>OX402596.1:8236211-18236211 GCA_948098905.1 Tiliacea aurago
GCCTTTACGGTTGATACAGTCCTGTCATCCCGTGGTTCTATGACTGACCGACGGGACGGATGGACAGACAAACGACGGGCAGCGGCGCGTGGCGTATGCTTAGGAATCGGGTACCGTTTTCACCCCTTGGGTGCAGAACCCTAAAAACTCATCTGATCTCGTAACTCAAATAGACTGCGACATTAATTATTTATACTTGATAATTACATTGCAATTAAACAGGTGATGTCGTCATATCTATTTACCTTGTTCGCATAATCGGAACGCTGCAGGTGGCGGGAATTACACCATCATTACTAATCATTAGCATTATACCATACTATCATTTTGTTCGACCTCTGGCCCCGGTTTAACCTCAGTGTTTTAATTATTGATCCAGTGTTTATATAGTTTTACGCCACAATTCAGGCATGATAATTGTTTAATAATAACAAATAATTATCATGGTTGGATTGTCATGTGGCGTTATTAACTGGGATGAGTGAGGCTGTAAAGGGCAGAAAATCATAGTTTTAGGTATTGTATAACAATAATTATGAAGAATTCTAGTAAATATAGAAGACACCGAAAGTTGCAAACCTCATTTCTAAGAACATAAAATACTTACCCTCCCCTGCTTATACGAGTACATTCTAGAATTATGCAAATTCGTTCGAAGTTACCAACACTTTTACACAACAAGAGAAGATATACAGTCAAAATATACATTTCGCCATAAAAATAGGCTAAACTTACCAAACGTCAAAATGCACTCAAAAAGCATGCATTTTTAACTTAGAGCTTGGTAAGTTACACTAGTCATGTCAATTAAAATATATAATAAATTACCAGAAATAATATATAATAATTAAAGAAGAACAAAAATTGAATATATTCACAAATAAATTTAAAAAAAATCTAATAAATAAATGCTATTATAATTATAATATAAACTAGCTTTCGCCCGCGGCTTTTAATTTTGTTTTGTTTATTTTTTTCTACGTTTTTTTTCTTAAATAATAATTGATGTTAGTATACCAACTTTTGAGTTATTCAAGGTACGCAGTAAAATTCTCCCGAAAACTTAATTACCCCTTATTTCCGATTCTCGAAAATTCAATTTATTTTCTTCTTTTTTTTCTGCCAAAAGTCTCATGCAGTGCTCATGCACTGAGGTTCGAGTTAATCGAACCGCGCGTTAAGATTCTTAAATACAAACTATAACACTCCCTAAAATCCTTTTGAGGGGTAGTTTTGAAAAACGCAAAAGTTATGACAAACTTTGTTATTTAAGTAATGACTGCCTCGTAGTCTAGTGGTCACAGGCACGACTGCTAAGCATGAGGAGTGGGTTTGATTCCCAGGTCGGGCAAAGTGTTATTGGATTTTCCATTAGGATATTTCTCAGTAGCAGCCCGAAGTCTGGAGTTATACCCGGTTGATGGCAATAGGCTCGCCCCCATTACATGGGACATAAACAAAACTGTCGTAATGTGGGTGTACTAAAGGTACACGTCTACCTAAACCTTTGGGGATTGCAGGCGTGATGTTATGTAAATAAGAACTCGGGCCAAATTTCAAGTTTATATATCATAAAAAGAAATAAGATTCTGTTCATACAAACTATATCGCCCCTTTTTACGCACTCAAAGGGGTAAATTGTTGAAACATCGTTTTTGACGTTTCTATTATTGGATTTATAGGTTATTTATACCAATTTTCAAGTTAATCAAGCCAAGCTGTAAAATCCTTCCTTGTATATTGACTATCCCTTTTCACCCCATTAGGGGCAGATTTTCAAAAAAACCTGATACAAGTTATTCTTTATTTTTTGTTTTCAGTATAAATCCTGATTTTCAAGTTAATCGGACCGCGCGTTAAATTTATTCCATAAAAACTTTGATATCCCCCAATCTCCCTTTAGGGGGTAATTTAAAAAAACAAAAAATGACATACTTTATATTTTACTTAGGTTAGTATTCGTGCCAAGTTTCGGGTTTATTAACTCAAGGAATAAGATTTTTTATACTAACAAAATCCCCCTTTTCACCCCCTTAAAGGTTGAATTTCTAAGAACCCCTTGTTAGCTGATGCCCACGTCATAATTTGGGATTAATCAAGCCACACAGTAGAATCCTCCCTTGTAAAATTGACTACCCCTTTTCACCCTGTTTTGTAATATCCTTATGGGACATTGCCGCACGGTCTCCCGTGAGGCGGCGAGCCTCCTTGCCGGACTGCCGCCGTGGGATCTGGAGGCAAAAGTCCTCGCGCACATCACACAGTGGCGCGAGGAAGCGAAACGCTGGGGTGAAACTCCGCTGCCGCGAGAACGGCACAGCGGACGGAGCTCCGGCGGGATCTCATGGCGGCATGGAGAATGCGATTGTCGCAACCCAGCGCTGGGCACGCCACAATTGTGGCGATAAGTCCCTTCTTTGAGGAGTGGCTAGAGAGGTGCCACAGCGTTCTCACCTTCCGCCTGACGCAGGTCCTCACCGGACACGGTTGTTTCGGGAGGTTCCTGTTCAGGATAAAGCGGGAGGAAACGCCCGGGAGTCACCACTGTGTGGATCGCCCGGAGGACACGGTGGAGCATACGGTGGAGGTCTGCCCGGCTTGGGCGGAGCACCACCATGTCCTCACGGAGGCTATCGGCGGCGGTGATCTCTCGCGTCCGGCCCTGGTTCAGGCTATGGTTCTGAGCGAGAGTGCATGGGAGGCCGTCACCTCCTTCTGTGAAGCAGTAATGCTCGCGAAGGAGGAGGCGAAAAACGTGAGGGAGAAGCAGCGCCCTCGCGCCCCTAGTCGCCGCAAGAGACGCCCCGGGCGGCCGCATGAGGGTGAGGCAGGGTGCCCGCCCTTCCGCCCTAAGTCGCCGCAGGAGACGCCCTGGGCGTCGGGAATCGCAGGCCGATTCCCGGCCACCGTAGGCGCGGGCTTGCGGACGGTGAGCGATGGGTAGCTCGCCGTCCGATAAGGACCAGGCCCGGGTCGACGGCGCGTTGTGTTCCACGCGCGCCTCAAAGAGATGTCAGCACCAACTGACGGGGTCCGTTAGGACCAACGCCTGCCAGAGTTGCGAGTTTGTCCGAAAGGGATATCGTGGCCCTGGCACACAGACAACGGAAGGAACACGGGTGGGTTTTAGTCAGTAAAAATCTGACACTCAAGTTATTTGATAATTTTCCACTTAAAAAAAAAAAGTGCTTAGTATTAGAAAAACTGATAAATTCTATTATTTATTTTTGGTTTACAGTATAAATACTGAGTTTCAAGTTAATTGGACCGTGCGTTAAAATTCTTCCATACAAACTTTGATATCCGCAAATCCGGAGTAGTTAAAAAAAAAAACAAAAAATCACACTTTATAATTTACTTAGGTTAATATTCATGCCAAGTTTCAGGTTTATTAACTCAAGGAATATGATTTATCCCCCTTTTTCACCCCTTAAAGGTTGAATTTCGAAAAATCCCTTCTTAGCGGATGCCTATAGTTTCCAACAATAAGCCGAAATATTTGTGATTTTAATTTAAAAAGAACTTTCTTTCAAAAGAAAATTTTATCCCCTTTTTCACCTCTTATGGGTTCAAATTCTATCAACACCGTTGCGTTAGCTTACAACCATAAAGCCTAGATAATAAATTTAGTGATTTTACTTAAGGACTTTCAATACACAACATCATCCCTATTTTTAACCCTTCGGGGGTGATTATCAAAAACGCTGAGACACGTATAAATTTATTTTCAATCGTCAGCCTATACACCAAATTTGAAGATCCTAACTTCAAAACTGACGGACTTTCATATAAACTTCCATGCCCTATTTCACCCTCGTAGAGGTGGAATTTCGAAAAACCCTTTCTTAGTGGATACCTACTTTTTACAAAGAACTCACATTCCAATCTTCATGTCTCTAGGACCAGCGGTTTAGGCTGTGCGTTGATATATCAGTCAGTCAGTCAGTCAGTCAGGACTTTGAATTTTATTTAGATAGATGAATATTTAAATGACAACTTTTATATTACATAAATTCTTATAAAATAATTACAATATTTATTATAACAACTATGTAGTCTAAATAAAACCCCTCTTCCTCTCTCCTATTTTTTGCTGTGCCCGACAGGGTCCACAATGATCATATTTTGTAAAACCTATCACCTAAGTTCACATGTGGAAGCAAAAAATATATTGAGTATTTAGTAATTTATTGATCTACTTAAGACGGAGATATATGCCAGTGACCTTGAGTGGTTAGCTTGCGTGTTCTATACTGAGCTCACGCAACGCGTCATACGTTGACCAGTAATAGGACTCGCCCATCAAGAAGCGCTGTCCCCAATTGGACGCAGTATTAATTTATTATACACAAACCAAAAGGTATTTTAATAAAACGCGTATACTAAAATATCAATAATTAAATTATCTTTAAATTGGTGAAGGTTTCAGAAAAATACGCTTGGTAGATTTTGCACCATTCTCAGTTTTTTATCCGCGTTAGACATCACTTTACAAATTAATTTCACTATGTAATATAAACATAATCTAAAATATTCACATATAAAGTTATTGAGAAAATGCTCTAATTTAACATACAGCGTGTTACGGAAAGAGTATATCCATACAAACAGGGTAAACAGAGGATCTGGTTCAGAATCTCTGTACAAAATTTCAGCTCAAAAAGAAGAACTTTGAAAATTATTGATATTTTTTAATTTGTATAGTTTATTAAAATTTATTTAATAACAAACGTGTCACCGGACTACGAGGGTCATTATCCATTATCTGTGTCTGTGCGCCTAGTACACACACACACCTGCCACAGCTCTACGACACGACACCGCACCACACGTGGCGGCGTGGGCGGTACGATTGGCGGCGGGATCAAACGAATGGATTAAAACGTGTACCGATCAGCTGACTTGGTCTAGTGAGGTGTAGAATTCAATTGGAAACATTTTATTTTTATTAGTTAAATGTTTCTTAACTTTTTTAATTATGTAGGTATTATTAAAAAAATGTTGCCATGTAGTTTTTTATCACCAATAGAATCCGTGCCTTTGATATGTATATACCCTTTCCGTAACACGCTGTATATTTTTTTCAAATCAATAATACTACTCGTTTAGACGTGATCTTCAGTATAAAATCATTAAAAGTCGGTTATCGTCGCATTAAGCAGGAAAACTGTTTCATTGTAAGGTGAATCCGCAGCTGCATAGCCCGCGAAATTTCCTTACGATTTTTGCAATTTGTAGGTCAGTGTCAGGTTGTATCTTGATCAAAATATGATTCGGGACTATAACATAAAATGGACGATTTGGCAGAATCATAATATGATCTGCGTACAATTCATATCCCGCAATTCTCAAAGTTTTGTATGGAGTTTCGTAAAATGGTCCACAAATTAAGAATTGATCGACTGAAGTCTAATGTCAAATAGCAGCTGTCAAACAGATGAATTGCGGGATGTATGAATTGTACGCAATAATTATTATGATTCTGCCAAAGCGTCCATTTTAGGCACCCAGATATGTATTTACAGAATTATAATCATTAGAATCATTAATACCTACATCTCTCTAAGTTAGATTTGTTCCCCAATGTCATGATTTCATGAAAAACTCATTCAATGGAACAAATCTAACTCATTTGAATATCTTGTGTTTATTATTAAGTTACTCTATATGGTTGTCTCTTCATCATCATCATCATCATTTCAGCCGAAAGACGTCCACTGCTGGACATAGGCCTCCCCCGAGCACCGCCACTTCAACCGGTTCTGTGCTTCCAGCATCCAGCGGATACCTGCGGCCTTCACAAGGTCATCGGTCCACCTTGTAGGAAGCCTTCCAATGCTACGTCTTCCAGTACGCGGTCGCCACTCCAGAACCTTTCGGCCCCATCGGCCATTAGTTCTGCGAGCAATATGCCCTGCCCACTGCCACTTAAGCTTGGAAATTCTTCGGGCTATGTCGGTTACCTTAGTTCGCCTGCGGAACTCTTCATTTCTGATTCGATTACGTAGGGAAACTCCAAGCATAGCCCTCTCCATTGCCCTTTGGGTGACTTTTAGCCTTCTGGTAAGGCTCATTGTGAGCGACCACGTTTCAGTCGGTTGTCTCTTATTCATGAATAAAGAAAGATAAAATAATTCTGTAAATACAATATCTGATATGTTATAAATATAAAATTCAAAAATAAATTACAAATCCTATACGACTTAACTAAAGTTAAATTACCGGGAGACGGAAGATCTTCTCCAACCAATCCAATATCAATAGAGGTATTTCAAAAACACAGCCGTATACTCATGCATACGTTCACTCATACACCCACATATAAACTCACGCGCATACACTCACACATTTACTCACCCATACCACAGATAATATAATACTTCGCCCATACACAATCACTCACCTGTGCACTCTCGTGCACGCACACTCACAAATGTTCAACATAGTAAAATAAGTAGCTTTATTGTTTAATTTTAGTATTTAACTAGTATTTTTATTATTTATTGTTTTTAAATTCGTTTTACTGTTTTTCTGAGTTCACTATGAAGTTATTTTTATGTAACCTAGTTTGGAAGGCGCTGGTGTCTGCGATACAATGATTTTTTCATTAGTACAGACACCAACGAAACACTTTTTTCTGTAATGTTAGATTTTTACTTGAAAATTTGTTTTTGTGAACCTTATTATGTGTACTTTCTGAAAAAAAAAAAATGTCACAGTCGCGAATTCATACAGATGTCGTGTACGGCTATACAAAACCGAAAATATGTCGATATAGCTGTCTTGTTTATACCTTTGTAGTGGGTATTGATATATTAAAAGGAGGAAGATACGCGCGCTAACATCGCAATCAGTACACGGTGGGGGTCTACTCCGAACATAAATCGGAAGTATCGGCCGAATGTTCGGCCGTTGCTTGACGACGGCTAAATATGGCTGACTACGGCGAAAGAAAAAAAAACGACAATCAAAGAGATAAGCCAAAGTCAAAGATGTGACTTTAAGTCAGGTAAGGATTCAAAGTCAAAAAAGGAAACTATGGAAATTATAAAACGGCCGAACATTTGGCCGATACTTCGGAGTAGACCCCCTGGGTTCGGCGCAGTCTGTCTCGCAACTCGCGCGTATCGTATCTCTCACGCATGTTTGTAATATCTATCTCGCTCGTGCCACTACAGGCATCACCTAGTTTGATAGGACCACATCACTTAGTTAAGAGCTAACTAGTCGCGGGCTCGAACTCACTGGCGGGCGCGGCCAAAAAGCACGCTGTCTCACCTAGCATCGTGTCCGACAGAGATAGCACCAGTGATGAGCAGTTAGAAGCTAGTCTACACGCATAACGTCTAGTCGCACGCACACAAACACAGTGCACGACGATTCATACTAAACCGCGCGCGTAAAAATATACGAAAACTCCTTTGGAAGGTGGGGTTTTATGAAAAAACTACTGCATAAATCAATTACGAATAAAGTTTATTATAATCTTCGACAATTGAGCTTTGTCGGAACGAGCTTTGTTTTTGAGATTTTATACTTCTCTTATTACTTATTTACGGCCAAAGTTGCGTTAAAATTAGCAGGAAAAACGAATCTTTGTTGGCTCATAACTTTTTAATGCCTTTGTTTTTTACTATTCTGCTTCTGTACAGACAAAATTAATAATAAGACAAAACGATATCATGTTTTACTTTAGATGTACAATGTGTAACAGTGGAGTAAAACCCCCCCGAAATTTGTATGGAAAAAGTATCGACTAGTTGCGTCCCGTATCTACCGCTTACTTATCTACATCAATGGTAGTGGGTGTTTTTTTCGTAGTTAGGTTTTAGTTACAACTTTTCGCGGTGTAGCGGCATCAACATTGCCACATGCGAACAACGCATCACACTGACGTCACGCAAAATCCTGCATCGCGCAAGCAGAGTTTACCGCGCGACTAGCATATACAGTATGTAACAAAAACCCTGTTGTTCCTTTTAGGAACGTATACATTAACCTACAAGCACAACATTGATGGAATTAAAATTAAAAAAAAAAAAGCATTGGCTAGTCGAGAAGTCAAAATCAAAGAACTAAAGAGGTAAGAAATCAGTTAAACATTACAAATATTAATAATTAAATATTTATTTTAATTATTTTTGTTGAACAGTTTTTGTAAATGACTTTTCACGATTCTTAAAACGTAGGTAGAAGGAACAACAGGGTTTTTGTTACATATTGTATACAACATCCCGACATCAACCGTCGGGCAGTTGCCCACCAGACACAACACCCGTCTGGTCGGAGGATCCTCCCTTTTCTGTAGAGTGAACTTTACACCCTGTTCCTGACTTACTCTAATTAATTCTGGAGAAAAGCTCAATCTCATAAACCCACTCTGTGTAACATTGTAATAACTAAAGCTTCCTTAATTTGTATCATTGTTGCAGAATTCACCAAAGTCCTGAAAGAAATGATGGTGGAGTATGGAGGTGTGTTCAAATTTTGGCTCGGTCCAGACCTGAACATTCTTGTGAGCAATCCTGATGATCTCAAGGTACTTAAATTGTGATCTATACATAGGGATTGTGAATGCGGAATACCTATTATATAGCAGTTCGTAGTGAACGTGGTACGATAGCGACTCCCCCAAATAGTACCCTATATTATAATAACTATTTAAGGGCTCCTCTGACATCATTCTTCTTCTGTCATCAGAAGACAGCCGCCACGAAACCATCGATGCGATATTCTGCTAGAGTGACAGTCAGCGGGGCGAGCACGGCCTACTGTGACATGATTTGAGTCACACATTTTATCACAGTTTGAGCGATAAAACTGTTTTGTCAAAAAATGCTAGTAGAAATTGACATGACATAAATTGTCATGTGTTGTCACAAACGTCTAGACACGCCCGTGTTACACTGCATGGCTGCTATGTGGAAGTTATTGGAATCTTTTCGGAGATTCGACTTCGTAACAAAACATGGTATAATAAAATCGAAGCGAAGTCAAAACTGTTTATTAAATATTTTTGAAAAATAACGTACCTACCTAATTGCTACTAGACGTGGGAACGATTCTGATGCCAAAAATATAGTTTTTAGAATTTTTGTTTGTTTGGATGTATGTTCCGGATTGGCGCAAAACTACTGAATCAATTCTGTTCAAATGTTGCACAAATATTACAAAAGCTAGTACCTAACTAACTTTTAATCCTCAAAACTTCGACGCAGCAACCCAGCAGTATTGCTTACCCCTTTCCATCCATTGTGGTCATCAGCTATCAGATCACTGTTACAATAAACCTAATTATGTATTTGAATAGTACCCGAATGCGCTGCGGCCAAGACCAGTTATGTGTTTGACCTGTATGTACGTAGTACGTATGTCCGTCCCTATGTTCCCACGTAACTACTAAACGGCTGATAGAACCGATTTTGATGAATTTTATGTCGTTAGATTCATCTTTATTACGCGAGTGTCACTGTATCTATTAAGATTAAAATTCTTAAAAACTAAATGGCGGATTTTTGGCGCTAATAGGTGTGTGTTAAAAAAAACTCCATTTCTATCGCGTGGGGTATCAAAACAATAATAACCTAAACTAACTTTTTCTCTGCCTCCGACTTCATGAGATTGTTGTAAATAGTAGTACGTTTTATAAATATTGTTTCCATCTTTTTTAAAGTTCACTTTCTACGCAGTCGGGTTTTATTTTAATTTAATGCGTATTTCAGTTACTGCTGTCGAACACGAAGACGAGTGTTAAAGGTCCTCAGTATAAGTACATGGCTGATGTACTTGGAGGAGGAATATTGAGCGGATCAGGTAAGAACTAACCAACTTTCTTGTATAATTTTATCATCCACTGCTGGATATAGACCTCCCCCAAAAGGGGGGGATGGGAATTACCATAATTGCCACTCTTGGCAGGCGGGTTGGCGATCGCAATACGGTGTTAAAATGCATAGAGTACGCTGCTGCCCATTCTCTGGATGGAAGGAAGGAGGAAGTAGTCGCCTTTTACGACACCCACATTTATTATATTGTAGCTATATTAATCAGTTGTACGGATTCAAATAGCGAGCAGTCTGTCAGTCGACCAATGTAGGTCGCTAAGATGAATGTAGGTACGAATTCTTGAGAAATAATAAATGATATTCGATTTCCGGCTAAGTATGTCGGAGGAGTGAAGTAAAAGACTAGTAGCGCCATCTGTTAGCGTTTGAGATACCTACCCTAGTCGATTACTCAAATCGATAACATTTGTCATTGAGTCAGTAGTTCGAGTCAGGGCTGTCAAATAACTGTCGCGTGTGACGTTTGACATCTGACAGATGTGAAGGTGAGACTAGTGTCAAGTGTGTTATCTCCTAGTCTAGATTCCTGTGAATATCCCCGGGTGAGCTTGCTAATCTAGACTAGATTGCTTGGCAAACGCGCCACATAGGACCGATAGTCGAGTTTAGTCGCCATAGTCAGACGCGGCCGTTACCGCGCAGTAACCGCTCGACAGCCGCGACCCACGCGGTTTTGGCGCCAAAATCGTCGCCATAGTCAGACGCAGCCGTTACCGCGCCGTAACCGCTTGAAATCCGTGACTCAAGCAGTTTTGGCGCCAAAACCGCGCCCTACCTGATGGTTATCGACGTATACGACACAACATTATTGACGTCCGAGCTCAACCGCGCCGGGTGTGCGCACTGATTCAGCTCGATCACGTGCAACATGGCGGACACGAATAATATCTCGGCTAAAAATCCCTCTGCATTTCCGTCATGTTTATGGTACTTATATTGATTTCTCCAGTCCAGAATCATAGTAGGTATACAGTAGCACACAAGCACAGTGATTAACTAGTCAGTAGCGAAAACATAGAATATAGGTACCTATAGCTTAACAAATGAGCAACAATAATTTAAATCAAACGTAAATAGAAAATCATGCGTTTCGCGTCTACAAACACAGATCCCGTATTCGGCGGCAAATACCTCCGCGGAATAGAGTAATTAATAACTCAACCCGTCCCTAGCCCCCGCCCGCCCGTGCGGACCAAGTAGTTACAAATATTATCCCTAATAATAATTCGATGCTGGAAGTCCCATCTTGCTCAGTAACCAGTAGCGCCCTAGGCCGAGGTTCGAGTCCCACTAGGGGGCGCCCCTAGGCCTGCTACTTAAAATCCTATGTACAAACACTAACCTGGCGAGAGGCCCTTCAGGCCCCGCCAATGTCCGGTGAAGCAGCAAAGGCACTCTGGAGCCACCTGCAAAAACGTCCGTATCAAAAAAAAAAAAAAAAATTCACCTCTACATATATGTCTTCACTCGCGACTCACTTTGCGTATGCGCGTAGTTGCAGTTCCGCGCGCTGAGCGCTACAGCGGCTCGACGCGAAAAACCTTGTTTAAATTAAATTGTAGGTGATGTCAAATATGTCAAACAGTTGCAAACAAAAGTAGCTTCTGTTTTTTTCTCTAAATTAGGCCAGCTCCGTGTGGTGCCGGACGTAAAGAATAGCACTAACCCATTTCTTCCCGTGGGTGTCGTAAAAGGCGACTAAGGGACTAAGTAATTACTAGAGAATTGGCAGCAGCGTTCTCTATGCATTTTAACACCATACTGCGATCGCCAACCCACCTGCCAAGCGTGGCGATTATGGCAACCCCCCCCCCCCCTTTTGGGGGAGGTCTATGTCCAGCAGTGGACGTCTTTCGGCTGAAATGATGATGATGAGGCCAGCTCAAGGTGTTTTCCTGCGATCGACCCTACCATTCGAAAGAGATACTTATCCTTTCTCACGCAAAATAAATTCTTAACTGTTTTCCCAGGTCCAACATGGCGCAAGCACAGGAAGATAGCCACCCCGAACTACGGCAAACGAGCCATCGAGAGCTACGGCGAGGTCTTCAACAAAGAGGTGGATATCCTGCTGAAGAAGTTCAGGAGTTTGAAGAGGGACCAGTTTGATGTGTACTGGCATGTTGTTCGGACCACAAGCCATGCTGTTTGCCGTGAGTTAATCCTATATTATGCATCCAAACTTAATAATTATTATAATTGTGAAAGTAGCTCTGTTTGTCTCGGCCACCGTAGGCGCGGGCTTGCGGACGGTGAGCGATGGGTAGCTCGCCGTCCGATAAGGACCAGTAGGCTTACTCTTGAAATCAACCCCAATCTCGATCGTATTCCAATCCGATTCAGTTTCAATTCCAATCTTCAGAAAATTGGCACTCTTGAACGAAATCGAGATTGAGATTGGAATCGACTGCATGTTCGTCTACATTGATTGACTTGGTGTGGCCATACTAATCAAAACGAAAAGTGCCATTTTAATGTTAGTAGGAGAACACTGGAGCGTTATTTTAAAATAACACGTGCAAATTTAAAATATTGAATAACTCGTTAAATCTATAAATAAATTTGTTCCGATATTTATTTTAACATAAATACTCATTAAAGTATTATTTGCTTGCATTTATATGTATTTTAACATTAAATACTTAGGTCGCAATGGCTCATTGTGTTTGTCATTGCTTGGGTTACATTAAAAAAAACTTCCCGCGCATTTGGCATCCACCAAAAAATCATAGGATACGAGTAGGTTCCTTGAATAAAAACTGAATTATTAGAGCTATGATAAACCAAAAATTTCAAAGCGATGTTATCTAAAAGTTTTCAAGTGTTTAGTTTGGAATGTAATAAAGTACGTGTTGGTACCTACGTTACGCACATGTTCAAGTTAGTTGTACTTTAAGTATGAACTGTGGCAAATGCCCTCAATAATATTGCTGATGCCCTAAGACAAAATAGGCAGTAAATAATGTTATATTAATTTAAGCTATTGTTACTTTAGGGTTTTAAGTAGGTACTAGTTTTTTTTATTGTTTAAACTTTCTAGCCCATACTAATTTTATTTGTTTATAGAATTTACCTATCTATATGAATAATAAATAAGTGTAGTGAATAAAAAAAAGATTAATTTACAAAATTAGTATAATTGAATTAGGTTTTTAATTACAGTAAAAAATTTGTTCTTACATAACAAAATCAAATCAAAATCAAATATTTATTTATTGAATAAAAGGTATTTGTAGTACGTACATAATAGAGCTTAATAATTAAGTAAGCGGTAAAACTAACAAATATCTGTAGGGCTGAACTACTGTTCTCCTAGCTAGGTAGCAAAGCAACCTGTGTTAAGGAGAGACAGTTTGCCTCCCTCGATAAAAATCTTAAAAAGAATGCTACGTGTTGACTCCTAGATCAAGTCATTAGTTACATTACTTACATTATTATCAATCTTGTTAACTAGAATAATACGAATTAATTTAATACTGTAATTGGTTACAAATACGAAAAAAGAAAAAGAAAAAAAAATGGTTATAAAGAAAATAAGTATAAAATCATAGTAAAAAAGGGAATGTTTTAAGTGAGACGTGATGTATGTGTGAGTGTTTGTTGTTTGTGAACTGCGTGTGTGAGTGTTTGGTGTTCGTAAGTGCGGGTTTATAAGCGCGTGGGGGTGTGGGTACGTGTGTATGTGTTTGAGAAATTACTATTGGGCTATTAAACGGTTATGTTGAGCCAAGAAGTTATGAGAGTGATTTTAAGAGATCCTCAGTCTCATCATAGGTTTTCAAAAGCAGAAACGAACGGACGGCAGTTTTGCATTTAGAATATGGTAGGCTATAAATCTATAAGTTTGCGTTTATCTTGTTGTACAAATATGGACCAAGGTAAAAAAAGAATCGTTTCGTGAATCTATAGTACGGTGCTGGGATAGTGCAGACCATATCTTTCCGACGTTTCGTGACTGTAATTAAAGGCGTTAGTCGGTGTTGTAGAAGAATGGTCTGCAAGACAAAGTGTTGTCTAACGTTAAGGACATTCCAATCTTTGTAGAGGGTTGTTGTTGGGTACATAATCGGTTTAAACGTGGCTACCTTCAATATTGCTCTGTGGGCCGTTTCTAGCTGTTTCACTGTCGTCTTAGCGGCGCCGCCCCAACATGCAATACCATACGTCACAATAGATTGGCATAAAGCATAGTAGACAGTACGTATTACAGCTGACGCGGCGACGTGTCTTAGATTTTTTAAAACATAAATGAGTTTTCTAACCCTGCTTGTAAGAAGATTGATGTGAGTTTTGTAGTTATGAAATTTATCTAATGTTATGCCCAGATATTTTATATTGTCAACGCGTGTAATAAGAGGACACTGACAGGGTAGACCTGCCTGGTAATGTGTGCGGCAGGAGTGAGCTTTTATGAGTATTGGAATTTCGGGCTGTGACTTAGGTGAAGTAGAAAAGGTTATAAACTTTGTCTTTGATGTATTTAATGTGAGAGTTTGAGAAAGTAGCCATTCATTTGCAGAATTGAAGCCATTTTGTGCTGAGGTCTGAAGCTCTGACCACGAGTTGGCTGAAAAAGTAAGTGCAGTATCATCTGCGAATGACACAATGTTAGCATTAGTGATGTGTAAATTACAAAGGTCATTAATAAAAGCAAGAAACAAAGTCGGCCCAAGGTTACTGCCTTGTGGCACACCGTAACAAATTGGAAGATTATCACTTGTGTGATCACCTATTTTGACCGACTGTGTCCGATTTGTAAGATAACTGTGAAAGAACTGTAACTGTAGGCCCCTGATACCTAATTTTTCGAGTTTATTTAGAAGTGTTGAAGTTGGAATGGTATCAAAGGCTTCCAAATCAAGAAATATGGTGAGAACTTTTTTGTGGACGTTAAGTTTATTCACAATATACCCCGTTAACTCCTGTACCGCATCAGTAGTACTTTTGTTCTTTCTAAAACCGAATTGCTGGGGAGAGATCAAGTTAAATTTTTCAAGGTAGTGTACTAGTCTCTTGTTGATCAGTCACTCGAGAACCTTCGATAAGGTAGTAAGAACCGCGATGGGTCGGTAATTATTTACGGACTTTTTGTCCCCACCCTTGAAGATTGGATGTATGATCGCCTTTTTAAATGAAGTTGGAAAAGTCGCAGTCTGGAAACTGAAGTTAAAGATGTAATTTAGTACAGGTGCTAATGAGGGTGAATATCTTTTTAATATCGTAGGTGAGATGCCATCACATCCGGTGGCTGCATTAGTCCTGAGAGAGTTAATCACAGATATAATCTCGACCGGGTCTGTTTCATCTAGAACTAATGATGATAACGAATTAGTGCTATGTGGTATGGTTGGATGTGGCAGGGCGCGGGTGTCTGTAATTTTGTCAGCGAGGTTCTTACCTATTTCCACATAAAAACTATTTACTATGTTACAGGATTGAGTAGGTGTGTCGTGTGCTAGTAGGTGTGAGGACGAATTTCGTGTTTTTAGAGTGTTCGTGATTCTTTTTATAGTTTCCCAGATAACTTTTGGATTATTACCAGCCTTATTGAGCTCTTCACTATCAAACTGTCTTTTATTTTTCTTTAAAATTTTATTACAAAAGTTTCTGTATCTTTTGTAGCTAGTTTCGAGAGCAGTATTACCAGGCGATAATTTAGCTTTTTTGTGTAGCGAATCCCTGTGTTTCATACAACGTAGCAGCCCAGGCGTGATCCATGGTTTTATAATTTTTTTTCTAGCTGGTGATTTAGATACCGTAGTGCTCTCGGAAATAGCTCCACTCAGAACATTTACCAGAGCGTCTGTAGCAATATTAGCATCAGTTATGGAGTAGATGGGCGTCAGGTCCATTTCTTCCATTGCTTTGTCAAGTTTAACAAAGTCTACCTTTGTAAAGGTAGCGACAGAATTGAAAATAATCTTATTTACTCGGTAATTTTTCGTCAATTCATCGTCAGTCATGGCAAACGCGTTGTCTGCATAACGCGCCTTTCGTCTCAAAAACCGCCTTTGTCTCTTATCTAACTTATGAGTATCGTCCAAAATATCACAAATAAGTTCTAAATGCGCCATTAGTCACAATAAAAACTTCACAAATCAGTCACAATAACAAACTCGATCCCGAAAAAGCATACTTTTTGTAATCGTTCAACTTTGATCATAAACACGAATTCAAACTCGATAAGGCAACGTCAAAATCTCGTCAAGAGTACCAAAAAAATGCATCGTTCGAGTAAAGTCGATTTCATTTAGTTCCAAAAAAATCCACCTCATACGATTCCAATCGTGAGCTAGTGTAGCGTTCAAGAGTGCCAAATGACAAGATCTCGATCCCAATTTCCAATTCCGATTGGGATCGAGTATCGAGAGTAAGCCTACAGGCCCGGGTCGACGGCAAGTTAAAATAAAACAAATATTTAAGGGGGGCTCCCCCCCTTAAATATTTGTTTTAATTATTTAATTATTTATTTTTAAAGTCAATATACATATCTACATATTCTGTGAATATTTCAAACGTCTACCTGTTGCCGTTATCAATATAGAGCAAAAACGAGCAAAAAAATCACGTTTGTTGTATGTGTAAATATTTATTTTATTCTATTTTTTAGGAATTGTTGTTATAGCGGCAACAGAAATACATCATCTGTGAAAATTTCAACTGTATAGCTATCACGGTTCATGAGATACAGCCTGGTGACAGACGGACAGACAGACAGACAGGCGGCGAAGCCTTAGTAATAGGGTTCCCGTTTTACCCTTTAGGTACGGAACCCTAATTATGAAATACAAAACAGCCAACAGCTTGTTTTTCTATTAATATTTATAAAGCTTTCTGGAAAAAGAAGTTTCCAAGATTCTGACTCATAGATGAACATGATAATCAATAAAATTATTATGCTATCGGCAACGTGGTTTTTCCAGCGATAATACTAACAGGGTTCCATAAAAGATGTGATCAATGACCAGGTCCTACAGACTATTCCTGCTTTAGTGCAGCACATAGGTCACACTAACGCCTTACATGCAACGGCGTATTTTAAGATTTGGTGCCCCGGGCCAATACGTTTTGCCGCCCCGTTATTTACCAAAACAAATGGTGGGCGGTTACTGGAACGCTGCGGGCTCTATACCGCTTGAAAAATGTATTACCATCAAGTACCAAGACAATGCTTGTGCAGGCCTTAATTTTCCCTATCATCGGTTATGGTGATGTGTGCTACTATAACCTGAATGCAGATCTCCTCGACAAATTTGACCGTCTTCTCAATAACTGCATTCGATTTGTTTTCAATCTGCGTAAATATGATCATGTCTCTGCGCATCGGTCGCTTCTAAAGTAGTTGCCCATACGACAGCGCAGAGAGCAAAGGGGGCCGACCACCTTGTTTTCATTTCTTGACTATCCCTCTTCCCCATAGTTACCTAGCTTCCCACTTTCAGTACATTTGCGCCAACCACAGTAAAAATCTACGTTCTTCACATAATCGTCTTCTTCAATGTCCTACTCACAGCACTGACTTCATTCACTCTTCCTTCTTCGTTCAGTCTATCTCTCTATGGAATGCGCTCCCCCAGAAAATCAGGATGGCAACCAACCGATTATCCTTTAAAGTTAAAGTTCGCGACCACATGTATGTTTAACCTTATATTGAAATAAATATTGATTTCACAATTTTCCTTATTGCACCTACCACTGCTTGTCTCTGTATCAACCAAAGGTTGACTGGTAGAAAATGCCTATGGCATTAAGTCCGCCTCTGTCCTTTTCTGTGCCTGAAGTATTAAATAAATAAATGGGAGAACGAGCGAAGTGGACTCGAAAACAGCACCTCGGATAGATTCGATTTTGTTTTTACAATTCATACAGGTGATATTAAAGCTGCTTTTTCGACTTATGAATAAAAGCTTCAAAACAATTTAAATGAGACTTTAGGATTCAAGAGCGAGCGTACCGACCTAGAACATGCTGTCACCCCGCCTCGGATAGGTTACTGGTCAGGTCATCATCCTTTCAGCCGAAAGACGTCCACAACTGGTCAGGTCACAGAACAATTATATACCCTGACGGGGTTAGGTTTTGTTTTGACTATTCCTAATGATATTATAGCCGTAGAAGTTACATCGTCAACTTATTGATAAAAGTATCAAAATTGAGAGAATTCAAGAGCGAGCATAGCCAGTTTGAACATTTTAGCACCCCGCCTCGGAGGTATTTTTTTAAATTACTATTCATATTAGTCGATGACTGATGATCCAGGGTGTCAGCTACCTCGATACAAAATTTTATCAAAATTGGTCCAGCCGTTTTTACGTGAAAGAGTAACAAACATCCATCCATCCATCCATCCATCCATACTTACAAAGTTTCGCGTTTATAATAATAATAGGATATTGAAGTTACTTTGTCAACTTATGAAATGCATAAAAGCATATGCTTCAAAATAATTAAGAGATTGTAGGATGCAAAAAGTGAGCGAAGCGAGCTCAAAAATTTTAGCATCCCGCCTCAGGTAGGTTTTTTTTTACCATTTATACAGATTAGAAGTTAGGGCGGCTATAAGTAGTGCTAGAATCAAGAAAATCAGGCAGACTGCAAGGGGCGCCTTCGCAGTCTGCCGCCTTGGGCCATGGACCTCTTGGCCTGAGGATTTTTTTTTGTATGGCATCTCGTAGTTGGCCTTGAGAGGCCACTACTTAACCGAGCTTTCCAGTGACTGCCTTAAGTTTGAGCTTAAAGCCTCCAGCCAGGGCGTAAATATATACCTTGGCCTAAGGGTAAATACGCCACCGTTTTATGTATTATAAGCTCTGCTGTTAGAAGTACTATGTAATGAGGGGCAGCAAATCAGACTGCTGCAGGCTGCTACTGGGATTTTCTGTCGTGTTTACGGCTTGTGACTTATAGTAGATGCTTTATAACAGAATTCGTCTGATCAGCAACATTAGGTCAGGGTTCAGCTAAAATGTCGTTATCACAAGATTAACAAGAGTACTTAGATAGTTTTTCCTTGTACTGGTATGTATTATTAAAAACAGCACGTGTATGCTTTTAAATGCTACTTGCATAATAATACCTACCAAAGCGTTAACACGTGCTGTTTTTGAAACGAAGTTCTTTAACGCGGCTTGCGGTTGGAGTTGACTTGTAGAAATCTTCACGTAAGGAAAAAGCGTTGAGAGGTGAGAGAGAGAGACTTTCTCTCTCTGTCTCTTTGTGTCATAAGCAAGTGTGTGTGTGTGCGCACACGACGCAACGAGTATCACGTAAGGAACTTCGTTTCTAACTGGGGTCCCCTGACCGCGCAGACGTTTTTATTTAATTATATATGAATAAATAAGAATCAAAGTACATCTAGCCGGAATCCACGCAATTTGGTATTTATATGTTTTCAATCCGTTCCGTTTGGTGCCGGACGTAAATAATAGCACCATCCCATTTCTTCCCGTGGGTGTCGTAAAAGGCGACTAAGGGACTTACTAGAGAATGGGCAGCAGCGTCCTCTATGCATTTCTAAAGCCATACTGTGGTCGCCAACCCGCCTACCAAGCGTGGCGATTATGGCAACCCCCCCCCCTTTTGGGGGAGGTCTATGTCCAGCAGTGGACGTCTTTCGGCTGAAATGATGATGATGATGTTTTCAATAATATTTATTAGATTATTTTTTATTTTATTTTACAGAAACACTTATGGGTTTGACCAAAGACCAGACAGTGAAATTACCACACATTGAGGAAGTGATAGATGAGAGTCCCAAGTAAGTACATTATTAACGATACCACCTTATACATTTTTAATTCATCCCGCCTCGGTACGGTGAACGAAAACATCGTGAGAAAATCGGCATGCCCTAGAATCAAGAAGACCTGTGTCATTCCGTACTGGGCCCGCGTGGTGGATTATGGCCCGCTCCTTCTCTCAAAGCAGAGGCCTGAGTCCCAGCAGTTGGAACATTATAGGTCAATTTGAATTTATGTGTCAAATACAGGAGTGAGCAGATAATGGGGAGATCAACATCATAAAACCGAATAGCTGGAAATAGGCTCGCCCCCTATTACATGGGACTTAAACATAACTGGCGAAATGTGGGTGTACACACGTCTACACATCAAGCTATACATATCCAGTTTAGGCTGATCTCGCATTGTATAGGATTTTCGTACAATGAGTGGCCAGCTTATACTGGAAATTATAGCTTGATGTGTAGCCGTGTGTACTATAGGTATGCCTCTGCTTAACCCTTCGGGGATTACAGGAGTGATGTTACGTTATGTTGAAAACCGAATATATCTACCTAAAGTTAACTATCATAGTCTAATCAAAAGCTTCCCAAGCTTTTCTAGCGAAATGGGAATTTTTCTGAAAGGAGTAGTTAAGGCTTCACTACCTACTGTTTTGACACCAATCGACTTTTAATGATTTTATACTGAAGGTCACGTTTAAACGAGTAGTGAAAATGACTTGAAAAAAATATATGTTAAATTAGAGCATTTTCTCAATAACTTAATATGTGAATATTTTAGATTATGTTTTTAATACATAGTGAAATTAATTTGTAAAGTTATATCTAACGCGGATAAAAAACTGAGAATGGTGCAAAATCTACCAAGCGTATTTTTCTGAAACCTTCACTTATTTAAAGATAATTTAATTATTGATCTTTTAGTATACGCGTTTTATTAAAATATCTTTTGTTTTGTGTATAATAAATTAATAATGCGTGAAATTGGGGACAGTGCTCCTTGATGGGCGAGTCCTATTACTGGCTGAACGTATGACGCGTTGCGTGAGCTCAGTACAGAACACGCAAGCTAACCACTCAAGGTCACTGGCATATATCTGCGTCTTATGTTGGTGCCTATTACTGGTAGAAACGATTGATAAAGTTCCAATTCAAAAAATCATTTGATGCAATAATAGCCCTTTTTGTACTTCCAGCATGTATGACGTAGTATTCAGAAGAATGACGAAATGGTACTTACAAATCGATCCAATCTTCTGGGTATCAAACGACCATAATATTCTAAAGAACTTCGTGAAAATCCTATCGGACTTTAGTGAAGCCATCTTGCTTCATAGGGCTGAAAGATTGAAGACTCTTGAAGATAGCAAGAGGGATCTGATGAATACGGATGACGATGCTGGTGTTAATACTCAACTCAGTGTTATAGACAGGTTTTTGCTGTCTCAGGAGTTGAATAAAGAAGAATTGGTGCAGGAGACTTTTACTATATTTACTTCGGTGAGTTTAAAAAGTACTTATTTTGTGGAGTTCATATATCACCATAATACAGTACATTAGGTAAGTTCCATTCATTAATCATTTTTGGAAGTTCATCTATCTTTGAGTAATATTTATTGTTAGGAAAGTATTGACTATGAATGTGAAGGATTATAGTAGAGATGGGTTGAAATGGATGGCAAAAATGGCTTAACGGATTTGGACAAAATTTGGCGAACAGATAGTTTATACCCTGGATATACATAGAATAATTTTTATCACGGTGGTACCTACGTTCCCGAGGAATAATTTCCGACCTCCACGCGGAGGAAGTCGCGGGCAAAAGTAAAAAGAATAAAAATAATAGGGATTACATCGCTGATAAAAATGCTTGGCTCAATGCTGGTCCAGCTCCACAACCACAACTAATTGATTAACATTTGAAAATACTGTTGGAGCTGCTGAAGATTGTAAGACTATCTTTTCATTGTATAAGATCAATCTCCTTTGTATTATATAATTGCGTAACACAGGTGTGAGTACTATGTACAATTGAGCTACCATTTACCGGGTAATTATGTCTTTCATTGACTTGAATGTGCCCTGGCGGCTGAGAGTATATCATGCTCACTCAGATGTCTCACTGATGGTGGCGTGTGTGTTGGATCATTTAGCTCCCTTCAAAATGGTTGAGCTGAATGGTGCGGATCCATGCGCCATGTTCGTGAACGGGCGCTGTCAGTTGGGACTGGTCATCTCTTAGCTGCCACGGTTTATTTTTAATTATTTTAGTTTAATATTTTCTTTTTATCACGGACGCTTCTGACGTTTTGCATCTATCTCACATGTATAATTTCAATATGACTGATATAACCAATACTTTGTATAAATATTTTAATTTAAAAGTCCGTGTCCGTGGAGTTTCTTGCCCGTTCTTCTCCATAGGAACCTACTATTTGGAATGGGCAACTAGCTTCATATTTGTAACTGACCGACTTCTTGACAATTCATAAGTTAAATGGTTTAATTTAAATAAATGTTTTGAGTTTGAATAAAAAAGCGACATCATTTTAATACCTAATAATTTAAATAAATGTTTTGAGTTTGAATAAAAAAGCGACATAATTTTAATATATAATAGAAAAAAAGATAAAATGTATGTACCATCTAAAGTACAAACTTACATCTTTTATGGGGTACTGTGTCAAATGTTACAACAAAATACCTGTATTGCAATTAAATTATAGAAAATTTAAAACATATAATATATTATATAACAAGCAGCATTACAAATTAGAGTATTATTTATATACAAGATAAGAATGCTTGGAAACATGCTGGTCCTGCTCCATAGGACAATCTAGGTAGAGTCTAGTAGACAAAATCAAACTGATTGCAAATTTTTACATTCTGTGATAACTTTAACTCGCACACTGACTTATTACTTATTAAAATGCTAGGAAAATCGTCTACTTTAAAAATATTTGTATAAATATGTGCACCATGTATCTATCACTACACCGTTTGGTGCCGGACGTAAAGAATAGCACCATCCCATTTCTTCCCGTGAGTGTCGTAAAAGGCGACTAAGGGACTTACTAGAGAATGGGCAGCAGCGTTCTCTATCCATTTTAATACCATACTGCGATCGCAAACCCGCCTGCCAAGCGTGGCGATTATGGCAAACCCCCCCTTTGGGGGAGGCATATGTCCAGCAGTGGACGTATCTCGGCTGAAATGATGATGATGATGGATCTATCACGTGATTATGTTATCCATCATAACTTTTTTTTATTTATTTTTTTACTTGTTGTGGTACAGTAACGACATATTATAACGATTTAAAAGAGTAACGGTGAAGTTTTTTGGCCATTCTTCTTCATACGAAAAGTACTATCTTTTGGGGGCAACTAGAATCAATTTATTTATTTATTTAACACTTTAAGCACACAAAATGTACAGAGGCGGACTTAATGCCATAGGCATTTTCTACCAGTCAACCTTTGGGTGATGCAGAGACAAGCAGTGGTAGGTGCAATAACGAAAATTGTGGAATAAATATTTATTTAAAGTTATGGATATACATACATATACCTATCAAAAACTTTAAATATAATATATATACCTAATTATAAATAAATATAAGACCTTATAAATACACATAAATACACGAATATACCAACAAACCAAACAATCAATGGGAAACATTACCGTTGTGTTGATACTGCCAGCTTCTTACGAATGTGCTCGCGAACTTTAACTTTAAAGGATAATCGGTTGGTTGCCATCCTGATTTCCTGGGGGAGCGCATTCCACAGAGAGATAGACTGAACGAAGAAGGAAGAGTGAATGAAGTCAGTGCGGTGAGTGGGACATTGAAGAAGGCGATTGTGTGATGATCGTAGATTTTTATTGTGGTTGGCGCAAATGTACTGAAAGTGGGGGGCTAGATAACTAGGAGAAGAGGGAGAGTCAAGAAATGAAAATAAGGTGGTCAGCGCCCTTTGCTCTCTGCGCTGTCGTATGGGCAACCACTTTAGAAGCGACCGATGCGCAGAGATGTGATCATATTTACGCAGATTGAAAACGAATCGAATGCAGTTATTGAGAAGACGGTCAAGTTTGTCGAGGAGATCTGCATTCAGGTCATAGTAGCACACATCACCATAATCGATGATAGGGAAAATTAAGGACTGCACAAGCATTGTCTTGGTACTTGATGGTAATACATTTTTCAAGCGGTATAGAGCCCGCAGCCTATTCGCGATTCTATTTTCTTGTAAATGTTGTCGTTCGAAAGTGCCTTTTGGTGTGCGTATTTGAAATGAATATAATTATTAATAATTTATTGATTTATTTTCTCTTACAATGGTTAAGTAGCACTTAACAGTTTTGACAGTTTTGAACTATAAAGATTCACATTGTGAGAGCTGGTGGCTGAAGTAGATTTTAGAAAAAACCTGTATTACAGGTCACCAGACCCCACTTAGTGGCATCATACAAATAAACAGGCGGGTAACATGTAAGTATTTCTACTAAACAATTAAAACAAAAAATAAATAAATGAAAAGGAAAATTAAAATTAAATTAAAATAACACAACAAAAGCAGTCAAAGGGTGAATGGTGATGAATGGGTAGGTGAATGGTGGAGAATGGAGTTGAATGTGTAGGTGAATGGTGGTGAATGTGTAGGTGAATGGTGGTGGATGTGTCGGCAATTGTTTGAATACAAGTGTTATTTAATTGAGTGGAGCAATTACTCTGTGAAATAAATGCTTTGACTTTGCATTAAAGCCGGACAGATGCTATCAGAAAATGTTATATATGGCTGAAAAGAAGGTGACTACTGTGATGCCACCGACTTTAAATAAATTGGGATAAGGATGATAAGGATGGAGGAGGATGATAGAGGTGATGATAAAACACTGCAGAGGTACATTCAGTGACCTGCATTACCTTATTCCATTCTTCTTCTTTGTTCTTACAGATCAGATCCAACAAACGATCTGTTTGCGGATGAATGGACGAAGATTTTATTGGCATGCCTGAGATACTGTGAGAGGGATTCATGAAAGTATTGTTTTTTTTTGTTGTTTTTTAATTAAGTACTTTTTGTTTTTTTTTATGTTATGTTGTTTTTAACAGAATTTTATATTTTCGTTTCTATGTGTATGTGCCTTTATTTAACGTAATTGGTTTAACCGTGTCAATTAAAGGTAAAATAAATAAAAATAAAAGAATGGAATATGGGTCAGGTAAAGAAAAAATCATATATTTCTATATTTCGAACAACATGGCTTCGTTAAATCCAAATCCACTACCACAAACTTAATCATTTTTACACAATTTTTGTTTGAAAACATGGACATGCGCACGCAGGTTGATGCTGTATACACCGATTTTCAGAAAGCTTTTGACAAGGTGAACCACAAATTACTTCTCGATAAAATCGCTTTCAATGGCATAGGAGGCAATTTACTCAGATGGTTTGCTTCATATTTATTTCATAGGACTCAAAAGGTTGTTATCAATAGATTCGAATCTGATTATGTGGTCGTCGAATCAGGTGTGCCTCAAGGATTTGTCTTAGGCCCATTGCTTTTTATCCTGTTTATAAACGACATAAAATCCTGCATAGTCAACTCTAAATTCCTAATGTACGCCGATGACATTAAAATCTTTAAGGCTTGTGCGAACTCTCAGGATTGTTTGCTACTACAAGAGGACTTGTGCAGGCTTTCACAATACTGTCTGGTCAATAAACTTAATCTTAGTCTTCCAAAATGTCACTTCATTTCTTTTACTAAAAACATAAATACTATTAACTTCCCATATGCTTTGAACGACATGCAATTGAATAAAACTGAGTGCACACGTGATCTTGGCGTACTGCTTGATTGCAAATTACATTTAGACACCCTTATCGACAGTATAATTAACAAAGCCTTTAAGATGTATGGTTTTGTTATGCGGTCTTGTAAAGACTTCAAAAAGCCTTCTACTTTTCTCTTCTTATACAAAATACTAGTCCGTTCTCAGTTGGAATACGCGGTACCCATCTGGTGCCCGTATTATGATAAATATAAGCAAGCAATAGAAATGGTTCAGAAAAAATTTCTTCGTGCGACACATTATAGGTGCTTCCGTACAAGGATTCCCTATGCAGATTTGCTAAAGCATTATAAGATATTGAGCTTGGATTCCAGACGTTTACTAATCATGGTTGTGATGCTGTACGGTATATGCAATGACAAATTTAATTGTACTGAGTCTCCAATAGACTATGTTACGTAGTACCTAGAACTGTTATTCGACGGGAGGTGCGCGCACCTCAACTATCCTACACTGCACGATGTAGAACGAAGGCTGGGGTGCGAGCCCCTCTCCGCCGACTTTTACAAACCTATAACACACATTTCATTGATTTTGATATTTTCGCGCTGTCGCAATCTAACTTCAAAAAAATGGTTTCACAATCGCTTGCAAGTCGCGTATAAGATGGATGCTCTTGTCATTTGCTTCTTTCAATTCGTAGGTTTTTCTTCTAAATTATGTTAAAAAAAAAATGGTTTTAAACATGCGTTCGTTTTCATACACCGATATCATTTCGTGGACAATAGTGTGGGTTATACGTTTATTCGACTGTACTAAAACGACTTTTTGTAAATGCTGTAATGTATAACTGTTTTTTGTCCCAAATAAATAAAATAAAATAAAATATTTCAGAGTCAAGAAGCGTCAGCAAAGATCACGTCGTACATATTGCTGATGATGGCTTATCACCCTACGTGTCAGGTAAATATTTTTGTGCAATTTACTAGATAAAAGTCAGTCTTCGCTTTTTTTAGTTTTAGTTCCGTAGCCAAATGGCAAAAAACGGAACCCTTATGGATTCGTCATGTCTGTCTGTCTGTCCGTCCGTATGTCACAGCCACTTTTTTCCGAAACTATACTGTTGAAACTTGGTAAGTATTCTGTGAACCGCATTAAGATTTTAACACAAAAATAGAAAAAAAAAACAATATATTTTGGGGGTTCCCCATACTTAGAACTGAAACTCAATTTTTTTTTTCATCAAACCCATACGTGGGGTTATCTATGGATAGATCTTCAAAAATGATATTGAGGTTTCTAATATAATTTTTTTCTAATAAAAATTTTTGCGCGAGACACTTCCAAAGTGGTAAAATGTGTGTGTGTGTGTCACTGTAACTTCTAAAATAAGAGAATGATAAAACTAAAAAAATATATGATGTGCATTACCATGTAAACTTTCACGGAAAATTGGTTTGAACCAGATTTAGTAAGTAGTTTTTTTTTAATACATCATAAATCGGAAACTGCAATTTACCTTTCATTCAATCAACTCAAATATAAAAATTATAGATAATGGTACGGAACCCTTCGTGCGCGAGTCCGACAAGCACTTGGCCGGTTTTTTTTTTGTACTTTCTTATCCTGCACTCCAGCTGTATCCGTCCCTACTAACAACATCCTAAATACTTCTAACGGATGTGAAGAGACAATTTTCATACCAAAGACAAAGTTCGTTTATTAGCAATTTTATTTTCCGTTGCTGCAAAAAAAGCTTGCTTAAAGCATGTATATTATTTCTAGGAGAAACTCTACGCAGAAATCAAGAACGTGATTGGCGACGAGGACAGATACGTGACTGATGATGATTTAAAGCAGATGACGTACTTAGAGATGGTGTTCAAAGAAGTGCTGCGACTGTTCCCTATCGGAGCTGTGCTGCAGAGGACTATTAATGAAGATATTACTATTAGTAAGTTATGTTAAACCCGCTTTATCAACTGCTGGCTTCTCCGAAAATGGATCTGGTACTGGTACAAATTGAATGATCTTGTAAAATCTTATCATCTGCCTAGCATCTTTTATTAACTACTTTTGTGATCGTAATTAAAATATTATTGGTTTAAATACAAGATGCATAAATTAAATGCATGAATACCATCTTTAGCTTGAATCGTCAGATAAGTTAGCAGAGATGAACTTATTTATCTAAACTTCGAGGAAGGAAGTAACATAGAGTGGATAATGTCTCCTCTAAAATCTCGGAATAACTTTAATGGGCCCTAATGGACCCCAACAATTCGTGCTGTCATCTCTTTGAGGCGCGCGTGGAACACAACGCGCCGTTGACCCGGGCCTGGTCCTTATCGGACGGCGAGCTACCCATCGCTCACCATCCGCAGGCCCGCGTCTACGGTGGCCGGAAATCGGATTGCGACTCCCGACGGCGACGCCCAGGGCGTCTCCTACGGCTTGGGGTGACGACTGGGTTAGCATTCATCGGGAATAGAGTGATACGGGTTATTATAATATTTATTGTTCTGCAGGGACATGTATAAAATATATTGATTTGGGCAGTCGTTTTGTGATACCTACGCAGCTATGATAATTCTCTAAAACCGAAAACTTATTCCCGTGGTTAACTCCTACATTAAATTTCTAGGTAGCCACACTCTCCCGGCAGGCTGTTCGCTAGTGGCTCCTATATACCACCTCCACCGTGACCCTCGGTTCTGGTCTGACCCAGAACTCTTCGACCCGGAGCGGTTCAGTCCTGAGAACGTGAAGAAACGGAACCCCAACTGTTATATACCGTTCAGTTTGGGGCCTATGGACTGTTTGGGTACGTAACGAACACCTTTTGTGTCCCCCTTTTTTGTCGTTCCTCCATTACTGAGGATCACGATTTCACGACCACATACACAGTATAATAAACTGAAAACTGAAAAGACGTCATTGTATTCATCACTAGCTATGATCAACTTAAATTTACCATGGGAACATCTCTGAAATATTGTCTGTATTTCAATAACACCTTGATGAATATCTTGATCTGACGAGTCTCCAAGCTATGCGGTCTACTGGGGAGTGAACCGCTTGATATACCTTCCGTCTCCGGTAGCCTTCTCGATCACGTTCAGACTCTATAGAAGGAAAACTCGGAAAACCGGCAAAATGGTTAGTAAAACTAGTAGCAAACAAGCAGGCGGGTAATAAGCCAAGGTTGTCACCGCTGCCTTCGGACATCTATGATACAAGAAACAACGCTGTGTCCAAAGTGTCTCAGGTACAGGACTTCGCTTTTGAATATAGAATGTAGGCCTTTCCCTGATTCCTTCAGCACAGATAATATGAACTCATGACTAACTATGGACTTCTTGGCGGGAAAGTGAAGCGTCATGTTCAGCAGTTTGTTTAATTTTCCAAAATTTGTGTTTATCCGAATATTAATGTGTAATAATGGTGGATGGTGGAACCATTAAGTGTTTGTGACCGTGCATTAGTGTAGGCAAACGAAACAAAACAGAGCAACTTCGCTTCAAGTTCTCTCAAGAAGTCCGCGTGAGGTCTCAGTATAGTGCCACATCTTTACTGAAACTCAAGGGGAGCGGGTGGGGATATCATCATCATGCATTGAATATAATTCATTTCATCAATATTAAACAAGTTTTGTAACTAAATAAAGACTTGGCTAAAAGGTCCCAGCAACCAGGTCATTAAAATATTATTAAAAAAAAAAAAAAAACTATACATTCGATAACTAGGTATATGTATGTATATCCATAAATTTAAATAAATGTTTATTCCACAATTTTCGTTATTGCACCTACCACTGCTTGTCTCTGCATCACCCAAAGGTTGACTGGTACAAAATGCCTATGGCATTAAGTCCGCCTCTGTACATTTTGTGTGCTTAAAGTGTTAAATAAATAAATAACTGCCCAAATTCTAATTAGGTTTATTTCTACAACTTTTCAGGAAGATACTTCGGGACAAAGCTAATAAAGACAATATCTGTGAGGGTGCTAAGGGAGTTCGAAGTTACTTCGACGGAGACTTACGACGATCTCCGAGTGTTTATTTCTATTTCTGTGGCATCATTGAACGGCTATCCTATTATGTTGAATCCAAGAAAGAAGATTAGCTAGCATAAGTAATAGCTAAGAAAGGACCTCGTGATTGCCTGATCACTTTTGACAACAATTCCCATTAAGAGGCAGATAATCGCCGTTGACCTTGGCCATACAAATGCGCGTCGCGCTCACTCCGCGCCACCTTCATAGAGAATATTTATTTTTAGAAACGAAAATATGAATATTTGAAAAAAAAAGCAATATAATAAAACAGCCTATTCATACAAAAACAATCAAGAATATATCATAAGTACTTTGGAAGTAATATCGTTTTTTTATGCTTTGGGTAGACATTACTTCCTGAATTTATTTCATAAAGTATTTTACTACAATACTTAAATATTCACATAAAGAATTGTTGTGTATACGTTCTAGTTTAACATACATTTTTTGCATAACTTACTTGCATTTTAATATATGAAGGCGTAATAATAGATTTAAAAGTCACTAAAATCATATATCTGCGCCTTAAATTGAAACTTCACTAAGGTTGAAACTATCTGTCAGTACTGTCACATAAACAAAATAGACCTTAGGGTTTAGACAAAGTAACATTCGACTAGCGATAGCGCTAGTAGAAAAGCCACAAAATGTATGGGACTTAAGCTATCGAAATGTCACGTGATCATAGATAGGTCAACGAATAAAAAATAGCTAAAAATGTTAACATCATTCGATTCCATGAAACGAATCGACAGCATCGAACGATACCTTGCATATATGAGTAGCCAAGTGGCACTTTTTGACAAGCGTTATCGCTAGTTTTCGATTCGTATGAAAGAATTCGAATGGAAAACTAGCGATAACGCTTGTCAAAAAGTGAATTAACGATAGCGATTGTCGAACTGTAATATTGAGTATGTAATTATTTTTTTTCTTATATTTTATAACCATTTAGATTGCAATGCCTGAACAGGCAACTAAGTTCTAGAACCTACCTATTGACAACATCTACAAAATCCTGTACACTTAGTTCGCAATAAAGAATTTGAATTTGAAATAGCCATTTGTTTACTCTCGTCGTTACAAGACATGCAAGTGACCTTCAACCTATGATGATGCAGTTACGAGGTCGAGTATACCTAATATTGTAAAGAGATTATATTTTTAAGGGTTTCATGCTAAAAATAAATACTTTGTTACGGGTATCATTATACCTAGGTACGTTTCACTTTTTTTCTTTTCCTTGGCATTATTTTTGAGAGGTGCAGGATCTAGGTGTGATTCTGGATCGAGGTGTGATGCAGGATCAAGGTGCGATGCTGATATTCCGACCAGACAGCTGTTTATTTGGGTTTGGTGTAAGCACAGACTTCGCGGTAAACTTCGATATCGCTATGCAGGATTCTGTCGTCGGATTTGTGGAAATAAAACTAAATTAAATAAGATTACCTAGATTTTAAACCTTCAAAAAACATAAACCCCCTTAATCCAAAACAAGGGTTATCTTCAGACCCAGGCTTAAAACATGGAGCCATTATTGAATTTCGAACTTTATTCTGACTATGGTAAAGTTCCTAAACACAAAACTGACAACTTAGTACCGAACTAAGTTTTCAGTTTTGTATAAAGAACTGTATTTCAATCACTGTTACGTTCCTATTACAAAAACTGGCTCCATGGTTTAAGCCATGTCAAATATAAATCTTGTTTTGTAATAAGGCGGTAAAAGTTTTTTTTACCAAGTTCGGTTCCCCTTCTCCCACCTTAGCTACGCCACTTCATCCTTGGTATACCGTGTCGCTTTAATGTTGTATCAGTCAGCAGCGGACACAGATATTGCTAATAATTGCTTGGCAACAATTCCCATTCTTCCAGATTTTTCCTGAAGAACAACTATAACTAAAATAACAGTAACCAGCGGGGCAAGCACGGCCTACTGTGACATGACTTGAGTCACACATTTTATCACAGTTTGAGCGATAAAACTGTTTTGTCATAAAATGCTAGTACAAATTGACATGACATAATTTATCATGTCTTGTCACAAACGTCTTGGCACGCCCATGCTCGGCCCGCTGGGGGCCTAAAATGGGCGCTTTGGCAGAATCATATTATGACCTGCGTACAACTCAAATCCCGCAATTCATCTGTTTGACAGTCTTGTATGGAGTTTGTTAAATGGTCCACAAATTATGAATTACTATAGTGAAGTCTAATGTCAAATAGCAGCTGTCAAACAGATGAATTGCGGGATGTATGAATTGTACGCAGATCATAATTATGATTCTGCCAAAGCGTCCATTTTAGGCCCCCTGTTCTCATTAACAGTCACCTAACATCAGACTGGCCGAAAATTACCGAAAGTTTTAAATTTCGAACGAATAAATACGCGTTATAATTTTATTTGCTTTGAGAACATAATTTAGATACTTAATAAGTTGCATGTGATTTCTGACATTCTAAGAAAAAAACTTTGAACTTTGTACCGATCACATTTATGCAAATAAACGTTTTTGATGGGAAGAGTTTTTTTCTATTTCTGAATTTTGTAGCGCCCAGTCTACTCATTATAAAAAACCGGCCAAGTAGGTGTCAGACCATGCACAATGAAGGATTCCGTAGTTGGGATGAATTTATCGTATTTTTTTATTACGGTGACTTGAAACTTGATTTTTTAGAGCTCTAAGGGACCGTAGACCTTCGTATTTGATATTAATTTCAACTTGATACCTTCACGCGTTCCTGAAAAAAAGGATCATAACAGACAGACGGACAACGAAGTGATCCTGTAACGGTCGCGTTTTTTTTGTTGGCGCCATCTTGGGTTTTGTTGTTCGCGCAAGTGTGTTTAGCGGAAATAAATTATACTTTTTTTTTTTTTTTAAATAGCTCTTTTTCTTGCTGACTGTAATTTTTTTTCAAAATCTGTGTACCTATGCAGACCAAAATGTCTCAAAATTTTAAGGACAGTCTCTTAAAGTCCGATTTCGTGTAGGTACAACGGTTAAGATATCATTACTTCCATAACATAAAAATACACCCTGGGGGCCTAAAATGGACGCTTTGGTAGATTCATATAATAATATGAATCATATTAAAATTCGTAAAATTGTAACAAACTGACAATTCATAATATGATCTGCGTACAATTCATATCCTGCAATTCATCTTCAAGCTTTAGTTGTATGTTTTGTGAGCTTAATTGGTTGATTGAGTCGAATTGTAGAAATAAAACCAGATCGTCTCATGTAAAACCATTTATTCTTCCATTCTTCGGGGTCCTCGGTCTCGCTTTAATGTTGTATCCGTCAGCGGCGGACACAGATATTGCTACGTTCAGTTTGATATTGTCTATGGACCCCGCAGGTTCTAAGCACGCGTACCGCAGCACCCATACCACTATCGTCTTGATGAGGGCTGTGGCGTACACTCGACCTGGAAACGAAACCAAACTAGACTAAAATGGCAGCCCGGAGTCCGAATTTGTGCACGGTTTATGGCAAAACCTCGCTCCTTATTGCATGGGACTTCAATTAGACATCACGGCAAAATGTGGGTGAACTATGGTGAAATTAATTTAAATGGAAAAAGTTCAGAGTCGTAATGAATCATGGAAGTAATCGTGATGAAACAAACCATTTTTTTTTTAAATTTACGTAGTTTAACTCTGTCTCGCTCATAATTTCAAATACGGAACTATTTACTAACACTTTGACAGGGCAGCTAAATTATATCCCAGCCTTACCATCGGAAGTTGTAGAGCTACATTTCGTTATCATCTGTTTACAATATACGTAAAACATTATTTTTTAGTATAATATGCGAAACCTGATTATAGTTTCTTCAGAATAAGTAACTGAATCAATTCCAATAGTTTTTACACCGTGTTATATTTTGGCCCAAAAATATTTAAGTGTGATGGAAAATGTTAACACCGTTTAATTACTTACAATACAACACAGTACGGTTAGGTACCTACTGCCAAATTATTGAATAGTCAAACGAACTTACCTGTAAGTGAAGTTCGACGGTAATTATACGAAGTTATTGCCTCGTCCGAAGATGATGATGGAAAACTAGTGTAGTCTCGACTTTATAGTCTGTGGCGTCACATAATTTGGAAGAATATAGTAAAAACAAACACATCCTTATGCGGGTGTGCTGTCATCTGTAACAATCTTCATTAAGTTCATAGCAATTTATTGGTTTTACAACATAGGGTCCATGCTCATATAACTATATAGCATGGAATGTTTGGGTCGGGTGGGACTCATCATCTTCGGACGAGGCAATAACTTCGTATAATTACCGTCGAACTTCACTTACAGGTAAGTTCGTTTGACTATTCAATTATACTCGTTATTGCCTCGTCCTCGATGATGATGGAAAACTAGTGTAGATGTTCAAAGACCAGTTGTAAAATCAATAATTATTAATAACACGAGTTATTTTTAATGTTTCTTACAGACAATCATAAATGTACTTAGATAATTAGTCCTCTTTTATTAATACAAAAGAAAATTACAATTCAAGTTGTATTATTTTCGTTACTACAAAAAATTGCTTCAGAGAAGCTTCTATTGTTGATTATAGGTCTATTATAAAATCTAGCGAAAATTGTTGACTCCCCAGTCCAACCAGCCGCTCTTCTTATATCGTCGATATTAACCCCCTTACTGTAGGCGGCTGATGTTGTTGCATGGCGAGTGCTGTGCGTTGAGAATGTGCTAATGTCAATTCTACTCTCTTCCATAGCTTTTTTGACCCAACGGCTGATTGTACTGGAGCTCACAGCTTTATGAGGCTTTTTAGTTGATATAAACAAATTATTACAGTCTCGCAGACCTTTCGTTGATTCTAAATAATGCACCACAGCCGTAGCTGGGCATACTCCTATTCTAGTATTAAAGAAGGGAACAGTTAAAAAAGGTTGGCATCTATTTGGCCCTGAAGTTTTAATTAACTTATCAATCTTAATCATTATGCAGTCTTGTTTGATCACTATATTATTAATATTAATTAATGAGATCGTTTGTGCCCTTTGACCTGTGGCTAACATTAATAAAGTCACAGCTTTTTTGGTTACAATTTGTAAATCAGTTTGGTGAATGTAATTATTTTCAATATAATTGAGTAAGTATGATACATCCCAAGTATTATTATATTTAGGTTTAGGAGGTCTTAATTTAAAGAAACCACTGAAGGGTTTTCTGATTTTGTCATCTGTACCTAAATGTGGTCCTATAATTAAAGCTAGAGCAGATCTAAGGGAGTTTAAACTTCCATAGGAAACTCCCTCCTGAAATCTCAGAGTGAGATATTGAATAACCTCAGTAATGGTGGGCTTGGTAATATTTATCTTTTCTGACTTACAGTATTTAGCCCATGCTACAATTGCAGGTGAGTATTGATTCAATGTACTTTTGGATATTGAGTTCATCATAATATGCACTGCATCATCACTGATTCCATGGTCTATAAATGTTTTCCTGATAATATTCCTGCCATCAATGTCAATTTCTGGTGAAGGGGGTGTGACAATCTGGAATTATGCAAAGTGAGGAGATCTTTAGAAGGTTGGAATATAATGGGTTCCTTTATCAGCAATCTAATAAATATTGGGAACCATGGTTGAGTGATCCACTGGGGAACTACTACAATCCCTGTTGCTCTATCTGTTATTATCTTTTCTATGGTTTTAAGAACCATAGAGAATGGAGGGAAAGCATAGAATTGATGATAGTGAGACCAATACAAGGTAAAGGCATCCACTGCCACAGCCCCTGGGTCCGGGTGCCATGATACATAATTATGGCACTTTGTATTGGTCCGTGATGCAAACAGGTCAATTGAAGGTTCACCAAATAAAGAAATGATTTTTTGATAATTTGTATCACTTAGTGCCCATTCTGTATTGCTTAGTTCTCTTCTAGATTCAAAATCTGCTATCACATTATCTTTGGTATTTATGTAAGTAGCAAAAATACATAAATTTCTAGATTCACACCACTGCCAAATATTCTTAGTTATTTTATGTAAGTGGGGATATTGAACTCCTCCTAATCTGTTAATGTACGATACTGCAGTCATATTATCAATTCTTAATAGGACTTCACAATCTCTTAAATGTCTGGCAAAACATTTTAACTCAAAGAAAGCAGCAAATAATTCCAAAGAATTAATATGAAGCCGAGCTTCATCTGCAGTCCATCGGCCATGGGCAGTCTGAGAGTCACAAGACACTCCCCACCCTGTGGAGGAGGCATCTGTAAATATTTCTAACTCAAAAATGTTCTTTCTAATTGGATTGCCCGATTTAGCTATGTTTATAGACCACCATTCAAGATCTTGTATGCATGCAGCATTCAATGTTGTGTTTAAATCATAATTGTCATTATTGTCTTTTAAAATAAGATATTTATGTCGCTCGAGTTCTTTAGTATAGAGAATACCATACTTAATAGCTGGGCAAACAGATATTAAAGTTCCAATAACCTGAGCTAGAAATCTAACCTTAATTTGACTTTTAGCTAATAATTATTTTATTAACCTCAAACTGTTATTTCTTTTTTCTTCAGTGATGTCAAGAGTCATGTCAATGGTATTAAAAATTAAACCTAGAAACTTACACTGTTGTTTTGGTATAAGATCACATTTTTCTTTGTTAATTATAAATCCTAATTTTTCTAGTATATTTACTGTTGACTGCATATTTTCTAAACATTGTAAGTAACTATTTCCTATACATAGAAAATCATCTAAATATATGACTGATATAAAGCCTTTTTCTCTTAAGTAAGCTATTACTGGTTTCATTATTTTTGTAAATGTTAATGGGGCCGTACATAATCCAAAAGGTAAAACATTAAATTCATAGTATATTCCTTGAAAAATAAATCTTAAGTATTTCTTACTATCCTTATTTATGTTGACCATGTAATAAGCATCTTTTAAATCTAATGTTACAAGAAAATCATTTTTCTGTAAAAGTTTACAGACTGTTCGGTAGTCTTCCAACTTGAAATGATCTGTTTTAACAAAAGCATTTAACTTTTTTAAATTTAAGATAAAACGGAAAGTTCCATTGGGCTTTGTAACCAGAAAAATTGGTGAGCAAAACTGGTTATCTATAGGTTGACACATTGCTATTGCTTTTAAAGAAAGTAATTTATTAATTTCGGATTTTATCTGTAAGGACTCCAGTTTGGAAAATTTGTCATTAACAGGGGTGTAACTCTGGTGTGGCTCAGTGTGAAATGGAATTTTATACCCTACAACCCAATCAAGAATAACCGGATCAGTGGTGATTAATTTCCAATCACAAAAATTAGATTTAAGTCTGCCCACCTGTGAGTTTATTTGCGACGCTGATTGTTTCTCCTGTCCTCCCACTTTCTGTCCATTGCTGGTGCCCTGGGTGATGGCCCCCCCCTCTTCTTCACTTCTGTGCGAGGAGGGCCCCGCCAGTTTAAAGCTTTGTTATTTTTAGAAGTGTTCTGTCTAGGTACCCATGTGTTCTGACTAGGGGTGAACTTTTTGGTTTCCACTATCTTCAAATCCTGTCCAGATTTTTTCACCGATTTAGCTGTTCTTATTTTTTCAGTAAGGTCTTCACCAAATAAGAATGTTTTTGACTCCGACTGCAGCAAAAACTCTTTCATGTCTTTATTTATGACAGATAATAGGAGGGATCTACGTGCCCTTGTATCTAGGCATATAGAGTCACATAATAACCTTGAAGCATCATTTAGCTTTTTAATTATGTCCATCTTCTGTCCTTGAGCATCCCTTAAACACATCTGAAGGCTCGAGCCCAGACATGACAAGGCTGTGGCAATTTGATGTTGTCTTTTTTGTATAATTTGGTCTCGCTTTCTAGACATCTCAGTAATTGCAGCGCTAACCTCTGGGTTTAATATAGGTGGCACCATATGATTTAAATTGGTAAATGGTGGATTTTCCTTTTCTATCTTGTCTTTCTCTTCTTTTGTCAAGCCTTTTTTGAGCATCATATCCCACCTTTGAGCTATCTGCTTGTGTAGGTCTTCTCCTACTTTTTCCGGCTGTGGATCTACACCTAATATCTCCAAAACCTGATCATCTAATGTCTCTTCCTGAGGCATTTCATCTTCAACCATTTCATTTAACAACTCAATGTTTTCATACTCAACATTTGGTTGAACATCTTTTATCAACTCCGGAGGAACATTTTCAACCAACGCCGGAGGTATATTTTCGTTATTTTCCTGTATATCAGGTGGATCTTTAACTGGACTTGTTACATCGTCTGAAAACATATATAATCCATGCTGTAAAGGCAACAAAACATTGCATCATATAACCATGTAAGTTCCCACAGAACTTCCCTTGAAGGTTATAATGAAAAGTCAACCACGAGTGTCCCTAAAGAACACCCCACAAGTTGCTTAGCTGACATAGCCATTTTTTAACCACGTGCGTCCCCGCAAGACGCCCCAACGGTCAGGCAAGTCGCTTACAATATAGCCATTATCAACCACGTGCGTCCCCACAGAACGCCCCAAAAGGTCAGGCAAGTCGCTTACACTATAGCCATTATAAACCATGTGCGTTCCCACAGAACGCCCCAAAAGGTTAGGCAAGTTACCGTGCTCCCAATAGAGCCATTGTACACCACGCGTATTCGTAGGTTGCAAACACATGCACAGCGTATGACACAAAACACACGTTTTCGGCGTAGCGTTTTTAAGCACTGGAGAGCAGGGCCTTAGGCCCTTGCTTTCAATATCCTTAGCAGGGGATAGTTGAATTAACACACTAAAGTACTAGACGACCCATTAAACATAGCGGCCATTTTCTTACCTTCGTCACTCGAATCGGAATTTAAATATTTAATCTGTTTTTCGAGTTTCTTTATCTTTTTCAGTAAGTGTGACCTTTTTGCCTTTTCCTCTGACTTCCTTTTCCCCATTTTTATGTTTGATAAGCAGTTTTTTACACAAAAGAATAAAATTTTAAGGAATACGTGACGCCGATACTAGACATAAAAACCGAATGAAGATTGTTACAGATGACAGCACACCCGCATAAGGATGTGTTTGTTTTTACTATATTCTTCCAAATTATGTGACGCCACAGACTATAAAGTCGAGACTACTCTAGTTTTCCATCATCATCGAGGACGAGGCAATAAAGAGTATAATTATCAATGAGCGCAAGACGACCCTGGCTGGAGGCGCGGCCGTGCGATGCCGTTAGCATGTTTTTGTACGGACAATCCGGTAACATAACAACCTTATAACTTTGTGATTTTTCATGATACAGTTTTGAAGTTTTGTAAAAATCCTAGACATGTGTTTCGGGTTTCGCATAAACTAAAACTAATATTGTATAATAAAGAATGCGAATTCGAAACTACTTGGAGACTTCCATCTATTTTAGAAATATTGCTCCTATTAACGTCCTGCTGTCATCAATCATTTAAAAAATTCAACGTCCTGCAGAACTGTTTTAACCAATCTTCAAGGTTATTCACCTAAACAGTCCATAGGCCCCCAACTGAATGGTACGAAGGCGTTAGGGTCCCGTTTCTTCACGTTCTCTGGCAGGAACCGCTCAGGCATCACCTTGTAGGGATCCTCCCAGTAACGAGGGTCCCGATGCAGGTGGTGGATCGGAAGAACCAGGGAGGTACCCGCTGGGAGTGTGATTTTTCCTGGGAATTACAAAAAAGGTGATTGTTTATTAAACTAAATTACGTTTACAGGACAGACCATTTAATGATCTGATCCATGGCTACTCTCATTCAAAGGGCCTACACGAAGTGACCTTCATCACCATCTAAGGAGGAGGCGGAACGCGTGAGGTAGAGGAAAAATTCGCGCCCTCACGCCCCTAATCACTGGAAACGCCCTGGGCGTCGGGAGTCGTAGGTCGATTCCCGGCCACCGCAGGCGCGGGCTTGCGGACGGTGAGCGATGAGTAGCTCGCCGTCCGATAAGGACCAGGCCCGGATCGACGGCACGTTGTGTTCCACGCGCGCCTCTAAGAGATGTCAGCACAAATTTACGGGGTTCATTAGGGTCAAAGCCTGCTAGGGTTGCGAGTTTGTCCAAAAGGGATATCATGTCCCTGGCACACAGGCAACTGAAGGAGCACGGGTGGGTTTTAGTCTGAAACGCCCTGCCGCTCCGCCCAGAGCGGGAGAAGTTATTTGATAATTATTATTTGCCACCAAAAAAAAAAAAGGACAGACCATTTAATGATCTGATCCATGGCTACTCTTATTCAAAGGGCCTACACAAAGTGACCTTTTATCAGCGACAATGATGATCGAAAAGTAAAAAAATGATTAACACAAGCTACCTTTAACCAAGTTAAAAGAACTCTTTGTAAACAAGCATAGTTATTACAAATTAGAGGATTATATCCAAGATAAGAATGCTTGGAAACATGCTGGTCCAGCTCCTTATGACAATCTAGAGTCTAGACAAAATCAAACAAGCTGCTATTTTAATTGTTTAATTTATTATTTTTATGATATTTATTTTAAATTCTGTGATTACCTTAACTCACACTGATATTGTAATTTTTTAAGAAACCGTATATTTTTTATTTTTTGTAAATATGTGAGCACTATGTATCTATCTCATAATTAATTTATCTGTCATTGCTTCATTCTTAACTCTTTTTATTACCTATTGTGGTATAGTAATTTTATTCTAGGTGCATCGTCTTCACATATCTATAAATGTACCTATAAAAAATATTGTACAAGATTTTAAAAGAGTAACGGTGGAGTTTCTTGCCCATTCTTCTCCATACGAAACTACCTTTAGGAAGGGGCGACTAGAATCAATTCTATTTTTTTATAAATATTGACGTTCAAAAGTGCCTTATATGGGCCTATTTGAAATAAACAATTTGACGTTGACTTTACCGCAAACCTGCAGCTTAAATGCGTAACACATGGCACTATAAATCACAATCTAAGAAAAAGGAAAAGAAAATATGTTACATAATTATTTTCTCTAAACGTGACGCAAAGAAAGAAAAACACAAATACCAAACAAAATAATTATTTTTTTGTTTAGTTATTAAATAAAATAGAAGAAATTTGACCGTTCCCCTCATCTCCAATACTGCTGAGCCAAAATTTTTTAACAAAAAATTTTTACAGAGAGGTTTTTTACGGTAGGTAGTTAGACTTATTTATAGATTACAGGAAAACCTATAAGAAGTCTATGGTCTTAAAATAACATGGTACGAGTAAGTAAATCACTCAATATTCTGCGTACAAACTTATATTTGCAGTTGGAACGTATGGAGGAACACGTTTTTGAACTACAATGTTAATCTTAAAACTACAAGTTTGTTCTTGAGAATTAGGATTAATTCATCCAAACTACGAAACCTTCATTGTGTGTGGTCTGACACGCTCTTGGCCGGTTTTTCTATCTTCATTGGTTAGTTCGTCACAGGATGGGCTTTAGAATATTTTCAATACACTTCCTCGAAAACTGGTTCATATCGCATTATTTCATTCATTCTACGATGAGGTTCACAATGTAATGTATTTCACACGCGTGCGAAATAAAAAATAATACAAGTGGAGAATGTACTATTATATAACTATAATCTTTCATACAATAAGACGTCACAAAATACCTTCATTGATAGTAATCTCCTCGTCTACCGTCCTCTGTATGAGCGCAGCGATGGCGAAGTACCTCAGGGCCTCCTTATACACCATGTCCAAGTACTGCAGCTGCTTCAACTGTTCACTGCTGACGGGACCATGTTCACCCACTACTTCCATCATTTCGTTATACACCTTGTCCTGGAAATACATAATTATTTTGGGTGAAAGGACTATTTCATACCGCTCCGTGTCAGTCCACAAGGTGGCATGGACCAAAGGACCAATTCTTGTTTTGCGTCTCCTTGTCTTGTAAAAAAGTATGTTATGTTGTGATGATTATCTATGATTAAATAACGCCTACAATAGCCGAATATTAAACCCAACAATTTTTTTTCTCTGATGGAAAGCAAACCATTTTTAATCGACTTAAAAAACAGATGGTTGACGTTTGTGAGGTGGTGATGGAAGGTCCTAGCAGGTGGCGTTCTGTGTTTCTGCCTACCGCCCATGGGAATAATGCGTAAGTATAAGCATGTGTGTTCAAAAAAAAGAGGGAGGTTATACTTGGATGATTTTTTTTGAAGTGATTACTTCTTTAGGCGCCTTGAGCACTTTTTGGGTGAACAAAAATGTTTGCCTATAAAAGTCATTATTTGGCATGAGCTGAGAAAACTATTGATGATACAGTCCGCAACATAAATAATTTGTATCTTCGGAAATAAAAATTAACCGGTTTCAAGCCCAGCGGGCTAATTGCGTAACACACTATCAGTAGGAATCGGTTTCAATTTGACAGTTCAACAAAATTCATTGCGTTATTTAAGTTGTTGAGCTGACAATTTTTTCTAACTTATGAAGCAATGGATTACCAATATACTTCAAAATCATTCCGATTCGGATTCAAACTGTGTTACGCAATTAGGGTGCTGGTGCAGCCAGACTGCGGCAGCCAAAATATTTGAGCAGCCAATTGACGGACAGTTGTGACCCAATCGTCGAGCGATATGACGTGGAAGAACTTATAATTTTTTATCTATCTCGTAAAAACGCAAAGCAAAGAAAAGACATTGTATTCATCCTCTTTTTCTAGAAAGCCACTCAAAAGGCTTATTTCATACTTATTTTATGGATACAGAACACAAAATACGTCTGGCTGCTACGACAAGTGCGCGGAGATTGACGACAGCTACATACATTCGCCTACACTCGCTCTGGTTGCGCGCAGCCAAGTGGCTGTGCCATGCAATTGGGCGCGTTCTACTGGCTGCCGCAGTCAGGAGTTTGTGGCTGCTTAGTGCGTGAGCTCCCTACACCGTCAGATGTTCGACTGGCTGCCGCAGCCAGGCTGCCTAGTGCGCAGGGGCCTTATTCAACAGTAGGTAACACGACTTTCATACCACTATTAGCTGAATAATTTGCGCCCAAATCGCGTTGAGTAAACGTTTTATAAGTACTACATCTACTATTATTGAACTATGAGCTGAAAACAGAAACGTGGTCTCAACTGTTATAGCACATGTTTTTGCCAGTTGGGAGGTACTATAACTTTTCCTTAGGATAATTCAGGAGACGTTATTGAACGAGCGAGCGAATCGTCTCTGCTTCAACTCTGGAAAAAATTGCTTTCCTCTGTCAATTTGATGATACTCCTCCACAGGTCGTATTTAAGACAGAAATATATGCCAGCGACCTTGAGGGCGTGTTCTGTACTGAGCTCACCAACGCGTCGTACGTTCAGCCAGTAATAGGACTCCCCATCAAGGAGCGCTGTCCCCAATTTGACGCATTATTAATTTATTATACACAAAACAAAAGGTATTTTAATAAAACGCGTATAATAAAAGATCAGTAAATAAATTATCTTTAAATTGGTGAAGGTTTCAGAAAAATACGCTTGGTAGATTTTGCGCCATTCTCAGTTTTTTATCCGCGTATTAGTTAATATAAACATAATCTAAAATATTCACATTAAGTTATTGAGAAAACGCTCTAATTTAACATAATATATTTTTCAATCAAATCATTAACACTACTCGTTTAGACGTGATCTTCAGTTTAAAATCATTGAAAGTCGGTTATCGTCGCCTTAACAACCGATCTGGACGAAACTTGGTATGAGGTTTTACGACTTTATAGTTTTTTTCTCGTCGGGGAGTTTTGATTGGACGGCTTCTTCCTCCAAACCGGGTCAAAGGGCTTCTGGATATTTCCGCCTTATGAGATCGGATTTCGATGTTCCTTTTTATATTTGGAAGGTAGTAACTTTCAGTTGGTCTCATAGAAATTTGATGAAGATCTGATGAGGACCTTCGGCATGATGAGCAGAATAGCTCCTCAAAATGTACATACCTGCCACATTGGCAAATGGGAGAGGATCATGAGAACGCCCGACGCCATCTTAGCTGCTGCTTCTTGACTCTGAAAGTAACGATCGGTTCTATTTCAATAATTTTTCAGCAAGTAAATAGTGCAAACACTACCATTTTTTGAAAAGTAACATCAATTTTAATTTATTTTGGACGGATCCAACTGCTATTTGGCGTTTTAGCATTCACGGGTCGAACGTGGCTCGGTGCGGAACTTAGGACCCGGTACAATGTAGCACGGGTTAGTTCAAAGCTTCACCAAGTTTAATGAGGCTTAGACGACACCTTGATGAATACCTTGTTATCATGTTACCATATTCAGGAAATGAAGGGCAAGGACCAATGAAAAGGAAAAAAAAAACAGGATACTGCGAGTCGAACTCTTGTATGATAGAAGTCACAGTCACATGTATTCTGACATCATTTCAAAGGTTAAAAAGAAACAGGCCTGTCACAAGCAGACCTAATAAAAGAATAAATAAAATAATCCTCACCGTAGTGAACAAAGTAAAGATTTCGCACTTAATTTCCTTCTCACACAATTCTCCCGACACTATGAATCTATCCACGATGCCCATACATTCTTCATCAGAGGTGGACATCTCCAAAGCTTTCCTTCTTCTCCTCAAGATATCACTGGTGAAGTCATCGATCAGCTTTACGAAGTAATTATGCAGCTTCTTCTTGCCGACCAGCCAGTAAATGACGGGTATTTGAAGCCACCACCTTGTCATCTTGGCGAAACCCAGATCGTACATGCTTTGGATGTTAAATAAACGGATTAGATGGCAGAAGTAAAGCATAATAGGTAAGTATCTCGTCATCATTTCAGCCGGAAGACCACTACTGGACATAGGCTTCCCCTAAGCATAGCCACTTTGACCGGTTCTATGCTTCTCACATCCAGCAGATGCATCTTCACTGCCTGCGGTTATTACTATAGTTGTTGTTTGGTAGTTAACTCCTTAAATACGACTGGTTCTTTTTTTTTTTTGGTTGGGATATTCTCAAATAACTTCTCCCGCTCTGGGCGGAGCGGGAGAAGTGTGAAGGGGGCGTGTCAGACTTTTACTGACTAAAACCCACCGTGTTCCTTCAAATGCCTGTGTGCCAGGGCCACGATATCCCTTTCGACAGGCTCGTAACCCTGGCAGACATTGGCCCACTCGGACCCCGTCAATTGGTGCTGACATCTTTTTGAGGCGCGCGTGGACACAACGCGCCGTCGACCTGGGCCTGGTCCTTATCGGACGACGAGCTACCCATCGCTCACCGTCCGCGAGACCGCACCTACGGTGGCCGGGAATCGGCCTGCGATTCCCGACGCCCGGGGCGTCTCCTGCGGCGACTAAGGGCGTAAGGGCGTGAACCTTGCCTCACCCTCACGCGTTCCGCTTCCTCCTTTGCGAGCAATACTGTTTCGCAGAAGGAGGTGACGGCCTCCCATGTACTCTCGCTCCGAACCATGGCCTGAACCAGGGCCGGCCGCGAGAGATCACCGCCACCGATCGCCTCCGTGAGGACACGGCGGTTCTCCGCCCAAGCAGGGCAGACCTCCACCGTATGCTCCACCGTGTCCTCCGGGCGATCCACACAGTGGTGACACCCGGGCGTTTCCTCCCGCTTTATCCTGAACAGGAACCTCCCGAAACAACCATGTCCGGTGAGGACCTGCGTCAGGCGGAAGGTGAGGACGCCGTGGCGCCTCTCTAGCCACTCCTCAAAGAGGGGACTTATCGCCACAATTGTGGCGTGCCCAAATACGACTGGTCCTAAGGACCAGCTAGTAAAATGAAATGAAGCATGAACATGAACTAATACTTATTTAATTAAAGGGAACTATTATACAAACTCACTCTCGTGTTTTTGTAACTATTTCCTCCATTCTGTATAAATTTTGAGATTCTTCTTTAGATAATCCCAAGAGCGTTTCTGAAATAAAAAGCATTCATGAATAGAATTTCAGTCTCAGACAGCTAGATAACATTTGAAATGTTGGTCCTTTGAGTCGATTCCCAAGCCCAATAGCGAAAATTCTGGTGGTTACGTTTGTTGGGAACAGCAACATTAACCAGCTTCGAAGTTTCTATTATTTATTTCAAACTGAGGCTGTAGATTAATTATATTTTAGGGACTTTACTGCGCGTCCAATACAATAACATTTTCAGGATGATGTTGAGACTTTCTCGTTTCTGCAGTGCCTCCCGAGATGTTCGCGCAGGCTCATACTGACGATTTTCATGCCGTCCGTGTTTTTCCGTTCTCCGGCGGGGAGTGATGTAGCGGCATCAACATCGCCACATGCGAACAACGCGTCACACTGACGTCACGCAAAATCCTGCATCGCGCAAGCAGAGTTTACCGCGCGACTAGCATATACAGGGTTATTTTTAAAACGTCAATAACCTCTTAAGGGGTCATTGTACTCATCATTATGAACAACTTTTACTATGGGACCATACCTGTACCATACCATACCTGAATCGCGAAAAAAAAATCAGCTGGACCCTACATTTATGTTCGAATAATTCATTAAAATGTAGGGGCACAGATGATTTTTTTTTTCGCGATTTCAGGTTTGGTCCCATAGTAAAAGTTGTTCATAATGATGAGTACAATGACCCCTTAAGAGGTTATTGACGTTTTAAAAATAACCCTGTATACATCCCGACATCAACCGTCGTCGGGCAGTTGCCCACCAGACACAACACCCGTCTGGTCGGAGGATCCTCCCTTTTCTATAGAGTATTAGTGAACTTTACACCCTGTCCCTCATACCTCTAAAGTCTAAACCGTCATTCGGAAAAAAGAGTCGTGTCACTTATGAGGGTGCAGGGGAGTCACAACAGCATCCTGAAAACGATAGCTGAAGATGTACGTGCACCTGTGTTGAGACATTTCGTTCGTCTGGTATCTTTTAGGGAGGTGTCTGGTATATGGGATAACTTAACGGGGCGGAGTGTCTCAGCACCGGGGCATTTTGTGTAAAGAATTATTTATGTATTGGTATGATGAGTGTTGTCGTTTGTAATTGTTTTGGATCTAGTTGTGCCAAAATAAATAAATTTGAATTACTACCATAATTAGGACGCTAGACCTGACAGCAAGAATCTAGAGTTGCTATAACGAGTCCCATGCGACTACAGAATGCTCCTCTCCTTTACAAGTCACCAATCTCTTAATTAGTCAACAATTAAGTTTGTTTAGTCCGCAAAAACAGGCGTAAATAATATATTAAATAAAATACTAACGGTTTACACACTGCGTGGTAGACTTAACAACATCTTCATAAACATCGAAGGTCAGATTCGGGTCCTTATGTCTAAGCACTCTAGCCAGCTGCTCAGCCTCCTTGTTGAAAATAGGCGTGAAGTGCTCCACCGACCTCTTGTTATACGCAGGAGTTGCTATCTTCCTATGATTGCGCCAGGTTGGACCTGTAAACCTTTCGTTTATTAAACAGGAATTATTGAAGAATCTTTCGCATGTAATGGTCGCAAGTGCAACTGATGAGCATGATACTCAGCAGTTCTGTGTTCAGGGTTCGATAGGGAAAGTGTTATAGGGCTTTTCCATAATTTCGGAATTTCTCAGTTTTGCGCACGGTTGTTAAGGCGACGATAACCGACTTTTAATGATTTTAGACCGAAGATCACGAACGAGTAGTGTTAATGATTTGAAAAAAATAAATGTTAAATTAGAGCATTTTCTCAATAATTTAATATGTGAATATTTTAGATTATATTTATAAAATGTAAAAGTTGTTCATAATGATGAGTACAATGACCCCTTAAGAGGTTATTGACGACTTAAAAATAGCCCTGTATATATACAGGGTGTTCAAGTAACTGCGTGCCATAGCTTAGGGGTAGGTTCAGTATCAATAAAGGAACCCAGGAAAAATAAAAAATAAAATCATTCAATCCACCGGCCCCCTTCTATTATCGGTCATCTAGGCGCACTGAAGGTTACCATCCCTTTCTGGTTGCTATTCCACCAATTCTCACTAAGCGTTTCCAAATGTCCTTTATAATGCGCACAGCAAAGGAGTGGAACTCTCTGCCTGCGTCGGTGTTTCCGAACGCATACAACCCTAATCTCTTTAAAGTGAGAGTGCACAGGCTTCTTCTGGCTAAGCTCACTCCATCGTCGACTTTGTCTCTCTCACCTGTGATCTAGACTAAGGTCAAGTGCAAACCCATACAAATTAAAAAAAAAAAAACAAAAAATAAACAAACAAAAAATTTACTTAAACATAAAAAATAAGTCTCTTCGTACTTTAACGGGCTTAGGACCGTCAAATAAAATAATTTTAATTCTAAACGATTCCTATTTTAAGTTAGTAGGTACTAAATGAATAAAAAATTTTTCTATTAATTTTGTTTGATTTTTTTCCTGGGTTCTTTTATCTGATACTGAACTTACCCTTAAGCTATGGCACGCAGTTAGTTTAACATCCTGTATATATAGTCATAGTTGCGTATGTATTTATTATTTTAATTGAATTGGGTATGTAAAGTAAAAATTAACCTATGCCGATTCCAAAACCATTTCGAGTTTTTAAGCTTCTAAGACTTATTTTTCTATTAATAGGTCTTAAAATTATAAGATAGAATTTATTTTCACAAAAATACTTAAAATCACTTGACTTTTATTTGACCTCTAAATGACGTCACAAAGCAGCCTGAATTGGAAACTTCCAGTGCCTCTTGTAATTAAGTTGTTCTTTATGTCAAGTGTCATGTCAACGTCAAATTTACATGAAGCACTTATTATTATTCTATTCAGATGTAAATAGTGTACCCAACGTAACGTAACCAACGGCGGACAGTATAAGTCGAATCACACCGATGTATCGCCTCAGGCAAACTTAACTTACGTTCAAATGATCTTCACAATAAAACAGACGCCGCCCAGACTTGTACTCAACATTTACTTCCTCGCACCATTTCCTTTACTAATAATCAATTTGTGTCGGCTATTTCTTGTGGTGTTTATACTTGACGGTATGAAGCACTTAGCAGAAGTAGTCTTTGAATCCATTCATTTTATTAATAAGCCCTAACTTTAAACTAAAGTAAGTACGGAAATCGCTAAAGTATGAAACGTAAACAAATTAATTGTCAAATTTGACACTGTTTGACTTTACTGAATTTTGGTTTTAAATAAGTGTTAAACGTGGCAGAGATCTTAAGCTATTCAGCTACTAGATACGTCAGTGCGAACAATACTTAAAAAAAAAAAAAAAAATAACTACAGCTTGTAAAAATAAAAAGATGAAATTATGTGTTTCAAATACTCCTATCATTAAAATAAAAATATAAAAAACATACCTGAAAAATACATACCTAATTATAATTATTAATATTCTAGTGATATTTATTTTATTTTAGAAATATGTACTGTATGTATTTAAGTATTATATTAGTAAATACTCATATTATTTGTTTTACTTTAATTAGTGTATTGTTTTTGATTTTATGTGTTCTATTTTCTCTTCTACTCTTACACACGTTGTCTACATCTCTTCGTCTACTTTCCTGTCGCAGGTATGCTGGAAGAGATTTCTTTAGAAATAAGCATCACCTTTGTACGGATTTTTCTGTTCCTTTCTTCTTGTATGTTTATATAATATACGTGTGTATAAATGGTTAAATAAATTAAATAAATAATTGATGGTATGACATCAATCCATAGAGCATGTTTTTTCTACAGAAATCTTTCACAAAGATATCATAATGATGTTAATACCAGGGGGCCTAAAATGGACGCTTTGGCAGAATCATAATATGATCTGCGTACAATTCATACATCGCGCAATTCATCTGTTTGACAGCTGCTATTTGACGTTAGACTTCATTATAGCAATTCATAATTTGTGGACCATTTTACGAAACTCACATACAAAACTGTCAAACAGATGAATTGCGGGATATGAAGTGTACGCAGATCATATTATGATTCTGCCAAAGCGTCCATTTTAGGCCTCCAGATCTAAACAACCGCCACCAATTTTGCATTATGGGTGTGAAGTGACAGAAGAAGATACAAAATTACTTACCTCCCGTAAGAATACCATACCCAATGAACGGCACAAAAATCTCGTATAATGGTCCTTTGTGGTTCACTTTGCTGCTGGTCAGTAATGCCTGGAATTAATTATCATCATAATCATAATAATTGTCAGAATATGGTACATTGTATGATCTTAATATCAGTCAATGGTATCATCACATATTGCCAAGTGTGGCGTGCAAATATTGGGTACACACAATTATTAGGTTAGTATTAAAATTAAAATTTGATGTGTGTCAGTTAAAAATAATATCATAGACACACACAATTTATTTAGGATGTCAAAGTATTCATTTATATATTACTTATTAGTCTTATAGGCTAGATTGTAATTAATTATTAAGGACCTGGTTCTTATTAATAAAAGATAAAAAAAGTATACATTTAATGTCAGATTATCAAAGAGTTAGATGTCAAAGTTTAAAAGATTACAATTCAAATAGGATGTCAATGTATCATTCAAATAGTCGTTTAAATTATAATAACATTTATTTTAACTTTTATTTTTTTAATTACTTTTTTTTTCTGGAAGATAGGTTAACGGATAGTTAAACAGAGGAGTATAAAAAAAAACTTTCTTTTTTTCACTTTGTAGTGTTATTTTTGGGAGTCGGTTATTTTTTTTTGTAAAAAGTTTTTTATTTTTCACTTTTCAGTGGGTCAGTTTTTATTAATTTATCTAAGTTACAATAGCCTAATGTTAACTACTCATCACCTTTTACAAAATATTGCATTTCCCGATGCTGGGATTGTTGAGGAGTTCTCCTGGTAAGAACCAGGAGAACTGCCACTCACCATATGCATAGTGACGAGCATAAATTTATTATACAACCACATTAAAGTACCTAATCAAATCGCAACCCGTTAAATACATATTATTATATTGTTCCGGTGGCCATCTGTGGTCTCCATCATCAGTTCCACTTCACGAAATGGTGCTTTCCGAGAGCAAATGCACGAGTTCCTATAAAAAATATCCAAATCGCTGTAGGTTTGCCTATAAAATTTGAGGGTTTCCCTCGATTTCCATAAGATCCTCTCATCAGATTCTTATTTGGTGGCAATGGGACCACCTCGGGAGAATACCCTTTCTAAAAAAAAAAATAACTTTCAAAATCGGTCCACAATTGACAGAACATACAGTCGAACATATAACCTCCTCCTTTTTGGAAGTCGGTTAAAAAATACGATTTATGAACATGTTTTTCGAACAAAAATGCGACGACAAAATGGTAAAATAAAATCTGGAAAAAATATGTTACGGTGGTAAATATTTTTAATCTCGTCTATCCAACGGTGAGGTATCGTTGGATAGGCCATTCGAAAATATTGCAGGTCTTATAGTATCTACATACTACAGACACTACATCATACATCATATACTTACACTTTGCATTCATTAAATATTAGATATGTATTATACTCTTCTATTGGTTTTGCAATATTATTTTGCTAATCGTTCTAAAAACGATTAGTTTTCTTTAATTTTCATATTTTTCAATGTTATGACACTTACGTTAGGCTGTCAAGCTGTCATTACTTTTTCTTCTAATTTTCTTTCATAGTTTTCTTACTGGCTTAGTCCATGAAGGTTACTTTTGATTTATATAATTTAAATTCTTTTTTTCAATATGTTCAGCTCCAATATTGTATTTTATAGATAATTATAATTGGTTGTTGTATAATATTTGTATCCTAACTTACATTATTTTATAATAATAATTGAAACGCTCTCAAAATTCATCAAAGAGGTTTTTGGTACGAATATGTGGTACGAATATGTCTGGCCTTTTCGAACACTGAATTTGAAATTAAATTCTGTAAAGAACAGAAAAAACAGATGATGTGGAAAAATCAACCGAGACTCGAATATAAAAGGGATTTCTGACACATTCCCGGCAGATCTGATCTGGTAGCGCTGAAGGAATCATCTCTACAAAAGTCTTGCAACATACTCAGTCTTCTTGGAACTACATACTTGCCAAGAGGACCATCCACTACTGCAGAGACCTGGACTGGACTGGCAGTGATACTGCGAAGCGGATCTACAGGCCTCTAAGCTAACGAGGCCTGACGACTTCTACACTGCCTGTTGAACCTACTAAAATAACTGGAAGCAGATCTGGATGCTTCAGAGCTGACGAGGCCTGACGTATCGAACCTGGACACAGTTTCGTACCATCCTTTTATAACCTCCCTTAACTTTTTTAATTATTTTTTCTGTATTTTTTAAAGTTCTTCTTAATTATATTGTTAACTAGTCTACTTTCCCTTTTATTTTTAATAGTTTGTAGTAGACTTGTTACAGTCTGTGAAAGTAATTTTTCGGTTCAGGGATCCGTTTGCGTAATAGTGCAAGTTTATTAGAGTCAATTGTCGAACTTAATGGTGCTCCCACACTGCTGTTAAAAATGTTTACAAACATTAGTAATCATTTTCTAAACAAATATTTTATCACAATGTTAAGAAATGTTTTCATGTTAGGTAATGTTTACAAAACATTTCTAAACAAAATTGTTAGTTGGGCGCATCCAGTACAGCGCTTTTTCCATTTTATGGAACAAAGAATAGTATGGAAAGCTAATCCAATAAGCAAATCTTCTTCCATTTTCGTGTAGACGCCTCGGAACGTTTATACATGTTTGTAAACATTTTCTATCAGTGTAGGAGCACTCAAAACATCTAACTATTCCTAACAGAATTCATCAATTCCTAACATTTGTTAGTAAATGTATTAGTGCTAGAAAATGTTTGTAAACGTTTTATAACAGCAGTGTGGGAGCACCAATACAGTGTGTAAACTTTTTATGATTTAAACTGGAATAGAAATCCATTTCCACCCAATCCCTCAAACTTCGGCTCTTCAGAAGAAAAATGTAAACCTATGTTGCATCATGAATAAAGTCTAGTTATATGAGAAAATATGATGAAATGTGTTAGTAATGTATTCGGCCTAGAGACACTTTAATGCTATAATTACGCGAGAATGAAACTACAACATAATTACAATCCGGGTTTTGCCATCTGCGTTCGTTCAAGCCTTCTAGGCTATTTCTAAGCTAAATCCAACAACCAATTTAAAATCACCCCAGCCACAACAATTAAAAATCATCTATCACCAGTAGCGCCCTCTTTTAGCATAAATATTAATAACAATCATGAGATAAGTTGAGTTAAATCAACTACATGGCGCTAGTCTAATCGATTAAAATATACATATTTCAGATAATTTGTGTAATCAATTACATAAAACACATATTAAGTTATTTACTGAATTCGGTATTAAAATTAAAACAGAATTTAAAGGATTGTGTTGTGAAGTTTTTATAACAATAATAAACAAAAATAACGCCTACGAGTATGGTTAAAGAAGGAGCTTCCGTTTTCCAATTAGCGTCGTGGAATGTGGAACTAGAACCACGTAATTTTACAAAGGGACGCAAAGAAAGAAGGGTTCCAGTCTGCGATAAAGTTTCACGTTATGTGGAACTAGCTAACGCTGTGAGTATTAATTTAATTTATCTCAATAGGAACGAAGAGCGTTGGCTGTCCGTGGGAACATGCTGGCTCGCAGGTTTAAACGCTGCCCGAATGAGGTAAAGTGCACAATGTTCCGGGCATACTGCCAATCATTTTATTCCTGCACCCTGTGGGTCAGCTGTACTCAGCGGCACTCAATGCCCTTCGTGTACAATATAATAACGCCTTTAGGATGCTGATGGGGCTATCGAGATGCTGTAGTGCGTCTAGCATGCTTATGGAGGCTAAGATTGATGGCTTTCATGCCATCATGAGAAAGAGAGCGGCCTCCATGTTGCACCGTATCCGAGCAAGCTCTAATAGCATTCTAAAGGTAATAGCGGGCCGACTAGACAGTCCTTTTCTTGGGCACTGGATTGCACTCCATGTGTCCAACAAAATATGATTTTGTTTTCTTTGATTGTTCTTGTAATTTTATTTCTTGTGTTTTACTAACATAGGTCTTAAGCATTTACTAACACAATTATGGATGTCTTTTATGGTCTGAAATAAACTGATTATATACATATGTCGCCGCTACAAGCGTCTGCCTGATAAGATTATTAAATAATCTTATTCGCAACTATTGTAACTAATGAATTATTCCAATTTATCATAATAATAATTACTTGAGCCGCCATCTATTAGCTCCTTTGTGAATTAGAAACATCTTGTATTGTTTTAAGATTAATTATTAAATTAATTATGATGTTCTCGTTAAAACTATAGTTCAAATTAAAAGAGAACATTGAATGACTTTTGGGTTGAAGTCCAATTTAACAATTCTACATTTGACATAGTAAGTTGTGTTTATGATTTCGAATCACCCAATAACGTAGAAGATGGCGGCGATTACATTTGAGTGGTCAATACCTTAATGTTATAATTTAATACGAGAACTAAATCAGTTTCAATAATAATTTAGAAACTATAAAGTAACTAGATTATTTTACACACACATTTCTTTAAGAAAAGTTGTTGTTTGATTTAAATCATTGATCTACCGGAAACATTGTCAATCTAAGTGGTAAAAAGTAGTGAAGTTACTAATTAAGCTTTCATCTAAAACCGCCTTTGCATTTGTGAATATAAGCGTTGTTTAATGATAAAAGAATTAACTGATAAGCATCTTAGTATTGTTTGTAAGTTTTATTCAGATAATTGAGTAATAGGATTTAGGAAAAACGACTGCTGCGCGGGCGGCAAGCCGGCAGCCATTGAAAAAGGAGTGTGTGTCTTGTAAGCACGAAAATTGTAATCTCTGAGTTTATGTGTTCTGTGATTGTATTTGTCGAACAAGAAACTTCTGTAACACAATGATTTTGATTAAAAAGAGTGTCCATGGAGTTTCTTGCCCGTTCTTCTCCATATGGACCTACCTCGCTTTGGAATGGGCGACTAGCTTCACAGAGTAACTCAAACTGAACGATTCCATGATAAATGATAATTCAAAGGTGCCTGTAAATGTTCTAATTGAAATAAATGCTTTGAGTTTGAGTTAAGTGTTGTGTGTAATTGAAAACCAACTACCTACCTATCTACCATCAGTGAAGCACTGAGACACAAGTACACCAGAGACTGGTCACAGAAACGGCATTGGGTTCCTCGCCGTGTTATATATAATAGGCATACTCGTACCTACATAGCGTGACCGCGTGCATTGGCATTTTACATCTCCTTTCTCTTTGACAGGCAAGGGGGGTGGGGGGGGGGGGGGGTTGAAGTTTAATAAGAAAACATATTAAAAAAACTCTTCTCAACGTGATCACAAACTGCACACCAGCTCAGGCCATTATACTCCAATTTGGAAGATGATGGGTTCACTTTAACGTGTGAACAATAGAAGCATCGAACTCAGAACACACTATGTACCACGGCGAAAGTTCCCGGTCGACCACTTTTCGCCCTTATGTCCATAGTAATAAGGTTGAAAAGTGGTCGACCGGGAACTTTCACGGTGGTACATGAGGAGGTAATATCCCGGAGTGCAACTTCTCAGGCTACTGTTCCACCGAATCGCACTTATCCAAAATTTTGTTTCAGTGCGGTTAGTGGAAGTGCTCAGGTGCGGTTCGGTCAAGTGCTGTTGAAATCAGTGCTCTGAGTGGAATACCTCGACGATACTGAATGCGATAGCGCGTCACTGGATTGATAGTTATTTGCGGTAATGGAGCCCTATTAATGTAAGTCTCACTGTGTCTATGTAATAACATCAAGAAGATAATGCTGTGAACTAGCTGGGTGTATTTAGTTATTAAAGTTAGTTGAGAAGAACAAATACAAGGACTTTATTTTAATTAGAACCTCATGCAATCTAAATCTCTAGTGAAAGTCTCACACAATTTTACCATTGGGTAGGCAAGCCGATTTCCGGCCACCATAGGCGCGGGCCTGCGGACGGTGAGCAATGGGTAGCTCGCCGTCCGAGAAGGACCAGGCCCGGGTCGACGGCGCGTTGTGTTCCACGCGCGCCTCAAAGAGATGTCAGCACGAATTGACGGGGTCCATTAGGGCCAATGCCTGCCAGGGTTGCGAGTTTGTTGCCCGTAAGGGATATTGTGGCCCTGGCACACAGGCAAATGAAGGAACACGGGTGGGTTTTAGTCAGTTAAAGTCTGACACGCCCTCCCGCTCCGCCCAGAGCGGGAGAAGTTATATGAAAATTTCCCACGCAAAAATATAAAAAAGGCTGGTGAGTAGGACCAAAATTAGAATCCAAATGCAAGAAGTATAGGGAGGCATAGAGAACATGGATCTCAAGAGAAAGTATATGTATTCATCTTCGTCGTTTATAGTGTCCAGTGTCGAAATGCTTTATGAGAAAAGTTCACGATGCACCGGTGATCTTGGATTTTTATCCCCTAGCTTGTCCATGTCCGAAATTGGGCTTTGAAAAAAGCGCGAGAATATCATTTATTTGATTTTTTTAACGCAGCTGCGTGTGTCTTTGTGAATATAGTGGCGAAAAGCCCTCGTATCAAACTATAAAAAATAATTTCTCAGTAGCCGCCCGGAGTCTGAAGTCTGCAGCAATAAGCTCGCCCCCTTTTACATGGAAATTAAACATAATTGGCGAATGGATGTACTATAAGTGCACTTTTGTCTAACCCTTGGGAGATTACAGGCGTGAATGTTGTGTTCACGATGCAGTCCTCGTTATAAGAAAACAGTGATTTATTAATCGCTTTGGCAATGTAAACGCCACTGAAGTGATTTTTAAACATTATCAATTAGTATTCTGAAAGTCTTAGAAAAGACGAAGTTTTGGGAGATTCCGAACCAATTTGGGCAAAAGGAAAGTTGCTACTGGAAAACTATTAATTACGGAAAAAACATTTTGACTCACAGGCAGCCACGGTCTGATTGGACAAGAACATAAAACAAGAGATATGTGATGTGTTTATGTTTATTTGTTGAAATGTGCGCTTTGTTTGTGCAGAATAAACAATTTTTCTTTCTTTTAAGAGTGAAAAAAAAGTACTTAAAAACTTACTCTAATGTCGGTTGGATTCTTCACGCTGATATTGAGGTCGGGCCCCAGCCAGAATTTGCAGTATTCTCCATATTTTACATAGAGTGCGTCAATTTTGTTCAAGATTTCTGAAAATTGGAGAAAATGTAACATAAGTCAATGTTGAAAAACCTTTTGTTTTTCTAGATTTCATGGACTTAGGTACGTAAGTTTTTCGAGTTTCTTGTGGAAAAAATGCAGCTTATTTATAATTATGTAAAAAAAATATATATTTAAAATTATAAGTAGGCAATAGGTACTTAGAAATCTTCTTTATTACCTACTATTAGATTAAGTAATAAAATAGTACGTGTATCTGTGATATAGCGGAGTCAAAACAGCACATTCAATATTTTTGAAAAAAGTAATTGCTACGAGTTCTGGGAACGATTCTTATGCCGAAACTATAGTTTTTTGTGTATTGTCTGTTTATCTGTTTGTCTGACTTTTCCAGCATCACGCAAATACTACCGGAAAGATTTTCTTAAAATTTTGCATAGATATTGCTTTTATAAGTCTGGTCAGTCTGTAGGCCATAAATTATCAGGATATTTGCTATGAGGGATTAGCAATATTACATTTAGTTCGTATTCATATATTTTTTCATACTTTTCATTGCTGTTATTGTATTTTCATATTATTTTTAATGTTTTTACTGCTTTTAAAATTGTATTTTGTAGCATATGTGTTTGTCTATTTCAATGTTGACATTATTATCCAAGCCAAATAAAATGGGAGAGGGCGCTGACTCCTGACAGGTACACCTAGTTCAGGGGGCCTAAAATGGACGCTTTGGCAGAATCATAATTATGATCTGCATACAATTCATATCCCGCAATTCATCTGTTTGACAGTTTTGTATGGATTTTCGTAAAATGGTCCACAAATTATGAATTGCTGTATTGAAGTCTAATGTCAAATAGCAGCTGTCAAACAGATGAATTGCGGGATTTTTGAATTGTACGAAGATCATATTATGATTCTGCCAAAGCGTCCATTTTAGGGCCCCAGGAGTCAGAGGCTTCAAACAAATTCTGTAACCTGTTATTTCAATAAATAATTATTTAATATTTATTTATTTGTTTTTTATTCTTCTATATAGTTTACGTCAATTTGCAAAAAGACGAGCCAAAAGGTTAGAATACCTACTGGTAGTTACAGATTTAACCTTTTAAATGAGTATCATCAGTTCATCACGCTATACAGGGTGTTAAAGAAACTGCGTGCCATAGCTTAGGGGTAGGTTTAGTATCAATAAAGGAACCCAGGAAAAAAAAAAATACATTAAAAAAAAATGAAGATCAACCTTATTTAGTACCTACTAACTTAAAATAGCAATCGTTTAGAATTAGTTATTTTATTTGTTTAAATGCACATAATTAATAATGAAAATAATTTTAATTCTGAATTCCTATATTGATTCTGAATTTTTATTTTATTTTTACTGGGTTCCTTTATTGATACTGAACTTACCCCTAGCTTAGCACGCAATTTCTTTAACAACCTGTATAATACGGCTTCGGCATTTTTGGCAAATAGTTTATTGTACGGTGCTACGGAACTCTTCGTCTGCAAGTCCAACTCGCACCTTGCCACTTTTTTTTATAAAGATATAAGTTACAACACGTTTTTTTTGTACACATCAAAAATATATCTACGAAATAGGGTGGCCTTAAGGCTTCTACATACTGGTGCGACGCGACACCGGTAGAACAATTTCTATGAAAAATTGTTCTACCGGTGCGCGGTGTCGCGGCGTTTTGTAGAAGCCTTTATCGCTATCTGCAATTTCTTCCAGGCAACCTTGGAATGAACAGTGATTTTCTGGACATAAAATGGGTTTGGGGTCATTACAAAGTGTAGTCGTAACGTAACGTAACTTAGCAAGAATCGTTAGATGTGTTTCTCCTTTCTTTAACTTTCTTCTAAACAGACATGTTTAGAAGAAAGTGTTTCTTATTATATCCCGCTTTTGACGACAGAATCCCACTTTTTTACTCTGGCAACGCTGCCCAGGACCCATATGCTCAACAGTCGCGTAAACAAACACTAAACTAACAAGACAGTTATTAAAAAAAAACAACCTAAAAAAATTAAAAAGTAGGTCCGTCAACTAACCTCCAGGATTAACCATGAAGATGAGCGCATTACCAAGTATAGGTAAGGCTGGCGGCCCTGGTACTTTAGCCGCCAGCTCCAACATGCGCCTGTGGGTCCACCGCCAGTACTGCCAGCATAAGAGACCTGCCGCCGCGACCACCGACAGTGCCGTGAGCCACGACATGGTGGCAGCTGAAACATAGAGGTGGTTCGTTACGTTAAGGGTCGGGTAAACGCCGCTGACCTTGGCCATACAAATGCGCGTTGCGCTCACGCCGCGCTGCCGTTCGGTTTCAAAGGAAATATTTATTTTTAGTAACGAAAATAAGAATATTTGAAAAAAAAAATAACACATAAAATTATAGATAAGTACAATAAAACAGTCTGTTCATACAAAAAAAACCTTAGTAAAAATATCTTAGTAGTTTGAAAGGAATAAACATAAAATTTATTTAGAATGAAAAAATAACAACTTATACCCAATTAATTAATAAAAATAACAAAATTATATCCTAACCTAAGGCTAAAACGTCAGGGTAGCCCGCGAAATTCAAATTTTGTTAAGTTTTTTGCAATTTGCAGGTCAGTAACAGGTTGTATGTTGGTCTAAATATGATTCGCGGCCGTAATAGCTGACTGACTGCTTGACTGGTAGTGTTTTTCTTTTACTTGTGCATAAAGTTTTAATACTCAAATAAATAAATAATAAATATGGCTTTACAGAATTATAATCATTAGAATCAGCAATATTCGTTACGGCCGCGAATCGGCTTAATCCCAGGAGCTACAAAATTGTATTCCTGGCGGCTCCACATTAAAAAAGCAATATAATAATAATAAATAAAATCTTTCCCATGAGCTCCAAAAATGTTAAAGTAAATAATATTGCACAAAAATTATATTATTATAATTGTAGGAGATAGCTATATCTGGGATAATCACAATCTGGACAAACTCATATCATTTACAAAGTCTTTAAAAAACAAAATAATGTCCACAAAACAAAACAGAAATTAAAATGAAGTCAATTAATAATAATATAGTCAGATACATATGTCATGGTCTTTGCAATTAATTATAATAATCATAATCTGGACCAACTCATATCATTTAAAAAGTCTTTTACTGAGTAATAACATTTGCCTAAAAGTAGTGCAGTTACCTTAGATTTAAAAATGTTAACAGAACAAGCCTTAAAACCATGGGGTGGATATGGCCTATGCCTTATCCACCCCATGGTTTTAAGGATTGTTCTATGCCTATGCATAGCTAATTTGTGATAACAAAAACCGTGATTAATAATTGTATTTAGTTTTTATTTTAAAATAAATTAAGGTCAATTTAAATGAGAAGACTGTAATTTTTAATTCCCTACCTTCATATTGTGTGACTTAAAGTCAATTTGTGATGACAGAAATTGCATTGTGAGATTATTGTTTTCAATTATACAATAGGTATATTAGCATAAGATTGATTTGTGACTACCTATGTACTGAAACTATTTACCATGCAATTATAACGTTAGCAATTTGTGTTTTGTTGACCTTACGCAATTGGGTTTGGAGCAGCTAGAAACAGTTTTAGTAGTAACCAGCGCTGGGGCTCTGTCTCGCATAGGGTCGCAGCATTATGCTGAGCGGTGGCTGTTTTGCGTGGATGTGACGCATATTTTCCCCTTACTTGTTCTTTTTGTATTTATGTTCTTTCTTTGCGTCATGTTTACCGCAAATGAACGTATTTTCTTTCTTTCTATTTTATTATTTAACTAATAAAAATATGGAGCTCTTGGGAATCAATGTATGGAGAACAATAGATTTGGAACTCCTGTGAATAAGCCCGCGAATCATATTTTAATCAACATAAAACTTGACACAGACCTGCAAATTGCAAAAGACATAAGGCGACGATAACCGACTTTTAATGATTTTATGCTGAAGATCACGTCTAAACAAGTAGTGTTAATGATTTGAAAAAAATATATGTTAAATGAGAGCATTTTCTCAATAATTTAATATGTGAGTATTTTAGATTATGTTTATATTACATAGTGAAATTAATTTGTAAAGTTATGTTATAATAAAAAACTGAGAATGGCCTAAAATGTACCAAGCGTATTTTTCTGAAACCTTCACCAATTTAAAGATAATTTAATTATTGATCTTTTATATAATAAATTAATAATGCGTCAAATTGGGGATAGCGCTCCTTGATGGGCGAGTCCTATTACTGGCTGAACGTACGACGCGTTGCGTGAGCTCAGTACAGAACACGCAAGCTACCAGTGGCTCAAGGTCACTGGCATATATCTGCGTCTTAAAAAAAATTGAATTTCGCGGGTTGCATTAGCGCATCCCCCTTAACTAAAAGTATTCACAAAATAATATCGTTTTTAGGGTTCCGTAGTAAACAAGGAACCCTTATAGTTTCGCCATGTCCGTCTGTCTGTCTGTCTGTCTGTCTGTCCGTCCGTCCGTCTGTCCCCAGCTTAGCTCAGATACGCTTAGTCCTAGAAAGCTGTAATTTGGCATGGGTATACATATTAATCATGCCGAAAAAATGGTAAAATAAAATTATGAAAAACATTTTTTTTTAGGGTATCTAAGGTGCTAAGTAGGCTTCACAAGTTAACGAGTAATAGTCGACCAACTGAAATTTGCAGTTGGAGAATTGACCGTAACGTATATCGATGTATGGGAGAGCATGTTTTTCAACTACAATGTTAAGTTTGTTTTTGGGATAAATTCATCCCAACTACGGAACCCTTCATTGTGCGTGGTCCGACATGCTCTTGGCCGGTTTTTTTATGCTTTGGATACATTAATTTCTGGATTCTTTTCATAAAGTATTTTACTACATTATTTAAATATTCACATAGAATAGATGTGTTTGTATGCGTTCTACTTTAATATACATTTTTTGCTTAACTTACTTATTTGAAGGCGTAATAACAAATTTATAAGTCACTAAATTAATCTATATATATAAAATTCAAAGTCCTGACTGACTGACTGACTGATATATCAACGCACAGCCTAAACCGCTGGTCCTAGAAACATGAAATTTGGTTTCATTGTTCTTTGTAAAAAGTAGGTATCCACTAAGAAAGGGTTTTTTGAAATTCCACCCTGAGGAGGGTGAAATAGGGGATGGAAGTTTATATGAAAGTCCGTCAGTTTTGAAGTTATCTTCAAATTTGGTGTATATGCTGACGATTAAAAAATAATTTAAACGTGTCTCAGCGTTTTTCATAATTCCACCCCCGAAGGGTTAAAAAGGGGATTAAGTTGTGTATCAAAGTCCTTAATTTTCGAAGTAAAAAACACTAAATATATTATCTAGGGTTATGGTTGGAAGCTAATGCAACGGTGTTGTTAGAATTTCAACCCTTATGGGGTGTTTATTTTTATTTTGAATGAAATTTATTTTTAAGTGAAAATCACTAATATTTCGGCTTATGGTTTGAAGCCATGCATCCGCTAAGAAGGGATTTTTCGAAATTCGACCTTTATGGGGTGCAAAAGGGTGATAAATCTTATTCCTTGAGTTAATAAACCTGAAACTTGGCACGAATGCAAAACCTATGTAAATTATAAAGAGTGACATTTTTTGTTTTATTTTAAACTACTCCTTAAAGGGGGATTTGCAGATGTCAAAGTTTGTATGGAAGAGTTTTAACGCCCGGTCCGATTAACTCCAAATTCAGTATTTATACTGTAAACCAAATATAAAGAATAAAATTAATCAGAGTTTTTCGAAAATTGACCCCTAACAGGGTGAAACGGGGTAGTCAATTTTACACGGAAGGATTCTACTGTGTGGCTTGATGAACTCCAAATTATGACGTGAGCACCAGCTAAGAAAGGGTTTTTGGAAATTAGACCTTTAAGGGGGTGAAAAGTGAGATTTTGTTTGTATGAAAAATCTTATTCCTTGAGTTAATAAACCTGAAACTTGGCACGAATACTAACTAAGTAAAATATAAAGTTTGTCATTTTTGTTTTTTTTATACTACCCCCTAAAGGGGGATTGGGGGATATCAAAGTTTTTATGGAATAATTTTAACGCGCGGTCCGATTAACTTGAAACTCAGTATTTTTAATGAAAACAAAAAATAAAGAATAACTTGTATCAGGTTTTTCTTTAAATCTGCCCCTAATGGGGTGAAAAGGGATAGTCAATATACAAGGAAGGATTTAACTGCTTGGCTTAATTAACTTGAAAATTGGTATAAATAACCTATAAATCCAATAATAGAAACGTCAAAAAGATGTTTGTACAATTTACTCTTTTGAGTGCGTAAAGAGGGGCGATATAGTTTGTATGAACAGAATCTTATTACTTTTGATATACAGGAAAAGTTTTTAACCAGTGCGCAAATTTTTTTTGGTGGTTCAATATCAGTAATAGAACACATTTCCATTATTTATTCAATACATTTTTTTTAATTTTTTATCCTACTTTAAATCAGCAAAATATGGACACAATCTATTCGTAATAATATCAATGGGCGCGCGCGGCGGCCGGCGCAAGCGGCGGTGTTGCACGGCTCCCGGGCGGCAGGGGGCGGCAGGGGGCGGCAGGGGGCGGCAGGGCGCGCCGGGCGCGCCGGCCGACAGTTCACTCATCGCACGCGCTGTCGTGTGACGTCGCGTCTAATCGATTTCCCGCACAAGCGCCGCGCCGCCGCGCCGCACGTGTGTCGTGCTTGTACCTACCGGCCACGATGTCGGACTTCAGTAACCGCGAGTTTTACGAGATGGTGCGAGTGTATGTACTGAGTGGTGAAAGTTTGCGAGCAGCTCGCCGAATGTATGCGACGGAGAGCATACCTCGAATGCGAGCCCATGGAATGCTTAACCCCGCGGTCCCTAATGAAAGGACTATTTTAGCGGCCACTCAAAGGCTGCTTGATCACGGACAGTTCAGAACCCCGAATCATGCACGAGGGTCTGGCAGACCCCGACTGGCGATCGAAATCGAAGAAGCCATCCTAAGCCCGTTAAAGTATGAAGGAAAATTTGGAATTACTCTGCAAATAACTTCAGGTCACGGTCTAAACATAAAAAAGTCTAGTTCGAACCTGATAAAATTAGCGATCAGTACATTGTAATCAGTTCACATTAACTTCACAAACAAACACAGTGACTACCACCCACTCTACATAAATGGTATGCAAATACCTTATGCTAATACAGCCAAATACCTTGGCATAACTCTCGACGCCAAGCTGCGTTGGAAAGCCCATATCAAAAAGAAAAAACAGGAACTCGATATTCGTTATAAACGTTTGCATTGGTTACTGGGAAGGAAATCCTGTTTATCAATACATAATAAGCTGATAATATACAAGCATATTCTGATGCCAATTTGGACGTATGGTATCCAACTTTGGGGCTGTACTAAGCCAACCAACGTCAAAATAATTCAACAGTTCCAAAATAAAGTACTCAGGGCTGCTGTAAATGCACCCTGGTACATAAGAAACGATGACCTCCACCGTGACCTCGACATGGAATTCGTCACCACCATCACACAAAAATTTGCTGAAGCCCACGAACACAGACTCCATCGACACGTGAATGTTGAGGCAATCCAGCTGTTAGACAACACAGGCATAGTGCGTAGACTAAAGAGAACTAAACCATTTGAATTAGTGTAGTGTAAGTGAATCAATAATAGTAACAATGTTGTGCTATTTATATAACACATGAACAAAGTGTTTTATCAATTTTACCAGACTCTAAGGAAGTGTTACGAACGTGTGTAAAAGTGCATACCTAATTATGGACACTATTCTTAGCATTAACATAATTTATAACGTAGCATAATAAGTTAGATTTAAATTGTTTATTAGTCTTCTTAGGCTAGATTGCAATTAACTAGTAAGAACTTGGTTCTTACTAATAAGGAAAAAAAAAAAAAAAAAAGTACATTGTAACCCACGTAAATACCTACGCCGGCGAATCGAGCGAGCGCACAGCTGATAGGTAGGTACTTTAGCGCGTTACGCTTTGCCGCGCGCCGCCGGGTAGCCATACAACCACTTTTAAAATAAACATCTTTCGTTAACGATATTTTTTGTTTTTTGTACTAAGACGTATCAAAATAAAAAATATATGTTTAATAAAATTCGTTTAAGTTTAATTTGTCAAAATTTGCGCAGTGGATAAAAACTTTTCCTGTATAAACTTGAAATATGGCCCGTGTACTTATTTACATAACATCATGCCTGCAATCCCCAAAGGGTTAGGTAGAGGTGTAGTAAACCCACATTTCGCCAGTTTTGTTTAAGTCCCATGTAATAAGGGGCGAGTCTATTGCCATCACCCGAGTAAAAATCCAGACTTCGGGCTGCTACTGAGAAATTCTTAATGGAAAATCCAATAACACTTTTCCCGACCTGGGAATCAAACCCACCCCTCATGCTCAGCAGTCGCAATTGTGACCACTAGACTAACGATGCAGTCATTACTTAAATAACAAAGTTTGTCATAATTTTTGCGTTTTTCAAAACTATCCCTCAAAAAGAATTAAGGGAGTCAGGGGTTTTTTGAGGATTTCAGTTTGTATTAAAGAATCTTAACATGCGGTTCGATTAACTCGAACCTCAGTGCTCATACTTTTGACAGAAATAAAAAATTGAGTTTTCGAGAATCGGAAAAAGGGGTAATTAAGTTTTCGGGAGAATTTTACTGCGTACCTTGAATAACTCAAAACTCAATAGTTGGTATACATCAATTATTATTTAAGAACAAAAACGTAGAAAAAATAAACAATACAAAATTTCTTTCAAATAGACTTAACCATGAAATGGAGGACACGTTTATACATATACAAGTATGTACAAAACAAAGTTGGTATTTATACGCTATCTATATCCTCCGAAAAGTTGTAAATCAAACTGCACTCCTATCTGCTTACCACGCTTACGTTGCAGTTGGTTCCAACTAAGATATGGTAAAATGTTTTGAGGGAATGCTGCTGATAGAGAAGCTGTTTGTTTTCGACATCCACGCGGGCGAAGCCGCGGGCGCAAGCTAGTATATTATATCTGAGCCTGTTCGTTAGGGAGATTTGAATCAACCTATCGATAAAATACAGAATGTAATTTTTGCTTACTTATGTTAGATCGATTCCAGGATGTATCAAGCGACTTTTCAAAAAAAAAAAAATAATTTGTAGTATCTACTTATATTTTTTTTATAAAAATAGTGTTTTCTTTGGTAGGTATAATTTAATATTTAAGGAACTTATTTTTCTTCCAGGGACCGTCTTTATTTTCCGCCCTGTCCCAGCACACCTTAAGCAATCAGGGGGCCTAAAATGGACGCTTTGGCAGAATCATAATATGATCGGCGTACAATTCATATCCCGCAATTCGTCTGTTTGACAGTTTAGTATGGAGTTTCGTAAAATGGTCCACAAATTATGAATTGCTTTAGTGAAGTCTAATGACAAATAGCAGCTGTCAAACAGATGAATTGAAGGATCTAAGAATTGTACGCAGATCATATTATGATTCTGCCAAAGCGTCCATTTTAGGCCCCCAGGTCAGCCCCCATATACGAGGTGTTTGCTAACTTGCTAAATTTATACCACCACATGAACCACCTCACAACCCGATCTTTCCGCCTTCCGAATCTTGTTTGTCTCAACCGCCAGACAATCGGTCCATTGCTTTGGCCTTTCCCACCTATGCTGAATACCAGTTTATACATGGTGCGACTGGCTATCTGACCTCCATAACCCAGTTACATAGGTAAAACGATTAGTTTATTGAATGACTTTCTTGCGACGCATTTCGAGTTGCACGCTAGATTGGCATTGAAAACTCTTTCTCTAGTGACATTGGAATCGAATGATTTTATTGCGACGCATTTTGAAATGCACGCATAATTTGACTGATCTGCAAAATATGCGCGCATTGACCTTGTTGAACCGGCACAAAGATGAAGGCATTTTGGGGCGAATTGTGACTTGTGATGAAAAGTGGATTCTTCACGATAATCGCAAGCGAACAACGCAATGGCTGACTCCAGGGCCTGCAGTCTCGACATAGATAGCGATCGCTTTACGACCGAATTCGGTCGCAAAGTCCTACCGATCCGAATGTAACGATATTTGGTAGTCTCGATACTGGAACCAGGGACCAAGTCCACCTTTTATTATTTCATAATAGCTGGCGACGGGGCCCACGCTAGTTTAGGTATTGGGACGATTGCAGTACTGAATATTCTCAAAGGGTTTATTGGTCCCAATAAAGTGATATTGTCTGTAGGTAGCAAAGGGAAATAAAACTTATCTGAAGGTTGGTTCCCCAGTTAGGTACTGGGTTTTGGAGGTCAGACTGGAATTCAGTTAGACTGGAAGCCGACCCCAACATAGTTGGGAAGGCTGGGCAGATGATGAGACATATAAAAGTAGAACCAATGACCATGAGTGCCAATTACACAAAAAGACGCACTATCAGTTAATTAAGGTATCAATTGGGTGTTTAGGACCTCAATATGGGAATTATTAATGGAACGATTACATGCCAAAATACAGGTTTTGTAATTGGATTTCTCATTTATTTATAAATGTGTAAATTCTGACCTTAACGATGCACATGTAGCGTCTGACCTTGACACAACCAAAATCAAGATTTCAAGGTACAATATTATACATACATTAAAATAATAATAACACCTATTTTTTTATTTTAATATAGTACAATGATAATCGTAATTTCAAACAGCGGGATAATTGCGTAACACAATTGCAATGCGTTTTATAAATTCGTCTGCTCGCAAAGGTAAATAACGCAATGAGCGTAGGTGAACTGTCAAAATTAAACCCATTGCGATCAATTGTCATTTTATGTGTGTTACGCAATTACCCCGCAGGTCATATTATGTGTAGTTTGCCGTCCGATAAGGACCAGGGGGCCTAAAAAGGACGCTTTGGCAGAATCAATTTCTCAATTCATGCATCCCGGAATTTATCTGTTTGACAGCTGCTATTTGACATTAGACTTCAATAGAGCAATTCATAATTTGTGGACCATTTTACGAAACTCCTTATAAAACTGTCAAACAGGTAAATTGCGGGATATGAATTGCACGCAGATCATATTATGATTCTGCCAAAGCGTCCATTTTAGGCCCCCAGGGCCCGGGTCAACGGCCCGTTGTGTTCCACGCGCTCCTCAAAGAGATATCAGAACAATTTGACGGGGTCCGTTAGGGCCAATGCCTGCCAGGGTTGCGCATTTGTCCGAACGGGATACCGTGGCCCTGGGACACAGGCAACTGAAGGAACGCGGGTGGGTTTTAGTCAGTAAAAGTCTGACACGCCTTCCCGCTCCGCCCAGAGCGGGAGAAGTTATTTGATAATTTCCCAACCAAAAAAACAAAATGTTATATTATGTATGTAGGTAAGTAACAACTTTTACCACACATGGGAATAACTCAGAAATATAAAGAAAAAGAAATGAACATGACCGGGGGGCCTAAAATAGACGCTTTGGCAAAATCATAATATATCATCTGCGTACTAGGAAACTAAACTAAACGCAGAAAATAATTTTAAATCAATTTGAATTAATAATAGTGATTGACAAGAAATTTACTTTTTCTTGTCAATCACTATTATTAATTCAAATTGATTTAAAATTATTTTTTGCGTTTAGTTTAGTTTCCTAGTATAGCGTATTTTTAATTGTTTTTGATTTTTGAAACAATTTAAAAAAAAATTTAATTGTGTTAATTTATTAACAGATTTTATGTATAATAATTAATAAAAGATTCCACTAGTGGCGATAATTAGGTAACCTTACGGCTGACGATTTCTGGGTAGTCTGGTAGTCACGCTACTTTGCTTACGGCCGAACCCAATAACCTACATATCACCAGTTTCGGCCTACTGGAGATAGAAAAATATATCTATCGATGGTTTTAACGTCCCAATAATCTATGAGACATTATGGAATCTTACCAGCCCACGCTATCTACTGATGGGAGGGTGTATCGCCTACAACAGATATCTATTTGTATGAAAATGCCAAAGTATGCGTCCCAATATACGATTTGTTTGACAAGACAGTACTACAGATGGCAGATTTGGCTATTCCCCGAATTGCAGGGATAAACGTAAAGTAGCCAAGTTAAAATTAACTCTTTAGTACTTGCAATAATGATCATATATGTTTATTTTTATTTAAAGTTTTTAAAAATAAATTGAAATTCAAATATCTCGAAAACGGTGCGCCCTAGGCAAAAAATAACAGAAATTTTACCCCACCCCCTTAATGACACCCCCCGTGCAAGCACCATGCCAACATGAATTTAATTAAAAAAAAACAACATTAATGCGCTAACGTACGTTGATATTTTTGTATATTATTTGTTTATATATTATGTTGATAGATATTTTTGTTAGAAGATCATTCCATCCCACTACTTTTTAACCTCCCAGCAATCTATCACACGTTAAGCGTCCAGGTCCTCATCCAGGTCGCAAGTCGCGAAGTGGCTTCTGAGTTTTTGACGTGACTCAGTCTTCTAGCTGTTCGGTTCACTTGTCGCTTATTTTGCGTGTATTTGAACATGCAACGCACGTACAATCAGTGCTCTGCATAACCCTACCCCTCCCCCCTCTTCTTCCTTGGAAGAGGGGTCAGGTTATGCAGAGTACTGACCGTACATATTAGTTTGACATTTATGCAGACTTACCACTATGAGGCTTTTGAAAAAAATATAAAATAATTAATTCTAATATGAAATCATCATTCTAATATGATAGTAGGATGCCAAGACCCACATATCACTTTCACTGTTAAAAATTATCAGATCTAATGTAGTAATATAAATTATAATATAATATAAACTAACCTAGCTGCGGTATATCAGTCCACTGCTTTATTTTTTTAATGCATTTTTATGCAGCTGAACTGCATCTAGTTTCCTGCCATCAAGTTTTAAATCTAGACTCACTTGACATTTAAGTAGTTTTGTATGCACATTGCATAAAATATTGTTAGCTGAGAACCATTTCGAATGAACAGCCAGACTATCGTTGATAAGGTGTCTTATATGTCAACGATAGTCTGACTGTTCTTTCGAAATCCGTATCTTTTCTTTCTAAGTATATAAAAAAAAAGAAGTGTCATCAGCGAAAAGAATTAGATATATCTGAAAAGTTAGCCATCATGTAAGGACGGTCATTACATCATAATCAATATGATTATATAAAAATGAATCCCAATTTCCCTTGGTCTTAATAACAATGACGTATCATATTTAAATACAGAACTTGGTTGTTTTTTTTTTCAATTACTTACTCAATTTATATTTAAGTAATTAATTGTTTTATGGTTTGTAATAAGTTACGAGCGTCGCGTCATCGCGCTTCTCTTTCATTACTAAAGGCTTCTACATACCAGCGCGACTTGTCGTGCGACGCGACACGGCACAAAGGCCCCGCGTGTCGCGGGACGGGCGGTGCCTTTGTGTCGCGTCGCGTCGCGCGACAAGTCGCCCCGGTATGTAGAAGCCTTTAAGCAATCCGACAGGCACAGAGTACATTCTAATACCGACAGTGATCGCATACACAGAGTACATTGTATATAGGAGGATAGAGACGTCACTCGAACATTTCATGGCGCCCTCTACGAACAAGTAAAAACAACAATCAATGATGCATAGAGGTTATCCGTATAGCCCTTGTATAGCCAGCTTCAAATCTGCTGTAGACCCTGTGGTCTATTTTCTTTCCTTTTACTTAAGTGGTAGTGGTAGTTACTAAAAATAAAACATTAAATACAATGTCAAATACTTTATTTCAATTTTTTTTTACAATATGTCGTACCTACAAAGAACCATTATTACTTTTACAAACACACAATAGTAACAGTATAATTATGTGCACTTACGAGTGCTTTTGCAGTTCAGCACACAACACTTGCTCCCGTTCATGTTCACACAACCGATTTACAAACAAGTTAACAGTCCAGAAGGCCAATTCTCGTAATTTAAAACGTTCAAAATCTAGTCGCAATCTCATCTTGGCGACAAACAAACGTCAAAAAATTGTCAAAATGTAGGGAAATAAGAGGTATTTTTGACAGATTGAGACTGAGATCAGACTGTGAACGTTCTTAAAATTAGTAGAATTGCCCCTCTGATATTCGTGCAAGAGTCAATCAGATAGAGCGATGTCGTCGGTATCCAAAACTTTTCCAGGTCAATGTTTAGAAGCAGAATCATCAATGTTCATACAAGCCACAAATTAATCGAAGCGCATCCATTCACTCGGAAAGAGAAAAACGGACACCGGAATATTTTTTTTTTTTTTTAACAAATATGACATTTAACGCACAGAACATATATACTCTAGGAGCCACAGAGTACATATGTATATAGGCTAGGAGCATTAACGCGGGTTGCGTTCCTTTTTTTCTACTTTAACAGTCTAAAGTTGTGTTACGTTATTGGATGATTTTATCCATTTAAACAAACGTTGTGTAACACAATTAATTTAAAAGGTGTCTCAACTCTTTAAATATTTTTATTTGTAAGAAAAAATTGTTATTATTTTAAGAAAATCTAAGCAAAATGGGACATACGTTTAGACTAAACTATTATCATTTTGAGAACAGCGTCATCTATCAATAACTCATTTTAACTTTTGATATTAATATACGACTAAATTAAAAATCTGTTGAATTAAGTAGTGTATCTCCAAAAGCAGAAGCCTACATATACTGGCTGGTTATAATTCCCTTACTTTTGTTCTAAGCTATACCACCGTGATCGCATAGACAGACGCGCTGCTAGACGGACCTATGTCGCTTTTCCCAGCGAACCGTTCATTTCATATTTTATTGTTTGACAACTTCAAATTATGGACGTAACATATTTTATTTTCTTATTAAATAGTAATATTACAATAATATGTGGTAAAAATATTGGCACGTAAAGACATTGCTAGAGGATAAAAGTTGTATAAATATAGTTCTAAGTTGTAAATATAAAATATAGTTGTTAAAATATTTGCTATGAAAAATAAGAAACAAACAAAAATGCCGGAGGACAGCAAAAAAGTGCTTATAAACTAACAAACAAAAACATCTCATGAAAATAGTAAAGCAACATTTTTAAAATTGTATTATTGACGAGGTACACGATCAGAAATGAAATTATAATTTTGTAGTTAGGCTATTTTGTACATCCCATAGCGTAAATTCACCTGTAACCGAAACGTTCAGTTGGTCTAGTTGCATAGAATCCAGGAAGAACGAGTTTCGAGATCGGGTTCTAGTTGCAACATATTACGTAGCTTAATTTTTTTTTATTTAATTTTAATAATCATTGAAAAATTATTCATTTTTAACCGACTTCCAAAAAAAACAAGAAAAATAACTTACGAAGTCAATTTTTTTTTTTTAAGTTTTTTTTCTTTACAGTAATTATTATGAAGACCCCTTTCTTTTGGCTTTGCTGTATTCGGGTAAAAAGAGACGTTTGGCGAACAGTTCAGAAGCAGGCAAAGCTTCTGAAATTGGTTTTCACCAGTAAGTTTGGGTAGCAGGACACTTGCGTGAAAGTCGTTTCCGCTCATTTTCAAAGTTTTCGAGGCGCTGACAAAAATAATGAGGTCAAAACAAATTTCAAGATGGCGCCGCCGAAAATTTGCAAATTTTTCGTCATTGGTGTCGTTTTTATGGTTTTCGAGGGCGCTGACAACGATAATGAGGAAAAAATCAAAAGTTCAGATGGCACCACCAAAATTTGCAAATTTTTCTCTTGGATGTCGTTTCCATTTTATAGGGCGCTGACAACGATAATGAGGTCAAATCAAAATTTAAGTTGGCGCTACCGCAAATTTGCAAAATTTGCATTTTTAATGTTTTCATATTTATTAAAAAAATTGCATATTTTCGGTGGCGCCATCTTAAATTTTGATTTTGACCTCATTCAAAATCAAAAGTCATTTATTCAAATTAGGCTGAGAATCAGCACTTTTCGAACGTCAAAAATTACATGAGACAGTCCCCAAAAACGCCCACCATTCACCACTTCCTAGTGCTTTAGCTGGGAAGAAGAAGTGGCGCAACAAACTCCCCAGAAGCACAGCTGTCTGTTCGTCAATAAAACTAGAATCTATACAATACAATGTAAAATAATTTGAATTACGCAACACAAAACGTTAAATTAAATTATTTGCCTTATGTTAGCTAGCACACACCATTATACAAATATATATATATATAATAATCATCGAAAACGTAAATAAAACGTATTTAAATAAAAGCCTCCAGGTATAATGGGCGTGCCCGCATAAATAAAGCTACAGCTATAACTCGAAGTCACAAATGATAAACTAGCACCATCAAAGTAAAATAAAAAACAGTTAATTATTATAACAATAACAAAACCATGGTCAGCAAGACGACGACAAGCAGCACCCGTTCACGAGCATAACGCAAAGATCAGCCATCACCCCCCTCGCCATATTTGAGGGAAGGAAGCAACCCGACCCCCGACGCTACCACAAGCAGTGACATCTAAGGGAGCATGACGAACTTGCTGCCGGTTGCTCAGGCAAGAATAAAGTGATCAATTTGTTGAGGTCGTTAGCTAACCGCTTATTGCAATACAACTCATAAAAGAACATTGTAATGAGTAGATTTTGTCACTAATAAATTAAAATAAATTGACTTAGACAGTCAAATAAAATAAACAAATATATAACACACGCCTACAACCCATTATATACTCAACCTTATAAAAATAAAATAATAAGTGTCTAGTCACAAGTAGATAGCTACTATTCTTGGAAGAAAGAAATAAGTACATTTTTTGGTTAAACATCGATCTCTGTTAATCCATGTCGCACCATCCATGAGCACTAGGGTGGAGCGTCAATGTATGGAGACAAAAAACAGTCATCGAATCGATTTTGAATACTTGCGTATAGTTGCATTTGGCAAAATTATTGATAAATATATTTTTTTTACATTATTTTAGCCCTCTACTTCCGCTCAAAGTTGCTATAATTTTATTAAATTAGGCATATCTTTAAACATATACAGAATGTTACAAAAATCAAAAACCTGTTATACATATTTCAGCGTGTAGGTAACACTAAAACACTCATTTTATAAACTAAAATCTTTATTTAGGAAAAAAATGAAAATTGAGACATGAAATTGAAAGGCAAAAATGGCAATATCTTGAGAAATTATTCAGTTTTCTTTTAGTACTTTAAAATTCTTTTTCTTTTCAAAATATGGCATACTTGCACGCGATTTAATTTTGGAACGAATAAATGCATCTCTGGCTTGATCACCAGCCACAGTAATCGATGCATCAGTAACCATCTTGACACATCGCTCTACTGCTTGTGTGTGACAAGGATAATCCAGTAACTCCATCATAACGTGGGAGTTTGATGCAACCAGGTCTTCCAATTCGTTGTCACTGATATCCTTTAGCATTGGAGGAGACGTAACTTGTGACCATAGATATAAGATGCTTGTGACTCACTCCATACAATCAAATCAGTATAGTCATTGGCCTCAAAGTTTAACTTCGGAACTTTAAATATTCTTAAAACAGGTTTTGGATTTTTTCTAGATATGATTATTCACCTTAATCCTAATTCTTTTTTATGTGGCCGGTTATCGTATAGCATTGCTAATAATAGGTTTTCAGGATGTGCCAAAAATGTATTTTTTTGTATAACTGGATTAATAATCATTTTAACGTCAGAGCTCAAACATCGAGAGAATTCATTTAATTTGTAGACGTGGATTGGACCTTGTTTAAATGAACTCTCTTTCTTTATACAAAACCACACAGGATCGTAAACTTTCACAATATATTCTGTGAGTTTAATTGATTGAGTTGAAGGATTCGGTGTGGCTACATTATTATATGAAATAATGACAACATTTTTGGCACATCCTGAAAACCTATTATTAGCAATGCTATACGATAACCGGCCACATAAAAAAGAATTAGGATTAAGGTGAATAATCATATCTAGAAAAAATCCAAAACCTGTTTTAAGAATATTTAAAGTTCCGAAGTTAAACTTTGAGGCCAATGACTATACTGATTTGATTGTATGGAGTGAGTCACAAGCATCTTATATCTATGGTCACAAGTTACGTCTCCTCCAATGCTAAAGGATATCAGTGACAACGAATTGGAAGACCTGGTTGCATCAAACTCCCACGTTATGATGGAGTTACTGGATTATCCTTGTCACACACAAGCAGTAGAGCGATGTGTCAAGATGGTTACTGATGCATCGATTACTGTGGCTGGTGATCAAGCCAGAGATGCATTTATTCGTTCCAAAATTAAATCGCGTGCAAGTATGCCATATTTTGAAAAGAAAAAGAATTTTAAAGTACTAAAAGAAAACTGAATAATTTCTCAAGATATTGCCATTTTTGCCTTTCAATTTCATGTCTCAATTTTCATTTTTTTCCTAAATAAAGATTTTAGTTTATAAAATGAGTGTTTTAGTGTTACCTACACGCTGAAATATGTATAACAGGTTTTTGATTTTTGTAACATTCTGTATATGTTTAAAGATATGCCTAATTTAATAAAATTATAGCAACTTTGAGCGGAAGTAGAGGGCTAAAATAATGTAAAAAAAATATATTTATCAATAATTTTGCCAAATGCAACTATACGCAAGTATTCAAAATCGATTCGATGACTGTTTTTTGTCTCCATACATTGACGCTCCACCCTAGTGCTCATGGATGGTGCGACATGGATTAACAGAGATCGATGTTTAACCAAAAAATGTACTTATTTCTTTCTTCCAAGAATAGTAGCTATCTACTTGTGACTAGACACTTATTATTTTATTTTTATAAGGTTGAGTATATAATGGGTTGTAGGCGTGTGTTATATATTTGTTTATTTTATTTGACTGTCTAAGTCAATTTATTTTAATTTATTAGTGACAAAATCTACTCATTACAATGTTCTTTTATGAGTTGTATTGCAATAAGCGGTTAGCTAACGACCTCAACAAATTGATCACTTTATTCTTGCCTGAGCAACCGGCAGCAAGTTCGTCATGCTCCCTTAGATGTCACTGCTTGTGGTAGCGTCGGGGGTCGGGTTGCTTCCTTCCCTCAAATATGGCGAGGGGGGTGATGGCTGATCTTTGCGTTATGCTCGTGAACGGGTGCTGCTTGTCGTCGTCTTGCTGACCATGGTTTTGTTATTGTTATAATAATTAACTGTTTTTTATTTTACTTTGATGGTGCTAGTTTATCATTTGTGACTTCGAGTTATAGCTGTAGCTTTATTTATGCGGGCACGCCCATTATACCTGGAGGCTTTTATTTAAATACGTTTTATTTACGTTTTCGATGATTATTATATATATATATATTTGTATAATGGTGTGTGCTAGCTAACATAAGGCAAATAATTTAATTTAACGTTTTGTGTTGCGTAATTCAAATTATTTTACATTGTATTGTATAGATTCTAGTTTTATTGACGAACAGACAGCTGTGCTTCTGGGGAGTTTGTTGCGCCACTTCTTCTTCCCAGCTAAAGCACTAGGAAGTGGTGAATGGTGGGCGTTTTTGGGGACTGTCTCATGTAATTTTTGACGTTCGAAAAGTGCTGATTCTCAGCCTAATTTGAATAAATGACTTTTGATTTTGAATGAGGTCAAAATCAAAATTTAAGATGGCGCCACCGAAAATATGCAATTTTTTTAATAAATATGAAAACATTAAAAATGCAAATTTTGCAAATTTGCGGTAGCGCCAACTTAAATTTTGATTTGACCTCATTATCGTTGTCAGCGCCCTATAAAATGGAAACGACATCCAAGAGAAAAATTTGCAAATTTTGGTGGTGCCATCTGAAATTTTGATTTTTTCCTCATTATCGTTGTCAGCGCCCTCGAAAACCATGAAAACGACACCAATGACGAAAAATTTGCAAATTTTCGGCGGCGCCATCTTGAAATTTGTTTTGACCTCATTATTTTTGTCAGCGCCTCGAAAACTTTGAAAATGAGCGGAAACGACTTTCACGCAAGTGTCCTGCTACCCAAACTTACTGGTGAAAACCAATTTCAGAAGCTTTGCCTGCTTCTGAACTGTTCGCCAAACGTCTCTTTTTACCCGAATACAGCAAAGCCAAAAGAAAGGGGTCTTCATAATAATTACTGTAAAGAAAAAAAACTTAAAAAAAAAAAATTGACTTCGTAAGTTATTTTTCTTGTTTTTTTTGGAAGTCGGTTAAAAATGAATAATTTTTCAATACGTAATATGTTGCAACTAGAACCCGATCTCGAAACTCGTTCTTCCTGGATTCTATGCAACTAGACCAACTGAACGTTTCGGTTACAGGTGAATTTACGCTATGGGATGTACAAAATAGCCTAACTACAAAATTATAATTTCATTTCTGATCGTGTACCTCGTCAATAATACAATTTTAAAAATGTTGCTTTACTATTTTCATGAGATGTTTTTGTTTGTTAGTTTATAAGCACTTTTTTGCTGTCCTCCGGCATTTTTGTTTGTTTCTTATTTTTCATAGCAAATATTTTAACAACTATATTTTATATTTACAACTTAGAACTATATTTATACAACTTTTATCCTCTAGCAATGTCTTTACGTGCCAATATTTTTACCACATATTATTGTAATATTACTATTTAATAAGAAAATAAAATATGTTACGTCCATAATTTGAAGTTGTCAAACAATAAAATATGAAATGAACGGTTCGCTGGGAAAAGCGACATAGGTCCGTCTAGCAGCGCGTCTGTCTATGCGATCACGGTGGTATAGCTTAGAACAAAAGTAAGGGAATTATAACCAGCCAGTATATGTAGGCTTCTGCTTTTGGAGATACACTACTTAATTCAACAGATTTTTAATTTAGTCGTATATTAATATCAAAAGTTAAAATGAGTTATTGATAGATGACGCTGTTCTCAAAATGATAATAGTTTAGTCTAAACGTATGTCCCATTTTGCTTAGATTTTCTTAAAATAATAACAATTTTTTCTTACAAATAAAAATATTTAAAGAGTTGAGACACCTTTTAAATTAATTGTGTTACACAACGTTTGTTTAAATGGATAAAATCATCCAATAACGTAACACAACTTTAGACTGTTAAAGTAGAAAAAAAGGAACGCAACCCGCGTTAATGCTCCTAGCCTATATACATATGTACTCTGTGGCTCCTAGAGTATATATGTTCTGTGCGTTAAATGTCATATTTGTTAAAAAAAAAAAAAAATATTCCGGTGTCCGTTTTTCTCTTTCCGAGTGAATGGATGCGCTTCGATTAATTTGTGGCTTGTATGAACATTGATGATTCTGCTTCTAAACATTGACCTGGAAAAGTTTTGGATACCGACGACATCGCTCTATCTGATTGACTCTTGCACGAATATCAGAGGGGCAATTCTACTAATTTTAAGAACGTTCACAGTCTGATCTCAGTCTCAATCTGTCAAAAATACCTCTTATTTCCCTACATTTTGACAATTTTTTGACGTTTGTTTGTCGCCAAGATGAGATTGCGACTAGATTTTGAACGTTTTAAATTACGAGAATTGGCCTTCTGGACTGTTAACTTGTTTGTAAATCGGTTGTGTGAACATGAACGGGAGCAAGTGTTGTGTGCTGAACTGCAAAAGCACTCGTAAGTGCACATAATTATACTGTTACTATTGTGTGTTTGTAAAAGTAATAATGGTTCTTTGTAGGTACGACATATTGTAAAAAAAAATTGAAATAAAGTATTTGACATTGTATTTAATGTTTTATTTTTAGTAACTACCACTACCACTTAAGTAAAAGGAAAGAAAATAGACCACAGGGTCTACAGCAGATTTGAAGCTGGCTATACAAGGGCTATACGGATAACCTCTATGCATCATTGATTGTTGTTTTTACTTGTTCGTAGAGGGCGCCATGAAATGTTCGAGTGACGTCTCTATCCTCCTATATACAATGTACTCTGTGTATGCGATCACTGTCGGTATTAGAATGTACTCTGTGCCTGTCGGATTGCTTAAAGGCTTCTACATACCGGGGCGACTTGTCGCGCGACGCGACGCGACACAAAGGCACCGCCCGTCCCGCGACACGCGGGGCCTTTGTGCCGTGTCGCGTCGCACGACAAGTCGCGCTGGTATGTAGAAGCCTTTAGTAATGAAAGAGAAGCGCGATGACGCGACGCTCGTAACTTATTACAAACCATAAAACAATTAATTACTTAAATATAAATTGAGTAAGTAATTGAAAAAAAAAACAACCAAGTTCTGTATTTAAATATGATACGTCATTGTTATTAAGACCAAGGGAAATTGGGATTCATTTTTATATAATCATATTGATTATGATGTAATGACCGTCCTTACATGATGGCTAACTTTTCAGATATATCTAATTCTTTTCGCTGATGACACTTCTTTTTTTTTATATACTTAGAAAGAAAAGATACGGATTTCGAAAGAACAGTCAGACTATCGTTGACATATAAGACACCTTATCAACGATAGTCTGGCTGTTCATTCGAAATGGTTCTCAGCTAACAATATTTTATGCAATGTGCATACAAAACTACTTAAATGTCAAGTGAGTCTAGATTTAAAACTTGATGGCAGGAAACTAGATGCAGTTCAGCTGCATAAAAATGCATTAAAAAAATAAAGCAGTGGACTGATATACCGCAGCTAGGTTAGTTTATATTATATTATAATTTATATTACTACATTAGATCTGATAATTTTTAACAGTGAAAGTGATATGTGGGTCTTGGCATCCTACTATCATATTAGAATGATGATTTCATATTAGAATTAATTATTTTATATTTTTTTCAAAAGCCTCATAGTGGTAAGTCTGCATAAATGTCAAACTAATATGTACGGTCAGTACTCTGCATAACCTGACCCCTCTTCCAAGGAAGAAGAGGGGGGAGGGGTAGGGTTATGCAGAGCACTGATTGTACGTGCGTTGCATGTTCAAATACACGCAAAATAAGCGACAAGTGAACCGAACAGCTAGAAGACTGAGTCACGTCAAAAACTCAGAAGCCACTTCGCGACTTGCGACCTGGATGAGGACCTGGACGCTTAACGTGTGATAGATTGCTGGGAGGTTAAAAAGTAGTGGGATGGCATAAACCAGTTAAGTATTTCGATTATCACACAATGTTTCAATTTGCAAATTCGACCATTGCCAGCATTATTTACTGTTGTCCCGGTTTATCTCTAAATATGTTTTTACTTTTGTACTTTATTTAAAATAAGATTAAATGACGATGTCTTCTCCGTAAATTGTACGCCTTAGTAAACTTTTGAGAGAACTGGTGTCAAAGTTCATGTATGTAGATGATTTTTGAAAATGGTTTTAATAAACTTTTTCCTTTAACTTTTAACTGTTTGATGGTTTAGAATATTTGGTTACATCGAAAGATTTGTTAAAGTATTAGGTACCCAATGGAATAGCAACGATGGCGATTCAATTTTAGAGTTCAGAGAAAAGTGATATTTAGTGACGAATTCTGGGAAATTTTATGAATCCCATGATATTTCGCCTAGGCTTTAAGGAGTGCTTAATTGTTGCAAATGGGTTACACTATCACGTCCTGGCCCTGCAGTCTCGACATAGAATAGCGATCGCTTTACGACCGAATTCGGTCGCAAAGTCCTCATGGGGTCTCTAGACGGTTAAAATTGCTTGATTTTTTTCGTGCTTGTCAAGCAATTTTGACTGTCTAGGATCCCCATAAGGACTTTGCGACTGAATTCGGTCGTAAATCGATCGTTATCTATGTCGAGACTGCAGGGCCTGGAAGGAATACGTCATATTACAAGTCACCCAGTCTATCATTTGTTCCCTGATGACGAACTAGATTGATCAGAATATATTACGAGAATCAGCTTGCAGAGCTGACACTACAAGCTGAGACTCTATTATTTTCTGATCATCAAAATAGTGTTTATCTCATAATATTTTGCCATTCACTTTTAATATATTCATGAAGATTGCATGCTAAAACCAAGCAGTTTTTTTCTTTTTTTTTTTAAAAAAAACGTTGCCCCTCACTAGGAATTGCTCCTGTATTGTGGGTGCGTTTACAAACATATAAACTCACATACACAAACAGCCTGACCCGGAACAACTACTTGTAGGTCATAAGTCAAATTGTTTTTTTTCAAATAGGCACATATAAGGCACTTTTGAACGTCAATATTTACAAAAAAATAGAATTGATACAAAATATTTGTTCCGTGCGGGAATCGAACCCGTGACACGCAGCGCACCAGTCAATTGCTTAACCACTGCGCCAACCATGCTGTCAAAAAGGTTAAACGCCTCTACTGTAATTCCATTCAAAGGATATGCCTCATACTGTCTGAACTCACCTCTAGGATAGCGAACAGTCCAGTGCAGTGTGACGTCAACGTGTTTGATTCTTATTTTTGTCATTGACATTTAGTGGCTCAGCTATAAATCCTAACGCAATGGTAACGTTAACACTAGAAGCTCATTGCACCTTCATATAAATACAACTACTTGGTTTTTTTTGTGAATTTGTGTGATTTTTCAGGTGAGTAGGTTTTTTTTTTTTAACATTCCTCTCGCTTTTTGAGGGAGTGACTTCGTGAAAAGGGACGGAAGTGTGTAACAGGAAGTGACAGCTTAAGTATGGAATAAGTACTTTTTAATAGCATAAAATTAGTAGGTACTTTATAATAGAGTGTATTCCCGTTGTCCCCGTTCGCCATATCCCCGTCATGGGGACAGCGGGACGTGATTACAAATATCATGCGACTACTGTAAGGCTCGCTCGTTTTTTAGGGTTCCATAGTTAACATGTTTCGCCATGCCCGTCTGTCTGTCTGTCTGTCACGAGCACCAATATGTATTCAATCAGCAACTTTTAAAAGTGATTTCCTCCAACTATATTGATTGAAATTTTATTTTACTAGGAACATAGTACCTATTTTGAAACCCAAACTGTTTTGAAATAGATTTTTGCTCAAAGTTGCAATCGTTATTCCACGAGAAAATCAGTTATAAATTGTGCTAAGCGTTTACATATTAGTGCTCATGACTGTACATATTAATCACGCCGACTAAGTGGTAAAATAAAATAAAAAAGGTCTGTGAAAACCATTTTTCGATTCAGGGATCTGTTTGCGTAATATTAAGGCGCTGATAAGACCGAAGTATATAGGCTTGTTTCAAACAATTTTTTTGCCAAATCTATACAGTTCGTGACGGTGGAAAAAATATATATTAATCTTGAACATATTTCTGAGAACCTAGTTGTAAGCAAAACACGTTTTTGAACAGTTTTCTGGATACAAAAAAATGGTGAACTAACCTCTTAAAATGATCTTCTAACAAAAATATCTATCAACATAATATATAAACAAATAATATACAAAAATATCAACGTACGTTAGCGCATTAATGTTGTTTTTTTTTAATTAAATTCATGTTGGCATGGTGCTTGCACGGGGGGTGTCACTAAGGGGGTGGGGTAAAATTTCTGTTATTTTTTGCCTAGGGCGCACCGTTTTCGAGATATTTGAATTTCAATTTATTTTTAAAAACTTTAAATAAAAATAAACATATATGATCATTATTGCAAGTACTAAAGAGTTAATTTTAACTTGGCTACTTTACGTTTATCCCTGCAATTCGGGGAATAGCCAAATCTGCCATCTGTAGTACTGTCTTGTCAAACAAATCGTATATTGGGACGCATACTTTGGCATTTTCATACAAATAGATATCTGTTGTAGGCGATACACCCTCCCATCAGTAGATAGCGTGGGCTGGTAAGATTCCATAATGTCTCATAGATTATTGGGACGTTAAAACCATCGATAGATATATTTTTTTATCTCCAGTAGGCCGAAACTGGTGATATGTAGGTTATTGGGTTCGGCCGTAAGCAAAGTAGCGTGACTACCAGACTACCCAGAAATCGTCAGCCGTAAGGTTACCTAATTATCGCCACTAGTGGAATCTTTTATTAATTATTATACATAAAATCTGTTAATAAATTAACACAATTAATTTTTTTTTTAAATTGTTTCAAAAATCAAAAACAATTAAAAATACGCTATACTAGGAAACTAAACTAAACGCAAAAAATAATTTTAAATCAATTTGAATTAATAATAGTGATTGACAAGAAAAAGTAAATTTCTTGTCAATCACTATTATTAATTCAAATTGATTTAAAATTATTTTCTGCGTTTAGTTTAGTTTCCTAGTACGCAGATGATATATTATGATTTTGCCAAAGCGTCTATTTTAGGCCCCCCGGTCATGTTCATTTCTTTTTCTTTATATTTCTGAGTTATTCCCATGTGTGGTAAAAGTTGTTACTTACCTACATACATAATATAACATTTTGTTTTTTTGGTTGGGAAATTATCAAATAACTTCTCCCGCTCTGGGCGGAGCGGGAAGGCGTATCAGACTTTTACTGACTAAAACCCACCCGCGTTCCTTCAGTTGCCTGTGTCCCAGGGCCACGGTATCCCGTTCGGACAAATCCGCAACCCTGGCAGGCATTGGCCCTAACGGACCCCGTCAAATTGTTCTGATATCTCTTTGAGGAGCGCGTGGAACACAACGGGCCGTTGACCCGGGCCCTGGGGGCCTAAAATGGACGCTTTGGCAGAATCATAATATGATCTGCGTGCAATTCATATCCCGCAATTTACCTGTTTGACAGTTTTATAAGGAGTTTCGTAAAATAGTCCACAAATTATGAATTGCTCTATTGAAGTCTAATGTCAAATAGCAGCTGTCAAACAGATAAATTCCGGGATGCATGAATTGAGAAATTGATTCTGCCAAAGCGTCCTTTTTAGGCCCCCTGGTCCTTATCGGACGGCAAACTACACATAATATGACCTGCGGGGTAATTGCGTAACACACATAAAATGACAATTGATCGCAATGGGTTTAATTTTGACAGTTCACCTACGCTCATTGCGTTATTTACCTTTGCGAGCAGACGAATTTATAAAACGCATTGCAATTGTGTTACGCAATTATCCCGCTGTTTGAAATTACGATTATCATTGTACTATATTAAAATAAAAAAATAGGTGTTATTATTATTTTAATGTATGTATAATATTGTACCTTGAAATCTTGATTTTGGTTGTGTCAAGGTCAGACGCTACATGTTGGAAGGACACGGCGCGGCATACGCTGGCAGAGTGTGCCGCTTGGGAGGAGCCACGCCGTGCCCTCATCTCAAGAGTAGGCAGTGACCTATCGCTACCGGCCGTGGTCGAGTCGAAGGCCGGCAGTGAGGAGTCCTGGGACGCGGTGCTGTCTTTCTGCGAAACAGTCGTGTCACAGAAGGAGGCTGCGGAAAGGGAGCGGGAGATCTCGTCCACTCACCCGGCCCGCAGCAGGCGCACCGGGCGTCGGCGGAGGGCCGATAATGCCCTCTTCCAGCCCCCATAAATGGGTCCAGGGACGGCGGACTTGGGGACGTCCGCCGCCCCCTATCACATTGGACCCGAGGTGGCGGCGCGTAGTGTTCCACGCGCGTCCCTATCAGACGTCGCGGGGGGGTCAGACACCTTACCCCCCCCTAGACTTGAGGTGGCCCGCAGAGGCGGGCCGGCACTAGCCGGGGATCGCGGAAGTAATAATAGATCCCAAGATCCCCGGTGCAAGTGTGGGAGGGGAACACTGGGGTGGTTTTTAGTCAGTAAGAGTCTGATAGACCCCTCCGCCCGGCCCAGGGCAGAGGACATCCATGAGGATATTCCACCCAGTGAAAAAAAAAAAAAAAAGGTTAAAAACAGACCCTAGTCTGTTTTTGACAAGTTATAACCTCTAAATTCTAGAACTTTAAACTGGAATATCTTTAATTCCTGACTTCCTATAAAAGTATAAGTGAAGACAAAACTTTTCAGGATTTCAAACTCTTTACTTTTACATATTCTTCATCGGCAGACACAAAAAATAATGTCAACAAAAATTCCTTAGGGCGGTTGCCATTGTTCTTTAAGTTTTTGTTTGCGTCAAGGTCAGACGCTACATGTGGATCGTTAAGGTCAGAATTTACACATATACCTAAATAAAAGAGACAGCCAATTAAAAAACCTGTAGTGCTATTCTGTAAAACATCTCACCGTGAGGACATAGGTGAAGTGAGCTTGAAGTGAGTTGTCAATAGTGCCAATCCCTAGCATCGGATGGGATGACAGTTCACTAGAAGCTCACTTCAAAGAAATTTTTACAGTGAGATTTTTACAGAACACACCGGCTGTATTTTGTTGAAGTCCCAAAGGCCTAATTGATACCCTAATTAACAGACAGTGCGTCTTTTCTTGTAATTGGCACTCGGTGTGTATCATTATCTGCCCAGCCTTTCCAACTATGCTGGAGTTGACTTCCAGTCTAACCGGAAGCAGTTGAATACCTACTAGTATTTTACTACTCGTACTGCGACTACTAGCGACTGCCTATCAGGCCTCCACACCCCTCTCCCGTGAGGCGGCGAGCCTCCTTGCCGGACTGCCGCCGTCGGATCTGGAGGCAAAAGTCTTCGCGCACATCTGGGAGTGGCGCGAGGAGGCGAAACGCCGGGGTGAAACTCCGCTGCCGCGAGAAATCACGGTACAGCGGACGGAACTCCGGCGGGATCTCATGGCGGCATGTAGAGTGCGATTGTCGCAACCTAGCGCTGGGCACGCTACAATTGTGGCGATAAGTCCCCTCTTTGAGGCGTGTCCTCACCTTCCGCCTGACGCAGGTCCTCACCGGACACGGTTGTTTCGGGAGGTTCCTGTTCAGGATAAAGCGGGAGGAAACGCCCGGGTGTCACCACTGTGTGGATCGCCCGGAGGACACGGTGGAGCATACGGTGGAGATCTGCCCGGCTTGGGCGGAGCACCACCGTGTCCTCACGGAGGCGATCGGCGGCGACGATCTCTCGCATCCGGCACTGGTTCAGGCCATGGTTCGGAGCGAGAGTGCATGGGAGGCCATCACCTCCTTCTGCGAAGCAGTAATGCTCGCGAAGGAGGAGGCGGAACGCGTGAGGGAGAGGCAAAGTCCACCGCCTCTAGTCGCCGCAGAAGACGCCGCGGGCGTCGGGAGTTGCAAGCCGATTTCCGGCCACCGTAGGCGCGGGCTTGTGGACGGAGAGCGTTGGGTAGCTCGCCGTCCGATAAGGATCAGGCCCGGGTCGACGGCGCGTTGTGTTCCATGCGCGCCTCAAAGAGATGTCAGCACCAACTGACGGGGTCCGTCAGGACCAATGCCGTAGGTTTTAGTCAGTAAAAGTCTGACACGCCCTCCCGCTCAACCCAGAGCGGGAGAAGTTATTTGATAATATGTCACGCAAAAAAAAAAATGGTGCGTTTGTCACAATCATGCAAGTTTGATACCAGTTCACAATTTTATCGGTTTGCCATGGATAAATTATAAACTATCGAAAAATAATGCGTTAAATTGTACATGGTTTGTTGCAGGTCAAAATTTTTCGATAGTTTATAATCTCGATAAATAGATTATAAACTAACAATGTTCATAATCATACGGTGACACATCCAACATACATACCTACATGAATTATTATTGTTACAGGATGAGCTGGCTGCTATACCTAATAGTTGGCGCGTTGTCAGCCTTCTGGTTGCAATGGCGGTTCAAGAACAGAAGAATGATCGAGATGGCCAAGCATTTTCCCGGTCCTCGGTCACTGCCGCTCTTAGGGAATGCCCTGTGGTTTATGGGCCGGCACAACGGTAGGTCCCATCACTATTTGTAAGGATTTTTATTCGTGTGTGAGAAAATCCTGTCACCTTTGTTAAATATGCTGTCATAAAAAATTAAAATAAAACCGGCCAAGTGCAAGTCGGACTCGCGCACGAAGGGTTCCGTACCATTATCTATAAAAATGGCAAAAAATCACGTTTGTTGTATGGGAGCCCCCTTAAATATTTGTTTTATTTTAATTTAATTATTTATTTTTAAAGTAAATATATAACTACCACCCACCACTGCGACCACTACCCACTACTGCTACTTTTATGGTGTACATAATAAAGAGTATTCTATTCTATTCTATTCTATATGATTGACGTGTAAGTGTTTGTACAAACCTACTTACAGAAATAAAATCATTTACCATTTATCATTTTTATCATTAAAGATTCTGTGAATATTTCAACCGTCTACCTCTTGCCGTTATCAATATCGAGCAAAAACGAGCAAAAAAAATCATGGATGCCCCCTTAAATATTTATTTTATTCTGTTTTTTAGTATTTGTTGTTATAGCGGCAACAGAAATACATCATCTGTGAAAATTACAACTGTCAAACTATCACGGTTCATGAGATACAGCCTGGTGACAGACGGACAGACGGACAGACGGACAGACAGACGGCGGCGGAGCCTTAGTAAGTAACACCACCTCCAGTGTATTATGAACCTTATAATAGTGACCTAAGGTTGATTGTAAGTTTTAAGCATTCTTTCGTTAATCTTCGGGGCCATACTTTCTTTTCTGTGTGAACGAAGATACACGACGCGCCTTATCAATTGAGTACCACTGTACGAGCTACAGAAGCGGCCTCATGTGAAACCAACCAACCCCAATTTTCGCTATACTGTGTGAGTCTTGATAATGTGCACAGATCGAAATGAGGGAAACATAGCTTAATTTTATCGACGGAAAACATGTTTAAAAAAATATAAAAAGCAATTAAATTTTTTATAGCAGTTTTTTAATTCTTGTTCGCTGCTGTGATTCTGTGATCCCTGGGTAAACAAATCGGTATAACTTTTAAACTAAACGATGTATCACGATGAAACAAACTCAGTAATGACTGGAAATAATAGGGCGTCTTCTTAAACCAATTTTTATTGGACTGAGGGCGTCTTCATAAAATAAAAAACCGGTCAAGAGCGAGTCGGACCTCCGCACCGAGGGTTCCGTACGTATATATGATGTTGATGACTTATGAAAAACTGTGCTATTTAGAGACATCGTTCATCAACATCGAGACAGATTTTTATCTATGCAAACTTCGGAGATAAGGGGGGAACGGTATTTTTTTTTACATTTTTCATCAAAAGTCGGAAACGAATAAGAATGTGCAAATAGCGCTCTTTCATATGATACCCCACGTGCTCTAGTAGCCCCACTTAAAATTTTTAAGACCCCTTTAAGTCCCTTTTGCAAAAAAGGTATATTTTTTTGTTTTTCTTGTTTGCAAAGTAGGTGGCCTAACGTCATCTAAAATTATTCTAAATTTCAAGTTGATAGCATTAGTAGTTCTCGAGATATTCAGGTGTGACAGACAGACAGACTTAGTCTCACCATAAGGGTTCCTTTTTACCATTTTGGTACGGAACCCTAAAAACGTAAAGAAAAAACTCGCCCGCAATTGAGAATTAGGGTGATTTCAAAACAAAAATCTGATATTTATTGATGAAGTTTTAATAAAAGTCCCGATTACCTACCTGTTAGCGACACGCTCATATTTTTTAGATTCATAGTACCTAAGTAAGTAGTAATAATATATAGGTAAGTTTAACCTAAGTATAGATGTATGGGCCGCTGGACCCCCACCCAACACGCCGGCAGGTCAGTCCGTGCGGGCATAGCAAGCGGGTGCGCTTGTTCGTTGTACGGTCAGCATCAAAAGTTGATGACACATTTAGATTTTCAAAATCAATAATATAAATAATAATATATAATGTACAGTGATTTTGAAAATTTGAATGTGGTCATCGACTTTTGATGCTGACTGTACCTAGTTTGTCATTTTTATCAGTGTCATTTTCAAAATATAAGTTGTCTGAGCTACCTTCTCGTTTCACTTCGCCGATTACCACCTACAACATCTACACTACCCTTTGTTATTACTTTAAATTATTCTACATCGTATCAGTTTTCTAAAAGTAAAAATACCATGTTTATAGGTCAATCACAACATTTCCTATCAACTGTTAATGGATGACCTTGCGAAAGTAAAGTACGTAGCCGAGTGGCTTCGTACTTTACTTTAGCAGGTAGAGAGTTAGAGACCCTTTTTAGGGTTCCGTACCCAAAGGATAAAACGGGAACCCTATTACTAAGGTTCCGCCGTCTGTCTGTCTGTCCGTCTGTCACCAGGCTGTATCTCATGAATCGTGATAGTTAGACAGTTGAAATTTTCATAGATGATGTATTTCTGTTGCCGCTATAACAAAAAATACAAAAAAACAGAATAAAATAAATATTTTGGGGGGCTCCCATACAACAAACGTGATTTTTTTTGCTCGTTTTTGCTCTATATTGATAACGGCAACAGTTAGACGCTTGAAATATTCACAGAATATTTAGTTATATATTCGCTTTAAAAATAAATAATTAAAATAAAATAAAATAAATATTTAAGGGGGGCTCCCATACAACAAACGTGATTTTTTGCCATTTTTATAGATAATGGTACGGAACCCTTCGTGCCCGAGTCCGACTCGCCCTTAGCCTTTTTTTTTTGTATTTTTTTGTTTTGTTTTTTTTTTTCTGTCGATAAAGTTAAGTTGTTGTTAAGTAAAGTAAGTTGTTTTCTGTCGATAATGTGCACATATCTATATGAGGGAAACTATCCCTCATTTAGATATGTGCACATTATGAAGACTCACACTGTATACATAAGCAGATATGTAATATTTTTTTAATAAATAAATAATCAGCCTGCATTAACGCTTTTAGAAGTGTGTAGAAGTTAACTTCCTGCAAGATCTTGTAGAACCGTTTCGACACAAATTGCATACACGTTACTTGAGCAAGAGCGGTCAAACAAGATTAATGCCTAATGAAAAATACGAGCTGCGTCTATTGTGTTGTTTTAAAAAATAACCGTCCAAGTGCGTGTCGGACCACCCACAATGAAGGGTTCCGTAGTTGGGTTGAATGAATCCCATAAACAAACTTAAGGTTGTAGTTGAAAAACATGTTCTCCCATCATACATTGATATACGCCTCGGTCAATTTTCCAACTGCAAATGTATGTTTGTAATCGCATATTTTTTTATGTCATAAACCACAAATTAACTATTTTCGGACGTTTTCCTTTACTTGTGCTGTGAGACCATGCTTCTTGCCTTTCATGATTTTAGGTCAACGGGAAGTATCCTATAGGTTTTGATTTACAGGTTCCCCTACGGAAACCTTGTTACGACTTTTACTTCCTCTAAATGATCAAGTTTGGTCAACTTCCCAGCAACGCCGACGGCCGTGAAGCCACCGCGTGTCGGTCCGAAGACCTCACTAAATCATTCAATCGGTAGTATGTATTTGCGAGTATCGAAATGTGTCGCAATAATGCCGCATAAATCACCGTATTTTTTTATTGCGTTGACTTAGAAGCTTGATTTTGAGTTCCAAGGGACCGTAGACCTACTTATTTAATATTAATTTCAACTTGATTTTTTTTTTTTTTTTGGTGAGTAATTATCAAATAACTTCTCTCGCTCTGGGCGGAGCGGGAGGGCGTGTCAGTCTTTTACTGACTAAAACCCACCCGTGTTCCTTCCGTTGCCTGTGTGCCAGGGCCACGATATCCCTTTCGAACAAACTCGCAACCCTGACAGGCATTGGTCCTAACGGACCCCGTCAGTTGGTACTGACATCTCTTTGAGTCGCGCGTGGAACACAACGCGCCGTCAACCCGGGCCTGGTCCTTATCGAACGGCGAGCTACCCATCGCTCACCGTCCGCAAGCCCGCGCCTACGGTGGCCGGAAATCGGCTTGCGATCCCCGACGCCCGGGGTGTCTCCTGCAGCGACTAGGGGTGCGAGGGCGTGAACCTTGCCTCTCCCTTACGCGTTCCGCCTCCTCCTTCAAGAGCATTACTGCTTCATAGAAGGAGGTGACTGCCTCCCATGCACTCTCGCTCCGAACCATGGCCTGAACCAGGGCCGGACGCGAGAGATCGCCGCCGCTGATCGCCTCCGTGAGGACACGGCGGTGCTCCGCTCAAGCACCCGGCTTGGGACGGACCTCCACCGTATGCTCCACTGTGTCCTCCGGGCGATCCACACAGTGGTGACACCAAACACATGGCCTCAGACTTGTGCAAAGCCACCTCGACTCCCAATTGTCGAATCCTATAGACGATTGTCACAACGCCTGTGACGTCAGCGTAGCAGACTACGCTGACGTCGCTAGAGACGTCGGCGCGCAGCACCCAGTCGTAACTGCTGTCCCACAGATGCGGCCCCAGGACTGACCCCTGTGGGACACCACGCGTCCACCGTAGAGCGCCCCTTGCGGAAACCAAACTGGCTCTCCGCCAAATTCGGCCCCACTCGCACCAGCCACCCGACAAGGCGGTATGCAATTACTCTTTCAAAGAGCTTGCCCACCTCGTCGAGCAGCACGATGGGCTGGTAGGTGGACTCAGAGTCCGCCAGGCACCCTGGCTTCTTAATGAGGACGTTTCCCCGTCTTTCAACCAAGTGGCAACTGGCCCCTCTCCAAGCATGCGCTTAGGAGCCCCCTTAATCGAGGCCCGAGAGCCTCCAAGGCCAGAACCCAGGCTATTCCAGGTAAGCCGTCGGGTCCTGGGGCGGTATTTTTAAAAATCTATAAATCTACCTCGGTCACCTCTGGAGTATCGTCGTCGTCGTCATTGATGTGGTCCGCATCGGGCACCGTAGGAGGCGGAGCCATGGGCGGGGGAGTATGTTTTCCTCACGAAGGGAACAGAGCGCTCACCACATCCTCCACGAGCTGGGGCCGGAGACTCTGCATCAGCGGGGGAGCCCACGGGTGGAGCTTATCTCGCACCCATTTGTAGGGGCGTCCCCACGGGTCTCTGTTGAGAGTCTCCAGCGACTCCTCACGGACCAGTCCTCTGGCCCGCTCGATCTCAGCTCGGAGGGCAGTCTTCGCCTCTCTGTACCATGCGTACAGCTTCGCCTGAATGACTTCCGTATCCGGAGGACGGATACGGAGCCTGCGGTGCCTGGAGTACCGGTGGTGCACAGCAACGCACGCCTCGCGTAAGGCGGTCAGCTCACGCGACCACCAGCACACCTGGCGCCGAGCACGTCCGGGCTGGACCCGGGGCATTGCCACGTCACATATTTCGAACATGGCCTCCCGGAACCACTCAGCCCGCTCCGTCTTGCAGACCGGCGCGCCCGAGGTCTGGACGGAGACGTCAAACCGGATGTATCGGTGATCGGAATAGGTCTCCACCCCCTCCATGATGCGCCAGTCAATGACACGCGGCGACAGAGCGGGGCTGGCGAACGAGATGTCCACCACTGATTCACCCCGCATCCGCACACACGTGGGGACAGAACCCTGGTTTAGGACGACCAGGCCTGTCTCCAGAGCCCACTCCTCCACCATCCTGCCCCGTGTGTCCGTATACCGGGAACCCCAAGCCACGTTCTTGGCATTGAAGTCCCCGAGGACGATCACGGGGAGGGGATGGTACCCAACGATGACGACTCTCACCTCCCCAAGGGAATTGTGGAGAAGTATACTCCTACTACGTAAATCTCCCCGAACCATGCCTCAGGCATTAGGTCCGCCTTTGTACAGTATTTTTTTTACTTGTGCATAAAGTTTTAATAAAAAAAATAAAAAAAACTTGCAGAGGTCCACTTGCGTGAGCGTTTACAGTTATACGTTGGAACTAGAAGTCGCTTGCGCAACTCAACGTCCGCAAATGTTATTGCTAGTGGACACTTCGCATTAGATCCAAATGTCCAATGTGACGGAAGGGGTCTACGCGGTGGAGAAAAATAAGACCACGTAAATTGTCAACATAAAATATGTACATACCAATTAGATAAAATAACGAGTAATAGCGCAGTACTTCCCTGGCTCGGCCTGGTGTGACGATGACCACAGCCGGTGTGCCACGCTGCTGACACCGGGGATGGTGACGGTCAGCGGATGCGCCAGACCCGCAGCTCAGGTCGACTCTCAACTCGAAAGAACCTCGAAATCACAAACCCACGCTGTGTAACATTGTACCTAATAAATAAAGCTTCCTTGATTTGTATCTTTGTTGCAGAATTCGCTACAGTCCTGAAAGAACTGGTGGTGGAGTATGGAGGTGTGTTCAAATTCTGGCTCGGTCCAGACCTGAACATTTTTGTGGGAAATCCCGATGATCTCAAGGTACTTGTGATCTATATCTATACATACCATGCCGAACTGTGCATTATGGTATTGCAAATCTCGTAGTGATAAAACGACTAGACTTAACCACGGTTTATTTTCGTTTGTATTTTGTAATTTACCCAGTATTTAAATTAAATAAATCTTAGATGTTTCAAACTATAGTTAATATACTCATTGTTTAAAAAAATTAGAAATTAGTTACTTTTATCATTAAGTTAACATTAATATAATTTCAGCCGAAAGACGTCCACTGCTGAACATAGGCCTCCCCAAAGCACCGCCACTTTGACCGGTTCTGTGCAACAACAACGGTTCTGTGTAACATTAATATACACTAGATAAGTTATAGAAGCCTCGCTACTGCTACTGCTGTTGAAGTCAGCTGATCTCAGCCGATTTTGATGAATTTTGGGAAACCGACCTAAACACTAATATTAACAGAATTAGGAAAAACTAATTTTTTATCTGCCTGGGGTCATTTAGGAACAGTCACATGTGGTGCCGTGTGTATATACACGGTTAAATTTTGATCCTCTTAATACCTTGAACGGGTGGTTTAACTTACAAAATACTATTCATCAACAACTTACACAGCATTGTAGCTCTTAAAATTAAATAAAACGTGTTGTAAAGTGATAACGTAATATTCGCAAAATTCTTGAAACCAGTAGTAGCGCCACGAGTTCTTTTTTTTTTTTTTTTAAAAAAACGTTGCCCTACACTAGGAATTTCTCCTGTATTGCGGGTGCGTTTACAAACATTTAAATTCACATACACAAACAGCCAGACCCGGAACAACTACTTGTGGGTCATACAAATATTTGTTCCGTGCGGGAATCGAACCCGCGACACGCAGCGCTGCAGTCAATCGCTTAACTAACTGCGCCAACCGTGCCGTCAGTTAGTTACCTACGTCACGTCATGCGCGCACCTAATACCTACCCGCCTGCTGGGCCGCTTTAGGTATCAACTTGGTTATTGACTCGCTCAGCTGATGTTCATGTATAAATAAATTAAATGATCCAAAAATTTCCTTAATACTTTTACGGGCTTAAGGCCGTCATAATTGCTTTGTGCCTATTAAAGAATTATGCGTCTGCTAGTTAAGGCGTATTTAAAAATGTGGAATCAAAATTATTTACAACGATTTGAAAAGAACAATTTTCTAGTTACTAATTAGATAGGTACACTATTTAATAAAAATAGTTCTGTTACAAACCTAATGTTGAGTGTGGAAGGGTGTTCACGGGTATTGTGGCTTAGCCTGGGAGAGGCTATGTCCAGCAGTGGACTGCTATAGGCTGAGTTGATTGTTTGATTGACAAACCTACAATTAATCACCTCTGAATTATTTATCACTTAGAACTGCACTTCGCGATCGCGTAAAATTGCACCATGGCAACGAACTCCAGTTTGGAGTACACGTAATTACGATACTTTATTACTTTCGCGAGTCAAGGATCATAAACAACAATACGTCGCGCGTTGATGAAGTCTTGGAGAAACTGAATTGTTTAGATATGCTGTGGTGCGGTGCTGCCCTTAGCGCACGGGGTGCGGGGGAGGAGGGGTACATTGCCAATCAAATGGAGGTTTGGGGGCGGAGCTTGTGTAGCATTGGCTAATTTATTTATTTATTAGGTTCACCAACAATTGATTACACTGATACAATCACATAATACATTTAAAAAATTAAAATAACAGTGCATCAGTTACTTATAGGTAAACACCACATGCATAAAACAATGGATTAGAGAAATAAGCTAACTTACTTAGTAATAAGCGCACTAGAAAATTGGTAACATTGGTAAAAAGCTACATTTAAATGAAAATAAATTTATGAAATTCTGATTAAAAATTATTAATTTGGTAAAAAGGTAAAAATAAAAAATAAAATATTCTTTGACATTATAACTTTGGTAAAATTGATAAGAATTAAATAAACAACGAAAATTATAAAAATTGATAATTTATCGATAAATCAAAAATTAAACCAAGCAAATTCATAAAGATTATTAAACATCATGAAAACAATATTAATAAAATAATGATAAACAAAAAATTAAAATCCAATAAATTAAATTGATAATTATAAATTGATAACATCTGTAAAACTAAAAGGTAAAATTAAAAGTATAAATTGATAACATCTGTAAAAATAAAAGATAAAATTAAAAGATAAAATTGATAAATTGATTACATTGGAACCTGTCACAATTCATATACTTAATTAGGATTAGGCGTTGCTCGGTAAACTATTAAGGATGGCTTTCTGTTTAGCAAGTGAGTCAAAGTGGAGATCAATAACATCACTGTAGCCATTTACTGCCTTACACATTCTTGCAAAAGGCGAATTTGCTCCCAAAACAGTTCATCTAAAAGGTGGGCAAAGGGGCGTGATGGCACTACCCGAGATTCTAGAGGGTGCACGAAAACTGAAAAGGGCAAGCAAGCTCTGTCTATTTTATGCTTAATGATTTTATAGGCAAACATTACATCAATTAGGTGTCTACGTTTTCACAGAGAAGTCATGCGAAAATGCTCAAGTCTTTTATTGTAAGAACGTATTTTTTTGGCGACACCATTGAAAAATGCGAGGTGCCAAGCGAAGCGTTTCTGGACACGTTCAAGTCGCAATGAATGCGTTGCGTAGTGAGGACGCCAAACTACACTATTATATTCCAGGATGCTGCGAAATTGACTGTTATAAAGCATTATTCTTGTTCTATTGTGACGAAAGTTTTTGCAATTTCTTAGGACGAACCCTAATTGTTGTAAGTCCACGTGGATTCTGCGCATACGCTTACGCGACCTTTGTGAATTTGTGTTGTTTACTTTGAATGTTATCTACCACACACACACACACACATCGTATAGTACGAAATGAGTTTCGAATGGTACCTTCAAATGGTTTGCATTGGTTTTTCAGTAATGCGAGAATTGATTCAAGTTTAAAAGAAAAGTTTTTTTTTTAAATCTTTGTTTCTGAGTCAAAAAGAAACTTACAAGTTAATATCTATAGTTCTATACTGCCCGGAAAGGTGAAATTTGCCATTACAAAGCCAACTGTTTAGGTCAAAAACTTTTTTACAAAAAAAACAACCGACTTCCAACAAAAACACTAAAAAGTGAAAAATAACTTTAATTTCGGAAGCACATAACATAACATCACGCCTTGTTTCCTCGAAGGATAGGGCAGAAGTGTACCTGTAGTACACCCACATTTAATATTATATTTAATTAAATTTCGGAAGTCGGTGTCTTTGGTTTTGTATTTTCGTTTATGGCCACCGACTTCCGAAATTTAATTAAATATAATATTAAATGTGGGTGTACTACAGGTACACTTCTGCCCTACCCTTCGAGGAAACAAAGCGTGATGTTATGTTATGTGCTTCCGAAATTAAAGCTATTTTTCACTTTTTAGTGTTTTTGTTGGAAGTCGGTTGTTTTTTTTGTAAAAAAGTTTTTTTTTTTTCACTTTTTAGTGGTACCTACCCCACACCAATTCGTATACTACTACTTGCTATGAAAACAACAGAGACAGGAAGTTTTATTTTACACCCCTTAAGGGGTTGAATCTTCAAAAATCTGTTTTTAGCGGTTACCTACGTCATAATAACTATCTGTGTGCCAAATAGCCCAATCAATTCAGTGATTTGAGCTTTGTGTTGATAGATCAGTCAGTAAGTCAGTCACTGTTTCCTTTTGTATGTATTAAATCTATAGTGTAATTAGACATGTTACGACGACCCCAAATAAATTGGGATTAGGGCAGGACACTGATGATGAAGTATTCAGGCTAAGTTTCAAGTTAATAGATCAACGAAAGAAGATTTTTTTCATACAAACTGTATCCATCCCCCTTTACACCCCCAAAGAGGTTAATTTTTAAAATGGTTTGCGACTTTTCCATTATTTGACTTATAGGTTATACCAATTTTCGAGTTAATCAAGCCACGTAGTAAAATCCTCTCTTGTAAAATTGACTACCCCTTTTCACCCCGTTATGGGTAGATTTTCGAAAAACCCTGATACAAGTTATTCTTCATTTTTGGTTTTAAGTATAAATGCTGAGTTTCGAGTTGATCGGACCGCGCGTTAAAATTCTTCTATACAAGCTTTGACATCCCATCCGTTGAAGTTAAGTTAACAAAAAAATATAAACTTTATAATTTACTTACGTAAGTATTCGTCCAAGTTTCAAGTTTATTAATCCTAGGAATAAGATTTTTCATGCAAACAAAACCCCCCGTTTTCCACCCTTAAAGGTCAAATTTCCAAAAACCCCTTCTTAGCGGATGCCTACATGCCAAATTTCAGGCCAATCTGTTCAGTGGTTTGAGCTGTGTTGATAGACCAATCAGTCACGGTTTCCTTTTATATGTACATATGGCTAGATATATATATATTGAGAACCTCCTCCTTTTTTTTAGTCGGTTAAAAATCATTTATAGGCAGAGTGCATCTCATGACAATTCCAATAAGACCAAACACGGGTAGGATACATTGTTTTTAACGGGGTTCCAGTGCCTACCATCCGGCTTCATCATCAGATCAGTTTGATGGTACCATTTTGATCAGAACTATTTATTTAAATTTGCTTCGCTTAACTATCTTAATCCAGATATCTCATCGCCACCCGTGAATTACGTATCACTGAGAAGTTCCGGGCCTTCTTCATCTATTCCACTTCACCAAATTATACTTTCTGAATGCAAATGATTGACTTGTTGATGAAAATATAAAAATCGCTATAGATATGCCTATAATATTTGAGGAGTTCCCTCAATTACTCATGGATCCCAACATCAGAACTGGATTCTATATCTGAAAGTATATCCTTTCAATTAAAAAAATAATTTTCCAAATCGGTTCATAAACGACGGAGTTCTGAGATAACAAACATTAAAAAAAAAAAAATACAGACGACTTGAGAACCTGCTCCTTTTTGTGAAGTCGGTTAAAAATGGCAAGCTTAAGCTCATCAAATAAATTAAAAAAACATACCGCATTAGGTAGTTTATGTGGAACAATAGTTTGGATATTAATTTGTAAAAATATACTATGTCAAAATGTATGTATGTGCTTATTAATATTTATCTACTTACCTTAACCGAAACGTTGCATGCTGACATGATGCTGACCTTACTTTTTGTTAGCAAAACTACAAAAGTTATCAGAATCTTTTTTACCGTAACTAAGACGTTTATCACAAAAAACGCATTCAATTCAATTTATTCGTTAACAATTTACATTGTGTTTGAAATATAATTCTAGATAATAAAAAATACATGTAACACATTGGTAATTAAAAAAATAACAACATAACACATCAAAACAATATAATTCAATGTCAACTCAAAATCATTTAAAAGTTAAATACGAATAAAAAAGTAAATGTCATTAATCCCTGTATGCCATTGAAAATGCTTTATTTTGGCGTGCGATTTTCACTTGTAAATATTAAGGATAAAAAGAGCCCCGCTGGATAGACAATAACTTACGAATGTAATTTCTGCTATACTATTCAAGGATTTTGAAAATAAATGAATAAATTGAAAAGTATATTGGAATGAGTATCTCCTATACAATGTCCAAGTCTCTAAGCAATAGAATAACGGAGGGCGTCGCTGGATAGAACCGAAATTAAATGCCATTTCTGTCTTAGTGGCGGTACATCGAATATTTCGTTATATTAGAGAAGTACATTCAATAAGCTTACATTAGCTTCGTTGCTGTGGGTTAGGTGGGCCAGCTAGATAGAAGCTAGTACTATGTAACTTTTAACCCTCAAAAACGTCAATATAGCAGCTCAGCAGTATTGCTTGCCCCTTTCCATTCCATTGTGGCCATCAGCTATTAGATCACACTGTTACAATAATTATACCTATGTATTTGCTTATTTTATAAAAGTTTTATGCGTATTTCAGTTACTGCTATCGAACACGAAGACGAGTGTTAAAGGTCCTCAGTATAAGTACATGGCTGAAATAATTGGAGGAGGATTATTGAGCGGATCAGGTAAGAACTACACAACTTTTTTGTTTTGTTATTGTAGCTATCGAAGTCAAACAGTGAGCAGTTTGTCAGACGACCAATGTAGATTTGGTTGATAATGTGTGTAGGAAGTCCTACTCTCAGAAGAAAGGCCGAAACAAACTCAGAGGTCACAGTCTCTTTTAAACTCCAGACAATTTTGGTCAGATCATGTGAAGACCATGTAGATTGTGGTGTCTGAAATTGCCTTTTGAGGAAAGAACCACACAGATTTGAGTGGACTTGTCCAGTCAGTGTACGAATTTGTCAGTTATCATGCAGCTCAACTCAAAACTTAAGGAGCTCAACGATTCGACGAACAATACCAAAGAAAGGACATTTGGGTATGCCGCATAAAGTACTCAAACTGTCAGATCATCATTAAAACTAAGAGAAAAAAATAAATAACAATGACCCACAAAGTACCTACTCACATTCATATTAATTAAAATAATATAATACGTTACAAAGTAAATATTCATGTCATTGTTTATGTAAAATGGTAAATATAAAATCAAAATCAAAATATCTTTATTGTGGGCATGTGTTTGTTACAAGGTCTTAACAATAAATTAAAGTTCCAATATGTCCTGCCTAATAGGCATACAATACTCGTAATTATGTATTGGCATTAAAATTATTTTACATGTCAAATTTAGTTATTATAAATGTCAAAATATCAAAAAACAGTGAAATTAATACATGGTCAACAAATCAATCAATAATTCAAGAAATCTTGGATTGTGTAGTATAGTAGTATGCTTTAACAATTCAAAAGTTTCGTAATTTATTTTTAAACACTGGAAGTTCCTTAGTGCTCAGAATGTCAATAGGTATTTTGTTATACATTTTTGATGCAATGCCAAAGAAGCTTTTGTTAAATAAAGCCGTTTTATGTGGTACATTAGATATTTTTAACATATATCTTTTCGATTTGAGTTTATCAAATAGATTTACATTTGTTTTTAAAAATACGGCTACTTCATAAATGTAGATTGCAGGAAAGGTTAATATTTTAAATTCTTTGAAATATGGTTCACATGAATCAGGAACACGGATACCAGCAATAGCACGTACACATCTTTTTTGCGCTTTAAACACTAAATCCCTATTAGTGGCATTGCCCCAATATATGACTGCATATCTCAGTGTCGACGAAACATAAGCATTGTATGCAGTCAAAAGAACTGATTGATCAACAATTTTAGATAATTTATATAAGGCATACGAGTACTGATTGAGTTTATTGCATTGTTTGCATATTGTGTCAATGTGTGTTTGTCAAATCGTTATCTATCCAAAGCCCTAGAAATTTAACGCAGCTGACTTGTTCAATGTTCGTCCCATTATAATAAATATAGATGTTGTTATTTTTATTGTTACGCCCGAAATTGACTAATTTAGTTATTTCTAAATTGATAATTAAGTTATTATCCGTCAGCCAGTTAATTATATTGCGGAGAGTGGAATTTATGTAATTTACAAAAGTGTCAGTATTTTGACCTGAAAAGATGGCTGTGCTTTCATCAGCAAGGATCATGGGATGCTGTGAAACTTTAGGCAGATCATTTATGTAGATCAAAAATAGCGGTGGACCCAACACACTACCTTGCGGCACTCCATAGAGTACTTTTTTGGCCATTGATTTATGTTTTTGTTCGGTATTATTTAATACATTAATATTATTTATTTCTACAACCTGATATCTATCGTTTAGATAAGATTCAAGAAGTTTATGGACGTCACCCCTTATTCCATAATTGTACAATTTATTTAAAAGTGTTCCATGGTGTACATAATCGAACGCTTTTGTCATATCCATAAACATTGCAGAGACAGGAACATGTTTATCAATATTAGAATATACTGGTTTTAAAAGGTCATAAATTGCTAAATTAATTGACTTATTTTTTCTAAAACCTTTTTGCTCTTTAGCAAATAGATTGAACTTCTCTAAGTGAGTATTAATTGCGTTATATACTAGTCAAAACAAAATAAGGGCCACCACTTTTTTACAGTATTCTCATTAATTCTCGAGGTTCAAGGGTTGATTAATGATTAGATTGGATAAATTAATAGATTTTTATTGAAAGCAGCATAAAATAATGAGGAAAACCATAAAAAAAAACAATTACACCACTTTTTAAAAAAAATTACAATTTTGAAAAAAATTACAGTTCGAATAAAAATTAAATGAAATAAAAAAACAAAAAGTGTTGGTTGATTTGTGACTCTCCTCAATATCTGGTGTGCCCTCCTCGTTTTCTAATGCACTCTTAAAGCCCGGAAGGTACACTCTCCACGAGGTGTACCACTGTTTCTTGAGGAATTTGTTCCCAGCTTGATTTCAGAACGTTTATTAGCTGTCTTTCATTGTGCACGGGTTGGTTTGTGCTTAGAACATTGCTTTTCAGTAAATCCCACGTGTGTTCAATGGGATTGAGATCCGGACTGTTTTCAGGCCAGGGCAACACCTGTATACCAGCCTCCTCTAGGGCTGCTCTGGTGGCCCTAGCTGTATGAGCGCGAGCATTATCGTGCATCAGATGGAATCTTGCGCCGATTCTCTGTGCATATGAGACCACATGGGGTCTTATGACCTCCTCGATATAACGTTGAGCTGTAACTGTGCCTTCGCTGAGAATTACCAACTCAGTTTTACCTGATATAGAGATTCCTCCCCACACCATAACATTGGGGACCCCAAATCTGTCACTTTCACGGATACAAGCATCCGAAAATCGCTCACCTACACGCCTCCAAACCCTAATGCGACGGTCATCACAAAAAAATAATACTTTGCACTCATCCGTAAACAATACTGTGCTCGAATCACTCATATCCCATGCTAGATATTGCCTTGCGAACGATAATTGGTTTGCACGATGAGTACTTGTTAATGATACCCGCACTACGCGTCTCCTGGAGAACTGCTGGTCCTCGTGTAACCGATTTCTAATGGTTTGATCACTAACGCGTGTACCCGTCGCCTGCCGCAAACGGTTTTGTAAGGAGCGGGCTGATGTGATGTGGTGATGCAGCGTTCTCTGCGCGCAGTCAAGCGCACGTAGCGGTCCTCTTGTGCGATAGTTGCTCGAACTCTGCCAGATCCTCGTCTTCTGGTTAGTCTCCCAGTCTCTTGAAATTGATTCCAAGCATTCTGCATCTGCTCGCCGAGAAAAACCCAGCTGCAATGCCACAGAACGCTGCGAATGGCCTTCTTAAAGCAATGTTACGGCCCTAGTTATGGTTGGTAAGTCCATATGTCTTCGAATTCTCGGCATAACTTTTATAAAATGTTAATTCAGCCACTAGTTAAACAAAACAAACTGTTCTTGACTGAATCATCACGTTGACTGAGTTAAAATCCGTCTTAAAATCGGGTAGAATCAAGTGGTTGTAGTAAATTATCAAAAACTACTCACTTTAACAATTAGGCACTTGGAATAAACAAACAGCTACTTGAGAACGCATAAAAAATTAATTATCGCTACCGAGGTCAAAAAACCCAAGTAGCCCTTATTTTGTTTTGACTAGTATATATAATTTTTTCAAATATATTTGAAAAAATAGGGATAAGTGCTATTGGTCTGTAACATGCCATGTCTTCCTTGTTTTTTTCTTAAAAAGTGGCTTCACGATGGACTTTTTAAGTTTAGTCGGTAACACACCATGTTCAATACATAAGTTAAATATTATATATATGACTGAGTACTGGGCTGATGATGGGAGCAACTTCCTTTATTCAGGATGTTGTAATGTCATCATATCCAGCACTTCTAGTATTTTTAATTGATTTAATTAAAATATGAATGTCGGTATTACAGGGTTTAAAAACAGAGATGTATATGAGCTATTGAGTAATGTCAATTTGTTATTAAAAGATGTCAAATTTATATTAGGATTATTATTATTAAAATTGTCCGCAACTGATACATTATTGTTGTTGTTAGCGCCGCGAGCCTTTTGAGAAAACTTTAAAACGCTAACATGAGGGGTGCGGGGAATTTTCCATGAAAATGGATAGAACTGCCTAAACAGCTCTTTCTAGGCTTCTAAAAGCCTGGAGCGGTGATTCAAAGCCTTATTTGGTATGAGAATCGGCGGTTTTGTGGACTGTATTATAAACTTTAGGTATGTGGCAGTATGACATTGATTTTAAAGGACCGGCATGGAAAAGCAGGAATAAAAGAAGGACACAGGATGCAGCGCCTTACCTTTCCTGAAGTCTGGAGTCGCCTTCCTGCTGCTAGGGTTTCTGCATGTCCTCGATGTGTAGGTTAACCACGCGGCGGCCAGCGTGGTTTCACAGATAAACGGTTCCTATTTCTTTCACGGCACTTCAAAACGGTGTAACTGCTAAGTAGGTAGGGCTAATTTGATATATATACCCGAAAACCCGGATTTATCATGTAATCCAGATATATTTGCGGTAAAAGCACTGGAGATATGCTTTCGCGGCGGCGAGTTAGACAAACAGGGATCACCTATTCAAAAATGGCGTCTGTTGCGGTCAATCTTCTTCCAGCCATGTATTGCTGTTTCGTTCTGACCTACGGGAGGCGCTGCAAGAATGAATAGGAAGGAAGGTGATTGATGGGAAACGTACCTACTACCGCCACATTCTAATATAACTAAAAGTTGCAAATGATTTAAAGTAGGTATGTAGGTTTGGATATATCTAAGCGATGTATATGGCGGTAACAGTTATTGAGTAAATTTATTGGTTTTATTAAATTAATATAGTAATTATTAAATTCTTCAGAAATTGTTCGAGGGTATGATAGTGATACTGTATGATTGTTTATTTTAATTTTATTAATATTTACTTTTGGAAGTTGGCTTTTATTTGAGTTCATAATTTTCCATGTGGCTCTCGATTTGTTCTCTGCATTGGATATTAGGTAATTATTCTGAGACTTTTGGGTAAGTTTAACAATTTTTTTGAGACGAGAACTATATTATTTGATAAATTCATAACTGTCTTCCCGTCCAACATGGCGCAAGCACAAGAACATAGCCACCCTGAACTACAGCAAGCGAGCCACCGAAGATGTTTTCCTGCAATCGACCCTACCCTTCGAAAGAGATATGTATCCTTTCTCACGAAAAATAAATACTGAACTGTCTTTTCAGGTCCAACATGGCGCAAGCACAGGAAGATAGCCAGCCAGAATTACAGCAAGCGAGCCGTCCAGAGCTACGGCGAGGTTTTAAACAAAGAGGCAGACATCCTGCTGAAGAAGTTCAGGAGTATGAACAGGGACCAGTTCAATGTGTACACGCATGTTGTTCGGACCACGACCCATGCTGTTTGCCGTGAGTTAATCCTTTATTATGTACATTATAATTGCGAAAGTAGCTCTGTTTGTCTGTTATATACAGCGTGCCGCTACAGTGGCGACATTAATTTAACACACGTATACAGTTTCGCCTTTACGTTTTATGAAAATATTTTAATTTCATTAAATATTATTATTTATTGATTAATTTACAATTTTCAAAAATAGCATCTTGGAGCAACCTGTACTTAAAGAACTGTAGCACAGAGGTAATTAGCCTGGGCACGCCACAATTGTGGCGATAAGTCCCCTCTTTGAGGAGTGGCTAGAGAGGCGCCACGGCGTCCTCACCTTCCGCCTGACGCAGTTCCTCACCGGACATGGTTGTTTCGGGAGGTTCTTGTTCAAGATAAACCGGGAGGAAACGCCCGGGTGTCACCACTGTGTGGATCGCCCGGAGGACACGGTGAAGCATACGGTGGAGGTCTGCTCGGCTTGGGCGGAGCCGCCCAAGCCGAGCAGACCTCCACCGAGTCCTCACGGAGGCGATCGGCGGCGGCGATCTCTCGCGTCTGGCCCTGGTGCGGGCCATGGTTCGGAGCGAGATTGCATGGGAGGCCGTCACCTCCTTCTGCGAAGGAGGAGGCGGAACGCGTGAGGGAGAGGCAAGGTTCGCGCCCTCACACCCCTAGTCGCCGCAGGAGACGCCCCGGGCGTCGGGAGTCGCAAGCCGATTTCCGGCCACCGTAGGCGCGGGCTTGCGGACGGTGAGCCATGGGTAGCTCACCGTCCGATAAGGACCAGGCCCGGGTCGACGGCGCGTTGTATTCCACGCGCGCCTCAAAGAGTTGTCAGCAGCAACTGACGGGGTCCGTTAGGGCCAATGCCTGCCAGGGTTGCGAGTTTGTCCGAAAGGGATATCGTGGCCCTGGCACACAGGCAAATGAAGGAATACGGGTGGGTTTTAGTCAGTAAAAGTCTGACACGCCCTCCCGCTCCGCCCAGAGCGGGGGAAGTTATTTGATATTATCCCACCCAAAAAAAAAAAGGTAATTAGCCGGGGTCATGGATCATAACATCGAATCAATGAAATTAAAACAACGTGCAAGGAGTAGGCGAATTGAAGGAAAGAGAGAGATTTATTATTTAGTTTGTTAGAATATTTTTATTTTATATTTATTTATCTTAATATAATATATTTAAAAAAAGATTTAAAATATATATTTTTTTTATGATTACTGGCCACTAGCCCTACCAGTGTGTCAAATTAATGTCGCCACTGAAGCGGCTCGCTGTATAACCGCCTCCACGACTGAACCGATCGTTATGAAATGTAACCTATAGGTAGCCTGGGACCTAGAGTAGGACATAAGCTACTTTTGATCCTGGATATAATTATTATATGTATTAAAAATGATGAAATAAAAAGCGGGCAACAGCTAGTTATTTTATATTTCTAGAAAAAAAGCTCCCAAGATTCTGACTCATAGATGACAGGATAATCAATAACGTGGTTTTTCCAGAGATGATACAGGGTGACTTGTAATTCAACGAGTTCCTTTTATGATGTGACCAATGACCATGTCCTACAGATTATTCCTGCTATAGTGCAGCACATAGGTCACACTATCTCTTATTATAAGCTCTGCTGGTAGTAGTACTATACAATGAGCGGCAGCAAATCAGACTCTGGGCTGCTGCAGGTGACGTTTTCTTATATATTGTAGTACTCGTGTTTACGGTTCGCGACTACTAAACCAATGAGCAAGTAAGTAGAAGATGCTTTAATGCTTTATATATAGAATTCAATGTTCAGAGAGATGGCGCTGCGCTGTCATGTAAACATTGAGCTCCGTATATAAATATTCGTAAAAATAGTAAAAGCATTGATTTCTTTAAAATTATGTGTTCGAACTTGAATAAGTAGTGTAAATCATCTGAGATAATCTTATCAACTCGCGAATTTAACCGTGAACAAAGTTATTACCGTGATTTTGAGTGAACAGTTATAAGTGACTAAATACAATTAATTGAGTGAAATTTGTACTGATATCTATGTGAACATACTAGTTTTCATCAAACAATATGTGATTGTGTTAAATTGAACTAAAATACAAGAAAAAAATAGCAAAAACGTAAAACCGTTGAGATTTAAATAACCACCACAACTGCAATAATAATATTTTAACAGAATAAGAAAACGAACCTTTATTTCGACACTCTAACACAACTACTACATAGCTGGTTCTGTAATAGCGTGTACTGCGAAACACATGTCACACGGTTCGATCCCCGCCGAATGCAGATTCTTTTTGCGATCTATAAAGATTTGTTCATTGAATTATTACGATGAACTTCGACGACAGCGAACATACTCGGACCCAAATACAAGTAATGTGAGTGAAGTTTCGGCACATACCCTCAACGATGAAAGTATATCCAGTATGCCTGACTTATCAAGCGATGAATCACATAACGAACTGTTACTTAAAATGAAACAACAAATTAACAAATTAGAATCAGAACTCAGTAGTGCCAATCAGGAAATTGAGACTCTTTCGATTAAAAATACAAAACTCAAAGAACGAATATTGAATTACTGGAACAAAATAATTTATACAAAACTGTTACCCATACCCCCATAAAAAAAATTAAAACAAAAACACCTCTTGGGAGTGAGAAGACAAAAAGAAGTAAACAATTACAAACATTGTGTGAACTACAATCACCACCAACAGTAGGTCAAACGGCAGATCATAGCAACACCCTGATCCAGCCATTATCCAGTACTGAGCCTACGCATCACCAAAAGAAAATAAACGAAACAAGGACTAGAAATAAAATTCACATTTTGAGCACTAACTCTAGGAATAAAATATTAACTATCTCTCAAAAAACATTCTCTGAACATTACGATGTCTGCCACTATCTTAAGCCGAACTCTAGCACCGACCTACTAATTAATAATTTGGAAAACAAAATACAAGATTTTACAATTAACGACTTCTGTGTTATTTTAATAGGCGAAGAAGACTTTCAGAATACTCGTGACTACTTTGGCCTTATATTTTACATAAGAGAAGTTGCACAGAAGTAAAGTCACACTAATATAATTATATGTGCACCCACTTTTAAGTATGGGCACCACACCAATATGTTCAACTGGCGAGTAGAGAATTTTAATAATTTGTTATATCTCGACATACTAGAACATGAGCATGCGTACTTCTTAGATTCAAATAGAAATCTTAAGTGGACCTATGAGATGTTTAATATTCATAGTGGCACGGTGAACAAACTCGGCTTGGAAACCATTTTCCAAGACATCCAGGACTACATTAATGGAATAATACAGGATGAAACACAAAAATTGGATAGCCTTGCACACACAAATCAGCTGACTGATGAAAACAACTCTGAATCCATGTTTTTTCGAAACTAAACACCTGTATGTATTACATCAAAATATAGCTGGATTATTTAACAAAACTGATCTCTTGATGATAAATATGGAAGAACTTGCAGACAGAAGCAAATCAGTTGATGTACTATGTATTACGGAACATTTTATGATGGCAGGATCCGAAACATATCTCCATATAAATAACTATGTTTTAGCTAGTTGTATTAGTCGAAATAATAGCAAAAGAGGCGGAGCGTGTATAATAGTTATAAAGGAGCATAAATGGAGGGAAATTCCAGATGTTAAGAAACTTACTATAACCAATGTATTTGAATGCTGTGCTATCGCACTTATTGATTACAAAGTCATTATTGTCTGTGTCTACCGAGTACCGAATCCAAACAATGTGGTAACATTTCTTTCAAAACTTGAAAAAGTCCTTCTGCTCATTTCAAAAATTAGTTGTAATAATATTTTAATAGCTGGAGATTTTAATATTGACATTTTAAAAAGTAATAATGTATCCCTAGATTTCGAATGTTTGTTATTAAATTACAACTTAAAGCTTGCTTTAAAACAACCTACTAGACTGATTAGCATGACTTGTTTAGATAACTTTGCCCATGATTTCAAAAAACAGTGTAAGACTGAAGTGTTGGAATTTGGGTTATCAGACCACACGGCCCAATTAATAAAACTTCCAATAAAAAAGCTTTTCAAATTTAAATACTGGTATAAAACAGAACGAGATTACTCTAAAGAAAACATTGATAAATTCAAAATGTGCCTGAATAATTTTTCTTTCTCAGAAATCTACACAACTAAGGACGTAGATAATGCTTATAAATATTTCATAGATAATTTTAAATTATTCTACAATCTGTGCTTTCCGCAGAAAAGCTTAAAGATAAAAGTTAATCATAAATCAAAGTGGATATCACGCGGAATTAAAAATTGTTGTAAAAGAAAAAGATTATTGCTGTGGCGACTTAGACAAAAAAACAACAAAGACGAATAAACAAAATTATATTAATTATTCCAAATTACTAAAAAAAAATATATCACTAACGAAGCGTGCGCAAAATAATTACAGAATTAAAATGTCAAATAATAAATCAAAGACAACGTGGCAAATGATTAATAAAGTACGACCAAATTTACCAAGAGAACCCATATAAAACATTAAAATCCAAAATATAAGTATCACAAATCCTACAGAAATAGCTAGCACATTTAACAATTACTTCGTTGATAAAGTTAAACCAATCTTGGGTGCTGGTAAAAAAGTAACATCTCTAATTAATCATAGACCTAATTCAATGTTTTTAGCTCCAAGCACACCTCTTCATGTATTTAAGATAATAAATGGCCTAAAAAATACAAAAAGTGTCGGATATGACGAAATTTCTACAAAAATTGTAAAAGAAGTTAATAGTCAGATATGTCATCACTTAAGTCATATTATTAACCTGTCTATAACAAATGGCACATTTCCAAAGGATCTTAAACTAGTAATTGTTAAACCTTTTTTGAAAAAAGATGATAAAGAATTAGTTGAAAATTATCGACCCGTTGCTCTCCTTTTTATATTTTCTAAAATCTTTGAAACTTATTACAATATAGAATTAAATAATTACTTAGAAAATAACAATATCTTATGCAGTGAACAAAAAGGCTTTCGAAAACATAAAAATATAAATATGGCTATCTTTGAGTTTTTATAAAATATAATGTTTGCGGTTGATAAAACTACCCCTGTGTGCTCCATCTTCTGCGATATGACACAAGCCTTCGATTATGTGGATCACAAAATATTGGCTAGTGAATTGGGGTTAGAAGCGTTATGACTACCTCTCGATAAGACTAAATAGCAGATATGACTAGTTCGCTGGAGGCATACGGTATAAGAGGAAACGTTTTAGAACTATTTAGATCTTACTTAACTGATCGAAAACAAATCACACAAATTACAAAATTTAACATAAAAACAAAAAAAGAAGAACAATACCAATCCAAAGTAAGATATGTTAGATATGGTGTTCCCCAGGGTGGCGTAGTGGCACCTACGCTATTTATTACCTACATCAACGACCTCCCTAATGCAACTGTGCAACCCATGACACTATTTGCAGACGACAGCACAGTAAATATTACATGTAATGATAAAATCTATTTGAAAATGACATAAATAAAGCACTAACATCTATAATAACATGGCTAATCAATAATAATCTAAAAATAAATATAAATAAAACAAATGTAATAAACTACAGTCAAAGACCTCAAAATTCAATTAAATTTAAATTAATATACAGGAAAAGTTTTTAACCAGTGCGCAAATTTTTTTTGGTGTTTCAATATCAGTAACAGAACACATTTCCATTATTTATTCAATACTTTTTTTTTTATCCTACTTTAAATCAGCAAAATATGGACACAATCTATTCGTAATAATATCAATGGGCGCGCGCGGCGGCTGGCGCAAGCCGGCCGACACTCGACAGTTCGCTCATCGCACGCACTGTCGTGTGACGTCGCGTCTAATCGATTCCCGCGCAAGCGCCGCGCCGCACGTGTGCCGTGCTACCGGTCACGATGTTGGACTTCAGTAACCGCGAGTTTTACGAGATGGTGCGAGTGTATGTACTGAGTGATAAAAGTTTGCGAGCAGCTCGCAGAATGTATGCGACGAAGAGCATACCTCGAATGCGAGCCCATGGAATCCTTAACCCCGCGGTCCCTAATGAAAGGACTATTTTAGCGGCCACTCAAAGGCTGCTTGATCACGGACAGTTCAGAACCCCGAATCATGCACGAAGGTCTGGCAGACCCCGACTGGCGATCGAAATCGAAGAAGCCATCCTAAGCCCATTAAGGTATGAAGGAAAAATTGGAATTACTCTTCAAATAACTACAGGTCACGGCCTAAACATAAAAAAGTCTAGTTCGAACCTGATAAAATTAGCGATCAGTACATTGTAACCCACGTAAATACCTACGCCGGCGAATCGAGCGAGCGCACAGCTGATAGGTAGGTACTTTCGCGCGTTCCGCTTCGCCGCGCGCCGCCGGGTAGCCATACAACCACTTTTAAAATAAACATCTTTCGTTAACGATATTTTTTGTTTTTTGTACTAAGACGTATCAAAATAAAAAATATATGTTTAATAAAACTCGTTTAAGTTTAACTTGTCAAAATTTGCGCAGTGGATAAAAACTTTTCCTGTATGATAATAATATAATAAATCAAGTAGAAACAGCCAAATTCCTCGGTTTAAAAATTGACAGTAGAATCAATTGGAAATGTCACACAGAAGACCTTTGTACAAAAATAAGTAGTTTATCTTTTGCGATGTACAAACTGGCGCCAACAGTGAATAGAAACGCATTATTCATGGCGTATTATGGACTTATTGAATCGGTGCTTAGATACGGTCTAATATTTTGGGGTAATTCGACAAACACCGACGTGGTGTTTAAAATGCAAAAGCGTTGTATTCGGGCTATGTTTAAGATCAAAAATACCGACAGCTGACAACCACTGTTTATAAAGTACCATATACTGACAAATAGCTTTATTTGTTAGAAGCAATCCTCACTGGTTTCCTCTTTTGTCAGACAATGTCACTAGAAATAGACGAACTAAATATAAGAACTTCTTACAGCCTCACTCTGCGAAAACAGCACTCCTTCATAAAAGCGTGTTTTGTATGGCACCATTAATATACAATAAGATTCCAGAGGTTATTAAAAGTATAAACCAGCCAAACTTATTCAAAAGAGAACTTAAGAAGTTACTTACTGAAAAATGTTACTATTATGTTAAGATTTTTTAAATGACAGTTTCTAATCTATTTGTGTTATATTTTAATTTTGTTATTATTATTTTTTTTATTTTTTTTCTCTTGCTAAATAGTGTTACATTTCAAGTAGCTATAATTAATTTTGTACGCCAATGGTGGCAAAACATGTTGAACTCGAATTTTTCACTTTAACATCCACATTTGCATTTATATGTATAATGTTACACATGTTTACAAATAAATATCTCTTTATCTTTATCTTCATAACAGGATTCGTCTGATTGGATCATAAATAAGAATCTGAGTACTTCTAGCCGGAATCCACGCAATTTGGTATTAATATTTTTTAAATTGAAATAACAGATATTTCCGTACCAAAATGGTAAAAAGGAGGTTTATGGTGAGACTAAGTCTGTCTGTCTGTCTGTCACACCTGGATATCTCAAGAACTACTAATGCTATCAACTTGAAATTTAGAATAGTTTTAGATGACGTTTGCCCAACTATTTTGCAAATAAGAAAAAAAAAATAAAAAAAAATATATTTTTTGCAAAAGGGACTGAAAAGGGGTCTCAAAAATTTGAAGTGGGGCTACTAGGGCATGTGGGGTATCATATGAAAGAACGCTGTGTTTGCACATTCTCAAACATATTTCTTTTTCTAGGCAGCATAGTTTCCGACTTTTGATGACAAATGTAAAAAAAAATACCGTTCCCCCCCCTTATCTGCGAAGTTTGCATAGATAAAAATCTGAAATTATTCTATGTGATAGAAGTGTATGTAAAAATTACAGGAAAAATAAAACGATGTCTCTAAATAGCAAAGTTTTTCAAAAATCATCAACATCATTTAAACGTACGGAACCCTCGGTGCGCGAGTCCGAGTCGCTCTTGACCGGTTTTTTTTATTTTACAGAAATAACTATGGGTTTGACCAAAGACCAGACATTGGAATTACCACACTTTGAGGAAGTGATAGATGACAGTCCAAAGTAAGTTTACTACCTACTAACATTTTACCACACCACCATATTAATTAGGGTTCCGTACCAAAGTGGTAAAAAGGAACCCTTATGGTGAGACTAAGTCTGTCTGTCTGTCTGTCACACCTGGATATCTCAAGAACTACTAATGCTATCAACTTGAAATTTAGAATAGTTTTAGATGACGTTTGCCCAACTATTTAGCAAACAAGAAAGAAATTAAAAAATATATATATTTTTTGCAAAAGGGACTGAAAGAGGGGTCTTAAAAATTTAAAGTGGGGTTACTAGGGCTTGTGGGGTATCATATGAAAGAACGCTGTATGCACATTCTCAAACATTTTTTATTTATTTTTTAGGCAGTATAGCTTCCGTCTTTTGATGAAAAATGTAAAAAAAAACCGTTCCCCCCGCTTATCTCCAATGTGATAAAAATGTATGTAAAGATTACAGAAAAAATAAAACGATGTCTCTAAATTGCACAGTTTTTCAGAAATCATCAACATCATATGTACGTACGGAACCTTCGGTGCGCGAGTCAGATTCGCTCTTGATCGGTTTTTTTAATTCATCACGCCTCGGTACGGTAAACGAAAACATCGTGAGACAATTGGCATGACCTAGAACCACGAAGACCTGTGTCACTGGGCCCGCGTGGTGGATTATGGCCCACTCCTTCTCTTATAGCAGAGGCCTGAGTCCCAGCAGTTGAAACATTTTAGAGGCATGAGGTACAGGGTGTAAAGTTCACTCATCCTTTATAGAAAAGGGAGGATCCTTCGACGAGACGGTGTTGTGTCTGGTGGGCAACTGTCCGACGGTTGATATCGGGATGTTGTATAATGCTAGTTGCACGGTAAACTCTGCTTGCGCGATGCAGGATTTTGCGTGACGTCAGTGTGACGCGTTGTTTGCATGTGGCGATGTTGATGTTGCTACAACATTATAGGTCAAATTTGTGTGTCTGTTTAATAAAAGAGTGGGCAGATAATGTAACTCATGGGGCGAAATCAACACCATAAAACCGAATATATATATATCTATCTAATGTTAATCATCATAGTCTAATCAAAGGCTTCCCTAAGCTTTTCTAGTCAAATGGAATTTCTCTGAAAGGAGTGCAATAACAACCGCTTTTCCCCTTCCAGATTGTATGGCGTAATATTCCGAAGACTCACAAAATGGTACTTACAAATCGATCCAGTCTTTTGTGTATCAAACGACCATTATTTTCAAAAGAACTTCGTGAAAATCATGACGGACTTTTGTGAAGCCATCTTGCTTCATGGGGCTGAAAGATTGAAGACTCTTGAAGGTAGCAAGAGGGATCTGATGAATACAGATGACGATGCTGGGGTTAATACTAAACTCAGTGTTATAGATAGGTTCTTGCTGTCTCAGGAGTTGAATAAAGAAGAGTTGGTGCAGGAGACCTTTACTTTATTTACAGCGGTGAGTTTAAAGTTTAGTCCGTGTGGCACCGGATGTAAATAATAGCACCATCCCATTTCTTCCCGTGGGTGTCGTAAAAGGCGACTAAGGGACTTACTAGAGAATGGGCAGCAGCGTGCTCTATATATTTAACACCTTCCTGCGATCGCCAACCCGCCTGCCAAGCGTGGGGATTATGGCAACCCTCCCAAATGTTGGGGTAGGCCTATGTCCAGCAGTGGACGTCTTTCGGCTGAAAAATAAGTAATTTTTCAACTCCTTTCCTTTCCTCCTTCCAGGAAGGAAAGGAGTTTATAAACTACTTATTTTGTTGAGTACATCACCATAATACAGGTACATTAGGTAAGTTCCATTCATTTTTTTTGAAGTTCATTCCACCCTTGAGAAACATTTATCCGAAAGTTTTGACTATGAATGTGGATGATTATAGAGATGGTTTGTGAGAAAGAAAGAATAACATTTATTTGGCAACCATTTATGAAATACGAAATAGATTATCTAAAGTACATACATCTTATAAGGGGTACTGTGTACTAAACCTTGTGATATATTGGATTAAAGAAAATTTTAGTCTCATTATAAGTACACTTCGTAAACAAGCTACAAATTAGAGACATACATATTATATATCCGAGATAAGAATGCTTGGAAACATGCTGGTCCTGTTCCATAGGTCATTCTAGTAGAGTCTAGACAAAATCCAACTGGTTGTTAATTTAATTGTATAATTTATTATTTTTATGATATAAATTTTACATTCTGTAATCATTTTAACTCATACACTGACTTATTAATTGTACATACTGTACCCGGTACTCAGAGTCGTTACTTGGGACTCCATCCACCATAACCGGCAGGTATAATTTTGGACCCTGTCAGTCAAAATAGGCCAGTTTTATAAAACAAATTATTTAAAAAAAAAATAACCCAACTGCAAAAAAAGTAACTGAAAAGATGGAAACAAGATGAAAAGAAAACCAGTATCCTTTAAGTATCAAAAATAAATAAATGCAGTCGGAGGCATCTAAAATGTTACGAACGCCTTAAAATTTGCCTCCGACTGCATTTATTTATTTTTGATACTTAAAGGATACTGGTTTTCTTTTCATCTTGTTTCCATCTTTTCAGTTAATTTTTTTGCAGTCGGGTTATTTTTTTTTTAAATAATTTGTTTTATTTAAAGCTTTTTAGAGTTATTAATGAACATATTGTTTAGTTAAGTATTGGTAAGTTAAAAAGCTATACGACTTAGCAAGACAAGATAGAATCTTAGAAAAGCTAGCTTCTGCCCGCGACTTGGCGTGGAAGTAGTAGAATAGCCACATTTTTATAGAAAACGACCACTAGTCCAACGAGGCCGTCCTGGGTTTGATTCCCGGGTCAGGCAAATTGTTTTGGGTTTTTCATCTGAAATTTCTCAGAAACAGTCCGAAGTCTGAGTTTGTGCCCGGTTAGTGGCAATAGGCTCGCCCCCTATTCCATGAGACCTAAACATAACTGGCGAAATGTGGATGTACTATACGGTACACTTCTGCCTAACCCTTATACAGGCGTGATGTTATGTTATTTTTTATAAAAAATCCCTGTATACTACGTTTGTAGTTTTGATGCCAGCAGCCAAAATAAACAGAGACTCAAGACTGGTGACGCGGGAGCAAGTGACGTACAGTTCTGTTGTCCTTGTGAGAACCAGTTTTAGTCCTGAGGTCGGCTCCGCAGTCGTCAGTGGCAATTCCCCATTGCTTGCCAATGCCAAAAGGGTCTTGACAGACAGACAGACGGACAGACGGACGGACAACGAAGTGATCCTTGAAGGGTTCCGTTTTTTCTTTGGCAACATCTTGCGTTTTGATTTTGACTCCATTATCGTCGTCAGCGCCCTCGAAAACCATGAAAACGATACATATGACAAAAAATTCACAAATTTTCGATAACGCCATTTTAAATTTTGATTTCGATCCAATTATTGTTGTCAGTGCCCTCAAAAACCATGAAAACGAGACCCATGATGAAAAATCATCACAAAATCACGACATCTTTTCGCGCAAGTGGGTTCGTACGATTTATCAAACTGGATTTAAAATAAAATATAATTTTTATTTTATTAATATATTGAGTACATGTTAACTCTTTTTAATACAAGTCAAGAGTGCCATGAATACATGGGTCTTAGGTCTATTTATATAGTTTATATTCTAAAATAACATTATCGTGTGTGGGGTCACTATCGGTATGACGTCTTCGCTAATTAGCTCTATTTGGTTTCTTCCATTGTTATTGTGGTAGGTTCATAATATTGACAGCCCCCTCCTTGAGTACTTCTGTCTTATCTGCCAGAGTACGAAAATGACGAGGATGATAGATATTATGAAAACTGAAGAATACAGTCCTATCTTCAATTGTCCTGTTTCTTGCGTAGTCAACTGATGTCTTCTTAACATTTCTATCTGCTGGATTACATCATCTTGTGTAGTGACTACTGCTAGGGGATAATCATTGATTGGTTCCTCATGTAATCCTTGATATATTTTCACATCGGTTCTTTCTTCTTTTATAAGACATTTAATGTTGTCTTCTATATAAGATCCTTGTAATAGAACATCTTTTTGAGTGCATCGGTCCGTGACTGAGGTTTCATTTAATACCCATCGGTGATAGGTATCTGTGTTTATTCTGACTACATATACAGCGGGACAAAAGCTCCATAATTCTTCACAAGTGCTGATCTGGCATAATATAGTGTCTCTAATACAATCTTTAGGTATTTCACACGTACATATATTTTGTTTACATTCATTTACTTTATACACTTGTTCGTTTCGTACAAGAAATTGACCAGATATAATGTTAGGCATGATACAATGTTGGGAAATTCTTTTTACTAGCGGAATTAGGAATTCTCGATTATAAGTGTTCTTGGATATGATAGGGATTGGTAATTGGAATATCATTACATTTGATTGAATGATGACGTGAGGCTTTATCTGCGTTTCGAGAGTTAATGGATCTCTGAGTATATTAATATCCTTTGGGATTTTCTCTAAACTTTTAATAAGATGTATTTGATCTATGACTCCAGGGTGTAGGATATCATATTGTGCAAATACATAAGTTTCGTATATATTTATACATACGTCATGTAAGCTTTGATAGCTAAATAATAATTCTGAAATAAGAGCGCTTTCTTTGTTCTTTTGTTGAGATTTGTTTAATAAATCGTTAATATGCAGTGAAAGATTACTTAACTTTTTATTCAATCCTTCAAGAGTATCAGTAGTGAGACTAAATTTATTTCCAATTTTTACTAAATCTGTATTATACAAATTTCCTGAAACAGCTTTAATAATCGTTCCAAGTCCATCTATTAATCCTCTTTTAGTTCTTACTGGACTTTGTAGTTTCATTATACAATTATTCTCTAAATATTCTAGTCTATGTTTTTCTAAGTAGAGAGTATAACCTGCCTCTCTGCTTAGCGTTTGTGGACTACGAGAAAGCCTTTGATTTGATCGAGACATGGGCTGTACTGCAGTCTCTTCAACGGTGCCAGATCGACTATCGGTACATCGAGCTGCTGAAGTGTCTGTACAAAAACGCCACTATGTCGGTCCGACTCCAGGACCAGACCTCGAAACCTATCCTTCTGCAGCAAGGTGTGAGGCAGGGAGACGTTATCTCTCCGAAATTGTTCACCGCTGCACTGGAGGATGTCTTCAGGGTTCTGGACTGGAAAGGGCTAGGCATCAACATCAATGGCATCACTCACCATCGGTTTGCCGACGATATAGTTGTCATGGCTGAGACTATGGAGGACCTCAGTGCAATGCTCGATGACCTCAGTAGAGCTTCCGAAAGAGTGGGTCTGAAAATGAACATGGATAAGACAAAGGTCATGTCAAATGCCCATGTAACACCCACTCTCATGAAGATCGGAGGCGCTGCACTCGAAGTTGTGGACGAGTATGTTTACCTCGGACAAACTGTCCAGTTAGGTAGGTCCAACTTCGAGAAAGAGGTCAATCGTCGAATCCGACTCGGCTGGGCAGCGTTCGGAAAGCTTCGCAATATCTTCTCATCCCACATACCGCAGTGTCTCAAGACGAAAGTCTTTGACCAGTGCGTATTGCCAGTGATGACCTATGGCACTGAAACGTGGTCGCTTACAATGGGCCTTATCAGAAGGCTAAAAGTCACCCAAAGGGCAATGGAGAGGGCTATGCTTGGAGTTTCCCTACGTGATCGAATCAGGAATGAAGAGATCCGCGGGCGAACCAAGGTAACCGACATAGCCCGAAGAATTGCCAAGCTTAAGTGGCAGTGGGCAGGGCACATTGCTCGCAGAACTGATGGCCGATGGGGCCGAAAGGTTCTGGAGTGGCGACCGCGTACCGGAAGACGTAGCGTTGGAAGGCCTCCTACAAGGTGGACCGATGACCTTGTGAAGGCCGCAGGTATCCGCTGGATGCGGGAAGCACAGAACCGGTCGAAGTGGCGGTGCTTGGGGGAGGCCTAAGTCCAGCAGTGGACGTCTTTCGGCTGAAATGATGATGATAATGATGATGATGTTTTTCTATCTTCTATCTTAGTGCCTACTACTATTGAATACAAAGTTTTTATCTTATAATATTCATTATAAATAAGGGTTGTAATTTAATTGGATGTACCAGGGTCCATTCATCCTCTTGGATCCATGCTTGACCCATTGGCGCAATCAACGTTCTTCCATCAAGCTTTGTGATCTCACACCAGAATCTGGAAGGCGCATTTCAGATATATGAATATATCTATCCTTGTTGAAATGAAAATAGATTACTTTATTTCTAGGTAGTATTTGCTTAATTATAAAGGGTCCTGTGAAGGCGTTTTTATTCTTTCCTCTATCATGTCGCTGCCTATAAAACTTCATTCCTATCGTTAATTCTGTTATTATAGGAGTTCTCATTTTATTAATTCGTACTAAAGATTTATCTTTTACCTTTTGTATGGCATCTTTTATTTTATTCAAATAATCGCAAATGATTGTGCTTTCTATTGGTAGATTTACTTCTCGTAAGAAATGTAATTCATTAGGAGTTTTATTAGTGGTACTGTGTATTGTAGAATGATATCCTAATAGTAATAATGGGATTTCTAATTTATTATTAATTTCGTTTTGAGTTCTGAATTAATTTATTATTAATTTACTAATTTATTATTAATTTTTCTGTTAGAGTGGAATGTAGTCTCTCTATATCTCCATGAGATGTGTGATGTTGTGGTGTTGGTATATATTGTTCTTTTCGTATAGTTTGTAGGAATTGTCTAATAGCTTCACTTGTAAATATTGAGTCATTATCTACGGATAGTATATCGGGTTTTCCTATTAAAGCGAATATTTTCATTAATTCATCAATTACTTGTAATGATGTATATTCCGATAGTGGTATCATAAAGGCCCATTTAGAAAATAAATCTATTCCTGTTAGATACTTTTTTTGTTCTTAACTTATTGTGTTATTTGCCATTTTTGCATAGGTTTATTAAAAGTAGGAGTTTGTTCCATTGGTGGTTTAATAGGGTTCCTGTCGTATTTGACTTTGTTGCAAGTGTTACAGTTTTTTACATAATTATTAGTATGTTGTTTTAGGTTTTCAATGTAATATTCTTTAGTTATTTCTTTTGTTAACGCAGGGTTTGAAATATGCCTTTGAAGATATTCATGGGTTGTTCTAATGATTTTTAATATTTCCTCTGGGTCTATTATTTCTTTTCTAATATTATTGAACCAAATAATTTGTATGGTTTTGTTAAAACTCTTTCTATAGACTTCTGATAGTTGATTACAAAATGCTTTTTCTTTACATATAGCATATCTTTTTTGTCCACAATGTTCTATAATAAATCGTTTTAATTCATCTGGTTCATTTAATGTTACTTTATAATCATGTGTTTTATTTGATTTTTGTGTTACTACAACATTATATGGTGCTTGAGTTACATAAATGCGATTCATACGTCATGGTGGGTGTTCATCTTTTAATACTACCTAATAATTCTCGTTCTGTGGTATTATATTTTTGTTCCGTTTCATTAAGAGTTCTAGAAGCATAAGCTATTGGATGGTTTTCTTGGGATAAAACTGCTCCTAGCGCTATGTCGCTTGCAGCAGTAGTTACTGTAAATTGTTTATCAAAATTCGGATATGCTAATACAGGTGGATTAGTTATAAGTTGTTTAGCTCTTTCAAATGCTTGTTTGAATATCTCATTGTGAATTATGGCTTTATTATTTTTTGTAAATTGTGTTATTGGTTTAACTGTTTTAGATAGATTTGGTATAAATTTTCGATAGTATGATACAAGTCCTAGAAAGGATTTTATTTCCTTAGTTGTTTTAGGTATAGGAAACTGTTGTATTGCCTTTATTTTTTCTGGACAGGGTTGTAAACCGTCACTTGTTAAAATGTGTCCTAAGAATTTTACAGATGTCTGAAAGAAGTGACATTTTTCTTTATTAATTCGTAATTGATTCTTTCGAAAATGTTTTGTAATCTTTGATGGTGTTCTTGTATCGTTGGAGCAAATACAATTACATCATCAAGGTATACTAGGCAATGACCTGCTTCCAAATGTGGGTGTAATATATTATTCATTACCCGTTGGAAAGTTGCTGGTGCTGTTTTTAGACCAAATGGCATACGAGTGTATTCGTAATGACCGTCAGGTGTAGAAAATGCTGTTAATGGTATTGATTATTTCTGCATTTTAATTTGATGATAGCCTGCAGTGAGGTCTAATGTTGAGAAAAATTTGGAACCATTTAATTTTGAAAAGATATCTTCAATGTTAGGTAGTGGAAACTTATCATCTCTTGTCTGTTCGTTAAGTTTACGATAATAAATAACAAGTCGCCATTTTTTAGGTGGTCCTGATTCTACGTGTTTTTCTATTAAGTGAACGGGACTAGACCATGGGGAATCAGATGGTTGTATTATACCATTATTTAACATTTATTTGTTTTGAAACTTCTTTTCTCTGAACTTCTGGTAATCTATAGGCTCGTTGATAAATAGATTCATCTATATGTCTATGTCATCTGTATTAATATTATTCTGTGCTGTACTAAATTAAATGAAGTGCTTGCTGCATCTGTAGCAAATAAATCGAAGTTTTCATTTAATATTTGTATTATTGTGGGGTTTCGTTCAATATAGTATAATGCTATTTCTTTGTCAGGTGTTATTAATTGATTTTGATAAGCATTTATAGAGATTTGTAACTTAGTCATGGCATCCCAACCAAGTAGGTAGTCATACTTTGTAGAGAAGTCAAACATATAAAACTCTAAAGGAGTTTCTTGATTCCCAAAAATAGCTTTCATCGGAGGTAATATTATTTTGCCCTTATGTTGAGTTGTAGAATGTGATGTTTGAACTGTAAATGCTTCGTCTATATACTGAGCTATACCTTCGTTAATATACTCTTTAGCGATTGAAGTTTTAATAAATGATCGCGAGCTTCCTGTATCTAATAATATTTTTTCGTTAACGCATGGAATCATTATATATGGTAATTGAGGTATTTTTTCATGATGATAATGAATTATGTGGGAGCCGTATCGATTGCTTCTTGAGGAAAATTCTGTGTTTGTTCATTATTATCATAGTCATTAGGGTTATAGTCATTATTGTTATAGCTATTAGTGTTATCAAGGTTTGTGTCACCAAACTGCTGATAATACAACTCGTTGCAATGTTTCATGAACTCATCATAATTACTTGTATCTATTTCCTGTTCTGATTCTATATTAAATATAGCTTTACGCGTGTTTGGTTGATCTGAAGCTGTACGCATTGTTATATCTTCTTGAGGTGGTTTATTTTGTATATTTCGATTTGGTTACCCGTTAAAAGCTGATTAGGTTGATTATAATGTTGGTTAGGTCTTTGGTTGAAGAATTGCCTTTGTCTCATAGAAAATGGTGAAGGTGGATATACATGTCGAGATTGTTGACTGAAGTTATTCTGATTTGGTTTTTGTGCGAATTGTGGGTTAAATGGTTGTCTGAAAAACTGATTTTGATTATTAATTTTATATGCTTTTTGATTATAGTTCGGAGGTAAAGGTGCTGTTATATTTGGTTTTTGGAGTTGCTTTTTGTTTTTATTTATTAAATAACCTTCTTTATCAAGCCGTCTTGCTCTTTGGCATGTTTTTTGTAGTCTTCTGTTCCACATATATCAGAAAATGCTGTAGGCATATATTTTAATAACGTTAATTTTGCCATAGGTTGTAAGAATACTTTAGCATTTGTTATTAATGCTTCACCTTCATATATTATTTCATTAATTTCTTGAATGAGAGGAATTAAGCGAACTAGATTTTGTATTTCTATTACTACATCCTCTATTTTAGCGTCCCATTTGCCAAATCTTTGAGTTAAAAGAGTTTTAATACTATTCCATGAAAAGTCATGAGTTCCGCGATAGACTACGTTAGATGCTTCTCCAGCTAACCTAGATAATACTAGATTTATTTTGGTATTTTCGTCACCTGGGGTGGAAATTAAAAATCTCTCACATGCTCTAGTAAAACCATTCAGGTCTCGTTCATTTCCGTCACCTTTGTATATAGAAATTGGAATATGTCGAGTTTCTATATTTTGTGGAATACTCATGATAGATGGTTTGATGAGAGGTTTCCCTGATGGAGTGGCCAATTTGCTTGCAGAGCTATAAACAAGTGTACTCACGCGCTGATGTAGATCGACACCAGTATGTTCTTCCAGTTCATGTGGATATCTTCGGAGCCGACTGAGTCTTCGCGTTGCTGCTGAATGATCTTCGTGCGTCCTCTTAATTCCAATGAGCTACGTGCTGGCTGCGTACTAGTCAGGCTGGTTACTGTTCAGTCGCGTATGCAGGCGTAGTCTTCTTGATAAAATTTTAACAAATTTGTAGGTTCAAGGCAGATTCGATGCTTCAAAATGCAGGAGTTTTGATGCTCAAAATTGCCCACCACTTGGGCGCCAGTTACGATTCATCAAAATGGATTTAAAATAAAATATAATTTTTATTTTATTAATATATTGAGTACATGTTAACTCTTTTTAATACAAGTCAAGAGTACCATGAATACATGGGTCTTAGGTCTATTTATACAACGTGTTTTTTTTGATATCCCATAACTCTAGGGTATGATTGAGGCCATATCAAAGAATCAACTGGCATATGAGTTATGTTCCAATCCTTCGTTATTTTTTTTTTAATTTTTCATACAAAATAATTCGGCAAAGTCACGATTATTAATGTAAAACACCCTTACGTGAAATATGACAACGTCGACAAGGTAGCTTTCCCTTCACTAGCTGCCGCCGGGAAGCCCCGATACCAACATACCTACATATTTTATTTTACTATTTATTTCACTACACTACTGCGAAGTTTGGCAACCTCGCAAAAGTAAAGATTCGTCATACTGGTGACAATTTTTGACCTAATCTAATTATGATTGATGATATCTCCGAAACGATGCATTTTTGGACCACCTATTCTAGGAGTTTTAGTATTATTTTTACCTACAGAATATAACCCTAGAGTTCTGGGATATCAAAAAAAATTGGTTGTATAGTTTATATTCTAAGATAACATTATCGTCTGTGGGGTCACTATCGGTATGACTTCTTCGCTAATTAGCTCTAATTTGGTTTCTTCCATTGTTATTGTGGTAGGTTCATAATATTGACACGCAAGTGTCTTTAGCAGAAATATCACTCGCGCAAGTGTACCAAATCCGATGCATCAAATCTCAGTTGGTCTACTCTCTCATATGAAACAGGATCTATTGGCATAAAAAAGTGAAAATTGCTCGTTTTCGTGCTGACTGTAATTTATTTTTTAAATCTATGAATGCATATCAAAATGTCTCAAAATTTTAAGGATAGTCTCCTAAGACTGATTTTGTGTAGCTACAACGGTTAAGATATCCTTACTTTCCATCTTAAAAATCCACCCTGCATGCCATGATGATTGACTTCTTAGCCCCATAAAGATATAGCGTGATGATAATCAGTTAAAAGGTTAAATCTGTAACAATCTGCAATGTTCTAACCGTTTGGCTCGTCTTTTTACAATTTGCTGTAAACCATAGAGGAATACAAACAATGCAATATTGCCCATCCCCCATAGTAAATAGCGTGATAATATATATACCTATCGGTTAACCAGACTTATAGGGAATATATATGCAAAATTTTAACACAATGTATCCGAATAGAATTTGCGTGATGCTGGAACATAAATTCAGACAACACAAAATTCTAAAAACTATATTTTCGGCATTAGAACGATCTCAGACCTCAAACCAATTACTTTTTATCAAAAATATTCAATGTACAATTTTACCTTCGCTTTGATTTTGTTAGTAAGGAAAATGTCCTTTTTTGTAGTTTGTGACAAAATAGTAGCTTAAAAGTGTTATAAAATATATATATTTGGAATTGGCTATTTACTAGCTTTTATTTGATACCCATATTAATAAAATCGTAAAATATTTTTTTTTATTCCCCCTCTGTTTTTTGATTCGCAAATGCCATAGTAATATTGTATAGCCTATGTCACTCCCACAATTTAAACAAAACTAAGGATACCTCATATGTTAAAATCCATCAAACCGTTTAGCCTATAGAGCGTGCCAAAGAAATGGACATACATACATACACTCGAAAAACATAACCCTCCTTCTGAAGCAGTCGGGTAAAAAGAGTTCATTTTTGTTGGTAGTGGTGGTGTCTAATTGGTTTATTGGGTGACGGCTCTGAGTGTGGAGATTATGACAATATTGTTGCATTGGGTTCCTATCTCTAAAAACAAATGCATGTGGTAATACTATAATAAATAAAAATAAAATACCTAAAACGCTTAGGTTACGTATGAAATATTTTTTATTTTATACTTTGCCTAGGCATTCTATACAGTACCGAATACGCAGCCAGCAATGCGTGAAAAAGACGAAAGCGGAGAACGGGAAGACGAGCGAGCAGGCAGTAAACTCGAACGTCGAAACACGACGCAAGCGGGAGGACGTACGTAACGTCAGCTTTCCGGGGTGAAAAATCCTCATAGATGTCCTCCGCCCTGGGACGGGCGGAAGGGTCTGTCAGACTCTTACTGACTAAAAACCACCCCAGTGTTCTCTTCCCATACTTGCACAGGGGATCTTGGGATCTGTTATTATTATTATTTATTTATTTATTTATTTATTTATTATAAATTACAAGTTACAACACTGAAACAAAGCACACAATTAGACCTTTGAGGTCTGTCTTAGCATGCCATGACCTGAGATTTGATCAACGCGCTATTAACTATTAAGTTATAATCGAGTTGATGTAATGTTCTTTCAGCTTATGCTTTATGTTTTTACTATTCATTGAGTCTCTGATGTCTACAGGTATTTGGTTTAGTAAATTGGGGATTGTGAAAGAAGCGGTACGTACGCCTGCCATAAAAGTTATTTTTGCGTGGCACTTGTAATGATTTTGATTTGGCTTGTCGTGTATTCACGTCATATTTTACTAGAATTTGAATATCACTGCTATCGAAACGCTCTATGAGGAACATATACTCAGCGCGCGCTAGAACAGGCAATACTTTGCAATGTTTGAATAACCCTGTGTAATTACTTCCGCAATCCCCGGCTAGCGCCGGCCCACCTTTGCGGGCCACCGCAAGTCTGGGGGGGGTGAAGTGTTTGACCCCCCCGTGACGTCTGAAAGGGGCGCGCGTGGAACACTAAGCGCTGCCACCTCAGGTCTAGTGTGAAAGCCAACCTAACTTTTTTTTTCACGGGGTGGAAACTCCTCATGGATGTTTACCGCCCTGGGGCGGGCGGAGGGGTCTGTCAGACTCTTACTGACTAAAAACCACCCCAGTGTTCCCTTCCCACACTTGCACCGGGGATCTTAGGAGATTATTACTTCCGCAATCCCCGGCTAGTACCGGCCCGCCACCTCAAGTCAGGGGGGGGTGATGTGACATCTAACAACCCGCACTGGGCCCGCGTGGTAGATTACAGCCCAGTCCCTCTCGAAGATAGGAGGCCTGTGTCCCAGCAGTGGGAACATTATAGGCTGATTATGCTATGCTATGCTTTATTTCAAGCGTCTACGTGTTGCCGTTATCAATATCTAGCAAAAACTAGCAAAAAATCACGTTTGTTGTATAGGAGCCCTTAAATATTTACTTTATTCTGTTTTAGTATTAGTTGTTATACTTGCAACAGAAATACATCACCTGTAAAAATTTCAACTGTCTAGGCTTCTACATACCAGCGCGACTTGTCGCGCGACGCGACACGGCACAAAGGCCCCGCGTGTCGCGGGACGAGCGGTGCCTTTGTGTCACGTCGCGTCGCGCGACAAGTCGCCCCGGTATCAGCAGAAGCCTTAACTATCACGGTTCATGAGATACAGCCTGGTGACAGACGGACAAACGGTGGAGCACTTTGGGTACGGAACTCTAAAAATATCTTTTTACCCCTCACGCCGGCAAAATTGAAGAATCACCGACCGTCACCGACTCAGCGGTAAATGTGCAGTTGAATTCACAATCCCAGTCCCAATTCACTGCTATTGATTTTGTCAAGAAGTCGCTTGCCTATAGTGAGCAAACGGAATGCGAGTAATTTTTTTTTAAGGATATTGCTAAACCGTTGCTTCATCTACTTAAATTAATATGTTATAGTTTGTGCGGTTGTAGGGGTAATCTCTGGATCTACTGAACCGATTTTGAAAAATCTTTTACCCATTGAAAGCCACGTTATTATTTTGTACGTGTCATAACATAAGGCCATAATTTAATCCGAAAAATGACAATACGGTAAAATGTTTACCGCCCAACGAAGTGGGCACGGGTCAGCTAGTTAATGTATATCCGTCTTTGTTTTATTTTTAAATTGTTTACCTGTTGTGGTATAGTAATTTTATTCTAAGTACGAGTACATCGTCTTCACAAATAATACTGTATAAAAAATATTGAGTTTAGTATCCTATCTTGCCCATTCTTGTCCATACGAAACTACCTTTTGGCAGGGGCAACTGGAATCAATTAAATTTTCTTGTAAATTTTGACCAAAGAGTGCCTTTTAGGTGCCTTGAAATAAATAGTGACTACTGTGATGGCGCCCACTTTCACGGACGGTACCAGTTGAATCTGTGTTCGAAATAAATAGACTTGACGTTTAAATACATGCTGCTGCATATACGTAGATGTTTTGAAGACTTTATGCCAGAAACGTGTCATGACAGAAACGTTTTGTCTCTCGACGAAATTTACTACGAATCGCTCCTGCGAAGCTAAAGCTGTGTTAAATGTTACAACAAAATACCTTGTGATTATTATATTGCAACTAAATGAAAGAAAATTTAAAACTTTGTAAACAAGCATATTACAAATTAGAGGATTATATACAAGATAATAATGCTTGGAAACATGCTGGTCCTGCTCCATAGGACAATCTAGAGTATAGACAAAATAAAACAGGTTGCTATTTTAATTGTATAATTTATTATTTTTATGAAATTTATTTTAAATTCTGTGATTACCTTAACTCACACTGATATTGTTATTTTTTAGGAAATCGTATATATTTTTTACAATTTTTGTAAATATGTGATCACCATGTATCTATCACTTAATTAATTTATCTGTCATTGCTTCATTCTTAACTCTTTTTATTACCTATTGCGGTATAGTAATTTTATTCTAGGTGCACCGTCTTCACATACAATTAATGTACCTATAAAAATATTGTACAAGATTTTAAAAGACTACCGGTGGAGTTTCTTGCCCATTCTTCTCCATACGAAACTACCTTTTGGAAGGGGCGACTAGAATCAATTAAATTTTTTTGTAAATATTGAAAATTGCATTATACGAGTATGTGCCTATTTGAAATGAACAATTTGACATTGACTTTGAAAACGCGCGTGCCCGTGCACCCCACTCGTAACACGATCGGACTAAATGTAGGGCCGCGGGAGGCGTGCGGGACGTATAAACACGTTGCCACACATTGTCAGGAACACGTCTTTGAAATGGTTAAAATGACTGTAAAGTTCAGAGTATTTGATATGTGACACAAGGTCCACATCATAGAGTTGTTATTTGAAAGTTCATCAGAAATGAACGTTCCGCCGTACATGATCTTTTTTTTTGAACGTCATGATACGTTATGCCATATCAAAATCATACATTATGACGTACAATCACGTACCGCCCGTGAAAGTGTTTAATTGGGATAATGGCAGGAGGATGGTGATGATAAAACTGCGTGTACATCAGCTCCAGCCTGCACTACACCACTAAGGCGGAGGACATCGTGGAGTACGTGCGCCAAAAGACGAGGTACGCGCCGAGGGTGCAGTTACTGGAGTCACGCCGGAACGTCAACTTCAAAGCGTTCGTCGTACGTGTACCGAACTGTTATCTGCCCCTCGTCATGGAAGAAGACTTTTGGCTGCAGGACGTGTTGCCGTCGCTTCCAAGGACAAGTTCCACAGGACAGCACAATAGTAAATCTAGTGCAAAGTGAAGTGCTACTAACTTATTCATAAGCTTTTTATTAACAAAAGTTTTTGTTATGTTAAAATATGTATGTTTAGGTTAAGGTATTTTTTATGGGCCTGCGTCGCCTGAAATAAACGGTATTATTATTACTACGAAGGTAGATAGAATCTCAATCAATTGAATGATTACATGCACAGAGAAAAAAAATTAAGCCGTCACAGGACGCCTGGCAGATGTCATGTGCAACACCGAAATTATTTAGACACTACTACATAAATAGACTACACACTACTGCATGTACTCTGTATAGTGGCGACGCATCGCCACGCGGCATGCGTCGCCCCGCCAGCAATCGGTTTTACGTGCGGCTATAGATGTTCCACATAAAAATTAGTATATTCTGATACTATTAGATTAATAAAATCTTACATAACATTAATAGTATGTCTTGTGTTTAACTGATCGTGGTGATGTCCAGTTTCAATAATAATATTTGTAAAAAAAAATATAAAAAATATGTGATTAAAATATAAATGTTTTTTTTTTATATGGCTTTAACATACTAGTAAACTCAAGAATCTTAGCTAGTTATTACAATATATTACTAAAGATCTTAAATTATAAATATCAATGATAAATGTTTCAATATAAATTCCACCATCATTAGAAAATTAATGAATTATTTGTTGTTCCTGTTAATAACAAATAAGAACCAGCAATCGGTTTTACGTGCGTCAGATAAATGTTTCACATCAAAAATCATGTATTTATATATTTCAGAGTCAAGAAGCGTCAGCAAAGATCACGTCGTACGTCTTCCTGATGATGGCTTATCACCCTACATGTCAGGTAAACATTTTTGTCCAATTTACTAGATATAAAAGTCAGGCTTCGCTCTTTTTAGGGTTCCGTACCTCAAGAGGAAAAAACGGTCTGTCAGTCTGTCACGAACCTTTTTCTGAGGAACACGTGTAGGCATCAAGTTGAAATTAATATCAAATACGTAAATCTATAGTCCCTTGGAGCTCTAAAAAAATCAAGCTTCTAAGTCAACGCAATAAAAAAATACGGCGATTTATGCGACATTATTGCGACATTTCCGATACTCGCAAATAAATCAAAACCTACAGGGTACTTCCCGTTGACCTAGAATCATGAAATTTGGCAAGAAGCAAGGTCTCACAGCACAAGTATCGGAAAAAGTCCTAAAATTGTAAATTTGTAGTTTTATCACATTAAAACAAATGTTTTTTGCGATTACAAACTTATATTTGCAGTTGGAGAATTGACTGTGACGTATATCGATGTATGGAAGAACATGTTTTTCAACTACAATGTTAAGTTTGTTTTTTGGATAAATTCATCCTAACTACGGAACCTTTCATTGTGCGTGGTCCGACACTCACTTGGCCGGTTTTTTTGTACTTTCTTTTTCTGCTCTCCACAGCTGTATCCGTTCCTACTAATAGCATCCTAAGTACATATAACAGATGTGAAGAGACAATATTAACAACAGTACGCGTAGCATGACCAATTCTATCTCTATTCTACCAAGAAACGACAAAGCTCTTTCTATCCAACTCGTTATCTCTTCTGCCCAAGCACGGCGCGACCCGTAGACTGGAGTTTCAATTAAGACAAAGACATAGATATTCTTTCCATAGCAACGGGGAGGTAGCTAGTGATGTAGTAAACTATGAACTCTACGATAATTATTCGTGTTTCGTTTTCGAAAAAAATGTGTGAAACGTCAAGTTTTTCATTAATAAAAACCAGCAAAATTCAATTTCTATATTCATATTTCTAAGTGGTTAAGCGAATGACTACTGCGCTGAAAACGGTGCGTCCTAGGCAAAAAATTACAGAAATTTTACCGCCCCTGAGTGCCAGCCCCCGTGTAAGCAGGATGCCAACATGAAATTATGTTAAAAAAAAAATCCATCATGAATGTAAGTAAAAAAAAAATCTAACATGAATTTAAGGCAAAAATACAATATTTTTTTCATTTTTCGCTGGTCTTTTTACATCATCATAGGGATGGTTTTCGACTAGAACAACAATTTCTTTCCCACTATTTAACCAATTTTTTTTTTTTGTTTTCTTATGTGCCCTTAAGCATATACTCCAACTCCTACAACTCCGCCCCTAAGACGACTCACTGACCAGATTGTTCAGTGAGAAGAAATTTGGACGGTGAAAGTAGGTATTGAATTGACTATTCAAAATCAATATAGATTCTTGTCTAGGTCAAATATGATGTAGACTATTTAACGCTTGTCGAGAAGAAGTGTTTCTATCCCAAGTGTCAAAGTAGAGAAAAATTGGTCGTCATGCTCGACACTATAGACTTTTGTCGACTGAAGAATAGAAACATTTCATCTCTTCAGTTTTAACATCGCCATGCTTAGGACGGTAGAAATCTTTCTATAGTTATTTTTTTATTTATTCAGTTAAACAGTTACATTTTTATACTTAAAAATTGGCGCAAACATAAACTCATTAGAGTTTTACCGTGCAAAAAAATCATCGACCACATAATTTAGAGAATAAACCAACTTAAGTTTCTAATTAAAATTAAACAACAACAAAAATAACAGCGAGGGTATTTAGCGAAATATTTATCTAATATTAAACAAACGAGCGAACATCGGTGACCAATTTGACCGTCCTTCAAAAGTGGTAGAGGAATGTGACTTAGATTGATACAGGTTGTTCCTAAAAGTATAAATATTTTTAGCAATAATAATTTTTTCTTTGTTTTTATTTGCTGATATTGATAGGTATCATGTTTTTTATTATTTAATAACGTTCAATTGTAACATTTATTTTCATTCAATATTATTATACAATTATATTACGTCATTTTGTCGATTCTTCCGTCGACAAAACCCGCTTCTACGGTGGTCATGCTACGCGTGCAGCTAACAGCGTTTTTTCATATCAAAGATAAAGTTCGTTTATCAGAAATTTTTAGGGTTCCGTACCTCAAAAGGACCAACTACGTAGGTGACTACAGGAGTTCACCCACACACAAGCGGAGAACTGGTGGACCTCGACACAGGCTGCAGGCAATCCAGGGAAGCTATGCCATCCTTAGATGGCAGGCTAGCCAGGCCTCTGCTACGCCTGGACAGGACTGGCCTGCGTCTGGTGACGGGGACCATCACGGGACACTGCTCATTAAACAAACACTTCAACACAATAGGCATAACGGAAAGTCCTCTGTGCAGGGCTTGCATGGAGGCTGAAGAAACCGTTGCGCATGTTCTCTTTGAATGCACAGGCGTCACCCAGATCCTTCACAGAGAGATCCTAAGCAGACCAGGAGACCTAGTTAGCTTCTGGAGGAAGGTGGGCTGGTTGTAACAACCAATTAGCGGCCCCCATATGACCCACGCACAATGGTCCACATGAAGGACTAAGAGCGGAAACCAAACCCTTAAGAGATCACTCGTGTGTCTGTTGGTCTGTCTGTCACAGCCGATTTGCTCCGAATCTACTGGACCGACGATCGTACACTAACACATGAATTTCAGTGAACCAAACACGAAAGTGTAAATAAATGAATTCTGAATATGGGGTTCACTTTTGGCGGAAATATTTGAAAATTATTAAAATTGCAAACTGTACCATGTGATATATCAAATTAAAGGACTTGATAAGAGGATTTCAAATATATATTTTTTTAAGAATAGAATAGAATACTCTTTATTATGTACACAACAAAAAGTAACAACAACATAACAACATAAAACACAACACAACACAACACAAACAACAACACACGAAACAACCAGACAAACAACAATAACACAAACAAACAACAACACAGTCGTTTAACATTTTAAAATTAAGTACTAGTTTTAAACTTATTTAAAAAAAAACTTTTTATTAAAAAAAATAACCAACTTCCAAAAAACCACTACAAAGTGAAAAATAACTTTAATTTCGGTATTCGCTGTCTTTGGATCTGTATTTTAGCGTTTTGCCACCGACTTCCGAAATTAAAGTTATTTTTCACTTTGTAGTGGTTTTTTGGAAGTCGGTTATTTTTTTTAATAAAAAGGTTTTTATTTTTCACTTTGTAGTGGGTCAGTTTTTAATTTATCTAAGTTACAATAGCCTAATGTTAACTGCTCATCACCTTTTACAAAATATTGCTTTTCCCGATGCTGAGACGTTAATTGTTGAGGAGTGCTCCTGGTAGGAGAACTGCCACTCACCATATGCATTGTGACGAGCATAAATTTCTTAGCAACCATATTAAAGTACCTAATCAAATCGCAACCCGTTAAATACTTATTATGAATATGTTGTTCCGGTGGCCATCTGTGTCTCTCATCGGTCTCCATCATCAGTTCCACCTCACCAAATGGTGATTTCCAGGAGCAAATGCACGAGTTACAATAAAAAAATACTTAAATCGCTATAGGTATGCCTATCAAATTTGAGGGTTTTCCTCGATTTCCATGGGATCCCCTCCCCTCATCAGATTCTGATTTGGTGGCAATGGGACTACCTCGGGAGCATACCCTTTCAAACAAAAAAAGAATTTTCAAAATCAGTCTATAATCGACGGAGCAATCGGTGAACAAACATATACAAAAACAAAAAAAGCATACAGCCGAACATATAACCTCCTCCTTTTTGGAAGTCGGTTAAAAATAGATGAAAATTTACCATTATCTCCGAAACTGCTAACCAAAAACCTTGAAAAAATTGTTCTATACTTAAAGATTACAGGAAAACCTGGTCCTAAAATAACTCAACATGGTGAATCACTCAATATTTGCAGTTGGAATGTATGACGGAACATGTTTATTAACAGTACAGTTCATGTTTATTACCAGTACAGTTACAGTATTGTAGTACAGAACATGTTTATTAACAGTACAGTAGTACAGTTCTTGATAAAATTCATCCCAGCTACGAAACTCTTCATTGTGTGTGGTCCGACCAGGGACCGCACAACCCCGGATAAGAGTTATAAAAAAAAAAAAATCAAGTATAAAGTAAAGTAAAATTATGATTTAGATTAGTTACAATCGGGGAAAAATTTAATTCTAACTGTAATGTAGACCTGCCTGAACTAGGTTTATGAAAAACCTGTGTTTCAGGCCATCGATTTACATCAAACATTTAAAATGAAGACAACAATAGGTTTATTACTAAGCTAAATTAAAAAGGAGACATCATATTTTCAATGACTTAAAGAGTAACTCTTTGGGTATATTATTTTTAAAACTAGATTATGTGAGATAATATTATGTTTAAATAAATTAACAAATAATATTAAAGTAGATAAAGTAGACACTATTATTAATTAGGTAAAGGAATATACTTATATTAGAGTACGAGTAGGTCGATAGAGCTATTATTTTAAAATTTCTAGTAGTTTTTCCGTGTCTGCGTAATTGAGTTTTGGCAAATATTCCTGTACTAGCAAGTTACACCTATTATAACTTAAACTATAAATCTTAAGCACTCTGTTAAACTTGGTAGACAAGTAGGGCTCTAAAAATAAATAAAATCGATTAGTAAAAGCATGTTTAGTCTGAGAGTTAGCACATACCAAATCTTTTCTTCTCCTATCTGAAGGTACTGGGTTAAAGTAGAGTTCAGTGTGTTGGAATAAAACTACATTAAAAACAAATAATTAAATGGACGAAAAGTAGCAACCTTTAAAACTGCTGTTTGGGCGCGTTCAAGGTGCAGTAAAATTGATTTAGCGGCACTACCCCAGGACGTTATGCAGTAGGTGATAATAGATTGACACAACGCCAAATAAACCTTTAAAGTCGGCAGTGTTACGTAAATTTTTAAAAATGTATATTAGTTTACGCACTCTGGTGCATAACAAATCGATGTGTTTGCGGAAATTCAGATTTGTGTCAATCGTGACGCCTAGATATTTGATATGATCGGTTTTAGCTAAAGTGGGACAAGTGCATGCAATGTCAGCATAATGTAAATTACAATTGTTATGCGCTTGAATGTTTAGATTAGTAAGTGTTGGATAAGTGTTTCTCATTGCAAATATTAGCTAGTTGGTTTTATCTGTATTTAAAGTTAAGAGATTTTTATGAATCCAATTAGACACAGTATTAAAACCATTCTGTGCTACCTCAAAGACCTCGGCAATTGATTTAGCTGCGAACAGTAGCGCTGTGTCATCCGCATATGACATAATTACACCCTTTTGGAGTGTCAAATTGCACAGGTCATTTATATATACTAAAAACAATGTAGGACCCAAAATACTGCCTTGTGGGATTCCATAACAGCTATTTTTAAGTTCAGAATTCATGTATTGACCTATTTTTACACACTGATGGCGGTCGGTGAGGTAATCAGATAATAGTTGCAATTGTATTCCCCGTATTCCCAGCATTTCCAGCTTGTATAAGAGCAAATTACAAGAAATTGTGTCAAAAGCCTTGGCAAGGTCTAAAAATATCCCTATGGTATGCATGCTGTTATCCAAGTTTGTGCTTATAAAATTTGTCAGATGGTGAACAGCTTGGCTTGTTGATCTTTTGGGCCTAAAACCAAATTGATGCTCAGAGAGTAATTTACTACTTTCAAGATAGTTTACTAATCTACTGTTTATTATTATTTCCAATATCTTTCAGAGACCTGTTAAAATTGAAATTGGCCTGTAGTTATTTAAACAACTTTTGTCTCCAGCTTTAAACACAGGGGTGTGACTACGGCTTTTTTAAGCAATTTAGGAAATATACCTTTTGTTAAACATAACTGAAAAATGTGAGTCAAGGGAAGGGCTATGACGTATTTAAATCTTTTGAGTATGCTATTAGGTATGTCGTCACATCCTACGGCACAAATTTCCTTTAATCCATCTATTATACTTACAACCTCATTAACATCAGTATCTAATAAGACAAAAGAGTTTCGTGCTGCATATGTCATAGTACGGCTTTGAAAGGAAAAACATCTATTAGATAATAAGTTTTTTTCTGCTAAGTTTTTTCCTACGTTAATGAAGAAGTTGTTAGCTTTATTTGCTGCTTTGGTAGGGATTAGCTCAGAAGATAAGAAAAGAAGAAAAAAAAAGAAAGAAATATTGTTTATTTTGCACAAACAAACACACATTACAAAAATAAAATACAAATTGACGAAAAAAACACACTCTAATACAAGTAGCCAAATTGCAATCATATTTTAAGACTATGAAGTTTATATAATAACCAGAAATAAAAATAATAATTGCTAAAAGCCCAGTATTCAAAACCTTAAAAAAATCAAGCGTAGTTTCGTTATTTTTTTACCTAAAAGTGTTAGTTTTTATGAATTTCCATATAAGCCCAGTATTCAAAACCTTAAAAAGATCAAGCGGAGTTTCGTTATTTTTTTACCTAAAAGTGTTAGTTTGTATGAATTTCCATATAAGTTTACTGTTTTTACCTGCTTTCTGAAGTTGACTTTGATCATATTGGTTTTTCAGCTTTTTCAACAGATTATTACAAAAATTCCTATATCGTTTGTAAGTAATTGACAATAGTTCATTATCCGGTGCGTTTTTTGATTTTTTGTGAAGTTTGTCTCTATGTCTGATACAGCGAACAAGTCCTGGCGTAATCCATGGTTTAATATTACTATACTTTCTAGGTATTACTTTAGTAAATGTATTTTCCTTATCGCAGATTGTAACAAATCGACAAAGAAGTTAAGCCGTTTAAAAGACTACCTTTATCATGAAGTATTTCTTGGAATGGGTTTTTGCTTGAACCCCAGTAAAAGGGAAACCCAGTAAAAACCCTTATCGTATGCGTTTTTGATTAACCACAAAAAAAAAAAAAAAAAAATGTATATTTTCCTTATTTTAATGATTGTTTTTTTTTTACTTATTATTCATGTTAGCATGGTGCTTGCACGGGGGGGGGGCAGCACACAGGGGGGTAAATTTCTATTATTTTTTGCCTAGGACGCATCGTTTTCGAGATGTTTAAATTTCTATTTTTTTGTACTAAAGAGTTAATTTTAGCTTCGCTACTTAGTAGCCACACCGTATGGGCTTTTGATTAACAACTTAAAAAACCCAATCAAAACCCGGGTTACGAAATTTGAATGGGTTATAAATTTAATAAATTCCAAAAAGGTTACCTTATCGTATGGGTTTTTGATTTACCGCTTAGAAAAGCCCTATCGAAAACCCTTTCAATGGGTAACCAAAATGGTCCCTGGGTCCAACACGCACTTGGCCGGTTTTTTTTCTTGTGCCGCAAAAAAGGCTTGATAATTTATGATATTTCTAGGAGAAACTCTACGCAGAAATCAAGAACGTGATTGGCGACGAGGACAGAGACTTGACTGATGACGACTTTAATCAGATGCCGTACTTAGAAATGGTGTATAAAGAAGTGCTGCGACTGTTCCCTATCGGAGCTGTGCTGCAGAGGACTATAAGTGAAGATATTACTATTAGTAAGTTATTTTACAACCCGCTCTATCAAATGCTGTCTTCTTCGAAAATGGATCTGGTAAAATTAAATGTTCTTGTAAAGTCTCATCATCTGCCTAGCAGCTTTTACTACTTTTCTGATCATAATTAAAATACAAGATGCATACCTACGCAGCTATGACCATTCTATAAAACCACAAATTTATTAGATTTTTTTTTTCTTATTAGGAAACTTCTTTCCATGTTTAACTCCTACATTACATTTCTAGGTAGCCACACTCTCCCGGCAGGCTGTTCGCTAGTGGTTCCTATATACCACCTCCACCGTGACCCTCAGTTCTGGTCTGACCCAGAACTCTTCGACCCGGAGCGGTTCAGTCCTGAGAACGTGAAGAAACGGAACCCCAACTGTTATATACCGTTCAGTTTGGGACCTATGGACTGTTTGGGTACGTAACGATCACTTTTTGTGTCTCTCTTTTTAGGGTTCCGTACTCAAAGGGTAAAACGGGAACCCTATTACTAAGACTGTCTGTCTTTCTGTCCGTTTGTCACCAGGCTGTATCTCATGAACCGTGATAGTTAGACAGTTGACATTTTCATAAATGATGTACTTCTGTTGCTGCTATAACAAAACAGAATAAAATAAATATTTAAGGGGGCTTCCATACAACAAACGTGACTTTTTGCTCCTTCTTGCTCGATATTGATAACGGCAACAGGTAGATGGTCGAAATATTCACAGAATCTTTAGTTATACAGGGTGTTTGGTGCATCGTGTGCCAAATTAAAATGGTCGACTGAAGGGGTCATCCGCTAGCCTTTCAGACCCCTTAACACCCCTGCGCCCCAATGCTCTGTGGATTTTTTTTTATCGACTTTTTATTATTTTCCAAAAAAAAGACCCAAATTTTACATTCAAATACAGATTTTAAAAAAAATATAAGGCGTAGACTCTGAATTTTATTTTTATTTCGATGTGTATTGTTTAAGAATACTTTTAAATACAAAATTAGTGATATTAGTCACCTAGTTCTTTTTTAATTCACTCGCAAAGGTAAAACTTAAATTAAAGCTGTACATGTTACAGCTGTTTATAAGGCTACAAAAAAAAAATCAAAAGCGACCGGGATCTTCCAACTCCCTCATTAATTCTCCAGTCTATCCTCTTTCTAATGATGTGCCACATGCCATAAAAGTATTTTAACAACTTTGTGAATTCGCTAGAATTGTGAATCGAGTCACCTAAGGCTAATATTCAAAATTATGATTTAAAAAAAAATCTCTTAAATGATACCTGTTAAACCTATAAATCTGCAATCTCATTCTTATGGTTAGGTAAATTCGTGTCTCATATCTGTATCTTTCGTGGGATTTACTTGAAATAAAAAAACAAAATTGCATTTTTAACATTTATTTAATCATTGTTACAAATCTTGCTCAAATTGTTGGCCTCTGTTGCGAATGCAGGCCCGACACCCGTTTCGTATTTCAACAGTTGTTGTACGAAGTCGTATTTCCTCCTTAATAGTATTGAATGCCGCTTCTATGCGTTGGACTAATACCTCCCTAGTTGGAACCTCCGTGGCATATACCAACTCTTTGGCACGTCCCCAGACATAAAAGTCTAACGGAGTTAGATCTGGGGAACGTGGCGGCCATGGAATAGGGTCATCGCGTCCAATCCATGCATTGGGGAACACATTGTCGAGATATTCCCTCACAGTCAATCGCCAATGCGCGGGACAGCCGTCATTTTGAAATACAATGGGCACACGTTCATTAAATACGGGCACATCGGTCACTAATTCGGGCAGGTCATTTTGTAGAAATTCCAGGTAGTCTTCGCCATTGAGATTATCGGGCAGGTAATGCGGTCCAATTACTTGATTCCCAATCACTCCTGCCCAAACGTTTACACTAAACCTTCTTTGAGAAGATTTCTGTCTTTTAACACGTGGGTTTTGCGTTTTCGTTGTCCAGTGGTGCAAATTGTGTAAATTGAGGATCCCATCCTTGGTAAATTTGGATGCATCCGTCCACAGTATTCTTTTTAAAAAATCAGGATCATCCACATCCGTGTGTAAAAGAAACCGACAAAAAGCCACTCGTCTCTCAAAGTCGCCACCCTCAAGACCTGCAACAAACAAAAAACTCTTTTAAATTTCTCTTGGGCAATAAGTAATTGCACAAGAAAGGACCCGCTGTTCGTGCTAATAGATTCACTACCTGGAAGTGACGCCATACCATACCCATTACCTGCTAAACAAAGGCAAGGTCAAACAAAGCTTGCACGGGTTTAAAGTTAGTTTAAAATTACGTACCTTGCACCGGTGTGTAGTGGAATGGATGCTTTTTGTTTTGACGAAGTACTTTCCACACTTTCCATATTGAAATGTCAAGATGTGATGCCACATTTCTAATGCTTCTTGTAGGGTCTTCCTCAAAAAGTGCCAGTATTCTCTCATCTACTTCAACATTATGTCGCACAATATGGCCCCTTGGTTCATTAAAAGTAACACTGCCAGTCTCGCGTATGCGTCGGTATGTGTCTTGGAAGACTCTGCGGCCAGGTAATCGTCTACCAGGAAAGCGTTCCTGGTAAAGTCGTTGCGCTGCACGAGCGATGCCATTAGCGGCTCCGTAAGCCATCATGATGTCCGCATATTCTTCGTTAGAGAATGTCGCCATTGCAATAACAAAAAACTCAAAATTTAACAATAACAACAAAAATTAAACAAATGTAACAAGAACCAGCAAAACTTAACGATAACAAAGTAATAAAAGAATCGCGGAGTATGGTGAACTAGCACACACGTCAGGTAGCAGAGGCAGTCATGTCTCGACTAAAAAAATGGCGGGTCGGGCGGCGCGATTTGTTCAAACCGATTTAAGGTATGCAAGAAAGAGATAGAAGATAGATTTTACTGTGAAAGAGTGAGAAAACAAATTTTACCTCTTTCTCAAGTAACAGTTCCGCAATAAATATTTTTTCATTAGAATTTGGAATGTAGTTTTATGTGACTTGATTCACAATTCTAGCGAATTCACAAAGTTGTTAAAATACTTTTATGGCATGTGGCACATCATTAGAAAGAGGATAGACTGGAGAATTAATGAGGGAGTTGGAAGATCCCGGTCGCTTTTGGTTTTTTTTTTGTAGCCTTATAAATAGCTGTAACATGTACAGCTTTAAGTTAAGTTTTACCTTTGCGAGTGAATTAAAAAAAAAACTAGGTGACTAATATCACTAATTTTGTATTTAAAAGTATTCTTAAACAATACACATCGAAATAAAAATTAAATTTCTGAGTCTACCTTATATTTTTTTTTAAATCTGTATTTGAATGTAAAATTTGGGTCTTTTTTTTGGAAAACAATAAAAAGTCGATAAAAAAAATCCACAGAGCATGAGGGGTGTTAAGGGGTCTGAAAGGCTAGCGGATGACCCCTTCAGTCGACCATTTTAATTTGGCACACGATGCACCAAACACCCTGTATATTCAATGTATACGTGATTTTTTTGCCATTTTTATAGATAATGGTACGGAACCCTTCGTGCGCGAGTCCGACTCGCACTTGGCCGGTTTTTTGTTGTTCCTCCATTACTGAGGTTCACGAGTTCACGACAATAATAAATCGGTAATAATAATACGGTATAATAGAAGTAACTGAAAACCTGGAAAGAGGTCATTGTACTCATCACTATGAACAAGTTTTACCATGGGAACATCCCTGAAATATTGTCTGTATTTCAATAAAACCTTGATGAATATCTTGATCCATATAACGATTCTCCAAGCTAAGCGAGGGGAATGGACCGCTTGATATACATCCCGCCTCCGGTAGTCTTCGCGATCGAGTTCAGACTCGATAGAAGGAAACCGCAGAAAACCGGCAAGATGGCTAGTAAAACTAGTAGCAAACAAGCAGGCGGGTAATAAGCAAAGGTTGTCACCGCTGCCTTCGGACATCTATGATACAAGAAACAACGCTGTGTCCAAAGGGTCTCAGGCACAGGACTTCACCCTTGATTATAGAATGTAGGCCTTCCCTGATTCCTTCGGCACAGATAATACTAACTCATGACTAACTATATATTCGAGACCCACCCAGATTCTAATTAGGTTTTTTTCTACATCTTTTCAGGAAGATACTTCGCGGCAATGCTAATAAAGACAATATGTGTGAAGGTGCTAAGAGAGTTCAAAGTCACTTCGACGGAGACTTACGATGATCTCCGAGTGTTTATTTCTATTTCTGTGATATCACTAAATGGCTATCCTATTATGTTGAATCCAAGAAAGAAGATTAGCTAGCTTATGTCATGTACCTACAATCTATGCATATAAATAAACTTTACTTTACTTTACTTTCAAAAACATCAAGTTTTTTTAATCACATCGGTCCCCCTTCCCACCTTAGCTACACCACTGTTAATCCTCGGTCTCGCTCATTTTGTATTCTATACGTCAGCGGCGAACACAGATATTGCTCGAGATAAACTACGTTATCATGGCTCGCCCCTTCAAATTACTGTTTCAATGTGTGTAGTCACATCCTTATGAAAGAGTTTGTATGTAGTTGTAAGTACTCGTAATATCTCACTTATTACCAGATTTTTTGGTCAACTAACTAGCCGATCGCGCAAGACAAAGCACTTGTCGTTTTCTTAAAGTACGTCAGCATAGATTATACACTTATATATAGACGTCAGTGCAGCTCACTCTATTCCCGGCAACTCATAAATAGCTGCTTCTACCCACCCTGCGAAGATCGTCGCTCCACTTGTCTTAGCCTGACAGCGTCTTACCTTATCATCGGTTTTACGGCTTACATGGCCGGCCTAACTTTAGTTCTCTGCGGATCACATAGTTCCGAATTCGATTAGATTATAATCATAAATAAATAGTTAATATCAGTTATAAATAGTAGAGCTTGTGAAGCAGCTCGTTTGTCATATATTAACTTGTATTTGTGTGACGCGGCGGTGGGGCATGGACAGAGTCCTACTCACTTTACATGACGTGCCACCATTCCGTGACCGGTCTCCCATAGCCGGCCTAAAGCCTACTGCATTGCATAGCACAACGATAGCGACCAATGTGTTCGTGTGAGTAGTTGTACGGTGCACGGTAAATGCACGCTGTATTTACCTACTCATGTCATCAAGACATATGGTTTATAATTGATTGTGTAGTACGGTGGCGATATCGATTACCACTCGATACCACATCGTAGTTACTCGTTACTAGTTCACACAACTGGCAACACCAGTTGGCAACCTAACGGGGACGAACGAAGCAGTGTGGACTGTGTACTGTACCTAGCGATAAGATTATTGAATAGAGAGTTAAAGGTGATACGGACGTTTTATTTATACCGTCACCCTCCCCATTGGTGACCCCGACGTGATGCCCTACGTTACGCCTTCTTTCCGTCACCATTACTTTAATAGACTTCATAACCTCAGCCACCCTGGCGCGCAAGCTTCCGCACGCTTGGTAGCTGAACGATTCGTCTGGCCTTCAATAAACAAAGATTGTCGGCAATGGGCTCGAGAATGTGAATCATTTCAGCGTAGTAAGGTAACCAGACACACATCCACGCCCCTAGGTAAATTTTCAGCCCCAACAAATCGTTTTCGTCATGTTCTTCACATGGACATAATCAGCCCTTTGCCTTCTAGTAAAGGTTACCAATATTGCCTTACTGCGGTTGACCGATTCACCAGATGGCCAGAGGTGTGGCCCATGATCGGCATTACAGCTGAAGAAGTAGTCGAAACGTTCACAATAGGCTGGATAGCTCGCTTTGGGGTCCCTTCTATAGTTACCACCGATCAGGATCGGCAATTTGAGTTTGCTTTATTCATGTCCCTTTTAAAGTCTGCATCTATCCAACGCACTCGCACTACTAGCTATCACCCATGTGCCAATGGCATGGTGGAGAGGCTGCACCGGCAGTTAAAGGCTGCTCTTATGTGCCACGGTGGTAGTTGGTGTACCGCTCTACCTTTAGTGCTCCTGGGCATGCGAGCTGCTTTAAAAGAAGACCTACAAACATCATGCGCTGAACTAGTTTATGGTGAACCTCTTCTTCTACCTGGAGAATTTGTAACTCCTACGACAACGAGCAACATAGAAGACGGTGACGTGGCGATATCGATTACTCGATACCACATCACCACATCGTAGTTACTCGTCACTAATTCACACAACCGGCAACACCCTGTTGGCAACCTAACGGGGTCGAACGAAGCCGAAGCGGTGTGGACTTTGTACTGTACCAACCTAGCGATAGGATTATTGAATAGAGAGTTATAGTTTTTTTTTTTTATGAATGGCATCTCGTAGCAGACCTAGAGGTCGCCTGAGAGGTCGTTGCTACTTACCGGATATTCCTGTGATTGCCTTAAGGTTTTTAAGCTCCAGCAAGGGCGTACAATTTTTATTAAAACTAAACGACAGCGCACTAAGGGTGGGGTACACACTGTGGGGTACGGACCTCGGCTTAGGGCGTCGTTGGGGGATCACAAAATTAGTTTGGGGATGGGCTGGATCAAAGTTTAGATCATGATTATTAACAGGGGTTACTATTAATGCTACGGCGCACTCAGCCTCTACCCGGGCGGCTGGCGCATCGACGTGCAAGGGACGGGGGGGAGGACATATTATTTTATTTAGTCGGGAAGTTCGCGTGGTACCTCGGCGGCGAGGACGGAACCACGATTTGTGTAATTTGTGCACTGTACTCGTGGCCCTACTGCTTTCCTGGAGGAGAGTAATGGGGTCATCTGGATCTGAGAGAGTATGCCTCGGTCGGCGAATCTGACTAATAGAAGAAGGCCTATAACTAGCGGCCTGCACAACCAAGGGGTTGCGATGACTATCCGCGGAATCGAAGAAACGCTTTGCAATGCGCTTCATAAACTGCTTGATGGTAGGCATCTTAAGATCTACGTGAAGTTGTTCGTTCCGAACGAACCAAGGAGCGCCCGTAATTCTACGGAGAAATCGGTTCTGAAGTGTCTGCATCTTATGGATGTGATGTGGCTTAGCGTGTGCGAAAACTACACAGGCGTAAGTCATAATCGGTCGAATGCACGCGGTGTAAATACGCAATTTGCACTTAAGGGACAACTTGCTGCGTGGGTTGAGCACGGAATGAAGCCTATTGAGAGCGAAAAAGGCACGCGAACGCGCCTGTTTTATGTGCTCTGCGAACGATATGTGATGGTCGAGGAGCACACCAAGATATTTGGCTCGCTTCTCCCAAGGGATAGGCTTGCCGAACATGGTGATCGGTTGGGGGAGGGCGGGTGATCGACCTATCGCTGCCGGCCGTGGTCGAGTCGATGGCCGGCAGCGAGGAGTCCTGGGACGCGGTGGTGTCCTTCTGCGAAACAGTCGTGTCGCAGAAGGAGGCGGCGGAAAGGGAGCGGGAGATCTCGTCCGCTCACCCGGCCCGCAGCAGGCGCACCGGGCGTCGGCGGAGGGCCGATAACGCCCTCTTCCAGCCCCCATAAATGGGTCCAGGGACGGCGGACTTGGGGACGTCCGCCGCCCCCCTATCACATTGGACCCGAGGTGGCGGCGCGTAGTGTTCCACGCGCGCCCCTAGCAGACGTCGCGGGGGGGGGGTCAGACACCTCACCCCCCCCCAGACTTGAGGTGGCCCGCAGAGGCGGGCCGGCACTAGCCGGGGATTGCGGAAGGAATAACAGATCCCAAGATCCCCGGTGCAAGTGTGGGAGGGGAACACTGGGGTGGTTTTTAGTCAATAAGAGTCTGACAGACCCCTCCGCCCGCCCCAGGGCGGAGGACATCCATGAGGATTTTCCACCCCGTGAACAAAAAAAAAAAAAAAAAGGGCGGGTGATCGCCGGGGCCTAGAGAATAGGACCCCCTGGCTCTTATCAGGGTTGACTTCGATCCTCCACTTCCTGAACCAGGCAGCGAGTTGGTTGACTTTGGCCTGGAGGTTGCGGGAGATCAGATCTCGCCTCCGGCCGGTGTAGTAGATGGCCGTGTCGTCTGCGAACAGAGCTAACTTTGCCTTTCTACATTTGGGGATATCACTAGTGAATATCAGCGGTGCCAGCACAGAGCCCTGAGAGACGCCTGCGTGGATTGGATGGGGGGAGGAGAGCGCACCCTCGATGCGATAGCGGAAGGTGCGGTCCGACAGATAGTCTCGTAAGATGAGCACGAGACGATCGGGCACACCGAGTTTGTAGAGCTTATACAATAAGCCGTTGTGCCAGACTTTGTCGAACGCTTTCGCAATATCGAAGAACACAGCACCCGTCATGAGCCCACGCTGGAAGCCAGCGCTTATATGCTCGACGATACGGTGGACCTGTTGTACGCACGAATGTTGGGTTCTAAACCCGAACTTTTCGTTTGGGATGAGGCCCTTCGTCTCGGCATAGTCTCTGAGACGCTTATAAATAAGCCTCTCATAGACTTTGCCGAAGACGTTGAGCAGACTGATAGGCCGGTAACTGGAAGAGATACGGACGTTTTATTTATACCGTCACCCTCCTCAGTACGTTCGATTTATTAATTGTGAGTGTGTGCGCGATTTCGTACCTATTGCTTTTACTGAACTGCATAATTGTGTAGATGTAGCGAGTGGTAGGGACAAACTGGAGACACCGGGGCATACATTTTCAACTACCAGGCATATCTCCTTCTTTCTTATAAGTATCTATAGTTTCTTCCCAAGAAAAGTCATCATTGGCTACTTTGTTAGCTTACAATATACACGCAGTTAATGATAATTTAACTGCCAGAAAAAAAACAAGTTTCACCCGCGCCTCCTTGCCTACCTTTTTTATCAAACACGACGAAAACAAAACACAATCCCTTCCCACCAGCAAAAAAATTTCACCCGGCGTTTATCTTTTTTTTTTTCTTTTTTTTTTTTTTTTCTTCTGGCTTCGCACGGTTTGTGCATTTAGCCAATGTCACGTTTTAGTTTTATTAAAAAGGTAGGGAAACATATAAATATAAATTTTGACGGGATTTAGGATAGACGGGATAGGATCAGTATAATTATAAGTAACAAGGAAATCTTATGGATAAATGAGCAAATTACACAAAAAAAAAAAAAATTACAACATAATATTATTTAGAGTAATGAATGAGACTATACATTTATATACAAGAGAGCTATTTGTACAAAGTAAAGAAAGTATTGAGGTAGGAAAAGGAGTATGGAGGGATAAGAGGTTACTAAGAAAGGAAGAACGGTCATATAAGGGACAGGAGAAAAAATGTGATCTAAGTCGCCTACATCTGTGCCACACAAGCATAAGGGATCGTCGATGATATGAAGTTTGGCAAGATGAGCTGGAGAACAAACATGACCCAGTCTCATCCGTATTAGAATGGAGGTCTCCATCTTGCCAAACTTAGCCCTGCCAAACCACGGTTTTTCTGGAACGTCGGGTTGAATATGTGAAAAATAACGTCCCTTCGATTTGCTTCCGATATCCCAAGCCACCTTCCAGGTTTCCCGAAGAAAAGTCTTTGGTAACGATACGAGGTCATAAGTAAAATTTGTATAAGGAACTAAGTCCCCACACTGCACCGCATCACCGGCAAGTTTATCAGCCACTTCATTGCCATGGATTCCAGCATGGGCTGGAATCCACACAAATTGTAGTGTATTACCCTCAGAAATGGTCCTGAACGCAAATTCTCTTATTAAATATATTATAGGTAACTGCAATTTGTGTTCGAAAGCGGATTTATTGATGGCTAGAAGAGCACTTTGAGAATCGGTAAAAATTATCGATTTTTTGAGCTTTAAAATACGGATATATTCTATGGCTTTAAAAATGCCGAAACATTCCCCGGTAAAAACAGAAGTCTCCGGAGGCAGTTTTATTTTTTGTTCGATGTTGTATTGCGAATGGTAAGTACCTATCCCAACACAACCCGTCGGAGAAGGCTTGGCAGCATCCGTATAAATATGGTGGTACTCTACGTGTTCAGCCAGAAAATGATTAAAACTTAAATGGCAATCGGGATCTGATTTACTTACACAGTTATATTTTATAATGGGACTGAATTGTAAACTCTCATAACTATTGCTAAATATGGGAAGTTTATTGGAACGGTGAATAGGAGAAGAAAGTGAAAGGAATTTTTTATAACTTACAACTAAACAAGGAGCACGTCTATGGGACCAGTAATCTGACGATTCAATCTGCAACACTAATGTGTCCAGTTTAGGAATAAGAGGATGAGTTGAGAATTGAAGAATCCGGAACAAATATTTGTCAGATAGGAATTGTCTTCTAAGATATAAAGGAGCATCCCCGCATTCAACTTGGAGTGCATTAATGGGACTAGACTTCATTGCACCTGAAATAATGCGTAATGCTTTAGACTGGATGCGATCCAATTTTTTAAAAGCCATGACACTACCTGGCTCTAGAACGAACAATCCATAATCCAGAGTGCTTCTGATGATTGCGTTGTAAATGAGTTTCAAAGAAAAGGGATGTGCACCCCACCACACACCAGAGAGGCATCTAAGCATGTTTAGGTGTTTTTCACATTTGTTAACAATATATTCACAATGAGGGACACTACTTAATTTACAGTCAAGTATTATACCTAGATATCTGAATTTATCTTTAACTGGGATTGGTATTTCCTTATAAAGGAGATTTACTATGGGAATATTTCTCTTCCGGGTGAATAAAACAGCCGCGCTTTTAGACGTGGATAAATCCAAACCGTTTAGATGTAACCATGACGCCAAAATAGATAAAGCAGAATTGATAGCAGAGCTAGCTTGCTCAACAGATGGACTTGAAGAATATAATAATAAATCATCGGCATATTGAAGAACCTTAACATGACTAGTTAAGGATAACTCTAAATCATAAGTGTAGATATTGTATAGAAGGGGACTGAGCACAGAACCCTGTGGGAGACCCCTCCATACAAGATGAGATACCTCATGGTCTCCTATTAACATGTTAACAGAGCGTTCAGTCAAGATATTAATAATGAAATTCAACAAATTCAATGGAACTTGTAAGGCTTCTAATTTATTTTGTAAAACCGATAATACAACATTATCATAAGCTGCATTAATATCAAGGAAAACTGCAACGGTGGATTGGTTATTAGAGAAGGATAACCGAATATCGGATGTTAATATACTTAAACAGTCAGTTGTACTTTTACCTTTTCTAAAGCCATATTGTGATTCTGCCAAGAGACCCTTACTTTCAACATACCATTCTAGGCGATTTTTAATTAAGTGTTCCGCTAATTTCATCAGAATTGAAGACAAAACTATGGGACGGTATGAAGAAGCATCAGATGGAGTTTTATTTGGTTTAAGGAATGGCAACACCATTTGACGTTTCCATTCAACAGGGATGTTTCCTGTATAAAAAATAGAATTAATAAGTTCTAAATAATAACTGAGGACATCATCATTTAAATTAGCAAAAAAGGAATACGGGATGCCATCAATGCCTGGTGCAGAATCATTAGTTTTATGGATAACAACCTTTAATTCAGTGAGAGTGAATGCAAGATCTAGCGTCGTATGAGTGTCTTGGATATTGGAAACGAGAGACAGGTTATGGTTAGTACTAATAGCCTTAGCCTCAGGAACCCAAGGCGGAGCTAATATATCAAAAAAATCACTGGCTAAAGAATCAGGAATAGGAGAAGGGTTGTTATATATGGACCTAAATCTACGAATATTGCGCCAGACAATCGTAGGGTGAGTATTCGGTGAAATTGATAAGCAAAAGTTACGCCAAGATTCAATTTTTTTCTTTTTAAAAAGTTTATAAGTTTCATTATTTAACTTAGTAATGATATCAAAATTAGTATCAGACATATCAACGTTATAATTATATTCAGCCTCTTAACGTTTTTTAATCAATTCAGTGCACTCAGAGTCCCACCACGGAGGTGAGGGAATTGTACTAATGTTGTTATTTTTTACAGGAAAAACTTCATCTGCCGCTGCAATTAATATGTGTGCTAAAGCTTCAGCACAACTATTTTCATTGCCATCAGAAATTACGGGCAAGGAGCTAAGCTTACTGTCAACAATGTTCCTAAATTTACCCCAGTCAGTATTATTTCTATTAGGAAGTTTATATTTTAAGTTTGATTTCCTTAATTGTGCATTTGGTTTGGAAAGAGGATAAGAAATAACTATTGGAAAATGGTCACTACCATAAGTAGAGGTCAAAGTATGCCAAGTTAATGAAGAGGCTAAGTTTGGAGAACAGATAGAAAGGTCAATTGCACTTTGGTTCTGATTAGGATCTGAACGACGTGTGGCAGCTCCTGAATTTAAAATACATAAGTTGTGTAAGTCTATTATATCTATTAACTCATCACCATAACAGTTCGAAGTTGAACAACCCCATGATTGGTGATGGCAATTAAAATCCCCCAGTATTAATAATGGCTTTGGAAGAAAAGAAACGAGATTATTCATCTCTTGAAGAACAGAAAAAGAAGGGTGAGGAATGTAAATAGAAACAAGACAAGTATGATGCACTTTAATAGCTACAATTGAAATTTCCTCACTATGAGGAGGTAATGTAATGGTAGAGAAAGGGATAGAATTCTTGATAAGTATAGCTACTCCACCATACCCATCAGATCTATCCTCTCTAATGGTTATATAACCATTAATTTTAAAAATATGATTAGGTTTGAGCCAAGTCTCTGCTAAAGCAAAGGCAAATGGCTCATATTTGTTTAAAAGATGTATAACATCACTCTTTTTGTTTACTAGACTGCGGCAGTTCCACTGGATTATTTTGGATGTGTTGTCCATTAAGGATGGATTGTGATACATTGAAAGATGGGGCAACGTTGGACGGTGAAATGTTGAACTGAGACAGAAGATTGTGTAATGCAGAAAGAAAATCGTTTATGGAAAAACTGGCATCAATTTGTCCATTGTTATGATTAGAAAAAGCACAACCATTTGCTGGTTGAGGAATGTCGTAATCTTTAATAATGGCGTTGTGAGCCTCTTTATTATATCCTTGTACAGATTTGGGAGGCGAGCGTGGTTTAAGGAAGACAGTTTTTTTATAGCTACTTGAAACAGGCATTCTATTAGAAGAAGGGAAAGATGGAGTATCTGCAAAGTTTTTGGAAGGAGAAGACAAAAGTGTATCGGCATACGATTTAGTAACTGGGGGATACATTTTTGCCGCTTCAGCATAAGATACTGAACTTTGTGCCATGTATGTTTTAATTAATTTTTGTCTAGACATTTCTGGGCAAGATTTATTAGTAGCATAGTGAAAACCGGAGCAAAGGCAGCAAGATGCACTTTCTTGTTCTCTTTTACAACTGTCCCCAGTATGGTCTTGGCCACATTTATAACAACGAGGTTTGGACCTGCACTGAATTTTTGTGTGACCAAAACGACAGCAATTGAAACACTGTACAGTAGGGAAAATATATAAATCCACAGGTAATGCATTATAGCACATAAAAATTCTTTTAGGCAGAATCTGCCCATCAAAAGTAATAACTATCGATTGGGATGGTTTCCAAATGGTTGTACCATCAACAACAGTTTTAAAATTGAGGCGTCTGACTTTTAAAATTGGACCGCAACCAATTGGTACTGTTATATTATCAATAACTTCCTCTGGAGACCATTCCGCAGGAACACCACGTACTAAACCCATTCTAGTAACATTAAAAGTAGGTATAAAAGCTTTATAATTATATGTTTCTAGGCTATTATGTGAAATAAAAGAATTTGCGTCCAGGAAATTGGAAAAGCAAAGAGATATTTTATTGCGCCCGATTTTTTTGACGCTACCGTTAATAATATTTAGGAAGGCGTTGTGTTTTAAGAACTTGCCAAATGTAATTGGGTGCACTGACGTTCCATCATCTGGTGATAATAATATTTTTTGCACATGAACAACGTACGGCGAGCTGTCAGTTTTGTCATACGTTTTTCGACCAATCTGAGTGGGAATAACTGAAGGCGGAGCTGGAACATCAGGAATATCGTTAGATACGATTATTTCAGAGCATTTAGGCTCCGATTGAGTTAGCGAGAGAGGTGTAGACTCCATGCAACCACAACCCGAAGACTCGGAACCGTGGTTTTTTCTGATACGACGGCGTTTGTTGCAGTTTTTGCACACATGCACGCGGCTTCTTTTTAAGTGACGAGCCGACGACGACCCATCGGTATCCATGCCTGATTCATTGGATTGGATAGTTACAAAATTGCCTGCCGGGGGAACAAAGTCCCCCGGGTCAGGCGGGTCTTTCATTTTCCCGCTTTAAGAAATAATAATAAAAAACTTACCCTACAGAAGAAAATGTACAAAACTACAATTAAATTACAAGTGATAGAATAAAAAACACTAAAACTACCACTACTGATCCTATATTATAATTAATTAATTATTTTCAATTTTAACAAAAAAGGACACGTCCACCAAGTTAAGTTTCCCGCGCTTTTTTTCCGTTTATCTTTTATTTGAATTTGAATCTTGTGTAGTAAGTATACGCAAAATAATCAGATGAAACGGCTCTATTCAAAGTCAAATAATTTATTTCAAATGGGCACATAAATGGCACTTTTGAACGTCAAAATTTACAAAGAAAATAGAATTGATTCTAGTCGCCCCTTCCAAAAGGATGGAGAAAAATGGGCAAGAAACTCCACCGTTAAAATGTTTTACAATATTTTGTATAGGTACATCAATTATATTCATATTTACCTTATATCTATTGTACCTTACAGCTATATTGTATTCTATCATAGCGGCATTTGGGCAAAATGACATTTTGGCACTAAGCAATTTGTACAATTTGACACTAGGACTATGTTGTCTATTGATTTTTTGTCTTTGTAACATTTAGTATCCGGCGCGATTATTATGTGAAGACGATGCACCTAGAATAAAATTACTATACCACAATAGGTAAAAATAATTAATAATGAAGCAATGACAAATAAACTAATTATGTGATAACATGGTGCTCACATATTTACAAACATTGTAAAAAAAATAAAACGTTTTCCTAAAAAAAAAAAATAATATCAGTGTGTAAGTTAAGGTAATCACAGAATGTAAAATAAATATCATCAAAATAATAAATTATACCATTAAAATAGCAACCAGTTGATTTTGTCTAGACTCTAGATTGTTCTATGGACCAGCATTCCAAGCATTCTTATCTTTGATATAATCCTCTAATTTGTAATAAGCTTGTTTACAAAGTGTACTTTTAATATGATTTTTAAATTTTCTTTCATTTAATTGCAATATATCACAAGCATGGACGTATAAAAAAAGTCGGACGGATTCTCGCTGACAGAAAACTGTGTCACTCAGAGTCAGCCAGCTCGCTGTACGTACAGGCACCACGCATACATTCACAAATTACTAAGCCATTACGCGCGCAAACGTCAACACAGTCGACAGGTGTATGCGGCAAAAAAGTATTGAAATACAGCATGTCTTGTGTGGTGAAATGTTGTAAAAACCGTAGCGATCGGAAGTAAAAAAATCCAGGAATGACGTTTCATAGGTTAATGAATAATTCAACAACTTAGTTCCCGATTTTATAAATTACAATCAATCTTCATTCGCCAGAACAAAATAATCATATCAAGCCCAGTGTTGCCACTATTCACGTGTGCAAATTACCCTAAATATATGGGAAATTTATATTTCTTTAATCAATTTAGGTAATTTATTACTAGTTATTTTATATTCTTTTTACAAGATTTCCTAAAGAAAATGAAGTTTGGCGAAATGATTGGATTAATAAAATTCGAAATTGTAACTGTCAAAATGACTGGATTCCGAACAAATACAGTGTGATCTGCAGTTTACATTTTGAAACTAATGACTTATATACCTACACCTAAAGGAGGACTCCGGCGTGTTGTTACATATTATACAGTACCTCAAAAGGTAAATTAAAAATCTAAGCTAACATGGTATTTATTACGAAATTACGAAAACGCCTCTATTTTAGTGTCGTGACATTAAAAAATTTACCATTAATATATTTTCAATTATTAACTGTTTTTAATTGCATATATTTTCATAGGGAAATTTGGTTCTTACCATTAACCTGTTCAAATGGCACAGTATAATTCTGCCGACATTTCCAAGAAACTTATCTGCCGACCTGTATTTGTCAAAATATAACAATAATAAATGAGTATATTTGGCTAACATGACAACCCTAAATTCACTCACACGTATGACTGTTGCCGCGATTACGGGACACAGTTTTGTCTTAGCGGGAGTTCCGTCCGACTTTTTTTATACGTCCATGATCACAAGGTATATTGCTCTAACATGTAACACAGTACCCCATAAAAGATGTATGTAGTTTAGATAATCTAAAACATGGCTGATCTATTTTATCTTTATTTCTAGTATTGAAATTACTTATGTCTATCACTTATTTTATTGAAATTATGTAGGTTTTTTTTTTTCGTACTTACATAATATTTTCATAAATGAATTGGCAAGTTACCGTCATAATATTAATCCATTTAAAGAGTTCCCTTATGAGATTCTCGGCGACGTAGATTATAAATGGCTCTGACAGCTCTCTTTTGCAAAATAATTTCAATGTCAGCAGCCCGACCCACAGTAAAATACCGTACGCGATAATGCTGTGGAAGTAGCTAAAATAGACCAAAACGCGCGGTTTCTACATCGGTTAAGTGTCATAATTATCTTCCTATTTTCCTAATAGCGTAAGCCACAGAACACTATTACTCCTAGCGCAGGCATAAGCGACCGAGCTTAACCGCTCCGTAAGATATGTTATATTGTGGTCCCCATTGTAGTTTCTCGTCTAGAGTGTTATTCAAAGTATGATCGCTGTCATGTGTACAAGTAGGTATAGTAAGTATTCGATATTATTGTATGTCCATGAATCTGTTACCGATGCTGGTGGGCGGGTGGTATTTTAAACGTTTTTATTTACCTGAACATAATTATTACTTTATACTCCGGTGTTTCTTTGTCAGTAGGCATTGATTAAAATAACCGCGCGAGTACGAGTAGAACTCGCGCCCTGAGGGTTTCGCCTCAAAGTTGTGCCCAGCTGCCCGCTTAGGAATTACCAATTCGGGATTGAAGGACAAACTTAACTATACAGTAATAGTAGATTACTGCATCAAGCAGAAAGTGACTTCTTGTTGCATCGAGTGTTAGGCCAAAAGACCAAAGCGGAGAGGAGAGGACAAAGATAAAGAAAAAGACATTTATTCGTCTGATATAGGTAGGGTATCGGTAGGTACCGAGTTGGATAATTAGGTAGGTTATGTTCAGGACACATCCACCGCTACAAGCGGCATACGAATTTAAATATTGCACTTATGCATAAAACCTAACTTATATAGGTACTAATTTTACTCTATTTTACAATACAAAACACTTACGACTTTAAACATAAAAATATGACGGAAGCCATATTGTTTAACAGCTGCGAGAGGCGTCGACTAGTTGGCGCTAGTGGAACGTGCACCATAAACAAATCATTCATGCTATCGGTCATTTGACTTAAAAGACTTGAAGTCAATTGAGTGAAATATTGTAACGTTACCCCCCCCCCCCCCCCCACTAGCGGATCGCCTTTATAAGGAGCTACGCTGTTGAGTCGGTACGCCCGATCATGACTTACGCCTGCGTAGTCTTCGCTCACGCAAAGTCGTATCAAAACCGATTTCTCCGTAGAATTACGAAGGCTCCTTGGTTCGTTCGGAACGAACAACTTCACGTAGACCTTAAGATGCCTACCATCAAGCAGTTTATGAAGCGCCTTGCAAAGCGCTTTTTCGAATCCGCGGAACGTCATCGCAACCCCTTGGTTGTGCAGGCCGCTAGTTACAGGCCTTCTGCCATTAGTCAGACTCGCCGACCGAGGCACACTCTCTTAGATCCGGATGACTCCGTCACTCTCCTTCAGGAAAGCAATAGGGCCACGAGTACAGTGCACAAAATACACAAACCGACCTTCCGTCCTCGCCGCCGAGGTACCACGCGAACCTCCCGAGTAAATGGTAATAAAAGTCCTCCCCCCCGTCTCTTGAATGTCGATGCGCCAGCCGCCCGGTTAGAGGCTGAGAGCGCCGTAGCAATAAATATAATATCCCCTGATAATAATCATGATCAAAATGTTGATCCAGCCCGTCCCCAAATTGTTACTAATTTTGTGATCCCCCAACGACGCCCTAAGCCGAGGTCCGTACCCCACAGGGGGTGCCCTTAGTGCGCTGTCGTTTAATTTTAATATATATAATTTGCGCCCTGGCTGGAGGCTTTAAGATTAAAAACCTTAGGGCAGCCACAGGAATATCCGGTTAAGTAGCAACGACCTCTCTAGGTCTGCTACGAGATGCCATTCATAAAAAAAAAAAAAAAGAGTCGGTACGCACTTTCAACGGATGCGTCGTGGTGCACGGACCACTGTCTCTCGACAGTCAGTACTTTCCGGTTATTGGATGTGGAACGTTGTCTCCGACAAATTAGTACTCTCCTTATTGCGGTGGGTGCATGGACCACTGTCCCTGACAGTCAGTACTGCCCTATGTGACCGCCACTACCATTATTAGTTATTTAATTAATTTCATTTCTATATTCTCTCGATTTAAAATAACTGATAGTTCGATTGAAATAGATTTCTGTATTGCCATATCTGAGTATTACTTCTGATGTCTGGACCTATCCCAACATCAGAAGTGGGATACGATGACCACCCCACTTCTGGAGACTCAGCTTCCAATATCATGCAAGACCAGATGCTTTTGTTTAGTAACGGCATGGAAGCCTTAATTTCTAAAATCGTTGGAAATTTGTTATCTACCTCCTGTACACTAAGTCCATTAGTCTCATTTGACCGTGACGCGTCCGCACGCATCGTCTTTAATGAAGGAGAGTATTACTTGTTTTAGAGGTAGAAGAGTAAATGATGTGGTACTAAAAATATCAAGAATACTTTGCACTTGCTGTGTCAGGCAGAAATTAACGATTTCGCGACGGAGATTCTATTCCAAGTTTTGCTAGATAAGTACTTGCGTAGTAACATCGTATTGACTCGAAACATATTATTTAACGGGTTTTGTTCGAGCAACTGAATTAATTTTGCCTAGAACTATAAACGTGTGTAAAGCTATTTAGACTACGGCAATAATTAATTGTGTCGTTTAGATTCTTGTCGTTTTCTTTTTCGTGATAACTGAGGGGTTGTTTCTTTGACTAAAATGTTCACATTATCCATTTTAACGTAGTAAATCAATTAAAATTCGGCACGAAATAAGTACAGAGTCAACACGTTATCAACACTGAGAAAGATGGTCATTTTAAACCTCTGTCAGTTAAAACAATCTCGCGCTCTTGATTGGCTGAAAGGATTTGACGTCTCGCTCCTGATTGACTGAAAGGATTTGACTAAATTTGTTAATAAACTTCGAAGGATTTGACTGAGTTAGATACTAACGTGTATTTTAAAACCGTTTTTTGCCTTAATTTAAGTGGATTTGACTCCTTTTGTAAATGACAACGATTTACCAGTTGATAGAAGACGTGACCTTGTAAACATCTTAGAATTATACTCTGGACTTTTTTTAATAACGGTTTTCCGACAACACGTGTTAACACTGGTGAGTGGTAGGTAGGGATTGTAAATATTCGATAATTTTTGGTATTCGAATATTCTTCAGCCTTGTTCGAATTTTTCGAGTGATGTTCGAACTGTTCGAGTGATGTTAGAGTTATTTACTCGAACTCGGTATTCGAATATTTGAGTGCAATGCCTATTTGAAAGTAACATTGATAGACCCTAATCGTACAATGCAAAGACGTTCTTACAGACTGTCTCAGGACGAAAGTCGAATCATGCGCAATAGGGTTGATTTACTGTTGCAAGCCTAAAAAATTAGACCCAGTAGTAGTAATGTAAATTAATGCGAATTCTTGATTCTTACCATGCTAATTGCTAATGCTATGCTATTTGCTAAATGTCATCCCATCAGTACCCAGTAGTACGCCGTTTGCTAGGCCAGCCCTTTTGGTTATAAAGTATGATGGATCAGACCGTATGTGCATAGATTATAGAGACATTAATAATAATAAAGTGACAGATCGTTATCCATTACCGTTGATTTCTGACCAGATTTCTTTACAAAGTTACATCCAAAATTTAAGGGACCGTTTGTGTTCGTTGTTTTCACCGAACACCTTAGTTAGCAATATCGGCGTGACGCGTTGACCTAATTTATTTAATAACTTGTAACTTATTATTTTATATTATATTCAGTGCACTTTTGTCTACCGCGTTAGCCGGGTGTATTCAAACATTTCATTAACATTTTAACTCTAAGAACAGTTTGTGAGTGAGTCATTAAATAGTGTTCAACATAAACATTTGTTTCTCCTCAAAACACCGACACCTTGCTAAGTACCCCGACATATTTTGGTCCTTCGAGCCGGATCACGCGTCGCGTAATTTCGGAAATTCGGAAATTGGGTGTGCGAGGTCTGAACTATCGTAACAAACAACAGTGTGTGTACGACGTGGGCTGTCGGAGCGAACATTGGAGCAGAACAGTGAAGTAGCAGCAAAGGCTGAGTACCTACTAACAGCGGAGAATACAAGTAATAAATTTCCTTATTTTTAGTCAGTAAAGACTGCATTTTAACATCCTATAAAAAATTCACTCTTCCATTTTTGCCAAATCTGTTTAAAAATGTTGGTTGTCAAATGCCATCTTGTTCTGGCATCCGATTAAGTCATTAACAGCGAGAGAAAAGTGGTCTAAACCTCAGGAAAACTTAAAAATAGGCAACATGGTGGTAGTGCATGAGGATAACATTCCAGCTGGACGGTGAATTATGGGCCGAGTGATAGATCTGCATCCCGGTAATGATGGCTATGTAAGGGTGGTGTCATTGAAAACGAAAAATGGCATCATAAAGCGACCAGTAGTCAAACTGTCTCTATTACCAGTTGAAAGCGAAACAAATAACCAACAAAACAGTTCAACTGAAACAGACAGTTCAGCTAAATAGGGTTCTGGAACCCGGAACAACAGGACACGAACAAGAAAAACGAGACCAGGCACGTTATCGTATGTCGCCATGGCATTAACCTTTTTTATGTCAATCTGCAGCGTTGCAAATTGCAGCTATAACATAACAACATTGAACAATAACCAATCTTTCTACTTTGACCCAATATCCAAAGTTAGTCTCGTAAAAGACAGTTGGGTCCTAGTTGTATTTTATAACATGTCTCCGTATTGGGAAGGTATGCAGGCGTTTGAAAAAGTAACATCATATCTGGACAAAACATGCAAAACAACAGGTAGCGAACAGTGTAACATGATAGTCCCACAGCTGATCCATGAGTGTAATGAACTGAAATACTACAATGAACTTCTGATGACGCAACACGTAAGTGGACACTCCAGACGGCGGCGGGGTCTTATCAATGCAGTTGGAAACATTGCAAATTCCCTATTCGGCGTATTAGACGAACAATTCGCGGAAAAATACACACGAGACATCAACATGATAAACCAAAATGAAAAACATTCAGCCGGTTTATGGAAGAATCAGACGTCGATTGTCGAATCAGAGTATAATTTGTTGAAAAGAACAGAAGAAATTATGGCAAAACAACATAAAATCATTAATAAACATTTAATTACGCTGGATAATATCTCAAACAAATTACAACGAGAGATAAACAACATATCCTTACTTCAAGAATTTACCATGACAGCCCTAACAGCTAGTAATTTACTGCATAACTTAAAAAGAACTCAAGACATTTTACTTGACATCCTAACCAATGTCCACCATGGACAGGTTAACATTCATCTGCTTACCCCAGAACAGCTCCAAAATGAACTTAACATTATCTCTGGGCATTTATCCGATGTCCTAACATTGCCTATAGCACCGCATGATATTCGAAAGCTATATTCTCTGATAAGCATTAAAGCACGAATAACTGAAGAATACTTCCTCTTTCAAATAACATTCCCACTTATCAGTAGAGACCGATATAAGTTGTATAAAATACATCCTATACCACACCAGACGAACAACACTATGATAGAGTTGATCCCGTCTTCAGAATACGTCGCTACGGATCTAAAAAGAGACTCGTACTTAACAATTACGGCGGAAGAACTTTCACAATGTAAACAAGAAGAAGATATGGTTATGTGCAATTAGAAAAAGCAGATATACCATCTTAACAACGAGAACAACTTTTGTTATCTCGACCGAGACACAGATCTGGTGCAAGGTACTAAGATCCAGATGTGAAAACAAATGGATATCACTAACAAACCCGTCACTATTCTTGTACCATTGCTGCAACATTTATACCGTCAAAGTAATCTGCGGCGAACAGATAAACAAGGTACAACTCAGCAAAGCTGGTGTCATTTACTTAGAACCAGGTTGCCTGCTGAAGGGTCAGGATTTTACGCTGAACATTCAGAGTCATAAGAAAAACAGAATTGACATGAGTCCGGACATTTTTATACCTGAGATGGATCAGTTAAACTTCATCATTAACAGCACTATGCCTTTCAAAACCTTACAAGATGTAATAGAGTCAGGCGAGATAAAGTACGCCTTACAAAAGCTACACAAACGCATCGACGACATGAAAAACAGCCAAGTGGAAGTAGGAGATACATTATCCACTCATGACATCCATCAGTATGCAGTAAGCTACATCCTGGTCGGCGCGCTGGCGCTGGCGGCGGGAGCGCTGCTGTACAGATGGTTGCGGCTGCGAGCGCGCCGCGCACACATCACGTCGGATATGGAGCTTCAACCCACCAGTAGTTTTAGTGATGTGAACATCAATAGTGTTAGTGTTAGTGCGCGACAAAACATGAGTGAACGTCATTCTAGTCCGACTCATATTTATGGTGAATTAAACAATACAATTATGAATAGGGCGTGACCTCGCGTGCCTAGGAATCCTTTAGGAACAATAAGCTCTTAATTTTATATCAAATCAATTTTACTTTTGTCTACTAACATTTTAATCTTAATTAAGTTGGCTTGTTTTCACCTTGTAAACATTATTATCCAGCAGGCTAATTGCGCAACGCAGTTTGTTTTGGAAGCAGATTCCAAATTTAAGCAAACTCCAGTCGGAATCGGTTTCCATATTTGGAATTGTGTACCAATTTTTTTTCCAATCCAGTAGAATTTTATAGAGGTGTACAAACCAATCGGCCAGAGTAAGTTTGCTTGCAGCGTTTTGTTTCATCATAAAGGAATTATTTGTATCTGAATTATTGTGCTACAATTTAATTTTGTTTTCATTACAACTGATGGTCTACTAATGCTATTTCAAAAAAATGTCCAATGATTGCCGAAAAATGAAAAATCAATTTTTAAAACACTTTCTACCAAAAACTACCATGGTTGAAATACACGAACAATACGTTTTTCTTTACACGTTTTAGTTATCTGTGGCCAATGCAAAAATCGTAGAAAAGCAGTGTTGCCAACTTAGTAGGATTTCCACTAAACCTGGGGATTTGGGGCACCCCTACTGGCGGACAACATTTACCGAAACTACTACGGATTCGAACGCTGATTTGGAAAGACTAATCAGCATGACGAATATAGTGAAGTCAAACAGAGGCTACGTGCGTGTGGAGATCGAAAAACAACTTCATTTCGAAAATAATATGCCACGGGCAGATACTGACAGGTTAAAAAAAAACCGTCGATAAGCCATTATTTTATAAGTATGTAATAAACATCCAAACACGGTCAATAACGTTTTCAGTTTATTAGGATGATGTTGAAAATATTACTATGAATATGTTATGTTTTCATTTTCATTCTTAAATCTTCAAATGAACCTCCGAAAGGAGATCGAACGTCGAAAAAGGAATAAAAAAAACGAGTGTGCTTTAGACCACACGACTGAAGTAAAACTTGCAAATACTAATTATACTTACTTACAACAATAGGCCTGCACTGTGTCTTAGATATACGACACGCAACTGGATAAGAGAGAAAGAAAATGTGTGCCCGCACCTCTCTTTCTCTTGCCCCTACAGTAATATACGGAGCGTTACGAAACGTAACTCTCTCTCTTTATATCTTCACTAACTTAACTCTCCCTCTCAACTTCCGCTGGCTCACTTCTGTAACGCTCTCGTTATGCATTCTCCAGTTTACTCCCCAAGTCAAGCGTGCCTAAAAAAGTTTTGCTTCAAAAAAAATTGAGCCGTCACAGGACGCCTGGCAGATGTGAAACATACAAATTATTTACACACTACTACATAAAGACTGTATAGAAGCGACGCGTCGCCACGCGGCTTGCGTCACCCCGCCAGCAATCCGTTTTAAGTGCGGCTATAGATGTTTCACATCAAAAAGCGACTAATCTAATTTGAAGAACCAGTAGCACTAGTAGACTCGGGGAAAAAGTTGGCAACACTGAGTAAATTTATTATTATTAGGAAACTTCGCATTGTTTTGCCTTGAATTTTGTTTTTACTAGTAGTTTATTTGTATTTTCAACATACAAAATTATATTTATTATTCTCATAAAGAAACAAGGGCCTATGATATGTAGTTTCAGTCCTTTTTTTCTTGTGGATTGTGGAATATCTTTGGAGAGAGTTCTGTGGTGTGGTGTCTTCGTTTTGTACTAGCTGTACCTGTAAGACTTTTGCTCAATAGCGAAAAGTACTTACCTATGTCAATACCATCACTACAAGTAAGTAAGCCAATATACATAGTAATAACGGGCATGTTCTGTGTCTTAGGGACGTGTGAACCTACGTACAGTCGCCGGCACGTAACTTGGCAAGGTTTTGGCGTAGTCTGAGTAAATATACGCATGTACAATTAGTGCAACGAAAAAATTATCACTTTTATTGCTTATCATTATTCTGTGGTTATTGCCAGAATTTATTTTTAACGTGTCTGTTTAGAAGTAAGTTAAAGAAAGGAGAGAAACCGAGAGGAGAAAAGGAGAGAAGAGCCGGCGACTTCATTAGAGTGTAGCTGCTGTAGGTACATTATTGGTCAGTCTACTTATGGACAACTATTCCTTTGTTGTGTAGACACAAGAACTTAATCTATTTATTGCGGTTAAACTAATTATTATAGTTAGTATGCCTGTCAACCTCACATTCTAACAACTGAAATTGTTAATCGATATTTTTGTACTTAGAAGCTCTACAAATCATTAATCATAATATTTTCGCAGACGGTGCAAGAGCTTAAAATACAAGAATGGAACGCGATCACAACACAATATATCAACCTCGTACATCAACTAGTTGAAATACTGGGGATTTTCTTACAAAGACTTGCTAGTGGCAAGGCTGGACATGGAAAACCAATCTTCTGTAATATAGTCATTAAAGGTAAGCTTTGACACATCTATACTAATATTATAAAGAGGTAAAGTTTGTGAGGTTTCTCTCTGGATCTACTGAACCGATTTTTAAAATTCTTTTACCCATAGAGCCATGTTATTTGTTTGTCAGCTATTCAAAAGTAAAAATGTTTACCTCCCAACGATGTGGCCATGGGTCAGCTAGTAGTTAATAATCAAACAGGAACTCATTTAATTTAGTACTTAATATATTTTCTTGGGCAAACTTTCTCCACATCATATATTTTATGTATTACTAATGTTTACCATTCTAATTTAGTGGTTAAAAAAAAATCTGGAGACTGAAAAATCAGCCCTAAATAAAGAAGAAATTAAACAACCAATAGCAATGACTAGGCCGATGGCTTTTGTCCAGCCATGGGCTGAAAAACACCTAGTTGATTATTTGGCAAACTAGCCATTAATTTGCCACATAATCTTTGAGTACTTTATTTAAGCAGCAAATAATTAGATTTTTGTTTAAAACTAGGAGAGTTCCCGGGGCGTTTCACCTATGAAGACATGAAGGCAGCATGAATGATGTTGCCCCATTGCTGTTGCTGTTCACTTTGGCTACTGCTGCTATTTACTTCTGACATCACTGCTCAAGTACAAAAGTAGAAACTGAAGATTGTTCATAAAAGATAATCATTTAATTTTAGAAAACTTGTTGATTTATATAGTCTTGTTAGACACTGATAAAAACCTATGTACATATTGTGTTAATTGATAACCTGTGAACTTTAGAAGTATTTTAATTATGAACTCTAAAGGAACAAATAAAAATAACTTGTTATGAAATATTAAGAATAATAGAATACTTACTTAGTTTTTTTTTTTATAAATACAAGTGATTACTACAGTGATGCTATTTTGAAAATAGTGGTGTTTGCTTTAATTAACTGTCATTCATTAGGTAAGTATAGATAAATAGAATGAAATAAATTATGGTAAACAAAAAAAAACTTTTATTTATGTTCTATCAAACAACTGACAATAGCATTTATTCACATTTAATATTTGGCATCTAATGTCTTCCTGTGAAAGTCATCATGGTTAATTTAAACTGCTTGATATTGCTTGCTATGAGCGCATGAGAGAAAGTTTAAATTTTTCTTGATTAATGTAGTTAAGTGTGACACCTGAAAAAGAAAAAGTATTTAAGTAAACTCTCATTACATTCCATTATCCATTACATCCATCCATAAAGTCTAATAGGCCTCTTCCTTTAACACTTCAATACACAATCTATCTACTTTATAGAACAGCAATATTCTGCTGTATACAACAATAATAGGTACCTACAATTCTATTGATAAGCAGACTTGACTAAAAAGTACCTACACAAAGATACTTTATATGTATAGCCCCAGCGAGTAATTTTATTTAAATTTAATAATTGACTTGGATATTCTTACTAATAATATCGGTGTATTCCCGTTCGTCCCACTGACTTCGTCCCCGTAGTGGGACGACCGGGAATTTACAAAAATAATATTAAATTTGTTCCCGATCGTCCCATTCATGATTTTAGGGGGACGAACGGGAATAATTTATTAATTATCTTTTAGGCCTCTTGGTCCCACCAATTAATTTCAGACTGGTTGTTTTCATGGTAAAAAAAAACAAATTTTAAAATAAAAATCAGTCATTTATTAAGGAATAAAAATCACAGTTAATATCACAGAATCAACTTTACGTACCTAGGTATCAAAATACACATACACTGAAACATTAAAACAAAATAAAATTCTCCATAAAACTAAAAAATATGATTAAAAAAACAGTCAGCTTCTTAAATCAGCTTCTTTTTGAAAAAAGAAAACGTCCTAATTATTACAAAGTCACACAGTTTGCTTATGTAGGTATACCGTGGCACATTTTTGCGTTAAACATTATATAAGTGAGCAGGACAGTGAACTCGTTAATTTTACACATAAATAGCGTCAATAAACAATAAACTATAACAAAATCATAATAAAAATACCCAAAATATCACAAAATCAAGAAGAATATAAAACATCATAAAGAGTAACAATAATAAAAAATTTACATGGATTTAAGAAAGTAGTTGAGACCATAAAATAAAATAGTTTTATGGAGAATTTTATTTTGTTTTAATGTTTCAGTGTATGTGTATTTTGATACCTAGTGTACGTAAAGTTGATTCTGTGATATTAACTGTGATTTTTATTCCTTAATAAATGACTGATTTTTATTTTAAAATTTGTTTTTTTTACCATGAAAACAACCAGTCTGAAATTAATTGGTGGGACCAAGAGGCCTAAAAGACAAAATAAATTATTCCCGTTCGTCCCCCTAAAATCATGAATGGGACGATTGGGAACAAATTTATTATTATTTTTGTAAATTCCCGATCGTCTCACTACGGGGACGAAGTCAGTGGGACGAACGGGAATACACCATAATATCAATCATTGAAAAACATTCAAGATAGGTACTAAAGTAAGGTAAGTAAACATTCATATAAGTTGGTAGAAGGTTAGGTAGGTAACTACAGAATGGGCAGCAGCATTCTATATGCATTTTCACACCATACTGAGATCGCCAACCCGCCTGCCAAGCGTGGCGATTATGGCAAACCTACCTAATTATGTTTGATTGATGGTGCCTTACCTATATTTTGTATTCACCAGTAACAAACAAAATAATGTTGCTGTGCATATCAAACATCTTTGAAGATACAATATTTAGGTACCTATTTTGGGCACATTCAATGTTCAACACTTAGAAAGATAATAATAATAAGTAAGTAAGTAAGTATTGCTATTACCTTGAACAGACAATGATGTGGAAATTTATATGTATGGTGGTGTACAGTTCATCGAAGTCCTTACATAATCCATTGACAAATGCTTATTTCTGTGCTTGTTTTTGTTCTTCGTCTCTAAGTAGATTTATTGCTATTCAATTAAGTAAAACCTCGAGTACATACACAAGCTGATATGCTTGTGGCTCATGGTAAGTTTGTTACGGTACGAGGTATGAATTTGTCTTTCCATAAAATGCCACTAATATACCTAGTTTCCGAATTATCATAATAAGTATCTCTAATTTAGGTTGTAAAGCACCTCCTATCAAAACAAAACTTTTACAATTATTTAAAAAAAAATGATCTCACTGCCTTGCTAGCTAAAATACCACTAATATTGATATATCATAGATGTTCTACACAAAAACACATTCACAATTTATCAAGAAGATATTCACATACATAATTTCGTAATAATTATGGAGATTTTATGAGTAAATCCCAAAAAATGTACAACGAAAAATGATAGCGACCAACTTGTTGTCTTCGCTTTCGATTCAAACAAACTCGTTGGTTTCAAACCAACTAACATCTGTCAAAATGGTTACGCAATTCGAATATTAGCGTTTTTAGACGCTTATCGTTCACTCTTTAGCGTCTCAAACAGATTCGAATTGGTTTCACACATTATTGGTGTTACGCAATACGAAAGTCGTAAAATAAAGCAAACTCCGATCGGAATGAAGCAAATTAGTCTGAATCGTTTGCAGAAAATGCGTTACGCAATTAGCCTACTGCAGGCTAATTGCGCAACGCAGTTTGTTTTGGAAGCAGATTCCAAATTTAATAATAACTTAATTAGTAAGTTATTTATACCGGGCCATATCAAAAACAATGTAAATGAATTTTATGAGGAATTCTTTTCGGTAGTGTGCACCGAGTTCAATGATACTTTTAAAAAGAAAACAAAAACTATTTGCCCAATTTTTTTGTTCAGTGACTGGGCAACTAAGGGTATTAGGAAAAGTAGGGAAAAATTGTTTGAGCTTTATGGCCTTAAGCCTTATATTAACTCTGAAACTTTTAATAAATACGTTGCTACTTACTCTAAAATTTTTAAAAATACCTGCAAGGTAGCTAAAGCCTTGTACATTAGCAACAAGATTAAATCAGCCGATAATAAAATAAAGACGGTTTGGAGAATTATCAATGACGAAACTAACAGGAATAAAAAACATAATAATGATTTCACTCTAGAAACCTCACGTGGTCTCGTATGCACAAACAAAGAAGTTGCGCAAGAATTTGTAAATTTCTTTACCAATATCCCACTTAAAACTACTGAAACTATAAATTCCTCGCCCTCGCGTTCTATTGATTTAATAAGAGCAAACGTTTCATCCTGCGCGATTGAATTTAAATTCAAGCATATAAACCCCGTAACAGTAATAAAAGCTTTCAAGCAAATCAAAATCAAATTAACAGAAGATCTATGGGGAATGTCTATTAAAGTTTGTACCTCCATTATTGAGACTATAGCGCCGTACTTGGCCTTACTATTTAAGGAAGACACCAATAATTATAGACCCGTATCCGTGTTGCCGGTCTTCAGCAAGGTGTTTGAAAAGGTAATGCTTAATCAAATGCTCAATCATTTTAACACCAATAAAATCTTACACGATCAACAATATGGTTTCACCAAGGGACGTTGTACGACTGACGCCGGTGTTACCTTATTAAAACACATATTTGCGGCATGTGAAGAAGCCCAAGACGCCATAGGAATATTTTGTGACCTCTCCAAGGCATTTGATTGCGTCGACCACGAAACATTACTCTTGAAACTTGAGCATTACGGCCTTGGAAAACTTGCGCTCAGTTTAGTAAAATCTTATTTAAATGATAGACAAAGTTCAAATAAATGGAGTCAATTCACTCGGCTTAAAAGTAAAAATGGGTGTACCTCAAGGCTCGATATTGGGTCCTTTCCTCTTTTTAGTATATATTAATGATCTACCCTATTTGTTAAAAACTCAACCACAAATGGTGTTATTTGCTGACGATACTTCCTTAATTGTTAAAATTAACAGACGTGCATTAAATCTTGACAACGTAAATAATGCCCTATTGCAGGTCCAAAATTGGTTCACTGCTAATAATTTAGTAGATATTAAATGGGAAAAAAACTAAGTGCATAAGATTTTCGTACCAAATGTCAAAAGTAGTAATTGTGAGATAATATTGAATCAAGAGAAACTAGAATTCGTCGATAAAACTGTTTTTCTGGGGATCACGCTCGACTCAAGGCTTCAATGGGGTCCTCATATAATATCCCTTGCAGGACGGCTAAGTTCGGCGGCTTATGCTGTGAGAAAAATCCGTCAATTTACTGATGTAGATACCGCGAGGCTGGTCTATTTTAGTTACTTTCATAGTATTATGTCATACGGTATTTTACTATGGGGACGGGCTGCAGACATCGAGTCTATTTTTATTCTGCAGAAAAGAGCCATCAGAGTCATATATAATCTCCGCAGGCGCGATTCTCTTAGGGAAATGTTTAAGGATATTAACATCATGACGGTGCCTTGTCAATATATCTATGAAAACATCATGTACGTAAGAAAAAATTTACATCTTTTTAGTAAAAGAGGCGAAAGACATAATTATAGTACTAGAAGTAGGGATTTATTAGCTCAACCAGGTTTCAGACTGGCAAAAGTAGACTCGTCTTTCATGGGGTACTGTTTAAAATGTTATAATATAATTCCTCCCCACATACTTCAACTGAATGAGACGAAATTCAAATCTTGTATAAAACGCACACTATGCAAGCAGGCATACTATAATTTGGGGGATTACATCGCTGATAAAAATGCTTGGCTCAATGCTGGTCCAGCTCCACAACCTCAACTAATTGATTAACATTTGAAAATACTGTTGGAGCTGCTGAAGATTTCAAAAACTATCTTTGCTTTGTATAAATTCAATCTCTTAGTATTATATAATTGCATAGCACATGTGTGAGCACTATGTACTTACTATAAAGCTACCATTTACTGAGTACTTCTTTCATTGACTTGAATGTGCAATGGCGGCTGAGAGTATGTCATGCTCACTGTAATGTCTCGCTGATGGTGGCGGGTGTGTTGGATCATTTAGCTCCCTTCAAAATGGTTGAGTTGAATGGTGCTAATCCATGCGTCATGTTCGTGAACGGGCGCCATCAGTAGGGACTGGTCATCTCTTAGCGGCCTTGGCTTATTTTAATTTAAGTTTTGAATTGTTTTTTTTTTATATTTTTGTTACGGACGCCTTTGACGTTTTGCATCGTTCTCACATGTTTAATTTCAACACGAATGATGTAACCAATATTTTGTAACCATATGTTAATTTAAAAGAGTGTCCGTGGAGTTTCTTGCCCGTTCTTCTCCATAGGTACCTACTAAGCTTTGGAATGGGCAACTAGCTTCATCTTGATGACTGACCGACCCCCTTGACAATTCAAAAGTGCCTGTAATTGGTTTATTTGAAATAAATGCTTTGAGTTTGAGTTTGAGTTTTGTAAATACATAATTCTGTTATAGTCGCGAACCATATGTTGATGACTTTTTCATGCAATCATGACATTATTGAAGAACAAATCTAGCTTAGAGACATGTATGAATGATTATACTTAATGGTTATAATTTTGTAAATACATATCTGATAAAGTCGCGGTAATGCAGACCGCATTAAGGACGCGATAGAGCAAAATAAGGGCTCCAAAGTCTTTTCAAGAGATCTGTCTATTGGGCCGAGCCAGCTTGCAAAACTGAAGACCGATGATGGCAGGATCGTATCCACCAAACCTGAGCTGTTGGGAGAGATCGAGAGGTTCTATGGGCAGTTATACACATCAACGAATAACCCCGGTACGAATCTGGCAAATGACCCAAGAGCTAGATTGACCCGACATTACACTGAAGACATCCCGGACGTCAGATTGTACGAGATTAGGATGGCTCTGAAGCAGCTTAAAAACAACAAGGCGCCGGGTGATGACGGAATTACGGCCGAGCTCCTGAAGGCCGGCGGAAAACCCGTTCTCAAGAGGTCCTCCAAAAGCTGTTTGATTCCGTCATACTCGAGGGCAAAACGCCACAGGCATGGAACAGAGGTGTGGTGATCCTTTTCTTTAAGAAGGGTGACAATACCCTCCTTAAGAATTATAGGCCCATCTCACTTCTGAGCCATGTCTATAAGCTGTTTTCAAGAGTCATTACGAACCGTCTCGCACGCAGGTTTGACGACTTCCAGCCTCCCGAACAAGCCGGATTCCGTAAAGGCTTTAGCACAGTAGACCACATGCATACGCTGCGGCAGGTTATACAGAAGACCGAAGAGGCGAAGAGTATAACCTGCCTCTCTGCTTAGCGTTTGTGGACTACGAGAAAGCCTTCGATTCGATCGAGACATGGGCTGTACTGCAGTCTCTTCAACGGTGCCAGATCGACTATCGGTACATTGAGGTGCTGAAGTGTCTGTACAAAAACGCCACTATGTCGGTCCGACTCCAGGACCAGACCTCGAAACCTATCCTTCTGCAGCGAGGTGTGAGGCAGGGAGACGTTATCTCTCCGAAACTGTTCACCGCTGCACTAGAGGATGTCTTCAAGATTCTGGACTGGAAAGGGCTAGGCATCAACATCAATGGCGAGTAAAACACTCACCTTCGGTTTGCCGACGATATAGTTGTCATGGCTGAGACTATGGAGGACCTCAGTGCAATGCTCGATGACCTCAGTAGAGCTTCCGAAAGAGTGGGTCTGAAAATTAACATGGATAAGACAAAGGTCATGTCAAATGCCCAAGTAACACCCACTCTCATGAAGATCGGAGGCGCTACGCTTGAAGTTGTGGACGAGTATGTTTACCTCGGACAAACTGTCCAGTTAGGTTAGGTTAGGTCCAACTTCGAGAAAGAGGTCAATCGTCGAATCCGACTCGGCTGGGCAGCGTTCGGGAAGCTACGCAATATCTTCTCGTCCCACATACCGCAGTGTCTCAAGACGAAAGTCTTTGACCAGTGCGTGTTGCCAGTGATGACCTATGGCACTGAAACGTGGTTGCTCACAATGGGCCTTATCAGAAGGTTAAAAGTCACCCAAAGGGCATTGGAGAGGGCTATGCTTGGAGTTTCCTACGTGATCGAATCAAAAATGAAGAGATCCGCAGGCGAACCAAGGTAACTGACATAGCCCGAAGAATAGCCAAGCTTAAGTGGCAGTGGGCAGGGCACATTGCTCGCAGAACTGATGGCCGATGGGGCCGAAAGGTTCTGGAGTGGCGACCGCGTACCGGAAGACGTAGCGTTGGAAGGCCTCCTACAAGGTGGACCGATGACCTTATGAAGGCCGCAGGTATCCGCTGGATGCGGGAAGTACAGAACCGGTCGAAGTGGCGGTGCTTGGGGGAGGCCTGTGTCCAGCAGTGGACGTCTTTCGGCTAAAATGATGATGATGATGATATTAGGTTGAAAGTACCGTTGCTACATTTACATAAGTTGAGTGTAATATTTTTGAACTGTAATGTTGGTGTTAGTGATCTATCTGAATAAACTAATCAATGTTACGTTTTGATTACAAAAACTGGCTCCATGTTTTTTAAAGCCATGTCAAAATATAAATCTTGTTTTGTTTAATGGCGGTCTAAGTTCAAAAAAACCTACTGAATGATTTTTTCTGAAATAATCATTGCTTAGATCGGAACGTTGCCAAGAAGAAAAAACAATCACGTCCAATCCAACAAACTGTCAAAGTGACAACCAGTTTGAATTTTCAAAAGTTTTGTGGTGGTTTGTGTACAGCGGTTAAAAACTATTTTTTTTTCACTATTTTAGATAATAATAACGCAACGCGATAATACTAGAAAAACACATTCTCTATAAAAATAAAACAAAAGTTCACAATTAAAGGTAAATATTAAATGGCTTTTGTTTTTAGGCTGTGAAAGTTAAATTTTATATTTGTGGGTGAGATGAGTCATTTCACCGGTTAGATTTTGAAAGCGTGTTTACTTATAAATCATTTAGCTATATCAATTACTTGTTCTCATCCTTGAAATATATAATTTTCATACAATAACCATTACTGTTGTGCCATCAATTGCTTGTTCTATTGTAAAAAGAAATTTATTTTTCGGTGCCACTAGTTTTAAGTGTCGAGCAAAAAGGATATTCAAAAACTTTGTTTGAGCATCAAGTACAAGGTTATCTTTTTATGTCAATTTTACTACGATAGAAACAACAACTTCCCAACCGGGGCGTGCGTGTATGACTAGGTGTATGAATGAACGTAAGTAAACGAGGCAAAAGTCGTATGTAAAGATCCTATCAGGTGGCGGTCGTAGTTTCTGCCTTCCCCAATGGGAAGAAGGCGTGAGTTTATGTATGTATTTACTCTGTTTAATGAATGTTCAGGAGTACGACCTTCAGAGGGTTATTTATTATAACAGATAAAATATCCAAAAAATTGAAGAAATAGTTTAATTTTTACTTGTTATTGGCTTTTTCTTTCCTATTCAACAAAATTTGTATTAGAAAGTCATTCAGATGTCGCTGAAAACCAGCGCTGGGGCTGTTTTACATAGGGTCGCAGCATAATGCTGACTGTTTAGCATGGATGTGACGCATTTCCCCCAACCTTATTTTTTCTTCCTTATTTTGTGTGTTTATGTTCTTTTTTGCATCATGTTTACTGCAAATAAACGTATTTTCTTTCTTTCTTTCTATTCATAACAAAAACAATGGTTTTCAGAATGCTTATCCCTGTAAATCTGTTTCAGATGCCATCGGTGTACACATTCTCCCGCAGCGACAATGAGATCATGCAGGAGTTGTTACGTGTGTTCAGCTCGGGTCGAGGCACGGCTCGGGAACAGTGGAGCATGCAGGCGGAGCTGCTGGTGGAACCAGTAGGCTGGGATGCACTGTGGAAACTCTCCAAGGATTTCTGTAAGAAGTTTGGTGAGTTTAAATATCATAGCGTCTTTTTAGGGTTCCGTACCCAAAGGGTAAAACGGGAACCCTATTATTAAGGCTCCACCGTCTGTCTGTCTGTTCTTCTGTCACCAGGCTGTATCTCATGAACCGTGATAGCTAGACAGTTGAACTTTTCACAGATGATGTATTTCTGTTGCCGCGATAACAACAAATACTAAAAAATAGAATAAAATAAATATTTAACGGGGCTCCCATACAACAAACGTGATTTTTTTGCTCGTTTTTGCTCTATATTGATAACGGCAACAGGTAGACGCTTGAAATGTTTACAGAATATGTAGATATATATTGAGTTTAAAAATAAATAATTAAATTAAAATAAAAGAAATATTTGAGGGGGGCTCCCATACAACAAACGTGTTTTTTTTTGCCATTTTTATAGATAATGGTATGGAACCCTTCGTGCGCGAGTCCGACTCGCACTTGGCCGGTTTTTGTATTATAATGATAATGTTCTCACATACATGTAATCCAGGAAGGGGTAGGCAGAGGTGTACTTGAGTGATAATGTGATGTGATTATAATGTGTGAAAATGTTGTGATGGCGCAAACCTGTCTCTTAAGATACAGGCCTCCTAGTTTAAGAGACAGAGTTTTTTTTGTTAATATATATTTTTTTGTAGCCTTTTAAATTTTGTACAAACAATTATGTATATTTTTTTAGGGATGGGCCGAAATTGAGTTCACATTCGGTTCAACCGAATTTCGGCAGTTTGAACCAAACTTTGGCATTCGGCCGAAATTCGGTTCAGATGCCGAACATTCGGCACAAGAAAAAAAATAGCTACTTGCACTATTTTGACTGAAATTTTATAGAATTAGAATAGCATTACTGAAAATAAAATTGTGTATTTTACTCACTCATGGTCATTTATTTTAGTTATAATAATAATAAAAGTCATTTATTCAGACCATTGAAACTTATGCTACTAAAATAAAATTATTGACAAGTTGTAAAAAAAAAAAAAAAGTTGAAAAGTAAAATAAAAATAATTCTATTACTGACACCGGCTGTTTTAGTCTGTGTGCCCATTGGCAAAGGCCTCCTCCATTTCCTTCCATTTCTCTATCGACTGCTATTCGAGTCCATAATTTTCCTGCCGTGATTTCCATCTCGTCGCTCCAGCGTTTTCTTTGCCTTCCTCTATGTCGTTTGCCATTTCTCGTATACCAGACGGATACTCTTTTGCTCCATTTGTCTGAGCCTCTGAGGGTGTGACCAGCCCATTTCCATTTAAGTTTCCTGGTTTTCCGTGTGACGTCAGTCACCGTCGTACCCTGTCTTATTACTTCGTTTTTAACTCGGTCTTTTCTTTTTACTCCCATCATGCTTATTTCCATGGCACGTTGACATACAGCTAATTTGTTGGCTTGTGATTTTGTTAACGCCCAAGTCTGGCATCCATATGTTAGGACCGGCAGCACGCACGAATCAAATAATTTCTCTTTTAATTTTAGACTAAAATCCGGGCTCTTCATAATCTCTTTCAGGGACCAATACCTGTTCCATGCTTGCGCTACTCGTCGTCCAATTTCTTTTACGCCCTGGTTATTGCTGGAGATAATTTGTCCTAAGTATAAGTAATCATCTTGATATTCGATGGTTTTGTTTTTTACCATGATTTCTTGCTTTTGATGGTTGGTTATAAGTTTGGTTTTTTCGGTATTCATAGATAGTCCAACTAATCCGCTTTCTTTAGCTAGCTCTACTAACATTTCTTTGAGGGTAGTTGGTGACTCTGCAAAGATAACTACGTCATCAGCGAATCTAAGGTCAAGTCAGTCTAGCTCCATCGATCGATATTCCTGAGTTATCCCAGTTCAGTCTACGAAAGACTTATTCTAGAACGGCTGAGAACAGTTTTGGGGCGAGTGGATCACCCTGACGTACACCTCTTTTGATTTTTATGTACATACCTTTTTTCTCGAGTTGTATTTTGCTGAACTTTCTGAGTATACATTTTTATAATTCTTATGTATTTGTTTGGGACGCCTTGGTCTTTGAGCGCCTGCCAGATTGTGTCGTGTTCCAAAGAGTCAAATGCCTTACTATAGTCGACAAAACAGCAGTACAAAGGAAGGTTGTACTCGTTATATTTCTCAAAAATTTGTTTCACTGCGTGTATGTGATCTACGACAGAATATCCTTATTTTAGTTAGGAACATTGTAAATGTAAACCTTAAATTAAATCAGTTCTTCTTATTAGAAAATCTCTGCCTAATTAATTAGACAAAAATTAGACATACTATTACAAAAATTAAATAAGCTTAGTATTCTTCTAACAAACATCAGTACAATTCGTAAATTGAATAAACGCAAACACGTTTTTGGTTCACAAACTAAACATTCATTAACATTTTTTATTACAATTGAAGGGTATTTTTTTCAACAATCAAGTTAAACAAACTTTTCTCAGAGGCAGGTTATGGTGCAAAAACACCAAAGACTGCCTTATTTGGCAGAAGTTTGTTACGTTTTTTTGACGAGCGCGGTGTGCGGGCGGGGTACATCTAGCAATAATTGAAGTAAATGCGTAAACAAGTCACGACGTGTCGCTCTCGCGAAAGCGTACGAAATTGAACCGAAGTTCGGGCACTTCGGCCGAACTTTTAATTTTAACCGAATGTTTGGATTCGATTCAAACCACATTCCGCCCATCACTAATATTTTTAGTATATCTACCACTGTGCTCAACCTGTGGTCTATGTATTATTTTGGATGAATAAACATTATTATTATTATTAATAAAGGCCTTGCCTCTTATGGACGAGGTTGTGGGTTCAAATCCAGGCAAGTATCAATGTGAATTTTTAAATTCATATTATGTGCATAAGTTTTTCTTGGACATCACTATGACATTGGTGAGGAAAACTAGACTTCATTTATCAATATATTTTATTTCACATGTGGGCACATGAAATGTCAGAATCTAGGTGCAAGGTTTCAATTGGTTGTTTCTTAAGGAGAAGAGACGGCAAGAAACTCTACTGTTACTCTTTTAAAAATAATTGGATTTTACAATGTTTTAAAATTACAGTGTTATTAGGCAAGGGAGGACAGTGTAAACCTGTCAACAAGTACCGGGTAACGAAATAGAAAATGGTCTACAAAGGTACAGTCTATATTATGCCTACAACATTCTGACATACACAAAATATAAAAGAATCTATTTAGCATATTGTTAAAATAATAAAAATATAAACCTATTTAAAGATATTACACTGGATCGCAAAAATTCCGGGTCGCTAATAAATGGCGTGATAGTTTCCTAAATACACAAGACTAATTTGTAAATTTATAGTATAATGTAGATGACTGATTAATATAATTATATAAAAAAATGTGTAACGCGTTTTGTACACTATATAACTTTAATTAAATACTAAAAAATATTCACTAAGAAAGGACCAGCATGCTCATTTAAAACGTCTTCTATGACAGCAGTCAGAAACTCGTTTTCTATGATCACTAACTCCGTGCGATCCTCTGAAGATATCCCAGCCCAAACCGTTATTGATCCTCCACCGAATGTCACCTTTTCTTCAAAGGTTTTTCGATCTCACGTTATTCGATTTCAAGTAGGGAACCCTACTTGAAATCGAATAACGTGAGATCGAATAATAATTGCTCGAAAACGTTAACTCGATAGTTTTTGAAATCTATAAATTATGAGCGCGTCAGTTCAATATCTCGATGCATCAAAATCTCAAATAACTATAAGCTCGAATCATCGGCAGCGCGAAGCCCCATTATCTTGAAACATAATTTCTCGAACGACTTTTTGACTGGTAAAATAACTAGGTAATATTATTTTATTACCATCATTATTTTTCATGATTATATTATTATTTGAGATTTGTTCGAGAAATGATGTTTCCAGATAATGGGCCTTGGCGCCTTAGTTATTCGAGACTCGAAATCGAATAACTAAGGCATGTACAAACTATTAGTTAATAGAAGAAATGCTTTTTAATTTAATAAGGGTTTTGACTGTACCATAATGTAAGTATGGTGAGGCTGAAGAAATAAAATAAAAAGGTATTTCATATTTTCAGAAGTAAGATTCCCCTGCATCGCCTACGTATCAGTCACTTCGGCGGACTTCGAGAACTTGTCGGCTTGTGTTGATGTGCTCAGCGTACAACATGAGTCGGTGTCACTGCCTGAGAACATTGTTGATGTACCACTTATTGAGCTCTGGCCGACTATGAAACAACGAGAACAGTGCATCAACGTGGCGACTACGGCTGAATTTATTGATTTATTGAGGTAAAAGTTTATATATGTAAGATTTTGTTAAATATACAACATTAGTTTTTGTTTATACTAAACCCGAAAAGGGGTCATTGTACTCATCATTTAGAACAATTTTTTCTATGGGATCAACCTTGAAATCGCGAAATAAAAATCAGCTGTTCCATACATTTTGTCGATTTAAGTGAACACAAATGTAGGGAAAAATTGTTCAAGATGATGAGTACAATGACCCCTTTTCGGGTTTAGTATAAACAAAAACTAATGTTGTATATCTTTTTTTCTTTTAAAAACGTTGCCCCACACTAGGAATTTCTGCTGTATTGTGGGTGCGTTTATAAACATTTAAACTCACATACACAAACAGCCAGACACGGAACAACTACTTGAAGGTCATACAAATATTTGTTCCGTGCGGGAATCGAACCCGCGACACGCAGTTCAGCAGTCAATCGCTTAACCACTGCGCCAACCGTGCCGTAAAAACACCAGTTTACAATTACTGCACTGTTGCCAAATAAATTGTATTCTTTCATTTCTTTCTTATAATCTTAAGAGATCTAGAGGGCCAAGACAAATGGCATTCGCTTCGGAGCGATTCTATTTCTACAATCGATATCGCTTCAACAATAACGAAGTTCTATTGGCAGGCGATAACGTTTGACAAAAAGTGCCACTTGGCTACGCATCTATAAGGAAATTATCGTTCGACGCTGTCAATTCGTTTCATGGAATCGAATGATGATAACATTGTCTAGCTAATTTCTATTCGTTGACCAATGATCACGTGACATTTCCATAGCTTATTAAATATCAACCCCATACATTTTGTGGCTTTTCTACTAGCGCTATCGCTAGTCGAATGTTACTTTGTGTAGGCCATCTGGATTACGTCCTGAGGGTGGGTAGTGTTAGGTTTTCCAATGAAAACTTAGTTTACTGCTTGTTTATTTTTAAAACTTATATTATAAGTACTAGCTTTACCCAGGCCGGCGTCGCACGGGTAGCGCTAAGTATCTACCCTACCCTAACTGCCTACCTTACCTACCTACCCTACCTACCTAACTAACTTTTTTTACTTTTTTCTCACCTTTTAAACCTTCCCTGAACTTCCACAAATATTTCAAAACCAAAATTAGCCAAATCCGTCCAGCCGTTCTCGAGTTTTGCTCATCATCGTTTATCTCCTTAAGTTCTGAGTAGAGCTGCACGATTACTGACAAATGCGTGCACTGACTGGTGTTTCCTCAAAAGACCATTTCAGACAGACACCAATCTACATGGCCTTCACATGATCTGACCAAGATTATGTCTGGACTTTAAAAGAGACTGTGAAATCTGAGTTTGTTTCGGCCTTTCTTCTCAGAGTAGTCAGATAGGAAACACCGACCTCATCTAGTTTTTTATTTATTAAAAATATGATTGACGTGTAAAAGTGTTTGTACAAACCTACTTAACAGAAATAAAAATCATTTTTCATCATCATTTAGCGAGACAAACGAACAGCATTTAATTTTTAACCGAGTTCCAAAAAGGTTAAAGTTATATGATCGGCAGTTTTTTTTTTTGTTTCTTTTTTATGTTTGGTCACCGATTTCTCCGTCAATTATCGACCGATTTTGAAAAAAATTCTGAAATTAAAGTTATTTTTCAATTTGTAGTGTTTTTTTGGAAGTCTTTTTATTTTTTTGAAAAAAGTTTTTTTAATATAAATATATTAAGAAAATAAATTATTAAAATGTGTGCAGAGGTAGTTGTGGCTAAATGATAACAGCCGCACGGGTCGATAGAAGGTTAAGCTACGCTTACCGCGGTCAATTTGTTGATGGGTGACCATCCATTACATATCGAGACCCGTCCGTGCCTCGGAAAATACGTTAAACCGTTGGTCCCGGCTGTCATTCGTAGAACTTTGACAGTCGTTACGGGTCGTCTCAAGGGATATCTTGTTACCCAGTTATTGGGTTGTGGAGGTCAGATACCTACACTGGAACTTACGCTTACACCTAAAACTTATACTGGCTCCGCCTGCTGGTTTCACCCGCATGAGTCTCGATCCCATGGAGGTCGTGGGTAGTGTCGGGTTGGAGGTGGCTCAATATTAGGTCCTTTCCTCTTTTTAGTATATACAGTGTGAGTCTTTATAATCTGCACATACTGAATCGAGGGAATCTTTGCTTAATTATATCGACGGAAAAAATGATAAAAAAAATCTAAATATTTTATTGAAATTTTTAATGGATTTTTTATTTATTTTTTCGCTTCTGTGACTCCAGTGTATACAAAACGGTGTAACTTTTTAACTCGATGTTTTATCACGATGAAACAAACTCCATAATGATTGGAAGTAATTAGGTGTCCGCATTAAATGAAAATTGTGTAAAAAACTGCCACCAATTAAAAATTAACACGTTTTTTCCGCAAAAATCTGATTTTTTTTCATCAATTTTTGCAATAATCGTAAAATTTCTCAATAAGATGCCCCGATTACCTTCATTTTTTATTACTTTAAATTATTCCTCATCGTATTAGCTATCCAATAGTAAAAATTGCAAGGGTTTAACTCAATCCCATCATTTCTTATCAACAGCCAAAGAAAGGCCTAGAGCACGGCTACGCACTAATTGTTTAGCAGGTAGACGTCCTTTTTTGTTGAGAATGTGCGCGGGTCGGGGTGCGGGGAGGTAGGGCCAGCTGAAGGGACCAGAAGGGATGACAGACAGGCAGTCGCTCCGAATTATTCGCCGCTGCTACATGTGTTTCGTTACTTTCATTCACTGCTACCTGAGTTTCGTGACTTTCGTTCGCTGCTACGTGATGCCCTTCCTCGTCCCATCCCATAGTAAAAATGAATGTCGGCAATGTGTGCCGGGGAGAATTCACTTAAGCGCGGCATCACGTAGCAGCGAACGAAAGTCACGAAACTCAGGTAGCAGTGAATGAAAGTAACGAAACACATGTAGCAGTGGCGAATAATTCGGAGCGACTGCCTGTCTGTCATCCCTTCTGGTCCCTTCAGCTGGCCCTACCTCCCCGCACCCCGACCCGCGCACATTCTCAACAAAAAAGGACGTCTACCTGCTAAACAATTAGTGCGTAGCCGTGCTCTAGGCCTTTCTTTGGCTGTTGATAAGAAATGATGGGATTGAGTTAAACCCTTGCAATTTTTACTATTGGATAGCTAATACGATGAGGAATAATTTAAAGTAATAAAAAATGAAGGTAATCGGGGCATCTTATTGAGAAATTTTACGATTATTGCAAAAATTGATGAAAAAAAATCAGATTTTTGCGGAAAAAACGTGTTAATTTTTAATTGGTGGCAGTTTTTTACACAATTTTCATTTAATGCGGACACCTAATTACTTCCAATCATTATGGAGTTTGTTTCATCGTGATAAAACATCGAGTTAAAAAGTTACACCGTTTTGTATACACTGGAGTCACAGAAGCGAAAAAATAAATAAAAAATCCATTAAAAATTTCAATAAAATATTTAGATTTTTTTTATCATTTTTTCCGTCGATATAATTAAGCAAAGATTCCCTCGATTCAGTATGTGCAGATTATAAAGACTCACACTGTATTAATGATCTTCCCCATTTATTCAAAAACCAACCACAAATGGTGTTATTTGCTGACGACACTTCCTTAATCTTTAAGATAAATAGACGGGCATCAAATCTTGACGACGTAAATAACGCCCTACTGCAGGTCCAAAATTGGTTCACTGCTAATAATTTAGTATTAAATGGGAAAAAAACTAAATGCATAAGATTTGCTTTACCGAATGTTAAAAGTAGTGATTGTGACATAATATTGAATAAAGAGAAACTGGAATTCGTCGATAAAACTGTTTTCCTTGGGATCACGCTCGACTCAAGGCTGCAATGGGGTCCTCATTTAACATCTCTTGCAGGACGGCTAAGTTCAGCAGCGTATGCTGTGAGAAAAATCCGTCAATTCACTAATGTAGATACCGCGAGGCTAGTCTATTTCAGTTACTTTCATAGTATTATGTCTTACGGTATTTTACTATGGGGACGGGCTGCAGATATCGAGTCTATTTTTATTCTGCAGAAAAGAGCCATCAGAGCAATATATGGCCTCCGCAGGCGCGATTCTCTAAGGGAACTGTATAAAGATATCAACATCATGACGGTACCTTGTCAATATATCTATGAAAACATCATGTACGTAAGAAAAAATTTAAATAGTTTCAGTAAAAGAGGTGAAAGACACAATTATGGGACTAGAAATAGGGATGAATTAGTTCAACCAGGTTTCAGACTGGCTAAAGTAGACTCATCCTTCATGGGGTACTGTTTAAAATACTACAATAAAATACCTCCCCACATAGTCCAACTAAATGAAACGAAATTTAAATCTTTTATAAAACGCACACTATGTAGCCAAGCATATTATAAGTTGGGGGATTACATTGCTGACAAAAATGCTTGGCTTAACGCTGGTCCTGCTCCACAAGGGCGCATAAACTAATTGAATAGCATTCAAATCTATTGTTGGAGCGGCTGAAGATTGTAAATACTATCTTTTTATTGTATAAATTCAATCTATTAGTATTGTATAATTGCATAGCACATGTGTGAGCACTATGTACCTACCATTTTCTGAGTACGTCTTTTATTGACTTGAATGTGCCAGGGCGGCTGAGAGTGTCATGCTCACTAAAATGTCTAGCTGATGGTGGCGTGTGTGTTGGATCATTAAGTTCCCTTCAAAATGGTTGAGCTAAATGGTGCTGATCCATGCGTCATGTTCGTGAACGGGCGCCGTCAGTAGGGACTGGTCATTTCTTAGCTGCCGCGGCTTATTTTGACTTAGTATTTTAGTTGTTTTTTATATGTTTATTACGGACGCTTTTAACGTGCAGGTCTTTCTACATTGTTCTCACATGTATAATTTCAACATAAATTATGTAACCAATACTATGTAACAATATTTTGATTTAAAAGAGTGTCCGTGGAGTTTCTTGCCCGTTCTTCTCCATAGGAACCTACTACGCTTTGGAATGGGCAACTAGCTTCATCTGACTGACTGACCCCTTGACAATTCAAAAGTGCCTATAATAGGTTTATTTGAAATAAATGCTTTGAGTTTGAGTTTGAGGTGTCCTGTGTCCTGACCCAAGACAAGAACAGCCAGAGTGCCGGATCTCTTCCACATTTGTCAAGTCATTTTGACGTGAAAGCGTAACAAGCAAACAAACAAATAAATTAACAAACAATCAAACACACTCGTATTTGACGGAAGCCATATTGTTTAACAGCTGCGAGAGGCGGCGACTAGATGGCGCTAGTCGAACGTGCACCATAAACAAATCATTCATTCTATCGGTCATTTGACTTAAAAGACTTGAAGTCAATTGAGTGAAATATTGTAACGTTACCCCCCACTAGCGGATCGCCTTTATAAGGAGCTACGCTGTTGAGTCGGTACGCTCGACCGATCATGACTTACGCCTGCGTAGTCTTCGCTCACGCAAAGTCATATCACATTCATAAGATGCAGACGCTTCAAAACCGATTTCTCCGTAGAATTACTAAAGCTCCTTGGTTCGTTCGGAACGAACAACTTCACGTAGACCTTAAGATGCCTACCATCAAACAGTTTATGAAGCGCCTTGCAAAGCGCTTTTTCGAATCCGCGGAACGTCATCGCAACCCCTTGGTTGTGCAGGCCGCTAGTTACAGGCCTTCTGCCATTAGTCAGACTCGCCGACCGAGGCACACTCTCTTAGATCCGGATGACCCCATCACTCTCCTTCAGGAAAGCAATAGGGCCACGAGTACAGTGCACAAAATACACAAACCGACCTTCTGTCCTCGCCGCCGAGGTACCACGCGAACTTCCCGAGTAAATGGTAATAAAAGTCCTCCCCCCCGTCCCTTGAATGTCGATGCGCCAGCCGCCCGGTTAGAGGCTGAGAGCGCCGTAGCAATAAATATAATATCCCCTGATAATAATCATGATCAAAATGTTGATCCAGCCCGTCCCCAAATTGTTACTAATTTTGTGATCCCCCAACGACGCCCTAAGCCGAGGTCCGTACCCCACAGGGGGTGCCCTTAGTGCGCTGTCGTTTAATTTTAATATATATAATTTGCGCCTGGCTGGAGGCTTTAAGATTAAAAACCTTAGGGCAGCCACAGGAATATCCGGTTAAGTAGCAACGACCTCTCTAGGTCTGCTACGAGATGCCATTCATAAAAAAAAAAAAAAAAAAAAAGAGTCGGTACGCACTTTGAACGGATGCGTCGTGGTGCACGGACCACTGTCTCTCGACAGTCAGTACTTCCCGGTTATTGGATGTGGAACGTTGTCTCCGACAAATTAGTACTATCCTTATTGCGGTGGGTGCATGGACCACTGTCCCTGACAGTCAATACTGCCCTATGTGACCGCCACTACCATTATTAGTTATTTATTTAATTAATTTCATTTCTATATTCTCTCGATTTAAAATAACTGATAGTTCGATTGAAATAGATTTCTGTTTTGCCATATCTGAGTATTACTTCTGATGTCTGGACCTATCCCGATATATTTATAATATTGACAGGATATTAATTAGGATAGTAGAACTAAAATATGCTAATTATATCTCACACACTACACACCCTCACTCTTCACACTCTCACCCATACTCACACATATCACACGTTTTCGCGCGTGTTGACCCTGTTCTAGGCATAACAATCATTTATTTACTGTGCTGTTTGTAATGTATTATTTTAAGTTACCTTTTTTTAATTTTGCATAGTACATTGTCTACATTTCAATTGCATAAGATAATGATAAGTGGAAGCGCGGAGTCTCCTAACACAAGCAATTCCTTGCTTAAAAGGTGATCTCTAATAACATGTATCTATAAGTCCTTTGTAATTGAAATAAACATTTTTATTTATTTAGATAGGTTGTCGCTTCATGTAAAATACTGGTATTCGGCTGTATAGACTGAATGTCGACCCCAATTTAACGTAGTTGGGAAAAGGCTAGAAATATTGACTTTTCAAAAATATTTGTGCACACTTCACGGCAGTCGTTTGATGTCGCTATGCTTATAATATAACTGCTCTGACAGAACCTGACCGCGTCTGTCCTAGTCGCGGCGTGCAATTTCCAAACATGCAGTGACAGATGGAGTCTGTATTTCTGACTAGGGGTATCTGTGAAGGGGGGGGGGGTCTACTCCGAAGCGTTAATCCGAAGTATCGGCCGAATGTTCGGCCGTTTTATTACTTCCATAGTTTCCTTTTTAGGGTTCCGTAGTAAACAAGGAACCCTTATAGTTTCGCCATGTCCGTCTGTCTGTCTGTCTGTCTGTCTGTCTGTCTGTCTGGCCGTCCGTCCGTCTGTCCCCAGCTTAGCTCAGAGACGCTTAGTCCTAGAAAACTGTAATTTGGCATGGGTATACATATTAATCATGCTGAAAAAATGGTAAAATAAAATTATGAAAAACATTTTTTTTTTAGGGTACCTCCCTTACACGTGAAATGGAGATGATATTTTTTTTCTCGTCTGTTCCATGGTGTGGGGTATCGTTGGATAGGCCGTTCAAAAATATCGTGGGTGTGGCAAAACCATTTTTCAATTAAGGGATCCGTTTGCGTAATATTAAGCTTTAAAGTGCTATTTTTTGTTAGAGTCAAGTGTCCCTCCCCCTGCCAGCTAAATGGTTGGTTTTGGATATGTGAAAAAATTCATGGCAATAGTATATATAACGAAATTAAAAGGAAAACTATCACGGCTTCACAAGTTAACGAGTAATAGTCGACCAACTTAAATTTGCAGTTGGAGAATTGACCGTAACGTATATCGATGTATGGGAGAGCATGTTTTTCAACTACAATGTTAAGTTTGTTTTTGGGATAAATTCATCCCAACTACGGAACCCTTCATTGTGCGTGGTCCGACATGCACTTGGCCGGTTTTTTGATGTTGAATCCATACCCGACTTAGTCACATTTTTGACTTTGGCTTATCTCTTTTGACTGTCGTTTTTTTTTTCGCCATAGTCAGTCATAGTTAGGCGTAGTCAAGCAACGGCCGATACATCAGATTTATGTTCGGAGTAGACCCCCCTGGGCTTAAAACTGACGAAATATCGGTTTGCTATAACCTTGCTGTTTATTTATTTATTTAACATTTTAAGCACACAAAATGTACAGAGGCGGACTTAATGCCATAGGCATTTTCTACCAGTCAACCTTTGAGTGATGCAGAGACAAGCAGTGGTAGGTGCAATAACGAAAATTGTGGAATAAATATTTATTTAAATTTATGGATATACATACTTATACCTATTAAAAACTGTTTATTGCTTTGCTGTAACTAGAAAACGGGCCAGTACCAAGTGTAGCAAGAGTATTCTGAAAACAGTGTCAGGGAGTTTCTATTCTCCCATTTTGAGGCACTTTGTGGAGAGGATGGCCAGGTGAGAAATTCATACCTTGCTTGGCCATCTTCTGTGCAAAGTGCTTCAAACTCTTATAATAATAATATTACTTTGCTTAGTAACACTAGCTTTATGGTATTACTAACATTATGGATCTTTGTTGTCTTTATAAATAAACTAGCTGCGCCCCGCGGTTTCACCCGCGTAAGTCTCGATCCCGTGGGAATATAGGGATAAAAAGTAACCTATATGTTAATCCAGTAGTGTCAGCTACCTCGATACAAAATTTTATCAAAATTGATCCATCCATCCATACTTACAAACTTTCGCGTTTATAATATTAGTAGGATAGGATTTTGATTTGATTTGATTTAGATTTATAAACCTCTGCTTACCCTTTCTTTCTGACTAAATCATACACACATTTACTTCTAGATTCTACTACAACGTTATCTGGATGCCATGGGACGATGCTGATGATAAGGTCCTCCTACCGAACACAATAGAAGAACGTATGCAGCTGTGGTCTGATATGCACAACGGTACCATACCGAACTGTGTGGCTCGGTCCATTAGGTTACTTAGGAACAGTGCTATAGATGCTCATGAGAAGCTGAGGCAGCTGGACTCCTCGCTGTGTGAGGGAGACTTGGCAAATGATGACGGTAAGTTTGGTTTTCGTTGTAAAACTTCCTTAGGCACTTGGACTTGGGGAGTAAGCTGGTGAATGCGTGACGAGAGCGTTACGGATGCGAGCGAACGGAAGTTGAGAGGGAGCTATAAGTTAGTGAAGATAGAAAGAGAGAGAGTTACATTTCGTACATTACTGTAGGGGCAAGCAAGAGTCCTGCCAGGGTTACGAGTCTGTCCGAAAGGGATATCGTGGCCCTGGCACACAGGCATTTGAAGGAACACGGTTGGTTAGTCAGTAAAAGTCCGACACCCTCCCGCTCCGCCCAGAGCGGGAGAAGTTATTTGATAATATCCCAACCAAAAAAAAAAAAAAGGGGCAAGCAAGCTAGGAGCGAGCACACATTTTCTTTCTTACTTTCTCTCATAGCCAGTTGTGTTTCGTATATCTAAGACAGTGCAGAACTATTGTTGTAAGTAAGTATAATTAGTATTACTATTTATAAGTTTTACTTCAGTCGTGTGGTCTAAAGCACACTCGTTTTTTTTTTCATTAGTATCATCTTCATTGCTAGGAATGAGTTCCACTGCTGGATAAGGAAGGCTGAAGAAGAAGGCTAGCTACCGTTAATTGCGCAAGTTTCAGTGGTTCAAATTATAGGCAGGTTCGCGCGTACGGCCCCTAACACTAGGGATGGCGAACCTTTTTCTTCGCGTGCCAATATTTACTAAAGAAATATAATAGCGGCCCAAGTTATTGCAATTTTGACTATAGGTATTATTTACTAAAAAATAAAAATATTGATACCTATGTATTTTCTAAAACACAAGTTTATTGTGCATACTTATTACAAAATAACTAAGTATTGAAATAATAAAGAAATTGAAATTAAAATAAACTTTTAAGTTAGCTGCAAAGTAGAAGGTTGAGGAGCGCTGGTCTTTGTGACATGTGGAACTGTTTTATGCAAGCCGCACACTGCCAATGAGAATGAAATTTCTAACAATACGAAAACTTCACTTGATTTTTGTTTGATGTTCGCGGGCCGCAGATGGAACGCGGGCCGTAGTTTCCCCATCCCTGCACTATACCATATTCAAATCCTTGTTTCCAATTGATGTTACGTTACTTCTACCTAACAAGTATCAGCTTTGTGTGAATATAAATTATGTTGATTACAGAATTTCTAGCACTAATGAAACGTCATAAAAAATGTTGGAAGTTGTAGCGCAAACTGAACTTTATGTGTGGGTATTAAAGTTATTTTTCCAAAAACACACATTTGTTTACATGTTTGGGAATTAATTGTGAACTGAGGATAAATAAATTGCGAGTATTGCGTTACTTTGCTCTTTCATTTCGTAAATTTTTCGTTGCGTTATTCTCGAGTAAAATAAAACGAAATAATTCTACTCTTACTTGGAATGTTTTAATCACTTTACCCCGTCAGATTTTTAACAAGCAAGCTGGGTTGGAGTCGACATTTCAGTTGACAGGGATATGTTCGAATGGCGCCGTAATTGCGCCTATGGTGACCGTAGTGATACACTATCACAACCTCGGGGTCTACTCCGAACATAAATCCGAAGTATCGGTCGAATGTTCGGCTTTTGCTTGACTACGGCTATGTCTGACAACGGCGAAAGAAAAAAAAAATGACAGTCAAAGAGATTAGCGAAAGTCAAAAATGTGACTAAGTCGGGTAATGATTCAAAGTCAAAAAAGGAAACTATGGAAGTTATAAAACGGCCGAACATTCGGCCGATACTTCGGAAAACTGCTTCAGAGCTTCCCTTGTAAATTGCATAGCCTTATACATAGCTGTAACCCCAGTGGATTAAACAAAAAAAAAGAAACAATAAATAACTCTTCTCTCACATTTATTACAGATTCCCTTCTACCGCCAAACTACATATCGCTGTGTGCGGAAATGAACGCGCGTTTGGACGGACTAATGTCAAAGTGGACGCTGTATGAGAACTCACTCATCCGGGAACAGTATCTCGCTAGAGAACGAACTAAATGGCAGAAGAATAAGAGCAAGAAACATGTAAGTATTCGCCTCGTTAATGTATTAAATAGGAAGATATGGTACGCGCTCCTCAACGTGGACCGCATAAATTAGGGGAAAGAACACAATCGATCTACATTACTCTCGGTTTGCGGGGAATACCCGAATCGTAGGTTGTTTCCGAGTTGTTATGGGTACGTAACAGTGACAATTATTGCTATCTCGTTCCCTCTATAGCCCGCGTAATATGTCTCTCTATTTCGGTTGTCGAGCACATGTCGCACGACATCGGGACCATTTAATATTTACGTGATGTTAGAGAGTGGCCTATCTTCCTATTTAATACATCAATGAATCACCTAAAAAAAAAATCTGCTAAACAAGAGTAGCCGAAGATGGAGTTATATGGAGTACGATTGGAGAAGCCTGTCCAGTAATGGACTGCTGTAGGCCGTTGATTATGACGTAAAAAATATGTTTTATGCGCCAAACGCCTGCTGTTTTTTGAAAACTTAATCAAAAGTGTCCGATGAGTAAATCTGCTATGAAATCACATGTTACCTAACTGGTTGCTGTTGATTTGTTGAATTAAGGGGACGATAACAGACTTTTAATGATTTTATACTGAAGATCACGTCTAAACGAGTAGTGTTAATGATTTGAAAAAAAATATATGATAAATTAGAGCATTTTCTCAATAACTTAATATGTGAATATTTTAGATTATGTTTATATTACATAGTGAATTCATGTCTAACGCGGATAAAAAACTGAGAATGGCGCAAAATCTACCAAGCGTATTTTTCTGAAACCTTAACCAATTTAAAGATAATTTAATTATTGATCTTTTAGTATACGCGTTTTATTAAAATACCTTTTGTTTTGTGTATAATAAATTAATAATGCGTTAAATTGGGGAAAGCACTCCTTGATGGGCGAGTCCTATTACTGGCTGAACGTAGGACTCGTTGCGTGAGCTCAGTACAGAACACGCAAGCTAACTACTCAAGGTCACTGACATATATCTCCGTCTTAAACATGACTAGCGAAATGTGGGTGTACCTAATATGGGTACACCTCTGCCTTACCCTTCGGGCAAACGAAACGTCATTTCATTTAAGATTGGTATAAATATTTTTGTAGTATATTTGTTTTTGAAACTCATACAATGCATCTGCCATGATCTATATTGACTGGTATACAGGGTCAAATTAAATTAGCTAGCAAAATTCCGCATACGTGATGGGTGATGCTGATGATGAATAAACAAAAAAATATAAATGATGATTATTTTGTGAGGTCATCGACCGCAGTTGTCACTTGAAATATCAGTTTCATAAATCTTTTTTTTTTGTTTAAACTTCACCAAAGTGATTGGTATCGATATCTAAACACGATAAAACAAAAGAAAACAAATCTCAACTCATACTTTAACTACTACTCATACTAACACTACCAGCGGTCGTTGACCCCCTAAAAACATCTAATCTTCTTTATTACTATTTTATCGTATTTAGACATCGATACCCATCACGTCTGCGGAGTTTCGCTAGCTACTTTAACATGAACCAGTAGAATGGTAGAGTATAAATTTTTTCTACGCCACACGTCGAATCTTACGCCAAACGTCAAATCTTACACCAAACGTCAAATCTTACACCAAACGTCAAATCTTACGCCAAACGCCAAACCTTACGCCACTACAATGATTGGTGTCGTCGTCGTTCAATTGATATTGAGGGCCCTTCCAGGTCCATCTATCGTCAACGCGAGCTTGGTCGAAACGCTTGTTGTGAGAAAAAGACAAGATCGCGACAAGATTGAACGAAAAATAATGTGCGTAAATTTCGTTTAGACGTGATTTTCAGTATAAAATCATTAAAAGTCTGTTATCGTCGCCTTGAGTTCCATGTAATAGGGGGCGAGCCTATTGCCATCAACCGGGCACAAATCCAAACTCCGGGCTGCTACTATGAAATTCCTAATGGAAAAACCCAATAACATTTTGCCCGACCTGGGAATCGAACCCGCGACCTCATGAAGCAGTCATTAATTTATAATAATGTATAGATTGTCTATTGCTTATTTGTAGGTAGTAGCTCTCTGGGAAGGTGGCTCAATATTCGAATTCGGCGAGATATCAAAGTTCCTGGCCACGCACCTGACCAGCGAGTACCACCTCAGCATGATGACGTCAGCTGACGATGCCTTGACTCTGGAGCCTGAAGAGCTGGTGGTCTGCAGCAATAGTCACCAGATGCCTGATGTGCCGCTGTCGAATATTAACATCACCAGTTTCAACGGTACAAAACTTGAGACATTATACTTCCTTGTACTTAATATTTCTTCTCTCGTTCTTAACCTATGGCTACTTAATTATCATTCACTGTAAGTTGAGGTACGGTGAGTTGGGGAATTTGGAGCAAAAATCATGGAATCAAACCCGAAAAAGTTGTATACAGGGTGGATTTTTGAGATGGGGCAGTAAGGGAAAAAACCTTCACCGTTGTAGCTACAGAAAAACGGTTTTAAGAGACTGTCCTTAACTTTTTGAGAAATTTTGGTCTGCATTCACAGATTTTGAAAACAATGTACAGTCAGCAGGAAAATGGGCAATTTTCACAAAAACTTTTTTTATGCCAATCGATCCTCTTTCTTTTAAGGATCAAAAATCTTTATTGGACCAATTGAGGTTTGAATACTAGAAAAGTCATAAATCGCAAAAAACTCGCTTGCCATGATTACTTGTAATTTCTGAACACTACACTTTCTACACTTTGGAATGGGCAACTAGCTTCCATCTCTCTGACTGACCGACCCTTTGACAATTCAAAAGTGCCTGTAATTGGATTATTTGAAATAAATGCTTTGAATTTCAGTTTGTGTGTAATTTTTATAAATTAGCTTCTGCCCGCAACTTCGGGCGCACGGAAATAGCATTCTAAGAATTTTTGTAATCGGAACAGTACTTCTAGACATTACCTCTTACAAACAGAAAAAAACCGGTCAAGAGCGAGTTGGACTTGCGCACCGAGGGTTCCGTACGATGTTGATGATTTCTGAAAAACTGTGCTATTTAGAGACATCGTTTTATTTTTCTGTAATATTTACATAAACTTCTATAACATAGAATAATTTCACATTTTTATCTATGCAAACTTCGGAGATAAGGGGAACTGTATTTTTTTTTACTTTATTCATCAAAAGTCGAAAACTATGCTGCCTAAAAAAATGTTTGCGAATGTGCAAACAGCGCTCTTTCATGTGATACCCCACATGTCCTAGTAGCCCCACTTCAAATTATTAAGACCCCCTTTCAGTCCCTTTTGCAATTTTTTTTTTTTTCTTTCTTGTTTGCAAAATAGTTGTGCAAACGTCATCTAAAACTATTCTAAATTTCAAGTTGATAGCTTTAGTAGTTCTTGACATATCCAAGTGTGACAGACCTTCCAGAGGTTCCTTTTTACCGTTTTGGTACGGAACCCTAAAAACATGGCAGTCATAGGACTGCCGACAGAAGTGAAAACTTATCGCTCGCCAAGGTTTGTACTGGAGAAACAAAAAACTGCCATTATTAGTGGATGTCCACAGAGTTTATTCAGAAATGCCTGTGTTCTCGAGCCCGATACTAGATATTTATTCCTTGGACACTTGGGTAACCAATATAGATTTATCTAATGTAATAAGTGATACAATTAAGGGTATAAGTTCGGCGAAAAGACTGATCAATGTAACGGATCTTAACAATACGTGTGTAAAAATGATAGACGATAAGTTTAGTCGACAGTATAAAATATTTACGGATGGCTCCAAGGATGGTTCAGAGTTGGGAGCTGCTTTTTTTGATCCTCAACTTAATACTAAAGTTAAATTTAAAATGAATGCCAAGATTTCTATTATGTATTGTGAACTCATAGCTATCTCTGAAGCCCTGTTATATTTACTGAGTGTAGATCAACAGAACTTTGTCATATTTTCGGATTCAAAAAGCAGCCTCCAACATTTGGCTCGAGTACCCTCGACTCTTCGAGGGATCCCGATAGCCATAATTATATTAGACTCAATTTGTAGGATACAGTCTATGAATAAAGCCGTCACCATTCAATGGATTCCCTCACACATTGGAATCATGGGTAACGAGGAAGCAGACATAGCAGCCCAACAAGCATTGTATGAGGGTATTAATTACACATGCACACCGTTATACTCAGATTGGCTCGGACATGTCAAAGATCTATGCAGACAAAGATGGCACGAGTATTTTGATGAACGATCAAAACGAACAAAGTTAAAAGGAATCTGGTATAAAACCATCCAGTCTGAACCGCTTCGTTACCCATGGTTTGAAGGAAGGGAGATAGATAGGAAATTTGTAGTAGCTCTGTTGAGGATGCGTTCGGGCCACATCCCATCGAATAAGTTTAAATATTTAATGGGTAAAAATACCTCACCAAACTGCGAAGTTTGTGGGGTGATTGAGGATATTTACCATGTACTGATGGAATGTGACCGGAACATACACGATCGAAAACATTCGCTTGGTATGGGATTTGAAGTGGGGGCATGTAACAGCATCCTAGCGTCTCCTTTGTCGGAGGAGGCTAGGATGTTGAGTCGACTGTTGTTGGTTATTGGCCAAAACAAATAGGGTCAACACTATTAAGTAGGTCATAATTTTAATAATAACTGTTTACAACCCATTGTTTAGTTTTAAAATAAATAAATAATCATTTATTCGCAGACGTTAAAGTCCATAGAATTAGTGAAATATAAGTATTAATATAAGTAGTAATTTAAGTTGTTGAATATTTCTGTTACGGGGGTGACATTATCACTAAGTGATAAAACCCTTTCAAATAAATACAGAATAAAAAAAAAAAAACGCACCTAAAGAAGTTTTCACTTCAATAAATCACAAAACAATGCACAGTAAACACAAATTAAACTTTTCACGTGGTCAATTTAACTTTACTTACTGCTACTACAGCATGTCGGTGCGGGCATGTCGGCGACGCGAACCCAAGTTTTCCCCTATCAAAAATCGCTTAACGTGATTAAAAATGTTTTCACTTCAAAAACAATTTTAGTTCTATAAAATAACTAGTGATCGCCCACTGGTCAAAATTCGACCCGTTCTACTTACAATCTATATAGTAGCTTATTCCATGAGTAGTACTTACTTAATTCCATGGTCAAGCTGTCACTTCTGTCACCTATCTATCTTCAAGTCATAAAGCCCTGGTACTATGTGTGTGTGTGTCAAACAAAAACAACAAAAATTTCAACTGTCTAACTATCACGGTTCATGAGATACATACACATATAGCCTGGTGACAGACGGACAGCAGAGCCTTAGTAATAGCGTTCCCGTTTTACCCTTTGGGTACGGAACCCTAAAAACAATCAAGTTCTGCATACAAATAAGACGTTCTTGTTATTAATTAAATACCAACCGTACGTTGGATTGAACCTCGAAAGTAAAAGGTTAGTTTACCGTTAATATGTATCGAGATTTTTTTTCTAAACGTGTTTTGGTAACCACCAAGTTCTGAGAAATATGTTCAAGAATAACATAATATTTTTTCCGCTACCACAAACTATATAGATTTGGCAATTTTTTTGTTTAAGACAAGCCTACTTTTATCATTTGCCTCTTTTCAGCGCCTTAATATAATGATAGTTTAGATTATGATTGCTTGTGGTATAATTCTGCTCTATGTTTCATTTCAGACGCTGCTCTCGAAGCCTCAGACATGCGCTCCTGCCTGCTAATGTTATCGGAAGAGTGTCGGCTACGCAAGCTGAGGTTACTGTGCACCTCGGTCAACACTGTCATTGTGATGAGGTCTGGCAAATTACATGTTATTGGCTGCGTTATACAGGACCAGTCGAGTAGTTCACAGGTAATTAGTATTTATTTTTATATTGCCTGTTTCGTTTAATGATGCCCTTAAACTCTTTAATCTAATGACCGCCCTAGTTGGATAAATAAGACAAATGTTTTCGTGGCCGTGCCGCCTAAGTCATGTTTATACGACTGAGAACATAATATTTATTATTTAAATAAACACAGTAAAATATCATTTGTGTGCAGGCCGCTCATTCGTCAATGCAGGCCATTCATTCGTCAGAGCAGCCCGCTCATTTTGTCAGTGCAGGCCGCTCATTCGTCAGTGCAGGCCATTCATTCGTCAGAGCAGCCCGCTCATTTTGTCAGTGCAGACCGCTCATTCGTCAGAGCAGCCCGCTCATTTTGTCAGTGCAGGCCGCTCATTCGTCAGTGCAGCCGCTCATTTTGTCAGTGCAGTCTGCTCATTCCTGAGTGCAGGCCGCTCATTCGTCAGTGCAGCCGCTCATTCGTGAACGCCCACGGCCCCCCGCCTCGCGCCTTGCCGCGCATTCTAAGGCCCGGTACAGCAGTTTCGGTCAAAATATATCACACAATTCGATATTTATTTATTTATTTAACCGTTTATGTACACACATATAAACAGACAAGAAGAAAGGAACAGAAAAATACGTACAAAGGTGATGCTTATTTCTAAAGAAATCTCTTCCAGCATACCTGCGATAGGAAAGTAGACAAAGAGATGTAGACAACGTGTGTAAGAGTAGACGAGAAAATAAAATACATACAAACATTTATGTTGCAGAGCGACTTCGCACAAGGTATGGTCGCGATGTCAGGCGCGAAGATTCTCATAGAAGACTGCACGTTTGACAACTTTTACTCTGGAATCGTGGTTCATAAAGGAGCACAGGTAAAAACTTATTCTGCCTAGTGTGTTCTAGGGGTCGGCTTCCAGTCTAACCGGATGCAGCTGAATACCAGTATTTTACATGGAGCGACTGCCTATCTGACCTCCAAAACACAGTTACTGGGTAATACGATACCCCTTGGTAAGACTGGTTGTCAGACTTTCGGGCTTCTGACGACCCACGTCAAAGATCCACGAATGACAGCCGGGACCAACGTCTTTACGTACTTACCGAGGCACGGAGAAGTCTCGGTATGTAAAGATGGTCACCCATCCACGGACCAACCCCGGCAAGCGTAGCTTAACCTGATGGATCGACCCGGGCGGCTGTTATTTCTAAGCCTAATTTCTAATATATGAGATGATAATTGTTTGAATAGAATAAAATAGAATACTCTTGATGATCCGTGTGGTGTCGGGCGTAAAGAATAGCATTACCCCATTATGGACGGCACTGTTGGCACAGTGGTTAGGCGATTGACTGCTGCGCTGCGTGTCGCGAGTTCGATTCCCGCACGGAACAAATATTTGTATGACCTACAAGTAGTTGTTTCGGGTCTGGCTGTTTGTGTATGTGAGTTTAAATGTTTGTAAACGCACCCACAATACAGGAGAAATTCCTAGTGTGGGACAACATTCAAAAAAAAAAAAAACATTTCTTCCCGTGGGTGTCGTAAAAGGCGATTGAGGGACTTACTAGAGAATGGGCAGCAGCGTTCTCTATGCATTTTAACACCATACTGCGATCGCCAACCCGCCTGCCAAGCGTGGCGATTATGGCAAATCCCCCCTTTAGGAGAGGCCTATGTCCAGCAGTGGACGTCTTTCGGCTGAAATGGTGTTATGATAAAATTTTCATCTGAAATTCAATTTGTTCTTAACTAGCTGCGCCCCGCGGTTTTACCCGCGTAAGTCTCGATCCCGTAGGAATAACGGGATAAAAAGTAGCCTATATGGTTCATCCAGGATGTCTGCTACCTCCATACAAAATGTTATCAAAATTAGTCCAGCCGTTTGAGCGTGAAGAAGTAACAAACACACACACAAACTTTCGCCTTTTTTTTTTAGAATAGAATAGATCATTTATTTGTCCAAAACATTAGTATACACACACATGGCATGCAAGATGTTACATAAAAATTATAGCACAGTCATGTTTTGTCTTAACGGCGTACAAATATAAACAGGTTGGTTATTTTTATTACGATATAAACATCAAATAGTTATATAAATTTGTCCATTATCCAAAGTCAAAGTCAAATTGTTTATTTCAAATAGGCACATAAAAGGCACTTTTGAACGTCAATATTTACAAAAATATAGAATTGATTCTAGTCGCCCCTTCCAAAAGGTAGTTTCGTATGGAGAAGAATGGGCAAGAAACTCCACCGGTACTCTTTTAAAATCTAGTACAATATTTTTATAGGTACATTAATTATATAAATTATATGTGAAGACGATGCACCTAGAATAAAATTACTATACCACAATAGGTAATAAAAAGAGTTAAGGATGAAGCAATGACAGATAAATTAATTATGTGATAGATACATGGTGCTCACATATTTACAAAAATTGTAAAAAATATATAGTTACGATTTCCTAAAAAATAACAATATCAGTGTGAGTTAAGGTAATCACAGAATTTAAAATAAATGTCATAAAAATAATAAATTATACAATTAAAATAGCAACCTGTTTGATTTTGTCTAGACTCTAGATTGTCCTATGGAGCAGGACCAGCATGTTTCCAAGCATTCTTATCTTGTATATAATCCTCTAATTTGTAATATGCTTGTTTACAAAGTGTTCTTTTAATATGAGTTTTAAGGAAACTTACATATCAAATTAAAACATAATCAATCAAATTATAATAAATAAACTACAGAATAGTGTCTTAAACTCGTCATAAAAATGTATAATAAAATTAAAATTAGCCAGTCAAACAGTCAAAGTAATTAGGAATATAAAAATCTAAATAATACTTCACACGAGTCAGATTGATTTAATTGAGTATTATACAAATAAAATGTAAATTAAAACAAAAAAATTAAACTAAATCAATACTTTGTCTGTTAAAAACTCGGAAATATTATAATAGGCTTTTTGAATTAGAAAGTTCTTTAGTTTTTTCTTAAATAAGTTAACATTCAATTCTTTAAATTATAATATTAGTGTGATTTGCAGGTAGAACTGAGAAACTGTAAAATCAGGAACTGTGGCGTCGGCATCCAGATGTACTCCGGATCACAAATAGAACTAAACGAGACGGTCATAGAACATTGTAGCGAGCAGTGCATCCGATGTGAGGTCGACATGACGTTGGAAACATGCCCTGAAAAACATATGGGCGATAATGGGTAAGAATATTTTTTATATTTTTATTTATACAGTATGTAACAAAAACCCTTTTTTTTTTGGGTGGGAAATAATCAAATAACTTCTCCCGCTCTGGGCTGAGCTGCTGGGCGTGTCAGACTTTTACTGACTAAAACCCACCCGTGTTCTTTCCGTTGCCTGTGTGTCGGGGCCATGATATCCCTTTCGGACAAACTCGCAACCCTGGCAGGCATTGGCCCTAACGGACCCCGTCAGTTGGTGCTGACATCTCTGATCATCGCGTGAAATACGTCGTTACGTCCGGCACCACACGGACGATTGAAAATATAAATATAATACAATATGTAACAAAAACCCTGTTGTTCCTTTTAGGGACGTATAGATTTACCTACAAGCATAACATTAGTGGAATTATAATTTAAAAAAATTAAGTATTGGCTAGTCGAGAAGTCAAAATCAAAGAATTAAAGAGGTTAGAAATCAGTTAAACATTACAAATATTAATAATTAAATATTTATTTTAATTATTTTTGTTGAACAGTTTTTATAAATGACTTGCTTTATTACGTATGTATACCGATTCTTAAAACGTAGGTAGAAGGAACAACAGGGTTTTTGTTACATATTGTATTATATTTATATTTTCAATCGTTCGTGTGGTGCCGGACGTAAAGAATAGCACCATCTTATTTCTTCCCGTGGGTGTCGTAAAAGGCGACTAAGCGACTTACTGGCAGCAGTGTTCTCTATGCATTTTAACACCATACTGCGATCACCAACCCGCCTGCCAAGCGTGTTTGATTATGGCAACCCCCCCCCCCCCCCTTGGGGGAGGCCTATGTCCAGCAGGGGACGCCTTTCGGCTGAAATGATGATGATATTTTTAATATTTTCCGTCGTTGTTCTGTGTTGCGTGACGACTTATAAAGTCAAATTATTAATTACTGGAGTAATCTGACATGATTGAGCTATCTGTCACTATTATGTAATAAAATGGTCATATTTATTGTATTCTAGGCTTTTACACTTATACATTTATTTTACACTTATATAAAAGGATTAAACTAAACGATCACCATTACAATAAAAATATGACCATTTTATTACACAAAGTGACAGCTAGCACCTGTCAGATTACTCCAGTGAATTAATAATTCGACATTAGTCGAGGTATAGGTTCATCATCATCATCATTTCAGCCGAAAGACGTCCACTGCTGGACATAGACCTCTCCCAAGTACCTGCACTTTAACCGGTTCGGTGCTTCCCGCATCCAGCGGATACCTGCAGCCTTCACAAGGTCATCGGTCCACCTTGTAGGAGGCCTCCCAACGCTACGTCTTCCGGTACGCGGTCGCCACTCCAGAACCTTTCGGCCCCCTCGGCCATCGGTTCTGCGAGCAATGTGCCCGGCCCACTGCCACTTCAGCTTGGCAATTCTTCGGGCTATGTCGGTTATCTGGGTTCGCCTGCGGATCTCTTCATTTCTGATTCGATCACGTAGGGAAACTCCAAGCATAGCTCTCTCCATTGCCCTTTGGGTGACTTTTAGCCTTCTGATAAGGCCTATTGTGAGCGACCACGTTTTAGTGCCATAGGTCATCACTGGCAACACGCACTGGTCAAAGACTTTCGTCTTGAGACACTGCGGTACGGACGAGAAGATATTGCGTAGATTCCCGAACGCTGCCCAGCCGAGTCGGATTCAGTTAGGCAGGCCTATAGGTGGTTTCGTACCATTTAGACATTTCGTACATTTTGAGTCGTCGAGTATCAATTTGAGGTGTGGTGTACCGCTTACTATTCGCGGCGTATGAACTGGAGTCGTTGCTTACCATTTGGTGTCGTGGCACTATTCGTGGCGTACCATCTGGGATCGTGGCGGACTATTTGCGAGTCGCGGCGTACCAATTTGAGTCGTTTTGTACCACTTACAATTCGTGACGTGCAATTTGGAGTCGAGACGTACAACTTGAAGTCGTCACGTATCATTTGTAATCGTGACATATATGATAAAATATAACAAATCATAAAATAAATCGAAAGTGTTAGATTTGTAGCCACGATTGGCATACTAGCCCCGCGATTTGCTTGTACTTTCTTGCTAGGGGTTCGATTCCCGCACGAAGATAAACGAAGTAAAGAAAAGTTAAAGTCCAGTGGTACCGGCCCCGACTTCCGAGTTGTCGTGTGTCGTGTGTGAACCACTGGGTTCACACACGACCTACAACTCGGAAGTCAGTTTGTGTATTTAATTTGGAGGAGGCCTGTGTCCCAGCAGTTATAGGCTGAATAAGCTAAGGAAAAACTAAGTTTTTTTTTTGGTTTATTATTCTACATAATTTATTTTATTTTTATCTTTTTTTCAGAGTGGAAGGTTTACTAGTAAATAATAACTGTAAGATCGGTGCCGGCAACCTACAGAAAGAAGTACTCGTGGTCCAGCAAGACATCAGTATATAAAGTTATGTTACAAATGCAGACGAGTATTGGTATTTATATATCTGTCAGTCATAATAATAAGAAATAACTAGCTTCTGCCCCCGACTTCGTCCGCGTGAAATTTCTTGTTCCCCGACCCACTGCGTCACATTGCATCGCCCGCCCGCGCTATCTCTCTCTATCCCTATCTCTCTATATAGCCGCGGCGTCCTTAGGTATGCTTACGACTGCCGAGTCAGGCGCCCGAAGCCGCCGTAAAGCGCCCGAGCTCTACCGAGCCGTACCGATGCCCCCCGATAGTGGGCGCTGCGCCTAAATTTGTGGTCTCCTCGCTTTACGGCACTAATGAAGTACAGAAACTGAAGGCTTTGAATGGCGAAGATGACTGGAGTTGGTCGCTTAATGCACCTTTTGCGCCACGAATGTTATTTGAAACTAGCTGCGCCACGCATATATCTCGGTCCCGTGGGAATATCGAGATAAAAAGTATCTTATGTCCTAAACCAGGTCATGGTACACCCATGTGACGACAAATTTTATCCAAATTCGTTGAGCCGTTTTAGCGTGAAAGCGTAATCCTAATCTTAACTTAATATTATAAATGCGAAAGTAAGTTTGTTTGTTTGTTACCTTTTCACGCCTAAACCACTGAACCGATCATCCTGAAATTTTGCATATACGTTGTCAGGTGTACAGAAACGGACTTTCATCCCGAAAAAAAGTACTGTTGCCGAGGAAAACAACAACAACGTTCTTATGATAATAGATGGTGCCACGTGTCTTTCGAATCATGATTGAATTATATTAAACCCAGAAATGGAATTCGAGATAAAAAAATGTAAACAAATGTGTTGCCAATTTTAAATAACAACCTCAATCGTGCCGTTTGCCGAAAAGTACTTAAACATAGTGCTAAAATTGTAGGCATATCTTAAACAGTTAAAATATAATATTGCACACAGTTTTCAACTTTAAAGTGACGTAAACTAGGATCCAAGAATAAAATATAACTGTTTGAAATAAAATCGTGCAAATTCTTTTGATGATACTGGCAATAAGACAAGGTACAAACCGAATTGATTGTCAAATTCTAAATTAACGCGAGCGAAGCCGCGGGGCATAAGCTAGTGAACAAATAAACTCACTTTCGCATTTTTAATGTTAGTTAGGATGCCGTCTCTAGAAGTCGGCGCAATTCCGTTCTCTGTGATTCACATATAGCTAAAAATTGCAAGTGCCGTCATATGTGACTTTTACAAGATTTTATTTAAAAAAAATACTGTTCATTACAATTTTAAATAACTAATTTATTTTATTATGTAATGTTATCTATTTACTGATTTATAAACGGAACTGGGGGCCTAAAATGGACGCTTTGGCAGAATCATAATATGATCTGCGTACAATTCCTAACCCGCAATTCATCTGTGTGACAGTTTTGAATGGAGTCTCGTAAAATGGTCCACAAAATAGGAATTGATAGAATTAATTCTAATGTCAAATAGAAAGAAAGAAAAATAATTTTATTTGTCACAGAAAAACGTGCAAGTACAATATTGGAAAACATAATATGTAATAAACTGGAAGGTAAATATTACACAAAACAGATTTAAGTACATATTATAATCACGATCACAAACAAATAAATAGTCGGAAGCTGCACGTCATGACTGTGACAAGAAGGCTTCCACTCAGCATGATGCTGTGCTATGGGGGACCCACAGCACAGCGCTGATTTTCAGTGGTCACCCGAAAAGACGAACGATCGACGGACGACGAGACGAGTGGTCAAATAGCAGCTGTCAAACAGATGAATTGCGGAATTTATGGATTGTACGCAGATCATATTATGATTCTGCCAAAGCGTCCATTTTAGTCCCCCTGATCTTATTAAACATAACGTACCGAGAAGCATTTATTTTTGTTTTATAATTGTATATTGTATGTATTTTGGAAAAAAATCAAAACAAATTGTTGTTTTGTGAAAAAGTTATTGATTTTTTTTTAATAATATTTTTGATTGTTTTATGTTCATTTAAACCTTAATTTTAAAGTAAATTTCATGAGCATGTTAAAACTATGAGATGTACAAATATTCCTTTTAAAATAAATAAAGCAATAAAATAAGTTAAAATAATTGTGTATTTGATTGAGCAGCTTTAACTAACTCGGGTAAACAGTGCCGTTTATGTTAACTTAGAATATATTAAGTTTAGTTGGAATCTCTCCCATTTTATGTTTTGATGTTTCAATAAAATAGTTTATTAACATAATTTTGTTGTATTTTTTTATATTTACTAGATTAGACCCCATCTCCACGGGCGAGAAAATCGCGGTGATAGTCTCGCCGTGCCATCAAATTCAATAGAAAATGAATCAATCTCCACATGGAACCATCTTTGATTTAAAAAAACTGGCCAATTGCGTGTCAGACTAGGCACAAATAAGGGTTCCGTAGTTGGGATGAATGAATCTCAAAAACAAACTTAATATTGTAGTTGAAATACATGTTCTCCGATACATCGATATTCGATATACGCCACGGTCAATTTTCCAACTGCTTGTGTAAGTTTGTAATCGCATATTTTTAGGGTTCCGTACCAAAATGGTAAAAAGGAACCCTTATGGTGAGACTAAGTCTGTCTGTCTGTCACACCTGGATATCTCAAGAACTACTAATGCTATCAACTAGAAATTTAGTTTTACATGACGTTTGCCCAACTATTTTGCATACAAGAAAGAAATTAAAAAAAAAATATCTTTCCTGCAAAAGGGACTGAAAGGTCTTAAAAATTTGACCAGGGCATGTGGGGTATCATGAAAGAACGCTATTTGCACATTCTCAAACATTTTTTCTTTTTTTTTTGTCAGCATAGTTTCCGACTTTTGACGAAAATTTTAAAAAAAATACCGTCACCTACCGTGATAGAAGTGTATATAAAGATTACAAGAAAAATAAAACGATGTCTCTAAATAGCACAGTTTTTCGGAAATCATCAACATCATAATTATATACGTACGGAACCCTCGGTGTGCGAGTCCGACTCGCTCTTGACCGGTTTTTTTTACGTGCTTTAACTACAAATTTATGACGTTTCCCTATACTTGTGCTGTGAGACCTTGCTTCTTGCCAAATTTATTGATTCTAGGTCAACGGGAAGTACCCTATCCTATATCCTATATATAAAACCCAGGTTTAAACATGGAGCCATTATTGAATTTCGAACTTTAATCCGACTATGGTAAAGTTCCTAAACACAATACTGACAACTTAGTACTGAACTTAGTTTTCAGTTTTGTTTATAGAACGGTATTTCAATCACTGTTACGTTCTTATTACAAGAACTGGCTCCATGGTATAAGCCATGTCAAAATATAAATCTTGTTTTGTAATAAGGCGGTCTAGGTTTTAATTTATTGGCGAGTATCGAAATATGTCTCATAAATCGTCGTATTTTTGTTGACTTAGAATGTCTTAGAAGCTTGATTTTTTTAGAGCTTCAAGGGACCGTAAACATACGTATTTGATATTAATTTCAACTCCTCCAACGCGTTCCTAAGAAAAAGGGTCTTGACAGACAGACAGACTAACAACAAAGTGATCCTATAAGGGTTCCGTTTTTTTCCTTTTGAGGTACGGAACTCTAAAAACAACTGACTTAAAAAAAAAACACTACAAAGTGAAAAATAACTAATCTCAGAAGTCGGTGGCATAAAACTAAAATACATTATCCAAAGACTTCCGAAATTAAAGTTAATTTTCACTTTATAGTTTTATTTTTGTAAGTCTGGTTTTTTTTTAATCAAAGTTGGTTGATATTACAAGAAATAGACAGATGATACTTACTTACCCACACGATGTTGTCAATTTCATTGTGAATTTTTTTATTAATTAATTATTTTCTAACCTTTTACAAATCTCTGTATCCTCTATTAAGTAATATAAAAGGAAAATTAATCAAAATAACGACTAGTTTTCCTTCATTATTGCTGCCATTTTTTTTTCGGTCGGATCAAATCGGATTAATGCATACGTTACAGTACCCAAATTTACGAGTTTGTTTACACAAACGAACCGCAAAAATATCTTAAATCTCCGAATAAATCGGAAGTCGATTTAAAAGGTCATTAGTGTCATTGCGCACACGACCGGTTCTTTATTATTATACAAAAAAAACGGCCAAGTGAGAGTCGGACTCGCGCACGAAGTTACGTACCATTATCTATAAAAACGGCAAAAAAATCACGTTGGTTGTATGGGAGCCCCCTTAAATATTTATTTTATTCTGTTTTTTTTTTGTTTTTATAGCGTATTTGTTGTTATTCCTACAATTTAAATTTCAACAAGGTTCTAACTTTTATTATTATTAATCATATTTTTTTTGTTTTTTTTTGTCAATGTGAGGACGTTGTAGGCTTAATAGGCTGTAGATCTGTAGATCATTTTCTATTTTGTTAAGTACCTGGTACGTTTGACGGGCCTACGCTGTCCTCTCATACCTATTAACACTGTAATTTGAAAACATTGTAAAAACCAATTTTTTTTTTTTAAAGAGTTACCGTGGAGTTTCTTGCCGGCTCTTATCCATAGGAAACGACCAATTGGAACCGTGCACCTAGCTTCTGACGTTTCATAAGTGCCCATGTAGGCTTATGTGAAATAAAAATATTTTTGATTTTGATTTGATTTGAGCGGCAACAGAAATACATGATCTGTGAAAATTTCAACTGTGTAACTATTATGGTTCATGAGATACAGCCTGGTGACAGACGGACAGACAGACGGACGGACAGCGGAGCCTTAGTAATAGGGTTCCCGTTTTACCCTTTGGGTACGGAACCCTAAAAAGCTGACTAAGTACCAACTTACAATTTATTCACAAGTATTTAGGTAGGTTCCTCTAGGTACATACAGATTCATTTTACTTATAAAAATCACCTTATCTGGGGGCCTAAAATGGACGCTTTCGCAGAATCATATTATGATCTGCGTTCAATTCATATCCCGCAATTCATCTGTTTGACAGTTGTGTATGGAGTTTCGTAAAATGGTCCACAAATTAAGAATTAATATAGTGAAGTCTAATTTTAAATAGCAGCTGTCAAACAGATGAATTGCGGGCTGTATGAATTGCACGCATGATTCTGCCAAAGCGACCATTTTAGGCTCCCTGGACAGCAGGGTAATTCATCTGCTCAACAACGTAAATAACGTAATGAACGTGGCTGAGCTGTCAAAGTTCTTCTAACTGAACAGGGGTCCAAAAACTAACTAAACAGGGCTTCTAAATCTAACTGAACAGGGGTCCTAAAATGGACGCTTTGGCAGAATCATAATACGATCTGCGTACAATTCATATCCGTCATTCTTATTCATCTGTTTGACAGTTTTGTATGGAGTTTCGTAAAATGGTCCACAAATTATGAATTGCTATAGTGAAGTCTAATGTCAAATAGCAGCTGTCAAACAGATGAATTGCGGGATGTATGAATTGTACGCAGATCATAATTATGATTCTGTCAAAGCGTCCATTTTAGGCCCCCTGACAGCTGTTGACGGCACGGTTGACGCAGTGGTTTAAGCGATTGACTGCTGCGCTGCCTGTCACGGGTTCGATTCCCGCACGGAAAAAATATTTGTATGACCTACAAGTAGTTGTTCCGGGTCTGGCTGTTTGTGTATGTGAGTTTAAATGTTTGTAAACGCACCCACAATACAGGAGAAAATCCTAGAGCAGGGCACCGAAAAAAAAATGTCTTATGTAATTAAAATTTGACTGTCAAGAATGATTCGCACTTCGCAGCCTAGTTTGAAAGAATGAACATTGACTTTGAAAAAATAAAGGCATTGCGATCGATTTCCATTTAATGAGTTACCCCGCAGGTTCGCCCGTATTCACCAAAAATTAGAGTTAAAATCTCTATAGCGCGTTCATGTAGGCATTTTTTAGGTGTAGCCTAGTTTTAGTGAATTCGGGCTTAAAATACTCCCGCACTCACATCCCACACACACACACACACAGTCAGCCACACACACCGCACACACAGTACAGTCGACTGTTAAATATTTTAAAATTAAACTACGTAGATGGTTAATACAGAATTGTTTTTATAGTTTACGAGAATTTCTGCAACATAAAGAAAAAAAGATATTTTAAGTTTCCTGTAGTTTAATTTCCTGTATGATGTGTTGTGTGATTAATATTTTAACATGTCTTTTGTTACCTAAAGAAAAAATATTATTTTAAGAATTTATGTTTTGTTATGAGTGTATATTTTATTGTAAGTAACTTAAAATTTATCATTACTTAAAAATCCTAATAGATCCTATTAGGTATTAATGTAAAATTAATTTGCATGCCCTAAACAGGCAAAATATGGACTGTACATATACCACCAACTGTTACAACTGGTAATACCTATATTTTATGCAAATAAATGTATCTTATTCTTATTCACGTTGGTGGTAACACTGACCTTGAGCTGACCTAGCTAGTGTAGTACGGAGTTATAGAGGATTTCATAGGCTCATAATTATAAAATATGTAGAATCAGAGGCCATCTCATATTTGGTTTGCTACCACTGCCGTTCGGCCTAGTGTACGTACCTACGTAGAGAATATCTTAGTTTTGGATCTGTATAATTTTTACAGATAATGAAGGACAGGGCCGAATTTAAAGGTGTGGAGCCTCTGGGACAATCAAGAAATAGAAGCCCCAAAAATTTTTTGGAACACGAAAAAGAAACAATTTTAAAAATGAAGTACTTACCTTGTGATGTGATATTTTTTTTCTTTGATGGACACTAAGGATGTATATTCTTTCCTATCAAAAAAATATCAAATTTTTTTGATAGGAAAGAATATACATCCTAGTGGAGGAGGACCCTTCTTTGTAGAGGGCCGGGCCTAGAGCCCCTGCTGTCCTGCCCTAAATCTGGTTCTTGTAAACCAGCAGTAGGTAGTCGCTCATATAAATCCATGTTTTCTAATGACCAAACGCAGAAACTTTTTAAATTGGACTACTTATGTTAAAATGTATCATTCTATGATTATACTTACTTTACAAAACCTCAACCTTGGCCTATGTCCAGCAGTGGACGTCTTTCGGCTGAAATGCTGATAATGATGACTTGACAAAACTGGCATAATTACTTCACTATTATTTTTCACCTCGTCATTGCTTGTATTAAATTATTATTATGACTTTGCCATTTTATATTAAGTATCTGATAATATAATCGATGATATCACCGCCTAGTTCCTTGGTCTAGTGGTCGCAAGTGCCGGACGCCCGGTGTCACCACTGCGTCGACTGCCGGGAGGACACGGCGCGGCATACGCTGGCAGAGTGTGCCGCTTGGGAGGAGCCACGCCGTGCCCTCATCTCAGGAGTAGGCAGTGACCTATCGCTGCCGGCCGTGGTCGAGTCGATGGTCGGCAGTGAGGAGTCCTGGGATGCGGTGGTGTCCTTCTGTGAAACAGTCGTGTCGTAGGCGCACTGGGCGTCGGCAGAGGGCTGACAACGCCCTCTTCCGGCCCCCCTAATTGGGTCCAGGGACGGTGGACTTGGGGACGTCCGCCGCCCCCTACCACACTGGACCCGAGGTGGCGGCGCGTAGTGTTCCACGCGCGCCCCCTTTCAGTCGTCGCGGGGGGGGGGGTCAAATACCTCACCCCCCAGACTTGAGGTGGCCCGTAGAGGCGGGCCGGCACTAGCCGGGGATTGCGGAAGTAATATGGGTTGGGTTGGGTTTGGGTTTTCTCAATAGGACATTCCAACTCGGGGTTTGTGATCAGTAATGGCGGTATATGGTCGACATTGCCATATCGGTGAGTCCCATGGGACTTGTTATTTACCTACCTAATGGCCTACCTACAGCAGAAATGATCTTCAATTCATCATTCACCCCTACCCAATGATATTATATTAAACAGACTAGCTGACCCGTGCCCACTCCGTTGCTTGGGCGGTAAACATTTTTACTCTATGACACTCACAAATAACGTGGCTTTCTGTGGGTAAAAGAATACCTGCCCTACCTGCCTACCCTACCTACCTACCTACTCTACCTACCTACCCTACCTACCTGGGTTACCTGCCTACCCTACCTACCTAGTACCTACACTGCCTACCTAAAAAAAAAAAAAAAAATCACATAAACCATCTACTAAATAGTCCGAACAAAGCCTAAACATTTGGTTTGGATAGGTGAGCCCGTTCTTGAGTTATAAAATTACAACGCAAAGTGCCATTGATTTTAATAGATATATATATGTTGTGAGCGCGCAATTGTGAGGACTCGAAAACGTCCTAAATGGGACGTATTTTACTTGTAGTGAAATGTAAAATGTATGAAAAGGGGGGGGGGTGCTGCCGCTGCTGTGCGGCACACTTTTTTCGGTTGTTTTGTGAGTGTATAACATATCTGTTTAATGATATTATACAGGGTTACTGGTAATTCGACGTATATCCGGCAGGGGCTGATAAGGGGGCCAAAATGCAACAAATTGAACCCCCTATATGTATGGCCGAAATTCAATAGTTTTCGAGATATTAGAATTTTAAGGGTTTTTCGATATTTATCCAAAATTTGACATTTCATTCCAAATAAAAAAAAAAAACTACATATTTGAATGGGTACCATTAAAAATGATGTTGTAGCTGGCATTTCAATTAAGCTATGGACATAATTAAAACTACTTAATTTAACAAAATAATGAAAATAATGAGCGATATAAAAATAATATCTTACCAATATTTTCATTTTACGCTTCAAAAATGTTGTCTCGTCACAAAAATTTATATAACATTAATCGTACAAATAACTAAAACAACTTGCTTATCCTGTAAACTTTCCAGAAAGGTATAAAAGTCAATTTTAAAATACATAATTCGTGGCATGGCATGTGTTTGAACCGGCGCGGGGAGAGAAATTATCTGTGTTTTTAGTTTATGATCCTCGCTAAAACAACCGCGATGGGGCGGGTCATTCTTCATTGTTTTTTAGGAATTTTGTTTCTATTTTATCTGCTTTCTTCCACCTGAGAACAATCTATGTATAACTCTTTTCTGAATTTTTCTGAGACAATAAATTATTTATTTCAAGTAATGAAATATTATGGGTAACTTTTTCTTTATCCTGGCAACCGTAGACACACATAGAGGCACCTGCATTGCTATCAAAGAGTATAATAATAATATGGGAGACTGCTATTCTGTAGAAATCTCACCGTGAAAACTAAGATGAAGTGAGCGTGAAGTGAACTGTCAGTGTCATCCTACCTAATGCTAGGGATGGACCTAGGGTTACATTTACAATCATAATCGTGATTTTGAACAGAAACTCAGTTTTGTTTTTTATTATTTAAAAATAATCTGTTTAGCTATTTTATTTAAAAACCCATTCAATATTAATACTAATTGTTGACGACAATAACCCGTGTGATATTTATGAATAAATATAATCGTTTATTGGAGAGTGAGTCGTATATTATTGAAACTCCACAACCTCGCTACACTGCAGAGACCTTGAGCTCGGGTCTCCCAGCTACTTCAACAAAAATGGCGGTGCTTATCATGTTTTCTCGCTTGCACACTAGTGTAAGTGATAGTGTGCAAGGGAGAAAACATGATAAGCACCGCTATTTTAGATTCCGTTCTATAATGCATCGGCTTATGTAATATCCGGTTAAGTAGCAACGACCTCTCTAGGTCTGCTACGAGATGCCATACAAAAAAAAAAAAAAAAATGCATCGGCTTATACGTAAGCTTACAATGCATCAGTACCCCGAGTGTAAGTTTGCAAGTGAGTAAACGTAACTAGCGCGTTTGCGTTAAGATTTTTATTGTCACCCTTATATTCTTAGCTTTATGATCTATCGGTCAAATAACGCAAACGAAATAGTTACGTTTACACTGTACCTACAGATATTACACCTACCTACGTTCAAAGTCTATAGTATGATAAATACGTATCACTTCGCACGTTCTAAGATCCCTCAATTATTTTTTTGTTTGCAGAGTAGGTACCTACGTAAGTGGACGATGATAACATCTAAATACACGGCCAAAGTCGATTATTTTATGAGACATATGACAATAAAGAACAGCGATACGAATACGAAATTAAATACACACAGAATTATAAGGAACTAGCTGCTGCCCGCGGCTTCGCCCGCGTGACTTTTTCTAAGCATATAGGTACACCTTCCTCTTGAACAGTGGCGGATTTACACATTTTCCGCCAGTAGGCTATTCAAATTTTGCTGCCCCTACCGACCTCTACAATAAAAAAAAATGGTCATAGAAATTGTAACTTTATGATTTGTGCACTATCGATTATTTTAATTGCACCCAATGATATTATATTAATGATATGTTGTGAGAGCGCAATAGTGAAGACTTGAAAACGTCCTAATTGGGACGTATTTGTTAGTCTTTGATGCCAACATTCACACACAACAATTATTACCAACGTTTCCAGGTTTTTTAATTCAAAAGTATTCCCGTCGCTTCGCTTCGTGTTACAGGCTTATCGGTACAATCATCGTTGATTGATTCCAAAATCTCTCATACTTCTCCAGGTGTCCTCTCTAGCTGACCAATGCAATGTGTCAATAAGGTGTCAATTTACTCTCTTTAGCGTTTTCCCTTTTCCCAATTTATTAATTTTTGCCAGAGTTGTGTCTAGTTGATTTCTTGAAGCAACATGAAGAAGCGACAAGCTTCTGTGCAAGATTCAGCAGCCGCAGTTGGCACATTTAGAGAAAATTATATACACGTGGTGCAACATATTCATTATTACATGTTGAATTGTTTGTGAACCTAATAAAATGTAGGTACCATAAATATGTTTTTTTTAATTTCAGTACATAACACATTAAAAAGAATGGCCCCAAATTTTGCCGTCCCTAAAATCTGCCGCCCTAGGCTCCAGCCTATTCAGCCTGCTGGTAAATCCGCCACTGCACTTGAATCACACTATTTAAAAAAACCGGACAAGTGTGAGTCGGACTCGCGCACGAAGGGTTTCGTACCATTATCTATAAAAAGGTAAATTGCGGTTTACGATTTATGACGTATTAAGGCTTCTACATACCGGGGTGACTTGTCGCGCGACGCGACGCGACACAAAGGCACCGCTCGTCCCGCAACACGCGGGGCCTTTGTGCCGTATCGCGTCGCGCGACAAGTCGCGCTGGTATGTAGAAGCCTTTAAAATAAAACTTCTTACTAGATCTCGTTCAAACCAATGTTCGGTGGAAGTTTACATGGTAATGTACATCATATATTTGTTTTTGTTTTATCTTTCTCTTATTTTAGAAGTTACAGGGGGGGGGGGACACATTTTACCACTTTGGAAGTGTCTCTCGCGCAAACTATTCAGTTAGAAAAAAATGATATTAGAAACCTAAATACCTTTTTTTAAGACCTATCCATAGATACCCCACACGTAAGGGTTTGATGAAAAAAAAAATTTGAGTTTCAGTTCTAAGTATGGGGAACCCCCAAAATGTATTGTTTTTTGTCTATTTTTGTGTGAAAATCTTAATGCGGTTCACAGAATACATCTACTTAATGTTTAAATAGACTTTGCCAACTTTTATAAAAGACGGGTCCCTATGCATAAGCTTATGAATTTAGATACCTAATTGGTTATCATTAGTTATTTGCCCAATTATTTTAAGTAATCAGTGTAGGTACTGTTTAATTTTTGTCTTTTATTTTTATTGATTAAAATATAATATTTTACTAATAAATATTATTTTATAATATTACGCAAGCAAAGTCACAAGTATTTCATAGTATAATTAATTTACTAAAATGTGCCGAAACAAGAATATGCCGAAAACGGAATATGTCTTATTATTATAATCTCGTTAATAAAAGCCGTAACTATCAAGCAACTATTATATCTCCGGATGCGATGCCATTGAACTATTTTATAAATAAGTATCAGAAAAACTCGGAGATCGCCAAACGGTATCCGACTGCTGAGAAACAAAGACGTGTTCTTGATAGTGTGTAAAAAAAAGTGATAAAAATGAAGTTAGCGCCTTTTGACTTGACCAATGAAAACTATAATTTGGGTCACTTGTGTATGGATAGCCTTAGGACCCGCCCTAATGCCGTGTGCCAGGTTGGTGTAATTTGTATTTAATCGTCATACAGAAATCACAAAATTAGAATTTAAAAAGTTAAATTAAAATAAATAATAATATATAAAAAAAATCAGCTGTTCCCTACATTTGTGTTCACTTAAATCGACAAAATGTATGGAACAGCTGATTTTTATTTCGCGATTTCAAGGTAGGTCCCATAAAAAAAAAATTCAAAATGATGAGTACAATGACCCCTTTTCGGGTTTAGTATACTTAAACAAAAACTAATGTTGTATATATTATTAATATATATTATTATTTATTATATTTTATATGTTTTTTTTTAAATTATATAATAACATAAAAAACAGGATTTGAGTTTTTTCGTCTAGCTTAGTAAATACCGTGAACAACTTTAAAAGCCTATACTACCTCAAATGGCTTAGCATGATCCTCCGTTATGTCGAAAATACTGCAGCATTATTTTTGAAATAAATATTATGGTAAAGTTGAGTATTTAATGCACGATTCCATAACATTTCTCTATAGAAAAAAAATCCAAAGTTACCTCCAAACCGAATAATAAACCGGTGGTATAAAAAAAATACCTCAAATTAGATAATGAAACTTTGCTTAATAACTGAACTAACTATAAAGCTGGAGGCCTAAAATGGACGCTTTGGCAGAATCATAATAAGATCTGCGTACAATTCATACATCCCGCAATTCATCTGTTTGACAGCTGCTATTTGACATTAGACTTCACTATAGTAATTTATAGTTTGTGGACCATTTTACGAAACTCCATACAAAACTGTCAAACAGATGAATTGCGGGATAGGAATTGTACGTATGATTCTGCCAAAACGTCCATTTTAGGCCCTCAGGTCTTATGTTATTTTTTTTTAATGTCCATTATTTTCACTGTAAAAATAAATAAACTAATCAATCGGTGCCTTGGAGTCTCTCCCTGCCACCCTGTCTCGCTTGCTCGCGTGACCGCCAGCAGTAGGTGCGAGCGAGATAAAGAGTGAGGTGGCGCTGAGGTAATATAGACCTATAGATCTTTGTATAAAAACTTTGTAATGTTCGTAAGTCCCTCGAAAATTAAGCTAGTCATGCAGAGAAAAAACATTATTGACATAGGTGACGGAATTTTTTTACATCGTCGTGAGGAAACCCGCGGGCTAATTGCGTAACACGCTATCTATGTTGTTTTTTTCATTTTCTTTTTGTTATGGATTTGTGTGGTTGGTTTGCACATTTAGCCAGTGTCAAGTAAAATTAGGTAACAAGTACAAAGTTTGTTAATGATGAAATGAATTAAGGGGGATGCGTTAAAGTAGCCCGCGAAATTCAAATTTTCTTACGTTTTTTTTAAATAATTCCTAATGGAAAAACCCATTAAGACGCAGATATATGCCAGTGACCTTGAGTGGTTAGCTTGCGTGTTCTGTACTGAGCTCACGCAACGAGTCGTACGTTCAGCCAGTTATAGGACTCGCCCATCAAGGAACGCTGTCCCCAATTTGACGTATTAATAATTTATTATACACAAAAAAGGTATTTTAATAAAACTCGTATACTAAAAGATCAATAATTAAATTATCTTTTAATTGGTGAAGATTTCACAAAAATACGCTTGGTAGATTTTGCGCCATTCTCAATTTTTTATCCGCGCTAGACATAACTTTACACATTAATTTCACTGTGTAATATAAACATAATCTAAAATATTCACATAAGTTATTGAGAAAATGCTCTTATTTAACATTTTTTTTTCAAATCATTATCACTACTCTCGTTTAGACGTGATCTTCAGTATAAACTCATTAAAAGTCGGTTATACTCGCCTTAACACTGCCCGTTTTGGGAGACAAACCCGGACATGCATGACGTTACACGTGCTTTGACTTCGTGGTAATTGCGTAACACACATCAAATTACAACTGATCGTAATGGGTTTCGTTTTGACAGTTCACCCACGTCCATTGCGTTATTTACGTTGATGAACTGACCAATTGTTCGGGTCGCGCCCTTCTGGCAACGCTCCCGTTTGGCAACTCTACATAGACATTGGTTATGTTTGTAGATATTACGTACCTGAGCACACGTTAAAGTACAGTCAGAGTAAAAAGTTCTAGTGTGCCTAATTTATTGCATAGAATAGGTACTCGTACAAGTAACCTATCTAAATGACAATATTTTTAAGAATCACAGGTAACATTTCTAAGAAGAGCAGGTACAAAAAGGTTCAGAGTAGGGCTTATCGTTAGTGATTGTTATATTATAGTGTACCAAATTGTATTATATCTGTTGATTTTGTTATGTTTAGTTGAAATAACTTCTACTTTATTTACCTATTACTCTTTGAATTCTTTGTGTTGTGCAGTTGAATTATATTAGGTATATAATTCAAATGCACAACACAAAATTCACACGTTTAGAATTAATATTTAGTGTACCAAATTATTGTATTGCATTTCTTGATTTTGCTATGTTCAGTTCTAATATAATATTAGAACTAAACATACTGACAACTTTATATTTTATTTACTTCATTGTTTGTTTTTTTATAGTCACAATTTGTAATTAATAAACAAAAAAAAGCTTTGCTTAGTTTAAATAATTACTAGTCATTTTATATTACCTACCTAAAAAAATACACTACAAATAAATTATTGTACTTATTTCATTCAAACAAATATTTACATTCCTTAACAATTATACTTAACGTATTGACTGTACCTGGTGCATGCGATACACCGCTGTAGTTAAGTATATATTATTATAGCGTTGTCAAACGGGAGCGTTGACAGACGGGCGCGACCCAATTTTTCAAACCTACGAAGCAATGAATTGGGACACTGGCAAGCGACGCGTGGATCGAAAAGAAAACCACTTGAATAATCGATCAAAAAATGTATAAATGCATTAAAAAAACCATCGGGTAGAATCGATTCCTAAATTAATTACCTATAAATTGATATTATTTATAGAAAAAAAGGAGTATTTTATTACTCGTTTAAAATGAAATTTGGCTTGAAAAAAACCTGCAAATCGAACTTAGCTCGGTATTTTTTTCTATTGAGAAAATGTTATTTTATCGTAAATTGAACGGATACATGGTAAGGAGAAAGAATGTATCTGAAATATTATATTTTTTTCAGATTCTAAATGTAATATTTGCGTATCAAAACAAAGTTCTAAAACAAGCAAAAACGGGAACAGCCAGCCTTTAATAAAACTCTCGGATTGTGATTGAAAGTGTGGTTACGCAATTAGGGTACTGAGTAGGTACTTTATCAGTTGTTTTCTAACATTGTATGCCACTGATACATTATCTAGGTAGATCAATAAAAAGGTATCTTATATAAATCCGACTTATCTACTGATTATTAGAGGTTAACTTAGTAAATGAACAATGGACATAGTATTTTTTTTTGTTTGAAGTAGTTGTATGGTCAGCAACAGAAGTTGATTTACACTGGTAAGACGTAAATACATCACACCTATACTGGACCATTTTAAAGCTTATAAATTGATTATAATAATAATACTTATAATACTTAACAGATAAAATTATTCATTACAATAGACCTGACATTACTGTTCACGACAAAACCAATAAAACAGTTTATCTGATAGATATAGCAATATCTAACTCACACAATATTCAAACCACAATATCTGAAAAACTCAGTAAGTATCAAGATCTCGCCATAGAAATTAAAACTCAATGGAAAGCACAAACCGTGCACATTGTCCCCATTGTTCTTTCATCTACTGGTGTAATACCAAAATCTCTCTCACAAAGCCTTAACACCTTACAGATGCCTACTCACACACTTTACATGCTCCAAAAAGCCACCATCCTTAACACTTGTCGCATCACCCGAAAGTTCCTGACTTCTTCAACACTGTCATCCACCTTCTCTATCTAAAGTTTGCCTTACATAGGTACTATTACTTGGTCCCGACCCGTGTGTTAGGTTTCTTACCCTCTCTTAAACGAGAAGAAACATAAAGAACCAATAATAATAAGACATTTATTGCAGGCTACAATGGGCCATAGACATATGCCTTACAAACTAACATTATATAAAGTATAAAACAAAAACTCGTGTTAGTAAATATAGCTTAAGGCGATACCAAAATAAATTGGGGTATTTTTCATATCCATTTATTTCACTATTACAGCATGTATCGATTTTATTATTGGTTATATGTTTATTGACTATATGATTAATACTTAGACTGAAGGAAAAAACAATTGGATTAAATTTGCTCGATAGAATTTAATTCCGAAAAGACCTCTACTTTTCTATAATTTTCTCTGTAATTCGAAAATCCTATCTAATTTCATTGCAAAATTGAATTCAAAATGTGCGTATTAGGTAATAGAAAATTCTGACTGAAAACATTTTTGATAGATAGCTTAATTTATTTTTAAACAATTTTTATTTGGTTTGGCGCTTACGTTGTTTTATTTTGGTCCCAGCGCATTGTTGCGTTCTCTTTTTTCGCGTGTGAATGTAATTGACTCTGTCACTTTCTTATTCCCGCCCAGTTCGCCTACGGCCTTTGCCAGCGACAGACCTGTGTCGGTTCCTCCCGCAACCGTGCAACAGTACAACGTCCAACATTTTTTTATCCCAATACTTTTTTAGTTTGTGTTTGTTTCATGACCTTCATCTATATCAATGCCAATTTTCGTTGTAATTTTATAACTCAAGAACGGACTCACCTATCAAAAAAAAAAGGTTTAGGCTTTGTTCGGACTATTTAGTAGATGGTTTATGTGATTTTTTTTTTTTTCTTTTTTAGGTAGGTAGGGTAGGTAGGTAGGTAGGGTAGGTAGGTAGGTAGGGTAGGTAGGTAGGTAGGGTAGGTAGGTAGGGTAGGTAGGTAGGGTAGGTAGGTAGGGTAGGTAGGTAGGGTAGGTAGGTAGGGTAGGTAGGTAGGGTAGGTAGGTAGGGTAGGTAGGTAGGGTAGGTAGGTAGGGTAGGTAGGTAGGGTAGGTAGGTAGGTAGGGTAGGTATTCTTTTACCCATAGAAAGCCACGTTATTTGTGAGTGTCATAGAGTAAAATAGTTTACCGCCCAACGGAGTGGGCACGGGTCAGCTAGTTATCTATATTTGTCAAGAGAACAAGGTATAAATAACAACATTACATTGCCGTTATGGGGAATAAATATAAACAACGAAAGGTAAACAAATCCCAAAAGTTGAATCGCCTGAGGGAACATGCTCGTAAAATGACGGAAAATAAAAAGTAAGTTTGTCTTTATAATAATTACATATTCAGTAAGTGTATAATACTTGAATGACTCGATTGAAGGCTTCTACATACCAGCGCGACTTGTCGCGCGACGCGACACGACACAAAGGCCTCGCGTGTCACGGGACGAGCGGTGCCGCCAAGTGAGCCGAGCACCAGCTGATTTTATGCTTTGATCGTTTAGTATTAGTCTTATATTATTATTATTATCAAATCTAAAGAGTATTTATTATTTTAGTATTTCAACACCATCGCCGATTTATTTATTTTTGTTGTTTTTTTACATAAATGGAGTACTGCGTACAGCGAATGTTATTTTACATTGAAATATATAAGAATATTAATTGAAAAACGAAAAAAAAAATCCTGAGAAATTATTTTAACGGTGGAATGATTCAAAATGAAATTAATAGTATTTAATAGTAATATAATTAGTATTTGTTGTTATAGCGGCAACAGAAATACATCATCTGTGAAAATTTCAACTGTCTAACTATCACGGTTCATGAGATACAGCATGGTGACAGACGGACAGACACACAGACGGACGGACAGCGGAGCCTTAGTAATAGGGTTCCCGTTTTACCCTTTTGGTACGGAACCCTAAAAATGACTATAATAGTTTGTTCTAGGGATAAATTTATCCCAACTACGGAACCCTTCATTGTGCGTGTTCCGACTCGCACTCGGCCGGTTTTAGGGTTCCGTACCCAAAGGGTAAAACGGGAACCCTATTACTAAGGGTCCGCTGCCTGTCCGTTTGTCTGTCTGTCTGTCCGTCTGTCACCAGGCTGTTCTCATGAACTGTGATGGTTAGACAGTTGAAATTATCACCGATGGTGTATTTCTGTTGCCGCTATAACAAAAAATACAAAAAAACAGAATAAAATATATATTTAAGGGGGCCCCCATACAACAAACGTGTTTTTTTTGCGGTTTTTATAGATAATGGTACGGAACCCTTCGTGCGCGAGTCCGACTCGCACTTGGCCGGTTTTTTTACTGACGCGGTTTCTTTTCTTAGATCAATATGGTCTCAAATGTTACCTGTTCATTTACACACGTTATATTATTTTTTTTCATTAAATTATAGCAAAATACTAAATTAAGTAATAATATGTAAATTATAATTAATTTGTTAGTTTAATTTAACAAAAAAAAACAAATGTATTTCTGGCGACTCATGCCTTCCCTATTCTAAAACTTCAGAACACAGACACGCTCGCGGTGCGTTTGCGACGTATTCAAGCGGGGGCGTGGGGCGCTTCCCGCGTCTTCGGTTGAACGCGTTGAGCGCCCGGGTTAAGCCACGCCCGTCGAGCTATGATTTATTTTTTACGTATCACCTTAAAACTATGTTAGTTGCACTTCACTTCACTAGCTTGTGCTTGTGCTGTCCTGTGGCACTTGTCCGTGGAAGCGACGACGAAACACCACGTCCTGCGGCCAAAAGTCTTCCTCCATGACGACGCGGACAGAAAACAATTCACGCCCCGTAGGCTCAGTCTCTAGCAGAATTCATTGCGATCGTACATGGTGTACGTCGGAATGGTATTTCGTCAGTCCACATTTCATTAAACTTCCCATGTAGAGGAGCTCGGCGATTAGCGGCTTGAATTCAAATAGCGTACAGTACCACTTAATCTGTGCGGTACTCGCACCTCGAACGCCTTGAAGTTGATGTTGCGGTGCGACTCCCTGTAACTGCACCCTCGGCGTGTACACAATACAATACAATTAAGTATTCCATGTACAGACGCCAGCTGGGTGCCTAAAATGGACGCTTTGGCAGAATCATAATAATTATTGCGTACAATTCATACATCCCGCAATTCATCTGTTTGACAGCTGCTATTTGACATTAGACTTCACCTTATCAATTCATAATTTGTGAACCATTTTACGAAACTCCATACAAAACTGTCAAACAGATAAATTGCAGGATATGAATTGTACGCAGACCATATACTGATTCTGCCAAAGCGTCAATTTTAGGCCCCTAGGTCAACCTACCTGAAACTGTCAAATTTTCCCAATCAATCTTGTACCTTAAGACGCAGATATATGCCAGTGACCTTGAGTGGTTAGCTTGCGTGTTCTGTAGTAGTTCTGAGCTCACGCAACGCGTCGTACGTTCAGCCAGTAATAGGTCTTGCTCATCAAGGAGCGTTGTCCCCAATTTGATGCATTATTAATTTATTATACACAAAATAAAAGGTATTTTAATAAAACGCGTACCTATTACTAAAAGATCAATAATTAAATTATCTTTAAATTGGTGAAGGTTTCAGAAAAAAATACGCTCGGTAGATTTTGCGCCATTCTCAGTTTTTTATCCGCGTTAGACATAACTTTACAAATTAATTTCGCTATGTAATATAAACATAATCTAAATTATTCACATAGCAAGAAAATGCTCTAATTTAACATATTTTTTTTAAATCATCGGTTCATGAGATACAGCCCGTTAACAGACCGACGGATGGACGGACAAATAGCAGAAGCTTAGTAATAGGGTTCCGTTTGGCACCCTTCGGATACGGAACCCTAAAACTGAAGTGCTTACAAACTTTTTACTATGAAGTATTAATGCATTAGCTACCTGGGGCCCTAAAATGGACGCTTTGGCAGAATCATAATATGATCTGCGTACAATTCATACATCCCGCAATTCATCTGTTTGACACCTGGGGGCCTAAAATGGACGCTTTGGCAGAATCCTATTATGATCTGCGTACAATTCATGCATCCCGCAATTCATCTGTTTGACAGCTGCTATTTGACATTAGACTTCATTACAGCAATTCATAATTTGTAAACCATTTTACGAAACTCCATACAAAACTGTGAAACAGATGAATTACGCAGATCATAATTATTATGATTCTGCCAAAGCGTCCATTTTAGGCACACCGGTCGAATAGGCCTCCCTATGTCCAGCAGTGGACGTCTTTCGGTTGAAATGATGATGATGATGAAGGCTTTTTAGGTTTGTACCTAGAACAATTTTCACATGAACTTTTTCCCATGGCAAATTATTTTCTCTGCCCCCAGATCGACGCAGCAACAGGGGAGAGCGAGACAAACGCCTCTGTCCTTGCACGTTCAATCCAGCTAGCTAGATGCTTTCGTAAGCTAGGTGTGAAACCTGGAGATGTCCTCGCTTTGGGCGGAAAGAACCATCTGGATCTACACATACCCTACTACGCAGCACTCATGAATGGCATGCCTATTGCTGGAGTCGACCCCTTATTTAAACAAAGTGAGTAGGTATAACTGTATTGAAGTAACTAAGATCAGAGGACCTAAAATGGACGCTTTGGCAGAATCATATTTTTTTTTCTCTCTAGCCTACGCTGTCCCACTGCTGGGCAAAGGCCTCCCTCCACTCCTTCCATCCTTCGCGAGCCCGCGCGTCCTCCTTCCAGTTTTGCCGGAACCTATCCAATTCGTCCCGCCATCTCCTACGTGGTCTGCCGCGACTCCGTCGCACTGTTTCAGGGCACCAATTCTGTGCCATTTGGGCCCACAGTTGGTCCGATGATGCGGCAGATATGTCCTGCCCAGTCCCATTTAAGTTGGGCAGCCTTTTGAGCCACGTCAGCTATCTTTGTTTTAGATAATCATAATATCTAAATATTTTCCAAAAACATGGTATAAAGTTGATACAGTGTAGTTGATATAATACTGAATATTGTATCAATTGCATGCAAAATAATTAATAAAAGAGTTAAAGGTGAACTATAGAATGTCGTTGATTTGTTATACAATAATAGTAGTTATGGGAGATGCGCTAAGGTAGCCCGCGAAATTTAAATTTTCTTAAGTTTTTTGCAATTTGCAGGTCAGTAACAGGTTGTATGCTGATCTAAATATGATTCGTGGACGTAACAAATATGGCTTTACGAAATTATAATCATTAGAATCAGCAATACAACTCTATCCCCCTTATTACAAAACAAAGTTTATTGCCATTTTGAATTTCGAACTTTATTCCGACTATGGTAAAGTTCCTAAACACAAAACTGTCAACTTAGTACCGAACTAAGTTTTCAGTTTTGTATAAAGAACGGTATTTCAATCACTGTTACGTTCTTATTACAAAAACTGGCTCCATGGTTTAAGTCATGTCAAAATATAAATCTTGTTTTGTAATAAGGCAGTCTAAGTTCGTAGAATCCTATTGAATGACTATTTCATGAAATAGTCATTCAATAGGATTATACGAAGAGAGTTAGTAGGTAGTTTTGCGGGCTACCTTAGTGCATCGCCCTTAAGGAAATCAGGAACTCTTCAGTAGCAGCTCGGAACGTTTTTTTTTTGGTTGGACAATTATCAAATAACTTTTCCCGCTCTGGGTGGAGCGGAAATAGTTAAAGCGGGTGTCAGACTTTTTCTGACTAAAACCCACCCGTGTTCCTTACGTTGCCTGTGTGCTCGGAGCCTGGATTTGTATGCCCGTTGATGGAAAAAGGCCACGTCTCACTCCGTATTGCCAACATTGGAACTTAAACATAACTGGCGAAATCAGGGTGTACTTACTATGTACAATGTACATCTCTGTCTAACCCTTCGGGAAAAGGCGTGATGCTATGTTTTGGAATCGAAATAACATTTGCCTATGTAGAAAATAGTATAGCCGGAACGTAAAGAAACATGTGTACTTAAGTAGATAATGTACTTAAAACGTGACTGATTATACCACCTATTTGAATAAACAAATATTTTCGGCCTTGAGGCCACATTTAGAATCAAGACGGTTAGAACCTATTGTGATCTCGCAGGTTTTGGTCGTATCAAATCATTATGAACTTTTAAATCGCTGGTACTTACCTACTGGTAAAATAAATGCCCTGGGGGCCTAAAAAGGCCGTTTTGGTAGAATCATAATAGAATAATATTATAAATCATATTAAAATTCGTAAAATGGTCACAAACTGACTATTCATAGTATGATCTGCGTACAATTCATATCCCGCGTACAATTAATCTGTTTGACCCTTTCTAAGGATATTCGTAAAATGGTCCGCAAATTATGAATTGCTTTAGTGAAGTCTAATGTCAAATAGCAGCTGTCAAACAGATTAATTGCGGGAATATGAATTGTATGCAGATCATATTATATAATTGTCAGATTGTGACCATTTTACGAATTTTAATATGATTCATAATTTTATTATATAATTTTTTATTTATTTATTTTCCAATTTACATCTATCATTACAAGGGTAACCTAATGCGATAGTGTACTTATCTAAAGTTCTAACCTAACTTATTATTATAATTACATTTTGTAACTTATTACAAATAACGCATTCTTTGTGAATTCACTCAGAGCCGAGCAGAGATAATGATTCTGCCAAAACGTAAATTTGAGGCCCCCTGATCACCCTAGTCCCTGTGGGATTCGTCGGATGGCCACAAAAAGACCAAAGAATCTCAGTCAGGTCTCATGATCAAGTACTTGCGTATCACACTTGCAACCAATGCCTTAAATTGTCAATTCAAGACCACTCATTGCGTCATTTACGTTGTCAAGCAGACAAATTTTTCAAACATATGAAGCAATGGATTTTCAATTTCCTTCGTATTGTGATTGAACGTATTTCGCAGTTGAGACAACTCAACTTTCAGCTCTGGGGGCCTAAAATGGACGCTTTGGCAGAATCATAATATGATCTGCGTACAATTCATACATCACGCAATTCATCTGTTTGACAGCTGCTATTTGACATTAGACTTCACTAAAGCAATTCTTAAGTTGTGGACCATTTTACGAATTTCCCTTTATACGAATTACGAATCATAATATGATCTACGTAGATACAATTCATACATCCCGCAATTCATCTGTTTGACAGCTGCTATTTGACATTAGACTTCACTAAAGCAATTCTTAAGTTGTGGACCAGGGACTTCTTGGCGGGAAAGTGAAGCGTCATGTTCAGCAGTTTGTTTAATTTTCCAAAATTTGTGTTTAGCCGAATATTAATGTGTAATAATGGTGGATTATTAACCATTAAGTGTTTGTGAACGTGCATTAGTGTAGGCAAATGAAACAAAACAGTGCAACTTCGCTTCAAGTTCTCTCAAGAAGTCCGCGTGAGGACTCAGTAAAGTGCCACATCTTTACTGAAACTCAAGGGGAGTGGGCGGGGATATCATCATCATGCATTTATAATTCATTTCATCAATATTATACAAGAACTAAAACTTGACATTGGCTAAATGCACAAACCGTGCGAAGCCAGAAGGAAAAGAAAAAAAAAAAAAAAGTTGTGGACCATTTTACGAAACTCCATACAAAACTGTCAAACAGATGAATTGCGGGATATGAATTGTACGCAGATCACAATTATTATGATTCTGCCAAAGCGTCCATTTTAGCCCCCCTCATACCAATTAGATGAGTTCAGTTTCCTTTATTCTTCGTTTTAGAAGTCTTAATCAAGTTACTAATATAAAATATTGTTCACAGCCGAAATACAGAAACTGTTCAAAATATGCTCTCCAAGAGTAGCATTCTGTCAGAAAGAACTCCTGAATAGCTACAACGCTGTTAAGGAAGAATTGGGCCTGAACACAGAAGTCATCTGCTTTGATGAAGGAAAGCACTCCCTGGCAAACTTCATTGAAAAGTATGATGATAAGGAGAACCAAGAGGATTTCTTGTAAGGATTTGATTTTATTAAGACTACAATGATTCTTGTCGACCATAAGGCCGCGTCCAAATGACCGTGCAATACCGCGTGGTCAAGCCTTGTGTTAGGAGTTGGGGGATTACTTATCCAAATACAAGTAAACAGTTACAATACATGTTTAAATGAAATACAGGTAGTTTTCGGTCCACTTTATTTATTTAAACTTAATGTACACAATGTACAGTACGTTCTGTTTGGTGCCGGACGTAAAGAATAGCACCATCCTATTTCTTCCCGTGGGTGTCGTAAAAGGCAACTAAGGGACTTACTAGAGAATGGGCAGCAGCGTTCTCTATGCATTTTTAAAACCATACTGCGATCGCCAACCCGCCTGCCAAGCGTGACGATTATGGCAAATCCCCCCCCCTCTTTTTTGGGGGAGGCCTATGTTCAGCAGTGGACGTTTTTCGGCTGAAATGATGATGATGTACAGTAGACTTATTGCCACGGGCTCTACCTGTCAACGTTTGGGTCAAGGACCACATTATGATAGTTGTAAAAACATACAAAAATTACTACTAATACTTTCACAATTACTCTTCTTTGTAGGGTTCCGTACCTCAAAAGGAAAAAACGCGACCCGTATAGGATCACTTCGTTGTCCATCTGTCTGTTAAAATCCTTTTTTTCAGAAACGCGTGGAGGTATCAAGTTGAAAATAATATCAAATACGTAGGGTCTACGGTGTCTTGAAGTTCTACAAAAATCAAGCTTCTAAGACAACGCAATAAAAAAATACGGTCATTAATGCGACATATTTTGATACTCGCAAATAAATCAAAACCTATAGGGTACTTCCCGTTGACCTAGAACCATGAAATTTGGCAAGAAGCAGTCCGAAAATCGTTAATTTGTAAACTACAAGGTTATAAATTTGTTTTTGGGATAAAATCATCCCAACTACGGAACCCTTCATTATGCGTGGTCCGATACGCACTGCGCCTTTTTTTCCTGATTAGGTAAAGACCATATTTTTTTCGAGGTGTCCCAAGTCACATATCTATGGGCCACACCCTTTTTTGGTCCTTAGAGTCGTTTTGTTCTATAGCAAGGTGTAAGATGTTTGTTTTTTTTTTTAACGTTGCCCCACACTAGGAATTTCTCCTGTATTGTGGGTGCTACAAACATTTAAACTCACACAAACACCCAGACCCGGAACAACTACTTGTAGGTCATACAAATATTTGTTCCGTGCGGGAATCGAACCCGCGACACGCAGCGGAGCAGTCGATCGCTTAAAGGCGACGATAACCGACTTTTAATGATTTTATACTGAAGATCACGTCTATACAGATACCGCCAATCAGCAAACCACAGAGATTTCTAGGCCCCATTCAGGCTATTTCCGCCATAAACGGACAGATTTGCACATTTCCCGCCTTATTACAAAACAAGATTTATATTTTGACATGGCTTAAACCATGGAGACAGTTTTTGTAATAAGAACGTAACTGTGATTGAAATACCGTTCTTTAAAAATCAAATCAAATCAAAATCAAAAATATTTATTTGCTAGAATATGGTACATAGGGTGTTACAGTAAATTTGTTTCAGCATATCCTGCCATAACATGGCGTGCAAATGTCTTCACAATCAGCGATGTCAATTAATCCAACTTACAAATTACAGATTCTATTGATTTGTCTTCTAAATAGTCCTTAATAGTATAATATCTTTTAAATAGTAATAGTTTAAAAAGAATTTTTTTAAACTTTGTCAGCGGTAAGTCTTGAAAAGTATTTGGTAAATGATTGTAAATAATAATCGACATGCAGTATACATTTTTCTTAAATAATTTTAGTTTTATTGGTGGCAGCCGAAGTCTATCTTTATGCCGTGTTCGGCTATTTGGCCTGTCAGTGCTCGCTTCAAATAAATTATAGTTTCTCTTAACAAAAAGACTTATTTCAAAAATATATAAACATGGCAGAGGTAGAATTTTAAGTTTTTGAAATAGTGGCTTGCAGCTGTCTAAAAAGTGAGCTCCAGAAATTGCTCGTATACATTTTTTTTGAGCTTTAAAAACTCTGTCAAAATCTACATTTATACAAAACTGAAAACTTAGTTCGGTACTAAGTTGTCAGTTTTGAGTTTAGGAAGTTTACCGTAGTCGGAATAAAGTTCGAAATTCAATAATGGCTCCATGTTTTAAACCTGGGTCTGAAGATAAACCTTGTTTTGTAATAAGGGGGTTAAAGTTACTGATTTGAAAAAAAAATATGTTCAATTAGAGTATTTTTTCAATAACTTAATATGTGAATATTTTACATTATATTTATATTATACGAGTGAAATTAATTTGTAAAGTTATGTCTAACGCAGATAAAAAACTTAGAATGGCGCAAAATCTACCAAGCGTATTTTTCTGAAACCTTCACCAATTTAAAGATAATTTAATTATTGATCTTTTAGTATACGCGTTTTATTAAAATACCTTTTGGTTTGTGTATAATAACTTAATAATGCGTCAAATTGGGGACAGCGCTCCTTGATGGGCGAGTCCTATTACTGACTGAACGTACGACGCGTTGCGTGAGCTCAGTACAGAATACGCAAGCTAACCACTCAAGGTCACTGGCATATATCTCCGTCTTAACCACTGCGCCAACCGTGTCGTCGTGTCGTGTGTGATTTTGGACTTTGTAATTATATATCTGCCTAGTCTTATCCAAACTGTATTGGGGTCAGCTTCCAGTCTAACCGGGTGCAGCTGGATACCAGTATTTTACATGGAGTGACTGCCTATCTGACATCCACAATCCAGTTACCTACTGAGTAACACGATACCCTTGGCAAGACTGGTGGTTAGACTTTCGGGCTTCTGACTAGCCGTAACGACTACAAATGACGGGAGCAACTGCAGCACGGAGGGGTCTTGGTATGTTAAAGATGATGAGACCCATCCACGGACCGGCAGGCGTTGCTTAACCCTGAAGATCGACCCGTGCGACTGTTATTATTATGCCTAGGCCGCACTCATCGCGATAACATTCGCCGCGAAACTTCGTGACTTCGCTCTACAGCGAAGGTGCGTGGCCACATTACATCGCTCGCAGATTCATTGCGATAAACCAACGATAAACAAACACAAAACTCAAAATGACGCCATGGTTGCTCTATATTATATGGCAGCGAAAAATTATATTTTACATTTGTGTCATCTAAAAAACAAAATGAAAGCAAGAAAAAGGCGACTGCTTGCAATCGTATATAGGCTGTAGAAAGCTATTTAAGGCGCCAAAAGCAAACCAATTGACATCTGCTTCGTACGATGGCTGCCGGCCGACTGAACTTGACTGAAGTGTGGCCGGGCACGCAAAGTGCATCGCGATAAAACCCTTTGATCTGCGACATTTTACCGACAGCGGAGCGAATTCGCGAATGTTCGGCTACATACATCGTGCTATCACGAATATTCGCGTTATCGCGATGAGTGCGGCCTAGGCATTAGAGAAATAAAGAGTAAAATTGAAATGGTTTTTTTCAGGCCAGTAATCATAGACCGGGACCAGCACTATGCCTGGCTCATCAGCACGGGCGGCACGACAGGGGTCGTCAAACTTGCTGCGTTCACTCACAGATCTTTTATGAAAAAACTGGAGATTCTGAAAATCATATTCGCTTCCGTTTCACATGTGTAAGTAACTAAAAAAAAGTATGTAAAGTATTTTTCAGGTTATTTTAATGATAAGAGTATTTGAAACACATAATTTCATCTTTTTGTTTTTATAAGCTGTAGTTATTTTTATACATTTTTTTATAGTATTGTTCGTACTGACGTCTCTAGTAGCTGAATAGCTTAGGATCTTTGCCACGTTTAACACTTATTTAAAACCAAAATTCAGTAAAGTCAAACTGTCAAATTTGACAATTAATTTGTTTACATTTCATACTTTAGCGATTTCCGTACTTTAGTTTAAAGTTATGGCTTATTAATAAAATGAATGGATTCAAAGACTACTTCTGCTAAGTTCTTCATACCGTGAACTACAAACACCACAACAAATAGCCGACACAAATGGATTGTTAATAAAATAAACCTTAAAAAGGAAATGGTACGAGGAAGTAAATGTTTAGTACAGACGCCAGCAAGTCAACCTACCCGAAACTGTCAAATTTTCCCAATCAACCTTGAACCTTATGTTGTAGGTATAAAGTTGAAAATCTATTAAAGTTTGACAGATTGTAGTAGCTTGATGTGCTGGCGTCTGTACAAGTCTGGGCGGCGACTGTTTTATTGTGAAGATCATTATAACGTAAGTTAAGTTTTCCTGAGGTGATACATCGATGTGATTCGACTTGTACTGTCCGCCGCTGCAGCTGGTGAAAAACTACACTATTTACATACTTACTCTGAATAGAATAATACTATGTGCTTCATGTAAATTTGACGTTGGCATGACACTTGACACTGACACATAAAGAACAACTTAAGTAATTCCAAGAGGCACTGAAAGTTTCCAATTTAGGCTGCTTTGTGACGTCATTTAGAGGTCAAATAAAAGTCAAGTGATTTTAAGTATTTTTGTGAAAATAAATACGATCTTATAATTTTAAGACCTATTAATAGAAAAATAAGTCTTAGAAGCTTAAAATATCGAAATTGTTTTGGAATCGGCATAGGTTAATTTTTACTTTACTTATCGAATTAGTTAACTTAGTAACTTCGTCGTTGCAATTTAAAATTTTGGTCGTCATTTCAGACGAAGCATATTCTTTGGAGTAATGATAGATAGTTCGAATTTGCTGGTTACGTAGGCCCTGTGGATCTGTGAGAAGCCTTTACTACTGATAAACTATGCGGTCCCGACACTTTTGCGTTGCATGGGAATAATTGAAAATTTTCATATAAATGAAAAAAGGTACGTACATTTCGACCTGTCTTAGCAGGGGCTTCTGTAAATAATACAACTGTCATTTTATATCGGACTATTTTAATAACTGGATAAATAAAAAAGCCTCTTTAAGTACCTAATAAATAATCCTAGGTCCCTTGAGATCCCACATATCCAGCCCCTCGATTGCGGTAATTTAAAATATTTTTAATACATGAGCGTTTCATCTCTGCTTGGGTTCCAGTACCAGTCCAATCGGTGCGGAAATTGGTATCGCGGTAAAGTTCACGTGTTAACGAAGATGAAACAAAGCTGGAACGCAATTGGGCTGTAAGCAAATATAAAATTTTAGAGATGTGACTCTGGTATTGATAAGTAACGTGCTTTTTACAATGATTTCAAAAGGAAGGATACGCCCATCAGAACATTTTACTTACAACTTTTTCATACAAGCACAAAGTAGCGCCATCTGTGACAACTCACATGAACTACGTGAGTGTCACGTTGCATAGGTCGACGACGTAACCTTGTACTTATTTATTGCTTTTTGTTTCTCTTCTACCCGCACTGATTTATAATATTATAATTAGTAATAAGATTTAATGTTCTCATGTAAGTGACGATTGTCTTAATGAGAATAAAGTTCTTTAAACCGAAGTTAAAAAAATCCCGTACGACATGTACGTGCGTAAATGTTATTTTAATCACATTTTATCGGAAATAAGTTAACCACTGAGGCGTCCATACTTTGACAGAAAACGTAATAAAATAAATTAATCTCGATCAGCTTTATTTGAAATTGAAAACAATTTAATAATAATTATTATTAATTATTAAGTAAAACACAAATAAAAAATGACGTCCGTACAAGGTTACTTCGTTACCGTCGCGGGCGCTGCCGGCAGCGCGTGACATGGCCGCCATTGTGGATTTCGAATGTGGATTCAAATGTGTTTATTGAATAATTTTATTGGAACAAAGGCAATTTAAGGTTACTTATCGATGTTATGATATCCCATGTTCCTTTTTAACCTTTGTATTATAATTTTTGCGGCCTTTTACTACGCAACTAGGCATTTTAATGACTGAACTGTACTGATTAACTCCTGCGCGCGTGGACCGCGTTCGACTGAGTCGCATTGGCCCTAAACTGTCATTTTAGGGCCAGCGCGCTGGTGCCATTTCGTCAGGCGGTTATAGGTTTATATGTCAATGGTTAGCCTGGTCTAATCGACAGTCGATTTGAAGATAGAAGGGCTAGCTCTATTGCGTTTGACAGTGACAGTTTTGACAGATGCTTGCTCGATCGATGTTTTATGCTTTGTTTTCTTTATGGAACTCAGAAGCAAGTGTTTTTATTGATATAAATGGTGAGGAATCGAATGAAAGAATTTTGTGCCAGTTGTATAGTGGATTTCAACAGCTAGAAAACATTTAGAGAGTGGTACCCTTTTTCAATTCATGAACCTCTCTTCATTATGCTGAGGGCACACTATGGCCACATTCGGTAGTTGTTCCGGGTCTGGCTGTTGGTGTACGTGAGTTTAAATGTTTGTAAACGCACCCACGATACAAGAGAAATTCCTAGTGTGGGGCAAAGTTAAAAAAAAAAAACATGGGTCCCATCGACACAGGCCAGCAGTCCCGGCATTGTATAACGCCTGTAATACCGAAAAAACAATTTCAATCAATCTTTTCCTTCAAAATGTTCATTGATAAATTCAAAGTAGGTATTATTTATACTTAACTCTCTTTTATCTTGTTCCCTTTCTTGTCGTTGAAAGGGAAAAGAAACATATTTGTTTAAAATAGAGGGCTTGTTTAGTCATTACCACCTGCCGGATTGCTTTGGAAACACTGGCTTGAGAAACGCAGTGTTTCCGGTTATCCTCCTACTAGAGTCTGATAAGACCCAGAAGCAAAGAATGCTAGTGCAACCAAAACCTAAAAGAAAAATACTTATGTAGGTAATGGAATTTTAGTATCATAGATATGTGGATTAAAAAAACCTAACCTAACTCTTCTCGTCTTTATTTTATTATTATGATTATTATTATTTATGAGGAGCATTTCTTACACTCTCTCTTTGTGAGGTGTTAATTTGGAAATCAGCTCCCGAGTAAGGTCCTTGGACAGCCGGTATCTTTTTACAAACTTTCGATCAATGAGATCGAAAGCCGGATCACACTTCCTCGCCAATAACATCAGCCGCCTAGCCTCTGCACGAGCTACGGCTCGTACGCGTAACCACATTCTAATAGGTCTAAATATAACATTTTTACAGCAAATCCAATAAAATAAACAAAATATCACTCAATAACACAGCGAATGTTCATGAAATGTTTGAGAAAAAGTAGCTTCATGTCAACTATTCCACAAACGCAGCAGTTGCATTTTGTTTGCGTTCTATCTTCGTTTGAAGTAAATGACAAAACGACACCGCGATACGAAATCTTGTAAAGTTTGAACTTCGTTCATGCTTCATTTACGTTTCATTTGATATAAATTACCGCAATTCGGGCCCCTGGTTACACTGTAGTTCATGTTTTCTCTATAATATGCAAAGAAATTAAGATACGTAATATAGAGAGGCCATCAGAAGTAATGTCATAGAAAAGTTGTGCCATCCCATGTCTTAGTGACGCCATCTAGCGTAATAAAGCAAAATTCAATAAAAGCGACACGTTACACTTTTAATCTTATTTATTGCACTGATTGATCAAATAATAATATTATTATTTTGTTTTTTTTTTTGTCATGCGGCTGGCATTATAATGCCAGCCTAATAATGATTGCCCCAATGCAGGGCAATGGCCAATTCTCATGCAGAGCAGGCATCCAGGCATGAGCATTGATCAACACACTTGCTCAAGGCGGAAAGTTGAATTCAGACTTTTATAGCGGTTTTCCGCTAAAGCCCTGACGTTGCCATGTCGGCAATGCTGTGCCCAAACCGTCAGGCCCCGGCGTTGGTGATTCATGCTACTAAAGGCTCAAAATACACTTTATATAAGGTTTAGTATTGTTTGTGGCAGTTTTAGTCGATGGTCTGGTAGATATTGAGATTGAATATAATAAGTAATGAGGGTTTTCTGGCAGCACTGAGACGTCAGGTCAGACCTTGATGGGTTTAGGTAGTGAAAACAACGTAGATAAGCACATAGAATTTTTAATTTTGGTTTTTCTTGACACTATAGAAAATAACAGATAAAATGACACACATCATGTTCCTAACAAACATATTCAAAACATCCGTCATCTCCCATACCAGCCAGTCTGAGTAACGCTTGCAAACCTCTTCTTAACACTCCTCCTCAAGCGTTTCCCTCTGACTCACTCTTGCACACCCATCTCTTTACGACAAAACTCATGCTTTCTCTTAGGCACAGGTTTTGTCATAATGTCAGCGACCATCACATTTGTTGCGAGATATTTCAATTTAATAATCTCCTTCTCTAAGGCCTCTCTAACAAAATGATATCGTAAATCGATATGCTTAGTCTGCTGATGGTGCACTGGGTTTTGTGCTATGGCCATTGCTGACTGACTATCCGTGTATACTGTGATAGCCTTTTCTTGGGTGTCCACCAGTTCCCCCAAGAACCTTCTCAAAAATATGGCATCTTTAGCAGCTTCCGATAAGCTGACATATTCAGCCTCTGCTGTTGATATGGCTATGCTTCTCTGCTTAGCACTCTGCCATGACACTGCTCCTCTTGCCAATGTGAAAACATTTCCGGAATAAGACTTTCTATCTATTATATTCCCTCCATGATCAGCATCAGAGAAACCTTGAATCTCTGTACTACAGGCATCATTTGAGTACACGAGTCCCATGTTCTTAGTACCTTTAAGGTACCTTAGAATCCTCTTGGCAGCACTCCAATGGATCTCTTCATAGCAGTTACAGAACTGACTCATAATATTCACAGCATGAGCTATGTCTGGTCGCGTACACACAGCTAAATACATCAGTGATCCTATCAACTCTCTGTAAGGTATTTTGTCACTCGGTATGTGTGAGCCCTCTGGCTTCTTGAAATGTTGACCAGGTACTGCAGGTGTGGCAACTGTCTTGCAGTCTTCCATGCCAAATCTGCGTAGAAGCTTCTCTATATACTCTTCTTGGTCAATCTTTATGTGGCCATTCTCTTGCTTTAGCCGCATCCCTAAAAATAATTCAGCTTTTCCTAAATCTTTCATCTCGAATTTGGACATAAGCTCTTTCTTGACCTTATGCATTTCTCTTGCATTGTTATAAAAGATTAGGATATCATCAACATAAACTGCAAGTATTGTCATATCATTCTCGATTCGCCTGGTGTAGACACATGGTTCATTCTTGCAACGGTGGAAATTCAGACTCTCTAGCTCTGAATGAAGTTTAGAATTCCATGAACGTGGCGCCTGTTTCAGTCCATAAAGAGATCTCTTCAATAAGCATACATGATCTTCTTTGCCTTTCTCTTCAAAATATGGTGGTTGTCGCATGTAAACCTCTTCATTTAAGTTCCCATTTAGAAACGCTGTCTTCACGTCCATGTGATTTATATGCAGATTCATCTGCGCTGCTAGTGCTATTAACAGCCTCAAAGAGCTATGACGCACAACCGGGGAAAACGTCTCATCGTAATCAATACCTTTTCTCTGTCTGAAGCCTCTTGCAACCAAACGAGCTTTATACCGAGTCTTATTTCCCGCCTCCTTTTTGATTCGGAACAACCATTTCGAATCAATAATGTTGCTCGCTTGGTTTGGCTCTACCAACACCCAGGTTTGATTTTTCTTTAATGCATCCAGCTCCTCCTGAATAGCAAGTTTCCACAGTTTTGCATCTTTTCTCGTCAGTGCCTCTTTAACTGTTAGTGGATCTCTTTCTTCCACTATCGCTTCATAGGTGATATGATCCTTAAACTCCACAGGCTTTCTGTTCCTGAGTGGGTATCTTCTCTCTTCTACTACAGGTATTATTTCAACAGGTTGCTCTTCCTCCGGCCTCTCTTCAAATGATGTCCACTGTTCATCTTCCTCTTCCATAAATTCAGCGTCTCTAACATCATCTGTGTAATCTCTATCACGTTGAAGGTCGGTCTCTTCTTGATGAACGACTTTTCTCTCTTCATCATTCTCTAGATGAATTGTTGCAGTATTTCTTTTCTCTTCAGTCTTAGTCAAATTATGGTTCATCTGGTTTTCGAAAAATGCCACATCTCTCGCTCTATGAAGCTCTCCGTTCATAGGGTTGACTAATCTGTAACCTTTCGATTCTTCACAGTATCCTACAAATACTAGCTCTTTACTCCTTGCATCCCATTTGGTTCTCTTTTCATCTGGGATATGCATAAAGGCTCTGCAACCAAACACACGAAGATTAGACAAATCTATTTTATGGTCACTCCAAACCTCCTCGGGTGTCTTGTTCTTCACTGCGATGGTGGGACTCCTGTTTTTCAAATACACCGCTGTATTTACAGCTTCAGCCCAGAATCGAACGGGAAGACCTGCTTCTTGAAGCATTGTTCGTGCTTTTTCCCCTATGGTACGATTGGCTCTCTCCGCTACACCATTTTGTTGAGGTGTGTAAGCAATCGTAAGCTGGTGCTTAACACCGTGTTCTCTCAAGAACTCATCAAACCTTTTATTACAATATTCGCGCCCATTGTCGGTTCTTAGAACCTTCAGCTTCTTACCTGTTTGTGTCTCAGCAAAACTCTTGAACTCCTTCATCTTCTCAAAGGCTTCACTCTTTTGCTTTATAAAGAATACGAAAGTTTTACGCGAAAAGTCATCGATAAAAGTAATATAATATCTAAAACCTCCAAAAGAATTCTCACTCATTGGTCCACTAATATCCGAATGTACCAATTCTAATAAACTTTTGGCTCGCGTCGCTTTATTCCTCTCAAACGGTTGCCGCGTTTGTTTTCCCATTAGACAAGCTACACAGTCTAATTTATCGTTATGTTCAAACTTTACCCCAGTTGCCATTTTATCTCTCAATAGTGTCAAATTCCGTATACCCAAGTGTGCCATTCTCTTATGCCATAGCTCCATTGATGCTGTAGTCGCTATTGCACAGCAACCTCACGACTTGCCGCCGCAAATTTACTCATCCAGTCTTTTCTGCTACTCATATGCATCGACGCTCCTGAATCAATAACCCATGCATCATCTGCTTGCTTCTCTTGACTTCTCGTATCAAGCGCTATCGCCGTCGCTGTTGCTGTCTCCGTCGCCGTCTCAGTCGGTGTTGCAGTTACCATATTAACCGCCTTCGCCTTCCGCTTCGGATTATCCGGACAGTCACGAGCTTTATGCGATCCATCGCAAATGAAACATCTTATTTTCTTTTCTTTGTCTTTATTCCTCTGAACAAACTTTATCTGATTCTGATTCTTCATCTTAGCTGTAAGTGCAGCACTCGTCGAATTACTGGAACTTGCGCAAGATGTGCCTTGGTCCAATTGCAACAGTTTCGTTTTAACATAGTCTGTTGTCAGCTCAACATTAGTGTTCTCCAACGCTAATCTCATCGGATTATACTCCTCCGGTAGTCCTTGCAACATCAGCGCCGCTAACAGCTCATCGTCAACTTCTTTTCCGATATCCCTCAGCTGCTGTGCTACTGACATTAGCGCAGTCACATAGTCTCTCATAGATGTGAACTGCTCAAGTTTTAGGCTTACTAGCTTTGATAAAAGTCTGCATCGGTTATTTAGTCCTTTATCCTCAAAAGCTGACCTTAAAGACTCCCACGCCTCCTTTGCCGTTTTCGCATGTCTCACGTGAATCAGGCAATGCGGTTGTATCATCATACATATCCTGGCTCTCGCTTTTTGGTCTCTCTTTAAGCCAAATACATCTGTACTCTCTGGTGTCTCCTGAGTATATTCCCACAGATCATCATGGATTAAATACAACTCTACCATAAACTTCCATGTACTATAATTCGAGTTTCCATCAAGTTTCTCTATTGACATTAAACTCATACCTGTATCTCGTACCGGCTGCGATCTCTCTAGTCCGCCGCCCATAGTCGTGTTTACAACATCTTTCGTTTCCATATTACCTACTCTCTACTACGTGTCTGGGCCCATAACCTGATGGGTTTAGGTAGTGAAAACAACGTAGATAAGCACATAGAATTTTTAATTTTGGTTTTTCTTGACACTATAGAAAATAACAGATAAAATGACACACATCATGTTCCTAACAAACATATTCAAAACATCCGTCATCTCCCATACCAGCCAGTCTGAGTAACGCTTGCAAACCTCTTCTTAACAGACCTGTCAAAAGTGTCAAAGCGCTTAAATTTTCTTGTCATGTTTGAATGATGAACGAATGAAAAAAATGAACTAAGTCATCATAAAATTTTGAAATTTATATTCATTGTCGAAAGACCTCTTGTCAAAGTGGCGCCAACTGGTGGCGTGATTTTCATGAAAACCCTCATTGTTGATAGCACAGAGTACATTTGTTTAAATGCTTGATAGTGCAAATAATAATTTAGGTGCAGTATATTAATTAGAGGTTAGGATACAGCAGTCTTATCGTTGATAGCAATGTACTCCAGATAACCTTGGGTGTTGATGATGAAACTAATACTACTATCTAGTAACCCATTTCGGGCCACAGCAACTGATATCTATGGCATGCAGTAAATGCAACTGTTTTGTTTCTGTGGCAATGAACCAAATATTCTTATTCTTCTTTGCTTGATGGTCGATGGTTGGACGCTGTTCAAGTGTTCTCTCTTTGGTTGTTAAGTCAGCCACGGTATCCCGCCAATAAATAACTTTTTCTCTCTTACAGACCAAACGGCGAAGACAAGTTGAATCTTAACTTATCGCCAGTGCAATGGGTGTCGGCTTTCTTCAACGCGATATCTGGGCCCCTACTGCGACAGACGAAGCTGCAGACCTCCAACCCTCCGACTGCGGAAAACATCATCGATCTTATTAATCAGTATAAGGTATGTTATCTAAACGAATGTTAAAAAGAGATAGAATTGTTCGTTTGTTTTTAAGAGGTAATCTTCGGAAGTGCTGCGGGCTAATTGCGTAACACACTATCAGCAGTGGTGAGCGGTCCATACATGCAAGTAAGCTCTGCATACCCTGTTGTGCCATACATACTCTAAAATGATAAATAACTATGACTAAAAAAAAACATGGTATTATAACAATCGAACGCAATTTACGCGCCATCTATTACTTTTTTTTGGAAGAACACCGGCAACGACGCGCACCGCCAATTCACCGTGCATGCAGCGCTCCCGTGAGCAAAAGCAGTACTACGCCTTGCTTATTCTTCTTGTATCGTACCTCGTGTAGTACACAGCAAAGTGTGTGTGAATGTGTGCAGTGCAGTGTGAATGTGTGCGCGTGTTTGAGTTTTGGAAGTATAGCTTACATTGCAACCCGTCGAAATTGAGAAGACGCGTAGACGTAAGAGCACTTGTTGATTGCAAAGGGACGACTTTTTTTTTGTCGGATTGACCAAATGACCGACTAATTCATTCGTTCGTATTAGTTCGTTTATTCAAAGTTTTTTCGCCATACTGTTTCGATTCTTATTCTTGGCGCAAGTGATTGACTGTCTAAGTAATTATTTAGTAAGTAGGTACACACAACACATTGTATTGTTTCCCTTGCATTGCCTAGCCGTGCATGGGTATATGCACGGCTAGGACCGACAGGGTTGTCTGGGATCTCTGTGCACGCCCCTGACTATCAGTAGGAATCGGTTTCAATTCGACAGTTCAACAACATTCATTGCGTTATTTACGGTTTTGAGCAGACAAGTTTTTTTAAACGTATGAAGCAATGGATTAGCAATATACTTCAAAATCATTCCGATTCTGATTCAAACTGTGTTACGCAATTAGGGTGCTCGACTGCTCGCCCGATTACAAAAATTCTTACGCAGATAGAAAGCTACACTATTGCTGAGTGTCACAGGATAAAATAATTATGTTTTATGGTAAAAATAGTTGACTTTCACGCGGATGAAAGTCGCGGTCAAAAGCTAGTTTTACTATAGAGGTGGTGATTGTTAAAAGTTTCCTTTTTTAGGCCCTTTTCGTACCTATATCTTCATTGCCATAATCGCCACGTTTAGCAGGCGGATTGGAGATCGCAGTATGGTGTTAAAATGCATAGAGAACTCTGCTGCCCATTCTCTAGTAAGTCCCTTAGTCGCCTTTTACGACACCCACGGGAAGAAATAGGATGGTGCTATTCTTTACGGCCGGCACCACACAGAAAAAAGAGATGATTTAATGATTATACTTCTGTAAAGGAATACATATTTGTTATAGTCGCGAATCTTATTTCGTTCAAGATACAAACCATTTTAACATCATACTGCGATCGCCAACCCGCCTGCCAGGCGTGGCGATTATGGCAAACCCCCCCCCCCCCCCTTTGGGGGAAGCCTATGTCCAGCAGTGGACGTCTTTTGGCTGAAATTATGAATCATCTCTTTAAGTTAGATTTGTTCCATAGGAACTTTTCCTTAAGACATTTGTTCTGCAACAAATCTAACCAAGAGAGACAGATATTTTAATGATTATAATTCTTAAATATTCTGTAATATTGAAGGCTCTTGGTGCTCAAACTCACACAGCAGTTTGGTGTCTAGAGGTAGGTCTAAAATTATTTTTATAATCTCTTTTAGCCTATATCTGCTATGCTGAGTTCTCCTATTGCGACTTCCTTGATCAAGAATGAGAAGAAATGTGACTTCACTTGCTTCCAGCACATTATTCTGTCCGGAGGAAAAGTATATAAAGATGTTCATAACGAGTTACTGGTGAGTATGAAAGTTTCTTATTTAGCTGTTCTGCTTTATAATATGATATTAATTAATATTAATGTAATATACACATAAACCTTGTGGAATAGGGGCTTGTGGCAAACTCAAACTCAAAGCATTAAAATTTATGTAAAATAAACCAATTACAGTCACTTTTGAATTGTCAAGGAGTCGGCCAATCATAATGATGAAGCTAGTTGCCTATTCCAAAGCTTAGTAGGTACCTATGGAGAAGAACGACCAAGAAACTCCACGGACACTCTTCTAAATTAACTTAAGATTACAAAATATTGGTTACATCCTTCGATCAATAGTCTATTATTGATCGAAGGTTACATCATTATGTAGAAATTATACACGTGAGAACGATGCAAAACGGCAAAAGGGTTCGTAATAAAAAGATTAAAAAAAAAACAATTCAAAAATTTAATTAAAACAAGCCATGGCCTCTAAGAGATGACCAGCAGGCTAATTGCGCAACGCAGTTTGTTTTGGAAGCAGATTCCAAATTTAAGCAAATTCCAGTCGGAATCGGTTTCCATTTTTGGAATTGTGTAACAATTTTTTTTCCAATCCAGTAGAATTTTATAGAGGTGTAAAGTCCATTTCACGAAAGAAGTCCCGCGGAAATAAGTGGAACTAATTATTATTATACGCTAAGTTAGCAACATTCCTAAAATAACCCATGCCTGCAGCGCCACGTCTGCGGGACTTCTTTCGTGAAATGGACTCTACAAACCAATCGGCCAGAGTAAGTTTGCTTGCAGCGTTTTGTTTCATCATAAAGGAATTATTTGTTTCTGAATTATTGTGCTACAATTTAATTTTGTTTCCATTACAACTGATGGTCTACTAATGCTATTTGAAGAAAATGTCCAATGATTGCCGAAAAATGAAAAATCAATTTTTAAAACACTTTCTACCAAAAACTACCATGGTTGAAATTATGTAACAATACGTTTTACTTTACACGTTTTAGTTATCTGTGGCCAATGACAAAATCGTAGAAAAGCAGTGTTGTCAACTTAGTGGGGTTTCCACTAAACCTGGGGATTTGGGGCACCCCTACTGGCGGACAACATTTACGGAAACTACTGCGGATTCGAACGCTGATTTGGAAAGACTAATCAGCATGACGAATATAGTGAAGTCAAACAGAGGCTACGCGCGTGTGGAGATCGAAAAACAACGTCATTTCGAAAATAATATGCCACGGGCAGATACTGCCAGGGTAAAAAAAACCGTCGATAAGCCATTATTTTATAAGTATGTAACAAACATCCAAACACGTTCACTAACGTTTTCAGTATTGTGATATTATATTAGGATGATGTTGAAAAAATTACTATGAATATGTTATGTTTTCATTTTCATTCTTATATCTTCAAATGAACCTCCGAAAGGAGACCGAACGTCGAAATAGGAATAAAAAAAACGAGTGTGCTTTAAACCACACGACTGAAGTAAAACTTACAAATACTAATTATACTTACTTACGAAACGCAACTGGATAAGAGAGAAAGAAAATGTGGGCTCCCACCTCTCTCTCTTGCCCCTACAGTAATATACGGAGCGTTACGAAACGTAACTCTCTCTCTTTATATCTTCACTAACTTAACTCTCCCTCCCTCAACTTCCACTGGCTCACTTCTGTAACGCTCTCGTCATGCATTCTCCAGCTTACTCCCCGAGTCAAGCGTGCCTAAAAAAGTTTTACTTCAAAAAAAATTGAGCCGTCTCAGGACGCCTGGCAGATGTGAAACATACAAATTATTTACACACTACTACATAAAGACTGTATAGAAGCGACGCGTCGCCACGCGGCTTGCGTCACCCCGCCAGCAATCGGTTTTACGTGCGGCTATAGATGTTTCACAACAAAAAGCGACTAATCTAATTTGAAGAACCGCCACTAGCACTAGTAGACTCGGGGAAAAAAGTTGGCAACACTGAGTAAAGTTATTATTATTAGGAAACTTCGCATTGTTTTGCCTTGAATTTTGTTTTTACTATTAGTTTATTTGTATTTTCAACATACAAAATTATATTTATTTCTCATACAGAAACAAGGGCCTATGATATGTAGTTTCAGTCCTTTTTTCTTGTGGATTGTGGAATATCTGGAGAGAGTTCTGTGGTGTGGTGTCTTCGTTTTGTACTAGCTGTACCTGTAAGACTTGCTCAATAGCGAAAAGTACTTACCTATGTCAATACCATGACTACAAGTAAGTAAGCCAATATATAAAGGAATAACGGGCATGTTCTGTGTCTTAGGGACGTGTGAACCTTCGTACAGTCGCCGGCACGTAACTTGGCAAGGTTTTGGCGTAGTCTTGTTGGAGAATATTAGTCTTTTAGAATTTTATGTAATTTATAACTGGTTAGTAATAAACTCTATGGTGGAGCTTTATGGTATGTCAAAGCTCTGGTTCAAATATATTTGGTACAGAACAATTTGAGAGGTGTGGTAAAAAACAGTTGAGCTGATGGCTCGTCTTTTGATAAAGTCTCTAAATACGTGTGTGTTATTTTATATATAAATTTACAATGTTTTGAAGAAGATGAATAAAGACAATCCTTGTAAGTAGCAGACCATTTTATTTTATTTTACATTCAAATCCCATAAGAAGTCTTGAGTAAATATACGTGTAAATGTACAATTAGTGCAACGAAAAAATTATCACTTTTATTGCTTATCATTATTCTAAGGTTATTGCCAGAATTGATTTTTAACGTGTCTGTTTAGAAGTAAGTTAAAGAAAGGAGAGAAACATGTAACGATTCTTGCCAAGTTACGTGCGCCGACTATATCTCATTAGAGTGTAGCTGCTGTAGGTACATTATTAGTCAGTCTACTTATGGATACGGACAACTATTCCTTTGTTGTGTAGACACAAGAACTTAATCTATTTATTGTGGTTAAACTAATTATTATAGTTAGTATGCCTGTCAACCTCACATTCTAACAACTGAAATTGTTAATCGATATTTTTGTACTTACTTAAAAGCTCTACAAAACATTAATCATAATATTTTCGCAGACGGTGCAAGAGCTTAAAATACAAGAATGGAACGCAATCACAACACAACATATCAACCTCGTACATCAACTAGTTGAAAATGTTGAAATACTGGGAATTTTCTTACAAAGACTTGCTAGTGGCAAGGCTGGACATGGAAAACCAATCTTCTGTAATATAGTCATTGAAGGTAAGCTTTTGACACATTTATACTAATATTATAAAGAGGTAAAGTTTGTGAGGTTTCTCTCTAGATCTACTGAACCGATTTTGAAAATTCTTTTACCCATAGATCCACGTTATTTGTGAGTGTCTTAAAGCTATTCACAAGTAAAAGTGTTTACCTCCCAACGAAGTGGGCATGGGTCAGCTAGTAGTTAATAATCAAACAGGAACTCACTTAATTTAGTACTTAATATATTTTCTTGGGCAATCTTTCTCCACATCATATATTTTATGTATACCTAACTAATGTTTACCATTCTAATTTAGTGGTTAAAAAAAAATCTGGAGACTGAAAAATCGGCCCTAAATAAAGATGAAATTAAACAACCAATAGCAATGACTAGGCCGATGGCTTTTGTCCAGCCATGGGCTGAAAAACACCTAGTTGATTATGTGGCAAACTAGGCATTAATTTGCCACATAATCTTTGAGTACTTTATTTAAGCAGCAAATAATTATATTTTTGTTTAAAACTTGGAGAGTTCCCGGGGCGTTTCACCTATGAAGACATGAAGGCAGCATGAATGATGTTGCCCCATTGCTGTTGCTGTTCACTTTGGCTACTGCTGCTATTTACTTCTGACATCACTGCTCAAGTACAAAAGTAGAAACTGAAGATTGTTCATAAAAGATAATCATTTAATTTTAGAAAACTTGTTGATTTATATAGTCTTGTTAGACACCGATATAAACCTATGTACATATTGTGTTAATTGATAACCTGTAAACTTTATTATGAAGTATTTTAATTATGAACTTTATAGGCTCAAATAAAAATAACTTGTTATGAAATATTAAGAATAATTGAATACTTACTAAGTTTTTTTTTATAAATTTATAGTGATGCTATTTTGAAAATAGTGGTGTTTGCATTAATTAACTGTCATTCATTAGGTAAGTATAGATAAATAGAAAGAAATAAATTATGGTAAACAAAAAAAAACTTTATGTTATAACAACCAACTGACAATAGCATTTATTCACATTTAAGATCTAATGTCTTCCTGTGGAAGTCATCATGGATAATTTAAACTGCTTGATATTGCATGTTGTGCTCCGCAGCAGAACCACTTTGACTATATGATATAAAAATTACAGGATAAAATGTAGATAATGTCTATATTTTTGTAGCTTAATATCAAAAATTGTATATTGTTAGTTTCTTGGAAAATATCAATTCAAAGTGGCCATGCTACAGAGCATACTCTCCAGCAGAACCACTTTAAAATAACGGTTATTTCACGTTGATTATGCACAAGTCATAATATAAACAAATGTATATTTATTGTATATCGAGGTAACATCTACAATTGTAGATAAATACTTACTGATTTTTAGTAATATGTAAATGTTTTATCGGAATGCGCCTGCCATGAATTTCTTAGCAAATATCAAGATTAATACATACATACATACATAATATATATATATATATTTCTTTACGATAAATAAATTAATAAATTGTATATCAAGAAAATGGATTCATAAGCTATAAAGAATAAGTAAAAATAGACAATAATGTAAATATAATTTGTTTTATTTTTATGTACATAAAAACAATACATTTAATCATTTTTTAGCGTATATTATGATATGCGATTGTATATTTATTTTTAAATTAGTTTTGGTTACTTTGCTTATATTGTTATCATAACAATACCAGCCTGAACCACGTTTGCAGTGTGACTTGTAATGTCCTACATCACCAGGTAAACCTGAAATATACTCCACGACAGAAACGACAGTAAGCGTCAGGACCCCTGGACCAAGAGAGATATTTGATGTTTAGAAAATACCAAAATTTACTACCTTTTTGCTACTATTTGATACCTAACTTCAAATATTTAGTACCTCAACTGATAGCGAAAAAACACGTAAAGAAAGTGGTCAGCCATTCTGACATCAGGATGTCTGGACCATTTTTTTTTTTCGTAGGTCGAGACAACACACCTTATTTATCTCTTTGTAAATATTTACTACCTTTTTAGTACCTCAACATATATTTTTTTCAAATTTTTTTGGCATTCCGGAAAAATGCTACGCATGAAAGATTGACCAATAGAGATATTTGATGTTTAGAAAATACCAAAATTTACTACCTTTTTGCTACTATTTGATACCTAACTTCAAATATTTAGTACCTCGACTGACAGCGAAAAAACACGTAAAGAAAGTGGTCAGCCATTCTGACATCAGGACGTCTGGACCATTTTTTTTTTCATAGTTCGAGACTACATAACTAATTTATCTCTTTGTAAATATTTACTACCTTTTTAGTACCTCAACATATATTTCTTTCAAATATTTTTGGCATTCCAGAAAAATGCTACGCAAGAAACTTTGTTAGTTATGTATATTCTCCCTCACACACACACACACACAACACACAACAACACAGACACACAAACAAACATTACAGAATAAGCAATAATATTATTAATTATTATTTTAAAAAAAAAATGTAAAATCCTAAACCTGTCCTGTAAACCTACACTGTGAAGTGAGGCCCCCTCCTAAAATTTGTATGCTTGTTTTGTTTCTCTAAATCTTGTTACATTCTGTAATCTTCTTGTTATTTTTTAAAGTTTTTTATCACCTCCCTCCATATACCGTAAGTACAAAGAGACCTTCACAGTAGCCCGCGAAATTCAAATTTTCGTACGTTTTTTGCAATTTGCAAGATGTCATGAAATCCTGACATTTGATAGCAATACTAACATAGGGATTTGTATTACTGATTGTAATGATTATAATTATGTAAGTACATATTTTTACAGTCGCGAATCATACTTTAATCAACGCACACCCAGACACTGAGCTGCACATTGCAAAAAACGTACGAAAATTTTAATTTCACGGGCTAACGTGAAGGTTCCCCCTTAATACTTATGCCATGTAAATAGATAAATTGTCACTTTATTAATAGAAATATCATCATACAACAATTAATCATAAATAAGCTTGACTTCCGCAAATCTTGTTATCACTATAGTTAGTTGGTCTCTCATACTGCAACAAAGTTTTTGCCCGTAACATAAACATTCAGAACACTAATCTGACGACGGTATACTTTTTATTTCCAACAATATTCGTGGGTACCGTATAAATTATTTCTTAAAAACTACCTACCCTCATGATTGGTTAATAAAGTTCGTCACGTCGCGTCTTTTCGTTCGCGTCACACAGTTCCACCAATAATTATTTCTAATAATATTAATTCGCCAGTGGTTATACTTAAGCAGTGATTACGTATATTTTCTATAATAAACTATGAAAAGAGGTCGGAAAACTGCAGTTCCATTAGAAGAACAAAAGTGTGTTTTGAGTGAGTTCAAGAAATACTTTTCACGTAAAAATGATTTACCTTCACCCTGTGACCCAATATACCAAGACATTACCGAAAGATTGTCTTACAAAATGTCAACAAAAGCTCTATACCTATCAATAAAAAAAAATTACGATTTGTTTTTTGGTCACGACGAGTCCGATACTTGTTCTGATGAATTTGCAGAAGCAAGTATGGCAACTAACAAAACATCTGAGTGTGAAACTTATATTTTTTTTATTGATATTTATCAGTGGAATAAAATTAAGCCCATTGATCGTTGCGTGAAACGTACAAGAACCTTATCTGATTTTCGCAGTAAAACTTTGCTACCAAGTCACCAATGGGCGAACCTTCTAAGAGAAGAAATATGGAAACGTGTACGTTCGCCGTGCAGTTGGATATTCCAAAATTATTCAATTAAAAAGGAAGCCAACATTAGGTGTTATGGTTCCTGTAAGCAGTGCAAGGCAAAGGTTGAAGTAGTGATTAATTGGCCAACAGAAAAAATTGCGCGTTGTATTTGTACCATAAGTAATTATGATGAAACATTCAAACATGACTACACAAAAAAAATCAAACTTTCCCCTGTAAAACGCTGTAAGCTCAGTGGTGATTTAAAGTTTGAACATGCTGTGACGGTTAGAAACAAACTGAGTGATTCTATAATGAATAAAAATGATGATTTTGAACCGGCTCACTTACCTACAGTCGGCTGCTTAAGACAAATAAAGTATGAACAGCGGAAAAGCACATATTACGATCCGAATCCAATAATGGCTTTGTGGATTATGACACGTCTATCTCCTTATGATACAATGATTAGATCCATCTCAGTATTTCCTATTTGCATTTATTATTGGTCTATTGCACAGGAACAATTCTACAGGGATTATAGAAAATCTGAGAGAACTGTATTAAGTCTTGACGCAACAGGAAGTATCTTCAAGCCATGTGGACCAAATAAAGATTTAGTACTGAGTAAACCGATATTTCTATATTCATGCGTGCTATTATCAGTTTATAGTGAAAGTGTACCAATAATACAAATGTTATCAGACAATCATACTTCAGAAACAATATATAAATGGCTCGACACATGGTGTAAAACTCAAAATAATGCAACTCCGAGTGAAGTAGTCGTTGATGACTGTGCAGCCTTGATCGGAGCTGTTGTAAGAGCTTTTACAAAATTTGAATCGACAAAAGAGTATGTTAATGCCTGTTACATAAAATTAGAAACAAAAGAGCAAACACCAGATGAATGCTTCATTCGAATCGACACCAGTCATTTTGTTAAAATTCTTTTTAATCTGGCATGCTTTGTCCATGTAGATCAAAGAGTAAAATTTTTGTATTTTAAATGTCTGCAAGAAGTCAAGCGATGTGAAGATTATGATAAATTGAAGGAGATGGTAATTAATCTGATCATAGTGTGTCTGAACAAATATGATGGGCAAGATAAACAAGGAACCTTAACAAGATGTGAAAACGCTAAAATCAGGTTAAAACGACTGACTTCTTTCCAAAACACCTCTGATTCTGAAATCGTTATAGAGGAAACCAGTAAAATTTCGCAAACGTCATCAAACAAATCTCTATTTTCAGACACTGAATCAAAAGGCATTCATGATAAGCAATTTACTGGAAAAAATCCTAAATGGTTTTTTGAAGCTGTTGATTCTGAAAAATTATTGCTTACTCTCACTGATGGTGATTATTGTGCAACACACGACAATTTGTATTATTTCCCACAATTTCTAACAACTTTAACACGACTAATGGGACAACTCCCGTTGTGGTCCAATGTTATGAAAAGAACTTTCCAATCAGAAATATCAGCCCCAACTTCATCTAATGTCGAAGTTTACTTTAAAATGTTGAAAAGATATTTATGCCAAATAAACACGAAATCGGAGAGATATCGTATAGATGAATTTATTGCTAAACACTCCGAGTCTATTTCGGGACAACTGAAAACGGCAAATAGTTCATTAAATCAAGGTAATAAAAAGGAAAAAAAAACGAATGAAAAGAAAAAGGATAAGAAAACTAATTTTATAAAAGGTATAAACAATGAGTCCGTTTTTTCTGATGCGCCTTCAATGTTAGAAAATTGGAGAGGCTTAGGTATTGGAAAAAAGGAAAAGAAAATAAAATTCATTAAAAAAAAGATAATTTTATTGAGAAATGGCTCCTTAACTTTGGCTGATAAAAATTATATTATTTTAAATACTTGCGCTTTTGACGCAGTTGCACAAGCGATTGCCATTGGAGTCGCTGATGACTATGCATTGGGTTGGATCATACATACCAATAAAGATAATGAATATTGTAAATTCATTAAAATGATTGTAGCCAACGATACACAAAATGTTTACAAAGTCCGTACAGAGATACTGAAAAAGTATTTTCAAATCAAATCCATTGGCGATAAAATGTACGTTAATTGTGAATGCAACGTTGCATACATATTTGAAAAGATATTGTTAGATATAATATATAGTGCAGATATAAGAGAATCTTGCACAAATTTTAACTGTCTTGTAAACAAGGTTCATAGGAAATGTGCTTTTTTGCCACTTGACTTCAACAAAGACACATTAAGTGAATTTGTAAATTCAATGATTAACAGCGACAGCAATATGTCAAATTGTAGACATTCTAGCTGCGACGGTATAAGAAGCATAGATTATAATTTGAAGAATATTGTTGCCTTTGAGCCCAATCCTGAAGTACAAATTTGCATCAATGATTTACCAGAAAATATATCTTTAAAAGGTATAGAATACAATCTTTTGTCTGTTATTGAATTTGTGCCATCTGCGACTCCCGAAGGTGTAGGACATTATAAATCGCATTGCCGACGAGAGTCGAAATGGCAATGTTACGACGATATGTCTAGTAGAGTTACTATAAGTTGTAAGAACATGACTGCTCATTGTTTAATATACGCCATGAAATATTAATTATTTAACTTTCATCAATAACATCATGTACACTATAAGTTTCCAGTATACGCTGATCTAGCATTCTATAGGATTTCCTTACAATAAGAGGTCAGCATAAACTGGATATTTATAGTTTGATATGTAGCCTACAATCCTAGTTATTAAAATTATTTTCTATATTAGAGTGTATGATTTTCTATACACAATATAAATGTATCTATATCCTAAAAATTATTATGTAATTAATTATTATGTGGCAAATTAAATGTCCATTATAAAAAATCCATTATGTATAAAAATCTTTCATGCGTAGCATTTTTCTGGAATGCCAAAAATATTTGAAAGAAATATATGTTGAGGTACTAAAAAGGTAGTAAATATTTACAAAGAGATAAATTAGTTATGTAGTCTCGAACTATGAAAAAAAAAATGGTCCAGACGTCCTGATGTCAGAATGGCTGACCACTTTCTTTACGTGTTTTTTCGCTGTCAGTCGAGGTACTAAATATTTGAAGTTAGGTATCAAATAGTAGCAAAAAGGTAGTAAATTTTGGTATTTTCTAAACATCAAATATCTCTATTGGTCAATCTTTCATGCGTAGCATTTTTCCGGAATGCCAAAAAAATTTGAAAAAAATATATGTTGAGGTACTAAAAAGGTAGTAAATATTTACAAAGAGATAAATAAGGTGTGTTGTCTCGACCTACGAAAAAAAAAAATGGTCCAGACATCCTGATGTCAGAATGGCTGACCACTTTCTTTACGTGTTTTTTCGCTATCAGTTGAGGTACTAAATATTTGAAGTTAGGTATCAAATAGTAGCAAAAAGGTAGTAAATTTTGGTATTTTCTAAACATCAAATATCTCTCTTGGTCCAGGGGTCCTGACGCTTACAAACGACAGAGTACGTTTTTTGTTTCAAAACAATTCTTTCTGGTACATCGGTTATATTTAAATAATCATCATATTCAAAAATTATAATATCAGATAACTCGTAAGAGTCTGTAATCGTGCCATTTTCTGTGTTACACTGACGGCATAACCAAGTCTTACTAGATAACATTGAGTTTGCCGATTTTTCTAAGCCAGTCGCTATACCCTCATCTGCCAATGTAACAATATCCAGTGGTAAAATTGTTCAAAATGATGAGTACAATGACCCCTTTTCTGGTTTTGCGTATACTAAAATTAATGTTGTATATATATTATGTATGTATGTATGTATTAATCTTGATATTTGCTAAGAAATTCATGGCAGGCGCATTCCGATAAAACATTTACATATTACTAAAAATCAGTAAGTATTTATCTACAATTGTAGATGTTACCTCGATATACAATAAATATACATTTGTTTATATTATGACTTGTGCATAATCAACGTGAAATAACCGTTATTTTAAAGTGGTTCTGCTGGAGAGTATGCTCTGTAGCATGACCACTTTGAATTGATATTTTCCAAGAAACTAACAATATACAATTTTTGATATTAAGCTACAAAAATATAGACATTATCTACATTTTATCCTGTAATTTTTATATAATATAGTCAAAGTGGTTCTGCTGCGGAGCACAACACGATATTGCTTGCTATGAGCGCATGAGAGAAAGTTTAAATTTTTCCTGGATAATGTAGTTAAGTGTGACACCTGAAAAAGAAAAAGAATTTAAGTCAACTCTCATTAGCATTACATTCCATTAACCATTACATCCATCCATAAAGTCTAATAGGCCTCTTCCTTTAACACTTCAATAGACAATCTATCTACTATAAAGGACAGCAATATTCTGCTCTAAACAACAATACTATGTGCCTACAATTCTATTGATAAGCAGACTTGACTAAAAAGTACCTAAACAAAGTTACTTTTTATAGCCCCAGTGAGTAATTTTATTTAAATTGAATAATTGACTTTGATATTCTTACTAATAATATCAATCATTGAAAAACATTCAAGATAGGTACTTAGATATATTTTCAGTTGCCTTGTTAAAATTTGCTAAGTAAATATTCATGTATGTTGGTAGAAGGTTAGGTAGGTAACTATAGAATGTGCAGCAGCATTCTCTATGCATTTTAACACCATACTGCGCCAACCCGCCTGCCAAGCGTGGCGATTATGGCAAAACCCCCCCTCGTATGTATGGTAGGTACCTAATTATGTTTGATGATGCCTTACCTATATTTTGTATTCACCAGTAACAAACAAAATAATGTTGTTGTGCTTATCAAACATCTTTGAAGATACAATATTTAGGTACCTATTTTGGGCACATTCAATGTTCAACACTTAGAAAGATAATAATAATAAGTAAGTACGTAAGTATTGATATTACCTTGAACAGATAATGATGTGGAATTTTATATTTATGGTGGTGTACAGTTCATCGAAGTCCTTACATAATCCATTGACAAATGCTTATTTCTGTGCTTGTTTTAGTTCTTCGTCTATACCTACGTAGATTTATTGCTATTCAATTAAGTAAAACCTCGAATACATACACAAGTTGTTAAGCTTGTGGCTCATGGTAAGTTTGTTACGGTACCTACGAGGTATGAATTTGTCTTTCCATAAAATGCCACTAATATATCTAGTTTCTGAAATATCGTAATAAGTATCTCTAGTTTAGGTTGTAAAGCACATAGCAAAACAAAACTTTTACAATTATTTTAAAAAATTGATCTCACTGCCTTGCTAGCTAAAATACCACTAATATTGATTTATCATAGATGTTCTACTTACACAAAAACACATTCACAATTTATCAAGAAGATATTCACATACATCATTTCGTAATAATTATGGAGATTTTATGAGTAAATCCCAAAAAATGTACAACGAAAAATGATAGCGACCAACTTGTTGTCTTCGCTTTCGATTCAAACAAACTCGTTTGTTTCAAACCAACTAACAGCTGTCAAAATGGTTACGCAATTCGAATATTAGCGTTTTTAGACTCATATCGTTCACTCTTTAGCGTCTCAAACAGATTCGAATTGGTTTCACACATTATTGGTGTTACGCAATACGAAAGTCGTAAAATAAAGCAAACTCCGATCGGAATGAAGCAAATTAGTCAGAATTGTTTGCAGAAAATGCGTTACGCAATTAGCCTACAGTCCCTACTGATGGCGCCAGTTCACGAACATGATGCATGGATTAGCACCATTCAGCTCAACCATTTTGAAGGGAGCTAAATGATCGAACACACCCATACGGATCACGCAGACAGACACGACTAGCGACTTCAATTTATAATACTTAGGTTGAGCGTTGAGCGGATAAGTAGGTAAACTGGTGAAGGTTGTGGAAACCCGTTACATCCAGAACAGACGTTCTAGCAATTCTCGGGGAGGCTTATGTCCAGCATTGCACTTTGAACATGAGCTATTTTCGTATTGTTGGTGCCGACTCAAGCAAAGCACAAGAAGTATTTATAATGAAAATTAATTTTCAAAATATGTATTTATTTCTTTTTACAGAAAAGGGTGCGGCCAGATGCGGCCATCGTGGAAATGTACGGACAGACTGAGAATTTAGGCCCAGTTTTCGTTGGGGCCCCAGAAGGACCAATTGGTAACTGTGGCAAGATCGCGCCTGCACTACCGGCGGTTAAGGTTGGTAACTTATTTCAAGACATTTTTTTATTGTAACCTGAAAAGGGTCAGAAGACATACAGTCTATTCAAATCCTTGTTTTCAATTGATTATATTAAACGAATATCAACTTTATGTGATTATAAATCAAATGCAGCCGTTATTCAAGCTATATTTGTGCTGCAGAAACGAGCCATTCGAGCAATAAAATTTATAACCTAAGTTGTAAACATTCATTGAGGGATAAATTTAAGGAAATAAACATAATGACAGTCGCATCCAATGACAGATATGTTATAGGGTAAGTGCTCCAGTGAATGAACACTTAAGCGATCTTCGAACTTTAAAAAATCATTACAGTATATTGCCTCTTTTTTTTTTGGGTGGGAAATTATCAAATAACTTCTCCCGCTCTGGGCGGAGCAGGAGGGCGTGTCAGACTTTTACTGACTAAAACCCACCCGTATTCCTTCATTTGCCTGTGTGCCAGGGCCACGATATCCCTTTCGGACAAACTCGCAACCCTGGCAGGCATTGGCCCTATCGGACCCCGTCAGTTGGAGCTGACAACTCTGAGGTGCGCGTGGAATACGACGCGCCGTCGACCTGGGCCTGTACCCTAATTGCGTAACGCAGTTTGAATCGGAATCGGAATGATTTTGAAGTATATTGCTAATCCATCGCTTCTTATGGTAGAAAAAAATGTCTGCTCAACAACGTAAATAACGCAATGTATGTTGTTGAACTGTCAAATTGAAACCGATTCCTACTGATAGTGTGTTACGCAATTAGCCCTCTGGTCCTTATCGGATGGCGAGGTACCCATTGCTCACCGTCCGCAGGCCCGCGCCTACGGTGGCCGGAAATCGGCTTGCGACTCCCGACGCCCGGGGCGTCTCCTGCGGCGACTAGGGGCGCGAGGGCGCGAACCTTGCCTCTCCCTCACGCGTTCCGCCTCCTCCATCGCAAGCATTACTAATTCGCAGAAGGAGGTGACGGCCTCCCATTATCATACAGTACAGTACCTAGTTATTTTAATCTTCGACATTCAAATACGTACCCGACCTTCATAGCATAAATACTAGAAACAAAGACTTACATTGTGCCGAAGGCTAGGCTCCAAAAAATTAAGTAATTCATTTAAGTGCCAAAGTATACATTTTGGGGTACGTATTTGAATATCGAAGATTAAAATACCTACTGTTAAAATATCGATGTTCAAAACATCCAAAATGGAAATATCGAACGACCATAAAACCGAAAATTAAAATAACGAAAGTTTCCAGTGTTTTCAGTCTCCTGAGTGTCATTGCGGAAAAATTTGATTGACTGCTCGTCCGTTATTTGTCCAACCTGCATGTTTACTAACATAGTTGTTAAGATTAATGTGTACTAACGAATTATGGTTGTTTCTAAAATAAAATGTTTATTATTATTATAGTATCGAATGGTTAAATATCCTACGTCCAATACATCTAAAATCTAATAAATATCTACAAAAGTTACATCGAAAGATCCAAATATCGAATGTCCTAAATATCGATGGGTACATATATTATTTGAACATCGAAAATTAATATACCTACGTGTAAAAATGGGTTAATTTTCAACATTTAATACGTTCATTAATTCACCCTAAAAATACGTACAAGTTAAAATATCGAACACATTTTGATATAAGTAGTATGAGTGGAAAAACGTTTCTGCAACGTCTCCGGCGCTACGGGAAGAGCAACCCCTTCGCCCTTGCGAAACAAAGGATAAGCACCCATGTTCACCTCCGCAGCTTCGGCTTGCTGGTCGCCTCTGGCGACCAGCCTCAGCCGCTGCGGCTCCCACGGGTGCCTATGCTTTGTTACAGCGGGCGGGGGTTGCCCTCCCTTCGCTCCTCCGGATTTTTATATACACTCTAGGGGTAACAGCCAAAAGACTACGTAAATTCGGGGTGCCCCAATTCGGTTTTGGAACAATTTCGACCTATTTTATCCATGGAAATCAGTGTCTAGTGTACTCGTACAAGCATAGGTCAATCGTGAAGGTATTATTTAGGTCTTTAAAATAAAATATTTTCTTGAAAGTCAATATGTTGTGCTACTAAAGTTAGTGACAGAAACATATCGCTGCAAAACCGACTCCACGTAGTCTTGTCTGCCCTACCCCTAGAGTGTAATTCAGAATCGCGTAGGCGCGGAGGGGCGAGGCAGCCCGCGAGCTAAGGAGCAGGTGGTTCTGATGCGGCGGTGAGCGTTTAGACCATCTGCGACGTTAAGCTCGCGTGGGACTGCCGGAGCCCTGCAGCGCCAGAGCCGTGACGGAAACCATGCTTGCTTGCATGTTGCATGATTGCTGCATGCTTGTTTGCTAGATGGTAATCAGTTACTAGGTGGGTTACAAAAAAACCTACATATATGAATACACTCATACCTACTGCCTATATAATTTTTTTTCGGTATTTCAACTAGTAGGTATTTTTAACGTAGATATTATGAACTTAGATGTATTCAATGTTGATATTTTGAACTTGGGCATAATGTCGTTCGATATTTTGAATCATTCGAAATTTTAATCACTCGGCATTTCAATCTTCGACGTTTTAAGCGTAGGTATAACAATTTTCGACATTTAGATATAATCTAATTTTCGATATTTTGAACATTGGTATTTTAAGCGTAGGTATTTTAATCTTCGATATTCAAATACGTACCCACCTTTTGACAACAAACTCCCAAGCCATGTTATAGCTGACCCTCAATAAATACAGAAACTCTGTCAAAAAGGTTTCTATAAAGTTAAAGATTACTTGGACGACAAAAAGGCTTGGGATTAATTAAGCTACTCCGATGTACACACGGCTACACATCAAGCTATACATTTCTAGTATACGCTGATCTCGCATGATGTGTAGCCGTGTGTACACTCAAGCAACAAACTATGTATCTTGGAATTGATATTGAAATTTTTATTTATTTACGTGACATTATACATATGTGAGGACTATGTGGAATGTGGATCATATATTTTTTATTTTTATTTTTTTCTAATTTTGTTTTAATGATAATCTGGCAGTATGAGTACCTACTTTATGCGGTCTACCCAAATGTCCTTTCTATGGTTTTGTTCGTCGAGTCCTTGAGCTCCTTAAGTTCGGAGTTGAGCTGCACGATTACTGACAAATGCGTACACTGACTGGATAGGTCCACTCAGTCTGTGTGGTTCTTTCCTAAAAAAAACCATTACAGACACCAATCTACATGGTCTTCACATGATCTGATCATGATTTTGTCTGGACTTTAAAAGAGACTGTGACCTCTGAGTTTGTTTCGGCCTTTCTTCTCAGAGTAGTCAAATAGGAAACGCCGACCTCATCTAGTGTTTAAAATAATATTTATGATTGAAGTGTAAAAGTGTCTGTACAAACCTACTTACAGAAATAAAATCATTTCATTTCATTTGAGTGAATTTCGGAATGAATATTTACTGTTTAATGAATACTTACTACGAGTATTGTAAAATTCATGTTTTTTTTTTATTTGTATCCGAAACTCAAATTTATGGGTGCTAAAGTAGTATTTCTAAAACCCTTAAAAGTTTGGAAACTAAATCACGAACGCAGTATACATTTCACCCTGTTCTCGTCAAATCTGCGTTTGGCCAAAGAACCAAATAAAGTATTATCTCATTTGTATGTTCATTTTTCAGTTAGTTGATCCAGAGACGGGCAAAGAAATAACAGAACCGAACAAGCCAGGAGAAATATGGACAAAGGGAGCCAGTTTTTCTGTGAGTTCTTCTTTATTTCTATACTAGCTGTTGCCCGCGACTTCGTCTGCGATCCAGGATGAAAAGTAGCCTATGTTCTTATCCAGGGCATAGTCTACCTGTAAACAGCTGAACGGATTTGGATGAAATTAAGCACACATTGCTTAATTTCATCCAAATCCGTTCCGCTGTTTTAACGTAAAAGCGTAACAAACAAACTCACTTTCGCATTTATAATATAATAATAATATACTATAAATAAGGATTCTTCAGCATGAGTCTAGCAACCCACTGTTGGACATGCATGCCTCTACATATCGCACGCCAATGAGGGTTTTCTGAAATGACGTTCAATGGGTCATCCGTAGTCCGGCCGGCCTGTCAAAAGTGTCAAAGTGCCTACATTTTCTTTAGTCGTGACTGAATGATGAACAAATGAATCAACTACATCATATTATTTCATATTCATTGTCGAAATGGAAGACCTCTTGTCAAAGTGGCGCGGTGGCGCCACCTGGTAGCGTGAATTTTCATGAAACCCTCAAAAAAACAATTGCTGTGCGTTATGGAATTCGAAAATCAAGGAACTGATGGCGAGTTAGTATCTCTCACAATTATTTGTTGCTTAGAGGAAATAAATAATTATTTGCTCTCATACACATCGCTCGTATAACAATAGATTTTATTAAGCATTGTGTTCACCAACATTTAAAATTAAATCAAGTTTTAAATCAGGGATGCACAGACCGCGGCCCGCGGGCCGCATGCGGCCCCCCGGCTATATGTCAGTGGCCCGCCAGCAAAAATATTCCCTCGTACATTTGAAGGAAAAATATTGCTGAGGTTTACAAATAATATAAATTTGAATCACGCGCGTTTCTAAGTGGGTTCGCTGTGTGGTGCATGATGCGTACCTACTCGGAAACTTTTTCTGTATTGAATAATAATAAAACAAAAAATCGAAACCGCCTAGCAAATTAAAGTTTGGAAGTCATTTTACGTGTAACAAGTAAATTCGAGCCAAATGTTAAAAAGATTGTAAGCACAATGCAGTTGTTGTTTGCGCAATGTTTTTAATTTGTGCTGGTGACCCGCCATTAGTTCATCATTTGCCCAAGTGGCCCATGGTCACAATAAGTCTGTGCATCCCTGTTTTAAATCAACTGATTAAATATTTAATTTGTTCTATATTTAAAATTTTCTTCGGAAATTTGACATAAACCATTTAGTATGTTTACATAGTTGTATTTGTGTATTTGTTGGAGAATTGAACTTTTATTTGATGTTTCACACTTATTGAACACGGTAAGTGGCGCTGCGATCGAGTTCTAGGAAACAGGACAACAACTGTCCGGTCAGCTACTACTCGTACTAAGTTAAAATTAAAAAGTCTATAATACCTCAAATTGCTTTGCACGATTCTCCGTTATATCGAAAATACTGCAGCATTCATTCTGAAATAAATATATGGTAAAGTTAGGCCCGGCGCCCATTATCGGCATCGGCAAGGAAAAGGATCCTTCGGCATCCTACATGCAAGCGCACACTATCGGCAATTATGCTTTGGCATGCTGCAACGTTCTTAGGGATGACGAAGCGTCCTTAAGGATGCCGCACTCCCCTCGCCCCGCAGGGCAAACTATCCCCCGAGTGTTGCCTTGGCGCCGGCGGCGTACCGAAGGATGCCGAAGCATCCCGAAGCATTCTCAAGGCTGCCGATACACCAGATTCAAGCATACCGAAGCGGTATTTTTGTTATTACGACCACATATCACGGAAATTTCTACTTTATTGCCATTATGTTATAGTATATTGCTATTTGCCACCTAAAATCCTCAGTCGTACCGATGCCGATAATGGGCGCCGGGCCCTAAGGATTCATGTGTTTGAGGAAAACACGAATCCATAAAATTTTCTCGACAGAAAAAAATACAAAGTTACCTCCAAACCGAACATAAAACCACTAGTATTAAAAAAATATTAAAATTTTATCATGAAACTTTGCATAGTAACTATACTAAATATAAAACAGATAGGTACTTTGTTTTTTTTTATTTACCATTTTTTTCACCGTAAAAAGAAATTACCTAAACTATCGGCGCCTTGGAGCTTTCTCCCTGCCGCTCTGTCTCGCTTGCTCGCTTCACCGCTAACAGTAGTGTGCGAGTGAGCTACAGAGTGAGGTGGCGCTGAGTTAATATGGACTCTTAATTATTAAGATAAGTTTAATACACATAAATCTTTCAAAATTAATATTCTGAAGGATGGTGAAAACCGCATCAATTCTATTGTGTAGTTTAGGAGATCTAAGCGGTCATGTAGTCTTCTACTAGTCTTTAATTCCTATGCAATACAATATTAAATAATTTTCTTCAGGAATACTACAACAACCCTGAAGAAACTGCAGCATCTTTCACAGAGGACGGCTGGTACAAAACAGGAGACATTCTGTACAGAGATGAGGAGGGGTACTACTTCTTCGTTGAAAGGCTCAAGATGTTGATCAAATATCGGTCGTACCACGTAAGCGAGCATGTGTCTACTGTCTGGGAAATATTTTTTAACCAAATTGACACCTTATATCAGTTTGCCGTGTTATAGGCAGTTATTGCCATTTCATACTACTGCCAATTGGTAGAACAGTTATGATTTTGAAAATACGGACAATTTAAGTTGGTAATCAATTTGCTGAATGAGGGTTTTCTGGCAGCACTGAGACGTCAGGTCCGGACCTGTCAAAAGTGTCAAAGCCCATATAGTATTTTCTTTAGCCATGACTGAATGATGAACGAATGAACGAAACGAATGAATCAATCATCATCAATTTTAAATTCATTGTTGAAATGGAAGACCTCTTGGCCAAGTGACGCCACTGGTGGCGTGAATTTTCATGATTGGTAAAATCAGGGAAATGAGGGTTTAATTTCCCTGATTTTACCAACCCACTCTTCTTACATTTCTTACTTCATACTCGTAGGTCTAGTCTATAACTTGAATGGTATGGATGTCTGTTCGGGATTTCATCAGGTCTTTCAGCGGGAGATGTAATAAAAACGACTTGATTCTCCAGTAAAATTGTATATATTGATATAACGTAAAACTGTCGGTAGAAGTTGAATAAAAATGAAAAATAAAGTATTTAGCTAAGACACACGTAGCTGCAATATTGCTGTGATGACTTTAATAGGCGTTCCGCGCAAACAAACCCCCGGGCGTTGAAAGCCTGTCTTTCAACCAGAATAGTCAGACGGGGTAGATGGGCAAAGGACAAATCTTGCTAAATGATCGACGGAGCAGGCCACTGGAGGTTTTGACGTATGCAACTCTGATCACTCCATCGGGACCTGGATAGGTAGCGACAATCCGACCCATTTTCCACTACAGAGGCGGCATGATGTCTTCCTTTAGAAGTACCAGGGAGTTCAGCATCAGAGAACCTTTACGTGTGCGCCATTTCGTCCTGAGTTGGACTTTTCATAAATCCGAACTCCGACCAGAGCACCGCAAAGCTCAAGTCTGGGAATAGTGGTTGGTTTCAGAGGGACAACACGACTCTTTGCTAACAATAAACGTACCAACACTTGATGTTCATTGTTGACACTACGAACGTATAAGCATGCTCCGTATGCTCGTTTAGACGCATCAGTGAAAACGTGAATCTAACGTACCAGCTCAATACCGTGACGTACGGCACGGCCAGCGCTCCGTTCTTTGCAATGAGGCGTCACAGTTGGGTTTAGATTGCGTTGATAAAGGGCTGCTGAGGCATCGATCACTAATAATTAGTGATCGATGTGCTGACGTCATTCTACGTGACTTCTACGTCGATGATTTGCTGACGGGAGGAGATAATCTCAACGAAGTAAGAGACTTGCGTCATAAAGTAACTCTCGGCTGACATTAGGAAAGTTTGGACTGAACTAGAGGTCCAATTCACCAGTGCTAGAGAACATTAATCCTAACTACAAAACTCTCGCGGTGTACGGAAACACTTGACATGCTTTCCTGCATTATTGGACCCCTCTTCCAGAAAGAACAAGAGGGAAAGACGGGTTAGGAAACGCAGGGCATAGATCTTGGACCAGTACTAACTAAACCCGAAAAGGGGTCATTGTATGTGACCCATTGTCGGGTTTAGTATAAACAAAAAACTTTTTACAAAAAACATAGTAACCGACTACCAAAAATAACACTACAAAATGAAAAATAACATTAATTTCGAAAGTCGGTGTCTTTGGATCTGTATTTGAGTTTTTTGCCACCGACTTCCGAAATTAATGTTATTTTTATTTTGTAGTGTTATTTTTGGTAGTCGGTTACTATGTTTTTTGTAAAAAGTTTTTTATTTTTCACTTTTTAGTGGCTCAGTTTTGATTTTATCTAAATTACAATAGCCTAATGTTAACTGCTCATCATCTTTTATAAAATATTGCTTTTCCCGATGCTGGGACGTTGATTGTTGAGGAGTTCTCCTGCTAAGAACCAAGAAAACTGCCACTCACCATATGCATAGTGACGAGCATAAATTGCTTAATCGCAACCCGTTAAATAGGTACTCATTATTTTATTGTTCCGGTGGCCATCTGTGGTCTCCTTCATCAGTTCCACTTCACCAAATGGTGCTTTCCGAGAGCAAATGCACGAGTTAATATAAAAAGTTCCCAAATCGCTATAAGTTTGCATATAAAATTTGAGGGTTTCCCTCGATTTCCATGGGATTCCCTCATCAGATTCTGATTTGGTGGCAATGGGACCACCTCGGGAGTATACCCTTTCAAACAAAAAAAGAATTTTCAAAATCGGTTCATAATTGACGGAGTAATCGCGTAACAAACATACAAAAAAAAAAAAAGCATTCAGACGAATTGAGAACCTCCTCCTTTTTGGAAGTCTGTTAAAAACTAATGTTGTATATTTATTAAAAAAATACATTATAATATTTATAGGCTTCAGGTTTTACTAAAACGCCTTAAGGCTCCCGCAGACAGGCGTGACGCGACAGTAGTAGCACAATTTCTATAAAAACTTCATGGAAAGAGTCGCGCTGTACCTGTAGCGCCCGCAAAATCGCGCCAGTTTGAGGTGATCATATCTAATGAAGAAACTAAAAAAAAAAATATTCTAAACGCTTCTTTTAAAGTAACGGCCCACGCTACCAGCAGCCGTTGACCCCATTGCCAGCTGTAGTTACTTAAAACTGAGTTTAGTTTTTTTGTTTTATTTCAAGCTGCCTGTCCACCGGAGCGGAGAAACTAAAATATTAACCATTAGAATTGCAAATGCCTGACCACTTGCAATCCTATTGGTTAATATTTCTCCGTTTCTCCGCTCCGCAGCCTCGCTCCGCTCCGGTGGACAGGCAGCCTTATCGTCATAAATATCGATACCGGGACGCATGACATCGGCAGAGTTTCGCTAACTTAATAAACTAGCGACTTCGAAGGGACCGTCGGATAACGGTTTTTATAGCCGGTAGTCGCTATAACTTAAAACCGGCCAAGTGAATGTTGGGCCACGCACAATAACAGGTTCCATAGTTGGGATGAATTTATCCCAATAACAAACATTACATTGTAGTTGAAAAACATGCTCTCCCATACATCGATATACTTTAAGGTCAATTCTCCAACTGCAAATTTAAGTTGGTCGACTATTACTCGTTAACTTGTAAAGCCAACTTAGCTGTGATAGTTTTCCTTTTAATTTCGTCATATATACTACTTCTATGATTTTTTTCACATATCCAAATCCGGCTTGCAGGGGACGGGGGATACTTGACTCTAACAATATTACGCAAACGGATCCCTAAATTGAAAAATGGTTTTCACAGACCCACAATATTTTTAAACGGCCTATCCAACGCCCACACCATGGAACAGACGAGAAAAAAAATATGTATACCCATGCCAAATTACAGCTTTCTAGTACTAAGCGTCTCTGAGCTAAGCGGGGGACAGACGGACGGACGGACAGACAGATAGACAGACAGACAGACGGACATGGCGAAACTATAAGGTTCCTTGTTGACTACGGAACCCTAAAAACTAAGTAAGTAAGTATGTTAAAATAAATGCTGGGACCTCAAAATTTCGTCGTAATACCTAACCGGTACGTCGTTTTAAGCGATGTCGTTATAAACGGTTTTGACTGTATAGGTAGGTACTATACTTCCAAGTGTTCATCCTCTTTCGCCGCAGGAGACGCCCCGGGCGTCGGGAGTCGCAAGCCGATTTCCGGCCACCGTAGTCGCGGGCTTGCGGACGGTGAGCGATGGGTAGCTCGCCGTCCGACAAGGACCTCTGGCCCGGGTCGACGGCGCGTTGTGTTCCATGCGCGCCTCAAAGAGATGAGCACCAACTGACGGGGTCCGTTAGGACCAATGCCAGGGTTGCGAGTTTGTCCGAAAGGGATATCGTGGCCCTTGCACACAGGCAACGGAAGGAACACGGGTGGGTTTTAGTCAGTAAAAGTCTGACACGCCCTCCCGCTCCGTCCAAAGCGGGAGACATTATTTGATAACTTACCACCAAAAAAAAAAAATTGTTCATCCTCATAATAACCGTTTATCCTTTTCAGATAATTCCTCCGGAGATCGAGGCAGTGATTCGGGAGCATCCGGGCGTGCATGACGTCAGCGTCACCAGCGTGCCTCACGAAGATGATGGAGATCATCCCGTCGCGTGCGTCATGAGAAGTCCAGGGTCCAAGGTTACAGCGAAGGAGATTAAGGAGATGGTTGCTAGTGCGAATTATTTCCTTTTTTATTTTTTTTTTATGCAGTGCGTCGAGATCTGCTACCGGTGCCGGGTCCTCTGTAAGCAAAGACACTATATGCCCCAGTATTTAAGTGAAATCTCCATTCCGAATCTATGAACAATATTAAGATACTCAATTCAGGAACAAAACACAGTTTCAATGGTCGATCGACCAATTCATCAACTCCTTTCGATCAATTCCTTTTGCACCAACCCTGTTTCACTTTAAAATAGGTACTTAAAATTTGAATTCTTTTTCTAGATAAACTATCAGACTCACAAAGAATACGAGGTGGTGTCATCTTCATGGACCAGCTTCCTATGACCTCTTCAGGAAAAATAGCACGCGGGGAGCTACGCAAAATGGTGCTGACACTCAAGAGAGAATAGATGACATTCAAAAATAGTAAAATTTGCTGTGATCATAAGCAAGATGACTTGAGACATATAATATCAAACGCGGATAAATAGTAAATATCAGTGTATTCCCGTTGTAATTTACAGTGATACGAATATAATAATGATAAGGGGACAATATTTAGTAATTATGTTTCTGTTAATTAAATAATTACTTACTTGAATCTGTTTAATTTTGACAACTTATAATCCATGCCAGAAATTTTGGTCCTGTGGGGAATATGCACGTAGTTTAAAACTTATTCATTATTTTAATTAAGTACATTGTGTAGGAGTCAAAACAAAATTTCCTATTTATTTAACATTTTTGAATGCCTTATTTCACAATTTTGTTTTTATTGTACTTAAATGACCTGCCACGTCATACACTTCATCCTATGGTATTATTTGCGGATGATAGCACATCAATTGTTTCATGTAGCAATAAAGAATCATATGTAAATGACATTAACAATACAATTACTTAGTACTTTAATATGTAATGGCTTGACAATCATAATTTATTTAGTTATTAACCTCCAAAAAACCAAAATCATGCACTTTTCTTATTTATTATCTCACTGTATGCTGCACCGGTCGTAGTCATCACGTCAACGCCGGCTTTCACTGAAAACCAGAGCTGGGGCTCTGTCTCGAATAGGGTCGCAGCATTATGCTGAGCGGTGGCCGTTTTGCGTGGATGTGACGCATATTTTCCCCCCTACTTGTTCTTTTTGTGCTTTTTATGTTCTTTCTTTGCGTCATGTTTACCGCAAATAAACGTAATTTCTTTCTTTTCTTTTTTTACCAACGACTCTACGGGAGATATGGATATAAACTACCATGGTCAAACTATAGAAAAAGTAAAGAGTACAACATTTTTGGGTATCTTAATTGACAGCCAGTTAACTTGGAAGCCGCAAGCAGAAGATATATGTAAATGTTTAAGGACAGCCGCGTTTATGTTGCATAATCTATCAAAAAAAGTACCTAATTCTATCGACAATATTAGTGGCACATGGTCTAGTAATCTCCATCTTAACATTTGGTATAATATTTTGCTGTCACTGTAGTGAAAGAGAAAGCATTTTCAAAGCTCAAAAGCGCTGCCTGGTATGATGATATTATGGCCCCCTGGGGGCCTAAAATGGACGCTTTCGCAGAATCATATTATGATCTGCGTATAATTCATATCCCGCAATTTATCTGTTTGACAGTTGTGTATGGAGTTTCGTAAAATGGTCCACAAATTAAGAATTATTCTGCCAAAGCGTCCATTTTAGGCTCCTTGGGAGCCTAAAACGGACGCTTTGGCAGAATCATGCGTGCAATTCATACAGCCCGCAATTCATCTGTTTCACAGCTGCTATTTGACATTAGACTTCAATAAATTAATTCTTAATTTGTGGACCATTTTACGAAACTCCATACACAACTGTCAAACAGATGAATTGCGGGCTATATGAATTGCACGCATGATTCTGCCAAAGCGTCCGTTTTAGGCTCCCTGTTCTATAACATGGCTTGGGAGTTTGTTGTAAAAACGTATACTTTGGCACATAAATGAATTACAAATTTTTTGGAGCCTAATAACAGCACATTTTTGGAGCACAATGTAAGTCTTTGTTTCTAGTATTTATGCTATGAAGGTCGCTGTGTTTAGAATATAGATTAATATTCTTTTTTACATAAATCAGGTTCTCTAGACATATTGAGATGCGACTGTCATTATGTATAATACCTATACTTTGAAGGCAATGATACTATTTATAATAATATAATTGTTTAAGGCGATAAAATAAATTTGGATGAATAACTAACATTTTGCGTATTATTGATTATTTCCCGGTACTTTTTTGACAGAGTTGTATAATAAATTCACATTAAACTGTAAACGCATAGGTACATAATTATACAACAAAACTTCAAGATTGTTGTATGCGTTTACGTTTAATGTGCTTTTACTAGCTTTTACCCGCGGCTTCGCCTACGTGGATGTCGAAAACTATCCCATGGGAGTGTACTACTAGGATTAAAGTAGAACGAAGAGGGGGACTAAAATGGACGCTTTGGCAGAATCATAATATGATCTGCGTACAATTCATAACCCGCAATTCATCTGTTTGACAGCTGCTATTTGACATTAGATTTCACTAAAGCAATTCATAATTTGTGGACTATTTTACGAAACTCCATACAAAACTGTCAAACAGATGAATTGCGGGTTAAGAATTGTACGCAGATCATACTATGATTCTGCTAAAGCGTCCATTTTAGGCTCCAAGATCGCATTGCGCCTGCCGCTGCCGCTGCCGCCATCCACCGTAATACTGTGATATAACTAAAAGCATTCATTTAAATGATATAATGTCACGGCATATTTTAATCTAAATTAATTGCCCAATTTAAAAAAAATATTATATTGGATATGGTTTATTAATAAAGTAGATACCGGTTAAATTAAAATAGCTTCGGAAATAACAATGACAATTTTATTAAAATCTGAAGGATAAAAATGCTTACTGTGTCCTCTGAAGATATACTTATGCTAGAATTTTTCGTTGAACTTTTTATGGTGTACAATCCAATAGAACATAATGAATCTCTTACGGTTTACGAGGCCTATAAATGATGGTAAGAATCACATCAAAATCCGTTGCATATTTTAAAAGAACATGGCACTCAGCCAGACACAAAAAGCGACATTGTTTTATAATATTTAAAGATAGAGATTAGAGAAGAGGAGAGATTAGAGAATAGAATTAATGTTTAGAGATTACAGATTTAAAATAAGGCCATTTGGGATTATCCTTTGTTTAGTTTATTTTTCTGTTTTATTCTTTGTAGTTTAATGAATTGCGTTCATTATTTAAGTACTAGGTAATTGATGAAGAATGTCACGGGTAAATAAAACTCTGTTAATGATCATAGTTTGAATTATTTATGGTCACCATAAATACCTACACTCAATCGTAAAGAAATTATTAAATTATCTTTTGAAATACTGGATGTGTAGGATTGTTTATGATGATTATTGATTACACCAATATAAATTAGTACTAAATATTCGTGCTATTGTTATCCGATTTGATCAACTGCTTTAGTAGCTACGTAGGTACCTACATAAATATATTTCATTAAGACCAATGATATATTAAACAGATATGTTGTGAGCGCGCAATCGTGAAGACTCGAAAACGTCCTAATTGGGACGTATTGACTTTAGTCTGCGACACGCATGGTGACGAGTGAACGCTAAAAAATTCAAAAAATGTCATCGTGTGTATTTAGAAAGTGTACCTACCAATTATGATACCAAAGTTAATAAACCACAAGGGATCTCATACCAAATGTAAGTACGCAATATACTTACTTCGATTTATTAATATATTTCAATTATTTTCCTAATATTCTCATATTTGGAGGTTAAAAAAAAGAAAGAAATGGAAATAATTTTTTTTGTCGTGAGGACGATCAGGGGTCTAAAATGGACGCTTTGGCAGAATCATGCGTGCAAATCATTCCCGCAATTCATCTGTTTGACAGCTGCTATTTGACATTAGACTTCACAATAGCAATTGTTAATTTGTGAACCATTTTACGAAACTCCACACACAACTGTCAAACAGGTGAATTGCGGGATATGAATTGTACGCAGATCATATTATGATTCTGCCAAAGCGTCCATTTTAGGCTCCAAGGACGCATGCACTCCATTCACAATTTGTTAGTCTGTGATGCCAACATTCGGTGATTGGTGGCCAGAACAATGTTTGTTTACATTCACGCGCAATTGACAATACTTGTTACATATTCGCATAGCACCTAAACACCGGACATCGCGGCATTTTTTTCAATCCTCCGGCTACAGCCTTCGTAATTCACTAGCTGTCTCTTTTTGTTTTTATTAAGCCATCTCTTTTCTATCATTTTTACTTGTTGTGAAATGTAAAATGAATGAAAAGTGGGTATGTGTGCTGCCGCTGCTGCGCGGAACACTTTTTTCGGTTGTTTTATAATATCATTGTTATTTATAGACCGTCAGGATTGAGGAGCCACTTATAATGTGTTGTATACCAAAATTATATACCTAGTGTTTACTTTTATTTTTGAAACAAACAAACAGAAAAACAAACTCCTTTTTAGCTTTATTATTAGTATAAATATAAGATAGATTTAAGTTGGTATCGACCATAATCTCAAGTTGTTTTTCTTGTTTCTACTGAATAAAAATAATTCCAAGTGGCTTTTACATTAGGCCTGTTTTATTGCCTCGCTTAAAATGTATTCACAAAATCCATTAGGCCACCGAGCGAAACAGACACTACACCGACAGCTATAATATATTTTTTCGAAAAGAAAAATAACTGTGGATTATTATAAAACTGAGATAAATTTTTTTTAGTTCATTTCGGAGAATTCCAACTCGATCCTTGGTCCCTTTGTCAATGCTAAATATTTTTGGATCGTAAAACCACAATTTTATTTTTTTTGTAATGTCTGTGATTAGTGATAGTCGACATCTTGGGCACTTGATTATTGAACACTTGCTGAAATGGCCTGATACTATTTGTCAGGTAAGTACCTAATATATATAAATATGTTTATGATTATTATTCTCATTACTTATCTACACATTGATGAGCTCAATGAAACTGGATTGTTTGACTACAAGCAATAATAAGGTCAAGACGGTTCTACATCATCTTCGGAATTAATACCTAAGTATACTTAATTAAAAATGTTTATCTACCAAGCATGAAATAAATAATAAACGCTTTTTATACAGAGTGGATTTTTGAGATTGGGCAGTAAGGGCAGCTACCTTAACCGTTGTAGCTACAAGAAAACGCTCTTGAGAGACTGTCCACTTTTTGAGAAATTTTGATCTGCATAAACAGATTATGAAAAATTGTAGTCAATGGAGGAAAATGGTAAATTTTCACAAAAACTTTTTTTATGCCAAGCGATCCTCTTTCTTATTAGAATCAAAAACCTCTATTGGACCAATTGAGGTTTGAGTAAGTACTAGAAAAATCATAAATCGCAAAAAACTTTTCCCATACATTTCGTAGGAAATGAGACTCGAACTTACATTTTGTACTCGTACTATCGATAAACTGGCCGCTACAAAAAAGACTGATCGAAAAATAATACACTCTACTTTGGGTATTATTTCACCTTAAATTTAAAAACTATAAACATTTGGACTCACCTAGAAGTTATGAGGTGTTCAATATGTTAGCCGTGTCAGTAGGCATAGGTTTATTGTCATTCCCTGTGGTCATTCCTACAGAGCTGATCAAGTGCTAGGATTAATTCCATAGAGGGTAAGTAAATGATTGAGTCCCTGAACACTCGTATTTCTTTTTATAAATTTCAATGTCTAAATAGCGCCACATAAAAAAGTGTAGAGGCGTGATCAGGACTACGAGGTGGTCACGGTATAGGACCATAAATAAGTTTGTATCCACTGCCACAGATAATATAACCCACTGCCTTGCGAATTGCCGGAATTCGATCGATGCGTCTTCGAAATTCGAAGTTTATTTTTTTTTGTTTATTTTTGGCCAGTCTTCATTGTAGCGGTCCATCTATCCATCATAAAAATATATATAAAGCGTTTATTATTTATCATGCTTAGAGATACACATTTATAATCCTATTAATTCCGAAGATGATGTAGAACCGTCTTGACCTTGAGCTTATAATAAGTTGTCAAACAATCCAGTTTCACTGAACTCATCATTCGGATCAATGTAATATTTGTAAATGCTAAGAACCTTATCTCCGATGACGAAAATGTTCCTAGTTTAATTAGCAGACTTGGCAATAAATTTAAACGACACAATTATTTACCTATTATAAGTCTGAAATAATATTTAAATTTTTAATGTATTGTAATTTTATTATAATATATTAAATAATACGGATATATATAGATACAGAATAAAGGTATAATTATAAAAAAAATTTGCGTCGTTCACCAGTGCGCCGCCGCGCGCCTCACGTCGGTTGCGAGTAATAGGCACCTAAACTTTCTGAAGAACATCACCAATTAGGTCACTATAATGTCCTTCTAGGGCGTCGGTCCCAGGGTTTCCACTCACTGCCTTGTAAATACCAAACTTTTATTTATTTACTAGTTTTTCCCGGCCCCGCGTCGCCTGCCTACCTACCTACCTACCTACCTACCTACCCTACCTAAAAATTTTTTTCCCACCTTTTAAGCCTTCCCTAAACTTCCAAAAATATTTCAAAACCAAAATTAGCCAATTTATTTTTATTTATATAGATTTTTAATGTTCTACTTTTTACAGATGAGTATTGTAAAACTTTGTAAGCTACTAAATATTTTCTGCTTTATTTTTAAGATATCTCCGAAAGTGATCAAATCACCACTGTCACGTTCAAACTTTATCGTAGCCTGCTCAAACCTGGCCATTTTTTTTGTAGATCAATTAATTAATTCGAAAAAGACTGTATCCGTTAAAAATATATTATTTGCGTTAGTCGTCAGATTTACGTTATGATAAGAAAACAAATATCGCATCCAAACAGCTGCTAAAAATTAGATTCTGAACTCGATAATATATCCAGTGTTTTAGGCGTACCAATTCGCAACGCGCAATTTTCAAAATAAATATTAAGAAATCCAAGCGTCATAAATATTCAAAACAAATGGAGGTCTACTCCGAAGCGTTAATTCGAAGTATCATGTCCGTGACTACCGCCGGACCACAACGCCAATCGCTTCCATATTTGGCAAATAATTAGTGCTCAATTGGTGCTAATTAGTGCTCGAACAACAGAATTGGTGCCTTAGTAGTTTTCGAGATAATCGACTTTGAATGTGGTCCTGCGGTAGTCACGCTCCCTTCAGCAGGACCACCATGAGCGCCGAATAAGGGGGCATGCTACAGCTATTCTAAGTATACAAATAATTAGTGCTCTTAAATGTGATTCATTTCGTAACAAAAAAAGAACTGAAACATTTGTATTTACCGAGAAATCAACGATGATAACTTTCGCGCGCTCGTTCAGCAGGACCACGACTTTGAGTGTTGATTCCCAGTTTCAGGAGCTAGTCGCTTTCCTCAAACCTACATAGAAAATTAGTGCTCTGCGAGATAAAATTGATACCCAAAATTCAAAATTACTACTCCAGTAGTTAACGAGATATACCATACCATTGGTGGGGTGGCGGTAGTCACGGTGTTAAATTTTCATTTGAAGATTTCCCTATTAAAAACTCTGTGATTTCTTTCCAAATTTATACAAAAATTAGTGCTCCTAAAGAAGTTATAGTAACCGATAATTCAGATTCCCAAGTGTTGTATTTTAAGAGAAATTAGCTTTCATTACTTTTCTATACTAAATGTCCGCATTTAACCCGACCAAATTAAGTTGTCAATGGTATTGAGCTGTTTATGAGATGTACACTCGTGCACATAAATTGATGGATGTCGGAATAGTAATTACAACAGTTCAATATCTATAATTTTTATACAAACTGTGTACCTGGGTACATATTTATTAAAAAAATAACCTATCGTTACCCATGGCCTGTGATACCTTTGTTAATCACATGGGTAGGTAGGTACTCGAATAATTATTTTTCTGTATTGTAAGTAGGTACCTACCTGTTGTGTTGTTATATGAATATAAGAGCGATAGTTATTTCTTATTTATTTCTTTCCTACTAATTTAACGTTGCTGCAATCAGTACCTAAGTATTAAAAACTAAAATTTTGCTAATAACGTTAGTATAAAGTATTGCATAAGTAATAGTTATATATTTTTCAGTACCTGAAGTCGATTTTATCAAATTTCCACTGACATATATATGGTCCTTGGTTGTATTTTTAGTTACCAATTCAATACCTACTTTGTTAAAGCTAGGTTAAGATTTATGAATTCGTAGGTGTATTTTTAATGGAAAATACATTTATAAATCGAATAAGTTTCATTCATTATAGATTTCGAGTTCGATAACAATTTGTAAAATCAGTAGAATATTATTATTATTTATTTATTTATTAACTACGTTTACAAAAAACTTAACATAAGGACTTTGCCCCGCAAAACCGTTTTCACGGTTTGTCTGTGGGAACAGAACTCAATTATACAATTTTTATTTATAGTGCGGACACTTTAATTTCTCTAACTGAACCTAATATGTAACTATCAATTATCTAATCTTATGAATTAATTATTTTAAAATATCCCTAATCACTCATCCGCTCTTCCCCAACAATCTGCAAACCATTTTCCTTAGAACATCGTTTACAAATTCCTGAAAAAGAACTGCTTAAGTAACTTGGCAAATTTACCTTTTATTTCCTGACTTCTTATATCAGTAGGCAATTGATTGAGAAGGTATGGAACTCTTTTATCAAGCGTTCGGTCGCCAAAATAGTTTTTTATTCTAGGTACATCAAATTTACCTGCTGATACCATCCTAGTTGCGTGGTTATGGGTAACTAGCGAGTGACGCCCCCAGCTGCCATGACTGTTAACCAGTAGTAGGTATTTATGTTTTAAGCTGATAGGAAGAATTTTGCAAATTAGTAATATATTAACACAAATCAATCAACTCGATTAGACTATTAAGATAGGCCGACTAGTAGGTAACTAGGTAGAACCATAAACAAAACTAGAAATATGGGTTCGATAGAACAGAATAGAAAAAGCTTGGATATTCATTTATAGTTACAACAATTAAGGATAGAATAAAAATTAGTTTTAAGAATAAGAATACTGGCTGTTTGTGTATGTGAATTTAAATGTTTGTAAACGCACCCACAATACAGGAGAAATTCCTAGTGTTGGCAACGTTTTTTTTTATAAAAAAAAAAATATATTTTCGTAAATATGGGTAGATGATACATCAATAGGTGTTAGTATTGTACAAAGATCAGCCATATTTTGCCATTCGGCATGCAAATATTTAGAAAGAAAGAAGAAAGAAAAATAATTTTATTTGTCACAGAAACACGTGCATACGAAAACATAAACTCGAGTAAGTAAACATTACACAAAAAACAAACAAACATCATCATTTCAATTACATCAAATTATTATCTATTGTTTATTACTTTACTCCATTTGTTATAAGATTAGAAATTTATAATTATAATTTCAGTCCGTTCAACCAATTTTAGCTTATATTCCGTAGGCATAAGGATGCCATTAAAAGCAAAAACGTGGTTACAATACCAAACGTTTTATTACAGTTGCCAGTTGTCATGCCACCAACGCAATAGAAGTCAAAATCGGCTGAACGGACTGTAAAAAATGTTTATTTTAATGTCTAATCTTATTTCAATTTGAGTAAAGGTACTCAGTTTGTATAAAAAATATAGATATTGAACTGTTGTTATTACTATTCCGACACCCATCAATTTATGTGCACGAGTGTACATCTCATAAACAGCTCAATACCATTGACAACTTAATTTGGTCGGGTTATATGCGGACATTTAGTATGGAAAAGTAATGAAAGCTAATTTCTCTTAAAATACAACACTTGGGAATCTGAATTATCGGTTACTATATCTTCTTTAGGAGCACTAATTTTTGTATAAATTTGGGAAGAAATCACAGAGTTTTTAATAGGGAAATCTTCAAATGAACATTTAACACCGTGACTACCGCCACCCCACCAATGGTATGGTATATCTCGTAAACTACTGGAGTAGTAATTTTGAATTTTGGGTATCAATTTTATCTCGCAGAGCACTAATTTTCTATGTAGGTTTGAGGAAAGCGACTAGCTCCTGAAACTGGGAATCAACACTCAAAGTCGTGGTCCTGCTGAACGAGCGCGCGAAAGTTATTATCGTTGATTTCTCGGTAAATACAAATGTTTCAGTTCTTTTTTTATTACGAAATGAATCACATTTAAGAGCACTAATTATTTGTATACTTAGAATAGCTGTAGCATGCCCCCTTATTCGGCGCTCATGGTGGTCCTGCTGAAGGGAGCGTGACTACCGCAGGACCACATTCAAAGTCGATTATCTCGAAAACTACTAAGGCACCAATTCTGTTGTTCGAGCACTAATTAGCACCAATTGAGCACTAATTATTTGCCAAATATGGAAGCGATTGGCGTTGGTGGGGCGGCGGTAGTCATCCGACATGAAGTATCGGCCGAATGTTCGGCCGTTTTATAACTTCCATAGTTTCCTTTTTTGACTTTGAATCCTGACCCGACTTAAAGTCACATTTTTAACCGATTTCCAAAAAGGAGGTTCTCAATTCGGCTGTATGTTTTTTTTTTTTTATGTTTGTTACGCGATTATTCCGTCAATTATGAACCGATTTTAAAAATTATTTTTATGTTTGAAAGGGTATACTCCCGAGGTGGTCCCATTGCCACCAAATCAGAATCTGATGAGGGGATCCCATGGAAATCGAGGGAAAACCTCAAATTTTATATGCAAACCTATAGCGATTTGGGTATTTTTTATAGTAACTCGTGCATTTGCTCTCCGAAAGCACCATTTGGTGAAGTGGAACTGATGACGGAGACCACAGATGGCAACCGGAACAATATAATAATGAGTACCTATTTAACGGGTTGCGATTAAGCAATTTATGCTCGTCACTATGCATATGGTGAGTGACAGTTCTCCTGGTTCTTACCAGGAGAACTCCTCAACAATCAACGTCCCAGCATCGGGAAAAGCAATATTTAGTAAAAGGTGATGAGCTGTTAAAATTAGGCTAACTTAGATAAATACAAAACTGACCCACTAAAAAGTGAAAAATAAAAAACTTTTTACAAAAAATAGTAATCGACTACCAAAAATAACACTACAAAGTGAAAAATAACTTTAATTTCGGAAGTCGGTGGCTAAAAACTCAATTAAAGATCCAAAGACACCGACTTCCGAAATTAAAGTTATTTTTCACTTTGTAGTGTTATTTTTGGTAGTCGGTTATTATTTTTTTGTAAAAAGTTTTTTTTTACTTTGGCTTATCTCATTGACTGTCGTTTTTTTTTTTCACCGTAGTCAGCCATAGTTAGGCGTACTTAAGCGACGGCCGAATATTCGGCCGATACTACGGATTTATGGTCGGAGTAGACCCCATGGACGTACTATTGTACTTTTAGAACATAAACAATTTATTGATATTTTACGAATTCTACGCATGTATTCCCGTTGTCCCCGTACGCCGTGTCCCCGTAGGACGGGCACACGGCGTACGGGGACAACGGGAATTCAATTAAATATTTAAAAATACTTCCCGTTGTCCCCGTGGTTTGGTTTTACATTCAAAAATATGTTTCTGGCACTCGCCGGCCGTTGCCGCGGCACCGCTCGCTCGGCTCGTGCGTTGTGTGGTCACAGTTCTAACCTAACCTGGCTGTTTCGATTTAAAAAAGGTTTACTTCGTACGGGACAACGGGAAATAAATTTCATCACGTCCCGCTGTCCCCGAGACGGGGATATGGCAAACGGGGACAACGGGAATACACTATTCTACGCTGTGTCCATCCGTCCGACCTGTTGTATGGCGTCGTTCCACAGTGTGGGATGCATATACAATGTATGAACGTAAACGAAGCAAAAGGAGTAAGGAGCGTAGCAGGTGGCGATCTATTCTCATTAAAGCCCAATTAAAAATATAACATAATTATTAAGACATACTTTTTTACCGTGTTGGAGGGTAGAACCCATAGAAATATTAAAAACACCTACAAATATTACAAACTGTACGAGGGATGATGAAGAGATCGCCTTCACCAAATTCTTTCTCTATCCCACAGATTGACGCAGCCACAGGAGAAAGCGAGACAAACGCATCAGTTCTGGCCCGTTCGATCCAGCTAACTAGATGTTTCCGAAAATTCGGAGTGAAACCTGGAGATGTTCTGGCTTTGGGCGGAAAAAATCACTTAGATGTACTAATACCATACTATGCAGCACTAATGCATGGCCTGCCTATTGCTGGGGTGGATCCACGGTTCAGAGAAAGTGCGTATATATGCAGTGATCTTGAAGTAGCTCTACGATCCAGACTGTTCATAGTATATAAATACAGGCTGAAATTCTAATGGTTGTTTTCCCGCGGCAGATCAATCTGCCCTCAGTAGTACTATCGATTCATAGAGTTGAAACTTACAAAATAAAAATATTAATTGTTTTCAAATACATAAAAAATATACATCAACTCGAAAGCGTGAGAAACAATAGTAGTACACATAACGTAGGTAGGTATTACTCGAAGTCTCGAACCACACAAACGTGCAGCTGCGCGCTTAAATGTTCAGAGCAAAATAAGCTGTCGCGCGTGGTGATATTGCCTCACCACGCACCCCCCGTTCCGCGCCGCTGGATCACCCAGCTCAGTTGTCCCGCGACCGCCGTACGCGCAATGCGTTATTTGCAAAAATGAATCGACATTAGAAATATTCCAATTTGGAGTACGTCGCTATGGTGCAACTGTACGCTAGGGCTGATTATTATAACTCCCACGCTACCTGGCGACTTTACTCGGAGTCGCTCCGCCTACGCGTCTTCGCGAGATCCTGAACCCCCAAGTTTTGCCCACGTTTGACGTTGTTTATCTTAAGATGTGACAAAAGTGTGAAAGTGTTTCACTTTATTAAAACTGAAAGACAATCTATCTACGTGTTCAATTGTGTACTGAACGCAGTGGCTTGCATTTCGAACAATTACTCCGTTACCGGGAAACGTAAGTACCTACTCGTACCTTAGTAAATAACGAACATTTAAAAGTAGGTTAGTTAATTAAAATCATTGTAAATAAGCTGATTCCAATATTTTAAATACGCCGTAAATACTTCATTGTCTAACTCAGAAAATCATTTGTTGTAAGTTATTTAACTTGTTTTTAAGTTTCGTGTTCAGTAAGTTAAAAATATTTATTTATTTCAGCCCGTAAAAAATTAGGGGAAAATTGGAATAACTTTTAGGTAAATATTTCGTTAACTCAGGAGTAGGTAGATAACAGCTGTAGCGCGAGGGTGAACGACCGCGCGTCGCAGGCGCCCGCTCGTCGCCCCGCGCACTATCGGCCGTTCGCGCTGTATCACTATTGGTTCTAGGTCGCTTTGGAGTTTTGTTTTTCACAATTGTAAATCTGCCATTTATTAATAATTATTTTTTATTCTTTTATAAATCGATTGTACTATCAAAATAAAATCATTTCGCTGCGGGAAAACAACCATTACAATTTCAGCGTGTATATAGTCAAAAAGTCCCTATATTGCACGAAATTAGGAATGTGTCACAAACATGTCACCCAGGGCCAGTTTCTCGAACGAAACTTATCGCAAAATTAATGTGACAAATTTTTACGCGCCTAAACTGCTGCGATTGGCTGTTGAAAAAACATTCAACCAATCGCAGCAGTTTACGGGCGCTTGACTATTTTTAGGGTTCCGTCAACAAGGAACCCTTATAGTTTCGCCATGTCCGGCTGTCTGTCTGTCTGTCCCCGGCATAGCTCAGAGACTTTTAGTACTAGAAAGCTGTAATTTGGCATGGACTTCATATGAATTACGTCGACAGTGGTTAAAAAATGGAAACGTAAAGTGGAGATATTTCTTTTCTCGTTTATCCCATGGTGTGGGGGGGTATCGTTAGAAAGGTCGTTAAAAAATGTTGCGGATCTGTGAATACCATTTTTCGATCCAGGGATCCTTTTGTGTAATATTAAGGTTTAAATTGCGATTATTTGTTAGAGTCAAGTGTCCCCTGCCGCCTGCCAGCTAAATGGTTGTTTTTGGATATGTGAAAAAAATCATGGCTATAGTACATAAAACGGAATTAAAAAGAAAACTGTCACAGCTAAGTAGGCTTTACAAGTTAACGAGTAATAGTCGACCAACTTAAATTTGCTGTTGGAGAATTGACCGTGACGTATATCGATGTATCGCAGAACATGTTTTTCAATTACAATGTTAAGGCAGTCTTTATTATGGTTCCGTACCTCAAAAGGTAAAAATGGAACCTCCGTCTGTCCGTCTGTCACAGCCGATTTGCTCCGAATCTACTGGACCGATTAATTTGAAATGGCATATATGTATATGAATTTCTGCGGTCCAAACACGGACGTGTACAATGTAAATAAATGAATTTTGAATATGGGGTCACTTTTGGGGGACAAATTTGAAAATTTAAAACAAAAAGTTTTACAAACTGTACCGTGTCTTACTGTTTTTTATAATTTTAAAATAAATAGTTTTAAAGTTATTTAAGAAAATTGATGAAAATTGACCTTTCCCCGTTTTTTATCTCCGAAACTACTGAGCCTATTTTTTTTTAATACATAAAATAGTTCTACCATACATAGGTATAGATTATAGGAATACCTATAGGTATTCCTATAATCTTCAATCTTATATTCATAAAAGTCTATGGTATTAAAATAACTAAATCTCTCAATATCATCCATACAAACTTACATTTGCAGTTAGAAGAACATGTTTTTCAACTACAATGTTAAGTTTGTTTTTGGGAAAAATTCATCCCAATTAAGGAACCCTTCATTGGGCGTGGTCCGACACGCACTTGGCCGGTATTTTGACATTCATGTTGCGATAGTTTTCGTTCGAGAAATTGGCGCTAAATAAAATTAAATAAATGTTTACAGGGGATATAAAAAAACTGTTTACAATATGCTCTCCAAGGATAGCATTTTGTCAGAAAGAACTCCTGGACACCTACGGGACTGTTGTGGAAGAACTGCGACTGAACACAGAAGTCATCTGCTTTGATGAAGGAAAGAACTCCTTGGCCAGCTTTATTGAACAATATGATGATAAGGAGGACCAAGAGGAATTTAAGTAAGGGTTCTTCTTTAAAACGACTTTACATCGTGTGATGTCTTGCCCTTCGTGGACCACTAGGGGACCTCACACACTGCTCAGCTATGACCACGACCGCAATTTTGGCCGCAGAAGCCGACCTAAGAATTCGGCTGCAACTGGTCGGACATGTGGTCGAGGTCCTTAACAAGTAGCAACAAATTTAAACCACCTATTTTCTCGCTCAAAAAACGTACAGTCCCGAGCATAATATATTGCTATGGACAGCACGGCAGTAATATCTGATTTCATGATTCATCCATTAATATATGCTGGCAAATAGTAGGATATGTGATCATTTGTGGAAGGCTTATAAAAACAAGTGGCAGCACAAATATGTGAGTGACATCGAAGTGAGTGAATCGTACCAAAACTATCAGGCGAGACAAGCAAAGCCAAATTATAGGATGCTGCTCCGGATCCAGAAATATGAACACATATACACACACAACACACACGCACACACATCTTGTGGCAAATATTTTTGGAGTTATGCGTCATATAGGGTACTTATAAAAATTAAAAATGTTTATTTCAATTACGAAGGTCATTTCGATACATGTTATTGGAGATCACCTTTTAAAACTTCCAATACCTAATGCACCTATTGAACCTATTGTTTACGGCACCTTTTCGGTGCCGGCGGGACTTCGCCAGTTAAGCAAGGAATTGCTTGTGTTAGAAATATCTGCCTACTCAGTTAAATTCAGAAGAATTATATCTCTTTGTGATCGAAAATATCTGACATCACTTTGGCAGCAAAATCTGACACGTTTCGAAAACGTTCTATACTACCACAGGCTTGTGTGGCCGTTTCTAATCATTGTTGAGGAGGTATTGAAAGGGTTCTAGGACATGCCGGTTTCCTCACGATGTTTTACTTCACCTTTTTGAAAGGTGCTGTGATGAAATAAATTACACTAAGTAAAGTGCCTACCTAGTTGGGTTACAACTTGCAACCCACTACTGACGGCGAGGGCCACCAGTGCTGCTACTCTCCATTAAGACGCAGATATATGCCAGTGATCTTGAGTGGTTAGCTTGCGTGTTCTGTACTGAGCTAACGCAACGCGTCGTACGTTCAGCCAGTAATAGGACTCGCCCATCAAGGAGCGCTGTCCCCAATTTGACGCATTAGGTATTAAATTTATTGTACACAAAACAAAAGGTATTTTAATAAAACGCATATACTAAAAGATCAATAATTAAATTACCTATCTATAAATTGGTGAAGGTTTCAGAAAAATACGCTTGGTAGATTTTGCGCCATCCTCAGTTTTTTATCCGCGTTAGACATAACTTTACAAATTAATTTCATTATGTGATGTAAACATAATCTAAAATATTCACATATTAAGTTATTGAGAAAATGCTCTAATTTATAATATATTTTTTCAATACACTTCCTCGAAAACTAGTTCATATCGCACTACGATTAGGTTCACAATGCAATGTATTTCACACGCCTGTGATTTTTAATTTTCCAACACGTGTGCGGGAATAAAAAATTCCAGAGTTAACTTAAACCTATACTTAGTCCAAATTTGTTCAATGCCTTTATTCACACCGTCTCGCACCAGAGACGGTCCTCTCTATTCAGAGGTGATTTTTTTTTAATCTCGGCAAAGATGCGTCTTTACGGCGGCGTTCATATTTTTGGAATATTTATGTAATATAATGTTTATAAATAGAATACCATGATTACTACGATAAAAAAAACGTTTATGAACAAATTAACATTTATTTGTGTTTTTCTCAAAAATATTAGAATTTTCTATTTTTCATATTAGGCTGTTTATCGGCTTTCCCGGCTCCTTCAACCTTGCGAAAGCAAAGCACGGAAAAAAAGAAAATTAAATCGTAGTTTCCTAATAATTCATGACAAAAATATTTCTCGTTATTTTAATTTATTTCTTCAAAAGTGTATCGAAAAACGTCGTTTGATACACGTGGACATTTGTTATTGCAGTTCTCAGCTCAAAAACAACGTCGCCTACGGCTCGGGTGTTAATTCCGCCTCGAATGCAATAACAAACATTCTCCACTTGTGTCAAAATGTACTATTTTCAAATCATTAACACTACTCGTTTAGACGTGATCTTCAGTATAAAATCATTAAAAGTCTGTTATCGTCCACTTAATCGAATTAGTTTCTTTCAGACCAGTGACAATAGACCCAAGCGAGCACTACGCTTGGCTGATCGCCACAGGTGGCAGTTCTGGCATCATCAAACTTGCTGCGTTCACTCACAAGTCGATTATGAGGAAAATAAAGATGTTAAAAATCATATCCCCAGCCATTTACAGTCTGTGAGTACTTACAGCTTTTTGCGATTTGCTATTTTAGGGTTCCTCCAAAAGGAAAAAAACGGAACCCTTATAGGATCACTCGTGTGTCTCTGTCTGTCTGTCTGTCCGTCTGTCACAGCTGATTTGCTACGAATGCTAGCTAGGCTGTTTGTGGGTGCGTTTACAAACATTTAAACTCACATAGAGTTCAAATGTTTGTAAACGCACCCACAATACAGGAGAAATTCCTAGTGTGGAGCAACATTTTTTTTTAAAGAAAAAGAATCTTCTATACTGATTCCGCCTTATTACAAAACAAGATTTATATTTGACATGGGTTAAACCATGGAGCCAGTTTTTGTAATAAGAACGTAACAGTGATTGAAATACCGTTCTTTATACAAAACTGAAAACTTAGTTCGGTACTAAGTTGTCAGTTTTTTGTTTAGGAACTCTACCATAGACGGAATAAAGTTCGAAATTCAATAAAGCTCCATGTTTTAAACCTGAGTCTGAAGATAAACCTTGTTTTGTAATAAAGGGGTATAAGTTTAAATTTGGTACACATATGAATTTCTGTGACCCATTCACGGACATGTAACGTAAATAAATGAATTTTGAATATGAGGGTCAGTTTTGGGGGGCAAATTAGAAAATTTAAATAAAAGTTTTACAAATTGTACCATGTAACATATCAAATTTAATAAAAGGGCTTGTTATGAGGGCCTCAATCATTTTTGTATTTATAATTTTAAGTCATATACTTAGTTTTAAAATTATTTAAGAAAATAGATAAAAAGTTACCATGTCCCATAACTCCGAAATTACTATACCTAATTTTTTTTTAAAAAATCAGTAAATATTTCTTTACATATAGATTACAGGAAAACTTATAAGAAGTCAATGGTCTTAAAATAGCATAGTAAAATTCTCGATATTGTGCGTTTAAACTTACATTTGCAGTTGGAATGTATGGGGAATCATGGTTTTCAACTACAATTTTAAGTTTGTTCTTGGGATAAATTCATCCCACCTACGGAACCCATCGTTGTCAGTGGTCCGACACGCACTTGGCCGGGTTTTACGATATTTTGGTTTCGTGCTTGAACATGATCAAAGAGCCGGGCTTTACTAACTGCACACCTTAAGGCTGCCTGTCCACCGGAGCGGAGCGAGGCTGAGGAGCAGAGAAACGGAGAAATATTAACCAATAGGATTGCAAGTGGACAGGGATTTGCAATCCTATTGGTTAATATTTCTCAGTTTCTCCGCTACGCAGCCTCGCTCCGCTCCGGTGGACAGGCAGCCTTAAGTTGTACACTCTTTCACATAATTAGTAAGTATTATAAAAAAAGAATAACAACATAATAAAATAAAATAATTACAACGAAACACCAAGCAAAACAATGGAAATAAAGATGTCAAATAACTTACAATTTATCATTATGGAATTCGTCAATAGCATAATAAAAAAATTCCATTATTAGATGGCTTAATTTGTTTTTAAATCGAATAATATTTAAGTCCTTAATTCCATTTGGTAATTCATTAAATATTTTTGGGGCCATGCAAAGTATGCTTTTGTGCATCACGGCGGATGACCATACGATTTTTTTTTATTTTGTGTAACTGACGTGATGGGTCGATAATTAAACGCATTAAAATTAAAATAAAACATATTTTCTCAACTCATACTTCCAGTAACAAAAACCACCAGCAGTCGATGACCCCTAAAAAAATAATAATCATAATTATATTTTTTCGTGTTTAGTACCGATGCCCATCACAACTGCGGAGTTTTGCTAGCTTGGTGAACTTGCCTAGAAAACGTTTTTTGACACCGTAAAGTAAACTGCTCTTTTTTTTTTTTTGGTGGGAAATTATCGAATAACTTCCTCCGCTCTGGGCGGAGCGGGAGGGCGTGTCAGAGTTTTACTGACTCAAACCCACCCTTGTTCCTTCCTTTTGGGACAAACTCGCAACCCTGGCAGGAAAGTAAACTCCTCTGCCATCATTATCATGACTGTCACTGCGGCCGATATATATGTCGGCCACTGGTGTGGTTGGAAACCGTAGATTTAGGCCCGGCACCCAGTGGCGGCACGGCATGGCAAGGTATTTTTAGGCGACGAATAAAAATATAACTTAGTAGTATGAAAATAAAGTTGAAATTCCAATGTTAACGGTCGTAAGTACAAAAACAATACCACGGCATGCTTGACATTGAAATTTCAACTTTATTTCCATACTATTAAGTTATATTTTTTTTCGTCGCCTAAAAATACTTTGCCATGCCGTGCCGCCACTGGGCGCCGGGCCTTACGGGTGACCAGAATTAAATACGCTCGCTTGTTCTGGGAGCGCGTTCGCGTCAGGCATTCCTTGATTCGTCGTCCTTAATTAACTTTTTATTTTTTCTCCTACAGCCCAAAAGCCGAAAACATGATGTCGCTAAACTTGTCGTCAGTAAATTGGGTGTCGGCTTTCCTCCGACCGATATTGACTACACTGCTGCGACAGACGAAATTACAGACCTCAAACCCACTAACTCCAGAGCATATCATAGATATAATTAATCAGTATAAGGTAAAGTCAGAGAACTTCATTCAGAGTTATTTTAAACTTTTGAAGTATGTACAGCTACACCTTATCCCACCTTATACCTTCTCCCCTTATCTTGTCATTGTCACCTTATCCTCTCAATTTCATTAGGTACGTCAATGACGTATTATATACAGACGCGTCATACACGAACATTAGTGCACTCAAAAACAGCGTATGCCATGAATGTAGCTACATACTTGCATACAATCATACAGTGCGTGAAGATGTAGGTACAATATTTTGTTTTGTGATTTTTTTTTTTTGTTATCTAGCCAGAATTCGCTTTCCTGGTACCCAGTGTTGCGAATGCCATCATCAAGAGTAAGAAGAAATGTGATTTTACTTGTTTTGAGCGCATCATCCTGGTTGGAGCGAAAGTATATAATGATCTTGTACTTAAGTTACGGGTAAGTAAAAATGCCGTATCTCCGAGCCTCAGATCAAATAATAATCCAAGACGTAGCGCTGCGAACAATACTGTGAAGCATGCCACATAGCCACAAAAAAAAAAAAAAAATTCTGCTTACGTAATACTTGAATGGCCTCAATTAATGAGAAAAAGAAAGATCATCCCCACCCTTCAATTCTTTTTTCATGATTTTATCTAAACACTTTGTCGAAGTGATCCATTATATAACCCATGCCAAATTACAGCTTTCTAGTACTAAGAGTGTCTGAGCTAAGCCGCGGACAGACAGACAGACGGACATGGCGAAACTATAAGGGTGTGGACTACGGAACCCTAAAAAATATTTATTTCTTTTTACAGAAAAAAATGCGACCAGAAACCTGCGTGGTGCAGATGTACGGACAGACTGAGAATTTGGGTCTAGTCTTTATTGGGCTCCCAGAACCTATTGGTAACTGTGGCAAAACCTCGCCTGCACTACCGCCAGTCATGGTAGAGTACTACTTAATCTGTGCAAGGTAGCATAGAACTATAAATCTAATAACCTACCTAGAATGTTACAAAGATCTTCTGGAGCCAGAATGACATTGACAGGGGGGCGTTGTTGGTAAACATTAATAATAAATAAAAGTATGTACAAACAAAGTGAAGCTCTGACTCCTGAGCTTTATAGGAAAGGTTTTTGGCTCCTGTAACTTACAGGGGCCAAAAATTTATGTTTTTTTTTTTAATTATGGCTTCGTGCGGGTTGCACATTTAGCCAGTGTCAAGTAAAATTAGGTTACAAGTACATACAACATACAAATGTTGTTAAAATGATGAAAGTAATTATATTCAATGCATGATGATGATATCCCTCCCCGCTCCCCTTGAATTTCAGTAAAGATGTGACACTTTACTGAGACCTCACGCGGACTTCTTGAGAGAACTTGAAGCGATGTTGCACTGTTTTGTTTCATTTGCCTCCACTAATTCACGTTCACAAACACTTAATTGTTAACAATCCATCATTATTACACATTAATATTCGGCTAAACACAAATTTTGGAAAATTAAACAAACTGCTGAATAGGACACTTCACTTTCCCGCCAAGAAGTCAAATATGGCTTCGTACGGTTTGCACATTTAGCCAGTGTCAAGTAAAATTAGGTAACAAGTACATACAACATACAAATGTTGTTATAATGATGAAATTAATTATTATACATTAATATTCGGCTAAACACAGTTTTTATAAAATAAAATAAAACTGCTAAACATCACGCTTCATTTTCCCGCAATCCCGCCAAGAAGTCATATTTTGTGATATAGAAATTGTCAAATAAGATGGCGGCCATTTAGTTCCGAGTAGCCAAAAGAGCATTGTGTAGCACGGAAGAGTTTATTTTATTATATTTAGTTTACCCAATTAAGAGACATTTCACTCTTGTCAAACTCAATTTGTCAAGGAGTCGGTCAGTTAGAAATATTTTATGAAGCTAGTTGCCCATTCCAACGCGAAGTAAGTGTGTAAGGCGGCAGTGTCCGCGATAGTACCTACTACATTTTGGAATGGGCAACTAGCTTCACCTTTCTGATTGACCGACCCCTTGACAATTCAAAAGTACCTGTAATTGGTTCAAAATCAAAAGTCATTTATTCAAACTAGGCTGAGAATCAGCACTTTTCGAACGTCAAAAATTACATGTAGACAGTCCCCCAAAAACGCCCACCCTTCACCAGTTCCTAGTGCTTTAGCTGGGAAGAAGAAGTGGCGCAACAAACTCCCCAGCAGCACAGCTGTCTGTGTTTGTGTCGGTTTATTTGAAATAAATGTTTTGAGTTGAGTTTTTTTGACGACGCAATTTATGCACCAAAAATATATGTCATGTGTAATTTTTATGCTGATTTTTTAGATAGTTGATCCAAAGACGGGCAAAGAAATAACAGAGCCAAATGTGCCAGGAGAATTATGGACAAAAGGGGCCTTCTTCTCGGTGAGTTCAATAGGTACAGACCCCAGCACATCAAGCTACAGAAAAAAAAAACAATTTCTTCAATAGATTTTTAACCTTATCGCTACAGCTTAAGGTTCAAGATTTATTGGGAACATTTTAGTTTCGGTTAGCTTGACCTGCTGGCGTCTGTACATAAACTAAAAAAAATGTTTGCTTACTTACCCGTACAGGGTCATCTGCCTCCGGTTAGACTGGAAGCCCCCCCAACATAGTTGGGAAGAGGCTAGGCTGATGATGAAGATTGTTTGAATAATATTATTAAAATGTAATTGAAAAATCATCAACGAAAATTGAGGTTATAAAATTAACCTCAATAATTATTGTCAAATGAAAAACATATTTAATGCGCGAGTATATCGTAACTCATTTTATGTATGTGATTATTTCTTCAGGAATACTACAACAACCCTGAAGAAACTGCAGCCTCTTTCACAGAGGACGGCTGGTACAAAACAGGAGACATTCTGTACAGAGATGAGGAGGGGAACTTCTTCTTCGTCGAGAGGTTCACGATGATGATCGAATACCGGATGATCTATGTAAGAATTCTTACCATTTTTTTAAACGTAAATATTGTATTTAAAGGCTTTTGTCGCGTTTCATGTAGAAAGTCTGTCTAAACTTCCTCAGATAGCTCCCTCGGAGATCGAGGCAGTGATTCGAGAGCATCCGGTCGTTGAAGACATCGGCGTCACCAGCGTGCCTCACAAAGATGATATGGAGCATCCCGTTGCGTGCATCGTGACGAGTCCAGGGTCCAGCGTCACGGCGGAGGAGATTAAGGAGATTGTTGCTAGTACGTATGCCTACGTTATTTCTTTCGTACATAAGCCATATACTTATAGCAATAAGTATATCTTAATATATATAAATCTCGTGTCACAATGTTTGTCCTCAATGGACTCCTAAACCACTTAACCGATTATAATAAAATTCGCACACCATGTGCAGTTCGATCCAACTTGAGAGATAGTAGGTAGGTAGGGTAGGTAGGTAGGGTAGGTAGGTAGGGTAGGTAGGTAGGGTAGGTAGGTAGGGTAGGTAGGTAGGGTAGGTAGGTAGGGTAGGTAGGTAGGGTATGTAGGTAGGGTAGGTAGGTAGGGTAGGTAGGTAGGGTAGGTAGGTAGGGTAGGTAGGGTAGGTAGGTAGGATAGGTAGGTAGGGTAGGTAGGTAGGGTAGGTAGGTAGGGTAGGTAGGTAGGTAGGTAGGTAGGTAGGGTAGGTAGGTAGGTAGGGTAGGTAGGTAGGTAGGTAGGTAGGTAGGTAGGTAGGGTAGGTAGGTAGGTAGGGTAGGTAGGTAGGTAGGTAGGTAGGGTAGGTAGGTAGGTTAGGCAGGTAGGGTAGGTATTCTTTTACCCATAGAAAGCCACGTTATTTGTGAGTGTCATAGAGTGAAAATGTTTACCGCCCAACGGAGTGGGCACGGGTCAGCTAGTAGCATATATATTTATCCTGAACTTATCGGTAGTGTAAGTATACAATCGATCGTCGGACAGCGTTCCTGTTGTTTAACTGGGCCCGAATTGCGGTAATTTTTTTCAAATTAAACGTAAATGTAGCATGAACGAAGTTCAAACTTTAACCGCCTTATTACAAAACAAGATTTATATTTTGACATGGCTTAAACCATGGAGCCAGTTTTGGTAATAAGACCGTAACGGTGATTGAAATACGTTTCTATAAACAAAACTGAAAACTTAGTTCGGTACTAAGTTGTCAGTTTTGTGTTTAGGAACTTTACCATAGTCGGAATAAAGTTCGATATTCAATAATGGCTCCATGTTTTAAACCTGGGTCTGAAGATAAACCTTGTTTTCTAATAAGGGGGTACATGATTTCGTAGCGCGGTGTCGTTTTGACATTTACTTCAAACGAAGATAGAACGCAAACAGAATGCAACTGCTGCGTTTGTGGAATAGTTGACATTAAGCTACTTTTTCTCAAACATTTCACGAACATTCGCTGTGTTTTTGAGTGATATTTGTTTATTTTATTGTGTTTTCTGTAAAAAAATTATATTTAGACCTATTAGAATGTGCTTACGCGTACGACGTAGCCGTAGCTCGTGCGGAGGCTAGGCGGCTGAATTTATTGGCGAGGAAGAGTGATCCGGCTTTCGATCTCAGTGATCGAAAGTTTGTAAAAATATACCGGCTGTCCAAGGACCTTACTCGGGAGCTGATTTCCGAGTTCACTCCTCACAAAGAGAGTGTAAGAAATGCTCCTCATAAAGACGAGAAGAGTTAGGTTAGGTTTTTTTAATCCACATATCTATGATACTAAAATTCCATTAACTACATAAGTATTTTTCTTTTAGGTTTTGGTTGCAGTAGCATTCTTTGCTTCTGGGTTTTATATGAGTCTTGTAGGAGATATCCGGAAACACTGCGTTTCTCAAGCCAGTGTTTCCAAAGCAATCCGGCAGGTGGTAATGACTTTAAACAAGCCCTCTATTTTACACAAATATGTTTCTTTCCCCTTTCAACGACAAGAAAGGGAACAAGATAAAAGAGAGTTAAGTATAAATAATACCTACTTTCAATTTATCAATGAACATTTGAACATTGAAGGAAAATATTGATTGAAATTGTTTTTTAGGTTTTACAGGCGTTCTACAATGCCAGGACTGCTGGCCTGTGTCGATGTGACCCATGTTTTTTTTTTTTTTAAACGTTGACCCACACTAGGAATTTCTGCTGTATTGTGGGTGCGTTTACAAACAATTAATTAAACTCACGTACACAAACAGCCAGACCCGGAACAACTACCGAATGTGGCCATAGTGTGCCCTCAAGTCACCATAATGAAGAGAGATTCATGAATAGAAAAGAGTACCACTCTCTCAATGTTTCTAGCTGTTGAAATCCACTATACAACAGGCACAAAATTCTTTCATTGGATTTCTCATCATTAATATCAATAAAAACACTTGCTTCTGAGTTTTAAAGAAAACAAACAATAAAACATCGATCGAGCAAGCATCTGTCAAAACTGTCACTGTCAAACGCAGTAGAGCTAGCCCATAAATCTTCAAATCGACTGTAGATTATACTTAAAAAGCACATTACTTATCAATACCAGAGTCACATCTCCAAAATTTTATATTTGCTTACAGCCCAATTGCGTTCCAGCTTTGTTTCATCTTTGTTAACACATGCCGCCTTATTCCAAAACAAGATTTATATTTTGACGTGGCTTAAACCATGGAGCCAGTTTTTGTAATAAGAACGTAACAGTGACTGAAATACCGTTCTTTAGACAAAACTGAAAACTTAGTTCGGTACTAAGTTGTCAGTTTTGTGTTTAGGAACTTTACCATAGTCGGAATAAAGTTCGAAATTCAATAATGGCTCCATGTTTGAAACCTGGGTCTGAAGATAAACATTGTTTTGTAATAAGGGGGATGAAGTTTACCGCGATACCAAATTCCGCATCGATTGGACTGGTACTGGAACCCAAGCAGATATGAAATACCCACGTATTAAACTTAATTTAAATTACCGCAATCGAGGGGCTGAAATCCCTATTCCAAACTACCAAGACTGTGCTAGCATATAAAATAAAATAAAAAAGCCTTATATTTCTTGCGTTTACAGTAATATCTTGATTCTAGTAGGTTTATTATTTGGTTAGATTAACTGCTATGCGTAACGTGCTAGCTAGCATATACAGAAGACTAATTCGTTTTCACTCTAAAATACTTCATCATATCCGCAGAGTACTGTAATACTATTTATTAATCGCATTACCACGACCTATCCCCTAACAAAAAGGCATGTAAGAGTGCTCGGGTTGAATGGCTCCTTAACTTAGATTATAAAGCAACTGAGGAATTACTTACTTACTCATCTCAAATAGTCTATCCCGCTAACTTCCCCAAACATAATATTTCACAAATGTTTTCAGTTCTCTATTTGTTGGGTTTTTAGTTTTTTTGTTTTTTTAATTATTTTTTATTATTGATTTACATTTGATATATGTTGTTATGCTCAGCTCCTTCACTTTTACTGTATAACTAATTATATTTACTCTCCGTCTGAGCCTGGTATCACCAGGGTCCCACCTAGCACCTGCTATACTTACAGATTTTCGTAGTGCAGACACCAGTTTCTCACACACTTTGTCGCGTACGTCCTAAGCTTGTTTTAAATACACAACATGTCCCAGAATTAACGCACAACCTGTTAAGGGGTCATTGTACTCATCAATACACACGTAAAAGTTATTCATAATTATGAGTAAAGTAAAGTAAAAAGTTTATTCATCAAAAAGTAACATTAACTACAATGTGACATATTCGGTGAGCCACAAACTAAGAATTGCTTGTATCTAGTGCTTGTATCTAGCTGGTATATAGTGTGAAATTATCACATAACTTCTCCCGCTCTGGGCGAGGGCGTGAATCTTGCCTCTTCCTCACGCGTTCCGCCTCTCCTTCGCGAGCATTACTGCTTCACAGAAAGAGGTGACGGCCTCCCATGCACTCTCGCTCCGAACCATGGCCTGAAACAGGGCTGGACGCGAGAGATCGGCGCCGCCGATAGCCTCCGTGAGGACATGGCGGTGCTCCGCCCAAGCCGAGCAGACCTCCACCGTATGCTACACCGTGTCCTCCGGGCGATCCACACAGTGGTGACATCCGGGCGTTTCCTCCCGCTTTATCCTGAACAGGAACCTCCCGAAACAACCGTGTCCGGTGAGGACCTGCGTCAGGCGGAAGGTGAAGACGCCGTGGCGCCTCTCTAGCCACTCCTCAAAGAGGGGACTTATCGCCACAATTGTGGCGTGCCCAGCGCTGGGTTGCGACAATCGCACTCTCCATGCCGCCATGAGATCCCGCCGGAGCTCTGTCCGCTGTGCCGTGATCTCTCGCGGCAACGGCGTTTCGCCTCCTCGCGCCACTCCCAGATGTGTGCAAGGACTTTTGCCTCCAGATCCCATGGCGGTAGTATCTTGTGGCTCTGGAGTGCGAATTTTACAAAGTTATTAAGATTACATTACATTTTTAGTTTCATTTTCAAAACAAAATGTTCTTCTTTTTTATGAAACAGTAATAAGTCGAGTCTATATTCATGATTATTTTACTTAAAGTGAATCGCAGCTGTAGCCCGCGAAATTAAAATTTTCTTACGTTTTTGCTATTTGCGATTAAGATACAACCTGACACTGATTTCAGTGTCAGGTTGTATCTTAATCACAATATGATTCGCGACTATAACAGATACGTATTTACATAATTAAAATCATTAATACAGCTGCAGCTACAGCTGGGGATTCACCTTAAGAATAATGACGTTTTTGTTTTTTTAGGGTCGTTGGTTTAAGACAAAAATTTAAAAAATCTTTTTCCCCTAGAGAAAGATATGCTATTTTAGCCCCGCTCCAGGGTACGCTAAAATGACGGACTTTTGTGAGCAAGAGGAGTGAAAAAGATTTTTTTAAACTGATATTTCAAGCGCCTACACTGCCTGCGGTTGATGACCCAAAAAAAAAACTCATCAAATTATTTTGTTTTTTTTTTGTTTTATTACTTATGTTTAGATATCACCATGCACAACGGCATCACGTCTGCGGAGTTTAGCTAGTTAATTTATATTTGATCTTGTAGATAATAACCAGCTGTTAACAGTCCACTGCTGGACATAGGCCTTCTCAATCAGTTTAAATGCTTACCTGCCAATTATGAATTCTTCTTCTAGATAAACTAGCAGACTATCATAGACTACGTGGAGGCGTGATCTTCATGGATCAGCTTCCTATGACCTCTTCAGGAAAATTGGCACGCGGCGAGCTGCGTAAAATGGTGCTGACGCTGAATAGAGAGTAGATGACTTATGTAATTAAAAAATCTATCCTAACATGCATTTTTTTTGCCCGTCTGAATTAGGTAACTAATTACAAAATTAAAATTGTTTTATCACTACCAAGATAAATTGCACAAAATTTACTTACCTAGGTATATTATCAAAGTTAATTTGTGCAATTTCTACTTGCACTTTGTACTTACAGTAGTACCCAATTGATATGGCTTACCGATGTACCTGCGCAGAAGGTGAATTTTAAAAGTGCGGGAAATGCTATTGTCCAATCGGCACGATCCACGCACCGCGGTTCTTTTTCCTGTACCGCTATGGGTCGGCAGCTGCCGCCATGTTAGCGCGCGCCGCGTGGCATGTTTGTCAGCCGCCATACTTCTGATCGAGTGCACGCTAGCAGCTCCAGTGTATTATGAGCTTTATAATAGTGACCTAAGGTTGATTGTAAGTTTTAAGCATTCTTTCGTTAATCTTCGGGGCCATACTTTCTTTTCAAAGTTAATTTGTGCAATTTCTACTTGCACTTTGTACTTACAGTAGTACCCAATTGATATGGCTTACCGATGTACCTGCGCAGAAGGTGAATTTTCAAAGTGCGGGAAATGCTATTGACCAATCGGCACGGTCCACGCACCGCGGTTCTTTTTCCTGTACCGCTATTGGTCGGCAGCTGCCGCCATGTTAGCGCGCGCCGCGTGGCATGTTTGTCAGCCGCCATACTTCTGATCGAGTGCACGCTAGCAGCTCCAGTGTATTATGAGCCTTATAATAGTGACCTAAGGTTGATTGTAAGTTTTAAGCATTCTTTCGATAATCTTCGGGGCCATACTTTCTTTTCTGTGCGAACGAAGATTCACGACGCGCCTTATAAATTGGGTACCACTGTACTCTAAAATAGTTAAGGCGCTGACAAGAGGCAAATGATAAAAGTAGGTAGGCTTGTCTTAAACAAATCATTCTTACATTAAACTACAGATGGCAGCACCGCACCCTCTCCACATACAGAAGGACCAATGTGGTTATATTTATTGGATTTTTATTAAAATCAAATCTTTATTGGAATACCTAAGAAATAAGTTGGTCTGTAGTTTTTCTTCTAAACCTGCAGATTATCAGAATTTTTGCTGGTAGTCGAAAATTGCAGAAATTATCTACTTAAGACGCTGACAACAGGTAAACCGCTGTCACTGTCAGACTGCACTCAAAAGAAAGAGAAGCGCGATGATTAAACGCTTGCAATTTATTGCATATTATGAAGCAATTATTTATTTACTCAAAAATGAGTTGAGTAATCGAAAATAAAAAATAACCAAGTTCTGTATACAGAAATTATCTACTTAAGACGCTGACAACAGGTAAACCGCTGTCACTGTCAGACTGCACTCAAAAGAAAGAGAAGCGCGATGATTAAACGCTTGCAATTTATTGCATATTATGAAGCAATTATTTATTTACTCAAAAATGAGTTGAGTAATCGAAAATAAAAAATAACCAAGTTCTGTATACAAATAATACGTTCTTGTTATTAATTAAATACCAACCGTACGTTGATATTTAATACAGATATTTTGGATCGAAACTCAAAGTAAAAGTTTAGTTTACCGTTAATTTGGCGCGAGATTTTTTTTCTAAACGTGTTTTGGTAACAACCAAGTTCTGAGAAATATGTTCAAGAATAACATAGGTATATTGTTTTCGCAACCACAAACTATATAGATTTGGCAATTTTTTTGTTTAAGACAAGCCTACTTTTATCATTTGCCTCTTGTCAGCGCCTTAACGGAGACTATAAATTGGTGCTGTCACTTTCTTTTTGATACAAAATGTAGGGGACGGCATGAATTTAAAGTCTCCGTTAAACTAATGTTGGTTTCGTGCAACTCAACGTTATCGTGGTAAGATCATCTGAGGACCATGTAGGTACTACATAGGAAAGTGTCTGAAATGGTATTTTGAGGGAAGAACCACACAGATTTGCGTGGACCGCTCCAGTACAGTGCAAGAATTTGTCAGTAATCATTTTATTACCTTGCTACCAGAACCTACCGTCCAGGACTTGTTAGGTATACCTACTGAAATACCCTCAGTCTACAAGATTCTATCAAATTACAAGATATAAGTAAGTACTTACAAGAAGAATCTAAAAATAAATGTTTATTTCACCCACTGAAAAGTTATTTTAAACATAAAGGCTTCTACAGACCAGCGCGACACAAAGGCACCGCTCGTCGCGCAATACGCGGGGCCTTTGTCTCGCGTCGCGTGTCGCGCCTGTATGTAGAAGCCTTAAAGCGCTACTGAGCGACTGCCACTTGACCTCCTCTTTAGGCTCAGCGCAGACAGAGAGGAATAATCCCCGCGCGGTCTCGGGTATTTTCTTTATCGCGTATGATTCCCGCGTATCTTCGAGGACGCGCGAGCATTTTTTGTCAGGTTCAAGCATTTATGCACTTTATTGTAATAATCCACCACTATTGTACCATCACATTGTGCAACATGCTTGCGATTTAAAAAACCGAGCAATCACAAAACAGGCGATCAAGAATGCCCTGCAAAGAAATTAGCTGAGACAAGATAGGTACATAAATTCTATAGATTATACTGAGGTCCCGTAATAGCGACAAAGTTACATAGAAGTCTTTATTAATTAATGTATTTTGTATTTAATAACTAGTATTATTAACTAATATTGCCCTTTACACATAAAAATAGTTTTAGGTTGTACAATTCGTTCGCAAACATGCAATTTTTACTTTTTGTTGACATGGCAAAATTTTCTGTACTTATGTTTAAAGTAAATGCGACCTTGTTAAAAATGTTACATTGCAGAAATCATAATAGAACATGGTTGTAAAAATGTCTTACGATGATGCAAAAAAGCAGCATACTATTTTTATAAATTTGAATAAAAACATAATTTATAGTAGTTACATCAGGTACAATTTTTTGGAATCTTAGATAACACTTATGTAAGTATAGGCACTTGAGTGAGATACCTGAGATACAGGTTTATTCCTAGTTCAGGTAGAATCCAATTGTTATTTACCTTAACTTCTAGTCTTAAGGCCCTATTTTTGTAAATATTTATGTAAATCAATTATTTCAATAAACAATTTCAATTTTTCAATTTCAATTTTAAAGTTTATTTTCAAGTGCGTTAATAAAATCCTCTCCGCTGCGCTCCGTTCTGTCTGCGCTGAGCCTTACAATTACCAGTTTCCTAAAATTAGATGAACGACCTTCTATTCAAAGTACGACCCCAGAAGGCGTAAATTAACCTCGCAAATGTTATAAAGCTACGCCATAACTTCCACTATTACGTACGTAGGAAGTAGGTACTCGAGCTATTTGTAAGGGGTCCCCGAAACTATAAAATGCAATTGATCAATTGCTATCAATTTATATTGTAGTAATATTGTCAATCGCTTCAATTGCAGTTGGTAGACGATCAATTTGCGCATCAATGTGTATCAATCACGTAAAAATTGGCAATTGCAATTATTGATCGTTTCGGGGACCATTAAGATATCGGTAGCTTTAGTTAATCGAATCAATGATATAAACAGATATGTTATACATTCAGGCAAACAAACGTCATCTAAAACTATTCTAAATTTCAAGTTGATAGCATTAGTAGTTCTTGAGATATCCAGGTGTGACAGACAGACAAACAGACTTAGTCTCACCTTATGGGTTCTTTTTTACCATTTTCGTACGGAACCCTAAAAAGAGACAGCTAGTGTTGTCAATTGCGCGTGAATGTAAACAAACATTATTCTGGCCACCAATCACCGAATGTTGGCTTCACAGAATAACAAATACGTCCCAATTAGGACGTTTTCGAGTCTTCACGATTGCGCGCTCATAACATATCTGTTTAATATAATATCATTGCCCCCGAATAGTCGAAACGAAATTTTCCTGGGCAGCAGCGATCTCTATAAGCATTTTAAGACTATACTGCGATCGCCAACCCGCCTGCCAAGCGTGGCAATTATGGCACCCCCTCCCTCTTTAAGGGAAGCCTATGTCCAGCACTGGACGTCTTTCGGCTGAAATGGACATAATTTCTCTCTCATAAATTACACTTAAAAAGTTTAAAGTGCACCAACTATGAGTAGCAAATTACCTACCTCCTACGTAAGTGACTAAAACAGATAGATAATTACCGAAATCCTAATTCTCCTAAAAACATTCAAGGCCCACGAAACACAACATTCTTCGATACATTAAGGAAAAAAGAGACCACACACCAGTAACCACTGATAATGTTAAACCCGACGGACTTGTTCAAGATTGCATTATTATTGGAGATAAACCGGATTCGTAGATTATGATTTTAGCAGTTACGGAGGTATGCGTAACACATAGAATTAATTTTAATACATATCAGTGCTTCGTTTGTTAAAGTCAAAATTTCGTGGGATTGTGAAGTTAAATATTTTTTGTAATGGCTGTGAATGGTGATAATCGACATCTTGGACACTTGTTTTTTGAACACATGCTGAAACGGCCAGATGCGCTTTGTCAGGTACGTGTCTACTCATGCAAATATTTACGATGTTGGTTGTTAGAAGCATATTTTAAAATCAAAAAGTTTAAAAATAAAATAGTATTTGAACTATAGAAAAACCGCTTCAAGATTGTTCCTATAGATGTCGCGCCTGCCGATATCTCGGGGTATTAATTATGATTGCAAGTCGGGCCAAGTAGTTATGCATAGCAGCAATGTCAACACCTCACTCGACACCTTGTTTCTAACACCTTATAATTATTATTGAGTTATATAGCCATGTCACCGATTCCAATTGCTAAACATCTTTTTCGACACCTTGTTCTAACACTTAATTAACGTTACTCTGAACAAGCCTTTTTTTTTCTTTTGGGTGGGAAATCATCAAATACCTTCTCCCGCTGCCGGGCAGAGCGGGAGGGCGTGTCAGACTTGAACTGACTAAAACCCACCCATGTTCCTTCCGTTGCCTGTGTGCCAGGGCCACGATATCATTTCGGGACGATATTCCCTTTTCACGGTCCTTATCGGACGGCGAGCTACCCATTGCGCACCGTCCGCAAGCCCGCGCCTACGGTGGCCGAAAATCGGCTTGCGACTACAGATGCCCGGGGCGTCTCCTGCGGCGACTAGGGGCGCGAGGGCGCGAACCTTGCCTCTCCCTCACGCGGTCCGCCTCCTCCTTCGCGAGCATCACTGCTTCACAAAAGGTGGTGACGGCCTCCCATGCACTCTCGCTCTGAACCATGGCCTGAACCAGGGCTGGACACGAGAGATCGCCGCCGCCGATAGCATGAGGACATGGCAGTGCTCCGCCCAAGCCGGGCAGACCTCCACCGTATGCTCCACCGTGTCCTCCGGTCGATCCACACAGTGGTGACACCCGAGCGTTTCCTCCCGCTTTATCCTGATCAGGAACCATGTCCGGTGAGGACACAAATGTGGCGTGCCCAGCGCTGGGTTGCGACAATCGCACTCTCCATGCCGCCATGAGATCCTGCCGGAGCTCTGTCCGCTGTGCCGTGATTTCTCGCGGCAGCGGAGTTTCGCCCCGGCGGCGGCGTTTCGTCTCCTCGCGCCACTCCCAGATGTGTGCGAGGACTTTTGCCTCTAGATCCCAAGGCGGCAGTCCGGCAAGGAAGCTCGCCGCCTCTCGGCCTGATTGCCATGACCCTTTGGGACGCGTTCAACCGCCGGGCTGGTCGCAGCCTCAGAGAACGCGCCCACACCGGTGCCTCGTAAAGGGCCATGGACCGCACGATCCCTGCGTAGAGCCATGTATAAATTGTACGCAGATCATATTATGATTCTGCCAAAGCGTCCATTTTAGGCCCCCCGATCTTCCGGTCCTCAGATCTTGCTGATAAGATAATAGAGGAAAAAAATATGTGATGGTACACACGGCTACACATCAAGCTATACATTTCCAGTATAGGCTAACCTCTCATTGTACGGAAATCCTACACAATACGAGATCAGCTTATACAGGAAATTTATAGCTTGATGTGTAGCCGTGTGTACCTACTAAACTTTATAGGTAATTATTAAGGCTCGCACAGACTAGTGCGATTTCGCGGGCGCGACGCGACACTAGTAGCACAATTTCTGTGTCGGTGCCTGTCGCGCCTGCGATATCGCGTGAGTCTGTACGAGCTTTTACACCAGCACAAAAAATCTAGTGTGGTATTGACAAAAAAAAAAAAAAAATTTTTTTTCAAGTATAAAGTAAAATTATGATTTAGATTAATTACAATAGGGGAAATCAAGCTTTATTAATAACTTGAACACACTCCAATTATTATTTATGTAGGGAATTTTATTGAACACTAGCTGCGCCCCGCGGTTTCACCCGCGTAAGTCTCGATCCCGTGGGAATATAGGGATAAAAAGTAGCCTATATGTTAATCCAGGGTGTCAGCTACCTCGATACAAAATTTTACAAACTTTCGCGTTTATAATATTAGTAGGATGAAATATTGAACATGAACCCCCTTATTACAAAACAAGGTTTATCTTCAGACCCAGGTTTAAAACATGGAGCCATTATTGAATTTCAAACTTTATTCCGACTATGGTAAAGTTCCTAAACACAAAACTGACAACTCACTACCGAACTAAGTTTTCAGTTTTGCTTAAAGAACGGTATTTCAATCACTGTTACGTTCTTATTACAAAAACTGACTCCGTGGTTTAAGCCATGTCAAAATATAAATCTTGTTTTGTAATAAGGCGGGAAATGTGCAAATCTGTCCGTTTATGGCGGAAATAGCCTGAATGGGGCCTAGAAATCTCTGTGGTTTGCTGATTGGTCATTAGTGAATATCTCTTATTATAGATAGATGCAGCAACAGGGAAATCCGAGACGAATGCTTCAGTCCTTGCCCGGTCCATACGTCTAGCGAAATGCCTCCGTCGGTTCGGAGTCAAGCCGGGAGATGTGCTGGCCTTACACGGGAAGAATCATCTGGATCTACACATACCGTATTACGCGGCAATACTGAATGGCATGCCTATTGTTGGAGTGGACCCTATGTTTAAGTTTGGTAAGCAAAAAAATACAGCTATCCATTTTGGGGACGTAGTACCTAGAGGAATTTTCGTTTTACGCATCCGCCTTATACAACATGTCCCAGAATAAACGCACAACCTCTTAAGGGGCCATTGTACTCATCATTATGAACATCGCGAAAAAAAAAATGTTCCCTACATCATTTTTTTTCGCGATTTCAGGTTTGGTCCCATAGTAAAGGTTGTTCATAATGATGAGTACAATGAGCCCTTATGAGGTTGTGCGTTAATTCTGGGACATGTTGTATGGCTATTCATGATTATCATCATCATACACAGTCCGCCTTGCCCGCCGTCGATAGTCTCTCTTTGATTGTACACACGGTTACTTATCAAGCTATACATGTCCAGAATAAGCTGACCTCTCGATTGTAAGGAACTCCTATGCAATGCGACATTAGCATAAACTGGAAATGTATAGCTATCAAGCTATACATTTCCAGTTTATGCTAATGTCGCATACTTGATGTAGTCGTGTGTAGCTACCAGCACCGTAATTCCGTAAAACACAATCAATCACAATCTAAATGGTTTTGAAGTATAGGTATTATTAATCCATTGCTGCTTATGTTCGAAACATTTGTCTGCTCAACAACGTAAATAACGCAATGAATGTTGTTGAACTTTCAAAATTAAACGCATAGCTACTGATAGTGTGTTACGCTATTATCCCGCTGGTGCCAGGTTCTACGCTACTGCACCTTTCACATTAAGTTACTTAGGTACGCGCTTATCCCGCTGGTGCCAGGTTCTACGCTACTGCACCAGTCACATTAAGTTACTTAGGTATTCGCTTATCCCGCTGGTGCCAGGTTCTACGCTACTGCTCCAATCACATTAAGTTACTTAGGTACGCGCTTATCCCGCTGGTGCCAGGTTCTACGCTATACACCAATCACATTAAGTTACTTAGGTACGCGCTTATCCCGCTGGTGCGAGGTTCTACGCTACCGCACCAATCACATTAAGTTACTTAGTTACGCGCTTATCCCGCTGGTGCCAGGTTCTACGCTACTGCACCAATCACATTAAGTTACTTAGGTACGCGCTTATCCCGCTGGTGCCATGTTGTACGGTACTGCACCAATCACAATAAGTAACTTAGAAAATATTTCGTTAGTTTGACTGAATATTAGGTTACGTAACAGTCAGAGGCGGATTTTCCATAAGGCCGACCAGGCCCGGGCCTGGGCCAGATTTTAGGGGCAGCCAACCTGCGCCGGCAGCTGGCAATATCTTAGCTCAGTAAATATTATAGCGATGGTGATGCTAACATTAAACTTCTTCTAACCGAAGAAATATATATTTTTTGGTAATACAATTGACCGCGATGTTTGCATAATTTTTACGCTGCATCAGCAGAAGGGGGTCATCATTTCAGCCGTTAGACATCCACTGCTGGACATGGCCTCCCCCAAAGAGGGGGTTTGCCATAATCGCCACGCTTGGCAGGCGGGTTGGCGACCGCAGTATGATGTTAAAATGCATAGAGAACGCTGCTGCCCATTAACAACTCAACTATGATTTACAAACTGATATTTGTAGGATGACAAAACATAGTGCAACTTTATGATTAGATAAGACCTTGACCTTGAACCTGAACATGTTTTACAAATAAATAATTCTGATTCTGATTCATTCTCTAGTAAGTCCCTTAGTCGCCTTTTACGACACACACGGGAAGAAATAGGGTGGTGCTATTCTTTACGTCCGCCACCAACAGACAGACAGGGGGGTTACTACTAAACGGCCTAGGGTGGCCGAGACTGATAGTCCGCCTCTGGTTACAGTCATTATTAATTGATCCCAAAAATAAAATGGTGGATTGCCATCGTGTTTAAAGAAGTGACTGACTGACACTCAGTTGCAGAAAGCTCACCATTAACACTTCATTACATAAAGCAGCATTATCGCTAATGAATTCATTACTTTAATGAAGTTGCACAAACAAATTTTTGATAGCATTAGACATTTTTAATGCCACTTTAGTTAAAGAAGACTTTAAATAATATTGCCAGGAACAAATTACCATATTGAACGAAAAGAGTGAACATTTGCGTTCTGTTATTATCCGTACGTACAAGTACACCACAATTTTAGCATAAAATATAGTAAATTTAGTTGATTTATGTGTATTCAGTGTACTCTGTGGTTTAATCTAGTTTAAATAATCTGGTTTAAGGGGATGCGCTAAGGTAGCCCGCGAAATTCAAATTTACCAACGTTTTTTGCAATTTTTATACTTCTGATTCATATTCTAATGATTATAATTCTATAAAGCCTTAAGGGTTATGGCCGCGAATCATAATTAGATCAACATACAACGTGTTACTGACCTGCAAATTACAAAAATCGTAATAAAATTTGAATTTCGCGGGCTACCTTAGCGCATCCCCCTTATTCTAATAATTTTAACATTTGTGCAGTCTAGAGCTCCTGCCACACGTGAAAATCCATCAATTTCATAAAAACCTTCTGCAACTCTACGTAGTTCTGTCCGGTCTGGCATTTTAATATAGAGGTGGCTTAATTTTGCTAGTTCACGGGATACTTTTTGTATAAACAAACTGACAAACAACCCGACCCAACCTGTTTCCGACAAACTGTTTAAATCACCCAATACTTGCTGGAAAGATCTGAAGGTGTGAGCTGTATCAGGCCATTAATGGATTTTTTTCTTTGCGTCACTGGTTCTAAATCTTAATCAAGTAGGTTACAAATTTGAAGAACTGCCTCCTTGGAAATTCTATACCTTACACGAAACTCTTCTCCATCATGTTTTAAAAATAAATTCACTCGGTCTGGGATTCGACGGCGAGGTAAATCTACTAAATAAGAATCAGATAATGACGAAAGACTGGTTAAAGACATCTTTCAATTACAGAAATGCATTAAAGTACCGTAGAAAACACTAATGTTGCTCTTTAATGGATGCTTTTCGGCCCATTAAAATTAAAAAATCTGAAATGTCAAACTTAAAGTTCACCACCTGCTAATGGGCGCTAATGAAGTTACGTGCAACGTAAAAGTGTTTAAAATGGCCGGTTTCATTAGGTTTGACATTTCATTAGTTAAATTATAATGGAGCATTAAAATAAAATAAAAAATGGTTTTGTGCAATGATTTAATGCTACATTAGTGTTTAATGTAGTCTTTAAAATTTAAAGATCGTTTCTGCAACTGAGTGTGAGCCCATTAGCCTTAATAGTAACTAAACGAATTTCACTCTCTACTTATTTCTTATCTTATGAGTTTATCACTCAGTTGCAGAAACGATCTTTAAATTTTAAAGACTACATTAAACACTAATGTAGCATTAAATCATTGCACAAAACCATTTTTTATTTTATTTTAATGCTCCATTAAATTTAACTAATGAAATGTCAAACCTAATGAAACCGGCCATTTTAAACACTTTTACGTTGCACGTAACTTCATTAGCGCCCATTAGCAGGTGGTGAACTTTAAGTTTGACATTTCAGATTTTTTAATTTTAATGGGCCGTAAAGCATCCATTAAAGAGCAACATTAGTGTTTTGTACAGTACTTGAATGCATTTCTGTAATTGAAAGATGTCTTTAACCAGTCTTTCGTCATTATCTGATTCTTATTTAATAGATTTAGGTACCTCACCGTCGAATCCCAGACCGAGTGAATTTATTTTTAAAACATGATGGAGAAGAGTTTCGTGTAAGGTATAGAATTTCCAAGGAGGCATTTCTTCAAATTTGTAACCTACTTGATTAAGATTTAGAACCAGTGACGCAAAGAAATAAATCCATTAATGACCTTACACAGCTTTTAATATTTTTGAGATTTTTCGCCACTGGATCTTTCCAGAAAGTATTGGGTGATTTAATAAACATAAATAAATCAACAGTTTGTCGGAAACAGGTTGGGTCGGGTTATTTGTCAGTTTGTTTATCCAAAAAGTATCCCGTGAACTAGCAAAATTAAGCCACCTCTATATTAAAATGCCAGACCGGACGGAACTACGTAGAAATTGATGGATATCCACGTGTGGCAGGAGCTCTAGACTGCATACATGTTAAAATTAATATAACATAATAAGGGGGATGCGCTAAGGTAGCCCACGAAATTCAAATCTTATTACCTTTTTTGTAATTTGCAGGTCAGTAACACATTGTATGTTGATCTAATTATGATTCGCGACCATAACCAATATGGCTTTACAGAATTATAATCATTAGAATATGAATCAGAAGTATAAAATTTGCAAAAAACGTTGGTAAATTTGAATTTCGCGGGCTACCTTAGCGTATCCACCTTAAACCAGATTATTTAAACTAGACTAAACCACAGAGTACACTGAATACACATAAATCAACTACATTTACTATATTTTATGCTAAAATTGTGGTGTACTTGTACGTACGGATAATATCAGAACGCAAATGTTCACTCTTTTCGTTCAATATGGTAATTTGTTCCTGGCAATATTGTTTAAAGTCTTCTTTAACTAAAGTGACATTAAAAATGTCTAATGCCATCTAAAATTTGTTTGTGCAACTTCATTAAAGTAATGAATTCATTAGCGATAATGCTGCTTTATGTAATGAAGGGTTAATGGTGAGCTTTCTGCAACTGAGTGTATGACACCTAGTTCATATTAATTTTTCCGTTTCCAGAGGAAATAAAGACATTGTTCAAGCTAACGACACCTAAAATAGCATTTTGCCAGTGCGAGCATTTCACGGACGCTGTCGCAGAACTGGAACTGGACACAAAAATCGTAACCTTCACTGATGGCAGGTATTCCATGGAGAACTTTATTCGGGAGTACGATGAAGAAGATTGGAAGGAATTTCGGTAAGGAACAAGCACCATTTCTGTGCTGTGACATCGATCATAGGGCGCTTTTTATCAAATAGACGAGCCGGTGGGCCCGATCGATTTTTTGCCAGTTTTTGCTTCTGAGCTATAAGGTACCCTCAATAAAAATAAAGATTACTTACCAGAAAGAGATCTCATCTATTAATACTCTATAATAGTCGTTGTCTCTACCGAAGTTAAAACATGCGCTGCGGCAGCGCAGAAGCCAACTTGCCTTGTGCGTTACGAGTCAAGTACTCCTGTATCGAGTCAATCGATCCAGTAGATTCGGAGCAAATCTGCTGTGACAGACGGACAGACAGACAGATAGACACACGAGTGATCCTACAAGGGTTCCGTTTTTTCCTTTAGAGGTACGGAACCCTAAAAATATCGTTTCTTTGCGTTACGCAAAAATACTTCCCCTACATTTATAGGATTCTGTAGTCCACAAGGAACCCTTATTTATAGTTTCGCCATGTCCGTCTGTCTGTCTGTCCGTGACTGAGAGACTACTAGTACTAGAAAGCTGTAATTTTGGCATGGGTAGACATATTAATCACGCCGACAAAGTGGTAAAATAAAAAATGTGTTTAGTGTACAGACGCCAACACATCAAGCTACTACAATCTGTCAAATTTCTCTAATAGATTTTCAACTTTATCCCTACAGCATAAGGTTCAAGGTTGATTAGGAAAATTTGACAGTTTCTGGTAGGTTGGCTGGCGTCTGTACCTCCTCCCTTGCACGTAAAGTGAGGGTTTTTTTTTTCTCGTCTATCCCATGGTGTGAGGTATAGTTGGACAGGCCATTCAAAAATATTGCGGGTCTGTGAAAACCATTTTTCGATTCAGGGATCTGTTTGCGTAATATTAAGCTTTAAAGTGCAAATTTTTGTTAGAGTCAAGTATTGCCGACCTGCCAGCTAAATTTCAAGCCATTTCTTTCTCTGTAGTTTGTTTACTCGCTGTGTCTTTTCCCTGATAGTAATAAAGTGTTTTTTATTTTTTTTATTTCTACAAACGCATTTGGCGACACAGACGACACAGTTGGCGCAGTGGTTAAGCGATTGACTGCAGCGCTGCGTATCGCGGGTTCGATTCCCGCACGGAGCAAAAATTTGTATGACCTACAAGTAGCTGTTCCAGGTCTGGCTGTTTGTGTATGTGAGTTTAAATGTTTGTAAACGCACCCACACAGGAGAAATTCCTTGTGTGGGGCAACGTTTAAAAAAAAAAAAAAAAAAGATACCTAGGTAATTGTCGTTTACTAAATCCAGCTATGGGATGAAGCACTTAATATGAAAAAAGTAAATTCTTCATCTCAAACCAAACAGGCCAGCAGAATTCGACACAGACAAGATCTACCTCTGGTTGATCAGCACGGGTGGTACAACTGGCGTGCTGAAAGTAGCAGCCTTCAAACACAAGCCCTGGGTTGACAGGATACTACAGCAGAGGGAGCTGTTCCTTAATAATGAGTGAGTTTATTTTTGATCAGGATCAGGGAATAAGAACATATAACATCACGCCTTGTTTCTCCAAAGGATTGGGCAGAGGTGTACGTATAGTATAGCCACATTTCGCCAGTTATGTTAATAAGTCCCATGTAATAGGGTGCGAGCCTATTGCCATCAACTGGGCTTGAATCCAGACTCTGGGCTGCTAAGAAAAAAGAAAATCCAATAACGCTTTGCCCGACCTGGGAATCGAACCCAGGACCTAGTCCCCAGTCGGCAGTCATAAGAAAATACACCGGACGTGGGAGTCCTGTCACAACAGTCCATGATGATTATGAACATAGTCACTAGGACGGAGGCATGTTTGTTGAGCTAAAATAGTTAAATAAAGGTAAACAAAAAAAACCACGTGATGAGAGTGCTATGAAGTAACCGACTAAACGAAATACCTGTCACTTCAGTTGTCATGCTACTTCACAGTTGTGCTCTTCAATTTAGCAACGTTATATTTCGTGGACGTTTTAAGAACCTGTATTTTTGGGCTCCTTAAAATAGACAGATTACAAAATATCATAATATGATTATAAATCTAATAAAAAAATTGTGAAACGAAGAGTAGTTTAAGAATATAAGATAAAGTTAAACATACATTAATAATAGAGAAAACTATCGTAAAAATCATTTCATTAGGATAAAAGTTACGTGTTTTTAAACAAGAAAGTGTCATAAATATAGAAACCCTTTTTACGATTTGTTTAAAGTGTCATCCATAAAAACCCTTTTTACGATTTGATTACCTTTATCGCGAAAAAAAAAACCAGCTGTACATTTATGTTCGAATAATTCGTTAAAATGTAGGGAACAGCTGATTTTTTTTTCGCGATTTCAGGTTTGGTCCCATAGTAAAATTGTTCATAATTATGAGTACAATGACCCCTTAAGAGGTTATTGACGTTTTAAAAATAACCCTGTATAGTTACTTAAACCCATTGGTTTAGGTAACCCGGACCCAGGAGTACTCGTTTATACTCTATTGAGTATAAGCGAGTACTCCTGGGTCCAGTATCGTGTTTGGGAAAAGTGTTGTAAAGGGTTTTCAGAGGAAATTCACAGCAGCAGCCCGGACCCCAGACTTGACTTGATCCATGACATTGGACTGTTATCATAACAGGCAAGATATGGATAAACTACCCACACCTCACCAGTGTACCAAAGTCAAAAGTCCAAGTCAAATTATTTATTTCAAGTAGGCATATAAAATCATAAATGGCACTTTTGAACGTCAAAAATTACAAATAAAATAGAATTGATTCTAGTCGCCCCTTCCAAAAGGTAGCTTCGTATGGAGGAGAATGGGCAAGAAACTCCACCGTTACTCTTTTAAAATGATACCATACATATATACATCTGCCTTCATCATGATTTAAAAGGTTATACATAAGTAAAATTCAAAGGCAAAGTCAAGTCAAGTCAATTTATTTCAAATAGGCACCTAAAAAGGCACCTTTGAACGTCAAAATTTACAGAAAAATATTAGTGATTCTAGTTGCCCCTTCCAAATGGTAGTTTCGTATGGACAGGATTTGGGCAAGAAACTCTACCCTTAAAACGCTCGTACAGACTCGCGCGATATTGCGGGCGCGACAAGGGTCCTGCCTGTCGCGCCAGCGATATTGTTCCAGTCTGTACGAGCTTGTACTCCTTTGAAATGTTTTACAATATTTTGTATACATTAATTATACAGGGTGTTAGAGAAACTGCGTGCCATAGCTTAGGGGTAGGTTCAGTATCGATAAAGTAACCCAGGAAAAAAAATGCAAGATCAACCTAATTTAGTACCTACTAACTTATAAACCTTTTAAAAAAAAAAAATAACTGACTTCCGAAAAAACACTACATAGTGAAAAATAACTTTATACCTTTACCAAATGGTACTTTCCGAGAGCAAATGCACGAGTTACTATCATCAGATCCTGACGTGATGACAATGGGACCAACTGTAAAGTATAGGTACCCTTTCAAACAAAAAAAGAATTTTCCAAATCGGACCAGCCGTCTTCCGAGTAATCGGGGACCATACATAAAAAAAAGGTTCCGACGAATTGAGAACCTCCTCTTTTTTTGAAGTCTGTTAAAAATAGCAATCGTTTAGAATTAAAATATATTATTACTTATACTTACAACATTCGTTTTTGTTTATACTAAACCCGAAAAGGGGTCATTGTACTCATCATTTTGAATTTTTATTTCTATGGGACCACCCTTGAAATCGCGAAATGAAAAATCAGCTGTTTCATACATTTTGTCGATTTAAGTGAACACAAACACAACAGCTGATTTTTTTTTCGCGATTTCAAGGTTGGTCCCATAGAAATTTTTTTTCAAAATGATGAGTACAATGACCCCTTTTCGGGTTTAGTATAAACAAAAACTAATGTTGTATATGTTTTATTTGACGGTCCTAATGCCGTTAAAGTACGAAGAGACTTATTGTTTTGTTTAATTTTTTTATGTTTAATTATTTTTTTCTTTTTTTTCCTGGGTTTCTTTATCAAAAGTTCAAAACTGAACTTACCCCTAAGCTATGGCACGCAATTTCTTTAACACCCTGTATAATATTATGTGAAGACGATGCACCTACAATAAAATGACTACATCACAATTTATTGGAAAAAGAAATTAAAATTAAAGGAATGAAAGATAAATAATTATGTGATAGATGTCTACATGGTGCTCACATATTTACAAAAATTGTAAAAGTATACGATTTTCATTAAATTTTTACGAGTACTTAATATGTCAGTGTGTGAGGTAAAGTAGTATTTTTCATTTTATGTACAGAAATGCAAGAAACCCTCCATCATTACATCTTTCGCCGGTGCAGTGGATAGCTGGCTTCTACAACGCGATAGCCATGCCGTTGTTCAACTTGTGCAAGGTTCAGACTTCCCTGCCACCCACGGCAGATCATGTTATCGACATTATCACGGAGTATCGGGTAAGGTTGAATGATATAATACTACTTATCATAATTCTATCAATCCATTTCATGAGAAGTGCTTAACGAAGTTCAGCCGCAGTTGTTCAGTCCAGCAATGGGCGTCTTTAGCCGGGTCCACACCGGACGATCCATCGATCCCGCGATCCGCGATCCAGGATCGCGGAGCGTGGATCGTGGATCGTGTTAGGCCGATCCACTCTTGGAAACTTGCGATCCCAAATATGCGCTCCAAGCGATCCTAAGGCGATCCGTGATTCAGCCAGTCTAACTCTTGTACGATATGGAGTCACACGTACAACGGCGGCGTCTTGCCGTTGCAGCAGTAACTTTTATTTTGCTTAAATGCTTGCGCAAAAAATCACAAAAAAGAAAACGACGGTTTTGGGTGAAACAAATTTACAAAAATCGCTTGGAATCTGGGACTCAGCTGTACGCAGAGTTAAAGTTGAACACAATTTTGCAAGAATGAATGCTAATCAATTTGAGATATTGTGTTCATTATTAAATAACAAGCTAAGAAAGAATGATACAAATTATAGAGATGCCATTACTGTGAAGGAAAGATTATTACTAACATTAAGATTTTTAGCAACTGGAGATTCGTACGTCAGTTTGCAGTATCTGTTCCGCATTTCCAAACAGTCTATATCGATAATTATTCCTGAAGTTTGTGAAGCCATCATTGACCTGTTAAATGATTATGTAAAGGTAAGTAAAACCATACTTTATTACTCAATAAAAAAGTAGTGTATTACAATCATAATTTAAAGAAGTAACATGTTTACAATTATTAATTATTTTTTGAAAACATGATATAGGTAGGTACTTATTTAATTCGGTGGTGACTGTGGAAGTGAATAATCCTGAGGTTTCAGAAACTGGGACTGCGATGAATTGGAGGCTAGATGAGCAGACGGTGATGTCTGTGGAATTGGAGCTGGATAATTTTGAGGTTGTAGAGACTGGGACTGTGATGAAGTGTATGCTATTGGTGTGCCAGGATATGAATTAGTGTAATATCCATAATTGCTATCCCCATATCTTCCTGTGTCAGCTTGAAAAATAACTTGGCATATAGCATTTTTGACATTAACTAATGTTACTGCATCATATTTCCGCAATTCAGTAGATATATACTGCCCGAAAGCAATGTAAGAATCAGTTTCCGGTTGTGGTGGCTGAGCACATTGTTGCAGAAGTTGGAAAGCCTCTGAAAGAGTTTCATCTGATATGTCATCTGCATTATTAGAAGTAGTTTTCTTTCTTTTTTTTGTTCTTTTGTTTGTTGTTTGGACACTGGATTGTGCATTCTGATCATTCTGCTCTCTACTCTGATCTGTGTGGTGGTTGGCTCTCTCCGGTTGTGTGTCACTAGTAATGTTACTGTTCTCGTTTTCGCTCACTGTAGTATTAACTTCAAGTTCCCCTTCAGTCGTATCAGATTCTACCTGTAACAACAATTATTATTACTATTTACTGCTTATTCTTATTTTCAGCTTTATATTATAATTAAGATCTCCTTTATTTTCAGGTGCCGTCAACTAAAGAAGAATGGCGTACAGTTTCTCAGCAATTCGAGAATAAGTGGAATTTCCCACACGTGATAGGAGCGATGGACGGCAAACACGTCGCTATACAATCGCCTTTTAATAGTGGCAACGACTTTGATAATTACAAATTATTTCCTAGTATTGTTCTTTTTGCATTAGTAGATGCAAATTATAGGTTCCTGTATGTGAATGTTGGGACTAAAGGCAGAATATCAGATGGAGGCGTGTTCAAAAGCACAAATTTATATAAAAAACTTGAAAAAAAAGAGCTAAATATTCCTCCACCGGAGATATTGCAAGTTCCCTATAAAATTGAGGTACCCTATTATATACTAGGTGATAAAGCTTTTCAGCTTAATGATTATACTATGAAACCATACGATGGTACACGGGAAAGGGGTTCTTGTGAAAGAATTTTCAACTACCGACTGTCAAGAGCACGTAGAGTAGTTGAAAACGCGTTTGGAGTACTTAGTTCTGTCTACAGAGTCCTGCGTAAACCTATGCTTTTGGAACCAGAAACTGCGACTAAAGTCGTGCTGGCAACGGTTCATCTATATAACTACTTACGCAGTAATCCTAACTTTATATCGCCAGGAACGTTGATACAGTACAGGAGAATGGAGATGTAATACCTGGAAGCTGGCGAAATGAACCGCCATCACAATCGCTACAACCGATGGCCGTCGTACCAAGAAGAGCAACAGAAAATGCCACTACAATACGGTCCCACTTAGCAAGACACTTTGTTACAAACCATACAATAGTTTGGCAAAATGAATATCAGTAAACTAATAGCTCACATGTTCCAATGTATCGCGTGTGGTTCCGGGTTCATTTTTATCCGCCATAAAGTCGAAGTCATCATACGCAAACCACTTTGATTTATATGTATCTTGAGCACCTGAAATAAACAAGTTACTCATTAAAATAACCACGTGTATTTCTAACAGCTTAAATGTAAAAAGCGAAATCACGTGAAATCCACAGTAAATATTATGATGTAATTACTTATAATAAAATATATAATTTTAATACCTACAGATAAAAAGTAGCTTTGTTTTCTTACCGGATCCAGTTATACGGCTTTGCTTCTCTCTGTGTTTCTCCCTTCTGTAGCCTCCCGCCAGAGATCGCATTTTTTTCTTTAGGTTCTCGATCGACTTATTCCCCATTTCACGAGAAATCTGACGCCAAGCATCATCTCTAACACCTCTATTGGTGTAATTAGAATCTTTGGGATCCCATAAACATTTAAATTCTTTATAAAGCGATATCAAACGGCGACTTTCTGAGATGTCCATGGCGAGGTGGATCGCGCGAACCAACACAACCGTCCACACCGCGCGCATCACGCAACTGAGTCACCTTTGAGGCTGGCACAAAAACCGACCGCACACGGATCGCGCGAGGTAGGGAGCGCGCGCTCCAATACGTGCGCATGGATCGCGCGCGGCACGTCCACACCGCCTGCATCTTTGGATCGCGCTGCTGCCGCGCGCGATCGGAGCGCGATGGATCGTCCGGTGTGGACCCGGCTAAAAGCCGGGTCCACACCGTGGTTTTCGGGAAAGTTTTTTAAACTTGTAAGTTTAAAAAACTTTCATAATTATGCATAAATAGAAAAAAATACTGTTATTTTAAGATAACAAACAATCTTCAATTTTATTTATCTGCATGTATTGTATGAATTGTATGTATACCTCCCTTTTTTTTTTTTTTTTTTTGGGTGGGAAATTATCAAATAACTTCTCCCGCTCTGGGCGGAGCGGGAGGGCGTGTTAGACTTTTACTGACTAAAACCCACCCGTATTCCTTCATTTGCCTACCTACTTAACAAAAACATAATTTTAAAAAAATATATATATCTGCCTATTTGTTCCGGCTAATCTCCGAAACGCCTGGACCGATTTTGACAGGACTTTCACTGGCAGATAGCTGATGATATAAAGAGTAATGTAAGCAATTTTTTTAGAAAAAGCCACGCGCAGCTAGTTTTTCTGTAAGTGGATCGGCTCATGCACAGTTTTTGTTGCAGCCAATCAACGTACTGCTGGGGCCGTCAATGCTGAATTCTATTCTGAAACACGAGAAAGATTGTGACTTCACATCCTTTGATCTAGTCATGGTAGCAGGTGGAAAGGTTCACAAAGACCTCATTTGTGAGTTAAGGGTATGTCATCGATAACTTTATCTCCTCTTGTGGTAGGATAAACTGACATTCTGGTTTTCTAACCCAGATTTTCAGAGAAACGTTGTGTGACAGGAAAAATACTGCAACATAACTATACCAGCCTTCCTCTGTGCTCCACAAAACCTAGAACCTCTGCACTGCCGGATGCCACGAATGGCCACGATGGTTTGAGCCAACATGTGGGAAACTGAAATGCCAGCGACAACGGAGAAGAAGATTCTACCAGAAGCAATAAGCGATCCAGATAATATTTATGAGTATCTTTATTGTTTCTCAGAAAAGACTGCGCGAAGACGCAGTAGCAGTGGAGATGTATGGACAAACAGAAACTCTGGGCCAGGTGTTTTCGCTACAAGCGGATGGGCCCCTGGGTAGCTGCGGAAAGCCTACAGAAATACATCAAGTCATGGTAAGAGGACTCATTATTCTCCTGGATGCAGGCCATGGGTCAGTTCCCATGTAGAACTTGTAACAGGCACACGTTATTTCTTAGGAACCGATGATGCACATGAACTTGTGGCGGTATCTAGGTACAACGCCACTTGCGAACTACGCATCAATGATCTGACGTCACACAAATCCTGCATCCCGCAACCAGAGTTTACCACGTGACTGGCATATATACAACATCCCGACATCAACCGTCGGGCAGTTGCCCACCTGACACAACACCCATCGGGTCGGAGGATCCTCCCTTTTCTATAGAGGATGAGTGGACTTTACACCCTGTTCCTCATGCCTCTATAAAGTCACAACCTGGTGCATGGACCTAAGTGATTTAATAAAATATAAAAGTCTTTTATAATTGGTGACTTCAGATGCATTTATTACACATTTATTTGTTGCTATTTATCATAGTTTATTTATAATTACAGCTAATGGATCCAGACACGGAGATAGAAATAACGAAGCCAAATACATCAGGAGAACTGTGGGTGAAGGGGCCTATGTTTACTGTAAGTTTATAGGTACAGTCACGAAGAGCTTTACAATTATGCGAGATTCAAAAGTGATTTTCTCATAAATTACTGATAGAAATGATGTAATAACAATATATAAATGAAAATCATCGTTGCCGAAGCGGCAACGCCCGGGCTTGACGGTTTTGGCACACTGTTGCCGATTCGGCAACGTCAGGGCATAACGAACGTTTTTTCACGAGAAAATCGCTTTTGAAATTATCCTAAGTGTTAGGTACATTTAAACTCTTGACTGTACATCCATTGCTTATCATAAGCTTCCTTGTAGAGTCCCCTTGGTGAAAATTGTGACTGTCTATTTGTTAATCTATTACTAATTATTTATTTAACGTTACAGGAATATTACAACAACCCACAACAGACTGCTGCAGTGTTCACAGAAGACGGGTGGTTCAAAACGGGAGATTTGCTGTACAGAGACAAAGATGACAACTTTTACTTCGTCGAGCGACTTGGAATGCTCATCAAGTATAGGAATTATCATGTAAGAAAGAAATAAAGAAACAATATTTATTCTGCACAAATGCACACTATGAAAGACACGCTAAAATGCCTGTAAAGTATGAATTCTTCTTTCAATGGCTTGCTTTGTTGGTATTTCGTACCTACATATATGATTTTTGACTAGTTCCCACCCAGTTCTAGATCGATGTCCTTTGTAAACTCTGTCAAGTCCTCCCAGGAACAGGAGGGGCACAAAGGCCAAGATATGAGTGGAATTGCGCATGGGGGAATGGGGGATGCACAATAGGGACGTTTGATGAATCGTTAACTCGGTCGGGTTTTCTCTGTTATTAAGTAAACTATAGCTCTTTTTCAGGAGACAGTTGTTCACCGGGTAATAAAGTCTTCCACAGGTCGCACTTCGGTCCCCTCCCTTTCTCCTCAAGATCCTTTCATGATCACCCGTGCCCCGGCAGCGTCTACAGTTTTTAACCTACGAAAACATGGAGAAGGTTCTCAGCCAACGCGATATTTTTTTATGTATGGACCCCGCATAAATTTTTACAAATTAGTCCGTTTTTAACGTTTTTTTTTAACATTGTATATTGCCTTTACAGATAGCCCCGTTAGAGTTAGTGGAAGTGATCCGGCAGCACCCCGGCGTGCTGGATGTCAGTGTGACCAGCATCTCTAACGTCTTCGATGGCGAGCATCCAGTCGCGTGCGTCGTGCGACGACCTGGCTTCAAGGTCACTGCGCATGAGATCAAGGAACTGGTTGCTAGTGAGTAGAAATGTATTTATTTATTTTGTTAGGGAAAACAAACAATTGTGCATTACATAGTGCATCTAAGACTACATTGGAAGTGGGTATATGTACAACCCACGACGTTTCCACAGATGTTTTATGACGACATAATTACACTGGATCGCAAAAATTCCGGGTCGCTAATAAAAACCGTGTTAACTCCATAAATTATATAATAAAATAATAAAACCATTTATTTCAGGCGACACAGGCCCATAGAAAAATACCTTAACCTAAACATACATATTGTATAAACAAAAACTTGTGTTAATAGAATGGCTTATGACTATGTTAGTAGCACTTCACTTTGCACTAGACAGTGCTGTCCAGTGGAACTTGTCCGCGGAAGCGACGGAACACCACGTCCTGCGGCCAAAAGTCTTCTTCCATGACGAGGGGCAGATAACAGTTCGGAACACGCACGACGAACGCTTTGAAGTTGACGTTCCGGCGCGACTCCAGTAACTGCACCCTCGGCGTGTACCTCGTTTTTTGGCGCACATACTCCACGATGTCCTCCGCCTCAGTGGTGTAGTGCAGGCGGGAGATGTACACCGGTGTGTTCGGCTTTGCGGCACGCAGGCTCACTTCGGGCTTCGTAGGAGCTTTGCCGCAGCGGTTCTGGTTAGCTCGCGACCGGCGCTTTCTTCTTTGCACCGTCACGAAACCGTCATCATTATCAGCCCTATTCGGCGCCTTTTCTGGCATGGGCTTGATACTAAGAGCGCCAGGGGCACTCGCGGCGACGCTAGCGAAATCCCTTTGTAGGGGTTTCGCCTGGGCTGCAGAAACTGGCAGCGGGATGGGGCGAGGGGCTCGGGCGGCGCTGAGTGGAGAAGCCGCTGTAACGAGCACGGGGCTACGGGGCGCACCGGTAGCGGCGGGGCACTCTGCAAGCTCAGCAATCGACGGATGCGCTCGCGACACAACTGCTGACGCGGAATTCGACGACGATATATCGAGGCCGGCTCCGCGACACGTGTTTACGTTAGACGCATCGAAAGGTGACCTAATTACCGCCACACTGTTGCTCAACTCGGTAACTTCTGTGCGCAAATCAGCGACGGTGTTTTGGGATGCGTCTAATTTCGTTAGCACATCCGCGAGGCGGGCCTTCAGAAAGACAATGTCCTTCAGAAGGCTCGTTACATCGACGTGGTCGAAGGTGACGGGAGGAAGCTTGTGTAGCTCCTTCGCCACAAACGTTGGCACGTCGTCAGGGTCGGTCTCCTTGAACAGCGTGATAATATCCTGCAGGCTCCTCTTAGTCCCGTCACGCCGGAGGGACACCATCTGGTCGCGCTTGTTCAGCACACTAAACAACAACAGCTTGGCAGCAGCTATGCCTTATTATATGCCTTGATCGCTAGAATAAATAATATGTTGTAAGCAGGTTACTAATGCTTGTTCTAAATCTCTAAAGAGGCTTCATTTGTACAAGTTACAGATTAAAAACAAAAAAAATCTACATTTTGAAAAATTTCAAATTTTAAAATTAGGAAAAGAATATTTTGTCTGCTTTTGTTTCAAACCGAGCAGAGCAGCTGTCATTATAAATGGTTCCTTAGATTGATCAGAGTACCTATTCAGTGCAATACTCGTATCATGTCGTTTACACCTGAAGAATGTACACGGGTTATTAACATGGTACAAAAAGGAAGAAGTCAGTAGGCTGACTTCTTCCTTTTGCTAGAACCTAGTGCTAGAACAGTAGGAGTATCTTTATCAACGGTCCAAAGAGTACTCCAGCGATTTCAACAGACCGGCATGAACTTCAGGAGACCAGGAAATGGCAGGCCAAGGTGCACAACTACTTACACGACAAGACCGATTCATCGTGAGCACTATGTTAAGAAATCGACATCTCAAGGCTGCTCAGGTCTGAAACAGTCTTCAAGAAATTCACCACAACAATGTGAGCTCTGATACGATTCTACGACGTCTTCGTGACGCTGATATAAAGCCTTATAGACCAGCAAACGGTCCCAAACTGCTAGGAGAACATGGAGTTGCCAGGTTACGGTTTGCTCGAGAACACATCCGATGGACAGATGAAGATCAGTATCGATAAAGGAACCCAGGAAAAAAAAAAAAACAAAAAATAAAGTTAAAAATAAAAACCATAAAAAAAGATATTGCAAGATCAACCTAATTTAGTAAACTAACTTAAAATAGCAATCGTAAATACAAAACCTACAAAAAAGATATATTACTACTACTACTACTGAATACTATTTTTTTTTTCCTAGTTATTCCTTTTATCGATACTGAACCTACCCCTAAGCTATGTTGTATTGTATGTAATTTCTTTAACAGCCTGTATAAATAAAAAGACAAGTCCTGACTGACTGACTGACTGACTCATCAACGCCCAGCCCAAACCATTGGGACCTAGAAAGCTAAAATTTTGCACAGAGATTTTATAATGTAGACAAGGAATAAGAAAGGATTTTTCGAAATTCAACCCCTAACGGAGTTAAATAGGGATTAAAATCTGTATGGATAATCGTCATTTTTGTAGTTTAAACGATGAAAATAGGTGTTTATCATTCTGGTAAAAAAAAAACCACGTGTTTTTGGGACATCAGCCCCTTTTTTTTTGAGTGTGAATTATCAATAACTTCTCCCGCTCTCGGCGGAGCGGGAAGGCGTGTCAGACTTTGGTCCTTATCGGACGGCGAGCTACCCATCGCTAACCGTCCGCAAGCCCGCGCCTTTGGTGGCCGGGAATCGGCCTGCGACTCCCGACACCCGGGACGTCTCCCGCGGCGGTTAGGGGCGTGAGGGCGCAAATTTTGTCTCTCCCTCACGCGTTCTGCCTCCTCCGTCGCGAGCATTACTGCTTCACAGAAGGAGGTGACGGCCTCCCATTCACTGTCGCTCCAAACCCGGACGCGATCGCGGCCGCCGATCGCCTCCGTGAGGACACAGGAGGTGCTCCGCCCAAGCCGGGCAGACCTCCACCGTATGCTCCAGCGTGTCTTCCGGGCGATCCACACAGTGGAAACACCCGGGCATTTCTACCTTTTTATTCTGAACAGGAACCTCCGGAAACCATTGTGTCCGGTGAGTACCTGCGTCAGGCGGAAGGTGAGGACGCCGTGACGCCTCTAACCACTCCTCAAAGAGTGTACTTATCGTCACAATTGGGGCATGCCCAGCGCTGGGTTGTGACAATCGCACTCTCCATGACACCATGAAATCCCGCCGGAGCTCTGTCCGCTGTGCCGTGATCTCTCGCGGTAGCGGAGTTAGGTCCCGGCGTTTCACCTCCTCGCGGCACTCCCAAATGTGCGCGAGGACTTTTGCCTCTAGATTCCATGGCGGTAGTCGGGCAAGGAGGATCACCGCCTGGGAAGTCACTCCCTGAAGGCGTAAAATAGGGATGAAGTATAAATGGGAAACCCGTTAGTTTTGTAGTTCAAACGATGAAAATTTGTAAGCCTTTTGGTTGGTAATTAATAGTTACATGTATCAGCGTTTTTGAAAAATCATCCCAGAAGAGGGTAAAATAGAGAATGAAAAATGGGTAGGTACTTTAAGTATAAATTAAAAAAATAAATGGTCCAAACCCCCTGTGAATAACAATGTCAGTAATAACGTAGTTTTAATTATGTAGGTAAATAGTTACCTAAATAATTAAAATCCTAAACTTTATTTTTAATATGATTTATGTTAGGTACTTTTTAATACCTAATATTTACGTTCACACCTACATTATTTATTTCACAGATAAACTCTCCTACAGTAAGCGTTTGCGAGGTGGAGTCGTCTTCATGGAGAGGCTGCCCCGAACATCCACAGGCAAAATGGCTCGAGCTAAACTGAAACAAATTGCTGCTATCGCATACAGAGAATAAATAACTTAAAAAAAAAAACAAGATTTCGTATTATTATAATTACACTGTCAGACTGGTCCGTATGGGCAATTGCGGTGGTAAGTCCCCTCTTTGAGGAGTGGCTAGAGAGGCGCCACGGCGTCCTCGCCTTCCTCCTGACGTAGGTCCTCACCGGACACGGTTGTTTCGGGAGGTTCCTGTTCAGGATAAAGCGGGAGGAAACGCCCGGGTGTCACCACTGTGTGGATCGCCCGGAGGACACGGTGGAGCATACGGTGGAGGTCTGCCCTGCTTGGGCGGAGCACCGCCGTGTCCTCACGGAGGCGATCGGCGGCAACGATCTCTCGCGTCCGGCCCTGGTTCGGAGCGAGAGTGCATGGGAGGCCGTCACCTCCTTCTGCGAAACAGTAATGCTCGCGAAGGAGGAGGCGGAACGCATGAGGGTGAGGCAGGGTGCCCGCCCTTCCGCCCTTAGTCGCCGCAGGAGACGCCCTGGGCGTCGGGAATCGCAGGCCGATTCCCGGCTACCGTAGGCGCGGGCTTGCGGACGGCGAGCGATGGGTAGCTCGCCGTCCGATAAGGACCAGGCCCGGGTCGACGGCGCGTTGTGTTCCACGCACGCCTCAAAGAGACGTCAGCACCAATTGACGGGGTCCGAAAGGGCCAATGCCTGACAGGGTTAGATTTAAGGAAAACTGTAAACGTTGTATCTTATATATATATATATATATATTTTTTTTTAGGGTTACGAGTCTGTCCGAAAGGGATATCGTGGCTCTGGCACACAGGCATTTGAAGGAACACGGTGGGTTTTAGTCAGTAAAAGTCTGACACTCCCTCTCGCTCCGCCCAGAGCGGGAGAAGTTATTTGATGATTTCCCACCCAAAAAAAAAGACTGGTCCGTATACATGCCTGTGAACTCCATCGATAATTTGCCTATTTTCTCGGATGTATTAGGTGAAATTAGTGCCATTGAAGAGAGTTGTGACGTAGAAACAGTATTTTTGTTGGGTGATTTTAATGCCCATCCCAAGGAACTGTTTTATGATGAGCTTGAGAGGTGTTGTTTGGATAGGTCGCGGGTATGTGCAGATGTGAAGAGACTAAATGCCGATTTGGGTAGTTACACATTTGTGGACCATTATCACGGCAGTAGTAGGTGGCTAGATCACTGTGTGGTCTCCCTGTCAGCTTGGGAAACCATTGTAAATGTAGGTATATTAGAGGACGAATATGTGTCTGACCATCTTCCTATATATATCGATTGTGATCTAGATGCGATTAGGCCGAAGCTATGTAATTCTGATATGCCTAGAAATGCAGTTGTCTGGGGGTCTAGAGATGAATCGCAAATCAGTGAATATCATGACTTATGTCAGGAAGGTTTGTAATCCATTAATTTTCCTTTCGAGATCACTGACTGTAGCTACGGGACATGTAACCTAAGTGCCCACAAATTGATAATAGACTCATTGTATGACCGGATTGTACAGGTCTTAAAAAAGGCGGCTATCCTAACCAAGGGGAGAAATAATGTTAAATGTCGAAAAAAGGTTCTGTGTGGCTGGAACAAACATGTAAGGGAAGCTCATTGGGACGCCAGGCTTAGGTTTAAGTCGTGGGGTTTTCATAATCGACCACCGGTGGACATAGTGTACGAGCAAATGCGCGAGTCTCGTAATTTTTTTAAAAGCAGGCTAAAATGGTGTCAAAAGAATCAAGATCAACTGAAAATGGACGTAATAGCGAAGTGTAGAGCCACTAAAAACTTTTCCCAGTTTTGGAAAGCTACCAAAAAATTGGACGTTGGGCCTGGCCTACCGGCGAGTGTGAGTGGCTTAAGCGATCCGAGCGAGGTCGCTAATATGTTTAGCAACCATTTTAGAGTTCGGTCGCCGATCAGTCCCCCTATTGCGATGATTGGCGCTGCGTCCTGCAGCCAAGGAGAGGAGCCTCTGTTGCGTTTCCCAGCAAGTCAAGTTAGTGCTCTTATTAAAGGAATAACCAAAGGCAAATCTCCTGGGCATGACGGGCTCAGCGTCGAAAACCTGAAATATGCGGGAGTGCACCTCCCGAGACTCCTGTCTCTGTTGTTTACTATGTGCATCAGTCATGCGTACCTTCCAGCTGACTTAATGAAAACCACAGTGGTGCCCATAGTTAAGAACAGGACCGGTGACATCTCGGATAAGGATAACTACCGCCCGATCTCCCTCGCGACCGTGATAGCAAAGGTGCTGGACGGTTTTCTTTGATTCTTGCTTGCAAAAGTATCTAAAACTACATGATGCGCAGTTTGGGTTTCGGCCCGGACTATCTACTGAGAGCGCAATCTTAAGTCTCAAACATACTGTCCAGTACTACACAGATCGTAAGACACCGGTGTATGCCTGTTTTCTGGATCTCTCCAAGGCCTTTGACCTCGTGTCTTACGAGGTACTTTGGAGGAAACTAGGGGATAGTGGTATACCGGTGGAGATGTTGAACATCTTTAAATATTGGTACAATAACCAGACGAACTGTGTAAAATGGTCGGACACTCTGTCCGATTCGTACAGGCTGGAGTGCGGCGTGAGGCAGAGGGGGTTATCATCTCCAAAGCTGTTCAGCCTGTATGTAAACGATCTCATAGTGGAACTCAGCAGCATGCGTGTCGGATGCCGCCGGGTGGGTGGTATTAGTGTTAATAATATCAGCTACGCGGACGACATGGTGCTGCTGAGCCCCACTGTGGGGGCGCTCGGGGAGATGCTGAAAGTTTGTGAAGCCTATGCCGAGTCACACGGACTTATTTTACAATGTAAATTAAAGTCAGTACATGATCTTTAAGGCCGCTGGTAAGTGCCCTGAAACTGTTCCACCCATTACTTTAAATGGTATTAACTTAGATAGGGTGTCGCAGTTTAAGTATCTTGGACGTTACCTTGCCGACCCGTCTGTACACGGGGGGTCCTAACAATAGTTGTCTAAGTTTTTGTATAAGTACTAATCTTTGGATCGAGTTGTCCCAAAAATAAATAAATTTTAATTTTGAATTTTTGAATTTGAATTGATACCGTAAAACTGGGACAATAAAAATGCAGGGGTGAATCGAGACGCAACTTTAAAATGGATTTTAACCTTGAAATAATATAGTTTGTTGTCAACAAGGACACTTAATCGTACAGGTAACACATTAATCCTTTTTGGCAACAAAAGATATTAATTCAACGTTAAAATCCATTTTAAAGTTGCGTCTCGATTCACCCCTGCATTTCTATTCACCCCGTTTTACCCGGTAATTTCGTTAAGCGAGACTGCCCTCAAGAATCAAAATGAGCACACACACCGTTAAGGAGTTCTCCTTAGACTATGGTGTGTGTGCTCATTTCCCCCGTCTCCTCAGTTCAAGCTAAGCAGTAAAATGTTCCGTGTGGTGCCGGACGTAAAGAATAGCACCATCCCATTTCTTCCCGTGGGTGTCGGAAAAGGCGACGAAGGGACTGACTAGAGAATGGGCAGCAGTGTTCTCTATGCATTTTTAAAACCATACTGCGATCGCCAACTCGCCTGCCAAGCGTGGCGATTATGGCAAACCCCCCGTTTGGGGGAGGCCTATGTCCAGCAGTGGAGATTACCCGACGTAGAAGCGTGATCCGTTGCGATTCTCTCGCTCGTGGAGGCGGCCCCTAAGGAGCAGGCTATATTCCACAGACTACTATATTCTTTGGACCATACCGCCTCGTCTTCCGTGCAGAATTTTCGTGTAATAATATTAAAAGAAGAAGAAGAAAAGAATTATGGAGAGGATGTACTCCTACTTTACATTCTAATATTGACTTAACGCTATAGATTTTATTTATGTCTTCCTCGTTTCTGAAACTCAGCATAAACATGTTCGGGGGCTCCTTATTTTTCCACCTCAATTTGTTTGCTGCTTCTTCAATCTGGAAACCTTTATTTTGCAAGTCTTCAATAATTCTGTCAGGCTTGCATGTGAAATGAAGGTTTTTTCCATAACTCTTATTGGCCTTTCCTGCTTGTTTTCGTACGAGTGCCAGCGAAAGTTATTTTCATTCAATAACTTTGTAATAGACTTATCTTTGTTCACTGCATTTATTTTAACGCACTTTCCATTCAACATTTTAGTCGTGATCGTGAATTTATCACCAGACTCAGTTTGACAATAAGTCAAACAAGGCTTGGTAGATCTCGGCGCCCGCGCCGCGCCGTCTATTACAACAGGCGGAGGTGGCGGAATCTTTTTGATGTTCACTTTCTCGGATTGAATAGTCTCTACTCTCTACGTGTTCAATGTGTGGGTGGGCGATGTGTTTAATTTTCTTTTTTTTCTGCTCTTTTGCCTGATCCACTGAGTTTCCTTGGCTAGCTCCTACTCGTCCGTTCAGTATTCAGGACACTGTGTTGGACTTTTCATTTGCTCATCTGGCTTAATGGTTGAAGCTGTACTTTGGTCTGCTTTATGTTGTAAATGCCTCACTTGTTATTGGAGGCTTTTTGTTCTATTTGTTTTTCCATATCAGAAATAACATTTCGCAGTGGCTCATTATTTGCTCTTTCTGCGCTGTAGTATTTGTACAGCAGTTGTTCGTTGTCAGTTTTCACCTTAATTTTGGTGGTCTCAGCCATTTTAGTGGCGAGTTAATAAATAACAATTATAATTAAAATGTAGTTCAATTCTTACGTAATTGTGTGTGACATCGTGGCGAGCGCGGTGCGGCCGGCGCGGTTGATTTGCTGCGTCGTCTGCACTTAGCACTTTGGTAGAGCACGCGATCGACGCAACTAGTCTCAACGAATATCAAAACAGACTGATTGTATTGATTTAGATAGAGAGAGATTAGATTGTATATTGATGATGTATTTAATTAATCGAATAATATAAAGAAGTCCATGGATGAAAACGAGTTCTTTAGACAGACCGTGCAACAATTAGCTTCATGTTTGTATTGAGCAGGGCCGGCTTTAGTGATGTGGAGGCCCTGGGGCAACAAAGAAGTGTAGGCCTAAAATTTTTATTGAGAACAGACAACAAAAAAACAACTTAAAAGGGTACCTTGTGAATGTGAACATTTTTTTCTTTGATACACAATCAATCTGCCTAGCCTGTTCCCAACTATGTTGGGATCGGCTTCTAGTCTAACCGAATGCAGCTGAATACCAGTATTTACATGGAACGACCACCTATCTGACACCCACAATACGATACCCCTTGGTAAGACTAGGCTGGTTGTCAGACTTTTGGGATTTTTTTTCTTTGATACGCAAGGAGACTCGTTGAACGTCCCAGCGTCGAATAAAAACAATTCAATGAATGAACTGTTTACGATACATGTTAACTCGTTGACTAATTTAACTAGTTGATCGACTAGTTGACGAATGTAAATCAACGTTGACGTTTCGTTAACGGAAAACTGTCAACGACCCATCCCTACAAAGGATGTATTTTCTTTCTAATCTAAAAAAATCTAATTGTGGAGGCCCAGGGCTAGAGCCCCTGTTGCCCTGCCTGGTATTGAGTATAAACCCGACACCATGGGAGTAGGTAGAATTACCACACGTATTTTGCAATCATGAAAACGTTGTAATGGTGTTCTTTTCCTGAATAATCCGAATCTGACTAAACTAGTAAAATTGTCATTACCTACTGATTGTCATTACGTTCTGAGGAACACTTTTTAATCAAAGAGGGACCCCCGACAGCAATGACAACTTTATTAGGATTACCCAATGACGTATTATAAATAGACGCGTCATACACATTAGTGCACTCAAAAACAGCGTAAGCCATGATTGTAGCTACATACTTGCGTACAATCATACAGCGCGTGAAGAAAAGGAAAAACCTATACCGATATCTGTTGTTAGAAAGAGATGAACATACATATTTAGTTACGTCACTAGCTGCTGCATGTTCATTGGCGCGTACGTAATAATAATTATTTTTATTGTAAATGTCCGGCAATTGCCCGGCATTTACTTTGCCATTATTGCGCGCAGGTAACGCATCTAAAGGTTATTTATTGGGATTACCTAACTAATACAGCTTGTTTTTTACGTTTTAAGGCTTCTACAGACCGGCGCGACACGCGAGGCCTTTGTGTCGCGTGTCACGCCGGTCTGTAGAAGCCTTTAGTTGGTTTTTAGCCAGATCAGTCGTGTTTTATTTAATTTTGATATAAATTGTAAGTTCACTTTATAAGCAGTCGGGTTTATAGATATTTTTTAATACAGTGTAAGGGAGAGCACTTCTTATTTTCAATGTTGAATAACCTAACAAATGATTAAGCTGTTGTTCATGACGCTATAAACTTATACCTATGATAAATAAAAAAAAAAAAAAAAAAATCAGTAGTATCCAATTTATATTTAATATTATCATGAAACACCATACTGCGATCGCCAACCCGCCTGCCAAGCGTGGCGATTATGGCAACCCCCATCCCCCCCCTTTAGGGGAGGTCTATGTCCAGCAGTGGACGTCTTTCGGCTGAAATGATGATGATGATGATTATCATGAAAAACCTTTACAAAAAAGAAAAAAAAATACCTACTTACCTGGTAAGTATAATAATACGCTGCCATTTTTTTAATAGCAAATAATGGCAGCATTACTTAACAGTTTTTTTAACACTTCGTATTTGTTGTACCTACCTTATACCTTCTATCATTACTTTCTTTCTTTTAATAAAAAAAAAAACGTTGCCACTCACTAGGAATTTCTCCTGTATCGTGGATGCGTTTACAATCATTTAAACTCACATACACAAACAGGCAGACCCGGAACAACTACTTGTAGGTCATACAAATATTTATTCCGTGCGGGAATCAACCCGCGACACGCAGCGCAGCAGTCAATCGCTTAACCACTGCACCAACCGTGCCGCCATAAGAAAGTAATTCACAAAATCTTTAGTTTTATGTACGGAACAAGTTTGAAAACACAAAAAAAAATTGCAGGTCAAGAAAATAACAACATTGAGTAAAAAATAAAATCATATTTATTTTATAATACATAGTTTCTTCTTTCATGTAGGAATGTTTCCATTGTTAATCTGTAACAAAACAATGATAATGCATTCAAATTGGTTTAAAGGCTTCTACATACCGGGGCGAGTTGTCGCGCGACGCGACGCGACACAAAGGCACCGCTCGTCCCGCGACTCGCGGGGCCTTTGTGCCGTGTCGCGTCGCGCGACAAGTCGCGCTGGTATGTAGAAGCCTTAAAGTTGAACCTTTAGGTTCTAAAATGAAATATAACTGACACCTTTTTAATGTAACTAGCTGTTGCCCGCGACTTCGTCTGCGATCCAGGATAAAAAGTATGCTATGTACTGACCCAGGTAATAGTCTATCCAGCCGTTTTAGCATGAAAGCTTAAGGGGACGATAACCGACTTTTAATGATGTTATACTGAAGATCACGTCTAAACAAGTAGGTTTAATGATTTGAAAAAAATATATGTTAAATTAAAGCATTTTCTCAATAACTTAATATGTGCATATTTTAGATTATGTATATACATAGCGAAATTAATTTGTAAAGTTATGTCTAACGCGGATAAAAAACTGAGAATGGCGCAAAATCTACCGAGCGTAATTTTCTGAAATCTTCACCAATTTAAAGATAATTTAATTATTGATCTTTTAGTATACGAGTACGCGTTTTATTAAAATACCTTTTGGTTTGAGTATAATAAATTAATAATGCGTCAAATTGGGGACAGCGGTCCTTGATGGGCGAGTCCTATTACTGGCTGAACGTACGACACGTTGCATGAGCTCGGTACAGAACACGCAAGCTAACCACTCAAGGTCACTGGCATATATCTGCGTCATAGCAAACAAACTCACTTTCGCATTTATTATAATTTAGGATTCGTGGACCTAACAAAATCGATATTTTAAAAACGCCAACCTATTAAAAATTAAAAGATGAATGATCAAAAAGATAATATACACAGGGCCGGATTTAGGGCAGGAGAGATGGTATTATCCTGTTCATTTTGTAAATGGTCGTAGTAAGAAAGCTTTAACATCTTTCTTAAAGTAAACTTACCGCAGTGATCTCCGGCTCCTCCAGCTCCGCCCGAGCCCCCTCCCAAACCTTGTCCGTTGTTCCCGACCGTAGGACCGACGCCGCCGGTACCTACGCGACCACCCTGATGACCTAAAACCAGATAAACAATTGAGAAAATAGTACATTTTGATACAAGTGGAGAATGTTTGTTATTGCGTTCGAGGCGGAATTAACACTAGACTAGCCGTAGGAGAGGTTGTTTTTAAGCCGAGAACTGCAATAACAAAATGTCCACGTGTATCAAACGACGTTTTTCAATACACTTTAGAAGAAATAAAATAAAATAACGAAAAATATTTTTGTCATGAATTATTAATTAAAAAATTTAAATTAAAAATTAAAAAAGTTTATTTCTGTAACTTTCTTGTACAATATTATTCTGTGGCTAGAACCTCCCAGGAAGCATGTAGTAATGCTTGTATTGGGTGGTTCTGCTCCTCCCTCGGATCAACATATTTTTAGGTAACTAGATAACTAAACTATTTTAAGTAATTACAAACAAGAACATAATGAATGAAAAGTAAGGGTGTGACTTCTCTTTATGTGTATATGTGCGTGCGTGTGTGGTGAGTGTGTGTGTGTGTGTGAGAGGTGTGTGTGTGTGTGTGTGCCTTATGATATTTAGAACATACTATTTCTCGTATAGGCTGTGTGAATTTGACTCCTAATTAGGTGACTTCTAGCCCTATGATGTAATATCTTGGGATCAGGAAGTACCACTAGAAGTCACGAATATTGTCTAGAGTTCGTATTTAAATTATAAGTTCTCTATATCACAGTACCCAATCCGCTCGACCTCGTGAACGATTGTTTTTTTACATTCGTGGAATTGAAGGTTGAATATTGTATATTTGTTGTGAAGCTTATTATATAGGTAGGCAGAGTGGGCTTGAAATTGACGCCTGGCAAAAAGAGTTCTACAGCGAGGAGCAGTGGCCACATTACATTTTCTTCTACCCGTTTGAGCAATATGAAAGTAAGGTAATGTTTTATGTTAAGTACTGAGTTTATAATATAAAGTTTTCGAAGTGACAATATTTCATGATTTAGATATACCTAGTTCGTCAGTAGGACATCTAAATGGCTTAAAGAACATTGTTTTTATCAAGCATCTCTGGGCTCTTTCTGCTTCAAGGAATTTAATTTTAGTGGCACCACCCCAGATGAAAATACAATAACACATAACTGATTGTGCCAATGCAATATAAATACGCTTTAGGAGGTCTTGAGAGGTGACATGTCTCAACTTTTTAAAGATCCATATAAGTTTACGGATCCTATCATTTATAGCTTCAATTTGAGGGTGCCAGGAAAGTCGGTGGCCCAGGATTACACCAAGGTATTTAGTGGATTTAACACATCCAATCTCTTCGCACCCACATTGCGTAGTATAAGTGAAGTCACAAGTATGAATCCTTAATACCATGTTTGGGGGGGGAAGTGTACGCTTATTTAAAGCAAAGCAGATGTAATTTGTTTTGGTGATATTTAGGGTAAGAAGGGCAGACCTGAGCCAGTTTGCAACCTTATGGAGACGTGCTCAGCAGCTTCAAAAACGGAGTTCCAGGAAGTACCATTAAATACAATAGCAGTATCATCCGCATATGAGAATATTTGCCCTCTCTCAATTCCGAGATTAGTTAATTCGTTAAGGTATATCAAGAATAATGTGGGGCCTAAGACGCTTCCCTGGGGCACGCCGTACTCAATTATAGTGTCAGAACTAGTGAAACTGTCAATTTTTACGCTCTGGGTACGGTCTTTTAGGTAATCAGTTAAGATATTTAGTGGCATACCCCTTATGCCCATGTACTCCATCTTTTTCACAAGATTGGGGACAGAAACAGTGTCGAATGCCTTTTTTAGATCTAGGAAGACTGTCACATACTTTTCGCCACGGTCTAGACACTGAGTTACCAAGGAGGACAATCCTGAGACGGCATCTTCTGTAGATTTTGCTTTTCTGAATCTGAATTGTGAACTGGATAGAATATAAATTTTTTCGAGATAAGTAATTAGGCGTGAGTTGATTAGCTTTTCAATAACTTAGATAACTGACAATACCGAGATAGGTCGATAATGATTGATATCTCTTTTATCACCACCCTTGTAGACGGGTGTTACAATAGATTTTTTAAGCAAGATCGGGAATATACCTTTTCTGAAGCAGAGGTTAGCAAGATGGCTAATAATGGGAACAACGAGCGGTTAAACCATTTTTATGAATTTAGTCTGGATACCGTCCCAGCCGGGAGCACTGTCAGTTTTCAGGTTTGATATAACACTGTCAACTTCCATTGGGTCAGTCTCCAGAAGTACGAAAGAAGATGGTTGTGTTTTTGGAGTAGATATTAGACCTCCAGCCGGCTGCGTGGATCCACTGAGGATGCTTTCTGCGAGCCGCTTGCCGACACTTGCGAAAACACCATTAACATAGTTTACCGACGCTATAGGAGAACTTCGAGTATTGAGTAATTCACAGCTTCCAATTTTAGATGTGTTAAGATGCGCTATTTGCTTGATAGATTTCCATAGGGCTTTAGAGTTTTTAATATTAGTTTTTAGTAGTTCAGATTCATATTTACGTTTCAATTTTTTAATTAATTTGTTACAATAATTACGGTATCTAGTACATGTTATTTTTAATATTACATTATACGGATCGGACCTTAATTTTAGCTGCATTCTGTTTCTGTTCCTGATACAGCGTAATAGACCACTGGTGATCCAGGGCTTAATAATGCGTTGTTTGCTGGAGATCCTCTTTACCTTAACACTCTCATCCAGGGATGATTTAAGTTTATTAATTAAATGTTCGATTACAAAGTTAGGGTCATCGCTAAATAATAAGTTGTATAGGTTTTTGTTTATTAGCTTTTCAGCAGCTGCTTCAAAGTCAAGTCATTAATTAAGAAACTATGATTTCATTGTCGTTTTTTTCCACGCTTTGCTTTCGCTAGGTTGAAGGAGAAGCAAAGGTATAAAGCCGATAAACAGGCAGCTAAGGTTGAAATTACATTAATGTATATTTATTCTAACTACGCACACACGCAATACAGTTGGCGACATTTTTAAGACAACTTTTCTATGAGATTGTGTATCGAGTTCTGTATTAGTGATCGATGGCTACAACGCGCAAATCTACGGGCCAACATGTTGCAACGCACACACAAAGCCCTCCGCTCCCTCTCAATATCAGGGTCATCATCCAAGTTGTCTGCGACCCAGTGTCCTAAGTACTTAAACTGGTGAGCAAGCCTGAGAGGTATCCCGCCTAGTGTTAGTGAAGTAGGATAATTATAACACTCCTTACCGGCGCGGCGGCGTATTGTTAGAAATAAGAAATGTGTTACGCCATGATGCAATACAATAATAAGTTTAAGTATATATCTCTTGTAAGTTCTGCGCCATTATGGTGTCGTTGTCTATTAAAAATCAAATGTAACTTAAAGTTGTTAGTCTTGAGTTAATTTTGGTTTACGAGTAAAGACTTCTATAAAGGTCTCAACTTTATCTCTAAACTATCTACTAGTAAAATTTGTGGTCTTTAAACAGTTTAGTGAGACACTAGAAAAATCTCTACAGACAATTTGAAAATTTACAACTCGTATCACTCACTCATTCTTATGAGAGGGGATAAGGTTGTGCCCACTTTTACTTAACTGTGTATAGCTATATGCGTTCTTGAATATTACTTGGGAGATATCTTATTCTTAAGGTAGACAATTACATTAAATTCTATTAGATATCTAATAGTCCGTTTTTAGACGCGATTGTGTTACTTGGGTCATTCACACACTCAGTTTTATAGTGAAATTGTGAACTACGACCGTCTTACAAAACGTGATCTAACTTATGTTCTAGATTATACCTTTGAGACAGTATTTGTATTTCGATTTAATTTCGAATAAGGTTCTAAATACTAAAAAAACCTGCCAAGTGCGAAACGGACCACACACAATGAAGGGTTCCGTAGTTGGGTTGTTTTATTGTTTTTTTTTTTATCCCAAAATCAAACTTAACATTGTAGTTGAAATATCACGGTCAATTCCCCAACTGCAAATGTAAGTTTTTAATCGCAAAAAATAATAATTGTTTTATGTTATCACAGGAAAATCAATCCAAGCCAACCAATCCAATCCAATCAGGGATTCCAATTTTTTCAATTTTATTTATTTATTTGCTAGTATCAAATAATATGTCGCAATATATGGCCGTATTTTTTTATTGCGTTGCTTACAAGCTTGATTTTGTTAAAGCTCGCAAGAGACCACAGCGCTACGTACTTATTTGATATTAATTTCAACCCGATACCTCCACGCGTTCCTGAGAAAACGGGTGTCGACAGACTGAAAGACTGACAGACAGTCAGACGGACCAACGGACAACGAAGTGATACGTTTTATTCCTTTTAAGATACGGAACCCTAAAAGTTACAACTTGTAAACACTATACGTAACAATTCTATAACAGTAGGTACAGTTAGATTCGTAATTCAATAACTGGGTCGGTGGTTTAAACCTGATCTAAATAAAAACCGTGTTATGTTTATGGGGGGCTAGAGTTGTAAAGTTATTTTTGAAGAAGATAATACTACTCTTAACTAAGTACTTATTTAATAAAATCTCACCTGGATTTGCTCCAGAGTTTACTCCACCAGAGCCGGAGGCACCTCGACCAACGCCGGCTTCTCCACCTTTGTCAGCTACTCCACCAGAGCCAGCTTTCCCACCATCACCGGCTTTTCCACCAACGCCAGCTTCTCCACCAACGTCGGCTTTTCCACCAACACCAGCTTTTCCACCAACGCCGGCTTTTCCACCAACGCCGGCTTCTCCACCACCGCCGGCTACTCCACCAGAGCCGGCTTTCCCACCATCACCGGCTTTTCCTCCAACGCCGGCTTCTCCACCAACGTCGGCTTTTCCACCAACACCGGCTTTTCCACCAATGCCGGCTTTTCCACCAACGCCGGCTTCTCCACCACCGCCGGCTACTCCACCAGAGCCGGAGGCTCCTCCACCAACGCCGGCTTTTCCACCAACACCAGCTTCTCCACCAACGTCGGCTTTTCCACCAACACCGGCTTTTCCACCAACGCCGGCTTCTCCACCTTTGTCAGCTACTCCACCAGAGCCGGCTTTCCCACCATCACCGGCTTTTCCACCAACGCCGGCTTCTCCACCAACGTCGGCTTTTCCACCAACACCGGCTTTTCCACTAACACCAGCTTTTCCACCAACGCCGGCTTCTCCACCAACGTCGGCTTTTCCACCAACACCGGCTTTTCCACTAACACCAGCTTTTCCACCAACGCCGGCTTCTCCACCAACGTCGGCTTTTCCACCAACACCGGCTTTTCCACTAACACCATCTTTTCCACCAACGCTGGCTTCTCCACCAACGCCGCCGGCTTTTCCACCAACACCAGCTTCTCCACCAACGTCGGCTTTTCCACCAACACCGGCTTTTCCACCAACGCCGGCTTCTCCACCTTTGTCAGCTACTCCATCAGAGCCGGCTTTCCCACCATCACCGGCTTTTCCACCAACGCCGGCTTCTCCACCAACGTCGGCTTTTCCACCAACACCGGCTTTTCCACTAACACCAGCTTTTCCACCAACGCCGGCTTCTCCACCAACGTCGGCTTTTCCACCAACACCGGCTTTTCCACTAACACCATCTTTTCCACCAACGCTGGCTCCTCCACTAATGCCGGCTCCTCCACTAACGCCGGCGCCTCCACCAACGCCGGCGTCTCCACCAACGCCGGCTTTTCCACCAACGCCGGCTTTTCCACCAACACGAGCTTTTCCACCAACGTCAGCTTCTCCACCAACACCAGCTTCTCCACCAACGCCGACTTCTCCTCCTACACTAAGTCTTCCGCCAATGCCGGCTTTCCCATCAATGCCGGCTCCTTTACTAATGCCAAATGTTTGCATGCTCTGCAATATTAAAATATCCAATAAGTATGATAAGCGTTTTGCCCGCGAGTTCGTCCGTATGAATTTCGAGTATTCCCGTACAAACACAATTTTACAAAAATAATTCCTCTGAATTATTATGTAAGAAACGTAGCCCTTTTCCTGCAGATTCCAGGCCGCCTTTTAGTTATATTTCATTACGGTAGATTCCATGGTTTAGTCGTGATGAGGTAACATACAGGCAGACAGAGATAGGAACTTTCGCATTTATACCATTAGTGTGATTAATGTTGTGCATTGCATAATAATATGCATAGTGCTGTTTGCTCATCCAACTTAGCTGAATAAAGGTGCTCTTCCGAAGGCGACCGCAAGTGGCTACGTTGCCCAATCGCAATGACAGACCGCAGTGACACGACTGGTTTCTATGTAAATATGAAAACGCTTCCGTAGCTCGCGACAATGACAGCCAGTGACAGGACTACTGCTTTGCGGTCTGCGGTCGAGCGTCATTCGCAGACCGCAGACCAGTAGTGCGATTGGGCGATGTTACCGCTTGCGGTCTGCAGTAGCGGTCGACTTCCGAAAAGCATCTTCACTGACGCTCGCTTTGGTGGAAACTGGGCCTAAATCGTAGCAAAAAATGTACATCCGCCGTCTTCGAACTCAAGACTGTTACAACCCAGCTGGCTAGCTAACATTGTTACCTGCACGGCGTTAACTTTTGCTATAATATTAACTGGTTCGTGCCAATGACAGAGAAGGAGAAGAATACTAATCTATAAATATCGATAAGTAAAGAGCCCTACTCTTTACTTATCGATATTTATAGATTCACTACTGCTGTTGTTGGGTTATACATACATACAGCGTGTATCAGAAAGACGTGGTCAAAGTTAAGACTCAGGTATATGCCAGGGACCTTGAGTAGTTAGCTTGCGTGTTTGTACTGAGCTCACGCAACGCATCGTAGGGTAGGTGCTCCAGTGAATGTACACACCCCAGTGAATTAACAAAACGGAGTTTTTCCAAAAAATAAGATATTATGATATATTTTACCCAACGCAGTATTTTTTTTCGTAACTGCAAATTGTTTTTCTATTATAGTAGCAACATTCATTTCCTATGTCATTGTTCTGGCTGAGACTATCTCACTCTCATGAAGATCGGAGACGCTTCACTCGAAGTTGTGGACGAGTATGTTTACCTCGGACAAACTGTCCAGTTAGGTAGGTCCAACTTCGAGAAAGAGGTCAATCGTCGAATCCGACTCGGCTGGGCAGCGTTCGGGAAGCTACTCAATATCTTCTCGTCCACATACCGCAGTGTCTCAAAATGAAAGTCTTTGACCAGAGCGTGTTGCCAGTGATGACCTATGGCACTGAAACGTGGTCGCTCACAATGGGCCTTATCAGAAGGATAAAATTCAACCAAAGGGCAATGGAGAGGGCTATGCTTGGTGTTTCCTTACGTGATCGAATCAGAAATGAAGAGATCCGCAGGCGAACCAAGTTAACCGACATAGCCCCAAGAATTGCCAAGCTTAAGTGGCAGTGGGCAGGGCAAATTGCTCGCAGAACTGATGGCCGATGGGGCCGAAAGGTTCTGGAATGGCGACCGCGTACTGGAAGACGTAGTGTTGGAAGACCTCCTACAAGGTGGACCGATGACCTTGTAAAGGCTGCAGGTATCCGCTGGATGCGGTAAGCACAGAACCGATAGAAGTAGCGGTGCTTGGGGGAGGCCTATGTCCAGCAGTGGACGTATTTCGGCTGAAATGATGATGATGAACGCTAGGCCTTTAAAGGTGTATTATTAGGTAAGAATTTAAGGCTTTTACTTTGTTAAAAAATATTTGTTAATGTTGTAACAGATTTTGAGGCAGAGAAATTTATATTCGTTTATTTAGTTGATTGTTGGACTGCATTTGTTATAATATTAAGGATTTTCCTGTATTATTAATTAAACAAAAGTTGTGTTCATTTACTGGTTTTATTTAGTTCATTTACTAGAAATTTTCGTTCATTTACTGCAGTTTTAGGGTATTTTTCAAATTATTGCTAAATATCTAATAAAGTATACAGGTTATATCGTAAACCTAACTTAAAAAACATTTTTTAATATAATCGTATTACCAAAATATACTTTTGGACCGTATCCCTTAGAGGCAACTGCAATGATGCATACTGTAATGATTTTTTAAAGTTCGAAGATCGCATAAGTGTTCATTCACTGGAGCACTTACCCTACGTTCAGCCAGCCATAGGACTCGCCCATCAAGGAGCGCTGTCCCCAATGTGACACATTATTAATTTATTATATAAAATCATTAAAAGTCGGTTATCGTCCCCTTAAGGCGATGATAACCGACTTTTAATGATTTTATACTGAAGATCACGTCTAAACGAGTAGTGTTAATGATTTGAAGAAAATATATGATAAATTAGAGCATTTTCTCAATAATTTAATATGTGAATATTTTAGATTATGTTATATTATATAGTGGAATTAATTTGTAGAGTTATGTCTAACGCGGATAAGTGTATTTTTCTAAAACCTTTACCAATTTAAAGATAATTTAATTATTGATCTTTTAGTATACGCGTTTTATTAAAATACCTTTTGTTTTGTGTATAATAAATTAATAATGCGTCAAATTGGGGACAGTGCTCCTTGATGGCGAGTCCTATTCCTGGCTGAACGTACGATGCGTTGTGTGAGCTCAGTACAGAACACGCAAGCTAACCACGCAAGGTCACTACTGAACAACTTCTCTATGGGACTAATTTCGTAAGAATCGCGAAAAATTATCAACTGTCCCATACAAAATTTCAATACCCACTCGACCCAAATCTATGGGACGGCTGATTAATTTTCGACTCATTAAATTTGACACACCTTTCTAATGCAGCTTCAAACACACAATAATTAAAAATCTATTAAAGTATTTTTTTAAATAAAACTTTATGTAAATATAAATTATAGATAAGTAAGTACTCACGCTTCCAAACATCATGGCAACAAGGAATAATACAAATAATTGCTTGAACATTTTGTTTCGGTAACTGCTTAACTATTCTTAGTTCGAAGTAGTATTTCCAAATAAGTACGGTTAGTAGGTATGTCAAAAACAGCAGATGTATATATACCCCTGTGCGGTAGGTATTTATTTTCCGCGCTGATTTTAGGGTTCCGCGGGTCAGTTAAAACAATGAGAGCCTTCTAATTTTTGGCTTTCTGACTCACATTTATTACGAATCAGTTTTGTAATTCTAATTTATAAACCGTTAAATTGCTGTAATTTCTCAGTAGCAGCCTCGATTCTGGATATGGTACCCGGTTAATGGCAATAATAATAATACGCTTTATTTCTATAAAAAGTACTTAGATTACATTACAGCTAAGTGCTATGATAAAACAAAAGTAAGTACTTACACAAAAGTTTTAGTAACTGGAGCCGAACCTGTATTTCGGCTAACAGCGCCAATTTATTAGATTAGAGTTCTTAAATGCTAGCATTTTACGAAACATTACATTTTACTAACAAAATAATCTTAGGTTGTTTAAGTGGTCTGCACCTTGGTTGGTTGTTTAAGTGGTTTGTGTTATGTGATATGGTGAATGAGTGAGTATGAGAGGGTGTGTCTATTTTGTGAGTGTGCTTGAGATTTTTATGAGTGAACACATGTATTAGTGAGATACGTGGTTTTAGTGAGTGTATATAATATATTATGTACCTATATCATTATATTGGAGCACCTCCCCAAACGGATATACAATATGTTATGAGTGACTGGCAAAGAGCAAAGTATATTCGTTTCAAGATATGAGGATCAGCGATGTGACGTAGATTTTTAAAGATATATATGAGTTTCCGAACCCGTCCCGATAAAATTCTTATCTGTTCCTTGAAGTTAATAATAATAATAATAATACCATTAATTTCAGGCGACACAGGCCCATAGAAAAATACCTTAACCTAAACATACATATTGTAAACAAAAAACTTGTGTTAATAAAAAGGCTTATGACTATGTTAGTAGCACATCACTTTGCACTAGATAGTGCTGTCCAGTGGAACGTGTCCGCGGAAGCGACTTAACACCACGTCCTGCGGCCAAAAGTCTTCTTCCATGACGAGGGGCAGATAACAGTTGGGAACATGCACGACGAACCCTTTGAAGTGGACGTTCCGGCGCGACTCCAGTAACTGCACCCTCGGCGTGTACCTCGTCTTTTGGCGCACGTACTCCACGATGTACTCCGCCTTAGTGGTGTAGTGCAGGCGGGAGATGTACACCGGTGTGTTCGGTTTTGCGGCACGCAGGCTCACTTCGGGCTTCGTAGGAGCTTTGCCGCAGCGGTTCTGGTTAGTTCGCGATGGGCGCTTTCTTCTTTGCACCATCACAAAACCGTCATCATTATCAGCCCTATTCGGCCCCTTGTCTGGCATGGGCTTGATACTAGGAGCGCCAGGGGCACTCGCGGCGACGCTAGCGAAATCCCTTTGTAGGGGTTTCGCCTGGACTGCAGACACTGGCAGCGGGATGGGGCGAGGGGCGAGGGCGGCGCTGCGTGGAGGAGCCGCTGTTACGAGCACGGGGCTACGGGGCACGCCGGTAGCGGCGGGGCACTCTGCAAGCTCAGCAATCGATAGATGCGCTGGCGACACAACTGCTGACGCGGAATTCGACGACGATATATCGAGGCCGGCTCCGCGACACGTGTTTACGTTAGACGCATCGACTGGTGACCTAATTAGCGCCACACTGTTGCGCAACTCGCTAATTTCTTTGCGCAAATCAGCGACGGTGTTTTGGGATGCGTCTAATTTCGTTAGCACATCCGCTAGGCGGGCCTTCAGAAAGACAATGTCTTTCAGAAGGCTCGTTACATCGACGTGGGAAGGTGACGGGAAGAAGCTTGTGTAGCTCCTTCGCCACAAACGCGGGCTCGTCGTCAGGGTCGGTCTCCTTGAACAGCGTGATAATATCCTGCAGGCTCCTCTTAGTCCCGTCACGCCGGCGGGACACCATCTGGTCGCGCTTGTTCAGCACACTAAACAAAAACAGCTTGGCAGCAGCTATGTCATCCTCGCTGAAGTTCGTTGCGCAGATCTGGACAGCAGACACCTCGTCCATCACATCCAGCTTCTGCTGCAGGAACGCCAGCAGCTCATTCGCCACTAGTTCACTACTCATGGCGGGTAAAAACGAGCGACAGCTTGCGCCGCGCTAACCGAAATAAAGAAAACGCGTCCGCATCGAAACGCAGCACAAGCGAGACTTGAGTTAAGGTTTTTGTCTATAGTTACGCCTAAATATTTGATGGAATCAGCCCGCTCTAATTTAGTACAAGAGCAAAAATCAAGCGGTGTACAGGTACACTCATGTGGAATAATGGCATGATCGTGGTTAATCCCCATGTCTGATCGAATACTAAAGCAAATGTACTTCGTTTTGCCGGTGTTTAATGTTAAGATATTGTTTTAGCCATTTTCTCACAGTATCAAATCCAGATTGAACGGCATCAAATACTTCGTTCCAGTTATCAGCTGAAAATAGAAGAGCGGTATCGTCCGCAAAAGAGATGCTTTCGCCCTGGGAAAGTACTATGTTAGTAAGATCGTTAATATATAAAATAAATAAGGTTGGCCCTAATATGCTACCCTGTGGAACCCCGTGTGTGACAAGGCGGTCAGTGCTGGTAAAGTTTTCCACACGAACACACTGGCGGCGGTTTGTAAGGTAGCTTTCAAAGAGTTTCAACTGCGTGCCTCTGATTCCGAGCCTTTATAGCTTTGCCAAGAGGGCTGAGATAGAGATTGTGTCAAAGGCCTTTGCTAGATCTAAAAAGATGGCCAGGCACTTATTTTTACTATCAAAATTATCACTGATATAACCCATCAGATTGTTTGCCGCTTGTTCAGTAGATTTACCATTTCGAAAGCCGTACGGATTGGGGGAGAGGAAGTTATTATCTTCAAGGTATCTAGTAAGTTTATTATTGATAATTCTCTCAAGGAGCTTTTAGATGGGAGTATGGAAATTGGCCTATAATTGGTGATGGAATCTCTGTTTCCACCTTTATGTATAGGGTAGACTTCAGACTTCTTTAACCATTCAGGGGAAGTTCCATTTTGGAGTCAGGCGTTGAAAATAAAAGTGAGTGGGTAACTAAAATGTCTTTGAATGTTTTTAAAAAAATATTGCTAGTCCCGTCAAATCCCGTTGAGCTATCTGTTTTCAAGTTAATGATGAGGCGCTCAACTTCACATTCATCAGTATCCTCCAATACAAATGAATTAATTGCAGTGGGCTTATCGAAGTTGGAAGATATCTCTACTACCGGTATCTGTTGGGTTTGAATTAATTTGCCGGACCTTATCGGCCAGAGACCTACCAACATTCACAAAATTAATCATTTAATTTATCCAGAGACCTTTTCGGACTGGCTTGAAGAGATAGAAGTTCATTTGAGTAGTTAGCATTTTTACTAGTGTTTGTGACGCCTGCACAAAACTCGCCCCGTATTATGTGGGACTTAAACATAACTAGCGAAATGTGGGTGTACTATAGTCATAGGCACCTCTGCCTAACTCTTCGGGAATTTTAGGTGTGATTTTATGTGTGTTATGCCGAGGATGTTATTTATAAACTGCTTCCAAATGACATTAGATTAAAAAATACAGGTAGTACTAAGAAACCAATCTATTAATGTCAAGTTTATCTGAAAGAGTGGTAAATAAGCAATACTTTAACTTGAGACAAGACAACATAACATTTTTACAAAAAAAATAATAGAAGGCGTAAATGCTTCTGATACCTAGGAGTTACATAAGAAATTTTCTAAGTACTTACTCACCAAAAGCTTGCTTCCTTCGAAAATAAACCTTAAAAAAAATTGCGACCATTTAGTGCTTCGCCGACTCTCGCTTGACAGATCTTTAACACCTGAGCTAATATGCGTAAGAGTCGTGGAAAATGTGCGACGGCTTTCGCTTCGTGTCGAATTATTGAATAGATTAGTGTATATTTATATGATCCTGCCTGGAAAAATTCATGATACATGAATAATATTAAATTTGCTTGGTAAACAAAGCCAGGTTATATAAATGCAGTTCGTGGACCTATTGTTTATACTTATATTATTTCAGGTGTATATTTTCTACGCCTATAAATTTTAAGGCAGCACAATAGGTACTGACGTATTTGTCAAAAAAAATTAACGTTATTTGGCCAATGCAAAATATACCCTATTTTGATTGCGAGTTGGGTTGGGTTACCAAAAACAGGTGGTGCGTTCGTTTGTAGTGTTCGCTCCGTAAACTTCGTTTATGTTGCCAAGCGGGCCGCTTGTGCCGCGTTGCTGCCACGACGCACGACGGTAGGTAGGTACTCATATTCCATAATTACTCGATTTTTAACGTACCTATCCATGATGACGACAAATATTCAAAAGTGATGAAAACATAACGCTAACACGTAAACCAATGTTCAGTTAAACTGAAGAAAGTAAATTCAGTTAATTTTTTTGCAGTCTGGTTTGTTGTTTTTTTTTTTTTTTAATAATTTGTGTTTTCGGTTGTAGGTATTGTGAGTGTTGGGAGACTCTTTATAGTCTCCCCAGAGACGTGCCCTAACAGGTGTTGCACTAAGGGGGTTCCGGATTGGTCTATTAAGAGGTAACGGGATCCCCTTCATGTGCTGATGGTGATAACCGGGGTGGTTTTAGTGAGGTAAGAATCCCACACTCCCTAGTCTTTTTCCCCAAAGTCCAGGTGCCTTTTGAAGGTTTCCCCCCGAAAACAAAAAATAAAAAGAAAGAAGGTATTGTGAGTGTATAACATACCTATCTGTTTAAAAAAATATCATTGGTTCCATGTGACATATCCAATTGCAGTACCAATTGCAAAACTTTTTTTTTTTTTAAATGTTCTTATGCCCCCTTATAAAAAAATCAATTATTTACGTTACACGTCTGTGTTTGGGTCACAGAAATTCACTTGTGTTCAACTAAATCGGTCCAGTAGATTCGGAGTAAATCGGCTGTGACAGACGGACAGACAGACAGAGACACGAGTGATCCTATAAGGGTTCCGTTTTTTCCTTTTGAGGTACGGAACCCTAAAAACTAAAATTTTTTGAAAGATTTTAAATTTTCTTAATTTAATTACTTAGGTACACACAACAAATTACATCGGTTTGCAGGGCACACCAACATAGACGGTAGTGTGCGTAAAATCAACGGGTGTTACTACGCCTATTTATTAGTGTTTGCTTCACAATATATGTGAAGCAAAGAATATGAAGCATTAATTTAAGAATGTAATTATGGTCTCGTGGTCTCGTGGCATGGGTGTATAAGCAGTCGGCTAGTAAACCATATGTCTTAGGATCGAGTCTCACCGCCGCCGCCGGCGGCGCCACGGGCGGCGGCGGCACGGCGTGAGATATTATTTACCGAACGCCCGGATAATGCGCCACGGATACGATTATTACATTGGCTAAAGAACGATGGCAACTGCCCGAACAAATAGTAATTTTTGTTGGAATTTTTATTTTGCGTCTGCCGATGAAAAATATGTAAAAGTACAGAATTTGAATTCCTGAACAGTTTTGTCTCCATACTTTTATAGGTAGTCAGGAATTACACATTATTCTAGTGTAAAGTTCTAGAATTAAGAGGTTATATCTTGTCAAAAACAGAGCCTAACCGAAAAAGAAATACAGATTAGACTTAAAATATAATTGATAGAAATGCATTTTTACAGCAAAACAAACTACGAAGTACATATTCAGAATTACAAGTCTAGCTGATCGCGACATGCGTAGATTGCGTAGGTCTGCCAAATAGCTCACATGCACCGCGGCGACATAAATGTTCAGAAAAATATTTATTTAATAATCTTACCCAACTATCTTTAGGACAGATAAATACGCAGTGGTGGCCCAGTGGTAACGGCCGCGGCTTACGAGTTGTACGTCGTAAGTTCGAACCTAGACAGGCGCTTCACTTTTGTAAATTATTTCATCACCATTGCTCTCAAATCGGTGAAGGAAAACATCGTGAGGAAACCGGCATGTCCTAGAACCGAAAATTCGAAGTCATGTAACATCTACCAACCCACACCCGCCCCGCGTAGTGGATTACGGCCCACTCCCTCTCACCGAGAAGAGGCCTGTGTCCCAGCCCCAGCAGTGGGAACATTATAGGCTGCCTATATGGTAGGGTAGCTCATAGGTAGGTAATGATAAGTATAGAAAAATAAAAGAATACCTAGTAATTTATGATATTAGGTAGTGCGGTAAGTTGGTTTTTACAAACGAGTAGATGAATGTAAGCCCGAGACGAAGTCGAGGGCTTACCATATTCATGAGTTTGTAAATACCAATTTCCGCGCGTGTGTCATACAACGTTTTTCAACACATTTGCGAGAAAACACTACAATAGGTAATAAAATAAACCATCAAAACATTTTAAGAGAATGGTTAAGTATTTCTTTGAGTATTTCTTCGAGTCTTCCATGATATAAAATTATTGTAAATCATTATACTTAGCACTCACGACGTTTGGCGGCTCATTCAAGATATCAGGTGCAGTAGATTCCATATTAATATCGGATTCCTCGCTTGAACTCATATTATTATTTTATAAAATATATCAGTCGGAAAGTCGCAACAATCTTTGACATTTCTAATAAGAAAATGGTGCGAATTTGCATAATATATGGCGCCATGTGCACATGGTGAAAATTAGTACTACATCTTTCGTCTCCTTTTCTCTTTAATAATAAACGTATTTCCAAGAAAGTTCGATCATTCAGCTTATATATTCTCGTAATTTGAAACTCCTTAGTGGAATTCATATATAATTTTTATGGTATTAAAAAAAAACCGTAAAGTATACGCACGGCGTTATACAACGAAGGGGGCGGTAAAACATGTACTTAGGTGAGAGTACCTATTTTACCGCCCGTTCCGTTGTATGGTGCGTAACTTTTAACTTTCAAACAATGTATATGACGGAAGCCATATTGTTTAACAGCTGCGAGAGGCGGCAACTAGATGGCGCTAGTGGAACGTGCACCATAGACAAATCATTCATTCTATCGTTCATTTCACTTAAAAGATTTGAAGTCAATTGAGTGAAATATTGTAACGTTACGTTACTAGCGGATCGCCTTTATAAGGAGTTAGTTAGTCGGTACGCATTTTGAACGGATGTGTCTTGGTGCACGGACCACTGTCTCTCGACAGTCAGTACTGCCCGGTTATTGGATGTGGAACGGTGTCTCCGACAAATTAGTACTATCCTTATTGCGGTGGGTGCATGGACCACTGTCCCTGACAGTCAGTACTGCCCTATGTGATCGCCAATTTAGTTATTTCATTAATTTCATTTCTATATTCTCCCGATTTAAAATAACTGATTGTTCGATTGAAATAGATTACTGTATTGCCATATCTGAGTATTACTTCTGACGTCTGGACCTATCCCGACATATACTTACATACTTAGGATTCGTAAATGTTTTTTTTGAGCAAATGTGTTGAAAAATATATTTTTTTATATTTACTTTTCATCGTCCCTAATCACAACGTCATCTAGAAAACCTGCGGGTGCCAACATAATTTGTTGATGTCTGGCCCATCGTACCATATTACGGTCATTGCATGAGCGCAACATCCAACAGTTCGTCTTCCAACTAAACAACTAGAACAAACAGTACTCTACTATTCCTGCTCGACCTATATACCAACGTGTCAACTGCAACAAATGTGTCAACATCTGTTGCAGTTGACACGCTGGTATTGTCCTTGTCCGATCCTTGGCCCTATACGGGGCACCGGTGTGGGCGCCTTCCTTAAAGCTGCAACCAGCCCGCCAATTGAACGCGTCCCAAAGGGTCATGGCCATCAGGCTGGTACGGAGTTACCACACGGTCTTCCGTGAGGCGGCGGGCCTCCTTGCCGGACTACCGCCATGGGATCTGGAGGCAAAAGTCCTCGCGCACATCTGGGAGTGGCGTGAGGAGGCGAAACGCTGGGGTGAAACTCCGCTGCCGCGAGAAATCACGGCACAGCGGACAGAGCTCCGGCGGGATCTCATGGCGGCATGGAGAGTGTGATTGTCGCAACCCAGCGCTGGGCGCGCCACAATTGTGGCGATAAGTCCCCTCTTTGAGGAGTGGCTAGAGAGGCGCCACGGCGTCCTCACCTTCCGCCTGACGCAGGTCCTCACCGGACACGGTTGTTTCGGGCGGTTCCTGTTCAGGATAAAGCGGGAGGAAACGCCCGGGTGTCACCACTGTGTGGATCGCCCGGAGAACACGGTAGAGCATACGGTGGAGGTCTGCCCGGCTTGGGTGGAGCACCGCCGTGTCCTCATGGAGGCGATCGGCGGCGGTGATCTCTCTCGTCCAGCCCTGGTTCAGGCCATGGTTCGGAGCGAGGGTACATGGGAGGCCGTCACCTCCTTTTGCGAAGCAGTAATGCTTGCGAAGGAGGAGGCGGAACGTGTGAGGGAGAGGCAAGGTTCGCGCCCTCACGCCCCTAGTCGCCGCAGGAGACGCCCCGGGCGTCGGGAGTCGCAAGCCGATTTCCGGCCACCGTAGGCGCGGGTTTGCGAACGGTGAGTGATGTCGTCGATGTGAGCTCACCGGCAACCGGCACCCGCCCATGTGGCCCTGGCACACAGGCAAATGAAGGAATACGGGTGGGTTTTAGTCAGCAAAAGTCTGACACGCCCTCCCGCTCCGCCCAGAGCGGGAGAAGTTATTTGATAATTTCCCACCCAAAAAAAAACAATAAGGCCCATATATTATACACATATATATAGACTAGGCCTATTGACAAATTGACAAATGAAATGTCCTGTTATTTTTGTTGGCAATGTTGCCATACTCGAATTGTACTGCGATTTTTTATGTATTAAAAATTATGAGCTCTGTCTTCTTAGCACAAACAATTATTTTTATTTTCTCATTTATATTCTGATGCAGATATGTATTTACAGACAAGAAAAAAGGAACAGAAAAATACGTACAAAGGTGATGCTTATGCAACTTGCCTTGCTTTATGTTACTTGACCAAGATTTTTATTATATGGCAACAGCAAGTCATGAAGTCACGCCAGAAAAAGAACACTACGTCACTACGCCATGATTATTTTTAATTTTTTATCATCACTAAACTAGTCAATTAAGTTTTCAATTATGACGACTTTTTTCCCCGACTTGTATAGGCCATAAGGTTGATTTGATAAAACTTTTGTAGAATATTTTATCGGTATCTATCATGGTGACATAAGTAGACGCTTAATAAATCCATCAACAATTTCCTCGACCATGTTCTCTGCAAGCTGCAACAATAAGTGACAAGAAATTACAAGTGTGTGCGTGGACAACGGGTTATTGTGAAGCAAGCACTAATAAATAGGCGAAGTAATGTACAGACGCCAGCAGGTCAAGCTACCCGAAACTGTCAAATTTTCCCAATCAAACTTAAACCTTATACTGTAAGAATAAAGTTGAAAATCTATTAAAGAAATTTGACAGATTGTAGTAGCTTGATGTGCTGGCGTCTGTACACCAGTGATTGTACGCACACCAATTATCTATGTCGGTGTGCCCTGCAAACCGATCTAATTTGCACTGTGTATAGTTTACATGATTTTTGACCACTCTGTTCCTTGATCGATGCTCTTTGTAGACTCTGTCAAGTCCACCCAATGGATGGGCACAACGGCCGAGGCAAGAACAGCAATGTGCGCGGGGTATGCAATCATACGGGGCGTTTGATGGATTGATTGCTGGCGCCCACTCGGTGGGGTTTTTCTGGACGGATTGTTTTACAACCCACTATAGCTCTTTTTCAGGAGACAGAACTTGTCCACCTGTTAATAGTCTTCTACAGGTCACACTTCGATCCCCTCTCTTCCCCCTTTATTTGACGGAAAAGAAGCTTTACGATCGCTCCTATGCCAGCAGTATCTACACTTTTTAACTGACGAAAAAACGGAGAAGGTTCTCAAACAACACGATATTTTTTTACGTATGACCATATGAGCCTCATGTAAATCAATTAAAACCTTATTCCTACAATCACCCGGTATGACCACCCTATGCCCCCCACATCACACAACCTAACTCCTCATATAGTTCTTTTTTACGATTAAAATAAGGTTGAAGCGATTTAATTTCATTATCAGACGGCCATTCGTCGCGAAGATATGTTAAAACTCGGCCTAGCAACTGGTCTCGGCTCGTCTGTCTTTTAATCTCATTATAATCCAATAACATGGCATTTTGGGCAAAATGTAAATATGATTGTTCCGGAATTTTACTAAGATGTTTACTATCAGAAAGAGCTGGCAATCGCGACAACCCATCTGCCCCATTCTGCTTTGAAGTAACATACTCAATATCATATAGATAGGCTAACAACTTAATAGCCCACCTTTGTAACCGGCTCGCAGCCATTGATGGTATACCCTGTTTTGGCCCAAACATAGTGACCAATGGCTTGTGGTCCGTGCGTAGTGTCAAACGTCGCCCATATAAATACTGGTGTAATTTTTCTAAGCAAAACACAATAGCTAAAGCCCCCCCGCTCGATTTGTGAATAATGCTTCTCAGCCGCGTTAAGCACGCGCGACACATAAACGACAGGTCGCTCCCACACTCCATCTGCGCCACTGTCATTGTGCTCACACATCTGACTTAATACGCCTCCTATGCCCCTGGCGCTCGCATCACAAGTTAAAAACAAAGGTTTGTTTGGTTCGTAATGAGCAAGAACGTCGGCACTAATCAAAATATTTTTAATTCTTTTAAAAGCTGACTCACACTCATTGTCCCACGTCCAAGTAACTCCCTTCTTTAGTAACCTGTACAAAGGTGCCAAAATATTGCTCAAGTTTTTAACAAATTTTGCATAGTACATGATTGTTCCTAAAAAGGCCCTCAACTCAGAAATATTTTCCGAGCGAGGTATATTCAATATACCCTCCACCTTTTCAGGGTCCACCTTAATTCCCTCGGCAGAAATAATAAATCCTAAATACTTAACCTCATTAGTCAAAAACAAGCACTTCTTTTGATTTAGCTTCATTCCATTACGATGTAACCGCTCTAAAACTCTCTCTAAAATGACTAAATGATCCCTCATATTGGGTGATCCAATAATAATATCATCGAGAAAAACTTCTACGTTTGGAATATCGTTAAGAAGATTGGCCATAATTCGTTGGAAAATACCAGGGCTTGACGATAAACCGAAAACTAATCTTTTATGCTTAAAAAGGCCCTTATGAGTATTAATAACCGTTAAATTATCAGGGTAATCCAATTCAATTTGATTATATGCTTGTGTTAAATCAATTTTTGTAAATAGCTTAGAACCATTTAATTTAACCAGCAAGTCGTTTATACGTGGTAAGGGATATTTGTCCACCAATACTCGTAGTACTGGATTTAACGTTATTTTGTAATCAGCACAGATACGGAGCCCACCATCAGCCTTACGCACCGGTACAAGTGGAGTCGCCCAGTCCGCGCACTCCACAGGCTCGATGACACCGGCGCGCAGCATGCCCTCTAACTCTGCCTAAACGCGCTCTCGGAGCGCGTACGGCACAGGCCGTGCGCGACAGAACACCGGTGTTGCTCCCTCGCGTAGTCGTAACCGAGCCTTGCCTCCCGTAAACCGGCCCAGTCCCTCCGTAAACAAATCCTTAAACCTGTGAAGTAATAATGTTAATTGTTCAGTACATGAAATATTGCTATCTAATTTGTCAGTGCTCATTGTGACTATATTTTGGTACAAAAGTATTTTAATGTCTAGTTCTGTAAGCCATTGTCGACCTAATAAAGAGGTGGTGCCACCCTCTATTACAAACAACTCCATTTGTTTGGACTTATTTCCAAACTTAACAATTGGCCTAATCACCCCCATAGGTTTTCTAATAGTACCATCATAGAATCTAAATACTAAATTTGTATTATCTAATGGTCTATGGCTAAACAGTTCATCATAAGTGTTCCTTACATACATGATACTAACGACCCCGTATCAATTTCCATAGATAATTGGGTTTGATCCACAAAAATAGTTAAGCTCACCGGTTTGTAGCTATTCAAACTAAGTTGATGCAAATCCTCTACCTCCCATTCCTCATCGTCTGACAAAGGAGGCTCATCCTCCCCTGACTGGTCCCAGGCTGCCCTGCCTGCTGCTTGCACCTGCGCTACCATGTTGTTGGTGCCACATCGGTCCTGCGGCTATCTTCCACCAGAACGCACCGGACAAACCCGACGTAGATGTCCTTTCTGTCTGCACCTACCGCAGATGAACCGACTGTATCTACATCCTTCCCTCTGGTGATCCGAAGCCCCGCAAGCCGAACATTTGTTATTTGAAAAGTCGACGGTGCACTTCAGTTCGCGTGCCGCCGGTAATCCGCGTGATCCACCACGCCCTCGGCGGCCGCGGCAGCCCGACGTCACCACCGCATGCAACGCTCCGGCCGCGGTGTCACCGCTACCGCCCGAATCGCTAATATTCCCGACTGTCCGTTCCACTGCCCCTGCATCCCTCTCCGCCGCTTCCGTAGCGCAAGAAATTTTTACGGCGTTTGCATATTGCAAATTTTCTTCGGTAAATAATCGTTGTCTGATCGACTCGCTTCGCAACCCGCATACTAACTGATCACGTAAATTCTCTTCCAAAACAGACGTAAATTCGAAAATTTTTACAATCTTCAATTCCGATATAAATTGCAAGATCGATTCACCCGCATTTTGTCTTCTTTGTCGGAAACGGTACCTCTCTGCCATGAACGACGGCTTGGGTTGCAAATGATCCGTCATAACCTTCACCACCTCCGCATAAGTTTTTGCACTCGGTTTGTCGGGACTTGTTAGGTTGCTTGAAAGTTCATAAGCCTCGTCACCCATCGCCGCAATCAAAGTGGGTAACCAAAATTCCTCCTTAACACCGTTGACCTTGAAGAACATTTCCAAGCGTTCCACGTACATTGTCCAATTACCCGATCTTACATTAAACTCGGATAGCTTTCCGATTGACATTTTGGATTATTTTTTTTTTAAGCACGCTTCTAATTTTTATCCTCGTCGCCACTGAAAAGTATGAGTAAAACCACGTTTAGCGAGTACAGTAGTACCCAATTGATATGGCTTACCGATGTACCTGCGCAGAAGGTGAATTTTAAAAGTGCGGGAAATGCTATTGACCAATCGGCACGCTCCACGCACCGCGGTTCTTTTTCCTGTACCGCTATTGGTCGGCAGCTGCCGCCATGTTAGCGCGCGCCGCGTGGCATGTTTGTCAGCCGCCATACTTCTGATCGAGTGCACGCTAGCAGCTCCAGTGTATTATGAACCTTATAATAGTGACCTAAGGTTGGTTGTAAGTTTTAAGCATTCTTTCGTTAATCTTCGGGGCCATACTTTCTTTTCTGTGCGAACGAAGATTCACGACGCGCCTTATCAATTGGGTACCACTGTAATGGGTTTTATTCCGGAGCAGCCATGACCGACAGCGTTGTGTCAGGTCGCCCCCTTGGCAGATCAATCAGTAAAAAGGTTACCATACATTACAGACCCCACATAACTTTTTACAGATGAGTCCGATTTTAACGAATCATTTTGAAGTGAACACTTTTTTAGGCGCGTTGAGCACTTTTTGAGTGAACAAAAATCATGGAACTGGCGTCATCGTCACCGAACGCTTTCCATTACCTTATGTACATTACATACCTACTGTTTTCACTTCTATCGGCAGTCCACAATGACTGTCCCTCAAGTTTTTTTTTATGTTCACTATTTAACAATTGCCTTTACAGATAGCCCCGTTAGAGTTAGTGGAAGTGATCCGGCACCATCCTGTGGGCCCGAATTGCGGTAAATTTTTTCAAATGAAACGTAAATGTAGCATGAACGAAGTTCAAACTTTACATGATTTCGTATCGCGGTGTCGTTTTGACATTTACTTCAAACGAAGATAGAACGCAAACAGAATGCAACTGCTGCGTTTGTGGAATAGTTGAAATGATGCTACTTTTTCTCAAACATTTCACGAACATTCGCTGTTTTTGTGAGATATTTGTTTATTTTATTGTGTTTGCGGTAAAAATGTTATATTTAGACCTAAGTATTAGAATGTGCTTACGCGTACGACGTAGTCGTGCGGAGGCTAGGCGGCTGAATTTATTGGCGAGGAAGAGTGATCCGGCTTTTGATCTCAGTGATCGAAAGTTTGTAAAAAGATACCGGCTGTCCAAGGACCTTACTCGGGAGCTGATTTCCGAGTTCTCACAAAGAGAGAGAGTGTAAGAAATGCTCCTCATAAAGACCACATATCTATGATACTAAAATTCCATTACTTACATATGTATTTTTCGTTTAGGTTTTGGTTGCAGTAGCATTCTTTGCTTCTGGGTCTTATCAGACTCTTGTAGGAGATAACCGGAAACACTGCGTTTCTCAAACCAGTGTTTCCAAAGCAATCCGGCAGGTGGTAATGACTTTAACTAAGACCTCTATTTTAAACAAATGTTTCTTTCCCCTTTCAACGACAAGAAAGGGAACAAGTTATAAGAGAGTTAAGTATAAATACCGACTTTGAATTTATCAATGAACATTTTGAATGAAAATATTGATTGAAATTGTTTTTTAGGTTTATACACGCGTTATACAATGCCGGGACTGCTGGCCTGTGTCGATGGGACCCATGTGGCCATAGTGTGCCCTCAGCATAATGCAGAGAGATTCATGAATAGAAAAGGGTACCACTCTCTAAATGTTTTCTAGCTGTTGAAATCCACTATACAACTGGCACAAAATTCTTTCATTAGATTCCTCATCATTTATATCAATAAAAAAAACTTTTTGTAAAAAAAAAATAACCGATTTCCAAAAAAACTTAAAAAAGTCGGTGGCAAACAACTAAAATACAGATCCAAAGACACCGACTTCCGAAATTAAAGTTATTTTTCACTTTGTAGTGTTTTGTTGGAAGTCGGTTATTTTTTTTTTACAAAAAGTTTTTTATTTTTCACTTTTTAGTGGGTCAATTTTTAATTTATCTAAGTTACAATTGCCTAAAGTCAACTGCTTATCACCTTTTACAAAATTTTGCTTTTCCCGATGCTGGGACGTTAATTGTTGAGGAGTTCTCCTGGTAAGAACCAGATGAACTGCCACTCACCATATCAAAATCAAAATAAATCAAAAGTCATTTATTCAAACTAGGCTGAGAATCAGCACTTTTCGAACGTCAAAAATTACATGAGACAGTCCCCCAAAAACGCCCACCCTTCACCACTTCCTAGTGCTTTAGCTGGGAAGAAGAAGTAGTGCAACAAACTCCCCAGCAGCACAGCTGTCTGTTCGCATAAAAAACTTGAAGTTATACAATACAATATAAAATAATTTGCATTACGCAACACAAAACGTTAAATTAAATTATTTGTTTTATGTTAGCTAGCACACACCAATATACAAATATATATATATATATATAATAATCGTCGAAAACTATACTCAAGCAGAAATAACGTAAACAAAACGTATCTAAATAAAAGCCTCCAGGCATAATGGGCGTACCCGCTTAAATAAAGCTACAGCTATAACTCGAAGTCAGAAATGATAAACTAGCACCATCGAAGTAAAATAAAAACAGTTAATTATTAATAACAATAACAAAACCATGGTCAGCAAGACGACCAGTCACCACAAGCAGCACCCGTTCACGAGCATAACGCAAAGATCAGCCATCACCCCCCTCGCCATATTTGAGGGAAGGAGGCAACCCGACCCCCGACGCTACCGCAAGCAGTGACATCTAAGGGAGCATGACGAACTTGCTGCCGGTTGCTCAGGGAAGAATAAAGTGATCAATTTGTTAAGGTCGCTAGCTAACCACTTATTGCAATACAACTCATAAAAGAACATTGTAATGAGTAGATTTTGTCACTAATAAATTAAAATAAATTGACTTAGACAGTCAAATAAAATAAACAAATATAGGAACTCATATAACCTGTCAGTAGGGAATCTATCTGGAGAAAGAACATGAACATTGTCTTGAGTTAATCACAGCGACCAACTGTTCTTATCGTTTAAGTAGTCGTTGATAGAATAGTATGCCTTTCAACAAAGATTGGATTTAACTTTAACTTTAAACGCATTATAAGGCAAATCTAGCAAGGAAGAGGGTAGCTTGTTATAAAAAATTATACCAAGTCCAACAAATGAGTTATGAACCTTATGAAACCGGTGAAATGGAGCACGTAATTTGTCCTTATTTCTGGTATTAATATTGTGGAGATCACTGTTTTTAGTGTATAAGTGTAAATTTTGCCTAACATATAAGATGTTGGCGAAGATGAATTGTGATGCCACCGTGAGAATACCAATATCTTTAAAAAAATCTCTAAGAGAAACTCTGGCACCCAGCTGGTAAATTGCTCGAACAGCTCGTTTTTGAAGTACAAATATATTTTGAATGTCAGCGGCTTTACCCCACAGCAGAATACAGTAGGACATAACGCTATGAAAATAACTAAAATAGACTAAGCGGGCTGTATCCACGTCAGTGTATTGTCTTACTTTTCTGACGGCATACGCGGCCGAACTGAGCCTTCCTGCTAGGCTTGATATATGTGGTCCCCACTGAAGTTTGGCATCTACTGTTAAACCCAGAAACACTACCGAGTCTCAAGTTCAAGCACCTCTTTATCTAAGACGATGTTGGGACCTAAATTTCTAACATTCGGTAAGGCGAACTTTATGCATTTCGTTTTCTTGGCATTGAGTACTAAGTTATTGGTCGTAAACCAATCCGTAACCATTGAGAGTGCAATGTTTACGTCGTCAAAATCTTGTGTATTCCTTTCTACTTTAAAAATAAGAGAGGTATCATCTGCAAACAGTACAACGTCGATATGCATTGTGACGAGCATAAATTGCTTGGCAACCATATTAAAGTACTTAATCGAATCGCAACCCGTTAAATACTAATTATTACGTTGTTCCGATGGCCATATGTGATCTCCATCATCAGTTAATTCCACTTCACCAAATGGTGATTTTCGGGAGCAAATGCACAAGTTACTATAAAAAATACCCAAATCGTTATAGGTTTGCCTATAAAATTCGAGGGTTTCTCTCGATTTCCATGAGATCCCCTCATCAGATTCTGATTTGGTGACAATAGGACCACCTCGGGAGCATACCCTTTCAAACAAATAAATAGTTTTCAAAATCGGTCAATAATTCGGTATCTAAAGTAAAAATTTACCTATGCGGATTCCAAAACCATTTCGAGATTAAGCTTCTAAGACTAATTTTTCTATTAATAGGTCTTCAAATTATAAGATCGTATTTATTTTCACAAAAATACTTAAAATCACTTGACTTTTAGTTGACCTCTAATTGACGTCACAAAGCCGCCTGAATTGGAAATTTCAGTGCCTCTTTTAAGTAATTAAATTGTTCTATATGTGTCAAGTGTCATGCCAACGTCAAATTTACATGAAGCACTTATTATTATTCTATTCAGATAGGTAAATATGTAAATAGTGTAATTTTTCACCAGCGGAGGACAGCACAAGTCAAATCACATCGATGTATCGCCTCAGGAAAACTTAACTTACGTTAAAATGATCTTCACAATAAAACAGTCGCCGCCCAGACTTGTACTAAACATTTACTTCCTCGCACCATTTCCTTTTTAAGGTTTCTTTTACTAACAATCAATTTGTGTCGGCTATTTGTTGTGGTGTTTAAACTTGACGGTATGAAGAACTTAGTAGAAGTAGTCTTTGAATCCATTCATTTTATTAATATGCCATAACTTTAAACTAAAGTACGGAAATCGCTAAAATATGAAATGTAAACCAATTAATTGTCAAATTTGACAGTTTGACTTTACTGAATTTTGGTTTTAAATAAGTGTTAAACGTGGCAAAGATCCTAAGCTATTCAGCTACTAGTGACGTCAGTACGAACAATACTTTAAAAAAATATATAAAAATAACTACAGCTTGTAAAAACAAAAAGATGAAATTATGTGGTTCAAATACTCTTATCATTAAAATAACAATATAAAAACATACCTGAAAAATACTTTACATACCTAATTGACGGAGATACATAAAGGCAAATCGACTGTCGATTATACAAAGATTATAAAGCACATTACTTATCAATACCAGAGTCACATCTCTAAAATTTTATATTTGCTTACAGCCCAATTGCGTTCCAGCTTTGTTTCATCTTTGATAACACATGAACTTTACCGCGATACCAAATTCCGCACCGATTGAACTGGTACTGGAACCCAAGCAGAGATGAAACGCTCACGTATTAAACATATTTTAAAATACCGCAATCGAGGGGCTGGTGTGCTGGAGCTCAGTGTCACCAGCGTCTCCAACGTTTTCGATGGCGAGCATCCAGTCGCGTGCGTCGTGCGACGATCTAGCTTCGAGGTCACTGCGCATGAGATCAAATAACTGGTTGGTAGTGAGTAGAAGTTGCAGTTGTTTTATGACGTATTAATTTTCAGCCGGATAGCTAATCGGGAAGTGCTCGAAATTTGAGTTGCATGATTCTATTCGATACACTACTGCGAAGTTTGGCAAACTCGCAAAAGTAAAGATTCGTCATACTGGTGACAATTTTTGACCTAATTTAATTATGATTGATGATATCTCCGAAACGATGCATTTTTGGACCACCTATTCTACGAGTTTTAGTATTATTTTTACCTACAGAATATAACCCTAGAGTTATGGGATATAAAAAAAAACAGGTTGTATATTACGTTTACACCTACATTATAACTCTCCTACATTAAGCGGTTGCGAGGAGGAGTCGTCTTCATGGAGAGGCTGCCCCGAACATCCACAGGCAAAATGGCTCGAGCTGAACTGAAACAAATGGAACCACTGCAGTTGGTTATCCGGCGCTTTTTTATAGTAGGTATTTTTTTTATGCCGAAATGGGGACCGGAACGAAAACGCTCGATTGAACATTGCCGAAATTAGGACTTGAAAACAGCGTTCTCTTTTTTTAATTATTTGATTTTTTTTAACGCAGCTGCGTGTGTCCGGCAAATGGTGGCGAAAAGCCCTTGCTCAAGCTATTAAAAAAATAAAGTTATCTGTGTTTTATCAAATTATCAGGCTGTGGAAGTATGAAATCTGTGGTTGAAAATGATAAAGTTAGCTTGTTGACTTCTTGGCGGGAAAGTGAAGCGTCCCAGTGAAACACACTGCTGAACATTCAGCAGTGTGTTTAATTTTCCAAAATTTGTGTTTATCCGAATATTAATGTGTAATAATGGTGGATTATTAACCACATTGTTTGTGAACGTGCGTTAGTGTAGGCAAATGAAACAAAACAGTGCAACTTCGCTTCAAGTTCTCTCAAGTCAAGAAGTCCGCGTGAGGTCTCAGTAAAGTGCCACATCTTTACTGAAACTCAAGGGGAGCGGGCGGGGTATCATCATCATGCATTCATTTCATCAATAATAACAAGTTTAGTAACTAAATAAAGACTTGGCTAAAAGGTCCCAGCAACCAGGCCATTAAAATATTATTTAAAAAAAAAAGTTAGCAAGTGTTTTGTGACAATTAATAATGATGAAGATTTTATAGGTACCATTTTGTGGGAGATTTTACGCCCTTTCGAATGATATATAATACATGGAATTCAGAGTTGTACAATAGAAGCTGCAAGTAAAATGCTGCTGGGATCTTTATTTCCCAATAAAGAAACATTAAAAAAACACTTCAGTCATACTTGAATTGTATAGCCTTATCTATGCACTCAACGAAACAATCGTCACCCTACAACGCTTCATAGAAATCTTCATCTTCGTAGGTTTCCTTCTTCTGGGTGGTTTAAAAAAAAATAACCACGAAGGGGATGGCGGGGTTTGTTCGCTCGCTCACTCGACCGCGCCATCAGGGTTGGATTTAGGTAGGTTGAAAAGGATAGTATTTACAAAAAAAAAAAATAGTACACTTTAAAAAAAAAAATTAACATATAATAGTCAAAATTAAGGCAAAATTATGTGTGTAGTATGTGAATTTAAATGTTTGTAAACGCACCCACAATACAGGAGAAATTCCTAGTGTGGGGCAACGTTAAAAAAAAAATAGTACAAAATCCAACCCTGCGCGCCATCCCCTTCTAACCTAACCTGTCCGAGTCGGGGTGCCCCTTCGCTCGCTCTTGCATCCTAACCTTTCATTACCTTTTTACTAAGTCGAGTTGTGTTTGTGTGTTATTTTTGTATGTTACGTTGGTTTAGTGTGTAGTGTACTGTGTAAGTGGTGCTATAGGTTAAGTTAAAAAAGAACACAAAAATAATTTAATGGCATTTAATTTATTTTATACACATTAAGCATTAAGGCAAAATTTACTTCTCTTCAAGTTTATCAGTTCTTGAATAATACTATTAGTCACTAAAATGGCGTCTATGGATTGTGTTGCCAGTTTGTTTCGTATCTTCTCACAAAAATTCGCAAGCGATTGTTAAAACTTTGATTGAATTTCGAATAGAATGGAAGGAACGAGATTAGTGGAAAGAGAGAAGTGTACTGCGAACGATAATCGGGGAATCAACACAGAAAACATCGCAAGATCAGAATTCGGTCGGATACACGCACGGTCGAAATATTCATAATATGACGTAAAACTAAGCTTTCGGGAGCAAACTTGAAATTATAGTATTTTAGCGTACTATCCTTAGATGTGGATAGTATATAGTACAAAGGGCGAAATTATAGTTTAAATACTATAATTATAGTTAGTGTAGTTAGTTAGTTTAGTTAGTTAGACGGCACGGTTGGCGCAGTTAGTTAAGCGATTAGCTGCTGCGCTGCATGTCGCGGGTTCGATTCCCGCACGGAACAAATATTTGTATGACCTACAATTAGTTGTTCCGGGTCTGGCTGTTTGTGTATGTGAATTTAAATGTTTGTAAACGCACCCACAATACAGGAGAAATTCCTAGTGTGGGGCAACGTTAAAAAAAAAATAGTACAAAATCCAACCCTGCGCGCCATCCCCTTCTAACCTAACCTGTCCGAGTCGGGGTGCCCCTTTATTCAAGTTAATTAAAGCAGTGGATTGGAGCGAAATAAAAGGTTGTAATAGAATTATTGCTTGTTTTATTTTCCGTCGTACAAGATGGAGACTTTGCTTTCACCAGCATTTAATGAGAAGTGGGTTGCAATATAAATTCCTTAAAATACTTACTACACTATTAAAATATAAAATGTTGCCATTACAATATTTAATACACCCCCTCAACATTATATTTTAGTTTATAAGCAACCCTTAATTTTTTATTTTTTATTTTTACATTTAGTTTTATCTTAACACTTTTAAACATTTTACATTTCTTTGAACTACACCCCCTTAACATTAAGCCTAAGATGAATCCCCTTAATATAACTTCTGTAATGCACCCCCTTCATTTTTTACATTGTTCACATAATGGAATATTTTCAGTTTTAATTCCCATTTTTCTTTTATCCTTTTTCACTTTGCAGTCCCGTTTATAGTGTCCTACTTTACCGCAGTTAAAACACTTTCTTGAGTCTTTTCTTGTATCAGTTTTGAAAGCCGTAGAATTATTTTGGTCGCCTTCCTCATACATTTTATTTCTTTGCTCTTCTATTATAAGCCTGGCTGTCAGCTCAGATAGGGTTCGTTTTTCAACAGGCACAGAGTCCCATGCAGAAACAAAATGACGAAATTTTTCTCCCAGCGAACTGATGATTTTTGTTATCAACATATTTTCAGCTATCTCACCTTTCGCTTGACGTATCTGTGACACGACTGCTTCTATTTTAGCAATAAATGTTGATACAGATTCAGAACTCGAATATTTTTCTTCGAAGAAGCGTTGTTGTAAAATGTGCAGTGACACATCAGATTTCTGCTCGTAAATCGTATTCAGTTTGTCCCAAATTTCTTTTGCGGACTCACAATTCTGGACCTGAAGCATTGCTGTATTGCCCAGCCTCGCAACAATTACTCCTTGGGCCTTTGCGTCCAGCCTGTTCCACGTGGTGATTTTTGCTTCGTCACTTTCCGGGCACTTGAACGTCCCATCCACAAGGCTGAAAGCATTTACCGCCTTCAATATAACCTTTACTTGAAATTTCCAGGTGTGCCAATTATTGGCACTCTCCAGCAACATGCGATTGCTTGAAGCCCCGAACATGTCGACTTCGCCGTCCATCTTTGACGCCTGCTTGACCGCAGTACAACTGTTTTACCACAGCGACAACCGCAATGATTCCTTGTTATTTCGCTCCGGGCACCTGGGCCCATAACCTATTCAAGTTAATTAAAGCAGTGGATTGGAGCGAAATAAAAGGTTGTAATAGAATTATTGCTTGTTTTATTTTCCGTCGTACAAGATGGAGACTTTGCTTTCACCAGCATTTAATGAGAAGTGGGTTGCAATATAAATTCCTTAAAATACTTACTACACTATTAAAATATAAAATGTTGCCATTACAATATTTAATACCCTTCGCTCGCTCTTGCATCCTAACCTTTCATTACCTTTTTACTAAGTCGAGTTGTGTTTGTGTGTTATTTTTGTATGTTACGTTGGTTTAGTGTGTAGTGTACTGTGTAAGTGGTGCTATAGGTTAAGTTAAAAAAGAACACAAAAATAATTTAATGGCATTTAATTTATTTTATACACATGCAAAATACATTTAATTAATTCGACGTGAGTACATACGACGACTGACAACATTCAAACCACAGACTACAATAATACATGATTCAAAACTAAGAATAAGGAATTTCTTTATTTCTAAGATTCAAACGTTAGCGCCCGGCACCTTCATTCGATTACGTTTCGTTACTCATGATCTTTTATGAGTACAAAGAAGACCATTATTTTTTAACCGACTTCTAAAAAAGGAGGTTACCTCGTGCATTTGCTCTCGGAAAGCACCATTTGGTGAAGTGAAACTGATGATGGAGACCACAGATGGCCATCGGAATAATATAATAATAAGTATCGCGTTACGATTCGATTAGGTACTTTAATTTGGTTGCTACGCAATTTATGCTCGTCACTATGCATGTGGCAGTTCTCCTGGTTCTTACCAGGAGAACTTCTCAACAATCAACGTCCCAGCAATATTTTGTAAAGCAATTCGGAAAAAGCAATATTTTGTAAAAGGTGATGAGTAGTTAACATTAGGCTATTGTAACTTAGATAAATTCAAAACTGACTCACTAAAAAGTGAAAAATAAAAATCTTTTTACAAAAAAAAATAACCGACTCCCAAAAATAGCACTAGAAAGTGAAAAATAAATTTAATTTCGGAAGTCGGTGGCAATAAACTAAAATACAGATCCAAAGACACCGACTTCCGAAATTAAATTTATTTATCACTTTGTAGTGTTATTTTTGGGAGCCGGTTATTTTTTTTTTTGTAAAAAGATTCTTTAATTTAATTAGCATAATCAGCCTATAATGTTCCCACTGCTGGGACACAGGCCTCCTCTCGTCGAGAGGGACTGGGCTGTAATCTACCACGCGGGCCCAGTGCGGGTTGGTAGATGTCACATGTCTTCGAATTGTTGGTTCTAGGACATGCCAGTTTCCTCACGATGTTTTCCTTCACCGTTTTGAGAGCAGTGGTAATGAAATTATTTACACAAAGTAAAGCGCCTGCCTGAGTTCGAACCCACGGCCTATGACTCGTAAGTCGGGGCCGTTACCACTGGGCCACCACTGCTCTCCTAATTTAATTAATCATATTTAATTATTCATAATTTAGTACATAGCGGTAGTAGCTATTTAAAAATGAATTATAGTTAAAAACTTACAATATTAGTACCAAAAACCATTAAAATACGCTGTCACTTTGTCTGAATTTAAAACGGAACATCGTAGGAGTGAAATTCGTGCATTATCTGTGGCAAAATGTCAATACGTAAATAGGTTGAATTTTCTGAAACTTTAGGATTTTTTCTCTAAAAGTAAGGGTTTGCTCATTGTGAGATTTTGTGAAAGTGTTTTACACGAAGACATCTATACGCTATAAAATTGTGAAGCTTCGCACGAGCGGATAACCAACTGCAGTGGAGACCTGCCGTGTTATTCTTGCAGGTTTTTACGCTTTTTGTGTTTAATTTTGCAACCTTTTAAATTTCATAAAAAAATTGGAAATTTCGAGACTGCTTTCAAGAATCAAAATGAGCACACACACAGTAACACTCACACACCATAGTCTGATAGTCTCACTGTCTCCTCAGTTCAATCAAGCTAAGCAGTAAAATGTTAACAGATTCGGATGGAAAGTACTGAAAAGTTATAGAGGACAAACAAAAGTTTGTAAGTTCTAAACTCAGATTATAGGAATAAAGAAACGTCTCAAAACTATAAAATTCCTATTATTAGTGTTACGTTCCATTCTATAAGCAATGAGTTCAATTATTTTTAGAAAAAAAAAAAAAATTAATATGTATTATTTCTTATTGCACAAAATAAACTGAAATCTATCAAAGATAAATTATTTATTCCCGAAGCGTAGCAGATTAATATTATGCTTCTGCAATCCTTGACGTACTCAATGAAAAGTATGCTTACCAACGTATCAACCGACTGTCGAACAGAACGTAAACTTGACATGACATGTATGTATTGTATTGACAAACTGTCAAATTACGATCGGCTGCTATGGTAAATCGTAATCGCGATCGTGTATTATTAATAAAATGTATTTAATCGAATAATATAAACAAAACCATGGATGAAAACGAGTTCTTCAGACAGACCGTGCAACATTTAGCTCGATGTTTGTCGAGTATAAACCCGACGCCATGGGAGAAGGTAAAATTACGACACGTATTTTGCAATCCTGAAAATGTAGTAATGGTGTTGTTTTCCTGAATTAATCCCCTAAAGAAAAAAAATACTGTATCCTTTTTTTGCCAGTGCATTTAAACTTCTTCGTTTTGGCTTAGTTACATTATTTAATTGCATTTTTTACGAGTTTTGAAAATAAATGCATGACCTCACCCAAACAGCCTGCTCGTTATCATAGGTACAAAACAGAAAAGCGTTGTGATTCATCCACTTATTGTTACTATAACGAAGTATAACATAATGTTTTACAACCATGTCCTAAGCACTGCTCACAGTGTCCAACTTGAAAGTTATGCCCTATTCTTTACTTTTTAATCTCCTGTAGGTAATTGGCAATGACATTGAATATTAGAGCCAGATAGTTGTCCATGGAGTTTTAGTACAATAATTGTCTTAATACCTAATTATACTAAATATATGAGTAAATTAAAGTAGTAGTGGTATTGGGACGAACTTTTTTTCGTTTTTTTGAATTGGCAGATCTAACAGCAGTTGTGCCACTCTGATAGTATTACTCAGTTCCTCCTATATTAAAAGTACTCTGTGCTTCATAAAAGTAACTAATATACTTTAAACTATTATACAATGTTTGTGGGAGCCTTGAAAAGGAGAATTGCACAGAACAGTACCTACTTGTTAGTCCACACTTTAGGTACCTATAATCCTTTATCATACACAAACAACAACGTCAAATCTCTTGCCGAAATTAGCGGCCATTTTGGAACCATCACACAGAAAGCTGGTTCCGTGATCAGAATGATACATTATTTGATTCAGGATGACGCGTTCAAATATTTTCAGCATTTCACTAAAATGAAAATTAATTAAATTATATTTATTAAACTATAAATTTATGTCATATTATACATTAAAAGAGATACAGGTGCACCTCAAATGCTTGATGACATTATTAAAATAAATAATAAAAAACTAATGTTGTTGCTTTGATAAATGAATGCTGATTTGGATTGTATATAAAAAAAAAATATATAAATTATAATTAATTTTTAATGTACTGTGTCACATAAAAAAAATATGATTTAAAACTAGATGAGTTTGGTATTTCCTATTCGACTACTCTGAGAAGAAAGACTGTAACAAATTTAGAGGTCACAAGCTCTTTTAAAGTCCATACATAATCTTGGTCAGGCCATATAAATGAAAAGTCAAACAATAACTCTCCCAACTATGTTAGAGTCAGCTTCCAGTCTAACTAGATGCACCTAGATACCAGTGTTTTACATGGAATGACTGCCTACCTGGCCACATAACCCAGTGACTGGGTAACAAAATACCCCTTGGCAAGACTGGTTGTCAGACTTTCGGGCTTCTGACTACCTGTAACAACTGTCAGAACAGGTGAACTGATTAACGTGGTTTCCGAGGTACGGAGGGGTCTTGGTATGTTATGAATGGTCCCCCATCCACGGACCGACTTTTGCAAGTCTTGCTTTATCTTTAAGATTGACCGGTGTGGCTTTTATTATTTAACCACGAAAAGCCTTGAAAGGCATTAGCGATGCAAAGCAAAACCAAATAATGCTACTAAGTAATAGGTCCACCACACCTCAGGGTCTTGTATGGAGAATTTTAAAGAAGTTGCATTTTTCATACTAACATTTTCTTAATTTATATAACAACCAAAAACACTAATGTTTTAAAACTTTTTTGCAATAATGTTTAAAAACTAAGCTATCGTAATATGCCACTTAGATTAAGCGGCATAAATAAGTTTTGGTAATTTCTGCTAACAAAATGAGGAGTCATTTTTAAGTTATTTTTTATGTTTAGAAAACTATAAGTAATAAGGTTTTTTTACTATTGGTAGTTATGGTCATTATTCGATATAATACCAAGCAATTGATGAATATTTTAAAACATAGAAGTGACGAGGTTCTCTATTTGCGAGAAATAAACGCCAATTTCATAGGTGGGCACCCAATATAACACTACTCATCTATAGAGGGAAATAGACAAGCTGACATATTCAACATTGCCATTTCAGGTGAACACCCTGTTTATGCTGTGCCCGCAAGCCAGCTCTGCATTGATTGTCACTCCTCGGAGCCAAGAGGCATCCATAGCCCTTGGACTGTACTTCCTCCAAAGTAACTTGCAACATCAAGACAAGCTCCTGCCGTACTTCCTGAAGGTCCTGAAATGCCTCACTACTGCACAATTTGAAGAGCCGCTGTGTCGTGTCAAAAATGGAGACCGTAAGTACCTGTGCTTTTTTAATATAGTGTAAGGGAGAGAATTTCCTTAATCTATTATTAAAAGTAATCAATAGTTGATTACTTTTTGTAGTTCATGAAGCCTCAGATTATAGAAAGAAGCAGATAGACCATGCGGAACAATAAAGTGAGGCCCGTTTGTAGACATGTGTGCGTTACAGCCACGTGACAGCACTATAAGAACAGGTGCCTCACACGTAGAGGCACCTGTTCTTATAGTGCTGTCACGTGGCGGTGTACGGTTGCCAGGAGAATGAAAAAATTAGCCATAATATTTCATTATATGAAAAAAAAAAGTATTTTTTTTCTTAAATCTGTTGTTTTTATTAACAGTATACGTCAGATTAACAATACCCATATAAACGATACATTTGCGATATATTTTTATTTTGAGACACCAACATTTTATAGTTTTTGGTAGCTATATTTACTTTATGGTGACATCATATAACCCATAATATAGCAAATCGACTGATGTAATAAGTATTATAAAATCCATTAACTAATTACACTTACGAAGACACATACATACTTATTTATTTATCAACGTAATAACCAGAAAAGGCGATAAATAAAACACTATTATCGACATAAATATTTTAGTAAATCGATACTCCTGTATCCTATACTTATTTCCTAACTTAGGGGTAAATGTTTCAATATAAATTAGCAACACCGAATGATTTTTGTTAAGGTTTTGTGTTTCAAGATGTCACTAACAATAAACACGTAAAATAAATCTAAATAGACAAATAACCAATATTTTACTTATGAAAGATACCCCAACTTATTTTTTTTGTTTTTGGGAACAGTTTTTACAATGTTTAAAAATACAAGACGGCATTATTCTGAAATTCTCTGTTAGAGCCCGTGACGTACTAACGTTGCGACGCTTCGTGCTGTACTGAATCGAGAGTGTATTCGCTTTTGAATTTGTATTTGCTTTGTTGGCCGCACTCTCGGTGTTCCGCGCGGTCTATCTGCTTCTTTTCTATAATCTGAGCATGAAGCTATAAACTTAGTTGATGTATCAGTACCTATTATCCAATTTGTAATTCACATTATCATTAAAAAAATACCCGTTAAGTTTAATATTATGCTGCCATTTTTATAATAGCAAACAATGGCACATTACATAACAGATATATTTTTTTTTAACCTTTTTGTTGATGGTTCTACTCTACCTACCTTACTCAACTTTTATGGGACCACGTAAATAAAGAAAAGAAAGAAAGAATAAAGTTTATTTAAACACAGTTCGTGAAACACAAAATACAAACAAAAAAAAACTGAAAATAATGTTTTAACAACAATAATGTGTGCCTTGCGGCTGCGCCAAAAAGGTTCATTTCAGCATTAATGCCATACAGATGCTGTCTGACGTTGATTTTCTAATGAACCTTTAGGGACAAGTGACCGGAAGTACAAACGGTTTCGACATGTCTAATACATATAGGTACTATAATACTATTATAATTAATAGATAAATAAACAGCTTTAAATCGGCCCAGTAACCACGGAGAAATCGATGAACATACATTAAAAAAACAGCTTTAAATCGGCCCAGTAACCACGGAGAAATCGATGAACATACATTAAAAAAAAACATACTCATGAACATACTCCTCCTTTTTAGGGTTCCGTACCCAAATAGTAAAACGCGAACTCTGTCTGTCTGTCCGTCTGTCACCAGGTTGTATCTCATGAACTGTGATAGACAATTGAAATTTTCACAGATGATGTATTTCTGTTGCCGCTATAACAACAAATATAAAAAAATGGAATAAAATAAATAGTTAAGGGGGCTCCCATACAACTAACGTAATTTTTTTGCATAAGACCCCCTGTCTTAAAAATTTGAAGTGGGGCTACTAGGGCATGTGGGGTATCATATGAAAGAACGCAGTTTGCACATTCTCAAACATTATTTTTTTATTTTTTAGGCAGCACAGTTTCCGACATTTGAAGAAAAATTAAAAAAAAAATACCGTCCCCCCCCCTTATCTCCGAAGTTTGCATAGATAAAAATCTGAAATTATTATATGTGATAGAAGTTTTTGTAAAGATTACAGGAAAAATAAAACGATGTCTCTAAATAGCACAGTTTTTCAGAAATCATCAACATCATATATACGTACGGAACCCCCGGTGCGCGAGTCCGACTCGCACTTGACCGGTTTTTTTTAATTATAGATTTATTTCAGGTGTTGATATTTGCAATGGCCCTGGCACACAGGCAACGGAAAGAACACTGATGGGTTTTAGTCATTAACATTCTTTATATAGTTAGATATATAGAATATTTGATAATTTCCCACCAAAAAACAAAAAAAATATTTTTTTATGTCTACAATCGCTAGTGATTACTTCTGTATGTTGTAAATGTACTGTCTGTAACAGTGTTGTTAAATAAAAAGTTACTTATTTCATGCTCAAGCTGTCACTTTCTGTTACACACTTCCGCCCTTTTTCACGTAATAACTCTCACAGAAAGCGAGACAAAAGATAATTATTACTCATCAAAAATCTTAATTTGTCCACTGACAGACTACACAGTTCTACAAGCAAGACATTTTGCTCAAGAGTTCCATATACAACGAAATTGAGCTCTAAGACCCCATCTCTACGAACGAGAGAATCGCAGCGATAGTCTCGCCGTGCCATCAAATTCAATAGAAACTTCGAATCAATCCCAACGCGGCGATATCATCGCGGCGATAATTTGAACGGGCAAGAAACTCCACGGACACTCTTTTAAATTAATATAATGGTTACAAAATATTGGTTATGTCATTCATGTTGAAATTATACATGTGAGAACGATGCAAAACGTCAAAAGCGCACTCAAAACCGCGCGCGTTGTAGCGTCTTAAAATATGATTGTAATTGGCTACTGTGTTTTAGAGTGTGTATTTTGTAAATTTTTATTTTACTTTTGTAAAGTGTGTCTTGTTTGTGCAGAATAAACAATTTCTCTTTCTTTATCTTTTTTCTTCTTTTAATAAAAAGATAAAAAAAACTATTCAAAAATTAAATTAAATTAAAATAAGCCATTGCTAAGAGATGACCAGTCCCTACTGATGGCGCCCGTTCACGAACATGACTTCTCTCGTCTATGGAGATGGCGCCTAAGGAACTAACCACACTTATTCAGCTCTGTTCAGTTTTTGTTCATAGAAAACAACGATTTTGTATGGATACATGTACGCATCCGTTCAGCATTCCGCGTCTATTCAGTTTTCGCGGCAAACAGGTATGAAATGAGAACAAATGTATTTATCATGCGAATGCTATAGAGAGTTCAGCGCTGTTCAGTGCTGTTCCGCCACGTTCAGGGCTGTACGCGGTCGCAATTTGTCGACGAGGAGTTCGGAACAGGTCACATTCAGCGCCGAACGTGGCGGAACAGCGATGTACACGGATGGTTCTCGACTCCTCGTCGACATATTGCGACCTTTTCACATTCTGATGCTGAACGTGGCTGATAGTAGAAGCAGAACTGTATAAGTGTCACCAAAATCGTTTAGCGAAACGCGAATGGAGCTGAATAAATGTAGTTAGTCCCTAAGGCAGGATTTTTGAGAAATCATCCTCCAAAAAGTGATTAATTTGTGGATGAAAGTTTCTATAGAAGTTCGTAGTTTTTGCTGATGGGAACTCCCATCGAGCGCACGGCTTGTACGACTAGAAATAAAACAATTTTGGTATCACGTAAATTTTTATTGTTAATAATTTAGGTGCAGATTCTTAGTAATATTACAAGTAATTACATAATTCGTACCGTTGGTATGTTTCGCCATCTGAAATAAAACATATTGTCATTACTAGTATATCATATTGTCACATTATAGGTAATTTTAGTAAATACAACAGTATCTATTTAATTTACTTAAATTACCTATTTATGTAACTGGCGAAACGTGGTTGTTCTATAGGTACACACGGCAACACATCAAGCTATAATTTTCCAGTATAGGCTGATCTCACACTGTATAGTATTTCAGTACAATGAGAGGTCAGCTTATACTGGAGATGTATAGCTTGATGTGTAGCCGTGTGTACAAGCTCCACTGCGTAACCCTACAGGAAATACAGGCGTGATGTTATAAAATGTTACCGTCCTTGACAGTATTATTATTTCTTTGACAATATGGAAGAACATCGTAAGCAACATAATGTAGGTGTATCACTTTAAAAAAAAATATAAAATTAAATAAGCAATATAATCAATAAAATACCTCTCCTGTAAATTTTTATTTATTTTGCTTACGATGTTCTTCCTTATCAGGCTTGATATCTCGGGACCCTCCCGCACCTTTGGAGAGGGGCCGAAGCCAACTCGCAGAAGCCCATTAAGACGCAGATATATGCCAGTGACCTTGAGTGGTTAGCTTGCGTGTTCTGTACTGAGCCCACGCAACGTGTGCGTTACCCAGGCCAGATGTTGTCGAAAATGGTAATTTGAATCTAATAGATAATTAGTTTTGCGGCTTCTGTAATTGTTGCGCACATTTCTAAATTTGTTGTGCATATAGTTTTTTAATTATTTCACAAAAACATTTCCTGCTGGGGTAACGTTATCCCAGCCAGACCTTTTTCTTTCTAATGGGAATATTTAAATAAATACTAGCTATAAAATTAGTTGTCTAGATGAAGTAAATGTTGTGCCTTATTTTATATTTGTTCTTTCATCGGTTGCGAAGTTATTCGAGATTTTGCTGGGGTAACGTTTTTGGTTTTGCTAGATCTTTGAAACGGTTAAGCGGATTCTTATCATATTTTGTACATGACTTCTTAGAAATTAGTTTAAATTTGTTCTGCAATAAAAAAACCAAAATAATGCATAGTTTAAAGGATATTTCATTAAATAGAAAAACACTTCAATTGGTTCCAGCACTCTCAATAAGAGGTCTAAAGACTTACTTTAAACGTTATTTTAAAGCTTGTAAATGCCTTCAAATGTATGTGAAGTTTCATTAGTAACCTGTAAGTATTTAACAAGTTATGATGATATTCAGTTCTTCACGAGCACGGTCTTGATGCGCGCGGTGTTATTTGGCCACTGGATTAGATATATGAACTGAATGTTATGTCAATTATTAGTTGTTTAGTTCAGTTGTATATCAGTAAAATTTCAGCGTAGTACATTGAATAATTAATGAGATAATACGATTAAAGTCATTAGAAAGTGAATGACCGAGGTAACCCGACCAAGTTTAGGTGGTTACGAAAAAGCGAAATCGCAGAACATTATGGTACCTTCTAAAATATGTAGGATAGTGTTATAAATTTAGTACAGCATGTACACAAGTTTAAAAAAAAAACTACATGTTTATTAAATAATTTTTATTAACAGGTCAAATAATCATTTCAACTGAACTTCAGAATCCGTTGCGTAGTTTTAAAGATCTAAGCAAACAGGGACAGACAACGGGAAGCGACTTTGTTTTATAGGTACTATGTAGCGAAGGATAAATTTGTCGTTATCATTGTTGAGAATTCCAGTCCAGGTAATAACTAAGTACGAAAAAAAAGAAAATAATAAGTAAGTTCCTAAATTCAAATATTTAAGCCTTAAATAAAAAAAAAAATTAGATAAGTAGGTAACACCATGTACATATTAATAATAATTTTGCTACTATTTCTGTAGTTACATTATGCAAGCTTACCTTGTTCGTGAATTCATCAAGCAACACGCACCATAATTATGATCATCAATAGAAGCACTCCACATTAACAGTAATTCGCCACACCTATTATTATATAATAGCTCTCACGCACTCGATAAATATTTGCTAAAACAGGAAACGGAACTGCCGAAGCGCACGCGCACTCTTCAAGATGAATTATGTGATTATGGAGCATTTTTAGTGTGTTATGCAAACAATGAATTACCCCTTCACCCCACCGAACGACATGTTATATCGGTGATTTTTGATAAGTATGTGCAACTGGAAGATAATAATAATGTTTTCATAGTACAGATATTATTATGTATTTAACAATGTACGCGTCTGTACCGAAATTGTAAGGTGTATTATACTAAACATTTCAAAAGATAGCATAATGTTCTGCGATTTCGCTTTTTCGTAACCACCTAAACTTGGTCGGGTTACCTCGGTCATTCACTTCCTAATGACTTTAATCGTATTATCTCATTAATTATTCAATGTACTACGCTGAAATTTTACTGATATACAACTGAACTAAACAACTAATAATTGACATAACATTCAGTTCATATATCCAATCCAGTGGCCAAATAACACCGCGCGCATCAAGACCGTGCTCGTGAAGAACTGAATATCATCATAACTTGTTAAATACTTACAGGATACTAATGAAACTTCACATACATTTGAAGGCATTTACAAGCTTTAAAATAACGTTTAAAGTAAGTCTTTATACCTCTTATTGAGAGTGCTGGAACCAATTGAAGTGTTTTTCTATTTAATGAAATAACCTTTAAACTATGCATTATTTTGGTTTTTTTATTGCAGAACAAATTTAAACTAATTCCTAAAAAGTCATGTACAAAATATGATAAGAATCCGCTTAACCGTTTCAAAGATCTAGCAAAACCAAAAACGTTACCCCAGCAAAATCTCGAATTACTTCGCAACCGATGAAAGAACTAATACAAAATAAGGCACAACATTTACTTCATCTAGACAACTAATTTTATAGATAAAGTAACCGTCATGAGAAGCTATAAATACATAAAATTGCAAATTATACAACTATCAACTTTAAACTCAAGATATCTAAGTTGATTTATGAATGAAGAAATTATCGCTAAACGTCATAAAATAATTTTAGTTGCAATGGAAACTGAACCATACGCAATTTCAGTTAAAGTTTTAAATTCCAAAGTATGAAATTTATCTCGTCTCATGGCGTTGACTTTAGTATTTATTTAAATATTCCCATTAGAAAGAAAAAGGTCTGGCTGGGATAACGTTACCCCAGCAGGAAATATTTTTGGGAAATAATTAAAAAACTATAAGCACAACAAATTTAAAAATGTGCGCAACAATTACAGAAGCCGCAAAACGAATTATCTATTAGATTCAAATGACCATTTTCGACAACATCTGGCCTGGGTAACGCACACTAATTTACTATACACAAAACAAAAGGTATTTTAATAAAACGCGTATACTAATTGATCAATAATTAAATTATCTTTAAATTGGTGAAGGTTTCAGAAAAATACGCTTGGTAGATTTTGCGCCATTCTCAGTTTTTTATCCGCGTTAGACATAACTTTACAAATTAATTTCACTATGTAATATAAACATAATCTAAAATATTCACATATTAAGTTATTGAGAAAATGCTCTAATTTATCATATATTTTATTCAAATCATTAAGACTACTCGTTTAGACGTGATCTTCAGTATAAAATCATTAAAAGTCGGTTATCGTCCCCTTAAAAGCTTTCAATGAAATGTGGCACCACCCGACGATTATCCCTATACGCACTATGCAAGTCCACCCAAGGACAGCCCCCGCTTGGTGTAAGACTATTGCAGGATACCTATGGAAAAAGAAATATATTGGACTCTGGATTTGGGTGGTTGTAATGTTAACTATTATTCTAATCATCTTTAACTGTCTTTAATTTATTCGAAATATGTTTAGAACTTTCTGATTCCCGCAGAAACAGTTCAGGGTAAATGATTAAATGTGGAGTTTTTTATTATTATACTACTGGGGGCCTAAAATGGACGCTTTCGCAGAATCATATTATGATCTGCGTTCAATTCATATCCCGCAATTCATCTGTTTGACAGTTGTGTATGGAGTTTCGTAAAATGGTCCACAAATTAAGAATTAATATAGTGAAGTCTAATGTTAAATAGCAGCTGTCAAACAGATGAATTGCGGGCTGTATGAATTGCACGCATGATTCTGCCAAAGCGTCCATTTTAGGCTCCCTGATCGATAATACGAAAAGTGACTTTAATTTATAAAACAACTAGCGACCCGTTACTACGATTTGACTAAACATCGGTTTTTATTTTTATTTTATGTAAGTTTAATATTCAAGTATTTATACATTTTAAACTTTCCGGATTATTTTTTCTGAATTATGGTGAAAACCGCATTAAAATCATTTGCGAATTTTAGAAGATCAACAAGCAGACACGAAAAGTGTCTTTATATACATAATTATGTATATAGAAGTGAGAGCTTATGTACAATGAGAAAAGTAAGTGCTACCTCTTTTAACTCTTTACTTTATTTGCCACCGCCACCACCGGCGTTGCCACCTGCGCCCGCGCCTCCGCCTACGCTAAACCCTGCCCCGGCACCACCGTCGGCCCCACCATTGCCTGAAATAGACCATAAGTACCAGTACATAAAAAAAATTACAAACATTTGAAATCATGGCTTTTTCTATGCTAAACCATGATTGAAATAAAATCTCTGTGACAGACGGACAAAAAGTGATCTTATAAAAGTGCCGTTTTCTATTTAAGGTAGGACCCTTAAAAAAAATAGGGATATTCATTCTGACCTTTTTTTTAATGTGATAAGTAATCAAGTAGGTAAATGATTTTGGGAAAACTTAAACCCCCTTATTACAAAACAAGGTTTATCTTCAGACCCAGGTTTAAAACATGGATCCATTATTGAATTTCGAACTTTATTCCGTCTATGGTAAAGTTCCTAAACACAAAACTGTCAACTTAGTACCGAACTCAGTTTTCAGTTTTGTATAAAGAACGTTATTTCAATCACTGTTACGTTCTTATTACAAAAACTGGCTGCATGGTTTAAGCCATGTCAAAATATAGACCTTGTTTTGTAATAAGGCGGTAAAAGTTTAGATTCTTTAAATATTACCACCTCCTCCGTTGGCACCAGCTCCAGCACTAAATCCAACGCCACCTAGAAATATAAAAATTACAAAATAGTTAAACAACGTGACGCTTTAGTAAATATTAAAATTATTAAAAAAATAATGAAAAATAAATTCAAATTATCTTTATAATGGTGAAGGTTTCAGAAAAATACGCTTGGTAGATTTTGCGTCAATCTCAGTTTTTTATCCACGTTAACCATAACTTTACAAATTAATTTCACTATGTAATATAAACATAATCTAAAATATTCACATATTAAGTTATTGAGAAAATGCTCTAATTTAACATATATTTTTTTCAAATCATTAACACTACTCGTTTAGGCGTGATCTTCAGTATAAAATCATTAAAAGTCGGTTATTGTCGCCTTAAGGCGCAACTAGTCAATACTTTTTCCATACAAATTTCGGGGGGGTTTTACTCCACTGTTACACATTGTACATCTAAAGTAAAATATGATATCGTTTTGTCTTATTATTAATTTTGTCTGTACAGAAGTAGAATAGTAAAAAACAAAGGCATTAAAAAGTTATGAGCCAACAAAGATTCGTTTTTCCTGCTAATTTTAACGCAACTTTGGGCGTAAATAAGTAATAAAAGAAGTATAAAATCTCAAAAACAAGCTCGTTCCGACAAAGCTTAATTGTCGAAGATTATAATAAACTTTATTCGTAATTGATTTATGCAGTAGTTTTTTCATAAAACCCCACCTTCCAAAGGAGTTTTCGTATATTTTTACGCGCGCGGTTTAGTATGAATCGTCGTGCACTGTGTTTGTGTGCGTGCGACTAGACGTTATGCGTGTAGACTAGCTTCTAACTGCTTATCACTGGTGCTATCTCTGTCGGACACGATGCTAGGTGAGACAGCGTGCTTTTTGGCCGCGCCCGACAGTGAGTTCGAGCCCGCGACTAGTTGGCTCTTAACACAAAGTGCTGCCTGGGTTCGTACCGACTCGTAGGTAAGTCGCGGCCGTTTCCACTTAGCAGCTCTTCGGTTTCTCTTCTTACTTCAGCTAAGTCTCGGTGGGTTTCACTTAGTTGTCCTTAACTTTAATTAAGATCTAGTTTTACTAAGTTCTCCCGAACTTGCAGGTATAGCTGGCTTTACAAAGATCTCCCCGGCGTTATCCAATATTTGCCGACTAAAAGTAGTGCAGCTTGTTTTAATACATTATCATCATAATTTCAGCCGAAAGACGTCAACTGCTGGACATAGGCCTCCTCCAAAATGAGGGGGGAAATTGCCATAATCGCCACGCTTGGCAGTTGGGTTGGCGATCGCAATATGGTATAAAATGCATAGAGAACGCTGCTGCCCATTATCTAGTACCTATGTCCCTTACATTTTACGACACCCACGGCAAGAAATAGGGTGGAAATGGTGATTACGAAAAGACTTGACTGCTATTGTGGACTACTAGAACTGTAAAGATATTTTACAGAAGAATAAAATCGATACTCCTTCACGTTTATTAAAAAAAACTCTTACCTTCAGCTCCACCGCCGCCGCCGCCGCCGCCGCCTTGTTGCATGCTCTGAAATTACAAAATTATACGCATAGGATAATGGTCTTAGAAATATAAAGGTTAAAAGTTTTTTATAGGACCGTTAAATGCAGGTGGTGATGCTCAAAGAAAAAAATAACGAGCAAACATCCTGTGATCTTGGGCGTTAGCTTATGCAGCAGGAAAACGTATTGGTACGAAAGCCCTGTCGGATAAGCAAGGTAAAGTAGAATCGATTGTCAAAAGGCTAAATGACAGCATTCCAGAGTAGAAGAATTTGTTAAAATATTTCGTGATGCAGCAGTAGTTCACACAATATTGGCTACCGAGACTTCCGTACAATAAACGAACGTAAATAAACTATCATTATCAGGCCTATTCCCGTATTCAAAAACGTCAAAAATCATGGTCGCAATCTTAGAGACCGTTAATAATAATTTAGGGAAATTAGAGGTATTTTTGGCAGATAGACTGTCAATTAAGGGACCCCGGGGGGGAGAGGGGGAGGGGGGGATCCTGGTGGAATGTAAAAAATCAAAAATTTTGGAAAATTAAAGGTAATTTTTGGCAAATTGACTGTCAAGGGTCTGGTGACTTTACGGGCCATTAAAATGCCGCCATGCAAAACCAAATCACGAAAATAGTACATACGTTCCCAAACATCATCACAACCACAAGAAGTACGAATAGATTCTTCAACATTTTGATCGACGAGTTCCTCTTATTTTTTGATACTGAGTGCATATCATGTGTTGAGCGTTGTATTTATATCCCGTTACAACACATGAGTGTGATGCTCGTGATTTTATCTTTCAAATTATGATGGAAAAATAATTGTTTTATTAAATATGGATATGGTAGTTTATTTTTAACAGAAGATGTATGTTTTCCATGGAATACTATGCTATTCTAAGCGACATTGCACCGATTTTTGGTAATAATTTTAGTCAAGTTAATTTAAACGTTCTTATTTGATGCCTGTAAGTTTTGTGTACCGATCTTAGATCTTATTACCCAAAACGAGAGCCCAAATCACTGATATACTAAAGAATGCAGCAGCCCTTTATTAACCGTAGACCTTAGTATTTCATATTAATTTCAAATTTACACCTCTACGGGCAACACAGCGATCCTTTATGGTTTTCGTATTTTCCTTTTGATGTACGAAAGTACGAAACCTAAACGAGAGCCCAAATCACTGAACTACTAAGGGCCGATTTCACCGATCGCATACAAAACGCGTTTAAGAAAACTAAGTTCTGCATAAACGAGTTCAAATGTCAATATTGATCTCGTTTTACGTCCAACCAATTTCACCAGCTACATTTTGATCGCGTTCACGAAAACGTTCCATGGCATAGAATGTAAATGTTGTCACAAGAACGCAATTCGTTTAGCATTTGCAACATGCGATAGCGACCTACTGTGCTTAAATTTTACTACCACGTTTTTATTAAGTCACTTTCTTGTTTGTCTGTCTGTCGTTCCGGGTGGAATCTTGCAACTCAAATTTCGAGCACTTCCCGATTAGCTATCCGGCTGAAACTTTCAGGGTAGCTCACAACTCGATGACAATGCATTCTAAATCCATTTATTAGCATGCAATGCTGACCTAACCTCAAAAAGAAACATAAAAACCAACTTGTAAAGGAAGCGAGATAGAGCAAAAATAAAACTTTTTGTCGGTTTTATAAAGGGGTTTCACTAATCATGACACATCGATCGAGAGGTTCACAAACCTGAAAACATAACCTAAAATATATTTTTTTGCTTTTAGCTTTCAAAGATCAGCAGCAAAAACTGTAGTTATGAAGTTGATGATACTGCTCATTCTCATCCCAGTTTTCGTTATAGTATAATTTTAACAATTTTTTAATTTTAATTAGTCAAATACTAACAAAATAAATATAAGGTAATAATAAAAGACAAGAAACAATTTATTCTAAAAAAAACACGACATTGACAGCTCATGAACTCGTTTAGAGACTTGAACGCCTAAAATCGGGCGTTCAGAATTTAAACTAGTTTATGCTTGAACTTACTTACTACGAAACAACTTAAAATTGAATGCATCAATTTATGTTGGTGAAATCTAAAGTGGAGTTCTGAACTCAGTTAAACGCTTGAACTGAGTTCAGCGTGAATTGATCACGTTTAATTTCGTTGGTGAAATCCATCCTAAAGAACACAACTTTATAACTCGAGCTCAAAAATATGTAGAACCGGTGCACACTGCGCAATCTGCCCCGGAAAAAAGGCACCATTTTTGGTCATTGGGTTTTACCGAATGGGTACTATTTTTAATTGATGAGCTTTTTCTCTTTTTATTTATAGTCAATTAAAAAAAAATATTTACCACCCTAAGGTTGAATGTCACTTGTACATCATCAAAAGTTAAGGTATATTTTTGCTTACAAGACATCGAACCATTGGACACTTAGTTTCAACCATAGTGGAATTTGAATTTACTGGAAGTTGTTGTCAAATACTTCAAGCAATTACAATGTATACTAAAATATATTTGTCGGCATCGGCACCATTCCCATAGAGAAAAATAGAATAGAATGCATACTGTACCTCGATAAAAGGTAGAAGAAAAGGAAAAAAAATCTGCGTTGCTTAGCGAATCGTTTACAGGATTTTTCAAATAATTTCACACATCGTTGGTTATTGGTTAATATACTCGTGAGTGATGATTGTGCATCACAAGTTGTCACGCTACGCATTTAAAGCATTGTTAGTACTAGTACAAACATATTATTATGTGCGGATGAGTTTTCTATTATGTGTTTTTAATTGCGATGACTGTTTATTTTTAATGACGTACAACTCATTTATATGAGGGACAAGCTGTAATTACAACTTACACGTGAATTAAATAAATAGGGGCAAGAGAATGATGATGTGTTAAACAAACGAGCGCAATTTTAGCGCTCCTTCAAAATAATTCCTAAAATATATTGTTTCTATATATGTTACCGGCCAAACCCGATTTCAGGACAAACTAGTTTAGCCTAGGCTAAACTAGTTCTTCCTATACGCGATAGGATTAACTAGTATAGCCTAGGCTAAACTAGTTTGTCCTAAGCCCGATAGGATAAACCAGTTTAGGCTAGGCCAAACTAGTTGATCCTGATATAAATACGCACACTCTAGGATAAACTGGTATGGCCTAGTCTGAAATCTGATTGAGCGTGCTGCGGGAGCGGCGTGACAGAAACGAATCGCAGCAAAACCGACTCCACGTAGTCTTGTCTGCCCTACCCCTAGAGTGTTATTTAAATTCGCGTAGGCGCGTAGGGGCGAGGCGGCCCGCGAGCTGAAGAGCAGGTGGTTTCAACGCTAGCCGCCGCGGCTGAGGCTGGCCGGCTGGGCCGGCTAGCAAGCCGAAGCCTCGGTGGTGAGCGTGAAACACATCTGTGACGACAAGCTCGCATGGGACCGCTGGAGCCCTGCAGCGCCGGAGCCGTGACAGAAAACATGCCTGCTGCATGCTTATTATTACTTACCCTTTTAATTTTATTCCTTTATTCAGTTTACTTTGAAAAGAAGTTTATAGAAGATACAAACTAAGTGAAATTAGTTCAGACTAGGACGTACCAGTTTATCCTAAAGCATGTAAATTCTAACTAGGATAAACCGATTCGACCTAGGCTAAACTGGTTTATCCTATCGATAACAGGATGAACGAGTTTGGCCTAGGCTATACTGGTTTGTCCTATCGCGTGTAGGGAGAACTGGTTTGGCCTAGGCGAAACTAGTTCAACCGGAAATTGGGTTTGGCCGGTAACATATATAACAACACTGGTCAATGGAATTATGTAGGCTTGTATAGAGCAGTAATTAAAATAATAATTGTGTTTCCATACGTTAATAGTATTGGCAATCAAAATATATTTTCGTGAGATTATTTTTATAAACGGATTGTGGGAATTTTAGACTTTTTTGTTTTGATTCTATGTTAGCAGATGAAACTTGATAATTTCTTCTTAAGCGATGTGAAATTTTTAGACCATTGTGTTTTTATAAAAGGCAATAAACAGGGTCGAATCCAATTAGCTAGTGAAACTCCGCAGACGTGATGGTTATCAATATCTAAACATGATCACACAAAAAATAAATTAATTTGACGAGTTTTTTTTTGGGGTTACAAACCCCAAAAAGAAACTCTTCAAATTAATGTATTATTACTATACCGCACACACACACATATTATTATACCGCAGTTATTGTAGTCAATTGAAAAATTGATTTTTATTTGTACATATACTTCACTGACGTGATGATGATGATGATGAAATCAAAAGAAAACAAATTTTCTCAACTCATACTTCAAGTAAGAACAATAACAGCGGTACGTTGATCAAAAAAAAAAAACATCAAATCTTTTGTTATTTTATTTTGTCCTTTTTAGATATCGATACCCATCACGTCTGCGGAGTTTCGCTAGCTAATTTAATTTGACCCTGTATATCTGTAGTAAAATTTAACTTTTCCAATGGCCACTATGAATAAAACAAAATCTTTTGTATTGTTTCAGGTATACCAATGTCGGAGAAATTCAGCTTTTGTCTCAACACCCTCCTTTCCGACATCGCTACAAAACAGCCCTCACTGCGAGAGGAAATCATTACAGCCCAAATTGAGCTTATGTCCAACCTGACAAAGCTCATAATGACTTGTCACGAAAGCAAAGACTATAGTAGTACTATCTCTAAACTACAGCTCTGTAAGAGCACCATTCCTACTTTGATAGGTCTAGCTCGATCTATGGGTCGTTACGCCACAGTCGACCCGCCTCTCCTCTGCCGCCTTTTCCCACAACCACCAAGTCCCGTCAAAACGAAGGAACCTGAACCAAACTTTGAATATTCAACCCTGGATAAAAAGAGGAAGTTCAACCAATTCAGACCGATCATACCTAGATCTTTATCAGGGAATCTGAACCCTCATAACGAGAATCTTTTAGAACATGGAAATGATACTGTCGATAGTACAGGAGGTACTTTAAAAAGGGGTTCGCTCCATAGTTACAATTCGGTGCCTTACGATCCTACGACATATTTCTTTCATAAGTTCGGGTCTAGTTTCAACCAGTTCCCGTATATGAGGTTTTCGGAGTCGCCTGAGAAGAGGATCAATGTGCAGTTTTATGTGACGTATCTGCAGTCGATTTTATCGGTGGCGAAGAAGCTGCTTACCAAAGATTTGCTGGCGTTTTTGGATGAAGAAGCAGAAGATATTTACGCGTCGGGACAGATTCAGGTAATTATATCTATCTATGCTAATAATAAAGCTGCAGAGTTTGTCCGTTTGAACGCGCTAATCTCTGGATCTACTGGTCGGCTTTGAAAATATATTTTTGCATTTGATAGCCCAATGTACCGTGTGGTGCCGGACGTACAGAATAGCACCATCCTATTTCTTCCCGTGGGTGTCGTAAAAAGCGACTTAGGGATTTATAGAGAATGGGCAGCAGCGTTCTCTATGCATTTTAACATCATACTGCGATCGCCAACCCGCCTGCCAAGCGTGGCGATTATGCAAATCCCCCTTGTGGGAGGCCTATGTCCAGCAGAGGACGTCTATCGGCTGAAATGATAAATGTTGAGCCCAATTCGTGAGGAAGTTTATAGATTACATCACGCTACGACCATCAAGGAGTCGAGCAAAAAGAAAAAAAGTCAGAAATAACGCTAAGTGACGAAGTATACAAGAAAGTTTTATAAAAAAAAAAAAATATTTTACTACCATAAAATCTGTAGACTACCGAGGGTGCAATTAGAAAATCGTCGAAAATAGTTGTCAAATGGTTTTAGGGTTCCGTACCCAAAGGGTAAAACGGGAACCCTATTACTAAGGCTCCGCCGTCTGTCTGTCTGTCTGTCCGTCTGCCTGTCTGTCTGTCTGTCTGTCCGTCTGTCACCAGGATATATCTCATGAACCGTGATAGTTAGACAGTTGAAATTTTCACAGATGATGTATTTGTGTTGCCGTTATAACAACAAATACAAAAAGACAGAATAAAATAAATATTTTGAGGGGGCTCCCATACAACAAACGTGTTTTTTTGCACTTTTCTGCTCTATACTGATAACGGCAACCGGTAGAAGCTTGAAATATTCACAGAATATTTAGTTATATATTCACTTTAAAAATACATAATTAAATTAAAATAAAACAAATATTTAAGGGGGGCTCCCATGCAACAAACGTGTTTTTTTGCCATTTTTATAGATAATGGTACGGAACCCTTCGTGCGCGAGTCCGTTTTGCACTTGGCCGGTTTTTTGACAGCTTTTTGACATATTTATTATTATAATTGACTAGCTTCACCCCGTGACTTCGTATGCGTGGACTTCAGAATTGGGTCATAAGAGAAATGAAAAACTGCATATAGACATACATATATTGTTGCTACAATTTGATATATCTTTTTAAGAGGAATAATTCCGTAACACATTGTTTTCATATAACTTTATTGGTTTACGCGGCACACGCCAGTAAAGCTCTCAGTCGTCTTTTTGACATCATCAACAATTTACACATAACCATAAAGAATGATACTCCTAAACCTTCCTCATGAATCACTCCGTCCATTGACGTAAACCGTATGAAAATCTATTCGGTAGTTTTTGAGTTAATCGCTTTAAGACCAGGGACCGTACAACCACGGTTAAGAGTTAAGCCTTTAAACCCAGTGAAAGGGTTACATGATAACCCATTCAATGGGTTCTATACCTACTTGAAACCCAGTGACATGAAAAAATCATAATATTATGTTATTTCGACATCCGCCCAGCACGCGTAGCATGACCAATTATATCTATTCTACCCAGGGACCATTTTGGTTACCATTTTAGAAAAACCCATGGAAAACCCTTTCAATAGATAGGGTTTTTCTAAGCAGTTAATCAAAAACCCATACGGTGTGGGTAATTTTGAATGGCTTAAATTAAGCCGTTCAAAAGGGTTACCCACACCGTATGGGTTTTTATCGAAAACCCTTTCAAAGGGTAACCAAAATTTTATTTAAGCCGTTCAAAAGGGTTACCCATATCGTATGGGTTTTTGATTAACCGCTTAGAAAAACCCTATCGAAAACCCTTTCAATGGGTAACTAAAATGGTCCCTGTAAGACAGACACGCGGCAGGGACTTTGTTTTATAATATGTAGTGATGTAGTAATGAACAATATTTTACTGGAATGTAAAGCCATATTACATAATCTCATTCAGCAATATCGACAAATAAAAAAGAAATTGACAGCTCGTTTCGACGCTGAGTGCACCCTTTTAGAAACAACAAAACATCTTGCGTAGTTTTGGAATTTGATTTAAAATACTAATTCTGAAAATTTTGTACTCCTGTTTCTCTACTTCCACATAAAGAAAGAAAGAAAAAATAAATAATTTTATTTGTCACAGAAAAACGTGCAAGTACAATATTGGAAAACATAATATGTAATAAACTGGAAGGTAAATATTACACAAAACAGATCTAAGTACATAATATAATCACGATCACAAACAAACAAATAGTCGGAAGCTGCACGTCATGACTGTGACAAGAAAGCTTATTTTCCGAGGGTGCGTTTACAAACATTTAAATTCACATCCACAAACAGCCAGACCCGGAACAACTACTTGTAGGTCATACAAATATTTGTTCCGTGCGGGAATCGAACCCGCGACACGCAGCGCAGCAGTCAATCGCTTAAATAACTGCGCCAACCGTGCCGTCTTTAATCATTGAGTATAGTTTTCGACGATTATAATATATATATTTTTTTTTGTAGTGGTGTGTGCTAGCTAACATTGGGCAAATAATTAATTTCATGTTTTGTGTTGCATTTTACATTTTATTGTATAGATTCAAGTTTTATATGTGAACAGACAGCTGTGCTGCTGGGGAGTTTGTTGCGCCACTTCTTCTTCCCAGCTAAAGCACTAGGAAGTGGTGAAGGGTGGGCGTTTTGGGGGACTGTCTCATGTAATTTTTGACGTTCGAAAAGTGCTCATTCTAAGCCTAGTTTGAATAAATGACTTTTGATTTTGATTTTGATCATACAAATTCTATTCTCTTTTTGAATATAATAATATTATAATTTCGTAGATATCTACTGCCTATCTGGACACTGTAATAAAGGCCCTTAGAATAATAATAACATTTTCTCACACAGGTGTTTCCATACAAATCCTTCTCGGAGACCTTGAACCTAGTGATGGTGACTCTTCTAAGAGAACTGCTGCAGCATCAGAAAGACCTTCCCGGACCTTTCACCAAAGATGTTCAGGTAAAATTACACATCTGATAATTTAGAGTATTTCTATGTTACATTCCACGTAGGCGCGTCAATAGTTTCAATTTATAACTTATTAAAATAACATAAAAGTCACATGAGCCCATCATGTGACTTTTATGTCATTTTAATAAGTTACTAATTATATGTATTTCCCGTTTGCAAAATAAGTATCAGCAATAAAATAACTGGCCTGAAACGCTGAAGCGGAAGGTACATAATTCAACGCTATAACCGGTTTTTATCTTAAAATTAAAATATATTATTTCACATAAACCTATTATAATATGGGCACTTCTGAAACATCAGAAGCTAGGTGCACGGTTCCATTGGTCGGTTCCTATGGAGAAGAGCCGGCAAGAAACTCTACGCCTGACTCTTTTAAATATAATTGGCCTTTACAATATTTTCAAATTACAGTGTTAATAGGTATGGGAAGACAGTGTAGGCCCGTCAACAAGTACCAGGTACTTAACAAAATAGAAAATGGTCTATTAAGCCTATAACATTCTCATATTCACAAAATATAAAAATGTCTATATAAAATATTATTAAAATAATAAGAGTAAAAACCTTGTTGAAATTAAAATTGTATCTTTCTTCACATGCCTTTATCAAGGAAAGGAAACAGGAACTAATTGTATTAAATTTTGTTTATTGCATTGTGTATTGTCTTATCGCATACTGTCTTGGTCCAGCTTTCGCTACCAAATACCGCCCGTGTTCATAGCTTGGTGATAGGTAGCCTTAGAACCTGCTATGTAATAAATATTTGTGTCCTTGGCTTTCTTAAATCCCTTACAGACCTATCCGTCTGCATAAACATTAGTTTTTATTTATACTAAAATCGAAAAGGGGTCATTGTACTCATCATTTTGAAAAAAAAATTCTATGGGAACAACCTTGAAATCGCGAAAAAAAAATCATCTGTTCCCTACATTTGTGTTCACTTAAATCGACAAAATATATGGAACGGCTGATTTTTATTTCGCGATTTCAATGACCCCTTTTCGGGTTTAGAATAAACAAAAACTAATGTAGTGTATATATGTAATAATCATAGATACTGCTGCCAAATAATACCCTTTGAATTTTGGTTACTACTTACACCGACCATTAGAACTCAAGACAGCAACAAATTTCATGCCTTCCAATGTAATCCAACCCAATTTCAACTTACAGGAATTCGTAAAATGCCTCTTCCTAAGCGGTCAAACGGAACTCCAAAGTCGTCACCACGATGCCTCAGAGAGAGAAGACCGGGAGAGCAACTTTGCTACTGTCAACAAATTCAAAGTTAATGTAATGGCGAATTCGGCCTGTGTTGATCTGCTGGTTTGGGCTATTGGAGATGAGACAGGTGATTTAGGACCTTCCGTGTTTTATATTTACGATTGAGATTTGGATGGACGAAGTGGGAAATTTAAGGGGTTTACTTTGTAGTTTAAACGTTTTTCAGTGTTGTAATATTGTATTTTGTTTATTTAAGTGTTTATTATTTGTTGTTGTATTTTTTCTTATCCTTCTTTTGTAACTATCTATTTATTTATTTATTTTGTAAAGTTTCTAAAGAACCTACAGATCGTCTTCTATTTATAATAGTGTAAGGAGCAAATAACTTTTTTTTTTGTTGCTTCAAAATGTCAAATTCAAGTAGTGAAGAGTGAGTGATTAGTAGATCGATAGTTTATTACTTTTTTTACCCGACTGCAGCCGAACCCCAAAAGAGGTTACCTAATGTTTTAGTCGTTTTGTTGATGTTCTGGAGATTTCTTTAGAAATTTGAAATTTTCTTATAATTCATGTATTATATTTATTACAGTTGACGGGGACTATCACGTACCAGCTCTTATAAATGCTCTAACAATATTAATAGGTACCGGCGAGTGCGTGTTGAGTGATATACCCCTGTGCTAACTAACCCCGAGCGTACTAATGAAAATCTAACTTAATGCTTCTGATGATAAGGTTTAGTTTTGCGAAACGAACGTTGGCCTAGGAATCGAAATTATTAATGCAATCTATTAACAATATTACCGTTATTTGACGTATTAAGGCTTCTACATACCGGGGCGACTTGTCACGCGACGCGACGCGAAACAAAGGCACCGCTCGTCCCGCGACACGCGGGGCTTTTGTGCCGCGTCGCGTCGCGCGACAAGTCGCGCCGGTATGTAGAAGTCTTCACCGAATTTTTATTTCTCTCAACTACTTAATAAAATTCTTAAATTCATTAATTCACTGATTCGCAGCATGAAATTGTGCACAAGAGTTCCTTATAATTAACGAAAGTGAGCAAGCACAACGGATTTTGGAAAATTCGTCTCCTAAGGAGGTTAAATAGGCGATGAAAGTTTTGTCGATGGGAAATCCCATCAGGCACATGACTTGTCTTATCATTACTTTTTAAAACTTTATTTACTACCTAATCACTTCCAAAATATCATGTGTTTTAGTTTATTGTAAGTGTTCATTTGACCTATATTTCTATTAATACGTATTGATAATTATATTTGAAAATAATAATAATAATAATTTGATTTATGTATATTCTTTTTCTTTAATATATCGAATGGGGGACTATATGACCAAATAAGCCATTGGCCGACTTTATTGTTTTTTTGAAAAAAAAAAATAAAGTCGGCCCATGGCTTCTTTTTAATTCAGATTTTGCCTCTGTTATATTCGGTTTTTTTTTTAATCTTCACATTATCCCTCTTTTTTATTTTATTATACATATATATATATTATATTATAAGATATCCTAGAAGATATCTTGCATCAAACAAAACAACGGTTTTTACTTGCTGTAGTTTTTGTTTTTCTTACTTAAGTATAATAAAATTGTTATTACATAGTTGAATAAGTATTGTAAATTTGTAGGTGCGGACTCGTTATGTGGACGTTTGACTGAGAAAATAAACTCCAATCATAATCACAAGCTGATACTCGCACACATGCCGCTGCTTATGGTCTGTCTTGAAGTAAGTAGCACATGTATACATACATCAAATTACCACAAAGTAAGGGTGTATTCATATAGAACGCTGATACCCGGCGCCGATATGCCAGCGCTGGCTGGCAACGCTAGCGCTGGCAAATTTCATACGTTTTGCCAAATCAGCGCGTCCGGCGCCGACTAAATCAGATAGGAACTAGTCGACGCTTATCGGCGACGGTTCGCGCTGAGATCGCGAGAAGCGCTGACTTTTTTTTTTGCGTGAGTAATTTATCAAATAACTTCTCCCGCTCTGGGCGAAGCGGGAGGGCGTGTCAGAGTTTTACTGACTACACACGAGTTCCTTCAGTTATCTATGCCATAGAGCTTGGACAGGGGAACGTAGCCCAGCGACATTTTGTAACGATTAAGATGTTGTAATATTATTTGAAACCGAATTAACGCAACTCGGACACAAATTTTAACTGACGTAAATTAAGCCGTGCTACGTTCACCCATCGCCATCTGATAGCATATCATCATCATGGAAGCGCTTTTCTCTTTCGGTCTCTGAATATAAAACCTCTCTGCCTGTGTTAAATAAAATACATTTTCCCAGGGTCTTGGTAAACTAGCGACGAAGTTCCCAACGATAGCGAACACATCGATCTACTGCCTGCGCGACTTCTTGGTGACTCCGTCGCCCATACTCTTCAAACTGCACAAGTTGGAGCTCGAGAAGACTGGTAAAGAACATATGAAAGTTACGCGTGAGTCTGTGATCATTCTTACCCGTTAGGACTGACGCACATTTGGGCGGCCCGCACCGCATCACCACAGAAATCCTCTAACATAACTTTCGTACATTTGAATGAACTAACACTAAAGACTACGCTATCGAGTTTTTTATGAGAATGCGATGCGCTGCGAGCCGATGCGGGTATAATATGCGCTTGCCTTTAGTCATTGCCTTCCAATATAGACATTTTCGTGGTTTTGCCTGCCTTTGTGTCTATCTGATAGAGCCTATAACAGTTCATAGTCACGTAGTGAGAGATATGACCTTGTGAAGTACTTATTTCTGCTGCTAAACTGCTTGGCTGTGTTTTGGTTTGGGAAATAATCAACTAACCAATAAAATAACATGAACAATTCAGATTTATTTCTAAAGACCGGTTAGACTGTGAGTTCAGCAGGTATCCATGTTTATGACTGTTAAATATGTGAGCCGTTATGATTGCCAAATTACAATACAAAATAAAATATTTTCTTCTACTAACAGGTTAGTAGAAGAAAATATTTTAAACGTCGAGAGCTCATTGTGGAAATCTATAAGAGAGGCCTATGTCCAGCGGGTGGAGTTCATACGACTGAAACAATAACATACTCACCACATTTAACCCAGTCAACATTCTTCCAGTCCAAGGTAAAGAGCTCCAAGGCCTCACAGAGACCGGTGTTCCGGTAAAATCGACGCCCTTCGAGAAGCTTCGAGACGCTGCCATAGAAAATTTATGTGTGGCGCTAGAAGCGGCTTTGACAGTGGATCCGTTCTGCGTGCCTGCGCTCGTGGGATCCGTCAGTAACCGGCTGTTTACTGCCGAGACTAGTGACAGGTGAGAAGGGAATTTTAGGCCATTTCGTGATCGATGATTATAATAATAAATAAACAACAATACAGCATCACAGTGCCACAGACAAGATTTGAGAGGACCGGAGCCAGCCTGGCGGCGACGCTATTAAAAGATGCGCCTCCCATAGATAAATATCACCCGTCTCTCCACTATTCCAATGCTTGCTCAAGGATGGGTAACGCAGTCGATAGAGAATTAGTATTTAGAGCTCAAAAAAAATGTATCAGATCTATGTGTGGCTTAAATAGCACCGACAGTTGTCAACCGTTCTTTAAAAGCCTAAATATTCTTACCCTTTTTTTTTTTTTATGGGTGGGAAATTATCAAATAACTTCTCCCGCTCTGGGCTGAGCGGGAGGGCGTGTCAGAATTTTATTGACTAAAACCCACCCGTGTTCCTTCCGTTGCCTGTGTGCCAGGGCCACGATATCCCTTTCGGACAAACTCGCAACCCTGGCAGGAAATATTCTTACAACTACAAATATTCTTACAAATAAAACTACAAATATATTAGTTTCGTAGATGTACAATGATGGTAGGCCATCATTGTACATCTACGAAACTAATATATTTGTCAAAACACACATCTCGCAATACAAAATAGCTTCCAAAAGCTACTACAGAAAGTTACGCGACAAAAATAAGTTAGAGCTCGAAATAACACATGGCAGAACGGCCCTAATGAATAAAAGTACTTTCTGTATGGCGACAAAAATATTTAACAAGCTGCCTGAGTCATTAAAATCATTAAATCTGGACAAATTCAAAAGTGTACTTATGAAAATTTTAATCGATAAATGTTATTACTCAATAAAGGACTATTTGGATGACAGTTCTATAATTCCTCCTTCAGTGACTTCCTTTATCTTCAATTAATATAATTAAGTTGACATAAATTGACACTCATGTATTAATTTGACAGTTATCCTATTTTTATTTTATTTTTTGACATTTCTGTTTTATAATTTTTATTGTTGACTATTTTGAAATATTTTATTAATTTGGTACTTGTTTTGACATTATAGTTTTTATTTGGAATTTAATTAATTGACAGGGGAATATTATGTTGATTTATCCTCTCTAGCTGTTTCTATAATTTTTATTTGAAATTTTAAATAATTAAAACTCATGCTAATATTTGTACGCCTAATGGCAAAGCATAGAGAACTTACGAAAATTTAACATCTCACACACCTGTGTAACCTATGTTTACAAATAAATAATCGGACTTCTTGGCGGGAAAGTGAAGCGTCATGTTCAGCAGTTTGTTTAATTTTCCAAAATTTGTGTTTAGCCGAATATTAATGTGTAATAATGGTGGATTATTAACCATTAAGTGTTTGTGAACGTGCATTAGTGTAGGCAAATGAAACAAAACAGTGCAACTTCGCTTCAAGTTCTCTCAAGAAGTCCGCGTGAGGTCTCAGTAAAGTGCCACATCTTTACTGAAACTCAAGGGGAGTGGGCGGGGATATCATCATCATGCATTTATAATTCATTTCATCAATATTTTACAAGAACTAAAACGTCACATTGGCTAAATGCACAAACCGTGCGAAGCCAGAAGGAAAAAAAAAAAAAAAAAAAATAATCTGAATCTGAATCTGAATCTGATGCTTATCCGGCAGGCTCTAATAATCCTTCCATATCCCAAGGGCACGTCTTCCCTACCATTACCGCACCCCCCCGGTCTACTCTCTGATATACAATGGTCTCTGTAGTCCCATGAAACATGAGGCTCCAGGGGCTAGTGTGAATCTTTGGGTTCATTCGAGCAATCGAGTCTGGTCAAACCACGCTGGGATCGGTGCATTTCATTCATGGTATTGATCGTCGCATTGTTGAGCTCCTTCAGTTCTGTGTAGAGCTGTTCGATTACTGACAAATGCGTGCACTGACCGGTCAGGCCCACACAATCTGTGTGGTTCTTTCCTCAAAAGACCATTTCAGACACCAATCTGCATGGCCTTCACATGATCTGACCAAGATTTTGTCTGAACTTTAAAAGAGACTGAGCTTATTTCGGCCTTTCTTCTCAGAGTAGTCAGATAGGAAACGCCGACCTCATCTAGTTTAAAAAAAATGATTGACGTGTAAAAGTGTTTGCACAAACTTACTTACAGGAATAAAAATCATTTATGATCACTTATCAAATAATAATAATAAATAAATATAATAAATTCTTTATTTACACTTCAGTCACAAACATCTGTGTAGCACTGGCTCTTGTACTAGGAGTATTATACATCTGTGATGCGTGTCTTTGTACCGAGCCAAATCGAAGTACGATTTAGCTCGGTACAAAGACGAATCAATGAGTAGTGTATTTAATTGGTAATGTAAGTTTTTGTTACAAATTCTTCTCCAGTGAGTTTAGTACAATAAAGCTCCAATTAGACGGTGCATGTCTATTGCCTGTGGTATACCATATATATATATATTTTATTTTTTTTTAAACTGTGCCCCACACTAGTAATTTCTTCTGTATTGTGGGTGCGTTTACAAACATTTAAGCTCACGTACACAAACAGCCAGACCTGGAGCAACTAGGGCCATACAAATCAACAAGGGTCAACAGGTCATACAAATATTTGGTCTTTTGAGGAAAGAACCACACAGATTGAGTGGACCTGACCAGTCAGTGCACGCATTTGTCAGTAATCGTGCAGCTCTACTCAGAATTTAAGGAGCACAACGATGCGACGATCAATACCAAAGAAAGGACATTTGGGTAGGCCGCTTATAGGACTCAAACTGCCAGACCATGATTAACACTAACTGAGAATAAAAGAAAATGAAAAAAAAATAACCCACATAGTCTTCACATTAGAGTAGGGGAAGACCAAGGAAACGATGGATGGACTGTGTGAAAGATGATATGGCTATAAAGGGAGTTACTACCGAGATGACGACTAAGAGCCGAGTCACACCGGAATGGCAGCGGCCGGCGCCGGTGGGCCGAACCACCGACAAGACGCGATTGCGACATTTTCAAACTTTTCAAGCGATACTGGTCTTTTATGTATGTAAATAAAGTTTAAAATTATTTCACACTGAAAGTGCTCGCCGCGCCGCTGCCATTCCGGTGTGTCGGGCCCTAAGAGGAGTATGGAAGAAAGGGACATGTTGCACCGACCCCAAATAAATTGGAATAAAGGCAGTAGAATGATGTTTGTTTGTATTGTTTCAGTGAATCGTCCCTTATCAGTACGAATATAGTGATAATGTTGGGACACGTCGCAGTCGCTCTCAAGGATACACCGAAAACAACGGATACCATACTTCAGTTCTTTCAACAAAGGTGAGTGCGACATGACATTATTTATCTTTATATCATCCACTGCTGGACATAGGCCTCCCCCAAAGGTTTGCCGTAATTGCGGGTTAGCGAACGCAGTATCGTGTTAAAATGCATTGAGAACGCTGCTGCCCATTTTCTAGTAAGTCCCTTAGTCGCTTTTTACGACACCCACGGGAAGAAATAGGGTGGTGCTGTTCTTTACGTCCGGCACCACAAAGACAATATATCTTTTCTTCTTATAATACCTTTATATTTCTCATCTCATTATACAGAAAAGAATAGCAAGCATTGATATTTGATCACCATAATTGATAACTGAATATTGGCGAATTTAAATTAAGTCACAGTTTTTGTCCAAAATTATTTAACACCATAATCAGCATAATGTTCCCATTGCTAGGACTGCTCTCTTCGAGAGGGAGTGGGTTGTAATCCACCACGCGGGCCCAGTGCGGGTTGGTAGATGTCACATGTCTTCGAATTTTTGGTTCTAAGACATGCCGGTTTCCTCACGATGTTTTCCTTCACCGTATTGAGAGCAGTAGTGATTAAATTATTTACACAGCGCCTGGTTGGGTTCGAATTCACGACCTACAACTCGTAAGTCGGGGCCGTTACTACTGGGCCACCACTGCTCAATTATTGAACAAAGATCTATAATTATTATATTTTCTAATATTTCCAAAACATAATAGGCCTGACTAATGCACCAATGAGTTAATAGCAAAAGTAAGTAAGTTAGTTGTGGTAAGTTTTGTTTGTATCTATCTATAAAAATCTGTCTATCTATCAATCTGTTATATATATCTATTAAAATCAATGCCACTTTTCGTTGTAATTGTATAACTCAAGAACGGGCTCACCTATCCAATCCAAATGTTTAGGCTTTGTTCGGTTTATTTAGTAGATGGTTTATGTAAAGTTTTTTTTTTTTAGGTAAGTAGGGTAGGTAGGTAGGTAGGGTAGGTAAGTTTTTTTTTTAAATTATTTAAAGAAATTACAATACAGAGGGGTTATCTTAATTCTAAACTCGCCAAACTTTTACGTTTGATGGCGAGTTAAGAAGTAGGGTAGGTGGGTAGGGTAGGTAGGTAGGGTAGGTAGGTAGGTAGGGTAGGTAGGTACGGTAGGTAGGTAGGTAGGGTAAGTAGGTAGGGTAGGTAGGGTGGTAGGTAGGGTAGGTAGGTAGGTAGGGTAGGCAAGTAGGGTAGGTAGGGTAGATACTTAGCACTACCCGTGCGTAGCCGGGCTGGGAAAAGCTAGTTTTATATCATTTTCACTGATACTTGTATGTCATCAATGACAAAACATAGTGCAACATTAGGATTAGTATATAAGACCTTGACCTTGAACCTATGTTTTACAAACAAATAATTCTGATTCTAAGTTTTAAACCCTTCTCCTTATGGCCCTGTGTCACATGTTTCAATCAATCAATCTGCCCGCCTTTTCCCAACTATGATGGGGTCGGCTTCCAGTCTAACCGGACGCAGCTGAATACCAGTATTTTACACGGAGCGACTGCCTATCTGACCTCCACAACCCAGTAACTGGATAATACGATACCCCTTGGTAAGACTGGTTGTCAGACTTTCGGGCTTCTGACGACCCGTAACGACTGTCAAAGATCCACGAATATCAGCCGGGACCAAAGATTTAACGTGCTTTCCGAGGCACGGAGGAGTCTCGGTATGTAAAGATGGTCACCCATCCACAGACTAACCCCGGCAATCATAGCTTAACCTGATGGATCAACCGGTGCGGCTGATATTACTTAGCTACGAGCTCCTCCTCTTGTTCCACATGTTTATATTATTAACTTGATTGTATAGTAGTATATAAATAGATAAAAAAATGGGACATTTATCAATAAGTAAACTGCTCTTATCAAAAGGTGATGAAACAACTCGTAAAATAAATTATATTTCCCCAGGTTATGCCGCGCCCCCTCATCCTTAGATACCCTGATAGTAGACCAGCTGGGCTGCATGGCACTCGCCAGCCCCGAGGGTCCGGCACACGACGAGATCATGAGGATGTTCACCGTCATCACTGTGGAGGCTGCGAGCGCCGCCTATCATCACACCGATGATAAGAAACAGTACAGGTCAGGTCATCATAATCATTCAGCTGAAAGACGTTCACAGCTGAACATAGGCCTCCTCTAAGCGCCGCCACACAAACTGGTCATTCTTAAAAAATCTCGCCGTGAAAACCTTAGGTGAAGTGAGCTGTCATTCCACCAAATATGCATAGGGATGATACTATTGACAGCTCACTTCAAGGTCAAAATACCACTGCAGGTAGAATGACAGCCCACTTCACCTAAGTTATCACGGTGAGATTTTTCAGACTAGCGCTCAAATAAGTAAGTAAATGTTTCTTTTCTATCACAGGCATGTCTCCGGCGCAGTGCTCAACGCCCTCGCCAACATAGCGGCTAACGTCCGCGGCACGTCGGCTCGGCTCGAGCTACTGACTCGATTGCTCGAGCTATTCGTACAGCTCGGGCTAGGCGGAGAACGAGCTACGGATCGCTCGCCTGCGCCCGTGTTGAAGGCTTCAGGCAGTGCAGGCAATTTGGGTGTACTTATACCTGTTATAGCGGTAAGTTCTAGCTTACTGGTCTTAGATTTTCAAAAAAAAAAACAAAAGTATTTATTCATAGAACCCACTGTTTACAATTTTAAATTATCGCGTTTCGTTTGATTGCCAATGTCATCTCACGAAAATAAAAAAATAATCGATAATTCAAGTTGACATTTTGTTTTTCTGCGTTTTTTAGTTTTTCATTGCTTGACGGATTCTTTCAGCCCCTAGACGAAAATCAACCAGCAAATTATACTTAGTATCGTAAATTAGCCTGATAAAATTCTTTCATATCGCCAAACGAATTTATGAATGTATAAATCACAAAAGGATTATAATTATCTGGAAAACATGCTGCCAATCCTAATCCGAATAATATTATAAATGTGAAACTGAGCTTGTTACGCTTTCACGCTTAAACGGCTGAACGGATTTAGATCAAATTTGGCACATGGGTAGACCATGACCTGGAGAAGGACATAGGCTTCTTTTCATCCTGGGTCGCAGACGAAGTCGCGGGCATCAGCTAGTTCATCAATAAGTCTATCTACCTGTTTCACTTGCATTTCGAAATTCAGATGATCTTATACAACGTGTTTTTTTTGATATCCCATAACTCTAGGGTATGATTGAGGCCATATCAAAGAATCAACTGGCATATGAGTTATGTTCCAATCCTTCGTTATTTTTTTTTTTCATTTTTCATACAAAATAATTCGGCAAAGTCACGATTATTAATGTAAAACACACTTACGTGAAATATGACAACGTCGCATTTTCTTTCGTCCCTTCACTAGCTGCCGCCGGGAAGCCCCGATACCAACATACCTACATATTTTATTTTACTACACTACTGCGAAGTTTGGCAACCTCGCAAAAGTAAAGATTCGTCATACTGGTGACAATTTTTGACCTAATTTAATTATGATTGATGATATCTCCGAAACGATGCATTTTTGGACCTAGGTGGTCTAGGAGTTTTAGTATTATTTTTACCTACAGAATATAACCCTAGAGTTATGGGATATCAAAATAAACAGGTTGTATATAAAATTCTCGTGTCACAATGTTATTTACCATAGTCCTCCGACACGGCTTGACCGATTTTTATGAAATTTTATATGCATATTCAGTAGGTCTGAGAATCGGCTACTATCTATTTTTATACCCCTAAGTGATCGAGACTTACGCGGGTGAAACCGCGGGGCGCAGCTAGTAAGATCTAAAATTCTACAACATAGGGATAAACTACGATAACATGGCTCGCCCCTCCAAATTACTGTTTCAATGTGGGTAGTCACATCCTTACGAAAGAGTTTGTATGTAATTGTAAATACTGATCGTAATATCTCACTTATTACCAGATTTGTTGGTCAACTAATCATAACAAGCCGATCGCGCAAGAAAACGCACGTGTGTTTTCATAGAGTCGTCAGTGCAGCGCCATACTAATAATAATGAGCGATTAATGACGCCACTAGTCGAGCAACAAATCCGTGATTTGTTTTTGTTTGACGGCCGTCTCATTACGCACACATGCGTACAATTAATACTTTCACAAATACTTTCAAACGTTTTGAATTTTGGAGGGGCGGGCCATATTACCGTAGTTAATCTCTACAAATCTTCTATAGGTTCTAGTTAAAAGGCTACCACCGATCAGGAATCCGAAGCCGCGTCTCCACAAGCTGTTCAAAGACTTCTGGCTATACTGCGTTGTCATGGGTTTCACTGCGGCTGAATCAGGTACTTATGTCCTTCTATTTTATAACATTAAAGTTTTCACTTTGATACTTTACTCATTCAAACTTCTTTGACTTACCCACGAATTAAATTGATATGCTACGTAAAAACTTGCATACAGGTTGTGGTGTGCGGGCGCGGATGAATAAATGAATCACTACATACTATAAAACAAAGTCCTCCCCGCCGCGTCTGTCTGTCTGAACGCAATAAACTCAAAAACTACTGAACGGATTTTCATACGATTTTTACCAATGGACGGAGTGATTCATGAGGATGTTTCGTTGTGTAATTCATTACGGTTTTGTGTAAATTGGCTGAAATATAACGATGATTGTTGAAGATGCTGGAATAGTACATTGTGAAACAAGGGAGGGTTATTGAAAACGAGCTGTCGAGTTTGCAATTACCTACACACCCGTGTATCACACGACGTTTTTCAATACACTTGTGGGAAATAGTAAAAGACAAATCAAAGAATTAATTAAAATGTTCAGAAAATGGCGCGTTTTTGCAACTGGACATATTTTTTTTTTACAACGAAAACAGCCTATACAGCCTATTCGATTTTTGACAAATGTGGATGTGAAAATAATTAAATTAAAACTGGTAATTATAAATGTAAAAATATAAAATGTGTAAATATTTAAAAGACTTTTGAGAATTCAATGCTAAGACGTACAGACTCATTCATTTTTCCTCGTATAAAATCTATCCCATTTTATTCTATGTATGAAAACTCCTTGCTACTAAACTTTTTTAAATTGACTTATAAATTTAAAACTCCACTGCAAAACTAATGATAGAGCTCGATCGTCAACAAAAGTCACGATCGCGTAACAGAAAGATGCCTATGCAAAAGATTTAATTTTTGAATCATAATTACCTATAGCCTCTGAAAGTACGCCATGTTTAACAACTGTATTGAATAAAATAATGCCGACTGAGAGGGCATGCGTCGCGTGTGAAAACAATGTATTCGGAATTAATAAGTTGTTTACCTGGATACTACTTTTATTTTTTTTTATTTATTCTAAATCTGTATTAACAATAACATACATAAAGTCTGCCAAACTGCAAAACAGTTTGTCGGCAGTAGTTCTCGTCTATCAATTAGATTTCAAATTTTGAAAATTAATATGCTATAACTTAATTGTGCTAACTAAATTATAAAATAAATAACTACAGTTAAAATCAAAAATCTCACATTTTACAACAAACGAAAAAAACACAAATATTTTCTATGGACACAATGAGAGATAATGTTTTTGCAGAACTCTTTTAAGCCTTAGACTTGACATGCGATATAAGTTTGGGGGGTAGCTCATTCGCTAACGTTGGTACTAAGTACTTTCTTGTGTTACTGTGTTACTGGTACTTTTAATCCTAGTAGTACGTTCCCGTGGGATATTTTCCGACATCCACGCGGGCGAAACCGCGGGCAAAAGCTTATAATGTCAATAATGCTGATAAAAAACATCGATTGAACTGAACTAATGTCAATGAATGTAACAGCGGGCCGAGCACGGACGTGCCAAGACTTTTGTGACAAGACATGATACATTATTTCTTGTCAATTTGTACTAGCATTTTAAAACAAAAAGGTTTTATCGCTCAAACTGTGATAAAATGTGTGACTCAAGTCATGTCACAGTAGGCCGTGCTCGTCGCGGGAAGAGTTCACGATACAAAGATATTTTAAGGGTATATTTTTTTTGCATTTTTAGGTTGCAATGAGTGACCATAATATCTCCTGGGGTTTTCCATCTTGTCATCAGATAATGAGAGCATTGTGTTCGGGTTCTAGACAAAACGAAAAACAACAATATCGTTTTTGTTTTAAACATGGTTTGGATATTCTTTCAAGTCTGGAAGAAGCTAGCAACACATTCTTGATGATGGATGCTTGTAACGCGATTTAGCTGCATCCGGTCTGGAAGCCTAGGGTCGTGATAGTTATTTAAGGCTAGGCAGATAATACAGTAGAGTCTCACTAATCCGGCTCTTCAGTAATTCGGCACATCCCCAAATCAGGCACCCTCCACCAGCTAAAGTTTTTAAATAAGGACTACAAATTTGCAAAACAGAGCTCATTTAAGGATCATTTTAAGCTAAGTAAGATATTATGTTAGTTTCATAAAGAAATGTGTAGTACATAAATACATGTTCCCTTATTATATATTATATTTATCTTTGTATACAATCCAGTAATCCGAACATTCCAATAATCCGGCTTTACGCCATTAATTTAAATAAATACACAATAACAAAACAGAAACAATTTAATGACGTCGTTCATACACTCTCGAGGTCTGTACCCCACACGGGGTGCCCTTAGCTTGTAGTCGCGTATACTGCATTTAAAATAAGATTAGACATTTAAATAAACCTTTTTTACAAGCCGTTCAACCGACTTTGACTTATATTGCGTTGGTGGCATGACAAAAGGCAGCTGTAACAAATAGTTGGTATTGTAACCACGTTTTTCCGGCCTACAGAATAGAAGTCAAAATCGGTCGAACGGACTGTAAAAAAGTTTATTTAAATTTATAATCTTATTTCAAATTGAGTATAGTTTATAAGTAAATGACCTGGCTGGGGACTTAATTTATTTAGGCACGCACAGGAAATTCCGGTTAAGCAGACGACAACGTCCTAGGCTGACCTGTGAGAAGCCATACACAAAAAAAAAACACTCTCGAATACTTATCCGCATCCGCGCACCCAATCCAACATAAAATTATAACAAAAAAAAAATACTTAAAAAAATAGCACTAATCTATCTATTTTCTATTAAGGTGCCGCGTAGCATGCGTAGTTCATACAAACGTAATATCAAAATAATTTGTAAATGAAACATATTGTTAAGGTAGTGTGTATTTATTTCGATTGGATTACATAATACCTATGTTCCCAAATATATATTTTGAAAGGACAATGATATAAAGATAAGTTATGAGGAATTTAAAATTTCTATAGAAAACTTATTTTTCTCATAACTCTTGTTTACATCAGTGTCCATTCAAAATATATATTTGGGAACCTAGATATTCTGTATTCCAATCGGAATAAAGACACAGTACCTTCAGAATATGTTTTATTTACAAATTATTTTGGTATTACGTTTATATGAACTACGCATCCATGCGGCCTCTTAAATTGTACATAATAATATATTATAACATGTGATGTTACAATAGATTTATTTAAACCTCTTATCTCTTCTTCTATGGCGACGCCTGTAGCTATGCGAAAGCGTGAGTAACCATGCTTTTAGAAGTATGTAGATTTATGTTGTATGGTTTTATATAGGTACTTCATTTTTCTGTGGTGCTGTATTTACCGATATGTGTTGCCATGTACTATCTAATCAAAGTGCTTCTTGCTAAGAAAATCTCACAACATAGGGTAAAATGAGGGTGTACTATTACTAGAGTGGCGACCGCGTACCGGAAGACCTGGCGTTGGAAGACCTCCTATAAGGTGGACCGATGACCTTGTGAAGGCCGCAGAAATCCGCTGGATGCGGGAGCACAGAACCGGTCTTAGTGGCCGGTGGTGGACGTCTTTCAGCTGAAATGATGAGGGTGTACTATTTATATAGGATGTATTATTACGATGGGGCTTCGGGGCCAGAAAACTTAAGTTAACTATGTTAAACAGAGTAAAGTAATGATGAAACAATTAACTCCAAGTTGGAGAAGAATAAAACGGTATTTTTAGTTTAACATAACATAACATCACGCCTACAATCCCCAAAGGGTTAGGCAGAGGTGTACCTATAGTAGGTACACCCACATAGCAACAACAACAAGTAACAACAACGTTTGTTTTAGTTTAACAATTTTAAATAATTAACTTGGCGCAAGATACAAAAAAAAACTGTGTTCTGGTGGCAGCTGGATGAGAGTTGCCGAGAATCGAGCTGAATGGTGTACAATTATTTTTTTTTTTTTTTTTTTTTCTAAAACACTTAGTAGCCTATTTTACAATTTTTTTTATAGCCGCACAACGAAAACCTCACAGGGTCTATCTGTGTGCCGGCGAGCCGTTCATTTTATGTTTAACATGTTATTTTTAAATGTTAATTATTACAATGATATATTATTTTATAATGATGATAATAATTTAAACATACTCTATTACATACATACATTAGGAGTCATTTCGTGTAAGGAAACGCTTTAATTTGTACTTATAACTTTTCGAACTCGTTTTGTATAACGTTTGCAAGTCGTCTGGAAGTTTATTAAGAAAAAAAGGTACTAAATAATCTGCGACCCTCATCCCGTACACATTATTAAATTTAGGTAGGATGTATTTATTTTTAAGTGGTATCATTCTCAAAAAGTCAGGTCTTGTTTTTTCGATTATCAGCTCAGGTCTATTGACTTCCGCAAGAGTAAAAAAAATTACTTTATTGAAAACATTCATAACATTACAGTATTTAAAGAGATCGTCGTCACTGTTTTTGAATTTCTTGTTTAAATGTTTTGGCGTAATTACTTTTATTATTCTTAGTTGTAGCTTATAAATGTCTGTCAGATACGTATGATAAGTTCTCCCATAGCTGCTGAGTCCGTTGATAACCGAGTCTGCTAGGGCCATATATAACATTCTAAGCGTTTTGTAAGGCAGTTTATATTTAAGTATACTAAACTTACCTAGAATAGACCTCAGTTTATTGCAAACGTAATCTATGTGCGGTCGCCAACAGAATCGGCTATCCACCATTAGACCGATATACAATTATGTTTATCAACTACTTGTAATGTCGGGCACATGCATGTCTTTGGCGAGCTATGTAGGCAAGTGTGTTCGTGAGCTATAACTGTAGGTATAGTGGAGCATTTATTATGTGATGAATGTATGTGGACAATTTTTGTTTTTGTTGCGTTTATTACCAATCCTACGTCATGAGCCCATTTACACATTTGGTCGAAGTTACGTTGTAGGGATTCCTCAGCGTCATGTATGTTTTTATTAGCGACCAATATACATGTGTCGTCGGCGAGTTGGTATACAGAACCTGAATTTATAGCATTACTCATATCATTAACGTAAACTAAGTACTCTGTCGGACCTATAATTGAGCCTTGGGCCGTTCCTTGCGTGGATGGAAGCTTAGTACTATACTCATTTTGTATTTTAACCATGTTGTATCTGTTGGTGTGATAGTTTTTTAATAGTCCTAATAGTGGCCCTTGTATTCCATTATGTGACAACTTGTCAAAAAGTGTATTACATCGGAGCATATCGAATGCTTTGCTCAAATCTATAAAAAGTGTCAAGACATGTTTTTTATCATTTAACTGTTTATTGACTTCATCGGTAAATTCTCGCAATAATTGAGTCGAACTCTTATTTTTCTGAAATCCATATTGTTTATTGTTGATTATTCCGTGTGTTTGCAAGAAGTTATTTATCTCATTACCAATGTAACGTTCTAAGATCTTATCTATACAAGACAATATAGTGATAGGACGATAATTATTGACGTCATCACGTGGGCCCTTTTTGTGTATTGGACGTATCACCCCTATCTTTAAAAGGTCGGGATATGTACTAGTCTCTAAGCAGCAATTTATTAAATGTGTAATAACTGGGATTAGTTTAGCTGAAGTATACTTAACATCTTTAGCACGTATCCCGTCATAACCCGGGCTTTTCCTATCGTTCATTTTCTTGATGATTCGCTCAACCGAATCTTCTCGTGCAGGTTTCACTCTCATCGACCTATCAGTAATTATTTCGTACGTAAATTTTTCTAAAAGAGGCACATCGCAAGAGCTGCCCAGGTTCATGTCATTAGAATTAAATTCAGTCATGAAAGTGTTGGCCAATGCTGATGGATTCATTCGAAAAGTTATAAGTAAAACGTGTTCAATAGATTGCATAATTCTTCCAGTTAAACTGTTCACTATGCTCCAAATCTTTTTGCTATTTTTGAAATTTTGAGAAACTTCCATCATTATTTGTTTATTCCTAATGTAATTTGTGTATTTGTTTGTTTTATTTCTATATTTATTGTATAACAATCTTTTTTGTGGGTTCGTTTCATCCTTAAGCCAAATATTAAATAATAAATCTCGCTTCCTACACATATTTTTAAGTTTTTCATTGGCCCAGGGACACGTATTACGTTTACTGAAATTGCTTTTACTAATTGTGTATTTACATTTATTGTATACATTATTAAAGCTAGTATGTATGTACTTAACTATTTCATTTGGGCACTCGTATTGAAGGGGTATACTCCAGTCGATGTTATTTAGTTCACTGTGCACTGGGCGATTATCTATTTTCGTTATTAACTGACTAGGAGAGTATGAGTCATTCTTGTTTAGCGCGCTCATTATCGCACAACCGGTTATGCAGTGGTCGGCCGGTGAAGTGTTTACGACAGATGTATAGATGTTATACGCACTAGCATTGCGAATAAAGACGTGATCTATACATGACTTAGAAATTCCGTCACCGTATTTTTCAATGCGTGTATAAGAATTAACGCCATTAGCAAATCCCAGGGTGCACAGCGAGTATAAATATTGTTTTACCACGGGGTTACTTACTTTTAGATCTATATTCATATCTCCCATTATTAAATAGTCCTGTTTTATAGGATATTTTGCTATTAAGGACGACAATTCCTTTATAAATCGAAGTTTGGATGTGTCGGGCGGTCTGTACACGGCACATAATCCGAATTTTAGACTATTTATACTTATCTCGCCGGCCACACATTCAAACTCCTGTGTACACAAGTTACTATATCTCATAAAAGATGCAGACTTATGAATATACAATGCCACACCCCCACCTCTTTTATTAGTTCTTAATTCTGAATATAAGCTGTAGTCGGGGAGTTCAAACATTTGTACCAATTCATTTTTAATGTTAACTTCAGTTAATAATAGAATGTGAATTGTGTACTCAATTTGAGAAAAGTTTTTCTTGATGGATCGTATGTTTACATGCAGAAAATACAAACAATTTTCAGGCACCGGTATGTTGGAAGTAAAATCATCCCATGTTTGACAATTGATTTCGACTATATTATGTTCTATTGTATCCAGCATGAGAAATGTTATGTTTATGTAATTATAATGACATTAATATAAGCTTACTTACCTATTGTCTACTATGCGATGATTTTACCTGTTCGATATCGGTGATTGAGCGGATGGTGGTAATTTTTTTCTCTTGGACACTTTTACGCACTAATATATTTCCATGTTTACACCATATAAAGTTAAACAATCCTTTGAGTTCCTCTTTTGTTTTCCATAACAAGTAGGCCGTCGACGGTGTCAGACACTCCCGGAGGTAAACTTTATCAGCACCGTCGTGTCCTATGCTAGCAGCAGATATCGTCGTGTTTTTGGCAGCATCTATCCATAAATCCCGTTTACCCTCTCGAAGTATCACAGTGATCGGAGTGTGGTCTTTGTTTCTCGCCACTTTTGAAGGGTTTCTCGGTTTTATATAGGCTTTTACGATGTCATCCGGGTTTTGCGTTATGGTTACGGCAACTGTCTTGGCAATTTCTTCAGGATTGTCTTTCTCAGATGGGTTGATGCCACATATTTCAAGTTGGTTGCATAATTGAGCTTGCTCCATTTGATTTAATTTGTTTTCCAGTACTTCATATTTGATGTTTGTGTTTTTAGTATGATTTTGTAAATCTGTGCAACGGTTTTCCAATTCCTTCATTGACTTCTCATATTTTTGGATCTTGGTGTCATACTCATCGATGTTATCAGAGTAGAATTGCAGGGTACGTTGTAGCTCTTCTTTAATAACTTGCCTCACTTCCCTGCGCAGGTCTCGCAGTATTTGTTGCATCATGTTGTCAGCATGGGCATGGGCACCAGTCTGGGGGGTAGCAGACTCTGTATCTGTATTTTCGTCTCCGTCGATATCGGGAATTATACATGATAGTCTTTTAGGCTTACTCCCCCGGTGCAAGATTTGCATTTCCAGTCCACTGAATCTGTATCGTGCAATACACTAAGTTGGTCGGGTGTTATTGACGCACAGGAAGCATGAAGCCACTTATTACATTTGCTGCACTGCAATCCAGGACACTTTTTGGTTATCAGTTTTACACATTTTGCGCATTTCACCATTATTAATTAGTACGTAGGGTAGATGAATAACAGTTAGCGGTCGCTGCGTATGCGACTACTCTCGATTATCACGCGTGAGCGACTGGAGAGGCCTATGTCCAACAGTGGACTGCTATGGGCTGATGATGATTGCACTAAGGCGATTTACACACTGGCCCGCTATACGCTGCGGGGTCCGTGGCGACGAAGTCACGCGCGTGGTTGCGGGAGTGCAGATTTGTACCATCATGCAGATTTCTTCACATAAACGCGCGGAGCTGCAGTATAGTATACGGTGGCCCAAAGGCCTCATTTCACAGCGAGATCCATTTCAAAATATTACTTCACGTCTAGCTCTGTCAAAATCACGCACCATACTTCAGAACTCGGTGTGCCATACCTTGCGTCTTGCCCCGCACCCACGCGCGAGGGCGCGTGTTTCTTTGCATGTCGGCGCGTGACCTGCAACACTGCGCGTAAATTCGTTTTTTGTGTGTTGCACTACGCGTATTTTCAATGCAAAGAGATATACTTTCAAGCAATATAAGAACACGCACTCCCGCGCTACGCTGCGTAAAGCTGTGCAGTGTGCGAATCGCCTAAGCAAAAGTGTTTTAAATTCTGCAAAAAATATTATTATAGCTACAAGACTACCAGTAAAGGACCAGGGGGTCTACTCCGAACATAAATCCGAAGTATCGGCCGAATGTTCGGCCGTTGCTTGACTACGGCTAACTATGGCTGATAACGGCGAAAAAAAAAACGACAGTCAAAAAGATAAGCCAAAGTAAAAAATGTGACTTTAAGTCGGGTAAGGATTCAAAGTAAAAAAAAGGAACTATGGAAGTTTTAAAACGGCCGAACATTCGGCCGATACTTCGGATTAACGCTGCGGAGTAGACCCCCTGCATCCTAATTGCATAAAACACTATCAATCACAATCTGAATGTTTTTGAAGTATATTGTAATCCATTGCGTTATATGTTCGAAAGAGAACAAGACTCACGGCCCATACAAAATTAACCCACGTCATACAGCAAAGAGAACTATCTCAAAAAAATTATAAAAATTAGAAGTATAAAAAGATGGCGTACTTCCGATCGCCATCCTTACAGTCTAACATACAAACAATTGCTATGAAAGTTTGTTCAAAGGCAGTAATATGTATGGAAGTGTGCCATCTTTTTATGCTCATTTTTAGAATTTTTTTGAGATACTTCTCTCGCGATAGATGGAAGGAGTGGAGGGAAGCCTTTACCAAGCAGTGGGACAGCGTAGGCTGGAGAAAAAAAAATAAACTTGGAGGTGGGTGAATTTTGAGCCTTCTTCTGTGTCTGCTCAATAACGTAAATAACGCAATGGATGTTGTTGAACTGTCAAAATTAAACCCATTGCTACTGATAGTGTGTTACGCAATGACCCCGTTGAAATAGGTATTTAAATAAATTACTTTCTGTCGTGAACATTTTCCTAAAAATAATTGGTTAGAAACACATAGTTTGGTAAGTAGTCCACGTTATTGGTGAATATAGCACCACCAACATTAACAGTATTACGAAGCTCGATCAAACATTTGATCCAAGATTTGTACAAAAGTTTGTAGTGTGTGTATTCATTTCTTTTTGTTTTAAAACGAGTGTGCTTCTAGGTAAATTAGAAGGCATTGTTAGACGTAATTTATTTTTGTAGGTAATTATAGATGACGCTTTGAGTGAGGAGTGATTTTTGTTTCGGCATTATTATTATAACGATCTGTGTGGAAAAGTTATCATTATAAATATCCTTTTGAATCAATTTTGAAAAAACTAATTTATTTATTCAAATCTGTGTGAGAAATCACTTCCATTAAATGTCATATTTGTACAGTAAATGCATTTCACTTGTGATAGAAATGAATTCACCAAAAAAAAAAAACAGTAATGAAACAACCTTAACTTCCACAGGCTTGTGGCCACAAGAATGGTACGCTGGAGTAAAAGAGATAGCAGTAAAATCTCCTTTCCTTGTCTCTCAAACGTCATTGCGGTCCGAAATGCGTGAGCTACAATATACGTCCGCTGTCCGCAACGATTCAGTATCGATTAATGAACTTCAAGAGTTGAAAACTCAAATATCGAACTTGTTGGACCATCCGCCGGAAGTGACGGTGTTTGTTAATAAACTGACGTTTGCGCCGTGTATGTACTTACTGAGTGTGTATTGGTTGGAGACTTTGAGGTGAGTTGAATTCACTATTCGTTTTTCACCTATTTTGTGGTCGGCTGCTGGTTTAACCAGTCAACGCCCTAGTGATGATTTTGAATCTCACGACCACTTATCAAAATCGAAATTATATTGATAGTCTTATCGATGATTTATGATCTATTCGGTTTGTTATCCGAAAGAGTTTCGAGTTACTTCGACAAAGATTTTTTTTTATAATTCATATTCATCTATAACGTTGAGTAAACTACTTCATAAAACATAATTTTGTTCAGTACAAATTATTGATGTGTAACATCTATTGCCGCACGTAAAACCGATTGATGGCGGGGCGAAGAATGCCGCGTGGCGACAACTCGCCACTATACAGTCGATATGTGAATTTCGATGTTTCACATCTGCTAGGCGTCCCGTGACGGCTCATTTTTTTTTTTTATATTCTAGAGTTAGCAACTCCCCAGAACCAAGCTTACAGCCAATCATAGAGTATTTGAGTGACTCAGCGTTACAAAAAGACAAGACTGGTATGTGGCTATGCGTCGCCAGGTATGTACAACTTTTCTATATTTTTTGTTCAGAACAGACATATTATGTACCACCGCGAAAGTTCCCGGTCGACCACTTTTCAACCTTATTACTATGGCCATAAGGGCGAAAAGTGGTCGACCGGGAACGTTCGCGATGGTACCTACTAAGTTCTTCTGTATAACCTCCGACGGAAAAACACATTTGACGCCTTTGCCTGTCTGCGTCATCGTACCACCTCGTCACTAGAAAGAAATAATATAATAATATATAATGTACAGTGATTTTGAAAATTTGAATGTGACTTTTGATGCTGACTGTACCTACCTAAAACATTTTTATTACACGGGAATATCAAGTGTTTTGTCTCGCTTCCACCCTGACCTCCGCGCCCTGCGCGCCCGCACACAATAGAAAAAAAAAAAAAAAAAATAAAGTACAGACAGACTACAGTTGCATTTCCCGTTTTGCACTACGCACACATCGTGCTACCAAACGGATGAATTAAGTTCAATACGGTTTTACTCCCTCCCTGCTATAATATTCTTACAACGTCAATCAATCTGCCCGCCTTTTCCCAATTATGTTGGGTCGGCTTCCAGTCTAACCGGATGCAACTGAATACCAGTATTTTACATGGAGCGACTGCCTATATGACCTCCACAACCCAGTAACTAACAGTTAGCTAGTAATAACAGATAGCAAGATCCCCGGTGCAAGTGTGGGAGGGGAACACTGGGGTGGTTTTTAGTCAGTAAGAGTCTGACAGACCCCTCCGCCCGCCCCAGGGCGCAGGACATCCATGAGGATTTTCCACCCCGCCAAAAGGCCTATGTCCAGCTATGAAAATTGTGTGTTCCGCTAAGGAGACTCCTGGAACTCCTTGCCAGAGTCTGTATTTTCCGATAAAGTCCTAGGTTAATAAAGCATTTTCCAAGTCATTTCATTAAAATAATGTAAATTTTCAGTGTCGGCGACAAAGTATTCCAGAAATTCCTAGATGTGATGTCAGACAAAGTAAAGGATGAGTCCCGTGAAAGAGAACTAGAAGGCCATGCTCAGTTCCTATTGGTCAACTTTAACCATATACATAAGCAGATTAGGAGGGTAGCTGATAAGTGGCTCGCTGGATTGGTTGATAGATTCCCGCATTTGTTGTGGAATTGTCGAGTGAGTTGAATTTTTTATGTATTTATAGGAGCTGAAAATGTATGAAATTGTCGTAACATAATGGCAGATGAAGGAAAATTTAAATTTCCCTTTACAAGTGTGGATACTTGACGTCTGACCCACCCTGGACAGTAAGCTCCCTAACTGGCTCATATTTTACCACAGCAGTATGCTATTCTTAAAGATTTTGATAGGAAAGAAGAAGAAGAAGAAAATTCAATGTATAAAGGTATGAAGAGCAGGGTGTAAAGCTCACTCATCCTCCATAGAAAAGGGAGGAACCTCCGACCAGACGGGTGTCGTGTCTGGTGGGCTGCTGCCCGACGATTAATGTCGGGACGTTGTATATATGCTAGTCGCGCAGTAAACTCTGCTTGCGCGATGCAGGATTTTGCGTGACGTAGTTCGCATGTGGCGATATAGATGCCGCCACATCAATCCCTTTCAGAAACGAGGTCAATAGTGGGCTGAGACGTGTATCTTGCGATGCTTGCCAGGGCCAGTTGAGGTTCCAGCGAGTCGGAACCGGGTGCCGTGTAACCAATTTTGAATAGATTTTTCGAAGAGAAACTTAAGAGTGTTTTCGACTTACAGCATTTCATACAAACTCTCAAGTCCTTGATTTTCGAAATGACTGAACCGATTTTAATGTAAGTTCATACGCATAAGCAGGATACAAAGGTCTAAAAAGTTAGTTAAGAATATTTTCAAAAAATAGTGTTACCGTGAAATTAGACCGATTTTAAATTTTCCATAGAAACAGTGATTTCCAGTTATCTGTTTTTAAATAAGACATTTCGAAAATGTTCTTAACTTAACTTTTTAGACCTTTGTATCCTGCTTATGCGTATGAAGTTTCGGTTCAGTCATTTCGAAAATCAAGGGCTTGAAAGTTTGTATGAAATGCCGTACGTCGTAAACGCTCTTAATTACTTGTACAGACGCCAGCACATCAAGCTACTATCCAATTTCTTTAATAGGTTTTCAACTTTATCGTTAAAGCATAAGGTTCAAGGTTGATTGGGAAAATTTGACAATTTCGGGTAGCTTGACCTGCTGGCGTCTGTATAGTACGTGGCCGTTTATTTTTGATGTATCGAGTTTTAGAAAAACGGTTTTATCGTCCGTGTCACAATAATTATATCCGTGTAACAGTATTTTTCTATGTATGTAACTTTTCATGTTATTAAGACTACGGGTATAAAATATTAATTTAATTTTCAGGTCCTCTGGTCGATGTTAGACATCCTGCAAGTACTAAGCTTTAGTTTAGAGCTAGACGCTAATCAAGAAACACCATTACTTAAAGTACCTGGAACAGACTTCACATTACAACTGCAAGACACTTTAGAAGGCAGAGAGGTAAGGGAATATTAACCTTATTTTCTTCTGAATAAAGTTTAGCATCGATTTAATTTAAACGCTAAGATTGTAACAGAAAATCAACTTAATGTCGTACGTCATAGGGATAAACGTCGATTGAATGTTAAATTTAAAACAAGAATGTGAAAACCAACTTAAGAAGTACTGTACTGTCAATTTATTATTATTATTTAGATGATTAAAATTTAAGGAAAATCAACCATATCCTTTAAAGTTGACGTTTATTATAGATTGGTTGATAAATGTTGGTATTGTTTACAGTGTATTGTCAAAGATTTTGCGGATCGTTGTCATGGAATTGTTCAAGAGGCAATGAAATGGGCACCTCAGTCTACACGTTCACATTTGCAAGAATATTTAAATCAGGTAAGCTATGCTTGAATTATATGTAAACAGTTTTTTTTTGGGATTTTAACACATTGCAAAACCCATTTATTTTTTAACACATCAAAGTCACAGACTAAAAATCGAATAATTTATTTCAATTATATAATCCAAAATTATTACACATTAATATTCGGCTAAACACAAATTTTGGAAAATTAAACAAACTGCTGAACATGACGCTTCACTTTCCCGCCAAGAAGTCATGATAAACGGAGATCACAGGCTCACCACAGCGATGCTTTATAACACCACAGACACAAAAGGCACTGACAGTCTGACAGGTAACTGATGTTACGTCAGGTTCTCACACGCGGTGTACGTTTTCTATTACAATAATTTTATTTATAATTATCTTATTTTTATTATGTTATTTCACTCATCTATTTTTATTTTTTTATGTTATTTCACTCATCTATTTTATTTTTTTATGTTATTTATTTCCGTATCTATCCGTGACATCACAGCGGGCCTTATCAGAATACCAGCGCTGCGGCACTTATTTTTAAGTGCCGCAGCATCATGCTGAGATACGGGCCTTTTGGCCGTATCTCAGCTCTCTCGTACAGGACTTCGTTTTTATTTTTGGTTTTGTTCTTTTTGTTTCTATGAGTGTGTTTTATTTAATTTGTGATCTGGACGAGTCCCAATAAATGTTTTTTCTTTCTTTCTCTTTCTCAATTAACGATTAAACAAAGGATGATAAGCTCTTACAAACCACTTAAAATGTTTTTTGTTTACATTAGCGGCGGAAGTCATAAATCTGTCTGCCATTACGATAAGGAGGCGGGAACGATGGTTTTTTGACGTTTGTTATGTCACAGGACTTCACAGGTTAAATTTAATTAAATACACGTAAACTTTTGAAAGCTTAGAATAACACAGACTCGGGTATACTTGGCGATACCAAAGTTACAAATATAACTGTGTTCTCTCTCCACAGCTTTATTCCTAGGTAGTGGTGAGACTATTATCTATCAAACATGTTTCTTTACTAGTTAGTTGATTGTTGTTGTCCGTCAATTTTGATGTACAGACGCCAGCAGGTCAAGCTACCCGAAACTGTCAAACTTTCCTAATCAACCTTGAACCTTATCCTGTAGCGATAAAGTTGAAAATCTATTAAAGAAATTTGACAGATTGTAGTAGCTTGATGTGCAGGTCTGTACAATAAAGTATACAGGGTCAAATTAAATTAGCTAGGGAAACTCCGCGGACGTGATGGGTGTCGAAATCTAAATATGATAAACCCCCTAATGCCCCCTTAATGCATATGGCATTAAGTCCGCCTCTGTACATTTGTGTGCTTAAAGTATTATATATATATTTTTTTGTGGTGTCAGCGACCGTACTTAGTGTAGTTACTTGAAATATCAGTTTTTTTTTGTGTAAAATTCACAAACGTGATTGTTATCAATACATAAACACGATAAAACCAACCAACCAATTGATCTGTTTTCTACCAGATGTCGTCGACACCAATTTTTTTATTTTATCGTGTTTAGATACCCATCACGTCTGCGGAGTTTCGCTAGCTAAATTAATTTGACCCTGAATTCTATCTATATAACTGTCCTGCATTATTACTAGATTTCATTGTCTTTTTCTCTCAACACAGGTCCCAAACTCAACACTCTGGCATCATTGTGGCCTGGCCCTCGCTACTGGAGCCTTACTAGGAGCTGCCGGGCTAAACAGAATGTCCGCTCCGTTGCCGCGCAGTGCGCTGGACAAGCGGCCGCCTTGCGTCACACAGGACTCGGCCGCTCTGCTCGCTGTAGTGTCACAACGCAGCAGATATGCTGGCGAGGTCAGTAGAACACTGTTATACAGGTTAAATATAAGGTCCAAACAAAATACCTGGACAAACTTTTAACACCGAACATAGTACTCTGAACAACTTTAACTAAGAGTCCAACTCTCGAATATAAAAAAAGCCTTTTCGTACGAAAGTGCAACACAAAAATAATCAAAATGTATGGATTTTTTTTGAGAAAAATTGTCGCCACATAACAAAAGTAGGACCCGTTTAGCAGCCCTTATACACAACATTATTTTTAGTATATATGCGAAACCTGAATACAGTTTGTTCAGAATAAGGAACTGAATCGATTTCAATAATTTTTCTACCATGTTATATTTTGTCCCAAAAATATTTAAGTGTGATGGAAAATTTTATCACCATTATATACTTACAATACAATCGCCGTGCGGTTAGGTACCTACTGCCAAATTATTATCAAAGAGCACAAGACGACCCTGGAGGCGCGGGGGCGCCGTTAGCATGTTTTTGTACGGACAACCCGGTAACATAACAACCTTATAACTTTGTGATTTTTCATGATACAGTTTTGAAATTTTGTAGATTCTTTACATAAAAATGCTAGACACGTGTTTCGGGTTTCGCATATACTAAAACTAATATTGTATATTGTTGATTGTTGCAACAGATCGCCGGTTCCGTGAGCGCGGAAGGCGGTGGTGAGGCAGCGTTATGGCGAGTGGGGGCCCGGTTACACACCGCTCTGAGGGACGCCTGCAGCAGCGGCAGCGAGACGTCGCACCGCGCCGCGCTGTGGCGCGCCACGGCGCTGCTGGTGCACGCGCGGCACCACTCGCCGCACGCCGCGCACTCGCACACCGCGCCCACTGCGCGCGGCCTGCTGCACTCTGTCGGTAAGTCAGCAGTAGTCCACTATTGGATAAGGGACTGTTGAACATTCCTAAAAAGTCACCCCTGGCGCATTAGCAGCACGGAAACAGACTATATTAATGTAATTTTTTGCGATGGTTTAATCACTTTTTAAGACATGGTCTTTCAACTCGAATAGATGAAGTTCAGACAGTAATTTGATTCATAAAAATATCTCAATCAAAGATATAAATATATCTAGATAGACAGTCAAAGCTGTGAACTCGTCGAAAAATATTACTATACACTAGCACAACAAAGTTGGCCTGTTTGTTTTAGTTCGTTTGCAGCGCAACACTATCTAGACATATAAATAAATCAAAGATCTGGAGTTCTTGGCGGGAAACTGAAGTGACATGTTTAGCAGTTTTGTTTTATTTTCTAAAATTTGTGTTTAGCCGATTATTAATGTGTAATAATGGTGGATTATTAACCATTAAGTGTTCGTGAACGTCCTTAGTGTAGGCAAATGAAACAAAAATGTGCAACATCACTTGCAAGTTCTCTGAAGAAGTCCACGTGAGGTCTCAGTAAAGTGCCACATCATTACTGAAACTCCAGGGGAGCGGACGGGGATATCATCATCATGCATTGAATATAATAAATTCATTTCATCAATATATAACAAAGTTTGTAACTAAATAAAGACTTGGCTAAAAGGTGCCAGCAACCAGGCCATTAATATATTATTTAAAAAAAATCAAAGATCTCAATATTAACATTGTAACATGACTCGTATAGACAAAAGCAATCCTAACACTTTCCATTTTTTTGCGCTGTCACAGGAATTTATTTAATTTAGCTCTGATGTATTTCTACCAAATAGTTTAATCAACAGAATAATAATTATATTTTGTGTGCAAAAGCCTGTCTCATCCTCATATACTTTATATCTGATAGTACATAGTCTATGCCAACATTGTAATGTATATTTATAGAAGCTCACAGAAGGACATACTAAATGTCTAACTTTATTTCAAAGTTATTGGCAGTGAAAACCGAACTGCTTCACATTTCAGCGGTTACACTATCTTCTAGAAAACAAAAAACTTATTTAAGTATCCCCATCTCCACAGCATGGTCCCAAGTAGAGATCTTCACGGAGGACGCAGTGACCACAGCGGTGGAGTGCTGGCAATGGCTGACTACTTCCCGCCCAGATCTGGAGATCAGGCTCATGCAGGAGATATTCTCCGCGTGGCAGAGTACCGTAGATCGGAAGATGGGGCTGTTCTCTAAGCAGTCTGATGAGATCAGTCCGCTGGCTGCTCATGAAGGTTGGTGGAAGATTTTAATTAAACAGTGTTTTTTTACTCACATCATTCTTCATCGTCATCATTTGTGTTTCCCACAATTATATTACTACTGAAGGCCTAGACAAAGTGACATTAGATTAGCGTTAACGCTAGTAGAAAAGCCCCAAAATGTATGGGGTTGACATAAGCTATCGAAATGTCACGTGATCATAGGTCAGCGAATAGAAATTTTGTACATAGATTCTTATCATCATCTTTCATTTTTATGTAAAGAATCTTCGCATATACAACAAATAATGTTGTATAGTAAATTGATTTTTCGAAAAGTTAAGAGGAATCTGCTTTGATTATTCATCATAATATCGCATTCAATCATCTGCCTAACCTTTTCCCCCACTTTGTTACTGTGCTGGGGTCGCTTACAGTCTAACTTTGATACAGCTGATTACCAGTATTTTACATGGAGCGACTGCCTATCTGACCTCCACAACCCAGTAACTGGGTAATACGATACCCCTTGGTTGTCATACTTTCGGGGTTCTAACGATCCGTAACGACTGCCAAAGATCCATGAATGACAGCCGGGACCAACGGCTTAACGTGATTTCCGAAGCACGAAGGAGTCTCGGTATGTAAAGTTAGTCACCCATCCAAGGCCAACCCCGGCAAGTCAAAGTCAAATTATTTATTTCAAATAGGCACATAGGAGGTACTTTTGAACGTCAAAATTTACAAAAAAAATAGAATTGATTCTAGTTGCCCCTTCCAAAATGTAGTTTCGTATGGATAAGAATGGGCAAGATACTCCACCGTAAAACTCTTTTAAAAATGTTTTACAATATTTTGTTTAAGTACATTCATTATAAGATTATATGTGAAGACGATGCACCTAGAATCAAATAAAATTACTATACCACAATAGGTAAGAATAAATAAAAATGAAGCAATGTAAAATAACTTAATTATGCGATAGATACATGGTGCTCACATATTTACAAACATCGTAAAAGTGTGTTTTCCTAAAAAAAAAAAAAAAGTCAGTGTATGAGTCTAGGTAATCACAGAATGTAAAATCAATGTCAGAAAAATAACAAATTAAACAATTAAAATAGCAACCAGTTTGATTTTGTCTAGGTAGCTAGCAAGCTTAGCTTAACTCCTCATCATAATATCTGTTTATTCCTATTAAAACATAAGGTAAAAGCGCAGAATTCCGTATTTCACCATAGTCAAAATCAATATAAAGTCAATATGGCAAATCAATAGCTTTCCCATTTATATGATTGTATGTATTTGTAGAAATTCTTGTGAATTCCTATGAGGTGTTCAAAGTTACCAAAAAGATGGACTACTTGATATTTTTATTTTTGTAGCTGCGATTATCTCTCGAAGTATTTTTAACCGACTTCCATAAAGGAGGAGGTTCTCAATCTTTTTTTTTTGTATGTTTGTTACGCGATTACTCCGTCAATTATGGACCGATTTTGAAAATTCTTTTTTTGTTTAAAAGGGTACACTCCCGAGGTGGTCCCATTGCCACCAGATCAGAATCTGATGAGGAGATCCCATGGAATTCGAGGAAAACCCTCAAATTTTATAGGCAAACCTATAGCGATTTGGGTATTTTTTGTAGTAACTCGTGCATTTGCTCTCGTATAGTAAGTACCATTTGGTGAAGTGGAACTGATCCACACCCGTGTGGACCCGGAACCCGACCACAACATAGTTTGTATAAGGCGGGCAGATGATGATGATGATGATGATGATTAATGAATGGGTTAAAGACTTAAAGTTACTAAATCAATCTCCTGGGATATAACAATTTAACAAGCACATTACGACAGTATTCATCTGCCAAACACCACCCTTTTGGGGATCCCGTATCTACATAATGGTTATGTTTTCATTAGGTGTCGTTACTCTGATGTGACAATGACTTTGGGGTTCTGTCGATTAGCGTAACATGCACTCAGACATGGAGATATTAAGTGGTATCTTTATTTGAAAACGGTTTCTGTGTTGAAGAACAGAGTAAATCAGTTGGTAGAGCTATCAAGTTTGTTACTTTATGTTGAATTTATTGTGTTTTTCTGTCTTACAAGTTTACAACCCCTGCATATCCATTCACATCCATTCGATACTCTTCAGTACAGAATCAAATATCAGTCAATGTTATCGAAGGAGTCCTCTAAACGCTATTAACAAATCCAAAACCTGAAAATGTTGACAATTTAATCTAAACCCCCTTCTAATACCGGACATCTAGACGCACTGCAGGTTACCATCCCTTCCTTGTTGCTAATCCACCAATTCGCACTAAGCGTTTCCAAATGTCTTTTATAATGCGCACAGCAAAAGAGTGGAACTCTCTACCTGCGTCTGTGTTTCCGAACTCATACAACCCTAATCTCTTCAAAGTTAGAGTGAACAGGCATCTTCTGGGTAAGCTCACTCCATCGTCGACTTTGTGTCTGTCACCTCGGCGCTAGACTAAGGTCAAGAGCAAACCCTTCCTAAATAAAAAATAAAATAAAAAAGTAGACGACCGCTATTCTTCGCACAGCTATTTGCTGTTGGGGATTAGGCAAGTCAGGTAAGTAACCGAAAATGTGTCAGTTTCGATTCAGAAGCCTGTCGAATGGTTGTGAAATAGCTACCTATCCTGAAGGCTTTTAATTCTCTCTCTAAGTTCAGCCTGGTTGTTATACTGTTAGCAATATAACATTTTAAAATAGATAATAAATCTATTTTAAAATGTTATATTGCTAACATCTGCTAAACAACTGCTTGGAGACTAGATTTGTGCCCGGTTGATGGCAATAGGGTCGACCCCTAGGTATTACACGGGACTTAAACATATCTGGCGAAATACGGGTGTACTATATGGTGGCCGTGGCAGCTCGAACGGGCTCCTGAGTGTGTTGTCCGAGCAGCGCCTTTTTTGCGGAAGTGGCTGCAGCTGCATGCCAGCGCCTGCGTTTATTATACAGGGTGTTTGGTGCATCGTGTGCCAAATTGAAATGGTCGACTGAAGGAGTCATCCGCTAGCCTTTTAGACCCTTTAACACCCCTCATGCTCTGTGGATTTTTTTTTATCGACTTTTTATTGTTTTCCAAAAAAAAGACCCAAATTTTACATTCAAATACAGATTTTAAAAAAAATATAAGGCGTAGACTCTGAATTTTATTTTTATTTCGATGTGTATTGTTTAAGAATACTTTTAAATACAAAATTAGTGATATTAGTCACCTAGTTCTTTTTTAATTCACTCGCAAAGGTAAAACTTAAATTAAAGCTGTACATGTTACAGCTGTTTATAAGGCTACAAAAAAAAAATCAAAAGCGACCGGGATCTTCCAACTCCCTCATTAATTCTCCAGTCTATCCTCTTTCTAATGATGTGCCACATGCCATAAAAGTATTTTAACAACTTTGTGAATTCGCTAGAATTGTGAATCGAGTCACCTAAGGCTAATATTCAAAATTATGATTTAAAAAAAAATCTCTTAAATGATACCTGTCAAACCTATAAATCTGCTATCTCATTCTTATGGTTAGGTAAATTCGTGTCTCATATCTGTATCTTTCGTGGGATTTACTTAAAATAAAAAAACAAAATTGCATTTTTAACATTTATTTAATCATTGTTACAAATCTTGCTCAAATTGTTGGCCTCTGTTGCGAATGCAGGCCCGACACCTGTTTCGTATTTCAACAGTTGTTGTACGAAGTCGTATTTCCTCCTTAATAGTATTGAATGCCGCTTCTATGCGTTGGACTAATACCTCCCTAGTTGGAACCTCCGTGGCATATACCAACTCTTTGGCACGTCCCCAGACATAAAAGTCTAACGGAGTTAGATCTGGGGAACGTGGCGGCCATGGAATAGGGCCATCGCGTCCAATCCATGCATTGGGGAACACATTGTCGAGATATTCCCTCACAGTCAATCGCCAATGCGCGGGACAGCCGTCATTTTGAAATACAATGGGCACACGTTCATTAAATACGGGCACATCGGTCACTAATTCGGGCAGGTCATTTTGTAGGAATTCCAGGTAGTCTTCGCCATTGAGATTATCGGGCAGGTAATGCGGTCCAATTACCTGATTCCCAATCACTCCTGCCCAAACGTTTACACTAAACCTTCTTTGAGAAGATTTCTGTCTTTTAACACGTGGGTTTTGCGTTTTCGTTGTCCAGTGGTGCAAATTGTGTAAATTGAGGATCCCATCCTTGGTAAATTTGGATTCATCCGTCCACAGTATTCTTTTTAAAAAATCAGGATCATCCACATCCGTGTGTAAAAGAAACCGACAAAAAGCCACTCGTCTCTCAAAGTCGCCACCCTCAAGACCTGCAACAAACAAAAAACTCTTTTAAATTTCTCTTGGGCAATAAGTAATTGCACAAGAAAGGACCCGCTGTTCGTGCTAATAGATTCACTACCTGGAAGTGACGCCATACCATACCCATTACCTGCTAAACAAAGGCAAGGTCAAACAAAGCTTGCACGGGTTTAAAGTTAGTTTAAAATTACGTACCTTGCACCGGAGTGTAGTGGAATGGATGCTTTTTGGTTTGACGAAGTACTTTCCACACTTTCCATATTGAAATATCAAGATGTGATGCCACATTTCTAATGCTTCTTGTAGGGTCTTCCTCAAAAAGTGCCAGTATTCTCTCGTCTACTTCAACATTATGTCGCACAATATGGCCCCTTGGTTCATTAAAAGTAACACTGCCAGTCTCGCGTATGCGTCGGTATGTGTCTTGGAAGACTCTGCGGCCAGGTAATCGTCTACCAGGAAAGCGTTCCTGGTAAAGTCGTTGCGCTGCACGAGCGACGCCATTAGCGGCTCCGTAAGCCATCATGATGTCCGCATATTCTTCGTTAGAGAATGTCGCCATTGCAATAACAAAAAACTCAAAGTTTAACAATAACAACAAAAATTAAACAAATGTAACAAGAACCAGCAAAACTTAACGATAACAAAGTAATAAAAGAATCGCGGAGTATGGTGAACTAGCACACACGTTAGGTAGCAGAGGCAGTCATGTCTCGACTAAAAAAATGGCGGGTCGGGCGGCGCGATTTGTTCAAACCGATTTAAGGTATGCAAGAAAGAGATAGAAGATAGATTTTACTGTGAAAGAGTGAGAAAACAAATTTTACCTCTTTCTCAAGTAACAGTTCCGCAATAAATATTTTTTCATTAGAATTTGGAATGTAGTTTTATGTGACTTGATTCACAATTCTAGCGAATTCACAAAGTTGTTAAAATACTTTTATGGCATGTGGCCCATCATTAGAAAGAGGATAGACTGGAGAATTAATGAGGGAGTTGGAAGATCCCGGTCGCTTTTGTTTTTTTTTTTGTAGCCTTATAAATAGCTGTAACATGTACAGCTTTAATTTAAGTTTTACCTTTGCGAGTGAATTAAAAAAAAAACTAGGTGACTAATATCACTAATTTTGTATTTAAAAGTATTCTTAAACAATACACATCGAAATAAAATTAAAATTCAGAGTCTACGCCTTATATTTTTTTTTTAATCTATATTTGAATGTAAAATTTGGGTCTTTTATTTGGAAAACAATAAAAAGTCGATAAAAAAAAATCCACAGAGCATGAGGGGTGTTAAGGGGTCTGAAAGGCTAGCGGATGACCCCTTCAGTCGACCATTTTAATTTGGCACACGATGCACCAAACACCCTGTATATTGTAATAAGTGTATTAATAATTTAATTTTAATTTAGATTTTTAACTTTTATGATAATTTTGTTTTCAAATTTTTAATTTCTGATCTTAATTTTGATTTTAATTTTTAAGTTTGATCTTAATTCTATTTTAATTCTGTTTTAATTTTGATTTAAATTCTTTATTTTGCGATTTTATTTTGTTTTATTTTTATTTTATTTTGTATTATGAAAAGTTTACCTATGGATATTTATCTGAAATAAATGATTTAGTTTGATTTGATTATATGACTGTACTTAGACCTCTGGCTAGCTCTTCGTGGGTAACAGGCGTGATGTTGTTGTTATGTATTCTGCGAAACACGAAGAGTTACAAGTTTTTAAAAGACGGAGCAGGTATACGTTTCTATAACATTGTGTATGCCAGCGGGGCCAGCACGGCCTACTGTGACATGACTTGAGTCACACATTTTATCACAGTTTGAGCGATAAAACTGTTTTGTCATAAAATGCTAGTACAAATTGACATGACATAATTTATCATGTCTTGTCACAAACGTCTTGGCACGCCCGTGCTCGGCCCGCAGGATGCTGCATTGTGCAGCCACTTCAAATCATTCCATTTCGTTCCCTTACTCGCAGTCGCAACACCACATCCTCATGGGATCCATGAGACCACAGATGGCCGCCGGAACAATATAATAATGAGTACCTATTTAACGGGTTGCGATTAAGCAATTTATGCTCGTCACTATGCATATGGTGAGTGGCAGTTCTCCTGGTTCTTACCAGGAGGACTCCTCGACAATCCCAGCATCGGGAAAAGCAATATTTTGTAAAAGGTGATGAGCAGTTAACATTAGGCTATAGTAACTTGTCTAAGTTACAATAGCCTAATGTTAAATTCAAAACTGACCCACTAAAAAGTGAAAAATAAAAAACATTTACAAAAAAATAATAACAAATTACCAAAAATAACACTACAAAGTGAAAAATAACTTTAATTTCGGAAGTCGGTTGCAAAAAACTCAAATACAGATCCAAAGACACCGACTTCCGAAATTAAAGTTATTTTTCACTTTGTAGTGTTATTTTAGGTAGTCGGTTATTATATTTTTGTAAAAAGTTTTTTTGTACTTAAAATAACAGTAAGTTTTATGTTTACCAGGTGCTAAACTAGAACCTCGTCCGCCCTTCGTGGCACCCCACGCGGTATGGGTTCGATACTTGTGTGAGGTCGCTGAAACTGCCAAATACAACAGCTTGGAAAAAGTGGAGATGCTAGCCAGTTTGCTGCATAGGTACGTAAACTAATTCATATCATCATCATCATCATTTCAGCCGAAAGACGTCCACTGCTGGACATAGGCCTCCCCCAAGCACCGCCACTTCGACCGGTTCTGTGCTTCCCGCATCCAGCGGATACCTGCGGCCTTCACAAGGTCATCGGTCCACCTTGTAGGAGGCCTTCCAACGCTACGTCTTCCGGTACGCGGTCGCCACTCCAGAACCTTTCGGCCCCATCGGCCATCAGTTCTGCGAGCAATGTGCCCTGCCAACTGCCAGTTAAGCTTGGCAATTCTACGGGATATGTCGGTTACCTTGGTTCGCCTGCGGATCTCTTCATTTCTGATTCGATCACGTAGGGAAACTCCAAGCATAACCCTCTCCATTGCCCTTTGGGGTGACTTTTAGCCTTTTGATAAGGCCCATTGTGAGCGACCACGTTTCAGTGCCATAGGTCATCACTGGCAACACGCACTGGTCAAAGACTTGTCTTGAGACACTGCGTAAACTAATTAGTGTACTGGAATTTGAACTTTATGAAGTGGGAAATAAAGTATAAGTTTGTTAAAATATTTTATTTTAATTTTAGATCACTACCTATCACAGTAGGAGACATACGAGACCATATAAATAGGCACGTTGAAGCCGTCGGGGTTCGATTCAGGTGAGTTTAGTCAAAATTAAGACGCTGACAACAGGTAAACCGCTGTCACTGTCAGACTGCATACAAAAAAAAGAGAAGCGTGATGAGTTGATGACACAACGCTTGTAATATAATGCAAAATATGAAGCAATTATTTATTTACTCAAAAATGAGTTGTTGAGTAATAAAAAACAACCAAGTTCTGCATACAAATACGAGTTCTTGTTATCAATTAAATACCAACCGTACGTTGATATTTAATACAGATATTTTGGATTGAAACTCAAAGTAAACGGTTAATTTACCGTTAATTTGTATCGAGATTTTTTTTCTAAACGTGTTTTGGTAACAACTAAGTTCCGAGAAATATGTTCAAGAATAACATATATTTTTTCGCTACTACGAGTACAAACTACGTGTATAGATTTGGCAATTTTGTGTTTAAGATGAGCCCACTTTTATCATTTGCCTCTTGTCAGCGCTTTAACTATTAACACGATGTTGCAAGGGCGTCGATCTCTAGACATTTTTGATTAAAATAAAATTAATATTGAATGATTTAATTTTTGTCTATGTCTTACGAAAAGGACATTCTACTGAACGATATCAATTTGCTTTCATTTTTGTTCTATCGAATTTAATTAAGTGACAAGCAAAAAATAAAAATTTTGCCCATAATCAAAAAACCACAATCAATTGTAGTACAAAATAATCTATTCCACAGACTGCTATCCTGCGGCCTATCCCTCCTACAAGGTGACATCCTGCCCCGGTCCATCGCACGCAACATATTACGCGAACGTGTATACGCCGCCTGCCTCGACTACTTCTGTCGCGGGCTCACGTGTCCCGCCAAGAGCTCCAGCGCTCTGCGGGAAGATATCATATCACTCATCAAGTTCTGGCAGCTCATGCACTCAGACAAGAAGTATTTGAAGAGCAGTGACATTGGAGGTATGGGTACCTAAATTATTCAAGACATACAAATGAAATCTTCGAAAACGACGTTGAGGCGAGTAATTGCTGTTTTGTGTGAGTTTTAAAGATGGAAATTTAGGTCGAAAACTCGAAGTGTGATAAATATAAGAACTAAACTCAAAGCATTTATTTCAATTAAACCATTTACAGGCACTTTTGAATTGTCAAGGAGCCGGTCAGAAATATGATGCAAGTTGCCCATTCCAAAGCGTAGTTGGTATATACCAAAAAACAAAAAAAAAATCTGACCAAGATTATGTCTGGACTTTAAAAGAGACTGTGACCTGAGTTTGTTTCGGCCTTTTTTCTCAGAGTAGTCAGATACGAAATGCCGACCTCTTCTAGTTTTTTTTTTAATAGGTATGACTGACGTGTAAAAGTGTTTGTACAAACCTACTTACAGAAAATAAATAATTTATCATTTATAATGAGAAGAACGGGTAAGTAGTGATAGGAGGCATTATGAGTTTGATTTCACGGAAAACCATTTTTTTTTCTATTCAAAATCACATGGTTTGGCCAGGAACTAAATTACGAAAAAAATTAATTAGTAATTTTAGATTTCATCATTTTGAAATATCATCTCAAAAATTCCTGTAAATTGTGTTATTGAGTTGAGTAGTAGTACAGTCGATCTTTTTTTGGAAAAAGCGATGTTAAACTAGTTGTCTGAATGCCAACTTCTATTCCAGGTGAATTCGAGCTGAGCAGTAGCCAAAGCATCTACACGTCAAACTCGCCGATCGACAACCGGTCATCAGTCAACAGCGATATAGGCAGTAGACAGACTACAGGGTGGATTAATACGGTAGGTTCTGCAAAATTAAACAGCTGCTAAACATCATGATCATCAGTATACGGCACTCCACTGCTGAACATATGATTCGTCAATGCACCCAAATTAACTCAATCATTTTTAGGGTTCCGTACCAAAATGGTAAAAAGGAACCCTTATGGTGAGACTAAGTCTGTCTGTCACACCTGGATATCTCAAGAACTACTAATGCTATCATTTTGAAATTTAGAATAGTTTTAGATAACGTTTGCCCAACTATTTTGCATACAAGACAGAGATTAAAAAAAATATATCTGTTTTGCAAAAGTGACTGAAAGGGAGTCTTAAAAATTTGAAGTGGGGCTACTAGGGCATGTATCATATGAAAGAACGCTGTTTGCACATTCTCAAATATTTTTTTCTTTTTTTTTTGGCACCATAGTTTCCGACTTTTGACGAAAAATGTAAAAAAAAAAATCCGTTCCCCCCCTTGTTCCGAAGTTTGCATAGATAAAAATCTGAAATTATTCTTTGTCGTAGAAGTGTATGTAAAGATTACAGGAAAAATAAAACGATGTCTCTAAATAGCACAGTTTTTCGGAAATCATCAACATCAAAATATACGTACGGAACCCTCGGTGTGCGAGTCCGACTCGCTCTTGACCGTTTTTTATTTTATTTTTTTATTCTGTTTTCTTATTGTACACCACTTTTACCAATTCATTATTTTGTCATTGGGAAGCGGGATCTTTTAGCACAGGTATATGTTTTACTTTAAAAGAGATCCCTACGTAAGATATACTGTAAAAGTTGTACAAGTTTCTGCAATAAACCTTTTTATTTTATTTTATTATCAACTAATTTTGAATTAACCATCTTGAAAATATCGTCACCTACCTTTGATGGAAACAAAATAATAGTCGGAAGTGTATTGTCTTGCATCATGATGAGCAAACAGATAGGTGGTCGTAATTTGTTGATAATAGTAGTCAGTGTTGAAAGAAAAGAAAAGAAAGAAAATACGTTTATTTGCGGTAAACATGACGCAAACAAAGAAAATAGATACAAAAAGAATAAGTAGGGGGAAAATATGCGTCACATCCACGCGAAACGGCCACCGCTCATCATAATGCTGCGACCCTATTCGAGACAGAGCCCCAGCGCTGGTTTTCAGCGATAGCCGGCGTTGACATGATGACGTCGACCGGTGCAGCATGGGGCAGCATGGGGGGTGGAATATGAGGAGGAGCTCGTAGCTAATTAATAACAGCTGCATGGGTCGATCCATCAGGTTAAGCTACGCTTGCCGGGGTTGGTCCGTGGATGGGTGACCATCTTTACTTACCGAGACTCCTCCGTGTCTCGGAAAGCACGTAAAGACGTTGGTCCCGGCTGTCATTCGTGGATCGTTGACAGTCATTACGGGTCGTCAGAAGCCCGAAAGTCGGACAACCAGTCTTACCAAGGGGTATCGTATTACCCAGTAACTGGGTTGTAGAGTTCAGATAGGCAGTCACTCCATGTAAAATACTGTTATTCAACTCCATCTGGTTAGACTGGAAGCCGACCACAATATAGTTGGGAAAAGGCGGGCAGATTGATTGATTTTGTTTTAAAATGTGTTATTTACAGTATTTAGAGATATTTTCTCGTTTTCTATAGTCTCTCTTTATGTGTTATGATCAGAGATCTGAATAGGTAACGCTATTTTCTTTTTTTTTTAATAATATTTTAATGGCCTGGTTGCTGGGACCTTTTAGCCAAGTCTTTATTTTGCTACAAAACTTGTTTAATATTGATGAAATGAATTATATTCAATGCATGATGATGAATCCCCGCCCGCTCCCCTTGAGTTTCAGTAAAGATGTGGCACTTTACAGAGACCTCACGCGGACTTCTTGAGAGAACTTTAAGCGAAGTTGCACTGTTTTGTTTCATTTGCCTACACTAATGCACGTTCACAAACACTTAATGGTTAATAATCCACCATTCTTACACATTAATATTCGGCTAAACACAAATTTTGGAAAATTAAACAAACTGCTGAACATGAGGCTTCACTTCCCGCCAAGAAGTCCGAATAGGTAGCGCTTATTTACCTAAACTTCGAGGAAGGAAGTAACATAGAGTGGATAATACCCCTTCTAACATCCTGGAATGATTATAATGACGTTTAAATCCCGGGATTTATTTATTGGACTTTATTAATTTAGTTACAAATTAATTTGAAAAAACATATCATATTTAGTTGTGTGACAAAATATATTTTGAAACAATAGAAACCGTCACAACTAACTTAATTTAAAATGTTATATTCTTCAAATCAATAATTTGTAACTATAAATAATTCGTGGTTTTTGAATCCCGAGATTTTAACGTCATTATAATTATTCCGGGATTTTAGAGGAGGTATTATCCACTCTATGTTACTTCCTTTCTCGAAGTTTAGGTTAATAAGCTCTACATTCCGATCTCAGGATAAGATTTGTGCCATACTTTTTTTCTTTATCGATAAGGTCTTCAGATGTGAAAACCGTATTAACATGTTGATACCTACAGGTGCCAATGTCAACAACAACGCTAAGCAGTGGAGCGGGCAGTATCGCTGGCAAGCGTTCCAACCGCAGCGTCAAACCGCCCGCCAAGCCACAGGACACATTCGTCAAGGACTATGTTAGAAAGAGGAACCTCATATTGGAACTTATGGTAAGTTTTGATTGAAGAATAGAGTAATGAGAGCGAGGCTATCATAATATTATTCGCCAAATGGTTAATTACACTTGCGTGCAATAAAATCGGGCCACCCTGTGCTCTCTATTTAAGAGACGATATCCCAAAAAAAAAAAAAATTAGTTGAAGGTACAGACGCCAGCACATCAAGCTACTACAATCTGTCAAATTTCTTTAATAGATTTTCAACTTTATCCCTACAGTATAAGGTTCAAGGTTGATTGGGAAAATTTTACAGTTTCGTGTAGCTTGACCTGCTGGCGTCTGTACGTAAGATAAAATGAATTTACACATACAGAACATTCGTCGAAAGTTCTTTCGTTCAAAGCAATATTCTTGACAAGATCAACTCGATTCTTCAGATGTCCTCTCACTTTTGCTCGGAAAAACTGTGACTGTGACTTTATTTTGTCAGTGAAGTTGAGAAAAGCTTTTTCTTTTTTGCTTTTTTTATTTTCTTTATTTCTGTTCGTTTATTGATCATTTAACTTAAGTTTTTAACGAATTTTGTCGGCCGTCGTCGGCCCGTCTTTTATGTACTTACCGTCTAAATTAACGGATAAGATAATCGAGTAGCCCTTGGTTAGGGTTCCGTACCTGAAAAGGAAAAAGTGAAACCCTTATATAGGATCACTCGTGTGTCTGTCTGTCACAGCTGATTTGCTCCGAATCTACTGGAATAATTAAGTTGAAATTTGATACACATAAACTTCTGTGACCCAAACGTGTAACGTAAATAAATGAATTTTGTATATGGGGGTCACTTTTGGGGCACAAATTAGAAAATTAAAAAGTTTTTCAAACAGTACCGTGTGACATATCAAATGAAAAAGCTTGTTGTAAGGATTTCAGATATACATTTTATAATTATAAAATAAATACATCTTAGCATAGCATGGTAAATGTCTGAATATTGTGCGTACAAACTTACATTTGCAGTTGGAATGGATGTTCGAACGTGTTTTTCAACTACAATGTTAAGTTTGTTCTTAGGGATAAATTAATCCCCACTACGGAACCCTTCACTGTGCGTAATCCGACACGCACTTTCCCGGTTTTGTCTATTCGCAAAGCTGTTATATGCTGCTCTACACGACGCGGGTTCAGCTGATGCATGGCTCAAATATTTGATTGAAGTAGAGATCGAGTAAATCGAAATCTGTGTGTTAAAAATTAAATAAATACCCCCTTATTACAAAACAAAGTTTATCTTCAGACCCAGGTTTAAAACATGGAGCCATTATTGAATTTCGAACTTTATTCCGACTATGGTAAAGTTCCTAAACACAAAACTGACAACTTAATACCGAACTAAGTTTTCAGTTTTGTATAAAGAACGGTATTTCAATCACTGTTACGTTCTTATTACAAAAACTGGCTCCATGGTTTAAGCCATGTCAAAATATAAATCTTGTTTTGTAATAAGGCGGATAGTGTTTAAACCAATTTCTCTCCCCCAGGCAGTAGAAATAGAATTCCTAGTAACCTGGCACAACCCCCACGGTCGTCCAGAACAAGCCGTTCCAGGAGAAGACAACATCAACACGTGGCGTTCGAAGCCCAATTTAGACCGCACCTGGCGAGACTATGCCAAGCTGGCCTGGGACATCAGTCCCACACTCGCCGTGTTTTTACCTGAAAGGTAAGTTACAGATCCTACTTAATATTATAAACGCGAAAGTTTGTAAGTATGGATGGATGGATGGATGGATGGATGGATGGATGGATGTTTGTTACTCTTTCACGTAAAAATGGCTGGACCAATTTTGATAAAATTTTGTATCGAGGTAGCTGACACTCTGGATTAACATATAGGCTACTTTTTATCCCTATATTCCCACGGGATCGAGACTTACGCGGGTGAAACCGCGGGGCGCTAACTAATTACAGAATAATGATTATAAAATCTTGAGTAAACAAAATCATTCTGCGCAGCCTTTTTCCAAATATGTTGGGGTCGGCTTCCAGTCTAACCGGATGCAACTAAATACCAGTATTTTACATGGACCGACTGCCTATCTGACCTCCACAACCCAGTTACTGGGTAATACGACACCCCTTGGTAAGACTTTCGGGCTTCTGACGACCCGTAACGACTGTCAAAGATCCACGAATGACAGCCGGGACCAACGGCTTGACATGCTTTCCCGAGGCATGGAGTAGTCTCGGTATGTAAAGATGGTCACCCATCCACGGACTAACCCCGGCAAGCGTAGCTTAACCTGATGGATCGACCCATGCGGCTGGTATTACTTAACTCCTCGAAAATCTCGAGTAAACAAAGAAACTAAAAATATCAGCAACATACTTACAGATCTCCCAAGAAAAGTATGGGATTCGGAAATCTTCGTGTTTCCGAATTTGTGCGAACGTCGCGCCACAGATTAACCTCCCACAGAGGAAAAGCTTCTATGTTTTGTACTACCGCGCTTTGTAGTACTGAACCTATTATTTTGCGTTTTTATGACGCTTTCTCTCTGTTGGGTTACTTACCCCGGTCGCAAATCGTCATTTGACACTCACCGCCTTATTACAAAACAAGATTTATATTTGACATGGCTTAAACCATGGAGCCAGTTTTTGTAATAAGAACGTAACAATGATTGAAATACGGTTCTTTTTACAAAACTCAAAACTAAGGCCCGTATTAATAGAGCGTTACTCAGTACTCAAGCACTACTTAGGACTAGTTTCAACCAATCAAATGGCTTGAATCTAGTCTTAAGTAATGCTTGAGTACTGAGTAACGCTCTATTAATACGGGCCTTAGTTCGGTGCTAAGTTGTCAGTTTTGTGTTTAGGAACTTTACCATAGTCGGAATAAAGTTCGAAATTCAATAATGGCTCCATATTTAAATCCGGGTGTGAAGATAAACCTTGTTTTGTAAAAAGGGGGTCAAAGTTTTTTAAGAGACTAATTTCAACTTCGTTTTCAGATTAAAGCACGAAGGCATAATATTCGAGATTCGTCGCAAAGTGCAAGCTCAACCGACGGCGGTATGTCATGTACCACAAGCCCTGAAGTACCTTGTAACTACTGAGACGTTGCTTAACGATGCTCATGAGGTTTGTGCCTTATCTATATATGAATAGAGTCGTTTTTAGCTTGTTATTTATACGTAAGATGTATATTACAAAGTATGTCATGTACAGTCGCCAGCACATCAGGTTATACAGTAACCGGCACGAGTCGTGAGCACAAACTGACACCTGCTCAGTAGTAATTTTTCGGTCTCTTTGTCGGAATGAAGAAGCCAGGGGGCGTCGAGCTGCACGTGATTGGTTCATCAGTCGATGCTCGTCGTCTATTGGACTCTCGCGTGTCATTCGGCTACTGTACACTTTCGTGCTATTTTAGTGACTTACGTTTTAGATTTAAAAAAGTTTATTTTTTAACCGAATTCCAAAAAGGAAGAGGTTCTCAATTCGGCTGTATGTTTTCTTTTTTTTTGTGTGTTTTTTACGCGATTACTCCGTCAATTATGAACCGATTTCAAAAATTATTTTTTTGTTTGAATGGGTATACTCCCGAGGTGGTCCCATTGGCACCAAATCAGAATCTGATGAGGGAATCCCATGGAAATCGAGGGAAACCCTCAAATTTTATATGCAAACTTATAGCGATTTGGGTATTTTTTATAGAAAATTGTGCATTTACTCTCCGAAACCACCTTTTGGTGAAGTGGAACTGATGATGGAGACTACAGATGGCCACCGGAACAATATAATAATGAGTACCTATTTAACGGGTTGCGATTAAGCAATTTATGTTCGTCACTATGCATAATGGTGAGTGGCAGTTCTCCTGGTTCTTACCAGGAGAACTCCTCAACAATCAACGTCCCAGCATCGGGAAAAGCAATATTTTATAAAAGGTGATGAGCAGTTAACATTAGGCTATTGTAACTTAGATAAATTCAAAACTGACCCACTAAAAAGTGAAAAATAAAAAACTTTTTACAAAAAAATAGTAACCGACTACCAAAAATAACACTACAAAGTGAAAAATTACTTTAATTTCGGAAGTCGGTGGCAAAAAACTCAAATACAGATCCAAAGACACCGACTTCCGAAATTAAAGTAATTTTTCACTTTGGAGTGTTATTTTTGGTAGTCGGTTACTATATTTTTGTAAAAAGTTTTGTTATTTCGTGTTTGTTTTAATATAGTTTATTTTAAATTCGTAAGTCACGAACTCTTCAAAATGCCGAGGAGAAAAATACAGTTTTAAATAGACAGGCAAGGCAAATGGTGTACTCAGTGTACTGTTTCATAAAGAACAACGAGTTAGGTATTGACAAAAGTATGCTGGAAATCTATAAAGACACAGCGGACGTGACTAACACCTCAGTAGCAACTGTATGGCGGATCGTTAAAGAAGCCAATGGTTCAGAATTTCTGATTTGAATTTGAGTATCTATCAATAATTTTAGTAAAAAACGGTACTGAATAAATTTGGCCGAAAGTGTACATGCGCGTGCTTACACTACTATCAATCATTGCTCACGACTTGTGCCGGTTATTATACCAAACTGTCAAATTTCTCCAAATGATTTTAAACCTTAAAATAATAATATAATAATATTTTTATTAGACCAAGAAGAGTACACATGTTACACAATTTGTCTTAGCTCTTATACTTATGCTTAAAAGTAAATCAATTACATAATGTGTAAATTATTAGCGTCTGCTGCCGAACTAGGTTTATAGCCTATGTTTTATCACGCAGCGCCTCAAGCCCTCGAACTGGGTATGCAAGTATGAGCTTACGAACATTTAATGAAATCGCGAAAAAAAATCTGCTGTTCCTTACATTTATGTTCGAATAACTCGTGAAAATGTAAGGAACAGCAGATTTTTTTTCGCAATTTCAGGTTTGCTCCCATACTAAAAGTTGTTCATAATGATGAGTACAATGACCCCTTAAGAGATTGTGCGGACATATTGTATAAACTCACGCCTTCTTCCACACGGGGGTAGGCAGATACCACAGAACGCCTTTGAACTAATGATGCGTTACCTTTTTATTACCTTTAGATGCATTACCTGCGCTCAATAATGGCAAAGTAAATGCCAGGCAATTGCCTGACATTTACAATAATAATAATTATTATTATTACGTACGCGCCAATGAACACGCAGCAGCTAGTGACGTAACTAAATATGTATGTTCATCTCTTTCTAACAACAGATATCGGTATAGGTCTTTCCTTTTCTTCACGCGCTGTATGATTGTATGCAAGTATGTAGCTACAATCATGGCTTACGCTGTTTTTGAGTGCACTAATGTTCGTGTATGACGCGTCTATTTATAATACGTCATTGCTTTGAACAGTTATTTTTTAATCTTTTTTTTTTTTTTTCTATTACAGCTCGTCCACATGATAACCTGGGCGCGAGTGAGTCCAGTAGAAGCGCTGTCGTACTTCAGCCGCCAGTACCCGCCGCACCCGCTGTCCGCGCAGGCGGCCGTCAGCACTCTGACGTCATATCCGTCTTCCGCTGTCCTGCTGTACATACCGCAGCTGGTGCAGGCTTTGCGGCATGACACTGTGAGTTTAATTATGTCTTAATACTATTGAAATGCTATCCTTTTAGGGTTCTGTAGTCAACAAGGAACCCTTGTCGTTTCGCCATGTCCGTCTGTACGTCTGTCCCCAGTATAGCTCAGAGAAAATACGTGTACTAGAAAGCTGTAATTTGGCTTGGGTATATATCCGACAAAGTGGTAAAATAAAATCTTGAAAAAATAATTTCTTAGGGTACAGTGTGGCCATTAGTGCTTTGCACTCCCTGAGGTATGCGCGCGGCGAGACGGGGGGGCGAATCGGCTGCTGCGCTCGGTCAGTGCGCCGTCAACGCTCGTGGCTTTCGCCTCCGTTTCTTGGCCTCCCCGCCTCCCACCTCGCTGCGCATACCTCAGGGAGTGCAAAGCACTAATGGCCACACTATACCTCGCTTGCACGTAAAGTAGGGATGATATTTTCTATCCCATGGTGCCCCACACCATGGGACAGAAAATATCATCCCTATCTTTGAATAGGCCGTTCAAAAATATTACGGGCCTGTGTAAACTACTTTTCGATTCAGGGATCCATTTGCGTAATATTAAGCTTTAAAGTGCTATTTTTTGTTAGAGTCCAGTGTCCATCATGTCTCAGAAGTATCACGTCGATTTAAGATATTGTCGAAATACAGCATGTTGGAGTAGACTATGTCGAAATTGACTCATGTCGGACTAGCATTGTTGTCGAATAAATATGTGGTCGAAGTTGCATCGTTTCCTAGTTAAGTCATGTCGAAAAAACGCCTTGTCGGAGTACAGTACTCGTAGTATCGGATTTAGGTGTTTCGAACTTAAGTATTGTCAAAATGAAGACGTATCGAACCTAAATATTGTCGATATTAAGACGTATCGGAGTTCTATAATGTCGAAATTAAATCTTGTCGTATGTCGAAATTGAGTTTGGTTAAACGGCTTTTTCCTTTCCCAAAACTCATATCGCACCTTAACACAGACCGTTACTAAATAAAAATACTAAATGATTTTAAGAGCGTTTACGACTTACGGCATTTCATACAAACTTTCAAGCTCTTGTTTTTGGAAATGACTGAACCGATTTTAATGAAACTTCAAACGCATAAGCAGGATACAAAGGCCTAAAAAATTAGTAAAGAACATTTTCGATATGTCTTATTTAAAAGCAGATAACTGGAAATCTCTGTTTCTATGGAAATTTTAAAATTGTTCTAATTGCCTGTACCACTATTTTTCGAAAATGTTCTTTACTAACTTTTTAGACTTTTGTATCCTGCTTTTGAGTGTGAAGTTTAATTAAAATCGGTTCAGTCATTTCGAATACAAGGGCTTGAAAGTTTGTATGAAATGCCGTACCTACGTCGTAAACGCTCTTAAATTTATTTTTCTATTGCGAAAAAGCCGTGCTTTTTTGTTATTTAAGCTTCTGTGTAAAATTTTGTATTTTCATTTAGTAACGCTTTGTTTTTAAAGGTGCGACATGTGACTTTGTTTCTGTCTTCAGATGGGCTACGTAGCAGAACTAATCAAGTCCTTATCGAAGAAATCTCAAGTCGTGGCTCATCAACTTATTTGGAACATGCATACTAACATGTACACAGACGAGGAAATGCAAAACAAAGATCGTAAGTATTGTTGACTAATGTGCTTTGTGCACACAGTAATAAGGTTCATATTGTCTCTAACAGCAGTTTATTATCACAAATAAACTTTGAAGCGCTCCGTCCACAAATTCGCGTAAAGTATCATAAAATTGTATATCTCTCTGGCTAAACTTGATAATTATAAAAGTTTTCATCATTTAGTAAACCAAAATCATAAAACAGCCAATAAACATATTGCTGATTGTCTTTGGGTGATAATAGTAATCTATCCCAGTTTTGAATTGACGCAAGATTAATCACAGTGACCTCTGAAATTGCGCTATTGATTAATTGTGGATAATGTGTTTTAAGAATGGTAATTATTCTGCAGGTTAACGTACAAATAAATGCAAAAACCTAAACTTGTTGATTTATTAAAACAATAATATAATATATTTATGTCATCATTACACTTTATGCCACCTATATATTTTTTTTATTCGCACTATTGATCTTTCTGCATTGTTTACACTTTTTGCGAATGGTTTTATATTAAAAGTTGTTGATGTCTAATATTATTGCATCATTAGAATTGTTCCTGAATAATGTATTATTAATCTTGCAGTGTATGTAATGTTGACGATCCTTTATACAATAAATAAATAAGCTAAAGGTGGATCCGTAGAGAGCGCACGAAAAAAAACATTAAATGTTCGTAATAATAAATAATAATTAATGATGATTAATTTTAATTGAATTTCGCGGGCTGCAGCTGCAGATTTACCTTGATCAAGCAAAACGATAAATTTTCACTACTATAATTATTAAGCCTAATAATCTAGGCAAATTTTCTTACAATATTCTTATTTATTTCAGCTGCCCTATTCGATATCTTAGAAAGCCTAACAAAGAACATAGTGGATCACCTATCAGGTCCCGCTAAAGCGTTCTACGAGAGAGAGTTCGACTTCTTCAGTCAGATCACGAACATCAGCGGAACTATCCGACCTTTCCCGAAGGGCGCCGAGAGGAAACGAGCTTGCTTGGAGGCGCTGAAAACTATTAAGGTGCGGTAATACATTATTCACCGAGGGGAGAAAGTGACCGATTACTTACGAGGGTGTAGTTTGACTCCCGAGACTCAGCTGAGGGTCTTAATACATATGACTTGGGAATCGCACTTTCTTCCGAGTGATACATACATGCTTTATACTATGTATATCTACGAGGAAAATAATGGTACTTTTTAACATAGAATACAAAGACTACAAGGTACTTGGTTTATATTTTTGCGCTTTTTCACAATAATAAAACAGTAAAACATTTTCATATCCATATGTCTTCTTATATTTATTTCTGGATTTCTCGGGCAATAGGTTCTCAATAACAGCTTGGGTAGTTTTTTTTATTCTGGCAGCGTCATCAAATCTTCGTTATGCTACACTCTAAACGGCATTTCGAGTAGTAGCGCGGGCGCGCAATTTTCAAATGTTAATTGTTTTTTATTTTTTTAAATCGATGTTCAGCAGAAGTATGTGGCCAGTATTATTTTGCGCTTGGTGATAAAAACTTTGTCTTTTAGCATTATACTATATTTAATTAGGTTAGCTTCGGATTTCCCCTAAATTAAAAACTAAAACAGCACGTTAAAAATGGATTTTCATACACTTTTTCGACCCGCACATTTGTACAACGGTAATGACGTACATTCTGCCTCATTTTTATTAAAAAAAAGTAATAAGGTACAGTCGCCAGCACATCCACAAACAGTCTTATTTTCTCATTCGATTTTGAACTTAACCAACAACATTTTAAGGTTTAAAATGATTTGGAGAAGTTTGACTAGTATAACGGAAATTTTAGTCAGTAAGTAAATTAGATTACCGTTTTGATGTAGTGTCTGGTAGTTAGTGCACCGACTTTATCAAGTAGTATGACTTTGCTCCTTGAGGAAATTATCGTTTGCCTAGATAAGACGCTACACTGACCTGTCCTGTCAGTGCAGCATTTGTCAGCAATCGTGTAGCTCAACTCTAGACTTAAGGAGCTCAACGACTCGACGAACAATACCAAAGAAAGGACATTTGTTTAGGCCGCATGAAGTGCTCAAAATTTTCCCCTGACCCAGACCAACATTAAAAGTAAATGAGAAAAAAAACTTATTAAAAAAATATAAATGACTCTGACTCTGACTAGTGCTCACATTCACGATAATTAAAGTAATATAATACTTTTCAAAGTAAATATTCATGTAATTTTTTGTAAATAAAATTCAGCAATGTCAATATGTATAAAAAAATATTGTAGTAATATTTTATTTAACCCTGAAAGCCAATAAAATATTACATAACTTAAATTTCTACGTCACCTTCATATACACATACTTTAACATAACTAAGATTCATTCATTCATTTATTTTTGATTCATCAGGTTCAGCCCGGATGCTACCTACCCTCAAACCCCGATTCAATGGTTACTGACATCGACTACAAGAGCGGTAAGTTATAAAATACTTATTTTTAAATTTACTTGTATGTGTTTGTTAGGGTTCCGTACCCAAAGGGTAAAACGGGAACCCTATTACTAAGGCTCCACCGTCTGTCTGTCTGTCTGAAATTTTCATAGATGATGTATTTCTGTTGCCGCTATAACAACAAATACAAAAAAACAGAATAAAATAAATATTTAAGGGGGCTACCATACAACAAACGTGATTTTTTTGCTCCTTTTCGCTCTATATTGATAACGGCAACAGGTAGACGCTTGAAATATTCGCAGAATATTTAGTTATATATTCACTTTAAAAATAAATAATTAAATTAAAGTAAAACAAATATTTAAGGGGGGCTCCCATACAATAAACGTGATTTGTTTTGCCATTTTTATAGATACTGGTACGGAACCCTTCGAGCGCGAGTCCGACTCGCACTTGGCCGGTTTTTTTTTTTTACTGCATTGGCAAATGCCACCTTTTTCCACCCAACTCGATCTAAAGCTAACAAATTCAAATCCAAAATATTTTACGCACTTATGAGACATCAGAAGCTAGGTGCACGGTTCCAATTGGTCGTTTCCTATGGAGAAGAGCCGACAGGATACTTTTACTCTTTTAAGAATAATTGACTTGTGCAATGTTTTTAAAGTGCGCTGTTAATGCAAAAGGGAGGGCAGTGTAGGCCTTTCAACAAGTACCAGGTACTATCGAGGACACTGCCGCCTGACCACTTTTCAACCTTATGCTCCTAGTAATAAGGTCGAAAAGTGGTCAGGGGCTGTGTCCGCGATAGTACTTAACAAATAAGGAAATTGACAACAAATTGAAGCAACTATGAGTCTAAAGGCTTACAATCTATATCTATAAAAATCAATGCCACTTTTCGTTGTAATTTTAAAGGTTTACCTATAAAAAAAAGGTTTAGGCTTTGTTCGGACTATTTAGTAGATGGTTTATGTGAAGTTTTTTTTTCTTTTTTATAGGTAGGTAGGTAGGTAGGGTAGGCAGATAGGGTAGGTATTCTTTTACCCATAGAAAGCCACGTTATTTGTGAGTGTCATAGAGTAAAAATGTTTACCGCCCAACGGAGTGGGCACGGGTCAGCTAGTAACAAAATAAAAAGGAATCTTTAAAAAAGAAAGAAATCAATCTAACTATATAAATAAACAAAATTGAAGTGTCAGTTTAAAATGTCAAAATAACAGCTTAGTTTCATATTAAAGTATACTTATACAAAAAAAAACCGGCCAAGTGCGTGTCGGACCACGCAGAATGAAGGGTTCCGTATTTGGCATGAATTTATCCAAACAAACTTAACATAGTAAAAACATGATCCCCATACATTCCAACTGCAAATGTAAGTTTGTACGCACAATATTGAATGATTTACCATGTTATTTTAAAATCACAGACTTCTTATAAGTTTTCCTGTAATCTAAATAATAATTTTCTGTATTTTTATCAAAATTTTAGGCTCAGTAGTTTCGGAGATAAGGGAGGGTGAATGGTCATTTTTCATCTATTTTCTTAAATGATTTCAAAAGTATGTATTTTAAAATTGGTAAAAAAAATATATGATACCAAATTTCAACTTAATCGGTCCAGTAGATTCGGAGCAAATCAGCTGTGACAGACGGACAGACAGACAGACAGACGAGTGATCCTATAAGGGTTCCTTTTTTCCGTTTGAGGTACGGAACCCTAACAACTGTTTCTCTGTTCGTTCCGGCTAATCTCCGAAACGGCTGGACAGATTTTGACAGGATGTTCACGGATACATAGCTGATGTTATAAGAAGTAACTTAGGCTTCCTTTTATTTTATTAAACGCCACACGGGCAGAGCCGCGTGCAGTAGCTAGTAATAAATAAAAAAACACAATTTAAACTAAATGAGATGCCGCAGACCAATCTTGTCTATGCGTCAAGCTCTCTTCACAAAACTCATACAAATAATATCTTTGACCAGGTACTCCCATGCAGAGTGCAGCAAAAGCCCCTTACTTGGCACGGTTCAGGGTACGGAAGTACGGCATAGATGAGATGGAATCCGTCGCCATGGCTATCTCTGCTGGAGAGGATCCTCCCTCAGTAAGTATTTATTTAATTATTCCATCACCATCATTCCAGCCGAAAAACGTTGACTGCGGGCTTCCCCTTAGTTGATTACTACAGTTGTCAAAAAATACCGCCCGTTTTGACATTTAAAACTTGAATCGATTTATCGTGAGTATCGAGTACCGAGTAGTTTGGTTACTTCACTAGTTACGTCGCTATGGTCAATTGCGACGTAACTAGTGAAGTAACCATACTACTCGGTTATTATTTTTTGACAACTATTAGTGCAGCTCAGAAAGTGAAAATATATAATCTGATATTATATTGATTCTACCACAGATTTAGAGTAAGCTAGATACAGCATGTTCATTAGATAGTATGAAAACCGAGCGTGTCATCTTTTTTATACCTACGATGAGAAAACCGTACCCATTTAGTGATGTGCTCAACGTAAACAGAATCGTTTCAATCGCTAAGCGCGTCTGTGAGCTAATAGACTTCGTCAGGAATGGACGTGCGTTGACATTTTTTCATTTTACATGTAATAGGAAGTCGCAATAATGCCCGAAGTTGGTGCACATCACACACTTCAGGGCACTTCCAGAACAAAGTGCTAAGGGAAATTGTAAATGCACCTTGGTACATACGAAATGATGACCTCCATTGGGATCTAAAAGTTGAGTTCATCGATAAAGTGATCCAGAAATTTGCAGAAGCTCACGAAAAGAGGCTTCATCAGCATGTGAACGTCGAGGCAATTCAGCTTCTCGATCACACAAATATAGTAAGAAGACTAAAAATAACAAAACCGTTCGAGTTAGTGTTTAGTGTTAGTGAATAGTGTAAAGTACAAAAGTGCAAAACAAACACAAAAATGAAGTGTATTTGCCTTAATAGAGACAATAAGAAAAGTTATATTGGACACATTCTTAGAAAAGATAATTTAGTAGTTTAGGTTATAATTTAATTACTTATCTTAGTAAAGATAATTTAGTAGTTAAGGTTATAATAAAAAATAAAAAAAAACATTTATTTTCAGGTTACAAAGACCCATAGATGAATACTTTAACCAAAGTATAGATATATTAACAATTGCGTTAGTAAATAAAACTTAAAGCTATGTTAGTATCACTACAATAATGTAATAATTGTGTTGTAGTGTTATAATTTAATTACTTATTAGTATATATACAAGGCTAGATTGTAATAAGATTAGGGTTCATTCTATTGATGAATCCTAGGTAGGACAAGAGAAAAAAAAAATAACTTCGGGGCACGCTTGGTCGGACGGCTTGTGGTATCTAGCCCACTCTAAATCTGTGGATTCTACGGTCTGATCAATACAGCATTGTGTAGTCGAATAATGTTACTTACTTAGCTAATACAGAAAAAAAAACCATCGATAAAAAACGATTTATCATCATCTGCTTAGCCTTTTCCAACAATGTTGGGGTCGGCTTCCAGGCTAACTAGATGCAGTTGAATACCAGTATTTTACCTGACGCGACTGCCTATCTATAAGATGAGAAGGCTATGGTCATCATATGGGGCTATGCTTGAAGTCTCTCTGGGGGATCGAATCCGGAACGAGGTGATCCGGCAGAGAACCAAAGTTGTCGACATAGCCCACAGAATAAGCAAGCTGAAGTGGCAATGGGCCTGCCATATTAGTCGTAGAACCGATGACCGTTGGGTAGACGTGTTCTTGAGTGGAGACCGCGAATCGGCAAACGTAAGGTGGAGCGACGATCTTCGATGGTGGCAGCTAGATGAGAGTTGCCGAGAATCGAGCTGAATGGCGTGCAATTGGAGAGGCCTATGTCCAGCAGTGGACTGCTATGGGCTGCTGATGATGATGATAACTGCCTATCTGACCTCCACAACCCAGTTACTGGGTAACACGATACCCCTTGGTAAGACTGGTTTCTAACGACCCGTAAAAGCTGTCAAATATCTACAAATAACAAAAATAATAATATATTAATATTATTCGATATAAAACAATTAATATTAATATATCAATTAAAAATAATTATAAGTAGAAAAATGCATTTTCACTTGCATTCAATACAAGTTTAATTTTGGTTTACTTTGTCGTTTAAAACAGAGTCTTCTAAAATATTTTAACGTCGGTCACCACCGTTCAACGTCTACTATCGTTCTCGTAAGTCTGTGTGTGACGAATCCAACCTACTCCTTTGAAAAAATGATCATCATATTATGATGTGTAACATCTGTCATCTCGATGAGCAGCGACGGAAATTAACTTCAACATTTAAAAAAAGCTAAATACTGATATATTTATTCGAATAATTTATTTTATTAAAATTATTAATTACTAGTGGTCGCCCACTGGTCGACCCCCTCTACTTACAATCTATATAGTACTTACTATTTCCATGAGTAAACTAATTCCTTTCTATTATAAAGTACTTACTAATTCCATGCTAGTAAAAACTACGTACTACTTATTCCATGCTCAAGCTGTTCCTTCCTGTAACACACTTCCGTCTCTTTTTACAAAATCATTCTCGGAGAGAGCGAGAGGAAAGATGTTACTCATCAAAAACTTAACCAAGATCTTCTGCTGGACATACTCCTCCTCAAAGTTACCATTCGTGAACAATTTGAAAACATTGCACAAGTAAACAAAACATCTTAGTTGTCACTGTATGTTTCCAAAATATGTATCAAGAAACTTAGTGAAACTTTTATTTATTATGGTTTGAAAGTTTTGCCCGCGTCAGATGACTTATAAGCTATCGCATAAAAGTCATCAGACGCGCGCTCGTGATTTGCATAATATAATCTTCTTCGATATTCAACGGGAATTTGAAACACATGAGTATTTCAAATTGTAAAGTGTTGTGTTGTTGTTGACAATACATTGACTTTTAAGAATCCCGCATGAGAGTCACGTCAGTCATGAGAGACAATCTGTCGAATTATGAATTAGTGAACAAGAAAAAAAAATAAACGAGCGAGCCTTACAGAAGTCGCACAATTATGATGTGTAACATCTGACATCTCAGCTTGATAATAAGCAACTGAGTAGCGATAGAATTTCCCCCTCTACTTACAATTTATATAGGACTTACTAATTCCATGCTATTAAATAGTACTTACTAATTCCATGCTATCAAAAAGTACTTACTTATTCCATGCTCAAGCTGTCACTTCATACTTCCGTCCCTTTTCACGAAAGCGAGAGGAAAGATGTTACACATCAAAAATCCAAATGTGAAAAAATAAAAAATAAACATTTATTTCAGGTTACAATGGCCCATAGACATATACCTTACAAACTAACATATCCAAAATAAAAAACAAAAACTTGTGTTATTAAATTAATTCATACCAACTGTCAATAACTCTCCTAATAACAAAAATATCCATAATTTTAAATCAAACCATTAATCACTCCCTTTCACCTCACAGGAAGAAGGCAAAGACAGATTCACCGGCATTGCAGCTGAAGTATGGCAAGCGGCCATCTTTAAAGTAGGAGATGACGTAAGACAGGACATGTTGGCGTTACAAGTCATATCGCTGTTCAAGAACATTTTCCAACAAGTTGGGCTTGACTTGTATCTGTTCCCGTATAAGGTCGTCGCTACTGCACCTGGAGTGAGTATTAGGGGATTCCGCAGCTGTAGACAGCGAAATTCAAATCTTCGTACGTTTTTTGCTATTGGCAGGTCAGTGTTAGGTTGTATCGCGCTCAACACACATAGGCAGCTGATGCAGGTCGAGCGCGGGTCGGGCGCGGGCCGGGACGGCAATACGGCGGGCTGTATTCTCTGTATTTATGACTCTTTTTTTATTTTTTATTATTTAATATTGTTTGCATAAAACAAGTAAATTATACTTTTTGATGAGATTAAGTTATGGAAGAGCGGAGTCTCCTAACACAGGCATATCTGCTTAAAAGGAGGCTTCAATCACTAGTTGGTAAGGTTTACTTGTAAACATAATAAACCATTTTCATTTTTCATATGAATGACACCACACGAAACGCGTGCGCGGCTCCCGTTCCCGACCCGCTCCGCGCCCGACCCGCGCACGCGTTTCGTGTGATGTCATTCATATAAATACATGGAATTCAGCCCGCCGTACTGCCGTCCCGACCCGCGCCCGTCCCGCACCCGCCTTCTGTATGGATAGCTTAACAGTTACTTATAATATCCATCTTATCATTCATATTATCTTTTTCTATTTTATTCCATTGAATGACTTTTTCATGAAATAAACACACAACACGGTGACTTTTAAATTTAATTTTCTAGATTAGTGACACGAGGAAAGTTCCGTATTGTGTGGAAGGTTAAGGAGAAAGGACTGCGTCCAGCTGTATGTACTGCAATAACCTTCTTTTTTGTTCCTGGGGTGGAAAATCCTCATAGACGATATCCCGCCCCAGGGCGGAGGAGTCTGTCAGACTCTTACTGACTAAAAACCACCCTTGTGTTCCGTGCACCGGGGATCATGGGATCCTGACCATTGGGGAACAAATCTAACATGGAGAGATGTATTAATGATTCTAATGATTTATAATTCTGTAAATACATATCCGTTATAGTCGCGAATCATATTTTGATGATGATACAATAAAGCTATAATAGCCGACGCTCAAAATGATCTTAATCTGTTAAATGAGTGGTTTCAGTCAAATCTTTTAACTATTAATATTACAAAAACAAACTATGTAATGTTTGCAGCAAAAAAATAAAAAAATAAATGATAATTTTGAACTTAAAATAGACGGCCAACAACTTGAACGAAAACCTAAAGAAAAATATCTCGGACTTATCTTAGATAGTAAACTAACTTGGAAACTACACCTAGAAAAAATTAAACTTAAGCTAAGTCCACTCACAGGGGCACTACACGATATAACAAATTGTCTCCCTCGAAAAGTGCGATATCTTATCTATAATTTTCTGGTTAAGCCTCATATCGACTACCTCATTGAAATCTGGGGTACTGCAGCGAAAACTAATATAGATCCGATTCAACGAGTTCAGAATAGATTTATAAATTTTTTATTTAACTATAAACCTCGGACACCAACCGAAAAGATATACGAGGAAACAAAAATAATGAATATAAAACAAACGTACATATATTACACATGTATTCTAATACGTAAAATATTAAATAAGGAAATCCATTCCAACATAAGATTTGTAACAAAACAACAAACACGAAAGATTAACTTAAGACGTGCTAGTTACTTAGTGACCCGCCCTCCTAGAACTAACTATGGAAGAAGAAATTTGGAGTTTGAGGGTGTTAAAATTTATAATAAACTACCATCACTACTAAAAGAAGAACAAAGTTATGCCCGGTTCAAAAAGCTACTAAAAACTCACACAATTAATACATACAAATAAGTGGAACTTCATTATATATAAGATAAGATAAGATACACATATTAAGATATACATATTATTAACATAAATAAAAGTACACACAATATATAGATTAACTATATACCTCTAAATTAAAAATATAGTGATTACTCAAATTAAACAAAAACAAATAAAATCCAATACATAAAATGTTTTATAAACCATATACGTACTCAAAATATATAAATAAAACAATAAACTAAAAATAAAACAATCTTATAATAACAAACCTGCTAATAGCAGACTATGCCATCAATGCCACATCTAGTAGAAATCAAATTCATCCATCCATGTTGTGTTTGTTTAACTTATGATCGAGTTTATGTTATTTTACCCACATCTGTGCGCTCTAATTATTAATCTTAGTTTTAGATATTGTTTCTCAGTAAGTGAATTATGTATAAAATTCTTATGAGAAATAAAGTTATTCTTAAACCTAATACAACCTGAAACTGATCTGCAAATTGCAAAAAAACGTAAAAAAATTGAATTTGGCGGGCTGCAGCAGCAGATTCACCTTAAATGAAGGTTTTTGTGTTGATGTGAAACATCTATAGGCGCACGTAAAACCGATTTCTGGCGAGGCGACGCATGCCGCGTGGCGATCGGCCACTATACAGTCTATATATTGTACTGTGTAAATGTGTGTGTAGTGCCAGTCGTCCCGTGACGGCTCAATTTTTTATTTTATAAATACTTTTTGTTAAAATGCTGCAACATTGGTTTGGTACCCAAAATAATTTTGTTTATGTGTATATTTTGCACAGAAATAGTAACAATTGAGGCGATTGTTAAAGTGCTAACAGGTAAAAAAAGGATAGCCTATCGAAGCTGTAAAATTAACTTCGGATATATTTTATCTAATTCCTGATCAAATATTTTAGAATGTTTCTTGTTAACTTGGCCCGTATTACCATGAGACTATTCAAGAACTCACTTAAAACCACTGCCACTTTTAGAGCTATGTTTGATTATAAATCTCATACGCAAAGGTTTAGCGAAATATCTCACTCGCTATTGCTACAGTAAAAACCGGCCAAGTGCGGGTCGGACTCGCGCACGAAGGGTTCCGTACCATTATCTATAAAAATGGCCAAAAAAATCACGTTTGTTGTATGTGAGCCCCTCTTAAATATTTGTTTTATTTTAATTTAATTATTTATTTTTAAATTGAATAAATAACTAAATATTCTGTGAACATTTCAAGCGTCTACCTGTTGCCGTTATCAATAAAGAGCAAAAACGAACAAAAAAATCACGTTTGTTGTATGGGAGCCCCCTTAAATATTTATTTTATTTGGTTTTTTAGTATTTGTTGTTATAGCGGCAACAGAAATACATCATCTGTGAAAATTTCAACTGTCTAGCTATCACGGTTCATGAGATACAGCTTGGTGACTGACGGACAGGCAGACAGACAGACGGCGGAGCCTTATTAATAGGGTTCCCGTTTTACCCTTTGGGTACGGAACCCTAAAAATGTTGAAAACTCCATCTCACACAAAAATGATCTCTAAAACAATTCCAACTAAAGTTGATAATCCTTTGTATACTATTTCAGTGTGGCGTAATAGAATGCGTGCCTAATGCCAAGTCTCGCGACCAGCTGGGCAGACAGACTGACATCGGCATGTACGAGTACTTCATCAAAAAGTACGGAGATGAGACGACTAGAGAGTTTCAGGTATGTACCGATAGCAATGTTCGCGGTTTTCAACCTTATATCTAAGAATATAACGTTGAAATTAGATGAACCGCTAAGTTTGTCGAGTGACTGACATGTAAAAGTCAAATCAGTTATTTCAAATAGGCACCTAAAGGCACTTTTGAACGTCAAATTTACAGAAAAATAGAAGTGATTCTAGTCGCCCCTTCCAAAAGGTGGTTTCGTATGGAGAAGAATGGGCAAGAAACTCCACCGTTATTCGCTTTTAACTTTCTTCATGTTCCAAATTCAACGCAATAATCCAATGCAGCAACTTGCTCAGCTCACTGATGATACAGTAACCGGCACGAGTCGTGAGCAGAAACTGACACCTGCGCAGTAGTTAATTTTTCGGTCTCTTTGGCGGAATTAAGAAACAAGGGGGGCGCCGAGCTGCACGTGATTGGTTCATCAGTCGATGCTCGTCGTCTATTGGACTCTCGCGTGTCATTCGGCTACTGTACACTTTCGTGCTATTTTAGTGACTTACGTTTTAGATTTTAAAATAGTTTATTTTTATTATCTCGTTTTAGACATCATTTAACGTTAACAACTAGTTAGATATTGACAAAAGTATGCTGGAAATTTATAAAGACACAGCGGAGGCGACTAACACCTCAGTAGCAACTGTACGGCGGATCGTTAAAGAAGCCATTGGTTCAGAATTTCTGATTTGACCTATCAAAAATTTTAATAAAAAACGGTACTGAATAAATTTGGCTGAAAGTGTACATGCGCGGGCTTGCCCCCACTATTGTCAATCTGTGCTACGACGCGTGCCGGGCATTATACTAAAGCGCATTGGCTTGCACGTGTAATTAGTAAATAATTACACGTGCAAGCCAATGCAGTCGTGAAAGGTAGAATTTTTGGCCGCGAACGTATCTAGTTCAAGCATACACGATAATGCTTTAGAAAGAAATGAATGTGGTATGAAAATTCAAAGCAACGGCTATCGAAGTTTAGTTAACAAACTAATACAGAATGCATTAAACACTCATAAACGAATAAAAACTACACAAACACTCGGACTAATTGGCGATTAATGGTTTAATTTCTGTAAGTATGTAAGGAGCGTAGCAAGTGGCGTTCTCTAGTTTCTGCCTACCCCCATGGGAAGAAGGCGTGAGTTTATGTATGTAAGTAGGTTTGTACAAACTCTTATACGTCAATCATATCCAACAACACCGCTTACTGGCTGTTCCAACTTGCCGTGTTGTTGTAATACCTATGTTCACAAATAAAGATTGATTGATTGATTGATTGCACATTCCAAGTCACCTATTCCCCGGACATTAGCCGCCGCTATTAACGCTCTCTTGAACTCAAACACTGATATATTTGCGAATGAATGGAAGATGATACTGTCAGAATGTTTGAATATTTGTGATAAGAATGCATGACTGTGTTAAATAAATTATTTGTTTAAATAGTGTAATTGGCTTCGGTCGTTCTATTTAAAATAAGAAAATAGTTTCAAAACTAGATGAAGTCGGCGTTTCCTATCTGACTACTCTGAAGAAAGGCCGAAATAAACTCAGACGTCATAGTTTCTTTTAAACTCCAGACATAATCTGGGTCAGGTCATGTGAAGACCATGTAGATTGGTGTCTGAAATCGTCTTTTAAGGAAAGAACCACACAGTGAACCTATCCGAGGTATGAGGAACGCTGATGCGGTTACCGCCAAATTCGTTCATGAACATAATTGTTGGTTGCCGCCGTGGTAACGCAGGAAACAGCAGCAAGCGCCAGTTTAGGAGTAAAATTAACGATCAGTCAATTTTACTCCTTCAGCCGAAAGACGTCCACTGCTGGACATAAGCCTCCCCCAGAGGGGGGGGGAGTTTGCCATAATCGCCACGCTTGGCAGGCGGGTTGACGATCGCAGTATGGTGTTAAAATCAGGGACCACTTTGGTTACCCATTGAAAGGGTTTTCGATAGGGTTTTTCTAAGCGGTTAAACACAGACCCATACTATATGGGTAACCCTTATGAACGGCTTCAATAAAATTTTGGTAACCCATTGAAAGGGTTTTCGATAAAAACCCATACGGTGTGGGTAACCCTTTTGAACGGCTTTATTTTAGCCATTCAAAATTACCCACATCGTATGCGTTTTTGATTAACTGCTTAAAAAAACCCTATCGATCGTTTTTCAAAATGGTAACCAAAATGGTCCTTGGGTAGAATAGAGATAGAATTAGTCATGCTACGCGTGCTGGGCGGATAACGAAACACCATAATATCATGATTTTTCATGTTTCTGGGTTTCAAGTAGGTATAGAACCCAATGAATGGGTTATCATGTAACCCTTTCAATGGCTTTCTAGCATAAAACCCTTTTAATGGGTTACATCATGATAAAGGTTGAATGGGTTACCCCTTCGAAAGGCTTAACCCTTAACCGGGGTTGTACGGTCCCTGGTTAAAATACATAGAGAACGCTGCTGCCCATTCTCTAGTAAGTGCCTTAGTCGCCTTTTACAACACCCACGGGAAGAAATAGGAGAGTGCTATTCTTTACGTCCGGCAGCACACAGACTCCTTGACTTATCGAAGAAATATTGTGATAGTTATAGCGACAACATACAAGAACGTTTATTTCAGGCTGCTCGTCGTTGCTTCGTGACGTCAATGGCCGCATACAGCGTGATCGGATTCCTGCTTCAAATCAAGGACAGACACAACGGCAACATCATGCTGGACACAGACGGACATATCATACATATCGGTTTGTATAGATTGCTGTATTTACTACAGCCATTTACAGGTAGAGATAATCTACGATAACATGGCGCGCCCCTCCAAAATTCAAAACGTTTGGAAGTATTTGTGACAGTATTTACAAAGCGCTACCAAGACTCACAACGCATTGTGTGCGTACTGAGACAGCCGTCAAACATAAATAAATCCAATTATTTATATATTCGTAAGGATTTGACTAAATACATTCAAACTCAAAATCTAAAGTCATTTATTCAAACTAGGCTGAGAATCAGCACTTTTCGAACGTCATTACATGAGACAGTCCCCCAAAAACGCCCACCCTTCACCACTTCCTAGTGCTTTAGCTGGGAAGAAGAAGTGGCGCAACAAACTCCCCAGCAGCACAGCTGTCTGTTCGCATATAAAACTTGAATATATACAATACAATGTAAAATAATTTGCATTCCGCGAAACAAAACGTTAAATTAAATTATTTGCCTTATGTTAGCTAGCACACACCATTATACAAAAAAAAAAAAAAAAAAATAATAATCGTCGAAAACTATACTCAAGCAGAAATAACGTAAACAAAACGTATCTAAATAAGAGCCTCCAGGCATAATGGGCGTGCCCGGTTAAATAAAGCTACAGCTATAACTCGATATTGAAACAGTAATTAGGAGGGGCGGGCCATGGTATCGCTACTATCGCGGGCGTGCAAATCGGACCATCGTAAGGACTATTCCTGCTTGCAGCACTCGGCCGCTACGAGTATAGTAACGCTTACCTACGCTCATCAACCAATAGCAATGCCGCAACGACTATACAGCCCGTAGACGCCTAATGCTTGATCTAATGCACCAAAACTATTCTGTCAACTAGCTGAGGTATGAGGAAGCGGGGCACTGCGTCCTGTTTGAAATAATAGAGGAAAAGAGATAGCTAAAAAATTAGATTCAGAAGAAAGGGACGCAAACATAAAAGACATCAACGAGAGTGCCTGCACCTTTTTTCACCTACAAGTATGACCAGTATAAGATGAACTCCGATAAATAATATCAGAAAATAATTCTAATTATGATTATGTAACTATTAACTTACCGATGAAATGTTATGCCATCTTTCCAGAAACTCGAAATTTGGCTATTGTTACCACACCAACGTATTGTGCAAGGCCCCGCCATTATAATATTTATTTTCACTATTTTTTATTGACTAACGCGAATGTGTTTACGGCTCACAGAAGTGGTCGAAACTGAATCGCAATTGTTGAGTGGTGACCTGTATCAGATCTATAAGTCTGATGTGTTGACAGACATCGGTCGCCTGTAATTAGGCGTCTATGGGTTATATGGTCGTTGCAATGCCGCATCAGATTTTTTGCTGAGACCCTTGTTTTTGTTAATGAAAAAAAAAGACCTCAAATTAACCGGGTCAAGGGTGGTCAGACATCTGTGATCAACAACTCTGTAACAGAGCCTGAGAAATGTATACTTCATTATTTTTAGTTTAAGCGAAATCTGCATATTGTTTGTTCAGAATAAGGAACTGAATCGATTTCAATAATTTTTGCACCATGTTTTTTTTCCCCAAAAATATTTAAGTGTGATGGAAAATATTATCACCGTTTACTTAATTACTTACAATACAATCGCCGTACGATTAGGTACCTATTGCCAAATTATTATCAATGAGCGCAAGACGACCCTGGAGGCGCGGGGGCGCCGTTAGCGTGTTTTTGTAGGGACAACCCGGTAACATAACGACCTTATAACTTTGTGATTTTTCATGATACAGTTTTGAAATTTTGTACAAATATTCTTTACATAAAAATACTAGACACGTGTTTCAGGTTTCGCATATATACTAAAACTAATATTGTATAAGCACATTATAATAAACTATTATAATTTCCAGATTTCGGCTTCATGTTCGAGTCATCGCCTGGCGGTAACCTAGGATTTGAACCAGACATCAAACTGACTGACGAAATGGTGATGGTCATGGGAGGCAAGATGGAAGCACCGCCGTTTAGATGGTTCTGTGAGCTCTGTGTGCAAGCCTTCCTTGCTGTCAGGTGAATATTAACTCTTATTTTATTATATTCATAAAGTTCTTATTAATACTAAGATTTACACGAACACGAACGCTTATAGCATTTTCGCTTGCGCTTCAAAATTCAACGTCAACCGGCAAAAAGAAAATACATTTGGGACAAATTGTTTTGCTTTTTCAATAATACTAGTCCTTCTAAAATCAACTTAATTTACACAAGAATAAAGTTGATATTTGTCGAAGTGGATTAGAATTGCAGGTAAAGTAAACCTACAATATATAAATATGTAATAGGGGCGAGCCTATTGCCATTAATAGGCATGAATCCAGACTCTGACTTGCTACTGAAACAATCCTTATTATGACCCCCCCCCCCCGCTTTGGGGGAGGCCTATGTCCAGCAGTGGACGTCTTTCGGCTGAAATGATGATGTGATGACGATGACGGCGTATAAGTTGGCAAGAGTAGTTAGATGCGCAGAAGTAATTTTTTAGGACTCTTTGGTGGTCAAGCGGGACGCGGGGAATGAGGGAGGGAGCACGCGATTGGTGCGTCAGTCGATACTCGCCTCCCGCACCTCGACCCGCGTTTCTTTCGCTCTCGATTACACTTGCGTGCACTAAAATTATACCCTTAGTTTTTGTTGAATTTTTGTTAAGTTATTGATACGAATTGTTGTTACTATTTTAAATTAAGTTTCTTTTACGAGTGTATTTTTGCGGGAGCTACTAATGAAGCTTGTTGACCTTTAGTTCTCGTTAACATTGTTTTTTGAAAGGCCACAATAGATAAAAATATTTTATTATATATTTTATTTATAACACCTAATAAACTTCACGAATTCCTCTCCTTTCTTTAATTTTCTTCTAAGCAGACATGTTTAAAATAAATGATGGCAATAACCATAGATTAATGACAAACAATAAAAGTGACCATTTTTTGTTGCATATGTGTACTATGCGCGAACTTACCCCCACTACCCCAAAACCTTGCCAAGTTACGTGCCGATTGTAAAAAGAATTAAAAATGAAGCAATGAACGATAAACTAATCGTGTGATAGATACATGGTGCTCACATATTTACAAACATTGTAAAAGTATCCGAATTTCATAAAGCAATTTATAAGTCAGTGTGTGAGTTAAAGTAGTAACAGAATGTAAAATAAATAAGAGGCACCTACAATACAATTACTACATCACAACAAATTTCTCCTTCCAGGCCCTACCAAGAAGCAATAATATCAATGGTTTCTCTCATGCTGGACACAGGGCTACCCTGCTTCCGAGGACAAACGATCCGCCTTCTCCGTTCCCGATTCGCGCCGAATTCGACCGAAAAAGAGGCCGCAGCGTACATGCTGTCCGTTATTAGGAACTCATTCCTGAACTTTAGAACTAGGACCTATGATATGATACAGTATTATCAGAATCAAATTCCTTATTAGATTGTGGTTTTTCTTATTAGGAGTTCAATGTAAATGAGGTTTTGTCTGCAGTATGGCAGGTAAAAGAAGGGACATATATGGAGTGTAGTACTCATGAAAATTATCAACTTTTAGTGTCGGTCCAACTGTGATTTATAAAAAGAAAAAAAAATTGTTCCATACATTTTCATAATATTAATGTCTATCGTCAACGCGAGCATGGTCGAAAAGCTTGTTGTTTCATCCAGCACAAGTGAGAATTACTCGCAAGCAAGTGAGAACACGATAACATTAAACGAAAAATTCTGTGCGGAAATTTCATAAAACTTGTTCCAGGAAATACGTGTTTTTGAGTAAGTGTTACAAGTTTGTGAAATAAATGTTTGCCATTTAGAATCTCCATTACATTTCCGAGGTTTATATGAATATGTTTTCTTAACTTATACAATTTATGAGTACATTATGAACGGCCAAAGTTCAGGTAAAATTTCTGCGAAAAATCAGATTTTCTCAGGCTTATCCTGAATTTATTTTTCCTAATTTTAATTTTTTTGTTTTCATAGAAACCTATACTACGTTTGAAATAAGATTAGACATTTAAATGAACCTTTTTTTACAGTCCGTTTAACTGATTTTGACTTCTATTGCGTTGGTGGCATGACAAATGGCAGCTGTAATAAACAGTTGGTATTGTAACAACGTTTTTGCTTTTAATGCCATTCTTATGCCTACGGAATAGAAGTCAAAATCGGTTGAACGGACTGTAAAAAAGTTTATTTAAATTTCTAATCTTATTTCAAATGGAGTATAGATATAATGCACAAGATCCCTATTAGTTCAAAAAAATCAAAGAAAGATGTATTACAACGCCATAATCACGTAAGAGCGTTTGTATGAAAAGTATGACGGGTTGTCCGCTCTTAAAGGATGTTCCTTCGTTTACCTGCTATACAGGGTTATATTTAAAACGTCAATAACCTCTTAAGGGGTCATTGTACTCGTCATTATGAACAACTTTTACTATGGGACCAAACCTGAAATCGCGAAAAAAAAAAATCAGTTGTTCCCTACATTTTAACGAATTATTCGAACATAAATGTAGGGAACAGCTGGTTTTTTTTTTGCGATTTCAGTTTTGGTCCCATAGTAAAAGTTGTTCATAATGATGAGTACAATTACCCCTTAAGAGGTTATTGACGTTTTAAAAATAACCCTGTATAACCGTTATGCGATGCCTCTGGTCTTGCAGAAGTCTATAGGCGGCAGTTACCACTGATCATCAGATAGCCGCCTATATATTAGCCAATGTATGGCATACTAATCTAGACAATGTGTGTTGGGGATTTGACCTTCGCATCGGTGATTCGGTTAGGATTTACAGAAACTCCATTGTGTCTCGCGTGTGTCCACGTTACGAAGGGTTAAATCATCTTTGTAGGTAATTATGGTGATAGCATAAACAGGTGATATGACTTTGGTGATTTTCATTACTAACTGTGGTGTAACTTGGTGTTTCTTATAATCACCACTCGGGGTATGAAAGTTTGACTGTCGATTCTTTATATCTACTACGCTACCCAGCCGTAAATGTGGTATCGAGTCGATTAACACTGCTACTTTTACATTATCTATAGTGCGTTCACTATTAACTTAGCACTGAATTTTGCAGTCATGTGATTGGTAGTTCTGTTCTGTCAGTCGCCATTTTGAACTATTAGTAATGAAACTAAGACTGTATAATTCAGTGCTACCAATCGAGTCACGCGTCAACTTATTGTGAACGCACTATAAATTGACACAAAATCTTTCGGTTCATTGAATTCCAGCAGTTCATAATTAGTTTCAGAGTAAGTTTTCTTTCAATTTTACTTCTGTTCCGATTTTAATCAAATATTTAGCTCAATAATGAAGTTACAAAATTAAGTGTTAATCGACTTTTGTGGTTTTGTTACAGTTCAGCTTTTGTAGTGCGTCATCTTTTCACTCATCTATGTTTGACAATACCTTTCTAAATTCCTACTGTGCGTTCACTATAACATGACGCGTAACGCGATTGGTAGCACTGAATTTTGCAGTCATGTGATTGGTAGTTCTGTTCTGTCAGTGGCCATTTTGAACTCTATTAGTATTGAAACAGACTGCAAAATTCAATGCTACCAATCGCGTCACGAGTCATTTTATAGTGAACGCACTGTATGTCATTTTACGACCAGATACTGTACAGTCCGCTCCCAGTTATTTTACCTACGACAGCAGCAACCCAAAATAAACCTATTTGTACCTTAAATAAAGATCACAGTGAGTTTGACACTGATGCAAAATCAGAAGTAAAATAATTGTGAAATGACTGTTAGTAATTTATCGAAGGATTTTTTTAATAAAACGCCATTTTACGACACCAATATTTTATTAAACACACCTATTCATCCTGCGAATTGACAACATGTAGAAAATTAAATGCAATTGCGAAATATTACTACGAAATACACATATTTTACTACTTTCGATGCGAAAAATAGTTAAAATAATCTGTCGAAATAAAAGTTTATATAAAAATAAACTTAAAAAAACTAGAAAGTTTTTTTTGCCACAATGTTTACCCAAAATATCGTTGCTAAATAAAAGTTACAGTATGCCAAAATATATCGTCGACCGATTTTACAAAAACATATTTAATTTTTTGGTTCTTTATGAAAGACGAAATAAGTACAGTAGTACCCAACTGATATGGCTTACCGATGTACCTGCGCAGAAGATAAATTTTAAAAGTGCGGGAAATGCTATTGACTAATCGGCACGCTCCATGCACCGCGGTTCTTTTTCCTGTACCGCTATTGGTCGGCAGCTGCCGCCATATTAGCGTGCGCCGCGTTGGCATGTTTGTCAGCCGCCATACTTCTGATCGAGTGCACGCTAACAGCTCCAGTGTATTATGAACCTTATAATAGTGACCTAAGGTTGATTGTAAGTTTTAAACATTCTTTCGTTAATCTTCGGGGCCATACTTTCTTTTCTGTGCGAACGAAGATTCGCGACGCGCCTTATCAATTGGGTACCACTGTAAGTACTTTAAATAGTTGAAAATAACAAACTAAATTTTTATCATAAATATAATCAGCCTATAATGTGCCCACTGCTGGGACGCAGGCCTCCCCTCTGTGAGAGGGAATGGACCGTTATACACCACGCAGCCCCAGTGCGGGTTGGTAGATGACACTGTCTTCTATTTTTTGGTTCACGATGTTTTCCTTCACCGTTTTGAGAGCAGGGGTGATGAAATAATTTACACAATGCGCCTTATGCGTAAGTCGGCCGTTACCAAGGGACCACCACTTTCCTCTAATTTTTATTATAATATATGTCGAATTATATTCTTTTGGGACTTTTTGTCTCACAACACCCTTAAAAACTAATGATTCATTCATTACTGCATATACACGTGCAGAATTCACATAAAGATCAGTATCTTAAATCTATTAGACAACGCGCTGGGCAGATATAATAAATATGGATTCTAAAATATTTAATATAACAATGCGTTATTTTCCCTTAGTTTTCTTAAAATATAACTTTTTAGTGTCTTAAGCCGAGATCTATAAACTTTACTTATACTTAGCACATGCTTTGCCTTAAACATGTTCTCAAGTCTATCTTGCACTTGAAGTTTGTCAGTTTTGCGACAGTGACATGAATAACGCTTAGACAAAGTACATGCTAAGTAACGTTCATAGATCTCCGCCTTAGATCGGCTCTCAAGGCGTGTTGCATTGACCCCCAATTATTCTCAATCAATCAATCAACCAACCAATCAAAACATTTTTACCCTGAACTCCAAGTCTTATTTTACCCTGATTTCCAAGGCTAATTTTACCCTGACGTCCGAAAAAAATTCCGTGGTGTTTGATCCATATTATTTTTCCTTTCATTCACAAAAAATCACGAATGCGAATGAAACTTTTAACTATTCACTGGCGGTCAAAACAAATAGAAGAAACAATACATTAGTTAGTGCGAATGTTATCTGCCTAGCGCGTTAAACTATATTCCTACATACTTACACTAAATACAATAAACGTTTGACACAAAATTATTATTATAGATGATCAAGTATACCTATAGTTGTACAAGGATCTTTAGGCGTGTGAACAGAGTTGGAACGAATGCCGCCATCTTTCTTTTCAATACAATTTCTGTAAAAATTTCACAAATATTTACCGACAACATTGAGGTAATGAATACAATGGAGCGGGCATATTCTACTAAATGAAGAATAGTTATACAAATATCTATCATATCGACACAGTCATGTCAAAAAGCGTTTTGTTTCTTTCTAACTCATCAAGAGCTATTTAAGAGAAAAGATATATCTAAATGTCTGTCAAGGACTAAATTTGGCAAGACTTGTGTGACGTCAAAATCTGTCTAGGCGTGACCGGCCGCCATGTTTAATGCCAATTGTGGTACAAACTCGGCAATGTGCTGTCAAACGGTTGCTTGCGTTCTCTCTCGCACTCGCAGGAACAACGCCATAAAAGCCGGCCATTTTAAGTACCCGATTTTTGTAGGTAGTCACGCTAATTTTGTAGGGATGGCAAGTCCTTAGGTTAATAAACAATTACCGACATGAGACTTCTTGGCGGGAAAGTGAAGCGTCATGTTCAGCAGTTTGTTTAATTTTCCAAAATTTGTGTTTAGCCGAATATTAATGTGTAATAATGGTGGATTATTAACCATTAAGTGTTTGTGAACGTGCATTAGTGTAGGCAAATGAAACAAAACAGTGCAACTTCGCTTCAAGTTCTCTCAAGAAGTCCACGTGAGGTCTCAGTAAAGTGCCACATCTTTACTGAAACTCAAGGGGAGTGGGCGGGGATATCTTCACCATGCATTTATAATTAATTTCATCAATATTATACAAGAACTAAAACTTGACATTGGCTAAATGCACAAACCGTGCGAAGCCAGAAGGAAAAAAAAAAAAAAAATTACCGACATCGCCCCCCTGTCAATGTCATTGACGCGCTAAATATACTTGTAGCATTCTACTTAGAATAAATACAATAAACGTTTGACACTTCCAATATTATAGACAATCAATTATACCAAACAGCGAGTCGCTTTCAAGATTCGTGTACCTAAAACAGATTTTCAGATAAAAACGTTTTCATAATTATTATTATTTGTAAATATACAACATTAGTTTTTGTTTACACTAAACCCCAAAATCACAAAAAAAAAATCAGCTGTTCCATACATTTGTGTTCACTTAAATCGACAAAATGTATGGAACAGCGGACTTTTTTTTTGTGATTTTGGGGTTAAGTGTAAACAAAACTAATGTTGTATATTTATAATAAATACTAAATTCAGCTGCATCCGGTTAGACTGGAAGCTGACCCCAACATGATGATGAGATATTTATAATTACATCATTTAGGAAAGAACGTTAGACACACCGCGTATTATGATTGTATCGTGCAACCTAAACAACTAATAAACAGCTGAAGTTTTTTAAACTAATGCCTAACTTACTATTACTAATACCAACTAAGATTCTCTAAGAACAAAGTTCATTTTTGAATGACAACAACTATTGAAACATTGCCATGCAATTTCAGTTACAATGAAAACTGAATGTTGTGCGGGGGATTTAAGATTCTAATCCTAATTCATAAAATAATTGGTTATAAATTAAAAAAGGAAGGAATGGAAGGATTTAAAAAAGGAATGCATAACGTTGGTTAGGTATGAGAATTAGGATGAATAAAAGGAGATAACATTGATTTTTTGTACGATTCGATGGAAGGAGTGTTACTTCATTAATTTCAATGTTCCGGTGTGGTAGTGAGTCCTTCAACCATTTTTTTATTTAATTGTGATTTGTGGTGAAAGTATTTAGTTTCAATTTATTCGTACTTATTGTTGCTTAAAATTAATTTAAAATGGGGAAAGTTAGGGTAATTTTTTTTAAGGATGATGTCTCAGGGACGGATTTGGACAAAAACTAACAGGGGACGGAGTTATTATTTATAGAAATTAATATAATTTATCCCCCCGGATTATGAAAGCCAATGCAAACAAAACCTTACATGAGATTTGTTAGCAGATTCATTGATTAATCACTTAACATGCTTTCAAAAACCAGGGGCTATAATGACTTTTTGCGTCCCAAGTTACAAAAATCCTATGTGTATTCTGAAATTGAGGTAATAATTATGTCTTAAAATTGTATAGTTCCGTGGTGTCTTTTTCCTAGTGATATTTTAAATTTTGGGAAAAGATTTTACCATAATTGATGTAGAAACTTATACTCGTATACTATATTTATATTCTAACATCAATGTATATGGTTGCATCTTACAGCCTACATGTCATACTCAATACAAATTGAGTTTAGTATATTAAAGAATATTATTAATGTCAAATTATAGCTAAGGGTCGTCCATGAATCACGTGATTTTTAGCAACTTTTTAACCCCTCCCTTCTGGTGAAACATGGTCTAAAACCTCACCACGTATCACCCCTCCCAAAATCACGTTTATTTTTTTGTTACAAAGTATCTTAAATTTTTTCATTATTACAAATTAAAATGATTTTATCTTTAAATACAGGTATTTATTTAATCTAATTTATATCTGCATTTAAAGTCGGCAAATCAAGGACTAGAAAACGCACGTCCAACGAAAAAGAAATACATGATATCTTACTACGTGATTTTTCCCCTCCCCCTTTTGAGGATAAATGGACGATCCCGAAGTAGCTCGGCGAATATACTACGCAGAAGAAAAAAAAAAACAATCCTTAATAATACAAAAGTATTGAAAATAAACCGACAGTGGCTCCCTCTATAACTAAATTGTAGCAGCCTTTATCATGTTACCAATAGCTATAAAAATATATCAATAAAATATATGTATTAGGTAAGCTGTTTTGAATGTTTATGTATCGAAGTGAAAAAAAAAACAATTTATTCTACTAATAGTATTTAGAAGATTTTTAGGCCAATTTCTATAATAGTTTAGCTGTCAATGTCATTTAAATGATACAGGTCATAGAGTAAGCAAGGATATATACAAAATAAAAATATCAATTATTAATATAATATATGTAATAATATTTGGCATTTAATCGGTATAAGGGTAAAATCGGTAAAATGTGCTAAAAATGGATTAAGTACAAACTTTTTGATTTTTACTGCATAGCCAGCTAAGTATAATATTTTATTTATTTGCTCTCATGCACATCACATATTTCTTTTTTTTAGGACGGGTTAGGCATAACACACTTTGTACATTTACAAAATTGTCTTATTTCGCCATTACAATCAAAGGGAAGATTTTTAGTTCCATAAATTATTTCTACCAGAAATCCTTGCTTATGTGAACTGTATCCTAACCGTATATTTGTGAACGAAGTTATAGTTCTCTAAAGTGTGTTTTTACTTACTTATCCTATATTGTAAACAAATATGTCGTACCTATTGAGATTTAGGAAAAAGAAGTGCTTAAATTGTTAATTAGAGGCAGTTTTTGTTGGAATCCATACATAAAGTGTGCGTTTCTTACGAAGATGATGCTCTTCCTGGTTTATGATTTTAATTTCTTGAATTATTCTTATTACTGGTTCAAAGTTTTATATTAGAAAAACCGTTATCGAGTTTAAACAGTAGATACGATTTATGATGCGCATTACCACCCTTTCTTCAAATTGCGAATTGAAGAAAGGGTGGTAATGCGCTGGGTAGCAGCCAGTAGAGTTCATTTATAGGTGCGGGGCAGCGTTATCTCGTCCGTCTTTCTAGAATTGTGTAGTGATGCCACTGTCATTCGCGGTCCTGCGTTTGCGTACGCGCCGTTGCGTTGCCTAGTCGCCAGGTGGCGGTAATTGCGTATATAATAGTAATTTTCGTTTTCGTACCGTATTTATTTACCAAATAGGATAAGTGAATAAAAATACACTTTAAATAATATATTAAGTGTTGTGTTATAAAATTGTGTATATATTATTGTTGATGGTACTGTTCTGACATTCCTCTGGATTATTCATGTTTGAACGAATAAATCTGGATAAGGTGATAATGCGTTTTATTTATATCTTGTTTTCAGTTTTTTAACATTTCAATTAATATTTAATGCAATCCATAATTTACACATACAAGTATTAATAAATAGAGAAAAATATGGACCCTGTCGGGGAAGAGGGACAGCGAAGTGCTAAAACATTATATTCGTTTATACCTAATTTCGAAAAACATTACCCTACTTTTGAGCTTCGCCGCAGCCAGGTCAAAATCTTAGCACAGTCATTGAACAATCACATTATTAACAACAAGCATTACCTATTTTGGCCTCGTATAAATTGACGCGGCGTAGTAATTCGAAAACGCCGACACTTCGAAATACACGACACATTATACAAAAATATTTTATATTCATATTATAGATTTCTAATATATTTTGTAGATCGGCGATCAAAGAATAACAAGGTACAACGTAGAAACGAGGAAAATACAAACTATACAGTCACGAACATTATTAGGTGCAAGGGATTTTCTCCCAAAGTATTGATATAAATGTTATGGCGTTTCGAGCATAGTATTATTTTCAAAACCATACACCATTAAGAAATAGGTCTTTTTATCAAAGTTGTAATCGTTTTTTCATGAGACAATCGCTTTTGAATTTTGAGATTTATGCTCGTGACTCGTGACCATTACCAAGTATAAATGCACAACGACGGCTTTCTTAGTTCATTATTTAAGTCGGTTCAATTGCTCACATATCAGGGGTTGATCTGGCCCAGGTGCTCCCCGAACGTTCCAAGACCCGATGCCGCGGAAGTCCAATACCAAACCAGCCCTCTGTATGAAATCCATGCCGAACACCGTCGTAATGGTACCCGGCAAGTCGATGAACATCGTCGAAATCCTAACTCCGGCCGCCATCACTTCCACGGTTGCCACGCGAAAAACTTGAAGCGTGGGTACACCCCTAATTGGCATAATCAGCACTTTATAAGAGAAGTCCTGCCCATAAGCAATGAAGTGCTGTATCAAATCCATTGATGCAATAGAATGGCTCGACCCCGTATCCACTACGATGTTAAAGTTCATATCATATATGTTAACATTAATCATAGGACTGCTATTCGAAACCTCATGCGTACACTTCTGACATTTCAGGCCCACAATATTGTCGGATCGGCAGCGGAAACATACCATTTTGCTGAACTTTTCAGCGTCCAATTTACTTAATTCCTCAAGCAGTTGGATGTTTGGTCCACTTTTCTCACCCTTGTGTAACTTTCGACATGTTCGCTCAAAAAGCTGGCCATATAGTTTGCAGTGGTCGCAAGGAGTTTCAGAACTATCGGACGTGTGGAGTAATGGTGGTAAAGATGAAGAAGTGGCAGGCCATTCTGGTGCGCCAGCCTCAACAGGTGATTGAGGTGACTCAGGTACTAGAGGTGGCGTATCTGTTAGAGATCCCGCAGAAACTTGAGGCGACCCAGGTGCTTGACGCTCTTCGGGTGATTGAGGCTGTATCGGTGCTTCGGGTGCCGCAGCTGCTTGTGGAGGCGCAGGTACTTGTGGTGGCACGGGTGCTTGGGATGGCGCAGGTACTTGAAGCGGCTCAGCTGCTTGTGGTGGCGAAGGTACTTGAGGCAGCGCAATGACTTGAGGCCGTACAGGTGTTTGAGGCGCCGCCAGTGCTTGAGGCGCCGCCGGTGCTTGAGGTGGCGCAGTTGCCTGTGGACTCGATTCCGCGATTGCTTCTTCCACCTGCCGAGCGCGCTCCAGCAGATCTGTGAAACTATCACAATCTTCACGTTCCACTTTTTCCTTTATACGGCGGTGTAACATTGCGTACACCAAATCCAGCTGCGTTTCTTTGGTAAAAGTATTCACTGGTATTTTACTTAATAAACCTTTCGACTTCTGGACGAATGCCGCAGTAGGTTCTTCATTTTGAGCTGCGCTGAAAAGGCGGCGATAAATTCTGTGTGGTTCCGTACGACCACGGTAAGTATTGCGCAGCAGTTTGATAGCACTGTCCCAATCGGTAACCCATGTTTTGTTGTCCTGCCACCAATTCGCTGCCTGGTCCGTCAACAGCAAGGGGAAACTTCGGAGAGCAGATTCATTATTCATTTCACTACAGTTCTTAAAATCGATTACAGCATTGATGAATGGCCTGGTATCACCGACCCCGTTGAAACGTTCTCTACATAAAGCAAAGTTCACTGGGGTGCAACCTGATGGCTTAGCCTCATCAAACTCAGTTTCCATTGTGTTGTCGAAAGCAGGTTTTTGCGGAACAACAGGAGGAATCGGGTGTGGTGGCGAAAACTGTCTTGACGGCCCCTGCACCTGCATCATAAGCAACCCACGACTGTTTTGGATCCTGTGTGGAAACTGATGTGGTGCAAACATGCTTTGTCCATTTACCGCGTAGAGCGGTACTGTAGAGTGTTGATGACCCACCTCAACCATCCCCGGCGGCGGTGGTGGCCGCCTTATATTAGGACAGTGACGGTGGTTGCCTTCGAATCCGTTATTATTGCACATAAATGCAGGAACAAATTCTGGTTGCCTGATCATGGTTAATGATGTCGACTAAATGTACATACGTAAATACTTGCTTAACGTGTAGGTACTGCTGTTAGAGATGATGACTGCTTAGGTATGATGATCAGGGCTTGGGACAACTAGGTTGCAAAACCAAAAGACGTCGAGGGACTGCGGCCGCAGTGCTGGTAGGTACTAAAAGTCTGGCACTAAACTTGTCCAACGTTTGCTACCCTTTCACTAAAATAAACCTGAAATCTAATGTTCATCAGTACGTATCTTTAACGTTCAATATCCACTAAAATACAGTTTTTCCAAATAGTTCAATAGCACTTGTTTGAACGTCCCATCACTATTTTATTTAACAAATGAATTCGTCAACACTTGGAATTTATCACAATAGTTCGCGGGTTCGTCAAAATCGAATTATCAAAGAAATTCAAAAGACTAGTAGGTATTTCAATCAACAAAATGTCTTCAATGTCGCAGCACTAGGGACTAGGTAGGACTGCCGCCGTCGCGCACACAAATCTTTCATTTCTTCTCACTCCTCCTTACCTTTTTACCTACGTCAATGAGTCAGACAAAGTCTAAGCAAATCCAAGTTCATGCATGATCTTTTACAAAATATGCAAGAACTTCATGATAAATGACTGACGAGCCCGATGCAATGTAGGGCGTTGTGGCGGAAGGGCGGATACTATTGATTCGTGAAAATTGCACTGCAAGGGAAGGGAGCCGATAGCCAATAAGGGCTCGCGCGAAAACTGAATTTTGGCGGGATCGAACGAATCTTGTTTGCATAATTGTACGATCCGATGAACCTATCTTACAAAGTTCTCGTTACTGTCTGTTTTAAGCACCCTTTTTATGGTACAATACCTTTTGAATTTATTTTCTAGAGAATAATAAAATACAGTACAGACAAGGGGTTGACCTCTCAAGGTCGTCTGCGCACAAGGGATGAATTTCATATCTCTTTGGAGGATCGAAGGGACTGCTAAGGGGCTATCACGTGATGGAACAAGTCGTTGATTGGGTAGTTAATCATGTCCTGCAGCACTTGTTATCCTGTGTATATAAACAAATTATTATAAACTTAATAGACAAACATTTTGGTGTATCAAATATTGACCTACGCGTACCTAAATAAATTTATCACATTTTAAGATAATGAGACTAGATACTTAAGCAAAGTAGCGCGCACCACATAAACAACACCACATACGCCACATACCACAACTCCACGTAAACATTGACCATTAATATCTACAATTAACATAAAATGATTTAGACAATCTACGCCTAGTATTGGTTGCTTTACGTCACAAACGAAGAAAGTCCATCTAAAAGGTCTCCTTAATTTTAAGTCTAATATTAGTGTCTTTGTTCCATAAGTTTTAATTTCTGTTTCGTTTGCAGCAAATAGTTTAAAATCAGAATTTAAATCTAATTCGCTTTTTTTCTTTACAACACTTTAGGTAACACAGAAATACATGCTCCTGAATCTATCAAGAATTTAATGTTAAGTTTTCTATCACTTACTATTAGGCGGTGATCCTTAACTGTCAAACTTTCCGCCACCGGTTGCAGTTCTGCTAGTTTTCCGACTTCGGTGGGGAGTTCTTCGTTTTCCAGTTGCACGGGTCGATGCATTTCCTCGCTTTTTGTCCATACCTCCAGTGATACGAACACAGCCAATCTGCATTCTCGGATGTCCTGCGTGGTCTTGACCTTGAGCGGCTACGTGAGAAGTTTCTATGTCCACCTCTGCCTCTGTATCTTCCTCTTCCTCTGTCCATTTCATTTATTTTCAGGTTTATCTTCGCTATTTCTGCCATGATGGTTGCTACGTCGAATGTGGTCGTGGACTTCGCATCACCACGCGCTACTTCATTGACTTGGGCGGTCTGGTTGGATTTCATGATTTTGTCTGCTATTATTGCCATTTCTTCTAGGTCCTTTGTAGGTGTGACGGTGAGTACTGCTCTAACTGCCGACGGTAAGTGACCTTGCCATAATATTTTTAATTTGCTAGATTCATTTTATCACGCGATGTGTGTACGTGTAACTCGGATTCGCGCGTGCGCTTGTTTCGAGATCGGGGTCACCACTGTTAGGATTACCTACTGGGATGGTACTCGTAATCAAAGGCTCGAGAGTCAAATGCCAACTGGCTTATATTTCTTAATAAGCTTACATTTATAGAGTGTTACTGTGTCTGTGTGCGTGTGTGAGTATGTATGTGTGTATATGTGTCCCCACAAACCTATTTGTAGTTATTTATAAGCAAACATTTAAGTACTCATGTGGAAAAAGTTTGAAAGTTGAAGTCGTTTTAAAACGACTAGGTACATATAAACTACGACACAAGCTGTTACAGCAAGTGGATTCAGTGCATGATTCTGGACCCCAAGCATTGAATATTTTCGCCGGTTATTAAAAAAAAACGTGTTTCCTACAAAAGTGCAACTTACGCGGTCAAAATGTATGAATTCCATACATTTTGACCATGGCTTGTCCTGACTTTCATAATAAGGAACAGCAAATATATATTTTTTTAATTGTTTCAATTAAAACTAAAAAAAAAAAAATAAAAACAAAAAAAAAAACAAAAAAAACTTCATAATGAATAATTATGTCTGGAATTCTGAATGTTGTTGGTAGAAGTTATGAAGTTTAGAAGCGAGAAAAGCGTATGAGTCGAGTTTACTTTTTGATAATCTACAGATGATAGCTATGTGCCATTTCTGGCTGACTTGCGAAAGGCATTAAAAATAAAGTAATCAAATGACTGAATATTTTTTATTCAAAATCCATATCATAACATTCTGTATACGACAAGTAGAATTCTACTTTTTTCAAACACTTCTTCACTTTGCTTACATCTAAATGAGGTAAATGTTCCTTTTCATGTTCAGGGAATTTTCTGGAAAATGCTGTTTTGCCTTTAACAGACTTTTGTTCAGGGTTTTCTTGTTTTCCTATAGATTTGGCGTTGGTTAGTATGTGGTGTAAATGTGATAACGCAGCCTGGTAGTAGTATTTCTCGTTTTCTTCACTGGGACCTCTGATTATGAGAAATGTGTCCTTTTTCATGACTGTCAGACTAGCTTCGTCAGTTTGTATGAGTTCACTCTGAAATGGTAAAAAAAATCTAATTAGAAATACTGCGACTTTAATAGGAAGCGCGACATTGATACTTAGGCCTAAAACGCACTAGCGGCTGGCCGTGATGCGGCGTGCCGTTGCGGCAGGTCGCAGTTTAATTTTTATATGAAACCGCATGATATCAACGCACTGACTTGCGGCCAGCCGTCAACCGCTCCGGTTGTCTTGGGGCTGCGGCGGTAGCCGCAAGCGCTTCCCGCCCTAGTCAGTCACAGTAGAGGGTGTATCCAAAATCTATGTTTATTTTTACGACGACGTTTTCCACGATAGTAATATAAATTTTAAATAACTGCAGCAACTTCTCCGACGTCCATCATATCCAATATTTCTTTCAAAATGCGGCGGACCGCAATAGAACCGAGACTATACGGTGAGCCGGAATACGGCGTGCCATTGCGGCAGACCGTATATACTGCGGCCTGCCGCAACGGCACGCCGCATTACGGCCAGCCGCTAGTGCGTTTTAGGCCTTAGACAAGCATTTTCCATGCTTGTGTTTACCACAAAGCTTTATTTAGCTTTATGATTTAGATTTAAATATTATGAGGGAATCTGTTGTTAGAATGTTTTTCAGAATACGCTTTTCTCAGAAATAGTGAGATGAGCCACTTTGCAGGTTGTTACGGAATAATCTTAAATCAATACATCCATGAATACTGCTAAGCATGCTGGCTGTGGGTGCGTGGGAGTCAGGCCTCTGGCTTCAAAAATTCAAATTCAAATCTTTATTGCATAACACATGTGTGTAAAAGTTCTTAAAAAATAGTTATAATGTTCACATGGTCCCTGTCGGGCACAACAATTTTTTACAATACTACACAGAAATAATTTTCTTTTTTTTCCGCGCTTTACTTTCGCTAGGTTGAAGGACAAACAAAGGAATAAAGCCGATAAACAGCCTAATATGAAAAATAGAAAATTAAAATATTTTTGAGTTTAGAACACAAATAAACGTTAATTTGTACATAAACGTTTTCGGAGATTTAAAAAAAATCACCTCCGAATAGAGAGGACCGTCTCTGGCGCGAGACGGTGTGAATAGAGGCATTAAATTAATTTGGACTAAGTACAGGTTTAAGTTATGTGGCAATTGTTATTCCCGCACACGTGTTGGAAAATAAAAAATCGCACGCGTGTGAAATACATTGCATTGTGAACCTAATCGTAGTGCGATATGAACCAGTTTTCGAGGACGTGTACCTATTGAAAAATATTTTATTGGATAACAATTAATATAATACTGGTTAAAAATTTAAAATAACTTTGGAAATAACAATGAAATTTTTATCAAATTCTGATAGATGGAAACGGTTACTGTGGGTCATCTTTAGAAGATGGACATGCTATTGCGGAGTTTTTTGTTGAACTTTTAAAAATGTGCCACCGCGAACGTTCCCGGTCGGCCACTTTTCGCCCTTATGCCCATAGTAATAAGGTTGAAAAGTGGTCGACCGGGAACTTTCGCGGTGCTACAATCCTGTAGGTGTAGAACATTCATTTTATGTATCTCGTACGATTTACGCGGCTCACGCGAATAAAGCTCTACCAGTCTGCATGATTATTTCAGACATCTTCAACAATAATCGTCATATTTGAGCCAATTTACAATGTAAATTAAAGTACCCTATGTCATAATCCAGGTAAATAATTTATTCATTCCGTAATACATTGTTTTCATATAACTCTATTGGTTTACGCGGCGCACGTCAGTAAAGCTCCCAGTCGGCATGACTTTTTCCTCATTGTTCTGCCAATTTACACAAAACCGACCTCATAATCCGGATTCCGTGTGGTGCCGGACCTACCCTATTTCTTCCCGTGGTGTCGTAAAAGGCGACTAAGGGACTTACTTACTAGAGAATGGGCAGCAGCATTCTCTATGCATTTTAACATCATACTGCGATCGTCAACCCGCCTGCCAAGCGTGGCGATTATGGCAAATCCCCCCTCTTGGGCGAGGCCTATGTCCAGCAGTGGACGTCTTTCGGCTGAAATGATAAATGATGATGATGATCCTCATAAATCAGTCTGTCCATTAGTGAAAACCGTTTGGTAGTTTTAGAGTTTATTGTGTTCAGACACACAGACAGACACGGGGACTTTGTTTTATAATATGTAAGGTTAAAATTACCTGTAGGCATTTCTGTGCAACAGACTCCAATGCAATGGCCGGATCGTCAAAGTTGGCATTACTGTCCAAATTATCACAAATATTGAGGAGACATATCACTGCCTCTCCTGGTTCTATCTCTCCATTGAAATACCGCATTATGAAGGCATAGGATGCTAGCACATTAGTAATGTTATTCTTGATAGCTGGTGATGGTTTGACTGCCTGTAAGAAGTATTAAGAATTGTTTTTTTTTATTGATTTTTTGCCGTTTCGCATGGATGTGACGCATGTTTCCCCCAACCTTTTCTTATTTTTGTGTTTATGTTCTTTTTTGCGACATGTTTACCGCAAATAAACGTATTTTCTTTCTTTCTTCTAAATGAAATGATCATCAATCAGGAGGCAAATACTCACCTCTCACATACTTAAAAAATCTTCGAAAATTTAGGTATATTAGAGGTATTTGTGACGATTACCATTCTTAAAAATACATAGCTTAAATCCCCTTGAGAACATGGTGTTTTTGTATTAATTTAGAATGTAGATTGTTTTATGGATAATTCCTTGTTGGAAATGTAGAAAACAAATCTCCCATTTGTTATTCAAGAGGAGCTTCAAATTAAGCACAGAATCTATTGCTTCATAGAAAGATGTTCTGGGTCCTGAAAGTTGGTAGAAAACCTATGTAATTGAGGCAAACTGTTGTAAATTTTAAAAGCACACTTACAGTCAAAGTATCAAACTTAGGAACAGCTTTCAACTCAGGACATTTCTTCAAAGCATCCCCATCATCAACAACTACATCTTCCACCAACTTCTTATCCCTTCGATACGTCCACCATGGTTCCCACTGCGGCATTATAGATCCTACATCCCCTTGATTTAACAACGCTTCAAATTCATTCCTCTCATCTTCTGTCAATGCATTCCATACAGCATCTGCATCATCAAGGTTCAAGTCTTTTATCCGTTCCTCAAGGCCTATTTCCGGTTCATCATCAGAATCAGCTGGTTCGTCATCATATTCTATCAAGTCATCTATGTCAATGTTGTCAACATCTTCATTCTGCATCCGTTTTAAAATGTCAATCATTTTGTCTCTGGATTCGTCATCAGCGTGGTGTGACGTTAGTTCCTCGTTTACGCAGTCTCGGTAGAAGCTTTCCGAGCATTGCTGGTGCTTCTCTGATTTGTAGCAGACTAGGGAACAGTAGAAAGTTTCGCAGCGCGGACAGCTGTATTTGCTCTGTTTGTCATCGCAACTGAAAGATTAGTTAATGATGATTTTATTTAGTTATCCGTGTAATAAACTTGATTTAAAAATTTAAATAAATAATGATAAATGGGCTTTGGGCCAGAGATATAAATCGATGCCTTGGGCTAAACAAAACATTACAAAGAGGTTAGGTTTATACTCACAGTCCACAAATGTTTTGGTTTATCTTGGAAGTTTTATTATCAGCCATTGTAACGTCTTATTGTATACAAATAGTCTTTACAAAACAGAAATAAGAAATCTCTATCTCATTAACGTGAATCTGCTTTGGGTTCCAACATCAAACAGAAAACACAATTTGTTTGACATTTTTTGTGAATGTTAAGAAATGAGAATGTTCAATTCAATGAGTGATTTGTTGATGACACTTAGTTCAGCAGTGCCTGACTGTTTGCGTTTAGTTTTCGATCACTACTTTGTATTTTCTGGAAATTGATATTATTATAATTTATTTTTTGAAGAACTCTGCTGTCCTTTTATTGCATACCTACTATTGAATTTAATATTAGAAAAATAAATACATAAAATACTAAGATTTTGCCTACTCATGTTGGAAAGTTAGTGATTGTAATGTAATTTCACACACAAAATAAAAAAAAATAAAAAATTGTTTACAAACGTCAATCAAATTATTACACAAACACTATGAACCGGTGATTACCGGTGCCAAAAATCAAGTTTTATTGATCTGATATGTTATAAGATCAGAGAAGTAATAAGATCTAAGAAGACCTATCTCTTAAAATACCATTGTTAACATGTCGGACCCAGAAATAGTGGAGGATTTCTTCGGGGTTTACTTATTATACTGTATCAACCCTAAATACAAAGGCCGCACATACATCGGTTATACTCGGGACCCAAACAGGAGAATAATGCAGCATAACAGAGGAACATGGGCTGGAGGGGCTCACCGAACTAATAATAAAGGACCCTGGTATGTTTAATTATAACTTTACATTTTTTTTTAGTGTCCAGACTATCTGCTGTTGATTGTTTCTTCAGTAGGATAGGTACCTGCCGAGCTTTTCTTGCTAAAACCTCCCAGGCTGAAGCTTGCTGACTAAATAGCAACTCAATAGCTTATTATTTTTATGATGTCTTATTTTTACATCAAGAATAGGTACAAACATCAAGTTAAAATTTTAAACAACTAGTTTATTAATTCCTACTACCCACCAGCGTTGCCAGACGTCCCGATTTTAGCTCAAAAATAAATGTTCCGCACAGGACAACCTCTGTCCCGCTTATTGGGGATAGAAAAATAAATAAGTAAGTAAGTAATGTATTACTTATATTCCTCTGAAGACTTACTTAGTTGCCTTAGGTACAGGGCAAACCGGACAGTTATTAGTATAGTAAAGTAACATATTTTCATTACAATACATTTTTTATTCTTTATCATCATTGTAAACTTAATTTGAAACTTATGTTTTCTTATTATGTCGCACTATTGACCACTGAATACCGCTTTTTTTAAACCCTCCTCAATTCCAACTCAATAAGTTGCAAAATCCCAGTTTATCAGAAAAAAAATCTGGCAACCCACCCACTGGGACTGGCACAGTTTATAAAAGAAAATAAGTTTAGTTAAATAAACTACACTTTCTTGTCTAAAATTGAAATAAATATTTTTAGGAAGATGGTGATGATAGTGCATGGATTCCCAAATAATATTTCTGCTCTTAGAGTAAGTACCTACCTATTTAGTTTCATCCTTCATTCCTTTAATTATTTATAACTAATAAAAGTTGTTAAATACTTACTTACTTTTTATCATGACAAATACTTAAACCGTCTTATTACAAAACAAGATTTATATTTTGACATGGCTTAAACCATGGAGCCAGTTTTTGTAATAAGAACGTAACTGTGATTGAAATACCGTTCTTTATACAAAACTGTAAACTTAGTTTGGTACTAAGTTGTCAATTTGGTATTAAGAACTTTACTTTACAAAGGAATACAGTTCGAAATTCAATAATGGCTCAATGGTTTAAACCTGGGTCAGAAGATAAACCTTGTTTTGTAATAAGACAGAAAGTGTTTGACTGGTATGTACCTAATAATTACATAAAAAAATCTCAAAAAAATAAATAAAACTGGAATATTATGTAATATATTTCAATATGTAAATAATTATCATTTACTTATATTTTTCAGTTTGAATGGGCGTGGCAGAACCCAGCAAAGACAATAAGGCTGCAACACCTAAATTTGAAGAAGATCCCAAGAAAGGAGTCTGAATTCAAGTTTAAACTGAGGGTCTTGAGTGAAATGCTCCGTGTGGGACCTTGGTGTCGCCTGCCTTTGATTATAAGGTGGTTGGAGATGGAATATCATGAAGACTTTCCTGTAAGAATGTTTTTATCGGTTGCTTTTATGTTTTACATCCAGTTTCTGAAAGGTCAATCAAGCACAGGACCGGTCGAAGTGGCGGTGCTTGGGGAGGACTATGTCCAGCAGTGGACGTCTTTCGGCTCAAATGATGATGAAGATCAACCGAAAATTTAATTAACACACTGTTCAAAACTCGAGTTAACTGCTGTATTTGTTTGACTGAAATCTCAACAGCCAATCAAATGATTAGACATGAGATTTGACAACAGAATAAATTCTAAAGAAGTCCACTGTTCAGTCCTTAAATATTACTTTTTTCTTATTTAAAACTCCTTTCTCATATTTTGAAATGCCTCATAAACTCATACGTAGTCATCATCATTTCAGCCGAAAGACGTCCACTGCTGGCCATAGGCCTCCCCTAAAGGCGGGGGTTTGCCATAATCGCCATGCTTGGCAGGCGGGTTGGCGATCGCAGTATGGTGCCAAAATGCATAGAGAATGCTGCTGCACATTCTCTAGTAAGTCCCTTAGTCGCCTTTTACGACACCCACGGGAATAAATGGGATGGTGCTATTCTTTACGTCCGCCACCAAACGGACAAACTCATAATAAACAAGAGTAAAGTTTACAGCTGAAAGGTTTCAGGCATTATTTTATTGAGTGTGGATATTAATCAAAACTAAAACATAATCATTATTCAATTGTCTCCAATATGGTAAAAAAATCTTATATTTTATTGCAGCCTGAAAGAATACCTCCAGAACACATGATATTCAGCCAAGGTCCAGTCAAAAGCAAAAACTTGAAACACAAAACTTCTAACACCATATCAGCTGACGAAGAATGTCTACTATGTTCCACGTATATAACAAATAGCCAAACAAAAATAACCTGTTTAAATCCAAACTGTGAACTTATAACCCACATTACATGCTTAGCTGACCTATTTCTGGTGCCAGGAGAATATGTCCCTATAGGGGGCAGCTGTCCATTCTGCAGTGCAAAGTTAAAATGGGGAGACTTGATCAGGAAAATGAAGGGCTGTTCTCGAATGAGTGGCGGAGAAGAATGCAGTGATGAAGAACTTGAAGAAGCTACGCAAGATAGAGGATTTGCTGAAGATCCTTCCTGGATGCTTGATTGTAATGAGGATTTATAACGAATTTTTATTAAGTACTAAGTATATTATTTGATGAAATATTTATTTTTATTTCTTTATTTACCTACCCCAGTTCTAACCATTGATACGAAAAAACATCTTGTATGTGAAAAATAACTAAATTTCGGAAGTCGGTGTCTGGTTTTGTATATTCTTTTTTTGCCACCGACCTCCGAAATTAAAGTTATTTTGCACTTGTCGAAGTCGATTAAAAATGAAAAAAAAAAAAGATTGTAGTGTTATGTGACTTAACGTCTGATCACTATGGTTTATATGCTAGCTGGACATTCAAATCTCAAAACACTCATAAAATGACTTACGCACTGTTAGAACTTCACTGACGCTATGCCATTAAGTAGGTACTTACTTACATTTTTTTTTTACCATTAAACCGGCCAACTGCATGTCGGACCACGCTTATTGAAGGGTTCCGTAGTTGGGATGAATTTATCCCAAATCAATCTTAACATTGTAGTTGAGTTGCTTTACAAGTTAACGAGTAGGTAATAGTTGACCAACTTACATTTGCAGTTAAGAATTGACCGTGGCGTACATATATCGATGTATGGGAGAACATGTTTTTCAACTAAAATGTTAAGTTTGTTCTTGGGATAAATTCATCCTAACTACGGAACCCTTCATTGTGCGTGGTCTGCCACGCATTTGGTCGGTTTTTTTTTTAAGTCAGTACCTACTTAGTTTAAAAAGGCAGGTCTCCTACCATATTGGTCTCACCTACCCAGATGATCCCATTACCTACCTTCCTCCAGGAAAGTAGTAAGGCCACCAGTAGGTACAGTACACAAATTACACAGACCCTCATTCCGGCCTCGCCGCCGAGGTACCACGCGAAATCCCAGACGTAATTGTCCAGTCCCTTGCTCGTCGAATAGCCAGCCACCCGCGCCGGGGCTGAGTGCGCCGTAGCATTAATTTTAATAGTAACCCCTGATAATAATCATGATTTAAACTTTGATACAGCCTGTCCCCAACTTGCTGTTCCCCCAACGACGCCCTAAGCCGAGGTCCGTACCCCACAGGGGGTGCCCTTAGCGCGCAGTCGCTTAGTTTATAATATTTATTTTCGCCCTGGCTGGAGGCTTTAAGCTCAAACCTTAAGGCAGCCACAGGAAAGTCCGGTTAAGTAGTCACGTTTTCTCAAGGTTCACTACGAGATGCCGATGATAATACACAAAAAAAAAAACCATATTGGTAATTTAAAAGTAAATTGGTTTGGCCTAAACCGCCTTCAATGCGTTTCGACCGCTTTACTTTGAGAAATTTCCGCATTGGTGGACTCTAAGGAAAACAGAATATCTATTTACTTACATAGACTGTGCGGACATGTCAAATTACGCGTAAGGCGTACGCGTAATTTGACTCGTTCACCGGTTTCCTCCAAGACAGCTATAATTACTGTAATTAGCACAATATTTAGTTGCGTTATTACTATTCGCATCGGTATAATACGAGTCACGGAACATCAAACATGTTTCAAGTTTAAGGAGTACGGAAGCCGTGTGTGTGAAACATGTAAGTACCTACTCACACATGGACTACTCAGCTTGAGCTGAACTTGACTGACATTTTTCTTTTTTTTTTCTAACTTACCGACACCTTGACAATTCAAAAGTGCTTGTAAATGGTTTAATTGAAATAAATGCTTTGAGTTTGAGAAGACAAACACACGCTAGGTACAGTGAGCAAAAAATGTACCAAATGGTATGAGTGAATGTTTCAAAGTAATGCGCTTTACGAACGAGTGCGACGCGAATGAAAATTAAGGCGCTGACCCATGCGTCATGTGCGTGGGCAGGCGCCGTCAGTTGGGACTGCTTGGGACTGGCCATCTCATAAGTGTCATGTAATATATTTTCTCACACATAATTCCCTAGTAGGAGTAGTCTATGCATATAATTATATACAACATTAACGGTGTAACTAATATTTAGTAACAATATAATTTAAGGAGTGTGAAGTGTCCATGGAGTTCATTGCCGGTTCTTCTCCATTGGTACCCCTACTTACTACACTTTGGAATAGGCTACATATTTCTGAATTACACCATTCAGGCTTTTGAATTGTTAAGGTGTCGCCTTAACAATTCAAAAGCCTGAATAGTTTAATTGAAATACCTAAATGCTTGAGTTAATGTTTGAAAACTTGCTAACTTGTACACAGAATGTCACACTAAGGCGCCACCTCCACAGGCAAGAAAATCGCGATACTCTCACCGTGCTATCAAATTAGAAACTCGATGAATCAATCTCCACGCGGCGATATCGTCGCGACGATAATTTGAAGGCGTGACTATCGCCGCTATTCTTTCGTCTGTAGAGATGGCGCCTAACTCTGTTGTTCTATCCTGTTCCGTATAGGTAGGTACCTACCTATAACAAGGCTACCTCAAGTTCCGTTTTTGAATCCCTTAAGGGTTCTACATACTGGCGCGACATGTCGCGCAACGCGACACCGGTAGAACAATTCCCTTGAAATTTTCATAGAAATTGTTCTACCGGTGTCTATGTAGAAACCCTATAAAGTAATTTAACATATCAAATCTTTGTTGTTTGTTGTTTTTTTTTTGTTGTTTGGAGTTTGACATTTGCACCTGTCAAATTACTATCAGGGGGCTTAAAATGGACGCTTTGGCAGAATCATATTATGACCTGCGTACAATACATATCCCGCAATTCATCTGTTTGACAGTTTTGTACGGAGTTTCGTAAAATGGTCCACAAAATAAGAATTGCTCTATTGAAGTCTAATGTCAAATAGCAGCTGTCAAACAGGTTTATTGCGGATGTATGAATTGTACGCAGATCATATTATGATTCTGCCAAAGCGTCCATTTTAGGTTAGTTATTATTCTAAGATTTTAGGCCCCCTGGAATTAAAACGACGAAACGACGTTCTGTAATACGGGCCCTAGGCACTCAATACTCAAGCATAACTTAAAACTAGTTTCAACCAATCAAATGGCTTGAATCTAGTTTTAAGTAGGTAATGCTTGAGTATTGAGTGACGTTCTGTAATACGGGCCTTAGTATTTTAGTTAGGTACCATTGAAATTATTTCAAATTATCGTATTCCCAGTTAGCGTACTGTATGTACCTGTACCTACCTTAAGTCTTACTAACATGTAATGTATACATTACATGTCAGTAAGACTTAAGGTAGGTACAGTCACAGTCAGTGCCCTGCATTACCTGGCACCTCGTAAGTAGGTACAAAGAAGAGGTGTGAGTAGTTAAGTCTAGGGTTAATTCTCGTATCTGTCAAAAATATCTCTAATTTACCGTGTTTAAAGTGTTTGACATTATATTTTGTCGCTGAGATGATTGCCCCTAGATTTTTAACGTTTTTTATTAACGGAATTGGCTTCAGGCTAGAGAGGGCCCCGGGCGGCGGGTGTCACAGGCTGATTCCCGGCCACCGTAGGCGCGGGCTTGCGGACGGTGTCCAGGTCGACGGCGCGTTGTGTTCCACGCGCGCCTCGTTAGAGATGGCAGTACCGACTGCCGGGGTCCGATAGGGCCAATGCCTGCCAGGGTTGCGAGTTTGTCCGAAAGGGATACTGTGGCCCTGGCGTAGGCAACGGAAGGAACACGGGTGGGTTTTAGTCAGTAAAAGTTTGACACGCCCTCCCGCTCTGCCCAGAGCGGGAGAAGTTATTTGATTAAGTAATTTAATTTCCCACCCAAAAAAAGGTATCTATAGGCACTTCTTAGTTGTGACAGGAAGGAGGAATAATTAAATGCGCTTGCAATGTGCGTTCAAATTGCGTGACTGACAAGACAAATCGGAAATTATCTAGGAACATTCTGTGCTGTATCGAAGAAATTGTAAATGCATGTTCGCAATTGAACAAGGCATAATTATAGGTAATTTAGGTATTTGCTTAATTGGTAAAAGGCAGTTGCCAGTAATAATCCGAGTGTCAATGAATTACACAGTAAATGTTATTAATTACTGATAAAACGTATAGCCAGGAGGCCTAAAATGGACGCTTTGGCAGAATCATAATAGGATCTGCGTACAATTTTATTCATACATACCGCAATTTACTGTTTGACAGCTCCTATTTGACATTAGACTTCACTCATAGTTTGTGGACCATTTTACGAAACTCCATACAAAACTTTCAAGCAGATGAATTGTACGTATGATTCTGCCAAAGCGTCCATTTTAGGCCCTCTGAACTTTCTAATAAATTGTTCATAAACAATAACTGGCAAATTATTTAACTAAGTAGGTATTATCGCAGTAAATGTTCTAAAGGTCTAGGTTGCAATTTAAATGCGTTGACTAAGTAAAGGTTCGTACAGACTGGTGCGATATCGCAGGCGCGACAGGCACCGACAAATAAATTGTGCTACTAGTGTCGCGTCACGCCCGCGATATCGCACCAATCTGTACGAGCCTTATCAGTATGTAACTTAGAGTATGTTGAGCTCCTTAAGTTCTGATTTGAGCTACACGATTACTGACAAATGGGCGCACTGACTGGATAGGTCCCCTCAACACAGTTTTGACACACATGATCTCCATGATTTACATAGTCCTCACATGATCTGACCAAGATTATATCTGGACTTTAAAATAGACTTCGGTCTTTCTTCTCAGAGTAGTCGGATAAGAAACACCGAATTCATCTAGTTTTGAAACATAATTTATTTTTGACATGTAAAACGTGTTTGTACAAACCTCCATAAAGAATTATAAATAAAATCATTTGTAATTTTTACCTACTAGGTAAGTACATATTATCCCATTATTCAATGGTCCGTCTGAAAATTAATCTTAGAGACTGGATTTACGGGTAATTTCTATGCCAGATAATTTAGTACAAATTCTGTTCTGATTTTGGATTTATCTGATAGTGCCTCACCGGAAATAGAGTACCTAACAGGCACTTACCTAGTCTTTAAAAATAGTTTAGGCGAAATTATAATAAATTCTGGTTCTTAGTTATGCTAACAACGAGAATTTTGTAGGTAGGTACGTATAGTCAGTAACAAACGTCGATTAACACATCAGTATTCTAACTCTTAATTATTGAGCAAAATATATAAAACTCGGAAAAGAAGTAACATTAAAATAATATTACCTCTTAGCTGTAAAATTTCTAAAAAGCGGATTGTCGAATACTTTGTGTCAATTTAAATGATTGTTTTTTTTTTTTTTTGATTTTGACTTTTGTTGTTAACCGTACCTAAACATAACATAAAGTAGTAATAAAACAAAATAAAATATGTGATAAATATTATAATTAAATATTTACAATTATAAAAACGTACGTATTAAATCGAGCAGAAATAAATAAGCTAGTTACTACCAGGTACATCGTTAATAGTAAGTATTAAACTATAAATAAGCAAAAGAAAAAGAGAAAACAATTAAGCAAAAAATAAAACTTAACAACTTACTAAATAAAAGTTAACAAAAAAAAATGTAAGTACCTACTTAATTTAAATCAGATTTATGGGTTATTTTATTTTGCAAAGATTTATATGAAAAAAATAGATACCTACTTAAGCAAACTCAAAATTTAGTTTTAAGAATAAATCCTTATGAATATTATGTAGGTCTACTTTGACTTTTGCAATATTATACCAGCAGGTGGGCTGTTCACCCATATTTTAATGTGGATAACTAGGTACTTTCTGATGACACTACCTAATATATTACAAATGATAAAATGTAATAGGTCGTGTTCAAACTATTTTCAATAAGGACCTTGTTTATTTAATAACAAAAATATATATAAAGCGCAGAAGATTTTACCCATTTATTCAAAAACCTTGGCTGTCCTTATACAATGTCATCGTGTCATTAAAGGTCATTAATAAACTGATATGTATTTGATAATATGTAGGTACAGTCACAAGGAATATTATTGACTTGACTCCCTGATTTAACAGCTTTAAATAGTCATCAAAAGTTAGGTATAAACGCGATGACATGTTTTTGTGGTCGTGAATGTACCTACATTAAAAAAAAAATCAATAAGATTTTTTCTAAAACAAACAATAAATGAAAAGAAAGAAATCAATGAATAATAGTCTAATACCTACCTAATATTCAGGCAATTATAGAAACTAACATTGTGTACTTTAAATATTCTAAGGCTAAAATAAATTAATATTTAATAAATACCTAGGTAATTTAAATAAGTTATTAAATAATTTACAACAAGACATAACTGGGTAAATGCAAGTTATTTGGTATCGAAAATATGCATGCCTATACTGCACTTTAAAATTAATAATCGTCAAAGAAATCATCACCATCATCATCATCAAAGTCATCATCGTCCGCCCCCGGGGGCACGAAAGCACCGTTCATCACTTCACCGATTGGCTCTTCAAAGCCGAGAACTTTTGCGAAACCATACACCATTCTCATCACCACTAGTCTCGTAAAATCCACAGGCGTGGTCTCTTTCCTCTGCAAAGTCAACTGCTTCTCCGTAGGATAATCCTTAATCTTCCTCCTCCTCATCTCACACGGAGACAGCACCAGAATAAGCGCGAAAATCACGAAAAATACACGCGCCATTTTGTTTTAATTTCCCGCCAAATTATACGTCAAATTAGAATGCGTTCACTTAAATTAGTCCCAATGAAAATTTTATTATTAACTTTTTTGCATTATAGAATTGTTTTAGACCGAGTTGAACAGTGAAGATGCTGCTAGCTGCTAACGGAATGTTGGCGCACGGGCAAATGACGGCGGCCGCGTACTGCGGGCTCGATACTATTGTGTGTCATGCCAATGAGTATATGGATAACTGTCTTAAAACCCGCGACGACCGATCGCAAAGAAACATTTTACAGTTAGTTAAGCATATTGGGCCGCCAGTGAAAAGGAATCTGATTTCGTGTTAATTTTCCTGCATTTTATGCGCGATGACGTGATAAGAACATGTTTACTTTGCTACAGTGTCAGTAATGAAAGCGGGACAGGTACTTTGAATAAGGCGTTGTTAATGTCTCGCCTTATAGAAAGATGAAAGTGAGACTCCTATTTTGATGTCTAGTTTGTAGAATTTATTACTTCTGTCATGTTTGAGTCCATTCTGGGAATCCTTTTATGTAGAAACTTTCGTTTGCGTCTGTTTTCTTTTTTGCTAAATCGTCATCCTGTCCTTATCCTAATTTATTTGGGGTCGCAGCATGATGTGTTTTTCTTCCATCTCTTTCAACCTTCATCTTTTTTTTCTCGCGATATGCCTCATTTTCTTTACTTTAGTTCAGTAAGTCCCGATGTTCAGTTCCAACTTGACACCAAAAGTTTGTACGAAAATTCTTTATACAAAAAAGTCTAAAAGTCGTTCCATCTACATCAAACTCAAACTTCGCAAACGCCATACTAAGTATGTACCAACATAGTCTGCGTATGTAGGTCTGTTAGTGGCAAAGATCATGACACGACTCAAAGATCTCACCGCCTAGATATCTGCAAGCTTTGCACGCATTCTAGACACCGTGGGAGCCCGTTTACACTTAACGTCTGGGACACGATAGTCGTAAGAGACAACGTATCTGCATCACTGCGAATAAGAATTAGACTAATGTTCAATGGGGCTAATAGCTGCATGTTCGTGCAGCAGCTTTCATATCTTCATATTAGTTGACAGCTCATTTGAGTAAAAACGCAATGGCGACAATGCTCATTATTTTAATTTTCAAGCAAAATATCTAGATGACCTCAAAATAATTATTGTTTTTATTTAAAACTCGTGCTGCAGCTTTCACATCTCCAGAATGCCCAATGTTTTACTTTGGCATCTCACTTACAGTGACTTCGCACTACTTACGTACGTTAAACGAGTTCAAGTAAGTAAAGTAAATGGTCAAAGTGAAGGCCACCAAATACAAGAAGACAACTTAAATTTTTGTTACATGCACATTTTTGTATAGTATGATTCAGAACGCCTTTGACATATCCCTAGTTCATCTGCATTTTTCAGAATAGTAAAAACGGCGCCGATACGTGACACAAAAAGTCGCAACATGTCAACGGGCTGTAAGGCAATAATGAACCTTGTTCTCTGATTTTAAAGTTGAAAGGTGACACCTATCCGATAAGCGCCGGTTAGTTACAAGATTTCGTTCTAAATACGAGTCGAAGCAAAAGTAATGTCATAATGTTTGTGGTTTTTTCTGATAGGTTAGAAGGGCCTACAATGGATAGGTTTATCAAGCTACATGCCAGACATGGGGCTTGATTAACCTTCCTGACTTTCCTTTGTTTTGTTTTTTGAAGTTTTAAACGTTTTAAATGGGATAATATTTTATATTGTGTGCGTAATTTGTTACTACTAACATAGTTTTTAAGTTACTTGTAAACTAACATGCTATGGGCCTACGATGCCTGCTAATAAAAGATTTTTATTTTTATTTATAATGTGAATGTGCTGCCATTTTATTTGTAGATGAAAAAAATAATGGGCTGTGTTTTCACGGAAAATGTATGTAGGTAAAGGTGTAAAATTTTGATTAAAAGTCGAAAACATGTTATCGGTTCAATAACCAACTCCTGAGTCGATGCATATTTGTGCTCGTTTTACGGCATTTTGAAATGATGCTCGCAAAACATCAGGCTCCAAATTAGTGTTTACTTCTTGAAAGTTGGCTTTCAAGACTTGCAAGGTTGTGGTTTTTTGTGGTAAACGCGAGATTTCAAAAAGCCCTCTGGTCTCTAATCAGATCAGCCAGCTCAAATCGCCAAAACGTGAGATCAACGGCCCTGAATTTTGAGTTTCAAAAACTCTTCAACGTTGCTTGAGCTGTACGTAGGTATCGCTCCGTTGCATTGTCAACTAATTCTCTACAACATGTGTCAAATCACAATGACATTAAGACGCCATTTGCAAAAATTATTGCACACACGTTATGACATTACTTTTTCCCCACCTTGTTTAAGCAATAGTTAATTTTAATAAGTCAGTTATTAAGTGCACTTAAGAAATTAAGCTTGCCTTTTATGCAGTCTCTTTTAGACTTTAAAAGTTTTTTTTTTTTTTTTGGGTGGTTAATTATCAAATAACTTCTCCCGCTCTGGGCGGAGCGTGAGGGCGTGTCAGACTTTTACTGACTAAAACCCACCCGTATTCCTTCATTTGCCCGTGTGCCAGGGCCACGATATCCCTTTCGGACAAACCCCTGGCAGGATAAAAAAAAAAAAAGTTTGTCTAACGACCGGTTGTCGTAACATAGCATCGGTCTATCCCAAGTTGTGCCACAACACTTGGTCCTTCTCCTTCCGTATCCAGTCTATTCTTGCTATACCTTCTTCAGTTAGCCAGTCTTTTTATTTAAGAAACAAGATAGGTAATGACACTTAAAAAAAAAAAATACAATAAAAAACAACTGACTTTGAAAAACAAACACTACCTAAGTTTACAAAGTGAAAAATAACTTTAATTTTGGAAGTCGGTGTCATTGGTTTTAAACCGACTTCCAAAAAAAGGAGGTTATAGTTATGTTCGTCTGTATGTTTGTTTTTCGGTTTTTGCCACCGACTTCAGAAATTAAAGTTGTGTTTTTTTCAGAGACCGCACGACCCCGGATAAGAGTTAAGCCGTATAAAAGGTTACCTTTATCATGAAGTATCTCTTTGAAATAGGTTTTTGCTTGAACCTCAGTAAAAGGGAAACCCAGTATAAACCCTTATCGTATGCGTTTTTGATTAACAGCTTAAAAAAACCCTATCAAAAACCCTTTCAATGGGTAACCAAAATGGTCCCTGGTTTTTTTACGAAGTCGGCTACGAAAGTTTTTATTTTTTGATTTTTAGTTGTGGTACCTACCTCGTACAAATTCGAATACCACTACCTGATAAGTAAATAATTTATAACAGGAAGTTATTATAACATCATCCACATAGGCTAAGTGAAAAAAATAAGTATTATTGAAGCTAACTCAAAAACTACCCAAGCATAGTTAATAAAATTTATATGGGACCACCGCGCAAGCTTCTTCTAACAAATGAAAAATGAATTTCCAAAATCAGTAAAAATCTGCAAAATATCGATGACCATACAAAAAAAAACATACAGAGGCACATAGAACCTCCTCCTTTTTGAAGGTTCGGTTAAAAATTTAAATCCTCATGAGTTTCCTGATTATTTTGCTGCCGTTACTTATGGAAATCTATGAAAAAGACAAACGTATAAAAAAAGTTAATAATTTATTTCCTAAGTAAGTCTATTTACCGTGTCTTATCAACCATTCAAGTGAAGTTATTAATCATTCCACGAACATGTGCCCACTTTTTTCTTTGTCTTCCTTATTTACGCACGAAGGAATTTGACAACTTGAAAGGCAAAGCGGTGTTTTCTGTAAACAGAGAAAAAAATAACGCGTCAAGTGCATTGGTCTTGCGTCAATAATGTAGAATTTCGTGGTCTCTGGTAAAAACCGCAGAAAAATGTTTGTCGTAGAGCTTTCTGGGGGCTAAAAAAAAATCGAAATATACAAAACATATTATACATGTACCATCGCGAAAGTTCTCGGTCGACCACTTTTCAACCTTATTTCTATGGGCATAAGGGCGAAAAGTGGTCGACCGGGAACGTTCGCGGTGGTACCTACACCTACTTACCTACAGGGTACCCTTAAAGTTTTCTTACCTTTCGAATGATTGATTATTTTAAAATTGGTGCTAATAAGTACCTATAAATATATAGGTATGACCCTCTTACAACCCAAACAATCATAAACATAGAGTTTCACTGACGAAATAAAGAGTCATCAATTTCCCTGTCAAACCAACAGACAGATAAAAACTTTTGTCCATGATTCGCTGATTAATTATATTATCTGCAAAAAATTAAACCAATCAAATCAAATGTCATTTATACAAACTAGGCTGAGAATCCGCACTTTTCGATCGTCAAAATTACATAAGACTGTCCCCCAAAACGCCCGCCCTTCACAACTTCCTAGTGCTTTAGCTGGGAAGAAGTGGCGCAACAAACTCCCCCGCAGCACAGGTGTCTGTTCAGTTAGAAAAACGTGATTCTATACAATATTATGCAAAATAATTTACATTTTACAATTAAATTATTTGCCATTATATTCGTTAGCACACGCCACTATATTAACAAAAATAAAAACTTCGAAAATGATACTCAAGCAGAAATAAAAACAATAAAACGTAAACAGAACTTAATATCTAAATTAAAGCATCCAGGTTTATAGGGCGTGCTCGGTTACATAAATCTATAGCTTTAACTCGAAATCACAAATTATAAACTAGGACCATCGAAGTAAAATAAATAAACAGTTAATTACTAATAACAAGAACAAAACCATGGTCAGCAACAAAACCATGGTCAGCGAGTCATTGACTCTTAAATGCTCTTTATAACTTGAGAAAAATTTTAAATGAGTCCGCCGTCCTATAAGTACCTACAATGCTTACGTAATTACGATAAACTTATTTCGTCTTATTACATAACAAGGTTTATCTTCAGACACAGGTTTAAGCTATGGAGCCATTATTGAATTACGAACTTTATTCCATCGATGGTAAAGTTCCTAATACAAAACTGACAACTTAGTACCGAACTAAGTTTTCGGTTTTGTATAAAGAACGGTATTTCAATCACAGTTACGATCTTATTACAAAAACTGGCTCCATGGTTTGTCATGTCAAAATATAAATCTTGTTTTGTAATAAGACGGATTGTATTCAAGGCGCAGAAGAAATTTTTACGATATTTCTTAAATTTATAATCAACTGACAGTTGTTTGGAATTTTTCAAAAGGTTTAAGTTGTCAACAATTTTTTTTTTTTTTTGGGCGGGAAATCATTAAATAACTTCTCTACCGTGTATGGAGGTATATTTATGAGACAGCGGTGTTCGTTTTTTTTTTTTTTTTTTTGTATGGCATCTCGTAGCAGACCTAGAGAGGTCGTTGCTACTTAACCGGATATTCCTGTGGCTGCCCTAAGGTTTTTAATCTTAAAGCCTCCAGCCAGGGCGCAAATTATATATATTAAAAACTAAACGACAGCGCACTAAGGGCACCCCCTGTGGGGTACGGACCTCGGCTCAGGGCGTCGTTGGGGGATCACAAAATTACTAACAATTTGGGGACGGGCTGGATCAACATTTTGATCATGATTATTATCAGGGGATATTATATTTATTGCTACGGCGCTCTCAGCCTCTAACCGGGCGGCTGAGCGGTGTTCGTGAAGTCAAACTTACATTTATAGTGTTGTCGTATACGTTGGCGACGTAATAATGTGATTTGCGTCAATACATGTACGATACGACATAGTATACTTATACAAAAAGTTTTCTAGGCATGGCACCCAGAATTTATAACAAAATACTGAACCCTTTATGAAGCCGTATGAATGAATGAATGAAATGCACCGACCCCAGCGTGGTTGTACCAGACTCGATTGCTCGAATGAACCCAAACATTCACCCTAGTCCCTGAAGCCTCATGTTTCATGACACTACAGAGACTATTGTATATCAAAGAGTAGACCGGGGGGCGCGATAATGGTAGGGAAGACGTACCCTTGGGATATGAAAGGATTAGAGCCTACCGGAAATGCATCCTTGAGCAAGCATTGGAATTGTGGAGAGACGGGTTATATTTATCTATGGGTATCTTTTAATGACTTCGCTGCCAGGTTAAATTGGCTCAGGTTCAGCTGCTTACTCGAAATACCGAAGCCTTTTCGGCCTTTTTTGCGGGCTGTCGCTGGAAACCAGCGCTGGGGCTCTGTCTTGCATAGGGTCGCAGTATAACGCTGAGCGATAGCCGTTTTGCGTGGATGTGACGCATGTTTCCCCCAACCTTTTCTTATTTTTGTGTTTATGTTCTTTGTTGCGTCATGTTTACCGCAAATAAACGTATTTTCTTTCTTTCTTTTCTTCTTCTTTTAAGAGAAAAACTAAATAACTTAAAAAAATTCAAACTTGGCTCTGCCAAAAAATTTACTAAAAAGTAAAAAACGAGTTGTATGTTAATCTGTTTAAACAAAGCGAAAGGTCACTAATTTACTCGCTGACTAAACATAAATAAAATTATCATTGCAGTCGGGGGACCTCTTATTTTTTAGTTTGTTTTTTGGCGGGGCAGACGGGTTTTTAATTTTTTAAATAATTTATTTTATTCTTTTTAGTGACAAGTTTTAAGTGGTGGTATTTTTATTTTAAGCACTAAAGGTGGTTTTATACTCCCACGGCGCGGCGCCGGGCGAGGCGTTGATGGCGTGGGGATGAAATGTTTGTTTTGCACGCAAACCTATGTAAAATTTACGCCAATAAATTTTATAGTATTGGCTGGCATGTGCTCATCAAACCTAATTTTATATTATAGGTATTTGCTTTAATGTGTTTTTTTTTTCTTGTAATTAAGTCAGATAGCCTGTAAATAAAAGTTAAACTAAATTTAACTCTGTTACATTTTTGCCTGAACCGCTATTACAAAAAATATTTGATTAATATCTTGCGCTAGCACAATATGTTTAATTTTATTGGATAGCGTATTAAAATATTTAATTACGGAATTTAATTTAAAAACACTTAATATTTTTGCTTGAAGTAAAGACGCCAGCAGGTCAAGCTAACCGAAACTGTCAAATTTTCCCTATAAACCTTGAACCTTATGCTTTAACGATAAAGTTGAAAATCTTCTCTTGCCTAAACGTTGGAAGGAGCTAAGTGGTAAGGCATTCAAGCGACAATTAAAAATGTTTCTTTCGCAAAAAGCATATTATAGTGTCTCCGAATTTTTGGCCGAAAAGCATTTTTTTGAGTGATTAATTTTTGCTTTTTCCTGACACTAATAATACTAATTACTAATAATTTATATGACACTAATATTAAATTTATATGAATATGGAATTTTGACATTATAACATAAAATAATTTATTAAGTTTTTAATTATAAACTTTGTTAGTTCTAGGTAAATTTTCGATTTTGTTATTGTTAATTATTTTCAATGCTAAGGAAATATTTGTACGCCGATACTTACGGCTACACATGATTGGACTCAAACGATGACTGTAATATCTTGCATGCTCTTGTATGTATACAATGTTTAACAAATAAATAAATCTTATCTTATCTTATAAATAAATTTGACAGATTGTAGTAGCTTGATGTGTTGTCGTCTACGCGTCTGTACAATTAAAAAATGTCATAAATTAATTTTTATCGACATTTCCGTGGGCCAACATGTTTAATTCTGAAAAAATATATTGGTTTTACCAATTTTTTACATATTTTAACCAATATTTTCGTGTTAACTACTTGCCTCAATTTTTATTCACAAAACCCCGTTTTCGTTTTTTTCACCTTGATGCGGTCCTGGAAAATGATTAATTTTTTATTATTATTTGAAGAGCTACGTACAAAAACACAATTCAATAAAAAACTCACTGTTAAGATTTAGTGCAGGGTTCAAACCTAATTTACCTGGCCTAATGTCTCTAACAATGTTTGAAATAAATTTCGTTTGCAATATTGATAACTCTGTTTTAGGATATAATTTAGCTTTGAATTTGCTTGTCATTTAATTTTAACAAAAAATCTCTTAAATTGTAATTTTGTATTCAATATTTGTACGCCGTTAACGGCAAAGCATAGATATCTCTGTACCTATTGTATTTAGAACACCTATTTCTCACAAATAAAAACTTTGTATTTAACTTTATTAACCGACTACGGCAAAGCTAAAGGCGGGTTATGACTACGATTATATGTATGTATGTATGTGTGTTTGTTTGTATTTTAACACCATACTGCGATCGCCAACCCGCCTGCCAAGCGTGGCGATTATGGTAACCCCCCCATTTTTGAGGGAGGGATCCAGCAGTGGACGTCTTTTGGCTTTTTTTTTTGGGTCGGAAATTATCAAATAACTTCTGCCGCTCTGGGCGGAGCGGGAGGGCGTGTCAGACTTTTACTGACTAAAACCCACCCGTATTCCTTCATTTGCCTGTGTGCCAGGGCCACGATATCCCTTTCGGACAAACTCACAACCCTGGTAGTCATTGGCCCTATCAGACCCCGTCAGTTGGTGCTGACAACTCTTTGAGGCGCGCGTGGAATACGACGCGCCGTCGACCCGGGCCTGGTCCTTTTCGGATGGTGAGCTACCCATCGCTCACCGTCCGCAGGCCCGCGCCTACGGTGGCCGGAAATCGGCTTGCGACTCCCGACGGCCGGGGCTTCTCCTGCGGCGACTAGGGGCGCGAGGGCGTGAACCTTGCCTCTCCCTCACGCGGTCCGCCTCCTCCATCGCAAGCATTACTATTTCGCAGAAGGAGGAGGCTGAGATGATGATGTATGTATGTTTGTTTGTAGGTAAGTATGTATGTATGTACGTTCATCTGTTTCCTAATAACTCCTAAACTACTTGTCGTATTTTTACAAACGAGGTATCATTGTAAGCGTTATGTTGTTCTTTTTTGTGACGTCACAAAAATCCAACATGGCAGCTTATAACAGACGTAAAGCGAAACCGTAAAAAAATTAAGTTATGTATCGTGTTTGGTATCAAAATAATTCCTTTATTCCCAGTAGTTCCATGTAGCTAATTCCACATGGAACTATTGCAACCTAAAAAAATAATATTTTGTACCATTACTTCCATGTAATTTTAAACTAGTTTTACTGCATAATAAACTAATTGGTTATATATACATTTTGAATGTAAAACCCAATCAAGAGTAAAACGATTAAGTACGTTTCACTCATTAAAAACCCTAAAACTCCCAAAATAATTGAAATTAATTGTATGTGGATTGTTTACTCGTAAAATGTAAATAATACCCACCTAGTCAAGTGCACGAAAACGTAAACTAGTGTCATTCAAAGTTAATTGCAGACAACAGGAAAAAACGAACGCTTCTAATTACTTGAATTTACATAATTAAGGGCAAGACACACGTTAACGGTGGAAATAAATAGACGGCCGTTTAACTTGTCAAAGCTCTCGTTAAAAGCGATGGAAATAAATAAACGGCTGTTTAACTTGTCAAAGCTCTCGTTAAAATCTAATTGGCAATATGATTTGTCATAAGTTTTGATCACGCCACTACTGGCCTTAGTTGAATTATGAGAGCGGAGATTTAATTGCAAGAAAGGTTTCCAAAGAGGTTCCTGCCAAAATTGACATTTTTAGTGAAGCTGTTTGAGATTTTAGGATAGTCCTAATCTTAATTCATAACCTGGTAGGTTACCTACATATTATTTTCTTTTAATGCATAAGCATAATCATCTTATAATCTTGCCTGCTTGTTACAAATTAGAGGATTATATCCAAGATAAGAATGCGGGGAAACATGCTGGTCCAGCTCCATAGGACAATCTTGACTTCTACCGCCTTATTACAAAACAAGATTTATATTTTGACATGGCTTAGGGCCTGTGCACACCACGTTTTTTAAACGCGCCGTTGACGCGCGTTTTAGAAACGTGCGTCGATGGCGCGCTTTTATCCTACAGAAGGTCTACAGGCTGCGTCTGACTCGCGTGCGTATCGCTTTTGTATCGCTACAAACGCGCATCAACGGCGCGTTTAAAAAACGTGGTGTGCACAGGCCCTTAAATCCTGGAGCCAGTTTTTGTAATAAGAACGTAACAGTGATTGAAATACCGTTCTTTATACAAAACTGAAAACTTAGTTCGGTACTAAGTTCTCAGTTTTGTGTTTAGGAACTTTACCATAGTCGGAATAAAGTTCGAAATTCAATAATGGCTCCATGTTTAAACCTGGGTCTAAAGATAAACCTTGTTTTGTAATATAGGGGCTAGAGTCTAGACAAAATCAAACTGGTTGCTATTTTAATTGTATAATTTATTATTTTTATGACCTTTATTTTACATTCTGTGATAAGGATAACCTTAACTCACACACTGATATAATTTTTTTTAGGAAAACGTATTTTTTTTTACTGTTTTTAAATATGTGAGCACCATGTATCTATCATATAATTAATTTATCTGTGATTGCTTCAATATTAATTATTTTTACCTAATAAGGTATAGTAATTTTATTCTAGGTGCATCGTCTTCACATATAAATAAAATAATATATAAGTATAACTAATGTACCTATACAAAATATTGTAAAACATTTTAAAAGAGTAGGTAACGGTGGAGTTTCTTGCCCATTCTTCTCCTTACGAAGCTACCTTTTGGAAGGGGCGACTAGAATAATCAATTAAATTTTTTTGTAAATTTTGACGTTCAAAAGTGCCATTTGTGTGCTTAGTTGAAATAAATAATTTGACTGGCTTTGATTTTTCCACTTCTGGGACACAGGCCTCCTATCGGTGGGATCCCTAGTCTTTTAATGTGGCGCTTTCTAATTCAATCTTTTGAGTATAGATTCTCTATCATGATCATCATCATCATTTCAGCCGAAAGACGTCCACTGCTGGACATAGGCCTCCCCCAAAAAAGACCTCCCTTTTTATTTGCCATAATCGCCACGCTTGGCAGGCTGGTAGGCGATCGCAGTATGGTGTTAAAATGCATAGAGAACTCTGCTGCCCATTCTCTAGTAAGTTCCTTAGTCGCCTTTTACGACACCCACGGGAAGAAATAGGATGGTGCTATTCTTTACGTCCGGCACCACACGGAACATTTGGAGATTCTCTATGGTTCTTTTTTATTTGTACAGTCATTGAATAAGTATTATTTAATTTTGCTAGTTTTTCAAAGACCCAACTTCATTGAATTTGTTTTGAGTTAGGTATTCATATTGAAAAATTGGAGTAAATGCCATTTAGGAGATCCCTCGCATTTAGTTATATGTTTAGGCTAAAAGATAATGATGTCGAATGCAAATGGAACGCCAGAATCCGTACCCATCAGTCACGTAGAATATTTTCAATGAAATAACTATCAATTTGAATTGAGGTCTCACGTACGATAGTTTTGTGGTCAGTAGACCATAATATAAAAATAAAATAAGTAAAACAAAACATGTTTTTATGCTGCGGTGAATATAATTATAGGTAGTTTTTTTTTGAAATTTACTTGTTTTTAACCATCGTTCTGCCCTTGCCCCAGTTTATATGGGGTTAACGTACCTCTACCTCGTTTTATCCCATATATATCTATCATCCGACATCTCTGAGTTCTTTGTTCCTTCTTTTCTTAGGTTCATAGGCGCCGGGAGCGGGGTGCAAGAGGTGCTCACTTGCACCTCCCTTTGTTTTTTGGGTGGGAAATTATCGAACTTCTCCCGCTCTGGGCGAAGCGGAAGGCCGTGTCAGACTTGTAGGTACTGACTAAAACCCACCCGTGTTCCTTCAGTTGCCTGTGTGCCAGGGCCACGATATCCCTTTAGAGACAAACTCGCAACCCTGGCATTGGCCCTAACGGACCCCGTTAATTTGTGCTGACATCTCTTTGAGCCGCGCATAGAACAACGCGTCGTCGACCCAGGCCTGGTCTTTAACGGACGGCAAGCTAACTATTGCTCACCGTCGGCTTCAACATAAAATATGGATGTAAAAACATTCAGAACTATAAATTCGAGGCGAGATCCTAGTGTCCCTCTCAATTCTAAAGCTTCAGTGCATTAGTCGATAACTATTATGTCCAAAAATCTAATCGACCCTAATATTGTGATAATATTATCGACCCTGCTTCGCTCGCTCTTGCATCCTACTCTATCTCAATTGTTAAGCTTTCCTGCATAACTCGACCAAGTTGCTCCAGGGTAAGAATGGACAAACAATAACTTAACATATCCGAGGTGAACTGCAAAAATGAACAAGCTTCGTGGAGCTGAAGATGGACCCCCCTGAAAATAAACTTGCCGGCGCCCATGCTTAGGTCTGGCTATTTTCTTAAAACTCCTTCCTCTTCATTCCGCATCCCTATTCCATCAGAATTAATTCGTATAAGGCAGCCAAACGTCAGCCACGTTTGGTGCCCTTAGTCCAGCTGCAGGCAGTAAAATCATATCGCATATTCATTTATTTGCGTTCCACAAGGTAAAAAAGATGTTAACAAAAGGCTTACAGCTAAGATCCGTTGTAGACCCTGTCAGGGCACAGCAAACATTATATTAGATACATGCATAGCTAAAATCAAAACAAAGTAAAAAAAAAACATAAAAAACAAAAAAAAAAAAACAAAAAAATCAAAACAAAATTGAAAAAAATTATATTAAATTTAAAAAAATCAAAACAAAATTAAAAATCAATATCAATATTAAATTAAAAAGACAACAATTACATTCACATAGAAGTAAATAACAATAACATAAATAAATCTATTATTGGAAAACGTTAGCTATTTTCTTAATAATAATAAGTTTAGAAAATCAATCTGCCTACCCTTTTCCTAGCTATGTTGGGGTCGGCTGAATACCAGTATTTTCGCATTTGTGGAATATGACGATGATTGATGATAACTAGACACATTGTGAATAGAATAATTAAAATAGAATATTCTTTAATATGTACACCTAAGTGAATCTGATTGTGAATCTGACATCTGTCTGTCTCTGCTCACTCCAAAGGCAATTTCAATTAAATCTGCGAATATTTATAGCCGTAATTAACGATCAAAGATGTGTGAATTGACTCTTAGCGTAAACACTTTCGTCCGTCACGCACGTATTCCTAGTTTGCGTGTTTCAACTGAAACACTGTGTTACTCGTTTTTTATCAATAATGTTCGTTAAGTTTAACACTGTGTGGCACAGTGTCGATTAGTGGGCGACTTGTAAAGTGCTGTTAAATAATCGAAAGTGTTGAAGATGCGTTGAAAACGCGTGGAAACAAAAAGTAAATATTTATCGTACGGTATCTTGTTCATCTTAGCTTTTTTTCCTGACAGTTTGTCTTGTAGTAGATATGGTAAATGTGGGTAAGTAATAAATTTCAACAATTGTATACAAGTAAATAGAATTTAATTTATTTCTTAGTGCCTCGTTGGTCTAATAGTAAAAAGAATCTCTAGGTTCATTCGAGTAATCGAGTCTCGTACAACCACGCTGGGGTCGGTGCATTTCATTATTCATTCATTCAGTGCCTCGTTGGTCTAATAGTAGGTCACAAGCGCTCCGTACATGAAAGCAGTGGTGGCCCAGTGGTAACAGCCCCGACTTACGAGTCATAGGCCGTGGGTTCGAACCCAGGCAGGCGCTTTACTTTGTATAAATAATTTCATCACCACTGCTCTCAAAACGGTGAAGGAAAAAATCGTGAGGAAACCGGCATGTCCTAGAACCAACAATTCGAAGACATGTGACATCTACCAACCCGCACTGGGCCCGCGTGGTAGATTACAGCCCAGTCCCTCTCGACGAGAGGAGGCCTGTGTCCCAACAGTGGGAACATTATAGGCTGATTATGCATTATGCAAACATAACTGGCGAAATGTGGATGTGCTATAGGTACGCCTCTGCCTCACCCTTGAGGGGAATTCAGGCGTGATGTTCCGATAAGTGTGATCTTTCTTATTTTTGTATTAAAATTAAAAACTAATCACGAATTCATTATAGATTGGCAATACTATTTTACAACATCAGAAGGATCGGCAAATGAAATAAAAGAGCGTGTTACTAGTTGAAGGTTTACTGGACGACTGATGTTGTATCTGTGTGGTTGTGAGGACAGAGCTAACTTAAGGCGACGATAACCGACTTTTAATGATTTTATACTTAAGATCACGTCTAAACGAGTAGTTTTAATGATTTAAAAAAATATATGTTAAATTAGAGCATTTTCTGAATAATTTATTAAGTGAATATTTTAGTTTTTATTTTTATTATTTTTTTAATTTATGTTTAAATTACATAATGAAATTAATTTGTAAAGTTGTGTCTAACGCGGATAAAAAACTGAGAATGGCGCAAAATTTACCAAGCGTATTTTTCTGAAACCTTCACCAATTTAAAGATAATTTAATTATTGATCTTTTAGTATACGCGTTTTATTAAAATACCTTTTGGTTTGTGTATAATAAATTAATAATGCGTCAAATTGGGGACAGCGCTCCTTGATGGGCGAGTCCTATTACTGGATGAACGTGCGACGCGTTGCGTGAGCTCAGTACAGAACACGCAAGCTAACTACTCAAGGTCACTGGCATATATCTCCGTCTTAAGAGCTACGTAATACATTAACAAATACTAAAGATATTTAATATTATGTCTAAGCGCTACACTTTACATAAAAATCACAAAAGGATTCGATTCTTGGCTAAACTCGTGAGTTTTTTTTTCTATCAAGTGTTAAGGTTCTCGCAAGCAGGGCTTGGAAACCGGTAAATTTTCTATGTAACCTTAACTGTTATTATAAAGATTTTCGATATTTCGTCAATTATTTAATATTTTTTTACAAAATTAATGCTGAACTTAAAGTGATGTGATGAAGCAATCTTTGAAGCTAATATCAATTGTATCAAAAATAATTTGTATCTTCGGAAATCAAAATTAAGTAACTGGTTTCAAGCCCTGCTCGCAACCACAATTAAGAGATGAGTGCAAAAAAAGCCCAAATAATGCTAATAGGTTTTTCCCATGACACTATAATGTGTGTTAATAACAATATATTATTATGATTAATGCTAATGTATACAAATAATTAAAATTGAATTGTCTGTTTGTAATGTCAACATAACAGGTTTATTTCTAAATGCATATGAAAATATATACCTACGATAGTAGGTACTCATGACAACAAAACAATTTTTAAAATTTTTGTCTTCCAACAAAACAATTTTTTAAATTCTTGTCAATCTCTGTCAGTCTGTTTGTTCTGGCTAATCTCCGAAACGGCACGAAAATAATGACACTGACAGCTCTTAAACGTAGTTTATGTGCTGATCGCGTTCTGTTTTTATTGGTGAAATTCGCCCTTAGTGTGCAATATCTGACATCTCACCTTGGTAATGAGCAACTGAGCAGCGACAGATATTAACCTCAAAATCTTCGATTTATGATCGAAGCTCAAAATTTAAAAAGCTTTTTACTTACTTAAATATGTATTCGAATAATATTCATTACTAAGTACTTACTAATTACATGCTATTAAATTAAGTAAGTACTTATTCCATACTCAAGCTGTCACTTCCTGTTACACACTTCCGTCCCTTTTTAACCGACTTCTAAAAAAGGAGGTTACTCAATTCGACCGTATATATGCTTTTTTTATGTTTGTTCGCCGATATCTCCGTCAATTATGGACAGATTTTGAAAAAAAAAAATTGTTTGAAAGCTCCCGAGGTGGTTCCATTGCCACCAAATCAGAATCTGATGAGGGGATCTCATGGAAATCGAGGGGTACCCTCGAATTTTATAGGCAAAACTATAGCGACTTGGGTATTTTCTATAGTAACTCGTGCATTTGCTCCCGAAAATCACCATTTGGTGAAGTGGAACTGATGATGGAGACCACAGATGGCCACCGGAACAACATAATAATAAGTATTTAACGCGTTGCGATTCAATTAGGTACTTTAATATGGTTGCTAAGCAATTTATGTTCGTCACAATGTTTATGGTGAGTGGCAGTTCTTCTGGTTCTTACCAGGAGAAATCCTCAACAATTAACGTCCCAGCATCGGGAAAAGCAATATTTCGTAAAAGGTGATGAGCAATTGACTTCAGGCTATTGTAACTTAGATAAAACTGGACTACTAAAAAGTAAAAAATAAAAAACTTTTTGTAAAAAACAAATTACCGACTTCCAAAAAACACCACAAAGTGAAAAATAACTTTAATTTCGGAAGTCGGTGGCAAAAAACTAAAATACAGAACCGAAATAAAATACACCGACTTCCGAAATTAAAGTTATTTTTCACGTTGTAGTGTTTTTTGGAAGTCGGTTATTTTTTTTTTACAAAAAGTTTTTAAGAGATCACTCCCACAGAAAACGAGAGGAAAGATGTTACACATCGAAAAAAGTATGTAAAATCCTTACCCTCCTTTGCGTCGCGCAGTCGGGTAAAAAAGCATCAAACTGTACACTCGGCCACTCAGATAATGTGATGTGGTCAACAGCCGGTAGCTAGTCTGTGCCGCTTGACTAGACAAAACTCTCTATTGATATATTCGTTAACGGAATTCTCAGGGCCCCAAAATAACTTTAAATTCCTGTACCCTAAGTACCGGTTTTACTCAATGGATCGCCGTGATGGACGGCTCACAGTGACCACCTGTGTTTAGAATCTTTCCGCGATACGTATATTTTCTTTTTGTTGACTCTGTTTTTTAGTTCAACTTTTAGTGGGCATCTCAGGTTATATCCACACATAATTACCAGGGTCAGGGCTTTTTGGCAGATTTAAGCCGCCACGCGGTCCGTCCGCCATCTATTATAGTGCTACAAGGATATTTTTGGCGCCCAAAAATGACATTGACAGGATAAAACAAGATGGCAATGTTAGTTCTGATTTTGGCCCCACGCCGAAATAACCTGGACATTCATTGCCGGGCAGCCTGAACATATGAATGAAGTCTACTGGTTGTTATGTTATGTTGCCAGAGTGTTAAAATGTATGTCGTCTTCTATTACACTGGCCGAATTTGAAAAGGGCCTTCTTATTTTAATCTTAAAAAAAGTTAATGATAAAAATAAGGTTTACATCACTCTGTACGGTTCACGTACGAAAATGTCGATCGGAACCAGGCTGCGGTCCGGTCCACTTAACTTTCACCAAATGTGACGCGCCAGTGCCTAATCGGTAGGAATCGGGTGCATCGATTAGAAATCGTTTATTATAATCCTTATTGATTGAGTAGTGTTATTTATACGCAATTTGCATGCATCTCTTGGTGGGCAGTTTAGTTTTGACAAGTTTTATTGGTTTTCTTATATTTTTGGTACCTTTTAGTCCTTGGACACATTAACGGTCATTTTAATTCCTATAACATTTATGGGTTTTCCGTTATCCCATTCTTGGAACATTTTTGTGTGTACGTAATTTCGATCAATAATATTGATCGAAGGTACGTAACGCTGCTGCGCAGTCGTGGCACTCGTGGCACAAGCTGTTAGCGGAACCCCAAATTACGAAGGTCATAATCAAAACAAGTATAAAGGGTTATTTTTAAAACGTCAATAACCTCTTAAGGGGTCATTGTATCCATCATTATGAACAACTTTTACTATGGGACCAAAACTGAAATCCCGAAAAAAAAAACCAGCTGTTCCCTACATTTATGTTCGAATAATTCGTTAAAATGTAGGGAACAGCTGATTTTTTTTCGCGATTTCAGGGTTGGTCCCATAGTAAAAGTTGTTCATAATGATGAGTACAATGACCCCTTAAGAGGTTATTGACGTTTTAAAAATAACCCTGTATAAGCAAGCCTGTATCTTGGCCCTTGGGTGATAATCATTTTATTAGGATTGCTACAAAGGTTAGATTGTCAGAAGCACTGTTGGCTCATCAGTGGAACGCATCAGCTAGAAACACAATGTCGCACTTATCATTATTCACGATCAAAGTGAAAAAATATTAATTTCCGGTTTTCGTATGGCAGAAAATAGTAATTTTTATGTCTTTAAGGCCAGTGGGATACGCAAAACGTTTTAAAATGCACTGTATTTCGGTGTAATAAAGTTATAAATGCATGTAAAACAGTGTGAAAGATTGTAATTTTCTTAGAACTAAAGCGTACCACTTCTGATATTGGCGGTGTAAACAATGGAATGATTGTTTTTGTTAAACTTACTCAGCTTGGGAGATTAAGGGCGGATTTCACAAATGAAATCGATTGCGGTCAGCACATCTAAACGCGTTCAAGAGTGTCAGTGTCATTATTGATAAGGATATTGACACTGGACAGCTCTTGAACGCGGTTTAGATGTGCTGATCGTGTTCAGATTCATTGGCGAAATTCGCTCTGAGGGTGCTTACAGACATGCGGAAGTCAGTAAACTGTGGCAAAACACTGTGGTACTTAGAGACTACTGGCGCCACTGTGTTCGGCATCAATTTGAATCAGGGACCATTTTGGTTACCCATTGAAAGGGTTTTCGATAGGGTTTTTGTAAGCGGTTAAACAAAAACCCATATGATATGGGTAACCCTTATGAACGGCTTAAATTAAATTTTGGTAACCCGTTGAAAGGGTTTTCGATAAAAATCCATACAGTGTGGATAACCCTTTTGAACGGCTTAATTTAAGCCATTCAAAATTATCCACACCGTGTGGGTTTTGATTAACTGCTTAGAAAAACTCTATCATGCTACGCGTGCTGGGCGGATATCTTCATGTTATTGGTGATATTTTCATGTTACTGGGTTTCAAGTAGGTATAGAACCCATTGAATGGGTTATCAGGTAACCCTTTCGCTGGGTTTCAAGTATAAAACCCATTAAATGGGTTATCATGTAACCCTTTCAATGGGTTTCTAGCATAAACCCCTTTCAATGGGTTACATCATGATAAAGGTAACCCATTGAATGGGTTACCCCTTCGAAAGTCTTAACTCTAAACCGGTGTTGTACGGTCCCTGATTTGAATAGGGTACAGCCCTATTGACGTGAACACTTCTTTAGGCGCGTTGAGGATCTTTTGGGTGGACGAAAAACATGGAACTCGCGTCATCGTCACCAAACGCTTTCCATGAGCTATAATTATGTATACTGTTTTCACTTCTATCGGCAGTCCCCGAAAACTGACCCGTCTGTTTTTTTTTTTTTTCACAGGGTTGTAAATCCTCATGGATATCCTCTGCCCTGGGGCGGGCGGAGAGGTCTCTCAGACTCTTACTGACTAAAAAAAAAAACCCCGGTGTTCCCTTCCCACACTTGCACCGGGGATCATGGGATTTAAGGGCCCTAAGCTAACAGCCGTAAGGGCTTATTATCATTATTATCAAGGCTCGTACAGCACGAGCCTTCATTCTCCTGCCCTTACTATTCCATTTTATTTAGGGTCGGCGGAACATGTCTTTCTCTTCCTTAAGTACTTGTCTGTTGGTCTTCATCTCGGTATTCATCTCCTTTCTAGCGATATCATCTTTCACACGATCATCTTTTGTTTTTTTTTTGTCTTCCCCAACTTTTATTATCCATACACATTCATACTCCCTACTTATATATTCCATTTTTATTTGTCGAACGCAGTTCGTTTGTATTTTCTTCAATTCTGAACGTACTTAGAATATTGTCCTTAATTACGTCCTGATTTAATTGTGCACTTTTATAATGTTGTTCATGGTAATTCCCCAGTTTTTTCACATACAGACGTCATAATCGACGGCGTGGTTTCTCACAGAAGTCATTTAAGTCATTATTTAAATAGAGCACGATGCTTGTACATAAATTTAATTATATTCAAGTATCCTAAAGCCAATGACCGCAATGGCCATAACTATGCCTACGGGCGGCTATCTATTGAGAACACGTTATTGCAAATCGAACTCGTATTGGAAAAGTTAGGTTCTGTATAGATATTCACACACACATCCACACTTATTGCGTGGATGTGACGCAATTTTTTACCCCCAACTTGTTCATTTTAGGGTTCCGTACCCAAAGGGTAAAAGGGGAACCCTATTACTAAGGCTCCGCCGTCTGTCTGCCCGTCTACCAGGCTGTATCTCATGAACCGTGATAGTTTGAAATTTTCACAGATGATGTATTTCTGTTGCCGCTATAACAACAAATACTAAAAAACAGAATAAAATAAATACTTGAGGGGGCTCCCAAACAACAAACGTGATTTGTTTGCTCGTTTTTGCTCTATATTGATAAATGATAACGGAAACAGGTAGCCGCTTGAAATATTCACAGAATATTTAGATATATATTCACTTTAAAAATAAATAATTAAATTTAAATAAAACAAATATTTAAGGGGGGCTCCTATACGATATACGTGATTTTTATGCCATTTTTATAGATAATGGTACGGAACCCTTCGTGCGCGAGTCCGACACGCACTTGGGCGGTTTTTTTTTATTCGTGTTTTTGTTCTTTTTTTGCGTCATGTTTACCGTAAGTAAACGTATTTTGTTTCTTTCAATACTGTGATGATTGCTAATGGGGATGTATGTATCTGAGACGATGACACAAAAACCGCAGTCGACGAAATGATTCAGCATCCCATGTTTTTAAAGAAGATTGCATTCAAATCCTTTCCATGACCTTTTTGGAAACTATACAGGCAGCTGATGACCAGATTAGCAAATACTTTACGGGCCCCTGAGAACCGGTTACTGTAAGTACCGGTTATCATCACAGTAAGGCTAAGGCCAGTCGACTAACGTCAGAATATGAAATAAGTCAAAATACTTCGTTAATATGCAAAAATGTAAATCACTAAGATTTATGTTTCCTTATTAGTTTGTTTTGGTTTGAATTTAGTAATTAAATTAAATATCCGATTTGATTACATCATGGAGTCTTCTTTAATTCAGGCTATTGCCCAGAATGGGCCAAAAAAAATGTATCTACAAGCTTTTATCCATCCAGATGTTAAGATGAAATCTTGCGAGGTAATTTTGGTCAACTTCCTGTTGGCTTATCAACATGCAATATTGTATTTTCATTCCATTCCGATGACAAAATATTTATTTGGTGAGATGACCTGATGCTGTAGCCAAAATTTCCTCAGAACAAGGGAAGTCTGATACTTAATGTCTTACCACTGTTGGTGCTTACATCTCTCTAAGAGAGAGAGAGTGGGCGGTAGTCTACCATGCGGGTGGCCCCGCATGGTAGACTACCGCCCACTCTCTCTGCGTATTGATGGATGTCAAATCTATTTGATTTCATGGTTTTAGGTTTATTGATGACCTGCTATGACTAAATAAATAAAAGCTTGTCTTTTTTAGTAGATTTTATAGGATTTTATCATAAAATAGGTACTTTTATATCAAAAAGTACTAATATTTCCGAAAGGTACGGAGGTACCATAACAATCAAGGAAGAGTTTCCCCATAACAGTCTCGTAGATTGAACTCGAGCACCCGACCTCTTCACCTCACGATCCGATCTCGAAAGCTGTGAGAACCTGACGACTTATGCGCTCCTAGTACTTGATTCTATTGATCATTTGAGTTATATGCTTATGTAACTTGGTATATGAACATAAACCTCTTAGCGAAGAGGTCAGTGTGTTCGTTGCTTTACGTCAGTAAACATGATTCTTGTGCTCTGCTTATTTTATTTTGGATTTAATGTGAGTAAATAAATAATTATAATTTGTAAATACAGTAATTAAGTGAAGATAAAGTTCCTCTTTGATTTTCAATATATTGCTTGCATGAAATAATAATTTGTGGTCACTGATTTGTTAAGAAACCCACGTCCTATTGAAAGTCCGTAAGAAACCGCTCTCATTTATTTTAAGTAACATTTTTATGTCTTGAATATATCTACATAAAAATCAATTGCCGTGCGTTAGTCTCTTGCAAAAACTCGAAACTGGCTCGACCGATTTTGATGAGATTTCGGTAAGTTGTTGTTTGCGCGCCGGAGAAAATTCCTAACCTTTTCCTAAAAAAAACAAAAAAAAAATGAAAAAGGCATTGCAACGCATGCGCATTATCTAGTCGCTAATAAAAAAGTTACCCCTATTATAATTTATAATGAGTCGCCCCACGCCTACGGCGGCCTACGCTACTGCAGCCATGCTCTAGGACAAACCTGAACAAGTTTGCCCCCTTTTCACGAGCCACAAGATTATTGAATATTTTTTCTATGGAGGTAGATATATTTCAGTGCAACCTGAATAGGTTCCCAGAAGTAGCACAACACACATAGTAGGAGCATAAAAACTTTTAGAGGCCAAATTATAGTTATTTTTGTTAATAATAGTATGATGTAGCATCGCATTGGCGCATTATAGCTGTTATGGTGTTATTTACGATTTTTTAAAAATAAATAAATATATAAGTACTTAATATAATACCTTTAGGGCTTCTACATACTGGCGCGACCAAGTCGCGACGCGACACCGGTAGAATATTTTCCTTGAATTTTTCATAGAAAATGTTACTCACTACCGGTTAACGATAAAAATTGAGCGTTTGCTTGATAATTTATTTAATCTATAGCATCAAGTAATTGCAATCAAAGATATAACAAAAACAGATTGGATCTACAGTTATTGCGATTCCGATGGTTTTTATGGAAACCATAGGAAAAAATTTATTTGTCTCCAGATTGGAAAAAAATTGTCACAATATTTCACTCTTACTTTTAAAATAACCTGTTCTATCGAATAAGTTAATAAAAAGGGGATGTCCGTTTTTCGAGGCAATAACAACACTGTGCGGTGTCGCGCCAGTATGTAGAAGCCTTTATGTCGTGGAATGTATGAAAGTTCGCCGAGTTTTACGTTTTTGGTAACACTTGGGATTCTGTCCTTAAGCCCAATGTTGAGATAGGTTTATTAATTAGCTGATAAAAATGCCGATTTCTTCACGATGTTTTCTTTTACCGTTTTGGGAGCAGTAATGATGAAATAATTTAGACAAAGTAAAGCGTCTGTCTGGGAACTACTACTCGTAAGTCGAGGACAATACCACTGGGCCACCACTGCCCTGAGTCTCTCATAGACGGCAAGGTATGCAGCGTTAAATTTGCCTAAGGTTATTCGTTCGGAAGCGGGATTTTCCTGTACCATTTTTTGTGTAGGTAAGTAAATTAGTTGCAATCATAACAAAAGAGGCAGAGATGTAGGTACACTAGGCACCTATAGCTGGGTAGTTTGCTACGCTTGCGCTGCTTCATTTTCCTTAGTTAAAGGCCACGAAGCCGTAAAGCCATGGCGTTTTTGTGGGTTGTCGATTCTGTTCTAAGACATTTTGCAAGAGCGCTTATTTTGGTCAACATTAATTGATGTTGAGTTGTTTAACATAACTTTACGCCTGTATTTGTGGGCTGTCGAGTCTGTTCTACTAAGACATTTTGCAAGAGCGCTTATTTTGGTCAACATTAATTGATGTTGAGTTGTTTAACATAACATTACGCCTGTATTTGTGGGCTGTCGATTCTGTTCTACTAAGACATTTTGCAAGAGCGCTTATTCTGGTAAAAATTAAGTAATTGATGTTGAGTATTACCATAATATTACGTCTATATTCCCCGAATTGTGAGGCAGAGGTGTACCTAGAGTACATCCGCATTTCGTATTTTAAGTTTGAGTACCTCTTACATTTCTGCGAAAATATTTGCCCCTTTCGTCAAAACGTCAGCATAAATAGTGGGATTTCCCTGTAGTACCATTTTTTGTGTAGTTACATTAGATGCAATTTTAACAAAAGAGGCAGAGATGTAGGTACCTATAGCTGGGTAGTTTGCTGCGCTTGCGCTGCTTCGTTTTCCTTAGTTAAAAGGCCACGAAATCGTAAAGGCATGGCGTTTTTGTGGGCTGTCGAGTCTGTTCTACTAAGACATTTTGCAAGAGCGCTTATTTTGGTCAAAATTAATTGATGTTGAGTTTTAACATAACATACCTAACGCCTATATTCCCCGAAGGGTTAGGCAGAGATGTACCTAGAGTACACCCGCATTTCACATTTTAAGTTTGAGTAGCTATTATATATTATTACTGGAAAAATATTTGCACTCTTTCGTCAAAACGTGAGCATATAGAATCAGATTCTTCTATGTTTAACTGAGAAGAGTAATGGTGGCCCAGTGGTAACGGCCCCTACTTACGAGTTGTAGGTCGTAGTTTTGAACCCAGCCAGGAGCTTTACTTCGTGTAAATAATTTCATCACCACTGCTCTCAAAATGGTGAAGGAAAACATCGTGAGGAAACCGGAATCTCCTTAGAACCAAAGATTCGAAGACATGTGACATCTACCAACCCGCACTGGGCCCGCGTGGATATATTACTTATTTACAGCCCACTCTTTCTCGAAGGCAGGAGGCCTGAGTCCCAGCAGTGGGAACATTATAGGCTGATTATGCATTATGCATAAATCCAGGGAACTTTACGTTTTTTTTGTTATTTTATTTGTTTTTGTATTACGTAACAATTTTTTTTTTGTGTTTATTGTGTTTTTAATGGACCATTTAGTCTGCAACAAAGATTTTTATTTATTTACGGTGTTTTTTATCACCGTATGTACCATCAACTTAGAAAATGAGTGCAGCATAGCGATGTATACCATCAATTTTATCAAGGGAGACTTCTAAAGTCTGTTCATAAATCCGTAATCCAAAAATTATGACAGATTTAAATCAAAATCAAAATAAGAAGCGATTTCTATATTATAAATACACTAGTTAACATGAAATTGTGATACCCAAATTTAGATTAACTAAAACAAGCAAGTAATTTCTTGTAAACAGTATCCGCTTTTATAACAATTTGCCAAAATCGGTTATAGAACTTAGTGATGGAAAATTCAAAACGCACATCAAACGTGCCCTTAGCAAAAAAGCATATTATAAGATTAAGGACTATGTTGAAGACAAGGAAGTTTGGCATTAATTCCTTCTGTACATGTGGCTTGCCTGGTACCTCATTAACGGCAATACTATGTAAATGTCTATTAACTGCTCCCAAATTACGATGTTTTTTTTATATTTAATTTTATCTTTTTTTACAAACTTCACTGACATAAGGTTTTTATTTGACATTATTATACCTACAAGTTTAATTTCAACAAGTTTCTAACTTTTATTATTTTAATCATATTTTATATTGTTTTTTTTGTCAATGTGGGGACGTTGTAGGCCTAATAGACTGTGGATCTGTAGACCATTTTCTATTTTGTTAAGTACCTGGTACTTTTGACGGGCCTACGCTGTCCTCTCATACCCATTAACACTATAATTTGAAAACATTGTATAAGGCATTTTTTTTTTAAAGTTTACCTAACCGTGGACTTTCTTGCCGGCTCTTCTGCATAGGAAACGACCAATTGGAACCGTGCACCTAGCTTCTGACGTTTCATAAGTGCCCATGTAGGCTTATGTGAAATAAAAATATTTTTGATTTGATTTGATTTGAAACAGCGGCCGTATTATGAAGAATAAAGGGTTCTACATACCGGGGCGACTAGTTGCGCGACGCGACGCGACACAAAGGCACCGCTCGTCCTGCGACACGCGGGGCCTTGGTGCCGTGTCGCGTCGCGCGACAAGTCGCGCTGGTATGTAGAAGCCTTAAAAGTCATGATGATTACAGCTCGATGGTGCTATCGGTCATAAACAATGTGCAACTGAATTAATGCACATTATGAAAGTAGTTTGTTCAGAATTGTTTACTGAATCGATTTGGATGGTATTTAAAAGTACTTCAATTTATTCCCATTTCATTTACCTAATTTTGCCTGTGTTCCACCAAATATACTGAATGTGCACCAAAATATGTTAATTAAAATATGTCATAACGAGCATCTATTTAACAACTGTTGCAAATTTGTAAAAATAGTAATACACCTAATTTTAAAAACAAGCATTTATTTTTTTAGTTTTACTTCAGATAATGCACTGCAAAATGTATTTGAATCAAACACCAATTAATGTCCAATGTTACCGGCCAAACCCGATTTCAGGACAAACTAGTTTAGCCTAGGCTAAACTAGTTCTTCCTATCGGGCTTAGGATTAACTAGTATAGCCTAGGCTAAACTAGTTTGTCCTAAGCCCGATAGGATAAACCAGTTTAGCCTATCTAGTCTAATATGATAAACGTGAAGCAAGCATGCAGCAGGCATGTTTTCTGTCACGGCTCCGGTGCTGCAGGGCTCCAGCGGTCCCATGCGAGCTTATCGTCACAGATGTGTTTCACGCTCACCACCGAGGCTTCGGCTTGCTGGCCGGCCTAGCCGGCCAGCCTCAGCCGCGGCGGCTAGCGTTGAAACCACCTGCTCCTCAGCTCGCGGGTCGCCTCGTCCCTACGCGCCTACGCGAATTTAAATAACACTCTAGGGGTAGGGCAGACAAGACTACGTGGAGTCGGTTTTGCTGCGATTCGTTTCTGTCACGCCGCTCCCGCAGCACGCTCAATCAGATTTCAGATTAGGACGTACCATTTTATCCTAAAGCATGTAAATTCTAACTAGGATAAACCGATTCGACCTAGGCTAAACTGGTTTATCCTATCGGGCTTAGGACAAACTAGTTTAGCCTAGGCTATACTAGTTAATCCTATCGCGTATAGGAAGAACTAGTTTAGCCTAGGCTAAACTAGTTTGTCCTGAAATCGGGTTTGGCCGGTAACAACCCAAAATTTTGTGTAACATTCAGGAATATTTGGTGCACGATCAGTATTTTTCGGGGAAGAATAAAATAGTTATTGTTACAATAGAATATTTGCAGCGCACTACAATAAAAAAGTGTTATATCTTGGTGTTAATTTGGAATTTGTTTGATGTAACATATTTTGTTGGCCGAGTAGTTTAATTATAGTAAAACAATTAAACGGGTTTAAGATCAATATTTTAGAAATGCATACATAGATGTACCTTAAGATTTTTGGTGAACACAAAAATGTTATCCAATCGATTTCTTAATTTTTAATACAGATAAAGTTTCATTCCAAAAAACCGGCCAAGTGCTTGTCGGACCACGCACAATGAAGGGTTCCGTAGTTGGAATGAATTTATCCCAAGAACAAACTTAACATTGTAGTTGGAAAACAATATCCCCATACACTCCAACTGCAAATGTAAGTTTGTACCCACAATATTGAGTGATTTACCATGTTATTTTAAGACCACAGAGTTCTTATAGGTTTTTCTGTAATTTATGAGTAAAGAACTATTTTCTGTATTTTTATCAAAATTTTAGGCTCAGTAGTTTCGGAGATAAGGGGAATGGTCACTTTTAAAAGTATGTATTTTAAAATTGTAAAAAAAATATATATAAAGTCCTTAAAACAAGCCCTTTCATTTGATATGTCACACGGTACAGTCAGCAAAACTTTTTTTAAATTTTCTAATTTGCCCCCCAAAAGTGACCTCCATATTCAAAATTAATTTATTTACGTAACACGTCCGTGTTTGGGTCAGAGAAGTTCATATGTGTACTAAATTTCAACTTAATGGGTCCAGTAGATTCGGAGCAAATCAGCTGTGACAGACTGACAGACAGACACACAAGTGATCCTATAAGGGTTCCTTTTTTTCCTTTTGAGGTATGGAACCCTAAAATTATTAAAATTGTGTAAATTACAGAAACAAAAACCCATTTATGTGTGCGACTGTGTGCGTAGTAGATTTGTAATGTGTGTGACCACAATTTTCTCCCACAATCAGTATAACTAATTTAATAAATAAACAATGTTTTATACATAATAGTAAAAATTCAGTGTATGTATTATGAATGATTATAACATAATATTCTAATTGGGGTGTTTCGTATGCGTTAATTCCGGGATATTTTTTATAGCACCGTCTCTCTCTCTGTCATCATGATGACATTAAAACTTCATAATACGGTACCAAGTGACTGCTATAATCCGATAACTATTTGCTGTCTGGAGCAAGGCAAATCGATTATCAAAATTAGTAATTTTCGACACGGCAGCCTGTCGAACGGTTGTGAATAGCTATGTTGGTCACATTTTTGGTTTTGAACTCGGCCGCTCATGTTTGATTACCAAATCCCTTAATCGCCGTAGTACTATCACGAAGGCTAAAAAAATAGAAAGTGGCACAGAAGCACAGACGTCAATGATTGCCTACTTAGATTAGCAAATGGTAAGGTTAAACAATGCAGCTTGAGACGTTTGACAAATGCTTAATTTATGATAGAAGGACTTTGTGACACGGAATTTTATTTATTAAGTTTAAATTTTATAAGAGGCTTTTATCCACAGTGGCATGCCAGCCTCATCATAACTTAAACTATTCTAAATTAAATCTACAAATACAATATAAATTATTAATGTAGGTAGGTTTGCTATCTCTGGTGAATGCTGCGCCAAAACTTTAACATATTTACCAATATCATATTCATTACCTTTTGCCGCACTCAACGATGTTTCTCTTTCCTTCTTAGCTTAGTACACTCCATATGTAGATGGTGAACATCTTCAACCGATCCGCATGTTTCACAACTGGTATTAAGTAGATAATAAGTAAGAGGACCCAGGCAGGCATTTTACTTTTTGTAAATTATTTCATCACCACTGCTCTCAAAGCGGTTATGGGACAAATATTCCCGATCAGTAACACCTTATCGTCAACACTGTTGACGATCGGGAAAATTGGCTGGTTTTTTTCCCCTAACGTACATTATTATGCTTCGTTAAAGAGTCAAGGTGTGTAGAAAAGTGGAGTTAAATTAAAGATGACGCGGATGTTTAAAATGCTTTAATTACGACTTTCAAAGCAAAAAAATAATAACAAAATATATATATATTTTTTAACTTTACAATCAGTATACCTACCAGGTATGTTTTACAATAATAATATTTTTATACTTAAAATTAGTTAAGAAAATGACAAATAGGATAGGGAATAGTCGAAAAAGATAGTCCCGATCGTCAACAGTGTTGACGACAAGGTGTTACTGATCGGGAATATTCGGTGGATTACGGCTCACTCCCTCTCAGAGAGGAGGTCTATGTTACAGTATTGGGAACATTATAGGCTCATTATGCTTACTAGGTATAGGATCTTTCTAGAACATCTCTGTCGCATAGTGTTGAATAATATAATATAAAATAACATCACACCTGTATTAAGAAGGAAGGGTTAGGCAGAAGTGTAGATACCTTACTCCCACATTCCGCCAGTTATGTTTAAGTACCGTATATACGAGGGGTGAACTTGTTGCCATCGACCGGGCAAAAAACCATACTCCTGGCTGCTACTGAGAAATTCCAGTTGGAAAAACTTTTTACAATAAACTTTTTATAAAAAAAAAATAACCGACTTCCAAAAAAACACTACAAAGTGAAAAATAACTTTAATTTCGGAAGTCGGAGTCTTTGGATCTGTATTTTAGTTTTTTGCCACCGACTCCCGAAATTAAAGTTATTTTCACTCTGTAGTGTTTTTTTGGAAGTCGGTTATTTTTTTTTTACAAAAAGTTTTTTATTTTTCTCTTTTTAGTGGGTCAGTTTTTAATTTATCTAAGTTACAATAGCCTAAAGTCAACTGCTCATCACCTTTTACAAAATATTGCTTTTCGCGATGCTGGGACGTTAATTGTTGGGGAATTCTCCTGGTAAGAACCAGAAGAACAGCCACTCACTATATGCATTGCGACGAGCAGTGGTGGCCCAGTGGTAACGGCCCCGACTTACGAGTCATAGGTCGTGGGTTCAAACCCAGGCAGGCGCTTTACTTTGTGTAAATAATTTCATCACCACTGCTCTCAAAACGGTGAAGGAAAACATCGTGAGGAAACCGGCATGTCCTAGAACCAACAATTCAAAGACATGTGACATCTACCAACCCGCACTGGGCCCGCGTGGTAGATTACAGCCCAGTCCCTCTCGAAGAGAGGAGGCCTGTGTCCCAGCAGTGGGAACATTATAGGCTGATTATGCTAATGCTATGCTTATGCATATTAAAGTACCGAATCGAATCGCAACCATTTAAATACTTATCATTATGTTGTTCCGGTGGCCATCTGTGGTCTCCATCATCGGTTCCACTTCACCAAATGGTAATTTTCGAGAGCAAATGCACAAGTTACTATAAAAAATACCCAAATCGCTATAGGTTTGCCTATAAAATTCGAGGGTTCCCCTCGATTTCCATGAAATCTCCTCATCAGATTCTGATTTGGGAGCATACCCTTTCAAACAAAAAAATATATTCTAAATCGGTCCATAATTGACGGAGATATCGGTGAACAAACATAAAAAAACATATAACCTCCTCCCGACTTCCAAAAAAAGCTCCAACAAAAAGGCTTCTACATACCAGCGCGACTTGTCGCGTTACGCGACAAGTCGCCCCGGTATGTAGAAGCCTTTAGTCGGTATCTTTGTATTTTCATTTTTCGCCAACGACTTCCGAAATTAAAGTAATTTTTCACTTTGTAGTGTTTTTTTTTAAGTTTTTTTTTTACTTTTTCGTTTTGGAACAAATTCCAATCTTACCCTATATTTGCTATGTAAATAATAGTAACAGAATGTTATTATAACATCATCCACATAGGCTAAGTGGGAAACTACGCAGGTATTATTGAAACTAACTCAAAAACTACCCAAGAAAAGTTACTTAATAAAATTTATATTGGACCACTGCGCAAGTTTCCTATACTAAATGAAAAAAAAACCGAAATCGGTCCGACTAAAATATCGATGAACATATAATACAGACAAACATAGAACCTCCTTCTTTTTTGAAATCGGATAAAAACTCAATAAAATCAAGTCATTTATTCAAACTAGGCTTAGAATCAGCACTTTTAGAACGTCAAAAATTACATAAGAAAGTCCCCCAAAACCCTTCACCAATAACACTGCCCGACCCGGGCATTGAACCTAGGACCTTGACCTTAAAATTAAATAGTGTCTATAAAACCGGTGATCAGTTGTTATTTTTGTATTTACACACATAAACACGTCATAACATCACGCCTGCAATCCCCGAAGGGTTAGGCAGCGGTGTACCTATAGTATACCCACATTTCGCCAGTTATGTTTAAGTCCCATGTAATAGGGAGGGGGGGGGGGGTTTGGTGCTTTTGAGAATTCATAATATTAATTACTAAAAATTAGGTTGGAGTTTAACCTTAGGGGCGCTATGGCGCGAGGACTTTTAAACTAGAGCAACAATTTCTTTCCAAAAAAGATTTTCATCCGAGCTACCATTTTAAAAATATGGATAGTTTTATGTATATAAAAAAAAAACCGGTCAAGAGCGAGTCGGACTCGCGCACCGAGGGTTCCGTACGTATATATGATGTTGATGATTTCTGAAAAACTGTGCTATTTAGAGACATCGTTTTATTTTTCCTGTAATCTTTACATACATTTCTATCACATAGAATAATTTCAGATTTTTATCTATGCAAACTTCGGAGATAAGGGGGGGGAACGGTATTTTTTTTTTAATTTTTCATCAAAAGTCGGAAACTATGCTGCTTAAAAAAAACTTAAATTATCTGGCCCAAAAAAAAATTTTTAACCATTTTTTTTTTTGTTGTGTTTTTTGCTGCTCATAGTGCCCCTAAGGGTATACTCCAACTCCTTCAACTCCACCCCTAAGACGACCCACTGACCAAAAATTATGATAAAAGAATGTATATGTCGAATCGAATGCGACTAGCGGAACATGACGCAAGCCTGTTGAATTGTCCTACTGTGGTTTCGCTGCTATGGTTTCGCGACGGAGGTGTGCTACCTGCGTTAAGGTTGTAGGAGGAAGGCGGGCGGCGCGCGGCGTGGCGGTGTCTCACACACTCAGTGCAGTTAATACTACTCGTAGCACAGACATCGTAGTTAACTCTATCTTTAAAATACTCAAAACTCTGTACGTATACATTAGGATAGATGAGTTGTACCTACCCACATATTATGTAAATATTTTTTTTTTAATTAATATTACCTACTTATGAATGAATGAATGAATGAAATGCACCGACCCCAGCATGGTTAAACCAGTCTCGATGACTCGAATGAACCCAAATATTACCTACTTAACATATTAATTTCATTTCGTTTTCCAGGTAGCGTTAGCTGCTCAAGCGCCCTGCATACAGCTGAATGATGGAAACAAAATCCCAGTGGTTGCTCTGGGGACCGGCAGGGGTACAGCTAAAAAGGTAACAGGAAATCAATTACTTAACAGCTCAGAGATTTGCGAACCAGAAAAAACCGTTTGTTTTATTCAAAGAACGTGCCAAAATGCAGTTGATTATGCTGGTTTTATATCCCTATCTGAGATCTCTAAAAAGGGATCAAACCCATACAACTTTCGTTTTGTCAGGCGATTCTTTGATTATTTCAAAGAATCGCCTTACAAAACGAAAGATATATAGTTATAAATTCTCGACATCTCGAGCCTGAAAAGGAAGAACATCGTAAGCGACATAATGTAGGTATTTCACTTTTTCAATAAATAATTGAATAAAATCAATAAAGTAATCAATAAAAACCCTCTACTGTAAATTTTAATTTATGTCGCTTAAGATGTTCTTCCTTTTCAGGCTCGATTCTCTCAAAGAATAGTCCACTAAGTCAACCTCTATTTATGAACCTCAAATAATTCCTATTTTGGGGTCATAAAAATACTAAATAGCCAAGTAATTGCGACCAACTAGGGTGCAGAGCCAACCATTTTTTTTTTGGTGATGGGTTGGATATTCTCATGGAAATCTGCCCTGGGGCGGACGGACAGGCCTGTCAGACTTCTACTGACTAAAACCACCCCGTGTTCCCTCGCACACTTGCACAGGGGGCTACAGCCCCCGATTGGACGACTGGACCGAACCCGCCTCTGCGGGCTCCGTCTGGCCCCACCTTTTTTTTTTTTATTCTTCACGGGGTGGAAAGTCCTCATGGATGTCCTCCCCCCTGGGGTGGGCGGAGGGGTCTGTCAGACTCTTACTGACTAAAAACCACCCCAGTGTTCCCCTCCCACACTTGCACCGGGGATCTTAGGATCTATTATTACTTCCGCAATCCCCGGCTAGTGCCGGCCGCCTCTGCGGGCCACCTCAAGTCTGGGCGGGGGGGGGGGCACCAAAAGTGGGACATTTTGGTGGGCAATTTAGAAAATAAAAAAAACCATACCACCAAATAAAAATAGTCTATTTACGTTACACGTCCGTGTTTAGGTCACAGAAATTCATATGTCTACCAAATATAAACTTAATTGGTCCAGTACATTCGGAGCAAATCGGCTGAGACATACAGACAAACAGACATACGAGTGATCCTATAAGGGTTCCGTTTTTTCCTTTTGAGGTACGGAAACCGGAAAAATCATTGGAATGTCAATACATTTTTAAAGGATCCGTCAATAAACATCCTCCATCAGGTACATATTTGACATTTGGTCTTTGACTAACGCTGAGAGGAGTCAAGGAGCTTTAAAGGTCCTTTTGTGCTACGTTCAAGCAGAAATAGTATCGTAACCTCAAGACATTAATTCTATTATTCTAATTCGTTGTGCCATTATTTTAGTTCTATATACAAAAATTATACAGTTGCTATCTCGTTTGTTGAAATTGTCTGCAGGTTGTGGTTCACCATAGCTGATAGACTAGCTCAAATTACTGTGGTTGAACTTCGTTTGTGTGACATTTGATCCTAGTTATGGGAAATGTTACGATTAGCACAGTTTTGTAACTAGGTAGGTACTGTTTGGATTTACTGGTGGAAATTATAATAGTAGATAGGGTACCTACTCAAGATTCGATCTTCAAAAACGGCACAAAGTCCCGCTGTTAGATAACACGTGGAAGTAGGACGGCACATATCGTAATTATCGGGAGTGAAAAAGAGACAAGACGAAGAAAATCAGGCTAATTAGCCAAATTTTGACGTGCCACTTGCGGATCGTGTATTCAAAATTAATTTAAGAGTGTGAATTTTGGGACATTTTACATGAGATCTTAATAATAAATAATTAGTTCCTCAAAAATCTACCTTAAAGGTGTACACTTTTTCACACAATTAGTAATTATAATAAAAAAGAATAATCAACATATTAAAATAATTACAATGAAACACAACATAACATAAGACAGAAAAAAAATAAACAAGCAAAACATTAACAATTCAGTATATATATTATAATGAATGGAAATAATGATGTCAAATTGTTGTTGATTGTCAAAAAATTAAATAAATATCAATGTCAAATAACTTACATTTTATCAATAAGGAATTCGTCAATAGTATAATAACATTTTTCCAATAATAAAAGTCTTAATTTGTTTTTAAATTGAATAATATTTAAGGGCCCCTTTTCCGAAATTTACGTTTCTAGATCGAGTTGTTTTCAGAGAAATAACCATATTTAAATTCGTAAAAAAATATATAGTACAGATACATGTTTGATCTAGTGACTTTTTTGGTTAAAAACACGTTATTTAACATTTTGCTTGGAAAAAAAAAAAGAAGTAAAGTCGATTTTGAAAGTATTTTAAGTTGTATGAGACTTAAGGGAAATAAATTTTTATGAAAATTTAACATTTCATTTACTAATCGGGTTTGACAGGGATATTATTGGATAGATTTATAATATGGCACTTTTTTTTTATAATTAATAAATACGTGAAAAACGGCTCGCGCGCACCGCGCCAGTGCTTATAGTGCTATCGCGACTGCTCCTGTGCAAGCTGTCTCATGCCTAAACTTTCGGGAAAAGGAAAGCCCTTTTTTTAAGTCCTTATTTCCATTTGGTAATTTATTAAATATTTTTGGTGGTCGAACGCATAATTCATGTCTATACACTTGTCTAATCATTTTATAGCAATGTTCAGATGCTTTTCTAGGTACCTCCTTTTTCTCGCGTGAAATTTCTTGTTCCTCCGACCCACTGCGTCACATTGCATCGCCTGCCCGCGCTATGACTTCGTTTCGCTTAGCGTTCTTTCTGACTTTTTTCTTTTTGCTCGGCTCCTAAAGGTCATAGCGTGATGTTAAATAACCTATAACCTTCTTCAAGAATTGGGCTATCAAATACAAAAAGATTTTATTCTAATTCGACTAGTACAGACGGCTACACATCAAGCTATACATTTCCAGTATAAGCTGATCTCGCATTGTATAGGATTTCCGTACCATGAGAGGTCAGCATAAACTGGAAATGTATAGCTTGATGTGTAGCCGTGTGTACCTATGTAGTTGCAGAGATCGCCGTACCTCGAAACCAACAAGAACTGTCTCGGGAAAACCTGTTCTTAGCGCGATGAGATAGATTGATCCGTGCTCGATGCACTCCCAAAGCGCATTAAGGAAACATTTTTTTTGTATGGAAGTCATTGATGTATTAAATAGGAAGATATGGTACACACGGCTACACATCAAGCTATACATTTACAGTATACGCTGACCTCTCAATGTACGGTAATCCTTATACAATGCGAGATCAGCTTATACTGGAAAAGTATAGCTTGATGTGTAGCCGTGTGTACGCGCTCCTCGACGTGGACCGCATAAATTAGGGGAAAGAACACAATCGACCTACATTACTCTCGGTTTGCGGGGAATACCCGAATCGGTTTGTTTCCGAGTTGTTAAGGGTACGTAACAGTGAAAATTATTGCTATCTCGTTCCCGCTATAGCCCGCGTAATATGTCTCTCTATTTCGGTTGTCGAGCACATGACGCACGACATCGGGTCCATTTAATATTTACGTGATGTTAGAGAGTGGCCTATCTTCCTATTTAATACATCAATGATGGAAGTTAATCATTTTTTCCGATGGGATATTCCCATCTGGCGCACGACTTTTAATAAATAAATCCACTTTAGTCGTTTAAAGATGACCTTGGATTTCAGACAGAATCATTGGATGCCGTCCGCCAAGCAGTCTTCTGGGCTATAGAAGCAGGGTACAGGCACATCGACACAGCAGCCGCCTACGACGATGAGGAGCAGGTCGGCCAGGGTATAGCAGAAGCCATCGCCAAGGGAGTCGTCACCAGGGAACAGGTGTTCGTTACTACAAAGGTTGGTACATTTTTGTGTCATAAATATTTAATAATCTTTTAAAATTAGATGATAATTTCAAAATAAGTTATGGAGCCAGCAGAGCTATGCACAACAACCATGTACTTTGCTGAAGGATTCTACTGTAAGACAAAGAAAAAAAAAAAAAATGTTGTTATATTTCGTAACATAACTGAAATTAATTGAAAATAAGGAAACCAGCAAGTTTATTCGAAATAATTAAAACTATAAAACTATTATTTAATGAATTAAGTACAGCTGGTTTCCTTTTTTAATGAATCACTCAATGTACATTTTCTATTAGCACTTTATGTTACGAAATACCTAATAATAATAATTTACCACCATTTTTACCCTATAAGTTACCATCTTGTAGCGTTCCCTCTAACTAAACTAACCTTACAATCGAATTACAAAACGAATCGTAATAAGCAATTTCAATATTTAGCTTTAATTCCGCCAAAAACTAAATTCAGACTTGGAAGCGTCCCGTCCCCCCGCAAAGATAACAAACTTAAGGTAACAGAAGGCTAAAAAAGCTAAGCTAAATAATGAAATTGCATAGTATGTTACTAGAATTTCAGGTAATTAAAGCTGATTACGGGATCAACTAAATTTGAAAATATGTCATAAAAATCATTTTTATTTATTTTATTATCATTACAAATGTCAAAATAAAAACAAAATATTTAATTTTACATATACCATGGGCACTTATAAAACGTCAGAAGCTAGGTGCACGGTTTCAATTAGTCGTTTCCTATGGAGCAGATACGGCAAGAGGTTTGTTTGTTTGTTGAATGTTGACTTTGTTGTCATCACTGGTTGTCATTTTGGGTTTGCCAGTACCACTACCACAACAACAACAAATTAGATACATAGACATTTTATTCTAGTAAACGCAATGTAAATTGTATTTGGTCCCTGGCCCTGACTTCAACCAATCGCAACCAATGGAAATGATTGTCAAAAATTTTTTAAGTATTTTTTTTGGATACGAGGGTTTTGGCTACTTTGTATGTGTGTATTATAATTGTGTAGGTTTGTTGAAATGTGCGTTTTGTTTGTGCAGAATAAACAATTTTTCTTTCTTTTCTTTTCAAGAAACTCCACGGTTAGGTACCTTCTGTTTTAAAAAATAATTGGTTTTTACAATTTTTTCAAATTACAGTGTTAATCGGTATGGGAGAATAGTGTTGGCCCGTCAACAAGTACTAGGTGCTTAACAAAATAGAAAATGGTATACAAATCTACAGTCTATTAAGTCTAAAATGTTCTCACATGCACAAAATATTTAAAAAAAACTATATAAATTTATTGATGTGAAACATCTATAGGCGCACGTAAACCCGATTTCTGGCGGGGCGATGCATGCCGCGTGGCGATCGGCCACTATAAAGTTACAGGCTCTGTGCTATACAGTCTATATGTAAGTAGTGTGTAAATGTGTGTGTAGTGCGATGTTTCATATCTGCCAGTCGTCCCGTGACGACTCAATTTTTTAATTAAAGTAATAAAAGTAAAAACTTTGATGAAATTAAAATTGTAGGTATATTATAATGTCAAATAAAGAAAAGATTATGTCAAGGAAGTATGTAAAAAATAAAATTAAAATAAACATCTTAATTTGGGTGCAAATAATAGACATTTACATAGTTTTGCTGTTAATGAGGTACATGTGCAGAACGAATTAATGCCAAACTTCCTTGTCTTCAACGTAGTCATTAATCTTATAATTATGTTTATTTGATAAGGACACATTTTGATATGGGTTTTGAATTTTCCATCGCTAAGTTGTGTAACCGACTTTGGCAACTTGTTATAAAAACGGATACTGTTTATAAGAAATTACTTGCTTGTTTTAGTTAAGCTAAATTTGTGCTTGACGATATCCATCGACGATGACCAATCACGTCTGTAAACTAACTTTAGCTAATTTGATTTGACATTGTATAAACGAATGTTCTGACTCTTTATTTCAGCTGTTGCACGACAGGCATGCTCGTGATGAAGTGGTTCCTGCTCTGAAAGAGTCTCTCACTAAGCTAGGACTTGATTACGTCGACTTGTACCTCATACACTTCCCTATTGCTACTAAGGTAAGGACTAATCTCTTTGTTTTTAGTTAAGGCTATTTCCATCTTGTTCTCTCTAATAAACCAAGAAAGGGACGGACATATCTTACAGCTGTCAATTTTAGTTGACCTGAAACTTACTTAAATAAATAGTTGACAAGTCAGAACGCATAGACTAAAAACACGGCGAAGTTTAAGGCATAAATTAATTTGACATCTCTTATTTAGTTCTTAACTGTCACCGTCTGTCAATTCTATCATTTTAGTTTAGTTTTCTAGTTTGTGAATCGGCGCAAATGTATGCAATGGCTAGTGCGTTTGATTTCGACATTATTGATCTACTTAGTAGATAAATATTTATGTACCTATTAAAAGTATTACAATGGTATCGTTCTGGCGCTCCACGATAATGCTTTAGCGGTATTGCGCTAAATTTATTTTTATTTATCCTTTATTCGGACTTTTAATATTTAGGCGCAGTAAAATGACACTTCTTACTGTCATTTTGTTAAAAAATGTTCTAAGTCATTGATGAAATGAGATGCGGATAAGGTAGCCCGCAAAGTTCAAGTTTTTTGTTCGTTACGCGTCTACATCGTCGAGTCACCCCCTCCTGGGGCGGCCTCGGCTCGGCTTTAAAATAAATATGATAATTTAATTTTAAATTATTATTCGAAAACGTACATAGTTTGGAAGGAATTTGTTTTAACTATGTATCTACTACGAATGCAATTATATTTACTTATTAAAACATTTCTTGATCTTATCGGGACATAGCTACTGCACAGATCAGATACAGAATATCTTTTAATTAAAATTGCTATGTTATCATCATTATGCGTCATGTATGAATAAAATAACTCAAGGTAGTTTTCAAGGGGTTTCCAACTTTGGTACATAGAAAATGAAACAGTGCATGGAGCAAAATCATGTTTTTTACGTGTTTCTTTGGCAATAAACCAATGTTCATCTCTTCAATCTTTCATTCGTTCAGGAGCGAATGTGAAGGTGCAACCAGACGAGGGGTCTGGTTGCACGTTCTGATTATTATTATTTTGTCATTTCTTTGTTGGTTCATTTCATCCACTGTCGACTCCTCAAGTGGACCCTGATAGATCAAGTGTCTCAAAATATGTCACAATGTCGTAAATCGACCGAGTTCTAGTTCACCCGCACCTACTCTCCGAACTCGTGCAAAATTATCATCATCATCATTTCAGCTAAAAGACGTCCACTGCTGGACATAAGCCTCCCCCAATAAGGGGGGGGGGGTTGCCATAATCACCACGCTTGGCAGGCGGGTTGTCGATCGCAGTATGGTGTTAAAATGCATAGAGAACACTGCTGCCCATTCTCTAGTACTTGTCGCTTTTTACGACACCCATGGGAAGAAATAGGATGGTGTTATTCTTTACCTACGTCCGGCACCACACGGAACTTAAAGGCTTACACATAAAGAAAGTGGCAAAACATTGTAACCGTATTTTTCCATATATCAAAAGTTAGTTCCTAAACGTTAAATGATTTCAGCCATAATAGTTTTATAAAATTGTATATCAATTGCAGAGTGATGGATCACCAGATAACATCGACTACCTGGAAACCTGGACGGGCATGGAGGAGGCAAGGCACCTGGGCCTGGCCAGGTCTATAGGAGTGTCCAACTTTAACGCTAGTCAGATTGACAGAATCGTGGCTAACAGTCGAGTCAGACCGGCTGTTAATGAGTTTGAGGTAAGTGTCAAGCTCTTTGTGGAGGACCAGCTCGTCCGTTTATTCTATGGATAGTTTAATCGCCTACATGCTCTTTAACGGAGCGTGCAGAACATACAGATTTGAAATTTCGGTGCCGAACGTCGACGTCGGATTTTGAAAACGAATGCCGACTCCGACGACGAGCGACGGCCGGAGCGTACGCTCGATGCCGCCGATACTGAAACTTATTTTGTTAGCTCTTTGCTCATGTATGCGTGGGGTACCCACGCATACATGAGCAAAGAGCTAACAAAATAAAAGGTACCGAAATAATGAAGGCGTTTCTACTGTCAATAACAAAAGTAAGTAGTCACTGTTTCTTTTGCACAGACAATAGAGAAGAGATAAAATGATCTATTCTCTAAGCTTTTACTACGCCCCACAATTTTTGGTGGAGGGGGTCGCGGGTAGTTTGATCTGAGCAAATTTATTCATCGTAGTGTGCGTGCACACTCATGGGCAATTCGTACGTATCGACAGCACTACAACACTAGCGAAAGGATGCAATGTAAGCGAAGAAAAAGAATATCACTATCTGTAAACTGATTAGAATTTAATAAAATATCGATTCTCTGCCTAGTGGTGTGACCGTGACGCTGACCTCTCATTGTACGGAAATCCTTTACAATGCGAGATTAGCTTATACTGGAAATGTATAGCTTGATGTGAAGACCTTTGAAAACACAAATTTTTTTTTTCTCCAGGTAAACCCAACGCTAACTCAAGAACCTTTAGTCAACCACTGCCTATCCTTAGGCATAGCAGTAATGTCGTACAGCCCCTTCGGGTTCCTGGTGTCTCGTAACCGACCCGATGCTCCTCCTCCACGGTACGATGACCCCACCTTGGGTGCCATGGCTGCTAAGTACGGGAAAACTCCTGGACAGATTGTGCTTAGATATTTGGTAAGTTACTTTTTCATTTCATATGTACTTTCTGAGTTTAGCGTTAAAAAGACTCCATTAAAACTATATTTCAAGAAGATGGATTTTAGAGGTATGAGGAACAGGGTGTAAAGTTCACTCATACTCTATAGAAAAGGGAGGATCCTCCGACCAGACGGGTGTTGTGTCTGGTGGGCAACTGCCTGACGGTTGATGTCGGGACGTTGTATATATGCTAGTCGCGCGGTAAACTCTGCTTGCGGGATGCAGGATTTTGCGTGACGTCAGTGGGATGCCTAGTTCACATGTGACGATGTTGATGCCTCTACAAAATAAAAAAAATTGTAGGTACTGTTAAATAAAGAGAGAGGATAAATTATATGCATTTGCAACTAATTGATGAATTCTTTTTTATACACTTCTACGCTCTTCAAGGTTTGGGAGGAAGATTGTCTAGTGATGATACATAATTCAAACATTTTTTTTCCTTTGTTCCCAGCTCGACCGCGGTCTAATTCCGATTCCGAAGTCAACGAATCAGAAGCGTCTAGCCGAGAACATCGATTTATTCGACTTCGAACTGACACAAGAGGAAGTCGCTACCATCAATAAGTTTAATAAGAACGAAAGGGTCATTGATATCTCACACTGGAAGGACTACCCTTACTATCCTCATAATTAATTTAACATCGACTTTACCATCTGCACACTAATTGCGTAACTCTCTAGGAATGACAATCTCTTTAAAAATAATTACATTTTAATATTATAATATCCATTGCTTCATAATTTATGAAAGATTTTGCTTGACTGCAAAAGTAATATGGATATATTCTTGTCACAGTTTTTGAATTTTTGTCTGTTTGTCTGCGTATCTGTTTGACTAAACTCAGGTCGAAATCAATATTGAAAATGGCACCATGAACCACGAAACCATTCAACCTAGAAAATAACACCCATGACTAAAAATGATTTAATTTTTGGTAACGCTATCTTCAATTTTAATTTTGACTTCTTTTCATGATCAGTGTCGTTTTCATGGTTTTCAAGGTTGCTACTTGAAAACCATGAAAATGACACCAATGACGACAAAGGTTAAAATTTTTGTTGGCGCCATCTTGAATTTGGATTTTGGCCCCACATGACCACGGCGGGTTTTACCCGACTAAGCAAAAAGAAGAGTTATGATTTTGGTCAATGAATGATTGTGAGAGCTTGCCGCCCACGGGATATCTTCCTCTAGCACTGTATCTCTACAACGATTGCTGTCAACGGCTTTTTACTAATAAGTAGGAAACAAGGGAATCGACCAGAGCAAGTTTTGTATTTTGTGTTAATGCGATCCTTCCATTTTCTTTCGAGCTGTCACTTTTGGCCATGTCGGGACAACTGGGGGTCAAATTCTGGTTCGCAAACGGAATGTAGATTGAGTCGAGCAAATAAGTGATTGTAAAGGTAACATTATAATTATGTAGTTGAAATGAAAGCGATTGATATAACGAGTGTCTTACGCAATTAGATTGCCGGTTTTTGAATGGCCTATCAAGTCTACGATTGGTTGACGAAAATAACAACCAATCAAATCACTCAACGGGAGTTTTTATAACTAATTAATTTGTATAGCCTTTCAGAAACCGTCGTACATTCAGCAGAAATAATTCGATAAATATTTTTAAGCCTATTTTTGTAAATTACCAGGTATTCTTAAATTAAACTTAACTTTATAATAATTTTATTTTATTTTCCTTTACCTACACATTCATACACACATACACACACACACCCCCCACACCCACACACACACACACCCCCACACATCACGCACACACACAATTTTTTCACTGGTGTAGGTACCTACCCAGACAGCAGATCAGTTTGCTGCAAACTTGATTTTTATTTTAATTTAAATTGCCACACAGTAGTGTAGGTACACTAATTCCAAGCTATTATAAAGTACTTACTAGTCCATGCTATTAAAAAGTACTTATTCCATGCTCAAGCTATCACTTCCTGTTACACACTTTCGTCCCTTTTCACGAAATCACTCAATCACTCCCACATAAAGCGAGAAGAAAGATCACAAAAAAAACACACACGCACACAAAAAACACAAACACACACAGACACATACATCCCTCAAATGGCTTAGCATGATCCTCCGATATGTCGAAAATACTGCAGCATTAATTTTGAAATAATTAGATGGTAAATTTGAGGATTAATGTTAAGTACTATGTTTGACGAAAACACGATTTCATAAAATTTTCTTCATACAAAAATATTCCAAAGTTACCTCCAAACTGAACAATATATCGCTGGTATTCAAAAAATACCTCAAATTAGATAATTAAATTTTGCATATGAACTGAGTTCAGTTCATATGCAAAATAATAAATAATAATTAAAAAAATAAATAACATAAGACCTGCTTTATAGTTATAAAGCAGGTTTTATGTTATTTTATTTTTAATTACCATTATTTTCATCGTAAAAATAAATAAACTAAAATATCGGTGCCTTGGAGTCTTCTCCCTGCCACCCTGTCTCGCTTGCTCGCGTGACCGTCAGCTACTTGTGCGAGCGAGATAAAGAGTGAGGTGGCGCTGCGGTAGTATAGACCCTTAAGGTCCTTTGTATAAATCGACACAGAAGTCCTCTTTCTCGGAGGCGGATGCAAAAATTATCGAGCTCGCTTAGCTCGCTCTTGCATCCTATAATTTCTTAATTGTTAAGCTTTCCTGCTAACGGCCGAACCCAATAACTCATTTTCAGTTAAAGACAGATCGCTATTGCTGATAGACAGTATAATTATATCTATGCTCGGATGGCGTCTCACAATCATTGATAACGGCTATCTATCTAACGAAAACAATAAGTAGGTTTCTCTACTTCTTCCCTCCCGTGCGTTCCACTACAACCAACATCACTTTAAAAAACAACATGTGTAATTAGGGTTATATTAAAACTTCTTTGTTTCTTACTTCTAAATAAGTTACTGGATTAAGATATAATTCTGTAGAGCCATATTTGTTATGGCCGCGAATCAAAATACAACCTGTTACTGACCTGCAAATTGCAAAAAACGTAATAAAATTTGAATTTCGCGGGATACCTTAGCGCATTAATGTTTTTTTTTTTTTTACTTAAATTCATGTTGATCCCTGCAATTCGGGGAATAGCCAAATCTGCCATCTGTAGTACTGTCCTGTCAAACAAATCGTATATTGGGTCGCATACTTTAGCATTTTCATACAAAGAGATATCTGTTGTAGGCGATACACCCTCCCATCAGTAGATAGCGTGGGCCGGTATGATTCCTAGATTACTGGGACGTTAAAACCATCGATAGATATATTTTTATATCTCCAGTAGGCCGAAACTGGTGATATAAAGGTTATTGGGTTCGGCCGTAAGTTGACAAAGTTACTCCTTGTATGAATGGACAAACGATAAACTAAGCTATCCAAGGTGAACTGCAAAAATGATCGAGCTCGCTTCGTGAAGCTGAAGATGCACCCCTCTGAAAATAAACTTGCCGGCGGCCATGTACTCATCCGAAAGCTCACTTGCCCATTTTACACAATTAACTTGGTGAGTGTACCAGTATTTAAAAAACACTCAACTACTCACTACAGCTACTTACATTCGCGTCACACGGTTTAGTCCATAACTTGACTTAAGACACCAAGTCAAATGCCCTTGACATATTGTAGCGAAAATTACACCGTTAGTACACGGCGGGAAACTTAGCCCCCCGCCGCGCCGCGCGAGGACGTATAAATGAAAAATTCTCACCACTTAGAATACGTATAATTTAGAATAAAAAAATAAAAAAAAAAAAACACAAAAATACGAAACATAGTAAGAAAAGGTTTGTAAAAAAATATAAAAATAAGTTGTTCAGTCGCCTTAGTTAATGTAAATTAGTTCATTATTTTATTTTTAAAAGAAACTGGGGGCCTAAAATGGACGCTTTGGCAGAATCATAATATGATCTGCGTACAATTCATACATCCCGCAATTCATCTGTTTGACAGATGCTATTTGACATTAGACTAGACATTAGACTTGTCACAAAATTGTCAAACCGATGAATTGCGGGATATGAATTGTACGCAGATCATATTATTATTCTGCTTCGGCGGACTCTATTTTCAATGCGGCGGTTGGTGAACGATGGCCCAATTTCGATAAATTTTTCACGGATGCCTCTAAATTATCTGATTCAAGTTGCACTGGTGCTGCGGTATATTACCAAAACTCAAAAATTGTATTAACATTCAAATGCCCTGTAGAATCATCAGTGTTTACAGGTGAGTGCGTGGCCATATTAGAGGCATGTCTATTCATAGAGGCTCATAGCATACGATTTGGTGTCATCTTTACAGACTCGCTTAGTTGCTTGCAAGCTTTGGAGCAGAATCCTTTTAAGAGCAAGCTTCACAGTTCAATCCTGCTTCAAATCAAAAAGTCTCTTTTCTCTTGTGCCAAGAATCATAAAACCGTCCACTTGGTTTGGATTCCAAGTCATTGTGGCATAAGAGGAAACGAATACGTTGATGCTCTTGCTAAGGATGCTGTTACGTCCCAGGCCGTAGATCTTAAGCATTTCCAGTGTCAGGGCTACGATTTGCTAAGCCTTCCAAAAAGGAATATGATAACCTCATGGCAGGTGCAGTGGCAAAATTCAAGTAAACAGAAAGGTGCTTTTTATCACGCAATACAGCCTAATGTTACACCCAAACCTTGGACCCATATAAAAAAATATCGAAAAAAGTTATATCTATCCTTTGCCGTCTCCGTATAGGCCATTGTTGTTCCCCGGTATTCCTTCACAAAATCCGGGTCAGAGACACATCGCTCTGCGAATGTGGGCTAGATGAAGGAACTTTGGAGCACATCTTTTTTAACTGCTCCAATAATAACCCAGCCCATGACTTATATAGTCATCTCTCTAAATTAAAGATCCCTGTCCCAACTAACTTTCCATCCCTACTAACATATTCTTCCCCAAAGCTCTTTGAGGCTTTGATGTTTTTTATCCGCGTCAATGACATCAAGTTATGATAATTTGTGTGGTTTGTGAACATTTATGTACATATTTAATATATATTGTAACTAATAATGTTTTGTATCTGTTTGTTTCAGTGTACTAATACCCGTCAACAAGTTTCACATTAAATTCAAATAACTACTAAATTAGTAATCAATTATCTATCAATTGGATTTAGGTTTTTAGTTTCTTCTCTTTTTTTTTTCCCCACACATTTTCTCTCAACACATTGACATTGGCAGAATTGTCGACATCGGCACCATTGCCACAGAGAAAAATAGAATAGAATAGAATTATTATTCTGCCAAAGCGTCCATTTTAGGCCCCCAGGTTATTATATTGGTATTTTTTGCATACGCGTATGGGGTCTTGCTGGTGGGACCGAGCAATTGCAATTGTCGGCTCGCCTAGCGTATGCGTACATCGAAAAAAATAACCAGTTTTCTATGAAATGTTAGAAAAATTTAAAAGTCTAATTTAGAGGATTTTAAGATCAAAATTAAATAAGAACAATAGAACAAAAAGGTGATTAAAATAAAAAAAAACTGGATTGGAGAGCACCACCGTGAGCGTTTGCTGACGGGAGGCAGCCAAGGTGCAGACGAGGTGCTGAGGTACACTCGCTCGCATTTGAAGCAAAAAACGCACCGTTAGTACACGACTGTGTACCTTATTGTAAAGCTTTGTGACGGAGGCTGCTCAACTTCACCGTCGTCTGAGGACGGACCCAGTGGAGATTTAATAGGAAATAAGTCTTTAAATAGGTTTGAGATCTCAAACCTGTTCCACAAACAGTCTAGCTTACGACCTTCAACGCTAACAGGAAAACTAGACTTTTGGTTCAAGCTGTTTGTACTTTTCCAGAAGTCTTTAAAATTATTAGTATTATATATTTATGTTAGATATCTTGTCCATAAAAATTTGTTCTTGGTGGTCTTGGCACCATTTCAACTTAGATTTAAATGCCCTTCCTGTTAGGTAAGAACTATTTATTTGATTATTTAGAATTAAAATAATATGTACATAAATAACAACTTATACCTAATTAATTTATAAAAATAGCAAAATAATTATATCCTTACTAAACTAAAACTACCTACAGAAATAACCTAACCCCAAAATAAAATTGCAACCAAATAAATTTAAACATTTATAACAACTCATTAAATAAAACAAAAACAAAAAACAATCATTAAAATTGTCAAAATAAAATATAAATGTCAGAATCTACAAAAATTAAAATGTCAATTATAAAAACGTAAAAGTCACACTTTAAAAACGTTATAAAAATATCAAGCCATATTAAATATTAAATCTATCAAATAATAATAATATTGTTATTTTCTTCTCTATATGCGTTGAGTTTATTGTATCTACCGTCAGTCTAGTTCTGTCGTTTACAAGATGAAGCTGCTTTTAGCGACAGTTGGACTATTCGCTGTTTTTAATGTAAGTTGGGTTTCCTCTACATAATATTTTGATTTTAAAATATTCCTTATTTATTGAAAAAGTTGTTACGGCTCGTCAGAAGTCCGAAAGTCTGACAACCAGTCTTACCAAGGGGATTTGTATTTGTAGGCCCGCTCCTTATTATTCCCTATACTTAGGACTTATTGATGACTGCCAAAATGTAGGTGTAGGTTCTTATCTAGACCTTTGTCTATGCCTTTGGGGAACACAAGCTTGATGTTAATTATGTTAACAAAATCTTAACCCGTGTCGTGTCGATCGTTGCAATAATTTGCACTCATTGTTCGGAAAACCCGAATGCGCCCTCTGGCGGCTCGAGGGCGCGTTCGGGTGCGCCGGACAAAATAATCGTGTGTTCACACGATGACCGCGTATTCGCGCAACGATCACTTTATATAAGGATCCCGTATCCTACCAATAAAGAATCGCCCGGTTAGAGGCTGAGAGCGCCGTAGCAATAAATATAATATCCCCTGATAATAATCATGATCAAAATGTTGATCCAGCCCGTCCCCAAATTGTTACTAATTTTGTGATCCCCCAACGACGCCCTGAGCCGAGGTCCGTACCCCACAGGGGGTGCCCTTAGTGCGCTGTCGTTTAGTTTTAATATATATAATTTGCGCCCTGGCTGGAGGCTTTAAGATTAAAAACCTTAGGGCAGCCACAGGAATATCCGGTTAAGTAGCAACGACCTCTCTAGGTCTGCTACGAGATGCCATACATAAAAAAAAAAAAAAAAAAAACAATAAAGAAAGAAAATACATTTATTTGCACTAAACGTGAGTATTGTGACGCTTATAAAATAAAAAAAAGCACACACACACAATAAGAAGAAGTTAATATACTTATTGCTGTGAATATTTATGTAGCTTTTTTCCTAGAAATGAATTAGGTATGTTTGAATTTGGAAGAAACTGTTAAACTTTAAAGTTTTCTTTGTTTTCATCAGTTATCAAGATATTTTAATTAGGTGATCCAAAATAATGAACAAAATATTAGATAAGTAAGTACATATAATTTGCAGTCAGTCCTCGTGTACCAATTTATAATAATTTCGGTTCAAACGAAATTTTGAATTTATTCCTTTTTATTTACAGATTAATGGTGCCTTTGGATCTGTGAGTATTGGGTTCTTTCCAGGAATATATGGGATCAGAACCTTGTGCAAGCTAATTGCGTAACAAACACGGAATTTTATCCCTTCCATTTAGACACTAAAACAAAATAAATACATTGCTTCGAACGTTTGAATATTTTGTCAGCAATTAAAAACTTAGTAGAAAAATAATAGACTTCGAAAAAAATTATCTCTAGGTGAAAAATAAGTTTAATTTCGGAAGTTGGTGTCTTTGGTTCTGTATTTTCGTTTTTTGCCACTGACTTCCGAAAATAAAGTTATTTTTCACTTGTTTATGTTTTTTTTTTGGAATAAGGTTTTTTTTTTGTAAAAAAATTTAAATTTTAAATTTTTTTGCTGTGGTACCCTACCCATAATAATTCGTATACCACTAATTGCTATGTAAACAACAGTGACAGGAAGTTTTATAACATCATCAACATTAGATACACCGAGTGGATTAAATACGTATAGTGAAGCTAACTCAAAACATACCCAAGCAAAGTTAATACTTACAATTTATATGGGATCGCGCAAGTTTCCTCATCCTAATGAAAGAATTATAAAAATCCGTTCATAAACAATTAACTCATGCCCGAAAATAATTAATATATCGAGTACCTACGTCCTCCTTTTATTGAAGTCGGTTAAAATCATTTATAGCCAGAGTGCATCTCTTGATAATTTCTATTTTATTACGGAGTTCCGGTGGCCATCTGTGGTCTTCTTCAGCAGTTCCACTTCAACAAAATATGATACTTTCTGAATGAAAATATAAAAATCGCTGAAATATGTATGCCTACAATATTTGAGTTCCTTCAATTCCTCATGGATCCCAACGTCAGGACTGGAATTTGATAAAAATGGGACCAATCTGGTATGTCCTTTCAAATAAAAAAATAATTTTCCAAATCGGGTTATAAACGACGGAGTTCGGAGGTAACAAAAAAAAATACAATCGTTTTGAGAACCTCCTCCTTTTTGAGAAGTCGGTTAAAAATAACGTAATTGATATTGTTGGATTGTCAAAATTAAAAAGATTGTGATTCCAAATAATTTACAGTTTTATGCAATTAGTATGTCAGGCTACAAATTCAAGGATCGGGCTTCCACGGTAAATATGACTCGTGGCTCTTCTCCTCTGCAGTAAAATTTTTCGGGGGACCTTTGACGTACTTAATTACTTAGTGTTGAATCCTTTTGGTCATGCTATTTTCGGACCCCAGGCTTGAGAAACCTGTTCTAAAGAAAAAATATAATATTTCAGCCCGAATGCGGAAAAGTATTGCTAAACAAGGGTGAAACCAATGGGATGGCAGGAAGCACATTGGAGGGACAGTGGCCCTGGCAAGTAGCTCTCTACAAGCAAGTAAGTATCTATTATAACTTACTCGAAAATAGCAAATCTTTTGGAGATTTCAAACGAGTATTAATTAGTACGTATTTCATGGACACAGGAAAATACCGCATAAAGGCTTCTACATACCAGCGCGACTTGTCGCGCGACGCGACACGGCACAAAGGCCCCGCGTGTCGCGGGACGAGCGGTGCCTTTGTGTCGTGTCGCGTCGCGCGACAAGTCACCCCGGTATGTAGAAGACTTAATGGTTTGCATTGTTATGTATCTTGACTCTATTTATAATACTCGTAATTTGGAATCTTATTGTATTCCAGCTAAATTGAGCGCCGCAGACAAAAAATGGAAAGGAGCGGGTGTGTGGCTATGCCACCTAATGTTCCATCCCCTTTGGAAAAAGGCGAAAAATCTCACGCGTAATTCCGCAAGTTAAAAGTTCCAAAACTGTCAAATCGGACGCGCGTCTGCAAAATTTTACCATTTTTCCCGCTCAGATTTGTCCCTGGCCTACATAGCCCCGTATATCTCTGCATTCTTTATGTATACACAGCTTTATCTTTGACTTACGGTCATTTCATTGTCTTTTTTGCTTTTCCAGGCATCTGGAGGAGACCTCAAATACGTTTGTGGAGGTACACTGGTTTCGAAGCGCCACGTTGTCACAGCAGCCTTTTGCACCGTTACCAGGACAGGAACCAAGACTAACCTGACGGTCTACCTGGGGAAGCACAACCTAATTGACCGAGGAGAAAAAGTCCAAGTTAGCACTGTAAGTACTACAAAGTTACATATTTTTGTATAAAACAATTAAGGAAAACCTTTTAGAGACCAAATTACACATTATAACCTAGGTGTGACAGAATAAATTTTAAACTCTTATCCTGGTTTTAAATGTATTCTGTCACACTTAAATTATCCACACAAAAAGTCCCCGAAATAATAGTTTAGAAATAGTTAAATGCGTGCTATAATTTTACAGAAAGGTAAGAAGTAGACATGGATATATTTTAGGGATAATATATTATGTTTAAGAGAGCTATTTTAAAGATTAATTTATCCTTTTGAACTTGAAGTGCGTAAGCGTAAAAATATCCTATTCGATGAAGTGTGTGTTATGCGTATCTACGATTCGACGGAGAAGGGCTGTGCACCAGCGTGAGTTCTCCACCTTGCAGTGTGACACAGCTGGCGCGCATCTCGTTCTAGGTACCTACAATGTAACATTGGGTATAAGTAATATCTGGACAATGGCAGCTGTTGTCACAAAGACCATGAAGCATTTCTTAATGTCATTGATAAAAAGAGTAAAAAGTAACCCATAGAGGCCCCATAAATGAGCCTTGGGGCACCCCAGAGGTGACAATAATTGAGCTTAATTGTAAACCATCAATAAGTATCTTTTCCGCTGTTATATATATGGTATATATGTATAAGACGGCACGGTTGGCGCAGTGGTTAAGCGATTGACAGCTGCGCTGCGTGCCGCGGGTTCAATTCCCGCATGGAACAAATATTTGTATGACCTACAAGTAGTTGTTCCGGGACTGGCTGTTTGTGTATGTTTGAGTTTAAATGTTTGTAAACGCACCCTCGATACAGGAGAAATTCGTAGTGTGGGGCAACGTTTTAAAAAAAAATAAAAATAAAATATCCATGGCTTATACATATATACGTTCATGGTTCATGGTTCATGAACCATTGTAACAAATTGCCATGGATGCCGTTGTATGCAACTTTATCTAAAAGCAGTTTGAGGTCTACCTTTTCAAAAATCTGTGTACACAGCTTCGACTTGAACTTGTTCATCCATGTTTTTGAATAAAAAGTCTTACTAACTTAGCTGGGATAACACGGATTTACTGATTATTCTGTAACCAGAAATTGCTTTTTCTTTAATTTCTTCTTATTTTTGAAATTGGTTTTAGATTATGATTTAATTTAAAATTACTCGAAAAAGGTCTAATCTGTTTAAAAAGGTTTGAATAAATAAATAAAAATAATAATAAAATTTATTCAAAAATATAAGATACAACGAATAAAATGAGGTCTAATTATTCAGCAAAAATAATGAGAACGATTAGATCTCAAGAATCTAATGTTGAGAGGGAGGCACTACTAAGCTCTCACCGGGAATGTCAGTCTTCGTCTCGCGCGTCGGACACTCTCAATGAAAGAGAGTCTCGAATAACCGCAATTTAACTCCACTGAAAATAAATCTCGACTGAGCGCTGATCATGAATGCCACACATCATCTCGCGCATCGGAAAAGTTAACAGAACGTAAATCCCGAATGACAGTTGACAGTAAGCGCCACACATTGACGTCCTTTGGAACAAAATAAATATCAGAATAACCTTTCATGCCTACTTTCAAGATTCAGGGTCAGGTTTACCATCTTATTGGTTCGCTGCTGCCTGAAAATAAGCCAAATTACTTCAGATATATTCTGTATCTGACAAACAGGCAAAGATTTGGAACCAAAACATTCTATGCTGCAACAAGTAAATCCATATGTGCAAAGTTTTAAATTGGCGTTTGGATCCGCGTTGGAATCTATTCCATCAGGACAAAACAATAATTACAAATTTGTCATTAACGCAGGCAACCGACCCACTACTGAACATCGTGGCAGATACAACGCTCCTGTCACAAATGAAGTTGTAGCTGTTTTAGTAGATCAAGAATGTGAACGTCGTGATAATTTAAAGTTCTTAGTGGTGCAAGATAACGCTAAATTCCACGCAGACCTAATACGCGCGCGCGGGATATAATATGGAGTGGCAGTACAAATAGTTTCTCCAGTTTTCTTTATAAAGACGAGTCACCACCATCCTTTAGTTAAATATAATTGCTTTATTGGGATTACTCGGCTTAGGACAGATTCTGGTTTGGGCAGATTCTTTTTTTGGCAGATTCGTTTTACGGCAGAAGTAACACGACCAACATAAACCATACAATTTATGTAATGGTATATTTAAATTCAATTTTAAACTAAAAACCACAGGCATCAGATCAGAGGGGCAATTCCCGTATTTTTAACAACGTTCGCGATCTCATCTCAGTCTCAAAAATTTTATACTTACATACATTTTGGAAATTTGATTGTTGCTGGCATGAGGTTGAACGTTGCTGGCATGTACTTGAATTTGAACGTTTTAAGGTACGAGAATTGGCCTTCAGGTCGTGTTTAGGACCTTCTAATCGCAACAAATAGTTTCCCAATCAATGCAGACTTCTGAATATAATCATTACGAAATATATTTTACAGTCATCTACAGAAGTATTATAATACTTCTGTAGATGACTGTAAAATATATTTCTTATTAAGAAACTGCCAAAAAAAGAATCTGCCGTAACAAGAATCTGCCCAAACCAGAATCTGTCCTAAGCCGATAATCCCTTTATTGCACTATGTACAACAACCACTGGGCCACCACAGCAATGGATGGTTAGTGTGTTATATTGAAAAATATTATTTATGGAAATAAAATTGCACAAATGCCTAAATATCAGTCAGTTTTGGAACACCATAACATCCACGACGATCCAGATCCTTGTTGAATGAAAGAAAGAGATAGCGTAGTCTTCATAGCTCCCGCTCCCGAATTTGTTACAACTCTGTACAACTAACAAAATGTTTATGTGTGGCCGTCTCATAAGCACTCGCTTCTTCAGGTTCAGAAAATACGGCTCCATCCAGAGAACAACCAAAGCACCTTTTATAGAAATCTGGCAATCTTGGAGCTTCAGGATCCCGTCACGTTCTCGGACTGGGTCCAACCAGCATGTCTCTGGCCTGACACCGATATTGAACTCAAGACAATTGTTGGACAAATTGGTTCCGTAAGTAAAGACTACTTTAATAATCCCCGCAAAGAGCGTGCAGCAGCATATCAAAGGAAGCCGCCTGCAGCACAAACGGTATTGCTAATGATTCACAAGAAATATACGGGCGGTGTTGCCGAGGGTGATGAATAATAAAGATTAATATCGTGCAGTATTAACACCTCTTTTTTTGGGTGTGAAATTATTAAATAACTTCTCCCGCTCTGGGCGGAGCGGGAGGGCGTGTCAGACTTTTACTGACTAAAACCCACCCGTGTTCCTTCAGTTGCCTGTGTGCCAGGGCCACGATATCTTTTTCAGACAAACTCGCAACTCCGCCCTATGACCTTTTTTCTGCTACGTGGCTAGTATCTGGCAGATCTCTACAACGCTAGCCGTTAGCCGCTAGTGGCTGCGGTCGCCCCCATTAAGCCACTTACAATCTCAATTCCCGCTCATGGCAACCCTTGCCATTGATTGGTTACAGACAAAGATCGGGATCAAGATCGAGAATGAGATACACTAATAAAATAAAATAAAAATAATTAGTTTCAGACAAAAAATACACATATTTATTAGTGCATATTAATTCCACAGGTGGTAGGCTGGACTGCCGATGACACTGGAGTGGCGATTGGAGAACTAAGTCTACTGGAGATTCCAGTGGTATCCCAAGAGACGTGCATCAGATCTTATCCAGAATTTTTTGGAAGATTCACTTCTGACTCAACGTATTGCGCTGGACTTAGGGATGGTGTTGGTAAGACTTTTTTTATGCGCACGTCTTTCTATATCCTCTTTATTGTCGGGGAGGATATTGTTCTCACATGTATAATTTCAACATGAATGATGTAGCCAATACTTTGTAACAATAAATTAATTTTAAAGAGTAGCTGTGGAGTTTCTTGCCCGTTATTCTTCATTGGAACCTACTATACTTTGGAATGGGCAACTAGCTTCATCTTTTTGACTGACCGACCGACCCCATAATTAAAAATTCAAAAGTCTGTAATTGGTTTATTTGAAATAAATGCTTTGAGTTTGAGTTGAGTACGTCATGTAGGTGGGTGGCAAACAAGTACTCGTTCCAGCCAACGGTAAGTGGTCCTACGTACTTTAGCTAAAGGTTGCCACTCTAGAGGTAGATTAATCAAATGCCGAAAAGCAATATTTTGAATAATGTTATATCAATTAAATCAAGGGATCATGACTAATAGTAGAAACATACGAGTACTATCTTTTTGTGAAAAATGCTGTATATTTACTTCGTTCCGTTTGGTGGCGGACGTAAAGAATAGCACCATCCCATTTCTTCCCGTGGGTGTCGTAAAGGCGACTAAGGGACTTACTAGAGAATGGGCAGCAGCGTTCTCTATCCACTTTTAAAACCATACTGCGATCGCCAACCCGCCTGCCAAGCGTGGCGATTATGGCAACCCCCCCTTTTTGGGGGGAGGCCTATGTCCAGCAGTGGACGTTTTTTGGCTGAAATAATGAACAAAGACTTGTACCTAACAATTTGTCTAAGTAATATATTTTTTTCTAGGTTGTATTGGTATCAGTGGAGTTGGGATGGTCTTCGAGAAAGATGGCAGCTGGTACCTTCGAGGAGTTGTCTCCTTAATGGTGGCTAATCCAAGTAAAAAGCGCTGTGACCCTACACATTATACCATATTTGCTGATGTCGCTCAAGCCCTACCCTGGATAAAAGAAAGTATTAAAGACGATTAGGATAAGCTGCGAGTTTTAATAAAGTGTTAAGATTTAGATTTTTGTGCGTTTTAATGTGTCCTAGTCCTGGGCAAAGACCTCACCTTTCTCCTTCCAACCTCTCTATCTTTGGCTGTTTCTGGCTACGTCAGTCTTGGTAAACTTATTGAAATCGTTGCACCACCTCATAAACGCCCTCACCGCGGTCGACCTCGACGGCGATGTCCTCCCTAAGGCCAGGGTTGTCAACCGTACCGTTAACAATTATGTTTCGGAAAAGCTCTAAAAACTAAACACAAAAAAAAAAAAAAATTACTGAACTGCTGCTGTTTATTTTCATTGTCAAAATAGGCAACCGTCCTCAGGCATCCAAGGAGTAAAGTTAAACGCGGATGCATGCAGGTATATGGATCCATCCCCATCTTTCTTCACTCCTTGGATGCCTGAGGACGGTTGCCTATTTTTTTTGCACATCTTTCTGACTACGGCGAAAGAAAAAAAAACGACAGTCAAAGAGATAAGTCAAAGTCAATAATGTGTCATTTTTGTTAAAACCACAAAAAACAAGATGGCGGTGCTAGTTCCAACTTTGGCTAAGCGCCAAAAAATCCTTTTGCAACCTCCATACGTAAAGCCGCCATTTGCTTAGGTAAGCGTCCTTGGGGCAATTCCCGTATATTTAAGAACCTTCGCACCCTGATCAGGAAATCAGGTTGACACTTTTTGATTACAAGTTGACTGAACTACTTGGCAGTGTTCTGGAATAGTCTGGCTGCATTTAGCATTCAATGATTAATTAGTTGATGACTGCTTCCATTATGATTATTTACTGGTGACCCGACCCTGCGTCGCACGGGTGCAATGAACCTACTGATGTGGCGACATGTCAAACTGCGAGATTACTGTATTATATTATTATAGTGTATTACTGTATTAAATTATAATATTTTAAATGTAATTTTAAGTTACTAGCTTTTGCCCGCGACTATGTTCGCGAGGAAGTCTTAAGACACCATAATTATATACAAATAACAGCCACAAGCCGATGGGGCAGAACGGTTCTGGAGTGGCGACCGCGTACCGGAAGACGTAGCGTCGAAAGGCCTCCTACAAGGTAGACCGATGACCTTGTGAAGGCTAAAAGGTATCCGCTGGATGCGGGAAGCACAGAATCGGTCGAAGTGGCGGTGCTTGGGGGAGGCCTATGTCCAGCAGTGGACGTCTTTCGGCTGAAATGATGATGAATGATGATGAACAGCCACATTCACAAACAACCACAATTCACCCCACAGAACATTAATACTCAAGCAGATTCATCCACAGCAACAAGTCTTACCAAGGGGTATCGTATTACCCAGTAACTGGGTTGTGGAGCATATGATGATGATGTTATACAGCGTGCCGCTACAGTAGCGACATTAAATTGACACACTGGTAAGGCTAGTGGCCAGTAATCATAAACGAAAAATGTAATATATTTTATTAAGGTAAATAAATATACATTGAAAAATAATAATAAAGCTCTCTCTTTCCTTCAATTGGCCTACTCCTTGCACGTTATTTGTTTTTAATGAAATTAAAATATTTTCATAAAACGTAAAGGCGAAACTGTATAAATTTGTTAAATTAATGTCGCCACTGTAGCGGCACGCTGTATATTATATTATACTATACTTTATATTACATAAAAACTTTTCAGAATACATTTTCTAAACGACACCATCGTATATAAAATATATTACGAAAATATTTTGGCAACCACATCAAAATCGAACGAAGATCGAAGCGGTCACACAGACGGACACGGAAAGTTTCTATAATATTATTATTTATATTTTTATAGATCTGTAGACTGGTTCGTATAATCAAGCAAACAAGTTATCTAGTCTGCGCATCATAGTCTTTTTGTTGTGATTGGCAATAGTAAACCGGTTCGACTGGATTGGAGGATCGTATCACGACAGAAGTTTTATATTCAACGATTATTAAAAAGTCAAATAGATACAATGGTAGCAACATCCAGTTATCTATACCAAAATGGGGGTAAATAATATTTTTGGTTTCAAAGCATTGCAGTTACTGTTAGATATGGCTGTTTTTGCTGCAAACGGTAAACGGTTATACAGGGTGTCCCAGAAGACGACGTTAAGCCGGAATCGGGTGATAGGACCAGTCATAATAGTTACTTATCATAAAAAAAATAAAAAATATAATTGATATGTTTTTTTTTTTTTAAATATTACTCCCTGTGACGGTCCTTTAACTCCTGTTTCAACTAGCGGCGGCGTAGACTTCTGGGACATCCTGTAAGTATATAAGACGTTGCTCGTACAGCTACAAACATATTAACCCAAAGAGTATTATTAAAATACTATTGTATTTAGGGTTCCGTACCCGAAGGGTGCCAAACGGAACCCTATTACTAAGCCTCCACTGTCCATCTGACTCTCGGTCAGCGGGCTGTATCTCATCAACCGTAATAGGTCACAGATTGTGTATTTCTATTGCCGCTATATCAACAAATAATAAAAATTAAATAGTTAATAATTAAAAGGGGTCCGAAAAATTTAATAAAGTTAAAAATTACCCATATTTAATAAAGTTAAGGAGTGGCGCAACAAACTGCCCAAGGAAAAGCTGGGCAAAAGTACACTGTGTCGAGAACAAAGATACTACTCTTCTTGGGCGCCAAGGAAATACTATAATAACTAACTCAAACAATGAAGCTGATTTGACATTGACAGACTGGATTCAAAGATGCTATCATTGCTAAGTAGGATGTTGCTGCCTTTGTACCTTAGACAAAGAAATATATAGAGGGCAGGTAGCTCCATCTCATTCTCACAAGAAAGGGATATAGTATTAAGTTATTATACGTAAAGGAAAAGGACAAAGTTGTAATATTTCCGTCTCTCAGTGCGTGTCAGTTTTTTCAGGTTCAAACACAGCTATTCCTCCTTAGATATACAAATGTACTCTGTGGCTATCACGTCATGTCATCGTCATGTGATCGTCAAATGCAAATTAGAAACGTAAGGAGGATTGGAGTCGTGTCGCCGTCGTGTCGTGTGAACTAAAAACATGTTTGTTAATATTTTTTATAGGCTTAAGGCATGCGTTTGTTGTATTTTCCGTCAGTCTGACATTGTCGTTAAGATGAAGCTGCTTCTGTCGACTGTTGCGCTCTACGTTCTTTTTAATGTGAGTTGGCTTTTATTTTATTTTAATAATTATTTTAGAGTCTGAGGAATAATTATAGAAAACACGTACCTATTTGGGCAAGTAGTTCTCGGGCACAAACGGACACAGGGACAGATAATTTACTTTACGTTTTATAATGTGCCAGGATTACCTTTGCTTTAGGTTTGCAGCATTGTTCTTATTATTTTTGATGACACATTGCCTTGGAACATTTAGTGAATTTTTTCAAGGCATTAAACTTTTTATAACTAAATAATTAAAAAGTAAATATCTACTTACAAGCCTACATGATTTATAAAAAAAAATAGGAACGAAGTTCGATTGGTTTCCTTTATATTAAGTCCCTCTGAGAGTTTATTGTTCTTGCAAAATATATGCGCTTTCTAAAACCGTTATGTCGAGTTTGGTTAATAGGTACAGTCAGGTTATAAATTAAAAGCCAGTATCATTAAAATATTATTTCATTATTAGTGATCTGTCATAATGTTCCTTAGATATTAGTCACACCGACGCAATGTCTAAATACTGCTGTACTTAATTCATGTAATAACCAATGCGTCATTGATTTTCAGTATGTTTGCAGTCTATAGTCTTAAAATTGTATAATATACTTTATATTTAAATAAAAAAAAAATATTATTAGTAATTCAGTAGATCGAATACAATAGAACATTTGAACCTGACTGTTCTTGAATATAATGGTATTATTAAACTCGACGTAAAGGTATTATAAGTGGAGAAAATAAACTCGACGTTACCCCCCGCTGACCCCTGAGTTTGTTTCGCCATTTCTTCTCAGGGGTAGTCAGATAGGAAATGTCGACTAGATCTAGCTTATTTTTTAATTTTTAATATGACGTGTAAAAGTGATTCTGATATCCTATTTACAGAATAAACGATTTAATTTCATTTGTATGTGATAGAGAGCGATAGATGCGTAGTTCAAAAAAACGATATACCAAAATAATTTGTAAATAAAACATATAATTAGGTAGTGTGTCTTTATTCCGATTGGAATACAGAATATCTAGTTTCCCAAATATATATTTTGAATAGAAACTGATTTAAACAAGAGTTAAGAGAAAAATAAGTTTTCTATAGAAATTTTAAATTCCTCATATCTCTGTCTTTATATCATTGTCTTTTCAAAAAATATATTTGGGAACATAGATATTCTGTAATCCAATCGAAATAAAAACACACTACCTTAAGAATATGTTTGATTTACAAATTATTTTCGTATTACGTTTGTATGAACTATGCATAAGGGAGTAGAAATGGGACCGAAATCGTAGACTCGACGTAGGGGTAATTGAAGCGAGACAAGGTTTTTTTCGACTCGATTCCGAAGTTCCATAAGCTCACGTTGAATTGCTAATGAATATGCTCAATTAAATTGTTAGGCAAACTGACTACTAAATTAAATTGACAGTGTATTCAAATCACAACTGTAATTCTTTAAAAGTTGTATGAAATGGCACACAGGCAAATTGACATAGAGTATCAATTTGCTTAAGCATTCTTTTCCCTGACTGTATTTTATCTCATTTCAGGTCATATCCGGACATCCAGAACATGGGAAACAAGTAACAATTCCCACTAAACAGCTCAACGATGGCAACCATATGCCAATACTTGGTCTGGGAACCTTTGGATTTGTGAGTATTAAAGTCTACTACAATATAATTATAATTGTCGGCGCTTTTTGGCTCCTTATCAGCATCACCCACTCCTGAGCATAGGCCTTTGCAAAGGCCTCTCTTCGGCATGATTCGGCACAGGCAAAATCAAAAATATAGTCTACGCTCGGTTGTGCCGAATCGTGCCGAATCTCGCAGACCCATGTAGCACCCCTTAAGATTGCCAGACACACTTGTACATCTTGTGCCCTAATAACTAGACGTCTGTAATACCAGGATTATAATACAATTCTATCATTCAATGACATTCGCTTCTCCCAAGAACTGTTCGCCGACAGAATGATTCACTAAAATGTTTCGCCGATAGAACTTTCGACTGACTTATAACAACAGTTTCTGAATCTATTAAACCTACCTCCCCCCGCACCCCTCCCTCCCCCTTCCTCCTACCTTTATCCTTGTTGTTGTTTTGTCCTTGCCTTTGTCCTTGTTTTTCTCCTTCCTTGTCTTGTTGTTCTTATCATGACAGTAATGAAACCAAAGCATTCCATTACATTGTCATTGCAGTCAGTATCGTCGTTTTATCCACGTAAAGAGGGACTTGTGACTATGTTATAACATCCGCACGGGTCGATCGACCAGGTTAAGCTACGCTTGCCGCGGTTGGTCTGTGGATGAGTGACCATATTCACATACCAAGACCCCTCCGTGCTTCGGAAAGCACGTTAAGCCATTGGTTCCGGCTGTTATTTGTAGATCTTCGATAGTTGCTACGGGTCGTCAGAATCCCGAAAGTCTGACAACCAGTCTTACCAAGGGGTATCGTGTTACCCAGTTACTGCGTTGTGGAGGTCAGATAGGCAGTCGCTCCATGCAAAACTGGTATTCAGCATCCGGTGAGACTGGATGCTGGCCCCAACATAGTTGGGAAAACGCTGGGCAGATGCCATGATCGTTATCCACGTAAAGATCCAGATCGAGGTTGAACAAGGTTGCCTGCTTGTCGGTCTTCTACAGATTGTACTACGGTGAGTGTGCCCAAGAACTCTACGACCTCATTCCACCGGCCCCCTTTTATTATCGGACATCTAGACGCACTGCAGGTTACCATCCCTTCCTTGTTGCTATTCCACCAATTCGCACTAAACGGTTCCAAATGTCTTTTATAATGCGCACAGCAAAAGAGTGGAACTCTCTACCTGCTTCTGTGTTTCCGAACGCATACAACCCTAATCTCCTCAAAGTTAGAGTGAACAGGCTTCTTCTGGGTAAGCTCACTCCATTGTCGACTTTGTCCCTGTCATCTCTGCCCTAGACTAAGGTCCAGAGCAAACCCAGCCTAAATAAAAAAAAACCGGCCAAGTGCGAGTCGGACTCGCGCACGAAGGGTTTCGTACCATTATCTATAAAAATGGCAAAAAAACACGTTTGTTGTATGGGAGTCCCCCTTAAATATTTGTTTTATTTTAATTTAATTATTTATTTTTAAAGTCAATATATATCTACATATTCTGTGAATATTTCAAGCGTCTACCTGTTGCCGTTATCAATATAGAGCAAAAACAAGCAAAATAATCACGTTTGTTGTATGGGAGCCCCCTTAAATATTTATTTTATTCTATTTTTTGTATTTGTTGTTATAGCGGCAACAGAAATACATCATCTGTGAAAATTTCAACTGTCTAGCTATCACGGTTCATGAGATACATCCTGGTGACAGACGGACAGACGGACAGACAGACAGACAGACAGACGGCGGAGCCTTAGTATAGTAATAGGGTTCCCGTTTTTCCCTTTGGGTACGGAACCCTAAAAATAAAACCCTCGCGGGCCGCGGGACGGCACGCTTCTTCATATAAGGTTACATGTCCATCATGTCACGCGGGATTCACCTGTGTGATTCCTGCTTTTATTCATAAAGTGTTATTTCAGAACGATATCCCAAAAGTACGGCAAGCTATCATCTGGGCGGTTGAGGCTGGGTACCGCCACATTGACACAGCAGCTCTCTATGAAAATGAGGAAGAGATTGGGAAGGGCATCAGTGACGTTTTGAAGAAAGGACTCGTTAAGAGGGAGGATCTCTTTGTAACTACTAAGGTAAGCATTCAAATATCCACAGGTGGCCATGAAAACGGTGAAGTCATCGTGAGCAAACGAGTCTGAGTACGAATAAATTCAAAGACGTGTGGAGTGACCGGTTGCATTTTCCCGGATCATGATTTGAGATAACTTTTTTTCCATTTTTTTCCATTTTTTTCTTTACTCCTACGGCCGTATTCACACGTTCACGAAACATAAAAAGCCGAACACTTTTAAATAAAATTATCATTTAAGTATGGAGAATCGTCATAACGGGATCTATGCTTCTAAATTGGATGTAATATTTGTGTGTTGTTTCAGTTGTTGAATAAAGATCATGCCCGTGACCGAGTTGTGCCGGCTCTCAGGGAGTCCCTCGCTAAGTTGGGGCTTGAGTACGTCGACCTGTACCTTATACATTTCCCTGAAGCCAGCAATGTAAGTTTCAAGCGTTCGGTTCAGCATAATTTGGCACAGCCGGGCTGCAAAATATACATTTGATTTTGCTGCACGACCTTTGCCGAGTCATGCCGACCCGAACATGTGTGTAGCACCCTTTATCTAGAACATAAGGTTTGCGCAAAACTATTCAAAACAGTTTGTAATATAAATCAAGTTGTACAATTTTTTAATAATAGGTAATAATAATTGTTTGGTGGTACAAAATGGTATTTAATTTAATGGTACAAAAACATGACTTCACTTTCTGTAAAATTGACCTGCTAAAGGCGAACTTGCGCCACAAATCGTTAAACACATTTAAAGCAAAAGAAACACAACGATGTTTTAAATTAGTTAAAATTTAAAACATCGTTGCGTTTCTGACAATCGTTTGATGTGAGAAACACTGATAACCGTTTGATGACCGAGACAGTGATGTTTTAAATATTATGTTTATTGTTAAATGTATTTAGTGATTCCTGGTGCACGCGGACCTAAGAGTGTGATGTGATAACTTCCTAATAGAAAAAGAATTCTCTCCGCAGCGTTGGTTTGTTTAGTAGCATTTTATACGATTCTCCAACTTTTTTTTATCAGGAAGATGGTTCGCCCGCCAAAATCGACTACTTGGAGACTTGGCAAGGCATGGAGGAAGCCAGTAAACTTGGCCTAGCCAAGTCTATTGGTGTGTCGAATTTCAAAACTGAAGAAATTGACAGGATAAAGGCGAACAGTGAAATTGTTCCCGCTGTCAACCAGATTGAGGCAAGTTTTTAAAAGTTATGCAATTATTATTACATCATTTTTTTTTTTTTCGATCACTATGGTTAATCTGCTTGTCTGTCTGACTGTCACGGTTTTAAGGATTGCATGTATTCTGATAGACATTCCAATCGTTTGCCAGTTCGGGTTTAACCAAAAAAAAAAAAAAAAAAATAAGATTATTACCTACATGTTATTCTGGTTCCAAATTTTTTAATAACCAGCGATCAAATCAAAAATCCAAGATAATTAACCAGCTTAGTTTAAATAAAAAGGTTATTAATAATAATACAATTAAAAGTCGTTAGACTAGCCAGAGTTAAATAAGTGTTTAGTATCCTAAGCTTTTATCATTACTAATTTCCAACCGGTTTTGTTATTGGCTATGTTTTTAATATTATTTTCCTTATCCTTATTATTTTAGGTAATATCCTTATCTATATGTAGGTATTATTAATAGAAGGCACTTTGTTATTATTTAAAAGTTGTGCATTGATTGATTCTTTATTGTAGGTATTATTATTGAAAAAAAATCTACATAATTATTTTTAATAAATAAGCGATAGACATACTTTTAATACTAGACATAAAAATAATTTGATCAACAGTTTTTTAGATTATCTAAAGTAACAAAATACCTTGTGATTTATTGCAATTATATGAAATAAATTTTAAAACTCATATTACGTAAACAAACATAATGATTATAAATTAAAGGATTATATTCAATATAAGAATGCTTGGAAACATGCTGGTCATGCTCAATAGGACAATCTAAAGTCTAGACGAAATCAAACTGGTTGTTAATTTAATTGTGTAATTTATTATTTTTATGACATTGAATTTACATTCTGTGACTACTTTACCAAACACACTGACTTATTAATTGTTATAATTTTATGAAAAACGTCTAAATTTACAATGTTTGTAAATATGTGAGCACCGTGTATCTATCACATAATTTAATTTTTCTGTCATTGCTTCATTTTTCATTATTTTTACCTATTGTGATGTAGTAATTTTAATGTAAGTGCATCATGTATGTTCTCAAGATTCAGTAAAAAATTAACGACCGTGGAAATGCGAAATATCTTTAATTTACTGTCAACTTTATCAGAGACCTCAATGACACAATGTGAATTGATAGCTAATGACAACCCAAGAGTGCAGTGCTGGGCCAGTGGTAACGGCCGCGACCTAAACCGCCTTATTACAAAACAAGATTTATATTTTGACATGGCATAAAACAATGGAGCCAGTTTTTGTAATAAGAACGTAACTGTGATTGAAATACCGTTCTTTATACAAAACTGAAAACTTAGTTCAGTACTAAGTTGTCAGTTTTGTGTTTAGGAACTTTACCATAGTCGGAATAAAGTTCGAAATTCAATAATGGCTCCATGTTTTAAACCTGGGTCTGAAGATAAACCTTGTTTTGTAATAAGGGGGTAAGAGTTCTAGCTCGTAGGTTCAAATCCAGACAGGCGCTGTACTTTGTGTAAATTATTTCATCAACACTGTTTTCAAAACGGTGAAGGAAAATATCGTGAGGAAACCGGCATGTCCTAGAACCAAAAAATCGAAGACATGTGAAATCCACTAAACCGCACTGGGCCCACTCCCTCTCACGGAGAGGAGGCTAGTGTCCCAGCAGTGGGAACATTATAGGCTAATTATGACAAGCCAAACACGGCGTCTCCACGTCGTCAGTTTTTTCTTTGATCATAAATGTATATTTTGCATCAAAACATGGCTAAAACAACTTACATTCCTAAAACAAGTCTGACGAATTAAATATTTATATTCAAGAATTATTGTTAAGTAAACAGGAACTTGTAGATGTGCTGTATTTTTAATAAAATACCAAACAATTAAGGATCTGCCGTTTCAAAATAAAAAAAAAGTTTTGACATAATTATTAATCGTTTTTTTTATTATTCTGTACAATATTTACTAAACACACACAACAATATTACACAATATTTACTAAACACACACAACAATATTACACAATATTTACTATATACTAAATTTGCATGCTGTATTAAGAGGCTGCGTAGTTCATACAAATATAATACCATAATAATTTGTAAATCAAACATATTCTTAAGGTAGTGTGTCTTTATTCCGATTGGAATACAGAATATCTAGGTTCCGAAATATATATTTTCAATGTACACTGACTTAAACAAGAGGTATGAGAAAGATATGTTTTCTATGAAATTTTAAATTCCTCATATCTCGTCTTTATATCATTGTCTTTTCAAAATATATATTTAGGAAAATAGATATTCTATAGGTAATCCAACCCTAATAAATACACACTACCTTAAGAATATGTTTGATATACAAATTATTTTGGTATTACGTTTGTATGAACTACCTCGCCTCTTAAGGTGGAATGTACAGTCGCGGTCTGAAAATGCTAACCATCTCTTAAGATGGTAAAAAAAATCTACGTGACATACAAACATGAACGTGTACATTGTATGCAATTAGAAACCTTAGTTTAAAATTGCATGCACACATCTGTCACGAGGTCGATGATATAATGTGATTTAATTACGTATTGAGCATAGACTTTTTTTACACGCCATCTTAGATAGATAAAAAATCTATTTTTCAAAAAAATATGATAAACAACGGTCGAACACTTATAAACGCACAGTAATCAAGCGAGGTCGAACTAATTACTAAAAATTCAAAAATAGGAAAACCAATCAAAATCAAGATATTCTCGCACGAAATTAAATCGGGCAGTTTTATTATTTGCACGGCGCGCGGCGGTTAGTATCGGTTCTCGCCGCGTCGATTTGAATTGCTTCTATGATCAATTATTCGGCCTCCTTTATCATGAAGCTGAATCCAAAATATCACGGTGAATCGAGATTAAGTTCTCGTGATATAGCATTAATATTCAAACCATCTTTAAGGAGAAATAATATTTCAGCCTTTTGTTGTGGGGTTAAACTTGCTATTATATTTCAATCAATCAATTTTTATTACATTTCATACCTCTTATGTTTGATAAAATGTCATTGTAACAAATGCAAATATGTCAATCTGTCAACTTTTAAATTATGAAATGAGTTTCATCATCAAACATATTTCAATCAATCAATTTTTATTCAATTTATTTCACACCTATTTAATATGTTTGATAAATATAATTGTAACAAATGCAATTATTATGTCAATGTCAACTTTTAAATTATGAAATGAGTTTCATCAACAAAAAGTCATTAATACTCTTTCTGTTAGACTAGATACTTCACAACTGTGATATATTATTTTAGACTTTACTGCACATAGTTTGAATCATATTTTAAAACTGATAAACATTAGACCGCGACTGTACATGGATTCCATACAAACTATAACAATTAATTTTTGTACGTACATTATTTTGTAAATAAATATTCCATTCTATTCCATTTTCAAAATACGGGGATTGCTCCCGTTTTGTTCTATTTCTGCGAACAATATTTCATAAAAAAATAAAGTTTTCCCCACCAACCTCTTCAGATCCACCCATCGAAAACTCAAGAGAAGACTGTACAAGAGAGCTTCGAACGCGGGATAGCAGTCACGGCGTACAGTCCCTTCGGATTCTTCGTCTCCAGGGGCGAGGGTCCCAGTAAGGATGACCCTAAGATCGCGAATATTGCCAAGAAGTACAAGAAGAACGTTACTCAAGTCTTGCTGCGTTACTTAGTAAGTTAAATAAAAACTTATTTTCATATAAAAAAATCAACTGAAATGTTTCCGAATTAATATGCTTTTACTATATCTTGTGACGATAATAACGTAAGTCACTACTTACGCAGTTAGTATTGCAGATACTATTTGCCTCGATTAAATCTTGGTACAGTAAAGTAGTTTTTCTTAGGCAGTCACTAGAATAACATTATCGTCACAGAATAGATAATAGTACTGACGTTATCGTTTGCCTCGTTTAATTCTTGGTACAGTAAAGTAGTTGATCTTATGCAGTGATTAGAATAACACTATCGTCACAGAATAGATAATAGTATTAACGTTATCGTTTGCCTCGTTTTAGTCTTGGTACAGTAAAGTAATTTTTCATATGCAGTGACTAGAATAACACTATCGTCACAGAATATAGATAAAAGTACTGCTGATATTGTTTGCTTCGTTTAAATCTTGGTACAGTAAAGTAGCTTTTCTTATGCAGTGACTAAAATAACATTATCGTCACAGAATAGATAATAGTTCTGCAGATATTGTTATCCTCGTTTAAATCTTGGTATAGTAAAATTGTTATTCTTTGCAAGAAACATAGTATGAAGGAAGCCAACAAAAAAGATTGGCTTACAGGAAGAAATAAACACATCCCTTTGTAGGTAGGACCTACTATATTGTCAATATTAATTGTTATAATGTACGTAATAACTTTTATGCTTCATAATTCCATATTTTGCTTAAGACTTACGGGCCTTAGCTACTTTATGCATATCATGAGAGCAGGGGTGGTCCAGTGCCTGCCAGGGTTGCGAGTTTTTCCGAAAGGGATATCGTGGCCCTGGCACACAGGCAACGGAAGGAACACGGGTGGGTTTTAGTCAGTAAAAGTCTGACACGCCCTCCCGCTCCGCCCAGAGCGCGAGATGTTATTTGATAAATTCACATCCAAAAAATAAAAAAAAGGGGTGGTCCAGTAGTAACGACCGCGACTCACGAGTTGTAGGTCGTAGGTTCGAAGCCAGTCAGGCGCTTTGCTTTGTGTAAATTTTTCCATCACCACTGCTCTCAAAACGGTGAAGGAAAACATCGTGAGAAAACCGGCATGTCCTAGAACAAAAAAATCTAAGACATATATGTGACATCTACCAACCCGCACGGGGCCCGCGTGGTGGGTTACGGCCCACTCCCTCTCACAGAGAGGAGGCCTGTGTCCCAGCCGTGGGAACATTATAGGCTGATTATGTTATGCATACTCGTACCGTTTTGGCAACTCTATTATGCGTTCGATCGTGATACCAAAGTTGCTTATTTCAAATTGTTATTAAAGTAACTATCTAAATAAATCTTTATAGGTACTTAAAAATAAATGTTGGAATACAATTTTAGTTTTAGTATATGCGAAACCCGAAACACGTGTCTAGTATTTTTATGTAAAGAATCTATGTACAAAATTTCAAAACTGTATCATGAAAAATCACAAAGTTATAAGGTTGTTTATGTTACCGGGTTGTCCATACAAAAACATGCTAACGGCGCCGGGGCGGCGCCCCCGCGCCTCCAGGGTCGTCTTGCGCTCATTGATAATAATTTGGCAGTAGGTACCTAACCGTACGGCGATTGTATTGTAAGTAATTAAATGGTGGTAACATTTTCCATCTCACTTTAAAAATATTTTTGGGACAAAATATAACATGGTGTAAAAATTATTGAAATCAATTCAGTTCCTTATTCTAAACAAACTATATTCAGGTTTCGCATATACTAAAAATAATTTCTATATGAGATTGATAAACTCCAACACCGTTTGATCCGATCACCATGACAATTGACACGTATGCATTGATGTATTAAAAGCGGTAGGTACGGTACTTAACTAAGTGATGTGGTCCTTTCAAACTAGGTGATGCCTGTAGTGGCACGAGCGAGATAGACATTACAAACATGCGTGAGATGGCGTTGTATATAAATTATAAAGGTGGACCACCGGCAATGAAAAGTACCCATGTGGTCCACCTAGGTGGACTGAGGTGATCCACCGGCAAGCAAAAGTGCCCGTGGTCCATCTAGGTGGACTAAGGTGATCCACCGGAAAGAAAAAGTGCCTGTGGTCCACCTAGGTGGACTGAGGTGATCCACCGGCAAGAAAACGTGCCCGTGGTCCACCTAAGTGGACTAAGGTGATCCACCGGCAAGAAAAAGTGCCCGTGGTCCACCTAAGTGGACTAAGGTGATCCACCGGCAAGAAAAAGCGCCAGTGGTCCACCCAGGTGAACGAAGCAGGTGGACCACGACCGAATCCCGGTGAGAGAAACGATACGCGCGAGTTGCGGGACAGAATGCGCCGAGCCCAGGTTTACTGATTGCGATGTTAGCGCGTAACGTATCTTCCTCCTTTTAATATATCAATGCACGTAGGTATTTGTGTATTTCTTCATGGAGGTTTCACTAGATTTTTTCTTGACTAGTATTATTTATATTAACAATTCTCATTAGTTATTCTATGCATCTTTTACAGCTCGACCGAGACCTGATCGCCATCCCCAAGTCGACCAATCAGAACCGTATCAAGGAGAACATCGATGTGTTTGACTTCCACCTTACTCCAGAAGAGATAGCTACCATTAGCAGCTTCAACACTAATACCAGTGTCTTCGATTAATTCTATAATATTTAAGAATATCTTTTAAGATACAGCGGACGGATCTCCGCGCAGTGAGCTTCAAATAAATAGTTGACGCTTTACATGATTTATTTTTATTTAAAGTACTTAATACAGTATTTTACAAAAGCCCTGTCAGGTCCATGAGGGTCTTGTTAAGTTCCTATTGTAGTTGGCAACAATGACGTATTATAAATAGACGCGTCATACACGAACATTAGTGCACTCAAAAACAGCGTAAGCCATGATTGTAGCTACATACTTGCATACAATCATACAGCGCGTGAAGAAAAGGAAAGACCTATACCGATATCTGTTGTTAGAAAGAGATGAACATACATATTTAGTTACGGCACTAGCTGCTGTATGTTCATTGGCGCGTACGTAATAATAATAATTATTATTGTAAATGTCAGGCAATTGCCTGGCATTTACTTTGCCATTATTGAGCGCAGGTAACGCATCTAGAGGTAATACATCATTGGTTGGCACAATGCAATTAATGCAGTAACTTTCAGAAAAAAAAATTGAAATAATTTGACACAGCAATACATGGGGCGCGGGTGGCCGTCGTGACGGCGGCGTCGTGTAGCGGCAAAAGTCAAATTACAGCATATAGATAAAAGTGGAGGCAACACTCTAAATAAGACAGTGGTATTCACTCTAAGTGAAGACCACTGTCTCGTTCTTATGTGTGTATTTAGAAAGAGACAGTCCGACTACAGTCATCTTCTGTTAGGGGTCTAGAGTGTTGTCTCCACTTTTATCTATAACTTCATGGGTAACACATGACATATTGATCGTCATGTTCGTCTTTTCATTTTGACAGTTCTGTCACGTTCATTGCGCTATTTACGTTGTTGAGTAGACGATTTTTTCAAACTTATGAAACAATGGATTAAGAATATCTTTCAAAGCCCTCAGATTGTGATTGTTTGCGTGTTACACAATTAGGATACAAGTGTGACAAGACATAACTTTATGACCTATGTTGAAATTTTCTATTTTTTTTTATGAAATTGGTGTCATTTTGATACTAAAATAGTGTTTTTCAAACAACAATAACTTTTTTATTATCAATAACAAATGTTTTTTACACATTTATAACGTAAGATCACGCCTGTGTTCCCCGAAGGGTTAGGCAGAGGCATACGTATAGGATACACCCACATTCAGTTATGCATAAGAACCTAATAGCTTATTGCCATCAACCGGGTACAAATCGTCTATGTGGTGCCGGACATAAATAATAGCACTAACCCATTTCTTCCAGTGGGAGTCGTAAAAGGCGACTAAGGGACTAATTACTAGAGAATGGGCAGCAGCGTTCTCTATGCATTTTAACACCGTACTGCGATCGCCAACCCGCCTGCCAAGCGTGGCAATTATCGCGAACCGGGAGGCCTATGTCCAGCAGTGGACGTCTTTCGGCTGAAATGATGATTATATACAAATCAAGACTCTAAGCTGTTACTGAGAAAATTCCTAATGGCAAAACCCAATAACACTGCCGGACCTGGGAATCGAACCCAGGACCAACGGGCTTTATTTATTTTTTTATCAGTAAGTTATTTTAGGGAATTTGAAAAAAATATTCTGTAGGTACGTAAGTACTTGTTATGTGATAATATATTAATACGAGAAAGGGGTAAATGAAAAAAGTAACTTAAAAAAAAAATTAAATTATAATTACAATACCACAGTTGATTGCAATTTGATTGCTAGCTTCTTTCAATATTTTATATCTTAAAACAATATTATGCATTTATCAATAAGTTAAATTCCTAATTGTCTCAATATATATAACATGTCCCGGAATTAACTCACAACCTCTTAAGGGGTCATTGTAATCATCATTATGAACAACTTTTACTATGGGGCCAAACATGAAATCGCGAAAAAAAATCAGCTGTTCCCTACTTTATGTTCGAATAACTCCTCAAAATGTAGAGAACAGCTGATTTTTTTTCGCAATTTCATGTTTGGCCCCTTAGTAAAAGTTGTTCATAATGATAAGTACAATGACCCCTTAAGAGGTTGTGAGCTAATTACGAGACATGTTGTATAAGATTCCATAGCACGAGTACATGCACAGGTTATAAACTTTTTTGACACAAATTCGATTTAAAATCATTAAGCAAAGCAAACTGAACATTATTATGAACGTCTTAGAATAAAATTATAATTGCGACTAAATAATATATAATTTAGAGTCTAAAATAAAAAAAATACAGATCTAAATACTTATAGCTACCCTCTTAGTTTAATAACATAGTCCAAAGTATTGTGTAAACGAGGCGAAATTGTATTGATATTAAATATGATAGATTATTTTGATTATAATTTTATTGTTCTAATTTACGTATCTACTATTAGATGTTGAGTTCCTTAAGTTCCTTAAGTTGAGTTGAGTCGTTGAGTTCCTTAAGTTCTGAGTTGAGCTGCACGACTACTGACAAATGCGTGCACTGACTGGACAGGTTCCCTCAATCTGTGTGATTCTTTCATCAAAAGCTCATTTCAGGCACCAATCTACATGGTCTTCACATGATCTGACCAAGATTATGTCTGGAATTTAAAAGAGACCTCTGAGTTTGTTTCGGCCTTTCTTCTCAGAGTAGTCAGATACGAAACGCCGACCTTATCAAGTTAAAAAAAAAATATGATTGACGTGTAAAAGTGTTTGTACAAACATACTTACAGAAAATAAATCATTTATCATTTAGCAGTTCATGTAATATAGTCCGCGCGCAAGTACTAGTCACCACATGAGGTATGTGAGCGATAAGACGGAGGGAAGGCCCCATTGACAAGATGGCAGGCTGGGGTAGCTTCACCTAAGAGCTTCACCCATGAAAGTATAGATAAAAGTGGAGGCAACACTAAATACCTGAGTGACTGTGGTCTAAAAGTACTGGACAGACGTGCTCAAAAAAAAGTATGCTCTTAAGCTTGCTTAAAATTAGAATGCTCTGCAACTGTTCACATTTGCCAGCAATAAGCATTCTTGTTTTAAGCACACTCATAAATAAGCATGCTCAAAGCAGACGTACAGACAGACGTGCTATTTGGCACCAGGCTCTCGGCCAAAATGGATGTACAAAGATATAGTGACAGTGCGCTCCCTATCCGTACAGAACTCAATAAAATAATCATATTGCTTGCAACAGAATTGTGTAAGAACATTTTGGTGAAAAATAAACAAACAAAAAAAAAAAATTGGGTTCGTAATTGAATAAACAGAAGAAAATAACTTCTTAAGTTTTTTCTTCTCCCCAACGCGACATATTGAGGGTTTATTTCGTTTTTATTTTATATTGACGCAGCAACTGTGGCGGATCGAGATCGAATCGATAAATAATAGCATGCTCCTATGCAAAACTTTTCAGACGCGCTCGGACCACGCCCCCGTGTACCCGCACCTCAGGTAGCATGCTCGAAAATCAAACACCGGTTGATTTTTTAGCACGCTCAAAATAAGCATGCTCATTACCAGCAATGTCGCGACACACGTGCTACTAATGAGCAATTGCTCAATAAAAGCATGCTTTCGTGCTAGTAATGAGCTAATTAAATTTAAAATAAATTGTGTGCTCTTGGTTAATATGATCACGCATCTTGACTCCATATGAGCCTAACAAGATCTTGACTTCTGAAGCTAGGAGAACTTTGTTAAATCGTCATAGTTCCGTCAACTTAGTAATTAGTTAGTTTAATTACGGGTAGTTATTTAATTTAACTTAAATGTTGGCCAGTTTAAGAATGATATAATGCTAACAAGTTGCTTGTTACCATCAATTTAAATTATTATTTGATATACAAAAGTGGAGAAGTAAAATCAAAAAAAGCATGTATGATGTAACAAAGACCGGTGATTATTCTGTACATGTCACATTGTCAATATAAATAAAATGAATGTGTTCCGGCAAATACGCTATCTTGTTTATAGTAAATGAATAAATAATGATTCCAAACATTTTAATGCCAACTAAGAGACAATGTGTCTTAGTTAGCTCGCATTTTTTTTGTGTAAGAACGAGACAGTGTTAAGTGTTTTCTTTATCGTATGTATGTATTCAGAAAGAGAGAGTCCGACCACAGTTATCTTCACTTAGATATTTATAGTGTTGCCTCCACTTTTATCTATAAGCTTCTTGTCTTGGCTTCACCATTGTCTAGTCTACCCCCCCCCCCCCCAGTCTCACCACTCAAATACCTCTGGTGGTGACTAGCACTTGCGCGAGAACTAGCTGATCCGATAGACATAGTCCTGCCCAAATTAAAATGTTTCATACAAATATCCCATAGAAAATAGGACTTTCAAATTTTTCAGATTTTCCCGAAATTAAAAAAATCTGGGAATCGTTTCAATTTTTTTTTCCATAAAAACCTAAATCGAGTTATCGGTCCAGCCGCTCTCAAGTCATGCGCTCACCAACGAACAGCATTTAATTTTTATTTTTATATAAAAAATAGATAAATTTGGCGATTAGACAGCTTTTCAGATGAAAGTTATCTGACCATCGACTTTCGTTGCTGACCGTGCTACTCAAATATCACTTTTGTATTAAAACCTCAGAAAAATCAATATATCAAAATATGTTTTTTTTTGTACACAATCTCATGTCACCGAAAATCCGACACTTTAACTTCAATCTTACAAAATGACGTCAGTTTGACGAACCAATATCAATAATAAACTACAACGTCAGTTTGACAACCTAACGTCACTACACGGTGATGTCAATTTGACACATGAACACTTGATTGGTGACGTTTCGTTGTCAAACTGTTGGAATTGATTCTACATCAATCGATTGCAAGCTGTCTGAAGGAGCCATCGATTCCGAATAATTCGTCATAATTGGTTGGTTTGCCTGGCCGGAGGGACTCGTTGGCAATGATGCTGTCTTGTTGCTTGAACCACTCACGGTACTCTTGGAGTTTCAGCTTCCATTGTTCTGTTAAAGAGAAATGTGTATGTGAGAATAGACCAAACATAGTATGACGCCTGTACCTATTCCCCGAAGGGTTAGGCAGAGCTGTACAGTCAGACAAATGATTTGGTATAATTTGTTATACAGGCAAAAATATTGTTATTTCTTCCGCAAAGCCAATATTATTTTTTACTGTATAAATAACATTTAAAAGCTTATGGCATAATTAAGAGCGTGGTGCAAAGAATTGTCTACTCAGCTTGTTAGCAACACTGTTCAAAAGTATTGAAATCAAGAGGCTATTTGAATAGAACACATTTATAGGTTATACATGTAAAGGTTAAAATATGGGTAATTAGCCACATTTTCTTCGTCTTGTCTCTTTTTCGCTCCCGATAATAAAATAATGATCTATAATAAAAATCTAATAATAAAAATCTAAATATTTTGTAGTTGTTACTAGTTACTATAGCTGATGTCCGCGACTTCGTCTGCTATCCAGGATGAAAATTAGCCTATGTTCTTTTCCAGGACATGGTCTACCAATGTGCCAAATTTAGTTTTAGCGTGAAAGCGTAACAAACAAACCTTTCGCATTATAGTATTATAGTTAGAAGGATGAAAAACCGGTCTATCGACACTCAAGACTCACAAAATGTATTAGGTACTTAAATAAAATAAAAAACTCATAACACACTATTAAAGTTTCTATAATAATATTATAATTAATTAAATCATGATTCGAAAGACGCGTGGCGCCTTCTATTTATCACAAGAACGTTATTGTGGCTTTCCTCGGGAACAGTACTTTTTTTCGGGATGAAAGGTAACCTATGTCCGTTTCTGTACATCATATATTCCTGACAACATATATTTTGCAAATTTTAGGATGATTGAAAAGGTAACAAACAAACTTACTTTCGCATTAATAATATTAAAAGTTAGGAAGTTAGGATATGTACCTTGCGAGTTTGTCCGAAAGGGATATCGTGGCCCTGGCACACAGGCAAATGAAGGAATACGGGTGGGTTTTAGTCAGTAAAAGTCTGACACGCCTTCCCGCTCAGCCCAGAGCGGGAGAAGTTATTTGATAATTTCCCACCCAAAAAATAAAAAAAGGATATGTACCTTGTAGGGTCGCCATACTGCCGCATTGTCCACCGTATTCTGTGGGCAGCATCTCCTGAGGTATGTATTTGTAGAGGTCCTTCAGCTCCTTGTGGATGTAGATCTGTAGAGGAAAGACTATGGTTACTTGACTAGTCACCAACATGTATCAAGCCACATTATGACCCAAAATCTACAGAGCCGGCCAACAGAAAGCGCAATGTAGCTGGACGAGTCCCGGGGAAATGATTCCACTGTCTTGAAATCCGTAAAGAAGTTGATTTCAAAGGAAAAAATCAAAACATCTATAGCTATTTAAATAGTTAGTTATTTAATTTTGTACTTAATGTTAATAGTTGGTTGCAAAATAAAAGCAAATATAAATTTTTCATAACAAACTCTTTAATATAAGGTGTTAAAAAATTAACCCGACAAACTTGGAGTGCTTAAGAACATCGAACTAAATAACTTTTATTATGGGACCAACTTTGACTTTGCGAAAAAATCAGCTATTCCATACAGTTTATACCAGTAGGTAAACTTTAGTATGGAACAGCAGATTTTTTTTTACCTTTGAACCTTGTTTATGCACAGATATTACCGTAAAATCGATTATTGATTCCTATCGTAAGTTGTGGAAAATAATAAGTTTTTGCACTTTTTGTTAGTGACAGATAGAGACGTATCTACTTTATCCGACAAGAATCGCTGGTCGATATCACCGAAAATTGTCTGCGTACACGCGCGTGTAAATCGGTCCTTCAAAAGACTTCAACGTCGAATGCGTTGAAGTCTTTTGAAGGACTGATTTATTATCGGTCGTTTGCGACAGCAATTAGAGTTAGAAATAAAAGCTTACTTTTGTTAATAAAGAAAAAAAACCGGCCAAGTGCGAGTCGGACTCGCGCACGAAGGGTTCCGTACCATTATCTATAAAAATGGCAAAAAAACACGTTTGTTGTATGGGAGCCCCCTTAAATATTTATTTTATTATATTTTTTTAGTATTTGTTGTTATAGCGGCAACAGAAATACATCATCTGTGAAAATTTCAACTGTCTAGCTATCACGGTTCATGAGATACAGCCTTGTTACAGACGGACAGACAGACGGACAGATAGACAGACAGACAGACAGCGGATCCTTAGTAATAGGGTTCCCGTTTTTTACCCTTTGGGTACGGAACCCTAAAAAGAGTGAGCAAAGTACCTATTTGTGTAAATCTTACCCGTTTCCTGATCTTCTCCTTGAGGAAAGGTTTGACGAAGTTAACAAATCGCTCGACCAGCGGGGACGTGTTCACGATGTGGACTTCCTTCAACTTTATGGGATAAGCTTCCTGCAAGAATAAATATTAATATTTTTATGTTGTTGGGTAACAAATAACCCGATGGCTTACCTGATGGTAAGTGCCCTTATAAAATAATATTAGATTTAGTTCAGAGGATTTGTAAGCTAAGTTTTTCAAAGCTTCCTCTCTCCTACTATTCTGATGTGCCCAGGCACAGGGTGCATATTGATCACATATAATTTTAAGTTACCACGTAAGTACACATTGTGAAATGCAAATAAAGTATTGAGTAGTTTTAGCATAATTTTTGGTCTACGCCACCTTTGGACATGTGGTTGCAAATCTCCATAGGTAACCATAAGTGCGGTGCTACCCCAGAGAGACAGCTGAAAAAGTCTCATGTGTCATACTGGCACCCATACCTACCTTTCAAAACGGAACATAGCCACGCTGCTTAACGGCAGGAATAGGTAACAATTTTGGCAGTACAGACCACCGCACGTTCTAATTGATAAATTGGGTGGACTTCGTGCATAGTTCAAGGACGATTTTCTTTAACTCTTTTAGAAAGAGCCTCTACCTTCTACTTAAATAAATGAACTACAGTAAAACAACAAAGGCTATCTACCTACCTACCTAGTTAATGATTCAGAATTACCTTAAGGGGACGATAACCGACTTTTAATGATTTTATACTGAAGATCACGTCTAAACGAGTAGTGTTAATGATTTGAAAAAAATATATGATAAATTAGAGCATTTTCTCAATAACGTAATATGTGAATATTTTAGATTATGTTTAAATTACATATTGAAATTAATTTGTAAAGTTATGTCTAACGCGGATAAATTGAGAATGGCGCAAAATCTACTAAGCGTATTTTTCTGAAACCTTCACCAATTTAAAGATAATTTAATTATTGATCTTTATGTATACGCGTTTTATTAAAATACCTTTTGTTTTCTGTATAATAAATTAATAATGCGTCAAATTGGGGAAAGCGCTCCTTGATGGGAGAGTCCTATTACTGGCTGAACGTACGACGCGTTGCGTGCGCTCAGTACAGAACACGCAAGCTAACCACTCAAGGTCACTGGCATATATCTGTTTCTTAATGGATCGTTCACTTTATGCTGTAACCCTGCAGTAGACGGTCTTTAAGGCAGTTATTGGTCTCGCCTATGTTCAGCAACGAATGCCTTAAAATGCTACTGTTAATGAATCTACGAACCTGAACACAAATCATGAACTTCTTGATGGTAGCAGCAGACAGCTTGGCCAGCATGCTGGGTCCTAGTATAGCAGCATCTAGCACATAGATGTCCCCTGCCACTCCTTCTTTCTCTTCTGTTAGTCGCACGTCTCCTATCATGAGAGCCAGCTTCAGGGTGTCTGTGATCTGCTGGGAGTTTAAATCAGGATGGACTCCTGAAAAAAGGATAAAATTATAGTCAACTTCAGTATTGATACTCATTATGTTATCTATGTTGCGTGTGGCGCCAGACGTGCAGAATAGCACCACCCTATTTCTTCCCGTGGGTGTCGTAAAAGGCGATTAAGGGACTTACTAGAGAATGGGCAGCAGCGTTCTCTATGCATTTTAACACAATACTGCAATCGCCGACCCGCCTGCCAAGCGTGGCGATTATGGCAACCCCCCACTTATTTTGGGGGAAGCCTATGTCCTGCAGTGGACGTCTTTCGGCTGAAATGATGATATTATCTATGCTTAATCACAGTGAGTGCGATAAACCGCCTGGTGATGTTCGCTTACGGAGAGAAATTGTCGCTTTAGGCTTTTACTAAAGGAGGCTTGTGGCTAAGTAAAAACAGCGGTTAAGTTACGCTTGCCACGGTCAGTCTGTGAATGGGTGACCATAAGTATTTACATACCAAGACCCCTCCATGCCTCGGAAAGCACGTTAAGCCGTTGGTCCCGACTGTCATTTGTAGATCTTTGACAGTTGTTTTGGTCGTCAGAAGGCCGAAAGTCTGACAACCAGTCTTACCAAGGAGTATCGTGATACCCAGAAACTGGATGTGGAGGTTAGATAGGCGACTGCTCCATAAAAAATACTGGTGGTTAGCTGCATCTGGTTAGACTGGAAGCCGACCCCAACATTAGTTGGGAAAAGGCGGGCAGATGATGAGGTTTTACTAAAGATCAAAGCGAAGATGCCGAAAACAATTTTTTACAGAAAGGACTGGCTCTCGAAGAACGAAGTCTTTCTGCCGCAGTGGAATAATATAGGGTTTGAATCTTGTAAATTATGTTCTTACCTCTGCAAATAGTGACTCTTCTGCCATTTGGTGTGATGCCCGGAAGTGGTGGTCCTTGACTGAAATGAATAAAATGTTGCAATCATTATGTATTGTTATGCTTAGCATCATTTGAAAAGACTAAATTGTAGGTTTCACTTTGGCTGATCCAAACGGTGATGTATCTCTCTAAATTACAGCGTTCTGAACAGTTCTGAGTGAGCAAGCGTTTGTTCGCGCGGTAAATGAAAACACTTGAGCGAGCCAACATGTTTGTTTAGTGATGATCGGTTGGACTTTGCGAACGACTGCTCGCTCGCTCATTCTTTCAGTGAAAACAAAGTCACAGCGAGCGAGAATTTGCTCTGTGCATTCTAGTGTTCGTTTTCTCGTTATAGTGAAAACAGATGTTTTCTGTTTTGAGCGAATATCGGCAGAACAGCAAACGTTTGCTCTGAACAAAATGTTCGCTCAGCAGGGTACTGAAAACGCGGCTTAATATGTCACAAAGTTCGACTAAGCGGGGCGAGCACGGCCAGTGCTATGACTTGAGTTACTAATTTTATCACAGTTTGAGCGATAAAACTGTTTTTTGTCAAAAAATGCTAGTACTAATTGATATGACATAATTTATCATGTCTTGTCACAAACGTCTTGACACGCCCATGCTCAGCCCGCTGTAGAGCGTCATTTTTGTCACTCATACTTGTTTGACTGTCTCTTTTTAAAACTCGATTTGTCAAATCTACGACCGGGTCCCGTACCATAAACCTAACAGTGTTGGTAAAGGAAGAGAGACAAATGCGTGAACTGACTGGTCAGGTCTACTCAATCTGTGTGGTTCTTTCCTCAAAAGACCATTTCAGTCAGTTCACCAATCTACATGGTCTTCACATGATCTGACCAAGATTATGTCTGGAGTTTAAAAGAGACTTTGACCTCTCAGTTGGTTTTGGCCTTTCTTCTCAGAGAAGTCAGATAGGAAACGCCGACCTCATCTAGTTTTTATACTATGATTGACGTGTAAAAGCGTTTTTACAAACCTAAATACAGAAACTGCCTTGTGGTCTAGTGGTTGAGTTCGAGTCCCAGGTCGGGCAAAGTGTTATTGGGATTTTCCATTAGGAATTTCTCCGTAGCAGCCCGGAGTCTGGATTTGTGCCCGGTTGATAGCAATAGGCTCGCCCCCTATTACATGGGACTTAAACATAACTGGCGAAACGTGGGGGTACTATAGGTACACCTCTGCTTAACCCTTCGAGGATTACAGGCGTGATGTTATAGTGTTATAATTACAGAAATAAAATCATTTCATTTGAGACAATGATTTAATAGGTACAGAAACTTACATTTTGTTGCTCATTATTTCATCCAGCTCAGGTCTGTTGGCATCACGCTTTGTGAAGAACTCAGGGCAGGCTGCCCTCATCGTGAAATACATGTCCAGTTTCCTCTTACACTTCTCTAGGGAAAAGCTGCTGCCTCGCAGGAAAGTCATAATTGGAGGAATCTCTGTAAAGAAAGGTTTCTTGTTAGTTTTTGGTCTTTTGGGCCAAGATTAGATTGTTGTTATGCTGTCTTGGTCTTCTGCAAAAAGGTGCGTAGTACTTGCATTGATGAATGTGGGCCAAATAAAAGGAGTAAGTATGGAACGTAGCACGTTTAACCTAATTGTAAAAATACGAAATTTATTTATATTATTGGGTGGAAAATAAGCATGCCAAGCGTGGCGATTATAGCAACCCCTCTCCTATTAGGGAAGCCAATGTCCAGCAGCGGACGTCTTTCGGCTAAAATGATGATGACGATGAATAAACATGCGGCCTATATGATAGGAAGTGGTGCTGCCCATTATTATGAAAAGAGGGTGGTGACCTTATGTCCATTTATAATACCAGAGCCATAGCACGTGTGTGGCAGTCTGAGACCAAGCTTAAATGGCTGACGTAGTAGCTGTTCTATTGGCGTCAAAGCCTTTAAAATTGGAATTCGGTAATGCTGCTTGGTAGGAGAATTATGTATGGTGCTTGAAGTTCCCGGTAGGAACTCCTTCACAAAGAGCTATGGATTGTGTAGGAGCTCCTACCTGGAACATGCCGATGTAACAATTACATGAGACAAAAGACAAAGACATTAATTATTCGTTGGATATGGTAGGTACAAAGTTGGTTATTTGAGTTATGTTCAGGACACATCCACTGCAGGCGACAAGCGGCATACGAATATTTTTATTGCGCTTGCCCGCATAAAACCTAACTTATATACTACTTTAAATCTATTTTTTTTACAATACAAAACACTTAGACTATGGACTTAAATATACATATATGAACTCTATTAAACAATATAAAAAAACACAACAGCAACAACATTTGTATTATAAAACTAAATAAATCTAATTTTGATTAGCCTTCTATTCAAAGAATTCTTATACTATGTAAAAAATATTTTCGTGAAGCCATGTTTTTAGAGATTTTTTGTAGAAATTAAATGGTAGTTCTCTTATTCGTTTTGGAATATGGTTGTAATTTCGTATGTACTACATAAGGTAACTGTTGTGATATCTGTAGTGGCATTTAAGCTTTGTCTCCGACTGCCACACACCTGCAATGACTCTGGTATTGTAGATGGACATAAGAGGGTCACCAGCCTCTTATCATATAGTAGTCAGCACCACTTCCTATCATATAGGCCACATGCATATTCATCAATAGTGGTCTACGGTATGTTTGTAAATGTCTGAATTAATGATATATATTAGTACCCCAATCATCCGGCAGATGGGGCTGCTTCTTGAGCCAGTCCCTGATGGCAGCTACGTCTCTGTCGCGCGTGGTGACGTCTTCCTTCAGCTCGACACGGATGCTCTTCCACAGCTCGCCAGAAGGCTGCTCCATCAGCTCTTGTTTCAACTTCATTTTTTATCTGGAACTGAGGAAATATTGGCTATTGAGTACATTCATTAGTTTGTTGACAAAAAGCGACGTGGTTCATCTAAAAAATATTTTAAGGTGTCATAGTACTCATTAATATGAGAAAATTTAACTATGCGAACAAGTCTGATACATCATCACTGGCTTAAGAATAAAAGCTACGATGACACTGAGGCTTTGGTAACTTCGCTTCCATAATCTGTCAAATAATGAATAGGACTGCAGTTATGAAATCGTTAGTGGAGGACGCTATTACTGGCTTCTTCCGATCCCAAGACACTCGCAGGGCTAACCAAAACCTAAACTTAATCCTAAAAACTAAACCAACAAAACTCATATACACAGTGTACTACATACGCTCACACTATCACACACACACTCACACATACAAGTACACCACAACACACGCTCGCACTCAAAACCCCACTCGTATGTACATCACCCATGTCCGCTCCTTATTGTATTTTGTATTTGTAGCTTTTCTTTTTAAATATGTTTTTCAATTACATACACGGTTTATGTTAAGTGGAAGAGCGGAGTTACCTAACACAAGCATCTCTTTGCTTAAGACGCAGATATATGCCAGTGACCTTGAGTAGTTAGCTTGCGTGTTCTGTACTGAGCTCACGCAACGCGTCGTACGTTCAGCCAGTAATAGGACTCACCCATCAAGGAGCGCTTTCTCCAATTTGACACATTATTAATTTATTATACACAAAACAAAAGGTATTTTAATAAAACGCGTATACTTAACGATTAATACTTAAATTATCTTTAAATTGGTGAAGGTTTCAGAAAAATACGCTTGGTAGACTTTGCGCCATTCTCATTTTTTTATCCGCGTTAGACATAACTTTACAAATTAATTTCACTATGTATGTTTCATGTGTATATATGAACATGAACTAAAATATTTGTATAATAAGTTATTGAGAAAATGCCCTAATTTAACATATATTTTTTTCAAATCATTAACACTACTAGTTTAGACGTGATCTTCAGTATAAAATCATTAAAAGTCGGTTATCGTCGCCTTAAAAGGTGATCTCCAAAACATGTCTTTTAAACATTAGGTAACTAAAATAAACATTTTTATTTTTTTACATCGTAAAAAAACTAGCACTTCCACACATTTTAATCGTTCAACCTCAATAGGGGAATTCCCCTATTTCACACTGTCTTGTAAGACGTTATTAAGAGCAGTGGTGGCCCAGTGGTGAGGGCCGCGACTTACGAGTTGTAGGTCATCGGTTCCAACCCAGACAGGCGTTTTACTTTGTGTAAATAATGTCATCACCACTGCTCTCAAAACGGTGAAGGAAAACAACGTGAGGAAACCAGCATGTCCTAGAACCAAAAATTCTAAGACTGTGACATCTACCAACCCGCACTGGGGCCGCGTGGTAGATAACAGCCCACTCCCTCTTGAAGAGAGGTCTGTGTCCCAGCAGTGGGAACATTATAGGCTGACTATGTATGATATGTAAGACGTTATTTGGTGCAAAGAAAAATGGGGTTATTCTGTGAAGTTCTAATCTATAAAGATTCATCATTTCAGCCGAAAGACGTCCACTGCTGTACATAGGCCTCCCCCAAACAAGGGATTTGCCATAATCGTCACGCTTGGTGCCCGGGTTGGCGATCGTTAAAATGCATAAAGAACGCTGCTGCCCATTCTCTACTAAGTCCCTTAGTCGCCTTTTACGACACCCACGGGAAGAAATAGTGTGGTGCTATTCTTTAAGTCCGGCACCACACGGTACAATATAATGATTACTATTATTTATTACAGGATATCATCCATCATTTGAATGCATCCATAACACAACTAAATCGAACAACCGACTAATGTGCAATCGATCGCAAAGCAACCAACATATCCGTGCAAATTCGTCTGTGTTGCCCAATCTCGCGTGTTGGAAAGGCTCTAAGGTCACTGGCAATGTTTGTTGTCGGCCATCACACTATCGACACGCTGTGTGGCAACTAGCTAACAACTTCTGTTGCAATTTCGCTTCAACTACGACTGGTTTCTGAAAGTTTTAGCAGATGGAGTATACGGTACTTACTTTAGAAAAGTTTGGCGTGGAGTTTATGATCTAAGACTTGAGTTTGCATTCCACCGGTTTCTATGATAAATCTTTTACAGTTCAAGCAAGTTCCATAACCGTACTGCGGTTATGGAACGCCTTGCCCGGGTCGATAAGGCGTGCTCAATCTTTGTCCATATTTAAAATTATGGTGAAAACACACTATCTCTCTCTTTAAACATAAATGTATTTTTTTTTGTACTTGTTTCATGATTATTTTTGAATATATTTATATATGTCGGATCCAGTCATTAGTATCTACGGACACGTAACGAATCAAGCGTGCTACTAGACTACTAGTGGCCGACATCACATGGTCTACTCACACCTCTAACGCGCCTACAGTCGTGATGTTTTGAGCCGATGGCGAGGAGGACATTCAAGATTCAGTGTCTGGTTTGATCACATCGGAGTTAAGAAGATGTTGGCTAGAACGCCATGAATACTGAATAGTTTTTTTTCATTCCACAATGTTTGCTTAGGTGGTAACTTAAAATTTAATGAGATCATTGTGGAGGACTCTTGTCGGGCACAACAAAATAGCTGAAGTGGCAATGGGCCGGCCATATTAGCCGTAGAACCGATGACCGTTGGGGTAGACGTGTTCTTGATTGGAGACCGCGAATCGGCAAACGTAAGGTAGAACGCCCTCAGGCTAGGTGAAGGGACGATCTTCGCAGGGTGGCTAGTGGCAGCTGGATGAGTGATGCCGAGAATCGAGCTGAATGGCTTGCAATTGGAGAGGCCAGAAGTGGACTGCTATGGGCTGATGATGATGATGATGACAACAAAATAGTGGAAGAGAGAGAGGAAGCTTTATAAACTTAACTAATCAGTCTTCTGAACAAATTCGAATTCAAATTCGAAAATACCGAAAACATCGGATGAAAAACACTAATATTATAAACAATATTAGTGTTTTTCATCCGATGTTTTCGGTATTTTTGTAACTAACAAAAATAAGGCAGGTCAAAGTCAAAGTCAAATTATTTATTTCAAATAGGTACATAAGAGGCACGTTTGAACGTCGAAATTTACAAATAAATAGAATTGATTCAAGTTGCCCTTCTAAAAGGTAGATTCGTATGGAGAAGAATTGGCAAGAAACTTCACCGTTACTAATTTAAAAATATTTTACAATATTTTGTCTATACTATAATTAGCAAGTTTAATTAAGTAGGTATTTTATTGAAGCATCCGGGTAACCTACCTATTGAAATAACCGGATTCCGTAGATTTGGTTTGTGTTTAACGTTTATCAATATCATCGTTTTTATTTTGCTATTGGTTCGCACAAAAGATGACGTCGCATGTGATGGTAAGTGGATTTCTCGAAATATTCCCGTTTGCATTGCACCTATGCATTGAGCACCAAAGGTATTCCCAAAAATAGGTGCTCAAACGGGAATACTTCGATTTCTCACGCAGATTAGCATAAAATACATATAGAAAATACTAAAATAGAATAGAATACTCTTTATTATGTACACCATAACTACTACTATACTAATTACTACAAAAAATAACTACTAACTACACTAACACTACTACTACTAATTATTATTAATTTATTATGTACTAATTATTAATTAGGATTTACAGAGTCTTTGTTCTATTTTCTTCCCATTTTTATTATAATCATGTTATAATTTATAGTTATCATTATTACCTACATACTGCTGATGGTGCTAGAATAATAACAGATTTTACTTAAGGGGGATGCGCTAAGGTAGCCCGCGAAATTTATTTATTTATTGATTTATAAATTCAAATTTTCATACGTTTTTTGGAATTTGCAGGTCATTAACACGTTCGAGGACGCTACCACTTGAGACTGTGTACCAAAATGACACAGTAAATGTCCATACAAATTATACGACGTATGAGTACGTAGCCTCCCATGAAAATAAATTGTTTTAAAGACATCATGACACAACCGTTTTATCACGTTATCGTATAAATACGTTATGTCATTAAAAGTAAGTTAACTAGACGTGAACGGACACAACGTGTAATAACGTCTAACGTCTTTTCTAATTTATAGAAAAAGAACTTTCAATAACTGATGTATTGCCTTGTGGGTCAAAATCTTTATCCGAACCATATTCTCCATCATCGTCTTGGTAAGGATCCGCCTCGGTAGAGTTGTCAGAATCATCGAAAATGCTCATCAGTCTTGTTTTGCGCTTATCCATCTAAAACACATAAAATAACCCATTAAACATCAATTTCACAGAGTAAAATGATTAATTCATAGTAAAATAGTATACTGTCTGGCTAAGGAATAATACATAAATCAAATAAACTAAATACTTACGATGTTTTGTCGCGGCAAATATTACGATACGCCACAAAATGTTTAGCGAACGCGAGCGCACCCCGCAGTGACGCAGCCGCACTGAATGTAGGAGCGCGGTAGGCGCGCGCGACGCATTTACACGTTGTGCGTGTGTGAGTACCGTTCCCGAGTACCGTTCCCGCCCACAGTCAACGGCACTTATTTGAAATAGTTTAAAACTTACTCTACGTGACAGTAAAGCTTCGGGTATTTTAATGTTGTGACACAAGATACATTCAATAGGATTTTAACTTGAACGTTCATCGGAAATGTACGTTCTGTCGTAAAGTAAAAAAAATATTTGGACGTCATTGTACGTTGCGCCATATCAAAATTTCGAACGATGACGTATAATCTCGTTCTGTCCTCTAACGTGTTAACAGGTTGTATGATGATCTAAATATGATTCGCGGCCATAACAAATATGGCTAAGTTCAAAAAATCCTACTGAATGAATATTTCTGAAATAATCTTTCAGTAGGATTTTTTGAACTTAGAGAGTTGTAATGCTGATTGTAATGATTATAATTCTGTAAAGTCATATTTGTTATTGCCGCGAATCTTGTCAACTTCCGTTATCTTAACTGTCTTGTTGGTCTAGTGGTCGCAAGCGCTACTGTTGAGCATGAGGTCCTGCGTTCGATTCCCAGGTCGGGCTAAGAGTTATTAGGATTTTCTATCGTGAATTTCCCAGTAGCAGCCGGAGCCTGATTTTTGTGCCCGGTTGATGGCAATAGGCTCGCTCCCTATTACATGGAAGTTAAACCTGTCGAAATGTGCGTTTAATAAAAGGCACACCGCTGCCCAACACTTTGGGGTATACTGTACAGGGCGTTATGTTATGTTTTATGTAATACTTAATAATAATAAATAATACTGTTTTTGCACCTTGTCCTGACGTCAGTCATTACTTCCATTTAATTAGTTGTATGGAAGCGATGATCGGAATGTTTTGCAATTTATTATAGTGATTAGGGATTACCCACGTATGACGGAATGGAAAATAAAATATCGTTTTTTATATGTCCGTACAATATAGTTCTGAGAGAAAAAAAAACCCGGTCCTACGGTTTTATTATAATTTTGCTTGAAAGTTTGTAATCATCATCATCATCATTTCAACCGAAAGACGTCCACTGCTGGACATAGGCCTCCCCCAAAGGTTTTGCCATAATCACCACGCTTGGCAGTAGGGTTGGCGATCGCAGTATGGTGTTAAAATACATAGAGATCGCTGCTGCCCATTCTCTAGTAAGTTCCTTAGGGCCTGTGCACACCACGTTTTTTAAACGCGCCGTTGACGCGCGTTTGTAGCGATACAGATGCGATACGCACGCGAGACAGATGCAGCCTGTAGACCTTTGTATTATAAAAGGCGCCGCCGACACACGTTTCTAAAACGCGCGTCAACGGCGCGTTTGAAAATGTGTTGTTCACAGGCCCTTAGTCGCCTTTTACGACACCCACGGGAAGAAATAGAATGGTGCTATTCTTTACGTCTGGCACCACACGGCACAGTTGCGGCAGGGCATAGTTTGTAATATCTATTAGAAATACCTAATTGTGGGCGTCCAAACAAAAAAGGGTCAGTTCTCGGTATTTAGTGTCCGAGATATACACAGTTTTGTAAAGTTGGGTGAAAAATTTCAATTTCGCGAATTTAATTGATTATCTATTAATTAATGCCCAATTTAATTTTTTATTTTAATTATCCATTATTACAAGTTTATGTAGTAAATGACTGTATATGATGTTTCTAAGTACCAGGATAAGAGAAAAGTTGCTAAAGCTTGTTTTTGAATATTTTTTTAATCCTTATTATGAATTAACTAGATACCGAATCTAGTCTTAACTCAATACTACACTACTGGACCCTTTTTGCTTGGGCGCCCACAATAATTTATTGATCTTTTAAAAAGATTTAGGATTTTAAAAGTCAGACACCGATAGACACATAGTAAAGCAAGAAATCAATATTCAAAATAGAGCAAATAAAAACGAATACTTTGAACTAAAGGTCGTCACTCACTGGACGCCTGAGAGAGTACATCGCCGTCGAGGTAGACCGCAGCGAAGGTAGTGTGACGATCTGATCTTGTTTGCGGGGCTTATTATGGCTAGAGATCGCACAAAATAGAAGGGTATGGAAGGAAGAAGGGGAGGCTTTTGCCCAGCAGTGGCACACAATATAGTGTAACAAAAAAAAAACAGTGTGCTTCAGAAGTAAAACAGATAACATCGTTCGCTAGCAAAAGCAGTTTGACTTAAAAAAAGCTGCGATCTTGTGAGTGTATAAACCGTTTATTCCCGTTGTCCCCGTACGCCGTGTTCCCTACGGGGACAGCGGTACTTCAATTAAATATTTAAAAATACTTCCCGTTGTCCCCGTGGTTTGGTTTTACATTCAAAAATATGTTTCCGTTCAATTATGCGGGATTCGCCAATCGGTCTGATTCAGTCCGACTGATTCAGTTCGTTCGTGGCGCACACCCATTTTCGCGCCAAATAGGCTGGTTCAGAAGAGGTTACCCTCTCATCTGTCAATTGACCTACATTAGGCCGATGTCAATTATGCCGGATTCGCCATCCGATCTGTGTCAGATCAGTTCGTATAGTGGCAAATCCCCATTTAGCGCCAAAAAGCCGACACGAGAGAGGATAAGGGGACAACGGGAATAAACTGTATAAACAGCCAGTTTGAATTAAAAAAAAATGCTATTACACGGGATGGCCCGCGGCGGTGACGCGGTGTGTTCCATGTTTAAAATGTTAACTACTTCCGTTCACCTCTCTCCGTAACGCTCTCGTCACGCATTCACCAGCTTACTCCCCAAGACAAGCATGCGTAAAGAAGTTTTACTTCAAAAAAAGTACAATAACGCACATACATAAACTCACGCCTTCATCCCATGGGGGTAGGCAGACACACCACCTGCTACGCTCCTTACATACTCCTTTTGCTTCGCCTACGTTCATACATCTAGTCATACACGCACGCTGGTTGCGAGTACTACGCACCTGACCTTTCTAAAGAACATCACCGATTAGATAGATACAAAAATTTCTTAATAAAAGCCTCATGATGCATGAACTTGAAGTAAACTATATGAACCATTTGCAAACGCCTGGCCGTCGCCATAAAATTAATGATTTCAAAACACTTATGTAAGTACTTGTAAATCTTATAATGTTCTAAGTACGTATGTAATTAATTTAATGAGTGCTATTATGTTATCCTAGTCATTAGTTGTAGACTATGTTATGTATTGAAGAAACGTGAAGAAGTCTTCATCTCCATTTAAAGACTAAGATAATTATATGCCAGTGACCTTGAGTGGTTAGCTTGCATGTTCTGTACTGAGCTCACGCAACGCGTCGTACGTTCAGCCAGTAATAGGACTCGCCCATCAAGGTGCGCTGTCCCCAATTTGACGCATTACTAATTTATTATACACAAAAAAAGGTATCTTAATAAAACGCGTATACTAAAATATGACCATGAGATCCTGGGTTTAATTCCCGGGTCGAGAAAAGTGTTATTGGTTTTTCAATCTGGAATTTCTCAGTGGCAGCTTGGTGTCTTGATTTGTCCCCGGTTGATATAGCAATAGGCTCGCCCCCTATTGATCATCATCATTTCAGCCGAAAGACGTCCACTGCTAGACATAGGCCTCTCCCAAAGAGGGGGTTTGCCATAATCGCCACGCTTGGCAGGCGGGTTGGCGATCGCAGTATGGTGTTAAAATGCATTGAGATCGCTGCTGCCCATTCTCTAGTAAGCCCCTTAGTCGCTTTTTACGACACCCACGGGAAGAAATGGGATGGTGCTATTCTTTACGTCCGCTACCACACGGCACACGTATTACGTCGGACTTAAAACAAAACTGGTGAAATTTGGGTGTAGGTACCAGGTACACCTCTGCCTAACCATTCGGGAAATATAGGCGTGATGTTTGTTACAATGTCTATAATTATATTCTTCTAAGACTGACACTTGCTTTTTTATATACGATATGGAAAACACTTATTTCTCAGTGCATGATTGCATAAAATACGAGTAGCTATAAGCTAGATCTAATTTACATACATACGAGTATCACTGCGCAATCTTCATAGTTATTATTTATAATGTTTTTTTTTATAATCTGTTGATCTGAGATTTGCACAACAGGTAAATAATAGCGCTCTAACCGCGAAGTCATTTGCGTGGATTGTGGATTTTCACTTTCAACAACTTCAACACTTTCCATGTGGCACCGGACGTAAAGAATAGCACCGTCCATTCCCGTGGGTGTCGTAAAACGCGACTAAGGGACTTACTAGAGAATGGGCAGCAGCTGTCTCTATGCATTTTAACACCATACTGCGATCGCTAAACCGCCTGCCAAGCGTGGCGATTATGGCACAACCCCCCTTTGGGGGAGGCCTATGTCCAGCAGTGGACGTCTTTCGGCTGAAATGATGATGAACAACTTCAACACTATTTTACACCTCTGAGGGATGTTTTTGATAATTAATCTTCCCTCTCGTTTCTGCGGGAGTGATTTCGAGAAGAGGGACGGAAGTGTGTAACAGGAAAGCTTGAGCGTGGAATAATTAAGTACTTTTTAATAGCATTGAATTAGTAAGTACCAGTTGCGAAGGGTGATTTTATGACAGAGGCAAGCCGGAGCAAATAAATTCGCTTTAAAGACAAAAAAGGTAATGTAGGCCTTTTATAATGTTTTATGATGTATTAAATACCTACAGTGTGATTATATTTTTAGCATTATTATGACGATAGAGTGGTTGTTTTCCGAATTTCCAAATGAAAGCCGGTAGGAATCGTGTTATACGGTGCTTTCGCCCCTGGTAAGTACTATATAGATTGTAAGTAGAGGGGGTCGAATTTCGACCAGTGGGTGATCACTGGAAATTAATTTTAATTATTCGAATAAATATTTCAGTATTTGGCTTTTTTAAATGAGGTTAATTTCGATCGCTGCTTAGTTGCTTAATATCAAGGTAAGATGTCAGATGTTACACATCTTAATCGACTACTGTAAGGCTCACTCGTTTTTTTTTTCAATGTTTGCTTTGACCTTCTCTGAGATCAATTTATTTCTATTCCAAATTCAAGCAAAATCTGTTCAGTGATTTAGCCATTAAAACATAACATAGAGATACTTTTGGATTTAAAATATTATATGTACACACGGCTACACATCAAGCTATACATTTACAGTATAAGCTGATCTCGCATTGTATAAGATTTCCGTACAGTGAGAGGTCAGCTGATACTGGAAATGTATAGCTTGATGTGTAGCCGTGTGTACCTAAGAAAAGATTAATTTGCTTTAAAATTAAATTTGTATAGACAAAAAAAAATTGAATTAAAAATGTGTTGAAATCCTAATATTTTGAACGAAAACAGTTTTGAGATAAATCTACTGAAACGAAATATGGATCATTTAACCCAATTACCCGACTTTTTTCGCAACAAAATAAGTCGCGTGCGCAAGTCACTTACCCAGTTAGGCAGCATTCAATGCAGCGAGGTAAATGGACCTAACTGTTCTCTGGTAGAGTGCAACGGAACAGTTTAACCATAGGAAGAGTTGCTGATATAAATATTATATCCAGTTTGGATTATATTTAGTTTTTTATGAAATACTTGTTGTTTTAATAATTTAGTTTTGTTGGTAAACAATGTTTGACCTTGAATTGGATTGGAATGATGTCTGTGACCGACTTTTTTTTGCACGTTTTTTCCTTTGTTTAATGGCTCCCGCAGATAGGCGCGACGCGACAGCGCGACGCGATTCTAGTTGAATAATTTCTATGAAAACTTCATAGATAATTATGTATTATTCTATCAGAATTGCGTCGCCCTGTCTCGTCGCGCCTGTCTGCGGGAGTCTTAAATAAATCTTTCAGGTAGGTAGTGTAGGTGTAAAAATACCACTATAACTTTAATGTACATTTAATTTAATTTTATAATATTGATGGAATTGTACTTTTAATTTTTTTTTTTTTGTTTAGGTTTTCCTGAGCTTTTTATTTCATTACCAATTTTATTATTTTTTTGTTAGTTAATACTCATTTTAAACACTGATGCTTATGAATTATTAAAAAAAAAAGTAAAAAAAAATCCAAACAATTATTTTGCTGTACAACTCCAAAAAGCCGGAACTTCCATTAAATGATCTTGCACTCCTTCGTTTAAGAAACAAAACACTATCAGCACATCCCTTAGATGACCGGAAGTACCACCAGCTCACGGCTTGTTAGGGCTTCTAAAACATTTCCGGTAACCTGCAGTGCTATTCTGTAACCATCTCACTGTGAAAACTTAGATAAAATCCCCCTAAATAGTAATGTTAAGACACATAAATACTCGCTTTGAAATAATATAAAATGATCAATAGAATTAGCTTTTAAATATTATTAAAATCTCGATTATGATTGTAAATGTCCTTGGTCAATCTCTAGCTGCAGTGGAATGACACTGACAGCTCACTCCACGCAAAAATTCACGGTGAGATTTTTACAGAATCGACATGCTGGGCACTCATTTCCACAATGACATTTATTTCGCAATCACCCCAATCTCAACTCTAAACCTAGGAAGACCTTGGTCTAAACCTACAATCATAGCTTTCCATTTCTAAAAGGCTAAAAACTTTTCAACATCATACGATACGTCTTTCGAAATACACAGATCCGCATTGACCCATAGTACGGTTAATATTAGCCAAATGTAAATGTCTATGAAAACATGAGGCAATATTCTTAGCCTTGACTGAGTATCGCGGTGACATTGGAGTTTGCCCTTGTGGTGTATGGAAGGAGGGAGGGGGGGATTATGTCTATGGTTTATGTTTTTTTTTAAACCTTTTTTTTGTACTATGATGATTTTAGAACTAAGAAGATGAGCAAACACCTTATCAAGAAGTACACACTTACATGACGTCATTGCACGCCTCTGAATGTGTTTTCGGATAAGGTTTTGAAAGCTTTGAGGCTACTCTATGGATTTGGATGCGGTGTCAAAGTCATTTCCACATAAAATACATTTTTGAACGTCAAAATTTACAAAAAAAAATAATTGATTCCAGTCGCCCCTTCCAAAAGGTGGTTTCGTATGGAGAAGAATGGGCATGAAACTCCACCGTTACTTTTTTGAAATGTTTTACAATATTTTGTATTGGTATATCTTAATATTATAATTTTTCTGTACGTGTGTCTGTCACCTAACTCTTCCTAAACGGCTGGCCCATTTGGTTGAAATTTTGTATTTATATTTCAACGTGTTCCTGGATGGTTTGAAAACACAATTTGACCCAGTAGATGGCACTGCTGTCGGTATAAGGTGGTACAAAGTTCACCGGATCAGCTAGTTAATGATAAAATTATAATATGTGAACCTAGAATAAAATTACTATACCACAATAGGTAAAAATAATTAAAAATGAAGCAATGACAGTTAAATTAATTATTTATGTGATAGATGCATGGTGCTCACATATTTACAAACGTTGTTAAAAAGGTGTTCACCAACAACTAATTAGCCAGAATCTCTTCTTTTCCTATAGCTAATGTCATATTCAAGGTATAGGAAAACGTTGTAGGGAAAACAGGACTCATAGTCAGAATCGCCGAAAACAGACTGCAGTAAAAAGTTCTCCTTCTTTCTCGGTTCCTGTATAAGATGTTACCTTTGTCCTCCAGTGCCACTAATACACAGTGGCATAGCCCTCTAATTTGCGGATTCAGAAACTGTATTAAAGATTGTCTTAACTTGTCAAGTGGCGAAAACAAGTTAGGTAACACTTGATCACACGTACGGAGTATATGGGCGAGACAATGCTCTCGGCCGAGTGCTCGGTACGTGTAAACACATCACCGAGTGCTCGACCTAGTTAAAGAACGGGACCGTCACTCGGACCCTGCCGATGTATCCTGTAAAAATCTCACCGTGATATCTTATGTGAAGTGTGATTTAAGTGAGCTGTCATTCCACCTGATGCTACGAATCGCTAGGGATTGACACTATTGACAGCTCACTTCACCTAGGATTTCACGGTGAGGTTTTTACAGAATACATCGGCTGTTCTATTAACTAGACCGAGTGCCCACCCCCGCGCTTCCCCAAACTGCCCACTCGGGAGGTATAAACAATAAACATGCACTCGGTGCGCACTCGCCATTCAGCACCCTCACTTCGCTCACAGCACGCTACCGTTTCTCGCGCTTTTTGTAAACCGACTGACTGACTCGGTGCCAAGTTCAAAAATACGTGTAAACGCCTACTCGTTAACCTAACTCTCTCGGCCTAGTATCATTATGTTGTCTTGCCCATTTACTCGGTACGTGTGATCAAGGCATTAGTAAATGGTGGTGGTTAGCAAGAAATTAAAGTGAAGTAACCTCTAGTACAACTAAGTAAGGTGAAATAACCTCTAGTACAACTAAGTAAGGTGAAGTAACCTCTAGTACAACTAAATAAGGCGAAGTAACCTCTAGTACAACTAAGTAAGGTGATGTAACCTCTAGTCCAACTAAGTAAGGTGAAGTAACCTCTAGTACAACTAAGTAAGGTGAAGTAACCTCTAGTACAACTAAGTAAGGTGAAGTAGCCTCTAGTACAACTAATTAAGGTGTAGAGGGTTTTCGTCTTTTCCTACTTTAAAACTATGTCAGAATTTTACGGAATAGGTGCTATCGTACCAGCTGATTGTGTTTCGTTTGGTCGTTTTGTCGAAATCGAGGTCTTAACCAACAAACTTACTGTTCAAAATAATTGGGATGAGCTTGATAACTTTAGATAAAATAATACAGATGTTAAGGCCAAATAGAATGCCAAGGAACACCTTTTTTTTGATGTGAAAACTTCTTTAGGCACGTTGAGCACTTTTTGGGTGAACAAAAATCATGGAAGCCGCGTCATCGTCACCGAACGCTTTCCATGAGCTATATGTACACTGTTTTCACTTCTATCGGCCGTCCCCAAAGACTGCCCCGCATGTTTTTACCGTCACCGTTCTGCGATCGCCAACCCGCCTGCCAAGCGTGGCGATTATGGCAAACCTTTGGGGGAGGCCTATGTCCAGCACTGGACGTCTTTCGGCTGAAATGATGATGATATACAAATCAAGACTAAGCTAATACTGTTACCCCCCCCCCCCCCCTCCTGTTTTGGGGAGGCTTATGTCCAGCAGTGGACGTCTTTCGGCTACAATGATGAAACTGTGTGAGACTTTTACTGACTAAAACCCACCCGTGTTCCTTCAGTTGCCTGTGTGCCAGGGCCTCGATATCCCTTTTAGACAAACTCGCAACCCTGGCAGGAGAAGGACCCCCTTGGATTAGATTAGAGCTAACGATATGAATCAAACATAACCCAGCTTAACCTTTTATCTCTTAAATCTCAGATGTTGAACTTTTTGTATTGCAACACTCGCTTTGGTACAGTTGAACATACATTTTCTCAGGCTAGGATAAGACTGTGACCTTACTGTCAAGCGGCAGCGACAAATTTATAACAATCTCTTCGTGTCCAATTTAATAACGCGTTCAGAAAACTGATGGGGTTGCCATGGCATTGCAGAGCGTCAGGAATGTTTGCGGCGGCGCGTGTAGTTTGTTTTTACACAATAATGCGCAAGCGCACAGCATCGATGGCTCGAGTCATGACCAGCCCTAACAGGATTCTGAAAATGATTGCTGACAGAGTAAATAATTCACTACTGTCAGTTACATGTGCCATCAATTCGTGTTGTTTCACATAAAAAAACTCGAGTTATATGATTTGTTTTTTTTTTATTTGATATTTGTAAAATTGTCACAGAAATTGTATTGACAAAACAAAATGGCGGCGTTAGTTCCAATATTGGCCACGCGCCAAAAGAACCCTGTAACATTGTAGTGCATCCCGCTAAACGCTACCGCTTATCAATATGATCGTAGCCTTAACTCACGAGTGATAGAAGAGTTACCAAATTATTAAGAAACTTATGATGGTTTTGGACAATGAAATGGGCGACCTTGTCTTTTATAATGATTATTATTTTGATGTAAGGTAACTTGTAAGACATTTTGATGATTGTCATTATTTTAGAACTAGCTTTTGCCTGCGGCTTCACCCGCGTGGATATCAGAAATTATACCAAGGGAAGGTACTACTGGAATAAAAAAAAACCTTTGTCCGAATCCAGGTCATGCGGTCTACCCATCTATCATCTGTTCCATGCTACGTATCTGTCAAATTTCATCCAAATCCGTTCAGTCATTTTAGCGTAAAACCATAACCAATTCACTTTCGCATTATATATGATAAATTATTTATTTCTGTAAGTAGGTTTGTACAAACTCTTTTACACGTCAATCAATTTTAAGAACTAGATGAGGTCGGCGTTTCGTATCTGACTACTCTGAGAAGAAAGGCCGAAACAAACGCAGAGGTCACAGTCTCTTTTAAAGACCAGACATAATCTTGGTCAGATCATGTGTAGGCCATGTAGATTGGTGTCTGAAATTATCTATGATTGATTCATCTATCTATATCTATAAAAATCAATGCCACTTTTCGTTGTATGAGAAAAAAGGCCGAAACAAACTCAGAGGTCACAGTCTCTTTTAAAGTCCAGACTGTATAATCTTGGTCAGATCATGTAAAGACCATGTGTCTGAAATTATCTATAATGATTGATTCATCTATATCTATAAAAATCAATGCCACTTTTCATTGTAATTTTATAGCTCAAGAACGGGCTCACCTATCCAATCCAAATGTTTAGGCTTTGTTCGGACTATTTAGTAGATGGTTTATGTGAAGTTTTTTTTTTTTTAGATAGGGTAGGTAGGGTAGGCAGGTACGGTAGGTAGGTTGGGTAGGTAGGGTAGATACTTAGCGCTACCCGTGCGTAGCCGGGCCGGGAAAAGCTATTTTATAATATTAGTTAGAATAAGTATAGATTGTTGTTACAATACTGATGATATTAAAATAACGAGGTCAGCATTCTTTTGGTGAATAAGATTAAATGGAATTGCTTCACTCTTATGTTTCGCATTGAAATTGATTTTGAAACGAGAACAAAGCACTCTGTTTCAAAGATTGAGTAAAAATAGAAGATTAGTCAAACTCATTGAATTATTAAATAGGAAGATATGGTACGCGCTCCTCGATGTGGACCGCATAAATTAGGGGAAAGGACACAATCGACCTAGATTACTCCCGGTTTGCGGGGAATATCCGAATCGTAGTTTGTTTGCGAGTTGTTGAGTACGTCACAGTGACAATTATTGCTATCTCGTTCCCGCTATAGCCCGCGTAATAAGTCTCTCTATTCGGTTGTCGAGCACATGACGCACGACATCGGGTCCATTTAATATTTACGTGATGTTAGAGAGTGGCCTATCTTCCTATTAAATACATCAATGGTCAAACTATGAAATTCATTTTATAATCGAAAGTAAAAATGCTAGATTTCTATGATTGATCAGTCTCATAAAAGTATGGACCGGTAACCCAAGCATTTATAACATAATAAATAAACACATGTAATCATTTATTTTACACAATAGCATAATCAGCCTATAATGTTCCCACTGCTGGGACACAGGCCTCCTCTCTGTGAGAGGGAGTGGGCCGTAATCCACCACGCGGGCCCAGTGCGGGTTGGTAGATGTCACATGTCTTCGAATTTTTAGTTCCAGGACATGCCGGTTTCCTCACGATGTTTTCCTTCACCGTTTTGAGAGCAGTGGTGATGAAATTATTTACATAAAGTGCCTGTTTGGGTTCAAACCTACGACCTATAACTCGTATTTAACATAATAATTATATCAAATGACGTTATAATTATGAGTCATATAAGTACTACGTCCGGAGAGGTACCTACAGTTTATTATGTATTTATACAATATAATTATTATGTAGATATTTATTGTTCTAAACCGATCGTTACATGCATGAACTAAGCTATTGAAATAGACGTGTCATTTACATCATTATGTACTTGTAACATACGTCACAATTCGCTGACTACTTCATCTATGAAACAATTTAATCGTTTAGATAAAAATATATCATTATTATCACGGATCGGAGATAAGACATTAAATGGTTTAGTGAAGTTATTTTAAGTTAAATATCTGTCAAGTTTCACATAGTCCATAATTTTTTTTACAAAAAAAAAACAGAACGCTTCCAAAAAAACACTACGAAGTGAGAAATTGCTTTACGGAAGTCGGTGGCAAAAACGAAAATACAAAACCAAAGACGAACATCCGAAAAAAAAAATGTTTTTTTCCATTAAAGTTGTGGAACCTACCCCACACAAATTAGAATACCATTACCTGCTATGTAAATAAAAGCGACAGGAACTTATTACAACATCATTCACCTAAATTGTTTTTTTTTTTTTTTATTTATTTATTTTTTTTTGTTGAAGCTAACTCAAAACTAGCCAAGCAAATTTTAAAAAAAAATATATGGGACCAACGAGCAAACTCCTTCAAAAAAAAAAATATTATATCGGTTCACAATTGACGGAGTAATCGAGAGGAAACTGACATGTCCTAAATAAAAACACATCAAACAGATGTGTTTTTATTTAGGACATGTCAGTTTTTGTTTGACGTTTACTGACAAATGCGTACACTGACTGGCTAGGTCCACTCAATCTGTGTGGTTCTTGGTAAGTGGTAAGGGTTTTTTTTTTAGTTATGTAAGGAAATTATAATACGAGTACAGAGGGGTTACTTAATTCTAAACTCGCCAAACTTTTACGTTTGATGGCGAGAGGCGCTCTTTTTCATAACAATGATGTTATGAATGAGTGATTATAATTTCCTTACATAACTAAAAAAAAACCCTTACCACTACTTAAATATTATACTGTTATTATAGTTAATTGAATAGGAACGAACTTATAAGTGAAGTTTAACGGGAATTATATTCATTGCTGTCTTTTGCACTGTCCGAAGATTTGGAACTACAAATTGTATTGAATAATCATCGAGGACGAGACAGGAACGAGTAGTATAATTTAACTCTTATGCAAGATGTCATCTATACACTAACCATTACTCAATCCACGACATGTTTTGCAAGCATATCTCTAAATTAATATTCAGGCAACTAATGAATGGGATTAACCTTGACTGGGACCGTATTAAATTCATTTGGACGAATGGATGACTCGGGATCCGCAATAATTTCATGTGGATGAATTGATGACTGATTCGATTTAGGTATGACTAAGCTACTCCGAAGTAACGGCCGAAAGTTCGGCTAATTCTTGACTCCCAAAATGTACCTTTTTTGACTTGTGAGTCCTTACCCGACTTTAAGTCATATTTTTGACTTTGACTTATCTCTTTGACTGTCGTTTTTTTCTTCGGATTTATCTTCAGATTAGACCCCCTAGTGATGATGATACAGGCTTTGGAAAAGATAAGATTATTTTTTTAACACCTTTTGTTTATCAATTTAAAAAATAATACGTTGTTATTTATCTAGGTACGCCTACTGCTTTTAAAGAAAAAAGTCAAGACAACGTTTTTGGCATTGATATGTATAAGTGCTAATTTCACCAATCAAACTGAACGCGATCAGCACATCTAAACCGAGTTCAAGAGCTGTCAGTGTCAATATTACAAAGGAAATAATGACACTGACAGCTTTTAAACTTTTAGTTTATGTGCTGATCGCGTTATCTGTCCAGAACATTTATAAGTAAACTTGTTATCGAGTGTAATGCTAAGTATGTAAATGGTGTTTTTCTTCTTTAGACAATAAGTTGCAAATAAATTGTGGTTAACTTTACTACTGCAGATTATCGTAAACAATGTGGCAGCTAAAGAAAGTGTGCCAGTGAGTTTTCAGTTACTAAAATATGTAAGGAGTTCTGACACCAATGTGGTTTGTCTATGGTCTCATTAATTTGAATGATGAAAATTATATTTTTCTTGTTAGTATTATAATTTTACTGCAACTAATTATTCCGTAATGGCAGCTTGTTATCTTTATATGTCATGTAAAATATTTACTATAGGACTAAATAAACGGTACCTAGCTATCAAAATAGACACCTTTGGAATATCATTGAAAAAATAACAATATCATCAACACTGTTCTCTAGAAACTAAAATCAGATTGCAATTATTAGTTAAGAGCTCTAATTAACGCATACAAACAGTAATTAATACATCGTATCGAAACAATGATGTAACAAAAAGCTTTCACATTACAAATCAAACTATCAACTTGGTAATCACAAACAAAAGAAAATTTCGAAACGTCATTCAAAATTTAAAAAAAGAACCACAATCATACTTAAAAAAAAATAGAACATTATTCAAACTCACATGTCAAGTTCCACACAGCCACTGAGATCACTTATTTCGTAATTTTTTTTTAAGATTAATGTATGTCACGTCAGACAAGGTACAAGGCTCGGCGGCTACTGAGAGAACTTCAACTAACCTCTCTCCGCAATATGTTGAGAAATGCATTCAACGTGTGTGAGCACATACGGGTGAATAGTTAAGCCGAGAATAAAGTGATCATGATTTATTTATTGATGATTTTAAAGAGATCGAAAATGTGATTCGATTTCGATTTGTTTAAGGACGTTACGTAAAAGGTTTGGGAAGTGGCGAAGTTTTCAGGACATCGACGGAAAAACACGGTCCAAATTCATTATTTCACGTGTTTAAATAAATACATTACATAATAGGTTACACAGATTTAATGACTATTTCAAGATCAGGTCACCACCAATACCCATTAAAATAGCCCTATTTTATTTTCAATGCATGAATATAATATCACAATAAAAACAACTACTTACATTCCAAAGCTTTTTAGTAAAAATGCTACAAAATTTGGAAAAGTCGAAGTTCCTACGACATTGCAGCCACAATTTACAAACTTTTATTCCAGTCAGTTCAATTACTGACCCGTATGTTTCAGCTTAGGTTCTACGGATCTCAAGTCCGTTAAATGGGGGTAAACTGGACTCCATTGCATTATTAGAAATACCTTCATAATAAGTATCTAAGTAAGTATCATAATATGAGATCAATATTTTACAGCCATTGACCAAAAATATGCATTTTAAATAGCAGATTTGGAACTCAGTTTTGCCGAAGAAGAAAAACTCGTTCAAGTGGAGATTCATAGACGATTCTTGCTTAGTGCAAATATGTGATGTGGTGGGACGGGATGGGGATGGGATGGGACACTTAACATCATGCCTTGCGCGCATAGCTGCGCGTTAAATGAAATTAAGACGCAGGCAGATAATTATATGCCAGTGACCTTGTGAGGTTAGCTTGCGTGCTCCGTACTGAGCTCACGCAACGCGTCGTACGTTCGGCCAGTAATAGGACTCGCCCATCAAGGAGCGCTGTCTCAGTTTGACGCATAGAGGAAACTAATATAAGGTTTGACGCATTATTAATTTATTATACACAAAACAAAAGGCATTTTAATAAAACGCGTATACTAAAAGATCAATAATTAAATTATCTTTAAATTGTTGAAGGTTTCAGAAAAATACGCATAGTAGATTTTGCGCCATTCTCAGTTTTTTATCCGCGTTAGACATATCTTTTCAAATTAATTTCACTGTGTATTAAAGACATAATCTGAAATATTCACATAATAAGTTATTCAAATTCAAATTCTTTTATTTTCAGACATTTAGTCCACTTTGTTAGTAAAAAAAAAAAAGTTGAGTAAATGCTCTAATTTATCATAATTATATTTTTTTCTAATTATTAACACTACTCGTTTAGACGTGATTCCGACTGACGTCCCCTTATGCGCAGTACAGACTACACCGGTCAACGTGGCGATGCTTTGTGGATGGATAATTCCAGCAATGGATGTCTTTCGGATGAAATGATAAGTTTCTAAACACTTCCACACAATACGCATAACGGACAGTCTTCTGTGCAGGGCTTGCATGGAGGCTGAAGAAACCGTTGTGCATGTACTCTTTGAATGCCCTGTGCATGTCACCCAGATTAGAAAAAACTCTTGGGGAACCTAGATTTTTCATAGATGTTCTAAACATACCAGGAGACGTAAGCAACTTCTAGGGGAAGGTGGGCTTGTTGGAATAACTTCGACGGCCACCATGGCCACATGGGCACAATGGTCCAACTGAAGGACTAAGTGCGGAAACCAAACCCCAATTATATTATAATTAAAAAGTACACACTCCGCAAGTGGCACGTCAAAATCTTTTACGCTCCAGATAATTACGACATGCCGTCCTACTTCCACGTGTCATCTAATACGTGTGACATTATGTCGTTTTTGAAGATCGAATGTTGAGTAGGTAACCTATCGACGTATTTTTACCTAAATTATCATTGCCACACCCTCTAACATACAAGAACATAAAAGATACGTTTCTTGCCCATTCTTCTCCATAGGACCCTACTAAGCTTTGGAATGGGCAACTAGCTTCATCTTTCTGACTGACCGGCTCGTTTATAGTTAAAAAGTGTCTGTAATTGGTTTATACTTAAAAAAAAATTGCTTGATCTCTGCGACAGCTGTCAGTAAAATCACGCCTATGAAGTCCTGACAGTATCTGTCAATGTCATACTTTATGGGCATGCTGACCTAATTTTTTTTTTTATTTTTTTTTTCCTTCTGGCTTCGCACGGTTTGTGCATTTAGCCAATGTCAAGTTTTAGTTCTTGTCTAATATTGTTGAAATGAATTATAAATGCATGATGATGATATCCCCGCCCACTCCCCTTGAGTTTCAGTAAAGATGTGGCACTTTACTGAGTCCTCACGCGGACTTCTTGAGAGAACTTGAAGCGAAGTTGCACTGTTTTGTTTCATTTGCCTACACTAATGCACGTTCACAAACACTTAATGGTTAATAATCCACCATTATTACACATTAGTATTCGGCTAAACACAAATTTTGGAAAATAAAACAAACTGCTGAACATGACGCTTCACTTTCCCGCCAAGAACTAGTCGCTGACCTAATTAGTGATGGGTGATGAACCATCGTGACCACAGACTATAAACTATCGATATTTTAAATAAAACTTAAGTTAAAATTAATTTATATTTAAAGAAGATTGGGAGCGGGACGTCCGATTTGATAATATTTGCGAACAAGAGTTTATAATTTTACAAGATTGTTACAGCGATTCAGAAACTGATACAGATATGGATTTGTGGTGTATTCCTTTAAGATAATATTTTATATTAAAATATTCGTTTAATTTAGTAACGTTTGTAATTAAATTAAGCCCAATTATATGTTACTTTAGCATCGATAATAGTAAGAAACGTCGATAATTTCTATCGACAATAATATTTTTTTATATCCTGACACCGTAGGAATGTCAGTTTGACATTATGTCGCAGAGATCAAGCTATCTTATATTATGTAGTATAATTGAAAAATTTCTGAGTTTGGGTTTATGAAACAAGTTGTGGGAAGTTTTTAAGCAATCGGTTTTTGCGTTTCGAGTCGTGGATTCGAATCGAATTTATGATGAATGCCCAATAGTATAGATAGTCGTTCTGAATCTAGATATACAGGATCAAATTAGATTAGCTAGCGAAACTCTGTAGAAATGAGGGGTATCGATAACTAAACACGATAATGTTTTTTTTTTGGGGGGTCAACAACCGCTGTTAGTTTTATTACTTGAAGTATGAGTTGAGAAAATCTGTTTTCTTTTATCTTGTTTAGATATACGTTATACCCATCACGCCTATGAAGTTTACACAAAAAATACCTGATATTTCAAGTGACTACACAAACTGCGGTCAATGATCCCATTTTTTTTTTTAAATATTAATATCTTTTTAGTTTTAACATGTTTAGATAATTATCCCCATAACGTCTGCGGAGTTTCGCTAGTTAACTAAATTTGACCCTGTATTTTTAAACGTAAACGTGCGTTAGTTAACATACAGAATAAAATAAAAAATGAAATTAATAAAATAATAATGAAAATATTTTTTTATCGTATTAGTAAGTATACGATTAATTTATTTTTATAAGTTTGAGTTTGATGATGAAAGGAAATTGTAAAAGTTACTGATAATGCAATACCCACAGTCAAGGTTGACACTGTTTGAATTGCTAAAAAGAATATGAAATTGCTGGTTAATTTTTTAGCAAAGTGCTCATTTAGTTTGTCTATATTTGGTAAGTTTGTTCTACATAGTTCAAGGTCTACTTAAGATTCTTTCAGCGTGTATCCTTGAGGATCACGGGCTTTTATATCAGTCAGTAATTTCGGAGACTCTTACCGCCTTATTATAAAACAAGATTTATATTTTGACATGGCTTAAACCATGGAGCCAGTTTTTGTAATAAGAACGTAACAGTGATTGAAATGCCGTTCTTTATACAAAACTGAAAACTTAGTTCGGTACTAAGTTGTCAGTTTTGTGTTTAGGAACTTTACCATAGTCGGAATAAAGTTCGAAATTCAATAAAGGCTCCATGTTTTAAGCCTGGGTCTGAAGCTAAACCTTGTTTTGTAATAAGGGGGTAGGAGAAACATTTTGACAGAAGACTTAAGTTTAAAACCAATAGAATTTCCATTTTTCTTAAAAAAAAATTGTGCTACCTTTTCATAACATAATAATAATAGACGTAGCGCTGGAAGGCCCCCAAAAGGTGGACCGATGACGTAGAAGCACAAAACCGGTCGAAGTGGCGGTGCTTGGGGAGGCCTATGTCCAGCAGTGGACGTCTTTCGGCTGAAATGATGATGAAAATAATAACAAAACTGTTGTAAGTACATATTTTTCGTAGTTCACTAAAGATATAAAATTTTTGACAAAACATTCGCATACAATTTTTTTTTGCCAAGAGATGGACACCCTGCCTATTCAAATTATACTATTCTGAATATATAAACTTATCTGGACACTGTCAAGTTTTTAACCCTATCTTCCAAGCCCTTACGAAGGCATGCAATTACATGAACAGGATCCTTAGGGTTAACGTAACTTTGAAGGGCCTCGAAAGGGCATTTACCTAGACTTCCAGGATGAGAAGTTATGATTATACACAATATCCTGTGAGTTCTGGGTATAAGTGATACTTTTTAAATTTTTTTTTTCGCGACTTTAACATATATTTATTTACAAAATTATAATACATCTCTATAAGTGTTTATACGAGTAGTGTACATCAATATAATATTTTATTGATTATTTAATAAATAGAAACCTTAATTAAAATATACATGGTAAAACTAAAATATATATAGTATGTACAAGTTTAAAATAAAACAAAATAAAAAATAAAGGGGGGGAAAGCTCATTGGGCATCAAAAAAATCGCCCGCATCGCTGTCAATGGGAAAAGTGCCCAAAAGGCTGGCAGCATTGCCACGTTGGATGGCATTGCTGATTAATCTTTTTAATATAGCGGTCATCAAATTAAGTATAAGAACATACGTTTTTAAACTTCCATTGTAAAATAGTTGAGGAAAGTTTATTTTTTTATTTACCTACAGATAAATACGTACAAAGGTGATGCTTATTTCTAAAGAAATCTCTTCCAGCATACCTGCGACAGGAAAGTAGACAAAGAGATGTAGACAACGTGTGTAAGAGTAGAAAAGAAAACAAAATACATAAAATAAAAAATAATCTATTCACTAATTTAAATATAAACATACAATAAGAGAATATACGTACATACATACCTACTCCTAAAATAAATATCACAAAAATATATACAAATATAATATATAGTATAAAAAAATACTTGCAACTAAGACGAAGTGACGTGAAGTGTTCTGTCCATACTTATGTTCTTTCACTCTTTTTTAGGGTTCCGCACCCAAAAGATAAAACGGGAACCCTATTACTAAGGCACAGCCGCGCCGTCTGTCTGTCTGTCCGTCTGTCACCAGGCTGTATCTCATGAACCGTGATAGTTAGATAATTGAAATTTTTACAGATGATGTATTTCTGTTGCCGCTATAACAACAAATACTATAAAACAGAATAAAATAAATAATTAAAGGGCTCCCATACAACAAACGTGTTTTTTTTTATCGTTTTTGCTCTACATTGATAACGGCAACAGGTAGACGCTTGAAATAGTAGTTAGTTAGTTATATATTCACTTTAAAAATAAATAATAAAATTAAAATAAAACAAATATTTAAGGGGGGCTCCCATACAACAAACGTGTTTTTTTGCCATTTTTATAGATAATGGTACGGAACCCTTCGTGCGCGAGTCCGACTCGCACTTGGCCGGTTTTTTAAAAGCTGCAACAGTTTGGCAGTCCCGAGGAATTAGTGTAAGGCAGAAGTGAATTTCTGTAAATCATTGCTCTTTTGGCGTTTAAAGGATAGGATTGGATTTAACCAGTTGGGCCTTACTCATCCCTGAATCCTTCTGAGTCATCCTAGAGTTGATTAATTTGGTGTGCAATGAAGACACTCATGAGTTTAAATGCACGTGGGGTAGAACCTGTGTGTGCAGTCAGCCCCACTACCTAACACCTTGCTGAACCATATATTTTACATGTCATACGATACCAATTTCTAGAAAAGTTTTATCCTGAAGGAAATAGCTGATAGGTGGGACAGCCCCATACTGGGACATTGGATACGCCTATATGCCACTGTGGCGTAGTAATTAATAGTTTGTGTTGTTTTTCTGGTAGATTTAAGTACTAACACTAGTTTCTAAGTCTTGTGTATACTAACCAAATGGATCTATGGGTCTGAAATAAAAGATTTTTATTTTTTTATTTTATTTATTAAATTTATTCTAGTAAAAAACATTGATAATAATGTACTTACATGTAATTTAAATAATGACTTGATTTTGTAGTCAACACGTAGCACCATTTTTAAGTATCTAGGGAGTTGCTCTGCTACCTAGCTAGGAGAACAATAGTACAGGTATTTGTTAGTTTTACTACTACGCTTACTTAATTACTAAACTTTAATATAACACATACGTTAATACATTATATATGTAACAAAAACCCTGTTGCTCCTTCTGCGTATGTTTTAAGCAGCTTGCTTTATTACATATGTAATAAAGCAAGTCACTTATAAAAAGTGTTCAACAAAAATAGTTAAAATAAATATTTTATTATTAATATTTGTAATGTTTAACTGATTTCTAACCTCTTTCATTCTTTGATTTTGACTTCTCGACTAGCCAATTCTTAATTTTTTTTTAAATATAATTCCACCAATGTTGTACTTGTAGGTCAATGTATTCGTCCCTAAAAGGAACAACAGGGTTTTTGTTACATACTGTATATACCTAAACGTAGTTACTACAAATACCCTATTTACGAGTATGCAAAAAATAAATATTTGATTTTGTTACAAAAGAAGAGAGGGGCTTGTGTGGCTAAGTAATAACACGCCCGGGGCGATTGATCAGGTAAAGCTCCGCTTGCCCTGGTTGATTCGTGGATGGGTGACCAGCATCTTTACATACAAGACCTCGGAAAGCACCTCGTTAAGCCGTTGGTCCCGGCTGTTATTTGTATACCTTTGACAGTAAGCTGATACGGGTCGTCAGAAGCCCGAAAGTCTGACAACCAGTCTTACCAAGGGGTATCGTGTTACCCAGTAACTGGGTTGTGGAGTTCAGATAGGCAGTCGCTCCATGTAAACTAGGAAGAGAGAAGGCAGATGATGACGATACAAAAGAAGAAAAATAAAGTTTGTATGTTACCAGTATTTATTTTTCTGCACAATACCTAAATATATATTTACAGTAAAAGTAAATAATAAAGGATTGCTTGGTAAATAATCCGTAAGTAACTGTTTACTCAAGCTGTTGACAAGACAAGAGAAGACCTTTGTCCTTTCCACAATTGTTAAAAGTTAAAATTACTTCAGTGAGAGTACTTTGCGCTTTTAAAACGAAATTGACAATATTTCTTATTGAAATATTTCTCCTTTTTGTAAAGTCGGTTAAAAATAAGGAATAAATTATCATTAATAAAGTTTATAATTTTCTTTTTTTTTATAAAAAAAAATATATCTTTATCTATAAAAATCAATGCCACTTTTCGTTGTAATTTTATAACTCAAGAACGGGCTCACCTATCCAAACCAAATGTTTAGGCTTGGTTCGGACTATTCAGTAGTTGGTTTATGTGAAGGTAGGTAGGGTAGGTAGGTAGGTACGGTAGGTAGGTAGGGTAGGTAGGTAGGTAGGGTAGGTAGGTAGGGTAGGTAGGTAGGGTAGGTAGGTAGGTAGGGTAGGCAGGTAGGGTAGGTATTCTTTTGCTCATAGAAAGCCACGTTATTTGTGAGTGTCTTATCAATGATTGTGAGACGCCATCCGAGCATAGATATAATTATACTGTCTATCATCAATAGCGAACTGTCTTTAACTGAAAATAAGTTATTGGGTTCGGCCGTTAATGAGTAGTTTGTTTGCTTGGGAGTTTGTTGCGCCACTTCTTCCCAGATAAACACTAGGAAGTGGTGAAGGGCTGGCGTTTTTTGTGGGACTGTCTTATGTCATTTTGGGTGGTGGAGGTCAGATAGGCAGTTACTCCATGGCAAATACTGGTATTCAGCTGCATCCGGTTAGACTGGAAGCCGACCCCAACATTGTTGGGAAAAAGGCAGATGATGATGTCTTATGTAATTTTGACGTTCGAAAAGTGCTGATTCTCACCCTAGTTTGATTTTAAATGACTTTTGATTTTGATTTACGCTAGTAGCACACCACCGCCACGAAACCATAGCAGCAAAATCCAATCTGATTCGAGTAGCGGAAGATGACGCGAGTCAGTTGATGCTGGTAGCACACCTCCACCACGAAACCATAGCAGTGAAATCGCATCCGATTTGAGTAGCGGAACATGATGCGAGCCAGTTGACGCTGGTAGCACACCTCCGACACGAAACCATACCAGCGAAATCACATCCGATTCGAGTAGCGGAAGATGACGCGAGCCAGTTGACGCTGGTAGCACACCTCCGCCACGAAACCATACCAGTGAAATCGCATCCGAATCGAGTAGCGGAACATGACGCGAGCCAGTTGACGCTGGTAGCACACCTCCGCCACGAAACCATAACAGTGAAATCGCATCCGAATCGAGTAGCGGAACATGACTGCGGTTTCGCTGCTATGGTTTCACGGCGGAGGTGTGCAATCAGCGTAAGCCCCCAGTTTCGCAGATTGTTTGCTATGGCTACCCCGCGCTCGACGGAGCGCGGTGCAGTGTATTAATCTCCTAAACAAAACTAACACAACATGAATGAATTTGTGAATTTTTCGACGCCATATTTCAGTTTTAGGTAGGATATAATTTTGTTTTTTGATTTATTTTATTTTATAAATTAATTAGGCGTAAATTGTTATTTATGTACATAATGTTTTAATTATACATCTACATACAATAAATTACACAACATTGGACGTGTATTATTTAAAACACGGAAGAAGACATGCTCCGATGACCACATACAGGGTCAAATTAAAATAGCGAGCAAAACTCCGCAGATGTGACGGTATCGTTATCTCAACACGATAAAACCAATAACAATTTGATTTGATGATAATTTTGATTCAATGAGGTCAATGATCGCTGTTAGTGTCGTTGAGAAAATCAGTATAATTTCTTTTATCGTGTTTAGATGCTGGCTGTTTGTTTATGTGAGTTCAAATGTTTGTAAAGGCACCCACAATACAGGAGAAATTCCTAGTGTGGGGCAATGTAAAAATAAAAATATAATAATAGATATAAATAACCATTACTTACCTACGTCTGTGAAAACTGCACAAAAAATAATCATCAAATCAATTTGTGTGTTTTATCGTTTGGTGCCGGATGTAAAGAATAGCACCATCCTATTTGTTCCCGTGGGTGTCGTAAAAGACGACTAAGCTTAAGGACTTACTAGAGAATGGGCAGCAGCGTTCTCTATGCATTGTAACACCATACTGCAATCGCCAACCCGCCTGCCAAGCGTGGCAACCTATTGGGAGAGTCCTATGTCCAGCAGTGGACGTTTTTCGGCTGGAATGATGACGATGATCATGTTTAGAAATCGGTACTCATCACGTCTGCGGAGTTCCGCTAACTATTTTAACTTGACCCTGTATAAATTGGGATAAAGGCAGAAGAATGAAAATGATGAGTTTTATAAATGGGATGGGCTCACATGTATAAATTCAACATGCATGATGTAACCAATAATTTGTATCAATATCTTGATTTAAAAGAGTGTCCGTGGTGTTTCTTGCCCGTTCTTCTTTAAAAGAGTGTCCGTGGTGTTTCTTGCCCGTTCTTCTCCATAGGAACCTACTACGCTTTGGAATGGGCAACTAGCTTCATATTTCTAACTGACCGAATCCTTTTTTTTGGGTGGTAAATTATCAAATAACTTCTCCCGCTCTGGGCGGAGCGGGAGGGCGTGTCAGACTTTTACTGACGTAAACCCGCCCGTGTTACTTCAGCTGCCTGTGTGCCAGGGACACGATATCCCTTTCGGATAAACTCTGACCGAATCCTTGACAATTCAAAAGTGCCTGTAAATGGTTTAATTGAAATACAAGAATTTGAATTTTGAGTCAAAATTCTCGTTGATCAGGATCACTTTACTATCAATCGGCTTTACCTACTATCTGCTAACTGGTGATAAAAAATCGCTGATGCCAAAGCATTGTTCTAAATTTTCGGACTCAGCACTATATACAAAAGACGTAGGTAGTTCTGAGCGTAGTCACGTACTTGAGGCGTCTTTGTAGTGATAACATTATGTATTCAAGTCTCGTGTGTAAGCGGTGCTAAATTAGCAGGGCGAGGCGGGAGATGAGCGGGAGCGGGAGCGGGAAGCGATTTTAGGTGGTAGTGTCAATAAAGGAATTTATAAAACTAAATAAGTAAATAAAATAAAAATCATTTAATTCAGATAACTAGATCCATACAATTACAATTTTAAATTAATACACAACACAATACTCAAATTACCTGCTCAATAAAGGATCTCCATAGCGGAGAAGAGATCCTGTCGGCTACAGTCTTCAGAATTCCGCTGCAGCTGCCACGCATTCCGCAGATCAGGAATAACAGACTAGCATTAGGATTTGGACTAGCATTATTTACATGCAAAAGAGGAGTATATTATCCATTAATCTGACAAAATTTTTAAGTCACACAACTTGGTAATTACGCAAGTGATATATAGAAAAATACCTACACATTGGTTATACCCTCATATTTCACAAATGTTTCACGCAAATAAGTACATGTTCAGGTATCAGGTTATACCAAACTATCAAATTTCTCTAAATGATTTTAAACCTTAAAATGTTAAAGGTCAAGTTCAAAATTGAATGAGAAAATTTGACAGTTTAACGTTGTGCTGGTGACTGTACATACCTAAATGAGGGTACGAAAGTTTTTTTATTATTACAATTTTCACCATTCGCGCGGTAAACTCTGCTTGAGCGATGCAGGAGCGTGACGTCAGTGTGACGCGTAGTTCGCATGTGAGGATATTGATGCCGCCACACTTCAAATAACAGTACTAACAGCGGCTGCTAACTTCCAAAAAAAAATCACCAATTTTTTTTAATTATCATTTTATCGTCTTTAGATTTCGATACCACCGTGTGGTGCCGGACCTTAAGAATAGCACCATCCTATTTCTTCCCGTGGGTGTTGTAAAAGGCGACTAAGGGAGTTACTGGAGAATGGGCAGCAGCATTCTCTATGCATTTAAACACTATACTGCGATCGCCAACCCGCATGCCAAGCGTGGCGATTATGGCAAAGCCCCCTTTGGGGGAGGCCGCCCCTAAGACGACCCACTGACTAAAGTCGCTCTTCCTGTCTGTCTGTGTGACCGCTTAGTTCTTCTAAACTCAAGCAATCTCAATCTGCCCGCCTTTTCCCTTTCTTTTCAGTCTAACCGGATGCAGCTGAACACCAGTATTTTACATGGAGCGACTGCCTATCTCACCTCCTAAACCCAGTAACTGGGTAACACGATACCCTTTGGTAAGACTAGTTGTCAGACTTTTGGGCTTCTGACGACCCGTAACGACTGCCAAATGTATACGAATGACAGCCGGGACCAACGGCTTAACGTACTTTCCGAGGCACGGAGAGGTTTCGGTATGTAAAGATTAGGATTCGATTAAGCACTTTATGCATATGGTGCAGTCGCTATCAGCTTCAGTTCTCCTGGTTCTTAACAGCAGAACTCCTCAACGATTAATAGCCAGCATCGGGAAAAGCAATATTTTGTAAAAAGTAATGAGCAGTTGACATTTATTTATTTGGTCAGTTCGTAATTTATCTAAGTTATAAAAGTCTATTATAACTTAGATAAATTAAGAACTGACCCAAGAAAAAGTGAAAAATAAAAAAACTTTTTATAGAAAAAAACAAAAAACACTACAAAGTGAAAAATAACTTTAATTTCGGAAGTCGGTGATTTTTGGAAGTTGATTGTTTTTTTGGAAGTCGGTGGTTTTTTTGGAAGTCGGTTATTATTTTTTTTGTATAATGTTTACGATTCAAATATCGTTCGAATTGACGTTACGTACATCTTGCGTGCGTGCTTACACGGTCTCTGCTAAGCAACAAAATATCTGCTAATGTAGCCGCACCTTTACTTCGTATAAGGAAACACAGTTCAAGTACAATAATAACATACGTAATGTGTACTTATGAATCTTATAAACGATTGTTATGTTTCAAAGGTAATCTCTTCAATGCGTAGGTCAGACGACATCTATAAATTATGAACGTTGAAATTATGAAGTTGTTACCCGCGATTTCGTGTTAGTACTATCCAGGATAATCCAGTCCTTCTCCGGGTCATAGTCTACCCATGTACCAAATTTCATCCAAATCCGTGCATCCATTTTAGCATGAAAGCGTAACAAACAAAGTCACTTTCGCATTTAGTAAGGACTAGCTGCACCCCGCGGTTTCACCCGCGTAAGAGTCAATCCCGTGGGAATATCGAGATAAAAAGTAGCCTATATTTTAGTCCAGGGTGTCAGCTACCTCCATACAAAATGTTATCAAAATTGGTCTAGCCATTTGATTGTGAAGAAGTAACAAACACACACAGACACAAACATTCGCCTTTATAATATTAGTGCGTGCCTTCGGTTTCATCCCGGAGATGTCATGTCCCCGTGGGATAACTTTTTACCTTCCTTCACGCAAGTCAAAATGTATCTCACGGGAATATACTACCGGGTTAAAAAGGATCTTGCGCTCTAAAGATGGTCATAGTCTACCTGTGTGCCAAATGCAATGGGACAAAGCCAAAAATGTGAAATCATAACATCACACTTGTTTGCTCCGAAGGGGTAGACAGAGGTGTAAGTACATAACAGTCCTCCTACATTTCGCCAGTTATGTTCAAGTTCCATGTAATAGGGGCGAGCCTATTGCCATCAACTGGCCACAAATCTAGACCCAGGGCTGCATTGCCAGATATAGAGAAGGAACAACACTGCCTATTTAAATAGACTTATACCGTCATATTACAAAACAAGATTTATATTTTGACATGGCTTAAACCATGCAGCCAGTTTTTGCAATAAGAACGTAACTGTGATTGAAATACCGTTCTTTACACAAAACTGAAAACTTAGTTCGGTACTAAATTGTCAGTTTTGTATATGGAACTTTACCGTAGATGGAACAAAGTTCGACATTCAATAATGGCTCCATGGTTTAAACCTGGGTCTGAAGATAAACCTTGTTTTGTAATATGACGGAATTTCTTGGCATGTACTTTTTGTGTAAGTAAAAGGTAAATATTAATCCTTACTCGGGGTTTTCCCCCATATTGTTGTTTATTGCGTAAATAAGACTTTAGTCAATCGTAGAGCATCCGGTGCGGACGTACTGTAGGTAGAGGATATCACTCTCCGAGTCAAATATACATATTCAGCCATTGATGTATTAAATAGGAAGATAGGCCACTCTCTAACATCACGTAAATAATAAATGGACCCGATGTCGTGCGTCATGTGCTCGACAACCGAAATAGATAGACATATTACGCGGGCTATAGCGGGAACGAGATCGCAATAATTGTCACTGTTACGTACCCATAACAACTCGCAAACAAACTACGATTCGGGTATTCCCCGCAAACCGGGAGTAATGTAGGTCGATTATGTCCTTTCCCCTAATTTATGCGGTCCACATCGAGGAGCACGTACCATATCTTCCTATTTAATACATTAATGTATTCAGCCTATAATGTTCCCACTGCTGGGACACAGCCCTCTTCTCTGTGAATCCGTCACTGGGCCCACGTGGTGAATAACGGCCAATACCTAGGTGGTGGACCAGTGGGCTGTTATTCACCACAATCACCACGCGGACCGAGTGCAGGTTGGTAGATGTCATGTCTTCGAATTTTTGGTTCTAGGACATGCCGGTTTCCTCACGATGTTTTCCTTCACCGTTTTGAGAGCAGTGGTAATGAAATAATTTACAAAAAGCCTGTTTGAGTTCGAACCTACGACCTACAACTCGTAAGTCACAGCCGTTACCACTGGGCCACCACTGCCCACGGGTCAAATATAACAGAAAAGAATAGAATAGTCATTAACAACATACGAATCTTCTATACAGGGTGTTAGAGAAATTACGTGCCATAGCTTAGGGGTGGGTTCAGTATCGATAAAGGAACCTAGAAAAAAAAATCGTGAGAACCGTTAGTTTAAAATCTATGGTATTTCCATTAGATAATAAACTATCGAAAAGCTGTGAACAGGGTGAAATGAGTTAGGTTAGTTCGGCTCGCGCGCGATTGGTTACAGTTCTCAAAAGAAAGGTTAGAACTGTGACTAATCGCGCGCGAGCCGAGCGAGCGAAGCCAGCGGTGCCGTGGCAGTGGCAGGCAAGCGCTCACGCCCTTAATCGCAGCCGGGAATCGCAGGCCGATTCCCGGCCACCGTAGGCGCGGGCTTGCGGACGTTGAGCGATGGGTAGCACGCCGTCCGATAAGGACCCAGGCCCGGGTCGACGGCGCGTTGTGTTCCACACGCGCCTCAAAGAGATGTCAGCACCAATTGACGGGGCCCGAAAGGGCCAATGCCTGCCAGGGTTACGAGCCTGTCCGAAAGGGATATCGTGGCCCTAGCACACAGGCATTTGAAGGAACACGGTGGGTTTTAGTCAGTAAAAGTCTGACATGCCCTCCCGCTCCACCCAGAGCGGGAGAAGTTAATTGATAATTTCCCACCCAAAAAAAAAAAAAAAGGCAAGCGCTACTTCCAAGTTGCTCACAGCTAGGCAGGCTATTTAGTATTAGTGCAAGGTGAGTTACGTCGCAAGCATTTTTTATACCAGTTTACAACTTGTCGATTTCCCATCGATAGATTATAAACTATCGAAAAATAATGTGTTAAATTGTAAATGGTTTGTTGCAGTTTACAATTTTCCTACAGTTTAAAATCTAACGGAAATAATACCGATAAATTATAAACTAACGAAATTCATAATTATTCGGTGACATAATAAATATATATATTTTTTTTCATTAGAAATTCTTCGGAACAGCTCGAAGACTAGATTCATGCACAATTAATGGCAACCAGTTCGCTCTTTATAGCATGTAACATAGAAAGCCTGGAAAAATGTTATTTAGATTGTGTAGTCCAATAAATTGCAACAAATCTATTCAAAAGGTCATTTAATTTATCACAGACAAACACCATTAATATATAATTTATACATAATACTTAATTATAACTAAGTAATCTATTAACAACAGTTTAGAGGAAATTATTTTTTACATTTTTATAAAAAATGTTTCTGCTTAGAATAGTCCATTTGAAATAAGATTAGACATTTCAATTAACCTTTTTTACAGTCCGTTAAAATGATTGTAACCACGACAATTGGTATTGTAACCACGTTGTTGCTTTTAATGTCATTTTTGTACCTACGGAATATAGGTCAAAATCGGTTGAACGGACTGTAAACAAGTTTATTTAAATTTCTAATCTTATTTCAAATAGAGTATAGGTTTACAACACCGCGCACCGTAAGCATAATTAAGACAGCGAGGTAATGGCATAACACACTAAAGTTGCCAAAAAATAATAGGCCCGTTTGACATTTAACTGGTCAATCACGACGTAACTAGTGTAGTAACCATACGACTCGGTACTCGATAGTCACGATAAATCGATTCAAGTTAAATGTCAAAACGAGTCTTTTATTTTTTGACAACTATATCAGTAGTAATGGGTTTAATTTTTACAGTTTAACCACACCCATTACGTTATTTGCGTTGTTGAGCTGACAAATTTTTCGAACATAAGAAGCAATGGATTAGCAATATACTTCAAAATCAGTCAGATTGTGATTGAAAGTGTGTTACGAAACTAAGTTGCAGATTAGTTGCAAATAGCAAAAGGTAATTATTAATGATTTTAACACTATTCTTTAATTTGATTGAAATATTTTTAAATCTAATAATATTATTAGTGATGGCCCCAGGGGTTATGGACTGGTCCCGCCTCTCATGCCCCAGGTTGTGGGTCCTTTTTGAATTTATCTCAGTGGCGTAAACAAAGATAATTTATATTAAACAGATTATGTTATACACTCACAAAACAACCGAAAAAAAGTGTTCCGCGCAGCAGCAGCAGCACACATACCCACTTTTCATTCATTTTACATTTCACTACAAATAAAAATTATAGAAAAGAGATGGCTTGATAAAAACATCAAGAAAAAAAGAGACAGCTAGTGTTGTCAATTGCGCGTGAATGTAAACAAACATTATTCCGGCCACCAATCACCGAATGTTGGCATCACAGACTAACAAATTGTGAATGGAGTGCATGCGTCCTTGTCGTCCTCACGACAAAAAAATGTATTTCCATTTCTTTCTTTTTTCTAACCTCCAAATATGAGAAAATTAGGAAAATAATTTAATAAATCGAAGTAGGTATATTGTGTACTTAGATGTGGTATGAGGTCCCTTGTGTTTTATTAACTTTGGTATCATAATTGGTACACTTTCTACATACACACGATGGCATTTTTTGTTTTTTTTTGTTGCTGCAACTAAGCGTATTACCCGTCGCCATGCGTGCCGCAGACTAAAGTCAATACGTCCCAATTAGGACGTTTTCGAGTCTTCACGATTGCGCGCTCACAACATATCTGTTTAATATAATATCATTGCGCGTAACTAGCATGCGCATAACTGTGTCACCCAAGAAAAAAAACCGGTCAAGTTTGTGTCGAACCACGCCCAATGATGGGTTCCGTAGTTACATCTGCGTGTTTTCCTTCCAGTTTTCTAACTATCGGGCAGAAAATGTTTTGTTATTTCACAAAGGTTATCCTAAAAGCAAGCGAATTGTATAATTATTAGTGGATACTTAATTAATCTACTCTAGTCAATAGCGAGCTGTCTGAAGGAGCCGTCGATTCCAAAGAGTTCATCATAGTTGGTGGGTTTGCCAGGCCGGAGAGACTCATCAGCCTTGAGGGAGTCCTGCTTCTCGAACCAGTCTCTGTATTCTTCCAACTTCTTTACCCAGGCGGCTGAAAATAAAGTGGAGTAATGTTAGATTTCATCCTCATCATCATTGCAGCCGAAAGACGTCCACTGCAGGACATGGGCCTCCCCCAGATAGGGGGGGGGATTGCCATAATCCCCCCCCCCCAAAGCCGGGTTGGCGATCGCAGTATGGTTTTAAAAATGCATAGAGAACGCTGCTGCCCATTCTCTAGTAAGTCCCTTAGTCGCCTTTTACGACACCCACAGGACGAATTGGGATGGTCTGTTCTTTACGTCTGGCCCCAAACGGAACAATAATATGTATAATGTTATAATTTATAGCTATGAAAGCAGAAATGTCAGAGTAGGCGGCAATTTTTTCATTAATTAAAGGCGTATCTCCACTGCAAGGTGTGACGAAAAACTCAATTGACAGCCTATCCTAATTAAATCTACGTTCAAAATTGAACTGTAAATTATCGTAGGTTACAGTTCGGTTTGAAAATGATGCAGCAAGTGGCGCCGCCCCGTTTTGTTACGAAGTTACTGGAATCAACGAATCATCAAGAAGGTCGATCAACGAAGGTCGGATATGAGTGACACTGGCTGGTGACAGTAACTCTAGCAGAGCGTCGCATCCTGTCGCATCGATGGTTACGTGGCGGCTGTCTTCTGATTACAGATGTCAGGGGAGCCGCTGCCGTACCAAGTTTACGACGGACTGCTATCTAATGTATCTAACTAGTATATTATAGTTGTCTGTGACTGCTATATTCCGGCACAATCATAATGATATTGAAGCTGCTGAACCACTAATACAATGATCACTTCAGGTAAATCCTCTCCTGCACCGTTAAATGTTTTGTAACCGTCATGTGCTGGGCTGTGGACGGATTCAGGCGTATGTTCGAATACGAATCCCACAGAAGCCAAGCCTGTATGCGCACAAATGCTGCTTACAGACGTTGAAATGCGCACAGGGTCTCCACTGTGATTACTAATCATATAATGTGAAAATGGAAACATACAGTTAACCTCATCGAGAGAGGGTCCAGTGCCACCATATTCTGTCGGCAGCAACTCCTTGGGCACGTGCTCGTGAAGGGCGTTGAAGCTGCTGTGGAAGTGGACCTGTAAGGAAACATCATAATCAGTTACAGTAGGTCTTTAACTACCTTGCTTCTTTTGTGAGCGCATTGCATCTGCAGCCAGTACTAAATAAACAATGCACTATGTTACTGTGTAGGTCCCTAACTTTCTCGTATATTTTACCAGAATCAGAGACTTCATCATAGAAACAAATACATAGACTGTGAGAGACTATCTTAGACATTCATAATACTAAGACAAATAGCTGTTAATACTTACTCTTTTCCTCATCTTTTCCTTGAGAAAAGGTTTGATAATATTGAAGAGAATATCTATCAGAGGTGTTGAGTTGACCACGTGGACCTCTTTCAACTTGACTGGGTACGCCTCCTGTAATAGAATTCGATTTATATATTAGTATAGCAGTATTCTCATGTTAATACTGTTACTTCGTTATATATTATAGATTCGTTAAAGAGATACTTTAACTAAAACAAAAATTTATATCAACTGTGGTGCCTGAAAGCAACAGCTTCTTACCTTTGAACAGATTTGCGGAAACCCCTTGAACATAATACATTCTATATCTTTCTAGATTTTGTCCCCAGTTTCAATAAAAAATAATAATGTGGGTAGTTCTTCATGGAGACCTTATGTCTGGGGAGAACGGTGGGTTTTAGCGGACACCTATCGACTAAAACTCCACGGTTACTTCCACTACCATGAGTTGGGGGCCCGGGAGATACACGTACATTCGCGCGTACCCCCAACTATTAACAGTTCGCCAAGCGTAGCAGGGCCTATTCCCAATTGTGCCTTTTTCAACCCTAAGATTTTGCCAGAAAGATTACCTGAACACAAATAAAGAACTTCTTCAACGCTGACGGTGATATCTTCCCCAAGTGGCTGGGTGCGACGATGGAAGCGTCTAGAATGTACACGTCTCCCGCCACTCCTTCTATTTCTTCCATCAGTCTGATGTCACCGATCATCATGGCGAGCTTGAACGCGTCGTTTAGCTGGTGCGTGTCGAGGTTCTTGTCGAGGCCTGAGGATTTGAGTTAAGTTTTTAAATGGTTGTGTGTTTTCTACGATTCTTGCAACTCATTAGACAACACTGTCATTCGTAATGCGGTCATTGAAATTTCTTCGATACTAAGACGATTGAGATGGTAAGCAGTTATAAGTACTAACATAATATAGTGCTTATAATCGGAAGTTTGTAACTCAATTATTCCGTAAAGGCGATACGTAGTTGCATGGAGCTGTAATAATTCTGCTTCTTTGACTGAATCATTTTGATTAGATTTTAATTTTTCTGTTACATATTCACCAGCATAGCTATTCACAACCGATCGACGGGCTATCGTGTCGAAAATGACTCATTGCGATTACCTGATTTACCTTGCCCCGACAGCAAACAGCTGTCGAAAGGATAGCGGTCGACTATTTGATTTAAATTGACAAAATTTATGGATTTTCGATTGTCAATAGTGTTGAGAAGACTCCCTTAGATACAATTGATTGATGTTCGATTCGGCACGGAATCGTATCGAATGGGAATAGCTATGCTGATGTCATTTGGTGTGGTTTAGCGAAATGTGGGTGTACTTTAAGTGCACCTCTGCCTTACCCTTCGGGGAATTGAGGCGTAATTATTATGTTAGATTTCATGTCGTGTTATATTTGATTTGTTTCCATGTTGACAGCTATAACTAACCTTAGCCTTTGTACTAAATTTTTGTTATGTCGTATCTCTTTGTATTTTTCTGTGTGCACATAAATAATAAAATATATAAATAATAAATAAATACAATTTATTCTCCTCATTCATGAAGAAACATTTTACTGCAGTGTTTCGCAAATTTGCAGGAAAATCACATAGCATGTTACTTAGATTGACTGATGATAAGATTCACGTGAGTAGAGACAATTATTATCATAATTAAAAATATTACATTATACTTTGTACATGGTCGTACTAAAACATAATTTAATTCTATAATTCATTCGTATACATTAGTATTCGTTCGAGGAGCCGCACGGGTCAATCCATCTGGTTAAGCTACGCTTGCCGGGGTTGGTCCGTGGATGGGTGACGATCTTTCCATACTGATACTCCTCCGTGCCTCGGAAAACACGCTAAGCCGTTGATCCCGGCTGTCATTCGTGAATCTTAGACAGTCGTTAGAAGAGGTCAGAAGCCCGAAAGTCTGTCCACCAGTTTTACCGAGTGGTATCGTATTACCTAGTAACTGGGTTGTGGAGGTCAAATAGGCAGTCGCTCCATGTAAAATACTGGTATTCAGCTGCATCTGGTTAGACTGGAAGCTGACCCGAACATAGGTTGGGAAAAGGCTGGGCAGATTGATTGACTTCATTCAATTCAATTACAAAAGAAATCAGCTGTTCATCCAATTGGTTCACATAGGATTTCCTACGATTTTCGCAACGCTCAAAACCGGGAAATATAAAAAGTGTACTATATCGCAAGAATAGACTAAGTTTCACTAAGTCAACCGGTATTGACTGCTAATTACTATTGTCATGCGATCGATAGTGTTGCCTTGTTAAGGAAATCAATTACAAAGATGATTCATTAGGAAGGGAAATTCTTTAAGATTTTGTTCTATTCCTCGTTAATTTATGTCTTCTAAATCTACTACTTGTGGATCAAACGCAGGATCGCGAGCACCCCTACGGCGTATTACTACTCAGTTCAATAGGATTTTCCAGGATATTGAGTTCTTTATATCGCACGCCGTTCGTGTTTGTTTAACTTTTTTTTTTATATTATGTGGAAAATGTTGTTGGTTATACATTTATACTCATAACTTAGTTTTAAGTTCTATACCATAACATTGTAATGTGTAACCGTTTATTTTCCCAAATGAAATAAACGAAAATAAAATAAAATAAAATACTACCTACTTATCAAAACTGAAGACATAATTATTTAAATTTAATTTTTTTTTTTTTTTTTTATTTATCTCCACAAATTACACCTTATTCTAGTTTAACATTAAGTTGACAGGTATTTTGAGAATATTTTGTGATTTGTGGGAGATCTGGAGTCTAAACTAAGCCTAGGCCTGTATTTTAGAACTCCAGGTCCGCCATTATATCACATACTAAAATTATTTTATTTTAGCTTGCTCTAATTACGCTTTCTGGAGCTTAATTGTTGTCTTTTACAGTAGTGGTTACTGGGGCGACCCTTAGCTCCAGTAACCACTACTGTTCATTGGTCATTACTTTTGTACTGAAAGATCTGCGTGAATTTCTGCAATGATTCTACAAAGTATGTATATAACAGTCTGAGGTTAACAAAATATCTTACCTCTGCAAATTGTGACTCTTCTTCCGGAAGGAGTCAAACCGGGCATAACCGGTCCTTGGCTGAAAACCCGAAAATAATTTATTAGCTATTCATTTTACCATTGCTATTTCGCTACGTTTTCTGAATAAACCATTTTAGATGTGTGTGACACATTGAATTCCCTTACATATTTCGTAAATTAGGCATCCATTGCTCCCTTTTATGTTGGCTCATCTAGCTTTGATTCCTTTTAATACTTCGTACATAATGACTAAACAAAACTAAACCTTACGCTCTAGACATAAGATCCTTAAGTTCCGGCCTCGTGATGTCCCTGTTTGTAAAGAACTCGGGGCAGGCTGCCCTCATCGTGAAGTACATGTCCAGCTTCCTCTTGCACTTCTCTAGGGAGAAGTTGCATCCTCGCAGGAAGGTCATCAAGGAGCGGTCCTCTGGGGAGACATTAATTAATAATTAGTGATTTACTTAATTTAGTTCCTTTACTTGTTTTTGGTTCACTATACCTTGAGTAGGTAGTGACCGGACACGGTTCTGAAGCGAACTCATTAGGTATAGTATGGATGCCTTCAACACAAATGTTTTGATATTGTCAGCACAGCTAAAATGGTGGCACTCTCCATAGTCCAATGGCAATAAATAAATCTTTGGTTAGTAGTTTAGAGTTTGGGTCCCACATTGTTTAGAAACTTACTTTTTAATTGACTTCCAAAAAGGAGGAGGTTTTCAATTCGGCGGTTTTTTGTATGTTTGTTACGCGATTACTCCGTCAATTATGGGCCGATTTTGAAAATATTTTTTTTGTTTGAAAGGGTATACTCCCGAGGTGGTTCCATTGCTACCAAATCAGAATCTGATGAAGAGATCCCATGGAAATCGAGCGAAACCCTAAAATTTCATAGGCAAACCTATAGCGATTTGGGTATTTTTTAAAGTAACTCGTGCATTTGCTTTCGGAAAGTACCATTTTGTGAAGTGAAACTGATAATGGAGACCACAGATGGCCACCGGAACAATATACTCGTAATAATGAGTACCTAATTAACGGGTTGCGATTAAGTAATTTTTGCTCGTCACTATGCATATGGTGAGTGGCAGTTCTCCTGGTTCTTACCAGGAGAACTCCTTAACAATCAACGTCCCAGCATCGGGAAAAGCAATATTTCGTAAAAAGTGATGAGCAGTTAACATTAGACTATTGAAACTTAGATAAATTCAAAACTGACCCACTAAAAAGTGAAAAATTAAAAACTTTTTACAAAAAAATGAGAACCGACTACTAAAAATAACACTACAAAGTGAAAAACAACTTTAATTTCGGAAGTCGGTGGCAAAAAACTCAAATACAGATCTAAAGACACCGACTTCGGAAATTATAGTTATTTATGATATTAGGGCGGTAAGTTGGTTTTAAATACCAATTTCCGCGCGTATGTCGTCATACAACGTTTTTCAACACATTTGCGAGAAAACAGTACAATTATAAGTAATAAAATAAGCCATCAAAACATTTTAAGAGAATGATTGAGTATTCCTTCGAGTCTTCCATGATATAAAATTATTGTAAATCATTAAATAGCACTCACGATTTTGGCGGCTCATTCAAGATATCAGGTGCAGTAGATTCCATATTAATATCGGATTCCTCGCTTGAACTCATATTATTATTTTGTAAATATCAGTCAGAAAGTCGCAACAATCTTTGACATTTCTAATAAGAAAATAGCGCGAATTTGCAAATGGCGGGGACTTCTTGGCGGGAAAGTGAAGCGTCATGTTCAGCAGTTTGTTTAATTTTCCAAAATTTGTGTTTAGCCGAATTTTTAATGTGTAATAATGGTAGATTATTAACCATTAAGTGTTTGTGAACGTGCATTAGTGTAGGCAAATGAAACAAAACAGTGCAACTTCGCTTCAAGTTCTCTCAAGAAGTCCGCGTGAGGTCTCAGTAAAGTGCCACATCTTTACTGAAACTCAAGGGGAGTGGGCGGGGATATCATCATCATGCATTTATAATTCATTTCATCAATACTATACAAGAACTAAAACGTGACATTGGCTAAATGCACAAACCGTGCGAAGCCAGAAGAGAAAAAAAAAAAAAAAAAATTGCAAATGGCGCCACGTGCACATGGTGAAAATTAGTACTACATCTTTCGTCTCATTTTCTCTTTAATAATAAAGTAAGATAGACATATTGAGCAAAAGTGCTTCCAAGGAGGTTCGATCATTCAGCTTATTTATCCTCGTAATTTGAAACTCCTTGGTGGAATTCTTATATAATTTTTATGGTAATTAAAAAAAATCGTAAAGGATACGCACGGCGCTGAACAACGAAGGGGGCTGTAAAACATGTACTTATGTGAGATGTAATCTCCATCATCTTTTAAAAGATCTACTACCAGACTCACCCCATTCATTGGGAAGATGCGGCTGCTTCCTCAGCCAGTCCTTGATGGCTGCCAAGTCTTGGTCCCGTGTGTTCACGTTCTCGTTCAGCTCCACCCTGATCCTCTCCCATAGCTCGCCTTTGGGCTGCACCAGCATCGCGGAAACTGACGCCATCTTGATTTCTGGAAATATCAGTAAGCCATGAAATTGTGTTGACAAATTTTCGAGTATCTCTCGGGTAGGTAACTGTGGGGTTTTAGTATGCAGGCGTCGTATAGCTATCCACATTCGTACTCAAAACTTTCCGGCCGACATTTCCCTCATTCCTCCGCATCAAATGTGATATTAAGACGCTGACAACAGGTAAACCGCTGTCACTGTCAGACTGCATACAAAAGAAAGAAAAGCGCGCTGACACAACGCTTGTAATTGATTCCAAAATATATAGCATCAATATGAAGCAATTATACAGGGATTATTTTTAAAACGTCAATAACCTCTTAAGGGGTCATTGTACTCATCATTATGAACAACTTTTACTATGGGACCAAAACTGAAATCGCGAAAAAAAAAACCATCTGTTCCCTACATTTATGTTCGAATAATTTGTTAAAATGTAGGGTACAACTGATTTTTTCCATATTTCATAATGATGAGTACAATGACCCCTTAAGAGGTTATTGACGTTTTAAAAATAACCCTGTATAATTATTCAAAAATGAGTTGAGTAGGTAATCGAAAATATAAAAAACAAGTTCTGGATACAAATAAGACGTTCTTGTTATTAATTAAATACTAACCGTACCGTACCGTATTTAATACAGATATTTTGGAATAAAACTCGGATTGGGGTTAATTTACCATTAATTTGTATCGAGATTATTTCTAAACGGGTTTTGGTAACAACCAAGTTCTGAGAAATATGTTCAAGAATAACATATATTTTTTCCGCTACCACAAACTATATAGATTTGGCAATTTTTTTGTTTAAGACAAGCCTACTTTATCATTTGCCTCTTGTCAGCGCCTTAAAACTTAATTGTCCCATCAAATCTTCTCTCGTAATGAATCGAGCAATCATGTCGAACATAATCAGCCTATAAGGTCCCCACTGCTGGGACACAGGCACACCTCTCTTCGAGAGGGAGTGGGCTGTAATCCATCACGCGGGCCCAGTGCGGGTTGGTGAGTCAAAGTCAAAGTCAAATTGTTTATTTCAAATAGGCACATAAAAGGCACTTTTGAACGTCAATATTTACAAAAAAATAGAATTGATTCTAGTCGCCCCTTCCAAAAGGTAGTTTCGTATGGAGAAGAATGGGCAAGAAACTCCACCGGTACTCTTTTAAAATCTAGTACAATATTTTTATAGGTACATTAATTATATAAATTATATGTGAAGACGATGCACCTAGAATAAAATTACTATACCACAATAGGTAATAAAAAGAGTTAAGGATGAAGCAATGACAGATAAATTAATTATGTGATAGATACATGGTGCTCACATATTTACAAAAATTGTAAAAAATATATATAGGTACGATTTCCTAAAAAATAACAATATCAGTAGATGTCACATGTCTTCGATTTTTTAGTTCTAAGACATGCCGGTGTCAATGCCAAGGTAAGAATATTAGTCAATCAGCAGGTTTGGTCATAGTTCTGACTAATCAGGGCGCGGCAGATGTGCGTACTGGGGGCCTTCCATAAACTCTTATAGCAGATCATTTTTTGACGAAAAATAACCTGTCCTACTAGTTTGTACCATAAGCGCGTCAAGTAGCAAGCCAGCCAGCGATCACGGTACCTAAACCGGTGTGTAACTTCGTCACAGCATTTCAGCAGGCTGTCCGGCAATTTTTCCTTACCATCAAGTCTTTTTTGACATATTACATACAACAATAGCACAATTTTTTTTGCCATCATTATTTTTGCCATCAAAACAGGTCAATAAAAGTTAGTATTGACCTATTTAAAGATCACAAAACCTGTCAGGCTAATATGCTTAGTTGGAATGCTCTGTACTTGGCAAATATTTTAAGTTTATGGTAGGCTCTCTGTATCTATATCGACCAATGACGTATTATAAATAGACGCGTCGTACACGAACATTAGTGCACTCAAAAACAGCGTAAGCCATGATTGTAGCTACATACTTGCATACAATCATACAGCGCGTGAAGAAAAGGAAAGACCTATACCGATATCTGTTGTTAGAAAGAGATGAACATACATATTTAGTTACGTCACTAGCTGCTGCATGTTCATTGGCGCGTACGTAATAATAATTATTATTATGTCAGACAATTGCCTGGCATTTACTTTGCCATTATTGAGCGCAGGTAACACATCTAAAGGTCATCATTGATATCGAAATCATAATTTATTTTTAATTTATTATAATATTATAATTTATTTCTGACTTTATGGTACGTTAAGATCTTAATATTAATAAACAGCTTCACTTAAACTACCGTTGCCGGTGTAGAAATATTAAAATTAAAGTAAAATGAATATAATTATAAATTAGTTTGAAATGAATATAGGACTTTTTTTAATACAATGTCAAGTTTTATAAGCACATTTATTATTATTGTTTAAGGATGAAATGTCAAAATTAAAGCAACCATAGCACCTCCTTAAAGGAAGGAAGCAATTATACCCGTAACTACACTCAAAACATCACTACAAATAATAACATCACTACAAATCAAAACATCACTACAAATTTACTCACACACAGCACGCAGTCAAATTTATTTTTGTTTTTGCAAGTTTGCTTTACTTTTATTAAATTTTTATGCTATTGTTTTTTTTTCTTACATTATTAATTCTCTTCAGTCTCATGAAACACCCAATGTCAAGCTTGTTGTTGTACAAATGTGGCGTTGTGACTTATATCACAGGTATTGCTTGCTAATCCTTGTTTTTATTTAAGCAGCAGTCTCTCACAAATTATTTTTTTTAAAGTAAGTACTATCATTTGTGAAGAGAAAAATTATTATTATATTTTTATATAACACAAAAAACGCTTACATTTTCCGTGACAGGCCCCCACAATGTAATCCCTCTGCTTTATAACTTAATACTGAACTACCGTATCTATCATACTGTTGCCGAAATTGTACGTTATCATTTATCAATAGATACTTTTACAACATTTGAATAAGTATTGCTGTAGTATCTATAGCCGATAAAGTTAATGGGAATGCTGTGTCACTTTCAAAATGACTGGCGGTGATAACTATGTAATAAGTATAATACCTGTTGTGTTGTTTTGGTGGCAAAATGCCTTTTTATATGCTTCAGCTGCTGGGTAATACAATATGCTGAGTACGTAAACGGTGTTGAAGTGGATAGGTAAGTATGAAAGCTTTTAAATATACCGACAGACTTGTAGCTTAAGGGGACGATAATCGATTTGTAATGATTCTATACTGAAGATCACGTCTAAACGAGTAGTGTTAATAATTTGAAAAACATATATGATAAATTAGAGCATTTTCTCAATAACTTAGTATGTGAATATTTTAGATTATGTTTATATTACATAGTGAAATTAATTTGTAAAGTTATGTCTAACGCGGATAAAAAACTGAAATATGTGAATATTTTAGATTATGTTTATATTACATACCTAGTGAAATTAATTTGTAAAGTTATGTCTAACGCGGATAAAAAACTGAGAATGGCGCAAAATCTACCAAGCGTATTATTCTGAAACCTTCACCAATTTAAAGATAATTTAAATATTGATCTTTTAGTATACGCGTCTTATTAAAATACCTTTTGTTTTGTGTATAATAAATTAATAATGCGTCAAATTACTGACTACCGCTCCTTGATGGGCGAGTCCTATTACTGGCTGAACGTACGACGCGTTGCGTGAGTTCAGTACAGAACACGCACACTCACTCAAGGTCACTGGCATATATCTCCGTCCTAAGAGGGCCATCACAAAATTGCACTCTGAAAGATTAAGCAGCCGACGCATTATGTAGCAATTTGGCAGTTGTAATTACGTTTATTTTAAGTTTGTGAGAAGATGAAGAAATTAAATTTAATTTCATAATTATGAACTAACGGTTATTCTGGTGTACATTTAACATAATAATGTAGTAAGGAGAAACACGCTCCGCCCAGAGTGGGAGAAGGTATTTGATAATTTCCCACGACAAAAAAAGGCTGCTTTACATCCTGAATATTTGTATTAAACAAATATGATAATTATACAAAATACACGCAGACGATTAATGAAGTCGCGGGCAACTAACTAACCGCCAGTAGCACGTAAGTCCATTAAATTTAATTCCCCATTAAAAGTAATGCAGACCGCATTACTTTTAATGGGGAATTAAATTTAATGGACTTACGTGCAACTGGCAGTAAGTCTGTCATAAAGACAACAGTAGAACAAAATGTATAATGTCAAACTGAGGCGAATCCCATGCGGGTTTTTTTTTTTTTGGTTGGGAAATTATCAAATAACTTCTCCCGCTCTGGGCGGAGCGGGATGTCAAACTTTTACTGACTAAAACCCACCCGTGTTCCTTCCGTTGCCTGTGTGCCAGGGCCACGATATCCCTTTCGGACAAACTCGCAACCCTGGCAGGCGGTACAAAATTCACGAGGTGTTCAAACTGGTGCGAATAGTCGCGTGACGTTCTAATCATTAAAGGCTCGTGTAGACTGGCACGATATCGCAGGCGCGACAGGCAGCGCGACATGCAGTGCGAAACTTTCCATGAGGTTTTCATACAAATTGTCCTACTAATGTCACGACGCGCCTGTCTGCGGGTGCCTTTAAAACAATCGACGAGCGCATCTCTTACTTGCGCTTTAACATTTTTTTAATTGGATGACTTCATTACGATAAAACTATGACGACTCAAGAATTTTGTATGACGTAGTCAAGTGATGATGTCCGTATTTAACTACAATACAATAATTAAGCTGCCAGTACATTTTACGATCTTTGATCCAGTATGTATCATGTACCTACTAGGCTTCTATTTACCTACGTCATTAATTTAATAAAAAACCGGCCAAGTGCTAGTCGGACTCGCGCACGAAGGGTTCCGTACCATTATTTATAAAATGGCAAAAAATCACGTTTGTTGTATGGGAGCCCCCCTTAAATATTTGTTTTATTCTGTTTTTAGTATTTTTTGATATAGCGGCAATAGAAATACATCATCTGTGAAATTTCAACTGTCTAACTATCACGGTTCATGAGATACAGCCTGGTGACAGACAGACAGACGGCGGAGCCTTAGTAATAGGGTCCCGTTTTACCCTTTGGGTACGGAACCCTAAAAATGGCTGAGTTGGGACAGTCACAAGCATTCATGTTTTACTATAAACAGCTCGGCAATAATAATTATCTGATTTCATGATTCATCCAATAATATTAATAATTATACCTAACGGTAAATATATCTGATAATTTGTGGAAAGTGGCGGCTTAAATATGTTCCAAAGATTATCACATAAATATTAATGGATGAATAATGAAATCAGATATTATTGTATATAGTAATATATTTATGCTCGTGACTAGTACTTGTACTTTGCAAAATAATGTCATCAATTTGTCGATAAAGCCATTTCCATACAACTGTCAATGAATGAGAGTTGTGATTTGAATATACTGACAATTTAAGTTGGTAGTCACTTTGCGTAACAATTTGGTACTTTCCCTGAATTTACAATTTTACATCACACACATTCACATTAAGAATGTTTTAGTCTAGAAAAACACATTAAGGCGACGATAACCGACTTTTAATGGTTTTATACTGAAGATCACGTCTAAATGAGTAGTGTTAATGATTTGAAAAAAATATATGTAAAATTAGAACATTTTCTCAATAACTTAATACGTGAATATTATAGTTTATGTTTATATTACATAGTGAAATTAATTTGTAAAGTTATGTCTAACGCGGATAAAAAACTGAGAATGACGCAAAATCTACCAATCGTATTTTTCTGAAACCTACAAAAATTTAAAGATAATTTAATTATTGATCTTTTAATATACGCGTTTTATTAAAATACCTTTTGTTTTGTATATAATAAATTAATAATTCGTCAAATTGGGGACAGCGCTTCTTGATGGGCGAGTCCTATTATTGGCTGAAAGTACGACGCGTTGCGTGAGATCAGTACTGAACACGCAAGCTAACCACTCAAGGTCACAGGCATATATTTGAGTCTTAATGGTATGAATTACTGATCTAATAACTGTTTTAAACTACAGCCCGGTCGTCGAGATAATGTTCCTGACAACTCTCAGTTTGACAATTTCTAGTAACTTGAATACCCGGTGCATCGGAAACACTACGTGGTGCATAGTTACGACCTACGGACTGACACTAAACACAAGCTGTATAACTCGTGGTCAACAGTGTGGCAGGTAAGTTCGAAATTCAAGGGCGTGTACTACGCCAGTATTCAACCCGGCAGTTTATACAACTAATTGTAAATAATTTACGGATCAGCGGGCTAATTGCGTAACACACTATCAGTAGGAATCGGTTTCAATTTGACAATTCAACAACATTCATTGCGTTATTTACGTTGTTGAGCAGACAAATTTTTCTAACATATGAAGCAATGGATTAGCAATGTACATCAGAATCATTCCGATTCCGATACGAACTGCGTTACGCAATTAGGTAAAAAAAAAATTTTTTGGCTTGCACTGCTCGTCATGGAAGTTAATCAAACAACAAGGAGAAATCAAAGTCAACAATAAAAACAGTATTCAAACTAATACGTTTTTACGCACCTACGGATTTATACGGAAAAATCCAAGGATGTAAATATGTTTATAAAGACAGTCAAAGCTGTGAGCCCGTCGAAAAAATTGCGTCCAAATGTTGGCCGCAAAATGCAGACACACTAGAATAACACAATGACAGCACAATGACGTGGCGCGTACACCAGCATAACTAACTTAGACAAAGAAATGTATAGACGGCGGGTAGGGGTAGCTCCATTTCATTCTCACAAGAAAGGGATATAGTATTAAGTTATTATACGTAAAGGAAAAGGACAAAGCTATACTATTTCCGCCTCTCAGTGGGTGTCAGTCTTTTCAAGGTCAGCGACTTATGTAGCTCAACAAGTTTCGACTTTCATGGCGTTTTTTTGAAATTGTGAATTTTTATTGGCACTTTTCTACACTTCGATCAATAATTGATCGAAGTTTCTACATCATAAAATCATCGATTTGCTGATTTGTTTTTGTTTTAAAACCCAGGGTTATAAAGGGTTAGGCTTATGGTATCATTGGGTCCTATATACATTTATGGATACGTATATAATATGCTCTCTCATCTGGCCACGTTACCCGAACCTCTATAGTTTTCTTACTCTAAGATAACAAAGTTGGCCTGTTGTTTTAGTTATTTTGCAGCGCGACACTATCTAGACATAATAATCAGAGGAAAAATCCTTAATTAGGGTCAGAACGAAACCTACTATGGGAAAACGACGATATTAAGCAAATTATGGACAATCAATGACGAACTGTAACAAAATTATAATAATTATTATAACAGCATAGCATCATTTCTAAACTGATACCTACTATTTTACATTTTTTAAAATTGTTATTATTAACCGACTTCAAAAAATTAGAAGGTTCTTAATTCGGATGTATAGGTATATTTATGTAGTGTTAACGCCTGCTTGGTTTAGCACTAATTTCTGGGTTGGTTAATATTAAATTTTGTTTAATATGGTGGATTTGGTACTGTATCAGACTGGTTATGATTTAATGATACGAATTTGTGTTATGGTTTAAAGATTATATTGAATACTACTAGTTATTACAATACAATTATATGGTAAATCTAAGCTAAATTAGCACTAAAATGGTTTGACGTGGTTTGGTTTGAGTTACGCAGTTGGTGGTCGAATATGTACTACCTGGTACTAGTTGCATTACATGCATTTATGGAAATGCACGTAGGCAAAAATGCTGAGCTGTTCGGTCGCAAATATTGTACCGAACATTATAGGTATATAGGTATATTTTTTTTATGTTTTTTCGGCATATCTCCGTCTTAAACAATGTGGAGACAACAATCCGACAATAAATGAAAACACTGGCAATGCATATGAGCATTTTGCAACTATCAAATAAATTAAACAACCAGCGCTGGGGCTCTGTCTTGCATAGGGTCGCAGTATAATGCTGAGCGATAGCCGTTTTGCGTGGATGTGATGCATGTTTCCCCCAACCTTTTCTTATTTTTGTGTTTATGTTCTTTGTTGCGTCATGTTTACCGCAAATAAACGTATTTTCTTTCTTTCTTTCTTTCATCAAAATTAAAAAAAGTTATTTATTCAAACAAACTAAATAGCAGTGGTGTGCTGACTTTGGGTTTTGGACTATGGGTTTTGCCAATCTTTGACTAGCTATAGTGACTAAACTATTGGATATATTTGATTGAATTTTCGCGCGTAGACTGCGAACGTCATTAGATATATTATGCAGTTGAATTTATTGTCATATTGTTGTCTCCACGTTGTTTAAACGGATTTGTAAAATATATTTTTGTTTAAAAGGGTATGGTCTGGCTCGAGGTGGTCCCATTGTCACCAAGTCATTTATAGTAACTCATGCATTTGCATTTGGAAAGCACCACTAGGTGAAGTAGAACTGTTTATGAAGACAATAGATGGCTACCGGAACTAATATTGAGTATTGCACGGGTCGCAATTCAATTAGGCACTTTAATATGGTTGCTAAGCAATTTATGCTCCTCACAATGCATATGGTGAAGTCACCACCAACTCCCAGTTCTCCTGGTTCTTACCAGGAGAACTTCTCTAACGGCCCTGCATCGGCAAAGGCAATATTTTGTAAAACGTGATCAACAGTTGACATTAGGCTATTGTTTGTAACTAAAGATAAATTACAAACTGTAGGTCAGTTTGTAATTTATCTTTTAAAAGTGAAAATTATAAAAACATTTTACAGATCCAAAGACACCGACTTCCGAAATTAAAGTTATTTTTCACTATGTAAGTAGTGTTTTTTTGGAAGTCGGATGTTTTTTTTTTGTAAAAAGCTTTTTTATGTGATAATGTAATCATATTTACTTTTTTCTCCACAAAAGTCTAGATTAGAGTTCTAAACTACTGGTTTGACAAGAAAAATATGCAAAAAGGACCAAAATGACGCATATATTTCACCTATTAGGCTATTATAGCACTGTCTGCATTAGTATTATGCAAAGTAAACCTATTAAAATGACATTGAACTTATGTTGGTAAGCATTGAACTTACGAATACATAGGTTATAGTTTTTAGGGTTCCGTACCCAAAGGGTAAAACGGGAACCCTATTACTAAGGCTCCACCGTCTGTCTGTCTGTCTGTCCGTCTGTCACCAGGCTGTATCTCATGAACCGTGATAGCTAGACAGTTGAAATTTTCACAGATGATGTTTTTCTGTTGCCGCTATAACAACAAATACTAAATATTTAAGGGGGATCCCATACAACAAACGTGATTTTTTTGCTCTATAATGATAACGGTAAAAGGTAGACGTTTGAAATATTCACAGAATATTTAATGATTTATTCACTTTAAAAATAAATAATTAAATTAAAATAAAACAAATATTTAAGGGGGGCTCCCATACAACAAACTTAACTATAATCTAACATATTCACATATTAAATTATTGAGAAAATGCTCTAATTTAACATATTTTTTTTTCAAATCATTAACACTACTCGTTTAGACGTGATCTTCAGTATAAAATCATTAAAAGTCGTTTATCGTCGCCTTAAGAGCGTTTACGAGTGACGGCATTTCATACAAACTTTCAAGCCCTTGTTTTTCGAAATGACTGAACCGATTTTAATGAAACTCCATACGCTTAAGCAGGATACAAAGGTCTAAAAGTTAGTTAACAACATTTTAATATAATACATTCTGACAAAAATCGCCCAGAAAATAGCTCGTGGCGCACTCTTAAGCAGTGCATTAAAAATATCTTATTTTCGGTGTGTTAAAGTACAAAAAAATATTGAGCCTCGATTACTTTACGATGTACGAACTTTAATACGGATGTACGTACCTACATAATCCCTATTAAATACAAGTACATGTAATTTGTCTGTCTATTGGGCAAATCTCATGATGAGTTTTTATTAAATCGTGCTGTTTTTATATATTACACAGATGAACAGAATGAACATCTATTCATTCTGTTCATCAAAATACATGAATATTATAGAACATAATTATTACATTATGTTTATTTGTAAGTTTACCCAGAAAAAACTTCTAATAAATAAGTGATTTCCGTAAGAAGCGCAAAAAGTTGTTATTTCATTTAAAATTATGGATGCCGTCTAATTGAGAGATTATTAATAAATGGATAAGCCATTGATAATGCTGGCATAATATTTTTGATATAATTTCAGTCAATGTTATATAATTTCCCGTCTTTGTGTTCCCGTTTTTTCTAGGAAACAACACAATAGAAAATAAAAACATAATAAGACTTTTCAGCTTTGTATCGGGGTTCAATGACACCCAAACAAAATACGGAAAATGTTTCAGATCTTAATAATAATTCTAAAAATAGCTGACCAAACGACTACATAAATTAAGTACCTATCAACCATTAAGGTCAACAAAACTTAAAAGTAAACAAAAAGTTTAACAAAACTTGAAAAGGTTCAAATAATAGATAATATTTTTGAAGTGAAAAAAAAAACCGGTCAGACTCGCGCACCGAGGGTTCCGTACGTATACATGATGTTGATGATTTCTGAAAAACTCTGCTATTTAGAGACATAGTTTTATTTTTCCTGTAATCTTTACATAAACTTCTGTCACAGAATAATTTCAGATAAGGGGAACGGTATTTTTTTTTACATTTTTCATCTAAAGTCGGAAACTATGCTGCCTAAAAAAAAAATGTTTGAGAATGTGCAAACAGCGCTCTTTCATAATTATGATACCTCACATGCCCTAGTAGGTAGCCCCACATCAAAATTTTAAGACCCTATTTCAGTCCCTTTTGCAAAAAATATTTTTTTTTTAAATTTCTTTCTTGTTTGCAAAATAGTTGGGCAAACGTCATCTAAAACTATTCTAAATTTCAAGCATTAGTAGTTCTTGAGATATACAGGTGTGACAGACAGACAGAACAGACTTAGTCTCAACATAAGGGTTCCTTTTTACCATTTCAGTACGGAACCCTAAAAAGAAGAAGAGTAGCCGCGTTGAGCGATTTTTGGTAGGAGACAAACTTACGGGTTCACGTCACCGACATGCTAATGTGACGTGTTGTGCCAGATTGGCGACGTGCAGCGGCCTGTCATGTATACAAGGTGTTACAGGACGACCGACATCCTATAAACCACGTAAAGAGTATCATGTTCTCCACCCGTATACAAAAAATAAGTAAAATCCAATGAACTTACGCAAATTATGCATTAGTGGTGCATAGGCACCACTAATGCATAATGTTTACCTATTATAACGGACTCAGATCTACATCATGTTGAAAAATAACAAAATTGAAAATAATTTCCTGTGGCTAAAGTATTCATTGGATTTGATTTATTTTTTGTATACGGGTAAAAAACATGATACTCTTTACGTGGTTTATAGGAATGTCAATCGTCCTGTAACACCTTGTATACGTACGCATAGATAAAATCTGTTTTATTGTGTTAAGATATCGATACCTATTGCGTCTCTGTAAAGTTTACACGTAAAAATCTGACTTTTAAACGGATATTTTAAATGACTACACTACTGGCGGTCGATGACCCCAAAAATAAACATTATCAAATTCATTTATTTTTTGTTTTGTCAGATTTAAATATCGAGCCCCATCATGTCTGCGGAGTTTTGCTAGCTAATTTAATTTGACCCTGTATACACGTCGAATTGATAAGTTCCTCAATTCGGGAATTTCAAGGCTTTTTAAAGTAGTAAAACGCATCTGGCCCACTAAAAGCACAATAACATTATTATAACCACATAACATGATGTTAGTATTCCCCGAAGGGTGATACTAACACTTCGGGGGTATACAGGTATGTGATGTATATACACGTCGAATTGATAATTTCCTCAATTCGGGAATTTCAAGGCTTTTTAAAGTAGTAAAACGCACCTGGCCCACTAAAAGCACAATAACATTATTATAACCACATAACATGATGTTAGTATTCCCCGAAGGGTGATACTAACACTTCGGGGTATACAGGTATATGACGTATACACGTCGAGTTGATAAGTTCCTCAATTCGGGAATTTCAAGGCTTTTTAAAGTAGTAACACTAGCACCTGGCTCAAAAAAACACAATAACATAACGTAACCACATAACATGATGTCTGTATTCCCCGAAGGGTGAGACTAACCCTTAGGGGCATACAGGTATAATTATGATATATAATTATATTTATATATATTATATTTATAATTATATATATACACGTCGAATTGATAAGTTCCTAAATTCGGGAATTTCACGGGTTTTTACAGTCCTAACACTGGCATCTGGCCCACTAAAAGCACAATAACATAGCACAAAAGCACTTAACATCATGTCTGTATTCCCCGAAGGGTGGGGCTAACACTTCGGGGGTATACAGGTATATGATGTGTATACACGTCGACGTTGGTTGGACAGACGTTGGACATTTTGGGAGTTGGACATTTTGGGAATTGGACATTTTGAGAACTGGACATTTTGAGAACTGGACATTTTGACCATTGGACATTTTGACAATTGGACATTTTGGGGTTTGGCCATGTTGACACCGTTGGACATTTTGAGAATTCATTTCATTTATTCGTGAACAATTTACATCGTGTTGAATATAGGTAACTAGCTTTCGCCCGCGGCTTCGCCCGCGTCAATGTCGAAAAAAAAGCAGCTTCTCTATCAGCAGCATTCCCCCTAAACATTATACCATATCTTAGTTGGAACCAACGTAAGCGTGGTAAGCAGATAGAGGAGTGCAGTTTGATTTACAACTTTATATAAAGCATATAAATACAAACTTCGTTTTGTACATACTTGTTCGATATATCTACGTGTCCTCTTCCATTTCATGTCTAAGTCTATTTGTAAGTAATTTTGTATTGTTTATTTTTTCTACGTTTTTGTTCTTAAATAATAATTGATGTACCAACTTTTGAGTTATTCAAGGTACGCAGTAAAATTCTCCCGAAAACTATGTATCCCTTTGAGGGGTAGTTTTAAAAAACGCAAAAGTTATGAAAAACTTTGTTATTTAAGTAATGACTGCCTCGTTAGTCTAGTGGTCACAGGCGCGACTGCTGAGAATGAGGGGTGGGTTTGATTCCCAGGTCGGGCAAAGTGTTATTGGATTTTCCATTAGGAATTTATTAGTAGCAGCCCGAAGTCTGCATTTATGCCCGGTTGATGGCAATAGGCTCGCCCCCTATTACATGGGACTTAAACAAAACTGTCGAAATGTGGGTGTACTAAACATACACCTCTACCTAACCCTTTGGGGATTGCAGGCTTGATGTTATGTAAATAAGTACTCGGGCCAAATATCAAGTTTATATATCTAAAGAAATAAGATTCTGTTCACACAAACTATATCGCCCCTTTTTACGCATTCAAAGGGGTAAATTGTTGAAACATCGTTTTTGACGTTTCTATTATTGGATTTATAGGTTATTTATACCAATTTTCAAGTTAATCACGCCACACAGTAGAATCCTCCCTTGTAAATTGACTATCTCTTTTCAACCCATTTAAAGGGGCAGATTTAAAAAAAAACCGGATAAAAGTTATTCTTTATTTTAAGTTTTCAGTATAAATCCTGAGTTTCAAGTTAATCGGACCGCGCGTTAAAATTATTCAATAAAAGTTTTGATATCCCCCAATCCCCCTTTAGGGGGTCGATAGATCGACCAGGCCTGGGTCGACGGCGCGTCGTATTCCACGCGCGCCTCAAAGAGTTGTCAGCACCAACTGACGGGGTCCGATAGGGCCAATGCCTGCCAGGGTTGCGAGTTTGTCCGAAAGGGATATCGTGGCCCTGGCACACAGGCAAATGAAGGAATACGGGTGGGTCTTAGTCAGTAAAAGTCTGACACGCCCTCCCGCTCAGCCCAGAGCGGGAGAAGTTATTTGATAATTTCACACCCAAAAAAATAAAAAAAGGGGGTAGTTTAAAAAAACAAAAAATGACAAACTTTATATTTTACTTAGGTTAGTATTCGTGCCAAGTTTCAGGTTTATTAACTCAAGGAATAAGATTTTTCATACAAACAAAATCCCCCTTTTCACCACCTTAAAGGTTGAATTTCCAAAAACCCCTTCTTAGCTGATGCCCACGACATAATTTGGGGTTAATCAAGCCACACAGTGGAATCCTCTCTTGTAAAATTGACTACCCCTTTTCAACCTGTTAAGGGTCATTACCGCACGGTATCCCGTGAGGCGGCGAACCTCCTTGCCGGACTGCCGCCGTGGGATCTGGAGGCAAAAGTCCTCGCGCACATCTGGGAGTGGTGCGAGGAGGCGAAACGCTTGGTCTAAACTCCGCTGCCGCGAGAAATCACGGCACAGCGGACGAAGCTCCGGCGGGATCTCATGGTGGCATGGAAAGTGCGATTGTCGCAATACAGCGCTGGGCACGCCACAAGCCGGCGATAAGTCCCCTCTTTGAGGAGTGGCTAGAGAGGCGCCACGGCGTCCTCACCGGACACGGTTGTTTCGGGAGGTTCCTGTTCAGGATAAAGCGGGAGGAAACGCCCGGGTGTCACCACTGTGTGGATCGCCCGGATGACACGGTGGAGCATACGGTGGAAGTCTGCCCGGCTTGGGCGGAGCACCGCTGTGTCCTCAAGGCGGCGGTGATCTCTCGCGTCCGGCCCTGGTTCAGGTTATGGTTCGGAGCGAGAGTGCATGGGAGGCCGTTACCTCCTTCTGTGAAACAGTAATGCTCGCGAAGGAGGAGGCAGAACTCGTGAGGGAGAGGCAAGGTTCGCGCCCTCGCGCCCCTAGTCGTCGCAGGAGACGCCCCGGGCGTCGGGAGTAGCAAGCCGTCTTCCGGCCACCGTAGGCGCGGGCCTGCGTACGGTGAGCGATGGGTAGCTCGCCATCCGATAAGGACCAAGCCCGGTTCAACAGCACGTTGTGTTCCACGCGTGCCTCAAAGAGATGTCAGCACCAACTGACGGGGTCCGTTAGGGCCTGCCAGGGTTGTGATGTTTGTCCGAATTTTGTTTGTTTGTTTGTTTGTATCATAGCCCTGGCACACAGGCAACGGAAGGAACATGGGTGGGTTTTAGTCAGTAAAAGTCTGACACGCCCTTCCGTTCCGCCCAGAGCGGGAAAAGTTATTTGATAATTTCCCACGCAAAAAAAAGGGGACAATTTTCGAAAAACTGATAAATTCTTTTATTTATTTTGGTTTACAGTATAAATACTGAGTTTCGAGTTAATCGGACCGCGCGTTATAATTCTTCCATACAAACTTTGTCATCCGCAAATACCCCAATAAGGAGTAGTTTAAAAAAAAAACAAAAATGTCACACTTTATAATTTACTTAGGTTAGTATTCGTGCCATGTTTCAGGTTTATTAACTCAAGGAAAAAGATTTATCCCCCTTGTTCACCCCTTAAAGGTTGAATTTCGAAAAATCCCTTCTTAGCGGATGCCTATAGTTTCCAACAATAAGCCGAAAGTAAATAATAATAACTTAAAAAGAAATTTCATTAAAAATAAAACTTTATCCCCTTTTTCACCCCTTATGGGTTCAAATTCTAACAACACCGTTGCGTTAGCTTCCAACCATAATCCTAGATAATAAATTTAGTGATTTTACTTCGAAAATTAAGGACTTTCCATACACAACTTCATCAAACCCCTTTTTACCCTTCGGGGGTGGAATTATCAAAAACGCTGAGATATGTATCAATTAATTTTTAATCGTCAGCCTAAACACAAAATTTGAATATTCTAACTTCAAAACTGACGGACTTTCATATAAACTTCCATCCTCTATTTCACCTTCTTAGGGGTAGAATTTCGAAAAACCGTTTCTTAGTGGATACCTACTCTTTACAAAGAACACACCCTCCAAATTTCATGTCTCTAGGACCAGCGGTTTAGGCTGTGCGTTGATATATCAGTCAGTCAGTCAGTCAGTCAGTCACTCAGTCAGGACTTTGAATTTTATATATATAGATAGATTGGACATTTTGCCCCTGAACGGAATTGATAAGTTTCTCAATTGAAATTCCCAAAAAAATTGAAATTCCCGTTCAAGGGTTTTTACAGCTCTAACACTGGCATGTGGCCCACTAAAAGCACAATAACATAACATAACCACATAACACGATGTCTTTCCCGAAGGGTGAGACTAACACTTCGGGGTATACAAGTATGATGTTATGTTGTGTTTTTTAGGGTTCCCTACCTCAAGAAGAAAAAACGGCATCCTTATAGGATCACTGCGTTGTCCGTCTGTTTGTCTGTATGTCTCTCAATCTGTCAAGACCCTTTTTCTCAAGAACGCGTAGTGGTACAAAAACGTAGGTCAACGGTCCTTTGGAGTTAAAAAAAAAACAAGTTTCTCAGTCAACGCAATAAAAAAATACGGGGATTAAATGCTCTTACAGACTCACGCGATATTGCGGGCGCGACAGGCGGTGACATAGAAATTTTGCTACTAGTGTCGCGTCGCGGCCGCGATATTGCACCCATATTTTGATACTCGCAAATAAATCAAAACCTACAGGGTACTTCCCGTTCACCTAGAATCATGAAATTTGGCAAGTAGCAAGGTCTTACTGCACAAGTAAAGGAAAAAGTCCGGAAATTGTTAATTTGTGGTTTTATCACATAAAAAAAATATTCGTGTATAAATACTAAGTACAATGTTAAGTTTGTTTTTGGAATAAGTTCGTCCCAACTACGGAACCCTTCATTATGCGTGGTCCGACATACATTTCGCCGGTTTTTTTTATATGTAACATCTTTCCTCTCGCTTTCTGTGGGAGTCATTTCGTAAAAAGGCCCTGGTTTAGGCCATGGTTCGGAGCGAGAGTACATGGGCGGCCGTCACCTCCTTCTGCAAAGCAGTAATGCTCATGAAGGAGGAGGCGGAACGCGTGAGGGTGAGGCAGGGTTCGTGCCCTCACGCCCTTAGCCGCCGCAGGAGACGCCCCGGGCGTCGGGAGTCGCAAGCTGATTTCCGACCACCGTAGGCGCGGGCCTGCGGACGGTGATCGATGGGTAGCTCGCCGTCCGCTAAGAACCAGGCCCGGGTCGACGGCGCGTTGTGTTTCACGCGCGCCTCAAAGAGATGTCAGCACGAACCGACGGGGTCCGTTAGGGCCAATGCCTGCCAGGGTTGCGAGTTTGTCCGAAAGGGATATCGTGGCCCCGGCACACAGGCAATGGAATTAACACGGGTGGGTTTTAGTCAGTAAAAGTCTGACACGCTCTCATCGGTCAGATAACGATGTTAGATGTTTTTATAACACGAAAACATGGCGCAGCGGACCCGGCTTTAGGTTCGCTGGTTTTTTACCGACAATGCTGCTGTGCTTGTTTTACCGACAATGCTGCTGTGCTTGTTTTTGTTTTTAGGGGTGTATCTATAGTAAACCTTCATTTCGCCAGTTATGTTGTCCGATGTCATAGGAAGCGAGCGTATTGCCATCAACCAGACACAAATCCAGACTCCGCTCAGCCCAGCCCGCTTTTTTTGGATATAATTTGAGTATTTTTAATAATGATAGTAATTGTTGCTTATTGAATGGAATGCTTGTTTATGTTTTTTTGTGTAGTAAATGTATTATATTAATTTTGCATGCTGTAAGGTAAAATGTATCGGGACTCATCAAAAATAACCATCTTATCTGTATACCTACATTATTGGCAAATAAATGATTCTTTCTTTCAGCCAGCTGCTACTGAGAAATTCCAGATGAAAAAACCCAATAACACTTTGCCCGAGCCGGGAATCGAACCCAGGGCCTCATGCTCATCAGAAGCGCTTGCGACCACTAGACCAACGAGGCAGAAAAAAAATAGATTTTGATAGTGATCTCACTAGTTCCACTTTGAGCCAGTGTTGTTGCAATATACCTATCTGTTCCAATTTCACAATTCACTTTTCTTCATCACCTATTGAATACCTGACATTCACAAAATGGGTTACAAAGTTACATTACAAAGAACTCTTTTCTACTTGAAGTCTATTCACTCCAATTCTTAGTACTTATCTATGTACAGTCACGAGCACTAATATGTATACAGCGTGCCGCGATAAGGCTCTTACAGGCTCACGCGATATCGCGGGCGCGACAGGCGAATTGTGCTACTAACGTTGCATCGCGCCCGCGATATCGTACCAGTCTGTACGAGCCTTTAATGGCGACATTAATTTAATACACCTATACGGTTTTGCGTTTTCTTTATAAGAAGATATTTTAATATCAGTAAACGTTTTTATTTATAGCCAGTGTTGTTTTTTTTCAAGTGGCGTTCTATAGTTTCTGCCTACCCCCATGGGAAGAAGGCGTGAGTTTATGTATGTGTATGTATGTTATTATTTATTGATTTATTAACAATTTTCTAAAATAGCAATTTGGAGCAACCTGCACTAAACTATTATGAAATAGATCTTTTCTCAAAGTTGCAATCGTTATTCCACGAGAAAATAGGAAGTATTCCCGTTTGAGCACCTATTTTTTGAACACATATGCATTGAGCACCAAAGGTATTTATTATATATATATTAATCCTTCGGTGCTCAAAAACAAGGTGCTCAAACGGGAGTACTTCGAAAATCAGTTTTGAATTTTGCTAAGTGTTTACATATTAGTGCTCATGACTGTACACTTGTACAGGTGATGAATATACTTCACAGTTTCACAAGAAGTTGCTCAAGTGAGCGGAACTAGTATTTAAGTTGCGACACGAAATACTCGAATTAAAACAGGTCGCTATAACTAGCAGGTCGGTCTATAATTTTTTTTTTTAATATCCGTGATAATGTCGCAAGCGTTAGGTAAATTCCTTGCAATAAATAGGTAGGTAGGTTCTTCATTTTATGTGCAATACGAACTGATACGAAGCAGGAATTTGGCCGAATAACATTCTTGAATACTTTTAACATAACGGCAAAGATATAACAAAATGGTTGAGCTGGATGGTGCTGTTCCACGCGTCATGTTCGTGAACGGGCGCCGTCAGTTGAGATTGGTCATCTCCTATCTGCCAGGACTTATTTGTAATCTTTTATATTTTGTATTGTTTTTAAATATTTTTTTTTTTTTACATTGTTCTCACATAAATAGAAGCGACAAGAATAATGTACCCAGGATTTTGTAATATCTTTATTTAAAAGAGTGTCCTTGGAGTTTCTTGCCTGTTCTTCTCCATAGAGATCTACGTTTTGGAATGGGCAAATAGCTTCAACTTTCTGACTAACTGACCGACTCTTTGATAATTCAAAAGTGCCTGTAATTGGTTTAATTGAAATAAATGCTTTGAGTTAGAATTTGATTATAAATATGTCAAGTAGATAGACAGTCAAAGCTGTGAACTCGTCGAAAAAGCGTCCAACTGTTGGCCGAAAAATACACGCACACTACAATAAGACAATGACAGCACAATGACGTCACGCGAGTGTAAGACGTAGCTGTCACTCACACCAGCCTATCAAAATTGGCCGTTTTTTTATTTTATTTTGTTTGCATCATCATCATCATTTCAAACGAAAGACGTCCACTGCTGGACATAGGCCTCCCCCAAGCACCACCACTTCAACCGGTTCTGTGCTTCCCGCATCCAGCGTATACCTGCGGCCTTCACAAGGTCATCGGTCCACCTTGTAGGAGGCCTTCCAACACCACGTCTTCCAGTACGCGGTCGCTACTCCAGAACCTTTCGGCCCCATCGGCCATCAGTTCTGCGAGCAATGTTCCTTGCCCACTGCCACTTAAGCTTGGCAATTCTTCGGGCTATGTCGGTTACCTTGGTTCGCCTGCGGAACTCTTCATTTCTGATTCGATCACGTAGGAAAACTCCAAGCATAGCCCTCTCCATTGCCCTTTGGGTGACTTTTAGCCTTCTGATAAGGCCCATTGTGAGCGACCACGTTTCAGTGCCATAGGTCATCACTGGCAACACGCACTGGTCAAAGACTTTCGTCTTAAGACACTGCGGTATGTGGGATGAGAAGATATTGCGTAGCTTCCCGAACGCTGCGCAGCCGAGTCGGATTCTACGATTGACCTCTGCGTTCGGTTTGTTTGCAGCGTGACACTATTTATACTACATTTGAAATAAGAATAAACCTTTTTTACAGCCATCAGTAGGGACTGGTCATCTCTTGGTGGCCATGGCTAATTTTAATTTAATTTCGTTTTTGAACTGTTTTTTTTTAATCTCTTTATTACGGACGCTTTCGACGTTTTAAATCGTTCTCATGTATAATTTCATCATGAATGGTGTAACCAATTCTTTGTTATCATGTTAATTTAAAAGAGTGTCCGTGGGGTTTCTTGCCCGTTCTTCTCCATAGGTACCTACTAAGCTTTGGAATTGGTAACTAGCTTCATCTTTATGACTGACCGACCCCTTGACAATTTAATAGTGCCTGTAATTGGTTTATTTGAATTAAATGCATACCGCCTTATTACAAAACAAGATTTATATTTTAACATGGCTAAGATAATAGTGTGTAATAAGAACGTAACAGTGTTTTTTTTTTTTTTTGTATGGCATCTCGTAGCAGACCTAGAGAGGTCGTTGCTACTTAACCGGATATTCCTGTGGCTGCCCTAAGGTTTTTAATCTTAAAGCCTCCAGCCAGGGCGCAAATTATATATATTAAAACTAAACGACAGCGCGCTAAGGGCACCCCCTGTGGGGTACGGACCTCGGCTCAGGGCGTCGTTGGGGGATCACAAAATTACTAACAATTTGGGGACGGGCTGGATCAACATTTTGATCATGATTATTATCAGGGGATATTATATTTATTGCTACGGCGCTCTCAGCCTCTAACCGGGCGGCTGGCGCATCGACATTCAAGGGACGGGGGGGAGGACTTTTATTACCATTTACTCGGGAAGTTCGCGTGGTACCTCGGCGGCGAGGACGGAAGGTCGGTTTGTGTATTTTGTGCACTGTACTCGTGGCCCTATTGCTTTCCTGAAGGAGAGTGATGGGGTCATCCGGATCTAAGAGAGTGTGCCTCGGTCGGCGAGTCTGACTAATGGCAGAAGGCCTGTAACTAGCGGCCTGCACAACCAAGGGGTTGCGATGACGTTCCGCGGATTCGAAAAAGCGCTTTGCAAGGCGCTTCATAAACTGTTTGATGGTAGGCATCTTAAGGTCTACGTGAAGTTGTTCGTTCCGAACGAACCAAGGAGCTTTCGTAATTCTACGGAGAAATCGGTTTTGAAGCGTCTGCATCTTATGAATGTGATATGACTTTGCGTGAGCGAAGACTACGCAGGCGTAAGTCATGATCGGTCGAATGCACGCGGTGTAAATACGCAATTTGCACTTAAGGGACAACTTGCTGCGCGGGTTGAGTACGGAGTGTAGTCGGCCGAGAGCAAAACTGGCGCGCGAGCGCACCTGTTTTATGTGCTCGCCGAACGTCATGTGATGGTCTAAGACCACACCGAGATATTTGGCTCGCTTCTCCCAAGGGATAGGCTTGCCGAACATGGTGATCGGTTGGGGCAGGGCGGGTGATCGCCGGGGCCTACAGAATAGGACCCCCTGGCTCTTATCAGGGTTGACTTCAATCCTCCACTTCCTGAACCAGGCCGCGAGTCTGTTGACTTCGGCCTGAAGGATGCGGGCGATATTGTCTTGCCTGAGGCCGGAGTAGTAGATGGCCGTGTCGTCTGCGAACAGAGCTAACTGCGCCTTTCTACATTTGGGGATATCACTAGTAAATATAGTGAATATCAGCGGTGCCAGCACAGCGCCCTGAGGGACGCCTGCGCGGAGCGGATGGGGGGAGGATAGCGCACCCTCGATGCGATAGCGGAAGGTGCGGTCCGACAAAAAGTCTCGTAAGATGAGCACGAGACGATCGGGCACACCGAGTTTGTAGAGCTTATATATTAAGCCGTTGTGCCAGACTTTGTCGAACGCTTTCGCAATGTCGAAGAACACAGCACCCGTCATGAGCCCGCGCTGGAAGCCAGCGCTTACATGCTCGACGATACGGTGGACCTGTTGTACGCACGAATGTTGGGATCTGAACCCGAACTGTTCGTTTGGGATGAGGCCCTTCGTCTCGGCATAGTCTCTGAGACGCTTATAAATAAGCCTCTCATAGACTTTGCCGAAGACGTTGAGCAGACTGATGGGTCGGTAACTGGAAGGTTCGGTCTTAGGTTTGCCGGGCTTCGGGATACCGATGACCGTGGCACTTTTCCAAGCTTGAGGAAAAATGTTGTTGCTAAGAGCGCCATTGAAGATGGTGGTCATTAGCATGATCAGGTGAGCGGGGAACAGCTGGAGCACCCTGTTGGTGATTCCGTCTGATCCGGGAGATTTACGGGTTTTCAGACCCTTGATAATGTCGTGCACTTCGTCTGGGGTGACGGGAGCCAGAGGACAATCAGGGTCTTCGACCGGAGGGAGACGTAACAGTGATTGAAATACTGTTCTTTATACAAAACTGAAAACTTAGTTCGGTACTAAGTTGACTAAGTTGTATTGTGTTTAAGAACTTTACCATAGTTGGAATAAAGTTCGATATTCAATAATAGCTCCATGTTTAAACCTGGATCTGAAGATAAGACTTGTTTTGTAATGAGTTTAAACCGATTTTGACTTCTATTGCGTTGGTGGCATGACAAATGGTAGCTGTAATAAACAGTTGGTATTTTGACCACATTTTTGCTTTTAATGCCATCCTTATACTCACGGAATAAAAGTCAAAATCGGTTGAACGGACTGTAAAAAAGTATATTTAAATTTATAATCTTAGTTCAAATGGAGTTTATACATAAATAATCAAAGCACAACGGTATATTTTTGAACAGAGTCAAGTTTTTAGCAAAGTATTTCCAAGACTTAACTGTCACACTGTGGGTAGTCGTTTCGTCTCCGTCAGGGGGCGTGGCAGGCAGGATACGGGCAAAGCCTCGCGGTTTAACGCGGTGCCCGTCAACACGGGCACGTTTATTGGGGGCTATGTATGTAGGCCTGTGGGTCTACTCCGAAGTAGGTATCGGCCGAGTTTCTAGATTTCCAAAGTTTCCTTAGGTATTTGACTTTGAGTCCTTAACCGATTAAGCCCTGTGACTGAGCCCTGTGACATAGTCAAGTTCCATAGCGAGTAGCCTGTTTTAGTATCACTCGTTAATTGGCTAAGGTAGCTGTTTGTTGAGGAGTCGTTGTTGTGCTAAATTTCTTTCGTAAGACGCTTTGTAAGGTTGTTCAGCAGTTTTTTACCTCGTGGACATCTGGTCTGATGCCATCTATTTCTTTGTTTCCGCTTTTCAGTTATAAGACACCTAATTCCTGTTGGGTATGCGGTTGCCTTAACCCGGTGTGTTTTTTCCGGAGTGTTTTTCCAGGCAGCTTGCTGTATTACTAGTTGTAAATTTACTTAGTTCCAAATCCAGCCGTTCTGGAGTTTTTAAAGGAACTCTTAATTCTATTGTGTTATCCAAGTCTATTCTGAAACTTATCTTAATGGCCGCCAGATTTATTGCCCCTGCTGCCAATGTAAACAAAGAAAGTCTCAAGTGATTTCTAAGAGCATAAACATCCTTTGTTTAAGAGCGACTTCAAGTCACATTTTTGACTGTGATTTCTTCTTTGACTGTCTTTTTTATTTTCGCCATAGTTAGCCGTAGTCCGAAAACGGCCGAACAATCGGCCGATACTTCAGATTTATGACAAAGTCAAATGATTTATTTCAAATAGGCACATAAATGGCACTTTTGAACGTCAAAATTTACAAATAAAATATAATTGATTCTAGTCGCCCCTTCTAAAAGGTAGCTTCGTATGGAGAAGAATGGGCAAGAAACTCCACCGTTACTCTCTGTCCGGGGTAGACCCCCAGGCCTGGGACAAGTGCGGCGGCAGCGCAACTATCCTGTCTGTGAATGCATTGGTATTCAGCAGGATCACCACGTTTCTGTATCACAGTACCGCATTCCTATAATGATTGAAAAGAGTATGCTTAGATGGTTTGCTCATGTGGAGAGGATGAGTGAAAGGCGACTAACAAAAGGTATTTATAAAGCAGAGGTGAGTGGAAACGCCGGGAGGGGACGCCCTAGAAGAACATATACCTAATGACCAAATTGGTGATGTTCTTCAGAAAGGTCAGGTCCTTAGTATTCGCAACCGGCGAGCGTACTAGATGTATGAACGTAGGCGAAGCAAAAGGAGTATGTAAGGAGCGTAGCAGGTGGCGTTCTATAGTTTCTGCCTACCCCCATGGGAAGAAGGCGTGAGTTTATGTATGTGTATGAAATCGAGACTGATTCATATAATATCTAAAAATCCTATCAAAAGACATCATGCTAGGTATAATCTATACTTATCTTCTTATCGACAAGATTTCGTGATTGATTAATATTCAATAATTGTACACATTACACGTTTCGTTGAACTGACGTGTTTAATAAAGATAAAAATAGACAAATAGTATTAATATAATAGATATGACAATGAAATAATAGCACGTCGCATTATTTATGTTGGTATGGATTAGATTAAAGGCTCATACAGACTCACGCGATATCGCGGGCGTGACAGGCACTGACATAGAAATTGTGCTACTAGTGTCGCGTCACGCCCGCGATATCGCACCAGTCTGTGCGAGCCTTTAATGGCAACATTACTTTAATACGCCTATACGGTTTCGCGTTTTCTTTTTATGAAGGTATTAATGATTAATTTCAGTAAACGTTATTATTTATTGATTTATTAACTATTTTCTAAAATAGCATTTTGGAGCAACCTGTATATAAAGAACTGTAGCGCAGAGGTCATTTGCCGGGGTCACGGATCATAAAATCTCATCAATCAAATTAAAACCAATAACGTGCAAACAGTAGATGAATTGAAGGACAGAGAGAGCTTTATTATTTAAGGCTTCTATATACTGGCGCAACTTGTAGCGCGAAGTGCCGGCGATATCGCACCAGTCAGTACGACCCTTTACAGTCAAAATTTACGTAATTTAAGTCTGTTTTTACTGTAGTAAAAATGTTTTGATTCTGAAAATCATGGATGTTTAACATAAACCCCCTTATTACAAAACAAGGTTTATCTTCAGACCCAGGTTTAAAACATGGAGCCATTATTAAATTTTGAACTTTATTCTGACTATGGTAAAGTTCCTAAACACAAAACTGACAACTTAGTACCGAACTAGGTTTTCAGTTTTGTATAAAGAACGGTATTTCAATCACTGTTACGTTCTTATTACAAAAACTGGCTCCATGGTATAAGCCATGTCAAAATATAAATCTTGTTTTGTAATAAGGCGGATTATGTTTTCAAACATTGTACTTGCACGTTTTTCTGTGACAAATAAAATTATTTTTCTTTCTTTCTTTCTTACCTACCTGTAACAAATTACAAACAATGCATTTCTTGTGAATTCACTCAGAGAACAACAGAATAAGTCCGTCTCAATCGTTATGAGGTTTTCTTTTGTCAGCCTTTAGCTAAGACTCTGGCAGGAACTAGGGGGCCCTAAGGATCGCGGGGCCCTGGGCACTTACCCACAGTAGACAATGACAAAGACGGCCCAGCCCTGGGGGTCTAATCCGAAGTATCGCCCGAATGTTCGGTCGTTTTATAACTTCCGTAGTTTCATTTTTTGACTTTGAATCCTTACCTGACTTCAAGTCACATTGTTGACTTTGGCTATCTCTTGGACTGTCGTTTTGTTTTTCTCTCTCGCCGTAGTCAGCCATAGTTAGCCATAGTTAGCCGTAGTCAAGCAACAGCCGAACATTCTGCCGATACTTTGGATTTATGTTCGGAGTAGACTCCTGCCATGCGTATAATACAATTAAACTGGACGAAACCTAGATGGAACGAAGAAAGTGATCTTACAAAGGTTCCGACTTCCTTTCAAGGAACTTTAAAAAGCGGCTAGGACCAATTGGATGCGTAAAGCGGAAAATCTGGAGTTGTGGTGAAGCTTGGGAGAGCCTATGTCCAACAGTGGACTGCAAATAATGATTAATGAGAAGTAGTTATCGAAAGGTTCACGAGTATATTTGTAAAAGAGGATAAAAATTATAGATTAGTTAAAAATTATTTACGATAGTATAATAGATTAAAATAATAATTTCAGAATATATGAAGGACGATAGAAAACCACAAACAATACGGGCCTCATTTATTTCCGTTGATTAATCTTATCTAACACCGCATGTTAGTGGACGCCAAAGTGTTATGTTATTATGTATTTAAAACAGAAACTTGTATATTTATGAAACTGCCACAGACTCAAAATCAAAATATTTTGACTTGTCATAAATTTACATGGGCACTTATGAAACGTCAGAAGGTAGATGCACGGTTCCAGTTGGTCGTTTCCTATGGAGAAGAGCCGGCAAGAAACTCCACGGTTACTCTTTTAAAAATAATGTGCTTTTACAATGTTTTCAAATGACAGTGTTAATAGGTATGGGAGGACAGTACAAACGTAAACTACATGGGTACAATACCTATAAAGTATTCAGGCGAATATTCACGTAGTGAAATGTAACCTACAGTCCACCCGTTGAGAGAATGCGTTCCTGACAACTGTCAGTTGGACAATTTATAGTAACTATATGGATCAAATTCGCAAAACACATATTCGTTAGTATGAAACAGATAGGTTTCAGGGACGCATTCTTTCGACGGATGGACTGTAGGTATACTATGTGCCTACCTATTTATTATTATAATTTAAGGAAAACCTAAATAAAAACACACGGGACTTTTTTTTTTGCGTGATTTCTGATACAAATTGTAAAAAAAAAAAAAAATTGTTTATTTCATCAAACTTTTCATAATTTTACATAGAATATAGCGCTTAATCTACTTATAATAAGATTATGTGTGCTATAAGCTTATTTAACTAGTTGCTTACTTTTTATGTATTTTTAATATTTAATAAATTAATAGGCAATTTTAAATGACGTAATTTTTATGTATTAGGATGTCGCAATAATATCCGAAGTTTGTGCACATATATTAAGTAGTTCATGTCGGAATAAATTTGATTAGAATGACTGATAAATTATTAATAAAATGTTGTAATAAAATTTATATTCGCGTCCAAATTCGGGTTTGTTTCTGCTTATTAATTATATTTCAATAACTTAGGTAGCGTGAGCTAATCGGTATTTATCACAGAATAAAGTCATGTTATAAAAAAAACCTGGTCACTGTTCCAATAAACTCTTAATAAGTTAAAGGTTAGATTAGAATTAACACCTACTCAACAGAAAATAAAAACAATTTAGAATTCAAAATTAAAACCTAACACCAACAAAATAATATTTACAAATAAATACTCACAGTTCTAAAAATAATCCGTGTTAAAAAAAATCACAAAATATACGTAAACTTATTACGCAACAACCGGCGCGCGCGCAGTTTATCGCGTCACGATTGACAATGAGGCCGTATTTGTTTGCCGAGAGTAAATCTCTTCGACGAGATCTTGTTCATGGACAGTTGCGTCATGAGGAGGGAGAACATAGGGCAAGGGTAGTCATAAAAAAGAAAATAGTTGTTTCCTAGTTACGAGAAAAACTAATTGATCTGCTGAAAACAAACCCTTTAGAGTTGAATGTTGATATTATGTTTATTTGTTTTTTTTTTTGTATTGACTTGTATCTTCACTTGCATATTATTAAAAGAAAAAAAACTTGTTAATACAATAAACTACAATGATTTTGTCAGTTAAGTAAAATTGTGGAGGTGTCAGTGAAAGTTGAAAATATATACTAATATTATACAATTGCGCATGCGCATTATAGTCATTTGTTCATCCTTTGTTTGTGGATAAACCTCATGTATTTTTAATATAACCTCTCTTAGGTCATTCTTGTTGGCATATGAAAATTGGTTAGCTTATTTTTGAAATATGGCTTCAATCCTTTCAAAAGTTGTATTATGAATGTTGAATCCTTCTTAATTTTGGCCTTATTGGCTTATTCTGATAGGCTATAGAAATATTATAGAGGTATTTGTTTGTAAGTTTGTATGTAGGGAGGTAATCTCTGGAACTATTGAACCGATACCGAAAATTCTTTTACTAAATCCTCATTATTCCTGAGTGTCATAGGATATGTTTTATGTTAAAACAAGAAAATTTTAGTGGACAAAGTCGCGTGCAGAAGCTATTTATTTATAAAAGCATTTTCTTTTATCGTTGTTGATTATCTAGTTAAGAAACTAGATTTAGATGCAAGGTTCCGAATAGTTGGTTATAGGTAGAGCAAAGCCGGAATTATCATAAATAAAATAAATAATAATGTTTATTTCAATCACTTAAAAATACTTATTAAAATCCTTATTTAAATCCACATACAACCTGTTACTGACCTGCAAATTTCAAAAAACGTAAGAAAAATTGAATTTCGAGGGCTATCCTGACACTTTTGTCTTACTAATCTTCTTGTTGTCTGGCATTTTTGCTGAACTGGGCCTTTTTGGCGCAGCCGTAAGGCACACTCACCTGCTAATTTCTTACATAACTTTACACTATTTACTTGTTTTTTTTTTTTTTTTTTACCTGCTGTACTTACATTATATTGTTTGCCTTTAGTCTGTGCTAAATAAATTTATTTTCTTTCTTTCTTTCTTTCCACGCTATGACGCCATTTCTGTCTGATCGTACCGCAAAATTAATGAATAATGATTGATAAATAAACTAGTGAATAGTGTAATAGGTGCAGTTATTAAAAACTGGTTATTTTTTATGTTTTTTTTTGCAGACAGCTCATTGAACTTTGTGTTTTTATTAGGCAACTAAACTCGAATTATTAATGACTCATTTAGTAAAGGTAACAAAATATTTACATCATCTAAAAACTAACTGACTTAAAATAATAATATATAAGATATACGCTAACAGACTTAAAATAATAATATATGTACCAGTATATAAAAAAAGGAGGACAGAATTATAGGGCATCAAAAAATTCGTCCGCATCGCTGTCAACAGGAACAGTGCCCAAAAGGCTGGCATTGCCACGTTGTATAGCGATGTTAGATTCTTTGTCCGAAAAATAGACCAGCCCTCTGGTCACGTGAAGAGTCGACCAACCGCTTGGCGATATCTTGAAATTATTAATTATTAATTCACTGGAGTAATCTGACTTGTGCTAGCTGTCACCTTGTGTAATAAAATTGTCGCTGCAATTGTTGTTGCTGTTGCCTTGTGTCTTGTGTAATTGTTGTGTGTTTTATTGTAATGGTGATTCTTTAGTGTTAGTCCTTAGATACGAGTATTGTCTAATAAAACTTCCTTCTGCTGTTTGTCTTTGTAAAATTAATAAGAAATCGTCAACGTATAAAGCGATATAAAAAATATTATTTTTGTAAAGACAGCTATCATAATTGTCTTTCTGCAATTGTTGTTGCTGTTGCCTTGTGTCTTGTGTAATTGTTGTGAGTTTTATTGTAATGGTGATTCTTTAGTTTAATTATGTAAGTGTAAAATAAAATGTATAATAATATTATGTGTACAGGAACCGGTACTACTCTTTGGAATGGGCAATTAGATTCATATTTATAACTGACCGACTTCTTGACAATTCTAATACTATTAATTTTGATGAAATAAACTAGATAACTTGGATGAAGTAAAAACGTTGTTTGCACAGAGATTTTTTTATTGTAATAAATGACAAGTCATTTTTAGAAAACACATGTAATGTTCAAATATCAAATTGAACCAATCGTCATAAACTAAAAAGTTTCATACTTCTCCTCAAACAACATCCATCATCAGATATCCTCACATCACACCACACCAGACACACCCAAACTCAAATCGCGCACACAATACATTTATTAAATGCCACACAACCTAACGGTTTTGTCAGCACATCTGCAGGGTTATCTTCCGTTCACACATAGTCCAGACGTACAACATTCTTAGCAATGCAATCTCTGACATAGTGCACCCTTATGTCTATATGTTTCATCCTTATATGCGCCACATGATTGTACGCAAGTATCAGCACTCTGATTATCTACGAAAATGCAAATAGATCCAAGATATTCACCTCTCCTTCAAATGCATTCAGCTGCCTCAAGTGAACTGCCTCCTTGGTTGCCTCTGAAAGTGCAATATACTCGGCTTCCGTTGACGACAGTGCCACACAAGCTTGTTTCCGGCATTTCCAGTTAATGAACCAGTTTCCGCATCTAAAAATAAACTCAGAATAAGATTTCCTATCTTTGACGTTCCCTCCCCAGTCAGCATCTACAAATCCCATGATATCCTGCACTGGCGACTTGAGAAATATCAAACATAGGTCCTTTGTACTCTTAAGGTATCTCAAGATATGTTTAGCAGCTTTCCAATGACGTTCCTCAGAACAAGAGTTATACTGTGCCAAAAAATTTACCGCAGCCGCAATATCCGGGTATTGTTACAGAACCTATGAGCGCTTGATAACTACGAGTCTTGGCAGGATAGCTTATCTCCTTCCCTTTCTGCCAAGACTTTAAAGAAATCCATATCCATCGGAGTTTTCACTGGTTTGCAGTCGGACATACCATATTCATCCAAGATCATCGAAATAAATCTCTCTTGATTCAAATAAATACTGGTATCCATCATAAACAAAAACATACCCAAAATTGTCTCGCTTCCCCTAAATCCTATATCTTGAAATGTTTACAAAGATTTTCTAATAAAACTTCCTTCTGCTGTTTGTCTTTGTATAATAATAAGAAATCGTCAACGTATAAAGCGATTTAAAACTTATTATTTTTGTAGATACAGCAATCAAAGTCACAGCGTTTGAAGTTCAAAGACAATAACACTTCATTTATTTTATCATTCCAAGACTTCAGCCTCATCTGTGGAACTCGGCCCTTGAGAAGCTTCTGTGCTACCAGGTTGCCAACCAGACTGGCCTGCTTTCTTTGCAAATTCCCAGATTACTTCAGCACTTTTGTCACCGCTACCAATGAGCTGACTAGGATCCTCTGAAACAGCTGCTGTAGAGTCCTCCAAGAAAACATGTGCACTCTTTCCACATTTAAAGCATTTCACTTTGGTCATATTCATCTCTTTGTTCCCGTTCCGCTTCTTACTCTTACTCACAGCCAATGCCGATTCCACTGAAGACGATGTACACCTTGACGTGAATCCTCCTGTAGTAACTTCTGCCGTATGTTTTCTGAAGTCAACTTCATCCCAGAGTGTTCCAGTGTCATTCGCATAGGCCTGTACTCTTCAGGTAGTCCTCTCAGTAACACGACAGCTACAAGATCATCGTCAAATCCGGTTGCAATAGCCTTCAACTTTTGAGAAATAGACATAACCGTAGCAACATATTCATGTATCGACGAGTGTCTCTCAAGCTTCTCATCCATCAACGCGTTGATGAGGGCGATCCTGCGATTTACGCCTTTGTCCTCAAATGATTTTGCTAAGCTATCCCAAGCATCTTTGACATGCTTTGAATCTTGTACATACGCATAAAGTGTAGGTTCTACATGTAGACGAATCAAAGCTAGTGCGTCTTGGTCCTTCTCGATGGCGGTGGAGTTTTTGAAAACTGGGTACTTTGACGTATATGTGAACAAACTTTTCTCGTATGAGAATCATTTTAATTGCGAATTTCCACGTAGAGTAGTCTAGGCCGCTGAGGTTCTTGATGGCAAATTTAGTTCCTGGGCCCATAACCTTTTGATGAAATAAACTAGATAACTTGGACAAAGTAAAAACGTTGTTTGCACAGAGAAGATTTTTTTATTGTAATAAATGACAAGTCATTATTAGAAAACACATGTTCGAATATCAAATTGAAAAAATCGTTGTAAACTAAAAAGTTTCACACTTTATAACATTAAGTTTAGATTAGTATTATTATTAATATTTATACATATAAATAAGCTTGCCAAGTTGTGAAGAATCGGAATGAAACAGTAGTTCTTAATAATTGTCTTTCATAATTGATATTAAATGACGTTTGAATCTCAGACAGTAGTACTATGAATTGAAAAAGCCACGTTGGTACCTACTAGTCCAGATTTGAACCCACAACCTCATACAAAACGGGCTGGCACTGGGCCATCACGGCACTCATCACGAGCTGTATACCTAATAGAGCTAAGAGCTAATAGGTATTCTTTTAATTAAATAAAAAAAAACAAAAACCTTAATTTTTATATTATTTAATATCTGGATATAATTAATTTATCCAGATTTTAATTAATATAAAAATTAAGATTGAGAAACCTGGAGTGATAATCGACTTTTGCCGATGATTGTACCAAAACGCCATGTTTATATACGAGATCTATTCTCTTGGTCGACAACAGTACATTTTATTCGCCTTTCGGTTCCTCCGAAGCTCATCTGCTTAGCCTTTGCCAACTTTGTTGAGGTCAGCTTATAGTCTGACCGGATGCAACTGAATACAATATTTTACATGGAGCGTGCTCTCAAAACGGTGAAGGAAAACGTCGTGAGGAAACCGGCATGTCCTAGAATCAAAAATTCGAAGACATGTGACATTTACCAACCCGCATTGCACCCGCGAGGTGGATTACAGCCAGCGCTCTCGAAGGCCTGTGTCTCAGCAGTGGGAACATTATAGGCTGATTATGTTTCATGGAGCGTTGGTTACTCAGAAAATAAACGATGGAACCAGCGCTGTGCCACCGACTCACATAGCGTCGCAGCATTATGCTAAGCGATGGCCGTTTTGGGTGGATGTGACGCATATTTTCCCCTAACTTGTTCTTTTTTGTGTTTGTGTTTTACAGCAAATAAAGTTCCGTAGTCAATAAGGGTCCCGTTTGGTGCCGGAGTTCCGTTTGGTGCCAGACGTAAAGAATAGCACCATCTCATTTCTTCCCGTGGGTGTCGTAAAAGGAGACTAAGGGATTTACTAGAGAATGGGCAGCAGCGTTCTTTATGCATTTTTAAAACCATACTGCGATCGCCAACCCGTCTCCCAAGCGTGGCGATTATGGAAAATCCTCCCCCTTTTTGGGGAGTCCTTATGTCCAACAGTGGACGTCTTTCGGCGGAAATGATGAATGATGAGTCAATAAGGAACCCTTACAGTTTCACCATGTCCTTCTGTCTGTCTGTCTGTCCCCAGCTTAGCTCAGAGACTGTACTAGAAAGCTGTAATTTGGCATGGTTAGACATATTAATCACGCCGACAAGGTGATAAATTAAAATCTTGAAAAAAAACATTGTAGGGTACCTCCTTTGTACGTAAAGTGGGGATGATTTTTTTCTCGTCTGTCTCATAGTGTGAGGTATCGTTGGATAGACCGTTCCAAAATATGCAGGGTTCTCAGAACAATTTTTCGATTCAGGGATCCATTTGCGTAATATTCAGCTTTAAATTGCTAATTTTGTTAGAGTCAAGAGACACTTGACTCTAACCCCTTCTTTTTTTTATTTGGGTGGGAAAATATCAAATAACTTCTCCCGCTCCGGGCTGAGCGGGAGGGCGTATCAGTCTTTTACTGACTAAAACCCACCCGTGTTCCTTCCGTTGCCTGTGTGCCGGGGCCACGATATTTTCGGACAAACTCACAACTTTGGCAGGCATTGGCCCTAACGGACCCCGTCAGTTGGTGCTGACATCTCTTTGAGGCGCACGTGAAACACAACGCGCCGTCGACCCGGGCCTGGTCCTTATCGGACGGCGAGCTACCCATCGCTCACCGTCCGCAAGCCCACGCCTACGGTAGTCGGAAACCCCCCAAGTGTCACCCCTGTCAGCTAAATAGTTGTTTTAGGATATGTGAAAAAATTAATGGAAGTTAGTGGGTTCCCTATCCATTTGCATAAAATTTTAAGACCTAATATAACTTAGCATAATTTTGTTTGGCATAAATAATTATATTTTCGCATAATATAAATACGCATAACAGCTTACGCATAATTTTTTAAGCATAATTTCTCTAACCATAATAATGATTAAGCATAATATTCTAAAGCATAAATTTATTAAGCATAAAGTTCTAAAGCATAACTTTTTTAAGCATAATATCCTAAAGCATAAATTTGCATACAGCATGCAAGCAAGCAAGCAAGCAAGCATGCAGCAAACAAGCAAGCATGCAAGCAAGCATGCAGCATGCAGCAGGCAGGGTTTCTGTCACGGCTCTGGCGCTGCGGGCCTCCGGCGGCCCCACGCGCCTACGCGATTTTAAATTACACTCTAGGGGTAGGACAAACAAGACTACGTGGAGTCAGTTTTGCAGCAATTCGGTTCTGTCACTAACTTTTGTTGCACAGCATATTAAATTTTTAACCAACAATATTATTTAATTGTTACAGAAACTATAGCAAATTGAATTGATCAGAATTATGTATGGGGTACTACAAGTTCGCCACCACCATTTCCACCCAAAGTCTGGAGTACGTATCTACTAGAAAAGGAAAAATTGTATGCCTAAATATTATTATGCTAATAGTCATTAGGCCTACTAACGTTATGCTAATAGTCATTAGGCCTACTAACGTTATGCGAATCAAATTTATGCCAAAACAAATTAGTCTTTAAGATGATTATGCCAACATAAAATGTATGTCTAAAAAAGTTATGCCGAAGTATTATTATGCCAAAACAAATTGTGCCAAAATCGTTATGTGAAGTATATTAGGACAAAGAACATTATGCGAAAAGAAGGGATCCCTACAAGTTCGCCACCACCATTTCCACCCAAAGTCTGGAGTACGTATCTACTAGAAAAGGAAAAAATTGTATGCCTAAATATTATTATGCTAATAGTCATTAGGCCTACTAACGTTATGCTAATAGTCATTAGGCCTACTAACGTTATGCGAATCAAATTTATGCCAAAACAAATTAGTCTTTAAGATGATTATGCCAACATAAAATGTATGTCTAAAAAAATTATGCCGAAGTATTATTATGCCAAAACAAATTGTGCCAAAATCGTTATGCCGAAGTATATTAGGACAAAGAACATTATGCGAAAAGAAGGGATCCCCAGTTAGTGTGATAACGTAATTAAAAGAAAAACCACAGCTAAGTAGGTTTTACAAATTAACGAGTAATAGTCGACCAAGTTACATTTGCAGTTGGAGAATTGACCGTGGCGTTTATCGATGTATATTGTATGGTATGGGAAAACATGTTTTTCAACTACAATGTTAATTTTGTTTTTGTGATAAATTCATCCCAACTACGGAACCATTCATTGTGCGTGGTTCGACACGCACTTAACTGGGTTTTCTTTTTAACCCTTGAACGTTGTCAAGTAAAACTAAGTGTACTATAAGTTCATTTGCTTAACTGAATTAGGTTCGGACCGCGAAGAGTAAGAGGCAATGAGTCGGTTCCCACAGAACAATAGTTTATCTATAAGTAATCGAGTTTTACGTAATATTTGTCTATAGGTAGATAATTTGTCGCAGTAGTTACATGAAGATACTTGTAATGGAAAAACGAATGGACTGATTTTTTTGCTGATTAAAGCAGAAAGTCGCTTACACAACTCATAATAGACTAGTTTTACCATGTTATTATAAGACTATAGACTTCTTGTAGCTTTTCCTACGTAAAGAATTTTATTACCTGTATTTTTTACAAAATTTTAGGCTCATTAGTTTTGCAGATAAGGGGGGATGGTAAATTTTCATCTATTTGATTAAATAACTTTAAAAGTCTTTATTTTATAATTATTAGCCCTTTCTTATGATATTGTTTGCAAAAAAATTTTCTGAATTTTTCTAATTTACCCCTATAAAGGCTTCTACAGACAGCGCGACTCGCGACGCGATACAAAGGCACCGCTCGTCACGCGACACGCGGGGCCTTTGCCAATCGCGTCGCGTGTCGCGCCAGTATGTAGAAGCTGACTCCATATTCAAAATTCAAGGTCAAACACCTCACCCCAGACTTGAGATGGTCCATGAAGATTTTCCACACCGGGAACAAAAAAACAATGGTTAGAGCAGCTGTTACCAACATAAATCCAAGTTGGTTGCAGTTACTTGGTTATTTATTATTGTTTTTAGGACCCTAAAACCGTAATTATTTGATGTTCATAAAAAGAGGATTTACCCTTATTCATCCACTATTTGTTCTAGGTTCCCATGTCACGCATTTATAACGCAATTAATTGATTGACATTAAGGCCTAAAGTTCATGATGTTGTAAACTGTTTTAACCGTATCTTTCCGCACCTAGTAAAATTTAAAGTTTTCCTCGTAAAGTACCAGCTTAGTTCATACACGATTAGTTCGTGTTCAGGTCATATAAAAGGGCTTAGAAATAGAATTTTAGGGTTATAAGTAAGTAGTCTTTTTGTTTTGAAAAGACTTTCTATTTACTCTTCCTACTTACCGAATTCTCGTATTCATCTTTTAAGTTGCCGAGCCATCAGTGCCATCTGAATAAGTAGGTGGAGTAAATAATTATTAGTTGATTTCACATAAAAGTTATGACAATTATTGAGTGATGATGATCTATGAATATTTGCTTAGTAATAAATTAAACATTAATAATTATACTTATGATCTTCTACAGTGTGGACCGCTCGGTAAATGCTGCCTCCAACAGCCTTCTTTATGGCGTTTTCCTTCCACCCGGCCCAGTATCATATAAGCTTTTCCTGAATATGCTTAGGCGTACGAATAATATGTCCCAAAAAAGCTGAGGACACGCTCCTTGCATTGTAGATAGCCGTTTCGTGATGTTGAGTTCCTCCAGCATGAATGCATTCGTTCTCATGGCAGTCCATGGTAAACGAAGTAGCCTCCGCCAACACACATCTCGAAAGCATCGATCTTACTGCTTTCGCGGCTTTTAATGCATCTCGTTTCCGCGCCATCAGATCAATCGTGTATCCGTAGATCGTTGATCGGTATTCTGTCTTATGCCACGATTCTTCCAAATTTTCCCTTGACCAGTCATTGCACTTTCAGCCATACACGACGGCGGATTTCCTCAAGGCGGCTGCATACACGTGTTCAAAGACTTGGGTCTTTGAACACGTTTCACACGAACACGCTGACTTTAAAAAAAAAAATTAAATTTAAAACTATTTCATCTAATTTTTTATGCTTTTTTTACATTAAATATAGCGCTTAATCTAGATACAATAAGATTATGTGTGCTATAAGCTTATTTTATATAGTTACTCACTTAAGTTTATGGTTGAGAACCTACACGCTGACATCTGCCATTCCATACTTCCCCACAGTAAAGTAGGCTTCTACGATGTTTTTAATTTGGTTAGGTTTTTTGTCAGCTAATTTTTTGCCAATTTTCTTTGGTAGTTCATTTAGAATGGCAGGAAAGGCGTACGTCCAGGCTCTCTTATTATATTCTCATAGCCGCCATCTTCTTCCGAGCTCAAATCTACTTGATTTGAGGTCGGAAGAAGATAGGCACGGTCTACCACCATTACTTTTGTCTTGACATGGTTGTTCTTAAGGGGACGATAACCGACTTTTAATGATTTTATACTGATGATCACGTCTAAACCAGTAGTGTTAATGATTTGAAAAAATATGTTATATTAGAGATTTTCTCAATAACTTAATGTCTGAATATTTTGTTATGTTTATATTACATAGTGAAATTAGTTTGTAAAGTTATGTCTAACGCGGATAAAAAACTGAGAACGGCGGAAAATCTACCAAGCGGGTTTTTCTGAAACCTTTACCAATTTAAAGATAATTGAATTATTGATCTTTTAGTATACGCGTTTAATTAAAATACATTTTGGTTTGTGTATAATAAATTAATAATGCGTCAAATTGGGGACAGCGCTCCTTGATGTGCGAGTCCTATTACTGGCTTAACGTACGACGCGTTGCGTAAGCTCAGTACAGAACACGCAAGCTAACCACTCAATGTCACAGGCATATTCTGCGTCTTAAGTCCAAGTTTACCGCTCTCTGCTTCTACGTTTCAGTAGATCCGCTATATCTTCCTCACTCGACGCAACTATAGTGGTATTGTCCGCATATTTTAGGTTAGTGAGTCTTTCACCGCCAACACAGAATCCGCCGTGATAACCACCAAGCGCTCTCCCCTTATTATGCTCCCCGTAGTGGTTGATTAACTTTAGGGACAGAACACAGCCTTGATGCACGCGTTCCGTATGGAAAGCCTACGATTTTTTGTTTACCAGTTCCACAAAGTTGTCGCCAATAAGGAAAATTTATTTAAATTTAATTTATTTATTGTATCGTATTGACCACTGGCCTCAAAGATTTTATTTAATTTTTTTTATTTTTATTTATTTTAACTTTAATTGACACGGTTAAACCAATTACATTAATTAAAGGCACATACACATAGAAACGAAAATATAAAATTTTAAAATTCTGTTAAAAACATAAAAACAACATAACATAAAAAAAAACAAAAAGTACTTAATTAAAAAACAACAAAAAAAAAAAACAATACTACAAAGATGATGAAGATATCGACAGGGAGCGGAGAGCGCTGTGTGTGAGGGCTGATGATGATTGCCCGCAGATTCAGGCGTGCCTCTAAGGAGGTCAGGCGCACTATATTTGTGCTTACTGCACGTCTTCTGACTCTTGTAAGTCTTGTAGTGGGCTCATTATACTCGGAAATCATACGGCGCCCTTCGCGTTCAATACAATAACGCATTCAGATTGCTGATGGGATTACCTCGATACTGCAGCGCATCAGGGATGTTTGCTGAAGCTCGCGTTGACTGCTTCTACACTGTGATGCGGAAGCGGTGTGCATCCCTGGTTAGTAGGGTGCGGGGCAGCACCAACAGCATCCTATCTATGGTAGCAAGCAGGCTAGATTGTGCGTATGTGAGTTACTGCTGCAAGGTATTGGCGAGGCCGGTCACCTTGCAGCAGTGATGTCACTTATTGTTTCTGTGTTAAAGTATTTTGTTACTACCACATACCGCCTTATTACAAAACAAGATTTATATTTTGACATGGCTTAAACCATGGAGCCAGTTTTTGTAACAAGAACGTAACAGTGATTGAAATACCGTTCTTTAAACAAAACTGAAAACTTAGTTTGGTACTAAGTTGTCAGTTTTGTGTTTAGGAACTTTACCATTGTCGGAATAAAGTTCGAAATTCAATAATGGCTCCATGTTTTAAACCTGGGTCTGAAGATAAACCTTGTTTTGTAATAAGGTGGTTAGAGTATTGTTACTTGAATTAAATGATTAAATTAAATTACATATCCTAAGGCGTCAGTCTAGCCGTCTTCTTGTTTGCCGCTCAATACCTGTATTAATAAAAAGAGGTTCCAATTGATAATTATGTATGACTTGTATGACTGTGTCGATTTACCTTCAGAAGGGAAAAAAGTTATAGTTTATTTTAATAATTAAATTATGTATGAGTATGTGAGAGTGCGGGTGATGGTGAATGAGTGTGAATGTAGGTGTGTAGGTGTTTGTATGTGAGTGTGGATAAGTAGGTGATGTGGTGTTGGTGAGTAAGTGAGTGGGGGAGTTGTATGTACGAGAGTATATGGATGCGAGGATAGATGAATATTAAATGCTGGAAGAGATTTCTTTAGAAATAAGCATCAACTTTGTACGTATTTTTCAGTTCTTTTCTTCTTGTCTATTTATATATTTGTGTACATGGTTAAATAAATAAATAATAATATTTTTTTACTTAGGGTCCCGCCATCAATATGAGGACACGTGGCTTAAAAAACCGAAGTCTCGCGCTACACCAACTAGTTTTCCCATAAACAAATTCGTAGACATTTTACATACCTTCGTTAGCCATTAAGGATCGACAATAGTCACGACCCACATCTCCGTCTTGCTTGAGTAGCGCAATGCAACTAAACTAGCCCAGATTACACCCATCATATTGCGATGACGGTAAATAGAACGGAACGTAGCACGCGACTGACGGTTTTCGGTCAACGTAACCGTTTGTGTTAGTGACCTATTTGAAGTGAACAGACAGCTGTCCTGCTGGGGAGTTTGTTGCGCCACTTCTTCCCAGCTAAAGCAATAAGAAGTGGTGACGGATGGGCGTTTTTGGGGGACTGTCTAATGTAATTTTTGACGTTCGAAAAGTGCTGATTCTCAGCCTAGTTTGACTTTGATTTTGATTTTGAATGGAAGAAGTAAACGCATTGCACCGGATCGCAGAATGATATTGATGAAAGATGTCACATGTTGGTGATGCTTAAAGGAGAAGTATTTCCAGCAGGGGACGTCTTTCGGCTAAATTATGATGAAAAATGTCACTTGGGCTGACAATAAGCCCGTGTAGCATGAACACCGTTAGAAAAAGAAAAAAACCGGCCAAATGCATGTCGGACCACGCACAATGAAGGGATAGTAGACGTAGTTGGGATGAATTTATCCCAAAAACTATTTTTTATTTATAACTGTTGAAACTAAAAAAATACGGTATTCGGACTATTTCCTTTACTTGTGCTACGAGACCTTGCTTCTTGCCAAATTTCATGATTCTAGGTCAACGGGAAGTACCCTATATATAGGTTTTGATTTATTTGCGAGTATCAAAATATGTCGCATAAATCGCCGTATTTTTTTTCGCGTTGACTTATAAGCTTTGCTCTAAGGGATCTTAGACCTATTTATTTGATTTTAATTTCAACTTGATACCTCCACGCCTTCCTGAGAAGAAGGGTCTTGACAGACTGAGACAGACGGATAAGATCCTATAACGGTTCCGTTTTTCCTTTTGAGGTACAGAACCCTAAAAAGCAATAGTTTATCTCCTAAATGGCATAATTATTACTAACAGCTGCATCTCCGTGATTATTCAGCAGTTTAATGTTTAAGAGTAAAAAATATAATTGCATTAACAGCTGTGATCAGTGTCGTTGTCAAGGTTCATTAACAGGATATTTTAGCTTGTCAACAGCATAATCAGTTGCCATTTAAGAGATACAATGTAATGATGAAGAATAAAGCATGTGATTAGGAGGGAGGAAACGCATGTGACCAAACGAGTGATGTATTCAAATCAGGGACCATTTTGGTTACCCATTGAAAGGGAATTCGATAGGGTTTTTCTAAGCCGTTAAACAAAAACCCATACGATATGGGTAACCCTTATGAACGGCTTAAATTAAATTTTGGTAACCCATTGAAAGGGTTTTCGATAAAAACCCATACGGTGTGGGTAACCCTTTTGAACGGCTTCATTTAAGCCATTCAAAATTATCCACACCGTATGGGTTTTTGATTAACTGCTTAGAAAAGCCCTATCGAAAACCCTTTCCATTGAAAGGGTTTTCGATAGGGTTTTTCTAAAACGGCAACCAAAATGGTCCCTGGGTAGAATAGAGATAGAATTGGTCATGCTACGGGTGCTGTGCGCATATCGAAATAACATAATATTATGATTTTTTCATGTTACTGGGTTTCAAGTAGGTATAGAACCCATTCAATGGGTTATCATGTAACCCTTTCAATGCGTTTTTAGTATAAAACCCTTTCAATGGGTTACATCATGATAAAGGTAACCCATTGAATGGGTTACCCCCTCGAAAGGCTTAACCCTTAACCGGGGTTGTACGGTCCCTGATTTAAATGTTAATGGATGTAAGAGGAAGGTCAAAGAAAATATGGATGGATTGTGAAAGGAATGATATGAAAGAGAATGACGCGAATGATAGCGTGGTGGTCGACAAGGCCGAATTAAAAAAAATAAACGTGGTACGCTGACCCCAAGCAACATGGCACAAGGGCAGAAAGAAGATGAATGTAATGATGAAGAGTACGTGTTCACTGCTTAAATAATAAATCTTAATTTAAAACTATGTACTGAATGATACAGTCCACGAGGCTTCTTTCTTTTTTTTTGGGTGGAATATTATTCAAACTTCTCCTGCTCTGGGCGGAGCGGAAGACTGCGGTGTCAGATTTTTACTGACTAAAACCTACCCGTGTTCCTTCATTTGCCTGTATGCTAGGGCCACGATATCCCTTTCGGACAAACTAGGTAGGTACACCAACAGCTTCTGTATACAAAATATCAAATAAAAGTAGTTATCAGTCATGGGCTTCTACAGTTGCCACTACAACAGGTGAACCAACATTCTCAAATACTGTGATAGCAGGTAAGAACGAAATGTATAAAAAATTATGTGGTAACAAACTATATGAACAGAAGTACAAAATTACACAAGAAATAAGTTACAGAGGTTGCAAGAAATACCTACATACTAACACAATGAATCTTTAGATTATGTGGGTTGCGGATCGCCTTTATAAGGAGCTACGCTGTTGAGTCGGTACGCACTTTGAACGGATGCGTCGTGGTGCACGGACCACTGTCTCTCGACAGTCAGTACTTCCCGGTTATTGGATGTGGAACGTTGTCTCCGACAAATTAGTACTATCCTTATTGCGGTGGGTGCATGGACCACTGTCCCTGGCAGTCAGTACTGCCCTATGTGACCGCCACTACCATTATTAGTTATTTAATTAATTTCATTTCTATATTCTCTCGATTTAAAATAACTGATAGTTCGATTGAAATAGATTTCTGTATTTCCATATCTGAGTATTACTTCTGATGTCTGGACCTATCCCGACATACATATAGTTAAGTCTATGCTTTATCTATTTATTGTATTATGTAAATGGTACATCACTGAATACCGGTAGTATTGTCTCTCCCACCAAAGTTTGTCTATAAAAGATCGTTTTTAGCGATAAGACCGCTCGTAGTGTGACACAATTCACCCTATGTAAAATTTCGTAGCGTATTCCACAGAGCTACGAAAACTCTCGACAGAGAGAACCAAAGTTGTCGACATAGCTCACAGAATAAGCCGGCAATGGGCCGGCCATATTAGCCGTAGAACCGATGACCGTTGGGGTAGACGTGTCCTGAATGGAGACCGCGAATTGGCAAACGCAAGGTAGGATGCCCTCAGGCTAGGTGGAGCGACGATCTTCGCAGGGTGGCTGGTGGCAGCTGGATGAGAGTTGCCGAGAATCGAGCTGAATGGCGTGCAATTGGAGAGGCCTATGTCCAGCAGTGGACTGCTATGTGCTGATGATGATGAAAATTTCAACATTTATATCTGTAATTTTTATGGTGTACATCATAAAGAGTATTATATATTATTCTATTCTATATTATACCTAATTTTAAGGCTCAGTATGATAGATGATCGAATGTTAATTTCACTTTGGTACATATTCAAAATTATTGTGTATTACATACTATTCCAACGTGCCTAAAAATAGCTTTCTGTGTTGCTAGTGATTTTATGAATATGATATAAGAATAGCTATGTCACAAGTATCGCTTTTGGAATTGGTAAAACCACTTTTCGAATAATTATGTGTTCATGGAACTAGGTTAGCCATTTTTAATTGAATTTATTAATAGAGAATATATAATTTATCATTATTTATTTTTGTGCTAAGCTATTTATTTAGTAATTTTAGAATTTCATCCATTTCATTTTGGTGCATCGAAATAAGATGTATTGCCAACATTATGTATTCAATTATTTAGCCAACATTTTTCGCATATTATCGTGCATTTATCCAACGGGTTATTTATTTCCTTAGTGACCAAATATATACATGTGCATTCGTGTTGCGTCTATGAAACACTATTGAATGTTAAAAAGGGAGCGATAAATAATAAAATAAAACCAACATGTTTTAAAGAAAATGTTTATAATCAAATACCTAACATTAAAGACGTAATACACACGTCATAATAACAAAGATACGATAAATTGAGCAAAACTTTGGTTGACAAACAAAACATTTACTTCTAGAGAATGCAAACTGAACTCAAACAAACAATTTCATACCTTAACCCAATTGACATAGATTCAAAAATTGTACTAGCTGTTCAGCAAGCAATCACAAGAAGCAATCATTACGTCAATATATGCTAAAATTTAAAAAATGGTAACTGAAACAAGCGACAGTAAAGAGACGCTGATACCGGATCAAGTTGAAAAGTCCATTAAAACACAGTTGTTTAAAGACTTAAGGTCTTTTTAACTTGATGGGGTAATAATTGGAGAGAGAAGCTTAGTCTATAACCAGCTGACGGAAAGAGCCGTCAATGCCAAAGAGCTCATCATAGTTGGTAGGCTTTCCTGGTCTGAGAGCCTCGTTGGCTTTAAGGTTCTCCTGTTCCGCGAACCAGTCTTTGTATTCATCTAGCTTCTTGACCCACGCATCTGGAAGAAAATTAGTGATTGGCTAATTTAGGGCAGTTAAGACATTTTAAGAATTTCTCGAAAATTGCGGGCATTAAGACGGAGATATGTGCCAGTGCCCTTGAGTGGTTAGCTTGCGTGTTCTGTATTGAGCTCACGCAACGCGTCGTACGTTCAGCCAGTAATAGGACTCGCCCATCAAGGAGCGCTGTCCCCAAATTGACGCATTATTAATTTATTATACACAAACCAAAAGATATTTTAATAAAACGCGTATACTAAAAGATCAATAAATAAATTATCTTTAAATTGGTAAAGGTTTCAGAAAAATACGCTTGGTAGATTTTGCGCCATTCTCAGTTTTTTATCGGCGTTAGACATAAATTTACAAATTAATTTCACTATGTAAATATAAACATAATCTAAAATATTCACATATTAAGTTATTGAGAAAATGCTCTAATTTAACATATATTTTTTTCAAATCATTAACACTACTCGTTTAGACGTGATCTTCAGTATAAAATCATCAAAAGTCGGTTATCGTCGCCTTAATAATTAATTACTAGCGGACCCGAGCGACGCGCGACGCGACGTTGTACTGTCAAAATTTAAATCTATAGAAAAAAATCTCTTTCATTTTTTACAATTTTCCTCTTCTTTTAAAATTTTTCTTTCCATAAAACCTAATTCGGACTATTACGAACTTTTTAAAACCACAAATATCCAATTCGGTCCAGCCGTTCCCAAAACGAACACCATTTCATTTTCATTTTAGATAAGTATGTTTAACTTTGACTTTTAATTTATGAATCATTTCGTGTTCAAATGTCAAGGACTACAACACTTTTATTTTACAAAACAACTTAGTCGGGTTTTCTAAGTAGGGAACTAGAGTTGAACGTTGGTGATTTAAAAAAAAGATACTTACTGTGAAGGTCGTTCATGGGTCCAGCGTTACCGCCGTATTCTGAAGGAAGCATTTCCTTAGGAACGTATTTGTAGAGATCATTGGTGTCAGTGTGCAGGAAGATCTGAAAATAATAAATTACTGTACTATGAACATTTATTAGTATTTAGTAGTTATAAATTTTATTGAACCACATTGAGGCCACTGCATGTGAATGAGTCCATCGGACTGAGACACGGGATGAGACATCCTCATTGGATGCAGTTCTAATTGTTCTGCGTTTTGATGTCACTTTATTGCGATCGACCTATCCACATATAACCGTAAGATATAACTTCATGTATTTTTTGAATATTTTTGTTGGAATAGGCAGAATAAATTTCAAGCTAAGTAGCTACGATCTTGCGGACGGTGAGCGATGGGTAGCTCGCCGTCCGATAAGGACCAGGCCCGGGTCGACGGCGCGTTGTGTTCCACGCTAGCCTCAAAGAGACGTCAGCACCAATTGACGGGTCCGAAATGGCCAATGCCTGCCAGGGTTACGAGTCTGTCCGAAAGGGATATCGTGGCCCTGGCACACAGGCATTTGAAGGAACACGGTGGGTTTTAGTCAGTAAAAGTCTGACACTCCCCCCCGCTCCGCCCAGAGCGGGAGAAGAAAGAAGTTATTTGATAATTTACCACCCAAAAAAAAAAAAAGCTAGAATAGCAATTGGACCTTACCCTTTCTTTGATCTTGTCCTTGATGAAGGGTTTGACAAAGTTGACGATCTTGTCAACAAGAGGTGACACGTTGATGACATGGACTTCCTTCAGCTTAACGGGGTAGGCCTCCTGTAGACATAAAACAAGATTTTGTTATATATAATATATAGAATTCTCAGAAACTCATGATCGTTTATAAGTAGTGACACCATTGACTCCTTGATTTTGATTTCGTGAAAAGTGACGGAAGTGTGTAACAGGAAATGACAGCTTGAGTATGGAATAAGTAAGTACTTTTTAATAGCATGGAATTAGTGTTAGTACTCATGGAATTAGTAAGTACTATATAGATTGTAAGTAGGGGTTGAACTTCGATAAATGGGCGACTACTAGTAATGAATAATTTTGTTATTCGAATAATTATTTCAGTATTTAGCTTTTTAAATTTTGAGGTTAATTTCTGTCGCTGCTCAGTTAATTAGTAAGGATCTAGATCTTCTTTTTTTTTTCTGGTCTCTTTGAAATATTGAATTCTAGTTGCAGAACTGATACATCGTCAAGGTAAAAGTAAGATTAAATCTTGTGACTGGAAACCTTAAAGTTGACATAATTATGTGTGTGAAAAGTAGGTAGGTCGTATTTTACTAAAGCTAGAAACTTATTTTTAAGGTTAATTACCGTCTTTTAAAAACAAAAACACAAATTCATTAACTTAAAAAAAACCGTATTATTTATATAGGGCCAGTTCCAGTTTCCTATTTGGCCTTAATTGATAAATTCCAGGAACATTAAAACTAGTAAAAGTCTGAACTCCTTACTGACCTGTACACAGACTAGGAATTTCTTGACGAGTGTGGGTGTGAACTTGGCGAAGTGCGTCGGGGTTGCCACAGAAGCATCTAGAACGTACACGTCTCCTGCCACTCCCTCCTTCTCCTCTGCCAGTCTGACATCACCCAGCATGAGAGCCAGCTTGAAGGCATCAGCCACGTTGGGAGTCTGAATGTCTTTGTCGACTCCTGTAGGAGATATGGGAAGATTTAGAAAAGCAGAACCTGGGATTACAATATGCCATTGTGTCTGTCTCAAAGAAGAAACTTTATGGTGGCTGTCAGCTATGTCGAAGTGTTCTCATTCAAATGTAGTATAGGTTCTTCCTCTCATATAGAGGAGGCCTGTGTCTTAGTAGTGGGAACATATAAGGCTGATAATGCAATTTACAACGAATGTTTACAAATTTTTACTAAAATTGGTGACGTAAAACTTGACCAGTGGATTCATGTATATTATGCTTGTGGATTCATGTATATGCTCATGTATATGCCATGGATATACAAGGGTGAGCAATGTCATACGCCGAGGAATCTACGTCAGATCAGAACGATACTCAAGTTTTTGTCAATAAGGTATTTTAATTACTATAGAGTTACTGACCTCTCATAACAATCACACGTCTTCCTTCCGGTGTTAGGCCTGGCAGCGGCGGCATTTGACTGTGAATAGACAATAGCACATTAATTTTGATATAAGGTACCTGTATACAAATATTTGGTCTTGACAATCTCCAAAATGAAAGAAGTGTAACATAGTACGTACTAATTCTACGGAAGTAACCAAATCTTAGAGTAAAAAGCCACAAACTTTTAAATTTTTTACCGTCGAAATAAGAGTCTATGAAACAATATTTATTCAATAGATTGTTTTTTGTATTTGTTTCTTTTCTTGATAACTAACATCATTATTATTAGAGTTCCATAACCTGGGTATTTGCCAGAATTATGCAGGTTTTGTTTGCTATAAGTTTTGGTTTTTCATAATTTAATGAATTCGTCATTACCGAAAAAGCAGATAGCCAACTAATTATTATTCTCACAATTTGAACTTCGTAACTGATTTACATAAAACTAAATTTAGTATACGAGGGAAAAATCGACAAATTCTCACAAGACCGTTGATTTAAATTTACAAAAACACGTAAGAAAACTTATAATTTCATATAATTACAACGTCATCTTTTCATTGTTGAACATTTTTTCCACACTTGTCTCAGGATATAATATTAAGTTTATTACTGCAATTGTGTGAGATGGTGGCTAGTTAAAAGACACGCACTGGGATAAGAAACTGCTAAAATTAGATGCGACGGCCATCGATAAGGATGCAGATCCTTAGGTGAATAAGCTATCTGTAACTTGAGATATGTTTTATTTGACACTGGTGTGTCAGAAGACTGGTTTTATTTTTATAGTAAATACCTACTTTTTACCTACTTTAAGCCTTTAAAATCCCATGATTCATTTATGTTTTGAGTTATAATCGATGTTTTGTCCCAAGGTAAATTAGACTATCCGAGATCCGTTTGAGTTATACTCTATTTTTTGTCCCAAGGTAAATTAGACTATCCGAGATCCGGATTCATCAAATATTGTCAAATTGCCTAGTGCGTAATTTGCCTTCGGCGTTATTAAGATGAAATAAAATAAATTATAAGTTTTCAGTAGGTACCCGTAAGTGCAGTAATTAAAGTCTTGTATTATTCAAATTGATGTGTAATTTGTAAATTCCTATTTTAAAGTTGATAACCCTGGGGTTAAGGATTTTGAAGAAGATTTTGATGTCAAGTATTCCAAATAAATATGAGTGAAGGAACCAGAACAGTTTTGTAACCCTTTATAAATCTGATCTAGAGCTTGAGAGAGAAAAATAATGAAGAACGGGATGAAATCAAAATGTTATGGAAAGCATTAAAGTTTTTCTTCTAGTGTCGGCTCCAAGGCCATGCTTTTTGTTTATACCTTGAGCCTCCACTCTGTTTGAAAAGATGTCCTTAAACATTTCTTGTTAATGTAATACTCACACAGTATTTAAAATCTCTTGCAACTCGGGGCGGTTGACGTCACGGTCGTTGAAGAACTCTGGGACAGCAGCACGCATGGTGAAATACATGTCCAGCTTACGCTTGGTCTTCTCTAGAGAGAACTTGCAACCACGGAGGAAGGTCATGATACGCTGGTCATCTGTTGGAAAGAGTAGAAGGAAGATTAATATTATTAAAAAAATATCAGTTCGGCTAATCGCTGGATCAAGGGGCCCAAATATTGCAAAGCAATACACGGAAAAAAACTAAAAGCTTTTGATTAATGAAACGTAATAATTTCCAACGATGTCCATAATTTTGTTATGAAATAATTTTATAGGCTATTTTACCCCAATATGGCTGAGGCGAAATACCTATACCTATCGTTATTCAATCCGGAAACATTGACGTCAATGTTGGAACATTGTTATAATATCTTGTAAACATTGCGGAATGCAACTAAACGATACGAAGATTAAGTAGTATCATTAAGAATGGAATCCGTTGACATACTTAACAGGTATATCTACCTGTAAATACCCAGTGCAAAAACATAACAAATCAAAGCAACCCTCGTCCTCTCTCCTACTTTGATGTGCCAGACAGGGTCGAAAATCACCACGTTTTTGCAAATGTTACCACAGTTCACTTTTTAGAATGCAACAAATGTTTGAGCAAGCTAATTCTAGTCTCTCAGGTGCATACAATCATATTCTACTGGATACTCTTTTGTCTATCTAAATTCAAAGTTATTAGTTATTCAGTCGGTAGCTATTTCATGTTTTGTGTTGAGTTACGAGTTTCATTCTTCTGCACAAGACGGAGGCCGTGTATTTTCACGGTCCTCGGCAGCGCATCCCACCCGACGGACACATTGTCGTGGAGGGCGTCAGGATCGGGGTCAAGGCCCAGATGAAGTACTTGGGCCTTGTACTCGACAGCAGGTGGCGTTTCGGCCCACACTTCAGTGGGCTGTCGACGCGCCTGCTGAAGGCTGCGAATGCCCTTTCCTGGCTCCTCCCGAACCTGGGAGGTCCGAAGGCGCGATGCCGGCTTTTGTATCCTTAGGAGCATGGCCCTTTACGGGGCCCCGATTTGGGCGTACTCCCTCCACAGGAGGGAGAACGCCACTACCATCCGTAGGCCCCAAAGGGCCATTGCACTGCGGGTGTCGAGGGCCTACCGGTCGGTGGGCTTCTCGGTGGCGTGCGCTCTGGCCGGCACCCCTCCTTGGGAGCTCGAGGCGTGGGTGCTGACCAGAGTGTACGAATGGACGGCGCGGCGTAAGGCGCTCGGGGAGCCCCCCGCCGCAGAAGAGCGGGAGGCCGTGCGGCAAGAGGCGAGGAACGCAATCGTCCATCACTGGACGGAGGACCTCATCACTGCCGTTTTCTGCCGCCGAACCCTGGACGCGCTCGGGCCAGTCCTGAAGGATTGGCTCGGGCGGTCCCACGGTTTCCTCTCTTTCCGTCTAGTGCAGGTGTTGTCCGGCCATGGGTGTTTCGGATTGCACCTGCACCGGATCCAAAGGGAGGAGACCCCGTCGTGCCACGACTGTGGCGCGGCGGAGGACACTGCTCAGCACACCCTTGAGGTGTGCCCAGCCTGGTCTGAGCTGCGCCGCGGTCTGAGCGCAGCGGTCGGGCAGGACCTCTCGCTTCCCAGCGTCGTCAACTCGATGCTGGAGAGCGAGGGGGCCTGGACAGCGGTCGCCTCCTTCTGCGAGGACGTAATGTCGCAGAAGGAGGACGCGAAGCGCGCGCGGGAGGACGACCCTCTCGCAGCGCCGCTCCGCAGGCGAAGACGGGGCATGAGAAGGCGATTGTACGATCGTCGTCTTATGCCCCCTGGTGGTGAACAGCGGGAGACGGGTGCGGGGGCGCCTTCTCTTGCATTGCACAGTTCACCATCCACGTCGGGCGGGAATGACAGAGCACTCGCGGTCATTCCTGGGCCCCTCCCCGACGGGGGGGGCGTGTCGGGCCCGCCTGCAAGGCGGGGGACTGGATGTTATGGGTCTGCCGGATTCCCAGTCCTGCTCCTTGCAGATGAGGTAGGAGTGCCGCTGGGTCGTTTAGTGGGTATACTGGATTTTTCGGGGAGTCCCACATACCCCTCCCATCCCCCGATGGGTGGGTATGCGTAATGCATTTTTCCCAGCGTCAAAAAAAAAAACAAAAAAAAAGGGTTTCATTCTTGGCTTACCAAACTCATCGGGTAGATGGGGCTCCTTTTTCAGCCACTCCTTGATGTGTGCCAGGTCAGCCTCCTTGGTGTCCGCCTTCTCGTTCAGCTCCTCGCGGATCTTCTGCCACATCTCTCCTGCTGGCTGTTCTAGCGTCATTTCGGCTGCTTCGACTGGTCCTGAGGATTCAAAACGTTTCAAGGTTTAGTAAAATGTTAAAATCTAACAGATAAGATTCAATATAACATGGGAAAGACTGACGTCACTCATATTCCGACAAACAAAATCCTAGATGTTTGTAGAATATTTTGACGTTCTAGCTGTTTATCATCGATTTCAATTCAGATCACTTCAGCAGGATTTAAATTTTCAAACAAAAATTTCTTTGGTCCCAATAACAGTAGTCGTTAGTTCGTTACTGTGCTTATTAGGTTATCCTATTTTTATTTACGTTAATAATTCATGAGCTCATAATTAAATGTCTCTGATATCTCTTAGTGTTAAATTAAGTAGTAGATTAATATGACCACGTGCAGCAACAATTAATGACGTCATATATCCTAATTTGAAGGATAATTTTGCAATTAACTTAATTAAAGTATTGTTCTTTGGTTGAAATTTGACGGCCTTCTGTGACGTCAGGATCCTTAACTGTTCGGCTGTGTCAATGTGCGTCCTTTGGGCATTTCAGCTAACAATTAGGTGCGTTTCGCAAAGCCAACTTGCACAGGAACGCATAAATTGTTTTTTTAGTGTTGCCTCCGACATTTATTTTTAGGAAATCTTCGTGAGTTTGGACAGTGTTTTTGCAATTGAATCAACCTAATGACTCCATGTCGTGAGGTTGATTTAATTGTAAAAGAAAAACTGTCCTGAACTGAATTGTGGCATTAAGTGCATCTGACGCCACAATTCATGATTATTATTGAATATAATATACTTAGATAAGTTAATATGTTTAGTACTTATTTATTGTAAATACTTAATTATGTAAATGGTACACCACAGACTACCTGGAGTATTGTCTTCCCTCTTAATCAATCCAAAGGTTGTATTTAAATTAAAACGGTCGCGTCGCTTTTAGCGATAAGACCGCCCATTGTGTCACCCTATGTAAAATTTCTATTTTTTGTCTGTAATTTTTATAGTACATGTAATAAAGAGTATTCTATCTATCTACGCCACAATTCAGTTTGAAAAAACAGCTTTCGGCGGTTTTTAAGTAAACAATAATCTCATGGCAACAACTAAGCATAAGGGGTCATTGTCATACATAATTGCCCAATACAATGAGCAATTAGTATGTTTATATGGTCGCATGACCCTCTCACTACTTTGTTGTGATACAAGGTCTTAGTTTAGACCGCAAGTTGTAATTAACAAGGTAAATGTCTGGCCAAACTAGTGAAATGGACGATAGCAATTAATTTTTGGGTACCTACTTAAAATCTATTTTTCTTTTTTGTGTTAATGATGAACTTTTGATTGCTGAATGCGGGATAATTGCGTAACACACTAACAGTAGCAATGGGTGGGTTCTTTAGTTTATTTAACAGACAAATTTTTCGAACATAATTCGTACCTCCGCTGAAATAGTGTTGTAAGTCCAGAAATCAGTCATAAGTATGACACTATATGAGATAAGATTTTGAAGTTTTCTGAAACGAATGAGTTTTCAAATTTTTTGATTTGTGACACTATTTGAGTGGAGGTTCGAATTATGAAGCAATGGATTAACAATGTCCTTAAAAATCATTCAAATTTAGAGTAATAGTGTGTAACACAATTACCGCCTTATTACAAAACAAGATTTATATTTTGACATGGCTTAAACCATGGAGCCACTTTTTGTAATAAGAACGTAACAGTGATTGAAATACCGTTCTTTATACAAAACTGAAAACTTAGTTCGGTACTAAGTTGTCAGTTTTGTGTTTAGGAACTTAACCATAGTCGGAAAAAAGTTCGAAATTCAATAATGGCTCCATGTTTTAAACCTGGGCCTGAAGATAAACCTTGTTTTGTAATAAGGATAGGGTGCTGATTTGCGTGGCAGTACCTATCTATTTGCTAGTACTACTAAATTCCTTTGATAATTACTTTCTTATTCTGATCTTGTTGTATTGAAATCTTTCGGTTTGGAATTGATATTCTAGCTACAGCATCAATAATTTTAGAAGAGGCTGATACAGGACTAAAGCTTAAATTGTTATCTTGAGATTCCAACAACTGTCTGCGAGATAGATTTTTCCCTTTTGTTGTTTATTTATGTAGGTGCTTATTATACCGTACAAAGGCGGACGAATGCCTGAGGATTCTTTTACCAGTCAACCTTAGGGTGATGCGGAGAGGAAACATGGCAGGTGCAAGATATAGGATAGATAACACGAAAATAACTATACTTAAAATACATAGATATATATACATGTCCCTAAATTAACGCACAACCTCTTAAGGGTTAATTGTACTCATCATTATGAACAACTTTTACTATGGGACCAAACCAGAAATCGCGAATAAAAATCAGCTGTTCCCTACATTTATGTTCGAATAACACACCAAAATGTAGGGAACAGCTGATTTTGTTTTACCCTTTAAGAGGTTGTGCGTTAATTCTGGGACGTGTTGTATACCTACTGACTTAAAAACAGACTAAACATTTGCATTGTCAGGAAAACAAACGATCGGTAGGAGAGAAATAACAATCAGTAGAGGAGAAAACGAATCCAGCAAATCAGCGAAATAAACAACACAAACAATTCAAAACCAACTTCTTGTCTATAATCTGAGAAAACCAACTTCATACAATAAACTATCTAATAAAAATATCTAAGTGCCAAGAAATTGGGGTTCCATAGCAAACGCAGACACAATTAATGACTAGAAATCGTATCTATTACACCTATCGTAAAGTTTATGTCATAAACAAAACCACAGCCCCATAACAAAACCACAGCCCCATTTAACAGTGAGCAAAAGTAATACAACTAAACCTCAAACAAAATTCAACACCGCAATTTAAAAATTTCTAAACTCGTTTTCGTGAAAAAAAAAATAGGTAAAGTATGACTTTTACTTTGTAAAAAAATCTTTAGTGTTCTATATCTGCGTTTTATGTACCGTAACGGTTTTCATGTTACGAAAAAAGCAATTTAATGAGTTTTTAACAAACTTTCACCGTTTGGTTGAGCAATGCCCTCGCTTCTCGTGTGGTCACGATGTGCCGCTCTGTTTCTTCTTCGTAATTGGTAATTACTATGCACATACTGACATGCAACCATAATTAATTAATAAAAAGCGCATTTTACTAAGTGAACTATAATTTCGGCGACAACGCCATCTGTCAAAGATATTTAATACTAAGTTCAAAGATGGAAGGAACTCTCAGGAGGTGGTTGTAGTTCTAAATATGAATAAGAGATGGCGCAGTATTTAATATCAGCTAATCAATTAATTCTACTATTATGACACAGGGTTCTTTCTAAGATATGATTATGACAAAATATTACGGTCATCGCATATCTACTGGTAGAAAGTTATCAACACATGCGGTCGTTTAATTGCATCAGCTCCTAAAAAATGTATGAATCCAAACAAAGTTTTCTGATTACGTGAGGTACCTACCTACATAGCTATTCCTGGACCACTTGAAGAATGGGGAGCACTGGATAGTGATCAGCAATTATTATGTTGAAGAATAATGATTGATTTACAAATGTCTGTTAAATCTAAAGTAGGTACGCTTGTAAGTCATAAACTAAAGATATGATCAGCATTTTTGGGTAAACGCGGGAAATTAAGTTGAGAAAACATAAAACACAGTTTTGCCAAAAACCAGATCTTTGAAACATCAGAATTGGATCATAACAAAGCATAGCGAAATGATTACAAGACCGTTTAAATCGAACTTGGCAATGAATTGAAGACTTTTTGCAAAGTTTAATGAACTTTAGTATCATAGTCATTAATTTAATTGATTAAGTAGTCGTAGAGTTTAACCAAAAAAGCTCAATATTGTTTAATGAATACACAATATACATAATAGATGAAAAAAACGAGGACATTATAGTAGACTTTGTGAAATATGAAGAACTAGCTGTGGCACGACTGGACATTCCGGTTAACAATTTATGTATCACCCATCAAATTTGAGCAGTTTTGGTAGTACAGAGCTGAGCAAGGATGACAATCAAAATTTATTAACAACATAATCATGTCTGCTATCTTCAAATTACAGCCTGACTCTACTCAAAGCTGAGTAGAAATACTTATGTCATCAAGTTGACTAATGTGTGTCCAAATAAACATTTGCCATTGAAAATTAAAAGCAATTTTGTTATTATCATAAACAGACATGATAAATATCACAAAAGTAGGGCAAATGAAAATGTAAATAGGTACGTGTCGTCAAGGCAAACGTTTTACTTTTATTTTTTAATAAGTAATCTAAAGATAACTTTTTTCTAAAATGAACTTTAGACTAAGTTGTAACTTGTAATATTTTTTTTTGGAAATACCAAAGTGTGCAAATAGGCAAAGAGCTACGTATCATATTATTACCGCTAGATATGCCTTTCAGATGATTTCTTTCAATCTCTTCGACTTTCAAAATAATTGCATCCTTCACTAAAGTCAGTAACGGTGTAAGTACCGTTGGCAACACAATTGCAGACAAGTGCCTGTGGTTAGGGCTGCTACGTGAATTTATTTTTCTTAAAGTCATGTTTTGTGGTTTTGGTATTTTGTTTGCAGACCGTTCACGATTGACGTGACTTAGGCTAAAATTAAAATCAACAAATTTTATTCTGTAAGTAAAATTAACAAATTTTATTTTTGTTCAGTTTGAAATTGCATCCATTTTTCCTGGATAAATGCCTACTTAGCAGTAAACTGTGATTAGTCAAATTGAAAACGACATGAGATACATATATGCGAATTTCTAAACTCAATTTTTTTAGATGCCCAAAATAAAAGTAATGATCGACTTCAATAAAAAAATAAATTATCGCTTTCGATTCACAACATGATCTCCTGTTTTTATTAGAAATGATTCACTCATAATTATAACACAGAAAGCCTCCCACCCGGACGTGACCTGCAGTGGCCTATATGGAAAGCAATCAATCGACTGTGGACCCAAGTAGGCCGCTGTAAGTACAATCTTGCGAAATGGGGGATTATTGACCTACCCAGTGCGAATGCGGTGCTCATTCATACACCTGCACTTCTGGCGACTTAAAAAACGACACTGATGCCGTGATTGGCGTGAGTACCCATTGGGCCCAACTAAATGATATGACATTAAACAGATATGTTATACACTCACAAAACAACCGAAAAATGTGTTCTGCGCAGCAGCGGCAGCACGCATACCCACTTTTCATTAATTTTACATTTCACTATAAGTAAAAATGATAGAAGAGATGGCTTGATAAAAACAACAAGAAAAAAAGAGACAGCTAGTGTTGTCAATTGCGCGTGAATGTAAACAAACATTATTCTGGCAATCACCGAATGTTGGCATCACAGACTAACAAATACGTCCCAATTAGGACGTTTTCGAGTACTCACGATTGCGCGCTCACAACATATTATCTGTTTAATATCATTGGCCTAACTCATCTAACATATTGAAATATTTTTACTTTTGCTATCGTCTCGAAATGAAAAAGAAGACCACAGAAATAAAGGGGCAACCCTACTGAGATGCCAACAATGGCAGCTTTTTCAATGGCGGAATGCGCGGAAGTCACGTGCGCTTCGCTTCAATCGTTTAGTTTTTATTCGAAGCGTGGTGATTGGATGATGGATTCAGCACCAAATTATTACACTATTCTACATTGGTAATAGTTGGGTGCTTGAGGTTTATTTTTTGTTTAAAATTTAACGGTGAAAGTTTTTTTTTGCTAACGGTATCGTGATTTTTTGGTTATGTTTTTTTTTTGTTTCTTTTCTCTATTTGATAAGATGGGAAGCCGTTGGAACCCAAGTGTTTGTGACTGCATGTGAAAACTACAATTTCGGAGAGATTTATAATGACCACCAGTAAAATGAAAAAATATGTTTGGTTGATTCATTGATTCAAAAGTACAATCGTTGCATAAAATTTCATTAATTAATGAAAAATTTGGGCTAATGATTAATATTTTTCAAAAAGAATAAAATTAAGTATCTTTTTTTGGGCTTATGATTGATATTATTCAAAAAGAAAAAAGATAGGTAATTTATGTATCTTATTAAACACTACCACCAGAAAGACCAGAAATTAAGAGTGGGCTTAAAAACACGCGTTTATTATTCTGTTTTGCAAAACTGGATTCTATTGTATACCTAGACAAATTAAATTTAGCTAAGAATTCTTATTGTCCTTTTTGAGGGTTTGATGTATGGTTCGATGTCCGGTGGAGCAGACGAATCCTGGAGTGGAGATTGCGTTGATTGCAAGCGTAGTGTGGGACGCCCCCCAGCTAGATGGACCGACGACCTCAAAAAGGTGGCTGGGACAGACTGGATGCGAAAGGCGGAGGACAGGGTGTTGTGGCGCAGCCTGGGAGAGGCCGATGTCCAGCAGTGGACTGCTATAGGCTGAGTTGATTGATTGATGTACGGTCAGGTGGAAATAGTTCACAGTTTCTTGCTATGCGCGGTCATGAAGGACACTCATCATCTGCCTAGTCTTTTCCCAATTGCGTTGGGGTCAGCTTCCCGTCTAACGAACCAATATTTTACATGGTTTGACTGCGTATCTGACCTCCACAACCCAATTAATGGGTACAACGATACCACTTGGTAAGACTGGTTGTCAGACTTTCGGGCCTCTGACGACCCGTAACGACTGTCAAAGATCCACGAATGACAGCCGGGACCAATGGATTTACGTGCTTTCCGAGGCAGGAAGGGGCTGGTCTATGTAACTATTTGGATTTATCATTAAGGCGACGATAACCGATTTTTAATGATTTTATACTGAAGATCACGTCTAAACGAGTAGTGTTAATGATTTGAAAAAAGTATATGTTAAATTAGAGCATTTTTTCAATAACTTAGTATGTGAATAATTTAGATTATGTTTATATTACACAGTGAAATTAATTTGTAAAGTTATGTCTAACGCGGATAAAAAACTGAGAATGGCTCAAAATCTACCAAACGTATTTTTCTGAAACCATCACCAATTTAAAGATAATTTAATTATTGATATTTTAGTATACGCGTTTTATTAAAATACCTTTTTTTGTGTATAATAAATTAATAATGCGTCAAATTGGGGACAGAGCTCCTTGCTCTGCGAGTCCTATTACTGGCTGAAAGTGCGACGCGTTGCGTGAGCTCAGTACAGAACACGCAAGGTAACCACTCAAGGTCACTGGCATTTATCTGCGTCTTAACACACAAACCCCTTAAATCTATTAATTCTTTAATCTTCTCATTGCTTAATTTTTTCACATAAGTACCTACTACAGAATAGTCTTCCGAAATAATATAATGAGCGTGAAGATAATTATGTTAATAACTACAACACGATAGTAATCTCGTAGCCTACTTTTGTTCTCAGTTACATTATAATTAAAACACTTCTTTTACCACTGTAATCATTATATTACTTTTCTTTTTTTTTACCAAATTATAAGCCAAATGGTCAAACGTAAGTACAGACAGCACAATCATTATATACACACATTGTTTAGATCGGTGTGAACGGTGAAGGACAACATCGTGGGTCCGCGCCCACTCGACCCGCTTAGACTCAACCCGAAGAATAATACCAGATGTTTTACTACCAATTCAGTGCCATTTGTTCAGTCACGCAAAGTGATATTAACTTATTATACATAGAATATTTTGTTATGGTTCATAATTTATCCTGGTAGTCAGTGATTTCGTTTCAAAAATTTAACTATAAAAAGATAGTCTCTACCTCTAGCATGCCACTAGCTGTAAGATTGTAATGATAACTAACAATAATCTGTGATTTTTACTACAAAATACAAATCGTATACTTTATTAAAAAACCGGTCAAGAGCGAGTCGGACTCGCACACCGAGGGTTCCGTACGTATATATGATGTTGATGATTTCGGAAAAACTGTGCTATTTAGAGACATCGTTTTATTTTTCCTAATCTTTACATAAACTTCTATCACATAGAATAATTTCAGATTTTTATCTATGCAAACTTCGGAGATAAGGGGGGGGGACGGTATTTTTTTTTACATTTTTCATCAAAAGACAACAGCAACTGAATTTGGGAACAGCGTTCTTTCATATAATACCTCACATGCCCTAGTAGCCCCACTTCTAATTTTTAAGACCCCCTTTCAGTCCCTTTTGCAAAAAAGATATATTTTTATTAATTTCTTTCTTGTTTGCAAAATAGCTGGGCAAATGTCATCTAAAACTACTCTAAATTTCAAGTTGATAGCATTAGTAGTTCTTGAGATATCTAGGTGTGACCGACAGGCAGACAGACTTACTCTCGCCATAAGGGTTCTTTTTTACCATTTTGGTACGGAACCCTAAAAAGGATAAGTACTTACTTGTTTAATTATTGATTTATGTAATATATATATCTAAACATTATTTAAATTTTACACTCTCTCTGGTGCAAGCGTTAAATCGTCACTTTTCTGGCTGACTATACTTCGACGTTTGTACGCCTTTTATTCTTCGGGTCGACTCTAAGCGGGTCGAGTGGGCGCGGACCCAACATCGTGAGGGAAACGGCTTGTCCTACCAACCCGCACTGGGCCCGCGTGGTAGATTATGGCCCACTCCCTCTCACACAGAGAAGGCATGTGTCCCGTTATAAGCTGATTATGCTTATAACTAAGATCTTTGGCAATGCTGTTAATGGACATAAAAGTCACTATAAGACTAACTTAGAAAAATATTAAAGACTTAAACAAATATAAATGACATCGCTTGCAGAGTAAAGAATCTGAAGTGACAGGGCCATGTTTGTCGAAGGACCGATGGATCGGCAAGCGTAGCGTGAGACGCCCTCAGAGTCCCAGACTACCTTAAAACGGTGGCAGGAACAGACCGGATGTAGAAGGTGAAGAATAGGGTTTGTGGTGCAGCCTTGGAGAAGCCTATGTCCAGCAGCGTACTGCGGTAGGCTGAGTTAATGGCTTGATTGAAGTAAAATGCTCTTCAACAGTAACGTTTTCATTTTGCCTACTGTACTTACGAAGAGAAATAAAACAACAAAACTATGAGTACCTATAAAGAAGTTACCTCGCTAATTGCAGATGACAGCAAGCATGATCTTGTTTATCTGGTTGAACTGGAAGAAACCTCAACTGCTCAGAATGTAATACGAGGTTAGTGCAACTGTAAAGTTCACTTGCTTCTGTCCATGTCTACGTCCGCGTGGAAGATAATTATACCATAAAATTTAATCCTATAACACTCGGCAATAGTGTAGCTTTCTATCAGCGGAAGAATTTTTTAAATCGGATGAGAATTTTCGGAGATTGGCTCCTTCATCCAAACTTTCAAACTTTACCTCTCTTTACCTAACTACGGCGAAGCAAAAAGGAAGGTTCTGATTTTGACCGGTACGTATTTAGGAATGTATATATGTTTGTTCATCTGTTCTCTCATAACTTCTAAACTACGTATCGTAATTTGACAAAAGAGGTATCGTTGGAAGCGTCTTGTTAATTGTAAAGCCGGGTCTGCTGCACCATGTTTTCGTGTTACAAAAGCATTAACATCGTTACCTAACCGATTTGGGGGCGCCAATTCGCCAAATTGGTTAGATAACGATCTTAAATGGGGCATCGGACCCGGCTTAAGATTGTTAGTATTTGGGAGTTATACCCAACTCGCCTTTGTTTCAATTGGTCACCAAAATGTTACTCGATACAAGTAGTCTCAATAGATTTTTGTTTGAGTACGTTTTAACAACATCTCAAATATAGAGCGACAGCGAGCAGTAAGAAGTGACCCGTGGGAATAACAAACGGGGTGAAGGATGTTTCCTTCACCCCGTTTGTTGTTCATCATCATTCATCATTTGAGCCGAAAGACGTCCACAGCTGGACTTAGGCCTCCCCCAAAAAGGGGGGATTTTCCATAATCGCCACGCTTGGCAGGCGGGTTGGCGATCGCAGTATGGTTTTAAAAATGCATAGAGAACGTTGCTGCCCATTCTCTAGTAAGTCCTTTAGTCACCTTTTACGACACCCATGGGAAGAAATGGGATGGTGCTACTCTTTACGTCTGGCACCAAACGGAACCAGTTAACAAGGAAACAGTTATCAGCAAACAACAGTGCCTAGGGATATGGTGTTAACCAGTAACTGGATTATGGAGCTCAGATAGGCAGTCACTCCATGTATATACTGGTATTCAGCTTAAGCTGATTAGACTGGAAGCTGACCTCAACATTGTTGGGAAAAGACTACTCAGATGATGATGATTTCAACAGGACCTGTGAAATCGAGTCGTTGAGCTCCGTAAGTCGTTGAGTGGAGCTGCACAATTACTGACAAATACTTGCACTGATTGGATAGGTCCACTCCAATTTGTGTGGTTCTTTCCTTGAAAGACCTTTTCAGATCCAGATCTTTTTTTGACGACACGGTTGGCGCAGTGGTTAAGCGATTGACTGCTGCGCTGCGTGTCGCGGGTTCGATTCCCGCACGGAACAAATATTTGTATGACCTACAAGTAGTTGTTCCGGGTCTGGCTGTTTGTGTATGTGAGTTTAAATGTTTGTAAACGCACCCACAATACAGGAGAAATTTCTAGTGTGGGGCAACGTTTTTCTAAAAAGAAAAAAAAAAGAAATCTACATGGTGGGTCTGAACTTTTAAAGGGACCCCTGAGTTTGTTTCGCCATTTCTTCTCAGGGGTAGTCAGATAGGAAATGTCAACTACATCTAGCTTATTTTTTAATATGACGTGTAAAAGTGATTCCGATATCCTATTTACAGAATAAAGAGAGAAAAAAATACTTCTGTCTGCTCACTCAGCGGCGGCCAAACTTGATAGTTAATGACGAATGTATAAAATTACAACATGTTTGAATGGTATGTATTTATGATTGTGTGTACATTTGAGAAAGCCAATAATTATCTTCTACATTTCGTTTCTCTTTGCAGTTCTAAAGCTTGGCTTATACAGTTTGCTACAATTGTTTATTTAATTGGAGCAATTTGTTTCATTTTATGTAAGCCGATTTATGTGAATTATTAATTTTATGTGAGAGAGTGTCCGTGGATATTCTTGCCGGTTCTTCTCCATAGGTACCTATTACACTTTGGAATGGGCAACTAGCTTAATTTTTTTAACTGACCGACCCTTTGACAATTCAAAGGTGCCTGTAATTGGTTTATTTGAAATAAATGCTTTGAGTTTGAGTTTGTATTTATTTGGATTTTCAACGAAGAGAACAATCTATTTTTGTATTAATTCGAAATGAAACAATGATCTTATTATTTTTGCTGATACATAGATAAATAATTATAATATAGCTGGCTAAAATATTGAACAACATGAAAAAAAAGTGTATTATTCGAATTTTCACAATTCAGCAGTAGGCCTGAATTAGATTAACTATAAGAAGAAAAACTGTTATTTATTTGAAAACATTAAAAGCATATAAGTACCTAACAAAACTTGGGTACTAAAAAAATTCAACTGTTCACAAAATGAATGATACCGTAATAAATTATAAAGACAATAAAGTATACAATAAATAAATAACAGTCAATCCGATCATCCGGTGTACGCTCGGCTTTAATGCAATTTCTCCGCGAAGGCATTGACCGCTTAGTAACAGGTAAGTTCCGGCCGGCGCGCGGCGGCAACTGCGAGATTTTCATCTCCGCTTATACTACAAAACTGGATAACTGTTTGTTCTATACTAACTTAAATTTAGCCACAAAAAAAAAAAGAAGCAATTCTTAGCAATTTTGATGTTTGTTTGTTGTATGATTTAATCGTGACTGTGATAAATTACTTGAGTATTTTTGGGCTTTCGTACTCACTATTTTGTATTTACAAAGAATACTTAGCACTTATGAAAGTCGTAAAAGTTGTAGAACATTTTTTGTGGATTTTATTTTGATGATCCAATTTCAAATTACGTATAATCCATCATTTCAAAATAATACTACTAGTAACTGGGTAGTATTATTTAGTCTTCAAAAGAAGTGTAACGTCTATTGTTGGTAAATTTTTTTCATCCTATGGGATGTAGCCTAAAGGATTGATCCAATTTAAATGAAAAAATATAAAAACATTTAAATGATAAATGATTTTAATTCTGTAAGTAGGTTAGTACAAACACTTTTACACGTCAATTGAATATTTTAAAAACTAGATGAGGTCGCCGTTTCCTATCTGACTACTCTGAGAAGAAAGGCCGAAACAAAGTCAGAGGTCACAGTCTCTTTTAAAGTCCAGACATAACTTGGTCAGATCATGTGAAGACCTTCTTCATCTTTTGATGAAAGAACCACACAGAATGAGTGGACCTGTACAGTCAGTGCATTTGTCAGTAATTGTACAACTCAACTCATTAAGTGATATTTTTATTATTACAAAGATCAATAGAATTAAGAATAGTTTTTTTTTCTGCCAACTACCCCACTTTCTTAAACCACATAACACCTTACCACAACCACATCCAGACACGAAAAAGCGCACACACTCAAAAATAAACCTATATTTTTGTTTAAATAAAATTTAAAAAATTTAAAAGCATCACCTTGGAACTGGAAAATTAAGTCACAAGCCAAAGTCTCGACTATAAAAACACTGGCACTTTGTCGTAACGTGTTTAAGGCTTTCGTGTCACTTTTGGTACCAAAAAGTTTGTACTTGCAAGCGCGGCACTCGCGCTAACCCGAATGGAGCGGGACATGCGCGGGCGCAGGTTTTATCATTTCGTTACGGGGCGTGAGCAATATGTTGTTAGGAGGGATGGCTTCGCTGTTTGAATGGTGAGGAGTTGGTGGCAGAGGTAGCGGGTAAGCTGTAAATGATAACAAGGGAATAAACATAATGGGCGGATCGATGGTTTGATACAGCTCTGCCCAACCTTTGAGGGAATCAAATCCAAATCTGCCTAGCCTTTTTTAGCTAGCTCTTTTTTCTAGCTAGGGAGATTTCGATTTTGAACGAAAACAATAATAAACAATATAAAAAAACACACTTAACAACACGCCTGTTTCCTCAAAGGGTTACGCAGAGATGTACCTACATAGTCCATAAACCCACATTTCCCTAGTTATGTTTAATTTCGATAAAATAAGACAAAAACAAATATGAAAATGTGGAAAAAAAAACTAAACAAAAAATCTAAATCTATCTGCCCAGCCTTTTCTCAACTATGTTGTGGTCAGCTTCCAGGCTAACCGGATGCAGCTGAATACCAGTATTTTACATGGAGCGACTGCCTATCTGACCTCCACAACCCAGTAACTGGGTAATACGATACCCTTGATAAGACTGGTTGTCGGGCTTCTGACGACCCGTAACGACTGTCAAAGATCCTAGAATGATAGCCGAGACCAACGGCTTAACGTGCTTTCCGAGGCACGGAGGAGTCTCGGTATTTAAAGATGGTCACCCATCGATGGACAAACCTCGGCAAGCGTTGCTTAACCTGATGGATCGACCCAGATGGCTGTTATTACTTAGCTACAAGCTCCTCCAACCTTTGAAGGAATACAGGCGTGATATTATGATCATCATCATCATTATCCTGCCCTAATCCCAATTTATTTGTAGTCAGCGTAGCGTCCGGGTTTTGATCGAATAACCTCTTAGTAGGATATTCGATCGAAACCAAAATGAATCGTCCTAAATGCATTTTTAAATTTATAATTTCTATTTATGCTAAGTTCTTACTAACATAGTGTTTAAGTCAAATTGTTACTAACAAAGTGGACTAAATGTCTGAAAATAAAAGAATTTGATTTGATTTGATTTGTAGCATGTTATGTGTGGAATAAAAGATGAAGTGCACTCCCCGTTTTTGTCCTCTACAATTCGACGACAAAAAAATCTACAGGCAAAAGTCATTTATTAGCTAGCGAAACATCTAAAGGTAGTAAAGCCGTTAGTGTAATCATTTGAAATATATTTAAAAAAAATGTTTTTTTTGTGTATACTTCACAGACGTGATTGGTACCGATACCTAAACGGGATAAAACAGATTTTCTCAACTCATACCAACTTCAAGTAACAACACTACTAGCTGTCGTTGAACCAAAAAAAAACGTCCAATATTTTTTTTGTCGTTTTTAGATATCGACATTCATCACGTCTGCAGTTTCGCTAGCAATTTTTTTTATTATTTAATTTTAAACTAGGCCTCTTTGAACGTCAAAATTACATAAGACAGTCCCCCAAAAACGCCCACCCTACACCACTTCCTAGTCCTTTAGCTGGGAAGAAGAAGTGATGCAAGAAACTCCCCAGAACACATTAATAACGTGGTGCCCCTTGCACTATGGGTAAGTTTCACAGCGCGTAAATTTATGTCTTGTATTTTTGTTTCTCTGTGCTGGTAAATCTTCAAAATATGTGTCATATGGTATAGGAATTAATTGAGGAGTCCAAATATTAAGGCAATAGACCTGAAATCGCCAAGATGCATTGAGGGAGTATACTAATAAAAAAAAAAACCTTTATTTGCTTAATCAATAAAACAACCTTGCACAATTCAGGTAAGTTACAATTATGCATTGTTATTACGATTGTTGAACGGAACTGATTCACTCTGTTCCCCGTACTAGTATAAACTGTACTACGGTGGAACAGTTTTCCTCGTTCTCTGTGAATGTACATAAAGTAGCAGACTTGTGACAAAATTATTATTTTAGTAGCAAAAATAATTTTAGTTATTAATAACAAAGCATAGTACAACAGAAGTTAAATTAAGTTAAGTAAACTTGAAAAATGTTCATCCCTTCTACAAAGAGCACATTCCTCAAAATTTTCCAACTAATTCAGAAAATCCCTTGCTTTTTAATCGGGCAGAGCTAAAGATAAATGTTAGTTTCTAATACTGAAAGCGGTTCGCTCATAAAAAAAATCTAATCGCGATATCTCTGACCACAGCTCAACCAGGGTAACCGAGAAACTATGAGTCATCGTGTCGGAGATAGTCAAAAGAAAAGTAATGCAGTCGCGTGATTTTTATCTTAGCGTCAGCTTACAATAAGTTGTAGTTTTATAAATTCTATTGTAAATACGGTTAGGGTGCTCGTAGCTAAATAGTAGTATTAACGTGTTTGGAACAATCTACGAGTTGAAGTGGTGCTTGTTGTACCCAGTATCTTGATGGGTAACCGTTTTTAGTACAGCAAGACTTCTAGGTACTTTGCAGAGTACGGTAAACTGACAGTCCCTGTCAGGAGAAAAGCATGAACGTGAACGGTAACCTTAGGGTTGGCAGCACCAATGGACGGGGTCCGATAGGGCCAATGCATGCCAGGGTTGCGAGTTTATCCGAAAGGGATATCGTGGCCCTGGCACACAGGAAAATGAAGGAATACGGGTGGGTTTTAGTCAGTAAAAGTCTGACACGCCCTCCCGCTCCGCCCAGAGCGGGAGAAGTTATTTGATAATTTCCCACCCTTAAAAAAAAAAAAGGGTTGGCAGGTTTTTTATCAACCTGTATTGCTCCATTTCTGGGAAATAGTCTCCCCCCTATAGCTTACCACATGGCAGTTGATCGATCGGCAGTTTATGTCTATTAATTCGGTTTCCTGTCCATTTGGTGCCGGACGTAAAGAATAGCACCATCCCATTTCTTCCCGTGGGTGTCGTAAAAGGCGACTAAGGGACTGACTAGAGAGTGGGCAGCAGCGTTCCCTATGCATTTTACCACCATACTGCGATCGCCAACCCGCCTGCCAAGCGTGGCGATTATGGCAAACCCCCCTTTAGGGGAGAACTATGTCCAGCAATGGACGTCTTTCGGCTGAAATTATGAATTATGAGTTCGGTTTCAACTGCAAGAATGCAGAATGCTACTTGTGTTATTCATTCAGTTGTGTCTGATTAGACTAGACGCCAACTTCACATTGTAGGAATCTGTTAGGCTGATGAATTAACATATTTACTCTCGATATACATGTCGCTGAGACACTCAAACTCAAAACTAGAAGTATTTATTTCAAATAAACCAATTACAGGCAGTTTTGAATTGTCAAGGGGTCGGTCGGTCATAAAGATGAAGCTAGTTGCATTACAAAGCTTAGTAGGTATCTATGGAGAAGAACAGGCAAGAAACTCCACGGACACTCTTTTAAATTAAAATAATAATGGTTACAAAATATTGGTTACATCATTCATGTTGAAATAATATATGTCAAAAGCGTCCGTAATATTTTTTTATTTTTTTTTATTAAATTAAAATAAGCCATGGCCGCTAAGCGATGACCAGTCCCTACTGATGGCGCCCGTTCACGAACATGACGCTTAGATTAGCACCATTCAGTTCAACCATTTTGAAGGGAGCTAAATGATCCAACACACCCGCCACCATCAGCGAGACATTACAGTGAGCATGACATACTCTCAGCCGCCAGGGCACATTCAAGTCAATGAAAGACGTATCCAGTAAACGGTAGCTTTATAGTAAAATCAAATCAAAAATATTTATTTGCTAGAATATGGTACTAGTGGCGAAAGCACCATATAACACGATTCCTACCGGCTTCCCTTCGGTTCGCATCAACAATTGTACCGCTATTGAAAAATGCCACAGTCAATAGTGGCTACTATTGCCAAAAAATATAGTTACACTACGGGTATTTAATTCACCATAACATTCAAACAGCAAAACGCGTATTTTATTAGCTTTGAATTGAAATAACAAACAAGAAAGTTTTGTCTGTGTAGTGATGCGTCTTTTTGGTTCTGCTACTTGACGATAGATGGTGTTAAGTTCAGTAAAGGAAAGACTTACTTTTAAGTTAATTAATTAATTTTTACTTTATTGATAAGTAAGTTAAAATCGGCGTCGCTGCGGCTTATCTCATACAAAAATTGACACCTCGCCGCTGTATGGCACATAGGGTGTTTCAGTAAATTTTTTTCAGCATATCCTGCCATAACATGGCGTGCAAATGTATTCACAATCAGCGATGTCAATTACTCCAACCTACAAATTACAGATTCTATTGATTTGTGTTCTAAATAGTCTTTAATGGTATAATATCTTTTAAATAGTAATAGTTCAAAAGGATTTTATTTAAACTTTGTCAGCGGTAAGTCTTGAAAAGTAATTGGTAAATGATTGTAAATAATAATCGACATGCAGCATACATTTTTCTTAAATAATTTTAGTTTTATTGGTGGCAGCCGAAGTCTATCTTTACGCCGTGTTCGGCTATTTGGCCTGTCAGTGCTCGTTTCAAATAAATTGTAGTTTCTCTTAATAAAAAGACTTATATTTCAAAAATATATAAAGTAAGTACATAGTACTCACACAAATGTGCTATGCAATTATATAATAAGTACTAAGAGATTTGTCTGCTCAACTAAGTAAATAACTTAATGAATGTTATATAACTGACAAAACAAAAGCCATGGCTACTGATAGCGTGTTACGAAATTAACCCACGGGGCCCAAATAACTGTGTTGAAGAGTAGTTACAAAAGAATTGTCAAAATTGTTCAGCAAAATGAAACCATACAAAAGACATCAACGCGTTTTTGTAAAAGGCTTGGTGGAAAATAATAACGATTGTTTTAACCTTTTCGTTTTTTAGGAAGTTTTTTAAAGTAAAAATGAGTTTATAATTTTGTGGTAGAAATGCTTCGTGCCTACTCTTCCAGCTACAGAACAGATAAAAGAGGTTTTATCTGTTCTGTCTGGTTCCGTGTGGTGCCGGACGTAAATAAAGTTTGTTCCCGTTGAGTTACACCATTTTGTGTTACACTGTTACCCATTGGAAAAAAAATGACCAATTAGTAACACTGTAACTCCAAGCCACTTTTTTTCCCTTTGAGTGACATTGTAACTCAACAGAACGCTGTGTTCCCGTGAAGTAACACCTTCTTGGGTAAAAGCATTGTTGAAATACATCTTGACTTAATACAAGGTTATTTATGGAACTAGTTAGAGTAGGTAGGTAGGAATTATTAAAAAAAATGGTTAGGTTAGGTTAAAACGGTGACTACGCATGAGCCGAGCGACCGAAGCGAGCGTTGCTCTCCACCCTATAGTTTTCCACGTGGCAGTTGATCGTTCGGCAGTTTATGTCTTTAATTCGGTTTCCTGTCCGTTTGGTGCCGGACGTAAAGAATAGCACCATCCAATTTGTTCCCGTGGGTGGCGTGAAAGGCGACTAAGGGACTTACAAAAAATGGGCAGCAGCGTTCTCTATGCATTTTAATACCATACTGCGATCGCCAACCCGCCTGCCAAGCGTAGCGATTATGGCAACCCCCCTCCTTTTCAGGGAGGCCTATGTCCAGCAGTGGATGTCATTCGGCTGAAATTATGATCTGATCTGTGCTTTCAACGATGTTATAGTCGCCGGCAAGTAACTTGGCAAGGTTTTGGCGTAGTGGGAGTAAGTTATAAACCCAAAAATAGCAACCTAAAAATTCTCACTTTTATTGCTTGTAATTTTTTTTTTAAACGTTGCCCCACACTAGGAATTTCTTCTGTATTGTGGGTGCGTTTACAAACATTTACACTCACATACACAAACAGCCAGACCCGGAACAACTACTTGCAGGTCATACAAATATTTGTTCCGTGCGGGAATCGAACCCGCGACACGCAGCGCAGCAGTCAATCGCTTAACCACCGCGCCAACCGTGTTCATCTTCGAGTTGTTACATTTCGAAACAAATGGCTGCATGATGATAAATGTGACGGCGCAGCAAGTGGCACCGTCTACTTTTGTTATGAAGTTACTGGAATCACCGAAAAGCTCGGATAAGAGTGACACTGGCTGCTGACAGTCACTCTAGCATCACATCGATGGTTACGTGGCGGCTTAAGGGTGGGATACGTGAAGGGAGCCGCTGTTGCCACGTCCACGACGAATTGGTATATTCCGGCACAATCCTGATGATATTGAAGCGACTGAACCACTAAAAAATGATGATCACTTTTGGTAAAGGCTACCCTTTTTTTTATTCACCCATAGTCCTTCATTTGCCTGTGTGCCAGGGCCACGATATCAATTTCGGACAAACTCGCAACTCTGGCAGGCATTGGCCCTAACGAACCCCGTCAGTTGGTGCTGACAACTCTTTGAGGCGCGCGTGGAATACAACGCGCCGTCGACCTGGGCCTGGTCCTTATCGGACGGCGAGCTACCCATCGCTCACCGTCCACAGGCCCGCGCCTACGTTGGCCGGAAATCGGCTTGCGACTCCCAACGCCCGGGGCGTCTCCTGCGGCGACTAGGGGCGAGAGGGAGCGAACCTTGCCTCTGCCTCACGCGTTCCGCCTCCTCCTTTGCAAGCATTACTGCTTCGCAGAAGGAGGAGTAAAGGCTACCCTTTTTTTTTTTTTTGGGTGGGAAATTATCAAATAACTTCTCCCGCTCTGGGCTGAGCGGGAGGGCGTGTCAGACTTTTGCTGACTAAAACCCACCCGTATTCCTTCATTTGCCTGTGTGCCAGGGCCACGATATCCCTTTCGGACAAACTCGCAACCCTGGCAGGCATTGGCCCTATCGGACCCCGTCAGTTGGTGCTGACAACTCTTTGAGGCGCGCGTGGAATACGACGCGCCATCGACCCGGGCCTGGTCCTTATCGGACGGTGAGCTACCCATCGCTCACCGTCCGCAGGCCGCACGCAAGGCTACCCTGCGCTGTTAATTGCAATTTTACAAGATATTCATATTAGGGCTAGGGGTGCTGTTTTCTGTTCCATAAAGAACGTAATGTAACTGTTTTTTGTTTCAAATAGCTCCTCGTTTAAATAAATAAAATATATGGAATCATGTGTGTGTAATTCAGGCAGCTATGTATTATAATATTTTTATTATCGTAGCAGCGTAACGCGTAAAAAATTGTGATAGCGCAGATTATTTTAAATTACTGTGGGTGCATGTATTGCATAAATAGGTATGCTGTAACTTATACCTACTTGTCAAACTTTATTTATAAGGTATGGCCAAAGATATTATATTAAACAGATATGTTATACACTCACAAAACAACCGAAAAAAGTGTTCCGCGCAGCAGCGGCAGCACATATACTCACTTTTCATTCATTTTACTTTTCACTACAAGTAAAAACTGGCCAAGTGCGAGTCAGACTCGCGCACGAAGGGTTCCGTACTCGTACCACTATCTATAAAAATGGCAAAAAAATCATGTTTGTTGTATGGGAGCCCCCCTTAAATATAAATGTTATTTTTTAATTTAATTATTTATTTTTAAAGTGATTATATAACTAAATATTCTGTGAACATTTCAAGCGTCTACCTGTTGCCGTTATCAATCCACGCTTACATCACAAATACATCCCCACACACATTCATTATACATGGGTATTTAATTGTTATTTTATATTTCTTTTTTTTTCCTTTGTCTTAGAATATGTTTAAATGTAAAATATCGGACTGTTAACACTACCAATAGGTTGGCACAGTCCGCAGTTGTATAATCCCTATTTTCAAGTAACCTCACAGCTGAACACTGTCTCTTAAGATGCAGGTTATCCTAGTTTAAGAGGCAGGGCTCACAATATCTGTATACAAACTTCTGCAGCGTAGTTAGCATCTTGTTAATCAGTGTATACTAATGTATGTTTCTTTGTCACAATAAACTATTATTATTATTATTACTTAAATATTACAAACTACAAGTCATTTTCATTTCGCCATGCAGAGCACAATGAAACGAGTTGTAAATTCCGAAACCGTAATGCTCAGAAAGTGTCTAATAGCGGTGAGTCATAGTGGAGTGATGTCCCCTCTAGTTGGACGTGATGGTTTCCATTGACATACGATTTTGGGATGAAAAATATTTTTTGTATGTTCGTTTAGTTTTTTCTCGAAGAGGAGCTCGTGGCTAAGTAATAACAGCGGCACGGGTCGATCCATCAGGTTAAGCAACGCTTGCCGGGGTTGGTCTGTGGATGGGTGACCATCTTTAAATACCGAGACTCCTCCGTGCCTCGGAAAGCACGTTAAACCGTTGGTCCCGGCTGTCATTCGTGGATCTTTAACAGTCGTTACGGGTCGTCAGACGGCCGAAAGTCTGACAACCAGTCTTACCAAGGGGTATCGTATTACCCAGTTATTGGGTTGGGGAGGTCAGATAGGCAGTCGCTCCATGTAAAATACTGGTATTCAGATGCATTCGGGTAGACTGGAAGCTGACCCCTAACATGGTTGGGAAAAGGCTGGCAGATTGATTTTGATTTTTTGTTAGTTTTTTTTCCACATTTTCGTATTTGGTTTTTTTTGTCTTATTTTATGGAACTTAAACTTAACTGGCCAAATTTGGGTGTTCAAACTCAAACCATTTATTTTAATTAAACGTATTACAGGCACTCGGTGTATGGATTATGTAGGTGCATCTGAATACCAGTGTGTTTTTTTATTTTGTGTTTTATTGTTTACGTTAGTACTTTATTAGACATTATTGCATCAGAGTTCATCTCATCATTCCAGCCGAAAGACGTCTACCGCTGTCCAGCAGTGGACGTCTTCTTCTTCTTCTTCGTCTTCTATTATGGCAACCCCCCCCCCCTGTTTTGGGGGAGGCCTATATTCATAGGCCTCCGCCAAAAGGGGGGGGGGGTTGCCATAATCGCCACGCTTGGCAGGCGGGTTGGCAGAGTTCGTCTAGAAAGGTGAATACTGACATTAAATCTACTATTTATATCGGCATTGTGATGCTGTATTCTAATCGAAAGACCGTGTTGGTGCTGGTTAAATTACAGCCACATCACGGATCCACGGCACATAAGATATAAATCGTTGCTGACGACTCTGAGATCGGCAAAATTTAGGCAATCCTAATGATACTTCCTATTACTTTGCATAAGCCAGAAACTTGTTTTCACTTGGTGAGAAAACCTAGATCTACAGATCTATACTCCATTTAAAATAAGATTAGATATTTAAATAAACCTTTTTTACAGTCCGTTCAACCGATTTTGTCTTCTATTGCGTTGGTGGCATGACAAATGGCAGATGTATTAAATAGTTGGTATTGTAACCACGTTTTTGCTTTTAATGCCATCCTTATGCCTACGGAATAGAAGTCAAAATCGGTTTAACGGACTGTAAACAAGTTTATTTAAACGTCTAATCTTATTTCAAATGGAGTATAAGTATACTTGTCAACAACTATTAAGCAAGCGTGGTGATTATAAATAATCTTTCATTCTTTTCAATGAAAAGATATGCAGCCTTTTTTGTCTTGCAGTGAGACTAAGAGAGGCTCAATCTACTCCAGTCGTATAGTTCCCAAAGAATGCAATCTCGAATCGAGATTTGCAACTTAGATCACGCGTGCTAAGTCTTGAGTCGATATTGACCATTCGATCGATCAGATACGGACATGCCGAAACTATAAGGGTTCCTTTTTGACTACGGAACCCTAAAAATGAAGCAATAACTGCTAAATTAATTATGTGATAGATACATGGTGCTTACTTAATTACATACATTGAAGAAGTGTATGTTTTCCTTAAAAAAAAAACAGTAATAAGTCAGTGTGTGAGTTAAGATAAACTCCTACCCCCTTATTACAAAATAAGGTTTATCTTCAGACCCAGGTTTAAAACATGGAGCCATTATTGAATTTCGAACTTTATTCCGACTATGGTAAAGTTCCTAAACACAAAACTGACAACTTAGTACCGAACTAAGTTTTCAGTTTTGTATAAAGAACGGTATTTCAATCACTGTTACGTTCTTATTACAAAAACTGGCTCCATGGTTTAAGCCATGTTAAAATATAAATCTTGTTTTGTAATAAGGCGGTTGGTGTTATATTTTTACCCGACTGCGGCGAAGCCAAACAAGAAGGGTTATGTGTTTGACCTATATGTATGTATGTCCGTCCCTCCGGGACCGGGTATACTCGTATTAAAATTATTCAAAATCAAAATTATTTTTGGCGCCAATAGGTGTTTTCGAAAAAGAAATATCTCCCAAGCCATGGCAATATTGTTAAGAAGTCGTTATTGTTAAGACGATGCCTCCGACTGCTTGCGATTGTTTATAGTATTAATTTATGTAAATCTTGTTGCCATCTTTATTAAGTTTATTTTTTACGCAATCGACTTTTTTATTTTTTTTATTTACTTTTTTTTTGTAAATTTAACAACTGAATGTTGTTTTAAAGCAACCAAGCAGCAAGCTGAGTTTTTGCAAGAGATCGAGATTGCATATCGTACTGCAATGGAAACGGAACCACCTAACGATTATATTCTGTCGAAATATCGTTCGCCACTAATGTTGGACTCGCGTTGCGTACGACGCACTTGTCCCGCACCGAAACCGCATCAAGGTTTATTGCGGCTACCGTAATGTGGGTATTTGGCTAAATTATCATGGGATGGGTTTGAAGTTCAGGGGGATTTAACTGAAGGTGTAATGGAGATAGGTAGGTGTATATTGGCGATTTAAACAGACGATCGTTGGAAACGTTTTAGTTGCATAGGTACTTGTTATCTAGATATCAAGTTGTTGATTAATAAGTAGCGATCGGATATTCGGATGCATATTCACCTAAAATTTGAGAGTTGACTAGTATGAGGTGCGCTTCGGTACGAGAAGTGTCGGTTTCCAAGACTGACGACTTTTTAAGAACTACTCTTTTGTACTGTGTATCCCCAAATAATTATATTTCATTTTAGAATAAAAGGTTTTGAAGAAATATTAATAGTGTTTTTAAACGTGTTATATTTTTCACAAAATTCTTGCCTAGTTCTAAATAGATAAGAAATATTTGTTATACTTAGGAATACAAAATTGTTTACCTACACACTGTTATTACTGAAACCTCGCGATCCCGGAATAAAAATATATTTTAAGAAGCCGTTTCCATACTTTGAATCCTTTGCCGGGAAGAACACGTACTTTAGGTAAATATGCATCCGAATATACGATTTCTATTAATAAGACAACGTTTACTTCTTTTGTTTGACGGAAAAGACGAATATTTTTTCTGCCCGATTAATATTATTATTTTTGGTTGATTTTTTGTTCCGAACGTCCGAATGAAAAAAACTGTCTGTCTGTCCGTCTGTCACAGCCAATTTCTCCGAATCTAATAGACCGATTAATTTGAAATTTGGTATACATATGAGTTTCTGTGACCCAAACACGGACATTATCGTAAATAAATGATTTTTTGAATATGGCGGTCATTTTTGGGGGACTAATTTGGAAAATTAAAAATAGTTTTGCAAACTGTATCGTGTGACACTTTAAATGAAATGGTCACAATTTTTTTTAATAATTTTGAAACAAACAGTTTTTTTTTCAAAGTAAATAGCTGAAAATTGACCATCGAGAGGCCAGCTTATACTGCAAATGTATAGCTTGATGTGTAGCCGTGTGTACAAGCGCCTTATCTCTGAATAAACAGAGCTTAAATTTTTGAAAAAATAAATACAGGAAATAGTTCTGTATTTAGAGATTAAAGGAAAACCTACAGGCTGACTTTGAAAACATGCCACAAAATTTAAGGGAGTGTTCTACCCATCAATATGAACAACTTTTACTATAGGACCAAATTAGAATTCGCAACTCGACTTTTTTATACAAAATGGTCCAATCGGTTAAGTACCTTTATAGGAAGGTCGAGTTTTTTCACCCCCTTAAATTTTGTTGCATGTTTTCACAGTCAGCCTGTATAATAAGTTTATGGTCTTAAAATAACATGGTAAGTCTCAATATTTTGCGTACTAACTTACATTTGCAGTTGGAATGTATGGGAGAACATGTTTTTCAACTACGATGTTAAGTTTGTTCTTGGAATAAATTAATCACAACTACGGAACTCTTCATTGTGCGAATTTGCGTGGTGTGACACGTAGGTACTTGGCCGGTTTTCATAAGTCAAATAACTTTTATATTATTTTTTATATAAAAGCTGTGTAACTGCAATAATAAATCAGCCCTTATTAGGCTTTTGGAAGTAAACCTAGGCCAAGTATGTTCTCGAGGCAAAAGTTCTCGCATCACTATATCGGTGGTGCGAGGAAGCGAGGGCGCGGGGCGAGTGGCCGATGCAGCGACATGTGGAGTTGCGTCGGTCACAGCTTCGCGCAGCCCTGGTGGCTGAATGGCGGGCAGGCTTTCACACCCTACCCGGCCTTGTCACCATCGAGGCAGCCCGGGCGGTACTCGAACCCTGGCTCGGGAGGAGGCACGGCTCCCTGTCATTTCGGGTGACGCAGGAGCTCGGGGCATGATTGCTTCGGGAAGTACCTGTGTCGCATAAGCAGCCCAGACGCCCGATGGATTTCTTTCCGGTGGAGATTCTGGATTCGATTCCCAGGTCGGGCAAAAGTATTACTGGGCTATGATCTGTGTTAGAAGGTTTGGTATCCGCACTAATTCATTCAGGCGGACCATTGTGCGTGGGCCCTGGCCGCCGTAGGTGGTTATTTCAACCAACCTACTGAAGAATTTGGGTTCCCCCCCTTTGTGGGAGGCCTATGTACAGCATTGGACGTCTTTCGGCTGGAATGATGATGATGATGATGATGGGTGACGCCTGTGCATTCAAAGAGCACATGAGCAACGGTCTCCTCAGCCTCCATGCAAGCCCTACACAGAGGGCTGTCCGTTATGCCTATTGTGTGGAAGTGTTTTTTAAGCGAACAGTCATCAAGCGCAGGCCGGTCCTGTCCAGGCGTAATAAACGCCTGCATTATTGGGCTTTTGGTAAGGAATTTCTGAGTAGTGGCCCGGTGTTTGAAAGTTGGAGGTGTGACACCCCTCGGAATCACGTGAAGCCGTTGGTTCTGTGCCTGATCTCTCCCCGATCATATCATATATTCCTATTCCTCGGACATTAGCCGCTATTAACACTCTCCTGAACTCAAACACAGATCTTGATATGTTTGCGAATGAATGGAAGGTGATACTGTCAGAATGTTTGAATTTCTGTGAGAAGAATGCATGACTGTGTTATATAAATGTTATGTTTAAATAGTGTAATTGGCTTCGGCCGTTCTATTTAAAATAAAAATAAATAAATAAAATAAATAAATATCATATTGCTGCCCCATTGGACTATCAAATCAAATCAAATATTTATTTATTGCATAAATGGTATTGGTAGTACGTACATATTAGAGCTTAATAATTAAGTAAGCGTAGTAGTAAAACTAACAAATATCTGTAGGGGTGAACTACTGTTCGCCTAGCTAGGTAGCAAAGCAACCTGTATTAAGGTAACTATGATAGTAAAGGAACATATAGAGTGCACCTGTGTTTGCGCAAACACTTTGCACAAGAATCTGGATGTTATAGTGCACAAGTGGCTGATCTCCGTTGAGATGAACTTCCGTTAATATTATAAGATATTATTATAAGTCAGGAAAAAATGTTTACCTGAGAAAACGCTAGACGGTCGTGAAAACGATTTTTGCTAAAAGTGAACTTTCGATTCTGCAAATCATATTTAATGTAATTAAGAAAATAAGGTGGTAATTAGTCTATCCAATTAGCAAAATATGTGTTTAATTCTATAATTATCCAGTGAGAGTAATTAGGTACGTGTAACATACATGCTCATTCGCCATTTTTTTTACTGTTATTTTCTTTTAATTATTTCCTTTTCAGCCATAACGTTAGTTAACAACTAGTATTAGTGCTAGAATGTTCTAGCTTTTAGTTTACAGCTTAATAAAGGTATTGTTGCTAAAGGAAGGCGAGGTGACATCATAAACAATATTAGTTTGTCTAGTATTTTATGTAAAAAATCTATGTACAAAATTTCAAAACTGTATCATGAAAAATCACAAAGTTATAAGGTTGTTATGTTACAGGGTTGTCCGTACAAAAACATGCTAACGGCGCCCCCCCCGCCTCGGGTTGAACGACATTGGTCAAGTCTTATATTCGTCAAATCGGCAATTCGTCAAATTTGATATTGGTCAAAGCTGTAGTTCGTCAAATCGTCTTTTTGTCCAATTATGACATTTGCCAAATACGCTATTGGTCAAGTCAATGTACAGTCGATGTAAACATGCGTTTTGAATTCACATAACTTACTTGTAGGAACTTACAAAAGGAAAAGCCGCCTGCTGTAAGTTCCTATTTACATCATTAAAATGTAGTAAATAGTAATTAAGTATTCTGAGGTTTAATTTGTTTCGATTGTTACCTCCTCCTCTTTAGTATTTAAAAAAAAGAAGCTAAAAATTATTTAAATAAAGTAAAAAGAGATGATGAGAAGCAGAGGAAACATCCAACATCATAAAATATGCCATAACAGTTGTGTTGGGTATGAATTCTATGTAAATAAATATGAATTGAATAAATGAGTTAATAAAAAAATATCATGAGGTACTTTAATTTTCACAGTTGATTGTACTTAAATTACTTGACCAATATCGTATTTGGCAAATTTCATAATTGGACAAACAGACGATTTGACGAACTACAGCTTTGACCAATATCAAATTTGACGAATTGCCGATTTGACGAATATCAGACTTGACCAATGTCGTTCAACCCCCCCCCGCTTCCAGGGTCGTCTTGCGCTCATTGATAATAATTTGACAGTAGGTACCTAATCGTACGGCGATTGTATTGTAAGTAATTACGTGGTGATAACATTTTCCACCACACTTAAATATTTTTGGGACAAAATATAACATGGTGTAAAAATGATTGAAATCGATTCAGTTCCTTATTCTGAACCAAGTATATCCAGGTTTCGCATTTACTAAAAATAATGTTGTTCATGTCAGGCGATCAGCTGTCAACTGATGGAAGGTTATACGAGTACTCGTAAAAGGATGCACGCGGTGCGGCGGCGCTGAGAATGGTCGAGCTAACTGACTATTCTAATGTGCTTGGTTATTAATAGGCTACGTTTTTGTGATCATTTTGGCTTGTGAAATTTCTATTTTTGATTAATATTCTTTTGATATATTTTTAAAGTGTAATTTTAATTAATGAAATAATTTTACTATTTCACTTCTGATTCCTAACCACTATTTTGTAGACGCTTTACAAGGAAAGCACCTGTCAGGGTTCGAACCTATGACAGTAAGTCGCTGTCCACCACTGCTCACACTCACTGATATTTAACAGTTTACTTCCCCGGACCAGCTCCTTCAAAATGAGCTCCCTTACTTCTCTTCGTCGTCGTCGTTCCCTCAATGCTGAGTATCGCGACCACATACGATGCATCACCAAGTCAAGCGGTCTTCTGCAGTGTGGACCGCTCGATAAATGCTACCTCAAACAGCCTTCTTGATCGCGTCTGCCCATCTTGCTGGTACTCTGCCCTGAGCGCGTTTTCCTACCACCCGGCCCAGTATCATAAGCCTTTCCAGACCATGCTTAGGTGAACGCATAATATGTCCGAAAAAGCTGAGGGCACGCTCCTGGCATATTGTAGAAGTTGCTTGGTGATACTGAGTTCCTCCAGTATGGATTGATTCGTTCTCATGGCGGTTCATGGTATACGAAGTAGCCTCCACCAACACCACAACTCGAAAGCATCTATTTTACTGCTTTCGCGACTTTTGATGCACCAAGTTTCACTGCCTTATCAAAATATTGAAAAAACTAGAGCACGGGTCAGTCGTACTTTGGTATTCCGACGGATTCCACGATTCTTCTAAATTTTCCCTAGAGTGGGGTCTACTCAAAACGATCTAGCATTACCGGTTACAAAACTATCCATTATCCATTTTTCCATTCAGGCCCGAATGTAATGTGTATCAAGATTTATAATAATATTCCAAAGTCTTTAAAAGAAATACAAAGTAACAATTATATTTAAAACAAAATTGTTCACTTATTTGAACCAGAAGTGCTACTACACATTGCTAGACTTTTTTGAAGAAAGGAAAAACAATAAAAATAATGGAATAAAATTGCTCACCATTGTTTGTAGACATTCCTACATATTTTAATTTATTTGAATTGATTCATTTTATTTTGATTTAACTTATTATTCATTCATTCTTATAATAAATTATAAGTAATTTAGTTTGAAAGCTACAGTAACAATAAACAATAATTATTCTATTCTATTGATTTGAAATTGTAAAATGACACAAATATTATAAAATGTATGTAATTTATCATTTTTTAATTTTGTTCCGTTTTGCAGTACTCTTACAGGGTGCATATTTGAAACTTTTATTATTATTCCAACCTTTTTTTATCATGTTTGCAATAAACTGATTTGATTTGATTATCTCCGAATCGATAAGCCGATCGACCGTTTCTTGGCTTCCAACGTTTCCTTTTTTGACTTCGAGCCCTTACCCGACTTCAAGTAACATTTTTGACTATGACTCTTTGACTTTCGTTTTTTTTCTTTTCACCGTAGTCAGTCAAAGTCAGCCGTAGTCAGGGAACGGCCGAACATTCAGCCGATACTTTGGATTTATCTTCGGAGTAGACCCCCAGGTAATTGCAGTTTTGGCCATACCAGTACGACAGTGGATATCCCCAAGCCTACGACTACTACTACTTCTTTTGAAAATTTTGCATCAAACACTAACTGTTTTTTTTCTTTTTCTCTTTATTTATTAGGGACTTGGAACAAGTCATGTCAGCCCCATCATTTCCTTAAGTAAATTACTTACATTTTCTTAAGACTATTAAATATAAACTTATAAATAAGCTTAGCTTTGTTGCTTGCAGGGTAAGCCAGAATACATTGAAATTTACTCAATTATTCAATTTGATTTTTTTACATAAATGTTGTCTTTCATAATCATTGCGAATACAATATATAAGGAGGTGTTGGACATCTTCTGGTTTATCACAAGCAGTACAGTTATACTCCATTTGAAATAAGATTCGATATTTAAATAAACTTGTTTACAGTCCGTTCAACCGATTTCGACTTCTATTGCGTAGGCATAAGGATGGCATCAAAAGCAAACATTGGTTACAATACCAACTGTTTATTACAGCTGTCATTGGTCATGCCACCAACGCAATAGTAGTCAAAATCGATTGAACGGACTGTAAAAAAGGTTTATTTAAATGTCTAATCTTATTTCAAATGGAGTATAGGTGAAAGGGATTTCTTCATTATACTTAAAGGTAATTTTTTTAAGTGGTACATGCCCAGATCGTATTCTAAAAGCTATTTTAAGTAATCGCCTACCCAGTTTAACATCGGTAAACCACGGTATCCGAGGAGGCTCACATTGCATACTTTTGTACCATATTCATACACCAACTTTCCCATCAATATATTTACCTTTTAAACGATGAATGCTTATATTTACATTCATTTCTTAATTGTTATAACAAAACTTGGTATCGCGATTTCTAATGCGTCGGTTTATGAGTACGTGTGTACAAGACGGATGCACGTGACGTAATCGTTGCTAAATTTGGCGGCGGCGCAATAAACTACGGACAACAGTTTTTCATTCGTGTTGCCATGAATTTTATGTAAGTTGGATAGTCCTGACTCCTGACCTAATATGCAAGCTGAGGATTGACAAACAGTTGAATTTTCATCTCACTGCCACGGATGTGCACCAGCACACTTAAAGGGTTTGAACGTGCCCGGATGTGAGTAGAAAAAACAACTTCAGCTTTCTATGTCGTGTCGAACAGGAAATTGCTTAAATCACCATATTTGTCAATGGACTTGGTGATCATAGATTGTTGTTATTAGAATACAGGGTAAAGGCTTCTACATAATGGCGCGACACAAAGGCCCCGCGTATCGCGCGACGAGCGGTGCATTTGTGTCGCGTCGCTAGTCGCGCTGGTCTGTAGAAGCCTTAATACTTATGTCAGTACTATACACGAGGAAGGAAAGGCCATGATTTTTACTTAAAACTACGTCATGAAACGATGTAAATGTAAAAAGTTAAATTAATTTAAAAAAACCCGGTAAATTAAAAATATTATGTATTCGCTCTTTAAGTTTAATATTTTAATATTTTTATCCAAGCGTGAGCTTGAAACATAGCAAAGAACACTCGATTAAGACAACTATCAAACAAAATAAATAGGTCCATCCGTTCAGGAGCTATTTTTTATTTTATTTATTATGGGACAGTAAACAGCTACGATATAAAAGGTTTACAAATAACAATAATATAGGCTCTTATGTATCCGCATGTTAACAAAATTAAGATTAGGCAATAAGTGCAACTATAGTAGCATTACACAGAAAAATTATTATATAAAATTAATGTAAAAGAAATAGATTATTAAAATACAATACTTACAATTAATTAATTAACTATATATTTTTTTATTTTTTTTTTAAATTAATTTTTTAATAAAAGACATAGGGATTGTTCCATATTATCACAAAGATTTAAGATTATAAAAAAGGAATTGACAATACAATTCCTTGCTAGCCTAGCTATGATGCCAAAGACAGACACACAGATACAATACCCCTCTTTTTCGTCGGGGGTTAAAAATGTTGCTCAATAGGTGACGTCATTTATTTTCAAAATAAACCAGTCAAACTTATCATAATGGTTCACATAGCCTTCTTGAGAATTTAAGGTAAAACCTCCAATTTCCGTATGCATGTAACCTCATGGTCACCCTACATTTCTTTACTAGTGCGTGAAGCGTTGCGTGCGCAACATTTACCGATTTGCTACTTGTTTAAACTTCTGTTCCTCTGTTTACCCCTAAAACCTATTTGCCATAACAATATCAACCTTACACCATTGAAATAAAGAGTTTAGATAAACCACCTGGTATGAATTTTAAAACTTTCCTGCCAGGAGATTTAAAGCGTTATGCCCTTGTAATAAGATCTTTAGAAGAAAGGCTTGGATGTCATTAGAAGTATTACGGATTCGGTAAGATTTTGTGATTTATTTATTATTGTGTAATGATGTGGTTGATGTTATTTTCTTTATTTTTAATTAATTTTAAGACATTTGACATTGTTTCGTATGGTACCGGACAAAGAATAGCACCATCCTATTTCTTCCCGTGGGTGTCGTAAAAGGCGACTAAGGGACTTACTAGAGAATGGGCAGCAGTGTTCTCTGTGCATTTTAATACCATACTGCGATCGCCAACCCGCCTGCCAAGCATGGCGGTTATGGCAACCCCCCCTCCCTTTGGGGGAGGCCTATTTCCAGCAGTGGACGTCTTTCGGCTGAAATGATGAAATGATTGTGACATTTACATAGTTACCGCTACTAGTACATTAGTTAGATTTTTTATTTTATTTTGCTAAGTAGAGCAATTATATATTTACGCTTTGAAAGTTCAGACAAATTGCAGAATAAAACAGTTTTGAAAACGTTATGTAGGCATAGTTTTCGTAATTCAGACTATGTAGACTTATAATCATACGGTACTAATTAGGTACGTGCTTAATAGCTCAGGAAAATAAGTTAAATTAGAGGCAAATCTGTGAAATAAATCCTAGTTAAGCTTTTTCACGAGCAGTGGTGGCCCAGTGGTCAATGGCCGCGACTTACGAGTTGTAGTTCGTGGGTTTAAACTCAGACAGGCCATTTAGAAAGAAAGAAAAATTGTTTATTCTGCACAAACAAGACACCCTTTACAAAAATAAAATAAAAATTGACAAAATACACACTACAAAATGGCCAAATTGCAATCATATTTTAAGACGAGACGAGATTTACTTTGTGTATTGCATCACCACTGCTTTCAAAACGGTGAAGGAATGCAACGAGATGCGTCGTATGTGGTCGCGATCCTCAGCATTGAGGGAACGATGAAGAAGAAGGGAAATAGGGGAGCTAATTTTAAAGGAGCTCGTCCGGGGAAGTATAACAACGCCAGGACTGCCAGGCGTTATGACTTCCCCGACTGAGCCATGGGCGTTTTGATATTTTTACGCAAACTGTTTAATATTAGTATTGTAGGTCGTAAGTTCGAACCCTGGCGCTTTACTTTGTGTAAATTATTTCATCACCACTGCTCTCAAAATGGTAAAGGAAAACATTGTGAGGAAACCGGCATGTCCTAGAACTAAAAATTCAAAGATAAGTGACATTCCTAACCCGCACTGGGCCCGCGTGGTGGATTACGGCTCACTCCCATCTCACAGAGGGGTGGCTTGTGTCCCAGCTGTGGGAACGTTACTAAAGGCTGACTATGCTAAGCGGGATTATTATTATTTAGGCATTAGAAATCGTACGCTGAGAACGAAAGTGACCTATCTCATTTTTTTTTTGTAAAATGTGTTAAATAGAAAATGACTCAAAAAAGTACACTCTATCTCTAAAAAGTGATAAAGCCAAATAATATTGTACAAAAGGAATTCGTGACTTTCGTTTTCATATTATTAAAAAGTTATTTTAGAATGAAAAGAAAATGTTCAATCCGTTGAACACATTTTCTTCTAATCCCAAAAATTGTAAATTTTGACTTGACGAGTCACATTTGTTCTCAGCGTGCGAAATTATCTGTGAAAAGTCCACTACGAAATCTTGAGCGAAAGAAAAACGACATGTAGGTTCAAAAAGTGACGTTTTACTTTTCGATATTTTTGCAATAAACTGATTTTTCGGACCTTTGAGCTATTAATTTTTGTTCTATGATGTTATGATGTTTGTCCAATGCCTAAATAAATGTAAAATGAATTCATCACTCGGTTTTTTTTCGCAGAAAATATTTTATCTTCCTAGACTATAACTAAAATAGAGATAGAACTTTCTTTTGTTTTGCCTTTTAACGTTACATTCAGCGACCATTATCATCCTTTCAGCCGAGAGACGTCCACTGCTGGGCATAGGCCTCCAACCGTCGCCACATCTACCGATCCTGCGCTTGTTGAATCCAGATTCCAGCGGCCTTTTGCTGGTAATCCCTACACCATGTGTCGCTCGCTATAAAGCATAACTTCGGTGAAGAAAGCGATGGATTATCTGCCCCGTACTTAAAAACATAATTAATAAACTTAATTAATGCATTGTCGTACTTAAAAACCGTCCATCGGACCGGTAAATAAATTGGTTCATCAAAGTCTAACACAGCATACCTTATTTTATTGACGTATCCATCTATTAAATGATGCAAATGCCTGGAAAATTGTCGTGGTGAATGCTCTAGTGAGATGATAAGTACAGTGAGATTAACAAGTGGTTCCGATTTTTTCAGACTCTAAGCTACTGTAAAAATTGGTACGGGAGGCATGACGAACCGTCGTCGTCAGTTTCTTATAAACGAAGTATTCGGGGGTGCTGCGAAAGTACAAGTATCCACCGGGCCTCCGACTCATAGTACTAGAAGAAACAGTGGGGTTTTAGTCGGTAGGAGTCGAACATAACCTTGCGTTCTTCCCAGACGGAACCAAAAACATGAGGACTTGCACAAGGAAGTAAAAAATTAAGGTCCATTTATGACGATCATAAATGTATGGTTCAGTACATTGATGTATTAAATAGGAAGATATGGTACGCGCTGCTCGATGTGGACCGCATAAATTAAGGGAAAGCACACAATCGACCTACATGATTCCCGGTTTGCGGGTAATACCCGAATCGTAGTTTGTTTGCGAGTTGTTATCGGTACGTAACAGTGACAATTATTGCGATCTCGTTCCCGCTATAGCCCGCGTAATATGTCTCTCTATTTCGGTTGTCGAGCACATGTCGCACGACATCGGGTCCATTTAATATTAACGTGATGTTAGAGAGTGGCCTATCTTCGTATTTAATACATCAATGGTTCATGATCAGTATTAAAATTAGCTCCTGTCCAATGACGATGTCTTTATACACTTAAAAAGTGTTTTGCCTGTGGCAGTAAACAACAAAAGAGTATGGAAAGCAGGTGGAGCCGCATGCAAAGTATTCAAGGCGAAGAGGGACAACACACAATTGAAAAACGAAATATTTTTGTAGAACTATCAATCTTTCGGGAAAAAGAAAATTCTGTTGTATGAACGAGGCTCGCAATTTTCGTAACTAGTTGGCCATCAACATCATCATCATTTCAGCCGAAACACGTCCACTGCTGGACATAGGCGTCCCCGAAGCACCGCCACTTCGACCGGTTCTGTGCTTCCCGCATCCAGCGGATACCTGCGGCCTTCACAAGGTCATCGGTCTACCTTGTCGGAGGCCTTCCAACGCTACGTCTTCCGGTACGCGGTCGCCACTCCAGAACCTTTCGGCCCCATGCCCAAGCTTGGCAATTCTTCGGGCTATGTCGATTAACTTGGTTCTCCTGCGGATCTCTTCATTTCTGATTCGATCACGATCACTAGTTGGCCATGCAAGCATGCAAGTGAGCAGTATAACAGAATAACCAAAAATACAAGCAAACATTTTTTTTGGTCTAATTACAAGCGTGACGACTAAGTATAAATTTTACAAAGTTAGCATTTTTGTTAGTGCCTCTACTCTCAGAATAGAAAGTACGTAAGCGCGTTTGTCTCGTGTCTCAGCGCTCATTACCTGTTACTTTTTTATTAAACGATGAATTTGTGGTAACAATTCTTGATACGATACGGCTACGCTGCGAGGGATCGAATCGGAAAAAGAAGTGTCGGTGGGTTTAAAACCACATCACTACATATTATAGTGCGTTAAGCTACACGATTACTGACAAATGCTTGCACTGATTGGAAAGGTCCTCTCAAAATTTGTGTGGTTCTTTCCTCATAAGACCATTTCAGACACGGATCTACTAGGTCCTCACACGATCTGACCAAGATTATGTCTGGACTTTAAAAGAGACTTGGACCACTTTTTTTTTGTGTAGGAAGTTATCAAATATCTTTTCCCGCACTGGGCGGAGCGGGACGGCGTGTCAGACTTTTACTGACTAAAACCCACCCGTGTTCCTTCATTTGCTTATGTGCCAGGGCCACGATATCCCTTTCGGAAAAACTCGCAACCCTGGCAGAAGACTTTGACCCCTGAGTTTGTTTCGCCATATGTTCTCAGGGGTAGTCAGATCGCCATGGGATCTGGAAGCAAACGTCCTCTCGCACATCTGGCAGTGGTGCGAGGAGGCGAAACGCCGCGCCGGGGCAAAACTCCGCTGCCGCGAGAAATCACGGCACAGCGCACAGAGTTCAGAAGGGATCTCATGGCGGCATGGAGAGTGCGATTGTCGCAACCCAGCGCTGGGCACGCCACAATTTTGGCGATAAGTCCCCTCTTTGAAGAGTGGCTAGGGAGGCACCCAGCGTCCTCACCTTCCGCCTGACGCAGGTCCTCACCGGACATGGTTGTTTCGGGAGGTTCCTGTTCAGGATAAAGCGGGAGGAAACGCCTGGGTGTCACCACTGTGTGGATCGCCCGGAGGACACGGTGGAGCATATGGCGGAGGTCTGCCCGCCTGGGCGGAGCAGCGCCGTGTCCTCACTGAGGCGATCGGCGGCGGCGATCTCTCGCTTCCGGCCTTGGTTCAGGCCATGGTTCGGAGCGAGAGTGCATGTGACGCCGTCACCTCCTTCTGTGAAGCAGTAATGCCCGGCAAACGTAGGCGCGGGCTTGCGGACGGTGAGCGATGTGTAGCCGTCCGATAAGGACCAGGCCCGGGTCGACGGCGCGTTGCGTTCCACGTGCGCTTCAATGAGATGTCAGCACCAACTGACGGGGTCCGTTAGGACCAATGCCCGCCAGAGTTGCGAGTTTGTCCGAAAGGGATATCGTGGCCCTGCCACACAGGCAACGGGAGGAACACGGGTGGGATTTAGTCAGTAAAAGTCTGAAACGCCCACCCGCTCCGCCCACAGCGGGAGAAGTTATTTGATAATGTCCCAACCAAAAAAAAAGGGAGTCAGAAAGGAAATGTCGACCCTATCTAGCTTATTATTTTTTATTTTATTTTATATGACGTGTAAAAGTGATTCCGATATCCTATTTACAGAATAAAAGATTCCATTTTATTTCGTATTATAAAAAAAAAGTCCCTAGCCGCATCATCTGTCTGTCTGAACGCGATAAACTCAAAAACTACCGAACGGATTTTCTTACGGTTTTCACCAATGGACGGAGTGATGAATGAGGAAGGTTTAAGTGTATAATTCATTAAGGTTTTGAGTAAATTAACTGAATATTGATATAACGATGATTGTTGAATATGTCGCAAAAAATCGTGCCGACCGGGAGTTTTACTGGCGTGCGCGTTACGCTAGTACGTTTCTGAAAACGGGAAACGTCCGATCTCCACGCGGGCGAAGCCGCGGGCATAAGCTAGTTTAATCTACAACTCGATGAAATAGATAACATTTACACTGAAATGAAAATGACTACAACGCCGGTACTCTGTAAGTTTCCAATAAGTTCATCAAGCCCTTATTATAACTTTAGGAAGATTTTTGGGGTTTTGATACGATCATCCTCACTATGATTTTATCAAATTGATCTGTAGTTGTTATCACATTCTGTGTTTAACCCATGTCCCTGATTACTGTATTACCAGGATAATTAACTATTTCTATTTCTAGTAACGACACTGTCATTATACTGAAGTGTCAGTGGGTTTTAACCACTTTTAATCTAAAACTCAATGAAATAGGTACTAAAGTATAACATTTACACTGAAATGAAAACGACTACAACACCCTTACTCTGAAAGTTTCCAATAAGTTCATCGAGTCTTTAAGAGCGTCTCAGATCTCCGGTGCGTTCGCGGCATCTCTCCACAGACAATGGCTCACCTCCCATCTTGCACCGCATGCCCTGTCACCTGCACACGTGAGGACCTAATGGCTACGTCAGCGAACGGTATTCGCGTTGCTGATATTTGTGGTAAACGAATTAAATTAAAAAATATTTTATTGTGATATTTTGCCATTGACACGCTCGAAAAGTATCGAGTCCTTATTATGATTTTAGGAGGATTTTTCGGGATTTAATGCGATCATCCTCGCTGTTTGTTCCTAGTCAAATTGATTTAGTCTTGTAGTTGATAATTTGTCCTGTGTTTAACATATATGTCCCTGCTAACTGTATTACCTGGTTATAATACTATTTCTAGTAGGTACTTAATGATAGTGTCATTATACTTTATCCCTTTGCTGCTGTGAAGCTGCTGCTGTTCCGGTCGCTTAATAAAATCGACCAGATGGTGTCTCGTCGGCGCGACGGGACTAGAAAAAGTGTACAAGACATCATCACGCTTCTGAAGGATACCGATCCTGACGACGTGCCGACATTTGTGGTGAGGGATCTGAACAAGTTACCTCCAGTCACGTTTGACCACGTCGACGTTACGAGCCTGTTGAAGGATATTGTGTATTTGAAGGCTAGTCTAGCTGATGTGCAGAGGAAGTTGGTGACATCCCAGATAACCGTCGCAGACCTGCGCACAGAACTCGATGAGTTGCGCTCCGTGGCGTTAATTGGGTCACCGGCGTGTGTGAGCAACGTAAATACACGCCGAGGTGTCTGCCTAGACACATCGGTCACGAGTTTTGCGTCAGCAGTTTTGTCACCGGCGCTGATTGCTGAGTCTGCGTTTTGCGCCGCAAGCATGCCTCGTAGCCACACTCCCGTCCCCGCAGCTCCTCCCCGCGGCGCTGCCCGATCAACGCGACAATCTGACCCGTTGGTCACTGTGAGCGCCCCTACTGCTCCCCCCGCAAAGCCTGTGGCTATCAAGGAAACGAACCGGGCTGATGATGACGGCTTTGTGACGGTGCAAAGGAGGAAGCGCCGACAGAGTAGCTGCAAGAACCGCTGCGGCAAGGCTCCTACGGAGCCAAACGAAAAACTGCGTGCTGCGAAGCCGAATACTCCGGTGTATATTTCCCGTCTCCACTACACCACCGACGCGGAAAACATCGCGAAGTACGTGCGCCAAAGACTGAAGTACGCGCCGAAAGTGCAGCTGCTGGAGTCGCATCGCAACGTCAACTTTAAGACGTTTGTGGTGCGCAACCAACCAACGTGCTACCTGCCTCAGGTGATGGAACAAAGATTTTGGCCTCAGGATGTGGTATTCCGCCGCTTTCGCGGTCAAGTACCACCAGAACGTACGAAGACTTAGTTCATCTAAGTGATACTAACATAGCTTTAAGTTTTATTTACTAACGCAATTGTTAATATATGTATACTTTTATTATTATTATTTAACGAGTCACGAATTGCACTTTTATATCCTACTTTTGCTATCCTTTATTCTCTCAGTACAGTTATGTGTACCACTTTTTCAACCAACGACCGTATCGTAGTCGTGCACTGTAAACCAGCTCCTTAAATATTTGCAGCACTTACAGCGCTCGCTGCTTGTCCAAGGTCTCCTTTCACTGGATATAATGAGATGCACTCATACAAATTGCAGGCATTTTGCTTTATTTTACTCTGTAAGACTACCGTTAGAACAGACTGGTATTTTTGTAATGAATATAATGGTGCTTGCAGATAGTAATGGTTGAGTTTTTGAATAAAACAATACATTAAGACGCTGACAACAGCTAAACCGCGGTGTCAGATTGCATACAAAAGAAAGGGAAGCGCGATGATACAACGCTTGTAATTTATCGCAAAATATGAAGCAATTATCTATTTACTCAAAAATGAGTTGAGTAATCGAAAATAAAAAACAACCAAGTTCTGCATACAAATACGAGTAAGACGTTCTTGTTATTAATTATATATACAGGGTGTTTGGCAGAACGTTGAACATACGAAAATGGTGGGTAGGTGGGGTCATCTGCTACTTACTCAGCCCTAATTTATTTGGCCCTGGCCGACTGGGTATTTAAAAAAAAAAAAAAAAGTTTTTTTCTTGTTTCACCACTTTCCTAACTTTAAAGTGTATTTTTTTTATTAAAAATGGGGAATAAAACAGGCAATTTTTTTTTTTTTAATCTTTGATGTTGGCAGATTGTTATAAAATTATTGCTTTGTTCAGATGTTAGCTAGAAAAAAAGTTATGAGTCCTCAAACTTACAGAAAGATGTAAAAAATACTTGAATGTTAATTTCAACTTGCATTTAAAAAAAAACAAAAAATGATTGAGGAGTTCCAATTCTAGCAAAACATCCCTAGTGTGTGAGCTTTCTAATGGTATGTAACTTGCTTTTATAAAAAAAAAACTTTAAGAGTTATTTCATAATTTTATCAAGCAGGAAATTTTTGACGAAACTCTACCTTTACGGAAAGTTAAATGTTTTGCGAAATTTAATACTGCAAAGTTGGTAAAAATTATGGATCGACGGCTTGCCAGTAGCAGTGGTGCAAATTGACATTCACTATTCCCTTGAGATGGTTACACAAAGCAGGTAGAAATTTTGTTTCACTCTTGCGCAGTCATAGCGTATTTTTGCTCTCTTTCGCTCTCGTGGCACCGTGACGCCTCAGAATGAATTCTTTTCTTTTATTCAGTCGAGACTTAACTGCCTCTGCGATCTCACGTGCCCGTTACGCTTACGTTTGTTTTTGTTCACTTCGTTTTCTTTTATTGTTATCACTAGTTAAGTTTAAGTTTAAGTTTGTTAAGTTTTTTGTTATTACTGTTACCTGTTGTTATTGGTAAAGAAATGGCTGCTTTTACTAGTGAGGAATACGCGGACATGTTGTTAGCGTATGGAAGCGCTAATACAAATTCGCGTGAAGCGCGAAGAATTTATCAAGAGCGTTATCCCAACCGCCGAGTACCCAGTCATCAGACGTTTGCGAGTACTTACCGACGTTTACGACAAACCGGTAACCTGAACTTACAAGAACCACGAGTGAACGCAGCACGACCCGATGCTACCATTGACGAACAAGTTCTTGCCGAGTTTGACGCGGATTCTACCAAAAGCATTAGACAGATAGCTTCAATACTTGGCTTAAGCATATGGAAAGTGTGGTCTGTTCTCCGGCAAGATGGTAGACATGCTTTTCACTACACTCCAGTGCAAGGTAAGATTAAGCCGTTTATGCACTGCATCTGATACGATTTTGTGGAATGTAGTAAATTATGAGACAGTTCAATTGATCGTTCCATTTAACCTTGATTTCGTCACTTTCTTTATTAGTTGTTTTGCCTCATGTTGTTTTTAGCGCATTCAATTCTAATTTCAAATTAAATTCAATAAACTATTCCTATTCGGCCGCATTCACGTAACAATCAGGCGGCCAGCGCTTACAGGATTCGGATTTCGGATTCGGTTTGCGCAGGTGGTCAGCGTAGGTAAACTTGCCAGCACTTATGGGTCCTTTTTAGAACAAAATTGGAAAGTCGCACGCCCTTTTGTGAATTTGGTCTTACGTCTTTATGGCTAAGCCATAAAGCCAATTAGTGTACTTAAAAATTGAAGATGAAACTCGGAGGAAGAAAAGATTCAGTATTGAAATCAATTCTTAGACATGTTTTGTTTGTTCTAGGTCTCGATGACAGTGATTTTGGGAGACGTGTGCAATTTTGTCGCCATTTGCTGCATACCGATGTGGACGACGTTAACTTTTTAAAAAGTATTTTGTGGACAGACGAGTCCAAATTTGACAAAGAAGGGATTGTCAATTATCACAATCTTCACCATTGGGCACTTAAAAATCAAAACCCACACGTGAAGAGACAAAGAGGCTTCCAGAGGAGATTCAGTGTGAATGTCTGGGCAGGAGTGATTGGCGATAAGCTAATAGGGCTTCATTATTTGCCCGACAACATCAACGCGAACAACTACTTGGATTTTTTGATAAATGATTTACCACCATTAGTGGAAGAAGTGTTCCAAGTAGACATAAACAGGCCTATTGTCTTTCAACACGATGGTTGCCCAGCTCACTTTAGTCTAGTTGTACGTGAGCATTTGGATAATTGTTTCCCAAATTCGTGGATTGGCAGGGGAGGACCAATTCCCTGGCCTCCGCGATCGCCCGACCTCACTCCGCTCGATTTTCACGTGTGGGGAAGGGCAAAGGAACTAGTTTACACTACAGAAGTAGAAAGTCGGGAAGATTTGATAAATCGAATTAATGCTGCTTTCGAAGTTATGCGACAGGAGATGCTGCTGCGCACAACAACTGTAGAAATCAGACGTAGATGCCGCACCTGTATTGCGAATGAAGGGCGTCAATTTGAACATCTAATATGATTTATTATTTAAATAAATTATTTCAAATTATTTAATTGTTTCATTAACGCACCTAACTGGTACAGCATAATTTCAATCGATCATTTAATTTTTACCAACTTTGCAGTATTAAATTTCGCAAAACATTTAACTTTCCGTAAAGGTAGAGTTTCGTCAAGAATTCATTCTGAGGCGTCACGGTGCCACGAGAGCGAAAGAGAGCAAAAATACGCTATGACTGCGCAAGAGTGAAACAAAATTTCTACCTGCTTTGTGTAACCATCTCAAGGGAATAGTGAATGTCAATTTGCACCACTGCTACTGGCAAGCCGTCGATCCATAATTTTTACCAACTTTGCAGTATTAAATTTCGCAAAACATTTAACTTTCCGTAAAGGTAGAGTTTAGTCAAAAATTTCCTACTTGATAAAATTATGAAATAACTCTTAAAGTTTTTTTTTTATAAAAGCAAATTACATACCATTAGAAAGCTCACACACTAGGGATGTTTTGCTAGAATTGGAACTCCTCAATCATTTTTTGTTTTTTTTTAAATGCAAGTTGAAATTAACATTCAAGTATTTTTTACATCTTTCTGTAAGTTTGAGGACTCATAACTTTTTTTCTAGCTAACATCTGAACAAAGCAATAATTTTATAAGAATCTGCCAACATCAAAGATTAAAAAAAAAAAAATTGCCTGTTTTATTGCCCATTTTTAATAAAAAAAATACACTTTAAAGTTAGGAAAGTGGTGAAACAAGAAAAAAACTTTTTTTTTTTTTTTTAAATACCCAGTCGGCCAGGGCCAAATAAATTAGGGCTGAGTAAGTAGCAGATGACCCCACCTACCCACCATTTTCGTATGTTCAACGTTCTGCCAAACACCCTGATATATTATCTTGTTAGTAAATATCAACCTACGGTTGGTATTTACTACAGATATTTAGGATTGAAACTAAAAGTAAAGGGTTACCATTAATTTGTATGGAGATTTTTTTTCTAAACGTGTTTTGGTAACAACCGAGTTTTGAGAAATATTTTCAAGAATAACATATATTTTTTCCGCTACCACAAAATATATAGGTTTGGCATTTTTTTTTATTTAAGACATACCTACTTATCGTTTGCCTCTTGTCAGCGCCTTAAGAGTCCGTAAAACTTCAGCGCCACGTCATTCTTAATCTCCCTCGCACACTACTACTTGCGGTTATGTGAACAAGCGACACAGGGCGGCAGGGAGAGGGCTCCAAGGCACCGACAGCTTAGGTAATTTCTTTTTACGGTGAAAATAATGGTAATAAAAAAAAAAAAAAACATACCTAGTAGTTACATATCAGCTTTATATTTAGTTCAGTTATTATGCAAAGTATCATGATGTAATTTGAAGTATTTTTTTAATACTAGTGGTTTATTGTTCGGTTTGAAAGAAAGAAAGAAAATACGTTTATTTGCGGTAAACATGACGCAAAGAAAGAACACAAATATATGCGTCACATCCACGCAAAACGGCCACCGCTCAGCATAATGCTGCGACCCTATGCGAGACAGAGCCCCGGCGCTGGTTTTCAGCGACAGCCGGCGCTGACGTGATGACGTCAACCGGTGCAGCATACAGTGAGATACTTACAGTGAAAGTACTTAGATAATAACGAAGTAACGTTTGGAAGTAACTAGGTAATTTTTTTTCCGTCGAGAAATTTGACGGAATCGTGTTGTTGTCAAACGTACATAGGACTTAATATTAGGTTTCGAGTCTGTTTAAAGACTTCCAGGTTAGCCATGGCAACTCATGTCCAGGTGAGAGATCTTCAGAAGGTGGCACGAATGGTTTGGGTAAGGAAGCACTCTCTCGCCACAGCTTTAGTCATTCTTTTGAGCGCTCGCTAGTGAGCTCACACACATTTTAAAAAACCGTTTCGGCTTTTCAGCCTTTTAAGGAAGTTGTCATTTATTTATTTATTTTTAACCAATTACATTCATTAAAGGTAGAGAGAGACACATACACATAAAAAAAATATATAATATAAAAGTCAGGTAAAAACATTAAACAATAAAAAAAAGTACAATACTTTCATGAATCCCTCTCACAGTATTTCGGGCATGCCAAAAAAATCTTCATCCTTTAGTCCGTGTGGTACTGGACGTACAGAATAGCACTAACCCATTTCTTCCCGTGGGTGTCGTAAAAGGCGACTAAGGGAGTAATTACTAGAGAATGGGCAGCAGCCTTCTCTATGCATTTTGACACCATACTGCGATCGCCAACTCGCCTGCCAAGCGTGGTGATTATGGCAAGCCCCCTCCCCCCCTTTGGGGAAGGCCTATGTCCAGCAGTGGACGTCTTTCGTCTGAAATGAATGAAGATGATGATTCATCCGCAAACAGATCGTTTATTGGATTAGAATCCAAGAAATCATTAAGTGCGACCAGAGTGCGAGGTACTGGGGACTTAGCACGTGCAACGGTGCGACATGGAGGCACAGGAAACAGCCTGTGGTTTCTGCCGCTGCAGTAATTATCTGGGTCAAAGAGACGAGCCAACATAGCCTGAAAGTCAGCTGCGTCAATAGTGCCACGCGGAGCGTCTTGCAGGCTATACTGAGCTGATCTCGTGCTCGCCTTACCTCTAATGAGTTATATCCCAGGCATCCCAATAGAAATTTAGTCGAATGAAATGATGAAATTTTGTAATACAAAGGGTGTTGTGTGTCGGAGACCATTTTGGCCCTTCTAGCTTCATTGTCTCAGTAGTTTCCTGGTTAGTCAACACTGAAGATACGTACTTATAGGACTTGATAGCAGACTTATCCTAAAAAAAAACACCTCCCATTTTTGCATATTTTATTTCACTTACGTAATCATCACGTAAGAAAAACATTACAGCTGTCAGTCCGCCCAAAAGAACACGGTTTAATCTGAAGACTCCTTTCACTGTCTGTTATTTGTGAAGTACTCGTCCAAATTGCAACCATCTTGTTTTTATTTCACATATTTCAGCTGCTGTATATCGTTAGTTACTTTTTGTGCTGTATATCGTTAGCTACTCTTCCGTCGACAAAACGCATTGGTACTTTTTTTGTTTTTTTTTTAAAACGTTGCCCCACACTAGGAATTTCTCCTGTATTCTGGGTGCGTTTACAAACATTTAAATTCACATACACAAACAGCCAGACCCGGAACAACTACTTGTAGGTCGTACAAATATTTGTTCCGTGTGGGAATCGAACCCTCGACACGCAGCGCAGCAGTCAATCGCTTAACTAACTGCATCAACCGTGCTGCCCAGATTTAAGCCCACAACTCGTGCATGAGAGGCAAGCCCTTAATCACTGAGCCATTACGACAGTTAGTCAATTCTCAATTCAATGCTGAGGCCAAATTGTCGTGATAACGCGAACTACACTTCGCATGCTCTCTCTCGCACACCGCTCAATGTCTCGCTGTACAACAGAGAGCGCGCGAAGTGTAGTTCGCTTTATGGCGACAATGTAGCCGTAGTATTAAACCAATAATATCGAGCCCGAGGGTCTACTCCGAAGCGTTAATCCGAATATTCGGCCGTTTTATAACTTCCATAGTTTCCTTTTTTGAGTTTGAATCCTTACCCGACTTCAAGTCACATTTTTGACTTTGGCTTATCTCTTTGACTGTCTTTTTTAGGGTTCCGTAGTAAACAAGGAACCCTTATAGTTTCGCCATGTCCGTCTGTCTGTCTGTCTGTCTATCTGTCTGTCTGTCTGTCTGTCTGTCTGTCCGTCCGTCCGTCTGTCCCCGGCTTAGCTCAGAGACGCTTAGTCCTAGAAAGCTGTAACTTGGCATGGGTATACCTACATATTAATCACGCCAAAAAAGTCGTAAAATAAAACCATGAAAAACATTTTTTTTGTAGGGGGTTATCCCTTGCACGTAAAACGGGGATGATATTTTTTTTTCTCATTTAATGCATGGTGTGGGGTATCGTTGGATAGGCCGTTTAAAAATAGTGTGGGTCTGTGCATGAGATTTTTCAATTCTGAGATCCGTTTGCGTAATATTAAGCTTTAAAGTGGTATTTTAAGAAGCTGGCAGTATCGTCACAACGGTAATGTTTTCCCATTGATTGTTTGGTTTGTTGGTATATTCGTGTATTTATGTGTATTTATAAGGTCTTATATTTATTTATAATTAGGTATGTATATTATATTTAAAGTTTTTAATAGGTATATGTATGTATATCCATAAATTTAAATAAATATTTATTCCACAATTTTCGTTATTGCACCTACCACTGCTTGTCTCTGCATCACCCAAAGGTTGACTGGTAGAAAATGCCTATGGCATTAAGTCCGCCTCTGTACATTTTTTGTGTGGAAATAAATAATAAATAAATAAATATTTTTTGTTAGAGTCAAGTGTTCCCCCTCCCTGCCAGCTAAATGGTTGATTTTGGATAATTATGTGAAAAAATTCATGGCAGTAGTATATATAACGAAATTAAAAGGAAAACTGACACAGCTAAGTAGGGCTTACAAGTTAACGAGTAATAGTCGACCAACTTAAATTTGCAGTTGAAGAATTGACCGTAACGTATATTGATGTATGGGAGAGCATGTTTTTCAACTACAATGTTAAGTTTATACTTCGGATTTATGTTCGGAGTAGACCCCTGATATTGACTGCCGACTCTTTTAAAAAAATAATAAAATAAAATAATCTATAAAATACCTTTCCTGTAAATTTTAATTTATGTCACTTACGACGTTCTTCTTTATCAAGCTTGATATTACAATACCAAAGGTAGGTACGCTATAAATTCTACCGGCATGCGGCATAGTGGCCACAAACATACATCTACATTTAGCCCCCAAAACGGTCCGGGTGTGAAATTATTATACCCCTGCGTTCATTCGGGTACAAATGAATCTAGGAGAGATTCTAAATTGCTTGTGGCTTTGTAGTCGCGTGCGCTTGCTGAGCCAATAGCTTTGCATATGGGTATGAATCGGAATTCTAATTATTCTTGTGTTCGTGGTTCCACGTACACAAGAATGTTAGTTCACGATAAGTGTACCGAACATCATATGAAACGGTCAGGGAAATTTATCCATAATCCCTGCCATCCTGAATTTTTGAAGGTCCTTTTTTTGTTACTGAGTTTCTAAAACAGAATATTCTTTATTATTATATTAATTCTTCGACGATTTTCGAGAGGAAAGGCTGAACTTTGCTGTGTGTATAAATTAATCAATAAACAAGCAAAAAATATAAAAAATAGTGTATATATTTAATTAATCACAGTAGGTATGTACATATTTTAAAAGGACGACTTTTATATTAACGAAACAAACAATGTCAATTTATCAATGTATTTGAGTATTGAAAATATTACTATTAAAATTACAATAAAATTATAATTAAACGTTCTTGGCACCGAAGCCAACATCATCATCATCTTTCTGATTGACCGACCCCCTGACAATTCAAAAGTGCCAGTAATTGTTTTATTTGAAATAAATGCTTTAGGTTTGAAAATGCTGTATTTTGATACTGAAAAAGTGCTGATTGTTTAACGTGAACAATTTAAGGCTTCTACAGACCGGCGCGGCTCGGGACACGCAGGGCCTTTCTGGCACGTCGCGTGGCCCCCCGGTCTGTAGAAGCCTTTAAACATTGTTCATTTCTTTTTGATTGGGTGTTTGAACTTAATGCTCAAATAATACATATGTATCACATTCAATATAATGCATAGTAATTAACTGAACAAAACATCATCTGAAGCAATACAATATAACTATTTACAATCACAATAGATCAAAAAGTAAAAGGGTATATCTACTTAATTGTCACTTAATAATATCTTTCAAGATTTAATGTGGAAGTGGTTGAGTTGAGGTTTAAAACTACACTTAAAATGTCACTTAAGATAAGTGACTTTACAGATAAATACAAATAAATGGGTTACTAATTCCCTTTAGTGAGTGATTGCGAAAGAATTTATTAATAATTAAACCAGAACAGGGTTTGCTTACACTATAATTACTAACTTTTGGAACGGACTATAGGTACCACCCCGTTGGTTTAAGTAGTTAAAGGTATACAAAAAAATCACGTGACGAGAGAGCTGTTACTTCACTCGTCATGCTATGTCACAGTTGTACTCTTCAATTTAGCAACGTTATATTCGTTGACGTTTAGAGAACCTGTCTTTTTGGGCTCTTTAAAATAGACAGATTACAAAATATTAAAGTATTATTATAAATCTAACTAAACAATTGTGCTCATGCAGTTACATCTACGAAGTAGTTTAAGAATAAATGATAAAGTTTAACATACATTAATAAAAGAGGAAACTATCGTAAATATCTAAAATAAATGTAAGCTTTCAACGCATATTTAAACAAGAAAGTATCATCTATAAAAACTCTTTTTACGATTTATTTAATTACTTAAAAACCAATGGAGTATAGTTATAAACTGTATTTAAATCAGTATTTTTTTGATAATTTAGATTACACTTGAAAACAATCACACAGTAATTTTATGACATATCAACTTCATAAACTCTTTCACTGGTCACTTTTAATGTCCTATAGGCACCATGGATGCCATCATCCAGGTCATCATGTCGATGCAAGGATCTACACGAGTGCGTCCTAGTAACTGTGTCGTAAGACCCGTTGCTTCCGCGCAGCATTCGGACTGCGCTTCGATGACGCATGCGCGCTTTTACTTCGGGTTTTAAATCTGTCTCGTAAAACTTGCGTTCTTCTGTTTGAAGCCATTTTGAGTTTGATAGAAGTTTTTTTGTCCATTCATCTGTGGAGATAATAAAAATATAAGTTTAGGATGTTGTATTCGTGACCATAGGGAGTGCAACGTATTCTACTCGTATATTTAATAACGCATTTCGTCATCACGTCAATGCCGGCTATCGCTGAAAACCAGTGCTGGGGCTCCGTCGTCCTGCATAGGGCCACAGCATTATGCTGAGTGATGGCCGTTTTGTGTGGACGTGACGCATATTTTCCCCCAACTTGTTCTTTTTTGTATTTGTGTTCCTTCTTTGCGTCATGTTTACGGCAAATAAACGTCTTTTCTTTCTTTCTTTCCTTTTCTTCAATTTAAACGCCTGAGTACCTGCACTGCAAAATGCAGCGCAATGATGGTGCTGGTTAAAAAAATTGAATTTAAGAATTGATTTATTACTTAGAGCCATCACTTAGCCCTTTTATAAGTTAGAATAACTGCTAAGTACTTATATCTTTAAAGTAATTTCTGAAAACAAATGAACCTTCGTCCGAGGTTCTCTGGTAGACGCCTGCCACAACAATGCAAGACCGAATATGGCCAGTTTCTACCAAGCTTTCTCAGAATACCAGTTAATAGGGTATTTGACTGTTTTTTTTATTTATATTTTTCGGAACCAACAAAATAATTAAGCCACAGTAAAAAAAAATGATTTCATATCTCAAAAAATGCCAAAATTGTATGCATTTTAAAGTCTATTGTAGACAGAGACAGCACTGCTGCAGTCTGACGTTACATCACAGGAACGCCATAGTAACATTCGTGCCATTTAGTACAATGATCGTTTTGTGTGACAAGGATAGTAGAATAATTTTAAAAGCGTGTAATTTTTCCATTTTTCCACCAATTTTATTTATTTTTTCACAAATTGACTTTTTTAGTAACAACTATACAAATGAGCATTAATTCTTAAACAACATTATTTTTAGTTCTGAATATAGTTGGTTCAGAATATATAAGGAACTGAATCGATTTCAATAATTTTTACACCATGTTATATTTTGTCCCAAAAATATTTAAGTGTGATGGAAAAAGTCATCACTATTTAATTAATTACAATACAATCGCCGTACGGTTAGATACCTACTGCCAAATTATTATCAATGCGCGCAAGACGACCCTGGAGGCGTGGGAGCGCCGTTAGAATGTTTTTGTACGGACAACCCGTTAACATAACAACCTTATAAAGTTATAACTTTGTGATTTTTCATGATACAGTTTTGAAATTTAGTACATACTCGTAGATTCTTTACATAAAAATACTAGACACGTGTTTCGGGTTTCGCACTAAAACTAATATTGTATATTTTTGATAGCAGTCAAATACCCTTTTGCATAAAAAGAATACCAGTAAAAATTATGAAACCAAAAACCATACCATTAAGATCCTTCATCATTCCAGCTCTTCCCCCATATTCAAACGGCAGTCCATCTACTGGAAACCTGTCAGAACCCAGCGCCTCCTCAATGCTGTCTGATGTTCCATGCAGCTGGACCACCTTACGTCTCCAGGGGTACAGGCCTATGTGGAGTAGCAGGAGTGACATGGTCTTCAGACGTTGTGTGTTTATTATGTGGACCTCTGTTATACGGAGGGGGTAGGCTGTCTGAAAATACAATAAGCTCATGATTATTAAAAAAAAAAAAAAACGTTTTTACAGTCCGTTCAACCGATTTTGACTTCTATGGCGATGGTGGCATGACAAATGACAGCTGTAATAAACAGTTGGCATTGTTACCACGTTTTTGTTTTTAATGCCATCCTTATGCCCACGGAATAGAAGTCAATATCGGTTGAACGGACTGTTACAAAGCTTTATAAAAATTTCTAGGATTGTTAATGACTATTAAGGATTGAGAATATAATAGAATAGAATAGAAATCATATTTGTCTATAATGCCTACATTATGTCTTTGTCGAAGTGATCCGGCAGAGAACCAAAGTTGTCGACATAGCTCACAGAATAAGCAAGTGAAGTGGCAATGGGTCGGCCATATTAACCGTAAAACCGATGAACGTTGGGGTACCCGTGTTCTTGAGTGGAAACTGTGAATCGGCAAAGGTAAGGTAGGACGCCCTCAGGCTAGGTGGAGCGACGATCTTCGCAGGGTGGCTGGTAGCAGCTGGATGAGAGCTGCCGAGAATCGAGCTGAATGGCGTGCAATTGGAGAGCCTTATGTCCAGCAACAGACTGCTATGGGCTGATGATGATGATGATGAAGCGTCACCACGACGACAATAACTTTAATGTTAAGCCTATAAAGTTCCAACTGCTGGTACACAGGCCTCCTCTCTGTGAGAGGGACTGGGCCGTAATCCACCACGCAAGCACAGTGCGGGTTGGTAAATGTCACATGTCTTCGAATTTTTGGTTCTAGGACATTTCTAGGACGTTTCCTCACGATGATCCTTCAGCGTTTTGAGAGCAGTGGTGATGAAATAACTTTAATATATTACGTTAATATTCATATTCGTTCATTCATATTAATTCAATGTAATAGCTGTTGAGTACAGTAGTAATTATATTACCTTCATGCACCATACGAAGTCTTTCCAGTAGGTGCCCCTGAAGTGGTTCTTGATATGTGCTGGTTGGAGATCGCTAACGTCTATGAAGATTACCTCCTCACCAGGAGTCGGATCTTCACGGAGTCTGGAACAGGTGAACAAAAACGTTATTAAATAAAATAAAATGTCAAGGCGACTTCCTTTGTTACTGCGGCTATTTTTAAATCGAGATTGATCTGTGGCTATAGATTGAAACTAATTATTTTGCCCAAAATCATGACCCGAGTAGCGTTAGAGGTCTATCCTACCAGACATTGAAGTTTTCCCAAAAAAGTGATGAAAAACGAAAAAAACAACTACAAGAAAGGTTTCATAATTCCACTAGAATCTCACAGAAGCATAGGTTTTAAATATTTCAAGAGCAAATTTCGCGTAACAACCATTGATGTATTAAATAGGAAGATAGGCCACTCTCTAACATCACGTTAATATTAAATGGACCCGATATCGTGCGTCATGTGCTCGACAACCAAATATATAGACATATTACGCGGGCTATAGCGGGAACGAGATCGCAATAATTGTCACTGTTACGTAACCATAACAACTCGCAAACAAATTACGATTCGGGTATTCCCCGCAAACCGGGAGTAATGTAGGTCGATTGTGTCCTTTCCCCTAATTTATGCGGTCCACATCGAGGAGCGCGTACCATATCTTCCTATTTAATACATCAATGGTAACAACTATATTATTTCAAAAAGTAAACCTAAACGTTCATTCCAAAGGTTCACGACGATGTAACGAAACGATAAGCAAACAGTCTGGGCCTAACAAAAGAGTCTATTGTAATTCAGTCTTTGTTATCCTTGACAGTGGTACTTTGTGTCTAAAAACTGATTATATTCCAATATTCAGTAGAATTTATTTATCTGTGTTTACTTAGTAATTGTGAGTTGTTGTCTATAAGGTTATGTGACGCTCTTGTTTTAAATTAATGTTTGTAATTTTGGGATATATCGACTTCGTTTTGTGCTCGGTGTCAGCGTTTAGAGCACGTTCCTTTAATGGGACACGCACCTCGATTTTTTATACCTACATAAATATATTTTAGGAGTACGTGATGTTTTTAGATCCCGGTCCTTACAAAAGAGAAATAGGCTTTTGTCACGTTTTGATTTAAATTTTGTAGCTTGTGACAAATAAGTACTGTTTACAATATTTGAGGGCTTCCAGGGTGCGCTGGGCAGTTATTCCCGCTTAGGTTTTCCAGGTGTTCAGCTTTTTTACAATCGTGTCCGGCCAAATATACATATACAGGTCCGGCCTGTCCGGGTTTTGTTAGGGTTTTGGTCAACCCCGCCCCGCTAAAAGCTGCCGAATTAAATTAAAGTTACGTAAGTAAGAACAACATGAGATTCATAATAACATAACATTTATTATATTTAAGAGTAGAGTAAGTCTCAAATGAATAAGAGTAATAAATGCACAAATAAAAATACTTATTAAAATCCCGGGCAAGTGCGAGTCGGACTCGCGCATGAAGGGTTCCGTATCATTATCCATAAAAAAAAACTACTTACTAGATCTCGTTCAAACCAATTTTCGGTAGAAGTTTACATCGTAATGTACATCATATATTTTTTTTAGTTTTATCATTCTCTTATTTTAGAATTTACAGGGGGGGGACACGTTTTACCACTTTGAAAGTGTCTCTCGCGCAAACTATTCAGTTTAGAAAAAAATCACCTCAATATCATTTTTGAAGACATATAAACCCCACCCCCCTCCCAACCCCAACCCGACCCGACCAATTTAAAAAAAAAAATGGAGTTACAGTTCTAAGTATGGGGAACCCCCAAAATTTATGGTTTGTTTTCTATTTTTGTGTGAAAATCTTAATGCGGTTCACAGAATACATCTAATTACCAAGTTTCAATAGTATACTTCTTATAGTTTCGGAAAAAAGTGGCTGTGACATACGGACGGACAGATAGACAGACAGATGATGAATCCATAGGGTTCCGTTTTTTGCCATTTGGCTACGGAACCCTAAAAAGATCTTTTATAAATTTGTGTCAGACTTTCAGGGCAAAATGTCCGGCTAAATATGAATCTGAGTCCTATTTTCTATTTTAGGGCCTGGTAACCCTATCCCCGCTGTTGCTTTAGCCGCTTACTGGCTGATCTTTTGACAATGGTCTCAGCAATTTTGATAGCAACACGAAAGACGAAGAAGAAACTCTAGATAAGGCTGTTCATAATTAGAATTCATATAGGTTTACATATTCCATCGATAAAATAATAGATGGGTAGGTAGGTACCTAATGTCCAACATCATAAGCCACCGTGCAAGTAACGCCTTAGCCGACAAAGGTCTGTCCTGTGCTGACGGAGCTGGTAGCCGCACCAGGGTCACTCGCCTGCCTCCCATGCTGCGTGATCGAAGTGGCACGATGTATCTGGAAACAGTTTTTTTTTGTGGATAGTTAGTAAATTTTAGGACATGTCGTAGAAAATACTTGGTACTTACTACGTAACTCGTTCGTCGCAAGGGCGTCGCCAACTGATGGCCCAAGGGAAGGCAAGTTATATATATATATATAACACAATTACATAGAGCAGAGCGTAGTTGAACGTACGGAATATTAGGAATGGAATTCGTGAATTCATTCGAGTTTCGACGTACGGGAATGATCGATCAAGCAAATCAAGTCAAACTCTTAGGACTTTGATTGCTTTACATTTGGCAACATTTTTTGAATACCTAGGGAAGGGCAGCTGCCCCTCCCTGCCCCCCCCCCCCCTGGTGACGCCCTTGGTTCGTCGTTAGACACTACGTAACAATTTTCAAGGGGGCTAGAGTAAAATAAATGACGATAACTTGTTACGATTAATACGCTTATGCGTAAACACTGTTTTTGTATGAGGCTCCTCAATCCATACGGACGAGTGTCCGTATGGATTGAGGAGCCATGTCTCATAACTAAGCGCGGGTACTATTACCAATACTTAGTAAAAAATTATCTGATTTCGTAGGCCCGATCCTGGAATTTGTATTAAAACCTTTATAGGTATGAGGAACAGGGTGTAAAGTTCACTCATACTCAAAGGTACCCAAAGGTTAACTGGTACGAGTAGAAGATGCCTATGGCATTAAGTCCACCTCTGTACATTTGTGTGCTTAAAGTATTCAATAAATTTTGCCCGCAGAGGCGGGCCGGTACTAGCCGGGGATTGCGGAAGGAATAACAGATCCCAAGATCCCCGGTGCAAGTGTGGGAGGGGAACACTGGGGTGGTTTTTAGTCAGTAAGAGTCTGACAGACCCCTCCGCCCGCCCCAGGGCGGAGGACATCTATGAGGATTTTCCACCCCGTGAACAAAAAAAAAAAAAAAGGCAGATGATGTTGTGGCCCGCAGAGGTGGGTCGGCACTAGCCGGGGATCGCGGAAGTAATAATAGATCCCAAGATCCCCGGTGCAAGTGTGGGAGGGGAACACTGGGTTGGTTTTTAGTCAGTAAGAGTCTGACAGACCCCTCCGCGCACCCCAGGGCGGAGGACATCCATAAGGATTTTCCACCCCGTGGATAAAAAAACAAAAAAAAGGCAGATGATGTTCCGGGGATTGCGCAAGTCGCTCATGATCCCATGATCCCGGTGCAAGTGTGGGAAGGGAACACTGGGGTCGTTTTTAGTCAGTAAGAGTCTGACAGACCGGGCTGAGGACGTCCATGAGGATTTTCCACCCCGGTCAAAAAATAGGCCGATGATGTTGATTAACGGTTTCCCTCCGTTTTTATAGGCATTAACAAAGAAGAATCATAAATTGTCGAACAGAGTTAGATATGGAATCTAACTCTGTTCGTCTCACAGATAAGGATAATTTTCTAGACAAGAACATTAACTACCTAATCAGAGAGTTTTCCTGTTCATCACGTTCAAATCGATCCCCTGAAGAATACAAATTAATGGCGGAAGCACTCAATAAATCTAATGCAAACTACGTTGTCATATCGTGTATGTGTATATTTGATTGATTTCCTGGTTTATCTGTACATTGTGCTTATCTACTTAAAACTAGGGATAGTTTTTAATATTTTAAGAAAGTCAGGAATTAATTTGTTGCAATTAAGCTACATACACATTTTTCATTTGAATTTCTCAGCTGCTGAGAGAGCAAACGGTTTACGCGCGACATAAAAAAAAGAAGCAATCCTTTTCCCCAAAAGAAATAAATCTGTTCTATTCTATTTTTATCTATGGAAATGGTGCCGATGTCGACAATTCAGTGTATTCCCGATGTCCCCGTTCGCCAAATCCCCGTCACTGGGACAGCGGGACGTGATTACATTTATTTCCTGTTGTCCCCTTATCGTACGAAGTAAACCTTTTTTAAATCGAAACAGCTAGGTTAGGTTAGATTAGAACTGTGACTACACAACGCACGAGCCGAGCGAGCGTAGCGAGCGGTGCCGCGGCAGCGGCCGGCGAGTGCCAGAAACAAATTTTTGAATGTAAAACCAAACCACGGGGACAACGGGAAGTATTTTTAAATATTTAATTGAAGTACCGCTGCCCCGTAGGACGGGGACACAGCCAATTCTACCAATGTTAGATGTGTTGAGAGAAAATGTATGGAGAAAAAGAAAAAAAAAACAATAATAAGTAAATTACATAAATTATTAAATTTAAAGTGAAAATGTTCGAATAACTCGTCAAAATGTATGGAACAGCTGATTTTTTTTTCGCGATTTCAGATTTGGTTCTATAGTAAAAGTGTGCATAATGATGAGTACAATGACCCCTTAAGAGGTTGTGCGTTAATTCTGTGACATGTTTTATATGCTAGTTGCGTGGTAAACTCTGCTTGCGTGATGCAGGATTTTGCGTGACGTCAGTGTAATGCGTAGTTCACATGTGGCGATGTAGATACCGCCACACACCCTAAACTAAGTATCTACCAAGACAACAAATATCAAAAAAATACTTACACTTCCTGACAGCTAGACAGAATCTCCTCATCATCAGGATGCCTCTTGTGCCACAACTCCGTGAGTCCTCCCGGACCTCTCGCCGTATAATACCTCCTTGCTCTCTTGGCTGCTTCAGCCTCGTTCCCCTCACAGGTGATAGGGAAAAAACCGAGCACTACGAGCTCCTCGGGAGATGGTTCCCTAGTCAGGTTGTCACGAGCCCATCGTTGAGCGAACGACGCTGCTGGTGACATCCTTGACCTGGAATGCAGAATGAAAGGAAGTTAGATACTGGTTAAGCTGAAATTACATTACGCAATTAGTGACATAAAAATATAGGGCAATTTTATCATACTATTATGCGGGCGGCGCTCAACCGCGTGAGCCTCTCGTGATAGGACTGTCTCCAACGAAAAAGTCACCACTACAGTACATTTTATGTCATTTCATGCATTGATGTATTAAATAGGAAGATAGGCCCCTCTCTAACATCACGTAAATATTAAATGGACTAGAAACACTTACATGTAAACACACCCACACAACTACATTTCCCGATGTCGTCATGTGCTCGACAAGACTTATTACGCGGGCTATAGCGGGAACGAGATAGCAATAATTGTCACTATTACGTGCTACATAAACGCCAGTTCGATTGTGACTAAGGTCGATTGTGTCCTTTTCCCCTAATTTATGCGGTCCACGTCGAGGAGCGCGTACCATATCTTCCTATTTTAATATATCAATGCATTTCATGTCACTAATTTCGTAATGGAATTTTGGCTTTAGACCACAGTTGTGGTGTTGTGCCCTGAAGGATACATAAACAGGTCAAGTCTTAGTAGTGATCGAACTCACAACTCTTTGTTCACTAGTTCATGCCTTTCATCTGAATTTTAAAAGTCTAATCAATAACAGCAGACTTAGCACTAGAACCGTAGAGAAGCGTTTTGTCATCGAAAGTGTAGACAAAAATGACGTTTCCATGTAGACAGTAGAACAAGCGATTTCTATTCTACAGTAGAGTAGAATTAAAAATCATCATGCTAAGCCGGTTGTCAAGTACATGTAAACTACAATCATTGTCTAACCAAATAACTCGAAAACAGCTATGTAATTTAGTTGGTCAAATGCTTAGCCTTTCAAAAACCTGGTTAGCCTGGTTTGTCCTTCGTTCATTCGTAGGTCCTTTGAGAAGACTAATTGAACGTTAGTATGTCTTTTTTTTTTCTTACAATTGTCGCTTGTTATCACAAATTCAAAGCTCATTAATATATTCCGGGACCTTTTCCATGTCGCCTCGTTGATACAAACATATTTTAACTACAATGATTGTCTAACCAAATGACTTGATATTTACAAACAGCTATGTAATTCTGTTGATCAAATGCTTAGCCTTTCAAAAACCTGTTTAGTCTTTGGGCTAATATCCTTCGTTCATTCGTAGGTCCTTTCAGAGGACCATTTGAACGTTAGTAGATCTTATTTGTTTTTTTCTTACAATAGTAAATTTGTGATAACGAGCGACAATAGACCTTTTCCATGTCGCCTCGTTTGACACAAAAATATTATAATGACTGCGCAATACACTGTCCTTGCTTTGTCTTAAAAAAACAATGTAAAAGATTAAGTAACAGTCAAGGGCAAAGTTTAAACCTCAACAAATGGTCGAACAAAAAATATATCATTTATATATAGCTGCACGCTCTGATGCCTTTACAAACACATAATTGGAATTGGTGCGAAATATACAACTTTTAAATTTAACAAAGATAGAGTAATGTCGCTGTTTCAAAGCTATTTTATTCTTTTAGTATAGGTACTTATAAATGAAAAGTGGAACAGAAAAAGAAAATTAAATTAGGTATATCTTGTGAACTTTATGCATAAATAGTCATTATCGTGATGAAAATATTGTTCAAAATTGCAGTATAGACCGAGCGTTTACACCTTACAGCATTTCATACAAACTTTCAAGCCCTTGTTTTTCGAAATAACTAAACCGATTTTAATGAAACTTCACAATCATTAGCAGGATACAAAGGTCTAAAACGTTAATAAAGAACCTTTTTGAAAAATTGTGTAGCAGCCAACTTAGACCGATTTATATTATATTATATTTTCCATAGGAACAGAAATTTCCAGTTATCTGTTTTTAAATAAGAAATTTCCTGCTTATGCGTACCTATGAAGTCTCTTAAAGTCGGTTCAGTCATTTCGAAAAACAAGGGCTTGAAAGTTTTTATGAAATGCCGTAAGGTGTAAACGCTCTTAATTAATGCACTGTTACTGACGACCTTTCTTGCAAGAAGCTCCTACATAATGATATTATGTATATCTCACCGTAGGTTTGTAAGCACCGTTAGTTTATAATCTATCTACCTATATTATTACCGATAGATTATTTAAAACAGTCGAAAAATTGGAAACTAAACACAACCCAACTCCAACCCTAATCTCTTCAGTTAGAGTGAACAGGCTCCTTCTGGGTAAGCTCACTCCATCGTCGACTTTGTCTCTGTCACTTCTGAACTAGACTAAGGTCAAGAACAAAACCCATCCTAAATAAAAAAAACTCTTTAAGCAGAGGGAGTCTATTAGTACACACACATTTCGCCAGTTATGTTTAGGTCCCATGTAATAGGGGGCGAGCCTATTGCCATCAACCGGGCACAAACCTAGACTACGGACTGTTACTGAGAAACTTCAGACTGAAACCCCAATAACACTTTGCCTGATCCGGGAATCAAACCCAGGACCTCACGCTCAACAGTAGCGCTTGCGACCACTAGACCAATGGTGCCGTTGTCTTTAAAAATGTGGCTGTTATTTTAGTATATTGTGATACCTTATGAGTCCCACGCGAAGCTAGTGTTTCATAAATATACTATTTAGATAAACCATCACGTGTTGACTGTATCTGCCTAGCCATCTCTTAGCTTTGTTAGGTTTGGCTTCGAGTCTAACCGGCAGGCTAATTGCGTAACACACTATCAGTAGGAATCGGTTTCAATTTGACAGTTCAACAACATTCATTGCGTTATTTAAGTGGTTGAGCAGATAGAATTTTCTAACTTAAGAAGCAATGGATTAGCAATATACTTCAAAATCATTCCGATTCCGATTCAAACTGTGTTACGCAATTAGAGTATGGATGCCACTGAGTATCAGTATTTTACATGGAGCTACTGCGTATCTGATCTCCACAACCCAGTCACTGGGTAATACGATACTCCTTGGCCTTTCAGTCAAGGACCACCACTTCCGGGCATCACACCAAATAGCAGAAGAGTCACTATTTGCAGAGGTAAGAACATAATTGACTAAATTCAAACCCTGTTCCACTGCGGGAGAAAGACTTTGTAGTTGGAGAGTCAGTCCTTTCTGAAAAATTGTTTTTTCGCCATCTTTGCTTTGATCTTTAGTGAAGCCTCATCATCAGCCCGCCTTTTCCCAACTATGTTTGGGTCGGCTTCCTAGTCTAACCTCCACACCCCAGTTTCTGGGTAACATGATACCCCTTGGTAAGACTGGTTGTCAGACTTTCGGGCCTCTGACGACCCGTAACGACTGTCAAAGATCCACGAATGACAGCCGGGACCAACGCCTTGACGTGCTTTCCGAGGCACCGGGGGTTCTTGGTATGTAAAGATGGTCACCCATCCACGGACCAACCGCGACTAGCGTAGCTTAACCTGGTCGATTGACTCGTGCGGATGTTATTACTTAGCCACAAGCCCCTGTGTAAACCACGTGTTAACAAAACCAAAACCAAAATAAACCAAAATATGTACTAAATAGGTCCATGAATAAATTTTTGGTGGTATGAGGAACAGGGTGTAAAGTTCACTCAGCCACCATAGAAAAGGGAGGATCCTCCGACCAGACGGGCGTCGTGTCTGGTGGGCAACTGCCCGACGGTTGATGTCGGGACGTTGTATATATGCTAGTTGCGTGGTTAACTCTGCTTGCGCGATGCAGGATTTGCGTGACGTCAGTGTGACGCGTAGTTCGCATGTGCCGATGTTGATACTTTATATTATTGTTACTAACTTCTTGTGCTGTGACTATCGTGATTGTGTGCTGTTTCTCCTTCTGACTGTTTTCTGTGTTGTGTGTGTGATACTCGTAGCTCAATAAACTGTGAGTATTAGAATAGCAGATTGACTTTTGATAACACCTCTGCCTTCTACGGGTGTGTAATGTATGATATAATAACAAATGCTCTAATTTCACTTGAAATAACGTTCATATAATATAATTTTCATATGCTATAAAATCGTATAACCTAATTTCATATGACCTAATGTTTTATATGATATAATTTTCATTTAATATAAAACATTTAGTATAACGTTCATTTTATATAATTTTAAATATGTATAATATTCTTTTTATATAACATTCATTTGACCTAATGTTCTTTTGACCTAATTTTCATGTTTAATGGTCACAGTTCTAACCTAACTAGAACTCTAATTAGTCTAATATAATAAAACATGCAAGCAAGCATGCAGCATGCAAGCAAGCATGTAGCAAGCAAGCATGCAGCAAGCAAGCATGCAGCAAGCCTGCAACATGCAGCAGGCATGTTTTCTGTCACGGCTCCGGTGCTGCAGGGCTACAGCGGTCCCATGCAAGCTTATCGTCAAAGATGTGTTTCACGCTCACCACCGTGGCTTCGGCTTGCTGGCCGGCTTCAGCCGGCCAGCCTCAGCCGCGGCGGTAAGCGTTGAAACCACCTGCTCCTCAGCTCGCGGGCCGCCTCGCCCCTACGCACCTACGAGATTTTAAATAACACTCTAGGGGTAGGGCAGACAAGACTACGTGGAGTCGGTTTTGCAGCGATTCGTTTTTGTCACGCCGCTCCCGCAGCACGCTCAATCAAATTAATCGCAATATTATATATTTTAAACGATAGGCCTAATGATTTTCGATTACATAAAGGTTATATCAAACAACGTTATGCTGTTGTAGCGGTATGCTTATGCGATGCATTTTTGCTAGCACCATACTAGCAGGCGTTTAAAATCGTATCAGATTTTCTAAATTATATTAAAAGTTATTAGAGATTATGAATATTATAGTAAATGAATAATATACTACATGAATATTATGTCACATGTGCATTATAGGAAATGTTTATTATATCATAAGAAATTAGATAAAATGAAATTATATCAACAATTAATTATCTCAACTGATCGTTATATTAAACAAAAGTATATTAACTGAAATTAGGTCAAGTGAACGTTAGATTTTTTGTTATTATATCAACCGTTACACACCCGCCTTCTACACACCCTAAACGACTATAAATTCAATATTAGAAGAAAAAAGTGGTCATAAAATAAAAATACAATTACTTGAATAAGTACCTTAAGGGGGGTGCGCTAAGGTAGCCCGCGAAATTCAAATTTTCCAACGTTTTTTGCAATTTTCAGGTCAGTAACAGGTTTTCATCATCATCATCATTTGAGCTAAAAGACGTCCACTGCTGGACATAGGCCTCCCCTAAGGGGGGGTTTGCCATAATCGCCACGCTTGGTAGGCGGGTTGGCGATCGCGGTATGGTGTTAAAATGCATAGAGAACGCTGCTGCCCATGCTCTAGTTTGTCCCTTAGTCGCTTTTTACGACACCCACGGGAAGAAATGGGATAGTGCTATTCTTTACGTCCGGCACAAAACGGACAAACAGGTTTTATGTTGATCTAATCATGATTCACGGCCATAACCAATATGGCTTTACAGAATTATACTCATTAGAATCGGCAATACAACTAAATCTCTTCGAAAAATCCTACTGAATGATTATTTCTGAAATAATCATTCAGTAGGATTTTTTGAACTTAGGCAAAAACGTAATAAAATTTGAATTTCGCGGGCTACCTACCTTAAATAAGCGCTCTTCCTCCTCTCTCCTGCTATGCTGTGCCCGACAGGGTCCATAATTGTGTCTTTAATTTTAAGCCTACCACCTGTTTTACTAACACTATGGAATGCAATAAAGAATTGTGAATTGTGAACAATGTAATACAATCATCGTCATCATTCCAGCCGAAAGACGTCCACTGCTGGACATTGGCCTCCCCCAAAAAGAAGGGGGGAGGGGGGGGGTTGCCATAATCGCCACGTTTGTCAGACGGGTTGGCAATCGCAGTATGGTGTTAAAACGCATAGAGAACGCTGCTGCACATTCTCTAGTAAGTCCCTTAGTCGCCTTTTACGACACCCACGGGAAGAAATAGGATGGTGCTATTTATTACGTCCGGCACGGCACCACACGGAACAATACAATAGTTGCACAGATTAGTTAGGTACCTAGTTATCTCTAAGCCATACAAATCGCCGACTCAATGATCTAGAGGCCTTCTTTACTACAAAAGATCTTACTGTTTTCTTATATTTTTCCTTAACATACATAACTTAACGGTGTTAAAACCACAGAACAGATAAAGAGGTTTATCTCTTCTGTGGTTAGAACCGTGAACAATGTCCATTATGTAGCTTTAAGTATATAATGAGTACTTAATGAGATACATTGAAGGCACATTGACCTTATGAGTCAGAGATGGCCTAAGAATATTATTTCTTTTGAAAGACAATTGTGACAGATTTAAAATGCATTGCTCGGCTTGTTTAGATGTCACTCAAAGTTATAAGGAAGTTATTAAAGAACTTCAAAATGTGAGAAAGATTCATTGTTTATGGGAGTCATTATGGAAGATGGTTTTCTTTGTGTAGTTTTTTTGTTTCGTTTATTGGCGTTAATTTAATAAAATATAGGACTTAAACGCAATAATATTTACCTGGTGGTTTTTAAATGAGTCAAGTTTTTTTTTGAGATATAAGGCATGCTACTTTTTACTGACCATGTTTGTCAAATCGATTTCTGATCGCAGCAGTATGTTGCTTATACAACATTAGTTTTTGTTTATACTAAACCTCTTAAGGGGTCATTGTATTCATCATTATGAACAACTTTTACTATGGGACCAAACGTGAAATTGCGAAAAAAAAATCAGCTGTTCCCTACATTTAAGTTCGCTGAACTCGTCATAATGTAGGGAACAGCTGATATTTTTTTCGCGATTTCAACTTTGGTCCCATAGTAAAAGTTGTTCATAATGATGAATACAATGACCCCTTAAGAGGTTTAGTATAAACAAAAACTAATGTTGTATATTATAACGAAAGATGCCTATGCTATTGTAGTACATACATAGTGGCTTCTGCCCACGACTTCGTTCGCCTAGAAGTCGTAAGATACACATTATTATACTAAAATAACAGCCACATTTTTATAAAACGCTCTCGGTCCCCGAACCACCGCGTCGCGCGTCGCATCGTATCGTCCGCCCGCGCTATTACGTTGTTTCTGACTTTAATTATTTTTGCTCGGCTCTTAAGTGTCGTAGCGTAATATTAAATAGCCTGTAGCGGCATCAACATCGCCACGTTACGCAAAAACCTGCATCGCGCAAGCAGAGTTTACCGCGCAACTAGCATTTATACAACATCCTGACATCAACCGTTGGGCAGTTGCCCACTAGAAACAACACCCATCTGGTCGGAGGATCCTCCCTTTTCTATACAGTATGAGTGAACTTTACACCCTGTTCCTCATACCTCTAAAAGCCTTCTTCAAGAATTGGCCTATCAAATGAAAATATAATTATTCAAATCCGACTGGTAGTTTTAGAGATTAGCGCGTTCAAACAAAAAAAATCTTCAGCTTTTCAATTATATTAAGATGCGGACAACATCTAAAGCGCGGTCACTGTCGGACTGCATACAAAAGAAAGACAAGCGCGATGACACAACGATTGTAATTTATTGCAAAATATGAAGCAATTATCTATTTACTCAAAAATTAGTGGAGTAATCGAAAAAAAAGAAAACAATCAAGTTCTGCATTCAATTAAGACGTTCTTGTTATTAACTATAAACCAACTACGTTGATATTTAATACATATATTTTGGATTGTAATTCAAGGTAAAAAGGTTAGTTTACCGTTGATTTGTATCGAGATTTTTTTATCTAAACGTGATTTGGTAACAACCAAGTTCTAAGAAATATGTTCAAGAATAAGATATATTTATTCCGCTTCCACAAACTATATAGATTTGGCAATATTTTTGTTTAAGACAAGCCTACTTAGATCATTTGCCTCATGTCACCGCCTTAAGGCTCGTACAGACTGATGCGATACCGCGGGCGCGGCGCGACACTAGTAGCACAATTTCTTTGTCGGTGCAAGTCGCGCCCGCGATATCGCGTGAGTCTGTAAGAGCCTTTAAGTATAGATGTGGTATTTGGCATTGGTATTCCCTTGGCCACATCTACGACACAAGGGAAATACTCCGTAACCTTTTTAGCCGGAAAAGCGTTACATTATATCCAACCTCCTTCTAAATACTTTACATTACTGACCACGACCCATTCCCTTCTACTTTTAAACGTCAAAATCATCGACCATGAAACAGAATCAAATCACTATTAAATTCCTATGAAAGTCAGCCCGAATTTCAAAACTTATGAAGTAGATAGGTATATAAGAAACATTTAAAGAACAATGGTCTAAAATACCAGCTTATCCTATCACGTAGTTCCCTTGACATTACACGATAAACTATTCGATTCGCCTCTCTAATGTCAAATTGGGTGGATGACATTCGTGACAGATATCACATCACATATCTTCGAATTTTTGGTTCTAGGACATGCCGGTATCCTCACGATGTTTTCCTTCACCGTTTTGAGAGCAGTGATGATGAATTAATTTACACAAAATACAGTGCCTGCCTGGGTTCAAACCTGTGACCTACAACTTGTAAGTCACTGCCGTTTCCACTGGGCCACCACTGTTTGAATTTTCATCACGGCCGTTATTGTCGGAACCGCTTTCCTTTGAAAACATATAAAAATGGTTGTGGGTACTGTCAAAATGAAAGCTTATCCGATTTCGAAGGCTACTAGTCTTGCAATATCGACTGTTTTAAGGCAGTTACCAATAGAGCACCATTAAAAGTTACGTTACATTTGTCACGCACAGAATTTACCTCGTTGTTCTCACAATCATAAAATTGAATTCGTGTAAATGACAATGAATTGAATGGTTGAAGTTATTTAGTTCAAAAACATTTAAAGTGATGAAAGAAAAACACGATAGTCCCCTTTTTTTATTTTTTTTTTGGGTGGGAAGTCGTCAAATAACTTCTCCCGCTCTGGGCGGAGCGAGAGGGAGTGTCAGACTTTTACTGACTAAAACCCACCGTGTTCCTTCAAATGCCTGTGTGCTTTAATGTAAAGCGCGCGCCGCCGGGTTCGGTAATGAATCCGTGGTTACACTGCGCGTCGTCTTCGATAGTCCCCTAAAAGTCACTTATGATTTTTACAGTGTCATAAAAAAAACTAAGTAAGAGGTAAATAGATACTTAAGGTGATAAGTAAAAAATAAATCATAGCGAACTGGGCATAAGAAAGTCACAAAGTCAATTACTTTCCCATGCGAACAAAGAGAGCGCAACAAAGCGCTGGAACCAAAATAAAACAACGTAAGAGCGCCAAACCAAATCAAAATTGTTTAAAAATAAATTAAGCTATGTATCAAAAATATGTTCAGCCAGAGTTTTCATTTACCTAATACGCACATTTTGAATGCAATTTTGCAATGAAATTTTCGGAATCAAATTCTATCGAGGATATTGAACCAATTGCGCTTTCCTTCAGTCCGAGTATTAATCAAATAGTCAAAAAACTTAATACCCAAAAATTTTATCGATACATGTTGTAATAGTGAAATAAATGGTTACGAAAAAGTCCTCAATTAATTTTGGTATCGCCTTAATTAGAAGATATAATTAGGTACAGCATGTCGATTCTGTAAAAATCGCACAGTGAAATCTTGCGTGGAGTGAGCTGTCAGTGTCATCTCACTGATGCTAGGGATTGCCCAAGCATTCGATTTACAACCATAATCGAGATTTTAATAATATTTTGTTATGCTAATTCTGCTGATCATTTTATATTATTTCAAAGCGAGTATTTAAGTGTTTAAACATTACTAATTAGGTTTTTAAATAAAGCAGCATAACAGAAATTCAGTCAGAAACTCAATTTTGTTTTTTTTCCTTTTTTTCCTAGACTAGTCCTTAAACATTACATTATGTTTAGACACTTAAATACCAGCTTTGAAATAATATAAAATCTGGATTATGATTGTAAATGTAATCCTTGGTCCATCCCTAGCATCAGGTGGGATGACACTGACAGTTCACTCCACGCTCACTTCACTTAAATTTTCACGGTGAGATGGTTACAAAATAGCACTGCTCGATCGTCCAATTTAAAACTGCACACTCCTCCACTAAAATGTATAATACAAACATTTATTATGTGTCTGCAACAAGCAGTGGAGGGGACGTAGTTATAAATATGACGATCTGTACTTAGTTATTGTACGTAGACACCAACATGGTAACACAGCTCATTAACAATATCGTATTTTTTTTTTATAAATGGCTTCTCGCAGGTCAACCTAGGAGGTTTTCGTCTGCTTAACCGGACTTTTCTGTGGGAGCCTCAATAAATGAATGCCTCCAGCTAAGGCATAAACTAAGCGACTTCACGCTAAGAGCACCCCCTGTGGGCTTCGGCTTAGGGCGTCGCTGGGGGAGTACAGCTAGTTGGGATAGGCTGGATTATAACTGGATAATTATTATTATTATCTGGGGAATTTAAAGCCACGAGCTCAGCTTCGGCGCGGGCTGGTACTTCGTCGAACAAGGGTCGGGGGCGATTATGTCTTATTAAGTAGGTTTAAGTACCTACTTACGAATTTATGCATAAAATGGAAAAGTTCACAATCACACAGGCTTCCGAAGGTTTCTCACGCCTACGCTCTTTGTGCCGTCGCCGTTGCCGCGTCTATATTGAAATGGTTCGGGGTGGGGCCTTAGTGGCATTCGATTAGCGAAAACTTGATGAGTTCTTCATAGTAGAAAAATCAAAGTATTATTATTATAATTTTGATGACATTGTGGAGACAATAATTTTTTTTTCTTCTGTCTTCTAAGCTAATGTCCTCTCATGAACAGAAACAAAAATATGAAACAATGCAGGATATAAATAATACAAGCTTAATTTATTCAATGCTTGACAATAAAGTCTTGCGTTGAAGCAGTAATAGACTGTTGACACCTGACACCTAAACAGTAATAATAGTCTTTTAGCCGGAATTTCACCCCCCCTTTGGGGGAAGCTTATGTCCAGCAGTGGACGTCTTTCGGCTGAAATGATGATGATGATGAGACGGAATTTCAGCCATAGCGGCCAATCTCAGCGAGTCGAAGTCAAAATCAAAGTATTTATTAGTGTGATTTTTGGTGATACAGTAGGGATAACTCAAAAAACTACCAATTTAACAATTTATAAGAATTTTAAATCGACATTACAGACAAATTAAAAATAATTTAAATATTTAGAATACAATACATTTTTATAATACAATTAATTATTTTAATAAAAATTCAGAACACAATAATTAATAAGTCAAGTTTTTGAATTTTCAAGACTAGCCATCAAAGCGGGCGATATTTTTAAACGACTTCTAAAAAAGGAGGTTACTCAATTCGATATGCTATATACGATATATACGATATGCTATTTTTATGTATTTTCGCGCCTAACTCGTCGTTTATGAACCGATTTTGATGATTCTTTTTTTTGTTGAAAAGGGTATACTCCCGAGGTGGTCCCATTGCCACCAAATCAGAATCTGATGAGGGGATCCCATGGAAATCGAGGAGAACCCTCAAATTTTATAGGCAAACTTATAGCGATTTGGATATTTTTATGGGAACTCGTGCATTTGCTCTTGTAAAGCACCATTTGGGGAAGTGGAACTGATGATGGAGACCACAGATGGCCACCGGAACCATATAATAATAGGTATTTAACGGGTTGCGATTGGATTAGGTACGTTAATGTGGTTGCTAAGCAATTTATATCACTATGCATATGGTGAGTGGCAGTTCTCCTGGTTCTGACCAGGAGAACTCCTCAACAATCAACGTCCCAGCATCGGGAAAAGCAATAATTTGGAAAAGGTGATGAGTAGTTAACATTAGGCTATTGTAACTTAGATAAATTAAAAACTGACCCACTAAAAAGTGAAAAAAAAAAAAAATTACAAAAAAAAAATAACCGACTCCCAAAAATAACACTACAAAGTGAAAAATAACTTTAATTTCGGAAGTCGGTGGCAATAAACTAAAATACAGATCCAAAGATACCGACTTCCGAAATTAAAGTTATTTTTCACTTTGTAGTGTTATTTTTGGGAGTCGGTTATTTTTTTTGTAAAAAGTTTTTTGGTGCACATGTGTGTACCGTGTGCAGACACGGTGGACTCTCTCATCCTTCATTCTCATAGTCCGATGGATCAACGGTATAACGTGCTTTCCGAGACATGGCATCTAAGCTCTACTATGCTTAGATGCCGTGTCCCGGAAAGCACGTGCTACAATTTTAAACTCGCTCTATCTCAAGCCTATGTCACGGAAGTTCTAGCGCCTCGATAAAGGTCACATTCAAACGATGCAAACCTTTTTGTAATGAGCTTGATCTATTCTATTCTACTAACTGAATAATTCACATTAACTTGTCAAGTTTTGACTAATGAGACGCTATTATTTATTAATTATCTATTGTTACCATCAGCCTGTCTCGTTCGTCTAGTAGTCGAAAGGGCTGCTGCTGAGCAGAAGTTCGTGGGTTCGATTCCCAGGTCGGGCAAAGTGTTATTGGGTTTTGCCATCAGGAAATTCTCAGTAGCAGCCCGAACTTTGAATTTGTGCCCATAGTTTAATGTTTCCACTGTTGGGACACCACGCGGGCCCAGTGCGGGTTGGTAGATGTCACATGTCTTCGAATTTTTAGTTCTAGGACATACCGGTCTCATCACGATGTTTTCCTTCACCGTTTTGATTTTTGCCCGGTCGATGGCAATAGGCTCGCCCCTTATTACTAAGCGGAGAGTGTTTCTGGTGCACAGGGTACGCGGTAGTCCCAACATCGTGCTGATGATGATAGCTGATAGGCTCGCCTATTCATACATACGACGCTGATGTGACTTGCACATCTCCTACAGTCGTCAGTCATTATTAATGTAAGTATGGTGGTTTTTGTTGTATTGTTTGTTGTAAGTGTAATTGTCTGAGTCATTGTTACCTGAATTCATAAATGAATAATAATTAAGATAAGATAAGATAATGTTTATTTGAAGAAAACTTAGACATAAATTACAAAATATTTTAACAGGCTAATTTGGGTCAATAAAGGTGGTATGCTCATCTGTAGCCGAACTAGGCAGAGCCTGTATTTCGGCTATCAGCGCTAAACCCCTCGAGTATTACACATATATAATATAGCCTATAACATTTCTTAAGTATTTGTACTTAAGTACTTACATAATTATTTTAACAATTTTTATAGTAAACTTTACTTTAGTATTTATGATAGAAAAAAGTATAAAAAGAAAAAATAAATAAGTTTGTGTAGTGTTTGCATGAGGTCCTATTAATTGTGTGAGATGGGAATGTACGTGTCTGATGTGTTAGAGGATCGTGAGGTCTTGTGTTCTGATGTGTGTTGTGGTGTGAGTGAGCGTGCGCGCGTTTGTGTGTATGTTATGAGAAATGTATGTTCTATATGTATAACGTAAGTTTTTTATTAGGAAGCTATGTGCAGAAGAAGTTCAGTCTGTTCGTAGGTTAGACTTTTCAGGTAATCGGTAAGTTTTTTTTTCCTCTTGCATTGCAATTTTGTTAACGGGTATATATTAAGGATTCTGTTTAACCCATTGTAAATTAAAGGACCAATGGAGAGGGCAAAGCGTTGACTAAATTCAGTTTTAAACAGAACCCGTCTTATTACAAAACAAGGTTTATATTCAGACCCAGGTTTAAACCATGGAGCCATTATTGAATTTCGAACATTTTTCCGTATATGGTAAAGTTCCTAATACAAAACTGACAACTTAGTACCGAAATAAGTTTTCGATTTTGTTTATAGAACGGTATTTCAATTTCAATCACAGTTACGTTCTTATTACAAATAGTGGCTCGATGGTTTATGCCATGTCAAAATGTAAATCTTGTTTTGTAATAATATGGAACAGGTCGAAATGTGGGTACTATAGAAAATTAGGTATTTATTTATTTATAATAAGGACACCAACAGCACAGTCACTTACAATTCAAAATTAAATAACATCTAAAATTGAAATTTCAGTAACCATGCAAATAACAGGTATGACATTAGCATTATGAATATAAGAGACAAAAGAGAAAAATTTAAAGTGTGTCTAGAGACCTATACTCCGTTTGTAATAAGATTAGACATTCAAATAAACCTTTTTTACAGTTCATTCAATCGATTTTGACTTCTATTGCGTTGGTGGCATGACCAATGACACCTATAATAAACAGTTGGTATTGTAACCACGTTTTTGCTTTCAATGCCATCCTTATACCTACGGAATAGAAGTAAAAATCGGTTGAACGGACTGTAAACAAGTTTATTCAAATGTCTAATCTTATTTCAAATGAAGTATAAATCTAGAACACTACAAAGCAAACCAATTTGAGCTACACAGACGTGCACTCTTCGCACTGTTTAAAGGAACGCCTGTCTGAAGCGAAACTCATGGAGAAAATATCAATAGGGTAATCAGTCAAGTTGGACCTTAAATTATATTGCCTTGCCATACGTGTTAGGGGGCTATTAAATGTGGTATTTAAAGTGGATGTAGGCAATTCAAAAATACTATGATGACGCTTACTACGTTGGCTAGACCTAAATTTAAAATAGTTTACCAGTTGTTGTGCGTCTATTGTACCGTTTATAATTTCATACCACTGTCTAATCCTTCGGGGATAATATTCAAGCATGTTTTTTTTTTTAAATATATTTATAAAGGTACACCAACAGTTTCTGTATACGAAATATCAAATAAAAGTAGATAACAGCCATGAGCTTATACAGAACTTGCCAATAACAGGTGAACCAGCATTCTCAAATACAGTATAACCTAAGGTAAGAACGAAATTAAACAAAACTTATAAAAATAAAATTATGTGGTTTTAAACTATATAAACAGAAGTACAATATGACACAAGAAATAAGGTTGCAAGAAATACCTACGTACTAACACCACAAGTCTTTAGATTATGTGGGTTGCGTGCTTTGGGACCTTAAAAGAGTAACCGTTTAAAAGAGTAACCCTGGAGTTTCTTGCCGGCTCTTCTCCATAGGAAATGACCAATTGGAACCATGCACCTAGCTTCTGACGTTTCATAAGTGCCCATGTAGGCTTATGTGAAATAAAAATATTTTTGATTTTTATTTTGATCTTAAAATTTGGGATTTAAAAATATTTACGGAGTCATGATAAATGTCAACATGATGTGATGTTATGTTATCAGCCCGTGTTATGTGGTGGGTTACGGTCCATACCGTCTCACAGAGAGGAGGCCAGTATCCCAGCAGTGGGAACGTTATCTACAGGACTTTTACTGATTATGCTAAAGGTACTCCAGCAGGCTTGGATGATGCGTTCTATTTCTACTCTACTGTAGAATAGAAAACGTTTGTCTACCGAAAATGACACGGAAACGTCATTCTTGTCTACTCTTCCGTCGAAAAAACGCTTCTCTACGTTCTCGTGCTAAGCCTGCTGGGAGTAAAACGTGCAGATCTATAAAAACTGAATTTATAGATTGTCTGTGTAAGCGGTTATCTTTACAGTTTTTATGTATCCTCATCATCATCATTTCAGCCGAACGACGTCCACTGCTGGACATAAGCCTCCCCCAAGCACCGCCACTTCGACCGGTTCTGTGCTTCCCGCATTCAGATACCTGCGGCCTGTTTGTGCCTGTAGGTATCTACTGTCATGGAAATTATTTGTTAAGAGAATTGATACCCTATGATAATTCGCCGTGCATGTAGGCATAAGAATGGCATTAAAAGCAAAATCATGGTTACAATACCAACTGTTTATTACAGGTGCCATTTGTCATGCCACCAAAGCAATAGAACTCAAAATCGGTTGAACGGACTGTAAAAAAGCTTTATCTAATAAATGTCTCTTCTTATTTCAAATGGAGTATATTATGTTAAGGGTAATAGTATTGTAGTGGCATCAACATCGCCACATGCGAACTACGCGTCACACTGACGTCACGCAAAATCCTGCATCGCGCAGCGGAGTTTACCCCCTGTTCCTCTAAAGTATCAATAATAAGATTCCTACCTATTTATTCAATAAACCAGCATTGCGTAACACATTTTCTGTGTGACAATCTGAATGATTTTGAAGGGTATTGCTAATCCATCGCTTCTTAATTAAGTTCGAAAAATTGTCTCTAATTGCCATAGTCTGTCTATAATCTGTGACCTCTATCATATGATAATATTCCACTTTTCTATCAATTACAGTTTGCTTATGTATACAATTTATGTTTATTTAGCATAATAAAATAGAACCGAATAACATTGCTACTATGTGTAGCAATGTTATATTTTGACATGTGTTTTTGAGGTCAGAACACTCTGTTTTACAATTTTTACATACTTAGTAATTACACTTGTTTTCATAAAAATAACAATGCAATAATATGATTATGTATCTGTATTGTGTAATAGACTGAAATAAATGCCTCACACAAATGTTACGGATTGTGTTGAGAATTAAATATTATTATTATGTATGAAATCTTTAGATTTTAAAAGCGATGTTAAAATGCCTCGTTAGTCTACTACCTCTAGCTTGTACTATGTCTAGCCTCTGAGCTTGATCTATTCTATTCTTTATCTAACTAAATATTTCACATTATATTTAAGTATTGACTAATGAGACACTATTATTTATTAATTATCTATTATTATCAGTCTGCTTCGTTGGTCTAGTGCAGGAATGCACAAACCGCGGCCCGCGGGTCGCATGCGGCTCCCCGGCAATATGCCAGTGGCCCGCCAGCAAAAAATATTCCCTCGTACATAAGGGAAAATATTGCTGAGGTTTACAAATAATATAAATTTAAATCGCGCGCGTTACTAAGTGTACGCGCGCGTTACTCACTGTGGGGTGCATGATGCTTACTCGGAAACCTTTTCTGTATTGAATAATAATAAAACAAAAATCGAAACCACCTTGCAAATGAAAATTTGGAAGCAATTTTACGTGTAGCTACAAGTAAATTCGAGCCAAATTAAAAAGATTGTAAGCACAATGCAGTGTCACGCTTCAAACAAGTTTTTTTTTTTGCTATTTTATGTTTTTAATTTGTGTCTGGTGGCCCGCCATTAGTTTATCATTTTCCGAAGTGGCCCATGGTCTCAATTCCCCTTATTACAAAACAAGGTTTATCTTCAGACCTAGGTTTAAAACATGGAGCCATTATTGAATTTCGAATTATGGTAAAGTTCCTAAACTCAAAACTGACAACTTAGTACCGAACTAAGTTTTCAGTTTTGTATAAAGAACGGTATTTCAATCACTGTTACGTTCTTATTAAAAAAAATTGGCTCCATGGTTTAAGCCATGTCAAAATATAAATCTTATTTTGTAATAAAGCGGAATAAGTCTGTGCATCCCTGGTCTAGTAGTTGTAACCGCTACTGCTTAGCCTGAGGTCCCGGGTTTGATTTTCCGGGTCGGACAAAGTGTTATTGGGTTTTTCCATTTGGTATTTCCCAGTAGCAGCCTGGAGTTTGGATTTGTTTCCGGTTGATGGCATCAAAGTCTTGGTTAATAAATTATTAAATTTTGTATTTAATCATCTTTTTTAAACAAAAATATCTTACAATCCAGTCTAAATTGGACTATAACATTTTGATAAAAATACAACTTGTCCCAGAATTAACGCACAACCTCTTAAGGGGTCATTGTACTCATCATTATGATAATACAATACTTTTAAAATTATTAAAATAATATTTTAAACAAAATATACAGGTAGGTACGCTAACAGGCAACAACTTAGAATAATAATATTTACATGTTTATAGGATGTTAAAGTAACTGCGTGCATAGGGGTAGGTTCATTATCGATAAAGGTACACAGGAAAAAAAAAAAATTTTTTTTCCTAGTTTTCTTTAGCTATACTGAACCTACCCTTAAGCTATGGCACGTGGTTACTTTAACACCCTGTAATATAAAAAGGAGGGAGACAGAATCATAGGGCATCAACAAATTCGTCCGCATCGCTCTGAAAACAATTTGAATAACTTTCACAAAATGTTGACCCACTGTAAGTTGGCCAACAATCAGGAACCTGACGACTTACGGCCGAACCCAATAACCTATATATCACCAGTTTCGGCCTACTGGAGATATAAAAATATATCTATTGATGGTTTTAACGTCCCAATAATCTATGAATCATACCGGCCCACACTATCTACTGATGGAAGGGGGTATCGCATACAACAGATATCTCTTTGTATGAAAATGCCAAAGTATGCTTCCCAATATACGATTTGTTTGACAGGACAGTACTACAGATGGCAGATTTGGCTATTCCCCGAATTGCAGGGATAAACGTAAAGTAGCCAAGCTAAAATGAACTCTTTAGTACTTGCAATAATGATCATAGATGTTTTTTTTATATTTAAAGTAATAAAAAAAAAAAAAATTTAAATATCTCGAAAACGGTGCGCCTTAGGCAAAACATAACAGAAATTTAACCCCCCCTTACTAACACCCCCCGTGCAAGCACCATTCCAACATGAATTTAAGTAAAATAAAAAAAAAAAACAACATTAATGCGCTAAGGTAGCCCGCGAAATTCAAATTTTATTATGTTTTTTGCAATTTGCAGGTCAGTAACAGGTTGTATTTTGATTTGGCCATAACAAATATGGCTCTACAGAATTATATCTTAATCCAGTAACTTATTTAGAACTAAGAAACAAAGAAGTTTTAATATAACCCGCGGAACGCACGGGCGGGCGAAGTAGAGAAACCTACTTATTGTTTTCGTGTAGATAGATAGCCTTTATCAATGATTGTGAGACGCCATCCGAGCATAGATATAATTATATTGTCTATCATCAATAGCGATCTGTCTTTAACTGAAAATAAGTTATTGAGTTCGGCCGTTAGTGAAAGGTCTAAAAGCGATTAATTGAAGGACACGACTAAACCTTCATTTGGTTAAGAGTCTATAATACTTCAGCGCCGCGCCACCTCACTCTTTTATCTCGCTTGCACACTACTGCTGGCGGTCACGCGAGCAAGTGAGACAGGGTGGCAGGGAGAAGACTCCAAGGCACTGATAGTATAGTTTATAAAAAAAAAATTAGACCTGCTTTATAGTTAGTTCAGTTAATAAGCAAAGTTTAATTATCTAATTTGATACCACCGGTTTGGAGGTAGCTTTGGACTTTTTTTCTATCAAGAAAATTTTATGGAATCATGTTTTCGTCAATTACAGTAATTAACATTAATCCTCAACTTTACCATATATTTATTTCAATATTAATGCTGCAGTATTTTCGATATAACGGAGGATCATGCTAAGCCATTTGAGGTAGTTTAAGCTCTTAAACTATAAACTTTACGGACGGTAAACAAATCAGGGACAGTAAAGAGGATGAGTAATATTTTACATAGATGATGTTTACCAGAATATGTAGGTCTATTTGCTAATCTAAATCTTAATGATAAGACTGATCTTCACTGGATCTCAGCTTTATGGTACATTATTTATGGTTTGGGTTTTGGTGTAACTGACAAAACATCCTTGAAATATTACCAATTTATAATATTTTTTATTCCTACTTTTTTGTTTGTATTCACACATTTTTATTGGTGATAATGTAACTAAATTTAATTGAATTTTTAATTTTGAAACCTGTTACTAGTGTATCCGTAATATTTTTCTTTTCTTCATGAAGTTTTAATTAATACATTTCGATACCATGTAAAAATAGTTCATGAAATAAATAAATACAGATGTGAGAAACCTGTTTTGAAATTTTGAACCAATATGTGACTATTTTGCCCATAGTTCTTTTTTAATCCGTACTGGTTTTGACCTACACAATAGACACACAATACTGCTGGCCCCATAACTCGAACCATCATTAATCAACTCACGCGCATAAATTTAAAATACTGGTCCACCTAAATCGTAAGTCCGCCATATTATTGCGGAAATACTGGCTAAAGCGAGGTGACTTCCTGTTGCTAGTGTTGGGAAAAGATGTATCGATAATTGTTATGATAATAATCATAATTGTTTTATGTCGATAGGTTAAAGTTGTGTTTGAGCTATGTGGAGATGATTATCGATAATGGATGTGGTTACAATATAGCATGCATTTATTTGTTTTATTTTATTTAGTAGAAATGCAGCATTTCGATTGATGATAATTGAGCAATATTAAAGATATTAAATTTTAAAACTATTATAAAAATGTTTTGTGGTTGTAGAAAACAACACTTAGCTAATTTTAATGCACAATACTTACTTTCAATCGTAATTATTGTGCTTGATTGTGTAAGAAAATCCAAAACCATTTAAATCGTTTGGTAGATTAGTCACAGTATCTAAATGCAAGGTATTTAAACTAGAATATCGAATCATAATATTATTACATCATGTTACATCGTTATCATTCGCTCCGCAAAAACTAGACCTTGATATTTTTGGTTTTTAGAATGTGCTATGTAAAGAAACAATGGAATTAAGTATGTACGACAAAATAACATCTTTGATGGTCTATGACACGATTTTAAAAATCTTAATACTAGCTTTTACCTGCAGCATTTGTCTGCTTGGAGGTCTGAAATTAACCCACGGGATAAAAAGTATCATATGTCCTAACCCAGCTTATGGTTTACTTATATGCCAAATTTCATCGCTTCGAGATATTTACTGACAACAAAATGTTTGTAAAACCTGGTATTCCTAAAGTATACAGCGGGGCGAGCACGGCCTACTGTGACATGACTTGAGTCACACATTTTATCAAAGTTTGAGCGATAAAGCTGTTTTGTCATAAAATGCTAGTACAAATTGACATGACATAATTTATCATGTCTTATCACAAACTTGTTGGCACGCCCGTGCTCGGCCTGCTGGAGTCAGTAAATAATAGTCACGTCGGCAATTAGCTTATTACTAGCAGGGGTGATGTGATGACACGTGACGCGTTTGATTGTGACAGAAAAATTGTGGATGATCAATGTGTAATTGTGTATGCATAATTACACATTGATATTAATAATTAGTAATAATTATTACTAATCTATAAATAATAATTAGTAATAAAATATAATTAATAATTATTAATAATCTATTCTATTCTATGATCAATATCATACACGAAATGATTTTTGTAATTGTGCATGCATAATTACACATTGATAAAAAATGTTAATAATTAGTAATAATTAATAATTATTAATAATCTATTCTATCCTATGATCAATATCATACACGAACTGATTTTATTTTTTATTATTAGAACCACTTCAACTGATGAAAAAAAAAGTATAAAGTAAGTAGGTGAAATGTTAAGAGGATCAACTTTTTGTTTCTGTCAGATGAGAATGTGGTCAGCTTTATAAACACATGCTTCTGCCAGCAAATAAAAAAAATACATAGGCAGCCATGGGAACTGCCGACAGAAGTGAAAACGTATTGCTCAACACGTTCACTTCAATAAAATTATCAAGAAGTTATCACTTCAATAAAATAATGATTAAAAAAAAAACATTTATTTGCGCAAATAAGATACAGAAGGTGGTTCTTAAAGATAAGTATATTGATCTCTTATTCTGCCTTTAATATCGGCGTGCGTGATTATCTAAAACACAATTTAAACAATGCACAGTATACATGTATAAATTATTATTTATTTTATTTATTTAAATAACGTTGCCCCACACTAGGATTTTTTCCTGTATTGTGGGTGCGTTTACAAACATTTAAACTCACATGCACAAACGGCCAGACCCGGAACAACTACTTGTAGGTCAAATTAAACTTTTCACGTGGTTAATTTAACTTCATTTACTGCTACTACAGCATGACGGCGTGGGCATGTCGGTGACGCGACCCATATGCTTTTCCCCTACCAAAAATCGCTCAACGCGCCTCAAGAAGTTTTCACTTCAGAAATATATACTAGTATGAACAGGGTCAAGTTAAATTAGCCAGCGAAACTCCTCAGACGTGATGGGTATCGACATATAAACATGATCAAATAAAACATAAATAAATTTAATGATTTATTTTTTGAGTTTTTTAACCGCAGTTAGTGTAGTCACCAGAATTTTTTTATGTGTACTTCACAGACGTGATGGGTACCGATATTTAAACATGATAAAACAAAATAAAACAGATTTTCTCAACTCATACTTCAAGTAACAACACTAACAGAGGTCTGATAACCCTAAAAAAAATAATTATCTGATCTTTTTTATTTATTTTTTGTCGTGTTTAGATGTCAGTACCCATCTCACCTGCGTTTCGCTAGCAAATTTATTTTGACCCTGTATAGTTATGACATAAAAAAACAAAAGAGTAAATTCCAAAAATGTTCCGTTTGGTGCCGGACGTAAAGAATAGCACCATGCCATTTTTATTCCCGTGGGTGTCGACTAAGGGATTTACTAGAGAATGGGCAGCAGCGTTCTCTATGCATTTTTAAAACCATACTGCGATCGCCAACCCGCCTGCCAAGCGTGGCGATTATGGCAAACCCCCCCCCTCCTTTTTGGGGAGGCCTATGTCCAGCAGTGGACGTCTTTCGGCTGAAAGGATGCTAAGGTGTTGTCAATTAAAATTCAGTCTAAACAGACCACTTGGCTCCAAGGAGAACCGTCTAAAAAAGAGATGCGTTCTTCCCTTAAGTACCGAAACAATATACAACATGTCCCAGAACTAACGCACAACCTCTTAAGGGGCAATTTTGCTCATCATTATGAACAACTTTTACTATGGGACCAAATCTGAAATCGCGAAAAGAAATCAGTTGTTTACATTTGCGTTCAATAAAATAGGAACAGCTGATTTTTTTTTCGCGTTTAGAGGTTGTTTGTTAATTCCGGGACATGTTGATATAATACCGAAAAAATAACTTATAAGTATTAGGTACCACACTCAACACAGTCTTAATCAACCTTTACCAAACAAAGTTTCCATTGTATCACAATGTGCCAAATTTGGTACCAATTACTGAACAAAATACTTCTAAATAGGTTAGTGTTAGTTAGTAACTGTTAAATAATATCGATCAGTCTGTTATGGTAGGTACTGAATACGTAATAGTTAACGTTAGTTAGCTCAAAACGGTGAAAGAAAATGTATCGTGAGGAAACCGACATGTTATAGAACCAAATATTCTAAGACATGTGACGCCCAGGTGCATTACGGCCTTTTTTGGGTGGGAAATTATCAAATAACTTCTCGCGCTCTGGGAGGGCCGAGAGGGCGTGTCAGACTTTTACTGACTAAAACCCACCCGTCTTCCTTCATTTGCCTGTGTGCCAGGGCCACGATATCCCTTTCGGACAAACTCGCAACCCTGACAGGCATTGGCCCTAATGGACTCCGTCAATTCGTGCTGACATCTCTTTGAGGCGCGCGTGAAACACAACGCGCCGTCGACCCGGGCCTGGTCCTTACTGCCTTTTACAGAGAGGAGGCCTGTATCTTTAGCAATGGGAACATTATAGACTGATTCTGCTATAAAGAGTTTGTCAAAATGTGTGGTCATATCTAAGAGTGTGGTACAGACCATCAAACTGAACACATTTCTCCATGGGACGTACATTTCTTTTTTTTTTTTTTATTCTTATTTATTTAGGGACTTTTATAATCGCAATGCGTATGACAGTCCCATCATACCCTGAATATATAATAAAAAATACACACAGTTATGGATTAAATTCGGGCCATGAACCTGAACAGACTCTTCGCATCATCACCATTTGGTTGAGACAAAATTTTATGGAATGTGCCTAAATCAAGTCGGTTCAACCTCAACACCCGAAACACTTCATTTCTATCCGACTCATATCGAACACAGTCCATTAATAAGTGATCTAGGTCTTCCACAACTCCACACTCCTCACAATTAGGGACGTACATTGTAATCGTGAAAATTAAATATATATATACCTATATGTATACCTACAACCCGCCCCAAATGTATGGGACAGCCCATACATTTGGGGCGGGTTGTAGGTATTTATATTTAAGGTACACAGGCAACGGAGGGAACACGGGTGGGTTTTAGTCAGTAAAAGTCCTCCACGCCCTCCCGCTCCGCCCAGAGCGGGAAAAGTTATTTGATAATTATTTCCCACCCAAAAAAAAACCGGTATTTATGTTTTGTATGGGACAGCTAATTATTTATCCACGCTGTATAACTGCACCTACTTCTAACAGTTATATGCACTTCCCTAGGTACTGGGTAAAAAAGGGAAACTAAAATTGGCCACTCTTCAGGAAAATGATAAAATAACATTTTTGTTGTCGTTTTCCTCAACTAATTGGTTGACCATTTGGGTAAGTTTATTGCAGTTAGTTTATTTCCTGAATCATTTATTAACTTTCTAAAAACATACTAATACTTTCGGTTTAAAAATGTTTTTATTTATTTCGCAGCTTCTTGGCTCTACAGACACGATTACTAGTTTATCTTATTTTTACGCTCGTTAGCTGTATTTTTCGATTAAAATCTAAAATTAACGTATATTTTTCCGGTTTTTAAGTTCTTTTCTTGATGAAAACATATACAGACTGATCGAGTATTATTTATAGACCATCCATAATACTCTCCTGAAGACCCTGTTGTCCAGAATCTGGCTAACTACATTGTAGTTAGACAGACTCCCAAGTCCAGTCTAACGAAGATTTATAACGAGTTTAAAGCTTTGTACTGATGGAGCAGTTAGTAATTATTCCCAACACTATTAGAGAACCCTTCCACATGATTTAACTTCCTTAACTTATGGTGGGATATTGTACCTAATCGTAAGATAACATGGTTGAACGATCCATTAGATAGACACACATCTGTAGGTAAGGAATTAATTTAATTAATTGTAACAGGTGTTGTAGAACCAATTAATTAGATGAAAATGAGCTCACTCCAAAAGCTACTAGAACTTATCGTAAGAAAATCATTAATAACTTTTAGATGCGAAGGTAAGTTTGTTTGTTACCTTTTCACGCCCAAACCACTGAACCGATCATACTGAAATTTTGCATATACCTACGATGTCAGGTGTACAGAAACGAACATAAGGTATCTTTCATCCCAAAAAAAAATCTGTTCCCGAGGAAAACAACAATAACGTTAATAGATTGAACATAATAGATGGCACCACGTGTCTTTGGAATCTTGGTTGAATTACCTATAGTATGGGAAGTATTTAATTACACTTTAAATTTGATGAAAACAGCTATAAAATTGTTAACAGCACTTCATAATAATAATGCATCTACAATTTAATATTATTACAACTCTTATAATATTATTACAAGCAGAGTACAACCCGAAATGATTGTCAAATTCTAAATTAACGTGAGCGAGCGGGGCAAAAGCTAGTCATTAATAACTCTTAGATTTGATGAAAGCAGGTTCTAGTTTTCACAACACTTTATGACTAAAACTACATGTCATTATTATGATATGCACCTATGTACCTACCTTAACTATATTACTATAATATAGGATACTAAACTATCGTAGGTAATTTATCGTTATCTCTACAATTTATGATGTCATTTCACTATGGTATATTAAAGTTGATGCTTACAGTTTTAACAGACCTCATATTTTTTGGTTGAATTCATAGAATCCTAACTAATATAACCCTCAAAACGATGAAGGAAAACTTTGTGAGGAAACCGGCATGTCCTAGAACCAAAAAAAAAAATCCAAGACATGTGACATCTACCAACCCGCACTGGGCCCGCGTGGTGGATTACGGCCCACTCCCTCTCACAGAGAGGAGGCTTGTATCCCAGCAGTGGGAACATTAATAACTACAACATTAATGGCTGATTAAGTTATTAATATAGTAAATGCTAAAGTGAGTTTGTTTGTTTGTTACGCTGTCACGCTAAAACGGCTGAACATATTTCGATGAAATTTGGTACATGGGTAGACCATAACCTGGGTCAGGACATAGAGTACTTTTTATGCTGGTACTACGTTCCCGTCGGATAATTTCCTATCTCCACGCAAGCGAAGTCACGGGAAAAAAACTAGTAAGTAAAATGTTTTTGCTGAATTAATTAAATAAGGAATATTTTACTTCTCATGACAACTTAAAAATTGCTTCATAGCCCAAACCAAAGAAGCAAACAAAAATAAAATGCTCTGCTCAGGTTATGTCATTGGTGTGTCACAAACAAAATCCCCATAATCAATAAACGATAATAAACACAAAACAACAAAAAAAACCACAATAACAAACAGTCATAGTCAAACAAAACGAAAAACAGCTGTCATCCATTTCAGAAAAAAAATAAACAAACAAGGTTACCAGCGAGTACGTAATTAGAAAAAAATAATTAATTTAAAAAAAGAATCGTACCCTGTATAGGCAGCGAGCGACTCTGGCCGTTGGCACTACACTGACTCAAAACGCAGTCTTCCTTGCGATCGCCTTGACCCTTACGTTCGAATGTTTATGTGTGTGCGCACCAAATACGATCAGTAGGTTTACTTCTAACAACGCCTGATATGGAATGCACATTAAAAATCTTACGTCAAAAGAATGCTTGCTAGCCCAATTAAAGAAGTCCTCTGACGCTAACGTAATATTATATTAAATTAATATTATGTCAAATATCACACTACCTATAATGATTTAATAACAATACAGTATATTATGTTGATGGGTGGGTGGGGAAACAAGCTATGATGCTATGTTATGTTTATATTAATTTTATTTTGTATTTATAAATAATAAAACTAGGTTTCGCATCCAGAAATAGAACGTCAGGTCTCAAAATCACTTTTACTCTGTATACTATGAAGGTATGTGGGAGAACCATCTGAAACCATGCACAGGTCATGCGATTGCGACAGCTCGGCGACAATAGGCTAACAGCAACTGGCGACAATTTCCATATATTTTCAAAGTTCTTAAGCACCGCACACTTGTCGTCGCGTTTCAGTCGCAATGACAGGCTAACCCCAGTCGCATGGTCTCGCTACTTATCGCAGCAACTATACGCACGGTGCACGCGCACACGACGACAGTCGCATGCGACAGGTCAGAGTCAGTCTTCCTGTGAGCGTCAAGGAAGATGCTCGTTGTTCGTGCGCCTTCGCATGATAAGCAACAAGGCAAGTGCAATAATGAAACTACAAAACTACCGATAAAACTGTTTTGTCATAAAGTGCTAGTACAAATTGACATGAAATAATTTATCATGTCTTGTCACAAACGTCTTGGCACGGCCGTGCTCGGCCCGTAGCACGACGCTGTCGTAACACCTAGTCGCAGACGCAAAGGACAGCTTTCGCTCAGCAGTCGCTCCAACAAGACGCAACGACAAGATGCACAGTTTGCGCTGTCACTTAATGTGCGCATGAGTTTTATTGATATGAAGTATAACTTCTGCTGTGCTTATTTATATTGTTGTATCAGCTGGTGTCATTGACGTATCATGTTCATGTCAAAAAGCAATTAACTACTCGTAAGAACAATTATTTTTGTCAGATTTATGTGAAGTATGGTCGAAAACTCTTTCGTACACTAGGCCGCACGCAGTGGTAGCTAAACCAATATAAGCTGGCCTCTTATTCTATTGAAAGTTCGTACTATGTCAGGCCAGATCAAGGTCAAAGTATTTGTGATTGTTCGTATGCTCCAGTAGATTTCTTATTCACAGAATTACTAATTATAAAAGGTAGCATTACTAAAAAAACAGTTTTTCGTCCCTATAACGTTTGAGTCTTTGCGTCGCTTTTGTAGAATTATAATCTGATCGATTTAACACATTGATAAGGTAAAATAAACACAATATTTATATAATAATACACATAAAAAACAGTTTTTCGTCCCTATAACCTTTGAGTCTTTGCGCCGCTTTTGTAGAATTATAATCTGATCGATGTAACACATTGTTAAGGTAAAATAAACTGAATATTAATATATTAATACACATAAATAAAAATACTTTATATTTGTTGCTTTCCTGTCAGTTTATAACATTAATCTAACTACCACGTGTTATATTTTTATAATACGCGAATATCATATAATAATTATGTATAAACTAGCTTTTCCCCGCCCGGCTTCGCACGGGTAGCGCTAAGTATCTACCGTACCCACCTACCCTACCTACCTACCCTAGAAGAAAAAAAAAGTAAAAAAAAGTCCTATAATCTAAGTCCCTCGTAATTAAATTTCGGAAGTCGGTGGCCATAAACGAAAATACAAAACCAAAGAAAGAAGAAATTAAATGTGGGTGTACTACAGGTACACTTCTGCCCTTCCCTTCGAGGAAACAAGTTAAAGTTATTTTTCACTTTTTAGTGTTTTTGTTGGAAGTCGTTGTTTTTTTTGTAAAAAAGTTTTTTATATACTCGTATATAGATACTAGCTGCGCCCCGCGGTTTCACCCGCGTAAGTTTCGATCCCGTGGGAAAGCCACCCTTAAAAATAGATAGTAGCCGATTCTCAGACCTACTGAATATACATATAAAATTTCATCAAAATCGGTCAAGTCGTTTCGGAGGAGTATGGTAACTAACATTGTGACACGAGAATTTTATTTAAATGATATAGGTTTTACTCGTATTTAGTGAATACGATTGCTATCAAAACAGAACCAAGGGGTATCGTGTTACCCAGTAGATAACTTGGTTGTAGAGTCAAGAGAAGCAGTCGCTTCATGTAAAATACTGGTATTCAGCTACATCTGGTTAGACTGGAAGCCGACCCCAATATAATTGGGAGAGACTAGGCAGATGGATTGTCATCAAACCAGAACATCAATCAATACAGCAATTGCTAGGCTGTAAACATTATATTGGTAATATTTCCCAAGATGAGCTCTTCAGAAAGATCTTTACTAATATCGTTCAATCGTTGGGCAGTTGCCCACCAGACGCAACAACCGTCTGGTCGGAGGATCCTCCCTTTTCTATAGAGGATGAGTGAACTTTACACCCTGTTCCTCATACCTCTAAATTATCATCATCATTTCAGCCGAAACACGTCCACTGCTGGACATGGCCTCCCCCAAAGAGGGGGGATTTGCTATAATCGCCACGCTTGGCAGGCGGGTTGGCGATCACAATATGGTGTTAAAATGCAAAGAGAACGCTGCTGCCCATTCTCTAGTAAGTCCCTTAGTCGCCTTTTACGACACCCACGGGAAGAAATAGGATGGTGCTATTCTTTACGTCCAGCACCACACGGAATATGGATTTTGATTGGGATCGCTCAGCGAAATACCAACTTGCCGCGCTTGAATCGGTGGAACGCAGAGCTAAGAGCCTCATTGGCGACGTAAAGCTGGTGGATGCCAAGCTTAAGGGGACGTTAACCGACTTTTAATGATTTTATACTGAAGATCACGACTAAACGAGTAGTGTTAATGATTTGAAAAAAAAATATGTTAAATAAAAGCATTTTCTCAATAATTTAATATGTGAATATTTTAGGTTATGTTTATATTACATAGTGAAATTAATTTGTAAAGTTATGTCTAACGCTAAAAACTGAGAATGGCGCAAAATCTACCAAGCGTATTTTTCTGAAACCTTCACCAATTTAAAGATAATTTAATTATTGATCTTTTAGTATACGTGTTTTATTTAAATACCTTTTGGTTTCTGTATAATAAATTAATAATGCGTCAAATTGCTGACAGCGCTCCTTGTTGGGCGAGTCCTATTACTGGCTGAACGTACGACGCGTTGCGTGAGCTCAGTACAGAACACGCAAGCTAACCACTCAAGGTCACTGGCATATATCTCCGTCTTAACAGCTTGGCCCATTGCCGCAAGGTTGCATGCTTGTCGATCTTCTACAGATTGTACTTTGGTGAGTGTGCCCAAGAACTCCACGACCTCATTCCACCGGCCCCCTTCTATTATCGGTCATCTAGGCGCACTGCAGGTTACTATCCCTTCCTGGTTGCTATCCCACCAATTCGCACTAAGCGTTTCCAAATGTATTTTATAATGCGCACAGCAAAGGAGTGGAACTCTCTGCCTGTGTCTGTGTTTCCGAACGCATACAACCCTAATCTCTTCAAAGTGAGAGTCAACAGGCTTTCTCTGGGTAAAAGCTCACTCCATCGTCGACTTTGTCTCTGTCACCTCTGACCTAAACTAAGGTCAAGAGCAAACCCATCACAAATAAAACATATCATATTACTATTGATCACCCATAGGTATATTGTACTAAATTATGGATGGAAGATTACTTTGATAACCTTTTCAAAGACGATAGTATTACGGTGTAGGTCTAATGTTCGATGACTCTGAACACTGAGTTTGTTATATCAATGGAGGCATCTGAAAGATAACTTACTGCAGTTACATACATCTACATACTCGTAGCTTGCAGACTTGCAGATTTAGCAAGCTGAATTGGCAGTGAGTTGGCTATGCTTGTCGAAGGACCGATCGTCATTGTTGTAAATGAGTCCTGGAGTGGAGATCCCCTAAATAGCTTTTTTTTATATAATATACAAAAAAAAGCTAAATCTGCAAGTCTGCAAGCTATGTAGATGTATGTAACTCCAGTAAGTTATCTTTCGGATGCCTCCATTGATATATTTGCCATATTATGGCAGCTCCCAGGTCAACCTATTATTTACGACTGTCGGCTGCTTAACTGGGCTATCCTGTGGATGCCTTAATAAATTAAGGTCTCCAGGCTGGGCATACAACTTAAAACCTAAGCGACTGCACGCTAAGGGCACCTACTGTAGGGCACGTGTCTCCGCATATGGCGTCGGTCGGGGTAGCAAGGGACTGGCTAGATCTAAATTATTTAGGGACAAATTTAAAGCTGCAGCCGCGGGCTGGTTCGCACAAGTATCGTGAGCTCCCAGCTAGATGGACCGATGACATTAAAAAGGTGGATAGGTCAGATCAGACCAGATAGAAAGGGTGGATGCGAAAGGCTGACCACATAATTCTGTGGCGCTTGTAGTTTTTTTGGAAGTCTAGTTCCATTGGGCGAGTCATCCTTTTTCGCAGTTTCCTAAGCGTAGTAATGTCAATGAATCAATCAAAGAATGGTTGACACTTCCTCGTTGTTTATTTTTACTTCAATGAATAAACTTCAAAGTAATTACAACTATTACTAGTCCTGTGATCTTATTTAATTAATACAATAGCCTTAAGGGCAATCAGTATTCTATTATAAGCGAGGATATGACCCTTGATGCGGCTGCATGTGAAATCTTTAATTGCTTCATTAAGCAGTGCGTTTGCGTTTTTCCTTCTATTAATGATTTAGTAGTTGTTTTTGTGCTTTCCTAGGTTCTATTTCCAGGTGGGATAGTTGCACTGAAAATTTCAGGCAAATTTTCTAAAACATGTATGATGGCGCAGCAAGTGGCGCCCCGTCTAGTTTTGTTACGAAGTTACTGGAATCACTGAAAAGATCGGAGTGACACTGGCTGGTGACAGTCACTCTAGCAGAGCGTCGCATCGACAGCTGCATCGCGGCTGTCTTCTGATGACAAAAGAAGATGTCAGGAGAGCCACTGTTGTACTAATACAATGACAACATCTGGTAAAGGCTATCCTGCCCCATTATGTTATACTAAGTATAGAAATTCAGCCATGAGAGAATATGATGTCAGTAAAGCCGCTGTCATCCCACGTCCCCGGCGAACTGCTATTATTTTGACACAATCCTGATGATATTGAAGCTGCTGAACCACTAATACAATGACAACTTCTGGTAAAGGCTATCCTGCGCTGTTTTATATACTAGCATGGAAATTGAGCCCAAGGAATATTTTGCGAAATTTGGGTGTACTAAAGGTGCATTTCCGCCTAACTCATCGGTGAATACAAGCGTGATATTATGTGTGTGTAAACAGTGTTAAATTAAATTAGCTAGCGAAACTCCGCAGACGTGATAGGTATTGATATCTAAACATGATACATACATGAAACAAAAAACCGGCCAAGTGCGAGTCAGACTCCCGCACGAAGGGTTCCGTACCATTATACAACGTGTTTTTTTTGATATCCCATAACTCTAGGGTATGATTGAGGCCATATCAAAGAATCAACTGGCATATGAGTTATGTTCCAATCCTTTGTTATTTTTTTTTTTCATTTTTCATACAAAATAATTCGGCAAAGTCACGATTATTAATGTAAAACACCCTTACGTGAAATATGACAACGTCGACAATGTAGCTTTCCCTTCACTAGCTGCCGCCGGGAAGCCCCGATACCAACATACCTACATATTTTATTTTACTATTTATTTTACTACACTACTGCGAAGTTTGGCAACCTCGCAAAAGTAAAGATTCGTCATACTGGTGACAATTTTTGACCTAATTTAATTATGATTGATGATATCTCCGAAACGATGCATTTTTGGACCACCTATTCTTCCTGAGTTTTAGTATTATTTTTACCTACAGAATATAACCCTAGAGTTATGGGATATCAAAAAAAACAGGTTGTATATAAAAACGGCAAAAAAATAACGTTTGTTGTATGGAAGCCCCTAATATTTTATTCTGGTTTTTGTATTTGTTGCTATAGCGGTAACAGAAATACATCATCTGTGAAAATTTCAACTGTCTAACTATCTTGGTTCATCAGATACAGCCTGGTGACAGATGGACAGACAGACAGACAGACGGCGGAGCTTTAGTAATAGGGTTCCCGTTTTACCCTTTGGGTACGGAACCCTAAAAAAATAAATTAAATTGATGAGTTTTTTTTTTTTTTTGGGGTTGTTACTTGAAATATCAGTAAAAAACAGGTTGTTTTTGTGTAAACTTCACAAACGTGATAGGTACCTAAACACGATAAAATAAAATAAAATATTTTTATTTCATCTACGTAGGAATGTTATTATTAATTAATCACTACAAAGGACGTACTTTTTGCTTAGAAATAAAACAGTGCAGAAATGTTATATAAAATCTCATTGTTGCATATTTTTTTTATTTTTTATTAAGACAAATAATTACCACAGAGGTGTAATGTCTCCTATTAAGTTTAATATAAATGTATGCATTAGATCAAAAAGAAACCCACTGAAAATAAAAATCGAGTTATGTTGGTGCCCGAGCTCATGCGAGGGCACTAAATTAACACGAGTACACTATGCGCTCGATGCAATAAGCTACTATTCTCAAATCAAAATTCCAGTAACAAAACAACCAGCACATACCGGACCTCAAAAAAAAAATTGTTTTTTTATTTGTTCGTCCACAAAGTTTTGCTAGCTTATTTAATTTGACTCTGTATAGCCTCTAAAGTGTATTTATGTTGTTACTAGCAGCTGGACCTTCTTTTTTAAAGAGTTCATTATTTTAACGACCTAGCCCAGACCCAGGTAGGTTCAAACCGAAACAGGCGCTTTACTTTGTGTAAGTAATTTCATCAACACTGCTCTCAAAATGGTGAAGGAAAACATCGTGAGCAAAACCGGCATGTCCTAGAACCGAAAATTCGAAGACATGTGACATCTACCAACCCTCACTGGGCCCGCGTGGTGGATTACGGCCCACTCCCTCTCCCAGAAAGAAGGACTTATAGGCTGATTATGCTTGTATCTATGGTTTTATTTTTCATCAGGTAGTCCCATTTCTTCCCGTGGGTGTCGTTAAAGGCGATTAAGGGACTTACTGGAGACAGGGCAGCAGCATTCTCTATGCATTTTTTTTGAGATTGCTCTTGACCTTAGTCTAGGGCAGAGGTGACAGACACAAAGTCGACGATGGAGTGAGCTTACCCAGAAGAAGCCTGTTCACTCTAACTTTGAAGAGATTAGGGTTGTATGCGTTCGGAAACACAGACGCAGGCAGAGAGTTCCACTCTTTTGCTGTGCGCATTATAAAAGATATTTGGAAACGCTTAGTGCGAATTGGTGGAATAGCAACAAGGAAGGGATGGTAACCTGCAGTGCGTCTAGAGTTCTTGGGCACACTCACCGATTTTAACACCATACTGCGATTGCCAACCACTGCCAAGCGTGGAAACGATTATGGAAATCCCCCTCCCCTTTGGAGGAGGCTTATGTCCAGCAGTGGACGTCTTTCGGCTGAAATAAGGTAGTCCGCCAGCCTATGTGCGTACTTAGTTCAAAACACATAGGTTTTCTGCTATATTCCTACATAACATGTATAGATTTCGTTTGTGTAAGAGGGGCCGAAGCCAACTCGCAGAGGCAGTTAAACGCTCTCAATAAAACGTGGCACTAACTGACGATTACCCCTGCACGCACTATGCAAGTGCACCCAAGGACAACCCCTGGTTGGTGTAAGACTATTACACCAACTGGCAGGATATGGAAAAACAAAGATATTGGACTCTGCGTGGCTAAAGTGAACTGGGGGTCTAGTCTGAAGCTTAATCCGATGTATCGGCCGAATGTACGGCCGTTTTATAACTTCCATAGTTTCCTTTTTTGACTTTGAATCCTTACCCGACTTAAAGTCACATTTTTGACTTTGGCTTATCTCTTTGACTGTCGTTTTTTTTTTCTTTCACCGTAGTCAGCCATAGTTAGCCGTAGTCAAGCAACGGCCGAACATTCTGCCGATACTTTGGATTTATGTTCGAGCTAAAGCTATGGAAGGACAATGGAAGGAGAAACCCCTACCTGATCTATGTTTATACATACAATACACGGATAAAAAATTATATTATTATTAGTCTAAACCTGCATTTATTTTCCGTTAGCAATCGATTTTACACTAAGTGTATTACATTTATATCTATTGGCGAATGACAAGCATTATTATTATGTAAGGACGTTGACTTGAGCACGTGCATTTCGCACGATTGAGGCCCGTATTTATAGAACGTTACTCAGTACTCAAGCATTACTTAAGACTAGATTCAAGCCATTGGATTGGTTGAATTTAGTCTTAAGTAATGCTTGAGTCATAGAAACTTGCCATTTTATGTTTTACTCACAGTAATTGAATACGACTGCCTTGTTGAGGCAGTGCAGGTTCAAGGTCAAGGTCTTATATTATAGGTATACTAATCATAATTATGTTGCATTATGTTTTGTCATTGATGACATACAAATATCAGTGAAAATTATATGGACAAACAAAATTCAGCTTATAAAACAAACAAAAATATCATAACAAAAGAAAAGTACATGCATTCAATACATTTGATTATTAATAGGTACAGTAGTTACAGTGCTTTATCATTTAAGTAATCATCTAAGGTATAGTAACATTTCTCAACTAATAATTTATGAAAACACTTTTTGAATTTTTTTTAAGGGGCCGGGCGTAGCATGCGTAGTTCATACAAACGTAATACCGCAATAATTTGTAAATCAAACATATTCGGTAGTGTGTATTTATTTCGATTGGATTACAGAATATCTTTGTTCCCAAATATATATATTGAAAGGAAAATGATATAAAGACGAGATATGAGGAATTTAAATTTTCTATAGCAAACTTATTTTTCTCATATCTCTTGTTTAAATCAGTGACAATTCAAAATATATACCTATTTGGGAACAAAGATATTCTGTATTCCAATCGGAATAAAGCCACACTACCTTAAGAATATGTTTGATTTACAAATTATTTTAGTACGAGTATGACGTTTGTATGAACTACGCAGCCATCTTAATGGCATACTTCTTATGATTTCGGAAGTTTTATTGTAAATTCTGGGAGCAACACCAAAGAAGCTCTTTTCCATTTAATGAGGTATTCCATTTTGTCAGTTAAACAAAGTGTTATTGGGTTTGTCCTGCAGGAATTTTGTCAGTAGCAACCCAGCAAGGCGAGCACGGCCTACTGTGACATGACTTGAGTCACGAGCGATAAAACCGTTTAGTCTTAAAATGCTAGCACAAATTGACAAGACACAATTTATCATGTCTTGTCACAAACGTCTTGGCATGCCCGTGCTCGGGCCGCAGAGTCTGCATTTGTGATAGCATTAAGCGCCCTGTTGCGTGGGCGAATGTGGTACTCAACACACGTCTGTATAGCCCTTCGGGGAACATGGGCATGATGTTGTATCGTATTTTGAGTTGTTAAGATTAACGTAAACAGCAAAATAATAGAATTGGTAGATCTCCTTGCGAATGAGTCCCGGAGGAGTTTTAAGTAGGGAATGTAACGGAGGCCATCTTAGTGGAGGCGGAGGTGTAGATTTTCACTACCACGTAAGCGGAAGCAGAGGTAGAAGAGTAAAGAAAAACAAACCGGCCAAGTGCGAGTCGGACTCGCGCACGAAGGGTTCCGTACCATTATCTATAAAAATGCCGAAAAATCACGTTTGTTGTATGGGAGCCCACCTTAAATATTTGCTTTATTTTAATTTAATTATTTATTTTTAAAGTGAATATATAACTATATATTCTGTGAATATTTCAAACATCTACCTGTTGCCGTTATCAATATAGAGCAAAAAAATCACGTTTGTTTTATGGGAGCCCCCTTAAATATTTATTTTATTCTGTTTTTAGTATTTGTTGTTATAGCGGCAGAAATACATCATCTGTGAAAATTTCAACTGTCTAACTATCACGGTTCATGAGACACAGGCTGGTGACAGACGTACAGACAGACAGACAGACAGAAGGCGGAGCCTTAGTAATAGGGTTCCCGTTTTACCCTTTGGGTACGGAACCCTAAATATACAAAATTATAAGGGAAACACTAAATTTCACAAAAAATTGCTTTGCGGCTTTGTTACCTTGTAGGTATGTGATTTCTTGCTCACTTGGTACTGAACTGGGCGGTGGCGGTGACTGGGGAGCAAAAACTTGAAAATTTCTTGCTCACTTGGTACTGAACCGGGCGGTGGCGGTGACTGGGGAGCAAAAACTTGAAAATTTCTTGCTCACTTGGTACTGAACCGGGCGGTGGCGGTGACTGGGGAGCAAAAACTTGAAAATTTCTTGCTCACTTGGTACTGAACCGGGCGGTGGCGGTGACTGGGGAGCAAAAACTTGAAAATGTCTTGCTCACTTGGTAGGTACTGAACCGGGCGGTGGCGGTGACTGGGGAGCAAAAATTGGAAAATTTCTTGCTCACTTGGTACTGAACCGGGCGGTGGCGGTGACTGGGGAGCAAAAACTTGAAAATTTCTTGCTCACTTCTTACTGAACCGGGCGGTGGCGGTGACTGGGGAGCAAAAACTTGAAAATTTCTTGCTCACTTGGTACTGAACCGGGCGGTGGCGGTGACTGGGGAGCAAAAACTTGAAAATTTCTTGCTCACTTGGTACTGAACCGGGCGGTGGCGGTGACTGGGGAGCAAAAACTTGAAAATTCGAGTGATATCTTCACCACGTTGAACAATGCAGACACACGATTTTGGATTGAAGGTACTTTCAATTTACAATTTTTTAATGTGGGTAATACACAGATATTGGGTATTTATTTCAGTTTTCCATTAATCACAACACAACACAACACACACATACACATGTATGTCACAACATTTTATTTTGTTTTGTACTAGCTGCGCCCCGCGGTTTCGTACGCGTAAGTCTCGATCCCGTGGGAATACCGAGATAAAAGTAGCCTATATGTTAGTCCAGGATGTCAGCTACCTCCATACAAAATTTTATCAATATTAGTCTAGTCGTTTGAGCGTGAAGAAGTAACAAGCACATACACTCACAAACTTTCGCCTTTATAATTAGTGTGATAGTGTGATGAGCTTTTATATATTATCACAATTAATTTATTCTCTTAATTAATGAGAAATGGACCTGTGTTTATTATTCTAGCGTATGGAACTCGCGAGTTGCAGCTGAAAGTCAGCGTCACCTTGTGTTGTCATCTGACATTATCCTGAGCTGTGGCTTTTTTGGCATATAATAATTGTTTTCTGATTTTTATTCAATATTAGTTTTAGTATATGCGAAACCCGAAACACGTGTCTAGTATTTTTTGGGTAAAGAATCTTATGTACAAAATTTCAAAACTGTATCATGAAGAATCCGGGGGGGGGTCCGGGTTGTCCGTACAAAAACATGCTAAAGGCGGAGCCCCCGCGCCTTCTGGGGTCGTCTTGCGCTCATTGACAAAAATATTGAAATTGATTCAGTTCCTTATTCTGAACAAACTATATTCAGATTTCGCGTATATATTTAAAATAATGTTGTAGATATAACGTTTTTTTTTTTTTGTTTGAATGCCAATAAACGCATTTTTCTTTCTTTCTATCTTCGCCTAGTTTTTCAGACCATTTTCTTTATTAAACCTCCGTCACAACTCCGTTAAAAACTTGCAAAGGCTCAGGTACGATTTCTTGCGGAGGCGGAGTCGAAACTCTGATAAGAGCCTAGTTTTATGCATCATAAGTAAGTACTCATTTCTACCGTCACTCCTAACAGCTGTGTTTTGGTTTGTAAGGAATAGATGCCTGTGGCATTGTAAGTCCATGGTAAGTCGTGTGAATTCTCTACGATATAATTGCGTGATGAGCACAATGACAATGACATAATAAGACATCATAGGGCACAACCTATGATGCATTTCTTACTATATTATTATATTTATATTGTTTTTAATTTTAAATTATTGTTATTATATTTTTATTATATTGTTTTAAGTTATGCTGATAATGCTTATGTGCTGGTTCTATTGTTTTCAAGACAAGTTGACGACGCGCGACGCTATCTTTTTGACGTCATTCCAAAATCAAAAAGAAGTGATAGGTAACGTCGACTGCACGTCACTGTTAACAAAATCAGAGGGCCTAGACAAAGTGACATTCTATTAGCAATAATGAGTTTGGAAAAGTAATAATGGGGAAGGAAACTGTCAAAATAGCGCTGGCGTGGCAAACGATTTGCCACGACACGTACGCACGGTACACACATTGGCAATGACACGTGCACACGGCTACACATCAAGGTATAAATTACCAGTATACGCTGGCCTCTCATTGTACGGAAATCCTATATAATGCGAGATCAGCTAATACTGGAAATGTATAGCTTGATGTGTAGCCGTGTGTACAAGGTGTGAGGTGGTTTTATTTTATTTTTGCGAAAATAACATTTCCCGAGAGACCCTAAAATTAGAAGATGTTAGCTTACAGCTATTCGTTGAGTTTTTTTATTTTATTAAACAGAGTTTGAGGATAAGTCAATACTTGATTTATAATATTGAAATCACTGAAAATTACGAAATAGTGAAAAAAAAACACAAATGAATGGTGCGGTTTAAACGGTTTTTTGACTGTAATAAAACTACTTTTTGTAAAAGATGTAATGTTTATCTGTTTTTTGTCCCAATTTTTTTTATAAAATAAAAATAAAACCAAACTCATGAAATTACACGAAATTGAATGAATGAATGACAAGTCCAACTTATTATAGGCTCTAGGGACTTAGCTACGATCACGCCATCTACAATTAGCTTTGCCGAAGCTTCCCCATTGGGTTGACAATGCTGCTGAAAAGCTTATATGTAAATCCTGTTGACAGTTATTGTAGAAATACGAAACGCTTTGATTGCCATTTGCCACGAAAGTGATTGCCACGTGTCTTGGCTCTCAGTACTCAGTAGGTCCTATAAGCTGAAATGAAATAAAATTTATTTGCAAGAATTGTAGTACATTACTTACATTACTTTATTGATCGGGTTTTTTAACAGTTTCTAAAACAATTCGCTTAAACTAGCATACAAATAGTAATTGATTACATTAATTAAATAAATGAAGATAATAAAATTGGAACATAAGTCTTAGTTAGTATATTAAGAATAAGAATGTCAATCATTTGTCAAATTATAATAGTAAAATGTCAGTGTGAATCTTTAAAGTTTAGGTACTCATTCACAGAATAGAATGATTTTTCGATAAGCCACTTGAATAACGCTGTTTTATAATGATTGATTGGCAGTTTCTTAAATGATTTTGGTAATTTTTACTGACTGGCCTCGTATACTATAGAAACTTCGTAGGTACTACACCCAGCTCAAGATCAGTGTCACCATTGACGTGCGGTAGACTGTACGATATTTAAATTACGAACGGAATATTGTTATTAATTGTATAGATAGAACGTAAATGTGATTAGTAGAAAAAAAACTATAAAAACTTCATGGAAATTGTTCTACCAGAATTGTATCGCACCGTGGCGTCGCACCTGTCTGCGGGAGCCTTAAAGCACATATGGCACGTTTAAGTGGACTAGTGGTCGCCCACTGGTCGAAACTCGACCCCCTCTACTTACAATCTTTAGAGGCATGAGGAACAGGGTGTAAAGTTCACTCATCCTCTATAGAAAAGGGAGCATCCTCCGACCAGACGGGTGTTGTGTCTGGTGGGCAACTGCCCGACGGTTTATGTCGTTTTATATATGCTAGTCGCGCGGTAAACTCTGCTTGCGCGATGCAGGATTTTGCGTTGACGTCAGTGTGACGCGTAGTTCGCATGTGGCGATGTTGATGCCGCTACAAATCTATATAGTACTCATTCCATGCTCAAGCTGTCATTACTGTTACCTGTCTATCTTCATGTCATGAGGCCCTGGTACTATGTGTAAGTGTGTGTATCAAACGCACGGTAGTTGTGTTTAATGCTTTCTCACGCCTGTAATCCCCGAAGGGTTAGGCAGAGGTGTACCTAAGTACACCCACATTTCGCCAGTTATGTTTAAGTCCCATGTAATAGGGCGAGCCTATTGCCATCAACTGGGCACAAATCCATACTCCGGGCTGCTACTGAGAAATTCCTAATGGAAAATCCCAATAACACTTTTCCCGACCTGGAAATCGAACCCAGGACCTCATGCTTAGCAGTAACGCTTGCGACCACTAGACCAACGAGTCAATTTTATGAATTAAATTTATATCTAATGCATATTATATAAAAACTAGCTGTTGCCCGCGACTTCGTTTGCGATCCAGGATGAAAAGTAACCTATGTCGTTCTCCAGGTTATTGTCTACGGCCATGTGCCAAATTTCATCCAAATCCGTTCAGACGTTTTAGCGTGAAAACGTAACAAACAAACTCACTTTCACCGCATTTCTTCCCGTGGTTTCACCCACGTAAGTCTCGATCTGGTGAGAATATCGGGATAAAAAGTAACCTTTGTCTTAATCCAGGGTGTCAGCTACCTCCATACAAAATTTTATCAAAATTGGTCCAGCCGTTTGAGCGTGAAGAAGTAACAAACATACACACACACACACTCACAAACTTATAATATTAGTTTATAATATTAGTGTGATTATTATGTGATTCTTTCTGCACTCTTCCTTCATATAAACTTTAACTGTGCCTTTCATACTCCTTCGTCCGCTTGATTTTCGTAAAAAAGGGTACAAATGGGTACCTACAAAGTTTTCGGTTCACGTATTAACATAATGATATTGTGTTTCCATCCTTTATTCTACCCTTCTAACATGGTTTCCCAGTCCTTTTCACATCCCATGGGAAATACTCTGCTATTATAACCGCGACCTTATTCACACTGAACAGACGAGCTATAAATATTCCCTTAACTCTAACTAACTTCTAATGTCTGAAATAGTTCAATAAGGTCAGTTCCTTACTATTTTAAGAGTCATTATCTGTAATTTTGTTGAACTATAATTAATCTTGGAAAGGGTACGTTGGGGTACCCTTTGTCTACTATATCCTTTAGTCTAGCCTTCTAACATGGTTTCCCAGTCCTTTTCACAGCCCATGGGAAATACAAGGTTGTTATAATAGCAACCGTATGCTTACTGAACGGACGAGCTATAAATATTCCCTTAACTCTTAACTAACTTCTAATGTCTGAAATAGTTCCACAAGATCAGTTCCTTACTATTTTAAGGGCCATTATCTCTAATTTTGTTGAACTATCATTAATCTTGGAACGGGTGGGTGAAGAAGGGTTGAAAGAAGTTAAAACTACGTTCTGGTGGTGTGTTGTCGCATATGTGACGAGTGCTGGTACAGTCACAAAGTAAACGGACAAATGGTAAGCTTCATACATCTGCGCTATGATAGATACACTACTACACAGCGAGGCTGGCTGAGCCTCTACGAACGCGACGAAGCCGTCAGTTGCCCGCATACGCGCGCCTCATGCTTTTAGCAGTGTATCTATCATAGCGCGGTTGTATGAAGCTTACCCTCTGTACGTTTACTCTGTGGTTTATTTAAAGATTATTAAGGCGGAGATTTCTGAAAATGGTCAAAAATGTGGTTTTTAAAGCAGTGTATCTCTAAAACCGTAAATATTTTTTCCAAAACTAAAACAGTATGATATTTTAAAGTATTGTGTGCATACGGTGATGGAACTCAAAACATAGTTTAATACTTCAAAAAAATCTTCAAAGACAACTCATAATTATTTTTTAAAGCAGTTTATCCCGTCGTTAACGTTATAATTTATATTATATAATTATAATTAAAAGTATACCATACAATAGCAAATGCCAATTAGTTAATATTTCATTTTATACGATTTTATTTTGCATTTTTACGCCATACGTTGTGTCATTGCGCATCTCTTTCTTTTTTATGCAATCTGACAGTGACAGCGGTTTACCTGTTGTCAGCATCTTAATCGCTTTTGATCGGGTTGATGTTGTTTGTGTAGTGGGTACACCAATTTATATATACGTATATTTACGTCCGGTGTGTGCTGGGAAGTCAGTTATTCTTTTCCTTCATACACATTTTTGTTATTGCTTAAAGTTTTGTTCTCGTCTAGCTCGTTCAGGTTTTCCATACCACTAAGAATTTCGTTTCAATTTCAAGTATCAGCTTAAGACGAAGATAACCGGCTTTTAATGATTTTATACTGAAGATCACGTCTAAACGAGTAGTGTTAATGATTTGAAAAAAAAAATATGTTAAATAAGAGCATTTTCTCAATAACTTAATATGTGAATATTTTAGATTATGTTTAAATTACATAGTGAAATTAATTTGTAAAGCTATGTAAAAACTGAAAATGGCGCAAAATCTACCAAGCGTGTTTTTCTGAAATCTTCACCAATTTAAATATAATTTAATTATTGATCTTTTAGTATACGCGTTTTGTTAAAATACCTTTTGTTTTGTGTATAATAAATTAATAATGCGTCAAATTGGGGACAGCGCTCCTTGATGGATGAGTCCTATTACTGGCTGAACGTACGACGCGTTGCGTGAGCTCAATACAGTTCACGCAAGCTAACCACTCAAGATCACTGGCATATATCTGCGTCTTAACCAGTATGCGCAGTCACTAACGTGAACAGCCTACCTATGTGATCACCAGATCAGATCAGTTTAGTATCTCCTTGGTCATGCTCGTGAACGAGCGCCGTCAGTTGTGACTGGTCTTCTCCTATCTGCCAGGGCTTATTTGTAATATTTTATATTGTTTTTTAAATAATTTATATTGTTACATTGTTCTCATATTTATAGAAGCGACAAGAATAATGATTCGATTGATTTCATGAATAAAAGTAAGTAGGTGTTTGGGTTTTCCTTCAAAGGAAATTGGAAAAGCAGATGCAGTTTGTGGTTGTTTGAATTAAAACCTTATCGATCGATTTTTTTATATCTTTTTGTGTATAACTAGACAAAGTTCACCCCCTTTTATTCATTCGTAGCCATGATTGCTATCTCCAATATTCAGCATCATTATTTCAGCCGAAAGACGTCCACTACTGGACATGGGCCTCCCCCAAAAAGGGGGGGATTTGCTATAATCACCACGCTTGGCAGGCGGGTTGGCGATCGCAGTATGGTTTTAAAAATGCATAGAGAACGGTGCTGCCCATTCTCTAGTAAATCCCTTAGTCGCCTTTTACGACACCCATGGCCATGGGAAGAAATGGGATGGTGCTATTCTTTACGTCCGGCACCAAACGGATTTTCTCCAATATTATAAAACATAATTATATAAGTCAGGTATTTTATAAAAATTATCTACCATTTTCATGGAAACAGATTATAAATTAATGCTGATTATTAGATGCCTTAGAGTTGAGGCGATTACAGCAGGCTAATCATGAGAACCGTAGAGAATTAGCGTTTTGTCGACAAAATAGTAGACAAAAATGACGTTTCCGTGTAGACAGTAGAATATTTTTGTTAGACAAGTGATTTCTATTCTACACTAGAGTAGGTAGAAAAGATAAAAGATGTCTGCCAAATGATGTTTCATAAATTCACAGTAGAACTAAAAATATTTTCGACCAGCAGCCAACTCAGGCAAGTATTCATGATTATCTACGACCAATAAAAAACAGATATCTAATAAAAACACTAGTAAACGAACGCCCAACCTAATTCTAAATTTAAATTCTGCCGCCAACGCTTCTAGACAAACTATCCAGCCAGTCCAATCTAAACGAGGTCAAAGGTTTGGCGGCATAGATAGCGAGAGATCTATTGCGATACTGAGGTCAATCTATCATAGGTAATGATGTTCGCATTACTGAGCCACGCAGATCAATAAAACTACCAAAACTCTGAGACCATCTGGCGCGAACCCGGGGAAATGGCGCGCATGCGTGGACTTGTGTTGCCAGGTTGAGAGTGAGGGTTTCCCATGGTTTTGAGGAAAAATTGGTGTGAGAATGGTTGAGAATTTTTAGTTGAAAATAAAACAAGCAAGACGTATTATTGATGTGAATTATGGCGCACGTAAAACCGATTACTGGTGGGGCGACGCATGCCGCGTGGCGATCGGCCACTATATGTAGTAGTGTGTAAATGTGTGTGTAGTGCAATGTTTCACATCTGCCAGTCATCCCATGACGGCTCAATATTTTTTTGCTAACTTACTTACTCTTATTATTTTTACAAGTTTAGTTTTGTAAAGTGCTCCTGTCAATAGGGATGAAAATAATTATACTCTCTACTTACACTTAATAAAAATGTTGAAAAACTGGCTTTTTTTTATTACGAACAAAGTTGTTTTGTGTGACTGTGAACTTAAATTGACAAAGCGTACACTGTTTATTGCAAATTTAGATTCAATTGATGGCAACCCCATCAAAAACGTCAAACCAAAAAATCTGGAGCGAAACTATAGTCAAATTAACGTTTTTACCAATAATAATGAATGAAAATGTGAAAATTATAAATTAAAAACGATTTTTACGGACATATTAAATGTTTATATTACATTTTTGGGGTTGAAACCCTAGTTGTTAAGTGAAACAAAAACGCGTGTATGTGTTCAGATAATAAATTAATAATAATGTTGTTGATGTTATAGATTGTTGTTGAAATAGTCTTCCTTCTAGTTGTTGTTGTACATATCGTTGTTTTGTTGTGAAACAGTTGTGGAACTGGTTGTGTTAAATAAGATTGAAGACATCACTGATACTGTGAAAGGTAAGGTTAAGACTACTACTTACTTTTTTTTGTTATTTATTTTTATAAAATATTATATAACAGTTTTATTTACTTACATATTGCTTACACACATTTACACAGACAAGAAGAAAGGAACAGAAAAATACGTACAAAGGTGATGCTTATTTCTAAAGAAACCTCTTCCAGCATACTTACCTGTTATTACTTTAATGTGAATTTTTCAATTCATAAGTATTTTTTGAGTTTATCGCTGATATTATAATAATATAATGACATCGGTGAAGGGAAAATATTGTGTTACCAGCATGTCGATTCTGTAAAAATACTTGCGTGGAGTGAGCTGTCAGTGTCATTCCACTGATGCTAGGGATTGACCAAGGATTACAATTACAATCATAATCGATATTATTTTAATATTTTTAATTTTTATGCTAATTCTATAGATCATTTTATATTATTTCAAAGCTAGTATTTATGTGTCTTAACATTACTATTTAAGGGGTTTTTAAATAAAATAGCAAAACAGAAATTTAGTCAAACCCAACTTAATGTTAAAAAAAAACAAAATTGAGATTCTGTTCAATATCTCGATTATGATTGTAAATGTAATCCTTGGTCCCCCTAGCATCAGGTGGGATGACACTGACAGTTCACTCCACGCTCACTTCACCTAAGTGTTCACGGTGAGATTTATTTATTTATTTTTAACTTTAATTAACACGGTTAAACCAATTACATTAATTAAAGGCAGAGAGACATACACATAGAGAAGAAAATATGAAATTTTAAAAATTCTGGTAAAAACATAAAAACAATAAAAAAAAAAAAAAAAAAAATTACAATACTTTCATGAACCCCTCTCACAGTATTTCAGGCATGCCAATAAAATCTTCGTCCATCCATCCGCAAACACATCGTTTGTTGGCTTAGAATCCAAGAGATCATTAAGTGCGACCAGAGTGCGAGGTACTGGTGACTTAGCACGGAAACGGTGCGACATTGAGGCACAGCAAACAGCCTGTGGTTTCTGCCGCGGCAGTAATTGTTGGGACAAAGAAACGAGCCAGCACAGCATGAAGGTCAAGTGCGTAAGATGAGATGGTTACAGAATAGCACTGCTGGACTCATAGTCAATATAATTCTGAAATAGCCATCTCGTCTTGAGCACACGTGGTGATCAATGCTCGCGTCTTCTTTGTATGAGGAGAAGCATTTGCTGGTATTATTATACAGAGTCAAATTAGCTAGCGAAACTCCGCACACATGTTGGGGATCGTTATCTAAACACGATAATAGTAGATTGTTGCACCGAGCGTTTAAAAAGAGTTATTAATGCACGAGTGTTATGTTAAATTACTCACTTTAGCAAGGTGCGTAATCTACTTTTATTTCAACTACCAATCTACCTACCATGATAAAATATACCTACTCAAAATAAAAACTCAAATTAATGAAAACAAAGTTTTTCACCAACTCGGTTTTATTTATTCCGCAGATTTTTATTTTCAGCCAGTATTTTTTTGATCTAATAATGCATACATTTTATATTAAACTTAATGGGAGACATGAAACCTCTGTGGTAAATTTATATCTAAATAAAAACAGTGCAGAAATTTTGTATCAAATCTCATTGTTGCACTGTTTTTCAGTGCAACAATGAGATTTCATACAACATTTCTGCACTGATTTGGTTCTAAGCAAAAAATACGGGGCGTGTGCTCGGTTTTGTAGTGATTAATGATAACATTACTACGTAGTTAAAAGAAAAACATATTTTTTCAACTCATACAAATCAAGACTCCAGAGAAACTCACACAATCTAGATACTCTTTTTTCAATCAAGGCGAAAGTGTCAGGGTAGTACGTGAAATTCATAATTTTCTTACGTTGTTTGCAATTTGCAGGTCAGTTACATATTTAGATCAACATACAACCTGATACAGACCTGCAAATTGCAAAAAACTTGAAAATTTAAATTTCGCGGGCTACCTTAGCGCATCTCCCATACCCAACACTGCGAGCGTTCGTTGACCCCAAAAAAGACTTTAAATCTTTTTGTTTTTATTTTATCGTGTTTTAAATATCTATACTTATCATGTCAACAGAGTTTCGCTAGAAAATTATTTTTTAATGTGACCCTGTATATTATTATTATTATTTAAGGCGCTGACAAGAGGCAAAATTGCCAAATCTATATAGGTTGTGGTAGCGGAAAAAATATATGATATTCTTGAACATATTTCTCAGAACTTGGTTGTGACCAAAACACGTTTAGAAATAAAATCTCGATACAAATTAACGGTACACTAACTCAAAGTAAAGACTTTGAGTTTCAATCCAAAATATTGGTATTAAATATCAAGGTACGGTTGATATTTAATTAATAACAAGAACGTCTTATTTGTATGCAGATCTTGGTTGTTTTTTATTTTCGATTACTCAACAAATTTTTGAGTAAATAAATAATTGCTTCATATTTTGCAATAAATTACAATCGCTGAGTCATCGCGTCTTAAGGTGTCTGACATATTCCCGGAACTTTGGAATACCAGGAGCCGAAGCCAACTGGCAAGGACTCGTTAGACGGTTTTAATGAAATGAGGCACCAAACGACGAACCCTGTAGGCACTATGCAAGTGCACCCATTTTTTTATTTTTTTGTGTACGGGATGGAAAACCCTCATGGATGTCCTCCGCCCTGGGGTGGGCGGAGGGGTCTGTCAGACTCTTACTGACTAAAAACCACCCCAGTGTTCCCCTCCCACACTTGCACCAGGGATCTTGGGATCTATTATTACTTCCGCCCGGCTACTGCCTAGTCTGAGGGGGGGGTGAGGTGTTTGACCCTTTCCCCCCCCCCCCCCGCGACGTCTGAAAGGGGCGCGCGTGGAACACTACGCTCCGCCACCTCGGGTCCAGTGTGATAGGGGCCGGCGGACGTCCCCAAGTCCGCCGTCCCTAGACCCATTTAGAGGGGCCGGAAGAGGGCGTTGTCAGCCCTCTGCCGACGCCCAGTGCGCCTGCTGCGGTCCGGGTGAGCGGACGAGATCTCCCGCTCCCTTTCTGCAGCCTCCTTCTGCGACACGACTGTTTCACAGAAGGACACCGTGTCCCAGGACTCCTCACTGCCGACCATCGACTTGACCACGGCCGGCAGCGATAGGTCACTGCCTACTCCTGAGATGAGGGCACGTCGTGGGTCCTCCCAGGTGGCACACTCTGCCAGCGTATGCCGTGCCGTGTCCTCCCGGCAATGCAAGTGCACCCAAGGTCAACCCCCTGTAGGTGTAAGACTATTGCAGGGTATGGAAACAAAGATAGTGGAATATATGTTGTGGGCTGGTAACCTAGAACTGTGAAAGGACTATGGCCCCTGCCTGATCAATGATTTAATATACACGGATAAAATGGCAGGGGGTGACTTGCATACTTAATAATGGGCCCCCGAAAACTGTCGCTAGCACTTAGTGACGTAGCGACAAGGGGGCAACATATCCTGAGGTGCTTGAGGAGTGGAAAAGTATTCCACGGCTATCAGGACAATCCCAGAGGACGGAAGCTGGTCAAGACCCCTATCAGCACTTACTGGAATATTTCCTTCCTCCTTGCACTTTTGCTCTCACGAATCTTCACTCAAGCCAGCCAACAAAGGCAAGAATGAGGTGGGAGCTCTGTTCCACGTCAGTTTTTACTCAAGCCATTCAATAAAGGCAAGCCAGAGATGAGGAACAAGAGTTCTCCCGGGAGATACGGTCCGTGGGGTTAGTATTGCCCAACAGCTCACCACATGCTGCTCTGCGGGTTTCTGTATCTCTCTTGGTCTGGCCTATACCTCTTCCGGCAAAGTAAACTCTACCAGCACAGACCTGACATAGAGTTTGGAGCGCGCTAGCCTCACCACGACGTCAACATACGAGATACGGCGGTAGGGATATTATTATATTTTCGTCTTGACATTTCTCGGGTCCCTAGGATCCCGGACCTTTTTTAGGCGTACGTGGGGCCGAAGCCAACTCGCAGAGGCAAAGTGTGGAAAGCATGTTCAATACTCAATACATTGACGACACGGTTGGGGCAGTGGTTAAGCGATTGACTGCTGCGCTGCGTGTCGCGGGTTCAATTCCCGCACGGAACAAATATTTGTATGAAGAGTAGTTGTTCCGGGTCTGGCTGTTTGTGTATGTGAGGTTATAAGTTTGTAAACGCACCCACAATACAGGAGAAACTCCTAGTGTAGGGCAACGTTTAAAAAAACATACTCAATAATTTATTGCATTCTACAATGTACTTAAGTGGTAAGTAATTATTAGTGTTGTAACAATCGTGGACCCTGTCGGGCTCAGCAAATGTTCCAAAAGAGTTAATTGAATTGAAGGATTATGATTTGATTTGAATGAAGTAGTGATTATCTCAACAGATATCAAAATAGCTGGGACATTTTTAGGATCAAAGTCAATATAAATTATTTATTTGAATAAATAGGCACATAAAAGACACTTTTAAACGTCAAAAATTACAAAAAAAAAATAATTGACTGTAGTCGCCGCTTCCAAAAAGTAGTTTCATATGGACAAGAATGGGCAAGAAAGAAACTCCACCGTTACGTGCCCAATTGCACAAGGTCACCAGCACTTGCCGTCCCCTTAATGCCTAAACCTACGACTGCGCGAGGCCCTAACAACCTTGAAATCAATAAATTAAACGTACCCCGTTCTAGACTAAGCTCTATTAAAAAAAAAAAAAAAAAAAGGCTGTCGCACGAAATTTTTAACCCAGATGATCATGAATTTCAGTTTTTAAAATGGGCAACCAGATCTATTTTTTTTTTTTTTTTTTTTCATATTAAATTCCCTGAGAGTGGTTTCTGCCTAATTATTGCAAAAAGATAGCCCACTGAACCTTACAAAGTTATGTGAAGCATATCTTTAATGTAATACCGACAACAATTCGACTTTACTGAAAACCACAGCCATATTTCAAAGCTAACAAGAAATAACAGCCTCATTAATTCCAGCACAGTAATTTGCGAGAAAAACCTACCAAACATACATTTTAAATGTAACTACCCTTCAACTTGAAGATAATAAATCTAAGATGTCTCTTGTTCAGTAATGGCTTGTTGCTATGGCAACATCTAGTTAGAATATCTTTGAGAACTTGATGCCATCCTTTGATACTGTGTGTTCTTTGTGCTTCTGATATTATTTTAGCACACCATGTTTCCGTTTACCTGTGTCTTATTAAATTTTGTTGAAAGATAACGAAAGGGCAATAAATTTATGTAGGAAAATGGTTGACCTAATTAATGCACTTTGCAAACACGGAATCTAATGAATTCAATATTTAAGTTGACTCGATTTGCACATTTCATTTTTAATTCTAAAAACCTAGCCATATAAACAGCTTTGCGAACCGTTTTTAGACCACACGACAACAAAACTTACAAATAGTAATACTAAATTATACTTACTTACAACAATAGGCCTGCACTGTGTCTTAGATAAATAGAAAAAGAGAAAGAAAATGTGTGCTCGCACCTCTCTCTCTTGCCCCTACAGTTATAATTATACGAAACGTAACTCTCTCTCTTTCTATCTTCACTAACTTATATCTCCCTCTCAAATTCCGTGCGCTCGCTTCCGTAACGCTCTCGTCACGTATTCACCAGCTTACTCCCCAAGTCAAGCGTGCGTAAAGTTTTACTTCAAAAAAACTTTTTCATATCATTTAATCAATAGCTATTGTGAGTTGAAAACTATAGATATTGCCTAGTTTGCAAAGTTCTCAGCTTACTGAGCGGTCTAATAATTGGCTGTAACACTATTTTTCGGAAATGTTCTTAACTCACTTTTTAGACCTTTGTATCCTGCTTATGCGTATGAAGTTTCATTAAAATCGGTTGAGTCATTTCGAAAACAAGGGCTTGAAAGTTTGTATGAAATGCCGTCACTCGTAAACGCTCTTAAGGCGACGATAAACGACTTTTAATGATTTTATACTGAAGATCACGTCTAAACGAGTAGTGTTAATGATTTGAAAAAAATATATGTTAAATTAGAGCATTTTTTCAATAACTTAATATGTGAATATTTTAGATTATGTTTATATTACATAGTGAAATTAATTTGTAAATTTATGTCTAACGCGGAAAAAAAACTGAGAATGGCGTAAAATCTACCAAGCGTATTTTTCTGAAACGTTCACAAAATTAAAGATAATTTAATTATTGATTTTTTGGTATACGCTTTTTATTAAAATACCTTTTGTTTTGTGCATAATAAATTAATAATGCGTCAAATTGGGGACAGCGCTCCTTGAAGGGCGAGTCCTATTACTGGCTGAACGTACGACGCGTTGCGTGAGCTCAGTACAGAACACGCAAGCTAACCACTCAAGGTTACTGGCATATATCTGCGTCTTAAGATAAAAGTTTACATTCTGTATTGTAAATATGCACTAGATGTAACATCATGCACTCACAAAATTTTACCGAATCTCGTTTGAACGCTGCGCAAAATTTTACTGTTATTGTTCACGTCTTACTAAAGGTCGAATTTGTGGTTCAATGAAATGTTACTGTTAGAATTTGAAGTCGAAGTTGAATTTCCAAACTTTTAAAGCAAATAGAATTTTACAGGAATGCGTTCTGTTTGGAAATTGTTAGACGAATTTAGATTTCCACAGAAAACAATTTTCATAACACAACATAACGCCTTGTTTCCCCGAAGGGTTAGGCAAAGGTGTAGGAACCTGTAATAGGGGGCGAGCCTATTGCCATCAACCGGGCACAAATCCAGACTCCGGGCTGTTACTGAGAAATTCCAGACTACATAGTTAAGAAATACTAGTGCGTACCCACCCAAAAAAAAAATGAATCAAGATATCGTAACAATAATCATTACATATTCTCTTGAATATATGAACTCCGATCCGGCATGGAGTATTGTAGCCACCTTTGGGATGGCTCAGCAAAATACCAACTTGCCGCGCTTGACTCGGTGGAACGCAGAGCTAAGAGGCTCATTGGCGACGTAAAACTGGTGGATGCCAATCTTCACAGCTTGGCCTATCGCCGCAAGGTTGCCTGCTTGTCGGTCTTCTACAGATTGTACTTCGGTGAGTTTGCCCAAGAACTCCACGACCTCATTCCACCGGCCCCCTTCTATTATCAGACATCTAGACGCACTGCAGGTTACCATACCTTCCTTGTTGCTATTCCACCAATTAGCACTAATTGTTTCCAAATGACTTTTATAATGCGCACAGCAAAAGAGTGGAACTCTCTACCTGCGTCTGTGTTTCCGAACGCATACAACCCTAATCTCTTCAAAGTTAGAGTAAACAGGCATCTTCTGGGTAAGCTCACTCCATCGGCGACTTTGTCTGTGGTACCTTTGCCCTAGACTAAGGTCAAGAGCAAACCCGTCTTAGAAAAAAAAAAGAATATACAGGGTGTAAGGGACAGCCCTCCGCAAATTAACAGGGTGCATTCAGCTCCTTATTTTGAATCATATTCCACAGAATTTTTTTTCAGGATAATTGTAATTTTTTTAATCGTAGTTTCAGTTATTATTCCTTTATTTCAATGTAAAATCACATTCTCTGTACGCAGTACTCCATTAATGTAAATAACACAGCTAAAATAAATAAATCTGCAATGGATGTTGAAATTCTCTAACGAACGACGCCTGAAATCAGCGAGCGCGGCCGTCCACCCCGCCGCGACAAATCAGGTTCATTGGATTCCCATAACGTTCCTGAAATAATTTTATGTACCGGTCATCTTAGTACGATATACTGAATTCACCCCATCAGTCTGCGGAGGGCTGTCCCTTACACCCTGTATATTAACTTCTAGTAAAAACCTCAAAATTCGGTAAATTGAGAATTACTTTTTTTTTACAGGTTGCATAATGCGCTACAAGAGGCGTACGTCGCAAACCACGAGGACTTCTCGCCATTCTGACAAGAAATATACTATACGTAAGTACCCACCTATTATAAAGTACTTAAAGCTGTTTTTAGCTCGAAAGCTCGTCATGCAAACTTTTTCACATTTTTTCCGGTTGTGTTGTTCTCAATATATCTCCAATGAATTCGATGCGATTAAAAAACTAAAGTTATCAGGATCTCGGGAGTTTGTCGATCGTGTTTTGTTTTTCTTTTAATTAGAGAACATAATCAGGACATAAAAGTTGTATCGGGAATGAAGAACGCCGCTATGCGTAAAACCTTTTTGAAGTGAAAACTTATGTAGGAACGTTGAGCGATTTTTGGTAGGGGAAAATCTTATGGATTCGCGTCAGCGACATGCTAATGTTAACAGTATAATTCTGTAGCTATGAGTATGACGTGTTGCGCTTGGCCAGCAGTGAAGCCATATTTTATTATAAATTATTTTAATGAATAATTTATAAATTATAAAATTTTGGTTTTTAATATTAGCACGCAGCTAATTAAAAAAAAAAAAAAAAACCAGTGATAAAGATAAAGATTTTTTATTTTTGTAAAACATGAGTAAGTACAATACAATGACATGTGCATTGTGGATGGAATTAAAAATAAATAAAAAAGAGCTACATGTTTTGCCATGCAGATATAGCGTACAAAAAATACAGAACTTATTGTTACCATGCTTATGCCTAACTACATTATCAATACATCAGTTTAGAAACAGCTTAACTAACTAACTAACAACAGTTTTTAGGGTTCCGTACCAAAATGGTAAAAAGGAACCCTTATGGTGAGACTAGGTCTGTCTGTCTGTCTGTCTGTCTCTCTGTCTGTCACACCTGGATATCTCAAGAACTACTAATGCTATCAACTTGAAATTTAGAATAGTATTAGATGACGTTTGTCCAACTATTTTGCAAACAAGAAAGAAATTTAAAAAAAATATACCTTTTTTGCAAAAGGGACTGAAAGGGGTCTTAAAAATTTTACGTGGGGCTACTAAGGCATGTGGGATATCATATGAAAGAACGTTGTTTGTACATTCTCAAACATTTTTATTATTTTTTTAGGCAGCACAGATTCCGACTTTTGAACCGTCCCCCCCCCCTTATTTCCAAAGTTTGCATAGATAAATATCTGAAATTATTCTATGTGATAGAAGTTTATGTAAAGATTACAGGAAAAATAAAACGCTGTCTCTAAATAGCACAGTTTTTCAGAAATCATCAACAGAAACGTACGGAACCCTCGGTGCGTGAGTCCGACTCGCTCTTGACCTGTTTTTTTTACCATTAGTAGACTAGGAGAAATGTCGCAATTTACTTAATTTCGCTCATTTAGGAACTCTGATTAGCTGTAGTAGCATTAAGCTATAAGTTTTTTTTTATTTATTTAACTTAAACAACCTAGTGGCAGCTGTTGCAGAGGTGTCGGGAGCTTATTATAATTTTTTTGGGCCAAACAGAATATGCTTTTATGAATCAAAGCCGTACTTGACCTTACTATACATAGGTCATCCTTAACCCGACGACTACGAATGCTAACGTCCATGTGTGTTATTTCATAGTTTAAAGCATATTCTATACTATAAGTTTTCACTTCGTCGGCAGTCCCCATGACTGCCTGTTTTGTGTTCATTTATTACGTTTAGCCCTTGGGATTTAAAATATCAAAGCCACAGTGTAAATTAATGTAGGTAACAGTGAAACCGCCTCCCAATAAAGCGTTGAGTGTGTTATTTTGATACTCATATCCGCTCATATCCAATTAATGTTACTCGTAGTAATTATAGCTTGATATTGCGTGCTCTAATAATAGAAAATCGATCTAGACCAGACACACCAAGGTCTTTTCTTCCTAGAAATGGTATTAGGTACGTTTGCACAATCTTTCTGCTATTAAGACTGAGATATATGCCAGTGACCTTGAGTGGTTAGCTTGCGTGTTCTGTACTGAGCTCACGCAACGCGTCGTACGTTCAGCCAGTAACAGGACTCACCCATCAAGGAGCGCTGTCCTCAATTTGACGCATTATTAATTTATTATACACAAAACAGAAGGTATTTAAAAAAACACATAATAATATACTAAAAGATCAATAATTAAATTATATTTAAATTGGTGAAGGTTTCAGAAAAATAGGCGCCATACAGGGTGTAAGGGACAGCCTTCCGCAAATTAACAAGGTGCATTCAGCTCCTTATTTTGAATCATATTCCACAGAAAATTTTCTCAGGAAAATTGTATTTTTTTTTATCGTAATTTCAGTTAATTTTCCTTTATTTCAATGTAAAATCACATTCTCTGAACGCAGTACTCCATTAATGTAAATAACACAGCTAAAATAAATAAATCTGCAATGGATGTTGAAATTCTCTAACGAACGACGCCTGAAATCAGTGAGCGCAGCCGTCCACCCCGATGCGACAAATCAGGTTCATTGGATTCCTGAAATAATTTCATGTACCGGTCATCTTAGTACGATATACTGAATTCATCCCCATCATATCAGTCTGCGGAGGGCTGTCCCTTACACCCTGTATATGTAGTAGTGTGTAAATAATTTCGATATTTCACATCTGCCAGGCGTCCCGTGACGGCTCAATTTTTTATTAGGCGAATAATACCTTGTTGTAATTTTAACAATAGAACTTTTAAATTACCAACAAAATTTATCCTTTAACACCCATTTTCGTAGCTTAGGATCCGCAGAGCCGTGAGTAAATTGAATGGTAAAACTGAAAGTTTGACAAACTTCCGGGAGCGATGCAAACTATGGCAGAGAGGAGTCAAAGAAAATCCGATCGGTGAGGCTCCGCTCAATGTTCTCTTCTTTAATTTTGTATTGAAAAGTTTTGCATTTCTCGAAGTTTTGTTAAGGAATTTTCCAGGTGAAAATTCTGAAAATGGAAACGGATAAGAATGTGAGAACTTAATTTGGAATTTTATCGTTCTTATAATAAAGGTTTACCAAAGGTTCTTCAAGCAAATAGGTTTGATACTCTTAAATTGCCAGAATGGAACATTATGAAAAAAATTCCAATTTATTTAAATTGTCTGTTCATAAATTTTGTGTTTGTGCATTGGGTGGAAAGCAGAATCTGCCTGAAAAGACATTCACCATCACCAATGTCTCTTGAAGGCCTGGTGATTGTAACGATACTAGCTTTTGCTCGCGGTTTTCCCTGCGTGGAGGTTGGAAATTATCCCACAGGAACAGACTACCGGGGTAAAAAGTATCTTATGTACTAACCCAGGTCATGTGTTATGCGCGGGCAGCCATTAAGGCGCAGATATATGATTTTAGTGACATGTAAATCTGATATTACACCTTCATATAATGCAAGTAAGTTATGCAAAAAATGAATGTTAAACTAGAACGCATACACATCAATTCTACAGTATGTAACAAAAACCCTTTTGTTCCTTTTAGGGACGTATACATTTACCTAAAAGCACAACATTCGTGGAATTATAATTTAAAAAAATTAAGTATTGGCTAGTCGAGAAGTCAAAATCAAAGAATGAAAGAGGTAAGAAATCAGTTAAACATTACAAATATTTATAATTAAATATTTATTTTAATTATATTTCTTGAACAGTTTTTATAAATGACTTGCTTTATTACGTATTTATACCGATTCTTAAAACGTAGGTAGAAGGAACAACAGTGTTTTTGTTACTTATTGTTTATGTGAATATTTAAGTATTGTAGTTGATTACTTTATGAAATCAATTCAGGAAGTCTACTCAAAGCATAAAAACGATATTACTTTCAAACTACTTAAGATATTTTTACGTTTTTTTTTTGTATGAATAGACTGTTTTATTCACTATAATTTTATCTGTGATTTTTTGAAATATTATATTTTTGTTAAAAATAAATATTCCTTATGAAAGTTAATAGTTGCGCGGCGTGAGCGCGACGTGCATTTGTATGGCCAAGGTCAACGGCGATTATCTGACCCTTAAGTCATGAAAAGGTACCAGACAGACAGAGTACTTTTGAATTAAAACATTAGTAGGTATCTACTTATAGATTTTTTTTATGGGGGCAAGGATCCACGCAAATTAATACCTAATATGATAATACCAGCTTGTTATTCTCCCACTGCAGGGCAAAGTACTAATGTTTGCGAATATTGGCTATGGGCATTTTTATCCTTTACTTAGCTTCATTACCGTTGTTGGATAAACAGCAAAATTCTTGCACAAAAAAGTTCGTGTTTTGTATTCTGTGGTCACCAATCTCTGCCAGGCGTGGTGATTGTAACCATATTGGTCAACCCATTGCAATTGTTTGCAGAACATGTTAAGCTGACGTGTGGCTCACAAACATTGGTTAGGACGAGTGTTTGATTGTTAATTTGTGAATGTGTAACTGAGTAGTTAGAATTATTTATTTTAACAGCAGTTTACATAATAACATTTGTTTATCCACGGCCCGTAATGTTCTATGTTAGAGGGTTTGGTTTCTGCCAGGGTTGCGAGTTTGTCCGAAAGGAAAATATCGTGGTCCTGGCACACAGGCAACTTAAGGAACACGAGTGGGTTTTAGTCAGTAAAAGTCGGTTAGGGAGAAGTTATTTGACAATTTACCACCCAAAAAAAAAAACGGGGTTTTGGTTTCAGCACTTAGGTTTTGGTTTCTGATAATAGTAGGATTTCAGTTGGTAGACAGCTTAGCATATTATACATAATCAGCCTACAATGTTCCCACTGCCGGGACACAGCCTCCTCTCAGTGAGAGGGAGTGGGACGTAACCATAGAAACATTAAAAAGGCCGTAACCGTAACCCACCACGTGGGCCCAGTGCGGGTTGGTGGATCAAATTGCTTAAAAACTAATTTCCCTAACATATACGTTCGTTGTTCCGTTTGGTGCCGGACGTAAAGAATAGCAGCATCCCATTTCTTACCGTGGGTGTCGTAGAAGGCGACTAAGGGACTTACTAGAGAATGGGCAGTAGCGTTCTCTATGCATTTTTAAAACCATTCTGCGGTCGCCAACCCACCTGCCAAGCGTGGCGATTATGGCAAATCCCCCCCTTTTCGGGGGAGGCCTATGTCCAGCAGTGGACGGCTTTCAGCTGAAATGATGCTGATAAAATACGTTCCATATCTTAATTTTGGTAATTAGTCTATTACCTTCGGGGCTTTTTAGGCGTAATTCTTACTGAGACGTCTCGTCACTCGACATCCATAACAATTTTTGTATTATTCATCACTAGTGATTTCCAGAAAAATTATGAAATTTTTGCATTACACTATACTCCATTTGAAATAAGATTAGACATTTAAATAAACTTCTTTACAGTCCCTTCAACCGATTTTGACTTCTATTGGAAAGCAAAAACGTGGTAACAATACCAACTGTTTATTACAGCTGTCATTGGTCATGCCACCAGCGCAATAGAAGTCAAAATCGATTGAACGTGTAAAAAAGGTTTATTTGAATGTCTAATCTTATTTCAAACGGAGTATAGGTATAACTCATATTCGGATTTTATTCGGCTCGTGCCAATCGGCAACTCATTTCGGCATCTACGCTCGCTGAATCATGTTCGGATCGGGTCGGTATAATTTAAAGCTAAGCCGAGAGGCCTTTTCCCGAATATATTATATAATGGTGTAACATTACGCTTATATTCCGCGAAGGGTTGAGCACCGACATTTCGCCAATTATGTTTAAGACCCATGTAATAGGGGGCGAGCCTATTGCCATCAACTGGACACAAATCCAGACCCCGGACTGCTAATGCGGAATTTCAGATAGAAAACCCAATAAGACTTTGCCCGACCCGGGAATCGATCACAGGACCAACAACAACAAAAAACATAATTATAGAACATAATAAACAACATTCGTTTTTGTTCACACTAAACCCGAAAAGGGGTCATTGTACTCATCATTTTGAACAACTTTTTTTATAAGACCAACCATGAAATCGCGAAAAAAAATCAGCTGTTCCATACATTTGTGTTCACTTAAATCGACGAAATGTATGGAACAGCTCATTTTTTTTCGTGATTTGACCCCTTTTCGGGTTTAGTGTAACCAAAAACTAATGTTGTTTATCTACATAATATAATAAATGTTATAGAACATAATATATTATATTTACATAATATAATAAATGTTCATTAGTGTAGCTTCAACAAAAGCTTAAGCATTAAATAAATCTCATTAAAATTATAATTGTTTTAGATGTTTCAAGTGAAGGAAACCAATGCCACGCAGTGGCGGTACCTTCATAGAAGCCAAAAAAACCGGCTTGCCCCAATAAAATCATAATTCACACAACAACAAACTTTTTTAACCAAAATTATAATAATGATGTAAGTACTACCAACAACCATGAACAACATAAGAAAATCCCTTAGTTGGCTGTTTTTAACCGACTTCCAAAAAGGAGGAGGTTCTCAATTCGGCTATATGTTTTTTTTTGTATGTTTGTTACGCGATTACTCTGTCAATTATGAACTGATTTTGAAAATTCTTTTTTTGTTTGAAAGGGTGTACTGCCGAGGTAGTCCCATTGCCACCAAATCAGAATCTGATGAGGGAATCTCATGGAAATCGAGGGAAACCCTTAAGTTTTATATGCATACCTATAGCGATTTGGGTATTTTTTATAGTAACTCGTGCATTTGCTCTCCGAAAGCACCATTTGGTGAAGTGGAACTAATGATGGAGACCACAGATGGCCACCGGAACAATATAATAATGAGTACCTATTTAACGGGTTGCGATTAAGCAATTTATGCTGGTCACTATGCATATGGTGAGTGGCAGTTCTCTTGGTTCTTACCAGGAGAACTCCTCAACAATCAACGTCCCGGCATCGGGAAAAGCAATATTTTGTAAAAGGTGATGAGCAGTTAACATTAGGATATTGTAACTTAGATAAATTCAAAACTGACCCACTAAAAAGTGAAAATTAAAAAACTTTTTACAAAAAAATAATAACAGACTACAAAAAACTGGCAAAAAACTCAAATACAGATCCAAAGACACCGAATTCCGAAATTAAAGTTATTTTTCACTTTGTAGTGTTATTTTTACTAGTCGGTTATTATTTTTTCTCTGTCTCGTCTGCCATCTAGGTACGCCACTGATGCCAACGGTAATAACGAAGCGAGATCTATTCCAGGAAAGTTCCAGAAAAAATTAAAAATCCATGAAAATATTCTCAGGGGAAATCAGGAAAACTTTCACACTGATTTCCCTTTGGTAACTGTCATGAATTATTACGTAGCTAATAAATCTGTCGGCGTCTGGTCAAAAATGATTTTATTCAAGAATCGAATGAAACCTCTAGGAAAAAGTATCTGAAAGAAAGTAGATTCAAATAAATTAAATATCGAAGGACATGTTTTATTTCTTCTAAAACGATAATGAATTTTATGACCCAACGTTATTTGATAACTTCAGAAATTAATCATCAGACTTGGGTAGGTACACACGGCTACATCAAGCTATACATTCCTTGATGGGTAGCCTTGTGTACCTATAGTTCTAGAATTATGAACATTCACATTAAGACCCAGATATGCCAGTGACCTTGAGTTGTTAGCTTGCGTGTTCTGAACTGAGCTCACGCAACGCGTCGTACGTTCAGCCAGTAATAGGACTCGCCCATCATGGAGCGCTATCCCCAATTTGACGCATTATTAATTTATTATACACAAAACAAAAGGTATTTTAATAAAATGCGTATACTAAAAAATCAATAATTAAATTATCTTCAAATTGGTGAAAGTTTCAGAAAAATACGCGTGGTAGATTTTGCGCCATTCTCAGGTTTTTATCCGCGTTAGACATAACTTAACAAATTAATTTCACCATGTAATTTATTTATAATTTAAAATATTCACATATTAAGTTATTGAGAAAATCCTCTAATTTAATATATATTTTTTTCAAATCATTAACACCACTCGTTTAGACGTGATCTTTAGTAAAAAATCATTAAAAGTCGGTTATCGTCGCCTTAAGCAGATATTGCTATTTAAAAAAAAGACATATTTTAACACCATACTGCGATCACCAACCTGCCTGCCAAGCGTGGCGATTATGGCAACCCCCCCTTCAGGGGAGGCCAATGTCCAGCAGTGGACGTCTTTCGGCTGAAATGATGACTTTTCTACTGCGTCCCTGGCCAAGTAGTCCCAAGCGCTACTGCTGAGCATTCCACACATCCTAGGTTTAATTCCCAGGTTGGAAAAAGTATCATTGAGTTTTTCCATCTAGAATTTCTTAGTACTCGTAGCAGCCCCCCAACAAACAAACTAAGCTTATAAAATTAAGTCTATAAGGTCTAAACTCTTATACTTGTTATAAAAGAGAATTTATTATGTCAATGTTCCTTATAGTAGCACATTCTTAGAAGATTTGGCTAATATTACCTTTATTCTTATAATTTGGCTGGGTAAACGTTAATAAATCCAATTAATACGGCTACAATAAGGGTTCAAAATGTGTTCTTCTTATAGAGGCTAGTTACATTGCTTTTTAGCCATATAATGTTCAAAGTTATATAAAGGCTTTTAATATGGTCAATTATTCTTAAAAAAGTAATGCACTAGGTAACTATGATGCTTTTTAACTTATAAGAGCATTGGATAAGACGTCTATCCAACGAACAAATTCTAACATTTTATATGATCTTTACAAGGATGATAGCAATCCGTATTCCCTTGTACAGTGATTATAAAGATATTATTCTCTATATGGTTACATTAACATGTTTTACATAACTAGATTCGCCATTTTGAAGTACAGCAGATTGTGTGAATTTATTACGGAGCGGAATTTATATTTAAAAAATGGATTCAAAAGACTGGAAGAAGTTTAAAAGGAGCGGTGGTTACAGAAGAAAAGTAAAAAAAGTCTACGAAAACATGGTTAGGAGCATTACACCCACCACCTCTACTCCTATGATGCTACAAAATACCAAAATACAAGCCGATACCAACGAATCGGCCAGTGGTTCCGCAGAGGATTATTTTATAGAAAATGAGAATGAAAAGGAAACCAGTGAGGAAGAATATAATTGTATAATGTTTTATTGAGATATATTATTAACAATTAATTAAATACATATAAGATAACAACACTCGCATTCACCTTTATGTTTTCACGACCTATTACAAAGTGTAAATGTCAACTAGAAAGGATCGGCTATGTACAATTAAAACATTCCTTTCTTAGAATAAAATGTGTCCACTTCCATGGCCATCGCATATTATGATCTTTTCTTTGTAGTAATTTGTCGACATCTGCCAACATATATACTACCATTGCAATATCTGCGGACAAACATAATATATACCTATATATATAATTATATTCTTTATTGTGTACTTACAATTATAATTATATTTCAAACTTAAAACTAGTGCACAAAAGCCAGCTTATCCCTATAAAGAGATCTCTTCCAGCCAACCCAACCATAGTGAAACATAAATTTTATACATATGGGAACAAGACTAGCTAGGTACAGGATTTTGTTCGTGAGAAAGGAACCCTAACGATATGTAAAATGGCGATAGCATAAGCAACAAATGATGCCATTATAAATTATTCACTCTCATAGACGCCTTGTAGACGATGTACGAATCATTTTGCTCTCTTAATAGCACTGTATATAACATGACTAAATAATTAATAACGTTTTTAGCACAAAAACAGCTTAAAGTCAAGGGCGAGTTGATACTATAACACTCAACGTACCACATTTTATCATGCATTTGAATGCCCATACAGTTTTCACTATATACGAGCACATAAATCAGGTAAATAAACTAGATAAAATAATAACTTACCGTTCACTATTCAGTAAAATGGTTGACGTTTCTCTTTATTCGCCAAACTGTTGCGAAAATGTAAATCACTAAGAAAAAGACTTATTGCAGAATCATAAACAGACGGCTATAAAGGCCTACGGCTTTTTAAGAGCCTTTGATTTGCCGCAATGAGTTTAACTCCCTTGTATCGTGCCATAATAAAACACGTATAAGGGTGATCGCCCGTATTAACGATTTCTATATGATTCTTACAAGTGTATTGGCCTTGTTCCTTGTCATAATATAACACGTATAAGGAAAAAAGGCGGACAATAAAGCAACTATGAGGGGAGTATAAGGTTATTGTCCTTATAATTTGTGCCCAAAGGCACCCTTATTAGCGATAATGCGGCTACTATAAGAATATTATTTTTGGCAATATAAGCCACTACAAGAGCAATTTTTGTTAGTTGGGCCGGAGTCTGAATTTGTGCCCGGACGATGGCAATAGGCTCGCCCCCTATTAGGTGTAACTTAAACATAACTGGTGAAATCTGTGTGTACCTACTATAGCTACACGTCTGCCTAACCCCTTGGGGATTTTACATTTCCATTCAATTTTATATTTGAAAAACTTTATTGATTATTACTATGTGTTTACTACTTATACGAAATACTTTAAATATTGGCAGCACTGCCACCTCCCTTCTTGTCAAAACCTTCATCTTTGAAACACACTTAACAACTGTTCTTGTAAAACTTAAAAATATAATTAAATAAGCTGTGATTATTCTCAAACTTTTGTTTTACTTAAACTGTATGTTATCTCTTGTCAACACTAGAAAAATAAGTTTCAATTTTTTAAAAGAACCAGACATGACGTTTAATAGGATGATTTAGAAATAAATATAATTAATTACTAATTAACAATGTATGCTGATTAAAAACTGTAGAAAAACGTTACGTTCTATCCGTCTAGTGCAGGGGTCGGCAACCTTTAGAGTTGAAGTAGCCAAAAGATACAATTTACAAAATTTCCCAAGCTTTAAACAGCTACAAAAAAAATTGTTTCGATATTATATTATTTGCTTATATATTTTTTATTTAAATTATACGACTTTAAGAACGAAATACTATTTATTCATTTAAAAACATACAAATGTTTTTAGCAAAAAACACATTAACTTTTTAGCTAGCTGCTAGAATAATAAAATAATTAATCCAATAATATAACTACAGTTATTGAATAATAAATTTTTTTTGTGTATGAAATTGGAGAGCCACAAATTTACTTATAGCCGCATGAGGCTAGCGAGCCGCAGGTTGCCAACCCCTGGCTATAGTGGAAATCAAGGTTGTCTTGCACAACATTTCCAACCTAATAACGGTTCTCTGTCGGAAAACGTGATTGTATTTTAATTATTGCCAAGTAGAGTAAAAAAATAACATTATCTTTAATATTAGGGGCAATCGCAACAATGTTGGTATAATATTCGGAGGTTAAAATGCATAGAGAATGCTGCTACCCATTCTCTAGTAAGTCCCTTAGTTCTTAATTGCCGTCACCCACGGGAAGAAATAGGGTGGCACTACGAATTCTTTACGTCCAGCATCACATGGACAAACCAGAAAAGTAAAAGTACCTAATTATTGGAAAGTTATCTATACTTAATATTATTATTGTTATCCTAACATCCGGAGGACACGGTGGAGCATACGGTGGAGGTCTGCCCGGCTTGGGCGGAGCACCGCCGTGTCCTCACGGAGGCGATCGGCGGCGGCGATCTCTCGCGTTCGGCCATGCTTCAGGCCATGGTTCGGAGCGAGTGTGCATGGGAGGCCGTCACCTCCTTCTGCGAAGCAGTAATGCTCGCGAAGGAGGAGGCGGGACGCGTGAGGGAGAGGCAGCGCGCCCTCGCGCCCCTAGTCGTCGCAGGAGACGCCCCGGGCGTCGGTATTCCCAAGCCGTTTTCCGGACGGTGAGCGATGGGTAGCTCGCCATCCGATTAGAACCAGGCCCGGGTCGACGGCGCGTTGTGTTCCACGCGCGCCTTAAAGAGATGTTAGCACGAATTGACGTGGTCCGTTAGGGCCATACCCTGCGTTGCGAGTTTGTCCGAAAGGGATATCGTGGCCCTGGCACACAGGCAACAGAAGGAACACGGGTAGATTTTAGTCAGTAAAAGTCTGACACACCCTCCCGTTTCGCTCAGAGCAGCAGAAGTTATTTGATAAAATCCCAGCCAAAATAACATAAAAAAAGGTTTCAAAGCAGTCGTCAAACCGCTAAGCTGTTTGCTTTGTTGAAAGTTGATTCAAATAGCTGTTATTATGTAGGTATGTCATAATTTACTGCTTAGCTCCATAAAGGTATAGCGTGATAATAATTATTTAAAAGGTTATATCTGAAACAATTTGCAATATTCTAACCTTTTGGTTCGTCGTTTTATAATTTGCCGTAAAATATAGAAGAATACGAACATATTACACATTCAGACAAACATACAGACAAACCAACAAACAGCATAACATTCTAAAAACAATAATTTTGGCATTAGAATTGTTCCCAGACCTCGAAGCAATAACTTTTTTTCAAAAGTTTCAATGTTTAGTTTTGAGTTTGCTACGATTTTATTATATGTATAGATTATTTAACGGAAAAATTCCTATAATATCTTGTTTACTTTATCTATCACTAAAGCAAAATTTGCAGCAAAGCTACAGTTTCCCTCTTCCCGTTGTACCCAGACATCAAAGCAAGCTAGCTTCTAGCTTGAAAGACAAAGCAAATATATTTCAACTATACGACACAAATTATTACAAACATCCAGGCAGACTACCTCGTTACTTTAGTGGTCATTCGATCTTCTACTGAGCATGTGGCACCCCTGCTAGGGTTGCGAGTTTGTCTGAAAGGGATACCGTGGCCCTGGCACGCAGGCAACTGAAGGAACATGGGTGGGTTTTAGTCAGTAAAAGTCTGACACGCCCTCCCGCTCCTCCCAAAGCGGGAGAAGGTATTTGATAATTTCCCACCCAAAAAAAAAACCGGTCAAGAGCGAGTCGGACTCACGCACCGAGGGTTCCGTACGTATATATGATGTTGATGATTTCTGAAATACTGTGCTATTTAGAGACATTGTTTTATTTTTCCTGTAATCTTTACATAAACTTCTATCACATAGAATAATTTCAGATTTTTATTTATGCAAACTACGGAGGTAAGGGGGGAACGGTATTTTTTTTTTAATTTTCATCAAAAGTCGGAATTTATACTGCCCAAAAAAATAAGTTTGCGAATGTGCAAACAGCGCTCTTTCATATGATACCCCACATGCCTAGTAGCCCCACTTCAAATTTTTAAGACCCCGTTTCAGTCCCTTTTGCAATTTTTTTTTTTTTTTATATTTTTGTTTGCAAAATAGTTGGGCAAACGTCATCTAAAACTATTATAAATTTCAAGATGATAGCATTAGTAGTTCTTGAGATATCCAGGTGTGACATACAGACAGACAGACAGACTTAGTCTCACCATAAGGGTTCCTTTTTACCATTTTGGTACGGAACCCTAAAACCGTGATGTTTTATTATATGATGTACAAACAGACATTATGACATTACAAACAAAACTATTTCTAACTGAACACTTAAACGGTTTTAAGTGCAAGTCATAAAACGGGTTGTATTCGGTAGCCTTTGATGCAACGCGGCTATTACAAGCCTTTATTGCACTTTAAAATTAAATACATAACAGTTTCACGGAGAATTTGTATTACAGAACAAACTTGCTTAATAGATACTTTGTTGGTGCGAATTCGCAGCGGTTTTTTTTTTTTTCTTGACAGATTTGTACTGACTAAAACCCAGTCTTCTTGACAAGCAACGTGGGGATATCAGGGGATATCATAGCCCTGGGGCTACGATATCCCTTTCGGACAAACTCGCAACCCTGCTCGCGAAATTCAAATTTTCTTGTGTTTTTTTGCAATTCGCAGGTCAGTTTGAGGTTGTATCTCGACCAAAATATGATTTGCGACTGTATCAGATACCTATGTATTTACAGAATTATTAGAAACAAAGAAAGAAGAAACAAAAATATTAATTGGGGCACGCACAAAAAATGCAAAAATAGCATTTAAAACTAACGATATACAAAAAAAAAAAACAACGCTCTTTTGTAAGATACCCCACATGCCTTAGTTGCCTCACTTCAAATTTTTAAGACCCCCTCAGTCCCTTTAGCAAAAAAGATATATTTTTTTAATATTCTTTCTTGTTTGCAAAATTGTTGGGCAAACGTCATCTAAAACTATTCTAAATTTCAAGTTGATAGCATTAGTAGTTCTTGAGATATCCAGGTGTGACAGACAGACAGACTTAGTCTCACCATAAGGTTTCCTTTTTACCATTTTGGTACGGAACCCTAACAATCAAGACTTGTGCGATGCCAAAAAGGCTCTTATCTCAGCATAATGTTGCGATATTTAAAAAATAAATACCACAGCGCTGGTAAAGCGACTTTAACAGATATGTATTACAGAATTATAATCATTAGATTCATTATTATATCTCTCTAAGTTAGATTTGTTCCATTTAATTACTTTTTCATGAAATCAAGACATTAGGGAACAAAGCTAATTATTATACCTAGTTCAATTTATACATAACTGATAAAGTCGTGAAAACTTAACACTGACTTGCGAATAGCAAAAAATAAAAGAAAATTTGAATTTTGCTGCGGATGGATCCACCTTATGGTTTGTAGTCATCATGATCATTATCATCATTTCAGCCGAAAGACGTCCACTGATGGACATAGGCCTCCTCCAATGGGGGTGTAGGTTTGTAGTAGTGTCAGCTATTCTTGTCTTTGCCAGAAGCTAGTACGAAATTTCCTCTGAAGGAATTTGAAGTGAAACTATGCAAAGGCACGTATTTCAAACCTCAAATAATTCCCATTTTGAATAAGTTCTTCTTAATATCATGGAATTAGCAAGTACTTTATATTGGGATGGAATCTGTTTCATGTGGACGTAAAGAATAGCACCATCATATTTCATCCCATGGGTGTCGTAAAAGGCGACTGAGGGACTTACTAGAGAATGGGCAGCAGTGTTCTCTATTCATTTTAACATTATACTGCGATCGCCGACCCGCCTGCCAAGCGTGGCGATTATGGCAGCCTCCTCCCTTTTTGGGGGAGACCTATGTCCAGCAGTGGACGTCTTTCGGCTGAAATGATGATGTTTAGGATGGAATCAGTGTACTCATAGAATTAGTAAGTACTATATAGATTGTAAGTAGAGGGGGTTGAATTTCGACCAGTGGGCGACCAACAGTAATTACTTTTAACTTTTAAGGTTTTGAATACTAGGCTTTTAGCAATTATTATTTATTATTTTTCTTATTTTTATTTCTGGTTATTCATAGTCTTAAAATATGATTGCAATTTGGCTACTTGTATTAGTGTGTTTTTTTTTTTTTTCGTCAATTTGTATTTTATTTTTGTAATGTGTGTTTTGTTTGTGCAGAATAAACAATTTTTCTTTCTTTTTCTTTTTCTTTCTTATTTTAATCAGTATTTAGATTTTTTAAATTCTGAGTTCAATTTCTTTCGCAGCTCTGTTGCTTATTACCAAGGTCAAATGTCAGATGTTACACATCTTAAGCGACTACTGTAAGGCTGGTCGTTTTTTTTTGTGAATCATAAATAATTTCCATTTTGGGGTCTTAAGAGGCCAACCCGTTATACTTTTCATACAAACGCTCGTACGTGATTATGGCTTTCTTTTAAATTTTTGATTAAATAAGTATTTTTTGTTTGGATAGAAACTTAGATATACACTATATCTAGGTTTCTATCCATATAAAAATAAAAATTTGGAGAAACGAATTCAGTATAAGCCAGAAAAATCTGCTTTTTGCACAAATTTTACCTGAATTTTGGCTGTTCGTAATGTACTCATAAATTGTAAAAGTAAAGAAAACATATTGATGGAAACCTCGCACATGTAATGGAGATTTAAAATGATAAACATTTATTTCACAAACTTGTAAGGCTTACACAAAAAAAAGTATTTTCTGGAAACAAAATATGAAATTTTCGCACACAATTTTTCTTTCAATGTTATCGCGTTTTCACTTGCTTGTTAGTAGTTCTCACTTGCGCTGAACAAAACAACCAACTTTTCGAAGATAGACGGACCGGGAAGGACCCTCTTAAAAGTATAAATCAGCCATGTAACTGCGACCAACGCAAACACACAGACACACCACACACAGTCACAGTAAGAGTCATCACCTAACCTGCCGACGCTAGACAAAAACTAACAAAACCCCGGTCATTTAGGTAAAATTGAGTTTTTTTCCTGGATACCCCTAAAAAAATATTTTTGCACACAAACTTTACATTCAAATTCTTTTATTCATTTAAAAGTTAGTTTGCGCTTTATTTAACAATATTAGAATAGAAAAAAAAGAAAGAAAGAAAACTTGTTTATTCTGCAGAAAGAAAACACACATTACAATGAAATAACATAAATTGCACACAAACAAAGTAGCCAAAAACCTTCAAATAATAAAAACGTTTGACAATCTTGTCCATTGCTAGATGTGAGGGCCAGGGACCAAAGTTAATAAACAACACTTAATAAACGACTTAATTAGACAACAATTAATAAAGACGACTACAGTGCAACAAATAAAATTGTCTAATAGAACAAATAAAATTATATACTCTTCGCTTTCTGAGGTAATCAGAGGGCCTAGACAAATGGCATTCGCTTCGGAACGATTCTATTTCTACAATCGCTATCGCTTCAACAATAACGCAGTTCGATTGGCAGGCGATAACGCTTGTCAAAAAGTTTCACTTGGCTACGCATCCTTTAAGAAGTTATCGTTCGACGCTGTCAATTCGTTTCATGAAATCGAATGATGTTATCATTGTCTAGCTTATTTCTATTCGTTGACATATGATCACGTGACATTTCGATAGCTTATGATAACCTCATACATTTTGTGGCTTTTCTACTAGAGTTATCGCTAATAGAATGTTACTTTGTCTAGGTCCTCAGAATACCTATAGTGAAGATCACCGTCAGTAATCTGGTAACAGAATAATTAGGAACAGTCTTCTTTGGCATCAATCATCAAATTAATAAGGTTTGTTTTAATTTATTGCTTATCTTCCAATTAATACAAGGACACTTTTTGAAAACCCCTTCCGGACGCTCCCCGGACGCCCTCTAAGCTAGGACAAATCCAAGGAAACCCGGACGGATGGCAACCCATACGGTCACAGTTAAAACCTAACCTAACTCATTTGTCGGGGTCGGGGTACCCTAGCTTAATTACTGCGACCAACTGTGGGAAAAGGGAGGCTCATTTATTTTAAAAAGTCTGCATTATTAGAAGCCCAAATACTTCTTAGAGGTTCATTAATTTAAATAGCGGTACCTACGTCATTAGAAGGTAAATTTGTACGTTTTAAGAGGGTAAGTTAAATATTTCCATTTTAATATTGCATCGACATTTCGAGTAGTTTAGGTAAGTTTATTTTAAAAAGTCTGCATTATTTGAAGCCCAAAAACTTCTTAGAGGTTCATTTGGTTTAAATAGCGGTACCTACGTCATTAGAAGGTAAATTTATACGTTTTTAGAGGGTAAGTTAAATATTTCCATTTTAATATTGCATCAACATTTCGAGTAGTTTAGGTAAGTTTATTTTAAAAAGTCTGCATTATTTGAAGCCCAAAAACTTCTTAGAGGTTCATTTGGTTTAAATAGCGGTACCTACGTCATTAGAAGGTAAATTTATACGTTTTTAGAGGGTAAGTTAAATATTTCCCTTTCAATATTGCATGCATTTCGAGTAGAATATGTAAATTTAACCTAAAGTACAAACTTTAGTTATAGGTTTAAATATATTTATTTGTCATATGAACATATGACAAATAAACATTCACTTATAATGAGATACAAAGTTAATAATCATACACAATATTTGCCTCTGGGGCGATGGTGACGTTATAGAGTACATACGTGTTTTTTGAGTTTACTCTTAAATGTGTTAATATTATTATACTTCTTTACGTCTTCCGGCAAATCATTGATCGTACTTTATCTTATATTTTTTTCTGGCGGAAAAAGAGTAAAATTTATCAAGGACGTCTATTAGTGAATTATGAATTTAATAACCAATTTTTTAATTAATTAAAAAAAATATATAATTTTTTGCCTAAAAAAAGACCAACTGGGAATGATCAGGAGGCCTAAAATGGACGCTTTGGCAGAATCTTAATATGATCTGCGTACAATTAATACATCCCGCAATTCATATTTACAGCTGCTCTTTGACATTAGACTTCACAATAGCAATTCATAGTTTGTGGACCATTTTACGAAACTCCATACAAAACTGTCAAACAGATGAATTGCGGGATATGAATTGTACTTATGATTCTGCCAAAACGTCCATTTTTATAGGCCCTCAGAAAACGTCTAACCAACTTTAGGTGAAATACAAAGCAAACTGAAATAAAGTACTTAATGTTGTTTTCTGTCCTCTTTGACAAAATAATAAGTACCCAAAAAAGTATTTTGGACTATGATGTCTAATCGCACCTTCTACTCATTGAGGCAGAAACTAGAGAACGCCAACTGCTAAGATCATGCCCCCATCATGCATCCAGCTGGTCATGTCGAGAGGATGAATAAAAAGCGACTAACAAGGCAGATGTGAATGGAAACGCCGGGAGGGAATGCCCTAGAAGGACACAGTGACCTTATTGGTGAGGTTCTTCAGAAATGTCAGGTGCGTAGTACTCGCAACCGGCGTGCGTGTATGACCAGATTTGTGAACGTAAACGAAGCAAAAGGAGTATGTAAGGATCGTATAAATAGCTTATTTTATTATATCCCAATCCCTAATGGCTTTGATCGTTAGATGACAACGGGACCTTTAAAACGAACAAGGGAAGGGCGGGAACATGTCCCTTTGAGCCGTATTCTATCAAAAAATGTCATTGACAGCCCTGATTTGAATATAATGATAAATTGAATACCTATAAATATGTCGTCGTCTTTTTTGGGGTTCCGTACCTCAAAAGGAAAAAAACTGAACCCTTATAGGATCATCACTTTGCTGTCTGTCTATCAAGACCCTTATTCTCGGGAACCCGTAGAGATATCAAGTTGAAATAAATATCAAATACGTAAGTCTACGGTACCTTGTAGCTCTAAAAGAATCAAACTTCTAGGTCAATGCAATAAAAATATACGGCCATTTATGCGACATATTTTTATACTCGCAAATAGATCAAAACCTATAAGGGTTACATCCCATTGACATAAAATCATGTTTGGAAAGAAGCATGGGGTTACGCCCGTTTGGCAACGCTACACAATACTTACCTATAGCGGTGTATCGCGTGCACCAGGTACAGTCAATACGTTAAGTCTAATTTTTTAGGAATGTAAATATTTGTTTGAATGAAATACATTTTTTTTGTAGTAGTGTATTTTTTATGTCGGTAATCTATTATGAATTTATTACTAGTAATTATTTTAACTAAGCAAAGCGAAATCAACAACATACGTCAACAGTACATTTTTGTTTATTAATTACAAATGCTATCTAATTGTGACTATAAAAAAAAACAATGAAGTAAATAAGTAAATAAAATATAAAGTTGTAAATATAATACAATTTGGTACACTAAATATAATATAACAATCGCTAACGATAAGCTCTGAACCTTTTCGTACCTACTCTTCTTTCGTTAGAAACGTTTACCTGTGATTCTTAAAAATATTGTTATTTTTTTATTTTTTTTTATTTAATTATTATATATACAAATAACACAGGATTACATAATAGATAGCAACCAAAAACCACTAAGGTTTAAACTTATGCTATCATGAGTCTATTTCATTATAAAACTATACAATTAGATTGTAGATTATTTAGTTAAGTTACTTGTATTCTATACAATAAATTCGTCACACTAGAACTTTTTACTCTGACTGTAGTTTAACGTGTGCTCAGGTACGTAATATCTACAAACATAACCAATGTATATGTAGCGTTGCCAAACAGGCGCGACCCGAAGCATGGTCTCACAGCATGACAGCACAAGTAAATGAAAAAGTTCGAAAATAGTTAATTTATCGTTTTATCACATAAAAAAAATATGTTTTTCCGATTACAAACTTTAATTTGCAGTTGGAGAATCAATTCTCCAACTGCAAACGACGACGACGACGTTTATCGATGTATGGGAGAATTTTTTTTCAACTAGAAAGTTTAGTTTCTTCTTGAGATAAATTTATCCCAACTGCGGAACCATTCATTGTGCGTGGTCCGACAGGCACTTGACCAGTTTTCAGATATCCGTTCTGAAATTGCCAGCAGAACAATGAACTGGAACACAATGGAATAAGCAGTGTTTGGCTGTTTATGAAAGATCATTTTCTACAATTACAATAATTAAGACTTACCTATACTTTTGGGAAATGATGGGATAAGGCTGCAACAACCTAAAACAGCCTCTGCCTATATAAAGTAGCTTATTTTGAAATATGATTAACCTAACAGCTAAACTAATTAGTCAAAAGAACAATGTCAACGGAACACTTCATTGAAAATTGCTACCAAATCTTCTGGCACCTGAAATTTGCCGATGCGTTGTTATATAACCCTTGAGCCAAAGTTAAAGATACGTGCCTGTAATCTTGCCAACAATACAAAAGATTTACACAAGTGATGGACCACAGCTAGTCTTTTTAACTAGAGTTGTAACGAAGGTCTTTTTAGCGGAGGCAGAGGCGGATGCGGAGGTGAAGAGCTTGGCCTCCGTGGATGTGGAGGTTAACGGTGGCGGAAGCGGAGGTGGGGAAAAAAGATCAGTAATCATTTATTACCCGACTGGGCAGTCGGGTAAACTTTAAAATTAAATAAAATCTATCTAATCATATTTAAAAAGTTTAAATTAAACATTGGTATTTCATAGTACATTACCAATTAAGTTCCTAGTCCGCTCCTACCTGCTTGCCCACTGCACAAACACAATTCTGACCATTTCGTGCGTAAGACTCAAGCGCGCGGCGGCGCGCGTTTCCCTGCATCGCTCCTCGCGCGTTAACGTGACGTTAACAAACCTCCGTTATGTATAACTCCTCAAAAAACTTACGGAGGCGGAGGTACGATTTCTTGTAGAAGTTCCGCACTTGCGGAGGCGGAGGCGAGGTTCCGTTCATCTTTTTCATAATTTCAGCCGAAAAACGTCTACTGCTGGAGATAGGCCTCCCACAAAGGGGTCTTGCCATAATTGCCACGCTTGGCAGGGGGTTGGCGATCGCAGTATGGTGTTAAAATGCATAGAGAACGCTGCTGCTCTTCCTCTAGTAAGTCCCTTAGTCGCCTTTTAGGACATGCACGGTAAGAAACAGGATGGTGCTATTCTTTACGTCCGGTACCACACGGAATGCAGAGCACTGACCGTACTATAAACGAAAAAACATGCGGGGCAGTCTCCATCCATATAGCTCAGGCACAAAGGCAGGCACGAAGGTTCTGTTACAACACTTAAAACCCCTACATACTACCATATCTGTATCTACAGGGACGCAGCTTAGTCTGGTTATAATTAATCAACAACCCAGCACAGCTGCTCATCCATATTTAGCTCCGTAATTTATGGTCGTACTCTATTTCTGTATAATCCGTATTCGCAAAAGATGAATGTATGGCTTCTTAAATTCAGCGATTCGGCGGCATGTTTTGTGGGGCTTATCGGATTTTGTACAGAGTGAAAAATTGGAGTCGTGAAAATATGGAATTGGGTCATATTTTTTTAGTTCATCAATAAGTGTTTAGAGGTATGAGGAACAGGGTGTAAAGTTCATTCATCCTCTATAGAAAAGGGAGGATCCTCCGACCAGACGGATGTTGTGTCTGGTAGGCAATTGCCCGACGGTTGATGACGGGATGTTGTATATGCTAGTTGCGCGGTAAACTCTGCTTGCGTGATGCAGGATTTTGGGTGACGTCAGTGTGACGCGTTATTCGCATATCGCGATGTTGCTGCCGCTACAAGTGCATTACTTGTGTCTTCTATGTTCTTTAAAATTAAGTTTTCTATTTTCCGGAATGTTTGGCCACTCGCCTTCTTTAGCTTCCTTAACTCACACACTGACTTATTATTTTAAAATATTTAGGAAAAGATATTATACTTTTACGTTTGTAAATAATGTGAGCACCATGTTTAAAACTCATATTTAAGTTATTTTTCATTGCTTCATTTTTAATTAATTCTATTTGCCTATTGTGGTATAGTAATTTTAGTCTAGGTGCATCGCCTTCACATATAATCATTTATAATTAATGTCAACAAAATATTGTAAAACATTTTTAAAAGAGTAACGGTGGAGTTTCTTGTCCATTCTTCTCCATACGAAATAACCTTTTGAAAGGGGCAACTAGAATCAATTCAATTTTTTTGTACATTTTGACGTTCAAAAGTGCCTCATTATGTGTCTATTTGAAATAAATAATTTGACTTTTGGCTTTGACTTTAGATTGTAACACAGGGTAACGAGTTTCCGTACCTAGTTTAATTTAAGCAAGTTGCATAATTATAATATTACAAACTGCAGGGTAATTACGTAACACACAATTACAATACTATTTATTTTGACAATTCAACAACATTCAGAGTCATGAAATTATTAGCCACGTGTTAAAAGCATAGCTTAAGTAATAAAACATATATTTCAAAATCGGTCCTTAATTGACGGAGATATCGGTGAACAAACATAAAAAAAAACAAAAACATACAGCCGAACATAAATAGCCTCCTCCTTTTTGGAAGTGGGTTAAAAACAAGATAACTTCGTTGTGTTAATAGATATTGTAAATAATATGTAGTACAAAAACTTGTGTGAAAGGCATCTTATGGAAACAACGGAATCCTTTAGGGTGCTCGCCCACGAGCGATTTTTTCAGCGATTTTCTCGGCGATTTTTGTGTGAATGTTCTTTTTCCGACAAAAGTCGCCGTGAAAATTGCCGAAAAAATCGTTATTGTTCGTGGTCCGACACGCAGTTTATTGTTTGTATTTCTTATTTCTTGTGCGTATCCCAAATAAAATATAATATGTTTCTCTTTCTTTCATCACTGTTTAGGTACACACGGTTACACATCAAGCTATACATTTCCAGTATAAGCTGATCTCGCATTATATAGGATTTTCGTACAATGAGAGGTCAGCGTATACTGGAAATGTATAGCTTGATGTGTAGCCGTGTGTACTTATTAATGTTAACTTACAGTTTTGCTCACATATTTATTTCGAAATTACCCGACCGTTATACAAGATTTTTTTTCCTTCGTTGGTGTAATTACTGTATAGCGTTCCAGCTTGGGAGGATAAATACGAACCTTCCATCCAAGAGATACCCAAAACACTCTAGATATTGGTCAGAATTAATCCCAAAGTCTCTGCTCAACTTCCTCAAAGCATTCCTGTGTTTGTCACGTCGAGACAATTGGCTACTTCAGAGATACTTGATTCCTACTGGACGGGATCCAAACTGCCGTCTGCAGACTTCGAGACGCCGGATTATGGAGATCCCGTGAGATATTGTGATAATTTATTGTTATTAGTTTGTTATCGTTGGTAGTAAGGGTTTTAGGGCTGTGTCTATGGAAGGTCTGTAGTCTAGCCAAGTAATGGATTGTGACTTAGAAATATGACTGATGATACTGACTTGTTTGTGCAGAGCGTTTTACAAGTGTACGTGCGTAGCGAAGGATAGAACAAGCAAATACTTTACGCTCACATAAACGCATTCTATGCGCGGAAGACGCGCGTAAACTATGTATTATATGAAAAAGTTTGGAAAATCTTAAAGTGCACGCCTCACAGACAAAAACATGTTGACAAATAATACTGATATTTTGTTAATATCTTTAATAATGTTTTGTTAATATCTTTTGAGCGGTTATAAGTTTGATAAAGAAAATCAATAGGGCTCATCCGAAGGGTGGAAAAAAACATATAGAAGATTTAGATTAATCCATTGTGTGTGCCGACGTGAATCGTGAATTCGTGACACACATCCCAACGGAAATCACTACACGTGATTTTTTAATCACATTTTTTGTTATAGGTATAATAATTATATCAAGGTGTATTCTATCTAAAAATATATTAACCATACACTGTCAAGTCTCCAGTTTTTGAAACTTCCCTCCTAATATGAATTCCATGTGTAATTGACAGTATAGAAACGATCATATTAAACTATATTTAGATCATATTATATTATATTAACGATAAGATTATTATAGGAAACGTTTGACTAGGCGACTTAGTAAGAGTAGAGCACTCACATACGCTATCGTTGTGAGTTGTGCAAAAATACTTAGTCTGGGGCATTGAGAGATACTATATCAATGGTCAGAAGGCCTATAAAAACGTACAAATTCTCAGAGACAATCAATGTCAAAAATGTTGGTAAATCAGAGATTGATATGACAGATCGATACTGAGATTATAAAGCGAATGTTCTTAAAAATACGGTAATGCCCGTCTGGACTGGGGCAAAAAAAAAAAAACAACAGTCCTCTTCTCGTACAATCAGCCTAGCCTTTCCCAACTATGTTGGGCTCAGCTTCCAGTCTCACCAGATGCAGCTGGATACCAATATTTAACATGGAGTGACTGCCTATCTGATCTCCTCAACCCAGTTAATAGGCAACACGATACCCCTTGGTAAGACTGGTTGTCAAACTTTTGGGCTTCTGAGTACCCATCAGTATCACTTTTATTTTACGTAACGTCCGTAACGTAAAATAAAAGAAGCAAAGAATTTTAGATCATTTAAAAATAAATTAAAGACATTTCATCAATAAAGCCTATTACACAGTTACTGATTATTTAAATGATAAATGTAATTATTTTTTTAAGTATAGTAATAATAATAATAAAATTATATAAATAATAAATTTCATAATAAATGTAATATTGATATTTGTAAATTAATGAATAATGTAAGAAATATTTGTATTATAGTAGATATTTGCACACCTGTTTAAGTAGGATATGGTTTAAAGAGCTTGTTTGTATGTATTACCTCATACCTACCCATATTCAAACAAATAAATGATTTGATTTGATTTGTAATGACTGTCAAAGATCTATGAATAACAGCTACAAGCCCGAAGCGGACGAGAATCCTCTTTTTGTACAAACTTTAAAAAAACTCAAATGCCATTAACAAAATCTTTTCTTTTCTCTAACGCTCAACAGCTGTAATTGACACTTACAAAGTTAATTTAGTAAATGCCCCAATGTCACGAGCCTCCCCGTTTCACGATACTAAAGTTAATTAAAGAGCCCACGTTCCTTTCATTTGCATTTGCTGTAAACAAATGAATAAAATATTTTCGCACAAAAAGAGGAAATTGTGGCCCCTTTGATTTTTCCTTCTGTTGTTCATAATGATTATGATACTCACAGGTACGATGCCTTTTTATGGTGAAAACATTAAAATAATTTCTGATATCTTTCGTAGTTTAAAGGTGTACGAAGGTAATGTAGGTTTTTTTTTTGCAATACGGTTTGGCCCGCCGGCAGCTAGAAACAATGTATGGACTGACTGTATGCAAGATGATCGGTAGAAATGAGGAATACCTACTATGATGACGGCTGAGAGATGAAAAAATATTATCTCGTGACTGAGAAGGAATTATGAATAACGGCTAGTATCGAGACCCCAGGGAATTTGTAGGGAATTTTCGAATACCTTTTATATAAAGTTTCATATTGAGACACGAAGCAACAAAATACGATCTAGAGGAATGTGGCCGCTTTTGTTTAGGCCCCTCGCCCACGGCGACTTTTTGTAGCGATGCTGTCGCGCGTCCGCATCGATACAGTCGCGAAGCGGTCGCTAGCTGTGTGCCCTCGCCCACGGGCTCAGATTCAGTCGCGATGCAAACGCGATACTGTCGCTATGCAAACGCGATTCAGTAACGGCCCAAAAATCCCTGCGATCGCTACAGTAGCAAGATGAACTCCGTTGAGGCAACATTAGTCACGTAGTCACAACAGTAGCGCGTTACGAGTACTCGTAGTAGCGCGTTGGCATCGCTTCTGCAGCGCGTTGCAAATGCGACCAACACGCGTTAGTTGTTGCGCGTAAACGCGCAACAGCATCGCTACAAAAAGTCGCCGTGGGCGAGGGCTCCCCGAGGGTCCCTACACTCCCTACTAGCCGTCATTCATAATTCCTTCTCAGTCACGAGATAATATTTTGTTAAAGGAGTGGCGCTAGTGGACCGTTATATGCCCTCACTACCTAGTTAACTATAGTTTGACAGATACCGCTGTACCACGCCTTAGGTATGTGTGCGGTGAGACGGGGGGGCAGTGCAAGCCGCTCATTCGTTAACGCCGCCCCCTGCTACACCGCACACATACCTAAGGTGCGCGGTACAGCGGTATCGGCCACACATCTCAAACAGTAGGTACCCACGTTATAGCAGCGTTAACTGCCTATTTAACTTTACGATCACGTTAACGTATTCATTTTATTGTAGAAGTTATAAAATAGAAACAGACGGCTCAAGGCACGACAATAACTAAAACCTATGGCACATATTCTATAAGACCGAGTAGAAGTAATTATTTGACAGTCATAAAGAATGGCCACAATTTTCGAATGGCTGGAACAAAAATTACACGTCAAAATTAAACGCAAGTCAAGTGATGCGATTGGTTGTTGATAATTCAATCAACCAATCACAGGAGTTAGGCACTAATTTTTGTGTTGATTTTCATTCAGAAATCAGGCGTTAGTGATTTTGACATAATATGAGTCAGGCAGAGGTGGATTTATCAGCAGGCTTAAGCCTAAGGCGCCACATTTTAGGGGCGGCAAAAATTGGAGCCGTTTTTTTTTTTTTAACTTAGCCCCACACTAGGAATTTCTCCTGTATTATGGGTGCGTTTACAAACATTTAAACTCACATACACAAATAGTCAGACCTGGAACTACAAATATTTGTTCCGTGCAGGAATCGAACCCGCGACACGTAGCGCTGTAGTCAATCGCTTAACCACTGCGCCCACCGTGCCGTCAAATAATAATAATGTCTTTCAGAAAGAAGTCTACATGAAATATTTCCGATGACTTTTTCCTCTTCACTTTCATTTTGCATTCAATGGTATTAGCTCAGAAATATTCCCAAACACTATTTCTTGTGCAATTTCAACCAAATTGTTGGATTGTAAATATAAACTAAAAATAAAAGGCAGAAAAAAATTAAAAAAGAGCCAGGCAAACTGCAGAACTGATTCTAAGTGATTTTAGAAAACAAACCTTCTGTGTCTCTGTGTCTGTGATTATATGTGACAATCGTTTCTATACGAGTATTGGGGGAATTCGCGAACATTATATCTATTGGCTTCGCGCCAGAATGGACTAGTCTCTACGGCGCCTGGAGGCAACATTTGAGCAATGATATGTAGTGCCGATACGTTGCTCTGCGGATTTGTGTAGGCAATTGGGTTTGAACTTGCGGAATGAGGGCAGTTATGTAAATAGATTTTTAGTTTGGAAAATAAAAAGATTGGAGAATAGAATACAATTTTCATACAACATTGTTTTTTGTAACATAATTGTTTTTTAAATGAGAATATTTTCTTGTTTCATACTTTTTAGAGCGTGATTTTTCAGTAGTCGGGTTTTAGTTTTAGAACTTATTTTTTTTATCAACATAGTTTGGTTTAAATTGACAAAAGGTTTCACAAAAAAGTTAAAGTGCAGTTTTGGTGATTTCCAAAATCGATCTCTTATTTGCTATTGCAATTTTTCTCTACTTCTCTGTCTCAGATTCCGCCCTATTCTATTTTAAAACATCACCCCCAAGAATATGTAAAATCAAATCTATGCATTGGTTTGCTGAGCAGAAAATGATTACTGATTACCATAAAATATGCTGAGCCCTAGTCAACCAATCAAAAATTCAACCAAACTTTGAAGGAGCAAGGAAACTTTCTACTTACGTCCACCCAATATTTTATCTCGGGACGAAAATTAAATAAAAAAAGTTATAAATTAAGAACCGGCTTTTGTTTTACACGCACAAGTTAAGAGTTTGTTCAGTAGGTATAAGTTTAGTAACAATTCATTAGGATTGTTTACTTGTTCCTGATTTATTACAGTTGTTTCAAAGTTAAGAAAAAACGCCTCCAGTAATTTACACATCCGCTCCGATATTGTTTGAAGTTCTTTTTTTGTTTTACAAAGTTAAGAGCCTTTGTTTTTTTTTTCAGCTATATAATATAAAATATTTATGAACAGTCGTGGAATAAAATTGTTGAGTACTTTCAGGCCAATTTGCTGTTACTGTTACCGACTTACACATGACATTATGTCTGTCAATATTATAAATGACAGTTCGAAATGGTGACATGCCAAAATAAATTAATGTGATGGAAGATTTCTTAACCGTTTTTTTGAGAGTACCTACATTAGGTACCTGTATTACATTATGTACTTACCTCATTATTATAATAATCACAGATACTTACTGAATCAGGGTAATTATGGCATAGTTCTAAAATAACAACGAATACCTAATTAATTAATAAAAATAACAAAATTATATTCTAACTCAACTAAAACTATTCACAAACCAAAAAATTGCATCGAAAAATTCATACGCTTCGTTGTCGACTGGTAATGTACCCAAGAGACTGGTGGCATTGCCGATTTGTATGGCAATGATTAGCATCTGGCCAGCCCTTGGGTCACGAGAAATGTCAACCAGCCATTTCGAGATTTGTCAAGTTCTTAACTACATTTTATGTATAAAAAAACCGGCCAAGTGTGAGTCGGACTCGCGCATGAAGGGTTCTGTACCATTATCTATATAAACGGCAAATAACGTGTCTGTTGTATGCCCACCCCACTTAAATAATTATTCATTTTATTCTGTTTTAGTATTTGTTGTTATAGCAGCCACAGAAATACATCATCTGTTAACATTTTAACTGTCTAACCTCACATTATAGAAAGAAGCAGATAGACCGCGCGGAACAATAAAGTGAGGCCCGTTTGTAGACATGTGTGCGTTACAGCCACGTGACAGCACTATAAGAACAGGTGCCTCTATGTGTGTGTACGGTTGCCAAGAGAATGAAAAAATTTGCCATATTTCATTACATGAAAGAAAAAAGTTTTTTTTTTCTTAAATCAGTTGCTTTTATTAACAGTATACGTCAAATTAACAATACACATAATTATAAACGATACATTTGCGATATATTTTTATTTTGAGACACCAACATTTTATTGTTTTTGGTAGCTAATTATTTACTTTATGGTGACGTCATATAACCCATGATATAGCAAATCGACTGATGTAATAAGTATTATAAAATCCATTAACTAGTTACACTTACGAAGACACATACATACTTATTTATTTATAAACATACTAACCAGAAAAGGCGATAATTAAAACACTATTCATAAATATTTTTGTAAATCGATACTCCTGTATCCTATACTTATTTCCAAACTTAGGGGTAAATGTTTCAATATAAACTAGCAACACCGAATGATTTTTGTTAAGGTTTTGTGTTTCAAGATGTCACTAACAATAAACACGTAAAATAAATCCAAATAGACAAATAATCAATATTTTACTTATGAAAGATACTTCATCTTATTTCTTTTGTTTTTGGGAACAGTTTTTACAATGTTCAAAAATACAAGACGGCATCATTCTGAAATTATCTGTTAGATCCCGTGACGTACTAACGATGCGACGCTTCGTGCTGTACTGAATCGAGAGTGTATTGGCTTTTGAATTTGTATTTGCTTTGTTGGCCGCACTCGGTGTTCCGCGCGGTCTATCTGCTTCTTTTCTATAATCTGAGTGTCTAACTATCACGGTTCATGAGATACCTGTGACAGACGGACAGACAGACGGACGGACAGCGGAGTCTTAGTAATAGGGTTCCGTTTTACCCTTTGGGTACGGAACCCTAAAAAGCAGCAATCCTTAATTACCGTGTTTCTATTAACATGGATAATTATGAAATCTAAGGGGATAATTTCCATCCATTTTCAATACTAAAGCATACGAGTACCAGGAATGCAGAGCAAAGAGGCGCTTTTTGCAAAAGTTTTCTTAGCAAGAATATCCAGTCCTGTGTTGTTTTATTTTTACCGTTTCGTTACAGAGCTTTGCTCTTTAAACCTATTCTTCGGAGTACGATACCGACGTTACGCTTCAGTAGTTGGGAAAGAACTTGACAATAAAGTATTCAAACGAAGTATCCGTGTAGTTGTAGAGAATGGACGTGTGCAAACAGATATTTTACTCGCACATATCATATACCTACTTGCTTAATTGTTAGGCTGGCTTTTTTTTAGGCTGGCAACACTGGTAGCCGGTCGTCAAAAAAAACGATCTATGTAAAATTATTAAGAAAATTATTAAAAAGTGTTTTAATTATGTTAATTTAGTATTATATGGTCATACCTAGTTATTATTTAGTATATTCAGTGATTATACAGTGTTTTTACAGTGTTTTTTGTCGCGAGAACTTCGCACAAAAAGGATATAACCGGCTGTCAAATCAACCAACCCAACTGTGACGGATTTCAAAATATCATCAATCCCGGGGAGTATTTTGTTTTAGTTTTATTAGTATACATAATATTTACAGACCCGCAGAACACCACAAATACTGCTCAGGCCTCTGAGCTACGTCCATCACGCACTGGCACGGTTAATGTCTCCTTTTGCTTGACAACTGGTGGAAGTAAAATCGAAGACGATAACATTCGCTCAGACAATAAACACTACATAATTTTACTACACAAAAAATAAGCTCACTAGGCCTTATTGATTACTATTTAATATTATTCATATTTTAGACTATTAAACCTGTAATGTGTGTAACTTGGTATTGTCAATCAAGTTTCTTTGAGTAATTTAATAAAAGCAGTTTATTCTTTGTAACTTCACTTTTGTATAACATTCCCATCTAATTCCCTATTAACTTCATCTACTTGTAATATCTATCTGTTAACAATTCATTACCTATTTTTAATTAAACATTTATTTTTTTATCTTCTACCTCCTACTAATCTAAATATTAGAACATCTTTTCTTACACTGTTATTTAGCTGCATAACTTCACACATTCCAGGTGACTGACATTTCAAAGAAAATGATGACCCGCAGTGCTACAATCAGGGATTTGGAAGCAAAACTAAGAGCTACTTTGAAGGAACTCGAGGCTTCTAAAGCTACGTGCAAACAGCTGCTCCAGGAAAGGGACGACAGCGAAGTGGAAGTAGAAAACATTAATTTAAAGAACACCTCCCTCAAAAATGAACTGTCTCGGTTACACACACAACACATGGACTTAACTGGTCAGCACAGTGAACTACAACATCTAGTTTCAACGTTTCAAGAGTGCAGTGATACCCATGAATTGGCTCTGAATCGAATTACAGAACTTGAACAAAAATTGTGTGAAGTCCAAAACGCGCTATCTATCTCTGAGTGTAACAAAGTCAGCAAACAGGTTGCTAGTACCAGTAACCTGTTTAATGAGTTGGTAGGTAGTAAGCCAAAATCAGTGTACAAGCCAGCTGTAACGATAGATTTGACTGGTGATGACACCATACCATTGTGTCCTATTGTTATGAGTCACAATAAATTAAAGAAATACATTAGAATCAAGAAATTAATTAAACGGTCACATAGAGCAATTAAAAAACAAAAGCTCTTAAAATTGAATCTTTCCCTAAGAAAGGAACGTGTTGTCTTATCTAAAACTTTAAATACATGTACTTTAGAATTAGATAAATGGAGGGAAAAATATGACACTGATATCCAGCTCCTCTATAACGATATATTACACAAGGAGCATTTACTGAAGGATATTTTTGAAAAATATGAGACTTCACAACAACAACTAAGTAACCGCTTGTTTGAGGCTGGGGAACTACTGGATTTGGTGAAGGGCAATGCTGAGAGGTATGATTCTCTGCCTAATAACCTCTCATGTAGCTGTGCCAACCAACCATTACCTTCTCAGCCTCAGCCTAACTTGCCCCCTCCGGTGTTGGCTCTTCCAGCAGAGCCCTGTGTTAGCTCTCAGCAAAATAAAACAATATTCTTTTGTGATGAATTAGGTTCAGGCTTTGGAAAAATATTACTCAATTACCTAAGCCATAGTTTTACCAATCAGAGTTATCATAACATAAGTTATAAACAAATGATTAAAAGAATTGCAGACACAAACCTAAATAATTATTCTACAATGGTTTTGTTATTAGGAAATAGTACTGGTATTACCAGAAAGGACATAGTGGATGGTGTGAAAACCTTATTAAAGTTAATGTAGGAAAGCTGATATTGTGTGCATTTCCTTATTCTGACACTTTATCAGATGATGATAATAATTATATTTTTAGGTTGAATAGTACTATTCATAGACTGACATGTTGTCATAGTGACAAATTATTGTATTTTGACACTAATAAGTTTGTTAGTGGTTTTAAGCTGACTCCGAGAACTTTATCTTTGTCCGGGAAATGTAGACATATGATTGCTATGTTGATAGCATATAATATTAACAAGGTTATAGCTAATATAACAGATTGTAGTATTAGTGACGAGTCTGTGTTGTCTAGTTATACTAACAACATAGTGATTAATGATGAGTCATCATGTTGTACGAAGGAGGATCCACCTATAATACCAACATCCTTGGAGGCCACTACTAGTCAGATAGAGTATTCTCTTCCTGCTGGAACTCATACGGCCATTTTTGACTTTTCAGTTGTAGTTGTGGAGGTCACTCCGGATAATTCTTTAAACTAGGCAGTAAGACAACAGAAGTTACCGCTTCAAATAACCAATTATTAATATTAGAGAATAATAAAAAGGTATCTTCTGGCAATATAATTCATAGTAAAAAACCAAAGGGAGAGCAACATACTTTAAAATTATTTAATCAAAATATCCAAGGTTGCTCTTCGAAGTTACTGGAAATAGAATTGTTTTTAGAAAATACCAAGTTTGATGTTATTTGTTTAACAGAACATTGGTTAAAAGATCATCAAGTGATGTCAATTAATTTTGAAAATTATTGTGTAGTTAGCCATTTTAGCCGAAAACGTATGATACATGGCGGATCATTAATATTAATTAAAAATTCTATTAAATCGAAAGAACGAAAAGACATCATTGGACTATCTGTTGAACACACCATTGAATTGTCCTGTGTTGAGCTCGATAAGCATGTTATAGTATGTGTATACAGACCTCCAAGTTACCAGAATCTATCCGTGTTTGATTCTGTAATGGAAGATGTATTAAAAAAACTTAGTACAAATAGTAAGTCAATATAATCATATGTGGTGATTTTAATATTAACTTATTAGAAAATAACGCGAATACTATCAGATTATTAAGTCTTTTTAGGTCATTTGATTTGTCAAACGTTTGTGATGAACCAACCCGAGTGACGGCTTCTTCTGCCACTTCTATAGATAATATTTTTTGTAATTGTGATTACTTACACAAACAAATTGTAAATAAGTTTCCATCTGATCACAGTGGACAAACAATAACATTTTGCTCTTCTATTCCTTTACAAAAAAATCAATTAAGGTTTAGGGCAATCACAAGTAAAAATTTAGAGAAATTAAATAATTCTTTGGCCAGTATATTATGTGTTCAGAGTTTTAATCATATGTGTGACCCAAATGAGTTCTACGCCGAGTTCTTTTCACTATAAAGACGCAATTTAATGACACTTTTCACTAAAAGCATTTACACAAAGTTCTTATTTAGTGATTGGGCGACTCCAGGAATTCGTAAAAGCAGGGAAAATCTTTTTGAACTTTATGGCCTAAAGCAACATATGAATAATAATAGCTTTCATCAGCATGTTGCAAAATATTCTAAAACTTTTAAAAGTGTGTGCAAATTAGCTAAAGCTCTTTATATTAGCAATAAAATAAAATCTGCTGATGATAAAATAAAAACTACCTGGCAAATAATAAATAATGAAACAGGTAGGAAAAAACAGCGTAATACTGAATTTAATTTAGAGACTGCACATGGGCCCATCACTTCAGATGTAGAGATAGCTCAGGAATTCGAAAACTTTTTTGCTAATATTCCTCTTAAAACTACTGAAACTTTAAATTCCTCACCCACGCTTTCTGCTGCCTTACTTAGAAAGAATGTAAAGGCTTGCCCTATGGAGTTTAGGTTTCAGCATACAAACCCCGAGGCTGTTATAAAAGCTTTTAAAGATCTTAAAATTAAATCAACAGAAGATCTCTGGGGGATGTCTGTAAAAGTCTGTAGATCTATCATAGAAACCATTGCGCCCTATTTAGCTTTCATATTTAACACCAGTGTGGACCAAGGAGTCTTTCCGGATCTCATGAAACACAGTAAAGTAGTTCCTTTGTTCAAATCCGGAGATAGTAAAGAACCCAACAATTATAGGCCTGTGTCAGTTCTGCCAGTTCTCAGTAAGGTGTTTGAAAAGTTGATGCTCAATCAAATGTTACGTCACTTTAATAAAAATTCCATCTTTCATGAACAACAGTACGGTTTTACCAAAGGGCGTTGTACCACTGACACCGGTGTCTCCCTAATAAAGAACATTTTTAACGCCTGGGAGGAAGCACACTTTGATGCCATTGGAATCTTTTGCGACCTCTCTAAGGCGTTCGATTGCGTAAACCATGAGACACTTTTGCTGAAACTAGAGCACTATGGGATTAGGTATACAGCTCTTGATTTACTAAGATCACACCTGAAAGATAGAAAGGTTAAAGTTCAAGTGAACGGCGTAAACTCATTGGGGTCTGAAATGGCAATGGGTGTTCCTCAAGGTTCAATATTGGGTCCATTCCTCTTTTTAGTTTATATTAACGATTTACCCCAATTATTTCAAAATCAACCGAAGATGGTGTTATTTGCAGATGACACATCATTGATATTTAAAGTAGACCGACGGTCACAAAATCTTGACGACGTTAATAACTCTATTCTTCAGGTCCAAGATTGGTTTACGGTAAATAATTTGGTACTAAATAAAGCAAAAACCAAATGCATTCGATTTAAATTACCTAATGTTAGAAGTAGTGAATGTAATATCATATTGAATGGAGCAAAACTGGAATTTATTAATCAAACGGTTTTCCTAGGAATCACTCTAGACGAGAAATTACAATGGGGACCACATATAATATCTCTTGCGGGGCGGCTAAGCTCGGCGGCTTATGCTGTTAGAAAGATAAGACAGTTAACAGATGTAGAAACCGCGCGTTTGGTCTATTTTAGCTACTTCCACAGCATTATGTCGTACGGCATTTTACTGTGGGGTCGGGCTGCTGACATTGAGTCCATCTTTATTTTGCAAAAGAGAGCTGTCAGAGCAATTTATAATCTAAGTCGCCGCGAATCTCTTAGGGAACTATTTAAAAATATTAATATCATGACGGTACCTTGCCAATTCATTTATGAAAATATTATGTATGTAAGGAAAAATCTACATCTTTTTAATAAAATAAGTGATAGACATAATTTTAATACTAGAAATAAAGACAAAATAGATCAACCATTTTTCAGGTTATCTAAAGTACATACATCTTTTATGGGGTACTGTGTTAAATGTTACAACAAAATACCTTGTGATATATTGCAACTAAATGAAAGAAAATTTAAAACTCATATTAAAAGAACACTTTGTAAACAAGCATATTACAAATTAGAGGATTATATACAAGATAAGAATGATTGGAAACATGCTGGTCCTGCTCCATAGGACAATCTAGAGTCTAGACAAAATCAAAGAGGTTGCTATTTTAATTGTATAATTTATTATTTTTATGACATTTATTTTAAATTCTGTGATTACCTTAACTCACACTGATATGTTATTTTTTAGGAAATCGTACCTATATATTTTTTAAAAATTTTGTAAATATGTGAGCACCATGTATCTATCACATAATTAATTTATCTGTCATTGTTTCATCCTTAACTCTTTTTATTACCTATTGTGGTATAGTAATTTTATTCTAGGTGCATCGTCTTCACATATAATTTATATAATGAATGTACCTATAAAAATATTGTACTAGATTTTAAAAGAGTACCGGTGGAGTTTCTTGCCCATTCTTCTCCATACGAAACTACCTTTTGGAAGGGGCGACTAGAATCAATTCTATTTTTTTGTAAATATTGTCGTTCAAAAGTGCCTTTTATGTGCCTATTTGAAATAAACAAATTGACTTTGACTTTGTTAGGGTTCTGCAGTCAACCCTTACCGCCTTATTTTAAAACAAGATTTATATTTTAACATGGCTTAAACCATGGAGCCAGTTTTTGTAATAAGAACGTAACAGTGATTGAAATACGGTTTTTTATACAAAACTGAAAACTTAGTTCGGTAATAAGTTGTCAGTAATGTGTTTAGGAACTTTACCATAGTCGGAATAAAGTTCGAAATTCAATAATGGCTCCATGTTTTAAAACAAAATCTTTCGTTACCCCTGCACGTAAAGTGGGGATGATATCGATATTTTTTTTCTCATCTATCCCATGGTGTGGAATATCGTTGTATAAGCCGTTCAAAAATTTGCGGGTCTGTGAAAACTATTTTTAGATTCAGATATCGTCGTATATATATATAAGATAAAAGAAAAACTATCACAGCCAAGTAAGCTTTACAAGCTGTAAGGTTCACGCGTGTTTCATAATTTTTAGGATTCCGTAGTAAACAAGGAACCCTTATAGTTTCGCCATGTCCGTCTGTCTGTCTGTCCGTCCGTCCGTCTGTCCCCAGCTTAGCTCAGAGACGCTAAGTCCTAGAAATCTGTAATTTGGCATGGGTGTACATATTAATCACGCCGAAAAAGTCGTAAAATAAAACCATGAAAAAAAACTTTTTTTAGGGTACCTCCCTTGCTCGTAAAACGGGGATGATATTTTTTTTTCTCGTCTAATACACGGTGTGGGATATCGTTGGATAGGCCGTTCAAAAATATTGTGGGTCTGTGAAAAACATTTTTCAATTCTGAGATCCGTTTGCGTAATATTAAGCTTTAAAGTACTATTTTTTGTTAGAGTCAAGTGTCCCCCCTACCACCTAAACGGTTGGTTTTGGATATGTGAAAAAATTCATGGCATTAGTATATATAACGAAATTAAAAGGAAAACTATCACAGCTAAGTAGGGTTTACAAGTTAATGAGTAATCGTCGACCAACTTAAATTTCCAGTTGAAGAATTGACCGTAACGTATATAGATGTATGGGAGAGCACGTTTTTCAACTACAATGTTAAGTTTGTTTTTGGGATGAATTCATCCTAACTACGGAACCCTTCATTGTGCGTGGTCCGACACGTACTTGGCCAGTTTTTAATACTCATGCGCATTGCGTGTAGGACCTTTATAGCTTGACCTCTTTAAACCGGGAATGTACTATCGCGGACACTGGCGCCTAACCAGTTTTCGACCTTATTACTAGGAGCATAAGGCTGAAAAGTGGTCAGGCGGCAGTGTCCGTGATATTATAGTCCACGGTAGATAAATGCTTTCAGCCTTACAAGGCAACAGTTTCATTGACCGTTATGTCAAACCTAATCTTTCATAAACTCATCTGTTACAACCATCCAAAGAGTGTCAAACTTATCCAAACTTCCACTAACAAATCTTTAAAACTTTCCCAACGTCCTTTCATCACAACTTTATATTTCCCTGTTTTCCACAAAATCTGACAAATAAACAGACCAAAATGTTGCCAAGTAACTACAATTAATTTCCAATTGTTTACGAACTCGGGTAGTCTGTGGGAGTTATTAAAAGTTTCCATCTTGTCGCTTGGAGCTTGCCAAAATGCCAAGTCGATAACAAGTATTGACGAAGAAATATTGGTGGAGTTACTATGGATTTAGAAAGTTAAATGTTCGAAATTTCAGTTATTCGGTGACTTGAAAAGAGACCCTGGGCTTGGACAAAGTGACCCTCTGACAGCGATAACGATGATAAGAATGTATTGGACTGACATGTGCTACCGACAACGAATAATAATAAAAAAACCGGCCAAGTGCGTGTCGGACCACGCACAATGAAGGGTTCCGTAGTTAGGATGAATTTATCCCAAAATCAAACTTAAAAACTCCCATACATCGATATACGTTACGGTCAATTCTTCAACTGCAAATTTAAGTTGGTCGACTATTACTCGTTAGCTTGTAAGCCCTACTTAGCTGTGAAAGTTTTCCTTTTAATTTCGTTATATATACTACTGCCATGAATTTTTTCACATACCCAAAACCAACCATTTAGATGGCAGGGGGGGGAGACACTTGCCTCTAACTAAAAATAGCACTTTAAAGCTTAATATTACGCAAACGGATCCCGTAATTGAAAAATGGTTCTGACAAACCCACAATATTTTTGAACGGCCTATCCAACGATACCCCACACTATCTATTATACGAGAAAAAAAAATATCATCCCCGTTTTACGTGCAAGGGAGGTACCCTAAAAAAATGTTTTTCATGGTTTTATTTTACAAATTATTTGGCGTGATTAATATGTACACCCATGCCAAATTACAGCTTTCTAGGTCTAAGCGTCTCTGAGCTAAGCCGGGGACAGACGGACGGACGGACAGACAGACCGAAAGACAGACAGACAGACAGACGGACATGGCGAAACTATAAGGGTTCCTTGTTTACTTCGGAACCCTAAAAATAAACCTTTTAAATAATTTTGAAAAAATTGTATGATCTATTTATCATAATTTTTTTTATTAATTCTGACATACCTACCAAATAATGTATGCATATCTCTCGCATGATCAATAATTGATTTCGCATGCAGCCATATTTCCTGCCAGGGTTGCGAGTTTGTCCGAAAGGGATATCGTGGCCCTGGCACACAGGCAAATGAAGGAATACGGGTGGGTTTTAGTCAGTAAAAGTCTGACACGCCCTCCCGCTCCGCCCAGAGCGGGAAAAGTTATTTGATAATTTCCCACCCAAAAAAAAAATGCAGCCATATTTGTACGCCTCTTGGCAAAACATAGCGACCTATGAACTTTAATTTATGAACTGTATTCACTAGGTATGTTACACAAATAAAAAATTATTATGATTATATATACGAAACGCTTTAAAAGCCATTGTCATTAACTAGGCCCTCTTGACCTCTAAAGTTTGTTTTGGCGTCTGTTCTGACGAGCAACATCCCAATAATGGCTCGTGCATACTGACGCGATCGCGGGCGCGATCCACGTCAATCTGCACGAGCTTTTACGAAACACACTTTTTATCACAATCCAAGAGTTTTCTCTTCTCTGTAATTTTTATGGTGAACTTAACAAAGAGTAGGTACTTTATTCTATTCTATTCTATCGATAGGTTTGAAAACTTCGTCTGCTCAACAACGTTAATAACTTTATTAACGTTTTATTTGACATTATAAACCTACAATTTTATATCATTATTTATTATTATTTTTATATATTTTTTTCATTTATATCTGTAACTTATAAGGTGTACATAATAAAGAGTATTCTATTCTATTTTAATTTCATATATTTATTAGTGGCTTTTGTCGTTTAAGAAAAATATTCTATCTACGTTGGACGTACCTACCGTATTAAAGTGGACAATGTAGGTCCTTTACTTTTACAAATTACAATAAATAAGTGGCGGTATCCTTTGTAGAAACAACATGCTCTATAAGTGGTAACAGAATAAGGTGAACAACAGGTAAAGTTAACTAATTACTAAGAACTTGACGTAGACAGTTCAGAAGCTTCGAAGACGCAGCGTTAAGTTTCAAACAACTAACTTTCTTAGAACTTTAGAAAGATGGAATCGTCGTTCGAAGCTTTTACCTGTTTTATATTTTAAAATACTTTGGATATTTTTAGCAGTTCTTTCGATATTTTATCAAAAGGGATTGCGTGCTTCAGTACTTATAGAAAAGTTCCGATGAACTGATCTGACGAATATTTTATTCAAATTCCATAAGGTATTGTTCGTGAACGGGTGCCATCAGTAGAGGGAGCTTAGCTGCCACGGCTTATTTAATTCAATATTTTATTTACTATGGACGAATGCTTTTTATTGAACACGTCTTTCTACCTTGTTCTTACATGTATAATTTCAACATGAATGATAAAACCAATATTTTGTAACAGTATTAAAATTGAAATTAAAAGAGTGTCCATAGAGTTTCTGGGCCGTTCTTCTCCAAAGGAACCTACTAGGTACGCTTTTGAATGATGTTTCTAACTGACCGTCTCCTTGATAATTTAAAAGTGCTTGTACCTAACGGATTTATTTAAAATAAATACTTTGAGTTTGAGTTTGAGATGGTAGGCACTGTAACCTGTTCTGCCTTATTACAAAACAAGATTTATATTTTGACATGGCCTAAACCATGGAGCCAGTTTTTGTAATAAGAACGTAACAGTGATTGAAATACCGTTCTTTATACAAAACTGAAAACTTAGTTCGATACTAAGTTGTCAGTTTTGTGTTTAGGAACTTTACCATAGTCGGAATAAAGTTCGAAATTCAGTAATGGCTCCATGTTTTAAACCTGGGTCTGAAGATAAACCTTGTTTTGTAATAAGGGGGTATGAGTTTAATTTGGCGATAATCACCAATTCTTTTTTTTTATATTATGTTTACCGATATAGCCATCAACTATGGACGACATAAAAAAAAATATATTTTTGTTTGAAAGGGTATGCTCTCGAGGTGGACCCATTGTTACCAAGTCAGAAACTGATGAGGAGATCCAATGGAAATCGAGGGAAATCCTCAAATTTTATAGGCACACCTATAGCGATTTGGGTATTTTTTACAGTAACTCGTGCATTTGAAGTCGTGCATCGTGCGTGAAGTTGAACTGATGATGATGACCACAGATGGGCACCGAACCTACTTAATAATAAATATTTCACGTGTTGCGATTCGATTAGGTACTTTAATATGGTTGCTAAGCAATTTATGCTCGTCACAATGCATATGGTGAAGTGGAGCTGATTGTTCTTACCAGGTGAGCTCCTCAACAACTATTGGTGATGAGCAGTTGATATTAGGTTATTGTAACTTGGATAAATGAATTACAAACTGACCCACTAAAAAGTGAAAAAAAAAAAAAAACCGCCTTTAGTTGATAGTGTTTTTTTTGCAAGTCGGTTGTATTTTTTACATTTTTTTTTTCATTTTCTGTGGTCAGCTAGACTAAATTGATTAATTAATTCCGTCTAGAGCCGATAAATAGGTTTCTGATTTAAGAACACCACCGCCAACCACCGACTATGAGCTGAGTTACATAAAAAATAAAAATTCACATAAAAATGTTCGGAAGAATTTACCATGCAAATTGCCAATTCACAAACTTTTTGTTTGCCAGAAAACTGCAGGTTGTAACTAGCAAAAATAAATATATGAAACTCTTTCGTCTAGGCAGTAGATTGCGAGCCTGGCTATGTACCGGCCAATCTAGAGAAGTGCCCGGAATTTTAGGTTCGTTGCCAACTTTCAAATTCAGCAAATTGAAATTTTCTTGCCAGCAATGTGTTTTTAATTATTGTCGGTATGCTTCTATTCATTTTCAAAATGCTTTTAACGGAAAATAGGAACGAATTACGGGAAGTTATGTTTGCCAGATGAGTAATGCTTTTAAGGGGACGATAACCGACTTTTAATGATTTTATACTGAAGATCACGTCTAAACGAGTATTGTTAATGATTTGGAAAAAATATATGATAAGTTAGAGCATTTTGTCAATCACTTGGTATGTGAATATTTTAGATTATGTTTATATTACATAATTAAATGAATTTGTAAAGTTATGTCTAACGTGGATAAAAAACTGAGAATGGCGCAAAATCTGCCGAGCGTATTTTTCTGAAACCTTCACCAATTTAAAGATAATTGAATTATTGATCTTTTAGTATACGCGTTTTATTAAAATAACTTTTATTTTGTGTATAATAAATTAATGATGCGTCAAATTGGGGACAGCGCTTCTTGATGGGCGTATGTATGTTATGTAAGTGTCAATGCTTTTCGAAAGGCTTCATGATTTCGATGAGAAGTTTCTGTACTACATATTATGTAGAATATTTATTAACTCATCGAAGTTATCTTGTTTTATTACTAAAGCTATGCTTTTAACACGTGGCTAGTAATATTCATGAGCGACTTATAGGTGAAGGCATATTCGTAAACTTAAGCAGCTTAAAAAAACTCGGCCAAGTGCATATCAGACCACGCACAATGAAAAGGGAAAACAAACCTTTTTTTTTGGGTAGGAAATTATCAAAGAACTTCTCCCGCTCTGGGCGGAGCGTGTCAGACTTTTACTGACTAAAACCCACCCGTGTTCCTTCAGTTGCCTGTGTGCCAGGGTTACCTATATACCAAATGAACGTAATGAATGTAACAGGTACAGGTTAAATAAAATAACAAACCTATCATTGTAGTTGAAAATTATGTTCTCCGATACATTCCAACTGCAAATTGAAGTTGTGCGACTATTACTCGTTAACTTGTAAAGCCTACTTAGCTTTAATACTTTTCCTTTTAACTTCGTTATAAATACTACTACTAATACTACTAAAAACGACCCTTTAGCTGGCCGGGGGGTGACACTTGACTCTAACAAAAATTTGCACTTTAAAGCTTAACATTACGCAAACGGATCCCTGAATCGAAAAAATGTTTTTTCTAATCTGCAATATTTTTGAATGGCCTATACTATCCAACGATATCGCACACCATGGGATAAACGAGAAAAAAATATCATCCCTACTTTACGTGCAAGAGAGGTACCCTACAATTTTTTTTTTCAATTGTTTGTTTTACCACTTTGAGGGCGTGATTAATATGTATACCCATGCCAAATTACAGCTTTCTGGTACTAAGAGTCTCTGAGCTAAGCCGAGGACAGACAGACAGACAGCCATGGCGAACCTATAAGGGGTCCTTGTTGATTACAGAACCCTAAAAACAGCAAAATATAATATAATTATACAAGTAGTAAGTATATAAAATACAGTAATTATACAAGTATACCCTCCTACGGAGAGGAGTGTTTAAGGGTAGACACCCCTATTACTGACTGCAGTCGTAATCTAATAAAAAAGCTAGTTAAATTCCTCGTTAGTTTGATCGTTTTTTAATGGCTTTCTTGAAGCAAGCCATAAAAAATTGCTCTTGCTATAATAATAATATTATTTTCTTTGAAATCTGATTCAATCAAATTCTAAGCGGTATAAAATTGCAACAAAGGAAGTTTCTTTTTTACTCAGTTTTTCGTCTCTCGGAACCTCTTCTACCACGAAAATTATGGTTGCCAGCCACAGTTGGGTATTATGAGAAAGTATGAACTCTTTGAGAGCAGTGGTAACGCCCGCGACTTACGGGTAGTAGGGGTCGTAGGTTCGCACCCGTTTTTTTTTGGGTGCCAAATTATCAATAACTTTTCCCGCTCTGGGCGGACCGGGAGGGTGTGCCAGTCTTTTACTGACTAAAACCCACCCGTGTTCCTTCATTTGCCTATGTGCCAGGGCCACGATATCCCTTTCAGACAAACTAGCACCCTGGCAGGATGAAAGTTGGCCTGTTTGTTTTAGTTCTTTTGCTGAGAGGCGCTTTTATACTTTGTGTAGATTATTTAAATTTCCACTGCTCTCAAAACGCTGAAGGAAAACATCGTGAGGTAACCGGCATGTCCTAGAATAAAAAAATCCAAGATGTGGGATATCTACCAACCCGCACTGGGTCCGCGTGGTGGTTTCTCCCTCTCACCGGGAGGATGTCTGTGTCCTAGCAGTGGGAAAATTAGGCTGATTGTGCCTATGACCTTTTGCTCAAAGAATTGTTTGTATCTCGACTTGGCTTAATTTGTTACTATATTTCATCTAAAATAGCATAAAATATTTACTGGAACTACGTCTAGACACTCGGCATGCCAGGCAGACGATGTAATAACTTATGCTAGATTATTTTACTATTCCTAGCTAAAGTTCGGTCGCGAAGCAGAAGGAATTTCGTACAATGACCCCTCATTACTTATCTCTATCGCTCGCGCACAATTGAATTGCCGTCGCACTGGCACATTAGAAGAGCCTTAAAATGCGCGAGCACGACGGCAATACAATTGTATGAAATTCTTTCTACTTCACGGCCGGACTAAAGTTTTTGTTATTATTATTGTTACGCGTGAATTTTCAAAAAATATTGAATAACTTTAATTGTAAATATCCTTTTTGGCTTTGTAATATTATGTAAAACCATAAATGGTGCATGTTGTGTTAGCCTGGAAGTAATTGTTGCACTTATAAATGTAGGTACTATATTATAATATTATAGAAATTATTTTAAATGTATTGTGTAAACAATTGTTGGCATAGGTACATAAATAAATAAAATGAAAAGATTAATTTGGTTACTATCAAATATTTTATAAATTGTATGATATGCCTTTTAGCTCGAATTGTGAACACAAATTCTGCATATGCACTCATCGATGAGGCCATCAAGGTGCTCTTATATTAAGTTTTCCACCAATTCAAAGAATAATTTTCATCTCTCATTGTACCCGTCTTATAAATACGGCCATAGACTTTTAATTCTAGGGCCAGGTACGGCCCTGCATAATAATAGATAATAATAAAAATTAAAAAAAACAAATGTACTTATAGAGTTTTGCGTAGGTATTTTTGAAGATAGAGACAGACACCGGCACCGACCTCGTGAGGGTAAATAAAGTTGTCAAAAATAATTTCAAAGATTCAAGTTAAATGTCAAAATGGGCCTATTATTTTTTGACCACTATAGGAGATTCACCTTCATTATGCAACTACCTACATACTGCCAAATTGATTTGTTTATGCCGATGGTTGTTTACTGTAACATGGTGTCGTCTGGAGTGGAACTCTTCCCACAAGTGATATTCCCAAATGGGCCGTAGGCATGTAGGACGAGTTGACGAATTACTCAACGTGCCTCACCGCGGTTTCACCGATGTGCTTTTGTTTTGATTTTGGACGCAGTGCGGCAATCGCACCTCGGTTTTTCGTTTCAATTTATATGAAACGCAGCATAGGGAATAAATAAAACAAAAACACACACTAAAAGCGCTGCACCGTTAAACAACCGCGACGGTGTTTAGAGGCTTTATACAGGCCCTTGCAAATTTTTCGCGATTCTTACAAGAGCAAGTTACAAAATTAGTTTTAGTATATGCGAAACCCGAAACACGTGTCTAGTATTTTTATGTAAAGAATCTATGTACAAAATTTCAAAACTGTATCATGAAAAATCACAAAGTTATAAGGTTGTTATGTTACCGGATTCTCCGTACAAAAACATGCTAACGGCGCCCCCGCGCCTCCAGGGTCGTCTTGCGCTCATTGTTAAAAATTTGGCAGTTGGTATACCTAACCGTACGGCGATTGTATTGTAAGTAATTAAATGGTGATAACATTTTCCATCACACTTTAATATTTTAGGGACAAAATATATCATGGTGTAAAAATTATTGAAATCGATTCAGTTCCTTATTGTGAGGAAACTATATTCAGATTTCGTTATACTAAAAATAATGTTGTATAGTTGTCCTCTACAACGTTCTCTCAATATTTTAGCATCGAAAAGAGCTCCAATGCATTTTTCGGCCACAAAAACATCCCAGCAAAAACAGCTTCATTTTACATTTTTGTTTGCTAGGTAAACTAACTTCTCGCTCGGCTAAAATTTTGATTGAGTTTCTTAAAAACACGTCTGCTTTCGCGTATGGGAAATTGAAAATGCTGGTTTATTTTATTTCATCGCTGGAAAAATTTGAATGTTTTTTGCAGTTTCTCGCTATTTTAGCCTGTAATGAAACCCCTTTTCAGTATGAATATTTCTGTATTGATCTTCTTGCACACATAAAAACTTGGTAGGTATATAGCAATATTTAACGAACTATTTAATTAGGTACTCCATATAATACCAATATAATAATAAACATTAATTAGACTTCTTGAAGATAGCCTTAAGGTTCCGAGGCTCGAAGAGAATTGACTTATCAATTGCCAGCCGTCAGTGCCGTTCCAAATTTGCCAGCCGTCAGTATGCGGTAACTAGCTCTCGACTGTATAATAAAATAAATAAACTTATACCCATATACTCCCTGACTAAACACGAAGTTAAAATCAAACTAACAAACTGGTTGCAGAAGTTAACGTATGACGAAACCGATAATCTTATTACAATTGTCTCATTAATAAAAATAGAACTAATACTGTATTTAGATTAGGCCACTGTTTGTTTTTAATTTGTTCTTATTTTTTTTTTGTTGTTGTTTATTTAAGTACTTTCATGACACCCAATACCAGTTGTATGCCGTTATATCTGGAGGAACATTGACTCCTAAAACACAGGCTTTTAGCCTAGTTTAGGAGGCATCAGTTCGCCCTTTAATGTGACTATATTGTACAACATTTATTTAATCCTTGTGTACTTATGTATGTTTTCAAAGTGTACATTTACCCTTTTTTTATTAATTGACTACCAAGTGAACTATTAATTGACCGCCCCAAATATCATGTTTTTCATTCCATTCTGTAAAAAAACGATACTTTTACCGTAACTGTCAAATGAGATACTTTTTAACTTCATGACTGGACCGATACAAAAATCATTTCAGCCAAATCACATACTTTCAATTTCATATTTCGTATTTACAATCATTACAAATATTTGGAAATCATGACAAGTAGCAAACGGTTCTGAGTACTCAATCAGCTAGGTACCAACTTGGATGACTTGCTGATCAGGCATCACAATCTATTATTTTCGTACTTAAGGTCCTGCTGTCAAATGTTTATTAAATGTGTTAAATTCAATAGGATTCCGATCACTGATAATTATGGTGTCAAGAAGTGGCATAAGCACTAAATTTGGTAAACAGTTTAAGGCAACGTTACTATTAATGATTTTATACTGAAGATCACGTCTAAACGAGCAGTGTTAATGATTTGAAAAAAATATATGTTAAATTAGAGCATTTTCTCAATAACATAATATGTGAATATTTTAGATTATGTTTATATTACATAGTGAAATTAATTTGTAAAGTTATGTCTAACGCGGATAAAAAACTGAGAATAGCGCAAAATCTACCAAGCGTATTTTTCTGAAACCTTCACCAATTTAAAGATAATTTAATTATTGATCTTTTAGTATACGCGTTTTATTAAAATACTTTTTGGTTTGTGTATAATAAATTAATATTGCATCAAATTCAATTCAATTTATTCAGTAACAATTCACATTGCGTTCAGGGAAAAAAGGGAATTGGGGACAGCGCTCCTTGATGGGCGAGTCCTATTACTGGCTGAACTTACGACGCGTTGCGTGGGCTCAGTACAGAACACGAAAGCTAACCACTCAAGGTCACTGGCATATATCTCCGTCTTAACGGTTGTCTTTAGAAGATCGCTTTTAGCGATAAGACCACCCATTGTGTCACCCTATGTAAAATTTCTACATTTATATCTGTAAGTTTTATTTGTACATATTAGAGAGTATTCTATTCTATTATATTCTATTCTGATGATCTATGCAAGCGACCTACAAGATTGTGATTATGAGAACTCTCGAACTACCATCATTAGGTTTCTGGACAAGAACAACACGATTCTAGAAGACTGAAAAGTTAAACCAACTACGTATTTTCAATAGATTTTCTTTTAAAAAACAAGGTTGCTCTCGCCTGCGATAAATTGAAAAATGGTCGTAGCGTTTGCTTTGCGTTCGTCCGCAAAAACATTAATATTTTTATCCATTGATTGAGCGTGCCGCTTCCCTTCAATTTGTCGCACTTTTGCAGTCATTTTGTTTCGGTTGCACATCTGTTTGAGTTCGTCTATTTTTCATTCGAAGTGTTGATTTTTCGAAGCGTTTTTTAGAGTGCTCGACTGTTGACTAAATTGTTTTGGTATTGTAGTTTGTTTTTAATGGTCCATAGTTGTTTTTAGGGTTCCGTACCAAACTCAAACTCAAAGCATTTATTTCAATTAAACCATTGACAGGCACTTTTGAATTGTCAAGAAGTCGATCAGTTACAAATATGAAGCTAGTTGCCCATTCCAAATTGTAGGTTCCTATGGAGAAGAACGGGCAAGAAACTCCACGGACACTCTTTTAAATTAAAATATTGATACAAAATATTGGTTACATCATTCATATTGAAGTTAAACATGTGAAACGTCAGAAGCGTCCGTGATAAAAAACAAAAATAAAAAATAATTCAAAACTAAAATAATTAAAAATAAGACGTGGCAGCTAAGAGATGACCAGTCACAACTGACAGCGCCCGTTCACGAACATGACGCAAGGATCAGCACCATTCAGCTCAACCTTTTTGAAGGGAGCTAAATGATCCAACACACACGCCACCATCAGCGAGACATCTGAGTGAGCATGACATACTCTCAGCCGCCAGGGCACATTCAAGTCAACGAAAGACATATTACCCGGTAACCGGACTACTGACTAAAATTTACCTGTTCTATCAAAACCAAAGTTCTCAACAGTCTAATCGAATGAAATATCGTCCATATACTATCAAAACTTAATTATAACTTCCATTAACATTCCCTTCAGGTTGGCTAACTTTTTAATAAAAGTTGAAACGGCAAAGCAAATGGACCAGGGCGCCATAAGTTAGTGGAGGCTAGATTGCCTTATCGTGCACCTGGTGCCGAGGGAAAAGGAATATTTGTAGGGTTCCGTATGCCGAATGAAAAAATGGAACCCTTAAAGAATAACTCGTGTGTCTGTCTGTCTGTCCGTCTTTCACAACCGATTTGCTGTGAATCTAATGGACCCATTCCGTCTTATTACAAAACAAGATTTATATTTTGACATGACATGACACCAAAAGGGGATTGAAATCCCCTTTTGGCGGAAAACTAAGAAAAATTAAAAAAAAATAGTTTTGAAAACTGCCGTATTAAAGGACTCATTATAAAGATTTAAGTTACTTACACATTTTTGTTAAAATTTTTAAATAAATGCTTTTAAAGTTATTTATAATAACTCACTTTTAAGTTATTTATGATAAATGGTGAAATAAACCTTTTTGGCGCAGCCGTGAGCGCTATTATTGTTGTTAGAACATTATTTTCACCTTTCTATTTTGTTATTTTGTGTTTCATGAAATGTGTCCAAACAAATGTTATTTTTTCTTTTTCTTTTACAAACTTACATTTGCAGTTGGACACATATGTTTTTCAACTTCAATATTAAGTTTGTTCTTGAGAAAAATAAATTCATCTAAACTATGGAACCCTTCATTTTGCGTGATCTGAGACGCACCTGGCCTTTTTTGTGTTATGTAGGATAAGTTACATCAAGGTTAAGGCTAGCGACTGATTTGCGTAGGTTGGCAGCTTTGTTTCGGCTAGAATTTTCCCAATCTTGTCGAGGTCGGCTCTCAGACTAGCCAGATGTGTCTGAATATCAATATTTTATATTAGATCTAACTTTCATGGCAAATTTTTGAACAATACCGATATCCTAAGGTTAGCACACCTGCTAGGTTTTCGGTAATGTTCAACAATTTGACCTGGAAGTCTGATGCCACTCGAGTTAATATAAAATAATAATATTCAGACACATCTGATTAAAGTAAGTAATATTAATTGTAAGCAAAACAAAAAGTGACTTGTTGGCAATGCCAATATGAAACATAAAACATAATTACGTCATTCATTTCAGGAAGAGGTCATTAAAATAAAACACATTTTAAGTGGTGCACAAGTCTGAAAATATATTATTATAATAATATATTATTATTTTTCTGACTCCTGACATACAGGTACACCTAGTTCAGGAGTCAGAGGCTTCAAACAAATTCTGTACATATCCTATTATGTCAATAAAGAATTATTTGATTTGATTTGATTTATTTATTTCTAAAATACTTAGGCTATTTAGTATGGTAAATGATTAAATTTCAGGCAAATCCTAAATATTTAAAGAGTGATTTTCTCTCTCCGGTATGATTCCACTACTATTGACTCGAATTTTTCCAATCGTGCTGCAATCGTCTCTCAAAAAAAAAAATATTATTATTATTTATGCTGCGAGTTGGCTTCGGCCCCTCGTACGCCTTCCAAAGAGCCGTGAACCCATGGTCCCGAGATATATAAACAAATAAAATTAATAAAAAAAAATGATCATAAATATTATTTCTGAAGCTTGCACAGAACATAACATCTATTTTTTTATAAACTTTCCAGGAAAGTCATTGTACCTTTGTATTGCACTGCAGTGTTGTTGTATTATCTAATTCCATGAATAGTTTATACACAAATTGCAGGTATAACTGAAAAGCAAAATATTTTAACTGAAATTCACGAGTTTCTACACTGCAAATTGCAGATTTCAGCAGTGGTTTCGTACAAATTGCAATATTAATCTGTGAATATAAACTGAATGTTCTGTCCAAATGTCCTAAATTTTGCTTATGGTAGCCTGTATTTCTTTATAAAATTGGCGTGTTTGTTTGTTTTCTTTGTAACTTACTCCTTGTCAAATAGTTTAATTTAATAAATTCTCAAATTATTTCATTTGGAGCCGATTTTAAATCCGTCAGATTACCTTCATTTGAAGAATAAATATAGCGGTTTGATATTTTCTACATACATAAAAGCTAAAAAATACATAACCCTCACTTTTTGACTTCGCCGCAATCGGGTAAAAAGATATTACCTACTTGAGTAGTCGTTTCCTCGTCGGCGGTGGAGCAGATGGTTTCCCTGGACGAGTTCCATTACGATGGCTCATCTTAAACAATGGTCATTTACGATCCCAATCTATAAAATATTGGATCTATTTCGCCACTAGTTTGATCATAAAACAGCACTAGGTTTCAAGCATCATAAATAATGAAATGGCGGAATAAACCCAAACATTATACGATCATCATCATCATTTCAGCCGAAAGACTTCTGGTCATAGGCCTCCCTCAAAAGGGGGGTTGGCGATCGCAGTATGGTGTTAAATGCATAAAGAAAGCTGCTGCCCATTCTCTAGTAAGTCCCTTATTCGCCTTTTACGACACCCACGGGAAGAAATAGGGTGGTGCTATTCTTTACGTCCGGCACCACACAGACAACTTTATACGATACACGAATAATAATAAACTACGAATACATTTCGGAATAAACATCGAGTATAGCTTAGTAAGTGGATAAACAGGAAAATTTAGTACATATAAATGTGGGTGTTGTATTTGATGGTTAAGACAGTTTTATGAGTTGCGTTTCCCCAAACGTGTTTATTGCGATAGGAAAATGTGTCTCTAATAATATATGATTTACATATTTTCCTTTTAGAAATAATCGAGTTTCAAGAAAACTATTTAATAAATAGGAATTTTACCTACCAAATGCTCCGTGTGGTGCCGCACGTAAAGAATAGCACCATCCAATTTCTTCCCGTGGGTTTCGTAAAAGGCGACTAAGGGACTTACTAGAGAATGGGCAGCAGCGCGCGCGCGGGCGCGTGGGCTTAAGAATTGTGCACTAATCATACAACTTTGTTATACATGCACCAAATCATTCTATTAGATGGTAAGTTTCTGGGTTGGTATACTTGAGTAGGTATGTTCTATTACAGAACAATAATCTCCTAACTACAATACTTGAACTGCTTATCTAGCAAGTGAAAATGGACCCTCCATTTTCTGCTTATTTATGAGACGTAAGTGTAATGAAACACCTTTTCATTACGAACATTTATGTATAATATAACCTCTTGAACACATACAAACTTGGTACACATCAATATTTAACGAACATTTAAATTATTTTATTAATATATTAATTATTAATATTATATATAATATTATATTAACAATTAATATTATATTATATTATTATTAATTATAATTATTTTGTTAACAATTAACATTCAATTTTTTTTTTTTTTAATTAGTTAATCAATATTATAATAATAAATATAGGCTTTAGACATCTTGAAGACAACCTTTAGGTTCCGAGCTCCATGAGAATTAACCTAGCAACCACGCGACCCCCAAACGTCATGTTTCCATTCCGTTCCATTAAAAAATCCGTACTTTTTAAAATAACTATCAAATGAGATACTTTTAAACTTCATGACTACACTGATACAAAAATCATTTGAGGCAAATCACATACTTTCACACATTAAATATTTAGTATTTTGAAATCGACTACAGACTCCTATTAATATTTGAAAATCATGACATAAGATGTCTTTCTTCAAGTCTGTTGGAGGTTACTGAAGTGCTTATAAAACCCCAATCCCCACAACTTTGACAGGCGATACCCTTAAACAAAACACGTTTTATTTTCGTACAGAACATCCGCAAATATCCTCTATAAAATTATCACGTCCGGGCTCTTAATCATAAAAACTGCTTTCACTAGTAACTTTTTACACAGCAAACTTCGCAACGACCGATTCTTTTTTATCTGTGCTCTGCTCACTAGCGCCGCTGTAGGATGAATACCTAATTGTCTGTGCACCGTAATTATCCGCCATTTTTATTCTATTTCTCTATGCTTCACTTTGCAAACTGTTGGTAATTACGTTTTTAAAATGTGGTCTGGCCACCTACGAGCTTTACTTTATTACGGTTTTCGCTGCAGTTTTGGTATTTAATTTTCGTTAGTTTCCGGGTTTCTGTTTTTCGTGTATGTTTCAACGTATTTTAGGGTGCTTATTTTTTGGAGTTACAGCGGCATGTCCGCTATTATTTTTTAATATTTACTCGCGTGAAGTTTTGTAACTAACACCGTTTTCAGTGAAAAAGTTCGGTGATTTATGATTAAAAGTGGCTTGCTCGGAAGGAGCATTTTTTATCAACGTATTGTAAAAAATAGTAGATTGTCGATATATTATTTACTTTCATGTTGTTGTCTTAATAATTATTTAGTTACCGTCCTAGTAATTATTGTTTTTTTTATAATTAAAATAGATAGTAAGTAGTTAAGAACTAAGATCAGGGAGAAGTGCTCATAAACAAATTCGTCTGCATCGCTGTCAATGGGAAAAGTGCCCAAAAGGCTGGCAGCATTGCCACGTCGGATAACAATACTGATTTTTAATTTTAATTAAGGATCAATTATTGTTGTAAATAATAAAAAGAAATCAACACAAAAATTAAATAAATAGTCATAATAATCAAGTAATCTAACTTAAGGTTGTATAAGTTTAGACAAGATCAAATTACGCATATCAACATCCCTTAACATAAGTCCAGTTTCTGATTGCAAAGCTTTAATTATTACTAATTATGATGACCCAGTATAAATAATATTATTTTATTTCAACAATGTTTGCTTATTTAACAATATTCCACCCACACTGACGCCTACAAGAACTATTTACAACAATAAGCAAAATCTCGCCAAATAGGACATGTACTGAGATTTGCCGATCTTTGCCGAGACTGGCCGAGGCACCGCGACTATGTCACGTGATTGGCTCGTTAATTACGGCTGAAAGTGAGCTGTTCGTACGTGACCGCCGTGTTTGATAAGCATGGTCGTGCTCAAGTCTCGACTGTCTGATGTTGGGAAAATATAAGGGCTTTTTCTGTGAAAAGAGGTTTCATAATTCAAATTGTGTACGAACTCCATTACCAAATTATATCAAGACTGCACTGAGCGAATGCGGTACAACGACTTGTGGCGCGCGATGTTTTGGCTGTCTCGGTGGTGCAGCGCGAACACCATGCTTGCCAGCCACCATGGTGGCAGGCGCTGCTCAGGATCCGATCAGTCAACGCACGCCGCACCATACATCGATCGGCCAATTCTTTGTGGCCGCCTGCATATAAGGTGGCAGTCCAACTACCACATGCCAATTACCATGTGTTATCAAGCAATACAAAATACAAGCAATTTCAAATCACATTACTGGGGTCATAAAAATTAAAACAAAACACAATAATTCAAATTTTTTAACTGGCATTGGAACAGCAACATGGCGTCACAGCTATGCCGGACATAAGGGCACTCCAGCCTGTCGGCGATTATTGCCAGGATGGAAGCGGGGCTGGCTCGCACCCGGCGCACCAGGGAAGCACACCGCTTGCGCATAGAAGCGTGGAAACAGTCAGTGCGCACCAGCGCGAACATCCCTGATGCGCTACAGAAACGGGGCAGCCCCAACACCGCCTGGAACGAGTTGTTGTACTGGACATGGAGGGCACTGTATGCTCTTTCAGTATAGTCAACCCACAGGCTGCTCGTGTACAGTGATGTGCAGTACGCTCTAAAAAGCGTGACTTTCACACCAGCAGAACAACGTGAAAACCTGCGGGCTATCATGTTGGCTCGCACCGACAGCACCCTCCGCTCCCGCTCCATGTCAGCATGGTCTTTTAGGTCCTCGGTGAGTAGATGCCCTAGACATTTAAATGGTCGACGTGAGTGTAATATGAATGTGTTATATTTATGGTATTGTATATTTATTGCGTTATTCTATGTGTGTATTTATTGAAGGTTGATTAATATCTGGACAGATTTTATTTCGTGTACCATCTGTTCAGGATATTAATTTTGAATAAATTTCGCGGATGTTGTAAATGTAGAGTTCTTCATTAGGTGAAGGAAAGGAAGGGAGCAGCGAGTCTTTTGCCCAGGAGAGGGATAGTATGGCCTGATTTAACAGTTACGAGTATAAGTGATGTGTTGCAGTATTTATGAGTTTTGGGTATTTTTCCTCAGATATCACATACTTAGAAAGTTAATAATGTTTTTAATATTTCAAATTTTTCATGAATGAAGTTGTAGGTTCTATCCCCAATTGAATGCACTCCTAGTTTATGAATCATAATGATATTATTGGAATGAAAAGATTTAAAGTTCAGTTTTCATTCACACACCATTTTTTTTTTGTTTGGAGGGAAATTATCAAATAACTTCTCCCGCTCTGGGCGGAGCGGGAGGGCGTGTCAGACTTTTACTGCTACCCACCCGTGTTTTTTTCGTTGCCTGTGTGCCAGGGCCACGATATCCCTTTCGGACAAACTCGCAATCAACCCTGGCAGGCATTGGTCCTAACGGGCCCCGTCAGTTGATGCTGACATCTCTTTGAGGCGCGCGTGGAACACAACGCGCCGTCGACCCGGGCCTGGTCCTTATCGGACGGCGAACTACCCATCGGTCACCATCCGCAAGCCCACGCTTACGGTGGCCGGAAATCGGCTTGCGACTCCCGATGCCCGGGGCGTCTCCTGCGGCGACTAGGGGCGCGTGGGCGCGAACCTTGCCTCTCCCGCACGCGTTCCGCCTCCTTCTTCACGAGCATTACTGCTTCACAGAAGGAGGTGACGGAAGGAGGCGACACACACCATGGCTTTCATTCTTCAAGTTACTGAGAGTAGTCAGAAACACATCAGTTATCCAAACTCTGCTGTACTTAATAAAATAAGTCGAATGAACAAACTATTAGGTACTTTTAAAAATAGGTCGTTCATTCGACTTATTCTATTACAGAAAATAACTATTACAAAAAAACTTGACAATACAACCACGTAGTTCTTCATTTTTACGGCTCAACCTTATAGCATTATTCGAGCTATTCGAGTCTTCATATTGTATTATCTTTTGAAGTTTTATGCCAGTGCATAAAAACTTCAAAAGATAATAAATATAATATTGCCAAGTTTTTTGGCATATATAAGACTGCGGCATAAGTAATGTGAGGTGACAATTGAGAATTATTTTAGAAAAAATAAAGTCCCGTTTAATTTTTTTTCTAAACCAATTCATGATAATTTATAAAAGGACAGAAAGATACTTAAGGAGGATTATTGCAATGAAATTAATTATTTGTGTAACTGTTTTATACCTAATAATGTACAGTTGTATACAAGACTTTATCTACAGCCATGATATGAATTCTGAATAATAATAATTCTTATACATTTTTGCAATACTAATATCGAACAAAAAGGGCGGGATACGACGTGAATTCGAATAACCTATTGAGGTAAGTTTTTTTTTAATTACGGCGCTGTGGTAGTGAAACGCGCGTGCATGACAATGTGCTTTTCTTTCAAATACGTAGTAATGTTATCATTAATCACTACAAAACCGATCACAAAGCACGTATTTTTTTGCTTAGAACCAAAACAGTGCAGAAATGTTGTATAAAATCTCATTATTGCTCTGTTTTTCTGTGTAACAATGAGATTTCATACAACATTTCTGCACTGTTTTTATTTTATAATAAGATATAAATTTACCACAGAGGTTTAATGTCTCCCATTAAGTTTAATATAAAATGTATGCATTAGATCAAAAAGGTACTGGTTGAAAATAAAAATCGGTTGAATAAAACCGACTTGGTGAAAAACTTCTTTTTCATCAACATGAGTGTTTATTTTGAGTAGGTATATTTTATCACGGTAGGTAGATTGGTAGTTGAAAGAAAAGTAGATTACGCACCTTGCTAAAGTGAGTAACTAATGCACTCGTGTATTAAAAACTCACTTTGCGTTCGGTGCGACAATCTACTATTTTTTGAAATTCATAAAAATACTACGAATTGAGTACTTAGTGTGAAAAGGAGTTGCTTATTGACATTTAGAATTAACATGACATTATAACACTTGTTTGGATGATTTAAAATGGTTACTATGCCACCTGGGTGTTTTAATGTTGGAAATAAGCTAACTGTGTCAGAAACTTTTATAAGGGATTTATAGCATGGGTGTAGATAAAATAAATTAATGAATGAGGGATTAATTCTGCATTTATAATGGGTCCTAAACAATTTTTTAAAGAATGGAATTGAAAAACATTAATAAAACTAGCTAAATCGAGTATTTTAAAGTACTAATGCCCATTTTCGTATTATTAATTACTAGCTGCGCCTCGCAGTTTCACCCGCATAAACTCTAGATCCCGTTGGAATATCGGAATAAAAATTATTATATGCCCTAACCCAGGTCATTGTCTTCCCATATGATAAATTTCAACCAAATCTGTTTAGCCGTTTTAGCGTGAAGGTGTAACAAACACAAAAATAAATGAACAAATTCACTTTCGTCTCTAGAGTTAGTGAAAACAAGCATTCTTCGAAAAAATTAAAGTACTACTTACTACCTGGCGAAAGTTTTTACCGTTGCTACGGCGTAGCACACGTAGACGCGCTACGCAGTCGTAGCAGAAAACTAATTCGTTACTCAATATTTTTGGGAAAAAAATATATTTGATATTTACAACTGTTATTTTTTATATTTAAATACCTTAAACAAAAATGCTTTTATTATAGACGTGAGTTTACTGTGATAATTATAGTCGAAGCTAATTGTATCGGTTAAAAAAAAATGTTTTTTTCATCAACTTATGTAAATTACATAGTTAAGTTTGGAGTCACCTTTTAAGCAAAGATTTGCTTGTATTAGGTGGTTGCGCTCTTCCAGTTTCCATTGACTTTACAACATGTCCCAGAATTAACGCACAACCTCTTAAGGGGCCATTTTACTCATCATTATGAACAACTTGTGAGTACAATGACCTCTTAAGAGGACGTTAAAATTGAATTGGTCGGCTGTTAGACAAGTTTAATAAGAATACCAAGGATGTATAGTCAGACAGTATAAACAACATGTCCCAGAATTAACGCACAACCTCTTAAGAGGTCATTGTACTCAAAAGTTGTTCATAATGATGAGTAAAATGGCCCCTTAAGAGGTTGTCCGTTAATTCTGGGACATGTTGTTTATACTGTCTGACTATACATCCTTGGTATTCTTATTAAACTTGTCTAACAGCCGACCAATTCAATTTTAACGTAATATAAAATAAACGTTAAACGCCTGCAACTAGATTACCCCAAAATATGAACCCCGGACACTTCGCAAAAGACGTGATACCAAAAGATCCTTCATAAAAGATAGCTGTATCTTTCCACAGCATCTAAATTAGGCGCTCCTTCCTTCAACTTTCCGGACATGTTCAAGTTTACGGGGTAAAGTAAAGTAAAAAAGACATTAAGGCCTGGTGACGAGTAAGTCACGTAGAAGCTCCGTAGAGTATACGAAATGATATTCGTTTGAAACCGAAACCTTGTTTTATAGCAGTTACTAAACTTTGTGATGTTAAATAATACGGTTTTTTATGCGCTTCGTTTTTATTATTGTGTATTGTTTTAAGGTGAATGTTAAAAAGAAGATAGGTATTGGAATAAAAATATGGAAAGAAGTATTTTCAAGCTGATAATGCAGCGTGCTCTGAAACAATACATTCTGACAAAATTCGCCGAGAAAATCGCTTGTGGGTGGGGCACTCTTAAAACGGAGATATATGTGAGTGACCTTGAGTGGTTAGCTTGCGTGTTCTGTACTGAGCTCACGCAACGCGTCGTACGTTCAGCCAGTAATAAGACTCGCCCATCAAGGAGCGCTGTCCCCAATTTGATGCATTATTAAATTATTATACACAAAACAAAAGGTATTTTAACAAAACGCGTATACTAAAAGATCAATAATTAAATTATCTTTAAATTGGTGAAAGTTTCAGAAAAATACGCTTGGTAGATTTTGCGCCTTTCTCAGTTTTTTATCCGCGTTAGACATCATTTTACAAATTAATTTCACTATGTAATATAAATATAATCTAAAATATTCACATATTAAATTATTAAGACAATGCTCTAATTTAACATATATTTTTTTCAAATCATTAGCACTACTCGTTTAGACGTGATCTTCAGTATAAAATCATTAAAAGTCGGTTATCGTCGTCTTAAGTCCTGTTTTCTCTGGGCAGCATTTGTTGTTTGTGTCCATCACAGCACATAAAAAAACTCGTAAAAGTGATGAACTACAATGATGAACGTTTTCTTACAACAATCATCAGGGACACGCGCCCTTCGTGATGGGAATCATCCAGTAACTTTTAATCAGGGATGTTATGGAGCTCCGTAACCGTAACCGAAACTATCGGGTAACCGAAATAACAATATATCCGTAACCGTAAACGTATCCGTTTCACAAGTTTCGGATAGTTTCGTATAAGGGTGGAGTCTAAATAAAACGACATGTTTCGAGCAACACTGAAACAGAGGTTTACTTTACGGATTGTTATAATTTCTCTAAATAATTACTTACCTATATGACTGATTATAATACCAAATGATAACCTAGACTAGATAAAACCTATATAAAAAACGAAATTATTACATACTATTTATGTTTATATTTTACTTCAATCCGTATCCGAAACTAACGGATAATCCGAAATAATTACATATCCGTAACCGTATCCGAAACCGATATAATTTTATTCCTATATCCATATCCGTATCCAGATCCGAAATATCATATCCATAACATCTCGGCTTTTAATATACCTACGTCATTATATTAAATGCCAATTGTTTTCAGAGAAATATCTCAATGCTAACAACTTCGTTAACGGTCTTAGATTTGCATTTTAAATGAATATGAGAAAATTTCTTGAAGTTTTAAATGTAGAAAAGATAATTAACTAAATGACTAGCTAATTACATTAACGCTTGGGATGAATTGCTGTTAGCGAATTAAAATAGGTTTAATGTTAAAAATAAACTACAAAGGAAGGGAGACGCTGAGAAAGATGCAAGCGAATTGAGATAAAGCATTTATTAAATTTTTTGTACACCGAAAATTGTTTCTATTTTAAATATCTTACTGAAATAAGTCATGAAAATCTCTAAATTGTTCTCTGTTATCCAAAAAGGTATGCAAATAAGTCATTATTATAACCAGAATCCTTTTTTTTTTTTTTTTTCGGGTGGGAAATTATCAAATAACTTCTCCCGCTCTGGGCGGAGCGGGAGGGCGTGTCAGACTTTTACTGACTAAAACTCACCCGTGTTCCTTCATTTGCCTGTGTGCCAGGGCCACGATATCCCTTTCGGACAAACTCGCAACCCTGGCAGGCATTGGTCCTGACGGACCCCGTCAGTTGGTGCTGACATCTCTTTGAGGCGCGCGTGGAACACAACGCGCCGTCGACCCGGGCCTGGTCCTTATCGGACGGCGAGCTACCCATCGCTCTCCGTCCGCAAGCCCGCGCCTACGGTGGCCGGAAATCGGCTTGCAACTCCCGACGCCCGGGGCGTCTCCTGCGGCGACTAGAGGCGCGAGGGTGCGAACCTTGCCTCTCCTTCACGCGTTCCGCCTCCTCCTTCGCGAGCATTACTGCTTCGCAGAAGGATAACCAGAATTCTAAATACACAACTCAGTAAAAAAAAAAAGACGAAACGCTAAAAGGTCCGAGAAATTAAGCCCATAGCTACTAACGGATGAAATAAACGAAGAAATACCCTTTTTACTCGAAGAACCCTTTACAACAAATTCTTCAAAATAAAACAATCTGAAGTAGGTAAAGCTGATCTCAGACGCTCCACTCAAGTTCATTTCTATTTCATTCTACGTTCACACCACACCGACAAAATAACATTTTTATTTATTTATTTAAACAACACAGCCACATCACATACATTAAACTTATGCTAGAAATAATCTTATTAACTAAAGGACTAATGTACATGACAATTACGGCGTACATAGCATTGGTTAAAATATATTGCTGCCTTTATACTAAACTAAAATAAACTAAAACAGACAGATAACAAAAAAAAAAATAAGAATAAAAAAATTCGAAACAACTTGGCAAGGATAGCGTGATTTTCGCGTAGATGATTGTGTTCTAGACAATTATTCGGTACTTACTAACATGAAACAGTGGACACCCTCGCAAACTGTTTCTCACAGAACATCAGACTATATTACGAATACAGAAATGAACGTTCATCTGTTCATTCAAAACGCGAGTGAGAGATGCCGTACGCCGAAATCCAACATCGTTGGATTGGTACACTAATACTTACCCTACTAAACATTTCTTTTTCCATACATACATACATAAACTCACGCCTTCTTTCCATGGGGGTAGGCAGAAACTATATAACCCCAACTGCTACGCTCCCCTGTTTATTTTTATACATTTTTTTTTTACTTATAAGACTTTTAATTTAAAATATTTATTAGTAATGGCAATCTTGTCATTTGGTTTAAATTGGTTTTTATATTTATTTTTTTAGTAAGTAATATTTTGTACAATATGTAACAAAAACCCTGTTGTTCCTTCTACCTACGTTTTAAGAATCGGTATAAATACGTAATAAAGCAAGTCATTTATAAAAAACTGTTCAACAAAAATAATTAAAATAAATATTTAATTATTAATATTTGTAATGTTTAAATGATTTCTAATCTTTTTAATTCTTTTATTTTGACTTCTCAACTAGCCAATGCTTATTTTTTTTTAATTATAATTCCAACAATGTTATGCTTGTAGATCAATGTATACGTCCCTGAAAGAAACAACAGGGTTTTTGTTACATACTGTATAGATTATTTTTTAATTTGCGAATGTGTGAACGTTGTAGGCTTAATAGACTGTAGCTTTGTGAACCATTTTCGATTTTGTTAAGTAGGTACTTGGTACTTGTTGACGGGGTTACGCTGTTCTTTCATAACTATTAACAATGTAACTTGAAAACATTGTAAAAGCATTTTTAAAAGAGTAACCGCGGAGTTTCTTGCCGGCTCTTCTCCATAGGAAACGACCAATTAGAACCGTGCACCTGCTTCTTTGATTTAGATTTTTTGAAATCCTGATGACATTGAAGCTGCTGCACGACAATCACTTCTAGTAAAGGCTATCCTGCACCGTTAGATATAAGTAAATGAACAAAAAGTGAAGCGTCTGATATCAGCTTAATGAAACACCGAAGCTAATTTATCAAAAGGAAAGCTGAAGTCTCGGGTAATTTATTTACAAAAGATTTTTCGTGTTAAGTCGGTCTCGCCTGAGTAAAAAACCTTGTTAAGAGCCCCATCTTGAGGCTAAAACTGACTGTTGTTAGCACCGTTATTATTTGCAAAAATATGAGAGTACGGTGTACATGAAAGCGGTGAAAAATATAAAGGTGTGGCCATAGCAAAAGCGGGTGAGACTGAAAGAGCGATTTTCATCATTTGCTGTTTGAAGCCTGTTCATAGTCAATTTATTTAGCTTGGGCTAGACACCGAATAAATTGTGCTTAACAGCAAGCAAAAAATTCCCAATTTGTCAATATAATATGACATTTTTAACCAGGCGCATGAGGGACTTTTCAGTTTAACGCTGATAGCACACCTCCGCCGTGAAACCATAGCAGCGAAACCGCAGTAGTTCAATTCAACTGGCTCGCGTCATGTTCCGCTACTCGCATCCGATTCAAGTAGCGGAACATGACGCGAGCCAGTTGAATTGAACTACTGCGGTTTCGCTGCTATGGTTTCGTGGTGGCGCGCGGCGGTGTGCTACCGGCGTAAATTACTGTCAACAAATCTCTTACTCTTGTTACTCTTTACGCCGCTTAAAAACTTTCCATTCAATGGGCCCGGGGTTCCGTGTGATGCCGGACGTAAAGAATAACATTACCCCATTTCTTCTCGGGAGTGTCCTAAAAGGCGACTGAGGGACTTACTAGAGAATGGGCAGCAGCGTTCTCTATGCATTTTAACACCATACTGCGATCGCTAACCCGCCAGCCAAGCGTGGCGATTATATCAAATTCCCCTTTTTGGGTGAGGCCTATGTCCAGCAGTGGACGTCCTTCGGCTAAAATGATGATGATGAATGGGCCGTTGACCTGTTATCCAACCAATTTCGTAAAAAAACAATAGTTTGCTGCACGCCGTTCCGCTCGTCGCCCCGCTTATGACCACCTGCGCCTCCTACACTCACATCAGCAGTCTTACAGTCTGTTTCAGACCGCCAATTTGCGGAAAAAATAGATTTATTGCGAACAAGTATTTTTCAGTTAATAACGTACATTCTTGTAAATTACGAGCTTTTCTTCACATTTTTATACGGCTATCTTTTTCAGTTATAATATTTCAATGGACTCCGGGAGATTGAGTGGGTTCGTTTGCTCTTTTTGACTGAATTATGAAAGGAATGAAAGGCTTCAGTCGTTTTTGAGTGCATGAAGTAGGAATGAGCATAAAAGGTGTATTGTGGAAGATAGCATGCACGAGTGGCGTTCTATTTTTTAACCGACTTCACAAAAAGGAGCAGGTTCTCAAGTCGTCTATATATTTTTTTTTTTTTTTTTTTAATGTTTGTTACCTCAGAACTTCGTCGTTTATGAACCGATTTGGAAAATTATTTTTTTAATTGAAAGGATATACTTCCAGATTGGTCCAAAAATCCAGTTCTGATGTTGGGATCCATTTAATTTCGGAAGTCGGTGGCCATAAACGAAAATACAAAACCAAAGACACCGACTTCCGAAATTAAATTAAATATAATATTAAATGTGGGTGTACTACAGGTACACCTCTGCCCTACTCTTCGAGGAAACAAGGCGTGATGTTATGTTATGTGCTTCCGAAATTAAAGTTATTTTTCAATTTTTAGTGTTTTTGTTGGAAGTCGGTTGTTTTTTTTGTAAAAAAGTTTTTTATGTGTTTTCTTTTCATAAATGATATCCTGTTTTCTTATACACCATTTGCATACTGTTGAAACGTCCTGTTTTACTATAATTGTGGCTTTGTTTGTTACGGAGAATCATTGACTCCTAAGACACAGGCACATACACCTAGTTTGAGTCAGAGTATTTAAAATTTTGTGACCTAAAGTCAACGCCATGAGACGAGATAAATTTCATACTTTGGGATTTAAAACTTTAACTGAAATTGCGTATGGTTCAGTTTCCATTGCAACTAAAATTATTTTATGACGTTTAGCGATAATTTCTTCATTCATAAATCAACTTAGATATCTTGAGTTTAAAGTTGATAGTTGTATAATTTGCAATTTTATGTATTTATAGCTTCTCATGACGGTTACTTTAGTTATAAGCCTTTACAGCTCTTAGTCTTTGGACCTTGTATTGTGATTACTTTCTAAAAAAAAAAAAAAATTGTTATGACATTATTATTTTCAGGACGCAAGTAAGTTTTCATAATTATATGAACATTTTAAGCAAGTGCTTACAGCGAAAACATTTCGCAATAGGGTGCAAAACTGTGATAACATTTACAATAGCCTGTGATATTTGACAAAGTAGCCTCGGCTTTGTGGTTACTTTACTTTGATATATAGAATGTAGTAATACGCCTTATTATTCAGAGCTTACAAAAAAAACAACCGACTGTCTTTGGTTTCGTATTTTCGTTTATGGCCACCGATTTCCGAAATTAAATTAAATATAATATTAAATGTGGGTGTACTACAGGTACACCTCTGCCCTACCCTTCGAGGAAACAAGGCGTGATGTTATGTTATGTGCTTCCGCAATTAAAGTTATTTTTCACTTTTTAGTGTTTTTGTTGGAAGTCGGTTGTTTTTTTTGTAAAAAAGTTTTTGTTGCATGCTTTACAGATTTGAATATTTTTAGTACAGGTATATTATAAAATCTCGTACTCTTTTGCAAGGAAAGCTTTCGTGAGTGGCTTTAAAAAAATGCATTATGTAAAAAGTATTAAGAAAATATATTGGGTAAGGATAATAATAAATACTTTAAAATACTTAAGTGCTTAGTGGTTTAGGTAAGTTACTTTATGTGCAGGATCAGGTTTGTTCGTCAAAAATGAAGCGACTTGTGTAGTTTTAACAGGTGTATATTGAAAATAGTCGTTAACAGTGATTTGTCATGGCGGTTGGCGGTTCGCAAGAAAGGTGCAAACATAGTTTTGCCGGAGGTGCGAGTGGACGAAAGACCGAATGTGAATGACCGAAAGCAAGCGTCCGAGGAATGACCGCAATCGATGCTTTTCTTCCTTCACTTGTTGACAGATGGCGCCTGTGCTGCGTCCGATATGTTGTTACGTCGAGTCTCATGTGGATGGCGTGAATGCTTATCATTATTTAAAATTTTGGAGGACACTAAACGCCCACAGACTTCACAACAATAAAACTTATATTGTGTCTCGTTCACTGTCCTTCAACTTGGTGTAAACTAGATGACTGCCTCTCTGGTTAGTGGTTGCGAGCACTAATTCTGAGCATGAGGTCCTGGTTGTTATATCCAGGTCGGTCAAAGTGCACTGAAAGTTTTTCTACTAGGAATTTCTCAGTAGCAGCTTGGAGTCTGGCTTTGTGCCCGGTTGATGGCAATAGGCTCACCCCTCATTAAATGGGACAAACATGACTATCGAAATATCGATGTACAGGTATACTTTTGCCTAACTCTTCCGGGAATACAAGTATGTTACGTTATGTTATTTTACAAGATCTCTACGGATTCAGCCAAGTGAAGGATTGAAAGTACTGTGTCATCGAAATTACAATAGAATGTTATTTTATTCTCCATTTATTGAAGATGAAATATGGGTTACATACAATTAATCAGAAAAGTTTACTGCAAAGCACGCTTGAAGATTTTTTTAGTTGTCTGGCTCTTCGCTCTCTTTTCTTCTTTCTTGTGATGAGTTTTCACGGTATCTTCAATCCATTGTTTCACGACGGATATCTTGGTGTAGACTCCAGGAACTGTTCCACAACCAGCACCGAAAGAGGTGATTCCAACTTGCACGTTCTTCCAAGTGAGAGGACCTCCACTGTCACCCTGTAAATAAAACTTATTTAATATCCCGCGTTTTGAGAGCAGTGGTGGCCCAGTGGTAACGGCCTTGACTTACGAGTAGTAAGTCGCGGGTTCGAACCCTGACAGGCACTTTTCTTTGTGTAAATTATTTCATCACCACTGCCCTCAAAACGGTGAAGGAAAACATCGTGAGGAAACCGGCATGTCCTAGAACTAAAAATTCGAAGACATGTGACATCCACCAACCCGCGTGGTGGATTACGGCCCACTCCCTCTCACAGAAAGAGGAGGCCTGTGTCCCAGCAGTGGGAACATTATAGGCTGATTATGATGAAAATCCCGCATCCTAATTGCGTAACACACTTTCAATCGAAGTCAAGGAGACTTTGACTTTTGACTTTGACTTTAGACTTTTGACTTTGACTTTGACTTTTGACTTTGATACTTACAATCACAATCCGAGGGTTTTGAAAGAAATTTCTAATATATTGTTTTTTAAGTGTCAATAATTCGGCTGCTCAACAACATACCTAAATAACTTATAATGAACGTGACTGAACTGTCAAAATTAAAGGCATTGCGATCGATTGCCATTTATGTGTGTTACTCAAATACCCCGCTTGTTTACGAAAATTAATAAAGCATCTTTCCTGGGACGTAGGTTGGCCTTCAGATATGTAGGTATCTTAGAAGTAACGTAAAAACATGTAATAAAATGGTAATATCGGTAAGACTATAATTTTACAGGTTTAACAGATTCTTAACATTCAGTGCTCACTTTCACTATACATAGTCAAATGATATTAGCTAGCGAAACGTGAATCAATAAATTAATTTGATGAGTTTTGTGTCACCAGCCACTAGTAACTGTAGTCACTTGAAATATCAGTTTAAAAAAATCTGGTTTTTTTTTGTGTAAACTTCACAGACGCGGTGGGGATCGATAACTAAACACGATAAATAAAAATAAACAGATTTTCTCAACTCATAGTTCTAGAAACAACCCTACCCACGGTCGTTGATCCCAAAAAATAAACATTAAATCTTTTTCCTATAAAGTCAAAGTCAAATTATTTATTTCGAATAGGCACATAAGAGGTACTTATGAACGTCAAAATTTACAAAAAAAAAATGAATTGATTCTAGTTGCCCCTTCCAAAAGGTAGTTTCGTTATTTTTTCATAACGTCTGCAGAGTTATGCTAGTTAATTTATTTTAACCTTGCATGAGGAACTATTGTGCAAAATTTCAGGCTTCCAAACCCAGCCGTTGAGGCTGCGCGTTATCTCTCAGTGAATTAATGAATTTAAGATGTTTATTATGTAGATTGGCCACTTTAAGCAGAATAGTGCGATTAAAATATTCCTTACCGTACAAGAATCCTTTCCACGTCCCCCAGCACACAGCATCCTGCGTGTGATCTTTCTCTGTTTTCCGTAAGACAACTGACAATGAAGCCGAGGCACTACTGGCACTGCTGTTTGTAGAAGGTTGTTGGAGATATTACCTTTAGGCTGGAAAACATAAAATCATAGATGAAACGTACAAAGGATAGCAATTTGACAAACACCTTCGTTTAATGCAAGTAAGTTATGTTAAAATGTATGTTAAACTAGAACGCATGCACATCAATTCGATAATGTGAATATGTAAGTATTATAGTAAAATACTTTATGAAATAAATTCAGGAAGCTGTCTACTCAAAGCTTATAGAACGATATATCTCTATACACGATACGATATACTTTCAAACTGCTTAAGATACAATCATTTTTTAAGAACAGCCTATTTTATGATCTACTTAAAATTATATCTGTTTTTTTTTCAAATATTATATTTTGGTTACAAAAAATGAATCGAAAATATGAAACCGAACGGAGGCAAGGCGTGAGCGCGACGCGCATTTGTATGGCCAAAGTCAACGGCGATTATCCGACGCTTAATGGATACCCTCCATCTGGGGAAAATGGAGTGTTATGTCGGACTTCTCCCAACTGAAACCCCACGGTGTTTTTCTCCTACTACCACGAGTCGGGTGCCTAGGATTTACACCGATCAAAATAATAGGTTGGCCTTGAGAATTAATCAAATGCTCATTATTTTTATTATTAAAAATACAACTAAGTTTTATTATAACTGGAGAAATGTGGGTGTACTATATGTATACAGGTAGTTGTAAAAATAATAGGCCCGTTTTGACATTTAACTTGAATCGATTTATTGTGAGTATCGAGTAACCATACGACTTTGACAACTTTAAGGTTTGTACACTTCTGCCTTACCCTTCAGGAAGTACTGGCTTGATTTTACATTATGTGTGTTATTTAGATTACCCGTTTCACGAGTGATTTCATTATTACTTTACCAGTTAATTTCATTAAAGTTTCTGTTCCATTTCAATTTCAGGCCTTTCAATAATTCAACTCCTTTTCTCATTTTCATAATTCTTTTCCCTTTTCTTCCATTGAAACAAATGGCAAGTACCCTTGTAACACCTACTTAAATCTAATAAGACTCTTATATTATTCATCGTCACTGGAGATAATAAATGCTGTGACAGCTCATAATATTTCAGAGACAAAGTAGATGGGTACAGAAGGTCAGCTCCGTACAACTACTGAAAACGCACGCACACATAGACACAGCTCACGTAGACCTTTTTTTTTTTGTCACGGGGTGGAAAATCCTCATGGATGTCCTCCGCCCTGGGGCGGGCGGAGGGGTCTGCCAGACTTACTGACTAAAAACCACCCCAATGTTCCCCTCCCACACTTGTACCGGGGATCTTGGGAGCTATTATTACTTCCGCAATTCCCGGCTAGTGCCGGCCCGCCCCTGCGGGCCACCTCAAGTCTGGGGAGGGGGGTGAGGTGTCTGACCCCCCCCTGACGTCTGATAGGGGCGCGCGTGGAACACTATGCGCTGCCACCTCGGGTCCAGTGTGATAGGGTGTGGTGGACGTCCCCAAGTCCGCCGTCCCTGGACCTATTTAGAAGGGCCGGAAGAGGGCGTTGTCAGCCCTCTGCCGACGCCCAGTGCGCCTGCTGCGGGCCGGGTGAGCGGACAAGATCTCCCAGGTCACGTAGACCTAGTGCAAGAACACTCACGACCGGCATTCGGTTGACACAGGCACTATACTTTATTATACTGTGACGGTCGTGTCGGATTGCAGTCCCATCGGACTATGAGAGTAAGTGCAGTTGGCTCTGCCGTTAACGCGTGCTGCTCGTGAATAAGAGCACTAAATGGTCAGAGAGTGCACCTGTGTTTGCGCAGACTCTTGTACACTATAATATCACCTGCGCACCAGGCTAGTCTCCCGTGAGATTGTCCACCGGGACCGAAATCGTTCGGGAGGATTATTTTTATACTGTGACACAGTATGGCTAAATGGCTATTTGGTAATTTTAATAGTGTGAAAAAATTTGTTGCTAAAACTAACTAATGAATAAATGGTTACTAAGTTCTCATTATATTATCAGAAGTATCAAATATTGTTAAGATTTTAAATGGATACGAAACCGTAATAACCAGTGTTATTATAATAATTGTTCCAACAAATTAATAATACGTCTATCATGTTTAAGAAAGAAAGAACAATGCTTTTATTGGCATTACAGCAAAAAGAAACTATAAAAAACAGAAAACAATGATTATAATGTCAAAAGGGCCTCAGCTCAGTATTATGTCACATGACAACACAAGGTGTATCACCTGACGCTGATTTTCATGCGAAACAAGAGTAAGATCATACTTCTATAATAGAGGGTGTTAAATTAATTGCGTGTCATAGCTTAGGGGTTGGTTCAGTATCAATAAAGGAACCCAGGAAAAGAAAAAAAAAATATTATAATATAAACATAAAATTTAACTAAACATAAAAAAAATAAAAAAAAAGAAGTCTCTTCGTACTTTAACGGGCTTAAGACTGTTAAATAAAATAATTTTGATTCTAAACGATTGCTATTTTAAGTTAGTAGGTACTAACTTAGGTTGATCTTGCAATATTTTTTTTGCGTTTTCATTTATTTTTATTTTAGTTATATTTTTCCTGGGTTCCTTTATCGATACTGAACCTACCTCAAAGCTATGGCACGCAGTCACTTTAACACCCTGTATATGGTCTTGTGTACGTGTATGTTCTATGTTTTAATGCAAATAAAAATATTGTGTTCTTCTCTATTCTGAGGTCTCTGTATGTACGCATATATGTGTGCGTACGCCTGTTTTCGCTCGTTATTTAATATTATTATGTAATCGGCCTTCTGCACCTATATCTATTTAGTGTTCCAGGCTCGTCATTATTTTAATATTAATGAATCGTGTCACATTTAATGCTTCTATTAATTTCAGTCTAGACTTGTGTCGATATTAATTTTGATTTGGTACAAGCCTTAATGATTTCGCTCGGATCACTTATCTCAATACATATTTTGTCATCGTCTGTTGGTACATTATTTTCTTTGTTATTCAAAGTCTTTTGCACGGATAGGATTAATAGTTTGCTCAGATTTAATCATAAGGTGAAAATGATCGGTTGTCAATGAGAAAAGTAATAAATTTGTATTTTTTTTTAATATTATTAGAAACTAGCAATATTAGTGACGAAATTGTGCGGTTTTATAATTTTTAACGTGACGATAATTATCTCGGTCGTCCACGTCGACGACAAGGCATCATGGTATGGGGAGTAAAATGTTTGGAAATATATGAAGACGTTTTAAAATTTCTGCCCACGATAACACTGGACTGGTCGTACTGTTGCAGTATTTAAAAGAGGCGTGAAAGAAAACTATTATTCCACTTCGTCATAGTTGCGTATACAATACTTTAAGTTCATTATAATTTTTAATATTCTAATGATATTTATTTTAGAAGGATGTATGTAGATTCTCATAAATATTATTTGTTTTATTTTATTAAGTAAATTGTTTTGATTTTATGTATTATATTTTCTCTTCTACTCTCACACACGGTGTCTACATCTCTTTATCTATTTCCTATCGCAGGTATGCTGGAAGAGATATCTTTGGTAATAAGCATTACCTTTGTATGTTTATCTAAATGTGTGTACATAAATGGTTAAATAAATAAACGTGTGTAGCGGCATCAACATCGCCACATACGAACTACGCATCACACTGACGTCACGCGAATCCTGCATCGCGCAAGCAGAGTTTACCACGTAACTAGCATATATACAACGTCCCGACTTCAACCGTCGGGCAGTTGCCCACCAGACACGAGACCCGTCTCGTCAGAGGATCCTCCCTTTTCTATGGTGGATGAGTAAACTTTACACCCTGTTCCTCATGCCACCAAACGTGCATGTATCCATGTATTTTATAGACGTGGACGGGGATATCAACGATAGTGAGTATTGTGACTTTATTAATTATAAAAGCGCACAATAGATTAATAGCCCGTTTTACTCACTTCAGAATAAATTAAAATGGGCACAAATATGTAGGTAATTCTCTACAAATTCTGTTCCACTTTAATTTATCTCTTAGACAGTCCCCTATCTAGAAACTGTGAAATAAGCTATTAATAATGTTTAATTTCTAAACTTACCTTCGTGATTCCCCAGCCGGTCGTATTAAGCTGTGTCCCTTTCTTCAACTTTACAATATCACCAGTTAATAGAACTTTTGCCACTGTAGGTCCAAAACTCAAGGATTCATTCAATTTGAGGATGCAAACATCATAGTCGTCGGTTTCGTTTGAATATTTTTGATGTATTATAATTTCTTCAACATCGTATAGCCTCCCCCCTTCGTCAACCTTATCGGTGCCAACAAGGACTTTGAACTCTTTGTCTCTGGAAATAAAATTGAGAGTCACCAGTCAGTCATTTGACAGGAACTTCTTTAAGATGACGCAATACAATCTTAAATAGAGAGGGGAATAAATATTGAAAGAACTTCTAAGGAAATTGAATATTGGAGACTATTCCGTTGGTAGATACCTTTTCTGAATACGTATTAGGAGCTTAATTAAAACAATACTGTAAGGTATTTCTGACTATAAAATTAATATAACCTCTGAAAAATATTACATCAATTAATATACTCCCTTATAATAATTAATTAAATAGATGCCAACATAGGGATATCATGACGAATTCATGTTTGCTTTTAATCAATTTCCTATTAAACGAAAAACGTTTACATTATCAGCCTATAATGTTCCCACTGGTGGGACACAGGCCTCATCTTTTTGTGAGAGGGAGTTCGCCGTAATCAACCACGCAAGTCAAGTCAAATTGTTTATTTCAAATAGGCACATAAAAGGCACTTTTGAACGTCAATATTTACAAAAAAATTGAATTGATTCTAGTCGCCCCTTCCAAAAGGTAGTTTCGTATGGAGAAGAATGGGCAAGAAACTCCACCGGTAGGTACTCTTTTAAAAACTAGTACAATATTTTTATAGGTACATTAATTATATAATTATATGTGAAGAAGATGCACCTAGAATAAAATTACTATACCACAATAGGTAATAAAAAGAGTTAAGAATGAAACAATGACAGATAAATTAATTATGTGATAGATACATGGTGCTCACATATTTACAAAAATTTTAAAAAATATATAGGTACGATTTCCTAAAAAATAACAATATCAGTGTGAGTTAAGGTAATCACAGAATTTAAAATAAATGTCATAAAAATAATAAATTTCACACATTCACATTTCACGCAGACCCCGTGCGGGTTGTTGGATGTCACACATGTCTTCGAATTTTTTGTTCTGTTCTAGGACATGCCTGTTTCCTCGCGATATTTTCCTTCACCGTTTTGAGAGCAGTGGTGATGAAATAATTTATACAAAGTATAGCGCCTGTCTGGGTTCAAACGCACCTACTCGAGCCACATCCCCTACTAAGTCAAGGCTGTTACCACTAGGCCACCGCTATACTCCGTTTCAACCGATTTTTTTTTTTCTATTGCGTTGGTGGCATGACATATAGCAGCTGTAATAAACAGTTGGTATTGTAACTACGTTTTTGCTTTTAATACCATCCTTATGCCTAAGGAATAGAACTCAAAATTGGTTGAAACGGACTGTAAACAAGTTTATTTAAATATCTAATCTTATTTCAAATGGAGTATAGCTGAATCAGTCATTGACATCCAAAAATAAACAGGAACAGGATGTTATTGTAAAATGGAAATTAAGGTACTGGAAAACGATTCAAGATACGTGATAGGCATTTTCTAGGATAATCCTTCGAAAACGATTATTAGGCTGCTTTCAAACAGAAATGCTTGAATTCGAAAGGTAAATCAGGCTGGATTCATCGTAAAATTTCAGCCTATTCAGCTCTCAATCAATCATTCATTCAGTTTATGCCTTTTTTGTACCTCAACATTTTAGGTTCTATAAATCAATTCGGAATTTTATTGCTAGACGGTACCTACTCATCATCATCATCATTCCAGTCAAAAGACGTCCACTGCTGGACATAGGCCTCCCCCAAAAGGAGGGGAGGTTGCCATAATCGCCACGCTTGGCGCCTGCCTGTCCACTGGAGCGGAGTATAGAGTTGTGTCCATTTTGTCCAAAACAAAAATAAATTAACATTACTTATATCAGTTACTTATATCTAAGGCTGCCGGACATAAACTCCGCTCCGCTCCGCATGTATGAAAAACATTCTATTGGTTAATATTGGCACAGCTCCGCTCATCTCCTCTCTTCTCCGCTCCAGTGCACAGGCAGCCTTAGATATACCTAAGTAACTTTATAATAATAATAATAATACCATTTATTTCAGGCGACATAGGCCCATAGAAAAATACCTTAACCTAAACATACATATTGTATAAACAAAAACTTGTGTTAATAAAAAGGCTTAAGACTATGTTAGTAGCACTCCACTTTGCACTAGATTGTGCTGTCCTGTGGAACTTGTCCGCGGAAACGACGGAACACCACGTCCTGCGGCCAAAAGTCTTCTTCCATGACGAGGGGCAGATAACAGTTCGGAACACGCACGACGAACTTTAATAATGTTAATTTATTGGTGTTGTTTAATGGGTTGGCGATCGCAGTATGGTGTTAAAATGCATAGAGAACGCTGCTGCCAATTCTCTAGTAAATCCCTTTGTCGCCTTTTACGACACCCACGGGAAGAAATGGTATGATGCTATTCTTTACGTCCGGCACCACACGGAGCGACGGACGGTATTAGGTAACGGAAAAGACAAAAGGAAACCACCTCGCATACTATTCGATATGTGCGACAGCTCGACGACAAGACGCTGATCTGTCGCATGTGACTGTCATCGGGTGTACGCGTGCACCGTGCGTCTATAGTCGCTGCGACAAGTAACGAGACTGTGCGACTCCCCCAGCCTGTCGTGCGACTCTGCAACTCGACAGCAAGTCTGCGGCTTTGAACAAAATATAAGAAAATTGTCGGCCGCAAGCTGTCGGTGCGTCTAGTCGCCCAGCTGTCGCAGTCGGATGTCGCATAGTGTGCGTCATGTTTAAAGGACAGATATGCCTCATAAATTATAAGTAATTAAAAGAAAAATAAATGGAAGTCAATATTTCTAAGCAGGACACTGTTATAATAAAAGAGAAAATATTGGAATGTTTACTCAAAGATAGATAAAATTGGAAAAACAATATTCTTCTGACATTTGGCAAATCAAAGGGAATAGATTGAGCCTTGCTTCGTTAGAAGTATATTCTTGTGATATTTGGTATTGTTTTCTATCTTGATTTCTTGTTAATGTGTTTGATATTGTATCACCTTCATTATAAAAAATGACATTCATTATAGAAAATGACATACATACTAACAAAGAAATACAATATATAACAATAATGTTATAACTAATTAAAAATAATGCTATTATTAATATTTCTGTCCTAACGAACTGCCTCCCCGTTTGGGGTGGTGCCATCCGCCTTGAGAGAGCGCAGAGAGCTATCCTTAAGGTAATGCTCTCACTTCCGCGTAGGTACCCCACTGTGCAGCTCTATTCCGATTGCCAGGTACTCACGGTCAGGCAACTTTATGTGCTCCTGTCGACACTACGCAAACACTCTGCCCGCCCACCAAAGGAACCGACTGGCAGACTTAAACATAATGTTTTCTCCCACGAACGCCATAGAACTGCATTTGCGAAACGCCAATTCTACGTCAATAGTATTCAAATGTACAACTTCCTAAATAAAAAGATAAAAATGTATTCTTGCCCTAAGTATCAATGCAAAAACCTACTTTGAGATTATCTCCAAACACTAAGTTATGATAACACTGAGGATCTTCTGCTGGGGAATTTACAATGATAATGAACTATATAAATCTCAATCTAACCATAAACGGATGTGTATTGGTGTCATCTCGTTCGTTCTTTCTCTCTACACACACCATACACCTAATCAGTACATACACACATCCTACCCTCGATCACTACCACACATCCTACACTCACTCACTACACACACACTCAAACAATACATTTATTCATCTCACCACACAGTTAAACGTTTTTAGGGTTCCGTAGTAAACAAGGAACCCTTATAGTTTCGCCATGTCCGTCTGTCTGTCTGTCTGTCTGTCTTTCCGTCCGTCCGTCTGTCGCCAGCTTAGCTCAGAGACGCTTAGTCCTAGAAAACTGTAATTTGGCATGGGTATACATATTAATTATGCCAAAAAAATGGTAAAATAAAATTATTAAAAACATTTTTTTTTAGGGTACCTCCCTTACACGTGAAATGGGGATGACTTTTTTTTTTCTCGTCTATTCCATGGTGTGGAGTATCGTTGGATAGGCCGTTCAAAAATATTGTGCGTTTGGGAAAACCATTTTTCAATTAAGGGATCCGTTTGGGTAATATTAAGCTTTAAAGTGCTAGTTTTTGTTAGAGTCAAGTGTCCCCCCCCCTGCCAGCTAAATGGTTGATTTTGGATATGTGAAAAAATTCATGGCAATAGTATATATAACGAAATTCAAAGGAAAACTATCACAGCTAAGTAGGCTTCACAAGTTAACGAGTAATAGTCGACCAACTTAAATTTGCAGTTGGAGAATTGACCGTAACGTATATCGATGTATGGGAGAGCATGTTTTTCAACTACAATGTTAAGTTTGTTTTTGGGATAAATTCATCCCAACCACGGAACCCCTCATTGTGCGTGGTCCGACATGCACTTGGCCGGTTTTTCATTTTTAACAGACTTCACAAAAAGGAGGAGGTTTAATGTTTGTTACCTCAGAACTCCGTCGTTTATGAACCGATTTGGAAAATTATTTTTTTAATTGAAAGGATATACTTCCAGATTGGTCCCATTTTTTTCAAAATCCAGTTCTGATGTTGGGATCCATGAGTAATTGAGGACACTCCTCAAATATTATAGGCATACCTATAACAATTTTTATATTTTCATCAACAAGTCAATCATTTGCATTCAGAAAGTATAATTTGGTGAAATGGAACAGATGAATAAGGCCACAGATGGCCACCGAAACTTCTCAGTGATACGTAATTCACGGGTGGCGATGAGATATCTGGATTAAGATAGTTAGAAGCAAATTTAAATAAATAGTTCTGATCAAAATGGTACCATCAAACTGATCTGATGATGAAGCCGGATGGTAGGCACTGGAACTCCGTTAAAAAACAATGTATCCTACCCGTGTTTGGTCTTATTGGAATTGTCATGAGATGCACTCTGGCTATAAATGATTTTTAACCGACTACAAAAAAGGAGGAGGTTCTCAATATAATTATATATATCTAGCTATATTTACATATAAAAGGAAACCGTGACTGATTGGTCTATCAACACAGCTCAAACCACTGAACAGATTGGCCTGAAATTTGGCACGTAGACATCCGCTAAGAAGGGGTTTTTGGAAATTTGACCTTTAAGGGTGGAAAACAGGGGGTTTTGTTTGCATGAAAAATCTAATTCCTAGGGTTAATAAACTTGAAACTTGGACGAATACTTACGTAAGTAAATTATAAAGTTTATATTTTTTTGTTAACTTAACTTCAACGGATGGGATGTCAAAGCTTGTATACAAGAATTTTAACGCGCGGTCCGATCAACTCGAAACTCAGTATTTATACTTAAGACCAAAAATGAAGAATAACTTATATCAGGGTTTTTCGATAATCTACCCATAACGGCGTCAAAAGGGGTAGTCAATTTTACAAGAGAGGATTTTACTACGTGGCTTGATTAACTCGAAAATTGGTATAACCTCTATGTCAAATAATGGAAAAGTCGCAAACCACTTTAAAAATTAACCTCTTTGGCGGTGTAAAGGGGGATGGATACAGTTTGTATGAAAAAAATCTTCTTTCGTTGATCTATTAACTTGAAACTTAGCCTGAATACTTCATCATCAGTCTCCTGCCCTAATCCCAATTAATTTGGGGTCGTCGTAACATGTCGAATTACCCTATAGATTTAATACATACAAAAGGAAACAGTGACTGACTTACTGACTGATCTATCAACACAAAGCTCAAATCACTGAATTGATTGGGCTATTTGGCACACAGATAGTTATTATGACGTAGGTAACCGCTAAAAACAGATTTTTGAAGATTTAACCCCTTAAGGGGTGTAAAATAAAACTTCCTGCCTCTGTTGTTTTCATAGCAAGTAGTAGTATACGAATCGGTGTGGGGTAGGTACCACTAAAAAGTGAAAAATAAAAACTTTTGTACAAAAAAAACAACCGACTTCCAACAAAAACCCTAAAAAGTGAAAAATAACTTTAATTTCGGAAGCACATAACATAACATCACGCCTTGTTTCCTCGAAGAGTAGGGCAGAGGTGTACCCGTAGTACACCCACATTTAATATTATATTTAATTAAATTTCGGAAGTCGGTGTCTTTGGTTTTGTATTTTCGTTTATGGCCACCGACTTCCGAAATTTACACCTAGTTTGAGTCAGAGTATTTAAAATTTTGTGACCTAAAGTCAACGCCATGAGACGCGATAAATTTCATACTTTGGGATTTAAAACTTTAACTGAAATTGCGTATGGTTCAGTTTCCATTGCAAGTAAAATTATTTTATGACGTTTAGCGATAATTTCTTCATTCATAAATCAACTTAGATATCTTGAGTTTAAAGTTGATAGTTGTATAATTTGCAATTTTATGTATTTATAGCTCCTCATGTCGGTTACTTTAGTTATAAGCCTTTACAGCTGTTAGTCTTTGGACCTTGTATTGTGATTACTTTCTAAAAAAAAAAAAAATTGTTATGACATTATTATTGTCAGGACGCAAGTAAGTTTTCATAATTATATGAACATTTTAAGCAAGTGCTTACAGCGAAAACATTTCGCAATAGGGTGTAAAACTGTGATAACATTTACAATAGCCTGTGATATTTGACAAAGTAGCCTCGGCTTTGTGGTTACTTTACTTTGATTTATAGAATGTAGTAATACGCCTTGTTATTCAGAGCATGCTTCCTTGTGTGTATTTTATTTAAGTTTTTTAACAAAATATTTACTTACGTCTTTCTCGACCCAAACATTGATTAACGTCTAACTGGTCAGTTTTATCATCATCACGTGATAAGAATTTTCTAGGCAAATCTTGGGAAAAAAAAAATTCTGCTTTCAAATAAAAATGCTTGAATTAGAAAGGTAAATTAGGCTGGATTCATCGTAAAATTGTGCCTATTCAGCTCTCAATCAATTAATTGAGTATAGGCCTTTTTTGCACCTCAACATTTTAGGTTCTTTAGATCAAAAAAGAAAATGAAGGTCAGAGAGCCTCATATATTTTATTAAAACAAAAGAAAAATAAATGAAAGAAAATATTAGAATGATTACTCAAAGAAAAATAAAATAGACAGAACAATATTATTTTTCGGAATTAATTCTTCTCTCTTTTGGAAAATAAAAGGAAATAAATTGAGCCTTGCTTGGTTTCTTGTGATATTTGATAAATTAACAAAGATATACAAAATGTGAAAATAATGTGTCAACTAGCAGTACTCTTAAAAGGATTTTGCAATAGGGTGGAAAACTGTGATGACATTTACAACAGACCGTAAAATTAGGCAGAGTAGCTTTAGATTTTTTTTTACTTTGATCAACAGTATGTAATTCGCTTTGTTATTCAGACCCTGCTTCTTTTTGGGTATAATTGGACTTTGGCCATTGCATTTTAGCAATGGAACTGCACTTTTAAGCTACCTACGTCTATCTACGATTTAAACCTTTAAATACTAGTATCAAGATAACTAACTTACGCACGGACTTTGGCCATTACATTTTAGCAATGGAACTGCACTTTTAAGCTACCATCGTCTTTCTACGATCTAAACGTTTAAATACTAGTATTAAGATGACAAACTTACGCACGGACTTTGGCCATTACATTTTCTATTACATATCGAGAGCCCTCCGTGCCTCGGAAATCACGCTAAGCCTTTGGTCCCGGCTGACATTTGTAGATTTTTGACAGTCGATCGTTACACACATTTGGGCTTCTGACCACCCGTCAGAAGCCCAAATGTCTGAAAACCAATCTTACCTACCAATGTGTATCGTGTTACCAACTAACTGGGTTGTGGAGGGCAGTAGCTCCATGTAAAGCACTGGTATGCTGCTGTATCTGGTTAGTTTTTTTTTTACTGACGTCTCGTAGTTTACCATGCGAGGTCGTAACTACTTAATCGGACTATCCTGTGGCTGCCTTAAGCTAGCTTAAGTCGCAGATATATGCCAGTGACCTTGAGTGGTTAGCTTGCGTGTTCTGTACTGAGCTCACGCAACGCGTCTTACGCTCAGCCAGTAATAGGACTCGCCATCAAGGAGCGCTGTCCCCAATTTAACGCATTAATTTATTAAACACAAAACAAAAGGTATTTTAATAAAAAGCGTACATTAAAATATCAATAGTTAAATTATCTTTGAATTGGTGAAAGTTTTAGAAAAATACGTTTGGTAGATTTTGCACCATTCTCAGTTTTTTATCCGCCTTAGACATAACTTTACAAATTAATTTCACTATGTAATATAAACATAATCTAAAATATATACATATTAAATTATTGAAAAAATGCTCTAATTTAACATATATTTTTTTCAAATCATTAACACTACTCGTTTAGACGTGATCTTCAGTATAAAATCATTAAAAGTCGGTTGTCATCGCCTTAAAGCCTCCAGCCAGAGGCGAATATCTATAGTCCGGTTAGACTGGACGCCGACCCCAATAAAGTTGGGAAAAGACTAGGCTGATAATGATCAAAATAACTTACCGCCCAATACAATGAGCAGCACTCAAGATGAATCGCTCATGTATAATAGATCCCCCGCACAAGTGGTAGGTAGCATTGCGGCGGACTGACACTATGAATGGTACTTGCTCAATGGAGATCTTGTGGCCACCGATGATGCCAACATTGTGGTCGTGATGTTTCTTGTCTTCTGGTAAAATAAAGATAGGTAAGTTAGATAAAAATTAATAAAGGGCAAAGAAATCAGGGAACTAGAGCTTGACTAGAAGCATATTTTTTAACTGGTCACCAGCCGTTGCCCCGTAAAACATGTTAGAACATAGAGATTTCTGTACTATCTAACTGAAATAATAATATAAGTGTATATGGCACATAGGTACACCTTTCAGAATAAATTGTCTTAAAATGATGGTAAAACCGCATCTAAATCCATAGTGTAGTTTAGAAGAACAAAGCGGTTACACAGACATACATAAAAAACGACTTGGTTTTATATTATTTGTGTAGATGTGAGCCTTTTTTTTGGGGTGGGAAATTATCAAATAATGCTTTCTCTATGTTATGCTTCTCCCGCTATGCTTCTCTTCTTTATCAATGTTATGCTTCTCCCGCTTTGGGCGCAGCGGGGGCGTGTCAGGCTTTTACTGACTAAAACCCATCCGTGATCCTTCAGCGGGGCGAGCACGGCCTACTGTGACATGACTTGAGTCACACATTTTATTACAGTTTGAGCGATAAAACTGTTTTGTCATAAAATGCTAGTACAAATTGACATGACATCATTTATCATGTCTTGTCACAAACGTCTTGGGGAGCCCGTGCTTGGCCCCAGATGCCTGTTTGCCAGGGCCACGATATCCCTTTCGGATAAACTCGCAACCCTGGCAGGCATTGGCCCTACGCCGTCAGTTGGTGCCGGGCTCCCATGCACTTTCGCTCCAAACCATGGCCTGCACCAAGGCCGTGGCCGGTGAGCACCTGCGTCAGGCGGAAGGTGAGGACGCCGTGGCGCCTCTCTAGCAGTGGCTATACAGCACAAGGCGATAAGGCACTCCTCAAAGAGGGGACTTATCGCCACAATTGTGGCGTGCTAACTAAAAATGTATCGTTATATGTTATTGTACTGGTTATGTTTCTTTCAGGGAACTGGACTAATTGGGCATGTTAGATGTTACAATAAAGCAACAAAAACATACAACATTTTATCTAAATAGTTATCACGAAAAGCTCGACCTATCAAATAAGAAAACAGCTAAAGCAGAAAATAACACTTCCCCAAATGGAACTGCATTACATAATTTCTAAATGAATGCTTACGATCGCAGAGCGAATGAGAAATCCAAGTTGCTTGAAATACCTCAAAAGAATTGGCACAGTACCAAAACCTGCTTGATCTTAGTTCAACCCACTTTCATACAAAGTAGAATATACACAAGCTCGGACAATCTGCTTTCTGAAGCTAAAAGCATTATTGCTACAATTTACCTACTTTGTCTAAAATGTATTCTAGATAGAGGAAATAATACTGGGATTACCTTGGTGCTGAATTGGTTTGCTTAAATCAGATGATTTTGCGGACATTTTAATACAGATCCTTCATAGAAAACCTAAATAAATTGATTTATATCAGTACCTGCTTTGCTTTTAGATGTATATTTATAGGTAATTTTATGAACAAAAAGTATTACCTATCTAATTGTCGAAAACAGTTTTGCTGTTGAAGACTAGTTTTTTATTGAATGCTTTATTTAATACAAAGAAAAAGGATAAAGTTATAAAAGACAAAATAATTAAAATACAAGTCAAAAACACTTACTTTTGACCTTTTTATGACCATATGCGCAGCTTATAAGAACTAGGAGCAGCAGAACTCGTGTAGAAAACATGACGAATAAATGAAAATTACCAGAATGAAAGTGATTGGACCAGTATATATAAATGTTTTATCTAAAGGGAAAACTATTACCATAATTAATTTAAAAAAGGCTTGCTTTATTACTAAAAAGTACAGTCAGATGGACAAAATAGCAGAACTTCATTGAGTAAAAGCGAAAGTGACTTTGAGACGTATGAATTTAGTAGGGATGATATAGTTAGAGTATCAGCAAAATATACTGATTAGAATATAATATTAGTCTTTCAGAACATAGTAACATTAGGTTTTCGGTTATTCAATTAATGCCCGAAATTAATCATGTATCAACTGAAACTAACTCAGAGGTCATCGTCTGTTTATAAAGTTCAAAAATTGTATTATTAAGATTATACGTGAGCTTAAAAATGCTGGGCCATGTCAGGAAGAGCCTTTTGAAGAAAGAACCATTTACAGCAATGGCTCTTTCTTCAAAAGGCTGTTCCTGACATGGTCCAGCATTGTTAAGCTCACGTATAATCTTAATAATACAATGTTTGAACTTTATAAACAGACTATGACCTCTGAGTTAGTTTTGGCATTTCTTCTCAGGGATCAGACAACTAGGAAATGCCACCTTTTTTTTAAATATTGGCCAACAAAATTACGTGTAGAGGTGTCTTAAGAGTGTTTAGGTACACCTTACGGCATTTCATACAAACTTTCAAGCCCTTGTTTTTCGAAATGACTGAACCGATTTTAATGAAACTTCATACGCATAAGCAACATACAAAAGTCTAAAAAGTTAGTAAAGAACATTTTCGAAATGTTTTATTTAAAAACACATAACCGGAAATCTCTGTTTTATGGAGAATTTAAAATCAATCTAATTTGGCTGTAACACTATTTTTCCCAATCAACCCAATCATCATCCCAATCTCGATGTGCGGTCTGTTTGTGTGATTCTCCCTCTCAAATAGTCAGATTGGCAAACTTGGCCGTTGTTTGATTACAGACAAAGAACGACATCAATTTTGGAATTGCGATACATTATTAATTTCGGGCGCATAAGAAGTTGTAGAAGATGAAGAACTTGCAAAAGAAAAACAGGTTGGTAGGTTTGGTGTGTTATATAACGTAAAGTCCTCGTTTTTTCCAGTAATAAATAAATAGATCACTTACATTTCAGTTCTCATTACAATGGAAATTTACAGACCATACCGAGGCAACATACAATTAACATAGATTTCGTTAATGAGGTCATTTGAATAACAAATACCGATAAACGATTTTAATGAGCACACAGTTTTGAGGTTTATCATGGAAAATAATTATTATCACGTTTAATTATAATAACATTGCTTTTAATCACTGGATCTGTGAATCAGCCTTATTAATTAGAAATGGCAAATGTTTTTGTACAGGGTTTGACCCACAGACCGGAGTAACGGCAAATAAACTGATAAAATCTGACAGCGGTTCCAAACCCAAAGATTTTGTGATAATGTCCCAAAAAGAACTCCCAAATGCGATTTATAGTAGGCAAGGAGGAAATGTTTAGAAATGCCTCCAAACAAAGATGGCCGGGAAAGAAAGACTGAATAAGTAATAAAAAATCTTTTCGATGCAGACGTCGCCAAACTAGAAGAGGACAGAAACTACAAATTGCTAGTCAAATTGGAGAAGGAAGAACATATCATGTAGTGGAATTTCACACATTTTCATTTGTTCCATATAAGGGTCTGTTCCGAAGTGCTACACCACTGAGACAAAAATGTCGCCAGGCAGTGGCTTGTGTGAGTTGATGCCACTGCAGCTCAAGCAGCTGGCGTTGTGGCAAATAAAAATTCTCAGTAGCCACGATGTGCTCAGATAATGTCGTTCATCCTATCTTTATTGTATGCTTAGTTTGTGTATTATTGTGCTTATTTGATAAACATTGTACAGACGCCAGGAGGTCAAGCTACCCTAAACTGACAAATTTTCACAATCCACCCTAAACCTTATGCTGTAGCGATAAAGTTGCAAATCTATTGAAGAAATTTGACAGATTGTATTAGCTTGATGTGCTGGCGTCTGTACATGCTTGCGTTTTTTTTCGCAATATGTTCTGTATTGACCGGATGTTCGGTACAGCCATTGAACGCCTTGATTGAACGCGACTGCAATTTGTAGTGCGCGTGCTTGGAACTTCACTTTTGCGTATAATCTGTCCCCGACTATTATTTTTCCATTGCGGTATTGTAGTAGTGGCACGTCTAAAGGGATAAGATAAGATAAGATAAGTCTTTATTTGCTTTAAACATGGTATAAAGTTCTTACAGTCTAGAATGTCCACATGTTTAGCTATACATAATAATTGTATCAATTGCATGCAAATAATTAATAAATTGTCGTAAATTGTTGTTGAGGTTGTTGATTGTTGTTGTTTGTTGTTGTTGATTGTTGTTGTTGTTGATTGTCGTAGGGACCTTTATAGTTACAATTTCACCTCGACTATACACACATTTTCATGTGTTTTGTCTCCCATGGAAGGCTTTCCGCGTATTACTTTGGGAGTTTATGTAAATAGAGAACAGGAAAACTTTTTTGCTTTTTTGTTACTCAGTGTCGAGTTGAAGACGGTTTGTTTGTGTTTCGAATATTTTGGTCCAGAAAAGGATATTGGAATAAAGAAAGAAAGAAAAAATATTTATTCTGCACAAACAAAACGCACATTTCAACAAAATAACATTAATAAAATACACACCTACAAAGTAGTCAAAAACTTCGTATACAATACACAATCAAAAATACAATCTTGTCTATTGCTTGATGTCAGAGTCGGGACCAAAGACAATTTACATTGTGTTTACTACATTGTCTACTTATTTATTCTGTTGTTGTGGTACTGGCAAATTACAACCTGTGATGATGACAAAGTCAACATACAAATAAACAATCAAAACAAACACAAAACGTCGATTGTACAGGCCAAAAATAACTACTTTTGTAACAAACAAACTATAATAAGAACTAATATCCAATGACGTATTAAGACTTCTACATACCAGCGCGACTTGTCGCGCGACGCGACACGGCACAAAGGCCCCGCGTGTCGCGGGACGAGCGGTGCCTTTGTGTCGCGTCGCGCGACAAGTCGCCCCGGTATGTAGAAGCCTTTATAAATAGACGCGTCACACACGAACATTAGTGCACTCAAAAACAGCGTAAGCCATGAATGTAGCTACATACTTGCGTACAATCATACAGTGTGCGAAGAAAAGGAAAGACCTGTACCGATAACTGTTGTTAGAAAGAGATGAACTGAACATATTACGTCACTAGCTGCTGCATGTTCATTGGCGCGTACGCGTCGGTCGCAGCAGTCAAGAAAAATGCCCGACTGGCTGTACAAGTACAAAACAAAACAACGTTTTCTTAAAATAAAAAAATATAATAAGTACATGCCTGAAATGAGACGTTTTTCTGTACCTACTCCCATAGTAGTAGTGTAATTTGTACATCGTTTATAGACACGGGAAGGCATTTTCTTCACAAATAATTGCTGTGAATTGTGAGTCATTGTGACGTGTAGCCGCGTCACTGGATGGCGCGCGACTAATTCCAAGTCGGGCAATTGCCTTGCTTTTGCTTTGCCATTATTGAGCGCGGGTAACGCATCTAAAGGTAATAACATCATTGCTAATATCGGAATATCGTAATGAGTTACTTTACTTTACTGAAAGCGTCATAAATTATATTTTTTGAGTTCATTAAGTATTTAGCATTAGACCTTTACTTTATAAAAACATTGCATAACAGTCTCAAAAATAACTACATCACAATATCAAATATACTCTTAGGAGAGTTACATCTGACATTGAATTTCAGCTTTAAATGTTTTTAGGCTCACATCCGTTACGTTACTGGGAGTCAGAACATAACTGGCCAAATATAGGTAGATACTATACAACTCTGCCAGCCCCTTCAGATAATAAAATCGTCATGTAACGGTCACGTTTTGATGCGAATCTTACCGATATATACACTTTTCTATAACATACAGTCTTGGAAAGAATTTGATGAATGTCCTTTGAAAATCTCAACGACTCACCACACGCAATTTCAGCTAAAAACAATTTCCGTTTGAGAGTCACATTTTATTACGAAGCACAAAGAACTCGTGTACGAAGCTGCGGTGAGTTTCTAATCTACTTTTAATACCGCCCTTTGAGAGCTAGATGAGAAAATAATGGAACTAGCTGAGAATGCTGTAACAACCGTATTATGTTAGTATAACTTCATTTTAAAAGAGCGTGCTTCATATTAAAAAGTACGTGAAAACTGCTGAATATTTATTTTCATCTACATAGATAAGTACCTACTTACGTAATAAGTTTTTGTAAGTACCTATGCGGTTTAGGTGTGAAAGTGATAGAGAGTTAAATACATACCTAAGTACGTAGATACTAAGATAAGTTTATAAAATAGTTTAATATTATATTAGGTACCTACTAAAACGGTACGTAATTCTAATTGTTATAATAATTCAAGCGTTAGTACCTATTTCAACTATTGATTTCGGTTGAACAGTATTCTTCGAAGAAAGAAATACATTTTATCGTTAAACATCGTTCCTCTGTAAATCCATGACGTGCACATCCCTCGATAGCCAGCGACAGAATATCGACGTGAGCTACAAAAAATCGCTCGTGGGCGGGCACCCTTATGGTCCCAGCATAATCACCCTACAACGTTCCCACTACTGGGACACAGGCCTCCTCTCAGTGAGAGGGAGTTGCAATACAGCACACGGGCCCAGTGCGAGTGGAATATCAAATGTCATCGATTTTTTTATTCTTGGACATGCCTAGGCAATGTTTTATTACTATTTAAAATAACCCATATTCATAAGTGATGCTATACGTGTTATGCTATCAAAAGCGTATCTTTTCTAAAGCGTTTTATAACGTAAGTCAACATCATCATCTCAGCCGAAAGACGTCCACTGCTGGACATAGGCCTCCTCCAAAAAGGGGGGGGGGGGGGATTTGCCATAATCGCCACGCTTGGGAAGAAATGGGATTGTGCTATTCTTTACGTCCGGCACCAAACGTATAACGTAAGTGATCTCAAACATTTCTTCCTTCACCAAAATGAAGTATTCAATTACTATAAATGTTAAGGCTTCTACATACCAGCGCGACTTGTCGCGCGACGCGGCACGGCACAAAGGCCCCGTAGAAGCCTTTAATGCTATTTGTACGTTGGAACAGCAAGTAGTTCTCGGTCATTCTTGTTGGTAAGTCAAGGATTTAACCGAAATTGATTCTAAACTTATATGAATAACGACATTGATTTAGGTATAACACGAGAAATATCTATCGTCTTATAGCGACGACCCTTTTAGTGGTGGTAGGGGGATGATAATGGAATATGCAAATAAAACTATAGAGGTATGAAAAACAGGGCGTAAAGTTCACTCATCCTCCATAGAAAAGAGAGGATCTTCCGCCCAGACGGCTGTTGTGTCTGGTGGGCAACTGCCCGACGGTTGTGGTCGGGATGTTGTATACATACCAGTCGCGCGGTAAACTTTGCTTGCGCGATGCAGGATTTGTGTGAAGTCCGATTTTTGATGCGTTAGTTCGCATGTGGTATTGTAGATGTAGTTGAAGCCACAAAACGTTCAAAATCTAGTCTCAATCTCATCTCAACGACAATCAAATGTCAAAAATTTTACAAAAATGTATGAAAATACATTTAGAGATAGTTTTGTTTGAGTTTTGGTTGAGACTGAGGTTAGAATGTGGAAGTTCTTAAAAATACGGGAATAATCCCTCTGTTGAACTGAAGTGGGTATACTTATGGAAAATGTTCAGATTACTACACAATATATTATATGAACACAAAATATTACAGTTTCTAACGTTTGTTAAAAAATAAAACCCATAGTAAAATTACAAAAATAATACAAAATTACAAAATTACAATCCAATATAAATTTAAATTAAAATACATTCATCAAAATAAAATCTAATTACAATAGATATTAAAAATTAAATGGATTACATTAAATTAAAATACAGCGTCTTAGCATGTACACACAGCGAGGTGTTACAGACACTATTTGCTTCATACATGCACATAGTCGAGTCAGGAAGGATGCCTTGAGTTTCCTCAAGAGCCCGTAAAAATCGGTAACTCGGTTCTCAACGAACATGCCAGACGCACTACACCGCCAAGGAAGCTTTATAATAGCTCTAAAGGCGTTATTATATTGTACACGTAGAGTGTCATAAGCAATATTTAATGTTTACGTTTCAGAATATGCATCATCAACTGTCTAGCCTTGCCCAACTATGTTGGGTCGGCTTCCAGGCTAACCGGCTGCAGTACCAGTATTTTAAATGGAGCGACTGCCTATGTGACCTCCACAACCCAATAACTGGTAGTAAATTACCCCTTGGCAAGACTGGTGGTCAAACTTTTGGGCTTCTGACCTTTAACGACTGTCAAAGATCCACGAATGACAGCCGGGACCAACGGCTTATCGTGCTTTCCGAGACACGGAGGGGTCTTGATAGGTAAAAATGGTCTCCCATCCACGGACTCAACCATATCACACATATATATATAACCGCGCCAAGCGTAGCTTAACCTAATCGATCGACACGTGCGGCAGTTATTACTTAGAATATGCATTACGTACTTATGGCGACTTAAGAGGAAATGCGGGCGGAGAGACTTTTAGAGTAAAAGTCATAAATCGAGGTTCGGCTCTCGCCTATTTCCTCCTCCAATATTGGACCAATTTAAAAGATATTTCGTCCCTATGTTTTCTTTTTTGATGATACATTATCTTTATAAGAGCTGGGACCCTCTGAAAATGCTCAAAATTGCCTGTCTAGACCGCTGACAACAGAGGGCTATTGTACAAATTTGCCAACTATTAATAAAAAAAGAAAAATATAGGGACACAGTATATATCCTTTTTATTCAGTAGAAGAAATATCTTTTAAATTGGTTCAATATTGGAGGAGGAAATAGGCGAGAGCCAAACCTCGATTTATGACTTTTTACTCTAAAAGTCTACGCCCGCATTTCCTCTTAAATAAACTGGTTTGTGTCACTTTCCCCAATTTCATGATAATCAAAAACATTGTGTATATTTTTAACTGACTATATCTTTAGTTTTATAGATTCTGCTTATGCTTCATTGCAATTTCAGACTTTTATTATTTCTATAGTATCTTGACTATAAATGAACTTTTGTAAATGAACATGTCCTATCTATGAGAGCCGGGTGATCTGTAACTCAGGACCCTCCTACCTCAGACACCTTTCTCTATTTAGGATTGTACATTTTATTAACCAGTGCCTGTAATATTATTATGATGTTGAGATAAATAAAGATTTATGATTATGATTATTACTTGAATTTAAAATGGAGTTCCCCGCGTAACTAAAAATAAAAAAATCTGTCCGTAAATCCGTGGTAACGTCGGACTACTGTAAAATATTGAATTTTGCCCATTTATTGCGTAACTCAGACTAACTGGCAACTTTGTTAGAACTCATTCAGTGAGTTACGGATGAGAATGACTTTTATTCATTCTCATTTGTTTTTCAATGGTGACGCTTTTTCTCTGATTTCGAGCACACTCTAGAGCTGCGATGGTCTATTCTGTTTTGCATCTTTTTTACGGTGTTTATGAAAATATTTTGTACTTAAATCATAATTTTTAAAAACTATGAAATGTGCTTTCAACGGGACCATCGATAGATTGGTGCAATAAAGGTATAATTATTAATTTTTATGATTTTTATTTTAGAAGGAGGAAGGAGTAATTTTTAATACACAACTGCTTACTGAGAACCTCTAGGTCTCATCGCATTCGTTATGAAAATTAAAACTATTAAAAAAAAACTAACATCAAAATTATTCAGGCAAACTGAAAAACAACTCTTCGTACGAAATTCAAACACTGACTAAATCTTGCCAGCAAACAACATTTAAATCAACCATCTTAAACTTATATAAATACTTCGAAAAAAAAAACGGAAAACTGGAAAATGAAAACTTAAGTTGGCAACAATGCAACATCATTACTTTTTCCAATATAAACCTATTATTTGTATTACGTTTAAGGATATTATACAACATGCCCGAGAATTAACGCAAAACCTCTTAAGGGCGCATTGTACTCATTCATTATGAACAACTTTTAATAAGGGACCAAACCTGAAATCGCGATAAAAACTCAGCTGTTCCCTACATTATGTTCGAATAACTCGTCAAAATGAACAGCTAATTTTTTTCGCGATTATCGCGACGCGCCGTGCGAACGGCCTTCATGGCCCGCTCTTGATATGGCTCAGAATTTTGTTAATAATATTGGGATTACAAGCGTATCGTTATGTATAGAATGAACAATCTTCGTTCCCACGACACCTCTCGACTTAATTTTTTTTTGGAGTAAATCAATTTTGCTTGAAACCTTAATTAAAATTAATTGATTTAACGCCACGGTTGGCGCAGTTAGTTAAGCTATTGACTGCTGCGCTGCGTGTCGCGGGTTCAATTCCCGCACGGAACAAATATTTGTATGACCTACAAGTAGTTGTTCCGGGTCTGGCTGTTTGTGTATGTGAATTTAAATGTTTGTAAACGCACCCACAATACAGGAGAAATTCCTAGTGTGGGGCAACGTTTAAAAAAAATAATATAAATATACATGGTAGATGGCATTCTATAGTTTCTGTCTACCCCCATGGGAAAAAGGCGTGAGTTTATGTATGTATGTAACTAATATTAGATCCTTAAGGCTTCTAAATACTGGCCCGACTTGTCGCGCGACGCGACACCGGTAGAACAATTTTTCATAGAATCATGGTCTCGTTGAAAGCACATTTCATACACGCACGCCGGTTGCGAGTACTACGCACCTGACCTTTTGGAGGAACATCAACAATTTCAAATTTGGTCACTTTATGTTCTTCTAGGGTGTGTCCGTTCGGCATTTCCACTCACTTCTGCCTTTTAAATACCTTTTGTTAGTCGCCTTTAATTCCTCCTCTCAACATGACCAAACCATACATACCCTTTTAAATTTTTGTCACAACATCTTCTTTTTAACCGACTTCCAAAAAGGAGGAGGTTATATGTTCGGCTGTATGTTTTTTTTATTTTTATTTATTTATTTATTTATTTCAATGCCTTAAAACTATCATTACAGGTCTTAACCTAATGCGATAGCCAAGTCAGGTCCCACACAAAATTTAAATTACTTAACGACACAAAAAAGAAAAAATAGATCTCACGATCATAAATATCATTGTTTGTAGCAAAGTATAAACAATAGTACCTTTGCGAATTCACTCCAGTGACATGTAAATATATCCAATTCGACCTGTATAGAATTGATGGTGCGAATTGCTCGAGTCAGAGGGGTTTTGGCCAGCAAGTAGGTCCTGGCTGTTGGTACGACCAGCAGTGGCGGGGGCCGTCGCTTCCACACATAACGGTCCGGTACGTACAAGTGCAACCGCTGCAGCACGCTCGGGTTATGCTCTATGCCTCGGAGCAGTTTCATCAAGTACGACACCAGTGCAAATTCCCGTCGCACCCCGAGTTGATTGTACCCCACCATACCCAGTACGAATAGAGTGGGGTACATCAAAGGGTAAAATGGGTACACCCCATAAAGTTTCCTGTACAGGTGGCGCGTGAATTTGTTCTGGACTCTCTCCAACATCACTGAGTACGTAGCCTCATGTGGAGCCCATATGATAACACTATGTTCCAGATGACTCCTGACTAATGCGTCATACAGGACTCTGATGGCTGTGATGCTGGTAAAGTCTCGCGTCTGCCTCAGAACAAATCCCAAGTTCCTAAATGCCTTTTTGCAGATCTTAGTTATATGATCGCGAAACGACAGTTCAGGAGTGAGAACAACCCCTAAATCACTTACCTGCGTGACTCGTTGCATTGGTACCGCATCCACTACGTATTCGTAGAGTAGAGGTGCACGTGCACGGGTGAAACTTATCACCGAGCACTTGGATTCGTTGAAGTAGAGCTTGTTCTCATGACTCCATTCCACTATCCTATCAATGTCATCCTGCAAACGTCTGCAATCAGACTCCGTCCTGATCTCCAACAGCAACTTGAGGTCATCTGCGAATAGCAAACAAGATCCATTTTTGACGACTTCTGGTAAATTGTTTATCATTATTATAAATTCCAGTGGCCCCATGTTGCTGCCTTGACTTACCCCGGACCAGGTGTAATACGGATCGGATTCGCAGCCATTGTAGTCAACATACTGCTGTCTGCCTTGCATATAGCTGGCTAAGAACTGCAATAGATGTGGTGTGCCACCGATTTCCGCTAACTTACGCAATAATATGTCATTATCGACGGTGTCGAACGCTTTTTTGAAGTCAAAATAAGCAGCGTCAACCTGCACACCAGCATCAACCGCTGGCACCACCCGTGACATGAAGTCAAGAAGATTGGTGGCAGTGCTGCGCCCCGGCCGGAACCCGTGCTGCGCATCCGATAGCTGAGCGCGGACCTGCTCCTGCATGCTGCGCTGGATGGCGGACTCGAAAACCTTGGCCGGCGTCGACAACACGGCCACCGGTCTATATCCATTGATGTCCGATCCTGCCTTACCTTTGGGGACTGGAATGACACGCGTTATCTTCCATCGAGTTGGAAACGTCGCTGATTGAAGACACGTATTAAATATAAAGTGCAGAGGTTCCGCTAATACCCTACCACAATCCCTGAACAGGAAGGCTGGTATACCATCTGGGCCTGCCGAACGCTTCGGTTTTAGGCGTTCAAGTGCCTCTCTAACATCCTTAAGACTCAGCGAGTTTAGTTGCACGTGCGACCCACTCATGGCCACCGCCGGCGTCGCCGCGGCCGCTTGTAAGTCGAGTTGTGGTGGCTCCCTTCTGTATACCGACTCGAAAAACATCGCAAATTGCTTGGCACATTCAAGATCCGTTAGGTGTTGACCATCCTTAATAACAGTTTGTCTGTTAGCTGCGCTGGTCTTAGATCGTATATATTGCCAGAATGACTTGGGATCATTCGCAAACTGACATTGTATTTTAGTTTGATGTTGTTTGTGTGCCGTATGAATATTATTTTTAATAAGTGCTCGGTATTTGGAATACTCACTGTAAACAATTAAATCCTTTGTTTCCATAAACATCTTGTGAAGTCTAGCTTTGGTTTTTAGATCTCGTATTATTTCGCTCGTGTACCAATTAGGATACGTGTACCGTGACTTTACACTACGAGTTTTCTTGGGGACACATTCATCTAAAATGCTGTTAATTTTACTGTAAAAGAAGTTTAATATATCGTCCAAGTCATGCATCTCGTACATATCATTCCATTCCGTTGAAATTAACAAAGTATAAAGCAATTGATAATTTGCCTTATAAAAGTTCCATTGCGGTCTATTACTGAGTGCGCATGCACCAGCGCGCGAGTCGGTATCGGTGGCGGATACGGCCGCGGCTGAAGAGGTAGCGGGGACAATGTCGGCGGGGTGGAGGGCGCGCGCCGGCTCTAGGCTCACGCTCACTTCGAGCGGCGGGTGATGCACGTCTACGGGCACGAGTGGCTCTTCTGCCGCAACTACTGACACCTTCCCTCGAAACCCTGAACTCAGCACCATATCTAATTGGGGTGTGTAACGGTTGATATAATAACAAAAAATCTAACGTTCACTTGACCTAATTTCAGTTAATATACTTTTGTTTAATATAACGATCAGTTGAGATAATGAATTGTTGATATAATTTCATTTTATCTAATTTCTTATGATATAATAAACATTTCCTATAATGCACATTTGACATAATATTCATGTAGTATATTATTCATTTACTATAATATTCATAATCTCTAATAACTTTTAATATAATTTAGAAAATCTGATACGATTTTAAACGCCTGCTAGTATGGTGCTAGCAAAAATGCATCGCATAAGCATTAATTGCTACAAAAGTTTGCTTTTATGCGTGAGGTGGGTAGACTATACACGAATTTATTATTTTTCTTACTGTCATACAGTTACAGCGAAATTATTCATTGTGTGGCTATTGCAATCTCGATATTTGTTTTAGATTTTAAAATGACTACTATTAATTATAGTACATTCAAAAGTTCTAAAGGTGGACTAAAACTTGCTGTAAATGGATACATTTATAACAAAAACAGGGAAGTGAAGAATAAAGTTTATTGGATTTGTGAACGACAACGTGAAAAAAAATATATGTGTCGTGCCATAACAACAGTGAACATGGAGACGCAGTTACATACAGTGGTTAAATATGATGAGAACCACAACCATGATCCTGAACCAGCACGGCAAGCGGTGGCATCTATAATTGATAAAATCAAAACAGATTCCTGTCAGAATACCGGTAAGAAGACGTGTCAGATTTTACAAACAGCAAAATGTGGTAGTGATGAATTGATTTTGAGCGAGTTACCTTCCACGTCTGCGTTAAGACAGATAGTTTATCGTGAAAAGACAAAAGGAAAACCTAATGTTACAGAACCAACAAATATTTACTTCCAAATTCATCATGATGAATTGAAAATCCAAAATAACAATTTTGTAATATGTGATGAGATATTTGATGATAACAAAAGGATAATCATTTTTTCTTGTCAAAAAATGATGGAGTTTTTTGGAAGATCAAAACTGTTAAGTTTTTACAACTTCATGTTATACACGGAAATATTTTTGAGGAAAATACACACACATATCCTCTTTTGTTTGCTCTTTGTACACATAAAGATAAAAAAACATATAATAAGTTATTCGATTTAATTATTACTTACTGTAATGAACATGAGATCACAATTACGGTGACTAATGTAATAATGGACTTTGAACTTGTTGCAATGAGATGTGTCAAACAAAATTTTGATAACGTTATTATTAATGGATGTTTTTTTCATCTTGCACAATCTTTATATAGAAGAATACAAAGAGCTGGGAAAGCGGTACTCTATGGAACAAATACTAATTTTGCAATTGAAATGAAATGTTTGCTAGCATTGGCGTTTTTAGATGAAAAGGAAATACCCCACTATTTTATGAAGTTACAGGAATCCGTTTCTTCAGAAAGCACTTACCTTGTACAAATGTTTGGAAAAGATTACGTTTTAGGAAACGGCAACAAAGACCCTTGTTTTTCTCCAAAATTATGGAGTATTGCAAGTTCGAATGATAAAGGGCTACCGAAAACCCAAAATTCAGCGGAATCCTGGCACCATAGAATTAATCAAATTATAAATCATAACAAACCTGGGTTTTATTGCCTAGCCCATGAGTTGCTTCTAGAATCCAAAGTAATATTGGGTAGCGTAGAATGTCTTTTTAATGGACAGTCACCACTAAAAAAGCCGAAGTATTGTTCAAAGAAAAAGGAACGAATCGATAATATTCTTAAAAACAAAAAGGAATACACTGAAATTGAATTCCTTCGGGCTTTGGCCTCTAACTTAAAACTGAAATAAGATGTAATATTTATGTGATGCTATGATATTATGATTAAAAAAATATTGTACTGTTTTTTTTTCTTCGCTTTATACCCTATACACCTACCACCCTCAACTATTGTAAACAGTAGAAATTGGATGCAATCTGGACTTTAGGGCACCCCGACTCGGACAGGTTAGGTTAGAAGGGGATGGCGGGGTCGTGTGAGCGAGCGAAGCGACATAACCTTTATGTAATCGAAAATCATTAGGCCTATCGTTTAAAATATATAATATTGCGATTAATTTGATTGAGCGTGCTGCGGGAGGGGCGTGACAGAAACGAATCGCTGCAAAACCGACTCCACGTAGTCTTGTCTGCCCTACCCCTAGAGTGTTATTTAAAATCACGTAGGCGCGTAGGGGCGAGGCGGCCCGCGAGCTGAGGAGCAGGTGGTTTCAACGCTTGCCGCCGCGGCTGAGGCTGGCCGGCTGAGCCGGCCAGCAAGCCGAAGCCACGGTGGTGAGCGTGAAACACATCTGTGACGATAAGCTTGCATGGGACCGCTGTAGCCCTGCAGCACCGGAGCCGTGACAGAAAACATGCCTGCTGCATGTTGCAGGCTTGCTGCATGCTTGCATGCTGCATGCTTGCTTGCTACATGCTTGCTTGCATGCTGCATGCTTGCTTGCATGTTTTATACATACAAAAACATGAAAATTAGTTCAAAAGAACATTAGGTCAAATGAATGTTATATAAAAAGAATATTATAAATATTGAAAATTATATAAAATGAACGTTATACTAAATGTTTTATATTAAATGAAAATTATATCATATAAAACATTAGGTCATATGAAATTAGGTTATATGATTTTATAGCATATGAAAATTATATTATATGAACGTTATTTCAAGTGAAATTAGAGCATTTGTTATTATATCATACATTACACACCCATCTAATTGACGACCTAAACAATTGGGTACCTTATTACTTTGAGTGAATTCGCAAAAGGACAAGAAACATTCATAATAATTGGTCACATTTCTAGGACACGAATGTAAATTAAAATCACCTAACACAATTATTTCTTTATATTTAGTACATAACTTCTCTATTACTGCAAACAAAATCATGTAATCATTTTCTGAACTACCCGGGGGAATATATATAACAAAACACAGAAATAAAAACCTACTATTTAAATGTACCGTCACACAAACCATTTCAAAAACGCAGGTGTCTATCGATACGTCGGGCACATGTACTCGCCGCAGTTCGAACCGGTGTGTGGCCACAAGAAACGCGCCACCCTGCTTTCGTCCATCCGCTCGGTCGCTTCGAAGTATATTGTATCCCGGTGGGACAATTTCAGAATCTTGAATGGAATCATTGCAACCTGATTCAGTAATTGCAAACAAGTCTGAGTTCAATGAATCCATGTTATTTCTAAAATTTTCCAATTTAGTTCAGAGACCTCTAACGTTTTGGTAAAAAATTTCGATGGTACTAATTTGATTTATTTTTGGTATGCTTCCGAAACCAAATCCACTCGTTGAATTCAGCGTTTATGAGCCATATTTCAGTTTGGTTTAATGTATCAAACCACTGTTCTGGCAGCCTAATAACAAACGACGAATAATCTCGCTCGGTTTTATGCTTTATTTTATCTACTTTTATAGATACATCCGGCCCACATATACTTCTCACGTGATGAGTCATTGATTCGAGAGTGGTTTCTGGGTGTAATCGCCACACATGCAAGTGTTTCTTCCTTTCCGTGGCTTGTAAAGCTTTCAACTCGGTATTTGTCCCCACTCTCACATCCTTTGGCTGCCGGTTGACTTTTTTATACTGTACCGTCGTCCAGCCAGATTGATCATTCTCCACCTCAACGTTACTTGCTTCTAGATTGGTAATAGCCGTGATGGTTGCTGGCATCTCAACAGATTTTGTGGCCCCACCTTTGTTTACCTTTTGCGGTTTGTTGTTGGTGCGTCGTATCTGTTGTAACGTAGGTGACTTCTTAGACATGTCTTCGCTAGGTTCGTTCCGTTGACCGTGTTGACTGACGACTTCTGCAAAAGTGGATGGATTCCCGACTATCTCATCTGCAATGTATTGTGTCTGTCTAGCCTGGGTCAGTTTAGCATCGACTTTTTCTTCCAGTACCCTCATTATTTTAACAATGGCATTTATATCGGCTTTTGTTTGATAAAATTGATCCCACAAGAGTGCTATTGTATCTGCTTGGCTATCCATACGAGCCATCATATCGACTCGAAATTCTCTCAGTTCTTCCAGCAGAACAGTATCTGTATCCATAAAACAAGGCTTACTTCCCCTCTGAGTATTTACGTAATTCGTGGGAGAGGTGATGGTAATGGTGGGTATATTATTCCCTCGAACTGGAGTTTCGTTATTCCCTCTCTTAGGATTTGAGCATACACAATCCGGGCATACCCATTGTTCCTTGTATGCTTGCGCAAATGTCTCAAACGCAATCGTAGTGATTTCAAGACAAGACAAGTGGTATTGCTTTTTGCATTTTGCACTTGAACATTCCATAAAAAAGTTTGTTATTATTGAACAACATGCGCTGCAATTGCTGGGCATTTTTGTTTTGTTATCCAACATTCAAATCACAGGTGTAACTGCCGTATTTGGCGCTGTTCACTCAGCGTTGAAGAACTGCGTGATCACAATTATTATAGTTCACTCCACTTTAGTATTATAACACTTTATTGTCGATACACAATGATATTATTAATGCAGCATAATTTGTGTAAAAGAACGAAAAACACGTCTGTAATGACCGCGCGCGAGCGATAAGTTTATGTTTGTTCACCGATTGCACCGTCGATCGTGGACCAATTTTGAAAATTATTTTTTTGTTTGAAAGGGTATGCTCCCGAGGCGGTCCCATTGCCACCAAATCTCGTGGGAAACCCTAATGGAAATCGAGGGAAACCCTCAAGTTTTATAGGCAACCGTATAGCGATTTGGGTATTTTTTAAAGTAACTCGTGCATTTGCTCTCAAAAAGCACCATTTGGTGAAGTGGAACTGATGATGGAGACCACAGATGGCCACCGGAACAATATAATAATAAGTATTTAACGGGTTGCGATTCGATTAGGTACTTTAATGTGGTTGCTAAGCAATTTATGCTCGTCACTATGCATATAATGAGTGGCAGTTCTCCTGGTTCTTACCAGGAGAACTCCTCAACAATCAACGTCTCAGCATCGGGAAAAGCAATATTTTGTAAAAGGTGATGAGCAGTTAACATTAGATAAATTAAAAACCGACTCACTAAAAAGTGAAAAATAAAAAACTTTTTACAAAAAAAAATAACCGACTTCCAAAAAAACACTACAAAGTGAAAAATAACTTAATTTCGGAAGTCGGTGTCTTTGGATCTGTATTTTAGTTTTTTGCCAAGCACCGTTACTTTATCACATTATTTTATATTAGATAAAGGGACTAAAAACGTAAAGAACTGGCGAAATGTACCGGTGTATTAAGGGTACACCTCTGCGGAACCCTTCGTGGATTACAGGCGTGATGTTAGGTTTACTTATGTTCTTCTTGTTGGACAGTTATCAAAATATAAACTAAAATTAATGTGTAATTTCTTCTTGAATTCTCAATTCTGAAGTATTTAGAAACAAATATAAAAAAGTCATGGAATAAATTGCATAACTAAGCGCCCTATCTCTTTTGTTAAAGAAAAAGAAAGAAAGAAAAGAAAGAAAAAATGTTTATTCTGCAGAAACAAAACGCACGTTACAATGAAACAACACAAATTGCCCACAAACAAAGTAGCCAAAAGCGCCATAATCAAACAATAAAAAGTTCGACAATCTTGTCTATTGCTAGATGTCAGGGCCAGGGACCAAAGACAATTTAAACTGCGTAATACTCTGTGGTGTTGCGACACTGGCAAATGACAACAAACAATCAAAATAAAAACAAAATGCTGATTGCCGAGTGGTTAATATATCAAAATGATCAGGAAAGATAAAGCTATAAGTTCTTCATCGCTACCAACACAACGTCGCGAACACCATACTGCGATCGCCAACCCGCCTGTCAAGCGTGGCGAGTATGGCACCCCCCCCCTCCCCCCCGAACGTAATCATTGTTTGTATACATACCTACATATTTAATTTATTTAAATTACTTCATTCATGTATTTTGATTTAACTTATTTTTATTCTTTAATTATTACAATAAATAATATATTTTGAAAGCTACAGTAACAATATTGTTCTATTCTATTGATTTGAACTATGTTTTTTTTTGTAAAAATTACACATGAAATAAAATGTATTGTATTGCAATGTAATGGACTTTATTCATTTTGTTTTGTTTTGCAGTGCCCTTACAAGGTGCATGTTTGAAACTTATCTTATTCCAACCTCTGTACAACATGTTTGCAATAAAATTAATTTTGTTTAAAATATGACCCAGAAAAAGACAGAATACTTTTTATCCCCATTAGGTTTTGATACTAGTGCTTTGTTACATGGGACCACATACATGGCGAAAACTGGGTTTATACTGTGGATTTTTATACCAAACCATTCGGTGAACGCAGGCGTTATGTTATGAATCCGCTTAGTTACCAGGATATTTACCATAATTATTTATACAGGGGTACCATCAAATATAAGGTTTCCACATAAAATGCCTTAATAAAAATACATTCGGGCATTTGGCAGCGGTCCAAAATATCATGTTCGCTCTGAAACAGCACTGACCTGATTTGGTTCAGTTGCTATTTCAGCGGTTTTTCAGATAGTAATAACGTATGGAAAAACAAAGGCCATATGCGGCTGGAAATGGCTGGAAATTACAATATTGTAACTAGGTCTTATGTATTGATAGTAAATTTTTTTGCTGGGGTTTAAAGGGGAAACAATGTGAGCTGTTTTGGTTGCTTTAAATTACTTTTGCGGACCAAATAAGTGCAAGGGAGCTGAACATAATCCATCCAAAGGTTGTTTTAAGGCGGAGATTTCTGAAAATGGTAAAAATGTGGGTTTTTAGGGTTCCGTACCTCAAAAGGAAAAAAGGAACCCTTATAGGATCACTCGTGTGTCTGTCTGCCTGTCTGTCTGTCTGTCTGTCCGTCTGTCACAGCTGATTTGCTATCTCTGAATCTACTAAACCGATTATGTTGAAATTTGGTACACATATGAACTTCTGTGACCCAAACACGGACGTGTTACGTAAATAAATTAATTTTGAATATGGAGGTCACTTTTGGGGGGCAAAATAGAAAATTAAAAAATAAAGTTATACTGAATGTACCGTGTGACATATCAAATGAAAGGGCTTGTTTTAAGGATTTCATATTTTTTTTTTATAATTCTTAAATACACACTTTTAAATTATTTAAAAAAATTGAAAAAAAATGACCATTCCCCCCCGCCCCTTATCCCCGAACCTGCTGAGCTTAAAATGTTGATAAAAATACCAAAAATAGTTCTTTTCTCATAGATTACAGGAACACGTATAGGAAGTCTGTGGTCTTAAAATAACATAGTAAATCACTCAATATTGTGCGTACAAACTTACATCATGTTTTTCGACTACAATGTTAAGTTTGTTCTTGGAACTACGGAACCCTTCATTGTGAAAGAAAGAAAGAAAGAAAGAAAAAACATTTACGCGCGCGCGTGTTTTATTTTTTTGTGCGTGGTCGGACACGCACTTGGCCGGTTTTTTTAAAGCAGTGTATCTCTTAAACCGTAAATAATTTTTCCAAAACAAAAACAGTATGATATTTTCAAGTCTTTTGTGCATACGGTGATGGAACTCAAAACATATTTAAACATAATTTAATACATCAAAAAAAACTTCAAAGACAATTCTTAATTATTTTTAAAAGCAGTTTATCCCTTTGTTAACAGTTATAATTATAATTAAAAGTATACCATAAAATTGCAAATGCTAAACTGCATCCGGTGATGGATTAATTTTTATTCATTAGTTATTATCTAATTTTATACGATTTTATTTTCTGTTTTCTGCCATACGTTGTGTTATCGCGCATCTCTTTCTTTTGTATGCAATCTGACAGTGACAGCGGCTTACCTATTGTCAGTGTCTTAATATGGAAAAAGCCAGTCTGTAAAGTTTTAAGCGGGGTTGGAAAGCCTCTCAGCAAGGTTACAAGACGGCTAATTGCGTGAATATGCGAGAGTTAAGAACCTATGTGTTTAGGCACTGTAAGAACACCTCTGCCTAACTCTTTGGGGATTACAGGCGTGATGGTATATATATGATTCGTCACAATGCTCTTTGAATACACCTTATTTATGATGATCAAGGGAATTATGTCGGTCCTGCATACGATACATTTATTTGTCAAACTAAATTAAATCAAGTCTTTTATTTTTGCAAACATGGGTAATTGGTACATAGATGTTTTCTTAAAAAAGTAGTCCTCCATATTCTACCGTCTCATGGGCATGCAAATAATCCACACACACACACACAGCCTACAGCCCCACGGCTAATTCGTGTCTCTAAATGATTCTAAATATCCGATTGTTCTTGTAAACGCTACTCCGTTAGTCAGTAGAAAAATCTTAGTTATGTTTTATTATCCACCACGGGGAAGCTCTTGGACTTAATCTCACCTGATGGTAAGTGATGATCAGGCCGAAGGTGGAAGAAACCATCACCCGAAATCCTCAACCACAAAGGAACTGGCTATCTTACCTCTAACTACCGAAACTCAACAATGCTGTTAACATTGTTGTTAATGGTGACAGACTTAAATAAGATGGAGTTCTGGCCAAGGTTGCGAGTTTGTCTGAAAGGGATTTCGTGGCCCTGGCAAACACAGGCAACTGAAGGAACACGGGTTTTAGTCAGTAAAACTCTGACATGCCCTTCCGCTCCGCCCAGAGCGGGAGAAGTTTTTTGATAATTTCCTACCCCAAAAAAAAAATACAGGTGGACTTAGAACAAGCTCTACCATCTAAAAGACTATTTCAGTTACCAATCTGCATGGCCTTCACATGATCTGATCAAGATTATGTCAGGAGTTTACCTGTGACCTCTGATTTTGTTCCGGTCTTTCTTCTCAGAGTTGTCAGATAGGAAACGCCGACCTCATCTAGTTTTTAAAATATGATTGACGTGTAAAAGTGTTTGTACAAACCTTCTCAGAAATAAAAATCATTTATCATTTACCAACAACCAAACTGGGCAGACAATTTTATCCCCGATGGGGATCGAATCCGGGACCTCTGGGTCTGAGACAGATGGTCTTACCACTAGACCACAGAATTTAACCGCCTCTGTGGTCTAGTGGTAACCCATGGCGAAACTATAAAGGCTTGCTTGTGGACTACGGAACCCTAAAAATAAAAGTTATCTCGTTGTAATTCAGTGGTGTCCTAAATATTTCTATAAGCCGGGGCAGCCAACAGAAATACGCTAGCGTCCCTCATTACGTTAGGAACACAAAGAGTTCGGGGCAACAGGAATTATTAATAGATGTTCTACAGAAAGTACACGAGGTTTCGGGTTTATTATTAAAGGTACAAAGGCGTCTTGGACATTTTCATTTAATTGCACAATTACCGGGACCTGACCTGTGAGAGAATTTAGTTCAATTATAGGGATATTCTGTAGACGTTTAAGAAAAGGGTTGGTATTTATTTAGTGTCAATTGCAAACTTAATTTAATGTCATATTGTTGTTTGTCGTACAAACAAACACAAATATAATGCAATATTGCTCATCCCCTTAGTAAATAGCGTGATAATATATAGCCTACCAGCTGATCAGACTTATAGGGAATCTACATATTATATGCAAACTTAGAACAGACTCTATCCGGTAGAATTTGCGTTAATTCTGTTTTATGAGGTATTTCTTTCCGACTTGCAAGACAAAAATTGTGATAACTCGGCTAACATGCTTGATATAAGTATTATAATAAATATATATACATAATATAATTTATACCATCTTAATGTTCCCACTGCTGGGACTCAGGCCTCCTCTCGGTGAGAGGGAGTGGGCTGTGATCCACCACGCGGGGCCCAGTACGGGTTGGTACATGTCACATGTCGTGGAATTTTTGATTCTAGGACATGCCGGTTTCCTCACCACGTTTTCCTTCACCGTTTTGAGAGCAGTGGTGATGAAATTATTTACACAAAGTAAAGAGCCTGCCTAGGTTCGAACCCACGATCTACCCTCAGTAATTTTTTTTTAGAATTGGATTATTAGTTCTGGGGATTACCCCATACATACAAACTTACAAACAAATTTTACCTCTTTTTATTATTAGTGTAGGCGTGAGTTTATGTATATTAATACATACATAAACTCACGCCTTCTTCGTATGGGGGTAGGCAGAAACTATAGAACGCCACCTATTCATATTCATAGATTTAACGGGGAAACGGGATGTTGTTGATAAATATTTTCCATCAAAATTTCTTTACCTCAACGGATACCTACTCACTTAAAATGCTCTACCGGAAATTTGTTTTTGATATCAGTAAAATGCTTTGAGAGAGTACCTTAATGTACCTTTAATTCAGGTGTCGTTGAACAATATTTCATTTTATATAAAATAATTTTGTTACTCTGGGAGATGGACAATATGTTATTTTTTAACTTTGCAACTTACATTATTTTAAACTTTACATCTTACATTCTTACCAAAATTAACAAATTGCCCCTTAAACTTAAGGGGAAGATTGTATGGATTAGAATATTGGGCCACAAATGGGGTGAATGGATGGCACCTGCGCTAGAATGCTAAGACGGACGTGTATCACGCAAATGGATAGAATAAGAAATGACTATATAAGAAAAAGTGTTAAAGTTATAAAACAATAGTAGGGAATGAAAGGCAGTTGCATGCTCTGCGATGGGAATGATAAGAGGGACGTGTGTCACGCGAATGGATAGAATAAGAAATGACTATATAAAGTGGCTCCGGTGACTGAAAAGTTGTGTGGAAATCGGTTGTCATGATAATAATATGGGCATGTGATGCACAGGAATGAGGAAAATGTCGTCAGGAAAGTTTTGCGTATGAATGTAAGTAGGGGAAGACCAAAGAAACGGTGGATGACTGCGTGGAAGATGATCTTAATATATAGCCGCCCGTAGGCATAGTGATGGCCATTGCGGTCATTGGCTTTATATCATCATCATCGTTTCAGCCGAAAGACGTCCACTGCTGGACATAGGCCTCCCCCAAAGGCCCCGGTTTGCCATAATCGCCACGTTTGGCAGACGGGTAGGCGATCGCAGTATGGTGTTAAAATGCACTGAGAACGCTGCTGCCCGTTCTTTTGTAAGTCCCTTAGTCGCCTTTTACGACACCCACAGGAAAAAATAAGTGCTATTGTTTACGTCCGGCACCACACGGAAAGCTGGCTTTATATACTTGGATATAATAAAATTTATGTATGTGCTCTGTTTCAATAATGACTTAAATATGACTTGAGTGAGAAACCACTCGATCGATTTTTTATGACAACAACTTTATGACCAACAACTTTAAAAAAGTGGACAATTAAATCGTTGTAACTAAGGAAAATCCTAACTGTGTCCAGAATTAAAGAGTACAAATGAACTGCGTTCGACGGATAAATATTAAATATATATATCAAACAAGACTGGGTAGCCATCCACATTCATCCGTATGAATGTTTTTACTCCCGTGAGTATGAATGTGGATGGCTATAAGAGGACAACAAAAAAAAAAACAATGGATGATCATCTGAAAGATGAGATGGCTATAAAGGGAGTGACTACCGAGATGACGACTAATAGAGAAGTCAGTATGGAAGATAGGGACAGGTTGCGCCGACCCTAAATAAATTTTGGAATGATAAAAAAATAATAAATTCAAATTATTTATTGAAATAATTGATTTACATAAATATTTCAAAATAGGGTCTTGGTTAATAATGGGATTCTACCTGAACTAGGAATAAATCTCAGGTATCTCATTCAAGTGCTTAAACATAAGTGTTATCTAAGATTCCCAAAAATTTTAACTGATTTATCTACTATAAATTATGGTCTAATTCAAATTTAGAAAAATAGTAGGTATGCTACTTTATTGCATCATCGTAAGACATTTTTACAACCATGTTCTATGCTGCTGCTGATTCGAATGATTATAATTCTGTAAAGCCATATTGGTTATGGCCGCGAATCATGATTAGATTCTACCCATTATTTGGATAGTTTTTTTCCACTAGATCATACCTGGGAATCCACTGGTTCTGGAGATATTGAAGGCCAAACTCGCATATTATTATTTTATTTTTGTATGAAAACGAATTCCATGTATTATTATAAAACTTTTTAAGCAAACATTACCTGAATTTTCGATTTTTCTTACATTAATTTCGTTCATAGCCGCGAGTATTCAAAAAGAACCTACGCGTACCGCTTAGAACGAAGGGGCGGGGCATAACTCACACAACAGCACTGAGTCCGTTTGCCTGGGTTTGCGTTACATTGCGCGCAATAAATATTTCAATTTATGAATCCCTAAAAAATAAATATCGGTTCCCAGCAATAATTTTTGCGCAAAGCTACTTAGTTAGATGTACAGTATGCGTAGTTGACGGCTTTGTGATGTGTCTTTTTACACCCTGTATAAATATGGCTGCTTTTCCACCAGAGATGACGTGCTGTGCTACGTTACTAAGGATGCATTTGATATCCACTAATCATATTCATTGGTCCACATAGCACAGCACTGGTGTGGTGGAAACTGGTTCAACTAAGCTATGTTTTTTATATGGAAGGATGCGTGCTATGTATGCGTTTGATATCGAGCGCCTCTCCCCTCACCGCACCGCAGCCACTACCCGTGCCTCCCTACTGTCAATGCCTCGCATAGCTCGAGCTGTGCATCTTCCTCGCGGCGGCGCATTTCATAGCATATTTTACTCGCTCCGCTACACAGCTTAGCATAGTGGACACGATCATATAGTTTCGTAGCTTATAGCTTTAACATCCTCGCAGCATAGCCGCATAGCACAATTCTGGTGGAAAAGCACCCTTATCATAGAAAAGCGTATACAGCGACAGCGGCACAAGCATATACTAGCTTGTGCAGAACCGCAGAACTGGGGGTCTAATCCGAACATAAATCCGAAGTATTGGTCGAATGTTGCTTGACTACGGCTAACAATGGCTGACTAAGGCGAAAGAAAAAAAACCACAGTCAAAGCGAAATAAGCCAAAGTCAAAAATGTAAGTTTAAGTCGGGTAAGCATTCAAATTCAAAAAAGAAAACTATGGAAGTTATAAAACGGCCGAAAATACGGCCTATACTTCGGATTAACGCTTCGGAGTAGACCCTCTCCCCCTTATTACAAAACAAGGTTTATCTTCAGACCCAGGTTTAATAAATGGAGCCTTTTATTGAATTCCGAACTTTATTCCGACTATGGTAAAGTTCCTAAACACAAAACTGACAACTTAGTACCGAACTAAGTTTTCAGTTTTGTATAAAGAACGGTATTTCAATCACTGTTACGTTCTTATTACAAAAACTGGCTCCATGGTTTAAGCATTTCCATTTTGAGTGTCACACTGTTTAATCTATGCTGTTCTACCCTGTGCTGTGCTGTGGTCGGCGTCTCAATATACATCATCATCATTACAGCCGAAAGAAGTCCACTGCTGGACATAGGCCTCCCCCAAAGAGACGATTTGCCATAATCGCCACGCTTGGCAGGTGGGTTGGCGATCGTAGTATGGTGTTAAAATGCATAGAGAGCGCTGCTGCCCATTCCCAGTCCCTTAGTCGCCTTTTACGACACCCACGGGAAGAAATGGGGCGGTGCTATTCTTTACGTCCGGCACCACGCAGACGAATTTTTCCATATACGCTAAGGCTTGGTTCAATTGAAATAAGTGCTTAATAATAATGAACTCAAAAATGTGTAGCCTAATGTGAGTAAAACTACCCTTAGATCTATAATAGAGTATCGAATCATTTAGAACCGTTGCTTGAACTGTAAAAATAAGTAGTGCTAGGTTTATATGGCCTCGTAGGAGGAGCTCATGGCTAAGTCATAACATTTTTATATATAAATTTAATTTTAATTTTTAGTAGCTTGATATTTTTATGACGTTTTTACAGTTTGTCTTTTTTTATTTTGTTTTTTTTTTGTTTTGTTGATTCTGACGTTTTATATTTTATTTTAGCAATTGTTCATTTGGTAATTAATTATATTTTTTAAATAAAAGATAATGATAAAGATAAAGATACTTTATTTGTCAAACATGCGTATACATAAACTGACTTAATCAGACATGCAAGGTATTGAATTCATACATTTGTGTACGTCCATCTTTTGCCAATAACGGCGTACAAATTTTGTAGGTATAATTTTTTTTTTACATTTAATTGCATTTTACATATTTTAGGTCATTCTAAATTTCATTACAAAATAGCAAACAAATAAATAATAATTGATGTCAGGATATTAAAGTATAAGTATAATAATATTATTGTCAAAATAAATTAAAATATGTCCAAAATATTCATTATTATGCAGTAAATGGAATCGTACAAAAGCCAATTGATATAAGATCACATTAAATTGTTATTCTTAACTATGTAAATTAGAAGTCGGAAGGGAAAAGTCCTTCTCATTTAAAAAATCTGTAACATTGTAATACACTTTACTAACTAAAAAAATTCTAACTTATTTTTGAAAAGTGACAAGGGCAGTTCTCTCCAACTTTTAAGTAATTTATTAAATATAATAGGAGCCATACAGAAGACACTTTTGCGCATGAGGGTTGTTCTCGCAGTATGAGAGCATATCCTGCTGTTGTCTCGCCTATTACGTGAGACTACCTCATCTAATCGTTTAAATCGATGTGGATTTGTTTTGACAAAAACAGTTACTCCTAAAATGTACAGACATGGCAAAGTAAGTATTTTATATTTTTTGAAGTAAGGCACGCAACTATTAGTAGGAAAAAAAAAATGTTAAATGTTTAAAATTAATTGGGTCATAATTTTATGTTAAGGGTGGGTATACTGTTTGTGATTTGGGTGTGTGAGTTTTCTAAAAGTTTATATTTAGCAATGGGTGTTATTTACCTGAAATAAATGAATTTATTATAATATGGGTCGATCCATCAGGTTGAGCTACGCTTGCCGGGGTGGGTCCATGGATGGGTGACCATCTTTACATACCGAGACTCCTCCGTGCCTCTGTAAGAATACTAAGTCATTGGTCCCGGCTGTCTTACGTGGATCTTTGACTGTTGTTAGGGATCGTCAGAAGCCTGAAAGTCTGACAACCAGTCTTACCAAGGGGTATCGTATTACCCAGTCACTGGGTTGTGGCGGTCGTCAGCCGCTCCATGTAAAATACTGATGTTCAGCTGCATCCGATTAGACTAGAAAATTTTTTTTTTCACGGGGTGGAAAATCCTCAAACTCAAAGCATTTATTTTAATTAAACAAATTACAGGCACTTTTGAATCGTCAAAGAGTCGGTCAGTTAGTCAGAAAGTTGAAGCTATTTGCCCATTCCAAAACGTAGATCTCTATGGAGAAGAACAGGCAAGAAACTCCAAGGACACTCTTTTAAATCAAGATATTACAAAATCCTGGGTACATTATTCTTGTGGCTTTTATATGTGAGAACAATGGATGACCTCCGCCCTGGGGTGGGTGGAGGGATCTGTCAGACTCTTACTGACTAAAAACGACCCCAGTGTTCCGTTCCCACACTTGCACTTGGGAGCTATTATTACTCAACATAGTTGGGAAAAGGATAAGCAGGCACGCAGGTTTATAAGGCCACTCCACATCCCAACTATTCAAGACTACCCAACCTAGCTATGAAAAAAAGAATGCCAAGCCGACCGATTACTATTTAAAGGCAGGAACAGACTAGCGACAGTATTTAGTGGAACAAAAGACTTCCTCGGTTACATTATCTTCAGACAATGGGTCCACAATTAGAGGAGGAAAGATTTCGATGTGGTCTGGATTCAACTACCTATGTATGAGAACGATTATCTACGTTTGCCTTAGTCTACCTTTAGTTTTTGTTAGAAAACGGTTTCTGTATATTTTGAGTCTTAATCAAAAACCGGCTGAGTGCGTATCGAACCACGCACAATGAAGGGTTCCGTAGTTGGGGTGACTTTATACCAAGAAAAAAATTAACATCATGGTCGAAAAACATGTGCCTCCATACATTCCAACTGCAAATGTAAGTTTGGTGTTTATATTTTAAAACCATAGACCATAGATTTCTGTATTTTTTTCAACATTTTAGTTTCAGTAGTTTTGGAGATAATTGTTTTTCATCTATTTTCTTTAATAACTTTAAAACTGATTATTTTAAAATTATATTTGAAATTCTCAGCCCTTTCATTTGATACGTCACACGGTATAGTTTGCAAATCTTTTTTCTTTAATTTTCTCGTTTGCTCGTAGTAACGAAGATGTTACACTATTAATTCAAAATCAAGTTTCAGGGTGTACAAATAAACCTGCCAGGGTTACGAGTCTGTCCGAAAGGGATATCGTGGCCCTGGCACACAGGCATTCGAAGGAACACGGTGGGTTTTAGTCAGTAAAAGACTGACACTCCCTCCCGCTCCGCCCAGAGCGGGAGAAGTTATTTGATGATCACCCAACCAAAAAAAAAAAAAAGGGTGTACAATAATAAAACATGTCGTTTAACCAGTTCCCTTTTTTTATTAAAAACAACAAAAACACCTCTTATTTCATATTCCAATAAATAAAGAAAGATAATAAAACTCCCTGACCTGCAAGGACTCCAAATATCGAAGGATCCCCTCGTAATAAAATGTCTTGGCCTCGGCCTCCTCCGTAACATCGTAAAGTCGCCGAGCCCGCGGCTAAGCTACGTAACCATAAAGGCGCCGCTCCACAGTAGCCCACGGCTAAGCTACCCACGTGTACGCTTCGCTTTGTTTGAAAAAGTACGCACGATTGTCCACTGCGACCCACGGCCACGCTACTCATGGATACGTGGCTGGGAAACAAATGAACCGCACAGCTAACGTAGCAAACCTCTCCGTGCACATCTCAAGTAGCAGTAGACGGTCGACTTTAGGTTTAAGGGTGGGACCCTTTAACCTAAAGTCGACTGCCTGCCTAAGACATAAAAATGTCGATTAAATCTGTCAAAAACACCTTTATATTTTGCTGGACGTAACTGCTGTGTCAGAAGTCAATTTAGACATTTTTATTAAGTCTAAATTTATTGGTTATTTTTTAATTTGTGAGAACATTTGGAAGACTATTTTGGGCTTAATCCAAATTGTTGTGCTAAGTTAGTTTTGCTGACGTTCTATTTTGGTAATTATTCTGCTTTTCACATTCACTAAGTTTAACAAAGTGCAGTTAGAACACTGAGCGTTTTCATTAGAATTTCCAATTTAAGACGCAGATATATGCCAGTGACCTTGAGTGGTTAGCTTGCGCGTTCTACATTACTGTAATGTCCTCCCACTCGGCGACGCGCCCCGCTGACCCGACAGCCATCGATACCACAGCACAGAGCTTCACTATCTACTTGAAAATCATTAGGAACCATCTATGTTGCATTCCGCACATTATTTATCATCAATCAACGTAGGACAATGCAACAAGATGAACTTTACATTTGTTATTTGGGACACATTTAAATATTTGTGTAATAAATAACGCCAAATAACTTTAAATTGACCACAAATAATGAGAATGGACGTTAATCATTTACAATGTCTCTATGGGACAATACCATCATTTCATTTGATATGTTAACGATATAGCACCAGAAATCTCACATTAAGCCTTTTCATCTGTCATAAAACTACAAACAGTACGTTTCATGGAAGTACCAGTGAATCGCAGACATCAATAAACAACCTAACGAGCACTCACAAGACAGCATTTATTTAATTAAAATTCACCACTTTGCACTGCACTGACTACTAACCGTTCTATAGTCTACCAAACAGCCTATTATATACACTGGCGCTTCACACGACATTAAGCTTTAAATAAACTTGCACAAGCACTGATAATTGCTTGTAGGTAGTAAACAGCTGTGACTAAAAACCGGCCAAGTGCGTGTCGGACTTCACACATTTAGGGTTCCGTAGCAAATGTAGAATATAAGCCGTCCGAATGGCAGTATTATTCATAAGCAGTAGGTGAGTGACCTGACTCGTAGCAGTGGTGTGCCGCCGCCGCCGCGCGCATCCCTTTTGTGCTACGCATTCGACCGCAAAATCAACACACACACTTAACATAACATCACGCCTGTAATCCCCGAAGGGTTAGGCAGAGGTTTACCTAAAGTATAGCCACCTTTCGTCAGTTATGTTTAAGTCCCATGTAATAGCAAGATCAAGTTGGTTGTAATAGGAAAACTGAGGGAATTTCAAAGAAAAAGTCTGATTTAATATTGGTATTTGATAGTAAAATATACGTAATAATAAACATTATCACCAAATTTCAAGTTCATGGGTCAATAAGAAGTAAAAAAATTCTTGGAAACAAAATCTTGTAAAAAAAAAGCTGACTTTTGTGGTTTCTCATTTCTTTGCTTTCCAATATTTTTTTAAACAAAAAAAAACAAAACAGTATTTATTTACTCAACAAGCTCTAAACAAAGATATCAAAACTTAATGGGGTAGGTTAAACCCTCAAAAAACCCAAAAAATATTTTAAAATATTTAATAAATATTTTTTGGCTTTGGGTCAACAAGATGGTTAATACTGTGAAAATTTGAAGACTGTAGCTCCAACCATTTGGCTGTAAAACTTGAGTGACAGATGACGGACGGACACGTGAGTGACAGCAATAGGGATCCGTTTGGACCCTTCGAGTACGGGAACCCTAAAAAAGAAACAAACATGGTGTTGTGTACATGGATATGTTGTTTCTATCCCCGCCTTTACTTCTTCTTCTTCTTCTTCACTTCGCTCTTGACAGAGCGGTCGTGGTCTTGATGAAGTGTCCAATCGCAAGTGTCGTTGCTCGCTTTGCGATCCCTCCCCATCTGATTCCTGTAGTTGACAGTCTGGTGCATTCAGTAACAGGGCCTCCAGACGCGGATTTAATTTGGTCGGTTCCCGCATTCACACCAAGGTATACAGGGTGTTAAAGTAACTGCGTGCCATAGCTTAAGGGTAGGTTCAGTATCGATAAAGGAACTCAGGAAAAAAAAAATAAAAAAAAAACAAAAGTGAAAACACAAAAAAAATATTGCAAGATCAACCTAATTTAGTACCTACTTACTTAAAATAGCGATCGTTTAGAATTAAAATTATTTTATTTGACGGTCCTAAGCCCGTTAAAGTACGAAGAGACTTATTTTTATTTATTTTTTTATGTTTAATTAAATTTTTTGTTTGTTTTTTTTATTTATCCTGGGTTTCTTTATCGATACTGAACCTACCCCTAAGCTATGGCACTTAGTGACTTTAACACCCTGCATAACATGGTTCCGTGTGGTGCCGGAGGTAAAGAATAGCACCATCCTATTTATTCCCGTAGGTGTCGTAAAAGGCGACTAATGGAGAATGCTAATTACTAGAGAATGGGCAGCAGCGCTCTCTATGCATTTAAACACCATACTGTGATCACCAACCCGCCTGCCAAGCGTGGCGATTATGGCAACCCACCCCCCCCCTTTTTGGGGGAGGCCTATGTCCAGCAGTGGACATATTTCGGCTAAAATGATGATGATGATGATGATGATGATGATTATAACATGTGTTCTACAAGTTGTGTCACCTGTTATCGTTTATTAAGTTAAGCTCAGTTGTAAAGACTAGTTGTAAACCAAACTTGTAGAACACTTGTCAAAAAAGTCAAAAAAGTAAACAAAATAGTTAAAATTAAAGATCTACATAATATCTTAAGCAACGTCAATTCTACATGTACAACATGTCCCAGAATAAACGCACAACCTCTTAAGGGGTATTTTTTTTTATGAGAACATAAATATATGGAACAGCTGATATTTTTTTCGCGATTACGGTTTGGTCTCATATTAAAAGTTGTTCATAATGACCCCGTAAGAGGTTGTGTGTTAATTCTGGGACATGTTGTACATGTACAATAATAATTGACGTTGTTTAAGATATTATGTAGGCGTTATTAATTTTAACAATTTTGTTCACATTTTTGACATTTTTTACAAGTGTTCTACAAGTTTGGTTTACAACTAGTCTTTACAACTTAGAGGTGTAAACGATAACAGGAGCCACATATTTTTGACCGGCTTTTTTTGACAAGTCTTGTCGAAAACAAGTATCACAAGTTGTAAGCTTGTTGCTAAAAACAAAACGACATTGTAGCATAGGTTTACGAAAATTGTGATGTTGTGTGTTATTCGGATACTTACCAAGGAAGTTTTTCTACTTCAATCAATCTGCCTGCCTTTTTCCAACTACATAAATGTTGGTGTCGGCTTACAGACTCACCGGATGCAACTGAATACCAGTATTTTACATGGAGCGACTGCCTATATGACCTCCATAACCCAGTAACTGGGTAATACGATACCCCTTGATAAGACTGGTTGTCAGACTTTCGAGCTTCTGACGACCCGTAAGGACTGTCAAAGATCCACGAATGACAGCCTTCAGTTTTTCCACTTATGGCATGAAAAGCCATGAGAAGCCTTGAATTCTATCGGTGATAAATATACATTGTAGGAATCCTATCCAACTGCTGGTAATTTGCTATGCCAAAACAGTACATTAAAACAGGCCAAGTGCGAGTCGGACTCGCGCACGAAGGGTTCCGTACCATTATCTATAAAAATGGCAAAAAGACACGTTTTTTGTATAGGAGCCCCCCTTAAATATTTGTTTTATTTTAATTTAATTATTTATTTTTAAATTGAATATACAACTAAATATTCTGTGAATATTTCAAGCGTCTACCTGTTGCCAATATCAATATAGAGCAAAAACGAGCAAAAAATCACGTTTGTTGTATCGGAGCCCCCTAAAATATTTATTTTATTCTGTTTTTTAATATTTGTTGTTATAGCAGCAACAGAAATACATCATCTGTGAAAATTTCAACTGTCTAACTATCACGGTTCCTGATATACAGCCTGGTGACAGACGGACAAACGGACAGACGGACCGACAGACAGACAGACAGACGGCGGAGCCTTAGTAATAGGGTTCCCGTTTTACCCTTTGGGTACGGAACCCTAATAAAAACCCAACAAACTTTTGTACTAGAACCAATACCAGGTGTTCACATTTCGATTATATTCTTTCATCTTTGCCCAAACACAGATGGGTACCAACCAATACATATTTAAATTAAATGCGGTACGGTTTACGACTGCAGCCCCAAAAAAGCAATCATTTTGTAGGTACCTACTTTGATAACATTAGCGTTTGTTGGAGAAAATGTAGGTAATGAAATTGAGGATAAAGGGTAGTGCAGACTGGCGCGATATCGCGAGCGCGACAGGCAGCGCGACCCTTGTCACGCCCGAGATATCGCGCAAGTCAGAAAATAGTTATTGATGATATTTATCGAAACAAAGTTGTTGGTAAATGTAATTGAATTAAGAGTGATTAATGGATGCCTAATGATTGTGATTATCACTTCCTGAAATTAGGTTAAAAGCTGCGGACTCTGCAGTAGTAATTGTATAGAATAGAATAGAATACTCTTTATTATGTACACCATAAAAGTTACAGATATAAATGTTGAAATTTTACACAGGGTGACACAATTAGCGATCTTATCGCTAAAAGCGATCTTTTACAGACAAACTTTAAAGTTGAAAGTTGTCTGGGTGGCTTCAAAAAATTATATCTACGTACAAGAGGTACACACGGCTACACATCAAGCTATACATTTCCAGTTTACACTGATCTCCCACTGTACAGAAATCCTATACAATGTGAGATCAGCTTATACTGGAAATTTATAGCTTGATGTGTAGCCGTGTGTACAACAGGTGGAAAATTTTACGTTCCAGTCGTTGATGCTTCAAGGAATTGTCACCCCTGTCACATATAAAATCTCGTCAAGGTAATGTATTTTTGCTTTGTATTTTCATTTCTACCAGAATTCATATTTTCGTAGTGTGTCGACGCAATAACATATAATATCTCGTTGACAAAGAAAGCAAAAATCTTTGAAGTTACATTTGTATACACATTCTCTTATTTGACTCAACTGCTAAATTGGCTGCGAAGAATTTTACGTCTCATTCGACAATACTATTCGCACAATTCTCGACGAAATATTCTTCGAAATAAAACGCACATTGTCCATATTTCTCTGTCGAGTGTAATACGAATTTCGGGTAAATTCGCTAATTCCGGAAAATGTGAGAGCATTTCAAACAACGTTCCTCAGAAATGCAGTTTTAAGACTTACGCTCTGCGGTAAGCATCAAGTTTTGTGTTAAAACCTTATTTGAATAAGCTTTGAGGAAATACAATCCAAAGGGTTTAATGTTTCTCAAAATGGTAACGTCGAGATGAACAATTCCTTTTGAATGTTGAATCTACAGCAGCTTTGAATAAGGATTTGCTAAGAAGGCCTTTTGTTTATCCTGCCTTGAACCTTATTTCGATGTAAATAAATAAGGAAGATATAAGTAAATAACTTATTAACGTTATGAGTGACGAATGTTTTTTTGTCGTAATTTAGACCACGGCTATGAATAAAATAATAAATTATAAGTTTATTGTACAAAAAGGAACACATCAAGATAATCATACACTAAAAATGTTTGTACAATGGTCAAAAGGAGGTCGAACAGGTGGTTCCTGAACTAAGTAAGTTAATCAAACTCAACATTTATTTAAATTGAAACAATTACAGGCACTTTTGAATTGTCAAAGAGTCGGTCAGTTAGTCAGAAAGTTGAAGCTATTTGCCCATTCCAAAACATTGATCTCTATGGAGAAGAACAGGCAAGAAACTCTAAGGACACTCTTTTAAATCAAGATATTAATACAGAATCCTGGTTACATTATTCTTGTCGGTTCTATAGGTGAGAACACAAAACATAAGCCCTGGCAGTTAGGAGGTGACCAGTATCAACTGACGGCGCCTGTTCACGAACATGACATAAGTTACTTCGATAATAGTGTGAAAATGGTAATATTTTACAGAACTTTCTGCTACATACATAAACCAAATTCATGCATACAAATTGATACATTATTCAGCAGCACTACCTACTCGTTTCTTTGATCCTGTAGAATTGATGAGGTAGTAAGTAGATCGTTAATATTAATTCCACAGTTATTGGAATTAGCTAGCATTAAGCTCTATATTAACATAGCATTATTATTTAAGAAGGTGTCACAGAACTTAATGTAATCCTCACTTATAAATCCTTTTTGAATTTGGAATACGACATCCCGAATCCAGAAACAAAAAAGAAAATTTACCAACATTTGGCAAAGGCGGCATAAACATTCAGCCAGCGTCAAAAAAAACCTGGAGATGACATAAAGCCTGTAATGAACGTCTCCCGCTTTCAGGTTTGCGTGGCCGCTTCAGTAGATCCCGTCGCGTCATCGGGGGCGGTCGCGCTGCCCTTCACAGATTTTGCCGCCAATTTTACGATTATTAAGTCAAATACGTGCTTGATGTTGGTGAAGATCTAGAAGTATTAAACTATACTTTAGGTACTTGAATTAGAAGAAGTTGATTAATTAGTTTAAGTTTGCAATAATAATATGATTTGTGGTCATAGGTGATTAAAAATTAAGTAGATATACATAATAAGTGTTCGGGGTAGTTAAATTTAATAATATAATATACGTAAAATAATACAGTGACTCAAATGAGGTAGTGATTTAACACACACAAGTTAATTATTAAGAATAATTTAACTTAAATAAGTTACAATAGAAACAATGTGAAACTAAAGAGTCAAACTTGAAGTCAACCATGACAGGAAAGTTACTAAAACATTTCAAAGTGAAACACAAAATATCGAAAGATGTTGAAAATTAGAAATGTGATAGTCGACTGCGTGTTACTGAAATGAATAGATTTGACAATATTTCGAAACTGGATAAAGAGGATGATAACGATGCTAGAGGCAACTGTACTAAGCAAAATAAAATATTGGGTAAGTTTGACACTAAGGACGAATTTCCACAACAATGCTGTCGTCACTGACATCTCTTGAATGCATTTTAGATGTGCTGATCGCGTTCAATTTAATTGGTGAAGTATTAAGGCTCGTACAGACTGGTGCGATATCGCGGGCGCGACGCGACACTAGTAGCACAATTTCTTTGTCGGTGTCTGTCGCGCCCGCGATATCGCGTGAGTCTGTAAGAGCCTTTACTGGGAAGGTAATTAAATTGTTTACTAATGTTGGTAGCGCCGATAGGTATGTGTTCCTCGAAGAGTAAATTAGGTACAGACTCTGAATTTATGGATGACGTTAATATTTTTATAACAAAAGGGGGACACTGTTATGTGTATCTCATGAGAATGAGATAGGCATGTGCATTTCTTTCAATAATTGTGCAAATTCTTAACAAGGTAGTAGTTAGTTGCTGTGGCTGATTATACAGGGTCAAATTAAATTAGTTAGCGAAACTCCGCAGACGTGATGGGTATCGATATCTAAAAATGGTAAAACATAAAATTAATATTTTGTTGAATTTTTTTTTATGGGTCGTCAACAGACGGTAGTGTAGTCACTTAAAATGTCAGTTTAAAATATCTGTTTTTTTTTTAAACTTCACAGACGTGATGGGGATCGATAATTATGGAACACGATAATATAAAATAAAACAGATTTTCTCAACTCATACTTCCAGTAAAGAAACTACCAGCTGTCGTTGAATCCAAAAAAAATCGTCATTTCTTTTTCATTTTTATTATTTTTTGTGTTTAGATATCGATATCCACCACGTCTGCGAAGTTTCGCTAGCTAATTTAATTTGACCCTGTATAACACTATACCTGTTGTCAGCCCTTTCAACAGCGTTTTAGATGAATCAACTTCTTTTAACCGTTCATGTGTGACTGAGTCACAAACATCTCCACCGATCATATTAAAGGTTCGGTACTCATCAAGGAACCTTTATAATTTTGCCATGTCCGTCTGTCTGTTTGTCTGTCCTCGGCTTAGCTCAGAGTTTATTAGTACTAGAAAACTGTATTTTGGTATGGAAATACATATTAATCACGCCGACAAACTGTTAAAAAAAACTTGATTTTTTTAGTAAAGTATGGAAGATTTATTTTGTCTCGTCTATTACATGAAATGTAATCAAATCGTTTATTCTGTAAATAGGATATTAAAATCACTTTTACACGTCATATAAAAAAACTATCTAGATGTAGCCGACATTTCCTATCTGACTACCCCTGAGAAGAAATGGCGAAACAAACTCAGGGGTCAAAGTCTCTTTTATAGTCCAGACATAATCTTGGTCAGATCGTGTGAGGACCATGTAGATCCGTGTCTGAAATGGTCTTTTGAGGAAAGGACCACGCAAATTTGAGCGAACCTGTCCAATCAGTGTAAGCATTTGTCAGTAATCGTGCAGCTCAACTCGAAACTTAAGGAGCTCAACGACTCGACGAACAATACCAAAGAAAGGTCATTTGGGTAGGCCGCTCACATTCACAATAAATTAAATCAGTAAATATAATACTTTTCAAAGTAAACATTCATGTAAAATTGTATACAATATTCTGTAATGTCAATATGTATATAAAATCATGCATAATAATTAAAATGTCAAATTTTCCAGTTTTATCACAAGGCAGCTTTAGCAGAGCGAGCAGCTCAATCCCAAGCTTTTTTGTCCTCTAAATAATCAGAAATTGTATAGTACCCTTTTTTACAAAGTTTAGTTTTAATACAGATTTTAAATCGTTTAATGGGTAGGTTCCGAATGTCAGTAGGAAGTTTACATACATTTATACATTGACCCATGAACGAGTTGCCTACGCTGTGGAGGTGAGTGCGATGTACAGCAAGATTGTGTTTATTCCTGGTATTTAACTATGAATATCCGACATTTTCTTAAAATTGTATTTATTTTTGTGTACATAATAAGATTTTCAAGTACATGTGATATATACATGATGTGGGGTATCGTTGGATAGGCCGTTTTTTTAATATTGCGGGTCTGTGAAAACCATTTTCCGATTCAGGGATACGTTTGCGTAATAAAAAGTGCAATTTTTTGTTAGAGTCAAGTGTCGGTGCCAGCTAAATGGTTGTTTCATGGCAGTAGTAAGGCACAAGCCCTGTCGTTACCGATTCGGCAATGTTTACATATGCACGTGCAAAACTAGGGCTTGGGTAGTTAAAAGGAAAACTATCACAGCTAAGTAGGCTTTACAAGTTAATGACTAATATTCGACCTACTTGCATTTGCAGTTGGAGAATTGACCGTGACGTATATTGATGTATCGGAGAACATGTTTTTCAACTACAAAGTTAAGTTTAATTTTGAGATAAATTCATTCCAACTACGGAACCCTTCAGTGTGCGTGGTCCGACACGTACTTGGCCAGTTTTTTCACGTAGTTGATATATACGCTTTTATGTTTTCATTTCACCAAAATAAAAAACAAAGCATCAACTATGTACTATAAATGTATCCCTTTGTTTACAAGATTACCTTTTATTGTGGATACAACATACAACTACCTATACAGAATTAATTACTTCTCCGGTCCCCAGCCTTTTGTCTATATATAGAGCTTACACCTGACCACTATACTCTTAATTACTCAGAGCTTACGTAGCTGAATCGAGAAGATTTGGTCGCATGGAATAAAAAAGGTGAAGAGAATAAGTTGGTTAAAATCCTACTGAATGAATATTTCAGAATTAATCGTTCAGTAGGATTTTTTGAACTTAAAACCCCCATATTACAAAACAAGGTTTATCTTCAGACCCTGGTTTAAAACATGGAGCTATTATTGAATTTAGAACTTTATTCCGACTATGGTAAAGTTCCTAAACACAAAACTGACAACTTAGTACCGTTCTTAGTAAAGAACGGTATTTCAATCACTGTTACGTTCTTATTACAAAAACTGGCTCCATGGTTTAAGCCATGTCACAATATAAATCTTGTTTTGTAATAAGGAGTTGTAATGCTGATTCTAATGATTATAATTCTGTAAAGCCATATTTTTTATGGCCGCGAATCATATTTAGATCAACATACAACCTGTTACTGACCTGCAAATTGCAAAAAACGTAAAAAAAATTGAATTTCGCGGCCTTCCTTAGCGCATCCCCCAATGATGTTGATCTACACAAAAACTCCCGCAGACTGACGCGACGCGACGATGCGACGCGATTCTGGTAGAACAATTTCCATTAAGTTTTCATAGAAATTATTCTACTAGAGACGAGTCGCGCTGCGTACACCGTTAAGTCTCTCGTAGAAAGGCGCGACTTTCTGCGAGAGACTTAACGGTGTACCTTTCATGGAATAATGAGTTTTATTTCGAATTTAGGCCGTAAGGTTTGCTTGATGAACACGTTGACAAGACTAAGTGCCTATTTAATCCTATTTAATTTTTAGTAATATCTTATGCTTATGAGAGTGCATACTGAAAGCTGGCAAGGTCTCAAATAGTTAGCATGTATTTCGCCATTTTGATTAATTTGTCAATATGATTAATAGCAGGTGGCGTTTTGTAATGTCTGCCTACCCCCATCAGAAGAAGGCGTTTATGTATATAAGATGTTTTAAAATTAACCCGACAAACTCTTAAATAGTGCTTTAGACCATCGAACTGAATACATTTTACTATGGGATCAACTTTGAAATCGCGTAAAAAATCTTCTGTTTCATACTAAAGTTTTATGTTTACCTTAAGTTTATTTTTTTCTTCTTTGTTTTTACCGCGAAGCGGAAGGGCGTGTCAGACTTTTACTAACTTAAACCCACCCGTGTTCCTTCAGTTGCCTGTGTGCCAGGGCCACGAAAGGGATTTCGGACAAACTCGCAACCCTAGCAGGCATTGGCCCTACTGGACCCCGTCAGTTGGTGCTGACTTCTCTTTGAGGCGCGCGTGGAACACAACATGCGTTCGACCCGGGCCTGCGGGCTAATTGCGTAACACAATGTCAGTAGGAATCGGTTTTAATTTGACAGTTCAACAACATTCATTGCGTTATGTAGGTACGTTGTTGAGCAGACAAATTTGTCTAACATATGAAGCAGTGGATTAGCAATATACTTCAAAATCATTCCAATTCCGATTCAAACTGTGTTACGCAATTAGGGTGCTGGTCCTTAACGGATAGCGAGCTACCCATCGCTCACCGTCCGCAAGCCCGCGCCTACGGTGGCCGGAAATCGGCCTGCAACTCTCGACGCCCGGGTCGTTCACCGCGGCGACTAGGGGGCGTGAGGGCGCGAATTTTGCCTTTCCCTCAGTTTAATACCTACTATTCAAAACTGTCTGGGACAGCTGTTTTTTATTGCGATTTAAAAGTTGGTCCCATGGTAAAATGTATTCAGTTCGATGCTCTAAAGCACCTCTTAAAGTTTGTCGGGTTAATTTGGAAACTCCTTGTATTATGTATTATGTGATTAATTTATACTAAATTATTCCTTGATGTAGGTGGACGTAAACAATATTAATGTTCGCTCCCTGATTAGAGGATGAATTAAGTACAATCAAATAGCTTTAGTTATTAACAAATATTATTACACTAAACACAACTTTTTACATAATAATTTAAACCGAAAAACAACACCTACATACATTTCCTGCCTCCAATAAAGGTCACGCTATAAACAGATCTTCATAATCTCGTACGTGTATCCAGTTTCATTCGCAATGATATAATATTGCTGTTTCGTAATTATTATTTTCTCTTTTATATCTGAAGGTATGGAACTCTCGAGTGTCCTTCTTCAAGGTATAAATGAAGTTCATACGTAACAATTTTGTTAAAAGTTTTGACATTTCAACATTTTAACCCGTATAAGAACACTGTTCGATAAGGGTTTTCTATTTGTTGGTATGACTTTACCACCATGCTAGTGAGACGGATTGGTGTGACCCTACTACGTTCATTGTATCCGTCGGAAAACTTATGTTGCTACCCATCTTCTTTACATGATCTAAATATCACCTTTTGAGACAATACAAAACAATGCTATCACGACATTGATTTGCTCTCCATAATAAGTTTAACTATAGCTCTCCAAAACAAATAACCTTACGAAGTTCTTATTGTATCTACATTAATTTAGGGTGTGTAACGGTTGATATAATAACAAAAAATGTAACGTTCACTTGACCTAATTTCAGTTAATATACTTTTGTTTAATATAACGATCAGTTGAGATAATGAATTGTTGATATAATTTCATTTTATCTATTTTTTTATGATATAATAAACATTTCCTATAATGCACATTTGACATAATATTTATGTAGTATATTATTCATTTACTATAATATTCATAATCTCTAATAACTTTTAATATAATTTAGAAAATCTGATACGATTTTAAACGCCTGCTAGTATGGTGCTAGCAAAAATGCATCGCATAAGCATACCGCTACAACAGCATAACGTTGTTTGATATAACCTTTATGTAATCGAAAATCATTAGGCCTATCGTTTAAAATATATAATATTGCGATTAATTTGATTGAGCGTGCTGCGGGAGCGGCGTGACAGAAACGAATCGCTGCAAAACCGACTCCACGTAGTCTTGTCTGCCCTACCCCTAGAGTGTTATTTAAAATCGCGTAGGTGCGTAGGGGCGAGGCGGCCCGCGAGCTGAGGAGCAGGTGGTGAGCGTGAAACACATCTGTGACGATAAGCTTGCATGGGACCGCTGTAGCCCTGCAGCACCGGAGCCGTGACAGAAAACATGCCTGCTGCATGTTGCAGGCTTGCTGCATGCTTGCTTGCTGCATGCTTGCTTGCTACATGCTTGCTTGCATGCTGCATGCTTGCTTGCATGTTTTATTATATTAGACTAATTAGAGTTCTAGTTAGGTTAGAACTGTGACCATTAAACATGAAAATTAGGTCAAAAGAACATTAGGTCAAATGAATGTTATATAAAAGGAATATTATACATATTGAAAATTATATAAAATTAACGTTATACTAAATTTTTTATATTAAATGAAAATTATATCATGTAAAACATTAGGTCATATGAAATTAGGTTATATGATTTTATAGCATATGAAAATTATGTTATATGAACGTTATTTCAAGTGAAATTAGAGCATTTGTTATTATATCATACATTACACACCCATTAATTTAATGGTATACAGGGTCAAATTTAAACTCTGCAGACGTGATCAATATCTAAACACGAAAAATTTGAAATTAAAAAGTAATTGATCATGTAGAGAGGAGGGCTGTGTCCCAGCCGTGGAACATTATAGGCTGATTATGTTAATAAATGATGAATAATAATACAAGTAAGCAAGCTGAAGTGGCAGTGGGCTGGCCATGTTTGTCAAAAGACTGATGGCCGGTGGAGCAGATGAGTCCTGGAGTGGAGACCGCGTATCGGCAAGCTTAGTGTGGGACACCCCTTAGCTAGATGGACCGACGACCTTAAAAAGGTGGCTGGGACAGACTGGATGTGAAAGGCGGAGGACAGGGTGTTGTGGCGCAGCCTGGGAGAGACCTATGTCCTGGTATAGGCTGAGTGGATTGAATAATACAAGTTTATTGTACATAGAGAAACACGTACAAGTGGTCAAAGTCAGGTTGAACAGCTGGTTCCTGAACTCTAAGGATCGCTGAAGGAAGGAACGTTTTAAGAGCGTTTACACCTTACGGCATTTCATAAAAACTTTCTTGGCCTTGTTTTTCGAGATGACTGAACCAATTTTAATGAAACTTCATACGCTTGCAGCATACAAAGGTCTAAAAAGTTAGTTAAGAACATTTTCGAAATGTCTTTTAAAAACAGATAACTGGAAATCTGTTTGAACTATGAAAAATTTAAAATCGGTCAAATGTGGCTGTAACACTATTTTTCGAAAATGTTCTTAACTAACTTTTTAGACGTATCCTGCATATGCGTATGAAGTTTCATTAAAATCTTAAGAGTCATTTCCCTTAACACAAAAAGTCTTCCAAAAAGCTTTGTTTCCTCGTCACTATCAGTCACTATCATTTCTTTGAACAATTCGCGAGACCTCATTGTGTGACCCTATCTTCTATTAGAAATTAACTAGCGGAGAGCACTAATGGAATCTAAGGGCCCCTTTTCTCCATTTTGTCCTTTGATGTCCGGTAATTGAATTATTAATTATGTAGTTAATTATAGGATTGGGGTTGTATTGTCCTATCCTGACAAGTTTGGGCTTGTCGCTTTTGGCTTTTAATTCTATTTTTGATTATTATCTCTGGAGTAATTGCTTATCAGTTATCACACATAATATTACAATTGATCGCAATGGGTTTCATTTTGATAGTTCAGTCACGTTCCTTGCGTTGTTTACGTTGTTGAGCAGACGATTTTTTCAAACCTATGAAGCAATAGATTAGCAATATCCTTAAAAACTTTTGGATCGTGATGGAAAGTGTTTTACGCGATTAGGGTGCTGTTCAGTTTCCTTTGGAAGTTAAACTTTTGTTTGTTTTAAGTAACCTGGTTTATAGCATTATCCTAGTCTTGTCTTGTCATATCATATATTCTTCATAATTTTCCGTTCTGTATATTGTCATATCGTGATAAGTTTGGGCTTGTCGCTTTTGGCTTTGTATTCTGTTTTTCATTATTATTTCCGGAGTAATTGCTTATCACACATTAAATTACAATTGATCGTAATGGGTTTCATTCTGATAGTTCACTCACGTTTCTTGCGTTGTTTACGTTGTTGCGCAAACCTATGAAGTTGTGGATTAGTAAATGGATTAGCAATATCCTTCAAAACTTTTGGATCGTGATGGAAAGTGTGTTACGCGATTAGGGTGCTATTCAGTTTCCTTTTGATGTCAAACTTTTGTGTGTTTAACTAACCCAGCATTATCCTAGTCTGAAATATCTTCATCATCATTTTCCGTTCTGTAATTAGTTTGTAAGTGTTTTTTAGCGCCACAGCTTCATCGTTCATAACAGTATTAACATAAACAAAGAGTAAAGCGAAATCCTCAAACTCTTTATGATTGTATCCTACTTAAGCAGGAAAATATGGAACAAGGCTGCCAAGTCAAAACTTTTCTGTAAGTTTAAAGGCTTGTGCTTGACTTACTTACATGTTTTATACATTCTCATCATAATTGCAAAATAGCTTTTCCAAAGAATTGTTTCCGTCGTCTTACCTTCGTATTTGTGCATTCCATTTTAATCCACTTATTTCTTTTCAATGTTATGATCAAAAATTCTAACTCGGTATGGAAATTTTATCGGGAGTATCAAGAAAATGCGCACCCATAACGCGAATGGTTACAAAATGTACGTACACACGTTCGGTAGAAATGGGGTACTAGACCGGCATTTTAGATTATTATCGGTGTAATGTAACCTCTTTGGGTTGATCTTGACAATACGTGAAAAGGAAAACACACCGGCTGATAAATTGAAGTAGGTGCAACATTAAATAGTTTTAGCCTCTGACTGAGATGGTTTGTATCGTGTCTTATGCTTATCGAACTGTAGCTTAAATTGAAATTATTCAAAATCAGAATCAGAACTTTATTTGCTATGAATGTAGGTACAAATAAGATGTTGTACATCAATGATATTATATTAAACAGATATGATATACACTCACAAAAAAACCGAAAAAAGTGTTCCGCGCAGCAGCAGCAGCACACAATAACCACTTTTCATTAATTTTACATTTCACATCAAGTAAAAATGATAGAAAAGAGATGGCTTGATAAAAACAATAAGAAAAAAAGAGACAGCTAGTGTTGTCAATTACGCGTGAATGTAAACAAACATTATTCTGGCCACCAATCACCGAATGTTGGCATCACAGACTAGCAAATACGTCCCAATTAGGATGTTTTAGAATCTTCACGATTGCGCGCTCACAACATATCTGTTTAATATAATATCATTGTTGTACATAAATTAATGAGATCGGCTACAGTCTACCTTACGGCGTGCAAAATATTACATAAATTAAAATATTAATACAAACAAAATAATGACAAAAAAATAAATCAGAAATTAAAGTGAAGTCAATTAATAATATTATAGTCAGGTACTTAAGTCTTACATGGTAAAATTTGCAATTCATAATTAATGAATAGTTAATTATCCCATGAAATTAATTAAATATTTATCGGCAAAAAAAAAATAACAGGCTTAATTTGCCCCGTTGTGTTCCGTGTGGTGCCGGACGTAAAGAATAGCATCATCCCATTTCTTCCCGTGGGTGTCGTAAAAGGCGACTAAGGGACTTACTAGAGAATAGGCAGCAGCGTTCTCTATGCATTTTAACACCATACTGCGATCGCCAACCCGTCTGCTAAGCGTGATGATTATGGCACCCCAGGGATTATTTCTGATTATTTAGAGGACAAAAAAGCTTGGGATTGAGCTGCTCGCTCTGCTAGCCTTGTGATAAAACTGGAAAACTTGACATTTGAATTATTATGCATGATTTTATACACATATAATGACATTGCAGAATATGGTATACAATTTTACATGAATGTTACTGCTTTAATTTATTGTGAATGTGAGCACTATGTGGGTCATTTTTCTTTTTCTTTAAATATTTTCCTTTTTTTTTCTTTTTCTCAGTTATGTTTTAATGATGGTCTGGCATTTTGAGCGCTTTATGCGGCCTACCCAAATGCCCTTTATTTGGTATTGTCCGTCGAGTCGTTGAGCTCCTTAAGTTTTGAGCTGCACGGTTACTGACAAATGCTTACACTGATTGGACAGGTCCGCTCAAATTTGTGTGGTTCTTTCCTCAAAAGATCATTTCAGACACGGATCTACATGGTCCTCACATGATCTGACCAAGATTATGTCTGGACTTTAAAAGAGACTTTGACCCCTGAGTTTGTTTCGCCATTTCTTTTCAGGGGTAGTCAGATAGGAAATGTCGGCCACATCTAGATTTTTTTTTTATATGACGTGTAAAAGTGATTTTAATATCCTATTTACAGAATAAACGATTTCATTTCATTTCATTTCATTTCCCCCTTATGGATATAAGGAAGGCTATGTCCAGCAGTGGACGTCTTATTTTATTTTATTTATTCGGGAAAATAAACAGTTACACATTATATTATTACATGAAATTTGAGCTGTAGAGTGAGTTAATGTATAACCCACGACATTTTCCACATATTATAAAAACAACATAAAAAAACTAATGCTTACAATTAGGTACATATACGTACGTGCATAATTAACGAACGGCTGAAATTATTTCCCCCATTATTATACAGGACAAAATCCTCTTCTCATACAGAGAAGGCGTGACCAGATCACCATTGACAATCCGAAGTATCGGCCTAATGTTCGGCTGTTTCTTGACTTCCAAAGTTTCCTTATGACTTGACTTATCTCGTTGACTGTCGTTTTCTTTTTTCTTTCACAGTAGTCAGCCCTAGTTAGTCGTAGTCAGAAAACGGCCGAACATTCAGGCGATACTTCGGATTTATCTTCGGATTAGACACCCCAGGTTGTGGAAAAGGTTCTCAGTTATCACTGTAACTTGTATTTACTTGTTCCGCTTACAAAGGACGCTAGTAATCCTTTTGACAAATACCCCTGTCTTGTTTACTTCCTCTTAAACCTCGGGCCAAATATGACGCAATCCCAGAACACGTCGTTCCGTCAGCCAAAGGTAAAACAGTCGTGAATAGAGATTTAAAGGGAAAACATCCCTGTTTAATACCTAAGCTTCCCCCCTAATAGGCTCGTATTTTTACTTGTTACCCATATTTCTCCACAACACGATTTAAAATATTTGCCAGTATTTTCGTGCGAAGGAATCCTTGAATTATGTTTACTGGATCCAATAAATTCACCCTGAAATTGAATTTATTGCGCATATTTCGGAAATTGAACAAATAATGTGTTTGTGAAATGTTAATGGTTGAATTATAGACATTAGTTGCATTTTCGTACTGTGAGACATGAAATATCAACGGGTATAGTCATACATAAATCAGATAAAGTCAGTAGAATAAGCTGTTTTATTTCCCTGTTAGTCTTTATGTTACTCGGCAGTAAGTTTCATTTTTTTACTATTGTTTTCAGTTGCTTTTCTATCTAATCAACCACCAATATTCTTGTCCCTAAATGGCGTTCTATAGTCTACGCGAGCTTAACCTAATGAGCAGTCGCGTTGCGCGTGAGTCATAAGTTGCGACGTAACAATGACGTCGACGACGGTCAAGTGTAATACGTGTAATGTGGTGATTTGTGAATTGCTTGCCTTTGTGCAAAACAAAATAGATGTGATGGACGAGGAGAGCCTCGTCCGTATTTGTACAACTTCTTTTACGACAGAAGAAGTATCAAGTGCGAAGAAATTGCTGTATGAGTCGGCTCCGTCCTCAAAGCGTAAAGTGAACAGGAGAGGAACGGGAAGAAATTATAGAGATTTGTATGATATAATTACATTGCTAAAAGAAACGGATCCTGAGGTGGTACCTATCTTTGTAGCTCGTGAATTACAGAAACTCCCACCGGTCACTTTTGACCATCTAGACGCCACCCGCATATTAAAAGATATAATTTTAATTCAGAGGGAACTTAGGACTTTTAGAGAAACATACATTACCAAAGAACAATTTTGTACAATTAAAGTAAAAAAAAGTAAGTAAAGTAAATTTAAAGCGCAGCGAAAACAATCGTGATAGCGAGCCGACAGACCTACCTCACTTCGTAGAAAAATCAGATGACAGAACCGTTGAACAGGTTGATCTATATCAATCTCCCTCGCGCGAACCTAATGCGAATAACAATGTTTCGCTCGAACACTTCGTTGATGTGTGCGCCTTGGTTGTACATGTGGAGGCCCGCACCGAGGTTTCTGATTCGGTGATGGAAGCCCCTGAGCAGGTGCGTAAGGTGCGCGAGGATGTGGGCCTCAACGGTACGTGCAACGATACAAATAAAAGGATACTTATGCCGCTGCCGCCGCCGCCTCGGCCGCTGCGAAACTTGTAGTTTCAACACCGCAAAAAATAAAAACATTAGCGGTTTCAGTAAATAAAAAGGATGAAGAACAAGTTGAGGGCTGGATTTTAGCTCAGAAGAAAAAGAAACTAAAGGATAGGTTTATTGGCGCTCAAGGTCGTGCGAGTACAGATTGTGCTGCAAAATTTAGAGCAGCTCACATAAAAGTACCGTTATTTATTAATAACGTAGACAAGAGTGCGTCTGAGAGCGATATACGTACGTACATAATGACAAAAACAAAAACCGTAGTGGGTATAGAAAAAATACAAATGAAAAAACAAAAAGACTACGATGCCTATAAAATATATGTACCTAGGCATAAATTGCATCTATTTTTAGATGGTAATTTATGGCCGGAAGGAATTGCATTTCGTAGATATATAGACTTTAAGAAACGAGTTGTAACTGCAAATAATACCCATAATGGATCACAAAAATAACAAGAAATGTCAAACAAGTACTTTTGTGACCTTTAATTGTAAATCCATTACTAGATCGGTGGATTATGTCAGATTGTTATGCCGGACATCTGATATAGTCGCGGTGCAAGAAACCTGGTTGCTGCCTCATGATATTCCTTTTCTGGGCAGCATAGACTCCCAGTTTGACTTCGTGGGTAAATCAGCGGTAGATACGTCGGCAGGCATCCTACGAGGCCGACCATACGGTGGAGTCGCGATATTGTGGCGCAAGAATGCCTATGAAAACGTATCTTCCGTACAATGTAAAATTGCGCGTCTTGTTGCTGTTAAGATAACCGTAGGCGGTAAATCTTTTTTAGTGTTCTCGGTTTATGCCGACTGACTCGATGGATAATCTAAGTGAATTTGTGGAGTGTCTAAGTGAGATAAACGCAATTATAGAGGGTAGTGGTGTGGATGCGGTTTATATACTTGGAGATTTTAACGCGCAACCTACCAGTGGGTTATTTGGTAAAGAGTTATTGAGCTTCTCGTCTGAAGTGCAGTGGCGGTGCGCTGACGTCAACTTACTCGGTAGTGAATCGGACACATATATGTACGTAAGTGATGCACATGGTACTACTAGCTGGTTAGACCACTGCGTGGTAACTGATGCGGCTTGGGATTCAATTAGGGACATTACTGTACTGTACGACGTTTCCTGGTCGGATCACTTACCTATGTTAATAAAATGTGATCTTAACACATTAAGGCCAAAAGTTACTCCTGAATTGCCTACATGTAATAAAATAACATGGGGGGACAGAGACTTACTACAAACTGAATTTTATACCAAATATTGTAGTGATAAATTAAAACATGTTGACTTTCCGGTAGAATTCACAAAATGCAGTGGTAATAGATGTAATAATATAGAACACCGAACAATTATAGACAATTTATATGCGGGCATTGTGAATATTCTTTGTGAGGGTGGAATAGCTAGCTATAATAAAGGTTTTCAGCGCAAAAAGCGTTACGTAACAGGCTGGAATAAATATGTAAAAGCGGCACACGGGCAGGCTCGGCTTGATTTTCAAAACTGGACGCTATTTGATAGGCCTAAAAGTGGGTCAGTTTATGAAAAAATCGTAGAAAGTAGGAGGGTTTTAAAAAAAAATTAAAATGGTGTCAAAACAATAAGTATCAAATTAAAATGAATATCATTGCGAGTCATCATGACACGAAAAATTTCAGTAGTTTCTGGAAAAGCACGAACAGTTTAAATCCCAAGTCAAACCTGCCCGTGAGTGTAGCGGGTGTTAGTGACCCTAATGAAATCGCTAACTTATTTAGTAGATCCTTTACGATTGAATCTCCCCTGGGTCCAACATCTGGTGGGTCAGAAAATGTGGGGGGATCCGGAGACATGCCTACTAGGTTTGCGGCTAAGGATATAGCTACTGTCATAAAATGCTTAAAAAGGGGTAAGTCACCGGGGCATGATAGCATGAGCATAGAGCATTTGCGATATGCAGGCAAGCACTTACCTCGGGTCTTAGCAATGCTATTTAGTTTTTGTACGAGTCACTCTTATCTACCAGCCGACTTAGTTAAAACTATAGTTGTACCTATATTAAAGAACAAGACTGGTGATTCGAGTGACACAAACAACTACAGGCCTATTTCCTTGGCGACTATAATTGCAAAGGTGTTGGACGGTCTGATTGATCGGCAGCTGGATACGCATTTAACAATACATGACGCCCAATTTGGGTTTAAGCAACATTTATCAACAGAAACAGCTATCCTCTGTCTCAAACATACTGTCCAATACTATGCAAGTAGGAAAACACCGGTGTATGCATGTTTTCTTGACCTTTCCAAGGCCTTTGACCTAGTGTCCTACGACTGCCTATGGAGGAAACTATCGCATGACACCAACCTTCCAAGGGATCTGGTTGATATTCTGAAGTACTGGTATAACAACCAGTACAATTATGTGAAATGGGCGGGTGTCCTGTCAGACGCATACAGGTTGGAATGCGGGGTGAGGCAGGGGGGACTCAGCTCACCCAAGCTTTTCAACCTGTATGTAAACCAACTGATATGTGAGCTCAGCAACACCAATATCGGATGCTCCATCGATGGACACAGTATTAATAACATCAGCTACGCGGACGATATGGTGTTGCTGAGCCCATCGATCAGTGCCCTGAGAAGGCTTCTCCGTATCTGTGAGGACTATGCGGTGGCCCATGGTCTCAGGTACAATGCAACCAAGAGTGAGCTCTTGGTCTTTAAGGCGGGTAACAAATGTTATGACACAGTCCCATCGGTCACCTTAGGGGACGTCCCGCTTACCAGAGTGACACGGTTCAAGTACCTGGGACACTGGGTGACTGACGCTTTGTCCGATGATATGGATTTGGAGAGGGAACGCAGAGCATTGGCAGTTAGATGTAACATGCTGGCCCGTAGGTTTGCTCGATGTACAGAAGAGGTAAAAATTACACTCTTTAGGGCATATTGCCAGTCTCTGTACACGTGCGCCCTATGGGTCAGTTATACAAAAAACTCGTACAGTGCTCTGCGAGTCCAATATAACAATGCCTTCAGGGTGATGTTGGGACTACCGCGCTTTTGCAGTGCGTCGGGGATGTTCGCGGAAACCGGCGTGCCGGATTTTTACGCGCTGATGCGTCTGCGTATAGCGTCCCTGATGCGGCGAGAGCGCGATAGTCCCAACAGTCTTTTGGCTACTGTGACCAGCAGGATGGACAGCCCCATAATGTGCATTGGATGACGACTCACAGAGCGTCATTCCAGTGCCTTAAATAATTTTATTTATATTTGTGTTTATTTTATTTAACGTGCATGTTATTTTATTTGATGTGTTTTGTGTTTTTATATTGTAATGTTGTGTAATTTATCGACTATGTGTCTGAAAATAAATTTTCTATTCTATTCTATTATTCTATAGTCCAGTTAATATTCAAGCATTGCTATGTCTCTTTTTAACTTGTTTTCATTTTCTCGTCTTGTGTTTTGTTCAGATCATTTTTTTTACTATTGTTTTCAGTTGCTTGTCTATCAAATCAACCACCTATTCTGTGATTGACAGTGTATTTTTATTTTATTTTTTAAGGTCATTCACAACGAATATATTTTTTAAATCTTTATGATTACTATGTCCAAAAATATAATAATATGTTTTAAGGCTGTTGTTTCCATTGCAAAATTATTTATTTGCTTACTTTCAGCTTTCTAATTTCCTTTTACAAAATCCTCTTTAATTGGTCTCAAGTTCTAATTCTCTGCTCTCACTAACGAGCAATTAGGTCTAGTTTTATTGATCTTGGTTCAAAAGAGAGCTGTTTCACCAGCGCAGCTCATGAATATTTTATCTTAGTCGTTATTGTCAGGCATTCTTCTTGTAACCGAAACCTAGAATTTAGGGACTGTAAATAAAGCGTTCTTATTGCGAAAGTCTGAAGATGTTTTAATATTAAATTCGGTCTTAATTTACAGACAGTATATTTCGTCTTAGTTTAAAGAGACTTGCAAATTCTTTTTCGCCTATCTTTTTACTCCGAAGTGGTATAATCATTGGTTTTATCAAGTGTTCTTGATACTCTTATGTCTTAAATCTTTTGATTAATTTTCATTTAGAGTTATTGTATCAGGTAAGTATATCTATAATGTTGTGACTAAGAAACTTACTAGAGAATGGGTAGCAGCGTTCTCTATGCATTTTAATACCATACTGCGATCGCCAACCCGCCTAGGCGCCAAGCGTGGCGATTATGGCAACCCCCCCCCCCCCTATCTAGCAGTGGATGTCTTTCGGTTGAAATGATGATGATGATGATATTTTACTAACGAATTTTCGTTGTGTAGTTGTGTTAATTAAATAAAAAGTAGTTACGAATATCTTACTGATTCAATATTTACTTTGTACAATTGTTCAGTTGTTAAGTTATCTTATTCCAAAACAAACACGGAAGACAAAAAGTAATCTGCAACACAAAAGCCTTTTCCTCATTTCGTACAAAATCCGGAACTAAATCAACAACTTAAGAGGCCGGTGGATGGATGCGTAGTTTATACAAAGGTAATACCAAAATAATTTGTAAATCAAACATATTCTTAAGGTAGTGTGACTTTATTCCGATTGGAATAAAGAATATCTAGGTTCCCAAATATATATTTTGAATAGACACTGATTTAAACAAGAGTTATGAGAAAAATAAGTTTTCTATAGTTTTTTTTATTTATTTAAATTTCTCATATCTCGCCTATATATCATTGTCAATCAAAATATATATTTGGGAACATAGATTTTCTTTCATTATTCTGTAATCCAATCGAAATAAATACACACTATCTTAGGAATATGTTTGATTTAGAAATTATTTTGGTATTACGTTTGTATGAACTACGCATGCTACGCCGGCCCCTTAATTATGTTTATTAGAACTTCCACTCCTCCAAAAAGTAAACGAACAACTCCGTAGGTAACTCAGTTTCTTTAACACAAACAAAATCACAGTAATTATTTCAAAGGTTTATCCTTGATAAAAACTTCGGTAAAAACTACAGCTAACTAAAACTGCCAGGAACACGGTTCTACTTGCTTTCTTTACAGACAACTACAGCACGGTTTTTAGCTTGAAAATCCCGCGCAAAACTTGAAATTAATTTTCTTGTAGAAAGAAAGGGATGTTGGCAGGGATTAGCAGATAGTGCATAAGTACAGCCAAGCAGAGATAGGTCTTACCTTGTAGCTAACTTGCAAGTATTTTTAAACAATGTTGTGAGTTGTCAAGTCTTCTTTAAAAAAAAATTATACTCACAGGAAAAATCTAGAACTAAATTTTATATTGAAACAGGCCTTTTTGCTCTTTTATCGTCTTGTATTTTCTTTTTAACGTGTTTTGTGTGTATATCTATACTAATCATATTTTATAGAGATAAAGTTTAATATGAAGTAGGTGTTATCTCTGGATCTACCAAACCGATTTTGAAAATTCTTTCACTATTGGAAAGCTAGATTATTGCCGAGTGTCTTAAGATATGTTATATGATAAAACAAGAAACATGCGGATGAAGTCGCGGGCAGAGACTCATTTTGTGATTTGTTTATGAGATTTTAGTAACTATAGTAACATTTTCATAAACATTGACGGCACGGTTGGCGCAGTTAGTTAAGCGATTGTCTGCTGCGCTGCGTGTCGCGGGTTCGATTCCCGCACGGAACAAATATTTGTATAACCTACAAGTAGTTGTTTCGGGTCTGCCTGTTTGTGTATGTGAATTTAAATGTTTGTAAACGCACCCACAATACAGGAGAAATTCCTAGTGTGGGGCAAAGTCTTAAAAAAAAAAAAAAAAATCATGACCTCATAATCAAATCACAGTGATCTCATAATCTAATATTATTTATTCCTCAATTCTCGCTATTGCACCACCACTGTTTGTCTCTGCATCGCCCAAAGGTTGACAGGTAGAAAATGCCTATGGCATTAAGTCTGCCTCTGTACATTTGTGTGCTTAAAGTATTAAATAAATAAAAATAAAGAATTGAACATTTGGAAAGTTCTCTCTTTGGTTGGCAGTCACGAAAATATTTACGTTACACTTACGCAAGATTAAAAACCGTTTTTTTTAAATTTATGAATAGGTACAGTCTTAATATAATATGTTCATATTTGTTTGTATCATTAAACCAGAAATGGTTTGTATTGTTACTCACATTCGCTATTTTAACAACACTCCTTAATCACATCATAATTACAAAAATTTAATAATGCAGGTACATGAATAATATTCTGCACGTAAGTATTTAAGCCATAAGCAAACATCTATCCGTAAATGCGTGCGTGAGTCATGTAATGTTTCAAATCTGAGCTGCTCGCTACTGAGCCGCTCATTAGAAGACCGGTTCTAAATCTTCCTAATTAATGTTAATTTCCTCTTATAGTATTGATAGAATTGTTATAGTGATACGATCATAGTACATATTTCAAAACGATGTATCCTACTATTATGGAATAGGTCTTTTCTCCAAGTTGATATCGTTATTTCACGAGAAAATCGCTTTTGAATTTTGTAGAAGTGTAAAGTATTTTATGCTCGTGACTGTACATGCGACAGAATAAAAGAATTTTGGATTATTCCTTAGCGCACCTTGAAAGCCATTTCACAAACAGTTATGTAGTCTTTTGATTCCAAAGCTTGCGTTTCGAATGGATTTCAATTAATATTAGATTAGATTCGCTCCGTTGAATTCCAGCTATTAGGTTCATGTACACAGCATTAGATGTGTATTTGCAATCCAATATATCATCATTAGTATGCTGTGTGGAAATATTAGCATTATTCTTATGCATGAGCATTTTCTAAGACAATTAAACGATAAAATATTTTTGATTATCAACAAAATCTCTCATTTTCTCATTAGATTAATTTTCAGTAATGTGTTTAAAAGTTGCGAAAGTAATCAAAATCATTTTTAATACAACTATACGAGCACCTAAGGGATATAAAGGGATATATTTTTTTGTACCCTTCAAAAATATTGCGAGTCTGTGAAACCCATTTTTTGATTCAGGTATCCGTTTGTGTAATGTTAAACCATAAAGTGATAATTTTTGTTAGGGTCAAGTATCCCCCCCCCCCCCCTGCCAGCTAAATGGTTGTTTTGGATAAGTGAAAAAAATCATGGCAATAGAAAAATATCAATCAATAATAATACCAATCATCTAATTATAACGAAGTTAAAGAGGTAAAAACTATCACAGATAATAAGGGTTAACAAGTAAACGAGTAATAGTCGACCAACTTACATTATTTTGCAGTTGGAGAATTGACCGTGACGTACGAGTATATCGACGAGTGACGTGAGAACACGTTTTTCAACTACAATGTTAAGTTTGTTTTTGGGATAAATTCATCCCAACTACGGAACCCTTCATTGCGCGTGGTCCGACAAGCACTTGAACGCGCCCACACCGGTGCCCTGTAAAGGGCCATGGATTTTCATACAAGTCTTAATTAATTATCATAAAATCCATTTTGATTATTGCTATCCCTATAATCCCAGTCTTTTGTTCTAAAATATAATATACATATATTATCTACAATAAAACGCATGATATAATTATATCTACAATGGCCATTAATACGGATCATAATAATTACGTAGGATCATCTCTTTGTTGTTTTTCATTCAATGGATCGTCTATAGGCACTGGCGGGCCATACACCATTTTTCATGGATTGCTGATTTTACTGATGTCATAAATATTTTTGATCGTTTTTATTTTGTGAACGTAAGCAAGTTTCTTTGGATATCGTGGTACCCAGTAACTGCTGGATTGCGGAGGTCAGATAGGCAGACGCTCCATGTAAAATACTGGTATTTAGCTGCATCCGGTTAGCTTGGAAGCCGACCCCAAAATAGTTGGGAAAAGGCAGATGAAGCAAGTTTCTTTGTTTGTGTGTGTGTGTGATATAATTATATTACCACGTACAGCTCCGCCAGTAAAACTAGCCAATACAACCTACTGTCAGTCGTGAAAAACTGTACTATATTTTTCAATACTATATAGTTTTGTTGGTGGAGTAGTAAACTTAGAAACAATCATTATTAAATCTAGCTGTAAAAATATAAGCTGAGTTCGGCTCTCTGCCTTATTGTTATCAGGCAGAGAGCAAGGCTAAACTAATGCATACCAAGTCTAATGAAATTCGATATCTATATCGAATTTCATTAAAATCTACTTGGTATGCAATTAATAATTAATAAAAAAAACAAAAAAAATATATTAAAAAAATTATAAGTATAAAATTATAATAAAAAACAAAAATAAAACAAAAAAAATACAATTATATTAAATTAGATTATTATTTTTATTTATTTAATTATTAATTTTCCTATTTCAGTTACAAAGGTACCTCTAGGTAGTTTCGTAACTGAAATAGGAAAATTATATTTACTAGCCACGTAAATACAATTTTTCTCTTTGACCTCGAGGCACGGGTAGACTACTTGAGTACTAAATTACTTTGGCCCAGTAGGTGGCCACACTGATCGCGGCTTCAATAGCGTTATTTACGTCCTCAAATGTGTAGGAGTAGGGACACAGTAATCTAGTTAACTAGACGTGTGTAACCTAAATCCTATTTCGTCCCTTGGGTCTCGTAAAAGGCGACTAAGGGATTTACTAGAGAATGGGCAGTAGCGTTCTTTATGCATTTTAACACCACACTGCGATTTCCAACCCACCTGTCAAGCGTGGCGATTATGGCAACCTCCTTTTAGGGGAGGCCTATGTCCAGCAGTGGACGTCTATCGGCTGAAATTATGTTGATGAGAGACGAATGTATGTTTTATCGATTCGAAAAGAAGACAAAGCTAACTTTATTATGAAATTCTATGTTGTCGCATTTAACGTAAAGGCGTTGTATTTAACAAACGACAAAATAACACAGTCTTGTTATACCAATCACTATTTTAAACAAAGGATGTTTATGCTCTTAGAAATCACTTGAGACTTTTTTTTGTTTACATTGGCAGCAGGGGCAATAAATCTGGCGGCCATTAAGATAAGGACAGGTACTTGAGCGTTTTGACGTTTGTTATGTCAAAGGCCTTCGCAGGTTAACTTATTTGGTTGACTCGAAGATTTGCAATACAAATGGCGTCAGCTGCATCAAATCTATGAAACTGAATGCAACGTAATTTCGACGATTCAACTTCAAAATGTGTAATTTGTTTCATCACAAAATGCTTTCAAAACAGTGAAAGTAAACATTGTAAGGAAATTGAAATTTGGTTCTACGACATGGTTATGTTATAGAACCAAAATTTGAAGACATATGTCCCGCATTAGGTTTGCGAGGATTACGGCCTTCTCCTTTTTACAGAGAGGAGGCCTGTGCCCCAGCAGTAGGAACGTTTACTGATTATGCTTATGCTAACTTCAAAATTACCATTACTTTAACGTTCCTTTCTCTTTGTCGTAGAATTGGATCTGGACTACCTGGAGCGGGGTGGAGGGGGTACCCTGACAGTGGGCGGGGCTCCAAGCTTGGAGCCAAGTCCTGACAGCCTTGACCTCGTCAAAGTGGTGCTACTTGGGGCCCCAGCTGTTGGGAAAACTAGCATTATACAGGTAATACTTGTACGAACTCTTTATTTTGACTTGTTTTTTTCGTCTGGCCTCTCTCCAATTAAAGAAGGTTTATGGAACAACTCAGCAGCACTCTTGACTACGGTTCACTCGCAAATGTTTTTCAACCAAGCCTTTATTCTTTGGCCAACACCGCGTTTCCAATCCGCTTGCTGAAATGTTTTTTCCCTTACATCCAATCGATGCGTCTTTCGTATCGTTGTGTAGCTATATATTTCGAATAGGATATTATAGGCGATTAAACAATTCTTCGTTATGTTCTTGCCTGTTTGTACAATATGAAAATTACTAATAATAACATTTACAGTTGACTAGTTACAAGGTTGTTGTGTGGTTCGCCAAAAGTCTATGTATGCTAGCATTGTTTTTGATGAAATATACAGCAAGATAGTAACGACTGTTCATTTGCTAAATAAATGCTGATAGTTTATTTTTCTTTGTGAATTCGTTGAAAGCATAAAACTCTTTGTATCCTTGAAACTGAAATAAACCTCCATCAAGACACTCATGTGGGTTCAGACAGTCTTACTCTTTGTGAGAGATAGAAATGGACTAGTTACATAAAGTGAGTGCAATTTTTTTTTGGGGAAAGTTATATTTCCAATAATGTGTCATAAACTAGATTTAAATCGGATACTTGTATAAAGTCAATGTTTTAATCAGGTTAGATTTATTTAAATTTTGTCGTTCCTAAAATTATTATGTTCTGATATCATTTGCATGCTAGGTACATAAAAGTAAATGAAAGTATTAAAAACGTCAGACAAAATAAAAAGAAGACGTTTTCTCATCACATTAGCTTAACCTTTTTATCGAGCGTAAAACATATACAGTTTTACCACCTTATCCTTAAAAGCCTATACTCTCAACCTATACAGTCAACAAATTCGAACAGAACAAAGAGCCAATATACCTGATATTTATTCCAGCACCAACACAATACAAACAATACCGGTGTGTGAAGGTATCACACAAGAACCTCCATATTTCGGGAACACGAAAATACCCGAATAAAAGATTTACTGCCGTCAAGGGAGTTCACATTCGGATGACTCACCGTATTTTCCGATTCATTAGTTATGCGTATGATTTTAGAATTTGAGGCGTGAAAAATGGATCTCACATTACGGAAATTTCCATGATGTAGCTTTCATAAATATGAAGTCTGGGGATGTGGGATGTGTCGGTTGTAATTACTGAATGGATTTTATCTAGGCGAACGGGTTTTTATTTGCATTTTTATTATTTCATACATGATATTTTTGTTTGATGTAGATAGACCAAAATGAATGTGTTCAAATGTAACTTTTAATACCTTTTTTTTTTTTTTTTTTGGGTGGGAAATTATCAAATAACTTCTCCCACTCTGGGCTGAGCGGGAGGGCGTGTAAGACTTTTACTGACTAAAACCCACCCGTGTTCCTTCCGTTGCCTGTGTGCCGGGGCCACGATATCCCTTTCGGACAAACTCGCAACCCCGGCAGGCATTGGCCCTAACGGACTCCGTCAGTTGGTGCTGACATCTCTTTGAGGCGCGCGTGAAACACAACGCGCCGTCGACCCGGGCCTGGTCCTTATCGGACGGCGAGCTACCCATCGCTCACCGTCCGCGGCCCGCGCCTACGGTGGCCGGAAATCAGCTTGTGACTCCCGACGCCCGGGGCGTCTTCTGCGGCGGCTAAGGGCGTGAGGGCGCGAACCCTGCCTTACCCTCACGCGTTCCGCCTCCTCCTTCGCGAGCATTACTGCTTCGCAGAAGGAGGTGACGGCCTCCCATGAACTCTTGCTCCGAACCATGGCCTAAACCAGGGCCGGACGCGAGAGATCGCTGCCGCTGATCGCCTCCGTGAGGACACGGCGGTGCTCCGCCCAAGCCGGGCAGACCTCCACCGTATGCTCCACCGTGTCCTCCGGGCGATCCACACAGTGGTGACACCCGGGCGTTACCTCCCGCTTTATCCTGAACAGGAACCTCCCGAAACAACCGTGTCCGGTGAGGACCTGCGTCAGGCGGAAGGTGAGGACGCCGTGGCGCCTCTCTAGCCACTCCTCAAAGAGGGGACTTATCGCCACAATTGTGGCGTGCCCTGCGCTGGGTTGCGACAATCGCACTCTCCATGCCGCCATGAGATCCCGCCGGAGCTCCGTCCGCTGTGCCGCGATTACTCGCGGCAGCGGAGTTTCACCCCGGCCTTTCGCCTCCTCGCGCCACTCCCAGATGTGCGCGAGGACTTTTGCCTCAACTTTTAATACCTACGCCCAAAATCTACAATTGTAGAATATTATCTACTTTACTTTACTAGAGAATATGCATAATATTTCAATTATTTTTAATTTTTTTAGTTATAATACACATACAAATCTAGCCCATGAAAAAAGTGCTAGCTTAAATAAAAAACGGGTTTTCATATTCCAGGATTCCTAAATGACATTTCACTATTGTAAAATTTCAATTTTTACATTAATAAATGGCGTCTATTAATCATCTCCTCACTCTTCATTATATAAAATACGAATACATCTTGATCAAACACAATTCTACAATGACAGTTATGATACGAGTATTACGGCCGTATCACAACGTCGTCTTTCATAAACGTTAAGGGTATACCCTGACACTTGATCTCTCTGGCGTGTTCTACCAAATTGGCTTCGGTAGTAGGGTTATATTACTCATATTGTATGGGAGGGTAGATCGTTAACTATCTGGGGCACAGGTGTAAAATGTCGGGAAATGGAATGTGTAATTACATTATTTGATATTCGGGTAGTGTTAAGTGTGATATGATAAGTTGTTGTTAGTATTTTATGTAGATGATGTGATAGTTGTCGGGATTAAAATGAATAACGTTTTTGGGTTGTGTGACGTATTTAATAAATTCTGGGATATCTTTTGTGTAGCATGATAAATGAGTTCAAGCTTATCTTTTCTTATTCCATAGACTAAAATTATGTTTTAGTATTCATGTTTTTAGGGTTCCGTAGTCAACAAGGAACCCTTGTTGGTTCGCCATGTCTGTCTGTCTGTATGTTCCCGGCTTAGTTCAGAGACGCTTAGTACTAGAATCAGTCATTTGGCATGGGTATATAATTATATTATTCACGCCGACAAAGTGGTAAAATAAAATTAAAAAAAAATCTTACGTTACCTCCCTTGCGCGTACAGTGGGGATGATATTTTTTTTTCTCTTCTATTCCATGGTGTGGGGTATCCTTGGATAGGCCGATCAAAAATATTGCAAGTTTGTGAACCATTTTTCGATTAAGGGATCCGTTTGCGTAATATTAAGCGTTAAATTGCTAATTCTTGTAAAAGTCAAGTGTGTGTGTCCCGGCCAGCTAAATTGTTGTTTTTGGATAATAATATGTGAAATTAAAAGTATAATGAAATTAAAAGGAAAACTATCACAGCTAAGTAGGATTTAAAAGTTAACGAGTAATAGTCGACCAACTTACATTTGCAGTTAGAGAATCGACCATGACGAATATTGATGTATGAGAGAACGTGTGTTTCAACAACAATGTTAAGTTTGTTTTTGAGTTAAATTCATCCCATTTACGGTACCCTTCATTGTGCGTGGTCTGACACGCACTTAACTTAATTTATCAACTTAGTAACAGATATGATGATATTAGATATTTTTATTGCAGACATTCAACACAATTTTGCCGTCGCGAAAACACTATTGACACCCTTTGATCTAAATCAAAAACTAAATATTCCACACAGTCTTTTACGTTATAACGTTGATAGATTTTCAACCATTTACCATTTGTTTGTATTATCTTGTCCAGCAACACATGGAGCTCGCTCAACAGGGGAACATAAAACAATCCGTCAAAATGATTGATTGTGTATCTAACATTACTTTTTTCTCGAATTATTTACCCATGTGACGTTAGTTAATGTATCGTTGTTTCAGTCTTTTTGTTACAATGTCATGTTTGTGCGTGTAATTTGTAATTTGTCAAGACTAATTTTTTGTCGCAACAAGAATTAATAATATTGAATACCATCTTTTCCAAAAAAAAATAATAATGAAGATAGAGAAACAATAACTATCACAGCTCATTTTAATTGAATATGAAGAAATAATAAATTACTTAAAAGTTCATAAAAATATGAGATAGGTACTAGGATAAAATGAACACGTTAGAGCTTTATTGCATGTTCACTCAACACGTGCTACAGGCGCTTGAAATGTGATGAGTTCCAATATTGCACTACGCTACGATAACGAGCATTGTTAACCTCCTCCACTTTTGAAATGGCGAGAAAATCCACCAGGAGCTATGAAAGGGGATGGAGGTAAAGAGGTTATTGTCGACCCATTAACGATCGACTAGCAGTACCTATTCGAGGGTAAAGTTATGTTTAAAACTTTTAACCTTTCCTTCGTGTGGAAAGGTTAAAAGTGGCGCGTGTAAGTGAGCTATTGAATAGAGTTTTGTTCGGGATAAAAGTTGGTGTTAAATTGAAGCTTGGCAGTATGTTTTGAGTGTATTTCAAAACCTCAGTATTATGATTATTTTGATGCGTTAAGGCTGTACAATATTCGATTATACATTAACATAGCATCACACAGATCGAAGTCAAATCCGATAGGTCGGACTATACCGCAACACACCTCAGATTTTTTTAAACGGGAAAATCTCTCAGCCTGGCCTCTATTGTAGTTATCGAAAAGGTTAGGTTTCAGTTTCCCAAAAACTTAGACGACGTTTTCTTCCATTTATACATTTTGTTCAGGCCCACGTAATGCAATATGACATTATCAGACATGTACATTTGTAACAGCTCATCAGTTATTCTATGAATATTTTACTTCACGATAAACTTGAGACTACCGTATGTATGCGGCACAGCTCTCGGGTTATACTTAATTAACTTTTCAGAAGATATTTGGTGAATTCGATTTATACTGAATAAAAAATGGATGTAGGTGAATTCGGTTAATATTAAAATTAGAGGAAATCCGTTCGCTCGCGAAGAAAATCTGAATTGGAAATATTTTGTGTCTTAAATTCTTTTTCATAATGAATAATAATGATCGATGTATTTCTATATTTAAGGATTACGAGGATTTTGTTTTGTTTCTCTGAATGTTATCAAAATCTTTGTTCTGGTTTGCAAATGAAATGCCTAAAAACATACAATAAACTGACGCTTTATTTTCCATGGGAGCAGGCAGAATCTTCAGAACGCCACGTACTACGATCCTTAAATATTCCCTTTGCTTCGACTACGTTCATACATCTGGTCATGCACGCAAGCCAGTTGCGAGTACTACGCATCTGACCCTTCTGAAGAACGCCTAAAACGTCAGCAAAATATTTTTCATCTAGATTTCAATTTTCGAACCACATTTACCATTCATGAAATTGTAATACAATCAATGTACATAGGTATAATAGACAACTAAAATTTTACTCTAGGTACTAAATACAATCGTAGATAGCAAACATCCTTAGTTTCTACTTTATTCGCAACAAACACTAATTATAAGTCGCCTAGTATTAGTGAAAACGGGATTACTTGTCATTGTTTTTTTTTTATGGAATGTCATACATAAGTCAACCTAGGAGGTGGTCGTCTGCTTAACCAGAATTTCCGGTGGGTGCTTCCATAAATTAAGGCCTCCAGACAGGATATAAACTTATAAACTACTTGTCATTGTAGCAAGTTCGGTACTTATATCAACTGACAAAGTAACTTCAGTGCACACAGGTACTAAGGTAGCATAAAATACAGGAGATTTATATTCCCGAACTGTTTGTCATGAAAGTTGTACTACAACTGCAACTGCAGTTCTATTTACCTCAGCAACACCTGCTCGCCTGGTTGATAGCATTGGTGTTGGTTTAATATACTATGAATAAGTTTGTTGTGTTGCGAGATGTTACAAAGTAGAATTTTGCTTTACAATTCACGAAGTTGTCGAGATTTCTTTTCATAGGAAAAACTTGTTCCGATTGAATGGATCTCGATGAAATTAATTGTTTGAATTTAGAACGTTTAAAAGTATTTATTTCTCTAATCACACTAATATTATTAATTTTGTGAGTTTTTGTGTTTGTTACTCCTTCACGCTCAAACGGCTGGACTAATTTTGATAAAATTTTGTATGGAGGTAGATGACACCCTGGATTAACATATAGGCTACTTTTTATCCCGATATTCTCACGAGATCGAGACTTACGCGGGTAAAACCGCGGGGCGCAGCTAGTAATATTATAAATGTGAAAGTTTATAATATGTTAAAACGCTTATCCTACGTTGTGTCCTAGTTCCAGGTCATGGTCTACCTACCCATGTACCAAATTTTATCCAAATCGGTTCAGCCATTTTAACGTGAAAGCGTTGCAAACAAACAAACTCAGTTTCGCATTTATAATATTAGTTAGGAAGTTAGGATAGCAAACTCTACCATTATTTTACCTACAGGAGGTAAAATAATTGGAGAGTAGAATGAAATGAACCAATAAAATTGCTTTGAATATAACGCTCATATTTTATGAATTGAAATTCTGAATGTCTAACTGCTTATTATAATTTTTTTTAGAAAGCTGTATAATATTTTCTTATCATAAATTAATTTTGTAACAATAACCTTTATTGGGAACTTATAAAATGACTGTGATCTTTGAATATACTTATGAGGGATTTTAGTGAACCTCATATTTTCAGCTATTTGTAAACCTAGATATAGGTAGGAAGGTGTACCTATCCCACTCCTGTTTTTTCTTGTTTATCTAAAACGAAAACCTTGTATTCCTCGTTTGAGAATATGTTATCATTATTTATAAACCCCACATTTTACGATCACCTATTTTATTTCAAGGTAAACAACCAATAACTTAAGGTAAATAAATAGCTCTGACAAAACAGCAGCTTTTACGCCTTGTGCCTCCCTACGGACCAATAGCGAACATCTTGCCTACCTAACTGCCAAAGTTATAGCCCGTGTCGCACCGTTCATGGCGGGTCGTCAACCTGATAATGAGCCCGACATATCGGGGCAAGGTGAGGCACAGCTTATACGGTGATTAATGAATCCGACCCAAATCCATCTTAGTCACTTTACAAAATCCCTTTTATAAAATACAATTTTCTTTGTTCGCAGCAATTCGTGTGGAGCGATTTCTCAGAGGAATACGTGCCAACAGACCGTAAACACACGTTCTACCCTTCGGTGATCATCAACGAGCACCTATATGAAGTCAAAATAACAGATGTACCAGTAATACCTTACTTTCCAATAAACTCATATTACGAATGGGCTCACTACCGTTTTTATGGACTCCGAAGTGCTACTGCCTATATTCTAGTCTTCGATTTATCTAACGTTGAAACTTTCCAGTATATACGAACGTTGAGAGACCAAATGGTTGAAAGTCGGGACATGAGAAACGTTCCAGTGTTAGTTGTTGGCAATAAACAGGATCTACTTTGTAGTAACACTCCATCTGCGGCTAGTGGACTTCAACAACTAGCTATTGCAGAAAGTGCTTGCGGAGATTCAAGAGAGAAGAGAAGAAATATCGTGAACTTAGTTCGTAAACACTGGAAGTGTGGGTACGTGGAGTGTTCAGCTAAGTATAATTGGAGGGTCATAGCTGTGTTCAAAGAGCTGATGGAGATGATTGATGCTCTTGAATGGAGTGGAGGTGGAAGGAGCTCGGAACCTCCTCCAGACTCATCAGCCGGTGGAAGTACACAAGAGACTCGGTGCGTGATTGCTTAGCACTGTTAATTACTTTGACCTAATCTCGATTATTTTAAAAGAACCGAAAAAATCTCAACTGAAGTCTTTACAAGATAACTTTGTCCTATGAATCTTTGTTTATCTAATACAATTTAGCAAGACCCAGCCGGGGCTTTTATCTATTTTAAGGTTTCTAATTGACCACTTTCTGATCGGGCTTCCAGAACGTTCCGTAGATTCATCAATTCACAAACTTGCACTTGTAAAACTTTGGCTGAAGAGCTTGTGCAAAATCCAATCTAACCCTCGTAAATTGGTCCATATTTCATGCATCTTCGACTAAATTTGAAAGCCGAGCTTCTATTCTCTTTTATGGTTTCTTTTCGGATTATTCATTCCTTTATTACTTATTTTTCCTTTGTTTCATATCCTCAAGTTTAAAGACTTGAGCAAACTTGACGAGTACTCGTACATCTTCCATACGATTCATATTTAGTGGTAAATTTTCTCAATAACATTATTTTGTTATTTTATATAATCGGTTTAATTAAAATAATCGAGTACATTTCACGTCTAACGTATAACGCACAGAATTTAGGAGTTAATGAATGCTGTTAATGAGCGAATGTTTAATGTTTCCAAATGGTTGTAGTTAATAATGTTGTGTAATTCCATATTCCGTGTTGACATTGCAGACATTCATTCAATAGTATAATCTGATGATATAAAAGTAAATGAAACAGTAATATCAGACATTCCTGGGTTTTTTGACAATCCCAAAATAATGATTACTAATAGCATGAATATACAAACCTGAATTATTAATAATAGCACATTGATCCGCTCCAAACCCAATACAGATAGATACATATACATACGCCAATACAGATATACGTATTAGAGAAACAACCGCTTTCACGAACAATTTGTACTGGACAAAGCCAAATCATGCCAGTTATAAAATGAAGGTAATATTGCTCTTTTGCGGAATAAAGCTTACGTGGAAATTGATTGCCGTCATTATATTTCTTTTACTTTCGCGAAAAGGACAAAGGCTTTAATGGCCTTCATATTTTTTATTTCCTGTACTATTGCTCGTATCTCTGGAAACCTGCCGTCTTCCTCTTTTTGCTAACTAATGTAGTTATTTTCGTACACAATCAAATTCTAAAACGTGTTTTTGTTCCCATAAATATTATTATTACTTTTTATCAGCAACTTACTCATTGTTATGGGCTATAATTAATTGCTTAACATTTTCATGTCTCCTCATTTACATTAAATTGATTAATTAAAGACCAATTATATCGGGCTTTGCAGTCAATAGTGTCACTGTAATTACATTTATAATTATCATGCAACCAAATTGATATTGGTAAAACAGATCAAACAATTGTTTAATTATTTGCATTTGCCTGCTCTGTGTTTGTTCAAATGAGTGTGCATTCAGCATTGAATTCTGTTGTAAGAGAAACGTATTTTTCTCCACAGTTTATAGCTTCTATGTTTTGGTAGTCCACAAATTGAAAATGCTCCAATTTTTTGTAACAAAACTCTCTTGTGTCCTAAAATTTTCTCCACTATATTTTTGTAACAAAATTACACCAGCCCACAATTCGCCCTTCAAACAATATGTAAGCTTTAAACTTATATTCGTGTATTAAATTTATTTCAGGGTACTTTTACACTTTTCTACTAACACTTCTACGACTAGTTACTGTTTAGAATCTCGACATACCTACCTGTAAGTTATGAATATTGAGTGTACAATTTGATAGATTTAATAATGTTTAACCGACTCATTGAGAAAAAAGAGAGATCATTATCTAGACTGTATTTACGATTGCTTGTAGAAACTTGAATTTTCCATTTATATTGTCCAATTAATTATGTACGTTAACCTTTTCTTTTACATTCTTCTGTTTGTCTTAATAACAAAATAGTAGTATAAGTATTTATTCTTCTTATTCTACCTCCTTATTCATTCCATGAGTTTGAATATTTCAGAGTACATCTTCTCCCGAATTTTCCTAGATCTAGTAACTTACTCTGTGTTGTGCTTCTTACCTACGTGCTTCCTATGTCGTTGTTTATAGATATTTCTTTATTAAGATTAGTACCAATCCAAACGTTGTATAAAAAATCTATTTACAATTCGTTGCATTTTAGAGTTGTTAGAATATTTTGTACAATTTTATCAAATGTTCGAGTTGATGTTGAAATGAGAAACGCTAACTGAAATGCGTATCTTCGAAACAAAGAAATGTGTCAAGTATAATTTTAATTAAAATTTTAGACCTTCCAAGGGCTGGCTTTTACCTTAGTCATACAACGTGGCAATGTCGCCAGTTTCTTGGGTACATTACCAGTGGACAGCGATGCGGAGGAATTTTGCAACGCTATATTTTAGTTTGTTAAGTTTTAGTTAAGTTGGATATTTATTATATTGTGTAGCATCAACATCGCCACATGCGAACAACGCGTCACACTGACGTCACGCAAAATTCTGCATCACGCAAGCAGAGTGTACCGCGTAACTAGCATATATTATATACATCATCCTGACATCAACTGTCGGGCAGTTGCCCACCAGAAACAACACCCGTCTGGTCGGAGCATCCTCCCTTTTCTATAGAGGATGAGTGAACTTTACCTCATGCCTCTAAATATTGTTATTTTTAATAATTATACAAACAAAGTAAATGACAGAACAATGCAGTGACAAAAATAGTTTTCTTTAAAAAATAATATGCGTTTTTTATATTCTAATATTAACAAAAACAGTTAAAAAAGAAAATTTCTAAAATAAATCTACTGCCATGCTACTAAATTGGAATTGTAATAATCGTAAATTAAAATCTAGCGTTTCTCATTTTTATAATAACTTTAAAATATCATTTTTATTACCAGGTATTGTATAAAATTGCTGTGTGAGAACTATAGGCTAGATAGTAATTAGTTATTTATTGTTAACTATTATAATTATTAGAAAACTGAGGAGTTAGAAAACGTAATATAAAAATTGTCTGAGTTAGTTATTTAGATTTTTCATGTCTTAAATAAAAGTATTGTTTTAAAAGTTTATAGGTATTTAGTTAGATTTGAGTTTGTGATATAACACTTCTATGGACATGATATTTTTGGTATCATCTAGTCAGTTTCGGTCAAAGATTTTAATTTTTGGATTCGCCTGACCGAGTCAAAAGATGGGCATATTTTCGATGACAATGACATTTGAATAGTATTGCCTCGCTCATTCATACTGAACATCATATCTATCGTTCGATGCAGGATGTGTGAGCTCACTCTTCTCAATATGGTAATTTTTTCTCGCGACCTACCTAATACAGTGCGGGAAAATCTAACGATTTAAATCTTTGGTTTTAGTGAAGTTTCGATAAAATTAAGGATAATTTCATGAATGTTCACAGTGGCCAAATTGTAAATGATTGCAGTGTGACGTAAAAGTAAGTAACTTTAGGTATCGTTATACAATTGTTACACGGTGCAATAAAAACGTTGTGAACGATTTTAATGTGTCTTCTTATTTTACTTAAACATTTACTTCTTCCTGAAAACTAGATTATGACAGCGGGTGGATGGTAATGTCAGCGCTAGCTACTAGCTACCTAGTGCTAACGGTACCAGGATAAATAAAACACTTGGTTGTGATATAACACGAATTTTACCCCATCGGACGGTAGGTATTGAGGCAAAATACCAGGAAGTAAAAGTTCATAAAAAACCCATGTCAATCCCACTCGCACGAGGAAAAATCTCAAAACATCTACTCCGTTCTTACTAATCTCAATCTCTATTAAATGCCAGTCAATTCTGACCGACTGTGGGTTCTCGATCATAAGCTGAACCAATTTTGTCAACTTATCACACTTTGCGAAGGCCTCTCTCCTCTCTGTCTCAACCTCTAGGAGGGACCATAGTTTTGAAAACTAGTTACCACTTCTAACTCACGATATTAAATTCTAACTCGGCCTATCAAATCCGACCTATTGATGGTGAAGACGTGTGTTCACTCCCTCAAACCCCTTGGCGCTTGGCGAGGTATGTCACCTCACACGCTCCCCCGGCTGCGTCCGATGTTTGCTCCCAAAATTTGTAACGAATAAAAATAATAATGCATTAGTATAACGATCGTAAGGAAGTATGGCAAGGCGAATAACTTCACGCACGCTTTTTCCAGGCCTGCTGTAGACTTTTTGGCGTCTGTATCCTGGCTGCGTTTCGGTGACTGGGTAGGTGGTAGGGGAAACCAAAGCTTTTGTTTGTGCGATTATGGATGAAGTTATCATGGCAAATAATCTGTCGGAAATACATTGTCAAGGACGGTACGGTTCAGATCTGTCGGGCATGCCACCGTCCCGGTGAATCAATCAACATATTATTGTTTCCGGTTGTTCTCGTCTTGCTAACGGCGAGTACTTGCACAGACACAATCTAGTGGCTAGGATTATCCACCAGCAACTTTCCTTGCAGTACAACCTTGTGGAGTTCGAAGTACCATACTTCAGATATGTGCCCGACCCAGTTCTCGAGAATGGTCACGCCACATTGTACTGGGAACGATCTATCATCACTGACAGCACAATTGTAGCCAATAAGCCTGATATTGTGGTGATAGATCGACGAGAGCGCCGTACAATGATTATATATTATATATGATTAGATATATAATAGATTATTATTATTATAGATTATATATTATTATTATAGATTATATATTATTTATTATATCGCTGTCCCTCATGACGAGAATCTCGTGAAATCTGAGAAAGATAAAAAAATCAAGTATCTTGACTTAGAACACGAGGTTTTTGACATGTGGGATTTGGACTCTGCAATCATTATACCGATAATCGTTACGGTTAATGCCCTAATAGCGGAGAGCCTCGACCCACACCATAGGAGGCTCACATTGCGCGGCTGGGTCAAGTGCTTGATTCAGAAAGCTGTACTCCTGGACACGGCACGCATAGATAGGAGGTTCCTCTCTCTAGAACCCCGATCACCGGCAGCTGGGACCCTTTTCCTGATGTCAAAAGGCCGTATTATTGCCACATCGGTTAAACAAGGTAAGGCAAACTTCAACGCGCGCTTCTCTGTGCAGATTAGTCAAATCATGGGGCAATCAAGGCATTTTTCAAGCTTTTTAATCTTACCTAACATCAAATCATGCCGGTAATTCCTTGGTAGTTTGATCGCATTCAATTCATCATTATTTACCTTAGTGGCTCGTCTTCCTTGGGGTTCATTCTTCAAGTAAAGGTTCCCGTACGAAATGAAGATCGCACGGTGCAGTCATTAGCCGTATCCTCTCCAAACACAGCATTGATATTGCGAGCTGTTTCTGCTGCGTTAGTTCCACGTCGGAACTCGTATTAAAAAAATACTCTAATTTTCAATGTAATGTTAATGTAATTACTTTAAAAGCAGAATGAAAAAACAATTGTAAGTCAAACAATCGAATGTTGTACATTTTTCAAATTTATAATGTTATAGTTAAGTATCGTGTGAAAAAAGTTCCACTCTGAAATCTCACACCATGCAGGTTTAATTTTAATTCAAAGTGGCCAGTATGTTAAAATGTCAATTTCATATTTAAACCCCTATTATTACCCAGTAACTTGATTGTGAGGGTCAGATAGTCGCGCCATATAAAATACTGGTATTCAGCTGGATCCGGTTAGACTGAACACTGACCCCAGCATAGTTGGGAAAAGGCTAAGCAGATGATAAGTCAATGTAATACCCATTGATATTATATAATATTAAATAGATATGTTATACACTCACAAACAACCGAAATGAGTGTGCCGCGCAGCAACGGCAGCACACTCCCTCTTTTCATTCATTTTACATTTCACTACAAGTAAAATACGTCCCAATTAGGACGTTTTCGAGTTTTCACAAATGTGTGCTCACAACATATCTGTTTATTATAATATCATTGTATATACCTGAACAATTTAATTTCTTCCTGCTTTTCCAAGTTAACTTTAGTTGTTATCTTCTAAAATTTGAACCATGTGGCAATACAAGATCTCTGATTTTTCAGTGCAAAACGAAATTGCAAAACAGATATTTTTACTCGCCTGCGGAGTTTTTCAAAAGATTAATCTCAGATAAAATTTGTCACGCTTAAAAAAAAGAAAAAACTGCCAGGATGCTATTTGTTTTTATAAATCCGTTTCACTTAGACCAATCTTTCAAAGAATTTCTATAAAAAAGGTACTTTACAAGATTATCTTTTACCCTAAACTCAACACGCAATGGTAAAAAAAATAAAACCTTTATAGTTATACAACATTAGTTTTTGTTTATACTAAACCTCTTAAGGGGTCATTGTATTCATCATTATGAACAACTTTTACTATGGGACCAAAGTTGAAATCACGAAAAAAATATCAGCTGTTCCCTACATTTTGACGAGTTCAGCGAACATAAATGTAGGGAACAGCTGATTATTTTTTCGCGATTTCATGGTTGGTTCCATAGTCAAAGTTGTTCATAATAATGAGTACAATGACCCCTTAAGAGGTTTAGTATAAACAAAAACTAATGTTGTATAATCTGCGACCTGTTCCGGGTCACACGGGTGCAATTTACAAGAAATGTGAAGACGGTATCCTGTTCACGGCACGTTGTGCACAAGTTCTGATCAGTATTCTAATAAAAAGTACTAAGCATGCATGAATACAAGATAATCATCATCATCATCATTTCAGCCGAAAGACGGCCACTGCTGGATACAGGCCTCCCCAAAGGGTTTGCCATAATCGCCACGCATGGTAGGCGGGTTGGCAATCGCAGTAGGTATGGTGTTAAAATGCATATTATAGAACGCTGCTGCCCATTCTCTAGTAAGTCCCTTAGTCCGTAGTCGCCTTTTACGACACCCACGCGCCACGGGAAGAAAATAATAATAGGGTGGTGCTATTCTTTACGGCGGGCGCCACACATAATATTTAATTAGTTTTATTAAGTGCTTCTTTTTTAGAGTTCCCTATGTCCGAATGAAGAAACGGAACTCTTAAAGGATCACTTCATGTGTCTGTCAGTCTGAGTGTCTGGCACAGTCAATTTGCTCCGAATCGAATGGACCGATTAATTTGAAATTTGGTACCTACACATACCAATTTTTATGACCAAAACACGGACGTGTTTTGTGAGTGACTTACGTAAATAAATGAATTTTCAATATGGGGGTCAGTTTTGGTAGACACAGAAGAAAATTTTTGAAAAAAGTTTTGACACTACCGTGGGTGTGACATGTCAAATGAAAGAAATTACTGTGACTGTATCTCCAGGATATATATTTTTATCATTAAAAAATCACAAAAAAAATCACTTTTAAAGTTATTTAAGAAACGAATTGAACCTAAAATTAAAAAAAAAATACGATAAGTAATTCTTTACTTTAATGTAGATTACAGAAAAACTTATATGAAGTTTATGGTCTTAAAATAACATGGTAAATCTTTATATATTGTGGGTACAGACTTGCATTTGCAGTTGGAATGTATGGGAGAACATGTTCTTCAACTACAATGTTCAGTTTTTTCTTGGGATAAATTCGTACTAACTACGGAACCCGTCATTGTGCGTGGTCCAACACGCACTTGTTTATATATTCACATAATATTATATATCCATCTGGAATAAGGCACCTTTCGAATGGTGAAAGACTTTTCAAATATTTCCGGAGATTCCACATAGACACAGACTCACAAAATTTGCTCTCTCTTTATTATAAATTTGTATAGATACACACTTACCATTAACTTTTGTGCTACGGCTATATTGTCGCGATAACGCGAACTACACCTCGCACGCTTTCTGTTGTACAGCGAGACGTCGGCGTCGCGTCGCCGCGTCGAGCGGTGTGCGAGAGAGAGCGTAACCCTACGGCTACATTGTCACAATAACGCGAACTCCACTTCGCGCGTTTTCTCTCGCACACCGGTCGACGTCTCGCTGTACAAAAGAGATTGCTCGAAATGTAAATTATCGCGCAGAGTAGCCGTATGGTTCGGCGCTAGAGTGCATGGGAGGCCGTCACCTCTTTCTGCGCAGCAGTAATGTTCGCGAAGGAGGAGGCGGAACGCGTGAGGGAGAGGCAATGTTTGCGCCCTCGCGCCCGCAGGAGACGCCCCGGGCGTCGGGAGTCGTAGGGCGATTTCCGACCACCGTAGGCGTGGGCTTTGCGGGGACGGTGAGCTATGGGTAGCTCGCCCTCCGATAAGGACCAGGCCCGGGTCGAAGGCGCGTTGTGTTCCACTCGCGCCTGAAAGAGATGTCAGCACCAACTGACGGGGTCCGTTAGGGCCAATGCTTGCCAGGGCTGTGAGTTTGTCCGAAAGGGATATCGTGGCCCTGGCATATAGGCAACGGAAGGAACATGGGTGGGTTTTAGTCAGTAAAAGTCTGACACGCCCTCCCGCTCTGCCCCGAGCGGGAGAAGTTATTTGATAATTTCCCACCCAAAAAAAATAGCGTGCGAAGTGTAGTTCGCGTTATCACGACAATGTAGCCGTAGTATTATACCAACTGTTAACCCTTATCACCTCAGGCCAGGGTCGTATAAATTAAGTCTAATAAACGCGTCCCACCATTTTTTACTAGGACTAATTAAAAAGCCAGCGCTTCCAGCTTTTTGCGTCCACATTCATTAATTTAAGTAAGCTGTTTTTACATTTTTGTTTCTACCATTTTGTTATTGTGTCGTGTGAAAAATGGTTTCACTACTTTTGTTTTAATTCTTGGAAGAGTCCATTATTGAATAGGTAAATGGTTGTGTTCTTAATTCAGTTCCCCCGAAAGGCACTTAATTAGGGGATATTCTTATACTTTTGTAGTTTATACTTCACTTTCCTTCAGTGTGTTTACTAATTTAGTAAAAGCAATTAATTAAGTTCCTAGTATGATTAAAATATATTTCATTTGGCCATATTTTTTTTTTATCGACGTTTAAGAAAGTGTAAATTTGGGAGCCGTGGCTGTGCATTATAAGCGTTGGGTACGGAACGTAAGCTTTGTTATAAAAGGTTGGAATTATGGAGGTAACTATACTCCATTTGAAATAAGATTAGACATTTAAATAAACTTGTTTACAGTCCGTTCAACCGATTTTGACTTCTATTCCGTTTTTGCTTTCAATGCCATCCTTATGCCTACATAAGGATGGCATTGAAAGCAAAAACGTGGTTACAATACCAACTGTTTATTAAAGCTGTCATTGGTCATGCCACCAACGCAATAGAAGTCAAAATCGATTGAACGGACTGTAAAAAAGGTTTATTTGAATGTCTAATCTTATGTCGAACGGAGTATAGTGTTAACAAAAGTAGATATAATCCATATCTAGGCAAGTCATTCATCATTTCAGCCGAAACACGTGCACTGCTGGACATAGGCCTCTCCTAAAGGGGGGGGGGGGGGGGGGCGGGTTGCCATAATCACCAGGCTTGGTAAGCGGGTTGGCGATCGCAGTATGGTATTAAAATGCATAGAGAACGCTGCTGCCCATTCTCTAGTAAGTCCCTTAGTCGCCTTTTACGACACCCACGGGAAGAAATGGGATGATGCTATTCTTTACGTCCGGCACCAAACGGACATCTAGGCAAGTAATAAACACCATTAATAACACTCAGAATTAACACTGCGTGCTGCGCTGCGTGCTGCTGCGCTTGCGTAACACTCGGAACGGCATCCTGAAAATTATTGTTAACAGGCCAGACTGTCCTATACAACGGCACTGGGTGGAAGTAGCTATAGGTACGCGTAGATAAGTTAGTTCATCACATTACGTCCCCTGTGATTCCCGCTGTACCTGTGGTGCTACCACACTGAGCCTCGAGGGCGGACGCAGGCAATTTAGCTGTGTTTGTGTCCCTACTAACAATACTAATATAGACTATAAGTACTTTCTGTTACTAACTCATCACTAAACAATCTATGGACTGTTCATGTACCTATATGTGTTAATGTCTGAAATTTTATTAATAACATTCAAAATTACCTTTTTACTACTCTTGCTCAAAAAGTCCGTCATTTTAGCGTACCAGAGCGGGGCTAAAATAGCATATCTTCCTCTAGGGGAAAAAGTTTTTTTTTCTGTTTTGTCTGTTACCTACGGCCAATAAGCCTACAAAAACGAAAAAATCATTATATTTAAGGTGAATCCGCAGCTGTAGCTGTATTAATGATTTTAATAATAATTACGCAAATACTTAAATGATAGAGTCGCGAATCATATTGTGATTAAGATACAACCTGATACTGACCTGCAAATAGAAAAAAAACGTAAGAAAATTTTAATTTCGCGGGCTAGATCTGCATATTCATCTTAAGACGCTGACAACAGGTAAACCGCTGTCACTGTCAGACTGCATACGAAAGAAAGAGAAGCGCGATGACACAACGCTTATAATTTACTTATTGCAAATTATGAAGCAATTATTTATTTACTCAAAAATGAGTTGAGTAATCGAAAATAAAAAAACAACCAAGTTCTGCATACAAATAAGACGTTCTTGTTATTAATTAAATACCAACCGTACGTTGATATTTAATACAAATATTTTGGATTGAAACTCAAAGTAAAGGGTTAGTTTACCGTTTGATTTTTAAATGTAAACGTATTTTGGTTAAGAACCAAGTTTTGACAAATATTATATGTTCAAGAATAACATATTTTTTCTGCTACCACAAACTATATAGATTTGGCAATTTTTTTGTTTAAGACAAGCATACTTTTATCGTTTGCCTCTTTTCAGCACCTTAAGGGGTCGTACAATGGTACACTAGCGCCACTCCTTTAAAATAGTATTATCTCCTGACTGAGAAGAAATTATGAATAACGGCTAGTAGGGACTCTCGGTATGTGTGTCTAGAATTTTCTAATACCTTTTATAAAGTTTCATATTGCGACAGGAAGCAACAAAATTCGATCTAAAGAAAAGCGGCCACATTCCGCTAGATCGTATTTTGTTGCTTCGTGTTTTTTGGGATAAATTCATCCCAACTACGGAACCCTTCATTGAGCGTGGTCCGACTTTTTTTTATTTTGCTTGAGTATATTTTTGATTACTTTTTTTTTGTTGGTATAGTGGCGTGTGCTAGCTACAATATGGATAATATTTAATTTAATGTTTTATGTCGCGTAATGTAAATTATTTTACATAGTATAAAAACAAAATATGTAAAATATTGTTGTATGTAAAATAATTAAGAATTAAGTTTTTCAAACTGACCAAATAGCTGTGCTGCTGGGGAGTTTGTTGCGCCACTTCTTCTTCCCAGCTAAAGCACTAAGATAGGAAGTGCTGAAGGGCGGGCGTTTTAGGGGGACTGTCTTATGTAATTTTAACGTTCAGCAACTGCTTATTCTCAGTCTAGTTGGAATAAATGATTTTTGATCTTGATTTTGTTTGATTTTGATTAAACTATTACCTAATAAAGACACATTCAGACAAACAATGATGAAAAGTTGACATAAATCAAGTTGGTTAAAGTAATGCAGGCAAACGTTACGTTTTCGTACAAGTTACGAAGAAATCGAGGCTATGCTCCACACAGTCACATAATTCCCAAATACATATCTAATTATAATCTATAGATACAATTGGTCACTGACTAAAACATTAAGTACACAAACCACACCTTCCACACCAACATTCACACCCTTACACTACACACACCGCCACCTCACACATACTCACCCCCACACGCATTCCTTATTCCTTATTTAATTACTTTTTTTTGTTTGTTTTTCTATTATGTATTGTTAAAACTCTTTGGCATGCTTTCAAAATTATCTATTGTTTATTCTCTCATACATGTATAGTCAATGTAAACTGGAAGAGCGGAACCACCTAATACAAGCAAATCTTTGCTTAAAAGGTGACTCCAAACATAACAATGTAATTTACATAATTATGTTGATGAAATAAACATTTTTATTTTTTTATTTATAAACTTATGTCTTAAGTTGACTGGAGCTTTCAAAATATGTGTCCACTTCAACCAATCATATAACATGAACCAAAGCCGAGTTCCTCCAGTAACCATCTCGTAACTTGTTAATTTAATTAATTATAATTAGTGCAGTTAGACGGTGGTTCATAGTTGGCACGGTCTCATTCGAACGAGCGATGCTCAGCTAGAGTAATTATTCAAATATAGTTAATTTGAAGGTCCTGTATACACAAGTTTGGACTTTGAATTTCAATTTGTTTTACAAAACTACATATTATTTATATTTAATGGACTCGAGTCATATAATGTTTATTTCTGAGTATATGGTACCTACATTGAGATTCATGGGAAGTTGCGAGGTAACCCCATCACAAGTATCCTTATAACTTACCGGGGCTGCCTCAATTTTGTGCTGTGGAACAATTGTATGAGAAACAATAAAAAGGGTTTTTTTTAAGTCCATTCAACTCAGACTATCGCATACCACTGCTGGACATAGGTATCTCCCAGGCTGCGCTACAACACCCTGTCCTTCACCTTCCACATCCAGTCTGACCCAGCCACCTTCTTAAGGTCGTCGGTTCAGCTAGCTGGGGGACGTCCCACACTACGCTTGCCGAAACGCGGTCTCTACTCCAGGACTCGTCTGCTCTATTGGTCATCGGTCGTTCGACAAACATGGCCAGCCCACTGCCACTTCAGTTTGATTACTCTGCAAGCTATGTCGGTAACTCCGGATAATTTCTGATTTTATCCTTTAAAGAGACTCAAAGCATAGCCCGCTCCATAGCGCAGGACGCACTGGTTAATTATCATTCCCGCAGTGTCTGAAGACTAAGGAGTCTTCAGACACTGCGGGATATAGTGCGGTCTTCTGTAGCTCGAGTGAAATAGAATACAAAAATATACTCGAACGGATACAGAACAAATTCGTCAGATTTATTTATTTAAAGCTGCAAGGGAGATACCAGGGATACCCGTTACTGTATCCTACCTTATTCTATCTCGGTATGGTGGGCTACTATAAATTAGAAATTAGGCGTGAAGTGGCACTGGCAACTTAAGTGTTTTTAAAGTTTTAAGAGGTAGTATACAAAAAGAAATAGGGTTTAATTTACCGGATGGGTACGTGGCGCGGCGGCGCAAGCGGCCACTAACCTGCTGGGGCGCGCACCGCTGACTCGTGCGCTGCGCACTCTCAACACGGTAGCGGATGCCATAGACATATTCACCTGTAGGTACACTGGGTGAGTTCACAAGGGCCACGTACTGTACAGCATGTAAGGTATATTTAAGTATATTTAAGTTACTTTGTCGCATTACATTTATTATCTGTAAAGGAAACATGTGATGTGATAAATAAATAAATTGTTGTCTTTCTTTATATTATATAAATTTTGATTTGATTTGATTGTATGTAAGCAGACAGTAGACAAATGTATGTACGTAAAATATATAAGGTATTATGTGATTTTAATTACTTCCAACGATTTCAATATTTTCCTAAGGTGTCGCAGGTCGTGGAAAATGTTAAACCACCTTTTGAACCTTGCAAAACTTAATAGGTACAAGACATACCTCAACTCAAACCATTTATTTAAATTAAACCTATTACAGGCACTTTTGAATTGCCAAAGAGTCGGTCAGTTAGTCAGAAAGTTGAAGATATTTGCCTATTACAAAACGTAGACCTCTATGGAGAAGAACAGGCAAGAAACTCCAAGGACACTCTTTTAAATCAAGATATTACAAAATCCTGGGTACATTATTCTTGTTGCTTTACCATGCTGGCGCATCTTTCGTTGATCGAAGGGCACAACCTCTCAAAATACAGTATAAGACATTTATTCTTAAAAAAAAACACAATTCAATTAACATGAGAAATACAAGTTGATCTTAAAGGCTCGTGCAGATTGGCTCGACGCGACGGTGCGATGCGACACCGGTAGAACAATTTCCAGAAAGTTTACATTTTCCTAGAAATTGTTCTACCGGTGTGGCGTGTTGCGCTTGCACCGCCGCGCCGCCGCCGTCACGTCGCGCTAGCCTGCACGATCTTTAAGGGGACGATAACGGACTCTTAATGATTTTATACTGAAGATCATGTCTAAAGGAGTAGTGTTAATGATTTGAAAATAATATATGTTAAATTAGAGCATTTTCTCAATAACTTAATACGTGAATATTTTAGATTATGTTTATATTACATAGTGAAATTAATTTGTAAAGTTATCTCTAACGCGGATAATCTTTTAGTATACGTGTATTTTAAAATACCTTTTGTTTTGTGTATAATAAAATTAATAATGCGTCAAATTGGGGACAGCGTGGCGTAAGCTCAGTACAGAATACGCAAGCTCAAGGTCACTGGCATATATCTGCGTCTTAATACTAAATACACGAACTTATGAAGAACGGTAGGTACTCATAAATAATCTAGGTATAATACTTTAATTACTGTTCAAATGGGATAACGATTAAAACTAAAGGCTTCACATACCGGCGCGACGCGACGTGACACAAAGGCACCGCTCGTTCCGCGACACGCGGGGCCTTTGTGCCGCGTCGCGTCGCGCGACTAGTCGCGCCGGTATGTAGAAGCCTTAATGAGGTGAATGAGATGAGGTTGAGACGCGCCCGATATGTAATCCGAAAACGTATTGACTCCTAATACATAAAATATTCACGGCATAGAGCGCGGTGTCGCAATTACGCTGAAATGTTTATTATTGTCTCTTACTAGAGAATGGGCTGCAGCGTTCTCTTTGCATTTTAACCCGCTAGCCAAGCGTGTGGCGATTATGGACCCCCCCCCCCTCCCAATGTTGGGGGCTTGTCCAGCAGTGGACGTCTTTCGGCTGAAATGATGATTATTATTGTCCGGTGATTGACCTGAACAATTACAATAAACTGCAAGAAAATAAATACTATCTAACATTCACTGTAATGTAACCACGTTTTTCCTTTGAAACACTATTAGTTTCTTGACCAGAAACTACAAACTACCTAGATCCCACCGTTTGTATCACTCAGATATTCCTTCAACTTTTCAAAGCTCTAACTTCAACCGTATGCATGTATTTCATATGCTATGGGACTACCAGCTCCATCCGTGCAACTTTCCAATATAAATAAAAGTTTTATTGAAACATGAAAGCTCTTTTATATAAGAGAGCTTATGAAAATGTTTTGTATGATATTTGCTTTTAGAGGTAATAATAATATAACTTAATATAAAAAACTTAAAAAAAAAACTTAACTTAAACTTAACTTACTTAATATCATAACTTTTAACTTTTAGGTTGCACTCAAGGACTATAACAGAATGATATATATTTTATTTTTATTTTCGTAAGAACCATTTTCAAGGACTCGACCAACAATCAATCGTTTAGTCCACTCTTGGCCCCTCGACCCCCAATAATTAATGTGTCCACTGGACCCCTAACTATAGTGTAATCTCGACCCTTGGGGGTCGAGAGTGGATTTTATTGTCCAGCCAAGTTTTAGTTTCTTCTCGACCCCCAAAGTACAGTCGTCAGTAGTAGTAGTATAGTTGCATACTATTTAAAACTACCCTCAATATATTTTTTATAATACTTACTTAAATCATTTGCGTTTTAGTAGTTATCAAGTGATTGGTGCACGCACAAGTTCTATAATTTGCAAACACGTCTGTTATACCAACTACAAGTGATAGTAGGGCGCATATAAAATTTATAACTTCCCAGAGAGGAAGACGTCTACTGCTTCTGGAAGGTCATCAATACCATGTGAAGAAAATGTTTAAAAACGGAAAATCATATTGGCGGTGTATTAACAGGCCTACATGCCACGGAACTGTGACAATATTAGAAGTGGAAAGTAAAGTTGTCAAATCTACAGCGCATTTATGTCAAACAAATAGTGCCAAAAATAAAGTGCAACAGATCATGTCAGTTTGTAAAGAACGAGTGTCAAAGGATTTGAAACAGACCATCTATAAACTATGATGCAGTGGTTACACTCAAGGACTCCGAGCCAAATGTTATGAAGGAATTACCGCCATATAAAAATGTAAAATCAGGGCTTTACAAACAAAGGAACAAAGCTGCAGGCGTAAAAAAAGTTGCTATTCGGCCGCCACGTGCCTAAATTATTTGAGAACTTTTTATTATTTGACTATAGCTATAGAATCTGAGAGAATATTGGCATTCGCAAGTAGTAAAGCCAGGCAAATGATGTGTAGTGTTGATAATTTTTTTTGTGATGGAACATTCATTCAAAGTTTGCCCCCGTCCTTTTCTACAACTATATTCGATTTATGGCGACATTGGGAGCTCGGAGGAAAATACCAATATTGTTCCCTTAGTTTATGCCCTCTTAGGAAGTAAAAAGCAAGTTACGTATAACTTATTATTCAGTCTAATAAAAAAAGTGTTGCCTGATTGGAAGCCAAAATAATTTACAGTTGATTTTGAAAGTGGACTCATGTTAGCATTAGAAAAAAACTTTTTCTGAGATACAAATAAAAGGTTGTTTTTATCATTTCAACAGGGCTATTTGGAGAAAAGCCAAGGCTTTAAATTTAACTAAAAAAAAAATAACGCGTAAACATGTAGCTTTATGTACAGTTCTGGCACATCTTCCTCAAGAAGAAATAGATAATGGATTTCTTTATATCATGGAAGACAGCCCAGGTGAACAGCGTGTGAAAGAATTTAATGATTATTTTGTACAACAATGGTTTGAACACCGACTTATGAAAAATAAATGGTGTTGTTATGGTGAACGACATCGCACCACTAATAAAATGGAAGGTTGGCATGCTATGCTAAATAGAAAATTAGCAAAAACCACCAACATTATACTGCCGTCATAATGAAAAAAGGCACATCTAACATTTTATAAATATGGAGAAAATCGAGTTTAAAATTTTTATTGTTTTTTGGCGAAAAATATCGACTATAAATTATTTTTAGAAAATAGATGAATAATAATAAATTCATTTTCACGATTCCTATACGATTATTGAAATATAAGTTTTTATTTTATTGTCATTTATTAAATAATCAACATTTTCTCTTTCAACGTAGCATAAAAAATTAAGTAAAGTTATTATTATTACGAATAGAGGGCATAACTAACCAATTGTGACTTTTCATTCTGACATTTTGTGAAAAAAATATGAAATAATACAATGAAAAGACATATTTATTAAAATGTGCCTTTTCTTTTGAATAATTATACAAAAAAAAACAGGTAAAAAAAACAATTAGGGAATATCTATAAAACTTTTATTTTAAAAGGTAACAAAAATTAACGTCTCAAAACTTTAAAAAATTACATTTATTATCTGTAACTTAACAAATTAACATTAATTAAGTAACTGTAATTATCAGTCATCATAAAGGAACATATTTGTTTTTTTTTTATAAAAATCACAGCACACTTTAAAATAAAACTTCTAGAAGCTGATTAAATATCCTTATTTTGATTAAATATCCTTATTGAATCAGCTTCTAGAAGTTTTATTTTAATTTTTGTTAATTATGGCACTTTCATAAACATTATATACCTAAACAAAAACTATTTCAAAAGTTAAAAAAAAACCTTACAATAAACGTATCACAATCATCAAGGCACATATAACTAGAACTTCCACTTATAACTTCTTCTTCTTGAACATGGTTTGTTTCTTTATCTGATTCTTCCGGTGATTTTAAAATTGTTTTTCCTGAAACTGGCTGCGAACATGGTATATAAAGTCTTCTGAGTCAGAACCATCACTATTATCGCTGCTTTTTTCCCGTACTTTTGGTAATTCGTAATTTTTATCCAATACTGAGTCATCAGAATCAAAATCGGACCCTGTATCTAACATAGATTGCTAACATGGTCCGAGCTTGATGATTGCACCGAGTGTTGAACGCCACTTGTTGACGGCGCTGGAGACCATTTTGCCTACACAATAATTATCGTTGCGTAAAGCAGCACTAACTAATCTTGCACTTCGTGATTGCATATTGCTGAAAAAAGAATTAAGTTTATTTTGTAGTATTGATTTTAATTATTTACGATACAGTTCCTACAAAAAATGTCATCATAGTTTTTAAACTAAATCGCATTTAATCTTAATTTCGCCAATAAATACTAATACATCATACTAATGTGTCACAAAAGAAGTGTTATATAATAAAAGCATGCAAATGTAAAAAAAACTTAACCTTACCAGCGCAGCACAGGCAAGCGTGGACTCATCGAGACACGTCAGGCACAACTGGCGGGATTCGCTTCGTACCTCGACCACCTCACTTCACCTCTAGTCAAAGATTTTTGGTAGTAAAGGCATAACTGCTAGTTGTGACTTTTCTTTTAAATTAAATGTCAAGGTCTAGGTGGTAAACTTTAAATCAAAGGGCACATCTCTGGTAGTTATGCCTTTAATATTTAACACAGGTTAATTATGCCTTTTCAAGTAAATAAATGATATTTATCGTGATACAATAAAAGTCACATCTATGCATAGGTGACCTTTTTGACGTACTATTAGTCAGATGTGCTCTTTTTACGTACAAAAAATTGAAAAGTGACTCAGTTGTGCCTTTTAGGCTTACGGTATTTTTGTTTATCTTGTTCCTAAAATTGTACAAAAAATATTGGCAGATGGGCCTTTTTTTTCTGATTCCGGATATGTATATAACTCAATTTCGGAAAATATGTTAGTTGTGCCCTTTTTCCTTATGACGGCAGTATACAATTTTTGAAAATTATAGAAGATGATTCCAATTATCAAAAAGTAGTTAAGATGATAACTTCAACACAATCTAAACGAAGATCAGACGTTGACAACGACAAACGCATTCGTTATATTCTGAATCAGTTTATTATTAAAGAAATACCAGTAAGTCTTTGTTTAGAAAAATTAAGTCCGTTTATTTATTAAGATTGTAAACCTACTTGTATGGTAAAAGTAAAAAGTTATTGCAGATCATACTTAAACAAAGAATACTACTTTATGTCTAATTATTTCTTGTTTATTTTTTTAATATCAATTCCTGAATTTTGCCTTTAGTCTGTGCCTTTACGGTACCAAAATATTAATTTTAGGTACTTACCGAACTAGGGGTTGAAAGTGGACGAGGTATGCCCGTCCTTTGCATGGAAGTTCAGTCTCACCCCCTGGGGTCACCCCCTGGGGGTCGAGTGTGAACTATGTTTAAGGGTTGAGAGGAAACAAATGAGCAAATCTTTTTTTAGGGTTCGAGAGGTCGAGAGTGGACTAAACGACATCAATGTGGGACATGATGATTATGATGAGGTATGTCTCAAATTATCATAACTAAAATGTATAAATCTAAATATTTTTTTGTGAATTATTAACAACACGCCTGTCTCAATTAAAATCAAAGTCAAAGTCAAATTACTTATTTCAAATAGGCACATAGGAGGCACTCCTGAACGTCAAAATTTACAAAAAAAAATTGAATTGATTCTAGTTGCCCCATCCAAAAGGTAGTTTCGTATGGAGAAGAATGGGCAAGAAACTCCACCGTTAGGGCCGATACACACGATGCGTTGCGGCGGCGACCCGGCGTCGGAACGGTGTCGGTGCGGCGGCGTACATACAAATATCCATGGTATGCCACACGGTGCGTCCCAACCGATCACCATGTTCGGCAAGCCTATCCCTTGGGAGAAGCGAGCCAAATATCTCGGTGTGGTCTTAGACCATCACATGACGTTCGGCGAGCACATAAAACAGGTGCGCTCGCGCGCCAGTTTTGCTCTCGGCCGACTACACTCCGTACTCAACCCGCGCAGCAAGTTGTCCCTTAAGTGCAAATTGCGTATTTACACCGCGTGCATTCGACCGATCATGACTTACGCCTGCGTAGTCTTCGCTCACGCAAAGTCATATCACATCCATAAGATGCAGACGCTTCAAAACCGATTTCTCCGTAGAATTACGAAAGCTCCTTGGTTCGTTCGGAACGAACAACTTCACGTAGACCTTAAGATGCCTACCATCAAACAGTTTATGAAGCGCCTTGCAAAGCGCTTTTTCGAATCCGCGGAACGTCATCGCAACCCCTTGGTTGTGCAGGCCGCTAGTTACAGGCCTTCTGCCATTAGTCAGACTCGCCGACCGAGGCACACTCTCTTAGATCCGGATGACCCCATCACTCTCCTTCAGGAAAGCAATAGGGCCACGAGTACAGTGCACAAATTACACAAACCGACCTTCCGTCCTCGCCGCCGAGGTACCACGCGAACTTCCCGAGTAAATGGTAATAAAAGTCCTCCCCCCCGTCCCTTGAATGTCGATGCGCCAGCCGCCCGGTTAGAGGCTGAGAGCGCCGTAGCAATAAATATAATATCCCCTGATAATAATCATGATCAAAATGTTGATCCAGCCCGTCCCCAAATTGTTAGTAATTTTGTGATCCCCCAACGACGCCCTGAGCCGAGGTCCGTACCCCACAGGGGGTGCCCTTAGTGCGCTGTCGTTTAGTTTTTAATATATATAATTTGCGCCCTGGCTGGAGGCTTTAAGATTAAAAACCTTAGGGCAGCCACAGGAATATCCGGTTAAGTAGCAACGACCTCTCTAGGTCTGCTACGAGATGCCATACCTAAAAAAAAAAAAAAAAAAAAAAAAACACGGTGCGTTCCGAAGTCGCACCGCACGTATGACTTATAACGCGCAAGATGAGGCGGGGAGGGGTGTATGAGTTGCGACGCTGGAGCGGCATGGCGGGCATGTCGGCACCGCTCGGTTGTTTGTGCGGCAAAAGAAAGGGCGAAATCTTCATATTCACAGGATCAGGTAAATGGGCAATGGAGAGGGTAATATATTTATTTGCATTCCTAATGACTATGGGTGTTACAATGGTTTGAAGCTAAGGTACAATTACGGACCCTGTTGGGCACAGCAAATAGTATAGTAAAATTAATTCTTAAAATAAAAATAAAATTAGGAAACAATTAGCAATCAACAATTTTTAAATATAAATTAAAATTAATTAAGAAAATATAACACTTATTTTACTGAGATCAGTTATAGGTTGTGGTACACAATAATTATTTCATAAGGTCAATTAATCGTAAATATCATATTATAATATTTATCTAAACATGCATGTATCTTACGACAACTGCTTGTGTTAAATTGTTTTTTTTTTTATCTTTGCGGTGTGGCGCGACTGCGGCTTAACAACGTTACGGCACCGAAACACCCGTGTAACCGCCAATGCGGTGAAATATTTGCGGTGCGGTGCCGCAACGCATCGTGTGATCAGGCTCATCGAGAAAATTGCTGTCGTGTGGTGCGCTGGATAAGACTCGCACATACCAGTGTCTCAAGACGAAAGTCTTTGACCAGTGCGTGTTGCCAGTGATGACCTATGGCACTGAAACGTAGTCACTCACAATGGGCCTTATCAGAAGGCTAAAAGTCACCCAATTGCTATGCAAAATAATGTAAAAAAAAATATAATGCAAAGGCTATGCTTGGAGTTTCCCTACGTGATCGAATCAGAAATGAAGAGACCCGCGAACCAAGGTAACTGACATAGCCCGGAGAATTGCCAAGCTTAAGTGGCAGTGGGCAGGGCACATTGCTCGCAGAACTGATGGCCGATGGGGCCGAAAGGTTCTGGAGTGGCGACCGCGTACTGGAAGACGTAGTGTTGGAAGGCCTCCTACAAGGTGGACCGATGACCTTGTGAAGGCTGCAGGTATCCGCTGGATGCGGGAAGCACAAGACCGGTCGAAGTGGCGGTGCTTGGGGGAGGCCTATGTCCAGCAGTGGACGTCTTTCGGCTGAAATGATACTAGGAAAGCATGACACTAAAGGGAGAAGGCCTATAGGCAGCAGTAGGTGGAACAAGGCTGCTAATGGTGATGATGACGATGATAACATTTCGTACCTATACATGGATGGACCATGACTCTTAAAAAATGTAAAATATTAAAGAAAGTAACGAGTTTGTGGGTCGTAGGTTCGAACCCAGACAGACGCTTTAATTTGTGTGAATAATTCCATCACCACTGCTCTCAAAACGGTGAAGGAAAACATCGTGAGGAAACGGCATGTCCTAGAAACAAAAATTCGATGACATGTGACATCCACCAACCCGCACTGGGCCCGCGTGGTGGATTACGGCCCACTGCCTCTCACAGAGAGGAGGCCTGTGTCCCAGCAGTGGGAACATTATAGACTGATTATGTGCTAAGCAATGATATTATATGACACGGCTGACAGAATCGATTTATTTTCCTGCTCTCTGAATGAATTCACAAAAATAATATTGTATGTGTTATGTTATTTAAGATAGTTATTTATGATAGATAACTAAGATAGTTTAATTAAGGACCACGCTACCGCATTAGGATTTTTTCCTGTAATGATAGCAGTGTTGTGATAAATAAATAAATATTAAACAAATATGTTGTGAGAGCGCCATCGTGAAGACTCGAAAACGTCCTAATTGGGACGTATTTGTTAGTCTGTGATGCCAACATTCGGTGATTGGTGGCCAGAATAATGTTTGTTTACATTCACGCGCAATTGACAACACTAGCTGTCTCTTTTTAGGGTTTCGTAGTAAACAAGGAACCCTTATAGTTTCGCCATGTCCGTCTGTCTGTCTGTCTGTCTGTCTGTCCGTCCGTCCGTCTGTCCCAAGCTTAGCTCAGAGAAGCTTAGTCCTAGAAAGCTGTAATTTGGCATAGGTACACATATTAATCATGCCAAAAAAATGGTAAAATAAAATTAAAATAAAATAAAAACATTTTTTTTTAGGGTACCTCCGTTACACGTGAAATGGGCATGATGTTTTTTTTTCTCGTCTATTTCATAGTGTGGGGTAAAATATTGAGGGTTTGTCAAAACCATTTTTCAATTAAGGGATCCGTTTGCGTAATATTAAGCTTTAAAGTGCTATTTTTTGTTAGTCAAGTGTCCCCCCCCCCTGCCGGCTAAATGGTTGGTTTTGGATATATGAAAAAATTCATGGCAATAGTATATATAACGAAATTAAAAAGAAAACTATCAGAGCTAAGTAGGCTTCACAAGTTAACGAGTAATAGTCGACCAACTTAAATTTGCAGTTGGAGAATTGACCGTAACGTATATCGATGTATGGGAGAGCATGTTTTCCAACTACAATGTTAAGTTTGTTTTTGGGATTAATTCATCCCAACTACGGAACCCTTCATTGTGCGTGGTCTGACATGCACTTAGCCGGTTTTTTGTTTCATGTGGTTTTTATCAAGCCTTAATTTTTACTTATAGTGAAATGTAAATGAATGAAAAGTGGATATGTGCTGTGTGTGTTTTGTGAGTGTATAACATATTTGTTTTATAATATCATTGGTGTTATGTGCAGAATGGAATCATCATTTCAGAATCATCATCATCATCATTTCAGCCCAAAGACATCCACTGCTAGACATAGGCCTCCCCCAAATAGGGGGGGGAGATTTGCCATAATCGCCACACTTGGCAGGCGGGTTGGCGATTGCAGTATGGTTTTAAAAATGCATAGAGAACGCTGCTGCCCATTCTCTAGTAAGTCCCTTCGTGATTTGAATAGGAAGTAGTTATTTCGTTAATCTGCCTCTTTGGTCTAGTGGTCGCAACCGCAAACAACAACAATGTTGCTGTGCATTTTAACCCCTCAGAATATACCTATTCTGAGGGGTTAAAATGCACAGAGAACGCTGCTACCCATTCTCTAGTAAGTCCCTTAGTCGCCTTTTACGACACCCACGGGAAGAAATGGGATGGAGCTATTCTTTACGTCCGGCACCAAACGGAACTCCGAATACACTCCATATATAGCCATAACGTTCATACTGCCGGGATTCAGGCCATCTTTCCGTGAGTCTACCACACACCACAGTCATAGACCAGTGCGTGTTGGAGTATCAAGCACAACAAATAAGTTTTCCAAAACCAACATACCTAGTACTACCGATCAAAATTTTCCAAGATATTGTTACAATAACATAGACATCACTGACATTTACCATTTACCACATTGTTTTCATACCCTGTTTGAAGAGTAACATTATTCAGTTACCTCATTGTTTACTCTTATCCTGTGTTTACCCTTACCCTTTGAGGGTAAACATTTGTATTGTTGTATCGACGCTTCCGCGAATCTTGTCTGGTTTGTTTGTAAGAGTATCGTGTCTACAGGGACGTAGCTATCAGCAGTATCAATGATACGGGCCTCCAGGCTACAGGTTACCTCAAACGTAAATACATAAAATGTTAGATAAAAATTCTCATTTATAAAAGGCCCGGTAATGTATTATAATACCTAATGAAAAATAACCTTGAACGAAAATACATAAAATGTTAGCTAAAAATTCTCATTTATAAAAGGCCAGGTAATGTATTAGAATACCTAATGAAAAATACCTTAATTTGTTTATGGCTTACAACGGCTTCAATTCAATTCAATTTTATTCAGGAACAATTCCATTGTGTTTGAAATCATAAAGAATAAATAAAAAATACAAAATAAATCACGATCATTAAAATTATAAAAGTAACACATTCATAATAAAATAATTATAGAAAATAAAACATTCAATACAATTAAAAATTCAATAACATTACAAGCTTCAAGCTTCAGGGGCGATCTAACTTTCAACCTCTTGCATTCTTAACGTGACGTAGAATATTTTCTATGAAAATTTCATGGAAATTATTTTACCGTCGCGTGTCAAATCACGCCGGTCTACACGAGCCTTAACTTCTGAGTCAAACTCAAACTCAAAACTCAAACTCAAAGCATTTATTTCAAATAAACCAATTACAGGCACTTTTGAATTGTCAAGGGGGTCGGTCAGTCATCAAGATGAAGCTAGTTGCCCATTCCAAAGCTTAGTAGGTACCTATGGAGAAGAACGGGCAAGAAACTCCACGGACACTCTTTTAAATTAACATATGGTTACAAAATATTGGTTACATCATTCGTGTTGAAATTAAACATGTGAGAACGATGCAAAACGTCAAAGGCGTCCGTAACAAAAATATTAAAAAAAAACAATTCAAAACTTAAATTAAAATAAGCCAAGGCCGCTAAGAGATGACCAGTCCCTACTGATGGCGCCCGTTCACGAACATGACGCATGGATTAGCACCATTCAACTCAACCATTTTGAAGGGAGCTAAATGATCCAACACACCCGCCACCATCAGCGAGACATTACAGTGAGCATGACATACTCTCAGCCGCCAGGGCACATTCAAGTCAATGAAAGAAGTACTCAGTAAATGGTAGCTTTATAGTAAGTACATAGTGCTGACACATGTGCTATGCAATTATATAATACTAAGAGATTGAATTTATACAAAACAAAGATAGTTTTTGAAATCTTCAGCAGCTCCAACAGTATTTTCAAATGTTAATCAATTAGTTGAGGTTGTGGTGCTGGACCAGCATTGAGCCAAGCATTTTTATCAGCGATGTAATCCCCCAAATTATAGTATGCCTGCTTGCATAGTGTGCGTTTTATACAAGATTTGAATTTCGTCTCATTCAGTTGAAGTATGTGGGGAGGAATTATATTATAACATTTTAAACAGTACCCCATGAAAGACGAGTCTACTTTTGCCAGTCTGAAACCTGGTTGAGCTAATAAATCCCTACTTCTAGTACTATAATTATGTCTTTCGCCTCTTTTACTAAAAAGATGTAAATTTTTTCTTACGTACATGATGTTTTCATAGATATATTGACAAGGCACCGTCATGATGTTAATATCCTTAAACATTTCCCTAAGAGAATCATAGTCATAATAGTCATAATGCTACTTTATTTATTTTGTAATAATATTTAATTTTTTTATACAGGGCCCCTTTAGAATTAGCTTCGGCACTTTGCGTGTACACACGGCTACACATCAAGCTATACATTTCCAGTATACGCTGACCTGTCATTGTACGGAAATCTTATATAATGCGAGATTAGCTTATACTGGAAATGTATAGCTTGATGTGTAGCCGTCTGTACTCGTACCTACATAATCAGTATCTTTCATGTTCTGTTGTGAAGCTTGAATTCTTGGGGGTTCTATTTCAAAAATGAAATTGATGATTCTTCCAGTTTACAATTTGAAAAATATTGCTGTTTGCTTTGAAATCTAAGCATTGATACTTTGTAAGATTACTCGTCGTGATTGGTTTTCGCAAAGCTCCACAACGTGGTTTTTGCTTTCATGGTACGAGTATTTTGCTTTCACGAAAAAATATTTTTTTAAGAAGAATTTCAAAATCAAAATATTTTATTTCACATTTATGCCTACATGGGCACTTAAGAAACATAAGAAGCACTCCGTTGATTTAGGTAGTTAAATAAAGGTACTCGTAAACAAAAAAAAACACGTGACGAGAGAGCTGTCAAGTAACCGACTAAACGTAATACATCTCACTTCAGTCGTCAGGCTACGTCAAAGTTCTACTCTTCAATTTAGCAACGTTTTATTTCGTTGACGTATAGAGAACCGGTATTGTTGTGATCTTTACCATTGACAGATAACAAAATATTATAGTATTATTATAAACCTAACAAAAAAATTGTTCTGAAGCAATTACATCTACGAAGACTACAACGTATTTTTAACAAGAAAGTGTCATCTATAAAAACCCTTTTTATAATTTGTTTACCTTTATTTAACTACCTAAACGAATGGAGTATAGGTGCACGGTTCCAATTGGTGGTTTCCTATGGAAAAAGCCGGCAAGAAACTCCACGGTTACTCTTTTATGTTGGTTACAGAATGCAATGTTATGTGTTTCCTAGGGCGATGGAACGCGTTTATTTATAATTTCGGCTAAAGGGTTACCTACCCACTACTTTACCGAATTACTTATACACATTTACTTCGAGGTATACAAGTAAGAGGCTATCTTTACATTTTATAAAAAACCGGTCACGAGCGAGTCAGACTTGCGCACCGAGGGTTTCGTACGTATAAATTATGTTGATGATTTCTGAAAAACCGTGATAATTAGAGACATCGCTTAATTTTTTCTGTAATATTTACAGACACTTCTATCACATAGAATAATTTCCGATTGTTATCTATGCAAACTTCGGAGATAACGTAAGGGAACGGTATTTTGTTTTAAATTTTTCATCAAACGTCGAAACTATGCTGCCTAAAAAAAAAAGTTTGAGAATGTGCAAATATGATACCCCCACATGCCCTAGTAGCCCCACTTCAAATTTTTGAGACCCCCTTTCAGTCCCTTTTGCAAAAAAGTTTTTTTTTTAAATTTCTTTCTTGTTTGCAAAATAGTTGGCGCGTCATCTTTAGACGATAAGACGATAACGACGGTATAAACTTGAAATTTAGAATAGTTTTAACTATTCTAAATGACAATGCCAGATCCTGCCCCACTCTTTCATTAATTTACAATAAATGTAAATTTATCAAAATTACCGCATGAAAATATAATCCTTTGTTACTTAACTATTATTCTGATAAACCTGCGGATAAAAAAATAGTTTAAAAAGGAGTTTAAAAACCAAAGTCCTATTTCCTGTTTTTAATCGCGACCATCTGCGTTACTTTCTACGCATACACGTGGAACAAAACGAGATTTTTAATTTAAAATTACATCTATTAATTACTATGTACGGATTTTAATATGTTTTGGTCTAAATACACCCAGTAATTGAAGATAATGTTTTTTTAATATATATTTATATAATAATTATGAATGATACTGTGTTCTAATCATTCTTTCGCATTTGAGCGTTAGGTGCAACGAAACGTCATTGACGATGTCAAAAAGTAATTAGAGATGGGTTGTACACGATATCTGTTATCACTGTTACCGTTACACTAAAATGACAGATCCAAATTACTGTTATTAAATAACAGCCTGTTATTTTTGTACGGACGATAAATATGTATTTAAATCTCTATTGAATATCTTCTTTGTTTCTTTTTGTTTAAAGTTGACATTATAGAATTACGTTAATTTATAAAAAAAAACTTTAATAACCTTGCTATATTCCTTCATTTGTGAGTGTTTATGGTAAACGGTAACAGTCCGTATGGGAGCTGTTTTAATGACTACGTGCCGTGGTGACAGTATGTCTTTGAAATGATCTATTACTTCAAATAACATACCTTTGGTAGGAACAACAGATATTTGTTATTTTTTAATATCTGTTATTTCTATCTGTTACGATAAATACGCCTCACCCCTAAAAGTAATTCATTTTCATTCACTCTGTTCTGTTTGAAGACAGTTTGTTTTTGACGCTCCATAATCTCTCCGTGATCATAAAGGCTTCTACATACCGGGGCGACTTGTCGCGCTGGTATGTAGAAGCCTTAATACTGTTTTATTTTCACAACAATTTTTGCTTATAAACACGGACTCGATTTTGCCTACTCGCCGACTTGTGCTACTTGTCTCGGATTCTGATCATTGCTTCCGACTTGGTTAACGATGCTGAGGTGCATAAATTGTCACTTGTGCGTCGACAAGATGCTTAGAGATTGTAAACTCTGATCTGCACTGCAAACTCTTCTCGCAACATGGAAATCGTTGCAACAGGTATGTAAATACTAGGTTATTTATTGATCGTATTTGACCGTAACGAAAAATCCAAAATAATAATGATTGTACTAACTGCGGTTTTGCTTGGCTTGTAACCTACAAATGCAACAAATTATGAATGAATAGTATACTTAACTAAAAGTATCTTGAATAACTGGTAAGTACCTAAAGGCAAAATAGTCAAGTTTATGTTTTAGGGGTTATGTGTGGAAGGTGTACATAATAATGAACTTGTTTATCTGAACCATAATTATTTTCTTACCTTACAGCTTCCACCAGTAGCCGTAATCTATCAAGAGTGCTTCTTGCGGCTATACCAGCATTGTAGAAATCGAAATGTGAATGTTGAAAGAGATCTAGGTCACACACACGTTTGATGTGGACATTCTGTTCATTCATTTTGAAGACAGTGATCCATTAATAACTTATTATAACTGCACTTTACCTAATCTTAAGGTATCCAACCTAAATGTAATAATTGTTCTTAGATTTAAACAGAAACCGCAAGTTCTAAAGACATTTAAACATATTTTTAGTTATCACTAATAAAGCAGCAATAGACTGCTTCATTCGACATGGTTGTAAACCAACTTTTATTTGATGGGTCAAAGTTCTATGGAGTTGCTGGCATTGTCCTTTCAAGTTGATAGCATTAGTAGTTCTTGAGATATCCAGGTGTGACAGACAGACGGCCAGACAGACTTAGTCTCACCATAAGGGTTCCTTTTTACCATTTTGGTACGGAACCCTAAAAACCATCACATCCGTGCGCAAAGCGGATGATCTTAGTCTTTAGTTACTTCATTTTCTCAGTATTCCACAGCTCTTTCTGTATCGGGTTGTCCTAGTAACAAAACGAAACAATGACAAAAGGAGGCCCGTTTCCGGTGCAGAACACCGCAATATCCGGCGCTCGCTCCAACACCTCCGTCATTCGCGAACACAACAGAACTCTTTGTTTACACGGCTTGTTCAATCGATACCTCCTGTAGTTCCTGCGTTGCTAGTACCGAGGAAATGAGGATTGTTTGTGAATGTACCTTTTCTGGGAATTGATACTGTAAATAAGATCTATACTCCGTTTGAAATAAGATTAGACATTTAAATAAACCTTTTTTACAGATCTTAGTTACGGAGCGCGTTCCAGTCCAACTACTTTATTAAGGTTCCTAAGCAATTTATGCTCGTCCCAATGCATAGGATGAAGTCACCATCAGTTCTCCTGGTTCTTACCAAGAGAATTCCTCAACTATTAACGCCCCTGCATCTGGAAAAACAATATTTTGTAAAAGATGATGAGCAGTTGAAATGAGGCTATTGTAACTTAGATATATGCAAATTGACCCACTAAAAAGTGAAAAATAAAAAAACTTTTTATAAAAAAAATAAAACCGACTTCCAAAAAAAAGTTTTTTTGCATCCTGTCGTTTGCAATGCGTGTCCATTATAGTATTACTTAGGGTTAAATTGATTTTTTAAGATAAGATGATTGAGTTCAGCATTCTTCTTCCACGAAAAAACAACAGTATTTAATTTGCAGTATCGTCAAACCTAGGGTTCCACCATCACCCCTTATAGTAGTACTACTTATTAAATCTTACTTCACTATGGAAACAGATAGAGCTTTATAGGACGTGAAGCTCTCCATATTTTTCCCGTACTGAAGTAAGGTTAAAATAATACTGCTTCAGAGGGTCCCAGAAACGATTAATTGCACTTGTAATTTTTTGCACGATTGATACACATTGATACGCAAGATAAATGATTGACGTTCAATTAGTTTACGTACAAATATATCTTACAAAGCTGGGTCTTTGTGAATCAGCTGTAGCTGACATATTGGATGTCTTAGATTTCTGATACCCTAGTAAAAACATCTTGTTATTTTTGTGTCTAATGTACCTTTATGAGATCAAGGATTCGTTTCGATATCAGGATCATCATCATTTCAGCCGAAAGACGTCCACTGCTGGACATAGGCCTCCACCAAAGGGGGGTTTGCCATAATCGCCAGACTTGGCAGGCGGGTTAGCGATCGCAGTATGGTGTTAAAATGAATAATGATTCCAAACATTTTAATGCCATCTAAGAGAAAATGTATCTTAGTTAGCTCGCATTTTTTTCAGTGAGAGAATAAATTAAACAATGTTATTCATCTTGTAGATTACACCAATCTAGACACTGTGTAACAAACTTTCAATCACAATCCGAGAGTTTTGAAAGATATTGGTAATCCATTGCTTCAATAGGTTTGAAAAACTCGTTTGCTCAACAACGTTAATAACGCGATAGACGTGGGTGTTCCGATCAATTTTAATTTTATTTAATTAGAACATGGAGGACTTACAGCTAATAAAAACAGACAAAACAAAAAGGAAAAGCCAATTACAAACCCACACGTATAGACAAATAATAATAAATAATGGTGTGAGCAAAAAAAACAAAAACACGTCGCCATAGTTAAAGTCAGAAGCAATATAACACATGCCTAAACAATTATATTAAATAATAGAGAAAATAATAAAGACTTTTTGCCTTTAATAATAAAGAATTTTTGTCTTTCAAATAATAAACCTACCGTTACTCGAAAAATTTGAGGCTTAAGCACCTTCTGGCCGAATTCACTCAAATTTTGAATGGATCAAAATCATATTCCTGGCATATATCATTGAAATTTCTGCTTGCGCGCACAATATAACTGTTTTGCCTGTAATTCGAAGATGTATGAGGTACACGTATGGATGGATAAAACGAAATGCAAAATTCAATTACTTAGCACAATGTGGCTAAGTACTTTCTGCGTGATAAATAAAATTAATAAACTTAAAAATTTGATATAGGTAAGTGCCCGCTGAAAATAGGGCCTACCGAACGACAAATTGTAGGACAACAACAAGATAATTATGAATAAAAAAGTTACATTTACTACCATAATGAGATCATAGTGAACACACAACACACAAATACATGCAGTGACAATATCGTTAAGGCCGTACCTAGGAAGTAAGAGGGTCCTTACATACAAAGGGTTGGGCTGCAAAGGTCGGTATCTTTGTTATTTGGGCCCTTATTTTTGGAAAGAGATACCCTTTGCATGTTCCGTGTGTTGTCATTTGCGATAAGAGATGTAATATTTATATAGCAAATGGTATGTTTATTAATTTAATATTCTTGTGGAGAAATTTGTTTTTTTTTTAATAAAAGATCGTTTCTGACACTAATATTGCTTGGCTAGGTATTTATAACAGTTATTTTTTTTTTCTTTAAAGCTCGTGCAGTCTGGCGCAAAATAGGGGGCGCGGCAGGCAGCGCGACACTTTTCATGAAGTTTTCATAGAAATTGTGCTACTAGTATCGCGTCGCGCCTGTTTGCCGGAGCTTTACTTTTCCATAAAAAATATTTTAGAAACTTCTATCTGTATAGGTATATTACCATTGATGGCAATGAATAAAACTTCAACTTTCCATATGAGATTAGTTCTTTTATGGAACAAATCTTACTTATAGAGATAATATTAATGATCATCATCATCATCATTCATCATTTCAACCGAACGACGTCCACTGCTGGAAATAGGCCTCCCCCAAAGGGCAGGTTTGCCATAATCACCACGCTTGGCGCCTGCGGGTTGGCGATTGCAGTATGGTGTTAAAATGCATGGAAAACGCTGCTGCCCATTCTCTAGTAAGTCTCTTAGTCGCCTTTTACGACACCCACGGGAAGAAATAGGCGAGTACTATTCTTTACGTCCGGCACCACATAGTATATTGATTATACTTAATTATGTAAATACATAAACTATTTTTTATGATCGTAAATCATATTTTGATCAAGATACAACCTGACACTAATATGCAAATTGAAAAAAAAAAACGTAAGAAAGTTTGAATTTCGCGGGATGCTCGTACCACTGCGGATCCATCTTAATAATTTTCATAATAAAAACAACTTTTTCTCAAACATGCATGGAAATATTGTCATTATTTTCGAGAAAAGAACACGCGAAATATCGAATTTACGGTCAAAGAAAATCAAATCCATTGCAGGAGCGTTTTTTGAATTTGGAACATTACAACGCTCCACCAATGTTGTATGAAACGGCGTGCTGGGGTTATTAAATACTCTTTTCTCAAAAATGCTTGGAAATTCGAGCATTATTTTGACAACCTTCTTCGAGATAAATCGAAATTGCTGTACTGGCCATTGTTGTACATGCGAGCAGCGGCCACCAAAAGTTGTATGAAAATCCATGTGTCGTGGTTTAGCGGCCAAATAAATTACAAAGTAAACTCTTAACTATCGTGTAATTTAAAAATGGAACGATCTTTTACACTGAAACATGGCAACCAAGGAGGTAACTTATAAATTTCGAACTGGCTTGCAAATAGAAAGCTGTATATTGAAAAAAAAAAACAAATGAATACATTAGCGCGTGAAAAATTATCAATGTTCGGAAGGTTGTTCGTCATTGAATATGGAATTTATAAATAATTTGCTTTCCCTGCATTCTTTTGAGAAAAGCACTATGTATGCCTCGTCGGAAATGGTAATTTATTGCCTGTCTCGTATTAGTGAAGTCCTCGCCTACGGCTCGGCCTTCAAACTCATACTCGACCTGCAATTGCCTATTTCACGGCCTTTGCAATAATGTACTATTACAACAAATCACATAGTACATTACGTTGCAGCACAAAAAAATATTAACTTTAATACCCATTCCAGAATATTCCGCTTTTACCAGTTTGGTAACAAAGGCAACTCAGGACAATAGTGGGACGTGAGGTCCTGCTAATGGACCCCGTGGGAGGTATACCTTACATTATTTATCGGGAGTAAATAGCCCCTTGACACTACTGTATACTTGTGAGGAATGTACTGCGACTGGCGAGCGGTGACATGGTTTGAATTTGGAATAAGATTTTTTTATCGTTTGTCTTTACAGGAACGTTTACGACGTACGGCATTTCATACAAATTTTCAAGCCCTTGTTTTTCGAAATGGCAATCGATTTTAATGCAACTTCATACGCATAAGCTCAAAGCAGGATACAAAGGTCTAAAAATTTAGTTAAGAATATTTTCGAAAAGTCTTATTTAAAAACAGATAACTGGAAATCTCTGTTTCTATGGAAAATTTAAAATAGGTCTAATTTGGCTGTAACACTATTTTTCGAAAATATATAATGTGATTCAAATGGCCACACCGTGTCAATCAGTGTAGTCGAACATGCAGTCGATTCCAATCTCAATCCCGATTTCGTTCAAGAGTGCCAATTTTCTGAAGATCGGAATTGAAACTGAATCGGATTGGAATACGATCGCGAATGGGATTGATTTCAAGAGTAAGCGTGCTGGTCGGGCTGGTCCTTATCAGACGGCGAGCTACCCATCGCTCACCGTCCGCAAGCCCGCGCTTACGGTGGCCGGGAATCGGCCTGCGACTCCCAACGCCCAGGAGGACTAGTTTACCTGAATCAGATAAAGATGAACACTCAAAATATAGCTACCAAACCGCTTACGCCACACTGTGGTCAAACCTTCAGTTAATTAGATACTGTTAGTACTTCTCTGTTTTTGTTGCCATAGCGCCCTCCCCAGTCGTCCTTAATCATTGTAATTGAAGTAACAACTTACGGAAGATAGTTTATGTACAAGCCCTTCATTAAACTAGAACTGACGTAGTCCTTCAATTAAGTAAACATGTAGACCTATCTCAAACAAACCTTCGAATCTTGGTTGGTAACCGATTTTTATCTTTAACCCGGCGAGCATGAGGTGAAAAAAAGTTGCTTCAAGAATGTGGCAGGGTGGGACATACCCTTATCGTAATGTACCGTAATGTAGTTCATATTATTATTTTTTAAATTTTGTTGATTTTATTTTGTAAACTAATGAATTATTGAATGGAATTAAATGAGAGAAGATCTCTATAAACTAATAATTATTTATGTAGTCACGTTTTTCATAAACTATAATAATTCTAGGAACAAAATTTAGGGTTTTACAAAAATTAAGAATTTAACAAAAATATTAGTCTTTGGAATGTAAATCAACTTAAAACCAAAAGATAATGAAATCCTCCTCGTAATTAAACTTATATTTTATTTTTTTATTGAAAATAAGACTAAGCAGTACTGTTGAGATCAGCACATACATTTTGCATACTTCAAACATATGGCATACTCCATATATATTTTTGAAGTTAGAGAGTTGTAATGCTGATTCTAATGATTATAATTCTATAAAGCCATATTTGTTATGACCGCGAATCATATTTAGATCAACATGCAATCTGTTACTGACCTGCAAAATGCAAAAAACGTAAGAAAAATTGAATTTCGCGGGCTACCTTAGCGTATCCCTCTTAAGCTCGCCTCTGTTACATGAGAGTAACATACCTGGTGAATTGTGGGTGAACTATAGGTACACGAGTACACCTCTGCGCTTTGGGGAATACAGCCGTGATGATATATGATGTGTGTGTGAACTTTAATCGGAGAGAGGAATTTGGTGACAGCGAAGCCAACAGCTCGTGACTTGTGACGTAATCCCCTTAAGTATTAGACCAGTCGACGACTAGTTTTATATTAGGCGAGACTAGCATTAGACTAATTACAACTAGCTACTCTAATTAGGTTGGACGAGGGAGGACTAGCATAGGAATAGTCATGACTAGGTTTGGACAACTCACGACTAGCCTCGGGCTAATCACGACTAGTTTTGGGAAACTCAGGACTAGTTTCGGACCAGTCACTAGTACATTCGCAGTGGTCATGACTAGTTTCAGAGTAGTGACGACTAGTTTCAGAGTAGTCACTACTAGTTTCGAAGTACTCACGACTAGCTTCGAACTAATTACAACTGTTTACGCATCAGTCACTGCCTGCCACTTTCACGACTAGTTCTGGACTGATCACGACTAGCTTCGGAGTAGTCATGACTAGTTTTGCACTAGTCACTACTACTTTCGGAGTAGCCACAACTAGCTTCGAATGTTCGAATTAGTCACTACTACTTGCGGACTAATCACGATTCACGACTAGCTTCAGGCAGTGCGAGTGATATTTAGTAAGAACTTTACAGAATATAGCACTGGAAGAGATAAAAAACTGGCCAATAGCATGTTGGACCACGCACAATAAAGGGTTCCGTAGTTGGGATTATTTATCCCAAAAACAAACTTAACATTGTAGTTTAAAAACATGTTTTCCCATACATTGATATATACGTCACGGTCAATTCTCCAACTGCAAAATGTGTAAGTTGGTCGACTATTACTCGTTAAACTTGCAAAGCCTACTTATCTGTGATAATTTTCCTTTTAATTTCGTTATAATGTACAGACGGCTACACATCAAGCTATACATTTCCAGTATAAGCTAGTCTCGCATTGTATATGATTTCCGTACAGTGCGAGATCAGCGTAAACTGGATTTGTATAGCTTGATGTGCAGCCGTGTGTACTACTGCCATGAATTTTTTCACACAGCTCAAAATAAACATTTAGCTGGCTTACACATTAGCACTTTAAAGCTTAATATTACGCATACGCATCCCTGAATCGAAAAATGATCTTCACAGACCATCAATATTTTTGAACGGCCTATCTAACGATATCCTACATCATAGGATAGACGAGAGAAAAAAAAATCTCATTACCACTTTACGTGTATGAGAAGTAAATACCGATTTTTTTTTCTAAGATTTTATTTTACCACTATATTGGCGTGATTTTTATGTAAACCCATGCCAAAGTAAAGCCTTCTAGTACTAAGAGTCTCTGATCTAAGCTGGGGACAGACAGACTGACTGAACCATTAAAAACGGCCGTTGAATCATGCTGTTCCGAATTTTGCACAGAATACTGCGCAATAACATTTTTTAGGAACCGAATGTTTACATGGAGGCGAGTGTGAGAGAAATAACATGCGCGAAAGATCGGAGAGTCTATGTGAAGTACTTGTGTGTCTCTGTTTATAATATTGTCAACCTAATGAACGCTTATTTCCTATCGGAGACATGTTCATTAAATCAAGTTAGTTGTCAGCCATGTTGTTTCCTCTCGGCCGTATTGTCACAAAGTAAACGGACAGAGGGGGTAAGTTTCACACAACCTCGCTATGATAGGTACAGTCCGATTCAAACTATGGCGGTTCGGAATATGAGGCGAGTGGCTGCGCAATAACAAATTCACGTGTCAGCGGGGGTGAGGAGTGCGGTACTGCGCAGCTAGTAGTGATGGATTAATTAGCATTCGCATTCATTGTTAGCGTGTGAAAGATCATTTAGCATTTAACAAATTAAATGTAGTCGCGAAATTCTGTGAAATGCTAAGCGATGTACTTTTCTAATTACGCCAGTTTATAACATTTTACTGCCAGTCCTAAGCCTGGATAAAGTATGAAGGAAAGTTCATAAAATCTTAAACAATGAAAGGTTTTAAATTGTTAAATATATTTAATTATCGGCGAGTCGGCGAGTAAACTAAACGCGAACGCGATTTTTAATTCGTTTAGTAACAAAATTGACATACTTAATTATTATCAATTATCGTCAATAGCAAATAGCATAGCAATAGCATTAACACGCTAAGACTCAAGAGTTCACACGCTAATGAAATTAATTCGAAATCGCCATTACTAGCAGCTAGTAGCGCACTTCGGAGCCGCCATCAAGTTTGAATAGAGCTGTATGTTTTTTTTTTTTTTAATTGTAGGTAGTTAGTTAAGTTACACCAAACCACTGTTAAGTTCAATAGTTTATTTAAGGAAACAGGTTTAAGGTTATGTTTGTTTAGTTATCGGTATTGTTGTTATTGATCGACCCACACATAGCGCGTGACGCAGTTTAAGTTCCGACTGAATTAATATTAGTTAGGTACGTATATAAACGTACTTTTGCTGTATGAAAGTTATTGGCTCGTACATGCTCCTGAGGGAAAGATATACGTACTCAGATTACCAAACTTGCGTTACAAGTTAACAATACAAAGGTATTGATGTATTAAATAGGAAGATAATAATATGGTACGCGCTCCTCGACATGGACCGCATAAATTAGGGGAAAGAACACAATCGACCTACATTACTCTCGGTTAACGGGGAATACCCGTAGTTTGTTTGCGAGTTGTTATGGGTACGTAACAGTGACAATTATTGCTATCTCGTTCCCGCTATAGCCCGCGTAATATGTCTCTTTATTTCGGTTGTCGAGCACATGACGCACGACATCGGGTCCATTTAATATTTACTTGATGTTAGAGAGTGGCCTATCTTCCTATTTATACATCAATGTACAAAGGTATAAAAATGTTATAAAATTAATCAAAGCAATCAAAACAATAAGTAAGAAATAATTAATCATAGATCTTGTTCCAACTGCTGGTTGCAGCGGACGGTAGTTCTCTGACTGTCCACCACTTACTTTAGCGTAAGCAATAATCTCATTTAGTTCTATATCTTCTGTCCTCTCTCGAGTCTTTATAGTATTGGTAGAGGTGGTGCTCTTCTTACGCGCCTGAAGATATAAGCACGAGACTCGTGTGTGCAACTGGCGGCTTCGCCTGACCGAGGCAACTGGCTGAGCCGGTATGAACCGGTTTCTCTTCGTACGCGACGAAGCCGCCAGTTGCCCGCACACACGCGCTTCATGTTTGTAGTAGTGTACCTATCAAACCGTGGTTGCGTGAAGCTTACCCTCTGTCCGTTTACTCTTTGGTATTGTGTCACAAATTAATAATGTGACATGTATCTTGTTGATTAAATAATGTCGGCTTGGGTATATTATGTTTTTTCTATTTGTTACTGTCATAAGCTAAATATTACCGAACCTATTTAAGATTAATGGATTGCCGTCTCTCATTTCAGTCATTGTGGGAAAGTAATAAATCATCACGCTTGATAAACGTATTAGATTGCAATGATATTCTGCAAGAAAATAATAAAGACATTTTGTTGAATTGTTGTGTTTGATTGTTAGTTATGGTTGATTGTTGAACTATTGTTGTTGTGTTCTTTTGCTGATATATTTAATAATAGATTTAAAGAAAAAAAAGAAAGAAAAATGGTTTATTCTGCACAAACAAAACAATATATATCAATATCTATACATATAATAAAATCGTAGCGAAGTCAAAAATGTACATTGTAGCAACCCATATACAACTTCGTCCAGTGCGAGCGTCCCGCGGTCGCGTTCCGTCACGATATGCAGAATGATCTGTCTCTCTCTCGCCTGGCCGTTGCGAGTAATGTGCTCGCGTTGCGCGCCAGTCCGCTGCCCACACGCTTACTGCGTAGACGCGTATTTAATGCACCGCGCAAGTCGCCTCGTGCCGCCATTGTTACGCGAAGTAATTATTATTTAGGGTTTTCGTTCCCAATATTTACATGACTGTGTTAAACTGTTTACAAGTGTTTCTGTACAAGTGTTTTACACCCAAATATACTTTATTTCTGAAAAGGTGGTTTCCCTGAGTTATCTCCTCCTCATATGTGGCGCTCCAACGTATTTTTCGTGTGACAAAATAGTGCATAGTTGTGATAGTTTTGCAGTGACGAACTAAAATGCCAGTGACACGGAGTAGAGCGGCTAGTTTGACTCGGAGGGAAGATGCAAACGACGCATTACCCGTCCCCTCACGACCAAACACGCCGACCACGGCGTCCCCCGACCAAGATGGCGTCGGCGACGCCGGGTTATCTTCCTCGCCGCGCATCGATGCTAACGCTACGTTCTCTAACGAAAACGTGGCGACGATTATTGCCTCTCTCCAACGCTCTCAAACAGAAGCATTTAGGGAGTTGCTCAACTCGATGCCGCGGGCGAGTGCATCGACTCCGGAATCATTCGCGCTGCTAGGGCAAAGTACCCTAGCCCGCTGCAAAGCCACGTTCTCCGGCCGACCGAAAGAGTATTGAAGCATTTATCGACGCTATAGAGGCCTATAGCGATTGCGCGCAGGTAGCGGACTCAAATATACTGCGCGGTTTAGCCTACCTATTCAAGGATGAAGCGGCCACGTGGTGGCAAGGAATAAAATACTCTGTGTCGTCATGGCTCGAAGCCAAAGAAAACTTGATAAGTGCTTATGGTGACCGCCGGCCACCACATCGGATCTACTTGGAAATGTTTGCGACGCCGCAGGTCAATGAAAACACAGATATTTTCGTAGCGCGCATCCGCGCCCTATTGGCACGCTTGCCTAAAGATGATATAACCGAGTCGGCTCAAATAGATATGACCTACGGCCTCCTCCACAGCAGGATTAGAAAAAGGCTACGAGGAGAGGAGTGCTGCAATTTCTACCAATTACTCCGCCTCGCACGGAATATCGAGGATTCATTCGACGAGGTAAATAAAATGACGCCGACGGCGAGTGAGCGTCGAACACAAACGCCGGCAACATTACCGCCACTCACACAATCCGCCGCTCGAGATAGCGCCCGCGCCTCCGCATGCGATCTCGCCCCCGCACGGGCGCAGGCCCACATCGGCGCCGGCGGCCGCGGCGCGCCCGCTGCCGCGGCGCATCGCCCGCCTGCTCCACCCGCGCATCCAGCGCCCCCTCCGCCCGCGCCCCCTGTGCGTGATTCAGCCGCGCCGCCCGCTCTGGTTCCACCGAAGCAGGACACGGCAAAGAGGCCACGGCCCTCCTGCACATACTGCAGACGGTTTGGCCACACCATAGAACATTGTCGTAAGTTGCAGAATCAAGGTGAGAGTGAACAAAGTAAAAGTAGTGGTCAAAGTTTTTATTCCGTGCAATCTCATTTAGTTAGTAAAAACTACGCGTCAGACTCGTCAGACTATATTTGTGATAAAAACGATTTTATTCGACAAGAAAATGTGCGTAGCTATTGTAATAAACAAAGGGATGTTATCCCACAACGTGTAACTAATAATAATATGTGTAATTCTATTATAGACAATGTTAATAACTCACAAACGGAAAATGTGTGTAACAATTTTGATATAAAGGGTAATGTCCATCCACGACAAAACGATATTTTGTGTAGCAATTTAAAAAATCAATCGGAATCAGACAATGGCCATGTAGGTCATAATTATGTTTTGTATAGTGATTTAAGTAATCAAAAGGACAATGCCCATTCATGTCATACAGATATTTTATGTAGTGATTTAAGTAATCAAAAGGACAATGCCCATTCATGTCATACAGATATTTTATGTAGTGATTTCAATAATCAAAAGGATTATGCCCATTTATGTGTAACCGAGATATGTTTGTGTAACGACCGTACGGGACCCTCTATTGGCCGCGAGTTACGACCTATTTTTAATATAAAATTTTTGGGATTTTCCGGCACCGCGTTGATTGATACGGCCGCCAAACATTGCATTGCGGGTCACACGCTATATGCTCTCCTTCTACGTCATGGTCATCCCCTCAGCCCTTCTATACGCGAAGTTAAGCTTGCCGACGGGGTAATCCGTACGATGGATGTAAGTACTTACCACCACGTTAGAGGTGTGCATAGAAACGGCAGTAATTACGATTCCATTCTTGATTTTACCGGACTCTACAAATAATGAGACGTTATTGGGTATCGATTTTATAACCGCCGCGGGAGTAGTTATTGATTTTTGCAAAGAAGTTTGGTATTTCAGTAAATATGATAAGGCAAAATATAACTTGTGCTTCGAACCTACCTCACGTGACGTGTCCTGCGCTTCTACAGATATACTTAGGGATGATGAAGGTACTCACCTTACGCCAGCTGAGCGGCAAGCGCTCGCTGATGTCTTCACCAGGCACGCACGCATCTTTAGAGCAGGGGGAGGTCCAACACCGTATGCGGAACATCGCATTGATACAGGTGAGCATTCTCCAATTGCTGTGCCTCCTTACCGCCTAAACCCTTCGAAGAAAGAGCTGATGAAAGCTGAAATAGGTAAGATGTTACAGGATGACATAATAGAAGAGTGTGAATCAGCTTAGTGTTCACCGGCACTGATGGTGCCGAAGTCCAACGGTGGTATCCGCTTCTGCGTCGACTACAGGCGTTTGAATGCAGTCACCAAAGCTGACACATATCCGATGCCACGCATCGATGAGTTACTTCAGAGCACCAAACGAGACTGCTACATGAGTACGCTAGACTTTCGATCTTCATATTGGCAGGTTAGGGGGTTGGGGGGGTTAGCTGATAAAGACAAAACGGCTTTTGTTTGTCCTCTAGGTACTTACCGTTTTAAAAGAATGCCGTTTGGTCTCCGCAACGCGCCAGCTACCTTTCAGCGTCTCATCGACCGTCTCCGATCCTGCTCTGCTTTACAAGATGTAACTTTATTAGCGTATTTAGACGATCTGTTGGTAATATCTCAGGGATACCAAACAGCATCTGCAAGACCTCGAGGTAGTCTTTAAACGTCTGGTCGAGTTTAACCTCCATGTGAATCGGGAGAAGTGCGCTTTTGCTCGGGAAAGCGTTAAATATCTCGGCCACGTTATTACACAAAAAGGTGTTTCCACCGACCCAGGGAAGGTGAGTGCTGTACTCGAGATGATGGTACCAGGAAACCTAAAGCACCTGAGAACCTTTTTACAAACTTGTTCATGGTTCAGAAAATTCATACCTAATTTCTCAAAAGTTGCCGAACCTTTGACACGCTTGACTAGGAAAAGTCAAGTATGGTCTTGGGGCTCAAAACAGACCCAAGCATTTAATGAGCTGAAGAGTCTATTGACCACAGCTCCAATACTGGTGCAAGCCGATTTCAGTCGTCCCTTCATTCTGCGTACTGACGCAAGTAACTACGCCTTGGGTGCAGTTTTATTGCAGGGCGACGGCAATCAGGAAAGGCCAATTGAATATGCCAGCCGACTCCTCAACGCAGCTGAACGGAACTACTCCACCACGGAGCGTGAAGCACTCGCTGTAGTGTGGGCGGTGGAGCGTTTTCGGCCTTACCTTGACGGTCAACCAGTAGTGATTGGCAGTGATCATCAGCCTCTACGCTGGTTGCTATCACTTAAATCACCAGCAGGCAGATTAGTCCGTTGGGCTCTAAAGCTCCAATCTTTTGACATTAAATTCGAATACACCCCAGGGAAGGCGAATGTTGTGGCAGACACGCTGAGTAGACCTATTTGTTCCAGCGACTCAAGTGACAGTTGCGGGATTTGTACAGTCATCTGCGATCTTCCCGCGAAGACACCTAGTCAGCTTCGCCTAGAACAGACTTCGGACCCTGAAGTGGAAAAGATTATTAAAGAGCTAGAAAGACCTGATGATGTTGCATCTAAAAGATGGTTAGAAAGGGGTTACCTCATGGATCAAAGCGTCCTGTACCGTTTCAATCCGGACTCCGAGAGTGAATCCCCTCAGTTAGTTGTACCTGCCGGTCAAGTTGCAGCTATTTTAAAGGAGTTACATGACTCTGATACAGCTGGCCACCCAGGTATCGATAGAACCTACCAGAAGGTAGCACAGCTGTATTATTTCACAGGGATGCGGAGAATAATCACCGATTATGTTTCAGCCTGCATCCACTGCCAGCAGTACAAGGCCAACAATACCAAACCCCCAGGCTTACTCCAGACACCGGTCATGAGCCAGCGTAACGAGGTGTTGGCCATGGACCTGTTCGGCCCACTTCCGGAGAGTGACCAGGGGGAGCGGTGGATCTTTCTCGTTGAAGACACTGCTACCCGATGGACGGAGCTATTTGCTCTAAAAGAAGCAACAGCAGAAGCTTGCACTCATGTCCTCATCGAGGAATATTTCTTGCGCTTCGGTCTGCCTCGCAGGATAATTTCGGACAACGGTGTTCACTTCGTTTCCGCAGTGATGCGACAATGTATGTCAGTCCTAGACATCAAACAAAATTTCGTCCCGCTGTATCACCCACAAGCTAATCCTGCAGAGCGAAAAAACCGCGACCTTAAAGCTATGCCGGCCCACCTCGTGGCAGATGACCACACCTCATGGCCAAAGAAGTTGCCAGTGATTCGCTTTGCCCTGAATAGCGCAAAATGTCGCACAACTGGCAAGACACCGGCTTACTTGACTTTTGGCAGAAAGATGCGGTTCCCCACAGAGGTCGTTCACGATCTTCGTGCCATCAGGGCCAAAGAAAACTTTGTCCCACAATTGACCCCTTACCTCGAAAACTTTCTGCATTCACTGTCAGCTGTTCGGGAACGCGTCGAGATCCAGCAGGATAAGACCTTCTGACGCCTTCGAAGTAGGTGATTTAGTCTTGCTTAAATCTCACTTATTAAGCAAAGGGTCAAAAGACCTTACTTCTAAGTTCTACCCTCGCCGAGACGGTCCTTATCAGATCACTAAAAAGGTAAGTCCAACAACCTACACACTTGCGAGCACAGAACAACCAAATGTAGATATAGGGAAATATCATTCTGAAGACCTTACACGTTACCGAGGTAGCGACGACTCCTTACCAAAACCCGTTATTCCCAAAAGAAATCGCGGACGTCCAGCTAATGCTGCTGTTAGTGTACCAGTCCAGGACCGAGGGCGTTCTCCAGGACTGGAGGGGGAGTATGTAGCAACCCATAAACAACTTCGTCCAGTGCGAGCGTCCCGCGGTCGCGTTCCGTCACGATATGCAGAATGATCTGTCTCTCTCTCGCCTGGCCGTTGCGAGTAATGTGCTCGCGTTGCGCGCCAGTCCGCTGCCCACACGCTTACTGCGTAGACGCGTATTTAATGCACCGCGCAAGTCGCCACGTGTCTGCCTCGTGCCGCCATTGTTACGCGAAGTTATTATTATTTAGGGTTTTCGTTCCCAATATTTACATGACTGTGTTAAACTGTTTACAAGTGTTTCTGTACAAGTGTTTTACACCCAAATATACTTTATTTCTGAAAAGGTGGTTTCCCTGAGTTATCTCCTCCTCATAACATTGATTATTTTTGAGAAAAAATAATTGCTACGAGGTCTGGGATCGATTCCAATGTCGAAAATATAATTTTTATAATTTTTGTCTGTTTGTCTGTATGGATGTTAGAGCATCACGCAAATTCTGCAGGATAGTTTCTGTTCAAATTTTGCATACATATTCCATAGAAGCCTGGTCAATTGATAGGCTACATATTATCACGCTATTTGCCATGGGGGATCAGCAATATTGCATTATGAATGCACGTTCCAGCATCACGCAAATTCTACCTGATAGATTCTGTTCAAATTTTGCATATATATTCCCTATAAGTCTGGTCAGTTGGTAGGCTACATTATTATCGCGCTATTTGCTATGGGGGATGAGCAATATTGCATTATGTTTGTATACCTCTATAGTTTACAGTAAATTTTAAAAAGACGAGCCAAATGGTTAGAACATTTAAACATTTTATCATCAGGCTATATATTTATTTACTGTTATTTACGCTAAGCTGTCAATCATCATGACATATACAGACTGGATTAAGTTGTGATGGGGCAGTAAAGGTATCTTAACCGTTGTAGCTACGTGAAATCAGTCTTAGGAGACTATCTATATCTTTTTGAGACCTTTTCATCTGCAGACATAGATTTTGATTAAAATGTACAGTCAGCCATAAAAGACAATATTCAATTAAAAATAAAGTTGGTGCCAATAGATCCTGTTTCTTATGAGGATCAAAAACGCTATTAGACCAACTGACGCTTGAGTACTAGACGAGTCAGAAATCGCACAAATTTTTTTCCCATACATATCGTGGGAAATGAGATTCCAACTTACTTTATTGGGTTCCGTACCTACGTCAAAAGGAAAAAACGGAACCCTTATAGTATGACTTCGTTGTCCGTCCGTCCGTCTGTCTGTCTGTCTGTCAGTGAAGACCCTTTTTCTCAGGAACGCACGGAGGTATAAAGTTGAAATTCATTTCAAATACCTGTTGTACGGTTTCTTAGAGCTCAAAAAACAAACTTCTAAGTAAACGCATTAAAAAAATACGGCCATCTACGCGACATATACACAAACATACTCGCAAATTAATCAAAACCTATAGGTACTTTCCGTTGATCTAGAATCATATGGCATAAAGCAAAGTCTCACAGCACAAGTAAACGAAAATGTCCGAAAATCGTTATTATCACATCATCATCATTTCAGTCGAAAGACATCCACTGTTGGACATTAACCTTCCCCAAACATCGCCACTTCAACCAGTTCTGTGCTTCCTGAACCCAGCGGATTCCTGCGGCCTTCACAAAGTCATCGGTCTACCTTGTGCGGCCTTCCAGAAACTTTCGGCCCTATCGGCCATGTGTTCTGCTTATTCTACTGTTATATTATTTTAGTGATGGTCGTTCGTCAGGAAAAGGAATAATCTGTAAGAATGCAGTCAGTCAGTCAGTCAGTGTATCAGTTTTGTGACATTAGGTAGTTATAAGCAGGAACGCAGGGGTTCATTAATTCACTAAAAACGAAGAACTTCGAAAGCAATGGGAAATTACTACTGACGACTGCGGAGTCGATATCAGGAGTAACTGCTTCTCACACGGACTATACGTCGCTTGCTCACGCGTCACCATTTGTATATTTTGGCTGTTGAGACCATAATTACAAACGTAGTATACAGGGAAGTTTTACAAAGAGTAAATGCGGGAAATAAAGTGAATGATGTACTACATGCGATTGTGACGATCCAGTCGATGCCCAAAAAGGCTAGACTGGCTGTTCACAATGGTGTGCTGGTACCCACGCTTATTCATGAAAGTGAATGTTGGGTGTGGCAAAAGAAGCATGAAAGTAGAATCAAAGCTGTGGAAATGTGTTCCTTGCGAAGCATGTGTGGCGTGACTATGAATGATAGGCTGAAAAATTATGTGATAACGCAACGGTATGGTTTAAAAGAAGATGTAGTGTCAAATTTTTAAAAGCTTATGCTTAGATGGTTTGGTCATGTTGAAAGGATTAATGAAAGGGTCGCCTTTCATCCTCTTCCCGGACAAGGAAAGGGTCGCCTTTCCTTGTCTTGTTAGTCGTAACAAAAGGAATTTACAAGGCAGATGTGAGTGGAAACGCCCTAGAAGGACATAATTATAGTGACCTAATTGGTGATGTTCTTCAGAAAAGTCAAGTGCGTAGTACTCTGAACAGGCGTGCGTATATGACCAGATGTATGAACGGAAACGAAGCAAAAAGAGTAAGTAAGTAGCGTAGCGGGTGGCGTTCTACAGTTTCTGCCTACCATCATGGGAAGAAAGCGTGAGTTTTTGTATGTATTTATTTTTTATAAAAATAACATAGCATCACGTCTAAACTAACATCCCCGAAGAGTTAGGCAGAAGTGTACTTTCCTACCTATAGTAAACCCACATTAAACTTCGCCAGTTATGTTTAGGTCCCATGTAATAGGGGCGAGCCAATTGCCACTAACCGGACACAAATTCAGACTTCGGACTGTACCTGAGAAATTCCAGATGGTAAACCCAATAACAATTTGCCTGACCCGAAAATCGAACCCAGGACCTCATGCCCAAAAGAAGCGCTTGCGACCAATAGACCAACGAGGCAGTTTTCTATAAAAATGTAGGTGTTATTAGTATATTGTAGTGGTTTCTTACGACTTCCACGCGCACGAAGTCGCGGGCAGAAGCTAGTAAATAATATATTTGCAATATTTTACCGGTAAGTGAAAATATGTCTTGGAAATAAAAAATAAAATTGTTCTTATAAAACTTGACAATGTATAAAAAAAATATCTATTTTCATTTCAAACTAATGATTATATTATGAATTGTACTTATTTAAATTTTAATATTTCTACGCCAGCAACGGTAGTTTATTATGTGAAGCTGTCTATTAATATTAAGATATTAATGTACCATATACTTAGAAATAAATTTTATTCTATTCTATTAATTAAACCATAACTTAATTAACATAAATACAAAACCTAGCAACATACACCGTAATCATTAATAACACAATTATGTTTGATTCCGCACGATATCTAAATATACATCCCTATACATAACCTGTACGTACCAAATTACCAATACATAGGAAGGTATACGATGACCTTAATAGTCTATTCAGAACCAGTTATCGGATAATCTTGCCGCGTGGTCTCGACTGCAAATAGGGACATTTCCTGCGGATATTGTAAGCGTTGATTAAGGGAAGCGCTGGGGAGATAGGCAGACTTTTTATGATCAAACAGAAATAAAATATTAGGTATGCAAAAATTGGTGCAAAGGTTAAAAAAAAAACAGCCCAAGTGCGAGTCAGACTCGCGCACGAAGGTATCCGTACCACCGTTTAATATTTAGCTTTATTTTATTTTTATTATTTTTTGTTATAGCGGCAATAGAAATACACAATCTGTGAAAATTTCAGACAGCGGAGGCTTAGTAATAAGGTTCCATTTGGCTCCCTTCGGGTACGAAACCAAAAACAGTTAATAGCATTAATCATTTAAAAAATATAATACAACATTATTTTAAGTTTATGCGAAACCTTAATATAGTTTGTTCAGAATAAGGAACTGAATCGATTTCAATTATTTTTACACCATGTTATATTTTGTCCCAAAATTGGAAAATGTTATCACCATTTAATTACAATACAATCGCCGTATGGTTAGGTACCTTCTGCCAAATTATTATTAAAGACGACCCTGGAGGTGCGGGGGCGCCTTTAGCATGTTTTTGTACGAACAACCCGGTAACATAACGACCTTATAACTTTGTAATTTTTCATGATACTGTTTTGAAATTTTGTACATTACTGTACTTAGATTCTTTACATAAAAATACTAGACACGTGTTTCGGGTTTCGCATATACTAAACTAATATTGTTTATTTTATTTTATTTATTTTATTTTATTAATTTTAAGAAAACTTACAGCTAATACATTTGAGTAGTCAGAAGTTATACGTAGAAGAAAGCCAATTACAAGTTTCCACTTATATAAACTTATGTATAATAGACAAAACGGTAAAAGCGTTAAGAGTTTAAACAAAAATAAAATACATTACGCAAAAATGTTACTCTTCAACTAAAAAGTTATTCGGTACAAGATTTCTTAGCCGATAAGTTAACTTAATTGAAATTTAGTTTTTGTAATTTGTTTAAAAATATCAGGCAGAATCTGCTGCTCATGAGGCTGTGGGTGATGACCAGGAATGCGCGTCCGCTGCATGCTGGTGGTCAGGATACCCGTTGAAGCCGTGGGGGCTGGCTGGCTGTGTGACTCGCCGCTCGAAAGCTTGAGGAAGTGATGATTATGATGACGTCACGCTGAAGTAGTTGCAAGAAGGCTGCGCTGACGTTCATCACGTCGGGGTCACCAGTTTGGTGGTATGAGGAACAGGGTGTAAAGTTCACTCATCCACCATAGAAAAGGGAGGATCCTCCGACCAGACGGGTGTCGTGTCTGGTGGGCAACTGCCCGACGGTTGATGTCGGGACGTTGTATATATGCTAGTTGCGTGGTAAACTCTGATTGCGCGATGCAGGATTCGCGTGACGTCAGTGTGACGCGTTGTTCGTATGTGGCGATGTTGATTCCGCTACACATGGGGTCCTCAAAACTGTAACAACTGATTTGTGTACCTAAACTCTTTGCAAATAAATATATCTATCCTTTTCTACTTCACTGCCTCGTTGGTCTAATGGGTTCAAACGCTACTGCTGAGCATGAGGTCCTGGGTTCGATTCCCGGGTCGGGAAAATATTGAGTTTTTCTGTCTGGAATTTCTCAGTAGCAGCCCGGAGTCTGGAATTGTGCCCGGTTGATGGCAATCAACCTTACTTATTTTATAGTTATTACATGGGACTTAAGAGGCCGTGCACGAAATCAACTGATTTTGATCAATTTTGTTCGTTGTTTGTGAGAAAGCGTAAAAGTTAAACAAAATTATTTGTGATTTGTAAAGTTGTTCTTTGTTTTATAGGTGGCAGTAAGGATTTTTTATCACATGCCTTTAAGGCGTGAAAAAACCATTGGTTGAGGTTGCACAAGAAATGATAATGTTATTTAGCAACTATCAGAATTCAATAATGATATTGACTCTTGCAAACAACGTCAAATACAAAATAAGCAATGTAGGTGGATTTGCTTATTTTGTATTTGCTGTTGTTTCGTTCAGTATACTCGGTTGAACTCGCAAATTAAACACCCCAGAGGACTTTACGGGCATTGCCCGGGCAATGCCAACTCTAACTGTTGTTTACTTTGCCCGCTATTATTTGGAACATGGCCTGCAGTTTGTAACTATGCTGTTTATCCTATTAAGTATATTGTTAAGCTGATTTGTATTTATTACGCCTTACACAATTGGTTGTGTTTCTTTTACACACATATACACAATAAACACACCTTCTTCAGAAACTACAGAATGCCACCTGCTACGCTTCTTACATACTCCTTTTGCTTCGTTTACGTTCATACATCCTGAACCCATGATTGCAACGGCCAAACAACAAGCAGAGTACAACCCGAATTGATTGTCAAATTCTAAATTAACGCGAGCGAAGCCGCGGGCAAAGCTGGTATATAATAATCGCTACTCCAATGAAAATGAAAAGTTTTATTTTAGGCATATTTTTCTTTCAGATTTTCATTACTGAAGTAGGCACTATGCCTTAAAACAATTTATTTCTTAATCCCAAAGTTGTATTATACTAACCTGTGCTTTCCAAGATTTAATTAAAGATTTAGTTGCTAGGTACTGTGAAAAGTGATTGCCTAAAAGGTTTTGCGTTAATTACAAACTATGCTAGATTGGATTTATCTATAAACTAGCTATTGCCAGCGATTTCACCCGCGTAAGTCTCGATCCCGTGGGAATATTGGGATAAAAAGCCTATTTATGTTAATCCAGGGTGTCAGTTACCTCCATACAAAATTGTATCAGAATCGGTCCAGCCGTTTGAGCGTGAAGAAGTAACAAACACACAAACACTATCAAAGACACACTCACAAACTTTCGTCTTTGTAATATTAGTATGACTAGCTATTGCCCGCTATTTCATCTGCGATCCAGGTTGAAAACTAGCTTATGTCCTAACCCAGGTCATGGTCTACCCATCTGCCAAATTTCATCCAAATCCGTTCAGCCGTTTTAGCGTGAAAACGTAACAAACAAACTTACTTTTGCATTTATAATATTAGTTAGGGTTGTATGAGCATGGAATATTTTTTTTTAAACACACAATCATTTATACAATAGATGACACAACTAACTATTTACACTACATACTAATGAGAAAAACAAAAAAAATACAAAAAAAAAGGACACTGTCGAAGTATTCGGCCGCATCGCTGTCATCCGAAAACGTGCCTAGAAGACTGGCAGCATATTATACAACATGTCCCAGAATTAACGCACAACCTCTTAAGGGGTCATTGTACTCATCATTATGAACAACTTTTACTATGGGACCAAATCTGAAATGGCGAAAAAAAAGTTGTTGTTCCCTACATTTTGACGAGTTATTCGAACATACTCGTAAATGTAGGGAACAGCTGATACTTTTTCGCGATTTCAGGTTTGGTCCCATAGTAAAAATTGTTCATAATGATGAGTACAATGACCCTTAAGAGGTTGTGCGTTAATTCTGGGACATGTTGTCTATATACTAGTTATATTGGATTTTTAAGATAAGACGATCGAGTTCCGCATTCATCTCTTTGGAAATAACAACAGAATGTTAATTTGCAGTATCGTCATCAAACCTGGGGGCCTACCACCACTTTATTATATTATATTACTTTATTACCTATTTCTGTCTAATCTATATGTAATCTCTTAACCTGACTTTGTTTCCGTACGTCTTTTTGAATGACCACTGAAAATCAGCGCTGTGCTGTGGTCCTCTATAGCACAGCATCATGCTGAGTGAAAGCCTTCTTGTCGCAGTCACGGCGTGCAGCTGCCGACTATTTATGTTCTGTGTTCTTATGTATAAATCTGTATTGTTTTATGTTTTTCCTTAGAATTTTCATGTTTTTGTATTAACGTGTTTCTGTGACAAATAAGTATGTTTTTCTTTCTTTCACATCTTATAGTAGTCATCATTTCAGTCGAAAGACGTCCACTGCTGGACATAGGCCTCCCCTAAAAGGGGGCGGGGGGTGGCCATAATCGCCACGCTTGACAGGCGGGTTGGCAATCGCAGTATGGTGTTAAAATGCTTATAGAACACTGCTGGCCATTCTCTAGTAAGTCCCTTACTTTTTCGACACCCACGGGAAGATTAATAGGATGGTGCAATTCTTTACGTTCGGCACGACACGGACAACTTACGGAGACATGACTTACATAATCTTTGTTTTTTTTTTAGAAGATTACTGGACCAGGACAACCTGTTCTCTAAATAGTCTGTGGTTCGACCGACATTCAGTCAGTTCCACAGAGCACTTTACGTCAGCTCACATCCCTATTGACGTTCCCCATCATCATCATTTCAATCGAAAGACGTCCACTGCTGGATATAGGTACCGCCACTTTATCCGGCGTAGCGAGGTTTATAAAGGGAATTTAGAACCTCTGTAACCCGCAGATTCCGAGCTAAAAGCCTCTAAAAGCTTCCATCAAACGAGACCTGATTTCGTAACGGCTGCCGTTAATCTCGAGTAATGAACTGTTTGTATGCACGGTGCACGGGCGATCTAATCGAACTCTATTTTGCTACCCGATATTCCTCGTTTTAGCCTATAGAGGGTAGATATCTGGTTTAGGCAATGATGATAATTAATATTACCTTTAGATACGTTACCCGCGCTCAATAATGGGAAAGTTATATCAAGGCAATTGCCCGACTTGGGATTAGTCGCGCGCCATCCAGTGACGCGGCTACACGTCACAATCACTCGCAATTCTCAGAAATTATTTGTGAAGAAAATATCTTCCAGTGTCTATACACGATGTACACTACTACTGTGGGAGTACAGAAAAACGGCTCATTTCATGCATAAGTACTTATTGTATTTTTTATTATAATAAAACGTTGTTTTGTACTTGTACAGCCAGTCAGCTATTTTTCCTGACTGCTGCAACCGACGCGTACGCGCCAATGACTATGCAGCAGCTAGTGACGTAACTAAATATGTATGTTCATCTCTTTCTAATAACAGTTATCGGTATTGGTCTTTCCTTTCGCGCACTGTTTGATTGTACGCCAGTATGTAGATACATTTATGGCTTACGCTATTTTTGAGTGCACTAATGTTCGTGTATGACGCGTCTATTTTTAATACGTCATTGGGTTTAGGTGTTCGTTTCGGAATAGTTTGTTTTGGTTTCATCATGCTTGTAACTGTTCTACTGCAGGGCTTAAGGCTCGTACAGACTGGTGCGATCTCGCGGGCACGACGCGACACCAGTAGCACAATTTCTATGTCAGTGTTTGTCACGCCGGCGATTTTGCTTGAGTCTGTAAGAGCTTTTACTCACTCCCCCTTATTACAAAACAAGGTTTATCTTGAGACCCAGGTTTAAAACATGGAGCCATCATTGAATTTCGAACTTTATTCCGACTATGGTAAAGTTCCTAAACACAAAACTGACAACTTAGTACCGAACTAAGTTTTCAGTTTTGTATAAAGAACGGTATTTTAATCACTGTTACGTTCATATTACAAAAACTGGCTCCATGGTTTAAGCCATGTCAAAATATAAATCTTGTTTTGTAATAATGGGGACTATGTTACATCATCATCATCTTCCCAGCCTTTTCTTAACTATATTGGGGTCGGATTCCAGTCTAACCAGATGAAGCTGAATACCAGTATTTTACATGGAGTGACTGCCTATTTCTTCCCGTGGGTGTCGTAAAAGGCGACTACCGGACTTACTAGAGAATGGGCAGCAGCGTTCTCTATTCATTTTAACACCATACTGCGATCGCCAACCAGCCTGCCAAGCGTGGTGATTATGGCAAACCCTCCCTTTGGGGGAGGCCTATGTCCAGTAGTGGACGTCTTTCGTCTGAAATTAATTATATAATTAATGTACCTATAAAAATATTGTACAAGATTTTAAAAGAGTACCGGTGGAGTTTCTTGCCCATTCTTCTCCATACGAAACTACCTTTTGGAAGGGGCAACTAGAATCAATTCAATTTTTTTGTAAATATTGACGTTCAAAAGTGCCTTTATTGCCTATTTGAAAGAAACAATTTGACTTTGACCTTGACTTTGAAATGATGATGATGACGATGATGACTGCCTATCTGACCTCCACAACCCAGTAACTGGGTAATACGATACCCCTTGGTAAGACTGGTTGTCAGACTTTCGGGCTTCTGACGACCCGTAACGACTGTCAAAGATGCCCCGAATGACAGCTGGGACCAACGGCTTAACGAGCTTTCTGAGGCACGGAGGAGTCTCGGTATGTAAAGTGGTCACCCATCCACGAACCAACCCCGGCAAGCGTTGCTTAACCTGATGGATCGACCCGTGGGGCTGTTATTACTTAGCCACGAGCTCCTTCTTTCAGCACTAACCCCCTTATTACAAAACAAGGTTTATCTTCAGGCCCAGGTTTAAAACATGGAGCCATTATTGAACTTCGAACTTTATTCCGACTATGGTTAAGTTTCTAAACACAAAACTGACAACTTAGTACCGAACTAAGTTTTCAGTTTTGTATAAAGAACGGTATTTCAATCATTGTTATGTTCTTATTGCAAGAACTAGCTCCATGGTTTAAGCCATGTCAAAATATAAATCTTGTTTTGTAATAAGGCGGTTAGTGTTTAACAAAATATTCCAGTACTAAACAGGCCTTGTTCTATATCCTACTTTGTTCGTGTCAGGAATGGTGGGTTATGCGTTACCTGCGCTCAATCATGGCAAAATAAATGCCAAGCAATTGCCTGACATTTACAATAATAATTATTATTATTACGTATGCGCCAATGAACATGCAGCAGCCAGTGACGTAACTTAATATGTATGTTCATCTCTTTCTAACAACAGATATCGGTATAGGTCTTTCCTTTTCTTCACGCGCTGCATGATTGTATGCAAGTATGTCGTGTTTTGACGGCACGGTTGGCGCAGTGGTTAAGCGATTGACTGCTGCGCTGCGTGTCGCGGGTTCGATTCCCGCACGTTAAATGATTTATTAGTAGGTAAGATGGATAGTCCCGTTCTACGAGAGTCAATAAATTTATTATGTTCCGGACATCGAGATATAAGTACTAACGTACTAGAGAAGACACCGTAAATTCCTACTTTGTCTCGTTCAACTGCGGCGATCGCGCCGCACCTCACTCAGTCGCTCTCTAGCTCTTTCGCGCCTAGTACTTCCGACAATAATAAATTATATAGAATAAATACACTTCCGCAGCAAATCTAGCGCTGTGGTAAAGTAGTTATTTTAGCGCTGCGCGAACTAAAGATTCAAATTACGAAGAATAGGACAATTCAGTTATTTGACGTAGCTTCTCTAGTACGTTAGTACTCAAACATTTTAATGTAAATTTGTAGAATTAGCATAGATATAAGCAATTTGATGTAAACTGTTAGCTTATATTTGATGAATAAATGAATTGAATTGTTCACTCGAATAAACACACGTTTCCCGGCTATTTCCCTCAAATTGTTTCAGAACACGTGTCAGAACTGAATACCACACGTTGCAAGGTTTTCATTCAATACACATAAACGTGTTTGTATCACACGTGAATGCATTTGTGTAGGCGCCTGTCAATTTGAACTAAAGCCAGGAATACACTGCCAGACAAACCGTTTGCAAGGTTTGCTTTTGTCTGCGGCTTTTCCCGCGTGAACGTCGAAAATTGTCCCATGGGAATGTACTACCCGGATAAAATATATCCGATATCCTAATCCAGGTCTACCGTTAACGCGTGATTGTTTATTCTAAAACATCCAAATTCCATCCGTATTTGTTAGTCGGAAAGGCTTTTTTTTAGGTTGGGAAATTATCAAATAACTTCTCCCGCTCTGGGCGGAGCGGGAGGGCGTGTCAGACTTTTACTGACTAAAACCTACCCGTATTCCTTCATTTGCCTGTGTGCCAGGGCCACGATATCCCTTTCGGACAAACTCGCAACCCTGGCAGGCATTGGCCCTAACGAACCCCGTCAGTTGGTGCTGACAACTCTTTGAGACGCGCGTGGAATACAACGCGCCATCGACCCGGGCCTGGTCCTTATCGGACGGTGAGCTACCCATCGCTCACCATCCACAGGCCCGCGCCTCCGGTGGCCGGAAATCGGCTTGCCACTCCCGACGCCCGGGGCGTCTCCTGCGGCGACTAGGGGCGTGAGGGCACGAACCTTGCCTCTCACTCATGCGTTCCGCCTCCTCCTTCGCAAGCATTACTGCATCGCAGAAGGAGGTGACGGCCTCCCATGCACTCTCGCTCTGAACCATGGCCTGAACCAGGGCCGGACGCGAGAGATCGCCGCCACCGATCGCCTCCGTGAGCACACGGCGGTGCTCCACCCAAGCCGGGCAGACCTCCACCGTATGCTCCACCGTCTCCTCCGGGAGATCCACACAGTGGTGATACCGGGGCGTTTCCTCCCGCTTTATCCTGAACAGGAACCTCATGAAACAACCGTGTCCGGTGAGGACCTGCGTCAGGCAGAAGGTGAGGACGCCGTGGCGCCTCTCTAGCCACTCCTCAAAGAGGGAACTTATCGCCACAATTAAGGCGTGCCCATAGTTGGATAGGCTAACCTGATGGTAAGCGATGATTTGGGTAGACTAAACATACCCATGTTATTACAAATCACAAGTTCTTGTGACACAATGACATGCAAGTTATTTGCATTGTTTTGTGCAAGTTACTGGCTTGTGTAAGCCTGGCTTTAATCCTCTATGGTTGAGTTGGATATGATAGCGATAATGCAATATTCTGTCTATTTGTGGTCACTATTGAGTATTCAACACAAAGGATTTGGATCATTTCAGCCAAAAGACGTCCACTACTGGACATAGGCCTCTCCCAGAAGGGAAGGGGTTGCCATAATCGCCACGCTTGACAGGCGGGTTGGCACTCGCAGTTTGGTGGTAAAATGCATAGAGAACGCTGCTGCGCATTCTATTTCGTTAATCTGCCTCTTTGGTCTAGTGGTCGCAACCGCTACTGCTGATTTCCAGGTTGGGCAAAGTGTTAATAAGATTTTCCATTAGGTATTTCTCATTAGCTGCTCGGAGTCTGGATTTGTGCCCGGTTGATGGCAATAGGCTCGCCCCCTATTACATGGGACTTGAACATAACTGGCGAAATGTGGGTGTACCTACTATAGATACACCTCTGCCTAACCCTTCGCGCTACAGGCGTGATGTTATGTACTTTGTTAATTGAAATGCAATTAAATGAGATACATTTTCAAAAACGATTTAATTTATTAATTATTTTATTTATTTACTTGCTTATTTAATTATTCATTTATTTATTTACTCATTTATTTACTATTACTATGCCCAGTGATTTACGCTCGCCGTTATCTGTCAGTAAATGAATGAATTGTAAGATTTTTATTAAGTAGATTTATATAAAAATAGGTATCTATAGTTACATAAAAAGAGTTGAAGTTCCATTAACGAATGGAAACCGTAGTTTATCAAAATCAATTTTCCAGTAAACCAGAGTTGAGAGACCAGAGAGCCACATAAATATAAGACCATTTCATAACTTAATTTTTCTCTAAAGTCCAATAGAAACCACACTTCAACGGTATTCTACAAGCAACTTTCACAGTTGATCCCTTTGAATAAAGTTCATAATGCTGTGATAGTTTTGCAGCTTTAAACATAGTTTGTTACATTATCGGGCAAAGTTGTAAGTCAGACAGGGTTTATGGATGGCAAACTTTGGTACATTTGAACCCAATGAATCGTTCATTCAAGTCAGAGTATTTTCTAAAGGAGTTTGTAGAACAGGAAGCAAAGAAACTTCTCTTATCGACAACGCTGTGAGAACTTTTGCGTTTCCTGTTTACCATTGCACGTACAAAAGAATACCAGAAGGGTGAATCCGAAGCTGTAACCTGTAATTCTGTAAATAAATATCTGATAAAGTCGCGAATCATATTCTATTTAAAAAAACTTTTTGTAAAAAAAAATAACTGACTTCCAAAAAAACACTACAAAGTGAAAAATAACTTTAATTTCGGAAGTCGGTGTCTTTGGATCTGTATTTTAGTTTTTTGCCACCGAATTACGAAATTAAAGTTATTTTTCACTTTGTAGTGTTTTTTTGGAAGTCGGTTTTTTTTTACAAAAAGTTTTTTATTTTTCACTTCTTAGTGGGTCAGTTTTTAATTTATCTAAGTTATAATAGCCTAAAGTCAACTGCTCATCACCTTTTACAAAATATTGCTTTTCCCGATGCTGGGACGTTAAAGGCTTCTACATACTAGCGCGACTTGTCGCGCGACGCGACACGGCACAAAGGCCCCGTGCGTCGCGGGACGAGCGGTGCCTTTGTGTCGCGTCGCGTCGCGCGACAAGTCACCCCGGTATGTAGAAGCCTTAATTGTTGAGGAGTTCTCCTGGTAAGAACCAGGAGAACTGCCACTCACCATATGCATTATGACGAGCATAAATTGCTTGAAAGCTAAATTGCTTTTTGTTTGAAAGGGTGTGCTTCCGAGGTGGTCCCATTGTCACCAAGCCACAAACTGATGAAGGGATCTCATGGAAATCGAGGGCTATCCTCAAATTTTCTGTATTTTTTATTGTAACTCATGCATTTGCGCTCGGAAAGCACTGTTTGGTTAAGTGGAACTGATGATGAAGACCACAGATGGCCACCGGAACTACTTAATAATAAGTATTTCACTGTTGCGATTCGATTAGTCACTTTAATTATGGTTGCTAAGCAATTTATGCTCGTCACAATGCATAGGATGAAGTCACCATCAGTTCTCCTGGTTCTTACCAGGACAATTCCTCAACTATTAACGCCCCTGCATCGGGAAAAGCAATATTTTGTAAAAGGTGATAAGCAGTTGAAATTAGGCTATTGTAACTTAGATAAATGCAAATTGACCCACTAAAACGTGAAAAATAAAAAACTAAAAAAAAAACGTTTTATCTGTCACGTGGTCGTGACTTTTGTTTACGAGCTCTATCATTAGTTTTGCAGTTCAGATAAAAAATGTATAGGTAAGTCAATTTAAAAAGTTTAGTAGCAAAGAGTTTTCATACATAGAATAAAATGGGATAGATTATATACGAGGAAAAATTAATGAGTCCGTACGTACCATTGAATTCTCAAAAGTCTTTTAAATGGTTCTTTAATATATTTAATTACCAGTTTTAATTTAATTATTTTCACATCAATATTTGTCAAAAATCGAATAGGCTGTATAAGCTGTTTTCGTTATAAAAAAAATATGTCCAGTTGCAAAAACGCGCCATTTTCTGAAAATTTGAATTAATTCTTTGATTTGTTTTTTACTATTTCCCACAAGTAAATTGAAAAACGTCGTGTGATACACGGGTGTGTAGGTTATTGCACCCTTGTATCACAATGTAGGTACTATTAACAAACGGGTAGGGCTAGTGTCAGTAATCTTAAAAACATATAACAAAATAAAATAATTCGAACATTGAAAAATTTAAATTTTCAAACAAACTAAATAATAAAGCTCTCTCTTTTCTTACTATAAAGATTGTCAGTAGAAGGGGTACATTTTCAACCAGTGATGGGTGACCACTGGTTATGAATAATTATTCGAATAATTAATATTTCAGTATTTCGCTTTTTAAAATTTTGAGGTTAGTTTATGTCGCTACTCAGTTGCTTATTACCAAGGTGAGATGTCAGATGTTACAACACATCATAATTGCGACTACTGTAAAGGCATACTCGTTTTTTTTCAATGTATTCAATTCAATTCAATTAACTTTATTGCAATCCATAATGTACACATACAGGTAGTAAATAGTACTAAATAGAAACAATTATGGACCCTGTCGGGTACCGCAACATTTTAAATGATTAGCAGAGAGGAAGAGTGCTTTAATGATTTTCCGTATTACTAAATATCACATTATTAATTATTATTTGATTATATTTTTTTAACAATTGTACGGCTATTGAAACAAATAAGGTTGTATTTTTACGACACTCACGTTCAAAGCTTAAGCATACTTTTTCCGTTAGCCATATAGCAGTAAACAACCACAAAATTAACCTTTACACCATAACATTAATCTGATCTGAATCTGACAATCAATAAGTATCTTCTATTCCAAGTCTTTAGATTCGGCATTAATTTCTTGCAAAATGTTTTAGTTAGCAATGCCAGTGTAAGCTGACATCTCTGCCGATCCCCTATTATCTAGAAGGATTAATAATCTGTCGCTCCCGAGTCGAAGTCGGGACTACGGATAAAACAAATCTCTGAATTGATGTCTTTCTGAATTCGCTATTTATCGTCGGGCGGGTAGACGGGCGACAACTCATGTTTTTAACCGACTCTAAATATAAAGCTGCCAAATGCGAGTCGGACTTCGTATGTACCACCGTACAATATTTAAAACTACATATTATTTTAAATAAGTACCTCTCTTTTATGACCCCCTTAAATTTTTAACTTTATTTTTATTTTTACCAGCCATTGTAGTGCACTCTCTGTGTCAAATTTCAAATTATGATTCAAAAGACACAACCATGTGATTGACGGACGGACAGCTGAGCCTTAGTAATAACGGTCCCATTGGCACTCGTTGTGTACAAAACCCTAAAAAGGAAGAGGTTTTCAATTCAACCCTTATGTTTTTTACAAACATATTTTTTTATAAAAAAGGGTTGTTTTCTTTGTTAAGTTTTTACATAATACTTCCCAACATTCCTCTTCGTAGTACGTAGATAAAGCGAAGTTGAAACTGAAAACTGAACGATCAGAGACGTGGTATATTTTCTAAGTAGGTACCTATTGTTTATTTTATTTTACTTTATTACCTATTTGTTTAATCCGTATCTTTTTTTTTTTTTTTTTTTAAGCTTTGCCCCACACTAGGTATTTCTCCTGTATTGTGGGTGCGTTTACAAACATTTAAATTCACATACACAAACAGCCAGACCCGAAACAACTACATGTAGGTCATACAAATATTTGTTCCGTGCGGGAATCGAACCCGCGACACGCAGCGCAGTAGTCAATCGCTTAACTAACTGCGCCAACCGTGCCTTCCACCTCCGTACCTCGTCCTCCGTCCTTCGTATTTATTTAATACTTTAAGCACAGAAATGTACAGAGGCGGACTTAATGCCATAGGCATTTTCTACCAGTCAACCTTTGGGCGATGCAGAGACAAACAGTGGTAGGTGCAATAGTGAGAATTGAGGAATAAAATAATATTATTTAAATATAAAGATATACAAATACCTATTAAAACTATAAATATAATATATAAACCTAATTATATATATAAATCTATGCACAAATAAATATACATAAATATATTAAAATAATTAAGACAAACAATGGGAAAACATTACCGTTGTGATGATACTGCCAGCTTCTTGCGAATGTGCAAGCGAACTTTAACTTTAAAGGATAATCACAGTCCTTCGTATGTAAGGCAAAGGAATATGTAAGGAACGTAGCAGGTGGCATTCTATAGTTTCTGCATACCTCCATGGGAATAAGGCGTGAGTTTATGTATACAGTATGTTCCATCATCATTTCAGCCGAAAGACGTCCACTGCTGGACATAGGCCTCCCCCAAGCACCGCCACTTCAAACCGGTTCTGTGCTTCCCGCATCCAGCGGATACCTGCACCCTTCACGAGGTCATCGGTCCACCACAAGGTGGCCCACCGGTCATCAGTCCACCGAAGATGTAGTGTTGGAAGGCCTCCTTTGTAGAAGGCCTTCCAACACCCGGTAATTTATTAACTTATAGAAGAAGATATAGATGTAGAAGACTAAATAAAAGAAACTTATTTGGAAAAAACATCAATGTTGCCATCATCAAAATTTTCAAGACACTTGAAATTTTTTCACGCAATGTTTTATAATCTGAGGTTTTATTGAGTTTTATTTGTAAGTACTATAGTTAATGAGAAGGTAGTATATGATTTGCGTGAATTTTTGTATTTCCACATTGATGATATAGCCATTGACAGATATAGCCACAGCTAGCTTAGTATACTTTGCTTATTTCCACAGTATTATGTCTTATGGCGTTTTGCTGTTTGGATCGGCAGCCGACGTGGATTCAATTTTCATTTTACAAAAGAGGGCAATCCGCGCGGTCTGTAAAATGGGTCCTCGTGAGTCCCTTAGAATCAAATTCAAAGAAATTTATGTACTAACTCTGCCTTCTCTTTATATCTTAGAAAGTATTTTATATGTTCGCAAAAACTTAGGCCTTTTTAAAATAAGAAGCGATTTCCATAATATAAATACACGTAGTAAACATGAAATTGTGATACCCAAATTTAGATTAACTAAAACAAGCAAGTCATTTCTTATTAACAGTATCCGCTTTTATAACAAGTTGCCAAAGTCTGTTACAGAACTTAGCGATGGAAAATCCACATCAAACGTGTCCTTATCAAAAAAGCATGTCATAAGATTAAAGACTACGTTGAAGACAAGGAAGTTTGGCATTAATTCCTACTGCACATGTGGCTTCCCTGGTACCTCATTAACGGGAAAAATATGTAAATGTCTATTAACTGCTCCCAAGTTGCGATGTTTATGTTATTTATTTTTTACATACTTCCTTGACATAATCGATGTTTTTTGATTTCAACAAGGCTCTAACTTTAATTATTTTAATCATATTTTATATCGTTTTTTTGTTAACGTGAGGACGTTGTAGGCTTAATATACTGTAGATCTGTAGACCATTTTCTATTTTGTTAAGTAACTGGTACTTTTGACTGGCCTACGCTGTCCTCTCATACTTTGAAAACATTGTAAAAGCCAATTTTTTTTTTTTAAGTGTAACCGTGGAGTTTCTTGCCGGCTCTTCTCCATAGGAAACGACCAATTGGAACCGTGCACCTAGCTTCTGACGTTTCATAAGTATGGCTTATGAGAAATAAAAATATTTTTGATTTGATTTGATTTGATATTTTTTGATGTTTTTTCCAAATAAGTTTGCTTTTATTTAATCTTCTATAACTATATATTCTTCTATACTTATAATAAACTGGTAGATAAGGCGTTTCTGTACATAGAAAATATTTCCAAAAAAATAATGGTACCTGGTCGAGGCTTATTATCTGTGCACGTACACAATAAATCGACTACTCGTCTGTCGGAGTGTGCTCAAGTATTTAATTATCAAGGTGAATTAATTATTACTTTTATTTCATGATTTACTTATTAATAAATAAATAATTATATTTCTGAACTTTGCTGTGTTAATTTTACAATTTAATCCAAAATAGGTTTGGTAGTGTCGTCAATTGTAAACGACACTACTGGTAGTGCGGCTGGTAGTGTCCTTGCCAAAAAACGATTTCCAGTACGGCATTTTCTTTCAGTTTTAAGTCACCATGACCATCACCAACATCGTCATCATCATCGTAATCAGCGTAGAATGTTCCCACTGCTGGGACACAGGCCTCCTCTATTTGGGAGGGTCTTTAATCTATCACGAGGGCCCAGTGCGGGTTGGTAGATGTCAAATGTCGTCGAATTTTTTGGTTCTAGGACATGCCGGTTTCCTCACGATGTTTTCCTTCACCGTTTTGAGAGTAGTGGTGATGAAATTACTCACACAAAGCGCCTGCTTGGGTTTGGACCCATGACATACAACTCGTAAGTCGGGGCCGTTACCACTGGGCCACCACAGCTCTCAAAAGCTTTGCTTTAAGTACAGAATTAACGGCACGGTTGGCGCAGTGGTTAAGCGATTGACTGCTGCGCTGCGTGTCGCGGGTTCGATTCCCATAAGGAACAAATATTTGTATGACTTACAAGTACCCAGTTGTTTCGGGTCTAGCTGTTTGTGTATGTGAGTTTAAATGTATGTAAACGCACCCACGATACAGGAAAAATATCTAGTGTGGGGGGGGGGCAAATTTAAAAAAAAAACGTTTTTTCTGACAAATATTTTCAAAAAACAAGTTTATAACCTTTACGGTAAGTAATAACGTGGAAATGACGTTAGAGATTATAGATAAACTTAGTTGATTGTTTTAAGTTGTTCGGTTAACTTACTCTGATACTTAAACGCTCAAGTTTCAGGTGCGTGAAAGCGATTTTGTTTTAAATTACTGGAAGATCAAAGTGTGTTAATCTATACAACATGTCCCAGAATTAACACACAACCTCTTAAAGGGTCATTGTACTCATCATTTTGAACAACTTTTACTATGGTACCGAACCTGAAATTGCGATAAAAAAACAGCTGTTCCCTACATTTTGACGAGTTTGGACATAAATGTAGGGAACAGCTGTTTTGTTTTCCGTGATTTCAAGTTTGGTCCCATAGTAAAAGTTGTTCATAATGACCCCATAAGAGGTTGTACGTTAATTCTGGGACATGTATAAATAAAAATAAAATGCTGTTCGTTGCAGTTCATCACTTGAGAACAGCTAACCGATTTGGTTAGGTTTATTTTGAAATCTTCGCAGTTGTCCTACTAAAGTTTTTAGGGAAAGTAAAATTGCAAATTTTTCCTGGAAATTTGAAAATTCCGGAAAACATGAAAGCACTTTTGTAAATGGATTTTTTTTATTCATTATTGAAATTTGGACAAGACATCTATCGGGTCAGCTAATTGTTGATAAATTGCAATAAAGTTTTCATCGTCTTATGTTTTTTGCTGTCAGAAAAAATCAAAAGATATTTTGGATAAAGTGGTTGTATCGTTTGTCACTGTAATCCTTCTTTTCATGAAATATGATTAAATTGTCTCAAAATATCTTATTATAATGGTAGCAAGAGAAGTAGACAGCTTAAAGAAGTTTTGACGCTTCCACCTTCACCGCGAAACCATAGCAGCGAAACCGCAGTAGTTCAATTGTACTGGTTCGCGTCATTTCCGCTACTCGCATCCGATTCGAGTAGCGGAACATGACGCGAACCAGTACAATTGAACTAGTGGGGTTTCGCTGCTATGGTTTAGCGGCGGAGGTGTGCTACCAGCGTCAGCGTCAACGCTCGTCTGCAACGGCTAAAGAGATAATCTTGTTTCTACCCAATCTTATTTTGAAAAAGCAATAAATGAGTAGGTACATTATCTAAAAGAAAATACAGCAATAAATTATTAAGTAAAGGAGATTTTATCTTCACTCTCTTTGTTAAGGCTCGTGCAGACTGGCGCGAAGCGACGGTACGACGCGACACTGAAAGAACAATTTCCATGAATTTTTCCATTAAATTTTCATAGAAATTGTTGTACCGGTGTCTGCAAGAGTCTTTGATTTCAAATCAAAGAAATCAAAACCTATGACTTTGTAAGTAATTTTGTTTGTAGGAACCTACATATTCAGAAATCTATTCAGGTTCCAAATATACAATATTCCCTATAAATAAAATGGTACCAATACAATGCAAAATCTACATAAAACATTCACGTTCGCACTTCACAAAAAATATACTGGCTATTCTAATAAATGAGCATTTTAGGTACCTGTTCGTGAACGTATACAAAACAGCTGATCCAACCACTTTAAAATGAGTACGGTAAAGCTATCAAAATAACCGCCTATGCCGCATCAACAGGGACCTAAAATGTTTTCACTTTATCAAATTGAAAACTTAACTCGACAATCGAAATACAACCATAAACTCTACGCATAGAGTTCAGTTTAGTCTTGGCAAATTCCGCCTTTATTACACTGTCGGACACGAAAAGGCGAGCAATTGAAAATTGACGGGATTGCAATTTGCAAACGGCGAACAGGGCCGACCGGGGCCGCGGTGTAACGGTGGTCGTCCCAATTCTCTCTGTTTCCGATAGTCAGTTTAGCTAATACACTGTCGAGCAACAAATGGAGTCGTCTTCATAGGATTTGTTGGCAATGTGGGTCATTGGTGACAAATTGGAAATTTGGAGGAGACTGGGGAGGTAAAGTTGTTTAATTACACGTACCTACCTAGATGTATAGATTATTTCCTTTCACAAACTTGATCAATAATTATTATACTTGTCTTTATTAATTAAGAAGATTTCTCTTTTCAGAAAGACTTCTAGTAAGCAAGTAAGTAGTAGGCAAGTAGATTTATCAATCAAGGTAAGACACCTTGATTGATAAATATATGAAACTTGAATGTAGAGGAAAATTGCATTTTCATATGGATTTTGATTGATTGGTGTAGGTAAAAATAATTCACGTAAAACGTGAATAATTTTCGTCGAGTCGAAGAGAGGTACTTAATTTAATACGGTTCCGTACCTCAAAAGGAAAAAAAACGGAACCCTTATCGGATCACTTGTGTGTCTGTCTGTCTGTCGTATTTCCGTCTGTTAATAAAAAATGCAAATTATTTAGAATTATATATTTATCAATAATTTATAAACTTTATACGGCGTGCTTTTAATCGGGACTACATGTTGACCTCGAAAGATGCTCTAAATTGTTAAAAACTGCGCGCGCTCTGCCCTGTATCTCGAAAATGGATCAAAATATAAAAAAAATGTTTAAACAAAAGTTGTAGAGAATTTAATCCTCTACAATATTTATAATAAATACAAATAGGAAACGACATTCTATTTGCAATAAATGTGTAAAAAAACGATTTTTGGACCATGGACCTTGGAATATCTGTAGTCGCGGACACCTTACGATAAGTAGGTTTGGAGACAAGTTTCAGGGTGCCAAAATAAAGGTTTATACAAGTTTATAGCTGACCATCTCTCATTCAGAGGTGAAACTCATAATATTCCTGGACTATACCTACTATATACCAAGGTTAATCAACCTTAGTATAAGTATATTAGCAGATTTACAGTTCCTATTACGTAAGTTTCAAGCACCTAAATCAAATATACTATGATATTACTCAAATTCAACAATCCTGGAGCAAATACTAAAGATAGTAAATCAAACATAATTCGTGTTGTCATATAAATGAATGGTCGTCGTATTATTCGATAGCGTCGCAGGTTATCCCGGTGGGTAGTTGCCGCCATATTGTAATAACTGCTTTCGCCTGGGGCTCAGGTTTGTATGGCCCAATGTGTAAGGAAACGGCGGCGCGGCGTGGTTGTGAGCGGGAATCATGCATAATTATTATTTAAAGTTATTCTGAAGCGAGCTTCAGTATTTTTTTACGCTGTTTTGTCCTGAAATGCCTCAATTTTCTTAGGACCAGCGCAGTCTTCCTTAAGGCGCAGATATATGATTTAAGTGACTTTTAAATCCGTCATTATTCTATATTATTCTTAAAATGCAAGTAAGTTATGCAAAAAATGTATGGACTACGCACACACGTCATCAATTCTATAAGTGAATATTTATGTATTGTTGTAAAATACTTTATGAAATAAATTCAGGAAGTACTCGTAATGTCTACCCAAAGCATAAAAAACGATATTACTTTCAAACTACTTAAGATATTTCCATGCTTTGTTTTTTGTATGAATAGACTGTTATATTATCTATAATTCTATCTGTGATTTTTTTCAAATATTCATATTTTCTTTACTAAAAATAAATATTCCCTATGAAACTTAATGGTTGCGCGGCGTGAGCGTGACATGCATTTGTATGGCCAAGGTCAACGGCGATTATCTGACCCTTAATAGCCAATGTATTTCAAATATTAAGTATTTCACAGTTTTGTTTTTAATTTCGATTATTCGAAACGAACAAAAAATTAAGCACCGGAAAAAAATGTTTCAATATCTCAAAAAACGCCGAAGTTGTATGCATTTTAAAGTCTATTGTAGACAGAGACAGCACTGCTGGGATCTGACGTAACAACACAGGAACGCCATATTAACTTCGTGCCATTCAGTACAATGATTCTTTTGCGTGACAAGGATATTAGAATAATTTTAAAAGCAGGTAACTTCTCCATTTCTCCTCAATTTTTTTTTTTCATAAATCATCTTTTTAGTTGCACCTTTAAAAAATATATTTTTGGTAGCAGTCAAATACCCTATTGTACCTTTGTTACTGACCTAGAACATAATCACACTATCACATTTCACACTTATTTTGATAATCATACTAATATTATAAAGGCGAAAGTTTGTGAGTATGTGTGTATGTTTGTTACTTATTCACGCTCAAACGGCAGGACCAAATTTGATGAAATTTTGTATGGAGGAAGTTGACACCCTGGATTAAGACATAGGCTACTTTTTATCCCGATATTCCCACGGAATCGAGACTAACGCGGGTGAAACCGCGGGGCGCAGCTAGTTTAATATAATAATATTATCAAAAACACACAAAAGCAAAATATGATCAGGCTTTTGTCAAGTATTGTTATAGCAATCAATGAGGTTGTAGCGTGGTAAATAGACGCGTCATACACGAACATTAGTGCACTCAAAAACAGCGTAAGCCATGAATGTAGCTACATACTTGCGTACAATCATACAGTGCGCAATAAAAAATACAATAAGTACTTATGCATGAAATGAGACGTTTTGCCGTACTACCACAGTAGTAGTGTAATTTGTACAACTTGTATGGCACGGGAAGGCATTTTCTACACAAATAATTGCTGGGAATTGCGAGTGATTGTTACGTGTAGGCGCGTCACTGGATGGTGCGCGACTAATTTCATGTCAGGCAACTGCCTGGTATTTACTTTGCCAGTATTGAGCGCGGGTAACGCATCTGAAGGTAATACATCATTGGTCCTATGTGTTTTTCTCAATTTCATCTACTGTAAAACGGTAAGGGAAATCGTGATTTCATGCTCCAAAATCGCTAATCAGTTAAACAAACAAGTTAGTAATGATGATTGATTGATTAAAACTATTATTTATTTGACGGCGCAGCAAGTGACGCCATCTATTTTTGTATGATGTTCCTGGAATCACCGAAAAGGTCAGAAAGGAGTGACACTGGCTGGTGACAGTCTAGCAGAGCGTCGCCGTCGTATCGATGGTTACGTGGCGGCTGTCTTGGGCAGAAGAAGATGTGACGGCATAGATTATACACTTATACAGGGTTAGTATTAAAACGTCATTAACCTCTTAAGGGGTCATTGTACTCATCATTATGAACAACTTTTACTATGGGACTAAAACTGAAATCGCGAAAAAAAAACCAGCTGTTCCCTACATTTATGTTCGAATAATTCGTTAAAATGTAGGGAACAGCTGATTTTTTTCGCGATTTCAGTTTTGGTCTGGAATGGTCCCTGAGGTTATTGACGTTTTAAAAATAACCCTGTATATAGTGTGAAGGAACCGCTGTTTGTACCACGTCCACGACGAACTGCTATATTCCGGCCCAATCCTGATGATATTGAAGTTGCTGAACCACTAACACGATGATCACTTCTGGTAAAGGCTATACTACGCCGTTTTATTCATTATTTTTATCAGAAAAGTTTGACAACCAGTCTTACCAAGGGGTATCGTGTTACCCAGTATCTGCGGGTTGAGGAGGTCAGATAGGTAGTCGCTCTATGTAAAATACTGGTATTTAGATTCATCCGGTTAGACTGGAAGCGGACCCCAACATACTTGGGAAAAGGCTGGGTAGATGCAATGACGTAATATAAATAGACGCGTCATACACGAACATTAGTGCACTCAAAAACAGCGAAAGCCATGAATGTAGCTACATACTTGCATACAATCATACAGAGCGTAAAGAAAAGGAAAGACCTATACTGATATCTGTTGTTAGAAAGAGATGAACATACATATTTAGTTACGTCACTAGCAGCTGCATGTTCATTGGCACGTACGCTTGGGTCGCAGCAGTCAGAGGAATTTCGACACAAAAAACATTCTATTATGTTTTAATAAAAAAATTAAGTAGTTACGCATATATATAATGAGACGTTTTTCTTTACTCCTACAGTAGTAATGTAATTTTTACATCGTTTATAGACACGGGAAGGCATTTTATTTACAAATTATTGCTGAGAATTGCGAGTGATAGTGACGTGTAGCCGCGTCACTGGATGGCGCGCGACTAATTTATCTTTGGGCAATTGCCTTGCATTTATTTTGCCATTATTGAGCGCGGGCTTTTAACTCTTTAATTTTTTTCACATCACTTGCCCCACAACCTCCAATTTCTAGTGAAATTAGGTCGTCTCTAGACTGAGTTGGTCTCTATGCAAGAGAATGAGTGACGCTTAGGTACCCTTCATTCTGTGTGATGCTAATTAATGCACATTGTAATTATTTGTAATAGCCAATGATGTATTACCTTTAGATGCGTTACCTGCGCTCAATAATGGCAAAGTAAATGCCAGGAAATTGCCTGACATTTACAATAATACTTATGATTATTACGTACGCGCCAATGAACATGCGGCAGCTAGTGACGTAACTAAATATGTATGTTCATCTCTTTCTAACAACAGATATCGGTATAGGTCTTTCCTTTTCTTCACGCGCTGTATGATTGTAAGGAAGTATGTAGCTACAATCATGACTTACGCTGTTTTTGAGTGCACTAATGTTCGTGTATGCCGCGTCTATTTATAATACGTCATTGGTGATAGCATTATTGTGGAACAATTAATTCAAAATTGAACGGTTAATCCCAATTATTGTAAAAAAAAATAAAACTACGTTCTTTTGACGTATGACGTTGAAGATCTAATTATTATACATACATACTTACATGCATAAAAATACGCCTTCTTCTCATGAACAAGATACCTACATACTCCTTCTGCTTCGTTTACGTTCACATCTGCACCCTAATTTCGTGACCATCCATTAATCACGTAATACTGTAACTAAAATAGCCGTTCTTATACATGTCAAGATTAACTGCTTAGCTCCTTGTAGGTATAGCGTAATGATATTCATTTCAGAGGTATCTACAATATTATAACATTTTTCTCGTCTAATAAAACCTCGCGGTAAACTGTTCAGGGGGCCTAAAATGGACGCTTTGGCAGAATCATAATAAGATCTGCGTACAATTCATATCTCGCAATTAATCTGTTTGACAGCTGCTATGGAAGTAAGAATGATCCCTCTAATTATAGACCTATATCTGTGCTACCAGCATTGAGTAAAATATATGAAAAAATCATGCTAGACCAGATGTTGTCGCATTTTAATTCAAATAGAATTTTACATAGTAATCAGTTTGGTTTCACGAAAGGTAAGTCGACGACTGACGCAGGAGTAAAACTCATCAGTCACATTTTGGAATCCTGGGAGAAATCCCAGGATGCCATTGGCATTTTCTGTGACCTCTCAAAGGCGTTTGACTGCGTTGACCACAATACACTGATCTGTAAATTACACCACTACGGAATTCGTGGACAAGCTGCTGATCTTGTTCTTTCTTATCTATCAAACAGGCAGCAAAATGTAAACGTTAATGGGGTGACGTCATCGGGATCTCTAGTAAGGATGGGCGTGCCTCAAGGTTCAATTCTTGGCTTTTTCTTATTTCTAGTTTATACAGGGTGTTTGGTGCATCGTGTGCCAAATTAAAATGGTCGACTGAAGGGGTCATCCGCTAGCCTTTCAGACCCCTTAACACCCCTCATGCTATGTGGATTTTTTTTTATCGACTTTTTATTGTTTTCCAAAAAAAGACCCAAATTTTACATTCAAATACAGATTTAAAAAAAAATATAAGGCGTAGACTCTGTATTTTAATTTTATTTCAATGTGTATTGTTTAAGAATACATTTAAATACAAAATTAGTGATATTAGTCACCTAGTTTTTTTTTTAATTCACTCGCAAAGGTAAAACTTAAATTAAAGCTGTACATGTTACAGCTATTTATAAGGCTACAAAAAAAAAACCAAAAGCGACCGGGATCTTCCAACTCCCTCATTAATTCTCCAGTCTATCCTCTTTCTAATGATGTGCCACATGCCATAAAAGTATTTTAACAACTTTGTGAATTCGCTAGAATTGTGAATCAAGTCACATAAAACTACATTCCAAATTCTAATGAAAAAATATTTATTGCGGAACTGTTACTTGAGAAAGAGGTAAAATTTGTTTTCTCACTCTTTCACAGTAAAATCTATCTTCTATATCTTTCTTGCATACCTTAAATCGGTTTGAACAAATCGCGCCGCCCGACCCGCCATTTTTTTAGTCGAGACATGACTGCCTCTGCTACCTAACGTGTGTGCTAGTTCACCATACTCCGCGATTCTTTTATTACTTTGTTATCGTTAAGTTTTGCTGGTTCTTGTTACATTTGTTTAATTTTTGTTGTTATTGTTAAACTTTGAGTTTTTTGTTATTGCAATGGCGACATTCTCTAACGAAGAATATGCGGACAACATGATGGCTTACGGAGCTGCGAATGGCGTCGCTCGTGCAGCGCAACGACTTTACCAGGAACGCTTTCCTGGTAGACGATTACCTGGCCGCAGAGTCTTCCAAGACACATACCAACGCATACGCGAGACTGGCAGTGTTACTTTTAATGAACCAAGGGGCCATATTGTGCGACATAATGTTGAAGTAGACGAGAGAATACTGGCACTTTTTGAGGAAGACCCTACAAGAAGCATTAGAAATGTGGCATCACATCTTGATATTTCAATATGGAAAGTGTGGAAAGTACTTCGTCAAAACAAAAAGCATCCATTCCACTACACTCCGGTGCAAGGTACGTAATTTTAAACTAACTTTAAACTAAACTAACTATTTTAAATTAACTTTAAACCCGTGCAAGCTTTGTTTGACCTTGCCTTTGTTTAGCAGGTAATGGGTATGGTATGGCGTCACTTCTAGGTAGTGAATCTATTAGCACGAACAGCGGGTCCTTTCTTGTGCAATTAATTATTGCTCAAGAGAAATTTAAATGAGTTTTTTGTTTGTTGCAGGTCTTGAGGGTGGTGACTTTGAGAGACGAGTGGCTTTTTGTCGGTTTCTTTTACACACGGATGTGGATGATCCTGATTTTTTAAAAAGAATACTGTGGACGGATGAATCCAAATTTACCAAGGATGGGATCCTCAATTTACACAATTTACACCACTGGACAACGAAAACGCAAAACCCACGTGTTAAAAGACAGAAATCTTCTCAAAGAAGGTTTAGTGTAAACGTTTGGGCAGGAGTGATTGGGAATCAGGTAATTGGACCGCATTACCTGCCCGATAATCCCAATGGCGAAGACTACCTGGAATTCCTACAAAATGACCTGCCTGAATTAGTGACCGATGTGCCCGTATTTAATGAACGTGTGCCCATTGTATTTCAAAATGACGGCTGTCCCGCGCATTGGCGATTGACTGTGAGGGAATATCTCGACAATGTGTTCCCCAATGCATGGATTGGACGCGATGGCCCTATTCCATGGCCGCCACGTTCCCCAGATCTAACTCCGTTAGACTTTTATGTCTGGGGACGTGCCAAAGAGTTGGTATATGCCACGGAGGTTCCAACTAGGAAGGTATTAGTCCAACGCATAGAAGCGGCATTCAATACTATTAAGGAGGAAATACGACTTCGTACAACCACTGTTGAAATACGAAACAGGTGTCGGGCCTGCATTCGCAACAGAGGCCAACAATTTGAGCAAGATTTGTAACAATGATTAAATAAATGTTAAAAATGCAATTTTGTTTTTTTATTTCAAATAAATCCCATGAAAGATACAGATATGAGACACGAATTTACCTAACCATAAGAATGAGATAGCAGATTTATAGGTTTGACAGGTATCATTTAAGAGATTTTTTTTAAAATCGTAATTTTGAATATTAGCCTTAGGTGACTCGATTCACAATTCTAGCGAATTCACAAAGTTGTTAAAATACTTTTATGGCATGTGGCACATCATTAGAAAGAGGATAGACTGGAGAATTAATGAGGGAGTTGGAAGATCCCGGTCGCTTTTGATTTTTTTTTTGTAGCCTTATAAACAGCTGTAACATGTACAGCTTTAATTTAAGTTTTACCTTTGCGAGTGAATTAAAAAAGAACTAGGTGACTAATATCACTAATTTTGTATTTAAAAGTATTCTTAAACAATACACATCGAAATAAAAATAAAATTCAGAGTCTACGCCTTATATTTTTTTTTAAATCTGTATTTGAATGTAAAATTTGGGTCTTTTTTTTGGAAAACAATAAAAAGTCGATAAAAAAAAATCCACAGAGCATGAGGGGTGTTAAAGGGTCTAAAAGGCAAGCGGATGACTCCTTCAGTCGACCATTTCAATTTGGCACACGATGCACCAAACACCCTGTATAAATGATCTTCCTTACATGATGGCTAACTTATCGGATATAATTCTATTCGCTGATGCCACTTCTCTTATTTTTAAAATAGATAGAAAAGATACGGATGTCTTACACGTCAACGATAGTCTGGCTGTTCTTTCGAAATGGTTCTCAGCTAATAATCTCTTACTTAATGCGAACAAAACAAAATGTCTTAAATTCTCATTACCAAATGTACCCCAAGTAGGTCTTAATTTAAAACTTGATGGTAAGAAGCTAGATGCTATTACGGAAACTGTATTTCTAGGAATTACTCTAGATTCGAAATTGCAGTGGGGTGCCCACATTAGAGCTCTTTCAGGTAGATTAAGTTCAGCTGCATATGCAGTAAGAAAAATAAGGCAGTTGACAGATATAGCCACAGCTAGGTTAGTGTACTTTGCTTACTTCCACAGTATTATGTCTTATGGCGTTCTGCTGTGGGAATCGGCAGCCGACGTAGATTCAATTTTCATTTTACAAAAGAGGGCAATCCGCGCGATCTATGGAATGGGTCCTCGTGAGTCCCTTAGAAACAAATTCAAAGAAATTGATGTACTAACTCTGCCCTCTCTTTATATCTTAGAAAGTATTTTATATGTTCGCAAAAACTTAGGACTATTCAAAATAAGAAGTGATTTCCATAATATAAATACACGTAGTAAACATGAAATTGTGTTACCCAAATTTAGATTAACTAAAACAAGCAAGTCATTTCTTGTAAACAGTATACGCTTTTATAACAAGTTGCCACAATCGGTTACAGAACTTAGTGATGGAAAATTCAAAACGCACATTAAACGTGCCCTTATCAAAAAAGCATATTATAAGATTAAGGACTACGTTGAAGACAAGGAAGTTTGGCATTAATTCCTTCTGTACATGTGGCCTCCCTGGTACCTCATTAACGGCAAAACTATGTAAATGTCTATTAACAGCTCCCAAATTACGAAGTTATTTTTTAATTTAATTTTATCTCGTTAGGGTTCCGTAGTAAACAAGGAACCCTTATAGTTTCGCCATGTCCGTCTGTCTGTCTGTCTGTCTGTCTATCTGTCTGTCTGTCTGTCTGTCTGTCCGTCCGTCCGTCTGTCCCCCCGGCTTAGCTCAGAGACGCTAAGTCCTAGAAGGCTGTAATTTGGCATGGGTGTACATATTAATCACGTCGAAAAAGTCGTGAAATAAAACCATGAAAAACATTTTTTTTTAGGGCCTCCCTTGCGCGTAAAACGGGGATGATATTTTTTTTTCTGATCTAATACATAGTGTGGGGTATCATTGGATAGGCCGTTCAAAAATATTGTGGGTGAAAGCCATTTTTAAATTATGAGATCCGTTTGCGTAATATTAAGCTTTAAAGTGCTATTTTTTGTTAGAGTCAAGTGTCCCCCCCCCCTGCCAGCTAAATGGTTGGTTTTGGATATGTGAAAAAAATCATGGCAGTAGTATATATAATGAAATTAAAAGGAAAACTATCACAGCTAAGTAGGGCTTACAAGTTACCGAGTAATCGTCGACCAACTTAAATTTGCAGTTGAAGAATTGACCGTAACGTATATAGAAGTATGGGAGAGCATGTTTTTCAACTACAATGTTAAGTTTGTTTTTGGGATGAATTCATCCTAACTACGGTACCGTTCATTGTGCGTGGTCCGACACGTACTTGGCCAGTTTTTTTTTTACAAACTTCACTGACAATGTTTTTCTTACTTGACATTATTATACCTACAATTTAAATTTCAACAAGATTCTAACTTTTATTATTTTAATCATATTTTATATTGTTTTTTTTTTGTCAATGTGAGGACTTTGTAGGCATAATAGACTGTAGATCTTTAAACCATTTTCTATTTTGTTAAGTTCCTGGTACTTTTGATGGGCCTGCGCTGTCCTCTCATACCTATTAACACTGTAATTTGAAAACATTGTAAAAGCCAATTTTATTTTAAAAGAGTGACCGTGGAGTTTCTTGCCGACTCTTCTCCATAGGAAACGACCAATTGGAACCGTGCACCTAGCTTCTGACGTTTCATAAGTGCCCATGTAGGCTTATGTGAAATAAAAATATTTTTGATTTGATATTCAATGAGAAGAGACGTATAAGGAATATTTGTGCAAAATTTGAACAGAAACTATTCCGTAGTTTTTGCGGCAATTCGGAACATACATCCAGACAAACAGGCAAACGAACAAAAACTATATTTTCGGCATCAAAATCGATAGAACCACACCTCTTAGGAATTACTTTTTTCAAAAGTATTTAAACTTCTCGCACACAATAAGGCACAAAGGCGGAATTAATGCCTTAGGTATTCTCTACCAGTCAACCAAGGGAGGTGAAGAGATAAGATGGTGGATGCTCTGATTGAGAGAAAATAATAATATAACAATATAAAATATAAAAAAATATATAAATAAAATATAAAAAATATAACATTAATAATTATAAATAAAATAGGTACACAAGTACATAAATAGGTTATAAACTTATAATACACATACATATACATATTTAAATAATGTATCCCTACATTATATTTATAAATATTGTATATACATACAAATTCACGGAAAAGAGGTAATTGAGATGACTTAACGCTATTTTTTTTTAAATAACTCTGCGATTTCTGCTTAAGCATACCGACTGGTGGCCGAGGAAGCGCATTCCAGAGAAGAATGGACTGAATATGAAAGGAAGAATGAACAAAATCAGAAGTATGAGAAGGACAGAGTAGGAGATTTTGGGAAGAACGCAGATTCTTAGCGTGTGAATAACATAGATATTTGAAGTGAGACATAAGAGGTGGGAGGGAGAGTTGAGAAGGGAGAAAAGGAAGAAAAATATTCAATGTTCAGTTTTGACCTCGTTACTATTTTATTATAATTATGTAGGTATCGATTATACCTATCTGCATTTTTGTGAGAAACACTCTTTGTTCCCGAATCCGAATACATCAGTTAATTAATTAACTAATTAAGTATAGTACAACAGCGTATTGTGCAGAATTAATTATAGCTTGTCGTGAATCACTTATTTAATTTAATTAAAACTTTCTCTTTGTGCTAGTTCGGTTATTTTGTTTCGGGAGTATGCGCTTGTTATATTCATGTTTGAGCTCATGAGTTTTTGGAGAATTTGTTTAATTGTAGGTATAATATTATTGCAAATTATCTCCGATGTACACTCGATGTTACTACTTACGTTACTATCCATAATTATCTATATTTGTTTTCCAGGTACAGACGGCTACACATCAAGCTATAGTACAATTCCAGTTAACGCTGATCTAGCACTGTACGGAAATCTTATACAATGCGAGATCAGCTTATACTGGAAATGTATAGCTTGATGTGTAACCGTCTGTACCTGGAAAACAAATGTAGATAATTATGGATAGTAACGTAAGTAGTAACATCGAGTGTACATCGGAGATAATTTGCAATAATATTATACCTACAATTAAACAAATTCTCCAAAAACTCATGAGCTCAAATATGAATATAACAAGCGCATACTCCCGAAACAAAATAACCGAACACTACAACCGAACCGCTACAATTGTGGCGATAAGTCCCCTCTTTGAGGAGTGGCTGGAGAGGCGCCACGGCGTCCTCACCTTCCGCCTGACGCAGGTCCTCACCGGACACGGTTGTTTCGGGAGATTCCTGTTCAGGATAAAGCGGGAGGAAACGCCCGGGTGTCACCAATGTGTGGATCACCCGGAGGACACGGTGGAGCATACGGTGGAGGTCTGCCCGGCTTGGGCGGAGCACCGCCGTGTACTCACGGAGGCGATCGGCGGCGACGATCTCTCGCGTCCGGCACTGGTTCAGGCCATGGTTCGGAGCCAGAGTGCATGGGAGGCCGTCACCTCCTTCTGCGAAGCAGTAATGCTCGCGAAGGAGGAGGCGGAACGCGTGAGGGAGAGGCAAGGTTCGCGCCCTCGCGCCTCTAGTCGCCGCAGGAGACGCCCCGGGCGTCGGGAGTAGCAAGCCGATTTCCGGCCACCGTAGGCGCGGGCTTGCGGACGGAGAGCGATGGGTAGCTCGCCGTCCGATAAGGACCAGGCCCGGGTCGACGGCGCGTTGTGTTCCACGCGCGCCTCAAAGAGATGTCAGCACCAACTGACGGGATCCGTCAGGACCAATGCCTGCCAGGGTTGCGAGTTTGTCCGAAAGGGATATCGTGGCCCTGGCACACAGGCAAATGAAGGAACACGGGTGGGTTTTAGTCAGTAAAAATCTGACACGCTCTCCCGCTCCACCCAGAGCGGGAGGAGTTATTTGATAAACTCCCACACAAAAAAAAAAAAAGTAGTAACGGTAGTTATTTGAATAGCTAGGTGCCATAAACCTCGACGCTACTAGAGTAGAACACTACACAGGTAGGTGTAGTCTAACGTAAGATTGAAGCTACGACTCACAACACATTTTAGTTTTTCTCGACACAACGAAGAATACCGTAATTGCGATGAATTTTTCCTTAAACCAAATGATTGTGGCGATTTCTAGTGGGCCACTCCACTCCAATTTAAACGCCAGTTCGTGATTTTGAGTTGTTTAATTAATACTGTTTTTAACAGTTTTACAATTTTTGTTAGACGTTCGTGCAGTGGCTGTCAACACCCAATGGCGCGAGTCGCGATCCCCCGCGCGCCCGCGCTCTTCGGTGACAGGTTTAGATACGTTCAGTAATGGCTTCAACATCTTCCCCCCCCTCGAACACTTCAGGGTTTCGAGGTTTTGAGGCTGAAGTCGGCTCGGGTAGAGAGCACAGGTTATGGACAGCTCTACAGAAAGTGCCCTTTGACGTGTAGACGTCCGCCACTCGTGCTGTTCCATCAGTCCCGCGATACAGCTTACAGATTCGCACCATACGCCATTTCAATGGCGGAACGTTTGGTTCCTTAATAATGACTAAGTCGCCTTCCTGGAGTCCTCTTTGCGAGATTCGCCATTTGTGTTTTTGCTGCAGCTCGCTTAGGTACTCGTTTCTCCACCTTTCCCAGAAATGTTGCCACATTTGTTCTAGACTTCGGTATCGGTCTAGTCTGTTGATGTTTTCATCGATTAAGGCTTCTGAAGGGAACGAAGTTAATGGCCTGCCGATCAGGAAGTGCGCAGGTGTCAACGGATTAAGGTCGTTAGGATCAGATAATAGGGGGCTCAACGGATGTGAATTGAGGTTTGCCTCAATCTGCACAAACAACGTTGATAACTCCTCAAACGTAAGATGTTTATCACCTAAAATCCTAGTCGTATGGTGTTTAGCGGACTTAACGCCTGCCTCCCAAAGCCCACCAAAGTGGGGAGAGTAAGCTGGCGAAAATTTAAACGTAATGCCTTCGTTGGCAGCAAAACCGGTAACGAGTTCATTGCTTCACTTTAGAAATTTTGCTAATTCATTGTTTGCACCGACAAAATTTGTCCCGTTATCGCAGTATAATTCTAAGGGCTTTCCTCTGCGGGATATAAAACGCCTCAAACACAAAATGAAAACATCGGAAGTGAGGTCACTTGCTACTTCTAAATGCACAGCCTTTGTGCTGAAGCAGATGAATAGACACATGTAACATTTTGTGTTTCTACACCCACGACCCTTGCAGTCGGTGATGTAGAACGGCCCGGCAAAATCAACACCGCTTACCTGGAACGGAAGACTAGGAGTAACTCTTGAAGCAGGTAAGTTTCCCATTATAGGATTAACGCTTTTAGCCTTTATGATTCTACACAGCTTACAGTTATTCACAGTTCTTCTAGCTAATATTCTACCTCTCAGGGACCAATATTTATTTCTTAAATCGTTGAGCAATGATTGAGGTCCGCAATGCAAAAGTTTTTTATGGTAATGAATGAATAATAATTTCGTAAAATTATGGTAAGTTTGTAATAATATAGGATGTTTTTTATTGCAGGTTTCATTTGAACTTTGGATGCGGCCGCCTACACAGAGCATGCCGTCATCATTTAGAAATGGACTGAGAGATAACAAATTGGATTTCGGCGGTAAGTCTCGCTTATTTTTAATCAATTTAATTTCATCAGGAAAACATTCATCTTGATGTTGTTTTATTAAAACATTTAATGCAGCGTCCAGTTCACCCGGTGTGAATGGACTAGTAGTAACCTTGGCCTGTTTATACCGCTTGTAATTTATGTAACGTAGGACATAGGCTATAGATCTTTGCATAGTAGTAAAACTTGAAATTCTTTCAAAATCTACCAGCCTAGAACGAGCTGCTGTAGACTGCAACGTAATTGTAGTAACCTTTTTATTATTAGTTTTGATTTCAGGCAACTCGGGAATCCCTTTGCTATTAATAGTCTGAGGCCACTTACTTGAATCCTCAGTTAGAAATAATTGACCTTCCCACCAAAGTTTAGCTAAATGAATTGACTTAGGATTTAATCCTCTAGACGCTAGATCTGCAGGATTTTTATTGCCAGGAACATGTCTCCAAGTGTCTGACTTAGTCAATTCTTGTATTTCACTTACACGGTTCGACACAAAGGGTTTCAAATTACAAGCCTGAGTGGACAACCAACCCAGGACCACTGTTGAATCCGTCCAGTGGGTAACTGAATCAATTTTACAACGTAACGCTTTTAAAACCTTATTACTCAGGCGTGCGGAAAGTAAGGCACCACACAGCTCGAGTCTAGGTATGGTTGCAGACTGTACTGGTGCAACCTTAGTTTTAGCGCAAAGTAATCTAATGAGAGTATGCCCGGAACTGTCAACCGAGCGGAGATAAATTGCAGAAGCATAGGCCACTTGGGAAGCATCTGAGAATGAGTGAAGCTCAATTATGATTGGTTCGCTAATGAGAACACACCTAGGAATTTCAACTTTAGAGAGAGCTTCCATATTTCTCAAAAAACTTGTCCATTCCTTTTGTGTTGCATTATCTACAGGTTCATCCCAATCTAAATTCGATAGCCATAGCCTTTGTAGTATAATTTTTGGAACAATAGTACATAAACCAAGTAAACCCAATGGGTCAAATAATTTTGCTGATTTGGACAAAATGGTGCGTTTAGTTGCGACTTGTTCACATTGTATATCAACCGAAAAACGGAAGACATCTTGGGCCGGGTCCCACTTCAACCCTAACACACTTTAAGTTTGAGAACTTAAATCTAAGTTTTTTATTGATGAAGGGTTTGAATCGTCATGAGTTGCGGATGGTAAGTTGGTACGCCATTTGCGTAGAGGAAGACAAGCTGAATTGAGAATTGCAGTCACTGACTCTATGATACTATGTAACTCCCTTTCAGTTTCAGCGCCTGAAAGGAAATCATCGACATAGAAGTCATTCTTTATGATATTTGATATTTTATCGTCCTTGCATTCCTTGGCGAGCTGTACCAAACATCTCGTGCTTAGAAATGGAGCCGAAGCCGTTCCATATGTGACGGTATTTAATTGAAAAATCTTAATCGATTCTGACGGATCGTCGCGCCATAAAATCTGTTGCAACATTCGCTGACTTGGATCCACCAATATTTGGCGGTAAATTTTTTCCACATCTGCAGAGACCACACACCGATATTGTCTGTACCTCAACAAAATTGAAAAGAGGTCATCCTGCACTACTGGTCCGACATGTTGTATATCGTTGAACGATACACCGGTAGATGTTTTTGCTGAGGCGTCGAAAACAACACGTAGTTTAGTAGTCTCACTAGTTTCTCGTATTACTGCATGATGCGGGAAATAACAACCAAATGCTGGTTTCCTGCTTAATTGAGTCATATGACCTAAACTTTCATACTCGCGAATAAAATCACAATATTGTTGTTTCAAAGTTGGTTTGTTTTTAAATTTCTTCTCAAGTTGAAACAACCTTTTTTCAGCCATGCTGTACGAATTACCTAACATGTCTATAGAATCCTTAAGCGGAATTTTAACACAAAATCTGCCGTCACTAAGCCGATATGTAGTGTCGCTAAACAAGTTCTCACAATTGTTACTATGGTGGTCAATTTTTGAAGGAACCTCTTCTAGTTCCCAGAACTTGGCTAATTGGTCTTTAATTCCTTGCGAGAAATGACAATGTATTTTTTGATTATTACTATTGTAGTAGCTTCTCCCCGTGGGACCAGCTACTATCCACCCTAGGTGAGTTTTTTGTAATATTGGCTTTTGTGAACCCAAAGTTACTCTAGTCGTTTGAATCAGCTCCCAAAATATATCGGCGCCTAGCAATAAATCTATTTCGGCTGGTAAATAAAACTTAGGGTCAGCAAGTTGGATGCTACTTGGAATATTTAATTCTTGTACACAAACTGCAATATGGGGCAACCTGTCAGTGATTTGAGGTAAAACAAAACATTTGACAGCCCTGCTGAATGGTTTGTGCATAGAATGTATTTCTATGTTGCAATGTTCTGTAACATTTAATACTGTGTTGCCCAAACCAGAAACACAATGATAATAGTTTTTCTCCTTACAGGTACCTATCATGTTCCGAGCCTTTTCACTAATGAAAGATGTTTGACTGCCGCAGTCCAGTAAAGCCCTCAAAATAAATAATCTGCCATCGACTGTCACCTTGACCAACGCAGTGGATAGAAGAGTTTGATTGGTGGAGACAGCCGACATCGAAATGGATGTAGAGGGACCAGATGCTGCAGCGGTGGCAACTACAGGTAAGCTATTTTCAATCTTTGAAATATTTTCACAAGTAGGTATAGTACTAGATGTAGAAGTATATGATGGCTGTTCATTATGTTATGTATTCTGTAACAGTGATTGTTTGTGTAGGAGAGTGTTGTGCCTTCTCCGGCATATTCTACAGCCACTTAACCCACACTGGAATGCTTTATGACCTCCCTGCAAACAGTTACTGCACACTTTTAGCAATGAAATTTGTGAGATTCATTCCTCAACAGGAAGAGATTTAAGTTTAGTACACTCATACAACTTATGATCTTGTTTACAGAAAACACACTGTTTTTTTCTGGAAGGGGAATCAACAGCAGACGAAATAAACGATTTTGTTTTGGGCAAACTGTGTCGTTTTTCATTTTTAACAATCCTACCAACATTAACTGTTTCCATAACTGTAGCTCGTTTACGAAGAAAATAATAAAATTGTTCTAAAGTTGGAGAGTCCTTATCACTCCTAAATTCTTCCCATTTTCTGGCAGTTATGCAGTCTAATTTTGTTGAGGCCAGGTAAATAATAAGTGTATCCCACTTGTCAGTGGGTTCCCCTAGTAAATTCAACGCACTTAGATTTCTAGATAAAGTATCTATTAAATTGTGTATGCCAACATCCGATTCCTTATGTAGGGATTCCATTGAGAACAAACACTTAATGTGTTCATTTATTAAAAGACGTTTGTTATCATATCGCTGGCAAAGTAAATCCCAAGCAATTGAATAGGTGTTTGATGATATAGACACAGAGCTTATGACTGAAGAAGCAGCGCCCTCTAGGTAAGATTTAAGATAGTGTAACTTATTTACATCATCAATATTTTCATTGTTATGAATTAGCGATAAGTATATATCCCTAAAGGAAAGCCACTTAGTTGATTCACCATTAAATGTAGCGATCTTAATCGGTGGTAGTTTTAAACCATGTGATATTTTGGATGAGTTGGATGAGGACTCTAATTTGCCATGATCTCTCTCAAAGCTGTCTAACATGGACTGTGTTTTAGCAATCCATCATCTCAATTTGTGATTGAATATCATCAAAGGTGCAAGACAGGTCTCGTAACTTATTTAGTCTCAGAGGTAATTCTTTAGTATCCAACTTCCTTGATTCTATATATTTTTCAAACAATGTTACACGATATTGCCTCTCTGTTTAATTAAATCCCTTAAATCCGACATAATGCCGGTGCAAACACGTAAACACAATTAATATAAAGTTCTGTTATTAGAATAAATAATATAAACAATGAACAGGTACGTTACAGTTCTCCTTTGCGAAGATAACAAACCGGTTTCACAGCCGACGTCGCGCACAATCGCACGGTGATCCACACGGTGCTAGTTGGAATGCACGGATCGACACAGCTATTTTATCGTGAAACTCTTGCAAGGCTACTCCCAGAGTGCATCTGAAATTATCGACCACTGCGTAAGAATTTGTTATTGTATTACGTGAAAGGGAAATACCTTGGATTAGGACGAATAATGTGGGAGCAACTCGACACAGTCGACACTATAAAATGAACACCTGTTTTTTTTAATACTAGTAGGTAGACGTAAGGAAATTGTTTGGTGCAAATCTTGTGACAATGTTAAACAATGGGTTATTAATTGAGTAACACAAGAACAGCAGAATATTGACAATATTTTGTAGAAATTATGAGGTTTAAGCCGCAATTTGCAAAGTTTTATAACTGTGATAGGTAGGTACCTACGAGTATTTCAAATAACGGTTACGTACTTTTGATATAGTCATCGGAGTTACCAACGATATCTACACAAATTAAAGCACAGGATAGGATAGAAAATGGAAAGATAGATGCACTTCCCTCGGAAATGATGGCTGCAGCTGCTGGCTGGCGATTTTCTCGAGGTTTGTTCGTTTATTCTTCCTTTGTAAAAGTTCAAAATGACCGACCCGTTGGGACGAAATTTAGTCCGTTTCTTAGGGCGGATCACGTCGGGGTCACCAAAATGATTGTGGCGATTTCTAGTGGGCCACTCCACTCCAATTTAAACGCCAGTTCGTGATTTTGAGTTGTTTAATTAATACTGTTTTTAATAGTTTTACAATTTTTGTTAGACGTTCGTGCAGTGGCTGTCAACACCCAATGGCGCGAGTCACGATCCCCCGCGCGCCCGCGCTCGTCGGTGACAGGTTTAGATACGTTCAGTAATGGCTTCAACACCAAACGTAACATTGTAGTTGAAAGATATGTTTTCCTACATCGATATAACTACGTCGTAAATGTAAGTTGGTCGACTATTACTCGTTAACTTGTAAAGCCTCCTCAGCTGTGATAGTATTCCTTTTATATTCTTTATATATCTTAATATATATAAATCTCGTGTCACAATGTTTGTCCTCAATGGACTCCTAAACCACTTAACCGATTATAATAAAATTCGCACACCATGTGCAGTTCGATCCAACTTGAGAGATAGTAGGTAGGTAGCGTAGGTAGGTAGGGTAGGTAGGTAGGGTAGGTAGGTAGGGTAGGTAGGTAGGGTAGGTAGGTAGGGTATGTAGGTAGGGTAGGTAGGTAGGGTAGGTAGGTAGGGTAGGTAGGTAGGATAGGTAGGTAGGGTAGGTAAGTAGGGTAGGTAGGTAGGGTAGGTAGGTAGGTAGGTAGGTAGGTAGGTAGGTAGGGTAGGTAGGGTAGGTAGGTAGGGTAGGTAGGTAGGATAGGTATGTAGGTAGGGTAGGTAAGTAGGGTAGGTAGGTAGGTAGGTAGGGTAGGTAGGTAGGTAGGTAGGTAGGGTAGGTAGGTAGGTAGGTAGGTAGGGTAGGTAGGTAGGTAGGGTAGGTAGGTAGGTTAGGCAGGTAGGGTAGGTATTCTTTTACCCATAGAAAGCCACGTTATTTGTGAGTGTCATAGAGTGAAAATGTTTACCGCCCAACGGAGTGGGCACGGGTCAGCTAGTTCTTTATATATACCTTCTACTGGGAGGAAGAAATAAAGCTGATAGCAGGTCCAAACTGGAGGAGAGTGCCTCACGACAGACGTCAATGGAAATTGTTAGAGGAGGCCTATGCCACGAGATACACCAAAATTCGAGACATCTTGTGATTTTTGTTTTACCATTAGGTATTGTTAGTGTAATTGTCTGGTTTCGGAATAAAAGGCTTTATTATTAGTATTATTATATATACTAGTGCCATGAATTTTTTCACAAAAGCTACCATTTTAGCTGGGGCGGGGGGGCACTAGAGTCTAACAAAAGTTAGCACTTTAAGGCGACGATAACCCACTTTTATTGATTTTTTACTGAAGATCACGTCTAAACGAGTAGTGATAATGATTTGAAAAATAAATATGTTAAATAAGAGCATTTTTCCAATAATTTAATATGTGAATATTTTAGATTATGTTTATATTACATAGTGAAATTAATTTGTAAAGTTATGTCTAACGCGGATAAAAAACTGAGAATTGCGCAAAATCTACCAAGCGTATTTTTCTGAAACCTTCACCATTTTATAGATCATTTAATTATTAATCTTATAATATACGCGTTTTATTAAAATACCATTTGTTTTGTGTATAATAAATTAATAATGCGTCAAATTGGGGACAGCGCTCCTTGATGGGCGAGTTCTATTACTGGCTGAACGTACGACGCGTTGCGTGAGCTCAGTACAGAACACGCAAGTTAACCACTCAAAGTCACTGGCATATATCTCCGTCTTAAAGCTTAATATTACGCAAACGCATCCCTGAAACGAAAAAGAGGATTTTACAGTCCCACAATATTTTTAAACGGCCTATCAAACGATATCCCATAACATGGTATCTAGGACGATAAAAAAAATCAAAATATTACTATTATGAGTATCTGAGCTAGGCATGGCGATACAATAAGGGTTGCTTTCAATTAGTTAATATACCATCACAATTCCTTACACAATAGCGACACAATAAACGAATGGGAAAATTTAGTATAGGTATTATCGCGGACACTGGCGCCTTACCACTTTTCAACCTTATGCTAGTAATAAGGTCGAAAAGTTTAGTGGTTAGGCGATCAAGTTACCTATCGGTCAAGGTACCTATACTGAATTTTCCCATTCGTTTTTGCTAGCTCTAGTAAATCACTACTGAACTCATTTGCAAGCGTCACTTCAATTAACTATCAAATGCTGTTTTAACGACCTTTCGTTTTAGGGCTACTAACCAATACCCAGCAGAAGTCAACGACAACCGAAATAAACCAGAGCGACCCCAAAACAGTCCAATCAAGTCAACTTGATATTCTGCTAATAAATGTGACGCACATTTCAGTGCCATGTTTGCCATCCCTTTATGCGAGCTAGGGGCACCCTTATAACTGAGTTATGGTGCTAACGTTATAACTATATTGTCGTAAGTTGCGACTGATGTGATCGGCACAAAAGTTGAGAATCCGTTCTGTAATTACAGTATCGTGTTCTAAGTTTCAAGTAAGTTGGAAGTTTTGGGTATGCGAAACTTGGATGGATGATTTTGATGTTTCGAGAAAGTTTGAGATTAAGTAGGTATTTTACATCCGCTGTGTTCTGCTTTCCAGAAAATATTAAGCAGGTCACGGTCATAAAACAAATAACACTAGAGATGATTTCGTATGATTAAATCATTTTATCGAGATTCATGGCACTGTTTAAAATGTAAAGCAACCTGTTTAAATTTATATTTCAATTCTCAATTCTTTAGGTATTGCATTCCATATGTATTAATAGATGGTATAAAAAAGTAAAAGATCAATATGGTTGTCGGGCACAGCAAAAATTAGGAGAGAGGAAGAGGGCTAAGTAACAATAAAATTCAAGCAATTCATTATTATTATAAATTATTAATATGTGTTTAGTTGGGTGCATAATTATGTGTAGGTGTATATATACAACATTAGTTTTTGTTTATACTAAACCTCTTAAGGGGTCATTGTATTCATCATTATGAACAACTTTTACTATGGGACCAAAGTTGAAATCGCGAAAAAAATATCAGCTGTTCCCTACATTTTGACGAGTTCAGCGAACTTAAATGTAGGGAACAGCTGATTTTTTTTCGCGATTTCAAGGTCAATGATATGGGTGTGTAACGGTTGATATAATAACAAAAAATCTAACGTTCACTTGACCTAATTTCAGTTAATATACTTTTGTTTAATATAACGATCAGTTCGATCTAATTTCTTATGATATAATAAACATTTCCTATAATGCACATTTGACATAATATTCATGTAGTATATTATTCATTTACTATAATATTCATAATCTCTAATAACTTTTAATATAATTTAGAAAATCTGATACGATTTTAAACGCCTGCTAGTATGGTGCTAGCAAAAATGCATCGCATAAGCATACCGCTACAACAGCATAACGTTGTTTGATATAACCTTCATGTAATCGAAAATCATTAGCCCTATCGTTTAAAATATATAATATTGCGATTAATTTGATTGAGCGTGCTGCGGGAGCGGCGTGACGGAAACGAATCGCTGCAAAACCGACTCCACGTAGTCTTGTCTGCCCTACCCCTAGAGTGTTATTTAAAATCGAGTAGGTGCGTAGGGGCGAGGCGGCCCGCGAGCTGAGGAGCAGGTGGTTTCACGCTCACCATCGCGGCTTCGGCTTGCTGGCCGGCACAGCCGGCCAGCCTCAGCCGCGGTGGTGAGCGTGAAACACATCTGTGACGATAAGCTTGCATGGGACCGCTGTAGCCCTGCAGCACCGGAGCCGTGACAGAAAACATGCCTGCTGCATGTTGCAGGCTTGCTGCATGCTTGCTTGCTGCATGCTTGGTTGCTACATGCTTGCTTGCATGCTGCATGCTTGCTTGCATGCTGCATGCTTGCTTGCATGTTTTATTATATTAGACTAATTAGAGTTCTAGTTAGGTTAGAACTGTGACCATTAAACATGAAAATTAGGTCAAAAGAACATTAGGTCAAATGAATGTTATATAAAAAGAATATTATACATATTGAAAATTATATAACATGAACGTTATACTAAATGTTTTATATTAAATGAAAATTATATCATATAAAACATTAGGTCATATGAAATTAGGTTATATGATTTTATAGCATATGAAAATTATATTATATGAACGTTATTTCAAGTGAAATTAGGGCATTTTTTATTATATCATACATTACACACCCCAATGATAGACATCGATAGACACCACAATCAATTTTCCAACTGCAAATGTAAGTTTGTAATCACATATTTTTTTTATGTGATAAAACCACAAATGAACGACTTTGGGACTTTTTCCTTTACTTGTGCTGTGAGACTATGCTTCTTGCCAAATTTCATGATTTTAGGTCAACGGGGTTTTGATTTATTTTCGAGTATCGAAATATGTTGCATAAATGTCGCATAAATCGCCGTATTTTTTTATTGCGTTGTCTTAGAAGCTTTATTTTTTAGAGCTCCAAGGGACCATACATACGTATTTAATATGAATTTCAACTTGATACCTACAAGCGTTCCTAAGAAAAAGGGTCTTGATAGACTGACAGACAGACAGACAGACGGACAACAAAGTGAGCCTATAAGGGCGTCCGTTTTTTCTATTTGAGGTACGGAACCCTAAAAACGTCAATTTGCGCAAAGAAGGAAATAATTTTGTTTTACTTGCATCTAATACACCTAAGTGCCATCCCCCAGGATAATGTTTCACTCCGCACAGTCTGACTGCACACGATTGCATCCCGGATCAAATACACCGGCTAATCGGTGGCTGATTGAATACCTGATGAGCTCTCGAATAGTGTTGTTCGACACTCGCAGTCCCGGGATTGAACGGGAAGAGATACGGGGTTAAAAATTGGTGATGTTTTAATTAATACTAATAATTGATCGTTTATGACACAATATGAATATGCATGTATTTTTTTATCAATAATAGACCCAAGAAAAGTATTGAAAGTTAAATTGAACTACTGATTGTTGCTCAAAAAAGGCAAATGCAAGGCAAAGGCAAGGTTAAGGCAAGGTTAAGGCAAGGCAAGGCAAGGCAAGGCAAAGGCAAGGCAAAGGCAAGGCAAAGGCAAGGCAAAGGCGAGGCAAGGCAAAGGCAAGGCAAAGGCAAGGCAAAGTAATACGTAAAGGAAAAGGACAAAGATTTCCGTCTCTCAGTACGTGTCAGTTTTTTAAAGGTCAGCGACATAAATGTAGCTTAACAAGCTTCGACTTTCACGGCGTTTTTGTGAAATTGTGAAGTTTATATAATCATCAATTTGCTGATTTTTTTTTGGTTTAACACCCAGGGTAAAGGGTTAGGTTTATGGTATCATTGGGTCCTATATACTTTTTATGGATATGTATAAAATATGTTGTCTCATCTGGCCACGTTACTCGTTAGTTTTCTTACTCTTAAGCTTACATACAGTAGTCACCCACAAAAACTCAAATTCGGAGATACTGAAGTATTCTGATAATGCATCCCGTATTTATGCAAGAGAGTTTCAATTCTCTTAAATCAAGTAAGTACAAAAAAAAGTATATCTAAATCAGAAATCAAATAGGAAATCACATACACAACATTTGTCAATACGCCGTCAAGTTCCGTAAACACGGTCGACATTCAAAGTAGCACGTAGTATATTAAAGTAGTATGACATCTTAAGACCCCATTTTCTCAAAATAAAGTCCGTGTGGTTTGACATTATTGCTTATCACTTATCAGCGTCCCTAATAAATTATAAAAAAAAAAACATAAAACATACATTCATCCAAACTTTTCTCCCAGCAACCCAACACTTTTCAGTGCAAATTACCGACATCCCACTTGAATCCCCGGCATTTTCTTGACAGCACTGCTACAGTCGTTGCATTTAATATTTATTGGTGCTAGCTGCCATGGCCGGGGCGGAATTAACTTCTTTCACCGCTACCGTACGTACAACTATGTTTATTTTTCGCATGTTAAAAGATTTACTTTGTTAATTGAAAATATATTTTTTATAGTGCTTGGGGTAAAACAAAATATATTTAAACCGGAGAGATTTATAGATTCGTTGATTGAGTAATATCAACGAATGACATTTAAAAAACGAAATAAAAAAAAAACGAATAATAAAACTTAAACAAAACTAAAAAATAAAATAAAAACTAAAAATACAAACAAATAAAAATACGAAAAAAACGAATAAAACAAACAAACTAAAAACGAAAAACAAACTAAACTATAAAATAAAATAAATAAATAATAAAATTTATTCAAAAATATTAAGATACAACGTTTACAGTTTTCCTTAAATCTACGTCAAGTTCACGATGATTTGTGCCTGAACTAGGAAGTTCTGTGTTTCAGGCGATTGGAGGTAACTTTAGTTGACATAATAATCACATAGCATAATAATATATTTGGTAACAAGGTATATAAAAAAAATATAGTATCTTAACCTAGCTAACTAAAATAAAATAAAAATTTAAAATAACAATATGAACAATATTTACTTTAGCACAAGTAATAACTAACAACTAACTATAAACTAAATAAACTAATTTTGTATTTCACATATAAAAAATTAAACAAAAATAAGGTTTTCTAAACTCTGACGTACAAATAATTAATTAAAATAAAAGTTTTTGAACACTTAAATTACAACTGAACTATCGCTTACCAAACAGCCCCATTCGATGTGTCAAACAAATCGTTTGACCCTTAAATTTTAATAATCGGACAACCCAATGTTCCTGACGATTGTCAATTTCACAGCACTGCGGATCCACTCAGCTGTACATATTTTAAACGACATTAAGAGGTTGAAAATACAGGGAAATATATTTACGACGTGACTGCAGCCAACGATTTCTTCAATAAATGAGCGACTTTTTTTTTAAAAGGACTCAAAAGTATGATCCTATTGGTGCATAATGCCTCACTATTTTCCAAAAAAATAATGACGTACATGTCAGATCTGGTCATTAGTACGAACACGAAACGAATTGCAAGCGCACCATTAGCGACAACAAGTGATCTACCCACACCTACAGCGGGCTTCTACAGAGTCGTGATGTTTTGAACCCACGGCGAGGAGGATATCCAGTGTCTGATCGCATCGGATTTAAGACGTTGCGGAACTGTACCCGATTCGTTGTGCTATAATTGTAATTTTTAGTTATTGTGTTATTGTGATTTGAATAAACGCTGTCTAATGGACCCAGTGTTTTAATTGCACCAAACTCATCTTCTGCCCACATGACGAACGCAGGAAATCCTGATGATCCTACGTACATGAAAATAAAACAGAACCATGAAATTAGCATAAGTAGTGATCTTGATTTAACGGATCCGTTTTTCTCTAAGGCACTAAAAACAGTGATTGTTCTACCAAACTTGAACGCGATCATAATCATACGACTAAGAAAATTAACAAAAACTGGTGTCAACCTGCCTGGAACGTGTCGTGAGATACTTTGGCCACATTGCCCACAGAGGTACCAACAATATGGAACGTCTAATGGTAACAGAAAGATAGAGGGCAAAACACCTAGAGGCCGAAGCCCAAAACGGTGGACGGATCAAATATCTGAGCAACTGGAGAAACATAACAGTGCTGCATTCCACCAGGCCACCGATCGTAACAGATGGAGAAAGACCGTTGACAATTTGGAAAGGACACGATTGAAGAAGGTCACGATTCTCAGCATGGAGAGAGCGATTGGGAAGAGAAGAGACTAAAATCATTTGCAATCAATTTTCCTGAACATATTTGTTTTAGTTTTATAGATAACATAACAGCACGACTGTATTCCCATGAAGGGTGAGGCAGAGGTGCACATAAAGTACACCCAAATGGTTACTAAATCGAAGTTACGTTGAAACGGAAAAACTCCTTGAGATAGTAAAGTAACAGTACATTTATTATAATTTTATTCTTTTTATTTATTATATTCATGGGACTTGTTCCGCATTGTCTGAGTGGCATCTACCAACGGGAAGCTATTCAGCAATGGTGTTGCAAGTGCTTGGTAGTTTTCTACATAATTATAATATTTTAATATTACATTTTCTATGCACATCTACATATTTTTATTATATATTTATGAAATATTGTATATACAATGGATATAGGCATAAAGCACATGCATACACACACACCCCCACACACTGTCACACACACCATCAATCACTCGCAATTGTAGCACGTTGACAACCTTTACTATGTGATATAATGGCGGGCCTGGAGTTCTAAAATACAGGCCAGGCTTAGTTTACACTCCAGATTTCCCACAAATCATAAAATATTCTCTTAATACCAGCCTGTCAACTTAATATATTATGTTTAACTAGTATATGATGTAATTTGTGGAGATATATACCAACCGGGCACAAATTCAGAACACCCCAATAACGCTTTGCCTGACCTGGGACTTGAACCCAGGACCTCATGCTGGGCAGAAGCGCTTGCGACCAACGCCATATTTTTTAGTTTAATCATTAAATATATTATCTCTTCCAGGAAATCAGCACAAAAGTCCCCATTACAAATCCCTGTATTTCCACGATATCCTCTCAGTATTTCAAATTCCGAACCTATATTGGGAGATTCCATAACGGGAATTTCGATTGCCAGCTCTTGGCATTATTGTGTTCCAAGTATTTCATAAAATTCTATTGAATTTTGTACTGGTCACACAACACTACACATGTTTCTACTACGAGTATACTGTAAGTCACTGAAATTGAATTTCGCTATAACATTTGTTATTAAAGTGGATCTGCAGCTGCTGTAGCCGGCAAAATTCAATCTTTCTCTTACGTTTTCAGTAAATTGCAGGTCAGTGTCTGCGGGGCGAGCACGGCCTACTGTGACATGACTTGAGTCCCACATTTTATCACAGTTTGAGCGATAAAACTATTTTGTCATCTTGATCAAAATATGATTCGCGACTTTATCAGATACGTATAAATTACAGAATTATAATCATTAGAATCATTAATACATCTCTCTAAATTAGATTTGTTCCCCTATGTCATGATTTCATAAAACAGTCATTAAGGCGACGATAACTAACTTTTAATGATTTTATACTGAAGAAAACGTCTAAACGAGCAGTGTTAATGATTTAAAAATAAGAGCATTTTCTCAATAATTGAATATGTGAATATTTAAGATTTTGTTTAGATTACATAGTGAAATTAATTTGTAAAATTATGTCTAACGCGGATAAAAAACTGTAAATGGCGCAAAATCTACCAAGCGTATTTTTCTGAAACTTTCACCAATTTAAAGATAATGTAATTATTGATCTTTTAGTATTAGTCGCAAAATCTACCAAGCGTAATTGATCTTTTAGTATACGCGTTTTATTAAAATACCTTTTGTTTTGTGTATAATAAATTAATAATGCGTCGAATTGGGGACAGCGCTCCTTGATGGGCGAGTCTTATTACTGGCTGAACGTACGACGCGTTGCGTGAGCTCAGTACAGAACACAAAAGCTAACCACTCAAGGTCACTGGCATATATTTGCGTCTTAAATGGAACAAATCCAATTGAGAGAGATGTATTAATGATTCTAAAGAATAGAATTCTGTAAAATTATATGTTATTTATTTATTTAATAAAAGGTAGCTTCACAGCTGACAGTAAATATAACATTTAGATTGTTCAAACATTACGCCAATTACGAAGTACATACAAAATAAGAAATACAAAGAGTGGTGACATAGGTAATTTTTAATATTTAAACTGTGTGTGCGCGTGTAACTGTGTGGTGTAGGTGCTGTAAATGTGTGTGATGATGTGTCTATGTCTGTGTAAGTCTAACTAAAACTCTGTATAAGTCTAACTAAAACTGGCACTGCTAAGTTAGCTGAGTTTCCGGGGTTTGACGAAGGATTTGGATAATCTCTTTTTTAAATCTGTTCCATGTGGTATTGAAGGGGTCCAGTGTTGGGAATTTATCATTATACCTTTTGGAAGGGGCGACTAGAATCAATTCTATTTTTTTGTAAATATTGAAGTTCCAAAGTGCCTTATGTGTGCCTATTTGAAATAAACAATTTGACTTTTGAGTATAATGTTATAGTCGCGAATCATATTTTGATTAAGATACAACCTGACATTGACCTGCAATTTACAAAAAACGTAAAAGAAAGTTTGAATATTGCCGGCTACAGCTACGGATCCACTTTAAAGGAAATCGGAAGTATGTCTGTGAGTATTCTTCGAGATATTTTTCACGTTATGAGAAAAATATAACATCAAAACTATGTAATATAGCTAGGCAACGACGCAGCCGATGAACTTGCCAGAAGGGGTTCGAGCATGGCACCAGTGGGACCTGAGCCCATCGTGCCACTACCCTTCGGGTACTTACGCACTCTGGTAAGGAACCGCACCAGGGACCAACATCATAAACTTTGGTCGGACCAAGGTGAGTGCAGTAAGGCCAAGGAAGCACTCCCTACAATTGATGGTCGCCTCACGAAACAGGTTCTCCAACTAACGAAGCAACAGCTGCGTACAATGACAGCAGCAATAACTGGCCACTGGTCATTTAATAAACACCTCTATGTCATAGGAGTCACAGACAGTCCGCTGTGCAGGGCCTGCATGGAGGATGACGAGACAGCAGCGCATCTGCTACTATACTGCAGTGGTCGCCACATACAGGGCTAAGTACTTCGGTAACCCAGGTAACCTCTGTGAGATTGTCAGTAACACCAAGGCGTTGCAGGCGTTCCTTGAGGAGCTGGGGTGGATCGAATAATCGATTTTCCCACGCGTACGCAAAATACGCGCATATTGACGTGGAGTTGCGAACACCAGCCCGTATTACCTATTACCTAACATCAAAAATAAACTGCGTCTTTGAACATTTGACACAAAAATAAACCAGAGGGGTAACTTCCGCATTTTTAGGAACATTCGCATTCTAATCTCAATGTGAATCTGCACAAAATACAATTATATAATTTCCCTACATTTCTGTAAATTTTTTGACAATGATTGTCGCTGAGAGATTGCTACTTGAATTTGAACGTTTTAATTACTAGAGAGCAGTGGTAGCCCAGTGGTAACGGCCGTGACTTACGAGTTGTAAGTAGTAGGTTCAAACCCATGCTGGCGGTTTACTTTATGTAAATAATTTCATCACCACTGCTCTCAAAACGGTGAAGGAAAACATCTTGAGGAAACCGGCAGGTCCTAGAAACAAAAAATCGAAGACATGTGACATCTACGAACCCGCATTGGGCCCGCGTGGTGGAATACGGCCCACTCAATCTCACAGAGAGGTTTGTGTCCCAGCAGTGGGAACATTAGGCTGATAAGGGACCAGTACAAATCATTGTCGAGGGAATACATTATCGATTCTCGTACGAAAAGCTGCGTGCTAAAAATACATACAAATAACTCCAACGCACACTGAACATTTTACGCGTTGGCCTTTTTCACAATTTTAAATGCCAAGAGAGCATGCAGCCACATTTGACATTTTTTAGTTGTTTTAGCTATCCCTAAAAGGCTTGCAAAACTTGTATCCTCCCTGTCTTCTTCTACGAGACACTGGAGCTCGGTGCTCAATAATGAACACATTTTACATCAATTTTAATTAGGCCTTTATATGTATTGTTTGTGCATGTGATAATTTTATCAATATGTAATGTTCAACACAATGTTAATTGTTAATGAATAAATAAAAAAAATTAAAAAATTAACATTGAAGTTTTACTTTAAACAATTAATGTAATTAGATAACTTTACTGTAGAAAACGTTACACTTCATTCCACTATGATTTAGCCGGTTTTTTTTTTAATATAAGAGTGCTAACTGGTACGGACCGATGTTCTTCCTTTTGAGAATCTTTTACAATCTAAATGATCGAATTAGTCAGGTAGCCATTTTTCCTTACCCGATTAATTTTGTGCGTGACTACCGTCACTTATGTGCGCCCTATCAAAAACGGTTAGTAGCAACTATAAAATCACTGAAAAATCAGGCGCAAACACACCTTAATTTTTGTATCTAAAACTTTATCGGTAAGTACATATTCCTTTTTCTGGAATGTCGCCAGTCAGATCTGATCGTCAGATCACACTCCCAAGAGAAAAGAAAAATAAAGTAAAACCAATACACTACGTTTGATAACACAAATCAATAGATACCTCACTATAATTCCCTTTCGTTTCCAGGTAAAGTTAATAGAACTTTTATCCCCTCTTCTACATAAGGGGCTTCAGATCGCGAGGCCCCACAAATTCTCCGTAGAAAAGATTCAGTATGGCAGGAGATGATAAGTTGAGGTAAGGAATATTATTAGTTTCTAGATTTTATTGAGAGCACTAGAGTTTTTTTTTCTACCTTTCTTTGAGTTCTGATTTCAATTTCATTTGACTTGATTTGAAGTACGGGCAGAGGGCCCATTCTCGTAAATTACATTGAATTCAATTTTGGGAATGATTGAGTTTAAGTAGATCGAATTAGATAGGCAGTCGCTCCATGTAAAATACTGGTTTTGAGCTGCATCTGGTTAGACTGAAAGCCGACCCCGGGAAATGGCTAGGCAGATTGATTGATTGATTTGAATTTAGGTTAGAACTAGATTTTGAACAAAAATTGGCCCTCTGGCGTAACTCGTAAATCAACTTGACTATCTATTTAAATTGTCCGTATATTTCAATCACAATTACTGTTATTCTTCGACAGTTGTGTTACATTACCTACTATAACGTCTATAATTATCACGATTTTTTTTTTTTACATGGTGTGGCGATTTCATAAGCAATTAATTCCTCTGATTGAAACTGATATTTGACTATTCTGTGACTCTGATAAAAATTACGAAAAAGTTGTGTGTAGAACTTTTAATTTGATTTTGTGTAAATTATGGCTGTGTATTTATCTCTGCTCACCCTGCAATGAGTCCAGCTTGAAGCTACAATAACGTCAATCTGTGAAAATGGTACACTTTCGTGAAACAGTTGTTGGGAACATGTACGTTATATGAAGCTACCCTTACATTTTAAATTAAAAAAGTTGGGGTCCTGAGTGAAACAACAGCCATAGCTAAAAAAACAAGTGAAAAATTACACATAATGTTAAAATATTATGTGTAAATTTATCACTTGTTGTTTTTTTTTAATTATTCCAATGTTTTCGTTGGCAGCTTGCCGGTGTTATCCTTTGCTCCTGTAGAGTTACAATAAAACCTTTTTTTTAATATGGGTGCCGAAAATAATGAAACTGGCGACATTTATAAAAAAATCGACTTATGTAATTGCGAGAAGACACTGGCTCTTGTAACACAGATGCTATACCTAGCGCAGGAGTCAGGGCCTCACTATTATGTTAAAATTATTTATGCCAATAAAGAAATTATTATTATTATTATAAATTATTATTATTTAACAATAGTTATTGCAATATTACGGGATATATAATTACTACGATTACATACATAAACTCATGCCTTTTTTCCATGAGGGTAGGCAGAAACTATAGAACGCCACCTGCTACGACACACAAACTCTATCTGCTTCGTTTACGTTCATACTAAGATTATTTTCACGATTTTTGCCAAGGGATATAAGTTTCTTGGATTGCAATTTTACTGCTACCACCACAACGAGTTCCAAGAATTGGTATAGTAATGCTACCCTCTTTTTTGTTCCAGGTTGGAAATCCTCATGGATGTCCTCCATGGGGCGAGCGGAGAGGTCTGTCAGACTATTACTGTCAAAAAACCACCCAAGTGTTCCCTTCCTACACTTGGACCTGGGATCATGGGAACTTGTACGCCTTCTGCGATCGCTGGCTACCGTTCCGTGTTTGCGGGCCACCTCAAGCCCGCGGGGAGAGTGAGCTGTTCAATACTACCCCCGCGATGTGAATAGGACAGCGCGTGGACGCCTACGCGCCTCGGGATGGTAGTAGGTACTACCCTGGACAAGCCTTTTCACAACGAATATTTCAACATACTCGTACCTTTCACAAACATTTGACAGCTAACTTGCGCTCAGTTGCGCCAAATTAGGACACGAATATTATTAGTAAAGGCGTCTGTAGTCATAGAAAAAATCAAGTCTAAATTGAGTCCAATCAAGAAGATACGCTATACCAATATTACCAATGCCCCTAACTATTTGCGCACTACTTTCTGATTCTCAGAAAGGTTCGGAAACGGTTCGGTAATCATACAAAGTTATATACAGACTCCAATATTTGAGTTAGCCGGATTGTGACCGGATGGACGGCTATTTGGACAGGAGAACCCTTTGACAATGCTCCGGATTAGCGAGTTTGTAGTTTTGTAACTAGGTAGTACTACGTAGTTTGTTTGGGTGAAATTATTATTGAAACATGTCTCTAACAAAAGGGGCTGTAAACAATAACATTAATTTTGCTGTACACGTTTGTAGGATTCGACGTCTGTGTAGGATTTTATCATCATCATCATTGCAGCCGAACGACGTCCACTGCTGGACATAAGCCAGCCAAAGGGGGGGTTTGCCATAATCACCACGCTTGGCAGGCGGGTTTGCGATCGCATTATGGTGTTAAAATGCATATAGAACGCGGTTGCCCGTTCTCTCGTAAGTCCCTTAGTCGCCTTTTACGACACCCACGGGTAGAAATAGGGGAGTGCTATTCTTAACGTCTGGCACCTCACAGACAATGGGTAATAGTGGTGTAGGATTTAATTTAAGTAAAAAAAAGGACAGTCGCGTTTACGTTTTTCGTAAATGCGACTGTCCTGAATATTGCGTGCACAACCTAAAAATACCAATAAGTATGGTAAAGTTAGATGACCACTAAATTTTCTAGCTACTATCATAAGTAAGACAATCGGGATTGACATTTCACACGCACTCCGAAGTCAAGTGGGTACAAAAGTATCTCAAAGTAAAAATAGTGACCCAGCTACAAACTAACTGTAGCTATAGGTAGTTAGTTAGGGACTTAATGTAGTAGGTACCTTCATAGAGTAGTTACTTGTATAATAATTGACTACTGTATATTAAATTCAATAAAAACTGCCCTTGTCCTAACCAAAAGCGATCGTCGCACGAATACGCGTTCCGGTTTTACGAACAAAAAGTGACATAAACGCGACGATCGCGTATTCGTCCGAATTTTTCTTTTGGTTGGGATGCGACCCAAGTAGCGTAAGGGGCGGGACACACAGAAAAGACGTAAGACGAGGACGCGTCGCAGACGCAGCGCCCCCTTCAGTAAAAAGTATAATAAATAATAAAATATAATATAATATCTTCAAACATACAGGAAAAGTTTTTAACCAGTGCGCAAATTTTTTTTGGTGGTTCAATATCAGTAACAGAACACATTTCCATTATTTATTCAATACTTTTTTTTTATTTTTTATCCTACTTTAAATCAGCAAAATATGGACACAATCTATTCGTAATAATATCAATGGGCGCACGCGGCGGCCGGCGCAAGGCGGCGGTGTTGCACGGGGGTGAAACCCCCTCCCGGGCGGCAGGGCGCGCCGGGCGCTGTGGCCGACAGTTCGCTCATCGCACGCGCTGTCGTGTGACGTCGCGTCTAATCGATTCCCCGCGCAAGCGCCGCGCCGCACGTGTGCCGTGCTACCGGTCACGATGTCGGACTTCAGTACCGCGAGTTTTACGAGATGGTGTGAGTGTATGTACTGAGTGATGAAAGTTTGCGAGCAGCTCGCAGAATGTATGCGACGGAGAGCATACCTCGAATGCGAGCCCAAGGAATCCTTATCCCCGCGATCCCTAATGAAAGGACCATTTTAGCGGCCACTCAAAGGCTGCTTGATCACGGACAGTTCAGAACCCCGAATCATGCACGAGGGTCTGGCAGACCCCGACTGGCGATCGAAATCGAAGAAGCCATCCTAAGTCCATTAAAGTATGAAGGAAAAATTAGAATTACTCTTCAAATAACTTCAGGTCACGGCCTAAACATAAAAAAGTCTAGTTCGAACCTGATAAAATTAGCGATCAGTACATTGTAACCCACGTAAATACCTACGCCGGCGAATCGAGCGAGCGCACAGCTGATAGGTAGGTACTTTCGCGCGTTCCGCTTCGCCGCGCGCCGCCGGGTAGCCAAACAACCACTTTTAAAGTAAACATCTTTCGTTAACGATATTTTTTGTTTTTTGTACTAAGACGTATCAAAATAAAAATATATGTTTAATAAAACTCGTTTAAGTTTAATTTGTCAAAATTTGCGCAGTGGATAAAAACTTTTCCTGTATATTCTTCTTATTTTGTTCATACAAAATGTATAGAAGCGTCGCGACACAAAATATACAGAAAGGATAGGGCGCTGACGAGACGCGGTCACAGGCACATACGTCTGCGACGCGACCTCGTCTTACGTCTCTTCTGTCTGGCCTACGCTTTAGGCCGCGTCCTAACAAAAACAGAAATTGTGCTATGATAGCTCACAGTTGCCAGCTAGTGACTGTGTTTGGAATGACAAAAGGTAGGGTAAGATATAGGGATTTATACTTTGTTAGGAATCTGTGAAGTACGTACTGGATGTGTGTCAGCTATGCAGGGTTAAATACAGTTTTCTGGGCTTTTAAATTTTGAGTTAGTTCTAAAGAGAGCTTGTCGTTATCATCTTTGTCATGTTTGTGAGCGGGCGCCGTCAGTAGGGACTGGTCACCTCTTAGCTGCCATGGCTTATTTTAATTTAATTAAGTTTTTGAATTGTTTTTTTAGAGTTTCGTACCTCAAAAGGAAAAAAGAAACCCTTATAGGATCACTCGTGTGTCTGTCTGTCTGTCTGTCCGTCTGTCACAGCTGATTTGCTCCGAATCTACTGGACCGATTAAGTTGAAATTCGGTACACATATGAACTTCTGTGACCCAAACACGGACGTGTTTCGTAAATAAATTAATTTTGAATATGGAGGTCACTTATGGGGGGCAAATTAGAAAATTAAAAAAAAGTTTTACAGACTGTACCATGTGACATATCAAATGAAAGGGCTTGTTTTAAGGATGTCAGATATTTTTTTTTATAATTTAATAATACATACTTTTGAAATTATTTAAGAAAATAGATGAAAAATTACCATTCCCCCCCCCCCCTTATCTCCGAAACTAGTGAGCCTAAAATTTTTATAAAATCCAGAAAATAGTTCTTTACTTATAGATTACAGTAAAACCTATAGGAAGTCTGTTATCTTAAAATAACATGATAAATCACTCAATATCGTGCGTATAAACTTACATTTGTAGTTGGAATGTATGGGGATCATGTCTTTCAACTACAATGTTAAGTTGAGAACCCTTCATTGTGCGTGGTTCGACACACACTTGGTCGGGTTTTTTCTTTTTATCATTGACGCTTTTGACTTTTTGCAACGTTAACCAATTTATCTTTTCAACATGAATGATGTAACCTACATTTTGTATCCATAATTATGTTAATATATAAGAGTGTCCGTGGAGTTTCTTGCCCGTTCTTCTCCATAGGTACCTACTACACTTTGGAATGGGCAACTAGCTTAATCTTTCTGACTGACCGACCCCTTGACGATTCAAAAGTGCCTGTAATTAGTTTATTTGAAATAATCGCTTTGAGTTTTTTTTAATTTGCGAGCCAATATCGAACAATGTCCAGTGATTTTTCACCAAACACTAATTACTTTTCGTGCATAATTTTCCATTTTTCTCCAGACCCATTAACTGATATGTTACCCTTTAAGAGTCCGGCGATGGATGCGTAGTTCATACAAACGTAATACCAAAATAATTTGTAAATCAAACACATGCCTTACCTTATAATTACTATTTTTTTATTTTAAATTCTTAAGGTAATGTGTCTTTATTCCGATTGGAATACAGAATATCTAGGTTCCCAAATATATTTTAAGTATATTTTGAATGGACACCGATTTAAACAAGAGTTATGAGAAAAATAAGTTTTCTATAGAAATTTTAAATTCCTCATAGCTCGTCTTTATATCTTCATTCATCATTATCATTGCAGCCGAAAGACGTCCACTGCTGGACATAAGCCTGCCCCAAAGGGGGGGGGGGGGTTGCCATAATCGCCACGCTTGGCAGGCGGATTGGCGATCGCAGTAGGGTGTTAAAATGCATAGAAAACGCTGCTGCCCATTCTCTAGTAAGCCCCTTAGTCGCCTACGACACCCATGGGTAGAAATAGGGAAGTGCTATTCTTAACGTCCGGCACCACACAGACATATAATTTCTTTATTATCATTGTCCTTTCACCACACAGACATATAATTTCTTTATTATCATTGTCCTTTCAAAATATATATTTGGGAACATAGATATTCTGTAATCCAATCGAAATAAATACACACAACCTTAAGAACAAATGTTTGATTTACAAATTATTTTGGTATTACGTTTGTATGAACTACGCATGCTACCCCTTAAGCAAAAATCAATGTTGACGTATTTATCTTACCTACTCTACCGAGCTTTACTCTACACAACTGCCTAAAACAATAAAACGAAGTAAAAATTAACGAAAATTGACCCAAAGTAAGTGATAATGGTGACAAAAGAGGATCCTATTATCAGCTCATTTAGCACTGCCTACTAAGACTCAGGTGTTCTATATTATTTATGTATAAGTTTGAGTGCCTAGGCAATTTAGAGAAGCACTCCCACCTGACCGTTAGTGAAACGAGGGTACGCACAGAATTAATGCGTGTTACGTTCTTTCAGATGACTTGAAGCGACCACTTGTTGACGGTAGTTCAAGGTATAGGAACTGGCGTTTCAGGAGCTCAGAGGCAACTGAAAATAAATCAAAATCCACTACGTTAAAGTCCGATACCCCGTGGCCACGAATAACCGCTCAAGCGACACGCATCTTGCGACAGCTTATTCAACCTATAATATTCCCACTGCTGGAACACAGGCCTCCTCTCGGTGAGAAGAAGTGGGTTGTAATCCACCACGCGGGCCCAGTGCAGGTTGGTAGATGTCATATAAATAAGTCTTCGAATTTTTGATTCTAGGACATGCCGGTTTCCTTACGATGATAAAACTGTTTTCCTGGGGATCACGCTCGACTCTAGGCTTCAATGGGGTCCTCATTTAACATCTCTTGCAGGACGGCTAAGTTCAGCAGCATATGCTGTCAGAAAAATCCGTCAATTTACTGATGTAGATACCGCGAGGCTAGTCTATTTTAGTTACTTTCATAGTATCATGTCTTACGGTATTTTACTTTGGGGACGGGCTGCAGACATCGAGTCTATTTTTATTCTGCAGAAAAGAGCCATCAGAGCCATATATAATCTCCGCAGGCGCGATTCTCTTAGGGAACTGTTTAAGGATATTAACATCATGACGGTGCCTTGTCAATATATCTATGAAAACATCATGTACGTAAGAAAAAATTTACATCTTTTTAGTAAAAGAGGCGAAAGACATAATTATAGTACTAGAAGTAGGGATCTATTAGCTCAACCAGGTTTCAGACTGGCAAAAGTAGACTCATCTTTCATGGGGTACTGTTTAAAATGTTATAATAAAATCCCTCCCGTCATACTTCAACTGAATGAGACGAAATTCAAATCTTGTATAAAACGCACACTATGCAAGCAGGCATACTATAGGTTGGGGGATTACATCGCTGATAGAAATGCTTGGCTCAATGCTGGTCCAGTTCCACAACCACAACTAATTTATTAACATTTGAAAATACTATTGGAGCTGATGAAGATTGGAAGACTATCTTTTCATTGTATAAACTCGAATCTCCTTTGTATTATAATAATTGCATATCACAAGTGTGAGTACTATGTACAATAGAGCTACCATTTACCGGGTAATTATGTCTTTCATTGACTTAAATGTACCCTGGCGGCTGAGAGTATGTCATGCTCACTGTAATGTCTCGCTGATGGTGGCGTGTGTGTTGGATCATTTAGCTCCCTTCAAAATGGTTGAGCTGAATGGTGCTGATCCATGCGTCATGTTCGTGAACGGGCGCTGTCAGTTGGGAATGGTCATCTCTTAGCTGCCACGGCTTATTTTTAATTATTTTAGTTTTGAATTGTTATCTTTTTATCACGGACGCTTTTGACGTATTGCATCGTTCTCACATGTTTAACTTCAATATGAATGATGTAACCAATATTTCGTACCAATATTTTAATTTAAAAGAGTGTCCGTGGAGTTTCTTGCCCGTTCTTCTCCATAGGAACCTACTATTTGGAATGGGCAACTAGCTTCATATTTGTAACTGACCGACTTCTTGACAATTCAAAAGTGCCTGTCAATGGTTTAATTGAAATAAATGCTTTGAGTTTGAGTTTGAGTTTGATGTTTTCCTTCACCATTTTGAGAACAGGGGTGATGAACTAATTTACACAAAGTAAAGCGCCCGTTAGTGTTCAAACCTAGGACCTACAACTCGTAAGTCGCGGGCGTTAACACTGGGCCTGCGACAGCGACCGCAGAGAAAATAAATGAAAGAAGTTGTTAAGTGCATGCCACGACTCATGGCGCGGCGGGAATCAATCAACGCGAGTGCGTGTCGCTTGAGGCAAGTCTCATCTCCCGAAAACATGAACGGGATCATAATTATAATCACCATCTGCTAAGGTGATTTTAACCATTTATGATGGTTACCATTCCAACCATATTCTTACCGAATGCAACTAAATTAGACATTAGTTTGTTTGTTTGGTTGTTTTGGCATTAGTTTGGCTTCTTCTTCTTTTTATTTCCCTTTTTTTTAAATTCTTTTAAGTTGTTATCTATTATTTTATTGCCTTTTGTGTGCACTGAATAAATGTTTTAGTTATCTATCTTTATACAGAGAAAAATGTCATGTGCAGCGTTGGCTTTCTGGGACCGCTTGATGTGGCGACGCTTGGGGAGGCCTATTTCCAGCAGAGGACATCTTTTGAGTGAAATAATGATGGCATGTTATAACTGGTGTATAAAACACCCTTAACGAAGCTGAAAGTATTTTGTCCTGGACCATACCTGGAACTTTTAAGCATAATCAGCCTATAATGTTCCCACTGCTGGGACACAGGCCTCCTCTCTTCTAGAGGGACTGGGCTGTAATCTACCAAGCGGGCCCAGTGCGGGTTGGTGTAAACTTTTAAGGCTACGGAGATATTATTAGGAGCACAGAGTTCCAACTTTAAAAAAAAAAATTTACCAACGCAACTTTTGAATTTGATTACCTAGCTTTATAAAGGATACATGATTTTATTTAAAGGCTTCTACATACTGGCGCGACACGCGACGCGACACAAAGGCCCCGCGTTTTGCGCGACGAGCGGTGCCTTTGTGTCGCGTCGCGAGTCGCGATGGTCTGTAGAAGCCTTTACACGTCTATCATATTTAAAACTAGATGAGGTCGGCGTTTCCTATCTGACTACTCTGAGAAGAAAAGACCGAAACAAACACCTGTCACAGTCTCTTTTAAAGTCCAGACATAATGTTGGTGAAAGACGACAGAGAGATGTGAAGACCATGTAGATTCTAAAACGTTCTATAGTTATGTGATTACAGTCTCGCTCAGCTTATCACCGAGACTCCAATCCAGGTGGAATGGCTATAATGGCTGCTATCGTTCACTGTAACGTCCGTACATTCGATATTCTTTTACTGCCGCACTCTGAGGGCCCTTTGTTTAGCTACAATAGCCCTTCGTTACCAGAAATTGATTGGGTAGTTTCTAGGGCTCGCTTTACTGTAACGGTAAAAAATATCGTGTACAACGCTTCTATTTTCTTAATTTCTCTCAGCAATTATCACATTTCCGAAAACAAATGAATGCTAATTTCCAAGTCCATCAATTGTGATTATTTCTTTCGTTCCTTCCTTGACTTTCATGTCTTTGTTTTTTTTATTTTTTATTCATCATCGTAGTCTCCTTCAACTGCGATACAGTACCTCCAAGGCTTTTCTAAGTTTTCTATTCCAGTGTGTAGAACGACTTATCTTTGGTTTCAAAATAAGAATAGAATAGAATACTCTTCTTTTTTTTTTTCTTTCCTTCTGGCTTCGCACGGTTTGTGCATTTAGCTAATGTCACGTTTTAGTTCTTGTATAGTATTGGTGAAATGAATTATAAATGCATGATGATGATATCCCCGCCCACTCCCCTTGAGTTTCAGTAAAGTTGTGGCACTTTACTGAGACCTCACGCGGACTTCTTGAGAGAACTTGAAGTGAAGTTGCACCGTTTTGTTTCATTTGCCTACACTAATGCACGTTCACAAACACTTAATGGTTAATAATCCACCATTATTACACATTAATATTCGGCTAAACACAAATTTTGGAAAATTAAACAAACTGCTGAACATGACGCTTCACTTTCCCGCCAAGAACCCTAGAATACTCTTTATTATGTACACCATAAAAGTTACAGATATAAATGTTTAAATAAGCCTCTGTTGCGATTACTTCACCATTCGAGTAAAATTTCATGCCCTGGAGAGCATTTTTTTAGGTCTGCAAACAGCAGCAATAACTTGGGGCCAGATTTGGAGAATAAGATGGATGGTCATCGTTATCATGCATTTGTGACACGGCGCATTGTCCTGGTGACAGAACACTTCTTTATTCTTCACTTAAGGCCTCTTTTTCGCGATTTAGTACTATAATAAAAAAAATAACGAAAGAATTCCTCGTCACCCCTTTTTTTTTTCTTGTTGGAAATTATCAATCATTTTCTCCCGCTCTGGGCGGAGCGGGAAGGCGTGTCAGGCTTTTACTGACTAAAACCCACCCTTGTTCCTTCCGTTGCCAGTGTGCCAGGGCCACGATATCCCTTTCGGACAAACTCGCCACCCTGGCAGGATTCCTCTTCACCCTAGATTATAATGAAATAGAAGCACTGATGAAACCCCTATGCAAATAAATAATTATTAGTATAACGACCGCTTACACACATTACAAACTCCTACACGTTCCCCATTACAAAACATCACACGCGCTTAGTCACACACTATTGCTGCTGTCGTTTTAGCTTCCTTAATTTTGTAAAATAATCTTAGCGGACCAATGGATGGCCCTTTATAACAGGATTTTCTTAGCATCGGGGTCATTATTCACAAAAATTGAGCACAAATGTAATATCATAATAACGTTACATGCATTGTATTTATTTCTTCTTTTTGCTGAAATAAATTATTCTATTCTTATTCTTAATCGCTCCAATAAGTCCATGTAATATTAGCTATTTATATTTTTCCGCTTATCAAGGTAGTCGGTCAAGCGCATCCAAAAATATAGAGGCCATAACTTTGCCGGCAGATTTTGTGTCTTATGCCGCTTGGGGCGGCTTTCACTCGCCGCTCTCTACTCTTCTGAGTGCCGATTGGATTCCGGAGTGAAATGATTAAATCCATGTTAAATCCATTGTCACATATTGATGTTAAAAATCCTTTTTATTTCTATTAAGAAGTGACAAGCAGCGCTCTAAATCATTCATACGTTGTTGCTTTTTGAGCAATTGTTAGCAAACGCGGTAGCCATTTGTATTTATCATGGCTAAATTTTGATGTAAAATAGTGAAAACAGTACCAGTTGAGATCTTCACTATCTCAGCTAAGCTATCTCGCGCACTTTTACCTTCCGATCTTCCTTCACGATTTTCAGGTCTTGGTTGATGTTTTGTCGAGTCACTGCTTCATTTTGATGACCAGAGCGTTCAGCATCATTTGTGTCCACATAACCGTGTTTGAAATCGGCATACCACCGAGTTGGTTTTATTAAAAAAACTATGTTTTAGTAACATACGAAACTCGTTTTTTTCCATTGTTTTCGGAGTTACAAAAGTAGCACCACTTAAATGGCTGTATCTCAATATTTCATAGTTAGATTTTCAAAAAAAAAAAATACACATTTTTTATGGCCAGAATTTTCCAAAAATCAAAAGATTTTTTAATTAATATAAGTGCCATCTCTAAGTTAGTCTCGGAACGATATGTTACGAATCAAGTTGCTCTCTTCATTTTTCTTCTACATTTTTCATAATTCCTTCAAACTTATTAGAATAATCTAATTCACGTTGATGTTTAGCTTACAAGTCAATTTATTGGCAACGTGTAAACCATGCCTGGTTAGATAAAAGCTTTCAACCCTCTATAGTCTATGTGGGTAGCCATCCATTAGAGACGACTTAGTTAAGATTGGGTTACACTGACGTTGTTTTACTAATATCTAGTGAAAATGTGGGTGATAGATATTAAACGTGTGATGGCAATGATATGATAAGTAAAGAGAGGTAGATAGGTTATACACGCTCCACTAATTAGCCACATTTTCTTCGTCTTGTCTCGTTTTCGCTCCCGATAATTACGACACGGCCGTCCTACTTCCACGTGTAGTATATTAGTGTGACATTGTTCCGTTTTTGAAGATCGAATGTTGAGTAGGTAACCGTGTATACATACATACCTACTTATCATCACGCCTGTAATCCTCGAAGAGTTAGGCAGAGGTGTACTTAGTTGGTACACCCCATATTTCGCCAGTTATTTACGTACTGTGATCCATACTTATGTTACCCCTTCTTAGACACATTCAAAGGTGCGAAAATAACCAGACACTCATACACACGCGCACCCCTTCTCTCTCTTTCACATACACACACACACACATACACGCTCAGACATACTCATAACTCTGTTGTATTTTTACCGTGTTTTTTATATTTTAGTTTTTCCGTTAATAAGTCTTATCTATGTTTTAACCGTCTACTGATACTGATTTTAACTACCTTATTATGTTTTATGGCATGACACTTGACTATCAACTATGTAGCGACACTTTTCCACGATGTTTTAAGAGCAATAATAGAGCCCATGGCTGAACGCTGGCGTCGCTGGCCCTCAAAATACAGGTCCAGGCCTAGTTTGGGGGTTAGGATCAGATTCTTGGCAATACATTTTTGTGCTATATTATTTCGACCTACTTGTTTGTAATATGTATTTTAATTGTCAAATAAATGTTTTTATTTTTATTTTGTTTTAATTAGTTATGTTTAAGTCCCATGTAATATAGTTGTCAATAAATTATAGGCCCGTTTTGACATTTAACTTGAATCGATTTATCGTGAGTATCGAACACCGAGTCGTATGGTTAGGTACTTCACTAATTACGTCGCGATGGTCAATTGCGACAACTCCATAGTTGTCAAAAAATAATAGGCCCGTTTTGACATTTAACTTGAATCGCTAGTTTTTTTTTTTTTTTTTTTTCCTTCTGTCTTCGCACGGTTTGTGCATTTAGCCAATGTCACGTTTTAGTTCTTGTATAATATTGATGAAATGAATTATAAATGCATGATGATGATATCCCCGTCCACTCCCCTTGAGTTTCAGTAAAGATGTGGCACTTTACTGAGATCTCACGCGGACTTCTTGAGAGAACTTGAAGCGAAGTTGCACCGTTTTGTTTCATTTGCCTACACTAATGCACGTTCACAAACACTTAATGGTTAATAATCCACCATTATTATATATTTATGGTTAATAATACACATTAATATTCGGCTAAACACAAATTTTGGAAAATTAAACAAACTACTGAACATGACGCTTCACTTTCCCGCCAAGAAGTCCACGACCGAATCGCTAGTTACGTCGCGAATTACAATCGCGACGTAACTAGTGAAGTAACTATACCTACGACTGGGTACTCGATACTCACGATAAAACGATTCAAGTTAAATGTCAAAAGTCAAAACGGGCCTATTATTTTCTGACAACTTTAGTTGTGTTTTTTATATCTACCCACAAAATAATTAGGTATTGTACAAATGTCTAGTTTTTGTAAAACGCCCATCAATGTTGACGTATGTTTTACTTTTGATATTCTCAGGTAAGTGTCTTATTGTATTCTTATGACAATAAACTGATCTCAAACCTCATTAGGGCTCAGCCTGTTGCCATCAACCGGGTACAAATCCAGGGGGTCTACTCCGAACATAAATCTGAAGTATCGGCCGAATGTTCGGTCGCCGCTTGACTACGGCTAACAATGTATGAATACGTCGAAAAGAAAAAACGAAAGTCAAAGAGATAAGCCAAAGTCAAAAATGTGACTTTTAGACGGGTAAGGATTCAAAGTCAAAAAAGGAAACTATGGAAGTTATAAAACGGCCGAACATTCGACCGATACTACGGATTAACACTTCGGAGTAGACCCCCAGATCTCATGCTGCTACTGAGAAATTTCTGATGGACAAACCCAATAATACTTTGCCGACCCGGAAATCGAACCCAGGACCTCATGCTCAGTAGTAGCAATTGTGACCACTAGACCAACGAATTTTGAATAAATAACATATCATAACATCGCGCCTTGTTTCCCGGAAGGGTTGGGCAGAAGTGTACTTGCAGTACACCGAAAAAACAAAACTACGTACATAAAAGTATTTCCCCACCGATTTTTCTGTTGCGGCCAGAAACACCTATTTTCTATGACAAGCAACCAAAGAAGTATATCACGGAGATAAACAGCTTAATCGATTTGCCAATTTATCGGACGTACGAGTACTTGATTGATTTATTGAATCATAAAAAATATCCATTTTCAACAACAAACTTAACACAAATTAAACGTAACTTTGTTACAAAATTAATTAAATAGAACTTTGCAAGTAACCGTAATACAAGAATAATGAACAAAAGCCTTAAATAAAATCAAACTTAATTCATCTCACCTAAAGTTGAGAATTAAACTTTTTGGAAGCAATCAATTACATCCATTAGAGACCGCTCCCTTGAGGTTAGGACACACTGGCGAGATTTAACTAGGCAGTAGCTAGTAACTAATTATAGTATGTGTGAGTAAATAATGGTTAAATAAATAAATAAAAATATAGTTTTTAAACTTAGAAGACACAGCAGAATTTGTTTTTCTTCTTTTCTTTTATCATTTTCATTTTGTCCAAACATATTGTCCATAATGTCTATTGCTGAATATTGTATAGAGGTATGAGGAACAGGGTGTAAAGTTCGTACATACTCCATAGAAAAGGGAGCATCCTCCGACCAGATGGGTGTTGTGTCTGGTGGGCAACTACCCGATGATTGATGTCGGGATGTTGTATAAATGCTAGTCGCGCGGTAAACTTTGCTTGCGCGATGCAGGTTTTTTGCGTGACGTCAGTGTGATGCGTAGTTCGCAATTATGTTGATGTAGATGCCGCCACAATTGGTTTACATATAATCATAGAGTAACCTATATTAAGAAAGATCGAACGGGAATGGTGCTTGCATGACGGCTGACAGATTTGTAATCGCAGTTTGTTGTCATCAACAGGCAGATCATATTCCCAATTTATTCCCTTAGCTACTCTTTGACGTCTGCTTTAAAAGGCCTTTAAATTTAGTGGTTACCAAGTTCATAGGTAGAAATATCTATCTTAATATTTACGTAGCCTGGACCTATCAATATGTACATATTTATGGTTGTTTAAAACAGAATCAAAAATATTTAATCAGCTCATTAAATTAAAAATTTACCCGTTAGTTCTTCAGCCCGACAATGTAATCCACGCCTTACTTATAAACGGTCCAAGACCTCCAAGTTTTAATTAAAATACAGACAGAGAATTTGTTAATAAATCTTAATTTTATTGAGAATTAAACTGTACGAGAATAATTTTTCAACGTTTCGAAATACCGAGCGGTTTTCCGGAGTCTCGCTTTGATTAAATTGCTATAATTATTATTGTTTTAACGATATTGTGCTTTTCAAGTTTTATTGGATTTTCTGTGGTAACCAAATGAATATTTCTTAATTTTAATCAGTATTACAATTCTGTAAGTTAAAAAAATCCTACTGAATTATTATTTCAGAAAAAATCATTCGTTAGGATTTTTTAAACTTAGAAAGTTGTAATGTTGATTCTAATGCTTATAATTCAGTAAAGCCATATTTGTAATGGCCGCGAATCATATTTAGATCAACATACAACCTGTTACTGACCTGCAAATTGCAAAAAACTTAAGAAAATTGGAATTTCACGGGCTACCTTAGCGCATCGCCCTTAAGGTGTTATAAGTAAAATAACATAACATCACAGCTGTATTCCCCAAAGGGTTATGCAGAGGTGTCCCACATCTCGCCAGTTATGTCCCATGTTATAGGGGGCGAGCCTATTGTCATCAACCGGGGACAAATCCAGACTCCGAGCTGCTACTGAGAAATTCCAGATATAAAAACCCAATAACACTTTGCCCGACCCAGGAATCGAACCCAGCACCTCATGCTGAGCAGTACAACCATTAGACCAAGAAGGCAATAAGTACTTAGAGATTAATCGCTTGGGAATTGTAACGTCACCAAAAACGTGAACACCAGTAATGGTGCTAATCCATGTGTCATGTTCCTGAACGGCGCCGTCAGTAAGGCCTGATCATCCCTGTGCTGCCACCGCTTATTTTAATTACATTACATTTTTGAATTGTTTTTTTTTATCTTTTTATTACGGACGCTTTTGACGTTTTGCATCGTTCTCACATGTATAATTTCGACATGAATGATGTAACCATGGATGTAACCAATACTTTGTATCAATGTTTTAATTTAAAAGAGGGTGTCCGTGGAGTTTCTTGCCCGTTCTTCTCCATAGGTACCTACTACGCTTTGGAATGGGCAACTAGCTTCATCTTTCTGACACACTAACTCCTTGACACTTCAAAAGTGCCTGTAATTGGTTTATTTCAAATAAATGCTTTGAGTGTTTGAGTTTTTGAGTAGTGATGTTTTGGTCTTATTCGGAAATTGGGAAAGGTTTTTTTAATCTCCTAATAAAAAGCATTATTTTCAAAATCCGTTTCAACCCTCGATCCCAGTTCATTTCAACATTATATTCGACTATCCAGTCGGATTCAATCGGATAAGCACGAAGGTACAGCCGAGCACAGTGTACATAGACACCTAGGCGACAAAAAATAGACACGTACAGAAGGTTGGCTCCATACACCGAGGGCAAACGCACGCATACATAGACACCCTTCACGTACAGTGAGTGTAAGCGCACTCGTGACTGGCATTTGACCGAGCTAATGCTCCCGCAGATAGGCTCGACGCGATACTAAAGTCCGGTCGCGGAGCAGGAAGAAATTCGTACAATGACCCGCATTACTTATCACGATCGCTCGCGCACAATTGTACGAATTTCTTCTTGCTCCGCGACCGTACTAAAGTAGCACAACTTCTATGAAAACTTCATGAAAAGCTTCGCACTGCCTGTCGTGCCTGCGATACCACGCCAGTCTGCACGAGCCTTTACCCCGTGGTCATGATCTACACGCTCAACCGACACGCGCTTTTGACAGTGACTGCGCGGAAAATAAATAAAAGAAGTTGTTTAGAGAATGCCACCACGACGCGACCCGCAAAGCGTGGAACGGAAACGGGTGACTCGTGCTCGTTTTGCTTGACGCAAGTCGCATCACCCAAGGCCGTGAAAGGGGATATAGGCCAAAATCGCTGTACATACGCGTCTATGAGTTCGTGCGCCTGGTTTCGCTCGGAGCCAGCCTTCTGAATCTATCTATTGCGTGCCTAGGATCCAGTCTAGATGCGACGTTGCGAGCTTTACACATACGACTTGTACTAACAATAGCAGTAAACGACTTGGCGTTGCAAATCGTGTCGAGTTCCACGCGACTAGAAGGTGGGCTAGAGCTTTAGGACTGGAGTGCTCAACATTTGTGTTTTTGTGTCCATTCCGTCGACCATCTTAATAATACTAGATAGAACATCTATAAAAATGTACAATAGGGGTACTATCAACTCAGTCTATCGTAGTTCACTGCTGGACATAGGCCTCTCCCAGGCCGCGCCACAACACCCTGTCCTTCGCCTTCCGCATCCAGTCTGACCCAGCCATCTTCTTAAGGTCGTCGGTCCATCTAGCTGGGGGGCGTCCCACACTACGCTTGCCGATACGCGGTGTCCACTCCAGGACTCGTCTGCTCCGTCGGCCATCGGTCCTTCGACAAACATGGCCAGCCCACTGCCACTTCAGTTTGCTTACTCTGCAAGCTATGTCGATAACTCCGGTTCTTTTTTTCGGTTTTTTGTACTAAACATTCATAATTTTGACTGTAGCTACTGGAAGATTTGATTGTGTTGTTCGAAGTTACCTTACTAATCAAATCGTTACACATTTAGTGCAGAAACCAGCTTCATAAGTGTGTGTTTTAAAGTGAAAACAACTCTACAGTTAATTTGTAGCCAAATTAATTAATATGACACCTACTAATACTCAAATAGGTCAAATATTATTTGAATATTAACTTCGACCCAAATAATTAAAAGCACAATTTAGTAGCGAATCATATTCGATAATTAACTTTGGGTACAAAATTATGGGCTAAGCCCGAAGCGTTATTTAAATATAAGGGTTTTCGCACGTGACCGGCTAAGTCTTATACAATCATTAGGACCATAATTACAATAAAGCAAACAAATAAATCTAGGGTAAAATTTATTTTAAGCCAAAAATCTTTTTGAAGAAATTAATTATGTCGGTGTCTAATTTAACATTGTTACTTTTTGTAGGAAGTTTAATTTATGGCCCCCGCACAAGAGCCACCGGAATTTCAAAGACATGTTCAAAGAGTTAATTTGCTCGTATTGTCAGAAAAGAATACTGTTACACTACAAATACGTGCCCGAAATTGGTCCTAAACATTTCAGAGACCATAATTTTAAACCCAGAAATTATTTCTTCAGTAAAAAACTGTGAAATTTTAGTCCAATTTAGCTAGTACCCGTATATTCGTCAATCCATCCAACCGTTCCTATGATTGCCACGCTTGGAGGAATCGCTCGATCAGTTGTCGAGCCGCTGGAGCGTTCCTCGAACGTGTGCAGTTGCCCTTAGGACCCGGAAATTGAATGGGCTACTCCGAGTTTCAAATAACATTTCACAGGAATCAGAATATGGTGAATATTTTGTGAATTAATTTTGCCCGGTATTTAATACAAAATTGCTTTCATATTTGAGATAGCTATTTTATGTGATGTTACTTACAGTTTGTTAAAATGTTAAAAACCAATCTGCCCAGCCTTTTCCCAACCACGTTGGGGTCGACTGGACAGAAAGCATTAAAAAAAATAGATCAACCATTTTTCAGATTATCTAAAGTACATCATCTTTTGTGGGGTACTGTGTTAAATGATACCTACAACAAAATACCGTGTGATATATTATTACAATTAAATTAAAGAAAATTTAAGATTTATATTTAAAGAACACTTTGTAAACAAGCATAATAGACAAATTAGAAGATTATAGATTATATCCCAGATAAGAATACTTGGAAACATGCTGGTCAAGACAATCTAGACTAGAGTCCAAAATCAAACTGGTTGTTAATTTAATTATACACATTATTTTTATTATATGCGAAACCTGAATATAGTTTGTTCAGAATAGGGAACTGATTCGATTTCAATAATTTTTACACCATATTTTGTCCCAAAAATATTTAAGTATGATGGAAAATGTTATCACCATTTAATTACTTACAATACAGTCGCCGTATGGTTAGGTACCTACTGCCAAATTATTATCAATGAGCGCAAGACGACCCTGGAGGCGTGGGGGCGCCGTTAGCATGTTTTTGTACGGACAACCCGGTAACATAACAACCTTATAACTTTGTGATTTTTCATGTTACAATTTTGAAATTTTGATCATAGATTCTTTATATAAAAATACTAGACACGTGTTTCGGATTTCGCATATACTAAAACTAATGTTGTATAATTAATGTCGGTATACAAGATATTGTAAAGCATTTTAAGATCAAGGACTTTCTTGCCCATTCTTCTCCATACGAAACTGCCCTTTGGAAGGGGCGAATAGAATCACTTTTTTGTCTTTAAATTTTGACGTTCAAAAGTTCCTTTTATGTGCCTATTGCTCTTGTCACCGGGGTGCCAGCTGTTTTAGAATCTAATGGCTTGGAACGCGACGATGGAAAGAGGCCAGATAGAATGACCATAATGCCGTGGAAGTTGGGTAGCCCTTTGGTGTGGGATGCAACCTGTGTCGACACTCTCACGCCATCCCATCTTCCTAGCACGGCGGGCTGCGCTGGGGTGGCTGCTGCAGGAACAGAAAACTTCACGGCGCAAATATAACAACCTTATTGGGAGCTATAATGTTTAGGCCGTTTGGGGTTGAAATGCTAGCCTTGGGGTCCGAGTGCTCATAGAGTACTTCGGGACATCGCCAAGCGGTTGGTCGACTCATCTGGCTCCGGACTCGGCTGGCCTATTTTTAGCCCAAATAATCAGCATTGCCATCCAACGTGGCAATGCTGACAGCCTTTTGGGCACTTTTCCTGTTGACAGCGATTCGGAAGAATTTTTGATGCCCTATGATTATTTCCCCTCCTTTTTTATATACTTGTACATATTATTATTATTATTTTAAGTCTGATAATTTTTAAATTATGTAAATATTTTTAGAAATAAACATATATGTATATTTTAAAACTATAAAAAAATATGTTTGAAATCCTCACAAAAAGTTCTTTCATTTGATATGTCACACGGTATAGTTAGCAAAACTTTTTTTTTAATTTTCTAAATTACTCTTCAAAAGCGACCCCCATATTCAAAATTCATTTATTTACGTAACACGTTCATGATTGGGTCACAGAAATTCATGTGTACCAAATTTCAACATAATCGGTCCAGTAGATTCGGAACAAATAGGCTGTGGCAGACAGACAGACACACGAATGATCCTATAAGGGCTCCGTTTTTCGCTAAAAATAGAGTGGTATTAGCATTCCGTCAAATAACTTGATATTTTATTTAATATGAGGACTTACTTTAGCATTAAATAAATCGATCGTTATAATACCAGTACTGTTAGACTTTTCAGGAATGAAAGTTCATAGCGATCCAGTAGGCAGTAGGACTGTACTTCATTCAAGTACCTACTTGAATCAGTTTTTGTTAACCACGTCATACTTCAAAATTAACAAAGAATACACAAGAAACAAAGATCATTTAATAGAAAATTTCTGTATCAACCATTCGCTAACTGAACCGTAAACTCTACTAAATACTAAATTACATAAATTGTCAACGATAAAAATTTCAAGCAACGTAAATTCTACATTTTACGAGTATAACCAGGGAAATATGTCAAGCGACTATTAAAAACGAAGCTGTTATTGTGTGACCGTGGTACCACGCCACTCGTAAAACTTGCCAGTTTTCCTCTAATAATATTATTTAATAGCATACGGAAATGAAAAGTTAACTGACTTAATGTAGCATAACATCAGAGGAATCTTTATTCGGTATGTTCTTTAACCGGCTGCGCCATGTATTAGATGGTTTCTTCATTAAAACAATGATTTTTATAATTAATGATTAATATTTAAAATATCCCAATAGTTTTAATGATCTGTCTCCTTTGACATCCTTGTGTCAGCTGAGTGACAGCTGACATTTTACAAGTATTAAAGTAACGTTCCGTTACTACATCTTGTGGTGTGGTGTCACGTACATCATACACGTGCATCACATACATGTACATCAGCACATATGTAGTTTAAGTTAAGATAGACATGTTCATCGAATAAGTAGAAGGACATCACGTACATATTATGTATATAAACTGAACCGTTGAACATTAAAGATAGTTTTTACTAACCCCCTTGTGTTTTTTTAATTTGTCTTTCCCTTTGTAAACAAATTAACTTAAATCTGACTAAACCAAATAATCTGTATCCCCTTTTACAATGTTATCCTCATTACAATATTAGCACACCATAATTTTTAGGTTCGTATCCTACCGGCTGCGCCATGTATTAGATGGTTTCTTCATTAAAACAGTGATCTTTATAATTAATGTTTAATATTTACAATATCCCAATAGTTGTAATGATCTGTCTTACAATAGTCTCCTTTGACATCCTTGTGTCAGCTGAGTGACAGCTGACATTTTATAAGTATTAATTAAAGTAACGTAACGTTACTACAGTACTAGTATACTTAGTACACTCACATTTCGCCAGTTATGTCTAAGTCCCATTTAATAGGAGGCGAGCCTATTTTCATTCATATGTCAAATGTCCTTTGGGTTCATCAAGTCATTGGGCGCCTTAAGTCTTGAGTTGAGCTACACGATTACTGACAAATGCTTGCACTGATTGTCTGTATGGTGCCGGACGTTAAGAATAGCACTTCCCTATTTCTACCCGTGGGTGTCCTAAAAGGCGACTAAGAGACTTACTAGAGAATGGGCAGCAGCGTTATCTATGCATTTTAACACCATACTGCGATCGCCAACCCGCCTGCCAAGCGTAGCGATTATGGCAAACCCCTCCTTTGGGGGAGGCTTATGTCCAGCAGTGGACGTCTTTCGGCTGCAATGATGATGATGATGGCTTGCACTGATTGGACAGGTCCACTCAAATTTGTGTGGTTCTTTCCTCAAAATACCATTTCAGGCACGGATCTACATGGTCCTCACATGATGTGACCAAGATTATGTCTGGACTTTAAAAGAGACTTTGAATACAACGCGCGTGGAAAACAAAGGCGCGAACCTTGCCTCTCCCTCACGCGTTCTGCCTCCTCCTTCGCGACTCGCGAGCATAAGCACTTAGTAATAGATAACCTTAAATTCAATTTCAGACAACGCACAGCCTAAACAGCTGGGTCTAGAAGTACGAAATATTGCGCAAAAGTTTCTTTAGAATTTTTTATTAACTCAGTTATAAACTTTAATTAAATAGACAAGCTAACACTAATTTAACACACGGGTAGGGCTAGTGGCCAGTAATTATAGAAAATATAATAAGATAAAAGGCAGGCCACGACTGTCAGTAAAAAGTCACCAGAACGTTGCGGTCACTCTATCGGTTATAAAACCTTCTACCTTCACACATAAAGGCAATGCTTGTACAGTCCTTAATCTTTCCCATAATTGACTATTGTGATGTATGTTACTATGACCTGAATGCTGATCTCAATAAACTTGACCGCCTTCTAAATAACTGCATTCGATTAATTTTCAATCTTCGTAAGTATGATCATGTGTCCGCGCACCGATTGGTTTTAAAATGGTTGCTCATTCGTCAGCGTAGAGAGTTGAGGGCTTTGTCTATGTTGTTTTCCATACTCGACAAACCCACTTCTCCTTCTTACCTAACTTCCCCGTTCTTCGTTCAATACTTGTGCTCTGCCCACAGTAAAAACCTCCGTTCCACCAACAATCGTCTTCTACGATGTCTTTCTCACCGCTCTGGTTTCATTCACTCTTCTTTCTTTGTCCAGGCGGTTTCTCTTTGGAATGCGCTCCCTCTAAGCATCAGGATGGCAACCGGATGGTTAAAGTTAAAAGTGAAGGCACCTGAATATATTCGTAAGAAGTTGGCAGAATCATCCCAGCGTTGATTCGTTTTCTCCTCCACCAATCGTTATTTCTCCTGACACTTTTATTTTGTTTATAAGTATGTATGTATGTATGTATTAGTATATATTTTTGATTTTCGAGTTATCTATCCCCTATGTTGCACCTACCATGTTTTGTCTCTGCATCACCCTAAGGTTGACTGGTAGAAAATGCCTCAGGCATTAAGTCCGCTTGTACAGTATTTTTTTTACTTGTGCATAAAGTTTTAATAAATAAATAAAATAACTGGTACAACGAAAAATTCAAACTTTTAAACAAACTAAATAATAAAGCTCTCTCTTTCCTTCAATTCGCCTAATCTTTGCACGATATTCGTTTTAATTTCATTTCAATGCGATATTTAAGATCCGTGAACCCAGCAAACCTCTGCGCTGCTCCAAAATGCTATTTTAGAAAATGGTTAATAAATAAATAAATAATAATGATTAATGAAATAAAAAAAAAAACATAAAACGTAAAGCAAAACTGTATACGTGTGTTAAATTAATGTCACCACTGTAGCGGCACGCTGAATAAAGTATGTACAAATATATAATAAAAAATAATAAAAGCAAACGGTAAAGAGCTCATTGGGCATCAAAACATTTGGCCACATCGCTGTCAATGGGAAAAGTGCCCAAAAGACTAGCAGCATTGCCACGTTGGATGGAAATAGTAATTATATGGGCTAAAAATGGCCCAGCCCTCTCGCCGCGTGAAGAGTCGACCAACCGCTTGACGATGTCCCGAAATATTCGATGAGCACTCGGGCCCCAAGGCCTTATAGTGTTTCAACCCCAGACGGCTCAAACATATAGCTCCTAATAAGGTTGTTATATCGCCGTTTGAGGTTTTCTGTTCCTGCAGCAGCCGCCCCAGCACAGCCCGACGTGCTTGGAAGATGGGATGGCGCGAGGGTGTCGACACAGGTTGCATCACACGCCAAAGGCCTACCCAACTTCCACGGCAATATGGTCATTCTATCTGGCCTCTTTCCATCGTCGCGTTCCAAGCCATTAGATTCTAAAACAGCTGGCACCCCGGTGACAAGAGCAATAGGCACATAAAAGGAACTTTTGAACGTCAAAATTTAAAGACAAAAAAGTGATTCTATTCGCCCCTTCCAAAGGGCAGTTTCGTATGGAGAAGAATGGGCAAGAAATTCCTTGACCTTAAAATGCTTTACAATATCTTGTATACCTACATTAATTATACAACATTAGTTTTAGTATATGCGAAATCCGAAACACGTGTCTAGTATTTTTATATAAAGAATGTATGATCAAAATTTCAAAACTGTAACATGAAAAATTTCTGCCAGGGTTGCGAGTTTGTCCGAAAGGGATATCGTGGCCCTGGCACACAGGCATCTGAAGGACAGGTTGTTGTTTTTTTTTTTTTAAACATTGCCGCACACTAGGAATAGCTCCTGTATTTGTGGGTGCGTTTACAAACATTTAAACTCACATACACAAACAGCCTTATATTTGCGCCATTTGAGGTTTTCTGCTCCTGCAGCAGCCGATATTAAGAAATTCTTATATAAGAATTTCGAAGGTTAAATTCATCCCCTACTGGGGTTTTAATAAGTTTGTACGAAATTTTCATAGGAGGAGCTCGTAGCTGAGAAATAACAGCCACACAGGTTGATCCTTCAGGTTAAGCTACGCCTGCTGGGATTGGTCCGAGGCTGGGTGACCATCTTTACATACCGAGACTCATCCGTGCCTCGGGAAGCTCGTGAACTAGTTGGCCCCGGCTGTCATTAGTGGACCTTTGACAGTCGTTACGGGTCGTCAGAAGCCCGAAAGTTTTACCAAGGGTATCGTGTAACCCAGTTACTGGGTTTTGGAGGCCAGATAGGTATCTACATGCATCCGGTTAGACTGGACGCCGACCCCAACGGAGTTGGGAAAAGGCGGGCAGATTAATTGAAAGTTTGTACGAAATTCGTCCTTTTTGCAGATTGGCACACGACTTGTGACCACATAAACTAAAATTGCATGTTCGTTTATACAATCAAAGCTATATCGTTCAGTATTAGAAATTCAAATAAAGGTCTATTTGAAAAACGTCAAAGGTAACATGCCTACTGAAATTAGTTTCGCTCCGTATCGGGGCCGGTTTCGATAACTGGATTAGAATCTGGGTCGAACAGGCTGGAGCGAAAGCAATGGAAGGTAGCATATTGTAACTAAGTTAGAACCACGGGCTGAAACTGTTAGGCTGTGGGGATTCAAGACTAAATCCAGCTGCCTCCAGATCCAGAATTTAGATGCACTACGATTTGATTATACGAGATGTTTATGTACCTATGAAATGGGACTTAAGATGCAGATATGGGCCAGTGACCTTGAGTGGTCAGCTTTTTTTTTTTTGGATGGGAAATCATCAAATAACTTCTCCCGCTCTGAGCGGAGCGGGAGGGAGTGTCAGACTTTTACTGACTAAAACCCACCGTGTTCCTTCAAATGCCTGACGGACTCGTAACCCTGGCAGGTTGAGTGGTTAGCTTGCGTGTTCTGTACTGAGCTCACGCAACGCGTCGGACGTTTAGCCAGTAATAGGACTCGCCCATCAAGGAAGGCTGTCCCCAATTTGACGCATTATTAATTTATTATACACAAAAGAAAAGGTATTTTAATAAAACGCGTATATTGAAAGATCAGTAATTAAATTATCTTTAAATTGGTGAAGGTTTCAGAAAAATATGCTGGGTAGATTTTGCGCAATTCTCAGTTTTTTATCCGCGTTAGACATAACTTTACAAATTAATTTCACTATGTAATATAAACATAATCTAAAATATTCACATATTAAGTTATTTAGAAAATGCTCTAATTTATCATATTTTTTTCAAATCATTAACTGCTCGTTTAGACGTGATCTTCAGTATAAAATTATTAAAAGTCGGTTATCGTCCCCTTAAACATAGCTGGCGAAATGTGGCTGTACTACAGGTACCTACACCTCTGCCCAACCCTTTGGGGAAACAAGGCGTGATGAAGAGCGTAATGGCGTGGCGTAGGCATGATGGGAGGTGGCGTGGTGTGTGTGAGTGCATGGTTGGTTATATCTATGTAAATATTTTTTTGTGATTCCTATTTTGTTATTGAAAATATAATTATATATATTAGCCTTTCAAAGATAATTTTGGTCTAATTTATTATTATTTATCTTTATTAAACAAGGTAAGTACAACTTATAAACTAAGCCCCACAAAACCGTAGTAGTGGTTTGAATGTGGGGTCGGTGAGCGTCTATCTATACACTCAATAAACTTTTTACTTAAAACTAATTATTATATAAAGGTAAGTAGCACGTTAACATAACTCTAAATAATGTATTTTTAATTTATTCTTAAAACTATTTTTATTCATTTCACTTCTGTGCCTATGTGTATTAGTATCCATACTAATAATTATACGAGTAAATGCAAAAGTAACTCTTCTCTGTCTGTCGTTCTGCCTTTTCATACCTTTACGGCTGGACGGATTTCAACGGAATTTTACACGGTACACAGTAGGCCGTAATCTGGGTTAAGACATTATGATACATAACCTACTGGTAGTGTGTCCCGTGGGATTTTTTATTAATTAGTTTTCGACACCTACGTGGTCGTATCCGCGGGAAAAATCTAGTTCTTCTTAAAGTATAATCCTTTTTCTGCACGCGTTCATACTTTACACCCCACTGGCCAACCAACAAGACTTTTCTTTTCAAGCAAGCTGCAGCATGCTTGTCTTGTCATAAATGCTTGGAAAATTTTACTTATATTTATAATTATCTAGCTTTAATTTTTTTTTGCTTTTAACTGGAGCCTTTTACTACAGGCATTTTCTAATCCTTAATGGAGACTCCTCGACATGCAATGTAAGCCAGATATTATGGTAATTTATTATGTGAAATAAACTCTTTTTTTATTATTTTTACTACTAAATTGTACTGTTAGTTACTACTGACTATTATAATTAATATACTACTATACTATTGACCCAAACCAAAAATTACTAAATCAATTCGCACATTACTCATAAGGTGTCATTTTTAACAATAACCGTTAGAAAGTTATACAGCATGCCGCTACAGTGGCGACATTAATTTGACACACTGGTAGGGGTAGTGGCCAATAATCATATTTTTTTTATAATTTATGTATTTTTTTTTATATTTTTTAATATTAATTATAAACTGAAAAAAAAAAACAAATCAAACACTAATTAATAAAGCTCTCTCTTCCCTTCAATTCGCCTACTCCTTGCACGTTATTTGTTTTAATTTCATTGATTCGATGTTATGATCCATGACCCCGGCTAATTACCTCTGTGCTACAGTTCTTTACAGGTTGCTCCAAGATGCTATTTTAGAAAATTGTAAATAAATCAATAAATAATAATGTTTAATGAAATTAAAATATTTTCATAAAACGTTAAGACGAAACTGTATACGTGTGTTAAATTAATGTCACCACTGTAGCGGCACGCTGTATAAATCTGACATAGAAAAAAATCGAAAAAAAAGTGTAAAACTTAACATCAAAGCAGTTAAAACGTAACTGAACGTAACATCCTTTGTCTCCTGTGAGTAACAACAGTCACACATGAGTTCTGTGTCGTAAATAGCCCGTTCTACGGTTCTAAAAAGAAATATAAAAGATTTAAAAGCTCGTTACAGAATGCACTTTCTACAAGGATTGTCAAAATGTGGATATGGCATTAATTTTAAACGAAATACAGATTATGAATTATTATGAATCCGGCGACATTGCACTAGGGCCAGACACAAAGACAAGCTGCGCACCGTAGCCAGTAAAACAAAGCTTATGCACCAAAGCATCTTTTGTATGGGCTCACGTATCTATAATAATCTTCCACCTTTTCTCAGAACTGTGAGCGAAACAAATATTTGTATGACCTAAAAAAACTGCGAGATAAGTAAATGTTATTACTCTATAAGAGAATTTCTAAATGACAATAAATTGAATCACACTATTTTGTAAAATCCGGCCAAGTGCGAGTCGGACTCGCGCACGAAGGGTTCCGTACCATTATCTATAAAAATGGCAAAAAAACACGTTTGTTGTATGGGAGCCCCCCTTAAATATTTGTTTTATTTTAATTTAATTATTTATTTTTAAAGTCAATATATCTACATATTCTGTGAATATTTCAAGCGTCTACCTGTTGCCGTTATCAATATAGAGCAAAAACGAGCAAAAAAATCACGTTTGTTGTATGGGAGCCCCCTTAAATATTTATTTTATTCTATTTTTTAGTATTTGTTGTTATAGCGGCAACAGAAAAACATCATCATTTGAATTTGAATTTGACATAGAATAATAAAGAGATATTTCAGCAAATTGTTAACTTGAAATATTAACTTGCAATTTTCTGCTTCCCTTCTTGTCTAATGTCTTATAATTTTTGTGGTATATTCACCACAAAAATCGTACATAATCATGAAAACTAAGCATAATATATTACACAGCAGGAAATGGAAGTTGAGTATACCAATTTAAATATGAACTTAGTTTTCAACCTTTTTGAGGTCAAGGGCCGAGAATACTTACTTTGATTTCGGTTCGGCGCGACGGGCGGCGGGCCCCAACACAAGAGAAATTGATTATATTCAATTTCAAAGTTATAAGTAGGTAAGTAATTAAAATACAGTAATCATTGCAGATCTAACAATTTTACAAGGCTAGAAATAAGAAATGTTCATGTTCAAATGATACTAATAAAATTCAATCAATGAGATGTTTGACAGTGTTTACTCTTAATAAATTTATCAAAAAATGTGTTTATACTGAATGATGTCGTGTTGCGAGATCGGCTTAGACATTTAGGCCCGTATTACAGAACGTCACTCAATACTCAAGCATTACTTAAAACTAGATTCAAGGCATTTGATTGGTTGAAACTAGTTTTAAGTAATGCTTGAGTATTGAGTGACGTTCTGTAATACGGGCCTTAGACTAGAATTATTGAACGGCACAGTTGTACTGACTGGAATGTATGGGAATGTATAGTGATGAAAATGCACTGAGTTAGTTAAGGGGAGTTCGTGTTACTGTGGAGTTTCTTGCCCAATTCTTCTCCATACGAAACTACCTTTTGGAAGGGGCGACTAGAATCAATTCTATTTCTTTGTAAATATTGACGTTCAAAAGCCTATTTGAAATAAACAATTTGACTTTGACTTTAAAACCATAAAAAAAAAATATATATCTAGTTTTAACATAAAAAGTGTTGATGGACGATGTTGTGCTAGTGTTGTCGAGTATCATAATTATACCTATTTACCTCAACAATACTATAAGTTCCCATTAGTGAAAGAATTTTGGAATCGGATCATGAGTAGTTCCGAAGATTACCCCTTAGATACAAACTGACAAATTTTACCTCATAGCTTGAAAGCGTAACAAACAAACAAATTCACTTTCGTATTTATTATTAGTTAGGATGGATCGGGCATTTTCTAATTGCACTCCTTACAAAATGTTCCAATAATCCCATTTACAGAATAATTAGTTTTATTCCATTTTAGTCAAAGGCCGAACGATGACCTATCTGAAAAGCGACCTTTGTTGATTCACTTACTTGTAAAACTCACAAGCTTACAGTATAAATTGTTACTTTGTAGTACCTATAATAAGTATAAATATAATTTCCGAACTCACTAGCCATGTATGTACCTATAAGCCATCAAAGGCTTCTGTGGTTTTTAGCATAATTATTATTATTACTCTGCGATATATTTTTATTTGCACATTAATAAAAATAAAAATAAACTTATTTCCACGATATAATTCTTGGTTGACACAACCTTTTAGTTGACTTTTCTATCGATTTTCTGACTCCTAAGTCACAGGTATTCCTAGTTTAGGAGTCAGGGTTTCAACTTTTGTGCGCCTTTACGAGTAATTATTGTGAGCTTTACCTAGATTTAAGCATATTGTAAGGACCTGTATCAATAAAGTATATAATTTATTATTATAATAGAAAGAAACAATGAAAATACGTTTATTTGTGCTAAAACAAGACTCAAAGAAAAATACTCTTAAACTTGTTCTTTTTGTTTGTGTTTACAAACAAAAAAGAACAAGTTGGGAGAAAATATGCGACACATTCTCGAAATACGGCCATCGCTCTCCATTGTGCTGTGTTGTCTATGTGAGATAGAGCAACCAGGGCCCCAAGTCTGCGATTTTTATAAATTCAGTCATTCCAACACGATCCCATTGTCATTTTGCTAAAAGTTCGTAATCTGCTAAATTCATAATGGTCGATTATTGGTCTGTCAATATTCTCGTAATAGAATTGTGTTATTTTATTGGCATTGTCGTATTGCCATTATTATAAAACCCATTAGTAGAAATGTCATTCATTTGTCATTATGTACGGGATTACCAATAAATGCAATTTCTTTCAATGTAGTGTCAGTGGCCGATCATTGGAAAGTCATAATGACGCCATTATAATAGTAGATTACCAAACTTGTCAAAATCAACAATTATGAAATCAATGATTGACCATTCTGACACTATTGTAATAGGCCCTGGTTTTAAGCGGCAGCCGGCATTGACGTGATGACGTCAACCAGTGGAGCATAAATTGAGATATAAAAAAACAAAAAGTAAGAATAGCTACTTTAAGATAACTTAAACTAGCTATTCTTATTTTGTTTTTTATGCTGCACCCACCATGCTTTATTTATGAATAATAAGGGTTATTATTTTTCAAAATAGTTTATTGAAATAAAACAAACACATTTTTACACCTACCAGGGTGATTCGTAGTTTAACAATTAAAAATATTATGGTTAAAACATGTAAGAGATTTGTAATATTTTGCTCTAAACATAATCTTTCAATGTTAAGGGGCCGTACACGAAATCGGCTGATTATGATCTTGGTAGGTTGTGAGAAAGGGACAAATAATTTAAACAAAACTATTTGTGATTTTAAATATTGATGTCGGGATGTTGTATTTATGCTAGTCGCGCGGTACACTCTGCTTGCGCGATGCAGGATGTTCTTTGTTTTGCATGTGGTGGAAAGAGATTATGTATTCATGGAAAATCACTAATATTCGCAACAAATTTTGAATGACGCGAGACTGACATTTGTTCATCTTTTTACAAGACACTACTTTTGATTTTGAAAATTAAAAAATATAATCAACATTATTGTATGGTCTACTTGCATGTGGGGGAAGTACTTTTTTCAACTTCGATACAAAATATAGCACAAAAGTAATATTGAAAAACCTATTTTTTTTTAAACCCAGTATTAATGTATTTTTTCCTATTATTAAGCAAACTATATCAAGGAATTTAAAAATTACACACTGGGCTTCAGCTATCCTTGAGATAAATCAAATTTTGAAATTTGATTATACAATATTTCCATTAAGTAAATCAAAGGCGCAATATACTATATTTTCATGAGCGCAAAGGTGATGAAACTATTAACAGGTGCTGTGACTTACACGAATGGTTTGTCGCCACAAAAACTGTACTTCTATAGTTACACAGAGTTAATGGTTCAATTATTTCAAGCTTTCTCACAATTAGATAAGAAATTGACGAAAAAGGGATTTTTCGTGCACGGAGCCGTAAAAGAAAAAAGTAGGTTATAAAATACATAATTACAATATTTAAAACTTATATTGAGATAACTAAGTAAGTCAATAACAAAATAATTTATATATGCATTTTAAAATCAAGTGCTGATAAACAAAATTATTTTTATAAAATTTTAATACATAATTTACCTAACTATCACTAAACAAAACTTTTTAACGTCGACGCAAATTTAAAATCTCATGTAGATAAAAAAACAAAATAGTTTAAGTTAGGTGATCACGTAACATGTTCTAATTTTATTTTTTTTAAACAAACTCTTACTAAAAACTCGCATGTGTCCATCAGACACAGAACATTATGATTCACAATTAAATGTAGGCTGACACTGACGAGAAAAAAATGATACGTGCTTTATCGAAATAATAAGTTATACACATGCAAGTTTTTGCTAGGTATATAGGTATTCAAAATCACTTTTCAAATAATATCTGCAAAACTCATCTTCGACAAAAATGTCACTTAGGATATTTTAAATTTGCAACGACGATAATATATATTAGATTGAATCATGCGCATCTACTTTTAAGAAGCTCGCTACATTTTTCTTAATAATAATTTATAATTACTTTAAGTTCTAAGAATTAGATACAAACAGCACCCTAATTGCATTGCACTTTCAATCACAATCTGAAGGATTTTGAAGGAAATTGCTAATCCATTGCTTCAAATGTTTGAAGAATTCATCTGCTCAACTACGTAATTAACACAATGAATGTTGTTGAATTGTCAAAATGAACGGCATTGCAATTACAAATGTGTTACGCAATAACTCCGTCGCTTTAAAAAAAATGTTGTCACTTAGATAAATAAATACATTTTTATTTCTCAAATAACTTAGTAAAAGATTAATGACAAAATAATTAATTATTAAATAGGTTTTTATTATTTTCTCAAAAAACTTAGTAATAACACGTAACATACATAATCAGCTTATAATGTTCCCACTGCTGGGACACAGGCCTCGTCTCTGTGAGAGGCAGTGGGCCGTAATCCACCACGCGGGCCCAGTGCGGGTTGGTGGATGTCACATGTCTTCGATTTCTTTGTTCTAGGACATGCTGGTTTCCTCACGATGTTTTCCCTCACCGTTTTGAGAGCCGCGGTTATGAAATAATTTACATAAAGTAAAACGGCTGACTGGGTTCGAACTCACGACCTACAACTTGTAAGTCGAGGCCGTTACCACTGGGCCACCACTGATCCACTCTCTATCTCTCTGATCACTCTGGTATCTCTCTCTGTCACTTGTTTTTTTTTAATATTATTTCTTTTGTAGGATGTAGGAGCCAGGAATCAAGATTTTTTAAAAGTATAAATAAACATTTTAAACTTAAATTAATTTCGTAAGTAGGTAATAATACAGTAGAGATTCTTGTTGTGTCCGTTTTACTTGAGCTGTACCAGCACCATGAAGTATGTTACTACGGCACCGAGCACCTGGAATTATAAAGAAGTTTGAATTTAATAATTTAATAAAATAATTTTTATATTCGAATCGGATGAGGGTAGCGGAACATGACACGAGCCAGTGGAATTGAACTACTGCGGTTTCGCTGCTATGGTTTCGTGGCGGAGGTGTGCTATCAGCGTGAATATTGCAAAACAATTGACTCTCAATAGTTTGAGAGCCTTGTAAAGATGGTTAATCATAGCGACAAAAGTTGATTAACACATCATCAAAATTAACAAGACATTATTCAAAACAATGTATTTCAGAAGAGCTTGTGGCAAAGTAATAACAGCTGCAGGGGTCGATCGATCAGGTTAAGCTACGCTTGTCGCGGTTGGTCCAGAAATGGGTGACCATCTTAACATACCAAGACCCCTCCGTGCCTCGGAAAGCACGTTAAGCCGTTGGCCCCGGCTGTCTTTCATGGATCTTTGACAGTCGTTACGGATCGTCAGGAGCCCATAAGTCTGACAACCAGTCTTACTAAGAGGGCAGTAACTGGGTTGTGGAGGTCAGATAGGCAGACGCTCTATGTGAAATTCAGCTGCATCTGGTTAGACTGGAAGCTGACCGCAAAAAGTTGGGAAAAGGCAGATGATGTATATTGAATAGAATGTATTTCAGCTTTTTAATCACAAAAATATGTTAAGAGCTTGTCCAGAAAGGGCGGACTCGCAGCGATTCTCTAGCGCGTAGTACGTGCGACCGCTGCGTCCAGAAGGAGCGTACCAACGCGCGTCTATAAACATTTCCGTATCAAAATTTTGGCGCTCCATTTCCCTCGATACGTGCACTCGCTCGGGAGTTCGCGCGTTAACTGGACGCAACAAGGCGAGTCTAGTATCTCGACTCGCGCGCAATACGCGCGAATCAAGCGCGAGTCGAGAGTCTGGCGAAGTGCTCGCGATTTACGCGCGTATTTTGAACTCGCGCGAAGCTTGTGGACCCAATGTACTGGCGCCTAGTATCTCGTTAACGCGCAAATGAATTCGCCCCTCGCGGCGACTTCGCCCCTTCTGGACAAGGTCTTATTCATAAAAAAATGGTTGCATTTAACTGTTCTTACAGCATAGTGTACGAAAAAGTAAAAAAAATTAAGGTAAAATTGTTAAAAAAAAAACAGATTTTTTGGTGGTATCGTATCGAGAATCACTAGCCCTAACACCTGTCTTCGTTTTCGGAAGCGTTTCCCTTACACCCTTTATAAAAGCTTAGAGTAATTAATATTCTTCTAGTTTTACTTTTGTTCGGATTTTAATTAAATATTTAGCTCAATAATTAAGATTAAAAAAACTGAAGTGTTAATTGAGTGATTGTCGTTGACTGCAGTACGTACCGAAGCAAACAAATCGAGTGACACTGTGAAGAACTTGGCTCCGGAGATGCTCATGGCCTTCTGGCACTGTTGGCAGACGATCTGCACGAAGGTCTTCGCCTCCTCGGAGCCGTCGTACCACTGGCAGGAGTAGGCTGCTTCCATTACTGATGAACTCTGGATAGTTCGATAGTCATCAGTACCACATATTCTAACGTTTTGTTTCAAACGTTATAAGTATTGTTACAAAACATTCGAGTTTTTAGATTATATGACTTTTTAGGGTTCCGTACCTCAAAAGGAAAAAACGGGACCCTTATAGGATCACTCATGTCTTTTTACTGAACCGATTAAGTTGAAATTTGGTACATAATATATGAAATTTCTGTTACTTAAACATGAATGTGTAACGTAAATAAATGAATTTTGAGTATGGAGTTCACTTTTAGGGGAAATTTTTTAAATAAAAAAAATAAAAAATTGCTCATCGGAACGTGTGATATATCGAATAAAAGGGTTTGTTATGACGATTTCAATTATATATGTTTTATAACTTTAAAATAATTACTTTTAAAGTTATTAAAGAAAATATATGAAAATTTACCATTCCTCGGGCCCCATAAATTCCAAAACTGCTGAGCCTAAAATTATGAAAAAAATACAGAAAATAGTTCTTTACTTATAGATTACAGAAAACCTATAAGAAGTCTATGGTCTTAAAATAACATGGTAAATCCCTGAATATTGTGCGTACAAACTTACATTTTGCGGTAGGAATGTATGGGGGAACAAGTTTTTCAACTACAATGTTAAGTTTCTGTTTCAACCCAACTACGGAACCCTTCTTTGTACGTGGTTCGACACGCACTTGGGCGGTTTTTATAATTTTTCTTTAGAAAACTTACCTCTTCAATAAGCCTATTTCCGAAGATGCAAAAGTGGAATACTTGACCAAGAGTGTAGCTCAGGTAGCCAACTGTACTAAAAGCGTATACGTTTAATCCGTTGATCTGAAACAAGTAAAAAAAGTAAGTTAAAAAAAATAAACAAACATACAGCCAAACTTACTACCTCCTCCTTTTTGGAAGTCTGTTAAAAACTAAAACCCAACTACTAAAAATCACGCTCTAAAAAGTATGAAACAAGAAAATATTCTCATCTGAATTATTTAGGTACGAACTATTCAATATTTATCGTCTATTATATAAATAACTTAGACGATATTTAAATGTAGTTAATACATATTCATAAGTGATAGTGATGCTCAGAGAATAGCTGTGGTCTTATTCACTTTGCCCTAAAGCTTATAATCGCTTACTAGGTACTGTTAGAATGTTTTGTTTTGATAGGGTGTGAAAGCTGGTTTTCTATAAATAATATTAAATAAAATGTAAGTAAGACAAAATGTATGATGTTTAGATCTACAGTTAGGAACAAAGCTTTAGTAAACGTAGAATCCTTAGGCGGTAAAATTGATAAAGTAGAAAGTTTAAAATTTTTGGGGGTACAAATTAGTTCTTTACTAAACTAGATTTTATTACGAATACAATAAGTAGTGTTTGTTATGCTATCAGATCTCTGAGGGATATTTTGTCTATTGCCCAACTTCGTACCGTCTATTTGGCTCTAGTTGAATCTAAACTTGCAATTGCTTAAAAGCGAGCATTAAGAACCATGGTTGTTTAAATCAGACATAATCATGTAAGGAATATTTTATTAAACTTAAGAATTTTAGCGGTACCATGTCTATAGATTTTAGTTCTCCTTACTCACTTAAGACAGATATATGCCAGTGACCTTGAGTAGTTAGCTTGCGTGTTCTGTACTGAGCTCACGCAACGTGTCGTACGTTCAGCCAGTAATAGGACTCGCCCATCAAGGAGCACTGTCCCCAATTTGACGCATTATTAATGTATTCTATGCAAAAAAAAGGGATTTGAATAAAACGCGTATACTAAAAGATCAATGATTAAATTATCTTTAAATTCGTGAAGGTTTCATAAAAATACGCTTGCTAGATTTTCACTATTCTCAGATTTTTATCCGCATTAGACATAATTTTACAAATTAATTTCACTATGTAATATAAAAATAATATAAAATATTCACATATTATGTTATTAAGGAAATGCTTTTATTTAGGATATATTTTTTCAAATCATTAACACTACTCGTTTAGACGTGATCTTCACTAGAAAATCATTAAAAGTCGGTTATCGTCGCCTTAAGGTGCAGCGCAGACAACAGACTTTTTGTGCGAAGGAGTTTAAACAAAAACTTAAACGAGTTTCGAAACTGAAAAAAAAATTGAGTATAAATATACTCGCAGAATAATACATATTGATACAAGTGGAGAATGTTTGTTAATGCATTCGAGGCGGAATTAACACCCGAGCCGTAGGCGAGGTTGTTTTTGAGCCGACAATTTTCAATACACTTTTGAAGAAATAAAATAAAATAATGAAAAATATTTTTGTCATGAATTATTATGAAACTATGATTTAATTTTCTTTTTTTTCCGCGCTTTGCATTTGCCAGGTTGAAGGAGATTCAAAGGTATAAAGCCGATAAACAGCCTAATATGAAAAATAGAAAATTCAAAAATATTGTTGAGTTTAGAAACTCAAAAATATTTGAATTTTACACAAATAAATGTTATTTTGTTCATAAACGTTTTTTTATTGTAATAATCATTGTATTCTATTTATAAACATACTTTATAAACATTATTTAAATATTCCAAAAATATTAACGCCGTAAATGCATACTTGCCGAGATTTAAAAAATAATCACCTCAGAATAGAGAGGACCGTCTCTGGCGCGAGACGGTGTGAATAGAGGCATTGAACCAATTTGGACTAAGTACAAGTATAAGTTATTTGTGGCAATTTTTATTCCCGCACACGTGTTGGAAAATAAAAAATCGCACGCGTGTAAAATACATTGCATTGTGAACCCAATCGTAGTGCGATATGAACCAGTTTTCGAGGAAGTGTATTGAAAAAGATCTTCCTATTATTCTGCAGGCAAAGCTTAATGTTGTCAAACACTTGTCACGCGTGCAGTCTGTCAATCTGTTTAACAAATTACTAGCATAATTAAAGAATCTTCGTTTATATAAGTAGATACCTATTTTGCAAATATTTCGACACAAATGTATTTTTGTTATGAAATAAATAACTTGAACTTGATACGACCATGGCTATCACTCCTTGTTGCTTTCCCATAGTCGGTAACAAGGCCAAAATTAGTTACTAACCGGTCTATTTTCAGTCCATTTTGACATACATAACAAGGTGAGCCCAATGTTATCTGACGTAACAAAAATATGCTAAAACGTAACTAGGGAACATGAATAAAACAAAAGATATCGTTAATAAATCTGCTAAATGGTTTTCAAGTATTAAGCGCGCTAAAAGACGCGCAGACAAAGAAACGGTTCCTTTGATAATACCTCCGTCATTATCTGCCTAGCCTTTTCCCAATCATGTTGGGGTCAGCTTCCAGTCCAACCTTTAATTTAGTTTTAATGATGGTCTGGCATTTTGAGCACTTTATGCGGCCTACCCAAATGTCCTTTCTTTGGTATTGTTCGTCGAGTCGTTGAGCTCCTTAAGTCTTGAGTTGAGCTGCACGATTACTGACAAATGATTGCACTGATTGGACAGGTCCACTCAAATTTTTCGAGTGTTGTGGATCTTTCCTCAAAAGACCATTTCAGACACGGAACTACATGGTCCTCACATGATCTAACCAAGATTATGTCTGGACTTTAAAAGGGACTGACCCATGAGTTTGTTTCGCCATTTCTTCTCAGGGGTAGTCAAATATTATATATTATATTTAAAAAAAATTACCGACTTCCAAAAAACACTACAAAGTGAAAAATAACTTTAATTTCGGAAGTCGGTGTCTTTGGATCTGTATTTTAGTTTTTTGCCACCGACTTCCGAAATTAAAGTTATTTTTCACTTTGTAGTGGTGTTTTTGGAAGTCGGTTATTTTTTTGAAAAAGTTTTTTGTTTCTCACTTTTTAGTGGGTCAGTTTTTAATTTATCTAAGTTGTAAATAGCCTAATGTTAACAGCTCATCATCTTTAACAAAATATTGCTTTTCCCGATTCTGGGACGTTAATTGTTGAGGAGTTCTCCTGGTAAGAACCAGGTGAGCTGCCACTCACCAAGCATTGTGCCGATTATAAATTGAATAGCAACCATATTAAAGTACCTAATCGAATCGCAACTCGTTAAATACTTAATATTATGTTGTTCAGGTGGCCATCTGTGGTCACCATCATAAGTTCCACTTCACCAAAATTCCAAAAGCAAATGCACGAGTTACGTAGTTTGACGACATGGTTGGCGCAGTTAGTTAAGCGATTGACTGCTGCGCTGCGTGTCGTGGGTTCGATTCCCGCACGGAACAAATATTTGTATGACCTACAAGTAGTTGTTCCGGGTCTGGCTGTTGTATGTGAATTTAAATGTTTGTAAACGCACCTACAATACAGGAGACATTCCTAGTGTGGGGCAACGTTTTTAAAAAAAAAAGAAAAAAAAAAAAAAAGAAAAAAGTTACTATAAAAAATATCCAAATCGCTATCTATGGGTTTATATAAAATTTGAGGGTTTCCTTCGATTTCCATGGGATCACCTCATCAGATTCTAATTTGGTGGCAATGGGACCACCTCGGGAGCATACCCTTTCAAACACAAAAATAATTTTCAAAATAGGTCCATAATTGACGGAGAAATCGGTGAACAAACATAAAAAAAAGAAAAAAAAAAAAAAACATACAGCCGAACATATAAGGTGTCCTCCTTTTTGGAAGTCGCTTAAAAATAGCAACTATGTCGACTACATCTAGCTTATTTATTTAATTTTATTTTCTTAATATGACGTGTAAAAGTGATTCTGTTAACCTATTTACAGAATAAACGATTTCATTTCATTTCATTTCACCGAATGGAGTTGAATACCAGTATTTTACATGCAGTGACTGCCTATCAGATCTCCACAACCCAGTTATTGGGTAATACGAGATACCCCTTGATAAGAAGACTGGTTGTTAGACTTTTGGGCTTCAAACGATCCGTAACGACTTTCAAAGGAATCCACGAATGACAGCTGGAACCAATGGCTTAACGTGCTTTCCGAGGCACGGAGGGGTCTTGGTATGTTAAGATGGTCACCCATTTTAACATACCATACCATCACGGACTAACCGCGGCAAGCGTAGCTCAACTTGATCAATCGACCCGTGCGGTTGGTTTAACTTAACTACAAGACCTCGTTTGATAATACTTATTTAAGGCGAAGATAACCGACTTTTAATGATTTTATAGTGAAGATCACGTCTAAACGAGTAGTGTTAATGATTTGAAAAAAATATATCCTAAATAAAAGCATTTCCTTAATAACATAATATGTGAATATTTTAGATTATGTTTATATTACATAGTGAAATTAATTTGTAAAATGATGTCTAACGCGGATAAAAAACTGAGAATGGCACAAAATCCACCAAGCGTATTTTTCTGAAACCTTCACCAATTTAAAGATAATTTAATTATTGATCTTCTAGTTTACGCGTTTTATTAAAATACCTTTTGGTTTGTGTATAATAAATTAATAATGTGTCAAATTGGGGACAGCGCTCCTTGATGGGCGAGTCCTATTACTGGCTGAACGTACGACGCGTTGCGTGAGCTCAGTACAGAACACGCAAGCTAACTACTCAAGCTCACTGGCATATATCTCCGTTTTAAGGAGAAGGCAATGAAGAAACCTTCTAAACTGATCGAGCTTACGAAGAAAAGCACATTATTCCTGCAATTCAAAATAGTGGAAGAAAACATACCGCCATTTGTTCGCAAAAACATTGAGTAATGATTATTTGTCATAAGTCGGTCTGAAACCGTTCAGGCGTCGTCAGACCCGGGGTCGGACCAATGACGGACCATTACACACAATATTTTTACATTTGTCAAACGATTCTTATTCTTATGATATTGTAGGAGAAAAGGTTGAAGACCCTAAAATTGCTGCCATTACCAAAAGATTGATGAATCTTTCTGTGGTTAAATCTAACATACTTTTTGAACATGGTTACTAATAATATGGATATTGTGGTGGGAGAGCGCCGTGCAATGATTGTTGATATCGCTGTCCCTCTCATGACGATAATCTATACGAAAGCCAAGAAAAAAAAAACAAGTATCTTGACTTAGCTAACGAGTTTTTTGACATGTGGTGTGGAATCTGCAATAATTGTACCGATAATCATTACGGTCATTGGCCTGATAGCGAAGAGCCTCGACCAACACCTCAGGTGGCTCTCATTGCGTGGCTGGGTCAAGGGATTTATTCAGAAAGCAGTACTCCTGGACACGGCACTTATAGTGAGGAGGTTCCTCTCTCTAGAATCCTGACCACCGGCAGCTTGGACCCTATTCCTGATGCACAGGCCAACAATGTCAAAACGGGCCTATTATTTTTTGACAACTTTAGTAACAATTTTCTTAAGTTAGTAGGTACTTACCCTAAACAAGAAAGTGACTTTTTGTAACTTATAATCTTCCAGTAACCAATCCCACCCAGTGTGCCTGTATGGGACAGTCATTACGGGATGCAATCATTTGCAAAATGCTGTTGGTGCGCAGTCTTTGCAGAATAACGACGCTACATCCGCCGCTCTACTGAGCCACTACTGCTCTCAGTACCGTGCTCAGTACATATTATAATATTACTAGCTACGCCCCACGGTTTCACCCGCGTAAGTCTCGATCCCGTGGGAATATAGGGTTAAAAGTAGCCTATATATTAATCCAGGGTATCAGCTACCTCGATACAAAATTTTATCAAAATTGGTCCAGCCGTTTTTACGTGAAAGAGTAACAAACATCCATCCATCCATCCATCAATACTTACAAACTTTCGCGTTTATAATATAAGTAGGAAGTAGGACTTTCAATACACTTCCTCGAAAACTGGTTCTTATAATAATATATCGCACTACGATTAGGTTCAAAATGCAATGTTTTCCACACTCGTGCGATTTTTTATTTTCCAACACGTGTGCGGGAATAAAAATTGCCACAGATAACTTATGCCTATACTTAGTCCAAATTGGTTCAATGCCTCTATTCACACCGGCTCGCGCCAGAGGTCCTCTCTATTCGGAGGTGATTTTTCTTTTTAAATATCTCGGCGAAGTTGCTATTTACTTCGTTTTAAGACTGAAATTGAATATTAATGTGTGAGTAAGTGTGTAGCGGGGGGAACCCTTTACACACATAGTCACACATTCATATTCATAGTCAAATCAGGTCTTAATGGGTTTATTAACACACATTAATAAAGGTTTATTTTGTACACGAAGTAACAGTAGAACACTTACTTCTAGTTCACAGGGTTCTTCACTATTTGTGCAGCCTTTTCCCAAAATCAAATGTACCACTGTGAAATGTATTGGAATTGTATACAAAGGTTTTTGTGTCAAAAACTTTTTTTATATATAATTTTTAGTATAGGCGAAACCCGAAACACGTGTCTAGTATTTTTATGTAAAGAATTTATGTAAATGGGAGGACTACCGGGTAGTCCGTACAAAAACATGCTAACGGCGCCCCCGCGCCTCCAGGGTCGTCTTGCGCTCATTGATAATAATTTGGCAGTAGGTACTTAACCGTGCGGCGATTGTATTGTAAGTAATTAAATGGTGATAACATTTTCAATCACACTTAAATATTTTAGGAAAAAAAAAACATGGTGTAAAAATTATTGAAATCGATTCATTTCCTTATTCTGAACCAACTTTATTCAGGTTTCGCTTAAACTAAAAATAATGTTGTATTTATACTTTATCCCTAACTGAGAGTAATAATAATTGTGTATGTCGCAAAAAATTAAACCAAATTGCTATTTAATAGTTGTATTTTCGATTATAAAATCGTGCTAGTGCCTCTGGTATGAAACCAGTTACTGTTGTTGCTCTTCGCATATAATCAGCCATGAAAACGATGGTTGAAAATCAATTAAATAACAAAACAAGTTGAATCTGTCAATTCTCAATTCTCAATTCTTTATTGCATTCCATATGTATTAACAGATGGTATAAACGATAAATATGGACCCTGTCGGGTACAGCAAAAATTAGGAGAGCGGAGAGCGCTAAGTAACAATAAAATTCAAGCAATTCATTATTATATTATATTATACATTATTAATATGTGTTTAGTTGGGTGCATAATTATGTGTAGGTGTAAACATATAAAATTATTAGGTTTGTGTATGCAGGTATAGTAAATAAATATTAGTTATTTTTTCTATTGCATATGAATAATGTAGGTAATTATTATGAAATTATTATTATTAGTTATTATTATTAGATAATAATAACTAATAATAATAATAACTAAAACAGTAGACACCAGCCCAATAAAAATTCAAAGAGGTATCTTTCAGGGAGATGCTTTAAGCCCACTGTGGTTCTGTCTTGCCCTAAATGCCCTATCTAATATACTAAACGCAACTACTTTAGGAATCCCATTAAAAAATACAACTACCGAAGGTCATACTGAGGTTCAACAAATAGAATTAAATCATCTGTTGTACATGGATGATATTAAACTATACGCCAAAAGTGAGACTCAACTCTATGAATTAGCAAACTTAACAGAACAATTCTCAAACGATATTAAAATGGAATTCGGCATAGATAAATGTAAAATAAATTCAATTAGAGCAGGACAGAGTTACCAACACCAATACACTTTAGGAACAGGAGAACAGATAGAACCATTAGAGGAACAAGATAGTTATAAATACCTAGGCTACACACAATCACGACAGATACACTATAAAGAAACTAAACAAAAATTAACACTACAATTTCAACACAGACTAAATACAATTCTGAAAACGCAACTATATTCCAGAAATACTATCAAAGCGATTAACACCTTCGCTATACCCGTTCTCACATATTCTTTTGGGATAATCAATTGGACCAAAACTGATCTGAAAAACCTTCAACGAAAAATTAATACCACAATGACCAAATTCCGCAAACACCATCCACGATCCTGTCAGCAGAGATTAACACTGCCGCGGAAAGAAGGAGGTAGAGGACTAATTAACATCCTAAACCTACACAACAGACAGATAAAAGCACTTAGACAATTCTTTATTTCAAAAACCGAAACTTCTATTCTTCACAAAATCATAACACACAACGACCAACACTTAACACCCCTAAATTTAAAAGATACATCTGAACAGAGAAATGAGAAAATAATCGATGACAAAATTAAGCTTTTAGAATGGACCCAGAAATCTCTACATGGAAGACATCGCCAAGACTTATGCCACATAAATGTCGACAAAGAGGCGTCGAACGCGTGGTTAAATCGAGGCGAACTCTTCCCGGAGACTGAAGGGTTTATGCTTGCTATACAGGACCAGGTAATTGAAACCAAAAATTATAGGAAGTTTATAATAAAGAATTTAAATAATGACACATGTAGGAAATGCAATAGTTCTCCAGAAACGATTCAGCATATCACAGGCGCGTGCAAGTCAATAGCCCAAACAGACTACAAACACAGACACGATCAAGTAGCCAACATCATACACCAAAAATTAGCACACCAGTACAAACTTATAGACTCCGTTACACCATACTACAAATACCATCCAGAAACTGTATTAGAGAACCCTTCAACAAAACTATATTTTGACCGCGCCATTCTTACCGATCGAACAATCCATTTCAATAGACCAGATATTACACTAATAAACAAGATAAACAAAACTGGATATTTAATAGATATTGCTATACCAAATACACATAACTTGCAGACAACAATAGCAGAGAAACTGAGCAAATACACAGAATTAAAAGATGAAGTCGCCCGACTTTGGCATTTGCAAAAAGTTACAATAGTACCAATAGTATTATCTACAACAGGAGTCATACCTAAACAACTTCACCAGTCCCTTAATTCTCTCAACTTACCTCCAAATACGTATCATCTGCTGCAGAAAGCAGCCATACTAAACACATGCAGACTCGTGAGAAAGTTTCTGCAATGTGAATCAGAAAACCCACATCAAAACATAAATACGCAACCATCTTCCGTGCAACTTTCTGCACATGACCGCACTTAATCCACCTGATAATCACTTGGCTTAGGCCCGTGTTATCAGTTCTTCCCGGCTAGCCGAGAAAATAAAATAAATGTCATAATAATAATAGCCCCACCGCCGTATCTCTACGTTGACGTCGTGGTGGGGCTTGTGCACCCCAATGAACTCTAGGTCTGTGCCGGTAGAGTTTACTCTGCCGAGATAGATCTATGGTGAGGGGTCAGACCAAGAGAGATACAATCCAAGCCAAGGTCGTACACGCCGAGGGCTGCATGGCTAGGGGAATGCGCTAGTCGCTAGTGTGCCAACTCTGGATAATAGGGGACCTCCAGTTTTACTTACCCTTACCACAGTGAACGCAGGGCTCTGCTGTGGTCGACTTTGTTAGTCCCTAGCTACTCGTGGGACTAATTATGATAACAAGATCGAAAACAAAAAAAAATATTCAGGCAAATATGCCTTCTGTAGATGATGAAACATCAACAACTTCATCATCAGCCTCTCCGAGGTCCATATTTTCATCAATCGCATCATCACCACCTTCATATCTATCACGTTCATCAAGATCATCATCAACATCATCACCAACGTCAGTAGATGTTGTGTCGGAGGCTATTTTAGCCAATAAACCTTGACCCACTGCTGACATAAAAAATACGCGCAAAAAATGGAGTAAAGAAATGAACGAATTCATTTGGCGTACCTACCTAATCATCACAAACTTAGAATCTGACAAAAATGCATACTTGACATCACTACATCAAAAATTCATAGAAAAATTCCCAAACATGAAAGTCTCTAAGCAAAGAATTGGAGATCAAATGAGAGCAATAGTGTCCAAAAAGTTGTTACCTTCCATTACACTTGATTCAATTAGGCTAGAAGTAATAAATAATTTACAAACACCAAATAATGACTTACAACTACAGCCCCAAACACCACAGGAAATTCTTACATTTCAAACAAACACACAACCGTACTCACAATCAGAACCTAAACGCAGGATGAAATGGTCCAACGAACTCAATGAAACACTTATGAAATGTTATTTTAGGGCAACAAAATTGGAGACAGATATGACAATATGGCGGAAAAATTTAAAAGAAAAAATTATAGAATGTTACCCTCATTTGTCACATTTATCAGAACAGCGCATATCGGACCAAAAAAGAGTAATAGTTAATAATAGTATGATTTCAGAAACATGGCTCCAGATACTAAAATCAATAGTAGAGAATGAATTATTGGAGACGGCCTCTTTTAATTGGCAATCTGATAGTATAAGACGAACTACAGAAAATGTTCACTCACAACCTCCCCAAAACACACTAAATATAGATATAGAAAATATAGAGATGTCACAAGCTCAACAAATAGGAGTAGAAACGGAAGGTGATAATCTCAATGCCATTGAGTCAGAACACCCTGTACACTCTAATACACAAACAAGCCAAGAAAGAAATCTTGAAATAGATGAAATATTCTCAGAAACACTACAGTACTACAGAGACACTTATCCTACAGAGAGGAGTTACATACCCGTACAAAAATCATCAAAAAGATTAGCGAATATAGTTAGTTATATTAACAAAGTTATTTTGCCAGAACAAGTTACCCAAGATACTGAATTTAATCATCTTCAGACCATAATATACTGCGCTGCGTGGACATCAGCCAAGGCCAACGGTAGTAAAATTTCACTGTCACCTCCTGAATATAGAAATAGACTACAACAAGATCGCAAGCCTAAATGGCAAAAAAGGTTAGACCACAAAATAGAAGTTATCAGAGCCAAAATCGGAAGATTAACACATTACATGCAAGGTCATAGGAGCAAAAAACTAACTAAAGAAGTAAACACAATTTTAAGAGACTATAAAACGCATACATCACATGAAGAACCTAACACACACCTTACTCACTTTTTAGACACCCTTAAACAGAAACTAACAGTTGTTAAAAGCAGACTAGATAGATACACTAAATGCACTCTCCGTAAAACACAAAATAACCAATTTAGGAATAACGAAAAATTATTTTACCGAAAACTAAAGGCATCAACAACAAACCACACCACACCGAGCAATAACACAAATACAGTGTGGCCAGCCACAGACGAGTTGCAGCAATTCTGGGCTGGAATTTGGGAAAATCCTGTCTCTCATAATACTGAAGCAGAATGGATCAAAGAAGAGGAGGCCTATCAGACAAACGTTGAAGCGATGGATTTTGATCAGGATGATGTAGAAACTTTCCACGATGTCCTTCAAAAGATACACAATTGGAAAGCACCAGGCTCTGATCACATACACAACTATTGGTACAAAAAATTTACACACATACACCCATACCTCTATAACTGTATTAACAATTTTATAAAAGACCCAAACATTATTCCGTCATACATTACAGAAGGTAAAACTTACATGCTTCCGAAAGACCCTAATGACACAGCTAATCCAGCAAAATATAGGCCAATTACCTGTCTGCAAACCATATATAAGATATTGACATCGTGCATTACTCACATCATATACAAACACCTTGAAACACAACATATATTGACAGAAGAACAGAAAGGGTGTAGGAAGTTCAGTCAAGGTTGTAAAGAACAGTTAACAATAGATGCGGTAATACTTAAACATGTCCAACGTACTAAGAAAGATTTATGCTCTATGTATATTGATTATAGGAAAGCATACGATTCAGTACCTCACTCGTGATTACTTAAAGTTTTGAGTTTATACAAGATACATTCACAACTCATCAACTTTTTAGGAAATATATTAGACAAATGGCAGACGCGACTACATCTGAACACATCCATAGGAATAGTTGAGACAGAACACATTAAGATCCAGCGAGGAATATTCCAAGGAGACTCACTCAGCCCACTATGGTTCTGTCTCGCATTAAATCCGCTTTCAAATAAACTTAATGCTTTAAAACCCGGATATCAACTACAGTATATTGATACAACGACTGACATACTGACTGACCAGCAAACATCTAAATTAAACCACCTGCTCTATATGGACGATATCAAATTGTACGCATCATCACCAGACGACTTATATGAACTAGCTAATGCTACTGAACAATTTTCGAATGATATCGCTATGGAGTTTGGAATTGACAAATGTAAAATTAATTCAATCAGAGCGGGCAAAACTTATTCACATTCATACCACATGCAGACAGGTGATACGATAGAGTCATTAGACGAGAACGGGACCTACAAATATTTAGGTTATATACAGGCTAAACAGATTCTTCATAAGGAAATTAAAGCTACACTCACTAAACAATTTAAACATAGGTTAAAAACAATATGTCATTCACAAATAAACGCTTGAAATACTATTAAAGCCTTTTTTTTTTTTTTTTTTTTTTTTTTTGGGTGGGAAATTATCAAATAATAACTTCTCCCGCTCTGGGCGGAGCGGGAGGGCGTGTCAGACTTTTACTGACTAAAACCCACCCGTATTCCTTCATTTGCCTGTGTGCCAGGGCCACGATATCCCTTTCGGACAAACTCGCAACCCTGGCAGGCATTGGCCCTAACGGACCCCGTCAGTTGCTGCTGACAACTCTTTGAGGCGCGCGTGGAATACAACGCGCCGTCGACCCGGGCTTGGTCCTTATCGGACGGTGAACTACCCATCGCTCACCGTCCGCAAGCCCGCGCCTACGGTGGCCGGAAATCGGCTTGCGACTCCCGACGCCCGGGGCGTCTCCTGCGGCGACTAGGGGCGCGAGGGCGCGAACCTTGCCTCTCCCTCACGCGTTCCGCCTCCTCCTTCGCAAGCATTACTGCTTCGCAGAAGGAGGTGACGGCCTCCCATGCACTCTCGCTCCGAACCATGGCCCGAACCAGGGCCGGACGCGAGAGATCGCCGCCGCCGATCGCCTCCGTGAGGACACGGCGGTGCTCCACCCAAGCCGGGCAGACCTCCACCGTATGCTCCACCGTGTCCTCCGGGCGATCCACACAGTGGTGACACCCGGGCGTTTCCTCCCGCTTTATCCTGAACAGGAACCTCCCGAAACAACCATGTCCGGTGAGGACCTGCGTCAGGCGGAAGGTGAGGCGCGGGGTGAGGGTGGGGTGCGTGGCGCCTCTCTAGCCACTCCTCAAAGAGGGGACTTATCGCCACAATTGTGGCGTGCCCAGCGCTGGGTTGCGACAATCTCACTCTCCATGCCGCCATGAGATCCCGCCGGAGCTCTGTCCGCTGTGCCGTGATTTCTCGCGGCAGCGGAGTTTCACCCCGGCGTTTCGCCTCCTCGCGCCACTCCCAGATGTGCGCGAGGACTTTTGCCTCCAGATCCCATGGCGGTAGTCCGGCAAGGAGGCCCGCCGCCTCACGGGAGACCGTGCGGTAACCCCGTACCAGCCTGATGGCCATGACCCTTTGGGACGCATTCAATTGGCGGGCTGGTCGCAGCCTTAAGAAACGCGCCCACACCGGTGCCCCGTAAAGGGCCATGGACCGCACGATCCCCGCGTAGAGCCTCCGGCAGGAGGCGTTTGGACCCCCTAGATTGGGTAGGAGCCGCTTTAAGGCAGCCCCGGCCCGTTCCAGTCTGGGAGCCAAACGTCGAAAATGCTCCACGAAGTTCCAACGGCTGTCGAGGACGAGTCCCAGGTACTTCATCGTCGACTCGACACCGATGTGAACCCCTCCTACCGTTATCTTGGAACCCGACAGTAGCGCATTCCGAGGACCATAAAAACACATGGCCTCAGACTTGTGCAAAACCACCTCGAGTCCCAATTGCCGGATCCTGTTGACGATTGTCGCAACCCCACGTGCCGCCAGTTCGGCTGCCGCCTGATGCGACCTCCCCTGCGCCAGGACCAGCGTGTCGTCAGCGTAGCAGACCACGCTGACGCCGTTAGGGAGGTCAGCACGCAGCACCCAGTCGTAGCCGATGTCCCACAGATGCGGCCCCAGGACCGATCCCTGTGGGACACCGCACGACATCTCTCGCCGGTTCCACTCTCCGTGGTGACCGGGGTAGATGACGGCCCTGTCCGTCAAATAGGCCTCGACCACTCGACAGAGGTAGGTCGGCATCCGGTGATACCGGAGTGCCTCCCTAATGCAACTCCAGGGCAGGGTATTGAAAGCATTGGCGATGTCAAGAGACACCGCCAAGACGACCCCACCCCGGGCAATAGCATCCCCCGTCGTGAGGGCTCGAACGCGCATGATGGCATCCACCGTAGAGCGCCCCTTGCGGAAACCAAACTGGCTGTCCGCCAAATCCGGCCCTACCCGCACCAGCCGCCCGACAAGGCGGTCTGCAATAACTCTTTCAAAGAGCTTGCCCACCTCGTCGAGCAGCACGATGGGCCGGTAAGCGGACGGAGAGTCCGCCGGGCGCCCTGGCTTCTTAATGAGGACCAGTTTCCCAGTCTTCCAACGAAGTGGGAACTGGCCCCTCTCCAAGCATGCGCTTAGGAGCCCCCTTAGTCGAGGCCCGAGAGCCTCCAAGGCCAGAACCCAGGCTTTTCCAGGTAAGCCGTCGGGTCCTGGGGCGGTATTCTTGGCATTAAGCCTACGTACCGCCACTCTCAAATCTACCTCGGTCACCTCCGGAGTATCGTCGTCGTCGTCATTGGTGTGGTCCGCATCGGGCACCGCAGGAGGCGGAGCCATGGGCGGGGGAGTCTGTTCCCCTCGCGAAGGGAACAAAGCGCTCACCACGTCCTCCACGAGCTGGGGCCGGAGACTCTGCGTCAGCGGGGGAGCCCATGGGCGGAGTTTATCTCTCACCCCTTTGTAGGGGCGTCCCCACGGGTCTCTGTTCAGAGTCTCCAGCGACTCCTCGCGGGACAGTCCTCTGGCCCGCTGGATCTCCGCTCGGAGGGCGGTCTTCGCCGCTCTGTACCCCTCGTACAGCTCCGCCTGAATGGCTTCCGTATCCGGAGGGCGGATACGGAGCCTGCGGTGCCTGGAGTACCGGTGGCGCGCAGCAACGCATGCCTCGCGTAAAGCGGTTAGCTCACGCGACCACCAGCACACCTGGCGCCGAGCACGTCCGGGCTGGACCCGGGGCATTGCCACGTCACATATCTCGGACATGGCCTCCCGGAACCACTCCGCCTCGTCGTTGATGTCGGCAGGCCTGTCCGGTGATGACACCCAGGCCTGCACGATCGAGGCTTCCAGGCGGAGCTCCCGGTCCAGCTGCTTCAGCGCCCACCGCGGACCACTCGGGGCCTGTCGGACCAGCGCACCTGAGGTCTGGGCGGAGACGTCAAACCGGATGTACCGGTGATCGGAATAGGTCTCCACCCCCTCCATGACGCGCCAGTCAATGACACGCGGCGACAGAGCGGGGCTGGCGAACGAGATGTCCACCACTGATTCACCCCGCATCCGCACACACGTGGGGACAGAACCCCGGTTTAGGACGACCAGGCCTGTCTCCAGAGCCCAGTTCTCCACCATCCTGCCTCGTGCGTCCGTATACCGGGAACCCCAAGCCACGTTCTTGGCATTGAAGTCCCCGAGGACGAACACAGGGAGGCGATGGAACCCGACGACGACGACTCTTAACTCCGCAAGGGAGTTGTGGAACTCGGCGAGAGTTCGGTTCGGGGAGAAGTAAACACCTACTACGGCAATATCCCCGAACCGTGCTGCCACACAACCCGATCCCCTCTTGACGGACTCGAGGGACGGAGTACCGGCGGCGGCCGACGAAATTAGGGTCACTGAGCTGCTCAGGTCCTCCACCCAGTCATCCCTGGGCGGGACAAAGTACGGCTCAGCGACCACAGCGATGTTAATCGACCACTGCGCCATGCTCTGGAGCAACAGATCCTGAGCGCAGGCGCAGTGGTTGATGTTCGCCTGGAGGAGGCGTAATGGGGCCATTTATTGGCATTCCATATCAGCCTCCTTCCGGGCCCTCTGGGATGGCCCTGTCACGGTGGTAGCGGCGGCGACGACGACGGTGGAGGCGGCAGCGGCGGCGGCAATAGTGGCGGCTGCGGTGGTGACGGCGGTGGCGGAGGGCTTGCCTCTGCCCCTGGCTTTGGGGGGGGGAACACAGGCCTTGCCTCCAGCCCGGTGATCGGAAGGCTTGCCAGCCGCCGCACATGCAAAACAGTGCGGCGTGGCATCGCAAGAGCCCGCCTTGTGACCGGGCCGACCGACTAACCTACATAACAAACAAATAACTATTTTAAGAACATACTTTTACACTAAAAGCCCTATTTCAACTCTACATGAAGCAATAGCGTTTAATGATAAAAAACTTACTCCATTAAACATGTTTGAGAAGACAACCCAGAGTAACGAACAAAAGACTGACCGACAGACTAAAATCGCAGAATGGACCAAAAAGTCACTGCATGGGAGACATCGACATGATCTTAATCAACCTAACGTCGACAAGTTAGCGTCGAACGAATGGTTAAGACGTGGAGAACTGTTCCCTGAGACTGAAGGGTTCATGATAGCGATTCAGGTCCAGGTAATAGAAACTCGCAATTACCAAAAACACATAATGCGAGTTCCTCAAACCATAGACAGATGTAGGCGATGCAATAAATAGTTCCTCCGAAACCATTCAACACATCACGGGTGCGTGTAAAGCAATAGTCCAGACTGATTACAAACACAGACATGACCAGTTAGCGAATATAATCCACCAAAAATTTGCAATAAAATATAAATTAATTCCCACACCACCTGTAGCTTATTATAAATATCAACCCGAAACTGTTCTTGAAAACTCCACCCACAAGCTGTACTTTGACCGAGCTATCCTTACCGACAAAACAACACACTACAATAGACCAGATATCACGTTATTAGACAAAATTAACAAAACTGCACAAATCATAGACATAGCTGTTCCTAATACACACAATCTACAGAATACTATAGCAGAAAAGCTCTCAAAATATATAGACCTCAAAATAAAAATCAGCCGAATGTGGCGGCTTAGCAATGTCACCATAGTTCCTATAGTGTTGTCAACAACTGGTGTAATACCTAAACAGCTTCATAAGTCTTTAAAAACACTTGATTTACCACCCTACACATATCAGACTCTTCAGAAAGCTGCAATCTTGAATACCTGCAGGATTGTCAGAAAATTTCTGCAAAATGACAACGACACATCAATCGTCTCCTCACACACGCGTGCAGCAGCCAACGCACGAACACAGTCTCATGAGCAGACACAATCACCATCACAAAACCCGAACACACCATCATCTCATCATAATATAACCAATTCCCAGGGGTAGCACTTGGCTTCGGCCCGTACTACCCCATAACTCCGGCGCAACGCCGAGATACGTAAACGTATAAAAAGAACAATAATAATAGTATAGTATATAGTATTTTAATTATTATTTAATTATGATTTTGTTTATGTATTCGTATTTTCCGTTTGGTGCCGGACGTACAGGTTCCGTTTGGTGCCGGACGTAAAGAATAGCACTATCCCATTTCTTCCCGTGGGTGTCGTAAAAGGCGACTAAGGGACTTACTAGAGAATGGGCAGCAGCGTTCTCTATGCATTTTTAAAACCATACCGCGATCGCCAACCCGCCTGCCAAGCGTGGCGATTATGGCAAATCCCCCCCTTTTTGGGGGAGGCTTATGTCCAGCAGTGGACGTCTTTCGGCTATAATGATGATTAATATTTTCATATTTTTATTTGATTTTCTATATTCCTGTTTACCTTAGTAGCTTGGTAAGCCAGCAGCGTAAGTGTGATCGTTGAAACCAACATGTGGAACAGTAGAGCAGTACCGTATGTGTCTCCTATTGAGGCCACCAACCTGAAAAGATAGATAACTATAATTAGTCTTAATTAAAATACACAAGCACACGGTTGGCGCAGTGGTTAAGCGATTGACTGCTGCGCTGCGTGTCGCGGGTTCGATTCCCGCACGGAACAAATGTTTGCATGACCTACAAGTAGTTGTTCCGACAACTACTTGTAGGTCATGCAAACATTTTTTGGTCTGGCTGTTTGTGTATGTGAGTTAAATGTTTGTAAACGCACCCACAATACAGGAGAAATTCCTAGTGTGGGGCAACGTTTTTTAAACAAGAAGAAGAATGTGGGCGTCCAGCGTCCAAGCCAAAAGGGCCCAGTAGTGGGGTATTGATTCGGTATCTAGAATAGTCAATTGATAATAAGGATTAAAAATATATTTTTATCAGATATTTTGAAGATGAACTCTGAGAAAGCTTGGTTTGAGAAAAACTATAATCATGAACTTAAAGATAATTGAGAAGAAGCTAGGTGCACGGGTCCAATTGGTCGTTTCCTATGGAGAAGAGCCATCAAGAAACTCTACGGTTACTCTTTAAAAAAAAATCATGCGGGGCAGTCTTTGGGGACTGCCGATAGAAGTGAAAACAGTATTAAATTATTATTATTATTTAGCTCATGGAAGGCGTTTGGTGACGATGACGATTATGATGATGATGATGATTGATGATTTTTGTTCACCCAAAAAGTGCTCAACGCGCCTAAAGATAATTCACTTCAAAAAAACCGGCCAAATGCGTGTCCGACCACACACAATGAAGGGTTCCGTAGTTGGGAGGAATTTATTCCAAGAACAAACTTAACATTGTAGTTGAAAAACATGATCCCCATACATTCCAACTGCAAATGTAAATTTGTACGCACAATATTGAGTGATTTACCAGGTTATTTTGAGATCACAGACTTCTTATAGGTTTTAGTTTCTGTATTTTTATTAAAATTTTAGGCTCATCATCTATTTTCTTAAACAATTTCAAAATTATGTATTTCAAAATTATAAAAAAAAAAATGTATAATCTTTAAAACAAGCCCTTTCATTTGATATGTCACACTGTATAGTCAGTAAAACTTTTTATTTTAATTTTCTAATTTGCCCCCTAAAAGTGACCTCCATATTCAAAATTTGTTTATTTACGTATCACGTCCGTATTTGGGTTACAGAAGTTCATATCTATACCAAATTTCAACTTAATCGGCCCAGTAGATTCGGAGCAAATCAGCTTTGACAGACGGACAGACAGACACACGAGTGATTCTTATGGCGGCGTGGAGAGTGCGATTGTCGCAACCCAGCGCTGGGCACGCCACAATTGTGGCGATAAGTCCCCTCTTTGAGGAGTGGCTAGAGAGGCGCCACGGCGTCCTCACCTTCCGCCTGACGGAGGTCCTCACCGGACACGGTTGTTTCGGGAGGTTCCTGTTCAGGATAAAGCGGGAGGAAACGCCCGGGTGTCACCACTGTGTGGATCGCCCGGAGGACACGGTGGAGCATACGGTGGAGGTCTGCCCGGCTTGGGCGGATCACCGCCGTGTCCTCTCGGAGGCGATCGGCGGCGGCGATCTCTTACGTCCGGCCCTGGTTCAGGCCATGGTTCGGAGCGAGAGTGCACGGGAGGCCGTCACCTCCTTCTGCGAAGCAGTAATGCTTGCGAAGGAGGAGGCGGAACGTGTGAGGGAGAGGCAAGGTTCACGCCCTCGCGCCCCTAGTCGCCGCAGGAGACGCCCCGGGCGTCGGGAGTCGCAAGCCGATTTCCGGCCACCGTAGGCACGGGCCTGCGGAGGGTGAGCGATGGGTTGCTCACCGTCCGATAAGGACCAGGCCCGGGCCGAGCGCGCGTCGTATTCCACGCGCGCCTCAAAGAGATGTCAGCACCAACTGACGGGGTCCGATAGGGCCAATGCCTGCCAGGGTTGCGAGTTTTTGGCCCTGGCACACAGGCAAATGAAGGAATGCGGGTGGGTTTTAGTTATTTGATAATTATTTGATAAGTTATTTGATAATTTCCTACCCAAAAAAAAAAAAAAAGGCCCAAATCATATAATATACAGGGTGGAAAAAATAATGGGCCCTGAAGGGAAACCACTTTAAATCCTTAAGGTAAATTATTTTACTTAAAGGAAACATTCGTTTATTTTTAAAAAGAAACAAAACTGTATTCACAGATTTATCGACAAGCTTACCTAAACCGGGAATCGAACCAGCTAAAAATAAAAAAAAAACACGCTATTTTATTCTTTTAATCGATAGGATCTATTAAGAAGGACACGCAAACATAAACGAAAATTATTACCTAGCAAGATATTGATATTTGAACTATTACAAATTACAATTTTGTTAGCAGAAATCACACTTTCTTATTTACCTTGGTAAGATTTCAAGCACTTTACCTACAAAGAACAGATTTTTATTCACATAGTTTTTTACGTCACTTCCGGCATTGTCGGAGACAACGCGTTTTTAGTTTACGTTCCCTCCACCAAAAAATCGCAACATAAAATAATGAAATAAGTAATGCATTATATTTTTTTTCAGGAATTTGTTTCTTGACTCCTTTACAATGTATAATTAAATTATGCATTAAACAATCAATTTCAGGGAATAATTTAATCAGATGTGACTTCTTTTGCTGATAGTTATTCTAGAATAAAACAGCCAAGCACATGAAATATTAATATTGTTCGAAACATTGGAGAATGAAGAATTGAAAGAATTTTTGCACATTTTGTAGTACGTACATGAGTTAAGTAACCGATATTTGAAAGCAGTGTTTGAGAATTGTATACAAGATTATTAAATTAATTGTTATGTTTCGCGATTATGGCAAAGTTCAAGTAAATAACTAAAATCATCCAAACCAGACTCTATTCAAACATTCAATTAAAACCACAAACGTTTTCAAAACATAATTTCAAATTCGAACTTTCGAACTCCAGTCGAAACGCAAATTCTAAGTTCGTAACTTCAAACACGATGTTAGCCGAAGTTTGTCGAAGTAGGACCGACTTCCGACCATCAAATTAGGTCTCGGGAGAATAGTTTGCGCGTTTGTGGTCACTGGAGGTCAATTAAGTTCAGTAAAAGGAGCTGTATTCGAATGTTCGATATAGCTAGTAATTTGTATTGTCGGTAACTCAGTACTATGTCGAAAGTTTGTTAATTAGTCTGGCTGTGATGGTTTATTTGAATAGGGGAATACTTATTACCCGTCACATTTTTGCGTAGTGTGGACGCCCCCCAGCAGATGGACCGACGATCTTAAAAAGGTGGATAATAATAATAATTTATAATAATTTTTATTGTTCCAAAAATAGTGTTACAGATTATTTTTCCACCATTTGTTGTTAAGCAAAAACTATGCAATACAATACAGTACTTAACGTTAGTGGAAAAGATCACCTGTATCCTGTACTAGTTATATAAAACTGTATCACAGGAGACAGGGCCTTCCGTTTAAAATGAGTCAGAGTATTGATAATACAATAATTATGTAAGCCGGTGTTTGTTGGAAAAAAAACTAATAGGTAATATAAGGATACATGAAAAAGTAGGAACAAATTGGTAATTAAAATAAAGTAACTGTAGGTGTAAGTGGGCTGTGTAGGTGTGTTGTGTAGGTGTGTTGTGTGGTGTGTTGTTGGTGTGAGAAAGTTGGTGTAGTGAGTGTGTGTGATTGCGTATGAGTGTACAGATTACATTGTAGAACTAGATCGGTTGTACAAGAAGACTTTCAGTATCACTATACGAAAGTTTTAACAGCCAGTCACGCAGCAGCAATTTGCACTTTGAGAAAGAATGTTCGTAAATGTTGAGTTGTTTGTTCGCCTTGTTATAAAGACGAGGACCGAGGACATAGAAATGTCGACTAGCAAGAGTGGTCCTATGGCGTACGGTGGAACATACACAGCTTTTGCGTCGTTTCTCACTCATGAGCCCTGGGACATAGGTGAGAGAGGAATGTTGGCGCAAAATTGATTGAAGGACAAAGAGCTGTCTCACGGATAGAAGTTTACACTCGCTATATAACAGAGATGTAGGGTACATGCGTGGTTTCTTAAGCATAACCTTTAAGACAGCTCTCTGTGCTCTCTCAACTTTTAGAAACGCCGTGGCATAAGCACCACCCCACGCTGAGATACAGTATGAGAGAAGGGACTGTGCCAAAGCATAATACACAGCTGTCAGCGAACCACTCCGCAGAGTCGACCTAAGCCTTTTGAAGGTAAATATGAGTTTACGGACACGTCCTGTCAGTACCTTTATATGTTTGTGCCAATTCAGGGTGGAGTCGACGAAGACACCAAGGTACTTGACGTTATTTGCCCTCTCTATGCATTGGCAATTGCAGGTCTGTCTATTTGTGCGAAGACAACTATGAGCCTTAAGGGACAGCAAACTACTTGAAGGTTGGGATTGAGTGGATGATGAGAAAGCGACATAATTCGTTTTAGCGACATTGAGAGTGAGTAAATTATTATTTAACCATGCCACAATAATTCTGAGAGCATTCTCTGCATCAGTTTGAGCATCTTCCCAGGTTTTGCTACGTACGAGTACAGCGGTGTCGTCTGCATAAGCGAATATTTTACAATTTTGTATGTTTAATTGACAGAGCTCGTTTGCGTAGATTAGAAAGAGTGTAGGACCAAGTACACTACCCTGGGGCACCCCAAAGCCACTGAGATTAATGTTATCACTTTGTGAGGTTTGTATTTTCACACATTGGCTTCGTCCTGTAAGGTAGTCTTTGAAAATGTTCAGAGCCACGCCCCTTATTCCCATGCGTTCCATTTTTTTCAGGAGGATGGTGACAGAGACAGTGTCAAATGCTTTGGACAGATCTAGAAATATGCCTAGTGTTTTGTTTTTATTATCTAGGGCATTAATTATGCTATTGGTCAAATCTAGAACTGCATGTTCAGTACATTTATGTTTTCTGAACCCATATTGGTTTTGCGCAAGTATATTATTCTTTTCTAGGTAATTAGCTAGGCGTGAATTTAATGCTTTTTCAAAGATTTTAGATATTGAAGTAAGAACCGATATGGGTCTGTAGTTAGTGACACTGCTTCTGTCACCTCCCTTATGAATTGGGTGTACCAGTGCTCTTTTAAACTCAGTGGGAAATACACCTTGATCGAGACAAAGATTGATAATGTGCTTCAATGGGGCAATAAGAAACATTTTGGCAGCTTTAATAAAAGTGGTGGGTATTTTGTCAACACCGGTAGCACTGTCATTGCGTAGGCTCATAATGATAAAGTTTAATTCAGCTTCGTCAACTGGTAATAGGGCCATTGAGTTGAGAGGGGAATTGCAATTATATGTCTCACAGGGTAGGTTAAATGGGTGTACCGGTGGAGTAATTTTCGCTGCTAGCTCGTTGCCAATATTTGCAAAATAACTGTTGACCTTGTTGATAGATGTAGTGGGGTCACTTGTGATATTTAGGAGATCTAGAGCTGGTTGGGACGTTTTCTTAATATTTGCTAATTCTTTAATTATATTCCAAGTTGCTTTAGGATTTTTGCGGTGTTTTTCGAGTTCGGACTGGTTATACTTACGTTTTAACTTTCTTAAAAGGTTGTTGCAAAAATTACGATAGCGGATGTAGATAGTCTTCGAGGTGTCATCATTTGGTGACCTCTTGGATATTTTATGTAGTTTATCACGGTGTTTTATGCATTTTAAGAGACCGGATGTGATCCATGGTTTAATGATCCTATTTTTGCAGGATACCTTTACTACTTTGGTGTTTTTATTTATAACAGCCGTCAAGGTGGTTACGAAGATTTTTGAGGCTTCGTTGGGATCAGAACTGTGAAAGACTTCGGAAAATTGGACGGCTTCAATGGCCTTAACTGCGTCTGGAATGTTTGTACGTTCCTTATAAAGTTTAGATTTAATAATTCTATGGGTAAGTTCAATATTGAAAAGTAGTGGAATGTGATCAGTAAAAGGTGAGTCGAAGACTATTGTCTTGGATTTTTTTGTGCTCTTTAGCATCACGTGATCTAGGCAGTTTACTAAGCGAGTTGGGAGGAGATGCGCAGGTAGTAGACCATGGGATGCCAGAGTGTTTAGATAGTCTTCACAATTCGGATCGGTACTGTTTGGAGAGATATTAATGTTAATATCTCCGATCATGGCGACCGTGTTAATTCCTGACAGTGATGAGAGGAGATCATCAAGGCTTGCCACAAACGGTGTCGTATTGTGTGTGGATGGGGAGCGATAAATTGCGACTAGTGCAAATTGTGTGCCACACTTGGCAATGAGGCAGTTTGCATCACATAGATCTACCTCAGTGACAGCCCAGTCAAAGTTATGTCGAGCATATATTATAACTCCGTCATTTTGATTTTTGTGACTACTTCTAAAAGGAGTGTAATCCTCAAGATGTGGGCATTCATTGGTGACCTTGCTTAGCCAACACTCGCTCAACACTATTAGATCACATTGAAAATCAATTCTTTGCATTAAGACAGTAAGAGCATCGAAATTACGATTAACACTACGTACATTGACGTGTAATATGCTAATAGACTTAGGGCCTTTGTAAATAAATTTTGAACACTGTTCAGGAGAACATATTAGGTAGTCCGAGACTTCAAAGGTTTCTAGGTCCCGAACGATTTCAGCTGTATCAACCATAGTCTTTAAGTTTATGGTTGTGACTCATATCGCTGAGGTATCTTGCAAAAGTAGTGAAATAGCGGCAATCTGTATGTGTAGTTATAGTAGCTGAGATTGTAGGATTGTGGTAAGTTCTATGTTTATGTGTATGTTGTGAGTATGAAGTGTGTGTGTGTGACAATTGGCATGAGTTGATTATTGTAATTATTGTGTGATTGTAAGTGTGGTGTGCTTGATTTTGGGATGTATTTTTGGGGTGTGTTTGTTTTGAGTACGTATAACAATGTAGCCTAATGTATGCGTTAATTATAACACAAGAAGTATATAATACTAAGTTTAAAAAACAAATGAAGTACAATGGTAGGTAGTAACTTAAGATTAACATGCTAAAACGGTAAGAGAATAATACAGTGAGTCAAATATGTTCCCGCATTTTTTGTAGATCATGCTCAGTATCTATACGTGTTGCCTGGATACCCTCTTGTTTCCGAATATATATTCGGCCATTAGCAGTCCAGCAAAAAGTATACTTATTTGCTTTTGCAAAACTTCGAGCAATGGAATATAGTCGTCTCGTTTTAAAGGTTAGGTTCTCTGAGATGTAGATAGCTTTATGTGGGCCTGCTAGTTTTAGAGTAGTTGTGGATAATTTGCAGTCTTTGTTTAGTCTGTTGAAAGTCCTCACAGATTGCAGCATATTTTCTTTTGTCAATACTGATGTGAACTCCACAACAAGTGGTTTTTCTACGGAAGTTTTTGTTTTGTACCGGTAAATATCTCGTATATCAGCCTTTTGCAAAGGCATAGACAGAGTTTTGCCGAGGTTCATGATTGTGTTGCACAATTCATCCTTAGTTTCGGTCTTTCTTAGGGGAATATTTCGTAGTTCTATGCAAGTTGACCGGTTGTTTCTTTCTAAATGGTCGATACGTTCCTCAAGGTTTTGGATATATGCTAGCTTCCCCTTACAGTCCGTCTGTAGTTTATCGAAATCCACCCTTAGATCATCATATTGTTTTGAGATGTGTTGTACCGATTCTTTGATATCCAAGCTTTGATGTTTTATTTCATTCACCGTTTCCAAAAGTGCGTTGTATTTCAGTTCCTGATTTTGTTCAAAAGATGCAAACATGGCTTGGAACTCCTTTATCACATTCGCCATATCATCTCCTTGCTCATACTTACGCTTGAATCGATTTGTTACAAACGTTGGTGTAAATTCTGGCGTTTTAAGAGATTGTAGGTTTGGTTCGGAGCCGCTCTGTGCGACTGGGGAGTTTGCAAGCGGTGAAGTACGGTTAATTAGCATTGTGGTATACGATTATAATACAAAAAAACTTTTTCACAAAAAAAACAACCGACTTCCAACAAAAACACTAAAAAGTGAAAAATAACTTTAACTTCGGAAGCACATAACATAACATCACGCCTTGTTTCCTCGAAGGGTTGGGCAGAGGTGTACCTGTGTACACCCACATTTAAATATTATATTTAATTTAATTTCGGAAGTCGGTGGCCCTAAACAAAAATACAAAACCAAAGACACCGACTTCCGAAATTAGTGTTTTTGTTGGAAGTCGGTTGTTTTTTTTGTGAAAAAGTTTTTTATTTTTCACTTTTTAGTGGTACCTACCCCACACCAATTCGTATACCACTACTTGCTATGAAAACAACAGTGACAGGAAGTTTTATAACACCATCAACATACACTGAGTGGATTAAATACGTATGATTGAAGAGTTAGCTGTAAATCTGTAATGTAATGAGACCGCGCAAGCTTACTCTACCAAATAAAAGAATTATAAAAATCAGTTCTTAAACAAATAAGTTATGCCTGAACATATTACATAATACTAGCTTTTGCCCGCGGCTTCTTAACTCTAGGAATAAGATTTTTCATGCAAACAAAACCCCCCGTTTTCCCCCCTTAAAGGTAAAATTTCCAAAAACCTCTTCTTAGCGGATGCCTACGTGCCAAATTTCAGCCCAATCTGTTCAGTGGTTTGAGCTGTGTTGATAGACCAATCAGTCACGGTTTCCTTTTATATGTATATATGGCTAGATATATATATATATTGAGAACCTCTTCCTTTTTTGAAGTCGGTTAAAAATCATTTATAGCTAGAGTGCATCTCATGACAATTCCAATAAGACCAAACACGGGTAGGATACATTGTTTTATTACGGAGTTCCAGTCTACCTTCCGGCTTCATCATCAGATCAGTTTGATGGTACCATTTTGATCAGATTTATTTATTTAAATTTGCTTCGCTTAACTATCTTAATCCAGATATCTCATCGCCACCCGTGAAATACTAATCATTGAGAAGTTCCGGTGGCCATCTGTGGCCTTCTTCATCAGTTCCACTTCACTAAATTATACTTTCTGAATGCAAATGATTAATTTGTTGATGAAAATATAAAAATTGCTATATGTATGCCTATAATATTTGAGGAGTTCCCTCAATTACTCATAGATCCCAACATCAGAACTGGATTTTAATAAAAATGGGACCAATCTGGAAGTATATCCTTTCAAATAAAAAGAGAATTTTCTAAATCGGTTTATAAACGACGGAGTTCTGAGGTAACAAATATTAAAAAAAAAAAAAAAAAAAACAAACAAAAAAAATACAGACGACTTGAGAACCTCCTCCTTTTTGAAAAGTCGGTTAAAAAGTGAAATTCAGTATTCGTCGGATTTGAACTCGAGACTTGTTGAACACGCTGAGGTCGACACCCCTAATTTCGGTGAACAGCTATTCGAACGATATTGGACCAAGCGAAATTGGTCGTCATATGCGTATAGGATTGTAGTTTAAGTAATCTTGACTTTATGTGGTCCTGGTACTTTTGATGCTAATGAATAATGAATATTTTGTCCCGCTCTCACCTAATTGGTTATATGTCCACTTTGATGAAACTCTGCGTGCCGCTGATTTCCTGCTACACAGATGTTCTAGTGTGATATTCCAGGCGCTGCCACAGCTTCCTCCTGGATCTCTCTTCTCTTTCACTTTTAAATATGGCCGCGGTGTTATACGGAGTTCTCCATAAGAGTAAACAGGACAGGCTACACTTTGTTTTGAATAAAAATTTAGCCAAATAATAGAATTTAAAATTACTAATTTACGAGACAGCGCAAAATACGTCTGTTCTCAGTCGAGGCACGGACGGAAGGGAAGGGCGTTTGTGGTCACTGGAGGTCAATTAAGTTCAGTAAAAGGAGCTGTATTCGAATGTTCGATATAGCTAGTAATTTGTATTGTCGGTAACTCAGTACTATGTCGAAAGTTTGTTAATTAGTCTGGCTGTGATGGTTTATTTGAATAGGGGAATACTTATTACCCGTCACATTTTTGCGTAGTGTGGGACGCCCCCCAGCAGATGGACCGACGATCTTAAAAAGGTGGATGGGACAGACTGGATGCGGAAGGCGGAGGACAGGGCGTTGTGGCGCAGCCTGGGAGAGGCCTATGTCCAACAGTGGATTACGATTGGCTGAGTTAATTGATGGATTGATCATATTTTGGCCTGATAAAATAATTGTAGGTACCTATTATTTTTACGATATTCGAAATTCCCAGTTCCTGAACTTTAAATAGTTTCATGGCCTCGTAAATTGTGTAACGCATGGCAACTACGTTCTCTAGGGTAGGCTGAGGAGGTTAGATAGGGACTCCATGACTCCATGTCAAATACTAGCATTTAGCTGCTTCCAGTTAGACTGGAAACTGACCTCAAGATAGTTGGGAAAAGGCTAGGCAAATGATGATGATGTTGATGAAAACTACCCTCTCTCTGATATTGGCGAAGATACCACCCACCAACATCAAGGGCCTTATTACAAAACAAGGTTTATCTTCACTCAAGTCTAAGCCATGTAGCCATTATTGAATTTTGAACTTTATTCCGTCTACGGTAAAGTTCCTAATACAAAACTGACAACTTAGTACCGATCTAAGTTTTCAAATTTGTATGAAGAACGGTATTTCAATCACTGTTACGTTTTTATTACAAAAACTGGCTCCATGGTTTTTAAGCCATGTCAAAATATAAATCTTGTTTTGTAATAAGGCGGTAAAACTTTTGCCATCTTATTACAATACCACATTTATATTTTTACAATTCAACCTTGATCTGAAGATAAACCTTGTTTTGTAATAAGGGGGTAAGAGTTCAAAAGCTTCATTACAATGAATAGACAGTCATTGACTGTTGACCATGTCATTGCAGTTATACTATCGACTGAAGGTTTATAAGACAGATGTTTCTTCCCACATAATTTATTGCAAGTTAGACCTGACCTTGTGAATGTCGCCATCGATTTCTACAAGTTATTTCTAAGTATAAAGTAAGAAAGTAAAATTGAACTACTAATCGTTGAGTCGTAGCAGTAGTGGCCCAGTGGGAATGACCGTGATTTACGAGTTGTAGGACGTAGAATCGAACCCTGACAAGCGTTTTACTTTGTGTAAATTATTTCATCACCACTGCTCTCAAAACGATGAAGGAAATCATCGTAAGGAAACTGCCATGTCCTAGAACTAAAAATTCGAAGACATGTGACATTTATCAACCCGCACTGGGCCCGCGTGGTGGATTACGGCCCACTCCCTCAGACAGGGGGGAGGCCTGTGTCCCAGCAGTGGAAATATTATAGGCAGATTATGCTTTCCTATAGTAATCGTAATCATTTCTGACCATATTGTTTTGTAATTAAAAAGTTTTTAGGCGCTAATCATTCAGCTTTACCAACTTCGGAATTAGTAATTTGTGTTTTTGCAGAAAATTCTGTCAGTTCTTAGATGTCAGGCAAGCCAGAACTTATATAATTGTCAAAAAATAATACGCCCGTTTTGACATTTAACTTGAATCGATTTATCTTGAGTATCTAGTACCGTGTCATATGGTTACTTCACTAGTTACGTTGCGATGGTCAATCGGGATGGTCAATCTCGACGTAACTAGTGAAGTAACCATACGACTAACGAAAAATCGATTCAAGTTAAATGTCAAAACGGGCATATTTTATTTTGTTAACTTTTGGCCTAAAATGATTCTAATTACAATTCCAAGATATACAGATAGATCCTTTGATCTCTTCTATGGAAAATCAATGAGCATAAAAAAACGTAGTTGGGATGAATTTAACCCAAAAAAAACTTAACATAATTGTAGTCGAAAAACATGTTCTCCTAAACATCGATAGACGTCACGGTCAATTCTCCTTCTTGTGTGATAAACTACAAAATTAATGATTTAGGACTTTTCCTTTACTGGTGCTGTAAGACCTTGCTTCTTATCAAATTTCATGATTCTAGGTCAGCGGGAAGTACCTTATAGGTTTTGATTTATTTGACAGTATTATAATATGTCGCATAAATGGCCGTATTTTTTTAATGCGTTGACTTAGAAGCTTGATTTTTTTAGAGCTCTAAGGGACTCTAGACTTACATATTTGATATTAATTTCAACTCTATACCTTCACGCGTTTCTGAGAAAAAGGTTCTTGACAGATAGACTGATAGTTTGTAGTAGCCCCCAGCTAGATGGATCGACGACCATAAAAAGGTGGCTGGGACAGACTGGATGCGGAAGGCGGAGGACAGGGTGTTATAAAACAGCATAATTATTCATATAAGGATGGGCTGTATTCCTACAGGCCTTTTATTTGTTTCATCCTGTGGCCTTTTATAGCCCGATTATCATTTATCAAAGACCACACGCCTCGTAAACACAAACATCTTTTTCAGTCTAAATCTTACCTGACAACGTGTTTATGCCTCTCAACCCAGTACTTGATAGCAGACCTGGCCAGCATCTCTTGTTTCGGGGTCAAACCGTTCGGATTGGGGTTCTGCTGTCCAAAGTTCTGCAGTCTCCCACCAGCACCTCGAAGCGTCATGCCGAAGTCTTGCTGCGTGGAGTATATGCCGCGGATATCCATGTCTACGGCATCTGGGATCTTTTCTGACTTCTCTGTTGAAGAAGTTGCGATATCACAATTCAATCAATCTGCCCGCCTTTTCCCAACTATGTCGGGGTCGGCTTCCAGTCTAACCAGATACAGGTAAATACCAGTATATTATAGGCTAAAAGTCACCCAAAGGGCAATGGAGAGGGCTATTCTTGGAGTTTCCCTAAGGGATCGAATCAGAAATTATGAGATCCGCGGCGAACCAAGTGTAACCCGGCTCCGTCGGAGTGTACAGAAATGATCAGTGATGATCCGATATGATCAGAAACACTAGATCTTGATGTTCTTCTTGTGGTTGTTCACTCACTACCGTAGTACAGTAACCGACATAGCCTGAGGAATTGCCAAGCTTAAGTGGCAGTGGGCAGAGCACATTGCTCCCAGAACTTATGGCCGATGGGGCCGAAAGGTTCTGGAGTGGCGAACGCGTACCGGAAGACGTTGCGTTGGAAGGTCTCCTACAAGGTAGACCTATGACCTTGTGAAGGTTTCCGCTGGATGCGGGAAGCACAGAGCTGGTCGAAGTGGCGGTGCTTGGGGGAGGCTTATGTCCAGCAGTGGACGTCTTTCGGCTGAAATTACCTGTTCTTCATTACATGGACCTACTGCCTATCTGACCTTCATAACCCAGTTAAGTACTGGGTAACACGATACCCCTAGGTAAGACTGGTTGTCAGATTTTGGAGCGTATGACTACTCGTAACGACTATTATGCTATTCTTTACGTCCATGTGGTGCCGGAGGTAAAGAATAGCACTAACACATTTCTTCCCGTGGGTGTCGTAAAAGGCGACTAAGGGACTTACTAGAGAATGGGCAGCAGCGTTCTCTATACATTTTAACACCATACTGCGATCGCCAACCCGCCTATCAAGCGTGGCGATTACGGCAAACCCCCCCTTCGGGGGAGGCGTATGTCCAGCAGTGGACGTTTTTCGGCTGAAATGATGATGATGATGAACGACTATTAAAGATCTACGAATGACAGCCGGGACCAACGGTTTAACGTGCTTTCCGAGGCACGTAGTAGTCTCGATATGTAATGGATGGACACCTATCCACGAATGGACCGCTGCAAGCGTAGCTTAACCTTTGATAAAACCATGCGGCTTTAATGAAAAAATATATATGTATAGCCTTTAGAAAAAACAAGGGGCGATAACTGCATGGAGTTAATTTGATTGTCAGGAAACTGATAGACTACTATCTTTAATCACTTAGGTACTTCCTAAAAGCTGCCGGTTGGTGGTGGCAACGCCAACGTGGCGTTATGAGTAAGAATATGAATAATAATTGATATCATCATCATCATAATTTCAGCCGAAAGACGTCCACTGCTGGACATAGGACTCCCCCAAAGCCGCCCCTTTTCTATTTCTATTTGCCATAATCGCCAGGTGGGTTGGCGATCGTAGTATGGTGTTAAAATGTATAGAGAACACTGCTGCCCATTTTCTAGTATGTCCCTTAGTCGCCTTTTACGACACCCATGGGACGAAATATGGTGGAAGGGTTGTCTGTCTGGTTCCGGGCGTAAAGAATAGCACCACCTATAATTGATAACATTAAGTGGATATCAATATAAATCTATTTACCTTTCCAATTGTAAAGTTATATTATATCTATCTATTAAATTATTAAAATTGTCTGCAAATATCTTCACAGAAGATATCACTATATCTTCTGTGAAGATATTTGCAGCAAATAAAATCTTTTAGCACATCTTACCCGTTGAAGAGGCTCTAAACAGCTCAGCAGTATTCGGCCTGTACGTATCCAGTGAAGCACTCAGTTCCATGAGAGGTTTCATAATGGCCTTCAGATGCTGCAGCTGCTCACACGCGAAGATCAACCAGCCGCAGAACATGACGTCCATGAGGTTTGCAATGGCCATTGAGAAGAGGAGCCAGTATACCTATTGGAAAAAGGTTTATAAATTAACCCGGAACTTATTTATTTATTAAAGGAAAGGGGAGCCTGCAGTGGGACAGGCTGATTTATTTATTATTTAGTTGAATTTCATGGTCTTTAGCAGACCTACTTGGGAAAGAAAATCTAGATCTAGACAAATATGTATTTGTGTACTATGATTTGGTGCTATTTTTATTTTTTGGAATCCTTTTCAGGATTTACGTTTGTGCTAGTGTTGCTCACAGTTCAAAAGTGAAATAGTGGACTTAGGGATTTTTCTATTTGGAGCACCCTATTGTAGACTGGTTTGAAATAGGTACTCTTGAAATGATAACCGACTTTCAATGCATTATAGGTCATGCGTATGGCTTTTTCTTATTTCTGCCTTTATAATTGAACTAGCTGCGCCCCGCGGTTTCACCCGCGTAAGTCTCGATCCCGTAAGAATATCGAGATAAAAAGTAGCCTATGTCTTAATCCAGGGTGTCAGGTACCTCCATACAAAATTTTATCAAAATTGGTCCAGCCGTTTGAGCGTGAAGAAGTAACAAACATACACACACACACACACACACTCACAAACTTTCGCCTTTATAATATTAGTGTGATGTAATACTCGTAGTGTGATTAGTGTGTTGATTACAGACAAATGATAATAACATACCTGAAAAGCGAAGGCGATAATATACATGGTGCCTCCCATAGCGTTGAACGGGTACCAGGCTTTCAGGGGCAGACGAGGGGCTACCTCCGTCAGCGTCTCGTTGGTCTCCTTGTTTGTGATTAGGCGGACTGACTCCCCGAAGAATGTAAGAGTTATCCAACCTAAGGAAGGAAAAAAGGTTATATTACCAGGAACAGACGTATTTAAATATTGCGATTACCAATCATTATTGAAACATATATTTTGATTTGTAGACAGGTAGAACCTGGATAAGGCTGGCACAGGAGCTTGGAGATTGACACAAGAAAAGAATGCCATAGGCCAGGGATGGCGAATCAATGGCACGCGACAAAATTATTTGGGTCCGGCATCGATTAAGGCATTCAGGTACAATCGCCAGCACATCAGGTCAAACTGTCAAATTCATCCAAATTATTTTAAACCTTAAAATGTTGACGGTTAAGTTCAAAATCGAATGAAAAAGTTTGACAGTTTGTGCTAACTTGATGTGCTGCCGACTGTACACACGGCTACACATCAAGCTATACATTTCCAGTATAAGCTGGCCTCTCATTGTATGAAAATCCTATACAATGCGAGATCAGCCGAAACTGGAAATGTATAGCTTGATGTGTAGCCGTAGTACCTAACTCACAGTAACAAACATAAATCTGCGCGCGCCCAGCTTCGATAGCCGCTTCAATTACGGATATCGTTGCCGCGTGTGTAAGCAAGGAAAAATATTAGAACCTGTAATAAATTATTCGGGATCTACTTTGAAACAGCAGAACTTGCGCGAATTTGTTCGTTTATTTAACCATTTATGTACACATATAAACAGACAAGAAGTTGCAGCAGCACGGTGGGGCTTGTGGCTAAGTAATAAAAGCCACACGGGTCTATCGATCAGGTTAAGCAACGCTTGCCGCGGTTGGTCCATGAATAGGTGATCATCTTTATATACCAAGACCCCTCCGTGCGTCGGAAAGTACGTTAAGCCGTTGGTCACGGCTGTTATTTGTAGATCTTTGATAGTTGTTACGGGTCGTCAGCAGCCCGAAAGTCTGACAACCAGTTTTAGCAAGAGGGATCGTGTTACCCAGTAACTGGGTTGTGGAGGTCAGATAGGCAGTCGCTCGAGACTGGAAGCCGACCCCAACGAGAATAGGCAAGGCAGATGATGATTTACAGAAAAGACGTAAAGAACAGAAAAAATAAGATAAAGAGAACCGGTAAATGTTAAGGTGACTGAATATTAATTATTCTACTTCTGTTTGCGAATAAAGAGTATTTATTCTGAAACTATTATGTTACATTTTTTTTTTTTAAGCGTTGCCTCACACTAGGAATTTCTCCTGTATTGTGGGTGCGTTTACAAACATTTAAATTCACATACACAAACAGCCAGATCCGAAACAACTACTTGTAAGTCATACAAATATTTGTTCCGTGCGGGAATTGAACCCGTGACACGCAGCGCAGCAGTCAATCGCTAACTAACTGCGCCAACCGTGCCGTTAATAAGATTGTTTGTTAGCAATTGATCAATCAACTCAGCCTATAGCAGTCCACTGCTGGACATAGGCCTCTCCCATGCTGCGCCACAACACCCTATCCTCCGCCTTCCGCATCCAGTCTGTCCCAGCTACTTTTTTAAGGTCGTCGGTCCATCTAGCTGGGGGGCGTCCCACACTACGCTTGCCGATACGCGGTCTCCACTCCAGGACTCGTCTGCTCCACCGGCCATCGGTCCTGCGACGAACATGGCCAGCCCACTGCCACTTCACCTTGCTTACTCTGCAGACTATGTCGGTAACTCCGGTTCTCTTCCGGATAACTTCATTTCTGATTTTATCCTTCAGAGAAACTCCGAGCATAGCCGCTCCATAGCACGCTGAGTGACCTTGAATTTGTGAACCAGCCCGACTGTCAAACTTCAAGTTTTAGCACAGTATGTCATAGCGGGCAGGACGCACTGGTTGAAGACCAGCACGTCATGGCCACATTCAATATTTATTTGGAAAAATGGCACGTGGATGCCTTGCATAGGCCGTAGCAGTGGGTTAAGTTGGGCTGTGGATGATGATGAGACAGCCTTCAATGTACATCTTTTAGCAGTCTAAGCTCCTTTATCTCCATTATCAAGCATATTCAACGCTAAAGTTGCAAAATAACATTCCCTGCGCACAACGATCATTAGGATCCCAGGAGCAGCAGGAGGTCCTCGTAAATGTTTAAGGAAGGCAAAATACATTTACTTTTCACAGCGCAAGACAGATGCTATTCTCTGGCGGACCATACATTAAACCGTAAGACGGCAGGTGGAGCAGCGTATTGTACATTTTGGACGTAATACCTTGTTAACTCTCTTTAACAAAATGTTTTACTAACGTACTTGGTAAAATATTTTGCCAAAGAAGTTTATATTCAGAGAAAACAAAAATAATATTGGGACACTTTCAGTAGTTCATAATTTTGGCGCCCGACGTGGGACAGGAATCGATAATTTGTTAATATTTTAAGTATTTTTGGTAAGAGTATTATTTTGTAATGTCTAGTTATGAAAACGTTGGTATGTCATTTGGTTTGGTTTGGTTTGGTTTTGGGTTTCAAAACATGTGTTTTGAAATCTATGTAAGTGGCAATGGCGCCCACCGTGGGATAAAAATGACGATGGTTGTATGTACCTATATTTATCCATAGAGATCCAAGTTGTGAAGGAGTGCTTGTATTGATTTATTATTAACCTTGAACGATAAACTAAATTGAATTAAGTCTGTTTCATTCGGCATTAACCATCCGCTTTTCAATTAGTGACAATTTCCTTTTTCGCAATAAAACAAAATCAACTTAACAAAGTTGATTTTGTTTTTCATATTGGACGTTCCATTCGATTATATTTGTGCTTAACATTAATCATCCCTTTATAAGTCCAGAATCAGGTACACACGGCTACACATCAAGCTATATATTTCCAGTATAAGCTGATCTCGCATTGTGTAGGATTTCCTTACAATGAGAGGTCAGCGTATACTGGAAATATTAAAACATCAAGCTATACATTTCCAGTATAAGCTGATCTCGCATTGTATAGGATTTCCTTACAATGAGAGGTCAGCGTATACTGGAAATTATAACTTGATGTGTAGCCGTGTGTAGCAGCACAATATTCCACCTCACTAACATTCATAAACAGCATTTTCCCAACCACGCTATAACTCGGACACTATATTGCCTACCGTATTGTGGTTCCGCTTTCATGGTCTAAAAGCTTGAATGGCTACTAACTTAGTCTAAACGTAGTATGCACGTATAGCAAGCTCTGACCACTGTATGTTTGCCTAGTACATAACAGGCTGAGTCTAGGTAATGTGACAAAGGTGTCGGTCTGGCTATAACGGGTACAATAGAGCTTGCCATTGCTTGCTTCGTTAGTTGCGGTAATGTCGTTTGCATCTATGCTTCCCTGGTATTATTGTTTTATAGACTAGAAATTTTGCTGCAGTGGAGGTTTGTTTATTTACATAATTGACCATCCAAATAGTTGACAATGTTGTTGAGTCTCAATTTCACGTTTTTTCTGCATCATACAGGTAAATCCTACCTATATTTTCTGTATTTGTGTTTGTTTATGTAATGTGACGGAGTGTGTATAAATATTTAGTTAAGGCTCCATGCACGAAAAAACCCTCTTTCGCCAATTTATTATCTAATTGTGAGAAAGCTTGAAATAATTAAAACATTAAGTCTGTGTAACTATAGGAGCTGGATGCGGGAAGCACAGAACCGGTCGAAATGACGGTGCTTGGGGGAGGCCTATGTCCAGCAGTGGACGTCTTTCGGCTGAAATGATGATGATGATGAACTATAGGAGTACAGTTTTCGTGATGCTAAACCATTCGTGCCAGTCACAGCACCTTTTTATAGTTTCATCGCTTTTGTGCTCTCGAAAATATAGTATAACTATTGCACCTTTGATTTACTTACTTAATAAAGATATTGTATAATGATAAAATAAAATTTTGATATTATCTCAAAGATAGCTGAAGCCCAGTGTGTGATTTTTAAATTTCATTGATATGTTTTTCTAAATAATAGGACAAAATACATTAATGAATGGGTTTAAAAAAAAATAATAGGGTTTTTCTATAATATTTTTCTGCTATATTTTGTATCGAAGTTGAAAAAAGTGCTTCCTCCACATGCAAGTAGACCATAATAAGGTTGATTATTTTATTTAATTTTCATAATCAAAAGTAGTGTCTTGTAAAAAGATGATCAAACGTCAGTCTCGCGTAATTTTTCGGAAATCTTGTTGCGAATATTAGTGATTTTCCATGAATACTTAATCTATTTGAAAAATCCCTTTCCGCCACAAGTAAAACAAAGAACTCGACATTTCAAATCGCAAATAATTTTGTTTAAATTATTTTTCCCTTTCACACAACCAATGAATAAAATTGATCAAAATCAGCCCATTTCGTGCACGGCCCCTTAATGAGTCTGCGACACTTGAAATAAAATGATTATTTATTTATATTAGTTTCTACCGAGTCCAAAGATATTAACCCAATCTTGTACGCCTCAATAGTTTGGTACCTCAAAAAGTTCAACTTACTGACAACAGACAAGCAAGTCATTCCACAGATGAAGTACAGGAGTCTTCTCATCTTGGTAAGAGCGATCTGGTGGTAGCGGGCATCGGACTCCGTGAAGAGAGGGTGACTGTTTGACTGGTTCCATACTGCCAGGGTCCTGGGATGAAGAATTTTAAAGGATAAGGTAGAATTATGTTATTTCCGGCTTTGTGAGCACCGGCTGTACCAGGCTAGTATGACTCCGCCGAACACTATAATACGGATAGGACAAATAAGGACGGTGTCTTTAAATCTCTTATCAGTGCCTTAAGACGCTGACAATAGGTAAACCGCTGTCACTGTCAGACTGCATACAAAAGAAAGAGAAGTACGATGTCACAACGCTTGTAATTTATTGCAAAATATGAAGCAATTATTTCATTACTTACTCAAAAATGAGTTGAGTAATCAAAAATAAAAAACAACCATGTTTTGCATAAAAATAAGACGTTCTTGTTATTAGTTAAATACCAACCGTACGTTGATATTTAATACAGATTTTAAAAAAGGTAAGAAGGTAAAGGGTTTGAATACCGTTACTTTGTATCGAGAGGCAATTTATTAGTTTAAGACGATCCTACTTTTATCATTTGTCTCTTGTCAGCGCCTTAATGTTATATCTGCGCTTGTGATTGGAAAATAATAAAATCCAATCAAAAGCATTGATATAAGATTTTGCAACAGACTAAATTACAGGCAGTGGAGCTGTGTGGCAAACTGTGGTCCACAGGATAGTTCCTGAGGGCCTAAAATGGACGCTTTGGCAGAATCATAAGTACAATTCATATCCCGCAATTCATCTGTTTGACAGTTTTGTATGGAGTTTCGTAAAATGGTCCACAAACTATGAATTGATAAAGTGAAGTCTAATGTCAAATAGCAGCTGTCAAACAGATGAATTGCGGGATATGAATTGTACGATCATATTATGATTCTGCCAAAGCGTTCATTTTAGGCCCCCTGTCCTCTGTTCCCCCTGTTCCCCAAAAAATGCTGCCAACGACGAAACCGTGGAAGTTTTGAGCGCACAAAATTGTATTAACTGTCGTGTCATCGACACGAAGATGAAGAAGACAGGAAGTATTTACTTTCCAATGCTGCTCTGGTGATAGTCAGTTTTTAGGGTTCCGTACCAAAATGGTAAAAAGGAACCGGTGAGAACATGGTGGGACTAAGTCTGTCTGTCTGTCTGTCACACCTGGATATCTCAAGAACTACTAATGCTATCAACTTGAAATTTAGAATAGTTTTAGATGATATTTGCCCAACTATTTTGCGAACAAGATTTTTTTTTTTTAAATATACATTTTATTGCAAAAGGGACTGAAAGGGGGTCTTAAAATTTTTAAGTGGGACTACTAGGGCATGTGGGGTATTATAATGTAAGAGCACTGTTTGCACATTCTCAAAACTTTTTTTTTTTTTAGGCATCATAGTTTCCGACTTTTGATGAAAAATATAAAAGAAAAATACCGTCCGCCCCCCCTTATCTCCGAAGTTTGCGTAGATAAACAATCTGAAACTATTCTATGTGATAGAAGTTTATGTAAAGATAAAACGATGTCTCTAAATAGCACAGTTTTTCAGAAATCATCAACATCATATATACGTTCGGAACCCTCGGTGCGCGAGTCCGACTCGATCTTGACCGCTTTTTTTAAGGAGAAGATCATAAAAAAGTGTCAATCACAATTCTCCTGATCCGGCCTTCAAGACTGGCCTAGATTATCAATCATGTTATAGACAATTGTCAGAATCTTCTACTACTATTCAGCATTCATTTTGTAAATAAATGATGAAGGTATAATAGGGCACTATTAGGTTTTCATTCTACAGCTTACGTGGAAACTAACAGCTGACTTAACTATTTGTTATTATGTAATACACTAGACACGCGATCCTTGAAATTAACTTATCAATACTCGTAACTAAAGCAATAAAAACATTAAGTTCTTCGAAATATTGATTATATAACTCTTACTTAGGAACTTTACTATTTAACGTAGCTACTTTTGGGATTTGCCATAATCGCCACGCTTGGCAGGCGGGTTGGCGATCGCAGTATGGTTTTAAAAATGCATAGAGAACGCTGCTGCCCATTCTCTAGTAAATCCCTTAGTCGCCTTTTACGACACCCAGGGGAAGAAATGGGATGGTGCTATTCTTTACGTCTGGCACCAAACGGAACATTTTTGGGGTATTACTGTTAATAAACTGTATTATTTAATTGAAAAGAACTGAAGGGTAATTCCCGTAATTAAAAACGTTAAAATCTAGCCTCGGTTTTCTTCTCAGTGACGATCCATGTCAAAAATTTGTCAAAATGTATGGAAATTAGAGATATTTTTGTAAGTTACGAACGACGTCTTCAAAATACGGGAATTCTGTAAGGACCAATATAATACGTGGTAATTATTACAAACTATTCGAACCAATAAAGTTCTTTAGTAGTTACCCAGGCACTAGTAGTTCTAACTGACCGCTAAAAGAAATTACTTCAAAGCATGACTTCAACTTCCCAAGAACCGTGAGTTAATTTTAAACGAAAATCTTTGAAAAGCGAACATTTCAATCTCTTAAAAGAAAATTCAAACGTTCAGGTGGATTTCTGTTTAAAATATTCCGTTTCAATACAAAAGGAATCGAGGTTCTTTTTTTAAATCTCGAGCTACGTTCCATTTTCAGTCTTTGAATTTTAAGCACTCACTATTTATTAAAAAGGTCTGTGATTTGTGTTTGACCTCCTTAGAAAGATTATTATGTTTTCAGTTATGTTATAAGTTTCAGATTAACGCTTTCTTATAAATGTTCACTCATTTTAGTTATTTTTCGTTAGTTAAGTTTTCATCAGCAGATTATTTAATATTTATGGGTTTACGTTCAACGACTTTTTAATTATGGAAGCAGTTTTATTCTGGTTTTTATAAGTACGAAACTGTTGAACGAATACGAGACCAAACAAATTAAATCTCATCACAAAAGCAAGTAGGTATTTGGTATAAATACAAACTATTATAAAATAACATAATACATAAATTATATTATTATATACTTAAATAGTGTAATTTACAAAATAAACATTAAAACCAAACAACATGTTCACGTAGCAATAAAAACAATTATAATTGAAAAAATAAAACAAACAAATGCCTATCGTCAACAATTTTTATTAAACATTGTGCTCGTAATAAAAGAGAATGAAAGTCCAAATTAAAATCATTCTCGTTTCCAAATCCTTTGTTTGGCTTGTTAAATTAAAATTGTGTGCAAACAAATACTCTGTGCCAGTCTATTGAGTTTAGAAATCATTCTTTGGATGCTCATTCATCACATAAAGAAGGTAGTGTTAGGCTGGGAATACACGTCAGATTTTGTTTCCGATTGTCTAATCAGACTACACTGAAAAAATAAAGTGTTTGCTTTAACAAAAATCTTGTTTAATGTGATCACGCATCTTGAATCCATACGAGCCTAACAAGATCTTGACTTCTGGAGCTAGGAGAACTTTGTTAGATTATCATAGTTCCGTCAACTAAGTAATTAATTAGTTTAATTACGGGTTTCATTTAATTTGACTCAAATGTTGGCCAGTTTAAGAATGATATAATGCTAACAAGTTGCTTGTTATGATCAACTTAAATTATTATTTGATTATACTAAAGTGAAGAAGTATTATTTTTATTTATTTATTTATATCTTTGTTACATCATACAGATGTAACAAAGACCGGTGATTATTCTGTACATGTCACATTGTCGATATAAATAAAATGGTTTTTTCTGGCAAATATGCTATCTTGTTTATAATAAATAAATAAATAATTATTCCAAACATTTTAATGCCAACTAAAAGAAAATGTATCTTAGTTAGCTCGCATTTTTTTCAGTGTATCTGATCGAATTTACTCAATACACAACCGATTCTTGCGTCAGGCTTTTTATGAAATCAGTTGATCCCGAGCTAGCATCCCGAGAACTTGCGTACGGAGTAAAAAGAAAAGATGGACGACGAATTACTGATACTTATTGCATAGACGCTCGTTTTGACGAGAATAAGAAAAAAATATATATAAAAATCGTAAACGCCGCGCGCCAGTCTCCGACTCGAACGTCCGATCCGACTATCGGATTGGGCGTGTGTTGAATGTTCAAACAAATGGCTCCAACGCCTTCCGATAGCCGGATCGGATCTAACATCTTGCCAAAATTCAAATTCCCACGTTGCATAGATCTTAGGAGCGGGACACACAGAAAAGACAAAAGACGAGGTCGCTTCGCAGACATATGTGCCTGTGACCGCGTCTCGTCCGCGCCCTTTCTTTCCTGTTTATTTTGTGTCGAGAGTCGAGACGCTTCTAAGTAAATATATTATACATTTTGTATGAAAATTTATTGAAGGGGCGCCGCGTCTGCGACGCATCCTCGTCTTACGTATTTTCTGTGTGTCTCGCCCCTTAAGATTTTCTGTGCCTGACGGACAAAAATTCATCCCTAAAACTGTAAGGCAAATCGAATACCTACAGCTTACCTACATAATGAAGGTAAATCTTACAAAGTTAAATATAAATGACTCAATACAAAACGATATACATATAACTCAGTAAAAAATTCGCAATGGAGGTCAAAATGAAAATGGTTTTCCATTTACGAACAGAGTCTCAAGTTTGTATTAACTAAAGTTCAAGCGCAAATAACACTCCAATACACTTAAAAAAGGTAAAAGAGAAATGAGAAATAAATTATCATTTCAGTTATGTCAAAGTGATAACAAGAGAAACAGTAAAAAAATATGTAAAAGTTCTTTGTATAAATTGTTTTGACTCGTTCAGTGATCGGAATTCCTTGACTGAATGAAGTAATTTAAAATTGGAACAAGAGGCGCCCGGGCCTTAAAATTTTATCTTTTTTTAATGTTTGACAATTTTTGCTATAAATAAATGATGAAAACAAGCTGTGCCACAAATACAAATATTTTGAATATGAGCATATTTTGAGGTTCAAATAGTTATATATAAGCCTACCAAATTTTTTTACACAATTACCAAAACGCTCAAAAGCAAGTGAAATGTAATTTAAAATAATAATTTCAATGTGAAAAACGTGTTTTAAAAATGCTACTACTATTATTAGAGCTATTGAAATGATTTTTTTTCACTAACGGGCGTTATTTGGGGCTTAACAAAAATCCTCCAAAAAAGCCCCGTTGGTCTAGTGCTCGCAAGCACTACTGCCGAGCACGGGGTCCTGGGTTCGATTCCCAGGTCAGGCAAAGTGTTATTGGGTTTTTCCACCAGGAATTTCTCAGTAGAAGCGCGGATTCTGGATTTGTGCCCGGTTAATGGCAATAGGCTCGCCCCCTATTTTATGGAACTTAAACATAACTGGTGAAACGTGGGTGTATACTATAGGTACACCTCTGCCTTACCCTTCGGGGATTACAGGCGTGATGTTATGTAACAAAAATGTATGGTCTAGAGTAAATCAAAGATTGATAAAAGAGAAGATGAAATATCACCCCTGGATAGACCGGGTCTTCTAGATAACAAACAGATTACTTCTAATCCAGATACATAAGGTTTCCTCTATGAATAAATAGAAAACAGGCCATAGCTAATAAAACAATCAATAACTCACCTGTAAAAACTCTTAGAATTCAAAGCAAAGAATACCAGCTTGATGAGGGTATGGGTGAAGAAGAGCACAGTGATGGTATTAGCAGTCAGCTCGTTGACTTCTTCAGAGTACTGCGCCATGTTGACACCCATGCACGCAAAGTGGATGGTGATGAGGATGGCATGAGCACTGGCGTAGACTTTGCGAAGGAGGTTGGACATGCCAGCATTTTCTGTAAAGAGAATAAGGTTGGTAATAAAAAACAAATGTTACAGTGAATTTTACCAATGAAACTGATCGTGATCAGTACATTCAAACCGTGTTCAAAGGCTGTCATGCAGTGTCATCATTGCTGTGAAATATTCACACTGACAGTAGTGCAGCAAGTTTAGATGTGCTGAACGCATTCAGTTTCATTGGTAAAATTTACCCTTAAAATAGTGTTCTTGATAGAAATGATTATGAAGTCAATGATTAGTCATGAAGATGCTAGAAGAAACTTTTTGATGGACAAAAATTAAGAGTGAAATTTCAAGGATGCGTCACGTTTGGCACATTTCGTTACATGAGAGAGAAGAAAGATGCGCTCTTGCTGTCTCTCAAACTGAATCTCCCTTTTGCATATTTTTTTTTAAGAAAGTTTCACTTCTATCACTGCTACGGTGCTGCACGCGCAATTTTTAAATCTTATATATAAAATTCTCGTGTCACAATGTTAGTTACCATACTCCTCCGAAACGGCTTGACCGATTTTGATGAAATTTTATATGTATATTCAGTAGGTCTAAGAATCGGCTACTATCTATTCTTTATACCTCCTACTTCACGGGATCGAGACTTACGCGGGTAAACCGCAGGGCGCAGCTAGTATTATATAAAATATTTGAAAAAATGTTCTTGACCGTTGTTTTGCGTATCACAAAGAAAAGCCTAAGTAAAGTATTACTATGAAGAAAATATCAAGTAAAAATAAAATCAATCCATAAAATACATTGGAAATATTTCAGAAGACTTCATGGACAAAAAAAATAAATCGTACCGGGACTTAAGAAAATAAGTCCACAAAACGAAATTCAGCTAAAAATATAACTGTTTCTAAAAGTAACGAAGGTTTCAAGAACGAAACTCCCAAAGGACCGTGAGCATTATTTTCAAATGTTGCCTTCGATACTAACTTTTTATGATCTTGTTATGACACAGATAGACGTAAAACGATCTTGGCAAAATACTGTTATGTTATTTTCTATGAGTATCTACTTTTCTATTTTTTATTTGTTTGTCAGCTGTTTGAAGGAGAGTAAAATCTTATAACTATTTAGATGTTATGTTTCATTGTATAACATACAGTATTTAGTTATATTACTTTTATTTTATTTTGGATTTATTATAGTTTTCAAAATTCACCTCTTCCAAAAATATCTACAATTATCCACGTCCTAATCAAACTCTTTGCTGCTACTTTACATTGGAATATGCCTTTCGAAGTCTTCTTCATTCTACCAATACTCGTATATCTCTAGTCTTTTCTTTTCGTCATCATCATCATTATTTCAGCTCGGAATCGCATGCTGCTATAGGCCTCCTTTGCTTTCTGCCGTGCTATGCATCAAGTTTTTTCTTTTAGTCGATAGATAGATATACTTTATTGACACTGAGAAAAAGTACATTAGGCAGGAGAAGCTGCATGCAAAATCTGCCTATTATGTTGCCAATGCAGACAGGCCTCCTTTCTATGAGATGGAGCGCAATTCACTCAATTCCACGTGGATCCAGCGTGCACGATGTCATATGTCGTCGAATTGTTAGGTCTGCGACATGCCATGCTTCCTCACAATGTTTTCCTTCGCCGTTTTGAGAGCAGAGGTGATGAAATAATTTCTGCCTGGGTTCGAACCTATGACCTACAATTCGTAACTCGTGGCCTTAACCACTGGGTCATCATTGCTGCCAGCACATTAGGAATAGTATTAAAATCTTACCGGAGTGGTAGTTGAACAGGAAGTGCCCGGCCGCCTGCATCAGCTTGATGTTGGGCATCAAGTCTGACACTAGGCCCTGGGCCTTCACTTTGGTCATCATCTGAAATTGAATATGTGTCAAAATTCTACTCCTTATTGTTATTATTAGTTACATCTTTAATAACGGCTTTATCTTCATTCGCTTCTAATTCAGCCTTTGCAGTAAATAACACTGGGGAAACTTGATCACTTTAATAATACCAAAATTTCAGTACCAAAAACTATAGTATTTATCTAGAGATATTAGAATTCACAAATTAAAGCAATATTTCACCATCACAAACAGAATCATCCTGAAAACGCAAAAAATGAAAAGACAGCATTGTACCGTTCTTGATTATCGCTAAGTCTTGTATCGAAAATAATTGTAATATCGTAGTTGATCTTCTGCCTACTACTTTCTAAGAACTACTAAGTAACTTTCTAGAAAACTGTCATCGCATATTTTCATTGAAAGCAACGCAATGTCCTTGCAATAAAATAATCGATAGACTCATTAAGATTAAGATTATTAACAATTCACGTTTCCACTGCTTTGCGTTTTTTTCACTTTTTTTGCATTTCTCTTATAACTGTTTTTTTTTTAACCCAAACATTATCTCATTTAAAAAAAATACACTTTTCGAAATCCAGGCCTGCTGCTAAATCATAACTTTAAAATCTCAATTAATTTGTAGCTAACTACTTTACCTTGAATTATTTCCAATATAATAATCCTTTCCCAAAAAAATATCCTTCAATTAAAATTGCGAAAATAATGATCCCATTTTTCGGAATTATTACAAGAACGCGTGTTGCTTTCACACTTTCTGTGAAGCAAATGATCGAATTTAGAAATTCAGTGTCATCAGAATTTTCTGCGGTGACGTGTATATTGTTCCATCCAATGGCGTCGCTTGGCTTATGGGAACTACCAGGTGCTACAACACCCGGTGTTTTCTTCTTCTTAATTATGAATGATTATACGTTTGTGTTAGTTTCTTTACAATTATGTTCTTGTCCATCGATTGGTCGGTCGATAGTATCAAATCGGTCAATGTTAGTTTTAACTCATGTTGGTTTCAAGTTTAATTGTTTTTCAACGTTTGATTTTGTTGTTTGTTCTTCGAAATGTATGTTTTTCTGTTTGCTTGTGCTGTGTCTATTGAATGGGTAATCAATTGTATTGTGTATGTTTGCGCGCATTTCAATATGAGTTAGATTTTGAGATTAAAATAAAGGCTATTCAAAATAAGGTTAGGGTTATTAAAATGTGGTAATCATTATGTTTACGGTTGTCTGCTTTGTTTCAATAATTTAAAGGGTAAAACGGGAACCCTATTACTAAGGCTCCGCCGTCTGTCTGTCTGTCTGTCCGTCGGTCACCAGGCTGTATCTCATGAAACGTGATAGTTAGACAGTTGAAATTTTCACAAATGATGTATTTCTGTTGCCGCTATAACAACAAATGCACAAAAAACAGAACAAAATAAATATTTAAGTTGGCTCCCATACAACAAACGTGATTTTTTTGCATTAAATTAAAATAAAATAAATATTTAAGGGGGCTCCCATACAACAAATGTGTTTTTTTTAACCGACGTCCAAAAAGGAGGAGGTTCTCAATTCTGCTGTTTTTTTTTTTTATATGTTTGTTACGCGATTACTCCGTCAATTATGAACCGATTTTAAAAATTCTTTTTTTTTTTGAATGGGTATACTTCCGACGTGGTCCCATTGCCACTAAATCAGAATCAGATGAGGGGATCTCATAGAAATCGAGGGAAACCCTCAATATTATATGTAAACCTATAACGATTTGGGTATTTTTTATACTCTATAACTCGTGCATTTGCTCTCCGAAACCACCATTTGGTGAAGTGGAACTGATGATGGAGACCATAGATGGCCACCGGAACAATATAATATTGAGTACCTATTTAACGGGTTGCGATTAAGCAATTTATGCTCGTCACTATGCATATGGTGAGTGGCAGTTCTCCTGGTTCTTACCAGGAGAACTCCTCAACAATCAACGTCCCGGCATCGGGAAAAGCATTATTTTGTAAAAGGTGATAAGCAGTTAACATTAGGCTAATGTAACTTAGATAATTTCAAAACTGACTCACTAAAAAGTGAAAAATAAAAAACTTTTTACAAAAAAATAATAACCGACTACCAAAAATAAACTACAAAGTAAAAAATAACTTTAATTTGGGAAGTCGGTGGCAAAAACCTCAAATACAGATCCAAAGACACCGAAATTAAAGTTATTTTGCACTTTGTAGTTTATTTTTGTTAGTCGGTTATTATTTTTTTTTCGCAATTTTTATAGATAATGGTACGGAAACCTCCGTGCGCGAGTCCGACTCGCACCTGGCTGGTTTTTTTTTTCAAGGCATGTTCTTTTATTTAGGAATATAATATTTACATAATACCTGTATATGTTTTTTACTTATAATAATAATAATAGGTATAGACAATGCAAACAATTCTAGTAGATAAATATTATTTCAGACTGCTAAAAAACTACTTTTATTTATTTTTCTCTCGATCGGTCTTCCTCTTCTGACGTTAATCGATAGGTTAGATACAACCCAAGAGAGAGAAAATTTATTTTAAATGGATTTAGTTTTAAAAATACTGTCTGTTTTTAGGGTCCAACAGAACTTTATCTGTCTGCTTGTCCGTTCGTTTGTCTGTTTGTCACAGAGTTGTATTTTCATAACCCTAATAAAAGGCCAGTTGAAATTATGTTATATTTTAATTAATACGTGTCACATTATAGCTTAAATGGATGCTAAACTATAGTTTGGTTGGTACGATGCGGAACCTTTAGTGCAAAATTCCGGCTTGCAATAGGCCGGTTTTTTGTTGCGTCATAAATTGTTTTGAATGGTCGTCTATTGACACCTAGCTATATTTTAATGCACCACAGAAAGAAAAATTAATTTGAAAAAGTAATTAATTCGAGGTCTGGGAACGATTCTAATAATCTAAGTTTATTTGTCTGTATGTCTGAATGTATATTCCAACATCACGCAAACACTACCGGATAGATTCTGTTAAAATTTTGCATAAATATTCCCTTTAAGTCTGGTCAGTTTGTAGGCCATAAATAATATCATAGTATTTGCTGTGGGGGATGAGCAATACTCGTATTGCACTGATGTAATCCTCTTGTTTTTTGTTTGTTGTCTGTATTGTTTGGCTCTTCTTTAGTTTATCGAAAATTGTTAAAAGACGAGTCTATTGTAGATAGTAACAGATTTAACATTTTAATTGAATCATAACATACGAGTATAGAACGGCTATTTTAGTAAACTTTCACTAAAGGAAATAGCTGAGCGGTTCGACTGCTTTGCAAACCTGTGGTTGTAAGTTCAACTCACAGTCATTTATATTTTTGTGATTCTGTTTTTTTTTTCAGGTAGTATATGCAAAGCTATATGGTCATGTTGAGGGGATGAGTGAAAGGTGACTAACAAAAGGTACTTATAAAGCAGAGGTGACTGGACACGCTGGGAGGGGACGCCTTAGGAGGACATATTATTATAGTGACCTAATTGGTGAAGTTCTTCAGAAAGGTCAGATGTGTAGTACTCGCAACTGGCGTGCGTGTATGACGAGATGTATGAACGTAGGCGAAGCAAAAGGAGTATGTAAGGAGCATAGCAGGTGGCGTTCTATAGTTTCTGCCTACCCCCATGGCAAGAAGGCGTGATTTTATGTATGTATGTTTATGCAGGAACGCAGACGTTCATGAATTCATTAAAATAAAAATGAATAACTTTGCAAGCAATGATAAATTGCTACTGAAGGCTGCGGGTGTCGAACTCAGGATTTTCTGCTTCTCACACGGATAGCTGTACGTCGCTTGCTCCTTCGTCACCAGTCCTGACTCTCTGTTTGTTTTGGCTGCTGAGACCAAAACTACAAACGTAGTATACGTCTTACGGGGTACTTTTAGAATAGAATATAATACTCTCTACTATGTATACCATAACATTTTTAGATATAAATGTTGAAATTTTACATAGAGTGACACAATGGGCGGTCTTATCGCTCAAAGCGATCTTTTACAGGCAACCTTCGGATGGATTAAAGGGAGGAGGAGACACAAATACTGCAGGGAGTCAGTGGTGTACTTAAACAATAAATACATACATACATAAAGCATATATATACTTATCTTTATAAATATATACCCATAAACATACATTAATATACAAAAATAAACCTTAAACAAGTGCAAGGAACTGTATAATTATGTAATGATGATATTTAAGGAGAGAGGAAGTGTTTTTTTACCAGAACTTTAAAAGTGGACCACGATTGAGCACGACATATTGACACAGGCAAGGCATTCCATAACCGTACTGCTTGAACTGTAAAAGACTTGACATATAAGCTGGTGGAATGCATCGGCATCATGAAGGAACTTGAAACGTAGTTTTATAAAAATGTGCCAGTTATTTTAGGATATTTTGGTGTCATACGCTCCGTCAGAAAGCTCGCCGATAAGGACCAGGCCCGGGTCGACGGCGCGTTGTATTCCACGCGCGCCTTAAAGGGTTGTCAGCACCAACTGACGGGTTCCGTTAGGGCCAATGCCTGCCAGGGTTGCGAGTTTGTTCGAAAGTGATATCGTGGCCCTGGCACACAGGCAAATTAAGGAATACTGGTGGGTTTTAGACAGTAACCACCTTATCTCAAAACAAGGTTTATCTTCTAACCCAGGTTTAAAACATGGAGCCATTATTGAATTTCGAACTTTATTCCGACAATGGTAAAGTTCCTAAACACAAAACTGACAACTTAGTACCGAATTAAGTTTTCAGTTTTGTATAAAGAACGGTATTTCAATCACTGTTACGTTCTTATTACAAAAACTGAATCGATGGTTTATGACATGTCAAAATATAAATCTTGTTTTGTAATAAGGCGGTAAAAGTCTAACACGCCCTCTCGCTCTGCCCAGAGCGGGAGAAGTTATTTGATAATTTCCCACCCAAAAAAAAAAATACGGCTTCCACGCAAACGAATTCCGCAGTAGAAACTAGTCCTAAATAAAAACATTTTACCATTAAGTCTGTTTCCAAGAAAATACAGATGACTCTAAAGTCAGTAACATCGCAGCTTCAACTTCCGAACAATAGACAATAGACCAGTTTGAAGTTTATTAATTTACTTCAGAAATAAAGCTAAAGTTGGAACTCTTTGGAACTACAGGGTATAGACAAGCTCTAGATCTAGTTTTATGTCTAGGCGTATGTATTATTGAGCTATAAGTACTTTAGTCAATGATATTATATTAAACAGATATGTTAAACACTCACAAAACAACCGAAAAAAGTGTTCCACGTAGCAGCGGCAGCACACATCCCACTTTTCATTCATTTTACATTTCACTACAAATAAAAATGCTTGAAAAGACATGGCTTGATAAAAACAACCAGAGAAAAAGAGACAGCTAGTGTTGTCAATTGCTCGTGAATGTAAACAGACAATAATGTCTGTTTCAACATAACATTCAACATAACAACGTAACATTCGGTGATTGGTGGCCAGAATAATCTGGCCACCAATCACCGAATGTTGGCATCACAGACTAACAAATACGTCCCAATTAGGACGTTTTCGAGTCTTCACGATTGCGCGCTCACAACATATCTGTTATACAATATCATTGACTTTAGTATATTTGTGTGTTAAGTTTTTTTATTTCTGAAGTGAGCTGCATTTTTTGAAGTGAAAACTGCTTTAGGGGCGATGAGCTCTTTTTGGGTGAACAAAAATCATGGAACTCACGTCATCGTCACCGAACGCTTTCCATGAGCTATATGTATACTGTTTTAACTTCTATCGGCAGTCCCCAAAGACTGCCCGCATGTTTTTTTTTTTATATTGGTAGGTGGCAATCAATTAGGCGGCCCACTTTTATGATAAGAGGCATTGGAGTTGCGTTGCCATCAGCGACAAAGCTAAAATGTCTCAGTTTAATTAATTAATTACACCGGCACCCAATCTACCCAGCCTTTTCCCGACTATTTTGGGGGGTCAGCTTCCAGTCTAACCGGATTCAGCAATACCAGTATTTTACATGGAGTGACTGCCTATCTGATCTCCACAACCCAGTTGCTGGGTAACACGATACCCCTTGGTAAGACTGGTTGTCACTTTCGGGCTTCTGTCTACCCGTAACGACTTTCAAAGATCTACGAATGACAGCCGGGAACAACGGCTTAACGTGTTATCCGAGACGCGGAGGGGTCACCCATCCATGAACTGTCAATTTTGTTCGTTTGAAATGCTCCTTTTTAGGGTTCCGTAGCCAAATGGCAAAAAACGGAACCCTTATGGATTCGTCATGTCTGTCTGTATGTCTGTCTGTCCGTCCGTATGTCACAGCCATACTCTTCTGTATCTTTTTTCCGAAACTATAAGAACTATACTGTTGAAACTTGGTAAGTAGATGTATTCTGTGTACCGCATTATGATTTTCACACAAAAATAGAAAAAAAATAACAATACATTTTGGGGGTTCCCTATACTTAGAACTGAAACTTAAAATTAGTTTTTCATCAAACCCATACGTGTGGGGTATCTATGGATATGTCTTCAAAAATGATACCTATTGAGGTTTCTAATATAATTTTTTTCTAAACTCTATAGTTTGCGCGAGAGACACTTCAAAACTGGTAAAATGTGTGTCGTCCCCCTGTAACTTCTAAAATAAAAGAATGATAAAACTAAAAAAAATATATGATGTACATTACCATGTAAACTTCCACGGAAAATTGGTTTGAACGAGATCTTGTAAGTATTTTTTTTTATACGGAACCCGTCGTGCGCGAGTCCGACTCGCACTTGGCCGGTTTTTTACTTTTTGGTTTTCTTGTGCGTGTCCCAAATAAAATATTTTTCTTTATTTCTTGCTTTCTTACCTACTGTTAAAGCGTAGTAGCTAAGTACCTAATGTAGCAATGTCGATCGTGGGTTTGTTCGGTCGGGATTCCAGATACTAGGAGTACATAGCTGATCAGATGGTCCAGATAGCCACCGAAGTGTTATTATAGAAAACCATTAGTAGCTATTAAGACTATTCCAAAATTGAACTCCCAACAACTCCCATAGTCTCAAGCACGTTATTCTACCAGTCAAGTCACCAACATTATGTCTCATAATGTTTATTAAACTTATATTATACCAAATAACATGTATTGGACTATTCAATACACCAAACGGGCGCCTGTTGGCAATAAAGCCCGATTCTCACGTAACGACCATAGAGAAATGAGTGGATTTATGAAGTAATATCCTGTGAGCGGCGTTCGATATAGTGAGCCGTAACCTTAATGTTTATGGTGTTCAGTTTATTTATGGCGAAGTGTTATGTCTAAAGTAATGGTTTTAGATAGATATTTGAGAACATCGATTTTGTTGGAAAAAATAAAGCCTATTATACTTTGTTTTGTAATAATGTTACCATGTAAATCGATCGAGCGATTTGGTAATGAGACCGTCACGGCAGACTATCAAAACTCAAACTCATTGCATTTATTTCAAATAAACCAATCACAGACACTTTTGAATTGTAAAGGGGTCGGTCAGTCAGAAAGATGAAGCTAAATAGTTGCCCATTCCGAAGCGTAGTAGGTTCCTATGTAGATAGATGAACGGGCAAGAAACTCCACGGACACTCATTAAAGTTAAAATATTGTTACAAAATATTGGTTACATCATTCATGTTGAAACTATACATTTGAGAACAATGTAGAAAGGGCCTGATGTTTTTTTAACATATTAATATCGATACTCTTCTATATCTCAGCAGCAGTCCTAATTTGCAATCAAATATTGTCATAGGCGTTACTGGTCGAAAATGTGACAACCTAAAACCAGGGACCGTACAACCCCGGTTAAAAGTTAAGCCTTTCGAAGGGGTAACCAATTCAATGGGTTACCTTTATCATGATGTGACTCATTGAAAGGGTTTTATACTAGAAACCCATTGAAAGGGTTACATGATAACCCATTGAATGGGTTGTATACTTGAAACCCAGTGGAAGGGTTACATGATAACCCATTCAATGGATTCTATACCTACTTGTAACCCAGTAACATAAAAAAAACATAATATTATTTCGATATCCGCCCAGCACGCGTAGCATGACCAATTCTATCTCTATTCTACCCAGGGACCATTTTGGTTACCATTTTAGAAAAACCCTATCGAACTTTCAATGAAAGGGTTTTCGATTGGGTTTTTCTAAGCAGTTAGTCAAAAACCCATACGGTGTGGGTAATTTTGAATGGCTTAAATTAAGCCGTTCAAAAGGGTTACCCACACCATATGGGTTTTTATCGAAAACCCTTTCAACGGGTTACCAACATTTAATTTAAGCCGTTTATAAGGGTTACTCATATCGTATGGGTTTTTCTTTAACCGCTTATAAAAACCCTATCGAAAACCCTTTCAATGGGTAACCAAAATGGTCCCTGTCTAAAACAGGACATGACTTACTTTGACTAGGAAATCTATTTTTGGATGGAAACGGTTGAAGGCCGAGATGAGATCAAAAAGGCTGCTAGCGAGATTTACAATAAACCTGAAACGGATAGTAGTGAGACCGCGGACGAAGACTTTGGAAACAGCAACATGTAACACAGCATAGCTGAGACACTGAAAAGAGTCGGAAAAGCAGCTGGACCTGAGCCAATCTGGCGGTGACATTGGTATAAGATCCCGTAGATAAATATCAACCGTCTCTCCACAATTCCAATGCCTACTGTAGGATGCATATCCAGTACGGCTCAATAATCCTTTCATATCCTAAGGCCACGTCTTCCTTACTATTATCGCCCACCAGTCTACTTCTTGATATGATGGTCTCTGTAGTTGCATAAAGCATGAGGTTCCAGGGGCTAGTGTGAATCTTTAGGTTCATTCGAATAATATATTCAAACCACTCTGAGTTCGGTGCATTTCATTCATTCATTCAGTCATTTTTTTTTTTTTTTTTATCCTTCTGGCTTCGCACGGTTTGTGCATTTAGCCAATGTCAAGTTTTAGTTCTTGTATAATATTGATGAAATGAATTATAAATGCATGATGATGATATCCCCGCCCACTCCCCTTGAGTTTCAGTAAAGATGTGGCACTTTACTGAGTCCTCACGCGGACTTCTTGAGAGAACTTGAAGCGAAGTTGCACTGTTTTGTTTCATTTGCCTACACTAATGCACGTTCACAAACACTTAATGGTTAATAATCCACCATTATTACACATTAATATTCGGCTAAACACAAATTTTGGAAAATTAAACAAACTGCTGAACATGACGCTTCACTTTCCCGCCAAGAAGTCCAGAATACAGTTCCATTCAGTCATTACTAGTCGAAAATGTAACAACCAGTTTATAACCATACATAACGGTTTTCCACAATAATTGGGTTGTTGACTGCCAGTCACTCTATGCCAGATACTGATATTTAAATCGGTATTTATGATACTAGTGCGGTAGTTGGTTTTTACAAACGAATACACGAATGTGTAAGCCCTCGACGAGTTTGAAGTTCGAGTTTCAAGTTCCGCACGTGTATCATAAAACATTACATTACTATCTTTCGTCTAATTTTCTCTATAATATTAAAGTGGGACAAGCGTATTGAGCAAAAGCGCTTCCAAGGAGGTTCGTTCATTCAGCTTATTTATTCTCGTAATGTGAAACTCCTTGGTGGAATTTTTATATGTTTTATAACAAAATTAATAAAATCGCACGGTGGTATACAACGGAGTATGATAAAACAGGTACTTAGGTGAGAGTACCTATTTTACCACACATTCTGTTGTATGCTGCTTTTTTTGCATTTTTAACATTCAAACTATAGGCATCGTAAATGCATTTTTGAGCAAATGTGTTGCAAAAATGTAACGATCACAGTTTTCCATTACGAATTTCTTAGTAGCAGCCTGGAGTCAGGAATTGTGCCCATGTAATGACAATAAATATTATGACGGCTCACATTTGGCCTAAACATAACTGATGAAATGTAGGTGTGATACTTTGTGGGGTTAGTTGCCAGGCGTCCGGATAAAGCCGAACATAGTGAGACTTTTTGCTTGCAAGTCCGGCCAAACTAAACGGGGTCTGGCTTGTCCGGCTTTTGTTAGGCTTTAGACATTTCGCAAACGAGCGAGCGCCGAGTGTGGCCGAGCGCAGGCGAGTAGAAGTCCGAACTACATGTATTTGTCAAGTAATATCAGGTAAATAAGACTTTTTTGTGCAATTGCCTATCATTAGAATTTAAAAAAAAAAATTATATACATCATTAGTTTTTGTTTATACTAAACCTCTTAAGGGGTCATTGTATTCATCATTATGAACAACTTTTACTATGGGACCAACCTTGAAATCGCGAAAAAAAAATCAGCTGTTCCCTACATTTTGACGAGTTCAGCGAACTTAAATGTAGGGAACAGCTGATTTTTTTTTCGCGATTTCAAGGTTGGTCCCATAGTAAAAGTTGTTCATAATGATGAGAATGACCCCTTAAGAGGTTTAGTATAAACAAAAACTAATGTTGTATATGTTTATCTAGAATTTCATTTTGACTGATGACTTTATTTGACAGATTAATAATAAAGTAGGTACTTATTTAGACTGATTTGGCATTCAATTTTATTTATATTTCATTAGAATTTAACAAGATTTATGGTAATAATCAAAAAGGCTTGATTTTACATATAATTTTTAGTCGTACCACAGAATAAGTAATAGTACTACGTAGTCATACCTATTAATACTAAGACAAAAAATCCTCAATAATGTAGGGTGTCTGGCCTTTTTACCCAAATATCCGGCCAAACTGGCTGGTCTGTCCGGCTATTAGGTTTGGCGACCTGGCAACCCTATGTCCCCACATATATTATATATGCGTCTTTCTACCCCATCCTAAAGTTGTTATCGTAGGATTGACATTTCTGATAAGACGGAAAACCTCAACATAGTTACGCAATGGTTGAACAATTACCAACTAACTACTTAAAATTCAGCTTATCCCATCCCAAAAGTTGTCGTTACGATAAACGCAATATGCGTATCTAATCTCCAACTGAAACTTCGACTAATTTCATTAAGTTGGGTGACTCAAACTTAGTTCCACTTAAACTTAAGATCTGATAAGAAGTTTGTTACTTCACTCAATGATTAATGTACGATCCGTGTTCAGGAAATTTCGAACTGGATAAGGCTTTATTAAGAGATTTTAGATGATAAGAGTAGAGTTACTTAGAGGAAGAATTCATCTGGATGAATGCTTCCAACATACCAAGAGCCTCAGATAGTAAGTTAAGCCGTTGGTACCGGCTATAATTCGTGAATCATTAAAAGTCGGTTATCGTCGCCTTAAATAGGTATTATCAAACGAGGTCTTGTAGCTAAGTTAAACCAACCGCACGGGTCGATTGATCAAGTTGAGCTACGCTTGCCGCGGTTAGTCCGTGGACGGGTGACCATCTTTACACACCAAGACCCCTGCGTGCCTCGGAAAGCACGTTAAGCCATTGGTTCCAGCTGTCATTCGTGGATCTTTGACAGTCATTACGGGTCGTCAGAAACCCGAAAGTCAGTTAACCAGTCTTACCAAGGGGTATCGTGTTTACCTAGTGTTTGGGTAGTGGAGGTCAGATAGGCAGTCTACGCTTGCCGTGGTTGGTCCGTGGATATGTGGCCACCATTACATACCAAGACCCCTCCGTGCCACGGAAAGCACGTTTAGCCGTTTTTCCCGGCTATAATTCGTAGATTTTTGAAAGTCATTACGGGTCGTCAAAAGCCTGAAAGTCTGACAACCAGTCTTACCAAGGGGTATCGTATTACCCAGTAACTTGGGTTTTAGAGGTCAGATAAGTAGTCGCTCCATGTAAAATACTGGTATTAGGCTGGATCCGGTTAGACGGGAGGCCGACCGGGGACCCCAGCATAGTCAGGTTAGGCAGAGGATGAAATGCTTCCAACATACATCGTTTTGTCGCCTAGCATCATTGCTGGGTTTGAAGGGTATGGCTTGTTGGTAGGCTTAATAGACTGTAGATCTGTAGACCATTTTCTATTTTGTTAAGTACCTGGTACTTTGACGGGCCTACGCTGCATACCTATTTACACTGTAATTTGAAAACATTGTAAAAGCCAAATTTTTTTTTTAAAGTGTGACCGTGGAGTTTCTTGCCGGCTCTTCTCCATAGGAAACGACCAATTGGAACCGTGCACCTATCTTCTGACGTTTCATAAGTGCCCATGTAGGCTTAAGTAGAATAAAAATATTTTTGATTTTGATTTGATTTGCTGCTGGTAGAATTACAAACTCATGAAGTTTTAAATTGAACTTCTAATGGCTGAATACATAAGCATCAATGCTCTTGGTGTTTCCTATTGACAATTAGACGTTGCCACTTTTGATTTATTTATTTAACCATTTATGTTCACACATCATTTCAATAGTTGGGACGCACGACTTGTTTCTCATCGTTGTGGCAAGATTCAATAGAATCGCATTCTATTTATACAATCGCTATCGTTATTTCACTTTTTGATAAGCGTTAAGGCTTCTACATACCGGGGCGACTTGTCGCGCGACGCGACGCGACACAAAGGCACCGCTCGTCCCGCGACACGCGGGGCCTTTGTGTCGTGTCGCGTCGCGCGACTAGTCGCGCTGGTATGTAGAAGCCGTTATAGCTACTTTTAGATTCGAATTCCTTCATACGAATCGAAAACTACCGATAACGCTTTTCAAAAAGCGCCACTTGGCTACGCATCTCTCTGGAAGTTATTGTTGGACGCTGTCGATTCGTTTCATGGAGTCGAATGATGATAACATGGCTAGCTAATTTCTATTCGTTGACCTATGACCACGTGACATTTTGATAGCTTATGTCAACCCCATACATTTTTTGGCTTTTCTTCTAGCGTCATCGCTAATCGAATGATACTTTGTCTAGGTCCTCTGTTCTGCTACTTTATGATTCTGGTCGACCAAAAATCTGCGTATAGCTTAAGGATCTAGTCAAATTGTCGTTGATGGAGAGAGACTAGAGAAATGGCATTCGCTTCGGAGCGATTCCATTTATACAATCGCTATTCAACGATAACGAAGTTCTATTGGCAGGTGCCACTTGGCTATGCATCTTTAAGGAAGTTATCATTCGACGCTGTCGATTCGATTCATGAAATCGAATGATGATAACATTGTCTTGCTAATTTATATTGGTTGACCAATGATCACGTGACATTTCTATAGTATTTATGTCAACCCCATACATTTTTTGGCTTTTCTACTAGCGCCATCGCTAATCGTATGTTACTTTGTATAGGCCCTCAGAGCATATTTTATTTAGAGAATTCTACGCTTCAGTTGGAGTCTTTGTGGATTATAAACAGTATTTCTAAAAAGTAGTTATTAAATCGACCTGAAAACGACCACAAAAATGTTTGAATATCTTCACACATTTTTCAGGTCCAATGGACCAATTTTGTTTTTATTTTTCTCGTTTCATTATTTTCTGTTATTTCACACTCAGTTCCGGTTCGATGCTCAATGAACCCGTCCAAATTAACAATTTTAATTAGTATCGCGTAATTGAGTTTTCTGTGTATCCATGCGGTAAATAAATTTATATCAAATCGATGAACAGAACATGTATCTCACATTCGCGCTGAAGTAATTTATGGAATAATTAATTTAATAATTAAATCAAAAAGCGATAAGTTTAAATAGTTATATTATCCTTTGTTATTAATAGGTATTAAACTTGCTATGTTGACAACAATGTTCTAATTAGACTTAGACTAATTTAGAGTTTAATGAATTTTGGGAAATAATCAGATTACTCAGAGTACCTACTCGCATCGTGCATGTATGACCTGAGGGTCTACTGCGAAGCAAAAATCTGAAGCATCAGCCGAATTTTCGGCCGTTTCTTGACTTCCAAAGTTTTCTTTTTGACTTTGAATCCTTACCCGATTTCAAGTCTCATTTTTGACTTTGGCTGTTTTTATTCGCCTAATTTAGCCGAAGTCAGAAAACGGCCGAACATTCGGCCGATACTTCGGATTCATCTTCGGAGTCACCCCCAGATGTATGAACGTAGATAAATGAAGCAAAAGGAGTATGTATGACGGATCGTGATCGTAGCAGGTTTTTGCGTAAGTTTAGATTTTAGAGTAATTATAGGACTCAAACATCAATCGGTACTGGGAATCTTATATCAGAAATACCAAACAGTTTGACCATTTATGAAATTAGTGACAGAATCTTACTACCTACCTCATCAGATTCTAACTCATATTGAAAGAAAACTTAAAATTAGGTAAACAAGCATATTACAAATTAATGGATTTACCTATATCCTAGATAAGAATGCTTGGAAACATGCTGTTCCAGCTCCATAGGATAATCTAGAGTCTACACTTATTTTACATTCTGTGATTACCTTAAAGGCTTCTACATACAGGCGCGACTGCGCGACACAAAGGCACTGCTCGTCGCGCGACACGCGGGGCCTTTGTGTCGCGTCGCGTGTTGCGCCAGTATGTGGAAGCCTTAACTCACACACTACTTTAAAATGTTTAGAAAAACGTATATTTTTACAATGTTTGTAAATTTTGTATCACATAATTAATTTATCTGTCTTTGCTTCATTTTTAATCCTTTTTTCCTATTGTGGTTTAGTAATTTTATTCTAGGTGCATCGTTTTCTCATATTATAAATAATTAATGTGCCTATACAAAGTATTGTAAAACATTTTAAAAGAGTAACGGTGGAGTTTCCTGCCCATTCTTCTGCATACAAAACTACCATTTGGAAGGGGCGACTAGAATCAATTCAATTTTTTTGTAGACGTACAAATGTGCCTATTTGAAATAAAATAATTTGACTTTGCCACATCACGCCTGTGGTATTCCACGAAGGGTTCTGCAGAGGTGTACACCTACTTTTCACCAGTTATTTTTAACTCTCATGTTCTATGTTTAAAATTCTTATCAAATAAATACACAAACAATAAGAAAACAAAGAACACAAGAAAAAATATATTGAGGATCAATATCGTCAATATTTTTCTTAATACCTACTTAAAAAAAAAATTACATAGTTACCTACTCAATAGTATCTACATAAGAAATTTTTTTTTTCATCTTATATTTTATAATCATTTAAATTGCAATGCCTTAACAGAAAACTAAGTTCTAGAACCTACCTATTGTTAACATCTACAAAATCCTGTACACTTAGATCACAATAAAGAATTTGAATTTGAAACAAAACTTTCTAATAAATAATTATTCATAATCAAAACTGTGCATTAATCAATTTTGATAGAATGTTGCATAGGTATGTAGACATATATCCTCCTGGAAGAGTAAAAACCTCACGAGCGAATGGATCCCTAAGCCCGTCCCAAACCAACCTTACAAAATCCTTTACCCAACCTTAACAGCACATAAAAAAACATACTTTCAAACGTTAATATTTATTACCAGTGCCCTCAAAATCCCTTTGAAACACCGGAACACAATTTCAAGCCACTCAGCATAGTCTCTTGAGAACTAAACATACAAAGGTTTTCAAGGAATAAAAGGCCTCGCACGAACGCGCGAAGCCTTAACTTCGAAAGATTATTTAACTGGAAAATCGATTATGCTATAGTAGGTATAGAAATTTGGTTTTTGCAAGCATATTATTCATATTACACATAAACATGTGTTCAAAATCAACCAAAATGACCACCAAAGTTGTCGACATAACTCACAAAACAAGCAAGCGTAAGTGGAAATGGGCCGGCCATATTGGTCGATCATCATTGGAGTTAACGTGTTCTAGAGTGAAGACCGCGAACCGGCAAATGCAAGGTAGGACGCTCTCATGCTGGGTGGAGCGACGAACGTCACTGCGTGGCTGGTAGCAGCTAATTTATTTATTTCTGACGAAAACTGTTGAACAGGAAGTGCTTTATCTGAAACATTTGTAAGAGACTGGTGCAAAATAAGGGAAGATATGGTACGCGCTCCTCGACATGAACCGAATAAATTAGGTGCAAGAACACAATCGACCTTAGTCACAATCGAACTGGCGTTTGTGTAGCACGTTAAGTAAAATTACAGTAATCGTCTAAATAAGCAGCAATGTGCACAAATAGTGCAAAAACCAAAAACAAGTCCCACGGGATTAGTTTTCACTCGTAAGTACAATCAAAAATGTTAATTTGTTGAAAATTATAATAATATTTAATGTTATGTAATGTTTCCTCCGTCATAAGTCGTTCATAATCGTAAACATTCGGCTGCTAACGCGATTTTGCTTCATCATCATCATTTCATCCGAAAGACGTCCACTGCTGGACTTAGGCCTCCCCCAAAAAGGGGAGGGGGATTTGCTATAATCGCCACGCTATCAGGCGGGTTGCCAATCGCAGTATGGTTTTAAAAATGCATAGAGAACGCTGCTGCCCATTCTCTAGTAAGTCCCTTAGTCGCCTTTTACGACACCCATGGGAAGAAATGGGATGGTGCTATTCTTTACGTGCGGCACCAAACGGAACTTTGGAACGATTTTGCTTGCACAACAGTTATGGGTACGTAACAGTGACAATTATTGTTATCTCGTTCCCGCTATAGCCCGCGTAATATGTTGAAGATACTATACCCCTATTTCGGTTGTCGAGCACACGACGCACGACATCGGGAAATGTAGTTGTGTGGGTGTGTTTACATGTAACTATTTCTAGTCAATTTAATTTTTATGTGATAATAGAGAGTGCCCTATCTTCCTATTTAATACATCAATATCTGTCATGTACATAATAATTTTGAGAGCAGTGGTAGCCCAGTGGTTACGGCCCCGACTTACGATTTGTAGGTCGTGGCTGATCTAAGCTTGGGGTTTATTGAGAGCGTTGTCAAGCCGAATGGCGTGCGAATAGAGAGGACTATGTCCAGCAGTGGACTGCTGTAGGCCTATGTTGATAGATAATGAATCCCCGGAATGAGGTTCCGTGTGGTTCTGGACGTAAAGAATAGCACCTCCCTATTTCTTCCCGTGGGTGTCGTAAAAGGCGACTAAGGGACTTACTAGAGAATGGGCAGCAGCGTTCTCTATGCAATTTAACACCATACTGCGATCGCCAACCCGCCTGCCAAGCGTGGCGATTATGGCAACCCCCCCTCAAATGTTGGGGGAGGCCTATGTCCAGCAGTGGACGTCTTTCGGCTGAAATGATGATGATTATGAATGAATCCCCATAAGTCTTCAAGTTAAATAAATATTATGAGCGAAACGAGTATTTACGATTATAAAATCGTTAGAATTTAGTTTATTTCGCACTTTCGCGCTAGGCCCACACTCCCACAGTCCCTGATTAAGTTTAGACCCGGTCCCAACATAACTTCGGTCTTATGGGACGAAAATGATGGAAATGCGTAATCCTGTATTAAGACCGGCAAGCCGTGGTAATCTATGCTTAGGAAGCTGGGTATGCGTTTGGTTATAGAAGGGTGTGTCCTTTTGTTTCCTTAATATAATTATTATTCTTTAGTATTGTCCCGGAAAAAACCAGCAACCCGGAGTCTGAATTTGTGCCCGGTCGATAGCAATAGGCTTGCCCCCTATTACATGGGACTTAAAAATATAACTGGTGAAATGTGGGTGTATAACTATAGGTACTCACAGGAAGTATGTATGTAAGTATAATTATTCTCTTATTGTATGCTTATATCTATATTAGTAATTAGTATAGTAATAATAATAGTAAGTTTTTATTTTAATTTTATTTATTTTGTTTTCCGTTTGGTGCCAGACGTAAAGAATAGCACCATCCCATTTCTGCCCGTGTGTGACGTAAAAAGCGACTAAGGGACTTAATAAAGAATGGGCAGCAGTGTTCTCTATGTATTTTAACACCATACTGATCGCCAACGCGCCTGCCAAGCGTGGCGATTATGGCATCCCCCCCACCTTTGGGGAAGGCCTATGTCCAGCAGTGAATGTCTTTCGGCTAAAATGATGATGATGACCGATCACCCATCGTCTGCGGAGTTTTGCTAGCTAATTTAATTTGCCCCTGTATATCTAAATGTTATTTAAGTTAGTAGTGTATAGTTATTTTTTGTATAATTGGGGTATCAGTTTACAAGGGATGGAATAGTAGTTGTGTCGTACTCATAAGGGACCAAAATAATGTATTGAGGGCGAGAGCGATTGTTTGAATCCAGAACGATGAATCCCGAGCTTTGCGAGGGATTCTAGAGTAGAATCCTAAGCGTAGCGATGCGATTCAAAGTCGGTCGAGGTTAAATAATTTTAGTGCCATGTGGCACACTCTGCTTTTCATCCCCCTTTATGAGAAAAAAAATAAGAGTTGCTTTTAGTAGTGACGAATATTTATATTTACATAAACAAATTGTAAATTAATATGAGATACGTTTTCACAATGTCGGAAGTTTATTGTAACTGTTTTGTTGGAAACAGAAAATGTCGTTGACTTATCTATAACTTGGGTATAACTTCAGACTCTATAAGAAGTTCCCGCGTATTTTTTTTTTTTTACTACGAGTATCAGCTAGGACTTTATTTAAGCGAATTGCGTTCAAACTTTTTAATTAAATAGTGTTTTAAATTCAAATGTCATTTCGTCACTGTTATTAGCACCGGAATGACCCATTTTGCTCGCACTTCTCGAGGAACCCTTCAACTCTTTTCGAATAGATGGGATGAAAAAATTGATGTAGATGTGGAAAGGAGACTAAATGCAGAAAATAAAGTGAATGGTGTTATAAATGCGATTGTAGTATGACCAAAACCACTCGACTGGCTGTACGTGTACATAATGGTGTGCTGGTGCCTACGTTTATGTATGGAAGTGAACATTGGGTGTGGCAAAAGAAGTATGAAAGTAGAATAAATGCTGTGGAAATGCGTTCTTTGCAAAGCATTTATGGTGTGACTATAATTAATGACAGGCTGAAAAATGATGTAATAAGGCAACGGTGTGGTTTACAAGAACACGTAGTAATACATTTTGAAAAGAGTATGCTTACATGGTTTGGTCATGTTGAGAGGATGTAATGAAAGGCGACGAACAAAAGGTATTTACAAAGCAGATGTGAGTGGAAACGCGGGGAGGGGACGCCCTAGAAGGACATAATAGTGACCTAATTGATGATGTTCTTCAGAAAAGTCAGGTGCGTAGTACTGCGTGTATGAACGTAAACCAAGCAAAAGGAGTATGTAAGGAGCGTATCAGGTGGCGTTCTATAGTTTCTGCCTACCAAGGCGTGAGTTGATGTGATGTGTAAATGTGTGTATTTAAATTAATTACTGTAACTTCAAAGCCCTTTAGATCTACGGAGTAAGGTCGCATGTTTAGTTTAATATCACTATTCAGACATGTTGGTACCTCTGTGACCCTGGTCGCGTTATCTCGTAATAATAGGGGACGTAGATAAGGGCTGGTAACTTCATTGTTTTAGAAAGGGTAGGGATACTGTACGTGGCTTGTATCGTATAAAGTTAGTTTTAATGGTAGGTAAAGCCAGGGAAATTAATTGTTAAGCAAATTGTTAACCAACTACATAACGTAACATCACGCTTGTAATCCCCGAAGAGGTAGGCAGAGGTGTAGATACCTATAGTACACCCACGCTTCGGCAGTTATGTTTAAATCCTATGTAATAGGGGGCGAGCCTATTGCCATCAACCGGGCACAAATCCAAACTCCGGGCTGCTACTGAGAAATTCCTGGTGGAAAAATCCAATAGCAGTTTGCTCGACCTAGGAATTGAACCCCGGACCTCGTGCTCAGCAGTTGCGCTTGCGACCACTAGACCAATAAGGCAGTCCAACCGAGTGACTACCAACTAAATTGTCCATAATTATATTACTAAGTATATACAATATTAGTTTTAGTATATGCGAAACCCGAAACACGTGTGACCTCGTATTTTAATGTAAAGAATCTATGTACAAAATTTCAAAACTGTATCATCAAAAATCACAAAGTTATAAGGTTGTTATGTTACCGGGTTGTCCGTACAAAAACATGCTAACGGCGCCCCCGCGCCTCCAGGGTCGTCTTATGCGCTCATTGATAATAATTTGGCAGTATGTACCTAACCGTACGGCGATTTATTGTAAGTAATTAAATGGTGATAACATTTTCCATGACACATAAAAAAAAATTGGGACAAAATATATATAACATGGTGTAAAAAATTTGAAATCGATTCAGTTCCTTATTCTGAACAAACTATATTCAGGTTTCGCATAAGCTAAAAATAATTTTGTATAAAAATCACGAACCATTTTGGTTACCCATTGAAAGGGTTTTTGATAGGGTTTTTCTAAACGGTTAAACAAAAACGCATATGATAAGGGTAACCCTTATGAACGGCTTATATTAAATTTTGATAACCCATTGAAATGGTTTTCGATAAAAACCCATACGGTGTGGGTAACCCTTTTATCGGCATAATTTAAGCCATTCAAAATTACCCACACCGTATGGGTTTTTGATTAACTGCTTAGAAAAACCCTATCGAAAACCCTTTCCATTGAAACGGTTTTCGATAGGGGTTTTCTAAAATGGTAACCAAAATGGTCCCTGGGTAGAATAGAGATAGAATTGGTCATGCTACGCGTGCTGGGCGGTTATCGAAGTAACATAATATTATGATTTTTTCATGTTACTGGGTTTCAAGTGGGTATAGAACCCATTGAAATGGATTATCATGTAACCCTTTCACTGGGTTACAAGTTTAAAACCCATTCAATGGGCTATCATGTAACCTGTTAACCATGTTTTTTTTATTTTTTTAATACACTACTACTACTACTTCTACTACTGTATCTATTATATTATTGATAATATTTGTTATTTTTCTTTTTATTTTTTTTTATAATTTATAATGTTAATACTTACTTAATAATTTCTGTTACAAATGTATGTCCCTAATATTTGCACACCACGATTGGCAGAATGTGATAAACCACAACTAATCTTAAGACCATAATAATGTACCCTAATCTACAAATAAATGACTATGGTTGTTATATCACGTCCAACCCCGAATTTCTGATGTTATATGCTTTTACGAGTATGTAAGCGTTTTGCAGCTTCTTTAAAGAATCTTAACTTTATCTAAAAGATTTCAAACAGAATCCTAAAGAGTACGACTACTCCTCGGCTTACACAACTTTATTTTTAAAGAAAACAAGTTCTAGTATCTTTTGTGGTTTACTGAAAGATAAAGTTAAGAAGTCTGAAAGTATTTATTTAACGGAAGCTCCCTCTTAAATTGAATGTTTTTACGTTATAAAAACAAACCATTTAACAGGATAAAACGCTACGAAGGAAAACCCTACTTACTATAAAGTAACTAAGCTAACATGAATTATTCGAAGTGCCTCAACCGCTAACAACCCTCAGGGCCTAATCTCGACCTTAGAGTGTGACTGCTTCGAAAAATAAAACTTTAAAGTTACTACATCTATTTTCTGGGGCTCTGGTGACGTAATGATTAATGAGGTTCACAGTTTAATCTTCTTTGAAAGAGAAGTACTTATAAGGATTTATAGTTTGAGGGGTAAACCACTCAGACAAGTCACCAAAAATCCAGCCCATTTTTTTAAATGGGCTGGATTTTTGGTGACTTTTATTTCAGAAATATAAAAGTGCCTATCAATAGTTCATCATCAACATTCATCATTTCAGCCGATAGACGTCCACTGCTGGACATAGGCCTACCCCAAAGGGCCATAATCACCAACGCTTGGCAGGCGTTCAATAGTTCTTGTGCATTTAAAAACTCAGAATACTTCGGCTACGTAGCCACTTCCCGCTGTTTTTGGCGCATAATGGTACGTTTTTGGAGGCGCCGTCCTAGACGTACTATTATGCGCCGAAAACCGCGGGAAGCTGTTAAAAAGAGATGAGAGCAGGCCGCAGTACCCCAACTACAGCCAGCCACCTCGATTCAACGGTCCCGAAAACGAGAGCTCGCCAGATTGAGGCAAGCGCAGGAGCCACAACCATATCTTAAGGCGCTGACAAGAGGCAAATGATAAAAGTAGGCTTTTCTTAAACAAAAAATTCGCCAAATCTATATTAGTTTGTGGTAGCGGAAAAAATATATGTTATTCTTGAACATATTTCTCAGAACTTGGTTGTTACCAAAATACGTTTAAAAAAAAAACTCGATACAAACAAACGGTAAACTAACCCTTTACTTTGCGTTTAAATCCAAAATATATTGATTAAATATCAACGTACGGTTAGTACCTATTTATTAATAACAAGAACGTCTTATTTGTATGCAAAAGTTGGTTGTTTTTTATTTTCGATTACTCAACTCATTTTTGAGTAAGTAAATAACTGCTTCATATTTTGCAATAAATTACAAGCGTTGTGTCATCGCGCTTATCTTTCTTTTGTATGCAGTCTGACAGTGACAGCGGTTTACCTGTTGTCAGCGTCCTAATGCTGCTGGATCAATTTGATTAGTTACGAAAAAGTACTACATTATTAAAATCATGATTCATCGATGCAATCATCAACTCCAATCCGTAAGAACATTTGAGGGACACCATAACGCAAGATTTAAGTAATACCATAGATAAATAAATAAATACTACCTACACATCGATTTTAAAAAACATACACATTATACCATTTTCCAAATGTCTCCCAAACACCATTTTGGGTCACCAAGCTGAGCTAAGCTTTGTGCCCGGAGTCATCTGCAGAATACGAACGATGCCCAACTGAACATTCAATAAGAGAGATTCCTTTTATATTACAAAGTGTTAGAATTCAAAGCTGCTCCGGATTTTCGACAAATGAATTTCGTTTGTACTTTTTTTTGTTCCTATTTTTAGGGTTCCGTAGTCAACAAGGAACTGTTATAGTTTCGCCATGTCCATATGTCTGTCTGTCTGTCCCTAGCTTAGCTCAGAGACTATTGTTGAAGATCCCTTCAACCTTCATGTACTTACTTAAACTTGCTAGATAGAAAACTATCTAACTAAAAGTTGACATATGGTTTTGTACCAGATTCCATGTTACATTGTTCAGAGCCTTTTACACCTATTATATGCTTTACAGTATTTCCTGTGTTTTCGCTCTGCAAACCTCCCCAACAACTATAAGTACTAGAAAGTTATAATTTGGCATGAGTGTAGGTACATAGCGGTAAAACAAAACCTTGACAAATGAAAATTGTAGGTTAAGTTGGGATGATATTTTTTTCTCATCTATCCCATGGTGTGGGTTATCTTTGGATAAGCCGTTCAAAAACATTGCGGGTCTGTAAAAACCATTTTTCGATTCAGGGATCCGAATGTGTAATATTAAGCTTTAAAGTGCAAATTTTTCTTCGAGTCAAGCATCCCTCCAAGTCAAGTGCCAGCTAAATGATTGTTTTTGATTATGTGAAAAAATCATGGCAGTAGTGTATTATGTGTATAACGAATTTAAAAGGAAAAATATCACAGCTAAGTAGGCTTAGTCGACCAACTTACATTTTCAGTTGGAGAATTGACGTTGAATTTTTGTCTTTGAATTGACGAATGGCGGAGAACATGTTTTTTAACTACAATGTTAAGTTTTTTTTTGGGAGAAATTCACACGCATTCCATTCATTTTCCATTTCATTTCTACTTTATATTTATTTACTTACATAAATAATTATATACTTGTGTAGTGAAATATATCAGCGTTTTTTTGTTAAACAATACATAAACAACGCGTGATTAACTCTCACAGAAAAATTATATTAATTAAAAATTGATCTTCTCGGTTAACTTAACTATAGTAATGTAACGGACGTAAAGATATGAAACCAAATGGTTAATTAAGATTATCATAACGTTATCCGAGCTTCATCAAAACTTGGGGAGTCGTGAAACTTTTCATTAGCGCCTTAAATTAACTGTGATAACGCGGGTTATAGTACCTCTCACGGTTTAATGAAGATATTCTTAGTTCGGCGGTGCAAGGGCAGCTATACTGGCAGATGGTTATTTAAATCTCTACTAGTTGATCAACACAGACGTATAACGTAAATAAATGAATTTTAAATATGAAGGTCACTTATGGGGGTTAATTAGAAAAACAAAATGTTTTGCTAATGGTACCGTCTGATATATTAAATGAAAGGGCTTGTTGTAGGGATTTCAGATAAATATTTTAATAATTTTAAAATAAATACCTTTAAATGTATTTAAGAAAATAAGTTCTTGACTTATAGATTACAGAAAATCTATAAGAAGTATGGTCTTAAAATAACATGGTAAATCACTATATTGTGCGTACAAACATACATTTACAGTAGGAATGTATCAGGGAACATGTCTTTCAACTACAGCGTTAAGTTTGTTCTTGGGATAAATTCATCCCAACTACGGAACTCGTCAACTTGCGTGGTTCGACATGCAATTGGCCGGCTTTTTTCTGAAGTCGAGACGGTTAAAGATAACTTCATAGTTATTTGGAGATATCGGTTATTTGCCCGCTCCCTAACTTACTTTCTTCTATTAATCTTGATAAAAGCAAAGAACCTTTAAGAAGAAAACAAGAAAGAAATTTGAAGAGTTCCTAAATACATTTCTTGATCTTGGATTACATTCAATGGTATGAGCAGAAGGGTCTATCTCTCAGCTAAAAAAAACATATTTTTATTACCAATTCTATGCCAAACATGGATGATTAGCCCATGGTAGTCTGGGGTCAGCTATCAGTCAAAAAGGAACTTTATGTGCTCAAACTCAAACTCAAAGCATTTATTTCAATTAAAGCATTGACAGGCACTTTTGAATTGTCAAGAAGTAGGTCAGTTACAAATATGAAGCTAGTTGCCCATTCCAAATAGTAGGTTCCTATGGAGAAGAACGGGCAAGAAACTCCACGTACACTCTTTTAAATTAAAATATTGATACAAAATATTGGTTACATCATTCATATTGAAGTTAAACATGTGAGAACGATGCAATACGTCAGAAGCGTCCGTGATAAAAAGATAACAATTCAAAACTAAAATAATTAAGTATAAGCCGTGGCAGCTAAGAGATGACCAGTCACAACTGACAGCACCCGTTCACGAACATGACGCATGGATCAGCACCATTCAGCTCAACCATTTTGAAGGGAGCTAAATGATCCAACACACACGCCACCATCAGCGAGACATCTGAGTGAGCATGACACACTCTCAGCCGCCAGGGCTCATTTAAGTCAATGAAAGATATAATTACCCGGTAAATGGTAGCTCTATTGTACATAGTACTCACACCTGTGATTATTGCTAGTGGTGCTATTGTAAGTGCTATTTTCAAAACCGAAGAAATAGGGAAAATTCTAAACTATCGACTTCAGTCACTTCTTCTTTAACTTAAACCATTCGTTTATTAACTTCATATACCCTTGTACCTCAGAATCCTACAGCTATCTGGTAGGTTAGTTTACTCGCTAGTAATTATACGTAAAACATACATCTCCAGCGTTTCTTGAGCCCTCACACGTTAGTGAAAGTGAAACTTCACCTTTTGACGGCGGAAATAAAGAGGTCTTCTTAAACTGGGTAGGCGATTTTAATTGTTATTGGGAAGATATGAATAAAATTTACTGTTTGTGCGTAAAACAGATTGTTGGGAAGGTGGAAAGGGTAATTAAATGTGGGGTAATTTATTTATGAGTTTGTTGCTCCGACGAATTATACAGAGATCAGCATCCCAATTTCGTAACGTATTTTTTTTTTTATTCTTTTGAGTAAATGGTGCTTACAAAACTTAAAACTGATCAAGTCAAAAACGCTTATACAACACAACGTAAGCAACCAAAAAAAAAAAGGGCAGCTTTAGTCGCCACCTTGCTTTATCAATTCAATTTATGTGATAATTCCGTAACCCGTTTTAGTTCACTAGATAGCAGAGCTTCTTACAACGATAATTTTTACAATGAGCCTTCAATGAGCCTTCAAGTTTAAATGACCATTTTATTTCCGTAAGTAGGTTAAGTAGGGTAAGTAGTTTGCCTACTTACCTAAGTAGGCAAACACTTTTACACTTTTACAATAAATGTTAGGTTCGCTAAATATGTATATAAAACTTTTTTTGGTTGTGTCTTTGAACGCACTAATCTCTGGAACTACCCGTTGGATTTAGAAATTACTTTTTGCATTTGATAGCCCAATACTTGAGAAATGTTATAGGCTAGGGCTAGGCTAGGCTAGGCTAGGCATTAACATCTCACCCCCGTGCTAGCCGCCCGCGTCGTGAACTGGCGGGTGGAGATGGCGGAGACCTTTTCGGACCACCGATATGTGCGCATCGACATCTCCACCCAGAGCCCCCAGGGGCTCCGCTCGGGCCAGTCTCCGTTCCCACGGTGGGCTCTCACCCGCCTGGACCGAGAGGCTGCGGAGGAGGCGGCGTTCGTCCAGGACTGGCTCGCTCCTCCTGTCGACGTCCTGGACGTGGACGCCGCAGCGCTCCAGCTGAGGGGGTCCCTGACCGAGGTGTGCAACTCCAGCATGCCCCGGTCTCGCCACCCACCTCCCCGCCGCGCCGTCTATTGGTGGTCGGAGGAACTGGCGGAGCTCCGAACCGCCTGCGTAGCAGCCAGGAGGGCCTACACGCGGAGCCGAAGGCGCAGGCCCCGAGACCCAGCCAGCGAGGAGGGCCTCTATGCGTCGTACATCGACGCAAAGACGGTCCTCAAGCTGGCAATGTGCGCGGCCGAGGATTCGGCGAGAGCCGACATGCTGGAGGGCCAGCTACTTGGAGGACCGGGTGGTCCTCCTTGCAGACAACTCTGTCTGAGTTAGGCAATATGGCGCAGAGTCCGGTGTTCCACAGGGGTCGGTCCTAGGACCACCGCTGTGGAACATTGGATTCGACGGGCTCCTGCGGGGGACCCTCCTCCATGGCACGAGCATCATTTGCTACGCAGATGATACTCTCCTCATTGCCCGGGGGAGGGACTCCAGAGAGGCGGCCAGTCTGGCCTCTGCTGGCGGATCTTTAGTGGCAGGAAGGATCCGCCGCCTAGGGTTGAAGGTGGCGCTACATAAAACCGAGGCCGTGTATTTCCACGGGCCTCGGCAGCGCACCCCCCCAGACGGCCACATTGACGTAGAGGGCGTCCGGATCGGAGTCAAGGCCCAAATGAAGTACCTGGGCCTTGTACTCGACAGCAGGTGGCGCTTCGGCCCACACTTTAGCGGGCTGTCGACGCGCCTGCTGAAGGCCGCGAATGCCCTGTCGTGGCTCCTCCCGAACCTAGGGGGTCCGAAGGCGCGATGCCGGCACTTGTATGCCTTAGAAGCATGGCCCTTTACGGGGCCCCAATCTGGGCGGACGCCCTCAACAGGAGAGAGAACGCCACTGCCATCCGCAGGCCCCAAAGGGCCATTGCACTGCGGGTGGCGAGGGCCTACAGCTCGGTGGGATTCTCGGCGGCGTGCGCTCTGGCCGGCACCCCTCCTTGGGAGCTCGAGGCATGGGTGCTGACCAGGGTGTATGAGTGGACGGCACGGTGGAAGGCGCTCGGGGAGCTCCCCGCCGCAGAAGAGCGGGAGGCCGTGCGGCGGGAGGCGAAGGAGGCAATCGTCCATCACTGGACGGAGGACCTCGCCTCTGCCGCCTTCGGCCGCCGGACGCTGGACGCGCTCGGGCCAGTCTTGAAGGATTGGCTCGAGCGGTCCCACGGTTTCCTCTCTTTCCGTCTGGTGCAGGTGTTGTCTGGCCATGGGTGCTTCGGATCGCACCTGCACCGGATCCAAAGGGAGGGGACCCCGTCGTGCCACGACTGCGGCGCGGCGGAGGACACGGCACAGCACACCCTAGAGGTGTGCCCAGCCTGGTCCGAGCTGCGCCGTAGTCTTGTCGCAGCGGTCGGGCCGGACCTCTCGCTTCCCAGTGTCGTCAACTCGATGCTGGAAAGCGAGGAGGCCTGGGCAACAGTCGCCTCCTTCTGTGAGGAAGTCATGTCACAGAAGGAGGACGCGGAGCAAGCGCGGGAGGACGACCTTCTCGCGGCGCCGCTCCGCAGGCGGAGCAGGGGTCGAAGAAGACGTCAGTACGAAAGTCATCTTCGACTCCTCCCAGGTGGAGGCCAGCAGGCAACGGGTGCGGGGCACCCTTGCCTGTATTGCACAGGCCTCCACCAGTGTCGGATGGAAATGACCAGGTGTTCCCGGTCATTCCCATAGCCCCCCAGTAAACTGGGGGGCATGCGGGGCCCGCCAATTAGGCGGGCACGCGCCGGGAGGGTTTTGGATGTAAAGGCTGCGCCGGTTTCCCATGCCCTCCCATCACGGCGTTTCGGGAACACCGCTGAGTTTTAGGGGGTAAACTGTGGCATTAACATCTCACTACGACCCTGAGGGGCCGAACAATAAACCAAAAGTTAAAAATAACGCTAAGCGAAAATGAAGTACGTAATAGCGCGGGCGGGCGCTGCGATGCAACGCGGTGGGTCGGGGGCCGAGGGAGTTATGTAAAAGTAGTCCCGTAAACCCGCCTACCAAGCTTGGCGATTATGGCAAATCCCCCTCCTTTTTGGGGGAGGCCTATGTCAAGCAGTGGACGTCTTTCGGCTGAAATGACGGTGATGATGAGTCCCGTAGGATAATTTCCGACTTCCACGCGAACCAATCCGCGGGCAGAAGCTAATTCGTACTATACCTAAGCCACGCGAAAAAAAAAACAACAAAGAAAAAATTCGCCCTTATTTCTAGCAATTCATGTATCTTTTAAGCTATGCACATTTACCCCTCTAGAACATGAAATATCCATTAATAATACCCCTCTTTCTTCCCAGTTCCAACGCTTACAATCCACAAGTATGTTTAATAAAATCACCGCTTTTATACATACGAGTATTATAAATACTAGCTTTTGCCCATGGCTTCGCCCGCGTGGAGGTCGGAAATTATCCCACGGGAACGTACTATCAGGATAAAGAAGTTCTATGTGTGAATCCAGGTTATAAACTATCTGTGTATCAAATAAATAAAAAAATAAACATTGGTCAGCCAGGGGCCATATTCTTTTCCATAGTCCTAGATAACCAGTTCACTTTAGCCACCCAAACCCATAATCCAATATCTTTGTTTCCATATCCTGCAATAAAAGACAGAACAAAATGTTTGTTATTGGGACTCAACACAGGAGATCACAAAATGTAACTAAAAACATACTCTTAGAAACATAAAAAACAAAAACAATAATAAAAAAAACAATGTAAAATGAATATAAAAACAAAGTCCTGTATGAGGCCAAAAGGCTCCTATCGCAGCACGATGCTGCGACAATTAAAAATAAGTACCGACCAATAGAGTGGTGGTGGTTAGTGGTGCAATAGTCCTGCGCCAACCGTGGGTTAATGTCCTCATTCCATTTAATATTGTTTAAAATTGTGTAAGGGTCCTCTGCTAATTTGCTTCAGCTCGTACGCCTTCCAAAGGACCAGAATCCCATAATCCCGAGATATAATTATAAACAGATACAATAATAATAATAATCCGAAAAAATAAACGGATTATTATAATTCTTTTCGGTTTATTTATTTTAGTTATGAATACACAAAAAAAAAAACGAAAAAAATATTATAATAATCCGTTTTGATTATTATATAATTTTGATCATTAAAAAGTGAGTAACAAACAACTAAACATACAAACTTTCATATTTATTTATAATATTAATAGGAAGTAGGTTTATATTCGTGGGCCGCTGGGACTCGCCGATATGGCGGCACTGGATGCGACTACACACTGTGGGTGGACGCGTCCGGCTTGGCATAAACTGGCTCTCATGTGCGGTGCCGCCTTGTGATTTTTATTTTTATTTCTTCCTGTGGCTTTGTTTCTGTAATTATACTAACAATAGTTTTATAAGGTTTTTTTGTGTTATTAACAGTATATGGACTACGAATGAAATAAATGTCTTATTATTATTATTAAGGCTTGAAATACAGGAACAAACCTAGATCGGGCGGGTCACTACCAAACATTCTAATTCCGAACAAAGTTGCACCTATAATGAATAGTAAGTAGGTGAAAGCTTATTGCAAAGGCCGTGAATTAGGCAATTGCAGGTCGAGTCGTAGGCGAGGATTTCACTAATACTCGTACGAGACAGGCAATAGCCATTTCCGCCGAGGCATATACATAAAGTGCTTTTCTCAAAAGAATGCAGGGAAAGTAAATTATTTATAAATTCCAGATTCAATGACGACAAACGATAATTTTTCACGCGCCAATGTGTTAATTTGTTTTTTTTTCAATATACAGCTTTCTTTTTGCAAGCCAGTTCGAAATTTAAATAAAACCTTTGATAAGTGACATCCTTGGTTGTCATGTTTCGGAGTAAAAGATCGTTCCATTTTTAAATTAGATGATAGTTAAGAGACTATGTAATTTATTTGGCCGCTAAACCACGACACAAATTTTCATACAACTTTTGGTGGCCGCTGCTCGCATGTATTTGGCCAGTACAGAAATTTCGATTTATCTCGAAGAAGGTTGTCAAAATAATGCTCGAATTTCCAAGCATATTTGAGAAAAGAGTATTTAAAACCCCAGCACGCCGTTTCATACGTTTATACAACGTGTTTTTTTTGATATCCCATAGGGTATGATTGAGGCCATATCAAAGAATCAACTGGCATATGAGTTATGTTCCAATCCTTCGTTATTTTTTTTTTTCATTTTTCATACAAAATAATTCGGCAAAGTCACGATTATTAATGTAAAACACCCTTACGTGAAATATTACATGTCGATAAGGTAGCTTTCCCTTCACTAGCTGCCGCCGGGAAGCCCCGATACCAACATACCTACATATTTTATTTTACTATTTATTTTACTACACTACTGCAAAGTTTGGCAACCTCGCAAAAGTAAAGATTCGTCATACTGGTGACAATTTTTGACCTAATTTAATTATGATTGATGATATCTCCGAAACGATGCATTTTTGGACCACCTATTCTAAGAGTTTTAGTATTATTTTTACCTACAGAATATAACCCTAGAGTTATGGGATATCAAAAAAACAGGTTGTATATTAATTAGGTTGGGACAAAAGTCTTTTCGCATTATTTTTTCAAAAATGGCTTCCGTTTATTCCGTATAAAATGGATGCCATTTTTGAAAAAGTGGAGCAAGATCGGTATCAGTAGTTACGACGTAGCTGAAGAACTGGGAATTGACCTCAAAACAGTTTTGGCACATTTGAAAAAAAACTGGGTACACAAAAAAGCTCGATATTTGGATACCTCACGAGCTCACTGAAAGAAACCTTAATGAACCGGTGTACTCACTTGTGATTCTTTATTACGACGTAATGAAACCGAACCATTTTTGAAGAAGCTGATAACTGGTGATGAAAAGTGGATCACGTACGACAAGACCGTGCGAAAAAGGTCGTGGTCAAAGGCCGGTCAGGCTTCACAGACTGTGGCGAAACCTGGGTTAACTCGCAACAAGGTGATGCTGTGTGTGTGGTGGGATTGGAAGGGCATTATTCATTATGAGCTGTTACCACCAGGCAGAACCATCGATTCTGAACTCTACTGCTAACAACTGATGAGATTAAAGCAAGAAGTTGAGAAAAAGCGGCCGGAATTAATCAACAGAAGGGGTGTGGTTTTTCATCATGATAACGCTAGACCTCACACATCTTTAGCCACTCAGCAAAAATTAAGAGAGTTTGGCTGGGAGGTGTTAATGCATCCGCCGTATAGTCCTGACCTTGCACCTCCAGATTTCCACCGGTTTCGGTCTCTTCAGAATTCTTTAGGCAGTGTCAGGTTAACATCACGAGAGGACTGCCAAAACCACTTGTCGCGGTATTTTGATTAGAAGTCCAAAAATTTCTATAGCAATGGGATCATGTCCCTACTTACAAGATGGCATAAAGTTATCGAACAAAATGGTACCTGAATACTTTAGTTAAGTGTAAATAAACTATATTAAAAAATGATTTGATTTTTTTTTTAATGCGAAGAAACTTTTTCCCCAACCTATTATATGACGCATCTCCACAAGTTATGCGGTCTTCTGCAGTGGGGACCGCTCGGTAAATGCTACCTCCAACAGCCTTCTTGATCGCGTCTGACCATCTTGCTGGTGCTCTGCCTTGACCTCATTTTCCTTCCACCCGGCCCAGTATCCTAACCATATTCAGACCATGCTTAAGTGAACGCATATTATGTCCGAAAAAGCTGAGGGCACGCACCTGACATATTGTAGAAAGTCGCTTGGTGATACTGAGTTCCTCCAGTATGGATTCATTGGTTCTCATGGCGGTCCATGGAGGTAGATGATGGTGGTCATAAATATATCTCGATGATGTTCTTCAGAAATGTCAGGGGTGTAGTACCCGAATTAGGCATAAACGAGGCAAAAGGAGTATGTAAGAATCGTAGCAGGTGACGTTCTATAGTTTCTGCCTACCCTCATGGGAAGTAGGCGTGAGTTTATGTGTGTATTTATTTATGTTTTATAAAAATAACATAGCATCACGTCTGTATTCCCCGAAGGGTTAGGCAGAGGTGTACCTACCTATAGTAAGTACACCTACATTAAATTTCCCATGTAATAGAAGGCGAGCCGATTGCCACTAACGGCCGAACCCAATAACCTATTTTCCGTGAAAGACAGATCGCCATTGATGATAGACAGTATAATTATATCTATCCTCGGATGGCGTCTCACAATCATTGATAAAGGCTATCTATCTAACGAAAACAATAAGTAGGTTTCTCTACTTCGCCCTCCCGTGCGTTCCGTTACAACCAACGTTACTTTAAAAAACAACATGTGTAATTAATCTTATATTAAAACTTCTTTGTTTTTTACTTCTAAATAAGTTACTGGAATAAGATATAATTCTGTAGAGCCATATTTGTTATGGCCGCGAATCAAAATACCTGTTACTGACCTGCAAATTGCAAAAAACGTAATAAAATTTGAATTTCGCGAGCTACCTTAGCGCATCCCTCAATTAATGTTGATTTTTTTTTAACTTAAATTCATGTTGGCATGGTGCTTGCACGGGGGGGGTGTGTCACTAAGGGGGCGGGGGTTAAATTTCTGTTTTTTTTGCCTAGGGCGCACTGTTTTCGAGATATTTTAATCTAAATTTTTTTTTATTACATTAATAAAAAAAAAAACATCTATGATCATTATTGCATGTACTAAAGAGTTCATTTTAGCTTGGCTACTTTACGTTTATCCCTGCAATTCAGGGAATAGACCAATCTGCCATCTGTAGTACTGTCCTGTCAAACAAATCGTATATTGGGACGCATACTTTGGCATTTTCATACAAATAGCTATCTGTTGTAGGCGATACAGCCTCCCATCAGTAGATAGCGTGGGCCGGTAAGATTCCATAATGTCTCATAGATTATTGGGACGTTAAAACCATCGATAGATATATTTTTCTATCTCCAGTCGGCCAAAACTGGTGATATATAGGTTATTGGGTTCGGCCGTAAGTAGGCATAAAGATATAGATGAAAAGATAATTACTGATTTTGCAAATATGGCTTGGTACAGAAAAAGAAATCAGACTTCGGACTGCAACTGAGAAATTTTAAACGGAAAACCCAATAACCGTTTGCCTGATCTGGGAATCGAACCCAGGACCTTATGCCCAACAGTAGCGCTTGCGACCAAATAGACCAAGGAGGGAGTTTATAAGAAAAATGTGGCTGTTTTTCAATTTCTATATTATTGTGTCTTACGACTTCCACTTGAACTAAGGCTGCCATCAGACGGACTGTATCGCAGCAACCACGCGCAGTCAATATATTCAACTGCATGCAGTTGTACGTTCGACTTCGTTCAGTCATGATATCAACATCACGCGGTCGGCTGTAGTCGTGTGAAGTCAATATTAACTGCATACAGTCGTGAGTTCAACTTTACGCGGTCGGCTACTGTCATGTAGTGTCGACGCACGCTGTCCATCGCTAACCGCATACAGTTAGTGTGCAGTTAGTTAAGGAGCACAACGCGCGTCGGTCGCGTCGCACGGTTTAAATATAAATGGATTTTGATACTGACTTATTTATTTCTCTAATAAAAAGTAAAGTCAGCCATCGTTTAATTGATCAAATGCAGCAATTGACATTCTAAAGTAGTTGTAAAATTTACCTTCATCTTGTCTTAATTTCGGATATAGTATGAAAAAATCACCTTCTCTGGCAAAATAATATAGCAAAGGATCAATCCATCAATCCACATACGCGCTGCACGTTGCAGTTTTTCAATTCGACCACACCGCCGGCGGCGGTGTAATAATAATAAGAGAAGTAACATCTGTACTTCCATTTCGACGTCAAATCTTACACTGAGCTCCTGGGCTAGGCTCCTGGACTGGGCTCCTGGACTGTATCCGAAATTAAGACAAGATGAAGATACATTTTACAACTACTTTAAAATGTCAATTGCTGCATCAAAATCAGTTTTATTTAAACCGTTTGACGCGACCGACGCGACTAACTATATGCGGTTAGCGATGGATAGTGTGCGTCGACACTTCACGACTATAGCCGACCGCGTAAAGTTGAAGTCACGAATGTATGCAGTTAATATTGATTTCACACGACTGCAACCGCCCGCGTGATGTTGATATCATGACTGAACGAAGTCGAACGTACAACTGCATGCAATTGAATATATCGACTGCGCGCGGTAGCTGCGATGCAGTCCGTCTGATGGCAGCCTTAGTCGCGGGCAGAAGCTAGTCGTACATATATCTCGATGTTTATTCAAGTCATAAAAACCGAGTAAAGCAGGGCCGGGTCACTAAGGGTTACGAGCCTGTCCGAAAGGGATATCGTGGCCCTGGCACACAGGCATCTGAAGGAACACGGGTGGGTTTTAGTCATTAAAAGTCTGACACGCCATCCCGCTCCGCCCAGAGCGGGAGAAGTTATTTGAAAATTTCCCACCCAAAAAAAAAGGGTCACTAGTGTTTAAGAAAAGAAAATCTTTTTATAGTTACTTAGATAACAAAAACAAAATTCGCTGAAACGTAAGTGTTGAACCTATGTCACGAATATATTAAGCCTTTATGTACAAGTTATGTGCGTGTTATAAATAATTATGCAGACGTTTATTAATGTAAGGTAAGCTGAATAGTAAGTTGAGGATATTTTGGTGTGAGAAATCTTGCCGAGGTAAATGAAACAACCATCTTTACTAAGCTATGAATAGAAGACGACAGGTGTACCCTTAGCACAACCGCTTGGTTGTTGGTCAACACGGAAAGAGAAAAAGAGGCACACCAGCAGAACGTTGGCACGACGAGATAGTGGGATTGATTGGCAAATCATGGCTTGTGAAAGCAAAAAACAGAAAATACTAGAGGAGGCCTGTGCCCGTCGAGGAGTCTTTATATAATTAATTATTTAATAATACTTACTTTATCAAGAACTTTAAATATTGTTTGTAATTAAGGAATAAGTTTTCAGTTTTGAATAAAGAACGGTATTTCAATCACTGTTACGTTCTTATTACAAAAACTGGCTGCATGGTTTAAGCCATGTCAAAAATCTTGTTTTGTAAAGAATCTATGTACAAAATTTCAAAACTGTATCATGAAGAATTACAAAGTTATAAGGTTGATATAGGGTTGTCCGTAACAACATGCTAACGGCGCCCCCGCACCTCCAGGGTCGTCTTGCGCTCATTGATAATAATTTGGCAGTAGGTACCTAACCGTGCGGCGATTGTATTGTAAGTAATTAAATGGTGATAACATTTTCCGTCAAAAATTATTGAAATCGATTCAGTTCCTTATTCGGAACAAACTGTATCTAGGTTTCGCATATACTAAAAATAATGTTGAATATTATACATATACAATAACAAGCATAAAACAAGAGCAAGGAACTGTATCTAATGATGATGTTTAAGGACAGAGGAACTGAAAAATATAAAATGTTATGTCGGTACCATGTTTTGAGCATCTGTTACCAATTACGAAGCCTAATGGTCATGGCATAGCAGTCAACGTAGCGTGGCGTAGGCAACGTAGCGTGGCGTAGGCAACGTAGCGTAGGCAACGTAGCGTAGGCAACGTAGCGTGGCGTAGGCAACGTAGCATAATTATTAGTTCCCAAAGCGTAGCGTGTCGTAGCGTACTCGTACCTTCCACAGTCAAAGCATTAATTATTATTTCAATTAGACCAATTAAATTCTTCTGGATTTTTTGAATTTCGAATGAAATTCTTGCCGAATTTAGTCGGCATAGGCCTAATTATTCGGAAGATTTTAAATGTGTGTTATATAAAACTTGCGAGCTTATAGCATTATATAAATAATAACTATACGTACACATATAAATATGTTACAAATTCTCTGAAAAAATTCTACTAAGAACATAAATATTTTTAATCACAAGATATCTTCTATAATAACATCATAGCATTATTAACGACATTAAAGTCCATTTCACGAAAGAAGTCCCGCGGAAATAAGTGGAACTAATTATTATTATACGCTAAGTTAGCAACATTCCTAAAATAACCCATGCCTGCAGCGCCACGTCTGCGGGACTTCTTTCGTGAAATGGACTTTACAAAACAATCTCCCTCACCCACAGTCCCACTACATACATCGCATTAGAACCTCGTTTCAAGTAAAACTTATAATAATATTACGCCTCCCGAAGGGCTAGGGTATAAAGGTATATCCATATTCATCCAATTAGGGGTTGAGCCTATTGCTATCAACCGGGCACAAATCCAGACTCTAGGCTAACCCAATAACACGTTGCCAGACCCGGGAATCGAACCCAGGACCTCATGCTCTGCAGTAGCGCTTGCGACCACTAGACCAACGATGCAGTCATGTAGTTCAAGTATTTTTATTTCAAAAGTCCGGTATATTGAACAAATTGGTTGGAAACAATGTTTGTCACGTAGGTAAGTCGACACGAACGTGGAATTTAATACCTGTCTCTTTGAAACGATACGAGCCTTTTAATATTTTTAAGGTGAATCCGAAGCTGTAGCCCGCGATTTTTTTTTACGTTTTATGCAATTTTCAGGTCTGTATCAGGTTGTATTTTGATCTATTTTGATTCGCGACTATAACAGATAAGTATATACAGAATTATAGTTAGATTTGTTCCCCACTATCAAGATTTTATGAAAAACTCATTCAATGGAACAAATCTAACTTATAGAGATGTATTAATGATTCTAATTTGAAGAAAAACACTCTTTTGTTTGCTAACACTTTTATTCTGCAGAACTGCACTATCTTACAACTTACAACTAAACGATAACTGTCTCTGCACTACATTTTACTATTTAAAATAACTTTTGCCCCACTCAGAAATAACGATAACATCATAACCGTTATTTCTAAGTGTTGCCTAAGTAAAATAATACATTCAGTTGCCATAATGAAAATACATTTTAAAGTGAATATTATAATTCGGCATTAAAATAATACAGATTTTTTTAAATTAATCAAGACGCTTATGATTATAATTTTGTAAATACATATGTTATAGTCGCATGATACAACCTGACACTGACCTGGAAATAGCAAAAAACCTAAGAACATTTGAATTTCGCGGGCAACAGCTGCGGATCCCCCTTAAGCGTTTTGTGGTATTTCCGTAAAGGTACGGAGGAATTGGTGCTTGGAATATCGTGTCATTTTGTCACTGTTTTTTTGCATTCGTTTCAAAATTTATATATAAAACAAGGTTCTACGTGGGACCTACTTTTATTATGGTTGAAAACTATATCTTATAAAACCCACTGGCCCTGTTAAAATTGTTACGAAGTGAAGAAATAATGAACTTAATAGTAGTGTTTAATTAACTTAAACTATTTATATTATTTATTAATATAAATTATTATATTTACTTATTTTATTTACTTTTTTTTTATTTAGCGCGGCACGCGAATATTCATGACATTATACGACGAACTCTTGTCACCGTCGGCGTTCCAGCTGTATTAGAACCTAATGGCTTGGCACGTGACGATGGCAAGAGACCGGACGGCATGTCTTTATTTCCATGGAAGGTGGGTAGGCCTTTAGTGTGGGACGCAACGTGTGTCGATACTCTTGCGCCATCCCATCTTCCTGACTCCGCGTGCTGTGCTGGCGCTGCTGCTGCGTCTGCGGAAAATCTCAAGCGGCGAAAGTATAATAACCTTATCGGTAATTATATTTTCAAGCCGTTTGGGGTTGAAACCCTCGGGCCGTGGGGTCCGAGTGCTCATGATTTGTTCAAAGATATCTCCAAACGGCTGGTTGACACTTCCCGTGACCCAAGGGCTGGCTTTTACCTTGGCCAGAGGTTAAGCATTGCCATACAACGTGGCAATGCCGGCAGTCTCTTGGGTACATTACCAATCGACAGCGATGCGGAGGAATTTTTCGACGCTATATTTTAATGTTTTATAGTTTTAGTTTAGTTAGTATAAAATTTTGTTATTTTTATAAATTAATTACTTATAAGTTGTTATTTATGTAAATAATATTTTAATTCTAACTTAATAAAATTAACTATTTATTAAAAATAAAATATATAAAGCACATGTTAATACAACATTATTTTTAGTATAAACGAAAACTGAATATAGTTTGTTCAGAATAAGGAACTGAATCGTTTTCAATAATTTTTACACCATGTTATATTTTGTCCCAAAAATATTTTAGTGTGATGGAAAATGTTATCACCGTCTAAATTCTTACAATACAATCGCCGTACGGTTAGGTACCTACTGCCAAATTATTATCAATGAGCGCAAGACGACCCTGGAGGCGCGGGGGCGCCGTTAGTAAGTTTTTGTACGGACAACCCGGTAACACCTTATAACTTTGTGATTTTACATGATACAGTTTTGAAATTTTGTACATAGATTTTTTACATAAAAATACTAGACACGTGTTTCGGGTTTCGCATAAACTAAAACTAATATTGTATATACGATTTTTTTATTTATTTTATAAAGAAAAAGACACACCTGACACATCATAAATATCAAACATTTTCTAACACGAGGTCTAACCCAGGACAGTTACTGCGAAAAGCTTTTTTTAGATTTATTAGGATCTGAAAGCCGAGCGTGGTGATTATGGCAAACCCCCATGGGGGAGGCCGATGTCCAGAAGTGGACGTCTTTCGGCTGAAATCAATGATGATAAATGAAGACCTGAAAAACGTTTAGCTAATCGCTTACGAGATACACTTGCAAGAAATGAGCAGATATTTAATTCAATTTTTGGTGTTGCAGAGTGCAGTTGACGAGTAAATCTTTAATAAAAGTAAGTACCTAAACATAATATAACGTTACGCCTGTACTTCCCGAAGGGTTAGGCTGAAGTGGCAGTGGGCTGGCCATGTTTGTCAAAGGATCGATGGCCGATGGAGCAGACGAGTCCTGGAGTGGAGACCGCGTATCGGCAAGCGTAGTGTGGGACGCCCCCCAGCTAGATGGACCGACGACCTTAAGAAGGTGGCTGGGTCAGACTGCATGTGGAAGGCGGAGGACAGGGTGTTGTGGCGCAGCCTGGGAGAGGCCTATGTCCAGCAGTGAATTGCGATAGGCTGAGTTGATAGGCAGAAGTGTATCTATAGTACACCCACATTCCACCAGCGTTACGCTAGTATACCTACTGTAAAAAGCATCGTGGGTGAGCAGTGGTGGTCCAGTGGTTACGGCCCCGACTTACAAATTGTAACGCTGTGGGTTTGATCCCAGGCACTTACTTTGTGTAAATAATTTCATCCCACTGCTCTCAACACGGTGAATGAAAACATCGTGAGGAAACCGCTATGTCCTAGAACCCAAAATTTGAAGACATGGGATATCTACCAACCCGCCCTGGGCCCGCGTAGTAGATTACAGGCCACACCCTCTTGAAGAGAGGAGGCCAGTGTCCCAGCAGTGGGAACATTATAGGCTGATTATGATGTAAAAGCATCGAATAAACCGTCATTAACGAAAGAACTGTCCCCAACACGGTTTTCCAATATCGAGCCTACATTTTATGATAGTATAATATAATCGTTTTATACAGCGTGTTACGGAAAGGGTATATCCATACAAAGCGGGTGAAGAGTAGGTACATCTGGTTCAGAATCTCTGTACAAAATGTCAGCTCAAAAAGAATAACTTTGAAAATGTTTATATTTTTTTTATTTCTATAGTAATTAAATTTAAATCATAACAAACGTGTCACCCCACTACAAGGGTCATTATCCATTCTCGTGTCTGTGCGCCTAGCACACACACCTGCCACAGCTCTGCAACACGGGGCGCCGCGGGCGGCACGATTGGTGGCGGGTTCAAACGAATGGATAATGGTAACGTCTACCGATCAGCTGACTTGGTCTAGTGTTGTGTAGAATTCAATTGGAAACATTTGATTTTTATTAGTTAAATGTTTCTTAACTTTTTAATTATGTAGGTATTATTAAAAAATTGTTGCCCTACAATTTGTTATCACCAAAAAAATCCGTGCCTTTGATATGTATATGTACCCTGCCAACTATATTTTAGGAATGTTGGGTTTTAACTCATTGGAGGTGAGACGAAGCCTTGATCAGCTCACGGTAGCCTGTAAAACATAGGGGGACAAATAGACTGCCCAGAGCTTCACGGCTCACGGCCTTTTCTGCCAACTATTTGTGCCCGACAAATACATCGGACATCGTCCGAGCCGCCGGCACAATCTGTTTGCGCAGCCTTCATCGTGTGTCGTACTTTTAAGATGCTCAATGCCCTTCTGACTGCCAACCCTGAATGTGATGTGTTTGCGGATGAATGGAGAAAACTTATGCGTATATGTCTGGTGTTCTGTGAGAGAAAGTATGCAAGGGAGTCCACTGTTCCATGTTAGTTTTAACGCAAAATTATAATAATATTTAATATAATATTTTAAATATATTTTATTTAAATATATTATAATAAAATAAATATTTGCCCTAAAGAAAACTGTTAAATGTTATCTAGACAGAAAAACAAATGTATACGCATGTTTCCTAGATTTAAGTCGCGCATTTGATACAATTAATTATAACACGCTATGGGATAAAATGTTCAAAACAGGTATACCACATGACATTGCTTACGTCATGAAGTATTGGTATGATGGCCAAGCTAACGCAGTAAAATGGGGTGAGGCCTTGTCTAGCGAATATTTTCTCAGAACGGGCGTAAGACAGGGCGGATTAACATCACCTATATTATTTAATCTGTATGTGAATGACCTGATAGAGGAGCTGAGCGGAGCCGGGGTAGGCTGTTCAGTTAACAACGTACCTGTAAATAATCTTAGTTACGCCGACAATATGGTTCTGCTCAGCCCGTCTGTCACGGCAATGCAAAAGTTGATAGGAATATGAGGTGAGGTATATGCAGATATAATGCTAAAAAGAGCCAAACAATGTGTTTTCGTTACGACAACAGCACATTACATAGACCGGACATATTTCTATGCAACGCTAAGTTGGAATCTGTTAAATTTTTCACATAATTAGGCCATATTCTGACTGAGAAACTCAAAGATGACGAGGGTATTGAAAGACAAAGACGTTCGCTCGCCGCCAAAAGTAATATGCTGGCACGAAAATTTGCGAAATGTTCAAGTGAAAATCACCCTGTTTAACGCATACTGCCGGAATCTTTACACCTATGCCCTTCGGTACAAATACACGCAGCGTGCTTACAACACGCTGCGTGTTCAATATAATAACGCATTCAGATGCATACGGGGTTTGCCGTGGCGGTGTAGTGCTTCCGGCATGTTTGCCGAAAACAGGGTAGATGACTTTTATGCAGTAATAAGAAAGTCGCAGGCGTCTTTTATGTACCGAATACATAAATCTGACAATGGAATATTGAGGGCCATATACGAGGTAAACTATTTCTTCGTATATGGCAATTAATATTCCAGCTAAAATAATACTGCGTGTAATGTAATGTAATAGTGTTGATAATGATTGATTGATAGTTTTGTATAATTTAATAATAATAAATAATGTGTTATTTGTAATTTGTAAAAGGGTGTTTTATGGGTGTACTTATACCTGAATTAAAAATTATTTGATTAAATTAAATTAAATTGAATCTGTTTCTCATTATTATACAAAAATATGTTATCTTTTTTTATGTTTCTATGTTAATTAAAGTAATGGGTGTTGTACCGTTTTAATTAACTATAAATAAATAAATTCATACTTAGCCACAAGCCCCTTCTGATGACGGCATTATTAGATCGTAAAATGATAAAGGATCAGATACCAGACTACCAATCAATTTTGATATCCTATAAGATAATAGTTTGAAACTTTAACAGGCTTTAATGATAGTTGATAATAGTACCTATATTTTATGAAGGTCTGCAACTAAGCAGACAAACGGTTAGTTATGAGTTATGACGCCACAACACGATGGCCCTGTTCCAATTTGTAACTATAAAATAATACATCTAATTAAAAACGATACTAATGTTATACATAGATGAACCATCATTTTAACTTGTATACAACATTATTTTTAGTATAAGCGAAACCTGAATATAGTTTGTTCAGAATAAGGAACTGAATCGATTTCAATAATAATTACACCATGATAAATTTTTTCTCAAAAATATTTAAGTATGATGGAAAATGTTATCATTTCTTATAATACAATCGCCGACAAATTATTATCAATGAGCGCAAGACGACCCTGGAGGCGCGGGGGCGCCGTTAGCATGTTTTTGTACGGACAACCCGGTAACATAACAACTTTATAACTTTGTGATTTTTCATGATACAGTTTTGAAATTTTGTACAGAGATTCTTTACATAAAAAAACTAGACACGTGTTTCGGGTTTCGTATATTATTATACTAAAACTAATATTGTATATATAATATACAATAACAATTTTTATTTTAGGACATAATTAAAAGGCCTGTGTTTTAATTAATCACGCTTTTGCATGAGTTTGCATTCAGTTATAATACATAAATCAAACTGCCCCCAAACCCCTCCGTGGGGGAGGGAGGCTTATGTCCAGCAGTGGACGTCTTTCGGTTGAAAATATGATGATGATGACATAAATCAATAGCTAAGTGAACGACTTGATCGATTTGAACGTTATGTAGATACAAATCGACTATGAACCTGTTTCAATCACCTCAACCTAACGTAGTCCACTGCTGGGCATAGGCCATAATACCCTGTCCTTCGCCTTCCGCATTCAATATGTCCCAACCAATTTTTAAGGTATTCGGTCCATCTAGCTTGGGCTGGGGCTGGGCTTCCACACTACGCTTGCAAATATGCGGTCTCCAGTCCCCGGACTCGTCTGCTCCATAGGCCATCGGTCCTTGGCCAGCCCACACCCACTTCAGTTTCCTTAAATCCTTACTCTGCGAGGTATGTTGGTAACTCCGGCTCCGATGAACCTGATTATATAAAGGCCTTATGTACTTGCCTATCTTCCATTATAAAGTTTTCGAATAAAATACACTCTGCAACCAATCATTGAATAATCCTCTTTTCCAACTAAGCCCTAAAGTTTAACGGATTTGTTAACCTTTCCGATTATAAATCGAGAGAGTCGATTGAATAATCGTTGAGGGCAGAAAATGGAAAGAATCCCCCTGTTTGATTAATCTTAGTAATCCAGTTATTTATTGGATTACAATAAATATTACAAAGCTTTATTTAGATTTCCATACTACACCTACCTATCAAAAAGATGATAAACATGCACGAACGTGTGTTCTTTACAGGGACCGTACAACCCCGGTTAAGGCGACGATAACATATATATATATATGTTAAAAAAAATATAAATATATGTTAAATTAGAGCATTTTCTCAATGATTTAATATGTGAATATTTTAGATTATGTTTATATTACATAGTGAAATTAATTTGTAAAGTTATGTCTAACGCGGATAAATAACTGAGAATGGCGCTAAATCTACCAAGCGTATTTTTCTGAAACTTTCACCAATTTAAAGATAATTTAATTATTGATATTTTAGTATACGCGTTTTTTAATTTACCTTTTGTTTTGTGTTTAATAAATTAATAATGCCTCAAATTGGGGACAGCGCTCCTTGATGGGCGAGTCCTATTACTGGCTGAACGTACGACGCGTTGCGTGAGCTCAGTACAGAACACGCAAGCTAACTACTCAAGGTCACTGACATATATCTCCGTCTTAAGGGTTAAGCCTTTCGAAGGGGTAATCCATGGGCATCAACCCATTGGTAGGGTTTTATACTAGAAACCCAGTGAAAGGGTTACATGATCACCCATTGAATGGGTTTTATACTTGAAACCCAGTGAAAGGGTTACATAATAACCCATTCAATGGGGTCTATACCTGCTTGAAACCCAGTAACATGATAAAATTATAATATTATGTTATTTCGATATCCGCCCAGCACGCGTAGCATGACCAATTCTATCTCTACCCAGGGACCATTTTGGTTACCATTTTAGAAAAACCCTATCGAAAACCCTTTCAATGTGTAACCAAAATAGTCCCTGGTTCTATATATCGTTAAAATGTAAACACTGACTGGACAGGTTCCCCCAATCTGTGTGATTCTTTCATCAAAAGATAATTTCAGATAAAAAAGTAAATCTTAGTATTAGAGACTTTTTTGTAGATTTTTCAACCTACATAGTCAGATCAAGATTATGTCTGGACTTTAAAAGAGACTGTGACCTCTGAGTTTGTTTCGGCCATACTTCTCAGAGTAGTCAGATAGAAAACGCTGAACTTATCTAGTTTTTACCCGACTACGGCGAAGCAAAAGGACGGTTATGATTTTGACCGGTATGTATGTATGTATGTTCATCTGTTCCCTCATTACTTCTAAACTGCTTGTCATAATTTGACAAATGAGGTATGGTTGGAAGCGTCTTGGTCGTCCGCTGGTTATAGGTTAGGTGAGGTCACATAAAATTCAATATGGCGCCCTCTAGCGGACATAAAGTCAAAGCCTAAAAAAATAATTGTTTATTCATGACTACGGCTGTCTTCTAAACATCACTATGAATTTGTATTAAATACATTAAAATAAATATTACGTGTAAGTTGTATATATTATTTAATAGACGATACATAATGAATAGTTTGTACATAATAATTTCAGTTGAGAATATTTTCTTGTTTCATACTTTTTAGAGCGTGATTTTTCAGTGGTCGGGTTTTAGTTTTTGAACTTATTTTTTTTAATATGATTGAAGTGCAAAAGGGTTTGTACAAACCTACTTACAGAAATAAATCATTTACACAAATATATCAGAATATAAAGAAAGAAAGATAAATTATTTATTGGGACTCGAACAGGAGATCACAAATTAAACTAAAACACACTTAAAAACATAAAAAAAAACAAAGTAAAATGAAAATGAAAACAGAGTCCTGTACGAGGCCAAAAGGCAGCATCTCAGCATGATGATGCTGTGACAATTAAAACTAAGTGCCACCGCGCTGTACTGTAATTAATGGATGGATTTTAATTTGTAGTCCCACTTACAAATTGTTTGATTAATAGTACATTTTGATACAAGTGGAGAATGTTTGTTATTGCATTCGAGGAGGAATTAACACCCGAGCCGTAGGCGAGGTTGTTTTTGAGCCGAGAATTGGAATAACAAATGTCCACGTGTATCAAACGACGTTTTTCAATACACTTTTGAATAAATAAAATAACGAAATATATTTTTGTCATGAATTATTAGGAAACTATGATTAAATTTCCTTTTTTGGGCTTCCGAACCAAAATGGTAAAACGGAACCTTTATAGTGAGACTAAGTCTGTCACACCTGGATATCTCAAGAACTACTAATGCTATCAACTTGAAATTTAGAATAGTTTTAGATGACGTTTGCCCAACCATTATGCAAGCAAGAACTTTTTTTTTAAATATATCTTTTATGCAAAAGGGACTGAAAAGGGATCTTAAAAATTTGAAGTGAGGCTACTAGGGCATGTGGGGTCTCATATGAAAAGGAAAGAACGCTGTTTGCACATTCTCAAACATATTTTTTTTTTAAACAGCATAGTTTCCGACTTTTGATGAAAAATGTGAAAAAAAATACCGTTCCCCCCCTTATCTCAGAAGTTTGCAGAGATAAAAATCTGAAATTATTCTATATGATAGAAGCTTATGTAAAAATTACAGGAAAAATAAAACGATGTCTGACCTACATCATACATTCGTACGGAACCCTCGGTGCGCGAGTCCGACTCGCTCTTGACCGATTTTTTTTCCACGCTTTGCTTTCGCCAGGTTGAAGGAGAAGCGAAGGTATAAAGCCGATAAACAGCCTAATATGAAAAATAGAAAATTCAAATATTTTGAGTTTAGAAAACAAATAAATGTTTATTTTTTACGTTTTTTTACTGTAATAATCATGGTATCCTATTTATAAACATTATATATATATTCCAAAAATATTAACGCCGTAAAGACGCATCTTTGAGATAAAAAAAAAATCACCTCCGAATAGAAAAGACCGTCTCTGACGCGAGACGGTGTGAATAGAGGCATTGAACTAATTTGCACTGAGAAGTATAGGTATAAATTATCTGTGGCAATTTTTATTCCCGCACACGTGTTGGAAAATAAAAAATCACACGCGTGTGAAATACATTGCATTGTGAACCTAATCGTAGTGCGATATGAACCAAATTTCGAGGAAGTGTATTGAAAAAAATATTAATGTTCTTAGTAGATATTTGTAGACAATTTGGAACATCTTATTTTTTGTTGTATTGTTAGTTGATTGACATTCTAGAAGCTTTGTAGGTTTTACTTAATAATACATATCTTTCTAATATTTAGGCCTATGCTGACTAAATTCGTCAAGAATTTTATTCAGAATTCATGAAATCCTGAATAAAAATTGGTCTAATTGATAAGATAAGAGATAAGATAAGATATGATTATTTGTCAAAAATACGTGTAGGTTACAATCAGTTGGAGTGATTAGAATAAAAAAAAAAACTTTCAACATGTTTTGCCTAGAAAGGCGTGCAAGTTCAATAATAAAATACTCAAAGTTCAAAAATCATAAAGTTACATCAAATTAATATCTAAAAATAATAATAATAAAAAACATTAAAGTACATCATTTAAATAATGATGCTTTGACTTTGAAGGTACGAGTACACTACGATGCGCTACGCTTTGGGAACTACTTATGCTACGTTGCCTACGCCACGCTACGCTGACTGCTACGCCATGACGATTAGCTACGTAATTGATAACAGATGCACGACTTCTCGAGTTTCGGGGCCCTCCCGGGGTGGACCAACCCTGCCACCCCCACTTAGTCCACCAGTACTGAGGTCTGAGTTTATTCTATTACACGTTGTATAAGGCTACATCAAATTCTCCGGTAGTATACACCGGTGAAGTTTTGGGCTTGTCCCAGGAGACACAGTCATCTTTGGCCACACAGCTACCTACCAACCAAGTTACAAAAGCTGGAAAATAAACCAATATGCTCTTCCTTTCACTTCATGCTCATGTATAACAAATTCAAATATCACGTCATACTCTCGAGACGCACCCTATGTATATGAGCAATATCCCGAATTTACATGTAAATGAGTTCTGCTGATGTAACCTTATAGATGCAGAACCCTTTGCGTGTCTTACGGGACGCCTAAGGGTTCCGTAACTCAAAAGGAAAATACGGATCCCTAATCACTAGTGTATCTGTCTGTATGTCTGTTTGTCCGTCTGTTACAGCCGATTTGCTTCGAATCTACTGGACCAATTAAGTTAAAATTTGGTACAAATGAACTTTGGTGACCCAAACACGAGCGTGTAACGTAAATAAATGAATTATATAAATAAACACTATTGGGGCCAAATAAAAACAGTTTTTTTATTTTTTTATTCAGCCATCTTCGTGTCGGACCACGCACAATGAAGAGTTCCATAGTTCGGATGTATTTAACCCAAGAACAAATTCAACATTGTAGTCGAAAAATTCTCCCATACATTCCAATTGCTAACTTTATAAATGTAAGTTGGTCGACTATAACTCGTTAACTTGTAAAGCCCACTAAGCTGTGATAGTTTCCCTTTTAACTTCATTACGTTCGCATATCCAAAAACAACTATTTAGCTGGCTGGGGGGGGGGGGGGGGGGAAACGACACTTGACTCTAACAAAAATTTGCACTTTTAAGCTTAATATTACCCAAACCGATCCTTGAATCAAAAAATGGTTTTCACAGACCCGCAATATTATTGAACGGCCTATCCAACGATTCCCCACACCATAGGATAGAAGACGAGAAAAATTATATCATCCCCGCTTTACGTGCAAAGGCCCTGCAATTTTTTTTCATGGCATGATTAAAATGATAAATGATTTTATTTCTGTAAGTAGGTTTGTACAAACACTTTTACACGTCAATCATATTTTAAAAACTAGATGAGGTCGGCGTTTCCTATCTGACTACTCTGAGAAGAAAGGCCGAAACAAACTCAGAGGTCACAGTCTCTTTTAAAGTCCAGACATAATCTTGGTCAGATCATGTGAAGACCATGTAGATTGGTGATTGGATATGTATACTCATGCCAAATTACAGCTTTCTAGTACTAAGAGTCTCTGAGCTAAACCGGGGACAGACAGATGGACATGGCGAAACTTTATGGGTTCCTTGTTGGCTACGGAACCCTAAAAACCTCCCCGTAAACGTTGCTATAAGTTAAGTAATAATTAACTTCTGCTTAATCGTATCGTTTAGACGTCAAAAAAAAATAAACGTCTTATATTTTTTATAAAACGGTATGAACATAAAGTTTAATAACTTAAAAGGTGTACCTAATAACCTATTGCCCTCTCACCTCATTTGTATGAAAAGAATAAAGACAATTATTTATAAGGCATTCATCGATGTCATGTCCTCATGAATTATGAACCCCTGGTCAATTTCCACGACGCCATGTGCTTTAACCCTCTGCGACTGACGTGGTAGTACCACAGACACCGCAAAATCGAAAAATATGTCCTGACTCGCAATTTTTTATATTATGAATCCCGGGTTCTCAGTACCTTCATATTATGCGGCCATGCGTCAATTAGTGCGCCGCGACCAGTTGAGGCAAGTGCACATGCTATTTTACGGGGGAAGGTGTCTAACAGACCACTACGTCAATGTTAAGGTATGTGTTTAATAGACAACCACCTCAGTAAAATAGTTAAATTTTTATAGTGTTTCCTAGACAACCCGTCAGTAAAATTGTTTCCTACTTAACATTTTATACACAGTTTTTTAGATGGCTCGCTCAAGTAACAGCTAATGCCCAAAACAGCTTCGGCTAGAACTTATAAAAGCCATAGTAGCTTGTAGAACAGTGATTAGAAGAAGAAAGTGAGCATGAGTTCAGCGATCTGGACTTTGAAGATGACGACCCGGAGTTTCAACCAGAAACCGAACACTTGTACTCCGATGAAATCTCTGATGGAGAGTGTCAGAATCAAGGACCATCTGAATTATATTATTGCAGTCGCAAAATTCTAGCTATAGGCTAGTTGCTAGATATAGGTGATATATCAGCTTTGTGATATTATTATCAGATAGTGATAAAAAAATGAGAAGAGGGACATTTACACTGAAATTAGGAAGAGATTTAGTGCTGGATCACTTGAAAACCCGGGTATACAACGAAATATTGCAAAAGAACTGCGTATGACTTTCAGTCGAGTTTTTGGTAAAGACCTCTCCCTTCCACCTCCAAAAACGGATCTCTTCCAACAAGTGGAAGGAAGTTATGTCGTATATGTCCAACTAATATAAAAAGAGTAACAAGATATTGTTGCTGAGATTGCTTAAAGCCGATTTGCCTCCAATGCTCAAAGACATTGTGTGATGATTGTCAAAAAAAAATGTAATAATTTGAGGGCTAATAACTCTCAATTGAACCAATGAATATTGCCCAAATTTTCATGTCTGATAATCATAAGTGTTGTCTTTGATAAATAAAAAACACTCTTAAGAAAAGTGATATAGTTAATTTGTTTTTTATTTTTTTTGTGTGAGTGTAAGTTTATTAGGACTGATTTGGGTTAAGTAAATCAATACTGTTAAGTGGACATTGCTTTTTATTTTAACACTTTTATTTAATCATAATAATAATATATACTATACATTTTCAAATAAACATCACACCGTTAGGAATTAAAAAGTAATTATGAACTTATGACCAGTCAAAGTAGTGTCTAGTATACGACCACGTCAGTGGCATTGTAAAATTTACGGCACGTCAGTCGCAGAGGGTTAATACTCAAATTATTCACACTTTATATTTACAGTAAGACTGAAATCGTAACAATTACTCATTGCCTTCTTAAATAATCAATAAGGTTAGTAATTCAATAATCACTAGCGAATGTGGGGAGACTACACGTGTTGTACAATGGCACTTCTTATTAATTATTAACTAGGCGACGATCGATAAAGATGTACTGGATTACCCTTGGCTCTTGAAGGAAAAACGCCTTTTATTGTTTTAAAGACGTATTTATTTCAGGGACCGTACAACCCCGGTTAAGGGTTAAGCTTTTCGAAGGGGTAACCCATTCAATAGGTTACCTTTATCATGATGTAACCCATTGAAAGGGTTTTATGGTGTTCCTTTGTTTCGCAGACAGAAATTTCATAGAATTTTGTTTCGTAGAAAATGTTTCATAATATAATATTTGGTCCTTTTAGTTTTATTTCGAATAATATTGTTTCAACGACTATTTAGTTGAATGAAACATATTTCACAGAAACACAATTCAATGAATTTTATAGTAACATTTTTTTTAGAACAATACCTAACTTATCAAATAGTAGAATTATTCTTTAACGAATATAGTTTGTTCGGTGTATTTTTTCATGGTATTTTATTTCAACGAAAATGTAAAAATAGACATTATGCTACCCATAATTTTATAAATAAATATCTTATATATATTTAGTAAGATTAATTAGGCGTTTAACAAATATATACGTAAAATAATAAAAGAATCAGTGTTTTAATTAACATATCTGCGTCAGTTACCATCTACTGTTATTGAATCATTTGGGTTAGGTTAGGTTAGAACACCAACCATTAACGCGTGAAGGCGAGCGAGCGTAGCGAGCGTGCCGCGGGAGCGGCCGCCGAGCGCCAGATCCCCTCTATTGTTTAGGCGTTTGGTGAAATGAAAATATGGTAATTAAAACTGAAACTGGTTTATTGAATGTTCATATCTGCGTCAGATACCAACTACTGTTATTGAATAATTTGGGTTAGGTTAGGTTAGAACAGTGACCATTAACGCGTGAAGGCGAGCGAACGTAGCGAGCGTGCCGCGGCAGCGGCCGCCGAGCGCCAGATCCCTTCTATTGTTTAGGCGTTTGGTAAAATGAAAATATGGTAATTAAAACAGTGGTATAATGAATGTGTTAATTCGTACAATGAAGTCACTATTAATGAGAATAACAAAATTGCTTTCCTGCAACCCGCATTGTTTTTGTGAACGCAGTGTTGTAATTTTATATGAGGGTATGCATTTTGTCAATGATACGAACTGAAACGTTTAGAAACTGTCAGTCGATAAAATGTTTTTCTTGGTAATAAGTTTGATATTAACTAAGCAATATGAGGATAGAGAATATTTGATTTGTTATTCTATGAAATGAATATTAACACATAAAATTTTATTAAAAAAAAAAAATCATTGATTTAAATTTCTTCAAAGTAAGTATTCTGCGTATGGATTATTCTATGAAATGATAACATGAGAAAAATTTTATGTGAAACGAAATTCTATGGAACTATTTTCTATAAAACAACGTACAACCGGGTTTTATACTAGAAACCCATTGAAAGGGTTACATGATAACCCATTGAATGGGTTTTATACTTGAAACCCAGTGAAAGGGTTACATGATAACCCATTTCAATGGGTTCTATACCTACTTTGAAACCCAGTAACATGAAAAAATCATAATATTATGTTATTTCGATATCCGCCCAGCACGCGTAGCAGGACCAATCCCAACTAGCACAAACTGTTGCTATGGAGCTAATCCGATTATTCCCAAAGGCGCCAAGCTCAAGCGCCAGAGCGTGCACTGCAGACCTTATGCAGCCGCTTTGCAGCCAAAGGGGCACAACTTTTTGCAATCTACAGTTCCATTAGAACTTCATAATAGTGGCATAAAAGCGCTACAGGAGCTGCAACTAATAATTAACACCACACTAAACCTCTTTTATGGCCCTTGTTGAATGAATGACCGGTTTAACTGAACGAATAAAGGATCACTGATCATTCACCTTGTCTCTCATTTATTAAATACATTTGTTGTTCCTGAGTCAGACATTACCGAATACAAATAAATAATAAGTGAAGTGAAGGTAAGTGTTTTTGAGCTATATTTTGTATTACATGCAAGTGGCTAAAAACGCAGATCAGTTTGTCGTGCATATAGTTGATATTATTGGAGTAATTTTAACGCGCCTCAATAATTACCTCAGAATATCGTAAAATATGTAAAATATTATTATAAAAATATTATTATATCACATACCTACACGATATTGAAATTACACACTTGACTCCATTTGTATTAAGTAAGTTGCTGGTTCTATATTTAGTTATATTTAACTACAAATTGTGATAAAAACCTATAAATTTATCAAGTAATAATAAATAATTGTCTCGTAAACATGGCGTCTATGAGAAGCAGCTTTAACATGCAACTTCAACCTTATTACTTCCCCTCTGCGCGTCAAAGCGTTTAGTTTCACTCTTCTGAAGGTCCAAGTAATACCTGTACTACTAATGCAGTTCAAGTCTTTACAATCACTTATATTTCGTACTTACTGCAGATATCGAACCACACTAATGGTTATTTGTTTAGAGATCCGTAGAACTCGTTGAAAACCCTAAAATACGATGATCGTTTGTAGCTGCTTCTATATTTTCGCTCTTTCAATTGTTTAACACTTACTATCTATTACCACTGACATACTGGATGCGGAAGGCGGAGGACAGGGAGTTGTGGCGCCGCCTGGGAGAGGCCTATGCCCAGCAGTGGACTGCTATAGGCTGAGTTGATTGATTGATTGATCTATTACCATGTTTTCAGAATGCCTTTCAAAATAATTCAAACTTATAATGAACAACAAAATAAACAAGAACTTTGCATCTGTCCATCTAAGTGGGGAAAACATGGAGTGTTACACTGGCCGAACAACAAAAGTAAAAAATTATGTAAAATAGAAGATTCAACTGGATTAAAATAAACTGCATTGTTAAAAGGAACAATATTATGTCGTACGAAATTGCTGACATGCAGTTGACAGAAATGTTAGATTGTTCGACAACAGAACAAGAAGCCACAGAACTCTTACCAGCGTTCTCGCCACACCTTATTGGACCAACCAACCAACTAGAAAATTTCAACATCCCAACATGCATGCCACATGCATGCATGCAAATAAATTTAGAAAGTATAATTTACTGTAGAATAGTTGAATGAGGCTACATGCAGACTTACACACTGATTGTATTGAGGTGGTACAACTAATCAGACTGAAATGTATTGCCATACGTAGATTTATATATATTGCTACTATAAGACTTATCCTAGTTTGAAAGGCCTGTTGGCGTAGTTGGTAGTGCGTCTGTGTGTGTGTGAAATGTCCCGAATATTTATTTTTATTATTAATAAACGTGTTGACTATGTCTATTATGTAAGTAAGGGCCAATTTGCCAAAGAAACATGTTGATTTTGATTCAAATATTTGGTCTGTTTTGATTCACCATGAAAAGACACAATGTTGTGCAAATATTGTTTATATTGTTGTTATTTTAGAATGTACCTAGTATAATTATTTTAATAATGTCAATTATGGGCCAATTTGCCAATAAAACAAGTTGATTTTATCTCAAAATACTTTTTTATTTAAATTTACCAATACAATTATACAAGAGGCGCTTCAATTGTACTCGATATAATGTGTGTAGTAAAGGAACAAAATATAAATCCGATTCATATTGAGTAACCACAAGTTTACATTTAACATCACACGGCGAACACACGTATTCTGAACTTAAAAGTAATATAAAGTTGCTTTTAAAAATATTTAGATAAGAGGAGAAGATTGGAAGGTCAAAAGCATTTACTAAATTATCAACTTACAATAAATATATATTTGATTTTCTTCAACTTTGATACATATCACCTCCATCACTTCTTTTTTAATAGTTAAATAAATATGTATCTACCCTTTGATTAGATAAAATAAAATCATTGGAATGTAAAATTAAATTCTATGTACTTTTTTTTACATACATAATTAGAATGTGTCTGGTCAATAAATTGCTCATGATCCAAAATTTCGTACTCTTAAGTCTTTTAGCAATTTGAGATAGTGGTTTATTACCTTGTCTTAACAAAAAAATTATTAAGTATAATTTATTTTCAAATTTATATGCATTGTATGTTTGTAACATTCCGAAACGTCGAACTTCAGCAACAACATGAGTTAAGTTGTGCACGTTGCTAGTTACATAGTCAATACCGTAAAAATCCTTATAATGTTTCGTAAAGTATTCCAAAAGTTCCTCTGCCAAAGGTTTATAAGTCTTAAGCTACATGACTACATTTGTGTTTCAGCGCCCAAATTTGTATTTGCTCGCGATAGCTCCATTTTCTTTCACATTCGACATTTTCTAGTTTATATTCAGTATAGCTGTGCGAGTCCAGTCTAGAAGAAAAAAAGCAAAAAATAGGAAGGTAATTTTACTTTATTTTTATAATATGCCACACCAAGCTATAACTTACTTTTCCTCTGTAACTGGTCCAATATCAGCAATTGAGAAAACAAAATCTACGGGACCCTCGCTTGTGTTTGTTGAACTCGAACTTGGCGCATTATTTTTGTTTGTTTCCAATTTAAAGAATAAATTAAATGAATAGATAGAAAACATAATTATTAATGTTGCACACATAAAAAGGATAAAAAGAAACAAAAATATTATTAAATATAATTTTGATTCTGAATTATTACAAATTACTGCAATTAATTACAGCAATATATAATAATTCAGAATATCAAATATATGTTCACATTGTATTGAAGAAGTTTTATAAATAAAAGCTAAATTACTCTCACGTAATTAGTTAAAAAAAATTACGTGTTATTTAATATTTCAATTACAGAATTCTCACACACAGTTGCCTCTTTTCATTTCTGCATATTCTGATAAACTCTCCGTACTTTCTTGCGATATCCACCAATTCTTTGTTTGAACTTTTATGCTTTCAGATCCATATTTCTTTTAAATTGGCTCAAATATTTTATAAAATGTGATTTCTCCAATAAAAATAACAGAATGTATCCAAATGAGTAGGCAATGCCCATTATTACCCTCCTGCTTCTGTTGTGAAGCCTTAATGTCGCTATTAGTAAAACAATCGATCAAATTCTTACTTAAGTCTGCGGAAAAGTACAAATCACTTCTGCAATTAAACTATCAGTGGCAGAACAGTGATAAATATATATTTTATACAGTTCCGTTAAAAAGTCTGCAGTTAATGTCTTTATGCAGTTCCGAAGCGTACAGCAGCGGCAATAGAAGCTTTTTTGCAGCTTTAAGCTTTAACATACATGTTTTAACTCTTTAAAGCTATAGTCGCAAATGGGTTGTAAAATGAACTCTTATAAAACCTAGAGTGGCATTTGGTTCAGTTTCTGCTACCCCTAGTGATATTTACAGCTATGAGCAGTTACGGAAGCAATAGTAGAACTTAAAACCACTTTCTGAACCCCTAAGCGCTACTGTACAGCTAAAAGTTGCAAAATAGGCTGCTATTTCCACTAGTGTGCTAGTTGGGATTCTATTCTACCCAGGGACCATTTTGGTTACCATTTTAGAAAAACCCTTTCGAGAACCCTTTCAATGGAAAGGTTTTTCGATAGGGTTTTTCTAAGCAGTTAATTAATAACCCATACGGTGTGGGTAATTTGGAATGGCTTAAATTAAGCCGTTCAAAAGGGTTACCAAAATTTGATTTAACCCGTTCATAAGGGTAACCAAAATGGTCCCTGATTTATTTACAACTAGATTAAGCCCATTAACTTCGTTCATGTAAAAGGACAATGACCAAATCACTAATGGAAGTGGTGCATTTGGTGGTTTTATACCGCGGCCATCGCTGAAACGTAGTCGATATTGAGAAAACCTATCACAAAAATTAATTGATAAACGATTTTTCTACAATAGCAGGTGAGAATCCAGCGTCCAGTATTTGAACTTAAATTTTTGTGGAAAAATAAGTTCTAATAGCAATAGCGCAGCAATAGTGCAGCAATAGGCAATAGCGCAGCTTCCAATGGAAACAAACAGCTTCTCATAAAAGGATATTTTGATACAAGTGGAGAATGTTTGTTATTGCATTCGTGGCGGAATTAACAACCGAGCCGTAGGAGACGTTGTTTTTGAGCCGAGAACTGCAATAACTAATGTCCACGTGTATCAAACGACGTTTTTCAATACACTTCTGAAGAAATAAATTATAATAACGAAAAATATTTTTGTCATGAATTATTAGGAAACTATGATTTAATTTTATTTTGTTTCCGCGCTTGGTTTTCGCCAGGGTGAAGGAGAAGCAAAGGTATTAAGCCGATAAACAGCCTAATATGGAAAATTGAAAATGAAAATATTTTTGAGTTTAGAACACAAATAAATGTTATTGTATTAGTCATGGTATATTATTTATAAACAATATTTAATATTCCAAAAATATTAACGCCGTAAAGAGGCATCTTTGCCGAGAATAAAAGAAAATTCACCGCCGAATAGAGAGGACCTCTGGCTCGAGACGGTGTGAATAGAGGCATTGAACCAATTTGAAGTTATCTGTGGCAATTTTTATTCCCGTACACGTGTTGGAAAATAAAAAATCGCACGCGTGTGATATACATTGCATTGTGAACCTAATGGTAGTGCGATATGAACCAGTTTTCGAGGAAGTGTATTGAAAATTAATTTTCGGAATCGGATCAGTAGTTCTAAAGATTACCCCTACATACAAACTCATTATATTGTATAGATAAGGTTAGTGGATAAGACTATTAGGATTAGTTTAGTTATACCTACTGTTGGTAGATATTTTCTGGATTTAGCATTTTCTCCTTTAGAACACACTTAACTTATTTTTTCAGCCTTTTTGCATTTGTTTTGTAGTAGGTATCATCATCTGCCTTTTCCCAACTATGTTAGGGTGCTTTCGTTAGGTAAAATTTTTTTTCAATTAAAAAGTTTTTCAACATATTAGGAATAACAAGTTTTCATGGATTTTCCTTTTGCTTTTGGCACTTCCTATTTCTAAAGCGAAAAAATTGGTCACTTTATAAAAAAAAGTAAATAGAATAGAAAATTAGCTACGTACCAAGCGAATACCACCTTAATCCAGAATCTTTTATACTTGTACCCAACCTTTTAAGCCAAGAGCGTAATGATACTTTTACATAAAGTAGGTTGAGTAATTACGCTTCATTACTAAGAGGGTAACAGCACGGCAAGAGGTCGGGATCTCTCGAGGATATTTACCGGAAAAATACTCAAGTTTACTAATAACGCTTTATGTTATTTGCACTTTTTCTCCGAAACACATTAGGGACCACAATTTTAGGGTGCGTAAGAAGTTGATATATTTTAATTTGTTCCCTTGCTTGAGGTCAACGTATTTTTAAGAGTAAATAAAAATGTTGTGTATAGGATGAATTGGTTCATCTATGGGAACATAATTTATTCGAATTTTACTTTCTAACTGTACAGACATTTTGTGCTGCTGGGGAGTTTTTTGCGCCACTTCATCTACCCAGCTAAAACACCAAGAAGTGGTGAAGGGCGGGCGTTTTTGGGGAACTGTCTTATGTAATTTTAACTATAGATAAATGCTGATTCTCAGCTTAGCTTCAATAAATGACTTTTGATTTTGATTTTGAATTTATGTGGCATTATCGATGTAGCAGGAACGTGTTTTAATTTTGAAAACCCGTTGTTATATCCTGAGGAGCAGTGGTGGCTCGGTGAAAACAACCGAGACTTACGAATAATGTTGCATCAAATTTCTCCATACACCGTCCACAAAGAATTTAAACGAAATTGGATCGCCATGAACGTCCAAGGGAGCAGGGTTTCAACACAGGGTTATTACAATATTACAATAGTGTCAGAATGGCCGATCATTGATTTCATAATTGTTGATTTTGACAAGTTTGGCAATCTACTATTATAATGGCGTCATTATGACTTTCCAATGGTCGGCCACTGACACTTTATTGAAAGAAATTGCATTTATTGGTAATCGCGTGCATAATGACAAATTAATGACATTTCTACTAATGGGTTTTATAATAATGGCAATACGACAATGCCATTATAAGTAACACAATTCTATTACGAGAACATTGACCGACCAATGATCGACCATTATGAATTTAGCAGATTGCGAACTTTTAGCAAAATGACAATGGGATCGTGTTGGAATGACTGAATTTATAAAAATAGCAGACTTGGGGCCCAGAGCAGTGGTAGTCCAGTAGTAACGTCCGTGATTTACGAGCTGTAGGTCATAGGTTTGAACCCAGACAGGCACTTTACTTTGTGCAAATTATTTTATCACCACTGCTCTCAAAAAGGTGAAAGGAAAAATCGTGAGAAAACAAACCAAAAATTTGATGACATGTGAATGACATAAACCAACCCGCACTGGCGCGTGGTGGATAATAGTGTTAGATTAATTAGCATTCACATTCATTTTTATCATGCGAATGCTCATTTGGCAAATTAAATAGAGTTGCGAAATTCTGTTAAGTGTGACTTTATCGCTTCATACTTCATACGTTAACACAAAAAATATACAAGTGTACTAGCACAAATCAAACGTTATCGGCGAGTAAACGCACGATAGGAGACGTCGTAAGTGCGATATTAACGCGCTCTTTAGATTAGAATAGAATCTCCTGAGCAATCAGGGCGTTCAGCCATTAACGCGGCACGGCGGCTATATCCTATATTTATACATTTATTTTTTTATTTATACTCATGCCCTATATTTATCACCTTGCTTAAATATGTTTAAGTACAACTTTTAGCATACATCATCACACCGACATCAACGTCGCGGGCATCCATAGAAAAATGGTCGATGAATTGCCCGCGTCTGAACCGAAAGCGACCATCGCGCGGGTATGCAATCGACGCGTTTGTATGAATTATGACGTATAAACGTGACTTGATTGATCACGCAAGTAGGTCATACCCCGCGTCATATTTAAAAGCGATCGCCGCGCGAATACGCGATCGTCGTGAGCATAAAGTGGCCTACAAGCATTCGTCAATCAACTCAGCCTATCGCAGTCCACTGCTGGACATAGGCCTCGTCCAGGCTGCGCCGCAACACCCTGTCCTCCGCCTTCCGCATCCAGTCTGACCCAGCCATCTTCTTAAGGTCGTCGGTCCATCTAGCTGAGGGTCGTCCCACACACGCTTTCCGATACGCGGTCTCCACTCCAGGACTCGTCTGCTCCATCGGCCATCGGTCCTTCGACAAACATGGCCAGCCAACTGCCACTTCAGTTTGCTTACTCTGCAAGCTATGTCGGTAACTCCGGTTATTTTCCTGATAATTTCATTCCTGATTTTATCCTTCAAAGAGACTCCAAGCATAGCCCGCTCCATAGCGCGCTGGGTGACTTTGAGTTTGTGGACCAGCCCGACTGTCAGTGTCCACGTTTCGGCACCGTATGTCATGACGGGCAGGATGCACTGGTTAAAGACCTTAGTCTTCAGACACTGCGGGATAGGCGACGAGAAGACTTGACGCAGTTTTCCAAACGCCGCCCAACCTAACTGGATCCTTGTGTCAAATTTTTTCTCAAAGTTGTGTCTACCGAGCTGGATGACTTGTCCTAGGTGACATACTCCTTCACAACTTCGAGAAGCGACCCTTCGATGTGAAGCGAACATTCGTGGTATTTACAAAAAATTAAAATATGTCAACTGAAACAAAATAATAAAGTAAATTGGTAGTCATCCTGAAATCACGCTGGAAAACTCTAGAGCTAAATAAAAAAAAAATCCTTTTCCCATATTTCATTTTGTATTATGGGCTTTTTAAATACCTAATACAGCTGAATTACGGTAAATTATCGACAAATACAGTGGGAAAAACTCCCATCAGACCGGTTTGAGCCTTCAACAAGACAATAGTATGTCACTTTTTGTTCGGAAAACCGGAAAACGCCCTCAGTCACCGCGACCACGCGCAGGTTCACTGATCAAAAAGTGACATAATAATATTAGCGTGACGATCGTGCATTCGCGCGACTATCGCTTTTATACAGGACGCGACCTGAATCATATTAGAACGCGACGATGGTGTACTCGCATGACAATCGTTTTTAGGGTTCCGTACCCAAAGGGTAAAACGGGAACCCTATTACTAAGGCTCCGCCGTCTGTCTGTCTGTCCGTCTGTAACCAGGCTGTATCTCATGAACCGTGATAGTTAGACAATTGAAATTTTCACAGATGATGTATTTCTGTTGCCTATATAACAACAAATACTAAAAAACAGAATAAAATAAATATTAAAGGGGGCTCCCATACAACAAACGTGATTTTTTTTGCTCGTTTTTACTCTATATTGATAACGGCAAGAGGTAGACGCTTGAAATATTCACAGAATATTTAGATATACATTCGCTTTAAAAATAAATAATTAAAATAAAATAAAACAAATTTTTAAGGGGGGCTCCCATACAACAAACGTGATTTTTTTGCCATTTTTATAGATAATGGTACGGAACCCTTCGTGCGTAAGTCCGACTCGCACTTGGGCGGTTTTTTGATTAAGACGTGGCATTATGTAACCGCACCCCTTTTTCATGGAACTTGGTAAATTTCGTCAACTTTTAAAGAGTATTTTGCTATTCCCTTATATAATTAGTGAATGAGAGAGGTAGAAAAATAATTATATGAATGTTTCGTGCTGTACATCCATTTATCTACTTCCACTTATAAAGGAATATTCATTATTTTGTTTTTGAATTGTAAAGAGTGCTCTGTCTCTGTGGAGGGCTCGTTATAAAGGTCGGTTGAAGGCCTCTCATATCTTATTGACCTCATCCAGCCTTAAACAGCAAAATTATGAGATTCCTTTGAGATTCAAGTTTTAGAATTGTTTTCGGTTCTTGTTATTATTTATTACGCAACTGTCGTAACTTTTCATATTTTTTTTATGGTTAACTAGCTGCGCCCCGTGGTTTCACCTTGAAATATACTTACTACTAATACTACAAAAGTTCAGCTGTGATAAAAATACTAATTAATTATGATCAATACCGCCTAATGGATAACTATAAACTGAACTAGAATAATCGCCCCCATCACTGGTACCATAACCTGAATATTATATAATCTAATTAGTGAACTAACAAGGAGTTATATTGTTACAGACATTAATATAGCCTCCAGCTAGACATCGACTGTTTATGAAGCCTTCCCTAAAGGCATCTGACGGAATAACAACCGACAACAATATTACATGTAACAACCGGTTTGATTGTCGAATGGATCGATGATCAGAGTTGGTTTGCTAAAATAGGATGTGTTTGCCTATCTACAACACTCCTATATGGGCTAATTAAGGCGTTCTGCCAGTCCTTCTACTCGAGCGGCCTGTGGGTTTCATATACGGGTCGAGCCTACAACGTTCTTTTTTTTTTGTGGTACGTAATTATCAAATAATTTCTCTGCTCTGGGCGGAGCGGGAGGGCGTGTCAGACTTTTACTGACTAAACCCCACCCGTGTTCCTTCAGATGCCTGTGTGCCAGGGCCACGCTATCCCTTTCGGACACAACGCGCCGTCGGCCTGGGCCTGGTCCTTATCGGACGGCGAGCTATCGCACACCATGCGCAAGCCTGCGACTACGGGCCGGGAATCGGCCTGCAACTCCCGATGCCCAGGGTGTCTCCCGCGGTGACTAGGGGCGTGAGGACGCGAATTTTGCCTCCTCCTTCGCGAGCATTACTGCTTCGCAGAAGGAGGTGACGGCCTCCCATGCACTCTCACTCCGAATCATGGCCTGAACCAGGACCGGACGCGATAGATCGCCGCTGCCGATCGCCTCCGCGAGGCCACGGCGGTGCTCCGCCCAAGCCGGGCAGACCTCCACCGTATGCTCTACCGTATCCTCCGTGCGATCCATACAGTGGTAACAGCCGGGCGTTTCCTCCTGCTTTATTCTGAACAGGAACCTCCCGAAACACGGTGAGTGCCCTGCGTTCTACAACTACATGGTCCTAAAGGTCGTCGTAAAGAAAGTGACCTTGGTATTTAAAAAGAGATACCTACCCTTTTAATTAAGTACTGACCTATTTATTAGTACGAGTAGCTAGTAAATAATTCATGAGCAATATGGAAGTACTTATTTCATTACATATTTAAAAGATTCTACCGTCATTTCTGTAAAAGCATTAATATTTATAAGACTGAAATGTAGATACAAATATTTGGAACATTATTAAAAAAAAAAATATAAATGAGGATGTTATTATTTTGTTACGCGTAATTTAGAATCTGTAATATCTTTTAAATTATTAATTTAAATAATATGATGTCAAGGCAACTTTTAACTTAAATTAATGCCCAATTTAAACAACATATGTTATTGGATAAGGATTAATATAATACCTGTCAATATAAAAAAATTGCTTCGAAATTAACAATGATTTTTATATCAAATTCTGAAAGATAAAAATGGTTGCTGTGGGTCGTCTTTAGAAGATAACGGCTTCTACATATTGGCGCGACTTGTCGCGTGACGCGACACCGGTAGAACAATTTCTATGAAAAATTCAAGGAAATTGTTCTACCAGTGCCGCGTCGCGTGAAAAGTCGCGCCAGTATGTAGAAGCCTTAAACCTATGCTATCGCGGTATTTTTTGTTGATAGTTTTAAGATGTACAATCCTGTAGAACATGAATTTTATGTACCTGTTACGGTTTTCGCGGCGCACGCCAGTAAAGCCCAGTCGGCATGATTTTTTCCGACATCTTCAACAATAATCGTCATATTACAGCCAATTTACATGTAACCTCAATGAATTGTACACCTAACCCTTCCTCATGAATTACTCCATCCATTGGTGAAAACCATTTGAAAATCCGTACGATAGTTTTTGAGTTTATCGCGTTCAGACAGACAGACGCGGTGGCGGCGCCCCGACCTTGTTTTTAGGGTTCCATACGAAAATGGTAAAAAGGAACCCTTATGGTGAGACTAAGTCTGTGTGTCTGTCTGTCTGTCACACCTGGATATCTCAAGAACTACTAATGCTATCAACTTGAAATTTATAATAGTTTGAGATGACGTTTTCCCAACTATTTTGTAATTAAAAATAATATTTCTTTTTTGCAATAGGGACTGAAAGGGGGTCTTAAAAATTTTAAGTAGAGCTACTAGGGCATGTGGGATATCGTGAAAGAGCGCTGTTTGCACATTCTCAAAAAAAAAAAATTTTTAGGTAGCATAATTTTCGACTTATGATGAAAAATTTCAAAAAATACCGTCCCTTATCTCCGAAGTTTGCATATATACAAATCTGAAATTATTCTATGTGATAGAAGTTTATGTAAAGATTACAGGAAAAATAAAACTATGTCTCTAAATAGCACAGTTTTTCAGAAATCATCAACATCATAGGAACCCTCGGTGCGCGAGGCCGACTCGCTCTTGACCGGTTTTTAATATGTAAGGATAAAGTGGTCAAGTGTATTAATTTGAATTATTTGACCAAATGGCCTGCTATTAAAGGTGTAAAATCCAGTTGATTCCGTATTTAAGTTGAATATATCACTTCTGGGTCAATACCACACCAAGCCCTATCATGCAGGCGTGCTTCACATTGTATCTTTTACCGCCATTTCTCGTAACTGACAGATAACACTAGTGACAGCAACTACCTCACTCTTGTGTGAATGAGACAGTGTTTACATAATTATCTAATTAAATAAATACACTACAAAAGGTATTTCCAAAATAACTTACTATAGTTGTCACAAAATAATAGGCCCGTTTTGACGTTTAACTTAAATCGATTTATCGTGAGTATCGAGTAACGAGTCGTATCGAGTATGGTTACTTCACTAGTTACGTCGCGATAGTCAATAGCGACGTAACTAGTGAAGTAACCATACGACCCGGTACTCGATTTTTTGAGTTAAACGTCAAAACGGGCCTATTATTTTGGGACAACTATAGTTCGCACCCTTCTTTATTTTCATCTTTTTCGTGGCTAGTGGCAAAGTCAAAGTCAAATTATTTATTTCAAATAAGCACATACATTTTTGAACGTCAAAATTTACAAAAAAAAAAATAGAAATGATTTTATTTGCCCCTTTCAAAATGTAGTTTCGTATGGAAAAGAATGGGCAAGAAACTCCACCGTTACTCTTTTAAAAATGTTTTACAATAATAAATTTGTTAAGTACATTAATTATAAATAATTATATGTGAAGACGATGCACTAGAATAAAAATACAAAAACACTATCCGCCTTATTACAAAACAAGATTTATATTTGACATGGCCTAAACCATGAAGCCAGTTTTTGTACTAAGAACGTAACAGTGATTGAAATACCGTTATTTTTACAAAACTGAAAACTTAGTGCGGTACTAAGTTGTCAGTTTTGTGTTTAGGAACTTTAAACTAGTCGGAATAAAGTTCGAAATTCAATAATGGCTCCATTTTTTTTTAAACCTGGGTCTGAAGATAAACCTTGTTTTGTAATATGGGGGTATAGGTTAAACGAATTAAAAATGAAGCAATGACAGATACTTAATTTAATTTTATGCCGCCCATGAGCCCTCTGACTTGGCTTCACATGCCGTTGAGAAATTTCTCTCAGGTATGCCCGTGATGTTTCCTCACGATGCTTTCAGTGGTTCACCCTTTTTACCCGACTGCGGCGAAGCCAAAAAAGGAGGGTTATGTGTTTGACCTGTATGTATGTATGTATGTATGTCTGTCCCTATGTTCCCTCGTAACTACTAAACGGCTGAAAACATTTTGATGAATGATATGTCGTTAGATTCGTCGTTATTGCGCGAGTGTCATAGGGTATATTAAAATTATTAAAAATCACAATGGCGGGTTTTTTGGCGCCAAAAGGAGTGTCTTTGAAAAAAAAATATCTCCCAAGCCTATCGAGTGGGATATCAAAATGAAGGGTTTTGAAAGTTGATTACAAAAATATATAATTATTATATGTTTAAAAGTAATTTAAGTGCGAAATTATAAAAAAAAATCCCGAACTTTCGAGTGAGTGAGTAAGAGGTCGTTATCACCCGATTATAAGTGAGTATTAAACCTAATTTACCGTCTTATAATCCTAACTAAAAAGTATAAAATAAAAAAAGTTATTTAAAAAATCAAAAACCCGACTGCGTAAAAATTGAACTTAAAAGAAGATGGAAACAAGATTTATATAAATTAATAAGTACTATAAACAATCTCATGCAGTCGGAGGCATCTTCCTAACAATAACGACCTATTGACTGCATGAGATTGTTTCTAGTACTTATTAATTTATATAAATCTTGTTTCCATCTTTTTTTAAGTTCACTTTTTACGCAGTCGGGTTTTTTCGAATAGTGAGTTGTTGTCCCATCTCAACAACTCTATTTAGCTTTGTAAAAAAGATTTCAACATTATTTCCAATTTTTAAGGAAGATTAATCAACACACATCTTCCTTAAACCCATTACACCCTTTTGAATTGATAAGAAATTACCTATTACTACTAAACATCTACTAAACTACAGTCAAGGAGGTAATTCTGAATAAAAATATGAAAATAACCTTTTAAAAAATCTAAAAATATTCCAATTTTCCCTTTTCACCGTCTACCTCTCAGTTGAGTGCGACCTGTCAGAGGGCAGCTGTAATGAGGGTGTCGAGTCTTGAAAACCTCTCAAATGAACTCAACGAGCTGAGTTCGCGAAGATAAGTAACTTTGTTTTACAATGTTATGGAATTGAGAGCTAACGTCAGAGAGTACAAAAATATTCTGTCTACTCAATATCAAAATAAATAATGTCTTTTGTCGTTCCAATTGCTGAGGACCATGCCAGCACTTTTATAGAGGGCGCCGAAACTACACAGAAAAACTGAAAAAAAGGTTTGGCCAGACGGAGACGACACGGTTGGCGCAGTAGTTAAGCGATTGACTGCTTTTTTTTTTTTTTTTGTGTGGGAAATCATCAAATGACTTCTCCCGCTCCCAGAGCGGGAGGGAGTGTCAGACTTTTACTAACTAAAACCTACCGTGTTCCTTCAAATGCCTGTGTGCCAGGGCCACGATATCCCTTTCGGACAGACTCGTAACCCTGGCAGGCATTGGCTCTTTCGGACCCCGTCAATTGGTGCTGACGTCTCTTTGAGGCGCGCGTGGAACACAACGCGCCGTCGACGCGGGCCTGGTCCTTATCGGACGGCGAGCTACCCATCGCTCACCGTCCGCAAGCCCGCGCCTATGGTGGCCGGGAATCGGCTTGCGATCCCCGACGCCCAGGGCGTCTCCTGCGGCGACTAAGGGCGGAAGGGCGGGCACCCTGCCTCACCCTCACGCGTTCCGCCTCCTCCTTCGTGAGCATTACTGTTTTGCAGAAGAAGGTGACGGCCTCCCATGCACTCTCGCTCCGAACCATGGCCTGAACCAGGGCCGGACGCGAGTGATCGTTGCCGCCGATCGCCTCCGTGAGGACACGGCGGTGCTCCGCCCAAGCAGGGCAGACCTCCACCGTATGCTCCACCGTGTCCTCTGGGCGATCCACGCAGTGGTGACACCCGGGCGTTTCCTCCCGCTTTATCCTAAACAGGAACCTCCCGAAACAACCGTGTCCGGTGAGGACCTGCGTCAGGCGGAAGGTGAGGACGCCGTGGCGCCTCTCTAGCCACTCCTCAAAGAGGGGACTTACCGCCGCAATTGTGGCGTGCCCAGCACTGGGTTGCGACAATCGCGCTTTCCATGTCGCCATGAGATCCTGCCGGAGCTCCGTCCGCTGTGCCGCGATTTCTTGCGGCAGCGGAGTTACACCCCGGCGTTTCGCCTCTTCGCGCCACACCCACATGTGCGCGAGGACTTTCGCCTCCAGATCCCATGGCGGCAGTCCGGCAAGGAGGCTCGCCGCTTCACGGGAGACCGTGCGGTAACCCCGTACCAGCCTGATCCATGACCCTTTGAGACGCGGTCAGCCGCTGGGCTGGTCGCAGCCTCAGTGAACGCGCCCACACAGGTGCCCCGTAAAGGGCCATGGATCGCACGATCCCCGCGTAGAGCCTCCGGCAGGAGGCGTTTGGACTCCCCAGATTGGGCAGGAGCCTCTTCAAGGCAGCCCCGGCCCGCTCCAGTCTGGGAGCCAAACGTCGGAAGTGCTCGATGAAGTTCCACCGGCTGTCGAGGATGAGTCCCAGGTACTTCATCGTCGACTCGACGCCAATGTGAACCCCTCCCGCCGTTATCTGGGAACCCGGCAGTGGCGCGTTCTGAGGGCCATAAAAACACATGGCCTCGGACTTGTGCAATGCCACCTCGAGTCCCAATTGCCGGATCCTATTGACGATTGTCGCAACCCCACGTTCCGCCAGTTCGGCCGCCGCCTGATGTGAACTCCCCTGTGCCAGGACCAGCGTGTCGTCAGCGTAGCAGACTACGCTGATGCCACTGGGGAGGAAGCGATTGACTGCTGCGGTGCGATTCGGGGGTTCCCTTCCCGCATGGAATAAATATTTGTATGACCTACAAGTAGTTGTTCCAGGTCTGGCTGTTTGTGTATGTGAGTTTAAATGTTTGTAAACGCACCCACAATACAATTCCTAGTGTGGGGCAAAGTGTATAAAAAAAAAAAACTGTAGCGAATTCCACGCGGGATGTGACACGAAATTCGCTCGCGCCGATTAGATTGTGTCAACTTACTTAAATGGAGATGTCCAAACCGGCGCAAATTGTCGCATGACTTTGACCAATGTTTTTCTTGCGCAAGTTTCATTTAATTGCATTTCGTACATATCACTACTTAATACCTTTTTAAAACAAATAGATAAGTTATCCGTACACATACTATAAGTATGAGTACGGATAACTTATCTATTTGTTAACATAACTAGAATATAACTAAAATATCTTATTATATTATTGAAAATAAATAAACGTGTATGGATGATTATAATTGTACTAACGATTGTCATTCCGGCCGAAAGACGTCCACTACTGGACATAGGCCTCCACCAAAAGGGGGGTTTGCCATAATCGCCACGCTTGGCAGGCGGGTTGGCGATCGCAGTATGTTGTTAAAATGCATAGAGAACGCTCCTGCTATTCTCTAGTAAGTCCCTTAGTCGCCTTTTACGACACGCATGCACGGAAAGATATGGGGCGGTGCTATTCTTTACGTCCCAAAAAGCTATTAGTTTTTTTTATTAATAATCTGCAATAAGCCTTTATAGCGAAGCGCATCAAGGCTTCTACATACTGGTGCGACACCGGTAGAACAATTTCCTTGAATTTTTCATAGAAATTGTTCTACCGGTCGCGGTGTCGCGCCAGTATGTAGAAGCCTTCAGAATCAGAAAACGGGCAAAAAAAGGTAAAACTTACGGCCGTAAGTAGGGAGTGAGCTGTATCTACCACGCGGGCCCAGTGCGGGTTGGTAGATGCCACATGTCTTCGAATTTGGTTCTAGGACATGCCCGTCTCTTCACGATGTTTCCTACACCGTTTTGAGAGCAGTGGTGGTGAAATTATTTACACAAAGTATAGCGCCGGCTTGGGTTTGAACCCACGACCTACAACAACTCGTAAGGCTTTATTTCTCTGACCCTTAAAGAAAGTTTCTAAATTCGTTTCCTCTAAATGCTCCATAGATTCCACAAACGTACTCGTACCCAGCCGTCTGTTAGACTTTACATATTTGAGGTAGGATGTTATTGTATGCTCCGTAATATTCATGCTTACTAACTTCTGTTATCCTGGTACATTTCCATAACCATATTCTATTCCAGATGTGTGGATTCTATTAGCTTGAATAGTGATGATTTTGGATTGGATGAGGTTTTCAATAGATACGAATTTCTCATTAATTGATTTGTTTTTTTATATTTTTATTTGTACGAGTAATTACCATGTTCTTCATCTGTGCCGTGGTGCACTCAGCCACATCGACACCATTAGCCTTAGCAGTGACCTTACAAACGTACCGTATTGTTCTCAAACGTGCTTGGAAATTCGAGCATTATTTTGACAACCTTCTTCGAGATAAATCGAAAATGCTGTACTGGCTGGTCAAATACACGTGAGCAGGCTTAAATATTTATTTTATTCAATTTTTTTGTATTTGTTGTTATAGCGGCAACAGAAATACATCATCTGTAAAAATTTCAACTGTCTAGCTATCACGGTTCATGAGATACAGCCTGGTGACAGACGGACAGACAGACAGACGGACAGACGTACCTATGAGTGTCGTCTCGGCCCACATTTTCACGTTCATCCATTAATACCCCTGTTACAGGCCGCTGCAGTAATGTACTAATAAATTCAAGATTCAATGACGAACAACCATAATTTTTCACGCGCCAATATGTTCAATATACCCAATTGCCAATATTTTGCAGGCCACTGCAGTAATGTACTATTTGTAAAGGTGCTATTGCACAAATACCAGGAAAGCATGTGTCATCTGTGATGAGGCTCCTCCGACTAAGTCGTACTTTCCATCTGCAAGAACATGCTAAAGCCCAAATGGCCCACCATGTTAGCGCCTCTCCTCGTTATAATTGACATGCGTTTACGACCGTATTGTTTATGTTTAATTTTTTTATTGATTGTTTTAGTGTATAATATTTTAATTAATTATATTTAATTTAATTGTGACATTGGTTTTAAAATTCTAACGTGTAATGTGTATGTGTTGTACGTAATTTTACTTATTGTTGATTATTTGAATGATATGTGTTTTATTGAATTGATTTTTTTTTTAATAATAATGCATACATTATTATAAAAAAAAAATCAATTCAATAAAACACATATCATTCATAGTCCATAGACTATGTCTGAAATAAATGAATTAATAATAATAATTAATGGCTTTAGAATGTTTTATAATTATCATCAGCCCAGCCTTTTCCCAACTATTTTGGGGTCGGCTACCAGTCTCACCGGATACAGCTGAATACAAGTATTTTACATGGATCGACTGCCTGTCTGAGCCTCACAACCCAGTTACTGAGTAACACGACCCCTTGGTCCTACCAAGGGGTCGTGTTACTCAGTAACTTGGTTGTCATAGTTTCGGGCTTCTGCCTACTCGTAAGGACTGAAGAAATTACTATTATTAGTAGTTATAGAATTAATATTATTAATAGTTCTTCAGACCGGAAACATCTTAATACTAGAATTTTACATGGAGCGACTGCTTATCTGACCTCCACAACCCAGTAACTGGGTAATACTATACCCCTTGGTAAGGCTGGTTGTCAGGCTTCTGATGACCCGTAATGACTGTTAAAGTTCCACGAATGGCAAACGGGACCAAACGGCTTAATGTGTTTTCCGGGGCACGTAGGGGTCTTGGTATGTAAAGATGGTCACCCATCCACGGACCAACCGCGGCAAGCGTAGATTAACCTGATCGATCGACCCGTGCGGCTGTTACCTATTACTTAGCCACAAGCCCCTGTAGAATGTTCAATCATCAGGTGTTAATTCCATCGCAGTCTTCGTTAATCAAGATGACCAATCATTTACTACCTACCAAATAATTACTATTTCATTAATTCTAAAAGTCTTAGTAATAAATTTTCTTTTTAAAAATAACCTACCTATATAATCATCCCTGAAAGTTTTTCTAGCTAGTTAAAAACATTGTTTATTATTATCCAGGAATTAAAACTGTTACGAGTATGTACATAAGTAGGAACGTTTTGAGAAAGAATAAATCGACAATAATAATAATTGTTCTGCGTTTACTTTTTTGTTAATATTTAATAGACGTTACGATAAAGTTCTAGCCTTTCTTCATAAAATATTAAATGTTTCAGCCTTGTCACAATTTTATTACGTCCAAGTTAATAAATATATGTTTCACCGGCAATCCACTTTGAAACCCCATTTTTTTGTAGATGGGAAATATTTTAAACAAAGGCAATAAATTATTAACTCAATAGATGGACATAGCGAACAAAATCGTAATCCGATACATTTGTCCTAGTGGACAAAAGTCGCTCAGTCTAGCGTGGTACGCCTGCATATCAAGTCACATTCGTGTGTACAAAGAAAAATATATAAGTAATCTAAGGAAAATATTTGCTAAGAAAATATGCCGAGTTGCGCATTACGATATTGCTAATCTCGTTATGGTAAAACGGCTGGACCTAATTTCGGTTTATTTAGATGGCATCACAGTTTTTATAGGACATTTATCTTTTATCATAAATCTCTTTGATTTTAAGTGATATTCGATATTCCTGTCTAGGTTTTTTTTATATTGGGTTCCGGGAATATTAATTGCCAAATTTATGTCAAACTGGTTTTTTAATAATATTTTAATGGCCTGGTTGCTGGGATCTTTTAGCCAAGTTTTTACTTAGTTACAAAGTTTGTTTAAATAATGATGAAATGAATTATTTACAATGCATGATAATGATATTCCCGCCCGCCCGTTCCCCTTGAGTTTCAGTAAAGATGTGGCACTTTACTGAGACCTCACGCGGACTTCTTGAGAGAACTTGAAGTGATGTTGTACTGTTTTTATTCATTTGCCTACACGAATGCACGTTCACAAACACTTGAATGGTTAATAATCCACCAATAATACATAATATTAATATTCGGCTAAACACAAAATTTTGATGTAAAGCGCACGTAAAACCGACGTATTGCACATTGGGCACCCGCTTTAATGGCACCTGAGCATATGGCACCTGTACGGCACCTATCGATATTTTCCGCAGGTGCCATTTGTGGAATAATTTGTTATTTAATTTTTTTGTCCACAAATGGCACCACGCAATCTTTCAAATATTATGTGAAACAATGGATTAGGAATTTCCTTCAAAATCCTTGGCTTGTAAAATAATGTGTGTTACACAATGAGGTTAAAATCTGCTACTTGCTCACTTCAGATATCGCTACTATCCAACGTCTAAGAATTTGGCAGCTAGCTGTCACCATTCATACATTTTTTATTTAAAAGCCACTTATTTTACGTATAATTAATTAATATGCACCGTTGTGCAGCTGTTGACTGCAAAAATACGGGGACCCATGTACCAAAGATGTTAAAAGACAAAAACTGTGGAAGAAAACTCTTGGAAAAGAAAACGGAAACCCGATATTTCGTCGAGACTATGTGCTATCCTTTTGAAACATGAAGACTTTTATGGGAGAAATTCGTATAAAGGTGATGCTCCCAAGAGAACTAAGTCTGTTTTCTTAATCTACAGGCATTTGTGATATTATGTAAAATATAGTAAAGGTGTATGACTGTGTGTTTTGTATTAGTCAGCGCTGGGGCTCTGTCTCGCATAGGGTCGCAGCATTATGCTGAGCGATGGCCGTTTTAACAGCCTTAGTTCTCTTGGGAGCATCACCTGTGTGATGCTCCCAAGAGAACTAACTCTGTTTTCTTTATCTACAGGCATTTGTGATATTATGTCAATTATAGTAAAGGTGTATGACTGTGTGTTTTGTATTAGCCAGCGCTGGGGCTCTGTCTCGCATAGGGTCGCAGCATTATGCTGAGCGATGGCCGTTTTGCTTGAATGTGACGCATATTTTCCCTCAACTTGTTCTTTCGTTTTTGTATTTTTTTCTTTGCGTTATGCTTACCACAAATAAACGTATTTTCTTTCTTACTTCTTTCTTATTATCATATTATTAGATCAGTGCTAGAATGCATCTCTGAATTTTTTCCGTCAGGAAGATCATCATCGAGTTGGTTTTCAACTTTGATCAGGTTACTTCTGTCGTACGCCTCCAGTCTTCAACAGAAAAAGAACTTAATTAAAGTCTACAAACACAATTTTTTCCACTTTAGCTGTTTTTTTACCTGTGGTAGACGCTTCCTCTGTCCTTAGCTCGTCTTTTAATAGTGGTACACTCCAAATTGCATACATATTTTATTGGTTCGATTCCCACGCGGAACAAATATTCAAGTATGACCTACAAGTAGTTGTTCCGGGTCTGGCTGTTTGTGTATGTGAGTTTAAATGTTTATGAACGCACCCACAATACATATATACAATAAATTCCAAAAAAAAAAAAAACAACGTTTAATTTGTGATCGACACAAAAGCAAACAAACAAAACAATGGCGTTTGTAGACGGACAAGTTACTGTGCTGCCACCTATGACAAGCTTTCGGTTTCTAACCCTATTTGGGCTGTTGGTTAGCAAATCTATAATTGAGAAGAATCTATGAAGAATAGATTAGCAACTCTACAATCTTTAACACTGCAGCAAAAGTTAAAAAAATGGTTTCGGAGACATGGAAGCCAGAACATAAGGTATTTAAAAAGTCTGCGTAGTAGGTAGTTTTATAGCAAACAAAGGTTTCAAAGCAGAAGCACTCCACTTTTTTCCACTACCACATCACAAAGGGAATTTCAGAAAGCAAATGGATCAAAATGCAAATAGAAAGTGCAAATACTCGTAGACAGAGGCTGCATAAATTATGAACTGCAAGTAAATGAATCTGCATGGATTTTGTAGTACTGTCCTTAATTTTTAAGGTATCGTACCCGAAGGGTGCCAAACGGAACTATTATTAAGCCTCCGCTATCCGTCCGCCCGTTCGTCCGTCTGTCTGCCAGCGAGCTACATCTCATCCTCATGACATTCCGCCCGTTTGTTGAAACCGTATATAAATCAGTTTGGTAGTTTTAGAGTTTATCGCGTGCAGACAGACAGACGCGGCGGGGGGACTTTATTTATTTTTTATTTTTTTTAAATGAAGAACATTAAAATGCATTCGTAGTGTATGATGTGAAGTTTACACAAAAAAACCTGTTATTCAAGTGATTACACAAACTGCGGCCGATGACGCCACAAAAAAAAATAGCTATCACGTATGCGGAGTTTTGCTAGCTAATTTAATTTGACCCTGTATATTTGTATTAACCACTTACCTTATATATTAACCATTTACCTTATATAGGTATCAACCACTTACCTTATATGTACTTCCAACGTTAAATTCGAGAAACCACATTTATAGATTACCATTATCATGGAATATTATTTCCACAACAATATTACTTACTGTATATTCGATTCCTATTCGCAGAACAATATTTATCCAACGTAGTTTTACGCACGTTTGCCTCCATTTAACTGTTCGCTACTGTTGAATAAGCAAACACGAAATAATTTGATAAAGGTCCGGTTACTAGATAAACAGGTACACACGGCTACACATCAAGCTGTACATTTCCAGTATAAGCTGATGTCGCATTGTGTAGGATTTCTGGACTATGAGAGGTCAGCGTATACTGGAAATGTATAGCTTGATGTGTAGCCGTGTGTACCTTCTCTTATTACAGCATTTTCAGAGAAAAGAAAGGAAACCCGTTAATTTGCGGTAAGACATAACGCAACGCAAAGTGATCAAGATGGGGGAGAATACGCGTCACAGCCACACAAAACGGCCAGCGCTCAGCATAATGCTTCACAGCATTATGCTGAGCGCTGAGCGCTTCCCAATGCAAGACAGAGCCATGGCGCTGATTTATGACGACAGCCGGCGTTGACGTGATGACGTCCACCGGTGCACCATAAAATGAGATACAAAGTAGGAAATATAATTAAAATAAATACACATTAAAAGTTCTAAATGTATATAAAAATATAATATTTAAATGGTAACATTCCGTTCCATCGGCACTTTTTTACATAATTATTAGTTACATAATAATCATGTCGCATTAGGTAATGAATGATAAGATGGAATATAATAATAACAAAGGCCAAAACACAAAAGTCGCAAAAACGTTCAGGCCGCAAAGAATATAAATACTGCGATATGTTTTGGAATATAAATACCTCAATTGGAATTATCTCTGTACCTATTTTCAGAAAAATCTCAAGCTAGGTAAGTACTTTTCTAAAATATCTAAACGCTTTACTTATATAAGATAATGGAGAATGGCTAATGTCTGGTGAAAATATCATCCAGCCAGCAAGGTTGATTTGATATTCTGGTGAAGAACCCATCACCGTAACAAAAAACCGTAAAACGACAAAAACATTAATTTGTTCTTACTCGGATATTTATAAATGTCACAAACCTCAGTGACACGCTTCGTGGCGCGTGAACATAAAATAAGAACAAGTGGAGTGCTAATGTGCTAGTAAAGCCTTTTTCAGAGCCGCGCTGACTGTGTTAAAATCAAATCAATTACAAAAGTCATTTATTCAAACAAGGCTGAGAATCAGCACTTTTCGAAAGGTCAAAACTACTTAAGACAGTCCCCCAAAAACGCCCGCCCTTCACCACTTCCTAGTGCTTTAGCTGGAAAGAAGAAGTGGCGCAACAAACTCCCCAGCAGCACAGCTGTCTGTGCAGTTAGAAAAACTTGATTACAATAGTATGTATAATCATTTACATTACGCAACACGAAACATTAAATTATTTGCCATTTATGTTAGCTAGCACACGCCGCTATACCAACATTGGATTTGGATTTTTGTTATTCAGTGGAGATTGCACTAGGTACTCAGTGTTTTAATTAACTATCACTCTTCAAAAAAACCTCTAATGCTTAGGTACTGTTGAGACCAGTCTTCTCAGCATCGCCGCGCCCTAGCGGCAGTGAACGAGGGTGCGGGGGCAGCGGCGAGTAAGACGGCCGCACGGCTGGACGTGGGCATCCGCGCCACGATAATCAGCTGTTGCATGCCTTCACGCACTGCTGCTATTGTAACGCGTTTTTAATAACGTCCATATACTTAATCGTGTTTCCATTCTAACCAATACAGTTGTAATTTCATAATTTCCTATAAATTCATTATACATGTTATACAGTCCACTCCTTTCAGTTTGATCCACTACGACCTATCGTCGCGATCAGGTACTCTGTAGTTCCTACAACGCACAGCATTTCTAAAATTACTTCTAGGTAAATTCTCATGATTGGAATAACTCTTCTTCGATCGCAGCAACATGGTCAAACCCAATGGGATCATAGTGACATAAAATGACAATTAATTGCAATATATTTCATGTTGACAGTTCAACGACATTCATTGCGTAATATATGTTGATGTACACGAAAATGTATTTGCTCAACATAATAATATATATTTTTCAAACCTTTGGTGCAATGTATTAGGAATTTCCTTCAAAATCCTTCGGATTGTGATTGAAAACTGTGGTACGGAATCGGGGGCCGCTTAGCACTCCATTCACTACCCCATGCAAGACTTTATAAGAAAAATAAAAGTCGTAATATTTTTACGATGAAGTAATGACTGCCGTAAACTCACGCTTCTCTGTTTTTACCTCCAAGATTACATGAAATTGTAAGGACACGAGCGTTGAAAAGAAAATGTTAAAAAATTAAGAGGGTTTTATTCAGAGCCCTGGAAAAGTCGAAAAGTATTTTGGACTCTAAAATGAAGTGACGGATCTTCCTCTGTAAAGATTATTGGGGTAACTGTACATGTAAACTTCTGCAAAGCAATGGATCTGGATTTTTTAAGCATTCAGTGGATTTTAGTTTTACTTATAGAAAATAAAACTTTTATCAAAAAAGAAAATTCTTCTAGCCCGAACCGAATTTCGTATAATACAGTATCTCAGTCATCTTTTCGAGAACCAATATTTATGGGATGATACATCAAACTTCCTTCAATAAACTTTATCATACACATCCCAATTTTATCTGCATCCCGATAAAAAACGGTTTTTGATGAAACTCCACCGTTTACGACTTTCACAGTGGCGTTTTTTTCTAACAATGAAGAATTTTCTTTTATTATTTTCCCAAGGGTTTTTTTATCATAATCTGTGGGAATAAAGAGTGAAAGAACAAAAGAGATAATAATGTGAAAATAGCCGACCGCATGTGCGTTGAATGGCGGGAAATTCGGGACGCGTTAACCTGTAACAGTGAGAAACGTTAACGCGAATGTTTTGAGGAAGTTGAGAGTAAGGTAGGGGTTGGGGTGAGGTGTTGTTAGTTGGGAGTAGTAGTTTGACTTAGAACATTGTGAAGTGTTGAATGCGGACAATGTCATAAAAGCTGAGCATCAACATTATTTATTTATTAGAGAACACCAACCGCATATTCATTCAATATTAACTTATACTTAAGAATTGGGAAAGGTATTAACTGCTAATGTCATCATCATAATTTCAGCCGGAAGACGTCCACTGCTGGACATAGGCCTCCCCCAAAGGAGGGCGGGGGGTGCCATAATCGCCACGCTTGGCAGACGGGTTGGCGATCGCAGTATGGTGTTAAAATGCATAGGGGCCTCTGCTGCCCATTGTCTAGTAAGTCCCTTAGTCGCCTTTTACGACACCCACGGGAAGAAATAGGATTATTTTTCACGTCCGGCACCACACGGAATGGCAACTGCTAATGTATACCACAACTTATAGAGGTGTACTTAATATTTAAAGAGGAAAGACAAAGAAACGTATAGCTGGGTATGCCAAACTGCGGTGAGATTATAGATTACGGCTAAAGTATGTCATGCTTACTCAGATGTCTCGCTGATGGTGGCGCGTGTGTTGGATCATTTAGCTCCCTCAAAATGGTTGATCTGAATGGTGCTGATCCATACGTCATGTTCGTGAACGGGCGCTGTCAGTTGGGACTGGTCATCTCTCTGCCACGGATTATTTTTAATTAATTTAGTTTTGAATTGTTTTTTTTTTTACCTTTTTATTACGGACGCTTTTGACGTTTTGCATCGTTCTCACATGTATAATTTCAATATGAATGATGTAACCATGGGTGTAACCAATACTTTGTATCAATATTTTAATTTAAAAGAGGATCCGTGGAGTTTCTTGCCCGTTCTTCTCCATAGGAACCTACTACTCTTTGGAATGGGCTTCATATTTCTAACTGACCGACTTCTTGACAATTCAAAAGCCTATAAATGGTTTAATTGAAATAAATGCTTTAAGTTTGAGTTTTGAGTTTGATAAATATAAGTGAAACGACTTATATTTATCTATAATCTGATTTATGGGTTCGATCTCTAGGTCAAACGAGGTGATTTTGAAGTTATTCCATTAAAAGATTTCTAGGCAGGTCATGGTATTTATTTGTGCCTGGTTCTTTGCAACAGGCTCATTCCCTATTACATGGAACTACAACATACCTTACTAGCTAGTTCTAGGTGACCTTTATACCTTCTTTTATCAGGAATTCAGGCATGTTGTACGGCGGACGGTGAGCGATGGGTAGCTCGCCGCCCGATAAGGACCAGGCCCGGGTCGAAGGCGCGTTGTGTTCCACGCGTGGCTTAAAGAGATGCCAGCACCAAATGACGGGGTCCGTTAAAGCTAATGCCTGCCAGGGTTGCGAGTTTGTCCGAAAAGGATATCGTCGGCCCTGGCACACAGGCAACGGGAGGAACACGGGTGGGTATTAGTCAGTAAAAGTCTGACACGCCCTCCCGCTCCGCCCAGAGCGGGAGAAGATATTTGATAATTTCCAACCCAAAAAAAAAGGCGTGTTGTTAAGCCATGTCGTTCAATATCTGACTTCGGGTATATTTTTCCATATTTTCACCCGAAGATTAGTGCTTTTACGTCATCATAATTTTTAGGTGACTGCCGCTGATATTAATATCAGTTGACGAGGCGACGACATAACGCTGACGTAATTATTTTTCAGCTCAGTAATCCGACCGTCAATAATTACTTTCACGTCATATTAAATATTTTTGACGAATATGAGATAACTTTCCTTATTCGTGTCATGGTTTATCTCTAAGAGACTTTGAAGGAGATTATGGTATTAATTTAACGTAATTTTATGGGACATTTTACACCAGATTTTTATGGGAGGGCTAAAGCTAACAAACTGCTTGACAAAAACTTATTGGTCTACTTAAGAGGCCGGCGATGGATGCGTAGTTCATACAAACGTAATACCAGAATAATTTGTAAATCAAACATATTCTTAAGGTAGTGTGTCTATAATCCGATTGGAATACAGACTATCTAGGTTCCCAAATATATATTTTGAATGGACACTGATTTAAAGAAGAGTTATGACAAAAATAAGTTTTAAATTCCTCAAATCTCGTCTTTATATCATTGTCCTTTCAAAATATATATTTGGGAACATAGATATTCTGTAATCCAATCGAAATAAATACACACTACATTAAGAATATGTTTGTTTTACAAATTATTTTGGTTTGTATGAACTACGCATGTTACGCCGGCCCCTTAAAAAGAAACAAGAAAGAAGTAAAAAACATGAGAATAATGTCAAATTAGGGTTGAAACTAAAACTTCGAAACAGGGTTGAAAATCTATCTATATAAAAACCAATAGCCGCATGTATGAAAGACCATCAATTGAGAACGGTTCGACCGATTTGACAGATACTTTTTTTTGTTGAATTTGTATTTGTTAGGAAAAGGTTTGTATTAAATATTTTTTTGTAAAATCTACAGAAAATCTTGGACATTTTTATAGTATTTTTGTATTAAAATTTCAATATAAAAAGTAAATTTATGCAGTCGGGTACGTACTTATTTTGATTTTTTAAATTTACTTTTATATTTTATACTTTTTATTAAACATTTTTCACGTTAATATGTCCTATTATTACACGAGTATAAGATTTTTATCACAGCTTTATTATAAGTTTTGAAAATTTTAGTAAAAATGGTTGCTGGAACTTTAAACAGATAGAGATCCTAAATGGTCATTAAAAATGAAAAATTATTAGAATAATTTAAAAATGATTTTCAAATACATATTCAATGATACCCCACTTAACATAGTTCATCGACTTTCATTTATTTCATTTTCACAATATGGCGTCTGGTTGTTGCCATATTAAATTTTGATTACTGTCATGTGACATTCACAATATTAAGACAAATTGATTGACGTAAGAATCATCAAAATGTTGTGCCATAATCGCCACGCTTGGCAGGCGGGTTGGCGATCGCAGTATGGTTTTAAAATGCATTGAGAACGCTTCTGCCCATGCTCTAGTAAGTCCCTTAGTCGCTTTTTACGACACCCACGAGAAGAAATAGAATGGTGCTATTCTTTACGTCCGACACCACACGGTACAGCTAGTAAAGTATAATATTTAGACCAAAATAAATGCGATGGGAATGGACTGTATGTATTTGTGGTTGGTGGAATGAAATAAAACTAAAGCTTAGTGTGATAAAAGGATTTTAGTGGAAAATATGAAAAACATAACAAAATATTGGAAACGCAAACCCTTAACCTTTGATAGATACAAGCAAAGAAAAAAGAAAAGAATAACATTCATAAAAAATATAAAAAACTTCTAAAAAGTTTACCAAGGAGTTCGCAACATTGATGGTCAGATGATATAAACAGAAAAACTAACATTCATGGTTTGCGTACTTACAAACTTACTAGGGCATCATAATATCGGTAGAGTTTCTACTATGATGAACTTCAGAAGCCTTAGCTTGCCTTTCATGGAAGTTATAAGAGGATTTACTCATCGAAATATGAAACTCCCTTAGTTTTCGTACAGATTACATGATGCAAAGCAGTGCTTTACCGACACGTTAGATGGCAGTAACTTTTCCTTGCCTGAACTTAATACACTATATAATACAGTATTTATCAAATAGGTAGGCATGAGGTGGTTAGTATACTAACTTGCACATTTTGCTATGTTATACATACCCATACATAAACTCACTCCTTCTTCCCATGGGGGTAGGCAGAAACTATAGAACGCCACCTGCTACGCTCCTTACATACTCCTTTTGCTTCGCCTACGTTCATACATCTGGTCATACACACACGCCGGTTGCGAGTACTACGCACCTGATCTTTCTGAAGAACATCACCAATTAGGTCACTATTATGTCCTCCTAGGTCGTCCCCTCCCGGCGTTTCCACTCACCTCTGCATTATGAATACCTTTTGTTAGTCGCCTTACACTCATCCTCTCAACATAACCAAACCATCTAAGCATACTCTTTTAAATTTTTAGGGTTCCGTACCCAAAGGGTAAAAAGGGAACCCTATTACTAAGGCTCCGCTGTCTGTCTGTCTGTCCGTCTGTCACCAGGCTGTATCTCATGAACTGTGATAGTTAGACAGTTGAAATTTTCACAGATGATGTATTTCTGTTGCCGCTATAACAACAAATACTAAAAAACAGAATAAAATTAATATTTAAGGGGGCTCCCATACAACAAACGTGGTTTTTTTTGCTCGTTTTTGCTCGATATTTATAACGGCAACAGGTAGTCGCTTGAAACATTCACAGAATATTTAGTTATATATTCACTTTAAAAATAAATAATTAGATTCAAATAAAACAAATATTTAAGGGGGGCTCCTATACAACAAACGTGATTTTTTTGCCATTTTTATAGATAATGGTACAGAACACTTCGTGCGTGAGTCCGACTCGCACTTGGCCGGTTTTTGATACTACATCTTCTTTTAAACTTCACTGTTGCCTTATCACCTCGTTGTCTTGTTCAGCCTATCATTCATAGTTATATTATAAATCCTAAGAAATAGGGGATGAGCCTATTCTCATTAACCACGCACAGATCCGTACCCCAGACAGCTAGGTACTGAGATAAATCTATTGGAATGACCCAATACAACAGTTTTCCCAACGAGACAGCCGTAGTAAATCATCTGCCTCCTTCCAACTATGTTAAGCTCGGCTTCCAGTCTCAGTCAAAGAACCAGCACCCAGTATTTTACGCTAGCTGTAGCTACGTAGCAGTAGCTACGCTGATGATATGGTGCTGCTGAGCGCATCAATAGGGGGACTCACTAATAAGCATCTGCGAAACGTACGCTCATACACATGGCCTAAAATATAACGTACAAAAGAGCGAGCTTATGGTTTTCAGTGCGGGTTCTAAGTGTCCGGCGGAGGTTGCACCAGTAAGGCTGGCTGGGGTACCCTTGGAGCGGGTGCATAGTTTTAAGTATCTGGGCCATATTGTGACGTCCGACCTGAAGGACGACGCTGATATTGAGCGACAAAGGAGGGCGCTGTCGGTGAGGGCGAATATGATTGCCCGCAGGTTTGCTCGTAGCTCCAAGGATGTGAAGATCACCTTGTTTCGAGCCTACTGCACATCTTTTTATACTAGTAGTCTGTGGGTGTCATATTTGCAGAAATCCTACAGTGCTCTCCGCGTTCAATATAATAACGCGCTGATGGCGCTGCTGCGGCGGCCTCGCTTCTGCAGCGCATCGGGAATGTTCGCGAGCGTCCGCATTGACTGTTTTTATGCCAGCATGCGGGCGGCCTCGATGGCGAGTAGAGTGCGGGGCAGCGGCAACGGCCTTCTTACCGTTGTGGCCAGGTTAGACAGGCCGTTCTTCCGACACTGGCAGGCCTTACATGCACCCGTATATCGGGCTTGGGGCAGGTAGAATTTGAAGTGATACTCCATACTCAATACTTTTATTGCATTCCACATGTAGATTCTTAGGTGGTAAACTTATAATTAGATCATATGGACCCTGTCGGGCACAGCAAAATAAGTGAGTTAGGAGAGGGGAAGCATTTAAAAGGTACTATTAATTAATAAAAACAAGTAAAATTTTAAGTTATGACTTTATCCGTCTTATTCCAAAACACGATCTAAATTTAGTACTAGGATAATTGCTAGGTTTGCCACCATGACTAAATAAAACGTTATTATAAAATGAAGTTTATGACTAGTTCATGAACTAGCTATGGTACTAAAGATAGTCCGCCGAGACCCCTAGTTTTTCTATGGACTAACTTCAGTACTAATTTATTTGAGGTTAGCGTTTATTGTTATTGTGTGGCTTTTTATTTACAAATCGACTTGATGGATTTGGAAGATTTGTATAATTATGCTGGAGACGTCTCGGCGATCTTACAGACATCGTCTTAAGTAGTACGACGTAATATTTCCTATAATAATATGAACATTTGCGTTAGGCAGTCGAAATAAGATGATACAAAGCATTGCTTACCTAATATTAATTAAAAATCCATGTTTTGGTCAGTGGGTCGTCTTAGGGTTTTACTAAGTTTATCTTCAACGGTTTAACCAGACACAACTCACGAACAAACCACATAATTATCAACAGTACCTAATACTAAGATTTATTATTTACGGACGCAACATAAACATTCGTCTCAAATTACGAGTGCCGCGCCGTACCTATGTAATTCACTCCACTTCACGCTAGAGGTGTTAAAAAATATGATAACTTGATTATAAAAAGCACGTCAAAAGTACAAGTGGTGCTTGTTCAATATATTGTAACCTAAACAAAGAACGATTTACGACATATTTTTGTATTGATTAATAATTATTTATGCATTTCAAGTGTTATTATAATATCAATATTTAGAGAAACGAAACGTTGCTTCAAATAGATGCAGAATGAACGAATGAAAGTATGCCGTTTTTGTTTCTTATCTGTGGAACCATGAACCTTCTTTGGTACTAACTGATCCTCGAAAAGTCTTCGTTTTGTAATAAGAACACGTTTTGAGCCTGATATTAACTTGAATACCGTAACAACCCTAGACCTTGTGGTCTTGGTATAAAACAGTACTTAAGCATTTTTTTGTAATAAGACGGTATATGTCTATCACTTAGATACTCGTTTATCGAGTAGTAGCTTTTATTTAGCAAAAATACTCGTAAGTTTTTTCAAAAATATGCTAATTTTCTCTTCTTTTTTTATTGTTGCGGGTATTTTATTAGGTATATAATTTAATGGACATTACATAGGGACTTGTAGAGTCCATTTTTAATCGAGAACTTGGTCCGTCTTATTACAACACAAGATTTATTTTTTGACAGGGCTTAAACCATGGAGCCAGTTTTTGTAATAAGAACGTAACAGTGATTGAAATACCGTTCTTTATACAAAACTGAAAACTTAGTTCGGTACTAAGTTGTCAATTTTTTGTTTAGGAACTTTACCATAGTCGGAATAAAGTTCGAAATTCAATAATGGCTCCATGTTTTAAACCTGGGTCTGAATATAAACCTTGTTTTGGAGTAAGGGGGTTTAAGTTTAGCCTGGATCGGTGTCTGAGTAGATAGCGTGTCTGAATGTCTTCACTTTGATTGCTCACACTTGCTTCATAGACTTTTATAAATATTTAAATTTTTAATGGTGTGATATTTTCATAACATTTTTTACAGTTTACTTTTACTTTTTGTACTTGACATTTTAATTTTTGTAGATTCAGACATATTTTATTGTGGTAATTTTTAATGATTGATTATTTTTATGTAATTTTATTTAATGAGTTGTTTAATGTTAAAATTTATTTGGTTGATAATTTTATTTTTGGTTTTTGTCTGTTTGGATAGTTTGTATGGTCTATTTCAATTATTTTTTTTTTCAATGGGTGTAATTTACCTGAAATAAATGAATTTATTTATTTACAAAGAGCGACAGCCCACCTGACCTCCACAACTCACTTACTCTAACCTAATTATCGCCTAACCAGCTGCTTTAGCAGCTGAATTTTATATTGGCCGACTGCCTACCTGACCTCCACCGACAGTTATGGTCATAGTACCCAAATATCGAATCCTAAGCAATTCTTGCTTAAAAGGTGATCTCCATATCATTTATATAAATGCACTTTGTAATTTAAATAAACATTTTTATTATATTTATTTCCCATGTGGGGGCTTTAGTCTGCAATAAGTTAGTTCTGTTTCTCCGTACTCGAGAGTTTCATTACATTTTATTATTATATTAACGTTGTCTGGGACTTAACTGTATTATTGCTCCCATGTGTTGTAATAAGAGTTTATTGCTTTCACAAATACATTTAGTATCTAAGATTATTATCACCATATTAGTAGCGATCTAGGAGACCCGATCTCAGCAATGTTTAAGAGTTGAATTGGGGGAACAGATTTTGTTTTTCTAAGGTTCTGATCCTGAAACAGGTTTGATTGATATGAATGGTTGATTTTGGTGGTGGTCCATTGAGCTGAGAAACGCTGCTGATAGAATACCGGTAGGCCTCCTAGTAGAGCTGCACGATTACTGACAAATGCTTGCACTTGGACAGGTCCACTCAAAATTGTGTGGTTCTATCCTCAAAAGACCATTTCAGACACGGATCTACATGGTCCTCACATGATCTGACCAAGATTATGTCTGGACTTTAAAAGAGACTTTGACCCCTGAGTTTGTTTCGCCATTTCTTCTCAGGGGTAGTTATAAAAAATGTCGACTCCATCTAGCTTATTTTTAAATATTTTTTTAATATGACGTGTAAAAGTGATTTGGATGTCCTACTTACACAATAAACGATTTCATTTAGATTCATTTCTTGCCGTCCAGAGGCCGGGGGGCGGGGGGGGGGGTGTGTCTATAAGGCTTTTACTAAATGCAAAGACGATAGTTAGACGAAAACATTCATAATTTTCTGCATATTAAATAATTATTTTTAGGCAAATATTTAACTAATCCCTAAAAACTTACTGATCTTCTTTCTAACGATGTACAGACGGCTACACATCAAGCTATACATTTCCAGTATAAGCTGGTCTTGCATTGTATATGATTTCCGTACAGTGCGAGATCAGCGTAAACTGGATTTGTATAGCTTTATGTGTTTAATTTTCTGGCCTTTTTTGCAGTTGGTTGCAGTAACTAAGCTAGGGCACCTCGACCAAATGGGTTACGTTAGGTTAGAACTATGACCAAGCGTGCGAGCGAACGAAGTGATCCAACCAATCCAGGTTGGTCGTACTTAGTTGGCTATTTATTAATTTTAGGATCCACGCGCGAGCCGAATTGGTCACAGTAACGAAGCTAGAGCTCCCCGACCAAAGGGGTTAGGTTCGGTTAGAACTGTGACAAAACGCGCGAGCGAGCGGAGTGATCCAAGCGATCCAGATTGGTCGCAGTTACTTGGTTATTAAGTATTTTTACGACCCTATTATACGAATTATTTGAGATTAAAATAAATACATGCCTTAGTTTTGCAGCATCATTATCATCCTTTAGCCCTCAGTTCCACTTATTGGAGATCGACTATTACATTGAGGAAACGTAGATCAGCCCAAGAGAAAGGAAAAAAGCAGCTGGCAGAATGAGAGTTGCTGAAAACCGAGTTGAAAGGCGTGCATTAGGAGATGCCCATGTCCAGCAGTGGGCTGCTAATGAGGATGATGAAAGGAAAAAGATCAATCCACTTTTCCAATAATAACAAGAACTAGGGTAACAATAATCGTTAACAAGTCAGGCCAGTAACTACAACTTCCTAATACTTCAGTAATCTAGTTTATTCTAAAACATAAAGCATTTAATAGTTTAACTGTACAGTTTGCTCGCTATCCACTTATTGGAGTCAGCACTTAGCAAGGGTTAAGAGTTAGGGTCGGAGCATAGTGGGACAGCGAAGAAAATTGAATTAGGTTAATATTTTTTTTACTATTTTCTTACTATTGTTTTAGGAAAATCTTGGAAAATGGACATCCGTGAAAGTGTGAACCGCAGTCAACTGAGCTATGGAAAATAACTTTTTTTTCGTGACTCAGGTAAGCTTTAAATTGAATAGAGACAAGGGAGTCTACTCCGAAACGCCGAAACGCCGTTTCTTGACTTCCAAAGTTACCTTTTTTGACTTTGAATCCTTAACTGATTTCAAGTCACATATTTGAGTTTGACTTATTGCCTATGTTGCAATTTTAAATATTATTATGTTTATATCAGTATTTAGAACTAAGTATATTGAATTTTTTTCACGCTACACCGGTTGACGTCATCACGTCAAAGCCGAATGTCACTGAAAACTAGCACTGGGACTCTGTCACGCATAGGGTCGCAGCATTATGTTGAGCAATGACTGGTTTGCGTGAATGTGACGCATATTTTCCCCCAACTTGCTTTTTCGTGTTTGTGTTTCGTTCTTTGCATTATAACTACCGCAAATAAAAAAATAAAAAAAATACGATAGTCACAATTTTAGGGGCTCCGAGTTGATTTGGAGCCCCCAAATCAATTCTAAATATTTCTAACTGGCCGACTCCTTGACAATTCAAAAGTGATGTAAATGGTTTAATTGAAATAAATGCTTTGAATTTGAGTTTTGAGTTTGATTATAAAAAGAATAACAGTGGTAATTTGAATAGGTATAAGGACAATTTAAGTTGGTAGTCAATTTGCGTAATAATGATTTCCCTGAGTTTACTTATGTTTTAGAAAAAGTGAGAATCAAGTATCTCTCTTACTAGACATTATTACACGCTGTCTTATTTTTTCAATCGCTCCGCTCGTCACTATGTCCTCACCGTAGATGTCGAGAGAACACTTAACACATAAACTGTTAACTTAGCGGCTTGTGCGACTCGGTCCACACTCTTTTTTTTTGTTATTTTAGAACCTCTTCTGTAGCTGTAGAGAATAGTAATATTTTTGTTAAAGAGCTTTTGTAAATGTCGGGAAGATTGTAGTAGTTATTCGAAAATCTTTTATTCGATAAAACAACGTTTATTTTTAAGAGGCCGGCGATGGATGCTTAGTTCATACAAACGTAATACCAAAATAATTTGTAAATCAAACATATTATTTAGGTAGTGTGTCTTTATTCCGTTTGGAATACAGAATATCTAGGTTCCCAAATATATATTTTGAATGGACACTCATTTTAACAAGAGTTATGAGAAAAATAAGTTTTATATAGAAATTTTAAATTCCTCACTATCTCGCCTTCATATCATTGTCCTAGTAAAATATCTATGTGGGAACATAGATACTTATTTTGGTATTACGTTTGTATGAACTACGCATGCTACGCCGGCCCCTTAAGATTATATATTATTACTTATATTCTTAACATTATAATCACATTATAAAAATGTATTACCATTATAGCAATTACGGCTGGCTTCCTTGACACTATTTGAGCTTTAAAACTTAATTTCATGCGACCGCAAGGAGTAAGTTACAAGAATTAAATTTTTCACTAACTGACGAAAAAGTCTCTCAAATAGTTTCGACTCATTTCAAGGACGGAATGTTAATTTATCTAGATTTATAAGAACGTTAATTAATGTAGACCCGCGCTGATTAATGAAAATAAATCACTTTCTGTTCTACACAAAAAGGGTTTTACATTGTCATTCAGTTAATTAACTTAGGCGCTTAGCTCACACAAGAATTCGTCTGTCAAACGTTATGATGGGGGCCGATCAACCCCATATCTGTTAAAATTATAATACAAGGTCAAATTGAATTAAGTGGCGATACTTCAAAGACGTGTTGGCGTATCATCTAATGATGATAAAAACCTGGGTCGGAAAAAGTGTTATTACACTTATTCCGACCCGGGAATCGAACCGAGGACCCCACACTCAGGAGTCGCGCTCGCGACCTCGAGATCAACGGTAGCGTCAGTCAGTAGGAATTTCTTGGTAACAGCCTTGGAGTTTGGAAGTTGACAGCGTGATACCCCTCTTGCGCGTCGTGTCCTCGGAAAGCGCAATAAAATCAAAATCAAAGTTTTTTTTTAAAGTTTTACTGTAATCTTTAAGTAAAGAACTATTTTCTGTATTTTTTGCAACATTTTAGTCTGAGTAGTTTCAGATAAGGGGGGGGGGTAGTAATTTTTTATTTATTTTCTTAAATAATTTCAAAAGTGTTTCTTTTAAAATTATAAAAAAATATAAATGTCCAGTAGATTCGGAGCAAATCAGCTGTGACAGACGGAAAGACAGACAGACAGACATACGAGTGATCATGTAGGGGTTCCTTTTTTCTTTTTGAGGTACGGAACCCTACAAACAGCGGCCGTAATCAGTTGTAGATACGTATACTTGAAATCAAGTCTGCATCATTAAAATTTCACCTGCTGGCTATGTGGCACTTATATATTGAAAATACTAGAATTAATGTTTTTGGACAATATAAAACGTACGATATTGGCTGTTGTAATGCCATCCTTGCTTTTCCAGTGTCCGATAAGGACAATTGTACAAGTTAGTGATAAGGTAGATAATAATCAACAATTTTGTGTTTTTCTGCACTGGGCGATGTGGTCGCTAAGCGACAAAGCCCTTTAAATAAAAAAAAAATATAATATTGCATATCCCACTATTTTGTAAGTAAAAATACGAGCAAAGTACTAGGCGCACATACATTCGCATCAGTGTGAAACACCACCACCACATTCATTCTTTATCAATTGCTACATTTGAAATAAATTGCTTGTCGTAAACAGGAGAGCCGGGGACCGGTTACTAGGGAAGCAGTTATTCAGGGGAGTCACGTATGCGTTACTATACGTTTCTCCCGAAATTCGTGTGAACGTGTGAAGCATCGGTAACTTCGTTGGGTTAAGGTGTTGTGTAAGTAGAAAGAAGGAGCGTTTTGAAAGAATTATGTTTTTATGAAAGTTGAATATTGGATTTATCATAAATTGTTTGGTTTTGTTCGTGCCAGAGTTCGAGCATTAGCGAGTCTGGATGTTCCTTGAAAATGTATTTCTTATTTATTCAATATAAATTAAATGTACAATTCAAATAATGATACCAACATAGCTGACAACAACCGAAACAGTGTGTACTTTCATTAGTATACTGTTTTTATTTGTTTTGGGAGGGAAATTATCAAAAAACTTCTCGCGCTCTGGGCGGAGCGGGAGGGCGTGTCAGACATTTACTAACTAAAACCCACCTGTGTTCCTTCAAAAGCCTGTGTGCCAGGGCCAAACCTGCAATGTATTCAAACATCATCAATTCTTTATTTTATTGGTAAGGGCAAGATAGAGGTCGGACTTCATTGATAAACACGCTTGCTCTTTTTGTTGCATGAGACAGTAGTAGTAATGTAGTACCTACCTTATACCTAAATATAAATGTCGAAAAAGAAACCAGTGCTGGGGCTCTGTCTCGCATAGGGTCGCAGCATTATGCTGAGCGGCGGCCGTTTTGGGTGGATGTGACGCATTTTTTTCCCCAACCTATACTTTTTTGTATTTGTTCTTTCTTTGCGTCTTTTTTACCGCAAATAAACGTATTTTCTTTCTTTTTCATAGTGGGAGGTACTTGAAACTCGTAATTCAAATTATGAGTTTCAAGTACCTCCCACTATGACTTTCTGTGGCATTAATGCCACAATAATTGTTTTCTCTGAGGCTGCTCTCTCGAAAAAAGCTTGAAAAAAGCATGCAGATAAAGCAACTTTTTATCGAGATTTTTTTTTTTTTTTTTTAAAAAACGTTGCCCCCACTAGGAATTTCCAGAGACTTTTTTTTTTAGACGTTGCCCCACACATTACATAATTACAAACGTTGCCGCACACATAATTACATCTGAAAAAAATTGTAATCTACGTGATATGATACATAATTTCGTTAAGACATAACTTTTCTATCGGTATCACATAATAAGCAAAAAAAAAACACCAAATCACTTCCAAATCATTGGGATGAAATCATTTACTTCTTCATTTTTATCAAAACGTTATAAAAAAAAAATCGACTGCTTTACAATACAAAGGAAAATGATTTGGTTTTGTTACTTATTGAAAATATGTATTATTTTTATTATAATAAATTAAAAATGAGTCCGATGCGGGTAGCGGAGTGGCTGCGGAGATAGGTCGTTAGCTCCACTCAAATAATTAAAGACATTGGTATGATTACAAGCCTTAACGCTCCTCGCTTATACATCAAAATTCAGCTACATGCGTGTGGAAGTCAGGGGCGGACACTGCTTACGACGGGCAAAAACGTAATCACATTTCTTTCACCCTTAACTCCGCAGGAAGGAATTAAAGTAATTGAATTGGAACTCTTATCCAATCTCAACAGGAAATGTAACTTTGTATTGAAGAAACTAGAAATGAGTGAAGAATGGGCTGCCTTTAATGATGTACCTAATGAGGGTCAGATTAATGTGCTAAGCATTTGTCGTTGTATCAAAATGTGTTATAAATTGATGCTAAGAATTTTGGAATGTAGTTTCTTACAGCATTTAATAAACTCTAGTCACGACACTTTTATTAGGTAACAAAAGTGTGACGTTGAAAATGTTACACTTTTTAGGGTTCCTTACCTCAAAAGGAAAAAAGGAACCCTTATAGGATTACTCGTGTGTCATTCTGTCTGTCTGTCCGTCTGTCACAGCTGATTTGCTCTGATTCTACTGGACCAATTAAGTTGAAATTTGGTACACATATGAAATTCTGTGACCCAAAAATTATGTAAATAAATTAATTTTGATTAAGGAGGTCACTTTTGAGGGGCCAATTAGAAAACAAAAAAAAAATTGCTGACTGTAACGTGTGACATATCAAATGAAAGGGCTTGTTTTATGGATTTCATATATATATATATTTTATTTTAAAATACATACTTTTGAAATTATTTAAGAAAATAGATGAAAAGTGACCATTCCCCCCCCCCCTTATCTCCGAAACTCTCAGTAGTAAAATTTTTATAAAAATATAGAAAATTGTTCTTTACTCATAGATTACAGGAAAACCTATAAGAAGTCTGTGGTCTTAATATAACATGGTAAATCACTCAATATTGTGCGTACAAACTTACATTTTCAGTTGGAATGTATGGGGATCATGTTTTTCAACTACAATGTTAAGTTTGATCTTGGGATTGTAGCGGCATCAACACCGCCACATGCGAACTACGCGTCACACTGACGTCACGCAAATCCTGCATCGCGCAAGCTGAGTTTATCACGCAACTAGCATAATATACAACGTCCCGACATCAACCGTCGGGCAGTTGCGCGCCAGACACGACACCCGTCTGGTCGGAGGATCCTCCCTTTTCTATGGTGGATGAGTGAACTTTACACCCTGTTCCTCATACCACCAAAGGATAAATTCATGCCAACTATTACGGAACCCTTCATTGTGCGTGGTCCGACACGCACTTGGCCGGGTTTTTTTCAGTCTAGCTCTCATTCTCGAAGTGTGCAAAAGTGAAAGGTACTTCGTTCCAACCAGGTCCCAAGACACCTCTCAACTTTTTTTGAAGTGAATACTTCTTCAAGGCTCATGCACACTGGCGCGATATCGCGAGCGCGACGCGACACTAGTATCCCAATTTCTTTGTCGCTGCCGGTCGCACCCGCGATATCACACCAGTCTGTACGAGCCTTTAGGCGCGTTGAGCGATTTTTGGTAGAGGAAAAACTTATGGGTTCGCGTCACCGACATCATGCCCACGCCGACATGCTGTAGTAGCATGAGGACAGACAAACAGACGGTGGAGCCTTAGTAATCGGGTTCCCTTTTTACCCTATGGGTACGGACCCTAAAAAAAACATTCAACGTAAAATATTAAGCTATTACACCAGGCAAGCAGAAAAATCGAGAGTATGGCACCTTCGCGACTGAGGCGCACATGCGCTCTATTAATTATGTTCTACTCTCACCTTTAAGCTGACATGGTTATGCATATTGGATAATGTAACTGTCGCATTACTTTCGAGCTTTGTTTGTTTATAAAGAACCATGGAATACGAGAGTATTTTTTTAACTAACAATAGCTACAGGAAAACTCACGCTAAGCAAGATTCACGCTGCTCTGTCGCATGCGACTGTCGTCGGGTGGATTTATTCATTTCTAATACCAACAACTAATACCATTGGTATTTGTTTCAACTCATAATTTATTTTCTATTCCGAATGGATACCACTCTTTAAATAATTAAATGTAATGTGCGAACGAATACTAACAACTTGAATTTGGTACAGTCAGCTCAGTCAAAACTAGTCAAATTAAATTTATTTTCTGGTATTTTTATGTATTTTGATAATTTATTTTTCAATTAAAGGTCTTATAATTACCTACATACAAAGCATTTTTACTGACTGTATGTACCTTACACATTTGAACTTGTTTTGGTATTAGTTTAAACAATGGTATCCGTTTGGAATAGAAAATAGATAAGAGTTGAAACAATTAATACCAGTGGTATTAGTAATTGGTATAAGAACGGAATAAATCGTCGGGTGAACGCGTGCACCGAGCGTTTAGTCGCCGCCATAAGTAGCGAGAGCGTGCGACTCCCCCCTAGCCTATAGTTGAGACTCTGCAACTCGATGTCAAGTGTGCTGGAGCTTTGAACAAAATGATGTCAACCAGCGCTGGGGTTCTGTCTCGAATAGGGTCGCAGCATTATGCTGAGCGGTGGCCGTTTTGCGTGGTTGTGACGCATATTTTCCCCCTACTTGTTCTTTTTGTATCTAAGTGCTTCTTCGCGTCATGTTTACCGTAAATAAACGTATTTTCTTTCTTTTTTTTGTATGAAAATTATCGGCCGCAGCCTGTTCTTGTGTCTAGTTGTCGATCTGTCGCAGTTGCATGTCCCATAGTGTGCAAGGTAGCTTAAGATCGACTAAACGCTCAAAATTTTCTCCTATAATTATGTTTTCATACGAAACCGTTGTTCGTAATAACTTCTTGGTTTCTTTGCACAAAATAATGAGTATAATTTCATTATAACAATATAATGAGCTCCAGCACAAAGGGAAAATTCCAATCTTTTTCTTTGTTGGAGTCTTTTGAAGTTATTTTCCAAGCTCTTTCAGGATTATTAATACCTTAATTAAATTTTTGTGTTCTATTTCGATACTAGCTGTGGCCCACGATTTCATTCTTATGTCAAGTTCTACCACCAAGACAAAGGTTGGGTTTCCAAAATTCGTACGACTTAGAATAGAATAATTACTCTTTATTATGTACCCGTACATCATAAAAGTTACAGATAAAAAGAAATTTGTGTTCAGCAGCTTCAATATCATCAGGATTGTGCCGGAATATAGCAGTTCGTCGTGGACGAGGTACGACAGCGGCTCCCCTGACATCTTCTATCATCTGTAGACAGCCGCCATGCAACCATCGATGCGACGTTCTGCTGGACCTATTTGGTGATTTCAGTAACTTTCTAACAAAACTAGACAGCGGGCGCCACTTGCGGCCCCGTCATTTATTTGGTCAGCAGTTATATTGTTTGGTGTTTAGTTGGTACCTACAAAGAATTAAAAGAGAACATGATCTAAAATAAAAGTACAGGTGTGCCACACCACCATAAACCACCATAAAACTAGTGGCGTAAACATCACCTACTCGACTCTAACACTTTTACGATGAACCCTAGCTACCCTAGGTTTTATGATCAACCCCAGGATTTACGTGCCATGCCCACTTTAATCTCTTTGTTTTTATTTCGCAAACTTATACCATAAACCCGAAATTTTCAAAAGTACAAGTGCTGTTAAGGTTGTTTAACATCCTCCGGAATACGGATTTGGCTGAACGAAAAAACAAAAAGTTGAGAATTGATCTCATAAAATTGAGGAATAAAAACAATCATTCTTGGCAACCCGCCAGTGAAGTAACGGTTAATGTTAGACCTACTCGTACACAAATTACGAAAACAAAAGCACAATCTAAGGGTGGTCGCACATCTGACGGATTGGAAAATGCGTTAAAAAGAGCGTCAGGCGTTGATTTAAAAGAGTGTCCGTGGAGTTTCTTGCCCGTTCTTCTCAATAGCTTCATCTTTATGACTAACCGACCCCTTGACAATTCAATAGTGCTTGTAATTGGTTTATTTGAAATAAATGCTTTGAGTTTGAGTTGAGTTGAGTTCATTGAGTCGCGCCGTTTGGCAACGCTACGTATACATTGGTTATGTTTGTAGATAATACGTACCTGAGCACACGTTAAAGTACAGTCCAGAGTAAAAAGTTCTAGTGTGCCGAACTTATTGCATAGAATACAAGTAACCTATCTAAATGACAATATTTTTTAAGAGTCATAGGTAAACATTTCTAACGAAAGAAGAGTAGGTACGAAAAGGTTCAGAGTAGGGCTTATCGTTAAGGCTTCTACATACTGGCGCGACACGCGACGCGACACAAAGGCACCGCTTGTCGCGCGACACGCGGGGCCTTTGTGTCGCGCCAGTATGTAGAAGCCTTTAGTAATTGTTACATTATAATTATACAATATTAGCTTTTGTTTATACTAAACCTGAAAAGGGGTCATTGTACTCATCATTTTGAAAAAATAATTCCCTGATTTGAAATAAAAATCAGCTGTTCCATACATTTTGTCGATTTAAGTGAACACAAATGATATTTTCCGCGATTTCAAGGTTGGCCCCAAAGAAAATAATTCTCAAAATGATGAGTACAATGACCCCTTTTCGGGTTTAGTATAAACAAAAACGAATGTTGTTTAATATACCAAATTGTATTATATTTTGCGTATCGTCGGACAATTAGGCTTTGATTATTTATAAGTCAAGATACAGTGTCGCGCTGAAAAATAATTAAAACAAACAGGCCAACATTGATAGGCTGGTGTGCGTGACAGCTATGTCTTACACTCGCGACACGTCATTGTGCTGTCATTGTGTTATTCTAGTGTGCGTGCATATTGCGGCCAACAGTTGGACGCATTTTTTTTCGACGAGTTCACAGTTTTGGATATCTATCTATACAACATTATTTTTATTAAGCGAAACCTGAATACAGTTTGTTCAGAATAAGGAACTGAATCGATTTCAATAATTTTTACACCATGTTATATTTTGTTCCAAAAATATTTAAGTGTGATGGAAAATGGTATCACCATTTAATTACTTACAAAACAATCGCCGTACGGTTAGGTACCTTATTTACCTTACTGCCAAATTATTATCAATGAGCGCAAGACGACCCTTTTTTTTTTTTTTTTTTGGGTGGGAAATTATCTAATAATTTTTCCCGCTCTGGGCTGAGCGGGAGGGCGTGTCAGACGTTTACTGACTAAAACCCACCCGTGTTCCTTCCGTTGCCTGTGTGCCGGGGTCACGATATCCCTTTCGGACAAACTCGCAACCCCGGCAGGCATTGGCCCTAACGGACCCCGTCAGTTGGTGCTGACATCTCTTTGAGGCGCTCGTGAAACACAACGCGCCGTCGACCCGGGCCTGGTCCTTATCGGACGGCGAGCTACCCATCGCTCACCGTCCGCAGGCCCGCGCCTACGGTGGCCGGAAATCAGCTTGTGACTCCCGACGCCCGGGGCGTCTCCTGCGGCGGCTAAGGGCGTGAGGGCGCGAACCCTGCCTTACCCTCACGCGTTCCGCCTCCTCCTTCACGAGCATTACTGCTTCGCAAAAGGAGGTGACGGCCTCCCATGCACTCTCGCTCCGAACCATGGCCTGAACCAGGGCCGGACGCGAGAAATTGCTGCCGCCGATCGCCTCCGTGAGGACACGGCAGTGCTCCGCCCAAGCCGGGCAGACCTCCACCGTATGCTCCACCGTGTCCTCCGGGCGATCCACACAGTGGTGATACCCGGGCGTTTCCTCCCGCTTTATCCTGAACAGGAACCTTCCGAAACAACCGTGTCCGGTGAGGACCTGCGTCAGACGGAAGGTGAGGACGCCGTGGCGCCTCTCTAGCCACTCCTCAAAGAGGGGACTTATCGCCACAATTGTGGCGTGCCCTGCGCTGGGTTGCGACAATCGCACTCTCCATGTCGCCATGAGATCCCGCCGGAGCTCCGTCCGCTGTGCTGCGATTACTCGTGGCAGTGGAGTTTCACCCCGGCCTTTCGCCTCCTCGCGCCACTCCCAGATGTGCGCAAGGACTTTTGCCTCCAGATCCCACGGCGGCAGTCCGGCAAGGAGGCTCGCCGCCTCACGGGAGACCGTGCGGTAACCCCGTACCAGCCTGATGGCCATGACCCTTTGGGACGCGTTCAACCACTGGGCTGGTCGCAGCCTCAGAGAACGCGCCCACACCGGTGCCCCGTAAAGGGCCATGGACCGCACGATCCCCGCGTAGAGCCTCCGGCAGGAGGCGTTTGGACCCCCTAGATTGGGCAGAAGCCACTTCAAAGCAGCCCCGGCCCTCTCCAGTCTAGGAGCCAAACGTCGGAAGTGCTCCACGAAGTTCCACCGGCTGTCGAGGACGAGTCCCAAGTACTTCATCGTCAACTTGACACCGATGTGAACTCCTCCCGCCGTTATCTGGGAACCCGACAGTGGCGCGTTCCGAGGACCATAAAAACACATGGCCTCGGACTTGTGCAAGGCCACCTCGAGTCCCAATTGCCAGATCCTATCGACGATTGTCGCAACGCCACGTGCCGCCAGTTCGGTCGCCGCTTCATGCGACCTCCCCTGCGCCAGGACCAGCGTGTCGTCAGCGTAGCAGACTACGCTGACACCGCTAGGGAGGTCGGCGCGCAGCACCCAGTCGTACCCGATGTCCCACAGATGTGGCCCCAGGACCGATCCCTGTGGGACATCGCACGACATCTCTCGCCGGTTCCACTCTCCTTGGTGACCGGGGTAGATGACGGCCCTGTCCGTCAAATAGGCCTCGACCACTCGACAGAGGTAGGTCGGCATCCGGTGATACCGAAGTGCCTCCCTTATGCAACTCCAGGGCAAGGTGTTGAAGGCATTGGCGATGTCAAGAGACACCGCCAAGACAACCCCGCCCCGGGCAACAGCATCCCCCGGCTCGAACGCGCATGATGGCATCCACTGTAGAGCGCCCCTTGCGGAAACCAAACTGGCTCTTCGCCAAATCCGGCCCCACCCGCACCAGCCGCCCGACAAGGCGGTCTGCAATTACTCTTTCAAAGAGCTTGCCCACCTCGTCGAGCAGCACGATGGGCCGGTAAGCAGACGGAGAGTCCGCCGGGCGCCCTGGCTTCTTAATGAGGACCAGTTTCCCCGTCTTCCAACGAAGTGGGAACTTGCCCCTCTCCAAACATGCGCTTAGGAGCCCCCTTGGTCGAGGCCCGAGAGCCTCCAAGGCCAGGACCCAGGCAAGCCGTTGGGTCCTGGGGCGGTATTCTTGGCATTAAGCCTACGTAACGCCACTCTCAGATCTACCTCGGTCACCTCCGGAGCATCGTCGTCGTCGTCGGCAGTGTGGTCCGCATCGGGCACCGCAGGAGACGGAGCTATGGGCGGAGGAGTATGTTCCCCTCGCGAAGGGAACAGAGCGCTCACAACGTCCTCCACGAGCTGGGGCCGGAGACTCTGCGTCAGCGGGGGAGCCCATGGGCGGAGTTTATCCCTCACCCCTTTGTAGGGGCGTCCCCACGGGTCCCTGTTGAGAGTCTCCAGCGACTCCTCGCGAGCCAGTCCTCTGGCCCGCTGGATTTCATCTCGGAGGGCGGTCTTCGCCGCTCTGTACCCCTCATACAGCTCCGCCTGAATGGCCACCGTATCCGGAGGGCGGATATGGAGCCTGTGGTGCCTGGAGTACCGGTGGCGCGCAGCAACGCACGCCTCGCGTAAAGCGGTCAGCTCACGCGACCACCAGTACACCTGGCGCCGAGCACGTCCGGGCTGGACCCGGGGCATTGCCACGTCACATATTTCAGACATGGCCTCCCGGAACCACTCCGCCTCGTCGTTTATGTCGGCAGGCCTGTCCGGTGATGACACCCAGGCCTGCACGATTGAGGCTTCCAGGAGGAGCTCCCGGTCCAGCTGCTTCAGCGCCCACCGTGGACCACTCGGGGCCTGTCGGACCAGCGCGCTCGAGGTCTGGGCGGAGACGTCAAACCGGATGTACCGGTGATCGGAATAGGTCTCCACCCCCTCCATGACGCGCCAGTCAATGACACGCGGTGACAGAGCGGGGCTGGCAAACGTGATGTCCACCACTGATTCACCCCGCATACGCACACACGTGGGGACAGAACCCCGGTTTAGGACGACCAGGCCTGTCTCCAGAGCCCAGTCCTCCACCATCCTGCCCCGTGTGTCCGTATACCGGGAACCCCAAGCCACGTTCTTGGCATTGAAGTCCCCGAGGACGATCACAGGGAGGGCATGGTACCCGACTACGACGACTCCCAACTCCCCTAGGGAGTTGTGGAACTCGGCGAGAGTTCGGTTCGGGGAGAAGTATACTCCTACCACGACAATCTCCCCGAACCGTGCTGCCACGCAACCCCGTCCACTCTTGACGGCCTCGAGGGACGGGGTACCGGCGGCGGCCGACGACATAATGGCCACTGAGCTGCTCAGGTCCTCCACCCAGTCGTCCCTGGGCGGGTACGGCTCAGCGACCACGGCGATGTTAATCGACCACTGCGCCATGCTCTGGAGTAACAGATCCTTAGCGGCAGCGCAGTGGTTGATGTTTGCCTGGAGGAGGCGTAATGGGGCCATTTATTGGCAATCCATTTTAGCCCCCTCCTGGGCCCCCTGTGAAGGCCCTGCCGCGGTATTAGTGGCGGCAGCGACGACGGTGGATGCGGCAACGGCGGCGGCAATAGTGGCGGCTGCGGCGGTGACGGCGGTGGTGGAGGGCTTGCCCCGGCCCCTGGGTTTGGGGGTGGGAGCACAGGCCTTGCCTCCAGCCCGGTGGTCGGCTGCTTTGCCAGCCGCCGCACATGCAAAGCAGTGCGGCTGGGCCTCGCAAGAGCAGGCCTTGTGACCGGGCCGACCACAACGGAAGCAATCCTCGCTGCGGTCCACCTCTGAGGTGCAGCATACTCCCACGTGGTTACCCACCCGGCAGCGAAAGCACCTCAGAGGTCTGGGTTCCAGCAGTTTGACCTGCGCGGATACCCAGCCTACCCGGATCCTTCGGCCCTCCCCGGCTATCTTTTGGGCCGGCGATACGGGGCAGCTCACCATAACGGTTTGCATCCCCGTGCTGTCAGGACGGATACTGCCCGCCCTCACCTGCTCGGCAGGGCATTCTCCCGTCCTAGCCACGGCGGCCACAACGTCTTCCACCGTCACGCAATCGTCCAGGCCCAAAATGCGCATGTCAGCGCACTTGGTAGGCCTGGACACCCGGGCCTCTTCCGCATTTAGGGACGCCCTAAGCCTTTCGGCTAGGGCTAGGCTACTGCTGACGCGCAGTAGGGCCGCTGGCCGCACCGGGGATCTCCAGCATCCGAGCCCCCGTCGCAGTGACCTTCATCCGGAAGCCATCGGCAACGCCGATCTCCTCCAGGTTCACTGCCGCCCACGCCTTAGCGAGCACCTCGCGGTAGGTGACGCCCTTCTTCTCCGCTTCCGGCTGTAGCGTAATTACTACAGCTGCGGACTTCGGGGCGCGGAGCCTAGCCGCGGCGCTTCGCTTCTTGCGCCGTTGCCGCCTCTCCTTTCTATTGGCCGCCCTTTTGGCCTTACCCGCCTTCCTGTTCTCCCCGGCTACTTGCCATTCAGCGTCGGCCGAAGAAGAATTAGGAGGTGGGGGTGGGGGCAGCCTTTCCGCTGCCAGGGCTGGGGCCCTCGTCTTTTGCGCACCCGCCTGTGCCACCGTCCCGTCCTTCTTGGGCTTGGGTGGCACCGATTTCGCCGGTGCGGGTTTGGCCGCGGGATTTGCCGCAGGCTTTGCCACGGGCTTGGCCGAAGGCTTGGCCGTGGCAGCTACAGTGGCCGCGAAGGTGGCTGGCCTGCTCGCCGCTAGCGGGGGGCGCAGGACAATGCCCTCCAGTACGGAGAACCGGCTGTTGAAGGCAGCCAGCTCCTGCCGCACCAGGGACAAAACCCGGTCCTCCGCTGGCAAGGGCAGGCCCTGCCCATGCTGCGTTCCCACCAGGGGCACCTCCCGGGGGCCAGCTTCTCGGAGCCGGGCCAGGTCCGCTCGGAGCTCCTCATTCTCCTTTCGGAGAAGCTCCATAGCGGCCGTCAAGCGGCCGACCTGCGCCCGCATCTCGGAAATTGCGTCCGACGGTGGCCCGGCCTGAAGGGCCCTCGCTGCCGCCATTATGGAGGCCGTGGCAGCAGGTATGGCCTTGTCTTTAGAGGACTGAATCCTCTTCAAGCCCACACCCCTGATCGCTGCTACCACGACCTCCTCGAAGCTGCTGATCCCTCCCTTCGCCTTGGAGCTCCCAGCGGCGTCCGGCTCACCACCCGAAGACTCAGTGAGGTCCGCCCTGCGGCTGGTCTCTCCAAGTTGGGGCTCCAGCTCCAGCTCCGACTCGGCAGGGCTGGCTCGGCTGGGCTCGCTGGCCTCCTGGGTGGTGAGCTCTCTGCCCACACCCCGTCCTCTGACCCCTCCCCCCCGGCTAATTTTCCTCCGGGCGGAGTTCAGCCCGACATCAGAGGACGACCCCTGGCCGTCCCCTGGCTTGGAGCGTTTCTTCTTTAAGAACTTTGCGTTCTTTGATGCTCCCACCTCCACGGGCTTCGGACTCTTAAAAGAGCCCGTCGCGCCAGATGCGGCGTCGGACTCCGACTCCGCATCACTCCTCTCCTCTTCCACCTCTTTTGGGTTTTTGGTTATTATATAGAAAATTTGTAGTTCATGCTATGCACTATATACAACATTATTTTTAGTATATGCGAAACCTGAATATAGTTTGTTCAGATTAAGGAACTGAATCGATTTCAATAATGTTTACAACATGTTATATTTTTTCCCATAAATATTTAAGTATTATGGAAAATGTTATCACCATTTAATTAAGTACTTACAATACAATCGCCGTACGGTTAGGTATCTACTGCCAAATTATTATCAATGAGCGCAAGACGATTCGACCCTGGAGGCGCGGTGGCGCCGTTAGCATGTTTTTGTACGGACAACCCAACGTAACAACCTTATAACTTTGTGATTTTTCATGATACAGTTTTGAAATCTTGTACACACGGCTACACATCAAGCTATACATTTCCAGTATAAGCTGACCTCTCATTGTACGGAAATCCTATACAATGCGAGATCAGCTTATACTGAAAATGTATAGCTTGATGTGTAGCCGTGTGTACATAGATTCTTTACATAAAATACTAGACACGTGTTTAGGGTTTCGCATATAATAAAACTAATATTGACCCAACTCACAAGTTGTATAAATCTTATCGCAATCAATCATTTAGCTGAACAGTGTCTCTTAAGATACAGGTAACCCTAGTTTAAGAGGCAGGGCTCACGAATTATATTGTCTACAGATTTCTGCAGCATGGTTTATTATTTGCTCTGTACTTACATCCTACCACTAGCTGTTAATAATACCCTTTTGTTAACCAAGTTATTTAAGTCTGTAACCTGTTTTGGAAATAAATAAATTTTATTATTATTATTATTGTTCTTTTTATACGTTTACGTATCTCGGCGTTGCGCCGGAGTTATGGGGTAGTACGGGCCGAAGCCAAGTGCTACCCCTGGGAATTGGTTATATTATGATGAGATGATGGTGTGTTCGGGTTTTGTGATGGTGATTGTGTCTGCTCATGAGACTGTGTTCGTGCGTTGGCTGCTGCACGCGTGTGTGAGGAGACGATTGATGTGTCGTTGTCATTTTGCAGAAATTTTCTGACAATCCTGCAGGTATTCAAGATTGCAGCTTTCTGAAGAGTCTGATATGTGTAGGGTGGTAAATCAAGTGTTTTTAAAGACTGATGAAGCTGTTTAGGTATTACACCAGTTGTTGACAACACTATAGGAACTATGGTGACATTGCTAAGCCGCCACATTCGGCTGATTTCTATTTTGAGGTCTATATATTTTGAGAGCTTTTCTGCTATAGTATTCTGTAGATTGTGTGTATTAGGAACAGCTATGTCTATGATTTGTGCAGTTTTGTTAATTTTGTCTAATAACGTGATATCTGGTCTATTGTAGTGTGTTGTTTTGTCGGTAAGGATAGCTCAGTCAAAGTACAGCTTGTGGGTGGAGTTTTCAAGAACAGTTTCGGGTTGATATTTATAATAAGCTACAGGTGGTGTGGGAATTAATTTATATTTTATTGCTAATTTTTGGTGGATTATATTCGCTACCTGGTCATGTCTGTGTTTGTAATCAGCCTGGACTATTGCTTTACACGCACCCGTGATGTGTTGAATGGTTTCGGAGGAACTATTGCATCGCCTACATCTGTCTATGGTTTGAGGAACTCGCATTATGTGTTTTTGGTAATTGCGAGTTTCTATTACCTGGTCCTGAATCGCTATCATGAACCCTTCAGTCTCAGGGAACAGTTCTCCACGTCTTAACTATTCGTTCGACGCTAACTTGTCGACGTTAGGTTGATTAAGATCATGTCGATGTCTCCCATGCAGTGACTTTTTGGTCCATTCTGCGATTTTAGTCTGTCGGTCAGTCTGCTGTTCGTTACTCTGGGTTGTCTTCTCAAACATGTTTAATGGAGTAAGTTTTTTTATCATTAAACGCTATTGCTTTATGTAGAGTGGAAATAGGGCTTTTAGTGTAAAAGTATGTTCTTAAAATAGTTATTTGTTTGTTATGTAGGTTAGTGATATCTATTATTCCTCTGACACCTTCGTTCCTTGGCAGTGTGAGCCTCTGTACACATGACCTGGGATGGTGCCTTCTGTGTTTAGTCAGAGTGGTATTTATCACCCGTTGCAAATGTTTGAGTTCAGTCTTGTTCCGATTTATGATAGCAAAAGAATAGGTAAGAACAGGGATGGCATAAGTGTTTATGGCTTTAATAGTATTTCGAGCGTTTATTTGTGAATGACATATTGTTTTTAACCTATGTTTAAATTGTTTAGTGAGTGTAGCTTTAATTTCCTTATGAAGAATCTGTTTAGCCTGTATATAACCTAAATATTTGTAGGTCCCGTTCTCGTCTAATGACTCTATCGTATCACCTGTCTGCATGTGGTATGAATGTGAATAAGTTTTGCCCGCTCTGATTGAATTAATTTTACATTTGTCAATTTCAAACTCCATAGCGATATCATTCGAAAATTGTTCAGTAGCATTAGCTAGTTCATATAAGTCGTCTGGTGATGATGCGTACAATTTGATATCGTCCATATAGAGCAGGTGGTTTAATTTACAAGTTTGCTGGTCAGTCAGTATGTCAGTCGTTGTATCAATATACTGTAGTTGATATCCGGGTTTTAAAGCATTAAGTTTATTTGAAATGATTTAATGCGAGACAGAACCATAGTGGGCTGAGTGAGTCTCCTTGGAATATTCCTCGCTGGATCTTAATGTGTTCTGTCTCAACTATTCCTATGGATGTGTTCAGATGTAGTCGCGTCTGCCATTTGTCTAATATATTTCCTAAAAGTTGATGAGTTGTGAATGTATCTTGTATAAACTCAAAACTTTAAGTAACCACGAGTGAGGTACTGAATCGTATGCTTTCCTATAATCAATATACATAGAGCATAAATCTTTCTTAGTACGTTGGACATGTTTAAGTATTACCGCATCTATTGTTAACTGTTCTTTACAACCTTGACTGAACTTCCTACACCCTTTCTGTTCTTCTGTCAATATATGTTGTGTTTCAAGGTGTTTGTATATGATGTGAGTAATGCACGATGTCAATATCTTATATATGGTTTGCAGACAGGTAATTGGCCTATATTTTGCTGGATTAGCTGTGTCATTAGGGTCTTTCGGAAGCATGTAAGTTTTACCTTCTGTAATGTATGACGGAATAATGTTTGGGTCTTTTATAAAATTGTTAATACAGTTATAGAGGTATGGGTGTATGTGTGTAAATTTTTTGTACCAATAGTTGTGTATGTGATCAGAGCCTGGTGCTTTCCAATTGTGTATCTTTTGAAGGACATCGTGGAAAGTTTCTACATCAACCTGATCAAAATCCATCGCTTCAACGTTTGTCTGATAGGCCTCCTCTTCTTTGATCCATTCTGCTTCAGTATTATGAGAGACAGGATTTTCCCAAATTCCAGCCCAGAATTGCTGCAACTCGTCTGTGGCTGGCCACACTGTATTTGTGTTATTGCTCGGTGTGGTGTGGTTTGTTGTTGATGCCTTTAGTTTTCGGTAAAATAATTTTTCGTTATTCCTAAATTGGTTATTTTGTGTTTTACGGAGAGTGAATTTAGTGTATCTATCTAGTCTGCTTTTAACAACTGTTAGTTTCTGTTTAAGGGTGTCTAAAAAGTGAGTAAGGTGTGTGTTAGGTTCTTCATGTGATGTATGCGTTTTATAGTCTCATAAAATTGTGTTTACTTCTTTAGTTAGTTTTTTGCTCCTATGACCTTGCATGTAATGTGTTAATCTTCCGATTTTGGCTCTGATAACTTCTATTTTGTGGTCTAACCTTTTTTGCCATTTAGGCTTGCGATCTTGTTGTAGTCTATTTCTATATTCAGGAGGTGACAGTGAAATTTTACTACCGTTGGCCTTGGCAGCTGTCCACGCAGCGCAGTATATTATGGTCTGAAGATGATTAAATTCAGTATCTTGGGTAACTTGTTCTGGCAAAATAACTTTGTTAATATAACTAACTATATTCGCTAATCTTTTTGATGATTTTTGTACGGGTATGTAACTCCTCTCTGTAGGATAAGTGTCTCTGTAGTACTATAGTGTTTCTGAGAATATTTCATCTATTTCAAGATTTCTTTCTTGGCTTTTTTGTGTATTAGAGTGTACGGGGTGTTCTGACTCAATGGCATTGAGATTATCACCTTCCGTTTCTACTCCTATTTGTTGAGTTTGTGACATCTCTATATTTTCTATATCTATATTTAGTGTGTTTTGGGGAGGTTGTGAGTGAACATTTTCTGTAGTTCGTCTTATACTATCAGATTGCCAATTAAAAGAGGCCGTCTCCAATAATTCATTCTCTACTATTGATTTTAGTATCTGGAGCCGTGTTTCTTAAATCATACTATTATTAACTATTACTCTTTTTTGGTAAGCTATTATTATTATTATATATCTTTGCAAGTTTTTTAAAAATGTGGCCTCACACTAAGAATTTCCCCTGTATTGTGGGTGCGTTTACAAACATTTAAACTCACATACACAAACAGGCAGACCCGGAACAACTACTTGTAGGTCATACAAATATTTATTCCGTGCGGGAATCGACCCCGCGACACGCAGCGCAGCAGTCAATCACTTAAACACTGCGCCAACCATGCCGTTAATTTAACAGCCGATGATGCATTAGTGCATCGAGCATACTAACGAAGTTACGCCCGACGCATCTTTCGTCAGATGTGCGACCTAACTCTTGAAATCAGTAAAAACAAATAAAAGAGAAAGGTAGTTTTTAGTTTCCATTGCACAAAATAGCTTTAACATACTACATTTATGTATGTATGCACAATATATCGAAAGTCAAGCCGTTGGTTCCGGCTGTCATTCGTGGATCTTTGACCGTCGTTACAGTAGTACCCAATTGATATCGCTTACCGATGTACCTGCGCGGAAGGTGAATTTTAAAAGTGCGGGTAATGCTATTGCCCAATCGGCACGCTCCACGCACCGCGGTTCTTTTTCCTGTACCGCTATTGGTCGGCAGCTGCTGCCATGTTAGCGCGCGCCGCGTAGCATGTTTGTCAGCCGCCATACTTCTGATCGAGTGCACGCTAGCAGCTCCAGTGTATTATGAACCTTATAATAGTGACCTAAGGTTGATTGTAAGTTTTAAGCATTCTTTCGTTAATCTTCGGGGCCATACTTTCTTTTCTGTGCGAACAAAGATTCACGACGCGCCTTATCAATTGGGTACCACTGTACGTGTCCGCAGAAGCCCGAAAGTCTGACAACCAGACTTACCAAGGGGTATCGTATTGCGCAGTAACTGGGTTATGGAGGTCAGATAGGCAGTCGCTCCATGTAAAATACTGGTATTCAGCTGCATTTGGTTAGACTGGAAGCTGACCCCAACAAATTGGGAAAAGGCGGGCAGATTGATTGATTTATGATGTATATGGTGGTGATATTATGCATAGTTCGAATAGACGGAAGGGTTTTCAATTTAATATTCGCTGTCAGTTGGGACTGGTCATCTCTTAGCTGCCACGGCTTATTTTTCATTATTTTAGTTTTGAATTGTTACGCTTTTGACGTATTGCATCGTTCTCACATGTTTAACTTCAATATGAATGATGTAACCAATATTTTGTATCAATATTTTAATTTAAAAGAGTGTCCGTGGAGTTTCTTGTCCGTTCTTCTCCATAGGAACCTACTATTTGGAATGGGCAACTAGCTTCATATTTGTAACTGACCGACTTCTTGACAATTCAAAAGTGCCTGTCAATGGTTTAATTGTAATAAATGCTTTGAGTTTGAGTTTGAACAACATTCGACAAGAAACAAGGAAAAACCGGCCAAGTGCGTGTCGGACCACGCACAATGAAGGGTTCCGTAGTTGGGATGAATTTATCCCAAGAACAAACTTAATATTGTAGTTGAAAAACATGATCCCCATACATTCCAACTGCAAATGTAAGTTTGTACGCACAATATTGAGTGATTTACCATGTTATTTTAAGACCACAGACTTCTTATAGGTTTTCCTGTGATCTATGTGTAAAGAACTGTTTTCTGTATGTTTATCAAAATTTTAGGCTCAGTGGTTTCGGAGATAAGGGGGGAGGGAGGAATGGTCATTTTTCATCTATTTTTTTAAATAATTTCAAAATTATGTATTTTAAAATTATAAAAAAATATATCTTAACCATCCTTAAAACATGCCCTTTTATTTGATATGTCACACGATACATTACGCAAAACTTTTTTTTTATATTTTCTAATTTGCCCCGCAAAAGTGACAATTCAAAATTAGTTTATTTACATAACACGTCCGTGTGTGGGTTACAGAAGTTCATATGTGTACCAAATTTAAACTTAATCGGTCCAGTAGATTCGGAGCAAATCAGCTGTGACAGACGGACAGACAGACAGACAGACAGACCGACAGACACACGAGTGATCATATAAGGGTTCCTTTTTTCCTTTTGAGGTACGGAACCCTAAAAAAGAATAAGTTATATCTGTAAATTATTCAGTTACCATAAATCTCATCTCCTATGAACTGATAATCTCCTAGTAGTTTCCAACAGCATTACCGAAAATAAACTACGAGTACCCATGGAAAAAGCCAAACCCATTTTCTCAGTAATCCATACAAATTGGTTCGCGAAAATAAGCCGCTTTTCGCCAAAATGTAATATTTTTACACATACAATAATATTCCTTGAAAAAAGTAATATGTACGTACATACATGAATGTGAATAGGTTCATGTACTTACATAATTACATTACATATGTAAATATAATTATACTGGTTTGTAGACAGTTATTTCTCCTTATGGAGGGAAAATAAAAATAATAAAGTATATTCGATGATATAATAATTATATTATAAATAAGTTAGTTGTTACCAAGACAATTCTGACGACACTTTGTAATCAAAATAAGAAAAATGAATGGGAAAATCAGATTCGTCATAAATTAACCATCGATGATATAATAATTATATTATAAATAAGTTAGTTGTTACCAAGACAATTCTGACAACACTTTGTAATCAAAATAAGAAAAAGTGAATGGGAAAATCAGATTCGTCATAAATTAACCATCGATGATATAATAATTATAATATTATAAATAAGTTAGTTGTTACCAAGACAATTCTGACAACACTTTGTAATCAAAATAAGAAAAAGTGAATGGGAAAACCAAATTCGTCATAAATTAACCATTACTCAAAACGCGAGATTCTTTGTTGAAATTAATTTTCCTTGTAAAACTTTCTATAGAAATAGTGGCTATACTAATATTGAATAAATATCGGACACGAGCAAATATTGGCGCGAAATAAGCTCTAATGAAATGAGAAATTCGATTTTTTTTTACACAACATGTTTGTCGAACTATACAGGGAACGGGGTAAAGGTGGGGTCTCTTTTACAGCGGATATAAAAAGGACAATAAATAATACTAGCCTATTACTGTCCCACAGATGTGTGGCTATTAAAAAATATTTTTCTATTCTCATACTCAGAAAGTAGTTTGTTTGATCTGAGTAGCGATGGAAGACGCTGCTCCCCATCCTTGGGCGGGAAAGACTCATAGTAATTGTTTCCCTCTCTAGGGCGGGAATAAATTTAAAAATAGAACTAAATTTAGTTAGGTAGTCGGCTACGAATTTTTTACATAATTATATAAAAAATACCGATTAAAATAAAAAAGAATGCTGCGGTCTTCTGGATGTATAAACAGCCAGTGATTTAAAAAAAACCTACTAAGCGGCACGGCCCGCGGTGCGTGGTGGGATGGTGAGGCAGTGTGTCCCATCTTTAAAATTTAAAAAGGATTAATTTAGCGGGATACTAACTCTGTAAGCTGCACCGAAATTCAAAATCTCGGTTTTATAGACTAATATTTGAATGATTAAATACAAAAGAATTTAAGCGATTCTGAATTTTGACCCCAGATTCAGTTAAAGACGAGGCAAATACAGTAATAGAAAATCATGCGCCAGAAATTTCAAAGGCAAGATAATTATTTAAATACATAGGTACAATAATTTTATGAAGTGAGCAAACAAGCAAATTTTTTTTTTTTAATCATTTTTTTACCTTCCATATATTCGAAATGAAAAGTAGAGTATTTAACACGAGTGAAAGTCACCAATTCCTTTCGACCCTTGTATAACAATCTACTATACCTTGCTTTGTGCCAGTCAATCATTTCATACTGCATATTATCCTCGGGTGGAGCTCCTGAAACCACCATGAAGAGCTTAGAAATTGCTTAACGAGCGATACTGAAAGTAAGCAATTTTAACCGATATTGTTCCCGACAAAAACACTTTAACAGTACTGTAGGTCTCTACTTGTTAGGCAATTGTTAAATTTGTTGTGATAAAATTATTTACGTAAAAGCTCCGACATTTAAACTCTTCTTTCTTCTTTCTTTACCAAACAGTAATCACAACAGTTTAGTTTGATGAAGTTTAAGTTTCGATCAAATAACAGATTTTTAACTGTATTTGTAAAGACAGCTGCGTCACATCGATAAAAAATCAGTCTAATTCAGTGGTCGTCTCCAAAAAATTTGACAATTTAATAAAAATACCGGCCAAATGCGAGTTGGATTCGCACACGAAGGCTTCCGTACCGTATTAAGAACGAGCAAAAATGCCGAAGAAAACACGTTTCTTGTATGGGGACCCCCTTTAATTATTAACTTTAATTATTTTGTATTATAGCAGCAATAGAAATACACAATCTATGAAAATTTCAACAGTCCACCTATTACGGTTCATGAGATACATCCCGCTCACAGACAGACTGACGGACGGACGGACATTACGGCTTAGTAATATAAAATAAGGGTTCCGTCAGGCACCCTTTGGGTACGGAACCCTAAAATGCCCCTTTTAATGAAATCAAAATACAAAATAAAAGTTTTCTCGCTATCACTAACACCCCTCACTGTAACACCCTTGGGCGTCCGATATTAGAATACGCTTCACAAGGAATATTCGGGCGATACAGAGCAAATCTGTTATATTATATACAATACAAACCTTAATTTCAGGGTTTATTGTACTAAGTATATTATTATTTAATTCTCCCTTTTGTAACGTAAGATTCGCTGGATTTAAAGAAGCTTATTTTGTTCAAAAATGAGAGAAATGTTACACGTAATTTTGTATTATGAACTCAGAGTAGCTTTTATAGCTTTTTTAAATCGTCAATTTTAGCAGTAGTATTAGTTTTTTCTTGTTGTCCAATTTGTAATCAACCATTTGAACACCATCTTTCTTTGTCTTATGATAAATAATTTATTTCTGTAAGTAGGTTTGCACAAAACACACGTCAATCATATTTTTTTTAAACTAGATGAGGTCGGCGTTTTGTATCGAGAAGAAACTGAGAGGTCACAGTCTCTTTCAAAGTCCAGACAAAATATTGGTCAGATCATGTGAAGACCATGTCCAACATATTTTTTTTTTTTGTGGGAAGTTATCAGTTAACTTCTCCCGCTCTGGGTGGAGCGGAAAGGCGTGTCAGACTTTTACTGACTAAAACACACCCATGTTCCTTCCGTTGCCTGTGTGCCAGGGCCACGATATCCCTTTCGGACAAACTCGCAACCCTGGCAGGCATTGGCCCTATCGGACCCCGTCAGTTGGTGCTGACATCTCTCTGAAGCGCGCGTGGAACACAACGCGCCGTCGACCCGGGCCTGGTCCTGATCGGACGGCGAGCTACCCATCGCTCACCGTCCGCAGGCCCGCGCCTACGGTGGCCAGAAATCGGCTTGCAACTACCGACGCCCGGGGCGTCTCCTGCGGCGACTACAGGCGCGAGGGCGCGAACCTTGCCTCTCCCTCACGTGTTCCGCCTCCTCCTTCGCGAGCATTACGGCTTCGCAGAAGGAGGTAATGGCCTTCCATGCACTCTCACTCCAAACCATGGCCTGAACCAGGGCCGGACGCGAGAGATCGCCGCCACCGATCGCCTCCGTGAGGACACGGCGGTGCTCCGCCCAAGCCGGGCAGACCTCCACCGTATGCTCCACCATGTCCTCCGGGCGATCCACACAGTGGTGACACCCGGGCGTTTCTTCCCGCTTCATCCTAAACAGGAACCTCGGTAAATATCCGTGTCCGGTGAGGACCTGCGTCAGGCGGAAGGTGAGGACGCCGTGGCGCCTCTCTAGCCACTTCTCAAAGTATACTAGTATACACTTCTCGCCACAATTGTGGCGTGCGCAAGACCATGTCCACCATGACCATCTTTTATCTGCTGTATATAATATTGTGTGCCTTTTAGTCTGTGCTAAATAAATGTATTTTATTTCTTTCTTTTCTTTATGTAGATTGGTGCCTGAAATGATATTTTGATGAAAGAACCACACAGATTGAGAGGACCTGTCCAGGCAGTGCACGCATTTGTCAGTGGTCATGTTTGACATCATTTCTTTACAAAAGCTGTTGATGTCAATTGTATACCACAAAATGTATATTAGGACAAACATTTATAAAAAAGCCGGCCAATTGCGTGTCGGACCACGCACAATGAAGGGTTCCGTAAACAAACTTAGGTTATTTAGGTACATATTATTTTAATACCCATAAACATAATTATAATAAATGTATTCCTCAGTAATAAAAAAAAGAACAAACTTAACATTGTAGTTCAAAAACACGTTCCCTCATACATTCCAACTGCAAATGAAAGTTTGCACGCACAATATTGAAAGATTTACAATGTTATTTTAAGATCATAGGCTTTTTATAGGTTTTCCTGTAATCTATATGTAAAGAAATATTTTCTGTATTTAGTTATTTCATCATTTTAGCCTCAGTAGTTTCGGAGATAAGGGAATGGTATATTTTCATATATTTTCTTAAATAATGTTAAAAGTATTTACTTTATAAAAATATAAAGTAAATACTTGTAAATTATAAAATATACATATATCTGAAATTCTTACAACAAGCTCTTTCATTTGATATGCCACACGGTACAGTTTGCATTTTTTTTTCTAATCTGCCCCTCAAAAGTGACCCCCATATTCAAAATTCATTTATTTACGTTGTATGTTCGTGTTTGGGTCATAGAAGTTCATATGGTACCTTTCAACTTAATCGGTCAGTAGATTCGGAGCAAATCGGCTGTGACAGACGACAGACAGACAGATGCTAGACAGACCGAAACACAAGTGATCTTATAAGGGTTCCGTTTTTCCCTTTGAGGTACGGAACCCTAAAAAGTGTAGGTACTTGCAGCATGCACTGGCGTTGCGAGCTTTTCTGAAGAACATCACCCATCCTCATCATTTTATATAATCCCTTAATAATACAAAACTTTTTTATTGCTAGGTATAAATGTATGGATAGGTTCCCCGTCATATCGCCATTGTTAAATAGTAGCTTTGCGTTGCGTATTGCGTTTGACATTCGCACGAATTGGTGACACGGACTATATACGTTAGGTTTAATTTCAATCCACAGGCAACTCTGACTAGATTTTACTAGAAGAGACAATCAAAATTTAGAAATACTAGCTTCTGCCTGCGACGTCATTAGCGTGGACTTCAGAATTGGGTTCAGAAATAAATGGAAAATATGTGAGAAATACAAAAAATAAAATTAATCTGCCTGCCTTTTCCGAACTATGTTAGGGGTCGGATTCCAGTCTTACCGGATGCAGCTGAATACCAGTACATGACATACAGCGATTGCCTATCAAACCTCCACAACCCAGAAAAAAAATTGGATAAAAAATGTTACCCACGTATTTGATATGGATAGAATCGTAAAATGTATAGTGTTATTTAAATTGATAACAGTCTATTCTATTCTATTTTTGATTATGCCAAGCAGAGCCTATGTCAACTATTCTGCCAATGTCTAAAGTGAATTGGAAAAGTTGATAACAGTCGTTAAGCCATGTGTTAGGAATCAGTTAGGAATTGTTATAGTAAGTCATAATAACATAATTAATTTTATAAGCGCTAGAAATCATTTCAGAAGTATAATTTTAAAGTAGTTATTTTATTAATTTTTGTTTTCAGCCTGGCAACACTGACACGTTCGCCACCCGTTGCACCCTCCCACGAGAAAACAATGGCGGATTTGTTGAGCGCGGGCGCAACGGGCAAGCAAGAGGTTTGAGTTAGTTTTTGCTGAAGAAGTCGTGTTGAATAGATGAAAAACAAAGTGTAGTTTACACGAATAAGTCCGATAATTGTGGTATATATGCTGTTTGAAAAAGAATAAGGTATGTACACCGTTTTAATAGCAAGTAATGAAAGCTAACAACTAATGATACTACAGTTCTGATTATTCTTCATTGTCAACAAAATAAATGCCCGAGAATCAATTTGGAGTTTCCTTTCACATGTCATTTACCGGAATAAAAAATATCCTGTGTTAATTCAAGTTATAAAGTAGCTGTGTGCCAAATATCATCCAATTCGTTTAGCCGTTTTTGCGTGATTGAGGAACACAGTTTCACATATATTTTTTTTTCTCTTTATTTATTATTAGGGACTTTTATACAATTGTATATGCCAGACCCATCGGAACTTATAATGTAAAACGTAACAACACAAACTAAATTGAGTTAGGTGACGACAAAATATGATGGAACATGCAAACATCGTACATATTTATCTCAAACTCGCTAAGTAGATCTTGCAGACTGAAATCTGACACACTCCGTCAATAAATGGATAACATCCTCCAGTGTGCCACATACCTCACAATTAGGTGAATCAATTTTTTTTACTAAAAATCCAAAATTATTGAGTGGCATGTGTCCTGGGAGCCTAAAATGGACGCTTTGGCAGAATCATAATATGATCTGCGTACAATTCATAACCCGCAATTCATCTGTTTGACAGTTGTGTATAGAGTTTCGTAAAATGGTCCACAAATTAAGAATTGCTGTAGTGAAGTCTAATGTCAAATAGCAGCTGTCAAACATGAATTGCGGGTTAAATGAATTTTATTGCACGCATGATTCTGCCAAAGCGTCCATTTTAGGCCCCCAGATCTCAGTCAGTGAGCTGTAACTATAATTTTTCTGCTAAGCATAATATTATAAAACTACGGTACGTGAGGAGGCTCCGAAACTATAGACCTATACCATATTCCTTTTTCTTTAGATCTTTGATTAAAATAGTTTCACATTTATAATATGAGTAGGATACCTGAAAAAGTTGTTTAAATAGCCTTGTCCAACTACGATCGAAGGCCGTACATGAATCTCAATCTTATGTGATAGGTACTTGGCAGAAAATTTATTTCATCGCAATGGCAATCATGTTTCATAATAAATTTCCCATGTAGGTTTATGTGAAATAAAATTTGTTTTGATTTTGATTTATCATAAATATAGACCCAGATTTTTTCACTTCAAGTGAGTGATACCGAATGAAATATCTGATAACGGCTTGAGAGAGATAAAATAATGTTGGCTTGTGTGTTTCTTTAAATCTGTGTTACAATTTAAATTCGATCAAGCAGTAGTTGGTTTAACCAGCTGCGGCAGCGGCTAAATATCAATATTAGATGAGATTTTAATAACTGCTGATATTTTAGAGGATTTCAATAACATAGCCCAAAGGTATTAGGGAATGATGAAATCTTTGCATGATCTATTTATTTATACATAATAATATAATAAACATATATTTATTACGCCACCTCGCTGGTCTAGTGGTCGCAACCGCCACTGCTGTGCATGAAGTTCGATTCCTAAGGTCGGGCAAAGTGTTATTGGGTTTTCCCATCAGGAATTTCTTAATCAGCCTGGGGTCTGGATCTATGCCATACATGGAACTTAAACATAACTGGCGAAATGTGGGTGTTACTCAGGTATACCTCTGCCTAACCCTACGGGGGTTATAGGCGGGATGTCGTAAAGAGTGTACAGTTCACTTATCCTTCATAGAAAAAGGAGGTTCCTCCAAACAGAGACGTGTCGTGTCTGGTGGGCTACGTCCGACGGTTGATGTCGGGACGTTGTATCTGCTAGTCGCGCGGTATTTTTTTCTTGCGCGATGCAGGATTTTGCGTGACTTTAGTGTGACGCGTAGTTCGCATGTAGCGATGTAGATGTCGCCACAATGTTATCTTTATTATGATTTGTCACGTTACACATTAATTCATGGCTATGGCTATGGGGATGGGCAGAAAAGGTCTTTACAAAGTCCTTTTACTTCGTTCAAGTTTATACAAAACGGTTTGGTCCTTCAAGTTATACAAAGCACTGTACCTAAGTCGTCTCCTGAAATAGTTTTAGATAAACCTGCTTACTTATTAATAGATACTCACAAGCAGTGTTAAAAAACCGAAGTTCCGTTTGACTTTTGACCGGCACTGACAGAGGCACTGACAGTGCAAGATTCTTTGAGTATAAAATACTCAAAGGCTAGATTACGTACATCTCTTTGAAGCATTGGATTAGTTTGTAGTGCTATATAATATTTAAGCTCCTTACTTTGAAGTTAGAAACTTTACTCAAGTTTCGTTTGAACGCGATGGGATTTAGTAAAATATTGTTTTAAAAGGATCAGGAGATGCGACGCAGATTGGGTGCTGGGCCATGGAATAAGCGGATTATTTCCACATTATTTTAGCAAACGACATGAACACTATAAACTCTTCTTGGACCTGAAAGAAAATGGATACAAACACCTTTTACCTAAAATCATTGCAACCTTGGATTTAATTGAAATGAAAATCATAAATGATTATTTTTTGTTTCATCATCATCATTTCAGCCCAAAGACGTCTACTGCTGGACATAGGCCTCCCCCAAAAGGAGGGGGGGTTGCCATAATCACCACGCTTGGCAGGCGGGTTGGCGATCGCAGTGTGGTGTTAAAATGCATAGAGAACGCTGCTGTCAATTCTCTAGTAAGTCCCTTAGTCACCTTTTACGACATACACGGGAAGAAAAAGGATGATGCTATTATTTACGTCCGGCACCACACGGACGGTTTTTCGTTTAAATTGAGTTAATCTTGAGTTCCTGCACTAACTACCCCTTTGATATTATTCTGCCAAAGCAAGGGTGTTTACAAAGAAGTTGGTTGCTCTAAGTATAAAAATATATCCGCTATCTTCTGTTTCTAAACTGTCATGGCCCTCGAACTTCTGAACTTCACCAAAGTGTTTTGTATTCACAAAACGCAGAGCATTTTATTTTGGAAACTTTTTACGAATAGCTAATGCTGATCCCAGACCAACTTGTTCACAGTTTTAATGCAAAAGTTTTATACAAGACACTTTGGCATAATGTTCTACGGGAATGGACTGGACTAAAACACTGGTTGAAAGTACTAGGCTACCAGGAAGATTTGAGAGGTTTTACTTGGATTTTGATCTGTGTTCGGTTTATGGCTACGATTTACGCCCCAGGTGAAATATACGTGAATGTAGTACGTACGTACGCCTCTGCCTGACCCCTTACGGGGAATATAGGCTATGTTATGTGAACCAAGAGAAAAAAAATACTTGAAGAAAAGGAGATCTCAGAAGACAAGACTAAGTACTAGGATAACAGAATTGTCAAAGAAGTTTTATTTCAGATCTTACAAAGCCTTTTTCGTAAAGAAGAAGTAAGTACAATTAATGAAGTAATAGGGTGAGCCAAGTAAGGAACTTAGAGAATTTTATAATTAGTAAATATTTCATAGCATAAAGGTTTATATTCTTTCGCAAAAATAATGGCGCAGTGATTATGGACTAAGGTTTCATGTTAAGCAGGGTTTTTTGTTTAGTTTGAAACTCTTCAAGCAGAAATCTCCCGCGTGCCAACTTGCCGCTTAAGTTTTTCAACTTTTCGACTTTATACTCACAACAATGTTAAGTACAATTTGGGAAGGCGAAGTCATTCAACATTCTTCTGCAACTTTTTTGTTTCCTATGATTTTGTGCTTGGTTCGACTTTTTTTAACGACATATGTAAGTATTTCATGTGAGGGGCTTGTGGCTAAGTAATAACAGACGCACGGGTCAATCGATCAGGTTAAGCTACGCTTGTCGCGGTTGGTCCGTGGATGGGTGACCATCTTTACATACCAAGACCTCTCCGTGCCTCAAAAAACACGTTAAGCCGTTGGTGCCGGCTGTCATTCGTGGATCTTTGACAGTCGTTACGGGTCGTCAGAAGCCCGAAAGTTTGACAACCAGTCTTACTAAGGGGTGTCGTATTACCCAGTTACTGGGTTTTGGAGGTCAGATAGTCGCTCCATGTAAAATACTGGTGTTCAGCTGCATCCGGTTAGACTGGAAGCTGACCGAGGCTAGAAAGATGATGATGAAGTAAGTATTTCGTGTATAACGGAGGGTAGTCCAAGTTTTAACGCGAAGTCCTCCGGTTCTCAATCGAAATCTTAATTGTTCTGGTTTCACGGTTTGCAATGAGAATAAAATCTTGTTGACTATAATAAAAAAACTTTGAACTTAAGACCAGGCAGTCTAAATCAAATTTCCACGCAAGCTCCGCCCCCTGCGCCCGACTCCGTTATGCTCCTATATACAATGTACTCTGTGCCGTTATGTGCTAAACGCTAACACATCAGTAATAAAGTTGAATGTCACGTGCACTCTTTGATCGTGTTTGAGCACAAAACTAAATAGCGTAAGTCTCAATTCTTATTTCGTTTATAACTCAAGTAATAATTGATCTAGAGAAAAAATATCTGGTAGCTGGATAATAAACTATATTTTCCTGCTGTGAATATTTATTTTAGACTTATAAGCTGAACAATCTTGTTTGTTTTTATAATTATCGTTAAAAAAGACATGATATTCGATTAAAAAATGTACTGAGCGAAAATATTACAATTACGTAACTGTCTTCAACATGGAAAGAAAAAGATCCAATAAATCATATAATAAATTTTCATCTTGATTGTATGTGTGACTGTTTCAGAATATTCATGCAAATTAACATAAAATAGGGAGCTTCCTCTTAAAACTACAGGCAGTTTCAAGCCTTATTTTAAGCAGTACAATATCTTGACACTTCCTCGTATTTATATTTTCGAAGTAGCTATGTTTTTATCGCAAAATCAAAGTCGTTTTGAACGTCTAGCTGATGTATTCCCAAGAAATAGCCGTGACAATAGCAAACTGTGTCAATTAACGCGTTAAACTACTTTGATTCGCAGAAGTGTGTAAGCGGGCACTACGCGACACTAGTAGCACAATTTCTATGTCGCTGCCTGTCGTGCCAGTCTGCACAAGCCTTTATTGTATGGCCCCAATTATTTACAATAAATTACCAAGTGGTTGGAAAGACTTGACACCAGTGCTGTTTAGGAGTAGACTACGTACATTTTTAATGGATAAATAAAACATACTACAGAGTGAGAGACTAAGTTTTTATCACAGAAAACTGTTTGCTGAATTGCTCTGGGTTTTGGTTAAACTTAAGTGAGTCATATTATAAATGTTTGCATGCCGAATGGTGAAATATGGCTGAGTTTTAATGTATCATAGAGATCGGATATTTGGATGCATATTTACCTAAAGTACGTTTTTTTCCCGGCAAACGATACAAAGTATGGAAACAGCTTCTTAAAATATATTTTTATTCCGGGATCGCGGGGTTTCCTTAATAACAGTGTGTAGGTATACAATTGTGTATTCCTAAGTATAACAAATATTTCTTATCTATTTAAATATATTTATTCGGGGATACACAGTACAAAAGCTTAGTTCTTAAAAACTTGTCAGTCCTGGAAACCGACACTTTTTCCCGTACCGAAGCGCTGTCTATACTAGTAAACTCTCAAACTTTAGGTGAATATGCATCCGAATATCCGATCTCTAATCATAACACAAAACCAATTATGAATTACCAATATTTGCAAAATAAATGTGATCCAAGCAAAAAGGGTCCATTAGTGGGGTATTGAGTTAAGATTACGAGTAGATTCGGTATCTAGAATAGTCAATTGATAGTAAGGAATATATAAATATTCAGAAGGTGGCACATTTATTTTTAATCAGACAATTGAAGTTGACACTCTAAAAAAGCTTGATTTAAGAAAATACATTTTCCTATTTGACGGCACTGGTACCTACCTTTTTACCCGCCTGCGGCGAAGCCAAAAAAGGAGGGTAATGTGTTTGACCTGTATGTATGTATGTATGTCCCTCCCTATGTTCCCTCGTAACTAATAAACAGCTGAACCGATTTTGATGAGTGATACGTCGTTAGATTCGTCTTTATTGCGCGAGTGTCATGGGTATTAAAATTATTAAAAATTAAAATGGTGGATTTTTGGCGCCAAAATGAGTGTTTTCAAAGTGGGGTATCAAAAAGAAGGGTGATTTTAAAAATATATACATAATATGTTTAAAAGTAATTTAAATTAGAAATGATAAAAAAGTATCCCGAACTTTTGGAGTGAGTGAGTAAGAGGTTGTTATCACCCGATTATAAGTGAGTATATAACCTAATTTACCGTCTTATAGTAAATAGCCATATTATAAAAGGCAAATTTGAAGGCGTTCGTAAAATCTTGGATGCCTCCGACTGCATTTATTTATTTTTGGTACTTATGATACTCGTTTTCTTTTCATCTTGTTTCCATCTTTTCAGTTCATGTTTTTGCAGTCGGGTTTTTTGCTTTTTTTATTAACTTTTTTTATAACTATACTTTTGCCTTAAAACTTCTGGTACATAGAAAGAAAAATTTTTTTTTGCATGTATAAATAAGTCCTCCTTTTATTTAGCTGTGTCCGACAGGGTCCACGATTGGTAGGTACAACTAATGTTTACTTACCACCTAAGCACATTGTGGAATGCAATAAGTGATTGAGTATTGAGTATTATATAAAGTCATTTACTATAATTATAAACTTTTAGATAATTGAGCATTCATTAAAAATCAATTAAAATCATGAAATTAAATTTTTTACCCAACTTTACAAAACTGCGATTATCTCGGAAACTAAATGCCGAGAACTGGACCCTTTTTGATTGGACGCCCACAAATGTCTATTCTATTCTTAATAAGAACCTTTTTTTGTCCACCTCAGAGATCTACCTACTTCTTCTTTACTTAAAAATGAGATAATCTTAACTATAAATTCGTAACTGCTAGTTTACTTAAATGATAAGTCAGATCTTTAGCTATTCCCTTACAACATTAAAATATCTAACAACATCACACAAACCACTAACCGTATACCTTTGAGAGTTGCTAACACAATTATTCAAGGTACAACTCGTACAGAACTGCTCAAAGAAAATTAAATCAAATTCGCCCGAAACCATCAACCCTATTTAACTCCTACACTACGATTTAAATCAGACAAACCACATATTTAATACACGCCCGGACGGCTGTCCGGTCGGCCGTCCAACCGGACGCTGCAAATAGCGCTGTCCGCCGGTATCCGGACAAGTAATTAATTTAACACTGACTAGAGAATTTAAACGTCTGTCGGGCGGATTGGTGTTAATTATTTTTGCAATTGGATTGGATCCTTGCCGTCGCAGGTCGTGATTTTGAAAGATCTATCATTGGCTTTGGAATTAGGGATGACGTGAATGGTACAATTAGATTTCAGGTGGTTTTAAAGGTTTGAAAATATTAGAGTTTTTGTTATTATTGTAGTGAGTTTACCTCTCTATAAACACTACCAACCCACAGTGACCTTGTTTGATACAGACGATGTCGTAACAAAATATAAACTTTTCATTAAAAAGAAATTAATTGCGCTTTTCAGAAATAAAACGGCAATTTCATTATGACCGCTATACACGCTGCGGTCCACCTGAGAGAACTACCTTTAAGCAGACCGGCGTGTGTAAAAGAAAGAACGAAATATCATGTATGTTATTTGGGACACGCGCAGGAAATACAAGCAATTTTTTTTTTTACATTATAACTTAAAAAAAAAACGAGCAAGCCACAGTAGTCGCACATGATGTGTAACATCTCACATTTCACCTTGGTAATAATCAACTGAGCAGCGACAGAAATTGACCACAAAATTAAAAAAAAAAAGTACTGAAATACCTATTTATTCGAATAATTATTCATTACTAGTAGTGACCCACTGCTCGACCCCCTACAATTTATGTAGTATTTACTAATTCCATGAGTGCACTAATCCCATGCTATTAAAAAGAACTTACGTATTCCATGCTCAAGCTGTCACTTCCTGTTGCAAACTTCCGACCCTTTTCACGAAATCACTCCCACAGAAAGCGAGAAGACAGATGTTACTCATCGTACCTTAATTATGTTAAATAAATAAATAAAAATTAAAAAAAACAATCGAGAAAAATTATGAGCCGTCACGGGACGCCTGCCAGATGTGAAACATCGAAATTATTTACACACTACTACATTAAGACTGTATAGTGGCGACGCGTCGCCACGGCATGGGTCGCCCCGCCAGCATTCAGTTTTACGTGCGGCTATAGATGTTTCACATCAAAAAGACCCGTAAGAGGCATAAAAGGCTCCTTTCTTAGGTGTACTGGAATAGGTATATCTGTGCAGTTCTTTGAATCAGGGACCGTACAACCCCGGTTGAGAGTTAAGCCTTTCTAAGGGGTAACCCATTCAATGGGTTACCTTTATCAAAATGCAACCCATTGAAAGGACTTTGTACTAGAAACCAATTGAAAGGGTTACATGATAACCCATTGAATGGGTTTTATACTTGAACCCCAGTGAAAGGGTTTAATGATAACCCATTCAATGGGTTCTATACCTACTTGAAACCCAGTAACATGAAAAAATCATAATATTATTATTATGTTATTTCGATATCCGCCCAGCACGCGTAGCATGACCAATTCTATCTCTATTCTACCCAGGAACCATTTTGGTTACCATTTTAGAAAAACTATCGAAAACCCTTTCCATTGAAAGGGTTTTCGATAGGGTTTTTCTAAGCAGTTAATCAAAAACCCATACGGTGTGGGCAATTTTGAATGGCTTAAATTAAGCCGTTCAAAAGGGTTATCCACACCGTATGGGTTTTTATCGAAAACCCTTTCAATGGGTTACCAAAATTTAATTTAAGCCGTTCATAAGGGTTGCCCATATCGTATGGGTTTTTGTTTAACCGCTTAGAAAAACCCTATCGAAAACCCTTTCAATGGGTAACCAAAATGGTCCCTGCTTTGAATACACGACATGTAGTGCCTGCACAGGTAGACCTCTCCAGGGGACCTCTCTGTCACCACGCGGGCCCAATACGGGTTGGCATGTGTCCTCGAATTTTTGGTTCTTGGGCTTGCTCTTGAGTAAAATGTAGATGACTCATCATCTGCCTAGCTTATTCCCAATTATGCTGGGGTCGGCTTCCAGTCTAACCCGATGGTGAGTACCAGTATTTTACATGGAGCGACTGCCTATCTAGAATCACCGTCTGGTCTGAGGAGAACTGCCTGTCGTTAAATCCAGCAAAAACAAAATATATGGTATTTGGCACAAGACAGGAGTTGGCTCGACTACCCGTAACATTTGACTTGAAACTTATGGGTGAACCAATTGAGCGAGTGAATGAAGCGCGAAATCTAGGTGTTATTATGGATAAAGACCTTCGTTTTGAGAAACATGTAGCATACTCGGTTAGAAACTGTTTCTATCGCCTTAAGGTTTTATACAATACTAGCTGACCCGTGCCCACTCCGTTGGGCGGTAAACACTCTATGACACTCACAAATAACATGGGTAAAAGAATACCTACCCTACCTTGCCTACCTGCCTGACTAATGTATTTAATGACTACTTTGACATTTAATTTTATCTAAAAAATATGCTTGCTGAATTGTAATGATACTTAATCTTTAATTAATAATGATGATTTTATAATTTCTATAATTTAATTTTGATGAATAATAACAAGGTTTGTGCACCATCTCTTCCTACCAATTTGTACGCCACGATATGCGGCTGAACATGTTAGAACTTTCTGTATTTCATATTATCTTGCATGCAATGAATATATCATGTACACCATGTTTAAACAAATAAAATTTTACTTTACTTTACTTTACCTACCCCACCTACCTACCTACCCTACGTACCTACCCTACCTACCTAACCTACCTACCTACCCTACCTGCCTAAAAAAAAAAAAAACTTCACATATGTCATCTACTAAATAGTCCGAACAAAGCCTAAACCATTTTTTTTTGATAGGTGAGTCCGTTCTTGAGTTATAAAGTTACAACGAAAAGTGGCATTGATTTTTATAGATATAGATGAGGCCTTATTTATCCGAAAGACTACGGGAACAGGTATTGGAAACCCTTGTCTAGGTTGAACTACGCTGACACGGCTTACGGTCCGCGCTTATTGGCTCGTACCGACCGCCTCATCCAAAAGGTGCAAAACGGCTGTGCTCGTTTTTGTTACAACATTCCTCGCAGAAGCCATGTAAGGCGATTAACACAAGGCACCGCGCACCGCCGCGGTAGGCGGTGAAGCGGATCTCAATATCGCTTTGGCCTCTAATAAATCCGTTGATGCCTACACCGCCCGACCGCGCGGTTGAGCGGTGCTCTCACCATATGAAACCGCGGCGGTGCGCGGTGCCGTGTGTTAATCGCCTAACACACGTACACCGCCCGACCGCGCGGTTGAGCGGTGCTCTCACCATATGAAACCGCGGCGGTGCGCGGTGCCGTGTGTTAATCGCCCAACACCATTTCTAAACTAACACTTTACACTAAAAATGAAGTCACACTTTATACTTGTTTGATTTTTTTTATTTTTTATTTGCTGTATATTAGATTGTGTGCCTTTTAGTCTGTGCTAAATAAATGTATTTTCTTTCTTTCTTTATCTGACCTCCACAACCCTGCAGTTACTGGGTAACACAATACCCCATGGTAAGACTGGTTGTCAGACTTTTGAGCTTCTAACTACCCGTAACAATTATCAATGATCTACGAATGACGGCTGGGACAAACGGTTTATTGTGTTTTCCGAGACACGGAGGGTTCTCGGTATGTAATAGATAGTCACCCATCCATGAACCGACCTCGGCAAGCGTTGCTTAACCTAGAAGATAGACCCGTGCGGCTTTTATTTCTTAGCCACGAGCCCCTCAAAATGTAGATACATGAATATATTTTATTGTTTACCATGCTAATCATAAGCCGGTCTTACGTAACCTGATATGTATCTACTTATATCACTTTTCTACGAAAAATTAAAATGACAGGATGTCTGCAGACATTGATAGTCGTTATTTTGTGGATACAACAAACAAATGTTTATATTATCAACTGGTAGACAATAGCGAGTTGTCAGAGACAACACAAACTTTACTGTATTTACTATCTTTCAGATGAACTTTTGACATTACATACAGCATGTTTAGTTTTTGTTTGAGAGAGTCGATAATGCTCTCTGGGGTTGTCGATTTTCTTTTCAGATTTAAACATGAGTTTTATAATATTTAGCTTATTGCAAGTTTTTCGATATAAATATCAATTCCCGTATTTTATGAAAAGTCGCATTCTAATCCCAGTCTCATTTCGTTAATCATTCAATACAACAACTTTCTTATTTGCCATCTTTACGCTAAGAAACAGAATAATACAATCAATAGACTTACTTTTTGACAAGTTCTATGTTCGAAGGTTTGGTTTGCGCACTCAGTCCTTCATGCGGACCATTGTGCGTGGGCCATGGCGACCGTAGGTGGTTATTCAAACAAACCCCATTCAGAATTTCTGTGAAGGATCTGGGTGCCCCGAGGGTATCTGTTCTAATGGGTGACGCCTGTGCAAAGAGCACATGCGCAACGGTCTCCTCCACCTCCATGCAAGCCCTGCATAGAGGGCTGTCCGTTATGCCTATTGTGTGGAAGTGTTTGTTTATCGAGCAGCGTCCCGTAATGGTCCCCGTCACCAGATGCAGGCAGGTCCTGTCAGTTAGATCTGTCAGTAGAAGTCCTGTAGTTAGTTTTCTATCTAAGGATGGCGTAGCCTCATTGGACTGCCTGCACCCCGGGGACCACCAGCTTTCCGCCTGTGTATAGGTAAACTCTCGTAGCTTGCGTAGCTGGTTGAAGGGTAAGATTGGTTCGGATCCACAGACTGACGTGCTGGATGCTCTCCTAGCTATTTCGTCAGCTGCGTCGTTACTTAGTAACCCGCTGTGTCCCTGTGTCCTTTTATCCATTGCAGTGTCACTGTGCTGCGGTTAGATACCGTTATACGTTCACTGCGTTGTGACATTCTTGTATTAGTCTCGAGTTAATGTATTTTTTACCTAAGGGTTGGAGAACTGAGGCACTTTTTGACAAGTGTTTGAAATTGATTATCACTGAGAATATGATTGCGACTTGGATTTGTACGTTTTTTAAGTACGAGAATTGTGAATTCCTATTTAATCATTATAACCGCCAATTGGCCATACTTGGCAAAAAAATACATAATTCTCGCAATGGCAAATATACAAATGCTGTTTTAAAGCTGAAAACTATGTAAAAATTCTTACAAAATTGTCAGATTGTAATGTCGCTTGAATTGTCACCAGTCGCCTGTCGATTTGATTAGTTTTTAAGTGTTATGCCCTGGCTGGAGGCCTTAATTTATTAAGGCACCCACAGGATAGCCCGTTTAAGCAACTTACAGCCTCCAAGGTTGACCTGCGAGATGCCATATTATATAAAAATAAAAATGATAATTATATGTCGATTTTTATTAAATAGTTCCCTGGTGAATATTTATATTTTATGTCGGTATATTATGTTCTCGGTGCCTTTTCTTAGTTTAGGAAATTGAGATGATAGGCGATCATGATTTTGTGATATAGCCGTTTTTCAGCCGCCGTGTTAGATATATTTTCCATTTTATTGTTTGACGAATTTATAGTCAATAAATATGATTCTTCTATTCAATAGGTTCGCTTACTCGCTGTTATTTTATCCCAGACTGTGTTTTTCATAATAATTATTAGTGACTTTCCATGAAGTTTACTTTTGATAAATATTTTAGAAGCAAGCAAGCATGAAATTTAACATGAGGCCAACCTGTATATCAAAAGTGTTTAGTTTCCTTTATACCAGGTTTGTACTGACCATAAACAAGAAGTATTTTTTACTTAGGGGTATAAATGATAAATGTAATGTTTGCTGATCGAGATCGTTTAGTCGAGTGTGATATCTTTTGTAAAGATGAAGAGCCTTATTTTCGCTGTCTTTCTATTCTGTGAGTACTTTTTTTCACATTATTATTTTATCTCGGACTGATACCGAAGATTTAGTAGTATTTATGCGTAATCAGTACAAACAAAATGCGTTTTGTACGACTGAATTTAAGATAGCTACAATGCTTCGATTATTCATAATATTCCATAAATTTCACCGCGCTCTTTCTCGGAAAGTCATCAACCAATTAAAAGATCCCATTTCTTCCCGTGGGTGCCGTAAAAGGCGACTAAGGGACTTACTATAAAGAATGGGCAGCAGCGTTCTCTATGTATTTTAACAACATACTGCGATTGCCAACCCGCCAACCAAGCGTGGCGATTATGGCAAACCCTCCCTTTGGGGGAGGCCTTTCTCCAGCAGTGGACGACTTTCAGTTGAAATGATGATGATGACGCGGGCTAAGCCGCAGGCAAAAGCTAGTATATAATACATTTACATTAAACGTAAACACATAGATACAAAAATCTTGAAATTTGTCAATTCATAAAAAGACGCTTTTTTGAGCGCTTACATGGTGTGCGCTGACTAAACCGAAAGAAATAATTATATAAAACAGTGTATTCCCGTTGTCCCTGTTTGCCATATCCCCATCACGGGGACAGCGGGACGTGATTAAATTTATTTCCCGTTGTCCCCTTATCGTACGAAGTAAACCTTTTTTAAATCGAAACAGCTAGGTTAGGCTCGTATAAAACGAATGATAAACATCTTAAAAATATCTTGCAATTTGTAGTAATAGGACAATTGTTAACGTAGCTCTCGTCTGAATTGAGAAGCCCCCGTCCTATAACTTTTTAAGGGTTTTTTTACTACAAATTCCAAGATGAAGGGATTTGAAGTGAAAACTTCTTTAGGCGCGTTGAGCACTTTTTGGGTGCCAAAAATTTGTTTCGGCCATGCACTCTCGCTCCGAACCATGGCCTGAACCAGAGCCGAACGCGAGAGATCGCCGCCGAGCAAGAACCTCCCGAAACAATCGTGTCCGGTGAGGACCTGCGTAAGGCCCGGTTCCCACCAAAGCGGAGAGATGTTTGTAAACGACCAATAAGATAATTATCGTTATTTCAATGCGATGGTACGGTAACAGTATCTTAGAAGATTATCTTAGAAGAGCGGAGAGGAGAGGAGATGTTTTGTTAGATTTGGTAGGTAGTTAGATACCGTTATCGTACCATTGCATTGAAATGACGATATCTTATTGGTCGTTTACAAAACATCTCTTCTCCTCTCCGCTCTTCTCTGCTTTGGTGGAAACCGGGCCTCAGGCGGAAGGTGAGGATGGCGCCTTTGGGGACTTATTGCCACACTGGTGGCGTGCCCAGCGCTGGGTTGCGACAATCGCACTCTCTATGTCACCATGAGATCCGGCCGGAGCTCTGTCCGCTATGTGCCGTGATCTCTCGCGGCAGCGGAATTACACCCCGGCGTTTCGCCTCCTCGCGCCACTCCCAAATATGCGCGAGGACTTTTGCCTCCAGATCCCATGCCGGTAGTCTGGCAAGGAGGCTCGCCGCCCCGCCGGAGACCGTGCGGTAACCCCGGACCAGCCTGATGGCTATGAACCTTTGGGAGTCAACAACCGCCGCCGCGCCGGGCTGGTCGCAGCCTCAGAGAACGCGCCCACACCGGTGCCCCGTAAAGGGCCATGGACCGCACGATCCCCGCGTAGAGCCTCGGGCAGTAAATATGAGACATGGCTCCTCAATCCAAACGGACACAATAACCTACCTCTAATTTTATCATTCTTATGTCCTTAACGCCATTCCTTTATGTAAGTTCGTCGACATTTAACGCAATTTTACCTCCGCAGGTACATTTCTGCCTTCGACATACTCTCGCCATGTACAGTTCTTTAGAAAAGACTACACGTATATTCAGGAGTTCAACGCCTTTTATAAAGTTCACTGGGACGTCACTGGATCTGCTTGGGGTACCGACTTCTTAACTTGTGATGATGAAGGAGCTACTCTGTTTTACCCAAAAGTCCAGGGAGAGTGGACTTTAGTGAAGAACTTGACAGATAAAATGACAGAAATCCCTAATGTGACAGAAATCTTTGTGGGATTGCACGATGAATTTAAATTAGGAGAGTTTATTACTGTTGACGGTAAGTATTGACAATTACGGAGGACAGAATAATAGTCATCTCACCTTTTGTTTATTTTTTTGTGATATACAACATTCTACGAGAGCCAATTACCTACCAACATTTTTGGCTCATCGTTTTACGACTCGACACGAAATTTTGTTATTCTGAATCCATAAAAACTAATTTCAGAAACCGCGTCACGTCTGACCAGACCGCATTTTCAAATAAGTATTGTGAAAAAAAATACCGAACTTTTTAATAGCAATCTGTCTGATTTTCAGAATAATATAGTTGAACGATAGATTTTAGACACCAAAACCACAATTTAGAGACACCAGTAGCGCGTCGCACGGATCCAGGAGACCATTTGAGAAAATAAAAAACTGAGGCATAAAAAAACCTATGGCAAACCGTCTGCAAATCTTATTATCAAGTGAACATTCTCATTCAACATCTATCGGGGCCACCACGATGACCCAGTTACAAGTGCAGAAATCGTCATGAAGTGTTTATCATAATTGTTTAGGTATCACGCTCGCCCTAAAACTAAATAATGGCTGCAAAACAGTCTATTAAAATAAAAACAGACCTGGAAAAGCAGTTGTATGACTGTTACATCCAGGAAAAAACGGACAGAGAAAACCTGCAACAAATGGTACGTCAATTGAACGGCCACATACAAAGCTTGCAGGAACAGGTACAAGATCTTCAAGGACAATTACAATGATTAAAGACACACGAACAAAGAGAACCCTCAGATAAACAGGTTAGTGAGACCATAACACCGGCTCAGCCTACTAAAAGTGACGTTGAGTACTGCACGGATGAGGATGAACTCGCCAAAGAGACTGGGTGGATTAGGGCGAAAAACAGGAAGAAAAGGAAGTTGAACACCTCCCTCACTCCACCACCACTACAACAAGCTAGAGCTACCGCTGAACAGCAGCAACTTAACAAAAAAGAGAAGGCAACCATAAAAAAAATTCTAGCACCACCTCCAATCGTAGTAGACGGTGTTAAAAATTATCAAACTTTCTACGACTTTTTGACTGAATCTCAGTCAGGAGAAACATTTACCGCCAAAATGTTAAGCGGTAATAGCGTGAAAATAAATGCCAAATCTGAAGAGTCCTACAGAGTGATTGCTGGACGCTTATCAGAAAATAACTGTTTATGGCATTCATACGAGGATAAGCAGACCAGGCCAATAAGAGTGGTGGCGAAAAAATTACATTCTTCCTGCCTACCGGATCGGATTAAAGATGATTTAACGTCGCAAGGATTTCAGATAGAAACCGTAATTAACAAATTAAGCTGGAGAACAAAAGAACCGCTTAACTTGTTTATAATATCGTTCAAAAATGACGAAGATGTTAGTAAAATATACGGCATTAAACATATTCTAGGGTGTAAAGTTGAAATAAACCCGCTTAAAACATCAAAAATAATACCCCAGTGTAAGAGATGCCAGGCTTATGGTCATACCCAAAAGTATTGCGCTAAAGAGCCAAGGTGTGTTAAATGTACAGGTAAACACCTCACAGCTGATTGCAACAAACCTGCACAAGATAAACCTAAGTGTGTCCACTGTGGCTTACCTCACCCAGCCAACTACAGAGGGTGTTTAGTTGCCAAGGAAATGCAAATGATTAAGAATAAAAACTAAAAATAATCCACCAAACAACCCTACCGTTAAGCAAGTTGTTGGAAACACCAACAAACAGATAACAAAACAAAGTGCACAGTTTACGCAGACAACCGGGATAACTGGACAAACATCTAAAAGTGCCTCGTATGCACAAGCGGTAAAACCAAGTACACAACCATCAAGTCTTGAGGACAAGCTCAACCAGATCTTGAAGTGCATAACCTCTTTTGACAAGAGACTAGAGAAATTAGAATCAAGGAATACAAAAATCAATCATGAATAACACACTCAAAATAATGGCGTGGAATTCTAACGGACTGCTGCAACACCAACATGAGTTGCAAGTAGTCCTAGACACAGAAAATATTGATGTGTGCTTGATCTCAGAAACGCATTTCACTCACATTTCATTTCACACGTCTTTTGTTAAGTTTATAGGCTATAAGGTTTATCACTCGCTGCACCCTAACAACACGGCCCGTGGAGGTAGTGCGGTTATTATTAAAGAAAATATCTGTCATCACGAACAGTGTAAATATGAGGAGCCAGATACGCAAGCTGTGGCGATATCAGTTAAAACAACAAAATTTAATGTTACAGTAGCGGCCGTATATTGTCCCCCAAGACACACGATAAACAAAGAACAATATATACACTTCTTCAGGCTCCTTGGACCGAGATTTATATTAGGCGGTGACTTTAACGCTAAGAACACTCATTGGGGATCCAGATTAACTTCAACTAAGGGAAGACAGCTACTACGTGCAGTGAAAGACATGCGCTGTGAGGTCATAAGTACTGGAAAACCTACATACTGGCCGACTGACCACCAGAAACTACCAGACCTTATCGACTTTTTTATAGTCAAAAATATATCAACTAATTATCTGAGTGTGGAAGAGGGGTTGCACATGAACTCCGATCACTCTCCTATATTATTACAACTAAGTCACAAAATATTACTAAGAGAAAACCACCTGACATTAGTCAACAAGTTTACAGATTGGGAAAGTTTTACCCTAGACCTACAAAATATTATTGACCTAAAAACTTCATTAAAAAGCAAAGATCAGCTCGATCCTGAAGTAAATAAGTTTAGTAATAATATCCAACAATGTGCATGGAACAATACACCACAGATTACAAGAAAATATAAAGGAAATACCTACCCAAAGGAAATAATAGACCTATTATATGAAAAAAGGACTCAACGAAAAAGATGGCAGCAAACTAGCTTCCCGCAAGATAAAACTTTATTGAATAACCTTACGAAAAGATTGACGAGAAAAATACAGACCTTTCAAGATGAGGCTTTCAATACTAACCTACGTCAGTTAACCAGCGACCATACAACGCAATACTCTCTTTGGAAAGCGACAAAGTCACTCAAAAGGCCAATTACACCAATTGACAACCTACAATTCGCCAATATTCTGCAAGATAAAAGAATTAAGCTTGTGACCCCGAAAGAAGTTGCAAACGAAATTCAAATCACTAGCCTTAAAAAGTCCCCAGGGTTTGACCTAATTACGGGAGAGATCCTAAAACATCTACCGCGAAAAGCCATCGTTAAGCTTACTAGGCTCATCAATGCAGCATTCGTGTTGAAGCATGTTCCTGAGCCATGGAAAGTTGCTGAAGTGATTATGATTGCAAAGCCCGGTAAACCACCACACGAAGCATCATCATACAGGCCCATTTCCCTGTTGCCTATACTATCAAAGCTGTTTGAAAAATTGTTTTTAAAACGGTTAAAACCTATCATAAACGAGACAAACCTGATCCCTGACCATCAGTTTGGTTTCAGAGAGAAACACTCAACAATAGATCAAGTACATAGAATTACCAACATCATTGAGAGAACACTCGAAGATAAAAAAGTCTGCTCCACAGTATTTTTAGATGTGGCACAAGCTTTTGATAGAGTTTGGCATAAGGGTTTGATATTCAAGCTAAGACTTATGTTGCCCAATGATTTTGCCGATATCTTGCAATCATACATTACAGATAGAATGTTTCGAGTAAGGCACGAGGATGCCTTTTCAGAGTTAAAAATGATTAAAGCTGGCGTACCTCAAGGTAGTGTGCTGGGTCCAGTACTCTACCTGCTGTATACGTATGATATACCAGAACTGGAAAATAATACTATTGCAACCTTTGCAGACGACACCGCTATTATGGCTACAGGTTCATGCCATACGGAAGCAACCAGTAAGGTACAATTTGCTGTAAATAAAATTCATGACTGGGCAGAAAAATGGAGAATCAAATTAAATGAATCGAAGTCACTTCACATTGATTTCACCAACAGGAAATGTGATTACCACCCAATCTTCATAAATGGACAACAAGTGCCATACGCAAATACAGCCAAATACCTTGGCATAACGCTTGACGCGAAACTGCGCTGGAAAGCGCACGTTAAAAAGAAAAGACTGGAACTAGACATACGTTTTAAAAACATGTATTGGTTCATTGGACGGGGTTCCTGCCTATCAATACATAACAAAATTCTATTATACAAGCATATTCTTATGCCAATATGGACATATGGCATCCAACTCTGGGGCTGTACTAAACCGACCAATATAAAAATAATACAAACATTCCAGAATAAGGTACTCAGGAGTATTGTTAATGCGCCCTGGTATATAAGAAATGACGACCTCCATCGTGACTTAAAAATGGAACCAGTCACCAAAATAATCCAAAAATTTGCTGAGGCCCATGACCACCGACTCCACCAACATGTGAACATCGAGGCAATTCAGCTGTTAGATCAAACAAATATAGTGCGAAGACTAAAACGAACAAAACCTTTTGAGTTAGTGTAGTGTAAAAAGTGTAGACATAATAGTGACAATGACACACATATAACACGTGAACAAAGTGTAAATATTATTATATTAGACTCTAAGAAAGTGGAATGGACTTGTGTAAAGTACAATCAGCACTATTCTAAGTTTTAAAATAATTATCAGTAGCAAATTAAGTTAGATTCAAATTACTTATTAGTCTTATAGGCTAGATTGTAATTAATCATTAGAACCTGGTTCTTTTTAATAAAGGATAAAAAAAAAAGTGAACATTGGTCAGTAGATGCGAATAAATTCACATCTAATGTGAGAAGAATGTGTGAGCAACTGAGCATCATAGGTGTTGAATCAATTTTGAAAGTGTTGAAAATTTATCCCGATCGGTAACATAGCACTCTGTCTGAAAACAATTGGACATGACGAAAAAAGTTGCCCAGCGGGCCGAACACGGGCTGTCCAAGACGTTTGTGACAAGACATGATAAATTATGTCAAGTCAATTTGTACTAGCATTTTATGACAAAACAGTTTTATCGCTCAAACTTTTATAAAATGTGTGACTCAAGTCATGTCACAGTAGGCCGTGCTCGCCCCGCTGATGTAGATAAAAATTATATCAAACAAAATGTGTAGCACCTTTAAAAATTTAAAATGTCTGAAAACAGGTTTTTGGTAACCCGTACAAAAGCCACAAAAAGTAAAAAAAAAAATTGAACCAGGTTGCTATGAATAGGTAATATGGGCTGGTGTCCACAACTCCACGTCAATATGCGCATATTTTGCGTACGGGTGGGAAAATCGATTATTCGATCCACCCCAGCTCCTCAAGGAAGCTCAGCAATGAGTGGTGTTACTGACAATCTCACAGAGGGTAACTAGGTTACCGAAGTACTTAGCCCTGTATGTGGCGACCACCGGACAGTATAGTAGCAGATGCGCTGCTGTCTCGTCATCCTCCATGCATGCCCTGCACAGCGGACTGTCTGTGACTCCTATGACAAAGAGGTGTTAATTAAATGATCCGTGGCCAGTTATACCTGCTGTCATTGTACGCAGCTATTGCTTAGTTAGTCGGAGAAACTGTTCCATGAGGCGGCCATCAATGTTGGGAGTGCTTCGTTGGCCTGCCGGCAGTCACCTTGTTCCGACCATAGTTTGTGATGTTGGTCCCTGGTGCGTTTCCTTACCACAGTGCGTAAGTACCCGAAGAAGAGTGGCTATGAAACAGGTCAGTTAATTTTTAGGACACTTGAAAATGCGCTCAGGCCTCATGTGACGTGCGAAATGTTTGAAAACAAACTTTTTGGTAATAAAATGACGAAACCTTTGTATATTTTGTGTTGCCTTGCACACTTTCACCGTGGGCTATGGGGGCACTTAAGCACTCTTCAACGCAGCCCCCGACTAGTGGCCGGCCCGCCTCTGCGGACTTCGTTGGTCCAGCGGGGGGAGTGCAATGTCTAAGAGGAGCGCGCATGGAACATTACGCACCACCACCTCAGAAGAGGGCATTATGTATGATCTGCCCTCTGCCGACGCCCGGTGCACCAGCTGCTGGCCGGGAGAGCACTCGAAATCTCCCTCTCCCATTCCGCCCGCCTTTGATTTAAAAAGTTGAAAAGTAAAATGTTGTACTTGAGCATTTCCAGCATTTCAAGCGCAAGCTTCGGACATGATGATGAACTATGCGTCTACGTCAGACGAATTCCCTTATATGAAGTCCGAATGGTAACTCCTAATCTCTCTGGCGCACACTTGATTATAGACATCAAATGTTTTTTCTGAAGTCATCTTAATAAAAGGCGACCTGTGATTGCGGCCAATAGTGACTTAGTTAGTACTTGATTAAATTAAAAAAATCTCCACTTTTCAGGACACTCAACGCCATATCCACTGCCTGCTGACAGGAGTCTTCTGCCACATTTGGACCATTGCATAGCTATGAACATTGATACTGGAAAGTTCAATGTGGAAAGTTGTTTGGCAGCATCGAACACGCCATTACCGTTTGTCTGCAAGAAAGTTGATGATGAGTCGTGTCCAACTGTCGACCACGGTAAGTGATCTATAAATTAGCAAATTGATGGTAAAAATCAACCTTAAGAAAGTTCAAATAGGCTTGGCCCAAAGTTCAGTTACGCAAACTCCACATTCTATTTCAGTCCAGTCATTCGTTTTGACGTCCCTTTTCTAGAGTGAAACTGTACAAAGATAATTATAAACTATAAAAAAACATCGTGATCGTGTGATATAAACTTTTACCATTGGTTCAATCAAAATGATTCTTTTGTCAGTTTAAAAAAAAATATGCTGTACGATATATAAATGCAAAAGCTACACGATCCAAACAAATGGAACAAGTAATTAAAAAAAACGACAAAAAATTTCAAAATGGGAATCTAGAACCATTACCCTCTTTATGTACGATTAAAGTGAATCAAGTTTGTACCTACCCATATGGGAATGAATTTATTATAATGTTTATGTATGTAAAATAAAATTGTAAATACGAATCAAATTATAATTTCAGGTTACAAATTCTTAAAGACATCAAAAAAATGTTACAAAATAAATAAAAAGCCACAAAAGTGGGAAGAAGCTATGAAAACCTGCTTCATAGAGGGAGGAATACTGGCAGTTCTAGAAAACAGTCCTCAGGCTCAAGAAATTAAAGATATTTTAGACCACAAAGAAACATATTTTGTCGGAGTTAAAAAGCTATTTCCTCGTGGTGATTATTACACAGTAAAAGGTAAAGAAACAATAATAAATTATATTTTCCACATAATTAAAGGATAATAACAGTCTAGTTTTTTTATACTAATAAAATCCCAAAATCTTTAAAATAAATAAAAATCCTATTGAATGACTATTTCATGAAATAGTCTATTGAATGACTATTTCATGAAATGGATTCTATGAACTTGGAGAGTAGTATTGCTGATTTTAATGATTATAATTCTGTAAAGCCATATTTGTTTCGAACGCGAATCATTTTTAAACATTTCTTTTTTACAAATAATTTAATAGAACCGTAGACAAAATATTTTATTTTTATTTTATTGATTTGGGTATGTAAGGATTTAGGTTTACTCTCAGGTTTAATATTCCGATTGCCATTGTAGGTGGTAACTTTATTCCTAAAATCTTACTTTACTTAGACGCTTATTTTCATATACAGGTCAAAAAATCGCTGACATATACCAAAACCCGTACAACAATGGCCCAAAGGCGAACGAAAACGTCCAATACTCGTACAACGGCTACCCAGACGCAAACGGCCATTTCCCGGACTCAAACGGCCATTACCCGGATGAAAACGGCAATTACCCGGACGAAAATGGCCAATACCCGGACGTCCACCTAAGTACGGACTGTGGGGCTGTTCGCAATCGGAACAATAACAATCTGTACACTGAAACACGGGACTGTGACGAACCTTTACCTTTCATTTGTGAAATGGAAGTTGGTGTATAAAGTGTTACAACAGGAGAGTAAAGCTTAAGATTATACGAAAAGCAAGTTAACGTAGATAACTTTATTGAAATTGTCGTAAATTAGAGTTAAAAAAAAAAAAATAAGAAGAAAACGTATAGAATGTACAAATACAAATAAATTATACATTAAAAGAATGCAAAATTCATATTTTTGTCCAAATCAGACTATTCTATATTTATTTATTTTTTATTTATTTTTTTAAAAAGTTGCCCCACACTAGGAATTTCTCCTGTATCGTGGGTGCCTTTACAAACATTTAAATTCACATACACAAACAGCCAGACCCGAAACAACTACTTGTAGGTCATACAAATATTTGTTCCGTGCGGGAATCGAACCCGCGACACGCAGCGCAGCACTCAATCGCTTAACTAACTGCGCCAACCGTGCCGTTCGATTTAAGTTGCCTGAAATAAATTATACTTTTTTTAAACATTTTCGTACGTGTATTGCTTCCAAGTTAAAAATATAAAAATAGAAAATAATGTTTATGTACCAACCATTGAAAACATCCATGGGCTTGTAAGGCCCAGGGCAGCTGTACTGTTTTTTTGTTTTTTTTAGACTGCATTTTGATTTTACAAATTGATGTGTGACTTTTTTCTTTGCTGAATAAACAAATGTATTTTCTTTCTTTCTTTTCTTCAACAATTACATCTGTGCCAACAACTTATCTCTATACAAAAAAAAATATTCTTGCATCCGCATTCCCTCATAAAATCCGCGTATTTCAAGAGTCATTCATGCCTCGTGGCATCAGCTGGCCATTTCAACAGATCTCACTTTTATGCTCTTTGTTAACCGAACGTAGTTTAGCTATGGATCAAGTTGGGATATGAAAGGTGTGTTCCTAAAGCTGAAAAGGAAAAGTATTGTGGCTAGCAGAATTCAAGGGATTTGAAGCCTTTGGGTTGGTAGAAACGGAGGCTTCGCAATTTAATTTAAAAGGCCATGGAATTAAAATGTTGAGGGGATCATCCAAAGCTTAAAAGATTAAGTTTTAGTGGAGTTGATGATTCAACATTTTGAGGTGTACTATAAGTACACCTTTGCCTAACCCATCGTTGATTACAGGTGTGATGTTGTGTTATGTTTGTAAGTATGACTAAGCACTATCTTAGTTCGTCATGAAATGATCTAAACGAATACGCTTCCATTGAGATATACAAAGGGTTGTGTTGCCATTTTCTTCAAAAAACATAATAATAATTTGTTTAAGTATATTAATGTTAACATTAAATAGTATCATCTGTAGGTACCCTTGACTTGCTACTTAAAAAAACAGCACAGGAAATACAAACAATAAAAAAATGGAACAACAAAAAAAACAATTCAGAACAAAAAAAAACCGGCCAATTGCGAGTCGGACTCGCGCACGAAGGGTTCCGTACCATTATCTATAAAAATGAAACGCAAAAAAAACACGTTTGTTGTATGGGAGCCCCCCTTAAATATTTGTTTTATTTTAATTTAATTATTATTTTTAAAGTCAATAATATCTACATATTCTGTGAATATTTCAAGCATCTACCTGTTGCCGTTATCAATATAGAGCAAAAACGAGCAAAAAAATTACGTTTGTTGTATGGGAGCCCCCTTAAATATTTATTTTATTCCATTTTTTAGTATTTGTTGTTATAGCGGCAACAGAAATACATCATCTTTGAAAATTTCAACTGTCTAGCTATCACCGTTCATGAGATACAGCCTGGTGACAGACGGACAGACGGATAGACGGCGGAGCCTTAGTAATAGGGTTCCCGTTTTACCCTTTGGGTACGGAACCCTAAAAAACAACCGACTTCCAAAAAAACACTACAAAGTGCAAAATAACTTTAATTTCGGAAGTCGGTGTCTGGCCGTATTTTAGTTTTTTGCTACCGACTTCCGAAATTAAAGTTTTTTTCACTTAGTATTATTTTTTTGGAAGTGGGTTGTTTTTTTTTTTGTAAAAGGTTTTTGTTTTTCACTTTTTAGTGGGTCAGTGTATAATTTATATAAGTAACAATAGCCTAATGTAACTGCTCATCATCTTTTACAAAATATTGCTTTTCCCGATACAGGGACGTTAATTGTTGAGTAGTTAGGAACCAGGAGAACTGCCACTCACCATAATTATGCATTGTGACGAGCATAAATTGCTTAACAACCATATTAAAGTGTTTAATCGAATCGCAAGCCGTTAAATACTTATTATAAAGTAGTTCCGGTGGCCACTTGTGGTCTTCATCATCAGTTCTACTTCACCAAATGGCGCTTTTCAAGAGCAAATGCACGAATCAATGGATCATTAGATTCTGACATCAGCACTTTTCGAACGTCAAAATGACATAAGACAAAAAGTGACATAAGTCCCTCAAAAACGCCCACCCTTCACTACTTCCTAGTGCTTTAGCTGGGAAGAAGAAGTGGCGAAACAAACTCCCCAGCAGACCACCACCACCACCATGGGACCACCTCGGAAGCATACCCATTTAAATAAAAAAATATTTTTCAAAATTGGTCCACAAATTAACGGAGAAACCGGTGAATATACATTAAAAAAAGCATACGATGATAAACCCCCCCTCCTTTTTGGAAGTCGGTTATAAAGACCCGTGCGAGGCGAAGTCTCCTATGCTACGTGTTCTGGAATATATCTGTGAACTTATTTGAACACACGTATAGTTGACCTGCCCAGGTAGACGTTCCCGAGGACCGTACGATTGTAAGACTATCTTTTCATTGTATAAACTCAATCTCTAATTGCATAGCAGAGGTGTGAGTACTACTTATATACAATAGAGCTACCATTTACCGGGTAATATGTCTTTCATTGACTTGAATGTGCCCGGGCGGCTGAGGGTATGTCATGCTCACTCAGATGGCTCGCTGATGGTGGCGTGTGTGTTGGATCATTTAGCTCCCTTCAAAATGGTTGAGCTGAATGATGCTGATCCATGCGTTATGTTCGTGAACGGGTCCTGTCAGTTGGGACTGGTCATCTCTTAGCTGTCACGGCTTATTTTTAATTATTTTAGTTTTGAATTGTTTTTTTTTGTTTTTAATCTTTTTATCACGGACGCTTCTGGCGTTTTACATCGTTCTCACATTTATAATTTCAAGAATGATGACTAACCAATACTTTGTATCGATGTTTTAATTTAAAATACTGTCCGTGAAGTTGCTTGCCCGTTCTTCTCCATAGCAACCTACTACATTTTTGGAATGGGCAACTAGCTTTATATTTGTAACTGACTGACTTCTTGACAATTCAAAAGTGCCTTTAAATGGTTTAATTGAAATAAATGCTTTGAGTTTGAGTTTGACCGTAGCATGTATAGCATAATCAGCCTATATTTTACCCACTGCTGGGACTTACACAAGGCTTTTTTCTGTAAAAGGGAGCGGGCCGTAATCCACCACGCGGGCCCAGTACCTACGGGTTGGTGGACGACACGTGCCTTCGAATGTTCGGTTCTAGGACATGCCGGTTTCCATAAGATGATTTCCTTCACCGTTTTGAGAGAATTTATGGCTTACATAATATACTGATTCTCCTTGTTTACGAATGCAACATTGTATTTACTTATCTTTCTATTTTATTAACCAATTACTTCAGCAATTTTAATTGATTATTGATCTACTGTGTTAATAACAAACTATTTTTAAACTAAAATACTAGCTGTGACCGCAGCTCTGTCTATTTCCCGACTTTTAATGATTTTATACTGAAGATCACGTCTAAACGAGTCATGTTAATGCATTTTCTCAATAACTTAAAATGTGAATATTATCATTGTGAAATTATTTTGTAAAGTTATGTCTAACGCGGATAAAAAACTGAGAATGGCGCAAAATCTACCAAGCGTATTTTTCTGAAACCTTCACCGATTTAAAGATAATTTAATTATTGATGTTTTAGTATACGCGTTTTATTAAAATACCTTTTGTTTTGTGTATAATAAATTAATAATGCGTCGAATTGGGGACAGCGCTCCTTGATGGGTGAGTCCTATTACTGGCTGAAGGTAAAACGCGTTGCGTGAGCTCAGTACAGAACACGCAAGCTAACCACTCAAGGCCACTGGCATATATCTGCGTCTTAAAACAATTTTTTGAGGAACTTGTGGCTAAGTTATAACATCCGCATGGGTCGATCGTGTCAAGTTACGCTTGCTGCGGTTGGTCCATGGATGGGTGATGATTTTCATACTAAGATTCTTCCATGCCTCGGGAAAGCACGTTAAGCCGGTGGTCCCGGCTGTCATTTGTAGATCTTTGACAGTTGTTACGGGTCTTCAGAAGCCTGAAAATCTGACAACCAGTCTTACCGAGGGATATCGTGTTACCTAGTGACTGGGTTGTGGAGCTCAGATAGGCAGAGATAGGCAGGTGCTCCATGTAAAATACTGGTATTCAGCTGCACCCGGTTAGCCTGGAAGCTGACCACAACATGGTTAGGAATAGGGCAGATGATGGCAAAAAAAATTTAGTTTCTACATCAGTTACTGGATCTTCTTGGTCAGATCGTTAGTTCTTAACTTTCAAAGCCAAAATGACGATACGAAATTAGTGACATTAAATTCTAGGGCGAGATTTTCGGTGTGCGGACAGCGGGAGCGTCAGTCGCTCGCCCGCTTGAGCCATGCTACCTATCTTGTTGTCAATAGCCAATGGTACCTACCCTGATACTCAGTGTTCCACCTTGGTAATACTGGTTGTCAGACTTAGGGCTTCCGACTACCCGTGAAGTCTATCAAAGATAGACAAATGACAGCCGGGACCAACGGTTTAAAGTATTCTATCTCGGTAAGTAATGGATGGTAACCCATCCGTGGGCCAACCTCGGTAAGTGTAGCTTAACCTTGAATATTGACCCCGAGCGGCTGATATTTTTTAGCCACGAGCCCCTCAATACGTAAGTAAAATGAAGATGAATTATCAAAAATTTTTGTTTACCATGCTATTACATAATTATCTTGATAAGTACTATTTTCTACGAAACATTAAATATGAAAGGTTATCTGCAGACATTGCCAGTCGTTATTAAGTGGGTAGGCACAACATACAAACCTACATAGTAATAATGGTATACAATAGCGAATCGTCAGAGACAAACAATCTTTATTAGATTTGAGTATTCTCACTTGAACTTTTGACACCCGGCGGTAAATTATTAGATTACATACAGCATGTTTGTTTTTTGTTTCAAAGGATCCGTAATGCTCTCTGGGGTTGTCTCGATTAACTTGCATTTCCGATCTAGAGTTCTTAAGTTTTTTTATTAGGTTCTAAGTTTATTGCAATGGACTTCCTCAGGGTAGCGTACTGGCCCCACTACTATTCAATATTTCTACTAACGACTAACTGGTCAGCCCAAACACAACCCGCTTTCTGTATGCTGACGATCTGGCACTTACTTGTCAAGCTTTCAACTATGAGAAGATTGAAGCCAAATCAACAGTTCTTACTGATCTCAGCCACTATTATGCTGATAACGCTTTGAAATCGAATCCCTCAAAAACGCAATCATGCGTCTTTCACCTGTATAATATACATAAACTGAACATCTCATGACAAAGGGTACCAATAAAACACAGTGCTCACCCGAAATACCTCAAATTCAGACTGGTCGCTATTGTTGACCGATCGCGGTTGCTAAGCATCGAAGTGGTTATTACCAAAATATAACATGCCAGAAACAACTTGCTACGCTGCTTAACTTCCACCCAATCAATCAACTCAGCCTATAGCAGTCCACTGCTGGACATAGGCCTCTCCCAGGCTGCGCCACAACACCCTGTCTTCCGCCTTCCGCATCCAGTCTGTCCCAGCCACCTTTTTAAGGTCGTCGGTCCATCTAGCTGGGGGGCGTCCCACACTACGCATGCCGATACGCGGTCTCCACTCCAGGACTTGTCTGCTCCACCGGCCATCGGTCCTTCGACAAACATGGCCAGCCCACTGCCACTTCAGCTTGCTTACTCTGCAGGCTATGTCGGTAACTCCGGTTCTCTTCCGGATAACTTCATTTCTTATCTTATCCCTCAGAGAAACTCCGAGCATAGCCCGCTCCATAGCACGATGAGTGACCTTGAATTTGTGAACCACCCCGACTGTCAGTGTCCACGTTTCACTTCCACCCAATGCATCTCCTCAAGTCCTGTGAACAACTGGAATGGCGCTCTGCTTTTCCGTTGGTGAATATGCCTGTCCAGTATAAGAACGCTCTGCCCATGCCAACTTAAACTCAAACTCAAAGCATTTATTGCAAATAAACTTATTACAGGCACTTTTGAATTCTCAAAGGGTCGGTCAGTCAGAGAGATGAAGCTAGTTGCCCATTCCAAAGCGTAGTAGGTTCCTATGGAGAAGAACGGGCAAGAAACTCCACGGACACTCTTTTAAATCAAAATAGTGTTACATAGTATTGGTTACATCATATATATTGAAATTATACATGTGAGAACAATATAGAAAGACGTGCACGTTAAAACGTCCTTAATAAAAATATAAAAAACAATTAAAATACCTTAGCTAAAATAAGCCGTGGCTGCTAAGAAATGATCAGTCCCTACTGACGGCGCCCGTTCACGAACATGACGCATGGATCAGCACCATTTAGCTCAACCATTTTGAAGGGAACTTAATGATCCAACACACACGCCACCATCAGCTAGACATTTGAGTGAGTATGACACTCTCAGCCGCCGGGCACATTCAAGTCAATAAAAGACGTACTCAGAAAATAGTAGGTACATAGTGCTCACACATGTACTATGCAATTATACAATACTAAGAGATTGAATTTATACAATATAAAGATAGCATTTTCAGCAGCTCCAACAATATTTTTGAATGCTATTCAATTAGTTTATGCGCCCTTGTGGAGCAGGCCCAGCGTTAAGCCAAGCATTTTTGTCAGCGATGTAATCCCCCAACTTATAATATGCTTGGCTACATAGTGTGCGTTTTATACAAGATTTAAATTTCGTTTCATTTAGTTCGACTATGTGGGGAGGTATTTTATTGTAACATTTTAAACAGTACCCCATGAACGATGAGTCTACTTTAGCCAGTCTGAAACCTGGTTGAACTAATTGGTCCCTACTTCTAGTCCCATAATTGTGTCTTTCACCTCTTTTACTAAAACTATTTAGATTTTTCCTTACGTACATGATGTTTTCATAGATATATTGACAAGGTACCGTCATGATGTTAATATCTTTAAACAGTTCCCTTAGAGAATCGCGCCTGCGGAGGCCATACATTGCTCTGATGGCTCTTTTCTGCAGAATAAAAATAGACTCGATATCTGCAGCCCGTCCCCATAGTAAAATACCGTAAGACTCGGAGATTCGGTAAAGCAAATCTTATGCATTTAGTTTTTTTCCCATTTAATACTAAATTATTAGCAGTGAACCAATTTTGGACTTGCAGTAGGGCGTTATTTACGTCGTCAAGATTTGATGCCCGTCTATTTATCTTAAAGATTAAGGAAGTGTCGTCAGCAAATAACACCATTTGTGGTTGGTTTTTGAATAAATGGGGTAGATCATTAATATATACTAAAAAGAGGAAAGGGCCCAAAATCGAGCCTTGTGGAACACCCATTTTTACTTTTAAAGCGAGTGAGTTGAGACCACTTATTTGAACTTGCTGTTGTCTATCATTTAAATAAGATTTTAGTAAACTCAGCTCAAGTTTACCTAGTCCGTAATGCTCAAGTTTCAAGAGTAAGGTTTCGTGATTGACGCAGTCAAATGCCTTGGAGAGGTCACAAAAGATTCCTATGGCATCTTGGGCTCTACGCTGTAAATATGTGTTTTAATAAAGTGACACCGGCGTTAGTCCCCTGGTGAAACCATATTGCTGATCGTGTAAGATTTGGTTGGTGTTAAAATGATTAAGCATCTGATTCAGCATTACCTTTTCGAACACCTTGCTGAATACCGGCAACACGGATACTGGTCTATAATTGTTGGTTTCTTTACTGTCCCCAGATTTAAAAAGTGGTATAACCTTACTGTATTTCATTAAATCTGGGAAGACTCCTTGATCCACACACAAATTAAATATTATAGCTAAGTATGGTGCTACAGTCTCGATTATGGATGTACAAACTTTGATTGATAATCCCCATAGATCTTGGGTCAATTTGATTTTTATTTGCCGAAAAGCTTTAATAACTATCATGGGTGTATATGTTTAAATTGAAATTCAACCGGGGAACTTGGAACGTTCGCTCTTAATAAATCAATTGAGACATCGGGTGAGGAATTTAAGGCTTCCGTCGTTTTAGACGGTATATTAGTGAAGTAATGTACAAATTCTTGAGCTACTTCTAAGTTCGAGCTAATGGCACCACGTGAAGTCTCCAATGTGTAATCAGTGTTTCGTATTTTATTCCTATTTGTTTCATTATTTATAACTTTCCAAACCGTTTTTATTTTATTTTCTGCCGATTTGATCTTGTTGCTAATGTACAGGGCTTTAGCTATCTTGCAGGTATTCCTAAAAATTTTGGAATAAGTAGCAACATACTTACTGAATGTTTCAGTGTTAATGTAAGGCTTAGGCCATACAGCTCGAACAGTGTTTCCCTGCTTATCCCAAGACCTCTAGTTGCCCAGTCACTAAATATAAAATTAGGGCAAATATTTTGTGTTTTCTTTTCAAAAGTTTTATTGAATTCAGTGTGCACTACTGAAAAGAAATTCTCATACAATTTATTTGCATCGAATGCATCGTCCCTACTATGGCCCAGAACATCTTATTATTTAGGCTACTATTAAATCTATTTAATTTGCCAGTTGTTATTGGTCTAAATTATATTTGAACTTTTTGCAAAGGCGTTTTAAACTTAAAAGTTACCGTTTGTCCACAATGATCAGACGGCAAATAATTTACGATAGCTTTATATAAATAATCACAGAAGACATTATCGATACAAGTAGCAGAAGTTGGAGTTACTCTAGTTGGTTCCGTGAAAACATTGTATAAATTACACTATTTAAAAAGGCTTAATAATCTAGTGCTATTTAAGTTATTTTCCAGAATATTCGTATTAAAATCACCACAAATAACTGCGGCTTTGTTACTGGATGCAAGTTTCGCTAAAACATCTTCCATTATTGACTCAAATAAAGAAAAGTTCTGATAATTAGGGGGTCTGTACACGCACACTACAACATGCTTATCCAGCTCAACACAGGACAGTTCGATGCAATGTTCATCCGATAAATCAACTATGTCATTACGTTGCTTAGATTTTAAACAATTTTTTATCAAGATTAGAGAACCTCCACGCAGCAACGATTTACGGTTAAAACAACTGCCCACAATATAGTTCTCATAATTAATTAACATTTGGTAATCCTTTAACCAATGTTCAGTAAAACAAACAATGTCAAACTTAGTTTTTTCTAAAACATTTCGATTTCTAATAATTTGGAAGAAATACCTTGAATATTTTGATGAAATAATTTCAAGGCATTCTGCTGATCTCCTATCTGATAATTACTTATTTTAGAGCAAGAAGACACCTTGTTGCTGTTAAATATAAGAATATTCTTACTGGTACCTTCTGTTGTCTTACAAACTAGTTTAAATGACTATCCGGAGTTAAGCCCAAGACTTCAGTGTCGTCACCAGACAGTGAGCTCATAGTTAGCGAGGAATATGGAGCCTCCTTTGTACAATTAGTATAAACATTGGCATGTATTTAATGCGGCAACTAAGTAAAATGAATATAGGTTTTAAAAAAAAATAGAGTGGGTACCATATATAATGGGTTGGCAGCTAATAAGGAGTATCGTAATAAGTAATAGGTAGCATATTAATATATCAGTAATAAGCTCCGTTTTAATTTAAACTAGCATCAAGTTTTTCTTTTGGGAACAGAATTAATATCTAAGCGGAAACTTAATGGCGAAAATAAAATAGAAAATGGGCATTCATAAATAATATATTATTATTGTATTATTAGGACAGGTTTAGATTTTCTATATAATCTAGTCGTTTCTGGCACTCGCCGGCCGCTACCGCGGCACCGCTCACTTCGCTCGCTCGGCTCGTGCGTAGGAAGTCACAGTTTTAACCTAACCTAACCTAACCATTAAAAAAAAAAATAACCTACTCTAACTAGACTGGTAATATATTATCTTTGCCACCCTACTAACATTATTAGTCGCCAAGTCATTATTTATAGCTCCTCGCCTAATATTTTATTTGACTGGTATAGTTTATTTGCTACCTAAACACAGCTGCTAGTTTTTAGTTTTTATAACACCTTTAATTTTGAACCTTACATAATATAATAGTCGCGAAAATATTTAATCGCTGGCAAGTTATTTTATTTGTTGCAAACATTTAGTCGACTATTAAGTTATTAGTCACTCGGAAAATAATAAGCTATAAACATTTATAGCATTTGAGCTACATTTATTCAGGCTTACCACTTTATTATTAGTATTGTTACTAACCATGGTGGTGTTAATAACACAAGACTTCGACATACTACTTATGTCTGAGTTTATATAAAAAGCTAATAGCCTTGCTATTATGTGTCTAAAACTAACAGGCAGATACACAGTATCCCTAGTCGATTTTAATTTTTCCACAAAACAGTTGGTGTCAAAAAACACAAACTTGTCACTATAATGACTAACTAAGAAGTGCATATGCATATTAAGCATAATTATGGATATAATTGTTTTGCCTTTTTGTCAATTTTTCAAAATATGGGAAAGCACACAATATTATTTTACTACAATTTAACTTTAACAACTCAGTTACCCAGTCGGTGATTTCTTCTTTTTTGACTTTAGAACTATTTCCTACAAATACAGAAATGTTGGTTTTGGTATTATATACATTTCCTGTTACTGCTGCCATTATTCGTTTGTAAGTTGAGCCTGGCATACAATAATTTTGAGTAGAATAACACAGGTTGTTACTAATTAATTTACCTAAACCTCTTCCTATACTATCTGAGAACATAATGAATGATAACAGTCATGACTACTGAAAGATGGACAACTACCAATCTCAGGCTGTACCACTTGAGATAGATCTGGTACTATATCAGATATTATGTCTTGGTTGAGGATACAGTCTTGAGACAAACTCTCAGTCTGGGACGGGTCCTCCGTTGCCTCAGGCTGGACAGCAACAGGGTTTGAAACCTTCTGACAACTACACTGACACCTAACTAACTCATTAGCAGCAAGAATATGTTCTTTAATTTGGCTCTGAGAGCCCACATATTTAAAGTAAAGGGAACTAAGTCTACCCTCAAGTACCTGTATTTCAGACTGTAAGTGCTGCGTATCAATTTCATAGATTTTTGAGCTGTCTTCTAATTTGATTTGATAATTGCTTAATTTATTGATTAAATCAACACGTTCTTTTCTCCGTGGAATATTTTTTGAAAAGAGTTTTTGTTGTTTCCTACTTTGCTTACATTTTTTAATCATTCTATTCAGTTTTGCAAAACTTTTCATTTTCCTATGACTAACTTTATAACTATAATTCTGTTTCAGCAAAAAAATAGTGGATACAGCTCTAAATGTGACGTGCCGGATTATTAGTGGTTGCCTTAAACCGGCCCCAGTACGAATGCTCTATCCACTGACTGGCATTGCACCTCCAAACATTCGCAAAACCATAGCCAGCCGCATCGAGAAGGTGAACCTACAAGCTGACTCACGTCACCTAATGCAGAAATACGTCTCAATGCCCCAGAGATTACTCGTAAAAAGCCGTAAAAGTGTCTTGGGTGCGTGGGTCTTGCTTGCCAAGCAAAATAATGACAGATTTATGAGTGTGTTAAGAAGTTGTAGTATTATATTATTAATTTATTTTATTATTTATGTTTGGGTGGCTTACAGCTGGTACACAGAGGTAATTCACGACAAGCCATTTACAAGCCTCTACAAATAGCAAATGAAATGTATTGAAATGGGTCAATAATTATTACATACATACACACATAAACTCACGCCTTCTTCCCATGGGGGTAGGCAGAAACTATAGAATGCCACTTGCTACGCTAATAAAAAAATAAAATAAAAAAATATTATGTCAGGAATAAATAAAAAATTCCTGTTAATTAGAAAATCTTTTGTACCTAATACTTTAACTTAATTAACACTGAGTCTATTTGAAGCTCCAAACAGAGTGCAAAACAGTTGCAGCGAAATGGGTTGAACCAACATGTCTTATTGAATTTGACGGATCCTGACGGCAAATTGGTTTAAGCGCCATTGCATTGTGTTAGTAGTGGAAATCAAAATGTATGAAGGGACTTTACAACTAAAGTTAGCTATAACGAAAACACTTTATCTGCCATTCAAACTGAAATTTAAGGACGAGAATAACGGGTATGCTCCAATTCTCTATTTTCGTGTACAGCTTAAATGAAGTGCTAAAAAAATATGGCAAATTTGATGTCAGATCACACATCATGTTGAGAATTATGCACTAAAACTGCATTGTGAGCGCCAAGAAAGTGCTCAGAATTGTACAAAAACCCGGCTCATCCAACGCAGACAAAATCCCTGAATCCAAATAATGTATAAATCAATAACGTACAAAATACCGCTTCAAACTAACAGCCTTTCATCCCTCGATATCATTAATACTTGCCTTATATTTCACTTTTTAAATATTTCAAAGTAAGCATCATTTAACGTGAGACCAACCTGTATAACAAAAGTGTTATATAAATCTATATATGCTGCCAGGTTTTTACTCGACCATAAACAAGAAATATTTTTTACATAAAGGGTATAAATATAATGTGGGCTGATCAAGCTCGTTTAGTAGAGTGTGGTAGCTTATGCAAAGATGAAGTGTCTTATTTTCGCTGTGTTTCTGTTATGTGAGTACTTTTTCATAATTACCTATGTACGTTCTAAGTTTACCTTGGACTTAACTGACATCGGTGAAGTCAGTATGAGTGTTCATCAACACAGTATTTCAGACTTATAATATTATGTCTGTCCACCTTGAGCGAGCATGGTGATCAGGGCCTTCTCTGTATGAGAAGGCCTTTATCCTGCGTTAGGACAATAGGCTGGTATTATTATATTCTAACAAAAACAGCACTAGTTTCTGTATTAATCATTGTTTGAAAATACCTATTTTGATGATTTACGAGATGTGATATGGATGATTTGCAATAGTTTTATAGCTCTCTTTCCTCTCGATTAATTTCTCCTTTTTGCCCGTACTTTGTAAATATTTTATCCTATATTCAGAGATGTACAAAATGGTTGATAAAATTATTTAGATACAAAGTACAAATATTATTATTATTATTTTTATTGAATTGTGTCACTACCATAGCTCATTAGAATTGTCTTGATATAAAACATTATTAAATCTGTTTTTTTTTTTAGTAAACTTTTTTTTGAATACTTTTTTTGTTTTCCATTTCAAATGTAAATTCAAAATAAAATAACATAAAAATCATTTTGTATTTAAATACTAAATTCAAAATAGGTATTTCCAAAATACTTACCTTTACAAGCATTTTCAGATTTTATTTAAGTATCAATATTGTTTATAAAGATCATCAGGCCTCTTAAAAGAAATTGAAAAGAGTACCTACCTACATAAAGGTTTATTATTAGCCTGTAATCCAGACATTAAGGGCCCGGCTCACTGCCGGCAAGGCACGGCAGATTGTGCTGCGGCATCCCGCGGCGTTCCGTAGCATGCCGTAGCATGGCAGGCTGTGCTCCGGCCTGCCGCGGCGTGCCGTGGCATCCCGTGGTATCCCGTGGCATGCTGTAGCATTCTGCTGAAAGCCCAGCCACTCTGCTAGCTTAACAATCATAATTCCTCGACACAAAGTGACCCATACGTCTCGCGAAATGCAATGGCGTACCGCGGCAACCCGTGGAATGAAACGGCATGACTCATCATGCCACAGCATCCCGCGGCATGCCGGGGCGCGTCACGTCATGCCACAGCACCCCGCGGCACGTCGTGGCATCGTGGTATCAAAACACCTATAATGTCTACAACAGAGAATTCGATCTTTCTGAGTCCAGCAGATCCTTACGAGGTGAATGCATTATTAAAAAACTTAAAAAATAAGTCGACCTATGGCGTTGATGAACTTCCACCTACATTACTGAGACAATGTGCAGATGACTTAACTCTTCCGTTCTATAAACTGGTAAATCAATCTTTCGAGGAAGGTGCTTTTCCCAACCTCTTGTAAAGCCAATACATAAGAAAAATGCAAAAACTGACCCTAATAACTACCGCCCCATCGCTCTCTTACCAACTGCATCCAAAATATTTGAAAAAGCCATGTGTAACCGTGTCTACGCTTTTTGTGAAAAATACAATATATTTAATGACTGTCAAAATGGCTTCAGAAAAAACCGATCCACAACCCTCGCCATCTATAAATACATACAAGAAGCCCTCGATATCATTAACTCCAAAAAATATGCAATAGGATTACTGCTGGATATGACGAAAGCTTACGATAAAGTACAGTTCAACATCTTATTAAACAAACTTTATGGCATAGGGATCCGTGGTAAATGTCATGAATGGTTCACATCGTATTTACAACATAGAGAGCAATTAGTGGAATTAGAATATTTTAACCAAAAAACTAACGAAATAGAATTGTTCCGATCGGAAAGCATACCAATAAACGCTTCAATCCCACAGGGTACTGTAATAGGCTGCTTCCTATTCTTAGTTTACATTAACGACCTCCCGAAGCATATCAGTGAACCTTGTGTTTTGTTTGCGGATGATATATCCATTCTTGCCTCATGCGAAACTAATCTCAACCTTAATGATAAATTAAATTCAATACTTGACGCTACAACTCATTGGATGATGGATCATAACCTAGAAATTAACTATAACAAGACAAAAATAATGACATTTCACCCACGACAAAAAAAACCTATACTTATAAACTTCAGTTTTAAAGATTACAAGTTGGAAAAAGTAGATAAATTCACCCTATTAGGACTAGACATAGACACACACATAAATTGGAAGTCACATATCCAAAAATTAAAAACAAAATTATCTAAATTTTCTTACGCACTTCGGGAAATCAAAAAAACTACAGATATAAATACTGCATTGGTAACATATTACGCATATGCCTATGCATGGCTTAAATATGGTGTCATATTATGGGGTAATAGTACAGACTCACCCACACTATTCACCCTACAAAAAAAACTTATTAGAATTTTAGTTAATATTGAACAAACGGATAGCTGTAAGCCCCACTTCCAGGAACATAAAATTTTAACCCTACCGTGCCTTTACATCTTTGAAATCTGTAAATTTGTACGTAGATACCCGAAATTGTACACAAAAAGAGAAGACATACAAACTAAAATAACTTTGAGACATAAAAATAGATTAAACATACCTACATCCCGATTAAAAATGCACTCCTCAAGTACCTATTTTATGTCGATAAAAATTTATAATAAGTTACCGGATGAAATAAGAAATATAAATAAATACAACATCTTTATTAATAAATTAAAAATATTTCTATTAAACAAAAGCTATTATAATGTGAATGAATACTTGAATGAAAGACTTTAATTGTAATAAATACATTCTTAAATATAAACATGTGTGTAATTTTATCAAGAAGAATATTTAATGGAACATAACATGACTACTAAATACACAATTTATCTCAAATTGTGATATAACATGTTAAACTTATCTTATTATTAATAACTTGTGCCTAAAAATATGATCTCTCTTTAATAATTTGTAATAATATTAACGACCTAAATAATATAATGCTACCTAAACTTATTATTATTAAGCAAATACCTACCGTTTTCCAATATTAGACTTATTTATGTTATTGTTATTTAATTCTATGTGAATGTAATTGATGTTTTCATGTATAGTTTTATTTTGATTATCTTAAATTTTGATTTTTAAATTTGTTTTAATTTTTCTTTTATTTAATTTAATTTTGATTTTTTTTCTTTAATTTTCTTTACTTTTTATTTTATGTTGACTTCTTTATTTTATTTTGATTTTTTAATTATATTTTGATATTTTGATTTTAGCTATATAAATCTTGCTGTGCCCTGACAGGGTCTACAACGGATCTTAGCTGTAAGCCTTTTGTTACGAACGCCGAGCCTGTAAAATCGTAATGTATAAATTCAAAGTAGGAGACCCTATTTTTGCACATGGGCGGGCACAAGTAGCGCGCGGATCGCCGTGGGCGAGACGCTAAAACGTGTGTAACTTTGACTAGTTTTAAGGTATAATGTGTACAGATAGCTTAGTTTCTTGTTGTATAGTTACGTAGGAAAACTTTGAGACCAAAAGAGAGTAGTTTGTAAACATTTTTATTTAAGAAAATATTACGTAGTTTGAAAACTCACTTTTTTGCCTGGTGAGATATTGTCTCCAAATTTGTTTACGAAGGTAGCATAATGTCTAGAAGTAACATCTCCGTTAAAATAAAGAGAATCGGACCATGAGTTCCGAAGATATAGGGATAAATGTGTAAGGGATTTGCACCCAGTCGTGTTTTGAACACTTAATGTTCTAGAAACTTTTCCCCCTATAGGAATAAGTTAGATATTTGTATGTAATAGGATTAAGCCATAAATGGGCCGCCTTATACACAAAAACGGTCAACATTGACCGTAGAATAAGTGAGATGGGTTGAGTCAAAGATCCGGTCATAACGGATTTGATTCTTTTGTAACAGTTAAAAATCATGGCTCCCATTAAAGTCAGAACGGGCTGTTTATAAGGCGCGCCATTTGAGCGTAGTGTACAGTCAATCTCCAGCTCTCAACAGAACAACACGTGAACAAGTACTATAAAATAATATAAAGTGTATCAAGTAAATCAAGTATTAATAAAGGCGAAGGACCCGGAATAATCTTTTATTCCAAAACACCCAAATATACAGTCCACTTCACCTTTTGTTAACACCTTTTTTACCTTGTGGAACGCAAATAAATGAATATGAATATGAATATGAAATAAAGTAACATGAACTCTAAAGTCATTGAAATAAGATTCAAAATAACTTGATTAGTAATAAAATCCTTTGCCATCCCGTGCCGTGTGGCCCTAACACAACAATTTGATCAAATAAATTATTATCAGTCATCTTTCTTCTATGAGGCCTCATGATCATGCCACCGAAGGGAAATAAACTCTCTACTGGTGCAGAACTTGGTAAGCGCGTATTAAATTTTAGGAACACTATATTGATATTTGGGTATTCGTTTAGTGAATCCAAACTTGTATCGTCTCTGAAAGATCTTTCAAAAAACATGGTCCACAGACCACATACAAAGCTCGTTATATACATAGCTTAACTTTGTGAACAACTTTTGTTTTTTTAAGATAATATTTTGTAACGTTCGATCGATATCAGTTAGGACATTTCCGAGTCCGATTTTCGCATGAGATGCAAAGTTGTTTAGTGGAATATGTATTCCACTAAACAACTTTGCATCTCATGCGAAAATCGGACTCTCCCAACTGTGAGGTGTGTGGTAAAATAGAGGATGCACAGCATGTGTTGCTGGAATGTGTCCGATATAACATACATCACAAAAGAAACGCACTTCTCAGTTCGTTGAAATTGTCGGTAATGGATGTTGGAATTTTCCATGGTAAAATAACTAAGCGTACTTCTGATGCAGCAAAAATATTATATAAGTACTTTTTAGATATGAAATTAGAGTAAGTTGAGTTTTGTGTGAATAAGATACTTACGTTAATTTAGTTTAGGAGTAAGTTGTTATTTGTAAAAGCACGATGGGATTGGCATCATCGCATAAGTGTACAAAAATCCCATGAATAAATAAAGATTAAAAAAAAAAAGTACTACAGACCTGAGAAATGTAAAAAAGGTGTTTTGGATTTAGTAAATAGAAAATACGTTCAAAAAAAAAAAATACAATAAATTACTAAATGCTTTATTCTAAAAAGTATTTAGATGCAAAATAGAAAAAGGTATTTTGCATTTTTAACCGACTTCCAAAAAGGAGGAAGTTATTATGAGGGCGTCCAAGCAAAAAATTCGGTATCTAGAATAGTCAATTTATAATACGGATTAAAAAATATTCAAAAACTGGCACAAAACAGACCCAAAGACACTTAAAGAAACTTAAAGTTATTTTTCACTTTGTATATAGTGTTTTTTTGGAATTCGGTAATTTTTTGTACTTGCATTTTAAATGGAACTATTTCAAATAATTATGTCACATCTCTGCCTTTATCTAAATCGCGGGAGCGCGCGTCGGAGACACGCACACACTCTCAACTTACACACATGGATAGGGCGGCTAGTTGACGGCCGCTCGCAGAGCGACAGCAATTGTTTCTTCAAATACATAATTTTCGAAAGTCCATTCCTTTATGTAAGTTGTCGATATTAAACGCAATTTACCTCCGCAGGTACATTTCTGCCTTCGACATACTCTCGCCATGTACAGTTCTTTAGAAAAGACTATACGTACATTCAGGAGTGGGACGCCTTTTATAAAGTTCACTGGGACGTCGCTGGGTCTGCTTGGAGTAGTGCCTTTTTAACTTGCGGTGCTGAAGAAGCAACACTGTTCTACCCAGAAGCCCAGGATGAGTGGACTTTAGTGAAGAACTTGACAAATAAAATTACAGTAGTACCTAATGTGACAGACATATTTGTTGGATTGCACGACGAATTTAAGTTAGGAGAATTTATTACTGTTGATGGTAAGTTTATTTTACACTGTAAATAATTATCTCACCTTTTGTTTAATTTTTCGTGTAAAGGCTTCTACAGACCGGCGCGACAAGTGACGTGACATAAAGGCCCCGCGTGTCGCGCGACAGGCGGTGCCTTTGTGTCGCGTCGCGAGTCGCGCCGGTCTGTAGAAGCCTTTAAACAACAGGCTAGCCCACCTGACAAAGAGTGGTGACCACGAATTTTTTAGCTTGAAAATAAGAGAAAAAGTTGAAATGTTCAAGAGTAGACATGGCAAACGAATTCTCTCATAAGAGTCCGAATTGTCTCCTAGTCTCTCTGACCGACCGCTAGCGTACAATTGATCATTAACACGTCAGTATTGTTATTCTGAAGTCATATAAAAAGCTGTAATCGCGGGCAATACTGACTAAGTTGAAAGTAGTGGTAACAACTGTGACTTACGAGTTGTAGGTCGTAGGTTCGAACCCAGGCAGGCGCTTTACTTCGTATAAATTATTTCATCACCACTGCTCTCAAAACGGTGAATGAAAGATCGTGAGGAAACCGCCATGTCCTAGAACCAAAAATTCGAAGACATGCGACATAGATGACTCTACCAACCCGCATTGGGCCCGCGTGGTGGATTACGGCCCACTCCCTCTCACAGAGAGGAGGCCTGTGTCCCAACAGTGGGAAAATTACTATACTGTGACATAACCAGTTCGTACTTGATTAAATTTAAAAAAAACTCCACTTTTCAGGACAACCCACGCCATATCCACTGCCTGCTGACAGCAGTCTACAGCCTGGTGCCAACCATTGCATAACTATGAACATCGATACTGGAAAGTTCAATGTGGAAAGTTGTTTGGCAGCATCGAACACACCGTTACCGTTTGTCTGCAAGAAAGTTGATGATTATGTGTCGTGTCCCACTATTGATCACGGTAAGTGGACTTCTTCTTAGTGTATCAATGGCAAAACTTAGTGTTAATAAAGTTCAAATAAGCGTAGCCCAAAGCTACGTAAACTCCGCTCACTGACACATAAAGTCCTCAAGTTCAAAAGTTCTTGCTTCTTTTAGACGTTCCTTTTCTAGAGCTGAAACTGTTAAAAGATATACATGGTGGATATCGTCAAAGATATACATCGTGATCGTGATATAAACTTTTACCGTCAATGTCAATGTACATACACTTTTATAAAAAAAATCCAAGCCACGTTCGCGTTCAAGATCTAAGCCTCCTTAATAAATTCAAATAATTTTTTTATTTTTTTTAATAGCATCTCGTAGCAGACCTTGAGAGGTCGTTGCTACTTAACCGGATATTCCTGTGATTGCCTTAAGGTTTAAAGCCTCCAGCCAGAGCGTAAAATATATATATTTATTAAAACTAAACGACAGCGCACTAAGGGTACCCCCTGTGGGATACGGACCTTGGCTTAGGGCGTCTTGGGGGATCACATAATTAGTTTGGGGATGGGCTGGATCAAAGTTTAGATCATGATTATTAACAGGGGTTACTATTAATGCTACGGCACACTCAGTCTCTACCCGGGCGGCTGGCGCATCGACGTGCAAGGGACGGGGGGGAGGACATTTATTTAGTCGGGAAGTTCGCATGGCGGCGAGGACGGAACATCGGTTTGTGTAATTTGTGCACTGTACTCGTGGCCCTACTGCTTTCCTGGAGGAGAGTAATGGGGTCATCTGGATAAATCAAATCATTCATTAAACGTAAGCCTTTTATACCGTTAAAGATTATATTGAGGACAAAACGGCTTGGGATTGAACTGCTCCAATTTTTTACATATTGAGGTGGTTTATTTTTATTGTTTGATGTTTTTTTGATAACTTTTATTATTTTATATACAGTGATATTTAATTGGGAATCAAACGAGCTTACCTGTTAAGCGAAGTCTTGATTCTAATTTTATGAACGGCGATCTGAAATATAATTAATTAAACAGAGTAGTGTTCTTTACACACACGTATTAACATCGCATTTTTAGAGATAATTTTTTTTTTTTTTAGTTGGATTATTATCTCAGCGTTGGCAAGTGGCAACACAGAAACTCCACTTATTTTAGAGATCCTTAAGTAAGGAACAAGCTCTGTTTTCTGTACAGAGTAGTTCCGCATACTTAAATTCACTAGGGTTTCCTGAAAGGATAAGTGAATTAGGTAGACTGATTATTGCAGCGTTGGGGTTGTTAGCTAGTGGCGGGTGGGTGATTATATTTCAGATCGCCGTTCATAAAATTAGAATCAAGACTTCTCTTAACAGGTAAGCTCGTTTGATTTCCAATTTTATTTCACGGCAATCTGAAATATAATTAATTAAACAGAGTAGATGTTTAGAGTTGTCTGCAATAATTCAGGTTTACTTAATAAATAAATTATCTGGTTATAAATATTCTGGTTTGTTAAGTAGGTACTTTTTATTTTTGTTCATTAGCGTTACTTTGTTAAGGAATTATCATTCCTATTATATATAATTATTATTCCTATTCCTGGCTATTGTTAGTCAGCAATGAGGCATAATCAACAGCTTTCTCGCTGTTGATTATGCCTCATTGCTGACTAACAACCCACATTGTGTTTGTCTCAATTGATGTCAACTTTAAGTTGAGCTGTTGTATTTGTTGTACTGTGAGAGGTAAAGGATTAATATTACTTTAACTTACTATTTCGCTTATCGCAACTTACGGTTATAATGAAGTATTTGTTTTATTAGTCCACAGAGTCGACATTAGAGCCAAAACGGCAGCCAACTTTTTTTTTTTGTGTAAGTTTAGTAAAGTTTGTTCTTTATGTGAGATTGAATACTTTTGAATATTTCCATGACTGAGAATAGCAGCCGTAGATGTCTCCATAAGCTTTAACGTTCACTTATTTGGGATTCAGTGTGGAACTTACTGCGTGAGATTGCAATAAGCTCATGAACTCTATTATTACGTTTAATTGCGCATATGTGTTTTAGTCACTGAGGTGGCAGGTTTTGTTGCCTAGGTAACTGACGGGCTCAGCGACTCTTGAAGGCTCATTGTAAAAATTATCGTTGTAAGAAGCTCTGCTATCTAGTGAACTAAAACGGGTTACGGAATTATCGTATAAATTGAATTGATAAAGCAAGGTGGCGACTAAAGCTGCCCTTTTTTTCTTTTTTTTCGGTTGTTTTGCGTTGTATAAGCGTTGGATAAGCTTTTGATTTGATCAGTTTTAAGTTTTGTAAGCACCATTTACTTAATAGAATTTAAAAAAAAATCTTTCTTAATTTATAGTGAAACCGTTTACTTCAATTACTTATGATCAAATGGATCATATCTTCCACATGGTTTTCATACGTTCTGCTAGCAAATAGACAATTATTACTTGACAAGTTGAGAGCTAGTCGAAAAGATTAGTTTCATCTATGGGGCATAAAATTGAGTTATATGGATTAAGTGAGGAAGTTGTATGATTTGTTATGTTCACTGTACAATGTGCTTAAGAACGAAGAAATTTTTAGGTACTTTTGTTCATGGTGCCTGCATTGATTGTATGGTATACCTGACCTTGTTCATGTTCTAATCACAATCCATCAATACTTTATCCTCACAATGCGCCGCCCCCCCCTTTGTTTCTTTGACAATTTTACTTTAGTGTTGTGATTATCATTGTTATCTAGGTACTGCTAAATGTGTAGTCTAGTACTTAGTTGGAATAGTTAAATGTTTAATTAGACATTTTGATTTTATAGCCTTTGAATAAGATCACCCATCTCTGTCCGGCATTTCTGGGAATGCGGGCGTAATGTTATGTAAATAAACTTTTACTTTTGTTTTAATATAAGTATTTCAAGGCACTTGTTTCAAGTAAGCATTACCTACAGTTCACTTATTATATTTGTTAGGTGTTAGATCTCCATGGTTAATTTTCGGGCGATTTTCGATTTGTACACGTAAATTTGTGTCTGTCTAAAGGTACTTATTATGTCGGTCTTGATATTTTGACGAATAAATAATCAGGATGGGTTGGTAGGGAATCTTGTTTCGGTACCTAAGTGTCACTCACTACTGGTTATTTAATCAATACCACTGAGTACATTTATTATAGGTCAATACAACAGAGCTATAAGATACAGTTGAAGTATGAAAATTCTATTAAAGAAATTATTAGACAATGTAGTTATAATGAACCCTTTATTTGTAACCTATCTGGTCATGGGAAGAATCCTGCAGGTAGCCCTAAGTGATAGGGTGGTACCTATAGGATGAAATCATATAAGTAGATACCTATATATTTTGATATGTTGAAAAATAATTGAATAGTGTACAAGTTAGCAGTATAAAGTAATAGCGTTATATCTGGGAGCTTTATAATTTTCTGTCAATTAAGTACCTATAGTGGAATTATCACTGCCCTAGGAGGGGTTAAGTACCAGTTTTAGGTTCAGAATGAAACTGAATTTTCTATTTTGTTTGGGTCTAAAATGTACAAATTCATTGTATATCTGTACTTAATGCATTTTATTTAATTCATCTCGGTTTATACTAGCTGAAACGGTATTCAGGAGTTGAGATATTGAATTTGATAGGTATCAAATAGTTTACTGTATCTTTTTACCCACAGCTAATAACAGGGTCAGTGGTCTGCGCTGTTTTTTTAGCATAGCATATGGTTGTTGCATTCCAGTATCAATCTTGATGAATTGTCATTTTGGAGTGTAGATATAAGCCGGATTGTTATTAAGGTCCACCAACAACATTTATCTTTGTTTTCCATATTGATTGATTTATGTACCCAGTTGTAGGATGTTTTATTTTGTTATTTACTATAACAAGTCAACTCCTGTTGTACTATTTAGGACATTTTCTCAATAGGACTGGTAAGTTTCTCTATTAAATAATAATAATATCAAAGAAATCATTCCAAATAGATAATATAAAAAAAAACAGATTCATAGCATTGGATAACAAGAGTGAATGTCTTGTGATTTTAATATTTATTAATTAATGATTATTTTTTGTGCTATAAAATTATATACTTGCTCAAGTTTGTTATTGTATCTGGTTTTTTTTTTTTTTTCAAATAGAGTATGTTAGCATTCATGTTAATTTTAGAAGCAATATTAGTTTTATTCTGGTTTTAATTTGGTAGTATTAAATTATTATTTATTTATATTTTAATTATTTTTTTATGTTGGCAGGTATTTTTGGTTGCATCAGCCGAGTCAATCCACAGTTTGTGTTTGTATTATGTTTTTCATGAGCATAAGGTCAGTCATTGCTGTCCCTATGATAGAGGTAACCAGTCCACCCTGTTTATGTCAATCCCTTGTTCCCTCAGTTTAGAGGAATCTGAAGGTACGGCTTTTACCTTATAGATAAATAAGGGAGCCTTGAATAATACTTTGTATGGTTTTGGTTCATTTCAGTTACATTTAAGGAAATTTCCATAGATATCTAAAGCATTTGTGGTCCGCCGTTGTATCACATAATCATTTTTGCAAAGTATCTTGTACCGTCAGCCATTGCATCACAGAATCATTTTAACGTATACTGTACTTATAGTATTTGAATGTATGAGTGTAAAAATTACACAATTTTGCTTTATACAATATAGTTTACAAAACAGGTATCATTTGTATGTCAGGATAATTAAGCCACCTGGGTGGCTGATAAAAGGTAGCCTGTTGAGGCGAGGTGTGCTTCCATAGTATTGTCCTTGATGCGAGAGCTAGATCACATAGTGTTGGGATAACATGCTATGAGCATATATTAAGAGTATTTTATATTCAATGATAACAAATGCTTTGCGAGTGTATAAACGCACAGACAGTGTTCAGGGTTGAGTAAGGCTGTCTCGCAGCTTTCTTACTCGTAAGTTAAAAGCATATCAAACCCCCTTTATGACAAAAGTCAGTGTCGTTAAAGAGTATTTTATACTCAATGATAACAATCCAGGTACGGAGGTAGGGTCCAGCACTCACAAGGGCGTATAATGCTTTTGCAAGTGTATAACACACAGACAGTGTGCAGGGTTGAGTAAGGCTGTCTCGCAGCGTTAATGATCTTAAGTTAAAAGCATATCAAACCACCTTTTGATTTTTTTTTAACCTTGATGATAGAAATGAGACTTACGAGTACCTGGTATTACAAGTACATACCCGAGTTAGCTATACGCACTGTTAGCTTTTCATCCAGCTAGTAACGGGAAGGTCAGGTTACGTGTCTCGCACGCACTGAATATTGTCACGTACCTGATAAACGCATACCAGTTAGCTATGCACAGTAACATCGCTAAGGGCTTCACGAGCCTCTCTGGCAGCTCCTCATCTAGCTAGTATTGTTGAGATAACAATACTGGTGACATCTTGTGTCTCTGGAGAGATAATGCTTTAGCAAATTTGCAGCAACTGGCAGTATGCAGTGTTAATGTCCACCATCGTGCTTATATAAAGCGCTGTCAGTATCACGTACAAGGTGGTCAGTTAAAGCCAGGCTCGCACGTTATGGTTGTGGGAGGCCTCCGGATCTTGAGTCAGGTTTAGGAGTCTGCCTCTGATGTATTTATCTGCTTTCTGTTGATGTCGTTCATGAACGTCGTGGACTCGTGGCCGTCTCAGGTCTCCACTAACGATGCACTCATTACACTTTCTATCACTTGGCATAGTTGACCCTTTGTCAAAGATCATCATTTCAGTAAAGAGCACTGTAAGCTTAAAGTAAATTAACAATTTGACGAGAGAGAATTTTTTCTTACGATGTCATTTAAGCGCGCAAAAAGAAAAGTGGAGTTTCTGTGTTGCCACTTTCCAACGCTGAGATAATAATCCAACTTAAAAAAATATATATATTTTATCTCTAAAAATGCGATGTTAATACGTGTGTGTAAGGAACATTACTCTGTTTAATTAATTATATTTCAGATTGCCGTGAAATAAAATTATTATTTTACACACAATGACATGAATATTTACTTGTAAAGTTTATTTATTATAATTATTGTGAATGTGAAGACTATGTAGCCTTTGCTTTTTCTTCTTTTTTTTTTTATTGTCAGTTAGTTTTAGTCATGGTCTGGCAGTTTTTTATGCAGCCTACCCAAATGTCCTTTCTTTGGAATTGATCGTCACATTGTTGAGCTCCTTAAGTTCTGAGTAGAGCTGCGCGATTACTGACAAATGCGTGCACTGACTGGGCAGGTCCACTCAATCTGTGTGGTTATTTCCTCAAAAGCCCATTTCAGACACCAATCTACATGACCTTCACATGATCTGACCAAGATTATGTCTGGACTTTAAAAGAGACTGTGACCTCTGAGTTTGTTGCGGCCTTTCTTCTCAGAGTAGTCAGATAGGAAACGCCGACCTCATCTAGTTTTTAAAATATGATTGACGTGTCAAAGTGTTTGTACAAAGCTACTTACAGAAGTAAAAATCATTTATCATTTACCATTGATTCAGTAAATGATTCGAAATATTCGTCAGTAACAAAATAATTGATGTTCAATACAAAAGTGCAAAAGCTATACGATTGAAATCAATAGAACGGCTGATAAAAAAATTCTAAACCGGGTTCCAAACCATTACTGAATCTATACTCCATTACCTCTACCGTGTATTATAGGTATGTGGTGGAACAGTGATCAATTTGACCACCACCCTATACAGCGTGTTACGGAAAGGGTATATCCATACAAAGTGGGTGAAGAATTCATCTGGTTCAGATCCCTGTACAAGATTTCAGCTCAAAAAGAATAACTTTGAAAATTTTTGATATTTTTTTGTTAATCTATAGTTTATTAAATTTAAATCATAACAAACGTGTCACCGCACTACAAGGGTCATCACCCATTATCTGTGTCTGTGCGCCTAGTACACACACACACCTGCGACAGCTCTGCGACACGGCGCCGCACCAACAAGCGGTGCCGGTGGCGTGGGCGGCAGGATTAAACGAATGGATTAAAACGTGTACCGATCGTGATGTGTAGAATTCAATTGAAAACATTTGATTTTTATTAGTTAAATGTTTCTTAACTTTATAATTATGTAGGTATTATATAAAAAATGTTGTCATGTAGTTTGTTATCACCAAAAGAACTAAAGAACACGCTGTATTTTAGAGCGGCATCACTCCGCTCATGAATCTTGGGCCAAACATGCAGATCAATACGATCGTTTGCACCAGGGTTGTTGCTGATGCATATTTTTTCACATCAGCGGATGCTGATGCTGATTTTAATTATTTTCTTAAAAAAGCTGGGAAAAAGTTTAAAAACCATTATGAACTTATACATAAAAGTTGCACAGTTTTCCTTGGTATTGGAATAAAATATTGTTTCAATCATTTTGTGACTTTTAATAGAAAATAGAATCAAACTAAGTAAGCACCTAGTTTAGTAATAATTAGTACTAGATTATTAATTAAGTACCTAAAGTAATAGATAGCAGGTTATGTACATAACCTGGTATCTATTAGTCTAGTTAGGTCATAGTAGATCCTTCGTCTCTAGTTATTAGAGACGAAGGATCTACTATCGATCTACAATCGACTTGCTCTTTGGAAATTTTCCATTCATTTAACATTGTTTCGTATTTCCGGGCAATGTGATGTTCTTGCCGGGAAATAAGGCCCAATAAATAAGTCCATTGCATTATTGGTCAAAACTCGCAAACGAAACCCACACGTGCTATAAGCCCCGCCCCCTTTGCGATCATGTCACGACTCTAACTTCGGCATTAATAATCAGCATCGATCAATGCGGACGCTGATGCTGATGCTGATGTTAAAAATGATGCTGAAGTTCCGCGGATGCTGATGCTGATGTTCGCAACAACCCAGGTTTGCACCGAGTGACCGCACGCTCACACGCACCGCGCGCACACGAGGTGTGTCTGAGTATTGTACTGGCGACAGGCGACGGCGACAGTGACCTAGGGCTGCAGGAGACTGCATGCACGCACTTTCACCGGCACGAAACCCGGGCTGCTGAGTACAGTCTTCATTCGACCACCTACCGAACCATTCGAATCGCTTTGTTTTATTCTGTTAATTCAATTGTCCGTCTAATTTATCTAAAATATAACTTTCTAATTGTCTTAATAATATTCTTGTTTCTTCATCAGTACTCGCATTATATTCTTTCATCCTTCCGCTTAATCTACAGACGTTATCTACGCTTCGAGGCTAATATAATCATTAGTACGGGTTAAATTCCCGATCGAGTAGAAATTGGTGAGCATACCGAATTTATGGATGCTTATGTATGTAAATGCGAATCAAACTATAATTTCAGGTTATAAATACTTAGAAACTTCAAGAAAATGTTACAAAATAAATGAACAGCCACTAAAGTGGCAGGAAGCTATGAAAACCTGCTTCATGGAGGGAGGAATACTGGCTGTTATAGAAAACAGACGTCAGGCGGAAGAAATTAAAGATGTTTTACAACAAAGAGAAACATATTTTGTCGGAGTTAAAAAGCTATTTCCTCGCGGTGATTTTTACACAGTAACAGGTAAAGAAACTATAATAATATTTTAATTTCCATAAAATAAAAGGGCTATAACTGTTTTATAAGTCCTTACTAGATCTCCAGATATAATTAGATTGATCTTAAACAATATTTATAAATATTAAAACCGAAGACAAAATATAGACTGATACTGGTTACTGATCTTGGTTTTTGTTATTGCTTTGGTTATGTATGGTTTACTATACCGATTTTCATTGTACTTTACTTATTTTCATTTACAGGGAAAAAAATCAGTAACATTTACATGTACAACACCGGCCCAAATCCGTACAAAAGTTACGGTAAAATCCCGAACGAGAACGTCCCGAATGAAGACTGCAATGAACCTAACGAGTACGGCGAATTGCCGGACGAAAACGGCCAATACCCGGACGGTCGCAACTGTCAAGCCAAAGTCCGCGTACTACCAAGTACTGACTGTGGGGCTGTTTCTATTGAGAACAATAATATTCTGTACACTGAAACACGGGACTGTGACGAATCTCTACCTTTCATTTGTGAAATGGAAGTTGGTGTATATAAACGAAAAGAAAGTTAGCGTAGATACTTTAACGTTATTGAAATTGTCATAAATTAAATTTTCCAAAAAATATAAATAAAAAGAAAACGTTTTAATGGTAATATAATAATAGTACTGTATAGAATTTAATCAAATATTTTGAAAAAATGCAAAATTCATATTTTTTGTCCAAATTACACTTTTCTATTTTCAGGATGCCTGAAATAAATTATACCTATTTCTATAAACATTTTGGTACACGGTATATTGCTATTACATGATTATCAAATTTCTGCAAGATAAAAATATAAGAATAAAAAAAGTTTATGTACCAACCAATGAATCACATCCATGGTTGTATGGCCCAGCCGTAGCCGCCGTATATACCTACGGTTTTTAGGCTGAATTTTTATTTTACAAATTGATGTGTGACTTTTTTCTTTGCTGAATAAATTAATGTATTTTCTTTCCTTCTTTTGTTCAATTATTGAATCTGTTAAACACATTTGGTCATCAGACAGGGTTCCCAACAACTACAATATCTGTGCCAACAACTTTTCGTTAAACAAACAAAAATACCCTTGCATTCGCACTCCCTCATAAAATCCACGTGTTTTCACACGAGTCTATTATTCGTGACTCTTGGCCCTCAAAGAACAGAACTGGGTCAGCTGGCCATTTTACACAGATCTCACACTTCCGTTCCCCTAGACAACTCCCCATATTCCAACTTGAACTATGGAACAATATGGGATATGGGGGAAGTGTCTAAAGAGTTGATGAAGAAAAATGTTGGGGCTAGCAAATATTGAAGGGGTTGGAAGCTTTTAGGGTTTTTGGTAGAAACGGACGGCTCTGGAATGGAATTTCAAGGTTCATGAAAAGATTAAAGGAATCTTCATTAGTTTAAGAGATAAAGTTTTAGTGAAGCTGATGATTACAATTTTTGTATTGAACAAGTAAGTATGGACCCAACATACATACTATAGGTAAACCTTTGCCTAACCCTTCGTTGATTACAGAGGTGATGTTATGTTATGTTTGTAAGTAGGACTAAACACCATCACCAGTTAATCATGAAGAAATCTAAACGAATACGCTTCCGTGGGGATAGAAAAAGGGTTACGTTGCCTTTTTTTCAAAAGCAATATACGTGGCTCTTGACCCACAAATAACAGAACTGGGTCAGCTGGGCATTTCAGCAGATATCACACTATCGTGTCTGTTGTTAAATGAACAAGACTTAGGTATGGATTAAGTTGGGATGTGAGGGGAGTGTTGGTCTTATTCATGAGTACTACGACCTGCAAAATTGTATCCTGGTATTTGTTTGGACCTTATTATATTTAAATGCTTTTGGTACATAAACAAATTGATCGAAGCCGAAGTAACTGACAAGCCATGACCACCAACATAGGTAAGCAAACCAGTAAAAAGGATTGATTTAAAAAATCTTCAAGATTGATGCGAAATTAGTTTACTTACAAAAGATTCAATACAAAAACACGTTTACATGGACACTGATAATAAGTGATTTTATTTGTACAAACATATTTAGCTCTTCTTGATATATGTATAAACTATTTTCAAATTAATATCTATGATTTGCACCATAGTTTGATTTCGAGCCAGCAGAAGAAGCAGCGCCTCCACCATAATTACCCTGAGAAGCTAATCCGTTAGCCTGGAACAAAACCAACCTCGTTAATATAATCCACAGATTAACATTATCATCATTATTTCAGTCAAAAGACTGCTGGATATAGGCCTGCCCCAAGAACAGTTTAACATGGGCCTCATAACAGCTGCATTTTGACGGTCCCAAAATAATCATGGGATGTTCCTGTCCATGTTGATGTTCTAGCTAAACTCCACAGACGTGATGAAAAAAACAAAAGATTTGATGATATTTTTTCCAGCTGAAAGACGTCCACTGCTGGACATAGGCCTTCCCCAAAGGGGGGGTTTGCCATAATCGCCACGCTTGGCATGCGGGTTGGCGATCGCAGTATGGTTTTTAAAATGAATAGAGAACGCTGCAGCCCATTCTCTAGTACATCCCTTAGTCGCCTTTTACGACACCCACGGGAAGAAATGGGATGGTGCTATTCTTTACGACCGACACCAAACGGAACTTATTGCTGCTGTTATTCTACTTACTTGAAGAGTTGAGGAAATCAGTTTATTTAGTTTCATCGTGTTTAGAAATCGTTACCATTACGTCTGTGAATTTTACACAAAAAAAGCTGATTTTTTAAGTCATATTTCAGGTAACTACACTACCCAGTCGTTAATCCCAAAAATAATACATCTTTTTCTTTTTAAACATATTTAGAAATCGTGACCGCGAAACCGCGAAACAATACAAAAAAAATACAATGCTAAAATTCAATGTTAAAATTCAGATTCCATTCAAAATTACAATGTCAAAATTTAAATTCAGCTTGAGTAAGACATACAGAAACAATAAAAAATTTACACGAAATATCATTTTAAAATTCATCTACGCTGTAATACCACTTCTTTATTAATAACCCCTGAAAGGACTTTTTAAATTTGTTTAGAGACATACATTTAATAGTATCTGGTATTTTATTATAAATATTAGGAGGAGTGAAGAAACTTTTTTTCAATAAAGCAGTTTAACACCCTTTTTGACATAACAAATTCTCATATTGGACTCGAATTGGGGTTCTCTTAACCGAGGAAAATTTTTGTAATGATTGTTGATTCGCTTTTAGTCTGCAAAGCTTGGTGATTGTGGAACATGATTATTTTGGGACCAAATGTAAGTTTTGCTAGCTAATTTTAAATTGACCCTGTATAAAAATAAGCCAAGTTCTCGTCTTCTTTTCATTGACTTTCGTGAGGTGGAAAGTCGCCGGAAATATCAAATAGTTTATAATTCCATGCCAACCAACTGATTATTTATAGTAACCCTGCATAACGGCCATTATGGCAATTGTGTGGAAGTACTTCCCTGGACATCATCATTTCCACCGAAAGACGTCCACTACTGGACAAAGGCCTCCCCCAAAGGGCGGGTTTGCAGTAATCGCCACGCTTGGCAGGCGGATTGGCGATCGCAGTAAGGTGTTAAAATGCATAGAGAATGCTGCTGCCCATTCTCTAGTACGAGCAGTCTAGTAAGTCCCTGGACATAAAACCCTTTAAAAATAAAACTGCACTTCTGTCGGTTTCCGATCATACCTCATACCAGTTTGTTCGTTTCATTTAGAGGGGATGTATTTTGTGGTATTTAAGCGGTAAGGTATTAAAAATAATACCTTCGTCCTCTTCAATAGTTCGAGTTGAGCGGCCTTGGTGTTAGCATCCTTGCCTGCCCAGGTTTTCCATACAGACGCCTGCAGAGCCCTGCCGTAGCTGAAGGTCAAAGCCCAAGGTCTCTTCAGGGTCACCTGGTTGATAGCGTTCAAGTATACTGTGGCTTCTTCTTCAGTCAGGCCTCCGGAGAGGAAAGCGATTCCTAAAAAAAGGAAATAAGAGTATATTTTTAGACATAATTATTATCTTCTTATATATTAAATTCTCGTGTCACAGTGTTAGTTGCCATACTCCTCCGAAACGGCTTGACCGATTTTGATGACATTTTATATGCCTATTCAGTAGGTCTGAGAATCGGCTACTATCTATTTTTTATACCCCTTTCCCACGGGATCGAGACTTATGCGGGTGAAACCGCGGGGCGCAGCTAGTTTTACTATATTTTCCTTTCGCTTTCTTGACAAAACATTACAATACTAAGTTTCTTAAGAGCGTTTATGAATACTAAGACTTCATGTAATTAAGGAGGTAAAGCTAACCAGGAACAGCAGCTGGCACAGTCCTCCGTAAAGCAGTCACAGTTGCAGCAGCAATCTCTTGTGGACTATTCTTCTTTGAACATCCATGACCTGGCGTCACCTGGAACAAATGAAATGAAATTAAATCGTATATCTGTAAATAGGATATCGTAATCACTTTTACACGTCAATTAAAAAAAAATAAAAAATAAGCTAGATTTAGTCGACATTTCCTATCTGACTACCCCTGAGAAGAAGTGGCGAAACAAACTCAGGGGTCAAAGTCTCTTCTATAGTCCAATCATATGGGGACCATGTAGATCCGTGTCTGAAATGGTCTTTTGAGGAAAGAACCACACAGAGTCGACCTGTCCAAGCATTTATCAGTAATCGAGCAGCTCAACTCAAGACTTAAAGAGCTCAACGACTCGACGAACATTACCAAAGAAAGCACCTAAGATTATAACCAATAAAATTCTAAAGACTAGATAGAATCGCCTCTTGTCGTACAGAACATTGGCGTATTGGCGATATCGTAGCTCGTAAGGCTATCATGCAGTTATGATATTTGAAAACCAGTCAACTTAAGGCAAAGACGACTTTTTAGATAGGCATGCTGTTCTTCTTTTTCAGTGCCATGGCAGCACTGAAAAAGCCTACTCAGTAATTTTCCCAGAACCTCGAATTAAAGCATTAGAAACAGAATAAGTATTCATACGAACAGAAACATCTCTAATACCTACTTTTCCCATAAAGAAAAATCCTTAGAGTTTTATAAAACTCTATAGATCGGGAATACTTATAATTATGCGAGATCACGTTCGCTAGGAATAAAGAGATGAGAGCTTTCGTTCTCCTGAAAGGGGTGTAAATAGGGGAAAGGGGGTGTAAATAGGGCAAAGGGGTGCTAAGCCTTCAATATGGTTTTTAATCCGAACGTTAAGACCGACCTAGTTCGCTTTGAGTTCGCGCGCTAAGCCTGATGTTCGCGCGAACTGCGATCGTGTAATCACGCTTAATTAGGGCAATGCCTAGTAAAGAGACAGAAAGAATAGTACATCGGTAATTTTAAGGGGACGATAACCGACTTTTAATGATTGTATACTGAAGATCACGTCTAAACGAGTAGTGTTAATGATTTGAAAAAAATATATGATAAATTAGAGCATTTTCTTAATAACGTGATATGTGAATATTTTAGATTATGTTTATATTACATAGTGAAATTAATTTGTAAAGTTATATCTAACGCGGATAAAAAACTGAGAATGGCGCAAAATCTACCAAGCTTATTTTTTGAAACCTTCACCAATTTAAAGATAATTTAATTATTGATCTTTTAGTATACGCGTTTTATTAAAATACCTTTTGTTTTGTGTATAATAAATTAATAACGCGTCAAATTGGGGACAGCGCTCCTTGATATGCGAGTCCTATTACTGGCTGAACGTACGACGCGTTGCGTGAGCTCAGTACAGAACACGCAAGCTAACCACTCAAGGTCACTGGCATATATTTGCGTCTTGATATAAGAAAATGCAGTTTGGTTGTTTGATTGTGTATGTGCCACGAGCTACACGCTCAAACGACACGCGGCTGACAGAAAACAAATGAAAAAAGTTCTTTAGAGCATGCCACGGTTCACTGCGACGCGACTTGCAGTGCGACGCACGAAAACAGGGGGTTTACTCCGAAGCGTTAATCCAAAGTATCGGCCGAATGTTCGGCCGTCTTATAACTTCCAAAATTTTCTTTTTGACTTTGAATCCTTACCCGACTTAAAGTCAGATTTTTGACTTTGGCTTATTTCTTTATCTGTCGTTTTTTTTTTTCTTTCTCCGTGTTCAGCCATAGTTAGCCGTAGTCAAGCAACGGCCGAACATTCGGCCGATACTTCGGATTTAAGTTCGGAGTAGACCCACAGGAGACGCAAGTAGCATCGCTCGAGGCCGTGAACATGGTGATAGAACACATCACAAATCTTGTATGAAGCAGTAGGTATTGGGAGTTTCTTTAAAACGATTGCGTCCAGTTTCAAGAGCTTTTTTTTTTAAACAGTTCCAAACTGGAATTGAAGTTTCTTTGATCAATGTGAATCTCTAAAACTATTTACAAAAAAAAAAAATAACCGACTTCCAAAAAAAAAACTACTAAGTGAAAAATAGCCTGAATTTCGGAAGTCAGTGTATTTGGATCTATTTTAGTTTTTTGCCACCGACTTCCGAAATTAAGGTTATTCACTTAGTAGTTTTTTTTTTGGAAGGTGGTTATTTTTTTTTGTAAATTTATTTTGTATTTTTCACTTTTTGGTGGGCTAGCTTGCAATTTCTCTAAGTTACATTAGCCTAATGTCAACTGCTCATCACATTTTTCCAAAATATTGCTTTTTCCGATGCAGGAGCCTTAATAGTTCTTGGTAAGAACCAGGAGAACTGTAAATGATGGTGACTTTACCATATGCATTGTGACAAGCATATTATATAATATTGCTTAGCAACCATATTAAAGTGTCTAATCGAATCGCAACAGTGAAATACTTATTATTAAGTAGTTCCGGTGGCCATCTGTGGTCTTCATCATCAGTTCTACTTCACCAAATGCAAAAAAAAATTACCGAGTGCAAATGCATGAGTTACTATAAAAATACTGAAATCGATATAGGTGTGCCTATAAAATTTAAGGACTGCCCTCGATTTCCATGGGATCCCCTTATCAAATTCTGACTTGGTGACAATGGAACTACCTCGAAAGCATACCCTTTCACACAAAAAAATAACTTTCAGAATCGGTCTACAATTATTGACGGAGCAATCGGTGAACAAACATAAAAAAAACACAGCTGAACATATAACCTCGTTCTTTTTAGAAGTCGGTTAAAAATGTTGTCTTCCGCGAAGACAGCATTTTTCTCGAGAAAGTCTCCGCCATATTTTTCTTGTTGCCAAATGATTTATACTAACCATGTTAGGTTTCAACAACGTTCCCTCTAGGAAAACGTGGTGGTCGTTCAATGCCTTGTACACCGCAGCGAGTGCAGTCTCTGTCACCTTCTGATTTCTTGCAATGTCATGATCGCCTGGTAACAAGAAATTTGAATTATTATTGGTTTTTGAGATCTGTAATTATATGAATGTTATTATGAAGAGGAAAACTTCCAAAATTTTCTTTTTGACTTTGAATCCTTACCCGACATTACAAAACAAGGTTTATCTTCACACCCAGGTTTAAAACATGGAGCCATTATTGAATTTCGAACTTTATTCCGACTATGGTAAAGTTCCAAAATACAAAACTGACAACTTAGTACCGAAATAAGTTTTCAGTTTTGTATAAAGAACGGTATTTCAATCACAGTTACGTTCTTATTACAAAAACTGGCTCCATGGTTTAAGCCATGTCAAAATATAAATCTTGTTTTGTAATAAGACGGAGAGAGTTCTAACGCTGATTCTAATGATTATAATTCTGTAAACCCATATTTGTTATGGCCGCGAATCATAATAAGATCAACATACAACCTGTTACTGACCTGCAAATTGCAAAAAAAAGTAAGAAAATTTGAATTTCGCGGGCTACCTTAGCTCATCCCCCTTAATTAGAAATACTCTTACCCCGCGTCTGTATCAAGCGATCATCGCTGGGATACGCGAACGAAGCGTTCATATATGTCACTTTTTGTTCGGTGAACCGTGGTCGCGCCGACAGAGGGCGCCTTCCAGTTTTCTGATCAAAAGTTTTAGGATCGCCTTCTATTATTACGCGGTGACATAATGTGAACGCGACCGCGGCTTTCAGCCTGCTTTCTTATTTCACGTGGTTGTAAACCCGCTAACTATACTGGGTGATAAATAACCTATGCGATTTATGCTGGTTCATGAATACACGTTTACTTAGCGCGCTACAATTCATGCTTCCTTTTCACTCTTTCTCACTAACCAGTGTGTCTGTCAAGACCAATATAACCCTTTTCAGAGCATACTGCCAGTCTTTTTACACGTGCAGTCTGTGGGTCAGGTATACGCTGAGGGCATACAACGCGCTGCGTGTCCAATATAACAATATATTCAGGATGCTGTTGGGTCTTTTGTAGCGTTTCCGGGATGTTTGCCGAGGCCAGGGTCGATGGTTTTCATGCCATTATACGGAAACGATGTGCCGCTATTCTCGGTAGAATACGTGCTAGCTCCCACAGCATCCTGAGTGTATTGTGTTGTGTGATAGGTGGGACAGCCCCATGCTGGCTCACTGGATACGGCTGCACACGTAGTGTCAGTCGTTTCAATATTGTATAAAGACTGTGGCTTTTACTAACATTAGATTAAGACCTTTACTAACAACTTATGGATCATGATCTGAAATAAAATAAATATATATATGTATATAAAAACGCCACCACCATAGTTTTCGATCCCAGCCCGAAACTATCCTCAAGGGGCTTGGACAAAACAAAAATAGGAAACACGCACTAAGGGTTGATAATCACTGGTCAAAACTAATTTATGGTAATACCTAAGCCAATAATTATAGCATAGAATTAAATAATACGTAATTATAATACTTTTTTTTAAACCAACAATTACGGTAAGTGGCGTCAATCAGAGCCGAAATTAATTATTGTGTTGCATTCAATCAAATAATTAGCTTAATTGTTTCGTCTGGTGTTTGATGTCATAATATTAATTTAATTAATTGATTAGCATAATTCATAACAGGCCTGCATAATGCTAGCCACCTTTCAATATACTTGCACAAGTCTGCGTGACACTGAACGACTCGGATACTTGTGCTAATTCATCCCACACACGTTAATGTGCTGTGTGATGCCAGACATAAAGAATAGCTCCATCCCATTTCTTCCCGTGGGTGTCGTAAAAGGCGACTAAAGGACTTACTAGAGAACGGGCAGCAGCGTTCTCTATGCATTTCAACACCATACTGCGATTAAGGCAAACCCCCCTAAAATGCCAAAGTATGCGTCCCAATATACGATTTGTTTGACAGGACAGTACTATTCCCCGAATTGCAGGGATAAACGTAAAGTAGCCAAGCTAAAATGAACTCTTTAGTACTTGCAATAATGATCATAGATGTTTTTTTTTATTTAAAGTAATAAAAAAAAATATTCAAATATCTCGAAAACGGTGGACCCTAGGCAAAAAATAACAGAAATTTCACCCCCCCCTTACTAACACCCCCCGTGCAAGCACCATTCCAACATGAATTTAAGTTAAAAAAAAAAATAACATTAATGCGCTAAGGTAGCCCGCGAAATTCAAATTTTATTACGTTTTTTGCAATTTGCTGGTCAGTAACAGGTTGTATTTTGATTCGCGGCCATAACAAATATGGCTCTACAGAATTACGAGTATATCTTAATCCAGTAACATATTTAGAAGTAAGAAACAAAGAAGTTTTAATATAACCCTAATTACACATGTTGTTTTTTAAAGTGATTTTGATTGTAATGGAACGCACGGGAGGGCGAAGTAGAGAAACCTACTTATTGTTTTCGTTAGATAGATAGCCTTTATCAATAATTGTGAGACGCCATCCGAGCATAGACATAATTATACTGTCTATCATCAATAGCGATCTGTCTTTAACTGAAAATAAGTTATTGGGTTCGGCCGTTAGTGAGGCATACGCGCCAATCATTCGCTACGACGTACCTCAGGACATGTAAAAGGGTTATACAGTATGTAACAAAAACCCTGTTGTTCCTTTTAGGGACGTATACATTTACCCATTGGTGGAATTATAATTTAAAAAAATTAAGTATTGGCTAGTCGAGAAGTTAAAATCAAAGAATGAAAGAGGTTAGAAATCAGCATTACAAATATTAATCATTATATATTTATTGTAACTATTTTTGTTGATCAGTTTTTATAAAAGACTTGCTTTATTACGTATGTATACCGATTCTTAAAACGTAGGTAGAAGGAACAACAGGGTTTTTGTTACATATTGTATATACGGGTACCAAATTAGGTACTTACTAACGTGTTTTATACAAACATATTAGCTCTTTTGGGCTTGGCCGTAAATGGGTATATACAAGGTTATTTTTAAAACGTCAATAACCTCTTAAGGGGTTATTGTACTTATCATTATGAGAAACTTTTACTATGGGACCAAAACAGGACAGTTTTGGTCCCATACTTAACATGAAGGAGTTTCTTCAAATAATCAGATATTTGAAGAATCTCCTCCACAGGAATAGTTTCTTATAATGTGTACAGGGTTATTTTTAAAACGTCAATAACCTCTTAAGGGGTCATTGTACTTATCATTATGAACAACTTTTACTATGGGACCAAAACTGTCCCGTTTTGGTTATAGGATATAAGATTCTTCAAATATCTGATTATTTGAAGAATCTCCTTCATGTTAAGTTATTCATATTCATATATTTATTTGCATTCCATAATGTATTGGTAAAGGTGTTACAATGGCTTAAAGCTAAGGTACAATTACGGACCCTGTAGGGCACAGCAAAAGGTATAATAAAATTAACTCTTAAAATAAAATTAGCAAACAATTAGCAATCAACAATTTTATAGATTATTAACATTAATGAAATATAATTAGAAACTTTATTTTATTGAGATCATTCATAGGTTGTACACACGGCTACACATCAAGCTATACGTTTCCAGTTTACGCTGACTTCTCATTGTAAGGAAATCCTATACAATGCGAGATCAGCTTATACTGGAAATGTATAGCTTGATCTGTAGCCGTGTGTACAATCATAATTGCAGCCAAAAGACGTCTACTGCTGGACATGTTGGCTGCTTGTTTGTACAATAATTATTTCAAATGGTCAATTAAACATTTAAAATAATATAATATTTATATTATGTATGTATGCATTTAACTGACGACTAACTGTTTGTGTTGTCAGTTTGTATTAAATCAATTTTTTTGTCATGTATTCGTTTATTGTGTAGTATGCTTTTTGAATTAATATTTGCTTGAGCTTATTTATAAATGTCGTATCGCTGGTTTCGTCTTTTAATGCATCTGGTATTTTATTAAATATTTTTATGGACATTACGTAGGGACCGTGCGCGAAGAGGGTAACAATAACATATTTTTGTATCTGACAGATCGGTCGGTATGTTTTCACCGCGGGTTGTGTAAAAGTTCGTGTATTTTTTTAGTAAGTTCTTGTAGTTATGTTAAGCTATACCTGAAACAAGTGGATAAAAAGCTTTGAATTCTACTCACCATCCAAAAGCACATCAGGTTCCACAATCGGCACCAAACCCTGGCTCTGGCAGATGGACGCGTACCTCGCGAGGACCTGAGCCGTGTCGTTGAAAGCCTGGACTGATGGGATGTTCTCCCCAATCTTGAGGGGGCACCGCCATTTTGCAAACTTGCAGCCTTGCTTCTTGTACTCAGCGCAACGGGTTGCTAGGTTGTCCAGACCTGAAAAGAAAAAAGAAGAATAAGTTGAACATTGGTTCTGAAAATGTTTTTAGGACTCAATTATTTTAAAATAATAATTTTTGAAAATGTAAAGAGGAGAGGGGGAACGCCTTTGCCCTGCCGTGGGACAACATAGGCTTATCATAATAAAAAGTGAATATAGGAAAAAAATCCAGCGAGCTCCCGCAAAATTATTTCAGCAACTACAAATAGAACATAACCTGGATTAAATTAAAAATCACTACGAAATACCTTTTTTTTAACATGCTTGGAAATTCGAGCATTATTTTGAAAACCTTCTTCGAGATAAATCGAAAATGCTGTACTGGTCAAATACATGCGAGCCGGCAATGTTAGTATGGAAATCCATAACTGTCGTGTTAGGCGGCCGAATAAATTAATATGAAAACTCATATCTGTCGTGTAATTTAAAAATGGAACGAACTTTTTACATCTGCATATGGCAACCAAGGAGGCAGCTTATCAAAGATTTTATTTAAATTTATAACTGGCTTGCAAATAGACCTGTTTAAAGTAAAAAAGAAACAAATGAACATAATGGCGCGTCAAAAATTATCGTTGTTCGTCATTGAATCTGGAATTTATATAATTTACTTAGTTTGAATTTCCGCGCATTATTTGAGAAAAGCAGGCATTAGTGGACTCCCGTATGAGTGTCTCGGCTTCGCCTTGGCCCACATTTTCACGTTCGTCCGTCAATGCCCCTTTTGAAGGCCACTGCAGTAATGTACTATATACTTTAACTTTCCTATTAGAAATTATGACAAAAGCCTAAGAATATGATAAGGGCATCAGACTTGCAAGATCCTCATTTTTACCAAGTACAGTTAGCTCTGAGGAAAAGAAAATACCTTGAGTAGTGACCTCATCTTGCGACAAGAACAGAGGAACTGCATCCAGGTCCAGCTTGATGCCAGGAATGATATTCTTCTTCTTGAGAAGCTCAATAAAAGATGTGCCATCATCAGTCTTCTGGTAGACCGTTTCGTCGAATAGGATTGTTGCTGATACGTGCTCGGAGAGATTCTGAAATTATATCAGATAGATAGAGATAACAAAGATATAGTAACAACAACTTTTCTTCTATCCTCGTATCGAAATGCCCTATGGGGGAATCCTTCTGGCAATCAGCGAAGTTACCAACAGGAGGTGAGGTGAGGTGTCCCAGGATTCCTATTTTTAATTCACCCAACTATGCAAAATTACCCTAAGAAACCTATTTGGGATTTTGAGATTGTTTTAGTAATGGTAGCTCGTAAAATTTGTTATTTTGGCATCAGCTTTCATAGTAACTAGTTGCAGCTGAACCAAAATATCTTACATGGCGTGCTAGCCAACTTCCGTAACTAGACAACTTTACAGCTATAGGTAAAATCTTTAGCTAAGTATCGACCCAAAAACCCAAACACAAAGGAATAAACCGCTGACAACTTCCAAAAAGAATTAAAATTTTCTGAAGCATACAAACGTTTTTTACTTACACCTCAGGCGTGAAACATTCATCAGCAAAAAGTACAGGAATCCCCTGTGAGACATTTGTACGACAAAACAAAGGCTGTTTTGTCTCTTAGGGCACGTGAGGAAACTTTGAATAAGAAACTCAAATGGTGTTTTTTTCCTTCGTGACAGAATGTTTCTTTTGTTTTGATGTTTGGTCGCATTGTGCAACCCTAAGAATAAGGATAGGTGCAACCTCATTTAATATATAAATTTACTCTGTGTTCAAAATCAAATCAATCTAAATCAAAATCAAAAATATTTTTATTTCACATAAGCCTACATGGGCACTTATGAAACGTTAGAAGCTAGGTGCACGGTTCCAATTGGTCGTTTCCTATGGAGAAGAGCCGGCAAGAAACTCCACGGTCACTCTTTAAAAAAAATAAAATTGGCTTTTACAATGTTTTCAAATTACAGTGTTAATAGGTATGATGTTGTCAACGTGATAGTGCTATTACTATACTCTATGTGATAGTGTTGCCTATATTAGTAACAGGCAGCACATCGGAAAATTAGAAAGATTACTTGCTACGATTTGGAGAAGTAAACCTACATTTGAGGATTGCAGTGGCACAATTAACAATGCATTTAAATAACAATATTTTACCATGGAGCTAGATACAAGCCCTTATGTCAAATCAACTCATAGCCCTAGTAGACCAGCGCCAAAAAAAAATCGTTTAATTCAGGTATTAAACCCATAGTAAAAAAACTGCAAAAATAATACAAAATTACAATCCATTATAAATTTAAATTAAATTACATGCATCAAAATTAAATTAAATTACAATAGATATTAAAAATTAAATGAATTACATTAAATTAAAATACAGCGTCTTAGCATGTACACACAGCGAAGCGTTACAGACACTTTTTGATTCGTACATGCACATAGTCGAGTCAGGAAGGATGCCTTGAGTGTCCTCAAGAGCCCGTAAAAATCGGTAACTCGGTTCTCAACGAACATGCCAGACGCACTACACCGCCAAGGCAGCTTTAATATAGCTCTAAAGGCGTTATTATATTGTTCACGAAGAGTGTTATAAGCACTCTTCGTGTACGTGTACCAGAGCTGACTGTTGTAGAACAACTGACAGTAAGCCTTGAACAGAGTTATTTTAGCTTGGTTGGAGCAGTGAGAAAAGCGTCTAGCCAACATGTTGCTTCGACATGCGATACTACGCCTCTGTCGTTCCAGATCAGTATCATCTGCTAAATCATCCCTAATTATGTGTCCAAGATATTTAATCTTACTAACAATGTTCAGGGGAGTTTCACACAACTTGATCGGTAAAATATGATCAGGACCTTTACCGTATTTAAATACCATAACCTCCGATTTCTTAACATTATAGGTGAGATAATGTTCAGCTGCATATTTCTCGCAAATCGCTACAAGTCTCCTTAGACCGTTGGCTGAGGGACTGAGCAGCACCATGTCATCCGCATAGCTAAGATTGTTCAAACCTACATCACCAATACGACAACCGGCTCGGGTACTGCTTAGTTCCTCAATCAACTCATTAGTGTTACATGTTAAATAAAATCGGGGAAGTGAGTCCACCCTGCCTCACGCCACACGTCAACTTATATGTTTCCGACAGGGCATTATTCCATCTCACTTGATTGCATTGATTTGCATACCAGTATTCTGAGATGTCTACAATTTTTGATGGTACTTTAGAATCTCTCAACTTATCCCATAATAATTCATAATTTAAACTATCAAACGCGCGGTTTAGATCTAGGTAACACGCATACACACTAGTGTTTCTTTGTACGTATTTATGTACTGTGTTATTTAAGGCAAAGATAGCCAAATCGCTTCGCTAGCAAAGCGCTTTTGAGAGTTCGAAAATCAGAAAAATTCTTAGCAGAATAAAGATGGCGGGATATCGGTACTGGTCTATAGACAAACGCCCAGGTGTGAGACCGATTGAAATTAGTGAATGCCTACGCAGGATCCTTTCCAAAGCATGATTTTAGTCACCGGGTCTGAAGTCACCGAAGCCTGTACTTAATCACAACTCTGCAATGGACTAAGCAGCGGTATCGAAGGTGCTACACACGCAATGAACGACCTTTTCCAAAACGAATGCCATCCAGGCGCCAACGGAGAATGCTACTCGTCGATTCAAATAATGCTTTTAATTTTATGAACAGACAGTTAGCTCTCTGGCCAGCAAGAATGTATTGGCCACATTGCGCTCGTTTCTCATACATACATTGGTCATGCAGAACTTGTAATACGTGATTCCGATATGAGATTATATAGCAAAGTAGGAGTCCACTTGCCATGCCATTATATGCCCTTGCAACACTACCCATAATAAACAAACTAAAAACAGAACAATCAACTATCCAACGCTTATATAAGCAGATGATTCGTCAGCCCAAGGCATGCTCAAAAGTCTACGTCAATTGTGGGATAAAATGAGTAAAATGGGCCCAGCCCAGCCATGGTTTTGTTAATCCTCTTGAAAATAGGTTGAGCTGTTTGTTTGTCGTTCTCCGAAATGATTAGGTACTATAATTTACGAAATGATTAGGTTCTCCGAAATGATTAGGTATACCTATTTTCAAGAGGATTAACAAAACCATCACAACTGTATCACGGTTCGTGGGTTCAGGAATTACTGGGTCGGTTATATTGGGGAAGGAAAAGAAAACTTTGTAAACAAGAAAATTAAAAACCTGTGAGAAAAACTTTCACTTATCTGTGAAGACTCACCCCAAACTGTCTATACTGCCCTCACTAAAGCAGCTCAATTCCAATGGTCATTCATTCACTCAATTCATAACGTAAACCAATTATTCAAACTACTAACAAACACACTGCGTACCATTTTTTTATCCACTCTACTAGGAGCTGACTTATTCTCTCTACCCGTTCACAAAGGTGGTCTAGCAATCTCCGTTCTATCAAAAATTACAAAAAAAGGTTGTGCAGTCCTCTCAAGTGCTTTGATAGAAAATACACGGGCCACTCTCGACATCATAAATCCCAAGATGCACAGAAAGAAAGCCGCCAAAAGAAAGACAATCTCGATGCCGAACTCTTGCAAACTATCTTGTTCAAACTCTCCCCTATCAAAAGAAGAGTCAATTTCGACAAAAATGAAAACAAAATCCTCCAACTGGCTATCTATCATACCGACTTAGGACATTTCGATCTGTCCCCATTAGAGTTCAGAGACACACTTGCATTACGTTATCACAAATTACTGGTCAGTTGCATAGAGACTGGTCTCTATGCCAAAATCATGTGATGGCTGTGGCAGAGATGAATTCAACGATAATCATGCTCTATGTTATAAATAGCGTGGTCTCACACGTCGACTTAATGAAATTAGAGAGTTAATCTGACTTATGTCAACATGCATGGGAAAATGTAGTCAAAGAACATGGGTTCTTGGATAATATTCCCCATGCATGCTGCGTAGTCCGCAGTCTCCTTCGGAAATGATGGCATCTCCGAGAAGGAGACTGCGGAGTAGGTGGATACTTTTCTTGCCAGGGCATTTGGGATACTCAGAGGGAGGCATTAATGGATATCCGTGTCGTAGACACTGACGCTCCTTCTAATGTTTCACACCCTGTCGCGTCTGTACTAAAATCCGCTGAAGAAGAAAACATAAGAAAATATTCAAACGCTTGTGAAATGCGACATGTGACATTCGCCCTCCTTGTTGCATCCGTTGACGGAGTCTTCACACCACTGTCTACCTTCGTGAAACATCTTGGAGCTAAAATCGCTGACTGCAACTCCAAGATGTTGTTTTAAGAAAGGGCCTATGCCCACATAAATTTGAATTTGAATTGAAGTTGAATTTGCTACACTGCTACATTCTCGTTGGGAATACAGGCGTAATGTCAGAAGAACTTAATGATATTCCTACCAGTAAACAAAGCGACATCACGAAGTAGCGATAATATCTTACTTCAGTATGGGAAAGACTTGTGGCTATGATCAGTATCACTATACGTCCTGTAGAACTCCTTCTCTTTCCAACACTGAAATAAGATAAAAATAATACTGCTTTAAGAGGTGGTCGTAAGCCCCTGACACTGCACTTGCCTCAGTAGTAAAAAGCAGCTGGCGGTATCTCCTTCTGTTATTCTCTGTGTTCTGCTGTCCAATGGCTGCCAGGAGTTTTCCGATGCCCTCTGCAAAGCACCAAGATTATTTTAACAGTAGATCATTATAACCGACGAAAAATATGAGGAGGTACCCAAGTAGACGCGTATATTTTTGCGCGGTGAGCGATTTTCGGTAGGGGGAAAACTTATGGGTTTGCGTCACCAAAATGCTAACCGCGACATGCTAATGTGACGTAATGCACCAGACAGACTGGCACGCCGACGCGCAGAGGCATGTGATGTATACGCAAATATACATATGCCATTCCAAAGTTTTAAGTTTTCAATTACAGTCCTACCAACATATCTGTGAACTGAAAGAGGACGGCACCGTCGATTCAGTGTAGCTAATTTTCGTAGATAAAATTAAATTAAGCTAGCTAAATTTCGTAGTTCCAATTTTCGCCATTTCACAGGTAAGTTGGTAGGAGTGTATGTCGGCAGTTCACACTGCCTAATTTTTTAATGTATGACAACGCATAACTTTTTACAGATTAATCCAATTTTGATGATAGGTACTTTTTTTATTGGAAAGGACTCACAATTAGTAAGTTACATTGATTTAGCAGCTTAGGTTGAAGTTAATTTTGCTTTTCAGTTTCATATAGCCTTGGTAAATTTTTTTTCTGAGAATCAGCACTTTTCGAACGCCAAAATTACATATACATAAGTACATACAGTCTTTCAAAACGCCCACCCTTCACTACATCTTAGTGCTTTAGCTGGGAAGAAGTGGCGCAACTAACTCCCAGCAGCACAGTTGTCTGTTCAGTAAAAAAAAAATTTCATTTAAGATGGCTTGTTAAAAAAATATCAGAAAAGATAAAATAAAGGCAGAAAAAGACAGGCAAAATTGGATATTTCTACAAATAAATTATTCTTGATTCTTGAACACGCGCAAAAGCTTGCTAGAATTATTATGTAGTAGCATGCGAATAGCGGTCATTGTCCACACACCTACATTTTTTTAGTATTTTTTATTTTAAAAACTGAAACATAGTCCGTTAGCGTCCTGAATCAAAATCTATCTTGATTTTTAATATATTCCAATAATGAAAATATAAACGTAGTTTATAGGTGCCGTGTGGGAGACGTAAAGAATAGCACCATCCTATTTCCTCCCGTGGGTGTCGTAAAAGGCGACTAGAGAATGGGCAGCAGCCTTCTATAATGACGGCACGGTTGGCGCAGTGGTTAAGCGTCAATCGCTTAACCACTGCGCCAACCGTGCCTGCTGCGCTGCGTGTCGCGGGTGCGATTCCCGCACGGAACAAATATTTGTATGACCTACAAGTAGTTGTTCCGGGTATGGCTGTTTGTGTATGTGAGTTTGAATGTTTGTAAATGCACCCACGATACAGGAGAAATTCCTAGTGTGGGGCAACGTTTAAAAAAAAAAAAAAAAAAAACATTTTAACACCACACTGCGATCGCCAACCCAGCTGCCAAGCATGGCGGTTATGGCAAACCCCACCCTTTGGGGGAGGCTTATGTCCAGCAGTGGACTTCTTTCGGCTGAAATGATGATACGTACTTTGGGTTCCTAGGGAGAGATATTAGAAAAACGCAATTACCGATATTGCCATGCTAAAAAGCAACAACTACATAATGTACTTTAATGTAAGTATCCATAAAAAATACTTATTTACAGTATAAAGTATAAACCGTATTTTCAATTTGTTCTTTAAGTTTTGATATAAGAATCAAACCACTGTGCCCTGATCGTATTTTAATGGCATTTTTATTGAAGTGAAGCTAAGAAAACATCAAACGATGGTTTATTTTCTTGAAAATGGCGATCGACTTTGTTATTTTCTTTTTCTCGGTAAACGGTCCTGTGGGAATTTCAAATGCTTTTTAAAGCTTAAGTGTTCTGATGTAGGTAAGTGGCCGTGTTTAAAGTTCTTCTTCCCAGCTAAAGCTCTAGGAAGTGGTGAAGGAAAATTACATAATTTATAATTATTATGTATTTAAAAATGAAATAAATAAAAATGTGTGTGTGTGTGTTTTGTTGTAAAAATGTCTTACGATGATGCAAAAAAGCAGCATACTATTTTTCTAAATTTGAATGAAAACATAATTTATAGTAGTTTTAGAATTTTTTGGAATCTTAGATAACACTTGTGATAAGCACTTGAGTGAGATACCTGAGATACAGGTTTATTCCTAGTTCAGGTAGAATCCAATTATTATTTACCTTAACTTCTAGTCTTAGGCACTATTTTAATATTTATGTAAATCAATTATTTCAATAAACAATTTCAATTTCAATTTATTAAATACGTTTACAAAAAAACTTTACACCCCTGTGTAAAGCTTTTTTAGCGAAAAAAGGTTTTCACGGTTTGTCTGTGGGAACAGAGCACAATTTTACATTTTTTATTTATTAGTGCGGACAATTTTACTAACTGAACCTATTAAGTTACTAACAATTATCTAATTGTATGAATTACATCTCTTAAAATATACTTAAACACTCATCTGCTCTTCCCCAACAATCTGCAAACCATTTTCCTCAGAACATCGTTTACAAATTCCTGAAAACGAACTGCCTAAGTAACTTGGCTAATTTACCTTTTATTTCCTGACTTCTTATATCAGTAGGCAATTGATTGAGAAGGTATGGAACTCTTTTATCAAGCGTTCGGTCGCCAAAATAGTTCTTTATTCTAGGTACATCAAATTTACCTGCTGATACCATCCTAGCTGCGTGGTAAGACGATTATAAGACGGACTGTCTTTTTGTTATGTATTTTTGTGATGTACACATTATAGTATAAGTAAATAAATCTCTAAAAATCTTTCAGGCTTACAAAGGATATCATCAATGTATATCTACAACGTGGAGGTCATCTTCATCACATCATTCCATACATACCATTAGTTTCATCAACAGCCAGGATGCCCTTCCCTGGAACCACTATGGCTTCAGCTATGCTCCTCAACTCCTTCTGGAGCGCAGGCTCAGGGTATGAGAAGTACGTGGTCATCCTGTGGAGATATAATTATGTAGATTGTTAATATTTGGTCATGTCTGTGTGGTGCCGGACGTAAAGAATAGCACCACCCTATTTGACCGTGAGTGTCGTAAAAGGCGACTAAAGGGCCTAGAGCATGGGCAGCAGCGTTCTCTATGCATTTTTACACCCTACTGCGATATCCAACCCGCTTGTCAAGCGTGGTGATGGCAAACCCGGGACTTTGGCGGAGGCCTATATCCAGCAGTGGACGTCATCATCATTTCAGCCCAAAGACGTCCACTGCTGGACATAGGCCTCCCCCCTCGAAAGCGGGGGGGGGGGGGGGGTTTGCTATAATCGCCACTCTTGGCAGGCGGGTTGGCAATCGCAGTATGGTTTTAAAAATGCATAGAGAACGCTGCTGCCCATTCTCTAGTAACTCCCTTAGTCGTCTTTTACGACACCCACGGGAAGAAATGGGATGGTGCTATTCTTTACGTCCGGCACCAAACGAAACTTTCATCACTATACAACAAATGATGAATGCATGATGGGTCTAGTGGCGATATCTATCGGTTTCCTTTGGAGGCAGCGATGACTCGGTGGCTGCCGGCTGCCGCCGAGTAGTCACTACCCCCAAAAGGTAGGTAACTTAGAATAATAACGCATCCTAAGGTAGGTAATTATAACATAGCAGAAACTATAACAGGGTCAATCCAGCTGATAGAAATAAAATATTAGCTCATATCCTGCAGCAACTACCTTTGATCATAGGCCATATATTATGCACCATATTTATCAATCTGCCTAGCCTTTTTCCAACTATGTGAGGTCGGCGTTCAGTCTAATCGGATGCGACTGCCTATCTGATCTCCACAACCCATAGTTACTGGGTAACACGATACCCCTTGGTATGACTGGTTGTAAAACTATTAGGCTTCTAACTACCTGTAACAACTGTCAAAGATCTACGAATGACAGTTGGGGCCAACGGCTTCACGTGCTTTCCGAGGCATGGAGGGGTATCGATATGTAATGAATAGTCACCCCATCCACGAACCGACCCCGGCAAGCGTTGCTTAACTTTCTATCGACCCATGCCGCTGTTATTATTTAGCCACTAGCACCTTTTCTGTGGTCTTAAAAACATTTCCTTAAACAAATCAAAGCAACATAATCATGAACTCTACGATAATAATTTGGCTCTGTTAGTATCGTAAGAAAACGATTAGGTTATCATTCATTTTTTATTTTTTTTATTTAGGATGGGTTTGCTCTTGACTTTAGTCCAGGGCAGAAGTGACAGAGACAAAGTCGACGATGGAGTGAGCTTACTCAGAAGAAGCCTGTTCACTATAACTTTGAAGAGATTAGGGTTGTAGAATTGCATTGAATTGGTAGAATAGCAACAAGGAAGGGATGGTGACCTGCGTTGCGTCTAGATGTCCGATAATAGAACGGGGCCGGAGGAATGATGTCGTGGAGTTCTTGGGCACACTCACCGAAGTACAATCTGTAGAAGACCGACAAGCAGGCAACCTTGCGGCGATGGGCCAAGCTGTGAAGATTGGCATCCACCAGTTTTATGTCGCCAATGAGCCTTAAGAGGCTCATTGGCGACGTAAAACTGCATTCCACCGAGTCAAGCGCGGCAAGATGGTATTTTGCTGAGCCAGCCATCATTTCGGTATTTTGCTGCCACGGCTTATTTTAACTTAGTATTTTAGTTGTTTTTTATATTTTTATTACGGACGCTTTTAACGTGCACGTCTTTCTACATTGTTCTCACATGTATAATTACAACATAAATTATGTAACCAATACTATGTAACAATATTTTGATTTAAAAGAGTGTCCGTGGAGTTTTTTGCCCGTTCTTCTCCATAGGAACCTACTACGCTTTGGAAAGGGCAACTAGCTTCATCTGACTGACTGACCCCTTGACAATTCAAAAGTGCCTATAATAGGTTTATTTGAAATAAATGCTTTGAGTTTGAGTTTAAGTTTTGAGTTTACTTATAGCCCTACCTAGGGATCAAACCTGGATCCCACGTTCAGGAGTCACGCTTTCGACCACGACGGCTTTTTTTGGGTTGGGAAATTATCAAATAACTTCTCCTGCTCTGGACGGAGCTGGGCGTGTCAGACTTTTACTGACTAAACCCACCCTTGTTCCTTCAGTTGCCTGTGTACCAGGGCCACGATATCCCTTTCAGACAAACCCGCAACCCTGGCGGCCTAAGAGACAAAATTTATAGGAATATTGAATAATTCATTCTACAATAATACCTAATGACAGCAATTTCCATAATGAAGTTAATATTATTCATCAGCAACTAGATAGTCATAGACTTTGTTTGTATAATAGATTCGCTATGAATATTAAAGCTACAATTTAAATAAATAAAATAAACATGAATGCTCCTGTTTTCATAGTTTTAAAGCTCAAACTAAAAGCATTTATTTCAATTAAACCAATTTCAGGCACTTATGAATTGTCAAGGGGTCGATCAATCAGAAATATGAAGCTAGTTATACGGCCCATACCAAAGCGTATTAGGTTCCTATGGAGAAGAACGGGCAAAAAACTCCGCGGAGTGCCCATGGAGTTTCTTTTAAATCAAATTATTGTTACAAAATATTGGTTATATCATTCATATTGAAATTATACATGTAAGTGTAAGAACGATGTAGACAGACGTGCACGTTTAAAGCGTAAAAAAAACTACACTGGATCGAAAAAAATCCGGGTCGCTAATAAAACCGTGATATCTCCATAAATTATATACCTAGATCGCTAGAATAAATAATATGTAGTAAGCAGGTTACTAGTGCTTGTTCAAAATCTCTAAAGAGGTTTCATTTGTAAAAGCTCTTTTGCAAAATTTCAAATTTTTAAATTAGGAATAGAATATTTTTGCTGCTTTTGTTTTAAACCGAGCTGTCATTATAAATGGTACCTTGGATTGATCAGAGTATTCGTGTAATATCATGTCGTTAACACCAATGATGCGTTACCCGATTAACCTTTAGATGCGTTACCCGCGCTCAATAATGGCAAAGTAAAAGTAAGGCAATTGCCCAACTTGGGAAAAGTCGCGTGCCATCCAATGACACGGCTACACGTCACAATCACTCGCAATTCTCAGCAATTATTTGTGGAGAAAATGCCATCCCGTATTCCCGTGTCTATACACGATGTACAAAAATTACACTACTACTGTGGTAGTACAGAAAAACGTCTCATTTCATGCATAAGTACTTATTGTATTTTTTTATTTTATGAAAACGTTGTTTTGTTTTGTACTTGTACAGCCAGTCAGCCATTTTTCCTGACTGCTGTGACTGACGCGTACGCGCCAATGAACGCATGCAGCAGCTAGTGACGTAACTAAATATGTATGTTCATCACTTTCTAACAACAGTTATCGGTATAGGTATTTCCTTTTCTTCGTGCACTGTATGATTAGGTATATGTAGCTACATTCGTGGCTTACGCTGTTTTCTGCTCGCGGCTGTTCAGGTCCGAAACAGTCTTCAAGAAATTCACCACAACAATGTGAGCTCTGATACGATTCCATGTCTTCGTGAAGCTGATAATTATAAAGCTTATGACCAGCAAATGGCCCCAAACTGCTCAGAGAACATCGAGTTGCCAGGTTACGGTTTGCTCGAGAACACATCCGATGGACAGATGAAGATTGGTCCAAGGCTATGTGTTCCGATGAGTCCAGATTTTGTTTATTTGCGCACGACGGGAGACGAAGAGTATTTTTTTCTCTTTTTTTTTTTTTTTTGTTTCTAGACGACCAGGAGAACGGTAACTAGTCAAGCGTGTTTTGAAGAAAAGGTGCCATTTGGTGGAGGATCAATATTGGTTTGGGCTGGGATATCTTCAGAGGATCGCACGGAGTCGGTGATCATAGAAAACGGTTCTCTGACTGCTGTCAGATACATTGAGAGGTTTTAAATGAGCATGCTGGTCCTTGCTTAGTGAATATGGGTGCAAATTCCATTTTTATGCACGATATTGCGCGATCACATACTGCTCGTTTGATCAGTATGTATATTCAAGACGTCGGTATTACCTGCATGTAGTGGCCAGCTCGCAGCCCAGACTTAAATCCCATAGAACATGCATGGGACGAGCTCCGGAGATGCGTGAGACAACGCTCTCCTGCTCCCGTTACCTTACACGATTCGAGTTAAGGAATGCGCTAGTGGAAGAATGGGCAAACATAAATCAAAATCGTATTAAAAATTTGGTTTACAGCATGCCACACGTCTTATTGAAGTGATACGGGCTCGTGGAGGAAATACAAAATATTATGTTGAATTTTTTTTTTTTAAGATTTACTGCGAAGTGTATTTTTGTTGTCATAAGTTAGAAGCCAAATTTTCTTATTTTTTAGCATTTAATTAAAGTGTCCAAAACGTGTTACACATTTTTTTATATATATTAATCAGTCATCTACAATATACAGGGTGTTTGGTGCATCGTGTGCCAAATTGAAATGGTCGACTGAAGGAGTCATCCGCTAGCCTTTTAGACCCTTTAACACCCCTCATGCTCTGTGGATTTTTTTTTATCGACTTTTTATTGTTTTCCAAAAAAAAGACCCAAATTTTACATTCAAATACAGATTTAAAAAAAAATATAAGGCGTAGACTCTGAATTTTATTTTTATTTCGATGTGTATTGTTTAAGAATACTTTTAAATACAAAATTAGTGATATTAGTCACCTAGTTCTTTTTTAATTCACTCGCAAAGGTAAAACTTAAATTAAAGCTGTACATGTTACAGCTGTTTATAAGGCTACAAAAAAAAAATCAAAAGCGACCGGGATCTTCCAACTCCCTTATTAATTCTCCAGTCTATCCTCTTTCTAATGATGTGCCACATGCCATAAAAGTATTTTAACAACTTTGTGAATTCGCTAGAATTGTGAATCGAGTCACCTAAGGCTAATATTCAAAATTATGATTTAAAAAAAAATCTCTTAAATGATACCTGTCAAACCTATAAATCTGCTATCTCATTCTTATGATTAGGTAAATTCGTGTCTCATATCTGTAACTTTCGTGGGATTTACTTGAAATAAAAAACAAAATTGCATTTTTAACATTTATTTAATCATTGTTACAAATCTTGCTCAAATTGTTGGCCTCTGTTGCGAATGCAGGCCCGACACCTGTTTCGTATTTCAACAGTTGTTGTACGAAGTCGTATTTCCTCCTTAATAGTATTGAATGCCGCTTCTATGCGTTGGACTAATACCTCCCTAGTTGGAACCTCCGTGGCATATACCAACTCTTTGGCACGTCCCCAGACATAAAAGTCTAACTAACGGAGTTAGATCTGGGGAACGTGGCGGCCATGGAATAGGGCCATCGCGTCCAATCCATGCATTGGGGAACACATTGTCGAGATATTCCCTCACAGTCAATCGCCAATGCGCGGGACAGCCGTCATTTTGAAATACAATGGGCACACGTTCATTAAATACGGGCACAGCGGTCACTAATTCGGGCAGGTCATTTTGTAGGAATTCCAGGTAGTCTTCGCCATTGAGATTATCGGGCAGGTAATGCGGTCCAATTACCTACCCAATCACTCCTGCCCAAACGTTTACACTAAACCTTCTTTGAGAAGATTTCTGTCTTTTAACACGTGGGTTTTGCGTTTTCGTTGTCCAGTGGTGCAAATTGTGTAAATTGAGGATCCCATCCTTGGTAAATTTGGATTCATCCGTCCACAGTATTCTTTTTAAAAAATCAGGATCATCCACATCCGTGTGTAAAAGAAACCGACAAAAAGCCACTCGTCTCTCAAAGTCGCCACCCTCAAGACCTGCAACAAACAAAAAACTCTTTTAAATTTCTCTTGGGCAATAAGTAATTGCACAAGAAAGGACCCGCTGTTCGTGCTAATAGATTCACTACCTGGAAGTGACGCCATACCATACCCATTACCTGCTAAACAAAGGCAAGGTCAAACAAAGCTTGCACGGGTTTAAAGTTAGTTTAAAATTACGTACCTTGCACCGGAGTGTAGTGGAATGGATGCTTTTTGTTTTGACGAAGTACTTTCCACACTTTCCATATTGAAATATCAAGATGTGATGCCACATTTCTAATGCTTCTTGTAGGGTCTTCCTCAAAAAGTGCCAGTATTCTCTCGTCTACTTCAACATTATGTCGCACAATATGGCCCCTTGGTTCATTAAAAGTAACACTGCCAGTCTTGCGTATGCGTCGGTATGTGTCTTGAAAGACTCTGCGGCCAGGTAATCGTCTACCAGGAAAGCGTTCCTGGTAAAGTCGTTGCGCTGCACGAGCGACGCCATTAGCGGCTCCGTAAGCCATCATGATGTCCGCATATTCTTCGTTAGAGAATGTCGCCATTGCAATAACAAAAAACTCAAAGTTTAACAATAACAACAAAAATTAAACAAATGTAACAAGAACCAGCAAAACTTAACGATAACAAAGTAATAAAAGAATCGCGGAGTATGGTGAACTAGCACACACGTTAGGTAGCAGAGGCAGTCATGTCTCGACTAAAAAAATGGCGGGTCGGGCGGCGCGATTTGTTCAAACCGATTTAAGGTATGCAAGAAAGAGATAGAAGATAGATTTTACTGTGAAAGAGTGAGATAACAAATTTTACCTCTTTCTCAAGTAGTTCCGCAATAAATATTTTTTCATTAGAATTTGGAATGTAGTTTTATGTGACCTTTTTTTTTTTTTTTTTTTTTTTTTTGGGTGGGAAATTATCAAATAACTTCTCCCGCTCTGGGCGGAGCGGGAGGGCGTGTCAGACTTTTACTGACTAAAACCCACCCGTATTCCTTCATTTGCCTGTGTGCGAATTCACAAAGTTGTTAAAATACTTTTATGGCATGTGGCACATCATTAGAAAGAGGATAGACTGGAGAATTAATGAGGGAGTTGGAAGATCCCGGTCGCTTTTGGTTTCTTTTTTGTAGCCTTATAAATAGCTGTAACATGTACAGCTTTAATTTAAGTTTTACCTTTGCGAGTGAATTAAAAAAAAAACTAGGTGACTAATATCACTAATTTTGTATTTAAAAGTATTCTTAAACAATACACATCGAAATAAAATTAAAATTCAGAGTCTACGCCTTATATTTTTTTTTAAATCTGTATTTGAATGTAAAATTTGGGTCTTTTTTTTGGAAAACAATAAAAAGTCGATAAAAAAAAATCCACAGAGCATGAGGGGTGTTAAGGGGTCTGAAAGGCTAGCGGATGACCCCTTCAGTCGACCATTTTAATTTGGCACACGATGCACCAAACACCCTGTATAATACTATAGTTTCGCAAATTAGTCTTATGTATTTAAGAAACTATCACGCTGTTTATTAGCGACCCGGAATTTTTGCGATCCAGTGTATTTATATTATTTATAATAATATAGTAATTGATTCCTGAATCTCTGAACTGCATAGTTATCAGTATTTCAATTCGTTTATTCGAAAAACCAACGGTCAAAATAAAATTCACTGAACAAAGAAATTGAAAAAATACGGTATTTTCACCAAAATGAATCGCAAAGCAAAATAAACTAAAAAAATTAATAATGAAAGCGTCGAATAAATGTTTACGAATATCAAACGTACTTAAGTATGTATTATTTTCTTTAATAGACAATGTATTCCATAACAATAATAGATAGGTATTTAGGTGCGTATCTCTCTTTTTGTAATTCAAATTGTTAGCTAACTCAAGCTACTGGTAACTTCAAATGATACGCGGATTTCACCCATGAAACTGAACGAGGTCAACACATCTGTAGTCAAACTTTTTATTAGCTGCAGTAGAATGACACGTACTGTAATTCCGTTAAAAAATGTTCGAAGTTATAGACGAAATGACAGTAAAAAGTATCATTTTAACTCCTAGTGCTTGTAAGAGCTTTTAATGTCAATATACCCAGTATTAATCCACAACATTGATGACACTGACAGCTCTATAATGCAGGCTAAATTTTTAATGTGCTGAATACGTTTAGTTATGATATTGATGATTTTTAAAAGAGTAACGTTGGAGTTTCTTGCCCATTCTTCTCCATACGAAACTAAGTACTTGGAAGGGGCAACTAGAATCAATTCTATTTTTTTGAAAATTTTGACGTTAAGAAGTGCCTTTTATGTGCCTATTTGAAATAAATAATTTGACTTGACTTGACCTGCTAAGCAACATTGTTCACCGACGAAAAGTGAAATATTGCTTTAAAAAGTTGAAATTCAACTTTTCTTACGTTTTTTTGCAATTTGCAGGTCAGGTAACAGAGGGGCAATTCTACTTATTTTAAGAACGTTCACAGTCTGATCTCAGTCTCAATCTGTCAAAAATACCTCTTATTTCCCTACATTTTGACAATTTTTTGACGTTTGTTTGTCGCCAAGATGAGATTGCGACTAGATTTTGAACGTTTTAAATTACGAGAATTGGCCTTCAGGGGGCCTATAATGGACGCTTTGGCAGAATAATGCGTGCAATTCATATATCCCACAATTCATCTGTTTGACAGCTGCTCTTTGACATTCGACTTCACTATAGCAATTCTTAATTTGTGGACCATTTTACGAAACTCCATACACAACTGTCAAACAGATGAATTGCGGGATATGAATTGTACGCAGATCATATTATGATTCTGCCAAAGCGTCAATTTTAGGCCCCCAGGTTGTATGTTGTTCTAAATATGATTCGCGGACTTTTATCAGGATTCTATGAACTAAGAGAGAATGCTGATTCTAAGGATTAAAGCATCCCCCTTAAATATACTCTAATTATGTTCAAAGCCATAGGTCCCGCTGATCTATTCTGTTAAAATCTTAGCGTGAAGACTTAGGTGAAGTGAGCTGTCATTTCACCTGATGCTCACTTCACATTGATACTATTGACAGGTCACTTCAAAATCACTTCACTTATATGTTTTCACGGTGACATTTTCACAGAGAATCACTCCAGTTTAAAGGAAATAATGCAAACTTACCTCGTCTTTAAGAGCACTTAACTCCGATTGAACATACAATACTTATTTACTGTTTCTGTTAGATAAACCGCTGTTATCACATGATACGGGCGGTTGTTTTATTATACAGATTAATTTTAGACAATTTCATAGTGGAACATTTTCGTTTAATTATATATTTTTAATTGGCTTATTATTTTCCTACATCTAGTACCATGGGCACCCATCCCAGGGCGGATGACATCCATGAGGACTTCCAAAAAAAAGGACCATCGCAGTATAATAAATAAACAGTTATTTACTAATAACAATAACAAAACCATGGTGAGCAAGATGACCAGTCACTACAAGCAGCGCCCGTTCACGAGCATTACCTAACGCACAGATCAGCCATTACCCCCCTTGCCATATTTGAGGGAAGGAGGCAACCCGACCCCCGACGCTACCGCAAGCAGTGACATCTAAGGGAGCATGACGAACTTGCTGCCAGTTGCTCAGGCAAGAATAATATGACCAATATTATTGTCGAGACCGCTAGCTAACCACATACTGCAATACAACTCATACAAAAATACATTGTAATGAGTAGATAAAGTTAATAATAAATGAAAATAAAATTAAAATAAGTCGACTTATACAGTCAAATAAGATAAACTATTAAATAAATTCATAAATATCCTGTCGACAGGTAAACTAATTCTGGAGAAAGAACAGTCTCAACTCGAGACTGTTCTTTCTCCAGAATTACTTTACCTAATGAGTTAATCACAGCGAACAACTATTCTTATCGTTTAAGTAGTCGTTGATAGAATAGAACATAAGCCTTTGAACAAAGTTTGGATTTTACTATAGCTTTAATTAAACCCATTAAAAGGCAAATCTAGCAAAGAAGAGCGTAGCTTGATAAAAAAAGTTATACCAAGCCCAAATAATGAGTGCGACCAATGACTATAACAAATGACGATGACCTTATGTAGCCGGTGAAACACGGAGCACGTAATTTGTCCTTTTCACCTTACTGACTTACTAATATTCTTAGCACTAGGGCTACTAGGGAAGCAGGAACTGCTAAGATCCCCTTCTTTCCTTGAACAATAAAATGTACAAGGAGCAGCTATTCCTACCTTGCTTCAATACCGGTCTTCACTAACAGTAATGACACAATACTTGACCACTTCAAAAATATAAGTCTAACAAATATGAACATTGAATCGTATCAGTTGTTTATGAGTGCTGTAAATTGTTAGGCTATGACACAGTTGTAAAGCGGTGGCGTGTAGCGATCACATCAACCCATCGGCCAATTATATAATTGTATAATTAATGTACTTATAAAAAATATTGTACAACATTTTAAAAGAGTAACGGTGGAGTTTCTTGCCCATTCTTCTCCATACGAAACTACCTTTTGGAACGGGCGACTAGAATCAATTCTATTTTTTTTTTATATTGACGTTCAAAAGTGCCTTATAATGTGCCTATTTGAAATAAACAATTTGGCTTTGACTTTATGCTAAACATAACTATCATACCTCTACAGTACCTATCATAAAGAGGCCTAACAATGGGCCACTTGTTGTTTTCAATTGAAATATCTTACCCCGCGTCCTACCCAAAGCGATCGGCCGCGTCCTATGGTTTGTGTAAGTATAATAAATTAATAATGCGTCAAATTGGGGACAGCGCTCCTTAATGTGCGAGTCCTATTACTGGCTGAACATACGACGCGTTGCGTGAGCTCAGTACAGAACACGCAAGCCACTCAAGGCCACTGGCTTATATCTCCGTCTTAAAAGCGACTGTCGCGCGGATACGCCATTGTCACGCTTATGTCACTTTTTGTTTGGTGTACACACGGCTACACATAAAGCTATACATTTCCAGTATACGCTGACCTCTCATTATACGGAAATCCTACACAATGCGAGATCAGCTTAAACTGGAAATGTATAGCTTTATGTGTAGCCGTATGTACCTGTACGCGTGGTTGCGCCGACAGAGGGCGTTGTCCGGTTTTGCGAACAAAAGGTAACATAATAATATATGTACGCGACGATTGCGAATTCGCGCGGCGATTGCTTTTAAATAGGACGCGGGGTAAGGCTGCGTGTGTGTATACACGCATGCAAACGCGACGATCATGTATACATGATATGGGTTAATACGTCACTTGTTCGGAGCGCGTTCACGCACACCCAGCGTTCGAGTTCGCCGAACAAAATGAACGCGCCGATCGTATACTCGAGCGATGATAGCTTTAGTTAGGAATTTAGGATGCGAGGTCTGTCTTAACTAGAATTATTACTAGCTGCGCCCCGCGGTTTCACCCGCATAAGTCTCGATCCCGTGGGAATATCGGGATAAAAAGTAGCCTATGTTAATCCAGGGTATCAGCTACCTCCATACAACATTTTATCAGAATTGGTCTAGCCGTTTGAGCGTGAAGAAGTAACAAACACACACACTCACAAACTTTCGCCTTTATAATATTAGTGTGATTAGAACACTTTGTTTTCTTGTCTAAATCGATCACCTTGTTACTGTGATGTCGGCCTAAGAATGAACTGAATGAACTAAATTAATATCAATGATAAAAGAGTGAGTATTATTATGTAAGTAGGTATGTAGTTATGTACACTATGTACCCAGAGCGAGCTTCGACTTTACTCGAGCTAATTACAGTAACGTTTCAAATAAAAATTACCATAAATGTATTAAGTTAAAGTGCATAATTAAATTGCGTATCGCTTTTAAAAATATCTACATTTATACTGTCCCGAAATCAAATAAAATATTCCTAAGCGACGGTGATCAAGAGTTTCATTAGGATGAGAACATTAACTTTATACAAATAAGGTTCATTTTCGTATGACACGCTCCTACTATACTTAACTTATTGTAAAGTCAACGTTTGGCAGCCACTTATTATTTAGTATCATGCTGTATAATATTATCATCTTATGCTCAACTATACACTCTCAAGTTACAAATAGGTAATACAAGCGATAAACTTTTGACACCCCGATTAGTTATGTAATTTTATGTACACACGGCTACACATTAAGCTATACATTTCCAGTCAAGGTTGATCTGGCATTGTATAGGATTTCCGTATAATGAGAGGTCAGCATAAACTGGAAATGTATAGCTTGATGTGTAGCCGTGTGTACCACTTACCTACCTAATAAAAACAGTTACGATTGTTTGCGTCAAATTGTAACGATGTTTTTAACTTTACCATCTTAGTACATTAGAGCCCCGTACATTTGACGGCCCGTTGGTCTTGTGTTCGCAAGCGCGACTGCTGAGCACTGAGGGGTCCTGGGTTCGATTCCTGGGTCGAGCAAAATGTTAGTGGATTTTACCATTAGGAATTTCTTAGTAACAGCCCGGAGTTCGGAAGTTGGCTGTGTGATACCCCCGTGCGAGGAAAGCACGTTAAGCCGTTGGTCCTGATCTCTCTGCGGTCGTGTCGGATTGCCGTCCCATCAGACTTTAGAGGCATGAGGAACAGGGTGTAAAGTTCACTCATCCTCCATAGAAAAGGGAGGATCCCCCGATCAGACGGGTGTTGTGTCTGGATTAATTATTCTAGTCCCGCGGTAAACTCTGCTTGCGCGATCCAGGATTTCGCGTGACGTCAGTGTGACGCGTAGTTCGCATGTGGCGCTGTTGATGCCGCTACAAGACTATGAGAGTGAGGGAATCGAGAATGCAGCTGTGTCTGCGTATACACTTGTGCAATATAATATCTTCCGCGCCGGAGTCTTGTCTCCGCTGAAATTGGTCGCCATGGCCAAAATTCGGTCTGGAGAACTATAACATTAGAGCACAGCACACATTTGGACAGGCCGCGCTGCTGTCCAAAAATCCTCCTGCATCACTTTCGTAAATTTTGTATGAAAACCATCGCACACAATAGGCGGGGTACAGCCATAACCATTTCCTTAGAAAGGTCACGGGAGCCTTCTTTGTTCGCAATTTGGTTCTTTTTTTTTTTGTTTTTTTTATTTAGTATGGGTTTGCTCTTGACCTTAGTCTAGGGCAGAGGTGACAGAGACAAAGTCGACGATGGAGTGAGATTACCCAGAAGAAGCCTGTTCACTCTAACTTTGAAGAGTTTAGGGTTGTATGCGTTCGGACACAGACGCAGAGGTAGAGAGTTCCACTCTTTTGCTGTGCGCATTATAAAAGACATTTGGAAACGCTTAGTGCGAATTGGTGGAATAGCAACCAGGAAGGGATGGTAACCTGCAGTGCGTCTAGATGTCCGATAATAGAAGGGGGCCGGTGAAATGAGGTCGTGGAGTTCTTGGGCACACTCACCGAAGTACAATCTGTAGAAGACTGACAAGCAGGCAACCTTGCGGCGATGGGCCAAGCTGTGAAGATTGGCATCCACCAGTTTTACGTCACCAATGAGCCTCTAAGCTCTGCGTTCCACCGAGTCAAGCGCTGCAAGTTGGTATTTTGTTGAGCCATCCCAATACTCCATGCAGGATCGGACCTGCGCTTTGTAAAGTGTGTGATTAGTGACAAAATCTACTCACTATAATGTTCTTTTATGAGTTGTATTGCAATAAGTGGTTAGCTAGCGACCTTAACAAATTGATCACTTTATTCTTGCCTGAGCAACCGGCAGCAAGTTCGTCATGCTCCCTTAGATGTCACTGCTTGCGGTAGCGTCGGGGGTCGGGTTGCCTCCTTCCCTCAAATATGGCGAGGGGGGTGATGGCTGATCTTTGTGTTATGCTCGTGAACGGGTGCTGCTTGTGGTGACTGGTCGTCTTGCTGACCATGGTTTTGTTATTGTTATTAATAATTAACTATTTTTATTTTACTTCGATGGTGCTAGTTTATCATTTGTGACTTCGAGTTAAAGCTGTAGCTTTATTTGTATAATGGTGTGTGCTAGCTAACATAAGGCATATAATTTAATTTAACGTTTTGTGTTGCGTAATGCAAATTATTTTATATTGTATTGTATAGCTTCAAGTTTTTTTTATGATAACAGACAGCTGTGCTGCTGGGGAATTTGTTGCGCCACTTCTTCTTCCCAGCTAAAGCACTAGGAAGTGGTGAAGGGTAGGCGTTTTTGGGGGACTGTCTCATGTAATTTTTGACGTTCGAAAAGTGCTGATTCTCAGCCTAGTTTGAATAAATGACTTTTGATTTGATTTGATTTGAAAGGGTCAAAAGCTGTCCAGGCGTAAAGTATCGTTTCACCCTACTTAGGATGCCCAGTTTCTTGGCCGCAGTTTGGGCTCACATCACATCTGCGCCGCAGTTTGGGATCTACACTTAGATCTCAAAATGCCCACCATCCAGCAGTCCATGAAACGTGAGAGGCGTTTCATGGGCTGCAGCATTTCTTCGACTCGACTAGTTCGAGTCTACTGCACCACTAATATCATAAATAACTATTTTCGTATCTTTTTTTAATTGGATAGGGACGCTGATTTTAAAAGGCTATTTATTGTATAATGAAATATGAGGGAACAGATAAACTTACTTACATACAAACATATTTCCCGCATTTACTCTTTTTATAACTTCCCTTTATAATACGTTTGTAGTTATGGTCTCAGCAGGCAACATGTAGTAGTGTATCGGGCAGCCGCCGCAATCAGTGGATTGGTCCACTGATTGCGGCGGCTGCCCGATACACTCCCTCCCGCTTATGCAGAATTCGCCGACCGAGGACTCTCCAACCTATTACTATAGAGTATAGAATCTCACACGGACAACAATATGTCGCTCGCTTACTCCCGCGTCACCTATAATATGTTGCCTGCTGAGACCATAACTACAAACGTACTTTTTAGGGAAATTTTCTATAGAGTAAATGCGGGAAATATGTTTGTAAGTATGTAAGTTTATCTTTAAGTAGGTAAGTTTATCTGTTCCCTCATATTTCATTATACAATAAATAGCCTTAAAAATCAGCGTCCCTATCCAATTAAAAAAAGATACGACTATAGTTATTTATGATATTAGTGCGGTAAGTTGTTTTTTACAAACTAGTGAAGGCGAGGGCTTACCATAGTCACGAGTTTGTAAATACCAATTTCCGCGCGTGTGTCATACAACGCATTTGCGAGAAAACAGTACAATAGGCACTTAATAAAATAAGCCATCGAAACATTTTAAGAGAATGATTGAGTATTTCTTCGAGTCTTCCATGTTATAAAATGATTCACTCACGATTTGGCGGCTCATCCAAGATATCAGGTGCAGTAGATTACATATTAATATCGGATTCCTCGCTTGAACTCTTATTATTATTTTGTAAATATCAGTCGGAAAGTCGCAACAATCTTTGACATTTCTAATAAGAAAATGGCGCGAATTTGCAAATGGCGCCACGTGCACATGGTGAAAATTAGTACTACATCTTTAGTCTCATTTTCTTTTAAAGTGAGATAAACGTATTGAGCAAAAGCGCTTCCAAGGAGGATCGATCATTCAGCTTATTTATTCTCGTAATTTGAAACTCCTTGGTGGAATTCTTATACAATTTTTATGGTAATTAAAAAAAAATCGTAATGGATACGCACGCACGGCGCGGCGCTATAAAACGAAGCGGGCGGTAAAACATTTAATTAGGTGAGAGTACCTATTTTACCGCCCGTTCCGTTGTATGGTACACACGGCTACACATCAAGCTATATATTTCCAGTATACGCTGATCTCGCATTGTATAGGATTTCCGTACAATGAGAGGTCAGCGTATACTGGAAATTATAGCTTGATGTGTAGCCGTGTGTACGTAATTTTTAACTTTCGAACAATGTATACAGGCTTCGTAAATGCATTTTTTGAGCAAGAGCAAATGTGTTGAAAATAAAAATGACTAGTGATGGTCCACACTTTACATAATAATCGATGTAAATATAAAATTCGCATTTTTCTTAAAATTTTTGCATAGCTCTATTCTAAAATAACAATTACATACATAGTTCACTTTTTTACGTATATAATTATTTCATTGTTGGATGCTGTAAATAGCGCTATCTAGTGTGGTAATGAGTAACTACGTGCCTGCCGTCACGATGACCGTTTCCACGCAGCGCAACTAAAATATGTGTCGCGTTATCCTGAAAGTTCAGATAACTACCGCAAGATAGCACTTCGATCGGTAGGTAAAACTGTTTCACGCTCGGCGCTATCACTAGACCTTCAAATGACCTTTTGCGTGTGTCCTCTCGACGACTTATTATTTGACAGTACCAACGTAGCAGTTCGGGAGTGTCTGTGTTTCACCGGATAAAAAATAAATAAAAAAGTAAGTTTATTAAATTAATCACAAACTATTTCATAATCTATGTATCATTACGCCTAAAATACTCAAGAATGTTTAGAAAGTTACATAATTTACGGCTTGGTTAGTATTTTATTTATGGTTATAAGTCATAAAAAACCTATGGAATTACGTTTTGGATTTAAAGTATATTTTATCATTGTGCCTTATTTCCAGGAAACACAATTTCTGAATTCTTATTATAAAAAACATTGTTCAATCTTAACGATAGGCACTGGCGTCATATTTCTATGCTATTCCTCATTTTGCATGTATTCCTTACTATAGGAAAAATAAATCAATACCGCTAAATTGATCATGAGTAAACCGTTATCGTGGAGATTTGGTATATAAAACATGGCATTTAACCAACATTCGTCTTAAAATATTATTTTATAATTGTATGCAATTAGGATGATTTAGGAAAGTTTCTTTGGATTTTAGGGGATCAGTACATTCTAAAATTATTTGATTCCCACAGTGTCACTACATATTTTGCTATTGAAGTTGAGTACCATTTATTGTTTTCAATGACCTTTCAAGGTCACCTTTCCAGGTCACCTGGGAAAAGCTAATATTGTACAAAGTCAAATGAATTGTAGATAAATTGGTAATAGCTAGATATGTGAAGAATAAAACAAGCATTGAATTCTTCTTCTGCTTGATTTGTAATCACAGAATTTGTTTTAGTACATCTTTACCAAAAAAATACATCCCAATAACGCATGTATGGAATTATAATAAATTAAAATATCGGTAAAAAGGAGTAGCATGAAATTATAAAATGAAGATCAATGAAAAGTTGTTGCGGGTCCGGATAATGATCTATATTCGAATTATTTTTAATTTTACACATCACTAGTCACACACACCTACCGTATTTGTTTGGAAAATGCCAAATTGATTGACGTTTGACAGATAAGATATCCGTCAATAGCGTAATCAAGACGGCTTCCTATTTTAATTTGAAAACAAATGATCTAACGCGGACAGATGGTCACTTTAGTCAGGGTGAGTTTTTGATAGAACATCATTTTATAATGTCGAGTATATTATTTCTAAGTTTAATTTATTTCTAAGTAAATTTTTATAATTAAAATTTTATAAATTACAACACAATGGGTGCCAAAGGTAAAAAAAAGAAGGGGAAAAAAAAGGGACCTCCGGAATCAGGATGGTGGCCAGGATTTGGAACGAAGGGTAGGCTACCATTATTCTACTATTACCTAGCAATCTTAGTGCTTATGACCATTGAGGTATAATGTACTTGTACCTCAATGCTTATGACCAGGAAAACAGAAGAGATATGAAGCACACACTCAGTTTGCCTAAACATGAACGTGACGCTATGAGTGTGGCTGTATTTCTAGGAATCTGCCTCGAATGTCGTTATCAATGGCAGGTCCTAGTCACAATTACAATGTAATAGCAACTTCCATATTGCTATAATCTTAGATAATTATGAATCCTGTAAATTCAATAATCTGTAGAATATTTCACCATATTACATCGTATAGGTACCCAGATGAAATCATTGAGGTATAATGTACTATACCTCAATGGATGAAATTGGAATATTTGAATCAGTGTTTCGAGAAATAAACTTGAGCAAATAATTGTGAAGCCAGCATTAAACCATGTGATTTTATATTTCAGTCCAATTTATATAGTTATTTTCTGTTCTTTCTGAATAACAAAATACAAATGCATTCAATTTAATTAATCACCAATATAGTTGCCAAGTGTGGTGATCATTGTGGATAGAAGATAAACAATCTTTTTATAGTGTGGTCATCGGAAGGTTATGTTTAGGCAAGCATTTTCTAATAAGAACTGATTACCTAAGTAAGTACTAGATTCTCAAGATTTCTTACCATGTCTGTAGTTATGAATACCTAGGTACGGGACCTATAAAATAATATGGCTCCATAATCGTTTTTTAATGTAATAACAATAAGATCTACTTTAAATGAGCTTGATGACAAATGTTGTTTAAACCAGTGATTTTTCATAAGAAAAACACCACTTGAAACAACAATAAATATAATTGTGAAAACCATTGAGTGTGATTTACTTGCAAACGGCTTCTAATAGGCTTTTGTTTGACGAGTCAATCATAATGATCAATTGCAATTAACAAATATTTAAAACTATTCCAGCTAGATTCTAAATATCATCAGACCTATGGTCCGTAGATTTGATCAAAGCTGTAAATAGGAACTTCAAGGTTGCATGTAATCAGTAGTCAAACAAATAAAATGAAGTTAGTAAGTATTTGTACCTAATAATTATCAGCACAAGAATGTTAATTTAGTTTCTTCATAACATCAACTTTAATTCAGTTTTCCAAGCCCATTCAACCGTGAGCATGTTTCACTTATTTTTTCTCGAGAAGAAATAATAATCAAAACATTCAATAGTGTGTTGGATTGGAACTTTCCATTTCCACATCATTTCAATAAAAAGTTTAAAGTTTGAGGACTGATTTCTGGAAGATTTCCATTAATACCCAGACATAGTATGCACACTGGCAAGAGACATGTCACAAACATAGCAGAATAATATTAATAACAGATTTGTACATTTGTGTTCCCTCATTTAAATCCATCCATAGGTTGTCTAAAAGTTGCTTTTAGTGATAAGGCCGCCCATTGTGTCACCCTATGTAAAATTTCTCTATAATTCGTATGATGTATGAACATTATAAAAAGTATTCTAATCTATTAATACTATCTGTGACACTTCTCTAAGCCATCCAATGCTTGCTTACTTGCCGCAGTTGGTAGAAAATAATATCTGGGTGGACAGCAGTGTCCCAGCCAAGTCGAGCAAAAACATTTGACTTTTAATCTTATCATTTGGTTTTAAACAAACATAATTTATCAATAAGTAGGTAAGACAGTAACTATGAGCTACTTTTATCAGTTTGAGTTTACAATTTTGTCATTAGGGGTCATAAAGAAATATTATAAATAACTTACTTATATAATATTTGTAACAGATGCAGCCTGTTCAGTTTTTAATAACTTCATGTCTGGTTTACCTTGGATGAGGGATAGGGTAAGAGTTCATAAACGAAAAAGTTAAAAATCCTAGGAAAATCCCAGCATTGAAGTGTTTCTCCTTCATTAATATTATATTTTTTTCTAAATCGTGCATTTGTAATAAAATGGTTCTATCTAACAATTTTGAGCATATTTTATAATATGATGCAAAAAGGTTCTATTTGCTCCAAATTTTATTTATTTCAAACACCCCGTGCCATCTGTTGCATAATTTTTAAACTAGCCTACAGTAAAGGTTCCAAGTGTAACCCATTTAAAAGTTGTTTGCGGTTTTCTCGAAATTTATCTTGCAACCTTTTTATTCAAAAGCACGAAATGCCTTTTGTTTCATAAAATTTGTTCTGTCTAAAGCTGACCTCAGAATGCAGTAGACAGGAAAGAGGAAAGGGATCTATCACCACCAGTGTACTGTATAATCTCACCAGTAGTCCCAAGTCCCCACATCACAACAGTCATACTAACGTAATTCTATTGTTTCAGCCACTATGAGTACCTACTTCCAGTACCCTACTCCCGAGTTGCAGGAGGAGCTGAGGAAGATCGCCCAAGCGATCGTAGCTCCCGGTAAGGGTATCCTTGCCGCTGATGAGTCTACTGGTAAGTTACTCTTTTGTTTTTAACCAATATATAATTACAGTGGTACCCAATTGATAAGGCGCGTCGTGAATCTTCGTTCGCACAGAAAAGAAAGTATGGCCCCGAAGATTAACGAAAGAATGCTTAAAACTTATAATCAACCTTAGGTCACTATTATAAGGTTCATAATACACTGGAGCTGCTAGCGTGCACTCGATCAGAAGTATGGCGGCTGACAAACATGCCACGCGGCGCGCGCTAACATGGCGGCAGCTGCCGACCAATAGCGGTACAGGAAAAAGAACCGCGGTGCGTGGACCGTGCCGATTGGTCAATAGCATTTCCCGCACTTTTAAAATTCACCTTCTGCGCAGGTACATCGGTAAGCCATATCAATTGGGTACTACTGTACAGGGATATATCTAGAGGTTTGTGCATGGCTATAGGAGTAGGGGAAGACCAAAGATATTACGGATAAACTATGAGAGAAAAGGGATGACTGAATACTGTCATGACGGATGAAATATATGGAAGAGTAGGCAAGCTGCGCTTACCCCAAATTAAGGGAAGGATGATTGATGACTTTATAACAGTGACAGTGAAGACTGTCACTGTTATAAAGTCTGAACTCTAAATAAATATCTGGCAAAAGTTGCTTCATTTGAATTTTAACTTAATAACATTGATACTTACGAAGCATTTCTAATTGCAGAAATCTCATTAAAAAATATTAGCAACTTGGTTTTTTCACATCACCAGACACATCATTGTGTCGCAACTTGGAGCATTCTTAGTAATGTATAAGTACCTACTGCAATATACTTAAATTGTTACTATAACAAGGGTCTTACTCACAGGCACCATGGGCAAGCGTCTCCAGGACATTGGCGTGGAGAACACAGAGGAGAACCGCCGCAAGTACCGCCAGCTGCTCTTCAGCTCTGATCCGGTAAGTTATCTGTCACATTACTTTATTTTTAAGGAATTCAAGATACCGATCGCTAGCAGTGTGTATTAGGATATGCTGTCCTGGTGCTGAATAACTGCTGATAGGTTTTTGTTGCTGCAAGTGTGACCATATATACCTACAGATTGTGGCATAAATAGCCTAGTGGTCCAACGTTAAGGGGTCGATCGATACACCGTATATTCAGTTATCTCCAATTTGAACCATTTTTTCCATAGGTGTCCGAATATTTTTCTTTTTATTCTTTGAAAAATAACATACAATTTGCTTTACTAATTTGGCTGTAATTTCTATAAATGACATTATTTTCTAATTTAGTTTTCTGTTTATAACTGGAATACAGTCATGTGCTATCACATGCACGCAACATTGTAAATGTAATTTTAAAGGTATAATTGAAAAAATGTGTTTATTTCAAAATTTTATTCGAAATTCAAGAAAATTGTGACTTGGGTTCGGATGGTGTAAAAAAATGTACCTACTTACGACACTTGCCCATTATTTAATAATCTTTTCTATTTAATGCAGATTCTAAAATAGTATATTATTAACTGATACCGTTATTAAAACAATAGATATACTTAGCCATTTTTATAAAAAGACTTTTTTTTTTTTTATAAAAAGACCTAAATATAGAATTTCAATTAAATTCGTTACAGTAGGTACCTACTGCAAATGTTTTGAACCAAATAAGAAGATTTATTTTTTACCTTTTGTAGTTATTTGAGAAATAAAGAAAATATATATTAAGTAAATGATTGATTATTTTGCATGCTCTTACAATTTACTTTGCTACAGATAATATTTCATCATCTCGTTATCTATTTATCCACCTGACCTTTGACTGGTTCACGAAACTTGTAAAAATATATAAAAGTAGTGAGTCGTCAAGGAAAGCGAGTTCCTATCAAATGTTAATCAAATTCTGTTACGTAGCTTATTTACGAATATTTCGAGGCGTGGCTGTCGTGCCCCCAGAAAAACCGGTTGCCATTTAGCCGACTCATTTGAATATATCGCTTTGGTATGAAATCGACTGTATGCTATGACGTGTATCTTGCATGATTAAAGTCACGTTTACAGGTATTGAACTAACTAAGAAATAGTTTATTATGATATTTTCCCCTGCAATACAACATTTAAGTACTTCATAAAATCATAACACAAAAGCAAGTGCAAGCAAGCAAGTGGCGTTCTATAGTTTCTGCCTACCCTCATGGGAAGAAGGCGTGAGTATGGACTCAAGTCAAATGAGGAAACATTGGAAGTCAAGAAACGGCCGAACATTCGGCCGATATTTCGGATTATCGCTTCGGAGTAGACTAGACAATTTATTATTTAACCAAAAAAGTGTTTTTAGTAGCGCGCACGCATTTTTTCAGAAATACCGACCAGGAAATAGCTCGCCTCATCAAGTCACATTATGTGGGCTTCCAAACAAAAACCGCCTTATTACAAAACAAGGTTTATATTTTGACATGGCTTAAACCATGGAGCCAGTTTTTGTAATAAGAACGTAACATTGATTGAAATACCGTTCTTTATACAAAACTGAAAACTTGGTTCGGTACTAAGTTGTCAGTTTTGTGTTTAGGAACTTTACCATAGTCGGAATAAAGTTCGGAAATCAATAATGGCTCCATGTTTTAAACCTGGGTCTGAAGATAAACCTTGTTTTGGAATAAGGGGGTAAGAGTCTAGTTCTCGACATTTAGTTTCCGAGATATCCGCAGTTACTTAAAGTTGGGTCAAAAAATTGCATTTCGCGATTTTAATTGATTATTAATTAATGCTCAAGTATCTACAAGTTCATATAAGTTATACTTACATATAGTAAATTACTATGTGGACTTCCCAACAAAAAGGGTCCAGTTCTCGACATTTATTTTCCAAGATATACGCAGTTTCCTGAAGTTTGGTCAAAAAATTGCATTTCGCGATGTTAATTGATTATTAATGAATGCTCAATTATCTACAAGTTCATTATAGTAAATGACTTAATATGATGTTTCTAAGTACCAGAAATTTTAAGAGAAAAGTATAGTAACAAGGTACACTGGTCGGCCGGCATGTCAAAGAAAAATGCTTTTTCATTTTTCAGAGTTTCAACTTCAAATGTCTGATAAATAAAATAAGCCAGTTTTTGAATCCTTATTAGCAGTTGACTATTCTAGATACCGATTCTAGTCTTAACTCAATACCCCACTACTGGACTCTTTTTGCTTGGACGCCCACATAATGTTTATAAGCTCAGGAAACAATGATGGGTTTAGGAAAGTGCAATAAGTAATAATCAAGCACAATGTCAAAAATTACCTACATCTGGGGGCCTAAAATGGACGCTTTGGCAGAATCATAATATGATCTGCGTACAATTCGTATCCCGCAATCATTGAACCTACTTGGTAAAAGTTACATATACCAAAGTTAGAAAAAGGTGCTTGCACCATTTGAAAGTGACCTTATTAATTATATTGAAAAAGTATGCAGCATTGTAGAGGATACAAATAACTAATTATTTTATATAGATACAAATAACTAGTGATTAATACGAGACAAAACATTGTAGAGGATACTCTACAATGTTTTGTCTCGTATTAATCACCTGAATTTTAAAAGTACAAATATAAATACGTGAAATGAAAGTGATAGAAGACTTAAAATGTTTTGCATATTCAAGTGACATGATTCTTCTAATGTCTTGGCATTACCTTCTCTCAAGTGATGTCCCCTTTAGTCCTTTGTAATAAGAATCATTTTGCTTCCAATATTTTCAATTAGTGCAAAACACCTGAGCACTTTGTCCAACACCGCCGTCAAAATAGTTTTCTTTGGCAATTAGTCAAATTATACAATGTCCATTCACAAATAACGAAATTAGCACATGCATGGCGCCTCTAAGCCGCGTCATGATTATGACACTTGATTTATTTGCTTTCATCCAGACTGTCGCGCCAAACATGGTACGATAGGAGAGAAATAAATTACTTTCTATCTTGAGTTTCCGGTCGACGACGTTGGAAGCTGTTCATGATAAAAAATAGACATGCAACTCAATTTATAGGTTTATGGTAGGTAGTCCATCAGAGTTTTCCCTTTTGTCCAATTTGATGTTCCATGTTTTTACCCGACCAAACACGAAACAAGTTCTGCAAATCAAATCTTAAGCTTTAGGGATTTTTTAACCAAAAGACAGGGTTGTTTTTCATGCTTATCCATGTATCTTTGTACGTGGGATTCTTTATACCCTCGAAGTATCCTAACGGCTGGAGGTGTTCATCGACACCTCATGCTTTTGCCTTTCATCATACTTTATCGGTACTTGAAGTTGAATATCCTAAATGGATTAAGTTCGTTTCAGTCTAAAACTATTAGATACGTCCGTCAAAAATATACGCTATCGTCTGAAAAAATTACGAGTACCTACTCGAAGGAGTTCAACATTGGAGATAACTGAACTATTGACTGATTAGAACGTAACCGACGTACTGACACTGTTATTAACACGTAGATAACAAGCACTGAACAGGAAATAGATATGTAAGTGAGGCAGTAAACAGCAGGTGGACTGGGAAATTGATTGGTTTTACCGTCACTTTTCATGCCGTAATGGTTGTCTGCTCTAGCAGAGCGTCGCATCGATGATTGCTGGATGGATTGGACTGGCAGCAGCCAGTGTCACTCTTATTCAACCTTTTCGGTGATTCCAGTAACTTCGTAATAAAAATAGACAGCGCCACTTGCTGTGCCGTCACCTATATCGCAGATAGAAAAAGATTTAGATAACACATAACGCGCAAGATGATCGACGGCAGAAAGAGATAAATAACACTGATATTTTGCATTTGACATAAACATGACACTGACAGATACTAATATTGTCTATCTATACTGTCTGTCATTGAAAGTGATATTAAGTAGTCTACTGGGCTATAGACTACCCATCTACATAGTTTTACCAGAAACCCCACCCAATATATCTGGAAAAGATCTTTACCCAATTGATCGCAATGGATTTAATTTTGAGAGTTCACCCACGTCCATTGCGTTATTTACATTGTTCAGCAGACGAATTTTTCAAATCTATGAGGAAATGGATTAGCAATATCCTTCAAAACCCTCGGATCGCACGCAATTAGGTTGCTAATATAGGTTGGGAGGGGCAAGTATTGCGATCCTATTTAGCAAAATGTTCTTTAAAAAGTTAATACAAAAGAATTTATAAAATGTTTTAAGCTAAGGGCCAAAATATAACCTTGATCTGGTATTATTAGGTCTATATGTTTAATTTAAGAGATAACTGGACCTGGATAATAATAACGGCAGTATTACTCATATCCAAATCTCTTTATCCCCAAGTTCTACAACATTTTCCCTCTTCCAGGTCCTCTCCGAGAACATCTCCGGCGTGATCCTGTTCCACGAGACCCTGTACCAGAAGGCTGACGATGGCACACCCCTGGTCGGTCTGCTGGAGAAGCGTGGCATCATCCCCGGCATTAAGGTCGACAAGGGTGTTGTGCCCCTGTTCGGGTCTGAAGATGAGTGCACCACTCAGGGTGAGTGTGAATTGAAGAATTTTGTGATGTTTATTTTTAGGGTTTTCCAGTGTCTCGAAATTCGTAAAGCCTGCAGCGTCACTGTGTCCTTGCTGGAGTTTACTCAGTATGTCTGTCACAAAACTTAACGTATATAGTTCTTGAGGTACGAGCATCCCTGTGGTGTACGGTAGGAATGCAAGACGCTGCATGCAGCCGATGATGGTTATACGAGCCTTCACCCTTTTTTTTTCTTTTTTTATAAAAAGCGTGTTGAATGGACGTCATATGTCTCGCAAATTGTGTTGCCTGCAGGGACCGTAAATCCCCGGTTACGGGTTAAGCCTTTCGAAGGGGTAACCCATTCAATGGGTTACCTTTATCATGATGTAACCCATTGAAAGGGTTTTATGCTAGAAACCCATTGAAAGGGTTACATGATAACCCATTGACTGGGTTTTATACTTGAAACCCAATGAAAGGGTTACAGGATAACCCATTCAATGGGTTCTATACCTACTTGAAACCCAGAAACATGAAAAAATCATAATATTATGTTATTTTGATATCCGCCCAGCACGCGTAGCATGACCAATTCTATCTCTATTTTACACAGGGATAATTTTGGATACCATTTTAAAAAAACCCTATCGAAAACCCTTTCAATGGTAAGGGTTTTCGATAGGGTTTTTCTAAGCAGTTAGTCAAAAACCCATACAGTGTGAGTAATTTTGAATGGCTTAAATTAAGCCGTTCAAAAGGCTTACCCACACCGTATGGGTTTTTATCGAAAACCCTTTCAATGGGTTACCAAAATTTAATTTAAGTCGTTCATAAGGGTTACCCATATCGTATGGGTTTTTGTTTAACCGCTTAGAAAAACCTTATCGAAAACCCTTTCAATGGGTAACCAAAGTGGTCCCTGGTTGCCTGTAACATCGACAGATGTTGGTGAACTTTGCCAGTCCTCAATCGATATTGCCATGCAAGAATTAATGAAAATGTAATGAGATTTGACCGTATAGCCGGCATCGCCGGGACATTATATAGCTTAGTGAATACGAGGCTTTTTAAATTGCCAACAGTTGCTCAATTTGTAACCAGAAATTGACCTTATATTATTATGGATGTCCTAACCGGTCTTACGTCTTGCCTCTTTTTAGCCAATGACCGGTTATTTAAACATGGTATAAATGTGAAAATAACACTTGCTTAACTTCGACATTTCGTTTTAAATGCACATAATAATGTCTTATTTTATTGGTAAGCTCAGGCATTAGGTAAGATAATTATTATCAACGTAAGTACGATCGATTGTTATGACAGTATTTATCTACAGAATAGAGATTGAGCGGATGACAGCACTTATACCCTTTGATGATATTCCGTTGTATGCTTTGTAGGATAAATAAATAGAGCTGGTAGATTGCAGTAAGAATACAACTACTTCTTCCTGAATTATGCCAACCTAGTCCTCTTTTCGTTTTCTGAATCCGGTAGAATAGGTGTTTATTTTTTCTAATATTTTAGCTAAGACTGTTTCTAATCTCCCAAACGGGAACTTAATTGAACGATGACCAGAATTTTAGCGTCTTTCCATAGAAGTTTATATCAATGCCACATTTTTTTCGTTAGTTCAAGAGCCATGTTATGCAGAAATGTTCGCATTTCAGCAACAGTTAGGTTGGCTTAAAACCACATCAGTACCTCAATATCTTCTTAAAATAAAACAATATACTTCGATACAAAATTACCCCGCCTTACTTTAATCGTGAATAAACATTTTTATCGACCACACTGACCTTTTGGACTCCCTATCTTTAGAGAAAACGAGTCAAACAGCTCCAAGACTGCGTTCACAATCACAGAGACAATCAATAATTTTCTTAATATAAGAATCAACAATATTCCTGATCAATCCGCCTAGCCTTTTCCCAACATACATCATGTCTAACCAGATGCAACTGAATACCAGTATTTTACATGACGCGACTACCTATCTGACCTCCACAACCCAGTAACTGGGTAATACGATACCTCTTGGTAAGACTGGTTGTCAGACTTTCGAGCTTCTGACGGCCTGTAACGACAGTCAAAGATCCACGTATGACATCTGGGACCAACAGATTAACGGGCTTTCCGAGGCACGGAGGAGTCTCGGTATGTAAAGATGGTCACCCATCTACGGACCAACCCCGAAACGCGTAGCTTAACCTGATGGATACTTATCCACGAGTTCTCCAACAATATTCCTGATGTGGATCCTAATTAGTCAAAGAAAAATAATTTTCTAAACATACCTACACCCTGTTATTTTTCGACCAAATTATTTTGGCACTGCTCCAAAAATAAAAGTTAAACGAAAACGCGGTATTGTGCCCCTTAGAAAATGTTAGTTCTAAAAATTGCCATTTCAGTCTGTGAATGTATATCTTCTCTTTAGAAACTATAATTCTAAAGTAACTGTAAAAAATATAGATTGTGATCATGCTACGAAATGAGGCCGAGGGGCTCGACTGCTGTTATCTCCTCAAGTTCGTAAACAAGTTATTATTTAATGAGAGTAGGTATTGTATTTGATTGATATTCAAATAATGATATAGACAAAGTTCATTATGATGTCCTGGTATTGGTATGCGTAAATTAGCTCGATGTCATTAGGATTTTTTTTAAATTGCTTCAAACAAATGTTATTTTTAAGATTATTAAGAATTAATTTCTGAATATTTTTACTTATTTCCCGGTCCAAAGAAACCTGTTAACAGGGCCCCAAGTCTGCTATTTTTATAAATTCAGTCATTCCAACACGATCCCATTGTCATTTTGCTAAAAGTACGTAATGTGCTAAATTCATAATGGTCGATCATTGGTCGGTCAATGTTCTCGTAATAGAATTGTGTTATTATAATGGCATTGTCGTATTGCCATTATTATAAAACCCATTAGTACAAATGTCATTCATTTGCCATTATGTACGAGCCTACCCAATAAATGCAATTTCTTTCAATGTAGTGTCAGTGGCCGACCATTGGAAAGTCATAATGACGCCATTATAATAGTAGATTACCAAACTTGTCAAAATCAACAATTATGAAATCAATGATCGACCATTCTGACACTATTGTAATAGCAGACGTGAGGCCCTATTCGCTTGGTATTCCATATGACTATGAGTTTTATTAGTAAGTACGTCATGTTTTCATTAAAATGATTTCGCTTTCAATTGATATTACTCGCTCTAGTCTCAAGCCTGTTGAGTTCAATACACTCAATCAAAGTTAGAGTGGGGTACTGCTTGATGGTCGAAAAACAAGTAAGAGTATGTTTTCGTCATCACATCAAATATTAAAATTGTTATGTTGCCAACCACCACAAGATATCATGCAGTTTTTAAAATGAATTTGTATCATATCCTCGTAATCATGGTTTTTCGCCACATCATCTTGTTGTTCTTTTTGGCACTGATGGTAACTTACCGTATTTTTCTGCTGATTTTCATCAGCCAGAGTGATACACATAACAGTGGAAGTGTGACTATCTGTGAAAATATTTTTTTTTATGACATGGCGAAACTCGTGTCATTCATATAATATTAAATAATGTTAAAAACATCAAATAATAATTAATTAAGTATTTTAATAATAATTGATTTTCAAATCTTGTACGTATTGCCTGTTTTTGGGTAATTATTTTTGCAACTGCTGTCTGAAATCTAGCCCTCACATTTTAACAATAAAGTATTACCCTACAACTACCTATACATTTTTCAATAATTCTACGTTCTTCCCCAGGTCTCGATGACCTTGCCCAGCGTTGCGCCCAGTACAAGAAGGACGGCTGCCACTTCGCCAAATGGCGTTGCGTGCTCAAGATCGGCCGTAACACTCCTTCCTACCAGTCGATCATGGAGAACGCGAACGTCTTGGCTCGCTATGCCTCCATCTGCCAGAGCCAGCGTATCGTGCCCATTGTTGAGCCCGAGGTGCTGCCCGATGGTGAGTTAATTATTTTAGATGATGTGACCCTAGTATATTTTTTCTTTTGTAATACTATTTTAGAATCTACAAAAGTCTCCTCTTAGCAATAAACTAACGAGCTCTTTATTATATGTATGTAATGTGCTGATAGTGCATTAATTTATAAGGAAAAAAAAATGTCTTCTAGGTGAGCACGATCTTGACCGCGCCCAGAAGGTGACAGAGGTTGTCCTGGCCGCCGTCTACAAGGCGCTCAATGACCATCACGTCTACCTTGAGGGCACCCTCCTCAAGCCCAACATGGTGAGTACAAGTTTTTTTTTGCTTTGAATAACTGGGGCCCTGGTATTTTAGCATGCCCATGCAGCAAAATTGTCATAACAAGGTACGGGTTGAATCATATTTATAAGAAATATGTTTGTCTAATGTGTGTTGTCCATTGCTCCTCAGGTGACCGCTGGCCAGAGCTGCAAGAAGACCTACACTCCCATGGACATCGGCCGCGCCACGGTCACCGCTCTGCTCAGAACTGTACCCGCTGCCGTTCCCGGTACGTAACAACTACACCTAAAACCTTTTTTTTTTCTTTTTATTACAAGCCAAATAGCCACTTACCAAGCTGTCAATTTTTTTTTAAAACATCTGCATACAAATATTTCCCAGGCGTCACATTCCTGTCTGGAGGCCAGTCCGAAGAGGAGGCGTCAGTGCACCTGAACGCCATCAACACTGTGGACTTGAAGAGGCCGTGGGCACTTACCTTCAGCTACGGACGCGCCCTCCAGGCCTCCGTGCTCCGCGCGTGGGCCGGCAAGCCTGAGAACGTGCTCGCTGGTCAACAGGAGCTCATCAAGCGTGCTAAGGTGACTTGATTGTACTAGGAGGTTATGAGGTGAAGGATACATGTTATGCTTTTCAAAGGAGACAATGCCCATTGATTTTATGGGCGGGAAAGATCCTTTGTTGTGAGCTACTCGAGCTGATTGTACTAGGAGGATATGAGGTGAAGAGGTGACTGCAGTTGTTCGTGGATAAATATAGAACATCCTAGTCTTTACAGCACTGGAATCGAATAAGTTTTCGAAGGTATAGGCAACGGGTTTGTTGACTTGATTGTATCAGAGGTACATGAGATGAAGGATGTGTCACTAATAAAGATTTCAACCTAAAGTTAGAGAAGTGTGCTAGCTAAGGTTCGTACTAGGCGTGAATGAGAAGTAGGATGTTCGTTGGTTATAGGTATTTAAATTACCATAGTGTTTTCTTACAGTAGTAGGAAGGTAAGTTGACAAATAAACGACAGTTCGCCGAGTAGAAAAAAATCGTGATGTTAATAGAAAGCACGTAACTTTTGCCCGACTAAATAATAATATTTCCTACTTACTTCAATAGTTATGCATGTACATTTGTGTTGTCCTGTATCTGTCTTATATGTGACTAATTTGCTTAGTATGTTATTATTTTATTTACGGCTAGTGTTAAAAATGTTCTTTAGAGAAAATCCTTATAATTTACTTAACTGATGTGGTTTTTTGCCGTGGACATATTTTTTACACTAGCTGCATATGGAAACCATTTCAATTAATAGAAGTAGTTACTAATCAATATTTTTTTTTCTCCAATCCTCACAATTCAACATTGCACCAACGACGCTGCACTCCTGCGCATCTTTAACCACCAATCACGTATCGGCTCGATGATTCTAAATTCAAACATCTAAATCTGGACGAATGTGTTCTCTTGCCAATTGTGACGTCACAGGCTAACGGTCTGGCTTGCGTTGGCAAATACGAGGCCGGGTCCATCCCATCGTTGGCCGCATCTAAGTCGAACTTCGTCAAGTCGCATGCGTATTAGAATATCCTAAAGTAAACCATACACCTGTTTATTGTCTTATGTTTTTTTCCTAGTTATACATACAACATCTTCTCAGAGCAGTGGTGGCCCAGTGGTTAATGACCGCGAGTTGTAGGTCGTAGGTTAGAACCCAGACGGGCGCTTTACTTTGTGTAAATTGTTTCATCCCCACTGCTCTCAAAACGGTGAAGGAACACATCATGAGGAAACCGGCATGTCCTAGAACCAAAAAAAAAATATCGAAGACATGTGACATCTGCCAACCCGCACTGGGCCCGCGTGGTGGATTACGGCCCACTCCCTCTCACAGAGAGGAGGCCTGTGTCCCAGCAGTGGGAACATTATAGGCTGAATATTCTACAGCACATCTGAATACAATAGGTATTAAAGTTTTGTATGGGGTAGTTGATAATTTTTTCGCGATTACGATGTTGGTCCCATAAAGATAGTTGTTCAGCTTGTTGGTCTGTACCACACCCACACCCTTAAATATGACCACACTTTCTGATACTGCTGTACCACCGCGAACGTTCCCGATCGACCACTTTTCGCCCTTATGCCCATAGTAATAAGGTTGAAAAGTGGTCGACCGGGAACTTTCGCGGTGGTACCATGATATTTTGTAATAATAAGTTGTGTATCAAATCGATTGACAATATGATTCCGGTGTATGGTCTGCTTTATAGTTATCTGGATGGATTTTGAATTTGGCAGGGACAACATTGCACCTGTAAAAATACTTTTACAAGACATATCAGTCATTGCTTTATTGTGTGTTTTTTTATGCTGTACTGCCTATTCCAAAATCTAGGTCTTGAACAATTTTTTATACTAAATAAACATTTTAACTTAACATTTACTTTTGCGTCAAAATTAATTGGCTGGAATGTCGTTTTATTTATTATTAATTGCTTTTGTTACTCATATTTTTAATTTGGACTTTTTACATTCCACAAGTTTTTTTTTATAAGACTATATTTTTTTAAGAATTTTAAATCATTTAAATTTTTAAATCACATATAATATCTCGAATTGTGATCCATGAAATGGCATTTATTTTTTATTTTATAAGCATTTACAATATTTTTTTATTCTATTCGTAACCTAAGTTGTTTTATCAATAAAACATATTAATAAAAACCACATTACGAAAAATTTACAATCTATGGACAATTTTTCCCACTTTTATTTGTTAGACATTTATATTCATGCCTCAAAAGTTTAAACAAGCTGGGATATTCGTTTAATAAAAAAACAAATATTACAGTAATATAATGGTATGATGTCATACAAATAATACAACAGTCATAACAACATCTTATACATTAACAGTACGTTTAAAAATGGAACAAAAAATGGTCGTCTAACTATTCACCTCTCGCTCTTCCGAATATGTGCAAGCGAGAAGGAAGAACAAATAGTGGAGCCGCCATTTGTAATTCTATATTTAAACGTATTGATAGTTTGCATGTAAATGTATCTAATTCCTAGAATGCCTGAATAGTGTGTAGTACCAACACTAATCGCTTTGTGTGCTTGATATTGTTGAAATAAATAATAATATTGTTTGCGTTTGTGTTTATTTCACCTTTTAGTTGTAGTTGCGCAGTAAAAGTAATAAGTAGCAGTAGTATTAGCTATAATTTTAGTAGGTAGTAATGTTGCTGAAATAGAAGTATCTACTCCCAGTTTCTGAAAGCCTAGTCCCCTAACCGTATAGCTTTGTTGAAAAACACGCATACAGACGCCTCGTCGGCCGACGCTAGAGGCAGGCGGCATTGTCAACATTACGTCACAAATGACGTAAAACTGCGGGGAATGGTTCCCTTTATGTCGAGTCTGAGAGTCTATTGTTCTTGCAAAAGACTCTCATCTTGAATTTTGCGGGCTACCTTAGCGCATCCCGCTTAATAGGTACAGTCAGGATATAAATGAAAAGCCAGCATCATTAAAATATTGTAATTCATAACTAGAGATCGGATATTCGGATGCATATTCACCTAAAGTTTGAGAGTTGACTAGTACGGAGTGCGCTTTGGTACGGGAAAAAGTGTCGGTTTCCAGGACTGACGAATTTTTAAGAACTACTCTTTTGTACTGTGGATCCCCGTATAAATATATTTCATTTTAGAATAAAAGGTTTTTAAGAAATATGAATAGTGTTTTTTAAAAGTGTTATATTTTCCACAAAATAATTGCCTAGTTATAAATAGATAAGAAATATTTTGTTATACTTAGGAATACAAAATTGTTTACCTACACACTGTTATTACTGAAACCTCGCGATCCCGGAGTAAAAATATATTTTAAGAAGCCGTTTCCATACTTTGTATCCTTTGCCGGGAAAAAAACGTACTTTAGGTAAATATGCATCCGAATATCCGATCTCTATATCATACATAACACATAAAACATGTGAACCTGACTGTACTTTATAATATGATATTATTAATTGTACGAAATTCTTTGTGTTTCGCGACCGAACTTTAGTAGAAGCGGGGTAAAGAAACTCGAAGTTAAGGGAGTAGAAATCGTAGACTCGACGTAGGGGTAATAGAAGTGAGACAAGGTTCTCGGCTCGACGTAAAGGGACTCGACATAAAGCCAACCATTCAACTGAAAAGGCATCCGCGATAGAAGTTTTGTTGTTTTTTGTTCACGAGTTTTAGCAATACTAGTAGTAGCGTCTCTAGACTGCCGGCGATTCCATGTTCTGTGATTCAACGTCTCGCTGACTAGCTGATGTCAAAAATCTTCTGATGTTGAGGTTTTTGGAATTTTCGTGACTGGTTGATTAATATACCTAACACCAAGCAATCAAATTCGTTGACATATGATTTAACAACTCATCAAATAATAAACATGCTATCAGAAACGAGGTTTACTATAATTTGACGTATTTAGCAACATCAAGTACCTGCAATAGCATTAAAATTCGCCTCGTTTATTAATTATGAAACGGTAGGGTAATACAGCGTCCCTATCCTGCCCCCCCATTGTCATAAATTTTCCAAAAGTACCACCTCAGATCGTATCAGAATTTAGTCCAAATGTACCACCTCAGACCTTATAAGAATTTGGTCCAAAAGTACCACCTCAGACCTTTTCAAAATTTGGTCCAAATGGACCACCTCAGACCAGGAACTCCTCCCACTGCTGTTGGCCTCCGAAACAAATCAAAACCTCCTATTTATAAACTACGATATACCTACTAGGTACTATAGATAAAATAGATTAGAGAAACACAAGACGTACAGTGCAAGTCCTATGCATTGAAATCGACCGCATTTCATACTGTGCCAATTTTTTCGGTGGCTCTCATCTACTTAACCATTGGTGTAGCCGTAAAGTAACTAACAGATAAATTGTTGATAAAACCAAAGAAACATAATCTATCAGCAATACATAATTAACATTCTACAATATATCATGAATGTGTTAATTTTGTCTCAAATCAACTCGACCTTTTAAACATTTGGCAAAAATTAAAAATGGTGGTTGCCAATATAAAAAAATATACTTATATTTTATTTTGGCTATATTCAAGTTTGATAAGACAAGCGCTGCTGTGCTACTGTATTTAGTTCATGTTTTATTTAAATTCGTTAAAGTCATAGTTAAATTTATTTTTGTTACGATTGTTTGTTTGTGTTTTTTTAGGGTTCCGTACTGATCACTTCGTTGACCGTCTGTCAGTTTGTCAAGACCCTTTTTCTCAGGAACGTGTGGAGGTATCAAGTCCATGGAAGCTCTAAAAAAATCGCGCTTCCAAGCCAACGCAATAAAAAAATATGGCGATTTATGCGACATATTTTGATACTTACTCGCAAAGAAATCAAAACCTACAGACTTGCTTGCCGTTGACCTAGAATCATGAAATTTGGCAAGAAGCAAGGTATCACAGCACAAGTAAAGGAAAAAGTCCGAAAATTTTGACCGTGGCGTATATCGATGTATGTAGGAGAACATGTTTTTCAACTACAACGTTAAGTTTGATTTTGGGATAAATTCATCCCAACTACGGAACCCTTCATTGTGCGTAGTCCGACACGCAATTGGCCGATTTTGTTAACTTGTGACTCATTTAAGGCGAAATGCGATTTCGCTGTCGCTGAGATATTTGCAAGGGAAAGTATGGAAGGTAGAGAACAAAGATATAAATAATGTCTAGATAGACAGTCGAAGGTCATCCAAAAAAATTGCCTCCAATTATTTGCCACAAAATGCACGCACACTAGAATAACACAATGACGTCGCGCGAGTGTAAGACGTAGCTGTCACGTACACCAGCCTATCAAAGTTGGCCAGTTTGTTTTAGTTCTTTTGCAGCGCGACAATAGATCTAGACATATAAATAATCAAAGGTAGAGAATCAAAAGGCGAATGTGACATGTTTTTGAGTAAAGAAAGTTTGGCAGCTTCTGCAATGGTAACCTGCCACTGTTTTTCTGACATGACTTTCAAATTCAAATTGCCATAATTGATAATTCAACATTACTTAAACATGTTTTTCTTTTCTTTCCAGGGTAACGGCCAGGCGTCGCAAGGAAAATACGTGGCGGGATCAGTAACAGGTGTGGGCGCCGAGGCCGGTCTTTTTGTAGCAAACCACGCGTACTAAACGCACAACACAACATTCAGTACACTATGTCTCTAGAAACAGTAGTACACATCGATCAACGCTACGAGAATATCCGCCGAGCGCCACAGAGTAGACAAAATTATAACACGCTAGCATTATTTTGTATCTGTTATCGCGACGATGATAACAGGCGATTTATTTCACGTCTGTTACTCAACCGAGAATGTCGCCTTTAGTTACAAATGTTCGGTCTTCGCGAATGAAGTTCCATTCATGAAGTTTAAAAAGTGGCGCGAAAGGTTTTAGAGGTTATAAGCAAAATGTTAGTTCTAAGATACAACACTATATTCTCAAATTGCTTCTTGTATGTTCGTTCAAGCATACGTATTTGTAATGAAATTAGACCTAGATTTGAAGTTATTTATTGGAAAACATCTAGAAAATTGTATTTAATAGTCGCATTAACTGTAGTGGTTGACAAATAAATGTTGTTATTGTGCTATAATGACAGAAATTATTAGATTTTTGATATTAATGTATTTATAACAAAGCAACATGGTATCTAAATGTTATTTTTAAAATCAGACCATCATGTAAGTTAATTTTGTATCTATTGATTTTTTAAATATCATTTTTAGTAAACTATTTTGATATTTTTAAGAGTATAAAATTAAATTAATCTTTGATCAGGTAGTTTTGTTTCATTTCATTAGATGTAACTTAGTAGACCTAGCAAACCCCATAAAGAAAATGAGATAATTTGACTTGATGAACATAGAACTACGAAACCCAAAAAAAAAATATTGTTCGAACTTTTTATGTCCGTGACTACCGCCGGAACACAACGCCAATCGCTTCCATATTTGGCAAATAATTAGTGCTCAATTGGTGCTAATTAGTGCTCGAACAACAGAATTGGTGCCTTAGTAGTTTGCGAGATAATCGACTTTGAAGGTGGTCCTGCGGTAGTCACGCTCCCTTCAGCAGGACCACCAAGAGCGCCGAAAAAGGGGGCATGCTACAGCTATTCTAAGTATACAAATAATTAGTGCTCTTAAATGTGATTCATTTCGTAACAAAAAAAGGACTGAAACATTTGTATTTACCGAGAAATCAACGATGACAACTTTCGCGCGCTCGTTCAGCAGGACCACGACTTTGAATGTTGATTCCAAGTTTCAGGACCGTCGTTAATTTGGTCGGGTTATACGCGGGGATTTAGTATGAAAAGTAATGAAAGCTAATTTCTCTTAAAATACAACACTTGAGAATCTGAATTTTTGGTAACTATAACTTCTTTAGGAGCACTCATTTTTGTATAAATTTGGGAAGAAATCACAGAGTTTATAATAGGGAAATGTTCAAACGAAAATTTAACACCGTGACTACCGCCATCCCACCAATGGTATGCTATATCTCGTGAACTACTGGAGTAGTAATTTTGAATTTTGGGTATCAATTTTATCTCGCAGAGCACTAATTTTCTATGTAGGCTTGAGGAAAGCGACTAGCTCCTGAAACTTGGAATCAACATTCAAAGTCGTGGTCCTGCTGAACGAGCGCGCGAAAGTTATCATCGTTGATTTCTCGGTAAATACAAATGTTTCAGTTCTTTTTTTGTTACGAAATGAATCACATTTAAGGGCACTAATTATTAAATTAAATAGCTGTAGCATGCCCTTTTTCGGCGCTCATGGTGGTCCTGCTGAAGGGAGCGTGACTACCGCAGGACCCACCTTCAAAGTCGATTATCTCGAAAACTACTAAGGCACCAATTCTGTTGTTCGAGCACTAATTAGCACCAATTGAGCACTAATTATTTGCCAAATATGGGAGCGATTGGCGTTGGTGGGGCGGCGGTAGTCACGGACATGAACTTTTCCTTGTTTTTAACCATATAAATAAAGGTGGCCACGATGCTAGTTTCAGTAAAACTCCCTATTTATAGTGGTTTCGTTATGTGGTATGGTAATGAGGGAGAGGATACCTCGGAATGTTTCTGTTCGAGGTCGTTGTCGTTGCCCGTACCTATCTTAACGGTGAATTTATTTAGTTTGTGGTGATTACCCGGTTGAATGCCGTAATTACAGAAACAATTAAAAAGCCATTGTGTCGCGTGGATCCACGTTCCGGATACACGACGGATTATCCTACTAACGTTCAACTTAAATAAATAATGTAAAGTTACAAGAGGTTGCGAGAGGATTCTCCAACCATCTTTAACCATGATTTAAGCATCCATTGTCTAACCTGTCCACATTCGGGGACAAATTATGATTGGAGAGAATGGGGACTAGGTATTGTTGAAATATTAAAATGTCTGCCCTACCTACTTGCCTTCAACTCTTTACAAGCCTTTCTCTGACAGACGAGAGTTATTCGTTTTTATCAAATCTGTGACAAACTCCGAAATAGCAATAACGACATTCTGGTTTAGTTTTGCAGTGTTTTTACTATAAGCTCCTACTTAAGGCGCTGACAAGAGGCAAATGATAAAATTAGGCTCGTCTTAAACAAAAAATTGCCAAATGTCTATAGTTTGTGGTAGCGGAAAAAATATATGTTATTCTTGAACATATTTCTCAGAACTAGGTTGTTACCAAAACACGTTTACTTTGAGATTCAATCCAAAATATCTGTATTAAATATCAACGTACGGTTGGTATTTAATCAATAACAAGAACGTCTATTTGTATGCAGAACTTGGTTGTTTTTTATTTTCGATCTCAACTCATTTTAATTTAAATAACATAAATAATTGCTTCATATTTTGCAATAAATTACAAGCGTTGTGTCATCGCGCTTCTCTTTTTTTTTGTATGGTCTGATAGTGACAGCGCTTTACCTGTTGTCAGCGTCTTAAGATTAGAAATGCAAATCTGGCTCTTTCTAGCAGAGCTACGAAGATGTACTTATTAGTAATTATATAGTAATTTGAATACAGATTTCGGTAGACACCATCACAAAAGTAGTCTTATAAAAGACCACAACTAGCTCGTCTGCCGTTTATTATGTACCTAGGTATGTTTTCTTTCTCTCGTAAATAGTAGGTTCCTCCTACCTAAGTACCTTTCTAATTGGTCGTAAACAAGCTGCAGATCTTAAGATAGTCCTTGAGGCAAGAAGTTGTCGCTACTGTCGTATGTTGCGGAAAGAAACAATTTATTTGTATCAAAACAAGCGGGACGACCGCAGGTGTCAATAACTAATCAGTCTCCTCCCCTTTATCCTCAACCAATCAATCAACTCAGCTTATCGCAGTCCACTGCTGGACTTTCCCGTATGTCTCTCCCAGGCTGCGCCACAACACCCTGTCCTCCGCCTTCCGCATCTAGTCTGTCCCAGCCATCATTTTGAGGGGGATGCGGCCCACGAAATTCAAAATTTTCTCAAGTTTTTTGAGTCAAGTTGTGTTGATTGAAATATGATTCGCGGCCGTAATACATAAATGTTGCTTTACAGAATTATAATCATTAGAATCAGCAGTACAACTAACTCTCTTCGTAGAATCCTATGAATGACTATATTCTACGAAGAGAGTTCGTTTGAATTTCGCGGCCTATCGTAGCGCACCTAACACTTTAGGTGCTAAGTACATAGAATGCATACTAATTAGCAAGTCATGTAATGTGTTATGTAAATTTATAACAACAAGTCAGTACAGTACAACACAGAAGTCATCATAGCTTTGTATAGCGACGACTCGTGAAGCGGGTTGTGGGCACACGAACGAATTATCTTTCGACCTATATGCTGGGTGCTTGGCATCAAAAGTGTGGTACAGTTGGTGGATCTAGCTGGGGGCGTCCCACACTACGCTTGCTGATACGCGATCTCCACTCCAGGACTCGTCTGCTCCACCAGCCATCAGTCCTTCGACAAAAATGGCCAGCCCACTGCCACTTAACTTGCCTACTCTGCGGGTAGGTGGGTATATCCGACGAGAACACTTGACGAAGTTTTCCAAACGCTGCCCAACCCAACTGGATTCATCGAGCTCTTTCTCAAAGTTGTGTTTACCGAGCTGCATGACTTGCCCTAGGTAGACATACTCCTTCACAACTTCGTGAAGCGATCCTTCGATGTGGATTGGACTCGGCAAGACGTTTGAATTGTACACGACCCTTGGGCCTTATGTTTTAATACAAAGAAACCGGCCAAGTGCGTGTTGGACCACGCACAATGATGGGTTCCGTAGTTGGGTGGAATTCATCCCAAGAACAAACTTATTAAGTAGATAAGTATATTAAGTTTGTTCTTAAAAAAATAAACAAAGAAAAAAAAACTGGCCAAGTGCGAGTCGGACTCGCGCACGAAGGGTTCCGTACCGTTATCTATAAAAATGGCAAAAAAATCACGTTTGTTGTATGGGAGCCCCCCTTAAATATTTGTTTTATTTTAATTTAATTATTTATTTTTAAAGTGATATACAACTAAATATTCTGTGAATATTTCAAGCGTCTACCTGTTGCTATTATCAATATAGAGCAAAAACGAGCAAAAAAGTCACGTTTGTTGTATGGGAGCCCCCTCAAATATTTATTTTATTCTGTTTTTCAGTATTTGTTGTTACAGCAGCAACAGAAATACATCATCTGTGAAATTTTCAACTGTCTAACTATCACGATTCATGAGATACAGCCTGGTGACAGACGGACAGACAGACAGACGGCGGAGCCTTAGTAATAGGGTTCCCGTTTTACCCTTTGGGTACGGAACCCTGAAAAAGGACTAAGTATGCCATAGGTTTCTACTCCGTTCACCTAATATAAGTAGCTACCCTATTTTTTCAAGATGGTAAAAAAAATCATCCGATAAAATAATTCCGTGTGATGCCGGACGTAAAGAATAGCACCTCCCTATTTCTTCCCGTGGGTGTCGTAAAAAGCGACTAAGGGACTTACTAGAGAATAGGCAGCAGCTTTCCCTATGCATTTTAACACCATACTGCGATCGCCAACCCGCCCGCCAAGCGTAGCGATTATGGCAACCCGGGCCCTTTTGGGGGAGGCTTATGTCCCAGCAGTGGACGTACGTATTTCGGCTGAAATTATGAAAATATTATATAATGTTTGAGACCCTCACAACAAGCCTTTGATATGTAACACGGTACAGTTTGCAAAAACTGTTTTTTAATTTTCTAATTTGCCCCCCAAAACCTTTGTCCTCATATTCAAAATTTATTTATTGACTTACATTACACATCCGTGTTTGGGTCGCAGAAATTCATTTGTACCAAATTTCAACTTAATCGGTCCAGTTGATTCGGAGCAAATCGGCTATGACAGAGGGACAGACAGACACACGAGTGATCCTGTAGGGGTTTCCTTTGAGTTTATCCCTTTGAGGTACAGAACCCTAATTAAGGATATTTTCAATCCAAAAAATCTTATCTAAGTTCTCACCGATTGACCTGTAAGAACTGTAGCAGACAGCTATACAAAATTAGTTTTTGTTTACCCTAAACCCGAAAAGGGGTCATTGTACTCATCATTTTGTTTTTTTTTTTCTATGGGCCCAACCGTGAAATCGCGAAAAAAAAATCAGCTGTACCATACTTTTGTGTTAACTTAAATCGACAAAATGTATGGAACAGCTGATTTTTTAAATTTATTCGAAACAAATGCCCTTTTATGAGTACCTGTACCGAATTCTAAAAGCCATGATTTGTATCTAAACGGTCGCGCCCCTATGGTGGAAAGTTTTTCCGACGCTTGAACATATTTAGTATGCAGACAGACGAACTATATTGCTTGATGAACCGTTTAATTGAACTACGCTCGAGCGTGGAGCCAGCTAGACGAGTAGGGTCGAGGACTCACTGGCGGATTTGCTAGGTATTTTTTCCCGATTTCGGCGAAGTTTTTATTGGTAAAATGGAAGGTGTTCTTTTGTGCTAGGTGGTAGGTTTACCTACGTTTTTGTCTCTAATCGAAAACTTTGGTTTCCTAGGAAAACGGTTCCGTCATAATAACATTTTAACGGTCGTCATGTAGGTACCTATATCTGTAGTTGTCACCAGTATTTGACATTATGGTGCCAAAAAAGGTTTGTGTATTTTTTGTTTTTCAGCGTTTTTAAGCCGTTATTGTGACCGTTCAACGCTCTAAGGTATGTTTCTACCAAACGGAAAAATCCTCGGGTATGCTCGAGCACTTTTAAAAATTTCACCTATATATATATCATATCAATATCATAATTATCTACTCAAATCCATTGCCTTCGACTACGATCTGTAGGCCTTGCCCTAAATTGATATTAGGTACCTACCTTAATTTTATATCCCAGACGAAAAAAGACGCCATTGATAATTCTATGTCACGTGCCGCCTAGATAAATAAAGATGTACTTACCTACGTATAATAGGGTTTCAAAGGTGCAGAAGGACAGTTGTTTTTTTTGCACCTTCAAAATCCTATCAATCCTATTGATGTTAGCTGCTCTTTCTCTCAGGCATCTTAAAAATAAAAGAAAATATTGTTAGATTACTTTCGTGCCAAAGTTAAATCCATCATCATCCATCTTCCTGGCAATAATGTTAAAATTTCTTGGTTCCAGACGAATTTGATTCCAGCATGCTTATACGTTAAAAATGCAGTCGCAAGTTCCAACTTCATTGTTAATGATCTATTGCGGAATACTTGTTACTTTCTAAGGAATAAATGATTTTAGCCTTATTTTTGACGTCTAATTAATCTCCGTAGCGTCCACTAGTTTCCTAGCGTCTTATCCAGTGTGAACTATTCCTTAGAGTGAGAGGGGTCTAGCTAGCTATAAGTCAGTGCTCCGTTCTCATGTCTTTCACACCTTGTGCAAAAAATCTCTACGGTTTTCGGTAGAATTTTCCATAAAGGAGATAAAAATGTTATAGACTGGCTACTGAATATTCATTGATTCGTTTGGGAAATTCTCCGACATAGATAAATACTTAGGTACATACCTACCTACCAAACCCCCTCATTTTTCGTTCCAAAATTAAATCATAAGTCAGTTCAAACTACAAAACAGTTCCAAAAGTCAGAAGCCAAATTGATATCCAATCCAAAGCAGGAAAATTAACGCTTTGACTACATCCGTTTCAACAATGCATGCAAAATCGAAAAGGATGCTATTAGGTAAGTCGGTCTTTCAGTTCGTCTATGTAGCCCTAGTAGGCCGTCCGGGATGAATCGCAATAGCAGATAAGTATTTACCTACCTCACGGTCAGTAGGTACCTATAATCTTCCATTGCATAATTATAGGAATATCATAAAATTAATTTGATTCCTAAGAGATTGGTAAGGAATTAAAGCGTTTCTGAAGGTAGCCTAGGTTTAAAGGTTTGAATGTTTCGAACGTATTCCGACGTTCCCAATCATTTCATATTAAAATTCAACACACGCTTCGCTTCGTAGGACGTTGTACTTTGAATAAGTACATCGGGTAGTCTATTTTATAGCCTCGACAAAATAATAATTCCATGGACAGTTACTTTTGGAAACGGTCGAGAAATGAGTAATTTCATTCATACAATCACGGTTCGGATACCGCCGCGCCGCGCCGGTATCTATACGTGATCCTCAGGGACAGTAACTGCGAATCAAACTATCAGTCTCTGACGAATATACTTAACGTTCCGTAATCAGCTTTCCACCCTATAATTATCAGATCTTACTTATGTACATTTATTTCGATAAAGAAATAAATTGCTTTAAGTGCGTTCCGGCCAATTTCCGCTTCAAAAAGAGGCTCGATCAGTCACGACAACAATTAAAGGCTTTTGTCCGGCTTTTTGTCCCTATTTCACCCACCTTTGGGGTTGAAAGTGACCCGAGTCAACGCCCCAGCAATTTGCATACGCTCTGAATTCACGTGGTTTTTGCACAAAATCGGAGAAAAATTGCCGAGAGAGGTTCGATAGCCGTTAGGCGTTGTTGGGAAATGTGAGGTTAACGCCTTTGCCTTTTCGTGTTATTCGAGTTTATGATTTGTGTATCTATAATATCTATTGATTGTCTGCCGAAGAGTGTAGGATTTTTGCATACGACCTTTCTTGTTAGCAGAACGCGTCGAATAGTGCCATACTTTACGCAAGTTGTAGTTTGCATCATGTGTACCTACTTAGGTGGCTCTTAAGAAATTTTGCGTCATGACTTCGAAGTAGATTATTATAGATCATGTTTGTTGCTTGCAGTAAACTGAACTTGAAAAATGTCAGTTTCATTTGGTAGGCTACCTAATAGGGGGTAGGTAACGTCGGTCGTTTAAATTTTTCAAAAGAATATATTATATGTGGTCTGCGCTTTTTATGAAAGACAAGAACAGATAATTAAGATTTTTTTGTCTGATAATCAATCATCATCATTATTTCAGCCGAATGACGTCCACTGTTGGACATAAGCCTCCCCCAAAAGAGTGGGGGGGTGTTGCCATAATCGCCACGCTTGGCAGGCGGGTTGGCGATCGCAGTATGGTGTTAAAATGCATAGAGAACGCTGCTGCCCATGCTCTAGTAAGTCCCTTATTCGCCTTTTACGTCACCCATGGGAAGAAATGGGTCTGATAATACCCCTATAAAAACTTATTCTCATCCCCTATTAAGCAAGTCTTCAATCAAACTCTTTTTGCTCCACCCGTCCGCCTCTTATCCGTCATGTAGGCTTGGTATGCAGGCGACTGACCGGTTACGACCGCTTCTGTCCGGATTTGCCCGTACAATGGGATTAAGCCGGCAGATTTATAGCAGGGTAGATGTACCTGTTGTAGGCTGTGGAAAAGTGATTTATTGTTCAAGTGGACTAGATCTTTTTTAAAGCGTGGTTTTCTACGAGTGAGATGTTTGTACATGGTTTGTATGATGTGGGTATTTGAAAGTGCAGTGATGCCGTCTTCACGCTAATCTTTTCAGGCTTCAATATCATGTCAGAAACCTCGACCACAAGTTTCGATCCTCCGTTTGACCAGCAGCTAGGAACTAGCAAAATAGGCGTTTCTATCTTCAGTGAGTCCGTTAGTCAGTCAAGGGACTAGGGCGCTACAGTTAGTCAATATTAGGTACCTATAAAGTCCCATGTAAAGTGCAAAGTGCAACTATTGAGCCTCCTTGACTTGACTTCACCGCTTTAAAATCGTAGAGGAGTTTTTTACTACTTACATAGTTTCACACCACACTTGTAACATTTCCATCCATCTAGAATTTTATGCCACGTAGATTACTACGCACATAACTTAAAACAATGTGTGCTAATGTCCGTGCCAGTGCCCTTAATTGCGCCGTCTACCCGTCCTCAATTACAGGGATTTGTTGTACGGCACACGGGCTTATGAAACTGGTACTGTTTTCATTTAAACACGTAATGAAAAGCTTAGCATGCAATGCAGTTAATTCCATCATGTTTTGTTTTTGTTTTGAAGCTTTTGTCATATATATATTATAGTTCAATTCAACTGGCTCGCGTCATGTTCCGCTACTCGAATCGGATGCGAGTAGCGGAACATGACGCGAGCCAGTTGAATTGAGCTACTGCGGTTTCGCTGCTATGGTTTCGTGGCGGAGGTGTGCTGCCAGTGTGAATGCGCACTCTATCCCCACTCAACACCAAATTCTTTTTGTGTATTATGTCGTTGGTCTATCCATAGTAAAATGTCAAGAATAACAAGAAATTAATGCTCTTGTTCTGCGGGCTAATTGCGTAACAGACTATATCAGTAGGAATCGGTTTCAATTTTACAGTTCATTGCATTAATAATTTTAATCGACATCTGTATAATTATATTTTAATTTGGACCATTATTTTAATTTTAATTATAACTTAGTTTATTTCAAATTCAAATAATTTATTGTGGATCATAGGTTCATAAGATGTTGTGTTAGTTACAGGTAAGTCTGCTATGTCCCGCCATTGAGGCATACAAAATTCATAACATAAATTCGGTACATTGATCAAATACAATACATCAAATTATCATGCAATACATTAAGATTAAACTAATTAGTAGATATAACATACTTATGTCAAATTACAGATTAGTCATTTTTACAAAATAGTGTGTTTCAATGTATTGTCATTTAGAAATTCTCTTATAGAGTAATAACATTTATTTATCAATCATTCTCGTAGTTTTTTTTTAAATGTATTTATTTCGCTCACAGTTCTGAGAAAAGGTGGAAGATTATTGGGTATTAAGATTAAGATTATTAGATACGTGGGCCCATACAAAAGATGCTTTGGTGCATAAGCTTTGTTTTACTGGCTACGGTGCGCAGCTTGTCTTTCTGTCTGGCCCTAGTGCAAAATTCAAACAAGTTTGGATTTGCTTTTATGAACATTACAGTTTCATATATGTATACACAAGGGAGAGTTAATATTTTTAAATTTGTGAAATGTGGTCTGCATGAATCCACTTGGTGTATATTGCACATCGATCTAATACAACGTTTTTGAGATATAAAAGCACGCTCTTTTTCTACCGAGTATCCCCAGAATATGATGCCGTAACGTATGATTGAAGCAACATATCCATGATAAGCAGTTAGTAATGCAGACTGATTGACGGTGTTCCTTAATCTGTAAAGAGCATAAGAGCTCTGACTAAGTCTTTTGCATACTTGCTCTATATGTGACTTCCAATTTACTTTGCTATCAATATAGAGACCTAGAAATTTGGTTACATCAATTTCTTCTATGCTGGTTTGAGAGTGACATATATTTAAATTGGTATCAGGTTGTACACGCTGTTTAAAATTCATGATTTTGGTTTTTTCTATGTTTATTCTTAGGTCATTTTCATCAAGCCATTTTACAATTGTTGTTAGGGTGCTATTTAAGTCAATTTTTAAATTCGTTCTATCATTACCCGTAAACAGTATAGTACTATCGTCAGCAAATAAAGTCATATGGTGCATTGTAACTCTCGACATGTCATTTATATAAATTAGAAAAAATGGTGGGCCTAGAATGCTACCCTGAGGGACACCAGAAAGAATATTTCTAACCTCAGAAACAACCGTTTCTTCAGTTCTGGTAGTTAAGGAAACTTTTTTTAATTCTACAATCTGTTTTCTGTCACTGAGATATGATTCAATCAATTTGTATACGTTACCTCTTACACCAGATGCATATAATTTATCCAAGAGTATTTTATGGTTGACTCGGTCAAATGCTTTTGACATGTCCATATACAGCGCTATGGCTGGTGACCTAGTGTCCATATTTAGAAGGACTTTGTGTAAAAAGTTATACAGTGCTATATTAACTGATTTATTTTTCCTAAAACCGTATTGACATGGGGTAAATATATTATTACTTTCGAAAAATGGGTAGAGGCAATTATATATGTTTCTTTCGAATATTTTAGAGAAAATGGTTATTAAAGCAATTGGCCTGTAGTTGCTGATGGAAGATTTGTCGTCTTTTTTATGTACTGGTTTTACTACTGACAATTTTAATTTGTCTGGAAAAATACGGTGTTCTATGCACAAGTTGGTAATATAACTTAAAGGAGTATCAATTAAAGTTGCTACATCCTTAACGATCTTTGTAGTAATACCGTCATAACCTGCGCTATTTGTATTCCGCAAAGAAGTTATAATTTTAAGAATGTCTGTAGGAATTGTTGGGGGCATGAATATTGATTTAGAGTTAAATGTCAAGTTAGAGGAATATGATAGTGTTGAGTCAGGAGAAAAAATATTATTCGTATTTTTAACAATGTCAGCAAAATGGTCATTAAATGTATTTGCCATAGTCTTAGGATCAGTAAGTACCTCGTCATTGATTATTAGTTTGTCAATGCCCTCATTAGGATAGTTATATTTAGCGTCATTAATTACTTTCCACGTTGCTTTGGATTTATTAACAGCCGTATTTATAAAATAATTGTTCTGGGACATTTTTGTTAGCGAAATGATTGTTTTGTATTTTTTAGCGTAAGCTTTAAACTTCATTTTATTGTCGCTGTTTGAGTTTCTCCTATAGTTCCAGAGAAGTTCGCGTTTACGTTTACTACACATTCTTATTCCTTTTGATAGCCATTTAGGTCTTGAAATATTATTAATGCGAATTTTTTGAATCGGAAAGCACAAGTCATATATCAGGCTGAATATATCATGGAATGAATTGTAGGCACTGTTTGGGTCTGTAGACTCATATACACTGTGATACGAGATTTGGCTTAAATACTTAGCAAATAAACATCTATTTTCTTTAGTGAAACTACGTTTATATACATACCAATATTCTATTGGACTACACTTTTTTACCGGACATTTCATTATTTGTGCAGTGTGGTCGGAGAGTGCAAAATCTCTGATAACACCTTTGCATCCCTTAATGTTATGTGCTATGTTGTCAATACAAGTATTACTGGCGCTTCGTGTTACCTGGTTAAACTGAAGGGTTATATTAAAGCTTAACAATAGTTCCACAAACTCAATAGATATTCTTGAATTCATTGTAATATCTATGTTGAAATCTCCACAAATAATTATTTTTTTAGTTTTACATAGCTTACTCAATATTTTAGTTAAAATTAAAAAGAAAGAATTTGTTGATCCGATTGTTTTGTTCGGCGGTCTGTAAATACATAAAATATATATTTTGTGGTCTACTAATTCAATAGCAGAGCATTCAATAATATTTATAATAGACATTTTGTTAATATCATCTAGACCTTTAAATCGCAGGCCATTCTTAATTAAATACATGAGCCTCCATGCCTACTACCTCTCATTAAATATGATCCCAAAATAAAAATCCCAAATTTGATTTTAAGTGATGATGATATCTACATGTATAATTCATCTGACAATTTTTATTTTTATTTTTAAATCGACTTTTGCAGTGTTCTGAATTTATTTTACTATTGTTTTATTTCTTTCATTCGATTTGTTTTTTTTTTCTTTTTGAGTATAATAATTTTGTTATGTTATTTTAATAATTATTTAATGATATAGCCAATAATATAAATATTTGCACACCTTGTTAGGTAATGAATAATGATACAGTGTATTTTATATTTATTTGTAACATCTGTTTATGCATGCACCTGTATTAAGCAAATAAATAATTTGATTTGATTTGATTGCATTATCTAAAAGAAAAGATAGAAATTAAAAATATTTATTGGGACTCAACACAGGAGATCACAAATTAAACTAAAACACACCCTTACACACTCCTTACTCCCACTCTTCTGTCACTCTCTTTCTCTCTCTGTTCTTCACACTCTCTTTCTTACTCACTCTTATTTACGTTGTTGAGCAGACAAATGTTTCTAACCTATGAAGCAATCATCACTTCAGCCGAAAGACGTCCACTGCTGGACATAGGCCTGCCCCAAGAAGGGTTGCCATAATCACCATGCTTGGCAGGTGGGTTTTCGATCGCAGTGTGGTGTTAAAATGCATAGAGAACGCTGCTGCCCGTCCTCTCTAGTAAGTCCCTTAGTCGCCTTTTACGATACCCACGGAAAGAAATAGGATGGTGCTATTCTTTACGTCCGACACCACACGGACGTTGATTAATCGATTAGCAATATATTTTAAAATCATTCCGATTGTAAGTCAAACTATTATATGTTACGCAATTTGGGTGCTGTTGTATGATCGTGTGGTGTAAACCCACCTATAAGCAAAAAAATAATTCTACTTTCTTACACCAAATTTTCTTGTTTCAGGATGAAAATAATTGTAATAGTAACGCAAGATAAAATTTAGCGAATTTAATGCTAATATATTTTTTAGATTTTAATTTTATTTACTATGTTCTCGTTCATTATTAGATCATTATTTTTAATTTATATTGTCTGTACCTAAGAAAAATATATACTCAACATTATGATTAACTTTGTGTTTTATTTATTTGTGTACTTATCAATATCTTCTAAGGCATATTGAGATGATATTGCTTCAGAGAACAGTAGGCACTTAGTATCGGTTCGATTTGGCTTAGTAAACCAATAAAGGACTCTTGCATGGCAGTAAGTACACTTATCAATATCTTCTAAGGCATATTGAGATGATATTGCTTCAGAGAACAGTAGGCACTTAGTATCGGTTCGATTTGGCTTAGTAAACCAATAAAGGACTCTTGCATGGCAGTAAGTACACTTATCAATATCTTCTAAGGCATATTGAGATGATATTGCTTCAGAGAACAGTAGGCACTTAGTATCGGTTCGATTTGGCTTAGTAAACCAATAAAGGACTCTTGCTTGGCAGTAAGTACACTTAACATCAATCTTTATTTACTTTTCATCTGTTTCTTATCAGATACAAACAAAGCCCGATTTCGCAGAACAATATTTAATTTTCAATGGACGAAATATGCATTCAGATTTTATTGTTCCATAATTCGCTTAAGTAATAGGTTTGGGACAAAAGTTTCTTCGCATTTTTTAAGAAAATTCAAAACAAATTTTAATATATTTTATTTACATTTAACTAAAGTATGTAGGTACCGTTTTGTTCGATAATTTTTTGCCATCTTGTAGGTAGGGTCATGATCCCATTGCTATAGAAATTTTGGGACTTCTGATCAAAATATCGCGACAAGTGGTTTTGGCAGTCCTCTCGTGATGTTAACCTGACACTGCCTAAAGAATTCTGAAGAGACCGAAACAGGTGGAAATCTGAATGTGCAAGGTCAGGACTATACGGCGGATGCATTAACACCTCCCAGCCTAACTCTCTTAATTTTTGCTGAGTGGCTAAAGATGTGTGAGGTCTAGTGTTATCATGATGAAAAACCACACCCCTTCTGTTGATTAATTCCGGCCGCTTTCTCTCAACTTCTTGCCTTAATCTCATCAGTTGTTCGCAGTAGAATTCAGAATCGATGGTTCTGCCTGGTGGTAACAGCTCATAATGAATAATGCCCTTCCAATCCCACCACACACACAGCATCACCTTGTAGCGAGTTAACCCGGGGTTCGCCACAGTCTGTGAAGCCTGACTGGCCTTTGACCACGACCTTTTTCGCACGTTCTTATCGTACGTGATCCACTTTTCATCACCAGTTATCAGCTTCTTCAAAAATGGTTCGGTTTCATTACGTCGTAATAAAGAATCACAAATGAGTACACGGTTCATTAGGTTTCTTTCAGTGAGCTCGTGAGGTACCCAAATATCGAGCTTTTTTGTGTACCCAGTTTTTTTCAAATGTGCCAAAACTGTTTTGTGGTCAATTCCCAGTTCTTCAGCTACATCGTAACTACTGATATGCCGATCTTGCTCCACTTTTTCAAAAATGGCATCCATTTTATCGGTAATAAGACGACCAGAGCGACGTGCATCTTTGACATCAAAATTTCCGGATTGAAAACGCTTAAACCAAATTTGTGCTACTCTCACAGACACTGCACTAGGTCTATAAACATCGCAAATTTTTTTTGCGGCTTGCGTTGCATTTTTACCTTTTTTGTAGCAAAATTTTAAAATGTATCGAATTTCTTCATTAGATTCACTCATCTAGGTCAAGGTTGTCTGTAAAAGATCGCTTTTAGCGATAAGACCACCCATTGTGTCACCCTATGTAAAATTTAAACATTTATATCTGTAACTTTTATGGTGTACATAATTAAGAGTATTCTATTCTATTCTATTCTTGACGGTACGAAAAACAACACATTGTTTTTAACGCAGTGTGTCAAGGAAATGCCCCAATGATATTTCACCATTTAAAAGTTTTAATTGGCAGAAAATGATAAAATTATCTTTATCAGTTTGGTCGGTCCTTCTTTTTTTTTTCGATATTTATTTTCATTATGATTGTATAATTATAGGTAGGTACTGTTAATAAATTTAGTATGGTTACGTAGTTTTTATTTATATTTTTATGTAATTGGGAGTGCTTTCACAAACGTTGTTGGTTCTGTGCCTTTGACCACCTATATTCCAGTCGGCGATATATTGTTCATCATTTAGCCATTGTCGGGCCATGTATGCTATGAACTGTTTCATCTTTTCCCCGCTAAATTCATTAGATTCTGTCTTTATGTACTTCCATCCGTTTTTAACAAGTTCTAATGGAGTTAGCGGCAATGCCGTACATTGTCCCACAATTCTTTTAAGTAGTTTACTTTTCAAACCATTTGATTTCGCTTTTCGCCATAGGCTCTGACAATAATGATAGTAACACTTTTTTACCGATATATGTGGAAAAAACATCTTAAGGCATTTGCTACGGCAATCTCGAAATCTGCGTGGAATACAGTGAGACACCAATCAGGTAATTTAGTTTTCAGGATGTTAAATAATGCAGCATAAGTCGACTCTCTTTTGTCGCTCATGAGCACATGTATTAGCGGTATCACTGAAGTTGTTTGAGACGTGCTCCCCAAGTCGCCGAGGATAGAAAGTAATTGTGGAAATGGTCGTGGGGAACTCTTAAAAGTCGCATCTATAAAATATTCTTTCACACTTTTTAATAATTGCTTTGCTTCTTCAGAACAAAATACTTAATAGTATGTTATGCTCATATTGATAGGCAGCAACGACAAATTTCTCAAATGTAGCGGGTTCTTGTACTTCTGAGGTTACTGGTAGAAAATGCCTCAGGCATTAAGTCCGCCATTGTACGGTAATTTTTTACTTGTGCATAATGTTTTAATAAATAAATATAACTAAAAGTAGAAAAATCTAAATAAAACAAAAGTGTATTGCAAATAACAAAAACCGGCAAACGCCGATCAGCAGATCGCATTATTAGAATATAAAGGTACTGCACTAGCAATTATCGTATACATGGTGTGGAAAAATCAGTGGTGTGACAAACGAGAAAATAAATCCTGTTTGTCATACTGGTGTGACAATCTAGTGTGACTACGAGTCGGTAACGGAAAAATCTACGAACATACATAAAAAAATGACCTACAGAATATGAACGAGTATAATTATATAACCTCCTTCTTTTTGGAAGTTGGTTAAAAAGAAGTTGTCTTCGGATCAGAATTTTAGTTTGTAGCCACCGACTTCCGAAATAAGTTATTTTTCACTCTGTAGTTTTTTTTTGGATTCGGTGTTTTTTTTTTGTAAAAATTATATTCCCAAGTTTTCGGTTACAAGTAGCTAATATTTTTTTTGCAATATGTATCTATTTTTTTTTTCTTATCTCTCAAACTCGAAAATCTAACCGCCTACACGTTTTAGTATAGCTAATAGCAATTCCGCAAACATGCGTTAACAATCAAGGCGCTCAAACGGATATTACATGGTTATTACGTTCTGATTAAGTTACTGTGACCTCATAAATGTTTACGAAGTGTGACACCCATTAACACTATTTGTATCTATCCCCCTAATTTGTGTTGCCCGGTTACGGTGGCCCGAATTAGTGTAATCTGTTTTGTGGCTTAACATCCCGTGATTGCGGTTTGATACCTTATTGATACATTACAATATTAACGTTTAATACCTACCTATAGTATCACTTCAGTTTTAACAGTTAGGAAAGTACAATAATAAACATATTTTTCATTACCATTCATAACACACACATAATCAGCCGATAATGTTCCCACTGCTGGGATACAGGCCTCCTCTTTCTGTGAGAGAGAGTGGGCCGTAATCCACCACGCGGGCCCAGTGCGGGTTGGCGGATGTCACATGTCTTCGAATTTTCAGTTCTAGGACAGATGACGATCTCACGATGTTTTCCTTCACAAAATTTATAATGGTCGATCATTGGTCGGTCAATGTTCTCGTAATAGAATTGTGTTATTATATTGGCATTGTCGTATTGCCATTACTATAAATTACACAAACCCATTAGTAGAAATGTCATTCATTTGTCATTATGTACGAGATTACCAATATATGCAATTTCATTCAATGTAGTGTCAGTGGCGATATGGAAGGATTATTAGAGCCGTACCGGATATGCCTCCTTGAGTAGGCAATGTAATAGTGGAGAGACGGGTGATATTTATTTATGGGTCGCCGCCAGGTTGCTTCACGTCCACCTTCACTGAACCTTGAATGGTGAATCTCTTTTACTGAAAGTTACTTATAAAAAAAAACAATTATTTCTCAAGATACCTAATCGTTTATAAATCTAATCCTTTACAAAAGTTTTATGTAAGTACCAACTTAGTTTGACAATCGCATTATTTTCCATTCAAATATTTTTTGCGCCTTCAGCGGTGATAAAGTCGATGGCCGATTGCACGGGTTCGATACCCACCCCAATCCTTGTAAATAATAATAAATTGAGAAAAATATTTTTAGATTTTTACGGTTTTTCTTTTGAACGTGTATAGAACGAAAATACAAGTTCAACGTCCATTCCGAAAAGAGTTTTACGTATTGAAATAAACTTTACTGTTTTGTTAAAAAGGCATCACGGAATAGATACAACATCTTTTATTCATTCCGTGATTGGCACATAGACGCCTGAGAAAATTAATTGTTTACGGTACTTAAGGGTCTATACCTCTTAGCGCCACCTCACTTTTTATCTCGCTCGCACAAGTAGCTGGCGGTCACGCGAGCAAGCGAGAGTCTGCGAGACAGGGTGGCAGGGAGAAGACTCCAAGGCACCGATATTTTAGTTTATTTCTTTTTGCGATGAAAATAATGGTAATTAAAAAAAAACATATGATCTGCTTTTTAGTTCAGTTAATACGCAAACTTTCATTATCTAATTTGAAGTTTTTTTTTAATACCAGCGCTTTATTGTTCGGTTTGGAGGTAGGTAAATTTTTATGGAATCGTGTTTTCGTCTAACATAGTACTTAACATTAATCCTCAAGTTTACCATATATTTATTTCTAAATTAATCCTGCAGTATTTTCGACATAACGGAGGATCATGCTAAGCCAGTTGAGGTAGTATATGCTCTTAAAACATCCGCGCTGCCAATGCGGTGACGGTGCCGACTGTCTCGGATAACATGGCCCATCCGTAAGAGCGCAGGCCGGATAACACGGCACGTCAGCATCATTACTCTTGGCACCGCCGCGCCGTCGCGCCGGTGTGCCAGCTGTTTAAAACCCGATAGCTTGGCACACGACGATGGGAAGAGACCAGACGGAATGACCATAATTCCTTGGAAGGTAGGTAGGTAGGCCTTTGGTGTGGGATGCAACCCTTGCGCCATCCCATCTTCCTAGCACGGTGGGCTGTGCTGGGGCGGCTGCTGCAGGTGCGGAAAACCTCAAACGGCGCAAATACTCCAATCTTATAGAGACTTCCGAGTGCCCACATATTTTTCGAGACATCGCCAAGCGGTCGACTCTTCACGTGACCAGAGGGCTGGCTTATTTTTTGAAGAAAGCAGCTAAGAATCAGTCTATGAATCAGCATTGCCATACAACGTGGCAATGATTATTTCCCTCACCCCTTTTTTACAGAGTTGTACATAATTATTATTATTAAGTACCCACTAGGTGTTATTTTAAGACTTATCTTTTAAATTATGGAAATATTATCTTGTAAACCAACAGCAATAATATTAACTTATTTTTAAACGACTTCCAAAAAGGAGGAGGTTATATTATGTTCGTCTGTATTTGTTTTTTTTAAATGTGTATACAATATGTTCACATATTTCTCGGTTAAGGCTTCTACATACTGGAGCGACACGCGACGCGACACAAAGGCCCCGCGTGTCGCGCGACGGGCGGTGCCTTTGTGTCGCGTCGCGAGTCGCGCTGGTCTGTAGAAGCCTTTAATTGTGGACCATTTTTTTTGTTTTCTTTTTGTTTGAAAGGGTATGCTCTCGAGGTAGTCCCATTTTCACCAAGTCTGGAATCTGATGAGGGTATCCCATGCAAATAGAGTGAAATCCTTAAATTTTATAGCGATTTGGGAATTTTTACAATAACTCGTGCATTTGCTCTCGGAAAGCAACATTCGGTGAGTGGAACTGATGATGAAGACCACAGATGGTCACCGGAGCTACTTACATTATCAGCCTATAATGTTCCCTAATACTATGCTGGGACACAGGCCCTCTCTGTGAGAGGGGGAGGGAGCGGGCCGTAATCCACCACGCGAGCCTATTGCGGGTTGGTAGATGTCACGTCTTCGAAATTTTGGTTCTAGGACATGCCGGTTTCCTCACGATGTTTTTTCCTTCACCGTTTTGAGAGCAGTGGTGATTACCTAATTTACACAAAGTAAAACGCCTGTCATCAGGGTTTGAACCTACGACCTACTCGTTACCACTGGGACACCACTGCTCCCACTGGAACTATTTAATCGACTCTCAACCCGTAAAATACATAATATTAGGTAGTTCCAGCGGGCCCACCAATGACAGCCGGGACCAACAAGTCCTTTCCGAGGCACAGAGGAGTCTCGGTATGTAATGATGGTCACCCATCCACGGACCAACCCCGGCAAGCGTAGCTTAACCTGATGAATCGATCGATCCATGCAGCTGCTATTACTTAGTAAAGATATAATTTCGAAAGTCGGTGGCCGAAAAGTTAAATAAATACCCAAAGACACCGACTTCCGAAATGAAAGTTATTTTTCTCTTTGTAGTTTTTTTTTTGCAAGCCGGTTGTTTTTTTTTGTTGTAATAAGTGTTTTTTTCACGTGCAGGTCACTCTTCTTCGACACCTACAAACAAAAAAATAAGTACATGTGGCTATCAGATGTCTTTTTTTAAAGCTGAACTTTTTCTTTTTTTTATTCCACCAGTGTACGAAGCATTCATGAAAGGGGAGGCGGAACAGTTCACACGGTTACACACACCGTCGTTGCACCCCATGTGTGCGAGCCATAGATAGATAGCCATACGATATCGGTATATTGATCGGTTCGATACACCTCTCCTCGTTCATGTCGCCCTAGTACATTTCCGAACGGTCCTCCATTATTGGCGATTGGCGATACTTCCAATACAGTTAGCATATCGAACGCTAAGTACCCGCGTGATCGATATGTAGATTTCGGAACATTAATTAATTAATAAAAACCTGAAATTAAATGTTTAGTTATTAATTTATGGTTGAGGGATAATATGTTTATTTTTTATTATCTTAATCATTTTAAATGGTCTAATTACTTTATTAAATAAACTACATGAGATTAGGCAAAAATATAATGAATTACATAGCATAGCGAAGCAGTTTTATACATTCAAATTGTTTTTCTTTTCCAACACTAATTTTGTTTTTATAAAGTTTTTTGATTTTTTTTGATACGGTAATTATGAGCCAACCTACAAAGTAATGAGCACCTCATCAGCTGATGAACAGTTCAAAGGCGTTCAATGGTTCGCATCGGTTACCAACAGCAACACATGCATTGTCTACGAACCTGTTAACACAAATGAACCGTGAGAAAACGATCACAGGATCGACGTGGGAAAAACATATCCTTCCACATCATGTTTGCCTAGTAGCTCCGAAGAAGTTTCTTCCCGAATTTCTCACGCTCTATCCCCCATTTTTAACAAAACCAAAATAATTTAACACGTACAATATAGACTTTACTATTTAAAAAATAAGACTCTAATTCCATCCTATTATACGAGACTTCGGTCTTTGTTGTCCGCAACAGGAAATCATCTGCTCTTTTCTTATAAATTTTACCTGCAGCCTGTCCCATGCTAACCAAACTTTCACCTTTATTGCTATTGTGATATAACTTAATTTTGAATAACGTTAAAATATTCGAAAGGGAGATAGAAATAGACGTCCCGTTTCCGTCCCTGTCTGTAAATTGGTTCATTGACCGGCGCGACTAGCGCATCCGTAGACGGGAAGGATAGGTCGCGGCAATGGAATGCGGCTACCTGCTTGTTGGGCCTAGTTGCCTGGTACTTTTGGAGTTTTGTAGCTGTGGTGCGGAGTTTTGACTTCACTCCGTTTTGACTCCACTCCTTTTGACGGAAGACTCGGAGCGTTTTGACTCCTTTTGGAGAAAAAATGTTGTTCTCTCATTCTCGCCGATTAGGTTTCATAAATTTTCCGTTTTAATAAGTATGTGCTATTATTATAATTTTTGTTAACGTTTATACAGGCAGGCAGCAATCGTTTCCAGGAGTTCAAAGGATCTTCCAAAATTAGGACTTTTTCATTATTTTTAAGCTTGGTTCATACACTTTTAAAAGGAATTTGTTAATGCTTGAAAAGTACAAACGATTCTTATAGGCAGATAAGTAAAAACTAGGGTCATTCCACTTCAGAACCCATTGTTTGATGTTAATTTTGGCGAATCTTAAATTAAACTTATAAGGGGAGACAGAACAAAGAACATAATTAGGGCACTTAGTTCGACGACCTGACTTGATTAAAATAAAAAATAAATTAACAGAGGAAATAGGTACGTTGCAGGACATAAACAAATCTCAAATCAATTACCTAATCTCAAATCAATCAATCTCAATCTCAATTGTCAAAGTAAAAGTAATTTAACACTTGACTGCATTCATTCCTAGTTTCAAGTCAATGCCTGATGAAGTGATGAGTGATGAAGTGATGATAAACATAAACAATATTTTCAAAAAAAATATTTTTCTTATTTATTATCTTCCCCTATTACATGGGGCGATTACTTACACATAGGAAACTGGAAAAATATGGGTGTACTATACACCCACATATTATAATAACAATTGAGTTTAAAAAATAAACGCTTGACAATCTTATGAAAAATTTCGTTTTCGTTTCTATCTAACCCTTTGTGAATGCAGGCGTGCAGTTATGAAAAGTTAAAAGCGATGAAATTATTACGTAACCCCGACAGTACAAAATTTTCTACGTGTAGCATCTTGGTCACCTACGAAATCGTAGACGCGTTACCGTAGCTGCGTAGACATTCGCTACGTTAGATATTATTTCGAAGCAATGCATGAGGAGCTACAGTTGCGAAGGCTTTTAATATCAGGCAAAACTTTGAAGTCGGAATATTAAAAATAACAGGCACTTTTAAAATGTTATTGTTGTCGAAACAGGGGGTCTACTCCGAAGCGTTATACCGAAGTATCGGCCGAATGTTCGGCCGTTGCTTGACTACGGCTATAGCTGACTACGGCGAATGAAAAATGAAACGAAAAGAAACGACAGTCAAAGAAATAAGCCAAAGACAAAAATGTGACTTTCGGGTATGGATTCAAAGTAAAAAAAGGAAACTATGGAAGTTATAAAACGACCGAACATTCGGCCAATACTTCAGTTTAATGCTTCGGAGTAGACCCCCTGGTTTTAAATTCTCAATACTCGTAAATGCTTTTCTCGAAATTCCAGGACAAGTGAGGAATCATTGATTTCTATCACAATTTAATAGAAAATAAATGATTCCTTTTTCCTCGGTCCTCCTTACTCAATCTTCCTAGACAAATTGCGGCATAGTAAATAATCCTAAATGTAGAAGGTCATTGACCGTTTTTACCTCGGGAAAATACGGCGGGGTAATCATGTCGTAATGAGAACTTTGACACGGAGAGGAGATACGTCTTGATAGTTTGTAGATAAAGCATACAACAATGTTGGCAGCTGGGAACCGTAAATATTGTTCTATATTTTTTTTTGATAAAGATTTTTTCGCGAATATATTATTATCGTTGTAACAAACTCTGTTTATTTATCCCTGAAATATGGCTTTTTAATATTGTACGTTTACCTACTTAACTGGAGATATTTTATTTATGTTTCTGATTTCAGGACTCGCTTTTTGCTGCGAAAGTCTACAAAACTTTTATTACCTGTCTAAAGTGTTGTCAATTGTTTTTAATGTGCTAGAAAATAGCACAAATTTTGGCACAGCGCCAGGAAAACCCAGGGTAAAAAGAGCACACAGGTGGAGAAACACCTGTGGGACGGGACATACCAGGCTTACATAACCAACAAGAGCTACCGTGTGAACTAAAACCGTCTGTCCCATTTCGCCGTGCACTCTCATGGGAACTTTGCACCATACCCACCTTAAGTAAGTGGTTTTATTCTTACTAATGTACCAGGCATGCATGCATCTCGGCCCAGGTGGATGAATATTTAAAATTTATTGAATTTCTAAAACTAAATTATTGAATGTGAATCTTTATTGGGCCAGATAGAGTAAGTGCTTACCAGCTTTCTTCAGTTTCATATTTTATTATATTCGAAATCAAGTTAGTGCCTCTGCCTAGCCTAGCTTCCTATTACCTAACGATTGTTAATGAGGACGCTCCCGTAAATCTTCAAAATAGAACTAATAAACGTTTCTAGGTAATTTTCAACCAGTAAACAAGAATATTGTGGCGACAAATTTAATAAGTTAATAAGTTACTCTCAACTAATATGGTTTCCTGTTGGTGACTTGAAAATCTGAGGTAAGATAGCAAGCGAGAAAATAGTATAAAGAAAAGGTTACTGTGAGCGTAGGAAATGTATCCGGATAGCAGAATACGAAAACAGTCCATGTAAGATTGACCTAAGATAGCTAAGGGTAAGCTGGAAATTGAAAGATTTAAAAACTTTACAGAGAGGCTTCACTTCAACTAACTAAATTAATCCACCAAAGGAGTACAAGTACCAACACTTTTATTTGAAACACTATAACAATACAATTAAGGGATTTGTCTCAAGGACCTCGTTTTATTAGACTGTAAGGACAAATGACCGGCGTAAAGAGTCAAATTGCAATGATGTGTGATGCCATTGGTCGTGGTTTTGCGTGACATACGGTCTAGTTGAAAACCAGCGTCAGGCACTTATAATTTTCTTCTGTATGGTTGAACTGGGGCCTATTTGGCGCAGCCGTAACGCACACAATACTGTCTCAAAGATTTTTTAAATATTGTTTGCCTTAACCGTTGTCAAAAAGTTTCTTTATTTATATTGGAATAAAACCGTGAGTGGTCTACATTGATTTCAGTCGATTCCGTGGTTTTTCCGGACACCAATGTTTTACTCCATGATTGGACGCTGACATTTTACATCATTCAAATTTTACCGTTTTTGTTGTTCTTAAACTTTTATAAGCAGACGGCATTAAATAGGTAGTAGGCAATTGTTAATGAATAACTTAGACGTACCTCTAGCTTCTTCATTCAGCGATAATTAAGGTTTTTTTTCTGAATGAAAGCACTTAGCTTTTATTCAGAAAAAGCTTTGATCGTCGCTTTCAGTATCACCTCGCCTTACTCCAGTTTGTTGTTGCCACTATAATTTGCGTAATATTGTATTACTTAATATTAATTGCGAGTTACGTAACAGAACGTTGATTATGTAGCTCTAGGGTTTTTGGAGAGCGAAAGTTATTAAAATATGTTTGCTTTAGTTATTTCTTGGAAGATCCGACCAATTTGATAAGTAAGTTTCTGAAATTAGAAAATTAAGTAAGTAATTAAGATTGCTTTAATTAAAAAAAAGAATATGGATTTTATCTTTTTTAGGATTAACTCATAATGGTGTTCTCATCATTGATCATCATCATTTCAGCCGAAAGACGCACTGCTGGATATAGGCCTCCCCCAAACGGACGGAGGGGGTTGCCAAAAACGCCACGCCTTCTACCGCCGCGCCGGCACCACACGGAATACAATGGTGGTCTACATTTTTTGTTATACCTACTTGCATATTACCTATTTATATTTTGTAATTAATCAATTTGCATCTACTTTGTGTGTAACTTTATGCTTTAGACTAATTCTAAAGTAAAACGTAATGTGATGATAGTAGGGTATAGCACTGATAAAGGTACTGGCAAAATAAGACACCGTTCTACTTTTTCACTAAGTTTTCCCCATAATTTTGTTACTTTTTCCACGAGAATGTTACAATGGTATCGTGTAGCAATACCACCAGCTCATTACTTATGCTCTAGTACACAAACAACCAATTCACATAGTCGGCATGCAGCGAAATGATCAACAGCTGTCATTTTATGTTAGCCTAGTACTACTCTTATATCAGCGTGAATGAAATTATTTCCAAATAATGACAACTTATGCGGCATGTAAGTAAAAAACAAAGCAATTTAGAATTTGCATGACAATTATCTAAGGGCCTGTGCACACCACGTTTTTTAAACGCGCTTTTGACGCGCGTTTTAGTAACGTGCGTCGACGGCGCGCTTTTATCCTACAGAAGGTCTACAGGCTGCGTCTGAATCGCGTGTGTATCGCGTCTGTATCGCTACAAACGCGCGTCGACGACGCGTTTAAAAAACGTGGTGTGCACAGGCCCTAAGAAAGATATATTATCTAACAAATTCTTTTTAGACTTCTGCAAATAGAATACTATTTTGTTGCGTTGCTTCTCCGTGTCTCGGAAAGCACGCTAAGCCGTTGGTCCCGGCTGTCATTCGTGGATCCGGATCGTCAGAAGCCCGAAAGTCTGACAACAAGTCTTACCGAGGGGCGAGGGGTATCGTATTACCTAGTTACTGGGTTCTGGAGGTCAGATAGGCAGTCGCTCCATGTAAAATACGTGTATCCGGTTAGACTGGAAGCTGACCCCAACATAGGTGGGTGAAAGGCTGGCAGATTAATTCATTAGTTGCGTTGCAGAAAGAAAGAAAACGCTGCTTTAACATAGCTAAAACACTTTTTCACCTCAGCACCTCAAACAAGCAGGGTTTGCTTTAAAAGGACAGAGAGCAAAATTCAATTATGCAGCGAGCGTGAGACAATAGTAGATTGTGTCCTAAGGGACCAAAATAATGTATTGAGGGCGAGAGCGATTGTTTCAATCCACAGCGTTGCGAGGGATTCTAGAGTAGAACTCTAAGCGTAGCGAGGGATTCAAAGTACGTCGCTCGAGGTTAAATAATTTTGGTACCGGTGGTGGTGGTGGCACATGGCACACGCTGCTTTTCATCCCAGTCTATGAGAAAAATAATTAAGAGATGATTTTAGTAGTGACGAATATTTATATTTCTTTCGATTTGTTTGGTAATAAATTGTTTATGACAGTTTCTAAATTCCATACCAAGAGCGCCTAAAAAAGAAACAAACAATACAACGTTCGGATACACATAATTATAATAGTAAAATTGCAAATCATCTGTCAAGGCTTCTACTGACAGAAAAATTCAAAAAAATTGTTCTACCGGTGACAAGTCGCGCCTGTATGTAGTAGCCTTTTTAATAACCTATTTTGTTGTTTGTTTACTTACAACTATACATGGGGTTTAGTTTTTACCATGTTGTATTTTTTTACCTGTATGTAATATCAATGTTCTCGCTGCTGACTTGAAAAGTTGTATGTATTATACGAGACCATATTTATTTACATCTCATGTCTTTGAATCCTGAGTGCATTACTCGCAACTCTCGTGATTCAATTATAGAATCCTTAACTTACTCGGGATTCAAAATCAACACTCGCAGCAAAAACTAACTTTGCTCTCTTCTTGCACAATTAACTATATTTCCATCAAACGTATTTATCCATATCTCCTCTTTCCCTCTCCAGAAACGACGTAGATTCTTAATTGAATTGCGTTCCAATCGAAAACATACAGGGGGATCATAACAAAAATACACCTTACCTTAGTTACATAGAATCTACATACGAGGGCGAGTAATACATAATAAACTCATTCCCCGAACGCCCCACGTCTTGAGCAAACCTGTAGCTTTCATGCACTAAGTGGTAATCGATTGCCTTGTTTACATAAAATTGTTTTGCTCAAGTGCACACCCTGTGTTTTCTTTTGTTTGTAAACACGCATGGGACAACCCTATGAATCATTGTTTTGAAGTAATGCGTAGATTTGAGTAGTCTCTGTAATTCTGTAAGTAGCGTAAACAAACATTAATCGAAAGCTTACATGAAAATCCTATTCAGAAATTGGACCGACTAACTTAATAAAAGCTGATCAGTAAATCTGCCGTCAATTCTGAAACAAGCTGTTATCATGGATTTGGTAACAGATTAGAATAAATTGTAATAGGCTTTCAAAACCCGAGACTTCCTACTTTTATTTTCCTGGGGCTTCCTTTATCGAGAAATTCCTGGAGAATAAAAGCAATCAGCTGTTATTTATTAGGCCCTGGTACTAGAAGTCAATTGACTGAGACGGATTGCTCTGGAAGTAGTGGAGAATTATTAGTTCATGGTACCCTATTGCTACTTGATATCTGGCATAATTGTTTATGTAAAACGTTTCTTCTTTTCTATTTATTAATCATTATTAAAGGTACTTTTATTAATTAAGTACGTTAACTAATTATCGAAAATCTGTAACTTATAGATACGTTACGTATCTTCCAATAATAAAGTTTTGTTTATATATAAGTCTGGAACAATAAATAAGTGAGTAACTTAAAAATAAGGTTGGGTAGGTAGGTGTGCAATAATACATGGGATATAAACCCCTACATAAATTCCATATAAAATTGTTAGTAAAGCTTAAAACTATGTTAGTACTTACACCTACATTAAATAATACTATTTACCTAACATTAAAAAGGACACCACCAGAGCTGTGTACCTTATTCCAGTGCCCCACAATAGGACACTCAACCCTTTCCGTTATAGTGTTTAGAAGGTTGTTGGAGCTGCCCCGCACCAAGACGCATTAAGGAGGCCACTCTCTTACGCACTATTGCTCTAAAGCAGTCGGTGTTGGCCTCCGCAAACGTCCCTGATGCACTACAGTACCGCGGCAACCCTATCAACCTCCTAAACCCATTATTGTAGAAGATCTACAGCTACTGTAAAATAAAAGACAGTATTTTTAAAAAATTTCGGGACTAATTGAACACCAAGCGGAAACGATCATTGATTCAGTTAATTCGTTCAATGGAAATATGATATTAGTCTTGGGTTTTTTTTTAATAATAATTATTAGTTAATGAATAATTACTGACGAACAATTATTATTCTACTTGTTAACCAATCTATTAAAACTTTACAAGAAAACAAACTAGCGTAGCGATCCGGCGCCATTGATCAACAATAATGAAAACGATTCAACCAAATCCGTATTGGTAGCGTATCGGCGATTACCGATAATGGACAACTGATCGGAAAGTACTAGGCTTACATGCTGTGCGAGGAGCTCTTCCGAACCGATCAATATTACCAATATCCCGTGCTCTCCCCCATCCTGTTCACACATAGAAAATTCGACAGGTGGCTGGGTGCATACCGATACAATTGACTTTGCGCTTGTGTGCGTGCGATCGGGAATTGATAGTCCTGCAGTTCGGTTCGGGCCAAACCGTGAAGTTTGGATGCATTGTTTGACGAGACTCGCTTTTAATGTCTTGAATCTGTTGACAACACCACTTTCGATATCAAGTACAAAAGCATCGTTAAAATAAATTTTATTACATACCTACCTAACTTTATTTTGTCTTTTTAAAGATCTTCATAAAACAAACTGTCGCTCCAATACACAATCTTTGAAGGTTTCTTTCTACCAAGGTTGTACCCATAGAATTCATTGGGTTTCCATGGCAACGGCCTCGATGGTCTCCAAATTCGACCAGTCACCTGGGAATATACAAGTAGAAATCGTTGGAATTTTCCAGGATGTTATTTACACACATAAAAGCCCATGCTTTTGCCATGGAGGCTTATGGGAAATCGTTCTATAATCACCAGGGGAGCAGACGGATAGAAGATTGCTGTTAAGCCGGTGCCCAGTCACCTGTTAATAACGACACCCATGAGAAAAGGTCCTTAGCCTTTGCATTTCTTGGTTAGACCTATTACAAGGTACATTTCTGCTCGTCTCCCTAGGGATACAGTCGTAAAGGTATTTAAGTGAGTTGTTTTATTTCAAGGTTCAACAAGGCTCTTGCAATTTTATTAAAAGCGTGTTAAGAAATAGGAGTGCTTCAAAAGTTAAAAGTACCTTTAAATAGCATACGTATTTCGAAATTACGTCGTTTTCGATTACATTTTGTAATAATATTAAAGGGTTTCTTTTCTTACATTGTTTTCCCGGGCTATTGTTAATGTTCTGCTTTAAGAAACAAAGCCAGCCAGTCAGGTCGTTGATTTGTCTGACTAAAGCCGTTCCATTTTAATTTGTAGGTACCCAAACAAACATTTGTGAATTTGATTATTTTACCCGACTATTCCAAAAATGTTTACCTATAAAATATTATGTATAATATTATGTACCTAGTAGATGAAAATGTTTGTTATGTTATAGATTGTACTAAAACATTATTATCCGAATAAGATAAAATAAAGGGGAGATCAACCTTCTGAACATTGAAAAATAAAGTGCCTCTCTATACGAATCAAAATGAAAATGCTGTACCAGGGAAAACTGAACGTTCTTTTTTCTATGGGATTTTTGTACGAATTATTGCAAATTGGACAGGACTTACTGGTAGATAGACGTGAGATGGGTTCACGTGTTTCATCTAGGTATCCTGTTCCTGGTATCCTGGTCGGTAAGTATATTTAATACGTAGGTGTTTAATACCTATAATTGTATGGTAAGAGCAGTGGTGGCCCAGTGGTAGGTAACGGTCTCGACTTACCGAGTAGTAGTCGTGGGTTCAAACCCAAGACAGGCGCTTTATTTTGTGTAAATTATTTCATCACCAATGCTCTCAAAACGGTGAAGGAAAACATCGTGAGGAAACCGGCATGTCCTAGAACCAACAATTCAAAGACATGTGACATCTACCAACCCGCACTGGGCCCGCGTGGTAGATTACAGCCCAGTCCCTCTCGAAGAGAGGAGGCCTGTGTCCCAGCAGTGGGAACATTATAGGCTGATTATGGACAGGACATAAACAAGTATTTTTTCTTTCAACTTCGTAGTAATGTAAAAAAAAAACCGACCACAAAGCACGTATTTTTTGCTTAGACCCTAAACATTGCAGAAATGTTGTATGAAATCTCATTAGATATAAAACCACAGAAGTTTATTGTTATTTTCCATTAAGTTTAATATAAAATGTATGCATTAGGTAGATCAAAATGATACTGGCTGAAAATAAAAATCGGCTGAATAAAACCGACTTGGTGTAAAATTTGTTTTCATTAACTTGAGTTTTTATTTTGAGTAGGTATATTTTATAACGGTAGGTAGATTGGTAGTTGAAAGAAAAGTGGATTACGCACCTTGCTAAAGTGAGTAATTAATGCATTTGTGCTAATTTAGTGCCGTCGACTGCGCTCGGGCACCAACATAACACTCGTGCACTAATAACTCACTTTGCGCTCGGTGCAACAACACTACTTTTTTAGTTACACCTATTTTCAAGTTCGCAGAAATTAGCTGAGGTAGGCAGACAATGTTTTTGTTTGGTGGAGCTCAGCAATGGGATAACCATGAAATAAGGTGAGATCGTAAACAATAATTAGTCTTGACTTTACCTCAATTCCTTAAGTTAAGTATCAAGAAAACCGAATAGACGGTGCTACTATTATAATGGGATGTGTCACATTTTGTTTCACTGGAAATTGAGGTAAATAGGACACGCAATATTTACCCACAGAATGTCACAGTTACGACAGCTGTATTCGAAATTGACGCTAGGAGTAACTACCAGGATATTAGAAAAAAAATTATGAAAACACGTTCATACAACGATGCTCAAGAACGAATCTTGCTTGAATAGGTACACAAAGTTACAGTGACAGACCTCAAATCTGTACTTCAAGTATCATTTTGGAACACGTGTCTGAGTTTAGTTTTACCAAGACATCATAATCGGAGAAGATGTATCTCCAATAAGTGTCAAGATAGGGGCACACAATTATCATTCATTGGCATTGAAGGTGTGCTAGAATTTCCCCGAAATTGTGACATACGAGCCCTTAGTACAAGGACAATTTCTGCGACATTTGACATGGAACATTCCACGAAACCCGAAACGCCAAGCTATATACAGTCTGACCTAGTTACGATTGTACATAAGTTATAGTTACATATTGTTAAGTGACACATTTAACACGAGAACTACTTACGTTATATTGTTATGTTACTTATGTTACGAATGCCAATTCACGACCAATGCCTGATTCATCATGACCAAGTGTAGCTGTCATTTCAAGTTAGTGATAAACGTGCCTGGTAAATTCTGGAGTCCTAGTTTCAGATTGTATCATAGGCTTATTTGAAACCATCTTTTGGTGGTTCTTTTTTAGAAAAGGAGTAAGGTTGTGTTTACTTTGATAATAGCTCGTGACTTCATAATTATTATGAATGGGAAAATATTATTACTGGGAAATTGAGTGACTGTGGCTCTAATAGTTCTATTATCTTGTACCTATACATACGCCATTGATGATGTTGGAATTATACTATGTAGTTATTAATGGGAAATATGATTGTAATGACCTATTGATGTACATTTTGATTTAACAGAGGCAATGCAAATGAATTGCAAGGTAAGAATCATAAATACATGTATTTTTTGGAATTTGAAATGAAATTTTACTATTTTATGGTTTTCCTATGAGCACACAAGGCTGTGTTTTGAATTTTCCAGGTCGCATAAAAATAGGAAATGTATTAACTTACTCCACATTCATGTAAGCCTAGTACCCGAGAGACCGACATGCTAATCATGTGCCAATCATTGCTCATTCTATGGCCAAATTAGCTTAATAATAAACAAAGATCATAAAAGAATGGCCAGAAAATTGTTTCCTATTTGTTATATTGTCGAACCGACTGAAAGCAATACCAATATCAATTCCTATTTTACTGCTTTTACATATGAAGAAAACTTTTAAAGACCAGAGGGCCTAAAATGGACGCTTTGGCAGAATCTTATAAAGATCTGCGTACAATTCATACATCCCGCAATTCATGTGTTTGACAGCTGCCATTTGACATTAGATTTATAAAAAGAAATTCATAATTTGTGGACCATTTTACGAAACTCTATACAAAACTGTCAAACAGATGAATTGCGGGATATGAATTGTACGCATATCATAATATGATTCTGCCAAAGCGTCCATTTTAGGCCCCCAGATCATTGAATTCCGTTAACAAATGGCTTATTTAATAGTGATTGAAAGATTCTTGATGCAATTCAATTGTTTCTAATGTAATTCGCTTTCGAATGGAATTGAAACTTTCTTTTATCTTCATTTATTCAAATGTTATAATACATTTAAACGAAGTCCAAAGGAAATTAACGTCCCGTAACACATGCTCTAAATACCGCATTTTACTACTAAACGCTTTTCACCACTATCTCATAAAAACGTAGATTGTTTACAATAAGTTTGTAAAGCTGGGTACCCACTAAGATCACGCACCAACTTTCCTACTGTGCTCCGTTGTTATGCAAACTAACGGAACGGAAGCAGAGTTAGTGCGCAAACATTTTGGATACTCAGCTTAAGAACATACAAAAAAAAAACCAAACATACAGCCGAACATAATATAACCACCTCCTTTTTGGAAGTCGGTTAATAAAAGCACTCTAGTGCAATAATAGTGGCAGATCTAATTCCATTATATGTTTTACGACGGCTCCTCTTAAGAATGTCAAGGACAGCGTTTGTAATAAAACAACTTTATGACCCGTAAAATATTGAAATGCCTGCCAAAACTAATAAGCTGTAATATTTTTGTTATTGACATAGTCGGAGATAGTTATAGTAGAACTTGAAGGATTTTTAATATTGATAAGTTTGTAGGTCCGATAAAAAAGATGATTTAAGTACTTCAGCAGCTGTCTGCTGTTCGGAAATTTATTTAAAAGCTTTTGTCTTCCGATACAAAACTCATTCATCATCATCATCATCATTGGCAGCCTTGTTCCACTCACTTCTGAGTATTTTATAGGCCTCCTCTCTTTTGACCTATGCTTCCTTGGTTTGTGCGAATCTCAACCAGGTCTTCCCCGCGATCTTCTGTAGGTAGTCCACTTGGGTACAGACTGGTCTGCCAACAATCCTTTTTACGTTTCTCGGCAAAATAATAACAACACCAACACAATACATTATTATTGTAAAAATAAAATGCGGCCCTTAGTCCTTTCACCGGGACATCATGGCACACTGAGACAGTATCAAAATGGACCTCGAAGACATAGCAGTACTGCTGTATGTACGTAGGAAAAGAGAGTTGGGGCGTCACTGGCGGCCGAGTGAGTGAGACACCATAGTCGCTTATTATGATATGTAACATCTCTCACCAAGTGGTAAAAAGCAACTGTTACTGAGCAGCGACAGAAATAATCTCAAAATTTAAAAAAGATAACTAATGCAATATTTATTCGAATAATTATTTCTTACTAGTAGTCGTCCACTGGTTGAAATTCATACAATCTATTTATAATAGTACTTACTCATTCCATGAGTATCTACACTAATTCCATTCTCATCAATAATGGATAACACAAAGTGTGCAGCAATGTGAACGGCAATAAAAACCGCTAATAATGTTCTATTGCCCGTACTGACATTGCCATAAACATAGCTATGTCAATATAACCATAGAACGTGGGAAGATGTTGCTATGGTGAAATGTGGCTGATGGCTGATTGTGGCATCATGGCGTACTTGATGATGAGGTCTACGTGTCATAATTTTAGAAAGGCAGTGCTAAAGGTACTTACAAGATTTCATTTTGTCTTGAATATCTAAATCTGCCGTGCCGTGACTGTGCTCCAGTTTAAATGTACTCCGGTTAGAAATGCCAGTATATTTATTTATTTGTATTTACTTGTTTCTCGCACACAAATAAGGTACAAAGGCGGACTTAATAGTCAACCAAGGGTGGTAAAGAGATAAAGTGGCAGGTGCTCGTTCTGTTTGAGAGAAAAAAAAAATAAAAATAAACATAACACAATGAATTGTAAATAAAATAGGTACAGAAGTTCATAAATACAAGAGGTTATAATGGATTGTAGGTGGTAGGCGGGTGTATATTTTTAAATTACATAACATGTTTCTGGCAGTCTGGGATAGTAATGCCTTAACGTACCTGCGATGCCTCAGGTATTCTTGAGGTTAGGGGGCGGTGATGCCATAAGTTACTTACCATCAGCTGGATCGCTAACCTGCCCCAATAACATGCTCTTTGAAATTGTGAGAAGTTTGCTCATTCTTTATCCTATATTGGAACCTAAGAAGTAGTTGTCCACTCGATCTAATTTCATGTAATCCTTGAATGACATTTGTTACCATTACTATATAAACCTTGACAAATCATTCAAGTTATTCTAATGACACACTAGTCGACAAAACTCTTGTATTTCCCTAACACTACTATAAATATCCATTAATGGACGAAAATAGATTCTCCTTGTTCTATACAAAGGAAAACGGAAAAGCCCAATTTCCCAAATTGTCAACCCTGAACGTATTTTATTAACCTACAGTCCAAAGGAGTCCAATTTGGGCAGCTCGCCGCCCGGGCACAAAATACTTAATAAACCTTAGTTTCCCAATCAAAATATCCTAAAGGACGGAATAAGGTGCCTTGGTGTTATGTTGCCCTAGTAACTCCGAAATAATTGTTACGAATGAATGAAGTAACGTTCCAAAATAATACGGAATAAGCGCGCTCCCTCGCACAGTGTGTACTTTTTGTAGGTCCTACAATCACTCAGATTTTTTTTTGGTTGACCTACGTTTTGTAGGACGTGTGCGTTGATCCATTTTGATCTCTACTGTTTCATTTAGCTCCTACAATCTCGCGTATCGTATCTCCGCGTACGCTCTAAAGTCTTAAAACTGCTGCTTTTAGCCATTAACGACAATAGCAATCGGAAAAAAATCTAGATAGTCATATTAGAAAACTCATTATGTAAATTACATTTATTTTTTATTTTTCTGTTTCCGCTTTGAGCACATGATGCGTGATTCATAAGACTTCAATAGCCTTTGTAAAGAATACCACCCACTGGGAACGCATTTTATTATTTTTGCACTGTAAAATATGGATTACAACATATTATTTTACAGTGCAAAAATACAGTAGATTGTTGCACCGAGCGCAAAGTGAGTTATTAGTGCACGAGTGTTATGTTGGTGACCAAGCGCACGCAAGGGCACTAAATTAGCACGAGTGCATTAATTACTCACTTTAGCAAGGTGCGTAATCTACTTGTCTTTCAACTACCAATCTACCTACCGTGATAAAATACACCTACTCAAAATAAAAACTCAAGTTAATGAAAACAAAGTTTTTCACCAAGTCGGTTTTATTCAGCCGATTTTTATTTTCAGCCAGTATCATTTTTATATTAAACTAAATTGGAGACATTAAACCTCTGTGGTAAATTTATATCTAAATAAAAAATAAAATGTATGAAATGAGAAATGAGAACGAGTGAGTGATAGAATGAGATTTCATACAACATTTCTGCACTGTTTTGGTTCTAAGCGTAAAATACGTGATAAATGATAAATGATAAATGATTTATTTTCTGTAAGTAGGTTTGTACAAACACTTTTACGCGTCAAACATATTTAAAAAAACAAAAAAAAAACTAGATGAGGTCGGCGTTTCGTAACTGACTCGTGCTTTGTGATCGGTTTTGTAGTGATTAACATTACTACGTAGTTGAAAGAAAAAATATTTCCTTTGTCGTAATATAGATGTCCTAGATAAGGGTGAGAGATAACTAAGATTATGGTAACTGTCTCCACGAGCCCCCCCATATCGAATAATCCATAGAACGTAATAATGTAATTACTTACCGACTAAATTACCTGAAACTTCTCAGAAGCTTCTAAATCACTTAATTTCCCTATACTTAATCGTGTTACGCCTCAATTTAGTGTTAGTCAGCTTCACTTGAACTTAGATGAACTTTCGGCGATACCTACATGCAACTGGTAATGTTCAGGGGGGTTATTGACCTCTGAAAAGTTACTACCTAACAGAATATCAACCCCCTCTTGTCATATTTATCAAAATAGTATTTTTACTTCTATATCTATACTCGTACATCCGTAAACATTTTATAAAACAAATTCCGCTCGCCGCGTCTGTCTGTCTGAACGCGATGGACTCAAAAACTACTGAACAGATTTTCAAACGGTTTTCACCAATGAACGGAATAATTTATGAGGAAGGATTAAGTGTATAATTCAACAATCTTTCGTGTAAATTGGCTGAAATAAGACGATTATTGTTAAAGATGTAGGAAAAAATAATGCCGACTGGGAGCTTTACTGGCGTGTGCCGCGTAAACCGTACAAGATACATACAAATTATGTTCCATAGGATTGTACATCTTAAAAAGTTCAACAAAAATATCAGCAACAGCACCTGTCTATCTGCTAAGGATGACCCACAGTAACCATTTTTATCTTTCAGAATTTGATAAAAATGTCACTCTTATTTGCAAAGCTATGTTATCCGGTATTTTAATAATCCTTATCCATTGAAGTATGTTATTTAAATTGAGCATTTAATTTAGATTAAAATATCTTTACATCATTTATCTAAATTAATACATTAAAAGATATCACAGATTAAAAATTACGCATAACAAAATAATTATGGTTGACGGCGGCGGGCGCAGTGCTAGGAGTCAATGACCTTTTCCTCAGCAATCAGGTAAGCAATCGCTTTGTTTCCTTTTAATCCCGGTAGCATGTTCCCGTGGGATATTTTCCGACATCCACGCGGGCGTAGCCGCGGGCAAAAGCTATCATTCACTTCCTTCTCTTTCATATCATTCCTTACACAATCCATCCTTCTTTTCTTTGGCCTTCCTCTTCCTCTCCATCCATTAACATCTATATTCATCACTCTTTTAGTCACATGCATTTCCTCCCTCCTCATCACATGCCTATACCAAGCCAAACGATTCCCTTTCAACTTTTCTGTCACTGGCGCCACTTTCAAACTTCCCCATATAAACTCATTTCTTACTTTATTAATTTATGTCCATCCACTCATCCATATAAACATCCACATCTCCGCTGCATACAATTTTTTTATCCGTCTTCTTCACGGCCCAGCATTAGATTAATTTAATACAGTACGACAGGCCTTATCATGGACTTGTAGATTTTCTCCTTTAACTTCGGGCATTCCCCATGTCTATAATTTTATCCACCACTCGCTCTTTTTTCTTCGCACAATCAATCTTCTCCAGCATATGCCATTTTATTTTAGGGAAAGGTCACTCTTTGCTTTTATTGAGCTTTATTTCATCGACTATTTCCATTATTAGGATTCTGTGCTGTGAGACTAAGTCTTCTCCCGGTAGCACTTTGCAATCTTTGATCACATCATTCTTCTGGAACCAAGTGTTGGTTACTGCTAAGTCAAATACGGTAGCGGATTGCAGCAATGTCTCTTCCTCGTTATTTTGATTACCAATTCCCCATCCTCCATGCACGCTTTCATACCAGCTATCAATAACCTCATGCACCGGGATGTTCATCAAAACTGTGTCAGTCTTCCCGAAACATCTCTTTCACCCTTTCCTCACATCCTACCTGCGGGACATACACACTAATTACATTTAGCTTTACTTGTTCTTACATAACTTTTACAACGATCAATCTATTATTTATTATTTTTTCCTCCATTATGCCTTCTTTCAAAATACTGTCTAACACTATTTTCACGGCATTTCTTTGTTTCTTCGTTTTCCGTAACGAATTTCCCTTCGTTTCTTTCAAATTCAAATTCTTTATTGCGAACTAAGTGTACAGGATTTTGAAGATGTTAACAATAGGTAGGTTCTAGAACTTAGTTGCCTGTTAAGGCATTGCAATTTAAATGGCTATAAAAATATAAGAAAACAAAATACATACTCAATATTACAGATATACAGTTTACATTATATTATATTATTTATCATTATTCATATATTTTATATAATCTCATATTATTCATAAAATATCCTTTACATTTTGTATCTTGCAAACACGTCACATTTATTCTTTTGAATGTGAAGTCTTCTTTTTAATACTTCCTAACTAACTCTCTGGCTCTTCCAGTTATCGTCCAAACATACAAACAACCATTTCTCGAGCTCGCTTCTTACGTTGGCCCCGCCCGGGTGGTGCAACCACTCTTGTCCACTTCCGGGTCCTGACCCTGCGCGTCTACTATGGGGTACGCCCTATCAGTCACATTCTTTCTCTGGGACGGACACGGATTTTAACATACAATATTCAGGGTGTAAAAAGCCGAAGCCGTAATCTACGTATCAGCTGTACATCAAACTGAGAGGCGCCACGGCGTCCTCACCTTCCGCCTGACGCAGGTCCTCACCGGACACGGTTGTTTCGGGAGGTTCCTGTTCAGGATAAAGCGGGAGGAAACGCCCGGGTGTCACCACTGTGTGGATCGCCCGGAGGACACGGTGGAGCATACGGTGGAGGTCTGCCCTGCTTGGGCGGAGCACCGCCGTGTCCTCACGGAGGCGATCGGCGGCGACGATCTCTCGCGTCCGGCCCTGGTTCAGGCCATGGTTCGGAGCGAGAGTGCATGGGAGGCCGTCACCTCTTTCTGCGAAACAGTAATGCTCGCGAAGGAGGAGGCGGAGCGCATGAGGGTGAGGCAGGGTGCCCGCCCTTCCGCCCTAAGTCGCCGCAGGAGACGCCCTGGGCGTCGGGAATCGCAGGCCGATTCCCGGCCACCGTAGGCGCGGGCTTGCGGACGGTGAGCGATGGGTAGCTCGCCGTCCGATAAGGACCAGGCCCGGGTCGACGGCGCGTTGTGTTCCACGCGCGCCTCAAAGAGACGTCAGCACCAATTGACGGGGTCCGAAAGGGCCAATGCCTGCCAGGGTTACGAGCCTGTCCGAAAGGGATATCGTGGCTCTGGCACACACAGGCATCTGAAGGAACACGGTGGGTTTTAGTCAGTAAAAGTCTGACACTCCCTCTCGCTCCGCCCAGAGCGGGAGAAGTTATTTGATGATTTCCCACCAAAAAAAAAAAAAAAAAGCTGTACATCAAACTAAGCAAGTTTGTGTAAAAATAATTGTTGGGAAATTTAATTTTTGGTGTGAAATGTTACGCACGCGATACAATGTGCTTCTGGCTGGTCGCGACGGTACGGGATCGTGGGTGTATTGAACGTTTAGTTCTTTAGTTATAACATTTAAAACTGGTTTTCGTAAAAAGCATAAAAAAATGTTGGTTCCCAGGTGTGGTCTGTACAAAAAAAATATCATAATAACGGGAAAAACAAGTAACTCTTGGCTTTGATAAAGGTGTTTCTACCACCCGGTACCAGCGTGTATTTAAAAACGAAGTGCGATTGTTTACACGAACGCAAAACACTCTTTCATTTTATAATGCACCAAGATTGGACCGACTCATATAGGGAAACACAATTAACATGTTAATTCAAGCATTTCAAATGCCCCTTTTCTCTTCCTTATCTTTCTACTATTGTTTTATCTGCAAACGTTTACTTTACAAGGAAAACGGAATTATTTTGAAGTACAAGATAAAATACCATACCATAAAGATCCACAACAATAGACAATTTGCAAGTTTATTTTCTGGGTTTTTTTTTTACGTTAGGACCGAAGTAGGTAGGTGTAGACGACCTACAGAAGATCGCGGGGAAGACCTGGATGGGACTCCTACAGACCAGGGAAGCATGGCCTAGAAGAGAAGAAGCCTATACTAAGTAGTGGGTGGAACAAGGCTGCCGATGATGATGATGATGACCGAATGAAGCTTCTACATTTTTGTATAAAACGTAGTTTTCTTGCCTAATCAAGGAATTATTCAATGTAACGGTTCTCCTGAACTGTTTTGTTTTCGCAAACCCATTTCCTTCAAAAGTTTTTCAGACTGCTGTCAATGCGAGTGACAAAACGGTATCAAATGGTGATCTACAATATTTATTAATGAATTACATCGTTATGACAGTGTGTGTGTGTGTGCTACGTTTGCTACGCTCTACGGAAGTCGTAGTCTCGTAGTAATGGGGCGGAGCTTACAAGCACCCATTGATAAACTATCTGTTATCACTTTCACACGTTACTGTCCCAGGTCGCATCAAACAAAGATATATCTAGTGTGGAAACACCTTCGATTGCTGCTCGCCTTGTAGCGAAAAAGGGGCAAAGATAAAGTCAGAGCTACATTTTCCTCAGTACTCTTCCGACAGCAGACGATCCATCAATCGGTTCTTATGACAAAAACTCACCTGTTGTCTCTTGTCTCTTTCTAATCTACCTTCCATAAAATAATCTCCACTTTCACGGAAAAATCTCCCCGCGCCATGACTTCGGATACCAGGCTTGCATAGAAAGTAGAATATGGAACTGCAGTGAGCGAGAGGGGTTGTATGGAGGGACAGGGAAGGCAGAGGGCGAACGTCCGCTTAATTCGGGTGTTCCCGTATTCTTAGTGCAATTTTGTTATCACAGGTGAAGTGAATTGAGATCTTAAGAAGCTGATTTAGTTCTTCAAGATGTAAAGAAAGCTAACGTCTTGCATTACTAAGTTTCTTGTTAGCAATTTCATTAAGTATTTGGTTTATCCTCATGGAAATCTGCCGCAAGTTTTTCAAATAAGTTTAACCACTTTAATTTGTGTAGTTTTATTCGCTAGACAGTAATTAAGATGCTTTTGTTTCTACAACACTTTGAACTATTTGTTTTGTTGCTTTCAATGTTTCTAAGGGGTGTAATTATATGAAAGTATTCACTTTTTAACGGAGCGCATGTCTAAATAATGATATGAAATGAAATCTTTATTTTCCAGATAAAAATCCACATACAACTTTCATTAGATACACACAGTTAACGTATTAAATATTCAACATCATAAATAAATATGCCACATTCACTTTACACACACACACACATCGATTAGCCAATTCGCTGCCTGGAGCGGCGAATTAGGTGGTAGGACTGCCACCTATTATAATGTAGGGTGTGGTGGTTCCATTCTCGTACCGCGGCCACCAACCAATTGGCCGATCGATATATGGCGGAGCGCGCAGCAGCCGACCGGCTCCTCAGCAACGCCTGCCTACCTGGGCGCGCGGCCCGCGGTTTTCATAGTTACATGGCGCTCGCGCTAAACCACCGAGGCAGTTAAAAAATCGCGCGCAACGCGTCGTTATACTGCACTCGCATGTCGCTCAGCTCGGCCTTGGTGAACTTTGTACACAACTCGACTGTGTAGACGCCTGTGCAGTAACTGGTAAATAACTGGGCCTTCACAACGTCACTACTGCGGTTAAACCGCCTAGCTAAAGTTGTCAAAAAATAATACGCCCGGTTTGACATTTCACTTGAATCGATTTATCGTGAGTATCGAGTATCGAGTCGTATGGTTACTTCACTAGTTACGTCGCGATGGTCAATCGCGACGTAACTAGTCAAGGAACTATACGACATATTAATGTCAAAACGGGCCTATTATTTTTTGACAACTATAGCATGTTGCCGCGCCCTGATGTGGCTCGTCAGTTCGTCACTGTCTTTCTATATCGGTGTGGTCGGAGAGGTCGGCTGTTATTAATTAATAATGAACAGCCGCACGGTTTGATCGAAGGAAAAGCTACGCTTCCCTTGCTTGCTTGTCGGTCCGTGGATGGGTGACCATCTTTACATACCAAGACTCCTCCGTGCCTCGGAAAGCACGTTAAGCCGTTGGTCCCGGCTGTCATTTGTAGATCTTTGATGGTACTTACGGGGAGTCAGAAGCCCGAAAGTCTGACAACCAGTCTTACCAAGGGGTATCGTATTACCCAGTAACTGGGTTGTAGAGGTCAGATAATCTGACGCTCCATGTAAAATACTGGTACTCAGATGCATCCGGTTAGACCGGTTAGACTGGAAGCCGACCCCAACATTGTTGGGAAAATGCAGGCAGATGACCTGTTGGTTAGTTGTACTTGTTGAATTGATTCACTACAATCATAAAAACCAACTATCAAAAAGAAAAAAAAACCGCCCAAGTGCGAGTCGGACTCGCGCACGAAGGGTTCCGTACCATTATGTATAAAATCGGCAAAAAAAACACGTTTTTTGTATTAAATTAAAATAAAACAAATATTTAAGGGGGGCTCCCTTTAAATATTTGTTTTATTTTAATTTAATTATTTATTTCTAAAGTGAATATACAACTAAATATTCTGTGAATATTTCAAGCGCCCTACCTGTTGCCGTTATCAATATCGTGCATAAAAATCACGTTTGTTGTTTGGAAGCCCCCTTAAATATTTATTTTATTCTGTTTTTTTAGTATTTGTTGTTATAGCGGCAACAGAAATATATCATCTGTGAAAATTTCAACTGTCTAACTATCAGGGTTCATGAGATACAGCCTGGTGACAGACGGACAGACAGACAGACAAACAGACGGCGGAGCCTTAGTAATAGGGTTCCCGTTTTACCCTTTAGGTACAGAACCCTAAAAATGGAATGTGATTTAGGCCAAATGACTGAAGTAAAACTTACAAACACTACATAGGTACTTACTTACAACAATAGGCCTGCAGTGTGTCTTAGATATACGAAACGCAACTGGCTATGAGAGAAAGAGAGAAAGAAAATGTGTGCTCGCACCTCTTTCTCTTGTCCCTACAGTAATATACGAAACGTAACTCTCTCTTTCTATCTTCACTAACTTATATCTTCCTCTCAACTTCCGTTCGCTTGCTTCCGTAACGCTCCCGTCACGCATTCACCTGCTTACTCCCCAAGTCAAGTGTGCGTAAAGAAGTTTTACTTCAAAAATATTGCTTTTTATGGGTACTTTTATTTATTTATTTTATATTTTATGGTACTTACACAGTAAAATACAGAGAGATAGAATAGAATAGAATACTCTTTATTATGTACACCATAAAAGTTACAGATACTTATAAATGTTTAAATTTTACATAGGGTGACACAATGGGTGGTCTTATCGCTAAAAGCAATCTTTTACAGACAACCTTTATTATGTACACCATAAAAGTTACAGATACTTATAAATGTTTAAATTTTACATAGGGTGACACAATGGGTGGTCTTATCGCTAAAAGCAATCTTTTACAGACAACCTTTGGATGGATTAAAGGGAGCAGGAGAGGCAATACTGCAGGTAGTCAGTGGTGTACCATTAACATATACAATAAATACATACATACACAAAGCATACACTTATCTAATAAATATATACATATATACAATAATACACATGAAACAAGAGCAGGGAACTGTGTTATGTAATGATGATGTTTAAAGAGAGAGGAAGTGTTTTTTTACCTGAATCTTAAAAGTGGACAAAGATACGATACGAGATACGACATAATTATAATTTAGTAGAATAGTTTAGTAATTTTACTTTTTCTTACTCTATTACTTTTTCTTACCTATTACTTTTTCTTACCTATTACTTTTATAGCCTACTGTCCAAAAATTGCGCAAATCATCAATTCATTTTACAAAATAAAACAAACTATAATCACTGTTTCACTCCCATCCCCTTCTTTATTGCCATTGGATCTAATCCCGGTATCAGCGGCGTTCTTCAGATCGTCAAATATTAAGAACACTTAGGCCCGTATTTATAGAGCGTTACTCAGTACTCAAGCATTACTTAAGACTATATTCAAGCCATTGGATTGGTTGAAACTAGTTTTAAGTAATGCTTGAGTACTGAGTAACGCTCTATAAATACGGGCCTAACTAAAACACTCTAGCCTGTCAGGTGCAATATGGTTTTTGAGACAGAACTCAGGGTATCGCACTGCATTTCGTTAAGAAAATTCATTGCCACAAAATCTGTCAACGCACAATGGTCCACATGAAGGACTTAGTGCGCAAAAAAATCCCTCTAACATGGAACATAGAACATCATGTTAATGAGTGCATGTATGCCATAGGCAGCTCATATCAACCGGTATTTAAATTGGCTTACTTTTACAATAGTCACACTGTGAACTTTCCATCACACGTTCTCGAAATTATGGGTCACTGAAGAATTCACTCCATTCGGTTCAAAATATTTGATTAGGATACGTTTTCAGGACTGATTTGCTTAACCTGATCTCGATACGTTGTCAAACAACTTTATCCATCAATCCTTTGCATACGCGGGTAATGCTAGGATGAAAAGTACTTAACATATTATGTAGGACACATCCTTTTTAGAGTACAAGGCAAACAGTATCACATTGGGGGTATTTTCCGGTAAGGTTTCATGTTTGCCAGCACCTTCTAGTACTTTTTGAATTTCGAATGCTGATTCTGACTAAAGGATGGAATTTATTAGGTCCCATTTAATTAACTTTTAGCTTTGAATGATGGCATTATTTATTTGTACAAGAAACGATTAACCCGCTTTAAGTAAAAGTCGTCAGGGTCCACTCTAAATAGGTGCAATAGGGAGTGACCACACTCCGATCACGAAGAGCTTTGCGTCCATGCATAATCAGCCTATAATGTTCCCACTGCTGGCCTCCTCTCTTCGAGAGGGAGTGGGCCGTAATCCACCACGCGGGCCCCGTGCGGGTTGGTGGATGTAACATATCTTCAAATTTTGGGTTCTAAGGACATACCAGTTTCCTCACGATGTTTTCCTTCACCGTTTTGAGTGCAGCGGTGATAAAATTATTTACAAAAACCGGCCAAGTGCATGTCGGACCACGCACAATGAAGGGTTCCGTAGTTGGGATGAATTTATCCCAAAAACAAACTTAACATTGTACTTGAAAAACATGCTCTCCCATACATCGATATACGTTACGGTCAATTCTCCAACTGCAAATTTAAGTTGGTCGACTATTACTCGTTAACTTGTGAAGCCTACTTATCTGTGATAGTTTTTCTTTTAATTTCGTTATATATACTATTGCCATGAATTTTTTCACATATCCAAAACCAACCATTTAGCTGGCAGGGGGGGGGACACTTGACTCTAACAAAAAATAGCACTTTAAAGCTTAATATTACGCAAACGGATCCCTTAATTGAAAAATGGTTTTGGCAAACCTACAATATTTTTGAACGGCCTATCCAACGATATCCCACACCATGGATAAGACGAGAAAAAAAAATATCATCCCCATTTCACGTGTAAGAGAGGTACCCTAAAAAAAAATGTTTTTCATATTTTTATTTTACCATTTTTTTGGCATGATTAATATGTATACCCACGCCAAATTACAGCTTTCTAGGACTAAGCGTCTCTGAGCTAAGCTGGGGACAGACGGACGGACGGACAGACAGACAGACAGACAGACAGACAGACAGACGGACATGGCGAAACTATAAGGGTTCTTTGTTTACTACGGAACCCTAAAAAGTAAAGCGCTTGCATGAGTTCGAACCTATGAACTACAACTCGTAAGTCAGAGCCGTTACCACTGGGCCACCACTGCTGCCAGTACGTAACAAATAGTATTAAAATCTTACAAGAGTGGTAGTTGACCAGGAAGTGCCCGGCCGCCTGCATCAGCTTGATGTTGGACATCAAGTCTGACACCAGGCCCGGGGCCTTCACTTTGATCATCATGTCCATGCAGTAAAAGCTAATGTGTCGAGTCACATCGTCCGAATCGAAACGAGGCAATGACATCTTTTTCGTTTTTATTGCATGGACATAAAGCTCTTTTTGATCGGCATATAAGACGATTCCGCGTCGGTAAGTGTGTTCACTTCCTTAAGTAATAAATAAATAATTAGCATGTAGTGTCCTACTGCAGGGCAAAGCCGGGGAGGCCTTGGCCTGACTTTTATTTTTAACCGACTTCACAAAAAGGAGGAGGTTCTCAAGTCGTTTGTATTTTTTTTTTTTTTTTTTATAATGTTTGTTACCTCAGAACTCCGTCGTTTATGAACCGATTTGGAAAATTCTTTTTTTAATTGAAAGGATATACTTCCAGATTGGTCCCATTTTTTTCAAAATCCAGTTCTGATGTTGGGATTCATGAGTAATTGAGGGAGGAACTCCTCAAATATTATAGGCATACCTATAGCAATTTTTATATTTTCATCAACAAGCCAATCATTTGCATTCAGAAAGTATAATTTGGTGAAGTGGAACAGATGAAGAAGGCCACAGATGGCCACCGGATCTTCTCAGTGATACGTAATTCACGGGTGGCGATGAGATATCTGGATTAAGATAGTTAAGCGAAGCAAATTTAAATAGTTCTGATCAAAATGGTACCATCAAACTGATCTGATGATGAAGCCGGATGGTAGGCACTGGAACTCCGTTAAAAAACAATGTATCCTACCCGTGTTTGGTCTTATTGGAATTGTCATGAGATGCACTCTGGCTATAAATGATTTTTAACCGACTACAAAAAAGGAGGAGGTTCTCAATATATATATATCTAGCCATATGTACATATAAAAGGAAACCGTGACTGATTGGTCTATCAACACAGCTCAGACCACTGAACAGATTGGCCTGAAATTTGGCACGTAGGCATCCGCTAAGAAGGGGTTTTTGGAAATTTGACCTTTAAGGGTGGAAAACGGGGGGTTTTGTTTGCATGAAAAATCTTATTCCTAGGGTTAATAAACTTGAAACTTGGACGAATACTTACGTAAGTTAATTATAAAGTTTATATTTTTTTGTTAACTTAACTTCAACGGATGGGATGTCAAAGCTTGTATAGAAGAATTTTAACGCGCGGTCCGATCAACTCGAAACTCAGTATTTATACTTAAGACCAAAAATGAAGAATAACTTGTACCTGATACAAGTTATTCTTCATTTTTGGTCTTAAATTTCGGAAGTCGGTGGCCATAAACTAAAATACAAAACCAAAGACACCGACCTCCGAAATTAAATTAAATATAATATTAAATGTGGGTGTACTACAGGTACACCTCTGCCCTACCCTTCGAGGAAACAAGGCGTGATGTTATGTTATGTGCTTCCGAAATTTAAGTTATTTTTCACTTTTTAGTGTTTTTGTTGGAAGTCGGTTGTTTTTTTTGTAAAAAAGTTTTTTTTCCACTAAACTCGATCATACGAACCAATCCCTCCCATAAGCGTCAAATAAACTACCTTTTCATTCTAGCAGTCAGTCCCGATGCCACATTGCTGACCTGACTGGCTTATATGATTGTTACGTGGGTACATAAAATAAAATAAAAAATAAATAAGCCTTTAATTTCAGCTACCCTAACACAATAAGTAGTTTAGATGACCGTCTTATCACACTATCACTTTTTTAAACCTATTATACACCTATCACATATTTACATATATTTATAAAAGTATATTTATGTAGTTGTAGGCCTCCCCTAAATCTTTCCACTTGTCCCTCTCAGGCGCCTTCCCCATCCAGTCTGGTCCGCATTGCTGGGCGAAAATGTCTCTCCATCTCATTCTGGGTCTCCCTTTCTTCCTCTTACATTCAAATACAATTCGTGGGTACATACAATACATGAATACATGAGTTGTACGAGAATAGTCCGTGGTAATAAGATTTGTCAGCCAATCCAGCCAGCAAGATTGAAAGCAGGATTGATTGCTCATTGTGCGCCGGAGGTACTTTGTACCAGTATTGTCATTCAAGGAAGTCTCCATGACAACAAGTTCCAATTGAATGCACTTCATGACTTAATTTACCTAAATATCCAATTTAAATAAGTTTCATTATTCAAAAATCGCATCTTTATATGGACGTCCAGCCATTACAACAAACCTTTCATGCCTTGATTACTTTCGTCTAATTGTCTCTTACTTCGCAAAACCGCCTCCATTTTTATGTTTCAAGTATGTGGGCCACTGGTCCGGCAATAATGTAGTTCGTTCAGGCGAGCTATCTTAGCCCAGCCCTAAACTGAGGAAACCCAAGTGGCCATCGACCTACTTTCCGAGCAAATTACCAGGAAAGCAACGACAGAAAGGGGTACTTTTTATTGTTAGACCCGAGATTTAGGACGATGCCTTTTAAAGGACCTCAATAAACTTTAACAGTAATCGCTTAGGCACATGTGAGTAATATTTTGAAAATATACGACTTGGGAAGTTTTTTATTTCTGTGTTATACAGTATAGTCTTCAAGAAACTTGCAATAATCACGACAGGGATTAGTGACCACGTGACCAGGAACTTAGCATAGTCATGTAGTTGTGTATGGTTAAAAAACGCGGGAACTGACAATCTGACACGGTTCTCAGAATTGCAACCCACAAAGTAATGCTACGCGTTCCAAAGAACTAAAATAATAGGTTAAGTAGATTAACTAATTGATCTAGTTTCCTAGATCCCATACAATCTGCCCATCCCTTTCGAGAAAGCAGCGTGAGGTTAAGTAATAAGGTAAAAAGATGGCGTGTAACAGTTAGCACTGTTTACCATATAGTTAATTGATTCGGAGTAGAATGTTCGTACGAAGATATATCAATGGTTACTTCGAGGAAATACCCACGTGAAGGATGCGTTTCCATTGCGGGATTAGAAGATTTCTAATGGAGATTAAGCCGTATGACTATGAGCTGCCCACTTCTGTTGTATGATAAGATAAGATAATATATTTATTTGCATAAACATGTGTACACATACAAGAGTAGAGATATGCATGCAGGATTACAAAGAATAAAAAAAGTTCAGACATGTTTGCCAATTATTAAGGCGTACAAATGCAATAGATAAGATTATTAATAATTGATTTCAAGTCAATATCAATAAATTAAAGTGAATTCAGCGTAAAATGTCAACAGTAAATAAAAAATAATTCACAAATCTTAAAATATCTAAAACTCTATGATCAAGGTTCTATCAAAAAAAATAAAAAAAAATGCTTCAGTCAGATTTTGCTAATATTATAGTACCTATACTTGACCACCTAATTATTATAGAATTTTATCATGAAGTCAAATTAGAATTACTTAAAACAATTATTCAAATATTATTATTTATTTATTTAATACATAATGTCAAAATTGATCTGTTAAAAAATCTGAGATACTATAATAACATTTTTCACATAGCTTTGTTTTTAATTTTTGCTTAAACAAATTAACGTTACATTTTTTTAGGTCCTTAGGCAATTTATTATAAACGACAGGTGCCATATGAAAAATACTCTTATACATTAAGGCAGTATTCATTTTACGAACACAAAGACGACTTTTATCTCTTTGAGTACGATTGATTATGTCATAGGCCATCACCATAAAAATTACAGATAATATAAAAATGTCGTATCGACATTTATATTATCTGTAATTTGTACTTGTACTTATTAAAGAGTATTCTATTCTATTCTATGTGAGTATGAAGTCTCTGTTTCGAGTCGTCCTGAATGTAATGATTTTCTCAGAAGCAATAAAGCGTAACCAAAATATTTCTTCTTGTTGGTGTGTTGTTGGAGCGGAGACGGGTGGTGTTTTCAAATCAAATACTTAACAAGTTTTTGGAGCAAACAAACTTGGAGACTGAAGAATTGCTTTGTACGAAGAAGACCGTCAAAATCAGAACTGCAAGAGTAAACAACTTAATCCTCGGATACTGTCATCGTCAACCAGCGCTGGGGTTCTGTCTCGCATAGTGTCGCAGCATTATGCTGAGCGATGGCCGTTTTGCGTGGACGTGACGCATATTCCCCCAACTTCTTCTTTCTTTTTTATATTTGTGTTCTTTCTTTGCGGCATGTTAACCGCAAATAAACGTATTTTCTTTCTTTCTTTCTTTTATCACCAACATCATCGTCATTTTAGACGAATGCCATCTACTGCAACGTACCTCCCCAAGCATCGCCATATCGACCAGGCCTGTGCTTCTCGCATCCAGCGGATTCCAGTGCCCTTCACCAGGTCATCAGTCCATCTTATGATAAGAAGGTTAACGTATCGTCGCTAACAATGGACGCACACAAATCTATAAACCATTATATTAACGGTGGTCAGTATCGATCGGTATCGGTATCGGTATGAAGGGTCAAGGGTACTTTGATTAGACGAGGCAATAAGTGAATTAGTTCTGATAACCGTTTAATTAGTTAGATAAAAAGTTATATGTTGCGTAACCCTATGTAATATATGTAGTTGGAAGTTACATTTACCAGCACCTGGTTTCTGAAAGCCTAGTATTGAATTATATCTGTTGTCAAATGATTTGATTGGCTGTTAGTTATTTATTAGTCAGCTTTACATAGCAGCTAAATTATTAATATGCCTTAGAGGGCGTGTTAGAAACTGTGTAATTAAGTATATAAAAGATAGGGATGATTTTGGCTCGGAAAACAACACACGTGGTAAGTAACATATAGGACTTCTTGGCGGGAAAGTGAAGCGTCATGTTCAGCAGTTTGTTTAATTTTCCAAAATTTGTGTTTAGCCGAATATTAATGTGTAATAATGGTGGATTATTAACCATTAAGTGTTTGTGAACGTGCATTAGTGTAGGCAAATGAAACAAAACAGTGCAACTTCGCTTCAAGTTCTCTCAAGAAGTCCACGTGAGGTCTCAGTAAAGTGCCACATCTTTACTGAAACTCAAGGGGAGTGGGCGGGGATATCATCATCATGCATTTATAATTAATTTCATCAATATTATACAAGAACTAAAACTTGACATTGGCTAAATGCACAAACCGTGCGAAGCCAGAAGGAAAAAAAAAAAAAAAAGTAACATGTAAAATCAAGAAACACAACAATTCAAATACCATCTTTGTGGGAATTACTTCCACACCAAAATCAATATTTTTTTCTCTAGCCTACACTGTCCCACTGCTGGGCAAAGGCCTCCCTCCACCCCTTCCATCCTTCATGAGCCCGCGTGTCCTCCTTCCAGTTTTGCCGGAACCTATCCATCTCCATCGCCATCTCCTACGTGGTCTGCCGCGACCTCGTTGCACTGTTTCAGGGCACCAATTCTGTGGTATTTGGGCCTTGTGGTAGTTGGTCGGCATGTCCTGCCCAGTCCCATTTAAGTTGGGCAGCCTTTTGAGCCACGTCAGCTATCTTTGTTTTGGAGTGCAATATTGTGTTTCGAACATGATCAGTTAGTTAATTTAACACCTAGTATACTACGCTCCATTGCTCGTTGGCAGACCTTGAGTTTGGACTTCTGAATGTTAGTCAAAGACCAAGTCTGTGCACCATAGGTAAAGACGGGAAGAATACACATGTCCATGAGCCTGCGTTTCTGCCATAGGTAACTCACCCTTGAATAGTTCCTTCGTGGACCAGTAGCTCTTCCAGGCGTTTTCCGTTTGTCTTGTGATTTCTTTATCTTGCCTAAATCTATATCTACTAAAAAGATTAAACTTTGACTAAAAATTATTTACTTTGACATCAATGTGGTAAAGTTACAGGCAAATGTAATTAGCAAACTTTATGTCTGCTAAACAATTGCTATGAATATTTTAGCGTTCAAATCCTACGAGGGACATTACCTACAAAGTTAGCAATCTCGTCATCGGATTATTTTATGTAATGTAACGGACGTGACGTCAGCCAACATGCAGCCCGCCAAAGCCAAGCCGCCATATTGACGCCCCCAACTCCAGCCAAGCCAAGGTGTTCACCGAAGAGTGGGGAAGTGTTAATATAAGCCATAGCCAGCCATTTTATGATATCATTTTGATTGTGATTACAAGATCTAGACGTAACTCTGCCAGATTTTCATTTACCCTGTTTCACTCAGAAGTGGTATAAGCAAAATGAAGCGCCGTTATAATAATATATCCACGCCACCACCGCAAGGTCCTCACTCTGACTCCGAGGAAAAACCCGAATCTGAAGAAGATAATGATGGCGATTCTGTTCCAACGGCTAGGAAACTTTTGAAGAGTCTGCTCCAGAAAGAGGTTTCCAAAGCCGCATGGGATCTCCAAGAAGATGGCCCCGTTCTCAACAGATCCAGGCAACACCGTGCAGCGTCATTGATTCCTGAATTCGACCCGGATAGCGAAGAATGTACCGTCACGTCCTGGTTGCGGAAAATCGAACAAATCGGCGAGATTCACGGATGGGATGATACTACAAAATCGTTTTATTTGCAAGATAAATTACGAGGACAAGCAAAGAAATGGTACAATCGATTGGATGACTATGATTATACATGGAGCGAGTGGAAACAAATGTTGTTGCGCGCATTTCCAAAACACAGGGATTATGGTAGCATGCTTGAAGAGTAGTTGCAAAGAAAAAAACTACCCACAGAGACAATGACAAAATATTATCAGGACAAAGTTGCTATGTGTTTTAGATGCAAATTAAGCGACAACGCCAGTGTGTCTTGCATTATTCGAGGTTTGCCGCCATCTTTGCAGCCAAATGCACGTGCGTTTCAATGCCAATCGCCAGGAGATCTTTATGAAGGATTTTTATGTGCACTGGACGACTACCATACTACACCTAGAGAACCCAAATTGCAGAAGACTACCATGACTCGGCCGGTACTCGACAGAAAGGTTACCGCAAATCCTGAAACAGACCCGTGTCCTCGATGCAAAAAAACTGGCCATTTACTACAAGATTGCACGCTGCCAGATAAACGTATTTGTTACAAATGCGGAACGCAAGGACATATTGTCGGACGTTACGCTGCTCATCAAATTCTTCGAACAGCAAAGCATCTACATCCAGCAGTACCGTCAAAGAAGTGAACCTAGTGAAGCCATACAACGATATCTACAAGAAGGTTGTAAAAATAAATGGTGTCCATGTAAAGGCCTATATTGACACTGGGAGTCAAGTCAATGTCCTAAACACACAAGTTTCTAGCGCATTGTCTCTCGAAGTTATACCTACTAGTGTTATCCTTAAAGGCTTTTCCGGTGGTCTTACTACAAGCCGTGGTAAAGTGGAGTTCCAGTTGGAGGTCGACGGAATAACTATGCAATGCCAAGCCCACCTATCTAATGTAAAAATGAACGAAGTTAATCTGCTGATCGGACAGCCTGTAATAAACAGCAAAGGTATGACCTTACCTGTCAGCAAGGATGTCGCTAATCTTAACCTTATTTCTGATTTCATGTCTTTAACTGGAGCTATCGAGGAAAACGACCGATTTGAAATCGTCACAGTTAATGAAGAACGTCTTCCACCGGGTTCCTCAATCATTGAAGTCCGTGTGCTTGGTAACCGAGTGGAGAACGACGTGGTGACGCCTCCTCGACACTACGAGCTTCACGGTGTGTCATACTCTCTGCCGGCAACCCTGCTGCATGGTGAGGATGGCTACATCAAAGTCTTCAACACGGGCTGCAAGACCATCGTATGGCCGCCGGGAGAGGTCCTGACAAGGGCCGAAAGCTGCCAGGAGCCACAGCCAGTTAGCCAGGTGTGTAGTCTTGCTCATTGCCATATTCTCGCTACTGATAACTCTAATTCTAGCCAGGCCATAGCCACTATTAATAGCATAGGGGGAGTAAAAATAGGCGATATAAAAATGGGATCATTAAAAAAAAAAGAACATTCTGATTTAATAAGTTTATTAACTCGATACAAACATTGTTTTGCTTTAAATTTGTACAACCCAATTCGTGTGTACCAGTACACACGAATTGGGTTGTACAAATTTAGTGCAGATGAAAATAAAACTTACCAGTGATCAGCCTGTTTATCGACATCCATAAAGACTGTCGCATAGTGAACAAGCAGTAGTAAAATCTAAAGTAAATGAATTATTAGATGCAGGCATTATCAAAGACTCGGAATCCAGTTACGCTTCTCCTGTGATCTTAGTAAAAAAAAAGAACGGTGACAGTAGGCTTTGCGTTGATTACCGCGCTTTGAATGCTATCACGGTAAAAGAAAGGTTTCCGTTACCTAATATAGACGATCAAGTTTCTAAGTTAGCTGGCAAAAAGTACTTCACCAGTATAGATATGGCCCAAAGTTACCATCAATTGACGATAAATCCAGATGATACTCATAAAACAGCTTTAAACAACTCCTCAAGGTCACTATGAGTATACCAGAGTTCCATTCGGTTTAGCAAACGCACCTTCAGTGTTTATGCGATTGATAAATAAAATAGTAGAATCCGTCGGTAGGTCAGACAATACACAAAACGAAATATTGGCGTTTTTAGACGATTTGCTTCTACCCTCAACTGATGTAAATTCTGGCTTAACAATTTTAGAAAATGTACTAAAAAAAATGGATACCGAAAATTTAAAATTAAATATGATTAAATGTTCGTTTTTGCAAAATCAAATTACATATTTAGGGCACGAAATATCTGCCAATGGCATACAGCCGGGTGAGTCAAAATTGTTGGCTGTGTCACAGTTTCCTTTGCCTAGTAATGTGCATCATGTACGTCAATTTATCGGATTGTGCAGCTATTTTAGGAGGTTTATCCCAAAATTTGCGTTAATTGCGCGCCCATTAACGGACTTAACAAAAAATAACGTTTCGTGGACTTGGGAAAGTAAACAAAACGACAGTTTTGAACAATTGAAGAATAGTTTGTGTTCTAAGCCCGTGCTGGCTTTGTATGACCCCGCACTTCCCACAGAAATACATACGGACGCATGTAAGTTAGGTGTCGCCGGCATATTGCTGCAAAGACAAATGACAGACAATTCATTGCGACCAGTCGTGTACTTCAGTCGTGTCACAAGTAAGGAGGAAAGTATGTACCATAGCTATGAGCTCGAAACCCTCGCAGTTGTGGACTCTTTACGTAGGTTTCGCGTGTACGTTATAGGTAAACATGTAAAGGTAGTCACCGATTGTACGGCGGTCCGAGCTACGCTCACTAAACGCGATATCATACCGCGCATTGCAAGATGGTGGCTTTTGATTCAAGATTATGACATTAGCGTTGAGTATAGGTCAGGAGATCGTATGAAACACGTAGATGCACTTAGTAGACATCCAGTCGATACAATGAATATACATCGTCTTGAAGTCGCTGATTGGTTTTATACATTACAATGCCAGGACGATAAGCTTAGTTCAATAATTCACCAGCTAAAAACCAACACTGCCGATTCGAACATAATAAACAATTATGTGTTTGTTGACGATAGACTTTATAGAAAAACCCTCAACGGGAATCGTCTGGTAGTTCCAAACTTGGGTAGATGGAAAATAGTTCAAATGCACCATGATGACATTGGTCACGTAGGATTGAATCGTTGCATGGAGTTAATAAAGAACGAATATTGGTTTCCGAAAATGACACGATTTATTAGAAAATATGTGACCGCGTGTCTTCACTGCGCATACGGCAAGGGCAGCTATGGTAGGAAAGAAGGAAAATTGCATCCCATTCCTAAACCTTCTGAACCAATGCGTATGGTTCACATAGATCACTTAGGGCCGTTCTGTACGACAAAAAAAGGATACCAGTACATGCTTGTAATGACAGATGCGTTTTCCAAATTTGTAATTGCCGAGCCAACACGTACTGTCAATTCTATAGAGACCGTTCGTACGCTGAAAAAGACATTTAGCCTTTTTGGTTATCCCAATCGTGTTGTGACAGATCATGGGAAGGCTTTCACAAGTAGGTACTTTAAAAGATTCGGCAATGATAAACAGTTTAGGCATACATTGAATGCTATTGCTTGTCCACGTGCTAACGGTCAGGTAGAACGTACAAACCGAACCATTCTCGATGCTTTGCGAGCTACTGATCCGAGTGAAGCTTCCAGTAATTGGGCCAATTCCTTGCCGGACATAATTTGGGGAATTAATAACACCATTAACGACACTACTACCTTTAAACCTTACGATCTAATGTTCGCTCGTTGTGGTAGGCCAATATGTGACGTTTCAATTCCCGGTCAGGAGTCTGAACCTGTAGAGACTCGACGAAAAAAAGCTTCTGATAGAATTCAAAAAGCGAGTGACAAAATGAAGCGCAACATCGATAAAAAACGCAAAAGTGCTCATTTGTGCAAAAGGGGCGATTTTGTTCTTTGGAGGCAGGGCCCTACAAGTAGCGCAGCTAGAGTCAATACCAAACTGGATGACTTGTATTCTGGCCCGTACATTATAACTAAAGTAGTGGGGAATGATAGATACCGGATTAGAAGCATAAAGGGTTTACGTGGCTACAAAAGTTTCTCGGGTTTAGTGTCCGTAGATGCGCTAAGGCCTTATAAAAGTATCGCACCTATATCAGATAGTGCCAGTAGTTCTGACGAGCAACTGGAAACCGAAGACCTAATTGATTTATTAGAAAGCTAATTAATGTTGTTTGCTTTCATTGCGGGAGCAATGATTTCAGGAAGGCGGAGTGTAACGGACGTGACGTCAGCCAACATGCAGCCCGCCAAAGCCAAGCCACCATATTGACGCCCCCCACTCCAGCCAAGCCAAGGTGTTCACCGAAGAGTGGGGAAGTGTTAATATAAGCCATAGCCAGCCATTTTATGATATCATTTTGATTGTGATTACAAGATCTAGACGTAACTCTGCCAGATTTTCATTTACCCTGTTTCAGTAAGGTAAGTAGGTACTGTTTAACTAAGTACATAGTTGTCAATGTTAGTCATCGCTTCGGGCCATACCCTCATTATTCGGGAAACCTATCTGGATCCAACGCTCCACATTTTCACAGACTAAGTATTATTATTGAAACCAGTCATGTCAAACACAAAATACGGCCCGCGGCCCGTATTCGCGCCGATATTATCAAGCGGCCCGTGTCCCGCGACCAGATACACGGTACCTACAATTGGCGGAACCCTAATCCCACGGGAATCATGTATATTTGTTTTCAAGCATAATAGTATTTTTTCAGTAAGCGACAAGGGACGACAAGATACTATGCCACTCGTGCACAAAATATTAACAAGTTACATATATCTACCCAAGACGAATACCATACTCGTGGAACAGAAAATGCACTTCCATTATTTTTATTTAAGCCTAATCAGAAGAAAGTACAAATTGATAACATTTTTACTTTTTATAGTGTCCTTGAGTTCCTAGAATGTATTTATTTGCTAACCAACTAGTTGTTTAGTGCCAATGTGCCTATAGCTATAGAAAGTCGAGTTTGACAACCCCCCTGCACTGGTTTAAAGGGATCATGAACGAAATAAGTAGGTACTCAAAATCTGTGGCAAATTCCCTAATTCTATACTAACATTCTGATTAAGTCAGGGCTACCTGATGATAGTTTCAATGGATGATCTGGAGAGATACGGCACTATTCATGCTTACTATATACAGGGGAAAATGAGCAGTGGGGCAATAACGGTGTTGCCCCATACATAATTCTCTTGTAGCCCTCTTCGATACAGAAAGGTACGGTGTGAGGTCTATCTTTAGGGGAGACTGCACGGGATTCATTTTTTTTATTAAAATTTGTAACATGCCTGCGAGAGCAAAAGGAAACACCCCTAAAGATAAAAAAAAATCCTGCTTAATTATGAACTTGCCTAACAACTTTGTGTCAGCTAAATCATCTCTTTTACCAAGAAATATTTACATACTGCCTGCCTAATCATTCCATAATTTCGGTCCAGGCACTTTCCGTCAAACATTGATTGATGTATTTGGATGTGAATTTATTCCCAGAAGCACGGCCCATGCTTGGGGCATACAAAAAAATGAAAGTACCTCGTGTTCTGGCAACAACTAATTTAAATTCAATGCAACCCACACGGCCATTTGCAAGTTTTTTTTTAGATAATATTGGCGTGTGACCCAATGTGCAATTAATTATGATCGAAATAAATAGATGATTCGAGAACCATGTATTACTTACTAGATACCTAGACAAGTAGAGTTAATAAAGTACCATATTTTAAGTCTAGACTTACCTATTTGGCCTTTAGATCCAAAATCGGACACAAAAAATGGTTTTGTCAGACAGACGGTTAATACCGGCCACGTGTAGATCATGCTGGGAGTACCAGGCTACCATAAAATACGAAGGTCAGACAGTCGTCTCGCCCGCTAATCAGTGATGGAACTCTTCATGAAACTAACTAAGTATAGGTAAAAGCGATGTCACTCGATGCACTCGACCTATTTATACTTCACTGCTGAACACCTTGAATAGAAGTCGCGAAGTTTTATGGCGACCAACTTCAAAGGAAAACTAACAAAAGACGCATTATGATCTCAATGACATTTGAGATATTTGCGGACATAAAATGTATGACAAGGACGGTGGTTCAATGATGAAAAGCAGGTACCTACCTACCTATTATATTATGTTCGTGCTATTTTCATTATGGTTGTTTTCCCCAAGAGAACAATAAGAAGCATCAAAGGGGCAGACAGCAAAAATACAAAACAAAAATGTTAAGATTATTTTAAACACATATTTAGCAGTATAACTTTGCTGCATTCTTTCCTAAAATAATGCAGATATTGTCTCTAATTAATTATGATATTGACCATGAAAACTGATAAGTTTGATGCTTGTCAATCATGTCTAAGCAATATGGACTGAGTTAACTGGGTTTTGTGATGAAATATCTTGCATACAACTGTTTTAATTATATATTGTCACAAGCGAAACATTCTCTTTTTCTAGGAAGAGATCCAGTATCTAAGAAAAACTTTGCACTCTTCCTTATTGACTGGTTGACCTGAAGATCTTCTCAGTTGCACCAAAAAACTCGGTTCTCCCCCTAAAATTTCAAATAATAATTTAAGTCAGTCGCAGATTGCTATCTTTCAAATTGTACATGTCATTGTTATAAAGATTGCGATAACATTAACATCGGTTCCACAAGTCCTGTAGTTTCTAATTTTAGACAGTGTTTGAATTTTCCTCATAGTAAAACTAATTCTGATGATTGGCGATTTGGCGCTCCTGAAAATGCAATAGCAACTATAATAGATGGCTTTGGTGAACTACTATTAAAAAAAATCATAAGTACTTATTAGACAATAATAGTTAGTAGTTTTTGACAATAAAACTGGCTAATAGAGCCAGTTTTATTGTCAAAAACTAACTAAATATAGATTCTGGTTCGCAGCAGGCAGACAGGTCGTAACGCCGCGGAATGACGACATAATGTACCAGGGACTCATACTTACAAAAGAAGTCCATTACAATAAATAAGTTAACTAGAATCAACTATTGAAAAACAATAGATGAACGCCATAAAACTATTGAAAGTAGGTTTTCTTAGAAAGATTTCTCTATGGTTTTGCTTAATTCTTTGGAAGTAGAAACAGCGATGTTATTGAACAATTGGCTTCAACCCACGCGTATTTACAAGGTTTTAAATAAGAGGGTGACGTTACTTTCCATAACGATTATGAAACAAAAAATATAAAGGATTTCGTCATAATGACGGATGACGAAGTGAAAGACATCTTTTACGCTTAGCTTGGTAAATGCAACTTTCGTCTCGAGAAAATATTTGAAAACACAATTATGTCTAATATTTTTTCCGGAAGAGGGACTCCCTTTACAATAAACAAATTGGTCCTTTTTACGGTGAGTACATACAAAAAAACTTCTGTAGGATTCCTAAAATCTAAAATCTCTAAAATCCTCGGTCAGTAAGTAGCCCTTTAACTTTCAGGGAAAGATACCTTGCCCCCAAAGGTGTGATTTTCTAACACCTTTGTACCAGTAAATCATGATTACTCAGGAGGTATCGCGTCACCTAGCTCAACCGCTCTCAGGACATCGGCACGTTACATTTTATTAGACACGTATTCGTTTTAGGGAAGATGTTTTCCTTGTTACATGACGCGTAATGTAGTAATAAATTGTAAAATGTACTTGAAAAACACATTAGTTTGACCACAAAACAGATTTGGATGAATTAGGTGACTATCTGACATCATTCTCTATTTTGCATACAATGTTACTATAGAATAATGTATCTTCAGCGATTCTGGACTTTGTTCAGTTAGTCCCGCGGAGATTTTCTGAAAATTCAACAGTTTTTCAGTCATGAACTCATGACTTATCTATCCTTACATAATATTATTATAAAACATAGTCCGCCGCGTCTGTCTGTCTGAATGCGATAAACTCAAAAACTACTGAACGGATTTTCAAACGGCTTTCAACAATGGATGCAGTGATTCATGACTCATGAGAGAGGTTTAAGTGTGTATAATTATTATAGTTTTGTGCAAATTGGCTGAAATATGACGATGATTGTTGAAGATGTCGGAAAAAATAATGCTGACTGGGAGTGGGAGCTTTACTGGCGTGCGCCACGTAAACCGTATAGAGTTACATACAATTCATGTTTTACAGGTTTATGCAACTACTAACAATTTCAACAAAAAATCTGCAATAGCATTCTGTCTATCTTCTAAGGATAACCCACAGTAACCATTTTAATCTTTCTGAATTAGATAAAAATTTCATTATTATTTCCGAAGCAATTTTGACCAGTATTTTAAAAATCCTAATCCAATAAAATATGTTATTTAAATTGGGCATTTAATTTAGATTGAAATATGCCTGAACATTATATCATTTAAATTAAAACTCAAGATATCACAAATTCAAAATTACGCATAACAAAATAATTATGGTTGACGGCGGCGGCGGCGGCGGCGGCGCGAGCGTAAGGCAAGGACAGCAGTCAATGACCTTTTCCTGGGCTATTAGGTATGCGATCATCGCTTCGCTTCCTTTTAATCCTGGTAATACGTTCCCGTGGGATATTTTCCGACATACACGCGGCTGACGCCGCGGACAAAAGCTAATATAATATAATAAAGCTGAAGAGTTTGAACCAGGGACCATACAACCCCGGTTAAGGGTTAAGCCTTTCGAAGGGGTAACCCATTCAATGGGTTACCTTTATCATGATGTAACCCATTGAAAGGGTTTTATACTAGAAACCCAGTGAAAGGGTTACCTGATAACCCATTCTATGGGATTTATACTTCAAACTTTGAACGCGCTAATCTCTGAAATTACTAGTCGGATATGAAACGAAGTAGACTTTTGGAAAGGGGGCGACTAGAATCAATTCTATTTTTTACGTCCAAAAGGGCCTTATTTGTGCCTATTTGAAATAAATAATTTGGACTTTGACTTTAAAAAAATATTTTTGCAATTGATAGCCCAGAACTAGTAGACAGACTTGTTTCTGTCTATGTTTTCTATTTATTTATTTTATTTATTTATTTATTTGGGTCGTTTTAATATATTGTGATTACGACTGCCACTCGAACGAAGGCGAGGCAGAAGAATAATCTTTCCAATAAATGGTCTTTCCAATTTGGTGGTAGTAACAGATTCCTAGACATGTTTACCTATGCAGTAGGCATAGGCAGGTACAGTCCGCGAGGTCTAAGCTGAGCTTTGCATTATTGTGAGTGCACATGGATATTGTAGGTGTGACGTCGGACTAGAGCGCAACACGTCCTTTGCTTGGTTTAAACCGGTTTATACCGATATTTTTATCGATTTTTACTCTACTTTTCGTAATCACTCAAGCAAATGCAAAGCTCAGCTTAGGCTTCGCGGACTGTATAGAGCAGGGATGGCAAACCAAAGGCACGCGTGCCCTTGGTGGCACGCGACAAAACAATTTGGGCTTGGCAGCAATTGAGGAATTTAGATACAAACCTAAATTATAGTTACAAACAGAAATCTGAGCGCGATATTTCCATCTACGTATGCCTGTTATTTTCAGAAACCGTTTGTCAGATGATTCTAAAAGTAATACCTTAAATACGAACCTGATATAAATTAAGGCTCCGCCGTCTGTCTGTATCTGTCTGTCTGTCTGTCCGTCTGTCTGTCCGTCTGTTACCAGGCTGTATCTCATGAACCGTGATAGCTAGACAGTTAAAATTTTCACAGATGATGTATTTCTGTTGCCGCTATAACAAAAAATACAAAAAAATAGAATAAAATTAATATTTAAGGGGGCTCCCATACAACAAACGTGATTTTTTTGCCATTGTTATAGATAATGGTACGGAATTCTTCGTACGCGAGTCCGACTCGCACTTGGCCGGTTTTTTATTTTATCGTCTTTAGTTATCGAACCCCGTCACGTCTGTGAAGTTTCCAAAAAAAAGAAAGATTTTAAAACTGATATTTCAAGTGAGTACACTACAGGCGGTTGATGACCCAAAAAAAAAACTCAACATCTTTTTTTATTTATCATGTTTAAGATATCGATACCATCACGTCTGCGGAGTTATGCTAGCTTATTTAATTTGACCTTATAAAACAATATTCTTTGTTTTACTTATTCACAGAACAGCTATTAATAATTTTATATGTTTGCCTAATTTTAATGCATCATTACTTATTATAAACATGTTTAGCAGAGGTTTTCCTTATAAATGACATGACGTGTAGGTATTAAACGCTGTATATGATTATGTAAATATTCGGTAAAGAAACTGATACAGGAAAGTATTTTTTTTTGTTAATTATGTGATTTGAATGTTTAACACTTTTTGAAACAAATGTTATATCCAGAAAAATCTCCATTTTTAATCTAAACAAATCACAAAAATCAGTTGTCCCAACATTTTGTCGAATTATGCGAACAAAACTGTATGGAGCCGTTGATTTTTTTTTCGCGATTTCAGGGTTTGTCCCATAGTAACAGTTGTAGATAGATACTAATGATAACAAAGATAAAAATAATTTAATTTGTCAAAACATACGTATACATGCAAATTAAGGCTTCTACACACTGGCGCGACTTGTCGCGCGACGCGACTTTGCGATATCTATCCGTAGAACTATTTCTATGAAGTCGCGCGCGACACTACACACAGGAGCCACTTGTCGCGCCGCGAATCAGATATATCGCGTTACGTGATGCGTCTTGTGTAGGCTCTTCAGACTGACGCGATATCGCGGCGACACCATACGAAATGATCCATTTTGTATGGCGTCGCCGCGATATCGCCGCGATATCGCGTGGCTAGCGCGACGCAACACGAGAGATAATTATTACTACATTTAAAATTTTATAGGACCTTGCAAATGTCAATCATCCTAATTTATACCTTATTGCAAAGAGATAAGAGTTACATTGCAATGACTTAGGTACTTGGTTTTGCCGGCTAGTCGGCATGCTCAAAGGAATAAATTATCTTTATTCAAGTAGCGCTACTAGTCGCGCGACGCGACTTGTCGCGCTACGCGACACATGAAATGGGTATATAAGGCGCTTCAATGTGAGGTGAGCTCAGTACACGGCGAGAGGCCCTTCTGGCCCCGCCGAAGATCGGTTAAGCAGAAAAGGCACTCCGGAGCCATCTGCAATAGGTCAGGAACAAAAAAAAAAAAAAAAAGGTGAGCTCAGTAGTAGACGATCTTCGTCAGAGGACGAAGGCAGGTCTGTGCGTGTTTGCTGAGCGAGGTTAGGTTCGATTTCCCGGTCGGTCGACATAACCCAACCTTTTGGTGGGAAATCCTCATGGATGTCCTCCGCCCTGGGGTGGGAGGAGGGGTCTGTCAGACTCTTACTGACTAAAAACCACCCCAGTATTACGAGTATACGCCATACAAAATGGCATTTCGTTCGTATGGTGTCGCCGTGATATTGTAAAGCGAGTCGTCATGCCATCTAATTTTAGGGATTGACACTATTGCCAGCTCACTTCAAGTCCACTTCATCTAAGTTTTCGTGGTGAGATTTTTACAGAATAGGTCGAGGTCTGTGCGTGTTTGCTGACCGTGGTCCTAGCTAGGTTCAATATTACATACATTTTATTAATTCAAATATTTTTTTAATTTCTATTAGATTCCAATAGGTCTCATTGGCTATTGAGTTTTTTACTCGACTGCGTGACGCAAAGGAGGGTGTTTATAAATCATGACTTTAGCCAGTTTTACCAATTACTTAAACATTTCAGTGTGTGATTAGAACCATTCTAAACACTGTCGAAAACATTTAGTTTTTTTCCAAAGTAAAATAAAATTATAAGCAAAATAGTAGACAAGTCATTGCAATGTGACTCTTATCTCATTGTGATAAGGTAATGTTTGACGAAATTAAGTAATCAACCAATCTGCCTATCCTTTTCCTAACCATGATGGGGTCGGTTTCTAGTGTAACCGGATACAGTATTTTACGTGGAGCGACTGCCTATCTGGCCTCCACAACCCAGTAACTGGGTAATACCATACCCCTCGGCCCTTTGGTAAGACTGGTTGTCAGACTTTCGGACTTCTGACGACCCGTAACGGCTGTCAAAGATCCACGAATGACAGACAGCTTATCGTGCTTTTGGAGGCACGGAAGGTTCTTGGTATGCAAAAATGGTCACCCAGCCGCGGACCAACCTCAACAATCTAGTAAAAAGCGAAATAAACTAATAAAATAATAATTTCTCCATTTCAAATTATAAAAGACCTTGCAAATGTCAATCATTCTAATTTATACCTTATCGCAATGACATAAGAGTTACATTGCAATGATTTGGTATTTGCGGCTGGCGGAATGGTAAAAAAAAATACCCTTTGAAACTGCCGCAAGCCAGCCGCTACTGCGCCTAGCTGTACCTATATTATTCGTGGATTTTGACTCAAAATTCGATTTTTTTATAATTTACCAACTTCACAAAAAAGAGGAGGTTTTCATTGTTTTCAAGTCGGTTGTATTTTTGTTTATGTTTATAAGTAGTAGGTAGGTACCTCAGTACTCCGTCGTTTATAAGCCGATTTGGAAAATTATTTTTTTATTTGTATAGATTATACTTCCAAATTGGTCCTAGTTTTATCAAAATCCAGTTCTAAGGATGGGATCCATGAGGAACTGAGGGAACTTCTCAAATATTATAGGCATACCTACTACATATAGCGATTTTTATATTTTCATCAACCGGTCAATCATTTGCATACAGAAAGTATCATTTAGTGAAGTGGAACTGATGAAGAAGACCACAGACGGCCACCGGAACTCCTCAATGATAAGTACTTACCTATTTCACGGGTGGAGATAAGATATCTCTATTCATTTTTTTAAGCGACAATGACGAAGCAAATTTTAATAAATGGTTGTGATCAAAATGGTACCATCAAACTGATCTGAGGATGAAGCCGGTAGGCACCGGAACTCCGTAATAAAACAATGATCCTAGCCGTGTTTGGGCTTATTGGAATTGTCAAGAGATGCACTCTGGATATAAATGATTTTTACCCGACATCAAAAAAAGGAGGACGTTCCCAATTCGTCTCTATATAGGTAGGTATATTAAGTAACACTTAATTATGTTCGGGTATAACTTATTTGTTTATGAATCGATTTTTATAATTATTTAATTTGGTAGATGAAGCTTGTGCCGACTTGCGCGGTCCCATATAAATTTTATTATTCTTGCTTGGGTACCTAGTTTTGAGTTAGCTTAGCAATAATAGGTAATTTACGTATTTAATCCAATTGGTGTAGATATGTTGATGATGCTATAAAACTTCCTGTCACTGTTATTTACATAGCAGGTAGTGGTAGGGTAGGTACCACAAAGTGAAAAATAGGTAAGCACAAATCTTTTTACAAAAAAAAAATCGTTTATTGCCGCCGACTTCCGAAATTTAAGTTATTTTTCACCATAGTGTTTATTTTTTAATTTAAATTTCACGTCAAAAGTTTATTTTCACAACCACATTTACAGTACTTACCTATAAGCTGACCTCTTATTGTAAGGAAAGCCTAATACAGGGTCAAATTAAATTAGTTCGCGAAACTGCGCAGATGTTATGGGTATTGTATACCAAAAAATTAAGTTACTTATTTAATTTTTCTGACTACCCGTAACCAGGGACCATTTTGGTTACCCATTGAAAGGGTTTTCGATAGGGTTTTTCTAAGCGGTTAAACAAAAACCCATACGATATGGGTAACCCTTATGAACGGCTTTTTATTAAATTTTGGTAACCCATTGAAAGGGTTTTCGATAAAAACCCATACGGTGTGGGTAACCCTTTTGAACGGCTTTTCAAAATAACCCACACGTTACCGTTACTAAAATGGTCCCTGGGTAGAATAGAGATAGAACTGGTCATGCTACGCGTGCTGGGCGGATATCGAATTAACATAATATTATGATTTTTTAATGTTACTGGGTTTCAAGTAGTTAAAGAAAGAACCCATTGAATGGGTTATCATGTAACCCTTTCACTGGGTTTCAAGTAAAAACCCATTCGATGGGTTATCATGTAACCCTTTCAATGGGTTTCTAGTATAAAACCCTTTCAATGGGTTGTTACATCATGAGAAAGGTAACCCATTGAATGGGTTACCCCTTTGAAAGGCTTAACCCTTAACCGGGGTTGTACGGTCCCTGCCCGTAACGACTAAGTTTAAACAACATGTCCCAGAATTAACGCACAACCTCTTAAAGGGTCATTGTATTCATCATTATGGACAACTTTTACTATGGGACCAAACCTGAAATCGCGAACAAAATATATATTTTGTATTTTTATTTTTTTATAAAAATATCTATTTTTTTTTAAATGTTCTATTTTAGGAACAAACAATGAATGCATATAAACTTAAGTAATAAAATAAAATTTGCGGCCTCTCTTAGAACCGGATGACCCCATCACTCTCCTCCAGGAAAGCAATAGGGCCACGAGTACAGTGCACAAATTACACAAACCGACCTTCCGTCCTCGCCGCCGAGGTACCACGCGAACTTCCCGACTAAATATTAATAAAAGTCCTCCCCCCCGTCCCTTGAATGTCGATGCGCCAGCCGCCCGGTTAGAGGCTGAGAGCGCCCGCCGCAGCAATAAATATAGTAACCCCCGTTAATAATCATGATCTAAATATTGATCCAGCCCGTCCCCAAATTACTAATTTTGTGATCCCCGAACGACGCCCTAAGCCGAGGTCCGTACCCCACAGGGGGTGCCCTTAGTGCGCTGTCGTTTAGTTTTAATAAATATATTTTACGCCCTGGCTGGAGGCTTTAAGCTTAAAAACCTTAGGGCAGCCACAGGAATATCCGGTTAAGGAGCCACGGCCTCTCTAGGTCTGCTACGAGATGCCATTCAAAAATTGCGAATTGGTACCTACAGCGCCTTTTTTAGGGTTCCGTATCTGAAGGGTGCCAAACGAATCCTATTATTAAGCCTCCGCAGCCCGTCCGTACGTCTGTCTGTCAGCGAGTTGTATCTCATGAACCGTAATAGGTAGACAGTTAAAATTTTCACGATTGTGTATTGCTATTATCACTAAGTATAATAAAAATAAAATAAATTTAAAAATTAAAGGGGGTCCCATTATCCCATACCAGAAACCTGTTTTTAAGGTTCCGTACCCAAAGGGTAAAACGGGAACCTTATTACTAAGGCTCCGCTGTCTGTCTGTCCGTCTGTCACCAAGCTGTATATCATGAACCGTGATAGTTAGACAGTTGAAATTTTCACAGATTATGTATTTCTGTTGCCGCTATAACAACAAATACTAAAAAACAGAATAAAATAAATAATTAAGGGGATCCCATATAGTTATAACAAACGTGATGTTTTTGCCGTTTTTATAGTTAATGGTACGGAACCCTTCGTGCACGAGTCCAACTCGCACTTGGCCGGTTTTTGTTTTACTAAAGAACCTAGCGATAACCATAAAAATGAAGTATTCAATACTGTACCGTGTACGGTGGTACGGAAACCTTCGTGTGCGAGTCCGACTCGCACCTGACTGATTTATTTTACAATATTATGCTTCTGGTATTTTTTTGTCCAACATTTTTATTCTAATCTGCAGGAAGTTTAGGTTAGTTCTAATACTGATGCATTGTTTCCAATTAAACAAATATCAACTTTATTAGTGTGTAAATTAAGATGATTTCAAAATGATAAATAAGTACCTACTCACAAAAAGGCCATAAAAACGTGTTGCAGTCGAAAGTACACTTTACCTAAAGAAATTAAAGTTATTGTTCCGAAATCACATATATTGGAAATTCCTACTTGGGTTGGGTTGGGTTAATGTCGCCGGGAGGACACAGCGTGGCATACGCTGGCAGAGTGTGCCGCTTGGGAGCAGCCACGCCGTGACCTCATCTCAGGAGTAGGGACCTGGGAGGAGTCCTGGGACGCGATGGTATCCTTCTGCGAAACAGTCGTGTCGCAGAAGAAGGCAGAGAGCTGACCAGAGGGCCACCTCAGGTCAGCTCTCTGCAGAGGCCGGCCGCCACCAGCCGGTGATCGCAGAAGTCGGTCTTGGTCTTGCTCCCATGATCCCCTGTGTAAGTGTGGGAATCACTGGGGTGGTTTTTAATCAGTAAGAGTCTGACGGACCCCTCTGCCGCCCCAGGGCGGAGGACATCCATAAGAATTTTCCGCCCGGGAACAAAAAAAAAATGTTGGCTTATAATTATAACCTAACCTCGCTCAGCAAACACGCACAGACCTGCCTTCGTCCTCTGACGAAGATCGTCTACTACTGAGCTCACCTCACATTGAAGCGCCTTATATACCCATTTCATGTGTCGCGTAGCGCGACAAGTCGCGTCGCGCGACTAGTAGCGCTACTTGAATAAAGATAATTTATTCCTTTGAGCATGCCGACTAGCCGGCAAAACCAAGTACCTAAGTCATTGCAATGTAACTCTTATCTCTTTGCAATAAGGTATAAATTAGGATGATTGACATTGGCAAGTCTTATAAAACTTGAAATGTACTCTTGTGTCGCGCGGCGCGTCGCGCGACGTGTCGCGCCTGTATTTAAGGGGTTGCGTGTCGCAATATCGCAGAATCGCCACGCGACGCGACGCGCGACAAGTTGCGCCAGTGTGTAGAAGCCTTTAAGCATGCATACTGGCATACATGTTTCACTCGGTAAGCTTTATAAAAATTCCAAATAAATACAAAACTAAATTATAAAATAAACACTAAATTACTAAAGGCACTTCAATCCAAGTACACAATAGTCAGTAATAAACATTGATAAGTCAGTAAAATAAATTAATCATAAAATAAGATTTCACAAAAATTAAGGATTAAGGGTGCTATCACAAAAAAAAACGTTTTTTGTTAATTTCTTATCTAATTGTGAGAAAGTTTGAAATAATTGAAATATTAAGTCTGTGTAACTGTAAAAGTACAGTTTTCGTGATGATAAACCATTCGTGTCAGTCAGTCTCAGCACCTGTTAATAGTTTCATCACTTTGGCGCTCTCGAAAATATAGCTTATTTCGCCGTTGATTTACATAATGAAGATATTGTATATTCATAAAATAAAATTTTAATTTTATCATACGGTGGCTTAAGCCCAGTGTCTGATTTTTAAATTTCTTGGTAAGGTTTGTTAAATAATAGAAAAAAAACATTACCGACAGGATTTTTTTTTTTAAATATAGGTTTTTTCAACTTTATTTTCTGAGACTATTTGTAACATTTTGATGGTTCTTTTTGCTACTTTTTTGAGTTAAACATGTCTGCTTACATAAAATATAAAAAAAAAAACGAAATGTATGTTATTATATTGAAGAAAAATGTACCTAAATTCAACACGATATCGTCAATTTTGTGTGAAGAGGCAGCGGAAATTATTTTTTTACAATATTATGAAATAACATTTTCGAATAAAAAATAGCTACTATTTGAGATGAAAGAGTAATCTATCTTTTTTTTTTTTTTGGGGTCTGAAATTATCAAATAACTTCTCCCGCTCTTCGTGTCAGACTTTTACTGACTAAAACCCACCCGTATTCCTTCATTTGCCTGTGTGCCAGGGCCATGATATCCCTTTCGGCGCAGCCCTGGCAGGAAGAGTAATCTATCTGTCGCTCTATTAGTTACATTTGGTTTAGTTTAATTTTGCCGCAAAATGTACCGAAAACTGCAGTTTTTTGTCAATTTTTGTGAATGCGTCCTTAATAAAATAAACAAAATAAAGAATGTCAAATAGTGTCATGCAAAAAGTTATTTATATTATAATAACACTTGTCTGTTAATAAATCTCGAATCTTTTTTTTAAACAGTTACTGTGGTACTATAGGTACACCTCTGCCAAACCCTTCGGGGATTACAGGCGTGATATTATGTATCAACTAAACATGATCAAATCTAAATTGAAGCATTATTTTTGATAAGTACTTTAAAGATTAGGCGGTTTTAAACTTAACCTTTTGGACCTCCAAAAATTAACATTTTGCTACTTAAGGGGACGATAACCGACTTGTAATTATTTATAATGATTTTATACTGAAAATCACGTCTAAATGAGTAGTGTTAATGATTTGAAAAAAAAATATATGTTAAATTAGAGCATTTTATCAATAATTTAATGTGATTATTTTAGATTACGTTTATATTGCATAATAAAATTAATTTGTAAAGTTATGTCTTACGCAGATAAAAAAACTGAGAATGGCGCAAATCTACCAAGCGTATTTTTCTGAAACCTTCACCAATTCAAAGATAATTTAATTATTGTTCTTTTAGTTTACGCGGTTTACCGACTTTACAAAAAGGAGGTTCTCAAGTCGTCTGTATTTTTTTTTTGTGTATAAATTAATTAATAACGCGTCAAATTGGGGACAGCGCTCCTTGATGAGCAAGTCCTATTACTGGCTGATCGTACGACGCGTTGCGTAAGCTCAGTACAGAACACGCAAGCTAACCACTCAAAGTCACTGGCATATATCTGCGTCTTAAGTACTTTATGAATCGACCTGAACTTTAATCTTTACTCAGTAGTTACAGTTACCTACTCACTATCTTTTGTCTTGTCGGGACATTTAATCATAATCATAATATCATCATCTAGTGCATCCATGTAGTTTGCAAGTTGTTAGGTACAAGTTTATAGGTTTCATACATAAACCCTGCTAGGGCACATCAATATAAATAGTTTAATGTGCTACAGTGTCACAATATTAAGGTTTCTACAGACTGGTGCGATATCGCGGACGCGACAAGGGTCGCGCTACTTGTCGCGCCCGCGATATCGCACCAGTTTGTAGGAGCCTTTAAAATCACTGTGCAATTTTAACATGTTTATCAGACGTCCATCATAACTCATAACTCATGATATAATACAGGATAGGGTAAGAACAATTTCCTGGTCATTATTTCAATTTTTTTTTTGGATCATCAACCGCAGTTAGTGCCGTCACTTGAAATATCAGTTTAAAAATCTGCTTTTTTGTGTAAACCTCACAGACCCGATGTGTATCCATAACTAAAGTTGTGGCCTTTTTTTACGCGATTGACCATCGCGACGTAACTAGTGAAGTAACCATACTACTCGGTACTCGATACTCACGATAAATCGATTTAAGTTAAATGTCAAAACGGGCCTATTATTTTTTGACAACTATAAAAACGAAAAAACAAAAAAAAATACAAAACTCATACTTCAAGAAACAACACTACCAGTGGAGGACAACCCCAAAAAAAACAAATCGTTAAATATTTTTATTTGTTATTTTGTCGTGTTTACTTATCGATATCCCATCACGCTTGACCCTGTATATCTATCTAACCAGCGGGGTTATTGTGTGACACACTCATTACGGCAATAGGTTTCATTTTGATAGTTCCACATCATTCATTTTGTTAAATCGTTGTTGAGCAGACGAATTTTTCAAACAACTCAATTAATTATTTAATTTGAATAATACCTATTAATTTAATTTCTTTAAAAATATATACTTAACAATTTAAATAATAATATACTATTAAACACTTTATTCTTATTTTGGTCTGTTAAGATTTTGATAAACGTGTTTTCTACGCAAAGTTCTGAGAGTTAGACGTACAATAAATCTACAGTTTGAAAGTCAATGACCCGTGGTTATAGGCTCAGGTGAATATTGTGAACTTTAAAGGGTATCAGTCTTTTCTAATAATATTTTGAAATTGAATCTGATTAGTTATTTTTTATTGAATTAATTGTTAAAACAATTGAATTTAGAGACGATTGTTGTAATTGTTGAACGATTTATGAAATTAATCTGTTATTTAATCATTAGTAATTTTTATTTACTGAGCACGTAGCGGCTATTTTATACATTTGCAAGAAAATCGCATTTGGAAGTACCTAATTATTTAAATTAATATTGGGAACTTGTGAACATTTATGAAAACAATTTAAACACATTATTTTAATTAAAAATTTTGAAATTCAATTGTAAGGACTAACCTAACTAAAAATTGTATTAAAATAAATACACAAAACAAAAAATCCAAAAAGAGATTTTTCGACCGTGACAGGACTCGAACCTGCAATCTTCGGATCCGAAGTCCGACGCCTTATCCATTAGGCCACACGGTCGCTGAATGTTATCGCGAAATAGGTCATCATGTGCGACTATGCGAGCCTCCTGCGCGTCACGTCACGGATGACGTCACAAGGTCGTTCACCCGCCCGGCCTCCGTGCCGTACCTAGAGTTTTCCGATAATTTCGTTTTCATTTACGTTTCACGAACATGTTTTCATTTACGTTTCACGAACATGTTTATTTACTGACTTATGACTTACACATATAATTCACACAAGGTTAAATGTATTATAATTGTTAGGTAGGTACTGTTTATTTATAAAACAAGATAATTGTTGGGAAAATCCATTTATAGCTCAATGTAAGGAAATTCATTAATATTGTAATTTATTTAGAAGAATTAATTGATTTTGCGTTTGATTAAATTAATTGCTTGAAGTAGGTACTTGAATAACTTCATTCATACGGGTTTTCGTTAGTATTTTCAGTTGCCATTGTTTCTGAAGTATTACCTAGACCAAGATTAATAGCTAGATACGCATAATAAATCATGTTAACTACGTAATTACTAATTACTGAGATTGAGATCCATCCTTTGTTTGTTAGAATTTATAGGAATTACATAAAATTCTACATATTATCATCAAGGATAGTTAAGTACTTATTTTTCAACACTTTAAACATGCGTACGTACGTAAAACGGATGGGCTACTAAGTCATCCTGTCTGCGTTTATCTATCCTTTTCCAAATATGTGGCTATTAAGAGAGAGATATAACTGCCAGAGAGCACACGAATCCTTTTCAAAGTCCATGCTTTATGAAAGAAAGCCTATCCACTTAGATTCACCGTGATCCATAGAGTTGGACCACAGATCATAGAAGTCATCCAGTCTGCGTTTATCTATCCTTCTTCCAAATATCGCACCTCCGCTCAAATAGTGTCGTAAGTCAAAAAAATCAGTCATAAGTATGACACTATTTTAGATAAGATTTTGTAATTTTCTGAAACGAATGGAACAATATAAGAGTTTTCATTTTCTTTGAATTGTGACACTATTTGAGCGTCAAAGCCCATCAACTTAGATTCACCGTAGATCCATAGAGTTGGACCACAGACCAGAGAAGTCATCCTGTCTGCGTTTATCTATCCTTCTTCCAAATATGTGGTTGTTAAGAGAGCGATATAACTGCCAGAGAGCACACGAATCCTTTTGAAAGTCCATGATTTATGAAAGAAAGCCTATCCACTTAGATTCACCGTAGACCCATACCATCTTATAACAAAATAAGATTTAACTGAATACTTAGTTCGGTACTAAGTTGTCACTTTTGTATTAGGAACTTTACGGTAGACGGAATACAGTTTAAAATTCAATAATGGCTCCATGGTTTAAACTTGGGTCTGAAGATAAACCTTGTTTTGTAATAAGGCCCAAAGAGTTTTGTTCGTTTTAGTTTCCGCACTATATTTGTGTTGTATAACAGCTGAATTGCCTTGACGATTACATGTCGGTGGATTTATGTTGGTATCGGGTCCATTTACGGGTTTAGGTCACGATGTAGGTCGTCATTTCTTAAATACCAGGGTGCGTACCAAGGCATGGAGAGGGGTCTCGGTGTAGTCGGTATGTAATGGTTCGTCACCCATCTACGGACCGACGTCCGGCGTAACATTTTAAACATCTATATTTTTTTTACCCGTTCACAAAATAAATAAATAAACAAATAAGCCTATGAAAACAGTAAACAATCTTAGCGGAAATATTGCGGCGAAAAGAGCGACACGTACTTCTAGCATCAAGCCTCAGCCGGTACTGTCGGTACACGGGCGTTTACGCACACATGCATAGGTACGTATTATGTTCTGAAATAAGAATATGCGATTTACAAAAAATCTATGATAAATTAGTATTTTGCTTGTAGAATAATCAGACAAAAAATCAGAATGATTGCATGTATATTAATACGAGTTTTAAGCGTTATAAGAAATTTTTAGAGGTATCTTCGTGATTTTTTTCTATCGTATCAAATGAGTTATATTATGTTTGCAATACAAACTCAAAATAGCTTAGATCCTGAAGAACATCATATATTTTTCTGATTTTGTTTACTCCAGTGGATCATAAACTTTTAGGCAATATAAAACTTGCGTTTAGCTCCTGTAAGCCCCGTAACCTTGAAAATAGATCCGTGTGGCTGTTAAATAGCCACACGGATCGATATCGAATAATAGAGTTGAATTGAAAACCATGTTTCTATAAATTATATTAATTAGCCTCTTCACAGATACAAAACCATATAGGTACCTACATACTTACAGAGCTCGAACTGATTAAGTGAATAATACAGGTCTTATCGAGATTATATTATGAATCCATTGTCTTTTCCAAATAAAGGCTCGTACAAACTGGCGCAACACCGGTAGATAACTTCTTTGAAAATTTCACGGATGGCGGCGAGCTTTAACGTAACTCATACCACGTATCTAAAAAGGACTTTGTAATAAATTATAATGTCTGACGAAATAATAATGACATCACCGGTTTATTACCTATTCCCTATGTGCATACGTTACATGAATACAATGGTACTTGCCATATTAATAATACATAAGTAGGTCTATTACGTTTGTTCGACATGACATTATTATTTATTTTACTAGTTGCTTCATTGTTTTATGTTAATCAGTTTTATCTGGGAATAGCGACAGTTTATGACTCGTTTTGAGGTTTTGACAAAAGACTGATAAGTACCTATCGTCATTGCGGGAAATGGACGGCCGGTCCATTTCGTGTAATGAGGATTATAGTTATTAACCGTAGAACTGATGACCGTTGGGGTAGACGTGTCCTTGAATTGAGGCCACGTATCCGATTCGTCAAACGTTGGGTAGGACTCTCTCAGGTTTGGTGAAGCGACGATTTTCGCTGTTCGCCTGGTAGCAGCTGGATGAGGGGAGGCGAGGATGGAGTTAAACAGCACGGGAATGGAGAGGCCAATGTCCAGCCACGAACTGAACTAGGCTAGTTATAATGATTTCAGCCGAAAACCATTTAGGTACTGCTTGTGGCCGCTTTGGAGAATACTATATTGACGGACTGTCGAAAATAACTGCTTGTTAAAACCCCATAAAAACCTTTTTTGGCAATAGCCCAATTTTAAGATTTAATCTGGTAACTATAGCGAATTTTCTTCAAAAGCTGTGTCATTTTACTATTCTAGTATAACAAAAAAAATTGGCAGTAGCAATTTTCTGTACATAATAATCTGTGAGATAGCCACTTCGTCAGTTATGCGTACCTAGTAATCCCAGCATTATCCCTGATTGCTGTATTCTATGGGAAAAACTATTGTTCTAGCTAGCAACATGTTATTTAAATGATAACAATGCAGGTAAATGGTTAAATTTAGACCACTTCCTGTTATCTTAAGTTAACCACAATAACTATAGAAAAAGACCTGATCTTTTATGTGTTTATAAACATAACTTCTGTTTGAAACGTAATATTGGATTAAATTCCTAAGATTCATCTTTGATAATAATATTTCTACATATTATAATTTTATGTAACTTATGATAGTCAATACGAAGTGACTTTGAAACGTCGACAGCGACACAGTAATACCCAAAATATTATGCGAAGTCTATCAGCATCACGTATCGTAATCGTATCATAGCGTACTACAACATATTGCACGCTTTACAAAGTTACGTCATGCAGATGTTAATTTAATATTAAAAAAAAACTGTCTGGTCTCTGGCTGATTCATTTCACATATTAATGATATGATTTGTTTGTTTGATATACACAGATGCCGCGTTCTTCATACTTTATTAGTCCGGAAACGTCCATCGCTGATTAATTGAGGACTTGCGTGTGGTTTTACTCCTCCTATGCTAGGTACCTACTGCTTAAGTATATGAAAAGAAGAAAGAAGATCGCATGTAAGACCTGGATGAGCCTCGCACAGACCAGGGAAGCATGGCACAAAAGGGAGGGTGTTTATAGCTGTGGTTGGAACAAGGCTGCCAATGATGATGATATTAAATAATGTGGATAAAAGCCACACCCATTCAAAACTGCATCATCAATTCATGAGCCTAAAGCAGACTGCAGCACTGGACAGAGGCCTCTCCATCAATCCCATGTATTTTTTCTCGATTCTTGGCTACAGTAACCCAGCTGTTGCCAGCCTCTCTGACAAAATCGTCGTTCCATCTACCCTGAATCCTACTTTCATTTCGCAGTAGGTGGGTACAGTCTGGGAAATCTAATTCACATACTACGTCATTTTGCCGTGTTATAACAATTTCGTACAACTGACAAAGAATGACTGTTGTGATTTGAATATACGGAATTACGGATAATTGAAATTGGTAGTCTATCTAATGAACAATTATTTTTTCTTACTTTACATAATAATAATTTAAGTAACTATCTCTGGAAAATATTACCATATGCACAATGAGTTAAGGCTTCTATATACAGGTAGAACAAAAATTCCAGAAAATAGTTCTACCGGTGTTGCGTCGCGCGACAATTCGCGCCAGTATGTAGAAGCCTTTAAAAGAAAAATCACTTTTTTATCATCCCACTGCAGGGCAAAACGAATACCTACAGATAATTCACTCTCTCTTACTTTATACGTACAGTTAATTCATAAAAAGTGAAAAATCACGCGAAATTTTTATCGCAGTTCTGTAAAACATGGTATTTTATGTAATAATTTACACGCAAGGCTATTTAAATTCACACTGATTCTAAATGAGAGATTTCGCAGTGCGAGCTAGGCCTAACTCAATGCGTACTTGTATTAGCGATTTCAACTGCCAGAGAGGAGCCCTAGCCACGTACCCGCACACAGTATTACACACTACTTACACAATACAATACATCATCAGAGAGTTACCCCGACCTCACGTGCAGCATCATGCAGCCGACGAAATGATAGTAATATCACATAACACATAACACAAATTCAAACTTGCCTACATTTTTTTACTGATAAAGGCTTCTACATACCAGCGCGACTTGTCGCGCGACGCGACACGGCGCAAAGGCCCCGCGTGTCGCGGGACGAGCGGTGCCTTTGTGTCGCGTCGCGTCGCGCGACAAGTCGCCCCGGTATGTAGAAGCCTTAAATGACTGAATATTATCACATTACTTACTCCTAATCACAAATGACCTACAAACTATGAGTTAACAGCTTAATTGGCAGTTAATGAAATAATCATCTATGTCACTGGGTTTTACGTTTGACCTCGGGAAGAAAGTAACAGTTATCGACCTACGCAATGTGTCCACTACGAAATAGGTCAACTTGTTTGTCGGATCAGTGCTATTCTGTAACCATATCACCGTGAAAACTTGGATGAAGTGAGCGTGGAGTGAACAGTCAGTGTCATCCCACCTGATGCTAGGGAAGGACCAAGTATTATATTTACAATCATAATCGAGATTTTGAACAGAAACTCAATTTTGTTTTTTTACATTAAATTGGGTTTGACTGAATTTCTGTGTTGCTATTTTATTTAAAAACTCCTTAAATAGTTATGTTAAGACACATAAATACTAGTTTTGAAATAATATAAAATGATCAATATAATTAGCTTAAAAATATTATCAAAATCTCGATTATGATTGTAAATGTAATCCTTGGTCAATCTCTAGCATCAAGGCTTCTACATACCGGGGCGACTTGTCGCGCGACGCGGCATGACACAAAGGCACCGCTCGTCCCGCGACACGCGGGGCCTTTGTGCCGTGTCGAGTCGCGCGACAAGTCGCGCTGGTATGTAGAAGCCTTCAGTGGAATTACACTGACAGCTCACTCCACGCAAGAGTTCACGGTGAGATTTTTACAGAATCGACATGCAGATTAGACAGACTGACGTGTTTATGAATTAAATGCCTTTAGAAGAGATAAAAAATGGCTCGTATATAACAGCCGCACGGGTCGACCTTCAAGGTTAAGCAACTTTTGCCATGATCGATCCGTGAATGGGTGACCATTCATTACATACTGAGGCCCCTCCCTGCTTTGAAAACCACGCTAACCCGTTGGTTCCGGCTATCAGTCGATAGTTCTTTGACAATTTTGTAAATTTCAATATTGTAAATGTGAGTCGTACCATGGAGCCGTTTATTATGTTATGATGTATGTTGACTTAAAACCGGCCAAGTGCGAGTCGGACTCGCGCACGAAGGGTTCCGTACCATTATCTATAAAAATGGCTTAAAAACACGTTTGTTGTATGGGAGCCCCCCTTAAATATGTGTTTTATTTTATTTTAATTATTTATTTTTAAAGTCAATATATATCTACATATTCTGTGAATATTTCAAGCGTCTACCTGTTGCCGTTATCAATATAGAGCAAAAACGAGCAAAAAAATCACGTTTGTTGTATGGGAGCCCCGTTAAATATTTATTTTATTCAATTTATTAGTATTTGTTGTTATAGCGGCAACAGAAATACATCATCTGTGAAAATTTCAACTGTTCGTGAGATACAGCCTGGTGACAGACGGACAGACGGACAGACAGACCGACTGACGGCGGCGCCTTAGTAATAGGGTTTCCGTTTTACCCTTTGGGTACGGAACCCTAAAAAAGCGTGGCAATTAAGATTATGTCATGCTCACTTAAATGTCTCGCTGATGGTGGCGCGTGTGTTGGATCATTCGGTTCCCTACAAAATGGTTGAGTTGGATGGTTCTGATCCACGCGTCATGTTTGTGAACGGGTGCCGTCAGTTGAGACTGGTCTTCTCATAACTGCCAGGGCTTATTTGTCTTTTAATCTTATATTTTGTATTGTTTTTAAATACTTAAGTAATTTAATTTTGTACGTTGATCTCACATATAGAAGCAGCAAGATTAATGTACCTAGGATTTTGTAATATCTTGATTTAAAAGAGTGTCCTTGGAGTTTCTTGCCTGTTCTTCTCCATAGAGATTACGTTTTGGAATGGGCAAATAGCTTCAACTTTCTAACTGACCGACTCTTTGACAATTCAAAAGTGCCTGTAATAGGTTTAATTGAAATAAGTGTTTTATTTAAAGGCGACTAAGGAACTTACTAGATAATGGGCAGCAGCGTTCTCTATGAATTTTAACACCATAATGCGATCGCCAACCCGCCCGCTAAGCATGGCGATTATGGCAAACCCCCCCTTCGGGGGGGGCTTATGTCCAGCAGTGGACGTCTGTCGGCTGAAATGATGATGATGATGATGAAGTGTTTTATTTATTTGTTTTTTTATAGGTTTAATTGAAATAAGTGTTTTGAGTTTGAGTTTGAGTTTGACAGTCGTTACGGCTGGTCAGATGCCCGATAGTCTAAGAACCAGTCTTACTAAGGGGTATCGTGTTACCCTGTTACTGGGTTGTGGAGGTAAGATAGGCATTCGCTCCATGCAAAATACTAGTATTTAGTTGCATCCAGTTAGACTCGAAACTGACCCTGATATATTATATCAGGGTCAGAAATGGCTAGGCAGATTGAGAAAAGGACAATGTAGGGAATAAAAAACTCAACAGAATGCTAATTAGCTGTTAGGCGCCTCGTCCTTATCACCTCATCTTTTCGGAGACTACTGCTGGAAATAGGACTCTTTTAAGAGCGTTTAGTACGTACGGCCTTTCATACAAACTTTCAAGCCCTTGTTTACGACGTACGGCATTTCATACAAACTTTCAAGCCCTTGTTTTTCGAAATTACTGAACCCATTTTAATGAAACTTCATACGCATAAGCAGGATACAAAGGTCTAAAAAGTTAGTTAAGAACATTTTCGAACAATAGTGTCACAGCCAAATTACACCGATTTTAATTTTTCCATAGAAACAGAGATTTCCAGTTATCTGTTTTTAAATAAGACATTTCGAAAATGATCTTAACTAACTTTTTAGACCTTTGTATCCCGCTTATGCGTATGAAGTTTCATTAAAATTGGTTCAGTCATTTCGAAAAACAACTTGAAAGTTTTTATGAAATGCCGTACGTCGTAAACGCGCTTAAGTTGCGACATAATACTAGGTAGGTATTTCTTTAGGCCCTGGCACACAGGCAACGGAAGGAACAGCGGGAAAAGTTATTTGATCATTTCGCACCCAAAATAAAAAGAAGGTATTTGCTGCTAGGTGTCATCGCATCCTATCCATGCTGCCTTTTTTCGGTCGCCTGCCCATCATGTCTTCGTCCATCTAAAGCTATGTCCTCGTCCACCTAAAGCCATACCACCTTATTACAAAACAAGATTTATATCATGGAGCCTGTTTTTGTAATAAGAACGTAACTGTGATTGAAATACCGTTCTTTATACAAAACGCAAAACTTAGTTCGGTACTAAGTTGTCAGTTTTGTATTAGGAACTTTACGACGGAATAAAGTTCGAAATTCAATAATGGCTCCATGCCTTAAACCTGGGTCTGAAGATAAACCTTGTTTTGTAATAAGACGGTTTGAGTTCAAGCATTCGATTTATTAATCAAGGCCGTACTAGGCACACATAGGTCTTAGGATGATTACAATTCTTCCTGTCTATGATGAGTAGGAAAGAACACTTACAAAAAGCGTCAAGTGTCAATATTAAATAATAAAAATCAGTTCAAAAAATCTTGCACTCAATTCTAAATATAAACACTACGATAAAAAAACTGAACACAATTTAAATCTAAAAATAATTCACGCAATTGAATTACAAGCGCAAGTCACGGCCAATCAGTTTTTTTTATTTTCTGTTCTAAATATAGAAACATAAAAGTGGTTCTTGACCAACGAATAAGATAACTTATGACCTTATGTTATTTATAACTTTTATCTGAGGAAATTTCCTTTCGGTCTCAATGATTGTTGGGAAGTTTGCACACTTACCGTGGGTGCAGTTGATTACTTGATTAGTTTACTTAAGTTATGTTTACTTGCACTTAAGAAGTTGTTGGTGCCATTTTGATGGAATAGGTGTTTTTATTCCGATTTAAAGGGTACTCTAATGGGTGTAGGGAAAGATACGGAAAATTCATATTACTTACAATCATTTTGAAAGACAATTACTAGTACGTAGGTACCTAGTAGATATACGGATAGGTTATTTGTATTTTTCAAACAATAGAATAAATAACCAATGGTTGGTTAGGTTCTTTAGCTTACCTACGGCAACCGATTATCTGACAAAACCTAACGAAAAAAATTATGAAATTTTAATACTAATTTAAAAAATAGGTACCTAAGTATTAAAGATACTTAATATAAAGGCTTCTACATACTGGCGCGACTTGTCGCGCGACGCGACACCGGTAGAACAATTTCTATAAAAAATTTAAAGGCTTCTACATACCGGCGCGACTCGCGACGCGACACAAAGTCACCGCTCGTCGAGCGACACGCGGGGCCTTTGTGTCGCGTCGCGTGTCGCGCCAGTCTGTAGAAGCCTTAAGGAAATTGTTCTACCGGTGTCGCGCCAGTATGTAGAAGCCTTAATTACAATGTATTGAAGATTTAACAATCAAGGATTACTAAATTTTAGGCGTCAAACTTATTGTTGTTGCAGTTAGGTTCATGTCAAATAATTGGTTTTCCTGGTAAGGCGACGATAGGTCAAATTAAAGATGAACATGAGTCAATCTTTCAATAATGCTTGTCATAAAATGTTTCCAGTAGTTTCTGCCAATTGCCATTTACGAATGGAAACTTACAGCAGCTATTGAAATATTGAGTGAGCTCCGTGGACAAAAGAGGTGCAAAACCGAGAATATTCGCCCAAAACGCGGCATTGTACGGAATGAAAGATTGATCAGGTGAATCGTATTGTAGAGGACGAACGGATGGACGCGACGAATCGATTGACGCGTAGAAAATTTGTGACTGACGCTTTTCACGCAAAACGAATTATTTGAATGAATAGATTTATTGAGTCATTGTACCATCTTGTATGTATTGTGCGTAATTTTGTACGGTATTATGTTAATAGGATTTAGTTATAGTTTTTTTTATGGATACTAGAAAAACTAAAACAAACAAAGGCTTATCTAGTTGTGTCATAGATGATCATGTCTAAACAGCTAGGCAGATATTTTTGAATTTACCCTTGTCATTTATTTTTTATTAGTCATTTATTTAAGGGTTGGATAGTCGCCGTAGACCCTGGCCATACTTGAAATGCGCGTTGCACTCACGCAGCGCCACGATTCGGTTTTACAGGGAATATTTTTATTTTTAGTAACGAAAACATGAATATTTGAAAAAAAAATCACAGATAGAATTATAGAAGGTAAAATACATAGTCTGTTCATACAAAAAAAAAAATAATATGAAAATATCTTAAGTAGTTTGAAAGTAATATCGTTTTTTATGGTTTGAGTAGAGATTACTTCCTGAAATTATTTCATAAAGTATTTTATTACAATACTTAAATATTTACATATAAAATTGATGGGTATTGGGTATGCGTTCTAGTTTAAGGGGACGATAACCGACTTTTAATGATTTTATACGGAATATCACGTCTAAACGAGTAGTGTTAATTATTTGAAAAAAAAAAAATATAAATTAGAGCATTTTCTAAATAACTTAATATGTGAATATTTTAGATTATGTTTATAATATATAGTGAAATTAATTTGTAAAATTACGTCTACCGCGGATAAAAAACTGAGAATGGCGCAAAATCCAAGGACCAAGCGTATTTTTCTGAAACTTTCGCCAATTTAAAGATAATTTAATTATTGATCTTTTAGTATACGTGTTTTATTGAAATACCTTTTGTTTTGTGTAAGTATAATAAATTAATAATGCGTCAAATTGGGGAAGCGCTCCTTGATGGGCGTCTTATTACTGGCTGAACGTACGACGCATTGAGTGAGCTCAGCACAGAACATGCAAGCTAACCACTCAAGGTCACTGGTCACTGGTCCTCTGCCTCTTAACATACATGTTTTGTATAAATAACTTACTTGCATTATAATATAATGCAAGTAAGTTATACAAAAAATTATTATAATATAATGCAAGTACCTAAGTTATGCAAAAAATGTATGCGATTTCATGTTTGGTCCCATAGTGAAAGTTGTTTATAATGATGAATACAATGACCCCTTAAGAGGTTGTGCGTTAATTCTGGGACATGTATTTTTTTTTTTTTTTTTATAAAATATACAACGTGTTTTTTTTGATATCCCATAACTCTAGGGTATGATTGAGGCCATATCAAAGAATCAACTGGCATATGAGTTTTTTTTTTTTTTTTCTTTTCCTTCTGGCTTCGCACGGTTTGTGCATTTAGCCAATGTCAAGTTTTAGTTCTTGTATAATATTGATGAAATGAATTATAAATGCATGATGATGATATCCCCGCCCACTCCCCTTGAGTTTCAGTAAAGATGTGGCACTTTACTGAGTCCTCACGCGGACTTCTTGAGAGAACTTGAAGCGAAGTTGCACTGTTTTGTTTCATTTGCCTACACTAAGGCACGTTCACAAACACTTAATGGTTAATAATCCACCATTATTACACATTAATATTCGGCTAAACACAAATTTTGGAAAATTAAACAAACTGCTGAACATGACGCTTCACTTTCCCGCCAAGAAGTCTGGCATATGAGTTATGTTCCAATCCTTCGTTATTTTTTCTTTTTTTTTTCTTACAAAATAATTCGGCAAAGTCACGATTATTAATGTAAAACACCACCCTTACGTGAAATATGACAACGTCGCATTTTCTTTCGTCCCTTCACTAGCTGCCGCCGCCCGGCCGGGAAGCCCCGATACCAACATAACTACATATTTTATTTTACTATTTATTTTACTACACTACTGCGAAGTTTGGCAACCTCGCAAAAGTAAAGATTCGTCATACTGGTGACAATTTTTGACCTAATTTAATTATGATTGATGATATCTCCGAAACGATGCATTTTTGGACCACCTATTCTAGGAGTTTTAGTATTATTTTTACCTACAGAATATAACCCTAGAGTTATGGGATATAAAAAAACAGGTTGTATAGTTTTCAAATATTGATATTAATGAGATAAAATATAATATAATCACATCATTTATAAAGGCGAAAGTTTGTGAGTGTGTGTGTGTGTGTGTGTTTCTTCCTTCGTCACGCTCAATCATCAGCTTGCATTCATTTCGTGGTCGTTCAATCATTCTCTAAGAGTTCGGGGAATTAAATGTTGGGTCCTCCTCCGCGTATCATTTTAAGGTGTCTACAGACCGGCGCGACTCGCGACGCGACACAAATTCCCCGCGTGTCGCGCGACGAGCGGTGCCTTTGTGTCGCGTCGCGAGTCGCGCCGGTCTGTAGAAGTCTTTATTTTGATGTTAATCTACGTTCTCGTATGTAAAACCTAATGTGATGTGATAGGGAGAGGCCACATCACAATCTTACCTATCCTTTGAAAAAGGAACCATGACGTAAAACTCGGTTACTCGAAATGTTCATTCAGGCTTGCACTAGCTGCCTGAGATTTCTGATACCCTAGTACAAATTGAAACCAGTACTCGTTCTCTGAAAGCTAAAAAGACCGGTTTCGATATAAACAAATCAATGCATAAAAAACGTCATATTATGAACAAAACATGTGTTTTACTGCAATAACTGGGCAATAATAATTGCATTTCTGTTATCAGGCATTCCTCGATTAGTCAGTGTGTACCACCCAAGGACCGCTGATAACCTAAAGATTTCCCGGCCAAAGGAATATTCCTATTGTTGTTTGTTTCGATTCAGTTAAATATAACTTGAAAGAGCTGGTTGATGATGTCAATGGAATGTAAGTACCTAATAAGTATTGGATAGTGGTGATGGATTAAAAACAAGAAGAATAAAAATTACTTTCAAAATATGTACGTGAATCTTCATTAAAAACGCAGGCCAGGAGATCAATATAAGTATAGGATTGGCCAGAGAGAAAGTCATGGGAATCCGCTGGATGCGGTCACATCAAGGTGAAATTTGAATGACCCTAGAACACCCGCCCTATTCATGTTTTGATTTTATATACGATTTATCCGTGGCCGACAGAGCCGAAAAGTTCTAAAGTGGTGCAGCATAGTCTTAGCCTTACAAGGAGGACCAATGACCTGGTGAAGGTCACGGGAATGCGTTGGATGCGAAGAGCATAAGACCGGTCGTTGTGGATGACTGTATTTAGCAAAGGAATCCAGCAGATAAAGATGCATCCAATCTTTTAGCTGATATGCTGATGATGATGACGGAATCCAGGTTGAAGAAAGAACTGATGCGTACATATTCCTTGAAGTGGTATAAAGCAGCTGTTTCTCAGATTAAAATGTAAGTAGTAAGAGATAACGTTGCATAACATTGTGACAAGTTATCACAATATGACGCAAATAGTTTGTAAGAGATTACTCGACAAACTGTTATCGATGTTTCTATGTGTGTGTTTGTTTATTTTATAGTTAGACTTCTTTTTGACCACTATCTAACCAGTCTATAGTTGTATAAATAATAAAACATTTACATTAGCATTGTTTTTATTTTCGACCTGCTAATTGATGCAGTCATGCTTGCTATGAGTGCTGAACCCATGAACCAATGTTAATTGTGATCTAGAACATCATAGTCATTTAAACAATAACTAGATCGGAAAATGCGTGCTTTTACACATTACTGTCTCCGGTGACATAGAACTTTTTTTTTTATAAGTACATACGCAACTATTTCTACTCCCGAGTTCCCGACGCGACGTTCAGGTTGCTCAAATGCCTATGTAACATTTTTTTTTTTATAAGTGCTGCACTTCTTGAGTCATCCAAATTGTTATGCCAATTGGATTATTTTAATCATTTTTATTGATAATTATATTTCATAAAAACCTGGGGCAATTGACTATAGCATTACTAATATACACATTTTCTTATCACAGATAGGTCAAGAGTCCCATTTGACATTCCGCAATAATAGCTTAATAAAAACATTGTTGACTCAAAGGAAAATATAATTTATTTAAACCACCTATTTTCACAATCACATAAGTTTAATTAACTAATTAGGTATCTTTACTTAGTTGACGGTGTTTCACGTTGTAGTAAAGTTAAGAATTGGAAAGGTTTAGTTAGATTAGGTGGGGCTCGTAAATGTACATAAGTGATGAAAGATAATAATTATCTAAATAAATAAACCGAAAAATATTTGATAAAAATTAAAACACAATTTAGACGTGAAGCGAACACAACAACAAACCCTTAAATAATAAAAAAACCGGTCAAGAGCGAGTCGGACTCGCGCACCGAGGGTTCCGTACGAATAGATGATTTTGACGATTTCTGAAAAACTGTGCTATTTAGAGACATCGTTTTATTTTTCCTGTAATTTTTACATAAGCTTCTATCATATAGAATAATTTCAGATTTTTATCTCTGCAAACTTCGGAGATAAGGGGGGGGGGGAACGGTATTCTTTTTTACATTTTTCATCACCAGTCGGACACTATGCTGCCTAAAAAAAAAAAAATATTTTTGTGAATGTGCAAACAGCGTTCTTTCATATGATACCCCACATGCCCTAGTAGCTCCACTTCAAATTTTTCAGACCCCGTGTCAGTCCCTTTTGCAAAAAGATATATTTTTTTAAATTTCTTTCTTGTTTGCGAAATAGTTGGGCAAACGTCATATAAAACTATTCTAAATTTCAAGTTGATAGCATTAGTAGTTCTTGAGATATCCAGGTGTGACAGACAGACAGACAGACAGACTTAGTCTCACCATAAGGGTTCCTTTTTACCATTTTGGTACGGAACCCTAAAAAGATTGAAATGATTGTTGCCGAAAAATAATTGGAAAATGAAAAACCTTTTTAAATCGTACTTTTATCGTAGTTTTAACTTACGTCGAGATAAAACAAATGCTTAGTCGTATTACGAGTATTTAATCACTCCTGAAAAATATGGATGTAATAGATGCAAACAAAAATCTTGTTCAAAATAGTTATTTATTATATTAAAAACTTTCCTGAAAAACAAATCCTAATGAATGCAATCAATAACAGAAGAATAAAAGTTTACAGGCGTTATTGAAACCCCAACTTTAAATATACTTTAATTCACACTCAAAAACTTTAACAAGACTATTTTAATTGAGATACACACCCCAAGTTTTTGAAAACAAAATATTCTTAAACAAAGAAAATAGTCCTTAGTGCAATAACTAAGTATTAAAGGTAAAATTAATGGGATAGACTAGGGGTTAATAAACCTATCAAATAGGTGCATGGCATGAGTCGTGCTCGTGACTATAATGGAAAAAAAAATGTTTAATTTTCAAAAGACTGATTATATCATTATTTCTATTAGATTGACAGAGAATTTAGTTTTATCGCAGATTAGATTTAGACTTTTATAATTATGCTATATTAAAAGTAGGTACCCAATGTGTCATGATTTTCAAATATGAGATTCTGTAGTGGATTTTAAATGTTAAATACTTGGTGTGTGAAAGTATGTGATTTGCCTCAAATGATTTTTGTATCAGTGTAGTCATGAAGTTTAAAAGTACCTCATTTGGCAGTTGTTTTAAAGGGTACGGGTTTTTTTTAACGGAACGGGAGGGAAAAATTACGTTTGGAGTGTCGCCTAGTTTCTAAGTTTATTCTCATCGAGCTCGGATCCTAAAGGTTGCCTTCAAGATGCCTAAAGCCTATAATGATTATTATATTGAGTACCTGGTTAAATAGTTCGTTGAATATTGCTGTGTAGGTACCAAGTTTGTATGAGTTCAAGAGGTTAAATACAGAAATGAATGAAAAGGTGTTTCTTTTCAAACGTTTTCTTTATGCGATATACTCAAATAATAGGTCTGATCTTGACTATACCAAGATGGGTGAGCTTAATCTATAGTACTAGTGCGACTTATTATGTAAGGAAATTGACTACCAAATTAAATTGTCCGTATATCCTAATCAATACTACTAATCCTAGGCAACTAGCTTCATATTTATTTCTAACTGACCGACTCCTTGACAATTCAAAAGTGGATGTAAATGGTTTAATTGAAATACATGCATTATTTGAGTACATTTTTTTTCGCTACTGTCATTCTTTGACAGTTGTATGAAATGGTTCATTCATTCATTCATTTCAGCCGAAAGACGACCACTGCTGGACATAGACCTCCCCCAAAAGGAAAGGGTTGCCATCAAATGGTTACAATACGGCAAATATTGAAAGAGGGTTATAATATTTAATTTCTCTGACCTTGACAGATAGCTTCACAATATTTTGAGAAAAAGTTATACTACGAGTATTTTGATCGCATCCGGAAAATAATCAAAGTAAGTGATAAGGCCGCCCATTGTATATTTGTAGTGTTTAATTTATTTTATGTTATGTATTTTTGTGGTGTAGGTACGATAAAGTATATAATTATAAATAAATAAAGTACCTACTCTTTATCAGCATCACATCAGCCGTAAGACGTTCACCGATGCTTGGGGCCAAGCATCGCTACGACGACCGGCCTTGAACTACCCGCGACCTTCAATAGATCGACGGTCTACCTTATGGTAGGGCCTGTCCATACTGCGCCTTCCGGTATGTGTTATCTACGCTACTTTTATGTAAAATTATGTTAAGATGCAGATATATGCCAGTGACCTTGAGTGGTCAGCTTGCGTGTTCTGTACTGAGATCACGCAACGCGTCGTACGTTCAGTCAGTAATAGGACTCGCCCATCAAGGAGCGCTGTCCCCAATTTGACGCATGATTAATTTATTATACACAAAACAAAAGGTATTTTAATAAAATGCGTATACTAAAAGATCAATAATTAAATTTTAATTTGAATTGGTGAAGGTTTCAGAAAAATACGCTCGGTTGATTTTGCGCCATTCTCACGTTTTACCCGCGTTAGACATAACTTTACAAATTAATTTCACTATGTAATATAAACATATTCTAAAATATTCACATATTAAGTTATTGAGAAAATACTCTAATTTATCATATATTTTCTTCAAATCATTAACACTACTCCTTTAGACGTGATTTTCAGTATAAAATCATTAAAAGTCGGTTATCGTCCTCTTAAGTTGCTAGTCAAAATAAGGTCAGTTCACGTCAAACAGTCAGTTCAGCTCTAGCTCCGCCAAAGTAAATAGCAAAGTAAGGAAGCACTCTCTTGGAACAACATATTCTTCTGTTTCATTAATTATCAACCAGCATCTGCCCAGTTTAGTTGTGGGTCAGCGAAGGGGCCCACATTCATTATCATCATACAGTCCTTGGACCTTTCAACTCTAAAGGAGCGATAATGTGTAGTTTTCCGGCATTATGTCAACACGTAATTAGCATGTTTACTAAATAATTTAGATAAACAAACAATCAAGAAAGAATTTAATTGATAACTTCTGTTGCTAGTCGCAATTTTAATTGGATTATTTTAGTTTAGAGCTGGGTAATTCTGCGAATTTTATAAGGAACGGGAAATACCTAACTATACCTTTTCTTATTTTTGTGTTTATGTTCTTTGTTGCGTCATGTTCACCGCAAATAAACGTATTTTCTTTCTTTCTTTAAATATATAATTATGAATAATAAGCACGTGCTCTATAAGGTTATCGCGGCACATGTCATTGTTATTCATCATCCATCATTATTGCAGCCGAAACACATCCACCACTGGACATAGATCTCTCCAAACGGCATAATCGCGCTTGGCAGGCGGCTTGGCGATCACAGTATGGTGTTAAAATGCACAGAGAACACTGCTCCCATTCTCTAGTAATTCCCCCAGTAATTAGTTGGGTTATCAGATCGAAATAGTGTCAATAACAAAATGTGGGCATAGTCCAGGGTACAGCGGAATTATAAACTAACAAATTAAATTACACCATGGATAAAAAAATACTTTTACCATTATATGTATAGAATATAGATATTAAACAAAATCATAGGAAAATCACATCTTTTTTATTTAAACGTACTAAATAAAATCAGTTAGAAGTAATTATACAATACGATGTTAAAAGTTTTATGAATATTGCGACGTTCATTTGTTTCATTTATAGTATGAATGAACTATTCATAAGTTATTAATATAACGTTACTCAAGAGGTAACAATAACACTTAAATCATCACAGAGACACTTTTAAATAGGACTTCTAATTTATGAATTAATATTAATACATTAATATAATTAATACAACAATATAAATAATGAGTAACTAGAGTTGTTCCTTGAACCTGATAAGCAGTTCCGCGATTATTCCCACGGACTGCCCATCCCGTATCCCGACCCTCTTCCCACCGTACGGTACCAGGCAGTCAGAAATACATAGGAGCTTATGTTCAATCTGCTACGTGTCAGTGCCAAGACCAGCAAACGGCATTTTCTATGTATGAAACCTTATGTCGTATGCAACAAGAATCATTTTGCTGTTACTGTACCTACGTTTAACAGCTGTTACATCGTGCTATATTTTACTTTCAAAGAATAAGGATTACGTTGGCTTGTGTTCCGTTTTCCCGCTGGGTCGTATGCGATATCGCTTGCTGTATTCTGTGTCCCTGGTATCTCGGTCATATGTTTTCGTTCCGTGGTCGTTACGGGACGTCGCGCGTCGTCGTTGTGGACAAAGTGTTTTAGTTTCAATCAATGAATGCGTTTTGTTTGTTACTTTTTTCTACGAATGAATGGAAGTTTTTACGCGTAGCTGCATAAGAGGAATCACCAACTCAGCACTCAATACTTTTATTATAGAAAAACTCGTTGCAAATTTAGCGAACGACGAAAATGACGAGCTGAGCAAGCACTTTGTGATGCATGGTGGACCCCGTTTACCCAGTTAGTGTAACTTTGTAAAATTGCATTCCATATTTATACTTCAAATAGGCGTTTAGGCTAATTTAGTACGTTATTAATGTAATTATATTAAATATATATTTTAAATAAATTAAGTAAAATCATTATTGTTTTTTTTAATCCTCTGATTGCAGCTAAAAAGGTAAATACGCGTCAACATCCATTGTTATTTGTTTATTTATTTTATTTTTGTCAATGTTTGGAACTTTGATCAATAGTTGGAAATCTGTTGTATTATTTTCCCGCATAGTAAAATAACTTTTGCAATAAATTTGTCACGGGTGTTTGTTTATACTCGACAATAAAATGTTTTGTAGAAGTGGTTGAGCTATTGTAATAAACTTTTGGAATCCGAAAAAAAGAATAGAAGTTCAATGTCGTGTCAAAAAACGTTGTTTATTTTTTTGGAGGCACGTCAACATCCGACATGGTTCTTAAATCAATTAGTAAGTTTCATAAACGCATCTGTGGGTGGGTGTGGTCCATGGGTTCCGTTTGGTGCCAGACGTAAAGAATAGCACCATCCCATTTCTTCCCGTGGGTGTCGTAAAAGGCGACTAAGGGACTTACTAGAGAATGGGCAGCAGCGTTCTCTATGCATCTTTAAAACCATTCTGCGATCGTCAACCCGCCTGCCTAGCAGTGGCAAAGGGTGATTTTCTGAGAGAGTTAAGCCGCAGGAAAAAAACTATTTTCTATACAAAATAAGCTCGTCATGACGTCGATTTTGTATAGAAATTGAACTCATGGCAAGCCTGCCGCGCCTACGAGTTATTTTAGAGGAACATGTTTTGTTGTTGGTATATAAACACAAAAAATTTAATGTTTTTTATGATTTTATAATTTTATGGTGTATTAAATACCTACAGTGTGATTGGCATGAATAAACACTACTGACTATGGCATTTTTCAATGACCGTAGAATGGCTGTGTTCCGAATTTCCGAAGGAAATCCGGTAGGAATCGAGTTATATGGTGCTTTCGCCACTGCTTCCTAGCGTGGCGATTATGGCAAATCCCCCCTTTTTGTGGGAGGCCTATGTCCAGCAGTGGACGTCTTTCGGCTGAAATGATGATAAACGCAGCATAAGCTTTAACCGAAACTGTGAACTCAAATCCTTTGGGATTTTAGAAAGCCCGGCACTCACTGCTGGTCCCCCAAGGTGCCGATCGCCGTTGAGATCGAGCGCGCCAAAGGTGATGTGACGATCGGATAGGTTTGCGGGGCAGACTTGGCCAGATTTCGGTAAAGATACAGACGTTTGGTAGGTAGTAGGCTATTAAAAGAAGTGATAAGTCTGCCAGTAATCTGGGGCCTAAAAAGACGAATAAATCTTAAGTCCCCAACCTTTTCCTAAAGACTAAAGGCTTCTACATACCGGGGCGACTTGTCGCGCGACGCGACACGACACAAAGGAACCGCTCGTCCCGCGGCACGCGGGGCCTTTGTGGCGTGTCGCGTCGCGCGACAAGTCGTGCTGGTATGTAGAAGCCTTTATTCAGATATAGTTGATATCGCTGTCGCGCTAGTAGCTGTAGTTTACCGTCTTATTACATATCAAGATTTATATTTTGACATGGCTTAAACCATGGAGCCAGTTTTTGTAATAACTTAATAAGAACGTTAGGTACTGTGATTGAAATACCTTTCTTTTTATAAAACTGAAAACTTAGTTCAGTACTAAGTTGTCAGTTTTGTATTAGGAGCTTTACCATAGAAGGAATAAAGATCGAAATTCAATAATGGCTCCATGGTTTAAATCTAGGTCTGAAGATAAACCTTGTTTTGTAATAATACGGAAAGTAACTCACTAGAAAAATAAACTCGCTAGACTTCCTCCACACGTTTTCACGGAAATCAGGATCAGAGAAAACTTCCTGTAGTAGTCTTTAATTACTTTAGTCGTATCAGTAATGTTCGCTGGATGCGGGAAGCACAGAACCGGTGGAAGTGGCGGCGCTTGGGGGAGGCCTATCTCCAGCAGTGGACGTCTTTTGGCTGAAATGATGATCAGTACCTAATGTTGTACCGGAGTGACACCGGTACCTACCTGGTAACAAGATAAGCAACGCCATCTCAAGTAATTCGTATTTGAACTTCTATTTAAGTGTCAATGACCCTACTTATTGACGTAACAAAAAATATTAGCAAAATAACAACATATTTTTTGTTAGAGCTCAAACTATTTTGTTTACGACGGATACAATTTTAATAATCTTATTTTTTGCAACTTCTAATTACTTGTACAATTCTGTTTATTTTTGAAGTGATTAATTAATATCTGCATTTTTAATTAAAATTTAATTTAAATAAAAAAAATATGGATGAGATTAATGAAGGGAATTATTGACAAAAATATTTTGTATTTAAAAACACATAAAAGGTGCAGTAAAAAACAACTCTATGAGTATATAACAGCTATGCAGTATATAACAGCTCCGACACACGACAGCGGGGCGAGCACGGCCTACTGTGACATGACTTGAGTCACACATTTTGTCACAGGTTGAGCGACAAAACTGTTTTGTCATAAAATGCTAGTACAAATTGACATGACATAATTTATCATGTCTTAAATTGACACGCCCGTGTTCGGCCCGCTGGAGTTTACTCCTTGAAAGGTGGGCATGGAAGGTAGGTACGTTGCATAGAAAACGTGATGCTTTTTAACTGTTGTACCTATTAATTTCACTCCTCATAAAATTCATTTTTTTTTAAATTTAGAATGGGTTTGCTCTTGACCTTAGTCTAGGGCAGAGGTGACAGAGACAAAGTCGACGATGGAGTGAGATTACTTTTTTTCAAAAAACTGATCTATCACTCTAATATTATAAAGGCGAAGGTTTGTGAGTGTGTATGTGTGTTTGTTACTTCTTCACGCTCAAATGGCAGGACCAATTTTGATAAAATTTTGTATGGAGGTAGCTGACACCCTGGATTAACATATAGGCTACTTTTTATCTCGATATTACCCCGGGATCGTGACTTACGCAGGTGAAACCGCGGGTCGCAGCTAGTAAAATACAATGCTGAATATTAAGCTCACGATCATGGACGTACAAACATCAGGCTATAAAGATAATTGACAAGCTAATCCAGACCACAACAGTAGACAAACTAATTCAATCAATGTCCAATAATTAGTTTCGTGAACTAATTTCTGTTCCAAATACTTTCCTGGAAAATGTATTTAGCAAATTAGGTCATGTGATGTGTGGAATAAGACTGAAATTCTCGGAGTTGTATGGAATTACTACTAGCTTTTGCCCGCGACGTTGGTCGCGTGGAAGTCGTAAGATACACAATATACTAAAATTAAATTACAGCCACAATTCTATAAAACTCCCTTGACCCCCGACCCCGGGGGGTGAGGTGATTGACACCCCCTCCCCACCGCGACATCTAAGAGGGGCGCCCGTGGTGGAACACTACGCGCCGCCTCCTTAGGTCTTGTACGATAGGGGGCGGCGGACGTCCCCGAGACCGCCGTTTCTGGACCCATTTAAGGGGGCTGGAAGAGGGCTTTGTCTACCCCCTGCCGACGCTCGATGCGCTGCTGCAGACCGGGTGAGCGGGAGAGATCTCCAGCTCCCTTTCCGCAGGGTTCTCCTGCGACAAGACTGTTTCGCAGAAGGATACCACCGCGTCCCAGGACTCCTCGCTGCCGACCATCGACTCGACTACAGCCGGCAGCGACAGGACGCTGAAGTCTATGCACATAGTTAACCCAACTTAATGAAGTTAAAGTTTAATTCGAAATGGCAGTGTAAACAAGTTAACACGTGGATATAACTTCACGTGACATGTGTTCCTGGTACCCAGAAGCACCTCAACTATGAGTAATACCGTCTACTAATAAATGTTATTGAAGACCGTATCGAACGCCACCCGATAAGCCTGAATCGGCCTATACTTCTACCAATACCGCTTTTGTAGTTCCGTGTGAGTATCCAATGACGTTCCTCGTTGGTCTAGTGGTCGCAAGCTCTACAGCTGAGCATGAGGTCTTGGGTTTGATTCTCGGGTGGGGCAAAGTGTTATTGGGTTTTTCCATCTGGAATTTCTCAGTAGCAGCCCGGAGTCTGGATTTGTGCCCGGTTGTTGGCAATAGGCTTGCCCCCTATTAAATGGGACACAACTGGCGAAATGTGGGTGTACTATTAGGTGCACCTCTGTCTAACCCTTTGGGGAATACAGTCGTGATGTTTTGTTATGTTATGTTATGAATAATACCGTCTAATAATAAATGTCATTGATGACCTATAAATCGAACGCTGATAAGCCTGCATAGGCCTACACTTCTGCCAATACGGCTCCTAAAGCCAGATTCGTAGTTCCATGTAAGTACTCAAGGTTGTTCCTATATGGTGCTGAAACAAATAATTTCGTATCTACTTAAGGGGACGATAACCGACTTTTAATGATTTTATACTGAAGATCACGTCTAAACGGGTAGTATTAATGATTTGAAAAAACTATTAAATATTATTATTTTAAATTAGAGCATTTTGTCCATAACTTAATATGTGAATATTTTAGATTATATTTATATTACATAGTGTAATTAATTTGTAAAGTTATGTCTAACGCGGATAAAAAAACTGAGAATGGCGCAAAATCTACCAAGCGTATTTTTCTGAAACCTTCACCAATTTAAAGATAATTTAATTATTGACCGTTTATACGCGTTTTATTAAAATACCTTTTGTTTTGTGTGTAATATATTAATAATGCGTCAAATTGGGAACAGCGCTCCTTGATGGGCGAGTCCTATTACTGGCTGAACGTACGACGCGTTGCGTGAGCTCAGTACAGAACACGCAAGCTAACCACTCAAGGTCACTGGCATATATCTGCGTCTTAAGTGACTAATTATCTCTATTGTCTTCAAAATATATTGGTGTTCTATTAGGTCTTAGGAAAATGGTGTAATTAGACCTTATTATGAAACAATGTTGTACGGGTGTACATGACGAAACTATTATTTATTGAGTAGCTGGCGCCCGCGGATTCGCCCGGCCGGGTTTTTCTTAAATAAAAGCCCAAGTTACTCCATCTAGTATCAGCTATCTGCCAGTGAAGTCCCGTCAAAATTGATCCAGCCGTTTCTATGAAACACAAAAATTAAAAAACAAAAAAAAAATTATGTACTTGGTTTAAGCTTTAAGGCTTTTACATACCAGCGCGACTTGTCGCGCGACGCGACACGGCACAAAGGCCCCGCGTGTCGCGGGACGAGCGGTGCCTTTGTGTCGCGTCGCGTCGCGCGACAAGTCGCCCCGGTATGTAGAAGCCTTTAAGCCATGTCAAAATATAAATCTTATTTTGTAATAAGGCAGTGTAAGCTCAAAAAATCCTACAGTATGATTTTTTCAGAAATAATCATTCTATAGGATTTTTTTCTTGTTCCGCGTGGTGCCGGTCGTAAAGAATAGCACCAACCCATTTCTTCCCGTGGGTGTCGTAAAAGGCGACTAAGTGACTTAATAGAGAATGGGCAGCAGCGTTCTCTATGCTTTTTAACACCATACTGCGATCGCCAACCCGCCTGCCAAGGGTGGCGATTATTATGGCAACCCCCCCCCCCCTTTGGGGGAGGTCTATGACCAGCAGTGGAAGTTTTTCGGCTGAAATTATGATGATGAGGATTTTTAATTTGTATTACAAAAAGACACTTCAGTTTTATTTATTTGTATGTATAGTTTCACATACATTCTTCCGCCGTAAAAACGCCAACAAACCGCTATTCCAGGACATCTGCTGAATTAGAGGCATAGCTTGTGCGTTGCCATCACTGAGGCCAAACGTCTGAAGTGACTATGGGTATTGACAGCAGCACCTCTGCTCTTACTCACCGATACTCTTCAAAACAGCATACAGCAAAACTGCTACAAGCTATTTTACAAAGAGCTACAGCAGGCTTTACACGAGAACCGTAGAGAAGAGCACTCTGAAAAAAAAAGTGTTTCCTTTAACAAAAATCTTGTTTAATGTGATCACGTATCTTGACTCTATACGAGCCTAACAAGATCTTGACTTCTGAAGTTAGGAGAACTTTGTTAAATTATCATAGTTCCGTCTACTAAGTAATGAATTTGTTTAATTACGGGTAGTTATTTAATTCAGCTCAAATGTTGGCCAATTTAAGAATGATATAATGCTAAGAAGTTGCTTGTTACCATGAACTTAAATTATTATTTGATATACAAAAGTGGGCAGGGCACATTGCTCGCAGAACTGATGGCCGATGGGGCCGAAAGGTTCTGGAGTGGCGACCGCGTACTGGAAGACGTAGCGTTGGAAGACTTCCTACAAGGTGGACCGATGACCTTGTGAAGGCTGCAGGTATCCGCTGGATGCGGGATATGGCTTTTATGTGTACTTATTAAAGAGTATTCTATTCTATTACATATAAATATGCATTCCATATGTATTAATATATGGTATAAAAAGTAAAGGATCCATATGGACCCTGTCGGGACAATAAAATTCAAGCAATTCATTATTATTATAAATCATTCATCATTATTATTTATCTATTTACTATAAACAATATAGCATATTCGCCAGAACAAATTCATTGTATTTATATTTATCGACAATGTGACATGTACAGAATAATCACCAGTCTTTGTTACATCATACATGCTTTGTTTGATTTTACTTCTTCACTTTTGTATCATCATCATCATTTCATCCGAAAGACGTCCACTGCTGGACATAGGCATACACCATGCAGGATGAATGTAGGTCATAGGTTCGAACCAAGACAGGCACTAACTTTGTGTAAATTATTTCGTCACTACTGCTCTCAAAACTGTGAAGGAAAACATCGTGAGCAAACCGGCATGTCTTAGAACCGAAAATTCGAAGAGATATGACATCCACTAACCCGCACTGGGTCCACGTGGTGGATTACGGCCCAGTCCCTCTCACAGAGAGGAGGCCTGTGTCCCAGCAGTGGGAACATTATAGGCTGATTATGTATGTATGTGGCAGGACACCGACACAGCTATACCTACCTAGGTACTTTACGCCATCATTATCATCATTTCCGCCGAAAGTCGTCCACTGCTGGACATAGGCCTCCCCTGTAGGAGGTTTGCCATAATCGCCACGCTTGGCAGGTGGGCTGGCGATCGCAGTATGGTACTGTTAAAATCCATAGAGAACGCTGCTGCCCATGAACTTTACATGTGCACAAATAAACATTTTGATTTGATTTGAGCTTTTCTATCAATGACGGAAATTGATCATCGCCAATTCCGACACCACGTGTCACAAACCACACCAATTCGCAATACCATTTACATCATCAAGGATCTACATAAAAGGCGTTGTATATATTTGTCTCAAGTGACGTTTGCTCACATTGTCTCTGTATATCCCAATTTGGGTCAAGGCCTATTTCCGCATTTCAAACATGAAGTTAATTTCTAAGATTGAGGTACGATACTGCCTTTTACCCCAGCTGCCTTGGTGTATTTGCAAACCTTGACCAAGTACATACGTATGTTTGTTTGATGTCTAAAGTCAACAATAGTTTGGTTGTGTGATTGTTTGGCTGGAACAGTGGTTTATAATGCGAGGAATATAATAGGAATACTTATTAAATAGTTATGGTTGAATAATGCTTCTATTGTTGTTGTTAACCTGGTTACATGGGCTGACACGTGGGGTAGCTTTACCAAGTTTTGAATGAGGATAAAAGTTTCCACTTGCTCCATTGATGTATTAAATAGGAAGATATGGTACGCGCTCCTCGATGTGGACCGCATAAATTAGGGGAAAGGACACAATCGACCTACATTACTCCCGGTTTGCGGAGAATACCCGAATCGTATTTTATTTGCGAGTTGTTATTGGTACGTAACAGTGACAATTATTGCGATCTCGTTCCCGCTATAGCCCGCGTAATATGTCTATCTATTTCGGTTGTCGAGCACATGACGCACGACGTCGGGTCCATTTAATATTTACGTGATGTTAGAGAGTGGCCTATCTTCCTATTTAATACACCAATGACATGCTCACTTCAGATGTCGCTACTATCCAAAGTCTAAGAATTTGGCAGCTATAGCTGTCACTACCCAAATTTTTTTTTAAACGACTGTTTTTCGACTTCTTTTACAAATAATCACACTAATATTATAAAGGCGAAAGTTTGTGAGTGTGTGTGGGTCCGTATGTTTGTTACTTCTTCACGCTCAAACGGCTGGACCAATTTTGATAAAATTTTGTATGGAGGTAGCCGACACCCTGAATTAACTTATAGGCTACTTTTTATCTCGATATTCTCACAGGATCGAGACTTACGCAGGTGAACCCGCGGGGCGCAGCTAGTTAATTAATATGCCCCGTTGCGCAGCTGTTGACTGCAAAAATACGGGAGACCCATGTAAGTATTTGCCAAAAATGTGATGAAAGACGAAAACTGTGGAAGGATTCTTTCGGAAAAAAACGGAAACCCGATATTTCATCGAGACAATGTGCTAATTTCACTGTGTAATATAAATATAATCTACAATATTCACATATTAAGTTATTGAGAAAATGCTCTTATTTATCATATATTTTTTTCAAATCATTAAAACTACTCGTTTAGACGTGATCTTCAGTATAAAATCATTAAAAGTCGGCTATTGTCCCCTTAAGTGTTCGGTGCAACCGTTGATCAATATCCACGTTGATTTGCGATTCGCTGTCTTCGTAGATTCGTCTCCTTGACGGCAATTGGGCCTTTAATAAAGTGGTTTTAATGGCCTATTTCTCGTGGAAATAAACGACCATCGAGCTACTTAACTTTTATTCATACCTCATAGTAATAAAACGTCCAAACAGTCCTATAATTTCGGCAGCTATCGTGGAAAAGTACAAGGTCTCATTGTTAGTGAAACCTCCGTCGGTTGACATGATTTGTGTTACATAATTTTAATAGCCCATCATAAAGTCGACTGTATTAGGCATTGTTTTGTAATAGACTCTAAAGTAGGTACAAATTAATGATCTATGTGAAGTAGACCAATGACAATAGCAAACTGTCACTAACAATAATATTCCGTTTCATTATCTCCGGATAAAATTCTGGTGACTTAAATCTGTACTAATTCTGTCTTATTAAAGTGTTAATCTGGTAGAGAGTCTAACTAGATAGATGCACTTTATCTACGGTAGGCATTGATGTATTAAATAGGAAGATAGGCCACTCTCTAACATCACGTAAATATTAAATGGACCCGATGTCGTGCGTCATGTGCTCGACAACCGAAATAGATAGACAAATTACGCGGGCGGGAACTAGATCGCAATAATTGTCACTGTTACGTACCCATAACAACTCGCAAACAAACTACGATTCGGATACTCCCTGCAAACCGGAAGTAATGTAGGTCGATTGTGTCCTTTCCTCTAATTTATGCAGTCCACATCGAGGAGCGCGTACCATATTTCCTATTTAATACATCAATGACGGTAGGTATAAAAAAATTGTCCATTTCGAAGAGCTGTTTAGATTAATGTAGGAGAAGCAGTAATACTCGCGAAGGAGGAGGTGGAACGCGTGAGGGAGAGGTAAATTTCCCTTCCAAATGGCCTGCAGTCTCGATACACATAGCGATCGTTTTTAAGTCCTAATGGAGTCCCTAGACGGTCATAAAATGCTAGAGACTGTAGGGTCTGTCGGGAAACGCAGGCCGATTCCCGGCCACCGTAGCGCGGGCTTGCAGACGGTGAGCAATAGGTAGCTCGTCGTCCGATAAGGACCTCAAAAAGATGTCAGCACAAACTGACGGGGTCCGATAGGGCTAATGCCTACCAGGGTTGCGGGTTTGTCTGAAAGGGATATCGTGGCCCTGGCACACAGGCAACTGTAGGAACACGGGTGGATTTTAGTCGGTAAAGGTCTGACACGCGCTCACGCTCCGCCCAGCGCAGGAGAAGTTATTTGATAAATTCCCACACAAAAAAAAAGGTATCGAATCATTTTGTATCTATTTAGATAAAACTTTCGAATATAAGCAACTTTTGTTTTGGATTTTTTGTGGTACCTAAATAGCGGCTTCTTTACTCACAGATTAACTCATAATAATGTATCTGATCTACATAAATTATTTCATCTCCACTGCTCTCAAAACGATGAAGAAAAAGATCGTGAGGAAACCGGCATGTCCTAGAACCAAAAATTCGAAGACAATTGTGACATCTTCCAACCCGCACTGGGCCCGCGTGGTGGTTTATGGCCCACTCCTTCTCACAGAGGAGGCCTGTGTCCCAGCAGTGGGAACATTATAGGCTTATTATGCTACTTATACGGCCTATAAAATTATATTTTATTTTGTCAGTCAATATTGTGAGATAAATTAAAAAAAAAACAAAAATATAACAAATATTACAGCGGAAAACTTAGTAAACTCTACCCAGAACTCAATAAATCCATGGCCTTATTTATTGCTTTGATATAAAAAACGGCGGCGATCATCATAATGTTATCCTATACAATTATTTATGGTAAGGTTACACCATAAACAAGACATATTCACCTTGTGAACACCCCATGCAGTTTAATGAGATTTTTTTTTTTTAGTGGGAAATTATCAAATAACTTCTCCCGCTCTGGGCGGAGCGGGAGGGCGTGTCAGACTTTTACTGACTAAAACCCACCCGTATTCCTTCATTTGCCTGTGTGCCAAGGCCACGATATCCCTTTCGGACAAACTCACAACCCTGGCAGGCATTGGCCCTAACGGACCTCGTCAGCTGGTGCTGACAACTCTTTGAGGCCCGCGTGGAATACAACGCGCCGTTGACCCGGGCCTGGTCCTTATCGGACGGTGAACCACCCAGCGCTCACCGTCGGCAAGCCCGCGCCTACGGTGGCCGGAAATCGGAGTTTAATGAGATGACATATTGTATGAAGATCTTATTATTTTCAGGGTTTTTTTTTTAAGTGAAAACTTCTTTAGCCGCGTTGAGCACTTTTTGGGTGAACAAAAATCATGGAACTCGCGTCATCGTCACTGAACGCTTCGATACAATTCACAAGTTACTTCGTTTTCATTTCTGACGTGCAGTGTAGGACTGCACGTCAGAAATGAAAACGAATTCTAACAGTATTTTTTTTTTTAATACATTGGAGACTGATGAATTGAAAATGGTTTTTCATGTCGCAAATTAATATACTAAACTTATCTATTCTTGTTTTCCTAAATAGCCCACAAATATAAAAACATTTGATATAATGAGATGATAGATAATAAAACAATAACAAAATAAATAATAAAAATAGTGTACACGCGCGCGCGGGCGTGTGTGTGTGGTGTATATATTATACACCACACACACACCAAGAGCATACTATTTTCAGGGCTTTTTATGTGGGTAGATAATAAATTGGAGATTGATAAATCGAAATCATAATATAATGATGGCTTATGTTTTTTTTTTTTAACGACCGATTTTGTTAATTAGGCCATGAAATATAAAAACCTTTGAGGGTGACATTGTATTGTGCACCAAAAACTTTCTTGTGAAATACTTACAAGCGTTATAGCCAAAAATAAAACAAGAACCTTCATGTCCGGAGCTGCAATAAACGACGACAAAGCAGTCACTAAACTAGCTTATGTACGTTCACTATAACTTGCCGCGCACTGAATTTTGCAGTCTTAGTTTCAATACGAATAGAGTTCAAAATGGCGACTGACAGAACAGAACTACCAATACTGCAAAATTCAGTGCTACCAATCGTGTCACGCCTCAAATGAGAATGAATGCACAACAGCTAAACTGCGGGCCAATTATCCTAATAGATCGTTCGCATTCTAACCCGTCTCAATCTGTCAAAAGTACCTCTAATTTACCTAAATTTTTGACAAGTTTTTGACATTGATCGTCGGTGAGATGACATTTAGGTGCCATCTAAACGGGCGAGGTGCTCGCGGCGTGACGTCAAATTCTATAGAAACTGTATGGAGCAATCTCTAGAAGTATGAGGAACAGGGTGTAAAGTTTACTAATCTTCCATTGAAAAGAGAGGATCCTCCGACCAGACGGGTGTTGTGTCTGGTGGGCAACTGTCCGACGGTTGATGTCGGGATGTTGTTTATATGCTAGTCGCGCGGTAAACTCTGCTTGCGCGATGCAGGATTTTGCGTGACGTCAGTGTGACGCGTAGTTCGCATGTGGCGATGTTGATGCCGCCACACTCCACGCGGCGATATCATCGCAGCGAGAACTTGATGGCACGGCGAGACTATCCGTAATTCTCTAGCACCTGAGACTAGATTTTGAATGTTTTTCAGTACGGGAATTTGAACATCAGTCCTTATTCCATTTTCTCAAACTGATCTACTGGCTATAACTCTCCGCCTTTCTGTTTGGAGTTGGTGATCACGATGAAGTGAGAAAGGTAGTTGCTGAAAATATAGGTCCAGCAGTGGACGTCTGTCGGCTGGAATGATGATGATGAAAAGCTAATAGTTTAAAATAATAATTATTATTATAATTATCGTCCGTTGGTGCCTCATTTCATTAGAAAGTGCATAGTGCGAACAGGGATAATCGTCGGTTAGTACCTCATTTCATGGCTTCAGCCCCTCGTATACCTTTCAAAGTTCCGGGATCCCAGAGTCCCGAGATATATTAAAGACACCTAAATAATAATCCTAATTAAATTATAAATGCGAAAGTAAGTTAGTTTGTTTGTTACCTTTTCACGCCTAAACCACTGAACCAATCATCTTGAAATTGCATATACGTTGTCAGGTGTACAGAAACGGATATAGGGTACCTTTCATCCCGAAAAAACATACTGGTTCCGAGGAAAACAACAATAACGTTCTTATGACAATAGATGGCGCCACCTGTTTTTCGAATCATGATTGAATTATATTATTAGGTACAAGCAGAGTACAACCCGAATCGATTGTCAAATTCTAAATTAACACGAGCGAAGCCGCGGGCAAAAGCTAGTAATATATATGTAGAGTGTGTATTTTGTCTATTTTTTGTAATGTGTGTCTTGTTTGTGCATAATATTTTTTTTTTCTTTATTTCTTATAAATAGTCAGTTAATGTCAGCAGTTAATTTAACCTCAACCCATTTTCACCCACTGCCGGCTGTAAGAACCTAAATATCCTCATTAATTAGGATCTATCCTCAGTTCAGTTATTACTACATAATAATAAGCCTCAGTTCACACAATCCTCATTATCACAATATACCGATGGGTTCACCTTGTGCCCACCCCCTTATGCTAAGGTCGTGTAAGCACCTATAAAACTAAATGACAATCGAGGCTATAGACACGCCTTCTGTCACACCGTTGCGTAACAGAGAAATAACATGGCAAAATTATGGTGATTGTATTTCCTTCTTGTCGAAAATATGTCTTTAAGACATTGATACACTTACTATCCATGATGTATGTAGTATACCTTTAGATGCGTTACCTGCGCTCAATAATGGCAAAGTAAATGCCAGGCAATTGCCTGACATTCACAATAATAATATTTATTATTACGTACGCGCCAATGAACATGCAGCAGCTAGTGACGTAACTAAATATGTATGTTAATCTCTTTCTAACAACAGATATCGGTATAGGTCTTTCCTTTTCTTCGCGCGCTGTTTGATTGTATGCAAGTATGTAGCTACAATAATGGCTTACGCTGTTTTTGAGTGCACTAATGTTCGTGTATGACGCGTCTATTTATAATAACGTCATTGCTTACTATAAGATGTCTTTCCCATGGGGTTAGGCAGGTACAGTCAGCATCAAAAGTCGATGACTACATTCAAATTTTCAAAATCACTGTACATTATATATTATTATTTATATTATTGATTTTGAAAATCTAAATGTAGTCATCAACTTTTGATGCTGACCGTACTATAGAACGACACCTGCTACGCTCCTTACATACTCCTTTTGCTTCGTTTCCGTTCACAAATGTGGTCATAGACACACGCTGGTTGCGTGTACTACGCACCTGACCTTCCTGAAGAACCTCACCAATAAGCTCACTATAATTTGACGGCACGGTTGGCGCAATGTTTAAGCGATTGGTTGCTGCGCTGCGTGTCGCGAGTTCGATTCCCGCACGGAACTAATATTTGTATGACCTACAAGTAGTTGTTCCGGGTCTGGTTGTTTGTATATGTGAGTTTAAATGTTTGTAAACGCACCCACAATACAGGAGAAATTCCTAGTATGGGGCAACGTTTAAAAAAAAAAAGAAAAGAAAAAAAAAAAAGAGGAATTATGTCGTATTAGGGCGTTTCTACTCACTTCTCCCTTGTAAATACCTTTTGTTAGTCGCTTTTTATTCATCCTCTCAAATAAATGACTAAACCATCTAAGCATACTCTTTTACATTTTTGTCACTACATCTTCAAATAAAAAAATCTTTAAATTATTTAATTGCTTTAAGATAGTAAATCCACTAATATTATATTGAGTGTTTATTTAAAAGCTACGTAAAACTGCTTTGCCTTGGAGTTTGTTTGAAGGTCTGGTTTTTTTTGGAAAAATAAATTTAATTACCTGTTACTAAAGTGTAATAATTAATAACCTTTGTTAATTGCAGCAAGATTTTTTACCGTGTATCAGAATATTATTTTGCTCCTGTTGAAACATGATAACAATTTTAAATATTTACAGAATGTACTTAATTCAAATATTAGTTTCCTTAAAAGTAGTTTTCCACGACCGTGAATGAATGTATTTGCCCTCTGCCTATTCAGTCTTGAGTTCTTATTAGTGCATGTCGGACTAAGCATGGTGAAGGGTTCCGTAGTTGGGATGAATTTATCCCAAAAACAAACTTAACATTGTAGTTGAAAAACATGTTCTCCCGTACATCGATATACCTACGTCACGGTCTATTCTCCAACGGCAAATGTAAGTTAGATAAAAATAACCATTTAGCTCCTTCGCTCCGTTGGCCAATGCCTGCCGGGGTTGCGAGTTTGTCCGAAACGGATTTCGTGGCCCTGGCACACAGGCAACGGAAGGAATACGGGTGGGTTTTAGTCAGTAAAAGTCTGACACGCCCTCTCAGTTATTTAATAATTACTCACACAGAAAAAAAAAGGGGGGCACTTGACACTAACAAAATTTAGCACTTTAAAGCTTATACGCAAACACATCCCTGAATCGAAAAATGGTGTTCACAGACCCTCAATATTTTTGATCGGCCTATCCAAAAATAGTATATAATATAATTTGAACATTATTAGATAGACGAAAAAAAAATATCATCCCCACTTTAAGTGTAAAGGAGGTACCAATTTTTTTTTCCAAGTTTTTCTGTTACTACTTAGTCGGTTTGATTAACCCATGCCAAATTACAGCTTTCTAGTACTAAGACTCTGAGCTAAGCTGAAGACAAACAAACAGACAGACATGGCGAAACGATAAGGGTTCTTGTTGACTACGGAACCCTTTTTTTTTCGATACCCTTTTCGGACAAACTCGCAACCCTGGATTACGGAACCCTAAAAATTGGTTTATTGAAGTAATAAATTCCCACTCCGGTGTAACAGTAGCGTTTCAGCAAATAAGTCAAACGTTACAGTTGACCCCGGTGCTGAGGTTACCCCCGAACAAGGTTACTGCACAACAACACAGACTTACACTCAGCGAGGGTTATAAAAGCTTAGCTAGACGGCTAAGCTTTTATAACCCTCGCTAACTTGGGATTTTCCGCAGTTCACTTGTCATTTTACAGGTTTCTTTGTGCGATTTTTGTTCTAAGTTCCGTATGACTTTGGTTGATAAATTACTGCTATCTATTTTTTTTTTAATTTATTGATCATTTATTATAAACAAAAGAACACAGGATTCCATTTTAAATAGCAACCAAAAACCACTAAGGTTTAAACTTTAAAAGCTATCATGACTCTATCTCAATATAAAACTATACAATTAAGCATTTTATAAGTACTCGTTATTGTCGATACCTCAGATTATAGAAAGAACAATTCGATAATCGATACAATTAATAACATCTTTAAGTAGTTAGAATCATTCCTACATAATACTTAAGTTTACATTTTGATATTTTTATGAGAAATACATTTTTTTATTTCTGAGGGTAGATCTAGCGGGAAATTTAAACTCGAGTAAAGTGCAAATAAGTAGGTATTGACAAAATGGGAAGCCTAGTAAATAGTTACAGATTATGTCATATTATATAATAAAGTCACTCCGCCCCGTCTGTCTATCTGAACGTGATAAACTCAAAAACTACTGAACGGATTTTCATACGATTTTCAGCAATGGATGGAGTGATGCATGAGGAAGGTTAAGTGTATAATTAATTAACGTTTTGTGTAAATTGGCTTATAGAGGTATGAGAGGAATAGAATGTAAAGTTCACTCATCCTCTATCCCCTCTCGTGTCGGCTTTTTGGCGCAAAATGGGGATTTGCCACTATACGAACTGCATCAGTCGGTCTGAACCAGATCGGATGGCGAATCCGGCATAATTGACATCGTCCTAATGTAGGTCAATTGACAGATGAGAGGGTAACCTCTTCTGAACCAGCCTATTTGGCGCGAAAATGGGTGTGCGCCACGAACGAACTGAATCAGTCGGACTGAATCAGACCGATTGGCGAATCTCGCATAATTGAAATCGGCCTCGTCGGCCTTATTAAGGCCGCTCGGCGAAAGAGAGTCTATAGAAAAGGGAGTATCCTTCGATCAGACGGGTGTTGTGTTTGGCGGGCAACGTTTCTTTTTTTTTTTTTGGGAGGGAAATTATCAAGCAACTTCTCCCGCTCTGGGCGGAGCGTGTCAGACTTTTACTGACTAAAACCCACCCGTATTCCTTCATTTGCCTGTGTGCCAGGGCCATGATATCCCTTTCGGACAAACTCGCAACCCTGGCAGGCTTTGGCCCTAACGGACCCCGTTTAACTGCCCGACGGTTGATGTCGGGATTTTGTATATTACCTATATGCCAGTCGCGCGGTAAACTCTGCTTGCGCGATGCAGGATTTGTGTGACGTTGCGTAGTTCGCATGTGGCGTTGTAGATGCCGCCACCGGCTGAGTATGACGATGATTGTTAAAGATATCGGAATAACTCATGCCGACTGGGAGCTTTACTGGCGAGCGCCGCGTAAACGAATAGAATTATATGAAAATAATGTATTACGGAATTAATACATTGTTTACCAGGATTAACACATAGGGTACTTTTATAATCCCGGTAGTCCGTTCCCGTATTTTCCGGCATTAAGGGGGATGCGCTAAGGTAGCCCGCGAAATTCTAATTTTCTTAGAGTTTTTGCAATTTGCAGGTCAGTAACAGGTTGTATGTTGATCTAAATATGATTCGCGGCCATAACAAATATGGCTTTACATAATTATAATGCTTAGAATCAGCATTACAACTCTCTAAGTTCAAAAAATCGTAGGATTTTTTGAAGAGAGTTAGCCCATTCCATTTTTAGTTGTGGTAAGTGTACCCACGTGTGTGCGGCCGTGTGGTGCCGGACGTAAAGAATAGCACCATCCTAGTTCTTCCCGTGGGTGTCGTAAAAGGCGACTAAGGGACTTACTAGAGCTAATGCTGCTGCCCGTTGCAGCAGCATTATCTATGTATTTGATCACCATAATGCGATCGCCAATCCGCCTGCCAAGCGTGGCGATTATGGCAAACCCCCCAAGGATTTAAGGGGAGGCCTATGTCCAGCAGTCGACGTCTTTCGGCTGAAATAATGATGATGATGATGACCAAGTGATGACACGCTGTAAATGTGTGTGTAAGCGCTGGAGCTCACGGTACCGTCCAAGACAATGGCGAAGTCAGAAGCTTAAGTGTGTGTTATGTGCTGACGCTACTCGTCTTTACGCACACTTTCACAGCGTGTGTTTGTAAACTTTGTTGGGACGACTTGTCGCGCGACGCGACACAAAGGCACCGCTCGTCTCGCGAAACGCGGGGCCTTTGTGCCGTGTCGCGCTGGTATGTAGAAGCCTTAAAGCGTGCGTCGCTTCGGAGTCTTCAGTCAGCTGGACCCGCTCGCTTCTGGACCCGCGGAAAATCATTTATATGGGCAAGTAGACCTTGCCCATATAAATGATTTTCTGTATTTTTATTGGTTACATGGACCGACATTAAAACTTTAAAAAAATATCTGTTGTTTAAAGCCACCAGTGGATAGTCAAGCGGAAAATTGGTTTGTCAAAGTATAATAAAACGCAATTCAATTAGGTTTAAACGTTTATTCTCAATCGAAAACTAAAATCTTTTCAAATTTGGTACCTACATGTAAGTAAAATCAAGACAAACCTTTTTATGACGAGAATATTAACTAAATGTAATACTCAAATATAAATACCACAGAAAAAAATAAGTAGGTACTATTTAAAAATCACAGACAGATAAAAGAAGATTCATCAAATCATCGTAGGCGTTGCATAAATCAACTATTAGCGGTGCTCATGCACTTAATTTAGGTATTATTCAGTAAACAAATATTAGTTTTAGTGTTAATGAATAAGTGTGGTGCGTAAGTGTAAATACCCAATTGAAGAATATTGGTATATTTTATGTCATATAAATTGTTTGCGCTAATGTTAAATCTTAGATTAAACTTCATTATTTGGCAACATTACTAATTGGTTGGTAATACATCCCTATCTCCCATCCCTTCCTTGCACGGAACCTATCGTACTCGTGGAAACGAGATGGCGAACGTACCTACGTACTTCGGAAGTGAGCCGTCATTAGACATTCACTAATTTTGAGTTGATGGCTATAAGCTTTCGTGTCGAGAACATTGTGATCCCTAGAAAACTTGGAAAACTGGTGAAACTGGTGTTTTGTGCGTGAACCGCTGTGAATCGAGTTGAGGAGCTGATGACAAGGAAATAAAAGTACCGTGCACTCCTTGTAATCTTAGAAAGACCGATTTTTCTCTGTGCCTCCACGCGGTCTTTCAAAGTCCTATTTCACCATCTACCAAGTTAATATTGTTGCTTCGTTTAGCCTTTTCGCGCATCCATAAATAAAACTAAAAGATTCGGCTTTACTCCATGACTATACTAATAATGAAATTGAGCAGTATCCACTGGTCGAGCTATTCAAAATTTAATCTGGGTTGAGTGATCCCACGGGTCCATTTCGAGTGGGTCCAGTTGACCAAAGACTCCGCTTCGAGAGAAAAAATACTGTAGGTAAAAACAAATGGGTAAAATTGTGTCATATTTTTCGACAGACTACGGAAATTTGCGATGGCGAGGTAATTTAGAATCCACTTACCTATCATAAGTTCATAACCCAATAATACCATATTTCAAGACACTTTTCGCTCAGGAAGATGAGTTCTTATTTACAAGCACTAAACTACGTATGATATGATTATCTGTTATACGAGTAAAAGGTTCAAGAGTCAACTGAACTCTAAAGTTCACACAGTTTACGAGTAAAACGGACGGCAGGTCAGTAACCTTTCAAATTCGATGCAGTTTAAGTAGTCATTGATCATTTACACTTACTTATGTATCTATTGATTTAACTTAACTTACTTGTTAGATAAGTTAATATGTGATCAGCTCTGTAGATACTTGTTTACGACTAATTACACATAAATGCACGTGACATCTGCTTTTAGAAGTTTGCTTTTGCATATTAGGTATAGATACTTTAATCGCGTTAAGGCGGAGGTTTCTGAAAATGGTCAAATTGATTGATTTTTTAAAGGAGTGTATCTCTTAAACCGTAAATATTTTTTCCAAAACAAAAACAGTATGATATTTTCAAGTCTATTTTGCATACGGTGATGCAACTCAAAATATAATTAAACATAATTTAATACATCAAAAAAATCTTCAAAGACAACAGTTAAGTTACGGCGAACGAAATTACTATTAAAAAATACTTTATTTGAATTAAAACAATGTTTATTGGTTGGAATGTTCTACAAGACTAATTTACAATTATTATATTTCTATTAACTAAACTTATTACTATAATCCGCAAATCTGCAAGTGTGCAGTTTGTTAATGACGCACGGGCGCATCCGCTGCATTAGTCAGCGATTACGCTACACAGGCGATTGCCTAACTCCTCCCTCCTTAAGATGGAAGCGCGTCCCGCAGCTTCCCGCAGCGTCCTCGGTGCGAGGTTGATTCTGTATTGGTCGTAGCTGTTTCCACTGCCAAAACTTCCATAGAAGGATTGTCATCAGGATGAGGTACAGTTAGGACTGTACCTCATCCTGATGAGATGACAGGTGTTGACCAACTGGGCGTAGCCATCATAGTCTGCCAATCAATTGTAGGTTCTTGTAAGTTGTCGGCTCGTTCTATCAGTTCGTGAATACTGTCCAGTGATATATCTTCTAAATGTAGGTTGAAATGGATGTTCTCCTCTGTAATGACGGCTTTACTAGGAAGTGGTATGATTTCGTCTACTGCGACCGTATTGATGTTTGTCGTTAGTGTTCGGTTAAGTACTTGCATTTGGCAATCACTTGTAATACTGGCGATGTCTATTCCTGATATCCTCTTGTATTCAGATTTAGTTCCGCATTTACTTCTTAGGACTTCTTCTTCCTTCAGGATGATAAGCCACTTGTTGTCTTGGAGTTTCTGGATTCTTCCTTGTTTGAGGTCTATCTTGGCTCGTGTGCAGTTTGTGTTTTGGTGTTTCACAAGGGATATTATGCAGTCTTCTGATTTATCGACAGGCTGGGTGTTCAACGACGTGCAGAGTTGTGTATCTTGTGTGATCTGTTTGCAGTCTTCTTCTAGGTACGAGTACTCGTTGGTGCCCAGTACCAGGTATTTGGATTTAGGAATGATTGCCAGGTTTTGCTTGTCGGGAATGGAGTAGAGATGGATTAGGTCGTATTGGTTTGTATCGATGGAAGGAATATCTAATATAAACGTCAATGTGTGATCTGTGCTATAAGCTTTTACACTAATAGACTTCTCTAAGCTATGTATATTGCTAATAGTAGCGCTATCCACTGGTCTAAAATTGTATGATTTTTGAATAACTAATATTTCGTTTAAAAGAATGTGTGGGGATACAATGCTTGGATGCATGACTTCTAATTGAGCAAAAGTCATGGCGTCTTCTAAAATTGTTAGCTTGTCTAACAGCAATTGCAGGTTGAATTCTATTTGTATATATAAATCTAGAAAGTGCAATCTATTTACTATAATATTATTATTAAAAGTGGTATTTCTTAAAGTTAGACTTAGTTTTTTCTGGTTGTCGTCTAAAAGCTTAATCTGTTTACTATACTCTTCAACTGCTTGTTTTGCTATGAATAATGATTGCTTTTGAGATACATTAATTTTATTTACCGAATTTTGTAATTTTGATATTTCATTTTCGAATTTAATAGCATCTTCATAATCTAAATTGCCTGTTATGGTTTTAACGATGGAGCCTAGGCCGTTAATAAAACCACGTCTAAACCTATGGTGCGGTGCAATAAACACTATTTTCTTACCTATTGAACTTAAGCTATTATCTATTTGATCTTTGTACGCCCTATTTAATTGTCCGTTATTTTCTGCAGCTTTAGTATTGGCATATAAGGATATAAGTTTTAAAGTGGTTTCATGTAAATAGGATATGTTATATACGCAGGCCAAACTAACCGTATCTACTTGCTTCAAAATTTGACCTTGTTTTAATAAAAGGATGCCGTTGACGTTATCTACGGGGTTAAGAGTCAGGTTGCCGGTTGTGTAGAACAGGAAGGTTTCTGTGACTAGGGTCCTGGAACAAGATGTTGTCTTCGTAAAAGTTGGAAATGAACTCTGATGGATTTTGAGTTGGGGTGGCTTCCTATGATTTCAGCGACATTGTTAGGATGAAAGTGAATGATTTTATACGGACCTTTAAATACTGGCTTCGTTTTGTCACTCCTCGTAGTCTTTGCAACCTGCTTATATACAATTTCACCTACCTTAAACGTGATCGCCTCAGCAGCCTGATTCCGTTTTTCTATCACCTGCTCTTTATTTTTAGATACGTGGGCTGCTATGCACTCCTGTACTGCTTCTGCATTTTTGCGATGGTTGAGGACATAGTCCTGATAGAACTCCTTAGGATAATATAGTTCTAGTGGATTTCTAGATGCTGTATGACCAAATAAGAGCTCGCGCGGTGTATAGCCTGTTGTAGAATGAATGGCATTATTGTAGGCAATAATGGCGTACTTCATCAGTAATTGTATAGGGTCATCTTATTTGTCATTCTCTGAATTCTTATTATTTCAGCAATAGTAGAGTGAAAGCGTTCAATGGGTGAGTTTGAATTCGGATTGTAAGGAGTCGTGAAGTGTATGTTAATGTCGTGAGACGCGCATATTTCCTTTATGACGTCGTTGTCGAATTTCGTGTCTGAGTCTGTGGTAATTTTCAGAGGTAATCCTAATATGGAAAATATTTGTAAAAGCTTCTGAGATATGAACGTTGCTTGAAGCATTTAGCGGTACAGCTTGGGCAAATTTTGAAAAATTATCTATAATTGTCAAGAACGTCGCACCTCCAGTGGAATATAGGTCCATAAACAGATGTTGAAACGGTTTCGTAGGTGTCTCTGTTAACGTTAGTGGGGGTTTCAAGGGGTTTCTTTCGTATTTAGCTCTTAAACACATGTCGCATTGATTAATGTATCTTTGAATTGACAATAGCATATTGGGCCAGTGGTAATTTCTGTGGAGTTGTTTATACGTTTCCTGAATACCTCTATGCGACGATTTTCCTTCGTGATATCGCTTAATGAGTTCTTGTTGCTCAGTTTTGTTTTCAACAAGGGTAACTCGTGATGTACATCTTATAAGTTTAGGACCTCTGTCATTGAAAATTGTAGTGTAGACTCTCGAGAAGACCAAGTATAGATTTTCATCGTAGAAATAGCAGTGGAAGATACGGTCCGCTATTGTGTGCTCTTTTAGGAACCTGATGATTTCGGGTTCCGTATTGTTTACAGGGATGAAAACGTCTTTAATAACAGTCCTAGAATTAGTTGATCTATTGTCTACTCTATATGTTGAACCCGGGGTAGATCTTATATATAATTGTTTCATTTGTTTATCTATTTCATCAGATAAAATCGGGATGCCGTTGTTTTCATTATCGGGTTGGGTATGATTTGTCGAGACTAATTGGTCAGGGTCTACTGTAACAATGCTCATTGAGTCTGTTCCGTGTTCTTCTACGTCGTTATTATTACCAGGGTAGTTACTATTGTCGATAAGTACATCGGTATTATCATTGTTAAGTCCGTCATTGTTGTCGTTTCGGTCGTTATTTGTCTCTGCTTGTCTACGGGCGTTCTCAAATATTCTGTTTATAATCTCGTCATCGTCGTTATCATCAAAATTGACAGCTAGAGAATCTATGCTGTTGTGAAAGACTTTGACTCTGGATAATGCATCCGCGTTAGTGTTTTGTTTACCCTTTTTATAAAGTACCTTATAGTCGTACTCCGCTAGCTTTAGTTTCCAACGTGTTAACTTTGAGTTGGGGTCTTTTAAAGACATCAGCCATATCAAAGGTCTATGGTCTGTATAGATGGTGAATTTCCGACCGTACATATAAGGCCTAAAATATTTGATAGCCCAAACTATCCCGAGTAGTTCTTTCTCTATTGTCGAGTAACGAGTCTTGGTTTCTGATAACGTTCTTGAAGCAAAAGCTACTGGTTTATCAGCACCAACATTGCCTTGCGATAAAACTGCGCCTAACGCAAAGTCAGATGCATCTGTTGTCAAGATAAATGGTTTGTCAAAGTCAGGGTATTGTAATATTGGGGCATTGGTCAAAATTTGTTTACACTTGTTAACTGCGTCTAAAAATTCGTTACTATGGACAATTTTTGCGTTCTTTTTAAGACAGGCTGTTAACGGTTTTGTAAGCTTCGCGAAATCTTTAATGAATTTTCGGTAATAACATACTAATCCTAGGAAAGACTTTATGTTCTTTTGTGTTCGTGGTACGGGGAAATTTAAAACTGCTTTTATTTTGTCTTTGTTGGGTTGTAGTCCTTGGTCAGTCAATTCGTGTCCTAAAAAATTCACATGTTTTTGTAGGAATTCTGACTTATCTAATTGTACTTTGAGGTTATGCATTCTGAATCGCTGAAGTACTAACTTGAGTTTTTCGTTATGATTCTGAAGTGAGGTGGCTGCTATTATGACGTCATCTAAATATGTGAATACGTTATCTATTCCTCTAAGAATATGGTCCATAAGCCGCTGAAAAGTGCTCGAAGCATTCTTCAACCCAAACGGCATTCTTAAAAACTCATAGTGACCTCTTTCTGTAGTAAACGCTGTTTTTTCTGTGTCGTTGGGGTGCATTTCCAACTGATGGTAGCCACTTGCTAGATCAAGGGTTGTAAAATATTGTGCGCGCCCTAATCTATCAAGTATATCGTTGATATTCGGTAACGGGTACTTGTCTTCAACAATTCTATCGTTCAGTCGTCTATAGTCTATAACAAGTCTCCATTTGACCTTCCCTGAGGCGTCGGGTTTTTTTGGGACGATATGGACAGGGCAAGACCAGGGTGAAATACTTTCCCGTATAATTCCCTGTTTTAATAAATTATCTATTTGTTTTTTAATTTCTGTACGTTGTTGCGGGGCTTGTCTATAGTTTCTAAAAAAAATAGGTGTGTCGTCAGTTAGTCTTAATTCATGTTTTACCGTATGTGTGAAAGATAACGGTATGTTCTCTGAGTAGAATACGTCGCGATATTGATAACAAATTTTGGTAACCTCGCGTTTTTCTTCTTCATTCATGTGGCTGATTCTAATTTTCTTTAAGTTTTCGTAAAGTTCTTTGTCAATGTCAGTTTTAGTTTGAAGGGTGTTAATTTTGTGTGTTTTATTTTGATTTATCAATTGTGGTGGTAAAGGCTCAAGGGGTAAGTGGCAATTGTTATTAATTACTTGTTCTTTATCGGTTAAGTTAATTACAGATGTTTTAAAAGTTCAATTTTTTACCGTTACTACAGCGGCGGGTGATTTTAATCCTTTAAACCAATTAAAGTCATCGTAGATATAATTACCGTCCATACAATTTGTTTTTACTGTTATAAACTTTTCACAATTAGGTTCAATTTTGAGTTTTTTTACTGGATAGTCAAAATAAATTGGTATTTCGGTGTTATAAGTTCGCAATAACTTATTTTTAAAATCTATGTTACACCCTAGTTCTTTTAACAGGTCCATCCCTATTAGTCCTTTATACTTTGGGTCAAAATCGAAAAGTAAGAATTTATGATATATGTCTGTCTTAAACTGTGGGGGTAAAGGTAAAATAGCAACGTGTTCATGACGAGTAACAGCGTGCGCAGTTTTTACTTGAAATGGCTCGCGCTCGACGCAGTGTCTAAGATTGGTATTGGCTATTACATCGGGTGATATCATACAACGCGAAGCTCCAGTGTCTAATAAGAATTTACCTTGAAATTCCGGCAACTCTATATAAGGAAGATGGTCTTTACCTTGGTTGTTGAGGTGAACAGTCTTTACTAGCTTTGGTTCAATGGTTCCTCGCTCTGGTGAAAATCCTGATGGTTTGGTTCGTCCACGGGCACCTCCTGCGTGTAACTGTAGTCTTCACCGCTAGGTTGTAAATTATTATTGTACTCACCTTCAGAGTAGGCATTGTAGTCCGGGTAACACTGGTCTTGGTTGTGCTGTGTATAAAACATTTCTTAGGAAGCAAAACGCGGTGCTTCGGGCTTACTTATCGATCTCATGGTGACGTCAGACACTTTTTGTGGCGGGTTCACCTGCTGGCGAGGTATATTCGGCTGAGATCTAAAATTACCTGAGTTTCTGAAAGTACCAGAACCACTAGGTCTTACGTTACCTGAAGCGGGTCTTCCTTGGGGTTAGCCTTGACCCCTCTGTTGTCTCTGATCTATGTTCCAGCTATTACGCGGGGGAAAGTTATTATTTTGGGGTACCGTTTGGTTTGGCTTGGGTATTTCTTTCGGTTTGTTTTGGATGGAAAGTGCATTAAAACTATTATTGAATCTATTGAATGCCAAACGTGCTTCCTCTTGCCTAGCCGTTACTATAGCTGCTTCAAGAGTCGTAGGTTGCGCAATCCGCACGCCAATAGAAACGTGAAAGTCCAAATGGTTAACGTATTGGTCTATGACCATACTCTCATAATATGACTTATCCGTATGCCTACCTACTACGTTTAAGGTGTCTAAAATTTCCCTTAGTCGTTTACCAAACGTCTCAGCGTCTTCATTTCTATTACGACGTAAACGCGTTAGTTCTTGCATCAGTTGTATTTCGTTACGTGGTTCGCCTAATCTACGCGTCAACGCAGCCTTAATTGTCTGCCAGCTATCAACAGTTTCTTCGGATTCTATTGCATTGATCGCCGAACCGCTTAGTTTGCTTTTAATTAAACTTACAATAGCAGGGTTCACCCTAACTTGTGGATCCAGTAATAGCATCACATTTTCAACTTCTCTAATAAAGTAATTTAATGTTTTAGGATTGCCCTCGTATTTTGGCAACAGTTCCGAAACGAACTTAAAAGTCGCTAGATCAATGCTTGCCATAGCCATCGTGATTTAATTATGAAACCGGAATACAAAAGGAATCAATTCTAGTTCAATATAAAATACTATTGAGATTATGTCTAATACCTAATACTGCCTACTCCCTAAGAGGTCAGCTTGAAATTATTTTAATTATTTTATACGAATCACGATTATAGCGAATACGTAAACAAGTAAATATCTCTTGTTACAGAATTAATTGCTGTGGAATGCAAAATGTATACCGCGATTTTAGCACTCATACATAAAGACCTAAATTAAAATGAACGTAATAAACTCATTTAACTAACGTTATTTGCCTATAGCGATTTTAGCCTATAAACAAACACACAGGTAACTTTTATAAAAATACAGCAGGAAATATAGCATGGGAAACTGGGTACACAACAAGCACTCACCACAGTATCTTCTGCATCTCTAGCCGGGCCTTGTAGAACAGCAGGGCTCCCAATTCTCCAGGACTCCCGCAGGTTGCTCGCCTTCGTAGATTCAATTTGCGATCGCGAAGATAACTATAGATACCGTTCACTCTTTACCGAAGAGTTGTATTTTAATTAGAGTGTCGCGATCCTGCCGACTGCGCCAGTTAAGTTACGGCAAACGAAATTACTATTAAAAATACTTTATTTGAATTAATACAATGTTTATTGGTTGGAATGTTCTACAAGACTAATTTACAATTATTATATTTCTATTAACTAAACTTATTACTATAATCCGCAAATCTGCAAGTGTGCAGTTAGTTAATGACGCACGGGCGCATCCGCTGCATTAGGCAGCGATTACGCTACTCAGGCGATTGCCTAACTCAACTCTTAATTATTTTTAAAAGCAGTTTATCCCTTTGTTAACAGATATAATTATAATTAAAAGTATACCATAAAATTGCAAATTCCAGACTGCATCCGGTGATGGATTAATTTTTATTAATTAGTTAATATCTCATTTTATTTGCATTTTTACGCCATATGTTGTGTCATCGCACATCTCTTTCTTTTGTATGCATTCTGAAAGTGACAGCGGTTTACCTGTTGTTGGTAAGTCTTAAGGCTCGTGCAGACCGGCGTGACTTGTCACGCGACGTGACACCGGTAGAACAATTTCCATTAAATTTTCATAGATATTGTACTACCAGTGTCGCGCTGGTCTGTACCCCAAGTGTAAGTTTGCAAGAGAGTAAACGTAACTATTTCGTTTGCGTTAAAATTTGACCGATAGATCATAATGCTAAGAGTATAAGAGTGAGAATAAAAATCTTAACGCAAACGCGCTAGTTACGTTTCCTCACTTGCAAACTTAGTCCAGTTCATATCTTCCGGCTCCATCATCAGATCAGTTCGACAGTACCATATTATTGTATTGTCATTACATACAGCGGCCAATTTTCATTACGCTACGACCCTTGGAAGATGGTTAAATTAGTTAACTTAGATTCCATTACATAGTTACATGATACATACAGGTCGACCTAATAAAAGCGTGTTAAAAAATCATGCCCTTCTTTGAGCTAAGTTAGGAGTCCGTTACCTCAGCGCCACTTTTTACCTCGCTCGCTCACTACTGCTCGCTGTCATGCCAGCCAGCGAGACAGGGCGGCAGGGAGAAGGCTCCAAAGCGCCAATAGTTTAGACTTTAGATAATTTATTTTGGGTTATTGTACATTCGCCACAAAGTAAGTTCGCCACGGAAAAAAGTATGTTTAAATTTGCCACAGTTCTATTTTCATGAAGTACCTAAATTCGTCACAGTATATTATATTAATTTTGATTATTGTTAATTCGTCAAATTGTTTATTTCCACACAGACAGCAGAAAAATCAAACACTAAGTAGAATAAAAACGTTATTTATTTATTTAAAAACCAATAACTTTGCTTGCTACCAGTATTTTATGCAAAAATGATGCGTACGTACAATGAAGACTTCTGGTTGTGACGAATTTACACATATTTTTAATGCAAGTGGCGAATACACTTTTAATGTATGGAGTGTACAAAAAAGTGACGAATTTACTTTGTGGCGAATGTACAATAACCCTTTATGTTTATGTTGAAAATAATGGTAGTTAAAAAAAAACCGAACAAGTGCGTGTTGGACCACGCACAATTCCGTAGTTGAGATAAAATTCTAAGAACAAACTTAACATTGTAGTTGAGGGAGAATTGTAAAGTTTCATCTATTTTCTTAAATTCTAACTTTAAAAGTGTTTATTTTTAAATTATAAAAAAATATCTAAAATCCTTACAATATGTCTTTTTGCCATTTGACACGGTACAGTGTGCCAGACGATTTTTAAAAATTAAGTATCTAATATTTTCTAAAATGCCCCCCAAAAGTGACCTCCATATTCAAAATTAATTTATTTACATTACACGTCCGTGTTTGGGTCACAGAAATTCATGTATACCAAATTTCAACTTAATCGGTCCTGTAGATTCGGAGCAAATCGGCTGTTACAGACGGACAGACAGACACATGAGGGATCCTAAGTATAAGGGTTCTGTTTTTTTTCTTTTGAGGTACGAAACCCTAAAAAACATAGTATCTGCATTATATTTGGTTCAGTTGTTATGCAAAGTTTTTTGATCTAATTTGAAGTAAGTACCTATTTTTCACTATGGCAATATTGCTTGTGTTAATCCACGGCTTTGGCAACTCCTGCGAGCCGAGCACGGGTGTGCCAAGACATGATAAATTATGTCATGTCAATTTGGACCTACTAGCATTTTATGAAAAACAGTTTTATCGCTCAAACTGTGATAAAATGTGTGACTCAAGTCATGTCACAGTAGGCCGTGCTCGGCCCCGCTGACGTGACCCACGAATCGAATCCAGCTAATCTACTCAATCTGAACTTCTCTACACTGTACTCTGTACTACAATACAACCCATATAAATTACATTTTTAAATATTAGAATATAAAACATAAAAATATTAAAAGGACTTTTCGGGGTACATCAGTTGCTGCATCTGGTCGGCTCGAGCTCTTAGCCATGGAGTTGACATCTAGTCTCAACTTTGGCGCCACTTCGCACTAAGCGTTTCCAAATGTCTTTTATAATGCGCACAGCAAAAGAATAGAACTCTCTACCTGCGTCTGTGTTTCCGAACGCATGCAACCCTAATCTCTTCAAAGTTAGAGTGAACAGGCTTCTTCTGGGTAAGCTCACTCCATCGTCGACTTTGTCTTTGTCCCCTCTGCCCTAAACTAAGGTCAAGAGCAAACCCATCTTAAATAATAAAAATAAAAATAATTGTAGCCCACCGGTATCGGGGACAGGGTACAAGTTACTAGCGGTTAGGACTCCAGAGAGAGGAACCTCCTAAAATGTGAATCGTGTTCAGAAGTACCTACCGCTTTCTGATTCAAGCCCTTAAGGCTCCCACAGACAGACGCGATAGCGCGACGCTACACTAGTAGCAAAATTTCTATGAAAACTTCATGGAAAGTGTCGCGCTGCCTGTCGCGCCCGCGATATCGTGCCAGCCTGCATGACCCTTAAATCCAGCTGCCTAACGAGAGCTTCCTTGGGTGTCTACAACACATTATTATTACCGTAAAAATATTAAAAAGCATTTTAATAAATTAACTTATCACAATTCTCACATCAAAACATAAGCTATTCATTGCTGAATAATTCAGACTAATGTTATGAAACACTTCAATTCGGTTATCACCAGACAGTTTATTTTCCTGTTTAAAAATAGTTTTTTACCTAGCAGTAACAGTTTCTTAAACATTATAAATAACTTCGTAATCTTAATACCTAATGTACCTAATGTTTATTTATTACTCATACGTCGCGACTCGTCGAGGAAAAGATAAAAAGTTTTCGGGGAATACAATATTGTTAAACAATTGGATTTTCTTGTAACTAAGTATCCGGCAACGCCGGCTGTCGCTGAAAACCAGCACTGGGGCTCTGTCTCGCATAGGGTCGCAGCATTATGCTGAGCGGTGGCCGTTTTGCGTGGATGTGACGCATATTTAACCCCTACTTGTTCTTTTTGTATTTATGTTCTTTCTTTGCGTCATGTTTACCGCAAATAAACGTATTTTCTTTCTTTATCATGCTAGTCTTTTTTATCGTTAAGGCTCCCGCAGACAGGCGTGACGTAAAAGCGCGACGCGACACTATAGTAGCACAATTTCTATGAAAACTTCATGGAAAGAGTCGCGCTGCGCGTCGCGCTGTCTGTCGCGCCCGCGATTTTGCGCCACTCTACACGAGTCTTTAGACGACTTTTCCATCGTTTTAGGACTGTTCCTAGAAACTCATGAAAAGGGAATTGGTTGATATAAAGGCTCGCGCAGACTGGCGCCATATCGCGCCAGTCTGCACGTGCCTTAATACAATTTGAGACCTGCCCCTGCTTCACACGGTTTGTACGACTTGCCAAAACATAGAAATTACATAATTATAATACGAGTACATAAACTCACGCCTTCTTCCCATGGGAGTAGGCAGAAACTATAGAGAACGCCACCTGCTACGCTCCTTACATATCTACTCCTTTTGCTTCGCCTACGTTCATACATTAGGTTATACACACACGCCGGTTGCGAGTACTACGCACCTGACCTTTCTGAAGAACATCACTATTTAGGTCACTATAATTATGTCCTTCTAGGGCGTCCCCTCCCGGCGTTTCCACTCATTTCTGCTTTGTAAATACCTTTTGTTAGTCGCCTTTCACTCATCCTCTCAACATGACCAAACCATCTACGCATACTCTTTTTTTTATTAGAATTCATTTAGGATATGAAAGAAGAATCCCATTTAAAAGGGGGCGAGCCTATTGCCAGGTTTCAGGAGGTTCCTGTTCAGGATAAAGCGGGAGGAAACGCCCGGGTGTTACCACTGTGTGGATCGCCCGGAGGTCACGGTGGAGCATACGGTGGAGGTCTACCCGGCTTGGGCGGAGCACCGCCGCGAGGTGTCACGGAGGTGATCGGCGGCGGCGATCTCTCGCGTCCGGCCCATTCAGGCCATAGTTCGGAGCGAGAGTGCATGAGAGGCCGTCACTTCCTTCTGCGAAGCAGTAATGCTCGCGAAGGAGGAGGCGGAACGCTTGAGGGAGAGGCAAAATTCTCGCCCTCACGCCCCTAGTCGCCGCGGGGGACGCTCCGGGCGTCGGGAGTCACAGGCCGATTCCCGGTCACCGTAGGCGCGAGCGGACGGTGAGCGATGGGTAGTTCGCCGTCCGATAAGGACCAGGCCCCCGGGGGTCGACGGTGCGTTGTGTTCCACGCGCGCCTCAAAGAGATGTCAGCACGAACTGACGGGGTCCGTTAGGGCCAATGCCTGCCAGGGTTGCGAGTTTGTCCGAAAGGGATATCGTGGCCCTGGCACACAGGCAACTGAAGGAACACGGGTGGGTTTTAGTCAGTAAAAATCTGCTCCCGCTCCGCCCAGAGCGAGAGAAGTCATATAATAATTTTCCACCCAAAAAAAAGGGGGGGGGGGTGGGGGTACTTTGGGTATACCTCTGTTGAACCCTTTGGAGGATTACTGGCGTGATGTTATGTTAGATGTTAAAAGACGAATCAGGTCATAAGAACCAATCACCATAAGTTCATTAATGTTATGGAAAGACGCTGAACATTTATATCTGTAACTTTTATGATGTACATACTCGTAATAAAGAGTATTCTATTCTATTCTATTCTGAATAGACGAGAAGAAATGATGCAAAGATTAGATCGAAATTCGACCTTATGCAAGGCTAGTAGCTCGTATCTTTGTACCAGGAGTACAGACACACACAGCACGTATTTGACAGATGTTCTCTTATTACGGTCATCGCGTTCAACACTTCAACTAGATTATGTCACTGGGGATTTGGTGCTATTTATTTTGCGTACAATTATTGTGATAATAAACAGTAGGTCGGTATATTTATGGCGCCTAATTTAGGAAGTAGGTGAGATTATTTATGTAATGACTTTTGGGAGTAGGTCAATAACAAATCCATACTTATATCAAGTATGTATGATTGATGTAAGTATTCGTAAAAATTGACTTCAATGAAATTAATATTTTTGAACTGTCAAAATTTGCTAAAACCTTTGGTATTGATGATTCTACTACTCGTATGTATTAAACTTATCATTATGTTAAACTTTTCAGGCAGGTTTATGTTTTGCAGTGAAAACCACTAAAACGCCACTTTAGTAAAAAGTGGTTCTTCCATACAAAGTTTTTCTTGTTCTCTTTTTAGGGTGCCGTAATTAACAAGGAACCCTTATAATTTCTCAGCTCCAGATAGACAGACGGACATCTGGACGGACTCTTAGTATTAGAAAGCTGTAATTTGGCATGGGTATTTGTCATATTAGTGGCGCCAACAAAGAGTTAAAAAATAAAACCTTGAAAAAAAATTTGGTGAGGACCTCCCTTACACGTAAAGTGGGGATGATTTTTTTTTCTCGTCTTTCCCATGATGTGGTGTATCGTTGGATAGACTGTTCAAAAATGTTGTGGTATGTAAAACAAATCACGGCAGTAGTATATTAACGAATGTAAAAGGAAAACCACCAGAGCTGGCTTTTCAGTTAACGATTAATAATCGACTATATGGGAATATATGGGAGAACATGTTTATCAACCACAATGTTAAGTTCGTTCTTGGGATAAGTTCTATCCCAACTAAGGAACTCTTCATTATGCGTAGTCCGTCCGGTCGTGTTTAGCTTTAGATGAATTTTGCTAGCTTAATTTTATTTGACTCTGTTTATCAAGCAAAAATGTATTGATTATCAAACAAATAACCCACAAAGATCATCAAAAGAAAAAAAAAAAGAAAAAAAAAAGAAAAATAATTTTATTCGTCACAGAAACACCAAGCATCAAGTTCAACAATAGTATTAAACGCAATCACAATAATAATAAATTAATAACACATTTTAATAGTAAGTACTTTGACCTATAACCACACGGGTATCCGTATCGGAAGTATAAAAAAGGATTTGTGTAAACATCCGATGTATTATTATAATGAAAATAATATTCTTAGCTCATTCAAGAAATTACAACTAAAATTAAATCGTGAATTCAATTGTAAACACACAGGTTCGTTGTACTCACAACCGGAGCGCGTGTATACAAGGTCTTATTAAATTAGCTAGCGAAACTCTACAAACGTGATAATATCGTTATCTAAACATGACAATGAAAATAAAAATAAACTTCAAATCTTTTATTTAAAGTTTTTTTTGGGGCTCAACGACTTCTGGTAGTGTTGTTACTTGAAAAAGAAAAGCAAAAAAAGTAAAAGAGTAAAAAAAACAAAAGAAAAAGAAAATCTTAAAAAGTACATCTCAAACCTGTTCAACCTCTCAAAAAACTGTTTTTTGTTTTTTATCCTGTTTAGATATCGAAACCATCACGTCTGCGGAGTTTCACTAGCTAATTTAACTTGATCCTGTTTATGTATAGTCCCACCGTATACACCTTCTTCTTTGCTTTCTCTTTAGATAAATACATAAAATTGCGACACATATCCACACAAATATCAACTTTAAACTCAAGTAATCTTATTTAGTTTTTCTAATGAAAAAACTATCGCCTAACGTCATGTAATCATTTGAATAGAATAGGAGAATAGTTAGTTGCAATGGAAACTGAACCATACGTAGTTAAGTTAAGGTTTTTAATCCCAAAGCAATAAAGCATTGCAGGAATACTTTTTTTTTTCTGGGTGGGAAATTATTAAATAACTTCTCCCACTCTGGGCGGAGCGGGAGGGCGTGTCAGACTTTTAATGACTTGCGTTGCGAATTCGCAGTTATGTGTGGGAGCCCTAAAACCCACCCGTGTTTCTTCATTTGCCTGTGTGCCAGGGTCACGATATCCTTTTCGGACAAACTCGCAACCCTGGCAGACATTGGCCCTAATGGACCCCGTCAATTCGTGCTGACATCTCTTTGAGGCGCGCGTGGAACACAACGCACCGTCGATCCGGGCCTGGTCTTTATCGGACGGCGAGCTACCCATCGCTCACCGTCCGCAGGCCCGCGCCTACAGTGGCCGGAAATCGGCTTGCAACTCCCGACGCCCGGGGCGTCTCCACCTGCGGCGAACAGGGGCGCGAGGGCGCAAACCCTGCCTCACCCTCACGCGTTCCACCTCCTCCTTCGCGAGCATTACTGATTTGATATAATATTTTTTTTTAAAGCTTTGACTATGACTATTTAAAAATTTGCACGACTAGAAAGTCGAATATAGTGAAACCATATAACAAATTTACCATATACAATGTACCTATATTCTGGCAAATAAGAATTCATTCATTCATTCATTCATTCATTCAATCATTCGCAGAACGAGGTGACGGCATCCCATGCACTCTCGCGCCGAACCATGGCCTGAACCAGGGCCGGACGCGAGAGATCGCCGCCACTGATCGCCTCCGTGAGGACATGGCGCCGGCGGTGCTCCACCCAAGCCGGGCAGACCTCCACCGTATGATCCACCGTGTCCTCCGGGCGATTGCAGGTATGCTGGAAGAGATTTCTTTAGAAATAAGCATCGCCTTTGTTCGTATTTTTCAGTTCCTTTCTTCTTGTCTGTTTATGTGTGTACATAAACTGTTAAATAAATATATCGTGTATTCTCGTTGTCCCCGTACGCCGTGTCCCCGTTCTACGGGGACAGCGGTACTTCAATTAAATATTAAAAAATACTTCCCGTTGTCCCCGTGGTTAGGTTTTACATTCAAAAATATGTTTCTGGCACTCGCCGGCCGCTGCCGCGGCACCGCTCGCTTCGCTCGCTCAGCTTGTGCCCCGTGACGGGGATATGGCAAACGGGGACAACGGGAATACACTAAATATATTTATCAGGACAGTGCATACTTAGTGTACCAAGTACATTAGCACTAAAAAAGCTGTAATAATACTGAGATAAGGGTTATAACGAAATTGATAACTTAACATATACTTCAATACAGGAGAGATAAGCTCAAATTAATTAGATAAGTGGGTTATTTTCAGATTTATGTTCGAAGGTTATTTTTTTGATGGTTGGTTTTGGTGAACAAGGGCTGCCTAAAAATCTGTGAAGTGTGATTTCAGGTGTGAAAATTACAGTAAATCATTTATTTTTTATTAATGAGAGTTGCTGAAAAGTTTATTAAATATTAATTTATTTAACTCAGACTACTTACATAATTATAAAAAAAATCTGAGAGCAAATTTTATTTTTGGAGAAGCAATGTAGCCCACTGGTAACGGGGACGATTTACGAGTTGTAGGTGGTAGGTTCGAACCCGCTTTACTTTGTGTAAATAATTTCATAACCACTGCTCTCAAAACGGTGACGGAAAACTTCGTGAGGAAACCGGCATGTCCTAGAACCTAGAACCTATAATTCGAAGACATGTGACATCTACCAACCCGCTCTGGGCCCGCGTGGTGGATTATGGCCCACTCCCTCTCACAGAGAGCCCCTTTTTTTTAATTTGTTTATTTAATCCATAATTTTACGGTTTCTGTTTCACATAACACCTGCCAAACTGCAAAGCATTTTATCGGCAGTAGGTTCTTGTGGTCTCGAATCTTTACTTGACCAAACATTAGAATTAAGTTAAAGCTAAGACTATGGCTCTGTAGGCAAAGGCCTGTGTCCAAGCAGTGGGAACATTATAAGCTGATATCATAATAATTTAGCATATTATGCTATATGCTAAAATTTATTTAAACAAAGTAGAATTAATACCTCCTAATTGCTCCTTTTATACTTGGATGCATGCATAACCAGGGGCTCTACTCCGAACATAAATCCGACGTATCGGCCGAATGTTCGGCCGTTGCTTGACATCGGCTAACTATAGCAGAATACGGCGAAAAAAAAACAACACACTCATAGAGATAAGCCAAAGTCAAAAATGTGACTTTAAGTCAGGTAAGGAAAAGTCAAAAAATGAAACTATGGAAGTTATAAAACGGCCGATACTTCGGATTAACGCTTCGGAGTAGGGCCCCAGGAGTCAGGAAATAAAAGTTAAATTTGCCAAGTTACCTAAACAGTTTTTTTCAGGAGTTTGTAAACGATGTTCTTAGGAAAATGCTTTGCAGATTGTTGGGGGAGAGCAGATAAGTGATCGGGTATATTTTATAAGATATAAGTCATAAGATAAGATAATTGTTGGTTACTTTATAAGTGCAATTTGTGAAATGTAAGTGTCCGCACTAATAAACTTAAATTGTAAAACTGTATGTTCTGTTACCACAGACAAAACGGTGAAAACGATTTATTAAACAAACTTATAGGCTTTATGGAGTATATAACATGGGAGCATCTGTAGCCGAACTAGGACATTGCTCGCAGAACTAATGACCAGTGGGGCTGAAAGGTTCTAGAGTGGCGACCACGTACCGGAAGACGTAGCAGCGGAAGGCTTCCCACAATATGGACCGATGACTTGGTGAAGGCCGCAGGAATCAGCTAGATGCGAGAAGTACAGAACCGGTCGAAGCGGCTTGGGACAGGCCTATGTCCAGCAGTGGACGTCTTTCGGCTGAAATGATGCTCGTATGTATAACCAACTTTCCACAACCTATGTTTTTTTTGCTTTTTAAATTGCACTCCATTTTAAGGCACGTGCAAACAGGCGCGATGCAATATCGCTAGAACAATCTCCGTGACGTTTCATAGAAATTGTACAACCAGTGTCGCATCATGACGTTCGCGTCGCGCCTGTCTGGACGAGCCTTTAGGATCCACCAGTTTGAGAAATTACCACATCAAGAGTTCAAGACAGAGAATACATAAAACAGTAGCGGCATCAACATCGCCACATGCGAACTACGCGTCACACTGACGTCCCGCAAAATCCTGCATCGCGCAAGCAGAGTTTACCGCGCGACTAGCATATAAACAACGTCCCGACATCAATCGTCGGGCAGTTGCCCACCAGACACAATCCCCGTCTGGTCGAATTTTTCTTCAATGGAAGATTAGAACTTTACACCCTGTTATTCATGCCTCTAAAAGACATTTGTTTATTTTCATCTCTTTTAATGCTGCACCGTTTGACGTCATCACGTCAATGCCGGCTGTCGCTTAAAATCAGCGCTGGGGCTCTGTCTCGCATAGGTTCGCAGCATTATGCTGAGCGATGGCCGTTCTGCGTGAATGTGACGCACATTTTCCATCAACTTGTTCTTTCGTGTTTGTGTTTTCTTTTCCTTTGCGTTACGTTTTCTTTCTTTCTTTCACATTACATTTGACATCCCTAAGTGATACGGTATCACCATTATTAATGTTTTGAAGTTCCGCTTGCTACCGTGTTTAGCAAGTAATACCGAGTGCGCAATTTGTTATTCTATTCACCACGAAGTGGGGAAAACCTCTTCCTAATTTTTCGGATTTTCCTAACCTTGATTTATTTCATATTGATGATTCTAGTATTACACCGGTCCCGTGGGGCTTGTGGCAAAGTAATAACAGCCACGCGGGTCGATCGATTAGGTTAAGCTACGCTTGCCGCGGTTGATTCGTGGATGGGTGACCGTCTTTACATACCAAGACCCTTCCGTGCCTCGGAAAGCACGTTAAGGTTTTGATCCCGGCTGTTATTCGTAGATCCTTGACAGTCGTTACGGGTCGTTAGAAGCTCAAAAGTCTGGCAACCAGTCTTAGCAAGGGGTATCGTACTACCCAGGTACTGGGTCGTGGAGGTCAGATAGGCAGTCGCTCCATCGTCAGTGAAGTTCTAACAGTAGGAAAGTCAAAAATGGTTACTTTACAGGAGAGTGAAAAAACTGTATGAAATGAATGTAACTTATGCTTAAGGCCATATTGTGTTTAATTATTAATACAAATGAACTCTGTGGTGATTTGAACCCATGAAAATTAAATCGAAATCACAACATCGGAGCACTTGATGCACGACGAATTTGTACGTGCATAGCTGACATACGCAGTGTTGACACCCTGACATACGCATGTTGGCGCCAAAAACTGAGATACGTAGTGTAACTATTTTTCAAATAACGCGTTCTATTGGTCAGGTTACCGTGTTTTGATTGGTCGATACGATGCGCGCCATTATGCTTTATCCAATGACATTAAAATCTCAAGACACTCATAAAATGACTTACGCTCTGTTAGAACTTCTCCGTGACCATGTAAAATACTGTTATACAGCAGCATATGGTTAGACTGGAAGCTGACCCCAAGGTAGTTGGGAAAAGGCGGGCAGATTGAAGATTGCAGCAATGATTGACAAACTTAAGTATGAACGAGTTTCAAATTAATTCCATAATATTTTTATTGCATTGAAGCTTAGTGCTGGCAGTGTCTGTGTGGTGGCGGACGTTAAGAATAGCACCGCCCTATTTCTTCCCGTGGGTGTCGTAAAAGGCGACTTACTAGAGAATAGGTAGCAGCGTTTTCTATGCATTTTAACACCATACTGCGATCGCCAACTCGCCTGCCAAGCGTGGCGATTATGGCAAACCCAGGCCTTTGGGGGAGGCCTATGTCCAGCAGTGGACGTTAGTCGGCTGAAATGAATGATGATTGAAGCTTATCGTCAATGTTATTCGGTGAAAATAACTGATCGTTTGAGTGCAATGGCAGTGCAGTTGAAATATTACGCAAACTTATTGTAGGTTAAATACACAATATTAATTTTCACGTAGCCGTCACGTTTCCCCGAATTGGTTACAATTCAATATTTATTCTTATATAATCAGCGGAGATACCACTCTTGAAACACGTGAGATTTAACGTGCTATATTGATAGATACCAGTGGCGAAAGCACCCTAAAACACGATTCCTACCGGCTTCCCTTCGGAAATTCAGAACGCGACCACTCTATCGTTATTAAAAAATGGCACACAGTCAGTTAGTGTTTAATAATGCCAAATAATAATAATAATAATCACATTGACAGACGTGTGCCGCCCGGATGATGCAGCCACGAATGCATTCTGGCGCAGCATCTGGTCGGAACCCGTCTGTCACGCTGAGGCTGACTGGATGCGGGAAGTCGAGCGAGTGTGTGAAACTATACCAGAAATGGAACCAGTACGTATTACACCATTAGACGTAGCCAAAGCAGTCCGTCCGTTACCGAATTGGAAATCACCGGGACCGGACGGACTGCACAACTTCTGGTTGAAATGGTTAATTAGTTCACACACTTGCCTGGCATCTCAGTTCCAGTCATCCTTAGAGTCTGGGTCGCTACCGCAGTTTCTAACAACGGGCGTTACCCACCTGCTCCATAAGTCAGGTAGTCCCGTGGAACCCAAGAATTATAGACCGATCACGTGTTTGTCAACGGTCTATAAACTTCTTACATCCATTTTGAGAGTGAAAATTAACACGCACATTGACAGTCACTCGATTATGTCTGCCTCTCAAAATGGATGTAGGAATGGGTCCCGCGGTACTAAGGAGCTACTCCTCATCGACATGGCCATAAGCCAACAGGTTCGTCGATCCCGCAAGGATCTGTCAACATGCTGGATAGACTATAAGAAGACCTTCGACTCGGTGCCACATACATGGCTCATGAGGGTGCTGGAGTTGTACAAGATAGATGCAACTCTGCGCACCTTCCTGATGTCATGTATGGGGCAATGGAGGACGGTCCTTCGCTACCCAGGATGTCGACGGATCCAGGGGAACGATGAGCTTGTATGGATTAAGCGGGGAATATTTCAGGGTGACAGTTTGAGTCCACTTTGGTTCTGCTTAGCCCTGAATCCTCTAAGTACACTGCTGGAGGATTCAGGTCTAGGCTATCGGTTGAGGAGAGGAGGTCAGGTCATATCTCACCTCCTCTACATGGATGACTTGAAACTCTTTGCCCCCAACAAATTGCGACTGATCGAGCTACTGAAGGTAACTGAAACTTTCAGTAGCGCCATCAGGATGGAATTTGGTGTGGATAAATGTGCAGTCATGCATGTAAAGCGAGGGGAGATTGTGGAATCCGAGGGAACGCAACTCTCGGATTCCATACACCTTAGTTCCCTCTCCTCATCCGAAAGCTATAAGTATTTGGGTATGTCAGAAGCGTTAGAGATCAACGTTGCTGACATGAAGCAATCGCTGAAGGAGCGCTTCTTTGGTCGCCTGAAAAAGGTATTTATTAGCCTTCTTTCAGGCGGAAACAAGGTGCGCGTCTTCAACGGTTGGGTCATGCCGGTTTTGATGTACTCTTTTGGCATACTCAAATGGACTCAGACCGAACTGGATGCCCTGGATAGGAGGGTCCGTACACTGCTGACCGCAAACCGAATGCATCACCCACGATCATCGGTGATGAGACTGTATATCCCGCGGAAGTGCGGGGGTCGAGGCTTTTTAAATGCAAAGACCCTCCACAACCGCGAGGTGTGCAGTCTCAGGGAATATTTTTTAAAAACCGAACTGAGTATGCATCGTGATGTGGTCGCAGTGGACAAGGGGCTCACCCCGCTCTCCATGGCTAAAGAGAACTGGCACAAACCTGTAATACTTACTACCGATGACCGCAAGAAGATATGGCAAGGCAAAGAGCTTCACGGGCGCTTCTATCGGGCTCTACATGAGCCCGGTGTAGATTTCTTAGCGTCCGTATCCTAGCTACGTTTTGGAGACCTTTTCGGGGAAACCGAAGGTTTTGTCTATGCAATTATGGACGAAGTTATCTTGACGAATAACTACCCGAGACATATTATGAAGGATGGGACGGTTGACGTGTGTCGGGCATGCCACTTTGGGGTGCGTGCAGAAAACCTCCTCGTGTGCCTGACTGCTGCTCGTTCCTTGCGAACACGTTCGGGGGAAAGAGCAGTCGTCGGGCCGGTGCACCCTGGGCGCGGCCAATAGTCTCTCCATGTCGGAGAGGGTATTGACTGCGGCGGATTTCTGCGTGGGGGGGAGAGCCTAGGGCTCTTGGGTCTCGTGAGGCCAATCGGCGGTCGTCCACTCCCCCCCTCTGTTAACAGAGGGAGGTCGAGCGGACGCAGAGTGGGAAGGCGGACGGTACAGTCCGCGGTGGATTAGCCCACTAGTTAGGTTAAGTTAGGATAGATATATATATATATTGTATATATATTATGTAAATATAAATAAGATAGGTTAAATATTATAAGTTAGAGTTAGAATAAAAATGTACATATAATTAGGTTAGGGTAAGCTAGGTTAGTCGGGGACGGGATAGTCCGCGGAGGACGGGCCCAATATTGGCCAAAACAGGAGGACGTTTCTCCATTTTGGAGAAGCAGGGGCGGTGCTCGTTGTGCACTCACCCTGCCAACGAGCTAGCAGCGTCGAAATCGTAATCCGGAAAGAGATCACGGTCATGTTTTGTGACTCGGAACGGGACGAGGATCTTGGCTTGGTCGCCCGGATCGCGAGGATGTAAACCTCTATAAAAAATTCCTCTAATACCAAGTTTTGGTGCGCGGCGAGGGTACGAATGGCTGAGGAGTAGTGTCATCTGTAACTTGTAGTTATAGGTGGCGCATCAGTCGTTAGCGCACCCCCAGCCAGGGACCAGTGGAATCCCTGGGTTGGGTTACAAATGTCACACTTACCTAGGCACAGGGGGTAACCCTAGGAATGACTTTTTAGATCCCCCACACTCGTGGGAATAAGTATGGAAAATAACACAAATAAAAACCAAAAACCAGAAGACGTAGGAGAGGAGTGGAGTGATGCGGAGTCGGAGTCCGACGCCGCATCTGGCGCGAAGGGCGCAAAGGGCTCTTTTAAGAGCCTGGCGCGCGTTGATGAGGGGGCTACAGGGAAGAGCAAATTCTTCAAGCGCTCCAAACCAGGGGACGGCCAGGGGTCGTCCTCTGAAGATGGACCAAACACGGCTCGCAAAAAAATCAGCAGCCGGGGCGGAGCTCGGAAACGGGGGGTAGGCAGAGGGCTCACCACCCAAGAACCGATGGAACAGGAGGTTCAACTCGGAGAGACCAGCCGCAAGGCGGCCCTCTCCGAGTCCTCGGGCGGTGAGCCGGAAGCCGCTGGCAGCTCCAAGGCGAAGGGAGCGGCCAGTAGCTTTGAGGAGGTCGTGGTAGCCGCGATCAGGGGTGTGGCCTTGAAGAGGATACAGTCCTCCAAAGACAAGATCGTACCCACTGCCACGGCCTCCATTTTGACGGCAGCGAAAGCCCTTCAAGCCGGGCCTTCGTCAGACGAGATTGGCCGCTTGACAGCCGCCATGGAGCTTCTCCGAAAGGAGAATGAGGAGCTCCGAGCGGACCTGGCCCAGCTTCGAGGAGCTGGACCCCGGGAGGTGCCCCAGGGGGGAGCGCAGCATGGGCAAGGCCTACCCTTGCCGGCGGAGGACCGGGTTCTGACCCTGGTGCGGCAGGAGCTGGCTGCACTCAGCAGCCGGTTCTCTGTACTGGAGGGAATTGTCCTTCGCCCACCGCTAGCGGCGAGCAGGCCGGCCACTTTTGCCGCCACAGTGGCTGCCTCGGTCACGCCCGCGGCTAAGCCTGCAGCTAAGCCTGCGGCTAAGCCTGCGGCCAAGGCCGCGGCCAAACCCGCGCCTCCGGCGAAAGAGGCGCCGCCCAAGCCCAAGAAGGGTGGGACGGCTGCGCAGAAAGTGAAGGTCCCCGCCGTCGCGGCAGGAGGGTCGCCCCCGCCTCCGCCCCCAAATTCCTCTACGGCCGATGCCGAATGGCAGGTAGCTGGGGAGAGCAGGAAGGCGGGAAAGGCAGCTAGGGCGGCCAAAAAGAAGGAGAGGCGGCAGCAACGCAAGAAGCGTAGCGCCGCAGGTAGGCTCCGCGCCCCGAAGTCCGCAGCCGTAGTGATAACACTACAGCCGGAAGCGGAAAAGAGGGGCGTGTCGTACCGCGAAGTGCTCACCAAGGCGTGGAAGGCGGTCAACCTCGAGGAGATCGGTGTCACCGAGGGCTTCAGAATGAAGGTGACGGCAACGGGGGCCCGGATGCTCGAGATCCCCGGTGCGGCCAGCGGCCCGACCGCTGACGCCCTGGCCGAAAGACTTAGGGCGTCCCTCGATGCGGAGGAGGTCCGAGTGTCCAGACCAACTAAGTCCGCTGAAATGCGCATCCTGGGCCTGGACGACTGCGTGACGGCGGACGACGTTGTGGCCGCCGTGGCTAGGACTGGGGGGTGCTCTGCCGAGCAGGTGCGGGCAGGCACCATCCGTCCTGACACCACGGGCATGCAAACCATAACGGTGAGCTGCCCCGTGTCGGTGGCCCAAAAAATAGCCGGGGAGGGCCGAAGGCTCCGGGTGGGCTGGGTATCCGCGCAGGTGAAACTGCTGGAACCCAGACCTCTGAGGTGTTTCCGCTGCCGGGTGGGTCACCACGTGGGAGTATGCTGCACCTCAGAGGTGGACCGCAGCGACCACTGCTTCCGCTGTGGTCAGCCCGGTCACAAGGCCGCCTCTTGTGATGCCACGCCGCACTGTTTTGCATGTGCGGCGGCTGGCAAGCCGGCCGATCACCGGGCTGGAGGTAAGGCCTGCGCTCCCCCCCCCAAACCCAAGGGAAGGGGCAAGCCCTCAACAACCGTCGTCACCGCCGCAGCCGCCACCATTGCAGCCGCCGTTGCCGCCTCTACCGTCGTCACCGCCGCTAACACCGCGGCAGGGCCATCTCAGGGGGCCCGGGAGGAAGCTCAAATGGATTGCCAATAAATGGCCCCATTACGCCTCCTCCAGGCGAACATCAACCACTGCGCCGCCGCTCAGGATCTGTTGCTCCAGAGCATGGCGCAGTGGTCGATTAACATCGCCGTGGTCGCTGAGCCGTACTATGTTCCGCCCAGGGATGACTGGGTGGAGGACCTGAGCGGCTCAGTGACCCTAATTTCGTCGGCCGCCGCCGGTACCCTGTCCCTCGAGGCCGTCAAGAGGGGACAGGGTTGCGTAGCAGCACGGTTCGGGGAGATTGTCGTGGTAGGAGTATACTTCTCCCCGAACCGAACTCTCGCCGAGTTCCACAACTCCCTTCGGGAGCTGAGAGTCGTCGTCGTCGGGTACCATCCCCTCCCCGTGTTCGTCCTCGGGGACTTCAATGCCAAAAACGTGGCTTGGGGTTCCCGGTATACGGACACACGGGGCAGGATGGTGGAGGACTGGGCTCTGGAGACAGGCCTGGTCGTCCTAAACCGGGGTTCTGTCCCCACGTGTGTGCGGATGCGGGGTGAATCTGTGGTGGACATCTCGTTCGCCAGCCCCGCTCTGTCGCCGCGTGTCATCGACTGGCGCGTCATGGAGAGGGTGGAGACATACTCCGATCACCGGTACATCCGGTTTGACGTCTCCGCCCCGACCTCGAGCGCGCCGGTCCGACAGGCCCCGAGTGGTCCGCGGTGGGCGCTGAAGCAGCTGGACCGGGAGCTCCTCCTGGAAGCCTCGATCGTGCAGGCCTGGGTGTCATCATCGGACAGGCCTGCCGACATCAACGACGAGGCGGAGTGGTTCCGGGAGGCCATGTCCAACATCTGTGACGTGGCAATGCCCCGGGTCCAGCCCGGACGTGCCCGGCGCCAGGTGTGCTGGTGGTCGCGCGAGCTGACCGCTTTACGCGAGGCGTGCGTTGCTGCGCGACGCCGGTATGCCAGGCACCGCAGGCTCCGTATCCGCCCTCCGGATACGGTAGCCATTCAGGCGGAGCTGTACGAGGGTTACAGAGCGGCGAAGAACGCCCTCCAAGAGGAGATCCAGCGGGCCAGAGGTCTCTCCCGCGAGCAGTCGCTGGAGATCTTCGACGGAGACCCGTGGGGACGCCCCTATAATATGGTGCGGGATAAACTCCGCCCATGGGCTCCCCCGCTGACGCAGAGTCTCCGGCCCCAGCTCGTGGAGGACGTGGTGAGCGCTCTGTTCCCTTCGCGAGGGGAACATACTCCCCCGCCCATGGCTCCGCCTCCTGCGGTGCCCAATGCGGACCACACCGCCGACGACGACGACGATGCTTCGGAGGTGACCGAGGTAGATTTGAGAGTGGCGGTACGTAGGCTGAATGCCAAGAATACCGCCCCAGGACCCGACGGCTTGCCTGGAAAAGCCTGGGTTCTGGCCTCAGAGGCTCTCGGGCCTCGACTAAGGGGGCTCCTAAGCGCATGCATGGAGAGGGGCCAGTTCCCACTTCGTTGGAAGACGGGGAAACTGGTCCTCATTAAGAAGCCGGGGCGCCCAGCGGACTCTCCGTCCGCTTACCGGCCCATCGTGCTGCTCGACGAGGTGGGCAAGCTCTTTGAAAGAGTCATTGCAGACCGCCTTGTCGGGCGGCTGGTACGGGTGGGGCCGGATTTGGCGGAGAGCCAGTTTGGTTTCCGCAAGGGGCGCTCTACGGTGGATGCCATCATGCGCGTTCGAGCCCTCACGACGGGGGATGCTGTGGCCCGGGGTGGGGTTGTCTTGGCGGTGTCTCTTGACATCGCCAATGCGTTTAACACCCTGCCCTGGAGCTGCATCAGGGAGGCACTTCGGTATCACCGGATGCCGACCTACCTCTGTCGCGTGGTCGAGGCCTATTTGACGGACAGGGCCGTCATCTACCCCGGTCACCAAGGAGAGTGGAACCGGCGAGAGATGTCGTGCGGTGTCCCACAGGGATCGGTTCTGGGGCCGCATCTGTGGGACATCGGGTACGACTGGGTGCTGCGCGCTGACCTCCCCAGTGGCGTCAGCGTAGTCTGCTACGCTGACGACACGCTGGTCCTGGCACAGGGGAGCTCACATCAGGCGGCGGCCGAACTGGCGGAACGTGGGGTTGCGACAATCGTCGATAGGATCCGGCAATTGGGACTCGAGGTGGCATTGCACAAGTCCGAGGCCATGTGTTTTTATGGTCCTCGGAACGCGCCACTGTCGGGTTCCCAGATAACGGCGGGAGGGGTTCACATCGGCGTCGAGGTGACGATGAAGTACCTGGGACTCGTCCTCGACAGCCGGTGGAACTTCGTCGAGCACTTCCGACGTTTGGCTCCCAGACTGGAGCGGGCCGGGGCTGCCTTGAAGCGGCTCCTGCCCAATCTGGGGGGTCCAAACGCCTCCTGCCGGAGGCTCTACGAGGGGATCGTGCGGTCCATGGCCCTTTACGGGGCACCGGTGTGGGCGCGTTCACTGAGGCTGCGACCAGCCCAGCGGTTGAACGCGTCCCAAAGGGTCATGGCCATCAGGCTGGTACGGGGTTACCGCACGGTCTCCCGTGAGGCGGCGAGCCTCCTTGCCGGACTGCCGCCATGGGATCTGGAGGCGAAAGTCCTCGCGCACATGTGGGTGTGGCGCGAAGAGGCGAAACGCCGGGGTGAAACTCCGCTGCCGCAACAAATCGCGGCACAGCGGACGGAGCTCCGGCAGGATCTCATGGCGACATGGAAAGTGCGATTGTCGCAACCCAGTGCTGGGCACGCCACAATTGCGGCGGTAAGTCCCCTCTTTGAGGAGTGGCTAGAGAGGCGCCACGGCGTCCTCACCTTCCGCCTGACGCAGGTCCTCACCGGACACGGTTGTTTCGGGAGGTTCCTGTTCAGGATAAAGCGGGAGGAAACGCCCGGGTGTCACCACTGTGTGGATCGCCCGGAGGACACGGTGGAGCATACGGTGGAGGTCTGCCCTGCTTGGGCGGAGCACCGCCGTGTCCTCACGGAGGCGATCGGCGGCGACGATCTCTCGCGTCCGGCCCTGGTTCAGGCCATGGTTCGGAGCGAGAGTGCATGGGAGGCCGTCACCTCCTTCTGCGAAACAGTAATGCTCGCGAAGGAGGAGGCGGAGCGCATGAGGGTGAGGCAGGGTGCCCGCCCTTCCGCCCTAAGTCGCCGCAGGAGACGCCCTGGGCGTCGGGAATCGCAGGCCGATTCCCGGCCACCGTAGGCGCGGGCTTGCGGACGGTGAGCGATGGGTAGCTCGCCGTCCGATAAGGACCAGGCCCGGGTCGACGGCGCGTTGTGTTCCACGCGCGCCTCAAAGAGACGTCAGCACCAATTGACGGGGTCCGAAAGGGCCAATGCCTGCCAGGGTTACGAGCCTGTCCGAAAGGGATATCGTGACTCTGGCACACAGGCATCTGAAGGAACACGGTGGGTTTTAGTCAGTAAAAGTCTGACACTCCCTCTCGCTCCGCCCAGAGCGGGAGAAGTTATTTGATGATTTCCCACCAAAAAAAAAAAAAAAAAAAAAAAAAAGGGCATGCCACTTTCGGGTGAGTCCATCAGACATATTATCTCTGGTTGTTCTCGTCTGGCTAACGGGGAGTACTTGCACAGGCATAACCAAGTAGCCAGGATTATTCACCAGCAACTTGCTTTGAAATATAAACTTGTGGACTCTGAGGTACCGTATTATAAGTATGTGCCCGACCCAGTTCTCGAAAAAGACCATGTCACGTTGTACTGGGATCGGTCTATCATCACTGACAGGACTATTGTCGCCAATAAGCCTGATATAGTGGTGATAGATCGATTAGCGCGCCGCGCAATGATTATCGATGTTACCATTCCACATGACGAGAACCTCGTGAAAGCTGAGAAAGAGAAACAAATTAAATATCTCGACTTAGCACACGAGGTTGTTGACATGTGGAATGTGAGCTCGGCCATCATTGTGCCGATTGTCGTCTCGGCCAATGGCCTGATGGCCGAGAGCCTCGATCAACATCTCTCGAGGCTCTCGTTAGGTGGCTGGATCAAGGGCCTGATTCAGAAGGCAGTACTCCTCGATACGGCTCGCATCGTGAGGAGGTACCTATCTCTGGAGCCCTAACCACCGGTAGCTTGGACCCTGCTCCCGCTACCGGCGGACAACTATTTTTTATATTTTTAAATGTTTTTTTATACTTTTTTATATTCTAATATTTAAAAATATAATTTATATGTACATATCGTTAAATAAAGGAAATTACAATCACATTGTAGGTATTTAATACACCATACAATTAAACCATTACAAAACGCCTACATTACATTTTTTGTCTTTATATCCCAACAACAAAACATTTTGCTCTAAAATAACCCAGTCAGTTCTATTGCTGCTGTTACACGTTTTAGCTTCCCTAATTTTGTTAAATAATCTAAGCGGACGAATGGATGGCCCCTATAACACAGGATTTTCCTAGCATCAGGGTCATTATTCACAAAAATTTAGCACAAATAATGTAATATCATATTATAGTAACATGCATTGTATTTCTCCTTTTTGCTAAATAAAAATTATTCTTATTCTTATTTCTATACAAAATCGACGTCATGACGAGTTTATTTTGTGTAGAAAAGATTATTTTTTGCTCCGGCTTAACTCTCTTATGAAATCACCCTTCGCCACTGATAGATACCTGAAATTTTGGAGAACTGCCAAAAACGTGAGCCATCCGTCTCATTCCTTTTTTCCTAAACATTTATTTTACTTGATTTACTAAAACATCTGTCTCCACAGTTTTGGTTTATGTCTAAATACTCTGTTTCGATTGGTTTTTGCTTATTTTCTACGCAATATTATTCGGGTAGCACCTAATAATTTACCTACAGCAAATCCGCGTATACAATTATGTGGATGTATATTATTTTATATACCTAATACTAGTTTTACCCGGCCCGATTTCGCACGGGTAGCACTAAGTATCGACCCTACCCTACTATTTGATTATTTGAAATTTTCCAATTTTGTGCGCTATTTACATAATTTTTCCTTACTTATGAGTCTTTTACAAAGTATTAAAAAACTTTAAAAAAAGATGAATGAAATCGGTAGTCGTTCTCAAGTTATGCCGTGCCGTGACCAAGGGAAATAGGGATTCATTTTTATTTAGATAGATTTACTTACATATAATAATTTAAAAGCTAATTAGTCTTAAAATAATAATATCTAAAAGTATATAAAAACCGGTCAACTGCGAGTCGCAGTCGCACTCGTAGGGTTCTGTACCACCGTTACAATATTTAGCAAAAAACGCCGAAAAAAACAAGTTTCTTATAGCCTTTAATTTATTACTTTATTTTAATTTTATATTTGTTATTATAGCGGCAATAGAAATATATCTGTGAAAATTTCAACTGTCTGAGTACCTTCATGAGATACAGCCCGCTGACAGATAGACGGACTGCAACAGAAGGGAAAAGAATCAAAGGGCGTCGGCAAAATTCGTCCGCATCGCTGTCAACAGGAAAAGTGCCCAAAAGGCTGGCAGCATTCCCACATTGTATGGCAATACTGATTCCTTGGCTAAGAAATGGGCCAGCCCTCTGGTCACGAGAAGACTCGACCGACCACTTGGCGATGTCTCGAAAAACTAAGTGGGCTCTCGGACTCTATGACCCTAGGTATTTTAATCCCAAACGGCTCGAACATATAAATCCTAATAACATTGGAATATTTGCGCCGTTTGAGGTTTTCCGCACCTGCAGCAGCCGTCCTAGCACAGCCAGCCGTGCTAGGAAGATGGGGTGGCGCAAGGGTGTCGTCACATGTCATGTGGCATCCCACATCAAAAGGCCGACCTAACTACTCATCATCATCACGTGCCAAGCGATAGGGTTCTAAAACAGCTGGCAAGAGTACGATGGATGATGTCATTGATGCTGGCGTGCCGTGCTATTCGGCCTACGCTCCTACTGCAGGATAGGCTATGGTCTCTAAGGCAGTCGACACCTTCACCCCATTAGTAGCGATGCAGAGCCGTGCAAGGAGTGCCCAGACGTATATTACACAATTTTTGAACAGTCGTTTTTAGGGTTCCGTACCCAAAGGGTAAATCGGGAATCCTATTACTAAGGCTCCGCCGTCTGTCCGTCTGTCACCAGGCTGTATCTCATGAACCGTGATAGTTAGACAGTTGAAATTTTCACTGATGATGTATTTCTGTTGCCATTTTTTTGCTCGATATTGATAACGGTAACAGGTAGACGTTTGAAATATTCACAGAATATTTAGTTATATATTCACTTTAAAAATAAATAATTAAATTAAAATAAAACAAATATTTAAGGGGGCTCCCTTACAACAAACGTGATTTTTTTTGCCATTTTTATAGATAATGGTACGGAACCCTTCGTGCGCGAGTCCGACTCGCACCTGACCGGTTTTTTTTTTTACTGTACAACCGATCACAACAGCTTATTTATGAGATTTGACAGAAGAATTACTGATCAGAGACTAGGCTTTCAGAAACCAGTGGTGGTATTATGCCGCAGGTTTGTCTAGGCGGCAGGAACAGCTTATCATAAAACGAGCCATTTAACATAATATTTACCAACTTTTTACATTTATAACAGAAAGACTACACCCAATAAAGGCTTCTACATACCGGGACGACTTGTCGCGCGACGCGGCGCGACACAAAAGCACCGCCCGTCCCACGACACGCGGGGCCTTTGTGCCGTGTCGCGTCGCGCGACAAGTCGCGCTGGTATGTAGAAGCCTTAATGGATATTCGTTATCGGCCGAGCCTTACGAGTATCCCTTATTATCAACAAATGATTAAGATAACGAACTGACAATCGATCGATTGAGTAGGTGATGGATAATAATCACTTTGATGATATCATATCGGTAAACTTTTGACCTGTCTGTGTTTTGCGTGTTTCATATAAATTTATAAGTTGTATAGTATATGTAGGTACATAAAATTGGTGAATTTATTAGAAAAGTTGTTCCGTTTGGTGCCGGACGTAAAGAATAGCACCATCACATTTCTTCCCGTGGGTGTCGTAAAAGGCGACTAAGGGATATACTAGAGAATGGTCAGCAGCGTTCTCTATGCACTTTTAAAACCATACTGCGATCGCCAACCCGCCTGCCAAGCGTGGCGATTATGGCATTTTTTTTATTTTTGGGGGGAGGCTTATGGCCAGCAGTGGACGTCTTTCGGCTGAAATGATAGTGGAAAAGGTGACAAACTGGATGCTGGTCATATTCCTAACTTTCGACATTCTACGGCGGCACCCATGAAAAAGAAAGAAATTTCCATTTTTATTTAATTTTCTTTCTCAAAACTCTGGATGACTTTCCAATAAATATAAATATTCTGATGGAAATATACTAGGCCTACAAGTCGTGTAGAGTAACTTTTAATGGCTTTATCGCTAATTACAAGTATCTGAGTATGTTTGTTGACTATGGCCTCGTGTGATGTCCCCCGGTCCTTGAAAGTTATTAAGTAATTAATTGAGTGAAAGACATCTTTAAAGCTTGATAATAGTTACATTAAAAAAAATGGTTAAATATATTGTTGAATAAAGCTGATGATAACGGTTTTACTCATACGTAAAACTGGTAAGGTATTTTCGGGTATTCTATGTGGTACCTTAGATGAGTCATACCTACGCAGTCGACTTGACCAAAATATTGACATTATGCCTCTATTTATCAACAAGCTCAGATTCTCGGATTTACTTGATGCCTCCATTGACTTAGTAAGCCGTAGTTTTTTTGTTAAGGATTTGCAAATATTGTCATGTCAATGTACAACACAGGGCTATCGCAACCTGTTGTGGAGATTTTTTTAGATTGTTATACGAGGGGCTAAAATGGCCCATTATATACGAGGTAGTTTTACTCCCGAGCTGTAGCGAGTGCGTAAATAGGAACCGAGTTATAATGGGTTTTTAGCGCCCGCGCCGTGTGTTAGTTACACTATACTTTTCACTACGATTGCGAGAAAATAAAATATTTATTATTGACATATACACCGTAAACACCTTGCCGGCAACAGATTGAAAATTATTTATTATCCTTTCTCTTCCATGACATTTTCACTGTTGTAAAATAAATTACGGTCACCAATTCAATTTGTAATTAGAGAAAAAAAATCTAAAGATTTCACGCCAATGCCTTTTTTTAATTTCTTCTGTAGTCGCAACCAAGGAACATTATTATACTCACGTACGGCGAGGCCGCAACGCAATGCACGCATTCTACCGAACCAAAGAGTACGCCGCTTTTAGTTCCATTTTCAAAAATAAAATGTTTTTCTTTTGTTACGAAACAGTAATACTCGCAATGTCGAATGTTTATTCATGATTATTTTACTTAAATATTGTTGCCAAAAAACAAACAATTTTCCCCTAGAGGATGATATGCTATTTTAGCCCCGCTCTGGTACGCTAAAATGACGGAGTTTTTGAGCAAGAGTAGTGAAAAATCCTTATTTTTCCTTCTTATTTTTTATGCAGGCCTACTAATAATCAGCATCATCTGTCCAGCCTTTTCCCAACATATGCTCAATTTTACATGGAGCCTGGCCACGAGCCATGGCCTATCCGACTTTCGCAACCCAAAAACGGACACTCAAACTGACGTCCTTTTAAAGTAAGATTCAGTAATAATTTTCACTATTGGGTAAAACTTAGGTAAGTAGCACCAATGACGTATTATAAATAGACGTGTCTTATATACACGAACATTAGTGCACGCAAAAACAGCTTAAGCCATGAATGTAGCTACAAACTTGCGTACAATCATACAGTGCGCGAAGAATAGGAAATACTTATACCAATAACTGTTGATAGAAAGAGATGAACATACATATTTAGTCGTTCGCAGCAGTCAGGAAAAATGGCTGACTAGCTGTACAAGTACAAAACAGAACAACGTTTTCTTATAATAAAAAAATACAATAAGTACTTATGCATGAAATGAGACGTTTTCTGTACTCCTACAGTAGTAGTATAAATTGTACATCAAGGCAATACATTTTCTTTACAATTATTTGCTGAGAATAGCGAGTGATTGTGACATGTAGCCGCTTCACTGGATGGCGCGCGAGTAATTCCAAGTCGGGCAATTGCCTTGCTCTTACTTTGCCATTATTGAGCGCGGTTAACGCATCTAAAGGTAATAAATACATCATTGGGTAGCACCCCTAAAAGAATCCGTTACCAACACGATACACACTATGATATTTACCAACAAAGCCTCATCATCACTATTTCTCAGTACCTACCTATCCGTATCGAGTGGGCATCTCAGAAGCGGGCTTCGTGCAAATAATTGACCAAACAACATTTACGAGGAAAATGGACAATGAAATGATACTCTTCATTATTCTCAAACATTGCTTTGTTGGCTCGCGAAGGAAAAACAGAGTGTAAAGTACGATGGTTACTCTATATCCGGGAGTAGGTACCAGGAATGCAGAAAGTAGTAGGTGATTGACATTCCGTAGTTCCCCGATAGGATAGCTCTAACAACAATCTTCGGGTATCTTTGTAGTTCCTTTAGTACTTATTTCTGTCCGCCATAGTTTTCTAAAACACTAAGCTACTAGGAACCCATAGAATGACATAGATCTATCATGACACGACTAGGTTTGCATTGTTCTTGATTTTTTTTTTATTGAAAATCAGTTTTGGAGTTTGGATTTTATAGCATGATGATGAAAAATGATGATCATGATCCTTTGAACAATGAGCCATACAAAAATGGTTCCCATTGACCAATACAAGAAACAATCGTTGTTTTAGCCATAATCACCTAGGCGCTTTTACGTATTATAATAATACAGGACATATTTCCATCCATCAAGGTCGTACCATCCATAGCATTCTTCAAGTCATCACGTGTCATCATAAAGTATAGTGTTACTAATAGTTGGTGACAAGTAAATAATGTTGTTTGCTTCGTAAAACATACCCATTAGGTAATCATCAACGTGGAGGCGATAACGTGTGGAAAACCCTACATTTTGTAAAATCATCATTAGTAATTCGCAATTTTGACCTCTCTTCTGATTTCTGATTGCCTGGTCAAGTCTCTGTTCTCGAATCCCAGGTTATTGGGTTCGGCGCAGCATCATCATTCATTAATTAATTTCTGCCGAAAGACGTCCACTGCTGGCCATAGCCATCGCCACGCTTGGCAGGCGGGGTAGCGATCGCAATATGGTGTTAAAATGCATTGAGAACGCTGCTGCCCATTCTCTAATAAGTCCCTTAGTCGCCTTTTACGACACCCACGGGAAGAAATAGGGCGGTGTTATTTTTTAGTTCCGGCACCACACAGACAATGTGTACAGCATACTATTTCTTTTATGCATTTTTAACAGTCGTTATTTCAGTATTTAGCTGCATTTTTTATTTGGTTGACCAAAATAACTACATCATATAACTAATCCCTTTACTTTTCAATATAGCTTCTTTAGCATTCGCAGAGTTTCATTATTTTTTATTTATCATGCTGATAAGCGAGCACATTGATTATCTCTTATACTTGAATATTGGTCAGACAGCAGAGGTGCTATCTGTCATGCTCATGGCATACTCCTTTTTTTTTTAATAATCGCGCACGGGTTTTATTATCAATGAACTCTGCCGCGATCCTATCCTTTGAAGCCGGTCGATAGTTACACGCCGCGCATTTAGTAGGGTGCGTATGATTTGAATTTCGATTTTTTTTTATCGTCTTCCTTTTTTTTTCAAAATTTATTTTTATATCGTTCAAATATGAAAAGTTTACTTCAAATGCATAGTATTTATATATATAGATAAATTTATTACCGTTATAAAAAAAAAGAAAAAAAATCCTTAGCCTTCTACTCCGTTCACCTAATAATATTCCCTATTTTTTTCAAGACGGTAATAAAGTCATCCGGTATAAATTAAATTAAATCTCTTATAGGATAGGTTTAGAAGTGGTTTTCCTTTTCCCAACAATAGAATCAGCATTCAAGCCCGTTCCCCCCTCGCCCGTTAACCCCTCGAAGAGGCACACACTGGCATTAAAATACCTACTGACCAGTCTTTACTTTAATTCAAAGCCAAGGTTTTATATAATGAAAGGTTTGGGTAATGATTCCCTTCTGTTGTTTGTTATAAAATTTTCCTAACCGGCTCATAAGACACTGCGAAGGAAAATTTCCAAGTGACTTACAATTTAAATTATAGCTAAGTTAATAAGATGTCATCACTAACTAAGTATAGAGCATCTTCATGTAACGGATGTCGGAATAGGTAAATAAGATTTGAGAGAGGCATCAGAATAGGCGAATGGTTGCCGAGAAACTGTATAAGGAGCGTTAAGAATAAGAATGAGAATATAATATTTATTTGCTTAAAAACATGATATAAAAAGATGGTAAAATATACAAAATAACAAAAATCTACATGTTTATAAAGAATATAAAAAAAAAAAAAAAAAAAATTAAAAGCTTTTACGACTCACGGCATTTCATACAAACTTTCAAGCCCTCGTTTTTCGAAATGACTGAACCGATTTTAATGAAACTTCATACGCATAAGCAGAATACAAAGGTCTAAAAAGTTAAAGTCAAAGCCAAAGTCAAAGTCAAATTGTTTATTTCAAATAGGCACATATAAGGCACTTTTGAACGTCAATATTTACAAAAAAATAGAATTGATTCTAGTCGCCCCTTCCAAAAGGTAGTTTCGTATGGAGAAGAATGGGCAAGAAACTCCACCGGTACTCTTTTAAAATCTTGTACAATATTTTTATAGGTACATTAATTATATAATTATAATTATTATTTTATAATTATTAGTTAAGAACAGTTTCGAAAAATAGTGTTACAGCTAAATTACACCGATTTTAAATTTTCCATAGAAACAGAGATTTCTAGTTATCTGTTTTTAAATAAGACATTTATAAAATATTCTAATTTAACTTATTACACCTGCTATTTATCCTGCATACGCTTATGAAGGTTCATTAAAATCGGTTCAGCCATTTCGAAAAACAAGGGCTTGAAAGTTTGTATGAAATGCCGTACTTCGTAAACGGTCTCAACAGTGATCAAGCATGTTATCTATACTATTGGCAGAAGAATAGCCAGATGGGTTGGATGAACTACAGCGACCTAAAGAAGATCACGCGGAAGACCTGGATGAGACTCGCACATACCAGGGAAGCATAGCACAAAAGGGAGGAGGCCTATTAATACTCAGCAACGGGTTGAACAAGGCTGCCGATGATAATGATGATCAGAATAGGTTTTTTTTTAGATGAAAATAGATTAGGTCAAACATGTTACACAATACTTTTGTCGGCAATAAATAAGATGGATTAAACCTTACCCTACACTTATAAAAAACAATGAATTGAAATTATATAAAAAAGTGATGAATGAACACGATTATCATTAACTGCATGTGTACTTGTTTAGTAGTTACTTACGACTTAAATTCATCAGGAGATAATGCATGAATGATATCATTACTACTAACTATTGTTACATAAAATAGTACGCTCAAGCAGATTATTTTTGCTAGAAGAGTGGATAGTAGATGGGCAAAATCATGACAAAATGGCCGAGATAAGGCAGGAGGAAAGTAGGATGTCATGCGGCAAGATGAGTAGATGATACATCGTCGTCATCATCATCGTCGCTAAACGCAACTAGCACCTGGGGGCTATTTTTCACTTTACAGTATTTTTTTTGGAATTCGGTTGTTTTTTAGTGTTCCGTAGTAAACAAGGAACCCTTATAGTTTCGCCATGTCCGTCTGTCTGTCTGTCTGTCCGTCTGTCCCCGGCTTAGCTCAGAGACGCTAAACCCTAGAAAGCTGTAATTTGGCATAGGTGTACCTGTTGTTAATCACGCCGAGAAAGTCGTAAAATAAAACCATGAAAAACATTTTTTTTTAGGGAAGGGACCTACCTTGCACGTATAAAACGGGGATGATATTTTTTTTTCTCATCTAATACATGGTGTGGTGGGGTATCGTTGGATAGACAGTTCAAAAATATTGTGGGTCTGTGAAAAACATTTTTCAATTCTGAGATCCGTTTGCCTAATATTAAGCTTTAAAGTGCTATTTTTTGTTAGAGTCAAGTGCCCCCCCCCCTGCCAGCTAAATGGTTGGTTTTGGATATGTGAAAAAAATCATGGCAGTAGTATATAACGAAATGAAAAGGAAAACTATCACAGCTAAGTAGGGTTTACAAGTTAACGAGTAATCGTCGACCAACTTAAATTTGCAGTTGAAGAATTGACCGTAACATATATAGATGTTATGGGAGAGCATGTTTTTCAACTACAATGTTAAGTTTGTTTTTGGGATGAATTCATCCTAACTACGGAACCCTTCATTTTGCGTGGTCCGACACGTACTTGGCCGGTTTTTTTTTATCAAAATAGACCGGTCCAAGGGGCCTACTCCGAAGATAAATGCGAAGTATCGGCCGAACGTTCAGCCGTTTCCAGACTAGGGCTGACTATGAATGAGTACAGCGAAAGAAAAAATTAATCGGTTGAAGAGATAAGTCAAAGTTAAAAACGTGACTTCAAGCCGGTTATGGATTCAAAGTCAAATAAGGATCAAATAACTTTGGAAGTCAAGAAACGGCCGAACATTCGGCCGATACTTCGTATTATCGCTTCAGAGTAGGCCCCCTGGGACAGTCTATTCTGATAAAAAAAAAACAAATTCCAAAAAAAATACTGCCAAGTGAAAAATATCTTTAATTTCGGAAGTCGGTGTCATCGGATCTGTATTTTTGCAACCGACTTCCGAAATTAAAGTAATTTTTAACCGACTTCAAAAAAGTAGGAGGTTCTCAATAAAATTCAGATGTTCATATTTTATTTTTATGTATGTTTGCCATAACTCCGTCAATTTTATAGACGGAGGGACGTTTATTTTATTTTGATGTGAAACATCTATAGGCGCACGTAAATCCGATTGCAGGCGGGGCGACGCCTGCCGCGTGGCAACTCACCACTCACTACGCGCGCGCGGTCCCCCCGCTACGCGACCCTGACCTTTTTTCGGTGTTTGTTTGTTTGATTTCGATGTTTCACATCTGCCAGGCGTCCCGCGACGGCTCACGTTTTTTTTTTATTAATTTTTATTTATTCCCAGCATCGGGAAAAGCAATATTTTGTAAAAGATGATGAGCAGTTGACATTAGGCTATTGCAACTTAGATAATATACAAACTGACCTTTTGCTGTCAATAGATGGGATGAAATATCACTGGTGTAGGATTTCAGCCGAATCCTACACTGGTTTACACGCAGTGCACAAACGTAATTGATCGATGATTGTGTTATCTCCGTGAGAAACGAGGCATGAACAAGGCCGTTGCCCTGCAAGGGGAACATTATAGAGGTATTTTTTTATTGACAGATGTGGGTTACTTTGCAACGTAGGCGTCACTGCTTAGTAGTAGAAATACATAGAGTAAGAACTCACAAACAGTAGTCGCATATGATGTGTAACATCTGACATCTCGCTTTAACTTCAAAAAAAAATAAAAATTAACCTCAAACTTTAAAAAACCTGAATACTGAAACATTGATTCGAATAATTTATTAATTACCAGTGGTCGCACACTAATCGAAATTTGACACCCCTTTTTTTTGTGTGGGAAATTATCAAATAACTTCTCCCGCTCTGGGCGGAGCGGGAGGGCGTGTCAGACTTTTACTGACTAAAACCCACCCATGTTCCTTCCGTTGCTTGTGTGCCAGGGCCACGATATCCCTTTCGGACAAACTCGCAACCTTGGCAGGCATTGGCCCTAACGGACCCCGTCAGTTGGTGCTGACAACTGTTTGAGGCGCACGTGGAATACAACGCGCCATAGACCCGGGCCTGGTCCTTATCGGACAGTGAGCTACCCATCGCTCACCGTCCGCAAGCCCGCGCCTACGGTGGCCGGAAATCGGCTTGCGACTCCCGACGCCCGGGGCGTCTCCTGCGGCGACTAGGAGCGCGAGGGCGCGAACCTTGCCTCTCCCTCACGCGTTCGGCCTCCTCCTTCGCAAGCATTACTGCTTCGCAGAAGGAGGTGACGGCCTCCCATGCACTCTCACTCCGAACCATGGCCTGAACCAGGGCCGGACTCGAGAGATCGGTGCCGCCGATCGCCTCCGTAAGGACACGGCGGTGCTCCGCCCAAGCCGGGCAGACCTCCACCGTATGCTCCACCGTGTCCTCCGGGCGGTCCACACAGTGGTGACAGCCGGGCGTTTCCTCCCGCTTTATCCTGAACAGGAACCTCCCGAAACAACCGTGTCTGGTGAGGACCTGCGTCAGGCGGAAGGTGAGGACGCCGTGGCGCCTCTCTAGCCACTCCTCAAAGAGGGGACTTATCGCCACAATTGTGGCGTGCCCAGCGCTGGGTTGCGACAATCGCACTCTCCATGCCGCCATGAGATCCCGCCGGAGCTCTGTCCGCTGTGCCGTGATTTCTCGCGGCAGCGGAGTTTCACTCCGGCGTTTTGCCTCCTCGCGCCACTCCCAGATGTGCGCGAGCACTTTTGCCTCCAGATCCCATGGCGGTAGTCCGGCAAGGAGGCCCGCCGCCTCACGGGAGACCGTGCGGTAACCCCGTACCAGCCTGATGGCCTGATATTTGGCCCCCTCTACTTACAATCTCTATACCTAGTACCTACTTACTAATTCCAAGAGTACACTAATTCCATGCATTATAAAGTACTTACTAATTCCATGCTATTAAAAAGTACTTACTTATTCCATGCTTAACCTGTAATTTCCTGTTACACACTTCCGTCCCTTTTGACGAAATCACTCCTACAGAAAGCGGTAAGCTGTTACAAAAGAAAAAAAAATACAATGTATTTATTTCCAAACAAATCAATCAATACAGAAATCTACATTTCTGCTACTTTTCAATTACATAACTCTATTAAATACTTAATTAACCTACATTACGTAGTTTTAAAATAGCAACGCTGTAGTTATATTTATGCAATTATTATTTCAATTCATAACGAAATAAGTAGTTGCTAACATAATTATTACTAATTTGTCTAAAAAATAATTACTTTTAGGCTGCAAAAATATTATAATGTAAAATATAATGACCATTATACACTATACAATATAGACTGCTGACTAGAAAAAAAAAACCGGACAAGTGCGAGTTGAACTCGCTTGGTGAGGGTTCCGTACAATGAATATGTTATCTATAGAGATCGGATATTCGGATGCATATTCACCTAAAGTTTGAGAGTTGACTAGTATGGAGTTCAGTACGGGAAAGTGTCGGTTAAGAACTACTCTTTTGTACTGTGTATCCCCAATTAAATATAATCCATTTTAGAAAAAAGGTTTTGAAGAAATATTAATAGTGTTTTTCAAACGTGTTATATTTTCCACAAAATTCTTGCCTAGTTCTAAATAGATAAGTAATATTTGTTATACTTAGGAATACAAAACTGTATATATACACACAGTTATTAATGAAACCCCGCGATCCCGGAATAAAAATACATTTTAAGAAGCCGTTTCCATACTTTGTATCCTTTGCCGGAAAAAAAACGTACTTTAGGTAAATATGCCTCCGAATATCCGATCTCTAGTTATCTACCATGTTTTTTAGCCCAAGAACAAACTTAACATTGTAGTTGAAAAATATGTTACCCCATACAATCGAACTGCAAATATAAGGTTGTACGGTGCACAATATTGAGAGATTTACCATGTTATTTTAACATCATAGACTTCTTAGGTATAAGTTTTCCTGTAATCTATAAATAAGTAAAGTATTTTTTTCTTTAATTTTAGGCTCAATGGTTTCGGAGATAAATGGGGAAATAGTACATGTTCATATATTTTCTTAAATAACTTTAAAACTATATTAATTTCAAAATAATAATAAAAAATGAGACTCTCACAACAAGCCCTTTCATGTGTCACACGGTACAAAACGTTTTTTCTTCTTCTAGTTATCCCCCAAAAGTGACCCTCATCAAAACAAAACAAAAATTATCATGTTGTTAAAATTATTATACCAAGTGATAAATGTAAAACTCAATGGTTTCGGAGATAAATGGGGAATGATAAATGTTCATAATTATATTTTCTTAGATAACTTTAAAACTATTTATTTTAAAATAATAATGAAAAAATGAAACCCTCACAACAAGCCCTTTCGTTTGATATGTCACAGGGTACAAAACGTTTTTTTTTTCTAGTTTGCTCCAAAAGTGACCCTCATCAAAACAAAACAAAAATGATCATGTTGTATCCACCAAGTGATAAATGTAAAACTGGAAATAAAGATTATTTATTATTATTATTTTACGTTGTTGAGTAGACAAATGTTTTGAACATAATATGAAGCAATGGATTTAGCAATATCATTCAAAATCATTCAGATAGAGATTTACAGTGTGATACCTACGCAATAAGGGTGCAACATGTCGATTCTGCAAAAATCTCACCGTGAATTCTTGCGTGGAGTGAGTTGTCAGTGTAATTCAAAAGGGATTGACCAAGGATTACATTTACAATTATTATAATCGAGAGTTTAATAATATTTTTATGCTAATTTATTGATAATTTTATATTATTTCAAAGCTAGCTCGTATTTATGTATCTTAACATTATTATTTAGTGGGATTTTAAATAAAATAGCCAAACAGAAATTTAGTCAAACACAATTACTTAATGTAAAAAAAAACAAAATTGAATTTCAGTTCATAATCTTGATTATGATTGTTAATATAATCCTTGGTCCATCCCTAGCACCAGATGGGATGACACGGACAGTTCACTCCACGCTCACTTCATCTAAGTTTTCACGGTGAGATGGTTACAGAATAGCACGGCTGGTCTATCTTTGCCAAAGTGATGTCAATGGCAGTCTCTGTGACATGTCACTACATTATGAGCACTATACTAGTTGTATTACAATAACTCACTCTAAAAAAAATTCTGTCAGACTTTTCCAACTTCTAATTCTAATATTATTTCTATGTTAAATATTTTCCATCACGTAAAATAAAAATAAAAGGTTTGGTAGAAGTGAGGAGAGGCTTTTGCCTAGCAGAGAGGGACACAGTAGGTGCAGGCCTAAAATAAAAGGTTTTCGTGGGGGACCCAAATTTTTTAGTGTTCCGTACCTCAAAAGGGAAAAAATGGAAACCTTATAGGATCACTCGTGTGTCTGTCTGTCTATCTGTCTGTCTGTCCGTCCGTCTGTCACAGCTGATTTGCTCCGAATATACTGGACCGATTATACGAACTTCTGTGACCCAAAAAACGAGGACGTGAAACGTAAATAAATGAATTTATTTATTTTCCCCTTTCAAACATTTATAATTCATTTATTTATTTGGAGGGCACAAAACAAAAAAAAAAAAAAAATTGCAGACTGTACAGTGTGACATAATCAAATGAAAGGGCTTATTGTAAGGGTTTCATAGAAATATTTTTTATTATTTTAAAATAAATACTTATCCTAAAATATATAAAAAGTACCATTTACCCCTTATCTCCGAAACTACTAAGACTAAGACTAAAAAAAAATACAGAAAGTAGTTCTCTATTTATAGATTACAGAAAAACCTGTGAAGTCTGTGAGCTTAAAATAACATGGTAAATCACTCAATATTGTGCGTACAAAGTTACATTTGCAGTTGGAATGTATGGGGATCATGTTTTCCAACTATAACGTTAAGTTTGTTCTTGGGATAAATATTCATCCCAACTACGGAACCCTTTATTGTGCGTGGTCTGGCACGCACTTGGCCGATTTTTTTTTATGTGTTATATCTTTCCTCTCGCTTCCTGTGGAAGTGATTTCGACAAAAGCGACGGAAGTGTGTAACAAGAAGTGACACCTTGAGCATGGAATAAGTAAGTTCTTTTTAATAGCATGGGATTAGTAAGTACTTTATAACAGCATGGATATGTACTTTATAATAGCATGGAATTTCTATGTACAGACGCCAGCAGATCAAGCTACCCGAAACTGTAAAATTTTCCTAATCAACCTTGAACCTTATGATAGAGCGATAAAGTTGAAAATCTATTATAGAAATTTGACAGATTGTAGTAGCTTGATGTGCTGGCGTCTGTACTTTATAGATTGTAAATAGAGGGGAGGTGATATGTCAGATGTTACAATGTGAACTGTGTGTTACTGTAAGGCACACTCGTTTTTGTTTTGTTATGCATGATTTATAATAGTTTTACCTACAATCAGGGGGCCTAAAATGGACGCTTTGGCAGAATCATAATAATGATCTGCGTACAATTCATAACCCGCAAATTCATCTGTTTGACAGTTTTTCATGGAGTTTCGGAAAATGGTCTACAAATTATGAATTTCTTTATTGAAGTCTAATGTCAAATCATCATCATCATTTCAGCCAAAGGCGTCCACAGCTGGACATAGGCCTCCCCCAAAAAAAGGGGGGATTTGCCATAATCGCCACGCTTGGCGGGCGGGTTGGCGATCGCAGTATGGCTTTGAAAATGCATAGAGAACGCTGCTGCCCATTCTCTAGTAAGTCCCTTAGTCGCCTTTTACGACACCCACGGGAAGAAATGGGATAGTGCTATTCTTTACGTCCGGCACCAAACGGGGCGTAAAATGTCAAATAGCAGCTGTCAAACAGATGAATTGCGGGATGTATGAATTGTACGCAGATCCTTTTACGATTCTGCCAAAGCGTCCATTTTAGGCCCCCTGAGCGTTACTTCACAATGAGGATCAAAGATTAAATAATAAACCTTTTAATTACCTATTTATTATTTATGGTTCTTACTGTTCCTTGGTACCTAAGCAAACAAATAAAAACAAGACGTAGCAAATCACATCTTTTGCAAGAGCAGTTTCGGTTATTAGAAATAAATAAGAAAGAAAATACGTTTTAAATATGCGGTAAACATGACGCAAAAAAGAAAATAAACACAAAAAACACGAAAAGGCATAACGGCTATCGCTCAGCATTATGCTGCGACCCTATGTGAGACAGCCCCAGCGCTGGTTTTCAGCGAGAGCCGGTGCTGACGTAATGACGTCGTCCGGTGCAGCAACAATTTATTAATAGGACGCTGTACCGGTAGGTAAAGCAAACAAAAAAAAAAAAAAAGTTTTACTTCTCTTTACTACTTTCTACTTTCTCTTTTTTTTTTTGGAAGTTTTTTTTTTTTTGTAAAAAGTTTTTTTATTTTTAACCGACTTCCAAAAGGAGGCGGTTATCAATGCGGATGTTTATATTATTTTTAATGTTTTTTTTTTGCAGGGGCGTTAATTGTTGAGGAGTTCTTTTAGTAAGAACCAGGAGAACTGGAACTGATGGTGACTTCACCATATGCATTGTGACGTGCATAAATTGCTTAGCAACCATATTAAAGTCCATAATCGAATCGCAACCGTGAAATACTTATTAGTTCCGGTGGCCATCTGTGGTTTTCATTATCAGTTCCACTTCACTAAATGGTGCTTTCCGAGTGCAAATACATGAGTTACTATAAAAAATACTGAAATCGATATAAGTGTGCCTATAAAATTTGAGGATTGCCCTCGATTTCCATGGGATCCCCTCATCAGATTCTGACTTGGTGACAATGGGACCACTTCGGGAGCATACTCTTTCAAACAAAATAAGAATTTTCTAAATCGGTCCACAATTGATGGAGCAATCGGTGAAAAAATAAAAAAAAAACATTTGAGCATATAACCTCCTCCTCTTTGGAAGTCAGTTAAAAATAGACATACATGCTGTGAGAATATCATTGCAATCTTAGTTCTCCACTTATATTTTTTTTAATGTTTAATCGGGGTTTTGGTCCTGTTTTTAATGCTGGTCTGCTTAAACCTCAGACACTTTTTAAGTAAAAAATATAGGAACTGTCTGTTCTGCGAGCAATGTGCCCTACCCACTGACACTTAAGTTTGGCAATTCTACGGGCTACGTTGGTTACCTTGGTTCTGTTGCGGATTTCTTCATTTCTGATTCGAAGTGGCAGTGCTTAGTGGAGGTTTTTCGGCTGAAATGATGATGATGTAGGAACTAAGTTAAACTAGAACTAATCCATGCTTCGACTCTATTTACGTAGAAATTTTTGGAGAATATGATATATAACTTTATCAGTTCTGCAAGAGTTAACATATGAGGCATCTAATCTAATCCCAACATGACTATATTGATATTTTTGCTGTTAACCTCGAAACCAAAGACAAAGAGACCGTAGGTTTATGGTTTTGATCTGGAAGTCAAGTGGAACGCTTCCTTATCACATCGCTATCATTCATAAATTAAAGTTAGGAGTTATAAATTATGGTGAAAAAGGGGTTTGGGGTCAGCTGATTAGCTCCATAATATACGACCATACTTTTATTTTATTTATTAATACTTCATGCACATGTAAAAAAAAACTACTGTACAAAGGCGGACTTAATGCCTGAGGCATTTTCTACCAGTCAACCTTAGGGTGATGCAGAGACAAAACATGGTAGGTGCAATATGTGGATAGATAACTCGAAAAACAACAATAATATATACATAGATACATACATAATTTAAACAAAATACAAAAGTGTCAGGAGAAATAACGATTGGTGGAGGAGAAAACGATCAGCGCTGGGAAGATTCTGCCAACTTCTTACGAATATATTCCCGTGCCTTCACTTTAAATGTTAACCGACTAGTTGCCATCCTGATGCTCAGAGGGAGCGCATACCAAAGAAAAACCATCTGGACAAAGAATGAAGAGTGTATGAAAACCAGAGCGGTGAGAAGGACATCGTAGAAGACGATTGTTGGTGGGACGAAGATTTCTATTATGGGCAGAGCACAAGATTGAGCATGAGAAGTTAGGTAAGAAGTAGTAGTGGGTTTGTCCAGTATCGATAACAACGTAGACAGAGCCGCGTAGACTCTCTGCGCTGACGAACTTTCATCGGAGAACTAAAAATAACTTTTCGTATTATATTGAGTTTTATTCACCATTACATGCGCTATTATGTACAGTCACCAGGACATCAGATAAACTGTCAAATTTCTCCAAATGATTTTAAACCTGAAAGTTTTGAAGGATAAGTTTAAAATCGAATGAGAAAATTTGATAGTTTGTGGTTACTTGATGTGCTGGCGACTGTGAATGAATGAATGAAATGCACCGACCCTAGCGTGGTTAAACCAGACTCGATTACTCGAATAGACCCAAAGATTCACACTAGCCCTTGAGCCTCATGTTTTATGGGACTACAGAGACCATTGTATATCAGAGAGTAGACCGGGGGGCATGATAATGGTAGGGAAGACGTGACCTTGGGATTAGGAAGGGTTATTAAAGCCATACCAGATATGCGTCCTTTGTGGTAACTCGATGTTCTGGCGACTGCACCTAAAAATAAACCATCCAGCAAAGACTATAATCGCCGCAGGAGACGCCTCGGGCGTCGGGAGTCGCAAGCCGGGCAACGCGGGCCTGCGGACGGTGAGCGATAGGTAGCTCACCGTCCGATAAGGACTAGGCCCGGGTCGTATTCCACGCGCGCCTCAAAGAGTTGTCAGCACCAACTGACGGGGTCCGATAGGGCCAATGCCTGCTAGAGTTGCGAGTTTGTCCGAAAGGGATATCGTGGCCCTGGCACACAGGCAAATGAAGGAATACGGGTGGGTTTTAGTTAGTAAAAGTCTGACACGCCCTCGAGCTCTGCCCAGAGCGGGAGAAGTTATTTGATAATTTCCCACCCAAAAAACAAAAAATGTCTGACTCGCGCACCGAGGGTTCCGTACGTATATATGAAGTTGATGATTTCTGAAAAACTGTGCTATTTAGAGACATCGTTTTATTTTTCCTGTACTCTTTCGGAACGGTATTTTTTTTTACATTTTTCATCAAAAGTCGGAAACTATGTTGCCTAAAAAAATTCAAATAAATGATTGAGAATACGCAAACAGCGTTCTTTCATATGATACCCTACATGCCTTAGTAGCCCCACTTTAAATTTTTAAGACCCCCTTTCAGCCCCTTTTCCAAAAAAGGTATATTTTTTTAAATTTCTTTCTTGTTTGCAAAATAGTTGGGCAAACGTCATCTAAAACTATTCTAAATTTCAAGGTGATAGCATTAGTAGTTCTTGAGATATTCAGGTGTGACAGACAGACTGACAGACTTAGTCTCACCATAAAGCGCAGGCCACACCGCCAGCTAGCGGGCGGACGGGCTAGGCGGGCGAACATCGTTTCACCTCTTTACATGGTTAGTCGGTAGCTCGCGGTGTGAACCGAAGTATGTAAAGAGGTGAAACGCTGTTCGCCCGCCTAGCCCGCCCGCCCGCTAGCTGGCGGTGTAGCCTGCGCTTTAGGTTTCCTTTTTACCATTTTTGTACGGAACCCTAAAAAAGCAAAGATTACAAGAATATAGAAAAATTAAAAGAACGAAAGTTCTCTCGAAAGAAATCTTGGTATAAAAGTATGTTGCATGGTTACTTCAGGCGGGCTTATAAAGGCTCCCGCAGACAGACGCGACATCATCTGCCTTTTCCCAACCATGTTGGGGTCAGTTTCCAGTCTAACCAGATGCAGCTGAATACCAGTATTTTACATGGAGCGACTGCCTATCTGACCTCCACAACCCAGTAACTGGGTAACACGATACCCCTTGGTAAGACTGGTTGTCAGACTTTCGGGCTTCTGACGACCCGTGACAACTGTCAAAGATCTACAAATGACAGTCGGGACCAACGGCTTAGCGTGCTTTCCGAGGCACGGCGCGCGGCGGGGTCTTGGTATGTAAAGATGGACACCCATCCACGGACCAACCGTGGCATGCGTAGCTTAACCTGATCGATCGAGCCGTGCAGCTGTTATTATTCAGCCACAAGCCCCCCACAGCGCAACGCGGCACTAGTAATACAATTTCTATGAATATTTTATTGAAAAAGCCACTGTGACAGACTGTGTTGATGTTGGTAATTTTCGGCTTCAAACAGATAAAACACGTTTTAAAGACATTATCATCATCATTCATCATTTAATCCGAAAGACGTCCACTGCTGGACATAGGCCTTCCTCAAAAAGGGGGATTTGCCATAATCACCACGCTTGGCAGGCGGGTTGGTGATCGCAGTATGGTGTTAAAATGCATAGAGAACGCTACTGCCCATTCTCTAATAAGTCCCTTAGTCGCCTTTTACGACACCCACGGGAAGAAATAGGGTAATGCTGTTCTTTATGTCCGGCACCACACGGAACGACACGGAAAGACATTACCTATAGGTAGGTATTTTTTTCTGCAGATTCTTTTTTAAGAATACCAAGTTTTCTACTTACTAGGTTAATTACTTACCTAGGTTGTCAGCGAATGCCCGCTTAATGGCCCCTTAATGTCAAAAGAGACGTGCTGCTACGCCGAAATCTGAATAACATTTCGTGGTTCCTCCTCCGGAAATCGGATCGAGATTTCAAGTCCGGAATTCCTGACTAGATACCAGATTTATTACAAATACTTCTCAGGGGGTTCAACACCCTTTTAAGAACGGTGAACTGTTATCTAGAAGAAAAAAATATGAAGTAGGTGGTAGTATCTTATTGGGTAGCAAAAAACGAATGCCGGAAGGAGGAATCACATGTCACCCCAGAAAATGCAGAAGTTTCTCATATTATTTTGCTTGTACACCGACACCTATACAACATATCCCAGAATTAACGCACAACCTCTTAAGGAGTCAATGTACTCATCATTATGAACAACTTTTACTATGGGTCCAACACAAACCACAGTACCGCACCCCTCACCCCCGCTGACACGTGCATTTTTTACCGCGCAGGGACTCGCCTCATGTTCCGAGCCACCATGTGTGAGTCTTGATAATGTGCACATATCGAAATGAGGGAAACTTAGCTTAATTTTATCGACGGAAAAAATATTAAAAATTTATATAGCATAATATATAATTTTTATAGCATTTTTTAAATTTTTGTTCACTGCTGTGACCCTTATTTTTTTTTTTTTGCTGTTTTTTTTACTGCTGTGACCCCTGTGTAAATAAATCGGAATAACTTTTAAATCACCCTAATACTCAATTGAGGGCGAGTTTTTTCTTTAGTTTTTATTTTATGAAGACGTCCTATTATTTCCAGTCATTACTGAGTTTGTTTCATCGTGATAGATCGTTTAGTAGCACACTTTCTTTGTCGGTGCCAGTCGCGCCCGCGATATCGCGCGAATCTGTACGAGCCTTTAATCAGGCTTGCTTGATCGTCTTTCACGAAGAGCCCTACCACTAGGTACTATTATAATTTTATGTACATAATTATGTTATTTTAATCTTGAGATGAAGAGCATCTGTCAAGTCATTATGGAAGTTTAGACATTTAAAGTTAACCTCTGCCTTTAAAACATCATAATAGTTTCTTACAATAGATTTGTAGCCATAGGTACCTACTAGTTGTTTATTTTAATATCTATACCCATTGTTAATGACCTTGGAATTTTAATCATAATAGATTTCGTGTTGTTATTCTTTTATTAACTTCACAGGAAGGGACCTGAATATCGGATAGTTGCCTAATTTCGGATATATCAATATCTCGTATACAAAGTAACGTTATCTATCGAGCAGCCCAGTTACTAATAAAAAGAAACTAGATGGAAGCACTGCAATGCTTTCATCGAAATCGCTGTCAAAATAGCGATAAAACCGATGCACATTTGATTTTTGTCGCGACAAAATATTACATTGTGGTTTTTAAAGAATATATTTTGAAAAATTAAGTGCTTTATGGTGCTCTTATGTCTTTGTTTGAATTACTTTATAAAATGCTACATTTAAAAAAAAATGTTTACACGTTGTTTATGTGTTTATTTTTGTTAATTGTTGTTTGTTTATTATGACATATTGTGTGAATTCCCAATTTCGCATGCATGGTGTTGCTCAAGATTTGATATTCGATTTTAGGATGTTGAGAATGTTAAATATCTCAGTTGATTAATATTACATTTATAACTACTTACATAATTATATTTGTTGACTTTAAAAATTATATCTTTATACATAAATTATGTTTTGTATTTATTTTGAAGAGATTTTAATAATTTACTGTGATAAGCAGGGTACCTAACATCGGCTATCCATAGCATAATCAGCCTATAATGTTCGCACTGCTGGGGCACCGGCCTCCTCTCGGTGAGAGCGTAGGCCATACCAACCCGTACTAGGCCCACGTATTAGATCCTCGCAGGCCCAGTGCGGGTTGGTAGATGGCACATATCTTCGAATTTTTGATTCTGATTCTAGGTTATACATATTCTAGGATATATTATATAGGTTTCCTTACGATGTTTTCCTTCACCGTTTTGAGAGCAGTGGTGATGAAATTATTTACACAATGTTTGCGCCTGTCTGGGTTCGAATCAACAACCTACCACTCGTAAGTCGGGGCCGCCACTAGACCACCACTACTCTAGATATCCAATATTGAAGTATTATTGAGTATCTGATATTAGGGGCCTACTTGGTTAGAATTACATCTTAATTGAAGTATATCATTTTATGTATAATTTAAAACTGCTCTTGTGTAATTCGTTTAATGTTCATATAGTATACTTATATGAGCAAGATTACGTACACATATTTTTATATAACTACGGTTACGTTTAATATATTATCTACCAAATTTTCAAAAAGTATCCGATATTCGGGTCCTATGTGATATTTCGGAAATGCAGTGGTAACAATAATAATCATTTGAATTAATGATAAGTTCCAACTAAAGTAAATAGAGCCTTGAAATTTACCCCCTACCTAAAATATTTTTATTATTTTTAAATATGCTTTCATCATAGTGGCAGACGATATTCACCAAGATTGTCAAACAGATTGGTGCTTGTAGGGAAATGCTTTTGTCAAATCTAAAAGGTAATTCCCTTTATAGCTACGTTGCGTATTTTACGATATCCGCCAGAAGAGAGGGGATGGTTGGTAGGTACACAAGATTTTTTTTTTTTAATAGCGTTGTCCCACAATAGGAATTTCTCCTGTATTGTGGGTGCGTTTAAAAACATTTCAACTTAAACTTTAACTGTCACAGCCAATATGCTCCGAATCTACTTAGCCGATTAAGTTGAAATTTGGTAAACATATGAACTTCTGTGACCCAAACTCAGCCGTGTAAAGAAAATAAATGAATTTTGAATACGGGGCTCATTTTTGGGGGGGGCAAACTATATAATAATAAAAATATTTTTGCAAACTGTACCGTGTGACATATCAAATGAAAGGGCTTGTTGTAAGGATTTCAGATATATTTTGTATAACTTAAAATAAATACTTTTAAAATTATTTATGAAAATAGAAGAAAATTTACCAATTAACTGATTATCTCTGAAACTAATGAGCCTACATTTTTGAAAAAAATACGGAAAATAGTTCTTTACTTATAAATTACTTTTCTTTACTTATAAATTACAGGAAAAACTTATAAGAGGTTTGTGGTCTTAAAATAATATGGTAAATCACTCAATATTGTGAAAGTTAGATTTCTTTTGAAATTATATTTCTTCGTCGATTGTACAAGTGCCTTAACGTACAAATCTGCAGTATCCCCACAGTTAGCAACATAACTGAGTTATGATAAATAAGCGGAAGTCAATATTTAGAAGACTCGTGTAACACAGTTACAATCGATATCCGGGTCATTTTGTCTATTTGCTGATTAATTTAATTGATTAATTGCAATTTTTCTTGCGTCATCTATAGAATCTGCCTTTATTGGTTTCAGATGTAGGTAAGGAAACGAATGCTAGAGATTTTTGCTTGAGGTATATCATCTAACAATTAATATTATTATTTTTAGTCAAGTAACCAGCATTGCCATACAACGTGGCGATTCTGCCAGCTTTTTGGGCACTCTTCCTGTTGACAGCGATGCAAACGAATTTTTTGATACCCTAAGATTCTTTTCCCTACACTTTTTTACATAAAGATATATATATTGTCTAGTCAAAGCTGTGAAATCGTCGAAAAAAATTGCGTCCAAGTGTTAGCTGCAAATGCACGCACACTAGAATAACACAATGACAGCACAATGACGTGACGCGAGTGTAAGACGTAGCTGTCACGCACAACAACATAACAAAGTTGGCCTGTTTGTTTTAATTCTATTGCAGCGCGACACTCTAGACGTATAAATAATCAAAGCGTGTACACACGGCTACACATCAAGCTATACCTTTCCAGTTTACGCTGACTTCTCATTGTCAGGAAATCCTATACAATGCGAGATCAGCTTATACTGGAAATGTATAGCTTGATCTGTAGCCATGCGTACATATTATTATTATTTGAATAATGTTCACTTTTAAATTATGTAAATATTATATCTAAAGTGCGCTTTTATAATTTCCAACGTGACGATATTATCGTTGACTTCTACGGCACCACGACAACACAGGGAAGTAAAATGTATGGAAATTGAAGTATATGAATACGTTTTTAAATTACCGGCCACGATAACGTTATAACGTGCAAATATGTATTTCCATACATTTTATCAACGTTGACGTGGCCATTAACAGTTTTTTTTTAGAGGATCGGAAACAGCGTTTGCCTTTTTTAGGGCTTGTGCAGACTGGCACGATATCACGTGCGCGACAGGCAGCGTGACACTTTCCTTGAAGTTTTCATAGAAATTGTGTGTGTACATAAATAAATACATACCTATAGTTAGCCCACCGGTATCGGAAACAGGGCTCAAGCTACGCAGTCAGGACTCCACCGAGAGGAACCTCATAACAATGCAAGCCGTGTTCAGTAGTACTGCATTCTAAATCAAGTTAAGACGCATATATATGCTAGTGTCCTTGAGTGGTTAGCTTGCGTGTTCTGTACGGAGCTCACGCAACGCGTCGTACGTTCAGCCAGTAATAGGACTCGCCCATCAAGGAGCGCTGTCCCCAATTTGACGCATTATTAATTTATTATACACAAAACAAAAGGTGATTTAATAAAACGCATATACTAAAAGATCAATAATTAAATTATCTTTAAATTGGTGAAAGTTTCAGAAAAATACGCTTGGTAGATTTTGCGCCATTCTCAGTTTTTTATCCGCGTTACACATAACTTTACAAATTAATTTCACCATATAATATAAACTTAATCTAAAATATTCACATATTAGGTTATTGAAAAAATGCTCTAATTTATCATATATTTTTTTCAAATCATTAACACTACTCGTTTAGACGTGATCTTCAGTATAAAATCATTAAAAGTCGGTTATCGTCCCCTTAATAGTCGCGAATCATATTATTTTGATCAAGACACAACCAAGTTTGAATTTCGGGGGCTACAGCTACGGATCCACCTTAAATCTTTGTTACTCCTAAAATAGTTCAAAAGAACTCGGTTAAACTAACATTCCTTTTAACAAAATTCAATTGCATAACTCTAAAGACAAAGAATAGTTTATACAATAACTCATTGTGACTGACGAGCCCTAGAAACCCAGTTTTTTTAATAGTACACACAGCTGAACTGATATAAACACACGCATTCCTATTTGTTAGGGAATGTCGGGTAACTAGTGTTGAGATTTTCCTTTGTACACACGGCTACACATCAAGCTATACAATTCCAGTATAAGCTGACCTCTTATTGTACGAAATTCCTATACAATGTGAGATCAGCCTAAACTGGATATGTATAGCTTGATGTGTAGCCGTGTGTACAGTGACTGGATAGATAGATAGATACAGTCGAACAGAAAATCGCACATCCATCCATGACTTTGACAGCACACATAATTATTTATTTCGTAGCAATAAAAGTGTACCAACTGATTAAACACAGGGTTTATAATAAATGAAATTCAAACAACCTTAGAAACTTATTTTAATTAGTTATTTATGGAAATAACAGCTACTTATTTGAACTAAAATCCGTTATAATTAAGTCACATGAAAAGCAAACTAACAATCAATAATTACTATACTCCGTTTGAAATAAGATTAGACATTTAAATAAACCTTCTTTACAGTCCGTTCAATCGATTTTGACTTCTATTGCGTTGGAGGCATTACAAATGGCAGCTGTAATAAACAGTTGGTATTGTAACTACGTTTTTGGTTTTAGTCCTTAATCCTTATGCCTAAGTAATAGAACTCAGAATTGGTTGAACGGACTGTAAACAAGTTTATTTAAATGTCTAAGTAATCTTATTTCAAATGGAGCATAGTTATACATAAATATTGAACTACCATCATTATAATAGGTACAATATAAATCAAGGGATTAGGTATACTTATCGGGTTTTAATTGTCAGCACAAACAGCTATACAAAGTAAAATGAAATAGTAAGTTGACAGAGGTTCGACCTGTGGGCCTCAAGTCTGCTATTAAAATAGTGTCAGAATGGTCAATCATTTATTTCATAATTGTTGATTTTGACAAGTTTGGTAATCTAATATTATAATGGCGTCATTATGAGTTTCCAATGGTCGGCCACTGACACTATATTGAAAGAAATTGCATTTATTGGTAATCTCGTACATAATGACAAATGAATGACATTTCTACTAATGTGTTTTATAATAATGGCAATACCACAATGCCAATATAATAACACAATTCTATTACGAGAACATTGACCGACCAATGATCGACCAAAATATGAATTTAGCAGATTACGAACTTTTGGTAAAATGACAATGGCATGACAATGGGATCGTGTTGGAATGTCTGAATTTATAAAAATAGCGGACTTGGGCCCCTGGTCAGTTGTCCTTGTGAAAAGAGAGCGAGAATGAGTCGTGCAACTGCAAGCTTATTTATGCACCGTTTCCCGTCATGGCGTCTTGAAGTGCGTGGAGGGGCTTGACAGGGGTGAGGGCACACCGACAGTGTTGCCAGCATCTTAGCGGGTCAGCATACAGGAAAAGTTTTTATCCAATGCGCAAATTTTGACAAATTAAACTTAAACGAATTTTATTAAACATATATTTTTTATTTTGATATGTCTTAGTACAAAAAACAAAAAATATCGTTAACGAAAGATGTTTATTTTAAGTGGTTGTAGGCTACCCGGCGGCGCGCGGCAAAGCCTAACGCGCTAAAGTACCTACCTATCAGCTGTGCGCTCGCTCGATTCGCCGGCGTAGGTATTTACGTGGGTTACAATGTACTGATCGCTAATTTTATCAGGTTCGAACTAGACTTTTTTATGTTTAGACCGTGACCTGAAGTTATTTGCAGAGTAATTCCAAATTTTCCTTCATACTTTAACGGGCTTAGGATGGCTTCTTCGATTTCGATCGCCAGTCGGGGTCTGCCAGACCCTCGTGCATGATTCGGGGTTCTGAACTGTCCGTGATCAAGCAGCCTTTGAGTGGCCGCTAAAATAGTCCTTTCATTAGGGACCGCGGGGTTAAGGATTCCATGGGCTCGCATTCGAGGTATGCTCTCCGTCGCATACATTCGGCGAGCTGCTCGCAAACTTTCACCACTCAGTACATACACTCGCACCATCTCGGTTACTGAAGTCCGACATCGTGACCGGTAGGTACAAGCACGACACACGTGCAGCGCGGCGCTTGCGCGGGAAAGCGATTAGACGCGACGTCACACGACAGCGCGTGCGATGAGTGAACTGTCGGCCGGCGCGCCCGGCGCGCCCTGCCGCCCCCTGCCGCCCCCTGCCGCCCGGGAGCCGTGCAACACCGCCGCTTGCGCCGGCCGCCGCGCGCGCCCATTGATATTATTACGAATAGATTGTGTCCATATTTTGCTGATTTAAAGTAGGATAAAAAATTTAAAAAAAGTATTGAATAAATAATGGAAATGTGTTCTATTACTGATATTGAACCACCAAAAAAAATTTGCGCACTGGTTAAAAACTTTTCCTGTATATTCGTATGTAATAAAGGTTTTCATTTTGCCCGGCTGATGGCAATAGGCTCGCCCCTTAGTGCATGGGACTTGAACATAACTGGCTAAATGTGGGTGTACTATAGGTACACCTCTGCCTAATCCTTTGGAGATTACAGGCGTGATGTTATGTTATGTGTTGTTATACGGGTTTTCAAAGTTCAAGTGTTCCCACTGACGTTTGGCTAACGGCACCAAAAGACCGTTCCTTTTCATACACAAAGAGTAATCATAGTATGAAAGCGAGTATGTTTGCTACGCCGTCACAGCCGAACTGAACACTGCGGGTTCAATTCTCGCACGTAGCAAAATTGTGAATAGCCTGTAAGTAGTGGCAGAAAGGTCAGTTGCCTAGTACTAGCGTGTATGACCAGAAAAAAAATGAGAAATTATTTTGTCACTATTGTCCATCTGTCCCATCACTATTCGATTGGTAGATTCATGGGAACTAGGAAATAGAACACGTGATACCACTGATACCCCGTTGTATGGATTTGAGGAGCTGGGCGTGCCACGGGTCCGAATTCAAGTTCCCGTGGCACCCCTAGGGGTGTCCTCCAGGGGTGCCTTGGATCCGGAATGGATGTAAACAAAGCAAAAGGAGTATTTAAGGATCGTAGCAGGTGGCGTTTTGTAGTTTCTGCCTACCCTCATGGGAAGAAGGTGTGAGTTATGTCCATGTCCAGTATATAGTGGTTCAGGTTCTTTGAGTTTGTTTGCGATACAAGATTAATTATTATTGCTCAGCAAGAAAACTACTAAAAGTTTATTAATACGTTCAGGGTCTCCAACAGACTCCTTATCTAGTGTCTATTATACCTTCATTTTAGCCGAAAGACGTCCGCTGCTGGAGATAGGCCCCCCTCCAAGCACCGCCATTTCGAACGGCTCTATGTTTCCCGCATCCAGCGGATTCTTGCGGCCTTTAGATTTATTTATTTATTTCTCAGTATATGGTACATAGAGATCTTAGTTTAAACACTGTTTCACACATACTACCATTGCTGGTGTAGAAATATTAAATAATAAGCTAGGTACATGCAAATCAGAACTAGGCACATTAAATATTATAGTAAAGTTATGAAATTTTGTATTACCTAAAAAATTAATAGGCAGGTTAAGATTCATAAAAAACGTATTTATTATTTATAATGTCAAAATATTAATAGTTAAATCAAAAATATAAATCATAATGTCAATAAATAAATCATAATGTCAAAATATATTTCATTACGTCAATATAAAAATTACAATGTCCAAGAATTCATAATAATGTTTACGTACCAATGAAAGAAGTTAAAATCTTAATGATCTTCTTGGTTCTTCCTGATGATCTTACTTTTTATGATAAGATCTTTTTAATATCAAAAAGTAAGATTTAAAAATTCATTCACGGGCTAAAAACACATGTCTAAGAGCCAATCAAACATTTTACATTTATAAACTTAATAATTGGTAACATTCTCAGGGCAGGTGGTAATTTATTATAGATGATTGTCATACAACTGGCATTTCTACTGTACAATTGCAATCTCTGAATAGGTACTAGTAATTTCAGTTCAAATTCAAATATTTTGTTTCAGATAAAATCCATATAATGTTAGTAGTAGTATAACTTAGCCGAATGTTAGTATTAAATTAAATTAATAATAATAAACAGCCAATTATTTGGATAAGTGTGTCTGAACACTTACCCACCTTCGTAGGAGGAGGTGTATATTTTTGAAGTTTGCCTATTTGTGGGAGAATTTTTAATTCCTTAAAATATAATCGCCTGAAATGGTCCACATATTCTGCTCCTTATGGCTCTGATACATTTTTTTTGCACTATGAATGCACTTTCCAAATCGATTGAATTGCCCCATATCACTAGGCCTTAATCATCAGTTTTAGCATTTAGAACTGTTTTTCTTAACTTGCGAAGAGCATATAAAAACTTATCAAGCTTACTGCGTACTCTTTCTACATGTTCCTTCCAGTTCAATTTGTTGTCAATTAATATAACTAAAATAAAGCTGATGGTCCTGGTCGCAGAATTGCATTATTATGTCTAATTGCTGTTGGTATTACTGACAAGTTACATGTTTAAAATTGAACTATTTTAGTTTCCCCAGCTGTTTTATCACTTTTATTAATTCATTGTGAGTATCAATTTCTATGTCGGTTTTGTTGGAACATTTTATCATCAAAGTAGTATCCTCAGTAAATTGGGTACATTCTTTTATTTTAAACTACTTATATAATATAAATAGTGGCGGACCCAGTACACCTCCCTGCGGGACGCCAGAACCATCAATTTTCAGTTTTGAGTAATATGTCGTCCTAGTATTATTTTCTATCCTAGAGATAACAGTTCTCTGTTGGCGATTAGATAAATAACTTTTAAGCCAATCATGCGCTTTGCCTCATAAGCCATATTTCTCTAGCATGTAGAGTAGTCGTTCCTGTGATACAAAATTAAATGCTTTGTTCATATCTAAGAATACCTATAAAGTAGTCATTTTTTATTAAGAGCTTCGGTAATTAGTTTCACTAAAAAAAACAGGCTAGAGTCGTTGAACTGTTTTTCGTAAAACCAAGCTGACTCTCCACAAAACAAAATTGTATTTAGTTACAAAGCTATTTATTTTGTCATGCATTGCCTTTTCAATTTTTTTTTGCAAAGATTGGGATCAGTGTAACTGCCCATATCAGTACAGATGCCTTTCTTGAACAGTGGTTTAATAGAAAACACCTTCTTCAAAAGAGAGGTTTATTAGCTAAGTGGGGTTGCTATAATTTTCGCGTTTAATATAATTATTGTAGTGGTTATACTTCATCATATCCGGCAGAATTTGTATTATTTAATGAATTAATTATTTTAATAACGTCAATTTCATTCACTGGAGTCAGAAGTAAATTATTTATAGAATTGTCAATGTTAATGTTGTTTACGTCATGATTATTATTGTTGGTTTTTGTGTCAGCTCAATTAAATAATAGTTAAATGGGTTATATTTTCATTAGGATTATAATTTTTTTTATCAAGGATTATTAATTCATCTAAATAGTTGCTATTATTAGGTTCATTATTTTTGTTTTTATAATTGACTATGTCACTAAACATTTATTTTTAGAATTATTTAAAAATAAGTTGTTGTTTATCTATTGTGATTTTGATAAGCATTTTTTCAAGATCTTAGTGTAATTGAGCTATTTTTCTTGTGATAACCTTTACTTATAGCATAATGTTGATATTCGTAACATAAATCTCCTTCACAAGGTCATCGGTCCTCCTTATGGGAGCCCTTCCAACGCTACGTCTTCCGATACGCGGTCGCCACTCCAGAACTTTTCGGCTCCATTGGCCATCTGTTCTGCGAATGCTACCTCTTCCGGGGATTCTTAGCACCCCTTGCTCACTGGGGCCTTAACCGCTACCGTAACCAAGGGTATGCGGGCCGCCTGGTACTAGGGCCCACTTGGTATTGGTGCTTGACATTTTCGGGGGGGTTTGCCATAATCGCCTCGCTTGACAGGCGGGTTGGCGATGTTAAAAATGCATAGAGAACGCTGCTGCTCGTTTTCTAGTAAGTCCCTTAGACGCCTTTTACGACACCCATGGGAAGAAATAGGGTGTAGCATCACATCACCCTTCTTTAAGTCCGGCACCACACGGTACTATCACAAAGGCGAAAGTTTGTGAGTGTGTGTGTGTTATTGTTACTTCTTCATGCTCAAACGGCTGGACCAATTTTAATAAAATTTTGTATGGAGGTAGCTGACATCTTAGATTAACATTTAAGCTACTTTTTATCTAGATATTCTTACGAGATCGAGACTTACGCGGGTGAAACCGCGGGGCGCAGCTAGTTATACCGTAAACTCAAGAATTACCTAATCATTCTTTAATTCCTTGTTAATCCGATCAATAAAATGTACCTATTACTAATTTCGAATTCAACACTAACTAGCGAACATTGACCTCTAACACAACCATACACAGAGCTCTCACATCGCAGAGACATAAATCCAAAAAGCGTGTCAACACGTGCTAGTGTGCTACCATAACCAATTTATTGTTTAAAAATGATCAAAAATTAATCAAATAAACCTCGCATGTGTGCTTTTTAAAGTGCTGCTAAAATAAACACGTCTTGAACCACTCAAAGGCTCGGGCTACAGGTATTGGATTTTAATAGGTCGGGCCATCCTTGGTCGGGAAAACTGGGTCATCGAATGATGTCTATGTATAGATATTGTTTCTAAAATGATTGTGTTCTAAATAGAAGAGACATCACAATAATCAAATAATTACTACTTGACTATCTAGTAAAGGCTTCTACATACCGGCGCGACAAGTCGCGCTGGTATGTAGAAGCCTTAAAGGTGAAGGCCAATCCTTTTTTTACTTTTTTACCCGATTGCCCCAGAAGGAGGGTATGTACCTATGTATGTATCTATATGAGTAAGTATGTATGTACTTAATTGTGGGAGTGACATAGGCAATATAATATTTATTTATTACATCTGCAAATACAAAAAAAAGGAGGGGAAGGTTTTTTTTAAATAAATTACAACAATATTAGTATCAAATAAAACCTGAAAATAGTTTGAGTCAATTCCAATTATATTCAATATATACAACATTATTTTTAGTACTTATACAATATGCGAAACCTGAATATAGTTTGTTCAGAATAAGGAAATGAATCGATTTCAACAATTTTTACACCATGTTATATTTTGTCCCAAAAATATTTAAGTCTGATGGAAAATTTTATCATCATTTAATTACTTACAATACAATCGCAGTACGGTTAGGTACCAGTGGCGAAGGGTGATTTTATAAGAGAGTTAAGCCGGAGCAAAAAATATCTTTTCCATACAAAATGAACTCGTCATGACGTCGATTTTGTATAGAAATAGAACTCACTGAGTTATTTTAGAGCATAATGTTTTGTTGTTGGGATATTTGGGATATAAAGTCAAAAAATGTAATGTAGGCGTTTTGTAATGTTTTAATAGTATGGTGTATTAAACCTACAATGTGATTATTATATTATTTGTCATTATTAAACACTACTGACTGTGTGAAAATTTTAAATAACGATAGAGTGGTTGTGTTCCGAATTTCCGAAGGGAAGCCGCCGATAGGAATCGTGTTATACGATGCTTTCGCCACTGTTAGGTACCTACTGCCAAATTATTATCAATGAGCGCAAGACGACCCTGGAGGCGCGGGGGCGCCGTTAGCATGTTTTTGTACAGACAACCCGGTAACATAACAACCTTATAACTTTGTGATTTTTCATGATACAGTTTTGAAATTTTGTACATAGAATCTTTACATAAAAATACTAGATACGTGTTTCGGGTTTCGCGTATACTAAAACTAATATTGTAAAACTAAAAAGCTTGAATTTTGGTACTGCAGGCTGGGAACAAACCAATAATTATCCTGAAAATATGGTGTTACTTTTGTTCGCATATACTAAAATTCTATAGATTATAATGTTTATTTTTTTCTTTTTAGTTTTGTGTTTTTGCAGTTGGATTTATTGTTTTTAGGGTTCCGCACCTCGAAAAGAAAAAAAACGGAACCCTTATAAGATCACTTCGTTGTCCGTCTGTCTGCCTGTCAGTCTGTCGAGACCCCTTTTCTCAGGAACGTGTGAAGGGATCAAGTTGAAATTTATATAAAATACGTAAGTTTATGGTCCCTTGGAGCTCTAAAAAAATCAAGCTTCTAAGTTAACGCAATAAAAAAATACGGCGATTTAAGGCTTCTACATACCGGGGCGACTTGTCGCGCGACGCGACGCGACACAAAGGCACCGCTCGTCCCGCGACACGCGGGGCCTTTGTGTCGTGTCGCGTCGCGCGACAAGTCGCGCTGGTATGTAGAAGCCTTTATGCGACATATTTTGATACTCGCGAATAAATCAAAACCGATAGGGTAGGTACTTCCCGTTAACCTAGAATCATGAAATTTGGCAAGAAGCAAGGTCTCACAGCACAGGTAAAGGAAAACGTCCGCAAATCGTTAATTTGTAGTTAAATCACATAAAAGAAAATACGAATACAAACTTGACTTGACCGTGGCGTATAATGATTAATGATGTATGAGGGAACATGTTTTTCAACTACAATGTTAAGTTTGTTTTTGGGATAAATTCATCCCAACTATGGAACCCTTCAAACTCAAACTCAACTCAAACTCAAACTCAAAACATTTATTTTAATTAAACCTACAGGCACTTTTGAATTAGTTTCATCATTGGTCAGTTAGTCAGAAAGTTGAAGCTATTTGCCCATTCCAAAACGCTTCACTGTGCGTGGTCTGACATTTACTTGGCCGGTCATTTTTAAATATATTTTTTTATTAGATGACACCTAGAATAAAAGTGCGCTGTTGGATTTTTAGTGAAAAAGGGCATAAATCTACTAAGTACAGGATAACACGTTGTTTTTGATATTCATTTCTATATACTACGAGTAGATTAGGTATTTAAGGTTCTACAAAATTCTTGGTTGCATCCAAATTCATCAATAAAATTTTAAGTAGGAATTTTTAAAAGTACGCGGTGACTTTAATTACCTACTATGCAGTGACCGGTCCCGTCCAACTTTCAATATTTACGAAAAAAAAAAAAAGCTAAGTTGGTCCAGCCGTCGTCCAGCCTCTAGTGATGCGCTCATCAACGAACAGCATTTCATTTTTATTTATATAGATTACCTTTATGATTTCAGTGGTTAGTTAAGTACATAAGTTTTTATTTAATGTTGCATTGTCAAACATATTGCTAGTTTATCTTCGATTGTGGTTATTAGCCAATTCAGAAATAGAATAGAATAGAATTCATTTATTTGTCAGAATATAAACAACCTATATTACCATGAGGAAACTCTTTAACACGTGCAAGATAAAGCGGATTTTAGAATCCTAGCTAAATCGTTGAAATTTTGTAAGGTTCAAAAACTTGGACATAAACAATAATAAATTCAATTTAATAATTATATTTTTTTATATTTAATTATAGTTTTAACATATCGCTCTGTCTTTACTGTGTGTACTTATATAATAAAATAAATAAATATAAATAATAAATAAATTTCAAAAGAATGTAATAAACACAAGACAAGACAAGACAAAACAAAAATGGTTCGAACTTTCCACGAAAATAATTAAAAACAACGTTATGGTTGAGTCTCATAAATAAAAAAAGATTTAAACGCGACCGCACATTAAAATCTCAAAGTTCTAAAAATAAAACGTTGTGTACTGCATACCGACTTCAAAAGAGCGGGAAATGAGTTTAACAATGCATTCCCGATCACATCGTTTAATGATTAATTAAAGACTATGTTTTGCTTGAGTAATGGTAGAGGGGAGCTTTGTGCTTTGGCTTTTTTTTCGGTAAACTTCGGCAAGTCTCGGCTTTGGGGATAAAATGGCCGTTTTTGGCTGACGACACAGTCTTTTCGAGCCTATTAAGGGTTCTTGGTCAATTATCGGACTAGTTAAAGTATGAAGGCCGAATTTCAGCCATGGCGGCCAATCTTTGCGGAGCCTAGCCATTGTGGGAGATATACAATGTGGAGACAACAATACGACAATAAATGAAAACACTGGCAATACCAAAACAAGCATTTAGCTGGCATAAGAGTATTTTGGAAAGATCAAATAAATTCTAGCATCTAAATTAAATAAGTGATTTTTTCAAACAAACTATATAGCAGTGGCGACTATGGGTTTTGTCAACCTTTTAATAGCTATTAATAGCGACTAAACTATTGGATATACTTGATTGAATTTTCGTGTGTAGACTGCGAGCGTCATTAGATATACGCACTTGAATTTATTGTCATACTAGCTGCACCCCGCGGTTTCACCCACGGAAGTCTCGATCCCGTGGGAATATCGGGATAAAAAGTAGCCTATATGTTATTCCAGGGTGTCAGCTACCTCTATACAAAATGTTATCAAAATCGGTTCAGCCGTTTGAGCGTGAAGAAGTAACAAACATCCATCCATCCATCCATACTTACAAACTTTCGCGTTTATAATATTAGTAGGTTTGTCGTGTCCACGTTGTATAGTATCGACAAAGTTGATAGCGCGATGAATGTTGTTGAACTGTCGAAATGAAGGCCATTGTTCTGAGTTGGTGCCTCTTCATAACAAACAATTGGGGCATGCAAACTCACACTAACACAAATACACACACACACACACAAATACAATTATACACACACACACACATACACTACAAACATACTTTCGCGCAAATGAAGCACCATAATTATTGTTTAGGTATTTCTTAATTTTTTTTTTTTTGTTTTTAGTTTAGATGTAAGTACATATAAAGTGAAGTCTCTTTTGTTTCCTTTCTTTATATTTGTTTTTCTTTGTCTTGTCATAAAACAACAAAATTGTGTCTTTTATTACGGGAGGACGTTGGCTCCTGCAACACAGTTTTAACTAGCGCAGGAGTCAGAGAATTCTATTTTATTGTAAAATATGTTTTATGTCAATAAATAATGTATTTTGTTGTATTTTGTATAGTTCACAAGTAAATAAGAGCATTTTCTCCATAACTTAATATGTGAATATTTTAGATTGTATTACATAGTGAAATTTATTTGTAAATTTATGTCTAATGCGGATAAAAAACTGAGAATGGCGCAAAATCTACCAACCGTATTTTTCTGAAACCTTCACGAATTTAAAGATAATTTAATTATTGATCGTTTAATATACACGTTTTATTAAAATACCTTTTGTTTTGTGTATAATAAATTAATAATGCGTCAAATTGGGGACAGCGCTCCTTGATGTGCGAGTCCTATTACTGGCTGAACGTACGACGCGTTGCGTGAGCTCAGTACAGAACACGCAAGCTAATCACTCAAGGTCACTGGCATATATCTGCGTCCTAAGAAACATATTTTTGAGAATACCAAAATCTTTTGTTTTTTTGCACATTTCACTCTACGATATAAAATAAAACGGTATCTGTGGAGGTCAAGTACTTATATGTAGCAAGACATTAACGATCCATTAGAATATTGAATAGTTACATTTAGCAGATCACGTCGTAATGCTGTAGCTTCAAAAAGGAGGTCACCCAAAAACCACGGCCTTGAACCTCGTTGATTGCCAAAAGTTACAAAACGTGCATCTAGGGAAAGTGAAGCCGCAAATACACATACCAGAACACAAGAGCATGTAAGTAGCTTGAAAGACAGAAAAAAAAAAGAAAAATTGTTTATTCTGCACAAACAAGACACACTTTACAAAAATAAAATAAAAATTGACAAAATATACACTCTAATACAAAGTAGCCAATTACAATCATATTTTTAGACTATGAAGTAAATATTATCCAGAAATAAAAATAAGAAAAAATAATAATTCCTAAAAGCCCCACAGCGCACTTGGATGCGATTGTGACATACCCTTGGCCATGGTCATCATAATAACATTGGCCATCTCAATAATATACATAACATAACATCACGCCTGTAATCCCCGAAGGGATAGGCAGAGGTGTACATATAGTACAACCACATATTTTCGCCAGATATGAAGCTGAATAGTAGATTGCTATACAAGGGTCGAAAGGAACCAATTCCTACTCGGACTATAGACGCCCTCGCGAGCGAGTCTATTGCCATCAACCGGACAATAACACAGCCCGACCTAGGAATCGAACCCAGAACCTCAACAAGGCAGTCTATGTAGATACAATATTATTATAATCTATCTATATATATAACATTCAAAGTCCTGACTGACTGACTGACTGACTGGCTAACTGACTGACTGACTGATATATCAACGCACAGCCTAAACCGCTGGTCCTAGAGACATGAAATTTGGAGGGTGTGTTCTTTGTAAAGAGCAGGTATCCACTAAGAAAGGGTTTTTCGAAATTCCACCCCTAAAAGGGTGAAATAGGGGATGGAAGTTTATATGAAAGTCCGTCAGTTTTGAAGTTAGGATCTTCAAATTTGGTTTATAGGCTGACGATTAAAAATTAATTTACACGTATGTCAGCGTTTTTGATAATTCTACCCCCGAAGGGTTAAAAAGGGGGATGAAGTTGTGTATCAAAGTCCTTAATTTTAACAGTAAAAATCACTAAATTTATTATCTAGGCTTATGGGTTGGAAGCTATTAAATTTCAACCCTTAAGGGGTAAAAAACGGGATGAAATTTTCTTTTTAAGTTAAAATCACTAATATTTCGGCTTATGGTTGGAAACTATAGCATCCGCTAAGAAGGGATTTTTGAAATTCGACCTTTAAGGGGTGAAAAAGGGGGATAAATCTTATTCCTTGAGTTATCAAACCTGAAACTTGGCACAAATACTAACCTAAGTAAATTATAAAGTGTGACATTTTTGTTTTTTATTAAACTACTCCATAATGGGGGATTTGCGGATGACAAAGTTTGTATGGAAGACTTTTAACGCGCGGTAAGATTAACTCGAAACTCAGTATTTATACTGCAAACCAAAATAAATATAAGAATTAATCAGTTTTTCGAAAATTGACCCCTTTTTTTTGCGTGGGAAATTATCAAATAAATTCTCCCACTATGGGCGGAGCGGGAGGGCGTGTCAGACTTTTACTGACTAAAACCCACCCGTGTTCCTTCCGTTGCCTGTGTGCCAGGGCCATGATATCCCTTTCGGACAAACATCACAACCCTGGCAGGCCCTAACGGACCCCGTCAGTTGGTGCTGACATCTCTTTGAGGCGCGCGTGGAACACAACGCGCAGTCGAACCGGGCCTGGTCCTTATCGGACGGCGAGCTACCCATCGTTCACCGTCCGCAAGCCCGCGCCTCCGGTGGCCGGAAGCCGGCTTGCTACTCCCGACGCCCGGGGCTTCTCCTTCGGCGACTAGGGGCGTGAGGGCGTGAACCTTGCCTCTCCCTCACGCGTTCTGCCTCCTCCTTCGCGAGCATTACTGTTTCACAGAAGGAGGTAACGGCCTCCCATGCACTCTCGCTCCAAACCATAGCCTGAACCAGGGCCGGACGCGAGAGTTCGCCGCCACTGATAGCCTCCGTGAGGACACCGCTGTGCTCCGCCCAAGCCGGGCAGACCTCCACCGTGTGATCCACCGTGTCCTCCGGGCGATTCATACAGTGGTGACACCCGGGCGTTTCCTCCCGCTTTATCCTGAACAGGAACCTCCCAAAACAACCGTGTCCGGTGAGGACGCCGTGGCGCCTCTCTAGCCACTCCTCAAAGAGGGGATACTTATCGCCCCAATTGTGGCGTGCCCAGCGCTGGATTGCGACAATCACACTCTCCATGCCACCATGAGATCCCGCTGGAGCTCCGTCCGCTGTGCTGTGATTTCTCGCGGCAGCGGAGTTTCGACCCAGCGTTTCGCTTCCTCGCGCCACTCGATGTGCACGAGGACTTTTGCCTCCAGATCCCACGGCGGCAGTCCGGCAAGGAGGCTCGCCGCCTCACGGGAGACCGTGCGGTAATGACACTTAACAGGGTGAAAAGGGGTAGTCAATTTTACAAGAGAGGATTCTACTGTGTGGCTTGATTAACCCCAAATTATGACGTGGGCATCAGGTAAGAAGGGGTTTTTGGAAATTCAACCTTTAAGGGGGTAAAAAAGGGGATGTTGTTTGTATAAAAAAATCTTATTCCTTGAGTTAATAAACCTGAAACTTGGCACAAATACTAACCTAAGTAAAATATAAAGTTTGTAATTTTTTGTTTTTTTAAACTACCCCATAAAGGGGGTTTGGGGGATATCAAAATCAACCGGGCATAAATCCAGACTTCGGGCTGCTACTAAGAAAATCCTAATGGAAAATCCAATAACACTTTGCCCGACCTGGGAATCAAACCCACCCCTCATGCTCAGCAGTCGCGCCTGTGATCACTAGACTAACGAGGCAGTCATTACTTAAATAACAAAGTTTGTCATAACTTTTGCGTTTTTCAAAACTACCCCTCAAAAGGATTTTAGGGAGTATTATGGTTTGTATTTAAAGAATCTTATCGCGCGGTCCGATTAACTCGAAACTCGAAACTCAAACCTCATATTGAGTTTTCGAGAATAGGAAAAAGGGGTTTCGGGAGAATTTTGCTGTGTACCTTGAATACCTCAAAAGTTGGTACATCAATTATTATTTAAGAACAAAAACGTAGAAAAAATAAACAATACAAAATTTCTTACAAATAGACTTAGACATGAAATGGAGGAGCACACGTAGGTATATTGAACAATTATGTACAAAACCAAGTTTGTATTTATATGCTATATATTATATCCTCCGTAAAGTTGTAAATCAAACTGCACTCCTATCTGCTTACCACGCTTACGTTGGTTCCAACTAAGATATGGTATAATGTTTTGGGGGAATGCTGCTGATAGAGAAGCTGCTTTTTTTTCGACATCCACGCGGGCGAAGCCGCGGGCGAAAGCTAGTTTTATATAAAGAGCCATCTGTCATGTCATTATTGAAGTTTAGACATTTAAAGTTAACCTCTGCCTTACATCATAATAGTTTCTTACAATAGTTTTGTAGGTAGGTACTTGTAGGTTTATTTATTTGAATACCTATTGTGATAAATGATATACCTTAGAATTTTAATAATATAATGTTTTGACTTTAAAAGAGAGCATGACCTCTGAGTTTGTTTCAGCATTTATTCTGCCTACCAAATTCAATTTCGATAAACTATAATCTACGACAAGATTTTAACTTCGATATAATAGAACTCCGATAAGTCTTCATTGCGACAATACCTAAGTTCGAAATACCGATACTGCTGTAAATACTTAAGTCGAAATTGACTCATGTCGGACTAGCATAATTGTCGAAGAAATTTAATACATGGTCGAAGTTGCATCGTTTCCTAGTTAAGTAATGTCGAAAAAACGCTTTGTCGGAGTACAATAGTATCAGACTTAAGGTATTTCGAACGTAAACTTACTGTCGAAATTGAGTTTGATAGTCAGAAGAAAACTATCAAACTGAATTTCGACAAAATGTAATACGACAAGATTTAATTTCGATAATATGGAACTCCGATATATCTTCATTTCGACAGTACTTAAGTTCGAAATACTTTAAGTCCGGTACTACTGTACTCGGACAACGCGTATCTTCGACAGGGATCAGTCAGTTATGAAATGCCGGCGTCATCTTGTTTTAAAATATTGACTAAAACTGACGTTTAAAAGTGTCTTAAAGATCTAGTTACAGAAATAAAGACCATTTCATTTAATTTCATATTGTCATCAATTAGAAGTTGCTACGGCTTTGCGCCGCCGCGCCGAACTTAACTTCGGCCGGCGATTCCAATCTTGATTTAACTCTAAATGAGATGAGTCATACGCCGTCGTATGACTGCTTCCATAAATACAAACCATTTGGTTTAAATCACTGTGTTTAGCCTCACAAGGGTCAATGGGTAATTAATTTCACTAATGTGAGATTTAATACATTTAAATGATTGTTTTATTACATGGCACGGTATTTCTTCTTTATTTCAGGGACCATTTTTGATTCTCGTTTTTCACGAATCTTTCTCCATTGAATTGACAACTACACGTATAAACTGTAAATAACCTGTTAATAGTTTTGGTGTAGGTATTCTTTGTACATTTGTAAATTTTCATCTAAGTATTTTCTTAAATAAATTTAAAAGTTTTTATTTTAAAATTATTAAAAAAATATATCTGAAATCTTCACAACCAGACCTTCCACATATGCATTCCTATAATTATATCCTTTAAGCATAAGGGTTCCGTTTTTTTTTCCAGTTAGCCTTGTCATTTGATATGATACGCGGTTTTTTTTTCTTTGTTTGTATCCCAAAAGTATCCTTCCTATAAGGGTTCCGTTTTTTCATTCGAACATCCGAAACCCTAAAAAAGAAACAAAACTTGTGTAACTACCAAAGATAAGCTTGTAACCGAAACCCAATTATAAAATCCAATTTGGGCTTTAAAAATCACCTCTATGCTCAAATGATTAAATTCCGCTACAGTACAAGTTTCCCACATTCTATGCGCAGTCGCAGCCTCGTGACGGTTCACGTTTAGGTATCGATTGAATATAAAGGGGCTATTTCACTAAGCAGACCGCTAGTTGCACGTAAGTCCATAAAATTTAATTCCCCATTAAAAGAAATGCTGTCCAGCATTTCTTTTAATGGGGAATTAAATTTTATGTACTTACGTGCAATTGGCGGTGAATCTAGTTGGCTACCGCGTTCAGCAAGTTAGTCTCCTAAAATGTTGGTAACCGAATTAGAAAGAAGAATGGTCACGATACGTCCGTCTTTGTCACACTTTAATCTGTAGACAGATTCAGTGTAGTGTACAGAACCATTCAAAATTTCCAGTCTTCCTTTGTTTTGTGTGGGGAAATCCTCATACATATCTTCCATCTAGAGAGACCGGACGGTTATGTCGAATACCTACCGACTGAATCCCCACGGTTCCTTCTACTTCCACTTTTATCCGATCTCTTCATCTTCTTGTCACAATTAAGTACGACGTGCAGCTGCCGACAATTTCTGTACTGTGCTCGTGATTACAGATCAATTTTCTTTTCTTTTTAGGGTTCCGTACCCAAAGGGTAAAACGGGAACCCTATTACTAAGGCTCCGCCGTTTGTCTGTCTGTCTGTCCGTCTGTCACCAGGCTGTATCTCATGAACCGTGATAGTTAGACAGTTGAAATTTTCACAGATAATGTATTTCTGTTGCCGCTATAACAAATAAAAAAAATATTTAAGGGGGTACCCATACAACAAACGTGATTTTTGTGCTCGTTTCTGTTCTAGATATTGATAACGACAACAGGTAGACGCTTGAAATATTCACAGAATATTTAGTTACGTATTCACTTTAAAAAAAATATATAAATAACTAATATTTAAGGGGGGCTCCCATACAACCAACGTGATGTTTTTGCAATTTTTATAGATAATGAAACGGAACCTTTCGTGCGCGAGTCCGACTCGCACTTGGGTTTTTTTTTTATTCGAGATAATTATCCTTTTGTATGCACGTGTTTCTTTGGTACGTAAACCTATAATTCTTTCTTACTTTCTATAGAAGACGATTAAATGCAGACAACTGAATTCAGCCAAGTGCAAAAGCCCCTTTATCGATGACTGATCGATACTCGATACTTCGGATCGAATGTCGCTATCTTGCACATCACCTGCAGATATTCGGCCTTTTGCAATGGCGTGATTATAATTAATTTCTAGGTTACACGAGGTTGGTTTCAGGTGATCTGGATATTAATATGGAAATTGCGTTAGGTTTGGTTTGTAAGTGATGTAGCAAAAAGCACGTTCTAGTAGTGATTTTTTGGATTAGAGACGGAAAAGGTCAGGGAGCCTAAAATTGACGCTTTGGCAGAAACTTATTATGATCTGCGTACAATTCATACATCCCGCAATTCATCTGTTTGACAGCTGCTATTTGACATTAGACTTCATTAAAGCAATTCATAATTTGTGGACTATTTTACAAAACTGCAACTCCATACAAAACTGTCAAACAGATGAATTGCGGGATATGAATTGTACGCAGATCATATTATGATTCTGCCAAAGTGTCCATTTTAGGCCCCCAATACTCTCTTTCGACAGATAATAACAATGATAAAAGATAGGTTAACAGATGCACCGGTTTCTACTGAAACCTGTGCATCTGTTAACCTATCTTTTTCTCTTTTTCTTTCTTTCCGTGATCTCTAACTATTTGTTCCTACTGAATTAGGATTAAAGTATGTACCTAATTAATGTAAGCGAAACTGAAAGTAACCTGTAGTCACTGCCAATATGAAATCATCATCATCATTCCCCTGCCCTTATTCCTTAACACTGTCCTTCAAGATACAGGATTTTCCTTTTTATTATTCCTACCTATTTATTGAAACAAAACTGATGTTACCTTTTTTTTTTGTTCCTGGGGTGGAAAATTCTCATGGATGTCCTCCGCTCTGGGGCGGGTGGAGGGGTCTGTCAGATTCGTACTGACTTTTTACCACCCCGGTGTTCCCTTCCCACACTTGCACCGGGGGATCATGGGATCTTTTGCAACTTCCGCAATCCCCGGCTGGTGCCCCCGGAGACATCCAATAGGGGCGCGCGTGGAACATTACGCGCCGCCGCCTCGGATCTTGCTGTATGAGGGGCGGTGGACGTCCCCGAGTCTACCATCCCTCCAGACCTGTTTCCGGGCGCTGGAAGAGGGCATTGTCCGCCCTCTGCCGACACCCAGTGCGCCTGCTGGGGTCCGGGTGAGTGGGAGAGATCTGCCGCTCCCTTTCCGCAGCCTCCTTCTGCGATATAACTGTTTTGCAGAAGGATACCACCGCGTCCCACGACTCCTCACTGCCATAACCATCGAGTCGACCACAAATGGCTGCAGGTCGCTGCCTACTCCTGAGATAAGGGCACGGCACGGCTCCTTGCAAGTGGTACACTCTGCCAGCGTATGCTACGCTGTGTCCTCCCGGCAGTCGACGCAGTGGTAACACCAGGCTTCCGGCTCCCAGTTTATGCGACACAGGTACTTCTCGAAGCAACCATGCCCCGAGAGCACCTGCGTCTCCCGAAACGACAGGGAGCCGTGCCTGCTCCCGAGCCTGATACCTACTGATACTTACTTACTGCTCCTGTTGCCAAAATCCCTTAATTCCTCTTTACAATTATTGCATCCACAAACGGAACAGTCCATTCAGTAGGATGACTTATTACCTAGTTAAGTGTCAGTGAGCTCACGCGTTCATTGACATTGAACTGATCTGACACTAGAAGTGCCTAGGTACATGTTAGTGGCGCGTGGCTATTGTTGGCACGTGCTGTTGCTGATTCCGCTGTAATTGCAGGAAGTTACTAGAGTGGTAAGCTACCTAGAATTTTGTATACTATATTTTTTCAAAATAAAAACGTAATTTCTTGGTAGGTATCTGAAACTCACCAGAGGTCTTCACCTAAAATCTAAAAAAGTTTTTTTTTTGGGTGGGAAATTATCAAATAACTTCTCGAGGAGGAGGGCGTGTCAGACTTTTACTGGCTAAAACCCACCCGTGTTCCTTCCGTTGCCTGTGTGCCTGGGCCACTATATTCCTTTCGGACAAACTCGCAACCCTGGCAATTGGCCCTATCGGACCCCGTCAGTTGGTGCTGACATCTGATTGAGGCGACCGTGAACACAACACATATTTAAACCCTTGATCATTTAAAAAACTTAAATTTATAATACTCGTATAAAGATAATAAATTATTAAAACCGGAACAAATAAATCAGAAAGAACTCTGCACTGTTAAAATAAACAATGGCAAGAGAAACAATGCATTAATATTATGCTATTAATTACCTACCAATGTTACCCTGAGTATGTCAATATTTACATTTAAAAGAAGAATATTCATGGAAGTAATTACAAATAATTGCGATTATTTATGAGAAAACGGTCGGTTTTAATCTAGAACCATTTACATTGAAAAGAAGCAGATTATACCTGGGAATATAAAACGTAAATACCTCATATTATTTACGGCTAAAAAATAGAAACTTAAAAAGCATTTAAGGAAAATACTTTTTAATATATATTTACACTCTATTTAGGTACTTGCATCGATCAGTTTTAAGGCTCGTGCAGACCGGCGCGACTTGTCGCGGGACGCGTCACCAGTAGAACAATTTCCATTAAATTTTCATAGAAGTTATTCTACCGGTGGTGTCACGTCGCGCGACAAGTCGCGTCGGTCTGTACAAGCCTTTATCGGCAGATCATTAACACACTTCCGTGTGTTTATTATTCTAGCGTATGGCAATCGTGGATTACAGCTGTAATTTAAAAACATTGTAAAAGCCAATTTTATTTTTTTTAAAGAGTGACCGGTGGAGTTTCTTGCCGGCTCTTCTCCATAGGAAACGACCAATTGGAACCGTGCACCTAGCTTCTGACGTTTCATAAGTGCCCATGTAGGCTTATGTGACATAAAAATATTTATGATTTGATTTTTTGATTTTGATGATCAGCGTGCGATGGTACTCCTTGTGTTGTCATCTGACATTATGCGGAGCTGAGGCCCTTTTGGCATTATAATAATTGTTTTTTGTTTTATATAGTTTTAAGGCTCTTACAGACTCACGCGATATCGCGGGCGCGACATATAAATTGTGCCACTAGTGTCGCGTCGCACCAGTCTGTACTGACCCTTAAGGTGTATTTTTTTTGCTGTAATGCCAATAAACGCATTTTTCTTTATTTCAAATAATTTATTTTTCTTCATTCAACACCGAATTTGTCACCACATACTGTACCAACATAATTCACCGCCTAATTGTGGCCCCAATATTGGCCATTCAAATAATCGTTGAATAATTACTAACGTAAACATACTCGTACATATAAAGGGACCAATGACCATAATTCTTCCACCAACACGGGCCAATGTACGCAAGTAGCTAAGTATGTCTAATTTTCAAGTGTCTTACTAACCAGGAAAGTGAAATAACTGAAATAAGTAGGAAAGAGTCACTTAACCTAGTGTCAGTCATGGCGCCACCTGACATTAATTACTGTATTCTGAGAAACGAATTGATAAACAAGAGCGAGTCGGACTCGCGCACCGAAGGTTCCGTACGTATATATGATGTTGATGATTTCTGAAAAACTGTGCTATTTAGAGTCATAGTTTTATTTTCCCTGTAATCTTTACATAAACTTCTTTATCAGAATAATTTCAGATTTTTATCTATGCAAACTTCGGAGATAAGGGGGGGAACGGTATTTTTTTTTTACATTTTTCATCAAAAGTCGGAAACTATGCTGCCTAAAAAAAAAAAGTGTTTGAGAATGTGCAAACAGTGCTCTTTCCTATGATACCTCACATGCCCTAGTAGCCCTACTTCAAATTTTTAAGACCCCCTTTCAGTCCCTTTTGCAAAAAAAAAAAATATAATTTTTAATTTCTTTCTTGTTTGAAAAATAGTTGGGCAAACGTCATCTAAAATTATTCTAAATTTCAAGTTGATAGCATTAGTAGTTCTTGAGATATCCAGGTGTGACAGACAGACAGACTAGTCTCACCCTACGGGTTCTTTTTACTATTTTGGTACGGAACTCTAAAAAACGTAATATTTAGAGGCATGAGGAACTGGGTAAAAAGTTCCTCATTCTCCATAGAAAAAGGGAGAATTCCCAACCAGGGTTTCGTGGGCTACTGCCATCTGCCCGACAATTAATTGGATCCTTCACGGAGCTGTCATCTACGTATTCTGTACATCAAACTAATTAACTTTGTGCAAAAATAATTGCTAAGAAACGATTTTTATTTATGGTGTGAAAAATCACTGTTTACGGTAATGCTCAATGAAAAATATTGTGCTTATTGAGTGCATGCAACGGAAAAGCACCTTATTGCGTAACATAGTTTGAATCACAATGCGAGAGTTTTAAAGGATAGGTATTGCTAATCCATTGCTCCATCGTCGCGAAAAATGTATCTGCTCAACAACGTAAATAACGCAATGGACGTGGGTTAACTTTCAGGATGAAACGCATTGCGAATATTGCGATCAATTGTCATTATAAATGTGTTACGCAATTACCCCGCAACTGTCGTGGGAGAATATAAGTTATAATATTTTTCTCAAACATGCATGGAAATATTGTAATTATTTTCGAAAAAAGAACACGCGGAGTATCTATTATCTAATTTACAGTCAAAGAAAATCAAATCCATTGCAGGAGCGGTTTTTGAATTTGGAACATTAAAACGCTCCAGCAATGTTGTATGAAACGGCGTGCTGGGGTTATTAAAATACTCTTTTCTCAAACATGCTTGGAAATTCGAGCATTATTTTGACAACCTTCTTTGAGATAAATCAAAATTCCTGTACTGGCCAAATACATGCGAGCAAGCGGTCACCAATGTTAAGCCGGGTCTGCTGCACCAATATTTGCGTGTTTCAGTTATCAACATGTTTCAAACACGATTTGTATGATTTTGATTTAGGCCTCGCCCCCAAATCGTGTTTAAATCATGTTTCTAACTGTTTGAAACACGTAAACATGGCGCAGCAAACCCGGTATGGTATTAGTATGAAAATCCATGGGTCATGGTTTAGCGGCCAAATAAATTACATAGTAAACTCATATCTGTCGTGTAATTTAAAAATGGAACTATGTTTTATTCCGGAACATGGCAACCAAGAAGGTAACTTATCAAAGGTTTAATTTGAATTTCGAACTGGCTTGCAAATAGAAAGCTGTTTATTGAAAAAAAAAAACAATTGAACTCATTGGCGCGCGAAAAATTATCGTTGGTCGTCATTGAATGTGGAATTTATGAATAATTTCCTGTTTGAATTTCCACGCATTATTTGAGAAAAGCACTATACAAGCCTTGGCTGCAACCAGGCATTGATGGACTCACATAATAATGTATGAGTGCCTCGGCTTCACCTCGGACCACGTTGTTGGACAATGTTGGCATTTTGACCTTCAATATCTTTGTAAACCGAAGGTTTCCAATCCCAGGTATGGGCCAGTCCAAAAAAAAAGTCATAATGACAGTCTTCCTACAAGTGACTTTTACATCCGATAATATTTTAAGTATTAATGGCGCGAATACTCGTAACTCCGATCGTGCTAAAGGATACGGCAGAGTAGTTCGTATGTGGTGTTATAGATGTCGCCACATAATGCAGTAAAGATAAAAAAAAATACGTTTACATCTCCACGCAGAGACGAGAATGTCTTTATTAATTTACAGAAAAAATACAATACTTCATTGTATACGTAACCAGAAAAATATGAGATGACAAAATGATGATGACGGTGATGGTATTATGTATGTTTCAGAGCAACAACTGATACTTTGCTTCCTTTTCTAAGTGTTATATTAAAACCTTTTTTCTTTTTAGGGTTCCGTACCAAAATAGTAAAAAGGAACCTAGTCTCACCATAAGGGTTACTTTTTACTATTTTGGTACGGAAACCAAAATAGTAAAAAGGAACCCTTATGGTGAGACTATGTCTGTCTGTCACACCTGGATATCTCAAGAACTACTAATGCTATCAACTTGAAATTTAGAATGGTTTTAGATGACGTTTGCCCAACTATTTTGCAAACAAGAAAGAAATTAAAAAATATATATATTTTTTGCAAAACGGACTGAAAGGGGGTCTTAAAAATTTGAAGTGGGGCTACTAGGGCATGTGGGGTATCATATGAAAAAACGCTGTTTGCACATTCCCAAACATTTTTTATTTTTATTTTAGGCAGCAAAGTTTCCGACATTTGATGAAAAATGTAAAAGAAATACCGTTCCTCCCCTTATCTCCGAAGTTTGCATAGATAAAAATCTGAAATTATTCTATGTGATAGAAGTTTATGTAAAGATTACAGGAAAAATAAAATTATGTCTCTAAATAGCACAGTTTTTCAGAAATCATCAACATCATATATACGCACGGAACCCTCGTTGCGCGAGTCCGACTCGCTCTTGACTGGTTTTTTTTTTCTTGATGGGAAATTATCAAATAACTTCTCCCGCTCTGGGCGCAGCGGGAGGGCGTGTCAGACTTTTACTGACTAAAACCCACCCCTGCAGTTCCTTCATTTGCCTGTGTGCCAGGGCCACGATATATCCATTTCGGACAAACTCGCTACTCGCAGGTTATATTAATACCTAAAGTCAAAATTACATAGTAATAAAATAAACAGTAAGAACTACTTTTACATACATTTTATCGTATTACAACTTTGAATATTATTTGTCACGACCCGCGATCTAAAAACAGATTCTAATACATTTTGTTTCGGAGCAATTTGTATGAAACGTGCACACGTGAAAACTGTAAATATATAGTTTCAAATAATGACACGAAATACTTACGTATTTGTGTAAGATGATATAGAGATCAATTTTTTTTTTTAATAATGTTAAAAAAAAACATATATCGCAGAGTTAATAATTATGCTAAAAACCACAGAAGCCTTTGATGGCTTATACATGGCTAGTGAGTTCGGAAATTATATTTATACTTAATATCTATAATATAGGTACTACAAAGTAACAATCTATACTGTAAGCTTGTGAGTTTTACATGTAACGGATATTTTAAGTTTTTACATACTTAATTATTATCAGAGATCGGAATCTAGGCGTAATTAATACCAGGGCCGCATGTAGAAAGATATTATTCTTGATTTAAAAAAAAAAAAAATTTTATTGAATACACCGATACTCCGATCCCTGCTTCTTAAATAATATAATAACAACAAATGAAATATGGTAGTAAGTAAGTATTCATATCAATCTGCCCAGCATTTTCCCTTATTATGTTGGGGGGTCAGCTTCCAGTCTAAACGGATGCAGCTGCATACCAGTATTTTACTTGGAGCGACTGCCTATCTGACCTCCACAACCCAGTAACTGGGTAACACGATATCCTTTGGTAAGACTGGTTGTCAGACTTTCGGGCTTCTGACGAGCCGTAACGACTGTCAAAGATCCACGAATGACAGCCGGGGGTTGAACGTGGTTTCCGTGGCACGGAGGAGTCTCGGAATGATATACGAGTATGTTTTAAGGCTTATACATACCGGGGCGACTTGTCGCGCGACGCGACACGGCACAAAGGCCCCGCGCGTCGGCGGGGACGAGCGGTGCCTTTGTGTCGCGTCGCGTCGCGCGACAAGTCGCCCCGGTATGTAGAAGCCTTTAGACATCTATATAATAAAGTGTAAAAGATTGTTGACATGAATGTAAGAGTAATTCTGTACGAAAAAGTTTTGGAACGAGGTTCCTTAACTGCACACTTGCCGAGTGGGACCTAGAAAGAAAAAAAAAACCGGCCAATAAGTGCATGTCGGACTACGCACAATAAAGGGTTCCGTAGTTGGGACGAATTTATCCCAAAAACAAACCTAACTTTTGTTTTTCTGGATGGGAAATTATCATAGTTTCCCCACTACTTTAACCCTCATAGTTTCGCTATGTCCTTCTATCTGTCTGTCTGTCTGTCCGCGGCTTAGTTCAGCGACTCTTAGTACTAGAAAGCTGTAATTCGTCATGGGTATATAGAATAGAATAGAATAGAATACTCTTTATTATGTACATATTATATTAATCACGCCGGCAAAGTGGTAAAATAAAATCTACATTTCTTTTTTGTAGTGTAGGAGAATTGACCGTGACTTATATCGATGTATGTGAGAACATGTTTTTCAAATACAACGTTAATTGACGGGGTCCATTAGGGCCAATGCCTGCCAGGGTTGCGAGTTTGTCTGAAAGGGATATCGTGCCGCTGGCACACAGGCAACTGAATGAACACGGGTGGGTTTTAGTCAGTAAAAGTCTGACACGCCCTCCCACTCCGCCCAGAGCGAGAGAAGTTATTTGATAATTTCCCACCCAGACAAAATAAAAAAACCAGCCAAGTGCGAGTCGGACACGCGCACGAATGGTTCCGTAAAAACCGGGTAACCGAGTATCTATAAAAATGGCAAAAAAATCACGATTGTTGTATGTGAGCCAAAGTTCAAAATGATGAGTATTTTCGGGTTTAGTATAAACAAAAACTAATGTTGTATAACTAAATATTCTGTGAATATTTCAAGGGTCTACCTGTTGCCTTTATCAATATAGAGCAAAAACGAGCAAAAAAATCACTTTTTTGTATGGGAGCCCGCCCCCTTAAATATTTATTTTATTCTGTTTTTTAGTATTTTTTGTTATAGCGGCAACATAAATACATCATCTGTGAAAATTTAAACTGTCTAACTATCACAGTTCTTGAGATACACCCTGGTGACAGACGGACAGACAGACAGACGGCGGAGCCTTAGTAATAGGGTTCCCGTTTTACCCTTTGGGTACGGAACCCTAAAAAAGGTTACGAACCTACGACCTAAACCTTGTCCCCCTTATTACAAAACAAGGGTTATTTTCACACCCAGGTTTAAAACATGGAGCCATTATTGAATTTCGAACTTTATTCCGACTATGGTAAAGTTCCTAAACACAAAACTGACAACTTAGTACCGAACTAAGTTTTCAGTTATGTATAAAGAACGGTATTTCAATCACAGTTACGTTCTTATTACAAAAACTGGCTCCATGGTTTAAGCCATGTCAAAATATAAATCTTGTTTTGTAATAAGGCGGTGTAAGTCTCGTTTGTTACCACTGGGCCATTACAGACTGCTCACATAAAGATACATACTCATTACGAAATGTTATTGAATAAGAAAAAAAAAAATTCAACCCGGGCAGGGTTGAATTTTTTTTTTTCGGATTAACAAAATAATTCAAGCCGGTCTTTGTTATCCGTTTTGACCCCAATCCATCTTAAACAACACTAATTACAACAATATAAAATTTAAATAATTTACTTATCTTCATGCACCGTTTACCTCTGAATGAAGCCTTGAAGATAATAGTAACAATTAAAATAAAAACCGTTCTCCATGACGCCGGAAGAATGGTTAATTAACCGGATATAACGTTACAATGCGTCGTTAAATCATAATTTAGTCGTAGTCTACATATAATGTAGCTATAGTGGAACAGATTGCGAAATTGAATGTGTTGATTGGTTGATGATTTGTAGGTGCAAAACTATACAGGGTACAATTAAGTTAACTAGCAAAACTCCACAAAACCAATGTATTTGTACGTATTTTTCTGTTCCTTTCTTCTTGTCTGTTTATAAAAATAAATAAATAAAAATCGTTTAATTCAGGTATTATTTTATGCTGTTTTTTTTTTGTATTTGTTGTTATAGCGGCAACAGAAATACATCATCTGTGAAAATTACAACTGTCTAACTATCACTGTTCATGAGATACAGCAGTGACAGACGGACATACAGACGGACGGACAGCGGAGTCTTAGTAATAGGGTTTCGTTTTACCCTTTATTAAAGTTTTAAGAGTTCCGTACTTAAAGGGCCTTTAAGTACGGAACTCTTAAAACGGTTAAATAAAAAAATAATTGGGTCAAAGATGACGGGTAATATCGATATCACTTTATACCGTGCCGTGTGGTGCCGGACGTAAAGAATAGCACCATTCTATTTCATCTCGTGGGTGTCGTAAAAGGCGCCTAAGGAACTTACTAGAGAATGGCCAGCAGCGTTCTTTATGCATTTTAACACTGTAATTTTTATGATGTACATAATAAAGAGTAATCTATTATATTCTAAAGGCCAAAAACTCTTCCCGCATTATTTGCATGGCGTTACCCTCTCTTATCACTAGGATATTTAGTTTACCTTTCTTTTATTTTTATGTGGTAAATTATCAAATAACAGGACCATGGCCTGAACCAGGGCCGGACGCGAGAGATCACCGCCACCGATCACCTCCGTGAGGACACGGCGGTGCTCCGCCCAAGCTGGGTAGACCTACACCGTTGTAACACCCGGGTGTTTCCTTACGCTTTATCCTGAACAGGAACCTCCTGAAACAACCGGGTCCGGTTAGGACCTGCGTCAGGCGGAAGGCAGGAAAAAGGAAAGGAAGGGAGAAGTACCTTTAATTAAGGGAACGCTAACCGACCATGTAGGTCGCGATATTCCAGCATTCTCGCTAATTATGATATAGAAATCATAGATCTAAAAAGGGACCTAATAATTGTTGAAATGATTGGCGACCCATAACATCAACAACAACAAATTTTGTACAGACAGTAAGTGGTTAAGTTAAGTAGGCCATCTATATTAAAGAACATTAGGGACATTGATCGAAGTTAGGGACCTACTATTACAGTAATCCATACCCAAGAAGCATTTTCCTTATTTTTGTAAACAATGTAGGTTTGTAATCGATTTTTTTTATGTGTTAGAACTACAAATTAACGGTTTTCGGACGTTTTCCTTTACTTGTCCTGTGAGACCTTGCCTCTAGCCAAATTTCATGATTCTAGGTCAACGGTAAGTACCCTATAGGTTTTGATTTACTTGTGAGTATCAAAATATGTCACAAAAATCACCGTATTTTTTTATTGCGTCGAGGTAGCAGCTTGATTTTTTTAGAGCTCCAAGGGACCTCAAATTATCCCTATCAAATTAGCCTACATACTATAATAGATGTGCTTTCCATGTAGCAGTGGCAGGCTGTCACAGTAGTGGAAAAACTTGTAAAAAGGTTTTTTATAACATAACATGTCTGGTAATCCCAGAAGGGGTAGGTAAAGGTGTACGTAGAGTACACCCGATGTCAGCGCCAAAATCCAAATTCACGATTTTTCATATTATTTATTTTACGAATTCTTTAAAATACGCAACATTATAAGACGTTTGTGACAAGACATGATAAATTATGTCATGTCGATTTGTACTAGCATTTTATGACAAAACAGTTTTATCGCTCAAACTGTGATAAAATGTGTGACTCAAGTCATGTCACAGTAGGCCGCGCTCGCCCCGCAGTGGAGCTGATCTGACCTAGACAGAGATTGTCATTATTATAACTACGTCACCTACAAAAAATCAACTTTACTGTAAGCAAAGGGCTTTTTCAAACAAAAGCTCACGGAAAAAACCATCCAAATAACCAAAAACGTCGTTTGGTCAAGAACGTCACAATTTATTTAAACACGGAATTGGACGCCGCCATAATGTGAAAACTGACGCAACAGTTACGTCATACTGGCCCTGACATCTGTCAAAATCGTGAGTCAATGTCATCAGAACATCTGTTGACGTTGGTCGGTCAAGGTGCTGTGCGGAGGCAAACTGTAGTCAATGACCTGTGGGTGGAGGTGTTAGAACAATAATCGAAATGGCAAAAATAAGTATGAAGTTTGTGGTGATACGAGGTCACCTCCTTTGATTATTTAGATGTCTAGATAGTGTCGCGCTGCAAAAAAAAAACAAACAGGCCAACTTTGATAGGCTCATGTGCGTGACAGCTACAACTTACACTCGCGCCACGTCAATTTGCTGTCATTGTGTTATTTTAGTGTGCGTGCATTTTGCGGCCAACGGTTGGAGGCATTTGTATCTAGATCATATTTTTATCGGAAGGAGAGAAAAATGGAAGTTTAAAAAAAAAATTCGTTCGCATCGCAGTCAACAGGAACAGTGCCACTGGCTTTAGCATCACCGCTTTGTATGGCAATGATTATTTGGCAAAAAACAACAGTTGGTTTATGAGTTACCTCAAGGTTAGACTAGATCTAGACATAATCTTATTAACAAACAAAGTTTATATTCAGACCCAGGTTTAAAACATGGAGCCATTATTGAAATTCGAACTTTATTCCGACTATGGTAAAGTTCCTAAACACAAAACTGTCAACTTAGTACCGAACTAAGTTTTCAGTTTTGTATAAAGAACGGTATTTCAATCACTGTTACGTTCTTTTAACAAAAACTGGCTCCATGGTTTAAGCCATGTCAAAATATAAATCTTGTTTTGTAATAAGGCCGAATACATTTATATCTGTACTTACGTATTAGCAATACCCACTTAGTGTATCGCAGTGCAGTCGCAGATAACTAATTACTTTCAAAGTGATTGATAGATTCTGCAGCAACATTACTAGGACTTCTTTTGGCAAATTTTCCCTAACTTTCAGGATCTTTCTAATGTGAGGAAATCTTATTGAGTGTGTCCCAGCAGTAGGAACAGTATAGATACACTAAATAGTTTCCGGAAAATCTTCTTTTTTATTATTATAACTCTTTTAAAGTGTTTTTATTTCTATTTGAGAATATTTACATATTAGCCTTAAAATAACTATTATAAAATAATTGTATAATAATTATTTTAAGGCTATTATGTAATCTTAATTATGACTGATCAGATTAATTGACTGAGACTCCAAAATAATACTTCTAAGGCTCCTGAACACTACATCAACAATTTTATTAATTACTCATTTAAAAGTTACTAATAATTTATCTAAGCTGATAGTATTACGCAAATATAACTGAACTTAGGTTATTTACAATATACGTATTTACGAGTAATTATGTTTTCGTGAAAATCTCGTGGTTTGATGTGTACTCATCTATTATAATAAACTAACTGTTACCCGCGACTTCGTCCGCGTGGAATTTAGTGTATCTTGCACCACTTAGAAATTTACCATGTTTTACGCAAATAAATATTTTGATTTTATTTGATTTTGATTTAAATATTGTAATCTAACAGTGTGATACAGTTATAGTTTTCTTAAGTTCACAAATGATTCACTGCCCACAACTATTTAAATCTGCAATAACGAAAGTTACTAGGTACTGCTACTTCTACTCGGAAGAAAAAACGAATTCATCCATATTGTATTTATCTTTTCACAGCTGAAAGATATAACAAAGGTTTTTTTTTTATGAAACACAATCTTCGAGTATATCAAAGAAAATTGTATGGCTAGTTTAGAATGATAATTCAATAATTAAATTTGTTTATTTAACATTTATTTCGTTATTAGAATGATCCACGTGTATAATTAGCGTCCACGATTCTTTGAGACTCAGCTGGCCACATTTCGCGAGTGGTTTAAGCCCCATGTAATAGGGGCGAGCGTATTGCCATCAACCGGGCACAAAACTAGACTCAAGGCTGCTACTGAGATGTTCCAGATGGAAAAATTCAATAACACTTTGCCCGACCCGGGATTCGAACCAAATATCTCACGTTCAGTTCAGTCGCTTGCGACCACTAGACCAACGAGGCAGTCAACGACGTATAGGTAAGAAAGAAAGAAAGAAAGAAAATACATTTATTTAGCACAGATCAAAAGGCACAAAACACAACATATTTGTATTACAAGCAAAAATATAAAAGAAAACTAATAAAAACCGCACAATGAAGGGTTCAGTAGTTGGGATGAATTTATCACAAGAACAAATTTAACATTGTAGTTGAAAAACATGATCCCCCATACATTCCTACTGCAAATTAATGTAAGTTTGGTAAGTTTGTACGCAGAATATTGAGTGATTTACCGAGTAAAGGCTTCTACATACCGGGGCGACTTGTCGCGCGATGCGACGCGACACAAAGGCACCGCTTGTCCCGCGACACGCGGGGCCTTTGTGCCGTGTCGCGTCGCGCGACAAGTCGCGCTGGTATGTAGAAGCCTTCACTAGTCAGCAAAACTTTTTTTTTTTTTTCTAATTTGCCCCCCAAAAGTGACCTCCATAGTCAAAATTAATTTATTTACGTAACACGTCCGTGTTTGGGTCACATAATTTCATATGTGTACCAAATTTCAATTTAATCGGTCCGGTAGATTCGGAGCAAATCAGCTGTGACATACGGGCAGACAGACACACGAGTGATTCTATAAGGGTTCCTTTTTTTGCAGGAAAGTGTGCTTAAGAGTGTCTGAGTGGTGCCGGACGTAAAGAATAGCACCTCCCTATTTCATGAATGGGCAGCAGCGTTCTGAACCCCGCCCCCCTTGGTCCGGGAGGCTTATGTCCAGCAGTGGACGACGTACGGCATTTCATACAAACTTTCAAGACCTTGTTTTTCGAAATGACTGAACCGATTTTAATGAAACTTCATACGCATAAGCAGAATACAAAGTTCTAAAAAGTTAGTTAAGAAAACTTTCGAAAAATAGTGTTACAGCCAAATTAGACCGATTTTAAATTTTCCATAGAAACAGAGATTTCCAGTTATCTGTTTTTCTATTTATTAAGACATTTCGAAAATGTTCTTAACTAACTTTTTAGACCTTTGTATCCTGCTTATACGTATGAAGTTTCATTAAAATCGGTTAAGACATTTCGAAAAACAAGAGCTTGAAAGTTTGAATGAAATGCCGTACGTCGTAAACGCTCTTAATGGCTGCGCCAAAATCGCGCCCAGTTCAGCAAAAATGCCAGATAACTAGTGCCTGACGCTGGTTTTCAACTGGACCAGGTACATAATAAATAATAGATATCATAATATTTAAAACCACATCAATCTTAGACGCGACACCTCGATATTGTGTATCAGTGCGTCTCTACCTCTCAAGCTTATAATTATTTCTTGTGAAATATGAATACTTATTAATTTCATGTAATTGATTTATTTATGGACCGTATTGTGAGCTCCGGCCATGACTGCCAAAAATCTTGGAGCAAATGAGAACTTGGGTCGAGAGTTTAGACCGGTAAAAATAGATTAGCATGAGCTATGGACAGGTGGATCGATGAAACTGGATGCAAAAGGTGTAGATTAAAAACTATATATTAGATATATGGACTATAACAATAATAATATAAACCCACAGGGCAGCATGTGTTGGATAATTCGGTTCCCTACAAAATGGTTGTGCTGGATGGTGCTGATCCACGCGTCATGTTCGTGAACGGGCGCCGTCAGTTGAGAGTGTTGAGACTGGTCATCTCATAGCTGCCAGGGCTTATTTTTAATCTTTTAATCTTATATTTTGTATTGTTTTTAAAATTATTTTATTTTTACATTGTTCTCATTTATAGATCGACAAGAATAATGTACCCAGGATTTTGTAATATCTTGATTTAAAAGAGTGTCCTTGGAGTTACTTGCCTGTTCTTCTCCATAGAGTTCTACGTTTTGGAGTGGGCAAACAGCTTCAACTTTCTGGCTGACTGACCGACTCTTTGACAATTCAAAAGTGCCTGTAATTGGTTTAATTGAAATAAATGCTTTGAGTTTTTGAGTTTGAGTTTTGTGGTGAGCTGTTGGGCAGTAGCGACCCCACGGACTCTGTCTCCCGGGACAAGTCTTGTTCCTCATCTCTGGCTTGCCTTTATTGGCCTGCTGGAGTGAACACTGACGAGGAACAAAGCCCCAACCTCATTCTTGCCTTTATTGACCAGCTTAAGTGCAGATTCGCGAGAGCAAACGTGCTCGGAGGAAGGAAGTATTCCAGTAAGTGCTAGTAGGGATCCTTACCATCTTACGGCCTCTGGGATTGTTCTGATAGACGTGAAATACCTCTCCCTCAAGCACCTCAGTATATGTTGCCCCCTTGTTGCTACGTTACTAAATGCTAGCGACGGTTTCTGGGGCCCATTATTGAATGTGCAAGTCACCCTCTACCATTTTTTTTGTGTAGATAATAAAACATTGGTCAGGCGGGGCCATAGTATTTCCATAGTCCTAGATAATTAGTTCACTTTAGCCACCCAAACCCAATGACATATTATAAATAAACCCGTCATACACGAACATTAGTGCACTCAAAAACAGCGTAAGCCACGAATGTAGCTACATACTTGCGTACAATCATACAGTGCGCGAAGAAAAGGAAAGACCTATACCAATAACTGTTGTTAGAAAGAGATGAACATACATATTTAGTTACGTCACTAGCTGCTGCATGTTCATTGGCACGTACGCGTCGGTCGCAGCAGTCAGAAAAAATGGCTGACTGGCTTTACAAGTACAAAACACAACAAAGTTTTCTTAAAAAAAAAAAAAAAAAAGTACTTATGCATGACATCAGACATTTTTCAGTACTCCCACAGTAGTAGTGTAATTTGTACATCGTGTATAGACACGGGAAGGCATTTTCTTCACAAATAATTGCTGAAACGTGCGAGTGATTGTAACGTGTAGCCGCGTCACTGGATGTCGCGCGACTAATTCTAAATCGGGCAATTGTCTTGCTTTTACTTTGCCATTATTGAGCGCGGGTTACGCATCTAAAGGTCCACATCATTGCCCAAACCCAATATCTTTGTTTCCATATCCTGCAATAGCCCTACACCAACCGCGGGTTGACCTTGGGTGCACTTGCATAGTACGTACAGCGACAATCGTCGGTTGATGCCACATTTTATTAAAAGCGTCGATATATCGGGATCTGCTAGTTGGCTTCGGCCCCTCGTACGCCTTCCAAAGGTCCGGGGCCCCGGATCCCGAGATATGTCAAAGACAATTTAAATAATAATGGCTTTATTTTTAGGCAACTAGGGCCATAGGTGAAATACACAGAATAATCTTACAAAATTATAAACTAATATAATACAACCTGTTTTTTTTGATATCCCATAACTCTAGGGTTATATTCTGTAGGTAAAAATAATACTAAAACTCCTAGAATAGGTGGTCCAAAAATGCATCGTTTCGGAGATATCATCAATCATAATTAAATTAGGTCAAAAATTGTCACCAGTATGACGAATCTTTACTTTTGCGAGGTTGCCAAACTTCGCAGTAGTGTAGTAAAATAAATAGTAAAATAAAATATGTAGGTATGTTGGTATCGGGGCTTCCCGGCGGCAGCTAGTGAAGGGAAAGCTACCTTGTCGACGTTGTCATATTTCACGTAAGGGTGTTTTACATTAATAATCGTGACTTTGCCGAATTATTTTGTATGAAAAATGAAAAAAAAAAATAACGAAGGATTGGAACATAACTCATAAATGCCAGTTGATTCTTTGATATGGCCTCAATCATACCCTAGAGTTATGGGATATCAAAAAAAACACGTTGTATATTATATTGAAACATCACTACAAAATCTAGTTACTACGTTGGGTTGGCGACATATTCGCGCTAAGTCGTAGTGTCGTGTAGGGTTCCGCGAAAACGCCGATACACGACACCCGTCGCGTCGGCCAAACTGTGAATATTCTTTGAGTGCCTCGTTGGTCTAGTGATCGGAGCGCTGAGCATGAGATCCTGGGTTCGATTCTCAGATCAAAATCAAAATATTTTATATCACATAAACCTACATGGGCACTTATATGAAACGTCAGAAGTTAAATAGACGGTTCCATTTGGTCGTTTCCTATGGAGAAGAGCCGGCAGGAAACTCCACGGTTACTCTTTTAAAAATAATTAGCTTTTACAATGTTTTAAAATTGGTGTTAATAGGTATGGGTAAGAGTCTGACAGACCCCTCTGCCCGGGTCTTAAATAGGAACCTACTGAAAAATTCTTTCAATTATTGCTTCTGAAGATAGAAAGAAGTAAGCTAGTAGTTTACCTAATTCATAAATCAATCAATCTGCCTTTTTACAACTATGTTGGGGGGTCAGCTTCCAGTCTTACCGGAGTTAGCTGAATACCAGTATTTGACATGGAGCAACTGCCTATCTGACCTTCACAATTCAGTTACTGGGTAATACGATACTTTTGGTATTATAATTTAGTTGAAATGAAATATACTATTGATTTTTGAAGTGTAATCTTTTAGTTATTGTTGTGTGGGTATAATGCCAGTCATTTTTACGTTGGATATTACTGTCATCCTATACCACTAGATGGCGTTATTTTTGGTATGGTTAGGATCTATTTATTTTGTTAAACATTGATTTTACATTTAAAGTTATGCATTAATTAATTCCTGTATTTTATAACGTTAAAACTAATATTTAGAATTATTTTGGTTTGTATTCAAGATGTCAATTAATGATACTGTTTTACCAAACAAGGAGGCGCGCTACAGCCGGTCCCCACTCTTGTTGGTGGCCGTAGCGCGTTGTCTCTTGGGTCAGTCTGTTACTAACTGTGGTGTAGACATGCGCGAAATGTGTCAGTGAAAAGAAATGAATGAAGTATATCTTTTCGCAAGAAATTCTTTCGTTTAGAAATGAACGAAGTAGTCCACTCATTTACTTCAGTACTTCATTTAGTTCAGCAAATCAGAACGATTCGATAACGAGAGACTGAATGATAACTTACCACGAAAGACGCACTTCTCTATTTCAGTTTTATACCTATCTTCTATCTCAATTTTCCTTCATACTTTATACAGGCTTAGTTAGGACTGCACCCATGAAATATGAATTTAAGCAAAACTATTTTCATTAAGTAGTATGGTTTCTGTTGAATGTGTATAGTTATACCTTTTTGTATAGGTTGGCGTATTTGAAAATCGAAATCACAGTTGCTGCGAACGAAAAGATATACTGAACTAAATGAAGTAAGGACACATTTGAATGACTACTGATTGAATGATTTATTTTGTGAAATGAAGTAGTTCATTTCCTTCAATCGTTCGCGAACTACCCATGTCTACTGTGGTGCAAGCAAGTAATGTAATAAAAGTATTAAATGTAGCCGTAGCATAAACGTGCGTTTTATTGGAACCGATCCAACATTAGTAAGATTGGTTGTCCAACTTTTCAGCCTCTAACATCCCGTAACAACAGTCAAAGACCTACGAATGACAGCCAGGATCAACGGCTTAAGAGGGCGCTTCCCAGTCCATCTATCATCAACGTGCGCATGGTCGAAAAGCTTGTTGTTTCATCCAGAACAAGTGAGAAATACTAACAAGCAAGTGAGGACGTTTGAACAAAACGACGAACGAAACATTGAACGAAAAATAGTGTGCGGAAATTTCATAAAACTTGTTCCAGGAAATACGTGTTTTTGAGTAAGCCTTACAAGTTCGTGAAATAAATGTTTGTTATTTAGAATCTCCATTACACGAGCGAGGTTTCTATGACGATGTTTTCTTTACTTTTACATAATTTCAGCAGAAAGACGTCCACTGCTGGACATAGGCCTCCCCCAAAAAGGGAGGTTTGCCATAATCGCCACGCTTGGCAGGCGGGTTGGCGATCGCAGTATGGTGTTAAAATGCATAGAGAACGCTGCTGCCCATTCTCTAGTAAGTCCCTTAGTCGCTGTTTACGACACCCACGGGGAGAAGTTTTTTGCTTTCATACTCGTAGAAAACCAAAGTATAGTGCAAAAGGTGCATATTTGTATGAAAAACAGGTTGGCCGCTTTTAACGTGATTTCCAAGGCACGGCGGAGTCTCGATATATAATGGATGGTCACTCCTTCGATCGATTCATTCGGCAGTTATGATTTAACCACGACCCTCTCCCAGCCAGTAGCTTACCCTTAGTAACTTTCCACGCTTGTTAAATATATTTTTAGCATATTTGAGTTCAGTCAATCAACTCAGCCTATTATAGCAGTCCACTGCTGGATATAGGCCTCTCCCAGGCTGCGCCAGAATACCCTGTCCTCCGCCTTCCGCGTCCAGTCTGTCCCAGCCACCTTTTTAAGGTCGTCAGTCCATCTAGCTGGGGGGCGTCCCACACTATGCTTGCCGATACGCGGTCTCCACTACGCCCTTCCGCTCCGCCCAGAGCGGGAGAAGTTATTTAATAATTATCCACCCAAAAAAAAAAAAACGTGGTCTACTCCGAAGTGTTAAATCGAAGTATCGGCCGAATGTTCGGCCGTTTGATAATATCCATAGTTTCATTTTTTGACTTTGAATCCTTACCCGACTTAAAGTCACATTTTTGACTTTGGCTTATCTCTTTGACGGTCGTTTTTTTTTTTTTTTTTGTAATCAGCCATAGTTAGCCGTAGTAAAGCAACGACCGAACATTCGGCCGAAACTTTGGATTTATGTTCGGAATAGACCCCCAGGACTCGTCTGCTCCACCGGCCATCGGTCCTTCGACAAACATGGCCAGCCCACTGCCACTTCAGCTTGCTTACTCTGCAGGCTATGTTGGTAACTCTGGTTCTATTTGAGTTTAGCTGTTCTTATTATTATATCTTCAGTATTCTGCGCACATTCTCTATTGTGTTCCTTATATGGCTAGTTTTTGGAGCGGCTCTTATATTTCTATTGTTATTAATAAGCCTCATTAGTAATTTAAAGAGCCGGAAACCAGTCTGGTATTAGGCGGGATAAATCACAGCAGGTGGGAGAAATGATGAGTGGTCTATTCAAGAATAGAATTCATTATTCGCCTAATAGGATTTTTTTTTAGTAAATGAAAACACAAGAAAATTCACGAGTTCATTTCCGTGTCTTCTCTCTCAAATATACTATGAGTTCTACGTTAACGCCATAAGGTGTGAAATCTTTTGTATATTTAAAAAAAGATTGATTGCCAAAAGACAATGCTGGCACATCACAATCCAGTTACAAAGTCGGCATTTTAAAATATTTTCTGGCTAACACCCAATTATGAATGACTTTTAAAAAGCTTCTAGAATAATTACGTGTGGAAATTAAATTAGTAGCAACGCTGTGTGACGAAGGAGACTTCATGGCGGGAAAGTGCAGCGCCATGTTTAATAGTTTTGTTTTATTTTCAAAAATTTGTGTTTAGCCGAATATTAATGTGTAATAATGGTGGATTATTAACCATTAAGTGTTCGTGATCGAGCATTAGTGTAGACAAATGAAACAAAACAGTGCAACATCACTTCAAGTTCTCTCAAGAATTTCGCGTGAGGTCTCAGTAAAGTGCCACATCTATACTGAAACTCAAAGGGAGCGGGCGGGCGGGGATATCATATATCATGCATTGTGTAAAATTAATTTCATCATTATTAACCAAACTTTTTAAAACCCATTTATTTAAGCGACTGAAAGACTTATAACTATGGTATAGAAAAAAAAAAGCTGTCAGTCGTAGGACTGCACGTCAGACGTGAAAAATAAGTAACTTGTGAATTGTATCGAAGCGTTCGGTTGAACGGACTGTAAAAAAGGTTTATTTTTTCTAATCTTATTTCAAATGGAGTATAATAATATGTTAGGACGTAGGATACTTTTTATCCCGGTTGTATGGGATTCGGCGTCCGCTTAGGACCCAGGTCCTGCTACTGGACATAGGCCTCCCCCAAGCACCGCCACTTCCACCAATTCTGTGCTTCCTGCATCCAGCGGTTACTTGCCGCCTTCACAAGGTCATCGGTCCACCTTGTAGGCCTTCCAACGCTACGTCTTCCGGTACGCGGTCGCCACTCCAGAACCTTTCAGCCCCATCGGCCTTCAGTTCTGCGAGCAATGTGCCCTGCCCACTGCCACTTAAGTTTGGTAATTCTTCGGGCTATTCAGTTACTTTGGTTCGCCTGCGGATTTCTTCATTTCTGATTCGATCACGTAGGGAAACGTTAAGCATAGCCCTCTCTAAAAGAACCTTATTTCGCGCATATTGCACCTCATTTTACACGTGCAGCCTGTGGGTAGATTACGAGTACACACAAAATTCGTACAGCGCCCTTCGCATTCAATATAATAATGCGTTCCGGGTATTGATGGGGCTGTACCGCTTCTGTAGCGCATCGGGGATGTTTGCTGAAGCTGGTGTCGATTGCTTCTACGCAACGATGCGAAAAAGATGCACCTCACTGGTGCGCCGGGTGCGGGCCAGCCCCAACATTATACTGCAGTGTGTCGTAAGCAGACTGGACTGCTGTGTGTGAACTGCTGCTGCAAGCTTTCCACATCGATGTTGAGCTTGTAGCAGGGATTCTCTTATCTATGGGGCAGTGTTAGGTTAAGTGTGTAGGTTAAACTTACTAACATAGTTATTAAGAAATATTGTTATTAACGCATTTGAGTCTTTTGTTACTTGTTTGTAAAATATAAATAAAATAAATAAATAGCACATGAGTAGCCATTTCAGAGCTACATTTTTGGAATGTCTCATGTTCATCTCATGAACACAACGCACGGCAGACATAGGCATCCATCATAAACACCAAATTCAGCCTATAATGTTCCCACTGCTGGGACACAGGCGTCCTCTCGGTGAGAAGGAATGGCCCGTGTTCCATCACGCGGGCCCAGTGCGGGTTGGTAAATGTCATATGTCTTCGAAATTTTGGAGCATACAGTGGAGTTGTACCTAATGAAAGTGGATTTTGATTTCAGTCCATTTAAGTTAGGTCCTCTGGTTTTGTTTTTTGGAAGTTTATTACTCCCCTCTTCTTCAGAAGTGGAAATTAACTACGAAGCCGGTTTTGGGCTGTTGACTTAAACTTGACAAAAAGTTTCTTCTGCTTTTGACACCCAAAATAATAAGGCCAAGGGGTATCATAGCATAATCAGCGTATAATATTTTCACTGCTGGGACACAGGACTCCTCTCGGTGCGAGGGAGTGGGCCGTAATCCACCACGCTGGCCCAGTGCGGGATGATAGATGTCAAATATTTGGTTCTAAGACATGCCGGTTTCCTCACGATGTTTTCCTGCACCGTTTTGAGAACAGTGCTAGTGGAGGAGCATAAGCATCCGTTTGTTCTAATTTACTCAGTTTAAACATGATTTAAACACAGCGAAACTAGATCAATAAGTCTTTGATGCCAATCAGGTTTGCACAAAATAAACACGATTATTTTTTCTCAAAAGATTGAAATCCTGATCCAGGAAATTCTAGACGATAAACAATAGCAGTTTTCTTTGATGATGAGAGAAATCAAAGACTCAGATTATCACTGGATATCTCATTGCCATGGATCGATTTGAATGGCGTGCGATTGGGAGGGTTATTATTTTCCACTCTGCAATCGGCATTTTGTTTTTGTTTTTATTGGTTGCCAGTGTCGCAACACAGAGTAATGGGGTTAAAAACTGAAAGAACTGAAAGCTCGTCATAGGTGGCAGCACTGTTGTCCGTCGACAAACCGCCATTGTTTTGTTTCTTTACTTTTGTGTCGATTACAAATTAAACGAAAATTAGATAAATATGAATGCGACTTGGACTGTATTAAAAGACGAGCTGAGGACAGGGGAAGCGTAGCTGTTGTGGAAAAGTCAACAAATTATGAATGTTTTATAATTGATAGGTTATTTTGTGTTTGTTGACTTTAAGTTCTTTTTCTGTTGAAAACTGGAGGCGTGCGACCGAAATAACCTGATAAGCAGAGTTGAAAACCAACTCGAGGATGATCTTCCTGACTGAAAACTTCAGAGATGTTAATTCTAGCACTGATTTAATATGATAATACAAAACACATACATACACCGTTACTATAATTTACTTATCATCACATCCATCATATCACAGCGGGGCTATCAGAATACCAGCGCTGCGACACTTATTTTTAAATGTCGCAACATCACGGAGGACACCGTCATTAATAAAAAAAAGTTGCCCCACACTATAGGTAACAGCCAGACCCGGAACAACTACTGGTCATACAAATATTTGTTCCGTACGGAACTTGAACCCGGGACACGCAGCGCAGCAGTCAAACGCTTAACCACTGCGCCAACCATGCCGTCCTTTTGTAGGACTTTTTTGAAATTTTATTTAGATTTTCTTTTGTTTTTATAAATACTATTTCAATATTTATATCAGTGTGTTTAGTTTAATTTGTGATCTTCTATGAGAGTCCCAATAAATACTTTTTTTTCCTTCTTTCTTTATATTAACTCTAAGGTCACAACCAGTTATTTCGCTTAAATGAGTGCTTAGTGGCTGCGTACTAGGTCGTCATATCCTAGCGAAAAGCATGCTTTACTTTATGGCAATGGCCCACAGAGCACGGAATCGAAAGAGATGGAAATGCTGATAAAATTCGTGGCGCAAAAAGTGCCTTCAGTGCCCAACTTATGTAACGGACCGCCTTCAAGCCGTCAGTTTTTATGCGTCATTTGTGTCGTAGTTCGATTATACGGTAGAACATAAACGTTCGTATAAAAAATATTAACAATGCCTCTAGAATCTAGAAGCTATGTTTGAGAATTGAGTGCGGATCTGAAAATTATGTAAGTAGTACTAGCTTAACATATTTATGTGGGCCCACGCAAAAAGTGTCCAGTTGTGGGGTATTGAGCTAAGACTAGATTCGGTATCTAGAATAGTCAATTGATAATGAGGATTCAAAATATATTCAAAAACTAGCGCATTTTTTTGTTGAAACTATGAAAAGGCTTGATTTGAGAAAAAGCATAATTTTCTAATTTGATACTGGCCACAGGTACCATTTTACTAAACTTTTCTCTTAAAATTTCTGGTACTTAGAAACTTCATAAAAAATCATTTACTATAAGAATTTGTAGATAGCATAATCAGTCTATAATGTTCCCAATGCTGGGACACAGGCCTCCTCTCTATGAGAGGCAGTGGGTCGTAATCCACCACGCGTGCCCAGTGCGGGTTGGTAGATGTCACATGTGTTCGAATTTTTAGTTCTAGGACATGCCGGTTTCCTCACGATGTTTTCGTTCACTGTTTTGAGAGCAGTGGTGATGAAATAATTTACGCCTCTCTGGGTTCAAACCCACGATCTACTCGTAAGTTGAGGCCGTTACTACTGGGCAACCACTGCTCTGTAACTTGTAGATCATTTTATTGAGCTTAATGTAAATGCATTTTTTTCACCCAACTTTACAAAACTGCGAGATATGATAATTATATATTATAATAATAATATATAAAATTTCCAACTGACATCTCCCAACCCGCACTGGGCCCGCGTGGTGGATTACGACCCACTGCCTCTAGAACTAGCGAACTGGACCCTTTTTGCTTGGACGCCCACATATTATTATGATTACCTGCCCCCTTTTTTTTTTTTTTTTTTTGTGTGGGAAATTATCAAATAACTTCTCCCGCTCTGGGCGGAGCGGGAGGGCGTGTCAGACTTTTACTGACTAAAACCCACCCGTATTCCTTCATTGCGTAACACAGTTTGAATCGGAATCGGAATGATTTTGAAGTATATTGCTAATCCATTGCTATCTTAGAAAAAAAAATCTACTCAACAACGTAATTAAATAACGTTTTTTTAATTTTATGTTGCTTTCTTTATTTTATTTTGATTTTAGCTATATAATTTTTGTTGTGCCCGACAGGGTCTACAACGGATCTTAGCTGTAAGCCTTTTGTTAACATCTTTTTTACCTTGTGGAACGCAAATAAATTAATATGATATATGAATTAACGCAATGAATGTTGTTGAATTGTCAAATTGAAACCGATTCCTACTGATAGTGTGTTACGCAATTAGGCCGCTGTACCTACTACCTTCCGGCAAGTTTATTGGGATTACCGTTAAGTAGGTACGAGTAAACTGTGTTTCAGACGGTGTACTTGACGTCCCAAAGGTCACATTGTCTCGACCGCCATTTTGGCTTTCAAGAGTAATAAATATTAAACACCCATTTTTTCACTTTCAAAACATGAAAAGTATAAGTCAAGGTAATACGATTTGGCATACTATAAATAACAAAATTGTTTTAGTGAATATAAATTTGAATGAACAAATAATAATAAGTTGAAGCTCACGTTTTGTCGTCCAGATCCGATCGGTCTGTCACGTTGTTTTCAAATTATGTGCATATAACGATGCAAAAAATGCCAAAAAAAGCTGTATAATAACTTGGGATCATCATTTATGAGCAAATAAATCAAAATAAACGGTTCTGGCAGAATTATAATAGGATCTCACTCATAGTGATGATTTTGAACGTATATTTTATATCAAATTGGGCCCAGCTGTATGATTATCGATATGTTTGCTGCATCATGCTCATAAATTATACTGACTATTTTAAACTCGACTGGTTTTGTATTAATAATATTTCGTAGATTGTTATTATTGAATAGCTATTTACGACTGGCTAGTAAAAAAAAACTACTGTATTCATGTACTTGGACATACGATTAGCAAAAACAAAGGAAACATCTCAAAACTTAATAATCAATACTTTTATTTTATTTTATTAACAGCTGCAAAATGTGTTGGAACAGAGAAAATATAATACAAAATATTCGATCTTTACCACTGAAATTGCCGTTTTTATTAAATATACATACATAAACTCACGCCTTCATCATGTATGAACGTAAGCGAAGCTAAAGGAGTATGTAAGGAGCGTAGCGTTCTGTAGTTTCTGCCTACCCCCATGGGAAGAAGGCGTGAGTTTATTAAATAAGTTAACGTAATTTTATTTCTATTAATCCAAGTAATCACCCATGCAATCGATGCATCTTTGCCAACGCAGTGGCAATTTATTTCTTGAAGAAATCAGCTGGACGGGAGGCAATAAATTCTTCACAGGCAATTTGTGAGGCAGTACAAAATGCCTGTGAAGAATTCGGTATTTAATTTCTATCCATCAAGAAGTTATCCAAATTCTGGATAAAGTAGAAGTCTGTAGGTCTGGTGAGTATGTCGGATGACGGACAGCTTCCGACCCCAGCTCTTGTAACTTGAAGACCGTCTGCTGTCGAGTATGAGATCGCTTGTTGTCGTGCAGGAGCAGCGGAGACGAGCGATTCACCAAAACTGGTTGGAGACGTGCGAGCTTCTCCATCATTGTGTTAAGTTCTTCACAGTACACATCTGCAGTAATGCTCGTCCCGTTTGGTAAGAAGCTGTGATGAATCACACCGGCCCTAGACCACCAAACACTGAACATCAATTTTCTAGGGGTAAGTTTTCGCTTAATTGTTTAGGTGCTGAACCAGGATCCACCCAACTTGCTGAGCACTTGCGATTGTCAAACAGTATCCATTTTTCGTCGCAGTTAACAATGCGGTTCAAATTCCTTCGTTTGTGTGCCTGTTGAGCAGTGCAAGGCACGTCTCGACTCTCGACGCGTATCTCGCGCTGGCGATCATTGAGTTCGTGGGGTATCCATTTCTCAAGCTGTTTTACCTTGTCAATTTAACGCAAATGCAATAATATTGTTTTGATGCTAATGTCGAAAGCTGCTGCTAATATTCAGCCTTAGATTGAGTGTCATCAGCTTCCACAATCGCCTTTATTTTGCTATTGTCGACCAAAGTTTTCGGGCGACCATAGGGAAGATTTCCAGATCGGAAGCGTTTTTTGTAGTGTTCGCTCCGTAAACGTCGTTGATGTTGCGTTCCGCTTGTACCGTGTTGCGCGACGGTACTAATATACCATAATTAAGGCTTCTACAGAGCGGCGCGACAGCCGACGCGACACAAAGGCCCTGCGTGTCGCGTGACGAGCGGTGCCTTTGTGTCGCGTCACGAGTCGCGCCGCTCTGTAGAAGCCTTTACTCGATTTTTTAACGTATCCATGATGACGAAAAAGATCCAAATGCGATGAAAACATAACACTAATCAATAAACAAATGACTAATTTTGAAAAAAGAATACCAAGTTTTTATAATAAAATAAATTTGAAATTAGAATACTTAGCCAAACAAAAATATAATATATTGATTTGAAATGGATAGTACCGCAGAACGGCAATTTCATAGGTATTATTATTAACAATATTGCAGTCCACTACAATATCCGCATATTAACAAAAGAAAATATGACAATGAGTGCCACTAGATAGGTAATCAATAATTACATCACTTTAATAATAATTAATAACGTCATCATCCAAAATATAAATTCCAATTGATTGCTTGGCAACAGAGTAATAATAATTAACACTAAAAACAAATAAATAATAAAATCTAGACTAACTTACATTCGAAATAACATACCTACTTGTTTCTGTATATGTCTTTACCCTATTGGGATTGGCGAATGCATGAAAATATTTTAACTAGTTTAAGGGCAGATTTTTCAACTGACAGACATTTTATCTGAATAATAAATATGTAGCAAAGAAAAATAATCTGAGCTTTGAAAAATCAGCCCTAAGTCATTCTGCTACATAACTCGTTTTCTTTGTATAATCAATGCTATTTATTTTAAAATAATAACAGTTGGCATTATTATAGCAAAATTAAATAATTTTAACGGTCTGCTGTAGTCTTCCGGCTGACATAACTCTGATACTTAAGGCGACGATATCCGACTTTTAATGATTTTATACTGAAAGTCACGTCTAAACGAGTAGTATTAATGATTTGAAAAAAATATATGTTAAATTAGAGCATTTTTTCAATAACTTTATATGTGAATATTTTAGATTATGTTTATATTACATAGTGAAATTAATTTGTAAAGTTATGTCTAACGCGGATAAAAAACTAAGAATGGCGCAAAATATACCAAGTGTATTTTTCTGAAACCTTCACTAATTTAAAGATAATTTAATTTTTGATATTTTAGTATAGGTGTTTTATTAAAATACCTTTTTAATAATGCGTCAAATTGGGGACAGCGCTCCTTGATGGGCGAGTCTTATTACTGGCTGAACGTCCGACGCGTTGCGTGAGTCCAGTACAGAACACGTAAGCTAACCACTCGAGGTCACTGGCATATATCTGCGTCTTAAAGACATCAATATCATAGTGACACTTAAATAAACGGTGTATTATTATTATAGGTATGTCACTACTCCCTCATAGATCTAAGAAACTAAACCGATATGCTTATCATCATCTGCCTAGTCCCAACCATGTTGGGGTAGGTTTCCAGTCTAACTGGACGCAGCTGAATACCATAATTTGACATGGAGCAACTGCCTATCTGACCTCCACAAGCCAGTTACTGGGTAACACGATATCCCTTGGTAAGACTGGTTGTCAGACATTCGGGCTTCTGATGTCCCATAACAACTGACAAAGGTCTACAAATAACAGCTGGGACCAACGGCTTAACGTGCTTTGTGAGGCACGGAGGTGCCTTGGTATGTAAAGATGGCCACCCATCCATGGACCAACCACAACGAGCGGAGCTTAACCTGATTGGACCCAGGTTTGAACTCAGGCAGGCGCTTTACTTTGTTTAAATTCATTTATCACCACTGCTCTCAAAACGGTGATGGAAAACATCGTGAGGAAACCGACATGATTGTACTTCCGTGAGTGTGCCCAAGAACTCCAAGACCTCATTCCACCGGCCCCCTTCTATTATCGGACATCTAGGCGAACTGCAGGTTACCATCCCTTCCTTGTTGCTATTCAACTAATTCGCACTAAACGTTTCCAAATGTCTTTTATAATGCGCACAGCAAAAGAGTGGACTGACATTTCGTCAAACACTCTCTAACTGTGTTTGTGTTTCCGAACGCATACAACCCTAATCTCTTCAAAGTTAGAGTGAACAGGCTTCTTCTGGGTAAGCTCGCCCCATCGTCGACTTTGTCTCTGTCATCTCTGCCCTAGACTAAGGTCAAGAGCAAACCCATCCTAAAAAAAATGTCCTAGAACCAAAAATTCGAAGACATGTGACATCTACCAACCCGCACTGGACCCGCGTGGTGGAATACAGCCCACTCCCTCTCACAGAGAGGAGGCCTGTGTCCCAGCAGTGAGAACATTATAGTCTGAGTATGCTATGGTACCACTATTGCTCTTATTATTTTGGTTATTAAAAGCAGAAGAAACTTTTTTGTCAAGTTTAAGTCAACAGTCCAAAACCGGGTTCCTAATCCTTAAGTTGCACATCTGAAGAAGAGAGGAGTAATAAACTTCCCAAAAACACAAAATCATAGGACCTAACTTAAACTCAAACTCAAAGCATTTATTTCAGATAAACCAATTGCAGGCACTTTTGAACTGTCAAGGGGTCGGTCAGTCAGAGGAATGAAGCTAGTTGCCCATTCCAAAGCGTAGTAGGTTCCTATGGAGAAGAACGGGCCAGAAACTCCTCGGACACTCTTTTAAATTAAAATATTGTTACAAAGTATTGTTTACATCATTCAAGTTGAAATTATACATGTGAGAACAATGTAGAAAGACGTGCACGTTAAAAGCGTCCGTAATATAAAGATAAAAACAAAAAACGTTTAAAAAATTAAAACAAATTGAAAGGAGTGAAGTCAAAATTAACTTTCATTAGGTACATCTCCACTGTATTCTCCTGTTTGTGTGGTTCCCTAAAATAGACTCAATCATGACCCATCTATTTATAGAAGGTACGAATATTCACGATAAAACATCACCGTGAAAACTAATATCACTTCACTTTTACTAAACTAGTAAAAAATACGTAATTTTTATTCTTCTTCGTTTAATCCTTCAACACGATCATACATAGCACATAATAATGTTACTCATCACAGTTTTACACTTAATATTATGAACCTCTGTACGATACGAAGGTTGGAACACGAATTAACGAATCCCTTCCTTAACTGCAATCTTCTAATTATGGCATTAGTCAATTGAGATACTTTAATCGTAGCAAAATAACGGTGCTAACTGCAGTGGTACAGCGGTGCTGGTACACAGTAAAATTCTCCCGAAAACTATGTACCCCTTTTTCCGATTCTCGAAAACTCATTATGAGGTCTGAGTTTCGAGTTAATCGGACCGCGCGATAAGATTCTTTAAATACAAACCATAACACTCCCTAAAATCCTTTTGAGGGGTAGTTTTGAAAAACGCAAAAGTTATGACAAACTTTGTTATTTAAGCAATGACTGCCTCGTTAGTCTAGTGGTCACAGGCGTGACTGCTGAGAATGAGGGGTGGGTTTGATTCCCAGGTCGGGCAAAGTGTTATTGGATTTTTCATTAGGAATTTCTTAGTAGCAGTCCGAAGTCTGCATTTATGCCCGGTTGATGGCATAAACAAAACAAAACAAAACTGTCGAAATGTGGGTGTACGAAAGATACACCTCTACCTAACCCTTTAGGTATTGCAGGCTTGATGTTAAGTAAATAAGTACTCGGGCCAAATTTCAAGTTTATATATCAAAAGAAATAAGATTCTGTTCACACAAACTATATCGCCCCTTTTTACGCACTCAAAGGGGTAAATTGTTGAAACATCGTTTTGACGTTTCTATTATTGGATTTATAGGTTATTTATACCAATTTTGAAGTTAATCAAGCCACACAGTAAAATCCTCCCTTGTAAATTGACTATCCCTTTTCACCGCATTAAAAGGGGCAGATTAAAAAAAAAACCGGATAAAAGTTATTCTTTATTTTTTGTTTTCAGTATAAATCCTGAGTTTCAAGTTAATCGGACCGCGCGTTAAAATTATTCCATAAAAGTTTTGTATCCTCCGATCCATCCACCCATAGGGGGTAGTTTAAAAAAACAAAAAATGACAAACTTTATATTTTACTTAGGTTAGTATTCGTGCCAAGTTTCAGGTTTATTAACTCAAGGAATAAAATTTTTCATACAAACAAAATCCCCCTTTTCACCACCTTAACACGTTTCCTGTCCCAATACAAAAATGCAAAATGACCGACAAGTCCAATAGGATTTTTTTAATAATTTCCCCGAGTTGCCTGGATTTATTTAATTGTCCCGGCGTTTTCCTTTACTTTATGATCGTACCAGCACGTCCAATGCAGCAACAGTACAGTTCCAGCACGTCCAGTGGAATTATTCGCTTTAGAAGTTGTATATGTCTCCTGACGTACATATAGCTCAGGAGCGTATTAGTGCCTTTCAAGCGCACGTTTCCTGAACCATAGGTGGCTCTGTGGACAGTGAAAGTGTTAAAGGTTGAATTTCTAAAAGCCCCTTCTTAGCTGATTCCAATGTCCTAATTTGGGGTTAATCAAGCTACACAGTAGAATCCTCTCTTGTAAAATTCACTACCCCTTTTCACCCTATTAAGGGTCATTAACGCACAGTCTCCCGTGAGGCGGCGAGCCTCCTTGCCGGACTGCCGCCGTGGGATCTGGAGGCAAAAGTCCTCGCACACATCTGGGAGTGGCGCGAGGAAGCGAAACGCTGGGTCGAAACTCCGCTGCCGCGAGAAATCACGGCACAGCGGACGGAGCTCCGGCGGGACCTTATGGTGGCATGGAGAGTGCGATTGTCGCAATCCAGCGCTGGGCACGCCACAATTGTGGCGATAAGTCCCCTCTTGGAGGAGTGGCTAGAGAGGCGCCACGGCGTTCTCACCGGACACGGTTGTTTCGGGAGGTTCCTGTTCAGGATAAAGCGGGAGGAAACGCCCGGGTGTCACCACTGTGTGGATCGCCCGGAAGACACGGTGGAGCATACGCTGGAGGTCTGCCCAGCTTGGGTGGAGCACCGCTGTGCCCTCACGGCGGCGGCGATCTCTCGCGTCCAGCCCTGGTTCAGGCTATGGTTCGGAGCGAGAGTGCATGGGAGGCCGTTACCTCCTTCTGTGAAACACTAATGCTCGCGAAGGAGAAGGCAAAATGCGTGAGGGAGAAACAAGGTTCACGCCCTCGCGCCCCTAGTCGCCGCAGGAGACGCCCCGGGCGTCGGGAGTAGCAAGCCATCTTCCGGCCACCGTAGGCGCAGGCTTGCGTACGGTGAGCGATGGGTAGCTCGCAATCCGATAAGGAACAGGCCCGGTTCGACTGCGCGTTGTGTTCCACGCGCGCCTCAAAGAGATGTCAGCACCAACTGACGGGGTCCGTTAGGGCCTGCCAGGGTTGTGATGTTTGTCCGAAAGGGATATCATGGCCCTGGCACACAGGCAACGGAAGAAACACGGGTGGGTTTTAGTCAGTAAAAGTCTGACACGCCCTCCCGCTCCGCCCAGAGCGGGAAAAGTTATTTGATAATTTCCCACGCAAAAAAAAAAGGGTCAATTTTTGAAAAACTAAATTAAGCAAATTCTTAACAAATCCCCCTTTAGAGGGTAGTTAAAAAAAATGTCACACTTTATAATTTACTTAGGTTAGTATTCGTGCCAAGTTTCAGGTTTGATAACTCAAGGAATAAGATTTATCCCCCTTTTTACCCCTTAAAGGTCGAATTTCGAAAAATCCCTTCTTAGCGGATGCTATAGTTTCCAACCATAAGCCGAAATATTAGTGATTGTAACTTAAAAAGAACTTTCATTAAAAATGAAATTTTATCCCGTTTTTACCCCTTAAGGGTTGAAATTCTATCAACACTTTAGAATGAGCACATGAGCTTCCAACCATAAGCCTAGATAATAAATTTAGTGATTTTTGCTGTGAAAATTAAGGACTTTAATACATTGACTTTCATCCCCCTTTTGTTAAAAAGGGGGATGAAAGTCAATGTTCCTTCGTTCCTTCGTTTCCTTCCAAAACCTTCGGGGGTAGAATTATCAAAAACGCTGACACACGTATAAATTAATTTTTAATCGTCAGCCTATACACCAAATTTGAAGATCCTAACTTCAAAACTGACGGATTTTCATATAAACTTCCATCCCCTATTTCACCCTCTTAGGGGTGGAATTTCAAAAAACCCTTTCTTAGTGGATACCTACGCTTTACAAAGAACACACCCTCCAAATTTCATGTCTCTAGGACCAGCGGTTTAGGCTGTGCGTTGATATATCAGTCAGTCAGTCAGTCAGTCAGTCAGTCAGTCAGTCAGTCAGGACTTTGAATTTTATATATATAGATAGATAGATTAAAAAAGTAAGTATATTATTATCGTTTACAATCGTTACTACCGTCACCACAGCAACACAACCAGCTTTGCCATTCTATAAATAAAACATATCCATCATTTTCTCTAATCCTAGATTGCGTAACGTTACTCCATCGCTGTATCTATGCCATACAGCAAGCAATAAAAGAGCTATCAAAGTAATTTGCTATCCAACCGATATGCTATGGATTATGGAATATTTCTGGATTTGACATGGCGGATAAAGAAACAATTGAACGAGTATAATTTGTGGAAACTGCCCATTGTTGTGATCAATCACAATGACTATATTGATGGGTCCGTTGATAGGATATTTTTGTTTTTATGTTGGGTTTGGCGCCCAGTATAACTGGATGCAGCTAAATACCAGTATTTTACATGGAGCGACTGCCTATCTGACCTCCACAACCCAGTTACTGGGTAATACGGTACTCAGTAAGTTGGGAAAAGGCTAGGCTAGTATTTTCCGCTGACCTGCATCATGTCAACTTTTTTGACCTGTTACATAGTCTCTGGTCAGTAAGCTGGCAGCACAGATTAAATAAGCCCCCTAGTAGATGTCCGTTTAAGTACATATAGGAGGACCATTTGAGTGTTTTGGGACAGGCCATTTATTCCTAGTTCACATCATTTCAGGCCATCATCCTATTGAAACTTAAATGTTGGCATCAGACTTATCATGTGGAATGGTGATAGATCATACCACATTAAGAAACTGTGACTTCCGAGTTTGTTTTCACAAAGTTATCCGGAAGAGAACCGGAGTTATCGACATAGCCTGCAGAGTAAACAAGCTGAAGTGGCAGTGGGCTGGCCATGTTTGTCGAAGGACCGATGGCCGGTGGAGCAGACTATATAGTCCTGGAGTGGGGACCGCGTATCGGCAAGCATAGTGTGGGACGCCCCCCAGCTAGATGGACCGACGACCTTAAAAAGGTGGCTGGGACAGACTGGATGCGGAAGGCGGAAGACAGGGTGTTGTGGCGCAGCTTGGGAGAGGCCTATGTCCAGTGGTCTGCTATAGGCTGAGTTGATTGACATCTGAGTTTTTTTCGGCCTTTCTTATCAGAGTAGTCAGTTATGAAACGCCGAGCTCATCTAAAATATGATTAACGTGTAAAAGTGTTTGTACAAACCTACTTACAAATAAAATCATTTATCATTTTAAACATTTTTTTAACATGTTCAGATGTCTTAGCTAGACCAATGGCATTCGCTTCGGACTGATTATATTTCTACAATCGCTATCGCTTCAGCGATAACGAAGTTCGATTGGCAGGCGATAACGCTTGTCAATTAGTGCCACTTGGCTCCGCATCTCTAAGGAAGTTACCGTTCGATGCTGTCGATCCGTTTCATGGAATCGAATGATGATAATTTTGTCTAGGTAATTTCTATTCGTTGACCTATGATTACGTGACATTTCGATAGCTTATGTCAACCCCATACATTTATTGGCTTTTCTACTAGCGTCATCGCTAATCGAATGTTAGTTTGTCTAGGCCTTAAGGACCGCTAAACGCCCGCAGGCGTCATAATAATACTTTTTTCTATTGTGTCTCGTTCAGTGTCTTGCGCCAGCGTAATTCTTTTGCGCACATTCATCGCGCAGTTCCGTTTCTCACGTGAAAGAGGTGTGGACTGTGGATGCAAGCTACACGAAACCTATATTTATCGAACACGAATCTATTTCCATACACCACGTAAGATAGAATTTATGCATTATATTGATGAATGATAAACATGACGGTGTTTATCATTCATCAATATAAGGATGGATACAAATCCATTATTTACATTTTTTTTTCACATAAGTATTCAAAAATACACAAGCCATGACGTATTTTTCAAAGATTAGGATCTTACTTGTTTTATTCTTACGTCAATTGTTCAACATCCGTTGATTAAGTTGCACTAATCGGGTAAATGGATGACGTCGTAACGAGCATGAATATACTGTATAACGTCTGCATACGTAGGTTAATATCATTTTATGCCATATCCGTATAGGGTATGTTTAGGAGGATGCATATCCGGTACGGCTCTAATAATCCTTCCATATCCCAAAGGCACGTCTTCCCTACCATTATCGCGCCCCTGATCTACTCTTTGATAACGAAACTCCATGAAACGTGAGGCTCCGGGGGCTAGTGTGAATCTTTGGGTTAATTCGAGCAATTGAGTCTGGTTTATCAGCGTTTACACCTTACAGCATTTCATAGAAACTTTCAAGCCCTTGTTTTTCGAAATGACTGAACCGATTTTAATGAACCTTCATACGCATAAGCAGGATACAAAGGTTTAAAAAGTTAGTAAATAACATTTTCGAAAAATAGTATTTCAGCCTAATTAAACCGATTTTAAATTTTCCATAGAAACAGAGATTTCCAGTTATCTGTTTTTAAATAAGACATTTCGAAAATGTTCTTTACTAACTTTTAAGACCTTACGCATACGCATAAGCAGGATACTGCTTATGCGTATGAAGTTTCATTAAAATGGGTTGAATCATTTCGAAAAACAAGGGCTTGAAAGTTTGTATGAAATGCCGTAAGGTGTAAACGCTCTGAACCCCGGTACCTGGGTTCGGTGCTTTTCATTCATTCATTCATTCATTATCCGTATAGCGTATGTTTAGGTAGAAAGAGAAGGGAGATGAATGATAGCATGTCGGTTGACAGGGAGAATGGGAGAAGCCAACATGTTGCGCCGACCCCAAGTAAAATGGGGCAAGTGCAGGGAGATGATGACGATTTAGTTGGGTAGGTAGATTAGAATGATAGAATGGATATAATGATAGATGAAGAGGTCCATAGGCAAACCAAGGTAACCGACATAGCCCGAAGAATTGCCAAGCCCAAGTGGCAGTGGGCAGCACCTTGCTCGCAGAACTGATGGCAGATGGGGCCGACAGATTCTGGAGCGGCGACCGCGTACCGGAAGACGTAGCGTTGGAAGGCCTCCTACAAGGTGGACCGATGACCTTGTGAACCCGCAGGTATCCGCTGGATGCGGGAAGCACAGAACCGGTCGAAGTGGCGGTGCTTGGGGGAGGCCTATTCGGGTGAAATGATGATGATGAGGTGGATTAGAATTTTATGGAAAACCAAGTCAACTTCAACTTTCATTCTTCATTAATGGCTCTTGTAGAAAACACACTGGACTACAATTTTGTCATTATCCGGTAGATACTTTATTAGACCATGAGACGCTGGAGATAGTTCAGAGATTTTTATTGACGGTGAAGAGAAAGTATCTGAAGTTTATCATTTTAACTATGTCAGATGGCATGAAGGGGATGGTTTTTGGCTTTCGTCAAAACGGTGGTCGCATGGTAAATTATGTCATTTGGTTTATTTAGGTTTTTATTTTTATTATTTTAGTAATATTTTTATAGATTATTTTTTTATTTCTGAATGTGAGAACGTTGCCGCGTTGTAGTCTTAATAGACTGTAGCTTTGTAAACCATTTTCTATTTTGTTAAGTACCTGGTACTTGTTGATGGGCCTACACTGTCCTCCCATACCTATGAATTGTACAATGCACTACTACACTGTAATTTTAAAAACAAAAGCCCATTATTTTTAAAAGAGTAACCGTGGAGTTCCTTGCCGGCTCTTTTCTATAGGAAACGACTAATTTGAACCGTGCACCTATCTTCTGACGTTTCATAAGTGCCCGTGTTGGTTTATGATTGTGAAATAAAATATTTTTATTTTGAAATTTGTATGATTTTATCGCAGGTCAGAGAAGATTGGCACGAGGGTGAAGAAACTTACTTTCATTTGATCAGGTTGTTGACCGCAGTACGTTTCTATATCCTGCCTATTCTCCTAATTTCGATTCTTCAGTGGCCCAACGTCCCCCATAAGGAATTGGTGTACTTATTGGCCCATGGCCATACGGTACGTAAATGTGTGAAAATATAGAGTAACAAAAATTTATCCTATTTTTAAAAACTTTTTAAACGGTCCGTCAACATCTTGTTAAAAAATAATTACAATAGATCTAGGCATTTTGGCATTCAGCCTAGGAGGAAAGAGCCAAAAATATTCTGTAACAATACACGTCTATCAGTTTCAGCTAAAAATATTATAAATATTGTACCTAGTCTATTATCGGCTCAGCACCTGGGTTTTTGGCTAGAATTAAAAGATTGAATCATGTTTGGAAACGTCTCAAAGGATTTCGTGTTCAGTGAAACAGAAAATAAAAATTAATGTAGTAGGTAGGTAATTAAATATATTTTTTGCAGTTTTTTTGTATTATTCTTTTTGTGTCTGAATAGTTAAACCTCTTAAAAATATATTTAAATAGTAAAAGAAATAAAGGAAATTAACAAATTGGTTTTTTAAATTGCAAGTCATTCAATTATACATGCTGTTATAAATAATTACCGCATTTATAATTGAATGACTTGCCTAGCAACTAGCCTATTTCTAAAATCCGTTTTACACAAAAAAAGAACATTTATTGTCGCTATCGTTATAGATTAATAATGATTGGTCGAAGTTAATTGATTCAAAAATCCATCTAAAACGTGCGTAGGCGCAGCTGGTTATTTTTAAAATCATCTTCATCTTCCGCCTCGCGTTTTACCAAGTAAGTTGAGGTAGGCTACACGACTATGATCTCGTCCGCTCACCCGGCCCACAGCAGGCGCACTGGGCGTCGGCGGAGGGCAGACAATGCCCTCTTCCAGCCCCCCTAAATGTGTCCAGGGACGGCGGACTTGGGGACGTCCGCTGCCCCCTATCAAACTGGTTCCGAGATGGTGACGCGTAGTGCGCGCCCCTTTCAGACGTCGTGGGGGGAGGGGGGGTCAGACACCTCACCCCCCAGACTTGTGGTGGCCCGCAGAGGCGGGCTGGCACTAGCCGGGGATTGCGGAAGTAATAATAGATCCCAAGATCGGTGCAAGTGTGGGAAAGGAACACTAGGGTGCTTTTTAGTCAGTAAGAGTGTGACAGACCCCTCCGCCCGCCCCAGGGCGGAGGACATCCATAAGGATTTTCCACCCCGTGAACAAAAAAAAAAAGGCTACACGACTATTCGATTTAGATATAAAGAAAAATTGTTTTTTTTTTTAATAGACCTACCTTTGAAAAGAACAAAATGGAAAGGTAGCAAATTTGCTAGATTTTTGAAAATCGTTATTGTTACTCGATAAGCTGTGTTTTGACGATCAGCGGGCCGAGCACGGCCGTTTCAAGACGTTTGTGACAAGATATGATAAATTATGTCATGTCAATTTGTACTAGCATTTTATGACAAAACAGTTTTATCGCTCAAACGTGTGACTCAAGTCATGTCACAGTAGGCCGTGCTCGCCCCGCAGTAAGATCTGTCAGCTTCTTACATACTTGCTTACAAATAAAAGATGCCGATCGTCTATTGCTTACAAAATATTTAGATATCTGCTCGATTTTGTTCGATCACCGTGTCGATTGTTAAAAACCGGCCAAGTGCGTGTCCGAACAGGCACAATGAAGGGTTTCGTAGTTGCGATGAATTTATCCAATGAACAAACTTAACATTGTATTTGAAGGACTTGTTCCCTCATAATTCCAACTGCAAATGTAAGTTTCTACGCACAATATTGAGTGATTTACCATGTTATTTTAAGACCGTAGACTTTTTATAAGTTTTACTGTAATCTATATCTAAAGAACTATTTTCTGTAATTATTTCAAAATATTAGATTGAGTAGTTTCGAAGATAAGGGTGAAATTGTTAATTATCATCTATTTTCTTAAATACTTACATTTAAAAGTATTTATAAAAATAAAAATAAATATTTTTGAAATTCTTACAGCAAGCCCTTTCATTTGATAAGTCACACGGTACCGTTTGCAAAACTTATTTAAAATGTTCTAATTTGCCCCCTAAAAGTGACCCCCATAAATACAAAAATAATTTATTTACGTTACACTTCCGTGTTTGGGTCACGGAAATTCGTTATGTATACCAAATTTCAATTTAATCGGTCCAGTAGATTCGGAGCAAATTGGCTGTGACAGACGGACAGACAGACAGACAGACACACGAGTGATCCTATACGGGTTCAGTTTTTTTTCCTTTTGTGGTACGGAACCCTAAAAATCGAGCAAATCTGTAGGGACCTAAAAACTATCTTTTGAACAATCGAGGTCAAGAGACGTTAAAACTTTTTCGACTACCCTCCATCGCTTTCTGTTTTAACTGAGGAAAAAGAAGCAATACAAAAAACTTCCCAGAAACAGTCCATTAAGTTTGTGACTCATCAAAAATATTTGGGAAAGCAATTAATGGCAAGCTGCAAAAACTTATTCCAGTTTTAAACAGTAGCCTTTATCTCAGAGTGAGAGGACACTGCGGGCAACAACCTGACTACCAACTATGGTGATTAAGGGCAACGCCTTCTTTTTGGGGACAAGCCATAATATTGAAGAGTCGATGGCAATAATAATGAGTATGACGAACAGTACCTACTTCTTATTTTTGGGAGGGTTCATAAATTGTCTGTTACCATAGTTTCTTGGCGGCTCCTAAACATAGGAAACGACCAATTGGAACCGGGCGTATAGCTTCTGAGGTTTTATAAATGCACATGTAGGTTTAAGTAAAACAAAATGTTCTGAATTTGAATTTTGTTTCTGCGAGAATCACACTTCTCTCCTATCGATACGAGCACGACAATAACTAAATTAAATAATTATTTTATTTTTGTATGATAATTTTCTTTATTTATCCGTGACATCACAGCAGGGCCCTATCAGAATCTGGCGCTGCGTCACTTATTTTTAGGTGCCGCAGCATCATGCTGGGATAGGAGCCTTTTGGCCTCGTACAGGACTTTGTTTTTATTTTGTTTTGTGTTTTTTATGAGTGTGTTTCATTTTAATTTGTGATCTCCTGTGCGAGTGCCAATACAGTACATTTTGATACAAGTGGAGAATGTTTGTTATTGCATTCGAGGCGGAATTAACACCCGAGCCGTAGGCGAGGTTGTTTTTGAGCCGAGAACTGCAATAACAAATTTCCACGTGCATAAAACGACGTTTTTCAATACACTTTTGAAGCAAGAAAATAAAATAAAGAAAAATATTTTTGTCATGAATTATTAGGAAACTTTGATATAATTTTCTTTTTTTTCGGCGCTTTGCTTTTGCCAGGTTGAAGGAGAAGCAAAGGTTTATAAGCCGATAAACAGCCTATGAAGAAAAATAGAAAATTCAAATATTTTTGAGTTTATAACACAAATAAATGTTAAGTAATTTGTTCATAAACGTTTTTTTTATTGTAATAATCATGGTATTCTATTTATAAACATTATTTAAATATTCCAAAAATATTAATGCCGTAAAGACGCATATTTGCCGAGATTAAAAAAAAAATCACCTCCGAATAGAGAGGACCGACTCTGGCGCGAGACGGTGTGAATAGAGGCATTGAACCAATTTGGACTAAGTATGGGTATAAGTTATCTGTGGAAATTTTTATTCCCGCACACGTGTTATAAAATAAAAATAGCACGCGTGTGAAATACACTGCATTGTGAACCTAATCGTAGTGCGATATGAACCAATTTTCGAGGAAGTAAATTGAAAAATACTTTTTCTTTCTTTATTTATTTACAATAGCTTACGTCATAGTAAGAAAATTAGCCAATCAGCAAGTTTGATAGTGGAGCGGACTGACCAAGAGGTGCCAAAACGAATAAAGTCATTCGCTAACATTTTTTTTTTGCCCCACGCTAGGAATTTCTCCTGTATTGTGGGTGCGTTTACAAACATTTACTAAACTCACATACACAAACAGCCAGACCCGGAACAACAACTTGTAGGTCATACAAATATTTGTTCCGTGCGGGAATCGAACCTGCGACACACAGCGCTGCAATTAATTGCTTAAGAAGCAGATATATGCCAGTGATCTTGAGTGGTTAGCTTGCGTGTTTTGTACTGAGCTCACGCAACGCGTCGTACATTCAGCCAGTAATAAGACTCGCCCATCAAGGAGCGCTGTCACTGTCACAAAAAAAAGGTATTTTAATAAAACGCGTATACTATAAGATCAATAATTAAATTATCTTTAAATAGGTGAAGGTTTCAGAAAAATACCCTTTGGTAGATTTTGCGCCATTCGCAGTTTCTTATCTGCGTTAGACATAACTTTACAAATTAATTTCACTATGTAATGTAAACATAATCTAAAATATTCACATATTAAATTACTGAGAAAATGCTCTAATTTAACATATATTTTTTTCAAATCATTAACACTACTCGTTTAGACGTGATCTTCAGTATAAAATTATTAAAAGTCGGTTATCGTCGCCTTAACCACTGCGCCAACCGTGCCGTCGAATATCTTAGCCATTCTTAGCTTGCATAGCATATCTAATCCTAAACATGACATTTTACCCCCGAAAGTCACATAAAAGATGTAGAGAGGCGTTCTCAGTCTGCTAAAAAACAGCCAATCACAGAGCCCCGTTTCTTTCGAGTGCCTTGCACCGTCCAAGGTCAGGCGCAGGTAGACTGCAGACAAATCACGAAGCGCAAAGATTAAGTGCTTTCACTGTTGCAATCGCAGAGGAGACAAGTCTTCCGGTCTCGTACTGGAATTAGTTTTGTAAACTGTAGTTTTTATTTTGTATACTTTTTCCTACGCGAGTTCTAAATCCAAGAGCAGTGGTGGCCCAGTGGTAACGGCCGCGACTTACGAGTTGAAGGTCGTAAGTTCGAACCCTGACAGGCGCTATACTTCGTGTAAATGATTTCATCACCACTGCTCTCAAAACGGTGGAGGAAAACATCGTGATGCTGGTTTCCGCATGTTCTATAACCAAAAATTCGAAGACCTGTGTCATCCGCCAACCCGCACTGGGCCCGCGAGGTGGATTACTGCAGCCCAGTCCCTCTAACAAAGAGGAGGTCTGTGTCCCAGCAGTGGGAATATTATATGCTGATTATGTTCGCGAGTTCCAAATCCAAATGTTTGTTGTTTACAAGCTTGACTGACATTAGCTGCAGTGCATTTAAAGCCAAATGAAGAGTTAAACAGTTAAATTGTGGCCTTAAACATATAAAGGAATTAAAGTTTCCATGGATTTCAGATGGCTAAAGTTCGTTTTTTTTAATCCCAGATAGTAATTTGACGCTTAAAATCTTTGTTGTTTGTTTTTTTTTTTCTATTTGGATTTTGACATTTGCACCTGTCAAATTAAACTAACTTTACTTATTTATTTTTGATTGCCTTTAGAACATGCAAAACATTAGGTTTTTTTTTTCCATTTTCGGAGACTGGTAAAACCTATGTTGAGTAAGATCGTTAGAGGCTGAGGAAATACACGATAAATTTACTGGACGGGCTATTTTAAGAGTAAAACCGCAAAAGTATATTTATAAAGATAGGCTCATTGATTAATTATTTATAAGTCTAGATAGAGTGTCGTGCTGCAAAAAAAATAAAACAAACAGGCAAACTTTGTTACGCTGGTGTGCGTGACAGCTACGTGTTACACTCGCGTCACGTCATTGTGTCATTCTAGTGTGCGGGCATTTAGCGGCCAACAGTTGGACGCAATTTTTTTGACGAGTTCACAGCTTTGTCTATCTATCTAGGCATATTTACTTATTTATATCTTTGGATAGGCCGCTAATTCTTGCCCTCTTAAAATATAACACAGATACGGTAGGAATAACGGATAAAACAACCTTACCCGCAAAACCGCACATATAGGCACAAAACACGCCGCATGCAACCAACCTTCATAAAATTGCAGACTGGCCCCGCCCACGCTCATTGACTCACATGGCGGGTCAACGACCTCAGAACTAGGTGATACGATGATGTATTAAGTTTTTGTCTGTCTATCTTGTCTGTCACCGTGAATTACTATTTCGATGACAATCATGTTTATATTTGGATGTTTATGAATAGATATGACGTCAGTGATGGCAACGAGTTTGACACTTTCGCTGACGGTAGAAGTGGTCCAAGATGATAATTAATTATTTTGTATTCATAGGTTATGAGTGTGTCGTGTGGTGCCGGACGTAAAGAATAGCACCATTCTATTTCATCCCGTGGGTGTCGTAAAAGGCGACTAAGGGACTTACTAGAGAATGGCCAGCAGCGTTCTCTATGCATTTTAACACCATACTGCGATCGCCAACTCGCCTGCCAAGCGTGGCGATTATGGCAACCCCCCCACCTCCATTGAAGGAGGTCTATGTCCAGCAGTGGACGTCTTTTGGTTGAAATGATGATTACTGTATCTAGATATATTAAACAATTTTTCATCAGGAATTTCTCAGTAGCAGCGCGGAGTCGAAAGTGTCCGGTTGATGACAAGAGGCACGCCTCGTAAACCATCCTCCTCCTCCTCCACATTACATGGGACTTAAACATAACTGATGAAATGTGGGTGTACTATTTAAAGGTACCCCTCTGCTTAACCCATCGAATATTACAGGCGTGATTTACGATACTTGACTCCTTCAACCTTTTTCTATCAACATATGGGCAGTTGCGTCATGAATGCGCCGTGTTATCAATTATAATACACAGAGACAATTGAATGTTCAGTGTCAATTGATATTGTGCATCGCTCTCTAAGAATGTTATGGAGAATTCCGAACTAGCAATCAAAATCAAAAGTCATTTATTCAAACTAGGCGGAGAATCAGCACATTTCGAACGTCAAATGCAAAAACATACGAGTTTAAAAGTGTTTTGAGCAAGCTAGACGAGACACCCCGTTTCAATGTTATAGAATACTAGCTGCGCCCCGCGGTTTCACCCGCGCAAATCTCGATCCCGTGGGGATATCGGGATAAAAAGTAGTAGCCTATATATTAATCCAGGGTGGCAGCTACCTCCATACAAAATTTTATCAAAATTGGTCCAGCGGTTTGAGCGTGAAGAACTAACAAACAAAATAAGAATAACAATAATTTATTTGTTTAATTTTTTTTATTTTTTTTATTAACACACACTCACAAAATAAGAATAATTTATTTGTTCAAAAATATACAGACATTTCAATATTAAAGTGATACACTTACACTTTTATTCAATGATGTGATATTGAACATCTGTGCCCGAACTAGATATAAAATATCTGTATTTCAGACATCAGCGCTCTTCCCCTGTTGTAGGCGACACTAGAAATTAAACTTTGTTTATCATAACACATTAAACATAGAGATAAAATAATATTAAAATAAAAGGAAATGACAAATATAGGAGAACAAACTTTTGTCTTTATAATATTAGTGTGATTATCGAAATTGGATTATAAACAGTAGTTGAATACACAATTGAAGATACCTCGAATGCAAAAATACATAGATTCATCATCATCATCATTTGGCTAGACCTTTCCCAACTATTTTAAAGTCGGCTTCCAGTTTAACCATATGTTTCTCCATACCAGTATTTTACATAGAGCTATAACTGTATATCTGACCTCTACCACTCAGTAACTGGGTAATACACCAACTGGTAACTGGGTACTTGTGGCTGACTACCTGCAGTATTGTCTCTCCTGCTCCCTTTAAACCATCCAAAGGTTGTCTGTAAAAGATCGCTTTTAGCGATAAGACCGCCCATTGTGTCACCCTATGTAAAATTTAAACATTTATTTCTGTAACTTTTATGGTGTACATAATAAAGAGAATTCTATTCTAATAAGATACCCCTTGGTAAGACTGGTTGTCAGACTTCCAAGCTTCTGACGACCCGTAACGACTGTCAAAGATCCACGAATAACAGCCGGGACCAACGACTTAACGTGTTTTCCGAGGCACGGAGAGGTCTTGGTGTGTAAAGATGGTCACCCTCCCACGGACCAATCGCGGCGAGCGTAGCATAACCTGATCTACACGTGCGGTCGCTATTACTTAACCACAAGCCCCTCTGATTAGTCTAAAGTCTCTCTACTTAGCCACAAGCCCCTACTTATCCACGAGCTCCTCTAAAATACATAGATTATACTCACTAATTAGGAAACGGTTTGAACCGCTCCTTCCGCCAAATATTGTCGTAGAAATTGAAGAAGGACTAGTGAGTTCTTCCGGAGATCCTAAAGCAAGACTTGATCTGCTTAGAATAGCCACCGAACGACTTCCCCAGATGAATAGTTTGCAAAAGGAGGTCCTGTGAGTGTCGTAAAACACTCACGCCAGATAGGTACACACGGCTACACATCAAGCTATACATTTCCAGTATACGCTGACCTCTTATTGTACGGAAATCCTACATAAAGCGAGATCAGCGTATACTGGAAATGTATAGCTTGATGTGAAGCCGTGTGTACCTATTTGTCGACAGGACTGTCCCGACGAAAAAGGGTATCATACGTCATTCATTCTGTAAGTCGTATGGGAACCCAGAAATACCTAGTTATCAAACCTCGTTTTTTATTATTTCCGCAACGACCTTCATCTCCCTGGGAAAATACAAATCACCCATTATTATAAATCTGTAGGCAAACTAAAGAATACAAATTATTAATTAACATGAGTCACATGTTGTTTTGGTTCAGTAAAGTTTCCCACTCATAAATCGGTTTGGAGAAATTTCCAGTCGTTTATTTTTAAACAATTCTTTTAAATTAGTCTTGGGTGGTTCGGCTTAGTTCAAATTTGGCGAATGTGGTCCGACGACTGGTTTTTTGTGAGGACAAATGGAGAGAGAAAAGGAGAAAAAACTTTTAAGGAGACGACGAGAAGGTTTCTAAGCAAAGAATTATGGAGGAGATAAGGATTAGATTTAATTCGTGTAGTTCGTATCTTTTTGTTAAGGCTCCGTGCACGAGAAAAACCCTTTTCTTTTTTTCGTCAATTTCTTATTTAATTGTGAGAAAGATTGAAATAATTGAACCATTAAGTCTGTGTAACTATAAAAGTATAGTTTTCGTGGTGCTAAACCATTCGTGTCAGTCTAAGCACCTGTTAATAGTTATCGATAGGATATCGTGCCCCTGACACACAGGCAGTGAGGCAGCTGAAGCGGAACTGAACGGGCAGGATTTAGTCAGTAAAAGTCTGACACGCCTTCCCACTCCGCTCAGAGCGGGAGAAGTTATTTGCTAATTTCCCACCCAAAAAAAAAAGCACCTGTTAATAGTTTCATCATTTTTGCGCTCTTGAAAATATTGTATATTTCGCCCTTGATTTACTCAATGAAGATATTGTATAATCATTCAATAAGATTTAGATTTTATCTCAAGGATAGCTGAAGCCGATTATGTGATTTTTAAATTTCTTGATATGGCTTGCTAAATAATGGGAAAAAATACATTACCGACTGGGTTTAAAAAAAAAATAGGTTTTTCAATATTAATTTTCTGCTCTATCTTGTATCGCAGTTGAAAAAACTGCTTCAACTACATGTAGGTAAGTAGACTATATAATGATGTTGATATTTTTTAATGTTCAAAATCAAAATAAGTCTCTTGTAAAAAGATGATCAAACGTCAGTCTCGCGTCATTTTTCGGAAAACTTTTTACGAATATTAGTGATTTTCCATGAATACTTAATTCATTTAAAAAATCCCTTACAGCCACATGCAAAACAAAGAACTCGAATTTTAAATCCCAAACAATTTCGTTTTAATTCCTTTGTCCTTTCTCACAACCAATTAACAAAATTGATCAAAATCAGCCGATTTCGTGCACGGCCCGTTAAGGACAACTGACTCACCGGTGAGACGGCCGGCCTTTAGCGGTAGCCCTTTACCGGTACCTAACCTTTGGATTTCGAGGTTTCTGCAAACAATCATGTGAAATGAAATTGATCATTAAGTTTTAATAAGTTATCTCTAATCATTAGGAAGATGAAGGGTTACATTTGGGCGCTTGCATCATTTGTAAGGATTCGTTCAGAAACAATACGCTACCTTAAACAGATTGATGATGACAGTAAAGATTGCGTACCTAATAGGCTATCGAAAATGGTAACTCAAAAAATCCAAAAACTCAAAGCATTTATTTCAAATAAACCAAATACAGGCACTTTTGAATTGTCAAGGGGTCGGACAGTCATAATGATAAGCTAGTTGCCCATTCCAAAGCTTAGTATGTACCTATGGAGAAGAACGGGCAAGAAACTCCACGGACATTGTTTGATTTTTTGATTTTGTTTATTATATTTTATTATTTATTATATTTTATTATTTTTTATTTATTATATTTTATGATTGTTTGTTTATTGACACATTAACATAATTATTATGGTGACAAAATATTGGTTAAGTACATACATCATTCGTGTTGAAATTCAACATGTGAGAATGATGCAAAACGTCAAAAGCGTCCGTAATAAAAAGATTAAAAAAAACAATTCATAAATTAAATTAAATTAAAATAAGCTATGGCCGCTAAGAGATGACCAGTCCCTACTGATGGCGCCCGTTCACGAACATGACGCATGGATGAGCACCAACTACACAACCAACCAACTAACTAACCGTTAACCAACTTTCAATCACCACAACCGTGCAACTCCATGAAATCTGACATTTTGCTGATTTATATACAGGGTCAAATTAAATTAGGTAGCGAAACTCCGCAGCCGTGATGGGTATCGATGCCAGAGGCTCTGCGCGGGGGCCGGAGGCTCTACGCGGGGATCGTGTGGTCCATGGCCCTTTACGGGGCACCGGTGTGGGCGCGTTCCTTAAGGCTGCGACCAGCCCGCCAATTGAACGCGTCCCAAAGGGTCATGGCCATCAGGCTGGTACGGGGTTACCGCACGGTCTCCCGTGAAGCGGCGGGCCTCCTTGCCGGACTACCGCCATGGGATCAGGAGGCAAAACTACTTGCGCGCATCTGGGAGTGGCGCGAGGAGGCGAAACGCCGGGGTGAAACTCCGCTGCCGCGAGAAATCACGGCACAGCGGACAGAGCTCCGGCGGGATCTCATGGCGGCATGGAGAGTGCGATTGTCGCAACCCAGCGCTGGGCACGCCACAATTGTGGCGTGCCCAGCGCGAAGTCTCCTCTTTGAGGAGTGGCTAGAGAGGCGCCACGGCGTCCTCACGTTCCGCCTAACGCAGGTCCTCACCGGACATGGTTGTTTCGGGAGGTTCCTGTTCAGGATAAAGCGGGAGGAAACGCCCGGGTGTCACCACTGTGTGGATCGCCCGGGGGACACGGTGGAGCATACGGTGGAGGTCTGCCCAGCTTGGGTGGAGCACCGCCGTGGCCTCACGGAGGCGATCGGCGGCGGCGATCACTCGCGTCCGGCCCTGGTTCAGGCCATGGTTCGGAGCGAGAATGCATGGGAGGCCGTCACCTCCTTCTGCGAAGCAGTAATGCTTGCGAAGGAGAAGGCAGAACGCGTGAGGGAGAGGCAAGGTCCACGCCCTCGCGCCCCTAGTCGCCGCAGGAGACACCCCGGGCGTCGGGAGTCACAAGCCGATTTCCGGCCACCGTAGGCGCGGACGGTGAGCGATGGGTAGCTCACCGTCCGATAAGGACCAGGCCCGGGTCGACGGCGCGTTGTGTTCCACGCGCGCCTCAAAGAGTTGTCAGCAGCAACTGACGGGTTCAGTTAGGGCCAATGCCTGCCAGGGTTGCGAATTTGTCCGAAAGAGATATCGTGGCCCTGGCACACAGGCAAATGAAGGAATACGGGTGGGTTTTAGTCAGTAAAAGTCTGACAGAGTCTGTCCCGCTCCGCCCAGAGCGGGAGGAGTTATTTGATAATTTCCCACCCAAAAAAAAAAAAAAAAAAATGGGTATCGATATCTAAACACGACAAATAAAATAAAAACACATTTGATGTTTTTTTTTGTGGGTCTACTGACCGCTTTGTTTTCTTACTTTAAGTATGGGTTGAGAAAATCTGTTTTCTTTTGTTTTATCATGTATATAATATATGGATATCAGTACCCATCACGCCTAAGAAGTATACACAAAAAAAAACAGATTTTTCAAGTTGAAGGATCAAAAAATCAATTTTTTGTTTGTTTATATAATATATGATGTTTTCAGATATCGATACCCATCACGTCTGCGGAGTTTCGCTAGCTAATATAATTTGACCCTGTATATGTATTTTTAAACGAGTCATGTTTGTAACGGCCCCGACTGTAGGTCGTGGGTTTGAACCCAGACAGGCGCTTTACTTTGTATAAATAATTTCATCACCTCTGCTCTCAAAACGGTGAAGGAAAACATCGCGAGGAAACCGGCATGTCCTAGAACCAAAAATTCGAAGACATGTGACATACTATCAACTGGCACTGGGCCCGCGTGGTGGATTACAGCCCACTCCCTCTCGAAAAGAGGAGGCCTGTCTCCAAACATTATAGGCTGATTACGCATGTTTTTATAATCTCATCGGCTTTATACCGGAACACTGCAACACCGCTCGGAAATAAATTCCGTTCCAAATCATCCAAAAATCTCCAATTATGAAATCTTTTGTTTATCTGCCGCCGTTGTAAAACCCTCATTTGTCGTCATCGTGGCCGACGGTCGTCAACCTCGAGGCAAACTTGTTGAATGTAAAGGGATTGTGTACCGTCAGCGACATAAGCGGATGAAATCTGAATAAAAGATACTTTATTATAAAAAAGAAAAAAGTATTTATTGGGACTCGCACAGGAGATCACAAATTAAAATAAAACAAACTCATCGAAATATTAAAAACCAAAAAACAATACAAAGTAAAATGAAATGAAATGAAATCGTTTATTCTGTAAGTAGGATATTAGAATCACTTTTACACGTCATATAAAAATAAAAAAAACTAGATGTAGCCGACATTTCCTATCTGACTACCCCTGAGGAGAAATGGCGAAACAAACTCAGGGGTCAAAGTCTCTTTTAAAGTCCAGGCATAATCTTGGTCAGATCATGTGAGGACCATGTAGATCCGTGTCTGAAATGGTCTTTTGAGGAAAGAACCACACAAATTTGAGTGGACCTGTCCAATCAGTGCAAGCATTTGTCAGCAATCAACTGGTCGAAAATGGTCATGTAGGTGGTGGTGTGATTATAGATAGTATTTATTTTAATGATTTTATACTGAAGATCACGTCTAAACGAGTAGTGTTAATGATTTGAAAAAAATATATGTTAAATTAAAGCATTTTCTCAATAACTTAAAATGTAAATATTTAAGATTATGTTTATATTACATAGTGAAATTAATTTGTAAAGTTATGTCTAACGCGGATAAAAAACTGAGAATGGCGCAAAATCACCCAAGCATATTTTTTTGAAACCTTCACCAATTTAAAGATAATTGAATTATTGATCTTTTAGTATACGCGTTTTATTAAAATACCTTTTGTTTTTATAAAACGCGTGTATAATAAATTGATAATGCGTCAACATAGGGACAGCGCTCCTCGATGGGCGAGTTCTATTACTGCCTGAACGTACGACGTGTTGAGTGAGCTCAGAAGCTCACTGGCATATATCTGTGTCTTAAATAACTATAAATCGCTGTAACTTTTTTAAGTTACTGATTAAAGAAAGCTATAAAAAATATGTTGTCACCATGAGAGTACCATACTATCTGCTAGTTGCTGCCATGAATACTCGTAGTAGAAATACCAGCAACTTTTTCCTTTGCTCAAGTTAAGTCGTCTCTGTAAGGACAATGTTTGAAGTGAAAACTTCTGCGATTTTTGGTAGGGGAAAAACTTACGGGTTCGCGTCACTGACATGCCCGCGCCGACATGCTGTAGTAGCAGTAAGTGAAGTTAAATTGACCACGTGAAAAGTTAAATTTGTGTTTTAGATAATCATTATTTTATTGAAGTGAAAGATCTCTACGCGCTTTGAGCGATAAGTTTTCAATTTTGTCGGTATGTTATTTTGCTTAAGGTGAATCTGCAGCTGTATCCCGCGAAATTCAAAATTTCTTACGTTTTTTTTGTAATTTGCAGGTCAGTGGCAGGTTGTACCTTGATAACAATATGATTCGTGACTGGCCTGCAGGTTTGTACGATGTACGAAGACAGTTAAAATAACGCTTTTCAAAGCTTACTGTCAGTCCTTCTACACGTGCAGCCTGTGGGTCAATCTAAAAACTGTTTCACAACAGAAAACTCTGTTACCCACATTAATAGATAAGTGCTTTTGACTCCAACACCACCACCAACAATCCACAAATGGAAAATAGTTCAAGGGATCACTCTAGATTAGCTGATCCATTACAGCCACGAAAAATGATATTTTATGCTAAACATGTAGTTTTTCTAGAAAATATTCGTTTGCACGTCCACTACAATGGCTGGTATGTCAATTGCATGCAAACAAATTGACTTTAAGACATTTTTTTGAGCATTTAGACGGTACTAACACGAGCCCAAAAAGTTTTATTGGTCCAATAGGAAAGACACTAAATCATTGCGAGTGCCTACCGGTCAAAACATTTTGTACCTTAACCTTGGCAGATTACCATAAAGTGGATTCCGAAATAATACCAGCTTTTCGCGGGATCCCATGTCACGCTCAAGCAACCGAAATATTCATAAAATTGGTTACAGAATCATACTCAGGAGTCTGTGGATCGGTGAGAAGGGAAGGCTGGATTAGGAATTTTATTACTCGTAGTTAGAGGCGATTCGTATTATTCCCTCGGTCAATAAAAAAACCCGCCAAGTGCGTTTTTGTATCTGCGGCTGCCGTGGCGTTGTAGTACGTCAGGGATGTTTGCGGACAACAACATTGATGGTTTTGCCGCCATTATAAGAAAAAGATGTGCATCCCTGATGTCGCGTGTTTGCGGCAGCACCAACAGTATTCTCCGTGTGTTCACGGATCGGTGGGATTCTCCGATGTTGCGGAGGTGGCTGAATTTTAATTTTAATTGTTTTGTTAATCTTTGTCTGTACTAACACTAGATGATAAGTAAAATTGTTACTAACTCTATGGCCATTTGTCTGAAAATAAAAGTATTCTATTCTATTCTATAACAGATATGTATTTACAGAATTATAATCATTAGAATCATTAATACTTCTCACAAAGTCAGATTTGTTCCATTTACTGACTTGTTCATGAAATCATGACATTGGGGAACAAATCTAACAGAGAAATGTATTAATGATTAAAACCACACAACACAACCTGTCACTGACCTGCAAATAGCAAAAAACGTAACCAAATTTGAATTTCGTGGGCAGCGGATACATCTAAATGTTTCTTTTTTCAACCGACATTGGGCCAATGCATGGCAAATGTTGTCCAAATATGTCCAAAAAATTTTGATCATTTTGTTAATTTAGTACCATATACAATATTAGTTTTAGTATATGCGAAACCCGAAACACGTGTGTGGTATTTTTATGTAAAGAATCTAAGTACAAAATTCAAAACTGTATCATGGAAAATCACAAAGTTATAAGGTTGTTATGTTACCGGGTTGTCCGTACAAAAACATGTTAACGGCGCCCCTGTGCCTCCAGGGTCGTCTTGCGCTCATTGATTTATAATTTGGCAGTAGGTACCTAACCGTACGGCGATTGTATTGTAAGTAATGAAATGTTGATAACATTTTCCATCAAACTTAAATATTTTTGGGACAAAATAATAACATGGTGCAAAAATCATGGAAATCGATTCAGTTCCTTATACTGAACAAACTATATTCAGGTTTCGCATATACTAAAAATAATGTTATATAGGTTACTAAATTAATAAAACAATCAAAATTAACTTTATTTGCTAACCATACCTCGCACAATACACAAGTTACATTATACCGCGGAAAGTAGAGGGATGATTGTGTGCAAATTATCTGTATGTATAAATTAATTAGTTAGGTATGTTAGTTAGCAAAATAGCCCTATATGAAGGGACAGGTGGAATGATATGATCCACACAAGTGATTGACGTGAATACATTATATGGTATTGACAAATTAACTGTCGACACGTATGGTCCTAATTAAGATAAGATGGTTAGAAGTAATTTGTTTATTTTAAACGATCTGAGGGCCTAGACAAATGGCATTCGCTTCGGAGCGATTCTATTTCTACAATCGCTATCGCTTCAACGATAACGAAGTTCGATTGGCAGGCGATAACGTTTGTCAAAAAGTGACACTTGGCTACGCATCTCTACGGAACTTATCGTTCGATGCTGCCGATTCGTTTCATGGAATCGCATGATGATAACATTGTCTAGCTAATTTCGATAGCTTATGTCAACCCCATACATTTTTTGGCTTTTCTACTAGCGTTATCGCTAATCGAATGTTACTTTGTCTTGGCCTTTTAAGCCCCATGATTATAGCAGGGGCCTACTTAGCTATGTTGTAACTATATGTAAAATCACAAATGAATGAATGAATGAATGATATATTTACGGACTATGTAGATCTCTATTTATGCTATTTAAATGGGAGCGGTGAACGTAAAGGTTACAAATGTAATATGACAATAGTTTTGTAAATAGACTCTTGTTGAATTGCGGTTAGGACGTCCTATCACGTAAGTATATATTCAATTACCAATGCGAAGTTTAATTTGTTATACGATTAATGAAGATGCTTTAGAAGAAAGGTCGTTAACCCGCGGCCCCCGGGTTGCCTGCGGCCCGCGGTGGCAGCCTTGGCGGCCCGGCCATAGGTTGGAAAAAAAAATTTCAACAACATCATTCCAGCCGAACGACGTCCACTGCTGGACATAGGCCTCCCCCAAAAGCCCCGGGAGGGGGTTCACCATAATCGCCACGCTTGGCAGGCGGGTTGGCGATCGCAGTATGGTGTTAAAATGCATAGAGAACGATGCTGCCCATTCTCTAGTAAGTCCCTAGACGCCTTTTACGACACCCACGGCAAAAAATGGGATGATGTAATTCTTTACGTCCGGGCACATGGAACCAAAATAAATTTATTTATTACTGTTCATATCTAGAACAAAATAGACAGGTACCTACACTAACGCGCGAAAACAGTTTGGGAATTGCAACAACCAATATTGGAGCAGATATTGATAAATTAGTTAATTGTAAACAATGTCAAAAATCTCATTGATTGAATTTTATTAGAATCATTTCCTGATTAATGAATGAATCATTGCCTTGTTAAGTTGTATTGATAAATAACTTCTATGATTGTTGTTTTTTAATGAATTATCTACCTACTTAGAAGTTTAAAATTATGAAAATAATCAATTTACCTTGTGTGCCGTCCAACCAAAAAATCAAAATATTCTCGGCCCTTGACTTCAAAAAGGTTGAAGAACTCTGCTTTACTCGTATAAGGATACTGTAATGTTTTTTTAGTCTACTGAGCCTAAAATTATGATAGAAATACAGAAAATAGTTCTTTACTTATAGATTACAGGAAAACTTTTATGAAGTCTGTGATAGAAAGAAAGAAGAAAGAAAATACGTTTATTTGCGGTAAACATGACGCAAGAAAGAACATAAACACAAAAATAAAAAAAAGGTTGGGGGAAACATGCGTCACATCCACGCAAAACGGCTATCGTTCAGCATTAAGGCTTCTACATACCGGGCCGACTTGTCGCGCGACGCGACGCGACACAAAGGCACCGCTCGTCCCGCGACACGCGGGGCCTTTGTGCCGTGTCGCGTCGCGCGACAAGTCGCGCTGGTATGTAGAAGCCTTTATACTGCGACCATATGCAAGACAGAGCCCCAGCGCTGATCTTAAAATAACATGGTAAATCACTCAATATTGTGCGTACAAACTTACATTTGCAGTTGGAATGAATGCGGATCATGTTTTTCAACTACAATGTTAAGTTTGTTTGGATAAATTCATCCCAACTACGGAACCCTTCATTGTGCGTGGTCCGACACGCACTTGGCTGGTTTTTTTTTTTAGTAGGTAAATACCACATTATGATTGTGTCATCATCACCGTCGCGTCGTCCTTCATTACAATTCATTTGGGATCGACACAGCCCGAATTTTTCTTCCTTAAATTTCCATTAGCATTAATTTATGAATTCACTTCTATCATAAAAGTAATTGAAACAAACTTATTAATTCCTTAAACTATTGCTCATAAATTTTTCAACAGTATTAAACCTTCCGTACATCTATGCTCTCCTAGTAGCTACAGCGCGTTCAATATTCCTCGCCAGTTCATAGAGGCGCTGATGGTATGGGATGCGTTTGTGGTAATTTCATACATCTATGCGGACCTGGTACCGAAAACGCGTATAGTAGTACTTCTTGCCAGTTCATAGAGGCGCTGATTGTATTGTATGATGGGGAAACTTCTATATTTGTCACTTTCTCGCGTTTATGCCCGCCTAGTACCTACAGCGCGTTCAGTATTTCTCGCCGGTTCATAGGGCGCTGCTCGTGAAGGAAAAACATTCAACAAGTTTCAAATACTTCACTATTTCGTTCAGTTTTCTTATTTAATTTTGTATCAAGGATTGAAGAGCCATTAGGAGCCTCAAATAATAAATCATTGTTATTTAGATAAGTTTAAACATGATCGTTATTTAATTGTTTATTAACCTTAATTTAATCGGCCAAAATATTAAGAATTTGGGCAAACTGGAACGTAACACAGAAAAGGGGTAGAGTTATAAGGGTGAAAGGGATGACGAATCGCGCATGCGTTCTACGTCGAAAATGCTTGTCTGGTGAGTCACACATACGTCGGAGACAAATATTCTCATCGGCATCTTGTTCCGATAAATTTCCCTAAAATCCTATTTCGACTACCGAAAAGGAGTGAAGTGAGCCGAAAAATGGCGCCTGTAATAGAGCCGAAGAGGCGTGTGAAATCAATACTGAAACCCGGTGATAACCCGATTGCAAAAATAAGGAAAGCGAAGGGGGATAAACAATTCTCCAGGGCGTACATAAATAAATTGTTGAAGAAAGTGCTGAAGAGGCGTGCTAATACGCATGATTCTGTGCATCTGATTTACAAGACGTATCGTAGGATGATCAAGATGGCTTGTGAGTTGGTGGCTCGTCGTCATAGGAAGATCACCCTTAAGGAAGCACATATTGCTATGGCTAAGCTGATTCCTCGGGAGGTGGCTATGACCGCTATCAGGGAGTTTCGTCAGCAACCAGGCGATAAAGTGGCGGCAACAGCAATGGATGCGCCACCAGCTGATGAGTAGGCCGAAGTCGAAATCACAGTAGTGTGTAGTGTAGTGATTTTGTTTTTGTACCTAATCAGTTACCCTGAAGTAAATAGCAAGTATGCAATGTGAGTGTTGTTTTATTTACAGTTCGAAATCTGATAAAAAGTGTTGTCACAATTTTGGCGCCCAACATCATGAAACATTGACATAAACTTACTTCTAACTTATTTTAATTAGATAAACAAGCATACTGCATCGATTATTTACGATGGTGAAAATATCAATATTAATTATAATGTTGTTAGGGTGAGCTTGTCAATTTCAACCCTCTTGCTGAATGATTGATGTTATATCAATCGTTTAGCGAGAGGGTTGCAATTCAAATACACTGGCTTGGATAACGATGAGTAGGTATTTAGTATCTAACTTAAAGATCTCTTTGTATAAGCATTTAATTGGTTAAGATGAGCTTGCAATGATAACATCATGCTATCATTGATAGGGCTGGGCTACAATCTTAAATTTATATTCCTATGCCGATTTCGGCTATTTCAATTTTGACGACTATGTGTTACTAGCATGTGCTAGATATCCGACTAATGTAGCCTGTCCTAGCTGAGAAGTTGAAAGAATCCGAAGAAATACTTAAACCTTTAATTTTAATAATAATTATGGTTGCTTCACGAAAACAATCTATGAATACCAGTGAACGTTTAACTAGGACTTTCATAAAAATATCAACATAATATATTATAATCCTTTAATTTTTATTCGCATAGTTAATAAAAGCTTTTCAAATTAAGTATATCATCATCATTATTTCAGCCGAAAGACGTCCACTGCTGGACATAGGCTTTCCCTAAAAAGGGGTTGCCATAATCACCACGCTTGGCAGGGGGGTTGGCGATCGCAGTATGGTGTTAAAATGCATAGAGAACGCCACTGCCCATTCTCTAGTAAGTCCCTTTATCGCCTATTACGACACCCACGGGAAGAAATAGGATGGTGTTATTCTTTACGTCCGGCACCACACGGAACAATTAAGCACATTTTCCTGCAATTGGCAAAAGATCCAGGTATTTTGTATATCTTGAAAAGACAGAACACTGAATGCAGAGAAGAAATGCTACCAAGTTCTTATCTTGATTTAGGTTTTTAATGAATAAACTACCAACCCTAATTACCTACTACTCACGTGTCCATTGTATAGCAGTTAATACGTATAATTAAAACGATAATCATTGCTACCTACCTAATTATGATGATTGCGTAATGACTTAAAGAATTCTCCCACTGCGCTGTAATAATGACTCTAGTGGCGATAACTGGTTATAATCATTGCTATGAGTATGTCGTCTTATTCCTAGAATAAGACGTCTTCTTCAATCATTGAATTAGCTAGTACGACTCTATCCCCTTAATACAAAACAAGGTTTATCTTCAGACCCAGGTTTAAAACATGGAGCCATTATTGAATTACGAAATTATTCCGACTATGGTAAAGTTCCTATACACAAAACTGACTTAGTACCGAACTAAGTTTTCAGTTTTGTATAAAGAACGGTATTTCATTCACTGTTACGTTCGTATTACAAAAACTGGCTCCATGGTTTAAGCCATGTCAAAATATAAATCTTGTTTTGTAATAAGGCGGTAAAGCTTTTGCTATTAACCCCATAATTATAATTTGACATTCTGACCACAATAATCTCTGGACCATAGTATGAATTATAAAAGAGACTGGCCTCTGAGTTTGTTTCGGGGTTTTGTCTCAAAGAAGTGAGATAGCAATGCCTCATCAAGTTTTAAAGTACCTAGTGTAGTTAGTGTGTATTATTTATTAATAATCATATTACTTGAAATTAACATTTGCAATTTTTTTAATTTAAGTTGGTATATTTCATCATCATAATTTCAGGCGAAAGACATCCACTGCTGGACATGCCTCCTCCCCGCCGTTTCAAGGGGGTGTTTGTCGCCACGTTTGGCAGGCGGGTTGGTGATCGCAGTATGTTTTTGTTTACACTAAACCCGAAAAGGGGTCATTGTACTCATCATTATGAACAACTTTTACTATGGGACCAAAGTTGAAATCGCGAAAAAAATATCAGCTGTTCCCTACATTTTGACGAGTTCAGCGAACTTAAATGTAGGGAACAGCTGATTTTTTTTTCGCGATTTCAAGGTTGGTCCCATAGTAAAAGTTGTTCATAATGATGAGTACAATGACCCCTTAAGAGGTTTAGTATAAACAAAAACTAATGTTGTATAGTTTTTTTTTTTTTCATTATTCCGTGGAGCTCCCACAGAGGTTTTGCGGAGCACACATTGAGTATGGTTGCTATAGACTATAGAATCTATAGATTTACATACGTCTAATAACTATATGGAAATACATAGATATTAACAAGGTAATTATTTACCGCATTGCTCACGTCAATTAACACCAATAAAACTGTAAAACACTGTCACTTATTAATAATTGTTACGTAAAGACTGAGAATCCTTCATTTTCATGCTGCGTTAGGATGAATGTATAAAATTAACCCTTTTAGACCTAACTTTTTTATTTTCTCGTACAGATTTAAGTACATTTTCAGTGTTTTAATAGGTATTAAGAACTAGGAAAAAAAATATTAAAAAAAGTCACGGGAGTCATCTTTTTGAGAAAAACTTGTTTTTTTTTCACGCACAAAGTGGTAATTAAAAAATACGTGGTAATTAAAATAATTTATTATTATTATAAAAAGAAAATTACGGACCCTCCCTTGCACGTAAAGTGGGGATGATATTTCTATCCCATGGTGTGGGGTATCGTTGGATAGGCCGTTCAAAAGTATTGCGGGTCTGTGATAACCATTTTTCGATTCAGGGATCCGTTTGCGTAATATTATTAAGTTTTTAATTGCTATATTTTACCAAATTATAATGAGTACTTTAGAAGTTATGAGGGCTTTGATAACAGATGAACATACATACATACTCACAGGTACCGGTTAAAATCATAACCTTCCTTTTTGCTTCGCCGTAGTTGGGTAACAATTAGGAAACCCACTGACTGTATTAATGTGTTTGCCTGTATTAATAACTTCTAAGGTTTTCCCTGCAGTTCTCAGTTAATGTTGAAGATATAAATAGCTATTGTATGCAGTTATAATTAACTAGTTAGTGGAAGTTTTTGCGTCAGTGTTGCATCGTAAAATTAATACCGTGTATCTGTGATCTCATGGTGACAAATTAATGTATATACTTTTGACTCATTGGTCAGTGTGTTTCAGGGAAGCTAAGGAGTAATTTTAATATTAGCAGTGGCAGTGTCGGCAGTGATGTGGCGGCATCAACATCGCCAACATGCGAACTACGCGTCACTCTGACGTCACGCAAAGACCTGCATCGCGCAAGCAGAGTTTACCGCGCGACTAGCATATATACAACGTCCCGACATCATCCGTCGGACAGTTGCCCACTGGACACAACACCCGTCTGGTCGGAGGATCCTCCTTTTTCTATGGAGGATGAGTGAACTTTACACCCTGTTTCTCATGTCCCTTTAATGTTATGGCATGCTGTAACGGTAAAAGGCGACTAAGGGACTTTCTAGAGAATAGGGAGCAGCGTTCTCTATGCATTTTAACATCATAAGGCGATCGCCAACCTGCCTGCCAAGCGTGGCGATTATGGCAACCCCCTCCCAAATGTTGGGGAGGCCTACACTGAAAAAAATGCGAGCTAACTAAGATACATTTTCTCTTAGTTGGCATTAAAATGTTTGGAATCACTATTTATTTATTTACTCTATACAAGATAGCATATTTGCCAGAACAAATTAATTTTATTTATATCGACAATGTGACATGTACAGAATAATCACCGGTCTTTGTTACATCATACATGCTTTGTTTGATTTTACGTCTTCACTTTTTTAAATCAAATAATAATTTTAGTTGATGGTAACAAGCAACTTGTTAGCATTACATCATTCTTAAACTGACCAACATTTGAGTTAAATTAAATAACTACCCGTAATTAAACTAATTAATTACTTAGTTGACGGAACTATGATAATTTAACAAAGTTCTCCTAGCTCCAGAAGTCAAGATCTTGTTAGGCTCGTATGGATTCAAGATGCGTGATCACATTAAACAAGATGTTTGTTAAAGGAAACACTTTTTTTTTTCAGTGTATGTGCAGCAGTGGACGTCTTTCGGATGAAATTATGATGACTTTCGGGCTTCTGACGACCCGTAACGATTGTCAAAGATCCAGACAGCCGGGACCAACGACTTATCGAGCTTTCCGAGGCACGGAGCAGTCTCGGTATCTAAAGATGGTCACCCATCCACGGACCAACCCCGGCAAGCGTAGCTTAACCTGATGGATCGATCCGTGCGGCAGTTATTACATAGCCACGAGCTCCTACCTCTAAGAAGGAATATAAAAGGCAATAACCCTAACTTTTATTTTTAGAGTGTACCTACGTATCTGGAAAGGCCATATTTAGCAGTGCAATTTTACAAAGTTATAATTGAGGAAGTTATTTAAAGCTTGCTCAATATTTTGCTAGCAGATTTTTTGCGTAGGATAAAAATAGTATAATACTCTGTTTATATTTAAAATAAACAGAATAATTAATGGAATCTCAAATTTTACTACTACACTTGTTTAATGAGTAGTAAAACTGGCTTATTTTTATCTACAGCCACTTTTACTGACTTTTAGTGCTTTTTAGAGTATAAGCAGCTGATACAAATACTATGTCAGAGATTGTGAACTTTTGGGGCGCTTGTAAACAAAAATTTTGTAGTCCGGTAGGACTGTATAATCGGGTAGGTGAGTCGAACAGGCTTAACATGAGAACCGTAGCGTTTTGTCGACGGAAGATTAGACAAAAACCGGCCAAGTGCGAGTCGGACTCGCGCACGAAGGGTTCCGTACAATTATTATCTAAGGTAAATTGCGGTTTACGACTTATGACGTATTAAAAAAAACTACTTACTAGATCTCGTTCGAACCAATTTTACATGGTACATTATATTATTTTTTTTTGTTGTATCATTCTCTTATTTTAGAAGTTCAAGGGAACACACACATTTTAACACTTTGGAAGTGTCTCTCACGCAAACTAATCAGTTTAGAAAAAAAATATATTATAAACCGCAATATCATTTTTGAAGACCTATCCATAAATGCCCCACACGTATGGGTTTGATGAAAACAAAAAAAATTGAGGCTCAGTTCTAAGTACCCCCAAAATGTATTGTTTTTTTTTCTATTTTTGTGTGAAAATCTTAATGCGGTTCACAGAATACATCTACTTACCAAGTTTCAACAGTATAGTTCTTATAGTTTCGGAAAAAAGTGGCTGTGACATACGTTTGGACAGACAGACAGACATGACGAATCTATAAGCGTTCCGTTTTTCGCCATTTGGCTACGGAACCCTAAAAATTACGTTTCCGTGTAGACATTGGAACATTTTCGGTAGACAAGTGATTTCTATTATACAGTAGAGTAGAAATAGAAAGCCGCATGCAGCATAATCAAATTACAAAAAAAAGGAACAAATTCTGGCAGTTTTAATTTTTTTTTTATTCGCCGGGAAACTTACAGTTAGCATAAACAGTATTCTTATACTCGTACAATATAAAATTGAAGGCCATTTACAAATTTCCACTGATAAACACTAAAAATAAAAACGAGAAAACAAAAAGATCGGTACAAAATATCTATAACTTATATTAGTAAATGAATATATATAGTATTAAATTATATAGTACACGATCAGCTAATACAAACTAAAAATCGTTTAGACTCAAACAATTAAGTTTACCGTAAAGAAGTCTGGTGTTATCGGTCAAAGATCGCACAAAAGGTTTGGAAGGAAAAAGCGGAGGCGTTTGCCACTGCTGGGCCTTAAAGGCCTCTGCTTTCTCCTGACATAATGTCATCATCATTTTGCTGTGTCCGCGTATCACTGGTCAATTTCCCTCAGTCGTCAGTTTATTTAATTCGCCAGTTTCGTTGATTAGTCAGTTTCACTGATTGGTCAGTTTTACCGATTAGACAGTTGCGTTAACTCGACATTTTCCAGTGTTTGCCAGTTTTCGTCGATGCAGGTATTGGCTCGAAGTTCATCGGAGTGCCAACCGACGATAAAGAAATTTGTTCAATTTTATATGAATGAAAAATGTGTATTTTAATTAAATAATTAATTTAATTTTAATGTATTGTATTTTATTGGTGTAATGATGTTTGTATTAATTTTATGGTATTTTAATTTTAATTTCAGGTACAATTTATTGTGATTGAGACTTAGTGCCTTATTTATTTTGTAAATAAATTATTTGGGGCAGCGCAACTTGTCTTTTGCTTCCATACTTCACACTAAAAGAGTGGGACTATGTTCTATGTTAGAGGGTTTGGTTTCCGCACTTAGTCCTTCATGTGGACCATTGTGCGTGGCGTGGGACACAATACAGGTTAACAAATTTAACCAAAAAAAGGCAGTCATGGAGACCGCCGACAGAAAACTTAGTAATAACACGAGGGGAAGTGGACCGTTATCCACCACGCAGGCCCAGTGAGGGTTGGTAGATGTCACATGTCTTCGAACTTTTGGTTCTAGGAGAAGCCGGTTTCCTCACGATGTTTTCCTTCGCCATTTTGAGAGCAGAGATGATGAAATTGTTGATTTTTTACTGAATACACGGAACATTTTAGGCTAGTAAATCCAAAAGGTTGGTCATCCCGTCACAACGTTTCAGTCAATCCCAAACCGCAATGTAGTGTAGGGGAATATATATAATTAAAACTTAGTCATGAATCAATCAATCAGGAGTTGAACACATAAATCACTACATTATTAGTTAGTAGGTAGCTTGTAGCAAATATTTTTAAAGACTCGCCGACTCACCTGCATTTTTTAAATGAAAATAAAGGGATGTGGTTTCTTCTAATCTACATATTATATGTAGGTTATATAGTTCCTGTGTCCCGTTTCCCCTAGCAAACGACCTTGAGCGTTCGGTACTTCTCTGTCCCGCCGCCGTGCGCCGCTCTGCTGCGCTCTGTCTCGCTCCCGCACGCCGAATTCACACAATTTATGGAATTGTTTAATAAAAAAAGAAAAACGATCTTTTGAAATAAAATAAAACGTATATTATTTAGATTTTTAAATCATCTATCCATTAGTGTAATCCTCAAATTAATAAACGTCACCTTTAACAAAAGATGCATGCAATCAATATGTTTTGTAATATTTTTACAAAGAGATTTGAAATGTATTTATATCACACTAGCTGCACCCCGCGGTCTCACCCGCGTAAGTCTCGATCCCGTGGGAATATCGAGATAAAAAGTAGCCTATATGTTAATCCAGGGTGTCAGCTACCTCGATACAAAATTTTATCAAAATTGGTCCAGCCGTTTCGTACGTGAAACAGTAACAAACATCCATCCATACTTACAAAATTTTGCGTTTATAATATTAGTCGGATACCAATTTATATCACATACTTACCAACAAAATATAAGAACGTATAATATGATCGTAGGATATCGAACATTAATAATGTGCTTTTAGATGTAATGTATTTCTCTTAATTAATGAGTTAATAGCTTCTGAATAAAGCCTCCCGCAGACAGGCGCGACGCAATGGTGCAACGCGATTCTGGTAGAACAATTTCCATTAAATTTTGATATAAATCATTTAACTAGTCACGTTGCGCTGTCGTGTCTCAACCTTAACGAAGAAAAACGAGATTTTGCTTGGGGTAGCGCCTTAAGCCGTAACGTGTATTCGAAACCTGGAGTTTGTGACTTGATGGCAATATTACAGCAAATTATGTCTAAATGACAGACGACTCCTGGAGTTTAGACCGCGAATCGGCAAGCGTAGTGTGGGACCCTTAGCTATATGGACCGAAGACCTTAAAAAGGTGGCTGGGACAGACTGGATGCGGAAGGCGGAGGACGGAGTGTTGTGGCGCAGCCAGGGAGAGGCTTAGTAGGTCCAGCAATGGATTGCGATAGGCTGAGTTGATTGATAGTCATCCAAATATGCACATCAAATAAATGAAATCCAAGAATTCTGACTTGCATAATTATTACCTTGAGGTAATAACAATGTGTGAAAAGTTTTCCCTATTACGCTACCTATTTAAATTAAATGAAAGCGTTTAAGCATAGACGAGCTATTCAGAAGGTTCACTCCGTGTTGCTATTAGCAAAAACCAACTGACACAGTTCATAAAACCGATTTTCAATGACTACCTTTAATATTATTCTAGAACTTAGACCTAAAGCCCCCGGTGCGTGATATTATTAACGACCACGGACAGCCACAAACCGCACACCAAGGCTCTTCCAGCGATGCATGACGGTCTGTGTGGGTCTTCCGATTCGAAGCCATTTTCATTCCAAAATGCAAAGTGAATGAGAACTCGTAAAAAGCTTGCACCGCACCTTTGAAGATACCGACTTGCCGCGGATCGGACGCACCGCGACGGACGTGTCTGCGCTAACACGGACAATACTCTTCCCATGGCGCGTCGGTGCGGGCTGGTCTGCGTTCGTCCGCAATATCACGCACCGTGGGAAGCCAGCTTTATGCTGCTAAATAAGGTAGGGACTGGACAATAATTGAAGATACAGATTGCTTCCTGATTGGTCCTTTTTGCCAACTTTTTCTGTTTTAATTTTGTTTTTAAGTACCTAACTTAGTTTGCTGTTATGATTATTAGATACATTTTAACACGTGCTATCATAAGTCCACCATGTATGAAGGGGATCGGAACTGTTTCTCCTAAACACAAGTTATTTTTTAACCTATCTAGGAGACCAGTACGGCACCCACTAACTAGATTTAAACTTTATGCTTGTGCTTTATATATTACCTTGTCATGTAATCTAGTCCTAGTTGAACAATAAAGGCTTCTACATACCGGGGCGACTTGTCGCGTGACGCAACGCGACACAAAGGCACCGCTCGTCCCGCAACACGGGGGGCCTTTGTGCCGTGTCGCGTCGCGCGACAAGTCGCGCTGGTATGTAGAAGCCTTAAATCTTTATCTTATCTTATCTTATCTTTTTGATCATTGTCCTTCTAATGGGCAAAGGTTTTGCCCACAACTTTCAACTATTCCCTGTGTGCCAATTTCCCATTAACGCTTCTAAGTCATCACGCCAGCGTTTCCTCGGCTTCACTCAGCCACGACCTCCTTCTGGCGACCACTGCGTCACTATACTCCATTTGAAATAAGATTAGACATTTAAATAAACTTTTTTTCAGTCCTTGCAACCGATTTTGCCTTCTATTGCGTTGGTGGCATGACAATTAATGGCAGCTGTAAATAACAGTTGGTTTTGTAACCACGTTTTTGCTTTTAATGCCATACTTATGCCAACGGAATTGAAGTCAAAATCGGTTGGCCGGATTGTAAAAAAGTTTATTTAAATTTCTAATCTTATATTTCAAATGGAGGATAGTTAAGTAATTATTGCTCGTTAAAATAAATGGGTCTTTTTTTTCTCTTTTTATTAAGGAGCTTTGTCACAATACTGACTATGTCGCTCCATCATAACCAAATTTTGAATTACAAATTATTTTATATGATTGTAATACATTTTGTATAGAGCTCTAGCCTCGTCCGACATAGGCTTAGCTAAAATACTTTTTGAAGTACCAATTCCAAACATATTTTGGTAATCAAACAGATTTCTTCTGAGGAGTTCGTCCCGCTCATACTAGATCAAGATCTGATGTACGTCCTCGATTATTCCTAATTTCTCGCAATTAGGTGAAGGTTTGATAAGGAACGTAAACTTCCTCGATGGGATGTGACCGGATCGAAGCTTCATGGAATGGGTCTTCTGTTTCTTTTGTTTCCAACTCATTCTTGTGTAAATAATTACTGACTTTGATAAATTGCGTCATGCTTAGGTTTAATTAATTAAGATGTCTACAGTGATACACCGGTTTTACATAACGTGAATTTCTGATATACAAATTCAAAAATACAAAAATATTGTTAAACATATATTTGTTATGCTATTAATTTGATCATATCTCCGGCAGACATCCAGAAATTTCGATTTTAGCATTCGATTTGGCAGATTCTCGAGTAGACCTTTGCCAAAGGTAATTAGTTAATTACTGCGTCTTGTGATAGTCAAAACTGCAAAGTAGAAATATTAAGAATTTCCATGTTTTATTTTTATTGTAAAATAGAAAAACCTAAATGTTGAGTTAGTAGTTAGTTGTAACTGTTGTAAGTAGGTACTCGTATGTACTAATTGTTTTTAAGTTCCGCTAACAAGCACTGACCTACTTGAATGTAAGTACCAACATAATTGTTTCAGTATGTATTTTCTACTGTAAGTTCCTATTTGCCCATTTGTCTTTTATCAAAGGCATTACTGCACTAGTTGATAATATTATTTTCTGTCTATATTGAGGACAAAAAGGCTTGGGATTGAGCTGCTCCAATTTTTACATAAGTACTGAATTTTTCTATACACTCATTGATGAATTTTATACGAGTATATACAATGACATGAATGTTTACTTACAAAGTATTATATTATTTTAATTATTGTGAACGTGAAGACTGTGGGTCATCGTTTTTTTTCCCTCAGATAGTTTTAATCATGGTCTGGCAATTTAGTAATTTATGCGGCCTATCCAAACGTCCTTTCTTTGGTATTGTTCGTTGCATCATTGAGCTTCTTAAGTTCCGAGTTGAGCTCCACGATTACTGACAAATGCGTGCACTGACTAGACAGGTCCACTTAATCTGTGTGGTTCTTTCCTCGAAAGACCATTTCAGATACCAATCTACATGGCCTTCACATGTTCGACCACGATTATGTCTGGACTTTAAAAGAGACTGTGACCTTTAGCGTTGCATCATGTATCATCATCATCATAATTTATCATTGTCTTACATTCAGTCCGCACACATCCTTAACAGCCTGTGACCACCAATCCCTCTGGTGCCATTGCGTCCTCTATAAGGGTATAGGGAGAAAGCATGTTCCCCAAGATTGCTTACAGCTGTTACTAATTATTAAACACTAATGTTTCCTCCAAATATATATATATATATATATATATCTACAGTCCAAAGCTGTGACTCGTCGAAAAAAATTGCGTCCAACTGTTGGCCGTAAAATGCACGCACACTAGAATAACACAATGACAGCACAATGACGTGGTGCGAGTGTAAGACGTAGCTGTCACGCACACCAGCCTTAAAAAGTTGGCCTATTTAGTTTAGTTCTTTTGCAACTCGACCCAGAAATTTATGTGTAAATAATAATCAAAGGTTTCCTCACCATTAAATTTTCCTTCACGGTAGGTCAGTCAGTGATGTCATTGGTTAACTGAGAAATGACATTGAAAGTAGCCACATATTCACATTGGTAGTAGCCAGGTTTTGAATACACATCCTGGGCCCACACTATTATCATTTGCAGGGCAGTTGAAGTGCAGGGCAAACTAATGTGACAACAAAATCGCCTGGTACAACTTAGCATGACTGTTATTTTTTTTACAAAAAATTTAAAGTTACTCTATGGCTATAAGTGTGTGCATAAATGTGTGTGTGTAGTAAATTTCTTCTTTTTATTTTGTTTGATGACCAACTTTGTGTTCAAAAAGTGGAACCAAAAACCTTTTCACTAGCTCTACGTACATTATACTTTTCACCATGCTTTTCTTAGCCCACAACTGGACATACCCAGCACAATACTGCACTTAATCCTATCTCCAGCACAAAACATAAACTGAGTAACTGAGAAATTCTACTTGATGTCAGCACTTCGTATTTTACTACGTAGATACATCGGTACTCTGTTATCTTATGAATGGCGTGACGTAAGGCCAAGCCCCCCGTTTATCACGAGTAGGCATACACTCATGTAGGTATGTATGACACGGTATATGTATTAACGCCTGTATTTAATAACAAAGTGTGAACTTAAGTGTGAGATTTTTATTTGTATATGAGGTGTCAAGAATTCGTCATCGGAATTTTATGTCAACTTTAATATTATGAAGGTTTTTCTATTAAAAATCAGTTAAAGAATTCTCTAATTCAATAGTATCATTATTGGCATGATTGTTTCCTAAAATTTGCTCTTTCATAAATTTGGCATTGATATTTTAATGCTATCCATAAGGATAAGAGTTGGAAAGCTAAGCGGAACTCCCGGGAGTCTTGCAACAGTTGAAAATTAATAATTGTGTCTCTTATGCCAACGCTACAGGCTGAAAAGCGTTGGCTAATGGCTAATGAGACACAATTATTAATTTTAAAGAATAGTTTTAGTAAAGAATAGCACCATCCCATTTCTCACCGTGGATAAATGTCCCGTTTATAAGTTTACATACATTTATAATAATTGTTATTTTCAAAATTTTATTATTTGTATTTTTTTTTATTTTAATTTTAATTGTAAGTTATTACTTTGTTGCTGTGCCCTAACAGAGTCCATAACTGTACTAAAGCCTGCTTTAAGCCTTATATAACATCTTTTGAACACATTATGGTATGCAAATAAATGAATGGAATTGAATTGAATTGGGTGTCGTAAAAGGCGACTAAGGGACTTACTAGAGACTGGACAGCAGCGTTCTCTATGCATTTTTACACCAGCGTCGCCCTTTGGGGGATGCCTATGTCCAGCAGTGGACGTCTTTCGGCTGAAATGAATGATGAAAGGCTGAAAAAAGAAATAGAATTGCAGAAATACGGTAGCATCTGTTATATACCGTTAGTCATACTCTTGACATCATGCACAATCAGCTTTTTATGGCACCAGAAGCAGCCCGAAAGTCTGACTGTCTTACCAAGGGGTGTCGAGTTACTCAGTAACTTTGGGCTTTGAAGGTCAGATAGGCTGTCGCTCCATGTATAATATTTAGAGAACTCAACATGGATGATGGTGTTCCATCCTTGAGCGGGAACAACCCAGTAAAGTCTGATGCAATGAGTATAAATATTACTCGAAGTATGTTTATCAGTAGAGGAAAGAAACCAATGATAATAATGTCATACTATTTGTACATAAATAACTGGCGTTATTTACATTAAATAGATTATTTCAGTCAACGCGAGGTTATTTTACAACTGATACTGTTGAATTGGCTCAAGATTCTCAAAAATAAAGGTCTCGTACTAATGCAGGCATTATATTAGATAAATGTTAAACATATTTAGGTCTTATTATTTACCTACAATTCTTTTTAGGTGAAATAGTGAAAGATATATGATAATTTTTAACTATCATGCGTGAGTAGGCATGATAGATATCTCTGACTCTTTCATGATTTACCTGTTATCTCATGAACCGGTTCTTCTGAAGTAAATTACATAACAATATAACATTACACACTACAGTGTTATTGATGAGAAATCTGATTTCGACTCACTTTGCGCTCTTTCTGAACAGTGAACGAAACTGTACCGTCACGCTCGGATCGGTGACGATGGATCGGGTATACTTGACTCCAGTCGTAAATTTTCACTTCAATCGTGTGATAATATACGCTTTATAGAAATATATAAATATCGTTTTTAAGAAATTGAGAATCTTTAACGCTCGTGCAGCACAGTATAGAGATTAAATAAATATTTCCCCAATATTCTTTGAGGCATCAAATGTACCCCAATTCCCTCATTTATTTATAGACATGCTACTAGTTAATACAATATAATATATCTCCTCACAGCTACATACGCCTCTTTTTATTTTAATTCAAAGTTCAAACATTATCACTGAGGCGCCAACTCATACAAATTGCAATGTTGTTGTTATATTTCGAGGGAGTGAAACAAAACTGCGCGTTATCTATTTCGTTCAGCGTTATCTCTCTCATGATACTTGACACCCCAATTCAGTTCAATTTTCAATATAAATGAAACACTATTTCAAGTATCCCCAATATCGTTACTTAAAAGCTTCTACAGACCGGCGCGACACGCGACGCGACACAAAGGCCCCGCGTGTCGCGCGATGAGCGGTGCCTTTGTGTCGCATCGCGAGTCGCGCCGGTATGTAGAAGCCTTAAAGAGGAAGAAATGAAATAAATAATTTTCAAAAGCTGAACTTACCTGCATACTCGTACTTGCTCAATAAATCACAATAATCATAATATTGGCGATTAAAAAGAGCATTATTTGGAGATAACGTCACTGGATACGTCTGGGCTGGGACACCATTTTTATTGCTAAAGACCTTAAAAAGGTCAGTTATGCTACATCATAATCATCAGCCCATAGTTGTCTACTGCTGGACACAGACCTCTCCAATTGCACGCCATTTAGCTCGATTCTCGGCAACTCTCATCCATCAGCTACCAGCCACCCTATGAAGATCGTCGCTCCACCTAGCCTGAGAACGTCCTTCCTTACATTTGCCGATTCATGGTCTCCACTCAAGAACACGTCTACCCCAACAGTCATCGGTTCTACAGCTAATACGGCCGGCCAATTGCCACTTCAGCTTGCTTACTCTGTGAGCTATGTGGACATCCTTAGTTTGGTTAGGTACAGTACGGTATCCACATATGGTGTTCGTGAATGGCCAAAGAACCTATAGGCAGAGTGACATTCTATCAGTGTTGTTAAAGTCAAAAATGTATGAACTGACATAGCTACCGAAAAACTAATGTCAATCTTGTTGAAAGTCATTAAGTACAGAAATACCGCATATCTAGGTTCTCAGATATACGAAGGATCATACCAGCATCCAGTTGATTGTGCCACTTTCTGCACATGATTATGGGGAAAAATGCGTGAATATTATGTATGTAATAAATAAATCACGATTATATACTCATGCGTCACTGGTCTATTTATGTGAAGCACAAACTCTCCACTGGGACCGACAGAGGTCGCAGGGTTATCTTAGTGGGTTATTAAATGGGAACTGACATTAAATTAGGACAAGACATTGAAATAATACTGGAGGAATATTATGAGTGGAAGATTTATGTAAGTTTGGAAAAGGCAGAGGTTAAGTTTAAATCCCATCGCCACACTTTATGTGACCCTAGCACTTTTGGTTCCCGCTCCTGCTATTTATTTTATTTATTACGGTTCTGAGTTCTAAGACGTAGCGTTGGAAGGCCTCCTACAAAGTTGACCGATGAAAGAAAGAAAAAATATTTATTGGGACTCATACAGGAGATCACAAATTTTAAACTAAAATACACTCTTTGAAACATAAACAAAAAATAAAAATATAAACAAAGTCCTGTACGAGGCCAAAAGGATTGGCTATCTCAGCATCATCATTTCAGCCGAAAGACGTCCACTGCTGGACATAGGCCTCCAGGCCAAAGCGGGGGATTGCCATAATCGCCACGCTTGGCAGGCGGGTTGGCGATAGCAGTATGGTGTTAAAATTCATAGAGAACGCTGCTACCCATTCTCTAGTAATTCCCTTAGTCGCCTTTTACAACACCCACGGGAAGAAATAGGATGGTGCTATTCTTTACATCCGGCACCACACAGACAATTATCTCAGCATGATGCTGCGACAATTAAAAATAAGTGCCGCAGCGCTGGTATTCTGATAGGGCCCGCTGTGATGTCACGGATATAACCAGAAATAAATAATGAATATATAATAAATGTGTGAATAACATGTAAAAATAAAATATTTATTTTATTTGTATACCATGTGTTAGAAACCGACGTAACATAAGTTACTTGTCAACGAATGAAGACCTTGAGAAGGCCGCAGGTATTCGCTGGATACGGGAAGCACATTACTGGTTGAAGTGGCGGTCCTTGAAGAAGGCCTATCTCCAGCAGTTGACGTTTTCAGCTGAAATAATGATGATAATGGATACCGGTCTATTATTGTCGCACTGCAGAGCAAATGCCAGTTCTCATACAGAGAAATCACGATCATTTATCACAACACTTGCCGATATATTGACTATAAGTCCAGGTTTCCTCACGATGTTTCCCTTCACCGATGTCAATACCATCCAAGATAGACTCAGAAAGTGCATATGAATTGAAAAAGTCACAATGGTACTTGCCTGTAAACACAACCGCGTGCATGAGCCATTTGTGCATCACGTCATTTATTTAAATAGGTACTTTCTTTGTAGTAGAACTATCAGAGACTCTATTCTAACGATACTTTAAGTGTCTTCTTACCTTTGAAAAGTCAAGCTTTTGGACTATTAACCTTGCTGCACGGGACAAACACATTTTTCTACATTAGCACGATCACTTGCCGTTGCGGAAAAGAAAAGGTCTAAATGGAAGATTTTGGAATTGGCTTTTATGAGTTTTTCTATCAAACCAACTGAAGCAAGCTAGCGAGCAAGTGCAAATAGTTAAGAATGAAAGGGAAGTTTATCTACGGGTCCATACTCATAAATGTAGATAAACTTGCAGTAATAATCATTCTGTCTTAGTAGGCCTCCCACAAGGTGGACCGATGACCTTGTGAAGGCTGCAGGTATCCGCTGGATGCGGGAAGCACAGAACCGGTCGAAGTGGAGGTGCTTGGGGGAGGCCTATGTCCAGCAGTAGACGTCTTTCAGCTGAAATGATGATGATGATGTGAGGCCTATACTGAGAGTGATTTTTTCTTTAACTGATAACAAAATAGTGCATGAAGCAAAAATGTTATCATTTACTTATTTCTAAGGTACTTGCACAAACAAACATACATAACGTCACTTCTGTATTCCCCGAAGGGTTAGGCAGAGCTGTAGCTATAGTATACACCCACCTTTCGCCAGTTTCATTTGAGTCTCACGTAATAAGGGGCTAGCATAATTCTTAGATAAAATTTCTTTTAAATTCAAAGGAAGCGCAGTCTCTTTTAAATCCTGTGAATGCTCTGAAGAAAACTCACGTGTCTATATGAGCTGAGCTGCTTTACTTACAAAGTAGAGGATCATAACAACATCAGTAAACACGTTTACCATGTGGAACTATTGCGCATGTTATGTGTTGTTGACTTGACAACATAAACATAATATAAACTATGTTTTATGTATTTTGATTCTGTCATTCGTACTACGCTTTAAACGGGGAACTAGCTTCAACTTTCAGACCAATGCGTTGAGTTTGAGTTTGGAAGCTGTGATCGGCGGCATAATAAAGTTTTCAACTTGGTCTTGCTTTGCTTTGCCCTTGATACACACACACATAAGCTCACGTTTTCTTCCCATGGGGGTAGGCAGAAATTGTAGAACGCCACCTGCTACGCTCTTTACATACTCCTTTTGCTTCGCCTACATTCATACATCTAGCCATATACGCATGCCGGTTGCGAGTACTATGCACCTGACCCTTTCTGAAGAACATCACCAATTAGCTCGGCCTTGTTCATTAACAATAAATAAAATATGCTGCCGGAATACAGGACAAAACATGTTTCGGCATATCCCTACCCCTTCCACAGGCTAAGGATGTCCTAGACAATTACCCCACGACAAAAAAAAATACAAACGTTTTCCTATGACATACACTGTTAAACCGAGATGAGTTTTATGATTTAAAACAGGCCTATTACGAAAGAAAGCAGTGCTGGCCCAGTGGTAACCAGTGGACCCTGACTTACGAGTTGTAGGTCGTGGGTTCGAACTTACTTTTGCATTTGAAATGTATGGGGGGGGGAACATGTCTTTCAACTACAATGTTTAGATTGTTCTAGGGATAAATATAATTCATCCTAAGTACGGAACCCTTCCTTGTGCGTGGTTCGACACGCACTTGGCCGGTTTTTAAACGACGTACTTGAGTTTACGTTGTAGGTACACAGTCATAGGTGTTTAATATATATTATTTAACTGCAATAATTACTAAAGTAAATATTTCAAACATTAGTCATTGAACAATATTTACGGGACAGATGCGTACCACATTATTTCGTAAGAGTAAATCAATATTTTGTAATGTTAGATCATTAGTCATTATCACATTACAGCTGGGCGTGGTTTCAATGTCAACGGACTTAAACGCGCAATATTGATAATGTGCGTAGCGGAACTTACTTTCATCATTTAAGTTTATGGAGGCATGAGGAACAGGGTGTAAAGTTCACTCATTCTCTATAGAAAAGGAAGGACCCTTGGACCAGACACAACACCCGTGAATGATGTCGGAACGTTGTCTTATATTATGCTAGTTGCGCGGAAAACTTTGCTAGCGCGATGCAGGATTTGGCATGACGTCAGTATGAAACGTAGTACGCATGTGGCGATGTAAATGCCGCTGAATAATTGTCATGGTCGAAACATCTGCCTCCTTTTCCCAACTATGCTGGACTCAGCTTCCAGTCTAACCAGATGCAGCTGCCTATCTTACCTCGACAAACCAGTTAACTGGGTAACACGATATCAATCGGTAAGACTGGTCGTCAGACTTTTGGGTTTCTGGATACCCGTAACGACCGTCAAGGATCTACGAATGACAATGGATCATAGGCTCAACTTGCTTTCCGAGGTACGAAGGGCTCTCGGTAGGTATGTAATGAATGGTCTCCCATTCACGAACCAACTTCGGCAAGTGTAGCTTAACCTATGCTCGACTGCGGATGTTATGTTAGCCACGACCATACATCGGTATTACGTCGCATAATAGACAAGAGCAGTGGTGGGTAACGGCCGTGAATTAGGTACGAGTTGTAGGTCGAACCGGGTACCGTGTGGTGCCGGACGTAAAGAATGGCACCATCCTATTTCATCCCGTGTGTGTCATAAAAGGCGACTAAGAAGTACTAGAGATTAGGCAGCAGCGTTCTCTATGCATTTTAACACCATACTGCGATCGCTAAACCGCCTGTCAAGTGTGGCGATTATGGCATACCCTCCCTTTGGGGGAGTATGCTACTGTACGTCGCATAATAGACAAGAGCAGTGGTGGGTAACGGCCGTAGGTACGAGTTGTAGGTCGAACCGGGTACCGTGTGGTGCCGGACGTAAAGAATAGCACCGTCCTATTTCTTCCTTTGGGTGACGTAAAAGGCGACTAAGGGACTCACTAGAGAATGGGCAGCAGCGTTCTCTATGTATTTTAACACCATACTGCGATCGCCAAACCACCTGTCAAGCGTGGCGATTATGGCATACCCTCCCTTTGGTGGAGGCCTATGTCCAGCTGTGGACGTTTTTCGGCTGAAATAGGTCGAAGTTTCAGACCCTGACGGGCACTTTACTTTGTGTAAATTATTTCAACACCACTGCTCTCAAAAAGGAAAACATCTTGAGGAAACCGGCATGTCCTAGAATCAAAAATTCGAAGACATGTGACATCCACCAAACCCGCACTTGCCCCGCGTGGTGGATTACGGCCAGCTTCCTTTCACCGAAAGGAGGTCTGTGTCCCAGCAGTGGGAATATTATAGGCTGATTTTGAATAGACAATGAAAAAATAAGAAGCGATTTCCATAATATAAATACACGTAGTAAACGTGAAATTGTGATACCCAAATTTAGATTAACTAAAACAAGCAAGTCATTTCTTATTAACAGTATCCGCTTTTATAACAAGTTGCCAAAGTCTGTTACAGAACTTAGCGATGGAAAATTCAAAACCCACATCAAACGTGTCCTTATCAAAAAAGCATATTATAAGATTAAAGACTACGTTGAAGACAAGGAAGTTTGGCATTAATTCCTTCTGCACATGTGGCTTCCCTGGTACCTCATTAACGGCAAAAATATGTAAATGTCTATTAACTGCTCTCAAGTTGCGATGTTTATGCTATTTATTTTTTACATACTTCCTTGACATAATCGATGTTTTTTGATTTCAACAAGGCTCTAACTTTTATTATTTTAATCATATTTTATATAGTTTTTTTTTTGTTAATGTGAGGACGTTGTAGGCTTAATATACTATAGATCTGTAGACCATTTTCTATTTTGTTAAGTACCTGGTAATTTTGACGGGCCTACGCTGTCCTCTCATACTTTGAAAATATTGTAAATGCCAATTTTTTTTTTAAAAGATTCACCGTGGAGTTTCTTGCCAGCTCTTCTCCATAGGAAACGACCAATTGGAACCGTGCACCTAGCTTCTGACGTTTCATAAGTGCCCATGTAGGCTTATGTGAAATAAAAATATTTTTGATTTTGATTTTGAATGGTCAGAAAATACGCTACCCAAGGTGTTTCGTATACCTGATGGAGAGTCATAGCTGCTGGCCGGTTTTGGCCTTAGGCCCTTTCGACGCCCAATTCGAACCGTGCACTTAGCTTATGATGTTTCATAAGTGCCCATCATGTGCCTGCATATGGGAAATAAAAAATTTTGAAGTTGATTTTTCCTCATTGGTCAGTGCGTCAGCGGTGCGGGATCAGCATGTATACCCGGTACCGAAAGCTCACCGAGCGCTTATATTTTATCAAGCATTTCCTGATTAACTCGGTATGAGCGGGTGCGGGGCGGGATCGTTTCGGTTTACCGCGTCTCGGCAGAAACATCCAATGACGAAATGTTCTCGAAAACGGTACTGCACAAATTTTGCAAAAAACATAACGTCAAGGGGTCTACTCATGGGCACGCCCCAATTACTTACACAGGCGTACACAGCACTCATATAAAAAACTGCTTCTTAAATATACCTTTTAACAAGATTTTTTATTGGTAGTGAATATACAGGGTTACTGGTAATTCGACGTATATCCGGCAGGGGCTGATAAGGGGGCCAAAATGCAACAAATTGAACTCCCCATATGTATGGCCGAAATTCAATAGTTTTCGAGATATTAGAATTTTAAGGGTTTTTCGATATTTACCCAAAATTTGACATTTCATTCCAAATTAAAAAATGAAAAAAAAAATGATGAAAATGTGATTAAAAATGATGTTGTAGCTGGCACTTCAATTAAGCTATGGACATAATTAAAACTACTTAATTTAACAAAATAATGAAAATAATGAGCGATATAAAATAATATCTTACCAATATTTTCATTTTACGCTTCAAAAATGTTGTCTCGTCACAAAAATTTATATGACATTAATCGTACAAATAACTAAAACAACTTGCTTATCCTGTAAACTTTACAGAAAGGTATAAAAGTCAATTTTAAAATACATAATTCGTGGCATGGCATGTGTTTGAACCGGCGCGGGGAGAGAAATTATCTGTGTTTTTAGTTTATGATCCTCGCTAAAACAACCGATTTTCCTGGCGAAATTCTTCGCGATGGGGCGGGGTGTGCGGGCGGGGGAGTACACGGCGTCTGCTGCGCTCGCGTCGCCTTCCTTAGTAAGTTTTGACTCTCCGCCGCCCAAGCACGTGTGTTGTTATCTTGCTACCAATCTCTCATCCCGTTAATTTGTTATCGATCATTATTGTTAATTCTTGTTTCTCTTTTTGTTATCATTGTTATTTCGGATAACATGGCTTCGTATCCTAATAACGAATACGCAGACATAATGTTTTGTTATGGTTTTGCCGATGGAAACGCGGCTGCGGCTCGGCGAGAATACCAACGCCGCTTTCCCGATCGTCGACTTCCCCACGTTACTGTTTTCGGGAGCACCTATCGACGATTGTCTGAAACTGGCAGTGTTCAAAGAGCACAATTCAACGCTGGCAGACCTCGACGGTACACGGCTGACGAAGAGGACACCATTCTTCAGTGTTTTATTGATGACCCAAACATCTCAACGAACATTGTTGCAAGACAGCTCGGTATGTCCCAGTGGAAAGTGTGGTCGGTAGTATATCTATCAGGTAGACACCCGTACCATTATCAACCTGCTCAAACATTGCACGAGGGAGATCCTGCCAGGCGACTCGAATTTTCTCGGTTTATGTTAAACGCTGACGCTGACCAGGAACATTTCCTAAGAAATATTTTGTGGACTGACGAGTCAAAGTTTGACCGGGATGGAATAACGAATTACCATAACTTACATTTTTGGGCACCTAAAGCAGGCAGGAATCCAAAAAAACTAAAAGAAACTGCGTCGCAAATGAGATTTTCCCTGAACGTATGGATGGGTGTCGTTGATAATTATTTGGTGGGCCCTCATTTCTTGCCCCAAAATTTGAACGGCGAAAATTACGAGGAGTTTTTGAGAAACAACCTAGACGATTTGTTGGCGGATGTTCCCGAAGAACTAAAAAACAACCTCATGTTTCAACATGATGGTTGCCGAGCACATTACCGGATTACTGTCCGACAGTGGCTAGACGAGAGATATCCAAACCGATGGATTGGGAGGGGAGGGCCAATTCCGTGGCCAGCACGAAGCCCTGATATCACACCACTTGATTTTTACGTTTGAGGTCATATGAAGGCATTAGTTTATGTGACCCCAATAAATTCAGTCGAAGAACTTCGACAGCGAATAATAAACGCGGCGCAACAGATGAGAACAACGTTCACATCAAGAGTGACGAAAACCGAAGTTAGGAAGAGAATTCGAACCTGCATTCGTAATCGAGGGGCTCATTTTGAACAAGATGTGTAAAATTTGTAATAAAATTTGATGTACATTTTTTTATGCATTTTATTTCATACAAATACAAATGACCCTTTCTCTCCCCGCGCCGATTCAAACACATGCCTTGGCACGAATTATGTATTTTAAAATTGACTTTTATAGCTTTCTGGAAAGCTTACAGGATAAGCAAGTTGTTTTAGTTATTTGTACGATTAATGTCATAGAAATTTTTGTGACGAGACAACATTTTTGAAGCGTAAAATGAAAATGTTGGTAAGATATTATTCTTATATCGCTAATTATTTTCATTATTTTGTTAAATTAAGTAGTTTTAATTATGTCCATAGCTTAATTGAAGTGCCAGCTACAACATCATTTTTAATGGTACCCATTCAAATATGTAGTTTTTTTTTTATTTGGAATGAAATGTCAAATTTTGAGTAAATATCGAAAAACCCTTAAAATTCTAATATCTCGAAAACTATTGAATTTCGGCCATACATATGGGGGGTTCAATTTGTTGCATTTTGGCCCCCTTATCAGCCCCTGACGGATATACGTCGAATTACCAGTAACCCTGTAGACAAATTAATTAGAGTTTAACGCACAGCAGTAGCGCTTGCTTTCATTAGACCAACGAGACAGACTCGCTAAAATAATTTTCCAGTAATCTAACCATACTTGATGGGTTTTCCACGGAATATAATTACCTACGCAATAACAGAAGGCGATAATGATCGTCTGAAGTCTGATATAATACTACAATCATTGTGCGCTTTGCATGTTTTTCCATTACAAAATTCTTGGTAACAGCCCGGAGTCTGTATTGTTCCCAATCAATTCAGCCTATAGCAGTCCACTGCTGGACATAGACCTCTCCCAGGCTGCGCCACAACACCCGTCCTCCGCCTTCCGCATCCAGTCTTACCCAGCCACCTTCTTAAGGTCGTCGGCCCATCTAGCTGGGGGGCGTCCCACACTACGCTTGCCAATACTCGGTCTCCACTTCTGTATTGTACCCGGTTAGTGGAAATAAGCTTTGCCCCTTTATTGCTAAAATGCGGGTATACGGTAGTAAAGTAAAGTAAAGTTCGTTTTTTTTTTAATCCCAGAGACTAATTTGACATGTCAAATGGTTGGTATTCGTTTTGTAAATTTGGAGCTTGACTTTTCACCTGTCAAATACCGTGTTGCCGGACGCAAAGAATAACACCATCCTATTTCTTCCCGTGGGTGTCATAAAAGGCGACTAAGGGACTTACGAGAGAATGGACAGGAGCGTTCTCTATGCATTTTAACACCATACTGCGATCGCTAACCTGCCTGCCTAGCGTGGCGATTATGGCAACCCCCCCCCCCCCCGTTTGGGGGAGGCCTATGTCCAGAAGTGGACGTCTTTCGGCTGAAATGATGATGATGACCAATAAGTATCTAGGATTAAAAACAAACTGTAGGTACTTATCTACAGGATCAAATTGAATTACCTTGCGAAAATTCATAGACGTGATGGATATCATTATCATAAACACATTAAAACAAAAGATTTTTTTAACTAATATTACAAGTAACTACGAGTCAACAACCGCAGTTAGTGTAATTACTGTTATGTGTAACTCACCTCTTTTTCCAACAATTATTGTTAGAATAACATTATAAATAGGAGTGTAATCGAATCTTCGAAATTGAAAATCTTATCGCTAAACTGATCTTTTAAAGACAACCTTTGAATGTATTTAAAAGGATTCTCCTTTTAAATACATTCAAAGGTTGTAAGAGGACAATATTACGGGTAGTCTTTGCACATAAAAAGCATAATATCTGTGACCAATAGTGCGACCAATTTCTCATAAACAGAATACAATTATTCACTTAGAATGAGAAACACTGGTTATATGGGTTGCATAAATCTATAAACGTTAGGAAGTTAGGAAGTTATTGTTGTTTTTATTTTATGTAAAATACATATTAATATAACCTTACCGAAAAAAATATATTCCTTCCAAAATCTTGGTGTTACGGTAGATAATTACACAATTTTTGAACGCGCACTGTGGCATGTTTACGTTTAATCGTTGGCTACGATTGGACCATACTCATTTGCAATAAGACCACAAACACAACTATTCTTGATTTAAGAGTAAAATAAACTACATAATATTCCATAATCGAGCTTAGAAGGTATATTTTTACTTGATGTAGGTACTTGATGTAGGTCCTACTTACTCTCCAAAAAATATTGAAACTATAAGTCCATATTACGTACACAGTTTCTATCCTAGTTGCTATTGAAAGAATAATTACTTTTTAATGTTATTTTTTATTGAAACTTAGATCATGATCTCATTGTACAGATACGATGTAAATCTTGGTTTATTCCATTATCAATAAAGGCTGTTTGTTTACAACACATTTCCACAATATATTGTTTACAGTATACACTCGTTTTTAATGGAAGCTGTTTTATAATTAGAATCCTTATCTTATCCTGTGTATCTTTGATTGTTATCGTTTGTGTAATTTGTGGTTATATCTGATTGAGTTTACTAATTGATAAACGCATTTGTCTTTGATAAATCTGCTGTTGTAATAAAAAAAGAAAACAATATTAATATATTTGTAAAAAAGCTAAAACAATTTTTAATAAGAAAATGCTAATTTAGTAAAAAAGTTCTTACAAAAAAAAAAACCATCGACTTCCAAAAAAACACTACAAAGTGAAAATAACTTTAATATCGGAAGTTATTTGCCATTTTGCCACCGACTTCCAAAATTAAAGTTATTTTTGACTTTGTAGTGTTTTTTTTTGTGTAAATAGTACATTTTGATACTAGTGGAGAATGTTTGTTATTGCATTTGAGGCGAAATTAACACCTCCGAATAGATAGGACCGTCTCTGGCGCGACTGCGCGAGACGGTGTGAATAGAGGCATTGAACCAATTTGGACTAAGTATAGGTATAAGTTATCTGTAGTAATTTTTATTCCCGCACACGTGTTGGAAAATAAATAATCGTAGTGTGATATGAACCAGTTTTCGAGGAAGTGTATTGAAAAAGTTTTCTTCGGATGAAATGATGACATTTTTATCTAAATTGATGTAGCGTTTTGTCTTTTTTTACTGACCATCTCTGAAGTATGACCTATCAAACAAAAAAAAATCATCAACATAGGGGTATTCGCGAAGCAACAAAAATAATAAGAACATACGAGTACAGTCGAATTGAGAACGAAGTCGGTTAATAAACGACTAAATATAACTGCTAACATCCCTAACCTATCCAAATAAATGCGAAAGTCATGAGTTTGTTAGTTACGCTTTCACATAAAAACGGCCAAACGGATTTGGATGCAATTTGGCACATTGATAGACCATGGCCTGGATTAGGACAGAGGATGTTTTTTATCTCGATATACAACATTATTTTTAGTTTATGCGAAACCCGAAACACGTGTCTAATATTTTTCTAGAATCTATGTACAAAATTTCAAAACTGTATCATGAAAAATCACAAAGTTATAAGGTTGTTATGTTACCCGGTTGTCCGTACAAAATCATGTTATCGGCGCCCCCGCGCCTCCAGGGTCGTCTTGCGCTAATTGATAATAATTTGGCAGTAGCTACCTAACCGTACGGCGGCGATTGTATTGTAAGTAATTAAATAGTGATAACATTTTCCATCACACTAAATATTTTTGGGACAAAATATAACATGGTGTAAGAAATATTTAAATCGATTCAGTTCCTTATTCTGAACAAACTATATTCAGGTTTCGCATATACTAAAAATAATGTTGTATACCCGGGATCGAGACTTATGCGAGTTAAACCGCGGGGCGCTGCTAGTCTCTAATAAGTATTAGTGAAGTATACTAAGTTTATAAATGTATAAAAAGATTTAGTTTACAAGACTGTTATGCTAAGTTTTCAAAGCTTCCTGTCTCCTCTATTTTGCTGTGCCCGACAGGGTCCATAATGATCACATATAATTTTAAGTTACCACCTAAATTACATAAAACTGGACATTCTAAGCAGAAGCACATTGTTGTTTTAGTAATAGCTCAACATCTGATCAATGACCTTATTTTCCTGCACTAAGGGCACTGGTTCCTCAAGATTATCGTGCGCACTGGTCCACCTGTGTTCCAAATTCCATCTCTATCTGCACTTTGTTAACTCCTGTACTTCTCTGGCAGCCTAGTGTTTTTTCATAATCTCACCTAAAAACCTAGATTTTCGGTAGAAATTCCATCCCAAATTGCTGGAGGCACGATTCATCCATGGTATACCGCTACTTATAGGTCGGATTTGTATAATATTATTTAATCGTGCATGTTCTGCATGTCTGCTGCATTCCTGGTATCCGCCAATCAGTAAACAGTATGGAAATCTCTGAATTAAGTATAGTAATGTCTATAAAACGTAACTAATGAAGTTTCTAGGATTATTCCGCTATAACAGTTACCCATTTACTCAATTCCACCATAAATTACTTCAGTGAATATCGGATTTGACAGCTTATAAATAAGCAATGTGTCAATTTGTATGAAATTATGCCTTGATGAATTGTGGCTGTTGGTTGATTTTGTATTGAAAATTAAGAGCGTTTACACCTTACGGCATTTCTTACAAATTTTCAAGCCCTTGTTTTTCGAAATGACTAAACTGATTTTAGTGAACTTCATACGCATAAGCAAGATAGAAAGGTCTAAAAAGTTAGTAAAGAACATTTTCGAAATGTCATATTTATAAAAAAATAACTGGAAATCTCTGTTTCTATGGTAATTTAAAATGGGTCTAATTTAGCTGTAACACAATTTTTCGAAAATGTTCTTTACTAAATTTTTAAACCCTTGTACCCTGCTTATGCGTATGAAGTTTCATTAAAATCGGTTCAGTCAGTCGGTTTCGAAAAACAGGGACTTGAAAGTTTGTATGAAATGCTGTAAGGTGTAAACGCTCTTAATCTTAAACTAAACTAAATTAAACACTCACGTAAGTTTTTAATTACTTTTACAATAATTTTAAATGGAATGAGGCACTTACCAATGATTATCCCTGGTCGCACTATGCAATGCACCTAAGGATAGCCCCCGGTTGGCGAAGGACAATAAATTGCAGTATAAGGAAAGAAAGATATTGTAACAACAAATAATAACAATAAAATAAAGTTAAAATTAAAGGAGGTTCCCATACAAGAAACGTGTTATTTACTTTTTAGGGTTCCGTACCAAAATGGTAAAAAGGAACCCTTATGGTGAGACTAAGTCTGTCTGTCTGTCTGTCTGTCACACCTGGATATCTCAAGAACTACTTATGCTATCAACTTGAAATTTAGAACAGTTTTAGATGACGTTTGCCCAACTATTTTGCAAACAAGAAAGAAATAAAAAAAAAAAACCTTTTTTGCAAAAGGGACTGAAAGGGGTCTTAAAAATTTGAAGTGGGGCATGTGCTACTAGGGCATGTGGGGTATCATATGAAAGAACGCTGTTTCACATTGTCAAACATTTATTTTTTAGGTCGCATAGTTTCCGACTTTTGATAAAAAATGTAAAAAAAAATACCATTCCCCCCCCCTTATCTCCGAAGTTTGTATAGTTAAAAATCTGAAATTATTCTATGTGATAGAAGTGTATGTAAAGATTACAGGAAAAATAAAACTATGTCTTTAAATAGCACAGGTTTTCAGAAATCATCAACATCATGTATACGTACGGAACCCTCGGTGCGCAAGTCCGACTCGCTCTTGACCGGTTTTTTTAAATAATGTAGTCTTAAATATTGTACGTTGGTACGGAAACCTTCGTGAGCGAGTCCGACTAGCACTGGTCCGGTTTTTTGGTGTGTTATTCCTAAGTTGTCCAGCTTCCCAAGTTGATCAGATAGGGTCGCTTCTCCTATTTCTGCTTAGACTGGACCCCAAACCCTCTTTTCAAGACACCCACATTTATAACAGGTTTGCTTAACCGCTATAATAATAACCTATACTAACTCAGCATATACATCAGTAATCGTAAACACGACACTGACTATACAGTTGAATGGATTCGTGTCGCTGACGTCAGACAGAACAGCTGGTACAATGTACTTGTGATCTTCACACCTGATGACGTGTTAAAACATAAAATAAATACATAATGCTTATAGCTATTTGTTTAGGTAGGTAGTAAGTACATATTGCGTTGAATTGTTCCAATAAATTTCCGTCTATTACTATTGTGATGATTAGGTATTTTGAATGTCTTCACACGGTGTAGTCATCATCATCATCATCGTCGTAGGCGCGGGCCTGCGGACGGTGAGCGTTGGGTAGCTCACCGTCCGATAAGGACCAGGCCCGGATCGACGGCGCGCTCTGTTCCACGAGCGCCTTAAAGAGATGTCAGCACGAATTGACGGGATCCATTAGGGCCAATGCCTGCCAGGGTTGCGAGTTTGTCCGAAAGGGATATCGTGGCCCTGGCACACAGGCAAATGATGGAACACGGGTGGGTTTTAGTCAGTAAAAGTCTGACACGCCTTCCAGCTCCGCCCAGAGCGGGAGAAGTTATTTGATCATTTCCCACCCAAAAAAGAAAAAAAAAGAAAGGGGTATATTCCATAGATAAATTCGAAGTATCGGCCGAGTGTTCGGCCGTTTCCTGACTACTGCTGACTATGGCAGATACAGCGAAAAAAAAAACGACAGTCAAAGAGATAACTCAACGTCAAAAATGTGACGGGTAAGGACTCAGCGTCGAAAAAGGACACTTTGGAAGTCAAGAAACGGCCGAACATTCGGCCGATACTTCAGATTTTCGCTTCGGAGTAGACCCCTTGGGAACCACAAAAAGCTGGGTTAGATGACCTTTTTTCCAGGCTATTATTAGATAATCTAGAGTTCAAGGTGTTTAGAAGTAAAGTGATACATACGGGTTCGCGTTTTTGCGTGTTTAGGGTTGCAAATTGCAATGAATATTCGGATTTTAAAAAGGGTTCACAATTAATTAATTATTGTGGTTTTAATGAGGTGTATGTTCGGCAGTGGATATTTAATTTCTGCCAATTATTTAAAGCCGAAAATAATTATAATGTCCTTGTTGTTACGTGTTGTTTACTGCGGGCTTGAATACAAGCTTGTTACTAGAACTGGCCTATCTTTTGTTTGTTCACGAAATTACATAAGACCATCATAATTATATACAAATTACTAATGGTCTAATACAATCTAACATAATTACTGGAGTAATTGCCTTATCAAAGACCTTATTTGTTTAAAATTAGTATTTCGCCCACGACTTTGTTTGTATGGATTTTGGATTTTGTCTTACCAACTTCGACAGCTTATTTTACCCCATTAGGGTTTTTTTTTGTTTTTTTTTGTAAATGCCCATGTTCCTTGTGCCCGCTCTATGTTCAACGATTGACGTCTTTCTATTGAATATTGATGAAGTCCTTCCCCACACTGCAAGCTATTTCTATACCACAAAATTGGTTCAACGGTTTAGCCGTGTAAACATCACAAACAATCAAAGATCAGTATCGTATTCATAACATTAGTAGTATAGATTTATTTATTATCAACCATTAATAATGTTACATTACTCCACGGCTATTTTACCTATGTCTGTATCATGCAAATGATGTTTGACACTTCATGACACGGGCGTGACAGTCGTTTAAATATGGTGTTCGCGGTAGTGACAGCGCGTTTGATACTAAGTTGCCTTCGCGAATAAAACCTAGATTAGTCTGACCTAGGAGCGTGGGGATTGGCACAAGAAAAGCGAGGCATATGCTCAGCAGTGGGTGAGGTTGAGCTGTTGAAGGTGATGATTAATAGTGTTAAATCACACGACGACTATTTTACCTCTGTCTTTATCATGCAGATGATGTTTGATACTTCATGACACAGGCGTGATAGCGTATAAATATGGCACTCGCGGTAGTGACGATGCGTTTGATACTAAGTATGTTACGAGTGTCAGTTGAAGTTTGATCATTTATTATTTTATTGTGTTTTAATTAATAGAGGTTTCATACAATGTTTCATACAGTTATTTATCATATTAATATTTAGAGGTAATCTTCGAAACTACTGATCTGATTTCGAAAAGAATTTTACTAATGGGAAGCTACAGTATTCCCGAGTGTCATTTGGATATAGGTGTTTTATGTTTAAGCAAGAAATTTCACGGGAGAAGTCGCGGGCAGAAGTTAGTTGTAGATAAAACTATAACTCATGTTTTCGTATGAAATTCTCAGTATTTTCTATAACTTTGGTCATCAGGAAAAAAATCGAAAAAAAATATGTTTTAAATCCCTTTCTTTTTCTCCTATTTGCCCCCTGATTTTACTTTCGTTAAATAATTATTTTCCGTCTCATAAATCAACGTCTGATAGCTCTTAAATGGAAAAAACACTTCTTAGTAAAAAGTACCTAGGAACATAATAACGTCGACTTTTTTCCCCTTTGTTTAATTTTGGTAATCCAAGCGAGTATTATTAACATAAAAATAAGTTGGTCCTAATGCAGGTATAAAGAAAGAACAACAAACATAATTAGTTGAGAAGTGAAAAACATGTACATACATGTACCTATACTCCATATGAAATAGATTAGAAATTTAAATAAACCTTTTACAGTCCGTTTAACCGATTTTGAGTTCTATTGCGTTGGAGGCATGACAAATGGCAGCTGTAATAAGCAGTTGGTATTGTAACCACGTTTTTGCTTTTAATGCCATCCTTATGCACACGGAATAGAAGTCAAAATCGGCTGAACGGAGTGTAAAAAAGGTTTATTTAAATTTCTAATATTATTTCCTAAGGAGTATAGATACTTAGGTTCATGCTTTTCACTTCTGAACTAATTCCGCCTTATTACAAAACAAGATTTATATTTTGACATGGCTTAAACCATGCAGCCAGTTTTTGTAATAAGAACGTAGCAGTGATTGAAATACCGTTCTTTATACAAAACTGAAAACTTAGTTCGGTACTAAGTTGTCAGTTTTGTGTTTAGGAACTTTACCATAGTCGGAATAAAGTTCGAAATTCAATAATGGCTCCATGTTTTAAACCTGGGTCTGAAGATAAACCTTGTTTTGTAATAAGGGGGATTATGTTTGTTGTTCTTTCTTTATACCTTTTATTTAGACCAATTTTTTTTTTTTTTAATAGGTACCTATAGCTTCTCCCGGTCTCTGAAATAGTTTCCTCAAATTAAAGTCAAAGGTTTTTCGTCACCCATCCCGCAGTGTCTGAAGACTAAGGCCTGCAACCCGTGCGTCCTGCCCGTCATACTATACGGTGCCAAAAAGTGGACACTGATAGTCGGCCTGGTCCACAAATTTAAGGTCGCGCGCTATGGAGCGGGCTATACTTGGAGTCTCTTTGAAGGATAAATTCAGGATTGAAATCATCCGGAAAAGAACCGACATAGCTTGTAGAGTAAGCAAACTGAAGTGGCAGTGGGCTGGCCCCCCAGTGGGCTGGGTGGTGGTGGGGTGGCTGTTTGTCGACGGACCGATGGCCGATGGAGCAGACGAGTCCTTTTTTTTTTGTTTTTTGGGTGGGAAATTATCAAATAACTTCTCCCTCTCTGGGCTGAGCGGGAGGGCGTGTCAGACTTTTACTGACTAAAACCCACCCGTATTCCTTCATTTGCCTGTGTGCCAGGGCCACGATATCCCTTTCGGACAAACTCGCAACCCTGGCAGGCATTGGCCCTATCGGAACCCGTCAGTTGGTGCTGACAACTCTTTGAGGCGCGCGTGGAATACGACGTGCCGTCGACCCGGGCTTGCGACTCCCGACGCCCGGGGTGTCTCCTGCGGCGACTAGGGGCGCGGGGGCGCGAACCTTGCCTCTCCCTCACGCGTTCTGCCTCCTCCTTCGCAAGCATTACTGCTTCGGCTTCCCATGCACTCTCGCTCCGAACCATGGCCTGAACCAGGGCCGGACGCGAGAGATCGCCGCCGCCGATCGCCTCGGCGGTGCTCCACCCAAGCCGGGCAGACCTCCACCGTATGCTCCACCGTGTCCCCCGGGCGATCCACACAGTGGTGACACCCGGGCGTTTCCTCCCGCTTTATCCTGAACAGGAACCTCCCGAAACAACCATGTCCGGTGAGGCCCTGCGTCAGGCGGAAGGTGAGGACGCCGTGGCGCCTCTCTAGTCACTCCTCAAAGAGGGGACTTATCGCCACAATTGTGGTGTGCCCAGCGCTGGGTTGCGACAATCGCACTCTCCATGCCGCCAGAGTAGGCGAGTCCTGGAGTGGACATCGCGTATCGGTAAGCGTAGTGTGAGACGCTCCCCAGCTAGTTGGACCGACGACCTTAAGAAGGTGGCTGGGTCGGACTGGATACGGAAGGCGGAGGACAGAGTGTTGTGGCGCAGCCTGGGAGAGGCCTATGTCCAGCAGTGGACTGCGATAGGCTGAGTTGATTGATTAAAAGTCAAAGATATTTTAGATTAGTTATAATTTCAGCCGAAAGACGTCCACTGCTGGACATAGACCCCCCCCCCTAAAAGGAGGGGGGGTTGCCATAATCGCCACGCTTGGCAGACGGGTTGGTGATCGCAGTATGGTGTTAAAATGCATAGAGAATTTAACGCTGCTGCCCATTCTCTAGTAAGTCCCTTAGTCGCCTTTTATGACACGCACGGGAAGAAATAGGATGGTGCTATTCTTTACGTCCGGCATCACACGGAACTTTAGATTAGTTTATACATTAACTAGCTTTTGCCCGCGGCTTTGCTCGCGTTAATTTAGAATTTGACAATCAATTCGGGTTGTACTCTGCTTGTTGTTTGGCGGCAAAAAAGTCTTAACACATTACTACTTTTATAATACAATCATGACGTTATTGTTGTTTTCCTCGGGAACAATACTTTTTTTCGGGATGAAAGGTACCCTATGCCCGTTTATGTACACCTGACAACGTATATGCAAAATTTCAAGATGATCGGTTCAGTGGTTTAGGCGTGAAAAGGTAACAAACAAACTTACTTTCACATTTATAATATTAGTTAGGAAGTTAGGATTCTATATTACAATACAATTATTATATATTATTATCTATTTATTATTTCTAGAACATTCTGTAAATAATTAAACAGTGACTCATTATGGTGTCTTGGTTACATACAGGTTATTCTCAGTAAAATGATCTAATAATAGATATTCTATAGATAAAAACCTTTAAGTCAGTCGGGTGAAAACCCATTTTTTATTGATTTTTAATGTATGAAAAGATTCTGTTTATCATTCATTATTGACTGTGGAGAGTCCAATTATTTTTATCTTTAAATAATCTATGCTAGGTTTTTTCATATCATTAAGTTATAAATATATCAACTTTACATACCTACATTAAACCATCTTTCTAGGTATAAAAAACCGGCCAAGTGCGAGTCGGACTCACGCACGAAGGGTTCCGTACCATTATCTATAAAAACGTTTCTTGTATGGGAGCACCCCTTAAATATTTGTTTTATTTTAATTTAATTATTTATTTTTAAAGTGAATATATAACTAAAGATTCTGTGAATATTTCAATCGTCTACCTGTTGCCGTTATCAATATCGAGCAAAAACGAGCAAAAAAATCACGTTTGTTGTATGGAAGCCCCCTTAAATATTTATTTTATTCTGTTATTTGTTGTTACAGCGGCAACAGAAATACATCATCTGTGAAAATTTCAACTGTTTAACTATCACGGTTCTTGAGATACAGCCTGGTGACAGACGAACAGACAGACAGACAGACAGACGGTGGAGCCTTATAGGGTTCCCGTTTTACCTTTTGGGTACGGGACCCTAAAAAGGACTGCGTAAACCACTGATGATGGAAATGTTTAGAATATTCTAGGTGGGTTTATACTAAATGCACTAACAAAGGATTTGTTTATACTCATAGCTATAGTACATGTCAAACTTTATGGCGGCTCTGAAGTGCGCTACTCACAGCGTAGTACTCCACCCCTCCCCCCACTGACACATGAGTTCGTTACTCCGCAGCGACTCGCCTCATGTTCCGAGCCACCATAAAGTTTGAATCGGGCTGTACCCATAGGGAGTTGAATTAAACGGGTTTATGCGAATAAAGTTGTAACTCAATAAATTTTAGTATTGAATTATGTTATTTTTGTAAATGTGCTATAGGTTGCACACAGGCAACGGAAGGAACACGGGTGGGTTTTAGTCAGTAAAAGTCTGACACGCCCTCCCGCTCCGCCCGGAGCGGGAGAAGTTATATAATCATTTCCAACCCCAAAAAAAAAAAAAGAAACCTAATAATGCAAGTTTATCGGTATTGGTTACCATAATTTGGTTTATCATCTGATTACACATCTCAACTCATACTTCAAGTAACAAAATTAACAGTGATCATTAAAATCCCCCAAAAAAAAACTATTTATTCTTTATTTTAGTTTAGATATCGATTGGTACCCATCGCATCTGTGGAGTTAAGCTGGCTATTTTAAAATAACCCTGCATATGCAATAGACAAATTTTAGTTACTAAATCCCTTAATGAATCCATTTGCAGGTTTAAATCGACCAAGACGGACTTATTGCGACCTTTATTTTGTCCAACTAAGTTACTTTTACGTAACCCCCTTATTACAAAACAAGGTTTATTTTCAGACCCAGATTTAAAACATGGAGCCATTATTGGATTTCGAACTTTATTCCGACTATGGTAAAGTTCCTAAACACAAAACTGACAACTTAGTACCGAACTAAGTTTTCAGTTTTGTTTATAGAACGGTATTTCAATCACTGTTACGTTCTTATTACAAAAACTGGCTCCATGGTTTAAACCATGTCAAAATATAAATCTTGTTTTGTAATAAGGCGGTTATTAGTCTCTTACTCAACGCACTTACACTTTTAACTGAATTCATTAAGTGAGCTATTGAGAATTTGAGACGACTAAATTTAGTAAACCGGAATAACTTTTTTGCGCATTAGACTTACAATTTTGAATTGAATTTGAATAAAAAACTTAATCACGTGAGGAATAAGGAAAAACATAAAAAAATTGTAAAAACATATCATTAACGACTATTAATAGATTTCAAATCATTTATCACAAATCCGCTAGCTCATAAAAAGAAAGCTATGTCCAACAGCTTTTTGCATGATATTGCTTTAGATAAAGCGTTCCAGTTAGTGGAAAATTAAATAATTATAACCTAGCCAGGTAGAACGACCTACAGAAGATCGCAGGGAAGACCTGGATGAGACTTGCACAGACCAGGGAAGCATGACACAAAAGAGAGAAGACCTATACTTAGCGGTGGGTGGAACCAGGCTGCCAATGATGATGATGATGATGATGATTGGATACTATAACCGACTTTTAATGATTTTATACTGAAGATCACGTCTAAACGAGTAGTGTTAATGATTTGAAAAAAAAAATATGTTAAATTAGAGCATTTTCTCAATAACTTAATATGTAAATATTTTAGATTATATTAGGTACATAGTGAAATTAATTTGTAAAGTAATGTCTAACGCGGATAAAAAACTGAGAATGGCGTAAAATCTACCAAGCGTATTTTTCTGAAACCTTCACCAATTTAAAGATACTTTAATTATTGATCTTTTAGTATAAACGTTTTATTAAAATACTTTTTGGTTTGTGTATAATAAATTAATAATGCGTCAAATTGGGGACAGCGCTCCTAGATGGGCGAGTCCTATTACTGGCTGAACGTACGACGCGTTGCGTGAGCTCAGTACAGAACACGCAAGCTTACCACTCAAGGTCACTGGCATATATCTCCGTCTTAAGTGTTATACATACGTTAATTCTGAAGTTGTAGAAGCTGAGAAGGTGAAGTTGGTCCCAAAAGACCTCTTTTGATACTGAAACGTGAAGTCAAGATCATCACAAATACGGGATATCGTCAAGATAAATAAAAATAATGAATTTTCCTTGTCATCATCTCTAATCACCCCCTTCTATGTAAGAGGGTTTGGTTTCCGCACTTAGTCCTTCATGTGGACCATTGTGCGTGAATGTGTGTTTCCTTGTCATTATTTAAATTTAAATTGTAAAGTCAATTTATAATAGCTGGCGATCAAAAAGTGCCACACCCAAAGATATGATGTACAATATTAGTTTTAGTATATGCGAAACCCGAAACACGTGTCTAGTATTTTTATGTAAAGAATCTATGTATAAAATTTCATAACTGTATCATGAAAAATCACAAAGCTATAAGGTTGTTATTTTACCGGGTTGTCCGTTCAGACATGCTAACGGCGCTCCCGCGCCTCCAGGGTCGTCTTGCGCTCATTTATAATAATTTGGCAGTAGTTACCTAACCGTGCGGCGATTGTATTGTAAGTAATTAAATGGTGATAGCATTTTCCATCACACTTATATATTTATGGGACAAAATATAACATGGTGTAAAAATTATCGAAATCGATTCAGTTCCTTATTCTGAACAAACTATATACAGGTTTCGCTTATACTAAAAATAATGTTGTATATTTCTAGATAGTCAAAGCTGTGAACTTGTCGAAAACACTAGAATAACACAATGACAGCACAATGACGTGGCGGGAGTGTAAAACGTAGCTGTGACACCAGCATAACAAATTTGGCCTGTTTGTTTTAGTTATTTTGCAGCGCAACAATGTAGACATAAATAATCAAAGGACACACCACATGAACAAATTAATAAAACGTTTTGTAGGTACACACGGCTACATATCAAGATTTAAATTTCCATTTTAGGCTGATCTCGCATTGCATAGGATTTCCGTACAATAAGAGGTCAGCTTATACTGGAAATGTATAGCTTGATATGTAGCCGTGTGTACCACTGTACCTAGGCGTATCATTTATAGTTCCAAATTTGGTAATTAACGCCATAAAAAAAACTATAAAGACATGTTAAAACTTTAAAACATTTAATAAATGGCTCTAAAAGCACTTATTTTTAGAATTGTTTATTGCGATCTATCAAGCTTTACATTTCCAGTTTAGGCTGATCACGCATTGCGTAGGATTTCCGTACAATAAGAGGTCAGCTTATACTGGAAATGTATAGCTTGATATGTAGCCGTATGTACCACTGTACCTAGGCGTATCATTTATAGTTCCAAATTTGGTAATTAACGCCATAAAAAAAACTATAAAGACATGTTAAAACTTTAAAACATTTAATAAATGGCTTTAAAAGCACTATTTTTAGGATTGTTTATTTCGATCCAAGTTCTGCGTAATAAACATTATGTTATTTGGGACAATATACGAGTTATATTATTCTAAATACCTTTTAATGGACTACATTATTACGTTTAAACATGTAGCGGCATCAACATCGTCACATTCAAACTACGCGTCACACTGACGTCACGCAAAATCCTGCATCGCGAGTTTACCGTGCGACTAGCAATATAGGTACCACGTCCCGACATCAACCGTCGGGCAATTGCCCACCAGACACAACACACGTCTGGTCGGAGGATCTTCCCTTTTCAATAGAGGATGAGTGAACTTTACACCCTGTTCCTCATACCTCTATAAACCCGTTTAGGGTCTCGTGTTGCTCCGATCCATGAGTCAGCCTCTTCAGCCTGTTCTAGAAGGATCTTCGTGTTTAGAAATGACAGATTTGATAATGGGTCGGTATCTAAATGATAACAGCCGCACAAGTCGATCGGTGACCATCCATTACATATCGAGCCTCCTCCGTGTCTCGGAAAGCACGAGCAAGACGGAGATTTATGCCAGTGACCTTGAGTGATTAGCTTGCGTGTTCTGTACTGAGTTCACGCAACGCGTCGTACGTTCAGCCAGTAATAGGCCTCGCCCATCGAGGACAGCCGTCCCCAATTTGACGCATTATTAATTTATTATACACAAAACAAAAGGTATTTTAATAAAACGCGTATACATACATACATCCCGCAGACAGCGTGACACTTTCTGTTGTGCCATTGGAACATCACTGCTAAGGCCCACTGCACGTTGGTAGCTCCTCCGGGTATAAACATTAAGAACAGCGAGTTCACAAATGCACTCAACAGCCCCTCAATTTTATAGAAATACAGGATCAAATTAAATTAGCTAGCGAAACTCCGCCGACGTGACGGGTATTGATATCTAAACTCTTGAATTGATCACACAAAAACGAAATTAATTTGATAAGTTTTTTTTGTTGGGGTCTTTAACCACAGTTGTAGTCACTTGGAAATTTTGTTTTTTTTGTGTATGCTTCACTGACGTGATGGGTACCGATATCTCAACATGATGAAACAAAATAAAAAGGATTTTCTCAACTCATACTTAAAGTAACAACACTAACAGCGGTACGTTGACCCCAATTTTTTTAAATTAAATCTTTTGTTATTTTATTTTGTCGTGTTTAGATATCAATACCCATCACGTCTGCGGAGTTCTGCTAGCTGATTTAATTTGACCCGGTATATAAAGTTTCTAAGTACATAAATTGGCTGAGAAGAACCTTATAACAAGACAATAAGATTAAAAGCTTGTACTATTTTTATAAAACAAATCTAGGTAAGTATTTTATACCTAAGACGGTAACATTTTGTTTGGACAATGACTACCTACTTAAGCTTTGAAGTGTGTACACACTTATAGTGTGCACTTAAATGGATTGTATCATTTTAAATGTAAACTAAGCTGTATGTTTACAATTTTATGAAAAACTTTTTGATAAAAAAAAATAACCGACTTCCAAAAAAACACTACAAAGTGAAAAATAACTTTAGTTTCGGAAGTCGGTGTCTTTGGATCTGTATTTTAGTTTTTTGCCACCGACTTCCGAAATTAAAGTTATTTTTCACTTTGTAGTGTTTTTTTGGAAGTCAATTATTTTTTTTTTACAAAAAGTTTTTTATTTTACACTTTTTGGTGGGTCAGTTTTAAATTTATCTAAGTTACAATAGCCTAAAGTCAACTGCTCATCACCTTTTACAAAATATTGCTTTTCCCCATGTTGGGACGTTAATTGTTGAGGAGTTCTCCTGGTAAGAACCAGGAGAACTTCCACTCACCATATGCATTGTGACGAGCATAAATTGCTTAGCAACCATATTAAAGTACTTAATCGAATCGCAACCCGTTAAATACTTATTATTATGTTGTTCCGGTGGCCATCTGTGGTCTCCATCATCAGTTCCACTTCACCAAATGGTGATTTTCGGGAGCAAATGCACGAGTTACTATAAAAAATACCCAAATCGCTATAGGTTTGCCAATAAAATTCGAGGGTTACCCTCGATTTCCATGAGATCCCTTCATCAGATTCTGATTTGGTAGCAATGGGACCACCTCGGGAGCATACCCTTTTAAACAAAAAATAATTTTCAAAATCGGTCCATAACTGACGGAGATATCGGTGGACAAACATAAAAAAAACAATAACCTCCACCTTTTTGGAAGTCGGTTAAAAAATATGGTCTGTCAGGCGTAGTCAGCTGCATTGACTGCACGCATGTGGCATTGGTGAAACCCAGTGAATATGAAGAGCGTTTGCAATTGCTGGAAAGAAATAGGTACCCAAGCAGTCTCACAAGAAAACTTTTGTAATAAAATAAATGTCAATAAATGCATAAGGTTTATATTATTGAATAGGGTATTTATAAACTTTTTATTTTACTTACAGGACATTGGGTGTTGGGACTGGTGATATAAGAAGATAGTGATATAAAAAAAAGATGTACACAATAAAAGCATTGTTTTTATTATCAAAATGGATTATTTTCTATTATTTATCTAATGTAGGTAGTCTTAAATTATTGCTAGGAACTTAGTTTCTCTTACCTACAGTACTTCAGTCTCAAATACCTTAAAATCTGAATAAAATTAACAATCAACAATGCACTATAACATTCAAAACATAGATTTTCTTTTATTTATCTAATGTAGTCTAAAGTTATTGCTAGGAACTTAGTTTCTCTTATTTGTCTACTTTGCTTTCAAATATCTAATTCCCATTGAATTGAACTCTAATCTCCACGGACTTAGAGCAAATTCCCATTGAATTAAGGGAGTTGCACAGGTTTTCCACAGTCGTTTCAATCTTATTCTCCCGTCGGCACCCCTCAATAGTCTGCGAGCCAACTCTTCATTCTCACTCATAAAATTGAGGAGAGCCTCTATTTGCGCGTGAGTTGCTGCTGGAGCGATTAGGGCCATTTTAAAACATTAATTTTATCTATTAAAACAAAAACTTCCCGGATATTGTGGTAAATAAATAAACAACATTGACATTTCATTGTAAAAATTTCGACAAAAAGAAAAAAGGCAAAGGTATAAACAGGATAATGCCGCTATCCGGCCAAAACTGGCAAAAATAATTCAATTCTATATTTAAAGACATAATAAAAGTATATTTTTAAAAATGTGGTCATTTTCTAATGACTTTAATATTCATTTTTGTATAGAACGCTAGAAAACCACAAAATAAGTAAACCGGTAATCGACCGGTAAAATAGCGCAACTCTATCTTCATGCGCCATTCGTTCACGAATATTGTCGAATATTCGTGAACGAATATTCGAAAAATTGTCTATGATTTCGTTGGAAACTGATGACTCCGAAATCATTAGGGAGAAGGATTCACTGCGACGTATCGGACTACTGTCGGACGGGCTCGTTGCTTCGTTAACGGACTTAGGCACTAGACCCCCAGATATTGAGCTTGATTGTAATTTATTTTAGTCGGTTATATTGTGCATGTGTGAGTTATTATAATTATTATTATTCAACGACGTGGGATATACTACAATACAAATGTGGATTCACATCCAAAAAAAAATTAGGTAAGCATTTTTTTGTAAGTAGAATAAAAAGTATCCAATTCATTTAAAAAATATGTAATATATTTCTAGAATACATAGCATAATGACTTAATAATAAAGGTCGAACGAAATATTAGTTTCATTATGCCTAAATCTAGACCCACGCAGGTGTTTTTGCTCTGCCGTTACTTAAATTTGTAACTTATCTAATTTGCATACTGTACAAATCATAATATTGTGCATCTAATCATTTGTATTCAATGATGTATTGTATTCCGCGATTTTTATTAACCATCGAGTGGAGTTGAAAATAGTTTCTTACCCTTGAAGACAAAAAGCAAGGATATAATTAAGATATTTAAACAGGCTTAGGCTATATATGGCTCGAAAGATGGTGACTACCGAGATGACGACTAGAGAAATATGGAAGCAAAAGACATACCTTTAGAGTATTTTGTAAAAAAAAACAAAAAAATTGTCTTGTTTGTGCAGAATAAACAATTTTTCTTTCTTTCTTTTCTTTTTCTTTCTTTATCGAAATAAGAACCTCTCCAGTCCTCAAGCACCTCAGGACATGTTGCGCCCTTATCACTACGTCACTATGTGCTAGCGACAGTATCCGGGGGATGAGAGATGACGGCCTTCCAAGCACTCCCACTCTGAACCATGACCTGAACCAGGGCCGGACGCGAGAGATCGCCGCTGCTGGTTGAACAGCTGGCTCCTGAACTAAATAAAAAGATACTTGTATCTCAAGAGTCAACATGTTGCGCCGACCGAAAGTAAATTGCGATAAAGGCAAGAGAGTGATGATGATGTGAAATAATGAGTGAGACAGAGAATGTAAGGAGGTACAGTCAACCGCGGTTCCATGGCAACATGATTTCGACTGTGCCTTTATTTCGTAACGATTTTCGAAATTCCTTTTGATTGACTTTACCTGTTAAACATTATTATTATTATTCGAAAGCTTTTTAGTCTGAAAATATTTTCATGAAAAGTGAGTATGTAATATTATGAAATATGTATTGAGATCTGTATGTTTTCTGAAAATATTTAAGTTATGCTAAAAGCTCGAATGCAAGAAATGTTTACATTTTGTCAGTTATAAATTTCTGTTGTTTGTTTTTGATGTAAGAAGGATTTCGTCAAATTTTAATATAATGTCGAATCTGTAAAAGCGACAATTATGTCTTTTGGATCCTGAATTAGGTAAGTGGCCAAAACTTTTCCAAACAAATTTACCAAATTAGTAAACAAACATGTTTGTGTATTTGGTAAAAGCCGGTTTCAGCGCAGTATTAGATTGCGTAAATTTGGATAAAATTTGGCACACAGATAGTTTATAAGCTGGATTAAAGCCTATGATAATTTGTATCCCGATTGTACGAGTCCCGAGTTTATGTCGTTCTATGCACGTGTTTCTATGACAAATAAAATTATTTTTCTTTCTTTCTTTCTTCTTTGCAGTGACCTGCGTAACCCGACCCTTTTCCCCCCTCTTCTTCTTTATAAGAGGGGTCAGATAATGCAGAGCACTGACCGTACAAGATGGTATTCTGTTCACGACAAGTTGAGCACAATTTCTCTGAGCAGTAACCTAACAAAAAGTACTAGGCATGCATGACTTCAAGATACTATTTCAATCATCAGTATTATTCCACTATAATAGGATATGGATGAAATTTGGCACACAGATGCTAACAAAAAGTACTAGGCTTGCATGGAAACGCTAGGTTTATAAATAGTACATAAAAAATAACACACTACGTCAATATAAAAAAACAAATAATTAAAAAAATTAAAAAACACGCCTGCCATAACAAAAAGTGATACTAAAAAATTTAAAACAAGTTACATGATTTTAGTATTGAATGGCCACAAGGTAGGTACTAAATAGATTATAATATTTACTGTGCAATTAAAACGCCATTATGCCCAAAAGTGGAAAACTGAAAATCCATATTTTCATGGAAGTCGGGGGACCTGTAAAGAACTATTCCAAGGATCCGTCCCCCGACTGCAAGTTAAAGTTACCCTACGTTAAGGATAACTTTATTTTTTTTGGAACGCGAAATTATTTTTATTTATTTCGCAGCTACGCCAGTTGGCGCTGGCGCACTACGACTTTGCCGTTGGGAGTATGGATAAGGCGACACAACGTGGAAACGGATAAGACAATTTTTTTGCTATGGGTTATTGAATACTAGTACCGTTATAATTATTTAATTTCTTTTGTTATTACTATTAGTGAACGAATGCATATTGAATATATTTTGTTATAAAAATATATACTGTTATATATTTTTGTTATGTACTAAGCAAGCTCTAGACGATGATAGTACACGTAGTCAAATTTTCATGAAAAAAACAAATTATTACCGTTTTTTCCATGAACCATGGCTCCCCCTTTATATTTTTTAAAATGTTCACTAGCTTATGTTACCTGGAATAGTTTAACGCTTCTAACAATACCACATACATTAAAATCGATTAAGCCGTTTAGAAGTTATGGTGGAATAAAGAAACTCACAAACATACATACATACATACATACATGAACCCTGACAACATAACACTCACAAAAAAAAGGTCAGGGTCGCGTAGCGGGGGGACCGCGCGCATAGATAAAACACTATATTAGAGGAAACCGCGCACGCGGAGTGACCTGTGAGTCGCCACGCGGCATGCGTCGCCCCGCCAGCAATCGGTTTTATGTGCGCCTATCGATGTTTTGATATCAATAACTATGTGATTTATAAAGTCAACGATTTAAAATACACTACTTTATTAGACTAATTTAAGGTTAGAGTAATCTCATACAAATTTCAAATAAATACAGTTTTAATTTGATAATGTTATTTTTTTTAGTTTCGTTTTATTTTACCAATTTCGATTTTGTGGTTTGTGTTGTGATTAGTTTGTTAGGTACTTTTTTATTCCGGTAGTACATTCCCGTGGGATAATATCCGATAATAATATCTAGGACAAAAAAACTACCTGTATTGAGAAAACTTTTAAATTACTTCTGCAAATGGAAAGAGCATTGCAAGCAAATATTGCAACACGCAGAGCCGTAACTAACGCTTAAGTGGCCCCCGGGCAGGACAAAAATAGGGCCTCGTTCATGAATAATTTTCAATGCTTGGAAGGGAACAAAAAATACTTTATAATAGGCATTATTTAAAATATTTATTATAATGATACCTACTTATTTTCGCAACGTATCAAATCTAAGTGAGACAAAGCTAAAACTCTGATCCACTTTCGCAGTGCCACTGACATTGACAGGTCGTCTAGATATTATACGCTGTTTCCGTCGAGATCGACAGAGACTGCTACTGCTAGATACCATAATGGCAGGTTCTCAATTTTATTGCAGAGCTGCACAGCTTATATGCGCGAAATCCAAATGAAATAAAAATTATTATAAAATGGTCATGAAATGCTTGTACCTACTGAAAATGTGCTTACTCGGGTAGAACGGGTGTTACCTTTTTTTACTGCCCGGGGTCCTCCTAGCGAAGGACCCGGGGCGTTGCCCTGTTTGCCTTAGGGGCGGGACACACAGAAAAGACGTAAGAAGAGGTCGCGTCGGCGTCGCACACGTATGTGCCTGTGACCGCGTCTCGTCCGCGCCCTGTCTTTTATGTTTATTTTGCGTCGCGAACTCGCGACGCTTCTATACATTTTGTATGAAAGTTTACTGAAGGGGCGCCGCGTCTGCGACGCGTCCTCGTCTTACGTCTTTTCTGTTTGTCCCGCCCCTTATAGTAGTTCCGGCGCTGGCAATACGTAAACTGTTAAAATCACAACCTTTCCGACACATAAAACTTAAGGTATTCACTTTATACGATCACAATATTTTGTTTTTAAGTTAGTTTTTTTAGCTTAGAAGACTATGACTCATGCAAAACTGGAGAAAGTGTTCTCCAGTTTTGCATGAGTTTCAATGGAATATTTTTTTATGTTAGAATGGTAATTTCCTTTAGAGATTTTTTATACGTCAATACCTAATTACATGTTATTTTAAACGGAGGTTATATAATCCTAATTCAGTTGATTGAGTTGCTTAGGCTCGATTTAATAAGCCAATCATGAGTAAAATATTTTCAAATCATTACTTAGTGTACATTAGTAATCACATACTCGTGAGTAGCGATTAATTAGACGCTTCTAAGTTGACATGTGATGAATTTAAGTTGACGTTTAATTTTGACAGGTAAGCAAAGGACTCAAAGAAGGCTCAGGGAAGCAAAGAACTCTATCTCTCTCTCTTTCTAAGTACCAACGTCCAGACTAAACGGGAAGTCGCATTCCATTGCAAGATGTCAATAGAACAGTTTAGTACCCTCATAACTTAGGTACTTTACTTTCAACATACAGCAAGCAGTTAGCGTTCTATTATTGACTCAAAATAAAGCAGAAATGTACTAAACTAATCAATCATATTTCAATTTTACTAGATGTCAAACAAAACCTGGTTTAGCTATGCGGAAACTCAAACGCTGTTTAAAATTTTCACTAATGTGTTAGAATGCACCCAGTTTCTGTAAAGGAAGTCGACACAATTTACTAACAGTCTGTTAAATTCATGTTAACTGCTGTGATTATTATTATTGACCGAAATAACAGTCAATTAAATCAATTGTCATTAAGTAACCAAATCACTTGACATTAGATTTGACACCAGCAGGCTTTTTTTTTTTTGGTTGGGAAATCATCAAATAACTTCTCCCGCTCTGGGCGGAGCGGGAGGGCGTGTAAGACTTTTACTGACTAAAACCGTATTCCTTCATTTGCCTGTGAGCCAGGGCCACGATATCCCTTTCGGACAAACTCGCAACCCTGGCAGGCATTGGCCCTAACGGACCCCGTCAGTTGAAAACGAGCTCCTGGTGTTCCAATCACCAGGTCATAAGGCTAGCACGTACCACCTGTCTTTATAGACAGTGTTTCTTTATCCAGAGTTTCGTGATTCAAGTACCTGGGTCCCTGGTCTCGGGTGACCTCCCAGACCACGAGGATATTGAGAGTGAGCGCCGGGGCTTTGGCTATCCGATGCAATATGTTGGCTCGTAGATTTGCACGCTGCAGTAAGGGAGTACAAGTAAAGGCTTCTACATACCGGGGCGACTTGTCGCGCGACGCGACGCGACACAAAGGCACCGCCCGTCCCGCGACACGTGGGGCCTTTGTGCCGTGTCTCGTCGCGCGACAAGTCGCGCTGGTATGTAGAAGCCTTGTGCAGTCTATGGGTCAAATATACGCAGAAGACAATCAACGGCCTGCGCGTACAATATAATAATGCCTTTAGGATGCTGATGACTGCTGAGGCACTGCAGTGCGTCGGCCATGTTTGCCGACGCTCGCATTGATGACTTTTATACCATCTTCAGAAGGAGAGCTGATTGCTTAGTCGTGCCCGAAGCAGTGGCAACGGATTTCTTAGCATTGTGTTTGTGGCTGGCAGAATCAACTGTCCAATACTATGGCATTGTGTGCAAGAACAGAAGGTTTTAGTTTGAGTAACACATCTTATTTATGCTTAGTGATGAATATTGATAATTTGATTTTTTTTTGTTAGTTTTTTTTTATTTTACTGAATTTCTTGATTTTAATTTTAATGAATTTAAAGATTTAAATGATTTGAAAGGTTTTAATGAATTTAAAGATGATTGCAACTTAACTTATAAATTATATTTAAAGTTTTTATGTACTTCAGTTATTTAATTTAGTTAAATAATAGTATTATGTATTTTAATCTTTGGATACTAAATAGTTTTTAAGTATACTAATAAAATATGGATCACTGTGTCAGATTGACTTAAATAAACAAAATAATTAAATATAATCGTTGTTTGAGTTTCTATTAAAAACAAATTAGTCAATAATGACAATAATTCTCACAAAAATGGTCTAATGCGCCGTCATTATCGCGAGTACCCACACCACGACAGACAATGCTCATTGTTCTAAAGTTTATAATCCAGACGTTTGTTTAGTTTACATAATACGCGCGAATTGAAAGCGGAATAAAATAGTGTTTCAGCGGAAATCTTGTATTTATTGTCAGTTGGACTTGTATTAAGGCTTTTCCAGACAGGCGGACGCGACAGTGCGACGCGATTCTGGTAGAACAATTTCTATGAAGTTTTCATAGAAATTGATCTACTAGAGTCGCGTCGCGCCTGTCTACAGGAGCCTTTATTCTTTATAATTTAGAACGTTAAAAAAAAAAAAAACATTTATTTCCAGCGTCGCAATAACACCATTATGAATAACAAATACTTACAAAGAAAAAAAAAATACAAAACATAAGATCTCATGTCGTGCGTACAAATATTATGGCTGTTAGAGAGTAATTAAGTATGTAAAGTAAAAATTAACCTATGCCGATTCCAAAACCATTTCGAGATTTTAAGCTTCTAAGAATTGACGTCACAGAGCAGCCTGAATTGGAAACTTTCAGTGCCTTTTGTAATTAAGTTGTTCTTTATGTGTCAAGTGTCATGTCAACGTCAAATTTACATGAAGCACTTAATAATATTCTAATAAGATATGTAAATAGTGTAGTTTTTCATCAGCGGCGGACAGTACAAGTCGAATCACATCGATGTATCGCCTCAGGAAAACTTAACTTACGTTGAAATGATCTTCACAATAAAACAGTCGCCGCCCAGACTTGTACTAAACATTTACTTCCTCGCACCATTTCCTTTTTAAGGTTTCTTTTACTAACAATTTGTGTCGGCTATTTGTTGTGGTGTTTATACTTGACGGTATGAATAACTTAGCAGAAGTAGTCTTTGAATCCATTCATTTTATTATTAAGCCATAGCTTTAAACTAAAGTACGGAAATCGCTAAACTATGAAATGTAAACAAATTAATTGTCAAATTTTACAGTTTGACTTTACTGAATTTTTGTTTTAAATAAGTGTTAAACGTGGCAAAGATCCTAAGCTATTCAGCTACTAGTGACGTCAGTACGAACAATACTTAAAAAAAATATATAAAAATAACTACAGCTTGTAAAAACAAAAAGATGAAATTATGTGTTTCAAATACTCTTATCATTAAAATAAAAATATAACAAACATACCTGAAAAATACTTTACATACCTAATTCACACTGACCTCCGTACTAGGTGGGTCATTCTGCATAGGTCGTTTACATAGATTTGGAACAAAATGGGGCCGAGAATGCTTCCCTGAGGTACTCCGTAAGACACAGATTCTTCGTCACTAAGGAGCTTATCACGGTAGGTCAGTTTTCCTCGTTCTCCAACTCAATCGCACACTTAACAGCACTAGGATGGGTTAGGATGGCTAATGACTATCCTTAGGAAACGAGAGGGAGGCGGGTGAAACCGCGGGGCACAGCTAGTCTAATATAATTTCGAGAGCAATATTCATAATTTATTAAATGGTAATAATTTAGACATTATTTTATCAGAATTGCCGCGTAATGAATTTTGATCAACATACTAAGTAGAACATCGCCACAATTTGCAAAAAACCCAAGAATTTTGCGGACTACATCAAAGGAATTACCTTTAACAATAAATAAAGGTTCCCGCAGACAGGTGCGACGACGCGACGGTGCCTTACTTCTTTTTCCCAGCTGAAGCACTATACCTACTCCATTTGAAATAAGATTAGAAAAATTAAACGTAATAATAAATGTAATTTTTGATGTTAGAAAAGTGCTGATTCTCAGCCTTGTTTGAATAAATGACTTTTGATTTTGGTGCGACGCGATTCCGGTAAAATAATTTTTATTATAGAAATTGTTTTACTATGAGTCGCATCGCGTCTGTCTGCGGGAAGCCTTAAATGTTGGGGCATGAGAATGGACGTGTGTTCACCGGAATAGGAAATAATCTGTTTTGTTATGAGGTTCGACATTCCCGCATCCAACGGTTCCCCGCGGCCTTCACCAGGTCAATGGCCCAGCTCATGTGGGCATCAATTGTATACCGATCCTATGGAAAAAAATCCCTTTACATCACTCAGGCATTCAGTCTTTATGCAAAGACCGCTTCACCATTGTCAAGCATCTTACAATACAACGTACAATTCATCAAATCCTCTAAGTACCTGGGTATTACATGTTTTCAAGGTCGGTCAATGACCTAGAGATTTGGCATTGTTACCTACTTCAAGAGAGACCTATACTCCATTGGTTTAGGTAGTTAAATAAAAGTCAACAAATCTTATAAAGGGTTTTATAGATGACACTTTATTGTTTATAAAAACATTGTTACATCTATCCAAATTATTTTATTTTTTATTTTTATTTTTAAATAAAATAATTTTAATTCTAAACGATTGCTATTTTAAGTTAGTATGTAGGAACTAAATTAGGTTGATCTTGCAATTTTTTTTTTTTGTCTTCCTTTATCGATACTGAACTATGGCACGCAGTTACTTTAACAACCTGTATTTACGTAGTTTATAATTTCCTCTTATATTATTACTGTTCGTAGATGTAACTGCTTGAGCACAATTTGTTTTGTTAGATTTATAATAATACTGCAATACTTTGTCATCTGTCTATTGTAAAGAGCCCAAAAGACAGGTTCTCTAGACGTCAACGAAATGAAACGTTGCCAAATTGAAGAGTACAACTGTGACGTAGCATGAGAACTGAAGTGACCTCAGAATAACTAGGTATTACGTTTAGTCGGTTACTTAAAAGCTCTCTCGTCACGTGTTTTTTTTTGTTTACCTTCATTTAACTACCTAAAACAACGGAGTATAGGTAGGTACCCAGTTACATACCTATATTTCAGTAAACCTAGCACGAACCTAGGGTCTACGTAACGTTAATGTAACACTACCCAAATACCAATATATGGAATAAGTAAGTACATTTTACTATCATGGAATTAGTAAGTACTTTATAATAGCATGGAATTAGTGTACTCATGAAATTTAGGCAATGTTCAGACACGGATCTACATGGTACTCACATGATCTGACCAAGATTATGTCTGGACTTTAAAAGAGACTTTGACCACTGAGTTTGTTTCGCCATTTCTTCTCAGCGGTAGTCAGATAGGAAATGTCTGTGTGAGTGTGAGTGATTCTGATATCCTATTTACAGAATAAACGATTTCATTTCATTAGTAAGTACTATTTAGATTGTAAGTACAGGTCGAATTTCGACCAATGGGCGACCACTGAAATGATATTGAAACAATAAATAATATATAATAAACTGAAAAAATATTTCAGTATAATTTTTTTTTAAATTTGAGGTTAAATTCTGTAAAAGAATCAAATAAAAAGAAAGAAAATACGTTTATTTGCGGTAAACATGACCCAAAGAAAGAACATAGATACAAAAATAACAAGTAGGGGGAAAATATGCGTCACATCCACGCAAAACGGCCACCACTCAGCATAATGCTGCGACCCTATTCGAGACAGCCCCAGCGCTGGTGTTCAGCGATAGCCGGCATTGACGTGATGACGTCGATCGGTGCAGCATACAGTGAGATTATAAATAAGAAACACTGCTGCGCTGCTGAGTTGCTTTACCAAGGTGAGATGACAGATCTATCTATCTATCATTTGCGACTACCTGTAAGGCCCGCTCGTTTTTCTCACTAACAGCCCGGAGTCTGAATTGGTAGCAATAGGCTCACCCTCAATTACATGGCACTTAAACATAACTGGCGAAATGTGGGTGTACTATAGGTACACCTCTGCCGAACCCTTCGGGGATTACCGGCGAGTGATGTTTTGTGATGTTAGCAGACTGCTGTGCAGCTTTTTTTTTTGTTTGTGAAATTTTTAAATAACTTTTCCCGCTCTGGGCGGAGCGGGTCAGCGGGGAGCGGTATCAGACTTTTACTGACTAAAACCCACCCGTGTTCTTTCCGTTGCCTGTGTGCCAGGGCCACGATATCCCTTTCGGACAACCCTGGCAGGTATTGGACCCCGTCAGTTTGTGTTGACATCTCTTTGAGGCGCGCGTGGAACACAACGCCCCGTCGACCTGCTGGGGTGTTTGTTGCGCCACTTCTTCTTCCCAGGTAAAGCACTAGGAAGTGGTGAGGGGCGGGCGTTTTTGGGAAACTGTCTCATGTAACGTTTGAAAAGTGCTGATTCTCAGCCTAGTTTGAATACTTAAATGAGTATTGATTTTTAATTTTGATATTGCTGAAAAGTTCCATTGTTTACGTCATCATCATCATCGTCATCATTTCAGCCGAAAGACGTCCACTGCTGGACATAGGCCTCCCCCAAGCACCGTCACTTCGACTGGTTCTGTGCTTCCCGCATCCAGCGGATACCTGCGGCCTTCACAAGGTCATCGGTCCACCTTGTAGGAGGCTTTCCAACGCTAAATCTTCCGGTACCCGGTCGCCACTCCAGAACCTTTCGGCCCCATCGGCCATCAGTTCTGCGAGCAATGTGCCCTGCCCACTGCCACTTAAGCTTGGCAATTCTTCGGTAGCCCGAAGAATTGTTGGTTACCTTTCTCTGATCTCTTTATTTCTGATTCGATCACGTCGGGAAACTCCAAGCATAGCTCTCTCCATTGCCCTTTGGGTGACTTTTAGCCTTCTGATAAGGCACATTGTGAGCGACCACGTTTCAGTGCCATAGTTCATCACTGGCAACACGCACTATGTTCTATGTTAGCGGGTTTGCGCACTTAGTCCTTCATGTGGACCATTATGCGTGGCAACACGCACTTGTCAAAGACTTTTATCTTGAGACACTGCGGTATGTGGGACGAGAAGATATTGCGTAGCTTCCCAATTGTTTACGTAAGTAGATACCCTTAATGTTTATCTCAATACGGTATGGAAAAGCAGATTAATATCACAAGGGAGGGGGTGTAGTGAGATACCACGTGTATTTATTTTTTCGTTGAACGCGCCATTTCTAAACAAAGAAGCGGCGCGTGACCATGACTTGCCGACTTTAAATCTAACTTGGTTTTCTGATCATCATCTAGGCTTTTCCCAACTGTGTTGGAGTCGGCTTCCATTCTTACCAGATGCAGATAAATACCATTATTTTACATGGAATGACGAATTATTCTAATTTGACCCACCAATGCGGCGGCTGAGTGGAATGACTACCTACTAACTTGGTTTTCTGATGACAATGTTTATTTCCCATGTTTTTCATTCCATCGTTTTCAGATTAACCCTTTTCCATCTTACCTAGTCAAATTTCAAATTCCATTAAGCAATAAAAAAATTATATGTACAATGTAGGTACCTACATATTTCCTGATGGATTTTATCCTATACCTTTTACCCTATAATTTACCTGCAATTATTACCGTAACTAGAACATTGGATTTGCAAAACACAGTTTTTAAAATAATAATAATTATGTACAAGTATACAACGTGTCCCTTTGATGGCTACATTAATTTAATACACCAAGGGCGGATTTTACCAATGAAACTGAACTCGACCAGCACATCTAAGCCGCGTTCAAGAGCTGTCAATGTCATAATTCATAGGGAATATTGACACTGACAGCTGCTGAACGCGGTTTAGATGTGCTGATCGCGTTCTGTTTCGTTGGTGAAATTGGCCCTTAAACGGTTTCACGGTTTCCTTTTATGAAGTTATTTGAATTTCATTGGTTATGGAGGTCAAATAGGCAGTCGCGCCATGTAAAATACTGGAAGCTTATGCTGCGGTCAGCTTCCAAGCCAGTTGGGTTAAGGCTAGGCAGATTGATTGACTTTCAAATACCTACCCATACTTACAACTTAGACGATATAAGCCACGTGAGTACTAACAGCTGGGTAATGTTCATATTAAATACTAAAGTGCATAGTTATGCACTCTGGAAGTACAGTTTTATTGTTATAGCTTTAAGAGGATTAATCTCGTATTGGAATACAACTTAGTGATATGGAAAGTGGTTTTGCATACTTTGTAAGAGGATGAATATCGGAACGATGACAAGTCTGATAGATAGAATACTCTACTCTTGTATAATAGGTACACCACAGATTTAGATATCTCATTCCTCTGTCTATCTCATTACTCTGTCACAAAATCGATTAATAAATCTATTAAAACTACAGGCGCTAGGTGGGGCGAGACGGGTGCCGCACGCGTTCTTTGAATCGATTTGATTTTGTTATGTCTATCTATATCTGTGAGATACCCAATAAAAAAACATTGTGATCCAACACGGGACGCCTGGCACATGTGAAACATCGAAATCAAACAAACAAACATCGAAAAAGGTCAGGGTCGCGTAGCGCGGGGACCGCGCGCGTGGGGTGAGCGGTGAATCGCCACGCGGCATGCGTCGCCCACCAGCAATCGGTTTTACATGCGCCTTAGATGTTTCACATCATCATAGATATAAATGTAGAAATTTTACATAGAATAAAGGCTTCTACATACCGGGGCGACTTGTCGCGCGACGCGACACGACACAAAGGCACCGCTCGTCCCGCGACACGCGGGGCCTTGTGCCGTGTCGCGTCGCGCGACAAGTCGCGCTGGTATGTAGAAGCCTTGACACAATGGGCGGTCTTATCGCTAAAAGCGATCTTTGAAAGACAACCTTTGGATGGATTAAGGGGGAAGGACAGACAATACTGCAGGTTGTATTTGGTCTACCATTCATTCTGTGCCTGGTTGGTACCAATAGGCTTCAGGTAAACTAAACATAATTATCTATTGAATGGTGACCTGTACCTACTATAGGTAACCTCTGCCCATCCCTTTGGGGTAGACAGACGGTCAGGTGATTTTATGTGGCTTTCTGTATAAATCTGTGAATTCTGTTGCTTTTATCTGCTTTCATTTTACGTCAAATTAACTTTCCTAAACCCGCGATTTTTATAAACCATGCCACGGGATTTACCCTGTATGTATGTCGGCCGTTAATATGCCACTCTTTTTCCATGTACAAGCCATATGAGGGTATTAAAGGATTACAACTATCAGTGAGATAGCATGCACTTGTGTTGATAACATGATTCGATCATGAATCTGGTGGCGTATAGCGTGATTAGATTTTGATTCTTTGTTTTTGTCTCTTTCCTACTCATAGGAAACCTACCTACCTTTCATCATAATTTGTTATCTTTTCTTTATTGTCTGTAGCATCACCAGCATTTAAAGTATTTCTTGTACTGACTTTTTATAGTTTTTGAGATTAATTGTTGTCATTTTTTTTGTCTATACTTACGATTTTTCATTATATTTACTATCTTCATCTCGATCGTTGTTTGTACCATATTAGCAACATTTGGAGGTAGTAGTTGTTGTTCTAAGGCCCGCATTTATAGAACGTTACTCAATACTCAAGCATTACTTAAGACTAAATTTAACCAATCCAATGGCTTGAATCTAGTCTTAAGTAATGCTTGAGTACTGAGCAAAGTTCTATAAATACGGGCCTAAGTGATTTTATATCATTTTGTTGATTTCTCATGCTTCGGCTACATTGTCACGATAACGCGAACTACACTTCGAGCGCTCTCTCTCGCACACCGCTCGACGTCTCGCTGTACAACAGAGATCACACGAAGTGCAGTTCGTGTTAACGCGACAATGTAGCCGTAGTATTACTGTTATTTCAGTCACAATTTTTACTTTCTATACGGTATGGTCTGTCATTTGTTACAGACTAGTTGACAATTGTTTATTACAATTCAGTTATCAGTACCCCGTGTGTAAGTTTGCAAGTGAGTATACGTAACTAGCGCGTTTGCGTTAAGATTTTTATTTTCACTCTTCTACTCTTAGCATTATGATCTATCGGTCAAATTTTAACGCAAACGAAATAGTTAGGTTTACTCTCTTGCAAACTTACACTTGGGGTACAGTTTCTTTCGTTGTTACTAGCCAATTTTGTAAAATTGTACTTTATCTATACTTACATATTATAGTTCATACTTACTATCTTCATTTCCATTGTTGTCTGTAGTTGCAGCATTTGATGTACTTCTGCCTCGTTCCAAGTGTTTATCTATTTTCTATTTGGTGTTATACCGATGTTTTGAGTACTTTCTGTTCGATTTAGTGATAGTCTATCATTTATTACACAGACTGCAATTCATTATGTGCCACAATTTCGTTATCAGCGTAATGTCTTTCACTGTTACTAGCCAATTTGTAATGGAAGGTCTTGTTTGTATCTTTAATTTACTTTGTGTAGTAATGTGTCGTTATTTTTGTGTAATACTTTGTTCCTTTTATTATGCTGTTGGATTCGATCTTTAACTCTTATGATTTTTTGGATTGTGTAAAATAATCTTATGTTTTGTAACCTAGTATGTAGGTAATGAATGAGTCACTGTCTCACTAGACTTGCTCCCAACCTTCACAATTCTATTTCATTCGTGTGTAAACTCTGTTCGTTGCGGTTCGCCACCAAACCGCGACGACTAGGTATTATGGTCATGTGCAATCAAAACGACAATTTATTTTCACTTCAATACGATTTTATTTTCTTACATTATCAGGTAATAAAAATTGGCTCCGCTCAGCGGAAAGGTACATGGACACATTAATAAATTAACTTAATACTAAATCAGTCTAACGGTCGCGCCGAGCGCGTTGCGGCTTAGCCTAGTATCACAGATGAGTAGAGCGGTGGGACGCGGGGCGAAGCGCACCCGCGAGGAGAGGTGCGCGGGCGCGCGAGCTGGCGGTCACTCGTCCGACGTGGAGGACAGCTGCGTGCTGCCGCCCGAGCTGAACGAGCTGCGGCAGACCTCGCTACCACCCGTCGTGCAGGACTCGGGCGCTGAGCTGCCCGGGGACAGCGTGCGCAACAGTTCAAGAGCAGCCCGCGCGCGCTGCCCGTCCACCGCCGCCGCAGATGCGACCCCCGACGCTCTCTCCCACGCGCTCTTCTCCGGCAGAAGAAGTCTGCGTGCCTCTCTCTGCACGCGCCGTGAGCGCAGTGCGAATAGGAACGGTGACAACGCCGACGCCAGTAACAACAGCGCCAACGAAGGCGTGCGCGCGCAGTCCGCCAGCCCCGGTGCCACCGCCGACACCACGGCTGCCACGGCGTGCGGCACGTGCAGCAGCACTAGCGCACCCGTCAGCAGACCCACTCGGGCTGCGCGAGATTCTTCTCTATATCTAAACAGTGACGCGTTTGATATGCGGCATCTGATTGATGTGATTCTGGATCCATTGTGGCTAGGCAGCGGCGTGCGTGGCTGTACGGCTAGCAGTGGTGCAGCTAGCGACGGTGCAGAGCTCACAGCCGGCAGCCCTTTCCTCAGATCCTCGTTAGACTTTCCTTCCTTACGGGAATTGCGTAAACTGGCAACCGATGGGCAACGGACTGGACGTTCAGGCGGTAGTAGGAATGGCCCGAATTTCCTGTCGCTCTCCACAGTTACGGAGCACTCAGGCCCGTCAATCTTAAGAGTAAGTCCCTCCCCTTCCTCAGCAAGATCGGGTAGGATCGTGGGAGGTTCGTGTAGCTGCAGCGCGCTGGCACCGTGCGCTCGCGCTCGTAGTCCGGAGGAGCGCGCCGCACGGTAGATCCTCGCGTACATGAAGCACACGATGCTGATGGGTGTAATAACTCCAAGTATTAAGTACACGATGTAGTAGGCCAGCTCGACTCCTTGAACAATGGGCTCGAGTGGGTAGTAATGGCGCACCACGGCGATGGCAACGCGGATGGCGGCTGCACTTGCGGCTGCCAGCCACGTGGCAGCGCATAGAGCGGCCGGGCGGCGCTGCAGCAGCCGTGTGTGGCAGCGGAGTGGGTCCGTAACTGCGTGGTGCTGATCCAGTGCGATCAGCATGATAGACAGTAGCGAGGACAGGCTGCAGGCTGCCGCTACCGCATCACCGGCCTCCACCCACGACCGAATGTCCTCCCTAGCCGAGTGCTCGCCGAACAGCGCGGGCGCCAGCAGGGAGGTCGTCAAAAGATTCGTCGCAAGTAGATTGATGACGAACCTGTAACAATGAAAAAGCTACGTTAGCATGCTTTGGTACAATGTCCACATAATGTAGCGGTCGGGTCATGTTTACGCGGCCCCTCACGTTTGAACGTTGGCGTACCAAGGTTGCATCAGAAAGGCCATATTTCGTACGTTTTACGGATTCGATTCAACAGCAATTAATTTGACGTTCGCTTCAAACTATGACATTCGGAACCGTTTAGGCCGGTAGAATTGTTTATAAGCATTGCGTTTGCACGTCATATGACATTGTTACCAAAAATAGTACCCCATGATCTCGGTATGAAATGCTCATGAACCTCAACCTGACAAGGAAGCTAAACAAAGCGATTCCGCGGAAAGATATTGATTTGCACATAACTCTCCATTGATCCTTGTGATTCGAACTGTCGCAAGAATTAGATGTGTTGGTAGATTATGTTGAGCATTTTGAGAGTGCAAGACCTTTCGTAAACTGCCACCACCGCAACGAATGCGCAATCCGACCGAATTACAATGTTCACGAATTATTTGATAACAAACTTATAATTACTATTGTTAGTACTAATAATGTGAATGTCAGATAAATTAATAGCTTCTAGTGAAGTTGTACATAAAAAAAATCTGAATAAAAAATATGATAAATGGCACTAGCATAGTAACGTAGAACATGAAATCATCAAATAGATTTGGACAAAGACATGGAATATTTCCCAGTCTAGATATATTTTTAGACTTCATATAATTATTAATAATGCATCTACAGTAGATTAAAATTAATTTGAATAACAAATAGACTTAACTTGACATATTCAATTAGTAATAGAGCTTGTAGTTCCGACGAAAACAGACATTTCTGTTAGTTTGTATCTCATGTAATATCATTATTTTGATGGCTCCGTCTAGACAAGATTTTAGAGACAAGCGAATTGACTTGATTCGCAAGCACATCCGTATATAATTGTAGAAGCTAAGTTTTTAATTAATTAATCGCAAATTGTAAATCTTACACCACACCACAATTTATTATTGTTTGCAAGTTTATATATTACATGTTTACAGAGCAGTTATTTTATTTGCCAAAATGATTTGTTGATATAGAGCAAATAGATCGTATAAATATTGAACCGTAACATTAAATTCCAATGAGGTAAATATTTAATAAGAAAAATATATAAACTACTGAACTACTCGTAAAACTAAAGACGTTGCTGCAACTCTTCGTAAACTACTTAAAAATAGTTAATAAAGAGTGTTGCTCAAAGGAACATCAACGGTATATCACTCCATATTTCAACAATCTTCAAGGGAAGGTTGCCTTTAATATTAACAAACAAACACGTGAACAGATTGACTAAGGTCTCATAAACAGTTAGTCACTCCCAAACATTCGGGAAGTAGTTTTATCGACTTTAGATTCCACGTGAAAATCACGTGCTTTAATATCTCTGTTGAATATATAAAAAAAGCTGAATCATGGTGGAACGGGTTCTTGATAAAACATGAATTTTTTTCATCGAAATTATTTTTGTACTCTTCCGAAAAGAAAAACCTATTAAAATATTCCATTCGTGCCATTTATCCATTTCTTCATTCTCAGGATTTCAATTGGAAAACATGCTTAACATTTCGACTACATAGATAGATAGTTGTGCGTGACACCAAGGAGGTCTTATATCCTAGAATTAGCGGTAAACCGAATCGATTCAAAATCGTATTCGAACTCATTATTATTCGATTTAACGTCGTTAGTATAATTATTGTAAAACCAGTTGCGGTCTGATTCACTAGAGACTCGGTCTAAAACATGTTCATCTGTATTAACATTAACACACACGTTTTGAAAGATATCTGTCGTAAAGGGGCAAAAAATCTCGGGCCTCGGAAATATTTTTACATCACCATGTGGAATAACACCACTCACAGTTTTGTTGCGGTTTCCAAACTTATCCTTGTTTATGTGTATGTTTTGATGCATCTAAAATTTTTCCGTCCAACAACATTTTTGAAGCGCTATTTGCTTCGGATAAAACATATTTGTCATAATTAGGATCAGAGTTTTTGTTTAGAAATTAGATTGTTTTAGAAAACAGATTATAAATAGTGACATGACCTTAATAAGTGTTCTCATCTAGCAAACCCTATCTCTTTATCCTTGTAGACCCATCTTTATTTATCGATCATCCAGATTGTTCCTGTATTTACACACATGTTAAACAATGCCCTTGCAGATTATTTATAGTAGACATTGTCTACTCAATGGCCTTCGAATGTAAGAGAATTGACATTTGAAAAACAAATCTATTTAAAGATACAAGTTATTCATGCAATTTTTCTCCTGTAGGCGGATACGATAATTATGGAAAATGATTATTGATTAAAATCTGATTGTGTAACCAAGGATTAAGAGTGCTCTAGAATAGCTTGAAGAATAATTAATTATATAGAAGAAGTAAATAAAAGCATTGGTTCTGAAGACAATGGTTCTAAATCAATTGCTGGTGTGACTGCTTCATATGATTTGGTTAGAAAATGATTAATGATTTTCCAATTTTCAACTCCATAAATACGTGATAACGTAGATTTGATAAGGAAAAGGGAAGAAGAGTAGTAAAAGACGCAAAAGAGAAATGCAACCATGAGTCAGATTAAACTAGCTCAAAAGCTGTAAACATTCACACAGATATAAATCTAATGTCTGAATTATGTGGGACGCGAAGGTGGTCCTAATGGTGTATGGCCATAACAAAGGTGAAACCGTTTTGCTATGTTAATAACAAAAGGCAATTCTTTATTGTGTCGAGGCTAATTACGTATAAAACGCACTCAATGTAAACTTTATTATCTCAGATTTGCAAAATTTTTGGAAGCGGGCGCAATTTAATAGAATGGTCGGATGCACATTGAAATTTTAAGTTTAAGTAAGGTTAGTTTTAAAGGAATTAAAGAATATTAAGAATATATTTAATGATGGAATATACAGAAATAATAGACGTAAACAAATTAAGGAAATAATCAACTCTTTTTATGGAATGGTTAAATAACTTGATGGGAAATGAAAGTTTAAAACAGAAACCAGTCCAAGTCTGAAGTGTCCAAAAAATGCACATGGAAATAATTACCTAACGGTCTAGCAACCAAACTGACGTTCCAACTTAATAGGAACTTTCCTACCATTGCGAATGTGATCACTCGATCCGGAAGTTGTGCTGTAGCTCTATAAAATCCTTGAAATCATTTTAGAATATTAAACATCACTCAATGTCACTTCCCAGACTTCAAAACGATATAATCCTGAACATCCGGAGATGTGCGAAAATGTATGTCAAGTAAAGTAAGAAGATTTATTTTCGTAAGATCATGAGGTTTTTATGATGGCAATTATATTTATTTTTCATTATTATTTCTTCTAACAATGACAGCTTCATCTATCGATATTTGTTTTTCCTTATCGTTATGTTTGCTCTGAAACTACAAGCCGGCAGTTAAATTTTCATTCCGCTTACCTTGTTATAGTGACCTTTTATTATTATTTACCTTAAAACTATTTAGTTTTCATCGAGGCTTATAAAAATAAGTGTTATGATATATTAAGCTTGCGTATTTGCTACAATTTCATAAACATGAAGATTTATATCTGTTTTAAGGTCGATATTATCAAAAATAAAAGCACAAGGTCGGGGAAACCCCGATGGCGATGTGAGATACAATCTAAACCTGTTGAAGTTATTTGTCGATTATTGGTTGCAAACGACAATCATTACGTACATACTACATACCTAGTCAGTTAATTTTAGACCTCGTGTAGTTCCAAGAATGTTATTATATTATTGCAAAATAAAATCTTGAACTACTTAATATTATGAATCTATTGTCCATACTACTCGTACCGCAAAACAAATAAATGTCTGCAAGACAATGACAGTAGCTTTTGTTGCTATATTTCATACAACATTTTCATCATCATGAAACTAAATATGTCAGGAAGCAGACTATAAAATCAACACCGGATTTATGAAAAAAAATACAGTGAAACTAAAAAGCTTGTAATCGTTTGACACGGACGAAGGTCGTTCACAAACTTCAAATAGACAGGTGACGTTTTCGAACGCTTTCAAACGTCAAGCGGAGACGAATAATGCGCTGTTACATAATTTTATTTTGAAATATGATATTTGAATAGTACCATGTCCATTGCGTTTTAGAGAAGAACGATTTGAATGGTACGGATCTATTAGCTCAATTAATGGGGAAGTGGAGTCCCGTGTATTACTAGCATCCTTTTAGATTTCTTTGACTAGATCATGCATGTCGGTCGTGCTCTGCTGTGATGATTGCTAGATCAGAGGTCCCCCTCTAAAGGGGATGTTATGTAAAAAAATCGTTTGTTAACCGGTTAATTCCAGATTTCCTGTGCAGTTCACCTGTTCTTTCACCACAACTATTTTGATTAATGCTAGCCGTGATTTGCAACTTTCTAGCGGCAACTGGTCTATAAATAGCAAACCGTAAATCTTTTCGAGTGCCCAATATTTTACAAACAAACACAACATTTCTAAGAATCTTTATTTTAATAATAAATTGTACCGGAATAAAGATGAATGCTGTGCATGAGGACAGGGTTAGAAAACACAAAATAAAATTTTATAATGCATTATAATCCTTAATCATTTGTTATCAAATCAACATACATAAGTATTACATTTTATTTATGAGGTAAGTGGGGTGGACGACCTGCAGAAGATCGCGGGGAAGACCTGGAGGAGACTCGCACAGACCGCCTAGGCAAGCATGGCACAACAAGGCTGGCAATGATGGTGATGATAATGATGATAAGAGGTGACACTTGTAACAAGTCTACTGCAACTATTAAAAATAAAAGGGAAAGTAGACTAGTTAACTATATAATAGGAGAATTTTAAAAAATACAGAAAAAGTAATTAAAAAAGTTAAGGGAGTTTATAAAAATATGGTACGAAACGGTGTCCAGGTTCGATACGTCAGGCCTCGTCAGCTCTGAAGCATCCAGATCCGCTTCCAGTTATTCTATCAGGGGAAATATAGTATCTACATACTACAGACACTACATCATACATCATATACTCATCTAAAACGATTAGTTTTCTTTAATTTTCATATTATTACTTACTGTTACTTATTGTTACTTTTTGTAACATTGAAAAATATGAAAATTAAAGAAAACTAATCGTTTTAGAACGATTTGCAAAATAATAATGCAAAACCAATAAAAGAGTATAATACATAATATTAATGAATGCAAAGTGTAAGTATATGATGTATGATGTAGTGTCTGTAGTATGTAGATACTATACACTACACCCAAAAAAAAACCCGTTTCGCCACTAAATATGTCTCTCATGCACCTACCCGTTTGTGTCGCCACACAGCTAAACTGATTATGATGGATGAGGTGGTGAACCTTGACTTGTTTGAGGAAGTTAGATGAGATTACGCGAATTTACGATTTTGTTTACGTTTTGATTTGAATCTGTTATTTGTGTGGTACAATGTTCGAACTCTTTTACTTTCATTTTAAAGTCCTGAGTGGACACTAAATGTAATTGCATGATAAGATGGTTGCAAATTATTCGCCAATGGTATATTTCAGTAATTACTTAACAGTGATTAATGGAAAACAGTGGGCGGCTAGCTTGACAGATTTTATAAGTTGCAAAACTTGTTCAAAACAATGAATTTATCAAACAAACAATCAAATAACTCAACAATCCCTGTAGTTTACAATTAAATTACCCAGAAGTAATCTTTACATTATTATTTCGTGTTTTTTTCCTCTGCGCTCACATTTTGTTTGTAAACACCACTTTTAAGTAACAACTTTTATTTTATTTTATTATGAATTAATTGTGTGTCGACTGGTTTATTATTTTTGATATTTGTAATCAGTGTAGCAATGACAACCGATAAAATATTAGGAAGTGGCAGTGTCATTTGTGATAAGCAAAAAAACTTGCTCTAACACACAAATCAGGATTGTTTCCGCACTGCATGAAGAATGGAAGGGAATTTTTTTTTGCGTTTTTTTCATACATGTTCTGTATTAAACTAGAAACTTCTCCATTATTGCCAATACTGATTAGTTACGGATAATAATGAGTAATGAATTTTACGTTTGTATATGCAACAGTGCTGAAATTATCGAATATTTTTTTGTGGGTTGCCGAATTTCTCATCTAAATCCTTTTACATTTGATTGATTAAAACTTTTTCTAACAAACTATGACCATCATTAGATAATAAAACCCGTTAACATTACCCTAAACTGTGTCAAAGTGTTAAGTATTTAAAAGCCACTCAGCTGTTAGGTGTTACCCGGTCAAATTCAGAAGTAGACAACATCTATCTACGTAAAAAAGTTTGTCCTACTTTTTAAATTAGCGACGGTACACGCGTTTGCAATTTTTTTAATGTTCCGTGACGTCATTTAAAGCTTTTACTAAAAAGCTGTGAGTTAATATATGTATTCGAGGTCAACGTACTGGCAGCTAAAATAATTTGTGCATCGGACGATATCGCATTTTTTTTTTTTAAGTATTGGTCAATCAGTTTAGCTGTGTGGCGACACAAACGGGTAGCCGTTTGTGTCGCCACACAGCTAAACTGATTATGATGGATGAGGTGGTGAACCTTGACTTGTTTGAGGAAGTTAGATGAGATTACGCGAATTTACGATTTTGTTTACGTTTTGATTTGAATCTGTTATTTGTGTGGTACAATGTTCGAACTCTTTTACTTTCATTTTAAAGTCCTGAGTGGACACTAAATGTAATTGCATGATAAGATGGTTGCAAATTATTCGCCAATGGTATATTTCAGTAATTACTTAACAGTGATTAATGGAAAACAGTGGGCGGCTAGCTTGACAGATTTTATAAGTTGCAAAACTTGTTCAAAACAATGAATTTATCAAACAAACAATCAAATAACTCAACAATCCCTGTAGTTTACAATTAAATTACCCAGAAGTAATCTTTACATTATTATTTCGTGTTTTTTTCCTCTGCGCTCACATTTTGTTTGTAAACACCACTTTTAAGTAACAACTTTTATTTTATTTTATTATGAATTAATTGTGTGTCGACTGGTTTATTATTTTTGATATTTGTAATCAGTGTAGCAATGACAACCGATAAAATATTAGGAAGTGGCAGTGTCATTTGTGATAAGCAAAAAAACTTGCTCTAACACACAAATCAGGATTGTTTCCGCACTGCATGAAGAATGGAAGGGAATTTTTTTTTGCGTTTTTTTCATACATGTTCTGTATTAAACTAGAAACTTCTCCATTATTGCCAATACTGATTAGTTACGGATAATAATGAGTAATGAATTTTACGTTTGTATATGCAACAGTGCTGAAATTATCGAATATTTTTTTGTGGGTTGCCGAATTTCTCATCTAAATCCTTTTACATTTGATTGATTAAAACTTTTTCTAACAAACTATGACCATCATTAGATAATAAAACCCGTTAACATTACCCTAAACTGTGTCAAAGTGTTAAGTATTTAAAAGCCACTCAGCTGTTAGGTGTTACCCGGTCAAATTCAGAAGTAGACAACATCTATCTACGTAAAAAAGTTTGTCCTACTTTTTAAATTAGCGACGGTACACGCGTTTGCAATTTTTTTAATGTTCCGTGACGTCATTTAAAGCTTTTACTAAAAAGCTGTGAGTTAATATATGTATTCGAGGTCAACGTACTGGCAGCTAAAATAATTTGTGCATCGGACGATATCGCATTTTTTTTTTTAAGTATTGGTGTGTTTACGATCCACTGTTTTCAAAAACAGATACTTTTAACCTTAATACAAAATCAATTAACCTGTATACATCCGTAAATACTCTTTATTAATAGCTAAACTTAACTCTTAGCTAGCTTAATTATAACTCCTAATCTGCTATAAAACTGGAATAAAATATGATTTTATCCTTATTAACGAGAAAATAAAGCGTAGAAGGACTTATCATAGGAACCTACAGCACTTACTGCATAAACTGCTAATACCTAGGAACTAGGAAGCAGTTTCAGTAGGTTACAGCCTACAATAAACATAAACTTTGCAAACAATAACGATGTCGCAAACCAGTTAATTAATAGTACTTGTTTAGATAAACATCTCGTGGATGTGGGACGTAAAGATTTTCCGTTTATGCATATCCGTATAAATGCATTTATGAATAAAACAAATATTCAAAAAAAGAACATGCAATATGCCAATAAGTACCTATTTACACGATTCACTTAAGCTTTTCTTTGGATGAAACGTGAATCAATTTGGTTGAAATGTCTTATATTGTCATTAGACTTTACAAGTGAAGAAAAGTTCGTTGCTCCACTCATAGACAAAGACCTTTATTAAAATAGCAAGCAATCTATTAAAGCTCATTGAAATTGTGCCAAAGTCGGCCAAAAGTTTCAAAGGTAGAGAAAAATTGTCCACAGTCTAAATTAGACTGAAGAAAATAAATTAGTGAGACTTTAGTCTCGTTATTAAATTCAAGGAGAAATGGCTTAAACGTTTGAAAAGTGATAGCTGGCAACCGTTTACTTGTTCTCTGTCGGACTCAGCCTATTTTGTTGTTAATTATCTAGAAATACTTTATGTAGGTACTGAAATTAGTCTTGTGCCAAGATACTGAAAAGCATTTTTTTCTTGAATTATATTAAATAGAATTAAAAGTGGACAGCATTGTTTAATGGCTGCTGCCGTGATAACATATTCAAAAATGAAAAATTCTTTTCTAGTATATTATTTTTATATCTAATTAGAATTCTATCCTAGGATCGTAGGGTACGTCATGACACTATCTCCGGTTTTGGTGCCACTGATCCATAAAATGTAATTGACGGCTCAATCAACCTTGTATGAACAAAACATACCGCCGTATAAACATATATTCATAAAAAAGCAATAAATAATATGGAGCCCTCGGAACGCTTGCCGAAAGCTAAATGGCCACTTAACTTTGCTATGGTGTCATGAAGTGTAATTGCCAACCGAATTGGCGGTAATATGCCATTATGAGCCAAATTTCTTGCTAGTAATGGCGGAATTATTAGGTGGATTTTGGCAGCCATGTCTATAGTAAGAGTGGAATGTTTTAGTCTATGCTTATGATATATTTTACAAGCAGGGGCATTCTAAAGACATAAATATATCTAGATAGACAGTCATAGCTGTGAACTAGTCGAAAAAAAATGCGTCCAACTGTTGGCCACAAAATGCACACTAGAATAACACAATGACAGCACAATGACGTGACACCAGTGTGAGATGTAGCTGTCACACACACCAGCATGAAGGCTTCTACATACCAGCGCGACTTGTCGCGCGACGCGACACGGCACAAAGACCCCGCGTGTCGCGGGACGAGCGGTGCCTTTGTGTCGCGTCGCGTCGCGCGACAAGTCGCCCCGGTATGTAGAAGCCTTAACAAAGTTGGCCTGTTTGTTTTAGTTCTTTTGCAGCGTGACAGTCTATTAAGACATATAAATAATAATCAAAGGGGCATTCATTAAACCAGCTTTACCTATGAGTAATCAAGAGACTTTAAAACAATCTTAAAGAATCTTACTGACACAGCATGAAACTTACCGGCGATATAACTGAAACAATGGTCGACATATAAACGTCACAATTCTTACAAAAATATCTACAATTATCATTGTATTTGTATTTTCGATGTTAGCGTCACCAGGTGTTTTTTGGGCAAGTATTTATTTTTATTTTTTTATTTGAATCAAAGGTTGTATAGCTAACATAATGACGGTCAGACTTTTGCATTGTTACGTAATCATTAAAAAAGTGTACTGTTTGTTTTTTTTTTTTTTAGTTTGAGCTTCGAATGCTTACGTAGTGATGCTTATGTTAAAACCTGTTTAGAATCTTGCGTCGCACGTCCACACTAGAAACTGAACTCTCTCTTGAACGAACTGTGGGTTAATAAACTTAATGGTAACATTTCGAATGAACGTTAATCGTCATAATAATAATATGCTGAAATAAGATTACTAAGCTTGATGTTTCAATCGTTAACAAAACAATGATAATTATTACGACATGCTCTTGTAAACTTGCATTTGAAAATCTTCACAAAAACGTAAGATTTCCAACAATTCACATTGTTTTTCTCAACTATTACGTGACTTCGTGAACCTCCGACCTTATCTGTTAACGTACTAATAATGACGTCATTAAGGTCCTTTATATTTTGACACAAAACGCTAATGAACGAATCCACAACGCAAATACGTGATGTACGTGACGTTATGCGTGAAAAGAGGTCGTAGCGAAAGTAAAAAATGTACGACATTATTTATCTCCGAAATGTCAAAATGTAATTCGCGGTAATTCTAATTTGTAGTTTTGATTTTGGAACAAATCATTTTCTTTTTTTTATGTTTCAAGAAATGTTTTTCTTTTATGATGTCTTTGCTAACGTCATTTATTTTAATGAAAAAGTTTTGGTTTTATACCTACAACATCTATGAAATGTTACAGTAAAAATAACGAAAAAAATGCCAACTGCTGTCTTAATGCTGCGTCAAGCGTATGCACGTGGCATACGCTTGACGCAGCATTAAGACAGCTTATAATTTTATTCTTCTTTCAACACGTAATAAACATAAGTATTCATGAAATATCAGAAACCTTTGGAAGTCAACGATCTTTGTTTGATATTAAATGTACTTACAGCCATCGAATACAAATAATTTTAAACGCGTTACATATCGGTGTGGACCTACGTGAGACCTTCAGTGGGTTCTACGTTGAATAATGTAGATTTTATATTATCTAACTTTAGTAGACAAAGCATTACGTGCCCCATGGCTTTTTAGGCATGTCTATCAATGTTATCTCAAATTATAATAATATTTAAAACCGCCTTTAAAACCATTTGCTCTATTTGAGAAGAAGAATCCAAAGAACCTATTAACAAATAAAGATGTTTCCATAATTATTATGAAAATCTTAAAAAAATTGATGATTTATGAACTACTTTTTTTTAATGAAATTTAACATGCGAACAGTTACGTAAGGCAATAAATAATATTACTATTCATTCATTTTCGATCAGCTGGGCGAACAATTTTTATTGTTAGTAAGAAATCAAACAAATGCATAAATTATAATTTTCTTTAAGGACTATACAACCATTTTTTTCTTGTTCTTGTCTTTAATAATAGAAGTTATTATTAAATTCAACAATTCAAACGTATATTTGTAGCTGCATCATTAATCAATGACAAAATCCGCAACACGCTGCATTTAATAAAATTATATCTTATTTAAGATCTACCTAAGAATCAAAGACAATTAGTAGGTATCGTTTTAATTTGCCAGTAAGTGCTGCTTGCACAGACTACTTAGGTTGTCTATTGATAACATTTCAATTAGGCCACTCGCAACACCGCGAACACGACTAACCTTAAATCTTAGACTGTTTAGAAAGATGAGAATTCTTATTTTTAAGTTACATAAATATAACTGTGCAGTATTAAAGTTTGGGTGTAATTGAGGCTTGAAATAGCAACATAATTCATAATTCAAAAAATCAATCTGGCATTTAGAAGTTTCGCAGATTAAAAATAATGTCAATCTATTCGTTCGAAAACCTGCCAGGATCAATGTCGTTAACGTTTACATTCTACTATGTTCTTAAAATTAAAAAGGGTTAGCAACCTTCGTAGATAGGAATTAATATAAAAAAGAATTGAGGAAATATTCAGTTTCGCGGCTCAGGTCCTGTATGAGGTACAAAGGATTTTTAATTAACTGCAGAGTGAAAGGAACTTTGTAAAATAGTGCTCTGTTTAGCAGTTATAATTTCAGAGACGGATGTTATTTATTTAAAAAAAAACTTTTAAATCGAATTAGTAATTTGATTACCTATAACAACAAAGCATTTTATTTTATTTACTCTAGTTGTCTCAGAATGTTATTTTAAATAAGAAGTTATTTTTAAACAACAACTAATCTGGTTTTTATAATGTTTTGGCAAAGCACGTTTACTGGTTGTCATTTTATAATCATAAATGTTAATTAAATTAATCCATAGTACTAACAGTTCTATAGTCTTAAAAACATTGTCGTTTGTTAATTGTTATTTATGTCCCATACAATTTCGCTGTGACTAAAATTCTGGCTACAACCCGAAATTTCACTAACTGGCCACTGTAATATGACTTTATTGTGACAATGTCATTAGCAAGAAAAAAAAAATCTGGAACGTTTTACTCAAAAAAGTACCTCTTCCTGGAATAGTTTTCCTTTTTTGAGTACTGTGAAAAGAGTTTCTACCCAACTGCTTCTGCAGTATGATTAAATCTTCATAAATCGATTACATCATTTTCCGAGAAAATTTTAACACATTCCCTGAAACAATGGACAATCACAATTTTCAAGCAATCAACACAGTTCAAAGTACATGAAAACCTGTTGATATAAAGCAATAAGCATAACATTCTGACATGGTGACAATCCCAGATATCATTCCACCTCAACGTGTTACTACAATACGCATACGTGAACGGAAACCGCCATTGTTATGCGCAGCCGCTACAAGATGGCCGACGACGATGAAGAACAAAAAAAAAATCAAAACAGGCACTATTTTTACCCCCATTGTGTCCAATGTCATGGGTGTCAATTTTGAAACTGATCGTCAAGATTTACAGTCTGGAAAATTTTGAGGACAAAATGCAAATTGGAACCTTAGATAATCTGAGAGTTCAGTTTCGGAGTTTCCTTCCTTTGTTGTAGTGAAATAAACAAAGAAAAATAGGTTTATTTGTAATTTATAACTCTAATAGTAATGAAAAATACAAAACAAAATAGATCTATATTCACGAGCATAGAACATAAAAAGTCAGCAGCTACACGTCGCGTCGTGTCTGTGAATAGAAGGCTCAGCGTGAATGCTGTGCTATGGGGGACCCTCACCACAGCTCTGATTTTCAGTGGTCAGTGAGTGTGATCACCCGCCACTAGTGGATTTTAAGATTAAGATTATTAGTTCTAAATCTAAAAATATTATTTGCACTAAATACCAATTTTATTAATACCATCAAATAAGCCCTGAAACTCTTCAAAAGTCTGGTCCCATTAAATTGAAAAATTGCATAAATCAAAGCTTTCTCTATAATAATTGTTATTGTTTTGTATACGTTGCATTCACCTTCACCTGGTAACATGAAAACCGATTATAGGAGCTGACATAATTCTGATGCTATAGGGTTGACAGACAGGTTGGGAATTTAGAGTGTACAGTCGCCAGCACATCAGGACTGTCAAATTTCTCCAAATGATTTTAAACCTTAAAATGTTTTTGGTTAAGTTCAAAATCGAATGTGAAAATTTGACTTAATTTAATTTAGGTTTGTGATAATACTGTGTGCTGTGCTGGCGACTGTACATATAAAATAAATAAAAATTACATTAATAACTTTATTGAAGTACAAGACTTAAGTATTGTAAGGGAGTTTACTATCGTTTGGAGTCTAAAAAAAAGCTTTTTTTTTTAAGTATTTTTAATTCTTTTATCCAGATATTTAGCGTTCATAAGATTTTCACTTTTGCTGTCTATCCGTGATTGTTTCAAAATAAAAAATATGTTTAATTTATACAAAGTTTTACGTTTTTGTCAGCCCTATCTACAAGTAGGTAATGTAAACTTGAGTTTTTCCTTTTATACAATGCTCACGAAGCTATTAAAGCAAAGTGAAATATTTTCTAAATAGACGACATTTCTGTAATTTTCCTCTCATTTTGTGTCTCAGTTTGAGTGATCATAAACATTTTGCTGATAGCCATTTATGCGTAATTTCATTTAAATGGTCTCTCTTTCTTTGTGATACAAGGTAACAGTCTGTTTATCGTTCAAATTTAATAATTTATTTAAAAAAACCGACCCATTATGACCAATTTCGATAACTCATTTTGCAATAAGTAATAACAATTTATAATAATAGCTGACTTTCTAGAAAACCAGCTTTCATTCGGCATGGCATTTACATGAGAATTTTCGTACAAATTCAATTATTATTGGAAATAATATCAGCTCCGTCGGCAAATATATGAAAAACCCGATTATTTTATCAAGGTTAATGTGGTTAGCAACAAGTCTAGCCTATACACATTGGTGACCGCATGCCTGTGGGTTGTATATCCATTCCAAGATGCCTTACATAAAAACTTGTCTGAGCCATTTAAAAAAACAAAACAAAGCAGTCCGTTTATTCTACGTTGGAAAATTTTAATGTCATATGAATTTATTGGCGCGTAAATACAAACTTCTAGAATCTATGATGAGCACTTGACGTTTAATAGGTTGTGACATTTATTTATACTGCCTCTCATAAATTATAATTTATGAAAACAAAGCTGAGATGATAGATTTCTAACTCAAAACTTATGTTTCTTCACGCGAAACTGGCTAGCTAGTTAACTTCCTATCACTTAACCCAAAAACCGTAACAAGCGTTTGCAAAAGCCACTAACTAAATGCACATAGCAGTAAAATGGGTCAATGGAAGCGGCTATCAAGGCAAAACCTACATCTACCTGGTGCACGAGACCTCGTTTCGCTGTACACGTGGAATAGAGTAATAGAACTTAATGAGTTTTTTTTTCTGGATCGTTGGTTTAAGCGGTGCAGCCGTGGACTGTGAAAAAAGTTTATAGTGTCATTCATTAGTGAGGTAGGAAAATTATTTTATTAAATAGTTCTGTTGTTACGGTATGAGTCTTATTGTTTTTGATCGGAAGCTGTTTCTCGTTTGAATGATTCGCATTCAAAAAGCTTTGCGTTATAAACCAAACACTTGATATCTAAAAATAATATAAAAATGTCCTTTAGAGAGAAGCATGTCAGCCGTTGACAAAGTTAATGGCAATTGTAATAGCAATTATAATTGTCAACGTTTAGACGACACGTGATTGGTTCCATTGTGCTCTGTTCTCACGTTCGAAAAAAGGTTGATTGAGGTAAATTACTCGACTAATAACAACCATAGGAATTCGCAAATAGAAGGGAACCTAGATTTAGTTGGTATATGGTTCAGATCTGATCAAATAAAAGCGTTTAGGAAATTCGAAGGTAAGTTACTTATTTCTTCCATGGTGAGTGCTGGTAATTACTTGGCGACTGATTCGCAGCCATATTTGTGATTTAGATATCTATCAATTCAGTACCTACCTTAAGTAGCAGTTTAAGCCTTAATGGCAGCCACATAATTCATTCTCTAATAATAAAACCAGTGACAGATGCTACGGAAGAATACAACAAATCGATGATCAACGCTAGAGCAGACAAAAAAAAGATATGCGTTTACAAAACCCAGTGATTGACAATGGCGGAAAACGCCGGATTTCATTTCCTTTCTCTATCAAAGTATCAATACAAACACAAGTAGTATTTTTTTGCAATCGTATTTGTATCACTTCCTATTTCAAACTATGATTTTCACAAGAGGAACTTTAGTTTTGTTAATGATCTACAACCTGTTTTTTTTATATCCCATAACTCTAGGGTTATATTCTGTAGGTAAAAATAATACTAAAACTCCTAGAATAGGTGGTCCAAAAATGCATCGTTTCAGAGATATCATCAATCATAATTAAATTAGGTCAAAAATTGTCACCAGTATGACGAATCTTTACTTTTGCGAGGTTGCCAAACTTCGCAGTAGTGTAGTAAAATAAATAGTAAAATAAAATATGTAGGTATGTTGGTATCGGGGCTTCCCGGCGGCAGCTAGTGAAGGGAAAGCTACCTTGTCGACGTTGTCATATTTCACGTAAGGGTGTTTTACATTAATAATCGTGACTTTGCCGAATTATTTTGTATGAAAAATGAAAAAAAAAAAAATAACGAAGGATTGGAACATAACTCATATGTCAGTTGATTCTTTGATATGGCCTCAATCATACCCTAGAGTTATGGGATATCAAAAAAAACACGTTGTATATTGTCTATGGCTAAGAAGGGCCAAACTTGTTGTCACTACTTTATTACCTACTAGCTGCTGCCCGCGGCTTCGCCCACGTGGCTTTTTCTAAACATATTATAAACCTTCCTCTTGAATCACTCTATCTATTAAAAAAAACTGCATCAAAATCCGTTGCGTAGTTTTAAAGATCTAAGCATACATAGGGACAGACAGGAAGCGGGAAGCGACTTTGTTTTATACTATGTAGTGCTTTTATTACCTACACTTATTGATAGAATTATTGAAGTTAATAATTAAAAATATGATTTAAATGCGTTTTCCTTATTTTACATACCTAAAGTTATTGGCAGTTACCTACTGCAAAAATATTTTTATGTAAAATATTATCGCCACATAAATTAATTAGATAATGAAGTACAGCTTGGAACATTTTCCTCTTTAAATTATATCCTCAACTCTCTCAATAATATTTCAAAGATTATCATCTAAGTCACCGTATAAATTGATAAAACAATATGACAATTAAAATGAATTGTTTCGAACAATCCTCTGAAGAGCTTTAATTATCCAGCGACTAGATAACGTAAGACGTCAAAGATGACGTGATGATGATTAGACTATAAACAATAATCGTAGCACCCGGATTTATTTATGACGTCAAACTTACATGTCCAGAGATTTTACTGCGTCAAAGATAATTACTCACATAAATACAGAATGTTGTTTAACTGTGAATGAAGGTAGATCGATTAAATTGTAATTTTTCTCACGAAAAAATCTTTTTTCCTAAGGAAAATTTGTATATCAAAGATTAAATTGAAGTTAAGGTTCACGACGCCTGAACATTTTTAACTTTGTTTTTTTTTAGTCTATGGTAAATATGGCCCAAATTCATGTCATTTTTTAATATGACGATTAATTCGAGTAGAAGAGAAGATAATATAGGAATATAGGCAGATTAGCAAATGAAGCAACAATTGTTTCCACTGCTGCCAAATAATTCAGGAATGACAATGTGTGATACGAACAGCTCCTGACTAATCTAATTAGTAGAACCTGAACATGTGGCCATAAATACGCTCTGCGTTTGACAGTTCGTTGTCGAATACAATACCTCTCGGTAGCTTACTTACGGTTAGAATAATTTAAAACTGACAGTGATTATAGTGACCATGATGTTTAGATAGGTGTGTGTAGATGAAATAATTGAATATCAAACATTAGGTTTCAATTTCATTTTCAAGTCCTAATTTTTTTTTTGTTCCTATTTATCGTTGTTTTAGTGAAACATTTGTTCTATAAATAAATTATGTTTGTTAAGGTAATAATATGCAGTATGATTATTTTCTGTAATTTAAATAGATAATTATTAGTTCTTGTACCCGCTGTCAACTGCCAAGAAAGAAAACATTTAACTATTTAGTTGCTCTTGTCTAATTACAGTTGAACAACAAATAGGAAACGATTTACACCGCTCCCTTCAAATTGTGCAATTACATGGACTACAAAATTATTTAATTGCGTTCGCAATGTCAGCCAAAGGCTATATGAAAGCGAATCTAGCAATATAATGTAAGTTTAAAGGCCGAACGGTACGGCAGTGGTGTAAAAGGAAATTGGTTAAGCGTGAGACGAACTTTGCAACAGTTATTTGAAAAAAGAATTAAGAAATGTCAAGAATGAATCAGTGTATCATCATAAACATTTTACGTCATAATTTTGAAGTTTTTATTGTATTAAAGACGTGATGTCATGCAGATTTTATGCTCAGCAACAATAGAGAAAGTACATAAAAGACGAACCTCAAAACTACCGATGTTCGCGATTTATTGAATGACAGTTAAACGACTATACGCCATGCAAACCCCGATTTAGACTGAAGTTCGTGACTGCACCCGCACGTTGATTCATTGCCTTCGATATTCGAATTTGGAATAGGAGTTGCCATACTTTCGGGGATTTTATTGACGTTTATTTTAGGATTTTTATGGCTTTATATGTAACAAAAAGTCATTGTTGCAAAATTTTGTAGGCTGAGAATATTGAAGATAGACATGAGATAGGTATTACTATAAAAGTTTATTATCAGATTAAATAGAAAAAGGCTTTCAATGTCGGCCAAGTTCATGACCCTTTGGATTCAAGTAGGCTGTATATTACAGACACAAAGAAAATGTTTTAAGTTAAAATAATAATACACAAAACAACGTCTACTATTTCTGTAATCGAATACAGTATTCAAATAACTGGAAAACTTTCCGAGGTTTCAATTTGAAGTCGATGAGCATGCAAAAATAATCTTTTTTTACAACAATGGCGCCCTGGCCGTGAAATCAGCAGTTAATAGCCTTGTAGCTTATTGTCAGTTGATATTAATTACTGTAATCAATTTAAATGGTTTCTTTCGGAACTAAATTATACGGATTACTTTTTCATTCATCAAGATAAGTGGCTTGTTATGCTGATTTGATCTTATTTAGGAATATCCTTTATATTTGGACTTTAAGGAATGAAATGGAGAAGTTTGTTTACCGGAGGCTGAGACTCCTACGCATCCTAAATGGATAAAGTAATCACTGCATTTGATGTCATCAGTCTATGAATTCCCTGGAGAAGCTTGTTTACTTGAGATTAAGTAAGAGTCCTACGCATCCCAAATGGATAAAGTAATTACTGCATTTGATGTCATCAAGTCTAAAAATGACCAACATAAGTTTAGTCTAGCCTATGATGCGTGCGTAGTGCTACAACACTGATCAATACTCATTCTATAAAAAAAACAAATGAACTGTGAAATATCTTGATTGTCTATTGTCTATTTCAATCGATCACTTTATTTATTCTCAAGTATGTTTTAATAATGCATCGTGTCATAGTTAAAATCGATGTACATTTATATGAGAAATGTAATTGCCTCAACGCAATTTATTGCCCACACAATTAATAAAATAGCAAAGCCCAATAAAGTTGCCTACATATAAAAAATAACAAACAGACTATGGTAAGAAAAGTAGAAATTAGAACTTTAGTGACTTGATACGCGACGATATTAGGCAACTAAATTTTTTTAATGTTCTGTATTCAAAAAAAAGTTCGTTTTTGCAGCAAGCGCCCTTTTGAGCTGTCACATTTAACCGGGTACAGTATTTATTGGCACAAGAATGCAACTAAAATACCAATGATATATTATCTAGTCTCGGCATGGGTTATACCAAAAGCTGGTTACTTTTAGAATGCTTACTAATGATATGATGGCGATATAATGTATTGTCTTGTTCAAAGTAATGTGGGTTATGTTAACAGCAATTATATATTTAAAATTTTATTTTACGAAGAAAAAAAAATTTTAAGAGATATTTGAGGGCTACATTGAAATAAGTAAAGTGATTTACTAATGAGCACTCTTTTAGATGAAAAGTGACCTTATTATTTTAATTCCTTGTTTTATGATGGCCCAAATGTTTAACTTACTCAGACATTTCAATGCCATCTGATAGACGGGTTTCTTCTAAAAGAAAGAATTAATTAAACAATTTTTTTGAATTGTACTTATAGCAGTGACTTCGATTTAATTTACATACAATTTTAACAAAAATCCTTGCTTTTTCAACAATAAGTTTCTTGAATAGAATAGAATACTTACTCTTTAATTATGTACACTAGAAAAATTACAGATATAAATGTTGTTTGAAGAGCCAAATCTTACAACACTTGCCCTATACAAAATACCAACTGACATAATCTTTTTCATTAAGCATAAACAAAACATTTTTTTTTCTAACTCAGGGTTGTAATTACCTTAATTGCAGACAAAGTAATGTTATACATTACTTTGCAGTCTTGAACACAAAGTCTGTATTTTACCTTGATGCATTCCGAAAATGTGGCTCTAGCGTTTCCGGTGCCACAGTAAATCAAAGCATCCTGTATGGTACGAAAATAATTTCGATTGAAGTGTTGGTCATAGATGTGAATGCATTAGACCGTAGACTTTAAAATATTATATTATACCTGAGCGAAAGAAGTAAAAGACAACTGTCAAGACATTTTACAAAAAAAAAAAAATTACCGACTTAACAACACTACATAGTGAAAAATAACTTTAATTTTGGAATTCGGTGTCTTTGGATCTGTATTTTTAGTTTTTTTTGCCATCGACTTCCGAAGTTAAAGTTATTTTTCGCTTTGTAGTGTTTTTTTTTTAAGTCCAATTTTTTTTGGATTTTTTTTTATTTTAACTTTTTATGGGTCAGTTTGTAATTTATAACTAAGTTACAATACCCTAATGTCAACTGCTCATCACCTTTTACAAAATATTGCTTTTCCCGATGCAGGGGCGTTCATTGATGAGGAGGAAACAAACATACAGACGAACATATAACCTCCTCCTTTTTGGAAGTTGGTTAGCAATGGAATTGACAGGTTGGTTCACGTGGTAATTCTATGCAATGTCAGATTGCAAAAATCACTTTAGTTTACGAAGATTGGTCAGAGTTACACACAGTTGCTGTAATTTTGTGAAGCAAGGTTAACCTTAATGTAACCAAGGGAACGGTGCCTACATCGTACGTAATTATAGAGGCACTGGGACTTCTGCCTACCCAGTAAGCAATAAGAGCATGACGTTACAACTACTTACAAGTAGTAACTATCGATATCACGTTACAGTGCATTCTTTTTTACATTTCCAATTTAGTAAACAATCACGGTACAAAAATCGTTTGCGCCAATCACACACTTTTGTAAGAAACTGCTTCGGTTTTTCATTTGAACGCATTAATTTTCTCACAAATAAAAGTCATGTTTGTATTACCCAAAATGGCAAAGGCACAGGACAAAAAAATGTTATATTAAAAAAAAAAACAGAAATCAAATTAGGAATTTCAGTACCCTAAGTTAGGAAAAATAGATTATATCTTAATGACGAAGGGCTTTCTCGTGGAATCTAGGTACATAAACAACAGAAGTCACAAGTCAAATAAATTTTTATTGTAAAACATTTCATTAAGTTCTTTGAACCTGCCACGAGGGATATGTGAATATTTTTTTCATTAACTGTAATGACATAGTTAAGTTGTCATTGATGACGTTTTGACATTAAGTAGTATTTTGCAATGTTTGCTTATAGTTTTACATATTAAGTAATATGAATTACCTCTGTCGTAATAATAAAACTACGTTCGCAGCAAGGAATTTGAGACACATTTTTATTATATTTCGTCAGTAAGCGTTGATAATTAATCTACCAATCAAGCCTAACACAATACAGTCGAATTCTATGGAATGGAAAGCGGCTAACTAATGAAAGCTACATCATAACATCACTCATTTGTCAAACCACTAGTTTCGCTGCTGACGAATCGATTAATTTATCTTAATCGATAAATAATCGATCAAAATAACTGCTGATTTATATAGAACAAAACGTTCCTTGGAATACACTGAAGGTTATGTAATGCGGATTTGTAAAGCGAACGCAAGATCCACTCGTTCAGCGTTCACATTTAGTTTACGCATAGGTACTTTTTCTTTTGAAAACAAGGAGATCATTAGGTATTAATGCATAATGATTAATGAGATTCCACACGTAAGGAACGGAACATATTCTACGTTTGTTTTTGCTCAGTCAATCGAGAGATAGACGCCCACGTCTCAGCTTTACGATCTAGACGAGTTACGCGTCACGGTGTTGTTAATCATCCAGCAAATTTATAAATATCTCATGCCCATACATGAATAGGTCTGAAAGAGATCACTTGTGACGTTTGTGAGACGTAGGGTTTTAGTTTAGTGTACATTTTCATGGTTTATTTGAACTTCGTGAACCTTTCAAGTCAAAGTTGATTTTAAAGCGGATTATGTGCTCTGTTTCTAGACCAAAGCAACAAAGGTTTGCTTAACTTTTACTTTATATATTGGCGTTTTTTATCTTTCTTTTTTATGTTCCATTGAGATGGACAAATTGTAATTTTGAAATGAATACTTAATTAATTAATTTATTATTATTTACTTAGTTGTTAATACGGTCAGTGGGTCGTCTTAGGGGCGGAGTTGTTAATACAGCAGCTAAAAAGCTGTAATAAAAGTTCAGTTAAAATTTACCTACAGTTGATAGATGACAGACTACCTAATGCATAATCTATGGTACATAACTTTCCCGCCTTTTTAGCTGTCACTTAAATTTTCTTTTTCGATTGCACGTTTTTTTTTTCGTAGAGATGTCGACGCGTTCCACTTTTGAAAAAAAATGTAGTCGTCATTTACATATTGCTTCCAGCCAGTATATCACTAACTACGTTCTACACGGTACCCATTTAGATTATAGAAAAGGTGAAAATGTCTTAGAAAGTTACTTTAGTTGATAACATCATTAGTGTTGCCCAACGTTCGGCCGCACTTAAGTTGTTTACATACCTACATTTTATGGGTTCTTTATTTGCTGGATAGAGGGAATTTAAAATAATTTCCCACGGTCTATTAACGTTTTAAAACTATAAGTGCATGGGCAATTAAATATTGTGCCAAATCCCGCTTAACAGATTAAAATGTAGGGAAGAAGAAATTTTAATTTAGCTTCGTAAATCTTCAGTTGTATAGGAATAATAAAAAGCTTTCGTTTTTAAAAATATTATGTTTTTATAGTATTACGAATCCTAATCTGCATTTGGGGAAGCCATATTTTTTTACGTATTCTCCCATGAGTCAATTGTATATCAACGAAACTTATTACTGAAATTATATATCTAAGATACATAAACAGTATAATATAAAAAATATAACACTCAAATTATAATTAAAATGCAAACTTTGAATTGGCCCAGCAACATAATTTAAATTTAAGTCATAAACAGATGCCATTGATCTTACAAATTCCTTTGGAACAGTCTGACATTGACATTCATATTTTACTTCATCAATATCAAAATCATAGTCAAAACGAATGAAAAAATTATGTAACCCAGCTTTAAATCTAGATAATTGATAGTCTCCGGCCTCATTCATATTATTGTAAGGTCAACACAGTAATTTCACGATTAGTCATAGTGACCGGGAGCTGCCAAAAATTTGTGTTTAGATCTCCTTCACTCATATTAATAATAGGCCATTTAATAGTTAATTTTCCTAATTAATCATTCAAATTATTACCTATATATGAAATATTTTCATAAATTATCCAGTTATTATTGAACTTGGCAGCACTTCCAATAGTTACTTCAAGTAGTTTAGCACTTGACATAGTTTACATACGGTCAAACCATGCGCTCTGCACAATGTCAGTCGATCGATTTCGAAACTACTCTAATAATGTCTGATATTAATCTACTGCGAGAAAGATGGATTGTATCATCACTATTCATCATTAATAGTAGTCTATGGAAAGAGATATTAACAAAAAAAACAAGTGAAAACAGCTCCACGTACAACAAATGAGTGTTTTCGAAAGATCCGCTGACAACCGAATTAACAATCCCGGCTAACATTTTGAGTGAATCCTTTTAGCAACGACTATGTATTTCCATCAGGCCTTCCACTACTCGTATCTAGACGTAAACTGGGCACTGATTCATTTAGATGTAAATTAGACTAGGCTGGATAAATGATGACCTGTGTCTGTCATAAAAAAAATATGTAGTGCTGTCAAAAATAGTTTAGTACGCAGGTGACGTTCTCATTTTTTGTTGACGTAGCAAAGACAATGCAGCTAAGTTTTTTATAAACATAATTCAAGTTTACTAGGTAAAGGGAACAAAGCGTCATCAAAGATACTATTTTTCAGTTGAACATTGCCAATTGAATAAATATTATTCGTTCTAAACCAAAACGTATTGAAGGCTGACGTAAACTGTTATTAATTATAATTATAGTATTGAGCGTTGCTATTAAAACTGACATAGGTATAGGTACTATTGTATTTATTAAATTTACCGGTATTGTATGAATCCGATAGTTTGTGTTCTGAAATCATTTGGCCTATATTGATTTCCTAGTTCATTCATTAAGGTTAACTATTAAAAGATAGAATAGAAATAAGTCATAGACAACTTAGGTAATATTTTTAACGTTTGACAATGGCCAGTTTTCGTGCTAAAATTGCTCGGCACTAATTTTGACATAGCATAAATAAGAGGTCAAGTACAAACTTGTGTAATATGTGCGAATGAACGTAAGTTGCACTCTTTTTTTGTCTATCTTTTAAAATAAAGCGCTACTCACTATCAGTCTGTGGATCTACCAAGTATAACATGTTAGGAAACTATTACAAAATAAACATGTTAAAAATATAGGTACCTATTGTAAAAGCAAAAATAATAAAAACATAAATATTTTAGCAATGATAATTTGACAAAAATACTATTTAGATTTATATAATCGCGCTTTTTGTCTCAAATTCTTGCAATAATATCCCTTGTTACTTACTCGTACACGTTTTCTATGACATCTCCTATTTATAAATTACCTGTTCTACGTTCAAGTTCACCTTTCAAATACCTAATTAAAACAATATTACGGTGATTTTTTGTTCTTTATTCTCTTGTCGTTCCAAATTCAAAAGCTGCATCTTTGTTTACAATGGCCGTCTGTCCGACTTCAGCCTCTTACGTTCCACTAATCAAAAACTAGGTGCCATTAATTAAGATTATACGGTAAACAAGAGTAGGATTATCGTGTTAAACTGTACGTCTGCGGTTACTTGGTTTCTTCCATTCAATAATAACAGTTATCCGGTAGTGCGTTGCATTGATTTACAATATTGCGTCTGAGTCATTTGGTCGGTACACTCACTTTATTTGTAGAAGGAGTAAGATAAATTGATAATTGTGGATCAAACGGTCAGGTTGCTTTTATGTAATCTTACGAAAAAAAAAATAGATTTTATTTGTAAAAGAAATAGAGAATTAAAAAAAAAAGAACTGGCAGTGTCATCATTGTTAAGGAATATTGACACAGCTCTTGAACGCTGTTTAGACGTGCTGATCTCGTTCAGTCTGCTAAAATTTAACCTTTGTCATTAGCAGCAGTACATTTTTAACTACAGACAAAATGTAGTAAGATTAATTTTAAGTCTAGAAAACGAATGGCACAGAGCCAAAACGAATCACCACGACCTTTCAATACTAAATACTATTGTTGTCACAGTTTAAACCCATTACTATTATGCAAGTGATAAAATATTATCACACTTTTATCTGTTGTGGTGTAAGAGAGTTCAATGTGACCCACGTGAGGTCATGTGTACTAATAATACCATTATGCACTAAGTGATAATCACTGTATAAACTAGTTTCCTCAAAGCATGTGCTGTCAAATCCGCAATAACAAAAAACATAATGTAAACCTTGAATCTAGAACCAATGACAGATTATTAAAGCCTGAAATACACATGCTATTAATAAGCATGCTTGTTTGCTACTAGGTAGCATGCTCATTAGTAGCATGCTCTCTGTGCCAGTAATATACTCATGCTCTTTCATATACACATGCCAGTTGAATGCTACTAAGTACCATTTGCTTGAAAGTAGCATGCTCTTGTACTACTAGGTAGCATCTGTATTCCACGCTTTATAACTAGCTTCTGCCCGCGTTGTAGTCAACTATATCTACTCTAAAATATACTCTATTGCACTCGGCAATAGTGTAGCTTTCTGCATGTGAAACAATTTTCGAAGTCGGATCAGCACTTCCAGAGATCACCTCCTACATTCAAACTTATAAATTTTACCTCTTATATTATAAGTTTAGACTAGCTTCTGCTCGCGACTTGGTCTGGGTGGTCGTCAACTATACCATAAAACATAACTTATAACACTCAAGGATAATGTAGCTTCCCATTAGTGAAAGAATTTTCGAAATCGGATCAGTAGTTCCGAAGATTACCACCTAAATACAAACTAACAAACATACAAACTTTACCGCTTTATACTATTAGTAAAGGAGTATATAAACCCAATCCAATTCTTCCGTTTGCCAAATGTTAAGATACAATAAATTGTAATACTATCGAAGTACCGAATGAAACCGAGGAAATTACAATAGTAATGAATTTTACATTTATTTGTAATCTATGTCCGTAATAAATGGATATGGGTAACTATTTCAGAATAAATCTAATTACGTATGTAATTAGTGGTTTGATTTCATCGGAACTGGTTTTGAGGATAGTGATGAAGCAATTTCCAATAAAAACGCTGCTCTTTTACTTCTTAGACCTTTTAAAGTTTTAAACGAGTCTACAGGTACAAAATCAAAAGTAAAATTAAGCTGTTTTTTCTTCTCTAACCAAACAGTTTTTTGTTACTTCTACACGCGAGTTAAAATTCTTTGTCGTGATTTAACAATAAACATTAAACCAAATTCCTCTTTACAAATACTTACATAGTTTCAGACACTGATAAGGAATTAACAATAAAAATCAAAGTAAGGAAATATAAAGTCAATTCAAAAAGCAATTACGATTTGTATTAGGAATCAGATGAAACATGGTAGTAGCCGAAACTTCATATTATTTTAGTATCAATCTTTGTATGCACGATCAATGCACGAGCACGTGCCACGGATTGCTGTACATTTAACTACTTGAAATAAATTGAGCGCATAAACATTTTCGGAAACATTTTATTATGAACAAGAAGGAAATTCCTTACTTACTGTTTCGATTCCCACAGGCAAAAAGAGCCGTGATTTTCCATCAGATCTCATGCTATCATTATTAATTATTATTGATAAGGAAAATTCAGTTACGACTGCACAAGAGAACGACAGTATATTTATTGCATTTGAACCTTTAGATTGCGTGGTACCCGGACAAGTTGCGAAACTACACCCTACGTTTGAGGTACCCACGCCTCTTGAGCCATTCACAATTGGCTGGTTAACCACTAGGGTCAGGATTGGATGCGTCATGGTGACGGTTCATGAGAAACTGTTTTGGAACAACCGGTTACTATGGGATATAAATAGATTTGAAGTACTTGAATGGGTATCTAAAGAGGTTATCGAAGTAGTTAATGAGGTAGATGCATTGTTTGATGATGTTAGTAAACGTTAGCTTAACAAAGTTAATAGTAAATATATATACAGTGATTATAGTAACATAGTATTGAATGAAGAAGGCGCGATTTCCAATTTTGACTATTTCGATGAAGCAAAGGCTAAAAGATGAGGAAAAATTTAACTCGTTTAATTAAATCCGTGATCAGAGAGCGTGATCCAGCTCTAAATCTTGATTGGCTTATTTTTTCAAGTTGTCCATGCGACCGTTAAATCGTTTGACACCAAATTGAGCAGAATCATTATGATTACTATTAAATGAATTGTTTGTTTAGGTATAAACATGGGGATCGTTAATGAGTTCTATAGTAATGGCAGTAGTCATTTGCTCTTTTGATTAGTGGCTCGGGTTAGTGACACAGCACACGTACTGAGGTCAGTACCAAGTGTATCAAATACTGTAATCTCAATTAGATCTTCGGGATTCCGTTTTATATTCTAGATCAGTCTATAACGTGATGCAAATCGGAGTCATGGTCGGACGAGATTTTAGACTTTCACGCCTTTTAGACTGAAATCATCGCTATTGTTAGAAATAGTTAGGAATCGTAATGAAAAATACGATTAAAAGCGACTCAGAGAATAAGGAACAATTAACTCAGGGACAATTAGTTTGATGTTGCAACAAATAATCTAGTTTACTAGATAAAAACACGAGATTTTTCGTGCTTACGCGTGGTAGCACTTCATTTTTAATTTTGGTGTAACATTCTCGAGATGTAATCAGACATCCATTTACATACATACATACATAAACTCACGCCTTCTTCCCATGGGGGTAGGCAGAAACTATAGAACGCCACTTGGTACGCTCCTTACATACTCCTTTTGTTTCGCCTACGTTCATACATCTAGTCATACACGCACTCCGGTTGCGAGTACTACGCACCTGACCTTTCTGAAGAACATCACCAATTTGGTCACTATATGTCCATCTAGGGCGTCCCCTCCCGTCATCCATTTAGATTGTGAAAATTTGATTTTTGCCAAATCTAAGTGACCGTAAATATATCTAGAGAGCAAACAAAGATTTCTTCCTATAATCTCAGTAATTGATATCCAAATCTTGAACCAAGAAGTGCATTGGAGTTTAGAAACCTGATAAATCGGTGCAACCAAGATTATCTAAGACTTTTTTAAAGTAACAATGAATGATACGCAAATTCTCGACATAAACAATATAGTTAACAAAGTGAACAGATAGCTTTTGTTTTCATTATCATCAGATAGTGCATCTCTGACGTTTTGTGTTTATCTTATTTTGTTTAAAGGCTTTACAGAATCACGCGATATCGCGGGCGCGACAGGCAGCGGCATAATATTAGTCCCAAAATCGATTTAAAACACGCATTTCCATTTCTTTTCATCCGTACTTCTCTATTAGTTGTCGCCTCTCTTTCTAGCCATATCATCTTTCACACATTCCGTCTATCGTTTCTTTGGTACATAACCATCCACATTCGGATTAAATTTATCATGTTCATAATTTGTCATGTCACACATATACAAATTCAAGTTTATGTTCTAAACAACCAATACCAATATCGTCCTAATTATCTTCACAGGCCAATGATTCCTTATCAGCTTGAGCAAATAAGCATTGTTTTGCCTTGATACACCCTGCTATTGTAAATATGGATTTGAGGTTTTGATAAACTGCACCAATCATTATTCTATGTCCATTTTTCACTTCAACTCTTGAAGTATGGTTCTAATGGATTGGAGTTTATAGGTGCTTTCCTATTTTGCAATTTTGACCTGATGTCTTGCCTATTGGGTTTGTCTTATCTTTCATATCAGTCAGAACTTGAACTGAGTAACGGCCTTAACCGGAACCAAAGGCCAATTTTATCACTCGAGAATTCAGTTTGGGAATTTTAGTTTTCAAGTATTCTGATAATCATGTTGCGGAATAACGATTATTTTAGTGTGTTTGAGGAAAAGATTATTTAAAATTACTTCTGTGTTAGAAAACATTGTTTGGGACTTCTGAAACAGGTATTGGCTTGTTTTGTTTACATAGCCGCCTTTTCCAAGATTTAACTGTTTTCCCCACATTTTGAAGCAGTATTTCGTCCAATGTTTTGATCCAAAGAACAAACATTTATTTTGGACTATTGATCAAAATTAACTGCAACTGGCCACTTGTTGGTACACGTGAAAACTACTACTAATGGCTGCCATATTAAAAAAAACATAAACAAACAATCGAAAATACAACGAACAAAAAATCAGCTCAAGAACATTTTAATGAATCGCCAAACGATGCAAAGAGTTAGATTTGCCTTTTTAATTCGGTTTTGGAGTGTGAAAAGTTATTATAAGTTTGACCTTCTGTCGAAACTTCTGCGCTACTCGTGGGAAGTTAGTTGAGCAAAAAACTTTTGTACCAGGATACCTGCAGCAGGACAAAGCAGTGGGCCACAAAATTGTTTCGGATGTTGCAAAAAAGAAGTTTTGTCTTTTGAATTTATCCTTTCGAGACCAAATAGATTTTGATATTCCTTTTGTTTTATGGAACAATAACTATTGATTCAAATTAGTCAAGATTTAAATGTGGTAAATGTCCAAACGAGTTTTTGAAGAGAATTTTTATTTTGGTTAAACAACATTGGGTTTTTAAATGCAAGTCGTAAAAAGTTAATGTGGGAATTACTGTATTCAGTTCTTTGTTTCTCATGGTCTTGGTTTTAACTATTCTTATGTACGGTCTTAGAATATTTAGAAGTGGTGCATTGTATGAATTTTAATATTTTTTTGGATGGAATATTCTTATTACTTTGAAATATTTTGCGAGCCTGGGGTCCCGGACGTTTGGAAGGCGTACCAGGGCCAAAAGCCAACTCGCAAAGGCCCGTTAGATACTCTTAATGAAATGAGACACCTATATTCTTATTCTTAATTATTATGATGGTTTCAGTATATATTTATGAAATTGATTATGGTTGATTAAATATACGTGACGGAATTTTATATCTTACTTAACCATCTCGATAGTAAATATTACAATACTAAATGATTAATGATTGATATCAATCAGTGTTACAATGATATTTTTAATGTTGTTTTGCAATATGTCAAAAATTGCCTTTACGGATCATAAATCATGCATAGCGGCCGCAAAATAAATGAAAAGAGGTACATCATCAGGTAGAGAGACTACAGCACTAAGTCTAATAATACTGTTGGTTTTGGCTGATGGCCCAACTTAGGGAGGGTTCTCATTAAACAAAGTACACGTCTCATTTCAAAATACAACTCGTTTGAAGTTTCATTGCATTGCTTTATTGTTCCTTTCGTACTTGTCCAACAAGTCCAATCATTTCCAAACTACCAACCCTAGCTTTTGCATCATCGACATTATCTGACATGTTGAAAGTCGATTATTACTATTGCTTTCGCCAGTAACGTTCATGTTTAATCTATTTAATAAATTATTATTTACGACATCCACAACTCTCTCTTGTATTTGTTCAACACTTTTGAATTTGATAGACCATCTAAACTTGTGAAACTTCAAGTTTAAGTATCGACATTAATATTTAACGGTTTTGTATTTGGGAACCTGTTGACCTTCAATTCTGATGACTCAGAATCCTGATGCCTTTTTTTTCTATTAAAGTTACCTAATACAGGTGATATTCTAAGGTGATATAAAAGTGAAGTGCTTACCGATTTGATATAGTTCTAAGTCCCGGTCGACGGCAGAAAACTAGTAAAGCCAACGAGTTGGCCGCAGTTGACACCAGGAACAGCGCTAGGAGTACAATCTCCTCCACTAGTCGGTCTCTCAAATCCATCCCTGACATCAAAGCTTGTCCAGGAGACATGAGAACCGAATATTCCGAGACAATGTCATCACTATCACAACACTTTAACTTGCAACTGAACACTCTCAGTCAATAATGTTTTTGTATACTGCAGTTGTTAGTCGCGTAAAGTTTTGAGAACACGCTGGTCGTTTAGGCCGCGTCTTTCTCGCTCGGCTGTCGTATGACAACTGGCTGGCTGCTCCGCTCCGTTCACCGGAGCCGCCGCAGCCGGCGCGTGGCCGCCCCCACCAGTCACCGCCGCGAGTACTTTACTGGCGACAGCATATAAATCTACAACTAAATGTCGGTCAACATCCTGGGTTTTTGTTTTATCGCTTGTGAAATTTGCGGTGTGCAGTTTGTTTTGAGATTCGTTTGCATCATTTTTTATTGTTTTGAAGATGCTACCGATTGAAAGTGAATTTACACTATCAAAACTACCTATAATAATATCTCACCTATTGGTGACTAGCCTAAATTTACAAATTAATGCTAATAGTTCTAAATATACAATGGTTTTATCCAACGATGATTGGAACCTTTCATTATTGGATAAGCCTACTCGATATTATTTACAAATTCTTTAGTCATTGTTTTAAATGTTTTAATCTAAAATTTCTGATATATTCATTAGCCACAAATCATTGGCAGACTGGCAGTCCCACTCTTAAAATTGAAACTCTAAAGTTTGCAATCATGAGACTTTAGCGATTGCCACAACAGATATATGTATTATGTTGGGACAATAGATCGCTTGAAGGTCCTGAGAAGCCAATAAGGATTGCACCGAAGGTTAATTTAATACTACGGCAAATTGATTGATTGATTTAATGATTAAAACATGATTAAGAAACCAGGTATTCAGCTGATTGAATTAATGTTTAAATAGAAAACAGCAGCTGTTTTAGATGTTAACGTTACTGATTGATTTATTTAATTATGTAGTAGGTAATTGGAATAAATCTATTTCAGGGATTTTATAATTGATTCTTAGATGTTTCGTTCATAACTATTATACTCATACTTTTGTACTGAACTAAATATTCCCGAAATAGATTTTTCAATTTGGTCCTCACAAATATTTACTTGAATACTGTAATCAATATTAATATTATTTAATACAAAAGTATGACTTTTGAATTAAATAATATTGATTTTTCTTCCCTTATAATGTAGTTATTCTCAGAAGTTCATAGAAACGTTCAGCGATGAGTATTATAAGTTTCTACTCAACTTTTTAATAACCCTTAGTAGTTTTAAACCTGCCATTCCAACCTTTAGCAAAACCTTCAATCAATTCTTCATTAACGACCAATTATTTTGCTTTACCCTTTTCAAGGATTTTTACAAAAACGTGAATATAATATTAATCGCAAGTGTATTAGTAATGTGCTAGAAAATTATAATTCACAGTTGTTTCTTATAGTAAATGGGTGAGGAAATTATGTCGTTACAGTTCCTATGCACATAATACAACTTACAAACGGTTTGTTACGATTTCGGTTGCTTTTATAACATGTAATCCATCAAAATAGTCGATATCGTTAGTGGGTTAAATGATGATTCCTTTCCTGTAACTTAGCAACAGGAGATCTGTTGCTTTATTTATTGGTTATGTATCCCATTAAAATTCTTAATATCATTATTGCATAAAGTTGATGTTTCCTTTTTCTATAGTTAATTATAAAGATACAAGTAGGGAGAGTCAGGATTAATTACCTTTTACTATTCTCGTCATATACTCGTAGATTTTGACCATTAGATTTTCCTTAGTCATAAACTACCTACTTATCGTATCGTTGAAATGTAGTAGAATTGGATCAGTACCAAGCGAAAGCAATTCATAACATAATTTATTCCAGAAATGTGTTATGAACTGTATCCATGAAACCGTCGGTAACTGGTAAACATAACCTGTTGTTGTCATTTTCTTTACAAAAGAACTAGACGGCAAGACAGAGTTTCAGTTATATGATTATTATACAGGATTTGTACATAAATGCTATACAGGGTCAAATTAAATTAGCTAGCGAAACTCCGCAGACGTGATGGGTATCGATATCTAAACACGACCAAATAAAAAAACAAAAAGATGTGATGATTTTTTTTTTTTGGGTCAGCGGACCGCTTTTGGTTTTGTTACTTGAAGTATGAGTTGAAAAATCTGTTTTGTTTTGTTTTATCATGTTTATATTATATATCGGTACCCATCACGTCTGGGAAGTATACCCAAAAAAGATTTTTCGAGTGACTAAACTAGCTGCGGTTGAAGACCCCAAAAAAAAGTCATCAAATTAATTTATTTTTTGTTTGATCATGTTTAGATATCGATACCCATAACGTCTGTGGAGTTTTGCTGCTAATTTAATTTGACCCTGTATTTTATGTGTTAGATAACAACAGACTGAAATTAAATAATTGTGGTTTTGAATATGGAAAACTTGGAATTTTTAGCATTAGTAAGGACTACGGTTCTTTTCTGATTCGTTCTCGGCGCCAAAATGAAGAAAGCTTTTATTGAAATGATTTTTTTATCTTAATTCAATCCGAAATGTAAGTCAGTCGTAATGCATGTATAATCCAGAACTTTCATATTATTGTTTTTTGATTTATTCCGTTCTAATACCAATAACTAATACCACTGGTATTTGTTTCAACTCATAAAACTATTTTCTACTCCGAACGGATACCATTGTTTAAACTAACAAGTTCAAAGGTATATGGTACAGTCAGTACAAATGCTTTGTATGTAATTATAAGACCTTTAATTGAAAAATAAATCAGTTAAATCATCAAAATACATAAAAATATCAGAAAACAAATTTAATTTGGCTAGTTTTGACTGAGCTGACTGTACCAAATTCAAGTTGTTAGTATTCGTTCGCACATTACATTTAATTATTTAAAGAGTGGTATCCGTTCGGAATAGAAAATAAATATGAGTTGAAACAAATACCAGTGGTATTAGTTGTTGGTATTAGAAAGGAATAAATCGTTTTTTTCGTTGGAGCTATATGCAATACTGATCGATAAACGCTATCAACTTTCTGGGGGTTTACTCCGAAGCGATAATCCAGCGTATCGGTCGAATGTTCGGCCGTTCCTTGACTTCCCAAGTTTCCTTTTTTGACTTCGAGTACTTACCCGACTTCAAGTCACATTTTTGAGTTCACTTATCTCTTTGACTTTTGTATTTTTTTTTCGCCTTAGACTGCCATAGTTAAGAAACGGCCGAACATTCGACGATATTTCGGATTTATCTTCGGAGGAGACCACCTGTTGAAATCCGAGATACAATATACTAATAAAGCTAATGAGTTACACTTTTTGTTAGATTGTTTGAGCGCGCTAATTTCTGGAACTACCACTCGGATTTGAATTCTTTATTGCATTTGTAGATGGCCCAGTTCTTGAGGAAGGCTTTAAGCTACTTAAAATCACGCTAGGACCCTTAGAAGCCGAGCAAAAAGAATTAATCAGAAAGATCGCTTAGCGAAAACGAAGTAATTGCGCGGGCAGGCGATGCGATGCGACAGGGTGGGTCGGGGGAACAAGAAATTTCTCTTAGTAGCGGGCTGAAGCTAGCTATATAAATTCGGACAATGGACTGATTGATTTCCTAGGGAACGTGAGGAACTGAGGACAGATCTCATAGTTAATTGCCAGCCCATTGTGTCACCCTATGTAAAATTTCAACATTTATATGATATCTGTAATTTTTATGGTGTACATAATAAGGAGTATCTATTCTATTCTATTCATTGGGTACTAAATTATACGGTATCCTATCGCATCAGGTGAAACTGAAAGCTGATCTCATTGTTCTTGGGAATATACTGGGTGTCGGATAGCTTGCAAAGGTGCGATAAAGAGAGACTACGTAGCGTAGCAACAAGATAAAAGAAACTGAAGTGTTGCTAAGCGGTGATAGTTTCAGTGTTTGAACTTTAGAAATAGTTATCTGATATACAGAGAATCACAGGAACGTTAGGGAAGATTTTAGAGACAAAAGCAAATGAAAAATATGGTGAAGTGGAGAAACAAGACGAAAAAATGTTAATCGAGGACTAAAGCAAGGTAAATAAAAAAAAATTATAAATCAATCTCACTTTTCTTTTTTCCTGTTGTCTAGCAGTACTTTTATTGATTTTGAAAAAAAACCATATTACTATACTCCATTTGAAATAAGATTAGATATTTAAATAAACTTGTTTACAGTCCGTTCAAACAATTTTGATTTCTATTCCTTTAGCATAAGGATGGCATTAAAAGCAAAAACGTAGTTACAATACCAACTGTTTATTACAGCTGCCATAAGTCATGCCACCAACGCAATAGAAGTCAAAATCGGTTGAACGGACTTGTCTAATCTCAAACGGAGTATAATTGACATGGCATTAGGTACATACAAACAGTTCTATAAAAAACGAACGCTCTCGGCTCTAGAGAGTGCCTTTATAAATAGGAGCGAGCCTTGACAGTTTTGAATTAATCGCATGTGATCGATTCAAAAAACCTAAGTCCATTTTTCTTCAAAAGTGGATAAAGATATAAATGAATTAAAACGTTTGTTTTTTTGGCATACCAGGAGCCCAAGAGTTTGAGGAGTTATGTCATAGTGTCTGGATCTAAATAAACTTTCGCGCGTAGCAACAATGTAACGTGCTTACTGCCTGGATGAAAGTTTCTTGTTCGTTACGAACAGTGAGTTTGTTTGTCTTTGCTCTCTTAGGAATAACTGTATCGTCCGATCTTATCAGACATTCTTTAGAAGTCAGCCTACCTTGTTTTTAAACTTTCGCAATTTTAACACTGAATTCCGATGCATCATGCGTTCACAGCATTCATGATTCGTTGGGAATTAAAAGGTATTGTTTATTTCCACGAAATATACCTAAATGTTAAAATTTGATTCACTATCTCCGGATAAGTTTCTGTTATCTTATCTAACTAAGCAGATATTTTCATACCGATTCGGTTCACTTTAAACTTATATTAAACCAGAAACTGATCCAATCCTTACTTTTCTATATATCTTATTTAGAATGGAAGTTAAATAAGACACGTGGGGCACTGTTTCCAAATCGTAAGATTTGTTAAGATTAGCACGACTATTTTTGTTAAAATGGGGTCCCCCATTTGAAAGAAAATTTTTCGTGCTGTCAGCCAGTCTATTTAATGTAAAAAACCTTTTACAAAAAAATAATAACCGACTACCAAAAATAACACTACAAAGTGAAAAATAACTTTAATTTCGGAAGTCGGTGTCTTTGGATCTGTATTTGAGTTTTTTGCCACCGACTTCCGAAATTAAAGTTATTTTTCACTTTGTAGTGTTATTTTTGGTAGTCGGTTATTATTTTTTTGTAAAAAGTTTTTTATTTTTCACTTTTTAGTGGGTCAGTTTTGAATTTATCTAAGTTACAATAGCCTAATGTTAACTGCTCATCATCTTTTACAAAATATTGCTTTTCCCGATGCTGGAACGTTGATTGTTGAGGAGTTCTCCGGGGAAGAACCAGGAGAACTGCCACTCACCATATGCATAGTGACGAACATAAATTGCTTAATCGCAACCCGTTAAATAGGTATTCATTATTATATTACTCCGGTGGGCATCTGTGGTCTCATCATCAGTTCCACTTCACCAAATGGTGCTTTCCGAGAGTAAATGCACGAGTTACTATAAAAAATATCGAAATCGAAAGGTTTGCATATAAAATTTGAGGGTTTCCCTCGATTTCCATGGGATCCCCTCATCAGATTCTGATTTGGTGGCAATGGGACCACCTTGGGAGTATACCCTTTCAAACAAAAAAAGAATTTTCAATATCGGTCATGATTGACGGAGTAATCGCGTAACAAACATACATAAAAAAAAAAAACTGCCGAATTGAGAACCTCCTCCTTTCTGGAAGTCGTTAAAAAGGGGACATTTTAAGTTATAATCTCACTCATTCACCAGTCCCTAAGTTTTGATAGCTATACTTGCTACGGTATTTTAGTTAAAAGAGGTCTGACCTAAGTCCCTGGATAAGAAGCTACGTTTTTTAATTTTCATTGTACAGACGCCAGCAGGTCTGCAGGTCAAGCTACCCGAAACTGTCAAATTTTCCCAATCAACCTTGAACCTTATGCTGTAGGGATAAAGTTGAAAATCTATTAAAGAAATTTGACAGATTGTAGTAGCTTGATGTGCTGGCGTCTGTACATCCAAAGGCTGTTAAATAATTTAAAAAAAAAACGATTTGTTAAACGCTCCGGAATAAATTCTCTAAATGGTCGTGAAAACCGCATCAAAATCCATTGTGTAGTTTAGAAGAAAAACGCGGTGGACAGACGCGAAAAGCGACTTTGTTTTAGGATATGTATTCTTCTTCTAAAGGGGAATCATCGTCTTCGTGAGGGGCTTGTGGCTAACTAATAACAGCCGCCCGGGTCGATTGATCAGGTTAAGCTACGCTTGCCGCGGTTGGTCCATGGATGAGCGACCTATCTTTACGTACCAAGACCCCTCCGTGCCTCGGAAAGCACGCTAAGCCGTTGATCCTGGCTGTCATTTCTTGATCTTAGGCAGTTATTACGGGTCGTCAGAAGCCCGAAAGTCTGACAACCAGGCTTACCAAGGGGTATCGTGTTACCCAGTAACTATGGGTTGTGGAGATCAGATAGGCAGTCGCTCCATCTAAAATACTGGTATTCAGCTAAATCGGGTTAGACTGGAAGGAGATCCCCAACATTGTTGGGAAAAGAGTAGGCAGATGGTGGTTCTTCTTCGTGTCACTGGCTCGACATTATCTATATATTTGGCCCAAAACTTGGTCCTCGGGATCGTCAGTGGCAGTGCAGAGGTCACTTTGGTTGCATGTTTCGGGACACGAAGGGTCAAAAATTACCATGGATGATAGATGGACTATGGATACTATGTATTGAAATAGCTTGTTTGATATTAAAATAGCTTAGTTCTGCAAAAGTCCGGTCGCGAAGCAGAAAGAATTTCGTACAATGACCCCTCATTACTTATCTCTATCGCTCGCGCACAATTGTATTGCCGTCGCGCTCGCGCATTTTAAGATCCTTCTAATGTGCAAGTGCGACGGCAATACAATTGTGCGCAAGAGATAGAGATAAGTAATAAGGGGTCATTGTACGAAATTCTTTCTGCTTCGCGACCGGACATATTATACCACCTCTTTCATAAAGAGTACGCAATTAGTCAGTGTTTTTGGAATATCCGGCCTTTGAGTTTAGTGCATTTCTCTTAGCATGTATGCTTATTTTGACAGCTGTAAAAGAGAAAGCCATGGACTACTTAACTAAAAGTTTGAAATGAACTAACTGGTGGCTGACTGAGAACTTGTGGTGTAACTATGAATGATAGGCTGAGGAATGATGCGATAAGGCAACGGTGCGGTTTAAAAGATGCTTAGATAGTTAGGTCATGGTGAGAGGATGAATAAAAGGTGAATAACAAAAAGGGAAGATGTGAGTGAAAACGCCGGGAGGCCTAGAAGGACATAAATAGTGACCTTATTGGTGATATTCTTCAGAAGGGTCAGGTGCGTAGTACTCGTAACCGGATACGTGTATAACCGGCAACATTCATTGCGTTATTTACGTTGTTGAGCGCTTAATGAATGGATTAGCAATATACTTCAAAATCCCCCCTCTTTTTGGGGGAGGCATATGTCCAGCAGTGGACGTCTTTCGGCTGAAATGATGATACTTCAAAATCATTCAGATTGTGAGATACGCAATTAGAGTGCAGATGTAACCTGCTTCAGCACGCGCCGCTGATGCGCGCCCTGCTTACACTCAATATGGTGTCACAACAGATTGACTGCTTTAATTGTGCTCTGAGTAATTCACACAGGCCGCATTTTGTAAAATTACTCTTGGTTGTTCATAATAATTTAATTGTAAGTGTAATCATTCTAAGCTATTAGAACTACACTATTGTATTAGATAAGCCTGTGATGATAGTTACACAACTATGTGAAGAAGAGATACCGGAGGCCTTCGAGCAAGTAAAAAACGTAGTATTGCCAACTGAAGCCGCAGGATTGGCACAATGGTTCAATAAGTATTATGTATCTGGAGTATTTACAAAAAAATCTGGCCCAGGGACGAAGTTAATTCTGAGCAAAAATCCACCATTGTTCCCACCAGCTATGTGGTCAGTGTCTAATCGTACTTATTCTATTCCGCAGTATACATTTATTTAATTAAATACACACACGTGTATTTAATTAAATAAATGTATGAAACTAAACGAAGCAAAAGGAGTATGTAAGGAGCGTAGCAGGTGGCGTTCTATTGTTTCTGCCTACCCCCATGGGAAGACAGCGTGGTGAGTTTATGTTGCATGTCAAATGTTTTGTTTTTAGGGTTCCGTACCAAAATGGTAAAAAGGAACCCTTATGGTGAGACTAAGTCTGTCTGTCTGTCTGTCTGTCTGTCACACCTGGATATCTCAAGAACTACTAATGCTATCAACTTGAACTTTAGAATAGTTTTAGATGACGTTTGCCCAACTATTTTGCAAACAAGAAAGAAATTAAAAAAAAAAAATAGTTTTTGCAAAAGGGACTGAAGGGGGTCTTAAAAAATTGAAGTGAGGCTACTAGGGCATGTGGGGGGGGTATCATATTATGAAAGAACGCTGTTTGTACATACTAAAACCTTTTTTTTTTAGGCAGCATAGTTTCCGTCTTTTGATGAAAAACGTCCGTCTCCGAAGTTTGCATAGATCAGATACAAATCTGAAATTATTATTTGTGATAGAAGTTTATGTAAAGATTACAGGAAAAATAAAACGATGTCTCTAAATAGCACAGTTTTTCAGAAATCATCAATATCATATATACGTACGGAACCCTCGGTGCGCGAGTCCGACTCGCTCTTGACCGGTTTTTTTTACTCACGATACCGACACCTAACATTACTATTAAACGCGGTCTGTACCCAACTTCATAGGTAAATACCGAAGAATTTTGAGACTTGTTGTAAAACATGGACTTTGAACCATCAACAATTTGATGTCATATTAGTAATGTATGTTCGTAACAACGTTGGCAACACTGACACCGAGTTTCAAATTTCGTTCTGATAAGAACACATTTTGTTCTGATTCATAATATCATGTCGCAACTTAGCCGCAGCCTATTTTTACCCGACTGCGGCGAAGCCAAAAAAGGAGGGTTATGTGTTTGACCTGTATCTTCTTAACAATAATGACTGCATGAGATTGTTTATAGTTGTTTAGTTTTTAGACGGATAAACTTGTCATCCGCTTCTTTCAATTCGTCGGTTTAAAAAAAAAATGGTTTTAAACATGCGTTCGTTTTCATACACCGATATGAAAGAAAAAAAAAGAAAAGAAAAATTGTTTATTCGCCACAAACAAAACGCACATTTCAACAAATCTTCACATACAAAGTAGCCAAAACCCTCGTATCCAATACACAAAATTTTTTTGACAAACATTTCCATTGGATATCACTTCGTGGACAATAGTGTGTGGGCTATACGTTTATTCGACTGTAATAAAACGACTTTTTGTAAACGCTGTAATGTATAACTGTACTTTGTCCCAAATACATAAAATATACTTAGTTCACTTTTTACGCAGTCGGGTTTTTGATTTTTTAATTTCTTCAATTGTTTTTATCTTCAGTTCCAAATTAAGTTTACAATGATGTTAGATAAGTAGAGCTATAGAAAATGTATTTAAAAAAAATACTTTAGGTACTATACCTACCTAATAATAACAATAACAGTCTGGTTTACACTGTGTGGCAGTTAAAGTCTACTTACTGGCGCGACAAGTTGACATAAGGTGAGTGGGGGTAAGTTGGGATGGATTTTTGATTAGATAAACAGTGTTGATTTGAAACTGTTGTGAAACAAAGGGATTCAAGTGAAATGCATAAAATGATGTTTTGGGTAAGAAAATACAGTCAACTTGTTTCTATAATGTTGACAGACATCTTTTTGAAACAATATTTTATGTAAAAAAAGGTTAATAAAATTGGTCTTCAGAAAAACAATATGTAGGGGAAAGACGAAATGCCGAAGGGGTAAGATTGAAATAGCGACTAGAATCGTATTCATGGTCATTATGCATGTGTGGTGATCAATAAACCCTCTGCTCCAATAACCTAAATAGCTTGAAAATCAGTTACATTTAAAAATCGCTTTCTAAATGCAAGAAAAAATAATTTATCAAATAAAATATATCAATCTTACCCCGTTACAACGGCAGGCAGTCTGAGGTTCTCAGAATATTAGGTTAGGATATTAAAAAAATTAAATAATCATGCTCATGACTGTCAAGTCGTAGTCGGGTCGATAAATAAAACACACGTTTTCATTTAGTATCATGTAATTATAATGTAATAAAAATAGTTATAATGTAACCTAAACATCACAGTTAATGAAAATCAGTCGTATATAAGTGCTACTTTAAAAATTAAATAACTTCTTAACAAAAGTATATAATTTGGCTTTATCAAATCAGTTGGTGGTTCCGCAAAGCTTAAGTAACAATAATTTAAAAAAAATCACTTAAATACTTACGCATATTTTTGCGCTCCTTAATAGTTACATAATAAAAACACTCGCCTCTATAAACGTAGGTAAACAATACTAATACAATATTATAATCATTGCCAAATTGACGTCAAAATGCTATATGATTGTAAAAAACACCGTTCTTATGCTCTTCAAAACGTGAGAATACACTGTAAACTCAAGGAATAGTCATAATAGCCACGAATATACCTAAATTTAAAAAAATAAAAATATATAAAACAATGTAAGTTTTATACATATATTATTTTTTTAGTTTACAACATTACAAAATATTACTGGATATTATATTTATTGAGATCAACGTTAAATATTAGTTGGCCACGTCGAGAAATAGCGGGCTGAGGTAAAACACAAATGATATCTGCTTTAGATTTAATAACACAGATATCTTCTACGATAGGATAGCTAAACGTAGTTTCAGATTTTGATTGTTTCACCTTTCGTACAAATTTTACAACTGGTATTTTGTCATCAATCGATAAAATTCTTTTCGTTGTGAATTGAACCACTAGCCAGTCTTCTTTTTTTAATTGTAACGAACTTTCGTCATAAAATTTGATGTCGCTTAAGCCGAAAGGTAATTTTGCGTCTGGTTCAATGTTTTCTTCGTCTTCTTGCATTTTCAGGCATTGTTCTATGTAGTCTTCCATATTTTCATATTCAGAATCGGTATCTACAGTCTTAAACTCTGGTTCGCTAGCGGAACTTTCTGTGTCGGTACATAATGTTAATTTGGTTTCCTTTTTAATACTTTGACGTGATTTAATAGTCTTCTTTTGGTTACAATCTTTTTTATAAACTCTTTTTTTAGCTATCTGTTTTTTAGTCTCACTCGTCTCTCCACTTATCATCGTTTTCTGATTATATGTATTTATTTCCTTAAGTATTGTACCTTCATAATTTTTTTTCACTTTTTTCCTTGGTACTTTGTCTGTTTCAATGTCAGTTTGAGTTTTATTTTGAATCAAAGACTCCGTTATTACCTCAGCCCCTATTGCCACCCGTCTCTTCTTTGTTTTGGTATTAGTTCGTGGACTTTGTTGAACCTTTTGAAGTAAGAGATCTTCAAAACTATAAGGGTAGTTAACTACCTCATTAGAAATAATCTGAATTTTAGACTCCGCACTAGTTATGGGTTTTCTCTGAATATTAGACAGGCAAATCGGTAAATCATTTTGGTCATTTGCCACAAATGATGACGCCTGCTCTGCATGCTTTGTCAGATCTAGCAGCAAGTGGACTGATTCAGAAGTTTCAGCAAGCAAAGATGAAGACTGTAGACTGTGGTTTGCCAGAAATGATGACGCCTGTTCTTCATGCTTTGTCACATCTACTAGCAAGTGGACTGTTTCAGAAGTTTCAGGAAGCAAAAATGAAGACTGTGGACCTTCAAGGTCGTAAATTGTACCTTCGTAACATATCTATATATTAATTACATTAAGGCTAAGTTCAAGTAACGACCCGGGAGAATTATCATCTGACTGCATAACAGGTTGTGGAGGCTGAAATACGTTTTCCATTTTATGCTTTTCTATCCAGCGCTTGTAAGCTCTTGGATCATATTTATCGACTGAAATTACATCTGAATTAAAAGGACATATTCCGGTTTTTATAAAGCCTTTGATAATACTTTCAGATTTTGTATTATGCCATACTTCTGCAAACAAGTTAGAAAACACTCTTTTAGGTAACTTTACACCAACGTTATGTCGCTGCCATTCAACTAACTTGGCGTCCCAGCTAGATTTAAAAGATTTAAATACAGCCACATCCAGTGGCTGTAAAAGATGAGACGTATGTGGGTAATTTTAATATCGTGACATTATGTTTTCGTGCTAACTCAACCACTTTTATATCATCATGTGTGCTATGACCGTCGTAGACTACTAGAACAGGCCTTTCTTCGCCGAGTCCCGGAATAAATACTTTTTCCATGTAATTGTGGAATATTTCCGTCTCCATCCATCCTCTTTTACTGGCTGCGTAAGATAACTCAAAATTACGTGTGTCAGCCATCCAGGTGTCCCATACATATTTACCTTTAAATATGATTAAAGGAGTCAGTTTCTGTCCGCCGGCACTTACTGCTGTTCGAACTGTTATATGTTCTTTGCCTGTACCGTGAGTTGTTCGAGAGCATGGCGCACCCTTTCGCCCAACTACTTTGGTTTTAGAGGGACCCAAAGAAACTGAAGTCTCATCAAGATTCCAGATGAGTTCTGGCCTTTGTTCTAGACCTAATGTCTTTAGAGTAGACTGCAATAGGCTAAAATATTCCCCCACAATGAACGGATCTGTATTCTTTCGTCTGACATGCTCAATAGGTTGAGCCTTTTTTAATGATAATCTATGTCGTTTTCTAAAGTTTGTAAACCAATCTGGTCCTGGAACTCCACCATTAAATGGTGTCGATATCCCATTCAAATTAACGAATTCCCTTACAAGTGAAAACACTTCCTTTCTTGACAACCCAAATCCCCATTTTTCTAATACTGCTAGTCCATTTGCCAATTGGGTTTCTATTTCAAAAGGCAAAACGGGTGGACGCCCTAGAGTACTGCTTTTTATTCCTGTTTTTTATGTAAGTGATTGTGCAGCGTAGCGACAGGTATGTTATATAACTTAGCTGCTGCATACATGGTCAATTCTTTATTCTCCACTCTATGTATTGCAATCGCCAAGTCCTCAGGAGTATAACAAGTTGCCCGTAACGATTTCCTGATATAGTTACGAGGCATGTTGATCCTAAAACAAAAATAAAAAGTTATAAATTGCATATTTAGTGTTCCATATCGTGGTTGATTTACTGATCGCAAATCAAGGTATACTTTTTTGATATTTATGTATAAAAAAGTTACAGATACAATTAAACAGCAATCAGCATAACACGCCTGTATTCCCCGGAGTGTAAGGCAGACGTGTATATTCTTATAGTGTTGATCAATGGCACTTAATTCTAGACCAGTACTTAGCCACACAAACCAACACCCTAATTGCGTAATAAACGACCTTTCAGAATTGGAATCGCTTTGAATCAAATTTCTAATCCATTGCTTCATCAGTTCGAAAAAAATCTGCTCAACAACGTAAATAACGCAATGAATGTTGTTGACCTGTCAAAATGAAACCAATTTTACTGAATCGGTTACGAAAATTTGTTACGCAATTAGATAGCAGAGGTGTATAGTACACCCAAATTTTGCCAGCTATGTGTAAAGTCCTATGTAATAAGAGACAAACCGGGCATTAATTTACACTGCCGGCTCTTACAGAGAGATTCCTAATGGAAAATCAACAACACTGCCTGACCTGGGCATCGAACCCAAGACCTTATGCACAGCAGCTGCACGTGCGACGACCATCGAGGAACTCAAATAAAATAATTTCGTAAAAAAATTCTTTTCCAAAGGAAATTATTAGATAAAATTAACAAGAACATAACAGTAGGTGGGTATACTTAGTGCAAAAAAGTAACCACAATGGTTTTAGGATGATTATAATAGAATATTATAAATTTAGGGACATTGTAATGAAAACTTTAACCATGGATTCAGTACACGATTCTAGACACCCCAGCGTAGACATTTTTCATATCCTTAAAAAATCTACTGTATCATACATTTTGATCGTGTAGGTATTGCACATATGAATAGAACATCAGACTTTTTTGAAATTGACAAACCTTTTCTATGTCTAGAATTATGTACCGATTCCATGATTAAAGTTTTTGTTACGATGTTGGGGAAGGGATTCCACCGTGTATTTCAGTTTGAGAACCTCTGACCTTTTCTAGGAGTTTCGTAAACGGGGTAAGATGGAAAGTTTTATATTACCATCTTAACCCGTTAAATTTTGCAGGGGAAAGTTTGAAAGGCACCATAAATCTTAAAATACGTGAAATATACTAATCACCACTTTATAGAGCATATTAGATTTTAAATATATTTATAAATATTGAAATAAAATGTTTGTTACTCACCTGTGTAAGAAGATACAGCAAGCGGGGTAAGATGGAAAAACTCAATTTTACGCGGGAAATGTGTCCGTACGGAAAATTGACAAAAAACACACGTGCGCACTCACTTGGCGACTGACGCAGACTGCGGGGCGGGGCAAGACAAAATGGTGTCTACAACGATATTGCCAGTAGTAAAAGAATTCCTTGATATTCGGCGTTATTGTATTTTTTTTATCTTTCCCCGTTTTTTATCTTACCCCCAGTCACCTCGCGCGACAAGTCGCGCCAGTATGTAGAAGCCTTAAGTCTTCAGAGGAATATAATATGAGCAAGTAATAGGTATATTGCTTACGAATTACTTATTTATTTTCCTATCCCCGAACAGCGGGACTGAGCCTGTCTCGATCGGGACATGTAATTTTGGGCTAAAAATCGGGACGTCTGGCAACACTGGTTTGAACCCACGCAGACACTTTACTCAGTGTCAATTATTTCATCACCCCTCCTGCTCTTAAAACGGTGAAGGAAAACATCGTGAGGAAACCGGCATGTCCTAGAACCAAAAATTCGGAGACATGTGACATCTACCAACCCGCACTGGGCCTGCGTGGTGGATTACGGCCCACTACCTCTCACAGAGAGCTGTGTCCGAGCAGAGGGAACATTTTAGGTTCATTATGCTCCTTTTTTTTTTTGAGTGGGAAATTATCAAATAACTTCTCCCGCTCTGGGCGGAGCTCGAGGGCGTGACAGACTTTTACTGACTAAAACCCACCTGTTTTCCTTCCGTTGCCTGTGTGCCCGGGCCACGATATCCCTTTCGGACAAACTCGCAACCCTGGCAGGCCTCATTATGCTCATATGCTTTAGTTCAGCCATAGGTTAAGTTCTGCAGTTCAGCCAACCCTATTGACGAATACCGCAGAACTTTACCTATTTAAACATGTAAACATGAACTTTGTATTCTCAACGAACCTATGACGTAGTTATTGTTTGCTCGTATTTTCCGTAACTCATCAATGAGCTTAAATGTCATTAGCCTCGTTTTCTTTGCTTGTCATTTCTGTATTCTTCTAATTAAAAAAAGGGTATCCTTTTTTAGACGTTTCACGCTGGTAGCACACCTCCGCCGCGAAACCATAGCAGCGAAACTGCAGTAGTTCAATTCTACTGGCTCGCGTCATGTCCCGCAACTCGAATCGGCACCCCAAGTGTAAGTTTGCAAGAGAGTAAACGTAACCAGCGCGTTTGCGTTAAGATTTTTATTCTCACTCTTATTCTCTTAGCATTATGATCTATCGGTCAAATTTTAACGCAAACGAATTAGTTACGTTTACTCTCTTGCAAACTTACACTTGGGGTACTGATGCGAGTAGCGGAACATGACGCGAACCAGTACAATTGAACTACTGCGGTTTCGCTGCTATGGTTTCGCGGCGGAGGTGTGCTACCAACGTCAATGATTGGTTTCTACCATAAGGAAAAACAAATAATTTGTCTTATTTAATAATACTTAATTGATCATGTATTTTCCCTCATTCAAGTTGTTTTTTTTTTGGTTAACGTGTTGTGTTTTTCTTTTAACTATTTATAAATATACAATTAACGAATAATAAACTACTTTTCTTTCTTGTTTTGTTTAGTAATGAGTCATTATATCTACACACATAACATTACGCTTGTAATCCCCGAAGGATTAGGCAGAGGTGTCCTACGTCTGTGTACACACACATTTCGCCAGCTATGTTAAAGTCCCATGTAATAGGGGCGAGCCTATTGCCATCAACCGGGCATAAATCCAGACTCTGGGCTGGTGCTGAGAAATTCCTAATGGAAAATCCCAATATCACAGCCCGACCTGGGAATCGAACCCAGGGCCTGATGCTTAGCAAAAGCGGTTGCGATTACTAGACTAACGCTGGCAGTCAATAATCTATACCTATTCATATACTAGGTTTAGCCCGCGGCTTTGCTCGTGTGGATGTCGGTCCTACGGGAACGTACTACCGGGATTAAAGTGCTCATCCAGGTAAACAAAATATTAATTCCGTAATACATTGTTTTCATATAACTCTATTTACGCGGCGGTCGCCAGTAAAGCTCCCCGTCTGCATGATTATTTCCGATATCCTTAATTCATTTTACACTTAAGAGGCCGGCCATGGATGCATAGTTCATACAAACGTAATACCAAAATAATTTGTAAATCAAACATCTAACTTAACCACTGCGCCAACCGTGCCGTCAAATGTATGTATATCGAAATAATAGATATCGCCAATAAATATCGATGTATCGATACATCGATATTTTGCTACAAGCCTAATACAGGGAGGGGATTTACCGACTCCCCACGCAATAGAAAGTGGTCACTGCCAACTAACAGCACCAGGACACCAGGAAAACTAAAGTATTTGTAATACGTTGCCAAGATCAAAAACCTGCCTATTCTTCCTGACCGATGATGACGTCACAAACATGTTGACTGACCGACTATGTTTGCGTGACGTAGTATTTAATGACGTATCAATAAAGCATAGGGCGTGGCTTCCATTTATGGGGAAAAACAAAGCTAGAAATAACTACGAAGTAATATTATTACGTGTGTTTTATCATCAGAGTAGAAACATGTAATAGTTTACTTATTTACATTCTTAGTTTCTCGTGTCAACACGAGATGTAGGTACGAGAATAATCGCTTGCCAATCTGACACTTTAAGGCCCGTATTAATAGAGCGTTAGCCATCTGATTGGTTGAAACTAGTCCTAAGTAGTGCTTGAGTACTGAGTACTAAGTTATATTAAAGTGTCAGATTGGCGAGTGCATGGTGAGTTATAGTTTGAACTACAGTAGTAGAAGAAGAAGAAGACTTTCAACTTGTATTGTGTATTTTATTTTATTTTTGAAACGAAGTTCTTTAACGCTGCTTGCGGTAGGAGTAACCTGGCAGAAATCGTCACGCGAAAAAGCGTTCATACTTGCAACTGTCTTCCTCTAATTCACTCTCTGTCTCTGTCGAGAGAGAGAGAAAAAGTGAATTTGGTCAAAATTTAAATCCAAGATGGCGGCTGCGAAATTTTTCACATTTTTCGTTATGGGTGATGTTTCCATTGTTGTCGAGGGCGCTAAAGCCATTAGTGGAGTCAAAATGTAAATCCAAGATGGCGGTTGCGAAAATTTTGTTTTTGTTTTAAATCAAGTACTTATGTAAGAAGGAACTTCGTTCCTGACACAGAACACGGTTTTTTTTATTTCTTATTTTGCTTTGGCTTTTGCTATCTCATTTTTTGCTGCACTAGTTGACGTCATCAGTTTATCACGTCAACGCCGGCTGTCGCTAAAAACCAACTCTGTGGCTCTGTCTCGCATTATGCTGAGTGTTTTGCGTGGATGTCATGTAACGCATATTTTCCCCCGACTTGTTGCGTTTCTTCTTTGCGTCATTTTTGCAATTAACCGTGCACTGAAAAAAGTGTTGTGATCACGCATCTTGACTCGCCATACGAGCCTAACAAGATCTTGACTTCTGAAGCTAGGAGAACTTTGTTAAATTATCATAGTTCCGTCTACTAAGTAATGAATTAGTTTAATTACGGGTAGTTATTTAATTTAACTCCATGCTGGCCAGTTTAAGAATGATATAATGCTAACAAGTTAGTTGTTACCATCAATTTAAATTATTATTTAATACACAAAAGTGAAGAAGTAAAATTAAACATAGCATGTATGATGTAACAAAGACCTGTGATTATTCTGTAAATGTCACATTGTCGATATAAATAAAATTAATTAGTTCTGGCAAATATGCTATCTTGTAAGTAAATAAATAAATAATGATTCCAAACATTTTAATGCCAACTAAGAGAAAATGTAACTTAGTTAGCTCGCATTTTTTCAGTGTGGTTTCTTTTTCTTTCTAACTACTTAACAACTACCAACTACTACTTCACTTCGGATTTTTGATGTGAACCCATATCACAAGCATATTTACCAGCTAAAAAGTAGTGACATTACTTAAAAGCCTTCGTAGGCCTCATAAAAGGTGGATCAATGGCTTGATAAAGCTGGTAGGAACCCGCTGGATGCGAAAAACACAGGACCTGGTGATTGGCGACGCTTGCACTCCTCCAGCAATGGACGTATTTCGGCCAAAATGATGAACCATTGCTTGAAGATCCCTGCAATACGGTTGTCGGTGAGTTGTCAGCAAAATAGACGTAGTGGCGTAGAGCTACGCGCCGCTTAGCAACAGAAATTGCTCCTGAACAGTTTTTTTAGACGAATTCATTTACTTAGCAATAACGAATTCAATAATACACGATACGGATACTAGGGTATTATAAGATACTAAGATAGGCGATACATGCGGTATACTTACACTCAATCATGTTTCGGAAACAACAACAATACAGATGTGACGTCATACATAATCCTGTATATCAAAACAATATTTTTATATAAATTTTGTCTAAATATGATAATAGATTTATAATAATAACAACTGTTTGTAGAAGCCATAATTTACATTCGAAAGGGGTCTGTACTTAGGTTTTCACGATCATCATGATGTAGAATAAATACCCAGCGTTAATAAAGTTCCTAGAACTAACCAAATTCATCATCAAACACATTATACCAAGGGATATCAGACTAAAAACTTCACTGCTAAATATCGACCTCTCCGCAACTGCCATAAAGAAGACGATCCAAACCTTATTGTTTTTTTTTTCTGGGTTCCTTTATCTATACTGAACCTACCCTTAAGCTATGGCACGTAGTTACTTTAACACAAATAATATATTCTAAAAATATTTTTCTAGTTATGTAATGATTTATTTTTAGCTCATCTACTTCCGCTGGTCAATCGTTACTGATCACTACCCGATACTAACAGTCTAATTTTAGATATCTTTGATAGCATAAGTCTGATAATAATATGTAGTTAATAAAAAAATACAAAACGTTGATAAATATGTACAACAATACATTAAGAACATTCACGCATTAGGAACATAGATACTATTTTTGTAATGCAATCAAAATGTTGGTTTTGATCAAAATCTTTATAGGACACTATTAACATGACTTTCCTGTTAGGAAACTACATCTATCATCTTCATCTAAGTAGCTTTGCGCAAAAATTATTGCTGGGAACCGATTTTTATTTTTAGGGATTAAAAAATCGCGAACCCAGACAAACGGACTCCAGTTCTGTTGTCGAATCAGCGAACTCCTCCATAAGTTATCAGGTTGAATGAACGTATATTACTTGTTCCAAATAAGTAACACTTAAGTTAAACCTTGAAGAAGGTATTGCTATCAACGCTGGCAATCTAACTTAGCAAATCACTCAAGAATTTGTAAAAAATCGCTTGATACATCATCTATTGCTGGTTTTATATGAAGCGATATAAATTTTGGTAGTAGTAAACGCGCAATGGATACCGAAATCTGATAGGTTTGTATTAAAAAAGTAACGATAATGTTAATTATTTAAAAATACTTAGATTGTGGCTTGATGACTGTGTTTTACATTGTACGTGATAATTTATTGTGTGTAATTAGGTCAAACATATTTTCTATTTTAATTAAATAATTGAATGGCATGGTAGCTAATATTATATTATATTATATCTTTAAAGCCATTCGTTAGGAATCCTAATCTACGTGTCATTCCACTACACCTACAACGCCTATTTCTGTAGGCGTAGTGCAATTATCTAAATAAGTATAGGCAAAAAAGTCATATAGGAAGTATCAAAGCCGGTAATTTGATGAAATGATGATAATATTGATGATTTATTTATCATAAATGTAACCTTAAATATGTAGTTGATTTCATTCACAAAAATATTCATTGTTTTTAGACATAAAACTGTTTGCGGAGATTGAAAAAGCAAAAGAGTCAAAACACTAGTGTGGTAATGTAAAGTAGAAAAGACGAGTGTATATTAAGCTATATAAATTATGAACCTAAATGCGTTGCCATATGAGTCACTTTACAAGCAAGTGTGTTGAAAATACTTAATGTATGTATTTTACCTAGCGTGTTTGGTCTCATAACACATTCCTTGCGTACATAAGCTGGTAGTGTGTCGGAGGGCAGAGGTTCAGACCTTGTAGCTGTAATATTGTGAACTAAGCTTTTTACTCTAGTTATCATAATTATTATTGTTGTTGCTAGTCATGTTGGGAGATTACGCTTTGGGTGATAATCAGGTCGAAACTTATAATGTGATCCTACTGACATACTGTGATTGTTAGCGGTTGTATTGCCTTGTGAATAAATAAATCTCCACTTGTCACTTTATAACGTTTTTGATTCACAATTGTACATTGAAAAATATTTTTTAATTGATAGATTCTAGTTTAGTAACAGTTTATATTTACCAAATTTTTAATTTACCAATTCTTTAACACTTTTACGTTTCCACACACGTGGCTTACCTGGTACCTCATTAACGGCATAACTATGTAAATGTCTATTAACTGCTCCCAAATTACGATTTAAAACTGAAATGGAGATTGCTGGATTTGAGGTGTATTTGTGGAGACTGTCAACTTTGATACGGACAGAGGTGGATACGGCCGGATTTGATTTGAACGTTTGGGCAAACGCCATAATAAATGCTGGGCTCTGATTGGTCGGACCGGAGACTGCTATATTTGAAATAAACATTAATGGAGATTGCTGATTTTTGCTGGTTTTTTTTTTTGCCGCTACATTACGAATACATTTATTCCGATCGCGTTTTCTTTGAGAGAATGCTGTCTTTGAAGTGAATTTAATTTTAACTTTTTTTTTACCAGTACAAGAGATAGCCGGCTTTGATACTATATAACTCAAGGCTCGTGCAGACTGGCGTGGTATCGCGGGCGCGACTGGCAGCGCGACGCACATTGTTTTTCTATGAAAACTTCATGGAAAGTGTCGCGCTGCGCGTCGTGCTGCCTGTCACACACGCGATATCGCGCCAGTCTGCACGAGCCTTAAATGTTAAAGCACACTTATCTATACCCATAATTTGGTTCACTTGCATCACAAATCACTATTCTTCATTTGAAATAAGATTAGACATTTAAATAAACTTGTTTACATTCCGTTCAACCGATTTTGACTTCTATGCCGTAGGCATAAGGATGGCATTGAAAGCAAAAACGTGGTTACAATACCAACTGTTTATTACAGCTGTCATTGGTCATGCCACCAACGCAATAGAAGTCAAAATCGATTGAACGAACTGTAAAAAAGGTTTATTTGAATGTCTAATCTTATTTCAAACGGAGTATAAATACGTTAAACAACTTTAAAACATCGTTCTGGTTGTCTGTCATCTTCAAACAAACGAACTGAACGATGTTTTAAATACGTTTAGAGTTAAATGCATGTGCACCATTAATCACATTCACAAGATTTCAAAAAATTACGATAGTGTTTTTTGTCCATTAAATTACTCACTCAGTGTTTTTCAGACTGTAATCTAGCCTCACCCTAGACCCACTTCTTTAATCCTAGGCATTAGTCAGACTCTAGCTATCAACTTATCAGGTTTACTCATCAGCTGGTCACTGATAACAGAAGGATTATGTCTTGGAAAGATTTTTCTATAGTAAGCGGAGATTTTGTGTTCTAGAAACTGTCTGAATGTTTACAGGCTGAAAATTATGATGGTTTTAGGCCTGTGTCATTACTCTCATAGTCTCATCTCCCCTTTCGAACAAACAATGTGATAAATACAGTAAATAAAGAGAGCTGTTGGTCCTCGACACCAGGGTGCAGGATAGGTACTAGGTTTTTCGGGTACGGAAGCCTGAAAATGAAGAAAATAAATGTCACATAGGCAAGGATAGAAAGAGATAGGTCTATAAACATCGATCTATAAACCATAGGTATGCCAACCATAACCATTAATACACATTTTTCGTAGAGTAGAAATAAAACTGGTCAGTGGTCATCCAACACGTGCTGCGGGCCGAGCACGGGCGTGCCAAGGCGTTTGTTAAACATGATAAATTACGTATTGTCAATTTGTACTAGCATTTTAAGACAAAACGGTTTAATCGCTCAAACTGTGATATTTACTCGAGTTGATTATCTTTTTGTATGACAAATAAATTTAATTTTCTTTCTTTTTAAATACCAATCGTGTTTGGGCCAAAATGTGTGGTGAGTACAATAAAAAATGTTTATTTATCTCCACAAATTACACTAACACATCACACACACACACACATCACACACACACAACACACATCACACATTAAGGCTTCTACATACCAGCGCGACTTGTCGCGCGACGCGACACGGCACAAAGGCCCCGCGTGTCGTGGGACGAGCGGTGCCTTTGTGTCGCGTCACGTCGCGCGACAAGTCGCCCCGGTATGTAGAAGCCTTTACACACATCCCACACTCATTACACACACCCATCTCATCACCCATCTCTCATCGCTCATTACACTCATCTCACATTATTTATTTAATTAAAATAGTCTAACTCAAGTATTTGTATAAAAGCAATGTTTACCAACAAAACAGTCAAAAATAGCTCCATTATAAGCACAAGAAGCTCAAGAGTTAATTTTTCATCATCCTGGACTGATGAAATTTTATATTAAAACAAATGACGATATAATTAAAATGTCTGCTTATTAATTGATAATATTTGTTTCATCATAATCCTAACTAATATTCTGAACGCAAAAGCGAGTAGAAACACGTCTCGTGGTCAATAATTGATATCATAAATAAGATTGGTACTACATATCAAACACGTAATCTTTAACACATTCCGCTGATAATACCGCAAAGGAATTCCCGATGTCTTAAGTGCTCTAATGATATTCAAACCACATAAACAAACATCTAAACTCTTTTCGTTGCTTGTACACTTAAGTATGCATGTAGGTATATAATATTTAGGATAATTATGTATATTATCTGTGTATCACGCATTATAAATTGTCTTTGGTCCCTGGCCCTGACACCAACCAATCGCAACCAATGGAAATGGTTGTCAAAATTTTTGAGGGTATTGGATACGAGGGTTTTGGCTACTTTGTATGTGTGTATTTTAATGATGTTTATATTTGTTGAAATGTGCGTTTTGTTTGTGCAGAATAAACAAATTTTCTTTCTTTTCTTTTTCTTTCTATCATTTTTGTACATTGTTTATTTATAATGTGCAGGCAAATCACTGTTCCCATTCCCATGTACCATTCCCAGGTTGCCTGGAAGAGACCCCAGAAAGTGATAAGGCCGCCCATTTTATATTTTGTAGTGTTTTATTTATTTTTTGTTATGTATTTTTATGGTGTACCTACAATCAAGTATATATAATAGTACATTATGATACAAGTGTGCTAAGTTGGTTATTACGTGCGAGCTGTAGGCGAGTGCGATAATGGAGCCGAGTGTAACTAATGATCATTGCACGGGTTTCATACGAAGTTTCTCTACACACTTGCGAGGAAGTAAACAGACTTTTATTGTTATTAACTTTTCCACTGTATGAAAGTTTCGTAGGCCGCTAAGTATTTCTCTCTAGATTTTGGTGGCAACAGGCTATCACTTGCGTTTCGTTCCTCGACTTGTATTTCCGGCGGGGTCTAATCTACGTATTACTCTTCTTCATTCTCAACTACACTGGTTTCGTTGTGTAGGTATCGATACCCATCACGTCTGTAGCGTTTCGCTAGCTAATTTAATTTGACCCCGTAGAAGCCGCCACCAAGGCTTCAAATAAAAAAAATCAAATCAAGTCATTTATCCGCATAGAATGTAGGTACGAGTTGTACAATAAAGTTGTTATTAAAATTATGGTGAGCCGAGTACATTCTGCCTGAGTTTTGCATGCAAAATTTAAGAAATAATGTCTATATCAATAAGCTCATGAGCAAAATTATGAAATAGTAAATAGATTAATAAATTATTTTAACAAGTCCAGATCATGCACAAAATTTTATGAAATTATGTCAATAATATTAAACTGTTGGGATGTCACACAGGGTCATTAAAAAAAATATATAGTGAGCCGAGTACAGTCTGCCTGAGTTTTGGCATGCAAAATTTAACAAATAATGTCAACATCAATAAGTTCATGAGCAAAATTATGAAATGGTCAATAGATTAATAAATTATTTTATCAAGCCTTATTTATCATGCTTGTCCATGCTCTGTGGATCAAATTCAATTTAGGTACATAAGAAAATAAATGTGATACATATTATCATTTTTATAGACCTAGATTTATATTTTGAGTCTAGACTAATTTCAACATTCTATTAGAAACCAAAAATAGCCAAACATCAGCTACTATTTATTATTTTTTAAGTGTACTTGGTGGTACACTTCAAAAATAATAAATAGTTGCTGTGCCCCGCGGTATCACCCACATAAGTCTCGATTCCATGGGAGTATTGAGATAAAGAAATTAAAAAATATTCCATATAAAAAAATAACCGACTTCCAAAAAAAACACTACAAACTGAAAAATAACTTTAATTTTGGAAGTCGGTGGCTTTGGATCTGTATTTTAGTTTTTTACATTTTGACGAGTTATTCAAACATAAATGTCGCTGGAACAGCTGATTTTTATTTCGTGATTTCAGTTTTTTCCTATAGTAAAAAAAAAATGTTCATAATGATGAGTACAATGACCCCTTAAGAGGTTGTGCGTTAATTCTGGGACATGTTGTATACTTATTTCTTACTTTATTCACTTTCGTTACTCCACACATCCATCTCAACATTCTCATCTCCGCAGCATACGTGCACTCTTTTTTATCCGTCAAACATTTAACATAGCTAGCAAACCTTTTTATGTGATACTCGTATTAGTTCAGATTAAGTAACCCTAAATTACATAGGTTAAGTTATTTGGGCCAATTCCGAACTTATTATATTACCAACCAAACTATGATGTTAAAATCTTGGATTATTTTTGGAGAAACTAGTCAAAATACTTGAGTTCATTCATAGTTATAATTTAGGTTCAGATTATTGTGTAAGTACTATTTTTAGACAGAATGAGAAACATGCAAGCCTCGGTGGCTTTTTATTTAATTAATTGAAAGAAGGTTCTGTATAACTTCAGTTATATTTTATTACTAAGAAAGAAAGATTAACATTTATTTGGACACAGTTCATAAAACACAAAATACAAATAACAAAATAAAAACTGAAAATAATGTTCTAACAACAATAGTGTCTGCCGCACTGCTGCGCCAAAACTATGTAACTACTAAGTTATTTTTTCGACTCATAACATGGGACTAGATGATGATGTTCTGGACTATAATAACATATAGGTAAATATAATTTGCCCCTTTTGTAGGTAAATACATTGTGCATTAGTTTTTTTTTTTTTATTATTATTAAATACCAGAATAAGATTACGTTTGTTGTTTTAATGCTGCTCTTGTAACTTCATTAACGTGTCGTAGCAAAACTTGTGATAAAGATAGAATAATGTTTGTTTTTTTGTTGGAGAGTAAATAGAATAGGGTTTAATAAAATTTAATTAAAAATAAAAAGCATTTGGGATTTTATTTTGTAAAAATCAAAATTTATTGAAAAAATCAGACAAAAATTCTTCAAAAAACGTATTTATTTACTTGATGGCTATTTTTAAAGGGTATCTTTATATTTGCCATGCAACATCAAATTATCAGCCATCATTATTGTTTTTATTTTAACATAAAATTAATAAAAAGTTATTAGGTTTTTGAAACAGGGGAATTTAATAGGCAGTAAAAAAGTTAAAATAATAGATAATATTTATTACGTTTACATTTTATTTTTGTAGATGAATAATGGTCTAATTTCACCCATTTTCGTTTGTGCACTTATGGACTTTATTACCAGGGACACACTGTCTAATGAGCGAAATTATTTCGTCTCTTTTTGTCCCCAAAAAGCATCATCATCTGCCCAGCCTTTTCCCAACTATGTTTTGGTCGGCTTCCTAGTCTAACCAGATGCAGCTGAATACCAGTATTTTACATGGAGTGACTGCCTATCTGACCTCCATAACCCAGTAACTGGGTAACACGATACTCCTTGGTAAGACTGGTTGTCAGACTTTCGGGCTTCTGACGACCCGTAATGACTGAAAAGATCTACGAATGACAGCCGGAACCGAGTCGTACTTTCCGAGGCACAGAGGGTCTTAGTATGTAAAGATGGTCACCCATCGACGGACCAACCGCGGCAAGCATAGCTTATCCTGATCAAGCGACCCGTGCAGCTGTGTCTGTGACTTATCCACAAGATACACGGAATAATAAAAGTTGTTCCTAAAAATAGGTCATGCACAATGATCCATTTTCAGTTAATGTAATTACAACTTGTAGACGAGAACCTACTAAAATAATACTACATTTTCATTTACCTAAACGGGATACCAGAAAAAGCGGCCCCCATACAATATTTAACACTACCCCCCACTACGACTCGTCCTCGACAGCCGGTGGAACTTCGTCGAGCATTTCCGACGTTTGGCTCCCAGACCGGAGCGGGCCGGCTGCCTTGATGCAGTTCCTGCTCAATATAGGGGGTCCAAACGCCTCCTGCCAGATGCTTTACGCGTGGGTCAAGCGGTCAGTGGTCCCTGGCCCTGACATCAAGCAATGGACAAGATTGTCAAGCTTTTATTGTTTGAATATGAGGCTTTTGGCTACTTTGTATAATGTGTCATGATTTCAGCCGAAAGACGTCCACTGCTGGACATAGGCCTCCCCCAAAGGGGGGTTATCCATAATCGCCACGCTTGGCAGGCGGGTTGGCGATCGCAGTATGGTGTTAAAATGCATAGAGAACGCTGCTGCCCATTCTTTAGTAAGTCCCTTAGTCGCCTTTTACGACACCCACGGGAAGAAATAGGATGGTGCTATTCTTTACGTCCGGCACCACACGACACACTCACAAACTATGAATACAAAATAATTAATTATCATCTTGGAACACTTCTATCGTCAGCGAAAATGTCAAACTCGTTGTCCGTAGTATTGTTCCGTTGCCACCCTTTAGATACGGAACCCTAAAAACAAAAGCACGCACAGTAATTAATTCACAAACAGCGAAAATACTTAATTTCACCTAAGAAAGGGTAGGTAAGGGTCTTTGAACTCTGAGCAATTCAATAAGTGATTGTAACATGAAACTATTCGTCTTAAAGCATTATTAGTGCCATGAATTACCTTTATAGGCTGTTCGCTGGTCCATAAATTCCTGTGCTTGGAAGAAAAGAAATTAGATTGAAGGAAATTAGAAAGTTAACACCAAAGAAAACAGATTTTTATTTCTTTATTGATTTGCAAAAGCTAAGTCGATGCTTGATGTTCTCAAATGTTAAAACTCCGTGTGAATTTACGGCATTTCATACAAACTTTCAAGCCCTTGTTTTTTTAAATGACTGAACCGGTTTTAATGAAACTTCATACGCATAAGCAGGATACAAAGGTCTAAAAAGATAGTTAAGAACATTTACAAAAAAATGTGTTACAGCTAAATTAGACCGATTTTAAATTTTCCATAGAAACAGAGATTTCCGCAGTTATCTGTTTTTAAATAAGACATTTCGAAAATGTTCTTAACTTTTTAATTTTTTATTAATTATGACATAAGTAAGCTTATAATAGGTACCGTCCCCGTTATTATCAATCGTGTTTTGCAATAGTAATATTTTTAGTGATTAAATCTAATCTAATCTAAGCGACGTGCGTGTAAAGGAAGCAAAAGGAGTAGGTATGTAAGAAGCGTAGCAGGTGGCGTTCAATAGTTTCTGCCAACCCCCATGGGAAAAACGCGTGAGTTTATGTATGTTAAATCATAAATCATAATTTTCTAACCATCATCGTATGCTATTGTTTAATTTTATTTGATTAGCTTCCGGACTTTTTGTTATTTTTTGGTTTAAGACTTATTTCCCAAAAACAGAATACAATTTATATAAACGTTTCTCGGAACGGTATGTTTGTAGTTAAGAGTAGGCACAATATTGTTAATAATTGACTTACAAAATGTTTCATTACTATAAAATTTGCCTAGAGGCTATTAAGCAGTTGATTACTTTCCATGGCTGTAATGCTAATTTGACTGTATTTTCTTTAAGAGGGGTATAGGTTATACCAAGAATAAATAATAACTGCAATAGTGTACTATAGCAAATTAATCAACGCAACACGACGTTCAATGCTACTAAAGAAGTACTTTAAAACACTTACTTTTACTACAATTCTCTGCGTACCCTAATACGACAGCGTGAACATACGCATGTTTAATTTCATCATACAAGTTTCAATGCACTTCAGCGATATCAATAAACATAACTACAATAAGTTTTAATCAATGACACTGCACAGCTGTTACACACAAATATAAGGGAATCGATTTATCAATAACTAAAGATTAGTATGGAATATTAAAAATTAATCACAATCTGACGTTCTAGCAGATAAGTAAAGGCTTCTACAGACCGGCGCGACTCGCGACGCGACACAAAGGCACCGCTCGTCGCGCGACACGCGGGGCTTTTGTATCGCGTCGCGTGTTGCGCCGCCGGTTTGTATTCGCTTTGATTCATCAATACCTATAACATATTTTACAAAGAGCCACTCAATCTAATCTCCTCTTTGCGGATTTGATTTTTATAAATATATTTCCAGATTCACTGAAAGTGGCTTCTTAATAACTGTAAAAAAATTGGTATTTTACAAATTGACATAAAAAATATTACTATGGCGCAAAATCTACCAAGCGTATTTTTCTGAAACCTTCACCAATTTAAAGATAATTTAATTATTAATCTTGTAGTATACGCGTTTTATTCAAATACCTTTTATTTTGTGTATAATAAATTAATAATGCGTCAAATTGAGGACAGCGCTCCTTGATGTGCGAGTCCTACTACTGGCTGAACGTACGAGCTCAGTACAGAACACGCAACCTAACCACTCAAGGTCACTGGCATATATCTGCCTCTTAATGACATTCACTATTCGGCCCCGTTGTCTCGTGGGTGCAAGCGCGATTGCTAAGCGTGGGTCCTGGATTCGATTCCCGGGTCGTGCAAAGTGTTATTGGGTTTTATTGTCAAACAAAAATTTCTCAGTAACAGCCCTGAGTTTGGAACCCCCGTGCTTCGGCAAGCACGTTAAGCCGTTGGCCCTGCCCCTGATCTGTCTCCGGTCGTGTTGGATTTCCGTCCCATTGGACTATGAGAATAAAATATTATGGTGAAAATAATGGTAATTAAAAAAAAATTGCATAAGACCGGCTTTATAGTTCAGTTAATATGCGTAGTTTCATTATTTAATTACGAGTAGAAGTATTTTTTGAATACCAGCGGTTTATTGTGCGGTTTGGAGGTAACTTTGTTTTTTAATGATATCGAGAAAAAATTATGGAATCTTGTTTTCGTCAAACATAGCACCCTCAACTTTACCATATATTTATTTCAAAATGAATGCTGCAGTATTTTCGACATTAACGGAGGATCATGCTAAGCCATTTGAGACAGTAAAGGCTCCTAAAATAGTGTCTAGACTTTCGATCTATTAGATGGCCTTTTTAACTATCATATTTATATATATGACAAACTGAGCCTTTGGCACCTCGCTCTCCGAGGAACGAAGAGGGGGCCTAAAATGGACGCTTTGGCAGAATCATAATATGATTTGCGTACAATTCATACATCCCGCAATTCATCTGTTTGACAGCTGCTATTTGGCACTATTAGACTTCACTTTATCAATTCATAATTTGTGGACCATTTTACGAAAATCTATACAAAACTGTCAAACAGACGAATTGCGGGATATGAATTGTACGCAGATCCTATTATGATTCTGCCAAAGCGTCCAATTTAGGCCCCGAGGTCATTGTGTGAACTTCATCGATCGATCACCAATAAATTAAAAGCAAAGGTGTTTTTTTTCACAAAAAAAAACTTTGCGGGATAATCTCACGAAACTGAAACACTAGAATTTTGAACACCAACTTTCAACAACCGTATCGACTATCGGACATTGACTTGTAAAGAAAAATTATAATAACACGTTTTTGTTATTGAAGTTTCATGTTTCAACAACAATTTAGTTTGATTTCCTTGCCACTGGTAAAATGTTGGCTATCTTTTGGGTTGTCCAAGACAGTGCTAGAGTTAAAACAGTTTTGTCTGTAGCAGACAGAACAATATGTCACACAAGGGGACGTCATTACGTCATTTGAGAGGTAGTTGCTGAAAATCAGCGCTGTTGACGATAGGTTCGTCCGAAGTCACAGCATTTTGCTCAACAATGATCTGTTCTTGCAGAAATGCGATCCACGGCTTAAATTGTTCTTGTTATAGTTATTTGTTTGTAACGAAAGTAGTTATTTTTTCAATCTGCAATCGGCATTTTGTTTTGATTGTTTGTTTGTATGTTGTCATTTGCTAGTGTCGCAACACAGAGTAATTACACAATGTAAATTGTCTTTGGTCCCAGGCCTTGACATATAAAGCAATGGACAAGATTGTCAAACTTTTATTGCTTATTTTACGTCGGGCTTTTTGGTATTTTGTATGTGTATATTTTATGTATTTTTTTTGTAATGTGTGTTTTGTCTGTGCTGAAACAAATTTTTGAATACACTTCCTCGAAAACTGGTTCATATCGCACTACGATCAGGTTCACAATGCAATGTATTTCACACGCGTGCGAATTTTTATTTTCCAACACGTGTGCGGGAATTAAATTGCCACAAATAACTTATACAGTTATACCTATACTTAGTCCAAATTGGTTCATTGCCTCTATTCACACCGTCTGGCGCCAAAGACGGTCCTCTCTATTCGGAGATGATTTTTTTTTAAATCTCGGCAAGGATGCGTCTTTACGGCGTTATTATTTTTGGAATATTTAAATAATGTTTATAAATAGAATACCATAATTATTACAATGAAAAAAACGTTTTAAATGAACAAATTAACATTTATTTGTGTTCTAAACTCAAAAATATTAGAATTTTCTATTTTTCGTATATAGGCTGTTTATCGGCTTAATACTTTTGCTTCTTCTTCAACCTGGCGAAAGCAAAGGGCGAAAAAAAAAAGAAAATTAAATCATAGTTTCAAAATAATTCATGACAAAAATATTTTTCGTTATTTTATTTTATTTCTTCAAAAGTGTATTGAAAAACGTCGTTTGATATACGTGGACATTTGTTATTGCAGTTCTCGGCTCAAAAACAACCTCGCCTATGGCTCGGGAGTTAATTCCGCCTCGAATGCAATAACAATCATTCTTCACTTGTATCAAAATGTACTATTCTGCTTTCTTATTCTTTAACAATAAGCTTTTCAGTAGATTTAAAAACAATTATATACAACCAGTCTTATCAAAGGGGTAACACTGGTTGTATAAAATCTATCATAATATAGTTACCCAGCAACTGGGTTGTGGAGGTCGGATATAGTCGTTCCACGTCTCTAGAATAGTGGATAATCGGCTGCATCCGATTAGAATAGAGACCGACCCCAAATACTTATACTCCATTTGAAATAAGATTAGACATTTAAATAAACTTGTTTACAGTCAACAGTGCGTACAACCGAGTTTGACTTCTATTCCGTAGACATAATGGATGGCATTAAAAGCAAAAACGTGGTTACAATACCAACTGTTTAATACAGCTGCCATTTGTCATGCCACCAACGCATTAGAAGTCAAAATCGGTTGAACGGACTGTAAAAAAGGTTTATTTAAATGTCTAATCTTATTTCAAATGGAGTATAGTTGAGATAAGTCTAGTCAGATGATTTAACACAACTTTGACTATGAATCTGAGTTGTTGTGAAATTACGCACCATCATTGTATCCATAGAGCCAGAGTCTGAATAAAAACAGTCTTGATTCAGGTCCATGCATTGCAAAATGTATATTCTTTAAATACATAATTCATATCAATGATCTAGTCTATAAAACAATGCGTTACCGGTGACCGTTACCTATAGATTAGTATAGATACTGAATTCTATTCAATTCTATAATTCCAAGAATTTTATTTACAAAACACAATTCATAAACCACCGGGCATCATGATACCGGATACATTCAAATTGAATAATTCGTTGATGACGTTATAGTAATTTGTTCTGTTTTTGAACTTACATAATAATTGAATTATGCAATTGATTATGGTTAATTAATGGACTGACCACACCATTAGTTCCTATTGATGACGTCAGAGTATACCACAAAACGTAATTAAAATATCCTAAATGTTGGGGTGGTCTCGTCGTTGACGGATACCCCGGTAGTTATTGTAGGTAGTTAGTTAAGTTACACAAAACACTGTTAAGGCTTTTACATACCAGCGGGACTTGTCGCGCGACGCGACACGGCACAGAGGCCCCGCGTGTCGCGGGACGAGCGGTGCCTTTGTGTCGCGTCGCGTCGCGCGACAAGTCGCCCCGGTATGTAGAAGCCTTTAAGTTCAATAGTTTATTTATGGAAACATTTTATGGTTATGTTTGTTTAGTTATCTGAGCCGCCCTTAATAATGTTGTTTTTATTGACCGACCCGCACATTAGCGCGTGACGGAGTTTAAGTTACGACTGAATTGAATAAAATTAACTAGGTACACACAATGATGTATTACCTTTAGATGCGTTATCCGCGCTCAATAATGGCAAAGTAAATGCAAGGCAATTGCCCAAAGAGGATTTAGTCGGGCGCCATCCAGTGACGCGGCTACACGCCACAATCACTCGCAATTCTCAGCAATTATTTGTGAAGAAAATGCCTTCCCGTGTCTATACACGATGTACATATTATACTGCTACTGTGGGAGTACAGAAAAAAGTCTCATTTCATGCTTATGTACTTACTGTATTTTTTTATTTTAAGAAAACGTTGTTTTGTTTTGTACTTGTACAGCCAGTCAGCCATGTTTCCTGACTGCTGCGACCGACGCGTACGCCAATGAACATGCAGCAGCTAGTGACGTAACTAAATAATAATATGTATGTTTTTCTCTTTCTAACAACAGTTATCGGTATAGGAAGAGTATAAAGGCTTCTACATACCGGCGTGACTAGTCGCGCGACGCGACACGACACAAAGGCACCGCTCGTCCTGCGACACGCGGGGCCTTTGTACCGTGTCGCGTCGCGCGACAAGTCGCGCCGGTATGTAAAAGCCTTAAGTCTTTCCTTTTCTTCACGCACTGCATGATTGTACGCAAGTATGTAGCTACATTCATGGCTTACGCTGTTTTCGAGTGCACTAAATGTACGTGTATTTTTTTTCAATGAAACATAAAAAATAAATAAAAATAAGTCTCTTCGTACTTTAACGGGCTTAGGACCATCAAATAAAATCATTTTAATTCTAAACGATTGCTATTTCAAGTTAGTACGTACTACATTACTCGTAGGTTGATCTTGAAATATTTTTTTTTGTTTTTTTTTTTCCTGCGTTCGTTTATCGAAACTGAACCTACCCTTAAGCTATGGCACGCAGTTACTTTAACACCCTGTATATTAACAGTATAGTGGGAACCGCAGTAAAATTTATCAATAGAGACACAAAATAAACGTGATAATACCCTTCCCTTAAAATTATTATTAGTCCACAGAAATAGTCAGTCTGCCATAATAGTGAAACAAAAACTATTCTAAGCACGAATAGCTTTTTATTTTACCTTTTTCTTTGTAGATAATATCACTCACTAGCCATGAATAAGCCATCAAAGGCTTCTATGGTTATTAGCATAATTATTAACTCTGCGATATATATATATTTTGAACATTAATAAAACAAAAAAAACTAAGCCATGAAACCTCTTCAGGCTATCTAAGAGAATTAAAGGAGCTGGCTTAATTAAATATTTGAACTTCCTTATTTATTACATTGCCTCGTCATTATACAACCTGTTTTTTTTGATATCCCATAACTCTAGGGTTATATTCTGTAGGTAAAAATAATACTAAAACTCCTAGAATAATAGGTGGTCCAAAAATGCATCGTTTCGGAGATATCATCAATCATAATTAAATTAGGTCAAAAATTGTCACCAGTATGACGAATCTTTACTTTTGCGAGGTTGCCAAACTTCGCAGTAGTGTAGTAAAATAAATAGTAAAATAAAATATGTAGGTATGTTGGTATCGGGGCTTCCCGGCGGCAGCTATTGAAGGGAAAGCTACCTTGTCGACGGTGTCATATTTCACGTAAGGGTGTTTTACATTAATAATCGTGACTTTGCCGAATTATTTTGTATGAAAAATGAAAAAGAAAAATAACGAAGGATTGGAACATAACTCATATGCCAGTTGATTCTTTGATATGGCCTCAATCATACCCTAGAGTTATGGGATATAAAAAAAAACACGTTGTATAATACACAGGTATTTTGCTGAATTTACCAACAATAGACGGGATCTGGCTAATCCAAAAAGGCCTGGTTTTAATTGTGCTGCCCCATAGGTGACTAGCATTACAAAAAATACCCGGTCGATTGGATTATTTCAATAGTTGTTATCACTCATATTGGGCATATTTCAAACTGCCCGGGCATTTTTTATAATGTCCTAATAACCACTTGGTATATATTATATATAACCCCTGAATTTGTTTCGCCATTTCTTCTCAGGGGTAGTCAGATAGGTGAGATAGGAAATGTCGACTCCATCTAGCTTCTTTTTCTTTATTTATAATATGACGTGTAAAAGTGATTCCGACATCCTATTTACAGAATAAACAATTTCATTTCATTTCATTTCACATATAAATAACATACATAATCAGCCTATAATGTTCCCACTGTTGGGACTCTGGCCTCCTCTCTGTGAGAGGGACTGGGCTGTAATCCACCACGCGGGCCCAGTGCCGGTTGGTAGATGTCACATGTCATCGAATTTTAGGTTCTAGGACATGCCGGTTTCCTCACGATGTTTTCGTTCACCGTTTTGAGAGCAGTGATGATGAAACTATTTACACAAATTAAAGCGCCTGCCTGAGTTCGAACCCACGACCTACAACTCGTAAGTTTCCGTTTCCATTGCTCTCTTTGTACGTACTGTACTACGTAGGATCTGAAAAGCATAAAAAAGTTGAATCTTTCCAATGCATATACAGGGTCAAATTAAATTAGCTAGAGAAACTCCGCAGAAGTGATGGGTATCGATATCTAAACACGAAAAAATTATTTGATATTTTTTTGGGGTCAACGACCCCTGGTGGTGTTACTGGAAGTCTGGAAGTACGAGTTGAGAAACTTGTGTTTTTTTATTTTATCGTATCCAATTGTCTGTGAAGTTTTCCCAAACAAAAAACTGATATTTCATGTCACCAACCGGCAGTTTATGACCACAAAAAAAACTCTAAAAATTAATTTATTTTTTGGTTTATTGTTTTTAGATATCGATACCCATCACGTCTGCAGAGTTTCGCTAGCTAATCTAATTTGACCCTGTATATGTTGATATTGGCATTGGATTGCATCACAAGTTTTAATCATTGAGCCTTATCATGATGATCTACCAAAAACATTGTCAGTATAGTGAAAATCAAGATTCTAGGTATATTATATATAAATGACTAACTTCGTTGTAGGTACTCCAATATAGCTCGGTCATGGTGACAGTCTCAAGATATGTATCTGCGTAAACTCAAATGATCACTGGCGTCTTCAGAGTTGCAGAATAAATATAATCTTTGGAGCAGTCTACTGGTGTGGTTCCTTATGCCTTGCCTTTGGCAAATAGGTTGAGTTCGACTTCATTGTTTTTTATTGGCTGATAGGCCTTTTATTAACCTCGATCTGATGGAAAGCAATGGATGAAGTCTGTGATGGAAAAACATACCCAGAAGATGTCTGTTCACTCTTGGTTTGAACGCTGACGAGTCTTAAGTGGAAGGAACTACAAAGTTTGACTAATTATCATCTCCACGGTGGGCAATTACTGGTTATTACCTTTTTTGGGAGTATATTACTGACTTCTAAACACCATGGATTAGTATGACAACCAGACACATAGGTTTAAAGTACTTCCCGAGACCATCGCCTACTAGAAGCCGTTTGCATGTAAGTGCTCAACGGTTTCACGATTGTATTTATTGTCGTTTCATAAGACATGAAACGACAATAAATACACGAGTTAAGAATACCACCTTTTTTTTTATGGCTGGGAAATTATCAAATAACTTCTCCCGCTCTGGGCTGCGGGCATGTCAGACTTTTACTGACTAAAACCCACCCGTGTTCCTTCCGTTGCCTGTATAAGACTACCGCCTGAGTTTCACTTTCCGACTCAAGACCTTGACACAACTGCTTAAAAAGATTGGTGCCTAATTTTGTTATTACTTTAAAAAAAAACGAAATTCCCGATATTATTATGAGTCAGTCTGTTATTTTCGCCTTGGTTTAAATCGAAATAATTCGTGAATGAATCATCGTTACTGTCGTACCATGCTATGTGATAGCGATAACATATTGACGTCATCCCCTACTGGTTAGGAATCAATTGATAATTTTTACGTTTACTAATCTTGTTCCACGTAGTAGAAATGTAGATCATAAAACACGAGTACCCATAATGAGTATTACTGATAAAGAATTTTTAGGCCTTTCCTGTCCTAAATTTTTTTGAGGGAGTGGTTGTAGTTTTATTTTTAGATAAAAAACATCAATGCTTGTTCATCAACATCATCATTTCAGCCGAAAGACGTCCACTGCTGGACATTGCCTCCCGCAAAGAAGAGGGCACGCTTGGCAGGCGGGTTGGCGATCGCAGTATGGTTTTAAAAATGCATAGAGAACGCTGCTGCCCATTCTCTAGTAAGTCCCTTAGTCGCCTTTTACGACACCCACGGGAAGAAATGGGATGGTGTTATTCTTTACGTCCGGCACCCACGGAACAATGCTTGTTACAAACTTGCAAAAATTTCCATTTTTATACTTATCAAGTTGTATCCGTCGTCCGTCGTTGTGTTATTATTGTTGTTTGTTTGTAGTTGTTGTATTTGTGTTGTGTTTGTTTGTTTGTTGTTGTTATTGTTTGTGTTTTTGTAGTGTAATGTTGTGTTTGTTGTTGTGTTGTGTTCGTTTTTTTTAATGTGTGTTGTTTGTCGTTGTCGTTGTATTTATAGTTGTTTTTGTGTGTTGTTGTGGTTTGCATCCTTATCAATCAATCGGCCATTTCCCAACTATGTTGGAGTCGGCTTCCAGTCTAACCAGATGCAGCAGAATACCAGTATTTTACATGGAGCGACTGCCTATCTGACCTCCACAACCCTGTTACTACCCCTTAGTAAGACTGGTTGTCAGACTTTGGTGTTTCTGACTACCCATAACGACTGGCAACGTGATTTCCGAGCCACGATGTTCTATGTTAGCGGGTTTGGTTTCCGCACTTAGTCCTTCATGTGGACCATGGTGCGTGAGCCATGGCCGCCGTTATTGGTTATTCCAACCAGCCCACCTCCCTCCAGAAGCTGATTAGGTGTCCTGGTCTGCTTAGGATATCTGTGAAGGATCTGGGTGACCCGAGGGTTTCTGTTCTGATCTGGGTGACGCCTGTGCATTCAAAGAGCACGTGCGCAGCGGTTTCTTCAGCCTCCATGCAAGCCCTGCACAGAGGGCTATCCGTTATGCCTATCGTGTGAAAGTGCTTGTTCAGTGAGCAGTGTCCCGTGATGGTCCCCGTCACCAGGCGCAGGCCGTTCCTGTCCAGGCGTAGCCACGATGGTCACCCATCCACGAACCGACCGTGGCTAGTGTATGTAGCTTAACCTTCTATCGACCCGTACGGCTGACTAGTTTTACATTCATTCTAGACTCGATTATGGTTCGTGCTGATAACCAGATTATCCATAGTAAGATTTGCAATCTTTGCTAATCATCGCCCTACCTATAATCTGCCAAAATATATCACAGCCAAATTCTTAATTAGTTTAGGTTATCAACTATATACGATTATGAATGAATTTTGGTTTTTAACCGACTTCCAAAAAGGAGGAGGTTATATCGGCGGTTTGTTCACAGATTACTCCATCAAATGTGGACCGATTTTAATTTTTTTTTTTTTCTGGAAAGGGTATGCGGTGTTCCCATTGTCATCAAGTCACAATCTGATAAGGGAATCCCATGGAAATTGAGGGCAATCCTCAAATTTGATAGGCACACCTATATCGGTTTCAGTATTTTTTATAGTAACTCATGCATTTGCACTCGAAAAGCACCATTTGGTGAAGTGGAACTGATGACGAAGACCACAGATGGCCACCGGCACTATTTAATAATAAGTATTTCACTGTTGCGATTCGATTAGACACTTTAATATGGTTGCTAAGCAATTTATGCTCATCACAATGCATATGGTGAAGTCACCATCAGTTCTCCTGGTTCTTACCAGGAGAACTATTATTAACGCCTCTGCATCGGGAAAAGCAATATTTTGTAAAAGGTGATGGGCAGTTGACATTAAGCTATTGTAACTTGAAAATTGCAAACTGACTTTAATTGACCCACTAAAAAATGAAAAATAAAAGAACATTTTACAAAAAAAAAATGAGTTCCAAAAAAAAACAACAAAGTGAAAAATAACCTAAATTTTAGAAGTCGGTGGCAAAACACTAAAATAGATCCAAAGACACCGACTTCCCAAAATTAAGGTTATTTTTCACTTTGTAGTGTTTTTTTTTTGGAAGTCGGTTATTTTTTTTTTGTAAAAAGTCTTTTTACGGAAGCAGATCTTAGTGCTCATAAAAACGTGTGACAATTACAGCCGTCGACACTCGTCGGTGGGAGCCGTAGATGCGTTGACGGTTGCAGTTGCATATGCCGTTGCCAACGAACCCCTGCAGGCTAAGCGTGACGCTTTCTATTTCTACTCTACTGCAGAATAGAAATCGCTTCGCCCACCCTTGAATAAATAACCGATTCTCCACTATTCCAATGCTTGCTCAAGGATGCATACCCGGCAGGCTCTAATAATCATTCCATATCGGGGGTATTAAAGGAGGTAAAGCTGTGCGTGCCCGACAACTACGTGTTGAGGCGGAGACGGCCGCAGCTGCTGGAGGTGCCGCGCGGCAGGACTAACTTGCTTCTAAAAGCGCCAGTTACTCGCGCCTTACGGACACTTAATGAAGTCGCCGAAAGGATTGACATTTTTTCATGTTCACTGAATGAATTCGCAAGAATAACTGCATACCATTTATTTTATAATTTATAAAATAAGTATACGTATAATTAAGTACCACCCTATCGCTTTGGGATATCCTGTTAAGATAGATGTGTTGTGAAATAAAATAAATAAAATAAAAAAATAAAAAAAATCCCAAGGGCACGTCTTCCCTACCATTATCGCGACCCCCGGTCTACTCTTTGATATACAATGGTCAAATCAAAATCAAATATGTTTATTCGGTAAGATATGGTACAATAGATGTTACAATAGTGTTTCCAGCATACCCTGCCATAGTATGGCGTACAAATATTTATACACAAAAGCAAAGCCCATCATTTAATAACCTATATAAAATTATGAATAATAATGAATTAGAGAATAAAATATGAATAATAGTTAATTAATACCGATTAAGATTTTATTGTAATAATAATAATAAGTATAAATAATGAATTAAGTCGTTTTTTCATAACATGGATTTTAAAGGCTGTTTTATTACTTTATTATAATTATTAATGATTTATCCTCTAAGTACTCTTGAACATTGTAATATTTTTTTTCTAATAACAGTCTGAACAATACCCTTCTGAACTAGCAAATCTTGAGTATTATTTGGCAAATGGTTAAATATAATAATAGTCTCCATAATCTCATGAAACATGATGCTTCAGGGGCTTGGGTGAATCTATGGGTTCATTCGAGCAATCGAGTCTGGTACAACCACCCTGGGGTCGGTGCATTTCATTTATTCTTCATTTCATATTGTAGAATAGAAATCGCTTATCTACCCTTCTCGGTAGAAAACTGTCAACACGGAAACGTCATTTTTGCCTCCTCTTCAATCGACAAAACGCTTCTCTACGGTTCTCGTGTTCTTCCTGCAGGCTTAGCATGACGGTGTATTTGAGCACGTACTCAATTAGTAGAGCGGCGCATTTTCGACGGCTACAGTTGCCTCTGCCATTTGTCAACGTGCCGCTCGTGTATATGAGCACTTATATGTATGTTTGCGGCGGCTGACACAAACGGCTTTGCGGCCATCATGCGCAAACGGTGCGCTTCTATCATGCACCGTACGCGCGACAGTCCCAACACCATCTTGCGCGCGCTGGCAGACCGGTGGGACTCTCCGATGCTGGCTCGCTGGATACGGCTGCATGCAGTCGTATAGTGATTTGTCACCGGCATCGGGGAGTCCACCCGGACCGGCCACTTACTGTTTAATGTTTTGTGTTTGCTAATTAAATTATTTTTATATATTTTTTAATTAAATTATTATTACCAATTAAGCTCGCAGTTGTACTAACAAATATGGATGTACCTAATCTTAATGATGAATCTGAATAAAATCTTTTATTTATTTATCTACAATTTAGAGCAAATATTGTTAAATTGGCTGAGTATCATCATCATCGTCATCATTCTACCGAAAAACGTTTATTGCTGGACATAGGCCTCCCCCAACCATCACTACAACGGTCGATCCCAGCGGAATTCAAAATCCCATACTGTCTGGTTGTCTTACATACGTAGAAAGGAGGGGTGAAGACAAAAGGTGAAGAGGGTATTATATTGTCAGAATATCCTTTGACATAATCCCCGTAATTACCTTTTCCGAAACAAAGTAAACGTGAGGACTATGCCTTCAGGGAATTACACAGGACTTAATTAGTAATATGTTATAGCGACCTGTTTCTTCAGAGACGAAATATTTTTTCAGGGGTAGTAGTAAAGCTCCTTCAGGGAATTAGTATGTATTACGTAGGTATATTAGTCGTACTGAAGGCATTGGAGTACGGATGCCGATAAATCAGGCTTGACGTTTGTCTCTAACTTTGGTATTTTAACCAGTCCCTGGTTAAAATACCAAAGTTAGAGACGTACAACCCTGGTTAAGAGTTAAGCCTTTCGAAGGGGTAACCCATTCAATGAGTTACCTTTATCATGATGTAACCCATTGAAAGGGTTTTATACTAGAAACTCATTGAAAGGGTTACATGATAACCAATTGAATGGGTTTTATACTTGAAACCCAGTGAAAGGGTTACATGATAACCCATTTCAATGGGTTCTATACCTACTTGAAACTCAGTAACATGAAAAAATTATAATATTATGTTATTTCGATATCATGACGTCGGTTGGTCATAGCATGACCAATTCTATCTCTATTCTACCCAGGGACCATTTTGGTTACTATTTTAGAAAAACCCTATCGAAAATCCTTTCCATTGAAAGGGTTTTCGATGGGGTTTTTCTCAAAGCAGTTAATCAAAAACCCATACGGTGTGGGTAATTTTGAATGGTTTAAATTAAGCCTTAATTTATTAAGCCGTTCAAAAGGGTTACCCGCACCGTATGGGTTTTTATCGAAAGCCCTTTCAATGGGTTTCTAATATAAAACCCTTTCAATGGGTTACATCATGATACAGGTAACCCATTGGCCACCACTGCCCTCATAAATCGGGGCCGATACCAATGGGCCAACACTGCTCTCACCGCTGCTTTCATATTATAAAAAGTTCCAATTAATTCCCATCATGAATTTTCGTGCCTGCCTTCTTTACATTTGTTATGTTACTGTGCTTTGGGAATCGAAGTTAAACCCCAAACATCCATTGCCTCGTTGCACTGTATTTACCAACATTCACGTAACTAACAATAACATATTTCCACGGCGGCAAATGACCTACAAATGAAGTTTACATTATCTTGTACCACTCAAGGTCACTTTGAGGTCACTTAAGGTTTCAACTACAATACGGACCGTGAATGTTAAATTACAAATAAAATAAACAATTATGTAAACAAATGATTCTGTGGGACGTGGTCTGAGTTGACTAAAATGGTATAGTCATGTTTAAATAGCGTTCAGAGTAAGCAAGCTGAAGTGGCAGTGGGCGGCCATGTTTGTTGTAGGATCGATGGCCAGTGGAGCAGACGAGTGCTCAAGTGAAGACCGTGTACGGGCAAGCGTAGTGAGGGACGCCCCCCAGCTAGATAGACTGATGACCTTAAAAAGGTGGCTGGAACCGACTGAATGTGAAAGGCGGAGGACGGTGTTGTGGCGCAGCCTGGGGGAGGCCTTTGTCCAGCAGTGGACTCCGATAGGATGAGTTGTTTTTTTTTTTATATGAACTGTAATTTTTGTTAATTAAACCAAGCCAATTTTACAACTCACAATAACATGAAAACAATTGAATGCGTAATCATTACTACATTATATGTCATTGTGTCACATATAACGACAAAAACGACGACGAGATAAATAAACACGTCATTTTGGTTTTTTCTTAGAAAACATTTCAGAGTTGATGCTTAGGTACTTACTTACCTACTTGCTTGAAAAATAAAGTTATGCTGTAAATAGGTAACTACTCGATATCCTAACGAAATTTTTTTCAATATTGTTTCCTCATAATAAGTTTTCCCTTCTTGTTTCAAACTCGACAAACATTGGTTGACTTTTCAGAAACAGGAAAACTGGTATTTTTCTTTGTTTAATTTTCGTAGGAAAATAAATTTTATTAAAATTACGAAATTTTTATGAATTTGTCTTTTACCTCTCAAAAGCCCGCTGTAAAATATTTACGTTGACCTATTTGGAAAGTAAGGTGAAACTAAGTGGAAAATTAACAATTATGTTCGACCTACTTTCAAAATGCTCTCACTTTGTATTATAAGAAAGTAACTTAAGTGGAACTAATATAAATGGACTTGTTTTCTTCCCGAATAACTATTTATTTTCACAGAAGATACTGGAATGTCCGAGTCATTTAGTTACTAGCTAAAAGGATGGCCATGCTATTACATTTTCTAATCTCATAACATAACACTACACCTGTAATCCCCGAAGGGCTAGGCAGAGGTTTATCTATAGTAGGGTACACCCACATTTCGCTACCTATGTTTATGTCCCATAAAATAGGGCCCACTATTGCCATCAACCGGGCACAAATCCAATCTATTTTATAGCTATAGCTTTATTTAAGCGGGCACGCTCATTATGCCTGGAGACTTTTATTTCGATACGTTTTCTTTACGTTATTTCTGCTTGAATATTGTTAACGCCATAACTTACTTAGTTTTATATTTCAAGCCTAATTACTGGCAACTCTAATTAGTATCTGTGCCACATAAGTTTCCTTCCGCTTCCTTCTTCCTGACGCTTTCTCTCTCCCTTCTGCAACCATTATAATGCCTGAGCGAGAGCGAAAAGGAAGATTCGTATTGGCGCGCATACGCTGCCGCCATGAAGAAAACCGCCAGTTTTCTGATCGACATCGCCGCTTGTGGGTCAAAATATACCCAAAGTAGAAAAGGACTCATATTTCACCGCTAAGAACGAAGATTGTTATTAAACAGTGAAAGTGTGAGTCTGTGTATTGTGGAAAGTGCAGATTCCCGTCCGTACGTGATATCCTGGACGGGCCGCCGCCACTTGGCTAAGGAAGCTTCTCACCGTGTCTCCGCCATAGCTAACCAAGCAGGTACCATTTGTTATTTGCCACACCACCAAACCACCTACTTGTGTCACAGAACCGCCCCTGATACAGTCCACTAAGAAAATTTCGATTTTCACCCTAATGCTTAAAGGCCGCCACAACAAGTATAGTTTTCGACGATTATTATACAACATTATTTTTAGTATATGCGAAACCTGAATATAGTTTGTTCAGTATAAGGAACTGAATCGACTTCAATAATTTTTACACCGTGTTTTTTTTTCCAAAAATGTGATGGAAAATGTTATCACCATATAATTACTTACAAAACAATTGCCGTACGATTAAGTACCTTCTGCCGAATTGGGTATGTAAAGTAAAAATTAACCTATGCCGATTCCAAAACCATTTCGAGATTTTAAGCTTCTAAGACTTATTTTTCTATTAATAGGTCTTAAAATTATAAGATCGTATTTATTTTCACAAAAATACTTAAAATCACTTGACTTTTATTTGACCTCTAAATGACGTCACAAAGCAGCCTGAATTGGAAACTTTCAGTGCCTCCTGTAATTAAGTTGTTCTTTATGTGTTATGTGAGTGTCATGCCAACGTCAAATTTACATGAAGCACTTATTATTATTCTTATATTATTATTGTAAATAGTGTAGTTTTTCACCAGCGGCGGACAGTACAAGTCGAATCACATCGATGTATCACCTCAGGCAAACTTAACATACGTTCAAATGATCTTCACAATAAAACAGACGCCGCCCAGACTTGTACTCAACATTTACTTCCTCGCACCATTTCTTTTTAAGGTTTCTTTTACTAACAATCAATTTATGTCGGCTATTTGTTGTGGTGTTTATACTTGACGGTATGAAGAACTTAGCAGAAGTAGTCTATGAATCCATTCATTTTATTAATATGCCATAACTTTAAACTAAAGTACGGAAATCGCTAAAGTATGAAATGTAAACAAATTAATTGTCAAATTTGACAGTTTGACTTTACTGAATTTTGGTTTTAAATAAGTGTTAAACGTGGCAAAGGTCCTAAGCTATTCAGCTACTAGTGACGTCAGTACGAAAAATACTTAAAAAAAATAATATATAAAAATAACTACAGCTTGTAAAAACAAAAAGATGAAATTATGTGATTCAAATACTCTTATCATAAAAATAAAAATATAAAAAACATACTTGAAAAATACTTTACATACCTAATTATTATCAATGAACACAAGACGACCCCTGGAGGCGCGGGAGCGCCATTAGCATGTTTTTGGTACGGACAACCCGGTAACATAACGACCTTATAACTTTGTGATTTTTCATGATACAGTTTTGAAATTTTGTACATTGATTCTTTACATAAAAATACTAGACACGTGTTTCGGGTTTCGCATATACTAAAAATAATCTTGTATATATATATATTGTATAGTGGTGTGTGCTAGCTAACATAAGGCAAATAATTTAATTTTAATGTTTTGTGTTGCGTAATGCAAATTATTTTACATTATATTGTAAGAATTCAAGTTTTATATGCGAACAGACAGCTGTGCTGCTGGGGAGTTTGTTGCGCCATTTCTTCTTTCCAGCTAAAGCACTAGGAAGTGGTGAAGGGTGGGCGTTTTTGGAGGACTGTCTCATGTAATTTTCGAAAAGTGCTGATTCTCAGCCTAGTTTGAATAAATGACTTTTGATTTTGATTTTGAATCTCCGGGCTGCTACTGTGAAATTCCTGATGGAAAAACCCCATAATACTTTGCCCGACCTGGGAATAGAACCCAATACCTCATGCTGAGCAGTAGTGCTTGTGACCACAAGACGTTGGTCTTGTGGTCACTTTCTAATCTCCCGTCACGACAACATGACAATTTGAAGCCTTAAGACAAATTGCTTCGTGACTATTCAAATTTGGACTAGATCATAATGCAATTACAATAATGAATTCCTGTCATCAATCATTATGCTACATACAACATGTCCCGGAATTAACGTACAACCTCTTAAGGGGTCATTGTACTCATCAGCTGTTCCCTAAGTTCAAAAAATCTGCTGTTCCCTACATTTTTACGAGTTATTGGAACATAAATGTAGGGAACAGCTAACTTTTAGGGTTCCGTACCTAAAGGGTAAAACGGGAACCCTATTACTAAGGCTCCGCAGTCTGTCTGTCTGTCTGTCCGTCTGTCACTAGGCTGTATCTCATGAACCGTGATAGTTAGACAGTTGAAATTTTCACAGATGATGTATTTCTGTTGCCGCTATAACAAAAAATACTAAAAAACAGAATAAAATAAATATTTAAGGGGGCTCCCATACAACAAACGTGATTAATTTGCTCGTTTTTGCTCTATAATGATAAAGGCAACCAGTAGACGCTTGAAATATTCACAGAATATTTAGATAAACAGGGTGTTTGGCACATGGACCGACACAATTTTTTGGGGGGTTGGCAGGGTCATTTGCGAGGTTTCACCCAAAGACCCAATGTCCTAAGTCTTATGGTTATTAAGTAAAGATTTATTTTTAAGGTTTCCCAAAATTACCCGAAATCTCGCCTTTAAATTGTCATTACTTTATTGTTTATGGTTGTAATTGCACGAAATAGTGTCTAATGTTGAAAAAGTTGTTCATAATGATGAAAATGACCCCTTAAGAGGTTGTGCGTTAATTCTGGGCCATGTTGTATATTTCACAATCAATCAAGGGATTGACGAATTTTTTTTTTTTTTTAGCAACATTAGCAACAGCATCAGCGGCATTAGTTTATTTCATTTTGGTTTTATTACGTTAGTATGCTTTAGATTTTAAGCTGGCTGTTGACTACTTTAATGGAGGAGCTTGTGGCTTAGTAATAACAGCCGCACGTGTCAATCAGGTTAAGCTACGCTTGCCCCGGCTGGTCCGTGGATGGGTGACCATGCCTCGGAAAGCACGTTCAGCCGTTGGTCCCTGCTGTCATTTGTAGATCTTTGACAATTGTTACGGGTCGTCAGAAGCCCGAAACTCTGACAACCAGTCTTAACAAGGGATATCGTGTTACCCAGGTACTGGCTTGTGAAGGTCAGACAAGCAGTCGCTCCATGTAAAATACTGGTACAACTGCAACCGGTTAGACTGGAAGCCGACCCCAATGATTTATTTTTATATATTTATTTAGATTTACCAACGTTCATATACACTACAGAAATTACAGGATGCAACATAAAATAGAGAACTAAATGTAACAAACGATTATAGGTAAACACAGCATTTTTCTTCTATCACTTATTAGGTGAACAATCATACATTGGAGAAGCCAACTGTTATTTATATAAAACAAAACAAAGAGAGATAGAGCCGTCTCATATCTTAAAAATTAACAAAAAAAAAATAGAAAAAGTATAAAATAACGCACTATAATTATCATAACCTGCAAGACAAATAATCAAGAAGTTTTGATCGGAACCGACCAAGTGAGTCGATATATCACTGCACTCGTTCATGAAGCCTACACATTCTTAGCAGTGGGGAATTTGCTCCAGACACGGTTCCTTGGCGCGGAGGACAGAAAGGGGTGATACGAATGCGGGGATATCTAGCAGGAACCGAGGGATGATGATGATGTTAGCTACATTAATATTCTTCAGAGTGTTTATTGCAAAAAGGGCCTGCTCTTGATCTCGATCTCACCTGGTGGAAAGCGATGGATGAAGTCTACGTTGTTTATTAAAAAATGTCAAACCCTGGCAACCGAGTTATTAACTTTCTGTTGCATCTGCGGTAATTCAAAAAAGTTTTAAGTGTACCTAGATCATGACACTTTCGAAATCCTGGGTTGATTTTGGCTCTATTTAGCGGGCCCAGTCACCCTACCATACGGCTGCAATACCCTATTGCAGCCGTATGGTAGGGTGATTGGGCCCGCTAAATCAGGATACTGGCCAAATCCTGCCGTTGATTCGCAGAATAAGCAAAGGAAATCCCTTATGAAATGATTTTACCAAACATTATAAAAAGCCAGATCCTAATGGCAATTTTGAAACCTCCGAGCATGCATTTTAATTACTTCCAAATAAGTTGAGCTAACAAAGAAGAAAATGAATGAAACAATAAAAAACAAAACAAACAGAGATTGGCGTGCGTCGAATGAATTAATAAGCTGTTAACTTCAATAATGCGAGGTCGAAGCGGCGACGGCTGCACGTGGCGGCGCGGGCGCAAGAGAACGTGGTTCTTTTATTACAGTTACGCTACTTCCTATAATACTTTTACTAGTCTCTGTCATTTTTATTTGTTTAGCACTATGGGGATATTCAACGTCCCCTCAAAAGACCCAGGAATTCCATACTTTCGACTCAACTTTTTGATTCAATTCAGGTGCACATTTACACAGCATACTAAAAATTGGTCATCAGGAAACAGAAATATATTCTTTACATTATGTGAATTTCTTCTTCTCAGTTAATATACAAAGATATAACAAGCATGCACATACTTAGAATCACTAGCAAGCAACCCACCTCGTAACCACGTCTACTTGGGACCTTGAAATCAACATAAATCCATAAAAAAAGTAATTTTTTACACTCTTGGGTTGAATTTCTAAAAACGCTGATCACCAAATTTTCCATCTAAATACCTACCCATGTTCATGGTTTAACTACAAAACTAAGTAACGGACTTCCTATACCTCAAGGGATAAATTTGCAAAAATACTGAAGCACGTCCTATTTATTTCCTGACCGAAAAGCTAAATACCTATAAAGTTTCATGAATATACCTTAATGGAATTTCTATAGCTTCGAACCTTGAATGCTCAACTCCGCCCCTGCTCAGCATTGCCACAATCTATTTTTTTTTTTTAGGATGGGTTTCCTCTTGACCTTAGTCTAGGGCAGAGGTGACAGAGGCAAAGTCGACGATGGAGTGAGCTTACCCAGAAGATGCCTGTTTACTCTTTCTATGAACATAAAGGGTCTCGTTACACATTTCTCCAGGTCTCTCTGAGCAAATATGTGGCTTCTAAAACCGGTGAGTGATTGGCTCTGATAATATCAATGCTTGTGCATTTACGGGCACTATAGCCCATTGACACGGCACTGCATTGTCGTCCCGTTTTGGGTGAGTCTTACGTTCTGGACAATAATGCTTTTAGAAAATAGGCAGTCATGGCTGCCAACTGAAGTGAATACTTAAAACTTTGGAATAACTGTATATGTATCCAACATTATTTTTGGTATATAATGCGAAACCTGAATATAGTTTGTTCAGAAGAAGGAACTGAATCGATTTCAATAATTTTTACACCATGATATATTTAGTCCCAAAAATATTTAAGTGTGATAGAAAATGTTATCACCATTTAATTACAATACAATCGCCGTACGATTAGGTACATACTGCCAAATTATTATCAATGAGCGCAAGACGACCCTGGAGGTGCAAGGGCGCCGTTAGCATGTTTTTGTACGGACAACCCTGTCACATAACGACCTTATAACTTTGTGATTTTTCATGATACAGTTTTGAAATGTTGTACTTATATTCTTTACATAAAAATACTAGACACATGTTTCGGTTTTCGCATATACTAAAAATAATTTTGTATATATGCGTAGAAGGAAGCATTGCCAAAATTAAGTGGCAGTGGGCAGGGGCACATTGCTCGCAGAACAGATGGCCGTTGGGGCCCAAATGTTTTGGAGTGGCGACCGCATACTGGAAGACGTATCGTTGGAAGGCCTTTTACAAGATGAACCGATGATCTTGTGAAGGCCGCAGGAATCTGCTAGATGCTCCAGAACCGATCGTGTGAGATGCGTGAAATGGCGGTGCTAAGGGGAGCCCTATGTCCAGCAGTGGACGTCTTTCGGCTGAAATTATGATATATGCGTATCATGTACAATGCTGCGCGTCGCCAGTCTGGCGCAACACGTCCCATTATAATGTCGCGGTTAGCATGCCGGTGACGTGAACCGATAAGTTTTTCCTGCTTGCCTAAAGATTTTGCTTAAAAAATAACGGATAGGTCAGAACTAAGGCAACAAGCTTTACCACAATCTAAGTTCAAGTACTCCTCAATAACGTCACTCCATGATTTAAATCGTATTGATTTTAAGCACGCAACCCTATCTAGCAGTCAATCCAATCAATAAGCCTAAATTTAGTACAGACGAAAATTTCTCAATTTACTTCTAACACTAATTTAATATCATTCATTTCGGGACTGAATCATACAGAGCACGTGTCCAAAAACGCGTATTCGGCGCGTACGCATTGCTCGCACGGGTAGCGGGACCCAAATTATTATCAAAGCCATCCAATTGATCCTTAGTTCATTGGGTCGTATTGATGATCGAGTTAATACGATGTTCAATAAATCATTCATCTTGTATTTGCTCCTTCTAATTTATTATTAAATTATTTTGTGGTGTGGGTTGGCCATGTTTGTTGAAGGACCCATGGCTGGTCGAGCAGACGAGTCCTGAAGTGGAGACCGTGTATCGGTAAGCGCAGTGTGGGATGCCTCCAGCTAAATGGACCGACGTCCTTAAAATGTGGCTGGGTCACACTGGATGCAAAAGGCAAAGGACAGGGTGCTGTGGCGCAGCCTGGGAGAAGCCTATGTGCAACAGTCTCGCTATAGGCTGAGTTGATTGTTTTTATGGTTGATTCCAAGGCGATTAGTTCTTGTGAAGACACGTGCCCTATCAATACCTACTTAGTTTTTATATTATAAGTCAGCATAATCTGACTTTTAGACGATTAATCGACACTGGTAGGAAAATGTTAAATGATGCAATCACATAATACTGTTAGTTACCGCTGTAATATCTTAAGGCGACGATAGCCGACTTTCATTGATTTTATACTGAAGATCACGTCTAAACTAGTAGCGTCAATGATTAAAAAAAAAAAAATTAAATTAGAGCATTTTCTCAATACCTTAATATGTGAATATTTCAGATTATGTTTATATTAAATATTGAAATTAATTTGTAAAGTTATGTCTAACGCGGATAAAAAACTGAGGATGGCGCAAAATCTACCAAGCGTATTTTTCTGAAACCTTTACCAATTTAAATATAATTTAATTATTGATCTTTTAGTATACGCGTTTTATTAAAATACCTTTTTTTTGTGTATAATAAATTAATAATGCGTCAAAATGCGGACAGCGCTCCTTGATGGGCGAGTCCTATTACTGGCTGAAACTACGACGCGTTGCGTGAGCTCAGTACAGAACACGCAAGCTAACCACTCAAGGTCACTGGCATATATCTGCGTCTTAATCTAGGCATAATGAAGAGTGAAACGTGTTTTGAAGGACGTCCAGCTGGTCAAGAGTCCCTAATTATTTGATGTTTACTTATTTATATTTGTACGCCGTTGAGGCAAAAGATGACTGCGAGTCTGTGATAGAATTTAATGTAAAATCTTGTATACCATGTGTGTTTAAACTCGTGTTTTGTACAAATAAATGCAATATTTTAATACACCCACATTTAGAATGAGCGACTTTTGTATAATTCGATAATTATAAATATATATTGCTTATTCCTCGAACGGGATACAAGTATTTGTTAGTCACATCCTTTATTGACTCCAATGGCAACTATTTTCCGTTAACGTCATTCAAATTATGAAAGCCTAACTTATGTCAAAAAATCTATGTATCGACATCTTTTTTCGACAGGTAGGTACAAGCAATAGGATTTCACTGAACGCCCACGTAGCGTCTATGGTTCAGGTACACAGGAAAATACGTACCTACTAATAGGAAAATAATTTCAGGAAACAGACTACCTCAGTTTAGTTTTCGCAAGCACTACTACTGAACGCCTCATCGTCTAATCCCAATCGCAAAAAACACGTGTTAACGGTACGATTTTTACCCATAATCATAGCAACTACAATCACGTGTGAACGCGTGCACCGTTGCTGCGCTTAACAACTTAATTATGATTAATTACAAAGACAACTTTTTTCTAGATACATCGTGATGGGCAATGTGAGTAATTTACTATCGAGTAGACATTGTTTGGTAAACATGGCACAGACACGTGCTCATAACGGACAAGATTTTGTAAGATCACATCACGCGTGAAGGCGCTAACTCGCACTCGGCTTGATAAAATCATCACTGTACTAAGGCCTGAACACAGCAGGACTCATGGATCCTTGGTAAATGGCATACAAGAAAAGAGTTCCAGCAGCGGATGGCTCTTGGCTGAACTGATGATGGTCAGATGATCGCAAGTATACATCAACATTATTTATTTTCTTCTTCTATGAAATGTTCAAGTCTTCTCGTCGCCAATCCCGCAGTGTTTGAAGACTAAGGTCTTCAACCAGTGCGTCCTGCTCGTTATGACATACGGTGCTGAAACGTGGACACTGACAATCGGGCTGGTCCACAATTGAAGGTCACTCAGCGCGCTATGGAGCAACCTATGCACGGAGTTTCTTTGAAGAATAAAATCAGAAATTAAGTTATCCGGAAGAGAACCGGAGTTACCGACATAGCCTGCAGAGTAAGCGATCTGAAGTGGCAGTGGGCTGGCCATGTTTGTCGAAAGGACCGATGGCTGGTAGAGCAGACAAGCCCTGTGGAGACCGCGTATCGGCAAGCGTAGTGTGGGACACCCCCCAGCTAGATGGACCGACGACCTTAAAAGGTGGCTGGGACAGACTGGATGCGGAAGGCGGAGGACAGGGTGTTGTGGCACAGCCTGGGAGAGGTCTATGTCCAGCAGTGGACTGCTATAGGCTGAGTTGATTGAGATGATAAAATGTTCATTCATCCGTTATAGCCGCGTGGTCGTAATTGTGAACAATACAGACTCGTCATGGTTCATGTATAAAACGGACAAAATTTCGCAAGGACACACACACTCGTACACACATCCACATGTGCACAGACGGTAGGTTTACATTCCTACGTCACTTTACGACCGTTAATATAATAATATGCGCGAGAATGACCCTGTTCTTACGTTTTATTATTTTGAGGAGATTTTTTGGTAGCGTGTGCGCATTGATGATTTCATTCTAAGATTGTGACATCATAAGACAGACAGGTAATTCCGATTACATCTTTATCTCAATATTTTATTATGACGTTTATTTATCATGACGTAGTGGTGTTCCTCTACGTCATGGTATTAAACGTCTATCAATTCTACGTAGATTTGATGAAAAGTGTTCGTAAAACAGAGAAAAGTTTCGTAAAAAAAAGGGGTTTTGATGGTTGCTTTGTCATGAAGCACGCTCTACATTCGATGCAGCTTAAAAATACCTCTATTTGGATCTAGAATACTGCATCATGGTAGCCAATAACGTTCCCACTGCTGAGACACAGGCTTCCCCTCTGTGACATGGAATGGGCTAATTGGGCTATAATCAACCACGCGGGCTCAGTGCGGGTTGGTAGATGTCCGATGTCTTCGAAATCATGTTTCTAGGATATGCCAGTTTCCTCACGATGTACTCCTTCACCGATATACAGGGCTAAAAAAAACAGCTGTTCCCTACATTTATGTTCGCATAATTCGTTAAAATGTAGGGAACTGCTGATTTTTCTTTCGTGATTTCAGTTTTGGTCCCATAGTAAAAGTTGTTCATAATGATGAGTACAATGACCCCTTGAGAGGTTATTGGTGTTTTGCCAATAACCCTGTATAAGCAGTGGCGATGAAACAAATTACAGAAAGTAAAGTGCATGCATGCCTGCATCCCCCGACCTACGCCACGTAAGTCGGCTCCGTTACAACTGGGCCACCTCTGCTCTAAAATACCTAACCATCTTAAATTGGGAGCTTAACTTGTACGGCAATATCTGGACATAATAACTGCAAATTTTCCTAAGATGAAGTCATCCTAATATAAACTAAAAATGACTGTTCACCAGATGACTAGATTAAACGAAGTTTAAAATTGATACCATTTGTTATGCCAGACTTATAAACAAATAATTGTAGCATCAAAACATAAGCTTGTTGTAAATTATTTCATAACTGTAGCGGCATCAACATCGCCACATGCGAACTACGCGCCCCACTGACCTCACGCAAATCCTGCATCGCGCAAGCAGAGTTTACCGCGCAACTAGCATATATACAACATCCCGACATCAACTGTTGGGCAGTTGCCCACCAGACACAACACGATATGGAGCTATACGTTACGTATAGCTCCATCTTTTTCTCACTGTGAAGTAATATTAAAATAACACTGCTTTATGAGGTTGGCCCCCTGAGAATCAAGTGAGGAACTGACAGCACTGATTGCGGCGTTCTACCTTTGGCTAAGCAATGGAAGACCAAGATAAAGTACGTGTCAAACTTTAGGGCGGCTCTGAAGTGCGCTGCGCAGTACCCTACCCCTCATCCCCGCTGACACGTGAATTCGTTACTCGCCATGTTGCGAGCCGCCATAAAGTTTTATTCGGACTTTAATAACTTAACTGCATCTGTGATCCTACATTCATGCATTATTTCTGACGAGAAATACATACTTTTCATGATTCGGCACCGCCGGGCGGCAAAAATATACGGCGCAGCAAGTGGAGCCGTCTATGTTTTTTTTAAAGTTACTGGAATCACCGAAAAGGACGGATAAGAGTGACACTGGCTGGTGACAGTCACTCTAGCAGAGCATCGTATCGATGATTGCGTGGCGACTACAAATGACAGAAGAAGATGTCAGGGAAGTCGCTGTCGTACCACGTCCACGACGAACTGCTATTATTCCGGCTAAATCCTGTTGATATTGAAGCTATCCTGCACCGTTACAAAGTATGTAACAAAAACCCTGTTGTTCCTTTTAGGGCCGTATACATTTAACCTACAAGCACAATTTGGTAGAATTATAATTTAAAAAAATTAAGTATTGGCTAGTCGAGAAGTCAAAATAAAAGAATGAAAGAGGTTAGAAATCAGTTAAACATTATAAATATTAATAATTAAATGTTAATTTTAATTATCCTTGTTGAACATTTTTTATAAATGACTTGCTTTATTACGTATGTATACTGATTCTTAAAACGTAGGTAGAAGGAACAACAAGGTTTTTGTTACATATTGTATAAACTAGATTTTGCCGCCCAGTCTGTGCCGAATCATGCCGATCCTAGCGCCGCTGAATGTACCTTTTACACGCGTCTGTACTGTGACATAGCACTCTTTGTGTTGCTAATCGGTCATTTATAATTCCTATCGTACTAATGAGTACATTCATACGCATAACTACAGTTAAGTACACAAAGAATTCACGGAAGTAATTGAGGTGAATAATTTTTAAATGCTTAGAAAAATATCTCCATGTTAGATGGGGCGACAAGACCGGAGTGGGGGGGGACGTGGCGGCCGGTGCAAGGCCATGGGCCCGTTAGATTCCAAATATGCCAAAACTAAGATAATTCAGGAACAGGCTTGTGTTTTATTCGGTTTTTAAACGTTTGACAAAGGTACCCACATAACGCAACTCCAAGGGAAAAAATGCATACTTCCACATTTGTTGGTTAAAAAGCCGCAAAATTCTGGCCTAACTCTTTTATTGCCATGATGTTGGAAAAAAGTAGACACTTAACTACAGCAAAACTAAATGACTTACATTGCTACCGGAAAAAATAATTGCTTTATCAGAGGCCTCGAATCTTAATGACTGACCGTTGAACGGTATCGGTCAATGACATTATCATGTCTAGCTATTCTGTTTACGGAAATTGATTAGAAAAGAATTAGCAATGGAACTTGCCAAATATTCGTTTTTTTTTTCCTTTGTCTTTAGTTCCCGTGGCGAGATGATGTTTCTATCTAGTCGATTTCGTCCATAGCAATGACTATCGGTCATGATGGTGGTGGGGTAAGTACATGTTTTAAGGGTCTATAATATAATACCTCAGCGCCACCTCACTCTTTATCTCACTCACACACTATTGCACGCGGTCACGCGAGCAAGCGAGATAGAGTGAGAAGGTTCCAAGGCGCCGATAGTTCAGGTAATTTTGTTTTTAAGGTGAAAATAACATTAATTAAAAATAAAATAAAAGCATAGTATCTGCTTTATATTTAGATCAGTTATACTATGCAAAGTTTCATGATCTAATTTGAAGTATTTTTTAATACTAGGTTTATTTTTCTGTTTGGAGGTAACTTTATAATATTTTTCTGACCAGAAAATTTTATGGAATCGTGTTTTTGTCAAACATTCAACTAGAAGAAACAGGGACAGCTGTTCACGGTGAGCCAATCCTAGAGGCCCTTTTGATGCATTCCAATAATTATTATTTAATATTTGATACCTACGTAAATGTTTTTCTATTATACCTACATACATTTATCAGCAATTCAGCACACATTAAATAAGTTATAGCTATTTAATAACAAACGGAAACAATATCAATTAGTAACACGCTTAATTTATTGGAATATTTAAATTTACAATCGCCAATAAATAAACACAAAAACATAAATATATTTAAATATTTATGTTCCGATCACTACAAAGATAGGCGGTAGATTGAAATTTATATTCATATTTTTATTTAACTGTGTGAACGACGACTTGTGGATGCAATTGTTTCCTTGACATAAGGAAGTGACTGCAGTGAAATATAGTTGGATGAGCGAAATTCATTTAATTTGACCTTTTGTCCGTAGTGTTGTGTAGAGAACTTTGTTAGGCTCACCATACTATCTGCTGAGACATTTATTTTTATTTTTAGTATGCTTCCAAGGAAGTCTGTCATCTGAAATGATTATGATACTTATGATTAGGATTATGATACGTTCATAGAACTTACTGACTCCATTTCTTAATTTAAGGTAATTGAAGGAATACCTTTATATTTATTTTTGTATGTTTCCAAGGAAGTATGTCATCTGTAATGATTACGATGATGATACTTTAATAGAACTTACCGACTCCATATTTTATTACGGTTTTAAAGTAATTGGGAGCAGTGGTGGCCCAGTGGTAACGACCGCGACTTACGAGTTGTAGGTCGTAAGTTCGATCCCTCACATGTGCTTTAGCTTGTGTAAATTATTTCATCACGATTGCTCCCAAAACGGTGAAGGGAAACATCGTGAGGAAACCGGCATGTCCTAGAAACAAAAATTCGAAGACATGTGACATCTGCACTGGGCCCGCGTGGTGGATTACGATCCACTACCTCTCGTTCATTCCCCACGACACCACTGAAAACGACACCACCGGTGGTGTCGTGGGGAATGACAGAAATCACTATTCCCCGCGACACCACCGACTGTCACCGAGAGGAGGCCTGTGTCCCAGCAGTGGGAACATTATAGGCTGATTATGTATGTGTGAAGGAATATCGTAGTCTATATTTGGTAAAATATCAAATATAGTAGGTACGTGTCAAACTTTATGGTAGCTCTGAAGCGCACTACTTGCGCAGTACCGCAGCCCTCACCCCTGCTGTCATGTGAATTTGTTACTGCGCAGCAACTCGCTTCATGTTCCAAACTGCCATAAAGTTTAAATGTACGGTACCTAACTTTGCTATTTTATGGGATACTGTGTTAAATGTTACAACAAAATACCTTGTGATAAGTATATTGCAATTAAATTAATGAAAATTTAAAACACATTAAAAGTACACTCTGTAAACAAGCATATTACAAGTTAGAGGATTAAATCCAGGATAGGAATGCTTGGAAACATACTGGTCCAGCTCCATAGGACAATCTAGAGTCTAGACAAAATGAAACTGGTTGCTATTCTAATTGTTTAATTTGTTATTTTTATGACACTGATAACATTACATTCTGTGATTACCTATACTCACATACTGACTTATTTTTTATTTTTTTTAGGAAAACATTACTTTTACGATGTTTGTAAATATGTGAGCACCATGTATCTATCTCGTTATTTTTCTCATTGCTTAATTTTTAATAATTTTTACCTAATATGGTATAATAATTTTATTCTAGGTGCATCGTCTTCAATATAATCATATAATTAATATACTCAAACAAAAAATTGTAAAACATTTTTAAAAGAGTAACGGTGTAGTTTCTTGCCCATTCTTCTCCATAAGAAACTACCTTTTGGAAGGGGCAACTAGAATCAATTCTATTTTTTATTTAATTTTGCCGTTCAAAAGTGCCTCTTATGTGCCCATTTGAAATAAATAATTTGACTTTTGAATTTGACTTTATGAAATCATTTATTTCAGATTAAATTTTTCATGTCCTAATACAAAATAAAATCGAAAACTTTTAGAATTAAAATCATCATTAAAAACAAAATAAAGATCAAAATTAAAAACAAAATTAAGATCAGAAATAAAAAATAAAATATTTAAAAACAAAGTATCATATTATAAGTTACAATCAAAATTAAAAATTAATACACATAATTCATTACTTTTTGCCTTAAGGCTTCTACATACCGGGGCGACTTGTCGCGCGACGCGACGCGACACAAAGGCACCGCTCGTCCCGCGACACGCGGGGCCTTTGTGTCGTGTCGCGTCGCGCGACAAGTCGCGCTGGTATGTAGAAGCCTTTAAACTCTTAGCGAAAGGTTATTGTTTGAGTTTCTTTTCCGTAGTCGGGTAAAAAACAATGATAATTATTATAAGTAAAAACATATAGATAGGTTATACACGCTCCGCAAGTGGCACGTCAAAACTTGGCTAATTAGCCACATTTTTGTCTCCCATTCGCTCCCGATAATTACGACATGCCGTCCTACTTCCACGTGTCATCTAATAGCGGGACATTGTGCTGTTTTTGAAGATTGAATGTTGAGTTGGTAACCTATCTACTTCTTTTTATGGTTCCTTATTCAACAAGGAACCCTTATAGATTTTCCATGTCCGTCTGTCTGTCTGTTTGTCTGTCTATCTATCTGTCTGTCGTAATTATCGGGAGCGAATGAGAGACAAGGCAAAGAAAATGTGGCTAATTAGCCAAGTTTTGAGGTGCCACCCGTGCCCAACCCGCACCCGCTGCCTATGTGTGTTGAGCTTAAGAGGGCGTGCAACGGTACACTAACACCACTCCTTAAAAAAAATATTATCTCGTGACTGAGAATGAATTATGAATAACGGCTAATAAGGACTCTCGGTAAGTGTGTCTAGAATTTTCTAATACCTTTTATAAAGTTTCATAATAAGACACGAAGCAACAAAATACGATCTTAAGATAAGCGGCCACAAATCGAAAGAAGTTTTTAACATAAATAAACGCGTTCCAAATTCAAAATAATTAAAGAGTTGAAAAAAAAAGAAAAGTGTTATATGTAACAGTAGCCGTGTAGCCGACAAAGTGGTAAAACAAAAGCTTGAAAAAAAAAACGGTAGGTATTGTACCTCTCTTGACCGTTCAAAAATATTGCAAATTCGCGGAAACAATTTTTCGATTAAGGGATCCGTTTGCGTATTATTAAGCTTTAATATGAATATTTTTGTTAGAGTCAAGTGCCAGCTAAAAGGTTGTTTTTGGGTATGTGAAAAAATTCATGACAGTAGTATATATTGAAATTAATTAAAAGGAAAACTATCACAGCTAAGTAGGCTTTACAAGTTAACGAGTAATAGTCGACCACCTTACATTCGCAGTTAGAGAATCGAACGTGAAGTAGGTATGTCGATGTATGGGAGAACATGTTTTTATTTTACAACTACAATACTAAGTTTGTGTTTGGGACTAAATTCATCACAAGTACGGAACCCTTCGTGGTTCGTGGCACGCACTTGGCCGGTTTTTACTTAAATTGGTAAAAAGGAAAGTTTTATGATAAAATTATTCTTAGATAGGTTCAGTTTAAGTGTCATTGACAGAAATATATGCTTTGTTTTTGTTATTTCTCGCTTGTCCCGTGACAGGAGTCACGTGGTATCAAAAGTTACGTACCAAATTTTGGCCAAAATCCCATTGATTGATAATTAATTATACCTAAATACGTCATCACAATGTTTACAAACAATATTGTGAAAAGATTGAATGAACCATTGCGTCACAGTAATGGGTAAATAAATGATTATATTACCTTATTTTAGTAAGTACTTAGGTATGATACTAGATATTTTTACTTTAACCGCAAATATTACAGACTTTCTTCAAAAAAAAATCCCTTGATTAATAAGAACTAAAGTTCTGTGCCGAAAGTTCAGACCTCTCATTGTACGGAAATCCTATACAATGCGAGATTAGCCTGAACTGGACATGTATAGCTCGATAATTATGTAGCCGTGTGTACATACGTCCGTAATAATGGCTTCTACAGACCGGCGCGACTCGCGACGCGACACAAAGGCACCGCTCGTCTCGCGACACGCGGGGCCTTTGTGTCGCGTCGCGTGTCGCGCCGGTTTGTAAAAGCCTTTAAACGGTTAATGTCATACCGGCGGGCTGATTGCGTAACACACGCGGCGTGCTACTTAAAACTTTTTTTTCAGAAATAATTGGTAAGTCCGATATTGTTACTTTGTTTAACGACAGTCAGAGTGCATAACTCTGTCCATCACGAGCGAATGCAGCATATATAGATACTAGATATCACATTTTACGAGAAAAAGTATCTGACAGCATTATATATATTAAATTCGTTAGGTCAGATTTGAATTTTGCTGATTTTTTTACAAAACCGGGCGTATTGCGCATAAGAGACGTGTAGCTGGTTTAGATTTAGCATAGCTCATGTTAATGTGATTTTTACAAAACCAGCGTCTTTCGCTTAAGAGATGTGTAGCTGGTTTAGATTTAGCATAGCTCATGTTAATGTGTTTTTTACAAAACCAGCGTCTTTCGCTTAAGAGATGTGTAGCTGGTTTAGATTTAGCATAGCTCATGTTAATGTGTTTTTATTTGTAAGAGTTTTAATTGAGGGCGGATGTTGTAATGTGAACTATTTTCAGATCACAATAAAACTCTCCAGATATGCTTTTATAAAGTTTATTGTTTTCAAAATTATGTCGTTCGTTTTTATTGTCAATGAAAATAAAATTATCTCATCTACAAGACTATTTTTTTTCCTTTCCTTAGAAATTACAACAAAGACTGGTTGTCAGACCTTAAGGTTTCTGACGACCCCGTAACGATTGTCAAACATCCGCGAATAACATCCGGGACTAATGGCTTAACGTGCCCTCCGAGGCACGCAGGGGTTGGTATGTAAAGACGGTCACCCATCCATGGACCAACCTCGGCAAGCGTAGCTTAATCTGATCGATCGACCCGTGTGGCTGTTATTAATTAGCCACGAGCCCTTCAGTCAGCAGTAACAATCTGTACTAGTTTATTTATACAAAAAGAATACTCTTCTAAATTCTTGATTCTTGATACACTACACGCAGGACATTCACATTCTTGCACCTTTCGCCCGACCTTAGTACAACCCTGTCCTTCATTTACCTATTGACTAATGTTGCAACACCACCGTTAAATAGTAAACAAAACGCGATGTACGTACTATGTTACAAGCATGTAACAACGCGTTTCAATCAGCTGTCAAAAAATCTCAAGATTTATCGGGGGGCCTAAAATCGCCGCTTTGGCAGAATCATAATATGATCTGCGTACAATACATACATCCCGCAATTCATCTGTTTGACAGCTGCTATTTGACATTAGACTTCATTAAAGCAATTCTTATTTTGTGGTCCATTTTACGAAACTCCATACAAAACTGTCAAACAGATGAATTGCGTGATATGAATTGTACGCAGATCATATTATGATTCTGCCAAAGCGTCCATTTTAGGCCCCCAGATCATAAACAGAAGAAATTGCATTTTTGAAGACTTTTTCCCCAGTTTTCTAATAGAAAAATGAATAGAAATAGAAAATTATTGTTTTGCTTTTTTTTGAAGCTAAACTGAAACATTAAATCACAAGGCCTTATTAGAAGGTTAAAAGTCACCCAAAGGGCAATGGAGAGGGCTTATATGCTTGTAGTTTCCCTACGTGAGCGAATCAGAAATGAAGAGATCCGCAGGCAAACCAAGGTAACCGACATAGCCTGAAGAATTGCCAAACATAAGTGGCAGTGGGCAGGGGACATTGCTCACAGAACAGATGGCCGGTGAAGCCGAAAGATTCTGGACTGGTGGACCGATGACCTTGTGACGGTCGGAGGAATCCGCTGGATGCGGGAAGCACCGAACCGGTCGAAGTGCAGCTTGGGGGAGAGCCCTATATCCAGCAGTGGACGTCTTTCGGCTGAAGTAATGATGTGATTATGAACTACCTCCACTACCTGTAAAAGGTTTAAGAAAATTCTGACGTGGAACTAAGTTCATACGTTTTAATTATACCTATGACACATCTTAGAAACCTAAAACCGTTCCTACACACTTTTACCGTTATCCAATTATCAATCACATGTTAATTTGTTTATCAAACATTAATTGATTACAAGTTGTTACGATTCGTTGCTCCATACTGGCGCGTGTTCCCTTATCACGTGTGCACGACGCCATCTTGGAAAATTGTACCACTTTTATAAAATTTGTTGATATAAATGTGACACTCGATCTTGCCTGGTGGAAAATGAAATGGAATGAACGCACCCAGAAGATGCTTGATGATGATCTTGACAGACTATCGGTGGTAAGGAACACAGACGCTGGCATGTAGTTCCACACTTTAAGGCGAAAGCATCACCTTAACAGGCCCGCCCCCCTTAAGGGTGCACTAAACTTAAATAACGAAGGGATTTTAAAAACTGTTTTGAAAGGGATTTCGGGAAATTTTAAAATGTATTGTGAATTTGTTTACGTACGGTTCATTCATTCGTTCTTCGATAGGTAGAATATGTAATTTTTTTGGGAATTTTTATTTATGAAAATTGCGTTTGCGAGGTTCGACAATAGATGTTCTCAGTCGGATAGTTAGACGACATCCGTTATGTTAGATTGTCGTACCATTTTGTAGGACAATCTTAATTTATCTATTTTATATTATTTAAATTGTGTCGATCATAAAGATTATACGGATATAAATGTGGGTGTGGAATAAATATGCCGAAACTTGGTTTCACAAAATTATATTATGTAACAAAAACATTCAAAATCATAACAACAATCATTATTGAACAAAATAATAAGTCATAGTACTCACACTTTAAGTTTAGACTCAGAGCTCCGCACTCTCCAATCATTCGAGCTTGACTGCGTAGTGACTGCCCATCGCGTCGACTGCATGGTGACTGCCATCACGTCGACTGCGTGGTGACTGCCATCACGTCGACTGCATGGTGACTTCCATCACGTCGACTGCGTGGTGACTTCCATCGCGCCGACTGCATGACGATTGCCCATCGCGCCGCAAGTGCGGCGACTGTTCAGCGCATTGGCGGCTAGGCAATCGCTCATTGCATCGGCTGCGAGACAACCAACCATCGCATCGGCTGTGAGGAGATCGATCATTGCGTCGCCAGCACGGTTGTACCTCACGACTGTTCAGGTGCTCTATGCTTTCCCTGTCTGTTCGCATTGTCAATATAGAACATGGAGTGCCATGTATGGGACTGCGCGATCGATATGTATCAGATCGGGCCTCAGACTGCTGCGAGGTGGTGTTTGTCCCGCAGCAGTACTAGTAAATTCTTCCAGTTTATCTGGAAATGAAAAAATAACGAAAGCAAACTATAGGACTGATAGGTTGACTGGTAGAAAATGCCTCTGGCATTAAGTCCGCCTCTGTACGTTTGTGTGTTTGAAGTGTTAAAAATAAATAAATATGATATTATTAAACTGATGTATTTCGTGTTAAATAAATGCGATTACGATGAAAAGGTTTGCAATTACGAGGCAAGGTCTTCGCCTTGTGCCACATTGAAGTAGGCTTAATGATCTCCGACCAATTATCATCACAATGTTTAGAATTATTGAAAAAATTACAGCACTGAGATGATATTATTATTACTTATTGTATCTAAAATAAATAGCAACTTTTGTTTGTAGAGATTGTACCCTAACACAAAGATTCCATATCAAACTAGGTCTACTCCGAACATAAATCCAAAGTATCTTACTACTTACAAGACTTTACTTGAAAAAAAACAACGACAGTCAAAGAGATAAGCCAAAGTCAAACATGTGACTTTAAGTCGGGTAAGGATTCAAAGTCAAAAAAGGAAACTATGGAAGTTATAAAACGGCTGAACATTCGGCCGATACATCGGAGTAACGCTTCGGAGTAGACCCCCAGGAAAGGTTAATTGAAAAAAAAACTTTCAGTCGGACTGCACGTCAGAAGTGAAAACTAAGTACCTAACTTGTGAATTGTATTGAAGCGTTCGGTGACGATAACGCGAGTTCCATGATTTTTGTTCACCCAAAAAGTGCTCAACGCGCTTATTGAATTATGTATCGAATCGTTCGCTGACGATGACGCGAGTTCCATGATTTTTGTTCACCCAAAAAGTGCTCAACGCGCTTATTGAATTGTATCGAAGCGTTCGGTGACGATAACCCGAGTTGCATGATTTTTCAAAAAATCATGCAACTCGGGTTAGTTGCATGATTTTTTTTCACCCAAAAAGCGCTCAACGCGCTTATTGAATTGTATCGAAGCGTTCGGTGTTAAAGAAGGTAAAGAAGTTTTCACTTCAAAAATTTTATATAGTTAAGTAGTATAATTATAATAACAAAAATGATGATGATGATGAGTCTATACAACATGTATAACAAAAACCCTGTCTGATCCTAAAGGGGCGGATAATTATGTACTGCAATACATTACCAAAAAGCAAAGTACTAAAGTAAATAATTTAATGTCTTTGCCAAAAAGTAATAAAAAATCTTATTATTATTTATAATAAAAAAGTTATTGCTATTTAAAATCAAAGTTTTTCGTACCAAAATTACCCCAATTTACTTCGATTATTGATCGATGTCATTTTTTTATAAAAATTAACAAATTTTCAACAGAGGTTATACGGCCGCTCGTGCCCCATGTAAAGTTTTGCATTAAAAAAAACTGCGGTATATATTTTTTTAAAGAAGAATTATAATTTCAAGAGCATACAATTCCTTCTCATTTACGCATAACAATGGTGAGACCTGCTGCCTTATCTGGATCAGTTTTGGGCCACAAAAGGGATGAATGAAAGAATGATAAAATAAGTAATTAGTATGTATAAGAGGAAGTCTGAAAGTGGCACCGGTGACTGAAAAGTTGTGTGGAAATCGGTTGTCATGGTATGGGCATGTCTGCCGCAAGAAATCACGGCACAGCGGACAGAGCTCCAGCGAGATCTAATGGCGGCATGGAGAGTGCGATTGTCGCAACCCAGCGCTGGGCACGCCACAATTTGTGGTGATAAGTCCCCTCTTTGAGGAGTGGCTAGAGAAGCGCCACGGCGTCGTCACCTTCCGCCTGACGCTGGTCCTCACTGGACATGGTTGTTTTGGGAGGTTCCTGCTCAGGATAAAGCGGGAGGAAACGCCAGGGTGTCACCACTGTGTGGATCGCCCGGAGGACACGGTGGAGCATACGGTGGAGGTCTGCCCGGCTTCGGCGGAGCAACGCTGTGTCCTCACGGAGGCGATTGGCGGCGGCGATCTCTTGCGTCCGGCCCTGGTTGAGGTCATGGTCATGGGCAAGGACCAATGGCTGCCAGGGTTATGAGTTTGTCCGAAAGGGATATCGTGGCCCTGGCACATTGCCTAACGGAAGGAACACGGGTGGGTTTTAGTCAGTAAAAGTCTGACACGCCCTCCTGCTTCGCCCAGAGCGGGAGAAGTTATTTGATAATACCCCAAACAAAAAAAAAAAAATGGTATGGGCATGTGAAAATGTCGTGAGGAGAGTTTTTATGGTATGGGCATGTGAAAATGTCGTGAGGAGAGTTTTAAGTATGAATGTGAGTGTCTATAAGAGTAGGGGAATACCAAAGAAACGATGGATGGACTGTGTGAAAGATGATATAGCTAGGAAGGGGGTGACTACCGAGAAAAAGAATAATAGAAAGGAATGGAAGAAAAGACATTGCACCGACCCCAAAATAAATTTGGAAAAGGGCTGACGAATGATAGCAATTCCTTTTTAAATTACCTCCTTATATTTCAGTACAATCACAGATATCGTATTATTTCCCTATTTCACATCCCAATGCGTAATAAGAGGCGTATTATTAGCTGGAAGTGGGCGTCTATCATATTATATTCCTCGTCGGAATTTCATAAAATTCAACTGCGTATGAGTTTGACATTTCGATCAGTGGTCTATCGATTTACACGGCATATAAATGCGTAATGAGGTAATATATTATCTATACTAATTACTAATACAATAAAGTTGAAGAGTTTGTTTTTCTGAACGCGCTAACTCTCTAACTATTAAATACTCATTACTTTTATTGCATTCCACATGTAGATATTTTTAGGTGGTAAACTTATAATTAGATCATATGGACCCTGTCGGGCACAGCAAGATAAGTGAGTTAGGAGAGAGGAAGCATTTGTTATTTAAATAAACATTAATTAGCAAAACAACTATATACAATATGTAACAAAAACCCTGTTGTTCCTTCTACCTACGTTTTAAGAATCGGTATACATACGTAATAAAGCAAGTCTTTTATAAAAACTGTTCAACAAAAATAATTAAAATAAATATTTAATTATTAATTTGTAATGTTTAACTGATTTCTAACCTCTTTAATTCTTTGATTTCGACTTCTCGACTAGGCAATGCTTAATTTTTTTTAATTATAATTCCACCAATGTTGTGCTTGTAGGTTAATGTATACGTCCCTAAAAGGAACAACAGGGTTTTTGATACATACTGTATAAAAATGATGTTGTTATTTTGCAAGATAAGCTAATAGTTTTTTATATAAAATATAATTAGGTTAAGAGATGGTGGTGGTGGTGGACTATTAATCAATCTATACAAGTATTTAAAGTCTCGAGTACTTAAGTTATGACTTTAACCGTCTTATTACAAAACAAGGTTTATCTTCAGACCCAGGTTTAAACCATCGAGCCATTATTGAATTTCGAACTAAATTCTGTCTATGGTAAGGTTCTTAATACAAAACTGATAACTTATTAGGTACCGAACTAAGTTTTCAGTTTTGTATAGAGAACGGTATTTCAATCACAGTTAAGTTCTTATTACAAAAACTGGCTCCGTGGTTTAAGCCATGTTAAAATATAAATTTTGTTTTGTAATATGACGGTATAAGTGTATCACTTATATACTCGTTTATCGAGTAGTAGCTTTTATTTGGAAGGGAAGGAAAAGTTATTAGGAATAATAATGTTTTGTGGGATCAAACGCCAAAAATATTAAACTGGGATTCAAAACTGGGATCCAACGAAAATAAATCAGCTACTCGGCAATGGTGTTGCAAGTGCTTGGTAGTTTTCTACGTATAATATTTTAATATTACATTTTCTATGCACATCTACATAATTTTATTATACATTTATGAAATATTGGATGTACAATGAATATAGACAATGAATATAGGCATACTTACAACACACATGCACACACACACCCCCACATACTGTCACACCTACACACACACCCCCACACACTGTCACACCCACACACACACCATCATTCACTTGCAATTGTAGCACGTTGACAACCTTTACTATGTGATATAATGGTGGGCCGGGAGTTCTAAAATACAGGCCTAGGCTTAGCTTAGTTTAGACTCCAGATCTCCCACAAATCACAAAATATTCTCAAAATACCTGTCAACTTAATATGTATAACTCGTTGATGTATTAAATAGGAAGACTCTCTAACATCACGTAAATATTAAATGGACCCGATGTCATGCGTCATGTGCTCGACAACCGAAATAGAGAGACATATTACGCGGGCTATAGCGGGAACGAGATAGCAATAATTGTCACTGTTACGTACCAAACAAACTACGATTCGGGTATTCCCCGCAAACCGGGAGTAATATAGGTCGATTGTGTCCTTTCCCCTAATTTATGCGGTCCACATCGAGGAGCGCGTACCATATATCTTCCTATTTAATACATCAATGGTATAACTAGTATAAGATGGAATTTGTGGAGATAAATAAACATAATTTTATTTTTATTTATTTATTTAGCAAAAATTGTCTAAGTTTTTAACTACATCATCATCATCATCTGCCTAGCCTTTTCCTATGGGTCGGCTTCCAGTCTAACTTGATGTAGCTGAATACAAAATGTCTCTAACTATACTCCATTTGAAACAAGATTAGACATTTAAATAAACCTTTTTTACAGTCCGTTCCAGGTGGTATGTGGTATGTGTAGGTTGGTGGCATGACAAATGGCAACTGTAATAAACAGTTGGTATTGTAACCACGTTTTTGCTTCTAATGCCATCCTTATGCCTACGGAATAGAAGTCAAAATCGGTTGAACGGACTGTAAAAAAGTTTATTTAAATGTCTAATCTTATTTCAAATGGAATATAGGTACATAATAGAAGTACAAAAAATATTTTTGCATTTGATATCCCAATTCTTGAGGACGGTTATTATAGGCTATTAAATATTACCTACGCTACGAACCTAAGGGGCCGAGCAAAACGGAAAAAAGTCAAAAATGCTGAGCGAAAACGAAGTAAGCGCAGGCGGGCGATGCGATGCGACACGGTGGGTCGAGTGCCGAAATTTCACACAGACAAAGTCACGGGCAGAAGCTAGTATATAATATTTGTTTTATGGGTATTGTTAAACAAACAAATTGTAATTTTTTTATCGGGTATTTGTCATCCTAGGTTAGGTTCGAGTTACAGAAGGCGAAATAGAGTTAGTCATCATGATTATTAAATTATCAGTTTTAAACTCAAATGTTATGTCGTTTCTCAATGTATTTAACTGTGTGTACAAACGGCTACACATCGAGCTAAAATAACCAGTTTAGGCTGATCTCGCATTATAAAGGATTTCCCTACAATAAGAGGTTAGCGTATACTGGATATAGATATAGCTAAAAAGTTGGCATAATAATCACCCTGGTACACAGGCAACTGAAGGAACACGGGTGGTTTTAGTCAGTAAAAGTCTGTCATGCCCTCCCCGCTCAGCCCAGAGCGGGAGAAGTTATTTGATACTTTTCCACCAAAAATAAAAAAAAGTTGTCTGATTAAAATAGAAATTTGTTATAATTAAACAATGTTTAGTAAACATACAGATCAAAGACCATTCTTGAATTCGGCCCGAAGCGTTAATCCGAAGTATCGGCCGAATGTTCGGCCGTTTTATAACGTCCATAATTTCCTTTTTTTACTTTCAATCCTTACCCGACTTAAAGTCACATTTTTGACTTTAGCTAATCTTTTTGACTGTCGTTTTTTTTTCTTTCGCCGTAGTCAACCTTATTTAGCCGTAGTCAAGCAACGGCCGAACATTCGGCCGCTACTTTGGATTTATGTTCGGAGTAGACCCGAAGGGCTGGAGTGACACACAAATATGTGTACATAATCAGCCTATAATGTTCCCATTGCTGGGACACAGGCCTCCCCTCTGTGAGAGGGAGTGGGCCGTAATCCACCACGCGGGCCCAGTGCGTGTTGGTAGATGTCACATGTCTTCGAAGGTTTTTGGTTCTAGGACATGCCGGTTTCTTCACGATGTTTTCCTTCACCGTTTTGAGAGTAGCGGTAATAAAACATACCTACGAGTACACACGGCTACACATCAAGCTATAATTTCCAGTATATGCTGATGTCGCATTGTATAGAAAGGTATAGCTTGAATTAAAGCCGTCTGTACAAAAAAATATTTTAAAAACCGGCCAAGTACGTGTCGGACCAGAACTCCCTCTCGAAGAGAGGAGGGCTGTGTGCCAGCAGCTGGAACATTATAGGCTAAGTATGTGAAGCGCCTGTCTCGGTTCGAACGTACTTCCTACGAGTACAACTCGTAAGTCGCCGCCGTTACCACTGGGACACCACAAGTAAAAAGGGCGATTTTACTTAACAATTTTAACTTCGACAAGGTTCTAACTTTTATTATTTTAATCATATTTTATATTGTTTTTTTGTTAATGTGAAGACGTTGTAGGCTTAATAGACTGTAGATCTGTAGACCATTTTCTACTTTGTTAAGTACCTGGTACTTTTGACGGGCCTACGCTGCCCTCTCATACTTATTAATACTGTAATTTGAAAACATTGTAAAAACCAAATTTTTTTTTTTAAAAGAGTAACTGTGGAGTTTTTTGCCGTCTCTTCTCCATATGAAATGACCAATTGGAACCATGCATCTAGCTTCTGACGTTTCATAAGTGCCCTTATAGGCTTATGTGAAGTAAATAATTTTTGATTTTGATTACCTACGAGTATGCTGCGACCATCAACTATGGTGATTTAATTTCTCAGGGTCATTAATTGATATACCAGTAGGTACCTAATTAAAAAAATTAATTCTGAGTTTCTAAATAAATTTATCAACCACTAAGTTGAAAAAAATATTTAGAAACCCAGAGTTCAAAAAAAAAACTGTAGTTTTGTTTTGTTCTGTATGTATTAAAAAAAAACCAGCCAAGTGCGAGTTGGACTCGCGCACGAAGGGTTCCGTACCATTATCTATAATAAAAACCGGCCAAGTGCATGTCGGACCACGCACAATGAAGGGTTCCGTAGTTGGGATGAATTTATCCCAAAAACAAACTTAACATTGTAGTTGAAAAACATGCTCTCCCATACATCGATATACGTTACGGTCAATTCTCCAACTGCAAATTTAAGTTGGTCGACTATTACTCGTTAACTTGTGAAGCCTACTTATCTGTAATAGTTTTCCTTTTAATTTCGTTATATATACTATTGCCATGAATTTTTTCACATATCCAAAACCAACCATTTAGCTGGCAGGGGGGGGGGGACACTTGACTCTAACAAAAAATAGCACTTTAAAGCTTAATATTACGCAAACGGATCCCTTAATTGAAAAATGGTTTTGCCAAACCCACAATATTTTTGAACGGCCTATCCAACGATATCCCACACCATGGAATAGACGAGAAAAAAAAATATCATCCCCATTTCACGTGTAAGGGAGGTACCCTAAAAAAAAATGTTTTTCATATTTTTATTTTACCATTTTTTTGGCATGATTAATATGTATACCCACGCCAAATTACAGCTTTCTAGGACTAAGCGTCTCTGAGCTAAGCTGGGGACAGACGGACGGACGGACAGACAGACAGACAGACAGACAGACAGACAGACGGACATGGCGAAACTATAAGGGTTCCTTGTTTACTACGGAACCCTAAAAATGGCATAATCACGTTTGTTGCATGAGAGCCCCCCTTAAATATTTGTTTTATTTTAATTGAATTATTTATTTTTAAAGTGAATATATACCTAAATATTCTGTGAATATTTCAAGCGTCTACCTGCCGTTATCAATATAGAGCAAACACGAGCAAAAAAATCACGTTTGTTGTATGGGAGCCCCCCTTAGATACTTATTCTGTTTTTTTGTATTTGTTGATATAGCGGCAACAGAAATACATCATCCGTGAAAATTTCAACTGTCTAACTATCACGGTTCATGAGATACAGCCTGGTGACAGACGGACAGACAGACAGACGGCGGAGCCTTAGTAATAGGGTTCCCGTTTTACCTTTTGGGTACGGAACCCTAAAAACTTACATTTAATAATTTTCTCACTCGTGTGCAAGTAGCATTAAGATGTGGATGATGTCGTGAGCTACACATTATTTTTTTCTCACTACCTACCTATTTATTAAGATGTTTGTGTTACTGTTTGTTTTCCCGAATAAAATAAATTAATTAATGTTACTGATGATTATGAATATGGGTTCAACAAACTTAAAACGGATGTTCGAACTTTTGATTTTAATTTCAATGTCAATGCACTTATTGATGCATTCGCAGTAAATGATGCAATACTATGTCATTCATTGGCTTAGGTAGGTACGTACCTACATGGGTACATCATCGTTTCCTAGAAGGAAAGAAAGTTTAAGTAAATAAAACCCACAAAACCTCACAAAACTTATACAATAACAAGAATAATTATTTTAATGAAGCGTAATATATATTTATTTTATTTCAGATCAAGATCCGTAAGTTGTTAGTAAAGGTCTTAACCTAATGTTACGTGTGCAGCCGTATCCAGTGAGCCAGCATGGGGCTGTCCCACCTATCACACAATACACTCAGGATGCTGTGGGAGCTAGCACGTATTCTACCGAGAATAGCGGCACACCGTTTCCGTATAATGGCATGAAACCCATCGACCCTGGCCTCGGCAAACATCCCGGAAGCGATACAAAAGCGTGGTAGACCCAACAGCATCCTGAATACATTGTTATACTGGACACGCAGCGCTTTGTACGAGTATGCCCTCAGCGTATACCTGACCCACAGACTGCACGTGTAAAAAGTCTGGCAGTATGCTCTGAAAAGGGTTATCTTGACTTGCGTCGTACAACGTGCAAATCTGCGGATCAGCATATTACCTCAGCCAGCCATCGCCCTGCGTTCCCTTTCTATGTCCAGGTCATCATTCAGGTCATTAATGACGATGATTCAGGTGATGATGATGGTCGCGAATGTTTGTAATGTCACAGAGTAAATGGAAAGAGGGTAAGTTTCATACAACCGCGCTATGATAGGTAAACTGCCTACAAGCAAGAGGCGTGTGTGTGCGGGAACTGGTGGCTTCACCTGAGCGAGGCAACTGGCGGGGCCGGTATGAACCGGTTCCTCTTCGAACGTGACGAAACCGCTATCAGTTGCCCGCACCGCGCCTGATGCTTGTAGTAGTGTACCTATCATAGCGCGGTTGTGTGAGTGCTTACCCTCTGTCCGATTTTAACCGACTTCCAAAAAGACTTCTAAATTTTATATGAAAACCTATCGCGATTTGGATATTTTTTATAGTCACTCGTGCATTTGCTCTCCGAAAGCACCATTTGGTGAACTGATGATGGAGACCACAGATGGCCACCGGAATAATAATGAGTACCTATTTAACGTGTTGCGATTAAGCAATTTATGCTCGTCACTATGCATAATGGTGAGTGGCAGTTCTCCTGGTTCTTACCAGGAGAACTTCTCAACAATCAACGTCCCAGCATCGGGAAATGCAATATTTTGTAAAAGGTGATGAGCAGTTAACATTAGGCTATTGTAACTTAGATAAATTCAAAACTGACCCACTAAAACGTGAAAAATAAAAAACTGTTTACAAAAAAATAATAACCGACTACCAAACAACACTACAAAGTGAAAAATAACTTTAATTTCGGAAGTCGGTGGCAAAAAACTCAAATACAGATCCAAATACACCGACTTCCGAAATTAAAGTTATTTTTCACTTTGTAGTGTTATGTTTGGTAGTCGGTTATTATTTTTTTGTAAAAAAATTTTATACTCTGTGGTATTGTGGTTTAGGATAAAATGGTTCGGGGAAAATTATACGTACTGTAGAGGGCGTGTTTTTAGAATTCTGTGGCTACATACACGTAGCATAATACCACACCTGTATTCCCAGAAAATGTAGGCAGTGGTTGCCAGTAATGGTCAGGTCCAATATAACAGGAGCCGGGAGGAGACGCCCTGGAAGGTCATATTTAATATTATTATATTAATATTGTATTTTATTATTTATATGTTCATTTATTACGTATACATACATAATGATTATATTTTAAAATATGTTTATAAAAACCAAAAAAACATTTAAAAATATAAAAAACAGTAGTCCATCGGCATCAGGAACAAGGTCCAAGAGCTGCCGGTGGTTAGGGCTCTAGAGAGAGGAACCTTTATTTATAATAATTATTATTATTTTATATTTTTCCTCCTCCTCCTCTAGGGCGTCCTCGGGAGAGGACGCCCTAGAAGAACATATTTAATATTATTTATTTATTTAATCTGCTCGCACACAATAGGGTACAAAGGCGGACTTAATGCCTAAGGACTTTATTAATATTATAATAATATTATAACTATGATATAATACCTATGTTATTATTTATATTAATAATATAGTATTATTATTTTATTAAATTTTCTAGGCTTTTAGCGACAAGACCGCCTATTGTGTCACCCTATGTAAAATTTCAACATTTATAACTGTAACGTTTATGGTGTACACAATAATAAAGAGAATTCTATTCTATTCTATTCTATAGTGACCTTATTGGTCACGATCTTCATTTCTGAAGAACATCAGCAATAAGGTGACCTTTCAGTCAGGGTGCGTAGTATTCATTATTACTAGCAATAGTGCGTGTATTAATTACCAGCAGGTTTACCACGAGAACCGTAGAGAAGCGTTTTGTCGAACAAGGCGTGAGTTTATCTTATGTGTATGTCCGTTTATCAGGAACAAGTCTATTGCCTTAAGACGGTGACAACAGCTAAAGTGCGGCCTCTGTCAGACTGTATATAAAAGAAACAGAAGTGCGATGACACAACGCTTGTAATTTATTGCAAAATTTGAAGCAATTATCTATTTACTCAAAAATTAGTTGAGTAATCGAAAATAAAAAAAACAACCAAGTTCTGTATTAAAATAAGACAATCTTGTTATTAATTAAATACCAACAGAAAGTTGATATTTAAAGATATTTTGGATTGGAATTCAAGGAAAAAGGTTAATTTACCGGTAATTTACATCAAGATTTTTTTTTCTAAACGTGTTGTTGTAGGTAACAACCAAGTTCTGAGAAATATGTCCAAGAATATCATATATTTTTTTCCGCTACCACAAACTATATAGCTTTGGGAATATTTTTAGGGTTCCGAAACTCAAAAGGAAAAAACGGAACCCTTATAGGATCACTTTGTTGTCCGTCTGTCTGTCTGTTTTTTAAGACAAGCCTACTTTGATCACTTGCCTCTTGTCAGTGCCTTAAGGCGATACCAAAATAAATTGGGGACTTTTTCGTCACCATTTATTTCACTATTGCAGCATGTATGGATTTAATTTTTGGATATATGTTTATTGACTATTTGATTAATACTCTGACTGAAGGAAAACGCAATTGGTTCAATTTCCTCGATAGAATTTAATTCCGAAAAGACCTCTACTTTATTATATTTTTTTCTGTAATTCCAAAATCTTAGGTAATTTCATTGCAAAATTGCATTGAAAATGTGCGTATTAGGTCATTGAAAACTCTGGCTGAACATGTTTTTGATACATAGCTTAATTTATTTTTAAATAATTTTTATTTGGTTTGGCGCTTTACGTTGTTTTATTTTGGTTCCTGCGCTTTATTGCGCTGTCTTTTTTCGCATGGGGAAATAATTGACTCTGTCACTTTTATACGCCCGCCCAGTTCGCTATGATTTATTTTTTACGTATCACCTTAAACCGGGCACGAATCCCGTCTCCGCGGATCCAGTCTTCTATTTAGCGAGTATTTCGAAATGGACACAAAGGATTCTAATTAAATTGTGATAACGGTATCTTAACCACGTATGTCGTGTAATTCCTTTTTAATAATAAAATATATGAGGTACGTACTACATCAAACGCGGTCTTGGCAAATTCTTGGCATTGAGTATATCACGTTGTACGGATAGTCAGATCCGAATAACACGTAGGAATAACAGATGGCACTGTGGCGCAACAGTCGCCCTTTCTTGCGATAGTACACAAGTTTAATTGGTTCTTGGCGGGAAAGTGAAGCGTCATGTTCAGAAGTTTTGTTTTGTTTTCGAAAATTTATGTTTAGCCGAATATTAATGTGTAATAATTGTGGATTATTAACCATTAAGTGTTTGTGAACGTGCATTAGTGTAGGCAAATGAAACAAAACAGTGCAACTTCGCTCCAAGTTCTCTCAAGAAATCCGCGTGAGGTCTCAGTAAAGTGCCACATCTTTACTGAAACCGGGGAGCGGGCGGGAATATCATCATCATGCATTGAATAAAATTCATTTCATCAATATATAAACAAGTTTTCTAACTAAATAAAGACTTGGCTAAAAGGTCCTAGCAACCAGGCCATTAAAATACTATTAAACAAAAAAAAAAGTTTAATTAGTTCATCACACTCATCATTTCAGCTGAAAGACGTCCACTGCTGGACATAGGTCTCCCCGAAAGGGGGTTTGCCATAATCGCCACGCTTGGCAGGGGGGTTGGCGCTCGCAGTATGGTGTTAAAACTTAAAACACATAAAAAACGCTGCTGCCCATTCTCTAGTAAGTCCCTTAGTCGCCTTTTACGACACCCACGGGAAGAAATAGGATGGTGCTATTCATTACGTCCAGCACCACACGGCAAGCAGTTTAATTAGTTAGAAGGTGATGATTAAGGGTCGTGATGGCCCACGGTTTAAGGCCTCGCCTCGAATGTATGGAAGCATGAGGTAATGTGTAAAGTTCACTCATCCTCCATAGAAAAGAGAGGAACCTGCGACCAGACGGGTGTCGTGTCTTGTGGGCAACATTCGCGATTTTTTTTCGCGATTGTCCAATTTTTCATAGAAACAGAGATTTCCAGTTATCTGTTTTTAAATAAGACATTACGAAAATTTTCTTAATTCACTTTTTAGACCTTTGTATCCTGCTTATGCGTATGAAGTTTCATTAAAATCGGTTCAGTCATTTCGAAAAACAAGGGCTCGTAAGTTTGTATGAAATGCCGAGCGTCGTAAACGGTCTTAAATATACAACCACAAACCAAATAGTTTTCTGAAGTAGCATTAATTATGAAACTATGTGGATTGCGGAATCAGAAAACAATACAACAGAAAATATATCAGACATTATTGTGTACATTTTACGTCAATTTGAGACAGTGCGTGCGCGTAATCCACAAACGTCATTCAATAAGTAAAACATCCAAATAAAACTAGCACTTGTTGTTTTCACAGCAAGGCATAAAATTGAAAATCTTAATGGGTGACGTAAAAATGAACAACAGGTAAGTGATCAATATTGGCAGTGCCCAAATAAGTCACAAGTTAATGGGACATAATGTAATTCCGGTTACAGAGGTATGGATTTTTGCATGATTTCTGTGTGTCGGTTTGTCGTTTGGTTTCATAATTTATCATCATTCCAGCCGAAAGACGTCCACTGCTGGACATAGGCCTCCCTCAAAAGGGGGAGGGAGGGAGAGGGAGTTGCCATAATCGCCATGCTTGGCAGGCGAGTTGGCGATCGCAGTATGGTGTTCAAATGCATAGAGAACGCTGCTGCCCAGTCTCTAGTAAGTTCCTTAGTCGCCTTTTACGATACACATGGGAAGAAATGGGATCATAATATAATTATCATCATTTCTTAGTTTTCCGAATCTATATGACAATTAATGGTGGCTGAATTTTGGTAATTTTTAAAAATTATAATGTGTTACGTACGTACCACCGCGAAAGTTCCCAGTCGAGCACTTTTCAACCTTATTACTATGGCCATAAGGGCTAGGTGTTAAAAATTTGACAAAAACAAGAAAAAGTTATCAATCAATCTATGTTGGGGTCAGCTTCCAGTCTAACCGGATGCAACGGAATACCAGTATTTATATGCAGCCAGTCTCCATCTGACTTCAAACCCAGTTATTGGGTAACATGACACACCCTTTCGGGCTTCTAAATAAATTAAGCCTTTCTAATAGGGGTGGGGTATCAATTTCAAAAACCAAAACATCAACAATCAAAATATCAACACCATATCAACAGTTTAATTTTTCAATGAATCAGAATTATGATTCTGCCAAAGCGTCAAATTTGGGCCCCCTGCGACGAGCGGTGCCTACAAAGGCACCGCATGTCGCGCGACGAGCGGTGCCTTTGTGTCGCGTCGCGAGTCGCGCTGGTCTGTAGAAGCCTTAACGAGAAGCGAGTAGAGATGACAACTAAAAAAACCGGTCAAGTGCGTGTCGGCCCACGCACATGGAGAGTTCCGTAGCTGGGATGAATTTATCCCAAAAACAAACTTAACATTGTCGTTGAAAAAAATAATACCACGCCTGTATTCCCAGAAAATGTAGGCAGTTGTTGCTAGTAATGGTCAGGTCCAATATAACAGGAGCCGGGAGGAGACGCCCTGGAAAGTCATATTTAATATTATTATATTAATATTATATTTTTTTTCAATTCAATTCAATTCATTTATTTATTGCATCAAATATGGTAGGTACATGAAGTTCTTAGATAAAATATTTAGTAACACACATTTGGCCAATATTTTTATTTTATTATTTATATGAGCATTTATTTGATCATTTATTACGTATACATACATAATGATTATATTTTAAAAAATGTTTACAAAAAACAAAAAAATATATAAAAAACAGTAGTCCATCGGCATCAGGAACAAGGTCCAAGAGCTGCCGGTGGTTAGGGCTCTAGAGAGAGGAACCTTTATTTATAATAATTATTAATAATTTATATTTTTTTAGGCTCAGGTTCAATACGAGTATAACAGGAGCCGGGAGAGGACGCCCTAGAAGAACATATTTAATATTATTTATTTATTTAAACTTCTCGCACACAATAGGGTACAAAGGCGGACTTAATGCCTAAGGGCTTTATTAATATTATAATAATATTATAACTATGATGTAATACCTATGTTATTATTTATATTAATAATATAGTATTATTATTTTATTAAATTTTCTAGGCTTTTAGCGACAAGACCGCCCATTGTGTCACCCTATGTAAAATTTCAACATTTATATCTGTAATGTTTATGGTTTACACAATAATAAAGAGTATTATATTCTATACTATTCTATAGTGACCTTATTGGTCATGTTCTTCATTTCTGAAGAACATCAGCAATAAGGTGACCTTTCAGTCAGGGTGCGTAGTACTCGCAACCGGCGTGCGTGTATTACCAGCAGGTTTACCACGAGAACCGTAGAGAAGCGTTTTGTCGAACAAGGCGTGAGTTTATCTTATGTGTATGTCCGTTTATCAGGAACAAGTCTATTGCCTTAAGACGGTGACAACAGTTAAAGTGCGGCCTCTGTCAGATTGTATACAAAAGAAACAGAAGTGCGATGACACAACGCTTGTAATTTATTGCAAAATATGAAGCAATTATATAATTACTCAAAAATGAGTTGAATAATCGAAAATAAAAAAAACAACCAAGTTCTGTATTAAAATAAGACGTTCTTGTTATTAATTAAATACCAACAGAACGTTGATATTTAAAGATATTTTGGATTGGAATTCAAGGAAAAAGGTTAGTTTACCGGTAATTTACATCGAGATTTTTTTTTCTAAACGTGTTGTTGTAGGTAACAACCAAGTTCTGAGAAATATGTTCAAGAATAACATATATTTTTTTCCGCTACCACAAACTACATATATAGCTTTGGGAATATTTTTAGGGTTCCGAAACTCAAAAGGAAAAAAGGGAACCCTTATAGGATCACTTTGTTGTCCGTCTGTCTGTCTGTTTTTTAAGACAAGCCTACTTAGATCATTTGCCTCTTGTCAGTGCCTTAAGGCGATACCAAAATAAATTGGGGACTTTTTCGTCACCATTTATTTCACTATTGCAGCATGTATGGATTTAATTTTTGGATATATGTTTATTGACTATTTGATTAATATTCTGACTGAAGGAAAACGCAATTAATTCAATTTCCTCGATAGAATTTAATTCCGAAAAGACCTCTACTTTATTATATTTTTTTCTGTAATTCCAAAATCCTAAGTAATTTCATTGCAAAATTGCATTGAAAATGTACGTATTAGGTAATTGAAAACTCTGGCTGAACATATTTTTGATACATAGCTAAATTTATTTTTAAATAATTTTTATTTGGTTTGGCGCTTTACGTTGTTTTATTTTGGTTCCTGCGCTTTATTGCGCTCTCTTTTTTCGCATGGGGAAATAATTGACTCTGTCACTTTTATACGCCCGCCCAGTTCGCCATGATTAATTTTATACGTATCACCTTAAACCGGGCACGAATCCCGTCTCCGCGGATCCAGTCTTCTATTTAGCAAGTATTTCGAAATGGACACAAAGGATTCTAATTAAATTGTGATAACGGTATCATAGCCACGTATGTCGTGTATTTCATTTTTAATAATAAAATATATGAGGTACGTACTACATCAAACGAGGTCTTGGCAAATTCTTGGCATTGAGTATAGCACGTTGTACGGATAGTCAGATCCGAATAACACGTAGGAATAACAGATGGCACTGTGGCGCAACAGTCGCCCTTTCTTGCGATAGTACACAAGTTTAATTGGTTCTTGGCGGGAAAGTGAAGCGTCATGTTCAGAAGTTTTGTTTTATTTTCTAAAATTTGTGTTTAGCCGAATATTAATGTGTAATAATTGTGGATTATTAACCATTATGTGTTTGTGAACGTGCATTAGTGTAGGCAAATGAAACAAAACAGTGCAACTTCGCTTCAAGTTCTCTCAAGAAGTCCGCGTGAGGTCTCAGTAAAGTGCCACATCTTTACTGAAACCGGGGAGCGGGCGGGAATATCATCATCATGCATTGAATAAAATTCATTTCATCAATATATAAACAAGTTTAACAACTAACTAAATAAAGACTTGGCTAAAAGGTCCTAGCAACCAGGCCATTAAAATATGAAAAAAAAAAGAAAAGTTTAATTAGTTCATCACACTCATCATTTCAGCTGAAAGACGTCCACTGCTGGACATAGGTCTCCCCGAAAGGGGGTTTGCCATAATCGCCACGCTTGGCAGGGGGGTTGGCGCTCGCAGTATGGTGTTAAAACTTAAAATACATAGAGAACGCTGCTGCCCATTCTCTAGTAAGTCCCTTAGTCGCCTTTTACGACACCCACGGGAAGAAATAGGATGGTGCTATTCATTACGTCCAGCACCACACGGCAAGCAGTTTAATTAGTTAGAAGGTGATGATTAAGGGTCGTGATGGCCCACGGTTTAAGGCCTCGCCTCGAATGTATGGAAGCATGAGGTAATGTGTAAAGTTCACTCATCCTCCATAGAAAAGAGAGGAACCTGCGACCAGACGGGTGTCGTGTCTTGTGGGCAACATTCGCGATGTTTTTTCGCGATTGTCCAATTTTTCATAGAAACAGAGATTTCCAGTTATCTGTTTTTAAATAAGACATTACGAAAATTTTCTTAATTCACTTTTTAGACCTTTGTATCCTGCTTATGCGTATGAAGTTCCATTAAAATCGGTTCATTCATTTCGAAAAACAAGGGCTTGTAAGTTTGTATGAAATGCCGAGCGTCGTAAACGCTCTTAAATATAAAACCACAAACCAAATAGTTTTCTGAAGTAGCATTAATTATGAAACTATGTGGATTGCGGAATCAGAAAACAATACAACAGAAAATATATCAGACATTATTGTGTACATATTACGTCAATTTGAGACAGTGCGTGCGCGTAATCTACAAACGTCATTCAATAAGTAAAACATCCAAATAAAACTAGCACTTATTGTTTTCACAGCAAGGTATAAAATTGAAAATCTTAATGGGTGACGTAAAAATGAACAACAGGTAAGTGATCAATATTGGCAGTGCCCAAATAAGTCACAAGTTAATGGGACATAATGACGTTCCGGTTACAGAGGTATGGATTTTTGCATGATTTCTGTGTGTCGGTTTGTCGTTTGGTTTCATAATTTATCATCATTCCAGCCGAAAGACGTCACTGCTGAACATAGGCCTCCCTCAAAAGGGGGAGGGGGGGAGGGGGAGTTGCCATAATCGCCATGCTTGGCAGGCGAGTTGGCGATCGCAGTATGGTGTTCAAATGCATAGAACCGCGAAAGTTCCCAGTCGAGCACTTTTCAACCTTATTACTATGGCCATAAGGGCTACGTGTTAAAAATTTGACAAAAACAAGAAAAAGTTATCAATCAATCTATGTTGGGGTCAGCTTCCAGTCTAACCGGATGCAACGGAATACCAGTATTTATATGCAGCAAGTCTCCACCTGACTTCAACCCAGTTATTGGGTAACATGACACACCCTTTCGGGCTTCTAAATAAATTAAGCCCTTCTAATAGGGGTGGGGTATCAATTTCAAAAACCAAAACATCAACAATCAAAATATCAACACCATATCAACAGTTTAATTTTTCAATGAATCAGAATTATGATTCTGCCAAAGCGTCAAATTTGGGCCCCCTGATAATACAAAGGCGCGTCGCGCTTACGCCGCGCCACTGTCGCGATGCGACGCCGCCGCACCGCCGCGCCACACGCCTTTCAGTTTCATGGGGAATATTTATTTATACAAAAGAAAATTAAAAAAATAACCGATTGAATTATAGACAATAAAATAGACTGTACATACAAAAAAAAACAACATGAAAATATCTGAAGTAGTTTGAAACTAACTATACCCATTCATTGAAAAATTAAACTGTTGATTTTAAGGCGTTGATATTTTGATTGTTGATGTTTTGGTTTTTGAAGTTGAGTATCCCACCCTTCAGGTAGCTATGTAGCTATAAAAAACTTCAAACAATCTAGAACATTCAAACTACCAAAAGCAAACCCACAAAAAAGACTAGTGTTGACGAACAAAACCTCTACTTCCTGCAAAAAAATTTTTCACTAGCGCACAATTAAAAAAACTTAATTTAACTTTCAAACCCTTATAAGGTATTATGTTGTCCCTTTTTGTAGGTCGGATTAAGGTCACCCAGTGTCCGTTATGCACCTGCCCCACAACCAGCGATGAAAGGCTTCTTTCTACATACTGGCGCGACACAAAGGCACCGCATGTCGCGCGACGAGCGGTGCCTTTGTGTCGCGTCGCGAGTCGCGCTGGTCTGTAGAAGCCTTAACGAGAAGCGAGTAGAGATGACAACTAAAAAAACCGGTCAAGTGCGTGTCGTCCCACGCACATGGAGGGTTCCGTAGCTGGTTTCTTTTATTTATTGTGTTTTTTTTCCCTGTGTTCTTTTATCGATACTGAACCTACCCCTTAAGCTATGGCACGCAATTTCTTTAACTCTTTGTATACATAATGTATCTCCTATACCTACCCGTGTAAGTAAAAGAAATACATACTTAATAATGTATTTTTATAGACCTAATCGTATTTTGAGAAAAAAATCGTTGATACCTAGTCTCTTCCTTTTCGGCGCGCGGCGGTGGGACATGCCTTAAGAAGTTTTTACTGTTGTTTACCGAATAAACGGAGCGTTACGCAAATTAAATTAACTTTTTAAGCGTTTAAGACATTTTTTGCTGGGGACTAAATGGTAGTTACTTCAATTCAAAGATTTTAAGAAAATTAAAAGTTGACGTAGGCCCCGTTTTTAGTGAACATCATGTGGAAACGCCCGCGCTGGGATGGCTGACGCCATAGAAAGCCATATAGTTCACCTTATGTGTGATGTTCTTCAGAAAGGTCAGGTGCGTACTACTCACTTCTGCCGTGCGTGTATGACCGTAAGCATAAACGATACAAAAGGATAATGTGTAAGGATTGTAACAGTTCTGTAGTTTCTGCCTACCCGGTAAGATGGCATGAGTTTAGGTATGTTTGTGTATCATCGGTAAAGTTGAACTTATAAAGGTCTGGCCAGCATTGAAGCAAGCGTGGAGATCAGTACTTATTCATGGCCTGCAGTGCGACAATTTCGGTTCTACAATAAACTAGGTTTGTTGTAACTAGGTAAATTATTGTTAAATTATTAACAATAATTTGTACTAGGTATGTTTTATTACCACTGCTCTGAAAACGGTAAAAAAAAGAGTAGCCGTGGAGTTTCTTGCCGGCTCTTCTCCATAGGAAACGATCAATTGGAACCGTGCATCTAGCTTCTGACGTTTCATAAGTGCCCATGTAGGTTTATGTGAAATAAAATATTTAGATTTTGATAATATCGTGAGGAAACCGGCATGTCCTAGACCTAAAAATTCGAAGACATATTGACCAACCCGCACTGGGCCCGCATGGTAAATACGGCCCACTCCCTCTCCCAGAGAGGAGGCGTGTGTTCTAGCAGTGGGAACATTATAGGCTGATTATGAACTATATCTACATTAAATCAATGCAACTTCTTCATCATCATCATCATCATTCTCCAGACTGCCCTTATCCTAATTTATTTGGGGTCGGAACAAGATGTCATCTCGGTAGTCACCCCCTTTTTGAAGTAAAAGAAAAGAAAAGAAAGAAAAATAATTTTATTTGTCACAGAAAAACGTGCGTTCGAAAGTCGAAAATATAATAATAGGTATGTAAAAAACTCGAAGGTAAACATTACACAAAACAGATCAACTACAACTTCTTACAACGAAGTACAACTTCTTGACGCACGCTTGACTTGGGGAGTAAGCTGGTGAATGCGTGACGAGAGCGTTGCGGAAACTGATCGGGCGAGGCGAACGGAAGTTGTTTAAATTTTAAACATGGAACACACGTCACACGTCACCGCCGCGGGCCGGCCCGTTTTTTCAATTATTTTTTATTTTAATTTAATTCTTTACCTAATTCTTATTTTTTTAAATTCACACTTGCTGTTTATACACTTCAGCCGTGTGGTCTAAGCGAGCGATGGAGATAAGTAATGAGGGGTCACCGTACGAAATTCTTACTGCTTCGCGACCGGACTTTAGCCACCACCAGAGGGGCTAGTAGGTATAATAGCGTTTCATAAACAACGACTTTCAACTTTCAATAGGACTGTCATAAGATTTTCGGTAGCTCATTTCAATCTAACTGCGTCATTGGTCCAGTGGTCGCAAGCGCTACTGCTGAAAATGAGGTCTTGGGTTCGATTCTCAGGTCAGGCATAGTGTTATTGGGTTTTTCTTTCTGGAATTTCTCTGTAGCAGCCCGGAGTCTGGATTTGTGCCCGGTTGATGGCAATAGGGTCGCCCCCTATTACATGGTACATAAACATAACTAATAGACTTGTAGAAAAAATAATTATCAATGTATCGGCGATATCTATTATTTCGATGTATCGATACAAAATATCAAGTATCGAAAATGTATCAAATACGATATATTTCTAATAGCAACACCGTTGTCGCCACTGACTAAAACCGCTTAAGTTCTGAGCCGTAAAAAGTTAAACTTATTTTTATCAAAGTTTCATTAATTTAAGATTTTACCACAGAAATGAACATCATTTCTAGTTTGATAAATAAATAAAAAAAGACACAATAGAATTTTAGAAAATTAAAACTTTTTTTTGTAAATTTTGCCCGTATGTCGCGTGATGTTAGGTTATGTAAAACAAACTTACATTATAGCCGAAGCGTGTTATGAAATACCATTTAACTCTCATAAATATTTGTACTTCAAGACATAGCTTACCACATTCCTCTAAGCAATACACACTACAAAAATAAATAATTCATGGCGGGTTGCATTCATTCACAGCACATGGTACATTGTTATCTTAGTTCCCAGAGCTCTGGCCGCCCCACTTTCGTGATTGCGTCATATTTAGCGTCAAGTATCAGACTGTTTGACGATTTCCGTGTTGAGTGACACGATATTTTGATTGCTGGATTGTAGGTAGCGGATACAGTACCTGAATACATAACACACACAACACAAACAAACAAAACATTTATATCTGTAACTTTTATGGTGTACATAATAAAGAGTATTCTATTCTATTCTATTCTATAAACTCACGTATTCTTCCCATGGGGGTATACTCTTCTGAATCAGCCTATTTGGCGCGAAAATGGGTGTGCGCCACGAAGGAACTGAATCAGTCGGACTGAATCAGACCGATTGGCGAATCCCGCATAATTGAAATCGGCCTCATCGGCCTTATTAAGGCCACTCGGCAAAAGAGAGGGTATGCATAAATTACAGAACGTAACCTGCTACGATCCTTACAGTCATATATTTTTTGCTATTTCGGTTGCTCGTATAGCATAGAGTGGGTATCATCATTCATCAACATTTCAGCCGAAAGGTGTCCACTGCTGAACATAGGCCTCCCCCAAAGGGGGGGGGGGGGTTTGCCATAATCGCCACGCTTGGCAAGCGAGTTGGCGATCGCAGTGTGGTGTTAAAATGCATAGAGAACGCTGCTGCCCATTCTCTGGTAAGTCCCTTAGTCGCCTTTTACGACACCCACGGGAAGAAATGGGGCGGTGCTATTCTTTACGTCCGGCACCACACGGAACGTATAGTGGGTATGTTGAATCAATATTAAGATACGGACTAATAATATGGGGCAATTCAACAGACAGTGATAAGACATTAATTGTACAAAAAAAATGTGTAAGAGCTTTAGGCGGTGTCGGTCCACTTGTATCTTGTAGGCCTTTATTCAAAAAACTAAAACTATTGACCTTAACTATTAACCTTTAATATATTTGTTTGAGGTATCGGTTTTCGTGAGGAAACATAGTGAATTATTTAGATTAAAATGTGACAACTACACCAAACAGAGACCAAGAGATGAAACACAAACAAGAGATGCAACACAAACAAAAGATGCAAAACAAACAAGAGATGCAAAACAAACAAGAAATGCAAAACAAACAAGAGATGCAACACAAACAAGAGATGCAACACAAACAAGAGATGCAACACAAACAAGAGATGCAACACAAACAAGAGATGCAAAGCAAACAAGAGATGCAACACAAACAAGAGAAGCAACACAAACAAGAGATGCAACACAAACAAAAGATGCAACACAAACAAGAGATGCAAAACAAACAAGAAGTGCAACACAAACAAGAGATGCAAAGCAAACAAGAGATGCAACACAAACAAGAGAAGCAACACAAACAAGAGATGCAACACAAATTTTAGTTCCGTTTTGTAATACAAGTCTAAGTAAAAACAATCTTTTTCTTAAGTGCATTACAATTTTTAATAAATTACCGAAGATCATATGGGAGCTCCCATTTAAATATTTTAAAATTAAACCACGTAGACGGTTAATAGAGGATTGTTTTTATAGTTTACAAGAATTTCTGCATCATAAAGAAAAAAAATATTTTAAGTTTCCTATAGTTTAGTTTCCTGTATGGTGTGCTGTGTGATTAATAATTTAACATGTCTTTTGTTACCTAAAGAAAAATATTATTTTAAGAATTTAAGCTTTGTTAAGTATGTGTGTATATTTTATTGTAAGTTAAAATTTATCATTATTTAAAAATCTTAATAGATATTTTCTCGTATTTCCGTATATTATCGTAGTAAAATAAGTACCTATTAGGTATTAATGTAAAATCCGAACACGAACAGCCGAACAGGCAAAATATGAACGTACATCATACCACCAACTTTTACAATTGGTAATACCTATATTTTCTGCAAATAAATGATTCTTATTATTATTCGTGCACGCCGGTTGCGAGTACCAGTAGGTACTCGCAACCGGCGTGCACGACCTGACGACGAACGCACCTGACCTTTCTCAAGAACAGCACCCATAAAGTCACTATGATTATGTCCTTCTGGGGCGTCCGCCCGGCTCCTGGTAATTGGACCTAAGCAGAGAAGTGGTATTCCTCTGAACTTTTGCGGTTTCCGATGTTCAAAAACAGAACACTTTCACATAGGTATACATAAACAGCAAGATTTTCAGATGTGATGAAAAGGCCACGAATCATATTTAGATCAACATACCTACAACATGATAGGTACTGACCTGAAAATGGCAAAAAACTTAAAAAAAATGAATTACGCGAGCTACCTTGACGCTTCTTGACCACTTTATTCTCTTATTTATTTAGACAAATTTTAAATACAATATGCGTACCGCTACAGCGGCGACATTAATTTAACACACGTATACAGTTTCGCCTTTACATTAAAGTGTGCCCGCCCACGAGCGATTTTCTCGGCGATTTTGTGGGCGGTTTTTGTCAGAATGTATTAAATCAGACAAAAATCGCCGAAAAAATCGCCCTTATGAAAATATTTTAATTTCATTAAACATTATTATTTATTTATTTATTTACAATTTTCTAAAATACCATCTTGGAGCAACATATACTTAAAGAAGTGTAGCTCAGAGGTAATCAGTCGGGGTCATGGATCATAACATCGCATCAATGATACAAACGCATAACGTGCAAAGAGTAGGTGAATTGAAGGAAAGAGAGAGCTTTATTATTTAGTGTTTGATTTTTCAATTTATAATTATTTATCTTAATGTAATAAAAAAATAGTAAGTATTATTTTTGTTTATTACATAAAAAAACTTTGATTACTGGCCACTAGCCCTACCAGTGTGTCAAATTAATGTCGCCACTGTAGCGGCACGCTGTATAAGCTAAGTTAAGCAGTGGTGGCCTAGTGATAACGGCTGCGACTTACGAGTCATAGGTCGTAAGGTCGAACCCAGACCTTTGTGTAAATTATTACATTATTACATCACCAATGAAAACATCGTGAGGAAACCGGCATGTCCTTGAACCAAAAATTCTAAGACATGTGTCATCTACCAACCCGCACTGGGCCCGAGTGGTGGATCCCTCTTACCGAGTGGAGGCCTGTGTCCCCCAGCAGTGGGAATATTATAGGCTGATTGGGCTATACAAGCTAACGCTAAAATATATAATTATTATATTATGTACCTAAAGGTATATTAAAAAAAGGGAAGAGCTTAAAAAAATCGTCCGCATTGTCAATGGGAAAAGTGCCTGAATGGCTGGTAGAATTGCCACGTTGGATGGCAATGTATAATTCTTTGGCCTAAAAATAGGTCAACCCTCTTCAAATTACTACACTTCATTGAAGCCGATATCAGACGCTTTACTTTTTGTTAATTTTTTAATTTCTTCCATCATTTCAGCCGAAAGACGTCCACTGTTGGACATAGGCCTCCCCCTGAGGGGGGATTTTCCATAATCGCCACGCTTGGCAGGCGGGTTGACAATCGCAGTATGGTGTTAAAATGAATAGAGAACGCTGCTGCCCATTCTCTAGTAAGTCCCTTAGTCGCCTTTTACGACACCCACGGGAAGAAATAGGGGAGTGCTATTCTTTACGTTCGGCACCAAACGGACAAGTTTGTATGTGTTTGTATAGTTAATCTCTGGAACTACCAGTTGGATTTATAAAAAAAACTTTATGCATTTGATACCTCAATTTTTGAGCAAGGTTAAATATGCTATTTATCATCACGCTACAACCCTTAGGAGCCGAGCAAAAAGAAAAAACTCAGAAAGAACACTGAAGGAAATAATCTAAGCGAAAAATGCGCCCTCCCGCGCTATTACTTCCAATAGCACGGGAGGGCGATACAATGCGACGCAGTGAGTCGGGGGAACAAGAAATTTTACGCCGACGAACCCGCGGGAAGAAACTAGTTCCTATAAAATTTTGTTGGTGTCGTCTGAGCGTGGATAGAGACAAAAATAAACCTCCACTCGAGTGAAGAGTGAATCGTCTGTAATCTAAGTGTGAGTTTGCAAGAGAGTAAACGTAACTATTTCGTTTGCGTTAAAATTTTACCGATAGATCATAATGCTAAGAATATAAGAGTGAGAATAAAAATCTTAACGCAAACGCGCTAGTTACGTATACTCACTTGCAAACTTACACTCGGGGTACTCATATCGGCTTATGTGTTATCTGTAACGTTTCTTCTATTTAGAACTACTATTTTAGAATACCACAGTCTTTCATAGAAGTTTTTCGTCTATTATTATCCATTCCAGCGGTTTCTGACATCACTTGGTATAAACTTACAGACGAAATTAAAAATAGCTGTATATTTTTAACCATCCGGGGTATTGCGTTATTCGTAGGTGTGTTTTAACAGACTGACAGAATTCACTCTTTTTAATGTAAATATTATGTATACAGTCGGAGTCATTGGTTACGAATTTGTCTATTACTCATCTCGTTCAGAATCAATCAACGGCCAAATTTGTAGCGGCCAGTCTCATCATCTGCCTAGGATATTCCCAAAGTTTTGTTGGGGTCAGCTTCTAGTCTAACCGGATGCAGCTGTATACCAGTATTTCACATGGAGCGACTACCTATCTGACCTCCGGAATCCAGTGACTGGGTAACACGTTACCACTTGGTAAGACCGGTTGTCAGACTTTCGGGCTTCTGACGACCCGTAACAACTGTCAAAGATCTACAAATGACAGCCGAGACCAACGGCTTAACGTGCTTTCCGAGGCACGGGGGGTCTTGGTATGTATAGATGGTCACCCATCTTTAACTTGATCGATCGACATGTGTCGCTGTTAAAACTTAGCCACAAGCCCCTTGACGGTTATCAGCAATGTATCACGTAAAAAAAGCAGATGGAATGTAAGTTGTGATGTGTATTTGATGTGGAAGGCGGATTTTTCATGATTTGCAGAACATGTTAGGCGGAAATATATTTATAAGTTTATGTTTTTTCGTGATTGTTTTAACTACTGTAGCAATACCTGAACGCAACCTGGCGGTGACGTTATTAAAAGATAGCCAGCCATAGAAAAATAAGCAGTAATGCTCGCGAAGGAGGAGGCGGAACGCGTGAGGGTAAGGCAGGGTTCGCGCCCTCACGCCCTTAGCCGCCGCAGGAGACGCCCCGGGCGTCGGGAGTCACAAGCTGATTTCCGGCCACCGTAGGCACGGGCCTGCGGACGGTGAGCGATGGGTAGCTCGCCGTCCGATAAGGACCAGGCCCGGGTCGACGGCGCGTCGTGTTTCACGCGCGCCTCAAAGAGATGTCAGCACCAACTGACGGGGTCCGTTAGGGCCAATGCCTGCCGGGGTTGCGAGTTTGTCCGAAAGGGATATCGTGGCCCCGGCACACAGGCAACGGAAGGAACACGGGTGGGTTTTAGTCAGTAAAAGTCTGACACGACCTCCCGCTCAGCCCAGAGCGGGAGAAGTTATTTGATAATTTCCCACCCAAAAAAAAAAAAAAAGCCATAGATAAATATTACCCGTCTCTCCACTATTCCAATGCTTACTCGAGTCTACATATCCGGTACGGCTCTAATAATCCTTCCTTACCTATCCAAAGGGCACATCCCGGTCTACTCATTGATATGGAATGACCTCTGTAGTCCCATGAAACATGAGGCTCCAGGGAATAGTGCAAATGGGTTCATTCGATGAATCGAGGCTGGTCAAACCAGGGTGTGCTCGGTGCATTTCATTCATTCATTCATGTAGCAATAATCGATCCTTCCAAGTTTAATTTTGAGGAGAAATTGCGTTGTCGACGTGTTTCAATATTCGTTGATGATGATTTAGTTTGCAAAAAGTGAGTCCTCTTCGAGCTATGCTTGGAATCTCTCTGAAGGATTGAATCTGGAACGAGGTGATCCAGAAGAGAACCAAATTTGTTTACATAGGTCACGGAATAAGCAAGCTGAAGTGCCAATGGTCCGGCCGTATTAGCTGTAGAACCGATGACCGTTAGGGTAGACGCGTTCTTGAGTGGAGACCGCGAATCGGCAAACGTAAGGTAGAACGCCCTCAGGCTAGGTGGATCATGATAATGGGTCCAGGGGCGACGGAATTGGGGACATCCATCGCCCCCCAATCCACCGGACCCGAGAAGGCGGCGCGCACGGGAAGTTCAACACCTCAGTCCCCCTATGGAACGGGGCCCGCCTAGCATGGGCCGTCGCCGGTCCGGGGTAGCGGAAGTCGCATTAGTACTCGCAGCCCCCCGAAGCAAGAGCACGAGGGAACATCGGGGTGGTTTTAGTCATTAAGAGTCTGATAGACCCCTCTGCCCACCCCAGGGGAGACATCCATGAGGATTTCAACCCCGACAAAGAAGACAAAATAAAGGTAGGACACCCTCAGGTTAGGTGGAGGACACCCTCAGGCTAGGTGGAGCGACGATCTTCGCAGGGGGGCTGGTAGCAGCTGGATGAGGCTTGCCGAGAATCGAGCTGAAAGGCGTGCAATTGGACAGACCTATTTCCAGCAGTGGACTGCTGTAGACTGATGATGATGATTTATTTATTTAAACTTCTTACACACAATAATGTATAAAGGCGGCGGGCCTTAGGCATTCTCTACCAGTCAACCAAGGGTGGTGAAGAGAGATAGCGGGTGCTCTGATTGAGAGAAAATAATAATGTATTATAAAATTTTAAAATATAATAATTAATTACAAATAAAATAGATACACAAGTAGGTACATAAATAGGTTATAAACTTAGTTATAATACACATATATATATTCACTATAATATATCCCTACATTATATGTATACAACATTTGTTTTTGTTTATACTAAACCTCTTAAGGGGTCATTGTATTCATCATTATGAACAACTTTTACTATGGGACCAAAATTGAAATCGCGAAAAAAATATCAGCTGTTCCCTACATTTTGACGAGTTCAGCGAACTTAAATGTAGGGGACAGCTGATATTTTTTTCGCGATTTCAACTTTGGTCCCATAGTAAAAGTTGTTCATAATGATGAATACAATGACCCCTTAAGAGGTTTAGTATAAACAAAAACTAATGTTGTACCTATACATAAAATTTCAAGGCAACAAGACAAGACATTAAAGGCTTCGCTAGATGATTTATTTTGACCCTGAAGGCTTCTAAATACTGGCGCGAATTGTCGTGCAACGCGACACCGGTAGAACAATTTATTTGAATTTATCATAGAAATTGTTCTATTGGTGTCGCGTCGCGCGACAAGTCACGCCAGTATGTAGAAACCTTAATTGAGATGACTCTACGCTATTTGTTTTAAAAATAACTCTGCAATTTTCGCTTAAATGCATACCGACTGGTGGCCGTCCTGATATCGAGAGGAAGCGCATTCCAGAGAAGAATGCACTTAATATGAAAGGAAGAATGAACAAAGTCAGAAGTATGAGATGGACAGAGTAGAAGAAGATTATTGGAAGAACGCAGGTTCTTAGCGTGTGTTCTATCTTGAAATACAAAATAGCACTACGCTGATATCTTATTAACAGATGTTCGGAGTAAATAACCTTTACAATATTAAGACTACTCGTACAACAAATAATATCAAATTATTTCTACACGTGTAATAGTACCAAAATACCAAGTAATGTAATATCAATCAAGTATTGGTATTATTTCACTTTTCTGCAAAACATTTACTAATAGTTTTCCTTTTCATGGAGGTACCACCGCGAAAGTTCCCGGTCGATCACTTTTCAACCTTATTACTATGGGTATAAGGGCGAAAACTGGTCGACCTGAACGTTCGCGTGGGTACCTAACAATGTGTAGGTTATTAATATACATTGCCAGGTAACACATACGTTACGTTTGTGGGGAAACACAATACAATTAAATATAAGAAGGCTTTGTCATGGTTTTTCGTATTAAAAAAAAAGATCAGCGTACAGAATACTTTCGTGTTACTTTAATCATGACAATTAAGAGCGTTTACGACTTACGGCATTTCATACAAACTTTCAAGCCCTTGTTTTTCGAACTGACTGAACCGATTTTAATTAAACTTCAGCCGCATAAGCAGGATACAAAGGTCTAAAAAGTTAGTTAAGAACATTTTCGAAAAATAGTATTACAGCCAAATTAGACCGATTTTAAATTGTCCATGGAAAGAGAGATTTTCAGTTATCTGTTTTTAAATAAGACATTTCGAGAATGTTCTTAACTAACTTTTTAGACCTTTGTATCCTGCTTATGCGTATGAAGTTTCATTAAAATCGGTTCAGTCATTTCGAAAAACAAGGGCTTGAAAGTTTGTATGAAATGCCGTACGTCGTAAACGCTCTTAATAAAAAAAATTGTGAGCCGTCACGGGACGCCTGGCAGATGTGAAACATCGAAATCAAACAAACAAACATCGAAACAAAAGCCACGGTCACGTAGCGGGCGGACCGCGTGCGCGGAGTGCGCGGTGAATCGCCACGCGGCATGGGTCGCCCCGCCAGCAATCGGTTTTACGTGCGCCTAGGTAACATGTTTTACATCAAAATAAGGTAAGTAATGATGGATTTTTTATGGTACAGAACCGTTAGTTCACCCAATCCGGCTCGCACTTAGCCGGTCTGTTAATCAATACCCACCACGTCTGCGAAGTTTCTCTAGCTCATTTAATTTGCCACTGACATGCAAATTGCAGTGGTGGCCCATTGGTAACGTTTCCGACTTACGAATTGTAGGTCATCGACCCCAGGCAAGCGCTTTAATTTGTGTTAATAATTTCATCCCCACTGCTCTCAAAACGGAGAAGGAAAACATCGTGAGGAAACCGGCATATCCTAGAACCAAAAATTAGAAGACATGTGACATCTACCGACCCGCACTGGGCTCGCGTGGTGGATTACAGCCCACTCCCTCTCGAAGAGAGGACGCCTGTGTCCCAGCAGTGGGAACATTATACATTATAGGATAAAGGAGTATTTATGCTCCCAGGGGGTCTACTCTGAAGATAAATCCGAAGTATCGGATGAATGTTCGTCCGTTTCTTGATAAGTACAGCTAACTATGGCTGACTCATCATCATCATCATTCCAGCCGAAAGGCGTCCACTGCTGGACATAGGCCTCCACCAAAACGGGGGGTTTGCCATAATCGCCACGCTTGGCAGGCGGGTTGGCGATCGCAATATGGTGGTAAAATGCATATAGAACGTTGCTGCCCATTCTCTAGTAATTCCGGAGTGCCCTTTTACGACACCCACGGGAAGAAATGGGATGATGCTATTCTTTACGTCCGGCACCACATGGCTGACTACGGCGAAAGAACAAAAAAAAAGACAGGCAAAGAGATAAACCAAAGGCAAAAATGTGACTTGAAGTCGGGTAAGGACTCAAAGTCAAAAAACCGGCCAAGTGCGAGTCGGACTCGCGCACGAAGGGTTCCGTACAATTATTATCTACGGTAAATTGCGGTTTACGATTTATGACGTATTAAAAAAAACTACTTACTAGATCTCGTTCAAACCAATTGTCGGTGGAAGTTTACATGGTAATGTACATCATATAATTTTTTTAGTTTTATCATTCTCTTATTTTAGAAGTTACAGGGACACACATTTTACCACTTTGGAAGTGTCTCTCGCGCAAACTATTCAGTTTAGAAAAAAAAATATATTAGAAACCTCAATATAATTTTTGAAGACCTATCCATAGATACCCCACACGTATGGGTTTGATGAAAAAAAAATTGAGTTTTAGTTCTAAGTATGGGGAACCCCCAATATTTATTGTTTTTTTTCTATGTTTGTGTGAAAATCTTAATGCGGTTCACAGAATGCCTACTTACCAAGTTTCAACAGTATAGTTCTTATAGTTTCGGAAAAAAGTGACTGTGGCATACGGACGGGCAGACAGTCAGACAGACAGACATGACGAATCTATAAGGGTTCCGTTTTTTCCATTTGGCTACGGAACCCTAAAAAGGAAACTTTGGATGTTATAAAACGGTCGAACATTCGGCCGATACTTCGGAGTAGACCCACAGTGATATTAAATAGGGTTAAGGTCATACTGAAACTTCTGAAACACCTCCTTTATCAATCACATTTTCCCAAGGCTGTAAAGTGTCTGATTTCCGACTCAGGTGGCCTACCCAAACGTCATAATGACAGACTCAAGTAGCTGTCAAGTTTCTATCAAGAGTCGGTAGCTAGCTCCTTTTACAAATAATCAACTGGTTTATTTCTATACTTCTATGAACTCTTCTTTTGTCTGGGATTTTTGGCCGTGACTTTAATTTTGGTGGCACGTGTACGTACTGTCTCTGTTAAATTGCTAACCGTATATCAGTCGAGATGACCTATAACCACACAATTTCAATGTATGCAACTTCTTGCATCAGCAGTGAAGCTCGACTACTTACGCCATGGCCAGATACAATTAAATCAAATTTAAAGAAAAACCGGCCAAGTGCGTTTCGGACCACACGTAGTTGGGATGAATTTATCCCAAGAACAAAATTAATATTGTAGTTGAAAAACATGTTCATACGTTCCAACTGCAAATGTAAGCTTGTACGCACAATATTGAGTGATTTACCATGTTATTTTAATACCATAGACTTCTTAGGTTATCCTGTTATAATATTTCTATAATTATAAGTATAGAAAGAACTATACTCCGTATTTTTTTTTATTTTAGGGTCAGCAGTTTTGAAGATAAGGGGGTGTGGTAAATTTTCATCTATTTTCTTTAATAACTTTAAAAGTAATTGTTTTAAAATTATAAAAAATATATATTAAAAATCCCCATCATTAGTCCTTTCATTTGATATTTCACACGGTACAGTTTGCAAAACTTCTTTTTTTAATTTTCTAGTTTTTCTCCCTTATGTGAATCCCTTAATCAAAATTCTTGTAATTATAATTTAATTATTTATTTTCTCATCACAAATGTTGTTTTGGACAGGAAGTGCTTAATCTAAAAAATAGGGTTATGGTGATACGTAAAAAATAAATCATAGTGAACTGGGCGGGCATAAGAAAGTGACAGAGTCAATTACTTCCCCATGGGAAAAAAGAGAGCGCCACAATGCGCTGGAACCAAAATAAAACAACGTAAGCGCGCCAAACCAAATAAAATTTGTTTAAAAATAAATTAAGTTATGAATCAAAAATATTTTCCGCCAGTTTTCAATTAGGTACCTAATACGCACATTTTTTATGCAATTTTGCCATTGCAAAATTACTTAGGATTTTAGAAATTACTATCGAGGAAGTTTAGCTTCAGTTTTCCTTCAGTCAGAGTATTAATCAAATACACAGCTGCAGAATACGGTAACAGTAAAATAATGGTTCCGAAAAATCCCCTAATTTATTTTGGTATCGCCATCATTTTGTTAGAGACTGGTGCCCGAAAAAGGCATAATTACAAAAAAAATATTACACCGGCACTTACAACTTTTCAACCGGAACACAGTAAAGGCTCGTACAGACTGGTGGGATATCGCGGGCGCGACAGGCAGCGACAAATAAATTGTGCTACTAGTGTCGCATAGCGGCCGCGATATCGCGCCAGTCTGCACGAGCCTTAATGTTGCTTGACAACGGCAAAGTGGTACTTCCCCGGACGAGTTCCTTCTAAAAGAGTTCATCTACTAGTAATTAAGTATTTTCAAAATCTAACCTACATTTTTTATAGGGACAAAAATTATTATCCCGTGGCAATTCAAATCAGCAACAAGCATTATAATAAGCATAATTCATTTCAATTTATTCAGTGACAATTTACATTGCATTCGAATATAATACAGCATGAAACATAAGTATTAGATGTACAAATATAAAAAGAAAAAATTAAAGTTCAAACAAACCAAACATGCAACTCAATTTATATGAGAAAATATTAAAGAAATTGTAAAATACTATTCCAACATAAATTATAAAACCATATTAAATATTTCAATCAATTAAAATTAAATTAAACCAAACAATAATCAATAAGTAAAAGATATAAAACCATAATAAGTGAATCAATTAAAAGCAAATTAAACAAAACAATAATCAATAAATAAAAGACATAAAACCGTATCATGTCAATCAATTAAAAGCAAATTAAACAAAACAATAATCAATAAATAAAAGACATAAAACCGTATCATGTCAATCAATTAAAAGCAAATTAAACAAAACAATAATCAATAAATAAAAGACATATAACCGTATCATGTCAATCAATTAAAAGCAAATTAAACAAAACAATCATCAATAAATAAAAGTCATACATGAACACATTATAACACCATAGACAAACAATGACATGTCAAGTTAAGAGCACTAAGACTATTACAAATCATCTAATGAGTCGAGACATTTTTCCAACAGGCCTTGAGTCGTGCAAATGAGCCTGTATACAGTATGCTTTTTAACTCAAGCATAATCAGCCTTAATGCTCCCATGGCTGTGACACAGGTCTCCTCTCTTCGAGAGGGAGTGCGCTGCAATCTACCATGCGGGCCCAGTGCGGGTTGGTAGATGTCACATGTCTTAGAATTGTTGGTTCTAGGACATTCCGGTTTCTTCACGATGTTTTCCTTCGCCTTTTTCAGAGCAGCGGGGCGAGCACGGCCTACTGTGACATGACTTGAGTCACAAATTTTATCACAGTTTAAACGCTAAAACCGTTTTGTCTTAAAATGCTAGTACGAACTGACAAGACATAATTTATCATGTCTTGTCTCAAACGTCTTGGCACGCCCGTGCTCGGCCCGCTGTGGTGATGAAATTATTTACAGAAAGTACAGCGCCCGTTACTACTTTTAGAGGCATGAGGAACAGGGTGTAAAGTTCACTCATCCTCTATAGAAAAGGGAGGATCCTCCGACCAGACGGGTGTTGTGTCTGGTGGGCAACTACCCAACGATTGATGTCGGGATGTTGTATATATGCTAGTCGCGCGGTAAACTCTGCTTGCGCGATGCAGGATTTTGCGTGACGTCAGTGTGATGTGTAGTTCGCATGTGGCGATGTTGATGCCGCTACATGCTGCCCACTGCTCTAAAATTCAGCAAGCCTGGCGTAAAACCTCATTACAAAAATGTTATTAATTGTACTTTTTATTTGAATACCCATCACGTTATACAAGATCTTCATAGGAGGTATTCGTATCTTCATAAGTACCTTTTGTAAGTGAGGCGAGTAGAGTTACAATAGTTGATAAGTTGCATCATCGTTAGGTAATGACTATGGCAGTTGAGATGACATGAGTATCGGACTGGACTTTGAGACTTGTGTCACAGGATAGAATGGACAGAAGGTTTGTCCTTTTCATCGAGATTTCCTGCAAAGAATACCCGTTCTCTCTCCCGAAAATCCAAAACGCTACACAGACCGATGCTGATGATATTTTATACGAAAAAAAAATCTAAGAATCTAATTCATCGATTTTTGTTAATATATTTTGAATTTTATAACGAAAATCAATAGGGCTCATCCGAAGGATAAAAAACATGCGGGACAGTCTTTGGGGACTGCCGATAGAAGTGAAAACAGTATACATATACAAAATTAGTTTTTGTTTATACTAAACCTCTTAAGGGGTCATTGTATTCATCATTATGAACAACTTTTACTATGGGACCAAAGTTGAAATCGCGAAAAAAATGTTGTATATCTCATGGAAAGCGTGACGACGACGCGAGTTCCATGATTTTTGTTCACCCAAAAAGTCTCAACATCAACGCGTCTAAAGATGTTATTACCCAGTAACTGGCTAATACGATACCCCTTGGTAAGACTAGTTTTCAGACCTTCGGTCTTCTGACGACCCGTAACGACTGTCAAAGATCCACGAATGACAGCCGGGACCAACGCCTTAACGTGCTTTCCGAGGCACGGAGGAGTCTCGTGATGTAAAGATTGTCACCCATCCACGGACCAACCCCGGCAAGCGTAGCTTAACTTGATGGATCGACCCGTGTGACTATTAGTACTTAGCCACGAGCCCCATAAGCTTATGCTAGGTACTGGAAGCTAATCCAAAGATGGTTCATAATTGTAGGGTGATTTACCCAACGACATCAAGACAGAATCCCATTAAGACAGCTACAGGGACTAACTACATTTATTCAGTTCCATTCGCGTTTCGCTGAACGATTTTGGTCACACTTATCTGCTTCTATCAGCCGCGTACAGCATCGTAAGATTGTGAAAAGCTGTCATAGCGTTCAGCGCTGTTCCGCTACGTTCGGCGCTGAACGTGGACTGTTCCTGACTCCTCATCGACTAGTTGCCACCGCGTACAGCCCTGAACGTGGCGGGACAGTGCTGAACGCGCGCGGCGGAACAGCGCTGAACCATGCGCTTTCGCATGGTAAAAACACATTTGTCCTCATTTTATACATGTTTGCCGCGAAAACTGAATAGACGCGGAGAATTACTGAACGGATATGTACGCATGTCCATACAAAATTGTTGTTTTCTATGGACAAAAGCTGAACAGAGCTGAATAAGTGTGGTTAGTCCCTTAATGAGTGAACTGGGTCTTTTGCTATTTTCTGTAGCATGGTACTCTTTATGAATTTTGACACCGATACTGTTTTTAATTCACGCACGTTTTATCTAGGGGTGGGCAGTTAGCCAGGTGGTCTGAATTCAAGGCTAAAACGCGTAGGTAATTTATTAAGGCAAAGTTATACTTTGGAGCGATCTTTTTAGGGTTCCGGTGTTCAACAAGGAACCCTTATAGTTTTGCCATGTCCGTCTGTCTATCTGTCTGTGCGCGGCTTAGCTCAGAGACTCTTAGAACTAGAAAGCTGTCTGCCTGTTGGCATTTGTACAAACCACACCGACAAAATGGTAAAAATAAAACCTTGAAAAAAAATTTGTAGTGTAGGTACCACCGGAAACGTTCCCAATCGACCACTTCTCGCCCTTATGCACATAGTAATAAGGTTGAAAAGTGCTCGTGTGTTCTCGTCTATCCCATGGTGTGGGGTATCTTTGCATAGGCCGTTCAAAAATATTGCGGGTCTGTGAAAGCTTTTTTCATTTCAGGGATCCGTTTGGGTAATATTAAGCTTTAAAGTGCAAATTTTTGCTAGAGTTAAATGTCGCCCTCCCCCCAGCTGCCAGCTAAATGGGTGTTTTAGGAATATGTAAAAAAAATCGTGAAATTTGTATCTAATAAATAATAAAACCATATTTCCGTATAGTGCCTGACGTAAAGAATAACACCATCCTATTTCTTCCCGTGGGTGTCGTTAATGGCGTTTAAGCGCGATAGTCAACCCGCCTGCCAAGCATGGCGATTATGGCAACCCCCCCCCCTCCTTTTGGAGGAGGCCTAAAAGAAATAGGTTTACAATAAAATAGGCAGAAAGGTATAGTTTAAATAACGAAGTTAAAAGGTAAACTATCACAGCTAAGTAGGCTTTACCAGTTAACGAGTAATAGTCGACCAACTTACATTTGCAATGGGAGAATTGACCGTGACGTATTGGAGAACATGTTTTTCAACTACAATGCTAACTTTGTTTTAGGGATAAATTCAGCTACGGAACCCTTTATTGTGAGCTGTTTTGTTACATGGTTTGGTTTCGTGCAGTTAATTAAGATTTGTAAAGCAGTTTTACTCAACTAAGAGATTTTCCACTTATAGCTGCAAGGGATACTGACCAAGTTCTTGGCAACTTAGCGAATCACACTTATATTATAAAGGCGAAAGTTTGTGACTGTGTGTGTTTGTTACTTCTTCACGCTCAAACGGCTGGACCAATTTTGATAAAACTTTTTATCCCGATATTCCCACGGGATCGAGACTTACATGAGTGAAACCACGGGGTGCAGCTAGTATTATAAATGTGAAAGTGAGTATGTTTTTTTGTTAAGCTTTCACTCTAAAACGCCTGAACGGATTTCGATGAAATTTGGCACAAGGGTAGACCATGACCTGGAGAGGGACATAAGCATACGTTTTTTCCGCAGACGCAGTCGCGGGCAACAGCTAGTAGGTAAAAATGTCTTGTGGGATTTTTACACCCACTGAAGTTCTCGGAGTACTGTCAAAATTCGAAGTCGAAGCAGATTGATTCCGTTGATTGGAGCTCTGCGAAATATTGCTAAATATGTGTCATTTAAATTACGCTACACAATCTATAATACACTAGTCAAACCTCGTCTAGACTATTTAATCCAAGTGTGGGGACAGGCCGCTATGACACATCTTCATGACCTACAAGTAACGCAAAACAAAGCAATCAAAGTTATTTTTAATTACAATTACCTAACACATACGAAAGACATTTATGCTAAAACTAAACTATTTAACCTTAAAAAATTACATATTTACCACACATGCATACTAATAAAGAAAATTGTATCAAAGAAAATACACTCACAAATCACCTTCAATTACGAAACTTACCACTACTACACCAGGAATACGGATAGTATAGAACTGCGTTCAGTTAGGACATTGTACGGAAGGAGAACTATTCAGTTTGAGGGAGCGCAGCTTTGTAATAATTTTCCAAAAGAAATAAAATATTCTCATCAGTGAACATTTTTAAGAATAGTGAACAAACCGTTCACTTCAATAGGCACTGCTGCAGCACTCACTTACGTAACAAGGGTGATGGTACAGTGAAACGACCTCTGTAATTACAACTGTGTATTTTAAGATCAATTTTGCATGACAAATTTCGCGTACCTAGTTAAACGGTGGAGAATCTTAACACCGCGATTCACAAATCGACCACAAATGAACAACGCCATCTATCGGCACAATACTTAACTATTTGTCAAACAAATAGGTTAAAGTTGTATTTGTCTAACCAACAATAATAAATCATTACTATTATGTACTCGATACTTTGAACGACAATAATTATGTTTATTACTTAAGATATTTTTTGTTTAGTTTCTCATATTTGAGAAATATGTATGTTCTTTTTGAGAAATAAATTTCTTTAAACCGAAGTTACGTGTTGTTAGGTAGGTAGGTGCTGATTACATTAGAACATAGATAATTTAAAGAAACTTGAGTAACTGATATCTGTCACAGACTGGCTGCAGATTACTTTTCCGATATCTGAATTAAACCGAAAGAATTATACCTAGTTGGTGTTGATAGATTTATTAGATAATTCTAATACTGCTTAAATAAAAGTCTGCTAAAGTCAGTGTGTGGGTAATCACAGAATGTAAAATCAGTGTCATAAAAATAATAAATTATACAATTAAAATAGGAACTAGTTTGATTTTTTCTAGATTCTAGATTGTCCTATGTAGCTGGATCAGCATGTTTCCAAGCAATCTTATTCTGGATATAATCATAGTTTTAATATCCATATATCTAATCCGCACAAAGATAATAAAAAAAAACAATTAAGTATGTAATGCAGATAGGTATTTAGACTATAATAGTATAAAGTGTTTACTTGTAACTTTGTATGCCTACATACAAACTTACAAGTAAACACTAGTACGAGTACACGGTAGATGGTAGTACACGGTAGTTCCAGAGTTTACCCCCTAGGGTAATTTCTGGAACTACCAGTCGGATTTGAAAAAATATTTTTGAAGATAGCCCAATTCTTGAGGTAGGTTATAGGCTATTTAACATCACGCTACGACCCTTAAGAGCCGAGAAAAAATAAAAAACGAAGTAATAGCGCGAGCGGGCGATGCAATGCGACGCAGTGGGTCGGTGGAACAAGAAATTTTACGCGGATGAAGTCGCGAGCAGAAGCTAGTTATTTAAATATAAATACATTTTAATAACCTAGCAACAGCGAATATTTATGTAAATCAAAGTATGTTAAGTGCTTAATAATGAATTAATATTTATGATCCATTGTCAATTCTTTCCACGATCGTTGTGATAGCTCAGGTACAGTCTATCACAAAAACTACATCCGTAGTTTGAGTAGTACTCATTTTTTTATTGATTAATATCTCATTGTATCCCAACCCTACCCAGATAATCATCCTACTTATGTACATTCACTATGCCGGGACTATACGATACCTGTACCCGTATCGGTCATCTTGAAGTGCCGTTCATAGGCTTTGAAAGAATGATTTGACAGATGTCAAGCGGGCGCGTCAGGCCAGTCCACAGATACCATTTATTTTTTTATCTTTATGATGAAGAAGGCATTCATCTTTAAATAATGTGACGGACTTCTTGGCGGGAAAGTGAAGCGTCATGTTCAGCAGTTTGTTTAATTTTCCAAAATTAGTGTTTAGCCGAATATTAATGTGTAATAATGGTGGATTATTAACCATTAAGTGTTTGTGAACGTGCATTAGTGTAGGCAAATGAAACAAAACAGTGCAACTTCGCTTCAAGTTCTCTCAAGAAGTCCGCATGAGGACTCAGTAAAGTGCCACATCTTTACTGAAACTCAAGGGGAGTGGGCGGGGATATCATCATCATGCATTTATAATTCATTTCATCAATACACAAGAACACACACAAGAACTAAAACTTGACATTGGCTAAATGCACAAACCGCGCGAAGCCAGAAGGAAAAAAAAAAAAAAAAAATAATGTGACAGCGAGTTGTAACACGAAGTGCAAACTAAAGTACTGCGGTATATAGGACTGAAGTGGTATAGTATATAATAAGTATAACTATATAGTTACCGCAGTACTGAGTTCATAAGTGCTATTCGAACTCCGTACTGCGCTACAGTCCGCGCATAAGAGCTATATAGTAACCCCCTGAGGTATGTGAAGGGTGAGACGGGGGAGGCCCCATTGACAAGATTGGCAGACTGAGTTAGTTTTACCATTATCTACCTCCCCCATCATAATCAAAATATTTTATTACACATAAACCTACATGGGCACTTATGAAACGTCAGAAGCTAGGTGTACGGTTCCAATTGGTCGTTTCCTATGGAGAAGAGCCGGCAAGAAACTCCACGGTTACTCTTTTTAAAAAGAATGGCTTTTACAATGTTTTCAAGTTACAGGGCCTACACTGTCCTCCCATACCTATTAAAGGTATGGGGGGACAGTGTAGGCCCGTCACCCCTCACACACCTCGTGCGGAGACTAGCACTTGCGCGCTGACTAAAGCCCAGTACGGAGTTCTATGATCACTATCACATATCTTTAATACATCTCGTCTTCACTACTTACACTTTTTTACTTGTTTTCTATATCTTTTTATTTTTTTTACATAGCGTGCCGCTTTAAGGCTCATACATACTGGTGTGATATCGCGGGCGCGACGCGACACTAGTAGCACAATTTCTTTGTCGGTGCCTGTCGCGTCCGCGATATCGCATCAGTCTGTAAGAGCCTTTAATGGCGACATGAATTTAATACACCTATACGGATTCGCATTTTCTTTTATAAAGATATTTTAATTTCATTAAACGTTATTATTTATTGATTTACCAACAATTTTCTAAAATAGCATTTTGGACCAACCTGTACTTGAAGAACTGTAGCGCAGAGCTGATTAACCGGATCACGGATCATAACATCGCATCAATGATACAAACGAATAACGTGCAAAGAGAGGTAAATTGAAGGAAAGAGAGAGCTTTATTATTTAGTTTGTGTGCAAATGTTAATTTTTAACCTTCTTCTTTTTGACTTCCAAAAAGGAGGAGGTTCTCAATTCGGCTGTATGTTTTTTTGTATGGTTGTTACGCGATTACTTCGTCAATTATGAACCGATCATGAAAATTATTTTTTTGTTTGAAAGGGTATACTCCCGAGGTAGTCCCATTGCCACCAAATCAAAATCTGATGAGGGGATCCCAAGGAAATCGAGGGAAACCCTTAAATTTTATATGCAAACCTATAGCGATTTGGGTATTTTTTATAGTAACTCGTACATTTGCTCTCCGAAAGCACCATTTGGTGAAGTGGACCTGATGATGGAGCCCACAGATGGCCACCGGAACAATATAATAATGAGGACCTATTTAACGGGTTTGCGATTAAGCAATTTATGCTCGTCACTATGCATATGGTGAGTGGCAGTTCTCCTGGAGCTTACCAGGAGAACTCCTCAACAATCAACGTCCCAGCATCGGAAAAAGCAATATTTTGTAAAAGGTGATGAGCAGTTAACATTAGGCTATTGTAACTTAGATAAAATCAAAACTGAGCCACTAAAAAGTGAAAAATAAAAAACTTTTTACAAAAAAATAATAACCGACTAAAAAAATAACACTACAAAGTGAAAAATAACTTTAATTTCGGAAGTCGGTGGCAAAAAACTCAAATACAGATCCAAAGACACCGACTTCCGAAATTAAAGTTATTTTTCACTTTGTAGTGTTATTTTTGGTAGTCGGTTATTATTTTTTTGTAAAAAGTTTTTTTCAGTGTAATGCCGAATTATTTTATCTTATTGGTTGTGTTTGTTTTGCCAAATAAGATTCGTTAGAGCTGTGCAAAAGTGGCGTGGACTAGGCCTATATGCAATCCTGATCTCAGGCGAGCGAACCAGTGCATACGAGGGGCTAATTGCGCCTGCCTAACTGACTTCCGTCCAAGCTAATCTGGTGAGACCTTTCCATATCTTTTAGGAATCTGCTGAAGAGTGGTGCTTGAATTATATACCGTGGCTGTATAATATTATGTGCAGTGCAGTGCTATGCTAGTGCTCCAAAATTGTTTGTCTTTTGTGAGTGCGAATTGTATTTTTAGACATTTCGAGATTCAAATGATGGACTCAGGTAGCTGTGACCCGACCCAACCGAACATTCCTTTTAGATTTGCTTTGGGTTCGGGGCATAAAAGTGGGACGTCATTGTATTCTTCTGGCTACAACTCACTACTACAACAAAAAAAAACAGAAACCTCGGATGGAGACACCACAACACCGCATAGCGGCGACATTGAAAAGCGTCGAGAAAGCAGTTTAACCCCGCCAAAGGATTCAACATTCGGGATGCAGCGAAACTGGACCTCAGCGCAACCTGATGGCGACGCGATTAAAAGATGCCCACCCATTATTCCACCCACTATTCTAATGCTTGCTCAAGGATGCATACTCAGTATGGCTCTAATAATCCCTCCATATCCCAAGGGAACGTCTTCCCTACCATTATCGCGCCCCCCGATCTACTGTCTCTGTGGTCCCAATGAAACATGAGGCTCCAGTGGCTAGTGTGAATCTTTTGGATAATTCGAGTGATCGTGTCTGGCTTAACCACGCTGGGGTCGGTACATTTCATTCATTCATTCATTCATACGAAATATTTTATTTTATTATATTTTTCACGATTCCAGCCTACCTACATTCCCTACATTTCTACCCATGTGTTAAATTAATGTCGCCATTGTAGCGGCACGTTGTATTATATTTTGTGATTTTCTTTCTTCCTTTATTCTTCTGTCTTTCAATTTCATGTCTAGGGACCAATACCAATCTTTATAGACGGTAATAAACTGAATTCGAAGAAAAATATAATGTATTAAAGGTAAACCAATATAGGTATGTCAAAGCAGATTCTGTCGCCAACTGTATCGCACAATTTCACTTTTAAACTAATTAAACACTATTGTTTTCTACTGGTGTTAGTTAAAACATTTACCATTAAACTTAAAATAGCCCTCAAGCTAATACAAATCTTATATATTTGCAAGTTACGGTCGATATCAGCTCAGCATGGTTTCCAGGCATTTCTTGCAAATTAGCCTCCGCGTGGCGCATTGTTAATGAAGACGAATGGTTGTCAATATTTAATTAGGAATGTATTTAAAGGAGGAGATATTTGTTTTCTTAAATCAACATGGAAACAAAAACTATGAATTAGAACTAATCTGTACATATATACATACAAATAAATAAAATAGGAGTGTCTGTTTGTATTGTCAAAATAACAGGTTTTTACTGGGTAGGTACTTCCAAAAAAGGACATATTTTAAATGTCTGTCCGTCAGTTTGTTCCAGCTAATCTACGAAACGGCTAGACCAATTTTGATGGGAATTTCACTAGCAGATAAGTAGCTGACGTTATAAGGAGTAACTCATTTTAGAAAAAGCCACGCGTGCAATGCCGCGGGTTAGTACCTACATAAAAAACCGGCCAAGTGCGTGTCGGACCACGCACAATAAAGGGTTCCATAATTAGGATGAATGTATCCCAAAAAAAAACTTAACATTGTAGTTGAAAAACATGCTCTCCCATACATCGATATACGTTACGGTCAATTCTTCAACTGCAAATTTAAGTTGGTCGACTATTACTCGTTAACTTGTAAACGCTACTTAGCTGTGATAGTTTTCCTTTGAATTTCGTTATATATACTACTCTCATAAATTTTTTCACATATCCAAAACCAACCATTTAGCTGGGTTCACTTGACTCTAACAAAAAATAGCACTTTAAAGCTTAATATTACGCAAAATGATCTAAGAATTGAAAAATGTCTTTCACAGACACACGATATTTTTAAACGGCCTATCCAACGATACCCCACACCATGTATTAGACGAGAAAAAGGGTTCCTTGTTTACTACGGAACCCTACAAAGTAAGAACATTGAAGAATGTGTGGGCCAAAAGAGATTTAAGACAAATAATTTAATGTCTTTGGTGTGAGCATAATAATTATGTGTATGTGCAGAACAGTGTGAAGGATAAATCAGAACGGCTATAAGAAAAGGTGCAGACCTACGGAACCATTGATAAAATCTGTGTGAAAAATGATATGACAAAAGAGGAATTCAACACTGATATAACAACATAACTGCCCCGTTGGTACACACGTAACACGAGACCAACGGGGCAGTTAATTAGAAATATTATTATTTATTTATGTAATATTTTTTTATTTATAGGAGAACCAACAGGTGGATAACAATTTTATATGAAACGCAGAGCCAATTACAGGTTCTCTCACGAGTAAAAAACAGAAAAAGTAGTAGAAATCTTAGAATCACTAACAAGCACGATAGAAAAGAATATAATGGTATATTTTAAAAGATGTAATTCATAAGATTAGATAATTGTTAGTAACTTTATAGGTACAGTCACGAGCACCAATATGTATACACTCAGTAACTTTTAAAAGTGATTTCCTCCAACTTAAAAACTTAAAATTTTATTTTACTACGAACATGGTATTTTGGAACCCAAACTATTATGAAATAGATCTTTTCTCAAAGTTGCAATTGTTATTCCACGAGAAAATCGGTTTTAAATTCTGCTAAGCGTATACATATTAGTGCTCATGACTGTACATTGAGTTAAATTTAAGTGTCCGCATTAATAAACAAAATTTGTAAAACTGTGTTCTGTTCCCACAGACAAACCGTGAAAACGATTTTGCGGGGCAAAGTCCATAAGTAAAAATTTTTAATAAATAAATAAATAATAATAATGTAAAGTATAATAAACACTATGCACTTTTAAAAAAGTCTGCTATCAGCTGCGTGCGTGCAGAACAGGTTTTGGTGATAAATGGGTCAAATGAAAACTGTTTACAAAGAATATTAAAGTCCTTACTCGCTTGCACTATTGTATGTTAAAGGGCTGCTGAAACAAGTAGGTATTTCTGCTGCGTGGGTGGATTATCCATTGTCTATCAAAATTGTACCAATAGGTAATATCTGTCATTCTACGGTAAATATGTTTTCTTCGAATGAATCGAGTGATGACATAATAATGAGATGAATAACACAATATAACGGAGAATAATACGATTGTAAATAGGCATTGTTATCTCAATAAGAATAAGAATAAATTTATTTCAATGGATAACCTTTTTGTGGATATTCCTAAATTAAAATATTTTGTCTTGAATACAATGTGGAGACAACATAACGACAATAAATGAAAACAATGGCAATACAATACATATCAGTATTTTTTATTAAATAAATCACACCTTGACATTACACCTTGGTAACAAGCAACTGAGCAACCACAGAAATTAACCGCAAAATTTGAAAAAGCTAAATATTGAAATATTTATTTCAATAATTATTCATTACAATGGTACAAGACAAGACATACCAATACGTCGTATTCGTAGTCGTAGTCGCACGGAACGGGTGACAATGTGCAACCGTAACACAGTGACACTGCAATGGATAAAAGGACACAGCGGATCACTAGGTAACGACGCAGCTGACGAACTTGCTAGGAGAGCATCCAGCGCATCAGTCTGTGGACCCGAACCTATCCTACCCATCCCCTTCAACCAACTACGCAGGTGGCTACAGGAGGTCACCCACACACAAGTGGAGAACTGGTGGATCTCGATACCGGGCTGCAGGCAATCCAGGGAAGCTATGCCATCCTTAGATGGCAGGCTAACCAGGTGGTTACTACGCCTGGACAGGAACGGCCTGCGCCTGGTGACGGGGACACTGCTCACTGAACAAGCATTTCCACACAATAGGCATAACGGACAGCCCTCTGTGCAGGGCTTGCATGGAGGCTGAAGAAACCGTTGCGCACGTGCTCTTTGAGCACTCAAAGGCGTCACCCAGATCTGAACAGAAACCCTCGGGTCACCCAGATCCTTCACAGATATCTTAAGCAGACCAGGAGACCTAATCAGCTTCTAGAGTGAGGTGGGCTGGTTGGAATAACCAACGACGGCCGCCATGGCCCACGCACAATGGGCCACATGAAGGACTAAGTGCGGAAACCAAACCCGCTTACATAGAACATACGTCGTATTCTGTGAAATCTTTAGAGAACCTAGACAAAGTGACATTTTATCAACGATAACGATCATGGAAAAGTAAAAAAAAAAATTGGATTGACATAAGCTACTGAAAATCTTATGTCAGTCAGTCTTATTGAAACTGAAAGTCGTTGTATATGAAACGCTATTATACTAGCCTCTCTAGTGGTGGCTACCAATTATTATTACGATTAAAAAACAAGCGAGCCTTAGCGTGCTCGCCCACGAGCGATTTTCTCGGCGCTTTTTGTCAGATGTGATAAAAATCGCCGAGAAAATCGCTCGTGGGCGGGCGGCTCGCTTATAAGTAAGTAACTGAAAACCATTTTACGATTCAGGGTTAATATTAAGCTTTAAAGTGCCATTTTTTGTTAGAGTCATTTGTGTGCCCCTCCCAGTTCTATGGTGGTTCTTGATTTATGAAAAAAATCACAGCAGTAGTATAAATAACGAAGTTTAAAAGGAAAACTATCACAGCTAAGTAGGCTTTAGAAGTTAACGAGTCATAGTGGACCAACTTACATTTTCAGTTGGAATGTATGACGGAACATGTTTTTCGACGGGTAGTCGGGGGAAAGGGTAAAACGGGAACCTTATTACTAAGGCTCCGCTGTGCGTCCATCTGTCTGTCTGTCCGTCTGTCACCAGGCTGTATCTCATGAACCGTGATAGTTAGTTTCGGAGTAGGCCCTCAGTTTGCCTGACTGTCGGCACGTGCACCCAAAGACAAACTACTCACTCTTGACTTCCATTTTCACATCGGAATGAATAAATCTCAAAATAAAATCGCTCGACTTAGCTCGTGATTGACTGGGACACATTATAGTGGAAGTTAAAAAGGTTCACTGTGAATGGAAAAATGGACCTCATTTTAGGTAAAAAGTCACACGCAATCTGCTGCAGAGGGCAAGCATGAACGCGCGTAACGAATATTTAAAAATCGAGCGATATTTGAATCGAAAATAGTCTGTCTTAGGCCTATAACGCACTAGCGGCTGGCCGTGATGCGACGTGCCGTTGCGGCAGGTCGCAGAATATACGGTGTGCGGCACGCCGTATTCCGGATCACCGTATAGTCTCGGTTCTATTGCGGTCCGCCGCATTTCGAAAGAAATATTGGATATGATGAACGTCGGAGAAGTTGCTGCAGTTATTTATTTATATTACTATCGTGGAAAACGTCGTCGTAAAAATAAACATAGATTTTGGATACACTCTCTACTCTGACTGACTGACCTCTAGTGACTGACTAGGGCGGGCGGGAAGCGCTTGCGGCTAACCGCGTCGAGTGCGTGGAGGGGATGCGGCGCGCCACTACGTTCAACCGGTGCGGGCCGCCGCAGCTCCAAGACAACCGGAGCGGTTGACGGCTGGCCGCAAGTCAGTGCGTTGATATCATGCGGTTTCATATAACAATTAAAGTGCGGCCTGCCGCAACGGCACGCCGCATCACGGCCAGCCGCTAGTGCGTTAATGGGCTTACAGTATTTTGGTTAAAAATTTCACGTCAACTACAATGTGGGCTTTCTGAAATGACATTCACTAGGTGGCAGCACTGAGACGTCAGGTCCGGGCACCTATCAAAAGTGTCAAAGCGCCTTACTCTAAGCCTTAGAATAAGGAAACTCTAAGCAAAGCGCCTATATTTTCTTGAGTTGTGACTGAATGATGAACGTCATCATATATTTTATATTCATTGTCGAAATGGAAGAACTTTTGTCAAGGTGGCGTGAATTTTCATGAACAAATATTATTTGCGTAACGAGTATTTCCAATTTTAAAATTGTTCGATATTTTGTAGCACAAGTTCCAATACGGGATCCTGGAGAAACCTGAGCTTGGGATGCTTCGAAAAGAGACAGACATGCACTACTACGGAGTCCGTTATACCTAGGGTTGCCAATCATATTTTATAATAACGTATCCTACTTTATTTTGCTCCATTAAACTTTTGAATAAAAAAAAAGTATCGAAAATAATCATACGAAATTAAACTGTGAGGAATCATACGAATAATACAAGAATGATAAAAATATAATATTATTATAATCTGCTAAGAGTACCAAAAAATATGTTTTCAAACATTTAATTAAAATGTTTGCAAATACTTTTTTTTATATTCGTCAAAGAGGAATATTTGTTCTTTTCCTTAAAAAACGTTGATAACCCTAGATTCTAGATATACCAAACCTACCCTTAACCGGTTGTTCTACTCCATTTCAATGATAAATGATAATATTCTATTCCTTTAAATTGGTACAACTGCTTATACGTCAAATCCTAAAAATATTATAAATGCGAAAGTAATTTTTTTTGTTTGTTTGTTAGGTACCTTTTCACGCCTAAACCACTGAACCGATCATCCTGAAACTTTGCTACGTTGTCAGGTGTACAAAAACGGACATAGGGTACCATTCATCCCGAAAAAAGTACTGTACCCGAGGCAAACAACAATAACGTTCTTATGATATTATATCGCGCCACGTGTCTTTCGAATCATTATTGATTGAGCACAACCCGAAATGATTGTCAAATTCTAAATTAACGCGAGCGAAGCCGCAAGACCAAAGCTAGTAAATAATATTTTACTCTGAGAATAAATACTGAAACAAACTCGGAGGTCAGCTCTTATGCACTCTAGACATTATCTCGGTCAGGTCATGTGAGGACCTTGCGTATTAGTGTCTGAGATGGTCTTTTGAGGAAAGAACCACACAGATTTAAAGCGGACCTGAGCAGTCAGTGCACGCATGTGTCAGTAATCGTGTAGCTCTTCTTAATACGCAGATATATGCCAGTGACCTTGAGTGGTTAGCTTGCGTGTTCTGTACTGAGTTCACGCAACGCGTCGTACGTTCAGCCAGTAATAGGACCTGCCCATCAAGGAGCGCTGTCCCCAATTTGACGCATTATTAATTTATTATACACAAAACAAAAGGTATTTTAATAAAACTCGTATATTAAAAGATCAATAATTAAATTATCTTTAAATTGGTGAAGGTTTCAGAAACCTACAGCTTTGCAAATTTTGCGCCATTCTTTAACTTTAACCGCGTTAGACATAACTTTACAAATTAATTTCACTATGAAATTTCATAAACATAATCTAAAATATTCACATACTACTTAGTATTCCATACCCCTCACCTCTACCTCAACTACCTCACCTCTACTTTCATACTACTTAGTTTAGTGTTTAGTACATTTGAAAAAAAAAATATGATATATTTGAGCATTTTCTCAATAACTTTATTGAGAAAATGCTCTAATTTAACATATATTTTGTTCAAATCATTAACACTACTCGTTTAGACGTGATCTTCAGTATAAAATCATTAAAAGTCGGTTCATCATCATCATCATTTCAGCCGAAAGACGTCCACTGCTGGACATAGGCCTCCCCCGAAAAGGGGGGGATTTACCATAATCGCCACGCTTGGCAGACGGGTTGGCAATCGCTGATCGTTTAAAAAATGTATAGAGAACACTGCTGCCCATTCTCTTATAGTAAGTCCCTTAGTCGCATTTTACGCCACCCACGGGAAGAAATGGGATGCTGCTATTCTTTACGTCCGGCACCAAACGGAAAAGTCGGTTATCGTCCCCTTAAGCGTGCTCGCCCACGAGCGATTTTCTCGGTGAGTTTGACTAAATGACTTTTGATTTTGATTTTATGCAATAATTACAACAGTAAGAATTCCACCATTTCAGCAGGACAAGCCTTCTGTACTTTCTTCCATCACAATTATCACGTGTACCTTTCTCGAATCTATATGAATACAAAAATATAGAAACGTGACCTTCGAGGATTTAATAGAAAACTCCTATTTTTACATTATTTTAAATAATGTGTTGAATTACCATCATGGATTTTGTTATACCCTATTTTTTCTGACGTTACATACCAAATTGAATTTGTAAACGACATTTTGAAAACGTTAGAAAAAGTATTTGAAACTTAAATTTTTTGGGTCGATTTGTATAATAAAGTGTTGTGGCCATTGGTTCTAACCTTGACCTGCCCACTTCCGGGTACATTTTTCCATATTTTTGTAGAAGATTAGGTAATGGTTAATCCCATCGTTTCGAAAAGCAAATACAGACGCAGAACCTTTTATCTAAAAAAAGAGCATTCCGGATCTAAACCTAAATTTAGAATAAGATGAACATTATAGTGCATTCAATTTAAAGACACGGCTGGCGCAGTGGTTAAGCGATTGACTGCTGCGTTGCGTGTCGCGGGTTCGATTCCCGCACGGAACAAATACTTGTATCTATGACCTACAAGTATTTGTACCAGGTCTGGCTGTTAGTGTATGTGAGTTTAAATATTTGTAAACGCACTCACAATACAGGAGAAATTCCTAGTGTGGGGCAACGTTTTAATAAAAAAAAAATATCTTTATAATTGTTCAAATTCAAATTTAAATTCAAATTCTTTATTGCATTCATGTGTGTGATCAACCTTTGGACATTGACTCAGCACTCGGCCCGGCTGACGCGCGGCCCAGTTAAAAATATTGATTTGGTTGCATCTCACACGGCCACAAAGATTTTGTATAATAGTGTGTGTCAAAAAAAAGTAGTATATAAGCTATATCATTTTGTAAATAACTCAGATTTGAATTTTAACGTCTTGACTCATTACCCCTCACTGTGACCAAGACACCTTTAGCCATCTCTGATCAGTCTCGTGAGTCTGCGCGACTGGCAGTGAGTTTACCCTTCCCAAACCTGGAAATCCTGTCTAATATCCGTCTGAACTTATTTCTATGTTTATTTATCACATACTAGGTATATGATAGATTAGGGCTGTAGGGCTTAGGGTCGTAGGGACTGTTAGGCTTGTAGGTCTGTGTAGGTTCCTTGAACTTATCATATATTTTCATGTAATACTGTCACAACGTTACCAATATTGCGGCCATAAGTGACTTTTGTTACGGGTGGGCGTACAATAATGTTATTGTAAAATTGTAATTTATAATGTTTTTACTAATGACTTTTATTTATTTATTTATTTAAACTTCTCGCACACAATAAGGTACAAAGGCGGACTTAATGCCTTAGGCATTCTCTACCAGTCAACCAAGGGTGGTGAAGAGATAAGATGGTGGGTGCTCTGATGGAGAGAAAATAATAATATTAAAAAATATTAAATTCTAACCTATTTATAATATTAATAAAATAGGTGCTCAAGTACATAAATAGATTATAAACTTATAATACACATACATACGTACATATACACTATAACATATCCCTATATTATATATATATATAAATATAATACATACAAATTCAAGGAAAGGAGGTAATTGAGATGACTCTACGCTATTTGTTTTGTAAATAACTCTGCAATTTCCGCTTAAATGCATACCGACTGGTGGCCGTCCTGATATCAAGAGGAAGCGCATTCCAGAGAAGAATGGACTGAATATGATAGGAAGAATGAACAAAGTCAGAAGTATGAGAAGGACAGAGTAGAAGAAGATTGTTGGAAGAACGCAGGTTCTTACTTTTGTAATGTTTATCTAATTGTAATCTTTTAATTAATTCTTAATGTATCTAATATCCCGCTTGGTGTCAGACGTAAAGAATAGCACCATCTCATTTCTTCCCGTGGGTGTCATAAAAGGCGACTAAGGGACTTAAAAGAGAATGGACAGCAGCGTTCTCTATGCATTTTTAAAACCATACTGCGATCGCCAACCCGCCTGCCAAGTGTGGCGATTATGGCAAATCCCCCCCCCCTTTTTGGGGGGAGGCCTATGTCCAGCAGTGGACGTCTTTCGGCTGAAATGATGACCATGATGATGTATCTAATATTATTTAATTTCACATGTATGCTGGACTAGATCTGAAAAAAAAAAGTGTTCCTCCCGAAGTGAACAATACTTTTTATCACCCTCTATAAGTAAGTGCAACTTATGATTATGAATAGTATCGTTTATTTATTTACATCAAGTAGGAACAATAACACACAACATAGAAATAATTAGAGGCTAATGTATAAATTTGAACATAAAACTAACTATAATCCAAATAATAATAAAGTAAAGAGAAATAGAGAGAGTAGAGTAATCAAAATTACGAACGAAGGCAGAATGCATTTCGCGCGTATTTAATTTTTTAACAAGCTTTTTTTTATTTGGCTCGCGTGCGGTTTACTTTATCGTGTACTGTATGTAGCCTGTTACTTATTCACACAGTTTTCGTGATTGATCTCTTTGGTGATTGAAACTTTTACTAATAATATCCACATTCCAAATTCAAATCACTTTCAGTCCCTAGGGATTAAAGAGCTATTTTAGTCCCTGTTTTCGAAGAATAAACTAGGTCTTTTTGAATAGATCAGATGTGATAAAAAAAATATTTGTTGTGGTATACATACTGTATGTAAAACACATTTCATTAGTCATTTCCGCCATTTGACACTGATCATCAGCACGGAATACTAATATCATGATTTTAAATTAATACATTTTCAAAAACCAATTACAAATACATTGGATGACTTTGGGGTTTTTCTTGTTGACAATAATAATCCAAATAACGTGTGATGGATTATGTTATCGAAAGACATGATACAATTGTTAATTACACACACACACAGCAGTTGGCAGTTGAGTGATTCGTTGTTGTGTGGTTTTGTGAAGTTGTAGTCAGAATCAAAATGTTTTATTTCACATAAACCTACATGGGCACGTATGAAACGTCAGAAGCTAGGTGCACGGTTCCAGAAAATTTGAGAAAATTTCTAAAAACAAATTACAGTCTTAATAGGTATGGGAGGACAGTGTAGGCCCGTCAACAACAGGTAATTAATAAACTAGAAAATGATCTAAGTATAAAGGCTTCTACATACCGGGGCGACTTGTCGCGCGACGCGACGCGACACAAAGGCACCGCTCGTCCCGCGACGCGCGGGGCCTTTGTGCCGTGTCGCACCGCGCGACAAGTCGTGCTGGTATGTAGAAGCCTTAAAGCTACGTTCACAAATTAAAAGAAAACCGGCCAAGTGCGGGTCATACTCGCGCACAAAGGGTTCCGTACCATTATTTATAAAAATGGCAAAAAAAAAACACGTTTGTTGTAGGGAGCACTTAAATATTTGTTTTATTTTAATTTAAATATTTATTTTTAAATTGAATATATAACTTAATATTCTGTGAATATTTCAAGCGTCTACCTGTTACTGTTATCAATATAGAGCAAAAACGAGCAAAAAAATCACGTTTGTTGTATGGGAACCCCCTTAAATATTTATTGTATTCTGTTTTTTTTTGTATTTGTTATATCCATACCCAAAGGATAAAACGGGAACCCTATTACTAAGGCTCCGCCGTCTGTCTGTCTGTCTGTCCGTCTGTCACCAGGCTGTATCTCATCAACCGTGATAGTTAGACAGTTGAAATTTCCACAGATGATGTATTTCTGTTGCCGCTATAACAAAAAATACAAAAAAACAGAATAAAATAAATATTTAAGGGGGCTCCCATACAACAAACGTGATTTTTTTGCCGTTTTTATAGATAATGGTACGGAAACGTTCGTGCGCGAGTCCGACTCGTACTTGGCCGGTTTTCTAACTAGTAAGATAAAAAAAAACTCCTTTTTTTTCTTTTTTTTTTCTATAAAACTATTGGTAACAGATTCATATTAATTGGTAAGCATATTTGCCAGAATCCACCACGCAGGTTGGTGGATTCCACGTATCTTCGAATTTTTGGTACTAGGACATGCCAATTTCCTCACGATGTTTTCGTTCTGCGTTTTCAGAGCAGCAATTACACAAAATAAAGTGCGAGGTTCGAACCCATGACCTTCAACTCGTAACTCCGCTCCGTTCCGGAGCACGGGCGTGCCAAGACGTTTGTGACAAGACATGATAAATTATGTCATGTCAATTTGTACTAGCATTTTATGACAAAACAGTTTTATCGCTCAAACTGTGATAAAATGTGTGACTCAAGTCATGTCACAGTAGGCCGTGCTCGTCCCGCTGCTGAATGCATATTGTGACAATATTTTCTGTGCCTTACATCAACTGATTCGAAAACTACAGTCCATTCATTGTTGTCACGTCCGCCCTACTTAGATACATGCTGTCTCTGTCGCACATTCGCGTAAGACGTGATATCACGCTCAGGACATTCCACTGATTTCATACTTTCTATTGTTTGTAACTATTGTTACCTATTAAAATTGCTGTCAAATAAAATATCTACCTACCTATACCAACGGTCGTGGATCCCAAAAAAAAAACATCAAATTAATCTTCTTTTTTTTTCGTGTTTATAACTTTAGATATCGATGCCGGTCACGTCCATGGAGTTTCGCTAGCTAATTTAATTTGACCCTGTATATTAAAGGAGAAACTGATTGACTGTCTGACATATCAGGGCACAGCCGAAACTACCGAGACTAGGAAAGTGAAATTTGGCACCAGGCTTTTTATAATGGTTTTTGAAAATTCAACCTTTAAGGGGGTGAAAAAAGGGATACTTCTTGTATGAAAAATCATAACCTGAGTTAAAACAGTTGGAATTTATAGGAGAAAATACGAAATTCCCGCGAACGAAGTCGAGGGCGAAGTGATTATAAATAGTTGATTATAAAGAAGCCCGTACCGTACCGTACCGTACCGTACCGTGTGGTGCCGGACGTAAAGAATAGCACCGCCCTATTTCTTCCCGTGGGTGTCGAAAAAGGCGACTAAGGGACTTACTAGATAATGGGCAGCAGCGTTCTCTATGCATTTTTAACACCATACTGCGATCGCCAACCCGCCTGCCTGATTATGGCAAACCAACTCTTTGGGGGAGACCTATGTCCAGCAGTGGACGTCTTTCAGCAGAAGATGATGAAAGAAGCCCCCATATTCTTGTCAAGTCGGTATTGTCAAAAGTCTTTGTAATGTTTCTACGTTACAAAAACTTGACACTACCTTTGCCCAAAATCCCCCACATTACCCCACAATTCAACAACGACCTTGAAAGACACCTCATTCACTTACGGCCACATTAATCTACCCATCCGTAAAACTGTTCTACGAAACACTTAATAAATATTTATATGTTTATTTAGTCACGTCCCGTCGCTCGCTGTATACGAATGCCCGAATGGGCAAACGAAAGAAAACGTCGTAGATTTCCACTGGCGAGACATAAAATTTAACAAGGGCCACGAGTGGTCGGTAAACAGGCTATTTTTAAGGGCAATCGGTGTATTGAACTCTGTTAGGGCTTAGGGAGTGGGTTTGTATATGACAGGTCTATTTGTAGATTTTGTAATGCGATCTTTCACCTGTTCGTTCCGTACCTGAAAAGGAAAAAACAAAACCCTTATAGGATCACTGTCTGCCTGTGTTTGTCTGTATGTCCGTCTGTCATTTTCTCCGAATCTACTGAACCGATTAAGTAGAAAGGACATTTCCAGGGGGTCAATGAACGATTGCCTAGGTAGTCAAAAATGAATGATTTCACCGCTATATTTACAAATGTCTAAATTTTATTAATTGAAAAACTTGTAAATATAATTTAGAAGTCAGGAACTTACGAAAACGAATCCTGTTAGGGACCTAACTAAGGACTTTACTAAAAGACAATGGACTTTAACTTATAGAAATGTAATCCAAAATATGTACCTACAATAATAACTCGCTGTTGGTAAGCGTATGGAGTGCGCGCGCGTGCCGTCGTTGGAGATCGGTGGTGGAGTGGTCCGACATAGTGATGGATTAATTAGCATTCGCATTCATTGTTAGCGTGTGAATGACCATTTAGCAGTTAGCAAATTAAATGAAGTAGCGAAATTCTGTGAAATGCTAAGCGATGTACTTTTCTAAATAGTCAGAGCGTCGAGCAATCGTGCATGCGCGTGCAGCGCGGTAGCGTGGTGTGCTATAAATATATTTAATCATCGGCGAGTCGGCGAGTAAACTGAACGCGAACGCGATTTTTAATTCGTTTAATAACAAAATTGACATACTTCATTATTATCAATTATCGTCATTAGCAAATAGCATAGCAATAGCAGTTAACACGCTAAGACTCAAGAGTTCACATGCTAATGAAATTAATTCGAAATAGCAATAATTGCCATTACTAGTCCGACAGCCCGCGCCCCGCACGCCGCACCTCTCGCCGCCGCCCGCCGCCTTCCACTCTCGCGACAGCAGCCGAAGACTGCCGAGTGAACGAAGGCGCCAGAACAAATCCTGTTTGCAAGTGAGTAAACGTAACTGGCGCGTTTGCGTTAAGATTTTTATCCTCACCCTTCTAATCTTAGCATTATGATCTATCGGTCAAAGTTTAACGCAAACGAAATAGTGACGTTTACTCTCTTGCAAACTTACACTTGGGGTACAGTATGATTTATACTCCTAGGATTTTAGTAATGTTTGTTTTAGGCACCTCGCGCACTAGACGGCCACGACCACGACCAGTGGCCGCAACGATCAGATTTACTAAAGAAACCGAAGTGGCCGCAAACTTGATCGCAGCCCAACCATACCTTCTGCGACCAAGGTTGAGGCCACGACTAGGACCAGTCGTGGTCGTGGTCGTCTAGTGCGCGAGGTGCCTTACTATTACGACATCTGTGGGTGAACACATGTACTAACTGGTGGTAATCCTGTGTGAGATCAGTGAAACATTTTATACATACTTAATTATTGTTGGCCTGACCAGAGTTTTGGTTATTGGACATTTTTTTATTGGAACACAAAGCATTTATTCTTTATTGTATATTTACTTGAAATGACATTTTAAGTTCCATAATTATTTTCGTTTCTTTCCTCAATACCTACCCATTTTTAGGGTTCCGTAGTAAACAAGGAACCCATATAGTTTCGCCATGTCCGTCTGTCTGTCTGTCTGTCTGTCTGTCTGTCTGTCCGTCCGTCCGTCTGTCCCCAGCTTAGCTCAGAGACGCTTAGTCCTAGAAAGCTGTAATTTGGCGTGGGTATACATATTAATCATGCCAAAAAAATGGTAAAATAAAAATATGAAAAACATTTTTTTTTAGGGTACCTTACTCCTACACTCCTACACCTTACACGTGAAATGGGGATGATATTTTTTTTTCTCGTCTATTCCATGGTGTGGGATATCGTTGGATAGGCCGTTCAAAAATATTGTGGGTTTGGCAAAACCATTTTTCAATTAAGGGATCCGTTTGCGTAATATTAAGCTTTAAAGTGCTATTTTTTGTTAGAGTCAAGTGTCCCCCCCCCTGCCAGCTAAATGGTTGGTTTTGGATATGTGAAAAAATTCATGGCAATAGTATATATAACGAAATTAAAAGGAAAACTATCACAGATAAGTAGGCTTCACAAGTTAACGAGTAATAGTCGACCAACTTAAATTTGCAGTTGGAGAATTGACCGTAACGTATATCGATGTATGGGAGAGCATGTTTTTCAACTACAATGTTAAGTTTGTTTTTGGGATAAATTCATCCCAACTACGGAACCCTTCATTGTGCGTGGTCCGACATGCACTTGGCCGGTTTTTATTTATCTCTATTTGTTCCTACTGAAAAAGGCTCGTACAGACTGGTACGAGCCTTTAGGTCTAAAGTAAGTAATTATTGTAAGAAAAACAGAAACTAATTTATTGTCAATGCCATTATGAAACATAATTACGTCATTCTTTTTAGGAACCGGGTAATTAAAAAAAACACGTAAATCTTGGCGTATTTTACACGTAATTACGTTAATTTATGTATTCCTTTGATCTAAAATAAACGACTTACTTATAGATATTGCTCACACACTTTAAAGGCAATTACGGGATAAAATGAAACGTCAAAAACATCGAAAGCTATTGTAGGTATTGTTTTTTTTTTACTTTACTTTGACTATTGTTACGCATGCTTAGAAGGATTAATAAATCCATTGTAATTTAAATCTTAATTTTTAAATCATACTGTTAGGGCCTTATCATACTAGCGGTTTGCGAACGGCTGCGGGTCGGGGCGGGCGCGCAACGAATGCGTCGCGAACACGCCGCGGCTGCACAGCGAAGACGTCGTGGATGTGAGGAAGAAGAAGTGAAGCGGGGCTGCTATTCGCGGCGATCTTGTTGCGCGTCCACAACTAATTCACTGCGCATGCGCGTCGTGTTCGTTGCGCGCCCGTAACCTATTCGATGCGCGCCCGCTCCGCTTTGAAGACGCTCGCAATCCGCTAGTATGATATGGCCCTAAATCCCGCAATCCTGAACATTACCCATAACCAGAGGGCAGGAACTGGACATGTCCTCCTAGTACACATATGAACTTCTGTGACCCAAACAAAACGCGTAACGTAATTAAATGAATTTTGAATATTGGGTTCACTTTTAGCGATTTTTTTTTTAATGTTAACAAAAATTTTGCAAACGGTACCGTGTGACGTATCAAATAAAAGGACTTGCTAAGAGGATGAAAAATAATTTGTTTTAAAGTTATTAAAGAAAATAGATGTCAATTGACCATTCCCTCGGCCTCCCTTATCTCCAAAACCGCTCAGCCAACAATAAAACACATAGGGAATAGTTCTATACTTATAATAGATTACAGGAAAACCTGCAAGAAGACTATGGTCTTAAAATAACATGGTGGGAATGGGCAGTAGAAAATTAAATGTATGGTGGGAACATGTTTTTCAACTACAATGTTAAGTTTTTTCTTGGGATAAATTACGGAACCCTTCATTGTGCGTGGTCTGACATGCGCTTGCCGGTTTTTTTATTATTATGTTACTCTTTGACTCTCGTAATAAATGGTCGGAAAGATCAAAACTTTTTGGAGCATTAAATTAATTAAGCATAATCAGCTTGTAACGTTCCCACTATACTGGGACACAGATCTCTGTGTGTGAGGGATCCAATTAATTATTATTATTTTAAAAGCACATTTATTAAAATTATTAGATCATCATCATCATTACAGCTGAAAGACGTCCAATGCTGGACATAGGCCTCGATTTGCCATAGGTAATCGCCACGCTTGGCAGGCGGGTTGGCGATCGCAGTATGGTGTTGAAATGTATAGATAACGCTACTGCCCATTCTCTATTAAGTCCTTTAGTCGCCCTTTACGACACCCACGGGAAGAAATAGGGTGGTGCTATTCTTTACGTCCGGCACCACACGATTTCACACGGTTCAATTATTAGATATGAAGTATCAAACATAGCTGAAATTTTGGCATTATTTAAAGTCAAAGTAATTTATTTGCAAGAAAAAAAACGGTCTAAAGGATGTTTATATATACTCTCATACAACTCACACCTTCTTCCCATGGAGGTAGGCAGAAACTATAGAACGCCACCTGCTACGCTCCTTACATTTCAAATATTCATATTTTCGTTACTAAAAATAAATATTCCCTATATATTGAATAGTTGCACGGCGTGTGCGCGACGTGCATTTGTTTGGCCAAGGTCAACGGCGATTATCTGACCCTTAATCAAATTAAATCATGTATCAGACCCAAAAAAAAAAATTATTATACGACCTCTACAAAAAAGGTAAGTTGGTTTATGTCTTGTTAGTAAAGAAATATAAGGTAGGTAACCGTTTACCTTTTTACTAATAAGACATAATAATAATAGGTTAACAACACTTAATTTCTCCAAAATGGGCACAAACCTACTTAGCAATGATTAATTATCAGATAAAGAAATGAATAATATTATTGAAGCACGCTCACCATGCATGCTCGTCATTATGTCTTCTAATTGTTGTATTGTTATAAACAAACTAGCCTATGCCCGCGGCTTCACCCGCGTGGATGTCGGGAAATGTAATCCCACGGGAGCGTACTATCGGGATTGAAACTATCCAGTGTGTTTTTCTGTGTTCAATCTTTTTATTGACATTGTTTATCTTTAATAGTAAGTACTTAGCATCCCTAGTGTATTTTGTACTTTCGAATGCTTTCTGTTTAAAAATGACTGTTGCTAATTATATTTTTAATGTCACCGTTTTGTACCAATAGTTGCAAAATAAATATCTTATCTCTCTAATAGCACCATCCTAGTTCTTCCCGTGGGTGTCGTAAAAGGCGACTAAAGGGAAAATGCATAGAGAACGCTGCTGCCCATTATCCGTTCAGCCGTTTTTTGCGTGATTGAGTAACAAACATCCAAACACACATACTTTCACATTTATATTATTATAAGTAAGATATATATTGTAAGTCCGTGTGGTGCCGGACGTAAAGAATAGCACCACCCTATTTCTTCCCGTGGGTTTCGTAAAAGGCGACTAAGGCACTTACTAGAGAATGGGCAGCAGCGTTCTCTATGCATTTTAACACCATACTGCGATCGCCAACCCGCCTGCCAAGCGTGGCGATTATGGCAAACCCGGGGAGGCCTATTTCTAGCAGTGGATTTGTGTATTTCGGCTGAAATGATGAATTATGACGATGACAAATATTAATTAATTGCTAATTACGGATTAATGGCAAAAAATAAGTTCATTTTCTGTCTGTCAAACGGATTAACGGTGATAAAAACGGATCAAAGTCATAGATTTTGACTTTGAACTTTTAATCGTTGTATTTAGTGCATCTGAATTCCTATCTCATCTGGCCATTGTTTTTTTTACACATTGTCAATATGAAAGTCAATCTTTTCAAGTAAGAGGAGCTCGTGGCTAAGTAATAAAAGCCGCACGGGTCGATGCAACAGGTTAAGCAACGCTTGCCGGGGTTGGTCCGTGGATGGGTGAACATCTTTACATACCGTGACTCCTCCGTACCTCGTAAAGCACGTTAAGCCGTTGGTCCCGGATGTCATTCGTGGATCTTTGACAGTCGTTACGGGTGGTCAGAAGCCTGAAACTCTGACAACCAGTCTTACCAAAGGGTACACTGAAAAAAAGAGTGTTTACTATAACAAACATCTCTCATCTTGACTCCATACGAGCCTAACAAGATCATGACTTCTGAAGCTAGGAGAACTTTGTTAAATTATCATACGAGTAGTTCCGTCAACTAAGTAGATAGTTAGTTTAATTACGAGTAGTTATTTAATTTAACTCAAATGTTGGTCAGTTTAAGAATGATGTAATGCATATAATAATAATGTAATGAATGATTAAATAAATAAAATAATTTTAAGTTGCTTGTTACCATCAACTAAAATTATTATTTGATTTAAAAAAGTGAAGAAGTAAATTCAAACAAAGCATGTATGATGTAACAAAGACCGGTGATTATTCTGTACATGTCACATTGTCGATATAAATAAAATGAATTTGTTCTGGCAAATATGCTATCTTGTCTATAGTAAATAAATAAATAGTGATTCCAAACATTTTAATACCAACTAAGAGAAAATGTATCTTAGTTAGCTCGCATTTTTTTCAGTGTTTCATCGTGTTACCCAGTAACTGGGTTGTGGAGGTCAGATAGGCAGTCGCTCCATGTAAAATACTGGTATTCAGCTGCATCTGGTTAGACTGGAATCCGACCCCAAAATAGTTAGGAAAAGGCGGGCAGATTGATTGAATCTCTTTAAGTATGTGTCTTTGATAAGTTAAATAAAAAAAAATAACTTTAAATTGGTTCCACTTAGAGCACTGATTTCAACAGCACTTTTCCGAACCGCACCTGCATGTCGATTTTGGAAAATCTCACCGTGAATTCCTGCGTGGAGTGAGCTGTCAGTGTCATTAGAATAGAATACTCTTTATTATGTACACCATAAAAGTTACAGATATAAACAGTCAGTTCAGTTATTCCACTGATGCTAGGGATTGACCAAGCATACATTTATAATCATAATCGAGATTTTAATAATATTTTTATACTATTTCTTTTGATCATTTTATATTATTTCAAAGCTAGTATTTTATGTGTCTAAAAATTATTATTTAGGGGGATTTTATATAAAATTGCAAAACAGAAATTTAGTCAAACTCATTATAATGTAAAAAAAACTAAATTGAGTTTCTATTCAAAATCTCGATTATGGTTGTTAATGTAATCTTTGGTCCATCCCTAGCATCAAGTGAGATGACACTGACAGTTCACTCCACGCTCACGTCATCTAAGTTTTCACGGTGAGATGGTTACCGAATACCACTACTGAGCACTTCCACTAACCGCACTGAAACAAAATTTTGATAAGTGCGGTTCGGTGGAACAGTTTATTGATATTATTTTCAGTCCCCGAACGGCACCCAAAAAAACACTTATGCACGTCAAAATTAAAATTACATTATAAACATAGATAAGTTTGGTGTTTTCTAACTGTCTTCTCTGAATAGAAAGACCGAAACAAACTCAGAGGTCACAGCCTCTATTAAAGTCCAGTCATAAATCTTGGTCAGGCCATAAATGAGGACAATGCAGATTAGTCTTTTGAAGAAAGACCCACACAGTTAAGAATGGACCTGTCCAGTCAGTGTACGCATCGTATAGCTCAACTTAGAACTTAAAGAGCTCAACGATTTGACGAACAATTCCAAATAATGTCAAAACGCCAAACGTCAAAAGCCGCATAAAGGGCTCAAACTGCCAGACAATCAAAACACTTCACATTATAATTTTCTGAGTACATAACCCTTAAATCGACACGAATTATAATTTATTGTTACCTAATAGACCGCCAATAACCCGGTTTCCTTCAATCAGCACTCTAACTTATGATAAGAAACCGATAAATTTGTGCCACTTTTGTTCCCAAGTCGGTTACGGAAACAAACGGGAGCAATATTTAACGCTTTGTTTAGAAATCACTCATTGGCACTTATTAGGCTATTCACTCATATGTACTCATCAATCAATCATTCGACTCAGCCTATCGCAGTCCACTGCTGGACATAGGCCTCTCCAAGATTGCCCCACACACCCTGTCCTCCGCCTTCCGCATCCAGTCTGACCCAGCCACTTTCTTAAGGTCGTCGGTCCATCTAGCTGGGGGGCGTCCCACACTACGCTTGCCGATACGCGGTCTCCACTCCAGGACTCGTCTGCTCCATCGGCCATCGGTCATGGCCAGCCCACTGCCACTTCAGTTTGCTTACTCTGCAAGCTATGTCGGTAACTCCGGTTCTTTTCCGGATAATTTCATTCCTGATTTCATCCTTCGAAGAGACTCCAAGCATAGCCCGCTCCATAGCGCGCTGGGCGACCTTGAATTTGTAGATCAGCCCGACTGTCAGTGTCCACGTTTCGGCACCGTATGTCATGACAGGTAGGACGCACTGGTTAAAGACCTTAGTCTTCAGACATTGCGGGATAGGCGACGAGAAGACCTGATGCAGTTTTTCAAATGCCGCCCAACCCAACTGGATCCTTCTGTCGGCTTCTTTCTCAAAGTTGTGTCTACCGAGCTGGATGACTTGTCCTAGGTAGACATACTCCTTCACAACTTCGAGAAGTGACCCTTCGATGTGGATCGGACTCGGCAAGACGTACTCATAGGTAACCTATATAATAGGATGTACTGTATAATGCTAACATGTTCTAGAAATCGACGCCGTCATAACGAGGCTGCCAAAAATGTTACCTGTGTTTTAGCAGTATGGTATTATAGGAATGCAAAAACGGTATCTATAAGGACGGCTGTTATTATATCTATATCGACACTGCGTTCTTAGGAGCTTACACAGCCGGATAATTACTGTAGATGAATGGCGAAGGGAAAAAAAATGTAGCTGGGAAAAGATAACATTTCGTGGAATCTCTAAAGTCAAGGATGAATCAGTGCACATTTAAAATAAGTCTCATTCAATGTTTTTCTCTCAACATATCGTAAACTTCAATCATAGATTTTTTTGGCATGTAAATTCTTCACCCATGACGGTATATGATGTGTATACGCCTTGTATAACAATGTTGTCGAAATGAAATACTTGGATATCAAAATATGTTTTAATACTTTAACAATGAAGCGGAGCGGACCGGAAAATTTCTTAAGACGCAGATATATACCAGTGACCTTGAGTGGTTAGCTTGCGTGTTCTGTACTGAGCTCACGCAACGCGTCGTACGTTTCGCCAGTAATAAGACTCGCCCATCATGGAACGCTGTCCCCAATTTAACGCATTATTAATTTATTATACACAAATTAAAAGATATTTTAATAAAACGCGTATACTAAAGGATAAATAGTTAAATTATCTTTAAATTGGTAAAGGTTTCAGAAAAATACGCTTGGTATATTTTGCGCCATTCGCGTCGCGCCGCGTTAGACATAACTTTACAAATTAATTTTACTATGTAATATAAACATAATCTAAAATATTCACATATTAAATTATTGAGGAAATGCTCTAATTTAACATATATTTTTTTCAAATTATTAACACTACTCGTTTAGACATGATCTTCAGTAAAAATCATTAAAAGTCGGTTATCGTCGCCTTAACTCAGAGATTCGACGTAGGACGGTAGGACTAACGTTCAAGACGTCGCGCCGGACTACGGGTAGCGAATCTGAAATGGAAGTGAGCAGGACACTTGGCTAGACGTGGTGATGGCTGGTGGAGAAATGGTTGCTGAGAGACGGTAGAAGGAGCGTTGGCAGAGCGACGGTGAGGTGGGTGGACGACCTGCAGAAGATAGCGGGAAAGATCTGGATGAGACTCGCACTGACAGGGAAGCATGGCACAAAAGGGAGTAGACCTATAATCAGCACAACAACAAGGCATAAACACAAGAACAACAAACAACAACAACAAGAATAATGTTGCCAATATTTATATCTTGGTCTAGCTAAATAGTGTCGCGCTGCAAAATAACTAAAACAAAGGCCAACTTTGATTGGCTGGTGTGCGTGACAGCTACGTCTTTCACCGCGCCACGTCATTGTGCTGTCATTGTGTTATTCTAGAGTGCGTGCATTTTGCGGCCAACAGTGGGACGCCATTTCTTTCGACGAGTTCTGTACCCCAAGTGTAAGTTTGCAAGAGGGTAAACGTAACTATTTCGTTTGCGTTAAAATTTGACCGATAGATCATAATGCTATGAGTATAAGAGTGAGAATAAAAATCTTAACGCAAACGCGCTAGTTACGTTTACTCACTCGCAAACTTACACTCGGGGTACAGAGCTTTGACTGTCTATCGGAACATATTTATATCTTTGGTCTAGTTAGTGTCGCGCAGCAAAAAAACTAAAACAACCAGGCCAACTTTCTTATGCTGATGTGCGAGACAGCTACGTCTTACACTCGCGTCACGTCATTGTGCTGTCATTGTGTTATTCTAGTGTGAGTGCATTTTGCAGCCAATGGACTGACTGTCTAGACATATTTGTATCTTTGTGCCGCACCTTAGGAGGCTTATCGTCGTCCAGCAGTGAAATACGATAGGCTGAGTTAACTGATTAGTTTCCGAGTTTTAGTTTTCAAGGCCGTGTCACCGATGGGGCCATCGGAGACACGGCCCATTGGCAAAAATGACGAGTTTCCATACAAACTTTAGGCAAACCCTTTGGGGGAGGCTTATGTCCAGCAGTGGACGTATTTCGGCTGAAATGATGATGATACAAACTTTCATCCCCGATTTGACCCCTTTACAGGGTGAATTTTCAAAAATCTTTCCATACTCACTTTCGCTGCATGTATAACTAACTCTACTTGGGGTATAGTCTTGGATTCATCATTTCAGCCGAAGGACGTCCACTGCTATACATAGGCCTCCCCCAAGCACCGCCACTTCGACTGGTTCTGTGCTTCCTGCATCCAGCGGATACCTGCGGCCTTCACAAGGTCATCGGTCCACCTTGTAGGAGGTCTTCCAACGCTACGTCTTCCGGTACGCGGTCGCCCCTCCAGAACCTTTCGGCCCCATCGGCCATCAGTTCTGCGAGTCTTGGAGTATTTATCGGTATAGTGGATGGAGTTTCGCGCCAACACTTTTATAAAATATAATATGTCTAAAATAGACAGTCAAAGCTGTAAACTCGTCGAAAAAAATTGCGTCCCACTGTTAGCCGCAAAATGCACGCACACTAGAATAACACAATGGCAGCACAATGACGTGACGCGAGTGTAAGACGTAGCTGTCACGCACACCAGCCTATCAAAGTTGGCCTTTCTTTTAGTTCTTTTGCAGCGCGACACTCTATCTAGACATAAAAATAATCTAAGATGCGCCACAACAGCCTTCCGCATTCAGTCTGTCCCAGCTGATTTTTAAGGTGCGGCCCATTCAAAAAAAAAACCAGCCAAATGTGTGTCGGACCAAGCACAATGAAGGGTTCCGTAGTTGAAATGAATTATCTCAAAAACGAACTTAATATTGTAGTTCGAAAACATGTTCTCGCATACACCGATATACGTCACGGTCAGACGACACAGTTGGCGCACACTGGTCCCAAATGATAAAAAAGGGGACATTAAGAAATTTTTGACAAAAGGTCAACCGATTCAGCTTATTTTTTTTTTGTAGACAGCTGATGCAATTACAAATCACTTTTGTACATTGAGTTTTTGCCAAAAAAGCCGTATTTTCAGAGAAAAAAAATATTCAAATATATTTTTTGTATGAAAGAAATCCTAATTTTGTCTTTATCTTCCAAGATTCAAACGTATTCAAAATAAAACTTAAAGCAGCTTGTAGAGATGCTAATTGCTCACTACTTTGTCATAGACACTCTTCTGCGATTTTGTGCTCCTTTTGAGTTACATGCACTTTAAATATTTTTTGTATGAAAAAATCCTAATTTTGTCTTTATCTTCCAAGATTCAAACGTATTCAAAATAAAACTTAGCGCAGCTTGTAGAGGGGTTAATTGTTCATCACTTTGCCATAGACACTCAATTGCGATTTTGTGCTCCTTTTCAGTTACAGGCACTTTAAATTTTTCGTTGTCGGATGAGCTTTACTAGTTTTTTGTAGACAGCTGATACAATTACAAGTAACTTTTAAAGATGTATTTTTTGTTAAATAAGCCGTATTTTCAGAGTTAAAAAATTAATTCAGGCGGATTAGAAATAATCTTGTTAAAGATAGACTAAGATGTAATAACATTTTCTTCATTAATAAGTAACTCTTATAAATGTCTTTCTATTAAAAAAAGTCTTATTTTAAATATATCAAATAAACAACTTGGATATCTCAAAACGTGTACAGACATGTTCAGGTACAGGTAATTTATTGTGTGACTCATATTCAGATTATAAGCATTTTTTGGTAATGAGTCATTGCTTAATTAGCCGATTACTTACAATTTGGGCTATATTTGGTCATCTAACGCTAGTGAATGCGTCGGAAACGCTGAATGATAAAAAGGTATAAATTGCAATTAAAACTTTTCCTTCGTACTTTAACGGGCTTAGGACCGTCAAAATACAAACCTATATAATAATATAGGTATTGTATTAAGGCGTACTTAAAAAATTTGAACTACCTGTAACCCTAACGCTTAATTTATCTTTACATGCATGTTTTGTTTATTTATTTATTTTATACTTTATCACTTAATATGTATTTGATTTAGGGCAGGGATCTTGGCGTGCTTATCTGTTTTGGTCACTTTCTTCAATAATAAACGGCACTTGCACTATTAACAGTCTTTTAATTATAGTTCCACAACAAAACACACGCTTTTACAATTATTTTCACAGGTTAATTCACAGAGCAATGTTCGTGCGATCAAGATTCAATGTCAAGTCATTGTCACAATAAAATATCAGGGTATAATAAAAATAAACAATATTGTTCTACCCTACTTTGTCCTAATAAGTCATATGAAATGTAAAATACAACTTTTTATTTGACTACCCCAACAGTGGGTAGTCTTTGTTTACAAATGTAATACTTTGCTAGGGCTGTCGTCAACATAATATGAATAAATAAATAAATAAAACAAACACAAAAAATAAAACAAAGCGCATTTTTTCTCAGTACCTATAAACTTAATAACTTAAATAAACTAGATTACAAACTTACAAACTTAAATAAACTAACATGAACGTGCGTATGTTACAATGTGAATTATGCTAGCGGATCTCGTGGGGGATTATTCTCAATGTCGACGTATACTTCTTCCTCATCAGCAACTTCTAAATCGAGTTCATTGGGTGAAACGTCATCCTTTAGAAGATTTTCGGCTTCTTCAAACCTCTGCTGCTTTTGAATTTTGGTGAACTTCGGTCTTATGTTCGTAATGTACGGATCGGAGCTGATAAGTAACTGGTGTAAAATATCTTCATTTGTTTGCATTCTGCCTATCTTTCTAGTATGCTTTTCTCTGATTGAACGAAAATCTTTGTTTCTTGCTTCTGAGGCTTCTTCGGACATCATACCAATTGGAATAAAAGAAAAATGCTGGCAAATATCTGCACCATGCACTAAAAGTTTATGTACACTCGAAGGCATGTAATACCACGAGTACTAGCTGACATAAAGTTCTGCTGTTTCTCTGCAATAAATTCTAAATTTTTCAATATCTACATTTCTCCCAGAAGATATTGCCTGCAAAATTACAGCAAATCTCTTAATCAAATTAGCATTAACTCCTGTTATCTCAGCTGACCTTTCGTAATCATTGAAAAACCGTCGAGCTGTATTGCCATCGTTTGTTGTCCCAAAGCCTTGTTTGACGATATCAATCATTAAGCCAGTTACAACAAAAAACTCATGCTGCGTTAACTCTTTTCTTGATTTTCGGAGCAGTTTGTCCTCACCCCGAGCCGCCCATTTTTTGAAATCTAAGTTGTAAGATATGTGTAAAATACATTCCATGCATCGCAACCACATGTGAAGTGAAGATAAACCATATTTGTACATATCATGGATTTCTGGTTTGTTAAAAACGAGGTTCAAGTTGTTCATATCTTTCGGATTTGTTAAGCAAATGTTGCAATTGGCTGCAGACTGTGTCTGTGAAAGTGCCGTGCATACTTTGCCGTCGATCATCGTCATATGCAATTCATGAAATACTTCAAATTCGCCATCAAATAACTTTGTTGGTAGAAGGTTCTGAATTTCTTCTTGTAATGTTGCTTCTACTTGCTGAATATATTCTTTTGTTTCTTGTTTGAATTCGAACATAATTGGTCTGCAATAGTTTGTTGAAGAAGGGCGCGGATTTTCCCATACTATCACATCGTTGTCACTCATAAGGCGAAGTGGCACAAAACTAACCATAAATACAGAAGATTCTGAAAATATGTCACCAGTTGGTTTTTGTTTGTAACAACTTTGTGAAGAAGCTCCGTCACAGCCCCATTTACTAACTAGCTTCAAAACACCACCATTAATATATGAACCAGTCACTTTCAAAATCTTCTCGGCAGTTAAATCTAGAACTGCCTGTAACTTAATTTTAGCTCCTGACTCCGATATCACAATATCTTCTTTTGCTGGATAGCATTCTTTCTTCTTCAACAGTAACTTCTGGTAAGATGGAAAAGCCGCTGTGCCATTTGTACTTAAAATGGACCTCAAAGTTAGATATTGCCATTTTGATAAACTCAATGCTGTGGCAAGAGCTAAGGTGTCTTCCTCGGAAATCGATTTATCAGAAGCTTTATATAAAAAGTCACTTACTTCTTGCACCTTTTCTGGCTTATTTGAGAGGCACTTAATAACTTTAGAACAAACAGTGCGCCCGTTTTCATTAAGTTTAGCAATAAGAGCATAGAACAGCTCTTCTTCGGAATGCTCCAAAAGAGACAAAGAACGTCTTTTCTTCTGCTTATTTGTTAAATCTTCAAATGGTCGTTTATTTCTAGTTCTGGGAGTATTTGTGGTAGCTTCTGATGTAGATGCACCCGCTTCCTCTTCGTACGATAAATTATGCTCTTCTACGTCTACTGAAATGTCCTCTATGGTATATTCTGGATCAAACAACATAGGAAAATTCACAGAAGTTAAAGTTGGCCACAAAATTTTAGACTCCAACCACTCCTTGTTTTTAACACCAAATCTTTCGTTTCTACCTGAATTGTCCCATCTTCTAGCTAGGTTTGACGTATAATTTTGGCAAAACTTTTTGATAATACTGAGCTCTTCGTTTGGAATTTCACTTGAAATACGATTTATAATGGTTTGACACAGTAAATCACTATTTTTAAGGCACCCACTATTACTCAAAAATGAAAAAATGTCTAAATTAGTCACAAATGTAGTCATTTTGATACAAAAATGTTACAGGCAAATAAATAAAAGTTACAATGTGGTGATAGTTGATAAAAAATTGTGTTGTTTTGTAATGAACAAAAACGGGTTCCGCTTGCCCTTATACTATTGATATATGACTCATTATCCAACTATCCCGTTACTTAATGGGGTAGTTAGATAATGGCTCATTACCTAACTACCTCATTACTTAATGGGGTAGTTAGATAATGAGCCAAATATTCTTGCAATTTGGATGAGTCACGAGAAAATAAAACATATTAAGATGTGCTCCTACATAAATACCGCAAAACTACAAAGGGAATTTTTAATTGCAATTTATATACCTATTCATCATTCAGCGTTTTCGACGCGTTCGACTAGATGACCAAATAGAGCCGAAATCGTCACTTATAGGGTAATTAAGCAATGACTCTATACAAAAAAAAATTTACATACGAGTCACACAATAACTTACCTGTACATAAACATGTCTGAACACGTTTTGAGATTTCCTTGTTTGTTTATTTGATACTGATAATTTCATATATTTGTAAGAGTTACTCTACAAGCTGCGCTAAGTTTTATTTTGAATACGTTTGAATCTTGGAAGATAAAGACAAAATTAGAATTTTTTTATACAAAAAATATTTAAAGTGCCTGTAACTCAAAAGGAGCACAAAATCGCAGAAGAGTGTCTATGACAAAGTGGTGAGCAATTAGCACCTCTACAAGCTGCGCTAAGTTTTATTTTGAATACGTTTGAATCTTGGAAGATAAAGACAAAATTGGGATTTCTTTCATACAAAAAATATTTCAATATTTTTTTTCTCTGAAAATACGGCTTATTTGGCAAAAACTCAATGTATAAAAGTGATTTGTAATTGCATCAGCTGTCTACAAAAAAAAAAATCAGCCGAATCCGTTGACCTTCTGTCAAAAATTTCTTAATGTCCACTTTTTTATCATTCGGGACCAGTGTGTGGCGTAGTGGTTAAGCGATTGACTGCTGCGCTGCGTGTCGCGGGTTCGATTCCCGCACGGAACAAATATTTGTATGACCTACAAGTAGTTCTTCCGGGTCTGGCTGTTTGTGCATGTGAGTTTAAATGTTAGTAAACGCACCCACAATTCAGGAGAAATTCCTAGAGAGGGGCAACGATTAAAAAAAAAAAATCTAAGTGCAAATTATGTAAGTTGGTCGACTATTACTGTTTAGCTTGTAAAGCGTACTTTGCTGTGGTAGTTTTTCTTTTAATGACATTATGTACTACTGCCATGATTTTTTTCACATAACCAAAAACGACAATTTAACTGGCAGCATGATTTTTTTTGTTAGAGTCAAGTGTCCCCCACACTTGACTCTAACAAAATAAATCACTTTAAAGTTTAATATTCCGCAGACGGATCCCTGAATCGAAAAATGGTTTTTCCTCAATATTTTTGAACGTCCTATCCAAAGATACTGCACATCATTGAATAGCAGAGAAAAAAAAAATATCATCACCACTTTACGCGCCCGGGAGATACCCCAAAAAACTTTACTACTTTGTCGACGTAATTAAGATAACCATGCTAAATTACAGCTTTCTAGTACCTACTAAGATTCTCTGAGCTAAGCCGGGGACAGACAGACAGACAGACGGACATAGCGAAACTATAAGGGTTCCTTGTTTACTACGGAACCCTAAAAACAAATGTTCAAACGACGGATTAAAATATTGATTATTAGATCTGCGCGTAAAATATGTATTTAGTGTGTTTCCTTGAAGATTAACAGACGGCGTGTGATTGCAAAATGTTATCTTTTGTAATATGACATAAGTCGTCGTCGTCGTCGTCTCGTCTGTCGGTCTGAACGCGATACACTCAAAAACTACAGAACTTATTTTCATACGGTTTTCACCCATGGACGGAGTGAATCATGAGAAATGTTTAGGTGAAAAATTCATTAAGGTTTTGTGTGTAATTGGCTGAAATATGACGATCATTTTTGAAGATGTCGGAAAAAATCAAGGCGACTTTTGAGCTATTACATACGGGCGTGCGCCGCGTAAACTAATAATTGAGTTCTTTGAAAATGATGTATTACCTACAGAATTATTCCTCCCGTGGGATATCCATGCGAGCGAAGCCGTGGGCAAAACCTAACCTAACCCATCTTTTGTATTATAAAGATAAAGATTAATCAATAAAAAGTTCCATTACGATTTATTTAATACTGATAAGGTAACGAGAAGCTAGCGAACATTGTGACAATTTGATTTATGAATTATGCAATCATTCAGTCTATTGCAGGCCATTACTGCATTACGCAGATATATGCCAGTGACCTTGAGTGGTTAGCTTGCGTGTTCTATACTGAGCTCACGCAACTCGTCGTACGTTCAGCCAGTAAAAGGACTCGCCCATCAAGGAGCGCTGTCCCCAATTAGACGCATTATTAATTAATTATACACAAAATAAGAGGTATTTTAATAAAACGCGTATACTAAAAGATCAATAATTAAATTATCTTTAAATTGCTCAAGGTTTCAGAAAAATACGCTTGGTAGATTTTGCGCCATTCTCAGTTTTTTATCCGCGTTAGACATCATTTTACAAATTAATTTCACTATGTAATTAATATACACATAATCTAAAATATTCACATATTAAGTTATTGAGAAAATGCTCTAATTTAATATAATATTTTTTTCAAATCTATAACACTACTCGTTTAGACGTGATCTTCAGTATAAAATCATTAAAAGTCGGTTATCGTCGCCAAGTCTCCAGCAAACAGGCGCGACGCCAACAGTGCGACGCGACAGTACCAGTAGTAGCACAATTTCTATGATAACTTCATGGAAAGTGTCGCACTGCGCGTCGCACTGGCTGTCGCGCCCTCAATATCACGCCAGTCTGCACTAGCCTTTAGTACACAGTTAGCTATAAGTCTATGTGTACGATTCTTGCAGATAACTAAATAATTACCGAGAATCGGCAAACGTAAGGCACTTCAATTTTACAAGTACCTCAATCAATCTGCCTATAGCCTTTTCCAAACTGTGTTCCGTCTGACCGGATTCATCTGAACACCAGTATTTTACATTCATGGAGCAACTGCCTATCTAACTTCCACGACCCAGCTACTGAGTAACTCGATACCCCTTGGTAAGACAGGTTGTCGGAGTTTCGGCCTTCTGACGACCCGTAAGGACTGTCAAAGATCCACGAATGACAGTCGTTTTCCAAGGCACGGGGTTCTTGGTATGCAAAGATGGTCACCCATTCACGGACCAACCGCGGCAAGCGTAGTTTAACGTGATCGATCGGCACGTGCAGATGTTATTACTTATCCACAAGACCCTCTATACTACAACACTATATTTATATCAAATCAAATCAAAATATTTATTTGCGTAAAACATGGTATGAAATGGTGTTAAATACAAATTTATATGGCACAAACATGTTTAGCTAGGATAAAAACATAGCATGCAAAATTATAAATTTAGGTGAAAAAGGCATCAACCATCAGCATTTTTAAAACATATTTTTTAACCATTTAAAAAACTTAATTTTAAATAATCTTGTATTTAGTGTTTTGAAATGTCTCTTGGTATTTTGTTATAAATGCGCACACGCATTGCTACGCAGTTATTATTGTACTTAGCTAGTCTAGGGAAATCATTCAACACCAGTTTATGAGGATCTCGTCTGTTCCTAGGATTCACATCATTTGCAAACTTGAATAATTGTTTATTTTTAATTACAAACACACTTTCTCAAATGTAAAGTGACGGTAACGGTAACACACTAAGTTTATTAAATATACCATCATCATTTCAGCCGAAAGACGTCCACTGCTGGACATAGGCCTCTCCCAAAGGGGGGAGGGTTGCCATAAACGCCACGCTTGGCCGGCGGGTTGGCGATCACAGTATGGTGTTAAAATTGCATAGAAAACGCTGCTGCCCGTTCTCTAGTAAGACCCTAAGTCGCCTTTTACGACACCCACGGGAAGAAATAGGGTGGTGCTATTCAATACATCCGGCACCACATGAAACTATATCTATATATCATGGTTTTAATCGAACCTCAAATAATCCCCATTTTGCAATCCTAAAAATATTGTTGTACTCTCTTGAATTAAATGAATGAACCTCAAATAATTTCTATTTAGGGCTCCTAAACCGTCAAGTAAGTGCGACCAACTTAAATTAAAACATTAAAAGAGACTATATTATTTAAGGAATCGGTTTGTCAACCGGGTAGACTGTATTTCTTCACGTCTGTGGGACTATAGAGAATTTACTGCCCTGATGGGAGTACATCTTAGAGACCGTTGTTCCGTTTGGAGCCGGACGTAAAGAATATCACCATCCCATTTCTTCCCGTGGGTGTCGTAAAAGGCAACTAAGGGATTTACTAGAGAATGGGCAGCAGCGTTCTCTATGCATTTTAAAACCATACTGCGATCGCCAACCCGCCTGCTTTTTTTTGGGGAGGCCTATGTCCAGCAGTGGACGTCTTTCGGCTGAAATAATGATGATGAATGATGATATTATTTTTAAAAAAACCGGCCAAGTGCGAGTGTTTGTTGTATGGGAGCCCCCCTTAAATATTTGTTTTATTCTAATTTAAATATTCATCTTTAAATTGAATATACGAGTATATCTAAGTATTTGGTGAATATTTCAAGTGTCTACCTGTTACCGTTATCAATATAGAGCAAAATTGACCAAAAAAATCACGTTTGTTGTATGGGAGTTCCCTTAAATATTTATTTTATTCTGCTTTTTAGGCAACGGAAATACATTATCTGTGAAAATTTCAACTGTCTAACTATCACGGTTCATGAGATACGGCCTGGTGACAGACGGACAGAGACAGACAGATGGCGGAGCCTTAGTAATAGGGTTCCCGTTTTACCCTTTGGGTACGGAACCCTAAAAACGTCAATTAATCTACCTAGCCTTGTTCTATATTGGGGTCGCCTTCCAGCCTAACCGGATCCAGCTGAATACTAGTTTTTTTACATGAAGTGACTTCCTATCTGACCTCCACAACCCAGTAACTGGGTAATACGATACCTGGGTATATAAATAACGGCGCAGGATAGCCTTTACCAGAAGTGATCATCGTATTAGTGGTTCAGCAGCTTCAATATCATCAGGATTGTGCCGGAACATAGCAGTTCGTCGTGGACGTGGTACGACAGCGGTTCCCTTCACATCTTCTTCTGTCATCAGAAGACAGCCGCCACGCAACCATCGATACGACGCTCTGCTAGTGTGACTGTCAGCAGCCAGTGTCCCTCATATCCTCCTGTAACTCTAAGTTTTTGGAGGATCAGTTAAATATTTCAGCCCAAAGACGTCTACTGCTGGACATAGGCCTCCCCCAAAGGGGGGGGGGGTGTTGCCATAATCACCACGCTTGGCAGGTAGGTTGGTGATCGCAGTATGGTGTTAAAATGCATAGAGAACGCTGCTGCCCATTCTCTAGAAGTCCCTTAGTCGCCTTTTAAGACACTGACAACAGGTAAACCGCTGTCACTGTCAGACTGCATAGAAAAGAAAGAGAAGCGCGATGACACAACGCTTGTAATTTATTGCAAAATATGAAGCAAATATTTATTTACTCAAAAATGAGTTGAGTAATCGAAAATAAAAAACAACCAATTTCTGCATACAAATAAGACGTTCTTGTTATTAATTAAATACCTACCAACAGTACGTTGATATTTAATGCAGATATTTTGGATTGAAACTCAAAGTAAAGTGTTAGTTTACCGTTCATTTATATCGAGATTTTTTTTATAAACGTGTTTTGGTAACAACCAAGTTCTGAGAAATAAGTTCAAAAATAACATATACGTATATAGATTTGGCAATTTTTTTTGTTTAAGACAAGAGGCTAATGATGAAAGTAGGCTTTACTTTCATCATTTGCCTCTTGTCAGCGCTTTAAGACACCCACGGGAAGAAATAGGATGGTGCGTTTTACGTCCGGCACCACACGAAACAATTGAAATATATTATTAAGTGTATTAATATAAATCACGGTCGATTTGTCGCCGACCTTGGCCGTGACCCAGGGGAACACTAAGAACGGGATGATGAAAACATTGAATACAGTATGGGTTTGACCGACATTTGTCGGGTTTTTAAAGGTGACTTCATTATTGTAATTCTGTTGTCGTCAAAATCATAGGGGCTCTAAACAGGATAACGTTATACTCAATGATAAGCTATAAAATGATTGAATATTTATTAATGATGGGGCGTTTGGCTTGTTTGTCACAAAAAAGGCCGGACTTAGCTAATATAGATCCTGAGATCTCTCTATAACAGAGGGCCTAGACCACAGAACACTTATACTCAGGGCGAATTTCACCAATGGAACTGAACGCGATCAGCACATTTAAACCGACGTTTCCGAGGACGGTTACGCGACACCACGCAGCGAAACACGACGCCGACATCGTGTGTTTAGTTATAGTTTAATTTGGTTAATGTTACTATAATAAAAATATGTCTGTTTAGGTTAAGGTATTTATCTATGGGCCTGCGTAGCCTGAAATAAATGGATTATTATTATTATTATTAAACCGAGTTCAAGAGCTGTCAGTGTCATTATTCCAAAGAAAATAATGACACTGACAGCTCTTAAACGTGGTTTTATGTGCAGATCGCGTTCAGTTTCATTGGTGAAATTGGCACTCAGAGAGGCCTAGACAAAGTAACATTCGATTAGCGATAACGCTAGTAGAAAAGCTACAAAATGAGTGAGGTTGACATAAGCTAACGAAATGGCACGTGATCATAGGTCAACGAATAGAAATTAGCTAGACAATGTTATTTATCATCATTCGATTCCATGAAACGAATCCACAGCGTCGAACGATACCTTCCATAGAGATGAGTAGCCAAGTGGCACTTTTTGACAAGCGTTATCGCTAGTTTTCGATTCGTATGAAGGAATTCGAATGAAAAACTAGCGATAACGCTTGTCAAAAAGTGAAATAACGATAGCGATTGTAAAAATAGAATCGCTCCGAAACGAATGCCATCTGTCTAGGCCCTCTGAATAGAGAGACTCTGATAAAGAGATATATAGGGTCAAATCAAATCTCCGCAGGTGTGATGAGTATCGATACTTAAACATGATAAAATAAAAAATTTATTAATTTGATGATTTTTGGGGGTTATTTTTATTTTATTTATTTATTTATTAGGGACAAAAACAGGTACATGCTAAAAATACAAAGAAATACTTAAACTAAGATTTAACAAACATGTAACCCACACCTTTGTCCACGATTTAACTAAAGGTTCAAAGTGCTAAAGAGAAGTGATGAAAAAGAAAAAGAAAAATAAAACAATAGTCGCTACCACAATATTGCTGTGTTCTATAGGTTAGCTTAATTTAACTAAATTACTCGCTAAACAAAATATCCAGAGCCATTTTCTTAAATGATTGCTTAGATAGACAAAATATATCCAGATCAATAAAATGCGTGTGTAACGCTGGGGAACGTGCACCTCTTCGACGCCTTGTTGATTCTTACATCAACAAGGCGTCAAAGAGGTGCACGTTCCCCAGCGTTAGTCCTGCATATGTCTGTATGGAATAGTTGAGGGACGCACGGGGTGCGCGTCCCTCAACTATAACCTCCTCCCTACGAATAACACTTCTGGGTACCTTGTAACACAATTTGTTTGTTAGGTCAATACAATCAAACTTGTTACTGAATATGCCGTGCAGTGTCATGACATCAAGTAACAGCCACCGTGATCCCAAATCCAGTATGCTATATCGTTTCAACAGCTGCACGTAAGGAACCTTTGATTGGAAGCACTTATAGTTCATGGACCGTAAGAACTTTTTCTGTACCCTTTCAATTCTAGTGCCGTATTTGTCGTAGAAAGGGTTCCAGATCGGGACGGCGTATTCTAACTGGGATCGTACCAAAGTCTTATAAGAGAGTATAGAGTTATCGACCAGACGACCACAGTTAGTGTAATCACTTAAAATTCTGTAAATTTTACAGACGTGATGGGTATCAAAAAGTAATCACGATAAAATAATTATAAACAGATTTTCTCAACTCATACTTGCAGTAAAAACACTAACAGAGGTCGTCGACCAAAAAAAAAATCATCAATTCTTTTTAATTTTTATTTTTTGCTGTTTAGATATTCATACCAATCACGTCTGCGGAGTTTTGCTAGCTATTTTAATTTAAACCTGTGTACGGTTCATCCGCTACTTTCATTTCAATGTTCTCTGTAAGTGTGAGTGAATGCCGAAATCCAACATCTTTTTATCGATTCACTGATACAAAGATGGACGGACGCAGTGAAAGATAATAAAAAGCAAAAATGAACGAAAAGTTAATCGTCTAAAAAAAAAATCTATGGGACCAACCCTGAAATCGCGAAATAAAAATCAGCTGTTCCATACATTTTGTCGATTTAAGTGAACACAAATGTAGGGAACAGCTGATTTTTTTTTCGCGATCTCAAGTTTGTCCCATAGAAAAATTTTAACAAAATGATGAGTACAATGACCCCTTTTCGGGTTTAGTATAAACAAAAACTAATGTTGTATAAAGAAATAAATTGTAAATTGAAAAAGAAGAGATAATTTCGTAATTAATTCATTTGGTAACATTTATGTTTAAAACGGACCATTTTATTTAACGATGAAAAAGAGATGTTTTTTTTTTTTTTGTTTTATTGTGTATTGTTGTTGTTTATTCATCATCAAAAAAAAAATACATACAGATAGTTAAAGAAACAATCAGTGGGTAGAAAGTTATACATATATATACATGTTTGTTGTAAAATCTGCTGCCTCTCAAACTAGGTTATAACCTGTATTTTGAGAAACAGTGTACGGCCACTAAATTCTTATACACTATAACTGTTACAACATTTATTAACGAACAGTGTCGTTCTTATTTTGTGATTATGTGATTTATGTGATTGTATGTATATGTGTGTGAGAGGGTGTATGTGCATGTAGTGAAAGGTAAGTATTGTGTGGGAGTGTGTGTATGTGTGATAAAGTGGGGTGGGAGGAGGGTGCGTGCGCTTATATTGTGTGTATGTTAAAGAAATCAGGGTGCGTGAAAGATTAGGTGATGTATGTAAGTAGAGACTCCGTATAGGCATAATTCCTCTCTAGTAGCCACTCTGTTACTTTAGTTTTTACCTCGTGAGTTTTGAGATTTAGGATTTTTTATTTTTTATTAATTTTATTGTAAATGTTACTACTAAGTATATAAAATTGATGCGTTGCGAAAGTCGTTTTATGTTGAGATCCAGTGATGAGTTGTAATCGCTTATTTAGATTTGAGAAATGCAAATGGAGCAAAAGAGTAACCGTCTGGTATCCGAGAAATGGCAAACGACATCGAGGAAGGCAAAGAAAACGCTGGAACGACGAGATGGAAATCACGGCAGGAAAATTATGGACTCGAATAGTAGTCGATAGAGAGAAATGGAAGGAAATGGAGGAGGCCTTTGCCAATGGGCACACAGACTAAAACAGCCGGTGTCAGTAATAGAATTATTTTTATTTTACTTTTCAACGTTTTTTTTTTTTTACAACTTGTCAATAATTTTATTTTAGTAGCATAAGTTTCAATGGTCTGAATAAATGGCTTTTATTATTATTATTTAGATTTGGCGGCGGCAGCTTAGCATGAGTTCTTAAAGTCGATCGAAGCACAAAAAGCTGACGTACCGTAAGGACTTTGCAGTTAGAGTATAGTTCAGTTGTTGGGAATCTGTAGGGTTTTCTAGTCATTACTTTAAGTATTGCTCTTTGTGCTCTTTTTACTCTTAACATTTTAGTTTTCGTTGCTCCACCCCATGCAGTAATACAATACCCAATAACAGATTGGCAAAGAGCATAATACACCATCTTCAGAGTGTCCAGACTAGCCGACTCTCTCAGTGACTTAAAGACGTGTATAAGGCGCATTGTTCTTGTGGTAAGGGCGTCAATCTGTTTGTCCCATCTTAGTCCATCGTTAATCTGAACTCCGAGATATTTTATATTGTCAGATCTAGTAAGAGTTGGACAGTCACAAGATGGTACTGGATTTGAGCATGAGTGAGCTGTAATAATAAAGGTATGTGACGGCCTCGTGTTACGTCGGATTGCGAATGGAATGTAAGTGGTTTTGGTTAAGTTGAGTGTCAGAAGGTCAGAGTTCAGCCATTTCATTATCTTGGACTGGGCTTCTTCTGCAGTAGTCTTCACCATGTCCCAAGAAGGTCCGTAAACGAGGATCGCAGTGTCATCTGCGTACGCGTAGATGTCACAATTAGGCAGGTTCATCTTGCAAAGGTCGTTTACGTAGAAGAAGATGTTCACACGTCCGTAGATTTTTTTATGTTACCCTCTTTGGTTGATTGTGAGTCGAATTAACGAGGAAGGTTGTTCGCGCTTGTTATTTTAGAAGGTTGAACTTTATTTTAAGTTATTAGAACTAAGTAGAAGTGTGACTGTAGTGAAATATACTAATTATCTGAAATACTCCGAATAATAGTGGAACTTACATAGATTTATTTTAACCAGTGATCTAAGGTACCAACTACATTTTCCAAATCACCTTTTCTCGGGTACCCCAATATCCTCTCTTTCGCCGAGCGGCCTTAATGAGGCCGATGTCAATCATGCGGGATTCGCCAATCGGTCTGATTCAGTCCGACTTATTCAGTTCGTTCGTGGCGCACACCCATTTTCGCGCCAAATAGGCTGGTTCAGAAGAGGTTACCTCTCTTCTGTCAATTATGCCGGATTCGCCATCCGATCTGGTTCAGACCGACTGATTCAGTTCGTATAGTGGCAAATCCCCATTTCGCGCCAAAAAGCCGACACGAGAGAGGATATAGATGCAACAATATCTAACCAGACCTACGAAACTCATTATTTAAACTAACATCAAATTGCATTTGTTATCCCTATTACACTAACTTCAAATTGCATCTACTACGAGTATACAATATACACGCGACCCTCATCCCGACCTCATCTAACCTAGTTCTATAAAAAAACTAACTACAAATTACAAAACTACTGCAGGCCACCCTAGGCAATCATCGACTGGGTAATTTTTTTCTAACACTAATCATAACTTGTCCCCTCCCTGGGGCGTGGGCAGTTCATTTAGATACACGTGTTCAAGTCAAGTCAATGAACTGTGCTCTTCTTTTATTTACACGTGTTTTTTAAGGCTTTAAATGCCTGGGTGTTGTTGTGGTCTTCTGTAGGTTAGAAGTTAGTGGAAAAATAATACAACGCCGAAGTGGCAATAACTTCTAACTGACGAAGTGATCGATTAACACAAAGTGAAAAAAACGTTTAATAGTTCCTTGACAAGTTAAATTGATTAATCGAAGTGCCATTAACTTCTAATTGTCGAAGTCAACACGCGTCCCATAGAAGTTAGAATGCGTAGATTTTGTGGCTATTTTTCATGGCATTTATTTTAGGCAACCTGAAAAAGGCGAAGGGGGTAGAATGCTGTAAAGTGACTAATTTTGCCATAGTAACGGCATCAGTAATGTCACATAGGCTATGGAAAAAGCTTTATTATATTATTTCTACTTTACTTAATACTGGCTGGGGAGTTTGTTGCGCCACTTCTTCTTCCCAGCTAAAGCACTAGGAAGTGGTGAAGGGTGGGCGTTTATGGGGGACTGTCAATTTTTGACGTTCGAAAAGTGCTAATTCTCAGCCTAGTTTTAATAAGTAACTTTTGTTTTTTTTTTATTTATCATTCAATGATTTTCATGAAAATTAACGCCATTAGTTGGCACCACTTTGTCAAGTGGTCTTCCATTTCGACACTGAATATAAATATTTGATGACGTTCATCATTTGTTTCAATCATTCGTTCATCATTCAGTCACGACTGAAGAAAATTAGGCGTTTTGACACTTTTGACAGGTGCCCGGACCTGACGTCTCAGTGCTGGCACCTAGTGAACGTCATTTCAGAGAACCCTCATTGCTGTGACTTCCTTTGGAAAAGGTTCAAAAGAATAGTGCAATAGGTTGAATTAGGTAATTAAGTACTTAATTGATTCTGGAAATAATAATGGAAGATTTTTTTACCATTTTTATAGATAATGGTACGGAACCCTTCGTCCGCGAGTCCGACTCGCACTTGGCCAGTTTTTTTTTCTTTTCTACTCACTAGTACATCACATTTACTTGTATGCTCACAAAAATCGCTCGACTTAATGTAATACGAAGACACTGCCTCCCAAGGTACAGGATTTTCCTAGTTTGGGAGACCGGGTACCTATTCTTATTTGACTTTCGACTTCATTGCAGTCACTAACCACCTTTTGTATCCATTAATTGTGTAATGTTACTCAAGTCTGTTTACCCTTCTGTATTATTGTCAAAGTTTATGTTTTGTGTGAATAAAAATTTATTATTAATATTATTAATAAAATGTGATCCATTATTATGTTCGCAGATTTGATTCAAAGAATTAGTAATTAGTAGTATTAACAAGTGTTATTGGGTTTTTCCATCTGGGATTTCTCATAAGTCGCGCTGGTCTGTAGGAGCCTTAATACGTTTCTTGTGATTAGACGGGCGTTGATAGCTGTGACACAATTTATAACTTTTGTAACTATCATCGTTTCTATTGTAATTATGTATTATTATTATAATTTGTTGTTGTTCCAAAATAAAACTTTTCCTTTTTTTTTCAATCAGTCAATTCAGCATAAAGCAGTCCACTGCTGGATATAGGCCTCTCCCAAGCTGCGCCACAACACCCTGTCCTCCGCCTTCCGCATCCAGTCTATCCCAGCCACCTTTTTAAGGTCGTCGGTCCATCTAGCTGGGGGGCGTCCCACACTACGCTTGCCGTTATGCGGTCTTTCCTTTTTTTAATATACCTATATTAATAGTTGATCGCTGACTATTAACACCGCTGCCACGCCACCGAGTACTCGTTTGTTGTAGCGATAAGAGCTTTCAAAGAGAGTAATCGCTCAGTGACGCTCGCCAGGCAGAACACTCGCTGACAGACTCACGCTTAGTACATACATTTCAATCATTGTCGCCGTCGCGCACTAGCTACGCGTTGCTCGCCACCCAGTTTTTAGTTCTACTAGCTTCTCGTTAATCAGGTGACACCCATTGCATGAAAGACATTACTGATGATAAATGAGAAAATACTATCCGATAATTGCATAAATAAACAAGTATCCAATAACTTAACGTAATAATGTTGAAGTAAATAGCCACATGTCCCTTTATTGCCCAAATATCCGCCAGCGAAAAGGCAATTTCCTGCCTATTACCCATATTTACGTAACTTGGTAGGTAGAGTTTTCAACAGAATAGAAACTATTATAGCTTGACAATATTTTAGCACGTAATACGCCTCGACTGCCTCGTTGGTCTAATGGTCGCTAGTGCTACTTCGGAGCCTGAGGTCCTAGGTTCGATTTCTAGGTCACGCAGTGTTATTGGGTTTTCCATCTGGAATTTATCAATAACAGCCCGGAGTTTGGATTTCTGGCCGTTTGATGGCAATAGGCTCGCCCCCTATTAAATGGGACTTAAGACGGAGATATATGCCAGTGGCCTTGAGTAGTTAGCTTGCGTGTTCTGTACTGAGCTCACGCAATGCGTCGTACGTTCAGCCAGCAATCGGACTCGCCCATCAAGGAGCGCTGTCCCCAATTTGACAAATTATTAATTTATTATACACAAAACAAAAGGTATTTTAATAAAACGCGTATACTAAAAGATCAATAATTAAATTATCTTTAAATTGGTGAAGGTTTCAGAAAATACGCTTGGTAGATTTTGCGTCATTCTCAGTTTTTTATCCGCGTTAGACATAACTTTACAAATTAATTTCACTATGTAATATAAACATAATCTAAAATATTCACATATTAAATTATTGAGAAAATGCTCTTATTTATCATATATTTTTTTCAAATCATTAACACTACTCTTTTAGACGTGATCTTCAGTATAAAATCATTAAAAGTCGGTAATCGTCGCCTTAAACATAAATTTTGGCGAAAGTAGATGTACTATACTCGTAGGTACACCTCTGCCTAGCCCTGCCGGGAATACGAGCAGTCCATTTTCTTTTAAAGGAGGCATGTTTGCTGAGGCAAGGGTTGACGATTTTTATGCCATAATGCGTAAAAAAGCAGCATCTCTGATATTTAGGATCCGGGGGAGCGCCAACGGAATTCTGAAGATGATATCAAAAAGACCGGAGTCTGCAGTGCTGGGGAGCCATATTCGGCTTCACGTGACGAGATGACGCAATGTTTTTTTTTTTTGGTTATTATTTATTGTGAATGTGTTCGAGAATGCATTCACAATAAACAAATACAATACTAACATAGTTTTTAAGTAATATTATTGTTATTAACAAAGGTCTATCAGATGTCAACAAAGCTATATTAGTATTGTATTTGTTTTAAAAAAAAAAAAAAAATCAGAAAAAAAAATTGTCCATAACTTTATAGTTTATGGACATTATAGTTTATTTCTGATAAAAGTTAAAAAAAAAAAAAAAAAAACTTATATTTATTTTTTAAACAAATACAATACTAACATAGCTTTTAAGACCTTTGTTAATAACATTATTGTTTGTGTCTTAAAACTATGTTAGTATTTGTATTTGTTTATTGTGAATGCTTGTGAAAAAATTGTCTATAACTATAAAGTTATGGACAATTTTTACGTCTGATATAAGTTTTTTTTTTTACAGTAGGTACACATATTCAACCCTTCGGGGATTACAAATATGATGTTATATGTTATTGACCATAATTAACTTTACGGGTTTCCCTCGGTTGGAAAATGATCATCATCATCTGCCCAGCCTTTTCCCAACTATGGAGGCCGGCTTCCGGTCTAACCGGATGCAGCTAAATAAATTTACATGGAGCGATGCCTATCTGACCTCCACAACCCAGTTACTGGATAATACGATACCCGTTGGTTAAACTGGTTGTCAGACTTTCGGGCTTCAGACGACCCGTAACGACTGTCAAAGATCCACGAATGACAGCCGGGAAACGGCTTAACGTGCTTTCCAAGCCATGGAGGAGTCTCGGTATGTAAAGATGGTCACTACGAGACCAACGGCTTACCGTGCTCGGCTGGAAAATCCAATACAGAAAATCTCACTAACAAAGGTCAAAGCACTCAATTTTCTCCACCAGTGACCAGACTATATCTGCTTACCAAACTTTTGTTATTAGCTCAATGGCTGGTAAAGTTCGCTTTATTTGGTCACAGACCCTTGTAATAAAATTGTGTTGGCCGACGCAACAATTTATTGGTACCGTACTTAGGCACACGACGCACTGGTGTTTATGTTTTAAGGTGAATTATTATTTTCCTCTTTTGTTATAACTTTTACTAGGAGCGACCTGACCTACATTTGAGGTCCATAATTTAAAAGTGAGCTACATTACACTTTTTATTTGTGAATTTACTGTTTGCTGTAATGGTTCAAAAAGTTTGTTATTATTATTGTAGACTGTTAATAAACTCTTAAAGGTCTATCAATGTCTGTTAAGAGCACTCAAACTCAAACTCAAACTTAAAGCATTTATTTCAATTAAACCAAGTACAGACACTTTTGAATGGTCAAAAAGTCGGTCAGTTAGTCAGAAAGTTGAAGTGATTTGCCCATTCCAAAGCGTAGATCTCTATGGAGAAGAGCAGGCAAGAAGCTCTAAGAACACTCTTTTAAATCAAGATTTATTACAAAACCCCGCAGTGATTAAGCGATTGACTGCTGCGCTGCGTATCGCGGGTTCGATTCCCGCACGGAACAAACATTTGTATGACCTACAAGTAGTTGTTCCGGGTCTGGCTGTTTGTGTATGTGATTTTAAATGTTTGTAAACGCACCCACGATACAGGTGAAATTCCTAGTGTGGGGCAACGTTTTAAAAAAAAATAAAAAAAAATAATAAATCCTGGGTACATTATTTTTGTCGCTAACATACCGGGATGCCATGGCGGTGCAGCCAGGTCACGTCGCCAACAAAATGTATGGTTCAAAATTAATGGCACCGCCAGGTGAGCCACCGACCATAAGCCGTAAAGATTAAGTAGAACCAAGGGGCCCAGCGTGTTAGCGCACTAAAATTCAGTTAATTAACTGTAGCAAGGTAATTTACCATATTTCAATACAATATTGTGAAGTGTTCAAATTCCGTAATGGCAGATTCAAAGATAATTATACTGCATACCAAATGTCATAAAGTTTATAGACGGGAAACGCGTACTACACTCGTGTTAAATTAAATGCCGAAACTACGCTACACTGAACCGTAAAGGAATCTCAGCCTTGTTTAAATGACTGTAATTTAAATACTAATAAACAAAATCAAATGACGGTCGCAGATGCTCTCAAACGGCGCGTGATTGAACTCAATTTGAACTCTGAATCACCTAACACCCTGTTTTATTTTCACTCTGATTGGGAAATTTTCACTCTGATTGGGCAATTCGCACCAGAAAATCATATATCTTCTTTATTGGTCAGAAAATACAGCTCTGCTTGTAAAAGGGAACGACCAGGAGAGCTTTATTAGGGTTCCGTACCAAAATGGTAAAAACGAACCCTTATGGTGAGACTAAGTCTGTCTGCCTGTCTGTCTGTCACGCCTGGATATCTCAAGAACTACTAATGCTATCAACTTGAAATTTAGAATAGCATTAGATGACGTTTGTCCAACAATTTTGCAAACAAGAAAGAAATTAAAAAAATATATTTTTTTGCAAAAGAGACTGAAAGGGGGGCTCTTAAAATTTTTAAGTGGGGCTACTAGGGCATGTGGAATGGATATCATATTATGAAAGAGCGCTATTTGCACATTCTCAAATATTTTTTTTATTTTTTTAGGCAGCATAGTTTCCGACTTTTGATGAAAAATGTAAAAAAAATACCTTTACCCCCCTTATCTCCGAAGTTTTCATAGATAAAAATCTGAAATTATTCTATATGACAGAAGGTTATGTAAAGATTACAGGAAAAATAAAACGATGTCTCTTAATTGCACAGTTTTTCAGAAATCATCAACATCATATATACGTACGGAATCCTCGGTGCGTGAGTCCGACTCGCTCTTGACTGTTTTTTTTTTCGCTTCCTATTAGACAGCTCAACAGTGATTATAAACACGTATAACATTTCAACTACGTCCCTAATACTCCCAAAGTATGCGCAAACAGCTTTAGTGTTGCAGTTTTAATGATTAATTCTATTTCTTGATTTGCAGTCATCGATTACCGCTTTCCATCACATAGACCAACACCCAATTTTCCAAGAAAATTATAATAGGCATATCTACTCTTGCACAAATGTTCTATCCAACCTAGACCTTATTCCAACTCAGTCCAGTTACAGACAACCACAACCGTTTAATACCCATTAAACCACCATAAAGTGGATCGTTACACGTGGAGGATGTTCACGTGAAGATCTCAACGAGAGTCGGTTCGCCCTCTTTCGTAATAACTATGAATGCTACGTAATAATTATTATGAGTATATGAAAAACATCGGTTTGTACGCGTGTCTTGATTAGGTAATCGATGTAATTGGTAAGAAATTGGCTTACGAAAAATATGACCTCTCGGGATCCCGGAATTGATGGGTGTATCTGGTGGAATATTTATGTTGTTTAGAAATGTTTTCCTTCACCGTTTTTCTTCATGTTTTGTACATGAAGAAGAACGGTGAAGGTAAACATTGTGAAGAAACTGGCATAGGTTTGGTCCTAGAACCAAAAATTTAGTCTTATAGTTTTAGAGCGTTTCTCTCCATTTGCCTATTCAAAATCAAAAGTCATTTATTCAAACTAGGCTGAGAATCAGCACTTTTCGAACGTCACAAATTACATGCGACTGTCCCCCAAAAACGCCCACCCTTCACCACTTCCTAGTGCTTTAGCTGGGAAGAAGAAGTGGCCCAACAAACTCCCCAGCCAGTATTAAGTAAAGTAGAAATAATATAATAAAGCGTTTTCCATAGCTTATTTGATAATACTGACGTTACTCTTGCAGAATGAGTCACTTTTTTATCGATGTCCACTAATATATTCGTAGAAAACCATCTCCAAAGAGAAATAAACAATTTACGAAACTATACAAACATCTTAAATTTGCTAGAAACAGTTTTTTCTTTAGAAACTTCTAGTCTACAGTTACAGTATCGTCATGATTAAAATTTACGTTTTGCAAAATATGCTACACTAATAAACGTGCTTAGATCCAGTGCCAAATTCTAGGACAATTTGTATACGTAGATCATATTTCAACCTAATTTCTTTGGCTAATAATTTGTCACACAAAATGTTCTGGACGCACTCTTTAAGCTTCTAATTTGTCTATCAACTAAATGTCTTTTATTCCTTCGTATGCGTCTCTCATCAAGGTAAAACAAGTTTCCCCTGTGTTTTATGGAACAAGCCAAAACCTTTAACCCTTGGTATGCCTGGTAGGGTCTGTCAGACCCACCTCTGGACATAAACCGTTGTTCTTCATTCAAATTTGAACTTCACGCCTAACCGCACTCAGTATCTGGCCGATAAGAGTACTACGCACCTGACCTTTCTGAAGAACATCACCAATTAGGTCACTATATGTCTTGTGTGATGCCGGACGTAAAGAATAGCACCATCCCATTTCTTCCCGTGGGTGTCGTAAGAGGCGACTAAGGGACTTACTAGAGAATGGGCAGCAGCGTTCTCTATGCATTTTAACACCATACTGCGATTGCCAACCCGCCTGCCAAGCGTGGCGATTATGGCAAACCCTCCCCTTTGGGGGAGGCCTATGTCCAGTAGTGGACGTCTTTCGGCTGAAATGATGAAGAGTCGCTAGACGCCCTCCGCCCGCTACCTCAGTCTTCAGTCCGAAGCACGCTCCCGTGGTAGTAGGACGTGCGTATAGTTCGCGCATGCCATTGTAACACTGTAATGTATTTTATAGGAGTCACGAAGTAAATTTCATATCAAAGTTATGCTGAAATACTGCTAATTGGCAATTCTATACAAAAATGTGTTTTATTTTCATGTTCACTCAACACTTCTTTACATGCAGAACACAAAGCCTTAAAAGCAATGGCGTATTATAAATAGACGCGTCATACAACAACATTAGTGCACTCAAAACCGGCGTAAGCCATGAATAATAACTACATACTTGCGAACAATCATACAGTGCGCGAAGAAAAGGAAAGACCTATACCGATAACTGTTGTTAGAAAGAGATAAACATACATATTTAGTTACGTCACTAGCTGCTGCATGTTCATTGGCGCGTACAGTCCTACCAACTTATCTGTGAACTGAAAGAGGACGGCACCATCGATTCAGTGTTGCTAATTTTCGTAGAAAAAAAATAATTAAGCTAGCTAAACGTAGTTCAAATTTTCGCCATTTCACAGTTATGTTGGTAGGAGTGTACGCGTCGGTCGCAGCAGTCAGGAAAAATGGCTGACTGGCTGTACAAGTACAAAACAAAATAATGTTTTCATATAATAAAAAAAATACAATAAGTACCTATGCATGAAATGAGACGTTTTTCTGTACTCGTAGTAGTAGTGTAATTTTTCATCGTGTATAGACACGGGAAGGCATTTTCTTCACAAATAATTGATGAGAATTGCGAGTGATTGTGGCGTGTAGCAGCGTCACTGGATGGCGCGCGACTAATTCCAAGTCGGGCAACTGCCTTGCTTTTACTTTGCCATTATTGACGGTAACGCATCTAAATGTAATAAATACATCATTGCTTAAAAAGGGTTATTGTACATTCGCCACAATGTAAATTCGCCACGGAAAAAAGTATGTGTAAATTTGCCACAGTTCTATTTTCATGAAGTAAATTCGTCACTGTATATTAATTTTAATTATTGTAAATTCCATTTTTTTTTTTCGCACAGACAGCAGCAAAATCAAACATTAAGTACAATAAAAACGTTATTTATTTATTTAAAAACCAATAACTTTTCTTACTACCAGTATTTTATGCAAAAAAAGCATAAAATACTGGTAGCAAGTACCTAAAATGAAGACTTGTGGTTGTGACGATTTTATACATATTTTTAATGCAAGTGGCGAATACTTTCAATGTATGGAGTGTACAAAAATGTGACGAATTTACTTTGTGGCGAATGTATAATAACCCCTTCAAAGCCTACCTTAAAACAAGATTGCTAGATAAGAAGCAGTAAAAGCCAAAATATAATAATTATAATACATTTACACCAATTCAACCGCTGTACGTTACCGCATTGGCACCAGATCTCTGCACTTACGTGCAGAGCGGGCAGGGTTAACTTACGGCTAAAGATATCCCTATAGTAGAACTAAATATATGCTAATTTTAGCTCTTCCCACACTCGCACACATCACACAATAATATGAGCATTTTTGCCTTTTTCTCTGTCTGAAGCTCGTTCATTTATATACAATTTTTGCTTCTTCTATAATTTAAAACTAACCTACTTATTTATATTTTTAATTTTTCACATTCAATTGCAAATTAATGGATAATTCTAAGGCCCGTATTACAGAACCTCACTCAAAACTCAAGCATTACTTAAAACTCGTTTAAAGCCTTTTGATTGATTGAAACTAGCTTTAAGTAATGCTTGAGTCTTTAGTGAGGTTCTGTAATACGGGCCTAAGTGGAAGATCGGAGTCTCCCAACACTACAATTCTTGCTTTAGGTGCACTTTATAAGTGTTTATTTTTACTTTTATTTTGTGATGTAAAAAAAAATTGTGATTTTCGGGATAGAGGTCCTTCTAAACAATTGGGGTACAATATCTTACTTGTACTGACTTGCACAATATTAGCGTACCCATAAAATATTATTCCCCAAGTTATGGGGATTTTTTTTTACGAATGGCAACTCTTCGAAACACACATACATAAAAAGGTGGCTTCACTTTTGATGTTCGCGGCGCGCCGTCTTGCTTTTTTTGTTGGTCTGAGGCTTGGGTACATGATATCGTCCGCCGCCCCCTATCATACAGGACCCGAGGTGGCGGCGCGTAGTGGTCCACGCTCGCCCCTTTCAGACGTCGCGGGGGGGGGGGGGGGTCGCGGAAATGGCACTAGATCCCAAGATCCCCGGTGCAAGTGTGGGAAGGGAACACTGGGGTGGTTTTAAGTCAGTAAGAGTCTGATAGACCCCTCCGCCCGCCCCAGACTACTAGAAAACTTGTCTGACATTAATTTTATTGTAATATAGTTGTAAGTTTGACATAGCAGTTTGGTTAAATTCTTTATATAATTAATGTGACTAAAATATTTGTACGCCAATATATTATAAGGCTAAACATGATTGGACTTTATTGTAATTTATTATCATCCTGCATGCTGTTGTATGTATATACCATGTTTATACAAATAAATGAATCTTATCTTATCTTATCTTATCTTAAAAGGGTGGAGGACATCCATGAAGATTTGCCAACCCAGAAACAAAGAAAAAAACAAAAGGGTACAAAATATAACGGGATTTAATAAATATGATATGACTAACTCTTTTAGACAAGAATCTATACGCCTGCTACTGTATTTATCTACACAGTTTCACTTTTAAATCCATTTGAATAAAATGCTTGCTTTTGCTACACTTCGTCCTTCTACTGACCTAAGCTGCCAGGAACACGATGACTGACTGATTGGCTTACTCTACGAATCTATGTCAATCATCGAGCTTTGAATCTAGCTTATGAATTTTTGGCATAGCTTACAGAATCAACAAGTGGTTAGCATATCTAATCCAGAAAGGACGTGTTTGACCATGTAAATCTCTTCCAAGAAGGAGGAAGGAGTGGGGTACCCTTCACTTCCATACGAATAGGGACAAGAAGAAGATCCTCATTTTTAAGCAATATCACATAACCGAGAATAATAGAGCATGACCAAGGAAGTAAGTTATCCACACAAAGAATTTGGTTGAAGTCCTCAATTATTTAAGGTGAAAATAATGAACTGGTTCAGTCTGGATCCAATAGTGCAAAAGAAGAATGCTTAAAGAAAGAAAAGAAAGAAAATAAATTTATTTGACCCAGGTTAAGGCACACAATATTCACACGAAAAAAAACAGAAAAAATGCTTAAAATAGTATTGAGTGCCTCACGGCTGCGCCAAATAGGCCCAGTTCAGCATAAAAGCCAGACAACTAGTGCCTGACGCTGGTTCTCAACTGGACCTTATGTTACGAGGACGTCTTACGGAAGTAAATCAGTTTTATAGTGTGTAAATATTTAAATAAAATTAGATAGATATGTGTAATAAATAATAATATAAACTGTTAGATATATTTTGTTTAAAAAAGAAAGACAGTAAAAATAATTATAGTTATTCATAGAGTGATGTTTAAGAAATAAATAAATAAAATGTTATGGTTGCACAAAAAAATAATGGAGTAAAAGATAACTTTAGCTTTAGCTTAGTTGAATTTGAAGTGAGAACGAAACCATAATTTCGGAAATAAGCAATCCCGTTTATTCATCCTTTCAAATGGAAACTAAAACCGCGTGAAAATCTAGTTTCAGTGTGTTCAATGCCAAAACATACATAGTAATGAATGTGAATGGTGCAGGGAACACGAGAACCCAATATTTCAGTCTACGACGCATTTACTTGGCAAGCGGCGTAGATAGGCAAATACATCAAAACTTCAGGTCTTCCTACTCATGAGATATTAGTTTAACTACCTACGTGTTGCTTTCTAAAACTGGGTTATAATGTAATATGGGTCATATAAATGTACTTAAGAAATTTTAAGGAAATGGTTCATCATCATCATATCATCCTATAATGTTCTCACTGCTGGGAAACACACTCCTCTCTTTGAGAGGGAGTTGGCGTTTAATTGGAAAAAGTTAAAGTTGTAAAGTAAAAGTTGGAGTTTAATCCACCACGCGGGCTCAGTACGGGTTGGTAGATGTGACATGTCTTAGAATTTTTGGTTCTAGAACATGCCGGCTTCCTCACGATATTTTCCTTCACCGTTTTGAGATAAATGGTGTTGAAATTATTTACACGAAGTAAAGCACAGGATCTGGGTTTGTAGTTCGAAGCCACGACCTCCAATTTGTAAGTTGGAGCCGTTACCACTGAGCCACCACTGCTCCAGGAAATGAAAAAAATACAATAATTTTATTATAATTCTCAATGTTTTTGTAGTTAATCATCGTCTTAAATCAAAAGAGATTCACGGCTGGATAATAAAAATGCCCCCCCAATGATTGCTTAAAATAAAGCCGGAGAATTGTTTATGATATTGACTATCAACTAAAATTGTCCATACTTTATTTAAATCACAGCTGCTACTCTTTGACAGTTGTACGAAACGGTTATCACCATTCTCCTACCCTTATCCCGCTATAACACGGCAAATTGATAAGTGCGTCAATTTGATAAAAAAATATTTTCCTGACTGTACATTGCTCAGGAAACAATAAAAATGTTAAGGTTTAAAGAGTAAGAGACTCAATTAAAAGCTAATTCAATAGTTATTGCACTTTGTGACTATGTCTAAACTACTTAACGAATGGAGATCTAGGCTAAATATGATAACTTTAGACACGTGGAAACTTCGTTAATTGGACACTCAGTTCCGTATGGAATACCTATCATTATCTCTTCTCGTCCGTTCTCTCACTGCTGACAATCGTGACTCCGTTTCAAATGGTCAACGGTGTTTCTCCATCTGTTACGATCGGTGGCCTGGTGGAGTACAGCGCTGATAGGTACCTCCAGTTGCTCAGATATTTGATCCGACAACTACTTTGGGCTTCGGCCTCTAGGTCTTTTTAACCGAATTCCAAAAAGGAGGAGGTTATATGTTCCGCTGTATGTTATTTTTTTATGTTTGTTCACCGATTGCTCCGTCAATTGTGGACCGATTTTGAAAATTCTTTTTTTTTTTAAAGTGTATGATCCCGAGGTGGTCTCGTTGTTACCAAGTTAGAATCTGATGAGGGTATTCCATGCAAATCGAGGGAAATCTCCTGGTTCTTACCAGGAGAACTCAGCAATTATTATTAACGCCCCTGCAACGGGAAAAGCAATATTTTGTAAAAGGTGATCAGCAGTTGACATAAGGCTATTATAACTTAGATAAATTACAAACTGACCCACTAAAAAGTGAATAATAAAAAGCTTTTTACAAAAAAAAAAACACTACAAAGTGAAAACTAACTTTCATTTCGGAAGTCGGTGGCAAAAAACTAAAATACAGATCAAAAGACACCGACTTCCGAAATTAAAGTTATTTTTCAGTTTGTAGTGTTTTTTTTTTGGAAAAGCTTTTTTTGCCCTTTATCTTTCCTGTTACCATTAGACGTTCGATGTTGTTGGTACCTCTGCGGGCAATGTGTCCGAAGTATCTCACGACACGTTGCAGGCAGTTTGAAGACAGTTTTTGTGCTTTCTCTAGTTTGAGTTGTTCAAGGATCGAGACAATTGTGCGGTGGGCTGTTTATAGTATCCTTAATAGGTGGCGCCAGCACCTATCATTCAATCAACCTGCCTGCATTTTCCCAACTATATTGGGCTTCCAGTCTAACCAGACGCAGCTAAATACTAGTATTTTACATGGAGCGGTTGACTATCTGACCTCCACAACCCAGTAACTGGGTAATACGATACGCCTTGGTAAAACTGGTTGTCAGACTTTCGGGCTTCTGACAACCCGTAACGACTATAAAAGATCCATGAGTGACAGCCGGGACTAACGGCTTAACGTGCTAGCAGCACCTATCATTATAGCAATTAATAAATCTACAGTGTAACGTAATATTAATTAATTGTCTACGTAGACGCGGTGAAAAGGCGCCATGTTGTCTTCTAAGAACAGGTCTTCAGGGTTTTGTAGGATTAGGATACAAACCGTAAGAATTTCTGTCCAGATATCCCGATCCTTTAAATATTCCATGGGAAGTGCCCTGAAGATAATAAGAGAAAACTTACTTACTTACTACTATTATCTGAAATATTACCTTACCGTATTCTTAGCGTTACAAGTAGATTCCGCTTTTCCAACACCAAAACCAGCACTGAGGCTTCGTCTCGCATAGGGTCGCAGCATCATGCTGAGCGGTGGCCGTTTTGCGTGGATGTGATACATAATTATTTTCCCTCAACTTGTTCTTTTTGTGTTTGTGTTCTTTCAATGCATCATCAGGTAGGGTTTACACTACCATGATTTTTTTGAAAGATCTAGTCGACCGTTCAATGACTTCAGTCATATGCATAGTAAGTACTAAAAACTCAAATGAGCTGAACAAACCACTCCAAAATTTTGATATTATATTAATAATTATAAATGGTCTTCGCGTTCGACAGTATGGCGTCAAAACTGTTTCCTTCAAACGTCCGGTGATTCACTCGATATAAATGACTGCAGCACGGGAAGTGGCCGGTAATGAACTTTAGAAATTATTTTAGTATGTAACGTTTTAACATCTTGGTTTATTTTGAACCATCGTTTAATTTTATAACGAAAATGTTTTAATAATTTTGGAGTGTGCTAAAATTAGCCGCAGTCTCAATAAGTAAAAGTTCCATCGAATATACTGCACACAGAGAGTCCTATTAATCGGCCTTGCTAAGTGGCTTACTAAGGGTGAATTCGACGAAACTTCTATATCTACTACAAGTCTTATCCTGCGAATAAATTTTAGACGTCTTTCTGTTTTTGTATGGAAAAACTGTAAAAGTTCACCGCATTCACCCTAAAGCCTTAAACATTCACGATCAAATTTGTATGACGTAAAACCATTAGTAAGTCATTCCAATGTAAGTCTTAACTCATTGCTATAAAGTATAAATTAGACAGATTGCCGTGAGTTTGGTATCACTCTCGACAATCCTTCTAATTTATATCTTACGTTGCCGAGATAAAAGTTATAATAATAAATGCATACTCAAATGGACTCAGACGGAACTGCATACTCAAATGGACTCAGACGGAACTTGACGCTCTGGACAGGAAGGTCCGTACATTGCTGACGGCATATCGGATGCATCACCCACGGTCATCAGTAATGAGACTGTACCTCTCGCGGAAGTGTGGGGGTCGCGGCTTCTTAAATGCTAAAACCCTCCACAACCGCGAGATTTGCAGTCTCAGAGAATATTTTCTTCAAACTGACGTGGAGATGCATCGAGATGTGGTCGCAGTGGACAAGGGCCTTACCCCACTCTCCTTGGCGAAAGAGAACTGGCGCAAACCTGCAGTACTTGATACCAACGATCGTCAGGAAATATGGCAAGGCAAAGAGCTTCACGGACGCTTTTTCCGGGCCCTCCATGGGCCTGATGTAGACTTTTTGGCGTCTGTATCCTGGCTACGTTTCGGCGACCTCTTCGGGGAAACCGAAGGTTTTGTCTGTGCAATTATGGATGAAGTTATTATGACGAATAATTATCGGAAATACATTGTTAAGGACGGTACGGTTGACATCTGTCGGGCATGCCACCGTCCCGGTGAATCAATCCGACATATTGTTTCCGGTTGTTCTCGTCTTGCTAACGGCGAGTACTTGCACAGACACAATCTAGTGGCTAGGATTATCCACCAGCAACTTGCCTTGCAGTACAACCTTGTGGAAATCGAAGTACCATACTACAGGTATGTGCCCGACCCAGTTCTCGAGAATGGGCATGCCACATTGTACTGGGATCGATCTATCATCACTGACAGGACTATTGTAGCCAATAAACCTGATATTGTGGTGATAGATCGACGAGAGCGCCGTGCAATGATTGTTGATATCGCTGTCCCTCATGACGAGAATCTCGTGAAAGCTGAGAATGATAAAAAGATAAAGTATCTTGACTTAGCACACGAGGTTGTCGACATGTGGGATGTGGACTCTGCAATCATTGTACCGATAATCATTACGGTCAATGGCCTAATAGCGAAGAACCTCGACCAACACCTCAGGAGGCTCTCATTACGCGGCTGGGTCAAGGGCTTGATTCAGAAAGCAGTACTCCTCGACACGGCACGCATAGTGAGGAGGTTCCTCTCTCTAGAGCCCTAACCACCGGCAGCTTGGACCTTGTTCCTGATGCCGATGGACTACTGTTTTTTGTATTTTTAAATGTTTTTCTTTTTTAATGTTTTTTATAAAAAATATTTAAAAATATAATCAATATGTATGTTTAAGTAATAAATGAAAATAATAATAATAAATCCATTTATTCTCAGGTTACCAAGACCCATAGATGAATACCTTAACCTAAGTATACATATTATATTCTATTAACAATTGCGTTAGTAAATAAAACTTAAAGCTATGTTAGTTTAGAAACACTAAGTCATTATGCGTTTTGGTGGCACTTGACAGCGAAAGCGGCGGAATACCACATCCTGAGGCCAAAAGCTTTCTTCCATCACCTGAGGCAGCAATACAATATATATTACAATGTAATATATTATATTTATTATTATTATATTGCAATGGTTGTACTTACTAATGGTTTTACATCGATCGAGAATGTCCTAACTAAGCCATGCGAACACGAGAGGAATTAAAGATCATCATGTTGATTCCCTTTCGAAAATGAACATTTTCACTTAGACCAAAGAGATTTAAGTTAAAGATACTATAGAATTATTATATATTAATTACTTCTGATAGCCTCATCAGAAGTAATTACATAGAAAAATTGTGATCCCATGTCTCAACAAAAAAATATTAATTTCGACCAACAAGGATCATACACAAAATGTTTTACCAAATGACACCAATCAAACGACGCCATCTAGCGTAATATAGCAAAATTCAATAAAAGCTAAGTTGACACGTTACACTTTTACCGACACCAACCTTTGATTACTAACCGTCAAATAGTTTGAAACATTTAAGAAAATTATTTATTTTATCTAAATTCTGGGTAAATTACAAAATATTAACGAAAATAAAAGACTTGAAATGCAAGCGTACCACACTAGACTGAGCGACTTTTGACCACTAGGACAAATGTATCGGATTTTGTTCGTTATGTCCCATCTATTGTTAAGTAAATAATTGAATTAGACCTAGAATACCTTCCATTCATCACATGACATTCACTTGACATCTTCCTTGACATCTCGATCTTTATCATTGGCAGTCCTAAGCTCCGACTGAAAAAAGCATCTGAAAGGGAATTTAAAAAGAGTTTACCCATCAATAACATTTAGTTTTAGCCTCAAGATGTTAAGGTCAGCGCCCACTCAATTCATTGCTTACCAATTCGTAACACGAAGCGACTCTGTCTGGCCCCTACATTAATAAAGAAAAAATAATTACGTAAAATTATTCTGGTCAGCAGCCAAACCTCTCAAACCCATTAAGCTAAAAACAATATCTCTTTGAAGAACAATTAATATTTTAAGTCAATAACCAATGGTTTGTTGTAACAAAAGGCTTAGGGTCCTAATTCCTCAGTTTTGATTGTTAATGAAGTTCAGGAGTTTGTTATATTGAACGAAAACGTTACAAAGTAGTCGAAACAAGAAAGTACTGATTCAGAAAGTTAATTCTAAACAAACTTAAAACAAATGTGAAGAAACTTGTGCAATATCTTTATCAATCAACTCAGCCTATAGCAGTCCACTGCTGGACATAGGCCTCTCCCAAGCTGCGCCACAACACCCTGTCCTCCGCCTTCCGCATCCAGTCTGTCCCAGCCACCAACTACAACAACATCAACAACTATAAAATAAAGTGAAATATACAATATGAGTATTAGTATATGCAAAACCCGAAACACGTGTGTAGTATTTTTATGTAAAGAATCTATGTACAAAATTTCAAAACTATATCATGAAAAATCACAAAGTTATAAGGTTGTTATGTTACCGGGTTGTCCGTACAAAAACATGCTAATGGCGCTCCTGCGCCTCCAGGGTCGTCTTGCGCTCATTGATAGTAACTTGGCAGTAGGCACCGAACCGTACGGCGATCGTATTGTAAGTAATTAAATGGTGATAATATTTTCCATCACACTTAAATATTTTTGGGACAAAATATAACATGGTGTAAAAATTATTGAAATCGATTCAGTTCCTTATTCTGAACATACTAGGTTTCGCACGAGACACGTGTTTCGGTTACTAAAACTAATATTGTATAAGTGTGATTTAAAAATTACGTAGTGTATCTATCTTGTACGATATGGTACAGAAACCTTTGTGTGCGAGTCCGACTCGTACTTGGCCGGCTTTTTTACTTATTCGCACCTCTATACGCTTTTGTGGGCCTTTTGCGTCTTTCTGCTTAATGCCTTATTGGTCTAGGATTTATAGTAAACCAAATTGTGTTAATTAAACATCCATTAAATCATTGGGTCACTACGTTTGAACCAGTGACCTGTCTGGTGTGGTTGCTAGCTGTTCAATCACCCTTGGCTAAATATACTACAAGTTGTATATGAACTTTCGTATATTGTGTTGTTTACGGTATAGGTAACGGCATGCTTATTATTTGGTTCTGAAACATCTGAAACGCCACGCTTCTTTAATGTTTGTTTGAGACTTTTAATCTGTATCTGCTTAAGAGCGTTTATGACGTACGGCATTTCATACAAACTTTCAAGCGCTTGTTTTTTGAAATGACTGAACCGATTTGAATGAAACTTCATACGTATAAGGAGGATATAAAGGTCTAAAAAGTTAGTTAAGAATATTTTCGAAAAATAGTGTTACAGCCTTAGTAGACTGATTTCATATTTTCCATAGAAAAAGAGATTTCCAGTTATCTGTTTTTAAATAAAACATTTAGAATATGTTCTTTACTAACTTTTTAGACCTTTGTATCCTGCTTATGCCTATGAAGTTTCATTCAAATCGGTTCAGTCGATTCGAAAAACAAGGGCTTGAAAGTTTGTATGAAATGCCGTACGTCGTAAACGGTCTTAATACAAATTTTATATTCATTCATTCATTCATTCAGTGACGGACAACGCACAGCTTAAACCGCTGGGTCTGGAGTTTTAATAACCGACTTCTTAAAAGACCGGCCAAGTGCGTGTCGGTACACGCACAATGAAGGGTTCCGTAGTTGGGATGAATTTATCCCAAGAACAAACTTAACATTGTACTTGAAAAACCATGTTCTCCCTGTTACAAAATATAGTAGTATTGTGTACATTTAACTAGCAATACTGTTAAGAGTTTGCAACACCATACCCCTCCTACTAGCCGTAGTGTATAGGAGACAGCTAAGACTCGACCATTCGATCTCTGATAGCCGACTTGAGAAGTTCTAATAGTGAAACCTCGGCCTGATTAACCGTTGGTAGTTCAAAGTTTAAAATATTGCTAAGTACCGGAAATACTATAATTTACTTTATGCGAATTGGTGATAAACTGATTTGATTCTGAGTTTGTTTATGTTGATGAAGTGATTAATAAAAGTATATTATCCTGAAACTGCCGTTTCTCTGAGTTGACGTAACATCCCCTATATTACAACTGCAAATGTAAGTTGGGCGACTATTACTCGTATCTTGTAAAGAAAGAAAGAAATAAAAAGCATTTATTGGGACCCACACAGATCAGAAATAAAAATAAAACACACTCATAGAAACAGAACAAAACTAAAAATAAAACAAAGTAAAAATAAAAATATAAAACAGAGATAAAATAAAGCCTACGTAGCTGTGATAGTTTTCCTTATAACTTCGTTATTATTATTAGAAGGTATTGCCGTGAATTTTTTCAAATATCCAAAAACAACCATTTAGCTGGCAGGGGACAAAATTAGCGCTTTAAAGATTAATATTTCGCAAACGGATCCCTTTGTCGAAAAATGGTTTTCACATTGGTTGCTATTTTTCCAGCGCTGGTGCTCTGTCTGGCATAGGGTCGCAGCTTAAGCTGAGCGACGGCCGTTTTGCGAGGATGTGACGCATATTTTCCACCAACTCGTTCTTTTTTGGGTTATTTCTTTGAGTCATGTTTACGGCAAATAAAACGTATTTTATTTATTTTTATTCGACCCATTTTAAATTCAGGTAGTTTATTGTCTCAAAATACCAAAACCAATAAAAATATTGCTAAATTTACTCTTCAGCATGACTTCATTAACGTTACACGCGGCATGACACATATTTAAGTCAATCGAAGGCCTTAACCGGTCCCACACAATCATAAAACTAAGAGGCATTTATTACTATAGACTCGTAAACGATAAAACGCATGTCAGTTGTAAGGCATTATCTTTAAAAGGCACCGTTCCACAGAAGCCCACGACTAAGCTACGCACGTGTACTTAGCTTCGCCTTGTGTGAAAATCTAGCTGGGAATGGGATGCGTGGTTGGCAAATAAAACAAATGAACCGTGCAGCTAAAGACGTGTACACACGGACAAGAACATGGTGAACATGAACATCTAGCACTTTGTTCGCTTGATCGTACCATTAATGAACATCAAACACTATGTTCGGTAAACATATATGTTCATCATCATAATCAGACTAAAATGTTCCCACTGCTGGGACACAGGCCTCCTCTCTGTGAGGGAGTGGGCCGTAATCCACCACGTAGGCCCAGTGCGGGTTGGTAGATGTCATATGTCTTCGAATTTTTGGTTCTAGGACATGTCGGTTTCCTCAAGATGTTTTCCTTTACCGTTTTGTGAGCAGTGCTGATGAAATAATTTACACAAAGTAAAGCGCCTGCCCTTTTTTTTTTTTTTTGGGTGGGAAATTATCAAATAACTTCTCCCGCTCTGGGCTGAGCGGGAGGGCGTGTCAGACTTTTACTGACTAAAACCCACCCGTGTTCCTTCCGTTGCCTGTGTGCCGGGGTCACGATATCCCTTTCGGACAAACTCGCAACCCCGGCAGGCATTGGCCCTAACGGACCCCGTCAGTTGGTGCTGACATCTCTTTGAGGCGCGCGTGAAACACAACGCGCCGTCAACCCGGGCCTGGTCCTTATCGGACGGCGAGCTACCCATCGCTCACCGTCCGCAGGCCCGCGCCTACGGTGGCCGGAAATCAGCTTGTGACTCCCGACGCCCGGGGCGTCTCCTGCGGTGGCTAAGGGCGTGAGGGCGAACCCTGCCTTACCCTCACGCGTTCCGCCTCCTCCTTCGCGAGCATTACTGCTTCGCAGAAGGAGGTGACGGCCTCCCATGCACTCTCGCTCCGAACCATGGCCTGAACCAGGGCCGGACGCGAGAGATCGCTGCCGCCGATCGCCTCCGTGAGGACACGGCGGTGCTCCGCCCAAGCCGGGCAGACCTCCACCGTATGCTCCACCGTGTCCTCCGGGCGATCCACACAGTGGTGACACCCGGGCGTTTCCTCTCGCTTTATCCTGAACAGGAACCTCCCGAAACAACCGTGTCCGGTGAGGACCTGCGTCAGGCGGAAGGTGAGGACGCCGTGGCGCCTCTCTAGCCACTCCTCAAAGAGGGGACTTATCGCCACAATTGTGGCGTGCCCTGCGCTGGGTTGCGACAATCGCACTCTCCATGCCGCCATGAGATCCCGCCGGAGCTCCGTCCGCTGTGCTGCGATTACTCGCGGCAGCGGAGTTTCACCCCGGCTTTTCGCCTCCTCGCGCCACTCCCAGATGTGCGCGAGGACTTTTGCCTCCAGATCCCACGGCGGCAGTCCGGCAAGGAGGCTCGCCGCCTCACGGGAGACCGTGCGGTAACCCCTTACCAGCCTGATGGCCATGACCCTTTGGGACGCGTTCAACCGCTGGGCTGGTCGCAGCCTCAGAGAACCATGTGCCATGGACCGCACGATCCCCGCGTAGAGCCTCCGGCAGGAGGCGTTTGGACCCCCTAGATTGGGCAGAAGCCGCTTCAAAGCAGCCCCGGCCCTCTCCAGTCTAGGAGCCAAACGTCGGAAGTGCTCCACGAAGGTCCACCGGCTGTCGAGGACGAGTCCCAAGTACTTCATCGTCAACTCGACACCGATGTGAACTCCTCCCGCCGTTATCTGGGAACCCGACAGTGGCGCGTTCCGAGGACCATAAAAACACATGGCCTCGGACTTGTGCAAGGCCACCTCGAGTCCCAATTGCCGGATCCTATCGACGATTGTCGCAACGCCACGTGCCGCCAGTTCGGTCGCCGCTTCATGCGACCTCCCCTGCGCCAGGACCAGTGTGTCGTGTGTAGTAGACTACGCTGACGCCGCTAGGGAGGTCGGCGCGCAGCACCCAGTCGTACCCGATGACCCACAGATGCGGCCCCAGGACCGATCCCTGTGGGACACCGCACGACATCTCTCGCCGGTTCCACTCTCCTTGGTGACCGGGGTAGATGACGGCCCTGTCCGTCAAATAGGCCTCGACCACTCGACAGAGGTAGGTCGGCATCCGGTGATACCGAAGTGCCTCCCTTATGCAACTCCAGGGCAAGGTGTTGAAGGCATTGGCGATGTCAAGAGACACCGCCAAGACAACCCCACCCCGGGCAACAGCATCCCCCGTCGTGAGGGCTCGAACGCGCATGATGGCATCCACTGTAGAGCGCCCCATGCGGAAACCAAACTGGCTCTCCGCCAAATCCGGCCCCACCCGCACCAGCCGCCCGACAAGGCGGTCTGCAATTACTCTTTCAAAGAGCTTGCCCACCTGGTCGAGCAGCACGATGGGCCGGTAAGCAGACGGAGAGTCCGCCGGGCGCCCTGGCTTCTTAATGAGGACCAGTTTCCCTGTCTTCCAACGAAGTGGGAACTGGCCCCTCTCCAAGCATGCGCTTAGGAGCCCCCTTAGTCGAGGCCCGAGAGCCTCCAAGGCCAGGACCCAGGCTTTTCCAGGCAAGCCGTCGGGTCCTGGGGCGGTATTCTTGGCATTAAGCCTACGTACCGCCACTCTCAGATCTACCTCGGTCACCTCCGGAGCATCGTCGTCGTCGTCGGCAGTGTGGTCCGCATCGGGCACCGCAGGAGACGGAGCCATGGGCGGAGGAGTATGTTCCCCTCGCGAAGGGAACAGAGCGCTCACCACGTCCTCCACGAGCTGAGGCTGGAGACTCTGTGTCAGCGGGGGAGCCCATGGGCGGAGTTTATCCCTCACCCCTTTGTAGGGGCGTCCCCACGGGTCCCTGTTAAGAGTCTCCAGCGACTCCTCGCGGTAAAGCGCCTGCCTGGGTTTGAATCTACGACCTACAACTCGTAAGTAGCGGACATTACCACTGGACCACCACTGCTCCCTTGAACATGTTCATGACGATCCAATTTAAATTTTCATTGTGGACGGTGTTTGGAGAAATTTGATGCAACATTATTCGTACCGAACACGAGGGGTGAGTGCGTGGCAGCGCGGGAGCATCAGTTCTCCACCTATCCAACAGTGTACCACTTCCAACGGCGAATCCATGGCTATTAAAGATAGCGGGGTGGTTGAGTGCGAACACAAGTTGAACTGTGTTTGTACGGTGTTTGTGTTTGCTTTGGTAATTTACGTCCACAGGTACGTACCAAGCCGTCACCTCCTTCTGCTAAGCAGTAATGCTTGCGAAGGAGGAGGTGGAACGCGTCACCGTCCGCGGGCCTGCGGACGGTGAGCGATGGGTAGCTCACCGTCCGATAAGGACCAGGCCCGGGTCGACGGCGCGTTGTATTCCACGCGCGCCTCAAAGAATTGTCAGCACCAACTGACGGGGTCCGTTAGGGCCAATGCCTGCCAGGGTTACCAGTTTGTCCGAAAGGGATATCGTGGCCCTGGCACACAGGCAACGGAAGGAACACGGGTGGGCTTTAGTCACTAAAAGTCTGGCACGCCCTCCCGCTCGGCCCAGAGCGGGAGAAGGTATTTGATAATTTCCCACCCCAAAACAAAAAAAAAGTTACGTACCAAATGTTCCGTGTTCGATATTCGTGTTCACCATGTTTGGTTAGTTCGTGCGTCACGCCTTAACATGGCAAAACTTTCCGTGCACATCCTATGTAGCAGTGGATGGTCGACTTTAGTCTCAATACAATTGAATATAACGATTGTTTTCATCTTTTATGTACATGATGCGGAGGAGTGCCTGTCATCGTGGATTACGCTTCAGTGGAGTTCTAGGCATGGACTGCTAATGGTTAACTTTGTTTTTCTCTTCTGAAGTATGTACTCATATACGAGAAAATCTCTCAACGTTATTATCACTGATACTACTATACTCTGTTTTTTAATTTGTTGGACTTAAATGGCAACAAAAAAACACTCTCACCATGGACCACCGAATCATTATCTGCAGGAGAACCTTCACTGTTGTCGTGTTGACTCTGCAATATTAAAAAAACGAGTGTGCTTTAGACCACACGTCTGAAGTAAAACAAAAATCACCGTTCGCTAGCAAAATAAGTTTTACTTCAAAAATGCTGCAGTCTTGTGAGTGTATAAACAGCCAGTGTGAATTTAAAAAAATACCTATTAAGCGGGACGGCTCGCAGCGGTGACGCGGTGTGTTCCATATTTAAAATTTAAACAACTTCCGCAGCCTCTTCCCGTAACGCTCTCGTCACGCATTCACCAGCTTACTCCCCAAGTCCAGCGTGCGTAAAGAACTTTTACTTCAATATTAATACTAATTATACTTCCGTAACGCTCTCGTCACTTCCGTAACGCTCTCGTCATGCAGTCACCAGCTTACTCCCCAAGTCAAGCCTGCCTAAAGAAATTTTACTTCAAAAAGGTCGATCGCAGCAGTAATTTTGGTCTAGCAAATTAAAAATCAGAGTTTAGTTACTGACCGGTATTGGATATTTAGATTTAAACTAATACGCTGGCACTTAGAAGAGAAAGGTTCTGGGTTTCTTAAACACTTTAACTCGTTAAAGTATTTAAGGAACCCAGAACTTATAATAGTATTTTCCGTTCTCGTTGCACTACCAACGTTTAAACAATGAACGATATCTCCAATTTCCGAAATAAATGAACTGCAGTCATTGAACCCATTATTATTGTGACTACGAATACATCAACCAAGAGTTGTGATACCCGATATTTATCTATATCGTCAATTTTCAGCATCTAACCTTATACATTTCATTGATTAACGCCTTTCATTAATCTTTAACTGCCTAGTTGGTCTACTAGTCGCAAGCGTTATTGCTGAGCACGGGGTCCTGGGTTTCATTCCCAGGTCGGGCAAAGCGTTGCTGGGTTTTTCCATCTGGAATTTCTCAGTACCAGCCCGGAGTCCGGATTTGTGCCCGGTTGATGGCAATAGGCTCGCCCCCTGTTACCATGGGACTCAAACATAACTGGTGAAATGTGGGTAGTACTATAGGTATACCTCTACGTAACTCTTCGAGGAATACAAGCGTTATGATTACCGCCATGATGTTTAAGCCAAACAGCAAAGTTCGTAGTTTAACCGACTGCGGTCTGTAGAATAATTAAAAATTTATATTGTTACCATGGAGATTTCTACCGCAATTATTTTATCCAACTTGCGTAGGCGACTGTCCCATCACTTTTGCACCATTGCACTGCACAAAACGTGCGAATTGTTATCATAGAATATTAATTTATTAACTCAATATTATTGTTGGCTACATTTTTGCATGGCGAGACGTCTGATGCTAGATTGCCGGTGGTCATCACTCTTGGTTATTTGAATCTATTTTTAGAATGTCTTTTCTGAGTGTTATTCTAGAATTTTTTACTTATTTCAAGAGTAATTAAGTACAGTAGTTTTCAAACTTAAAGGCCTTTTTCTGCGCTCTTTTCCGGCTTTACTATTATCAATAGGTCTTTTACAAAAAAGTGGTAATCTAGTGGTGGTATCTTATTTCCATGTCTGGCCATTTTTCTTACAATGCTTTGTTTTCCTTCCAGTTCCTGTATTTTCCATGTTAAGACTGTCACTGTCCTCTCCACATTTCAATGTAATTGCTGTTTTCTATTTCCTCTACTCGACAGTTATTCTTTTCATCCATATTGCTAAAATCCTAAAGAAAGTAGTCAGTAAGACAGGAAATATTACTACTAATTTATCTACTAATTTTGCATATGATTTTTATTCGACTTGCGCAAATATGATCACATTTCTGAATTTCGTATAAACCTTAAGACGACTATAAGGACCAGCGACCTTGCGCGAATGGGCGGAGCGTGCGACACCCCCCGCGACCCCGCTACTGCACGCACGATTTGTAGGGTAACCATACGTTTCAGATGGTGAGGACTATCCTGCCTGATTTTAAATCACCATCCAATTTATTTTTGTTAATGTTGTTTTAATAACTAAAACGTAATATTCTGATAATAAATTAAGATTTTAATCATATTATTTTTAGAATTTGCATTTAAAAAGTTTGTTGTGTAGTATCGTGAAATTCTTTTTCAGTATCAGTATTATTTATTCAATCACAAGACAACTACAACAGGTTTCAATCACAGTATATCACTTCACTTTTTTTATTTATTTTGTTATTTAATATATTTGTGTCCATAAACGAATAGGAAATACTAATTAGATAGAGACATACCTACGTAAAATAATAACACAAGATGAGAAAAACATAAAACAAAGATGTGTGATAACATAATTTGTGTGCGTGTATGAACGTAAACGAAGTAAATGCAAACCTAGAATAGGTATGTAAGGATAGAAGCAGTTAGCGACCACGGAAAAAAAGGCGGGAGTTTATGTGTGTATGTTTATTTATGTACAAAGATTTAAAATAATCAAATTAAATAAAAATATGTGAACTATCAAAATGTTTTATTTTTCATAAAAAATTTGGACACATTCAACAGAGAGGTCGTAAGTTATGTATTTAGACACCCATAATGAATTTTAATTTATTGAATTTAACATTCCTCAGAATTTAGTAGGTACTTTCACAGAATTAGAATCAAACAAAGTGTATCTTGGTTGTTTGTATGGTCTTGTCTATTTTCTTCCATCGTCATTGCTCGTTTTTTGCTGTTTTTTTTATTCACTTTTTCCTCTTCCTGTTTTCTTTTGCGTCCCTGTATAGCACTATGTAAGATGGGTCCCTTATTATCATGTATCTTGTATGTTATATATATATAACGTATATATATACGTTATATCTTGATCGACCAGTTCAGGAAGCATGCAATCTGTGTACAATTTCATCAACTTATTTTTCATTTTAGTGTCCCAAAATATGTCATCCTTGTAAATTAAAAGTAATTGTTGTCAGTAAATGTTATTTCAATTACTTCTGAACTGAAACATAATAACAATGATAAATAAAACGAAACAACCTAGGAGTGAATTTGTACATTATCCGTTGCAAATACAACAACAACACAGCTAACTTTACATTATTACGTTAATAAGTTGTAAATTATCGAATAATATAATGTGTCTTTTGTGTAAAGACGTAAGGGATGAACGGCGCAAACTAGTCAAAAGAAATTATAAAGGTTTCTAAACACAGATTGCGGTTCGTGCACTCGGACAACTTCGGAATACCTATTTCGGACACGGCCACCGAAGCCCCGACCTTGCTTCGCCTTCGGGGCCCAGAGTTGAAAATACTTGCATAGGAAATCGGTCGTCTCTATATGTATAAGTTGTATCTATTCATACACGAAATCTCTTAAGGGGGGTCATTGCACTCATCATTATGAACAACTTTTACTATGGGGCCAAACCTGAAATGGTGAAAAAAAAATCAGCTGTTCCCTACATTTATGTTCTCATACGAGTAACTCGTCAAAATGTAGGGAACAGCTGGTTTTTTTTCGCGATTTCAGGTTTGGTCCTGTAGATGTCTTACGTTGCCGAAGGTGTGGGAATCCAAATGATAAGGCACGGGTTTCTTGTTCACAGTTTATATTGTTCCACATGCACAGATATAGTTCGGACACAAGCAGACAGATATTTATAAAAGGAGAAAGAATCAAGAGAGATGGATCACTCATACAGTTGGAGAAAGCACCGCAGGTAAGCAAGCTACTTTATTACGATCGCACGGAGTAAACAAATGCAATGCAACAGCAATGGCGTAAGAGGGCGAATAAGAAGCGCTTCGCGTCGGAGACGTGTCTCGACTGGCGAGCGGCCGCCGGCCGGTGGCGATGCCCGCGCGCAGCTAGGATATCTGTCCCGCGACCCCGCGCGTTCCCCTCAGCATTCCAGCGCCTGCGGCGATAAGGAACCGGTCGCCGTGGTGCGCTAGCTAGATCGATCGTAGTAAAATACAGTGCGTGTCTGTTTGTCTGTTGACATATTATTACTACGATACGATACCTAATTTATTAAGGATAAATACTAAGAGATCCATACTAAGAGCTTATAACTAAACAAGTACACCTTAAATAAATATTTACATTCAACGGATGTGTGGAGTCCGCCACATCACCCCCCTCCAGAGACCGTCACTACGGGCGATAATAGTCTGGAAAGTGCACCCTACGTCCTGATCGCGTTCGTCTGACACTAGGGTCGTCGGCTTTAGGAGTAGAATTGGTGTCTAGTGTTTGTTGTGGTGTTTCCTCTGTGTCTGAGTTTTTTATGTTACTGTTAGTAGTGTTGTTGTTGCTGTTTGTGGTGTGTGTGTCATTCAGTATGTAGGCTGGTTTGATTCGGTCTATCGATACTGTGACTGTTTTATCACTAAGGAGGAGTTTGAACACTTTTTCCCCTCGGTCTAAGACTTTATGAGGTCCAGTATATGATGGCCTAAATGACCCGGAATTGGCGTCATCTCTTAAAAATACGTGAGATGCTGTGGCTAGGTCTTTAAATATAAATATTGCCCGTTTATTACCGTGTCGTGAAGCTGGTGATGGTTGCAGGTTTCTTGCGAACATGCGTAATCGTCCTATATATTCTGTTACATTCGCTGCGATGTCGTTTTCCGGTTGGAAGAAGTCTCCCGGTAGTCGTAAAGTCTCCCCGTATACCAATTCTGCAGTGGTCCCTTTAATATCTTCTTTGTAGGCACTCCGTATGCCCAAAAGAACCAGGGGAAGTGATTCCACCCAATTTTCGTTTCCGTGGCAGGTAATAGCAGTCTTCAGCTGCCTATGGAAACGTTCGACTAGTCCGTTGCATGCCGGGTGGTACGCAGTCGTTCTACGGTGCTCGAAACCTGCTATTTCTGACAATCGTTTGAAGAGGTTAGACTCGAATTGTCTACCGCGATCTGTAACAATTTGAGTGGGGCAACCAAAGCGTGCGATCCATCCATATAGGAGTGCTCTCGCCACTGTTTCTGCTGTTATGTCTTTAATGGGTATCGCCTCAGGCCATCGCGTGAACCGATCGACTGCGGTGAGGCAATACTGATATCCTTGTGACAGAGGCAGTGGTCCGATTAAGTCTATATGGATATGCATGAAGCGAGAACGTGGTAGCTTAAAGTTGCTGAGCGGTGCAGAGACGTGGCGAGTGACCTTCGAGCGTTGACAGGCTAAGCAGTTTCGCGCCCAATCCCTGCAATCTTTCCTTACTTCTGGCCATACGTACCGTTCTGCTACGAGTTTCGCACTGGCGTTTGCGCCTGGGTGGCTAAGCGAGTGTAAGCTGTCAAATACCTGGCCTTGGTGATATACGGTCTTGGTGTTTTGCCTTTCACGTCGCAGTACAACTCCGTCTCTAAACCTGGTAGTACTATCTTTTTGATTTCAAGCGAGGTTTTGCCGTTCAGATGTTGTTTGAGTTCTGGGTCGCAGCTTTGCGATTTGGCTAACTTGTTCAAATTGATAGGCTGTACTACTTCTTCCACTCTTGTCAATGTATCTGCCACAATATTGTCCCTTCCCGATATGTGTCTAATATCTGTAGTAAATTGTGATATGTAATCTAGATGTCTGAATTGTCTAGGTGGGCAATTTTCCTTACGTAAGTGAAACGCAAAACAGATGGGTTTATGGTCTGTATAGATTACAAACTCTCTGGCCTCCACCATATGTCTGAAATACTTGATAGCCTCGTATATTGCTAGTAGCTCACGGTCGTAGGGAGAGTATTTCTGCTGAGTTGGAGTCAGCTTGCGTGAGAAGAAAGCCAGTGGTTCCCAGGTATCATTCTTCAGCTGTTGTAGGACTGCTCCCATGGCCGTGTCTGAGGCATCTGTTACCAAAGCGAGTTTAGCGGCAGTGTCTGGGTGCGCCAGCATTGCTGCCCTGCAGAGACCTTTCTTGCATTCTTCAAAGGCTGCGTCTTCTTCTGTGGTAAAGTTCACAGGGTGTGAGCCTTTTACGGACCCTGATAAGAGCGTGTTGAGCGGGGCTTGGTACTGTGCTGCATTTGGTATGAACCGCCTATAAAAATTTACCATACCTAAAAACCTTCTCAGCCCGCGTACGGTCTTTGGCGCTGGAAAGCTACTGATGGCCTCAACTTTCGCTGGCAAGGGTTTTGTGCCTCTGGACGTGATGTTGTATCCTAAAAATGTGACCTCATGGGCACCAAACACGCATTTCGAAGAGTTGATAACCATCCCGTATTTCTGTAGTCAGGCGAACAGCTGCCGTAGATGGTCTTCGTGTTCTTTTTGGTCTTTTGAGTAGACCAAAAAGTCATCTAAGTATCCGTAACAGAAGTCTAGGCCCCGCAACATTTCATCGACAAAACGCTGAAATGTTTGCCCTGCGTTGCGGAGGCCAAACGTCATAAATGGGAATTCGTATAGACCGAACGGTGTGGTGATGGCGGTTTTTGTAATATCCTCTGGGTTTACCGCAATCTGGTTATAGGCCTTTACTAGGTCTATTGTAGAGAAGACCTGGCAGCCTGATAGATTATGCGAAAAGTCGTGGATGTGCCGGATTGGGTATCTGTCCGGGATTGTTCTTGCGTTTAACATTCTGTAATCGCCACATGGATGCCAACCATTATCTTTTTTTGGAGCAAGATGCAAGGGTGAGGCCCAAGGTGAATCGGAGGGTCTGGCTGTGCCAATTGTAAGCATTGATTCAAACTCCTCCTGTGCGATTTTAAACTTATCTGGAGCCAGTCGGCGCGGTGTACATGATACCGGTGGTCCTGGTGTTGTGCGAATGTGATGTACAGTGTTATGTGATGGTCTGTGATGTATACCAGATGGTCGGGTTATGTCAGGGAATTCCCGTAGTACCGAAGAGACAATGTCGGACGGACGCGCAGGCAAAGCCGGGGTAGCCAATGTTGTCTCAGTGTCGATGAGGCGCTGGTTTCGAACATCTACTATTAAATTGTAGTAAGACAGGAAGTCTACTCCTATTATCGCCTTGGTAACGTCTGCAACAATAAAATTCCACCTAAAGTCACGGCGTAAGCCCATATTTAATTTTAATTGTAAGTAGCCGTACGTATGTATTACACTGCCGTTAGCCGCGCACAATTCATAGTTTGTCTTTATACGACGCTCTTTGATAACTGATCTGGGGAACACACATACGTCACTGCCGGTGTCCACGAGAAATTGGGTTTTTGTGGTTTGGTCTGTCACGAATAAGCGACCAGAGCTATGGCAGCCATCGGTCGCCGTCACTGACTGCCGGTCGCGTTTCCCGTGTGGTCACAGGGTTTCATGCACCTAGTAGCTCTGTCACCAAACTTGAAGTGATACCAGCAAATAGGGAATCTTCTGTAGTTTGAATTTGAGCGACCAGATGGTGACCGTCCTCGGCTGTCACTACGAGATCTTTGCCTCGACCGTGATAACCTGTCCATTTGCGTAGTCAGCGCTTGTACTTGCTTTGTTAACTCGGCTATCTGGTTGCTCATCTGATCGACGTTACTGCCTGGTATTGCTCGTGACGTGGTCGCCACCTGTTGGTTAGTAGGAACCACGTCATGTATGCGGTCTGCTAGTTCAGCTACTTCCTCCAATGATGCTTTAGACTGCGAGGCAATAATAGTTTGCGTCGGAGACGTGTCTCGACTGGCGAGCGGCCGCCGGCCGGCGGCGATGCCCGCGCGCAGCTAGGATACCTGTCCCGCGACCCCGCGCGTTCCCCTCAGCATTCCAGCGCCTGCGGCGATAAGGAACCGGTCGCCGTGGTGCGCTAGCTAGATCGATCGTAGTAAAATACAGTGAGTGTCTGTTTGTCTGTTGACATATTATTACTACGATACGATACCTAATTTATTAAGGATAAATACTAAGAGATACATACTAAGAGCTTATAACTAAACAAGTACACCTTAAATAAATATTTACATTCAACGGATGTGTGGAGTCCGCCACAGTCCCATAGTAAAAGTTGTTCATAAAGATGATTGCATTGACCCCTTAAGAGATTTCGTGTATGAATAGATACACCTTATACAAGCTGAAATTTTAATGGTTGTTTTCCCGCAGCGATATGATTTGGTTTTGGTAGTAAGTACAATCAATTTATAAAAAAATTAAAGTAAAATATTAATAAATAGCAGATTTACAATTGTGAAAAACAAAACTCGAAAGCGATCTAGAACCAATTGTTTCTCACGCTTTCGAGTTGATGCATATTTTTTTACTATTTCAAAATAATTTTTATTTTGTAAGTTTTAACACTATGAATCGATAGTACTACTGAGGGCAAATTGTTCTGCCGCGGGAAAACAACCATTCAAATTTAAAAAAAAAACCGGTCACTAGAGCTCGAGTGATTGGAGAGTGCGAACCTCTCTGAGTCTAAACTGAAAGTGTGCGTATTATAACTAATTATTATTTTATGCAATAATGATTGTTGTTATGATTTTGAATGTTTTTATTACATAATATAATATAATTATGTAAAACCAAGTTTCGGCATATTTATTCCTCACCCACATTTATATCCTTAAAATCTTTATGATCGACACAATTTAAATAAAGTAAAATAAAACAAATAACAAAAAAATATCAAAACAAAAAACAAACCCAAAAAAAAACAATTATAAAAAAAAATATATGTATGATAAAATAATGTGGTTTGATATTTGATAAATATCAAATATCTTTGAAATCACAAGTATTTTTTTGTTGATACGATTATGCTCCTTATTTATAAGGTCACACGAATCAAATTTCCTATGCAAGTATTTTCAACTTGGACGCTAAAGACGCGACCGCGTTCTGCGAGGGTCTCGCGGCGTTGGCATAGCCGCCAAAATGCTAAAATACTTGCATAGGAAATTGATTCGTGTATCGTTATAAATAAGGATCATAATTGTATCAGCGAAAAAAATACTTAGAAGTTCAAGTTTTTTATTTGTAAATACGATTATGCTCCTTATTTATATAATGTCATGGATCGATTTCTTATACAAGTATTTTCCAGCTCTGCCTGCGCCCGATAGCATAGCAAATACTTTCTCACTTGCAAGTATTTCACGTCCGCACGTGCCCTACTTCGAAGCGAAATAATAATAATATATTATATTACCAACAATAATAATATTATATTATATTACCAACCAACCGTAGCGTAAATACGTTCCATCTCTATTTCATGAGACTACATTGCAGAGACAATTGTATATCAAAGAGTAGACCGGGGGCGCGATGCAAAAAAATATTTGAGGGCTAATACACCGGGCGTGATTGTAAACTAGTGGAGCCAAATATAAAAAAAAAAAATATTATAATAATATATGAGCTATGAAAAATAATTATGTCTAAATAACACTAAAATCGGAATAATAAATTAAGTATGCATTTACTTGTCAGCAATAATGTCCTCATTTTCAATAAGTGGAGTTGTCTTTTTCTCCTGTTCTATACAGCCAGAGCTACAACATAAATGTATTTAAATTTAGTTAAATAAAGGCAAGAAAATATAAGATATATGAAAGTAAAGACATGGGCGAAAGTAGGTAGATAGTTGTGCACGACGCGACGTACTGTAAGTACGCAAAACTCACGCAAAAAATTACATCTCCGCAGGCAAGGTCATCGTCACTACTTACCTACCAAGAACAATACCCCACAATATTATATCAATAATAGTATTCAAGTATTTTTTTAACTCTAATCCGGACTGTCCCTACAACGATGTAGTATGGTTATATTACATTACAATACTCACCTCGTCTCTGCATTTACATTTGTTATTTGGTATTCTCCTAAAACACAAATAATACATTATTTCAATAAAATAAAAGTATGTTTACTACAATTACACCATACATTTAATTTTAATATTTTATTTAGGTACACAAATTTAAACTTTCGACAGAGATTAATGATAATTTTATTTCGAATAAAATACTTACCTCAGTATTCTATTTTTCCAGTAATATGGCGTTTCTTTTTTGTAATTTAGATTTACCAACAATTTTTTAGCACGAAACTTATAAGCGCACGAAATTGTGTTTTCTTGCTCCGAGCGTTAACGTACACTCGTGACAGTGGTCAGCGAAACACTGCCGCCCGTCGCCCGCAAGAGCCCCCGCTTCAAGACGCACCATGTTTATTTGGAAAAACGACCCACCTTGATTTATCAAACACAATACAAATAAAAGCCGTATACTAAAATTTGGGTAGTTAAATTGTCTTTTGGATGGTGAAAGTTTCATGAAAATCCGCCCCATAGTTTTTGCGTGATTATCGTTTTTTGGTCCGCGTTAGACATTACTTTACAAATTAATTACACTATGTTATAAAATGATAATTGCAAATGTTCACATATCAAATGATGAAAAATATTGTCTAGTTTAACATATTTTTTTTTCAAAGACATTGAACTGGCTGTATAGGCGTGATGTTCAATTTAAAATCATTAGAAGTGGCCTATCTGCGCCTTAAGTGGCGCTCCATACGTCTTCGCCGGAATTCTCATACCCAGTTTCAGCTCTACAGTATTCTGTTCAATCCTACAGCCCCCTCTTATCTTATAGAACGTTTCATGATCTTTCATGACATCTAATAGATATCTGAGGTCATTGGAAAACTTGAGACTAGAGATCGTACATTCCACCATTTTCTATGATGAATCTTTTACAGTTCAAGCAATATGGTTATAGAATGCTTTGCCCGAGTCGATAATGCGTGCTCGATATTTGTCCATTTTCATTTAAAATTATGATAAAAAAACACTTGAACTGAAACATATATTTTTGTTCTTTGCACTTGTTTCATGAGATAAGTATAATATTGAGATAAGTACTTAATCCATCCAAAGGTTGTCTTTAAAAGATCGCTTTTAGCGATAAGACCACCCAATATGTCACTTTAAAATTTCTACATTTACGAATATATTTGTAATTTTTATGATGTACATAATAATGAGTATTCTATTTTACTAAATGATGAAGAAGAAGCTTCAAAGGGTTATCGACTTCAAATAACACAATGCCCCAAATTTTTGGGATGACTTTTACAAATTACACGAACTAAAATTAGAAATATTTAAATGGGCCAGGTCTGTTTATTTTCCTCCATTTTCATTCAAGATATTTGATTGATATGATTCATCATCTCTTCGTAGTAAACAGAACAGACAAAAAAGCCGTTGACGAGTAAATATTTTTGATCAGTTATTATTGCGGGAGTTTTTTTCTTATTTTTGTGCCAATTTCTCAGTTCCTACTGGAGGTTAGGAGGTCGGAATGTCCAGGGTATTGAACTCAAGACTAGGGCAAAATTACCTTGTGTTTTAACTATCTCTATATTTGATTGTTCTTTTAACAAGTCGGAATGGTTGAGGGGCTGACTGCTATGGGAATAAAGCTCTCATAATGCAATTACTTTTTTTTATTTTATTTGGAAGAAACCTGTTGGTTCTATTATTATGTTTTACTGAGCAGCAAACCGACCTTAATATCTGATTGCGTTGAGAATTGAAAGAGACACCAATTGTGAAGGAAATATCTACGCTTTGTTTGTATTCAACATTATTTTGGGTGGAAACATTGTCTTGTTGAAACATCATGATTTTTCGAACCCAAACGACACCAAAAGTTGTTAGAACATTACCAAGAACAACCATGGTCTCTCTATAATGAAATCTCGAAACGGCTGACTGACACTTCTCGTGACCCAAGGGCTGGCTTTTACCTTGGTCAGCCTAAGCAATACCATACATGGGGCAATGCCGCCAGTCTCTTGACTGCATTTCCTACCAGTCGACAGCAATGTGGATGAGTTTTTCGACGCCATATTGTATATTGTGAATAGTTTTAAAATAATTTAGATTTTTCAATCAATTAATTAGGTATTTTATTTTATTTACTTTATTTATTCGGGAAAACAAACAATTACACATTAAGAATTACAAAGAGATAGGATACAGAAATGATATAAATGTGAAATCAACCACGTTCTCCACAGATACACAATGAGACAAATTTGGTAAATTATTAGACTAACGTTGTAAACAATAAAAAAAAGGAATATTAATAGCATAGTATCATCATAACTTAGTTGCCAATAGTGCCGCGTAAGTGGAACAACAGTGTCACATTATTTTCTCAATATGTTAAGCAACATGAGTCTAAACTTTCCTTGCGATAAAGCAAACAGATCCAAACTGCTGAAATTCTTATTAAAATTGCTTGTCAGGCGACGAAGAGGCGCACGCAAGCCGGCATTTGTACGACTGGTAGTAGTGGCGAATACAGGTCGTGCGCGCACCTCGCGTCCCTGGCATGTTCTGGGAACTATATAACACAACTTGTTACCAATGTCTGAACAATCATAGAAGTTATTGCATAAGTCATACAAAAATGTAGTTTCAAGAAATGTACGCCTTGAACTCAAAGAAAGCAGATTATATTTTATAAGTAACTCACTATAAGAGAGATAACAACTTTTTAAGCAGCGATAATACGATACGATTTACGTTGTATACTTTCTATAAACTCAATGTATTTATTGTAGTAGGGGTTCCACACAGGTACTGCATATTCTAATATTGAGACCTAACTAGTGATCGATAGAGATTTAAATATGTAATAGGGTGCTTAAATTCCGTGGCTGATCTCATCACAAAGCCGTACATGCGATAAGCATTATTAACAATTTTAGTAACATGTGCGTCTAAGTGCAGTTTATCGTCAAGTAATATTCCCAGGTCACGGATCAAACTCTGCCTTGACGATAAGTTGTTATTTATGTACATATTATTTTAATTCTGAATAAAATAAATAACCCTCCTTTTTTGGCTTCGCCGCAGTCGGGTAAAAACCAACCTATTAGAAGAACTTTGAAAAAAAGAAGTAACAAAAGGAAAATATACCCATAATTTTGAGAAATTCAGTTTGTGGGAGTCTTAGGCCCGTATTACAGAACGTCACTCAATACTCAAGCATTACTTAAAACTAGTTTCAACCAATCAAATGGCTTGAATCTAGTTTTAAGTAATGCTTGAGTATTGAGTAATGTTCTGTAATACGGGCCTTAGGACCGTATTACAGAACGTCACTCAATACTTAAGCATTACTTAAAACTAGTTTCAACCAATCAAATGGCTTGAATCTAGTTTTAAGTAATGCTTGAGTATTGAGTGACGTTCTGTAATACGGGCCTTATAATCCTCTGATCACAGGAACAAAGACCACATACCTTTTTTTTTTTTTTTGGGTGGGAAATTATCAAATAACTTCTCCCGCTCTGGGCTGAGCGGGAGGGCGTGTCAGACTTTTACTGACTAAAATCCACCGTGTTCCTTCAAATGCCTGTGTGCCAGGGTCACGGTATAATCCTCTGATCACAGGAACAAAGACCACATACCTAACAAATGACATCAGCCATATCAAACCAAACTAAGTATATTTTTTTTTTCGTAAAACTGGTGTCCTTAAACTCATTACGGGATCCAATTTGTCTGTTCGGCGTTAATTGACATTCATTAACCTCTTAAAGTTGTAACATTGGAATTTGTAACAAATAAGAGAGCGGTTCCTCTAGTTTTGTGACTTTCTTTATAATGTTGCTGGGAAAGATAGAAGTATTCTTTGTCAAACGAATGCCTTTAGCGACCTTTTATTTAAATAGCGTAGATTTTTCATTCGTTTTCCATTAGCTACTGAATCTTTTTCACTGTCGCTGGTCTAACTATTGCCGTAACTTGGTAATTAAAAAAACAAAAGAAAGACGAAAAGGCGCTATTCAAATACTTAAACAAAAGAATGAACACAAGATATCCACTGCCAGGAGGCTATTATTTTTAACCGACTTCCTAAAAGGACGAAATTATTATGTTCGTCAGTGTTTTTTTTTTTAAAGTATGTTCACCGATATCTCCGTCAATTGTGGACCGATTTAGAAAATTCTTTGTTTGTTTGAAAGGGTGGGTATGCTTCCGAGGTAGTCCCTTTGTCACCAAGTCAGAATCTGATAAGGGGATCCCATGGAAATTAAGGGAAATCCTCAAATTTTAGCGATTTGGGTACTTTTTATAGTAACTCATGCAAATGCACTCGGAAAACACCATTTGGTGTAGTGAAACCAATGATGAAGACCACAGATGGCTACCAGACCTACTTAACAATAAGTATTTCACGGTTGCGATTCGATTAGACACTTTAATATGATTGCTAAGCAATTTATGTTCGTCACAATGCATATGGTGAAGTCACCATCTGTTCCAGTTCTTCTGGTTCTTACCAGGAGAACTCCTCAACAATTAACGCCCCTGCATCGGGAATAGCAATATTTTGTAAAAGGTGATGAGCAGTTGACATTAGGTTATTGTAACCTAGATAAATTACAAATTAACCCACTACCCACAACCCACACAAAAGTGAAAAAACAATTACAAAAAAAAAAACACCACAAAGTGAAAAATTACTTTAATTTCGGATACCGGTGGCAAAAAACTAAAACACAGATCCAAAGACACCGAGTTCCTAAATTAAAGTAATTTTTCACTTTGTAATGTACTTTTTTTAAGTCTGTTGTTTTATTAGATCATGTTTGTACCTTGGAACTTTTTCAGCGGTAGCCAGGTCGTAAATGAATTTACCATACAAACAAACAGACTTGCAAACTACCAAACTTCTTCTATGGGAGTTCTTGGCGGGAAAGTGAAGCGTCATGTTTAGCAGTTTTATTTAATTTTCAAATGTTTGTGTTTAGCCGAATATTAATGTGTAATAAACTAATAATTGTGGATTATTAACCATTAAGTCTTTGTGAACGCGCATTAATGTAGGCAAATGAAATAAAACAGTGCAACATAACTTCAAGTTATCTCAAGAAGTGCGCGTGAGGTATTAATAAATTAATATAATATTATTATTATTAATTCATCATCATGCATTGAATATAATTAAAATAAATAAAATATATCAATATTTAAACAAGCTTTATAACTAAATAAAGACTTGGCTAAAAGGTCCCAGCAACCAGGCCATTAAAATATTATTAAAAACGAGGCAGTCTTTGGGGACTGCCGATAGAAGTAAAAGCGCGCGAAGCGACATGGAAAGCGTTTAGTGCGGATGACGCGAGTTCCATGATTTTTGTTCACCCAAAAAGTGCTCAGCGCGCCTAAAGATGTTTTCACAAAAAAAAAAAAAACTATGTCATAAGACATTCGGCCAGTGGCAACCAGGTTTAAGTCACGTGCGTTCACATGATGGCTAATCGTTTAAAAATACGAGTAACTAGCGGTCGCTGATGGTTGCTCGACTAATTGACTTTGTTTACGATTGGTAGGTAGAAGAAGTACACGGACAGTCATACTGTTCGTAGAGTTCCAGTTAATTGTGTCATAGTGTCATCTCATCATAAATTGTGTCATAGTGTCATCTCATCATAAATCGTGCAGTGACGTTGACGTTGTGTTAAGCATAATCAGCCTATCATTTTCCCACTGCTGGGACACAGGCCTCCTCTCTGTGAGAGGGAGTGGGCTGTAATCCACCACGCGGGCCCAGTGCGGGTTGGTAGATTTCACATGTCTTCGAAGTTTTGGTTCTAGGACAGGTTCTAGGCCAGTCTCCTCACGGTTTTCGGTGTTTGAAAGACGGATTGGTACCTAATTATTTTCGGTATTACCATAAAAATAAAAGTAAAATTTTTCTAAGTTACCTATTTATTTGTTTACGTGGGCTACCCGCTTTTCTATGTCAGCAAAACATTCCGTTAGTTGCACGTAAGTCCATAAATTTAATTACCCATTAAAAGTAATGCTGTCACTTTCTAATACGTTCCGTTAGATAGAGATAGCATTACTTTTAATCTGGAATTAAATTTAATGGACTTACGTGCAACTACCGGTATATCTACCAAATAGTTAAGGATTTATGCAAATCCCAAGGAAGCACATAGTATTTTCCAAATTAAAAAAAAATACCTATAACGCATTTTGCTCCAGAATATAAGCTATCATATGAGCATGAAATGTTAACAGAAAGAGCCTCAGATAGGATTATTAAATAAAAATAATAATCAGAAAGTTGCGTGTTCAGATCAGGTCGGGGTCACCAGTTTAGAGGCATGAGGAACAGGGTGTAAAGTTCACTCATCCTCTATCGAAAAGGGAGGATCCTCCGACCAGACGGGTGTTGTGTCTGATGGGCATTTGGGCAACTGCCCGATGGTTGATGTCGGGACGTTGTATATATGCTAGTTTCGCGGTAAACTCTGCTTGCGCGATGCAGGATTTTGCGTAACGTCAATGCAACGCGTCATTCGCATGTGGCGATGTTGATGCCGCTACATCAGCATAATTATAATATTGGGAACAGCTGGGACACAGGCCTCCTCTTCGAAAGGGAATGGGCTTTTCATATACATGTATAAGTAGTCTATGATATATTGGGCTGTAATCTACCACGCGGGCCCAGTGCGGGTTGGTAGATGTCACATGTCTTAGAATTTTTGGTTCTAGGACATGGTTTCCTAAAGGTGTTCGGTGTTTGGAAGACGAATTGATTATTGGTGACATAACTAATTATTTCGGTATTACCATAGAAAACAAAAGTTTCATTTTTCCTATATATTACCTATCTATCTTAAAGGCTCTTACAGACTCACGCGATATCGCGGGCGCAACAGGCACCGACAAAGAAATTGTGATACTAATGTCGCGTCACGCCCGCGATATTGCACCAGTCTGTACGAGCCTTAAAAGTGGGCTGCCCGCTTTATTATGTCAGCAAAACTCTTTAAATCTACCAAATAGTAAAGAATTTAGGAAAATCCCGAGGAAACCCATTGTTTTATCCGAATTAAAGAAACTTATACCGCATTTTACTCTAAAATATCAGAAATCATATGCCTAGCATGATATGGTAACCGGAAAACACTCGGATACAATTAATGACAGATATTTTGTATGTTTTTAAAAGATAACGTGATTTATTGAAGCACTTGTACTGTACACAATTAAAAATCTTCATCAGGTTGAAGTTTCTGCGTATCATCATGAATTTTAATAAATTTACGGTATCTTTCAATTTATCTTAGAGGCGGAAGTATCCGAAGGGCTTCCATATTTGTAAATAAAAGATGACCCTTCTTAAAAAATGAAAGACACCCTTAAGAAATGTCTCGAAGTCACTTTGAGCGTTGAATGATGGCGTAATCTGGACCTTGGCTTTTTGATAGGGTAAAACGTACGTAGGTATTCGTAAAAGCCACAACTCATACTCGTAAGCTACACCGGTATGTATGACATCTCTGCAGTTATACCGTAGCAACGAAATTATTTTAAGGCGTAAGGAGGGAGATGCAATATATTTTAGCATAAATTGACGGCTTTCCGACTTCTAAAAAAGGGGGATGAGTTTAGGAGGATCAACGTAGCTCAAAATAAATTGATTTTGACAAATTATGGTTGCGTTCAAAAACGGTGAAGGAAAACATCGTGAGGAAACCGGCATGCGGCATGCCTGAGAGGTTTTAATTACTATTTTTCATGTGAAGCCAAGTCAGAAGCCCACAATCATAATCAAGAGTTTAATAATATTTTTATGCTAATTCTATTGATTCTAGGGAAAAAAAAAATTGTTTCTGACTGAATTTCTGTTTTGCTATTTTATTTAAAAACCTCCTAATTAGTAATGTTTAGACACTTAAATACTAGCTTTGAAATAATATAAAATTATAAATAGAATTAGTACCTATATAAAATATTATTAAAATCTCGATTATGATTATAAATGTAGTGCTTGGTCAATCCCTAGCATCAGTGAGATGACACTGACAGCTCACTCCACGCAAGAATTCACGGTGATATTTTTACAGAATAGCACCGCTGAACCTAGGTTCACTAGTGATCACTAGATATCACTAGTGATATGCCAAAAAAAGGCAATCACCCCAACTTCAAAAAACCAAATTAGTTGCTCATTTTTAGGGTTCCGTAGTTAACAAGGAACCCATATATGTCCGTTTGTCCCCAGCTTAGATCAGAAACTCTTAGTACCTACAAGGAAGCTTTAATTTGGCATGGGTATACATATTAATCACGCCGATAAAGATTTTTTTGGGGTACCTCCTTTGTACGTAAAGTGGGGATGATTTTTTTTTCTCGTCTATACCATGGTATACGGTATCGTTGGATATGCCGTTCAAACATATTGCGGGTGTATGAAAAGCATTTTTCGATTCAGGGATCCGTTTGCGTAATATTAAGCTTTAAAGTGCTTATTTTTGTTAGAGTCATGTGTCCCCCCTCCCTGCCAGCTAAATGGTTGTTTCTGGTTATGTGAAAAAAATCATAGTAGTAGTACATACAAAGAAAATAAAAGGAAAACTGTCAGAGCTAAGTAGGCTTTACAAGTTAACGAGTAATAGTCGACCAACTTACATTTGCAGTTGGAGAATCCACCATGACGTATATCGTACCTCTAAGGGAGAACATGTTTTTCAACTAGAATGTTAAGTTTGTTTTTGGAATAAATTCATCCCAACTACGGAACCCTTCATTGTGCTTGGTCCGACATGCACTTGTTATTTTAAAAGAGAATACCAAAAGATAAAAAAGGTCACTACACTAACGATTCCTTGAACACGTGTTATCCAGGAATGAGTGTACAATAGATTCCAGGAACAAGATAATGTATATGTAATCATTGTTTGTGAGCAATTAACGGGAGGAATGACCGGTCAATTTGTACCGCTATTCAATTAGTAAACAACACTGACCTATGATGGACGTAGCTCCCACGATTTGTGGTTGACTTTGATTCTGTATTAAGAGTCGATAATACCTCAGCGCTACTTCACTCGATCTCTCTCGCACACTACTACTCACGGTCGCGAGCAAGAAGAAGAAGAAGAAGGTTCCAAGGCGCCGATAGTTTAGGTAATTTCTTTTTACGGTGAAAATAATGGTACACAATAACAAAAAAATATATAGTTTTGAAGTATGTTTTGGATAGTACCGGTTTATTGTTCGGTTTGGAGCACAATTGGAGGTAACTTTGTAATTTTTTTCAGTCGAGAACATTTTAAGGAATCACTGACACTGACCTATGATGTACGAAGCTCCCACATTTTGAGGTTGACTTTGATTCTGTATTAAGAGTCCATAATAACTCAGCGCCACCTTACTCTTAATCTCGCTCACACTCGTGGTCATGCGAGCAAGTGACAGGACGGCAGGGAGAAGGCTCCAAGGCGCCAATAATTTAGGTAATTTCTTTTTACGGTGAAAATAATGGTAATTAAAAAAAATACATAGTATTTGCTTTATATTTAGTTCAGTTAATTATGCAAAGTTTCATGATCTAATTCGAAATATTTTTAGAATACTAGCGTTTATTGTTCGGTTCCCATTTCTTCCCGTGAGTGTCGTAAAAGGCGACTAAGGGACTTATTAGAGAATGGGCAGATGCGTTCTTTATGCATTTTAAAACCATACTGCGATCGCCAACCCGCTTCGAAGCGTGATAATTATAGCGATCCCCCCCCCCCTTTTGGGGGAGGCCAATGCCAGCAGTGGACGTCTTTCGGCTGAAATGATGATGATGATGGTTCGGTTTGGAGGTAACTTTGTAATTTTTTTCAGTCGAGAAAATTTTAAGGAATGGTTTTTTTCGTCAAACATAGTACTTAACATGAATCCTAAACTTTAAGGCCTGAAACTGCGTTAAGCGGGCGCCCGAGACGGGCAACTACGCGCGTGGAGACGCGGGTGGGCTCCGTGGGAACGCGACGGTCCCCGTCGCGGGTACTCGTCGCGGAGACCGGATTATTTTATCAAATCAAATCAAATCAAAAATATTTTTATTTCACATAAGCCTACATGGGCACTTATGAAACGTTAAAAGCTAGGTGCACGGTTCCAATTGGTCGTTTCCTATGGAGAAGAGCCGGCAAGAAACTCCACGGTCACTCTTTTAAAAAAATAAACTTGGCTTTTACAATGTTTTCAAATTACAGTGTAAATAGGTATGAGAGGACAGCGTAGGCCCGTCAAAAGTACCAGGTACTTAACAAAATAGAAAATGGTCTACAGATCTACAGTCTATTAACCCTACAACGTCCTCGCATTGACAAAAAAAAACAATATAAAATATTATTAAAATAATAAAAGTTAGAACCTTGTTGAAATATAAATTGTAGGCATAATAATGTCAAATAACAAAACATTATGTCAGTGAAGTTTGTAAAAAAAGATAAAATTAAATTAAAAAATAACTTCGTAATTTAGGAGCTGTTAATAGACATTTACATAGTTTTGCCGTTAATGAGGTACCAGGGAAGCCACATGTACAGAAGTAATTAATTAATGCCAAACTTCCTTATCTTCAACGTAGTCCTTAATCTTTTAATATGCTTTTTTGATAAGGGCACGTTTAATGTGCGTTTTGAATTTTCCATCACTAAGTTCAGTAACCGATTGTGGCAACTTGTTATAAAAGCGGATACTGTTTACAAGAAATGACTTGCTTGTACTTGAAATTATTTACGCAGTGTCGCTAGTTCAATTTACCTTCAGTCTGTCTGTCTGTCTGTCCGCCTGTCACCAGGTATCTCATGATCCGTGATAGTTAGATTTTTATAGATAATGGTACGGAACCCTTCGTGCGCGAGTCCGACTCGCACTTAGCCTGTTTTTCCATATTGAACTCTCAATCTAAGTACACAATCCTACCTACCTACGATAAAAATGTATTCACAGAATGCCTCTTTTACATGAATCATGTTACCGGTCCGCTGGCGGACACCGCGCGTGCCCCCGCGACGGGTTCCGTCGCGCGGAGGCGGGCCCCGTTGCATGGGTGCGGGGCGCGCCTCCCCGTGACGGACGCCCGCGCGGGTCCCCGCGATGGAGCACTTTTGTATGAAACCGCGCGGGTGCCCGCTTAACGCAGTTTCAGGCCTTACCGTATATTTATTTCAAAAGTAATGCTGCAGTATTTTCGAGATAACGGAGTATCATGCTAAGCAATTTGAGGTACTGTAGATTCTTAAGGCCCGCTGGCACCACAAGTCAAAGTAAATCCGTTTAGCGCTAAACGTATTAAAATATGTTCGTCTGTATGTTATATATTTTTTTTATGACAGATTTTTCGTCAATTCTGGTCTGATTTAAAAAAAATATTTTTTTTGTTTAGGGGTATCCTTTCGAAGTGGTCCCATTGTCACCAAGTCAGAATCTAATGAGGGAATCCCATGAAAATCAAGGGAAGTCCTAAAATGTTATAGGCACGTCTAATAGCGATTTGGGTATTTTTATAGTTAATATATATGCACGAGGCATTTGCTCTCGGAAATCCCCTTTGGTGAAGTGGAACTGCTGATGAAGACCACCGGAACTACTTAATAATAAGTATGTCACGGGTATTCGATTAGGTACTTAATTATGGTTGCTAAGCACTTAATGCTCGCTATAATGCATATGGTGAACTGGAGTTCAATTCTCCTGGCTCGTACCAGAAGAACTCCTTAAAAATTAACGTCCCGGTATCGGGAAAAGCAATATTATGTAAAAGGTTGATGAGCAGTTAACATTAGGCTATTGTAACTTAGATAAATTACAAACTGACTCCTTAAAAAGTGAAAAATAAAAAACTTTTTACAAAAAAAACACTCGACTTCCAAAAAAAAACACTAAAAGGGAAAAATTACTTTCATTTCGGAATTTAAGTTATTTTCAGTGGTAAAAGTCATGATTATTATGAAATAATATAAACAGTTCTAAAAATAATCGCATTCAGTAACGAGACACCATGTACACAGGGCTACACATCAAGCTATACATTTCCAGTATAAGCTGAGCTCGCATTGTATATGATTTCCGTACAATGAGAGGTTTGCTGATACTGGAAATGTATAGCTTGATGTATAGCCGTCTTGTACACAAATCTAATTCGGTGACATGACAATGTACAATTAATGGTAATGAATATGCATTAAGTGCTATTTATCATTGTAAGCATGCTTACAGCAAATTCAAGTGGTTTTTTGATTCAATCATTGTGATGGGTACCGCCGAAAACCGGCTGCTTTAATGTACTGGAATCAGAATCTACGGCAGTGATATTAATACTTATTAATGGAACAATGTAATAGGGGGGAGTTCAGATAAATTTGAAGTGATATTATTTTTTTTATTGTTTCTGATGTTTTGTTCTCTTTAGGTTAGTACCATGACTTTTGATTTATATGACGTTTTCCTAAATGTGCTCCTACGATGCACCTTCCAGGCTTGCTAATCAGCCTATAATGTTCCCACTACTGGGACACAGGCCTCCTCTGTTCGATCGGGAATGGGCAGTAATACACCACGCGGGCCTAGTGCGGGTTGGTAGATTTCACATGTCTTCGAATTTTTTTTTTCATGCGCCGGTTCCTGCCAGGGTTGCGAGTTTGTCCGAAAGGGATATCGTGCCCTGGCACACAGGCAACGGAAAGAACACGGGTGGGTTTTAGTCAGTAAAAGTCTGACACGCCCTCCCGCTCAGCCCAGAGCGGGAGAAGTTATTTGATAATTTCCCACCAAAAAAAAAAAAAAGACATGCGCCGGTTTTCAGACGATGTTTTCCTTCACCGTTTTGAGAGCAGTGGTGATGAAATTATTTACACAAAGTAAAGCGTTTGCTTGAGTTCGAACCCACGACCTACAACTCGTAAGTCAGGGTCGTTACCACTGGGCCACCACCTTCCTGGCTGGCTATTTCCTTAATCAAAAGGCAAGTGTTTTTATGCACCTTCCAGGCTTGAAATTGTCCTATTAAGGGTCAGACAACCGCCGTGACCTTGGCCATATAAATGCGCGTCGTGCTCACGCCGCTCCACCATTAACTTTCATAGGGAATATTTATTTTTAATAACGAAAATATGAATATTTGAAAAAATCACAGGTAGAGTTATATATAATAAAACAGTCTATTCATACAAAAAAAAGCATGAAACTATTTTAAGTAGTTTGAAAGTAATATCGTTTTTTATGCTTTGGGTAGACATTACTTCCTGAATTTATTTCATTAAGTATATTACTACTATACTTAATTTTTCACATAAAGAATTGGATGTGTATCTGTATCTGTTCTAGTTCAACATGCATTTTTGCATAACTTACTTGCATTATATGAAGGCGAAATAATAGATTTAAAAGTCACTAAAATCATATATCTGCGCCTTAAAATCGAATTCCAGCATCTGGTTTCTGAATTAAGTGTTTGAAGTTGAGAACTTATTAAACTCTACTTTAGCATTGCTTAAGGCGCAACTAGTCGATACTTTTTCCATACAAATTTCGGGGGGTTTTACTCCACTGTTACACATTGTACAATTAAAGTAAAACATGATATCGTTTTGTCTTATTATTAATTTTGTCTGTACAGAAGCAGAATAGTAGAAAAAAAGGCATTAAAAAGTTATGAGCCAACAAAGATTCGTTTTTCCTGCTAATTTTAACGCAACTTGCGGCGTAAATAAGTAATAAAAGAAGTATAAAATGTCGAAAACAAAGCTCGTTCCGACAAAGCTCAATTGTCGAAGATTATAATAAACTTTATTCGTAATTGATTTATGCAGTAGTTTTTTCATAAAACCCCACCTTCCAAAGGAGTTTTCGTATTTTTTTACTCGCGCGGTTTAGTATGAATTATCATGCACTGTGTTTGTGTGCGTGCGACTAGACGTTATGCGTGTAGACTAGCTTCTAACTGCTCATCACTGGTGCTATCTATGTCGGACACGATGCTAGGTGAGACAGCGTGCTTTTTGGCCGCGCCCGCCAGTAAGTTCGAGCCCGCGACTAGTTGGCTCTTAAGGTGATTTCTTCAACGTAGACGTGAAATAAAAAAAAGTTGCACTTTTTGTAAAAACAAAGTAAATAAAAAAATATTGGTAAAACAAGTTTATGTACTTATAAACATATTTTTTTATTGGATCCTCCTTTTAGCCAGATAATGCCTGTATTAGGAGAGTCCGCTCTTCCATAGCAAAACGTGATAAATAAAAAGCAAAATGTTTAATTTTTATGCTAAAACTACATAAATTAACATTAACTTAAATTAGGTAAATCAAATGTGTGTATGAGTGGGTGTTTATGTAAGTGAAAGTGAAGCCTGTAGGTGTGTGTGACAGTAGGTGAGTGTGAGTAATTTCACGGACTTTCATAAAGCAAACTTTTTACTTTGAAAAGTATTATATTTACTGCTTTAATTTATTGTGAATGTGAGCACTATGTGGGTCATTTATTTGTTTTCTTTATTTTATTTTATTTTATTTATTTGGGAAAATAAACAGTTACACTATAATACATGAAATTTGAGCTGTAGAGTGAGTAAATGTAAACCCACGACATTTTCCACATATTATAAAAACAAATTATAAAACTAATGCGATGTGCTCTTACAATTAGTTTGTACAATTAAATTATGCTGTTAATGATAAAACTAAACACTAAAAAGGCATGCAAATAAAAAAGAAAACAAGAAATTACTAATATACAGGGTGTTTGGCAGAACGTTGAACATACGAAAATGGTGGGTAGGTGGGGTCATCTGCTACTTACTCAGCCCTAATTTATTTGGCCCTGGCCGACTGGGTATTTTTAAAAAAAAAAAAGAAAGTTTTTTTCTTGTTTCACCACTTTCCTAACTTTAAAGTGTATTTTTTTTATTAAAAATGGGCAATAAAACAGGCAATTTTTTTTTTTAATCTTTGATGTTGGCAGATTCTTATAAAATTATTGCTTTGTTCAGATGTTAGCTAGAAAAAAAGTTATGAGTCCTCAAACTTACAGAAAGATGTAAAAAATACTTGAATGTTAATTTCAACTTGCATTTAAAAAAAAACAAAAAATGATTGAGGAGTTCCAATTCTAGCAAAACATCCCTAGTGTGTGAGCTTTCTAATGGTATGTAATTTGCTTTTATAAAAAAAAAACTTTAAGAGTTATTTCATAATTTTATCAAGCAGGAAATTTTTGACGAAACTCTACCTTTACGGAAAGTTAAATGTTTTGCGAAATTTAATACTGCAAAGTTGGTAAAAATTATGGATCGACGGCTTGCCAGTAGCAGTGGTGCAAATTGACATTCACTATTCCCTTGAGATGGTTACACAAAGCAGGTAGAAATTTTGTTTCACTCTTGCGCAGTCATAGCGTATTTTTGCTCTCTTTCGCTCTCGTGGCACCGTGACGCCTCAGAATGAATTCTTTTCTTTTATTCAGTCGAGACTTAACTGCCTCTGCGATCTCACGTGCCCGTTACGCTTACGTTTGTTTTTGTTCACTTCGTTTTCTTTTATTGTTATCACTAGTTAAGTTTAAGTTTAAGTTTGTTAAGTTTTTTGTTATTACTGTTACCTGTTGTTATTGGTAAAGAAATGGCTGCTTTTACCAGTGAGGAATACGCGGACATGTTGTTAGCGTATGGAAGCGCTAATAAGTTATGCGACAGGAGATGCTGCTGCGCACAACAACTGTAGAAATCAGACGTAGATGCCGCACCTGTATTGCGAATGAAGGGCGTCAATTTGAACATCTAATATGATTTATTATTTAAATAAATTATTTAATTGTTTCATTAACGCACCTAACTGGTACAGCATAATTTCAATCGATCATTTAATTTTTACCAACTTTGCAGTATTAAATTTCGCAAAACATTTAACTTTCCGTAAAGGTAGAGTTTAGTCAAAAATTTCCTACTTGATAAAATTATGAAATAACTCTTAAAGTTTTTTTTTTATAAAAGCAAATTACATACCATTAGAAAGCTCACACACTAGGGATGTTTTGCTAGAATTGGAACTCCTCAATCATTTTTTGTTTTTTTTTAAATGCAAGTTGAAATTAACATTCAAGTATTTTTTACATCTTTCTGTAAGTTTGAGGACTCATAACTTTTTTTCTAGCTAACATCTGAACAAAGCAATAATTTTATAAGAATCTGCCAACATCAAAGATTAAAAAAAAAAAATTGCCTGTTTTATTGCCCATTTTTAATAAAAAAAATACACTTTAAAGTTAGGAAAGTGGTGAAACAAGAAAAAAACTTTTTTTTTTTTTTTTTAAATACCCAGTCGGCCAGGGCCAAATAAATTAGGGCTGAGTAAGTAGCAGATGACCCCACCTACCCACCATTTTCGTATGTTCAACGTTCTGCCAAACACCCTGTATAGACTAAGAGTTAAAAGTTTTCCTTCCTCCTTTAAATGTTTTCCTTTCTTTTCTTTTCTCAGTTAAGTTTTAATGATGGTCTGACATTTTGAGCGCTTTATGCGGCCTACCCAAATGTCCTTTTTTTGGTACTGTCTGTCGAGTCGTTGAGTTCCTTAAGTTTTGAGTTGAGCTGCACGATTACTGACAAATGCTTACACTGATTCGACAGGTCCGCTCAAATTTGCGTGGTTCTTTCCTCAAAAGACCATTTCAGACACGGATCTACATGGTCCTCACATGATCTGACCAAGATTATGTCTGGACTTTAAAAGAGACTTTGACCCCTGAGTTTGTTTCGCCATTTCTTCTCAGGGGTAGTCAGATAGGAAATGTCGGCTACCTCTAGATTTTTTTTTTTTTATATGACGTGTAAAAGTGATTTTAATATCCTATTTACAGAATAAATGATTTCATTTCATTTCATTTCAAAAGTAGAGCTTGATAAGTTCTCAGCTAGAAATAAATTAATCAACAAACTGGCTCTTAGGTTTCGCTAAAATAAGTATTCCAGTGCAGTCTTTAAATTTTCCCATTCTAATAATACCAAGGTACGCAAGGTAAGTTTCCACAGGGCTCTGCTGACGTGCCTCGCATTGCCCGGTCATTCCACCCAGCCAATCATGTGCCACTATTTATTATAGTACCTATAGACTCGTGTATATTTTGGGGAAGGTTTTTTTAATAAAGGCGTAATGGCGAATTGACGGGCAAGACGTGGGTAGAGGTAATAGATAACTCATGAATTTATTATTAACAGTCAGGGTTGGGTTTGGTGTCAATTTTTAGGAAAATTTTAGGACTAAAAATATACTTATCTAAAAAGAGATTTTGTAATAATGCTTTGTAGTCCAGTCATCTTAGTAAAAATCTCGGAATTTGAGATACCCAGCTATAAACTTGTATAAACTTATATTTTGACATCCTAAAAGTTGTCTTAAAACCTACATATGGCAGGATTTACTCGTCTATTAAAATCTAAGGTGATGATTATGATAGTAGTCATAATCAGTTGATCATAAATGATGCTCTAACCGCGCGCCCTCCGCCCTCTATCTCGAAAACGATTCAACGTATAAAAAAAAAATTAAACAAAAGTTGTAGGGAATTTAATCCTTTACAATATTGATGATAAATACAAATAGCGAAAATCCCATAGGAAACGAGATATTTGCGAATAGTCGCGTACCACCCTACCATACGTACACACGGCTACACATCAAGCTATACATTTCCAGTTTACGCTGATCTCGCACTGTACGGAAATTCTATACAATGCGAGATCAGCTTATACTGGAAATGTATAGCTTGATGTGTAGCCGTGTGTACTACCCTATCATATGTAGGTTTTGAGACAACTTTTAGGATGTCAAAATACAAGTTTAAACGAGTTTCGAATGAAACTCAAATTCCGATATTTTGACTAAGATGACTGGACTATTGTTGTATTTTAGACGTCTTTGCACTGCAATGCTGAATTGAAACCAAGGTCATTAATCTAGACTCTAACCGCCTTATTACAAAATAAGATCTATATTTTGACATAGCTTAAACCATAGAGCCAGTTTTTGTAATAAGAACGTAACAGTGTTTGAAATACCGTTCTTTATACAAAACTTAGTTCGGTACTACGTTATCAGTTTTGTATTAGGAACTTTACCGTAGACGGAATAAAGTTCGAAATTCAATAATGGCTCCATGTTTTAAACCTGGGTCTGAAGATAAACCTTGTTTTGGAATAAGGGGGTAAGAGTGTTAGTGATCGTCTGATAAATATTTAATACGACAGCAATTTATTTCAAAATACAGTTAGGTACTTATTAATTAAGTATGTATTATTTATTTATTTAAACTTCTCACACACAGCTGACCTCTCATTGTACGGAAATTTTATACAATGCGAGATCAGCTTATACCGTGAATTGTATAGCTTGATGTGTAGCCGTGTGTACAAAGGCCCACATAATGCCTTAGGCATTCTCTACCAGTCAACCAAGGGTGGTGAAGAGATAAGATGGCGGGTGCTCTGATTGAGAGAAAATAATAATATTGAAATATAACTTAATTAATGATAACTAAAATATGTAGATGAACAAGTACATAATGGGTTACAAACTTATTACATTACCATTCTGATCTGTAAAACTGGCTGTATTATATGTATATTAGGCTGGCTCGCACTAAAAATCATTGAATGCGTAATAGCGCTTAACGTATTTAAAACATCATTCTGTCTCTGTCATCTTCAAACGATTGGCAGAAACAGAACGATGTTTTAACCTCCTCCTTTTTGGAAGTCGGTTAAAAATAGGAGCGTATCCAACCTACCTATTTTATTACTGGGCCGATAGGATTTCCCCTCGGCAAGAAACACGAACTTCCATAGAAACATTCATCTCCTATTTAACCCCTTTAGGGGGTGAATTTTCAACAATCCTTCCTTAGTGCTCACTGTTGGCATAAAAGGAACTCTTGCGCAAAATTTCAAACAACTAGACCCAGCGGTTTAGACTTCTAGCGATTATTTGTCAGTGAGTGAGCGAATGAATGAATGAATAAGATTTGTAATAAGTAGATTGAAATCCTGACCAAGCCCAACCGGAATAAGGGCCCGAACACACGTACACACGGCTACACATCAAGCTATACATTTCCAGTATACGCTGACCTCTCATTATACGGAAATCCTACACAATGCGAGATCAGCTTAAACTGGAAATTTATAGCTTGATGTGTAGCCGTGTGTACATTGCAGCGACAAAATGTGAATAGTGTCTGCAGCTTCTTGCAGAACTTGCGTTGTGGTTACTACACAATTTTGATATGGTTGCGTTATTTATTTATTTTTAACTTTAATTAACATGGTTAAACCAATTACATTAATTAAAGGCAGAGACACACATAGAAAAGAAAATATAAAATTTTAACATTCTGGTAAAAACATAAAAACAATAATTAAAAGGAAAATAAAAAAATTACAATACTTTAAAGGCTTCTACATACCGGCGCGACTTGTCGCGCGAAGTGACGCGGCACAAAGGCCCCGCGTGTCGCGGGACGAGCGGTGCCTTTGTGTCGCATCGCGTCACGCGACAAGTCGCCCCGGTATGTATAAGCCTTTATGAATCCCTCTCACAGTATTTCAGGCATGCCAATAAAATCTTCGTCCATTCATTCGCGAACAGATCGTTTGTTGGATTAGAATCCAAGAGATCATTATGTGCGACCAGAGTGCGAGGTACTGGAGACTTAGCACGTTCAACGGTGCGACATGGAGGCACAGCAAACAGCCTGTGGTTTCTGCCGCGGCAGTAATTGTCTGGGACAAAGAAACGATCCAGCACAGCATGCAGATCAGGTGCATTGTCGCTAGAAGTTGCGATGTGATTACGTTGTGGCTAGTGTATGCAGACAGATCGACTCCGGCTGTGACAGTGTCGTCTCGTCGACACAACATTGTGGTTGCATTGTGACTGCGATGTCTTGTTGATGTGGTCGGTATAGCCCACACGCAAAGACAAATTATATACTTCCTACATGGGCGATTTTGACGGCCAAATGTGGTCCTTGTAAATAGACTATTAAGGGGACGATATATATTATATATATCGACTTTTAATGATTTTATACTGAATATCACGTCTAAACGAGTAGTGTTAATGATTTGAAAAAAAAAATATGATCAATTAGAGCATTTTTCTCAATAACTTAATATGTGAATATTTCAGATGTTTATATTACATGGCGAAATTAATTTTTAAAGTTATGTCTAAAGGCTTCTACATACCAGCGCGACTTGTCGCGCGACGCGACACGGCACAAAGGCCCCGCGTGTCGCGGGACTGGCGGTGCCTTTGTGTCGCGTCGCGTCGCGCGACAAGTCGCCCCGGTATGTAGAAGCCTTAACGCGGATTAAAAACTGATAATGGCGCAAAATATACCAAGCGTATTTTTCTGAAACCTTTTAAAGATAATTTAATATCACCAATTTAAAGATAATTTAATATCACCAATTTAAAGATAATTTAATTATTTATTTTTTAGTATACGCGTTTTATTAAAACACCTTTTGTTTTGTGTATAATAAATTAATAATGCGTCAAATTGGGGACAGCGCTCCTTGATGGGCGAGTCCTATTACTGGCTAAAAGTACGACGCGTTGCGTGAGCTCAGTACAGAACATGCATCTTAATTGTCATACGAATTAGCGCGCGTCCACGTGGTGGGTTTGCGGTTTGGTTATGTGATCGGGTCCTAAAAACGGAGCAAACGGCTTCTTTAAATCGACTTTCATCATCGTCAAAATATACATTAGCCCTGGGATCTTAGAGTAAGAAAACTATAGAGGTTAGGTTAGTAGTAGCCCGGAGTCTAGATTTGTGCCCGGTTGATGGCAATAGTCTTGCCCCCTACTACACGGGACTTTAACATAACTGGCGAAATGTGGGTGTACTATAGGTCTGTACACCTCTGCCTAACCCTTCGGGGTTAACAGGCGTGATGTTATGTGTCTATACAACATTATTTTTAGTATATGCGAAACCCGAAACACGTGTCTTGTATTTTTATGTAAAGAATCTATGTACAAAATTTCAAAACTGTATCATGAAAAATCATAAAGTTTTAAAGGTTTAAGTTACCGGGTTGTCCGTACAAAAACATGCTAACGACGCCCCCGCACCTCCAGGGTCGCTTTGCGCACATTGATAATAAATTGACAGTAGGTACCTAACCGTACGGAGATTGTATTGTAAGTAATTAAATGGTGATAACATTTTCCATCATAATTAAATATTTTTGGGAAAAAAAAACATGGTGTAAAAATTATTGAAATCGATTCAGTTCCTTATTCTGAACAAACTATATTCAGGTTTCGCTTATACTAAAAATAATGTTGTATATGCGTTTACTAGGTATTCCGCTACGTGGTAACGAACCATATTATGAAAGAAAGAAAGAAAAATAATTTTATTCGTCACAGAAACACGTGCCTAGGAAAACACAAACTCGAGCAAGTAAACATTAAAAAAAGAAAAACCTATCTAAATTATAATCACGAGCACAAAAATAACAAATAGTCGGCAACTGCACGTCATGACTGTGACAAAAAGGTTTGCACTCAGCATGATGCTGTGCTATGGGGGACCCACAACACAGCGCTGATTTTCAGTGGTTACCCGAAAAAATACGTACGGAACTCAAGTCAGGTTTAATGAGTTGAACAACAAAATAAAATAAAATAAACAGTATTCATAATATAATGCATAAACAACCAATTATAAGAATAAATATGAATAAATTACAAAAAAAAAATATCCGCATATTTACATAAAAGTTATTATCGTAACGTTTTACCGCTCTGAAAATACATGCACCTAATCAAATAACATCACCTCATACACAGACAGACAATGCACCATATTTCTATTCCTGGCATAAGAAAGGTGACGTTTCCATTGCACACGATGCAACTTGACAAATTAGAATCTGCTCACAAGAATATTATGATTGCCACGCTTCGCAAGCATTTGAACAGTCAAAGTGAAGAAATACCTTCTATAGTGATGAATATGGACAATGCAGTGAGTTCAGTAGACGTACGTAATTGTGTTTCCCGTGTGGTGCCGGACGTAAAGAATAGCACTCCCTATTTCTTCCCGCGGGTGTCGTAAAAGGCGCCTTACTAGAGACCGGGCAGCAGCGTTCTCTACATTTTAACACTATACTGCGATCGCCAACCCGCCTACCAAGCGTAGTGATTATGGCAAACCCTCCCTTTGGGGGAGGCCTGTATCCAGCAGTGGACGTCTTTCGGTTGAAATGATGATGACGTAATTGTGTCATATTTTAATATAGTTTACAATTTATGGAAATAATCAACAATGAGATCTTGAACTTTGAGACCTGTTAAATAAATGGTCTAGCCGAGGTAACTAAGATTACATAAGTATGCAAGTAAATTAATTAGGTGATTTCACGTATAAGTGACTTTCGCTGACATCAAGTCGGAAGTCACACATGATCCCCCATGATCCCCGGTGCAGTGTGGGAAGGGAACACCGGGGTGGTTTATAGTCAGTAAGAGTCTGACAGACCCCTCCGCCCACCCCAGGGCAAAGGACATCCATGCGGATTTTCCAATACAGGACCAAAAAAAAAACGACTGTACTTTAGACCACGCGACTAAAGTAAAACTTACCAATACGAGTAATAATACTATTTATACATACTTATAACAATAGGCCTGTACTGTGTCTTAGATATACGAAACGCAACTGGCTATGAGAGAAAGGGAGAAAGAAAATGTGTGCTTGCACCTGTCTCTCTTGCCCCTACAGTGATAAACGGAGCGTTACGAAACGTAACTCTCTCTCTTTCCATCTTCACTAACTTACCTATATCTCCCTCTCAACTTCCGCTGGCTCACTTCCGTAACGCTCTCGTCATGCATTCACCAGCTTACTCCCCAAGTCAAGCGTGCCTAAAGAAGTTTTACTTCAAAAAATGGTTCGAAATTTGACAAACCGCGCGCGAGCCGAGCGAGCGAAGCGTACGGTGTCGCTGCAGAGGCCGGCGAGCGCTTCTTCCAAGTTACACGCAGCTAGGCGGGCTATTTAGGATTAGCAAGGTGCGTTAAGTCGCAAGCAAGTTTGATATCAGTTTACAATTAGTCGGTTTCCCATGGATAGATTATAAACTATCGATAATATACTGCGTTAAATTGTAAATGGTTTGTTGCAGTTCACAATTTTTCGACAGTTTATAATCTAACAGAAATAATACCGATAGATTATGGACTAACGAAGTTCATATAATTATACGATGACATATATGTATATTATGTCACCGTGCCGTGTGGTGCCGGACGTAAAGGATAGCAACATCCTATTTCTTCCCGTGGGTGTCGTAAAAGGCGACTAAGAGACTTACTAGAGAATGTGCAGCAGCGTTCTCTATGCATTTTAACACCATACTGCGATCGCCAACCCGCCTGCCAAGCCTGCCGATAGTGACAAACCTGTGGGGGAGGCCTATGCCCAGCAGTGGACGTCTTTCGGCTGAAAGTAATGAATGAAATGATAGAAAAAAGTATGTACACAAAGGGTAGGGCCGTATACTTCGTTCTACACGAGTAAATTCCAGTTTTCATAAAATGTAAACTAGGCGTAAGTACTAGGAGTGTATAACTGTAAAATGTTTACCCTACCGTATTAGAGACGTGACGTCAATATGAATGAGGGCAGACACACTGAACTGGACCCACCCTCTACCTGCGAACATCTTGGATGGAAACTACCCAGAGCATAGCAACCTCGAGAAAACTGTACTTATATGTTGAAAAAAAATTGTATTATACCGAATATTCGGTATACAACATTAGTTTTTGTTTATACTAAACCTCTTAAGGGGTCATTGTACTCATCATTATGAACAACTTTTACTATGGGACCAACCTTGAAATCGCGAAAAAAAAATCAGCTGTTCCCTACATTTAAGTTCGCTGAACTCGTCAAAATGTAGGGAACAGCTGATATTTTTTTCGCGATTTCAACTTTGGTCCCATAGTAAAAGTTGTTCATAATGATGAATACAATGACCCCTTAAGAGGTTTAGTATAAACAAAAACTAATGTTGTATATTATACAAATTGGATTGTTTATTTAGCAAGTAAATAGCTTCGTGACGATATAGGCACGTAGGTGCCACCCTAGCATTATATAGCATTCTCATTTCACCTGCATGCCTTTCATTCATGACTTTTTGTCTTATAATATTAAAAACATGACATCCCCCCTTTTGGGAGGCCTGTGTCAAGCAGTGGACGTCTTTCGGCTGGAATGATGATGATGATGATGAATATCACCATAAAGAGAATTGTCTCTTTATGGTGAAATTCAAAGGAAATGACACCTGTCTTCATACTCATTGGAGTATGAAGACAGGTGTCATTTCCTTTTTAGGTAAAAAGGGACCTGGGGAATGACTAGCCAGTATTTTGCACCCGGAACGTTTTGATACCTAGCCAGACTGAAAATTACTTAAGCGTTTACCTTTGAACGCATTTACATCACGAGAACTACTAAAAACAACAGTTTATGGGAACAAAACTATTGACAGGTATTGATCTAAGAATTATTTCTCGATGAAACCCACAACTGCATAGCTATTCACAAGCGTTCGATACGGTTCCGTATCAAATCGAGCATAAATCAATGTTATCAAAGGAGTCATCTAAAGGCTGTTCACATACCTATCCAAAACACTCAGATTACAGATTATAGAAAGAAGCAGATAGACCGCGCGGAACAATAAAGTGAGGCCCGTTTGTAGACATGTGTGCGTTACAGCCACGTGATAGCACTATAGGAACAGGTGCCTCTATGTGTGTGTACGGTTGCCAGGATAATGAAAAAATTTGTTATAATATTTCATTACATGAAAAAAAAAAGTTTTTTTTATCTTAAATCAGTTGTTTTTATTAACAGTATACGTCAAATTAACAATACCCATTTATACGATACATTTGAGATATATTTTTATTTTGAGACACCAACATTTTATTGTTTTTGGTAGCTATATTTACTTTATGGTGTCGTCATATAACCCATGATATAGCAAATCGACTGATGTAATAAGTATTATAAAATCCATTAACTAGTTACACTTACGAAGACTTCATACTTATTTATTCATAAACATACCAACCAGAAAAGGCGATAAATAAAACACTATTATCAAAATAAATATGTTTGTAAATCGATACTCCTGTATCCTATACTTATTTCCTAACTTAGGGTAAATGTTTCAATATAAACTAGCAACACCGAATGATATTTGTTAAGGTTTTGTGTTTCAAGATGTCACTAACAATAAACACGTAAAATAAATCCAAATAGACAAATAATCAATATTTTACCTATGAAAGATACTCGTACTCCATATTATTTCTTTTGTTTTTGGGAACAGTTTTTACAATGTTTAAAAATACACGACGGCATTATTCTGAAATTATCTGTTAGAGCCCGTGACGTACTAACGATGCGACGCTTCGTGCTGTACTGAATCGAGATTGTATTCGCTTTTGAATTTGTATTTGCTTTGTTTGCCGCACTCTCGGTGTTCCGCGCGGTCTATCTGCTTCTTTCTATAATCTGAGCCAAAACACTTAAGTTTTGTCAGTTTAAAATCAAATAGACGACCGCCATTCTTTCGACAGGTATTTGATGTCGGGAGCAAGGTAAATCAGTTATTGAAAATGTGTCATTCTCGATACGACAACTTGTCAAATGGTTGTGACTTGCTATGATTACCAACATCATGTGTATCATGTGTATATTACCCAAAGGGTTCGGTAGAGGTGTACCTACCTTTGTATTATATAATTGCATAGCACAGGTGTGAGTTCTATGTACAATAGAGCTACCATTTACCGGGTAATATATCTTTCATTGACTTGAATGTGCCCTGGCGGCTGAGAGTATGTCATGCTCACTCAGATGTCTCGCTGATGGTGGCGTGTGTGTTGGATCATTTAGCTCCCTTCAAAATGGTTGAGCTGCATGGTGCTGATCCATGCGTCATGTTCGTGAACGGGTGCTATCAGTTGGGATTGGTCATCTCTTAGCTGCCACGGCTTATTTTTAATTGTTTTTAATCTTTATCACGGACGCTTCTGACGTTTTGCATCGTTCTCACATGTATAATTTCAATATGAATGATGTAACAATACTTTGTATCAATATTTTAATTTAAAAGAGTGTCCGTGGAATTTCTTATCCGTTCTTCTCCATAGGAACCTACTATTTGGAATGGGCAACTAGCTTCATATTTGTAACTGATCGACTTCTTGACAATTCAAAAGTGCCTGTAAATGGTTTAATTGAAATAAATGCCTTTTAATTTTTTTTTTTTTTGAGGATATTCACATTTCACAAGTATGATATACAAGAGATGACGCAACTAACTATTTACACTAGATACTAAATTAGATGACTAACTAACTAAATATACAAATAAATACAAAAAAGAAAAGGATAGGTACAGACGCCAGCAGGTCAAGCTACCCGAAACTGTCAAATTTTCCCAATGAACCTTTAACCTTATGCTGTAGGGATAAAGTTGAAAATCTATTAAAGAAATTTGACAGATTGTAGTAGCTTGATGTGCTGGCGTCTGTACTTAGGCGTCGAAGTACTCGTCCGCATCGCTGTCACCCGGAAACGTGCCCAGAAGACTGGCAGCATTGCCACGTTGCTTGGCAATGCTGATTCTTAGTTTAAATTCTAATTTCACAAGTCGCACACTTAGGTGAACAAAAATGTAAGGACTAAGGCTGGGAATACACGTCAGATTTGGTTTCCGAATGTCTGATCAGACTATCTGATCGTATTTACTCGATACACATCCGATTCTTGCGTCAGGCTTTTTCTGAACTCGGTCGATCCCCAGCTATCATCCCGAGTGCTTGCGTACGGAGTAAAAAGAAAAGATGGACGACGAATTACTGTTACATATTGCATATTTGCTCATGTTGACGCGAAAGAACTGTACAAAATAATGGCTCCAATCTGGCGCCTTCCGATAGCCGGATCAGACTATCGGATCCAACTATCTGAAGGCCAATTCTCGTAATTTAAAACGTTCAAAATCTAGTCGCAATCTCATCTTGGCGACAAACAAACGTCAAAAAATTGTCAAAATGTTGGGAAATAAGAGGTATTTTTGACAGATTGAGACTGAGATCAGACTGTGAACGTTCTTAAAATTAGTAGAATTGCCCCTCTGATGAAAAAATCTGACGTATAGTCCCGGCCTATTATGTAAATTTATTTAATTGCGTTTTTGAATAGAGTAGGTTTTTCCGTAATAGTTTGGCGTAAAATGAAAGTTTTATACATACCAAAAATATAATTCGTTGCGTCACTATTGATAGTAAGTCGCTTAGATTAAATATATTTTTCAATTAAAAAAGTCGATAAATCAACATAAGCACGTACAATTTCATAAAAATACACCTTATCGTACTTACGTGTTTGTTTCACTAAATATAGCAAAAATGTATGTATTTCCTATTATGCCTTTTAAACAGTACTTAGCCTCTGTATTTTATCATAAATAGTATAGAACTTCGTAAAAGACGTAACCATGAGTGGTTACAGTATAATAATTATTTAGAAAACGATGATTGGAGTAAAAACCATTACATTTGAGAATTGGTCATAATTAAATAAGGAAAACGTCTGTAAAACATTAAACAACAACAAAAACAACAATCATTAACAAGATAATTTGAGGTATTGTTAATATGAACAAAAAAATTGGTTGTTTTTTTAACTATTTAATTATATTATAACAAATGATCATAGGATCAAAAACGAAATAGATATACCTGGATAAACAGTTGTTTTGCTCCCTTGTATAGTTAGCGAAGTTATGTTTCAGTCCTTATGGACTGAAACATAACTTCGTCCCATGAATTCACCCGCTGTGGGCAAGTCTATTGCCATCAACCAGCCACAAATTGTTGTCCGTTTGTTGCCAGACGTAAAGAATAGCATCATCCCATTTCTTCCCGTGGGTGTCGTAAAATACAACTAAGGTATTTACTAGAGAGTGGGCAGCAGCGTTCTCTATGCATTTTAACATCATACTGCGATCGCCAACCCGCCTGCCAAACGTGGCGATCATGGCAAACCCCCCCTTTAGGTGAGGCCTATGTCCAGCAGTGGACGTCTTTTCGGCTGAAATGATGATGATGATGAGCTACAAATTCGGACTCAAAATAGGGATGAAACCAAAGATTTAAAAGAAATGAAAGAAGAATGAAAATGAAAATCGAATTTTCATTTCTCATTCTCGGAAAGTTGTGTTTGTTTGCGAGTAGCGGGTGGAAGACGCTGCTCCAACCCTTGGGCGGGAAAGACTCATAGTAATTGCTTCCCCCTCTAGGGCGGGACTTTTATTTAGGAAGGCTATGAAAAATTTGACGTAATTAAAAACAATATCGAATAAAATAAAAAAAAGCTGTGTTTTTGTGAGTGTATAAACAGCCAGTGTGAATTTAAAAAAATACCTATAAACCGGGATGGCACGCGGTGGTGACGCAGGGGTGCCCCCCCCCCACCCCTGCGTCACCACCGCGGGCCATCCGGGGCCACCGGGCCACCGGTTCCATGTTTAAAGTTTAAAAAAGACTATATATTTTGGCGGGATACTATCTCTGTAAGCTGCACCGAAATTCAATATCTCGGTTTTTAGATTAATTAATACAAATTTGTTCAAGCGATTCTGAAATATAAACCCCAGAGGCACAGATTCGGTTAAAGACAAGGCAAATACACTGATCAAAAATCTTTTGCCAGAAATTTAAAAGGAAAGATCTTGAAAAACATACAATGATTCTATGAAGTAGCGAGCAAACATGAAAATAAAATATTTTTGAAAAACTAAAAAAAATTATTTCCTTATATTCGAAATGAAAAATAGAGTGAGAGTCACCAATTCCTATTTAGAATATAGCCTAAGTCTAAATACCTCGTACGGAAATTGATTCCTCTCGACCCTTGTATAACAATCTACTATTAATACCGACACTAATTAATTCAATTGCAGATTTCTTAATTAGTGCCACTCAGCTACTCCATTTCTCGTTGTCTTATCGTATATCGCATCGTCTTCATAATCACCTACTACTGAAGGAAACGACAAGTTGCTGTCATTGTGTAATTCTAGTGTGCGTGCATTTTGCGGCCAACGATTAGACGCAATTTTCTTCGACGAGTTCACAGCTTTGACTAGACATATTTACATCTTTGAATGTAAGTATTGGAAACGTTTCCTCGTTCATAAACAATGGATTTAAAAGAAAACAAATGAATTGTAAGAAACCAGTATTAGGCTTAACTAATGGTTTATTTACTTGATCTTATCATGATGTTTACTATAGCAATAGGAAGCTATTAATCTTTATACGGAAGTACGGAGTTCAATGTCTGGTTTATGGCAAAATAGTTTGAGCTGATCGATTTATATATATCTGGCCTTGGGTTGAACTGTTACCTAAATCTATCCGACAGATACTAAGTTGGATCGGATGAACGTAAAGGTCATGACTCACTATAACCGCACCGCTCCAGCGCAGAAACGGCGGCCCGGCACCGCCTCGATAGAATATCCACCCGCTTGTCGCGAACGCCCTGTTTTCAAGACGATTGCTTGCTGCTGACACGCCACTGGTGAGCTAACAGCTTATTGTTCAAGCGTCGCTTACTAGTTTGTTGGTTGGTAGTGGTACAAGCGGGAATGCTTGGGATCTCGTGGACAGAAGTCCATACAAACGTGTCCATACTCCAAGAACTCGGCATCAAACACCGTCTATCAGCGCATAAATATTAAAGTTCTTTGGTCATGCCTCGAGAAGAATAATGACTCCATACAACGTCTAGTGGTGCAGGGCAGAGTAGAGGTTAACAGACCGACCAAATTAAATCCGCAAATGCAGGCCCTGTTAATGAATGACTGTGAGCTAACGGAATCAGATGGAGAGAGATCGTGAGGCGAGCAGCGACTACACTTGCGATTGGACACACAACATCGTGACTACGACCGCTCTGTCAAGAGCGAATTGAAGAAGAAGACTACTGGTTACCGCATGGACGGCGAGGCGCAGGCATGCATACCGCTTGCAGGCGCTTCTTCGCCGGGGAGTGGGCTACTGGCTATAAGCGAGCAGTCGGCGCGGCGTGTGACGGTCCGCAGGCAGCGCACTGCCTGCGAGCTGTCCACTATACTTGCTATGATGAATAGACAGATAGTCATCATAAAATGGACTTTAATGTATTTGATTTAAAATCCAAACTTGAATGACAAGTTATTTACTGTGTCGGAGCGGTGCGGTTAGAGTGATGACCTTTAAACATTCGGGCTTTCATGACTCCACGTAAGAACTGGGACTGAAAGTGTAATGTTAACGAGCTCTGAGGGTGTCTCAATGTGAAAATATAATAAGTCTTAACCTTTGATTATTTAGGATTGACCGAGGCAACTGACCCAAGCCTTGCATCGTTTTTATGATCCGTATTTTTGCGCCATAATGCGCCGTTATTTAGTTGTGGAGGTTCATTCATTTATTCATTTATAGTAAATTAAAATGGTACACAATTACATTAAATTAACATTGAAACATTCATCAGAATCTGCTTCTGATGAATGTTTCAATGTTAATTTAATGTGTATGTGTAGCTTACAAAATGTCATATGAGACATCCGAAAACACTTAGCTTACTGCAAAAGCATTTCTGTTGAATGCAGAATTTGCTAACATCCGAAAATCGATTACAGCAAAATGTGAACGTGTGTTAAGGCGACGATAAACGACTTTTAACGGTTTTATACTGAAGATCACGTCTAAACGAGTAGTGTTAATGATTTGAAAAAAAAATATGTTAAATTAGAGCATTTTCTCAATAATTTAATATGTGCATATTTTAGATTATGTTTATATTACATAGCGAAATTAATTTGTAAAGTTATGTCTAACGCGGATAAAAAACTGAGAATGGCGCAAAATCTACCAAGCGTATTTTTCTAAAACCAACCAACCACCAATTTAAGATAATTTAATTATTGATCTTTTAGTATACGCGTTTTATTAAAATAGTTTTTGTTTTGTGTATAATAAATTAATAATCGGTCAATTTGGGGACAGCGCTCCTTGATGGGCGAGTCCTACTACTGGCTGAACGTACGACGCGTTGCGTGAGCTCAGTACAGAACACGCAAGCTAACTACTCAAGGTCACTGGCATATATCTCCGTCTTAAGTAAAGTTTAGAAGTTAATCGATTAGATAATATACATGGAATGATTGATCGCTTCGCATAACCAGTCTTGCTCACGCGACCAGTTCGAGGTGTCACGTGTCCACAAAAGGCGATATTTTTGGGAATGCCGCACATGCTTAAACACAGGGTGTGGTACTATTAATAGGTACCTAGGTATTTTTGGAAGCTGTGAGGAGGGTAGGACACTCACGTTTGATTCACGAGTGGCGAAAACCTTATTCTATCGCCCACATTTGTAGGTCCTGACTTCAAATGTATATAGAATAATTTGTTTTCGATTAGATTTTCATTTCGTATGCAATTGTGAGTGTTATTTTAGCTTTTCTCGTCGCCTATTCCACAATGTTTGAAGACTAAGGTCGTCAACCAGTGCGTCCTGCCCGTTATGACATACGGTGCCGAAACGTGGACACTGACAGTCGGGCTGGTCCACAAATTCAAGGTCGCTCAGCATGCTATGGAGCAGGCTATGCTCGCATTTTCTTTGAAGGATAAAATCAGAAATGAAGTTATTGGGAATAGAACCAGAGCAACCGACATAGCTTGCAGAGTAAGCAAACTGAAGTAGCAGTGGGCTGGCCATGTTTGTCGAAGGACCGATGGCCGGTAGAGCAGACGGTTCCTGGATTTGAGACCGCGTATCGGCAAGCGTAGTGTGGGGCGCCCCCCTGCTAGATGGATCGACGACCTTAAGAAGCTGGCTGGGACAGACTGGATGCGGAAGGCGGAGCACACCATATTGTGGCGCAGCCTGGGGTAGGCCTATATCCAGCAGTGGACTGCGATAGGTCGAGTTGATTGATTGATTTCAGCTGGATGTCAATAGAATACGAACAAACTACGTCTTGTCTTCTTTTAAAACCATATCATAATCATGACAATAAATCTATGGACACCTGCAGAATCAACAGGGAATCCGAACCTCCACAAACATTCTAGCGGTGGCCGCGGGATCATGAATTCTATTTGAAAAAAAAAAACTTTACCTACTTTTCGAGCTATAATTATTAAAAAGAGTACGTTTATTATTGTATGAAAGTAATAAGTTATTTTTTAACCGACTTCCAAAAAGGAGGAGGTTCTCAATTCGGCGGAATATTTTTTTTTTTTTTGTATGTTTGTTCTGCGATTACTCCGTCTATTATAAACCGATTTTGAAAATATTTTTTTTGTTTGAAAGGGTATACTCCCGAGGTGGTCCCATTGCCACCAAATCAGAATCTGATGAGAGGATCCCATGGAAATCGAGAGAAACCCTCAAATTTATATGCAAACCTATAGCGATTTGGGTATTTTTTATAGTAACTCGTGCATTTGCTCTCGGAACCATTTGGTGAAGTGGAACTGATGATGGAGACCGCAGATGGCCACCGGAACAATATAATAATGAGTACCTATTTAACGGGTTGCGATTAAGTAATTTATGCTCGTCACTATGCATATGGTGAGTGGCAGAACTCCTCAACAATCAACGTTCCAGCATCGGGAAAAGCAATATTTTGTAAAAGGTGAGCAGTTAACATTAGGCTATTGTAACTTAGATAAATTCAAAACTGACCCACTAAAAAATGAAAATGAAAAAACTTTTTACAAAAAAATAATAACCGACTATCAAAAATAACACTACACAGTGAAAAATAACTATAATTTCGGAAGTCGGCGGCAAAAAACTCAAATACAGATCCAAAGACACATTAAAGTAATTTTTCACTTTTTAGTGTTATTTTTGATAGTCGCTTATTATTTTTTTGTAAACCGTTTTTTTTATTGTAAAATCGAAGTAAGTTATTTCATCACCACTGCTCTGAAAACGTTGTGAGGAAACCTGCATGTCCTAGAACCAAAAATTCGAAGACATTATGTGACATAGATGTTACATATCTTCGAACTTTCAACGTGCACTGGGCCCGCATGGTGGTTGACAACCCACTCTCTGTCAACGAGAGGAGGCCTGTGTCCCAGCTATGGGAACATTATAGGCTGATAATGATATACTCGTACGTCGATTGTACGAATATATCATTATCAGCCTATAATGTCTACAACTCGGGAATTAATTTATCCACTTGTATATCACGTAAACAATCTATCACATTGTTTGCCACTGATTTACTCGTAACACTTGAGTCTCGAGTCTTTCACCGTATTATTTTGAAGGCTACCTTATAACGTGTATTATATTCGCCGAAGGCAGCCGTTTTGGTACACCTACATGTTAGGGACTATGTTCTATGTAAGGTAGGGTCTGGTTTACGCACTTACTCCTTCACGTGGACCATTGTGCGTGGGCCATGGCGGCCGTCAGTGGTTTATTCCACCCACCTCCCTCCAGAAGCTGATTAGGTCTTCTGGTCTGCATAGGATTTGTCTTCTGGTCTGCATGTTAGGACTAACCACTCTTATTCAGCTCTGTTCAGGTTTTGTTTTTGAGTTGCGTACGCATCTGTTCGATATGGAAAACTGAACGGATGTGAACGCATCTCCATACAAAATCTTTGTTTTCTATGGGCAAAAGCTGAACAGAGCTGAATAAGTGTAGGTAGTCCCTTAGAGTTATTATTTTATTATAGTCCCATAATTATGTAAAAGATTTTTGGCCTATGTTGGATACTTTCGCATTTATAGAGGTTAAGATAAATAAAATAGGAAGTTAGGATACTGAAGACGACTATAAGTAACGACACAAGTGTTTTCAGGAAATGTCCTAGTAGTGGTATGTATCATCAGTAGATATTGAATTCCATTAGGTAAACATACGTTTTCAATTGTTTTCCACAGATACCAGCTGGTACAGCTGATGGTCATGCGAGTCCCTCGTGTAATATTGATGACGTACGTGTTGGAGTTTGCACATTCCTGAAGTGTGATAAGAATTATATGAGTGCTTTATAAGTACGTATTTCACTTCTTACACTTGATAAGCGTAGGCACCAGCACACCTACCAGAGTTGCGATTTTTTCCGAAAGGGATATCGTGGCCCTGGCACACATGCAACGGAAGGAACACGGGTGGGTTTTAGTCAGTAAAAGTCTGACACGCCCTCCCGTTCCGCCCAGAACGGGAGAAGTTATTTAATAATTTCCCTACCAAAAAAAAAAAATGGTCAGGATGATTGGAAATCAAAGGATTGTCAATTGTTGATTAAATGAAATAAGGAAAGTATTGTAATTAAAGTATTATACGTTTTTGCCATAGGTCATCACTGGCAACACACACTGGTCAAAGACTTTCATCTTGAGATACTGCGGTATGTGGGACGTGTGGAGTTTCCCTTCGTGATCGAATCAGAAATAAAGAGAACCGCGGGCGAACCAAGGTAACCGACATAGACCGAATAATTGCTAAACTTAAATGGCAGTGGGCAGGGCACATTGCTCGCAAAACAGATGGCCGATGGGGCCGAAAGGATCTTTTTTTTTTTTTGGGGTGGGAAATTATCAAATCAAATAACTTCTCCCGCTCTGGGCGGAGCGGGAGGGCGTGTCAGACTTTTACTGACTAAAACCCACCCGTATTCCTTCATTTGCCTGTGTGCCAGGGCCACGATATCCCTTTCGGACAAACTCGCAACCCTGGCAGGCATTGGCCCTATCGGACCCCGTCAGTTGGTGCTGACATCTCTTTGAGGCGCGCGTGGAATACAACGCGCCGTCGACCCGGGCCTGGTCCTTATCGGACGGTGAGCTACCCATCGCTCAACGTCCGCAGGCCCGTGCCTACGGTGGCCGGAAATCGGCTAGCGACTCCCGACGCCCGGGGCGTCTCCTGCGGCGACTAGGGGCGCGAGGGCGCGAACCTTGCCTCTCCCTCACACGTTCCGCTTCCTCCTTCGCAAGCATTACTGCTTCGCAGAAGGAGGTGACGGCCTCCCATGCACTCTCGCTCCGTACCATGGCCTGAACCAAGGCCGGACGCGAGAGATCGCCGCCGCCGATCGCCTCCGTGAGGACACGGCGGTGATCCGCCCAAGCTAGGCAGACCTCCACCGTATGCTTCACCGTGTCCTCCGGGCGATCCACACAGGGGTGACACCCGGGCGTTTCCTCCCGCTTTATCCTGAACAGGAACCTCCCGAAACAACCGTGTCCGGTGAGGACCTGCGTCAGGCGGAAGGTGAGGACGCCGTGGCACCTCTCCAGCCACTCCTCAAAGAGGGGACTTATCACCACGATTGTGGCGTGCCCAGGCCGAAAGGTTTTGGAGCGGCGACCGCGTGCCGGAAGACGTAGCGTTGGAAGGCCTTCTACAAAGCGGACCGATGACCTTGTGATGGGCGCAGGTATCCGCTGGATAAGAGAAGCACAGAACCGGTCGAAGTGGCGGTGCTTGGGGGAGGCCTATGTCCAGCAGTGGACGTCTTTCGGCTGAAATTATGATACACTGTTGCTGTGGCCCAGTGGGAACGGCCCCGAATTAAGGCTACATACCGGGGCGACTTGTCGCGCGACGCGACACGACACAAAGGCACCGCTCTTCCCGCGACACGCGGGGCCTTTGTGCCGTGTCGCGTCCCGCGTCACGTCGCGCTGGTATGTAGAAGCCTTTACGAAAGGCCGTACGTTCGAACCCAGGTAGGCGCTTTACTTTGTATACATCTTTTCATCACCACTGCTCTCAAAACGGTGAAGGAAAACTTAAGGAAAGCGGTATGTAATTTCTTAATTTGGTTACTGTTTTAAATGACTCCACCGACATGTGAACGTCGAGGCAATTCAGCTGTTAGACAACACAAAATAATATAGTGCGAAGACTAAAACGAACAAAACCATTTGAGTTAGTGTAGTGTAAAAAGTGTATAAATAATAGTGACAATGACACTCATATAACACGTGAACAAAGTGTTTTTATTATAATATCAGACTCTAAGAAAGTGGAACGGACTTGTGTAAAGTGCAATAAACACTATTTTAAGTTTTAAAATAATTATCACTTAAAAAATTTGGTTAGATTAAAATTGCTTATTAGTTTTAATGGCTAGATTGTAATTAATTATTAAGAACTTGGTTATTTTTAATAAAGCACAAAAAAAACTGTTTTAAATAATGATTTATAATGTAATTCTTTTAATTTTTAATTGTTATAATTTTGTGTACAACTTCAATACAATGTTAAAATTGGTACAGAAATAAATTAATAAATATGTCCTGAACCAAAAAGACATGTGACATCTACCAACCCGCACTGGGCCTGCGTGGTTGATTACAGCACACTCCCTCTCGACAAGAGGAGGCCTATGTCCCAGCAGTGGGAATATTATAGGCTGATTATGCATATTATTATCCTACACTGTTCCTAAGTATCTACCTAAATGATTGTTGCAATTTTGGTCAAAATTAGGTTAGATTAAAATTGCTTATTAGTTTTAATGGCTAGATTGTAATTAATTATTAAGAACTTGGTTATTTTTAATAAAGCACAAAAAAAACTGTTTTAAATAATGATTTATAATGTATTAATTGAATTATAATAATATATATAATATAATAATAATTATTCAAGAAACCTTAATTAAAATATACATGTTAACAGTAAAATATATATAGTATGTACAAGTTTAAAATAAAACAGAATAAAATAATAAAGGGGGGGGGGGAAGCTCATGGCCATCAAAAAATTCGTCCGCATCGCTGTCAACGGGAAAGGTGCCCAAAAGGCTGGCAGCATTGCCACGTTGGATGGCAATGCTGATTCTTTGGGCTAAAAATAGACCAGCCCTCCGGTCGCATAAAGAGTCGACCAACCGCTTGGCGATGTCCTGAAAAACTCGATGAGCACTCGGACCCCAAGGCTCTAGCGTTTCAACCCCAAACGGCTCAAACATATAACTCCCAATAAGGTTGTTGTTGTTGTTATTTATAATGTAATTCTTTTAATTTTTAATTGTTATAATTTTGTGTAAAATTTCAATACAATGTTAAAATTGGTACAGAAATAAATTAATAAATATGTCCTGAACCAAAAAGACATATGACATCTACCAACCCGCACTGGGCCCGCGTGGTTGGTTACAGCACACTCCCTCTCGACAAGAGGAGGCCTGTGTCCCAGCAGTGGGAATATTATAGGCTGATTATGCATATTATTATCCTACACTGTTGCTAAGTATCTACCTAAATGATTGTTGCAATTTTGGTCAACCAATCATTATAGTAACTCGTTTATTGAGATTTGATCGTCGTTATACGAGCGCTTTGCTTCTACGCCAAGAGATTCGAGTGAGAAGTGTTCCTTCATCATGTAGTCCATGCAGCGTTCGTCAGCTTCGGTAATGACCTTGTGATTCAATCTGCCCAAGATCAGAGAGACCATTGATAACGTTTTAAAACCCAATACATAAAAATTCAAGACATCGTTTTTGTACAATATTCTTCACCTAGTAACTTCAAGTCAGTAAATAATACATAGAATTATCATAACAGCCTTGATATTGATCAGTCGTGAGTATGCAGATTTATAGGTACCATTGCACACGTTCGCCTACGCTAACATCCTTAGGCGGGCATCACACCTCCGCCGCGAAACCATAACAGCGAAACCGCAGTAGTTCCGCCATGACTGGTCCGTTGTACGTCAAGCGATACAGATTTGATTATGATTCTATCTCTTTCCCGCATGATTTTGCTGATCTGCTCAGAAGCCGGTTAGACCTCCACGAGTCCGCGCTCAGCCCGTCAGTTGGTTGCGGTACCGCGTTTGTTCCGCAAGTATCTGTGGAAGTCGACAAGTTTATAAAGCGAAACTTCCATTTATTTGTAAAAATCAGGGACCATTTTGGTTACCCATTGAAAGGGTTTTCGATAGGGTTTATAAATTAAATTTTGGTAACCCATTGAAAGGGTTTTCGATAAAAACCCACACGGCGTGGATAACCCTTTTGAACGGTTTCATTTAAGCCATTTAAAATTACCCACACCGTATGGGTTTTTTGATTAACTGCTTAGAAAAACCCTATCGAAAACCCTTTACATTGAAAGGGTTTTCGATAGGGTTTTTCTAAAATGGTAACCAAAATGGTCCCTGGGTAGAATAGAGATAGAACTGGTCATGCTAGGCGTGCTAGGCGGATTTCAAAATAACATAATAATATTATGTTATTTTGATATCCGCCCAGCACGCGTATCACTTGAAACCCAGTAACATGAAAAAGTCATAATATTATTATGATTTGTTCATGTTACTGGGTTTCAAGTAGGTATAGAACCCATTGAATGGGTTATCATGTAACCCTTTCACTGGGTTTCAATTATCATGTAACCCTTTCAATGGGTTTCTAGTATTAAACCCTTTCAATGGGCAACCCCTTCGAAAGGCTTAACCGGGGTTGTTCGGTCCCTGGTAAAAATGGATGTTGATTTTAAGGAAAAACTAATCCAAGAGGGCCGAAGTAGACCCATACTGTATTTACTAAGTCAAAAGCGACGATATTCTGGTGCATAGCTACGATTTAACTAACTCGCATGATGTTCCACTAATCGAATCGCAACATAAAGTAGTGATGTTTCGCAGCGGAATTCGTTAAGCGGTTTTGAATAATTATTTTCACGTCGATGGTGTGCTAAGGCCCCTAGTAGCTAGTTTCTCACGGCATTTACCTGCAACTGGCACAAAATGATGAACTGCCAACACATTCTGTTGTCATGTCATTCATGAATCATTAAACTGGTAAAGATTACAAACAGGTGATAGATATAAATATTATCTTCATAACTTCTTCTAAATCTTGTGGTACCCGATAATAGTCACGTTAAGAAAATTGCTAGCAATTAATTGCGAGATATTGGTTACCATCCTCTTGACATCACAGCCCATAAGTACTCTTTACGATATCCTCCATAAACGATGGTATAACAAGATAGATTCTTCATCAGAGTATAGAAGTACTCATAAAACTACAAAGTAAGGCTTCATCCCAGATTCCACTGTTTACAACAGCAACAAAATTCCCTATAAGTACGTAATACACATGGCTGTAACTAGCACAAAACTATGCAAGTATGTTGCATGTGTAACATGAATATTTACTGTCAATGACGAATATTTGCTTTGTGAAGTATTTTATAATTTTAATTATTATCTTTATCTTTTCGAGTTGCGTTGGGTTAGTAGCTATCGTTTGAGTATAAAAATAAAATAAAGTTATTACTTAAATTAAATTAACGAAACAGAAAAAAATAATAAAAAATTGTACAGCCTCTCAAGTGTGTATTTGGGTTTGCGAGTGTATGTGTCGTGTGTGTGTGTGTGTGTGTGTGTGGTGTATGTTTTGAGTTGTATAAAATAAGCAGGGACTTATCCTTTTTTTTTTTTAAGAAAAAGCTTTCCAAGCAACTTTTCAACCTCCTCGTAAGTAAGAGTCATGAGCCATTGACACACTTTCCTTTTACATTCGAATTTATTTAATCGATAAATATTGCATTGTTTGTTAACTGCATTATAAACTCGACCACCTAATACTCGAAAGTGTCTTTCAGCCATTTTAGTTCTGTACCGTCCTAAAGGACAGACATATTTTGATCTTCTATTTGCCAGACGACCAGTACTGCAACTCAGAGAACAGTGTGTGCGCAAAATGGTATTGAGCACAAAGAGCTGCCTGACAGTCATAACATTGCAGTCTTTATATAATTGTATGGTGTTATACCGGAAATGTTTCGATGTCATGACTTTAAGAACAACTCGTTGCGCTCTTTCCAGTTGAAGAATATAGGTTGAACTAATGCGTGAACTGACTGGACAGGTCCAGTGTTTGTTTCGGCTTTTCTTCTCAGAGTAGTCAGATAGGAAACGCCAACCATCTATTTTTTAAAACATGATTGACGTGTAAAACTGTTTGTACAAACCTACTTACAGAAATGAATCATTTATCATGCTATTGTGACATTCATCAATCAGAAGCTTTGAGGTATCAATGGCATGCAAGCGACTTGTATAGTTTTGTGCAAGCCACTGGCACGTGTATTTGTGATTTTATTTATTTACTCGAGCAACAGAACTACTGTCTGCTCCAAAAGTATCTGATAAAAGAGTAAACAAACCCTATTCCGATTGAATTCTTACGCAATCCCTCACTAAATGGAGAAACACACACACAACACACTCATACATCACACACATAACACAACACTTAACTCACAACACAACACGTAACACATTCATCTGCATTAAGATTTCAACGTTATACTCGTATCTCATCACTTTTTCCAACATCATTGTTTGAATAACATTATTAAATTGTAAGAATGAATGAATGAATGAAATGCACCGACCAGACTCGATTGCTCGAATGAACCCAAAGATTCACCCTAGCCCCTGGAGCTTCATGTTTCATGGGACTACAGAACTGCCCCCGATAGAAGAAAAGACGTATCTAACAAAAAGTAAAAACGGAGAAAAAAATGTTTTAATGAATGAAACGGGAAATTGTTTGCTGTCTTCGAGTAAATTAAAATGTTTACATAATAAAAGTTGAAAATAATTCCCACTAGGCTAGGCTTTAATTTGTTTTAATAAATAATATGAATTTATTAATTATTATATTAAAAATAATGAAAAAACCGTTACAACTTAGCATAAAAAATGAAGAAAAATATTACTTACTTAATTGAATAGACGTAAATGGCTAGATGCGTCTTTTAAATTTCAAACGCTTGTGGGTGTACTTTTCTTCTAAGTATTTAGTTTAGCTATCTAGTATATGGGTTTAACAGCAATGGGCGCAAATAGGTATTTCCGCCTTTTTTCTTAAGAATTAGAAAGTATGTAGATAACCCTTGGCTTAGATAAAATGTTTATAAAATTATTTAATAATCCTTTTATTTACGGTAATATATCTAGTATAGTAGGTTTGTGGTTATCTTATAAGTTATAAGCCATAGCCTAATTTATTATTTGTTAATAAAACACAATTGATTATATTCAAGTATTTATTTAAATTCTTTTGACATAAACAAAAATGCTATCCATGGCACAGTAAATTTTAACAATTTTACGAAGTAAATAGGGCGTAAGTGGTTAGATGTGGTCTTTTTTTCTTAATATGAAAGCAGTTTTTTAGTAACGCGTTAGACGCAAATGCTTATTTGCGTCTTATTAACTTCCTCTCAGAAATAGGGACAAATATGCGCCTTTTATATTACTGAACTAAAAAAAGAACTGTAAAGTATAAGGACATTATCTACATAAATGCGACTTTTTAATTAAGTTTCATATAAATTCGTCTTTTCATCTTCAATCGGGTGTAAAAAAATGAACAGAAGCGCCCTATTTTGTTGTGCTAAAACCGCATTGGATTGAGTTAGAAAAATATTAAAAATACAGGCAGATGCGCCTTTTTTTTCTGATTCCGGCAATGTATATAACTCAAATCCGGAAAAACTGTTAGATGCGTCTTTTCTTCTATCGGGGGCAGAGAAGCCATTGCATATCAAAGAGTAAACCGGGGGGATATGAAAGGATTATTAGAGCCGTACCGGATAATATGCATCCTTAAGTAAGCAATGGAATAGTGGAGAGATGGGTGATATTTATTTATGACGTAGCCGCCAGTTGAAAAATCATCGACGAAAATTGAGGTTATAAATATTATCAAATGAAAAACATCTTGAAGATGATTTAAAATAAGAATTTCGGTTAAAAGTATTCAAATAATCATATCAAAGCACAAAATTTGTAATTATAGCACTACAAATTGAATGCTTTGATTTTGGCATCCACAGGTACATTTTCTGATACCTACCTACATTTGTTTACATTTTATTCAAAATGTTTTGGAACAGACCATAAATATTCGCCCACAAATGAGCTCGAGCCCATTACTACGTTACAACGTAAACCGGCGCAGTGGCAGCCATTGATAGATTTTCGCAAGCCACGTTGAAATAGAGCTGCGCCGTGACACAGCTGGCACTCTGTCAAGTATGCGCTTGCGCCGCTTTATCCGTAGCGCTAGAGGGAATATGATGGCGGAATAGTGAGGATAGTGTATAATGGAAATTACAGGCGAAGAAATTTTGACTGTTTTTGCAGATAAAATTGCTTAAATGAAAGAAAATGAACTTGATGTTTATCATCGTGAATAATAATGTTGGTAACTAGTTTTGTTTCATGGCGATAATAAAAAACATAGTGAAACTTTAAAAAAATCACTTTTATTTTTTGAAGGGGAATGCGATAAGGTAGCCTGTGTACTTCAAAACTCTGACATTTTTTGCAATTTTCAGGTAATTGTCAGGTTGTATGCTAATTAAAATATGTTTCGCGACCGTAAGAAACATGGATTTAAAGAATTATAATCATTAGAATCAGCAATACAACTTTTAGTGGCATCAAAGGTCATGATTTCATTAAAAAGTCATTCAATAGGGTACTATTTAGATCAACATTCAACCTGATACTAACCTGCAAATTGCCAAAAAAAAAATCGTGGGCAACCCCTTTTTTGGGTGGGAAATTATCAAATAACTTCTGCCGCTCTGGGCGGAGCGGGAGGGCGTGTCAGACTTTTACTGACTAAAATCCACCCGTGCTCATCCTTCCGTTGCCTGTGTGCCAGGGCCACGATATCCCTTTCGGACAAACTCGCAACCCTGGCAGGCATTGGTCCTAATGGACCCCGTCAGTTGGTGCTGACATCTCTTAGAGGCGCGCATGGGATACAACGCGCCGTCGACCTGGGCCTGCTCCTTATCGGGCATCGAGCTACCCTTCGCTCACCGTTCGCAAGCCCGCGTCTACGGTGGCCGGAAATCGGCTTGCGACTCCCAACGCCCGGGCGTCTCCTGCAGCGACTAAGGGCACGAGGGCGCGAACCTTGCCTCTCCCTCACGCGTTCCGCCTCCTCCTTCGCGAGCATTACTGCTTTACAGAAGGAGGTAACGGCCTCCCATGCACTCTCGCTCCGAACCATGGCCTGAACCAGGGCGTCCGGTACCAGGGGACCAGGTGTCCTCCGGGCGATCCACACAGTGGTGACCCGGGCGTTTCCTCCCGCTTTATCCTGAACAGGAACCTCCCGAAACAACCATGTCCGGTGAGGACCTGCGTCAGGCGGAAGGTGAGCACCCCGTGGCGCCTCTCTAGCCACTCCTCAAAGAGGGGACTTATCGCCACAATTGTGGCGTGCCCAATCGTGGGCTATTCGGCTACCCTGACTTGAGGTACTCAGACTTGTTGAGACATCTCCTTTTCAGACATTTCGACACGACTGTTCAATACCTATAAAGGAGTGTTTTACTGAAGCCAAGGGGTTAGAGTTTAAAATCGAAATCAGCTGTTTACCTTTAGCTTTATTCATCACAGATAGGTCGTCACTTGTTTACAACTAAAGTTTTGACCAGACTACATCACAGCACAAACTTGAAAATATTAATGGTGAGTTTGACGTTTTGGGGGACTATTTTATGTAATTTTGACATTCGAAAAGTCCTGATTCTCAGCTTAGTTTTAATAAATGTTATTCAATTCAGACAGTCCGATTAAACAACAAATTTTTGGTCACCTCAGTCAGGATGCACAGTTCAGTTTAAAGACAAACGTATTTATTATCTTCCTATAACTCAAGGTGAAATATCACCAGGTCTGTGTGCTCAAGTATCAGCGGTGGTGCAACCGTGTCCTAGTTCCAGATATATTGATGTCTGAAATAACCGGGATTATACCACAGACTAACTGCAGTTTATAAAAAAAAATAAAAAAACATTTATTTTTGCGGAGAACACTGTTACAATGGTGGTATTAAAATTAAATGTTTCATGTGATTGGACCGTAAGGCATGCAAAGTGTATACAATCAAGATTGACCTTAAAGTTTATAAAATTAGATTTAAATATTTATATAATTAACGGAATGTCCTTATGAAACTTATATTAATACAGATTGATTATTTATTTAAGTAATAAAAATAATAAATTATTGGAATATCATTCATAAAATTATTACAATACTTAATCGATCCAAAGGTTATCTTTAAAAGATCCCTTTTAGCGATAAGATCGCCCATTGAGTCACCATTAACATTTCTACATTTATATCTATGGTGTACATCATTCATCATCATTTCAGCCGAAAGACGTCCACTGCTGGACATAGGCCTCCCCCAAAGAGGTTTGCCATAATCGCCACGCTTGGTGGACGGGTTGGCGATCGCAGTATGGTGTTAACATGCATAGAGAACGCTGCTGCCCATTCTTTAGTCCCTTAGTCGCCTTTTACGACACCCGCGGGAAAATAGGGTGGAGCTATTCTTTACGTCCGGCACCACACAGACATATGGTGTACATAATAAAGAGTATTCTATTCTATTATTTCAGGAAGCATGGGAATCTGTACCAGCACCCTAAGGCCCGGCGCCCTTTAGATGCACGGCATGGCAAAGTATTTTTAGGCGACGAATAAAAATATAACTTGTTACCATGAAAATAAAGTTAAAATTTCAATGGCAAGCATACCGCGGTATTGTTTTTGTACATACGACCGTTGACATTAAAATTTCAACTTTGTTTCCATACGCTTAAGTTATATTTTTATTCGTCGCCTAAAACACCTTGCCATGCCGTGCCGCAGACGGGCGCTGGGCCTAATTGTATAATACACTATCAATCACAATCTGAATTGTTTTGAACACGACACGGTTAGCGCAGTGGTTAAGCGATTGACTGCTGCGCTGCGTGTCGCGGGTTCGATTCCCGCACGGAGCAAATATTTGTATGACCTACAAGTAGTTGTTCCGGGTCTGGCTGTTTGTGTATGTGAGTTTAAATGTTTGTAAACGCACCCACAATACAGGCGAAATTCCTAGTGTGGGGCAACGTTTTAAAAAAAATATATATATATATATATTGCTAATCCATTGCTTCGTAAGTTAGAAAAAATTATCTGCTCAATAACGTAAATAACAAAATGAATATTGTTGAACTATCTTTTTAGTTAGTTTTGCCGAAAACATTTTCACAAAATTTCATTATCCAAACAAAGTTTAGCACACTTTTTTATACCAATGCAATATTTGGAATTATTTTAGTACGCACATTTTCATTTGGTCAAATTTTTACTCGGCAGAATATTACCCAGGATAATGTCATTAGGGCATTTGGTCTTTAATCAAATTATTTATTACAGCAAACAATCTTTAGACAATAAACATTTAGTCAAATAATTGTATTAATTATTTTTAGTAGGCTACCCGGAACCGAACTAGTTATATTAGGTTAACTATAAAAAAAAAGGTTAGGTTAGGTTAAAACAGTGATCCCCTACACACGAGCCGAGCGAGAGAAGCGAGCGGTGCAGGAAACGACTAGAATATACAGGGTGTAAGGGACAGCCCTCCGCAGACTGATGGGGTGAATTCAGTATATCATACTAAGATGACCGGTACATGAAATTATTTCAGGAAGGTTATGGGAATCCAATGAACCTGATTTGTCGCGGCGGGGTGGACGGCCGCTATCTATTGCTGATTTTTTTTTATTTTAGCTGTGTTATTTACATTAATGGAGTACTGCGTACAGATAATGTGATTTTACATTGAAATAAAGGAATAGTAACTGAAATTACGATAAAAAAAATACAATTTTCCTGTGAAATTTTTTAGTGGAATATGATTCAAAATAAGAAGCTGAATGCACCCGAAAAAAATTACTTTAGTAGGTTGCAATTGACTGAATAGAAACGGTAAATTGAAAACTTGACGATACTATTTGGCTTTATTTTATTTTGCGTAAAATATGTTATACCAACTGAAATAATTGACTACATTCAAATTGGTAAAAGTACTAGTTTGTTAACAAGTTAATGTTTAAACGTTCACTTGCCAAACATTAGGTTTTCGTTACAATTATTACTTGTGAAGAGATTTTTTGCAAAGTAATAATTTGGCAAATAAAATTATGCGATTTTTTTTTTGTGGAGTGATAATTTTTCAATTTCTTTTCGATGAAACAAGGGTAACCCGCTTTCTTTTAAATGATCTTATTTAAAACTAGCTGTGCCCGTGGCTTCTCCCGCGTGCTTATTCTATAATAAAAGTTACTCCATAAAACATCTGCTATCTGTCAGTGAAAGTCCCGGCCAAATCGGTTCATCTGTTTCGGAGATTAGCCGGAACAAACAGCCGTTAAGATGGGTCTGTACGGGAAAATCTGAAACATGTCGACTAAGGAACACTTCAACGAACTGTTTCACAAGAACGAAACCAACCTGCCAACGTAGATTAGGGTCCTTTCATAAATTCTAACTGTAAAACCAAACAATCTTTCTGATAACAGCGTGCATGTCAAATGTGCAGAAGACATTGCGTAGTCATAGACTGATATGATGTCCATTCTTGCTTACCAACTCCTCCCAGGCTGACCCCTCTATTCTCTGTAAAGGTTCCCGACCTATAATTTTATATACGACCTAGAGAAGCCACTTTATGTAATGTTTTCTTTCGATTTGGGTAGCTATGCAGAGGGTGTTAAACTGTTAAGTGCCATTGAAGTGGGATCGCTTACAACAGCCACACTCAAAGCGTGCTCCATACTGGGGGCCCAAAATGGACGCTTTGGCAGAATCATAATAATAATATGATCTGCGTACAAGTACATCCCGCAATTCATCTGTTTGACAGCTGCTATTTGACATTAGACTTCACTATAGCAATTCATAATTTGTGGACTATTTTATGAAACTCCAACGACAGTCAGACAGACACACGAGTGATCCTATAAGGGTTTTGTTTTTTTCTTTTGAGGTAAGTACGGAACCCTAAAAACTCACAATTAACTTTTAAAACGTTGTTATTCTTAACTTTTACATTGTTATACATAATATCCTTGAAATAATTTTTCTAAGAAAGAATCTCGGATGCAGTAATTAAAAAATACGCCCATGATTGTACGGTGAGAGAAAATGATGACAATCGATGACTTCAACACAATGACGCCTAATCAATAGGTTTTTCTTAGTTAGTAGAAGTCAGTTAGCTGCAGCACTTAGCAGAAGTCAGTAGGAATTTATTAAATGGTTTATTATTGTATATGTCCCTGTACCAAAAAATATTGGATATTACGTGATGAATTGACACTTCTGATAGTCACCACAGTCTCTCTCTGCCCAGCCTTTTCCCAACTATGCTGAGGTCGGCTACCAGTCTAACCGGATGGAGCTAAATACCAGTATTTTACATGAATCGCCTGCTTATCTGACCTCCTCATAACCCAGTTACTGGGTAGGTAACACGATATCCCTTGGTAAGACTAGGGTTGGTACAGTAGCAGGACGTAAATCACATTGACTGGAGATTGTCCAAAACTGTGCTGCAGGGGAGTTTGTTGCGCCACTTCTTCTTCCCAGCTTTAGCTGAAACAAAACGCCTACCCTTCACCACTTCCTAGTGCTTTAGCAGTAGGAAGTGGTGAAGGGTGGGCGTTTTTGGGGGACTGTCTCATGTAATTTTGGACGTTCGAAAAGTGCTGATTCTCAGCCTAGTTTGAATAAATGACTTTTGATATTGATTTTGACAATAACTTTGTACAGCGTTATTTCTGCCGCTGAAACCTCTGTGCCAGTCTCTTTCTAAGCCGCATTACAATCCGAAACCACATTTACGTCCTCATAAGCACAAAAGTACTCAGCCTACAATGTTTTCACGGCTGGGACACAGGCCTCCTTTCTTTGAGAGGGAGTTGGCCATAATCCACCACGTGGGACCAGTGCGGATTGGCAGATGTCAGCTAGATGTCTTCGCTTTTGGTTCTAAGAAATGCCGGGTTCCTCACGATTTTCCGTCATCGTTTTGAGAGCAGTGGTGATGAAATAATTTACACAAAGTAAATCGACTGTCTGGGTTCAAAATTAAGGCCTTCAATTCGTAAGTCGCGGCAGTTACCACTGGGCCACCACTGCTGCTGTATTCATGCCCGAGTAAAGGTGCCATGAAAGATATGAGTGAAAACGCCCTAGAAGCACTGACCATATTGGTGAAATTCTCCAGAAAGGTCAGGGTCTCTACTCCGAAGTGATAATTCGAAGTACCGGCTGAATGTTCGGCTGTTATAAAACTTCCACCCCTTATTACAAAACAACGTTTATCTTCAGACGCAGGTTTAAAACATGGAGCCATTACTGAATTTAGAACTTTATTCTGACTATGGTTAAGTTCCTAAACACAAAACTGCCAACTTAGTACCGAACTAAGTTTTCAGTTTTGTATAAAGAACGGTATTTCAATCACAGTTACGTTCTTATTACAAAAACTGGCTCCATGATTTAAGCCATGTCAAAATATAAATCTTGTTTTGTAATAAGGCGGTCAAAGTTTCCTTTTTTGACTTTGTGTCATTACCCGACTTCAAGTCACATTTTTGACTTTGGCTTATCTCTTTGACTGTCGTTTTTTTTTGTTTTCGTAGTCAGCCATAGTTAGCCGTAGACATGAAACGGTCGAACATTCGGCCGATACTTCGGATTTATGTTCGGAGTAGTCCCCCAGGTGCGTAATACTCGCAACCGGCCTCCATGTATGACCTGATGTATGAACGTATTATACGAAGAAAAAGGAAGTATGTAAGGATAGGGTAGTGTTTATTTATTTATTCTCAAGGCAACTACAACAGGTCTGCCAGTCTGTTTAGTTGGTCTGGTCAGTTTCTGCCTACCCCCATGAGAAAAAGGCGTAACTCTCATTTATGTACTGTATGTAGGCCACAAATGCCAATTTGGTCGGAACAGATGCCTTACTTACTGCACGTAATGCACAGTCAGGGCAAACTGCCAAACGTTAAGATAAAATTCAGTCCCTAATGCAACCGTTGGATGCGAACACATTACCTGAGCCCTACAGTCCATCCAAATCTGTTTCCAAATAATTGTATTTCTACTTAAACGAATATCAACTTTAAGAAGGTGAAAATTAAATTGATTTCAGAATAACTGAAAAATTCATATAATTTTTTTAATTTGTATCACAAACTTAAAATATTGAGTGGTTTTTAAAGTTCCTTTTCCAAAAACACATATTTGATCACATGTTAGGAAACTAAATCGTGAACGCATCCATCTTTGGCTATCGAACCTCACCCAAAAATGTTATTTAATGTCGACCTTGTGTCAATATTAAGTAGCTATTTATATGCATACTCGGATTAAATAACTTACTCCATAATGGATTTTTAATGTTATCCTACAGATCTTCATTACGACAAACACGCAAGTTTTGCAGTCTCGTTTACGTCAATTAAAATGTGCTGGCACGTAATTTAAATTTCTTTAGAAGTACCTAGCGCCATTATTGTTTTATATCAGTGTCTAACATTTCTACAACAGCTTTAAACGCAGTTTAAAAAAATAATTAATAAATAAATCACTTTTTTTGTTTCTCTGGCATTTCTTGGGAATCTGGGGTCCCGGACCTTTGAAAGGCGTACGAGGGGCCGAAACCAGCTCACCGAAACGTTGAAAACAGTTATCTACTTTCAAGAGTCAATTCGTCGATAGAAATAAAACGGACCCAAGTTTTAATAAAACCCTGGAGCAAGCCTGGATTCTTGCCAGTACCTAAACAGGGTCAAATCAAATTATTTAGGGAAACCCCGCAGTCTTGATGGGAACAAAAAAATATTCATTGTTTTTTTTTGGGGTTTAAGACTTTTGTTACTTGAAACATAAGTTTCAAAATCAGTATTTTTTTCCATGTAATTTTTTTTTTTTTTAAACGTTGCCCCACTAGGAATTTCTCCTGTATTGTGGGTGCGTTTACAAACATTTAAACTCACGTACACAAACAGCCAGACCCAGAACAACTACTTGTAGGTCATACAAATATTTGTTCCGAGCGGGAATCGAACCCGCGACACGCAGCTTAACTCACACTGATATTATTGTTATTTTTTACAATTTTTGTAAATATGTGAGCACCATGTTCTATCACCTAATTAATTTATCTGTCATTGCTTCATTCTTAACTCTTTTTATTACCTATTGTGGTATAGTAATTTTATTCTAGGTGCATCGTCTTCACATATAATTATATAATTAATGTACCTATAAAAATATTGTACAAGATTTAAAAGAGTACCGGTGGAGTTTCTTGCCCATTCTTCTCCATACGAAACTACATTTTGGAAGGGGCGACTAGAATCAATTCTATTTTTTTTTGTAAATATTGACGTTCAAAAGTGCCTTTTATGTGCCTATTTGAAAATAAACAATTTGACTTTGCAGCGCAGCAGTATATCGCTTAACTAACTGCGTCAAACGTGTCGTCCAAATTTCACACACGTAATCAGTATCGATATCTAGACACGATTAAACAAAGAAAAAAACAGTTTTTCTAAACTACATAATCATAATCATTTATTTATTTGTTAACATAGGTGTATAGAAATACAGATCTTAGCTTAGAGATGAAATAGAGCGCTATGTTATGCCAGGAGGCGTCAAGCTATACATTTCCAGTATAAGCTGATCTCGCATTGTATAGGATTTCCGTACAATGAGAGGTCAGCGTATACTGGAAATGTATAGCTTGATGTGTAGCCGTGTGTACAAATAACGTGTTCAATTAAAATTAGTTACAAGTAATTTCAATGATTTTAAGTCACACTTAAAACAAAAAATATAATAACAATATAGTAATTCGATCTTAAAATAATTTATCATCTAAGTATTCGTCAACAGTATAATAACATTTATCAACAAGTAATAATTTAATTTTTCTTGAAATGTATTAAATTGTTTTTTTTATGGCGTTGGGAATTTTATTGTAAATACGAGGGGCCATACCAAGAACACTCTTTTTTATTAATGCAGTTTTACATTTACGATTACATAAGGATTTTTTGTATTGACTTTGAATTGGAACATCTCGTACATTTGATATTTTTTCAAAAAGGTTTAAATTTACTACGTTAAGTAATTACAATACCAGTGGCCATTGACCCCAGAAAAAAAACATCAAACCTTTTTTCTTTGATTTATCGTGTCTAGATATCGTAAACCATCACTTCTGCAGAGTTTCGCTAGCTTATTAAACACCCTGTATCTACCCACTCGTACCTACCTATGTAAGTACATAAAGAAGCCTTCAAACATTCGTGGTATTTACAAAACATGAAAATATGTCAACTAAAACAAAATAATGAAGGAAATTGGTAGTCATCCTGAAATTACGCTGGAAAACTCAAAATCAAATAATTTATTTCACATATATATACGAGTACCTACATGGGCACTTATGAAACGTCAGAAGCTAGGTGCACGGTTCCAATTGGTCGTTTCCTAAGGAGAAGAGCTGGCAAGAAATTCCATGGTTACTCTTTTAAAAATAATGGGCTTTTACAATGTTTTCAAGTTACAGTGTTAATATATTGTGTGGAAGGACAGTGTAGGCCCGTCAACAAGTATCAAGTACTTAACAAAATAGATAATGGTTTAAGTCAATTAAAAAAGAATCTATAAAAAATATTACGAAAATAATAAAAATAAAAACCTAGACATGATTGCCTCAATAACTAAATAAAAAAAAAACCTTTCCCATAATTCTTTTTGCATCACGGACTTTTTAAATACAGCTGAATTGCGGTAGATTATCAACAAACACAGTGAGAAAAACTCCCATCAGACCGGTTTTAGCCTTCAACAAGACAATAGGCTTGATTTTCCGTATTTTTTTTCTGAATCAATTACTGCCAGACGTTAGTCCTGAAGTGAAATCATTATACAAATTGTTTAAGACAAAAAATCTTAAGGAAATGCAGTTTTTACTAGCATTTAGAAATTAGTTGTTGTTGCTAGAGGGAATTTGTAGTAAATTGTCTGTGGTTAGTTACAGATAATTTTCCAAGTGAAAACTTCTTGGTAGGGGGAAATTTATGGGTTCGTGTCACCGACATGCTGTAGTAGCAGTAAATTTAGATAAATTGACCACGTGAAAAGTTTAATTTGTGTATACTGTGCATTGTTTAAATCATAGAAGTAATAGGCTTAGAACCGCAGTGCTCGTATGCAAAGTGAAGCCATTTCATGTTAGCCTTTAAAGGCTACCTAGGACTTTCGGCATGTCAGTAATCAAGACCAAGTATTACAGTAAAGAGGTAGCGCAATTTTACAAAAAAAATTACGTACTGTGTAGTGAAAGGGTGTCACAACTCATCACTAACGTGAAAAATTTATAGATTCCATTTCACGAGTAAGTACTGCCTAGCATCTTATATTTTTTTTATAAAACATTTATCAAAACAGATTAATAAATCGTAAAGACAGATGCCGCATTAAGGCTTCTACATACCGGGGCGACTTGTCGCACGACGCGACGCGACACAAAGGCACCGCTCGTCACGCGACACGCGTGGCCTTTGTGCCACATCGCGTCGCGCGACAAGTCGCGCCGGTATGTATAAGCCTTTACATTGAAAATGTTGCTAGGCAAAGGAAAATATTTTACACCATTTTTTTTTATTATAATTATGTACTGCCTTTATTACCTATTCACACAAAAGTTTTATTTTTATTTTGATTTGCCAAATATTATTAGGATTCCCACGCACGTGTCATGAAAAAAAATGTGTTGATTTTATTTTGTTTTGATGAGGTTAAGGTGTTGGAACAGTTCCATTTTCCCCACTGTTTCGGGAAAATGTCATTTTCATGCAACATTAAAGTTTGCTTGTGTGCGTGCGTTGTTGCTTCGTTGTTGCAACGTTGTTGCTTCAACTTTGAACGGAAGTTTGAATGAAACTATCACTCTAAGTCTAATTACTCTAAGACTTGTGTTTTAGATAATCATTATTTTATTAAAGTGAAAACTTCTTTAGGTGCGGCGAGCGATAAGTTTTCGTTTCTGTCGGTAGTCCACATGACTGTCAATGATTTTTTTTATAGGCTTTCCAAAGAGCGTTTACGACTTACGGCATTTCATACAAACCTTCAAGCCCTTGTTTTTCGAAACGACTGAATCGATTTTAATCGAAAAATAACTTTAACTTCGGAAGCACATAACATAACATCACGCCTTGTTTCCTCGAAGGGTTGGGCAGGGGTGTACCCTGTGTACACCCACATTTAAATATTATATTTAATTTAATTTCGGAAGTCGGTGGCCCTAAACAAAAATACAAAACCAAAGACACCGACTTCCGAAATTAAATTAAATATAATATTTAAATGTGGGTGTACACAGGTAGGGAAGGTGGGGTAAAATGGGATACTTAAGTAAAAAAAAATCATGTATACGAAATCAATAATATTTTTAATAAACTTTTTACTTAGAAACAATAGTTATATGCTTATTCATTATTTTAATTTGTACTTTTAGGCTTAATTAACTAATTTTCTTAATTATGAGGAACTAATCACCAAGTGTCAAATTTCCCATTTTACCCCATGGTCGGGGCAAAACAGGAAACACTAAGGGGCAAAATGAAGATACAATTTAGTCAGGCAAACATTGTGCACAAATGTGTGCCTCGTCATCATCTTCGTCTACTCCGGCGCAGGAATTGTGTGCCCAACCCGCACAAGAGCTACACGCAACCCAACCCTCATTTGACTGCGAATACAAATAACCACAATATATGCAAGCACAGTCATCTTCGTCTTCTTCCGATGAACTAGTAAATGTGACTTCCCTTTGCTTTTGTTTCTTAGCCTTTTTTTTATTATTTGGTTTGAATATTTTTCTTTGGTCGTTTTTCTTCTTTGGTGCAGTCTTCTTCTTATTTTCCTTACTTTCCTTTGCATTCTTTTCCTTAGTCAAGTCATTTTTGTAAGGGGAATCTGTAAGTATAGCCGTTTTCCCACGTTTTCTCTTTTGTCTTTCCTTAGTTCTTAATTCTTTGGGAATTGCCATAATATTTTCAGGTGTACCTGTAAATGAACTTTTTTCTTTTAATATTTGCTCTTATATCTTTAGCCCTTGAAGTGGACGCAAGAGGTTCAAATGGCTGTGTAGAAACTGAAACCATAGAGCTGGACATAGCTTGTTGATTCAAGTTGTCTTGGACGACGGGTATGATTGGTTCAGAAATGTTTTCATCGAGGTTTAAAATAGACACATTTAATTGGACTGCTTGTGAAATTTGTCTTTCAGGACTGTTTTGACTAGCCATTGAAGCTGACACAGAAGAGTTGGTAGGCATAGCGTGTTCATATAAGTTATTTGGGTTTGATACGGGTGGATTCAATTGAGCTGCTTGTGAAATTCCTGACGATGAAGGTTCGCAGTATGGTGTTGGTACTTTGTTGGTTGGCAAAATGCAGGAGACGTACGTCTCCTGCATTTTGCGTATTTAGGCCTTCAATCACAAGGGTCTCAGTGTTGGTGGTTTCCGCAGCAATAAAATCTGCTTCTGTGAAAACATTCCTGTCAACAGGCCATATGCCACATTTTTTAAAACCATTTATAGCAGTGCTCATAGTTGATGCTTGTATAAAAGCTTTCCCAAAAAGGTCTGCAACTTGGTACGAAGTTACTACGCGTCCGGGATGATCTCTTAACCACTTTTTTACTTCATTACTGTAGTATGTACTTAGCGGCCGCATGAATGACACGTCCAAGGGTTGAATTCTATGAGTGCAATGTGGTGGTGTACACAACAATATAACACTGTTTTCTCTGGCATAATCTATGAGATCCAGATTTTTGGTGTGGGACACGTGACCGTCTAACATAAGCAAAACTGGTTTATCTTTAGAAGGCTTTGTAAAGTCCACGAAACGTTTGAACCAATCGAAAAAAATTGGGCAAGTTATCCAGCCATTGTCGCTGCAGGTTCCCCAAAAGCCTGCTGGTGCACCATCTAGAAGCTCATTTTTCATGCGTTTCCTGGCATAAATTAGCATTGGTGGCAAATATACTCCCGTCGCGCTAAAACATATTTCAGCTGTCACTAGCTGGCCTCTTTCTCCTGATGTTAGACATCCAACTTGCTTCTGTCCTTTCAGTGATAAAATTTTGGACTGGCTTTTTGGTACAGTGCTTATACCTGTTTCATCCACGTTATACATTCTATCTGCAGTCAGTGCATGTTTATCCACAACACTTTCTAATAGATCAAAAAAGCTATTTACAGCGACTCTATTGAATCCCATCGCCCTAGCCGCAGAAGTTGGTTCTGGTTGCCTGTATGATATATCTGGATGGCGTTTTAGAAACCCACTAAGCCAGTCCTTCCCCGCCATACCATCTTCTCGATTAAAGGGATTCTCGATATTATTTTTTATAGCTAGTTGGAAAGCTAGTATCCTTAGCTCTGTCCCAGTAATTCCGAATAATCGGGATTGCATCATTTTTACATAAGTGGCCAACTCTTCTTCTTGCTCTTTTGTAAACACTGGTGTGAAGTGCCCTAAACCTTTTTTCCCATAGTCATTATCTGAATCTGTATCTGCATTCTGAGACTGGCGAGCTTTTTTAACTCGTCGTTCTAACGTTGATTTTGGCACAGTATAAGTAGCAGAAGCCCTGAGAAATCCCATTTTGTTGAGAAGCACAGCCGACACTGCTCTTCTCATGTCTGCTTCGTCCCATTTTTGTCTATTCGTTTTTCTTTTGTATGTACGAACCATATTAACTGTAAAAAAAGAAAAAAAAACACTTTTAATATAATAATTATAAATCCAGTAAACGAACCTAATAAGAGAAATAAAAATGTCTTCTATCGCCAGCGTTAATATTAAAATATTAAATTAAATTGCCTCTGTGAGAGGGGGCAAAATGAGATACCATCCCATTGTGCCCCATTCATTTTGCCCCAAACATTACTTCTTTCAAATTGGTCGGCCATTTCTAACCTCAATAGAAATCATCAAAAACAAATTAGAATTTGAATAGGTTAATCCCACTCCCACTGACTTATAGTATAAAAGTTAATGCAGGTCATGTACTTACCTCACTACACAAGAGTATATTTTATGAAAACAAATAACAAAACACTCAAAAACTGTTTTGGTTAGCCACGACACGAAAACACGCACCGACACGTTCCGCTTGCTTTGACTCACGTGCGGCAACTGAACAACGAACGAATGGCGCCGCTGTCGACTCGTATACGCGTGTGTGCCACGCACACAAGCTAACTTCCCGTAATGCCCCGAGCCTCATTTTGCCCCACCCTCCCTACACCTCTGCCCAACCCTTCGAGGAAACAAGGCGTGATGTTATGTTATGTGCTTCCGAAGTTAAAGTTATTTTTCACTTTTTAGTGTTTTTGTTGGAAGTCGGTTGTTTTTTTTGTAAAAAAGTTTTTTATTAGACCTTTGTATCCTGCTTATGCGTATGAAGTTTCATTAAAATCAGTTCAGTAATTTCGAAAAACAAGGTCTTGAAAGTTTGTATGAAATACCGTACGTCGTAAAGGCTCTTATACGAAAACTATAAATCCAATAGATCGTAGTTAGTAGGTGTAAGACTTCTATATGTATCATGAGTGCGAAAGATGGACAACCACCGTCTTATTACAAAACAAGATTTATATTTTGACAGGGCTTAAACCATGGAGCCAGTTTTTGTAATAAGATCGTAACTGTAATTGAAATACCGTTCTTTATACAAAACTGAAAACTTAGTTCGGTACTAAGTTGTCAGTTTTGGGTTTAGGAACTTTACCTTAGTCGGAATAAAGTTCGAAATTCAATAATGGCTCCATGTTTTAAACTTGGGTCTCAAGATAAATCTTGTTTTGTAATAAGGGGGCCAGTGTTACCAAGGAGTATTGTATTACCCAGTAACGGGTTGCGTAGGTCAGAGAGGCAGTCGCTCCATGTAAAATACTGGTATTCAGATGCATCTATACTCCATTTGAAATAAGATTAGACATTTAAATAAACTTGTTTACAGTCCGTTCAACCGATTTTGACTTCTATTCTTAAGCATCTGGATGGCATTAAAAGCTAAAACGAGTTTACAATACCAACTGTTTATTACAGCTGTCATTGGTCATGCCACCAACGCAATAGAAGTCAAAATCGATTGAACATACTGTAAAAAAGGTTTATTTAAATGTTTAATCTTATTTCAAACGGAGTAAAGTTAGACTGGAAGCCGACCCCAACATAGTTGGGAAAAGTCTAGGCAGATCTTGATGATAATAATATCTATGTAGCTGATTTCGCTCCGATGTCAATAGTGCCGTGTTACTGATTGATCGATAAAAACATTTGACTTTGGTAGATGGTTCGATAATACCACAGGTTGATCGACTGTCTTTCGACGTATCAAACATCGATCATCTTAGGGGGCGGGACAAACAGAAAAGACTTAAGACGAGGACGCGTCGCAGACGCGGCGCCCCTTCAATATTTTTTTATACAAAATGTATAGAAGCGTCGCGACACAAAATACACAGAAAAGACAGGGCGCGGACCAGACGCGGTTACAAGCACATACGTCTACGACGCGACCTCGTCTCACGTCTCTTCTGTCTGACCTGCGCTTATAGAATGGACGATAGTAATGGAATCGATGCGTCGATCGTGTAGGCTAAGTAACATTACCCAAGTGACAAATAAAATATAGAAACATCAATATTTTATGCCATTACGGTCACTATTATCAAAGTGTTATTGCAGTTCGATAAACTTCATTTTGATCGCATTTACTTTCCAGAAGGCTGGCAGCTGTAACGATGTCAACAATGACTAAATGTTATAATAAAATTCACCTTTAATTATATATTACTATTTATGACGTCAATAAATGATAAAATTGTGTCATTCAAACAAATACTAAGTGCAGCAGTTTTATTATGACTTGAAATCTTGCTCACTTGCTGAAAAATGTAATAAATGAAATAAATAATGTGTAACTTGAAATAATGGATGTAGTTTACGGTGACAAAGAACGCCCTCTAGAAAAACACACCAGCAAACGCAATAACGTTTCAGTGACGACATTCGCCGGAAAATTGCGGACGCTATGCGGCGGCCACCGCTCTTCGAAGTTCACCGCTAAATTGCGGCCGGTTTGTGGTAGCCACCGCTGTTCGACATTTGCCTGTAAGTCGGCAACCGCTGTTCGCCGCTAAATTGCGGACGCTTTGTGGCGGTCACCGCTCTTCAGCGTTCGTCTTTGAATTGCGGACGGTATATGGCAGCTACCACTCTTCGGCATTCGCCGCTAAATTGCAGACGCTATGCGGCGGCCACCGCTCTTCGAAGTTCACCGCTAAATTGCGGACGCTATGTGGCAGCCACCGCTCTTCATCATTCGCCGATAAATTGCGGATGCTATGTGGCGGCCACCGCTCTTGACAGACTGACAGACAGGGCTTTCTTTTGAGGTACGGAACCCTTAAAAATAACAGTAGGTAGGTAGGAGCAGTCGTTTTTCCATCTGGAACTTCTCAGTAGCAGCCCGGAGTCTGGATTTGTGACGGCAATAGGCTCGCCCCCTATTACATGGGACTTTAACATAACTGGCGGAATGTGAGTGTAGATACGGGACGGACCTACTATAGGTACCTACACCTCTGCCTAACTCTTCGGCGAAACAAAGCGTGATGTTATGTTATGTCAACTCCAAAATAAGACCTAATTTAAAATGAGTCCATGTCCGCAACTCCATCGGCCCATTTAAATCTCTTACACGATACATTTCAAAATATTTTGGAACCGGGATAATGAAGCAGACAATCCTTTAGAATGACTCACGAAACAAAATTAACTGAAAGCGAACATCTGAACAACGATATAAATACGGTTTTAACTGTTTTTTAACCGATTTGTAAATGAGAAATTTTAATAGATCGTGAGTAACCGTTTTAGAGGAAGTCCATGAGTAGGGAAGAATGTTATTATGGTGTTCTTCATTGAACCAGCTAATCAATCTTGAGTCGATTTGTTTCGGAATCATTGGAAATACCGGTTTGTAAGGCCAAGGTTTGTGAATTTGCAGGTACACGATTATTCTTTTTAACTGTATCTGGCGAATGCAATGCAGCGATAGTCCATGAAGTATTGCAGATCGAATACCTTCGCAAAGGTTATCTGCCAATTTCATCAATTACTCAAATACAAAATAATAATTTTAAGTAGTAATAATATTAGTAAGTTTTTATTTTGATTTTATGTATTATGTTTTCTCTTCTACTCTTACGTTACACGTTGTCTACATCTCTTCGTCTACTTTCCTGTCGCAGGTATGCTGGAAGAGATTTCTTTAGAAATAAGCATCACCTTTGTACGTATTTTTCTGTTCCTTTCTTCTTGTCTGTATACAACATTAGTTTTTGTTTATACTAAACCTCTTAAGGGGTCATTGTACTCATCATTATGAACAACTTTTACTATGGGACCAACCTTGAAATCGCGAAAAAAAAATCAGCTGTTCCCTACATTTAAGTTCGCTGAACTCGTCAAAATGTAGGGAACAGCTGATATTTTTTTCGCGATTTCAACTTTGGTCCCATAGTAAAAGTTGTTCATAATGATGAATACAATGACCCCTTAAGAGATTTAGTATAAACAAAAACTAATGTTGTATATGTGTGTACATAAACTGTTAAATAGATAAATAAAATATGGCTAATATACCACACACCACAGAAAAGGACTTTTTCTTGGGCACTGGATTGCACTCCATGTGTCCAACAAAATATGATTTTGTTTTCTTTGATTGTTCTTGTAATTTTATTTGTTGTGTTTTACTAACATAGGTCTTAAACATTTACTAACACAATTATGGATGTCTTTTATGGTCTGAAATAAACTGATTATATATATATACCGAGTAGCTGTTAACTACTTTCCGGGTAATCTCTCGGCTTAACGTGCTTTCCGAGACACGGAATTAGATAATTCTGCTTCCGTGCCTCGAAAAGCATGTTAAGCCGTTAGTCCCGGCTGTCATCCGAAGATCTTTGACAGTCTCTTACGGGTCGTTAGAAGCCTAAAAGTCTAACAACCAGTCTTACCAAGGCGTATCGTGTTTCCCAGTAACTAGGTTGTGGAGATCAGATCTCTTAAGGGGTCATTATGAACAACTTTTACCATGGGACCAAAACTGAAATCGCGAAAAAAAACAGCTGTTCCCTACATTTATGTTCGAATAATTCGTTAAAATGTAGGGAACAGCTGATTTTTTTTTCACGATTTCAGGTTTGGTCCGATAGTAAAAGTTGTTCATAATGATGAGTACAATGACCCCTTAAGAGTTTATTGACGTTTTAAAAATAATCCTGTATATCCAACCCCCTTTGTAATAGGGATAGTTGGTTACTATAAGGCGCAATTTCGCACTGGTTAAATATGTTTTTATGGTTTTTCGTGGTATGCTGAATAATCAGCAAATACTAGAATGTTTGGGATTGCTCGTTCCAAACAGTAGGCTACGGCAAGAGCCGAGAGAGTGGCTGCTTAAAGTCCCGGTGGCCTGTACAAACTTTTTAAGGTTTGCACCGGTGGGGTGGGCAATAAAGATACTCAACAGCGTCTATCTGCGATTGGATATCTTTACTTGCTCTTTAGCGGAATTCCAGAGGGTGACACTTAACATATTATTGTCTTCTGGGTGACTTGTGCCGGTACTCAGAGTCGTTACTTGGGACTTGTTAGTTAACCATCCACGATACTCGGCAGGTATAAATTTGGAACCTTGTCAGTCAAAGTAGGACAGTTTTGAAAAGAGTTCATTTTTATTGGTGGTGGTGTCTGATTGTTTTTTTGGGTGATGGCTAATGGGAGTGTGCTAATTATGACTACATTATTGCATTGGGTATCTGTAAACACAAATGTAAGTGGTAAAATAAACAAATAAACATAGTTGGGAAAAAACAAGGCAGATTGATTACTTATTCAAGTAGCTCTACTAATTCATTGCCTCGTGCCATAAATCAAGAGCAGAGGGAAAACTATCAAAAATCAACATTCATCATGTATCCTTAACCACAACTACAAGAACTGATTTTGACTCAGATTAATAGGTCCTCCCAATATTTCCGTTGCCCACACATATTTGTCTTCAGTCTGGCTTTGTGTTTGTGGGCTTATTACCACGTCTGGGAAAACCCATCGGATTTATGCTCCAATAATAGCAACATCAAGTGCACCGTATTGAATGTACTAAGTATAATTATTTATTTTTATTTTTTATTCGGGAAAACAAACAATTACACATTAAGAATTACAAAGAGATAGGATACAGAAATTATATAAATGTGAAATCAACCACGTTCTCCACAGATACACAATGAGACAATTTGGTAAATTATTAGACTAACGTTGTAAACAATAAAAAAAAGGAATATTAAAAAGAGGAATACAAAAAAACAAAAAAGGAATATTACAAGCATAGTATCATCATAACTTAGTTGCCAATAGTGCCGCGTAAGTGGAACAACAGTGTCACATTATTTTCTCAATATGTTAAGCAACATGAGTCTAAACTTTCCTTGCGATAAAGCAAACAGATCCAAACTGCTGAAATTCTTATTAAAATTGCTTGTCAGGCGACGAAGAGGCGCACGCAAGCCGGCATTTGTACGACTGGTAGTAGTGGCGAATACAGGTCGTGCGCGCACCTCACGTCCCTGGCATGTTCTGGGAACTATATAACACAACTTGTTACCAATGTCTGAACAATCATAGAAGTTATTGCATAAGTCATACAAAAATGTAGTTTCAAGAAAAGTACGCCTTGAACTCAAAGAAAGCAGATTATATTTTATAAGTAACTCACTATAAGAGAGATAACAACTTTTCAAGCAGCGATAAAGCATAGATTTCAAAAATTTACGTTGTATACTTTCTATAAACTCAATGTATTTATTGTAGTAGGGGTTCCACACAGGTACTGCATATTCTAATTGAGACCTAACTAGTGATCGATAGAGATTTTGAGCCATCAATTTGATACATCTCTGCTCCACTTGAGATTTATATAAATAGACAAGGAAAACTTTACTAAAAATGCAAGGCGAAGGAATTTAATATACAACAATATTGATTTGACGTAGTTTATAGGTACACATTTATGTAAATGTCTATCTAATTTCGTTCTGGATCCTTGAATCATATAAAATTTGATCTTCCTCGTTTAAAAATATATCGCTCTTGAATAGCTCAAACAACACTTAACCTTGTCTGTGCTTTGAACGTTAATCTCTCTCATTTTATTTTATTTTTATATATTTTTGTCTTATTTCATAACCGAACACAACAGTGACTATTTCTGGTAGTTAAATTTCACACAAAATTGAACTTAATGAAACTTAAGTAAAGTTTATTAAGGATCTCTATTGTCCTAATGTGCGAGCGCGACGGCAATACAATTTCGCGAGAGAGATAAAGATAAGTAATGAGGGGTCACCGTACGAAATTCTTTATGCTTCGCGACCGGACTTTAGTACCTAACTGTATAAAATAATTATAGATTTTTCCACGTAACAGACTTTGCATGCATCCATTGAGTATTATGTGGAATGGCGTGATTTTTGTATTACGCTAAAGACCAAACCCATGTCTTCCCAGGTGCTCCATAAAATTCTACTAAAAGATTAAATCAGGGAGTGGATGGTGAAAGCCAGGCGTGAACAGAATTTATTCTTGTTACGATGCGCTGTGTGAGAAATAAATGTGTCTTTAATTATTTTAAAAACAATGCAAATACCTACCTGTTTGAAATAAAATCACGCCCATATTTTTAGAAGTGTTAGACATAAATGAAATTATTTTTTTATTCTGTAAATAGGATATCGGAATCACTTTAACAAGTAATATAAAAAAATATAAAAAATAACTACATAGAGTCGACATTTCCTATCTGACTTCTGAGAAGAATATCGCGAAACAAATTCAGGGGTTAAAGTCTTTTTTAAAGTCCAAACATAATCTTGGTCAGATCATCTGTGGACATGTAGATCCGTGTTTGAAATGGTATTTTGAGGAAAGAACCAAACAGATTGAGTGGACCTGTCCAGTCAGTGCAAGCATTTGTCAGTAATCGTGTAGCTCAACTCAAGACTTAAGGAGCTCAACGACTCGACGAACAATACCAAAGAAAGGACATTTGGGAGCGTTGTTAAGAACCCATTCCGCCAGTAAGGCCGCCCGCGCACTAGGCGGTCGAAATATTTGAGCAGCCAACCGACGCGGCCAATTGTGACCCTTTCGTCGATCGATATGGACGTGGAAGAACTTATAATTTTTTACCTATCTCGTAAAAAACGCAAAGCATAGCTAAGACTTTGAAGTCATACTCTTTTTGTAGAACGGCACTCAAAAGGCTTATTTCATACCTATCTTAAGGATGCGTGGAGACTGATGGCAGCCACATACATTCGCCTACACTCGCTCTGAGGCCCAAGTCTGCTATTTTTATAAATTCAGTCATTCAATGCCATAATCGCCACGCTTGGCAGGCGGGTTGGCGATCGCAGTATGGTGTTAAAAAGCATAGAAGAGACCGCTGCTGCCCATTCTCTAGTAAGTCCCTTAGTCGCCTTTTACGACACCCACGGGAAGAAATAGGGTGGTGCTATTCTTTACGTCCAGCACCACACACGACAAATAAATAATGTAATATTCATTTAAATTTCAACATTTATATCTGTATATTTTATGGTGTACATAAGAAAGAGTATTGTATTAGATATATTCTATAAATATACACCAAAAATAGAACTAAGTATTCCTTGTAAGTATGTTCTTTTCAGTTTCGAATTTGTCTAGAAAACTTATGTAGGTAATAGTATAACGCTAATAATGTCTGAAAGTCAATAATTCCAGTCTGTCGGACGATTACGAATCACTTCAGTAACGAGTAGTTGGAACCGGAGCCAACCTTTTGCTATTGATATGACATTCCAATTTGCCTATCAACAGTGTTTCATATGTTACAGTCACGAGCATAAATTAATACACTTACGCAAGATTCGAAAGCAATTTTTTCCTTCTCCGTGCACGAAAAAACCCTTTTTCGTCAATGATGTATTACTTTTCGTCAATTTCTTATCTAATTGTGAGAAAGCTTGAAATAATTCATTGCATGCAAACAAAAACTTTTTTTTTTTTTTCTTCTTTTATACTTTTTTCTGTCTCAAATACCAAAGTAAAGTTTATACCTACATTATAAATTGTTAAAATGATTATGTAAGCACAAGATACTAAAGAAATGTTAATGGCTATTATAATATAATATGTGTAAAGGCTTCTACATACCAGCGCGACATGTCGCGCGACGCGACGCGACACAAAGGCACCGCTCGTCCCGCGACACGCGGGGCCTTTGTGCCGTGTCGCGTCGCGCGACAAGTCGCCCCGGTTTGTAGAAGCCTTAATACTCGAGGGGTTTGGCGCTGATAGCCGAAACACAGGCTCTGCCTAGTTCGGCTACAGATGAGCATACCACTTATCGATTCAGTTCCTTATTCTGAACAAACTATATTCAGGTTTCGCATAATAAACTAAAAATAATGTTGTATAGGTACATGTACCTGTACCTCATGTAAAGTTCCGTGTGGTGCCGAACGTTATACTGACCTAAATTAGCCTGTAAAAATATTTTGTAATTTATGTCTAAGTTTTCTTTGAATAAACATTATCTTATATTATCTTATCTAATTGAAAAAAAAATAGTCTTTGTAACTATAAAAGTACAGTTTTCGTAGTGCTACCCCATTCGTGTGCGCTCTCGAAAATATAGTATATTTCGCCTTTGATTTACTTAATGAAGATATTGTATAATCATAAAATAAAATTTTGATTTTATCTCAAGGATAGCTGAAACCCAGTGTGTGATTTTTAAATTTATTGATATAGTTTGCTAAATAATAGGAAAAAAAAAATACATTACCGATTTGGTATATTTTTTTTAGGTTTTTCAACATAATTTTTTTGCTATATTTTGTATGAAGTTGAAAAAAAGCTATAAGAAGTCTATGGTCTTAAAATAACATGGTAAATCACTTTACCATGTTATTTTAAGACCATACAATATTGTGCATACAAACTTACATTTGCAGTTGGAATGTATGGGGAAACACGTTGTTCAACTACAATGTTAAGTTTATTCTTGGGATAAATTCATCGCAACTACGGAACCTTTCATTGTGTGGGGTCCAACACGCTCTAGGCCGGTTTTTGTTTAAATCGGCTATTTTCACAATCCAATAGTGAAAGCGACGATCAGAAAATTACATAAAAAAGCTGAAGATAATTAGATAGAAACCAGTGAAACTGAATTATGAAAAAACTACCTAAAATTACCCCTTTGAGAAAGTTTAGTATCTACTTCTACTGCATTTCCAAAAACATCTCAAAAAATAAACATATTCCGCCTTATTACAAAACAAGATTTATATTTTGACATGGCTTAAACAATGGAGCCAGTTTTTGTAATAAGAACGTATCAGTGATTGAAATACCATTCTATATACAAAACTGAAAACTTAGTTCAGTACTAACTTGTCAGTTTTGTGTTTAGGAACTTTACCATAGTCGGAATAAAATTAGAAATTCAATAATGGCTCCATGTTTTAAACCTGGGTCTGAACCTTGTTTTGTAATAAAGGGTTAGAATTTGTACATTTGAAAACATTGCTCAAACCACAATTTATTCCTTGATGTGCTGTCCAAACAAAAATGTTTCGACGAGAACTGAACGACATAGCTTAGATAAACAGAATACTACGACCCACAACTGAAACACTCGACATTTGGCCGACATCGAATATCGACATCGTCTTCTATAATGGCGGTTTTATCGCCTAGTGATGGCCATTTCTCGATGTATTTTGACATTACAAAGGCGTAAAACCATTATTGTGTAAGTATCGTTTGGTCTACATTTCCATATTTAGGATTTACTTGTTTTTGTTAAATTATTATTTTCTTGTGAAGATTTCATACCTTAACTATTTATCAACTCCATTTCATTTCAGCCGAAAGACGTCCACTGCTGGACATAGGCCTCCTCCAAAAGTTTGCCAGTCATTCAATGCCATAATCGCCACGCTTGGCAGGCGGGTTGGCGATCGCAGTATGGTGTTAAAAAGCATAGAAGAGACCGCTGCTGCCCATTCTCTTGTAAGTCCCTTAGTCACCTTTTACGACACCCACGGGTAAAAATAGGGGCGGTGCTATTCTTTACTTCCGGCACTAAACGTGATTACCGATTTTGATGAAATATTTTGTGTGCTTCAGTGGGTCTCTGGATGGGTGAGATTCACAATTGGACCCGAGAGTTGGCGCTGCGAACAAAAACGCTGACGGAGCGCGTTGTTACAGCAATGAGGCGAAGGTGCTATTGAAATTTGGACAGCGCAACGACTGTCGGACCAGCAGGCTTATCACGAGAACCGTAGAGAAGCGTTTTGTTGACGGAAGAGTATACAAAAAGGAAGTTTCCGTGTAGACAGTAGAACATTTTCAGTAGACAAGCGATTTCAATTCTACAGTACAGAAGAAATAGATAGCGTCATGCTTTTTTTTTTGGGTAGGAAATTATCAAATAACTTCTCCCGCTCTGGGCGGAGCGGGAGGGCGTGTCAGACTATTAGTGACTAAAACCCACCGTGTTCCTTCATTGGCCTAAGTGCCAGGGCCACGATATCCCTTTCGGACAAACTCGCAACTCGGGCAGGCCCTAATGGACCCCGTCAATTCGTGCTGACATATCTTTCAGGCGCGCGTGGAACACAACGCGCTGTCGAAGCGGGCCTAGTCCTTATCGGACGGCGAGCTACCCATCGCTCACCGTCCGCAGGCCCGCGTCTACGGTGGCCGGAAATCGGCCTGCGATTCCCGACGCCTGGGGCGTCTCCTGCGGCGACTAGGGCGCAAACCCTGCCTCTCCCTCACGCGTTCCGCCTCCTCCTTCGCGAGCATTACTGCTTCGCAGAACGAGGTGAAGATAGTGTCATGCTGAGCCTGCAGCTAGTGTATGTACAAAATATCGATACATCCGTCCCAACACTACCGATGATCGGCCAGCACTCAGCCTCGAGGTTGAGACAAGGCGAAATATGTAACAATACACTAAAAGCCAATGCTCAAACTGATTTGTACTAACATTATGTCTGTTTGCAGTTCGAATGGTCAATAGTCTGGATACGAACGATTTGAAATGTCTGGACATAGTCGAGGACAGGTTTATATGAAATAAATGTTTGTAGAAAATAATGTTGGTCGTTAGCAGTCATCGTTGGGCTCGCTGCCACCGAGAAACTTCAAAAGTTATGACTTTATGAGTTATTAAATATGTCTTAAGTACCAACGTTTTATGGAAACCGGTTGTCATGGTATGTGTTAGGGAGGAATGAGGAAAGGAGAAAAATGTCAACGCACGACCACTCCTGACGAAGTCTATTAGCTCACAGACGCACTTAGCGATTGAAATGATTCTGTTTACGTTGAGCACATCACTAAATGACTGGGGTGACGTCATCGTAGGTACAAAAAATCGTAGAAAATCGTAGGTTTTTTTGGAAGTCGGTTTTTTTAATTTTTTTGGTAAAAAGATTTTTTTATTTTTCACTTTTTAGTGGGTCAGTTTGCAATTTATCTAAGTTACAATAGCCTTATGTCAACTGCTCATCACCTTTTACAAAATATTGCTCTTCCCGATGCAGGGGCGTTAATAGTTGAGAAGTTAACCTAACCTAACCAGGAGAACTGGAAATGATGGTGACTTCACCATATGCATTGTGACGAGCATAAATAGCTTAGCAACCATATTAAAGTGTCTGATCGAATCGCAACAGTGAAATAGTGGTTTTCATCATCAGTTCCACTTCACCAAATGGTGATTTTCAAGTGCAAATGCATGAGTTACTATAAAAAATACTGAAATCAATATAGGTGTACCTATAAAACTTGAAGATTGCCTTCGATTTCTCCAGGATCCCATCATCATATCCTGACGCGATGACAATGGGACCAACTGCAAAGTATACCCTTTCAAACAAAATAGTACATTTTGATACAACTGGAGAATGTTTGTTATTGCATTCGACGCGGAATTAACACCCGAGCCGTAGGCGAGGTTGTTTTTGGGCCGAGAACTGGAATAACAAATGTCCACGTGTATCAAACGATGTTTTTCAATACACTTTTGAAGAAATAAAATAAAATAACGAAAAATATTTTTGACATGAACTATTAGGAACTATGATTTAATTTTCCTTTTTTTTCGCGCTTTGCTTTCGCCAGGTTGAAGGAGAAGCAAAGGTATAAAGCCGATAAACAGCCATACTCGTATGAAAAATAGAAAATTCAAATATTTTTGAGTTTAGAACACAAATAAATGTTAATTTGTTCATAATCGTTTTTTTTTTTTTTATTGTAATAATCATAGGTAAGGTCACTCCATCGTCGACTTTGTCTCTGTCACCTCTGCCCTAGACTAAGGTCAAAAGCAAACCCATCCTAAATATAAAAAAAAGAAGAAAATCGTCGTTTATAAATAAACCCCATAATCGGAGCGTAACACACTAATATTATAAAGGCGAAAGTTTGTGTGTGTGTGTGTTTGTTTCTTCTACACGCTCAAACGGCTGGACAAATTTTGATAAAATTTTGTATGGAGGTAGCTGACATCATTGATTAATATGAATAGGCTACTTTTTATCCCGACATTCCTACGGGATCGAGACTTACGCGGGTGAAACCGCAGGGCGTAGTTAGTCATTACATAAATAAAGAAATAGTTAGCACTGACATTAACATGACGGAAACAAAACAAACACTCGCTATAAGCTCGCTATCAAAATTTACCATAAAGCAACATCTCTTTGCATTTCCATAGACAATTGAAGCAGAGATCGTAATACAAAGGTGAAGAAGGACTTCTTGGCGGGAAAGTGAAGCGTCATGTTCAGCAGTTTGTTTAATTTTCCAAAATTTGTGTTTAGCCGAATATTAATGTGTAATAATGGTGGATTATTAACCATTAAGTGTTTGTGAACGTGCATTAGTGTAGGCAAATGAAACAAAACAGTGCAACTTCGCTTCAAGTTCTCTCAAGAAGTCCGCGTGAGGTCTCAGTAAAGTGCCACATCTTTACTGAAACTCAAGGGGAGTGGGTGGGGATATCATCATCATGCATTTATAATTCATTTCATCACATGACATATATTTCGATAATGGTAATAATTTCCCCTCTTTGATGTTAGTACAGGGCAGCACAAAAACCTTAAAGAAAATATAATATTTTTCCTTTATTATATTGAGTTGGTACATTTATCTATTGTATAAATAAAGTACGTGTCGGACCACGCGCAATGAAGGGTTCCGTAACGGGGCTGAAGTTATCCCAAGTGACTCAAGACTTTTATAAAGTGTTTCAGAAATAACTTTTGATTTAAGGCTTCTACAGACCGGCGCGACCCGCGACGCGACACAAAGGCACCACTCGTCGTGCGACACGCGGGGCCTTTGTGTCGCGTCGCGTGTTGCGCCGGTCTGTAGAAGCCTTTAGGCTCTGACCTACCCAAATTATTTAAACTATGATAAAAAAAATATATTAAGTATCCAGCTTAACCATCTTGAGTTAAATGATGTTTGAAAACCTTCTGGAACAATTTACTACTTGTAGAATTATAAATGTGATCGTCATTGGATTATACTTTTTCATGTTCTTTATTTTAAAATTAAAAGTTCTGACCATTTGCCAACAAGTTGAAAATACCCCTGTGTGTATTCCTGAACTGTTTCAAAAGATTTTATTTGATTTATTACATCATCAAGTAAGAAAAAGATAAACAAGGAATTCTAAATGAGGAACTTTCTAAGAATAACGTAATGAAGCTCTATAAAATCAATTTGTGAGTTCCACTCCGAACTATTTAATATTCATGTAAGAAGTCCCTCCCTTATGAATAATTCTCAGAGGTTAGCTCGATATTAATAATTTGTTAAAATATAATTCTACATAGCTTCAACACCTTTTATAAACTATACTAGCTGTTGCCCGCGACTTCATCTGCGATCTAGGATAAAAAGCCTATGTCCTATGTCAGGTCATTGTCTACCCATGTGCCAAATTTCATCCAAATCCGTCCAGCCGTTTTAGCGTAAAAGCGTAACAAACAAACTCACTTTCGCATTTATAATATTAGTTAGGATACTAGCTATTACCCCGCGGTGGTTTCGCCCGCGTGGAGGTCGGAAATTATCCCACGGAAACGTGGGTACTACCGGGATAAAAAGTATCCTATTTGTTAATCCAGGCTATAAACTATCTATGTGCCAAATTTTATCCAAATCCTATTAAAGAATAAAGTCTTCAACATACTGGCGTCCTCCGAACGCGCCACTGTCAGGTTCCCAGATAACGGCAGGAGGGGTTCACATCGAGGTCGACTCGACGATGAAGACCTGGGACTCGTCCTCGACATCAGGTGGAACTTCGAGGGTATTTCCGATGTTTGGCTCCCAGACTGGGGCGGGCTGGAGCTGCCTTGAAGCGGCTCCAGCCCAATCTAGGGGGTCCAAACACCTCCTTCCGGAGGCTCTACGCGGGGCTCGTTCTTCTTTCGCTGGTTGAACGCATCCCAAAGGGTCATGGCTATCAGGCTGGTCCGGGGATACTGCACGGTCTCCGGTGAAGTGGCGAGCCTCCTTGCCGGATTACCGCCATGGGATTTGGCACGAGGACGCGAAACGCCGGGGCGTAACTCCACTGCCACGAGAAATTACGGCACAGTGGACAAAGCTCCGGCGGGAACTCATAGCGACATGGAGAGTGCGATTGTCGCAACCCAGAGCTGGGCACGCCACAATTGTGGTGAGTCATCCTCACCTTCCGCCTGACACATGTCCACACCGGACACGGTTGTTTCGGGAGGTTTCTATTCAGGATAAGGTGGGAGGAAACGCCCGGGTGTTACCACTGTGTGGATCGCCCGGTGGACACGGTGTAGCATACGGTGGAGGTCTGCCCGGCTTGGGAGGGTTGCCGCCGTGTCCTCGTGGAGGCGATCGGCAGCAGCGATCTCTCGCGTCCGGCCCTGGTCCAGGCCATGGTTTGGAGAGAGAGTGCATGGGAGGCCGTCACACCCTACTGCGAAGCAGTAATGCTTGCGAAGGAGGAAGCGGAACGGGTAATGGTGAGGCAAATCTGCGCCCTCACGCCCACTATTCACCGCAAAAGACGCCCTGGGTGTCGGGGATCACAGGCTGATTCCCGGCCACCGTATATAGGCGCGGGGGCACGGCGGGGTTGCTTGCGGACGGTGAGCAATAGGTAGCTCGCCGTCCGATAAGGACCAGGCCTGGCTCGATGGCGCGTTGTGTTCCAAGCGCGCCTCAAGGAGATGTCAGCACAAACTACGCAAACAAACAACGCCTGCCAGGGTTGCAGGTTTGTCCGAAAGGGATATCGTGGCCCTGGCACACAGGCAACTGAAGTAAAACGGGTGAGTTTTAGTCAGTAAAAGTCTGACACGCCCTCCCGCTCCGCTCAGAGCGGGAGAAGTTATTTGATAATTTCCCACCCAAAAAAAAAAGGGTTGACTCATACTAGCGCAGAGTTGAAGCGCAGCGAAGCGTCAATCTAAAAGAAATCCTAGCAAATTCACCCTTATCTCAACAACGTAAAGGCTCGCGCTGCCTGTCGCGCCAATCTGCAGGAGCCTTATTGCAAATATTTCCATCGACTTAAAAAAGACACGCAAATTCGGCATTCTACGGAAAACGCGCGTCTGCGACCAGCGCTGATTCGATCCTAAATGTACTATGAGTTTCTAAATCCAGACGCTCCTGTTTGGACATACATTTGAATACCTAATTCTTAAGTTTCACCCATAGAAAATTCAACGTCGCAGTTTTCAACTTTCTTTCTAAGTATTACCTTTTCAAAGCATCAGTCAAATATTACCCTTGCACATAAACGCGAAGCTATTTACAATATTCTAATAATAACAACACAACACAACACAGTTCAGGACCGTTCTCGTTACTCTTTTCAAGTATTATATTCCCACTCAGAATGTAATCGGGTCGAACCGATGACGTAACGTGTAAGTTTTGCAATCGGGAACATCACGGACCTTCTAGAAAAATGGATGACGGTGACGAATTTTTTTTTCTATATTCGTTTTTTTCGGAGAATATTGGCTAATGTTGTATATTTTTATGTTTTCTACTTTATTGCGGACAAAAATAACCACTCTTTAGTGTTGTATAATGGTCCATTTTCGGAAATTATTTCAACTTAAATTATTGTGCTTTTTTTCTGTAAATGTTCTACAACGTGGTACGTAAAATGTGATTCAATCATACGTAATGTTTGTTTTGAATTCTTTTCAATTTACCTTTTTGTGGGTCTTCCACAGAAATAAGTGACTTTTAGAAGTGATTGACAGGGGTTGGGTTTGTTTTGGGCACGCTACAATTGTGGCGATAAGTCCCCTCTTTGAGGAGTGGCTAGAGAGGCGCCACGGCGTTCTCACCTTCCGCCTGACGCAGGTCTTCACCGGACATGGTTGTTTCGGGAGGTTCCTGTTCAGGATAAACCGGGAGGAAACGCCCGGGTGTCACCACTGTGTGGATCGCCCGGAGGACACGGTGGAGCATACGGTGGAGGTCTGCCCGGCTTGGGCGGAGCACCACCGTGTCCTCACGGAGGCGATCGGTGGCGGCGATCTCTCGCGTCCGGCCCTGGTTCAGGCCATGGTTCGGAGCGAGAGTGCATGGGAGGCCGTTACCTCCTTCTGCGAAGCAGTAATGCTTGCGAAGGAGGAAGCGGAACGCGTGAGGGAAAGGCAAGGTTCGCGCCCTCGCGCACCTAGTCACTGCAGGAGACGCCCCAGGCGTCGGGAATCGCAAGCCGATTTCCGGCCAACGTAGGCGCGGGCCTTCGAACGGTGAGCGATGGGTAGCTCGCCGTCCGATAAGTGCAGTCCCGGGTCGACGGTGCGTTGTATTCCACGCGCGCCTTAAAGAGTTGTCAGCACCAACTGACGGGTTCCGTTAGGGCCAATGCCTGCCAGGGTTGCGAGTTTGTCCGAAAGGGATATCGTGGCTTTAGTCAGTAAAAGTCTGACACGCCCTCCCGCTCCGCCCAGAGTGGGAGAAGTTATTTGATAATTTCCCACAAGGGGGTTGGGTTTGTTTAGGGAAAATTAAGACTTAATAATAGCTTGTGAAATTACGTATTAAGACTGGTGCGATATCGCGGGCGAGACAGGCACCGACAAAGAAATTGTGCTACTAATTTTGCGTCGCGCCTGCGATATCACACCAGTCTGTACGAGCCTTTTCAGTCTTTACCTGTCTTCAAATCTACAGTAAAAAAATGCACTTATTGATTCAAATAAAATGTGACCCTTTTTCTGTTGTGTGAAGTTAAGTAGCTAAAGATACAAAACTTATTTCATATACCTAACGTTAAAAAGCTTGCAAAACCGAACGAAATATTTTAAAATTTGCAACACGCATGTTGCGTGCCATGGTCATCGATCTTTCGGTATGCGCTTGAGTTCCAAAAATAAAAACCATCAGTATTAAGCTTATTTCCTCGATAATAACATCAGTTGCGCCACTTCTTCTTCCCAGCTAAAGCACTAGGAAGTGGTGAAGGGTGGGCGTTTTTGGGGGACTGTCTCATGTAATTTTTGACGTTCGAAAAGTGCTGATTCTCAGCCTAGTTTGAATAAATGACTTTTGATTTTGATTTTGAGTCATAATCTTAATAGTAATTTAAAATAAAAATACGCATCATATTCTATTATGTAGGTACCTAGTTACTTATTTCTTTTCAAATACGCACTCAACATCATTGATTGAATGCATGACTGAATTTTGAGTCACCTTATAGGCTCGTGCAGACTGGGGTGATATCGTGGGCGTGACGGGGTTGCGCTGCCTGTCAAACATTTTTTTTTATTTTGTTAGACAGCACAGTTTCCGACTTTTGATGAAAAATGTAAATAAAAATACCGTCCCTTATCTCCGAAGTTTGCATAGATAAAAATCTGAAATTATTGTATGTGGTAGAAGTTTATGTAAAGATTACAGGAAAAATAAAACGATGTCTCTAAATAGCACAGTTTTTCAGAAATCATCAACATCATCTAAACGTACGGAACCGTCGGTGCGCGAGTCCGACTCGCTCTTGACTGGTTTTCTATAAAACTGTTTTCACTTTTATAGAGGCATGAGGAACAGGGTGTAAAGTTCACTCATCCTTCATAGAAAACGGAGGATCCTCTGACCAGAGAGACCAAACGGATGTCGTGTTTGATGGGCAACTGCCCGTCGATTGATGTCGGGACGTTGTTTATGGTGTATCTATTCATACACGAAATATCTTAAGGGGTCATTATACTCATCATTATGAACAACTAACAACACTTATGGGACCAAACCTTAAATCGCGAAAAAAAGTCAGCTGTTCCCTACATTTGTGTTGGCATAACTAGTCAAAATATATGGAACAGCTGATTTTTTTTTTGCAATTTCAACTTTGTTCCCTTAGTAAAAGTTGTTCATAATGATGAGTACAGTGACCCTTTAAGAGATTTCGTGTATGCATAGATACACCTTATAATAGGTATGCTAGTTGCGCGGTAAACTCTGCTTGCGCGATGCAGGATTTTGCGTAACGTCAGTGTGATGCGATGTAAATGCCGCCCACTTCCATAAAATAAATAATGTGTGCTTTTCGTTGTTTCTATAAACGATACTAAATTGTTAACTTTCAACTCTAAGACCAAACTACTCGTGAAATTCCAACACACTTCCCAATTATTGTAGGTCATAGGCTCTGATTATTTATAAGTCTAGATAGAGTGTCGCGCTGCAAAAGAACTAAAACAAACAGGCCAACTTTTTTTTTTTTTTTTCTCTTCTGGCTTCGCACGGTTTGTGCATTTAGCCAATGTCACGTTTTAGTTCTTGTATAGTATTGATGAAATGAATTATAAATGCATGATGATGATATCCCCGCCTACTCCCCTTGAGTTTCAGTAAAGATGTGGCACTTTACTGAGACCTCACGCGGACTTCTTGAGAGAACTTGAAGCGAAGTTGCACTGTTTTGTTTCATTTGCCTACACTAATGCACGTTCACAAACACTTAATGGTTAATAATCCACCATTATTACACATTAAAAATTCGGCTAAACACAAATTTTGGAAAATTAAACAAACTGCTGAACATGACGCTTCACTTTCCCGCCAAGAAGTCCAAAGAAGATATTCCAGGCCAACTTTATAGGCTGGTGTGCGTGACAGCTACGTCTTACACTCGCGTCACGTCATTGTGCTGTCATTGTGTTATTCTAGTGTGAGTGCATTTTGCGGCCAACAGTTGGACGCATATTTTTTCGACGAGTTCACAGCCTTGACTGTATATCTTGGGTCATAGGTAAGTACCCATTATAAGTAGGTGATTTCTCCCATTAAATATTTATAAAACAAATTTCTGCTCCGAAAAATGGAAATTCTCATATTTACACTAAGAATCCGCAGTCATATTCCAGGCTAATAATGTTAATTATAACGATGTAAACAATGAAGATTATCGTTCAGGAAGAGATGCTGTGCCAACGTTCATAAATTCGTGGCCGCATGATTATATGAGCTTAATTAATCTGTAGTAGGTACAGTTTCCAAGATATTGAGTTGTAAAATGAAAACTTTGGAGAGTTTTAGTCTTCGGCTTTTATGAATTGATAAACCAAGTTATAATTTATGATTTGAGACGATTTATGACAAAACTAATAAAAGAGTAGATAACTATGCTTTAATAGTTTCGCCATAAATCTATAAACTAATATACTATAATAATTATAATAAAGCTGAAGAGTTTGTTTGTTTTTAGGGTTCCGTACCACAAAAGGAAAAAAGGAACTCTTATACAACATCAGTTTTTGTTTATACTAAACCTCTTAAGGGGTCATTGTATTCATCATTATGAACAACTTTTACTATGGGACCAAAGTTGAAATCGCAAAAAAAATAAAAGCTGTTCCATACATTTTGACGAGTTCAGCGAACTTAAATGTAGGGAACAGCTGATTTTTTTTTGGTTCAGCGCCAAAGAAATCGAACGCAAATATTGTTTGAATAAAGACTAGCTGGTACGACGGCACATAGTCGCGCTTCGGCTGAATAAAAAAAATATAAATCAAATTAAAAACGCGCGAACTACAACCCGCGTTTTCGTCAATTTTCACGGATCGTTAGATACATTTATTATATGTATATTCTTACTCACTTTCCAATGTTCGGTTTCATTGTGTAACAATAAATTTTCATAATTGCGAAAATGTCTCAAATGTAAATATAAGTTTTTAGTTGTTTTATTATTAGATACTTACTATTTAATTTCAATTTAGTTGTTACTCTGTTTTATTAAATAATAATATTACAATAAAATATGAGGCGCCTTTTATTTTCTCATAGTGGGTGATAAAAAATAGAGTGTATAACTCGGGCGAAAAATATATTTTTGGCTAATAAAGCGCCCTCGCCGTAAAAATATTATTTTGCTCCCTTATGATACAATCTACTATTGAATATGGAGGTGACTTTTTTGCCCCCCGCAAATTAGTAAATTTAAAAAAATGTTTTGCTGACTGTACCGTGTGACATATCAAATGAAAGGACTTGTTTTAAAGATTTCATATTTTTTTATAATTTTAAAATAAATACTTTTGAAATTATTTAAGAAAATATGTAGATGAAAAATTACCATTCCCTCCCCCTTATCTCCGAAACTAGTCAGACTAAAATTTTGAAAAAAATACAGAAAATAGTTCTCTAATGATCTTCGATATTGAGAACTGGATAGTGGTGCTCCGACAAGAGCGTTGTTCTTGAGAATCTACAAGATAAAATATTAAAAGAAAGAAGAAAATGTTATACACTGTGCAAAGCTAGCGTTTATCATTATTTTAACTAAATAACATAAGGTAATAAACAAATAAACTAAATCCTTAGTCTCAACAACCATCACTTTAATTGATAACAGAAAACTCCATCAAAATCAAACCAATCCAACCGTGAAACGAAATGTTACGGTAAATTAAACAAATCAATAATTTCACTTAGCATCTACCTCCTAAACAAAAAACTTTAACGGGAAGGCCTAAAATACACCATATTGTCTATGCATCTCGTATCTTCAGGAAGACTGGCAAGGTCGGTCGTCACGGTCAAACAGTACACGAGCCGCGTAAGCGATCATAGACAAAAAGTCTATTTGATAAAGTTTTTACGAAGCCCTTGATCGCTTTTTACGTTAAATTAATTATGAAAAAAGAAGTGCGTAAATATTTTTTACTGGCATCAATAGAAATAGGAATTAAGAAAAGCTTCTTGTAAAAGGAAATGAAAGGAATTTGTAAGTGAAAAGAACTTGTGAAATTTCACAGAGTAATCAGATAGGAAACGAGGACCTCATCTAGTTTTTAAAATGCGATTGAAGTGTAAAAGTGTTTCTACAAACCCACTTACAGAAATAAAACTCATTTATAATTTACTAGCTGTGCCCAGCGTAAATCTCGATCCCGTGGGAGTATCGGGATTGGGATAAAAAGTATCCTACGAGGGTGACACTGAAAGTTCTTAGAAAATCAAAAACTGAACAAACTAGCAACTTATTAGTTTTATTATATCTTTTCAAAATAGTGTACAATTACATCAATACATCGTTGCATCCGATGGAACCACTGAGAAAAGCACTTTGCCCACTCGTCCTTAGGGGTCTGTTCGACGACATTTTGAAACGCAGCCACTGCTTGCTCGGCGTCCATAAAACGTTTTCCTCGAAGTTTTGCTTAAAATTTCAGAAATAAATAAAAATCGCAAGGTTCGAGGTCGGAGTTATAGGGCGGGTGACCCAGTAATTCCACATCTGACGTTGCCAACTAGTCGATTATTTGCTTGGCGGTGTGTAAAGAGGCGTTGTCGTGGTGAAGGAGGATCCTACTGCGAGGTCGTTTCTCCCGAACTTTTTCCAAGACAAGTGGCAAACAATTGTTGGTGTACCACTCTGCAGTAACTGTTTTTCGATCCTCTAAAACAATTGTTGCGTAATGACCTGTCCTTCCGAAGAACGAGGCCACCATCTTTTTTCCTACGCTTCAACCTCTCTTAACTTTAGTTGGCAACTCCTCGGAAGGAAACACCCAGACAGCAGACTGTCTCTTAGTTTCAGGATCATAACAATAAGTCCAGCTTTCACCATCCGTAAGTATGTCGAACACAGCATTTGAGTCACCTCCGTTAAATCTTTGAACCATTTCACAACACCAATCAACACGACGGAGTTTTTGGGCCTCTGTCAAATTATGAGGTATCCACCGGGTACAAAGCCTTCTGGCCGCTAAGTGTTCATGGAGGATTTTGTGCACTTGACTCATACCGATGCCCAAGCTTGTCCGAAACTGCTGATAAGTCACTCTTTTGTCAGTCTCTATCATACGCCGCACAACACTGATGTTATCTTCAGTTGTCGCCGTAGAAGGCCGTCCCTCACGCAGATCATCGGTGAGATTAGTGCGACCACGTTTAAACTCATTAAACCAGTTGTAAACAGTGACACGAGATGGGGCTTCATCGTGAAAGGAAATCGAAGTCTATCATAACTTTCTTGTTGACTTAAATGTCATCGAAAGTCATAAAAAATCATTGTATGAAAATTTTGTCGGGTTAAATTCATGCTGACGTGACACAGACAACTTTTTTAATTTGTCGCCAAATCGTAAAAAAATTACAAATTAATAAAATACATAGACAATAATATTGGCAAAGAGTTCCATTTTCAAAATTTGAACTTATTTTTTTATCATATCGTTTACAAGTGGCCAGTTCTAAAAACTTTCAGTGTCGCCCTCGTATATGGTAATCCAGGGTGTCAGCTACCTCCATACAAAATTTTATCAAAATTGGTCCAGCCGTTTGAGCGTGAAGAAGTAGCAAACACACACACACACTCAGAAACTTTCACCTTTATAATATTAGTGTGATGATTTACCATTTACTTATTTGGGAATCTTTTGAAACATAAATAATTGTTCAGCCTGCTCTGTCCTACTCCTCAGCAAAGTCAGGCCTTTGGAAGCTGGCCAGATGGAAGGAGTGGAGGGCTCCACTTACACTTTCGTGAGCCCGCGCGTCTTCGCTCCAGTTTGGACGAAACTTATCCAGGTCATCCCGCCATCACCTACGTCCCGCCGAGACCCCGTCTTACTATCTCAGGGCACCAGTGCTGAGCTATTTGTGCCCACAGTTGGTCCGATGCGGCAAATAGATATGTCTTGCCCAGTCCCATTTCTGTTGGGCAGCCTTTTGAGCCAGGTCAGCTATTTATTGTTTTGGAGCGCAGTATAGTGTGGAAGGGGTGGAGGGAGACATTTGCCCAGGAGTAACCGACTGAGCGGCCTGTCTGTGTGGTGCTGGACGTAAAGAATAGCATCTACCTAATTCTTCCCGTGGGTGTCGTAAAAGGCGACTAAGGGACTTACTAGAGAATGGGCAGCAGCATTCTCTATGCATTATAACACCATACTGCGATCGCCAACCCGCCTGCCAGGCGTGGCAATTATGGCAAACCTGCCTTCCCGTGTCTATACATGATGTACAAATTACACTACTACTGTGGGAGTACCTACAGAAAAACGTCGAATTTCATGCATATGTACTTATTGTAGTTTTATATTTTATTAAAACTTTGTTTTGTTTTGTACTTGTACAGCCAGTCAGCCATTTTGCCTGACTGCTGCGACCGACGAGTACGCGCCAATGAACATGCAGCAGCTAGTGCCGTAACTAAATATGTATGTTCATCTCTTTCTAACAACAGTTATCGGTATAGGTCTTTCCTTTTCTTCGCGCACTGTACGCAAGTATGTAGCTTCATTCATGGCTTACGCTGTTTTTGAGTGCACTAATGTTCGTGTATGACGCGTCTATTTATAATACGTCATTGGTCGTACCACGTCCACGACGAACTGCATATTCCAACACAAACCTGATGATATTGAAGCTGCAGAACCACTAATACGATGACCACTTCAGGTAAAGGCTATCCTGCGCCGTTAAATACAACATGTCCCGGAATTAACGCACATCTTCTTAAGGGGTCATTGTACTCATCAATATGAACAACTTTTACTATGGGACCAAACCCAAAATCGCGAAAAAAATCGAACGTAGTTAGAGTTATTCGAACATAAATGTAGGGAACAGCAGACTTTTTTTTCGCGAGTTCAAATTTGGTCTAATAGTAAAAGTTGTTCATAATGATGAGTACAATGATAGAGGTTGTGCGTTAATTCCGGGACATGTTGTATAATTGAATAAAGTTAATAAATTCACTTTACCATCAAAACCTTATAATTTAACATTAAGACTGTCACACAAAAATAAACAACAATACATCATTGTCCTGATAAGTGCAAAGCGATAAATACAGCTTTTAAAAACATATCCATTAATTTTTGAGAGGCGGAAAAGAGGTTGTATTAAAAGTATGATGTTCTCAAAATAAAGTGTCTTCCTTATTTAAAAAGATATGTTCGAGATAATTTGAGAACTTGACAGAGTCCGGGTTAGTTGTTAAAATTATCTGTCATTGTTTATGGATGTTCGGAGTATCTTCGAAGGATAAAATCAGTAATGAAGTTATTCGGAAAAGAACCGGAGTTACCGACATACGATAGCTTGCAGAGTAAGCCAGCTGAAGAGGCAGTGGGCTGGCCATGGTTGTCGAAGGACCGATGGCCGGTGGAGCAGACGAGTCCTGGAGTGGAGACCGTGTATCGCTCGGCTGTCATTCGTGGATCTTTGACAGTCGTTACGGGGTGTCGGAAGCGCGAAAGTCTGACAACCAATCTTACCAAGAGGTATCATATTACGCAGTTACTTGTTTGAGTCTATTGTATCTACGCTTCAATGACCAAAATAACCACATTCGGATTGTAGTGTGCATGGTTAGTGGAAGAATATTGATTTGTCTTCTTCCGATCGCAAGACATTGTCGTAGGCTAACCTACAACCTACACTTGAACCTACACTGGAACCCATGGAGGTCGTGCGTAGTGTCGGGTTGGAGGTGTCCTGTGTCCTGACCCAAGACAAGAACTGACACGAGTGCCGGATCTCTTCCAGATTTGTTCAGTTATTTTGACGAGAAAGCGAAACAAGCAAACAAACAAATAAATTAACAAACAAACAAACACTTTCGTATTTATAATATTGACAGGATATTAATTAGGATAGGAGAACTAAATTAAATATGCTAATTATATCTCACACACTACACACCCCACTCTCACACATATCACACGTATTCGCGCGTTTTGGCCCTGTTCTAGGCATAACACTCATTCATTTACAGTGCTGTTTGTATAATTTTAAGTTACCTTTTATTTTTAATTTTGCATACATTGTCTACATTTCAATTGCATATGATAATGATAAGTGGAAGCGCGGAGCCTCGTAACACAAGCAATTCCTTGCTTAAAAGGTGATCACCAAGAACATGTAAGTATCTATATGTCCTTTGTAATTGAAATAAACATTTTTTTTTTTAAGTTAGTGGGTTTTGGAGGTCAGATAGGCAGTCGCTCCATGTAAAATACTGGTGTTCACCTGCATCCGGGTAGACTGGAAGCCGACCCCATCATAGTTGGGAAAAGGCGGGCAGATGAAGATTTCATAAGAAATATTACAATTTAATGAATATTTATTATTGAGCATTCTCCTATATAAAATAAAGCGGTTAGGACAAAGACAGAAATTATTTAAGGGGAAGTCAACTATGGTTTTACTAATCTGCTTATGTATGTGTCGAAGTAAAAGCTTTTACTCTTATAGTGTGGCCATTAGTGCTGAGCACTCCCTGAGGTATGCGCAGCGAGGTGGGAGGCGGGGAGGCGAAGAAACGGAAGCGAAAGCCACGAGCGTTGACGGCGCACTGACAGAGCGCAGCAGCCGATTCTCCCCCCCGTCTCGCCGCGCGCGTACCTCAGGGAGTGCACAGCACTAATGGCCACACTATAATTAAAAGCTTTGTAATGCTAATATCAACCTAAACGTAAGAAACACATTCAATGAGTGCTATCAACATCGGAAAATTGCTACACACTTTCTACCCCTAGTGTACTACGTCCGTCGATCGTCGCGATAATATGTCACTTTTTGTTCGGAAAACCGGAAAGCGCCCTCTGTCGGTGCGACCAGCCGTTCAAGTTCACGGAACCGCGACAATCGCGTATACGCGCGACGCTCGCTTTTAAATAGGATGGGGGTTAGTCAGTGGTACGGTACGCCACGCCATGCGGCTTACCGTCCTTCTGACTTGACTACTGTTCTACATCAGAGGTAACAAAACCAGTATAAGCTGGCCTCTTATTCTTTTGAAACTCTATTCTACGCAAAGTCAGCTCAAGGAAACAGTTTTAAAACTAACGTGCGGCCTACAAACTAAACTGCTATTAAATACAATAAAACTGTAAATCATATTGCCATTTTTTTTCCAGGCACAATCCTACTACCCTAGATTAAAGGGCAATGGAGAGGGCTATGCTTGGGCTATCACGCAGGGAAACTCGAGTTTCCCTTTAAGTGGCAGTGGGCAGGGCAAATTGCTCGCAGAACTGATGGCCGATGGGGCCAAAAGGTTCTGGAGTGGCAACCGCGTACCGGAAGACGTAGCGTTGGAAGACCTACAAGGTGGACTGATAACCTAGTGAATGCCGCAGGTATCCGCAGGATGCGGGAAGCCCAGAACCGGTCGAAGTGGCGGTGCTTAGGGGAAGCATATGTCCAGCAGTGGACGTCTTAAGTAGTTTCGGAGATTGGGGGTCAATTTCCATCTATTTTCGTTAATAATTTTAACCACTCAGACCCTGGCCTGTTAAACCGGATAAAGTCTGATAGAGTGCTCCCCCTTAACGTCAACCCCGTTGACAGGTGACAGTTGACAGTTGCTTTGACATTTGTACATGCTGTCCTGTCGTATCAATAAAACAATGTTATCGATAAAACGATGTTTCAATTTCAAAATAAAAAATTTGTACCAAGATTCCTCAAAAAAAACACAAAAACCGCTATATCTTGTGAAGGAAACGAGATATAGCAGAAATAACACTTTTTGGGGGTCTCATAAAAGGGTTTCACTAATCAAGACACATCGATCGAGAGGTTCGCAAACCTGAAAAACCTATTTCAGATTTTTAAATCACATCATCGATAACATCTATCGATACGAGTGGACAGCATTTAATTACGTCAACTGCCAACTGTCAGTTTCGTCAACTGACAGCTGTCGTTTCGGCTCTTTTCGAATAGATAGGAAGAAAAAATAGTGTATCCCCCTTAACAGTCTGCGTGCTACTCAACCAACCGTCCTCAATTTACGTCATGCCGGCTGTCATACACACTGATTATTAGATGTTTGAATACTCTGAACCGACCCTGGAACAGTCTTCACAGTAGATATACTATAAAGAACAGGAGGACTGTTTTCCGCCACGATTGGACTACACAACGGAATTGAATACAAAAAGAAAATTCACTGAAAACAATAATGCTATACATAGAGCAGCCATCTTCAAAGTGTACTCCGCGAGCTCTAGGGAGCCCTAATTACTGGCCATAATGAAAAAAAAATACTAAAGGGGTACTTACATAATAATTTTATTTTACTCTGCAACCTGAGAAAAATAAAATCTATCTAAATATTCCAACATAAAGTAAAAAAATATGCAAATGTCAAGTAATATGATTATTATTAAAGAATAACTAAGGTTAAGTTATTTTTGAAGTAACTTAATTAGTTCGGCTAATTATTTCTTTCAGTGTGGATAAAGATTAAATTACTTTCTTTAACTTTATAATCAATTGATTGATTCATTAAAGATTGAAATCATATCGTGTGTTTACAAACATTTTGTTTGGTTAACGTGTACCAAACAAAATGTTTGTAAACACACGAGAAATCTCATTTCCGATTAAAATGAAGATAAGTTATAGAAATCAGTAAAGATGTGTAAAGTGATTGTATTTGGTTTCGGTGAGCTGTTTATTGCCATAGTGTGGTAGACGCTGACCTCAAGATTTTGAGAACAATCAAAGAGCGGCAGCTTCTTTTCTCAAAATCTTTTACGTATGTATAGAATGATGTATGAACGTCAATGAAGCAAAAGGAGAATGTCGAGCGATATGAAGAGCATCGTAAACGACATGGATTTTTAGTGTTTTTTTTTTTTATGTGAAATAATTACCTACAGTCGCTTACGATGTTCTTCCATATCAGCCTCGATGTAAGGATCGTAGCAGGTGACGTTCTATAGTTTCTGCCTACCCCCATGGCAAGAAGGCGTGAGTTTATGTTTATGTATGTTTCCTATTACTACCATGTCTTAAATACGCCTGCCAAACATGGAACTTCAAGAAAAAAAACAGAAATAAAATACAAATAAGCCAGCGCGCGATGGAGAGAAGCATTATTAAACATCAAACTCAAAGACAAACAAAAAAACACAACCATTCGCGAATAGACCAGGGTGATAGACGCCCTACAACACTCGCAGAAACTGAAGTGGAAATGGGCGGGGCACGCTCCGAAGACATAAAATGGAGCAAAAGAACCACCATGTGGGCGGGCCCAAAAGGAAAACTTAAACAAGTTCGGCCCCGAGAAAGATCGGTCGACGAGATCGAATAAGTAGGGGGCCAGAATTGGCCTGCAGCAGCACAGGACAGAAAGGAGTGGCAAAAAGGGAGGAGGCCTTTACCCAAAGAGGGGACCTTAATTAACTACTTTATTTTATTTATTATTTGTTTTTTATTTATACTTTGTAATTTTTTTTAAATTAAGGAATAAAGAGGCTTTATTATTATTATTATTTATGTTACCTATATTATGTCATGCTTATATGGTGGTGTTTACTGCTTCCACAAGAGGCATCAGACAGTTGTTTGGCAATCAAAAGGGACGCTGTCCAGCAGTAGACTTCTAACAACCTACGTTTATGTACATATATGATGTTGAAAAACCGGCCAAGAGCGTGTCGAACCACGCACAATGAAAGGTTCCGTAGTTGGGATGGATCTATCCCAAGAATAAACTGAACGTTATAGTTGAGAAACATGTTCTCCCATACATTCCAACTGCAAATGTAAGTTTGTACGCACATGGCAATATTGGGAGATTTACCATGTTATTTTAGGACCATATAGACTTCTTTTTTCCTGTAAATTAAGTATAGAAATATTTTCTGTATTTTTTTTTCAAAACTTTTGGCTCAGCTAATTAAGTATTTTAAAATTATATATATTTGAAATCCTCATAAGTCCTTTAATTTTTTATGTCACTCACAACGTACAGTTAAAAAAACTTTTATTTTTTGATGTTCTAGTTTTTCCTTCAAAAGTGAACCCCGTATTTAAAATGCATTTATTAAACTTACACATCCATATTTGACACAGAAATTCACATGTGAACCAAATTTCAACTTAATCGGTCCAGTAGATTCGAAGTAAATCGGCTGTGACATATGGACCAGACAGACGGACCGACACGTATAGGGGTTCCGTTTCTTTTCCTTTTGAGGTACTTACGGAACCCTAAAACGTGAGTACCTACAAGATATCCATGCGAGACTATAATCGTTTTACACCTTAAATTAATTAACTCTCACTTAGTATATTAATGGAAAGTTTGAGATAACAAGAAACAAAACTAATTAATCACACTCGAAAACTTATGCAATCATCTTAACATTAAGCGATTCACTACTTTACGTTCTTATCAAAAGTCCTATAGTACAGTCAGCATCAAAAGTCGATGACCACATTCAAATTTTCAAAATCACTGTACATTATACTGGGTGTTTGGTGCATCGTGTGGCAAATTGAAATGGTCGACTGAAGGAGTCATCCGCTAGCCTTTTAGACCCTTTAACACCCCTCATGCTCTGTGGATTTTTTTTTATCGACTCTTTATTGTTTTCCAAAAAAAAGACCCAAATTTTACATTCAAATACAGATTTTAAAAAAAATATAAGGCGTAGACTCTGAATTTTATTTTTATTTCGATGTGTATTGTTTAAGAATACTTTTAAATACAAAATTAGTGATATTAGTCACCTAGTTCTTTTTTAATTCACTCGCAAAGGTAAAACTTAAATTAAAGCTGTACATGTTACAGCTGTTTATAAGGCTACAAAAAAAAAAACAAAAGCGACCGGGATCTTCCAACTCCCTCATTAATTCTCCAGTCTATCCTCTTTCTAATGATGTGCCACATGCTATAAAAGTATTTTAACAACTTTGTGAATTCGCTAGAATTGTGAATCGAGTCAGCTAAGGCTAATATTCAAAATTATGATTTAAAAAAAAATCTCTTAAATGATACCTGTCAAACCTATAAATCTGCTATTTCATTCTTATGGTTAGGTAAATTCGTGTCTCATATCTGTATCTTTCGTGGGATTTACTTGAAATAAAAAAACAAAATTGCATTTTTAACATTTATTTAATCATTGTGAATCTCGCGTCAAATCAATAATCGTTGCGAATGCAGGCCCGACACCTGTTTCGTATTTCAACAGTTGTTGTACGAAGTCGTATTTCCTCCTTAATAGTATTGAATGCCGCTTCTATGCGTTGGACTAATACCTCACTAGTTGGAACCTCCGTGGCATATACCAACTCTTTGGCACGTCCCCAGACATCTAACAGTCTAACGGAGTTAGATCTGGGGAACGTGGCGGCCATGGAATAGGGCCATCGCGTCCAATCCATGCATTGGGGAACACATTGTCGAGATATTCCCTCACAGTCAATCGCCAATGCGCGGGACAGCCGTCATTTTGAAATACAATGGGCACACGTTCATTAAATACGGGCACATCGGTCACTAATTCGGGCAGGTCATTTTGTAGGAATTCCAGGTAGTCTTCGCCATTGAGATTATCGGGCAGGTAATGCGGTCCAATTACCTGATTCCCAATCACTCCTGCCCAAACGTTTACACTAAACCTTCTTTGAGAAGATTTCTGTCTTTTAACACGTGGGTTTTGCGTTTTCGTTGTCCAGTGGTGCAAATTGTGTAAATTGAGGATCCCATCCTTGGTAAATTTGGATTCATCCGTCCACAGTATTCTTTTTAAAAAATCAGGATCATCCACATCCGTGTGTAAAAGAAACCGACAAAAAGCCACTCGTCTCTCAAAGTCGCCACCCTCAAGACCTGCAACAAACAAAAAACTCTTTTAAATTTCTCTTGGGCAATAAGTAATTGCACAAGAAAGGACCCGCTGTTCGTGCTAATAGATTCACTACCTGGAAGTGACGCCATACCATACCCATTACCTGCTAAACAAAGGCAAGGTCAAACAAAGCTTGCACGGGTTTAAAGTTAGTTTAAAATTACGTACCTTGCACCGGAGTGTAGTGGAATGGATGCTTTTTGTTTTGACGAAGTACTTTCCACACTTTCCATATTGAAATATCAAGATGTGATGCCACATTTCTAATGCTTCTTGTAGGGTCTTCCTCAAAAAGTGCCAGTATTCTCTCGTCTACTTCAACATTATGTCGCACAATATGGCCCCTTGGTTCATTAAAAGTAACACTGCCAGTCTCGCGTATGCGTCGGTATGTGTCTTGGAAGACTCTGCGGCCAGGTAATCGTCTACCAGGAAAGCGTTCCTGGTAAAGTCGTTGCGCTGCACGAGCGACGCCATTAGCGGCTCCGTAAGCCATCATGATGTCCGCATATTCTTCGTTAGAGAATGTCGCCATTGCAATAACAAAAAACTCAAAGTTTAACAATAACAACAAAAATTAAACAAATGTAACAAGAACCAGCAAAACTTAACGATAACAAAGTAATAAAAGAATCGCGGAGTATGGTGAACTAGCACACACGTTAGGTAGCAGAGGCAGTCATGTCTCGACTAAAAAAATGGCGGGTCGGGCGGCGCGATTTGTTCAAACCGATTTAAGGTATGCAAGAAAGAGATAGAAGATAGATTTTACTGTGAAAGAGTGAGAAAACAAATTTTACCTCTTTCTCAAGTAACAGTTCCGCAATAAATATTTTTTCATTAGAATTTGGAATGTAGTTTTATGTAACTTGATTCACAATTCTAGCGAATTCACAAAGTTGTTAAAATACTTTTATGGCATGTGGCACATCATTAGAAAGAGGATAGACTGGAGAATTAATGAGGGAGTTGGAAGATCCCGGTCGCTTTTGGTTTTTTTTTGTAGCCTTATAAATAGCTGTAACAGCTATTAAAGTATTACTATTACTGTACAGCTTTAATTTAAGTTTTACCTTTGCGAGTGAATTAAAAAAAAAACTAGGTGACTAATATCACTAATTTTGTATTTAAAAGTATTCTTAAACAATACACATCGAAATAAAATTAAAATTCAGAGTCTACGCCTTATATTTTTTTTAAATCTGTATTTGAATGTAAAACTTGGGTCTTTTTTTTGGAAAACAATAAAAAGTCGATAAAAAAAAATCCACAGAGCATGAGGGGTGTTAAGGGGTCTGAAAGGCTAGCGGATGACCCCTTCAGTCGACCATTTTAATTTGGCACACGATGCACCAAACACCCTGTATATTATTATTTATATTATTGATTTTGAAAATCTAAATGTAGTCATCAACTTTTGATGCTGACCGTACCTATCATATTATTTAAATAATTTCGCAAAACAAAACAGCTGGCTAACTAAAAACTTACCAAGGTTTACCACAAGAACTTTTAGTTAATTAATAACCTCATAGTTCTCAAGTTCGCAATTAAACGGATGAGTCGTTTTAATAAACTGTAGTTAATCATATAACTGCAGTTTTTATATATCCACAGTTAGCGTGGTGAATGAACTGGGAGGCAAGGTGATCAGCGAGGTTACCGTCGGTTTACGGCTCGGAGTAATTATAAGTTTAACAATGTCATAACCTGCGGAAAACCACCTGGATCAGAATCTCGTGATAATTATAAACAAACTCCCCCTTATTACAAAACAAGGTTTATCTTCAGACCCAGGTTTAAAACATGGAGCCATTATTGAATTTAGAACTTTATTCCGACTATGGTAAAGCTCCTAAACACAAAACTGACAACTTAGTACCGAACTAAATTTTCAGTTTTGTATAAGGAACGTAATTTCAATCACTGTTACGTTCTTATTACAAAAACTGGCTGCATGGTTTAAGCCATGTCAAAATATAAATCTTGTTTTGTAATAAGGCGGTATGTGTTCAAACTCAAACTCAAAACATTTATTTCAATTAAACCTATTACAGGCACTTTTGAATTGTCAAACAGTCGGTTAGTTAGTCAGAAAGTTGAAGCTATTTCACCATTCCAAAACGCAGATCTCTATGGAGAAGAACAGGCAAGAAACTCCAAGGACGCTATTTTAAATCAAGATATTACAAAATCCTGGGTACATTATTTTTGTTGCTTCTATAAGTGAGAACAATGTAAAAAATTAAATTACTTATTATAAAAAACAATATAAAATATAAGTTAAAAGATTACAAATAAGCCCTGGCAGTTAAGAGAAGACCAGTCTCAACTGACGGCGCCCGTTCACGAACATGACGCGTGGATCAGCACCATCCAACTCAACCATTTTGTCGGGAACCGAATGATCCAACACACGCGCCACCATCAGCGAGCCATTTAAAGGTCACAGCTCATTAGAGCCACCCGGCACCCACCCCGCACCGCCTCGTCGCACGGCGTCCACTCGTTGTCGACAGGTGGTCCACGGGTGGACGCCGCGTTATCACCAATAAATGTCGCGCGGTCAACCAGTAGACCCCGCGCGATCAACGAGTGAACGCCGAGTGGTCAACGAGTGGACGTCGCTTGCTCCACGAATTTTCGAGTAGTCTGTTAACAATTGCAACGCGCGGTCCACTCGGGACCCGCGCAAATAACAATAACAAGTTCAATTTGATACTACCTACCTACTGAAAAAATTATATAATTTTCCTTCACAAACCAAGGTTTGTTTGTTTGTTTTTATTTCAAATTTCAATTGGTCCATGGAGCACCAACGGTTTGTTTCAATCTAAAAATATACTTCAGCCCTTAATTGCAATACCTATTTGAATTTTTTTAAGTAGGTAAGTCAGTTAACAGCAGTAATAGCCTGGTGGTGTGACCGTCGGACTGGCAAGTCCCCAGCAGTCAGCCACGACCAGTCGCACTGCACAAGCAGTGCAGTCGGCAGTGCCTCGTGGCAGTGTCGAGTTCTAACCCAAGGCACGTACCTCTGACTTTTTAGATTCATGTGCGTAGAATAGAATACTCCATTGGTCTCTATTGGTTAACTATCAATTGCTCAAAAAACGATGAAGGAAAACATCGTGAGGAAACCTGCATGCCTGAGCGGTATTTCTCAACGGCATGAGAAGCCAAGTCAGAGGGTCATGGGCGGCCTAAAACTCTGACACCAGGTTAGTCAATAAAAAAATAAAATGATATAATACTCTTTAATACAAAAAAAAAAATCCAGTATCAGCTGACCTCTCATTGTACGGAAATCTTATATCTTGCGAGATCAGCTTATACTGGTAATGTTTAGCTCGATGTGTAGCCGTGTGTACAAGAAAGAAGAAGTAGGATATTATCATCATCATTCTCCTGCTCCTATCCCAATAAGTATTAGGTAAGTAAGTATTAGAATTCCGTGTGGTGCCGGACGTAAAGAATAACACTAACCCATTTCTTCCCGTGGGTGTCGTAAAAGGCGACTAAGGGACTTACTAGAGAATGGGCAGCAGCGTTCTCTATGCATTTTAACACCATACTGCGATCGCCAACCCGCCTGCCAAGCATGGCGATTATGGAAACCCGAGGGAAAGGCCTATGTCCAGCAGTGGACGTCTTTCGGCTGAAATGATGATGATTATGAAGTATTAGAATGTTTAACATTCCAAAACGTGCAGCCTTGTTTTGGAAAGCTTTCGTCTTGGTAATGACGAACATAATTTTTCGCTATACCTATCTAGCGCTCATGGGCACACGGGAATAATCTCGAATGTACGCACTCACTTTGAAAATGGATATGGCCTTAATTAAACTATCATTTATATTTAATAAACAAATATAATTTCGATTTCTTGGCGGGAAAGTGAAGCGTCATGTTCAGCAGTTTGTTTAATTTTCCAAAATTAGTGTTTAGCCGAATATTAATGTGTAATAATGGTGGATTATTAACCATTAAGTGTTTGTGAACGTGCATTAGTGTAGGCAAATGAAACAAAACAGTGCAACTTCGCTTCAAGTTCTCTCAAGAAGTCCGCGTGAGGACTCAGTAAAGTGCCACATCTTTACTGAAACTCAAGGGGAGTAGGTGGGGATATCATCATCATGCATTTATAATTCATTTCATCAATATTATACAAGAACTAACTTGACATTGGCTAAATGCACAAACCGTGCGAAGCCAGAAGGAAAAAAAAAGAAAACAGAAAATATAATTTCATATATCTGTCAAATTCTATGATCATAGCTATTCTATTCTATTCTTTAGTTATGTGATGCTGTTCTTCATTTTTACATATTACACGTCTTATCATAATATTATAACGTCATACTTAATCAAGATGGATACCGATTTTAGCCGTGTTTTCCGTAGCTATAAGTGCAATCATAATAATTGCATTAAAAAATAAGATAAAAACGGTTAAAAATTTGTAAAAAATACTCGTGTTCCTCGTAATAGTTTATCATTTTTGTTGTTTCGATATTCCAGTTGATTTTTTTGCATTTTGACGCCATTTTCGAATTATAACGGCGCGCGACGACGATATTAATTGTACGCTTGCTGTCAAATAGGATCCTTATCCTATCTACATGATTCAAATTGTCTATGAAGGGTCATAGACAATTTAAATCATGTAGATAGGTATTATATACCGTCATAGCACGTTCACGTAGTACGTTTTCAAGTAACAGTAGATTTTTTTTTATTTTTTTTTTTTAATAATATTTTCTCTATTATTTAATTTAATTGCAAACCAAGTAACCAAGTAATGTATATTATGTATGTGTTATATTGCTTCTTACATTTTAATGCGATGTGCTTTTTTGTGTTGTTTTTTTTTTTTTGCTCACACCATAAATTATTATTATAAGTCTATACGTGAGGATTTGTAATTGGCTTTCTAGTGACTAAGGTTTCCTTATTTTTGTCTGTTTTTATTAGCTGTAAGTCCTCCATGTTTTAAATAAATAAGTTCTTCATGTAAAGAGGACTCATACACCTCTGATCATATTTCTATGATAGTAGTAGTAGTAGTCCCTCAAGAATTCCTCGCAGTCCCATAACACCACTCTGCCCACCGCAGAGAAGAACGGTTCTAGGCGCCAATTCCCCCTATGCTAGATTATGCAAGATCGTAAATAGCTGCAGCGATCAAATCGATGTGCACTTTGAAAGTTTGGACAAGTTGAAGGTCAAATTTCTTAAATACCTTTTTAATTAGATGTGTTTTTTACATATTATCTTACTAATATTTTATGTCATATTGCTGTATTCAATAACTACACTTTTAGATAAGTAATTTAGTTAATTTTTATTTTGTACAACTTCTTTCTGCATGCGGAGTTTGCCTGTAAGTGATTGTTGCACTGTTGCATACACACTTCCGCATGTTACCTTTAGCACGTATCCTGTGTAAACAGTTGTTGGTAAACCAATAAAATAAATAAATAGTCTAATATGGCTCATTACAAATGGAGGGCTTCTTTATTTGGCATTTGCTGTGCCTTCGCAACAAAAAATCCAATTCTATCTTTTTGAATACGAGGCGAGGTGATGCCAACAGTCTTCACAATGCGATAAATTAACGATTTACCAAGCTGACAATCACACTTAAAACAAATGAAAATCGTTCATGAAAATTTAAAATTAAAATCATTGACGTAATTACAGTCGTAAACAGTTTTTTTCAGCAATCGACGCGATTGTTTTGTCTTCCAGGCGAAACAATGTCATAACAATATCTAAATAGGTACCGTAAACCCACAAATACACCCGGTAAGAGATAAATAAATCCTTAAAATATTGTGAGAACAACTGAAATATGTCAATGTGTCCACACATTCCAATTTCTTTCACGAAAGAGCAAAAACAAAAAAATAACAAAAAACAGTATTTCCAAAGTGAAAAGTTTTTCCAATGGATTATTTCGGACGCCTAATGAAATTTTCATGTCAGCGCTATGACAATACACGTCCTCGAAGCTCATAGACTGAAACACTGAATAATTTATTTATTGAGCAAGGCACACCAACGACATATTTACAATTACAACTATAGTTACAGTAGGTAATTACAAGTTTTCAATTCTGTGCAAATACGTCACTTAATAGGCCATGCACAACATTCCTATTATAAGACTAGCTTTCGCCCGCGGCTTCGCACTTGTGGATGTCGAAAAAAAAGCAGCTTCTCTATCAGCAGCATTCCCCCAAAACATTATACCATATCTTAGTTGGAACCAACGTAAGCGTGGTAAGCAGATAGGAGTGCAGTTTGATTTACAACTTTACGAAGGATATATATCTTATATATAAAATTCTCGTGTCACAATGTTAGTTACCATACTCCTCCGAAACGGCTTGATCGATTTTTATAAAATTTTATATGTATATTCAGTAGGTCTGAGAATCGGCTACTATCTATTTTTAAGGGTGGCTTTCCCACGGGATCGAGACTTACGCGGGTGAAACCGCGTGGCGCAGCTAGCATATAAATACAAACTTCGTTTTGTACATACTTGATCAATATACCTACGTGTCCTCCTCCATTTCATGTCTAAGTCTATTTGTAAGAAATTTTGTATTGTTTATTTTGTCTACGTTTTTGTTCTTAAATAATAATTGATGTACCACCTTTTGAGTTATTCAAGGTACGCAGTAAAATTCTCCCGAAAACTATGTACCCCTTTTTCCGATTCTCGAAAACTCAATATGAGGTTTGAGTTTCGTGTTAATCGGACCGCGCGTTAAGATTCTTTAAATACAAACTATAACACTCCCTAAAATCCTTTTGAGGGGTAGTTTTGAAAAACGCAAAAGTTATGACAAACTTTGTTATTTAAGTAATGACTGCCTCGTTAGTCTAGTGGTCACAGGCGCGACTGCTGAGCATGAGGGGTGGGTTTGATTCCCAGGTCGGGCAAAGTGTTATTGAATTTTCCATTAAGAATTTCTTAGTAGCAGCCCGAAGTCTGGATTTATGCCCGGTTGATGGCAATAGGCTCGCCCCCTATTACATGGGACTTAAACAAAACTGTCGAAATGTGGGTGTACTAAAGATACACCTCTACCTAACCCTTTGGGGATTGCAGGCTTGATGTTATGTAAATAAGTACTCGGGCCAAATTTCAAGTTTATATATCAAAAGAAATAAGATTCTGTTCATACAAACTATATCGCCCCTTTTTACGCACTCAAAGGGGTAAATTGTTGAAACATCGTTTTTGACGTTTCGGATTTATAGGTTATTTATACCAATTTTCAAGTTAATCAAGTAGAATCCTTCTTTGTAAATTGACTATCCCTTTTCACCCCATTATTAGGGGCAGATTTAATAAAAACCGGATAAAAGTTATTCGTTATTTTTTGTTTTCAGTATAAATCCTGAGTTTCAAGTTAATCGGACCGCGCGTTAAAATTATTCCATAAAATTTTTGAGTAAAAAACAAAAATGTCACACTTTATAATTTACTTAGGTTAGTATTCGTGCCAAGTTTCAGGTTTATTAACTCAAGGAATAAGATTTATCCCCCTTGTTCACCCCTCAAACCAACAATAAGCCAAAATATTAGTGATTTTAACTTAAAAAGAAATTTCATTAAAAATAAAAATTTATCCCCTTTTTCACCCCTTATGGGTTCAAATTCTAACAACACCGTTGCGTTAGCTTCCAACCATAAGCCTAGACAATACATTTTGTGATTTTACTTCGAAAATTAAGGACTTTCCATACACAACATCATCCCCCTTTTTAACCCTTCGCCGGTGGAATTATGAAAAATGCTGAGACATGTGTAAATTCATTTTCAATCGTCAGCCTAAACACAAAATTTGAATATTCTAACTTCAAAACTGACGGACTTTCATATAAACTTCCATCCCCTATTTCGCCCTCTTAGGGGTAGAATTTCAAAAAATCCTTTCTTAGTGGATACCTACTCCTCACAAAGAACACACCCTCCAAATTTCATGTCTCTAGGACCAGCGGTTTAGGCTCTGCGTTGATATATGAGTCAGTCAGTCAGTCAGGACTTTGAATTTTATTATATAACTAGCTGACCCGTGCCCACTTCGTTGGGCGGTAAACATTTTACAGTCTTTTCATTTTTCGGATTAAATTATGGCCTTATGTTATGACACTCACAAAATAATAACGTGGCTTTCAATGGGTAAAAGATTTTTCAAATTCGGTTCAGTAGATCCAGAGATTACCCCTACAACCTCACAAACTATAAAATATTAATATAGAGTATATGAAACAACGGTTTAGCAATATCCTTAAAAAAAAATGATTCGCATTCCGTTTGCTCACTATAGGCAAGCGACTTCTCGACAAAATCAATACGAGTAGCAGTGAATTGGGACTGGGATTGTGAATTCAACTGCACATTTACCGCTGAGTCGGTGACGGTCGGTGATTCTTCAATTTTGCCGGCGTGAGGATATTTTTAGAGTTCCGTACCCAAAGGGTAAAACGGGAACCCTATTACTAAGGCTCCGCCGTTTGTCCGTCTGTCACCAGGCTGTATCTCATGAACCGTGATAGTTAGACAGTTGAAATTTTCACAGATGATGTATTTCTGTTGCCGGTATAACAACTAATACTAAAAACAGAATAAAGTAAATATGGGGGCTCCCATACAACAAACGTGATTTTTTTGCTCGTTTTTGCTAGATATTGATAACGGCAACAGGTAGACGCTTGAAATATTCACAGAATATTAAGTTATATATTCACTTTAAAAATAAATAATTAAATGAAAATAAACCAAATATTTAAGGGGGGCTCCCATACAACATACGTGATTTTTTTGCCATTTTTATAGATAATGGTACGGAACCCTTCGTGGGCGAGTCCGACTCGCACTTGGCCGGTTTTTTTATTATTTAAATTAGCCAACGGAATTAAAACATCAAAATGACCTCCATTAAAGTTTCCTGAGAATCGGATTATTTTGACTCCCTGCCGTGCTTCCCCAAAACCAGCAATAAAAATACCATCCTGAAACACCTGGAACTCAAATGAGAATAGTTCTTCCGCTGCCATTTTTTTTTGGGTGGTAAATTATCAAATAACTTCTCCCGCTCTGGCCGGAGCGGGGAGGGCGTGTCAGACTGTTACTGACTAAAACCCACCCATGTTCCTTCAAATGCCTGTGTGCCAGGGCCACGATATCCCTTTCGGACAGGCTCGTAACCCTGGCAGGCATTAGCCCTTTCGGACCCCGTCAATTGGTGCTGACATCTCTTTGAGGCGCGCGTGGAACACAACGCGCCGTCGACCCGGGCCTGGTCCTTATCGGACGGTGAGCTACCCATCGCTCACCGTCCGCAAGCCCGCGCCCACGGTGGCCGGGAATCGGCCTGCGATTCCCGACGCCCGGGGCGTCTCTTGCGGTGACTAAGGGCGTGAGGGCGCGAACCCTGCCTCAGCCTCACGCGTTCCGCCTCCTCCTTCGCATGCATTACTGCTTTGCAGAAGGAGGTGACGGACTCCCGTGCACTTTCGCTCCGAACCATGGCCTGAGCCAGGGCCAGATGCGAGAGATCGCCGCCGCCGATCACCTCCGTGAGGACATGGCGGTGCTCCGCCCAAGCAGGGCAGACCTCAACCGTATGCTCCACCGTGTCCTCCGGGCGATCCACACAGTGGTGACACCCGGGCGTTTCCTCCCGCTTTAATCTGAATAGGAACCTCCCGAAACAACCGTGTCCGGTGAGGACGTGCGTCAGGCGGAAGGCGAGGAAGCCGTAGCACCTCTCTAGCCACTCCTCATAGAGGGGACTTATCGCCACAATAGTGGCATGCAAATTCTTTGCCAAATAGTAAATATCCCTGGCGATGGCGCATGCTTATTTTCATCTCTCTCCTATTTGGTGAACAGTAACGTGGCCATGTCATTGTCTTCTCAAATTCGAGACAGCATTGTGCGCCACGTGTCTAAAAACTGGGAAATATTCCAACCTTTCACCCAGGATCGGTCAGGAGGAGCTGTTTATGGTTCAAAGCGTGAATACGTCGCTGAAATGTCTTGTAATGGCACCTACGGAACCACCTGTGAACTCATGGCAGCGGGAGAACTATTCCCATTTGAGTTCCAGGTTTTTCAAGATGGTATTTTTATTGCTGGTTTTGGGGACGCACAACAGGGAGTAAAAATAATCTGATTCTCAGGAAATTTCAATGAAGGTCATTTTGATGCGTGTCAGACTTTTACTGACTAAAACCCACCCGTGTTCCTTCAAATGCCTGTGTGTGCCAGGGGCACGATATCCCTTTCGGACAGGCTCATAACCCTGGCAGGCATTGGCCATTTTGGACCCCGTCAGTTGGTGCTGACATCCATTTAAAATGGGAATAGTTCTCCCACCTTTTTCCAACCCTTACAACACCAGCCTAAACCAAAGATACTAAGCAATAAAATTAAAATACGAACGTAGGTATTCAAGGACACTTTTTCTAGTAAGAACGACTAATACTAAAAACTATTATAGTAATACCATAGTGTGAAATACCTACACAATAAGTAATTCGCAAAGAAATAGAAATAACAAAATTCCAACCCGGCAATAGGTAAAAACACATTTATTATCCTCCAATTTAAAATTAGGAAGCGAAACAAATCAAAACGAAAACCAAACAACGACGATGAAAAATATTTCAAAGCAAATTAGTAGTAAGTAATAACAAAATATCGCTGAACAGAAATTTCGGTAACTATAGCTTGAACGTGTATCGCTTAGGTTTGTATTCTGTGATAGATACATGACTTCGTTTTTTGATACGATCGGCTTGCAAGCCGCGATTAAGGTTAAACATTGTGAAGTTTTCCCCTTGGCATTCTCGACTTTAATGCTATAAATGCAACGTTCAAATTACCTGAATACCAATTAGAACCTCATTTCATTATCTTTTAGCAGATGCCTGCATACTGAAAAATACTGGCCACCTAGAACTGGCTTAAAAACTTTAGAACGTTATCACGCCTGCAATGAAACATACTGGCCACCTAGAAAAAAAACGAAATAAGTATAAACCTCAAGAAACTTCCAAAAATTCTTATTTCAATGTAAAATATGCATTAACGCGTTGTCGTAAAATTCAATTTAGATCTTTATCGGCCTCCGAATTCTAATTTCAATGTAAAGTATGCAATAACTCGTTGCCGTAAGATTCAATTTGGATCTTAACTGCATTTGGTACATTTTTCATACAAACATTAAAAACCCTTATTTTCACCCTTAAGCGCCGAATTTCGTAAAATCCTTTCTTAGTGAGCACCTAGAAGTCGAAAGGAACAATCAGGCCAACATTCATGTCTCTAACTTTAAAAACATAGGAGTTTCATACAAACTTTGACACCCCTTTTCAACCGCTTAAGGTGCGAATTTATAAAAATCCTTTCTTAGTGCGCGCCTACACCCTATAGAGAGTGCTTGTGCCAAATTTTAGACCTCACGGCCCAGTAGTTTCCGAGATTTCGTGATGAGTGGTCAGTGAGTGGACTTCTCTTTTATATATATAGATAGAAGATAGAAGATAGATAGATGAACAACTATTCAATAAATTTTTAATTATTACAATAAATAAACAAGATTTGATATTTGTAAAATGACCAAACAAGATTAGATTATAAAAACAATAAATAAATAAATTACAAATAATACATTTCGTCACATTACAAGAGAGCAATACAACCATACAAATCACAATAAAATATTCACACATATCGCAACAAAATTATATAAGGAATAAAATAAAATAAAGCTAAGTGTTTGAATGACCTGACTTAAGTTATAAGAACCAAAAAAAGAAAAACAATTGTAAGTCTAATTAAACAAAACTCAAATTAAATTATTATTAAGGGAATAATAATAAAAAATTATCTTTATTTCAGACTTACGTCCATAATTTGAATGACCAATTATGGAAGGATTTCATCATTGCACTCATTTGCACTCTTCATACCACAGGTATTACTTAATATTTATTTGTAACCCAAAGGCAGCGGCGTTGAGACATCTGCACCTGTAAAATTAATAATATAACTGGGATTAAAAAAATAGGAGGATTCTTTTGCTACAATTTTCAAGTCAATTTCTTTTGTATCCAATCTAAACAAAAAGTCCATATGATTTTGCACTAACAGAAACCAATAAATGACTAAGTTCGTAGTTACTTCTCAGCACGATCGAAATCAGGAGTTTTCCCTAGTACACTATAATTAACCGGGTTCCCTCACACCTACAGTCCGTCGCTGCAGTAATAAAGCATCTAATTTATTATGTGCTACAGAAAAACACTGGTTTTCCCCCAAGACAATTTTGTCTTTTCAAATGGAGGATTAAAGAGACGCATTATTTTAGGAAACAAACTATTGAATGATGTTATAGGCTGAGAATTGCTAATGATGGCAGCATGTTAGTGGTTATGTACTGCCGTGAGCTTTTCGGCACAGCATGGGTCTGGAATCCCACGGCATGTAGGTTCTAGCGCGTAATCCTTTGACTTTCCCTAAATGGAATACCTTTCTTTTGTTTTTTGTTTTTGGAAGACCAGGGAATGTGGGATTCTTACCTCATTAAAACCACCCCGGTGATCAGCACATGGAGGGGATCCCGTTACCTCTTAATTGACTAATCCGGAACGCCCTTAATGCAACGCCTGTCTCTGTCTCTGGGGAAAGAGGTCTCCCTGAGCAGGGCTTGAAACCGGTTAATTTTTATTTCCGAAGATACAAATTATTTTTGATACAATTGATATTAGCTTCAAATATTGCTTCATCACATTACGTTCAGCATTGATTTAGTAACAAAATAATAAATAATTAACGAAATATGTTCGAAAACCTTTATGATAACGGTTAGGGTTACATAGAAAATTAACCGGTTTCCGAGCCCTGTCCCTGAGCCTCGCTATCAGGGCTACGTTTTAGACTTTATTACTGTGAACAAATATCAGAAAAACTGTGTGCTGTGTTGTCCAAGTAATGGACAATGTAGGCCACTGTGTCGAAGCTAATAACCATCTTCAGAAAGGAATGGCATCCAATGACCCGCGTTGTTTACCTGTATTTAGTCATTAGATAAACAGTCTTTGGAGACTGCCGATAGAAGTGAAAACAATATACATATAGCTCATGGAAAGCGTTCGGTGACGATGATGCAAATTCCATGATTTTTTTTCACCCAAAAAGTGCTCAACTCGCTTAAAGAAGTTTTCACTTAAAAAAAAACAACTGTAGAATCTGTCAAAATATTAGCTTTCTACGAAATACCACATAAGACATTCCTATTTCTAATATTTTATTCGTCATTTTTCTTTGAACTACTATTCACTCAGCCTAATAAAACTGCTATTAATGTCAGAAATGTCACGTTCCCATTTTCTATCCGAAACTAGGCTAAATGCTTTATTATTTACAATGTTTTTGATAACCTTGCCCTCGAAACTATTGCAAATAGTTTATGATTTTTTCTAAGAAAAAAGGTCATAGATTTTCATCCTGCTATTGAAAACTAACTCTTGCCCATGGCACCTCTGCTACTGACATCTAACTTCCACAGCTAAACGTGTGTCTACTGACAGAAGCTATCTATCTGCCCAGCTTTTTCCCAACCATGTTGGGGTCGGCTTCCAGTCTGCAGATGCAACCGGATGCGGCTGAATACTTGCTTTGTTTTTTTTTGTTTTTTTGTTTCTATGAGTGTGTTTTAGTTTAATTTGTGATCTCCTGTGCGAGTCCCAATAAATACTATTTCTTTCTTTTTTTCTTTCTTTCTTTCTTTTCTTTATTTGCTTTGTTTTCTTTCTTTTCTTTCTTTTGTTTCTTTGTTTTCTTTAATACCTGTATTTTACATGGAGCGACTGCCTATCTGACCTGGGTAACATGATGCCCCTTGGTAAGACTGACAGAAGCTGCAGTCTGAAAAGATAACATCACACTCTTGTAAGCAATGTTGTTTAAGACACATTTCACCTAAAGTTATGTTATAAGCCCGAATGGCAACTAGCCTAGTAACAGGCTGCCATTTTCGTCAGCGATTCTGCTCCCCAATGTCACTTTCAATCACAATGCGACAGATTTTGAAAGAAAATGCTAGTCCATTGCTTTATATGTTTAAAAAAATAGTCTGCTGAACTACGTAAGTCACGAAATGAATGTTGTTGAATTGTCACTAGTGTGTTACACAAAAACCCCGCTGGTGTCCCGAAGCTGGTCTCTTCTAAGCTGAGAACGGCCACCGTTTCGGTTAAGGGCTAATTTCACCAATGAAACTGAATGCGATGAGCACATCTAAACCACAAATAAGAGCTGTCATGTCCTCTGAATATTTATAATAATATAAATTAATTTAAAGGTAAATAACACCTATTGCCAAACATGAAATTAATAGAAATAGTCCATAGCCCTACACTCACACATCCAAATCACCTCAGATTATAGAAAGAAGCAGATAGACCGCGCGGAACAATAAAGTGAGGCCCGTTTGTAGACATGTGTGCGTTACAGCCACGTGACAGCACTATAAGAACAGGTGCCTCTATGTGTGTGTACGGTTGCCAGGATAATGAAAACATTAGCCATAATATTTCATTACATGAAAACAAAAAAGTATTTTTTTTCTTAAAACAGTTGTTTTTATTAACAGTATACGTCAAATTAACAATACCCATTTATACGATACATTTGCGATATATTTTTATTTTGAGACACCAACATTTTATTGTTTTTGGTAGCTATATTTACTTTATGGTGACGTCATATAACCCATGATATAGCAAATCGATTGATGTAATAAGTATTATAAAATCCATTAACTAGTTACACTTACGAACTAGTTACACATACATACTTATTTATTATTTATTATAAAAGGCGATAAATAAAACACTATTATCAAAATAAATATGTTTGTAAATCGATACTCCTGTATCCTATACTTATTTCCTAACTTAGGGGTAAATATTTCAATATAAACTAGCAACACCGAATGATTTTTGTTAAGGTTTTGTGTTTCAAGATGTCACTAACAATAAACACGTAAAATAAATCCAAATAGACAAATAATCAATATTTTACCTTTGAAAGATACTCCATCTTAGTTCTTTTGTTTTTGGGAACAGTTTTTACAATGTTTAAAAATACTAGACGGCATTATTCTGAAATTATCTGTTAGAGCCCGTGACGTACTAACGATGCGACGCTTCGTGCTGGACTGAATCGAGATTGTATTCACTTTTGAATTTGTATTTGCTTTGTTGGACGCACTCTCGATGTTCCGCGCGGTCTATCTGCTTCTTACTATTCTAAATTTATTACAAATTATCTCTAATTCCAAAACGACTGAAACCCAAAATAAAATGTGTTCAATTTAATTCAAATATTCACCAGCTAATTAAAAAAAAACAGTCATTAAAATTGCCAAAATAAAAAATAAAATGTCAATATGTGTAATGTGTGCGTGACAGCTACGTCTTACACTCGCGTCACGACATTGTGTTATTCTAGTGTACGTGTATTTTGCAGCCAACAGTTGGACGCAATTTTTTTCGACGAGTTTATAGCTTTCTCTGTATCTAGACTGTATGTATGTTGTGGATTATTGACACTGACCAACTCTTGAATGCCGTCTAAATATGCTGTTCGCGTTCAGTTTCTTTGGCAAAATTCGCCCTTAGTCGTTGACAAACATCGCCACCGACCAATGTTTGTTTATAATAATTCTAGCTAGTGAAAGCAAAAACATTAAGGGTGCTATCACAAAAAAAAACCTTTTTCGTCAATGTCTTATTTAATTGTGAGAAAGCTTGAAATAATCGAAACATTAAGTCTGTGCAACTATAAAAGTACAGTGTTTGTGGTGATAAACCATTCGTGTCAGTCTCAGCACCTGTTAATAGTTTCATAATTTTTGCGCTCTCAAAAATATAGCTTATTTCGACCTTGATTTACTTAATGAAGATATTGTATAATCATAAAATAAAATTTTGATTTTATCACACGAATAGCTGAAGCCCAGCGTGTGATTTTTAAATTCCTTGATAGGTTTGTTAAATAATAGGAAAAAAAACATTACCGACAGTGTTTTTAAAAAAAATATAGGTTTCTTCAACATTATTTTCTGAGACTACTTGTAACATTTTCATAGTTTTTTTTTTGCTACCTTTTTGAGCTAAACATGTCAGCGTACATAAAATATTTTGAATAACTTAATTTATTTTATTATATTGAAGAAACATGTTCCTAAACTCAACACGATATCGTCAATTTTGTGTGAAGAGGCAACGGAAATTATTTTTTACAATATTATAGACCAACATTTTCGAATCAAAAATTATTACTATTGGAGATGAAGAAGTATTCTATCTGTGGCAATTATTAGTTACATTTGGTTTAGTTCAATAATGCCGCAAAATGTGTTTGTCAAATTTTGTGAATGCGTCCTTAAGAAACACCTTTGTTTTTCACGAAACTAGAATAATGTTGCGTAAGTATACCATTAATTGGTCTCTATTTCCAGAAAATAATTTCCAATGAATTCCAAATATAGAAGAAAACATAAAAATACACTCTCAATATCGTAATTACGTAAGAGATGTTTGTTTACCCAGTTTTGTGGGTAAATATATATCATAGCATAGGTACAGAGGCTACACATCAAGCTATACATTTCCAGTAAAAGCTGATCTCGCATTGTATAGGATTTCCGTACAATGAGAAGTCAGCGTATACGGAAATGCTTGAAAATAAAATAGCTTGAAAAATAGCTTGATGTGTAGCCGTGTGTACCATACCGTGATTTTTTAATTTGCTAGACTAAAATGATATTTGGTGTCGACATAGAAATAAATGTGTCCGTTTGGTGCCGGACGTAAAGAATAGCACCATCCCATTTCTTCCCGTGGGTGTCGTAAAAGGCCACTAAGGGAATTACTAGAGAGTGGGCAGCAGCGTTCTCTATGCATTTTAACACCATACTGCGAACGCCAACCCGCCTGCCCATCTTGGCGATTATGGCAAACCCCCCCTTTAGGGGAGGCCTAGGTCCAGCAGTGGATGTCTTTTCGGCTGAAATGATGATGATACAAATAACCTAGTAAATAATCTAGGTACAGAGTGACTCACCAAGGACCACTGAATCATTCTCTGCAGGAGGACCTTCACTGTTGTCATGTTGTCTCTGTAATATTAATTATCCATCAAGTTATTTAAAAAAAAAACCGGCCAAGTGCGTATCGGACCACACACAATGAAGGGTTCCGTAGTAGGATTATTAATAATCCTAAAAACAAACTTAACAATGTAGTTGAAAAACATGTTCTCTCATACATTCCAACTGCAGATGTAAGTTTGTACGCACAATATTGAGGGATTTACCATGTTATTTTAAGACCATAGACTTCTTATAGGTTTTCCTGTAATCAATAAGTAAAAAACGATTTCTGTATCTTTATGTAAAGAACTATTTCGGTATTTTTTTTTTAATTTTAGTCTCAGTAGTTTCGGAGATATGGGGGGTAATGGTCAATTTTCATCTACTTAAATTCTTAAATAAAATTAAAAGTATTTTTTTTTTTATATAAAAAAATCTATCTGAAATTCTTCATTTGATAATTATGTCACAATGTACAGTAACATTTAATTCGCAAATTGGCTGTGACAAACGGACAGACAGACATACGAGTGATCCTATATAGGTTTCGTTTTTTCCTTTTGAGGTACGGAACCCTAAAAATCAGAGTTTAATCATAGAACGCAATGACTGATGAACTAAAGACTGTTTATATTTAGAACAGCCTTGTCCCTGATAGTAAGCAAATATCGCGAATCATTATAAAACATACGAAAATGTATTTTGTTTGATCATTACAGTAATTTCTTTATATTATGAACTGGCTTTGAGATGTCAGACACGTGTAAGAACATTTTTAAATATTTTTGGAAGAATGAACATCAGGGCTGAGGACGGTCATTGATCGGTACAGTTAATAGGATGAAAGAAGGCAAACTTGTTTAATTGTCACATAATCACGTGCATCCACAAGCAGCACCCGTTCACGAGTATATCGGAAAGATCAGCCATTACCCCCTTCACCCACCTATCGTACCCATCCCCTTCAACCAACTACACAGGTGGCTACAGGAGTTCACCCACACACAAGTGGAGAACTGGTGGACAGGAACGGCCTGCGCTTGGTGACGGGGACCATCACGGGACACTGCTCACTAAACAAACACTTCCATACAATAGGCATAACGGACAGCCAGCTTCTGGAGTTTTAAGAAAAACACTATTTTCTTGCTAACACTTTTATTCCGCACGACTGCACAATTTCAAAACTGAACGACGACTGGCTCTGTACTACATTTTACTATTTAAACTTACTTTTCCCACATTCAGAAATAACGATAACATCATAACCGTCATTTCTGTGTTGCCAAAGTAAAATAATTCATTCAGTTGCCATAATGAAAATACATTTAAAAGTTTGTTACAACGTTAATAATTTGTACTTTGACAGTGTTGCCACAGTGAATTAATTAATTCGGTATTTTTTTTTTTATCAAAGAAATCACGACACTCGGCCATCCGACGGCGTTCTAACTCCGAAGCACGCAATAATCACGCACAGGAGGAAGGTGGGCTGGTTGGAATAACCAACTGACGGCCGCCATGGCCCACGCACAATGGTCCACGTGAATGACTAGGTGCGGAAACCAAACCCTGTAACATAGAACCCTCCTCACCCCCCATATATCCCAACATATTCCTGGGCTCATACGTACCTAAATAATAATAGCAGGTCGGATCAATCAAAGGTTAAGCTACGCCTGCCACGGTCGGTTCTAGGATGGGTGACCATGGCCATCCAGTACATATCGAGACCCCTCCGTGACTCGGATGCACGTAAAGCTTTTGACGACCCGTAATGACGGTCAAAGATCCACTAATGACAGCCGGGACCATCGGCTTAATGTGGTTTCCGAGGCACGGAGGAGTCCCGGTATGTAAAGATGGTCACCCATCCACGGACCAGCCCCAAGCGTAGCTTAACCTGATGGATCAGCCCATGCAGCTGTTATTACTTATATCTATAGAAGGAATCATCATAATCATTCATCATTTCAGCCGAAAGACGTCCACTGCTGGACATAGTGGTTGGCGATCGCAGTATGGTGTAAAAATTCATAGAGAACGCTGCTGCCCATTCTGTAGTAAGTCCCTTAGTCAACTTTTACGACACCCACGAGAAGAAATGAGATGGTGCTATTCTTTACGTCCGGCACCAAACGGATTAGACTTAGGATTAGATAGATAAAAGGAATACTACAGTCCAATTATTTTGTTATACTTATTATGTATGTTTTACCTTCAAGACCTGGTAAACAAAAGCCCTGGCAGACCGCAAGGCGTTTACCGGTCGTTATCCAGACGGGCTAATAATAAAAGTATATGCCTGAATGGTTTACACACCTTTTAATAACTGTGTATATGTCGCAGGAAATTTATATGTTTCCGCTTTCTACAAACGTTTTAAACCGCTCGCAGTTATGAAATATGCTGAAGGCAAAATTTAAATTGCCTTGTCACTATTAATGACAACATTTGATGGACATTACAAACGCCGTTTACAAAATACCGCGGCAATTTAAAGTATTTAGTACTGTTTCTTAAGGCGACGATAACCGAATTTCAATGATTTTATACTGAAGATCACGCCTAAACGAGTAGGGATAATGATTTGTAAAAAATATATGTTAAATTAAAGCATTTTTTCAATTATATAATATGTGCATATTTTAGATTATGTTTATATTACATAGCGAAATTAATTTGTAAAGTTATGTCTAACGCGGATAAAAAACTGAGAATGGCGCAAAATCTACCAAGCGTATTCTTCTGAAACCTTCACCAATTTAAAGATAATTTAATTATTGATCTTCTAGTATACGCGTTTTATTAAAATAGCTTTTGTTTTGTGTATAATAAATTAATAATGCGTCAAATTGGGGACAGCGCTCCTTGGTGGGCGAGTCCTATTACTGGCTGAACGTACGACGCGTACCGTGAGCTCAGTACAGAACACGCAAGCTAACTACTCAAGGTCACTGGCATATATCTCCGTCTTAATAAGGCGCACGTCGTCGGTTGGTCCCGCGGCACGGGTTGCTTTGCTCGCTCAGCTCGCACGCGGTTAGTCACAGTTCTAACCTAAACTAACCCATTTGGTCGGGATGCCCTGACTTAGTTACTGTGACCAATTCGGCTCACGCGTGATAGGTCACAGTTCCAACCGAACCTACAATAACAATCAGTGTCGAATTATAACAATTGAAATTATAATAATTGAACGAGTTGCCAATTTGCCTTAGGCATATTTCATAGCTGCGAGCGTTTTTAAACGGACGGTACCTTAAGTTTCATGAAGAATCATACAATCTGCTTGCGACAGATATACTACAATCACCACAACAAATTTCCTCCAACGGTATTGCAGAAAACCGTTACGCTTTTTATAGAGCAGTGTCATATTATTAACAAATTAGGTTATATGATTCAGTTACATATAAATAGGCCGCTCAGGTGCGCGCGCGTGTAGACTCATATTAATATTTTGGGTCAACAGACGGTAACTGTGACATGTCTGTGACAGACTACCTTAACATTGATTGATCGACTTGAATGTGGGGAATATTGGGTCGGTTGGATCCTGGTTCTAATGTTATGTTTTGTTATGAAAATTTTACTTTTTTTTCATGTGAAGCTCCTTTCGAGAAATTTCAAACACGCGTCACGTTTATGCACATTTCGTATAATATAAGTAAAAAGAGATACGGGTTACGTACATGCTCCGCAAGTGGCACGTCAAAATTTGTGTAATTAGCCACATTTTCTTCGTTTTATCTCTTTTTCGGTGCCGATAATCATGGCATGCCGTTAGGACGGCATGCCATGATGTTGAAATCGCGAAAAAAAAATCAGCTGTTCCCTACATTTAAGTTCGCTGAACTCGTCAAAATGTAGGGAACAGCTGATTTTTTTTTCGCGATTTCAGCTTTGGTCCCATAGTTAAAGTTGTTCATAATGATAAGTGCCATGACCCCTTAAGAGGTTGTTGGTGTTTTACCAATAACCCTGTATAGTGCACAAGTGTGTGCGTAGACACAGGTGCACTGTCTCTTTCCCCACTCTCATAGTCCGATGGGACGACAATCCGACACGACCGGGCAGAAGATTGATTGATTGATTCTAATGATTATCTATATATATAAAAGAGAAGTCCACTCACTGACCACTCATCACGAAATCTCGGAAACTACTGGGCCGTGAGGTCTAAAATTTGGCACAAGCACTCTCTATGGGGTGCAGGCGCGCACTAAGAAAGGATTTTTATAAATTCGCACCTTAAGCGGTTGAAAAGGGGTGTCAAATTTGTATGAGACTCCTATGTTTTTAAAGTCAGAGACATGAATTTTGGCCTGATTGTTCCTTTCGACTTCTAGGTGCTCACTAAGAAAGGATTTTACGAAATTCGGCGCTTAAGGGTGAAAATAAGGGTTTTTAATGTTTGTATGAAAAATGTACCAAATGCAGTTAAGATCCAAATTGAATCTTATGGCAACGAGTTATTGCATACTTTACATTGAAATTAGAATTCGGAGGCCGATAAAGATCTAAATTGAATTTTACGACAACGCGTTAATGCATATTTTATATTGAAATAAGAATTTTTGGAAGTTTCTTGAGGTTTATATTTAGTTTTTTTTCTAGGTGGCCAGTATGTTTCAGTGCAAGCGTGATAGCGTTCTAAAGTTTTTATGCCAGTTCTAGGTGGCCAGTATTTTTCAGTATGCAGGCATCTGCTAAAAGATAATGAAATGAGGTTCTAATTGGTATTCAGGTAATTTGAACGTTGCATTTATAGCATTAAAGTCGAGAATGCCAAGGGGAAAACTTCACAATGTTTAACCTTAAACGCGGCTTGCAAGCCGATCGTATCAAAAAACGAAGTCATGTATCAATCACAGAATACAAACCTAAGCGATACACGTTCAAGCTATAGTTACCGAAATTTCTGTTCTGCGATATTTTGTTATTACTTACTACTAATTTGCTTTGAAATATTTTTCATCGTCGTTGTTTGGTTTTCGTTTTGATTTGTTTCGCTTCCTAATTTTAAATTGGAGGATAATAAATGTGTTTTTACCTATTGCCGGGTTGGAATTTTGTTATTTCTATTTCTTTGCGAATTACTTATTGTGTAGGTATTTCACACTATGGTATTACTATAATAGTTTTTAGTATTTGTCGTTCTTACTAGAAAAAGTGTCCTTGAATACCTACGTTCGTATTTTAATGTTATTGCTTAGTATCTTTGGTTTAGGCTGGTGTTGTAAGGGTTGGAAAAAGGTGGGAGAACTATTCCCATTTTAAATGGATGTCAGCACCAACTGACGGGGTCCGAAAGGGCCAATGCCTGCCAGGGTTATGAGCCTGTCCGAAAGGGATATCGTGGCCCTGGCACACACAGGCATTTGAAGGAACACGGGTGGGTTTTAGTCAGTAAAAGTCTGACACGCATCAAAATGATCTTCATTGAAATTTCCTGAGAATCAGATTATTTTTACTCCCTGTTGTGCGTCCCCAAAACCAGCAATAAAAATACCATCTTGAAACACCTGGAACTCAAATGGGAATAGTTCTCCCGCTGCCATGAGTTCACAGGTGGTTCCGTAGGTGCCATTACAAGACATTTCAGCGACGTATTCACGCTTTGAACCATAAACAGCTCCTCCTGACCGATCCTGGGTGAAAGGTTGGAATATTTCCCAGTTTTTAGACACGTGGCGCACAATGCTGTCTCGAATTTGAGAAGACAATGACATGGCCACATTACTGTTCACCAAATATAGGTGAGAGATGAAAATAAGCATGCGCCATCGCCAGGGATATTTACTATTTGGCAAAGAATTTGTATGCCACAATTGTGGCGATAAGTCCCCTCTATGAGGAGTGGCTAGAGAGGCGCCACGGCTTCTTCACCTTCCGCCTGACGCACGTCCTCACCGGACACGATTGTTTCGGGAGGTTCCTATTCAGAATAAAGCGGGAGGAAACGCCCGGGTGTCACCACTGTGTGGATCGCCCGGAGGACACGGTGGAGCATACGGTTGAGGTCTGCCCTGCTTGGGCGGAGCACCGCCATGTCCTCACGGAGGCGATCGGTGGCGGCGATCTCTCGCATCTGGCCCTGGTTCAGGCCATGGTTCGGAGCGAGAGTGCACGGGAGGCCGTCACCTCCTTCTGCAAAGCAGTAATACATGCGAAGGAGGAGGCGGAACGCGTGAGGGTGAGGCACGGTTCGCGCCCTCACGCCCTTAGTCACCGCTCAAAGTTGTTAAAATACTTTTATGGCATGTGGCACATCATTAGAAAGAGGATAGACTGGAGAATTAATGAGGGAGTTGGAAGATCCCGGTCGCTTTTGATTTTTTTTTTGTAGCCTTATAAACAGCTGTAACATGTACAGCTTTAATTTAAGTTTTACCTTTGCGAGTGAATTAAAAAAGAACTAGGTGACTAATATCACTAATTTTGTATTTAAAAGTATTCTTAAACAATACACATCGAAATAAAAATAAAATTCAGAGTCTACGCCTTATATTTTTTTATAAATCTGTATTTGAATGTAAAATTTGGGTCTTTTTTTTGGAAAACAATAAAAAGTCGATAAAAAAAATCCACAGAGCATGAGGGGTGTTAAAGGGTCTAAAAGGCTAGCGGATGACTCCTTCAGTCGACCATTTCAATTTGGCACACGATGCACCAAACACCCTGTATAACTTAATATTCTGTGAATATTTCAAGCGTCTACCTGTTGCCGTTATCAATATCTAGCAAAAACGAGCAAAAAAAACACGTTTGTTGTTTGGGAGCCCCCTTAAATATTTTTTTTATTCTGTTTTTTAGTATTAGTTGTTATACCGGCAACAGAAATACATCATCTGTGAAAATTTCAACTATCTAACTATCACGGTTCATGAGATACAGCCTGGTGACAGACGGACAAACGGCGGAGCCTTAGTAATAGGGTTCCCGTTTTACCCTTTGGGTACGGAACTCTAAAAATATCTTTTGACCCCTCACGCCGGCAAAATTGAAGAATCACCGACCGTCACCGACTCAGCGGTAAATGTGCAGTTGAATTCACAATCCCAGTCCCAATTCACTGCTATTGATTTTGTCGAGAAGTCGCTTGCCTATAGTGAGCAAACGGAATGCCAGTCATTTTTTTTTAAGGATATTGCTAAACCGTTGCTTCATCTACTTATATTAATATTTTATAGTTTGTGAGGTTGTAGGGGTAATCTCTGGATCTACTGAACCGATTTTGAAAAATCTTTTACCCATTGAAAGCCACGTTATTATTTTGTGAGTGTCATAACATAAGGCCATAAATTAATCCGAAAAATGAAAAGACGGTTAAATGTTTACCGCCCAACGAAGTGGGCACGGGTCAGCTAGTAATTCTATATATCCATATCTGTTATAGTCGTGAATCATATTTTTGACCAAGACACAACTTGACACTGAACAGGCGGGCCGAGTACGGGCGTGTGAAAACTTTTGTGACAAGACATGATATATTATGTCATGTCAATTTGTACTAGCATTTTATGAAAAAACAGTTTTATCGCTCAAACTGTGATAAAATGTGTGACTCAAGTCATGTCACAGTAGGCCGTGCTCGCTCCGCTGCAAGTTGCATAAAACGTAAGATTTGAATTTCGCGGGTTACAGCTACAGATTCACCTTAAGACGCAGATATATGCCAGTGACCTTGAGTGGTTGCGTGCAGCGTGCGCGCAGCTTGCGTGTTCTGTACTGAGCTCACGCAACGCGTCGTACGTTCAGCCAGTAATAGGACTCGCCCATCAAGGAGCGCTGTCCCCAATTTGACGCATTATTAATTTATTATACACAAAACAAAAGGTATTTTAATAAAACGCGTATACTAAAAGATCAATAGTTAAATTATCTTTAAATTGGTGAACGTTTCAGAAAAATACGCTTGGTAGATTTTGCGCCATTCTCAGTTTTTTTATCCGCGTTAGACATAACTTTACAAATTAATGTCACTATGTAATATTATATAAATATAATCTAAAATATTCACATATTAAGTTATTGAGAAAATGCTCTTATTTATCATATATTTTTTTCAAATCATTAACACTACTCGTTTAGACGTGATCTTCAGTATAAAATCATTAAAAGTCGGTTATCGTCTCCCTATCAAAGAACTCTACGAGGCACTAGGCTGCGAATCCTTTGCAGAGTTCGAAAAACATAACATCACGCCTGTATTCTCCGAAGGGTAAGGCAGAGGTGTACCTATAGTACACCCATATTTCCCCAGTTATGTTTAAGTCCCATGTAATAGGGGGCGAGCCTATTGTCATCAACCGGGCACAAATCCAGACTCCGGGAGTCCGGGCTGCTACTGAGAAATTCCAGATGAAATAACCCATTAACACTTTGCCCGACCTAGGAATCGAACCCAGGACCTCATGCTTAGCAGTAGCGATTGCGGCCACTATACCAACGAAGCAGTTTTAAAAAATAGCAAAAATACTAGAGTATTTTATGTTATTTTTAACCGACTTCCAAAAAGGAGAAGGTTATTATGTTCGGCTGTGTTTTTTTTTTTTAATTATGTTTGTTCACCGATTTCTCCGTCAATTATGGACCGATTTTGATAATTCTTTTTTTATTTGTTAGGGTATACTCCCGAGGTGGTCCCATAGCCACCAAATCAGAATCTGATTACGAGATCCCATGGAAATCGAGAGAAATCCTCAAACTTTATAGGAAAACCTATAGCGATTTGGATATTTTTTATAGTAACTCGTGCATTTGCTCCCGGAAAGCACCATTTGGTGAAGTGGAACTGATGATGAAGACAAAAGATGGCCACCGGAACAATATAACAATATAATAAGTATATAACGGGTTGCGATTCGATTAGGTACTTTAATGTGGTTGCTAAGCAATTTATGCTTGTCACTATGCATATGGTGAGTGGCAGTTCTGCTGGTTCTTACCAGGACAACTCCTCAACAATCAACGTCCCAGCATCGGGAAAAGCAATATTTTATAAAAGGTGATGAGCAGTTAACATTAGGCTATTGTAACTTAGATAAATTAAAAACTGACCCACTAAAAAGTGAAAAATAAATATATTTTTACAAAAACAAAATAAGCGACTTCCAAAAATAGCACTACAAAGTGAAAAAAAACGAAAGTCGGTGGCAAAAAACTAAAATACAGATCCAAAGACACCGACTTCCGAAATTAAAGTTATTTTTCACTTTGTAGCGTTATTTTTGGAAATCGGTTATTTTATTTTTGTAAAAAGTTTTTTTAATAATCTTTTCCTTATGGCCCACCTGCGTCCAGTAACAAAATGTTTAGCCAACATGAGCGGGTTAATTGGCCGTGTTTAAGTTTGTTACAAATCGTGCGCACGCGTCACCCATAAATCTGGATTGAGCTCCTAATGTCAAGGGTACTGGAGTATTGCTCTGAAGTACAGATAGAAAGAAAAATTTTTGTAAAAAAAAAATAACCGACCTCTCATCAGATTTTGATTTGGTGGCAATGGAACCACCTCGGGAGCATACCCTTTCAAACAATAAAATAATTTTCAAAATCGGTCCATAATTGACGGAGATATCGGTGAACAAACATAATATTACAATAAAAAATAAAAAAAAGGGAGCGTAGTGCGCTGTCAGTCTGGAGTAATATGTTAATTCGAAGGTTTGCAAAGTGCTCAAGGGGTGTAAAAACTACTCTGTTTAGGGTTTAGGGCATACTGCCAATCTTTTTACACCTGCAGTCTATGGATCTACTCCACGCAAAGGGCTTACAGTGCCTTACGTGCCCAGTACAACAACGCATGGAGGGCTTGTTGGGGTAGCGACGACACTGTAGCGCATCAGGGATGTTCGCAGAGACATGTATATCCGATTTTTACGCAATCATGCGAAAGCATGTCGCCTGACGCCTCTCTAATGCGGCGGGTGCGGGGCAGTGCCAATAGCCTCTTGGTCACCATGGCGAATAGAAGGTCTAATACTTGGGCACTGGACCAGGACACAAGTATTGCCTTCAAATCGTGCCTTGAAATAATATTGTTGCTTTTATTTATTGCATTTTTTATTATTGATGCTGTATTGTATTTTAGTATTGTATTATTAATGATTTTGACATTATTAATGGTGATTATGACATTATTAATAATTATTTTAGCATTATTAGTAATTATTAAGATGTGTATGTAATTACTAACAAATTTGATTTTATGACCTGTAAAATAAATGATTTGATTTGATTTGATAAGCCGGTTTTTCCATAACAGTTTTCCCATTGGCTAAGTTCTACTGATATTTTAAAAACTAATCATGGCCAACGCAAAGGACTAGTGGACATTTGCAACCCTTGCATGTGATGTTAACCCATAATCAATGAGGGTTTTCTGGCAGCACTGCGACGTCAGGTCAGGACTTGTCAAAAGTGACAAAGCGCCTATATTTTCTATAGACGTGACTGAATGATGAACGAATGAATGAAACGAATGATGAACGTCATCATATATTTTGTAATCATTTTCGAAATGGAAGACCTCTTGTCAAAGTGGCGACAACTGGTGGCATGAATGAAAACCCTCATTTAAAGTCCATTTCACGAAAGAAGTCCCGCGGAAATAAGTGGAACTAATTATTATTATACGCTAAGTTAGCAACATTCCTAAAATAACCCATGCCTGCAGCGCCACGTCTGCGGGACTTCTTTCGTGAAATGGACTTTAACAATCTTTTTCTCTGACCGTACTGCTCAGATTTAGTCATAGCATTAACGATTATAACCCCAAAACTCATTATTAGTAAACAAAGTTGATATGACTAAGAGCCGTTTTTAACCTCATTCAACCAATTTCACACAGTCATTCAGGAAAAGGTTAAATTAAATCTAGTTTTAAAACTTTTGCAAAACACATTTTAAGCGTCAACTGTCCAATAATTTGAATCCTGAGTTTTATTTTCATCTTTTACTCATTTAATTACCGAGGTCAGTCCGTGGATGGGTGGCCATCCATATCATACCGAGACCCTCCGTGCCTCTTAAAAGTAAACACGTTAAACTTTTGGTCCCGGCTGTCATTCGTAGATCTTTCTCAGTCGTTACGGGTCGTCAGGAGCCCAAAAGTCTGATAACCAGTAAGACTGGATGTTAGACTTTTTGACTATACAACATGTCCTAGAATTAACGCACAACCTCTTAAGGGGTCATTGTACTCATCATTATGAACACTTTTACTATTGAACCAAACCTAAAAAAAAATCAGCTTTACTATTGAACCAAACCTAAACAAAATCAGCTGCCCTACATTTTGAAGAGTTATTCGAACCTAAGTAGGGAACAGCTGATTTTTTTTTCGCGATTTCACGTTTGGTCCCATAGTAAAAGTTGTTCATAATGGTGAGTACAATGATCCCTTAAGAGGTTGTGCGTTAATTCTGGGACATGTTGTATATAATATAACAAAATAATTCCACTGTAGTATTCCTTCCATGGATTTTTAAGTACCTAATAACAGTTGCACGGGTTGATCCATCAGGTTAAGCTACACTGGGTGACCATCTTTACATACCGGGACTCCTCCGTGCCTCGGGGAGTATCTTCGAAGGATACAATCAGTAATGAAGTTATCCGGAAAAGAACCGGAGTTACCGCCATCATACGATAGCTTGCAGAGTAAGCTAGCTGAAGAGGCAGTGGGCTGGCCATGTTTGTCGAAGGACTGATGGCCGGTGGAGCAGACGAGTCCTAGAGTGGAGACCGTGACCGCTCGGCTGTCATTCGTGGATCTTTGACAGTCGTTACGGGGCGTCGGAAGCTCGAAAGTCTGACAACCAGTCTTACCAAGGGTTATCGGGTTACCCAGTAACTGGGTTGTGTAGGTTAGATAGGTAGTCGCACCATGTAAAATACTGGTATTTAGCTGCATCCGGCTAGACTAGAAGCTGACCCCAAAATAGTTGGAAAGTGTATCAGTAAATTAACTCATTTTTAGCGAGAATTTTGACTTAAAAACGAAATATAGACCGGTATATACCTACTAGGATTACCTAAAGATTTAGCGCAGTCTTAGATTATATAAGTCCCATATTATAGAACGTCACTCAATACTCAACGTTACTTAAGACGCAGGTTAGCTTGCGTGTTCTGTACTGAGCTCACGCAACGCGTCGTACGTTCAGCCAGTAATAGGACTCGCCCATCAAGGAGTGCTATCCCCAATTTGACGCATTATTAATTTATTATACACAAAACAAAAGATATTTTAATAAAACGCGTATACTAAAAGATGAATAATTAAATTATCTTTAAATTGGTGAAGGTTTCAGAAAAATACGCTTGGTAGATTTTGCGCCATTCTCAGGTTTTTATCCGCGTTAGACATAGCTTTACAAATTAATTTCACTATGTAATATAAACATAATCTAAAATATTCACATATTAAGTTATTAAGAAAATGTTCTAATTTAACATATATTTTTTTCAAATCATTAACACTACTCGTTTAGACGTGATATTCAGTATAAAATCAATAAAATTCGGTTATTGTCGCCTTATAACTAGATTCAAGCCATTTGATTGAAACATAGAAGAGAATTGTAACTAGTTTTAAATAATGCTTGAGTATTGAGTGACGTTCTGTAATACGGTCCTAAGAGCGTAGTCTAGAATTTCCTGAATTATTAGTTGAAATCACTATCGATCACGACAATAAAGCCGAATGACGGTCAATGATACCCCACATTCACTTATTCTAAAGAATCTAAATGAATAAAGAATATTTTGTAACGTGCTGGTTTCAGACTGCGATTTTTGAAAGACAACATCAGTTACGGCAATTTTTGTATGTATGTGGAAACTAGAAATGTATTAAAATGACAAAATACTGATTACTCAATCCACGCAATGAGGTAACTCGATAACGGTACCATAAAAATATAAGTCTATTTATTCAGTTAGCGGTTCCCGAACGCACAGCGACGTTCTATTTTTAAAGTACGAATTTGAATTTCGAATCGATCCACGGCGACCGTTTTTGTGCTAAATATGTAGTGGCCAGTATAAATGAATCCAACGTTTTCCTTTGTATTATTTAGCAGATGTTAAGTAGGTGTTGTTCTGTTATTTTGATGTACCTACAGCAGGATCTGTTTTTTTTTTTTTACATATTATGTTAAATGAAATGTCTTGAAATAAATTATGTTCCCCGCAACTGAATGCGAAACCTAAATAAAAGTGAATCAATTTGTGCTTTTTTACTATTGATAACGCTCATGGTAGGGTACCATTTAAAAATGAGCGTTATCAATAGGATTTTAAAAGCTAAATTAATTTCAAAACCGGCCACGCACAATGAAGGGTTCCGTAGTTGGATCAATTTATTCCACAAACTTAACATTGTGGTTGAAAAATATGTTCATCCACATTAAGTATGTACTTACATTCCAATTGCAAATGTAAGTTTGTACGTACAATATTGAGTGATTTACCATGTTATTAAGACCATAGACTTAATAAAGGTTTTTCTGTAATCTATAAGTTTATAATTATGCTCTATATTTGATTTCAAAATGTTAGGCTCAGCAATTTCGGAGATAAGGTCATGGTCAATTTTCATCTATTTTATTTAATAACTTTAAAACGAATTAATAAAAAAATATTTAAAAAAAAATATTTCAAGTAAGTACCTACTTTCATTTGATATGTCACACGGTACAGTTTGCAAAACATTGTTTTTTTTTTAATTTTCTCTCAAAAGTAAAGTATATTAAAACAATATTTATTCACGTTACACGTTCGGGGTTACAAAAATCCATATGTGCACCAAATTTCAACTCAATCGGTCCAGTAGATTCGGAACAAATCGGCTGTGACAGACTGACAGACAGACAAACACACAGACAGACACACGAGTGATCCTATAAGGGTACCGCTTTTTTCCTTTTGGGGTACGGAACCCTACTAAAACGTTCTTAAATTGATACTCTTACACGTGTCAAGTTTACCTGTCTTTACTACGACTTCCATTCATAGAATAAATTATTTTTCATCCCATCTATTCAAAAAGAGCCGAAGGGTACCTCGATAAGTGCGAGCAAAATGGGTCATTCCGTAACAATGACGAAATGACTTTTGAATTGGGAACACTAATTAATTAAAATGCTTGACCGCAATTCGCTTCGACAAAGTCCTGGCCGGTAATAAAAAAGCACGCCTGCCGACGCGGCATTGGTTAACCAAATAAAAAAAAAATACGCCGGTACTTCTTAAAGAGTGAAGTTATTACGAATAAATAAGTCAACGACATTTTCTGTTCCCAACAAAACAGTTACAATAAACTTCCATAATTGCGAAAACGTATCTAATATTAATATAAATTTGTAATTTGGTTATGTAAAGACTTATAAATTATTTAAATAACCAAAACCATTTTATTCATATATTTATTCGTCACTACTAAAAGCATCTCTTATTTATTTTTCTCAAAGAGGGGGGTGAAAAGAAGAGTGTGCCACACGGTACCAACATTATTTAACCTCGAGCAACGTACTTTGATCCCTCGCTACGCTTAGGATTCTAATCTAGAATCCTTCGCTTCGCTCTGGATTCAAACGACAAAAGTCAGCATTACTTCTTTGTATTCGTAATAGAAGTTCAGTTCAGTTTAAGACGCAGATATCTGCCTTGAGTGGTGAGCATGCGTGTTCTGTACTGAGCCAGTAATAGGACTCGCCCATCAAGAAGCGCTGTCCTCAATTTGACGCATTATTAATTTATTATACACAAAACAAAAGATATTTTAATAAAACGCGTATACTAAAAGATGAATAATTAAATTATCTTTAAATTGGTGAAGGTTTCAGAAAAATACGTAACGTAATATATTAACACTACTCGTTCAGACGTGATCTTCAGTATAAAATCATTAAAAGTCGGTTATCGTCGCCTTAAGTGCCGTCTGATTTCAGGCATATTTCTAAAATAAGGCTGCTGAGTTCTGAATTAGGTTCCAGTATAGCGTGAGCTCAGGACATTATCACTAAAGTAGTCAACTAGCCACAGATAAAAAAAAATGGTAAGTGGGCTGCCTAGGTCAAGCCTAATAAATGGAAGCGTAGGATGATACAATCTGAAAATTAACCTGAATACCTACTTATTGGTAATTTTTAAAATATCAGGTCATTATTATAATTATAGGAAACATTGACCCACGCAGAGATGACCTATTCTATGAAGACACACAATGAGGTTGTATGGTTTATCAAAATAACAGTATATTCGGACTTTGCATAATTCCAAATAAATAAAGGTGAATCACTACGCAGTGATGATATTATCATAGATCAGTATTAACGGTTCTTTTGTTTTGCAGTTTACTGTAAGTTTTTTATTTTATTCTGAGATAGCATCGTTTTCATTCATATTGTTTTAGATCATGATAAATAATGAATTCTAGTACTGCAGAGATTCTCGTACTGCACTTTCTCTGATTTTTTATCTTTATTATTTTTTTACCAATTTGGTTATTAGTACCTAAACTTACATATAATACAAAATAATTAATATTCCGTGTGGTGCCGGACGTAAAGAAAAGCACCATCCTATTTCTTCCCGTGGGTGTCGTAAAAGGCGACTAAAGTACTTACTAGAGAATGGGCAGCAGCGTTCTCTATGCATTTTAACACTATACTGCGATCGCCAACCCGCCTGCTAAGCGTGACGATTTTGGCAATCCTTTTGGGGGAGGCCTATGTCCAGCAGTGGACGTCTTTCGGCTAAAATGATGATGATGATGAATAAAAAAAAATAATATCAACATATTAAGCTCCCACTGCACGGAAAAGTCCTCTTTCCATACACAGAAGACGCGAGCATTAAGGCTTCTACATACCAGCGCGACTTGTCGCGCGACGCGACACGGCACTCGCGCCGCATGTCGCGGGACGAGCGGTGCCTTGGTGTCGCGTCGCGTCGCGCGACAAGGCGCCCCTGTATGTAGAAGCCTTTAATCACCACGCTTGCTAATGACGGTTTAGCGATTTCAAACTTATGTATCTTAAAGGCCAGGATTCCGCACGATGTTGTCCTTCAACAATGTCAGTAATGTCCAAGATAAAGTCAGACCATACATAATTATGTATTGAAAAAGTCACATTTGTTATTGCCCGTATTTGACCCCACATCAACCTTGTGCATAAGAGGTGAGGCCTTAACTACTGGGCCAAATACATAGTACCCATCCCAAAATAATTGTATCATCGATAAATAAGAACACATCCTTTGTAACAGGATCAAAATGCATTTGGAACGAGATATGAACGCGCCACTCGAAACAGTTTCACGGACTATTCGAATTTAGAATTGTAGAGCGGCGCCATGTTTGCTTGAAAATTCCCTATTTGAAATTCTATTAACCGTTAACTGTACTCCTTAGATGCAATTTTTGGTCGACTTTCATAATATCAGCCAGTATTTTCGTTTAGACCTTTATAAATATGTTTAGAGATTTATTACTAATTTTAAACAGAACTATAAATCAATTATGTTTACTTTTAGATTATGCACCTTAGTCCTGAAGTCCTATTTGCAAGATCTTATAGTTCTATAATATATGATAAAATATTTTAGGTATTTCTGTAAGTAGGTTTGTACAAACACTTTTACACGTCAATAAATATGAAAGTAAAATTAAAAGATAGATAATGTTTCATTCTGATATTAAAGCATAGGTAACTACCGATAAATAGTAAAAAAAATACGTTCCTAAGATAAAAGTGGAGAAGAATCAATATATACATTGCATTTTGATGTTGTTGTTTTTCCTATATAAAATTAATAACTGCGAAGAATCCCAAAACCAAAGACATAATTGAAGCTTTAGCTACTTTTTTCAATCAATTCTGCTATACCAAAGGCACACTAACTGCTTACACGTGTTCATCAAAATAATAGGAAAAACAATCTTATTACCCTACTTCCCACACAAACTCATATTATGAACTCTTTTACTTCGCCATAATTGTTGCCATAAAACTCCTTTACCAGGAATCGTTTATTGATGGAGGTGTCTTGTTATCCCTTCATTCTCCATGAGTTCTTAAGATGTTTCCTCAATATGACAGGTAAATTGAGAATATTTCCGTGGTTCCATATTATTTCGAACGTTTTCCTTTGTTACTCATGTGGTTTTACAGAGCACTAGCTTCTGCTCGCGACTTCATTCCCGTGGAAGTCGTAAGACACCACATTAGACTAAAACTACAGCCACATTTTTAAAACTTCTCTATAAACTACATGGTCTCAGCAGTCAAAACATACAAAGTCAGGACTGGTGACGCGGAAGCAAACGACGTACAGTTGTCGAGAGGATGTATAATTGGCTTGGCATCAATCGATGGAAGGAATTTCTAGAATATTCATGTGAAAAAAAAAAATATTAACATATGTGGGTACAACTCATCTATCATAAACAAAAACACAATGTACAGAGTTTTGAGTATTTTAAAGATACAGTTAACGACGATGTCTGTGCTATTTAGTATTAACTGTTCCTCCTACAACCTAAACCGTGACATAATGGTTTGCTATAGTGATAGTAATAATAATTATAACGATATAAAAAGTTCTGGTACAAATGAAGTTACACTTATTTAAGTATAAATAAAAGAATAAAAATGTAATTTAATTAAATGAAATTATATTGAAAATAATTTATTTTTATTTTAAGGCATGCAGGAAATACGCGAATGTGTGTGTGAGTAAATAATATTGTAAACAGTACCATTAATTGGCTTGATATTTACATAAGAACTCCATTGCCAGATTTGTACTCATTTCTTCACCTATCTTGTCTCTAGCAACTTCTTCTTCATCAATGTACAGTTTACTTTTAATGTTTTAATTGTATTCGGCCTTGTGAGTTTAGAGGAAGCTGCAATTACATCAGTTATAAATCTTGATTCGGCCTTGGTTCCGTAGATGTCTTTGACTGTATGTGATTTTCTTCTGGGGTCAGAAGAAAATGACCCTGATTATATCCCAATTTATTTGTGGTTGGCGAAGTTTGTCTTGTTTCTTTCATTCTTCTCTATCAGCTGCCATCTCAGTGTTCTCTTTCTTTATAGCCATACACAATACAGCTATCTTTTCTTTGGTCTAGCTATTTTTATTTGGTATTATGTAACTAAAGCAATGACGTATTATAAATAGACGCGTCATACACGAACATTAGTGCACTCAAAAACAGCGTAAGCCATGATTGTAGCTACATACTTGCATACAATCATACAGCGCGTGAAGAAAAGGAAAGACCTAGGTATACCGATATTGTTGTTAGAAAGAGACGAACATACATATTTAGTTACGTGTAGTAATATTACTTATTCTGTGGTTACGTTACTAGCTGTTGCATGTTTATTGGCGCGTACGTGATAATAATTATTATTATTGTAAATGTCAGGCAATTGCCTGACATTTACTTTGCCATTATTGAGCGCAGGTAACGCATCTAAAGGTCATTGACCTAAAGAAAGAAATAAATTGCCATTCCGTTATCCGTGCCCATAATAGCGTGACCAAAGCTACTGAGAGCATCGTTTCGTAGGCAATTGTCTCTTATTTCAAATATCTACACAATGCATTTGCACTGTTTGTTTAACAAACTCAATGTCAATCGCAAGTTTGTCGACATCCAAACAAACCCTCATTCTCAATATTTATGCCAAACAAAACACTGAAGTGCTTGAACCCTCTATATTTGTGTTTTAATTGTTGTTATTAGAATTACCCTGTCCAGACAATTTAGTAGCGCATACAGTTTGTTTAGAGGCCGTCAATCATTGATGGAAAATATTTTGAAAATCCTTTATTTTGTATTGTTATTGTTTTTCTTTAATATGAACCTGATATAGATGGCTTTTCGGGTCAAATAGTCCATGACACCATTTAAAGTAAACTCTACATCTACATTGATGAAGAAGAATTCTAGAGACAAGATAGATGAAGAAGAGAACACATTTCTAGCTCATATGTTCTCTCGTTCATACGAGTATGAAATATCAAGCAAATTAATGTTAGTGTTTACAATATAGTTTTCACATGAAAATTCTAGAAATTCCTTCCATCGATTGGTGCCAAGCCAATTATAAATTCTCTTACACCAAATTAGTAAGTAGCAAAGTACCCAATTATTTACTCTCAAAATCCCCTTTTAAAAGTTGAATGAATCGTGAAGTTTTTCAATAAAACGGATTGATTCCATTAATAATATTTTTTGTAAACATTGTTAGTCTATAAACAATAATGGTTAATGCATCTTCGTCAGGTCACGCCGTTGATGCATAAAAAATATTTGCGAATGAATATTTTTTTGAGAATCTCTGCAAATCTTTAAACTTTAAGAGCAAACAGTTTAATGAGTAATAAGAAGTTTGTGGAAAAGATTTTTAATCATGTTATTGTTTGTTTTATTCCTAAAGAGGAAAACAATAAGATTTTTTCCTTTCAATTTTGAAAGTTATTAAGAGTGTACCTAGAAACTAACGCTTTGTGTTGCAAAGCAAACAAAATCTAAACAAACTACGTATTTGGATAGTGAACCAATTATTGACACTATACTATCTACATCTGCTTTTAGTATAATTTATGAAACATCCCTGTCATAAATTTAGGAAATCGAACTTAATTTTCAAAAACATTATAGCATGAAACAAAAAAATCTTAATTCGTACCAACCTAACCAAAGGAGTTAATACCCAAAGAGGGTTTAACAGAAAGAGAAACAAACCATCCTAATGGCGGCGCGTGCAAAAATTGAGGGCAGAACGATTTTGTGCTAAAATTATTTATATTTTTATATCAATCAGCCACCAGCTGTGATGATGAGGCTGAACCTTGAGGCTATCCACGTGGAAAAGGGCACGAGATCCTTATGCTCGGCTCGTGTGTACTATTAAATTGTTATGAAAAATTCATGCACGCAAGTTTCTTTGGAACGGCTTTTTGTGTTTGTGTGTTATTTTTTTTTTACTTTATAATGACTATAGCCTTGTTAGCGTGTGTAGTTTCAGTGAATAATGATTAATGACGCTAATTATATAAGTTAAAATGTCATTTACAAAAGTTACTTAACGGATTGAAATTTACTACTGAAAGTACTTGAAAAAATGGTAGTTTAGAGGCATGAGGAACAGGGTGTAAAGTTCATTCATCCTCTATAGAAAAGGGAGGATCCTCCGAGCAGACGGGTGCAGTGTCTGGTGGGCAACTGCCCGACGATTGATGTCGGGATGTTGTATATATGCTGGTCGCGCGGTAAACTCTGCTTGCGCGATGCAGGATTTTTCACGACGTCAGTGTGACGCGTAGTTCGCATGTAGCGATGTTGATGCTTCTACATTACTCCCCTCCGGAGACCTGAGGTCGATAGTGGGCTGAGCCGTGTATCTTGCGATACTTGCCGGTGCCAGTACAGGGTTCCAGTGAGTCGGAACCGGGTGCCGCATAGTTCTCGGTGAGTCGGAACTGTCTGCGGTGATTCCCCAGTGGGTCGGGGTGGCGCTGCGTTATGCTCCAGTGCGTCGGATGTAGTACAGCGCCGGGTTGTGGCTGACTGCTGGTGTCGATCAGGAGAGGTATAATGTTCTCTGCTTGTGGACCGGCCGAAGGTGCAGTGTGCTTTGCCAAGGTTGCTGTTGAGGCTGTGGGTGATGACCAGGAATGCGCGTCCACTGCATGCTGGTGGTCGGGATACCCGTTGAAGCCGTGGGTACTGGCTGGCTGTGTGACTCGCCGCTCGAAAGCTTGACGAAGTGATGATGATGATGATGACGTCACGCTGAAGTAGTTGCACGAAGGCTGCGCTGACGTTCATACTCGGGGTCACCAGTTTAGAGGTATGAGGAACAGATATAAAGAACAGACATATTTACTCATACTCTATAGAAAAGGGAGGATCCTCCGACGAGACGGGTATTGTGTCTGGTGGGCAACTGCCCGACGATTGATGTCGGGATGTTGTATATATGCTAGTCGCGCGGTAAACTCTGCTTGCGCGATGCAGGATTTTGCGGGACGTCAGTGTGACGCGTAGTTCGCATGTGGCGATGTTGATGCCGCTACAGTAGTTTCAATATTTTGAAAGCCTGCTATGTAGTTTTCAATAAAAACTTTCTGAAAAAGTGTCGTCATTTCGCATTGCATCTCTTGACGACATGTGTGTAAACAATATTTTAAAAATAACACGTAAAAGCATATTTTGTTGGGGCGTGGCAGACACAAATATTTTATCAAGATCAAGGTTTTTAGTGAGCGATCGGCTCTTCATGTTTACCTGAAACTCATGCCAAATAGCTGTTTCTACAGAATAAATAATTAAAGCTTACTTTGTCACTTCTCTCGTTTCCGCACGATTTTTAGGCAAGTATTAGCGACCCGTTTCTACTTTGCACGGTTCTTACGACTTGACAAATAATCGAGATTTCTTCAATATGTTTAAGTTTAAGGCTGATCTCTTGAAAAAAGCTTGAAAAAAGCATGCAGATGAAGCAACTTTTCGTCGACATTTATATTTACGAGTACATCTGAAAAAAATAATAATCTACATGATAATACGATACATAATTTGGTTTAGCCATAATTTTTCTATCGGTATCACTTATCAAGAAAAAAACCACCAAATCACTTCCAAATCGTTGAGATGAAACTATTTTACTCCTTAATTTTTTATCAAAAGATTATAAAAAAAATATCTACTGCTTTACAATACAAAGGAAAATTATTTGGTTTTGTTAATTTTTTAAAATATGTATTTTAATAGACTTAATAAATTTAAAATGCGTCCGATGCCGGTAGCGGAGTGGCGCGGAGATGGTTAGTTAGCTCCGCCCTAATGCTCAAGGACATTGGTGTGATAACAAGCCTTAAGGACGAGGACTCTTCTTCGTGGTACGCGTCTAAGTTTCAAAGATCTAGACGCGTACGGCAAGGGCTGGTTCGAGGTGGCTCAGGAAAAGGATACGTAGAAGAATTTGGGGAAGGCCTATCCCAGGAATGGAACAGAAGTGACTAATAATAATTTAATTGGAATAAATTCTCTAAATTAATGGGAAAAAATGCATCAAAATCCATTGAGTAGTTTTGAAGAACTTAGCGATCACACAGTCAGACATGAAAAGCGGCTTTCATGCCTGTCTGTGTGATTATAGTATTTAGTAAAGATAAATACAAGTACATACTAGCAAGCATGGTTGTAGTGAAGCTAACTGCCTAGGGTGCGCCTAACATACATTTCAGCTTCAGTCAATTTCAGGAATAAGAAGAAATCACAAATAAAAAAAATCTATTTCAAATCTTTACTCACTAATAAAATACACCAATTTATTATTTACTCAAGTTAGTATAATTTCTATGACTTCCCTACTTAAAAATTATGACTATTTACAAACCATAGTCTTTAATATGCTACTGCATAGTTATCATCAGAATCTATATAATTGTTATTATTAGAATCTCTATATTTATCACCATCATTATGTATTTCTCCATCATTAAAAATCTGCTGTATTTCATCTGGACTCTCATAATCCAATGATTCTTGCTGGTAATCAGGCCTCCTTTGATCAGCGTCTTTATAATAACCATCTCCACCACTTAAATAATGTCTTAAGTCATCATAGTTCGAGTTAATTCTACTACGAATAACACTAGAACCTTCATTGTATTCTGCGTAATCGTTTGGTACAGATTGTGCCAATTCTGGACTTACTTCACCATCATTATCTTCATCATCGGTGTCAATACTTTTGACTTGGACATTGGAATCATCTATTTCATCTATATCGTCAGTATACTCCTTGTGTACGTCTCTCTCATCACTTTCGTTATCAGTTTTATATAGGCCACTTTCTGATTCTTCTGTATCATCTTCTTCGACATCTACTTCATCACTTGGTTCATCGTTGTTATCACCAGGATTGTTGTTTTCATCGTAGTTATCATTTTGTTCCATCACTTCGTTATCAGCGTATTTATATACGTTAACAGATGACTGCATCAATTCAGCGTTACTGCTCTGTACATCATTTTTACTTTGATAATTGTTGGATTGTAGACCATCTTCACTCATATCTTCTGCACTATTGTTGGCATTTTCTTCAGCGTCAACAGCATCACCACCAGTATTTGGAACATATCCAATATTTAGTATATCAAAAGTCTGGTCATTCACTGTTTGCACTGTCACTACGGCATCGTACGGAACGCCTGGGTTACCCATCAATACTAAGACAACGTATTTGTAACCAGGTCCACCGTCTACTATATTCGCTTTAAACGCTGTTCCGAAGTCTATGCTACTTACTCGAAGATGTCCTATTGTGTTCCCATCGCCAATCGCTGGGTATCTCAAAGCTACAGATCCTCCGGGAACGGATAGTCTAATCTGTTCAGTATTTGTTTTCTCCAGTTCTTCATTACCGACATCGAGTAGGAACACAGTGGGATATTTGTGGAATGGATTCGCGACTACAAGTACTGACAGTTGACAAATGATAAGTGCAAGTAGCATCTCGACTGTTTGAGCTCTAATGTTAGGTCATGGTACGATAATCAGATTCTTATATAACTCTGTTTCACGGTTGATTCAGCTCTGTTTTTGTGTGGCCCTGATTGAAGCGTGACGCGTCCAATGTCAACTGTATCTTCAATAATTGGAAGCAGGAAAAAGTTTATCCAATTATCAGATGCTGTTGGTACTTTTGTTTGTTTACAAGTAACAAAATTAACTTATGTAATTTACCAGAACAGTTGAATTTATTATATCTTCAATTTAAAAATAATGTTCATCTTTCTCAATTAACTAAATCGGTCAAGGACATAACACAAGCTAAAGTTTGATTCATTTCCAGAATATTTAAAATTCATCATTTGTTTTACTTTTCCAGAGTTTTACTTTACCTTATTTGCTAGCATTATTTGTTTAATGTTAACAAGTAGATTAACAATCTTAGAGCAATATTAGATAATGCTGTTATGAATGCTTTGGGCACCAAGTCATAATCCGTCACTGACTATAGTCATATTATTTATATAAAAACAACGCTAACCAGCTTTCAAATCATTAACATCATCAGCCTAGAACATACTTTGCTATACACGTGCCTCTCAATTAGGTGGGCACGCTTCAATGGTATACCACTGACCTCCATCAGCCATCTCACTAAATTCATCAATTTAATCATCATCATTGGTGTGCTTAGCTTGAAGGGATTCTTCGCTGCGCTTAGGTACCGATTCAATTCAATTCAATTTATTCAGTAACAATTCACATTGCGTTCCGATTACCACTTTACTCGTAGAACACGGCTGACCCAATGTCGTAAAGGTTCGGGTATATCTTTGTTCAATTATTTTCTATTGACTCTTAGGAGCCTTAAAGGGCAATCAAGAAATGGTAACAGCACCCTAACTGCGTAACACAGTTTGAATCACAATCCGAGAGTTTTCAAGGATATTGCTAATCCATTGCTTAATACGTGCCAAACTGACACTATCTTTTCACTTCGTCATAGTTGCGTATGTATTTATTATTTTAATTGAATTATAATTCTAGTGATATTTATTTTAGAAGTATGTATGTACGTAAGTATCATCATCATTATTTCAACCGAAAGACGTCCACTGCTGGACATAGGCCTCCCCCACTCAAACCCCCCCTGTTTGCCATAATCGCCACGCTTGGCAGGTGGGTTGGCGATCGCAGTATGGTGTTAAAATGCATAGAGAACGCTGCTGCCCATTCTCTAGTAAGTCCCTTAGTAGCCTATGTAAGTATGTAAATTAGTAAATTCTCATATTATTTGTTTTATTTTAATTATTGTTTTTGATTGAATGTATTCTATTTTCTCTTCTACTCTTACACACGTTGTCTACATCTCTTTATCAACTTTCCTATCGCAGGTATGCTGGAAGAGGTTTCTTTAGAAATAAGAATCATCTTTGTACGGATTTTTCTGTTCCTTTCTTCTTGCATGTTTATCATGTGTGTACATAAATGGTTAAATAAATAGGTTTGAAAAATTCGTCTGCTCGACAACGTAAATAACTCAATTGACGTGGGTAAACTGTCAAAATGAAACCCATTGCGATTAATTGTCATTTTGTGTGTTACGCAATTAGCCAGCAGTTTACTTACCACCGACTCCAAAAGAAGAAAGAAAAAAGTCTGACACCAGTCTTACCAAGGGTATCGTGTCAACGAGTAACTGGGTTATGGAGGTCAGATAGGTACTCGCTCCATGTAAAATACTGGTCTTCAGCTGTATCTGGTTAGACTGTAACCTGGCCCCAGTAGTTGGGAAAAGGCTAGGCATAATAATTATGATGATTAGAAAAGAAGAAGGTTCATAGTGTCATTATTTATAAAAAAAATAAAATGTATGATTGTTGTGTGGGCCTTATGAGGCAACAATATAGTGTTGGAAGGCCAAATGTCATGGTTTCCAACAAATACTAAGTATATAGAAAATTTAAAGTATGTGATTTGCCTCAAATGATTTTTGTATCAGGGGTAGTCATGAAGTTTAAAAGACATCTCATTTGACAGTTACCGTAAAAGTACTGGTTTTTGAACAGAACGTAATGGAAACATGTTAATTAATAGGGCCGTCGTGTAGTTGCTAAGTTAATTCTCTTTGAGCCTCGGAACCTAAAGCTTGTCTTCAAGTAGTCTATCACTGTTATATTGAGTACCTACCTACAGTATTTTTTTTTATATATTACGGCATTCAAATATTTATTTATTTTCCCATAGATTACACAGCTAACTATTTACACTAAGAAGGTACAAACTACTCGTACAAAAAAAAATTACAACAAAAAACAAAGACACATAAGCGTCGAAGTACTCGTCCGCATCGCTGTCATCCGGAAACGTGCCCAGAAGACTGGCAGCATTGCCACGTTGAATATAATAACAATAACACCTACCTAATTAAATACTTAGTTAGTTAAATATTGCTTTATACCAAGTTTGTAGGTATGTGTGCAAGAAAATAAATACAGAAATATTTGTACTGAAAAGGCGTTTCATTACAATAGAGTATTATTAGGTAAAACCTGTATAACCTTTTTTGTAGGTCAGGAACCACGACAAAAAGGGATTGAAAGAATGTATTAATTTTTAAACCAAAATATCACCGTTGCGCGTAATTACTGACGCAAATTTTCTCAAAGTGGACATTTACGTAGAATATTGTGACTATAGTGTATTTTTAAATGGACAGAAATAAAAAACAAATTAATCACAGCTTGGTTTCTTTCAATAATGTTATAAATCATAAAAATATTATACATCTCGTGTCTGACACTAATAATTTATCACAATGCTAAGAATTCTGCGAGCAGGACAGATTTGAAGATCAAGCTTAAATACAGTAACAAGAAGAAATTCTTAATGGGTAAGTATTTGTCAAAATCGTTAGTACAGGGCTATTAGACAAATTGGTAGGTATGCTGGTATGAAGTAAGACCCTACCAGCCCTACCAGAAACATTAAATTCATTAGGTGTAAATGAATAACCACCTAGATTCAGATAAGTATGTAGGTAAATTCTCTGACATATCACATTATGCTATTTATTTTTTCCATGATGTGTCGCCACAATCATCACCATCTTTGTCACCATGGTGCAATTTACCTACTGTATTAATTATCAGTAAGGCCCATTTGCATCCTAAATCACGAAATAGGTTTAGCGGTTAAATGATTTAAAACATCGTTCTATTCCTGTCAATCCTGTGATGATGATTATGTCAGTAAGATGGTTTAGCGTTAAGGGGGATGCGCTAAGGTAGCCCGCGAAATTTAAATTTTCTTAAGTTTTTTTTGGAGTATGCAGGTCAGTAACAAATCACTATTTCATGAAATAGTCATTCAATAGGATTCTACGAAGAGACTTAGTTGTATTGCTGATTCTAATGATTATAATGCTGTAAACATTGATGTATTAAATAGGAAGATATGGTACGCGCTCCTCGATGTGGACCGCATAAATTAGGGGAAAGGACACAATCGACCTACATTACTCCCGGTTTGCGGGGAATACCCGAATCGTAGTTTGTTTGCGAGTTGTTATGGGTACGTAGCAGTGACAATTATTGCTATCTCGTTTCCGCTACAGCCCGCGTAATATGTTTATCTATTTCGGTTGTCACACATGACGCACGACATCGGGTCCATTTAATATTTACGTGATGTTAGAGAGTGGCCTATCTTCATATTTAATACATTAATGGCTGAAAAGCCATACTTTTTACGGCCGCGAATCATATTTAGATGAACATACAACCTGTTACTGACCTGCAAATTACAAAAAAACGTAAGAAAATTTTTATTTCGCGCGGGCTACCCTGACGCTTTCGCCTTAAACGCACTTAGTGGGTTATGGTGCAAGAGGGCCTTAGGAATAGGTACAGACGCCAGCAGGTCAAGCTACCCAGCTACCCTAAACTGTCAAATTTTCCCAATCAACCTTGAACCTTAGGCTGTAGGGAGGGGCCTGCCAGGGTTGCGAGTTTGTCCGAAAGGGATATCGTGGCCCTGGCACACAGGCAAATGAAGGAATACGGGTGGGTTTTAGTCCCGCTCCGCCCAGAGCGGGAGAAGTTATTTGATAATTTCCCACCCAAAAAAAAAAAAAAAGGCTGTAGCAATAAAGTTGAATTTCTATAAAAAGATATTTGACAGATTGTAGTAGCTTGATGTGCTGGCGTCTGTACATCGATTAGAAAAACAGGCACGGATCAAACAGTTAAAAAGTCCAGATTCAAACGACTTATATAATGTAATCATTTCAGAAAAGGTTAATAAAGTGATTCCTATTATAATCACGTTTAGACCTACATAAATAACTGCTCTACATAAGTACATAAGCCAGTTACCCACGATTTTGACATTACAACGTTGAATAAATATTAGGATTAGCTAGGATTAATTTATTGGTTACCATTTACCTTTAGAAAGGGTTACATTAAATACAGATAATATAATATTGTCAACTAATGCAAATTCATGATTTTTATTACAATCACACTCACATTAAAAGCACCAATTTCTTAATATTTAATTTTTATTTTATTGTTTTCGATCTAACCGAGTGATTTATAGGAAAAATTACAGCACTCTACATAGTGGAAAGATATTTACGACTATCATTAAAGGGTAGTCATTATAAGTATACAGAGTGGAAGGGACATCCACGCGAATCCGTTTACCATGGATTCAGTATATCATTCTTGACCCCCCTGCGTTAAAATTTCTCGTCGGTAATTTTAAAAACCCTTTGTTTCCTACAGAAGTGCAATACCTACTCGGTCAAAATGTATGGTACAGCGAATTTTTTTTCTAATAACCGACTAAAAATTTTAACCCAGTGGGGTCAAGAATGATGTACTGAATCCATGGTAAACGGATTCGCGTCGATGTCCCTTCCACCCTGTATAAATAAAAATATAAACTAAAGTTTACTTTGTATTTTTCATCATTAAATAAATGTAAGGCCTGTTCCACTACCTACGGGTAGGTATGTTGCAGCTACTAATGTTTATCAGACAGTTTAAAGGTAGGTACAGTAAACACATTTTAATTGTTTTGTTAGCGTAGTAAGTGGTAGTGCCTTTTTATATAGACTGAAACAGACATTTATTTTTTATTATAATAATAATAATTAATTAATCAAAATTTTCCCCTCAAATTATTTAATTTTTAACCTTAAATATGAATTTCATTTGGCATCTTGTAACTTATTCATGTAAAAACACTATTATAATAATATATGTAATGGAACACTGGCTGCTAATCATGAGTAGTAATGAAACGTCCTGCTTTGTATTACATCAATCAAGTATGTCTAATTCTACAGGGATCAATTATTGGCATGTGGTCAAAATCGGAGCTAATGCCACAATCTTGTTTTTTCAATACAATTTCTTACCAATAGCGCCGCTCTGTCAGTCATTAAATTATCAAAAGGTTCTTGTAGCAGTGTACTGTACAGCCATGGCGACTCTGAACATTAGGCGAGTCACTGCATTAACAAATTTACGTGTTAGCGGGGGTGAGGGGTGCGGTACTGCGCAGCTAGTAGCGCACTTCAGACAGAGCCGCCATCAAGTTTGAATCGAGCGACGACTGTGGTCGGACTTTCTCATTCTGAATACATACATAAGAACGAGATAGTGATATATGTTTTCTTTATCTTATGTATGTAATTAGAAAGAGAGAGTCCGACCACAGTCGTCTTCACTTAGGTATTTAGAGTGTTGCCTCCACTTTTATCTATACTTTCATGATCGAGCTGTACTTATGATTACTATTTTATTTATTTTATTTCACAGTTTTTGGACAACTTACAGCTAAACACTTTTACACGATTGAGAGTCTGTCGGATGAGTAGTTGTCTATGAAGACACTAACGTCTATGAGGGCACAAATTACGTTAAACATTGTCATAAGAGGTATACAATGTGCCCGTATATGATGTGGCGAAAATTAAGGCTGTGGTAAAAACCATCAAACTGAACAATTCTGCCGGGGACCAACACCGTAATCTTAAAAAAAAAAACAGTCGTCCCCAATGATTTATTGCCGTCCCCATACAAAAGTTCAAAACTTATTCGACCTGACTGAAATTTTTTTCGCGATTACGATGTTGGTCCCCGGCAGAATTGTTCAGTTTGATGGTTTTTACCACAGCCTTAATTTTCGCCACACCGCCACCGTACGAGAAACACTGTGTATGAATGTACACACAGTACGTGATCAAACCAGAACAAGCAAAGTGCTTTTACTTTAAGAAAGTAATATCAACAATAATTGAGCATTAGATTTACAAGAGATTTCGCCAACACAACGTCAAACTTCAGATAATTTTATAACCTATGTTAATTATGTCAGCGAAATTAATTGTTTAGCAAAAATACTACAAATTAAATGGACCGCATGTTTTATTCAAACCACAATGGTCATTCTTTGACAGTTCGGCGAACCTAGTAAGGGCCATTTTTTGCAAAAATCGCCCCATTTCAAAACCGTTGTTCAAAACCGAGTTGTTCGGAATGGCTATAACACGGCAAATTGGCGCAATGTGTCAATTTGATAACCAAATAATTTCCGTGACTGTACCTAGACAGGCAGCGTTTCGTTCAGTTTCTTTCAGTCATAATATCTACGCGACGACGCAAGAGCAGCGTCAATGAAGCGTTAACCAACGCCAGAACAAGGGGGTATAGGCCCCCTTGTTCTGGACCACCTCTAAAGCAGTAATCTTCTTCAGTGTGGGAAGAGATTAAGCTATACAGGAAGTATAGCTCCATCTCTTTCCCGTGGTGGTAGGCCCCCAGAGCCATCAATACCAAACACATCCTGAGAATACACGTGACTGTAAACTCTCTGAAGTCCGACTCAAAAGCGGAGTGACGTGGAGGTCATTTACTGTCGTCACCCAACGCTACACTTCCTCAAGAATACACAAAAGCAAACTCAAACAGTGCAGCAAAAGTTGCAAAAATAATTAAACCGAAGCTGTTTTCTTTATTTCCCTTTGGAGCGTTAGCTACCGCAGAACGATGAATGCATTTCGCGGTCAAGATCAGATGGTAAAATCATCACCATTGACAAGCAACCATAATCAACTCTTTTATGCACACCGCACCCAATAATATTGATTAATGTCATAGTGTCACAATTTCTTTAATATGTTCTTCTTTTTTTTATGTCTTTTGTGTGCACTGAATAAATGTTTTATCTAACTATCTATCTATATGCAACAAAATAGTTAATATCCCTACCCAGCCAATAACTCAAAGCAACAGACAATAGGCAACTTCTGCTAATAAGGTGGGGAGGAGGTAGGTATACCTACTATCCTCATCCCACGCTAGGCGATCTCGAGATCAAAAACGGACCCATTATAAAACAATTTATAAGAGTGGCTGCATTATTTCGGATCACCTATTTACAAACTAGCTGTCTTAAGGATCCCACAGACAAGTTTCATGGATATTTTATTTTTCCACAAGACTCCCGTCGCGCCTGTCTGCGGAGCCTTTATTGCGATTAAACACGCTTTCATTATCGTCAAGATCGACACTTCCTTCCTGATCATTATTTCGTACTTAATCTAGTAATACCATCTCTGTGCCCAAGATTACCTGATGCCTAAATATTATCTTCCGATCTTTTCAGGATTTTGTACCTGCCGTTTAGAAAAATTCTTGAAAGTCCTAGCTACGAGTATCATACACATTCATGTTCTTTCTCTCGCCCAGTTCGTGACAGCGAGTGCTACGGACAGGGACTAAAACGTTTGTTTGGTCCACAAAACAGCTAACATGATTAGAGGGAATTAAGTACCTACTGATCGCGACTACCTAATATTACCCAGAAAGCACGGTTTGGAAGATCGGTGACGCTAGGGCTAGGCTCAACTTAATCCTACAAGAAATGCATGTGCTAGTACAGTCGAAAGACGAACAGACATAAATGTCAACCAATCAGTCTACATTAAGCCCACGTTCGAACGGACGTAAAAATATCGCGGCGGGATTTTATTGTGTACTGGATTTTCAACTCTAGCCCCCTTATTACAAAACAAGGTTTATCTTCAGACCCAGGTTTAAAATATGGAGTCATTATTGAATTTAGAACGTTATTCCGGCTATGGTAAAGTTTCTAAACACAAAACTGTCAACTTAGTACCGAACTAAGTTTTCAGTTTTGTTTAGAGAACGGTATTTCAATCACAGTTACGTTCTTATTACAAAAACTGGCTCCATGGTTTATGACATGTCAAAATATAAATCTTGTTTTGTAATAAGGCGGTAGGTGTTGAGCCGATTGAAAATCTAACAGAGTGCATCGCAGCGCGTCGAAATCTACTTAATTTGGTGCTGTCCAAGCTTGCTATGTGATTTTGTTCAGGCGGTTTACAATTTCATTAATGAATGGATGAATGATCACTTTTACATGTACACTACGAGTACAATCATTTGTTTTATGCAGATTTGTTTTTATCAGCAGTGAATTAGCGCCAGTATGCGCTAGCTCTAATTGGGAAAACTTTTAGAAGCAATGTTTTGTCAGGCATTTGTTTCTAAGCATTTTCATTGATATTTCAAATATTAACATGACATTTACCGCATCTCATACTGTCGCTCACACTGTGGACATCCCTTCTCAAATTGAAACTTATTTTGCTCTAAATATCAAGAATTACGCAACACTATGATACAAAAAAGTGATTCAAAGCTAACACCAGAGGAAGAACACACAAGACACTATGCAGTCTTGAACGAGGTGCGCAGCCACGATCGCATGAGACAAGTTATTACAATACAAAATTATCGTAGGAAAGTCCGCATTTGCTTATTCTGGTTATTCATCGACGCCTGAGCCCTATCTGCCTTAATAATCAACTGATCCAACTTACTAATTTGCGACGTCACCTGCTTCCCAATATCTTTAACAGCTGCTTTACCCAACAACGACGTATTTTCCTGATCTTCCATCTTTTTTAATTCGTCTAAAGCGGTGTTAATGTCGTCGCCATGTTGTTTTGATTTTCCCGCGCGCGGCGTCATCTCATTGTCGTCGGGACCAAGGCCTTGGTTTATAGAGCCTATATCTGAGGTTGGTGGGATATAATCTTTGTCATAGTTTGTCTGCCCCACGTAGCTAGGTTCACTTGAATAGGATAAGTTGTCTTTTGCAGACATTTTCACACGAAAGAAGTTTGTGATAGTTCCGCAAACACCCTGAAAATATACAGTGTTGTATTAATTCAAAATAATATTATATTATCCAAAAAACCAACAAAAAAATATTTTGTCATCTGTAATAATAAGTAAAGTATCGGTATGTGTCCTGATTATTGATTAGGTTTGCTCATTTTAGGCAAGCTAACGTTACAGCCTCGATTTCGTCACAACTAGGTTTATGTAAGTAGGTACCTACAGGTTAGTTGGTGAGCTGAGAGCATAACTTAGGTCCGTAGCTGTAGGTACTTTAGAGAAATTCTAAAATAAGGACCTAAATTATTGTGGTCTTGTCTTAATTATGTACCTACCTTCAATTTATTTATTTTAGTCTGTGTGGAATCCAATATCGTGTTCAATTCTGTGAGGCCACCGCTGCCTTCCTTAAGCTGGTCATCTAGCATAGCAGTGTTCTGAAAAAAACATCATTAAGTAATAAAAATACTTAATAAAAACATTTTATTTAAGCAACTCAAATTGAAGTAGACCTATTACAGGAAGACAAACAAAACAAAATCACGGGAAAAGCGATTGGCATTTTAGGGCTCCGTACCTCAAAAGCAAATAACGGAACCCTTATAGGATCACTTATTGTGTCTGTCTGTCCCTTTGTCACAGCCGATTTGATCCCCGATTAAGTTTAAATTGGATACACATAGGTACATGAATTTCTGTGACACAAACACGGACGTGTTACGTAATTAAATGAATTTTGAATTGGGGGTCAATTTTGGGAGACAAATAAGTAAATTTTTAAAAAGTTTGCATATTGTAGGTACCGTTTGACAAATCAAATGAAAGGGCTTAGTGGGGGTCCCAAGAATATTTTTTTTATAATATACAGGGTGTAAAAAGACATCACAAAGCCGTCAACTACGCATACTGTACATCTAACCAAGTAGCTTTGCGCAAAAATTTTTGCTGGGAACCGATTTTTATTTTTAGGGAGTAAAAAATTGCAATTTTTATTGCGCGATATTTTTAAAGTTATATAATAAAATATTAGGTTGGGGAAAAAGTCTTTTCGCATTATAGTATGTATGAACTTGTAATAAAATCTCTTTGGCTAAGTATACTATTAATATCTGTCTGGTTTTGGTATCATTGAAAGTTTAAATTTTAAAGAACATAATTCCAAATTCAAATTAGGAAAATGTGTGATTTTCATTTGTTTTTCGTACTGTCAAGATGAGTGAATCTAATGAAGAAATTCGATACATTTTAAAATTTTACTACAAAAAAGGTAAAAATGCAACGCAAGCCGCGAAAAAAATTTATGGACCTAGTGCAGTGTCTGTGAGAGTAGCACAAATTTGGTTTAAGCGTTTTCAATCCGGAAATTTTGATGTCAAAGATGCACGTCGCTCTGGTCGCCCTATTACGGATAAAATGGATGCCATTTTTGAAAAAGTGGAGCAAGATCGGTATATCAGTAGTTACGACGTAGCTGACAAACTGGGAATTGACCACAAAACAGTTTTGGCACATTTCAAAAAAACTGGGTACACAAAAAAGCTCGATATTTGGGTACCTCACGAGCTCACTGAAAGAAACCTAATGAACCGTGTAGCTACTCATTTGTGATTCTTTATTACGACGTAATGAAACCAAACCATTTTTGAAGAAGCTGATAACTGGTGACGAAAAGTGGATCACGTACGACAAGAACGTGCGAAAAAGGTCGTGGTCAAAGGCCGGTCAGGCTTCACAGACTGTGGCGAAACCAGGGTTAACTTGTAACAAGGTGATGCTGTGTGTGTGGTGGGATTGGAAGGGCATTATTCATTATGAGCTGTTACCACCAGGCAGGACCATCGATTCTGAACTCTACTGCAAACAACTGATGAGATTAAAGCAAGAAGTTGAGAGAGAGCGGCCGGAATTAATCAACAGAAGGGGTGTGGTTTTTCATCATGATAACGCTTCTTGGATGCTTGGCATTGACTCAGCAAAAATTAAGATAGTTTGGCTGGGAGGTGTTAATGCATCCGCCGTATAGTCCTGACCTTGCACCTTCAGATGTCCACCTGTTTCGGTCTCTTCAGAATTCTTTAGCAGTGTCAGGTTAACATCACGAGAGGACTGCCAAAACCACTTGTCGCGATATTTTGATCAGAAGTCCCAAAATTTCTATAGCAATGGGATCATGTCCCTACCTACAAGATGGCAAAAAAGTTATCGAACAAAATGGTACCTACATACTTTAGATAAATGTAAATAAACTATATTAAAAAATGTTTTGAATTTTCTTAAAAAATGCGAAGAAACTTGTTCCCCAACCTATTATATGAAAATTGACTATTTCCCCCCTTATTTCCGAAAATACGGAGCCAAAAATTTAAAAGTAGGTACCTAGTTCTTTTAATACATAAAGATTACAGGAAAATCTATAAAAAGTCTATGGTCTTAAAATAAGATGGTAAATCTCCCAATATTGTGCGTACAATTATACATCTGCAGTTGGAATATAAGGGAGAACATGTTTTTCAACTACAATGTTAAGTTTTTTCTTGGGATAAATATTCATCCCAACTACGGAATCCTTCATTGTGCATGGTCCGGCACGCACTTGACATGTTGACACAAATGACACAGTAGTTGAGATGATAATGCAATAAAAATAACTGTACCACCGTATTAGGTAACAGAACTCATTCATACAATCTTTATATCCTATTGTGCCCCTCATTCCTCAATTACGTACCTCCTTACTAACAAAAATAAGTTTATCATAATCAGAAACAATTTTAAAACACACGTATATTATTTTAAAACTTGCTGTATCTACTTAAAAAAAAAGTTTTTACCTCTGCCGTCCGAATTTCCACTTCCTCGAATTCTACGACATCTAAATGTTTATGTTTTGACAAAAAGTCTTCTCGATCAGGCAAACGTTGGCCGAATAACTCGGCTCTGGTGCAAGCATCTTCATATGCCTTTATCGACATGATTGAAATTCACCAACGATTAAAAATATGCACTTTTAGATGAAGAATCTTGTTGTAAATGAATACAATTATCTGAGAGAAGAAAAACACTATGACAGGAATACGTTTTTGGCGCAAGTGTAATTAGACCTTCGGTTTGTTGGAGTTATTGATTTTTCGAGGTACAGCTAATAATGTTTAACTTGGCTTGTTTTGATCAACTTACAAGTAATTACAGATTTTTAATACAAATAACAATATTTATTTTGATTAGCATTATCAAATTTTATAATTACCTATGTAGCATTATGTTTATAAATTATAATCCGGATAGAACAATTCGAATTTCGCGCTTAAATGTCAATGTTGCTAGAGCTGAAAATATAAAAATATACTCAATGGTTCAGCCATTATTTTTTGTTAAGGTTTTTGAGATAAAAATAATAAAAGTGAAATAAAATGCTATTTCTGAATCTAAAAATATTTATTAGTAATGTACGATTTATTTAGCAGAAAAAAGAGATTTGGAAGACCACAGACTTCTGCAAATCAGCTGCTCGTAGGGTCAATAACCGAATGAATGAACTTTTGAACCCCTTTGGGACAGGTTAATGATTGGGCTTAAAGCGAGATAGCAATATTTTCCTCTTGTTTTCCTACTCGGCCCAACTGTCATGACTCTTAATGCTATTGTTATAAAGATTATATTGTTTATGTTGCTACTGCCTACCGGTCTGTGCTGCTACCCGGCATCGGGAAAATGGAAATACCTTGTAATTTTTTTCCGTACGTAGTATGTGCTCTGTGGCTATCATTGAAATCTTTTCAAAATAAATGCTTATAAAATCACTTGTTACCGTGCTATTCAAGTGTCAGACGCAACATTTGTTACGAGTTACTTCTGCTGCCATGTCTACAGGTACCTGAATCATACATTTTAATTTGGAACTTAGAAACTCAAACTTAACCTCCTTTTTTTGGATTTCAATTAAATTTATTTCTTAGTTTATCTTTAAAACAATGTTTATTTTGCCTACCGACATTTTACGTACACGCACGTACATTAATTTCGTACATGTAAATGAGGAAACGGAATATTGCTGTCATTTCTGCATGCCACAACAGATAAACTGAGTAATTATCGTTAACTACAATAGTCCTTTACTTTAGTTGACTATATAATTACTAGTTATTTTACATTTTACGTCAGTTAAAAAGTAAACCATACGTATTCATTTTTTTCTGAAACACCCTCTGTTAATAAACAGGTCGAATACCAATTAAAAATAATAAAATAATGTCAACAGATTTGCCAAATTCTTGTACAATTTCGTGTTAATTCAAAATTATGTAATTTTTACAATAATCCTCTCAACATGAAATGAATAATATAATCAAGTTACCGGTAAATAATGGTGTAATCGTAAAATTATTAAGATACAGCACACAAATTGACCATTTACGTGAGTTTTCTTGTCAACATTTTAACTAAGCATTCACCGTGGAAGTTTTTAATGATAGGGTTCAATCAAAGAGACTGGTGGAAGAGGCTGGTTGGTATAAAATGTGGAATGTATACTTGCCAGGATAAAGGTGTGAAACATGGGAAGTAATTATGGAAAGAGTCAGTAACAAACGGGCTTAAGTATATGTTTTACCGTAGTTGAATGAGTACACAACAATCAAAGCATCTTTTATGAGATGATAAAGTGGTCCACACTAAACAGAATGACAGTGTTGATGTATAAAGCACACATGAATTTAATTGCCCTAGTTATTTTCTCAATTTATGGGTATGGGTACTTTTTTGGGTCATCATCATCATCCCAGCCGTTTCCCAACTTTGTTGCGGTCGGCTTCCAGTCTAACCGGATGCAGCTGAATTCCAGTATTTTACATGGAGCCACTGCCTATCTGACCTCCACAACCCAGTACCTGGTTAATACAATACCCCTTGGTAAGACTGGTTGTCACTCTTCTGGACTTCTGATGACCCGTAATGACTGTCAAAGATCCTAGAATGACAGCCGGGACCATCTGTTTAACATGCTTTCTGAAGCACAGAGGGGTCTTGACCAACCGCGTCTGGTGCGGCGGTTATTACTTAGCCACAAGGGTACCTGGGTTTTGGGTATGGAAATAAACAGGATTTAAAATTATGGATTGAAAATTATAACAGGGAAAATATTTTGTGTATGGAACATTACAAAATTTTATTCAGTCAAGAAGTGCTGAGAAAACCATGAGTTTTCAGTTGAAATAAAAAAATTACAACATAAAATCTTCAATTACCGTAAAACAGGGTGATTGGAAATTAAGGGGTGAATCGATACGCAACTTTAAAATGGATTTTAACCTTAAAATAATATAGTTTGTTGCCAATAAGGACACTTAATCGTTAATTAAAGTACAGGTAACACATTATAGTCCTTTTTGGCAACAAAAGATATTATTTCAACGTTAAAATCCATTTTAAAGTTGCGTCTCGATTCACCCCTGCATTTCTATTCTCCCCGTTTTACCCAGTACCTACTTCAAAACACTTTAAAAATGATTAATTAATATTAAATCATAGACCTTTTCATAACACCATCCTTTTCTTTCAGTTCCGCTGACTTTGGACACTATATCCAAGTTCCGCAGTGACTTCTATTCAGACCCCAAAAATGAACTCGCACAGAATGCTTGCACAAGATTTGACCCATTTGAGGTTGCTATCAGTAGAAAGAAGACTGAGACTACCCTACATGTCTACAACATCAAAGTAAGTCATCGACCTGAAACTGTTAAAAAATTTCACTCACATAAATATGTTAGTTGACAATAACCCCAATAACCAACCCTGGCTCTGGGATATTCTTGTATTTGCTTAGTTTGTTTAAAAAGAAACGATTTTTGCCATAGAATAGAATACCCTTTATTATGTAGGTACACCATACAAGTTACAGATATAAATGTTTAAATTTTACATAGGGTGACACAATGGGCGGTCTTATCGCTAAAAGCGATCTTATCGCTAAAAGCGATCTTTTACAGACAACCTTTGGATGGATTAAAGGGAGCAGGAGTGACAATACTGCAGGTAGTCAGTGGTGTACCATTAACATATACAATAAATATACACATACACAAAGCATACACTTATTTATTAAATATATACATATATACAATAATACACATGAAACAAGAGCAGGGAACCGTATTATGTAATGATGATGTTTATGGAGAGAGATATATTGATGATATATTTCTTGATTTAACCATTATGGATGGAACCTTTGCCTCTACAATAATAGTTCAGTGGATTTCCTACTTGATAGGTTACCTATTGATTGCAGTATGTTATAGCCAGGGACCGTACAACCCTGGTTAAGGGTTAAGCCTTTCGAAGGGGGAACCCATTCAACGGGTTACCTTTATCATGGTGTAACCCATTGAAAGGGTTACATGATAACCCATTGAATGGGTTTTATACTTGAAACCCAGTGAAAGGGTTACATGATAACCCATTTCAATGAGTTCTATACCTACTTGAAACCCAGTAACATGAAAATCTCATAATATTACGTTATTTCGATATCTGCCCAGCACGCGTAGCAGGACCAATTCTATCTCTATTCTACCCAGGGACCATTTTGGTTACCATTTAGAAAAACCTTATTGAATACCTTTTCAATGGAAAGGGTTTTCGATAGAGTTTTTCTAAGCAGTTAAGCAAAAACCCATACGGTGTGGGTAATTTTGAATGGCTTAAATTAAGCCGTTCAAAAGGGTTACCCTTATCATATGGGTTTTTGTTAGCCGCTTGGAAAAACCCTATCGAAAACCCTTTCAATGGGTAACCAAAATGGTCCCTGGTTATAGCATATAGGTACTGAAAGTTGTAACTAGTGGACGAGCAGAACTTCCTAACACAAGTATATTTCTTACATATTATTATAGGGAAATTCCCTAGACTGTAAACATATTTATAAGTTATTGAAACATTTTTTATTTGTATTTGTTGTCAAGACAAAATAATGCTGTGATCACCAACATAAATTTACTGCATTAAATCAAATTAAACTGTCTACTCTATATTTTAAAGTTAATTTTCGATTAACAGGTTGAGTCTGAAGCCAAGCCGGTGACGAACCAAGAGAACTCGGGACGCTGCTGGCTGTTTGCAGCCCTCAATGTTATGCGTCTACCCTTCATGAAGAAGTATGGCATTGAGGAATTTGAGTTCTCACAGAGGTATGTTTTTTTTTCGCATTTACACTATTTGAGCAACTTGTCCTCCTTCAGCAACTTTTAATGCTTCTTTGCTCCTGGTCTATACAGCCAAGAGCACATTACAGCCGCAACGCATTTTCGTACAAAAAAGTGCGATGCGGCCCGCCTGTGGTGTGCCAATGGTTCTTAGAAAATGTACGAAAGTGATGAAGTGGGATTTTTGCAATGCGTTGCGTTGTGGTGCGGCCCGCCCATGAAGGTATAGATTGAACATTGAGGCAACACTCAAAATACCTAAGGGAAGACGACTGTGGTCGGACTCTCTCTTTCTGAATACATACATACGATAAAGAAAACATCACTGTCTCGTCCTTATGGGCATAATAAATTGGTCCCAAAACTTTTACCAATATTGTAATCTAACTACCACCAGATTTTATTTGATGGCACGGTTGGCGCAGTGGTCAAGCGATTGACTGCTGCGCTGAGTGTCGCGGGTTCGTTTCCCGCACGGAAAAAATATTTGTATGACCTACAAGTAGTTATTCCGGGTCTGGCTGTTTGTGTATGTGAGTTTAAATGTTTGTAAACGCACCCACAATACAGGAGTAATTACTAGTGTGGGGCAACGTTTAAAAAAAAAATTGATGTAAACCATGAATTGATGACTATTCAATAATGCTATTCAATTTTATCTAACGAACGTTTTAAAACGAAGTTGGCTATACCTACCACCATGTTATTTTGGATAAGAGCAAGAAAATTGTGGCTTTCTTTTGACAATTTTCATAACATTTGAAAGGAAAAACATTCATACGCTCGAAAATGGCGGAAGTAGTGGCAACGGCCGCGGCTCACGCAAACGCGCGATACGAAGTTTCGAACCCTGACAGGCGCTACACTTTGTGTAAATTATTTAATCACCACTGCTATCAAAACGGTGGGAACATTTAGGCTGATTATGTATGTTATGTACGCTCGATAATCGCCAGTGTGTAAAGGCCGTAATGAAACTTTTCCGTTTGTGCTCACGATGTCACGTTACACGAAACGTGTTGTGTACTTGGCATTATCTTGTTATGTCTACCTTAACTTACTGCTATCATAATTCAGCTCCTTGGTTTATTTATCTTCAACATTACCTACTTAATGAAACTCGAGTTTCAAATCAATAGAATAGAATACTCTTTATTATGTACACCATAAAAGTTACAGATATAAATGTTTAAATTTTACATAGGGTGACACAATGGGCGGTCTTATCTCTAAAAGCGATCTTTTACAGACAACCTTTGGATGGATTAAAGGGAGCAGGAGTGACAATACTGCAGGTAGTCAGTGGTGTACCATTAACATATACAATAAATACATACATACACAAAGCATACACTTATCTAATAAATATATACAATAATACACATGAAACAAGAGCAGGGAACTGTATTATGTAATGATGATGTTTAAGGAGAGAGGAAGTGTTTTTTTACCTGAAACTTAAAAGTGGACAAAGATTGAGCACGCCTTACCGACACGGGCAAGGCATTCCATAACCGCACTGCTTGAACTGTAAAAGACTTGTCATAAAAGCTAGTGGAATGCATCAGCAAATCTAGTCAATATCAAGTTTAGGTTTAGCGATAAATACTTCGTAGGTAATTCATAATTTTCATCTGTCTAGCCTTTTCCCAACTATGTTGAAGCCGACCCAAGCTGCATACCACAGCTACAGCTGAATACCAAGATTTCACATGGAGCATTTTTGAAAGCTCTACTTGTAACTTATCTCAACTTTGGCTTGTGGTTGGATTGGTTCCTGGCTGAATAAAGCGGAACTTTTTCGAAAGTCGAGTCATTTATTTCTATTAGGCCAGGGGTCGGCAACCTGCGGCTCGCGAGCCGCATGCGGCTCTTTCCATGTAAAGTTGTGGCTCTCCAATTCCATATGCAAAAATTAATTATTATTCAATAACTGCAGTTATAATTATTATTGGATTCATTATTTTATTGCGAGAGCAGTGGTGGCCCAGTGGTAACGGCCGCGACTTACAAGTAGGAGGTCGTGGGTTCGAACCCAGACAGGCGCTTTAGTTTGTGTAAATTATTTCATAACCACTTCTCTCAAAACGATGAAGGAAAACATATTCAGGTAACCGGCATGTCCTAGAACCAACAATTCTAAGACATGTGACTACCAACCCGCACTGGGCCCGCGCGATAGATTACAGCCCACTCCCTCTCAAAGAGAGGAGGCCTGTGTCCCAGCACTGGGAACATTATAGGCTGATTATGTAACTATTTTATTATTCTAGCAGCTAGCTAAAATGCCTTAATATGTTTTTTGATAAAAAATCTGTTTTTTTATGAATACATATTATTTCGTATTTAAAGTCCGTTAGTTAAATCAAAAATATATAAGCAAATACTATAATATATAATAGAAACAAAATTTTCAGTGGCTTTTTAAAAACTGGGAAATTTTGTAAATTGTAACTTTTGGCTCCTCCGTCTCAAAAGGTTGCCGACCCCTGAATTAGGCACATAACAGGTACTTGTGAATTTCAAAATGTACAAGACAATAGAATTTATTCTAGTTGCCACTTCCAAATGGCAGTTTCGAATGTAAAAGAATGGGTTAGAAACTCAATTACTTACTCTTTTAAAATGTTCTACAATATTTTGTACTCATTAATTATTATAAACGTGAAGACGATGTACTACCGCGAATGTTCCCAGTCGACCACTTTTCAACCTTATTATTATGGGCATAAGGCCGAAAAGTGTACGACCGGGAACGTTCGCGGTGGTACACAGGGCTACACATCAAGCTATACATTTCCAGTATACACTGACCTTTCATTGTGCGGAAATCCTATACAATGCCAGATCAGGTTATACTGGATATGTACAGCTTGATGTGTAGCCGTGAGTACATGGAATACAATTACTACACTGCAATAGGTACTACAAAGAAATAAAAATTAAGCAATGACAGATAAATTATAATTATACAGTGTGAGTCTTCATAATGTGCACATATCGAAAAGAGTGAAACTAAGCTTAATTTTATCGACGGAAAAAATATAAAAAAAATATTAAACAATTTTTTTTTTACAAAAAAGGGTCTCTACCTGCTAAAGTAAAGTACGTAGTCGAGTGCAAGGCCTTTCTTTAACAGTTGATAGGAAACGTTGTGATTGAGTTATAAACATGGTATTTTTACTTTTGGAAAGCTGATACGATGGAAAATAATTTAAAGTAATAAAAAAGGGTAGGTAATCAGGACTTTTACTGAGAAATTTTACAATTATTATAAAAATTTATGAAAAAATATCAGATATTTGTTATAAAATCACCCTAATACTCAATTGAGGGCGAGTTTTTCGTTAGTTTTTATTTTACGAAGACGCCCTATTATTTCCAGTCATTACTGAGTTTGTTTCATCGTGACAGATTGTTTAGTTTAAAAGTTATACCGATTTGTTTACACAGGGGTCACAGCAGCGAACAAAATTTAAAAACTGCTATAAAAATTAAATTAAATTTTTAGATTTTTTTAAACTATTTTTTCCGTCGATAAAATTAAGCTAAGTTTCCCTCAATTCGATATGTGCACATTATGAAGACTCACACTGTATTATGTGATAGGTCTCTCACATATTTATTAATATTGTAACCGCAAACTATTTTCCTGAAATTCTAACAAATAATGCCTTGTAATCTCCGAATGGTTAGGCAACATTTCGCCAGGTATGTTTAAGTCCCATGTAATAGTGGGCGAGCCTATTACCATCAAACGGGCACAAATCCAGACTCCGAGCTGCTACTGAGAAATTCCTGATGGAAAAACCCAATAACACATGCTCGACCTGGGAACCGAACCCAGGAACCTCATGCTCCGTAGTAGCGCTTGTGACCACTACAGACTACCGACGAGGCAGTAGTAAACCTCAATGTACACACAGCTACACATCAAGCTATCATCATTTCGGCCGCAAGACGTCCACTGCTGCGGGTCTACACCGAACATAAATCCAAAGTATCGGCCAAATGTTTGGCCGTTTCTTGTCTACCGCTAACTATGGCTGAGTACGGCGAAAGAAAAAAAAACCAAACAGTCAAAGAGATAAGCCAAAGTCAAAAATATGACTTAAGACGCAGATATATGCCAGTGACCTTGAGTGGTTAGCTTGCGTGTTCTGTACTGAGCTCACGCAACGCGTCGTACGTTCAGCCAGTAATAGGACACGCCCATCAAGGAGCGCTGTCCTCAATTTGACGCATTATTAATTTATTATACACAAAACAAAAGGTATTTTAATAAAACGCGTATACTAAAAGATCGCTAGTTAAATTATCTTTAAATTGGTGAAGGTTTCAGAAAAATACGCTTGGTAAATTTTGCACCATTCTCAGTTAATATAAATATAATCTAAAATATTCACATATTAAGTTATTGAGAAAATGCTCAAATGTATCATATATTTTTTTCAAATCATTAATACTACTCGTTTAGACGTGATCTTCAGTATAAAAACATTAAAAGTCGGTTATCGTCCCCTTAAAGTCGGGTAACGACTCAAAGTAAAATAAGGAAACTTTGCAAGTTATAAAACGGCCGAACATTCGGCCAATACTTCGGATTATCGCTTCGGAATAGACCCCCTGGACATAGGCCTCCCCCAAAAAGAGGGGGGGGGGGGATTTGCCATAATTTGACGCCACAGATGGCGCAGTGGTTAAGCGATTGACTGCTGCGCTGCGTGTCGCGGGTTTGATTCCCGCACGGAATAAATATTTGTATGACCTACACGTAGTTGTTCCGGGTATGGCAGTTTGTGTATGTGAGTTTGAATGTTTGTAAATGCACCCACGATACAGGAGAAATTCCTAGTGCGGGGCAACGTTTAAAAAAAAAATTGCCAAGCTTGGCAGGCGGGTTGGCTATCGCAGTATGGTTTTAAAAATGCATAGAGAACGCTGCTGCCCATTCTCTAGTAAGTCCCTTAGTCGCCTTTTACGACACCCATGGGAAGAAATGGGATGGTGCTATTCTTTACGTCCGGCACCAAACGGAACGTTCACATCAAGCTATACATTTCCAGTATCAGCTGACCTCTCATTGTACGGAAATCTTATACAATGCGAGATCAGCTTATACTGGAAATGTATAGCTTGATGTGTACCATATATTACAGGCCAGATACTTCACAAGTAGTCTTTATCTCCACAGCTACCTCTTCTTTTGGGACAAGATCGAGCGCGCACACTACTGGCTGAACAACATTGTCGCCACCGCCAGGCAAGGAGAGGAACTGGAAGGAAGACTTGTCAACTTTTTGTTAAAGGTACTTATATATTTTTTTTTGGGTTCCGTACCTCAAAAAGATAAAACGGATCCCTTATAGGATCACTCGTGTGTCCGTCTATCTGTCTGTCCGTCTGTCACACCGTATTTGCTCCGAATCTACTGGAACGATTAAGTTGAAATTTGGTACACAATATGATTTTCTGTGACAACATAAATTATGTAACCAATACTATGTAACAATATTTTGATTTAAAAGAGTGTCCGTGGAGTTTCTTGCCCGTTCTTCTCCATAGGAACCTACTGCGCTTTGGAATGGGCAACTAGCTTCATCTGACTGAATGACCCCTTGACAATTCAAAAGTGCCTATAATAGGTCTATTTGAAATAAATGCTTTGAGTTTGAGTTTGAGCTATCCAAACACGAACGTGTAACGTAAATAAGTTATTTTTAATATGGGTTTAGGGAAAAAAATTCAAAATTAAAAAAAAATAATGCTAACTGTACCGTGTGACATATTAAATGAAAGGGCTTGTGAAAATTTCAAATATATTTTTATTTAAACAAATTGTAAAGTTATTAAAGAAAATAGATGAAAATTAATCATTCCGCCCCTTTTCTCCGAAACTGCTGAACTGCTAACTCTATTCGTAGAGTCCTATTGAATGACTATTTCATGAAATAGTCATTCAATAGGATTCTATGAACTTAGATAGTTGTATTGCTGATTCTAATGATTATAATTCTGTAAAGCCATATTTGTTACGGCCGCGAATCATATTTAGATCAACATACAACCTGTATGGGCACTAATTGTATAAAAATTGCTCATGGTGTGGTATTAGGCCTGGCTCCCATTGGCAGTACGGCATAGCAAGGTATTTTTAGGCGACGAATAAAAATATAACTTAATTGTATGGAAATAAAGTTGAAATTTCAATGTTAACTGTTATAAGTACAAAAACAATACCGCAATATGCTTGACATAGAAATTTCAACTTATACATATTTGTAATTTCTGTGTTTCGCATTTTTCTCTACAATTTAACAATTTTGAATAATTGTAGACTTAGTTTTGTGGTATAGGGCCCAAACATACATAACATTTATGTATCACCATTTACTATGGTGACTGATTCCATACTGAAGTTTATATCAATCCGTGTCCGTAAATACACGAGTTAGTAAAATGAATAGTTTATTATGACTTCAAGTGAATCGTAAAGATCGCTTTGAAACCTATTATTTGTTTGAGCGTGGAGTTTATTACTAAGCACTTATTAATAATTATTTGAACCGGACATAACTATGCTATTGTACTGGCTGGCCGTCAAAATCCTGCAATAAAACTTGTGCTTGACACAATATTAATTTATTATTTAATTGTTCACTAGTTTATGTCAAAGCAAAAGGAGTATGTAAGGACCGTAGCAGATGACGTTCTGTATCGTTTCTGCCTACCCCCCATGGGAAGAAAGCGTGAGTTTATGTATGTGTGTATGCAATTAATGTCATTGCAGTTTCGGTATTTCGGTACCAACTGGTTTCAATACCGATAACTTATTTTATAATAAAATTAAAATAATAAATAACTACTTCATCCCAGCGCACAGTATGGTATTTTCATGATCTAGACGGACAATATTATTTAACTCAATATATGTGTATGGAATACCCTAACAATTAATCAAGTACGTATTAAATAAAATTTAAACACATTGGGAAGGTTTTAAATATTATATTTCAACATAATAATACAAAAAAAAAAAAACAATTAAAATAAAATAAAAATAATGATTTATTTCTCTCAAAAAGGTACAGACTTTGGTTCATATCATATTATGTCAAATCAGACAGAATTACATAAATTAGATAGGTACCTATCAGTCAGAATCTTCATCAAATTCTTCGGAATCTGATAGATATCGTCCTAATTCACCGTGGTCAGATGACAAAAGCTCGCGCACTTCAGAAGTAATTTGACCCCGTTTAGTTTTTGGAGGAGCCCTTAAACTTGCAATGAATGGATCTGATGACACAAGCAATCTATTTAGTAAATCAGTGTTTGTATTAACTCTTGACGACTTTCTCGTAAAGAGTTCTCTAAATTTTCTATTGTGCTTATTTCTAGCCTCTTGTGCTTCTTCCGAAAGTTGTCCTATTGGAAGAACACATGCAGCAATGATATCTTTTCCGTGGAAAAGTATTTTATGTACGCTTACAGGCATTGCGTACCATGAGTACTCTTTAATATATAGCTTCCTTGTTTCCTTAGCGAATTTATGAAATTTATCGACATTTATCGGAAACCCGCAATTTATACATTCTAATATGACACGGAAGCGATTGATAAGCTCAACATTAACACCTGTTATTTCTGCTGACATTTCAGCATTTCTGAAAAACTTGCGAGCCGTGTTCCCGTCATTTGTATTGCCTGTCTGTTGTTTAGGCATATCTACCAATAAGCCCAACTCGCGCCTAAACTTCTCTTGTACGTTTTTCTTTTTTTCAGCTACTTTTTTTTTATTATCTGCTCCCCGAGCCTGCCATGTTTTTATATCAAGACGATAAGATATGTGTAAGATGCATTCAAAAAATCTTATCCATGAATGCAGAGGGGACAGGCCCAATGAGAGAAACTCGCTTTTTACCGTCTTTTTTAACATCAGCCTTTCGTTGTTCATTTCTCTAGGCTTTGCACCACATAAATAACAGGTTTGTGTGGACGCGCACGAAGTTACTGCATTACAAATTTTGCCATCAATCATGCAGAATATCAATGTTGGCTTTACAAAGACTTCTGTGTCATTTACAACAATTTTAGTAGGCGACAAAGTAGTTACCTGCTCCTTAACTTTGTCAACTTCCGTGAGAATTAAGTCCACAGTTTCCTTTCCAAATACAAACTTAATGGGTCTACAATATCTAGTAGACGATGTGGAAGGATTTTGCCACACAATTGTTTTAATGTCTTGGTCACTCACTGCATACATTTGGATAGGCACCATCGAAATACTGAATAAACTGGCATCACTGCAATGTTCGTCCGAAAATTTTTGTTTGTACCTGGTTTGTTCCGCTCCATCACAACCCCATTTCACAATTATATCCAGGTTTCTCAAGTCGGTTATAGTCTTCAAGACCTCTTCTTGTACTTTGCATAGTCGTGTAATCGTGTGATCCATTAAAGATTGTAGTTTAATTTCAGCGTGCGTTTCGGTGACATTAATACCACTAGGATAGCACATTTGTTTTGCCGCTTTAACTTTATAATAAGGTGGATATAGTTTTTTATTCACTTCTTTTATTTGCTGGCGTATAACATTATATTGATGTGATGAGAGATTTGCATCTATAATTAATGAGAGAGCTTGTTCTTCTGAAAGTCCGTAATGGATTTTGCATGCAGAACTCTTCCGCGCTTTTTTAATTTTTGTACCTCTCTGAGGTGAAAAGAGACAAAGTTCTCTTACAATAGCAGCTGAATCTTTTTTTCCAGCTTGTCGAAGGCTTACCTCGGTTGCCATCGATAACTCTTCCTGGCTCGATGTGTCAAGGAGCTGTTGAATTCGTCGCCTTTTTGTTTTATCGCTTGAATGTTCAAAGACTTTTTGTGGTCTTCCGGGTCGGTTACTCGTTCCAGGTAGTGAAATATCCATGGTAGGTTCACTGACAATATTTGGAAGCGAAATATTCTCTTCTAACCACGAAGAGTTCGCTTTAAAGAAGCGTTCTCGGTGCCTTCCCGACTTCGACCATTTTGCATCGATTTTTGTGCAATTATTTCTTATTATTGTTCTAATTCTCTTTAAATTGTCATCACTGAGGGGTGGGTCACCAAGTTCTTGTAGAATATGATGTAATAAGGCATCCATTCTCGTTTGTTTTGCGTTTGCAAACCAAACACCGAAAAACGAACGTCGCGATATTTGCGGAGTCATTCTGAAAATAAGAAATAATTGTATGAGTGTCGCAAACTTTCGCCAAGTAATAAACTTGTTACGTATAGCTTAAAGATGGTTCTTTCATTAGAATATAATACGTGATCGGAATAATGCGGAATAATAAACTAAAACTCAAGTACAAACTAAAAAAACTTTTTTTTTTTACCATAAATACCTTGATCTATTCTTTTGAACCTAACGATAAAATTTATACACGAATTAAAGAAAATATGTATGCAAACTTACCTTGAGATTCACGTGGAAACAATAACAACAAAAAATCACTATTAACGTACACAAACACAGCGTATTCATCGAGCAAACTCAGACGAATGACACGAGCGCGAGGCTGATAGTACGTGTCTGTGAAGCGCAGGTAGGCGGCCGTTCCGACCCTTGTATCTATTGTTCGGCACGACTTCTGGGTAAATAAACCTTTGTCCATTGTAGTATAACTTGTCTTCAGTCAATACACACTAGTGTTAAGCCTGTTCAGACAAGTACCAATAATTTATAATGTCCGTCTAGATCATGAAAATACCATACTGTGCAGCGGGGTAATTGTGTAACAGACAAGACAAAGAAAATGAGGCTAATTAATTAGCCAAATTTTGACGTGGTACTTGCGGTGCGTTTATAACCTATATACCTACTTTTACTTATAATAGAATGGATTTTTAACCTGTATTGTCCCACTGGTGGGCAAAGGTCCACAGCTTCCCACTGTTCCCTATGTATTGCCTTCTTCGGCCAATCTTCCATAAACGCCTCTCAGTCATCACAACAGCGATTCCTAGCTCGGCCTCCGACGGCTACGACGCTCGTGTTCTGTCTGGCTCGGGGCCATCTGTCCCGATGCATCCTACATACGTGTTGAAGTTATTATAACGCTCGATCAATGTGCTGAATTGAACGCCCTGATTGCTCAGGAGCTGGATGTTGACATATTTATGTATAGCAGTAAATCTATGTACTTATATATCTATCTATGTTGTTTTTTGTCTGTGTGGTGCCGGACGTAAAGAACCTACTATTTGGAATGGGCAACTAGCTTCATATTTGTAACTGACCGACTTCTTGACAATTCAAAAGTGCCTGTCAATGGTTTAATTAAAATAAATGCTTTAAGTTTGAGTTTGAAATGGGCAGCAGCGCTCTCTATACATTTTAATACCATACTGCGATTGCCAACCCGCCTGCCAAGCGTGGCAATTATGGCAACCCCCCCCCCCCCTCTTGGGGAAGGCCTATGTCCACCAGTGGACGTTTTTCGGCTGAAATGTTGATAAATGATGATGATGTATGTTTTCCTTGTTTGCATGAAGTTTTTCAGTTAAATGTTATGTTATATAAATAAATAAATGTATGGGTCCAAGCAAAAAGGGTCCAGTAGTGGGGTATTGAGTTAAGACTAGATTCGGTATCGAGAATAGTCAATTGATAATAAGGATTACAAAAATATTCAAAAACTGGCACAATTTTTTTTTATCACACTTTTGAAGTTGAATTGCTGAAAAAGCTTGATTTGAGAAAAACCATTTTCAAATTTGACATGGTACATTTTTACTAAACTTATCTCTTAGAATTTCTGGTACTTAGAAATATCATATATAGTCATTTACTATATGAACTTGTAGATAATTGAGCATTATCGTCATCATTTCAGCCGAAAGACGCCCACTGCTGGACGTAGGCCTCCCTCAAAGGGGGGGTTTGCCATAATCGCCACGCTTGGCAGGCGGGTTGGCGATCGCAGTATGGTGATAAAATGCATAGAGAACGCTGCTGTCTATTCTCTAGTAAGTCCCTTAGTCGCCTTTTACGACACCCACGGGAAGAAATAGGGGAGTGCTATTATTTACGTCCGGCACCACACAGACGCGAATAGAGCATTAATAATCAATTAAAATCGCGAAATGAAATTTTTTCACTCAACTTGACAAAAATGCGTAAGTATATTATATCTCGGAAACTAAATGCCGAGAACTGTAATGCTATTCTGTAAAAAATCTCACCGTGATATCCTAGGTGAAGTGAGCTTGAAGTGAGGTGTCAATAGTGTCAATCCCTAGCGATTCGTAACATCAGGTGGAATGACAGATCCCTTAAATCTCACTTCACCTAAGATTGCACGGTGAGATTTTTGCAGAATAGACCGGCTTTTTGCTTGGACACAAATAAACAATTTACAAAATAAATAAAGATCAGTACGAAAATCATTTATCATAATATGAAGGGCTTATTAATAATGTATCAGCCTCCTATCTCAGTTGGTAGGTATATTTGCACTGATAACGTGTATCAATGCAAATAATATGCAACTTGTGACTGTTGGAATTTGCGATGGCGTAATGAAACTTGGGCAGCAGCGTTCTCTATGCATTTTTAAAACCATACTGCGATCGCCAACCCGCCAAGCGTGGCGATTATGGCAAATCCCCCCCTTTTTGGGGGAGGCCTAAGTCCAGCAGTGGACGTCTTTCGGCTGAAATTATGATGATGAATGAAACTTTATAATCTCTTTTATTACTTTAGGTGATATTTTGAAGTTATTTAACAAAAAATAAGGCATTTTGACCTTAATAATCCTGTAAAGTTTCTGCAGTTTTTTTAATTAAAATACTTCCGAACCCTGCTTTACGAGTTGACAAAACATCGAGATTTCCTTACATACATACATAACATCACGCCTGTAATCCGTGAAGGGTTAGGCAGAAGTGGTGGGTGTACTATAGACCATAGTACACCCATCATTTCGCCAGTTATGTTTAAGTCCCATGTAATAGGGGGCGAACCTATTGCCATCAACCGAGCACAAATCCAGACTCCGGGCTGCTAAACCCAATAACACTTTGCCCGACCTGGGAATCGAACCCAGAACATCATGCTCAGCAGTAGCGCTTGCGACCACTAGACCAACGAGGCAGTCGAGAGTTCTTTTTCCATGTAAATTTAGTACTTATTAATGTAATAATTCACAAAAGAGAAAAAAGAGAAAATACCTTTATTTGCGGTAAAAATGACGCTAAGAAAAAGAACAATTTGGGGGAAAATATGCGTCACATCCACGCAAAACGGCCAAAAATATTAATTTCACAATTTTCGTTATTGCACCTACCACTGCTTGTCTGTGTCTTGTCTTGACTGGTAGAAAAACGCCAAGACATTAATTCCGTCTCGGTATATTTGTGTGCTTAAAGTATTAAATAGATAAATAATAAAACGGCCGCCACTCGGCATAATGCTGCGGCCCTATGCGAGACAGACCATCCGGAATAAATTCTCTAAAATGATGATGAACACCGCATCAGAATCCATTGCGTAGTTTAGAAGAAGTAAGCGGTCACTAAGGGATTTATTAGAGAATGAGCCGCAGCGTTCTCTATGCATTTTAATACCACACTGCGATCGCCAACCCGCCTGCCAAGCGTCGCAATTAATGCACCCCCCCCTCTTTTTTTTTGGGAGGCCTATGTCCAGCTTTGGACGTCTTTCGGCTGGCATGATGATGATGAAGCGGACATACAGACAAACGCGAAAAGCGACTTTGTTTTATACTATTTATAGATATACAAACAGATTGTTGGGCTATAATAATAATAACTGTTCAAAGTTTCGCCAGTTCGGTGAGTCTGCCCAAGACCTCATTCCACCGGCCCCTTCTATTATCGGACATCTAGACGCACTGCAGGTTACCATCCCTTCCTTGTTGCTATTCCACCAATTCGCACGAAGCGTTTCCAAATGACTTTTATAATGCGCACAGCAAAAGAGTGGAACTCTCTGCCTGCGTAAGTGTTTCCGAACGCATATACAACCCTAATCTCTTCAAAGTTAGAGTAAACAGGCATCTTCTGGGTAAGCTCAGTCCATCGTCGACTTTGTCTATGTCACCTTTGCCCTAGACTAAGGTCAAGAGCAAACCCATCCTAAATTAAAATAAAAAAATAATTACATTTTATGGTTTTTTTTTTCAGGACCCAATCAACGATGGCGGCCAATGGGACATGATAGTGAACTTGGTCAACAAATATGGCGTCGTCCCAAAGAAGTGCTTCGCGGAATCGTTCAGTTCGAGACGCAGTTTGCATATGAACGCAATCATTAAGACTAAGGTAAGAAAAACATCATCATTTATCTAGCCTTACACAACTAGAAAGAAAAAAAAAAGAAAATTATTTACAAATATTTACATTTAAATATGACGCAGAATAAAGAAAAAACCGGCCACATGCGTGTCAGGCCACTCACAATCAAGGGTTCCGTAGTTGGGATCAATTTAATACAAAAACAAACTTAACACTGTAGTTGAAAAATATGTTCACCCATACATCCATACGTCACGGTCAATTCTCCAACTGCAAATGTAAATTGTCATGTCTGTTTGGTGCCGGACGTTAAGAATAGCACTTCCCTATTTCTACCCGTGGGTGTCGTAAAAGGCGACTAAGGGACTTACTAGAGAATGGGCAGCAGCGTTCTCTATGCATTTTAACATCATACTGCGATCGCCAAGCCGCCCCTTTGGGGGAGGCCTATGTCCAGCAGTGGACGTCTTTCGGCTGCAATGATGAATTGTAAGTTAGTCGACCTTTACCCGTTAACATGTAAAGCCTACTTAACTGTGATAGTTTTTCTTTTACTTCGTTCTAAATCCTGACCATTTTATTACACAACGAAGTGACAGCTAGCACATGTCAGATTACTCCGTGAATTAATAATTCGACTTTAAGTATCATATTGTCATTGGATAACAGACTTTAAATTACAATGTTGGTAGTATAATTAGTATAATGGTACAAGCGCTACTGCGGACCATGAGGTCCTAGATTAGATACCCAGGTCGGAAAATATAGTTAGGTTTTTTCATCAGAAATTTTATAGTAGCAGCCGAGTGATTCGATTTGTGGCTGGTCGTTGCCAATAGGCTCGCCCCCATGCACATGGGACTTACAAAACACTTATTTATTTGTCGGCCTAAAATTCAGCAACATGAATACCGTTCGCTGACGGAGCCATTAAATACTCCCGTGAGCCCTTGTCTGTGGAGAGACGCCGCTTACTCACCGGAGATCTGAGCCGTCCATGAACCTCCACTTGTGGAGGTTCCAAGTGGACCACAGTAACTTGTGCCCGGATGGGACGCTCACTGGTTCAATAAAGAAATCAGGAGGTTTAAGCAGTTCTTGCCAAAGATCACATCTTTCTGTGGAGGGTTTGCCTGCTGGACTCACACCTAAGAAAATTCTCATTATATTACTATCTGTTATAATCTGAGGTCGGAATTAGGTAGAGTTATTTATGTACTTGTATCGAAATGTTGATATTAATATGGATCTTTCCGGGATTTCTAATAGACAATCCCGTGTGACCAACAATATTACAAATAAATAATAATGAAAACCTCGGAGATAGATAAGACAAATAAAACAAAGATAATTAGAAAGTTTGAATGCGGAAGAAAGAGACGAAATCTAGTACATTTCGTTAAGCGGGCAGTGCTCCGCCTTTCCGCTATTGTTTTTTAGGGTTCCGTACCCAAAGGGTAAAACGGGAACACTATTACTTAGGCTCCGCGCTCTGTCTGTCTGTCTGTCCGTCTGTCACCAGGCTGTATCTCATGAACCGTGATAGCTAGACAGTTGAAATTTTCATAGATGATGTATTTCTGTTGCCGCTGTAACAACAAATACTAAAAAATGTAATAAAATAAATATTTAAGGGGGCTCCCATACAACAAACGTGATTTTTTTGCTCGTTTTTGCTCTATATTGATAACGGGAACAGGTAGACGCTTGAAATATTCACAGAATATGTAGATATATATTGACTTTAAAAATAAATAATTAAAATAAAATTTTAAATTCCCATACAAAAAACGTGTTTTTTTGCCATTTTTATAGATCCCCCATCACATCGGCGGCCATTTTTTTGGTTCGTTTTTGAGAACCCTTCGTGCGTGAGTCCGACTCGCACTTGTTCGTTTTTTTTTGTTCTCACAAGCTATGTTGTGCGGATGTGGCAATAGATCACGGGATTTTTCTGCACTTCAAAATTAATCCCGGGATTTGGGGCATATCCACTTTATTCAGTCGTTGTATGAAATCAGTGTAAGTACATAAATAACTCTACCTAATTCCGACCTCTGGTTATGATATTCTAGCTTCGCGAGTACGCCAAGGAACTGCGCGACAAGGTGGCATGCAAGGCGTCGGACGAGGAGATTCAATGTACTATCAAGGTGCAGATGGCTGTCATTTACAACATCGTTGCGACTTGCTTAGGTAACTTGAATTGATTGCTTTATTTCAAGCTTTTTAGTTTATTTGTGTATTTGGAATTGACTCAGTACTAGCTTTTATTTGATACCAATTAGCTGTAATTTATTTTAAAAAAATACTTCTCCTTCTTTTATATTTACATAGGCAATATACAAATACTATACCTACAGTGTAAATCTTGAATGCACATATCGTAATGCGGGAAACTTAGCTTAATTTTATCGACAAAAAAAAATTGCATTTTTTTAATTCTTGTTCGCTGCTGTGACCACCGTGTATAGAAATCGGTATAACTGTTAAACTAAACGATCTATCACAATTAAACAAACTCAGTAATGATTGGAAATAATAAAATAATTCTTCATAAAATAAAAACTAAAGAAAAACTCGCCCTCAATTGAGAATTAGGGTGATTTTCTAACAAAAGTCTATATTTTTTTTATAGTAACCTCCAAACCGCTCGTATTTAAAAAAATACTTCAAACTAGATCATTAAATTTGTATAATAACTGAACTAAATATAAAGCAGATACTATGTTTTTTGTAACTTTTTAATTACCATAATTTCACCGTATAAAGAAATTACCTAAACTATCGGCGCCTTAGAGCCTTCTCCCTGCCGCCCTATCACCGCGAGCAGGAGTGTGCGAGCGAGGTAAAGAATGAGATTGCGCTACCTTTCTGAAGAACATCACCAATTAGGTCACTATATGACTCTTACGGCGTCAGTGGCGAAGGGTGATTTTATGAGAGAGTTAAGCCGGAGCAAAAAAAATCATTTCCATACAAAATGAACTCGTCATGACGTCGATTTTGTATAGAAATTGAACTCCTGAGTTATTTTAGAGCAAAATGTTTTGTTGTTGGGATATAAAGTCAAAAAATTTTATGTAGGCGTTTTGTAATGTTTAATAGTATGGTGTATTAAATACCTACAACGTGATTATTATATTATTTGGCATTATTAAGCACTACTTTCAAATTCAAATTCAAATATCTTTATTGTGGGCATATGTTTGTTACAAGATCTTAACAATAAATTAAAGTTCCAATATGTCCTGTCTAATAGGCATACAATAATTATGTATTGGCATTAAATTTAAAAATTATTTTACATGTCAAAAGTTATTATAAATGTCAAAATATCAAAAAACAGTGAAATTAAAACATGGTCAACAAATCAATCAATAATTCAAGAAATCTTGGATTATAGTATGCTTTAACAATTAAAAAGTTTCGTAATTTATTTTTAAATACTGGAAGTTCCTTTGTGCTCAGAATGTCAATAGGTATTTTGTTATAAATTTTTGATGCAATGCCAAAGAAGCTTTTGTTAAATAGAGCCGTTTTATGTGGTACATTAGATGTTTTTAACATATATCTTTTCGATTTAAGTTTATCAAATAGATTTTCATTTGTTTTTATAAATACGGCTACTTCATATATGTAGATTGCAGGAAAGGTTAATATTTTAAATTCTTTGAAATATGGTTCACATGAATCAGGAACACGGATACCAGCAATCGCACGTACACATCTTTTCTGCGCTTTAAACACTAAATCCCTATTAGTGGCATTGCCCCAATATATGACTGCATATCTCAGTGTCGACGAAACATAAGCATGGTATGCGGTCAAAAGAACTGATTTGTCAACAATTTTAGATAATTTATATAAGGCATACGAGTACTGATTGAGTTTATTGCATATTGTGTCAATATGTGTTTGCCAAGTCAAATCGTTATCTATCCAAAGCCCTAGAAATTTAACGCAGCTGACTTGTTCAATGTTCGTCCCATTATAATAAATATTGATGTTGTTATTTTTTTTGTTACGCCCGAAATTGACTAATTTAGTTTTTTCTAAATTGATAATTAAGTTATTATCCGTCAGCCAGTTAATTATATTGCGAAGAGTGGAATTTATGTCATTTTCAAAAGTGTCAGTATCTTGTCCTGTAAAGATGGCTGTGCTGTCATTAGCAAAAAGGATCATGGGATGCTGTGAAACTTTCGGCAGATCATTTATGTAGATCAAAAATAGCGGTGGACCCAACACACTACCTTGCGGCACTCCATATAGTACTTTTTTGGGCATGGATTGATGTTTTTGTTCGGTATTATTTAATACATTAATATTATTTATTTCTACAACCTGATAGATATCAAATCTGAATCTTATCTATCGTTTAGATAAGATTCAAGAAGTTTATGGACGATACCCCTTATTCCATTATTGTACAATTTATTTAAAAGTGTTCCATGGTGCACATAATCGAACGCTTTAGTCATATCCATAAACATTGCAGAGACAGGAACATGTTTATCAATATTAGAATATACTGGTTTTAAAAGGTCATAGATTGCTAAATTAATTGACTTATTTTTTCTAAAACCTTTTTGTTCTTTAGCAAATAGATTGAACTTCTCTAAGTGAGTATTAATTGCATTATATATAATTTTTTCAAATATTTTTGTAAAAATAGGCATAAGTGCTATTGGTCTGTAACTGTACTGTACTGACTGTGTGCCATTTTTAAATAACGATAGAGTGGTTGTGTTCCTAATTTCCGAAGGGAAGCCGGTAGGAATCGTGTTATACGGTGCTTTCGCCACTGTAGTTCGTCTCCTCCCAGCGTTGCCACTCACTTCAGCCTTGTAAATACCTTTTGTTAGTCGCCTTTCATCCATCCTCTCAAACCATCTAAGCATACTTTTTACCCGACTGCGTGACGCAAAGGAGGGTAAAGTGTTTATTAAAAATGTTGTTAGTACATCTTCTTTTAAACCACACCGTTGCTTTATCACATAATATTTTTTATTATAGTTTGGATAAAATTATTTGACAGGTACCCCACCAGAAAAGTTTAACTTCGAGTACTACAACAAAGAGAAGGCTTACAAGAACTTCGGTCTGTTGAGCCCACAAGAGTTCTACGAGAAACATGTCCGGCCGCTGTTCGATGTTAACGACAAGGTAGCTATGAAAACCGGGTACTTTCAGATTTAAAAAGTTTTTTTTTTTTGGGTGGGAAATTATCGAATAACTTCTCCCGCTCTGGGCGGAGCGGGAGGGCGTGTCAGACACTATTATATTATTGTAATTTATAGGTGTGCCTAGTATCGGACCCTCGTCAGTCTAACCCCTTCGGTCAGCTGTACACGCTGCATTGTCTCGGCAACGTCGTCGGAGGCCGACAGACGGCCTACAACAACCAGCCCATCGAAACTCTCATGAAGTTAGTAAATTCATTATAAAGCAAATTGACCACCAATTTAAATTGACCGTATATTCAAACCACAACTGTCAAATTGACATTTGTATGAAATGGCTATAACTCGGCAAATTGAGGTAGGGTGTCAATAATTTACATAATAATACTAGGTTCTGCCCGCAATTTCGTGCGCGTGAAATTTCTAGTTCCCCGACCCACCGCGTCGCACCGCATCGCCCGCCCGCGCTTTTTAATTATTATTTCGTTTGTGCTTACCGTTCTTTCTTTTCGTTCGGCTCCTAAAGGCTCGTGTAGATTGGTGCGATATCGCGGGCGCGACAGGCAGCGCGACGCGTGTTGCGCCCGCGATGCCGCGCCAGTCTGCACGAGCCTTAAGGGTTTTCTAAAAAATTTTTTTTTTTTTTATTAGTTTTAAATAGTTTATAACCTTTCTCAAGAATTAGGCTATCAAATGCAAAACAAAACGAGCGAGCCTTAGGACTGGTTTCCACCAAAGCGGAGAGGAGAGATGTTTGTAAACGACCAATAAAATACCGTTACCGTACCATCGCATCGAAATAACGATATCTTATTGGTCGTTTACAAACATCACCTCTCCTCTCCGCTTTGGTGGAAACCGGGCCTTACAGTAGTTGCATAATGATGTGTTACATTTGACATCTCACCTTGGAAATAAGCAACTGCGCAGCCACAGAAATTTACCTTAAAATTTAAAAAAGCTAAATACTGAAATATTTATTCGAATAATTATTCATTAGTGGTCGCCCGCCGGTCGAATTTCGTCCCCCTCTACTTACAATCTATATAGTACTTACTAATTCCATGAGTACACTAATTCTATGCTATTATAAAGTACTTACTAATTCTTTGCTATTAAAAAGTACTTACTTATTCCATGTTCAAGCTGTGACTTCCTGTTACACACTTCCGTCCCTTTTCATGAAATCACTCCCACAGAAACCGAGACGAAAGAATATGTTACACATCAAAAACTCCTAGTTCCAGAGATTACGTTCAAACAAAAACTAAGAGTTCCAGAGATTACGTTAAAACAAAAACTCCTAGTTCCAGAGATTACGTTCAAACAAAAACTCCTAGTTCCAGAGATTACGTTCAAACAAAAAAACAATCAGCTTTATTATTAGTATAGATTTCATACCTGATAATCCTGATATCATGTTATCTGTTTCAGGGTGGTCAAAGAGAGCATTGCCGGCGGTGAAGCCGTGTGGTTCGGCTGCGAGGTCTCCAAGAGATTCGAACGGAAGAACGGGTTCGAAGACTTGGATGCGTGAGTCATCATCATTCATTGCTGTACATAGACCTCCCCCAAAAGGGGGCTTTGCCATAATCGCCACGCTTGGCAGGCGGGTTCGCGATCGCAGTATGGTGTTAAAATACATAGAGAACGCTGCTGCCCATTCCCTAGTACGGTCCTTTTACGACACCCAAAGTAGAAATAGGATAGCTGTTCTATTCTTTACGTCTGGCACCACACGGCATGCGTGGGTAATTGAGGCTTACCATAACATACAAACACTTTTAGGCCCCTTTGCACCAAAAAACAAGTTGTTAGTTAACAAACTAACAAAAAAAAAATCTGCTGATCCCTATATTTTAACGAGTTAATCGAACATAAATGTAGGGAACTGCTGATTTTTTATCGCGGTTTCAGGTTTGGTCCCATAGTAAAAGTTGTTCATAATTATGAGTACAATGACCCCTTAAGAGGTTGTACGTTAATTCTGGGACATGTATATATTATTGATATATATTTTATAATGTTATATTGATTCTAGAAAAGTACTGAAAACAACGATTTTTTAATGAATATGTCTGTTGACTTTTACAGCCAAGACTACCGTCTATTATTCAACACAGAGGTTCAGATCGGACTGAACAAGGCAGACCGGCTGATGTACAGCGACTCTTGGATGACTCATGCTATGGTCTTCACCGCTGTCGGCACTGATGTAAGTACGCGTACGCGTAAGAACTGTTACAACCATGGAAGCCTGTTTAGTATTATCAAAATTATAGATTAAAAACTCTATGCAATGAGACGTCAGATCAGGACCTGTCAAAAGTGTCAAAGCGGCATATTTGTTTTGGTTTATGCTTCGTGCGGTTTGCACATCTAGTCAGTGTCAAGTAAAATTAGGTAACAAGTACTAAGTTTGTTTAAATAATGATGAAATTAATTATATTCAATGCATGATAGATGATATCCCCACCCGCTCGTTCCCCTTGAGTTTCAGTAAAGACGTGGCACGTTAATGGGACCTCACGCGGACTTCTTGAAACTCAAACTCAAAGCATTTATTTCAAATAAACCTATTATAGGCACTTTTGAATTGTCAAGGGGTCAGTCAGTCAGATGAAGCTAGTTGCCCATTCCAAAGCGTAGTAGGTTCCTATGGAGAAGAACGGGCAAGAAACTCCACGGACACTCTTTTAAATCAAAATATTGTTACATAATATTGGTTACATAATTTATGTTGAAATTATACATGTGAGAACAATGTAGAAAGACGTGCACGTTAAAAGCGTCCGTAATAAAAATATAAAAAACAACTAAAATACTAAGTTAAAATAAGCCGTGGCAGCTAAGAAATGACCAGTCCCTACTGACGGCGCCCGTTCACGAACATGACGCATGGATCAGCACCATTTAGCTCAACCATTTTGAAGGGAACTTAATGATCCAACACATAAGCCACCATCAGCTAGACATTTTAGTGAGCATGACACTCTCAGCCGCCATGGCACATTCAAGTCGATAGATAGTTGAAAGAACTTGAAGTGATGTTGCACTGTTTTGTTTATTTGCCTACACTAATGCACATTCACGAATACTTAATGTTTAATAATCCATAATTTTTACACATTAATGTTCGGCTAAACACAAATTTTAGAAAATAAAACTGCTAAACATGACGCTTCACTTTCCCGCCAAGAATCCCCAAAGCGACTATATTTTCTGTAGTCGTGACTGAAAAATGAACGAATGATGAACGTCATCATATATTTTATATTCATTGCCGAAATGGAAGACCTCTTGTCAAACTGGCGCCAACTGGTGACCGGAGTAGGTAACCCGACAGAGATAAAACTCCATACAAACGTGCAATGATAAGTGTTACTACAAAGCGAACAAAACAAAACTCAAACTTTATATATTTATTTAATAATTACGTAAATAACACCATAACAGCTATAATGCGCCAATGCGATGTTACTACTATAAAGATAGCACATCAAGCTACTACAATCTGTCAAATTTCTTTAATAGATTTTCAACTTTATCCCAACAGTATAAGATTCAAAGTGGATTGGGAAAATTTGACAGTTTCGGGTAGCTTGACCTGCTGGCGCGGCGTCTGTACAATATAACATATATCATAATTTTATTAAATTAACAAAAATAACAATTAAATGGCCTCTAAAAGTTTTCCATGCACTTCTGTGAACCTGTTCAGGCTGCACTAACTTAGAATAGAATAGAATAGATCATTTTATTTGTCTAAACTGAAAACATAAGTTACACACACACATGGCATGCAAGATGTTACATAAAAATTATAGCACAGTCATGTTTTGCCTTAACGGCGTACAAATATAAACAGGTTGGTTATTTTTATTATGATATAAACATCAAATAGTTATAAATTTGTCCATTATCCAAAGAAAACTTAACATATCAAATTAAAACGTAATCAATCAAATTATAATAAATAAACTACAGAATAGTGTCTTAAACTCGTCATATAAATGTATAGTAAAATTAAAATTAGCCAGTCAAAAATTCAAAGTAATTAGGAATATAAAATGTAAATAATACTTCACACGAGTCAGATTGATTTAATTGAGTATTATGACATAACACCAACAGTGAACAAAAAATAAAATAATAAAAATTTAATGTTAAAATAAAATGTAAATTAAAACAAAAAAAAATAAAATAAACTAAATCAATACTTTGTCTGTTAAAAACTCGGAAATATTATAATAAGCTTTTTGAATTAGAAAGTTCTTTAGTTTTTTCTTAAATAAGTTAAACCAATAAGTTAATAGTGGTTAGTTAATCGTTAATAAGTTAAGCATTGCCTCTGTGTGCTTGGCCACACTGGCAGCGCGGTGCGGGAGCGGCGCGGGTGCGGGAATACGCGCGATTGTGCCTGTCCGCTGTAGACCGCGCCACAACGCGCGCGGTCAGCTCGAACTAGAATAGAATAGAATACTCTTTATTATGTACACCATAAAAGTTACAGATATAAATGTTTAAATTTGACATAGGGTGACACAATGGGCGGGAACTAGTTTGAGAGCCCCGCTCCCGCGCGGGTTGTCGCTTGCCGTCCGCGCACTCACTGGGGCCACTCTTGTATGAACGAGCTACGGCGCGAGTTGCCCGCGTACTCCCCGCGCCCGCGTGGCACTCATCATCATCATTTAGCCGAAAGACGTCCACTGCTGGGCTTAGGCCTCCCCCAAAAAAGGGGGGGATTTGCCATAATCGCCACGCTTGGCAGGCGGGTTGGCGATCACAGTATGGTGTTAAAAATGCATAGAGAACGCTGCTGCCCATTCTCTAGTAAGTTCCTTAGTCGCCTTTTACGACACCCACGGGAAGAAATGGGATGGTGCTATTCTTTACGTCCGGCACCAAACGGAGCGTGATCACTATGGACGCTCAAATTAAGTTCTTATGTTTGAGTACGTCGCGCCGTGCCCGCGTTTGCAGTCTGGCCTCACACTTAGAGCTTGTCCAGAAAGGGCCGATTCGCAGCGATTCTCTAGCGCGTAGTACATGCGACCGTTGCGTCTAGAAGGAACGTACCAACGCGCGTCTATAAACATTTCCGTATCAAAATTTTGGCGCTCCATTTCCCTCGATACGTGCACTCGCTCGGGAGTTCGCGCGTTAACTGGACGCAACAAGGCGACTCTAGTATCTCGACTCGCGCGCAATACGCGCGAATCAAGCGCGAGTCGAGAGTCTGGCGAAGTGCTCGCGATTTACGCGCGTATTTTGAACTCGCGCGTTGCTTGTGGACGCAATGTACCGGCGCCTAGTGTCTCGTCAACGCGCGAATGAATTCGCACGAAACGTTTCGCGGCGACTTCGCCCTTTCTGGACAAGGTCTTAGGGGGGTTACTCATTGGCGTGACGTTCGTGCTAATTCGGTAACAAAGCATATATATATATATATATTTGTATATTAGCGAAACGCATAATTTTCGTTGGCAAGCTTTATGTTAGAGTCGGCTTCCAGTGTAACCGGTTGCAGCTGAACACCAGAATTTTACATGGAGCGACTGCCTATCTGACCTCCACGACCCATTTACTGGTACCCTTTGGTAAGACTAGTCGTCAGACTTTCGGGCTCCCGGCCACCCGTAATGACTGTCAAAGATCCACGAATGTCAGCCGGGACCGATGACTTAACGTCACCCGTTCACGGACCGCAGATAATTAATTCATCTAAATTATGTTAGATTTTTTGTATGGTAGATAATAGCTATACTCCATTTGAAATAAGATTAGACATTTAAATAAACCTTTTTTACAGTCTGTTCAACCGATTTTGACTTCTATTGCATTGGTGGCATGACAAATGGTAGCTGTAATAAACAGTTGGTATTGTAACCACGTCTTTGCTTTTAATGCCATCCTTATGCCAACGGAATAGAAGTCAAAATCGGTTGAACGGACTGTAAAAAAGTTTATTTAAATTTCTAATCTTATTTCAAATGGAGTAAGTATAGTAATTTGTTGCTTTTTAACTTTAACAGGAGAAAGGCAACCCGTTGAAGTTTCGCGTAGAGAACTCATACAGCGACAAGGAGTATGATAAGGGTTACTTGCTGCTCACAGAGCCCTGGTTCAGAGAATTCGTCTTTGAGGTATGTACCATACATCTCTATTAGCCGTCATCTCAGAAGCCACCCTCTTTCTAACCCAGGGACCGTACATCCCCGGTTAAGGGTTACGCCTTTCGAAGGGGTAACCCATTCAATGGGTTACCTTTATCATGATGTAACCAATGGAAGGGTTTTATACTAGAAACCCATTGAAAGGGTTACATGATAATCCATTGAATAGGTTTTATACTTGAAACCCAGTGAAAGGGTTACATGATAACCCATTTCAATGGTTTCTATACCTACTTGAAACCCAGTAATATGAAAAAATCATAATATTATGTTATTTTGATATCCGTGCATCCGTGTGAACCCCTATCGAAAACCCTTTCAATGGGTAACCAAAATTGTCCCTGTTCTAGCCACATCATCTTTCACAAAACCCATCCAACACTTATTTGCTCTGCCCCCTTATCTTACTATTTCTCATGACTTATTCCTCATTCCTCCGCATCACATGCCCATACCATGACAACCGCTTTTTATAGACCTCTGAATCGACATGTACAGCCCGATTCTGTATATAGTTGTATTTTTAATTCACTGGAGAAAACTGACAGATTTTAGCTGTCATTTTGTAACATAATATTTATTGTATTTTAGGCTTTAGCTTCTAGGGCCTCTTACACGTTAAAAATGTGTCTTAATAAGATTACACCGCCGTCGGTAGTACAACGTCTTTCGGTGAAACCATACTGTTGATCGTGAAGGATTTTATTCATGTTAAAATAATTGAGTATTGAATTAAGCACTACCTTTTCAAACACCTTTCTGGAAACCGGCAACACGGATACGGGTCTATAATTATTGGTGTCTTTACTGTCCCCGGATTTGAAAAGTGGTATACCTTACCTTACTGTATTTCAGCCTTCTGCCCAAAGTTCAGACTGGCCATGATTCATTAGCCATATTGTAATACTACACACACACATAACATCACGCTTGTAATACCCGAAAGGTTAGGCAGAGCTACACCTATATTACACCCACATTTCGCCAGTTTTGTTTAAGTCCCATGTAATAGGGGGCGAGCCTATTGCCATCAACTGCGCACAAATCTAGACTCCGGGTTGCTAAAGAGAAATCCCTAATGGAAAATCCCCATAACACTGCCCCCGACCTGGGAATCGAACCCTCATGCCCGGCAGTAGTACTTACGACGACTACACCAACGAGGCAGTAATACTAAACGATCACTCATTTTATAAAGTAACAACTGGAACCTGTCGGTTTTCTGCAGTGAATTAATCATACGACTATAATCGTGACAGTTCTTTTTCAAAAACAAATACCAGTAATTAATTTCTCTAATAAAATTGCTTGTGGCACTTCGGTGAGTATGCCCAAGAACTCCACGACCTCATTCCACCGGCCCCCTTCTATTATCGGACATCTAGACGCACTGCAGGTTACCATCCCTTCCTTGTTGCTATTCCACCATCTCGCACTAAGCGTTTCCAAATGTGTTTTAAAATGCGCACAGCAAAAGAGTGGAACTCTCTGCCTGCGTCTGTGTTTCCGAACGCATACAACCCTAATCTCTTCAAAGGCTTCCTTCTGGGTAAGCTCACTCCATCGTCGACTTTGTCTCTGTCACCTCTGCCCTAGACTAAGGTCAAAAGCAAACCCATCCTAAATAAAAAAAAGGCAAAAATAATGTCTAATCATCGAGATATAAGTACTAACGTACTAGAGAAGCTACGTCAAATAACTGAATTGTCCTATTCTTCGTAATTTGAATCTTTAGTTCGCGCAGCGCTAAAATAATAACAATTCGTCTAAACCGTAACTAATTTACCACAGCGCTAGATTTGCTGCGGAAGTGTATTTATTCTATATAATTTATTATTGTCGGAAGTACTAGGCGCGAAAGAGCTAGAGAGCGACTGAGTGAGGTGCGGCGCGATCGCCGCAGTTGAACGAGACAAAGTAGGAATTTACGGTGTCTTCTCTAGTACGTTAGTTCTTTTATCTCGATGTGTCTAATCAAATTACTGTACCTACTTATATCTCCACAGGTGGTAGTCGACAAAAAATACGTACCAGATGAAGTATTACAAGTATTCAAACAGGAGCCCAAAGTGTTGCCAGCCTGGGACCCCATGGGTACGCTCGCTTGCCCTTACTGTGACAAAGAATAGCGCTCCGATATAATAAGTAACAAGTGTAGGTCTCCCAACGAAGGAGAGATTACATATCTGTCATTATAATTATATGGTTTTTGACGAAATAACACGTACAACGCTGCAAGGATCCCTGTAGCACTGTAACGAATTTATTCCCCGAAGGGGTGGGCAGAGGTAACCTCCTCTAGATGACATTAAAGATCTCAATTATAGCTCAAGATTTTATAAGTAGTAGGAAACTAATTAATGCCGAATTAAAACTGCCTGAAATGCGAAATCTGGAGGAGTTTATCTGTGTTTGAGGTGAATAGTACACCCACACACAAGTTTATGGCAGTAATAGGAGTGAGAGATGAATTTATTGCTAAAAGTTATTTAGCAATCAATTCATCTGGTGGAGTACGCACTGCGGCTGATTAACTTACCCCTTTGTTAAAAATTTGACTTTTCAAAAGAGAGTTTAATGTTTAATGGGTTGAAAGGGTTCGGAACTGTGACGCTTCTCCATAAAGCCATTAATTAAAGAGTGAGACAACAAATTATCATCCAATGGAGTCAGTTTCTCTATAAAAAGCGTTAAAAAGCCATTTTTTTTAAAGTACCTACGTGTTTAATTTTTCTTCGGAAAAATGGATCCTGTTCTAAAATAAATTGTTTTTATTATAACCTTTGTGTTGAAAGCTGTAGTGCGTACTTGTAATTTAAAATTCCACAGATATGTGATTTCTCAAAATAGGAACATATTACTAGTATAGGCATTTTCTACTGAAACAATCAACATTTTTATTTGTTACAAAGTAGCTATTAATCATGCCTATATTGTGTTACGCTTCTTTGAGCTAACTGTAGTTTATTAACACGTAGATCTATAATGTTACTAGCTGAAATGTAATTCATCTCCATTTCACATTTTTTAGCAAGTGCAATGCTAATATGCTGAGTTATCTGGTGTTGCCATTACCTGAGAAACGAGGAGGAGGTAAATGGCAGACAAGTCTCATTATAAATATTTGACAGCCGCGCGTCAAATTTGCAACTTTTACCGCCTTATTACAAAACAAGATTTATATTTTGACATGGCTTAAACCATGGAGCTAGTTTTTGTAATAGGAACGTAACTGTGATTGAAATACCGTTCTTTATACAAAACTGAAAACTTAGTTCGGTACTAAGTTGTCAGTTCTGTGTTTAGGAACTTTACCATAGTCGGAATAAAGTTCGAAATTCAGTAATGGCTCCATGTTTTAAACCTGGGTCTGAAGATAAACCTTGTTTTGTAATAAGGGGGTTAGTGTTTAGTAATAAGGCTCAAATAAAATGTATTCATTTTTTATTTGGTAAAATTCTTTCAGAAAATGATACAGATAACGAATCTCTTAAAAAATTGGATCACCCAAGTAAATATCATGCCAAAGTTCTATTTATTTGCCCTTCCCTGAGTCATTTCTTTTTTCTTGGTGAGCCACAAACAAAAAAAAACTAAAACCTGGCAACACCAGTGACGTACATCCTACCTAAATCAAATTCAACGGGTAACCCACACACACGCATTAATGGAGATGGAAATAAGTGAATTTATATTTTTACCATTTTGTATTACAATTTGTGTTCAGTATGTTACCAAAACCATGTTGCTTTTATTTGTAGAGAAAATATTAATTTCTTTATTTTTGTATTGCCGTATTCGTTGTTTTTATCGATTTTTGCTGTCAATTTTAGGCGGCAACGTCGTTTAGGAATCCGAATAAAATATCATATTTGATAAATAAAATATATTTGAAAAATAATTTCAGTTATTTTAATTATTTATATCCTTTTAGTTAAGACACTTCAGAAAGTATCATCACATTTTCCCATGTTGGGGTTGGCTTCCAGTCTAACCGTGTGCAGCTGAATACCTATATATTTATTTTGGTTCTCTGTCTTTTCGCCGAAAATTGTTTGCCAGATCTTCACTTGCCAACTAACGTTTCGCAGAATTTTATTTCGCCGAATACTTAATCATTTTTCTTTTTTTTTTGCAAACATATAATTTTGTTTTATTTCCCAACCTCATAGTTACCAACTGTACGTTTGGTCTGATTTTCATAATGACACTTTAAAATGCCAACTTTCAAGTAGCAGAATGTTATAGTTTGCGTAATATTAATTTTCTGGCATCTCGCCGGCCGCTGCCGCGGCACGCTCACTTCGCTCGCTCGGCTCGTGCGTTGTTTGTCATACTCTAACCTAACCTATCGTAACCTAAGTTTTCTGTTGCTATACTTATATTTTTTATCATTATATCAATGTATGAAAAGGGAACTGTTACACTGACAAAACGTCATTCGTCTAATAGTTGTGTGGCCTAGTGAAATGTTTGAAAAATGATAAATATCCCAAACGTTTTGTGTCATTATAATAATCAGCTTAACAATAATTCTACCAAATGAAACGTTGTCATACAAAAATTTGCTATTCGTTAGTTGTCAAAGTGAAACATCGGCGAAACGTTGGTTGGCAAGTGATAATCTGCCAAACAATTTTCGGCGATAAGGCAGGATAATATTTATTTTAAATGGAGCGACTGCTATCTGACCTTCAAAACCCAGTTACTGGGTAATACAATACCCCTTGGTAAGACTGGTTGTCAGACCATAGATTATACACTTATACAAGCTCTAATTAAATTAACTAGCGAAACTACAGACGTGATGGGTATCGATATCTCAACATGTCTGTAAAGTTTATACAAAACAAACAGATTTTTAAACTGATATTTCAAGTAACCACTGGTCGATGACTCCACAAAAAAAAAACATCAAAAAATGTATTTTTTGTTTTATCATGTTTAGATATCGATACTCATCACGTCTGTGGAGTTTCGCTAGCTAATTTAATTTGACCCTGCATATAGGAATGCCAGACTTTTGAGGTTCTGACGCCCCGTAACGACTCAAAGATCCACGAATGACAGCCGGGACCGTGCTGTCCGAAGCACGAGGTCTTGTATGTAAAGATATTCCATCCCATCCACGGACCAACCGCGGTAAGCGTAGCTTAACCTGATCGATCGACCCGTGCGGCTGATATTACTTTGCTATAGCCACACAGCTTATATTGATCGCTGAATTTAAAACTGCGCGCCCCTCCACTGCTTGCTACGCTACGCGTACGTACACATTTTAATCCCCATTAACCCTTCTAAGGGACGAATTTCAAAAAACCCCTTCTTTAGCGCTCACCTTCGTTACAAAATGAACTCTTGTGAAAAAGTTCATGCTTCTAGACCCAGTTATTGAGACTGCGTTATCGTTAGTGAATGAATGAAATAATTTAAGATTTTAATTTAACATCTACTTATTAAAAGATTTTAATAAGTAGATGTTCCTTATCTACCATTTTGATACGGAAACCTGAAAAACTTCGATTGTTAAACTCATCCTCGTGATTTAAAAGTTTTTAGGAAAACCTTTTACCAGCAGGAGCACCTTATTGTATCTATCTCATAATTAAATTATCCGTCATACTCATTGCTTCATTTTTAATTCTTTTTACATATTGTGGTAGGTATAGTCATTTTATTCTAGGTGCATCGTCTTCACATAAACTTATATAATCAATGTAAGTAAGTACTTACTTAAACTACCTACAGGATAATTAATGTACCTAAACAATTATAGATGTTCATTGTAGATATACCTAATAATAGCATTATTGTGTCCAGACTCGTGACTCCGACTTTGCATTTACAAGTGAAAATTAGCATCATGTACTCTGTAAGTAGGTACCTATAACGTGACTTGAAAATTACGTCTAAAAATAGTAGCAAATAATAATAATAGCAGGTAGTAAATCAGTTTGGCACCGGATGGGCGCACTATGGGACCAAACGGTACTTTCCTCAGTTTATAGAATAATCTGAGGTAGGTATTTCTTTGTTTACCTAATTTAATTATTGTAGGTAAGTATTCCAAAATTTTCAAAATTTGTCGTTGGTAAGAAAATTTACAAAAAGTAGTTTTTGTTATTTTTTTAAATAAATAAATATAGTTTTTAGTGGTGTTGTTTTATAATTATCCAACTGCATAAGTATTCAGGAATACGTAAGATTTCAATTCAAAATGTCCAGATCCAAAAGTTAGAGTTTTGAGATGGAACGCCCCGTTTGGTCCCATAGTACGGCGTGCCCGCGTTAAAGAGACTCCTAATAATTATTCAGTAACAAACAAACAATGTTTACCGAGGCCGAACTGTCCAGTTAGGTAGGTCCAACTTCGAGATATACCTATGTCGATCGTCGGATCCGACTCGGCTGGACAGCGTTCGGGAAGCTACGCAATATCTCGTCCCACATACCGCACTGTCTCAAGACGAAAGTCTTTGACCAGTGTGTGTTGCCAGAGATGAACTGATGACCTATGACACTGAAACGTGGTCGCTCACAATGGGCCTTATTAGAAGGCTAAATTTCCCTACGTGATCGATTCAAAAATGAAGAGATCCGCAGGAGAGTCAAGGTAACCGACACAGCCCGAAAAAATATCAAATAAGTGTGGGACATTTTTTTTTTTTAGGAAATTTAGCCTTCTAATAAGGCCCATTGTGAGCGACCACGTTTTAGTGTCATAGGTCATCAGTTCATCTGTGGCAATTGGGCAGTGCACATTGCTCGCAGAACAGATGGCCGATGGGGCCGAAAGGTTCTGGAGTGGCGACCGCATACCGGAAAACGTAGCGTTGGAAGGCCAGCCACAAGGTGAACCGATGACCTTGATAAGGCCGCAGGAATCCATTGGATGCTAAGCACAGAATCGGTCGTAGTGGTGGCGCTTGGGGGAGGCCTAGGTATCTCCAGCAGTGGACGTCTTTCGGCTGAAATGATGATTATGAAACAAACAATGAAATTTAATAAATAAAATTTATTTACAGCAACAACAAAATTAACAAATGACATAATCACAATTACTATTGTACATATTGTGGGTACAGCTGTAACTAATATTAATTTACACGTTGTTCGAAATCACCCTATCTTCAGCGTCTTGAACTTAACTTAAGGCGAAAGCGTCAGTAGCCCACGAAATTCTTTCTTACGTTTTTTGCAATTTGCAGCGGGCGGAGAACAGGCGTGTCAAGACGTTTGTGACAAGACATGATAAATTATGTCATGTCAATTTGTACTAGCATTTTATGACAAAACAGTTTTGTCGCTCAAACTGTGATAAAATGTGTGACTCAAGCCTTGTCACAGTAGGCCGTGCTCGCCCCGCAGATCACTGTCAGGTTATAGACAGATCTTAATATGATTTACGGAAACTGACCTACAAATCGCAAAAAACGTAGGTACCAAAGAGAATTGAATTTCACGGGCTACTTTAGCGCATCCCTCTTAAAGGTAAAGAAAAAAGAAACTTGCTATGCTTGAATTCAGAATCTTACATCATTTACTTTCAATACCACATAATATCCGCGGTCGGGTGCGCGTCATTATTTTGTTTTCACCCGCTAGGACTATGTGACTGTCACGAACGAAAAAGTCGGGCTTTAATTAAGGGCTGATTTTCCAAAGTCAGACATATCATTTATCCGTGTAATAAAATTGTCATCACACCAGCAGCGTCTGACAGTTTTTGTATGAAAAAATAGACAAACATTTAAAAAAAATCGCAGTTTACACCCGCGTCCTAACCAAAAAGATCGTTCGCGCAAATACGCGATCGTCACATTCATATGTCACTAAATTTTTTGTTCGAAAATCTGAAGTCGCCCCTCTGTACATACGACCACGCGTTTGGGTTCAAAACGAACGCGTCGATCGTATTGGTTAGGACGCGGCTTAAGACTTATACTAGGTTTAAAACAACATAACATAACATCACGCATGTACTAACCCTTTAGGGATCTAAAGGGTTAGGCAGAGGTGTACCTGTAGTACCTACTTACACCCACAACTAGTTATAAAAGTTGTGTAGTCCTGGTATAAAAGTTTGGTCGAATTCTATCAGCCTTTTATTAGCTAATGCAGACTAAGTGGATTTTTAAGTGTTGATTTGTAATAAAAAGATCTTAAATAAATTTTGGCAGCAATAGAATTTGAACTTTAATGTCAATGGAACAATTTTTTCTATAGGACCAATCTTGAAACCACGAAAGAAAAATCAGCTTAGCATAGATTAGGTGTGCAGATTTCAGCTCAAACGGGTAGCAAGTGCTTGAAAACTGTCTTATAAAATAACAGGAGGGCCGAAGCAAGTAGAAGCTTCTAATAATAATTTAAAAAAAAACCGGCCAAGTACGTGTCGGACCACGCACAATGTAGGGTTCCGTAGTTGGGATGAATTTATCCAAACAAACTTAACGTTGTAGTTGAAAAACATGATCCCCATACATTCCAACTGCAAATGTAAGTTTGTACGCACAATACCGAGTGATTTACCATGTTTTTTAAGACCACAGACTTCTTATGAGACAGGGGCCTTTTGGCCTCGTACAGGACTTTGTTTTTAGTTTCTTTTTGTTTACTTTGTTTTATATTTGGTTTTGTTCTTTTTTTTGGTTTCTATGAGTGTGTTTAATTTAATTTGTGATCTGTGAGAGTCCAAATATATGTTTTTTCTTTATTTTTTTCTTATAGGTTTTTCTGTATTTTTATCATAATTTTAGGCTCAGTAGTTTCGGAGATAATGGTCATTTTTCATCTATTTTCTTAAATAATTTCAAAAGTACTATTTTAAAATTATAAAGAAAATATACATAAAATTCTTAAAACAAGCTCTTTCATTTGATATGTCACACGGTACAGTCGGCAAAACTTTTTTTTTTCTTTTTCTAATTTGCCCCTCAAAAGTGACCTACATATTCAAAATTAATTTATATACGTAACACGTCCGTGTTTAGGTCACAGAAATTCATGTGTGTACCCCATTTCAACTTAATCGGTCCAGTAGATTCGGAGAAAATCAGCTGTGACAGACACACGAGTGATCCTATAAAGGTTCCTTTTTTTTTTTCGAGGTACGGAACCCTAAAAACTAAGCTAAACTTGCTTGATCGAAGGGAAACTGTATAAAATATTCTTTAGAAGTATTGGTCTTTTTGCACAGCACAGCTAATTTTATAATTTCTTCCTTTTATGGCAGTACTGATACAAAAGGCAGTGTGAAACTACACTAAATTGATCTCAAGTGATAATTTTATTTATCTGCTGTCATCACGTAAGTCAAGCGACCCAAAGTAACCAGATTTTGCATTGACTGCTCTTAAAAGTTTTATGGCCGCTACATAGATTGTGGCAATCGCGTGCTATTATACATTTCATAATAATTATAGCGAAATTCAAATTATATATATATATAAATTTGAATTTCGCGGGCTCCCTTAGCGCACCCCTCTGGTGAATCCGCAGCTGTAGCCCGCGAAATTCAAATTTTATTACGTTTTTTGCAATTTGCATGTCTGTGTCAGGTTTTATCTTGATCAAAATACGATTCGCGACTATAACATATTTGTATTTACAGAATTAATCGCAGGCCACACCGCCAGCTAGCGGGCGGGCGGGCTAAACTAACTAACATCGTTTCACCTCTTTTCATCGTTTCAAATAATTTGTTGTGATAAATCATTTTGTTAACAAAGTAATATATTCCTTGTTACTAATAAGTCAATCCAGTTTGCCCTTATCCTGATAACAGTTGTGTAAACTTATACCGCCTTATTACAAAACAAGATTTATATTTTGACATGACTTAAACCATGAAGCCAGTTTTTGTAATAAGAACGTAACAGTGATTGAAATACAGTTCTTTATACAAAACTGAAAACTTAGTTCGGTAATATGTTGTCAGTTTTGTGTTTAGGAACTTTACCATAGTCGGAATAAAGTTCGAAATTCAATAATAGCTCCATGTTTTAAACCTGGGTCTGAAGATAAACCTTGTTTTGTAATAAGGGGGATTGCGTTAAAATAATACCACCACAACAAACAAGATAGTTCAGTACATCGAATTTGATTGTCACATCTAGGTATTACAAAGATGGCTAGGTCTGTGTTGGTGATGGTGAGGTTGATTTTGATTTACTGTTTTCTCCTAAAGTATTGCATGTTTCTGTAACATAATTACGTTTTTGTGAGGTGTGAAATGGGTACAATTCTTTAGGATGTAATAATCACACCAAAAGACCTTTTTTCTGGGTGCTGCGTTTTTAGGTTAATTTTTCACCATTTTCAATTTAATATTGCGGCCGTTTGGTGCGCGCTATCGGGTTAATATTTAGAATTCGTAGGTTTTTATTTAGGTACAATTCTTTGATGTATATTGTGCATCTCAAACTTCTACCGCAGAAAATGGGCCATCCGTGGCGTATACGCCACAGACGGTCCTTCTTGTTTTTCATTTTTTAGCAAAACCCAAGAGGTACAATTATTTTCAATAGAGGTACTAAATAGAACAATTTGGGTACAATCCCCTCGCGAAATTACAACAAAATCGGAGATTAGTGCCGTCTGTGGCGTGTGACGCGCAGTAGGCACACACGGTGACTACTCGGTTAAGCGCGTAACACAGCTCGCACGAGTGATGATGAGGGAAAGAGAAATAAGAATGTTTACAAATGTTCTGTATAGCTAATCTGTGCCCTGTGGTGTGTGCTAGCACATCTAAATAAAAAGAGTGAGTGACTCTTTTTATCCAAGTGAGTAGCTACAACTGTGCTAGCACATGTGCTGAGTTACCCAACCCAACACTAGTGAGAAGGCAGTTGCGGCGTGTACACGTAGTCATGAAAACGCGCCCTTAGTGTTTTCATTCGACCCGGCTTCCAGGTATAAAATTCCGGGTACCAGGTATCAGAGTGTATAAAAACTTTCACACCCCTTTTACCCGGCGTTTGAGCATATGAAAAGGCACTAACTGTGAGACCTTAAAACGTAATTTTCTTTTAATAATCCATAATTCATTTACTATTAAAAGAGATTGATTGATTTCTAGTTCTTATGTATAATGTAATTCCTCGTATTTTCACACAAGAGGCGTCCAGTACAAAATTTAGCTCCTATTGACGGAGATATTCTATTAGTAATAGTATGCTATTAGAAATATATTGCTTGCTTAGTAACTGACCAATGAATGATAATTATATTTTGAATGATTGTGTGAAGGCAATTTGTATGACATTGTATGTATAATTAATTATGTAGGTAATTGGCTTGAGTTATGTCGCTCAAAAATGTAATACACTACATCTCGCTACATTTAGTTGTTTTCACAGAGATTTATAGGCTAAGGCCTATTGCAATATGGGAATAGTTTAACAAGCAATGCCGAACTTGCCTATTCTTTGCAAAACTATCCAGCCATAACTTATCTCTAAAATTGCATTTAATTAAGCTTGCTAACTATGTGATTAAAGTAAGAATAGGAATAGCGTTAAATGCCGTCTTCAGTCTATCAATCAACTTAGCTTATCGCAAACTACTGCTGGACATGGGCTTCTCCCAAGGTCCCAAGCAAGCAATGAAATTAATTTGTCAGCACATTTTACAAATTTTTGACTAATAAGGCTTCGCATTGGACGTTAGTTGACGTCGTTGACGCCTACTAACGTAGACGCTGCGCATCGAATCGGTATGTATTAATTCGCGTTAGCAAGGCGATAGCTGCGCTTTGATTATCTCCTTGTTAACGCAACAATGTAAACGTTCCTGATACGCGAACTGTGTCGAACACGCATCAAACTGAAATATAATATGGCAACAACCTCAATCCATATTCTTATCTTGACCACTTATTACAACCCTTGTTTATGTAGTTTCAATATGGCAGTATAATTCCTATTTTACATAATATTACTGCAAATATATATAATTCTTTTACCCATGGGACAAGTAATCCCAGAAAATAATCCACTTACATATTGCTGGTTGAAGAGATTTAACAATATCTTGGTAAATCACATGAAGAGGATGACTTAGACATAGGGAACTTCAGACAACTTTTACTATTTAATTCAAATTGTCACAGCATTTAGTACCGTTCCATTTTTGATATCACAGTCTTTATCCTGCGCTTTGGAATCATGTTTTAAAGATCTTAAATACTTGAGTTTGGCCCAAACTCCTTGGCACATACGTATCAACCTTTTATCATGCGTGACCCTTGCGAAAGCTGCTACGCTCCTCACAATGTTTCTGGATGTGTGAAGGTTCCCTTTCTGAGCTTGTGACAGTGCAGAGTAAAGACGGCTTCTTGCTGCTAAGCCATCGTCACCAAGCATTTGTGACAGCTTATACTGCCTCAATGATATCCTGCCTGCTTCCTCAGCCTGAAAGATATTTAATAGTAGTTATATTATGCTTAATACAGTTGCTTTGTGGTCATTCAAAATGGCATGGTGCATCTTATGATTGTGAAGAATTACATAGTCAATCAATTAAATTATCTTTTGAGTATTATTCTATTATAACCATTAAGCAAGTTAAAGATAACCTTAGTATAGAAAAGATATGGCTAAGATCATTCATCATAATCATGGCTTGCAGAAGAAGATATAATCTGAATTTCTTTCTACCAATAATTCAAGTTTTATTTAAAGAAAAATACATTAATTTCTCCATTATACACAAGACTGAGGAGGAACAGTGTTCCAACTCTAATGAACCAGTTCCCAAGGGAACAATAAATTAAGCGAGAGTGGTCAATGGACAATGCCTCACTGCTACAAAGACCAACTACAGAGTAACCTCGAACAAATGAGCAGCTAAATGTCTAAGACAGATTGTTGTGTTGAGCAGGATACAAAAAAAAAAAAAACTCCTTTTTAATAAGTCTCTTTGAAACTGTTGTATTACCTAGTATACTTACACAATGATCAAAATAATCTCCTAGAGCTGAATAAGCACCTCCAAGAGTTGATAGCCATGAAAATGCATTTTCTATTTCAACTCTGGTCCAAATCAATCGCAGAATCCTTTCATTCCTGAAACATTAACAAAACTGATTTCAGGACAAAGTGAAAATATAGCAAAAAAATGATAATGGAAAAATACAAGGGAGCAAGATTATTTGAGCCGTAAAGTAAATATTAAAAAATACGAATGAAAACCATTATCATGATTAACTCATAAGGGATAATTTTATGCTAGACCGTCACGGACACAAGCTGTGTCCGTGTCTGTTGGGATGAAGACTCAGACGGGACACTGATGCTATACGAATTGCTTCTTATAAAATGTAAGTGAAATTTTGGATACATGGCACAGATCGCGCCCAGCACGGTCAAAATCAAAATCATCCTTGATACTAGTTTCTTGATACAAATTGATTGTAGGTCCGTCTCAAACATGGCAGAAAAGGATACCTTTAGAAAGTAGTATGTTGGTATTTTAATATTTACCATGCAAAATCAATGATTTCTGTGTCTGGTGGTTCCAATATCAAATTCACAAATACTGTCCCACATTCAGGATATCCACCAAGCCGATTCAAATGTGATACCACATCAGATCTGTACACATCTGAATTCACACACTCCTTTAAGAATGGTTGCAAGAAAAACGCGTTGGTTCTGAAACTCAGCTTCTTTTTAACATCGTGTTCACCATGTATGTCCAATTCACAACAGTCTCCTGTCTTCACACCAATAGCTTTGTAATATTTTTCATCAGGCAAGACAATCAGGTCTTCAGTAATGAAAAATATTGTATACGGACTACGAAACAGACAAACTTTCGCTAGCACCTGCATATCAGCATTAAATAGGTTATATTTTTCTTCTTATAAAAATTAACTACTGCAATGATGCGTTGCAATAAAAATAAAAGTTTTGAGTAATTTTATTCAAAATCACGTGGTTTTTTCTGTTAATTTACTATTCACAAAACTATCAGAAAAGAAATCCTCCGTTAGAAAATAATGTCAGTTTTAGACTTTTACGTTTGTCATTGTCACGGTTTGTTTGTCATTTGTCAACGTCAGAGATCTGAGTCTGACTGAAGTGCATTCCGAATCGCGCTGTAATCAATTTGAGCGTGCTTACGCCCGTTCTGAATTAGCGTGAGCACGACAACGATGTGTCGTCATAGATGACCGGGGGTTGGATTTAGTATGTTGAAAAAGATATCACAAAAAATGCAAAGGATAGTATTTATAAAAAAATATAGTACACTTTCATTATTTTTAATTAACATAATATAATTATAATAGTCATTCAATCAACACCCGTTATGGCAAAATTCTCTCCTCTTCTAAGTTCATCAGTTCTTAAATATTACTATCTATTAGTTGCAAACATCTAACTTTACCAGTGTGCACGCAATGATTCTACCTAGTCTGAACTGATTAGCAGTTCTCCAGAGGGTGACAGCTCTTGATTTTATGGGAAATACCTATCTGCTGTTTCTTTAAATACAACAGGGTATTTGGCTATAGGTTCTATCAAACATATACTCGAATGAATGAATACTAACTTCTTTTATAGATGTTACAGAAAATATATACTTTTGCAAAGTTATAAATAAATGTATATAGACAGTCAAAGCTATGAACTCGCCGAAAAAATGGCGTCCAACTGTTGGCCGCAAAATGCATGCATACTAGAATAACACAATGACGTGACGCCAGACGTAGCTATCTCGCACACCAGTCTATAAAAGTGGGCCTGTTTGTTTTAGTTCTTTTGCAGCGCGACAGTCTATCTAGATATTAAAAATATCACAGGTTGTATTATTACAAGTTGTGGAAATATTTAGAAGTTACGCGCTTTTTGAAGCCATTCTTATATCTTTGTCACTCAAAAAGGTAATTATTGTAAAAAGTGGCTCGAAGTTACTATGGCGCTCCTATGTTGTTGTGACGTAAGATTGAATTAGTGGTGACTACTGGTGACTACTTTAAAATCTATGCCAGACAAAGACTGTCTTTATCTAGCATCGATTTTAAAACGCATACAATTTCGCCAAATATATTACTTGAGATATAAAAAAAACACACTAATAAAATTATAATGTGTCATGTCATGCAAACATAACCTTTAAGTAAGACATTATAGCCCTAGGGTTTAGCCGGGTAATATTATTGTGTTGACTTTCATTATAATCTCGTGATCAATAGCGTGATTTGATTTTGGAACCTCAACCAAAAAATTCTAATGATAAGTAAGTAGGTATGATAATTTTACCAAAAAAAAACTTATTCTAAAATCGAATTGCCTTTTATTATCTCGCAGAAGGATGGCAGGATCCTTTGGGGATAACGGTGTATTAGTCTTGGGCTAGCTTGAATCAGCACTGAGGATTCTAGTCTTAACCGCCCCGCTGCTCTTAGCCCTAGAAGGCTAGAATAATTCCATTCAAGTCAACGCAGTACACGACATCGTGGTGGCCTACTTCGAACCGCCTTAAGTTCGGCGAATTTGCACCTGTACATTTGTGGTGGTGGTATTTGTAAATAAAAATGTACATTGTATAAGCATATTAACTTTTTCACACCACCTGCTCGCTAAATGTCAAATTATAATGTCATGCTCACCTAACCTAAAGCAAGTCATTAAATAACGAGGCTCTAGCCGGGCAATAATATTGTACTGAATTTCATTAGTGCCCGCTGGTGCATAATGTGGTTTGAATATGGATCGCCAACTAAAGATTATGTAAACATCTATCTATCAACATGTCCCCGAAGATAAAGATAAAGATAATTTTATTTTGCAAATATGGGTACCTACAGAGGATAATACAAATTAATACACGATATGCCATATTTTACCATGTTATAGGCATGCAGAGGATACACAAAAACATACTAACTTAAAAAATCTTTTTACCAAGGAACTCACTTAATTTATAGTACCCTTTCACCATTAAAAAGCTTCGAAGTCTTTTTTTAAATAAAGCAAGCGGCAGCTCTTTCCAACTCTTCGGTATTATGTTAAAAAATATTGGACACTTTTGCCCATAAGTGCTGTCTTGGATTTATTAACGCACAACCTCTTAAGGGGTCATTGTATTCATCAATACGAACAACTTTTACCATGGGACCAAACCTGAAATCAAGAAAAAAAATCAGCTGTTCCTTCGATTTCTGGTTTGGTCCCATAATAAAAGTTGTTCGGACTTGTATAGAGTGGGTGTGCGATGAATGAGTGAGTTTGGACCAAACGTAGACAGAACCAGACCACGGGTAAGAGCATTCCCTGCCTGTCATCCCTAACATTTCTATAGGCTTGGATGAAAGTGCCATTTAGATTAGACAAAGAGAATCGGGCAGTGAGGACAGAATAAGCATTCGCTCGTTTGCTCCAAATTGACCTTTACGAACTTATTGTGTAATTAATCTGTATGTTGTGCTCATGAGTTGAAGAACTTCTCCAAGCTTTCATAGTCCATTCCTGCCAGATTTTTTTAAAAGTCATTTTTGCATATTTTTTTCAGTTATCAGCAGTATATCTATTTCACTATTGAGCTTGCTGTAAATAAATGGTCCCTTTTATAGCATCGGTTGCCAAAAAATAGTACAAAATTAGGTTTATGCCATTTACGGTTTAAGACATTTATTTTCTCAAAAGATTACATTAATCACTTACAGAGAAAATACAATAATAAGTAAACAAAATAACAAAGCAACATTAACAACAACAACAACACACACACATTGGCAACATTAGCAAAGTAACATTTGGGCTTATTTGCATTTCACTTTTGTGTAGGTTATCACGCTATGGGCCATTTTTGTGGTACCTCAGTGCCACTGCCATTATGTACAATTGGCGCATACGCAGAACAGTCTCATGGTACAGTATGTTAGTCGAGAAGCGCATTGGTTTCTTGTAAGTTACCTTATGAAGAGCCCGTTGTGCACACTTCACTTTCATTATATGTGCTTGTGTGCTACACCCAATGCCTGCGGTCAATAATGGCAAAGTAAATGCCAGGCAATTGCCTGACATTTACAATAATAATAATTATTATTACGTACGCGCCAATGAACATACAGCAGCTAGTGACGTAACTAAATATGTATGTTCATCTATTTCTAACAACCGATATCGGTACCTATAGGTCTTTCCTTTTCTTCACGCGCTGTATGATTGTATGCAATTAAATAGCTACAATCATGGCTTACGCTGTTTTTGAGTGCACTAATGTTCGTGTATGACGCGTCTATTTATAATACGTAATACGTCATTGGCTACTCCCCATGTTATAATGCAGTAGTTGAGAACAGATTGGCATAGTGTGTGATAGAGCATTTTCAGAAAGTGTGGCTAGCAATACGACCCATTCTTTTTTTGAATGCCCCACCGCTTACATGCAGATTTGGATCAGCTGTACTAAACGTGCCGCCAATGCGTTTCGTATTCAATATAACGCTTTTAGGGCGTTGTACCTACTGCCACGTTAATGTAGTCAATCAATCAACTCAGCCTATAGCTGTCCACTGCTGGACATAGGCCTCTCCTAGGGTGCGCCACAACACCCTGTCCTCCGCCTTCCGCATCCAGTCTGTCCCAGCCAACTTTTTAAGGTCGTCTGTTCGTCGTTATGTAGGTAGGTAGTGCTGTAGTGCATCTGCAATGTTTGCTCGAGCCAGAGTATTAGGTCCACCCACACCTGTGAAATCAGCGTTTTGTATGAAGAATTTTAAAGAAGTTGCATTTTTCATACTAACATTTTCTTAATTTATATAACAACCGAACACTAATATTTTAAAACTTTTATGCACTAATGTTTCAAAACTAAGATAACGTAATATGCCACTTAGATTAAGCGCTAGCGCAAGCGCTTTTGGCTACGTTAAAAAGCTTTTTACAAAAAAATAATAACCGACTACCAAAAATAACACTACAAAATGAAAAATAACTTTAATTTCGGAATTCGGTGTCTTAGGATCTGTATTTGAGTTTTTTGCCACCTACTTCCGAAATTAAAGTTATTTTTCACTTTGTAGTGTTATTTTTGGTAGTCGGTTATAATTTTTTTGTAAAAAGCTTTTTATTTTTCACTTTTTAGTGGGTCAGTTTTGTATTTATCTAAGTGAGAATAGCCTAATGTTAACTGCTTATCACCTTTTACAAAATATTGCTTTTCCCGATGCCGGGACGTTGATTGTTGAGGAGTTCTCCTGGTAAGAACCAGGAGCCATACTCGGCGTGCCATAATCGCCACGCTTGGCAGGCGGGTTGGCGATCGCAGTATGGTGTTAAAATGCATAGAGAACGCTGCTGCCCATTCTCTAGGAAGTCCCTTAGTCGCCTTTTACGACACCCACGGGAAGAAATGGGATAGTGCCATTCTTTACGTCCGGCACCACACGGTGTCTACACTGCAGTTATCAAACTTGGCTGCGACGTAACGCACCTTGCTCTAATACTAAATAGCCTGCTAGCTGCGAGCAACTTGGAAGTAGCGAATCAGAATCAGAACTCATTTATTTCTCTAGTTTTAAAGCATGTCATTTAAATAACTCTAATTTTACAAAAAAGGTACGTGTTTCATTTTGTCCGCAGAGTGGGAGCTTTTGCAACCTACCCTGGTTGCTTCCTCGTATTACTCATGTTTATATTAAATCAATACTCAATACTCAAATCTTTATTGTATTCCACATTGTATATGCTTAGGTGGTAAACATTAGGGTATAGAACAATCGTGGACCCTGTCGGGCACAGCAAAAGAAAGATACTCGTAGTAGGTGGAGACGAGGGCTCACAGTTTATCTTATAATCTAACTTATTCTAAAAAATATTTAGGTGTTGTGTATTTATATATATTTATAATGTGTTTTAGGGATAAATCATTTAAATATTCGGTTACACTGTAATAACATTTACTTAATAATAGTTTTTAAAAAGGCGGGGGGAGGGGGGGGTTTAAATCTAGGTGAGGATAACGATGACGCAATGGGGATTAGCCCCAGCGGCTAACGAGTGACGCTACGGTCATAGCCTACGCTGCGCTGTCGGAAAGGAAAGGGGCTAGTCGTTTGAAGAGGCGGCTTTGTCAGTATATTAGAATGTACTCTGTGGGCGGCTTGTACCAGTTGTACCTGTGTTTGTGATTAATATATCAATACTTTCGCCTACTCTAGTAGTGAAAAGAAAGGGATTATGTTGCCCGTAGCACGTGTGCACGTGTGGTTAGAAGTAGCGCTCACCAGCCGCTTCCGAGGCACCGCTCGCTTCGCTCGCTCGGCTCGCGCACGTTTGGTCACAGTTCTAACACAACCCTTTCACCCAGTTCAAGTTTTACGATAGTTTATAATTTATCGGTAATATAATAATACAAAAAAAATTGTATTGAATCATCCGTTTCATTGCCATAAACAAACAAATTCGGGTGCACTAAAAACCGCTGTGTTGCTGCTAGGTTGGGACGGACTATTAGATAAGGCAGCACAGACTATGGGTGTCTGTGTTGCATCCGCCATTGTATTAATGCTTTAGGCAGTTCGCATATAAATGTAACAAATTCATAAACGTCATAATGGCGGGACTAACTCTTGTAATTAAAAGATTAGGGAATTACATGATAACACTGGTCCCGCCATATGTTATAATAATAATAATAAAACCATTTATTTTCAGGTTACAAAGACCCATTTATGAATACCTTAACCTAAGTATAAGTACATAAGAAGTATATTAACAATTGCGTTAGTAAATAAAACTTAAAGCTATGTTAGTATCACTTAGATGCACTAAGTCATTGTGCGTTCTGGTGGCACTTGACCGCGAAAGCGGCAGAATACCACATCCTGAGGCCAAAAGCTTTCTTCCATCACCTGACGCAGCTAGCACGTTGGTATGCGCACCACAAACGCCTTAAAGATGACGTTGCGATGCGACTCCAGCAGCTGCACTCTCGGCGCGTACTTCAGCCTTTGGCGCACGTACTTCACGTGTCTTGCGCGTCGGTGGTGTAGTGGAGACGGGAAATATACACCGGAGTTTTCGGCTTCGCAGCACGCTTCTCTGTCAGCGACAGCTACTCTGTCGGCGCTTCCTCCTTTGCACCGTCACAAAGCCGTCATCATCAGCCCCGTTCGTTTCCTTGATAGCCATGGGCTTTGCGGGGGGAGCAGTAGCAAGTCGTCTTCGCTGAAGTTCGTGACACAGATCTGGATGGCGGACACCTCGTCCATCACGTCCAGTTTCTGCTGCAGGAACGCCAGCAGTTCATTTGACACAAGTTTATCACTCATAGCAACAAAATTACGAGCGTCGGCTTGCGCCGCGCTATACGGTAATAATAATATTATGAACCGTGTCGCAACGTCCACCTCAGAGGGTATATATGTTCTGTGCCTCAGAGCGCGGTGCACACTCACCTGATCACAGAGTACATTTGTATAGAGCGACTGATACGGGTTCGCTGCCACCTACAAAATAGAAGTTCAATGGCCAGGCCAAATATGTTTTATTCCTACGTAAAAACAACCGTTCAAGATACGAAAAAAGCACAAAAGCGTAACGAATTTTTGAAATTTCAAGCACAGTGCCGTTTCAAACACAACGTCACACGCTGCATACCGGGGCTCACTGATTCTATTAACTTTACTAGGCGCAAACACGCACCGGTGCGTGGTCGACCCCCCACTTGGCCAGCGCTCCACGCACCGATGCGTGGCTAGCAGCGATCCTGTTTATGAAGTTTAATGTCAAATAGCAGCTGTCCAACAGATTAATTGCGGGATGTAGGAATTGTACACAAATCATTTATGACTCCGCCAAAGCGTCCATTTTAGGCCCCCTGAATCATGCGACACTGGGTATCCACGTGCGAGATCCAGTGTCATACCTAAATATTGTAACACATAAAAAAGAATCAATAAAACTTTTTATTATTTTAGATAAATAAAAATGGAGCAATAAAACCAAAATATAGAATAGAATAGAATATATTTATTGTAAAACATGAGTATACATCAAATAATATGTGCAAGGTCTTAAAATAGCAACTCTACATGTTTTGCCATTTCTGGCGTACAAAATACAATATTGTTGGTTTAGAATAAACCATAAAAGATTTGAGTCTACACAAAAAAATAACTATTAAATAATAACTTAAGTATAAGAAGTATTGGTTTTACAGAAGGTTAAAATGTGACAATTGCAAAAATGTCGTAATTATAGGAATCTATTTAAATTAATTGCAGTCATTTAAAAATTCTGATAAGGTATAATATCATTTGGCAGATTTTTTAAAATGTATTTTAAACAGAGCAGTAGGCATTTGTCTAATAGATTTTGGGATTTTATTATAAATGATTGGTGCTAAACAAAACATACTTTTACGCATCAATGCCGTGGTTGATCTTGATACGCATAATTTATTATTATCCCGCCGATTACGAACACAGACGTCTGATAATTTCTTAAATAGATTAGGATTGGTTTGTACAAAATTAGCTATTTCATAAATAAATAAGGAGGGAGACTTAAAATGTTGTATTTAATAAAATACTGTTTTCAACTATCAGTTTTTTTCAAACCAAACAGCCCTAACACACCTTTTTTGTGACCTTTAAATTATTTCTTTATTAGTAGAGTTTCCCCAAATTAAAACTCCAAACCTCAATATCGAGCCGACAATACCATGGTAGGCAGTTAAAAGCGCATTGGTACTTATAATATGTTTTAGTTTATATATGGCATAGGCAGAAGAACATACTTTTTTATTTAATTCTTCTGTGTGCGCTTTCCAGTTCAGACGTTTGTCAACGGTTAAACCTAAAAAAATTGCTGTACCTATCTACCTTTTTTATAACAGTTAATTTATGTTGAACATTAATATTTGGTGTTTCTAAACGTTGACTGAAGAACATAATTTTTGTTTTAGCAAGATTGATTTTTAAATTATTGTTATTTAACCAATTAATTATTGAATTGATTGTATTATTAATTTCATGTTCATACCTATCTTTATTTATAGAATTAATGGTAACTGTACTGTCATCGGCCAAAAGTGATACTGGATAATTAGTTACTAATGGCAGGTCATTTATATAGATTATGAATAACAAAGGACCCAATACGCTCCCTTGCGGGACTCCATATTTGAGTATACGTTTTTTTGATGCATATGTTTCTTCTTTTTTGGTATTAATGTTAATTTTAGAAATTTCTGTATATTGTTTGCGATTTTTTAGATAAGATTCTATGAGATTTTGTATGTTGCCTCTAATGCCATAAGCTTCCAGTTTACGGAGGAGAATGTCATGATTAACATAATGGAAAGCCTGGGTCATATCGCAGTAAATGGAACATACCGGCGTCCTTTTATCCACATTACCCATGACGTTATTTATAAAATCAAAAATAGCCATGTTAATTGTTTTATTCTTGCGGAAACCCTTCTGATCATAATAATGTTGAATTTCTCTAAATAGTTATAAATTTGATTAGATATGTATTTTTCAAAAACTTTCGAAATTATAGGAATAAGTGCAATAGGTCTGTAACAGTTCATGCTCTGCTTATTATCTTTTTTGAAGATGGGTTTAACAATAGTAGTTTTTAGACTTTCCGGATATGATCCAGTAGATATACACATATTAATAATATAGCTTAGGTGGTCACAGATATGATAAGCGATATATTTTAGGATTCTAGTAGAGATCCCATCGTATCCAACACTTGTAGTATTTTTAAGCGATCTTATAATTTGAAGTATGTCTTAAGGAGTACATGGTGCCATGAACATAGATTGACTTGATTTAGAAATATTAACGGTTACGTCCTTACCAGCGTCTGGCATTGGTTCTATCTTTTCTATAATAAAAATTGTTAAAGGCATTCGCAATCTCTCGTGGCCTGGTTTCAGTTTTATGGTTTTTTCTATGGAAGTGATACTACCCTTTGGCAAATTCAGTTTAAACCTATTTATAATCGTCCATGGAACTAAATATGTAATTTCAAGTAAATATACAATAAAGAATAAATTCTTTGTATTATACATTAAGAAACAGTTAACCAAAAAGCTGCAAAATCTGGTCTGGCCAACAAAATATAAAATTGTTCGATCTCACACAGAAGTACCACCAGTTAGTACATTATGTTTACTCACAGATGGCGTTATAATAAAAAGTTACTACAATGCTAGGACTATACTCTGTTTATCATATTTTGATCAGTTTTCGTAATTTCCTGACTCCTAAAGCTTAATAAATTGACAACCTAGAAATTAGAGAGGTTATAAAAATATAACAATCTATACTGAACATTAATTTTTTACTACCTAGGCAATCGTTCATTGAATCACTGGACATAACTAAATTATGATCTAATCCTTTTACATCTTTAAGATATTAGTAGCTATAGATGTTTTCATACGAATTATTTAGTTGACGTTCCTTATTCAAATCACATTAAGTACCAGGGTACTAATGAAATTCAGTACATTACTAATTTATTTTTTTCCTCTTTGGCAACTGAGCCGATGTCGACTATTCTGCCAGCTTACAATATTAATGCCCGGCTAGAGCCTGGGTGGGATATTTAAGGCGCTGTCAAGAGGCAAATGACAAAAGTAGGCTTGTCTTAAACAAAAAAAAAATGCCAAATCTATGTAGTTTGTGGTAGCGGAAAAAATATATGTTATTCTTGAACATAATTATTTCTCAGAACTTGGTTGTTACCAAAACACGTTTAGAAAAAAAATCTCGATACAAATTAACGGTAAACTATTAAACCCCTTACTTTGAGTTTCAATCCAAAATATATGTAATAAATATCAACGTACGGTTGGTATTTAATTAATAACAAGAGCGTCTTATTTGTATGCAGAACTTGGTTGTTTTTTATTTTCGATTACTCAACTCATTTTTGAGTAAACAAATAATTGCTTCGTAGCCTAACTAATATTACAAATGTGACAGTAAGTTTGTTTGTTTGTTTCCTTTTCACGCCTAAACCACGGAACCGATCATCCCGGAATTTTGCCTATACGTTGTCAGGTGTACAGAAACGGACATATGGTGAAAAAAAATACTATTCCCGAGGAAAACAACATTAACGTTCATAGGATAATAGATCTTCAGAATAGGTCTTTCGAATCATGATTGAATTACTTAGGTATATTATTTATATTCCGGTAGTTCCCGTGAAAAATTTCCGATCACCACGCGGGCGAAGACGCGGGCAAAAGCTAGTTTTGTAATAAATTACAAGCGTTGTGTCATCGCGCTTCTCTTTCTTTTGTATGCAGTCTGACAGTGACAGCGGTTTACCTGTTGTCAGCGTCCTATTGACTTAGAATGACATTATAATTTGACATTAGCGAGCACTGAGCAGGTAGTGTGAAAAGTTATGCTTTTACAATGTACATTTTTATTTACAAATACCACCACCACAAATGTACAGGTGCAAATGCGCTGAACTTAAGGCGGTTCGAAGTAGGCCACCACGGTGTCGTGTACTGCGTTGACTTGAATGGATTCGGAAAATGCGCTGACTTGTGATCAAAACCGTACAATGATATATCTATATTTGCTTTGAAGGAAAAATAAAACCGAATCTCGAGGAAAGCAGTACTTTTGAAGTACATAAAACACGACATTCTGTGGACAAATAAAATGAAATTACGATTATCTGCTAAAGTATACATACATTAGTCGATAATTCATTATGGGGTTAAGGCACTGTCTTTTGTAATTGTAATAGGCGCTATTTTGAATCCCGAACACAACGAAGGATTCTAGGGCTCTGAGTTAATTCCAGTCCTAAGCGAAGCGAGAGATTTAAGCTCGCCCAAGACGAGGAAACCTTTATAAACAATACAACATTTATTTAAGTTTTACAACAAATACTAGAATTCTCTAAACACAGTTATATCTAGCGCAGGAGGCGCTAGTTATAACTGTGTTGCAGGAGCCGTGTCTTCCCGTAATAAAATTATAAAAGACACAAATGATGTTGTTTTAGGATAAGAAAAAAAAAGAAGGAAATAAAAGAGACTTCACTTTTATTGTATGTAAGTACTTCAAACATGTTTACAGGTCATAGATACTTTTTTTTTTCCTTTTGTTGGAACAGGCTAGGGTCTGAGACCTAGACCATAGATATATAAGAAGAAGAAAAGAAAGAAGACTGTTTTTGGAAGTAAAACTTCTTTAGGCACGCTTGACTTGGGGAGTAAGCTGGTGAATGCATGACGAGAGCGTTACGGAAGTGAGCCTGTGGAAGTTGAGAGGGAGATATAAGTTAGTGAAGATGGAAAGAGAGAGAGTTACGTTTCGCAACGCTCCGTATACTACTGTAGGGGCAAGAGAGAGGTGCAAGCTAGTAATGGCAATTAATGCTATTTCGAATTAATTTCATTAGCGTGTGAACTCTTGAGTCTTAGCGTGTTAATAGCTATTGCTATGTTTTTTGCTAATGACGATAATTGATAATAATGAAGTATGACAATTTTGTTATTAAACGAATTAAAAATCGCGTTCGCGTTTAGTTTACTCGCCGACTCACCGATAATTAAATATATTTATAGCACACCACGCTACCGCGCTGCACACGCATTTGCGATTGCTCGACGCTCTGACTATTTAGAATAAGTACATCGCTTGGCATTTCACAGAATTTCGCGACTACATTTAATTTGCTAACTGCTAAATGATCATTCACACGCTAACAATGAATGCGAATGCTAATTAATCCATCACTAGTGCAAGTACACTCGTTTTTTTATATTTCTATGGTACTTATAGAGACTAAGAACAAAAAGAAAAAAATTAAGAAAAATCAATAATGTTGGTTCTTCTTTTGCGCAAAAGTGTTTTTTAGTATATTTGTGGGTGTGTTTAATTGTATGTGTGTGTTTAAGTGAGTTTGCATGCCCGAGCCATCCGGTAGAATTATTGCGTGCACACTGGTAAAGTTGGATGTTAGCATTATTGGACTTACTTTTCTCTCATCGGTCTTCGATGCCCTGTATGTAGCCCGTGTACATCTTTGTGACAGTTGTGCTCTATCCACACGGCCGCGTTAGTCTGCCTAGCTACGTCGAGATCAACTATAGCGCACGCGAACTCTGCCAACGTTGATATCATCAACTGAGAATAAAAGTCATCAATATATTTAAGTTATACATAATATTTATATTAATATTTAATATTTTTATATTACATAATATTTTACATTTCATGAAAGCATGACGTTTTTTGCTATCGGTTGTTGGGTTGGAACACAGAAAAAGCTTGATTTGAGAAAAAGCATTGTCTTTGACTACCACTGATACCTTTTCTTATGTTAACATCTAAAGGCGCACGTAAAACTGATTGCTGGCGGGGCGACGCATGCCGCGTGGCGATCGGCCACTATTTCGTTATGGAGTTGTATATTCCTTGGCAACTATACTGTCTTTATGTAGTAGGTAGTGTGTGTAGTGCGATGTTTTACGAGTACATCTGCCAGTCGTCCCGTGACGCATAATTTATTTTTTTATTAAACTTTTCTCTTAAAATTTCTGGTATTTAAAAACATTATATTTACTATTTGAACTTGTAGATAATTGAGCATTAATTAGTAATCAATTAAAATCGCGAAATGCAATTTATTCACCCAACTTTACAAAAATGCGTATCTCGGAAACTAAATGCCGAGAATTGGACCCTTTTTGCTTGTGCACATATAATATTTTGTGTTACGTACGTTCCTTTACGGACGTTATTTTTCTCCACCTTTCTCCACTCTGCTTAATAATGTCTTGTTCAGATCATTGAGTTTTTAATGTTCTACAGTACAACTCAATTGTTCAGACAGAGGCGGTAGCGGTGGCGAAGGCGTCAGCGTACATTTGCAATGTAGTCCACGTGTTTCAATAGCTCAGTACCCCAAGCGTAAGTTTGCAAGAGAGTAAACGTAACTATTTCGTTTGCGTTAAAATTTGACCGATAGATCATAATGCTAAGAGTTTAAGAGTGAGAATAAACTCTTAACGCAAACGCGCTGGTTACGTTTACTCACTTGCAAACTTACACTTGGGGTACAGCCGCTCTATTCTGTAAAAAACTCACCGTGAAAACTCAGGTGATGTGAGCTGTCATTCCATTGATGCTAGGCACTGTCACTATGTATTGATGCTCACTTCACCTAATTTTTCACGGTGAGCTGGTTACAGAATAGCAGAACATTTCAAGTGAGGCGAGACCAAAATGCTGACCTAATAATGACCAAACCCCAAAGCTTAAAGCCTCAAAGTCGTCGGAATAGTGTGAAATACTTACATAATAGAAACCTTGCACGAAGTTCTTATTAGCCAGAAGTTCAGAGCTGTCCTTAAACAGGATATTACCGCGCTCTGCCCTTCCGCATAATCCATGTTGTTTCGGAATATTCTCTTGAGCTGTAATTTTAAAGAGCATTAGATATTATTCAATGATGTATAAAACTATAGATACGTTGTCCGCACTCTAAAATGGCAACATGAAATGAAGCCAATTGGCCACATTGCGCTCAGTCACGCACTAACCTGTCGCGCGACGCTATGTTTGTTTTTAATTTATATCGTGTGTGAAAACCTGTGCAAAACATAAACAAAACCGTCGTGTGTTTTCAGAGGATGTACAAATTATACCCCAAAAGTTAAAGACAAAAATGTGTAAGTTTACAAAACTACATTATTTTATTTTATTTTGTACGACGCTGCGTCTAATGGCGGCCGGCGCATGAAGTTAGTAGTCACGTGACGTTAGGGGAGGTTGGGACACTATTATTATCTCCCTCTAGCAACAGGCATCCCGCCGTACGGTGTCATATTTTCTTTCCCTTTCTTTACGCGTATAAGTAGGTAGTTATCTAGTATTTTCGCCGTTTTTAAGCGCCGAGATGTTGGTTGATAACGTGTCTATATATAATACGTCATTGATATTATTCTTTTACACTTTTACAGGAATACTGGCCGATTTTTCAATAGTCAGTTAGTTTTTATTTATAAAGTTTGGCGGTATTTTCTATGTACAAGTTTTCAACCCCCAATTTTTAATCTTCAGCTATAATAAAAGTTATCAGAAAATGAAAAAAATCTGCCCTTAAATATATAACAAAGGGGGAGAGTTCGAGAGATGATCAATTTGCGCATCAATGTGTATCAATCACGTAAAAATGGACAATTTGCTATTGATCCAAAAGTTGGAGGGAGCTTAATAATTTACAGTTGAAAAAGCAGCTTGACATTTCTAACTAACAAAGCATAATAAACTACTAATGAATTTCTGGCAAAATCTTCTATTATGTCATAGAATTTATGCATTATTGTTTAATCATTATTATAATTATATACTTATACCTATATATTTTTTTACATTAATAATTCGTTGTGAGGCATCTTTACTGTCTTCCGGTTTTCCCTAAGTGTCACGTCTAAAATGTATAATGAAATTGCTTATTATTCTATGGAAATTAGAATACCAAGACTTAGATTTTACCGCTGTACATGAGGAGTTTGATCGGTGACAACCTACGCACTCCTATCTTGAATGTGTTCGCGGTATCTTCGTAAGGGATCTGAGAGATGATGTCATTTATCCAAGGTAGGTAGTCGTGAATGTTCAGGAACCTGGTCGGAGCACCACAGCCGGGGCCACGGACAGCGAAACCCAGCTAAATGTATAACGTCAAGAATTGAATTATGTAAGTAGTATATTATAATAATTATTATTTAGGTTTGTATCTTAGGTCAACTGTGTCTAATTACATAAATATGCACTTTTAGACCACTTTCCAACATGAGAGAAGAGATCAATCTTATTCTTTAGTTGTACATAATATACAACATTATTTTTAGTTTATGCGAAATCCGAAACATGTGTCTAGTATTTTTATGTAAAGAATCTATGTACAAAATGTCAAAACTGTATCATGAAAAATCACAAAGTTATAAGGTTGTTATGTTACCAGGTTGTCCGTACAAAAACATGCAAACGGCGCGGCGCCCCCGCGCCTCCAGGATCGTCTTGCGCTCATTGATAATAATTTGGCAGTAGGTACCTAACCGTACGGCGATTGTATTGTAAGTAATTAAATGGTGATAACATTTTCTATAACACTTAAATATTTTTGGGACAAAATATAACATAGAGTAAAAATTATTGAAATCGATTCAGTTCCTTAATCTGAACAAACTATATTCAGGTTTCGCATTTATTATAAATAATGTTGTTTATCTAATATAAAGGGAACTACCATACTACTCTATGGTGCGTAATACAAAGTATAGCTTAAGCTCAGGCAAACCACCTGTCTAGCTAGACAAACTAACTCACCAGTTTCCAGAACCCCCACGATTGTCTGGTGATCAGGGCAGTGCCGGCGTCCCAAACGCAGGGTTTTTTGGAAAACTCCGATACTGCACACAGTGGGTTTACCGGGTTCATTTTACTGAATGTCAGCTGTGTTAAGAATATTATAATTACCATCAGAAATGATAAACATGTATTACGAATTCAAGGCTTCTACATACCAGCGCGACTTGTCGCGCGACGCGACACGGCATAAAGGCTCCGCGTATCGCGGGACGAGCGGTGCCTTTGTGTCGTGTCGCGTCGCGCGACAAGTCGCCCCGGTATGTAGAAGCCTTCACGAGAAAGATAATGAATGTGGTGGGGTTTAAAATTCTCCTATTGTATACCTACTCACCCACATTCATTTTCTATATTTAAGTTGTATCAGCATTTTATTGAGAAGCAGAGCAAAGAAAATGTTATATGTAGCGCGCCGTATTTCTATATTCATTACATTCATTAAGACTTATAATAAGAAAAATCGGCCGAAACAACGCGAGATGACCCACCCTAACAGACAGCGACGACGACATCACTCTATATCAAGAGAATGTCAAATTACTTCGCAAATCTCTAAACACTACACATACATTCCGTACTCGCCGGCGAGTACCACCGCGAGCTAGAATAGTATGTCACCCCCCCCGTCCCTTGCCCCCGCCCGCCCGCGCGGAGCAAGTAATCACATCAAATGTCCCCAATAATAATAATCAGATACTGCATACCCCCAATGGTTCAGTAGTCAATAGCGCCCTAAGCCTAGGTTCGAGTCCCACTATGGGACGCCCTTAGCTGTGCTATTTAATTTGTTTTTCTAACACGGCGAGAGGCCCTTCTGGCCCCGCCGAAGATCGGTTAAGCAGAAAAGGCACTCCGGAGCCATCTGCAATAGGTCAGCATCAAAAAAAAAAAAAAAAAAAAAAAAAAAAAAAAAAAAAAAAAAAAAAAAAAGCGAGATGACCCGAAAGGACGAGCAGCAGGTACCTACCCCCGAAAAACACCATCCCACAAATATAGATTAAAAGATATTTTATGTGCCTTAAAAATAATAAAATAACCCTCCGGGGTCTTAAGACGCAGATATATGCCAGTGACCTTGAGTGGTTAGCTTGCGTGTTCTGTACTGAGCTCACGGTACGCGTCGTACGTTCAGCCAGTAATAGGACTCCAGGTCGCCCATCAAGGAGCGCTGTCCCCAATTTGACGCATTATTAATTTATTATATTAAATTCTGAAAAATACGCTTTGTAGATTTTGCGCCATTCTCAGTTTTTTATCCGCGTTAGACATAACTTTACAAATTAATTATTAAAAAAATGCTCTAATTTAACATATATTTTTTTAAATCATTAACACTACCTACTCATTTAGACGTGATTGACCCAAGAGGACACCACCGAAAACACACCTCCATCACATACATGCTTACAGGTAAACTCGAAAAACGTGGGGCGCATCTTTCTACTAAGATATTGAAACCTATTTAAGCTTTCATGCTCATGCATGAAGTTTCATGCTCCTTTAAACATAATGCTGTCTCTCTTTATCGGAACGTATCAGAATGCGACAGCATTACTTTTAATCGGGAATTAAATTAAATGGGCTTACGTGCAACTTGCGCTAAATTTCAGTGAAAATTTAAGACTTAATTACTATTCTCTCAAAAGTTTGTTTTAGGTAGATTGCTTTAATTTCTTGTTTACCTACTTACTTACATAACAGCTAAATTAATGTAGAGCTTAATTTTAAATGACATGTCATTTTAATGTCCATGAGTGTTATTTTATTTAGCAGAGCAAAGATACACGAATTGTGATTATGAGAGTTATCAATGAAGAGATAATGTTTTTAACTATTGAAACGTGCACGTTTTTCGAGTTCACCTGTAAGCATGTAGGTATTTGGTGGTGGTGTTTTTTGTGATTTTGTTTTAATCTACATTCAATATTTGGTTCTTTTCCGTTTTTTTATGTATTATCTCTCTCTATTTTTTATGTACAATCTCTCTGTAAAAAAGGCTTATTTTGAAGAAGACGAAAAAGTGCTAGGTACGTAATTAATAACTATTACTTAATACCAAGAATACCTGTGCACAGTAAATAAATACAAATAAATTCGTCAGAGCGATACTTGATGTATACATATAAGTTACTTGATACGTTTTACGAAGATATTTGAAAGTTAAAAATAAAACTAAAAATGTAGGTTGTCTTCAGGTTTGCGAACCTCTCCATCGATGTGTCATGAATTGATGATTAAGTGAAACCCCTTTAGGACACACTTTCTTGTTTGTCTATCGTTCCTGGTGCAATCTTGCAACTTAAATTTCAAGCACTTCCCGATTAGCTATCCGGCTGAAACTTTCAGGGTAGCACACAACTCGATGACAACGCATTCTAAATCTTTTCATTAGCTTGCAATGCAAAAATAACACGTTTTTAAAAACGTGTTATTTCAAACCCGCTTCCTTTACAAGATATAGCGTTTTTATGTTTCTTTTTAGGTTAGGTCGGCACTGCAATCTAATAAATGGATTTAAAATGCATTGTCATCGAGTTGTGAGCTACCCTGAAAGTTTCAGCCGGATAGCTAATCGGGAAGTGCTCGAAATTTGAGTTGCAAGATTCCACCAGGAACAACAGACAGACAAACAAGAAAGTGACTTAATGAAAACGTGGTAAAATGGACGGATTGTGTTAAAGATGATATTATGGCTAGGAAGGAAGTTAACACTGATGACCGGTTATAAGGGGACGATTATAGATTAGATAATGGATAACTTACATGGTTCTTATAGTAAAACTCTTCGCAATCTTGATTTTCCACATATGACATTTTGAAAATCTCTTTTTCCATTGTGCCTAACGCTGTAATAGATACAGAATAAATACCAATATTACCCATACAAACGAGCTGTTGTTACAGCTTATTCAAACGATCTGCAATTCAGCTTGTTAGATTATGCTTTAAAGTTCTGGTGGCACTGAGGCGAATCCCGCGTGGGACGCAATTACACGCGTCCATCGATTATTTTTATGATTAGGTAGTCCAGTTTTAACGTATCCATAAAATATATTTGATACATTCGGCGGGGTTCGCGGTGCGAGCGAATTTCGTCCGGCATCCCGCGCGGGATTCGCATCAGTTTGGCCATAGCTTAATACTGCTTACTGTCAGTCATTTTTACTGCATACATTTTGTTTTCAAACGTTCCGAACCCCTTGACAGGCATGCAAATTGGAAGTACCGGTGCTGCATATAACACAAAATATTAATGATTATTATTATAATTAAATAATTAGTGAAATATGAATGAAAGAATAACATTTTTGAGATGTGAGTTCATGGAGACACAAAATACAATTAGCAAAAAAAAAATTGTCAACAAAGTGTGTGCCTCACGGCCACGCCAAAAAGCTTGTTAAGCTTTTACAAGTACTTTCGTGGTTAATTGGTTCATTATGTAAGCAGTCCTTTTGAAAATATAAGGTTTTCTAATAGCTTTCCCGGAGCCTTGAGTCCGGATAATGTGCCCGGCTGCCCGCTGTATGGCGATAGGAACGTCCCGTGTGCCCCTATTACATGGGACTGTATTATACCTACTCTCTGCTCACTGCTGACCACTCTTGGGAAGACTAGACGATCTGCGAGACCAATCCCTCCTGCAGACCAGCACCCTAATTGCGTAACACAGTTTGAATCGGAATCGGAATGATTCTGAAGTATATTGCTAATCCATTGCTTCATATGTTAGAAAACTTTGTCTGCTCAACAACGTAAATAACGTACGTAACAAACTGTCAAATTGAAACCGATTCCTATTGATAGTGTGTTACACAATTAGCCTACTGTTCTTAGTTGCAGTACAAACCTTTCAATTTATTCCAAAATACAGTGTAAACGTGAGTAATCATTACTAAATTAGTCCTTGGGGTCTACTCCGAACATAAATCCGAAGTATCGGCCGTTTCTTGACTACGTCTGAACTATGGCTGAGTACGGCGAAAGAAAAGAAAAACCAACAACAGTCAAAGAGATAATTCAAAACCCGGGACAATTTATGTATATATTTATTAGATAAGGGTATGCTTTGTGTGTGTATGTATTTATTGTATATGTTATTGGTACACCACTGACTACCTCCAGTATTGTCTCTCCTGCTCCCTTTAATCCATCCAAAGGTTGTCTGTAAAAGTTCGCTTTTAGCGATAAGACCGCCCATTGTGTCACCTTAAGTAAAATTTAAACATTTATATCTGTAACTTTTATGGTGTACTTAGTAAAGAGTATTCTATTCTATTCTATTCAAAGTCAAAACTGTGACTTGAAGTCGGTTAAGAACTCAAAGTCAAAAAAGAAAAGTTTGGAAGTCAAGAAACGGCCGATCATTCGGCCGTTACTTCGAGTCTTCGCTTCGGAGTAGACAGTTTATCAGAAGGGCAATTCTGGGTTCTTTTTCTGTTTTTTTTTTTGCATTCTAATCTCAGTCTCCATCTGTCAAAAATACCTCGCCTAAATTTTTGACAAATTTTGACATCACTTGTCTTCGAGATGAGATGGCGACTTGATCTTAAAAGTTTTTAAATACAGGAGTTGGCCGTCAGATATAAGTACTAGAAATATGCAACCTACACAGATATAACCTCAGAACCCTTTCCAAATAAAAAAAAACCACCTTTCCATTCGTTCATTTGGGATTGACCCCATGCGATGAGGTCCAATAGAGCAATAGTGGCAAAAGTTATTTGATCATGGTACTCCGGATGCAGGATATAATCCTTAACGTCTAACGCATATTTAATTGACGTGGCGCCCCAAAGTATCAACTTTGTGTTGTTCCTGGAAATAAAACAAGAAATTATGTAGAAAAAAAACTTGTCAAAATCGGTTGAAATGACTGTAAAAAAGGTTTATTTATATTTCTAATCTTATTTCAAATGGAGTATAGACTTACACTCCATTTGAAATAAGATTAGAAATTTAAACAAACTTTTTTTACAGTCCGTTTGGCATGACAAATGGCAGCTGTAATAAACAGTTGGTATTGTAACCACGTTTTTGCTTTTAATGCTTTCCTTATGCCTACTGAATAGAATTCAAAATCGGTTGAACGGACTGTAAAAAAGGTTTATTTAAATTTCTAATCTTATTTCAAATGGAATATAGAGTACTAGGTCCTACCCCGACATGAGAATAGTAAAGAAAGGAAGAGCGAGTAGATAAAGAAAGAAATAAACTTTTTCTTTCTTTCCATCCTACATTATTTTTCTTTCTATCCTACCGAAGACAATAGATATATTATATTAAGATCATGCAAGCAAAGTTAAAAAAGAATTAGAGTAAGTTTGGTGCTGGGATATGACCGTAATATTTTATAATGACAACAACATCGTTGATTCGTACGGCCTTTTCCCTGCGCCGAACTAACCCTCACATACCCATACGTCATAATCATAATTTTAATCACTTGCTTTTATAACAATATTCAATGTTTTTATTGCAAAAAAACAGATATACTTAAATAGAATATTGAACATAACTTACACGAGCTGGTCTGCGTTTATCTTACCGATGTCTTCAGCTGAGGCTATAGCAAACGCAGGGTGAATGAGTACCGCCCCGGTGACAGCGTAGTGAGCCTTTCCGGCTATGTCTAAAAAAAGGAAATGGTGGACGAAGTTTCCATGTAAGTATTAAATACCTGCGACCCACCCCTGTTTAAGTTACATAATAATATGTGGGCGTCTAAGAAAAAAGGGTCCAGTTCTCGGCATTTAGTTTCCGAGATATACGCAGTTTAAAAAAATTGGTAAACAATATTTTCGAAAAATAGTGTTACAACCAAATTAGAACCGATTTTAAATTTTCCGTATTGAAACAGAGATTTCCAGTTATTTGTTTTTATATATGACATTTCGAAAATGTTCTTAACTAACTTTTTAGACCTTTGTATCCTGCTTGTGCGTATGAAGTTTCATTAAAACAGAAATCACAGTTCACGTAACGCTAGCAAAAGAAGTTTCACTTGAAATCTCCCTGTCAACTTCCGTTCGCCTCGCCCGATCACACTTTTCGTAACGCATTCACCAGCTTACTCCCCAAGCCAAGCGTGCGTAAAGAAGTTTTACTTCAAAAATGGCCTGAATGATGGTATTTATCTAAATGGTCACACATAATACAGGGTTATTTTTAAAAGGTCAATTACCTCTTAAAGGGTCATTGTACTCATCATTATGAACAACTTTTACTATGGGACCAAACCTGATATCGCAAAAAAAATCAGCTGTTCCCTACATTTTAACGAATTATTCGAACATAAATGTAGGGAACCGCTGCTTTTTTTTTCGCGATTTCAGTTTTGATCCCATAGTAAAAGTTGTTCATAATGATGAGTACAATGACCCCTTAAGAGGTTATTGACGTTTTAAAAATAACCCTGTATACAGAGACGAAAAGCGACTTTGTTTTACAGATAGGTAGGTACTATGTATAATATAGGCACTACTTAGATTTACAAGCAGTAATTTGATTTTATTAACCGTACTTAATTTGATTATTTATATCCTATGTCTAGAGTGTCACGCTGCAAAAGAACTAAAACAAACAGGCCAACTTTGTTATGCTGGTGTGCGTGACAGCTACGTCTTACACTCGCGTCACGTCATTGTGCTAGTGTGCGTGCATTTTGCGGCCAACAGTTGGACGAGTTCACAGCTTTGAATGTTTGTCTATGTATAAATATTTATTATATCTTTGCTTACGTGTATCTACAACTATAAAACGTGGTTCTAATGTAGGCTTCTATAATAGCGTTTTGGCCTCACCGTTGTCATATGAGGCCAGAACACTTTATCATATAATTATTGTATTCAATAATCGGGGTGACATATTCTGTATAGAAAAAACCCTGTAAATAGATAAAGATTAAAAAAAAAACTATAAAACATAAACATACATTATGAAATCCTCATTACTTGTGCAAATAAAACCGATTCATTTTATACTAACAGAAAGCGTGTTGCACAATGCCCAGCCAGGGGAACCGTCCTATGTTCGCCACTGAGCCGTCGGGCATCTCCTGTGTAGCATCAGATGAGCAGTGCAGGCGGTCCCACAGCACACACACGATGTTATGTGCTAGAAATGAAATACAATTCTAAAATGGAGCAGCTTAAAAATCATCATTATAAAATATCTGTTTAAAAATCTGATTTTGTTTTGTGTACAGTGGCCAGCACCAGGTTATACCAAACTGTCAAATTGCTCCAAATGATTTTAAACCTTAAAATATTGAAGATTAAGTTCAAAATCGAATGAGAAAATTTGACAGTTTGTGGTAACTTGATGTGCTGGCAACTTTACATAATAGACGTGATGGGCATCGATATCTGAACACAATAAAAATATAAGGGTTTGATAATGCTTTTTTTGGGGACAAAGACCGCTAGCATTGTAGTTACTTACAAGTAGGTATTATGTTGAGAAAATCAGTTTTTTTCTTTTTGTTTTATCGTGTATATCGATACTAGGTCACGTCAGTGAAGTTTACACAAACCAAAAACTCATTTTTAAACTGAAGGCCACAATTCCCGTACCTAATTAAAAATGCTAATTCAGCACCTATCTATGTTCTATGTTCTATGTTAGAGGGTTTGGTTTCCGCACTTAGTCCTTCATGTGGACCAATGTGCGTGGGCCATGGCGGCCGTCAGTGGTTTATTCCAACCAGCCCACCTCCCTCCAGAAGCTGATTAGGTCTCCTGGTCTGCATAGGATGTCTGTGAAAGATCTGGGTGACCCGAGGGTTTTTGTTCTGATCTGGGTGACGCCTGTGCAGTCAAAGAGCACATGCGCAATGGTTTCTTCAGCCTCCATGCAAGCCCTGCACAGAGGGCTGTCCGTTATACCTATTGTGTGGAAGTGTTTGTTCAGTGAGCAGTGTCCCGTTATGGTCCCCGTCACCAGGCGCAGGCCCTTGTCCTGTCCAGGCGTAGCAAACGCCTGGTTAGCCTACCATCCAAGGATGGCGTGGCTTCTCTGGATTGCCTGCAGCCCGGTGTCGAGGTCCACCAGTTCTCCGCTAGTGTATGGGTGAACTCCTGTAGCCACCTACGTAGTTGGTTAAAGGGGATGGGTTCGGGTCCACATGCTGACGCGCTGGATCCTATCTAGTTCGTCAGCTGCGTCGTTACCCAGCGATCCGCTGTGTCCTTTTATCCATTGCAGTGTCACTGTGTTACGGTTGCACACCATCACCCGCTCCAGTGCATTGTGACATTCTAGTGTTAGTCTGGAGGTTATATATTTTTTCTCTAGGGATTGCAGAACTGAGGCACTGTCGGACAGTATACGTATACGGGTGTCAGTAACTTTCCTGGCTTCAATGGCGTAAGCCGCTTGTATAATGCCCACACATTCCGCCTGGTAGACGGTGTTGAACATTCCCAGAGGGCTGGATATATTTATGTTAAAATCGTGTGAGAAGACTCCGACTCCGGTTCCGGAGTTGGTTTTTGATCCGTCGGTGTATACTCTCATCTTTTTCGGGCCTGAGTAGTCACACCGTTCCTCTGTAAGTATAACGTTGTAGTGCTTCTGAAAGAAGTGTAGTTTCGGGGCTTTGTCGCAGGGTGATGCCATCATCGGTTGTCGTTTGATTGCATCCTCCTTTATGCGTGTGTGCTTGACCCTAGAGTCTTTGCTCAGGGTTCCCGATATATGGAGCCTGAAGGCGGCCAGGGCTGCCTCCTCTTGCACGATGAGGTGTAGGGGTGGCAGTCCTAGCATTACTTGTAGTGCGGCAGTGGGTGCAGTCCTCATACTGCCAGTTATTGCTACACAAGCAAACCGCTGCAGTTTGTCGAGGTCTTTTTGGGCTGTACTCAGGTCCGTCCTGGGTCACCAGACCAGTGAGCCTTAAGTGATAATTGGTCGGATGACTGTGGTGTATAGCCAGTGGGTGACCTTGGGACTGATGCCCCAATTCCTTCCAAGCAGTCTTTTGCACTGCTGGCTTTTGTGGTGATGTAGTTGGTGTGTTTTGCCCAGTTCAGCTGTTTGTCCAAATAGATGCCCAGGTATTTGGTCTCAGTTGAAAGGCTTAGGGTAGTTCCAAAGAGTCGTGGCAATTGTAGTGTCGCCAACTTCCTCGTTTTTGTGATTTCAGCACCTTTAGATGCGTTACCCGCGCTCAAGAATGGCAAAGTAAAAGCAAGGCATTTGCCTGACTTGGAATTAGTCGCGCGCCATCCCGTGACGCGGCTACACGTCACTATCACTCGCAATTTTCAGCAATTATTTGTAAAGAAAATGCCTTCCTATGTCTATACACGATGTATACAAAAATAAACTACTACTGTGAGAGTAAAAACTAATTTCATGCGTAACTACTTACTGTATTTTTTTATTATAACATATTAAAATGTTTTTTCTTTTGAAATGCCTCTGACTGCTGCAACCCACGCGTACGCGCCAATGAACATGCAGTAGCTAGTGACGTAACTAAATATGTATGTTCATTTCATCTCCTTCTAACAACAGATATCGGTATACCGATATCTGTCCGAAAAGCAAAGACCTAGGTCTTTCCGTTTCTTCACTCACTGTATGATTAAGTATGTAGCTACATTAATGGCTTACGGGCCTTACGCTGTTTTTGAGTGCACTAATGTTCGTGTATGACGCGTCTATTTATTCGTCATTGCATACAGCAACAATCAATGTCAAAAACTTGTCAATAAGTAGGAAAGTTTGAGGCATTTTTGACAAAATAATTGACACTGAGATAAGAATGAGTTCGTTCGTAAAAATACGTAATTGCCCCTATGATATTTTAGGTTTGAAGATGACAGGGGCTTCGATCGTTCGCTATGCTCACTCACTAGCTGCCCCAATCCCATTATATAACACAGAGTCAAAGGGGTGGAGACCAAACGATAGCCATTTTGTGAGTTGCGTTTTCTTCATCTAATAGGTACGCTGCATACCGTTCCATAAAAAAGTTCAGTTTGTGGCACACGATGAAGGCTTCTACATACCGGGGCGACTTGTCGCGCGACGCGACGCGACACAAAGGCACCCGTGTCGCGTCGCGCGACAAGTCGCGCTGGTATGTAGAAGCCTTGAGACGACGACGCAAATGAGTTCTTATTTTGTGAAATTTCATTTGAAGGTAGGTAAATATTACGCTGCTGATTTTGTGGTACCATAATTAGCCGTCTCAGAATATGGTTTCATTATTTTGAGTTAGTCGTGGTGAAGTCGACATCGCTCGACGGTGCCCGACTTCGCCCGACATCTCTAGCGACACACATGTCGCGGTTCATTTGTCCCCTAGTGAGTACGAGGCTTTAGGACACAATTAAAGAAAGTATTAATTATTTTGAAATAAAAAGATAACTAAAAACTTACTATGATTTCCCAACAACAATAATATTATGTGGCTCCTAAAATCCACCATGTTGAATTATATTTATTGCATAATAAAGTATAATTGCGTCTGTTTTTTTACTAAGCGTTTACAGACACCGTCAAATCACTGCTATATTACCCGAACAGAACAAGCGCGAGAAAGCACCGACTAGATATTGACTGTATCTGTTTACGCTATCTTCATGTTTACGGCAGAACTGATCATTTTCCCACCGATTTGTGTATAGCTAGCTAGCCTTGATTTTGCTTTGATAATGCCTTAATTACACGTACCGAGTAAGTGGCGAGCGAGACAGTGCCAAGACACTGATCACTCGACTGTCTTGCTATCACTACGATCTAATTTCGCGCTTATTAGCGCTTTTAATATGCGCGAAATTCGATCGTAGCATTGCATATGTATGTGCTGTGCAGCTCTGCAATTGAGAACCTGCCCTTAGGCTATCTAGCAGTCTCAGTCGAGTGTCACTGTCAGTGTGAAAATAAGTATCATTCTATTAAATATTTTAGTTCTATTAAAAAGTATTTTTGTTCCCTTCCGAGCATTGAAAATTATTGATGAACGCGGCCACATTTTTTGTCTTGCCCCAGAGTCACTTAAGGCGACGATAACCGACTTTTAACGATTTTATAATGAAGATCACGTCTAAACGAGTAGTGTTAATGATTTGAAAAAAATATAATGTTAAATTAGAGCATTTTCTCAATAAATTAATATGTGAATATTTCAGATTATGTTAATATTACATAGTGAAATTAATTTGTAAAGTTATGTCTAACGCGGATAAAAAACTGAGACTGGCACAAAATCTACCAAGCGTATTTATCTGAAACCTTCACCAATTTAAAAATAATTTATTTATTGATCTTTTAGTATACGCGTTTTATTAAAATACCTTTTGTTTTGTGTATAGGTAATAAATTAATAATGCGTCAAATTGGGGACAGCGCTTCTTGATGGGCGAGTCCTATTACTGGCTGAACGTACGACGCGTTGCGTGAGCTCAGTACAGAACACGCATGCAAACTACTCAAGGTCACTGGCATACATCTGAGTCTTAAACGAAAGGTACGGCTCTGTCGCTAGCTGTTTTACAAAACAGTTTCTCTTTGTAAAACAGCTGAACGACGTTTAAGCCGACCGACGTCAGTAAGCGACATAATATTTAGGTAGTGGTTAAGAAGCAATGTATTTCATACAAAGATAGTACAGTCGCTGTGATATTTGAAAACAACAGTGACGCGGACGTAGTAAAACCAAGAACTATTTTACGATTTGATGTTTTTCATGAATTTACAGACAAATAAAGTTAAATACTTTTACATAAATATTTTATGTGATTCCATGATTTATAAAGTTTTTAGTTTGACTTCGGTTTTTACAAGAAACCACTGAACAACACGGCATTCATATATGTTGTCACGACCGCGGTCGAAAGCGCACTAGTTGGCAACTTGGCAGATATGATCATTTGCCTGGTACATGAGCGTTGCGATCATGTCACGTGGACACAGACTCGCCCCCTTGCCACTTCTCCTGTTTTTAATATTTCTATGGGTTAGACAATAGATAGATCGCGACTTAAAATACCTGTCAAAATGTATGTGTATTATACAAAAACACATACAGACACACACACAGACCAAACACATAACACAGTTCCGCAAATCCATTGACACATGAATAGACAGCACTAATAACAAAATAACTAACGATGTCAAGTAGAGAGGTGCCGAATGCTACTGGCCCTGGTCCCGATTGTCATATTGATGCACCAGTGCAGCATCATGACTGTCAAAGACATGCGGCCCAAGCTGCGCCACCCTGACCAGCTGAAGAAGCTTCGTATTGGTCCTGCAAATAAAAATATGGGCTTAATAGTCATTAATGCATTAAGACGCAGATACATGCCAGTGACCTTCAGTGCTTAGCTTGCGTGTTATGTACTGAGCTCACGCAACGCGGCGTACGTTCAGCCAGTAATAGGACTCGCCCATCAAGGAGAGCTGTCCTCAATTCGACGCATTATTAATTTATTATACACAAAACATTATTTTTAATAAAACACGTATATACTAAAATATCAATAATTGAATTATCTTTAAATTGGTGTAGGTTTCAAAAAAATACGCTTGGTAGATTTTGCGCCATTCTCAGTTTTTTATCAGCGTTAGACATAACTTTACAAATTAATTTCACTATGTATTATAAACATAATCTAAAATATTCACATAATAAGTTATTAAGAAAATGCTCTAATTTATCATATATTTTTTTCAAATCATTGACACTACTCGTTTAAACGTGATCTTCAGTATAAAATAATTAAAAGTCGGTTATCGTCCCCTTAAGGCTCCTACAAACTGGTGCGATATCGCGGGCGCGACAGGCAGTGCAACCCTCGTCGCAGCCGCGATATCGCACCAGTCTGTAGAAGCTTTTAACATTAGCAAATGCATTAGCATTCATGACGTTTATAAGTCGTCCACCAACCTGACTCAATAGCCAAGTTGGTGGACGACCTAGAAAATATAGCGGGAAGAGCTGGGTGAGACTTGCACAGACCAGGGAAGCATGGCATAAAAGGGAGGAGGCCTATACTCAGCAGTTTGAGTTTCTTACTGGGTGGAACAATGCTGCCGATGGTGATTATGAGGGTTATGAATGCAGGCATCATCATCACCACGGTCAATCTGCATGGTTAACGTTTCAACGCGTGTTTACCGGCTTGAACACTTGATTCTGATCTGTCGTGACTTTATTAAAATTAAAATATATTATCAATCTTGAGTTGAACCCAGATTGGTCCTAAAATTTATCTGCTCAGCGGTCGATTTTTGCCGCTAGGCCACCATATTACATAATATCTGAATTTGCATACTTAATCCCTTTTTATTGTTGGTTGTAGTGACATTTAGAAATTGCTAATGTAGTCTGAAATACCTAATTTATTAGAGAAGTTTGCATGAAGTTTGGTACACATACACAAACACGACTCGACTCGACACATGCACGTTTACGCTTAGTTTCGTTCCTGTATCGGAGTCCTGAGTCCAAGTGCTTTTTTTTTGTTTATTTTCGGCCAGTCTTCATTATAGCGGTCCATCATAAAAAAAAACTAACAGAGTCTCATTTCCTACGAAACGTATGGGAAAAGTTTTTTGCGATTTCTGACTTTTCTAGTAGGTACTCAAACCTCAGTTGGTCCAATAGAGGTTTTTGATCCTTATAAGAAACAGGATCGATTGGCATAAAAAAAAAGGTTTTGTGAAAACTGCCCATTTTGGGACTGACGGTCATGTCTGCCCAGTCCCATTTAACCACCAACTGACCTAATAGCACAGAGCTGGTGCCGTGAGACGGGGTCGCAGCAGGCCATGAAGGAGGAGACCTAGCCCGAGTGGGACAGAGCTAATACAAAAATAAAATAAAATGTAATTGCTGATTGCTGAAATGATTAGATGCAACCGAAGAGCAGCAAACAAATGTCATCCGTTTTTGTCTAGATACTTCTATAGTTTTATTCGTATTACCCAAAACACGAATGTCCGACGTTGATCTAAAAGTCAAGGTAGGGTTCATAACAATTTTTGGAACGATTTTAATTAGCACTTTACATCAAATGACGTAGTGAGCAGTGACCCCTGTGCTCTTTATTGTGTAAGTATTATTTCCAATGAAATAAGAAATGTAAACAGATACTTAAGGCGACGATAACCGACTTTTAATTATTTTATACTGAAGAACACGTCTAAACGATTAGTGTTAATGACTTGAATAAAATATATGTTAAATTAGAGCATTTTCTCAATAACTTAATATGTGAATATATTAGATTATGTTTATATTAAGTACATACTGAAATTAATTTGTAAAATGTCTAACGCGGATAAAAATCTGAGTGAGAATGAGAATGGCGCAAAATCTACCAAGAGTATTTTTCTGAAACCTTCACCAATTTAAAGATAATTTAATTATTGATCTTTTGGTATTTTATTAAAATACCTTTTGTTTTGTGTATAGTAAATTAATGTCAAATTGGGGACAGTGCTCCTTGATGGGCGAGTCCTATTACTGGCTGAACGTACGACGCGTTGCGTGAGCTCAGTACACAACACGCAAGGTAACCACTCAAGGTCACTGGCATATCTGACTCTTAAATAAAATAAACAGTGCCTAAGGGTGCCCGCCCACTAGCGACAATCGCTGAGCGATTCTTTAGTCACCGATTATACCTAGATCATTCAGAGTTCAAAATCCATGACGTGCACCTCCCACGATAGCCAGCGACAAAGTGAAACTGTCAGACGTGTGCGTTAAGTTGCTCACAAAATCGCTGAGCAAAATCGCCGAAAAAATCTCTGCTACTATCGGAGCTACAAAAAGTCGCTCGTGGGTGAGCACCATTACACCCCCTCGCCCACGAGTGACTTTTTACAACACACACATCCGACTGTTTGTCGCTGGCTATCGAGGGATGTGCACGTCATGGATTTACAGAGGAACGATGTTTAACCAAAAAATGTATTTCTTTCTTCGAAGAATAGTGTTCAACCGAAATCAATCATTCAAATAAGTACCAACACTTTGCCCCACACTAGGAATTTCTCCTGTATTGTGGGTTCGTTTACAAACATTTAAACTCACATACACAAACAGCCAGACCCGGAACAACTACTTGTAGGTCATACAAATATTTGTTGGCGCAGCGCACAAACAATTTTTATAACAATTAGAATGATCTACCTTTTCGTTTTTAGTAGGTACCTAATATAATATTAAACTGCTTTATAAACTCATCTTAGTATGATCTATCAATGTAAATAATAATAATCTATCTACCTCTAACACTTTCACACCTAAACATATTTAAAAAGGGGTTTGTAATTCCGCCATTTTGTTGTTTTTCTTGAATAGCGGCCAAGGATAAAACTTACGGAAATCGATTGCTTTCAGGCTTTCATCATATTACAATAATATGTTCTTTGACAAAAGTCCTAAACTGTCACATTTCTAATATATAAGCTAACAAAGTTATTCAAGTAGCGCCATTTATAGGTTAGCTGGTATGAGCTTATTAGCTGTCTAAATCGTCTTCGTGGACTAGGAACAGTGCTGATTCCACAAAAATAACACCGTCGTGTGTTAATATTCATACGGGAACAATAACAAATTAATAAACAATAACAGATTCACTTTAAAGAGAACAGGAGCGTACAGTGAAGGTCAACGTAGCCAGCTGATTGATCGAGATCGACCGTCCGATCGATCTATCCGCATACTAGAAAGGGAAATATCGCAACGTACTCTAGCTATCTCGCTCCCTCTCGATCCCCTGACTAGGGGGGGCTTTCTTAGATGTCATTCGGCTCGATATGCGACTTTATTTTCGATTCAATGTTACTATTTAATGTAAAGTGATGTAATGTTTAGTGTGTATTTTCGAGTTATATTAAAACAGCTTATCGATTTTTAAAGGTTTCATACATGACCTTCATTTCGAAAATAAATCAAAATGGCGATAAGGATGGGGAGCCAGGCTCCATAGAAAAAATTCCAAACCCCTTTGTAAATCAAACATATTCTTAAGGTAGTGTGTATTTATTTCGATTGGATTACAGAATATATATGTTACCAAATATATATTTTGGAAGGACAATGATTTATAGACGTTATATGAGGAATTTAAACTTTCTATAGAAAACTTATTTTTCATTTCTCATACTCGGAAAGTAGTGTTAGTTTGATCCAAGTAGCGGGTGAGAGACGCTGCTCCCCACCCTCGGGCGGCAAAAACTCATAGTAAATGCTTCCCTCTCTAGGGCGGGAATGAATTTTAAAAATAGAACTAGCCTTGGGTAGGTTAGGCTACGAACAATTTTATTTATTAAAAAAATATCGACTAAAATTAAAAAAAAAAATGCGGTTGTGAGTGTATAAACAGCCATTAGCCAGTGTGAATTTAAAAAAATACATTTAAGCGAGATGGCCCGCGGCTGTGACGCGGTGTGTTGCATTTTTTAAATCAAAAAAAAGACTACTTATATAATTTGGCGGGATACTAACACTGTAAACTGCACCGAAATTCAAAATCTCGGATACAGACTATTTGATTAAATAATAAAAATGAGTTCAAGCGATTCTGAAATGTTGACCCCAGATTCGGTTAAATACGAGGCAAATACAGTAATCGAAATTTTTTTGCCAGAAATTTCCAAGGAAACATATTTTAAGTACTAACGTACAGTGATTTTATGAAGTGGCGAGTAAACAAGAAAATAAAATCATTTTCCGACAGTGAAATTTTCTTACATACTTCAATGGACTATCTAAAAAAATACAGCCTTCTACGCAATGGAGCAGGTATTCAATGCTCAAGAGTACACTAAGTGTAAAACAAAATGTAGATTTGAAAAAATACCATAATCTAACATCGTTTTTGAAAAGACAGTCTCAGGGGTTCAAGAGTAAAAAATCAAAGGTTTTCACCTCATACGAAGTGGAAACATTTTTGAATGAAGCACCTGACGAGATATATTTGGCAGTGAAGGTATGCTATAAACTTTTATCTAGGTAGGGAGAGGTTTTTACTCAAAAAATTAACGTCGTTTCCGAAGTCTTTACTCTGTTAAGTATTATAGTTTGCATAAAAGGCAATGATACTGACCAGATTGCGTATATTGAGAGTAAAAACGTTGGAACGGCGCGGTGGCGTGCATTTTAGAGTAAAAGATCTCTACCTGTATATTTTACCTACATACCTAACAGATAAATACTGACATTATACGAGTAAGTTTTCCACAGGTGGTATTGATACTCGGTATAAGCGGAGCCTGCAGAAGCAGTGAGCTCACAAACCTAACAATTAACGATGTTGAAAATCAAGGCCAGTGGTTCCTTTCGTCCCTTGTGTACGGCATAAGCATAACAGCATAATCAGCCTATAATGTTCCCACTGCTGGGACACAGACCTCCTCTCTTCGAGAGGGACTGGGCTGTAATCTACCACGCGGGCCCAGTGCGGGTTGGTAGATGTCACATGTCTTTGAATTGTTGGTTCTAGGACATGCCGGTTTCCTCACGATGTTTTCCTTCACCGTTTTGAGAGCACCCTTGTATAGCAATCTACTATTTTTAATATGTAAAATTTTTAGTAGGTAGCCGACGACCTAACCAAATTTTCGATCTATTTATAAAATTCATTCCCACCCTAGAGAGGGAAGCAATTACTATGAGTCTTTCCCGCCCAAGGGTGGGGAGCAGCGTTTTCCACCCGCTACTCGGATCAAACAAACACTACTTTCCGAGTATAAGAAATGAAAAATTAAATACTTACCTACCCCAAAAATGTTATACATTTGAAACTAGAATTTCAAAGCATTTAAATGTGGCATTACAGGTGAAGCGGAAAAATATCGACAAAAAGGCAATGTACCTACTTCATAAATAAACTTAAAGTAGAAATACATTTAAAAATAATTTATTGTAAAATAGGCACGGTTTCAGTACCTACCACGAAATTTTCAATTATTTTTATAGCACTCAGTGAAATGAAATGAAATCGTTTATTCTGTAAATAGGATATTAAAATCACTTTTACACGTCATATAAAAAAAAAAAAAAAATCTAGATGTAGCCGACATTTCCTATCTGACTACCCCTGAGAAGAAATGGCGAAACAAACTCAGGAGTCAAAGTCTCTTTTAAAGTCCAGACATAATCTTGGTCAGATCATGTGAGGACCATGTAGATCCGTGTCTGAAATGGTCTTTTGAGGAAAGAACCACGCAAATTTGAGCGGACCTGACCAATCAGTGTAAGCATTTGTCAGTAATCGTGCAGCTCAACTCAAAACTTAAGGAGCTCAACGACTCGACGAACAGTACCAAAAAAAGGACATTTGGGTAGGCCGCATAAAGCGCTCAAAATGTCAGACCATCATTAAAACTTAACTGCGAAAAGAAAGGAAAACATTTAAAGAAAAAAAAAAAATGACCCACATAGTGCTCACATTCACAATAAATTAAAGCAGTAAATATAATACTTTTCAAAGTAAACATTCATGTAAAATTGTATACAATATTCTGCAATGTCAATATGTATATAAAATCATGCATAATAATTAAAATGTCAAGTTTTATCACAAGGGTAGCAGAGCGAGCAGCTCAATCCCAAGCTTTTTTGTCCTCTAAATAATCAGAAATCTTATAGTACCCTTTTTTACAAAGTTTAGTTTTAATACAGATTTTAAATCGTTTAATGGGTAAGTTCCGAATGTCAGTAGGAAGTTGGTTGTAAAAGCGTATACATTGACCCATGAAAGAGTCGCCTACTCTGTGGAGGCGAGTGCGATGTACAGCAAGATTGTGTTTATTCCTGGTATTTAAACTATGAATATCGGACATTTTCTTAAAATTTGATTTATTTTTGTGTACATATAATAGATTTTCAAGTATATATTGAGAGGCTACAGTCAGAATATCTATTTCTTTGAATATTTCACGAAGTGAATCTCTTGGACCTAGATTGTAAATGGCTCGAACAGCCCTTTTCTGTAAAATAAAGATATTATTAATGTCCGCACATGTTCCCCAGAGAAGGATCCCATACGACATAAGACTATGAAAATAACTAAAATAAACAATTCTGGCAGTATCTACATCAGTAATCTGTCTAATTTTTTTAACAGCATAGGCGGCCGATCTAAGCCTTCCTGACAATTTTTCTACGTGTGGGCCCCATTGTAATTTACCGTCAATAGTTATTCCAAGAAAAACTGTCGACTCATCAGATTCTGACTTGGTGGCAATGGGACCACTTCGGGAGCTTACCCTTTTAAACACAAAAGAACTTTAAAAATCGGTCCACAATTAGCGGAGCAATAGAAGAGCAAAAAAAAAAAAACTGCCGAACATATAACCTCCTCCTTTTTGGAAGTCGGTTAATAAAATAGCTCATGAGCTCATACAAAAACAAATAAAATCTGCCTGGTAGTAAGCGTAAAGTTCGGACCGCCCATAATTCATCGGCCGTATTGTCATAAACAATACGGCCGGTGAGTTATGGCCGGATATGGTTCAATTATTAATACTGCATTATTATGTCAAAAGGCATTCGTATACGTGGACATATTTCGACTGGATCCCCCAAGCACCGCGACTTTGACCGGTTCGGTGCTTCCCGCATCCAGCGGATACCTGCGGCCTTCACAAGGTTATCGGTCTACCTTGTAGGAGGCCTTCCAACGCTACGTTTTCCGGTACGCGTACGCGATCGCTACTCCAGAACGTTTGGGCCCCATCGGCCATCAGTTCTGCGAGCAAAGTGCCGTGCCCCCTGTAACTTAAGCTTGGCCATTCTTCCTGCCCACCTACTTTTGAGAAATCTTTATTTTTGTCATCAAAGGCGATTGATTATTCCTGGCTTATTTATTATTCATTTGACGGCCAGTGTTTATACCCAAATGAAGTCTTTCAGGTCAGGAAAATAGACAGGTTTAATATTGGGTAATGCTTAGACCTTAGACAAATGATTTGACCAAGATTATTTCCGGATTAATAGATACATTGACATTGATGAAGTTTATCTATACTTAAACAACATTATTTTTAGTATAATTATGCGAAACCTGAATATAGTTTGTTCAGATTATGGAACAATAATTTTTACACCATGTTAAATTTTGTCCCAAAAATATTTAAATGTGATGGAAAATGTTATCAACATTTAATTACTTACGATACAGTCGCCGTACGGTTAGGTAGGTACCTACCAAATTAAAATCAATGATTTTTTTTTTTTTTTTTTAATGGCATCTCGTAGCAGACCTAGAGATGTCGTTGCTACTCAACCGGATATTCCTGTGGCTGCCCTAAGGTTTTTAATCTTAAAGCCTCCAGCCAGGGCGCAAATTATATATATTAAAACTAAACGACAGCGCACTAAGGGCACCCCCTGTGGGGTACGGACCTCGGCTCAGGGCGTCGTTGGGGGATCACAAAATTAGTAACAATTTGGGGACGGGCTGGATAAAATCAATGAGCGCAAGACAACGGTTATATGGTCGTTGGCGCTAGACGCCCCTGCAGGCGCGGGGGCGCCGCCGCGCGCCGCGCCGTTAGCATGTTTTTGTACGGATTTTTCATGATACAGTTTTGAAATTTTGTACATAGATTCTTTACATAAAAATACTAGACACGTGTTTCGGGTTTCGCATTTACTAAAACTGATATTGTATATAATATAATGACATGAATACCTATTTAATTGTAAAGTAATGTGTTATTGTAGTTATTGTGAATGTGTCAGTAAGTCCAATTAAATTAGCTAGCGAAACCCCGCAGACGTGCTGGGTATCGATACCTAAACACGATAAAACAAAACTTTTTTTACTAATCTTGCTCAAAAAGTCCGTCATTTTAGCGTACCAGAGCGGGGCTAAAATAGCATTTCATCCGCTAGGGGAAAATGTTTTTTTTTTTTTTTGTCTGGTACCAACGAGCCTACAGAACCAAAATGTAATTATTCTTAACCCTTAATTTGACATTGTATGTACTGTCATACATGACCTTTAAAAATGGATTTGTTCAAAAATAGCAACTTATGTGTGATAAATTAACTTTTTCATATTGCGAATTATCTGAAGGCCAATTCTCGTAATTTAAAACGTTCAAAATCTAGTCGCAATCTCATCTTGGCGACAAACAAACGTCAAAAAATTGTCAAAATGTAGGGAAATAAGAGGTATTTTTGACAGATTGAGACTGAGATCAGACTGTGAACGTACTTAAAATTTGTAGAATTGCCCCTCAGATATCTGCCAGTGAAAGTCCCGTCAAAATCGGTCCAGCCGTTTCAAGATTAGCCGGAACAAACAACAGACAAAAAATTGATTTTGTTAGATATACTTGTACCGTATTACTTTCTTATGCATTTAGTCATTTAAAAAATCCAAAAACTAACTATAATTTAATACTATAAACAATCTCATGCAGTCGGAGGCAATAGGTCTTTATTGTTAAATTTAAGAAGATGCCTACGATTTTAAATGGTGACAAGTCTTAATTCCAGATGAAGACAGAGCCAATTTTCCAAAATTATTCCATCTGGACGAATATGAGCGATGCCTCGCGAGGGTCGATGGGGTCTACTGTCTCGGGACCTTCGAGCTCACCGCGGCAAAACAGCCACACCCTACGTACGAGCTGATGAAGGTAGATACTTATTATTTTTTTTCAATTTTAAAACGGGTCATTCATTGATCATTGCTCACGTTCGCACGGCGGATTTTTTTTATCGCTGTGATTTTTTTTCGCGCTCTGGGATTTGCAACTCTCGGTATTGAGCCGAGCATTGAAAATCCAACAGACCGCATCCCAGCGCGTTAAGAAAACATACGGTTGGATTTTAACCTCTCGGCGCTAAGCCGAGCGTCGAAAATCCAATGCCCAAAAAAAGTCACCCGTGTGAACCTGGGCTAATTGTAATGTATGTTTTCCAGGCATACTCAGAGGAATCGTACCGGCATTTCAACCGTACGCGCATACATCGTGGCTATTGCTTGAGCAGACGTTGTGCGACCTTGGCCACATCGGACAAGTCTTTGCTTGCCTTCGAAAGAAACGCTTCGCACTTGTTCGAACGCTGTGCTGACCACTACGCGCACCGGAGTGAACTCCGTGCCTCCCTTCACACGCTTCACTACTGCCGCACACACGCTGAAGCCATCACTACGCAACCCCCAACGACCGCGGAACACATATTTAAACTAGTCATTTATGCTTTGGTCGCAGCCAATATTGTTGGGACTATTTATGATAACTATACTGAAGACACTCCTAATAGTAAGTCAAAGGTTTCTTCTTATTTTCTCGTGTGTCAGTCAGTAACTACCTACTACTAATTAAGTATACATTATTTATTAAATTATAATACCTTCTTTATTGTACATATCTCCCATATTCAAAGCTAACCCACAATCATGAAAGCATTCAGTTATATTATAGTTCAACAAGGCTGGTGAATCATGACCGGTCTGAACATAGGCTCTCCGAAATTTCACGCATGTTCTCTCACTCACACTCGCCCCATGTCATCATTTGGTTCCTAAAAATGTTATTGCGCAGCCTCCTGCGCAAAGTTCAGATCGACCGTATTGTAAGTGCCTTCTTCTCTTTCAGAAAACAAGTTGCTATCTGCCTTCTCAATACCAGCCAACTGGCGCCGGATGACATTCATTCGTAAAGGTAGTGATCTTCGACAAACAGCTCTGGATCCTATGGAAGGTGTTAGGTATTTCTTAATTGCCTTTCTTTTCAATCCGCCCTTCCACTACCCTAAACCTCCATTACAAAAGGTGTTCAAGGGAAGAATCGCAGTGCAAAGAGATGTAGGAACCCATTAGTCAATGCAATAAAGATAACGAGCTGTCTCTCTATCGAGCTATCTACGAACAATATCATACATAACATAACACCTGTAATCCCCGAAGGGTGGAGAGGAGAGGTGCAGAGGTGTACCTATACCTAGTACACCCACATTTCACCAGTTATGTTTAGTCCCCTGTAATAGAGGGCGAGTCTATTGCCATCGAACGGGCACATATCCAGGCTCCGGCCTTCTACTCAGAAATCCTTTAACCATAAATATACAATTCCCTATTGAAAAAGATTTTCTAGGACAAGTTTAATTCTTAACGATAAACAATATTAGTTTTAGTTTATGCGAAACCCGAAACACGTGTCTAGTATTTTTATGTAAAGAATCTATGTACATGTCAAAACTATATCATGAAAAATCACAAAGTTATAAGGTTGTTATGTTACCGGGTTGTCCGTACAAAAACATGCAAACGGCGCCCCCGCGCCTCCAGGGTCTTCTTGCGCTAACTGATAACAATTTGGCAGTAGGTACCTAACCGTACGGCGATTGTTTTATAAATAATTGATTACATTTTCCATCACACTTAAATATTTTTGGGACGAATTATAACATGGTGTAAAAATTATTGAAATCGATTCAGTTCCTTTTTCTGAACAAACTATATACAGGTTTCGCATATATATACTAAAAATAATGTTATATTGCGTTATTTCAGGGTTATGTCTCTGGGCTTCGCAACATTTACTCACGCGGGCATGTTCGCATACACGTTCCATACAATAAATCCAGAATTTTTAGAACAGGTAATATGCTTGCAATGGTGCAAATTGTTGTCACTGGCTACTTAATTTATTGAATTTGACACATTTATAGTCTTATAATTATGCCGCATACCGGAAGACGTAGCGTCGGAAGGTGGAGCGATGACTTTGTGAAGGCTGCAGGAATCCGCCGGATACGAAAAACACAGAACAGGTCGAAGTGGCGGTGCTTGGGGGAGGGTCCAGCAGCTGATGTATTTCGGCTTAAATGATGATGATGGTGGTGGTGTAGGGGCCTCGAACTCAATCCTCGGCTAGTCTTTCTCTTTCATCTGTAGCAAGTGTACCATCTGCTTTTCGCTCAGACCATACAACAAAACCAAGACATAACGCTGTTTGCAGTGACGTGGGCTCGGCTTCGTAAGCATGTGTGGACTTAGTGAGGCGTAGATTGGTTGAAAGGGGTTGATAATGTGTGCGTGTGAGCGTGTATACACAGAAAGAGGTGTAGTTTTGGCATGGCTGCAGCGCTATGTCTTGGTTTTTGATGTGAAACATCTATAGGCGCACGTAAAACCGATTGCTGGCGGGGCGGCGCATGCCTCGTGGTGCTCGGCCACTATACAGTATATATGTATTAGTGTGTAAATGTGTCTGTAGTGCGATGTTTCACATCTGCCAGTCGTCCCGTGATGGCTCAAGTGTTTTATTTGGTCTGAGGCTTTTCGTCTAGCTGTTTAGCAGGTAGGTAGGTAGGTGTTGAATGAAACTCTTGTAACGTATAAATCTTCATCCATGCAGATGACTCAAAGATTTGACTTCGCTCTTTTGGTGAACGGAACATCGCTGATCCAAAGTTTCGTGATGATGTCCTGCTTCCTCACCGGCTACAACCTCCAGATATACTCCCAAAAACAGGAGCTCGGCCTGCATATGCTGCCGCTATGTATTATACATCGAGTTATAAGGTGCGTGTATAGTCTTTGGCCTAATGCTATTATGCATGATTTTGTGTTACGTGATTCGATTCGAGATTGTTTTGCCGAAAATCTAGTGCATTCATAGTTAATAGGGTTCCATGGTGTTGCAAAAACGAAATTGCTTGTCTATAAAAACGCAACGTGGTTTGAACGGTTAGCACTTACTAAGTACACTTACCTACTTGCACTGGTTTCTAGTTGGTAGAATCCTCAAACCGATTTTTTGAGCAATGGATAAAATACTGCCATGGCATGACTCAGTACTTTTATAAAGATTTAAAAATAATACTTGGAAAGGAGCGTGTCAGACTTTTACTGACTAAAACCCACCCGTTTTCCTTCAATTACCTGTGTGCCAGGGCAACGATATCCCTTTCGGACAAACTCGCAACCCTGGCAGGACTTGGAAAGGCGTGGGTGCGGACAATAGCAGTTCCATGGTAACAGTTTGACATTGCCAACGTATCTCGTAGCAGTAGGCATTTTATAATAAGAATGAAGGCTTCTACACATCAGCGCGACTCGCGACGCGACACAAAGGCACCGCTCGTCGCGCGACACGCGGGGTCTTTGTGTCGCGTCGCGTGTCGCGCCAGTATGTAGAAGCCTTGAGTCGTATTAGCCAACAATCAAACTACAAAACGATACCTTACATTCAAAAAATAGTACTTATATATTATTGTATCCTTAGTTCGTATTATGATTACCGCTTGTGATATTATTGTCAAAAGACTAAATATTGTTCCAAAACCAAAAGTTTGATTATATCTTGCAAAGTAGTGCGTATTACCAAGTTTTACCCTAATCCTTAAGGCGACGATAACCGACTTTTAATGATTTTATACTGAAGATCACGTCTAAACGAGAAGTGTTAATGACTTGAGAAAATATATGTTAAATAAGAGCATTTTCTCAATAACTTGTTATGTGAATATTTTAGATTATGTTTATATTACATAGTGAAATTAATTTGTAAAGTTATGTCTAACGCGGATAAAAAACTGAGAATGGCGCAAAATCTACCAAGCGTAGTTTTCTGAAACCTTCACCAATTATTTAAAGATAATTTAATTATTGATCTTTTAGTATACGCGTTTTATTAAAGTACCTTTTGGTTTGTGTATAATAAATTAATAATGCGTCAAATTGGGGACACCGCTCCTTGTTGAGCGAGTCCTATTACTGGCTGAATGTACGACGCGTTGCGTGACCTCAGTACAGAACACGCAAGCTAACCACTCAAGGTCACTGGCATATATCTCCGTCTTAATTCAGCTGTTCAAGTATTACAACTTACTTGCGGTTACCTGTACGGCAGGACATGCTTTACTCAGTCGGGTTTTAAACTTAACTTCTAGGATAACTCCAGTGCACCTTCTGATCGTGGGATACGGAGCGACCTGGTGGTTGAATTCCCGGGATGGCCCTCTTGTCCCTACCACGATAGGTCTAGAGAGCGAAGCCTGTAAGACGAAGTTCTGGTCTCATGTTTTCTTCGTAAACAACATTGTGGACACCAGGAATTACTGCGTGACTCCGACCTGGTAAGAAAAAACGATTTTTTATAGGGTTCCGTTGCCATTTTTTGGGTACGAACTACTACGAACCTAAAGGATACCAACAGGAGCTTATACTCTGACTTTAACTTTTGACGACATTGGCGATTGACTGCTGCGCTGCGTCACAGAATAAGTAATAGTACCTACTAACGTAGCTGCGTGTCGCGGGTTCAATTCCCGCACGGAACAAATATTTGTATGACCTACAAGTAGGTGTTCCGGGTTGGGCTGTTTGTGTTTGTGAGTTTATATGTTTGTAAACGCACCCACAATACAGGAGAAGTTCCTAGTGTGGGGCAAAGTAAAAAAAAAAAAAAACTTACTACTAGCTAGTTAACATTAAAGGGCGCGCGCCCGACTCACGATTGGCCGATTTTTACGTTTCCGTACCCAAATGCTAAAAAAAACCGCCCACACGCGTGTCGGACCACGCACAGTGAAGGGTTTCGTAGTTAGGATGAATTAATGAATGTTTACGCATGCACAGTATTGATATTACGACCGAATATATATATGTTTATGATAAAATATATGTTTCTTTGTTTGTTTTTCATAGTATTTCTCGAAAAACTATGAAAAACAAAGTTATATCTCCACAAAAACTATGAACTACATTTTTATCCGTCGTCGGTTACATGTATGGGGAGTGCCACCAGTGCCGTAACTAGGGCGGTGCCAGCGGTGCCCAGGCACAGGGCGCAGACCCTGGAGGGCGATAAAAGAAAGAAAAAAAGAAAAAACATTTATTGGAACTCGCACAGATCACAATAGTACATTTTGATACAAGTGGAGAATGTTTGTTATTGCATTCGAGGCGGAATTAACACCCGAGCCGTAGGCGAGGTTGTTTTTGAGCCGAGAACTGCAATAACAAATGTCTACGTGTATCAAACGACGTTTTTCAATACACTTTTGAAGAAATACAATAAAATAACGAAAATATTTTTGTCATGAATTATTAGGAAACTTTGATTTAATTTTCTTTTTTTTTCGCGCTTTGCTTTCGCCAGGTTGAAAGAGAAGCAAAGGTATAAAACCGATAAACAGCCTAATATGAAAAATAGAAAATTCAAATATTTTTGAGTTTTTTTTTTTTTTTTTCTTCTGGCTTCGCACGGTTTGTGCATTTAGCCAATGTCACGTTTTAGTTCTTGTATAGTATTGATGAAATAAATTATAAATGCATGATGATGATATCCCCGCCCACTCCCCTTGAGTTTCAGTAAAGATGTGGCACTTTACTGAGACCTCACGCGGACTTCTTGAGAGAACTTGAAGCGAAGTTGCACTGTTTTGTTTCATTTGCCTACACTAATGCACGTTCACAAACACTTAATGGTTAATAATCCACCATTATTACACATTAATATTCGGCTAAACACAAATTTTGGAAAATTAAACAAACTGCTGAACATGACGCTTCACTTTCCCGCCAAGAAGCCTATTTTTGAGTTAAGAACACAAATAAATGTTAATTTGTTCATAAACAAAACATTATATTTTTTTTAAATGTTAATTTGTTCATGAACATTATATTTTTTTAATGTAATAATCATGGTATTCTATTATAAACATTATTTAAATATTCCAAAAATATTATAAAATACCTTTTGTTTTGTGTATAATAAATTAATAATGCGTTAAATTGGGGACAGCGCTCCTTGATGGGCGAGTCCTATTACTGGCTGAACGTCCGACGCATTGCGTGAGCTCAGTACAGAACACGCAAGCTAACCACTCAAGGTCACTGGCATATATCTGAGTCATAATACATTATTTCTTATACCTCAGGTTCCTGGCCGTAAGCATGCACATGTATATCCTGGCATGTACCTTCACCCTTCTGCTCTGGCGTCGCCGTTGTTTGGCTGTCCGCCTCTATGCAGTTCTGTTAATCGCATCATGTCTGCTGACTGCCGTCGTTGTGTACATAAAGGATTATAAAGCAATAATAAATCTCGTGTCGCCTGAGTGAGTATTCAAACTAATAACATAACCCGGAGTGATAGGCAGTGGAGTACCTATAGTACCTACCAATACCTACATTTTGGACGTCATCATGGAAATCCCCCATAAGTCTTCAGTGTTCTTTAAGTTAAGACTTTTGAATGCTTTTTTAATCGTGACAATAGAAATGGGCTTAAATTCAAAACTTGGAATGTCCTTAGAGTAGTTTGCTTTGAGAAGAGATTCAGCTAATAAACCATGAGTCATGTCAACCATGAGATCAATCAACATTATCATAAACAATTACTTAGATGGAATTATAATCAGTCTCTCATTAGTATATTATTTTAAAGAACGAAATATATAATTATTCAGATATTGAACACAGTAAAGAAAACTTTTCAATAGGTACCTACCTGAAAGTAACTGAAACTTTCAGTAGCGCCATCAGGACGGAATTTGGTGTGGACAAAATAATGTGTACGTCGATACGACAGATCGATGGTGCTTCAAAAGTAATAACATTGTATTTTTAGTGCAGTTAGGTCAAAAATGTTAATTCAGTCAGAAAGCTACGTTATGTTCGTCTGTATGTTTTTAAAATTTTATTATGTATGTTCACAGATTTTTCTGTCTATTGTGGACCGATTTTGATAATTATTTTTTGTTTGAAAAGGTATGCACCTGAGGTGGTCCCGGTAGTCGGCGGCAAAAAACTAAAATATAGATCAAAAGACACCTACTTCCGAAATTAAAGTTACTGTTCACTTTGTAGTTTTGTTTTTGAAGACGGTTGTTTTTTTGTAAAAAGTTTTTACATTACACTCGGTTCCATCTCTCCCTCGCCTTCGCCCCGGGTTGCAATCCCGTCAAATGACTTTGCCCACTTCTATCGAAATGTACTGTAACTGTAGCACAGTTTATGTTTTTTAGACCATTACGTAGGTTATTTCGAGAAACTCCTATGGCAACGGAATTCTATATCTCTTCCTGGGGGGCTCTGCCTGCTTGCTTCGTGGGTTTGATAATGGCTCACATACAATTTAAGCTGGACGAGAAAAAAATCAAGCTTTCGGAGTATAAAGTAAGTGTACCTAATTGTAACTTAGTGAAAGCGTAAGTAATAACCCAACACTGACAACGTTAGGGATCAGTGGTCCAGCGTAGTGTGTGTTCCCTTGCTTGAATTTTTATGCATGATTTTATATACATATTGACATTGCAGAATATTACGAGTATATACAATATTACATGAATGTTCTCCTTAAAACGTATTATAGTATTTACTGCTTTAATTTATTGTGAATGTGAGCACAATGTGGGTAATTTTTTAGGGTTCCGTAGTAAACAAGGAACCCTTATAGTTTCGCCATGTCCGTCTGTCTGTCTGTCTGTCTGTCCGTCCGTCCGTCTGTCGCCAGCTTAGCTCAGAGACGCTTAGTCCTAGAAAGCTGTAATTTGGCATGGGTATACATATTAATCATGCCAAAAAAATGGTAAAATAAAATTATGAAAAACATTTTTTTTTAGGGTACCTCCCTTACACGTGAAATGGGGATGATATTTTTTTTTCTCGTCTATTCCATGGTGTGGGGTATCGTTGGATAGGCCGTTCAAAAATATTGTGGGTTTGGGAAAACCCTTTTTCAATTAAGGGATCCGTTTGGGTAATATTAAGCTTTAAAATGCTAGTTTTTGTTAGAGTCAAGTGTCCCCCCCCCCTGCCAGCTAAATGGTTGGTTTTGGATATGTGAAAAAATTCATGGCAATAGTATATATAACGAAATTAAAAGAAAAACTATCACAGCTAAGTAGGCTTCACAAGTTAACGAGTAATAGTCGACCAACTTAAATTTGCAGTTGGAGAATTGACCGTAACGTATATCGATGTATGGGAGAGCATGTTTTTCAACTACAATGTTAAGTTTGTTTTTGGGATAAATTCATCCCAACCACGGAACCCTTCATTGTGCGTGGTCCGACATGCACTTGGCCGGTTTTTTATTTCTTTAAATATTTTCCTTTATTTTTTCTTTTTCTCAGTTAGTTTTAATGTTGGTCTGACATTTTGAGCGCTTTATGCGGCCTACCTAAAATCCTAAATGTCCTTTCTTTGGTATTGATCGTCGAGTCGTTGAACTCCTTCCGCCTTATTACAAAACAAGATTTATATTTTGACATGGCTTAAACCATGGAGCCAGTTTTTGTAATAAAAACCTAACAGTGATTGAAATACCGTTCTTTATACAAAACTGATAACTTAGTTCGGTACTAAGTTGTCAGTTTTGTGCTTAGGAACTTTACCTGTCGGAATAAAGTTCGAAATTCAATAATGGCCCCATGTTTTAAACCAGGGTCTGTAGATAAACCTTGTTTTGTAATAAGGGGGCTTAAGTCTTGAGTTGAGCTGCACGATTACTGACAAATGCTTGCACTGATTGGACAGGTCCACTCAAATTTGTCCCGTGTGGTGCCGGACGTAAAGAATAGCACCATCCAATTTCTTTCTGTGGGTGTCGTAAAAGACTACTAAGGGAATTACTAGAGAATGGGCAGCAGCGTTCTCTATGCATTTAAACACCATACTGCGATCGCCAACCCGCCTGCCAAGCGTGGCGATTATGGCAACCCCCCCCTTTGCGGGAGGCTTATGTACAGCAGTGGACGTCTTTCGGCTGAAATGATGATGATGATGACTCAAATTTCTTTTTCGGTTCTTTCCTCAAAAGACCATTTCAGACACGGATCTACATGGTCCTCACATGATCTGACCAAGATTATGTCTGGACTTTAAAAGAGACTTTGACCCCTTTTTTTTTTTTTCGGGAGGGAAATTATCAAATAACTTCTTCCGATCTGGGCGGAGTGGGAGGGCGTGTCAGACTTTTACTGACTAAAACCCACCCGTATTCCTTCATTTGCCTGTGTGCCAGGGCCACGATATCCCTTTCGGACAAACTCGCAACCCTGGCAGGCATTGGCCCTATCAGACCCCATCAGTTGGTGCTGACAACTCTTTGAGGCGCCTGAACCAGGGCCGGGCCTAGATTGGGCAGGAGCCGCTTTAAGGCAGCCTCGGCCCGCTCTCTGGGAGTCAAACGTCGAAAAAACTCCACAAAGTTCCACTGGCTGTCGAGGACGAGTCCCAGGTACTTCATCGTCGATTCGACGCCGATGTGATCCCCTCCTGCCGTTATCTGGGAACCCGACAGTGGCGCGTTCCGAGGACCATAAAAACACATGGCCTCGGACTTGTGCAAGGCCACCTCGAGTCCCAATTGCCGGATCCTATCGACGATTGTTGCAACCCCACGTGCCGCCAGTTCGGCCGCCGCGACCTCCCCTGTGCCAGGACCAGCGTGTCGTCAGCGTAGCAGACTACGCTGACGCCGCTAGGGAGGTCGGCGCGCAGCACCCAGTCGTAACCGATGTCCCACAGATGCGGCCCCAGGACCGATCCCTGTGGGACATCGCACGACATCTCTCGCCGGTTCCACTCTCCGTGGTGACCGGGGTAGATGACGGCCCTGTCCGTCAAATAGGCCTCGACCACTCGGCAGAGGTAGGTCGGCATCCGGTGATACCGCAGTGCCTTCCTAATGCAACTCCAGAGCAGGGTATTGAAGGCATTGGCGATGTCAAGAACCCCACCCCGGGCAACAGCATCCCCCGTCGTGAGGGCTCGAACGCGCATGATGGCGTCCACCGTAGAGCGCCCCTTGCGGAAACCAAACTGGCTCTCCGCCACATCCGGCCCCACCCGCACCAGCCGCCCGACAAGGCGGTCTGCAATTACTCTTTCAAAGAGCTTGCCCACCTCGTCGAGCAGCACAATGGGCCGGTAAGCGGACGGAGAGTCCACCGGGCGTCTGGCTTCTTAATGAGGACCAGTTTCCCCGTCTTCCAACTAAGTGGGAACTGGCCCCTCTCTAAGCATGCGCTTAGGAGCCCCCTTAGTCGAGCCGGAGAGCCTCCAAGGCCAGAACCCAGGCTTTTCCAGGTAAGCCGTCGGGTCCTGGGGCGGTATTTTTGGCATTCAGCCTACGTACCGCCACTCTCAAATCTACCTCGGTCACCTCCGGAGTATCGTCGTCGTCGTCATTGGTGTGGTCCGCATCGGGCAGACTTTGACCCCTGAGTCTGTTTCGCCATTTCTTCTCAGGGGTAGTCACATAGGAAATGTCGGCTCATCCAAATTAATTTTTTAAATGACGTGTAAAAGTGATTCTAATATCCTATTTACAGAATAAACGATTTCATCTCATTTCAATAATAGATTTATTAAGAAGAGATTCCTATAATATAATTACTAGCTCCTGCCCGCGACTGCGTCAACGTGAAACTTGAGTGGCTTAGCTTGCGTGTTCTGTACTGAGCTCACGCAACGCGTCGTACGTTCAGCCAGTAATAGGACTCGTCCATCAAGGAGCGCTGTCCCCTAATTTATTATACACAAAACAAAAGGTATTTTAATAAAACGCGTATACTAAAAGATCAAAAACATAATTATCTTTAAATTGGTGAAGGTTTCAGAAAAATACGCTTGGTAGATTTTGCGCCATTCTCAGTTACAAAACTGAGAATAGCCTCTGGGATCGCCAGCAGTTCAACATACATTATTGACATTTTAGCACATGATCTAAACTTTATAGATGCCTTCGTTTGCGTATCAAAAACAGCCCATCCCGACGCGTTACCTTCCTGTGACCCATCAAGTACAGACTGAGTAAAAATTTAAATAATTAGCATTTAGATATTGAACACACATTTAATTTATATTGCTACAAGTAAATTACCTTACATTATTAACTTAATATACGAATATTTTAGATTATGTTTATATTACATATTGAAATTAATTTGTAAAGTTATGTCTAACGCGGATAAAAAATTGAGAATGGCGCAAAATCTACCAAGGGTATTTTTCTGAAACCTTCACCAATTTAAAGATAATTTAATTATTGATCTTTCAGGATATGCGTATTATTAAAAAACCTTTGCTTTGTGTATAATAAATTAATAATACGTCAAATTGGGGACAGCGCTCCTTGATGGGCGATTCCTATTACTGGCTGAACGTACGACGCGTTGCGTGAGCTCAATACTAGAACACGCAAGCTAGTTCACTAGCATACATCTCCGGCTTAAGGCGACGATATCGACTTTTAATGATTTTATACTGAAGTTCACGTCTAAACGAGTAGTGTTATAGATCTGAAAAAAGTATATGTTAAGTTAGAGCAGTTTTTCAATAACTTAATATACGAATATTTTAGATTATGATTATATTACATAGTGAAATTAATTTGTAAAGTTATGTCTAACTCGGATAAAAAAACTGAGAATGGCGCAAAATCTGCGAAGCGTATTTTTCTGAAACCTTCACCAATTTAAAGATAATTTAATTATTGATCTTTATACGCGTTTTATTAAAATACCTTTTATTTTGTGTATAATTAATTAATACTGCGTCAAATTGGGGACAGCGCTCCTTGATGGGAGAGTCCTATTACTGGCTGAACGTACGATGCGTTGCGTGAGCTCAGTACAGAACACGCAAGCAAATCACTCAAGGTCACTGGCATATATCTGCGTCTTAAAGTTTGCATGTAGGGATGCAAACTTTACCTCTTTATAATAACCCCCCCCCCCCTCCCTCTTTTTGCTTAAGTTTTAATTCTCTAGAAGTAAGACGGTCGCGCGATCAGATGACTGTAATATTTAAAATTCTTAGGGGGATTATAGATGTTCCTGATCTGCATAATGAAACCTGCAATCTATTTGTCCCAGACAATTACTGTCGTGGCAGAAAACACCGCTTACTGGCTGCTCCAACTTGCCGTACTGTTGCACATTCCAAGTCACCTATTCCTCGGACATTAGCCGCTTAACACTCTCCTGAACTCAAACACAGATCTTGATATGTTTGCGAATGAATGGAAGGTGATACTGTCAGAATGTTTGAATTTCTGTGAGAAGAATGCATGACTGTGTTATATAAATGTTATGTTTAAATAGTGTAATTGGCTTCGGCCGTTCTATTTAAAATAAAATAAATAATATTAGTATACAGGGTCAAATTAAATAAGTAGCTAGCAAAACTCCGCAGTCGGGATGGGTATCGATATCCAAACATGATTAAAAAAAACACTTAATAAATATTAGGATCTACCCAATGTTAATTGGTACTTAATAATTTCACTGCATCATTTTGAGCATCCCAATTTTTTTTCGATAATAAAAACAAATAATTAAAAATAATAAAAAACACGCCTGCCATACCTATCAAAAAGTGAACTAAAAAATTAAAAACAAGTTACATGATTTTAGTGTTGAATAGCCACAAGGTAGGTACTAATATATTATAATATTTACTGTGCAATTAAAACGCCATTGTGCCCAAAAGTGGGAAACTGAAAATCAATATTTTCAAGGAAGTCGGGGGACCTGTAAAAAACTATTCAAGGATCCGTCCCCCGACTGCAACTGTTTCAACTGTGTTTATTTTATTGAGATAATATTATTTTTACATTAATTCATAATTCATTGAAAATAATAATATACATATACAATAAAGGGCACAAGGGTCACTGCTCACTACGTCATTTGAATACGTAAAGTGCTAATTAAAATAGTTCCAAAAATAGTAGTGAAGCCTACCTTGACTTTTGGATCAACGTCATTTATGGACATTCGCTTTAAATCTTGATTACGAATCTAGGCAACAATGGGTGACATTGTTTGTTGTTCCCTTCGGTTGCGTCTAATCATTTCACCAATCAGCAATTACATTTTATTTTATCTTTTTACTAGCTCTGTCCTACTCCTGTTCTCTAAGGACTGGAGGGAGGCCCCTCCAGTCCTTAAATTTTTCACAAGACCACAATTCCTCCTCCCAGATTTGACGGAACTTCTCCAACCATCTACTTCATGTTCTGCCGCGACCCCGTCTCACGGCACCAGCTCTGTGCTATTCGGTCAGGTGGAGGTTAAATGGGACTGGGTAGACATCACCTGCCCAGTCCCATTTTAATAGGGCAGCTTTTTGAGCATAGTTCTAAAGAAGTAACCTCGCTCTAAATCTTCTCCTGCGTGTTCGCTGGCACACCTCATAGGGGCTCACAAATAAATGCACAAAAAAAATAAACCTTGACCTAAGACTTGGATGGCCATCGCCAAATACTTGAACCTCACCAAATAATGCTTAGTGTTGGTTTTTTTCCTGGAACGGCAGCTGGCCGGCATCCCATTGCCTAGTAGAGACAATTACTCGATTAACTGTTGACAGCATAACATAACAACACGACTGTTTCCCCTAGGGTTAGGCAGAGATTTAACTAGAACTATCTATAGTACATCCACATTTCGCCAGTAATTTTTAAGTCCCATGTAATAGGGGGCGAGCCTATTGTCATCAACCGGGCACCAATCAAGGTTTTTATTACGATTGATCGCTAAATACTCAACTAACTTCTATTTTATTTGTTGCAGTGGTTCCTCTACCTCTATTACACATGCTTCCCTCTACTGGTCCTGTGGTCACTGACAGGCATTTTTGCACGCGGACAACACTCTGCTCTCTTCAATGTGGCTTACACCGCGCTAGACAGACCTGTCTTCTGCACTCTAATGGGCCTAGCTCTATTGGGATTATTTCATGTCAATGGTAAATATACAAGAAGCAATAGGTTAAGACATGGAGGGTCAACCAACAGTAGCAAGGGATTAAGTATGCAAATTCAGATATGTGATACGGTGGTCTAGCGGTAAAAATCGGCCGCTGACTATCTACGCTGACAAATGTTAGAACCAATCTGGGTTCAACTCAAGATTGATCATACATTTTGATTGGTTCTAATAAGGTCAACAGATCAGCATGACCACCCATTGTTGAGTATAGGCCTTCTCCCTTTTGGGTCATGCTTCCCAGGTCTGTGCAAGTCTCATTCCAGGTCTTCCCGCGATCTTTTGTAGGTCATCCACCAACATAACTATTGAGTCAGGTTGGTGGACGACCTTTATTAACGGCTTAATAGAGTCATGGATGCATTGGCATTCATGACTCTATTAAGACGCTGACAACAGCTAAACCGCTGTCACTGTCAGACCGCATACAAAAGAAAGAGAAGCGCGATGACACAACGCTTCTAATTTATTGCAAAATATGAAACAATTATTTATTTACTCAAAAATGAGTTGAATAATCGAAAATAAAATACAATCAAGTTCTGCAAACAAATAAGACGTTCTTGTTATTAATTAAATACCTACCAACAGTACGTTGATATTTAGTACAGATATTTTGGATTGAAACTCAAAGTAAAGGGTTAGTTTACCGTTAATTTGTATCCAAACGAGATTTTTTTACAACCAAGTTCTCAGAAATATGTTTAAGAATAACTAATTATATTTTTTCCGCTACCATAAACTATACAGATTTGGAAATTTTTTTGCTTAAGACAAGCCTACTTTTATCATTTCGCCTCTTGTCAGGCCCTTAAGGCGATATTTTTATTTGCAGATCCATTACGAAGATTCTTAAGCTGGTCAGGGTGGCGCAACTTGGGCCGCATGTCTTTGACAGTCATGATGCTGCACTGGTGCATCAATATGACAATCGGGACCAGGCCAGTAGCATTCGGCACCTCTCTACTTGACATCGTTAGTTATTTTGTTTTTAGTGCTGTCTATTCATGTTCCAATGGATTTGTGGAAGTGTGTGTGTTATGTGTTTGGTCTGTGTGTGTTTTTGTATAATACACACACATTTTACCAGGTATTTTAAGTCGCGAGCCTATCTACTGTCTAACCCTTCGGATAAATCAGGTGTGGTATTATGTTAGTGTATGTAACTGTACCACTATTCCGTATCCAGAGATCGAACGTCTCGTTTGAGCTATTAAACCAACTAGGCACTTTAGGTTGAATAATGTAGATTTTTCATGTAACCCCAATGAAAGAGGACGAGGCGTTATACAGTATATAAAAAAACCCTGTTGTTCCTTTTAGGGACGTATACATTTACCTACAAGTACAACATTGGTGGAGTTATAATTTAAAAAAATTAAGCATTGGCTTAAACAATAGTTAAATAGTTATTTTAATTATTTTTGCTGAACAGTTTTTATAAATGACTTGCTTTATTACGTATATATATTAGTATATATATTAATACATAGGTAGAAGGAACAACAGGGTTTTTGTTACATATTGTATAGTATCAATATCTTATTAATAATTTGTTATTATTTCAGTTCGTGGACTGGAGCGCAACCAATTTGATAACTTACGCTGTCGCCGTACCAATCACGATTCTGGTGGAATTTCCAATGCAGAAGTTCTTAGAAGCGTTAATTTTTAATGGATTATTAAGAATACGTGAAAACAATAAAAAATAAAATAAAAAATAGTTATTTATTTACCTTTTATTTTTTTTCTTAAGTATAAATTATTATGATGAATGGACGAAGGCCGAGTGGAGGAGAGACACACTTAAGAATATTGTTTGTTGGGGCTTGTTAGTACAAGCTGATGCTTAAATCTAAACTAAAACTTATTTATAAGTTAGTAGGTACCAAATAAGGTTAATATTGCATTTATCGATACTGAACCTACCCTAAGGTATGGCATGCCGTTTCTTTATCAGCCTGTTAAAGCTTATAACTCGAAAACATGACATCTTACGAGCTTTTACTGAAGTATTATTTCGATTTATAATTAACAGGCTATCGATTTTTAAAGGTCTTTCATTCACATCTTAGCCTTCATTTCGAAAAAAAACATTATGGCGATGAGAGGAGCCAAGGGCTCCATAGAAAAAAAACTTTTTACATATAAAAAAAAACAACTTAAAAAAAAACATTTTTTTGGAAGTCGGTTTTTTTTTGTAAAAAGTTTTTTTTATTTTTCACTTCTTGGGGGTTTGCAATTTATCTAAGTTACAATAGCCTAATGTCAACTACTCATCACCTTTTACAAAATATTTCTTTTCCCGATGCAGGGGCGTTAATAGCAGTTGAATGAGCAGTTCTCCTGGTCAGAACCAGGAGGACTGATGGTGACTTCACCATATGCATTGTGACGAGCATAAATTGCTTATCAACCATATTAAAGTGTCTAATCGAATCGCAACAGTGAAATACTTATTATTAAGTAGTTCCGGTGGCCATCTGTGGTCTTCATCATCAGTTCCATTTCATCAAATGGTGCTTTCCGAGTGCAAATACATGAGTTACTCCAAAAAATACTGAAATCGATATATGTGTGACTATAATTTGAGGATTGCCCACGATTTCCATGAGATACCCTCATCAGATTCAACACTCATACACATATACGAAAAGTTTTACATAATTTAAAAAATATCGATAAAAAAAATGCTGTGGTCTTGTGAGGGTTTATACACCAGTGTGAACTAAAAAAAAATGCCCACCCTCGAGCGATTTTTTCGGCGATTTTTGTGATTTTCACAAAAATCGCCTCGTGGGCAGGCACCCTTAATCGGGACGGCTCGGCCCGCGGAGGTGACGCAGTGTGATTCATATTAGAAAATATAAAAAAACCGGTCAAGAGCGAGTCGGACTCGCGCACCGAGGGTTCCGTACGAATATATGATGTTGATGATTTCTGAAAAACTGTGGTATTTAGAGACATCGCTTTATTTTTCCTGTAATCTTTACATAAGCTTCTATTATATAGAATAATTTCAGATTTTTATGTCTGCAAACTTCGGAGATAAAGGGGGGGGCAACGGTATTTTTTTTTACATTTTTCATCAAAAGTCAGAAACTATGCTGCCTAAAAAAAAAAAACTTTTGAGAATGTGCAAACAGCGTTCTTATAGATGATACCCCACATGTCCTAGTAGTACTTCAAATTTTTTAAGACCCTTTCAGTCCCTTTTGCATAAAAGATATGTATGTAGGAGACATATTGCTAATCTTTTAGCATACAATATATGCAGTGACACTGGTACCTGTAGTGTACCATCGATTACTGTTAGTAGTGGTACTAACGCTACTATTTATACGCCTTGTAGTTTAAACTATTAGGTGCGACAACGGGTAAGCCGCATAAATTGAATGTTGTACATCAAAATATACAGGGTCTGTCCGGCAAAGAGCTAGAGTTAAGTTTATTTATGAAGAACTATGATGTTCAGGTCTTATGTTTGACGGAGCACTGGTTGAAAGAACATGAAGTAGTGTTTATGAATGATAATTATTTTACTGTACAAAGTGTATTTGTAAGAAAAAATGCTATTCGCGGTGGATCTTTAGTTCTTGTTTCAAATATGTTGAAATGTAAACAACGTTTAGATTTAGTTAATCTTTCCATCGAGCGTACTATTGAGTTGTCTTGTGTTGAACTCGAGCGATACGTTATATATAATTTGCGTTTATCGACCCCCCTCTGGGGATTTTAGTCGTTTTGAATCGGTAATGGAGGATTCACTGAACAGGTTAAAATCTAGTAATAAAAGTATAATTTTATGTGGAGTTTTTAATATTAATATTTTAGATGTTACTCTATTAAGTATTAGACTACTTAATCTGTTTAGGTCTTATAATTTAATTAACTTGTTTTTTGAACCTACTAGGATCACGGCATCTTCGTCGACTTGTCTAGATAATATATTTAGTGATTGTGATTCCAAAAATAAATTAGTGTTAAGTGACTTAACGTCCGACCACTGTGGTTTACTAGCTAGCTTCCCTATGCCATTACATAAAAATAAGCATAAAATAAAATGTAGGCCTTATACAGCTACTCGTTGCAATAAGTTTAAAAATAATATAGCTCATAAAATTACACCATCTATAGTAGAACACGACAATCCTAATGAAATCTATGGAGCCCTTTTTGATGTTGTACAAAAAGAGTACCAATCTACTTTCAAGACTAAAACAATTAACATTAATGGTACCTCCGTTGGCTTTACCCAATGGGCTACTCCAGGTATTTATAAAAGTAGAGCGAGACTATACGAGATGGTTTAAAAAAATATAGATTTGATACTCCTTTTCTAGAGTATGTCAAAAAATATTCAAAATTATTTAAAAAAATTATTGCTTTTGCTAAATCAAAAATTTTAAGCGATACAATTAAAAAATCGAATAATAAAGTAAAAACTACTTGGAAAATTATTAATAATGAAACTGGTAAGTCTGTTAAACAAGAAAAACAACTTGAGATTATGGTCGAAAACAAATTAGTTAATAATGCAGCTGACGTAGCTGAGGCATTAAAGTTTTTTGCCAACATACCTATAACTACGACTCGCTCCTTAAATTCATCTCCGTCGAAAGCTGAAAATCTTTTGCATAGTAGTGTGCCTAAATGTAGTCGTTTATTTAGCTTCAAACATGTAACTCCTCATGACGTAGTTAATGTTTTTAACACACTTAAGTCTAAAAACACTGGTGATTACTGGGGTATCTCCATTAAACTATTAAGTAATATAATAGACATCGTAGCCCCTATCTAGCTGTTACTTTTAATAAATGTGTTGATTTGGGAACTTTTCCTGACCTCATGAAGAGTAGTAAAGTCATACCTTTATTTAAATCAGGTAATAAAAATGACGTTGGCAATTTTAGGCCTATTTCTATTTTACCTGCATTTTGCAAAATATTTGAAAAGTTAATACTCAAGCAGTTGCTAAGACATTTTAATTTAAACAGCCTCCTTCATAATTAACAATATGGCTTTACAAAAGGTCGTTCGACTACAGATGCGGGTGTTGCACTGCTGAAACATATTTAACGCTTGGGAGAACTCGCAAAATGCTATTGGAGTTTTCTGTGATCTCTCCAAAGCCTTTGATTGCGTGCACCATGACACACTTTTGCGTAAACTACGTCATTACGGCGTCCAAAACGAAGCTCTTAAAGTAATAAAATCATATCTAAATAATAGGTTCCAATGTGTAGATGTTGATGGTGTGAAATCTTCCAAGCTACCAGTTCAGTTAGGTGTACCTCAAGGCTCAATACTGGGTCCATTCTTATTCTTGGTATATATCAATGACTTACCATTCTATATAAAGGGTATCTGTGACGTTGTACTGTTTGCAGATGATACCTCTCTTATTTTTAAAGTAGAAAGGAATAGACAAGATTTTGACGACGTAAACATTGCACTCTCAATGGTTACGGATTGGTTTACGACCAATAACTTAGTACTCAATGCCAAGAAAACGAAATGCATAAAGTTCGCCTTACCGAATGTTAGAAATTTAGGTCCCAACATCGTCTTAGATAAAGAGGTGCTTGAAACTGTAGACTCGGTAGTGTTTCTGGGTGTAACAGTAGATGCCAAACTTCAGTGAGGAACTGAGCCTTCCCGCTAGGCTTGATATATATCAAGCCTAGCGGGAAGGCTCAGTTCGGCCGCATATGCCGTCAGAAAAGTAAGACAATACACTGACGTGGATACAGCCCGTTTAGTCTATTTTAGTTATTTTCATAGCGTTATGTCCTACTGTATTCTGCTGTGGGGTAAAGCCGCTGACATTCAAAATATATTTGTACTTCAAAAACGAGCTGTTCGAGCAATTTACCAGCTGGGTGCCAAAGTTTCTCTTAGGTAAATAATAATATTGGTATTCTCACGGTGGCATCACAATTCATCTTCGCCAACATCTTATATGTTAGGCAAAATTTACACTTATACACTAAAACAGTGATCTCCACAATATTAATACCAGAAATAAGGACAAATTACGTGCTCCATTTCACCGGCTTCATAAGGTTCATAACTCATTTGTTGGACTTGGTATAACTTTTTATAACAAGCTACCCTCTTCCTTGCTAGATTTGCCTTTTAATGCGTTTAAAGTTAAAGTTAAATCCAATCTTTGTTCAAAGGCATACTATTCTATCAACGACTACTTAAACGATAAGAACAGTTGGTCGCTGTGATTAACTCAAGACAATGTTCATGTTCTTTCTCCAGATAGATTCCCTACTGACAGGTTATATGAGTTCCTATATTTGTTTATTTTATTTGACTGTCTAAGTTAATTTATTTTAATTTATTAGTGACAAAATCTACTCATTACAATGTTCTTTTATGAGTTGTATTGCAATAAGTGGTTAGCTAGCGACCTTAACAAATTGATCACTTTATTCTTGCCTGAGCAACCGGCAGCAAGTTCGTCATGCTCCCTTAGATGTCACTGCTTGCGGTAGCGTCGGGGGTCGGGTTGCCTCCTTCCCTCAAATATGGTGATGACTGATCTTTGCGTTATGCTCGTGAACGGGTGCTGCTTGTGGTGACTGGTCGTCTTGCTGACCATGGTTTTGTTATCGTTATTAATAATTAACTGTTTTTATTTTACTTCGATGGTGCTAGTTTATCATTTGTGACTTCAAGTTATAGCTACGAGTATAGCTTTATTTAAGCGGGCACGCCCATTATGCCTGGAAGCTTTTATTTAGATACGTTTTGTTTACGTTATTTCTGTTTGAGTATAGTTTTCGACGATTATTATGTATATATATATTTGTATAATGGTGTGTGCTAGCTAACATAAGGCAAATAATTTAATTTAACGTTTTGTGTTGCGTGATGCAAATTATTTTATATTGTATTGAATAGCTTCAAGTTTTTTTATGCGAACAGACAGCTGTGCTGCTGGGGAGTTTGTTGCGCCACTTCTTCTTCCCAGCTAAAGCACTAGGAAGTGGTGAAAGGTGGGCGTTTTTGGGGGACTGTCTCATGTAATTTTTGACGTTCGAAAAGTGCTGATTCTCAGCCTAGTTTGAATAAATGACTTTTGATTTTGATATATTTTTTTTAATTTCTTTCTTGCTTGCAAAATAGTTGGGCAAACGTCATCTAAAACTATTCTAAATTTCAAGTTGATAGCATTAGTAGTTCTTGAGATATCCAGGTGTGACAGACAGACAGACAGATTAGTCTAACCATAAGGGTTCCTTTTTACCATTTTGGTACGGAACCCTAAAAAGACTATTTATTTTGGCGGAATATTAACTCTGTAAGCTGTAACGAAATTCTAAATCTGGGTTTTATAAATAAACTATTATTTGATTAAAAATAAGTTCAGCGATTCTGAAATGTTGACGAATGAATAAAAAAAAAATATAAATGTTTGAATGATTGAATGTTGTTGATGTTGTTGTTGTAGTAAATGTTGTTGTTGTTTTTGTTGTTGTTGTTGTTGTTGATTTGGCAAATACAGTAATCGAAAATCTATTGCCAGAAATTTCAAAGGAAAGATATTTAAATACATACAACTCTTAGTACTAGAAATCTGTAATTTGCCATGGGTATACAAATACATATTTATCGCGCCGACAAAGTGGTAGGTAAGTAAACAAAAGCTTGAAAAAAAAAAGGTTTGGGAATAGTAGATTAATAAACAAGGGTCGAAATGAATTGGTGACATTAACCCGTGTTAAACACTCTACTTTTCATTTCGAATACCTATAAGGAAAGGAAAAAAAAAAGTTTTTCTAAAATAGATAGTTTCTTTGAATTTTTTCATATTTCCTTTGAAATTTCTGGCTAAAGATTTTCGATTACTGTATTTGCCTCGTCTTTAACCGAATCTGAGGTCAACATTGCGACGATAACCGACTTTTAATGATTTTATACAGAGTAGTGTTAATGACTAAAAAAAAAATATGTTAAATAAATAAGAGCATTTTCTCAATAACTTAATATGTGAATATTTTATATTATGTTTATATTACATAGTGAAATTAATTTGTAAAGTTATGTCTAACGCGGATAAAAAACTGAGAATGGCGCAAAATCTACCAAGCATATTTTTCTGATACCTTCACCAATTGAAAGATAAGTAATTTAATTATTGATCTTTCAGTATACGCGTTTTATTAAAATACCTTTTGTTTTGTGTATAATAAATTAATAATGCGTCAAATTGGTGACAGCGCTCCTTGATGGGCGAGTCCTATTACTGGCTGAACGTGCTTGAGCTCAGTACAGAACACGCAAGCTAACCACTCAATGTCACTGGCAATATATATCTGCGTCTTAAGGCTTCTACATACCGGCGCGACTCACGACGCGACACAAAGGTACCGCTCGTCGCGGGACACGCGCGGCCTTTGTGTCGCGTCGCGTGTCGCGCCGGTCTGTAGAAGCCTTTAACTTATTTTTATTAATTAATCAAATATTAGTCTATAAAACGAGATACGATAGATTTAGAATTTCGGTGCAGCTTACAGAGTTAGTATCCCGCCTTATTTATATTATATAGGTAAGTAGTGTTTATTTTTAATTTTAAACATCACACACTCCGTCACTACCGGGGCCGTCCCGCTGCATAGGTATTTTTTAAATTCACTCTCTGGCTTTGTATACACTCACAAGTCCGCAGCATTTTTTTTTATTTTAATAGATATTTTTTTATTATGTAAAATTTTTAGTAGCCCACTACCTAACCAAATTTTATTTCTATTTTTAAAATTAATTCCCACCCTAGAGAGGGAAGCAATTACTATGAGTCTTTCCCACCCAAAAGTGGGACCAGCGTTTTCCACCCGCTACTCGGATCAAAAAAACACTACTTTCCGAATATGAGAAATGAAAAATTAAATACTTACCTACCCCAAATTAAACGTTATGGTGTACATACAGTTCAAACATTTGAAACTAGAATTTCAAAGCATTTAAATGTGGCATTACAGGTGAAGCGGAAAAAAATCGAATAATTTTTGGAAGGCAATGTACTCTTCTTCATAAATAAACTTAAAGTAGAAATAAATTAAAACATAATTTATTGTAAAATATGCACGGTTTCAGTACCTACCACGAAATTTTCAATTATTTTTATAGCACTCAGTATTGAAGCAACTATGAAACTAATAACATTGTTAATGTTGGTGGTGTCTGTCGTAGCTAGAGAATACACCGGTAAGAAGTTTGTCTTGTTTTTGTGCAGTTCAAGTGAAAGAGAGAGAACAAGAAAAATGCGTTTATTTGGCATAACAGCAAAAAAAAAACAATGCTTTTAATACCAAAAGAGCCCGAGCTCAGTATAATGTCAGATATGACAACACAAGGTCACCCCCTGATGCTGATTTTCAGCTGCAGCCCACGAGTGCCGTAAGCTAGAATAATAAACACATAGGGACGTGCTAAATTAAAAAAATAAATTAAAGTTGATAGTAAAACTTTTTACAAAACTTATTATAAAAAAAAACAACCGACTTCCAAAAAAAATCACTAAAAAGTGAAAAATAACCTTAAAATCGGAAGTCGGTGGCAAAAAATTTAAATAGATCCAAAGATACTTCCGAAATGAAGTTTATTTTTCACTTTCTAGTGATTTTTTTTGGAAGTCGGTTGTTTTTGTTTTATAAAAAGTTTTTTTATTTTTCAGTTTTTAGTGGGTTAGTTTGCAATTTATCTAAGTTACAATAGTCTTATGTCAACTGCTCATCACCTTTCACAAACTATAGCTTTTCCCGATGCAGGGGCGTTAATAGTTGAGGAGTTCTCCTGGTAAGAACCAGGAGAACTGATGGTGGCTTCACCATATGCTTTGTGACGAGCATAAATTGCTTAGCAACCATATTAAAGTGTCTAATCGAATCGCAACACTGAAATACTTATAATTAAGTAGTTCCGGTGGCCTTCATCATCAGTTCCACTTCACCAAATGGTGCATTCCGAGTGCAAATGCATGAGTTACTATAAAAAATGCTAAAATCGATATAGGTGTGCCTATAAAATTTGAGGATTGCCCTCGATTTCCATGGGATGTCATCAGATTCTGACTTGGTGGCAATAGGACCACCTCGGGAGCATACCCTTTCAAACCGATTGTAGACCGATTTTTAATTTTAAAAATAGGTCTACAATTAGCGGAGTAATAGAACAACATAAAAACAAAAAAAAATAAAAAACCATACAGCCGAACATATAACCTCCTCCTTTTTGGAAGTCGGTTAATAAAATAGCTCATGAGCTCATACAAAAACAAATAAAATCTGCCTGGTAGTAAGCGCAAAGGTCGGACCGCCCATAATTCATCGGCCGTATTGTCATAAACAATACGGCCGAGTTATGGCCGGATATGGTTCAATTATTAATACTGCATATTATGTGAAAAGGCATTCGTATACCTGCTCACCTCATCATTCATCATTTCAGCCGAAATATGTCCACTGCTGGACATATTTCGGCTGGATCCCCCAAGCACCGCGAATTTGACCGGTTCGGTGCTTCCCGCATCCAGCGGATATCTGCGGCCTTCACAAGGTTATCGGTCTACCTTGTAGGAGGCCTTCCAACGCTACGTTTTCCGGTACGCGTACGCGATCGCTACTCCAGAACGTTTGGGCCCCATCGGCCATCAGTTCTGCGAGCAATGTGCCGTGCCCCCTGTAACTTAAGCTTGGCCATTCTTCCTGCCCACCTACTTTTGAGAAATCTTTATTTTTGTCATCAAAGGCGATTGATTATTCCTGGCTTATTTATTATTCATTTGACGGCCAGTATACCCAAATGAAGTCTTTCAGGTCAGGAAAATAGACAGGTTTAATATTGGGTAATGCTTAGACCTTAGACAAATGATTTGACCAAGATTATTTCCGGATTAATAGACACATTGACATTGATGAAGTTTATCTATATACAACATTATTTTTAGTAGGTATAATTATGCGAAACCTGAATTTAGTTTGTTCAGATTATGGAACAATAATTTTTACACCATGTTAAATTTTGTCCCAAAAATATTTAAATGTGATGGAATATGTTATCACCATTTAATTACTTACAATACAGTCGCCGTGCGGTAAGGTACCTACCAAATTATAATCAATGAGCGCAAGACGGGTCGTCTTGCGCTCATAACATAACATAACCTTATAACTTAGTGATTTTTCATGATACAGTTTTGAAATTTTGTACATAGTTTCTTTACATAAAAATACTAGACACGTGTTTCGGGTTTCGCATTTACTAAAACTAATATTGTATAATATATGACATGAATACCTATTTAATTGTAAAGTAATGTATTATTGTAGTTATTGTGAATATGAAGACTATGTGTCAGTAAGTCCAATTAAATTAGCTAGCGAAACCCCGCAGACGTGCTGGGTATCGATACCTAAACACGATAAAACAAAACTTTTTTTACTAATCTTGCTCAAAAAGGCCGTCATTTTAGCGTACCAGAGCGGGGCTAAAATAGCATTTCATCCGCTAGGGGAAAGTGTTTTTTTTTGTCTGGTACCAACGAGCCTACAGAACCCTCAGATTATAGAAAAGAAGCAGATAGACCGCGCGGAACAATAAAGTGAGGCCCGTTTGTAGACGTGTGTGCGTTACAGCCACGTGACAGCACTAAAGAACAGGTGCCTCTATGTGTGTGTACGGTTGCAGAATGAAAAAATTTGCCATAATATTTCATTACATGAAAAAAAAAAGTTTTTTTTTTCTTAAATCAGTTGTTTTTATTAACAGTATACGTCAAATTAACAATACCCATATAAACGATACATTTGCGATATATTTTTATTTTGAGACACCAACATTTTATTGTTTTTGGTAGCTATTTAATGAAATGAAAAAACCCATGATATAGCAAATCGACTGATGTAATAAGTATTATAAAATCCATTAACTAGTTACACTTACGAAGACACATACATACTTATTTGTTTATAAACATACTAACCAGAAAAGGCGATAAATAAGACACTATTATCGACATAAATATTTTTGTAAATCGATACTCCTGTATCCTATACTTATTTCCTAACTTAGGGGTAAATGTTTCAATATAAACTAGCAACACCGAATGATTTTTGTTAAGGTTTTGTGTTTCAAGATGTCACTAACAATAAACACGTAAAATAAATCCAAATAGACAAATAATCAATATTTTACTTCTGAAAGATACTCCATCTTATTTCTTTTGTTTTTGGGAACAGTTTTTACAATGTTTAAAAATACAAGGCGGCATCATTCTGAAATTATCTGTTAGAGCCCGTGACGTACTAACGATGCGACGCTTCGTGCTGTACTGAATCGAGAGTGTATTCGCTTTTGAATTTGTATTTGCTTTGTTGGCCGCACTCTCGGTGTTCCGCGCGGTCTATCTGCTTCTTTTCTATAATCTGAGACAGAACCAAAATGTAATTATTCTTAAGGTGAATCCTCAGTTGTAGCTGTAGCTGTATTAATGATTTTAATTATGTTAATACATATCTGTTATAGTCGCGAATCATATTGTGATAAAGATACAACCTGACACTGACCTGCAAATAGCAGAAAAACGTAAGAAAATTTGAATTTCGCGGGCTACAGCTGTAAAATAATTATGAATAAAGACTCGATTTATTACTGCTTCATAAAAAAAGAACATTTTATTTTTGAAAATGGAACTAAAAGCGGCGTACTCTTCGGTAGAATGCGTGCATTGCGTTGCGGCCTCGACGTAGTTGAGAATACAACATGTTCCTTGGTTGCGGCTTGCGGCTTCAGAAGAAATTAAAAAGCCATTGGAAATCGAAATCTTTAAGAGATTTTTTTCTCTAATTACAAATTGAATTGGTGACCGTAATTTATTTTACAACAGTGAAAATGTCATCATCTAATGAGAATGGAGACCCGTATTTGCAGATGGAAGAGCGTCAAGCTGTTGCGGTCAAGGTGTTTATGGTGTAATCAATAATCCATATTTTATTTTATCACAATCGTAGTGAAAAATGTAGTGTAACACACAGCGCTAAAAATCCATTATAACTCGGTTTCTATTTACTCCTTCGCTATTATATTAACTACCTGGTACATAATGGGTCATTTTAGCCCCTTGTATAAAAATCTACTATTATTTTTGGGGTTAACGACCGATAGTTAGTTGAAATATGAGTTAAGAAAATCGTTTTATTTTGTTTGATCGTGTTTAGATAATATTTATCAGATATCTGCCAGTGAAAGTCCCGTCAAAATCGGTACAGCCGTTTCAAGATTAGCCGGAACAACCAACAGACAAAAATATTGTTTATTGTTAGTTATAAGTACCGTATTACTTTCTTATGCATTTAGTCATTTAAAAAATCCAAAAACCCGACTGCATAAAAACTGAACTTTCAAAAAGATGAAACTAGATTTATATAATTTAATACTATAAACAATCTCATGCAGTCGGAGGCAATAGGTCTTTATTGTTAAATTTAAGAAGATGCCTACGATTTTAAATGGTGACAAGTCTTAATTCCAGATGAAGACAGAGCCAATTTTCCAAAATTATTCCATCTGGACGAATATGATCGATGCCTCGCGAGGGTCGATGGGGTCTACTGTCTCGGGACCTTCGAGCTCACCGCGGCAAAACAGCCACACCCTACGTACGAGCTGATGAAGGTAGATACTTATTATTTTTTTTCAATTTTAAAACGGGTCATTCATTGATCATTGCTCACGTTCGCACGGCGGATTTTTTTTATCGCTGTGATTTTTTTTCGCGCTCTGGGATTTGCAACTCTCAGTATTGAGCCGAGCATTGAAAATCCAACAGACCGCATCCCAGCGCGTTAAGAAAACATACGGTTGGATTTTAACCTCTCGGCGCTAAGCCGAGCGTCGAAAATCCAATGCCCAAAAAAAATCGCCCGTGTGAACCTGGGCTAATTGTAATGTATGTTTTCCAGGCATACTCAGAGGAATCGTACCGGCATTTCAACCGTACGCGCATACATCGCGGCTATTGCTTGAGCAGACGTTGTGCGACCTTGGCCACATCGGACAAGTCTTTGCTTGCCTTCGAAAGAAACGCTTCGCACTTGTTCGAACGCTGTGCTGACCACTACGCGCACCGGAGTGAACTCCGTGCCTCCCTTCACACGCTTCACTACTGCCGCACACACGCTGAAGCCATCACTACGCAACCCCCAACGACCGCGGAACACATATTTAAACTAGTCATTTATGCTTTGGTCGCAGCCAATATTGTTGGGACTATTTATGATAACTATACTGAAGACACTCCTAATAGTAAGTCAAAGGTTTCTTCTTATTTTCTCGTGTGTCAGTCAGTAACTACTACTAATTAAGTATACATTATTTATTAATTTATAATACCTTCTTTATTGTACATAACTCCCATATTCAAAGCTAACCCACAATCATGAAAGCATTCAGTTATATTATAGTTCAACAAGGCTGGTGAATCATGACCGGTCTGAACATAGGCTCTCCGAAATTTCACGCATGTTCTCTCACTCACACTCGCCCCATGTCATCATTTGGCTCCTAAAATGTTATTGCGCAGCCTCCTGCGCAAAGTTCAGATCGGCCATGACCATGATTCATCAGCCGTATTGTAAGTGCCTTCTTCTCTTTCAGAAAACAAGTTGCTATCTGCCTTCTCAATACCAGCCAACTGGCGCCGGCTGACATTTATTCGTAAAGGTGGTGATCCTCGACAAACAGCTCTGGATCCTATGGAAGGTGTCAGGTATTTCTTAATTGCCTTTATTTCAATACCCCCCACTATCCCAAACCTCCATTACAAAAGGTGTTCAAGGGAAGAATCGCAGTGCAAAGAGGTGTATACCCATTAGTCAATGCAATGATGTATTATAAATAGACGCGTCATACGCGAACATTAGTGCACTCAAAAACAGCTTAAGCCATGAATATATCTACATACTTGCGTACAATCATAAAGTGCGCGAAGAAAAAGAAAGACCTATACCGATAACTGTTGTTAGAAAGAGATGAACATACATATTTAGTTACGTCACTAATAGCTGCTGCATGTTCATTGGCGCGTACGCGCCGGTCGCAGCAGTCAGGAAAAATGGCTGTACAAGTACCTACAAAACAAAAAATCTTTTGTTATGAAAATACAATAAAGTAGTTATGCATGAAATGAGACGTTTTTCTTTCAGTAGTAGTCTAATTTGTACATCGTGTATAGACACGGGAAGGCATTTTCTTCACAAATAAGTGCTGACAATTGCGAGAGATTGTGACGTGTAGTCGCGTCACTGGATGGCGCGCGACTAATTCCAAGTCAGGCAATTGCCTTGCTTTTACTTTGCCAAGCGCGGGTAACGCATCTAAAGGTTAATCATTGAGTCAATGCAATAAAGATAAGCTATCTCTCTATATTATATATATATACGATTAATATCATACATAACATCAATGGCGTGTTGCTTAACTCAAAGTTACAGAATTGGGCCCCTGTAATCCCCGAAGGGTTAGGCAGAGGTGTACCTATACCTAGTACACCCACATGCCGCCAGTTATGTTTAAGTCCCCTGTAATAGGGCGAGCCTATTACCATCAACCGGGCACAAATCCAGGCTTCGGGCTGCTACTGAGAAATCCTTCAACCATAAATACACAATTTCTCCTATTGAAAAAGCGATATATAATTATAGCTATTCCGTTATTTCAGGGTCATGGCACTGGGCTTCACAACATATGCTCACGCAAGCGTGTTCCATTTCATGTTCCATACAATAAATCCAGAATATTTAGAACAGGTAAGTAATTTATTATACATGCAATGATGCAAACTTTTGTCCGATATATGCCAGTGACCTTGAGTGGTTAGCTTGCGTGTTCTGTACTGAGCTCACGCAACGCGTCGGACGTTCAGCCAGTAATAGGACTCGCCCATCAAGGAGCGTTGTCCCCAATTTGACGCATTATTCATTTATTATACATAAAACAAACGGTATTTTAATAAAACGCGTATACTAAAAGATCAATAATTACTTTATCTTTAAATTGGTGAAGGTTTCAGAAAAATACGCTTGGTAGATTTTGCGCCATTCTCAGTTTCTTATCCGCGTTAGACATAACTTTGCAAATTAATTTCACTATGTAATATAGACATAAGTAATCTAAAATGTTCACATATTAAATTATTGAGTAAATGCCTTAATTTAACATATATTTTTTTCAAATCATTAACACTACTCGTTTAGACGTGATCTTCAGTATAAAATCATTAAAAGTCAGTTAACGTCGCCTTAATTTAATTTGACACATTTATAGTCGTTTATGTCGTGTACCGGAAAACGTAGCGTTGGAAGGTCTGCCACAAGATGGAGCGATGACTTTGTGAAGGCCGCAGGAATCCGCTGGATACGAAAAACACAAACCCGGCCGAAGTGGCGGTGCTTGAGGGAGGCCTATGTCAGTAGTGGACATCTTTCGACTGAAATTAGGATTATAATTTTAGCCGTATATAGGCCTTGAGTGGTGAGTTGCACCGAGTTACTCTAACGATAACCATTGCCCGGGTTGCACCAATTTATCAATAGTTAAAATGACGTCACAAATAACGATGCATGCATTAACCGCTCAAATTCGGGCGGTCGACGGCTATAGTTACGGTTTGTGTCATTGTATGGATATCTGCTTTGCGCTGTTGTAAGTGTTGTAACCTATAAAAGTATTGTGTTAATAAATAAAGTACTAAAATGAATTAGGTGTCTTTACTAAGCGACGTATTGTAGTAATCGAGCTCTTCCAGCGAAGATAGTGACACTAATAGCAGTGGCGTAGCTAGGGTGGGGCGACGGGGGCGGTCCGCAGGGTCCGCGCCCACTCGACGCGCTTAGAGTCGACCCGAAGAATAAACGACGTAAAAACGTCAAAGTATAGTCAGACAGAAAAGCTACAGACCGGCGCGACATGCGATGCGACACAAAGGCCTCGCGTGTGGCGCGACGAGCGGTGCCTTTGTGTCGCGTCGCGAGTCGCGCCGGTCTGTAGAAGCCTTTAACGCTTGCACCACAGAGACTGTAAAATTTAAATAATGTTTGGATAAATAAATCAATAATTAAAAAAGTACTTAGCCTTTAATAAAGGCCTAAGGCCTTTTTTAATAAAAATATACGCTTTGTACTTTTAAGTAAAAATCACAGATTATTGTTAGGTAATTATCATTACAATCATATAGTGGCATGCTAGAGGTAGAAACTATCTTTATACAACATTAGTTTTTGTTTATACTAAACCCGAAAAGGGGCATTGTACTCATCATTTTGATTTTTTTTTTCTATGGGACCAACCGTGAAATCGCGAAAAAAAAATCAGCTGTTCCCTACATTTGTGTTCACTTAAATCGACAAAATGTATAGAACAGCTGATTTTTTTTCGTGATTTCAAGGATGGTCCCATAGAAAAAGTTGTTCAAAATGATGAGTACAATGACCCCTTTTCGGGTTTAGAATATAAACAAAAACGAATGTTGTATAAAGCTACATTTTTGAAACGAAATCACTGATTACCGGGATAAATTATTGATCATAACAAAATGTTAAATCATCATCATCATCACCATTTCAGCCGAAAGACGTCCACTGCTGGACACAGGCCTCCCCCAAGCACCTCCACTTCGACCGGTTCTGTGCTTCCCGCATCCAGCGGATACCTGCAGCCTTCACAAGGTCATCGGTCCACCTTGTGGGAGGCCTTCCAACGCTACGTCTTCCGCCGGTACGCGGTCGCCACTCCAGAACCTTTCGCCCCCATCGGCCATCAGTTCTGCGAGCAATGTGCCCTGCCTACTGCCACTTAAGCTTGGCAATTCTTCGGGCTATGTCGGTTACCTTGGTTCGCCTGCCGATCTCTTCATTTATGATTCGATCACGTAGGGAAACTCCAAGCATAGCCCTCTCCATTGCCCTTTGGGTGACTTTTAGCCTTCTGATAAGGCCCATTGTGAGCGACCACGTTTCTGTACCATAAGTCATCACTGGCAACACGCACTGGTCAAAGAATTTCGTCTTGAGACACTGCACTGAAATGTTAAATATTCTATAAATAATAAGTTAATATCACTTTGCCTGACTGTACAAATTGGTAGAGCGGCACTGAATTGGTAGTAAAACATCTGGTATTATTCTTCGGGTTGAGTCTAAGCGGGTCGAGTGGGCGCGGAACTGGGCCTCAAGTCTGCTATTACAATAGTGTCAGAATGGTCGATCATTGATTTCATAGTGCATGATTTTGACAAGTTTGGTAATGTACTATTATAATGGCGTAATTATGACTTTCCAATGGTCGGCCACTGACACTACATTGAAAGAAATTGCATTTATGGGTAATCTCGTACATAATGACAAATTAATGACATTTCTACTAATGGGTTTTATAATAATGGCAATACGACAATGCCATTAAAAGTAACACAATTCTATTACGAGAACATTGACCGACCAATGATCGACCATTATGAATTTAGCAGATTACGAACTTTTAGCAAAATGACAATGGGATCGTGTTGGAATGACTGAATTTATAAAAATAGCAGACTTGGGGCCCTGGTCCGCACCGGGTGCCACCTGATTGGGGGTGACACCCGACCATAAAATAAATAATTACGCATGCTATCACGTTTTTCAACGATAAACCACTTAGGCTTGCAGCCATTTTAACCAAGTTATCCAAACTAAATAATTTAAATAAGTATATCAAAAAAGGGAAGGAAAAATTCACGGCAGTAGTATAGATATATTAACGAAATTAAAAGGAAAACTAGGCTTTACAAGTTAACGAGTAATAGTCGACCAACTTACATTTGCAGTTGGAATGTATCAATGTATGGGAGAACATATTTTTCAACTACAATGTTAACATTTTGTTGGGATAAATTCATCCCAACTACGGAACCCTTAATTGTGCGTGGTTCGACACACACTTGGCCGGTTTTTATTCTTGGGTGACACCTCAATTAAGGCATTTACATACTGGGTCGGGCGACGTGACACCGGTAGAACAATTTCCTTGAATGTTTCATTGAAATTGTTCTACCGGTGTCGCGTCGCGCGACACGTCGCGCCAGTATGTAGAAGCATTTATGCGCCCGGGTGTCCCGATGCTAGCTAGCTATGCCACTGCTAATAGTGAATACGATTTGCCAGAAGAAGAGTTTATCGTCCTCGCATTGATCGATTTCAAAAGTGGGATTATCAGAAATCTTCACCTTTCAGATGACTCAAAGAATACATGGCGTTTTTTTTTCGAACGGAACGTCGTTGATCCAAGGTTTCGTGATGATGTCCTGCTTCCTCACCGGCTACAACCTCCTGATATACTCCCAAAAACAGGAGCTCGGCCTGCACATGCTGCCGCTATGTATTATAAAACGAGCTATAAGGTGCGTGTATAGTCTTTGATCTAATGTTTTTTGTACTACGAGATTCGATTCAAGATTCTTTTGGCGAAAATCTAGTGCTTTCTGAAGTTAATAGGGTTCCATGGTGTTGCAAAAACGAAATTGCTTGTCTATAAAAACGCAGCATGGTTTGAACGGTTTGCACTTAGTAAGTACACTTACTTGCACTAGTTGGTAAAATCTTCAGACCGTTTTTTTGAGCAATGGATAAAATACTGCCATGATATGACTCAGTATACTTTTATAAAGATTTAATTAAAAATAATTCTTGAAAAGGCAAGTACGGTCCTTCCATGGTATCAGTTTGACTTTGCAAGCGTATTTCATAGCAGTTTAAGAGGGCCCTTCCCGGTCCATCTACACATCGTCAACGCGAGCATGGTCGAAAGCTTGTTGTTTCGTCCAGCGCAAGTGAGAACGCGATAACATTTAACGAAACATATTGTGCGGTTTCATAAAACTTGTTCCAGGGCCTCAAGTCTGCTATTACAATAGTGTCAGCAATTCAGAATGGTCGATCCTTGATTTCATAATTGTTGATTTTGACAAGTTTGGTAATCTACTATTATAATGGCGTCATTATGACTTTCCAATAGTCGGCCACTGACACTACATTGAAAGAAATTGCATTTATTGGTAATCTCGTACATAATGACAAATGAATGACATTTCTACTAATGGTTTTATAATAATGACAATAGGACAATGCCATTATAATAACACAATTCTATTACGAAAACATTGACCGACCATTATGAATTTAGCAGATTACGAACTTTTAGCAAAATGACAATGGCATGACATTGGGATCGTGTTGGAATGACTGGATTTAGAAAAATAGCAGACTTGGGCCCCAGGAAATACGTGTTTTTGAGTAAGCCGGGATGGCCCTCTTGTCCCTACCACGATAGGCCTAGAGAGCGAAGCCTCAGACGAATTTCTGGGCCCCAAGTCTGCTTTTTTTATAAATTCAGTCATTCCAACACGATCCCATTGTTATTTTGCTAAAAGTTGGTAATCTGCTAAATTCATAATGGTCGATCATTGGTCGGTCAATGTTCTCGTAATAGAATTGTGTTACTTATAATGTCGTATTGCCATTATTATAAAACCCATTAGTAGAAATGTCATTCATTTGTCATTATGTACGAGATTACCAATAAATGCAATTTCTTTCAGTGTAGTGTCAGTGGCCGACCATTGGAAAGTCATAATGACGCCATTATAATAGTAGATTACCAAACTTGTCAAAATCAACAATTATGAACTCAATGATCGACCATTCTGACACTATTGTAATAGCAGACTTGAAGCCCTGGTCTCATGTTTTCTTCCTAAACAACAAATTAACTTAATGAAATTTACACACTATTATTCGTTCAATGTTATCACGTTCTCACTTGCTTGTTAGTAGTTCTCACTTAAGCTGAATGAAACAACAAGCTTTTCGACCATGCACGCGTTGACGATGGATGGACTGGGAACGGCTCTTTTAAGTCAGCTGGTCAAGTGTTACAACTGACATGCGGCTATCAGTACGGCAAAACATGCTTTATTCAATCGGGTTTTAAACTTAACTTCTAGGATAACTCCAGTGCACCTTCTGATCGTGGGCTACGGAGCGACCTGGTGGTTGAATTCCCGGGATGGCCCTCTTGTCCCTACCACGATAGGACTAGAGAGCGAAGCCTGTAAGACGAAGTTCTGGTCTCATGTTTTCTTCCTAAACAACATTGTGGACACCAGGAATTACTGCGTGGCCCCGACCTGGTAAGAAAAAACGATTATTAATTATAGGGTTCCGTTGACATCCTTTGGGTACGAACTACTATGAACCCAAAGGATGTCAACAGGAGCCTATACTCTGACTTTCACTTTTAACCGTAAAAGGCACCAATCACATATTCTGTTAACTGGCTATATACTAGAGGGTATACGTATGTATACCCTCTTTCGCCGAGCAGCCTTAATGAGGCCGATGAGGCCGATGTCAATTATGCGGGATTCGCGAATCGGTCTGATTCAGTCCAACTGATTCAGTTCGTTCGTGGCGCACACCCATTTTCGCGCCAAATAGGCTGGTTCAGAAGAGGATAAAGAGCCAGTTAACAGAATACGTGTTACTCAATGATATTAAATTAAACAGATATGTTGTGAGCACACAATCGTGAAGACTCGAAAACGTCATAATTGGGACGTATTTGTTAGTCTGTGATGCCAACATTCGGTGATGTTTACATTCACGCGCAATTGACAACACTAGCTGTCCCTTTTTTTCTTGTTGTTTTTATCAAGCCATCTCTTTTCTATCATTTTTACTTGTGAAATGTAAAATGAATTGAAAGTATCTGTGTGCTGCCGCTCACTCTTTTTGGTTGTTTTGTGAGTGTATAACATATCTGTTTAATATAATATCATTGGTGTTACTATTCAAAGACCTCTATTGTAGTCAATTATACATATAAAGATGGTAAACCAACCATACAAATTTCAGTGTAAGGAAAGGAGAGTCGGGCTCCCGCCCTTTAGAACCCTCAAGTGCGGTAGTTACGGTTCCGTAACCAAATGATAAAAAAACCGCCCAAACGCGTGTCGGACCACGCACAGTGAAGTGTTTTGTAGTTGGAATGACCGATGAATCAATGAATGTTTACGCATACAAAGTATTGATATTGACCACCGCAAAATAGTTATTTGATAAACAAGAGTGCAAAGTTGCTTTTTAACCGCGTGCTCAATTTTGATGACCGAGCAAGCGAAGGATTCTAAAATTGAATCACAAGCGCAGCGAGTGATTCATAAATTAGAATCCTGAGCTTTAGCATTGAATACGTACTCCTTAAAGTGCTTGATTTCTTGGTCTCGGATAATTCAATAAAATATGCCAGCAAAACGTTTTTTGAGAAAGTTTTGGCTCCTTTAGCTAGTCGCCACGTGTTAAACATACCATACTGTTTCCAAATACTTCTCGCGTGATTGTTGAGGGAGAAAGCTCATTTGCGCATTATTAACAGTTGCAATCAATTCTGTTGGCGTCAAATAAACTTCCTCGTCGCCAGAACCACTCATTTTAGGTTTTTCACTTGCTTTCAAGTTTCTTGTTTTTAACCTAAGGTTTTAACAATACGACGTGGAAAGCAAATGGCGCGCGCAAAGCAAATTAAAAAAAAGTACACCAAAAAGGTTCCGAGTCTGAGTTTTTAACAAATTTAAAAAAGGTATTATAAAGTCGGCACCATGGAGGGAGAAGTAAATAGGTTTAATGATGTTTTGTATTCACAAACTTAGTGCACAACTGCACACGATGTTCTAAATTCAATTTACTTTATCCTCTAGCTAGCGGATAAAAACGGCTTTTGCACTCAGATATCGAAGAGCAAAAATACTCTTTCCGAGATGGGGGGATGAAAAATATATTTCTTTGTTTGTTTTTCATAGGTAGTAATATCTCGAAAATACTATGAAAAAAAAGTTATATCTGCAGTTGTATTGTAACTGAAAATATCCCAAATAACAACAACTATTAACTACATTTTTATCATGTATCACCCCACCTCTAATTTTTAAACTGATAACTTCTGTAGGCCCGATGAAAGATTTTTGGTAGGGGGAAAACTTATAGGTTTGCGTCAATGACATTATGATGTACTGACGTATGTATGTAGTTACTGACCTGCAAATTGCAAAAATAGTAAGAAATTTGAATTTCGAGCTATTTTAGCACATCCCTCTTAACTTTATAAACTCCGTCTATCCCTGTACCGTTGCTTGCACCTATATACAGGGCTCCGAAACCGGTTAATTTTCTATATTCCCTTAACCGTTGATAGACATTATTTCGTTAATTATTTAATACTTTGTTACAAAATCAATGCAATCTTTGAAGCTAATATCAATTTGTAAGTATCAAAAATAATTTGTATCTTCGGAAATAAAAATTAACCGGTTTCAAGCTCTGCCCAGCACGATGTTTACATAATGACATTGCGTAGAGGTACTACCGTAAACAGCGAAGTTTCCTAGCAACTATTTTTGCACGCAGATTTATAATGTAATTGTTTGTCTGGGCACAGGTCTGGGCTAATTAAGTAAGTATTAGAATAACAATACAATTAACGTCCCAGCATCGGGAAAAGCAATATTTTGTAAAAGGTGCTGAGTAGTTGACTTTAGGCTATTGTAACTTAGATATAAATTAAAAACTGACCCACTAAAAAGTAAAACAAAAACAAACGACTTCCAAAAAAACACTACAAAAAACACTACAAAGTGAAAAATAACTTTAATTTCGGAATTCGGTGGCAAAAAAATTTAAAATACCATATCCAATATCCAAAGACGCCGACTTCCGAAATTAAAGTAATTTTTCACTTTGTAGTGTTTTTTTGGAAGGCGGTTATTTGTTTTTTACAAAAAGAGTTTTTATCATGCCATGTAGACTCGCACAGCGAGGGCAACCTAATCAAAACGTCAGCTAATCAAAGGGTTCTAATCATTGATGTATAAATAGGAAGATATGGTACGCGCTCCTCGACGTGGACCGCATAAATTAGGAGAAAGGTCACAATCTACCTACATTACTCTCGGTTTGCGGGGAATACCCGAATCGTAGTTTGTTTCCGAGTTATTATGGGTACGTAACAGTGACAATTATTGCCATCTCGTTCCCGCTATAGCCCGCGTAATATGTCTCTCTATTTCGGTTGTCGAACACATTGCGTCATGTGCTCGACCACCGAAATAGAGAGACATCGGGTCCATTTAATATTTACGTGATGTTAGAGAGTGGCCTATCTTCCTATTTAATACATCAATGGTTCTAATACATTATTTTATAAACCTCAGGTTCCTGCCCGTAAGCATGCACATGTATATCCTGGCATGTACCTTCACCCTTCTGCTCTGGCGTCGCCGTTGTTTGGCTGTCCGCCTCTATGCAGTTCTGTTCATCGCATCATGTCTGCTGACTTCCGTCGTTGTGTATATCAAGGATTATAAAACAATGATAAACATCGCGTCGCCTGAGTGAGTATTCAAACTAATAACTTATCATAACCTGCAGCCTAAAGGCTTCTACATACCGGGGCCTTAATTGCGTAACACACTATTAATTAAAGGCTTCTACATACCGGGGCCTTAATTGCGTAACACACTATTAATTAAAGGCTTCTACATACCAGCGCGACTTGTCGCGCGACGCGACACGGCACAAAGGCCCCGCGTGTCGCAGGACGAGCGGTGCCTTTGTGTCGCGTCGCGTCGCGCGACAAGTCGCCCCGGTATGTAGAAGCCTTAAGACGCTGACAACAGCTAAACCGCGGTCACTGTCAGACTGCATACAAAAGAAAGAGAAGCGCGATGACACAACGCTTGTAATTTATTGAAAAATATGAAGCAGTTATCTTTTTCGTCAAAAATGAGGTAAGTAATCGAAAAAAAAAAAACAATTAAGTTCTGCATACAAATAACACGTTCTTGTTATTAATTAAATATTTTGGATTGAAATTCAAAGTAGTGTTAGTTCAAAGTAAAACGCGAAGGCATGGCGCATGAAAAAAAAAACATTTGTTAAAAAATATTATGTTTCTAAATGTTGTGTGTTTTTAGTCAGTGTGTTGAAAAACGTCGTACACACGGCTACACATCAACCTATACATTTCCAGAATACGCTGACCTCTCATTGTACGGAAATCCTACACAATGCGAGATCAGCTTATACTGGAAATTATAGCTTGATGTGTAGCCGTGTGTACACGCGTGAGCATTTTTAGGGTTCCGTAGTCAACTGACAGACAGACGGACATGGCGAAACTATAAGGGTTCCTTACCCTTATAGTTTCGCCATGTCCGTCTGTCTGTCCGTCCGTCCGTCTATCCCCGACTTAGCTCAGAGACGCTTAGGACTAGAAAGCTGTAATTTGGCATGGGTTTATTTATATATTAATCACGCCGAGAAAGTCGTAAAATAAAACCAAGAAAAACATTTTTTTTTAGGGTAAGTAGGTTCCCTTGCACGTAAAATGGGGATGATATTTTGTTTTCCTCGTCTATTCCATGGTGTGGGGTATCGTTGGATTGGCCGTTTAAAAATATTGTAGGTTTGTGAAAACCATTTTTCAATTTCAGGGATCCGTTTGCGTAATATTAAGCTTTAAAGTTCTGTTTTTTGTTGTCCCCCCCCCCCCCCTACCAGCTAAATAGTTGGTTTTGGATATGTGAAAAAAATCATGGCCATAGTATCTATAACGAAATTAAAAGGAAAACTATCACAGCTAATTAGGCTTCACAAGCTAACGAGTAATAGTCGACCAACTTAAATTTGCAGTTGGAGAATTGATCGTAACGCATATCGATGCATGGGAGTGCTGTTTTTCAACTACAATGTTAAGTTTGTTTTTGGGATAAATTCATCCCAACTACGGATCCCTTCATTGTGCTTGGTCCGACATGCACTTGGCCGGTTTTTCATTACACTCTCGGCTCCATTTCTTCCTCGCTTTCGTCTCGGGTTGCAAAATGCAACCCCGTCAAATGACTTTGCCCACTTCTATCGAAATGTACTGTAACTGTAGCACAATTTATGTTTTTTAGACAAATACGAAGGATATTTAGAGAAACTCCTTCGTATACGGAATTCTACATCTCTTCCTGGGGGGCTCTGCCTGCTTGCTTCGTGGGTCTGATACTGGCTCACATACAATTTGAGCTGGACGAAAAAAAAATCAAGCTTTCGGAGTATAAAGTAAGTGTAATTGTAACTTAGTGAAAGCGTTATTAACATAAGTACTTAAGTAATAACCCAAAAGTGACAACGTTAGGGATGAGTAGTTCAGACATACTGTGTGATACTTTGCTTGAATGATAAATTTATGAAGGGATTCCTATAATATACAAGATGTAACATATATAATGTACAACCTCATATAGGGTCATTGTACTCATCATTATGAACAACTTTTACTATGGGACCAAATCTAAAATCACGAAAAAAAATCTGCTGTTTCATACATTCTCATAACTCGTCAAAATGTAGGGAACAGCAGATTTCTTTATCATTTCTCTGAATACTCGTAAAGGAGTGTTTGTTTGATCCGAGTAGCGGGTGGAAGACGCTGCTCCCCCCCCACCCTTGGGCGTGAAAGACTCAAGTAATTGCTTGTCTCTCTAGGGCGGGAATGAATTATATCAAATAATAAAAAAAAAATCTATAAAAAAAAACTGCTGCGGTCTTGTCACTTGTGAGTGTATACAGCCAGTGTGAATTAAAAAAAATATCTATTAAGCGGTCCGTGGCTGTGACGGAGTGTGTTCCATGTTTCAAATTTAAAAAAACCGGCCAAGTGCATGTCGGACCACGCACAATGAAGGGTTCCGTAGTTGGGATGAATTTATCCCAAAAACAAACTTAACATTGTAGTTGAAAAACATGCTCTCCCATACATCGATATAAGTTACGGTCAATTCTCCAACTGCAAATTTAAGTTGGTCGACTATTACTCGTTAACTTGTGAAGCCTACTTAGCTGTGATAGTTTTCCTTTTAATTTCGTTATATATACTATTGCCATGAATTTTTTCACATATCCAAAACCAACCATTTAGCTGGCAGGGGGTGGGACTCTTGACTCTAACAAAAACTAGCACTTTAAAGCTTAATATTACGCAAACGGATCCCTTAATTGAAAAAAGGTTTTGCCAAACCCACAATATTTTTGAACGGCCTATCCAACGATACCCCACACCATGGAATAGACGAGAAAAAAAAATATCATCCCCATTTCACGTGTAAGGGAGGTACCCTAAAAAAAATGTTTTTCATAATTTTACTTTACCATTTTTTCGGCATGATTAATATGTATACCCATGCCAAATTACAGCTTTCTAGGACTAAGCGTCTCTGAGCTAAGCTGGGGACAGACGGACAGACAGACAGACAGACAGACGGACATGGCGAAACTATAAGGGTTCCTTGTTTACTACGGAACCCTAAAAAAGACTAAAATTTTACGGGATACTAATTCTGTAAGCTGCACCCTAAGAACAAGGCTGCACCGAAATTCAAAATGTCGGTTTTATAGACTAATTAATAGTTGAATAATTAATAGTTTAAAAACACTAGAGAACAACACGCTTTTATAAATGCACGTAAAAACGAAACGTGCAAACACGACTATGATACGATATTCCATCATGGAATGCCAGTGCCTATCTTCCAGCTTCATCATCAGACCTTGAAACCTAATCGTGGTCAAAGTTCATTACAAGACTTTATTAAGAAATCTAAAACAGCTATGATACGATTTTCCATCATGAAGTTCCAGTTCATATCTTCCGGCTCCATCATCAGATCAGTTCGACAGTACCATATTATTGTATTGTCATCAGAACTACATACAGCAGCCAATTTTCATTACGCTACGACCCTTGGAAGATGGTTAAATTAGTTACCTTAGATTCCATTACATAGTTACATACAGGTCGACCTAATAAAAGCGTGTTAAAAATGAGTTCAGCGATTCTGAAATGTTTATCCCCGATACGGTTAAAGACGAGGCAAATACAGTAATCGAAAATCTTTTGCCAGATACTTCAAAGGAAATAATATACTTATATTTTAATAAATACATACAATGATTTTATGAAGTGGCAGCAAACAAGAAAATAAAATATTTTAGAAAAACTATTTTTTTTACTTTCCTTATATTCTAATGAAAAGTAGCGTGTTTATCACGGGTGAAAGTCACCAATTCCTTTCGACCCTTGTATAACGATCTACTATTTCGCGATTTCAGTTTTGGTCCCATAGTAAAAGTTGTTCATAATGATTTTATTTGTATATTTAAGGATTACCAACGAGATACATTACAATTATCTTTTACAATAATAAAAACTTGTCTAATATACATTATGAGTACAATGACGCCTTAAGAGGCTGTGCGTTATTTATGTTACACCTTGTATATTACTAACCTCTGACCCCGACTTCGTCAGCGTGAAATTTCTTAACATAAAATATATCCTATGACACTCGGCAATACTGTATCTTCCCATAAAGCTCAACAGACACAGAACGCGGGGCTCCCGCCGCCGCCGCCGACCCGCTCCGCGCCCGACCCGCGCACGTGTTTCGTGTGGTGTCGTTCATATAAATACAGAGACTGCGCCGCCACCGCCGGCCTCCCGGATCAGACGGAATCACCAACAGGGTGCTCCAGCTGTTCCCCGCTCACCTGATCATGCTAATGACCACCATCTTCAATGGCGCTCTTAGCAACAACATTTTTCCTCAAGCTTGGAAAAGTGCCACGGTCATCGGTATCCCGAAGCCCGGCAAACCTAAGACCGAACCTTCCAGTTACCGACCCATCAGTCTGCTCAACGTCTTCGGCAAAGTCTATGAGAGGCTTATTTATAAGCGTCTCAGAGACTATGCCGAGACGAAGGGCCTCATCCCAAACGAACAGTTCGGGTTCAGATCCCAACATTCGTGCGTACAACAGGTCCACCGTATCGTCGAGCATGTAAGCGCTGGCTTCCAGCGCGGGCTCATGACGGGTGCTGTGTTCTTCGACATTGCGAAAGCGTTCGACAAAGTCTGGCACAACGGCTTAATATATAAGCTCTACAAACTCGGTGTGCCCGATCGTCTCGTGCTCATCTTACGAGACTTTTTGTCGGACCGCACCTTCCGCTATCGCATCGAGGGTGCGCTATCCTCCCCCCATCCGCTCCGCGCAGGCGTCCCTCAGGGCGCTGTGCTGGCACCGCTGATATTCACTATATTCACTAGTGATATCCCCAAATGTAGAAAGGCGCAGTTAGCTCTGTTCGCAGACGACACGGCCATCTACTACTCCGGCCTCAGGCAAGACAATATCGCCCGCATCCTTCAGGCCGAAGTCAACAGACTCGCGGCCTGGTTCAGGAAGTGGAGGATTGAAGTCAACCCTGATAAGAGCCAGGGGGTCCTATTCTGTAGGCCCCGGCGATCACCCGCCCTGCCCCAACCGATCACCATGTTCGGCAAGCCTATCCCTTGGGAGAAGCGAGCCAAATATCTCGGTGTGGTCTTAGACCATCACATGACGTTCGGCGAGCACATAAAACAGGTGCGCTCGCGCGCCAGTTTTGCTCTCGGCCGACTACACTCCGTACTCAACCCGCGCAGCAAGTTGTCCCTTAAGTGCAAATTGCGTATTTACACCGCGTGCATTCGACCGATCATGACTTACGCCTGCGTAGTCTTCGCTCACGCAAAGTCATATCACATCCATAAGATGCAGACGCTTCAAAACCGATTTCTCCGTAGAATTACGAAAGCTCCTTGGTTCGTTCGGAACGAACAACTTCACGTAGACCTTAAGATGCCTACCATCAAACAGTTTATGAAGCGCCTTGCAAAGCGCTTTTTCGAATCCGCGGAACGTCATCGCAACCCCTTGGTTGTGCAGGCCGCTAGTTACAGGCCTTCTGCCATTAGTCAGACTCGCCGACCGAGGCACACTCTCTTAGATCCGGATGACCCCATCACTCTCCTTCAGGAAAGCAATAGGGCCACGAGTACAGTGCACAAATTACACAAACCGACCTTCCGTCCTCGCCGCCGAGGTACCACGCGAACTTCCCGAGTAAATGGTAATAAAAGTCCTCCCCCCCGTCCCTTGAATGTCGATGCGCCAGCCGCCCGGTTAGAGGCTGAGAGCGCCGTAGCAATAAATATAATATCCCCTGATAATAATCATGATCAAAATGTTGATCCAGCCCGTCCCCAAATTGTTAGTAATTTTGTGATCCCCCAACGACGCCCTGAGCCGAGGTCCGTACCCCACAGGGGGTGCCCTTAGTGCGCTGTCGTTTAGTTTTTAATATATATAATTTGCGCCCTGGCTGGAGGCTTTAAGATTAAAAACCTTAGGGCAGCCACAGGAATATCCGGTTAAGTAGCAACGACCTCTCTAGGTCTGCTACGAGATGCCATACCTAAAAAAAAAAAAAAAAAAAGCCACCGCCGGCCGTACTGCGCCGTCCTGAACCGCGCCCGTCCCGCGCCCGACCCGCACCCGCGTTCTGTGTGTGTTGAGCTTTAGTGAAAGAATTTTCAAAAACAGTTCAGCAATTCCGAAGACCATGCAAACTTTGCCTCTTTAAAATACAGTATGAGTCTTCATAATGTGCACATATCGAAATGAGGGAAACTAAGCTTAATTTTATAGACGGAAAAAATATTTTAAAAAATCTAAAAAAACAATTCAATTTTTTATATACTTATTTTTTTTTAATCTTGTTCGCTGCTGTGACCCCTGTGTAAACAAATCGGTAGGTATAACTTTTAAACTAAACGATCTATCACGATGAAACAAACTCAGTAATGACTGGAAATAATAAATATACAAATTAATTAATTTGATGATTATTTTGAAATAACTTTTTTGTGCATAAACTTCACAGACGTGTTTGGTATGGATAACTGGGATAACTTAACACGATAAAACAAAAGAAAACAGATTGTGTCAACTCCTACTTCGAGTAACTTCACTGCCAGAAGTGGTTGACCCCAAAAAAATAACATTAAATATTTTTAATTTTTATTGTAACGTGTTTAGAAATCGATACCCATCACGTTAGCAGAGTTTTGCTAGCTTATTTAATTTGACCCCTACTTCGCACGGTTCTTACGTAACAGGGTAACACATCGAGACTTCTTTATTAAGTATATTAAAGATAAATATGAATGTCATATACCTACATATAAATCTTTTGGAAAACATTCGCAAAATTATGGTGAAAACCGCATCAAGATCCATTTTGCAGTTTAGGAGATCTAAGCGGACACAGCCAGACACGAAAAGCGACTTTAATTTAAACGATATAAGGTAAAGTAAACGTTTTATTTTGGAACAACAACAAATTGACATAATTACAATAGACACGATAATAGCTACAAAAGTTAAAAACTGTGTCGCAAAAAAATGTATATATATAATATAATAGATAAATAGGTAATCGACTCGATTATCATGAGGAGTTTAGACCTATACACTAATAAATATTATCTACCAAAGGTATCATAATTTCACTGCATCATTATGAGCATCCCAAATTTTTTCCGATAAAAAAAACATGTTTTCGGAAAGACAAATTAAGATACCGTTTATTTTATTTAGATATATGTTTAGATACATTTCATAATTCATTGAAAATAATACTTACACAATAAAGGCACAAGGGTCACTGCTCACTACGTCATTTGAATACGTAAAGTGCTAATTAAAATAGTTCCAAAATTAGTAGTGAACCCTACCTTGACTTTTGGATCAACGTCATCGCTTTAATACGAATCTAGACAACAATGGGTGACATGACCCCTTCGGTTGCGCCTAATCATTGCAGCAATCAGCAATTACACTACTTATATTTTATTTTTTTACTAGCTCTGTCCCAGTCCTGGGCTAGACCTCCCTCCACTCCTTCCATCTTTCGCGAAACCGCGCGTCCTCTATCCAGATTTGACGGAACTTCTCCAAGATCTCTTTCACGGCCTGCCGCGACCTCGTCTCACTGCACCAGCTCTGTGCAATAAGGTCATGGGACTTGGCAGACTTGGCCTGCCCAGTCCCATTTAAGTAGGACAGTCTTTTGAGCAATGACATAGCTATAAAAAAGTTACCTCTCTCTAAATCTCCTGCGTGTTTGCAGGCAGTGGTCACAGGGGCTCACAAATAAATGCACAAAAAATACACCTCCTTAGACTTTGTTGGCCATCACCATCACTAGATACTTGAACCTCGCCAAATCATGCTTCGTTTTGGCTTTTTTCTTGAGCTGGCCGGTTTCCCCAATGCCTAGTAGGGACAATTTCTCGACTAACTGTTGACTGCATAACATAACAACACGACTGTTTCCCCTAGGGTTAGGCAGAGGTTCAACTAGAACTACCTATAGTACACCCACATTTCGCCAGTAATGTTTAAGTCCCATGTAATAGGGGGCGAGCCTATTGTCACAACCGGGCACAAAGCCAAATTCCGGGCAGTTACCTACTTTTAAATTCCTAATAGAAAAACCCAACATCCCAGTGTTCTCATCTATTTCCCATCTGTGAGTCGGTTGCTATTACGACTGATCGCTAAGTACTTAACTTACTTCTATTTTATTTGTTGCAGTGGTTCGTCTACCTCCATTATACATGCACCCCTCTACTGTTCCTGTGGTCACTGACAGGCTTTTTTTCGCGCGGACATCACTCTGCTCTCTTCGATGCGGCTTACACCGCGCTTGAAAGACCTTTCTTCTGCATTCTTATGGGCGTAGGTCTAATGGGACTCTTTCATGTCAATGGTAAATATACAAGAAGCAATAGGTACAGACACAGATGGTCCCTTCACCACACACACGACACGACTCGGCACTTGTACTCAGGACTCATCTATACAGAAACGAAACTAAGCGTAAACTTACGCTTCTGTGCATACGGCGGCGTAGTTTTAACAGATGGAGGAGTAATTTTACGCTAAGTTTTGTCTCTGTATCGGAGCCCAAGTCAGCCCAAGTGTCGAGTCGTGTAGTCATGTGTGAACCAGACTTCTCTAATAAACTAGGTATTTCAGACTGCAGCATCAGCTTCCAAAGGTCACTACAACCAACAAGAGAAAGGGATTAAGTATGCAAATTCAGATCTGTGTAAGTAACGATGGTCTAGCGGCAAAAATCGCCCTCTGACGGGTCAGATAATCGCCGTTGACCTTGGCATTGGCGTTGGTTGACAAATGAGCGTCGCGCTCACGCCGCGCCACCATTAACTTTTAGGGAGTAGGTATTTATTTTAATAACGAAAATATGAATATTTGAAAAAAATCACATATAGAATTGTAGATAATAAAACAGTATATTCATACAAAAAAATAAAACATGAAAATGTCTTAAGTAGTTTGAAAGTAATATCGTTTTTTATGCTTTGGGTAGACATTACTTCCTGAATTTATTTCATAAAGTATTTTACTACAATACTTAAATATTCACGTAAAGAATTGATGTGTATGCGTTCTAGTTTAACATACATTTTTTGCATTTTGTCTTTTGTAGGTCGTCCACCTACCTGACTATTGGCATTCATGACTCTTAAGCCCATATTTTTATTTGCAGGTCCAATAAGAAGATTCTTCAGCTGGTCTGGGTGGCGCAGCTTGGGCCGCATGTCTTTGACAGTCATGATGCTGCACTGGTGCATCAATATGACAATCGGGACCAGACCAGTAGCATTCGGCACCTCTCCACTTGACATCGTTAGTTATTTTGTTTTTAGTGCTGTCTATTCATGTTCCAACTGATTTGTGGAAGTGTGTGTTATGTGCTTGGTCTGTGTGTGTTTTTGAAGTATTACACACACATTTTACCAGGTATTTTAAGTCGCGAGCCTATCTATTATCTAACCGTTCGTGGTAAACCAGGTTTGGTGTTATGTAAGTGTATGTAAAACCCTGTAAGTACCACTTTTCCCGATCTAGAGATCCAACACAATAAAAAAAAATGGCGATTCATGCGACATATTTTGATACTCCCAAATAAATCAAAACCTATATGGTACTTCTCGTTGACCTAGAAATCCTAGAATCATGAAATTTGGCAAGAAGCAAGGTCTCACAGCACAAGTAAAGGGAAACGTCCGAAAATCTACAATTTGCTAATTATATCACTTAATTGCAATTAAAAACTTACATTTTTAGTTGGATAATTGACCGTGGCGTATATCGATGTATGGGAGAACATGCTTTTCAACTACATTTTGGATAAATTCATCCCAACTACGGAACCCTTCATTGTGCGTGGTCCGACACGCACTTGGGCGGTTTTTTTTTTTCAATGAAGGAGGAGAGGTCGTTATAAAGTATCAATAATGAATTAATCTGTAATATTGTTTCAGTTCGTGGACTGGAGCGCAACCAATTTGATAACCTACGCTGTCGCCGTACCAATCACGATTCTGGTAGAAATTCCAATGCAGAAGTTCTTGGAAGAATTATTTTTTTAATGGTTGGATTATATGTAGGTACGCACGCGTGCTTTGTACTATATTTCTAATATTTAACGTTGTGTATAAGCATGGTTACATAAATAAATAAATATATTACGTGATGTTAATAAAAACCAGAACTAGTTATTTATTTATCTTTAGTTTTTTCCTTTACTTAAATATTTGTCCACTGCGACCACATCTCGGTGTATCCCCAGGTCAGTTTGAAGGAAATATTCTCTGACACTGTAAATCTCGCGGTTGTGGAGGATTTTGGCATTTAAGAAGCCTCGGACCCCACACTTCCGCGGGATGTACAGTCTCATTACTGATAACATTGACTATGCATAACATGCATTTTTAAAAGCGTGTTTTTCTAGTGTTTTTTTTTACTATTAATTTATTAAAGGAACACCTTGTTTCCGTCTAATATGTAACGCCGCCAAAGATGTCGCCATTGTAGTGACAGGCAGCCAGCCAAACCACCATCGCCCTGACGTCACGAACGTCTAGAACTAGCCTAAGTGGGGGGTGTGACAGTTGCCGCTGCCGCCACGCCAGCCAACCAGCCATTATAAAAAAACTAGTTGCGCCTTCGCATGAGGTTGATTATAATTTGTAAAATCGAGGAAATATATAAGTGATTGCATTTAAACCGTTTTGAATTATTTCCACGCCTACCTGAGTGTTATAAATAAGAGACGATTTAACACTTTATTCAGGCGGCAAAAGAAGCGCTCCCTCAACGATTGTTTCATATCGGCAGTATTGTCGCCTAATGCTTCCGACATACCCAAATACTTGTAGGTTTCGGTTGAAGAGAGGAATCTAAGGTGTATGGAATCCGAGAGTTGGGTTCCCATGGATTCCGTAATCCCCCCTTGCTTTCCATGCATGACTGCACATTTGTCCACACCAAATTCCATCCCTGATGGCGCTACTGAACGTTTCTGTTACCTTCAGTAGCTCCATCAGTCGCAAATTGTTGGGGGCAAAGAGTTTCAAGTCATCCATAATAGGAGGTGATATATCACATGACCACCTATTTGCAATCGATAGCCTAGATCTGATTCCACCAGCAGTGTGCTAAGACGATTCAAGGCTAAGCAAAACCAAAGTGGACTTAAACTATTGCCCTGAAATAGCCGATCAAGGGTAGCGTCATCCAATCTATGATGGTGTTGATTGACTTGCACCTGCATGCATAGCTATTCTCTTTTTATTACAACGGTATGATTCGCTACCGTATCGACAACGGTGTTTTGACGTTTGTTATGTCATAGGATCTGACAGGTAAGTTCGATAACCTGATAACTGAACCGAAGGATGGCAAAACGCTATTCACAGATCTGTGTGGAAGGGATTTTTTTTAAACCGATTGTAGGTGTGTTTATGGGGAATGGTAGAAAAAGGTAGTAAATAGATAATTGTTGTAGAAAATTTAAAGTTGTATACATGATTTTATTGGGTATTTCAATAAGTGTTGCACTTATTGAAATACCCAATAAATATATAGAATATAGGTACATCGAGTAATTAACCAAAAAAAATAAACAGTAAGCAATGATTTTATTAAAACATACATAAAATTTACCTGATTTCTATTAAAAACTTGCTTTTTTTGGCATTTGAATAACTTTGAACAAAAAAAAAACTCTGACTAAAATGGGTGTGGGTATTTTATCCTCATTTTATCTGCTCATTTTCATGTTCTAAACCGTAGTTGAAAATGCATATTTGCAGAAAAGACTGTCAGGGGAGCAGCGGCAGGTGCTCATTGCATTCATGCAAGGGCATGAGGACCTTGCCCAGGGCCATGTAATTAAAGACCGGAAGCAGCCCGCACAAAAAATATATGACTAACCACGTAAAAATAGAATCACGTACCTACTCCATCAACCCAAATTAAGACCCAAATACCTAATTTAAATCAAAGTCCAGAACGAATTTAAGTTTAGTGAGGCTAACGCCAACAAGCCCCGAACAGGATCCCCGCTGCCGAAGGAAATAATTATAACAATAACATTTATAAAAAACACACATTATATTTTTTCTTGTTGGCCCCGAGGTCCCAAGCCCGCTGGTGGCCGTCCTCTTCCTTGCCGTCGTAGTGGTGTTGGTGATGACGAATGATGTATTACCTTTAGATGCGTTACCCGCGCTCAATAATGGCAAAGTAAATGCAAGGCAATTGCCCAAAGAGGAATTAGTCGCGCGCCATCCAGTGACGCGGCTACACGTCACAATCACTCTCAATTGTCAGCAATTATTTGTGAAAAGAAAATGCTCCCGTGTCTATACAAATGTACATATGATACAAATGCCGCGTCTGCTGCGCCATGTTTGCGTGTTTTTATCAGTTAGAAACATGTTGTAGTACACGATTTGGGGGCGTGGCCTAAATCAAAATCATAAACATAGCCTAAAGCTTAAACATGTTTGCCGCGATGAACGGATAACATCACCCGCGTTCGCCTGCGGGGGGGCGGAGGGGGGAGGGGGAATTCACTCATAACGTGTTTAGTGCTCTCCAGACGACGACGCTTCGTAACATTTTTTAAAGTTTGTGTAATTAATGACGGAGTGGAATAATGAAAATACTTTGTTTTTTATACAACTTATTTAAGAAAGACCAGTGTTAAGGGATGCTACATCAATAGACTAAAATAAATATAAAAGGCAAGATGCCTTTTTGGAGATATCAAAAACTAGATATTGCAATTACAAAAACCGGCCAACTGCGTATCGAACCACGCACAATGAAGGGTTCCGTAGTTGAGATGAATATATCCCAAAATCAAAATTAACGTTGTAGTTGCAAAACATCCTTTATATCGATATAAGTACGTCACGGTGAATTCTCCAACTGCAAGTTTATGAAGCGCCTTGCAAAGCGCTTTTTCGAATCCGCGGAACGTCATCGCAACCCCTTGGTTGTGCAGGCCGCTAGTTACAGGCCTTCTGCCATTAGTCAGACTCGCCGACCGAGGCATACTCTCTTAGATCCGGATGACCCCGTCACTCTCCTTCAGGAAAGCAATAGGGCCACGAGTACAGTGCACAAAATACACAAACCGACCTTCCGTCCTCGCCGCCGAGGTACCACGCGAACTTCCCGAGTAAATGGTAATAAAAGTCCTCCCCCCGTCCCTTGAATGTCGATGCGCCAGCCGCCCGGTTAGAGGCTGAGAGCGCCGTAGCAATAAATATAATATCCCCTGATAATAATCATGATCAAAATGTTGATCCAGCCCGTCCCCAAATTGTTACTAATTTTGTGATCCCCCAACGACGCCCTAAGCCGAGGTCCGTATCCCACAGGGGGTGCCCTTAGTGCGCTGTCGTTTAGTTTTAATAAATATATATAATTTACGCCCTGGCTGGAGGCTTTAAGATTAAAAACCTTAGGGCAGCCACAGGAATATCCGGTTAAGTAGCAACGACCTCTCTAGGTCTGCTACGAGATGCCATTCATAATAAAAAAAAAAAAAAAAAAAAAATCTCCAACTGCAAATGTAAGTTGGTCGACTATTAATCGTTAACTTGTAACGCCTAATTAGCTGTGATAGTTTTCCTTTTAATTTCGTTATAAACTACTGCCGTGATTTTATTTTACCGGTTTGTCGGCGTGATTAATTTGTACACACGGCTATTTCAGTATAAGCTGATCTCGCTCGGATTTCCGTACAATGAGAGGTGAGCTTTATACTGGAAATGTATAGCTTAATATGTAGCCGTGTGTACATACCATGCCAAATTATAGCTTTCTAGTCAATGATTTCTAGTACTAAGAGACTCTGAGCTAAGCTGGGCACAGACAGATGGACATGACGAAACTATAAGAATATAAAACTACTTATAAAAATAAAAGTTTTTTGATAAATTTTATATTGAACGAACGTCGTCGCAGGTACGGTAGAACACGGAATCTATCATTTATATCATTTATTTGTAAAACTAAGTTTACTATTGCTAGAACAGTAGACGTCTTCCTCGTCGGAACTCATTGTTGAAAAGAGATTTTCGTACAAAAACATAACTTCAAACAAAAACACTCAAAAGTCGCAGCGCGCAGCGGACGGGCTGGACAAAGCTGAGATGCATAGAACATGTTCGAAACATGTACGTATACACGCAATTATGGCGCAGCAGGCAGCAGACCCGACTTTACACTGCTACTGTGGGAGTACAGAAAAACGTCTCATTTCATGCATAAGTATCTACTTATTGTATTTTTTTATTTTAGGAAAATGTTGTTTTGTTTTGTACTTATACAGCCAGTCAGCCATTTTTCCTGACTGCTGCGACCGACGCGTACGCGCCAACCGCCAATGAACATGCAGCAGCTAGTGACGTAACTAAATATTGTTAGAGTTTATGTATCAAAACTCTTTGTGAAGTGAAGCTATGGAACCTCCATTGATTTATATGGAATAATACTTGACATCGATTCAAAATAATGAAAAGAATGGTGTCACTTCTTGATTTATATTTTTCCTTGTAAAATATCTTCAATATAATTAAACTTATATTATGATATTTATGCCTCTATTTCTATAACTTTAACATGGTAGCAGAGCGTTGAGTTGCCTGAGGCTAAATTCTATGGGTGGATAGCAAAATAAAAGTAAGAAACTTGAATTATACATGAAAGTCGAACTGTACCTACGATAATTAAAATTTACGATCGTCATCATGCAGTCTGTAGCTGGGGCAAAGATCGAAATAAACAAATTTGATGGACAAAACTGGCAAACATGGAAACTCATGATTACTCGATTACTTAAAAGTTATCCAGGTACGACGGATGTTATAAAGGGTATAATTAAAATGCCTACTCATCCAGGTACATTAGCCAAACCCGAAACAATGGAAAATTAAAAAAAAGAGTCAATACATTTTGAAATGTTAGATAACACTGCACAACTAGTGCTTTCAGCAAATATGACTGAGGATATTCTGCACAAGGTGATGAGATTCAGCACAGCAAAAGACATGTGGGATGAACTTGCCAGGCTTTACGACGAAGCTACAGAAGATAAGAGCTATGACTTATGCATGAAGTTCTTCAGCTACCAAAAAGATCCTGAGCATGATATGACCACACATATATCTGCAGTAAAATCTTTGTTCTACGACCTGAATACTGAATTAGAAGGAAACGATTTACCAGTAATCCTAGTTATTTGCAAGATACTGGATAAACTTCCGGAACAGTTTTTTGCATTTAAGTCAAGTTGGCTTTTGATGGCAAAACAGGATAGAAACATTGAGAATCTGACGATACAATTATGTGCCTATGAAAGAGCGCTAATAAATAAAGCAGAGTGAGAGTAATAATATGAAAGCTCTTGTAGTAAAATCTGAGAAGAGTAAGAACAACTTTAAGAAAAAGGAATTAAAGTGCAAATATTGCGGACAGGTCGGTCACATTGTCAAGAAATGTTATAAATGGATTTCCGACGGGAGACCACCAAAGAATTCGACCAGTAGTGTGAACAACATGAACTTAACAGTTCTATCAGTTGAAGATACAACAGAAGCAGATAATAATAGTTGGTACGTAGACAATGGCGCAACTAGTCATGTTACGAATAGGTCTGACTTATTTGAAAGCTTTGAATATTTTCATAATAATCACACTGTCACTACAGCATCTGGACAGACAATCAATGCTATTGGCAAAGGAACTATACGCCTCGATGCTGATGTAAATGGACGAGTCAACCGCTTCTTTTAAAAGATGTATGGTATATTCCAGCATTACAAAGGAATTTATTTTCAGTTCTTGCTGCTCAAGACAAACTACAGAATAGTACATTCGAATCCCGCACAGAATCATGTACATTGAAGGTAAACGGTAAAGAAATAGTGAACGGAAAGCGAAGAAAGCTTGGTGGGCTTTATAAACTTAATGTTACACCAAAGCAAGAAGTAAATCTTGTCACAAATTCACAATCGTTACAATTGTATCATGAACGTTTAGGACATCAAAACAAAAAACATGTAAAAAAGAGATAGTAGAGAAGCAATTGGACATAAAATTGGACTATAATACAGACTTATGTGAAGGTTGTATCAACGGCAAAGCACACAGGTTGAAGTTCGGGACACGAGGACGAGCGACGAAGCCTGGAGAGCTTATTCACTCCGATGTGTGTGGACCTTTCATGTATTCAATTTCCAAATTTCGATACTTTGTTCTTTTCAAAGACTACTACTCTCGGTATCGTCATGTCTACTTCATGAAACACAAAAGCGAAGTTCACAGCAAACTTAAACAGTTTCTAGCTGAGATAAGAACCGCTGGCCATGTTGTACAAGAGTTCTTAAGCGATAATGGAGAAGAATTCGATAATGAGCAGGTATGCAATACATTTCGACAGAATGGTATAAAACAGCGTTTTACTATGCCTTATATGCCTATGCCGCCAGAACAAAATGGATGCTCGGAACGAGAAAATAGGACAATAATAGAAACTGCTAGGGCAATTATGCATGCTCATGGTGAAATACCACAAGGTCTTTGGGCAGAATTAATTAATACTTCTGTCTACATACTTAATCGAACGGGACCGACAACAGTTGAGGGAAAGTCACCTTTCGAATTATTTTATGGAAAGCAACCAGGGATCAAACACTTGAGGATAATTGGATCGACGTGTTATGCACATGTACCAAAACAAAGACGAAATAAACTTTGTAAGAAAGCAGAAAAAGGCATACTTATCGGATATGATGGAGATGATGGGTATCGAATATGGTCTAAAGAAAATTATAGGCTTATCAGATCGAGAAACGTGATTTTTGATGAACGCCCTCTCATAGAAAAACCTATAGATCAGACAGCAGTGGAGGCACCTAAGGTAAACAAAAAAAGTTTTGATATACCAATACCCTCTATTGAACCAGAGACACACCCTGTCATACCAGAAGATTCACAGATAGCACACGATCAAGAAACTGTTGAATCAAATGTACCGATTGATCCAATTAATGACTCTGTTAATTTTGATACTGCTGAGTCTGACTCTGATGCCAATGACACTTCATCAATTGGAAGTATTTTACTGCATCGTGATACAGATCTACAAAATGAGTCTAGAGATGACATATTAAGAGAAGATGTTCAAACTCAAGAAGCATCTCAAGAAGACGTTCATTTTGATCAAAGTCAAGAGCAAGTTCCACATAGAATGACTTTAAGAGATCGTTCAACAATCAAACCGCCTGATAGATTTGATGAATTTGTTCTTAATTGTGTTGAAAAGGTCTATAATCATGAAGAAGAACCAAATACGTTCAAAGATGCAATGAAGTCTGTTGATAAAAATAAATGGCGCAATGCTATGGATGATGAAATAAGTTCCCTGAAAGATAACGAAACATGGGACTTAATGCCATTACCCAAAGGACGCAAAGCCATTTCAACTAAATGGATTTACAAGATTAAACGTAACTCGAATAGAAATATCGAGAAGTATAAAGCCAGACTAGTAGCTGTTGGTTATTCTCAAAAGAAAGGGATTGACTATGAGAAAACATTTAGTCCAGTCGCAAAAATGAGCTCAATCAGGACGCTACTGAGTATTGCTGCTCGAGATAGTATGATCCTTGCGCAATTTGATGTGTCTACCGCATTTCTTTATGGAAGTTTAAATTAAGAAATTTACGTCAAACAGCCAGAAGGATATAACGATGGAACTAGCAAAATATGCAAATTGAAAAGGAGTTTATAAGCACCGTTGTGTTGGAACAATTGCATCAAAGGCTTTCTTCTAGAACAAGGGTTCAAACCTGGAGAAGATCCTTGTATTCTCTATGAAAAAGGGAGAAGACAGACTACTTCTAGCCCTATATGTTGACGATGGCATGATTGCTGGGACGTCACAGGCACTAATCGATGTTTTTCTTGAGAATTTAAAGAATCGATTTAAAATAAAGGCCCAAAGTAACAAAAAGTCCTATTACTTTCTAGGACTTGAAATAAAAAAAAAGGAAGATTGTATTAAAATACATCAAGGTGCCTACACCAAGAAGGTACTTGAAAAATTCTGTATGCAGAATAGTAAGGGTGCAGCTACACCTATAGTTAAAGACTCCGAATTGAGAGAAGAAGATGCTGAAGGAGACAATTCGTTTCCTTATAGAGAAGCGGTTGGAGCCCTTGCATATCTGATGGTGGGCACAAGGCCTGATATAGCTTACGCTCTTAGTGTTGCATCTAGACACTTAGAAGCTCCTACAAAAAGAGATATCACAAAAGTGAAAAGAATATTTCGGTATTTGAATGGTACTCGAGATTACTGCATTACGTACAGAAAAGGCATGCAGAAAGAACTGGTCCGTTACAGCGACGCGGATCATGGTGGTGATCCTGACACTGGAAGGTCGACTTCAGGACTCGTTTGTGTTTACGGAGGTCCAATATCATGGAGAAGTCAATTACAGACATCAGTCGCGATCTCTAGCACAGAAGCCGAAATTGTAGCTGCTAGTGAAGCTGCAAGAGAAATAATATGGCTTAAACGTTTGATTGAAAACCTAGAGCAATCAACGATGACTCCTGTTCTCCATGTGGATAACGAGTCTGCCATTAAGCTTGCACTGAATCCGCCATATGAGTTCCACAACAGAACCAAGCATATCAAGCTACGACATTTCTTTATTCGAGAAGCCATAGCTGATGGGACTATGATGATTGCAAAGATTGGTACAGAAAACCAAATTGCTGACATGTTTACAAAGCCCCTGTATAAGCCAAGACTGGCTATGCTTTGTCGTCAGATTGGCGTGCACGTTTAAAGACTGTTGTTCCCTAGCTTCAAGAGAAGATGTTAGAGTTTGTGTATCAAAACTCTTTGTGAAGTGAAGCTATGGAACCTCCATTAATTTATATGGAATAATACTTGACATCGTTTCAAAATAATGAAAAGAATGGTGTCACTTCTTGATTTATATTTTTCCTTGTAAAATGTCTTCAATATAATTAAACTTATATTATGATATTTATGCCTCTATTTCTATAACTTTAACAAATATGTATGTTTATCTCTTTCTAACACCAGTTATCGGTATAGGAAGGGTATAGGTCTTTACTTTTCTTTGCACACTGCATGATTGTACGCAAGTATGTAGCTACATTCATGGCTTACGCTGTTTTTGAGTGCACTAATGTTCGTATATGACGCGTCTATTTATAATGGGTGCGCCAAAGTTCACCTAAATTTTCAACTCCGATAATTGGAAATCCGAAAATGTTCTTCCTAACATTTTTCATCCTAACAATCACAATTCCTAACTACTCTGTCTCTGATGTTCATAATTCCGAAGCATTCAACTTCATAATGTCAGTAGCAATAAACATCTATTATACTTTTATTTGTTTCCCTATATTTTCTCAACATAACCATCTTTTATACTATTATTCAAAGTCATATTTTAATTTTATTTATAGCGGTGTGTACCTGCAAAGATATCCATAGGTTAGGTTAGGGTAGAACTGTGACCAACTACGCGCGAGCCGAGCGAGTGAAGCGAGCGGTGCCGCGGCAGCGGCCGGCGAGCGCTACCTCGAAATTGGTCGCGAAATTTTTATAAGTATTTTTTTATAGTGCCCCCAAGACGACATTCTGACCTGAATTTCATTCATTTAAGACAAAAATCTGTGAAACGACCTTAAATCATTCTAAACAGTTGGTTTTTTAGACATAATTATCTCATGTATAGTTATAGTTTTAGGGATAAAAGCGTTATGATAAAAAACAGTAGGAGTTTAAATATATTTACATTAATGATATTATTAATTACAATTTTCGGAAACATGAGTGTTATGAACATCGCCGGTAGCACTACAAATAGTATGAATGAAAACTTTAGGATGAAAAATTTTAGGAAGAGTGATCATTCGGATTACAAATCGTTAGGAAGAACAATTTCGGGTAAAGAACTTTAGTTGAGCCAATATGGACCCATTTATAATACGTCATTGGTGATGACGTATTATTTCGACATTGTACGTTTAGAAAACTATGTTCATGTATAATTTATACTAACATGTGGTAGGAAAGTAGGAAACACTATGGTTTCGTAAATTGGAAGTGGTAGATAGCTTTTTGCGACAGGAAACTGCACGACGTGCATGGTCATAATGGCCACAAACGACCTTGGCAGAGAGGTTCGCTCAGTAATGCCATCTCCATAGGTTTTAATTAATGCCCTAAGTTGTTGGGGTCTCTTCTCATAATACAAGCCATGGTACTAATATCTATCTTACATCTAAAAGTAAGCTTTCAAGTAATTTAGATAGTAGCGTCCATGGCTTGGACGTACGGGTGTTGTAATGTTCAAATGTTGTAAATTTTCAAAAACAGTTACGCGTAGGTACGCCGTCCGTAACTGATGCTGAAAAGAAAGCAAAAAGACTAGATTTCCATTATGACATTTAGCAGTGCATGTTGGAAGCCAAATTTAAAAAGTTACGACAGCCATTTTGATTTCTCCTGTCTCTTGACAGGCCGGTGTGCGGAGAATATTCCGATTTTATTAGTGCACACCACGTTTTTGAGGCTGAATTTGTGTTTATGAAGTGAAAAGTGTAGTGTTCATCATGGCGCGATACGGTCAGAGACCGGAGAATGCCCTCAAACGGGCCAATGGTTAGTACTGAATTTCTGTGGTAATGATACCACGTTGCATACAGAATGACCTTACGTTAATTACCCCATCACCAGATTATACACACATTGGCCTAAAAATAACGCCTAATATCGCCTATTAAGTTAGATGCAATAATCTAAGTTCATATTTAAGTTGTCCTCAATGTTTTATACAACATAACCAAAAGGCAAATCCATGCATTTTTTGCGTAACAGCATCACAAGATAACCTGAATATTTTCGACTCATTGCGTTGAACTATTACGCTAAGATAACCTTGCTGACAAATTATACTCAGCTGTGTAAAACACACTACATAATATTCATAGTACTTAAATTATGGAAAAAAATATCGAATAGTACATCACAGATTACCTGCAGAGCCTATCGTTTGCTCTTCTCAAAATTCCAGAGGCTGTAATGTCCTCGTCCAAAAGGTGCTTAAGCCTTACCTTTTTTACAATAGGTTGAGTGCATAGCTTTTTTAGTGTTAGTTTCTCTAATGGTAATATTATGATACATAGTTTTAGTTTGATGTTATTTTTTTCCTTCGAGAGCAGTGCTGTGTTGTTCACTGTTCTGTTGCTATACGTGGAGACTCGAGGCTGACAGTTACTCATACTATTTTTATTGTTTTGTTTAGCTGTAAGTTTTCCAAAGAGCTTAAATAAATAAATATCTTTTGATCTACGTATAATATCTTACTGTCACATAAGAAGAATAGAAATCACTTAAATAAACAACCTACTTAAATTGTTCACTTTCCCTTTCAATAGAGTTTATGGACTTGGACAAGCCAGCAAGAGCTTTAGATACTCTGCAAGAAGTGTTCCGCAACAAGAAATGGGCATACAACTGGTCCGAGTCAGTGCTGGAGCCGATCATGTTCAAGTACTTGGAACTATGCGTAGACTTGCGCAAGTCACACATTGCAAAGGAAGGGCTGTTTCAGTACAGGAATATGTTCCAGTCTGTCAATGTCGGGTCATTGGAGCAGGTTATAAGGTAAGACAAAACTAGAAAATATAATTTTAAGTCAACATGAAAAGACTTTGAGTATGGTTGGAATTACGGCACGGTTGGCACAGTGGTTAAGCGATTGACTACAGCCCTGTGTCGCGGGTTCGATTCCTGCACAGAACAAATATTTGTATGACCTACAAGTAGTTGTTCTGAGTCTGGCTGTTTGTGTATGTGAGTTTAAATGTTTGTGTACCCACAATACAGGAGAAATTCCTAGTGTGGGGCAACGTTTAAAAAAATAAATAAATATTCAACAAACATATTATATTCAAATGTCAGCCTCAGCTCAGACCAATAAAACTGCTGATGTAAGTCAACTGAAGTTAATTTGACAGCTTAAGGTGAATCCGCGGCTGTAGCCCGTGAAATTCAAATTTTCTTATTTTCTTGCAACTTTCAGGTCAGTATTAGGTTGTATCTTGATCAAAATATGATTCGCGACTATAACAGATATGTTTTTACACAATTAGAATCGTTATTACAATCATCTCTATATAACTTAGAGAGATGTATTAATGATTTTAATATTTGCTCTTTGACTGGAAATACCAAAAAAAAAAAAAACGCGGTCTACAGCTGCGGATTAAACATCTCTAAATATTATTGTATATGCATAAATAAATAAATTATATTGGTCAGTCTTATTTATAGTTTATCCCAATGAAATTAATTCTAAAAAGATTTTGAGAACACAAATGATTAAATTCCTAGCTTATGAAACACAAACTATATTTGTGTTATGTACTTATTTTTTCAAGTAGTTGATTGATATAAGAACCTTGTTTTTTATTAGGCAGTAACTTTGTTTTCAACTTGACTTTTAGGTAGATAAAAAACATTTTGTAAAAATAAATAACCGACTTACAAAAAAACACTACAAAGTGAAAAATAACTTTAATTTCGGAAGTCGGTGTCTTTGGATCTGTTTTTTAGTTTTATGCCACCGACTTCCGATATTAAAGTTATTTTTCACTTCATAGTGTTTTTTTGTAAGTTGGTTATTCTTTTTTACAAAATGTTTTTTATTTTTCACTTTTTAGTGGGTCAGTTCTTAATTTATCTAAGTTACAATAGCCTAAAGGCAACTGCTCATCATCTTTTACAAAATTTTGCTTATCCCGATGCTGGGAGGAGTTCTCCTGGTAAGAACCAGGAGAACTGCCACTCACCATATGCATTGTGACGAGCATAAATTGCTTAGCAACCATATTAAAGTACCTAGTCGAATCGCAACCCGTTAAATACTTATTATTATGTTGTTCCGGTGGCCATCTGTGGTCTCCATCATCAGTTCCACTTCACCAAATGGTGATTTTCGGGAGCAAATGCACGAGTTACTATAAAAAATACCCAAGTTGTTATAGGTTTGTCTATAAAATTCGAGGGTTTCCATGGGATTCCCTCATCAGATTGTGGTTTGGTGGCAATGGGACCACCTCGGGAACATACCCTTTCAAACAAAAAAATAATTGTCAAAATCGGTCCATAATTGACGGAGATATTCAAAAAAACTTAAACGTTGTTGATCTAAATAAATATGAAATAAAATCAAAATTAACAGAATGGCTACTGACACAGGACTATCAACAAACAGAACCCTTACTTAGGTACGTCGCCTAACTACCTACATATCTTCAATCACACACAACACACCCACACGCACCCCACACACACACACATACACGCACACACACAAATAAGCTTTATTATCTATAATCAATCACTCAGGTAGATCGACACAGTCTACTTTATACATAAAGCACCACATTTTAGCTGAATCACTGGCTCTCAAGATACAGGTTACCTAGTTTGAGAGGCAGGGTTTCCCATATTTTGTACAGATTACACAGTTTTTAGATTTTTATTGCATTGTGTTACTACCAAAGCTCATTTTAAGTGTCTTGATATAAAATATGTTAAATCTGTATTTTATTTAAGAAATAAACTTTTTATTATTATTATAGATATAGGTGGAAAAAAAACATACAGCCGAACATATAACCTCGTCCTTTTTGGAAGTCGGTTAAAAATCATATACAATCACACTTAAATGAAGAAAATAAATAACTCTCGCACAACACAAAGATAGGAAATAGATATTGTTATGGTGCCTTTAAGTGACACTTAGGTCCGTATTACAGGTGTTTTTTTTTTTATCAATTTTTAATTTTAGAATTTTCCTCAAGTCAAGCAGTGTTTGTATCTGTAATCTTATCACCCAAGTGTGTTGGAGACCACGCTTGAGCATAGATTGCCATGTCAATTTTTGTTCTGTTCTAGTCTGTGTTGTCGAGTTTTTAATATTGTTGTTTTTTTATAAATGATTACTAGGTAATAGGTAATACGGGCTGGTGTCCGCAACTCACGTCAATATGCGCGTATTTTCCGTACGGGTGGGAAAATCGATTATTTTATCCACCCCAGCTCCTTAAAGAAGGCCAGTAACGCCTTGGTGTTACTGACAATCTCACAAATGATTACTATCAAAATGGATATATTTGGAGAAGTAGATCATTACAATAATTTATTAAACGATGATTCAAATAGAACTTTAGCAGTCCTCTCAGATATTGAGGTACAGGTTTTCACAAGATGTGGTGAAATATTTAATTCTACCTATCATAATATACCACAATCACTGTTTAAGGCTCGATTTGGGTCTTGATTCAGCTGAGTATAGATTGATTACCATTCTGAAAGAAGACCGATGCCCAATTACTGATTCTAAACTTAAACAGTGATCTGATTGACGATCAAACTGACTTTTTAAGAGTCTGATATAATAATATAAACACTTAGTTATGTGTTATATGTGTAAGAATTGATTGGATCAAAAAATAAATTCCAAAAAAGTCATAGCTTAGAGAAAATTATTATTTATTGAATTATTTAAGCATAAAAAGCACAATTGATTAAAAAAAAATGATGTATTATTAGGTATGTCTTGACAACTTACTTTTTCGCGTGTGTTAAAAAATAAAAGGCTCGAAAAGACCAAAAATATAACTCACAGCAAGGATGAAAAAAAAAAGTAAAAAACCCTGTGATTAAATACAACTGCACTCAATGGCGGCTAAAATTCGTCAAGTTGTTTTTTTTTATCTTGTTCGTGTCGGCTTTGTAAAGTCTGACCAACAAAAGCTGTCCAAGAAAAAAAAAGGCTATTTAAAAAAAATCAAGAGCTTTCAACCCTTGCTATACACTCCATAAACGGTGTTGATACTAATTATTATTCAAGAAATATTCTGCGATATTTACATCAGTATTTCATATTTTTAGAGTGTATTATAGCAAGGGCTCACAGCTCAGCTCTTAATTTTTTAAATTGTCTCTTTTTTCTTGGACAGCTTTCGTTGGTCAGACTGTGGAGTCAAGACAAATATAATGAAAAGGGCTTGATCAATTTATCTATAACTTTTCATTGACAGATTGTCATGTCTTAATAAAATTGACTCCGTATCTAATAGATTGTTTAGTGACATAGATCTCATTTGACATTTGAACCAAGTCCTATACATTTTTGCCCAATGTTCTTTGGAATAGACTAGATCATTGTTTGTCCATTTTGCATAGATGTACAGGCATGTTTCCAGCATACACACATTTATAGAATGTACCATATTTCAATCTAAAATGACAAAAATATTAAATTAACACAGTAAATGTGTTATTTACAGCCAACTTACTTCATAATTATCATTAATCAGCTCAATCACCTTCAATTTCTCAGAGGCTACTTACGTATGGCCGAAGAACGAACCGAAGCGGCTCGTGCACAATCCACAGCGGCGGTCATCGAGACTGATGACCTGGACAACCTCGCCACTCCTGAGAGCATACTGCTTAGTGCTGTGTCTGGAGAAGACGCACAGGATCGGTCAGATAGGACTATACTTACTCCATGGGTAAGGAATTTATTTAGATAATTATGTAATTAAAATAAATAAAGAAATGGATTACAGTAGGATACATTCTCTATCTGAAAAAAGTCGTCGGGAATGCGTCGGTTTAGGTCGTGGCCCTCAGCATTGAGGGAAAAAGATGAAGAAGAATCTGAACACATCTAATAGACAGTAAGTCTCCCATGTCTAACTAGATTCTATTTTGATCTTTGAATGAAAAGTGTGAGGGACATCTTTGCCCAGCAGGAAGACGTAAGTTAAGCTATGTTAGACAAAAATATATATGCATGCCTCTCGCATTTCTACAAATTTCATTCTAACCCAAAGGATGGTAGATAATGCATTATGTAACGGCCGAACCCAATAACTTATTTTCAGTTAAAGACAGATAGCTATTGATGATAAACAGTATAATTATATCTATCCTCGGATGGCGTCTCACAATCATTGATAAATGCTATCTATCTAACGAAAACAATAAGTAGGTTTCTCTACTTCGCCCTCCCGTGCGTTCCATTACAACCAACATCACTTTAAAAAACAACATCTGTTATTTTTAGCCTAACGCGCACCGTTGTCGAGATATTTGAATTTAATTTTTTTTTTATTACTTTAAATATAAAAAAACATCTATGATAGTTATTGCAAGTACTAAAGAGTTCATTTTAGCTTGGCTACTTTACGTTTATCCCTGCAATTCGGGGAATCGCCAAATCTGCCATCTGTAGTACTGTCCTGTCAAACAAATCGTATATTGGGACGCATACTTTGGCATTTTCACCCTCCCATCAGTAGATAGCGTGGGCCGGTAGATTAAGAGATTATTGGGACGTTAAAACCATCGATAGATATATTTTTATATCTCCAGTAGGCCGAAACTGGTGATATATAGGTTATTGGGTTCGGCCGTAAGACGTACTGCTACTAAATAAAGGGGTTGCTTTCAAATACACACTGTGTCCAGCTAGATGGACCGACGACCTTATAAAAGGTAGCTGGGACAGACTGGATGCGGAAGGCGGATGACATGGTGTTGTGGCGCAGCCTGGGAGAGGCCTATGTCCAACAGTGTACTGCGATAGGCTGAGTTGATTGAAAGTCAAACTGTTGCCATAGACATTATGGTAAACTTACTAGTTACCACCATTGTGCATGAATGTGCAAATACATGCATAAACTCACGCCTTCTTCCCATGGGGGTGGGCAGAAACTAGACCGCCACCTGCTACGCTCCTTACATACTCCGAATGTGCAAATACATGCATAAACTCACGCCTTCTTCCCATGGGTTGTGGATTATGGTAAACTTACTAGTTACCACCATTGTGCATGAATGTGCAAATACATGCATAAACTCACGCCTTCTTCCCATGGGGGTAGGCAGAAACTAGAACGCCACCTGCTACGCTCCTTACATACTCCGAATGTGCAAATACATGCATAAACTCACGCCTTCTTCCCATGGGGGCGGGCAGAAACTAGAACGCCACCTACTACGCTCCTTACATACTCCGAATGTGCAAATACATGCATAAACTCACGCCTTTTTCCCATGGGGGCGGGCAGAAACTAGAACGCCACCTGCTACGCTCCTTAAATACTCCGAATATGCAAATACATGCATAAACTTACGCCTTCTTCCCATGGGGTCGGGCAGAAAGTAGAACGCCACCTGCTACGCTCCTTACATACTCCGAATGTGCAAATACATGCATAAACTCACGCCTTCTTCCCATGGGGGTGGGCAGAAACTAGAACGCCACCTGCTACGCTCCTTACATACTCCGAATGTGCAAATACATGCATAAACTCACGCCTTCTTCCTATGGGGGCGGGCAGGAACTAGAACGCCACCTGCTACGCTCCTTACATACTCCGAATGTGCAAATACATGCATAAACTCGCGCCATTTTCCCATGGAGGCGGGCAGAAACTAGAACGCCACCTGCTACGCTCCTTACATACTCGGAATGTGCAAATACATGCATAAACTTACGCCTTCTTCCCATGGGGGCGGGCAGAAAGTAGAACGCCACCTGCTACGCTCCTTACATACTCCGAATGTGCAAATACATGCATAAACTCACGCCTTCTTCCCATGGGAGTGGGCAGAAACTAGAACGCCACCTACTACGCTCCTTACATACTCCTTTTGCTTCGCTTACGTTCATAAATCTGGTCATACACGCTCGCCGGTTTCGCGTACTACGCACCTGACCTTTCTGAAGAACATCACCAATGGGGACGCCCTAGGAGGACATATTAGTGACCTAACTAATATGTCCTCCTAGGGCATCCCCTCCCGGCGTTTCTACTCAACTCTGCTTTGTAAATGCGTTTTGTTAGTCGCCTTTCATTCATGCTCTCAACATTACCAAAACATCTAAGCATACTCTTTTAAATTTTTGTCACTACATCTTTTAAACTGCACCATTGCCTTATAATAATGTGGAAGTAAATATATATTATATACATTAATTTATAATCTTCAATATGTTACAATTTTTCTAGGTGAAGTTCCTGTGGGAATCATACTGCCAATGCCTCGAGCTTCTTCGTACGAACGCGCACGTGGAGACTTTGTACCACGACATAGCTCGCATGGCCTTCCAGTTCTGTCTCAAGTACTCCCGGAAGACGGAATTCAGAAAGCTGTGTGATAAGCTCAGGAAACATCTTGAAGATATTTGCAAGCCTACAGTAAGTTTTATTGGCAGATATATTATGTATTTGAATAACAAGTAGTTTCAATATCGTCTTCGGATAAATAGTAATCAACTTCTTCGTCGCATAGATATTTTTTTTTTTTTTTTACCATGGGTTTGCTCTTGACCTTAGTCTAGGGCAGAAGATTTTTTATACATTTGTTTTTGTTTGCAATAAACCCGAAAAGGGGTCATTGTACTCATCACTTTGAACAACTTTTTTTAAGGGACCAACCTTGAACCACGAAAAAAAATCAGCTGTTCCGTACATTTGTTTTCACATATATCGACAAAATGTATGGAACAGCTGATTTTTTTTCGCGATTTCATGGTTGTGGTCCCATAGATTTTTTTTTTTTTTTTTTTTTCAATATGATGTGTACAATGACCCCTTTTCGGGTTTATTGCAAACAAAAACAAATGTTGTATACATTTTGACCAGAATTCAGTCACACCAACAGTGTTATCATAGCCCTCGCAAATGTCTTAAATATTGCAGGCGTTATTACACAGAGAGCACGACAATCGCATTGAGACTCATTGGAATACAAAATTCAAATTCAAAACGTTTAAACATACCCCACCTGACTTAGTTGTTTGACTTACCTGCAACGGTTAGTAGTTTGATAAAATGGATAAAGCCGTGTTTCAGGCCTGCTTACCATACCATGATTCTCGCGTAAAAAACAAACAGATTTTTATGTGTATTTGTAACAGGTGCAAACTGGGAATGTGAGCATCAGCAAGCCGGAGACTCAGCAACTCAACCTGGAGACAAGGCTGTTCCAACTGGACAGTGCTATCCAGATGGAATTGTGGCAGGTTCGTACATCTTACCTTTTATGTAAACTTGAACTCTCATTATCAAGCTATAAAACCAACTCAATGTGACACAGTTAAAATTCAATTGCAACCATTTTTATTGAAAGACCAGCGATCCGCCCCTGCTTCGTACGGTTTTACGACTTGACAAAACATCGACATATTTTATTATGTAAGTATATAGAAAAAAAAAATTATACACATAAACCTTCCAGATTAAATTCTTTAAATGATGGGGAAAACCATATCGAAATCCGTTGCGGAGTTTAGAAGAACAACGCGGTCAAACAGACAGACACTTTAATTATTAATAGAATAAATTAAATAATTTATTTGTGAAACTCAGTTACAAAGATCTTAAAAAATATATAATTCGCTATGTTTTGCCAATAATATGTATAGATTATGAGTTTTAAAAAACAGATGACGATGGTGGAGAACTTTTTGTTAGCACTTTCCGGGCTAGACCGCCTCTCGACGTTATATCGATATATCGTTACGTGAAAGTACGGCTAAGGACGGTGAACTCTATTTCATGTAATTTGTAAAACCGTCGCTGGCCCATAACATTCCTAGGAAGCACATGATCTAGTGTCACATCACGCGACTTCATTCGTTCGTAGGTGTCACGGCAAACTCTTTTAGTCATTTTCGACACACATACGCAGTTCTCATGCACCAAAACAAGACATTCACACCGAAGACAGGCGTAGACTGTGTCATACAAGTACAATGATGTTGATATATAGTGTCACGGCGTAAAAATTAAAAATATATTATGTAATATGGTAGTACGGCAATACGGTATGATCAAATGTATGGGATTTTGAAGTCTCATGACATGACATTTGCAAATAGTCAAGTGCCCCGGAACGTGAACTCGGATTGCTTTATGCGGGCGGGTAATGCACACAATACATCTAGACCTTCTTTTTCGAAAATTTTACTTAACTTAGAGGCTATAATACCTCAACGCCACCTCACTCTTGTATCTCGCTCGCGTGTGTGAGATGCTCGTGGACACGCGAGACAGGGTGGCAGGGAGAAAGCTCCAAGACGCTGATAGTTTAGGTAATTTATTTTTACAAAAAAAAATTGTATCTGCTTTATATTTAGTTCAGTTATTAATTTATTATGCAAAGTTTCATGATCTAATTAGAAGTATTTTTTTAATACTAGTGGTTTATTGTTTAGTTTGGAGGTAACTTTGTAAATTTTTTTCTGTCAGGGAAATTTTATGGAATCATGTTTTCCTCAAACATAGTACTTAACATTAATCCTCATCTTTACCATAATTATATTTATTTCAAAATGTATGCTGCAGTATTTTCGATTTTTCAACTACAATGTTAACTTTGTTTTTGGGATGAATTCATCCTAACTACGGAACCCTTCATTGTGCGTGGTCCAATAACGGAGGATCATTAAGTTAACCAATTTGAGGTAGTAAGCTATGAAAACAAGAGTCTATCTAGCAAAAATGATAAACAACATAATATTTATTTATAGAGTTTGACATTAGACGCCCTTTTTTTGAAACAGGAAGCCTACAAAGCAATAGAAGACATCCACAATCTGATGAACATGTCGAAGAAGACACCCGTAGCCAAGACCATGGCCAACTACTACGGTAAGCTGGCGCTGGTGTTCTGGAAGGCCGGACACTGCCTGTTCCATGCCGCTGCTCTGCTGAAGCTTTTCCAACTGTCCAGGGAGATGAAGAAGAATATCACTCAGGAGGAGTTACAGAAGTAAGTCTAATGCCAAGATTGATAAACTTACTTAGCACATACTTTGGTTAAGCCTTTGATTATTATGTCTATAATGTATGTATAGAGTATCGCGCTGCAAAATAACTAAAACAAACAGGCCAACTTTGTTACGCTGGTGTGGGTGACAGCTACGTCTAAAGGTGCGTACAGACTATGTAACATAACAATACACACACATGGTAGTAGTTACACATATGTAACTTGTGTTTTATAACATGTCCACATTATGTAACCGTGTTATTCAACATTGCAACATAAAACAATACTGTACACAGTAGAATAACAATGCAATATAACAATGTTATATAACCATTGTCGTTTATTGTTCGTCAGTGCTCAGGGCTATCCACAATGTTGACACGAGAGGACGTTTTGCTGGCTGCGGCAGCGACTGTTGTATTTTTAAATAACAAAAGAAAAACAAAAAAACGAACTCTACTTAAACACTGCCACCACCCCGCCACCCGCCGCTGTGGGTGATTTATTATTAGGTTATATAACTTTGTTGTACATATCAATTACATGTTATTATAACATGTTTTATAACATTCAGTGTCCTCATTATCGGAAACATGTTATATAGCAATGTTGTATAACATGTTATGCTAAATAGTCTGTACGCACCTTTACACTCGCGCCACGTCACTGTGCTATCATTGTGTTATTCTAGTGAGCGTGCATTTGCGGCCAACTGTTGGACATAATTTATTTCTACGAGTTCACAGCTTTGGCTGTCTATTTAGACATATTTATTTATTTGGGCTAAGCATTATTCCTGTCACTTGTACATAATAGTTTACAATTTTGATATTAAAATCCAACTTTCTATTTGCCTGCCCCGCAAATACGGCTGCGCCAAATGAGCACAGTTCAACAAAAGTTACTGACGGCGGTTTTTAACTAGACCTAACGCTGTGTCAACACATAAAAATTTGTTTTTACCCAACTACGGCCAAGACAAAGGACGGTTATGGTACTGACAAATGCATGCACTAACTGGACAGGTCCTCTCAATCTGTATGGTTCTTTCATCAAAAGGCCTTTTCAGACACTAATCTACACATGGTCTTCACATGATCTGACTAAGATTATGTCTAGACTTTAAAAGAGACTTTGACCTCTGAGTTTGTTTCGGCCTTTCTTCTCAGAGAAGATAGAAAACGCTGATCTCATCTAGTTTTAAGAATATGATTACGTCAATCAAAGGTATTCTTAAAACTAGATGAGGTCAGCGTAAAAGTGTTTGTACAAACACTTATAGAAATAAAATATTTATACATTCTTATTTAATAAGGTCCTAGTGTTTCGATTCTCAGCTCGTTCAAAGTTTTATTGTTATTTTTTCATCAGATACTCAATATTATACAATATTAGTTTTAGTATATGCGAAATCCGAAACACGTGTCTAGTATTATGATGTAAATAATCTATGTACAAAATTTCAAAACTGTATCATGAAAAATCACAAAGTTATAAGGTCGTTATGTTACCGGGTTTTCCGTACAAAAACATGCTAACGGCGACCCCACGCCTCCAGGGTCGTCTTGCGCTCATTGATAATAATTTGGCAGTAGGTACCTAACCTTACGGCGAATTTGATGGTGATAACATTTTCCATCACACTTAAATATTTTTGGGACAAAATATAACATGGTGCAAAAATTATTGAAATCGATTCAGTACCTTATTCTGAACAAAATATATTCAGGTTTCGCATATACTAAAAATAATGTTGTATATAATGCCTCCGAAATAAATCCCACGACTATCTGCCTCTATAGTCAGTCGTGGTAGGCCTCGGAGGAACATGATATGTTCGACTTGACGCGACAGAGTGCGCCAACATGTGCACTCTGTGTTAATTTATGCCGGCACAAACTTTTATTTCATAAAACGAGAGCATGAAAGCGCTGAGGTATATGCGCGATTGAGTGCCTAACATCCTACCTCATCATCATCAGCATCATCTAAACTTTCGATGATGCTGATGGTTGTGATGTTAAAGGTTTAGATTCTAAACCTTCAACATTTACAATTATCGTAGATATTTAGAGATTATACAGGGTTACTGGTAACTCGACGTATTCCTTGCAGGACGTCATAGTAGGGTTCAAATGCAACAAATTAAGCCACCAAATGTTTTACCGAAATTTAGTAGTTTTTGAGTTAATTAGGTTTTTAGTTGTTTTATGAATAATCCAATTTAAAAATTATTTATGGCGAGACTATATTGGAATTTAAGTTATTATCATAGCTGATGCCGTATCAGATCTTTGTTAATAATTAAAAGTTCCAAAATTACTAAAACTTTGGCAGAGATCACAAATTAAACATTTTATTTTTCGTAATTTTTGTCATTACTATTCTAAGAAAAACTCTAAAACTACTGAATTTTGGTAGAACATTTGGTGGCTTAATTTGTTGCATTTTAATTCTACTATGACATCGTGCAAGGAATACGTCGAGTTACCAGTAACCCTGTATAGATAGATATATAGTATATTATCTATGTCGCATTGAAACATGCATTGCTACTTGCAACATAATGTGTGTCATTTTTGGTGAAACAAGAGTTAAAAAAATCCTCTATTGGTATGACAGGTTTATGCCCGCAACTCCATCTACCCTAACTCTTCATGCATTGCTACTTGCAACATAATGTGTGTCATTTTTGGTGAAACAAGAGTTAAAAAAATCCTCTATTGGTATGACAGGTTTATGCCCGCAACTCCATCTACCCTAACTCTTCATGCATTGCTACTTGCAACATAATGTGTGTCATTTTTGGTGAAACAAGAGTTAAAAAAATCCTCTATTGGTATGACAGGTTTATGCCCGCAACTCCATCTACCCTAACTCTTCATGCATTGCTACTTGCAACATAATGTGTGTCATTTTTGGTGAAACAAGAGTTAAAAAAATCCTCTATTGGTATGACAGGTTTATGCCCGCAACTCCATCTACCCTAACTCTTCATGCATTGCTACTTGCAACATAATGTGTGTCATTTTTGGTGAAACAAGAGTTAAAAAAATCCTCTATTGGTATGACAGGTTTATGCCCGCAACTCCATCTACCCTAACTCTTCATGCATTGCTACTTGCAACATAATGTGTGTCATTTTTGGTGAAACAAGAGTTAAAAAAATCCTCTATTGGTATGACAGGTTTATGCCCGCAACTCCATCTACCCTAACTCTTCATGCATTGCTACTTGCAACATAATGTGTGTCATTTTTGGTGAAACAAGAGTTAAAAAAATCCTCTATTGGTATGACAGGTTTATGCCCGCAACTCCATCTACCCTAACTCTTCATGCATTGCTACTTGCAACATAATGTGTGTCATTTTTGGTGAAACAAGAGTTAAAAAAATCCTCTATTGGTATGACAGGTTTATGCCCGCAACTCCATCTACCCTAACTCTTCATGCATTGCTACTTGCAACATAATGTGTGTCATTTTTGGTGAAACAAGAGTTAAAAAAATCCTCTATTGGTATGACAGGTTTATGCCCGCAACTCCATCTACCCTAACTCTTCATGCATTGCTACTTGCAACATAATGTGTGTCATTTTTGGTGAAACAAGAGTTAAAAAAATCCTCTATTGGTATGACAGGTTTATGCCCGCAACTCCATCTACCCTAACTCTTCATGCATTGCTACTTGCAACATAATGTGTGTCATATTTGGTGAAACAAGAGTTAAAAAAATCCTCTATTGGTATGACAGGTTTATGCCCGCAACTCCATCTACCCTAACTCTTCATGCATTGCTACTTGCAACATAATGTGTGTCATTTTTGGTGAAACAAGAGTTAAAAAAATCCTCTATTGGTATGACAGGTTTATGCCCGCAACTCCATCTACCCTAACTCTTCGAACAAGTCAAAATATCCTTAAATTTCTTGGGGATCTCTCGGATAGTGCCCTGGGGGCTTAAAATGGACGCTTTGGCAGAATCATAATATGATCTGCGTGCAATTCATATCCCGCAATTTATCTGTTTGACAGTATGGAGTTTCGTAAAATAGTCCACAAAATTATGAATTGGTTTAATGAAGTCTAATGTCAAATAGCAGCTGTCAAACAGATGAATTGCGAGATGTATGAATTCTACGCAGATCATAATATGATTCTTCCAAAGCGTCCCATTTTAGGCCCCCTGGTTACCGAAGTATAGATCATCTAATTTAAAATGAACCATCCCCCCATTGCTTTTTAAGTACAAATTAGAAGTATTTGTACAGAAAATTTTAAGGGGCAACGCTATTTTAAATCCGACGTTCTATATTTTGCTCTGTATGTGGTGACAGCGGTTGAAAAAGCAACGCACCTCTAACACTATTTCTATCTCTCTCTCTCTCCAGGATGGCATGTCGCGTACTCGTAGCCGTATTATCAGTACCACTGCCGTCACTTCACCCGGAGTTCGACCGCTTTGTGGAGACCGATAAGAGTCCGGTTGAGAAGGCCCAGAGATTGGCAGTTTTGCTCGGTCTCGCCCAGCCTCCAACCAGGGCTAGCTTGTTGAAAGGTAAGCTATATTATTATTCTATCTGCCTAGTCTTTTTCCAACTATGTTGCCTATCTGAACTCCACTTATATTTCGGGATTTCAAAGTAGGTCCCATAGTGAAAGTTATTCAATTCGATGGTATAAGGCTACCTGTCCACCGGAGTGGAGCAGGGCTGCGGAGCGGATGAACGAAGAAAAATTTACCAATAGGATTGTAATTGGACAGGGAGGGGGAGTATTTCACTTAAAGCGACTGCCTATCTGAACTCCACTTATATTTCGGGATTTCAAAGTTGGTCCCATAGTGAAAGTTATTCATTTCGATGGTCTAAGGCTGCCTGGCCACCGGAGCGGAGCGAGGCTGCGGAGCGGATGAACGGAGAAATATTAACCAATAGGATTGTAAGTGGAGAGGGATTTGCAATCCTATTGGTTAATATTTCTCAGTTTCTCCGCTCCGCAGCCTCACTCCGCTCCAGTGGACAGGCAGCCTTAAGGACTCTTTAATGTTTGTCAGGTTAATTTTGAAACACGTTACAAAATGATGGTGAGCAAAAAGGAAAGACTAATTAAATCATTCTCTAATAGGAATTAAATAGACACGGCTGGATATAATTATTATAAAAATCTAATACACCGGTTTCCGAAAGGCTAAATTGAATTACTATTTCATGAAGTAGTCATTCAATAGGATTCTATGAACTTAGTATTGCTGAGTAGCTGCGCCCCGCGGTTTTACCCGCGAAAGTCTCGATCCCTTAGGAATATCAGGATAAAAAGTAGCCTATATGTTAATCCAGGGTGTCAGCTACGTCCATACAAAATTTGAGCGTAAAGAAGTAACAAACACACACACTCACAAACTTTCGCCTTTATAATATTAGTGTGATGTGATTCATTGCCGTGGGGGTGCCGGACGTAAAGAATAGCAGCTCCCTATTTCCTTCCCGTGGGTGTTGTAAAAAGCGACTAAGGGACTTATAAGAGGATGGGCAGCAGCGTTCTCTATGCATTTTGACACCATACTGCGATCGCCAACCCGCCTGCCAAGCGTGGCGATTATGACAAACCCGCTCCCCTTTAGGGGAGGCCTAAGTCCAGCAGTGGACGTCTATAGGCTGTAATGATGATGATGAATGATGATGTGATTCTAATGATTATAATTCTGTAAAGCCATATTTGTTACGTCCGCGAATCATATTTTAATTACCATAGGATGCCTCCGAAATAAATCCCACGACTGTCTTCCTCATAGTCAATCGTGGTAGGCCTCGGAGGAACATGATTATGTTCGACTTGACGCGACAGAGTGCGCCAACTTGTGCACTCTGTGTTAATTTAAGACGGCACAAACATAATTATAAATGGTTGACAGGAAAACGTTAGGATAAAATGTAAAACATCTTTATCAGCCCTCATACGTCGTCAGTCTTTCACGAGCTTTATCTTAAACGAATGTTCTTTTTTTTCCAGATGTGGTCCGCCTAAACGTGGTGGCTCTAGCTACGCCCCAACTTCAGCAGCTGTACTCCTGGTTGGAGGTCGAGTTCGACCCGCTCACTCTGTGCAACAATGTCAAGAGCGTCGTCAAGTCGCTGGAGGAAGAGCCTAGTAAGTGTCTTTATAATTTTCTAAAGTATTAGCTGTCTTGTTGGTCTCACGGTCGTAAGCGCGACTACTGGCGTGTATAGCGAATGATTTTTGAATACAAATAACCTATCGTCAGTGAAGTTCTAACAGTGCGAAAGTCAAAAATGGCTACTTTACAGGAGAGTGAAAAAACTGTATGAAATGAATGTAACTTATGCTTAAGGCAATATTGTGTTTAATGATTAATACTAATGAACTCTGTGGTGATTTGAACCCATGAAAATTAAATCGAAATCACAACATCGGAGCACTTGATGCACGACGAATTTCATACGCAGTGTTGGCGACAAAAACTGAGATACGTAGTGTAACTATTTTTCAAATAACGCGTTCTATTGGTCAGGTTACCGTGTTTTGATTGGTCAATACGATGCGCGCCATTATGCTTTATCCAATGACATTCAAATTTCAAAACAATCATAAAATGACATACGCACTGTTAGAACTTCACCGACGCTATAGCATTTTGGTTTTCATTTTTTTTTTTTACTGGAAACATAAACCGTCATATTACAAAACAACATTTATATTTTGACATGGCTTAAACCATGGAGCCAGTTTTTGTAATAAGAACGTAACTGTGATTGAAATACCGTTCTTTATACAAAACTGAAAACTTAGTTTGGTACTAAGTTGTCATTTTTGTATTAGGAACTTTACCATAGACGGAATAAAGTTAGAAATTCAATAATGGCTCCATGGTTTAAACCTGGGTCTGAAGATAAACCTTGTTTTGTAATAACACCCGCTTGCATCACAAATTCACAATTCTTTATTGCATTCCAAAATGTTGGTAAAACAATTGGTTCTTGGTAGGCTTAAAATAATAGACAATTGTGGACCCTCTCGTGCACAGCTTTGAAATATTATTTTATTACTACTGTATTCCTCTAATATTTTATTTATTTAAGTATTTTAATAAACTTTTAAGTGAATATTTTGGCTTTATCTCTTACTAAAACTTACTGAAAAAATCAGAAGTCCAGGGAGTTGCTAAATTATTACATAATTGAATTGATACGTAATTGTATAAGAATACTTTTTTAAGAAAAGTTCCAGCATGCCTCCGAATTAAATCCCACGACTATCTTTGTCATAGTCAGTCGTGGTAGGCCTCGGAGGAACATGATGTGTTCGACTTGACGCGACAGAGTGCGTCAACATGTGCACTCTGTGTTAAATTATGTCGGCACAAACTTCCATTGCCAACCTTGATTGACGGATCCCCCTAAGGGCCTGTGCACACCACGTTTATTAAACGCGCCGTTGACGCGCGTTTTAGAAACGTGCGTCGACGGCGCGCTTTTTTCCTACAGAACAGACTGACTCGCGTCTGTATCGCTACAAACGCGCGTCAACGGCGCGTTTAGGTGTGCACAGGCCCTAAGCTGTTAAAATACAACAAACCTATTAGATTTATTTTACGGTGAATTTTGCCGATATAACATTAATGTATCTTACTATAAAATACCTATATTCATGGCCTAACCCCCTCTCTTTCAGACTCACCCCTCGCTCAATACACGATTGCTCTAAGCGACGTAGCCCTCGTCCGTCTGATCCGCCAAGTGGGTCAGTGCTACGCCTGCATCCAGTTCTCGCGACTACTGCAACTGGCGCACACCGACGACCTGTTCCATCTGGAGCGGCTGCTGGTCGACTGCGTCCGGCATAACGATATGCAGATCAGAGTTGATCATGCTAACAAGTAAGTTTATTTATACAATGCAATGTTTAGATGAAAAGGCAGACTTAATGTCGTTGGTATTTTTCGCCGTGCTACGTAAACCCCCGAAAAGGCACATTTTAAATTTATACAAATATTTTATTAGAATTTAGTTGAATTTTATTGTTTAAAAAAATATTAATATTATAAATAATTTCATTTAAAATAAAATTTCATGCATTTTTATATTATTCCTTAATTTTTTTTTTTATGTTTGGAGTGAAATACGTCTCTGTGGTTCAAAAGTCATCGTCGAGTCGTAAAAAACTAAATGCGTTTCGAAAACATTATTTTGTTTTTTCAATTATTCCGAAATCACAATAAAGCTCTACTGTAAAGCTAATATTGTTTTACTTGAATTGATATGTAATTGAATAAGAATACTTCTATAAGAAGAGTTCCAGCATGCCTCCGAAATAAATCCCACGACTATCTTTGTCATAGTCAGTCGTGGTAGGCCTCGGAGGAACATGATATGTTCGACTTGACGCGACAGAGTGCGCCAACATGTGCACTCTGCGTTAATTTATGTCGGCACAAACAATACGATTACTGACAAATGCCTGCACTGACTGGACCGGTCCACTCAATCTGTGTGGTTCTTTCATCAAAAAACCATTTCAGACACCAATCTACATGGCTTTCACATGATCTGACCAAGATTATGTCTGGACTTTAAAAGAGATTGTGACCTCTGAGTTTTTTTTTTGGCCTTTCTTTTCAGAGTAGTAAACACCGACCTCATCTAGTTTAAAAAAAAAATATGATTGACGTGTAAAAGTGTTTGTACAAACCCATAAAAAAACAAATAAATATCATTTATCAATATGGAATATGCATGTATTTTGTTAATATTTTTATTCTATAGTGAACATCACCATAAAATACTAAAACAATATTCAACGCAAAAATGCAATTGAAATTACGATAGGTGCTATAAAATAGATAAAATTCAGTATATATAACTCGATAGAACTATATTATTTAATTAAAACACTTCTAGGTGAAGTAATAAACACAACCGTCTTGGCTCATCTTAATCTGCAAAAAAAAAACTCCAGCTATTCCAAAATCAAATGAATAAAGCATACCACTCGCTACCGTTTGGATACATCACAGGTAAAAATAAAGCTGCCTACTCATTTCCTACAACTCGTCTTTTTAAATGAATGTGCCATATAATCCTGCCTTGCCACATAAGCCTGTTCCACAATACAAAATATTGACGTTGCCATTGCCTTGCAGGTGCGTACACTTCGGCGTGGAAGCCGGTGGCGGCGAGTGGTGCTCTACTGCCGATGAGGCGTGTGGCGGGGCCATACTGCAAGCCACGCCTGCAGAACAGGTAAGCTTCTGTTTATCTCATAACATAATATGTGGGCGACCAAGCAAGAAGGGTCCAGTTCTCGGCATTTAGTTTCCAGTTTGCAGTTTTGTAAAGTCGGGTGAAAAAATTGCATTCTGCGATTTTAATTGATTATTAATTAATTCTCAATTATCTACAAGTTCATTATAGTAAATGACTTTATATGATGTTTTTAATGTCTAATCCAGTCCAGTTAATGGCAATCCTGTAACGACACAATATTAAACAAAGGGCTGTTACTAAGGCATTCCTTAACACTTAGAGAAAAAACAATTACGCTGTGCCCGACGTACTTTTATACTCCTCTGTTTACTCCTTCGGAGAGCTAAGCGTGAGTTTTTGTATGTCCATCTGGATCAGCAGTTATGTATTTAAAACTTCAAGCACACAAGCGGAGGCGAACTTAGGCGCTGACAAGAGGCAAATGATCTAAGTAGCCTTGTCTTAAACAAAAAATTTGTCAAATCTATATAGTTTGTGGTAGCGGAAAAAAAAATATGTTATTCTTGAACATATTTCGCAGAACTTGGTTGATACCAAAACACGTTTAGAAAATAAAAACTCGATACAAATGAACAGTAAACTAACCTTTTACTTTGAATTCCAATCCAAAATATCTCTATTAAATAATAACGTACGGTTGGTATTAAATTAATAACAAGAACGTCTTCTTTGAATGCACAACTTGGTTATTTTTTATTTTCGATTACTCAACTCATTTTTGAGTAAATAAATAATTCCTTCATATTTTGCAATAAATTACAAGCGTTGTGTCATCGCGCTTCTCTTTCTTTTGTATGCAGTCTGACAGTGACCGCGCTTTACCTGTTGTCAGCGTCTTAATACCATAAGCTATTTGCTTCAACGTCTCCAAATCAACATTTTCTTCACAGGTTCGCGAACAACTCGTCCGCGCCGCCGAAGTCCTATCCCGTGCCGCAGCGACCCTGTTCCCTGCTCGTCGCAAGCAAGAGCGCGAGCGTGCCCGCCAGAACATGGTACAACACTACCACGAGCACAAGCACGCCGAGCATCACAGGGTGCTGCAGAGACACAAGATCATTGAGGAGAGGAAGGAGTACATCGAGAGACTTAACACCGTACGAGAGGAGGAAGAACTCAGGTAAATATTATCCTTCATTATCTGTTTTGAAGTGAAAACTTCTTTAGGCGCGTCGAGCACTTTTTGGGTGAACATAAATCATGGAACTCGCGTCATCGTCACCGAACGCTTTCCATGAGCTATATGTATCCTGTTTTCACTTCTATCGGCAGTCCCCAAAGACTGCCCGCATGTTTTTTTGTTTTATAGTACGTCAGTGCTCTGCATTCCGTATGGTGCCGGACTTAAAGAATAGCATCACCCTATTTCTTCCCGTGGGTGTCGTAAAAGGCGACTAAGGGACTTGCTAGAGAATGGGCAGCATCGTTCTCTATGTGCCATACTGCGATCGCCAATCCGCCTGCCAAGCGTGGCTATTATGGCCAAACCCTCCCATTGGGGGAGGCCTACGTCCAGCAGTGGACGTCTTTCGGCTGAAACATTGTCTGCTAATAAAATTTAGAGGCTCGTTGAGTTTACCGCGCGACTAGCATATACATATATATACAACGTCCCGACATCAATCGTTGGGCAGTTGCCCACCAGACACAACACCCGTCTGGTCGGAGGATCCTCCCTTTTCTATAGAGGATGAGTGAACTTTACTCCCTGTTCCTCATGCCTCAATACCGTGTTTAAATATCGATACCCATCACATCTACGGAGTTTCGCTAGCTCATTTAATTTGATCCTGTAGTTCGTAAGTACTTACTAAAGTCCGGTCGCGAAGCAGAAAGAATTTTGTGCAATGACTGACCCCTCATTACTTATCTCTATCGCTCGCGCACAATTGTATTGCGGTCGCGCTCTCGCATTTTAAGGTCCTTCTAATGTGCGATTGCGACGGCAATACAATTGTGCGCGAGCGATAGAGATACTTAAGTAATGAGGGGTCATTGTATGAAATTCTTTCTGCTTCGCGACCGGACTTTAACATAAAAGTTATTATAAAATCATTATCTCCGCAGACGTCAAGAAGAAGTATCTCGCGCAGCAGCCGCGGCCGAAGCCCGTCGATTAGAAGCGGAGCGCGAAGAACGCGAGCGACGTCGACACGAGGCCGAATTAACGGCAATGAGGGAGAGACATCTGCGAGAGAGAGTCGCGCACATCAGCCAGACCGCGCACGGACAGAAGATGTTGTCCAACATTAACGAAGAGGTATGTGTTTCACCTGTATTTGACAACTACGACAAAATAGCAGTAAATATTCGTATTAAAACTTTGGATTTGTTTACATTGTCTGCTGTATTCCGTGTGGTGCCGGATGTAAAGCGCCACGCTATTTCTTCCCGTGGGTGTCTTAAAAGGCGACTAAGGGACTTACTAGAGAATGGGCAGCAGCATTCTAACACCATACTGCGATCGCCAACCCGCCTGACAAGCGTGGCGATTATGGCAAACCCCCCCCCCCCCCCCCCCATTGGGGGAGGCGTCCGTCCAGCAGTGGACGTCTTTCGGCTTAAAAGATGAAGATGACATTGTCTGCCAATAAATTTAGAGGCTCGTTGATAAAATTAATTAGTGCCTCATTTTTAAAACAAGAACTGTAGTTTTGATATTTTCTTTCTTTATTATTGTTTAAAAAAAAATGTTTTATTCTATTCTTTTCATTTAAGACTTTTCTTTCGATTTGAACCCTTGAAGTTTCGCTTGTGTGCAAATAGTTAATTAACAATTATCTAGTATTAAAGATGTGGATAATGTCGTGAGCTACAATTATTCAAGGTGTTACAGGACGATTGACATTCCTATAAACCACGTAAAGAGTATCTTGTTTACCCGTATACAAAAAATAAATCAAATCCAATGAATACTTTAGCCACAGGAATTTATTTTCCATTTTATTTTTCAACATGATGTAGATCTGAATCCGTAATAATAGGTAAACATTGTAAGGCGCGCCTAACGCGCCGCGCAAGGTCAGTAACTTTTCGTAGATATAGTGTTTACTTTTTATGCAGTTGATTCTGCTATTTATTTTGTTTGAAAATTGCAATTTTTAAAGTTTCCATTAACTAATCTTCGTGTTTTAAAATGTTTTGATGGACTAGTACTGTGCTCGTTTTAATTTAATGCCGTACATCCAGAGCCAGATTGTATATGTAACCTGTTTTTTTTTCTCACTACCTGTTTATAGTAAGATAATTGTGTAATTTTTGTGGTCTCGTATTAAATAAATAAATAAAACGCCTTCTATCGGTTAAATGTTAGAAAAAAAATATTATATCCTCCGAAATAAATCCCACGACTATCTTTGTCATAGTCAGTCGTGGTAGGCCTCGGAGGGACATGATATGTTCGACTTGACGCGACAGAGTGCGACAACATGTGCACTCTGTGTTAATTTAAGTCGGCACAAACATTATCAAAGAAAAGATCTGGTTTCTAAAACGCTTCCAAATAAAGTAAACTGTTCTATGATGAGGATTGTGTGGTTTCATAGCAGCTACAATATGTAACATTTAAACACAACATAATAACACACCTCTAATCACCAAAGGGTTAAGCAGAGGGGGGGGATACCTATAATAAACCCACATTTCGACATTTATGACTTACATTCGCTAATAAAATCGTGTCTTCAATAACAGGAACTCAAGAAGATGGACGCCGAAGCCATCGCAGCGCGCGAGGCTGAGGAGCTGATGAAAGAGCGTCGCGAACTGCAAGCTCGACTCAAATCTCAAGAGAAGAAGGTAAGATATATAGGCCATAGTGACTTGAAACTCTCTTAGGGCTTTACCCGACATGTTACACTATAGCGAAACCGCTGCCACAGAATCTGATGTGTGTGGAGTGTAAAACCTGCACTACACTACACGTGAATGCCCGAAAGTTTGACAACCAGTCTTTCCAAGTATCGTATTACCCAGTTACTGGGTTGTGGTCTTGTGGAGATCAGATAGGCAGTCGCTCCGTGTAAAATGCTGGGGGTTTACTCCGAACATAAGCCGTTTCTTGACTACGGCTAACTATGGCAAACTACAACGAAAGATAAAAAAAACAGCCAAGTGCGAGTCGGACTCGCGCACGAAGGGTTCCGTTCGATTATTTATAAAAACGGCAAAAATAACACGTTTGTTGTATGGGAGGCCCCTTAAATATTTGTTTTATTTAATTTAATTATTTATTTTTAAAGTGAATATATAATTCAATATTCTATGAATATTTCAAGCGTCTACCTGTTGCCGTTATCAATATAGAGCAAAAACGACCAAAAAAATCACGTTTGTTGTATGGGAGCCCCCTTAAATACTTATTTTATTCTGTTTTTTAGTATTTGTTGTTATAGTGGCAACAGAAATACATCATCTGTGAAAATTTCAACTGTGTAACTATCATGGTTCTTGAGATACAGCCTGGTGACAGACAGACAGACGGCGGAGCCTTAGTAATAGGGTTCCCATTTTACCCTTTGGGTATGGAACCCTAAAAAACGACTGTCAAACTACTCTTTTGGCTACTGTGGCCAGCAGGATGGACAGCCCCATAATGTGGCATTGGATGACGACTCACAGAGCGTCATTCCAGTGCCTCAAATAATTTTATTTATGTTTTGTAATGTTTTAAATCAATGTCAATTTAGTAATGTTTTGTATTATTATGGACTGTGTCTGAAAATAAAGTTTCTATTCTATTCTATTCTAAAGAGGTAAGCCAAAGACAAAAATGTGGTTTGGAGTCGAGTAAGGATTCAAAGTGAAATAAGGAAACTTTGGAAGTTATGAAACGGCCGATACTTAGGAAAGGCTGGGCAGATTGGCAGTGAAAACAAAAATTTTAAAGGTATACGATCACAGACGATCTATCAAAGCTTGTGAAAAATATCCTCCGAAATAAATCCCACGACTATCTTTGTCATAGTCAGTCGTGGTAGGCCTCGGAGGAACATGATTTGTTCGACTTGACGCGACAGAGTGCGCCAACATGTGCACTCTGTGTTAAATCATGTCGGCACAAACTTTTATTTCTTATTACGACAGCATGAAACCGCAGAGGAATATGCGCGATTGAGTACCAAACATCCTACCTCATCATCATCATCAACATTTACAATTATCGTAGATATTTTTCAATGTTGCATTGAAACATGCATCGCTACTTGCAACATAATGTGTGTTGTTGAGCATAAAGCAGATGATGCTTGTCATTTTTGGTGAAACAAGAGTTAATAATAACACCTCTATATGGGCACATCACTCTGTGTTAAATGATGTCGGCACAAACATCGCGATTTACTTACTTATCATTACGCCTATATTGCTTAGAGTAGTAAGCAGAGATGTATTTTTTGCCCATATTTGCCTATTGCCGTTCACCGTGCACGGATCTAAAATCCAGGCTGGTGAACACGGGTGGGTTTTAGTCAGTAATCAGAGGGTCAATTCCCGTATTTTTATGAACGTTCGCATTCTAATCTCCGTGTCAATCTGTTAAAAAATCCTCTAATTTCCGTACATTTTTGACAAGTTTTTGACATTGATTGTTGTTGAGATGAGATTGCAACTTGAAATTGAACGTTTTTAAGTACGAGAATTGCCCTCCGATAGAAAAAAAAAACTTACAAAATAAATGCAGTCGGGTTTTTTTTATTGAATGTGTTCTCTAAGGCCAAAGTGATCAATAATAATTCTTCAATCCAACAAACTAAAACGCTCAAAATTGTCATCAGGTGGACTACTTCGAGCGTGCCAAGCGTTTGGAAGAAATTCCTCTTCTGCAGAAGAGTTTGGAGGAGAAGCAGGTGCAGGACAAAGCCTTCTGGGAGACGCAGGAGAAGGAGCGCATTCAACAACTTATTGGTGAGTGAAGTAACTCCCATCATACGGTTTTTATGTCACCGGAAATTGTTTAACTCCCGCGCCCTAATTGCGTAAGTCACTATAAATCACAATTTGAATGATTTTGAAGTACATTGCTAATCGATTGCTTCATATGTGTGAAAAATCTGCTCAACAACGTAAATAACGCAATGAATGTTGTTGAACTGTCAGTTTTGCGTCAATTATTCGTGTATTAATATAACGGCGATGTCCTTGCCACCCTCATCCTGTACATTAGAAATATTTTTGATGGATTGACACTGAGATTTCAAATCAAATCAGTTTATTGCAAACATGTCAGAGGTTGGAATAAGAATAAAAGTTTCAAACATGCACCCTGTAAGGGCACTGCAAAACAAAACAAAAATAATAAATTAAGTACAATACAATACATTTTATATAATTTGTGTCATTTTACAATTTCAAATCAATAGAATAGAATCTTTATTGTTGCAGCTTTCGAATTATATTCTTTATTATAAGAATAAAAAATAAGTTAAATCAAAATAAAATTAATCAATTCAAATAAATTAATTAGGTAGGTATACAAACAATGGTGAACAATTTATTCCATTACTTTTTATTTATTTATTTTTCCTTTCTTCAAAAAACTCTTGCAATGTGTAGTAGCACTTCTGTTTCAAATAAGTGAACAATTTTGTTTTAAATATATTGTTACTTTGCATTTCTTTTAAATACTTTGGAATGTTATTATAAATCTTGATACACATTACATACGAGCCTGAATGGAAAATGGATAGTTTTGACCGGATTAGAATAGAACCGTTCTTAAAAGTACTGTTTGCCCCTCTGAGCTAGCCCACCCATGAATAATAATACTAAAAAAAAAAAAAAATGACGTTATTAATTAATCTTTTCCCCTATAGAGGCCCGTGCCCGCGACGTAACAACAGCCACCCGTATGTCCCGCATGGCGGAGCAGCGCGAAGCATTCACGGTCAAGTTGCGATCTGAACGCGGCGCTGCGCACACGCAACGACTCGCAGCGTTCAAGGAAAAGCTGCATGCTGAGAGAGAGAAGAGACTAGCTGAGAGACGGCAGCAGAGGATTGAGAAGAGGAGGCAGGAGGTGGGTAGTAGAAAAATAGGCCTGTAATCTGACACCTTAGAGCAGAATCTGAATACTCAAACTCAAAGACACCTCTGACGACACGTTTGAGGCGATTGACTGCTGAGCTGCGTGTCGCGAGTTCGGTTCCCGCACGGAACAAATATTTGTATGACCTGCAAGTAGTTGTTCCGGCTGTTTGTGTATGTGAGTTAAAATGTTTGTAAACGCACCCACAATACAGGAGTAATTCCTAGCGTAGAGCAACGTTTTTAAAAACGAAAAAAAAAAAAGCTTTTATTTCAAATAAACCTATTACAGAATAGAATAGAATACTCTTTATTATGTACACCATAAAAGTTACAGGCACTTTTGAATTGTCAAGGGGTCGGTCAGTCAGAGCGATGAAGCTAGTTGCCCATTCCAAAGCGTAGTAGGTTCCTATGGAGACGAACGGGCAAGAAACTCCACGGACACTCTTTTAAATCAAAATATTGTTACATAGTATTGGTTACATCATTTATGTTGAAATTATACATATGAGAACAATGTAGAAAGACGTGCACGTTAAAACCGTCAATAATCAAAATATACAAAGCAATTAAAATACATAAGTTGAAATAAGCTCTGGCAGCTAAGAAATGACCAGTCCCTACTGACGGCGCCCGTTCACGAACATGACACATGGATCAGCACCATTTAGCTCAACTATTTTGAAAGGAACTTAATGATCCAACACACACCACCATCAGCTAGACATTTGAGTGAGCATGACACACTCTCAGCCGCCAGGGCACATTCAAGTACATAGTGCTCACAAATGTGCTATGCAATTATACAATACAATACTAAGGCCTGACACTGCGTTAACCGGGCGCCCGCGACAAGCAACCGTCGCGTGTCTACGCGCGTGGACAAGCGGGTGGGCTCCGTGGGAACACGACGGGGACCGTCGCGGGTGCCCGTCGCGGAGACCGGATTATTTTATTTGTTAGTGTCGCTAGTTCAAGTCAACAAGACGGTGCGTGGCCGTGTTACCGGTCCGCTGGCGGGCACCACGCGTGGCCCGCGACGGGTTCCGTCGCACGGAGGTGGGCCCTGTTGCGTAAGTGCGGGGCGCGCCTCCCCGAGACGGACGCCCGCGCGGGTCCCCGCGACGGAGCACTTGTATGAAACCGCGCGGGTGCCCGCTTAACGCAGTTTCAGGCCTAAGAGATTTTACTAAAGGCGGTTCTAAACGGAGTACACTTTTTAAAAGTTTACAAAAATAGAAGTAGGTTCTCAGTTCAGCGGAATCTTCGGATCGAAATCGGACTGTTGGACCGATTTGGAAAATCCTTTTTCTGTTTGAAAGGATCCTAGGTGGTCCCACATAAATGTTTATTAACCTTGCTTGGGTAGTTTTTGAGTTATCTTCAATAATTCGTGACAACCGTGACCAACGTTGTCACGTAACATGCTTCCCGAGACACACACAGGAGGAGTCTCGGTATGTAAACATGGCCACCAATCCACGGACCAACCCCGGTAAGCGTAGCTTAACCTGATGGATCCACCACGCCACGAGCTCCTCTGATTCCATGAGTAACATATTTAGTTTTTTTTATTATTCTGATATTTGACGCCAACGTTTTCTTTCTCAGTGGCTGGACCAGAAGCATCGTGCAGAAGAACGCGCCGCAGAAGAAGCGAAACGCATCAAAGAAGAAGAGGAACGTAAAGAACGAGAGGAGAGAGAGAAGAAACATGCGGAGGAGATCGCCGCCGCGAGGGAGAGGAAGGAGAAAGAGGACAGGTAATTATCATAACGTAAAAACACGCCATATTCCCCACCAAAGAAGTAGACAGGATTTTAGTACACATTATTTTTGCTAAAGTCCGGTCGCGAAGCAGAAAGAATTTCGTACAATGACCCCTCATTACTTATCTCTATCGCTCGCGCACAATTGTATTGCTGTCGCACTCGCATATTAGAAGGACCTTTAAATGCGCGAGCGCGACGGCAGGCGTGGCGAGTCTATTCGATGCTATGATAGATAATACACATATTAACTCACGCTTTCTTCATATGGGGGAGGCAGAAACTATAGAACGCCATCTGCTATGAAAATGTTTTGTTTAAATTGAGAATACCCTGCCATTGGACTAAAGAATAAAGTCTTCCATAGATGGTGGGTAATTTCAGTATGTTTTAAAAATATACTAGCTAACTGTTTTTATTGGCGAGAAACTGCGGAAAAACGTGCAAAGTGGAGACAGAAGAAAGGGAACAATAGTACAACATTATAGGGATAGGCTGTGTACAAAGAGTTCTTAAGTTTAAATAAAGCAACTTCAAAACATAGCCTGTACGGTTGCAGTTCTACTAAAATAGTCCTTCACTTAGCCTACGTTCGCACGGATGCTCTTTTTAAGGAGACTTTTTTTTGCCGCGCATTGGATTTTCAACACTCGGCTCAGCGGCGTGAGTCCGTCACCTCCTGCGAAGCAGTAATGCTCGCGAAGAAGGAGGCGAAACGCGTGAGGGAGAGGCAAAATTCGCGCCGTCACGCCCCTAGTCGCCGCAGGAGACGCCCCGGGCGTCGGGAGTCGCAGGCCGATTCCCGGCCACCGTAGGCACGGGCTTGCGGACGGTGAGCGATGGGTAGCTCGCCGCTGACGGGGTCTGGTAGGGCCAATACCTGCCAGGGTTGCGAATTTGTCCGAAAGGGATATCGTAGCCCTGGCACACAGGCAAAGGAACGCCCAGGAACACAGGTGGATTTTAGTCAGTAAAAGTCTGACACGTTGAGCGGGAGAAGTTATTTGATAATTTCCCAGTCAAAAAAAACTATGCAGTTTTTAACGCGCTAGGAATGCACTCTGTTGGATTCTCAACGCTGGGTTCGACGCAGAGAGTTGAAAATCCAGTGCACGGTAAAAAACTCCACTAAAAAAGCGCCCGTGCGTCCGTAGGCTTAGTCAGATTATGGAAATTCATCTAATACAATGTGTATTCTTTTCACAGAGAACACCAAGAAATGTTAGCCCGTACCGAAGCCAAGATCCGAGCTAAGGACGCCGAAATCCAACGCAAGCTGGAAGAACAGAAGACTACTACCTCGTCATCGTGGCGCGACGGCGGCGCCGGGCCCCGGCCTGCCGCCGCCGCCGCCGCGCGTGACGACGCGTGGCGCGGGAAGGAGAAGGAAGATAAGAAGCCGGCGCCGCCCGCGCAGCCCGGCGACACGTGGCGTTCTGGTCAGTATTGCGTGAACCTTAAGAGAAAGGAAAGAAAGAAAAATAATTAAATGTGTCACAGAAAAAGAAAGAAAAAGAGCGTTTACACCTTACGGCATTTCATACAATCTTTCAAGACCTTGTTTTGCGAAATGACTGAACCGATTTTAATGAAACTTCATACGCATAAGCAGGATACAAAGGTCTAAAAAGTTAGTAAAGAACATTTTCGAAACGTCTTATTTAAAAACAGATAACTGGAAATCTCTGTTTCTATGAAAATGTTAAAATCGGTCTAATTTGGCATAACACTATTTTCGAAAATGTTCTTTACTAACTTTTTTAGACCTTTGTATCCTGCGTATGCGTCAAAAATCAGATGGCAATGATAAAAAAATCAGCATTAGCATCCACTGATGTGAAAAAAATATGCATCAGCAACAACCCTGGTCTCTACTATCTCAGAATTCAATTCCTTCCTAACCAAATCATCTATCAATGTAGGTTAAAGAAAATTCTGCCTGTTTTCTTATAGTCATTTATAAATTTCTCAAAATAGTACATTATTGCAAAAGCCGTGAAATAGGCAATTGCAGGTCGAGGACTTTACTAATACGAGACAGGCAATTGCCATATCCGCCGAGGCATATATAGTGCTTTTCTCAAAAGAATGCAGGGAAAGTAAATCATTTATAAATTCCAGATTCAATGACGAACAACGATAATTTTTCACGCGCCAATGTGATCATTTGTTTTTTTTTTTTTTTTTTTCAATATACAGCGGTCTATTTGCAAGCCAGTTCGAAATTTAAATAAAACCTTTGATAAGTTACTTCCTTGGTTGCCATGTTTCGGAGTAAAAGAGTATTTAATAACCCCAGCACGCCGTTTCACACAACATTGCTGGAGCGTTGTAATGTTCCAAATTCGAAAAACGCTCCTGCAATGGATTTGATTATCTTTGACCGTAAATTCGATACTTCGCGTGTTCTTTCTTCGAAAATAATGACAATATTTCCATGCATGTTTGAGAAAAGATAATTTTAACTTTCCTACATTGTCCTCAGGTCGCGCAGCCCGCGAGACGGCCGCTCCTCGTGAAGAACGTCCGCGTTCACCTGAACGCAGACCGTGTGAGGAACGCCCACCTGCACGCGAAGAGCGACCCGCGCCTAGAGAGGAACGAGCCCCGATTAGAGAAGAGAGGTACAACACCATTATCATATATAAGTACTTATACTCCATTTGAAATAGATTAGAAAATTTTAATTAACCTTTTTACAGTCCGTTCAACCGATTTTGACTTCTACTGCGTTCGTGGCATGACAAATGGCAGCCGTAATAAACAGTGTTGTAACCACGTTTTTGCTTTTAATGCCATCATTATGGCTACGGAATAGAAGTCAAAATCGGTTGAACGGACTGTAAGAAAGTTTATTTAATTTTAGAAATTTATATAAACTTTTTTACAGTCCTTTCAACTTATTAATCGTTATAATCTTATTTCAAATGGAGTATAACTGTGGTTTTTATGACTTGACAAAACATAGAGATTTATTTATTATATTTAATTTTAATGTTTTATACACTTAAACCTTCCGGAATAAATTCTCTAAATGATGGTGAAAACCTCATCAAAATCCATTGCGTAGTTTAGAAGAATATCGCGGTCACACAGACGGACGCGAAAAGCGATTTTAATTTATAATATCGCGTTTAAGACCTCTATGCTCTTGGCCCTATCTGTCAGTAAGGGCCTTATCACACTGGCGATTTGCGAGCGTGTTTTCGGCGAGGCGAGTGCGCAACGAGCTCGCAGCGTGTCCGCCACGAGTGCGCCGTTGCGTTTATTCTCCGCGTTTTACGACGTATTCTCAGTTATAATCATTAGAATCAGCAATACAACTCTCTAAGTTCATAAGATGATTATAATTCTGTAAAGCCATATTTGTTACGGCCGCGAATCATATTTTAATCAACATACAACCTGACACAGACCTGCAAATTGCAAAAAACTTTAAATATTACTTTAAAAGAAAATTTAAATTTCGTGGTCTACCTTAGCGCATCCCCCTTAATCATTTGATTACTTACCTGTTATTCTAGACGTGAAGAACGACCCCGCGAGGAGCGTCCAATCCGCGATGAGCGTGGCCCTCCCAGAGATAGGGATGAGAGGCCGCGAGACGACGCGGGAGGCTGGAGGTCCGCTAACAGAGAGCCCGCTAGGGAACGAGAACCCGAGAGGGAGAGGTCAGTAGTAAATGTTATGATAAATAATAATGTTATACTGCATTGGTTTAGGTAGTTAAATAAAGGTAAACAAATCATAAAAAGGGTTTTTTATATTGATACTTTCTTGTGTAAAAATACGTTGTATCTCATAACCAAACTTTTATTACTGTATGTTAAACTTTAACATAATTATATTCTTAAACGACTCTTCATAGATGTACGTAACCGCTTGAGCACAAATTTTTTTGTTAGATTTATAACAATACTATAATATTTTGTAATCTGTCTATTGTAAAGAGCCAAAAGAGACAGGTTCTCTAAACGTCAACGAAATAAGACGTTGCTAAATTGAAGAGGACAACTGTGACGTAGCATGACAACTGAAGTAACAGGTATGATGTTTAGTCGGTTACTCGACAGGTCTCTCTCACGGGCGGGAAAGTGAAGTGACATGTTTAGCAGTTTAGTTTTATTTTCTAAAATTTGTGTCTATCTGAATATTAATGTGTAATAATGGTGGATTATTAACCATTAACTGTTCGTGAACGTGCATTAGTGTAGGCAAATGAAACAAAACTGCAACATCACTTCAAGTTCTCTCAAGAAGTCCGCGTGAGGTCTCAGTAAAGTGCCTCAGCAAAGTGCTTCAGCTTTACTGAAACTAAAGGGGAGCGAGCGGGAATATCAGATGATGATATCATCATGCATTGAATATAATTCATTTCATCAATAACAAAGGTTGTAACTAAATAAAGACTTGGTTAAAAGGTCCCAGTCAGGTCAATCTCTCGTCACGTGTTTTTATTTGTTTACCTTTAAACTACCTAAACCAACGGAGTATAGACAGTGTGTGCTACAAGACGGGTGTCGTCGATGGAGAGGCCAAGGAACCTCTGGCGTGATGACTGTAGTAAATAGGAGATTGGTTGCAGAAAGCAATAAAAACACAGGGAAGTTTGGAAAGCTTTGGCGAAGCTATTAAAAGATGCCCTCCCATAGATATATCACCCGTCTCTCCACTATTCCAATGCTTACTCAAACTCAAAGCATTTATTCCAAATAAACCTATTACAGGCACTTTTGAATTGTCAAAGGGTCGGTCAGTCAGAGAGATGAAGCTAGTTGCCCATTCCAAAGCGTAGTAGGTTCCTATGGAGAAGAACGGGCAAGAAACTCCACTGACACTCTTTTAAATCAAAATATTGTTACATAGTATTGGTTGCATGATTTATGTTGAAATTATACATGTGAGAACAATGTAGAAAGACGTGCACGTTAAAAGCGTCCGTAATAAAAATATAAAAAACAACTAAAATACTAAGTTAAAATAAGCCGTGGCAGCTATGAAATGACCAGTCCCTACTGACGGCGCCCGTTCACGAACATGAAGCATGGATCAGCACCATTTAGCGCAACCATTTTGAAGGGAACTTCATGGTCCAACACACACGCCACCATCAGCTAGACATTTGAGTGAGCATGACACTCTCAGCCGCCAGGGCACATTCAAGTCAATAAAAGACGTACTCAGAAAATGGTAGGTATATAGTGCTCACACATGTGCTATGCAATTATACAATACTTATAGATTGAATTAATACAATATAAAGATAGTATTTACAATCTTCAGCAGCTCCAACAATAGTTTTGAGTGCTATTCAATTAGTTTATGCGCCCTTGTGGAGCAGGACCAGCGATAAGCCAAGCATTTTTGCCAGCAATGTAATCCCCCAACTCATAATATGCTTGGCTTACTCTAGGATGCAATATCCGGTAGGCTCTAATAATCCTATCATAACCCGTGGGCACGTCTTCCCTACCATTATCGCGCCCCTCGGTCTACTCTCTGATATACAATGGTCTCTGTAGTCCCATGAAACATGAGGCTTCAGGGACTAGGGTGAATCCTTGGGTTCATTCGAGCAATTGAGTCTGGTTCACCCATGCTGGGGTCGGTGCATTTCATTCATTCAGGGAAGTTTGGAATAAAAGTCTTACATAAGCGCGCGACCTCAGATTTTCTCGCACTGAAGCAAGACCATGACATAGTAAGAGATAATTTGACGTTCGGGTTTTGTCCCACTGCGCAGTTAGCCTAGCCGGACATATCCGTAATTAGTTTTCTGAAAAATAGTATGGTACAACTTTTCCTACGCGACAACTCTTTTCTAATAAAGTCGGCGGCAATATTTCTTTGTACTAAACGTAAAATATTAACAGGCCTGCTTGCACTTAACGCTAAATTAATTTAAAACATCTTTCCGTATCTATCAATTGTTTGAAGATGACAGTGACAGAATGATGATTTAAATCTTTTTAGCGCTAAATGATTTAGTGATTTGTGGTCCAAGTGGGCTTAAATGTATTTAGTAAACTAATATTATCTTCTCCACTCTCCAGGCCCCGCTACGCCGGTCGCACGAGCGGGCCCGAGGGCGGCAGCTGGCGCCGAGGCCCGGCTGAACCTGCACCCGCGCCCGCAGTAAGTACAAAACACCTTTTACATAACCGAAGTAACTCATTAAAAACTTGTAATATTATGAGACATGCTTTTGTTTGCTTTCGCCGAAGGGCTGAAGCCACAATCTATTGCCGCCTCAAAATGCGATACTTTATTTTAAAGTAAAAATTCTTCTTTAGGTAGTTTGAGCGATTGTTGTTAGGGGAAAATCTTATGGGGTCGCGTCACCGATATGCTAATGTTAAGACGCAGATATATGCTAGTGACCTTGAGTGGTTAGCTTGCTTGTTCTGTACTGAGCTCACGCAACGCGTCGTACGTTCAGCCAGTAATAGGACTCGCCCATCAAGGAGCGCTGTCCCCAATTTGACGCCTTATTAATTTATTACACACAAAACAAAAGGGATTTTAATAAAACGCCTAAACTAAAAGATCAATAATTAAATTATCTTTACATTGGTGAAGGTTTCAGAAAAATACGCTTGGTAGATTTTGCGCCATTCTCAGTTTTTTATCCGTGTTATACATAACTTTACAAATTAATTTCACTGTGTAATATAAAAATAATCTCTAAATAAAAAAAATTCTTCTCTAAATTCTCTAGTTTAACATATATTTTTTTCAAATCATTAACACTACTCGTTTAGACGTGATCTTCAGTATAAAATCATTAAAAGTCGGTTATGGTCCCCATAGCAGTATATCTGTAGTTATCAGTATGACGTGTTGCGCTTGGCCTGCAGTGAAAGTATATATATTTTAATTAAATTTACAAATTAAGTTTTATTATACAACTAGCTGCGCCCCGCGGTTTCACCCGCGTAAGTCTCGATCCCGTAGGAATATCGGGATAAAAAGTAGCCTATATGTTAGTCCAGGATGTCAGCTACCTCCATACAAAATTTTATCTAAATTGGTCCAGTCATTTGAGTGTGAAGAAGTAACAAACACACACTCAAACTTTCGCCTTTATAATATTAGTGTGATAAATTTGAATAACCAAATCAAAACTCAGTTATTTCATGGTTTTAAGTATTCACAGTTGTCAGTCTGGTGGCTGCCTATGTTTTTATTATTTTAACCTGCTGGTTCTGCTACCGCTTTGTATTCTTTTACTTATCATACAATTTTGAATTCATACTCAATTTGATTAGCTATCAGTCTCAGCAAAATCAACCTACAATGAAAGCAAATAAGACTTTATACTTACATAAACACATTCAACTTTAAGGAGCGCATACAGCCGTTCGCCGTCGCGCGCCCGCGCACACTAAGCTAGCCAAGGTTAAAGGAATGTGGACCGGCCGCTCATATCATCGCGCTTGCACGATGTAGGGAGCGCGGCACATTCTACCAACATTACTAAATTATGTTATTTCTATGTTTAGCAATGTACCCCTATAATTTAGTTTTCTTCCGACGAGGGCTGTATATAAGACGCGATTTCTAATAAATGACACATATCGTTATTCGCCTTTTTACTATCAACACGCAACCCCTAAAATGCTATGTATTTCGCCAACAGGAGCGCTCATCCGCATGGCGTTCTAAGGACGCTCCGCCGCGTGAGGACCGCTTCCGCGACGCGCCGCGTGACCGCGACCGCGGTGAACGTGAAGGAGGGTTCCGAGACCGCGACCGCTTCCCGCCCAGAGACCGGTGAGTGGAATATATAAATAGCAATTACTGTAACATTTACCTTCAGTTTCAATTAATTAATTCATTGACAGACACCGCACAGCGTAAACTGGGCCCCAAGACTACTATTTTTATAAATTCAGTCATTCCAACACGATCCCATTGTAATTTTGCTAAAAGTTCGTAATCTGCTAAATTCATAATGGTCGATCATTGGTCGGTCAATGTTCTCGTAATAGAATTGTGTTACTTATAATGGCATTGTCGTATTGCCATTATTATAAAACCCATTACTAGAAATGTCATTCATTTGTCATTATGTACGAGATTACCAATAAATGCAATCTCTTTCAATATTTCAAGTCAGTGGCCGACCATTGGAAAGTCATAATGACGCCATTATAATAGTAGATTACCAAACTTGTCAAAATCAACAATTATGAAATCAAAGATCGACCATTCTGACACTATTGTAATAGCAGACTTGAGGCCCTGCTGGGTCAAGCAAGAAATTTTACACAAGAATCTAATCCCCCTTCTCCCCCACAGCGACGGTCCCCGCCGCGATGACCGCGACGGTCCGCGTCGTGACGAACGCGACGCTCCGCGCCGTGACGAGCGTGACGCCGGCCCGCGTCGCGACGACCGTGACCCACCGCGACGTGACGATCGCGACAGAGATGGACCGCGTCGCGCTCCGCCGCGTCGTGATGAGAAACGTAAGTATTTCAAGTGTTACTCATTAGATTTAGTAGATATACCGCCAGTTGCACGTAAGTCCATTAATTTTAATTTCCCATTAAAAGTAATGCTGTCACTTTCTGATACGTTCCGTTAGAGAAAGACAGCATTACTTTTAATGGGGAATTAAATTTAATGGGCTTACGTGCAACTGGCGGATAGATTGGAGCTTAGTCATAATGGGCTCCGGACACGAGACCAATTTATTTATTAACTTTAATTAAAACGGTTAAAAACCAGAGGTTCAAACCCAGAAGGCTCTTTACTTTGTGTAAATTATTTCATCGCCAATGCTCTCGAGACTCTGTGACCGTACGTAGTTCGTACGTACTATCCCATACAAAATATAGGGGATATTAGTTGACCGTGCTATGGCCGAGACTCGGCTCGAACCCGGCACGCTGTAGCGTGAGCTTTCCATAAGGCGCTGACAAGAGGCAAATGTTCTAAGTTGGCTTGTCTTAAACAAAAAATTTGCTTGATCTAAATACATATTTTCTCTCCTCAAGATGTTTAATTCCATTGGTGTTTAAGATTTTCTTATAAAAGTTTATTTCTAAGCGACCCAAACTAGCAGATATTGCGACGGCTTGTACAGACGCCAGCAGTTCAAGCTACGCGAAACTGTAAAATTTTCCCAGTCAACCTTGAACCTTATGCTGTAGGGATAAAGTTGAAAATCTATTAAATAAATTTGACACATTGTAGTAGCTTGATCTGCTGGCGTGTACAGCAGTAGATTTCTTCTGCTAATAAGATACACATTTTTAGACCACATTTTGTTTCAGCCCGCGACCCCGATGGTGATGACTGGCAGCCCGTCACTAGACGTTAAACGAGCAAGCATCGTCCTACCCACATTTAACGCTTTGTACTCATTTGTAATTATGTATTACGTTTTACTTTGTCAAGAGTTCAGCAGACTACCTTTTTATAACACGTATTTCATACATAGAGTACATCGTAACACCTGTTTTGAAAAATATTTAAAACAACTGCAGCACATAAGGTTATGGACTTACGGCTGAGAAGCCGAGATATCATCTCATACCAATTTCCTTAAATTCACTCCTCGCCCATGCGGCATGGTAACGGTAGTATTTATATCTTTGAAATTGCATAACGCCATCTTTGCATGGTAAAAAATTTGCCTATACAAACGTGCCAAATTTTACGAGACGTGTCCTACTACTGCTGCTTACTTTCACATACATAAATAATAGTAAATATGTTTCTAAAGATATCCGGAACTGCATTTGCATATTTGCTGCAGGGTTTGCTAGAAACAAAGTTAATATTGAAAGTGAAAACTGCGAGATATTTACGCAAGTATATCTTTGTGGTTCTTAAAGTAAACATCAATTTCTATTATTTCTGTTTTTTTTTTAAAGAACGTCCTGTCGATAAAGTAGGCTTATAAATTGCAAGAAGTTTATTTTAATTGTATTAGCAATGCTGGTTCATTCAATATATTTCGTTGTCCTCTGCTGAACTCATTTTTTGTATCACCGATATAAGTTACAGTTTGACATTATATTATTTTAAAGCGCAAGTGTAACGCGCTAATGTAATCCTTATTGTATACGGAATAAAGGCTTATTTACTATACACGAGAGGATGCGAATCCGCGTCCTTTTTAACCAACTTCAAAAAGAAGGAGGTTATGCATTCGACACATTTTTCTCAAACACTTGACGTAAATAAGTATTTTTTCATATATTTTGTTTATATAAAACAGCTCCAGAACCATGTTAAGAGTCAGCCATCGTAACTAATTCTGTTTTAACTCAAAATATATTTTATTTTCTACAATTCTTGCTTTTTTTTCTTGTTGATAAGTATGGACGCGGTCGGAATTCTCTCGTTGAAATCAAACTAGTTGAACGCTTTTTTGTTTCCAACATTGCTATGAACGAGCTTTATAACTACGTTTGGACTACAACACAAGAATCTTAAACTAATAAACTGCACCAATGATATTAAGTATATTAAACAGATATGTTATGAGCGCGCAATTGTGAAGACTCGGAAAACGTCCTAATTGGAACGTATTTGTTAGTCTGTGATGCCAACAATCGGTGATTGGTGGCCAGAATAATGTTTTTTTTAACATTCACGCGCAATTGACAACACTGGCTGTCTTTTTTTTTTCTTGTTGTTTTTATCAAGCCATAATTTTTACTTGTAGTGAAATGTAAAATGAATGAAAAGTGGGTATGTGTGCTACCGCTCTGCTGCGTGGTACACTTTTTTCGGTTGTTTTGTGAGTGTATAACATATCTGTTTATTATAACATCATGAAATTAAGTAAAAAAACTTGTCACAAAAAGTGTCTCAAACCCAAAATAAGTGACATGATTTTTAATAATGTAACAGAATGAGGATACAAAATGATACAAACCATAGTGATGATGTAAAGATAGACATTTACGTGAGTACTGACTTGGAAAGCTCGTTTTCCATCCCATTGGCGAAACAGGTACAAAACTATATTTAATAGGGTATTTGACTGCTCTCAAAAATATATATGAATTAATACTTATTTTTTAAAGGTGTTACTAAAAAACGCGATTTGGGAAAAACAAAAAGTAATCGGTGGAAAAATGGAGAAGTTAAACGCTTTTGAAATGATTCTACTATCCTTCGCTAAACGATCATTGTACTGAATGGCGCGAATTTGGCGTATGTCGTTCCTGTGCTGTGCTGTCTCTGTCTACAATAGACTTTAGAACGCATACAACTTCGGCATTTTTTGAGATATGTCTGGCCAACGAAAGCGTGATATGAGAAAACGCGGCAAATTAAAAAAATCATTATGTGGCATTACTAACTATACATCTAGATGTCTAGAAAGATATGAAAAGGTATCATCATATCATTAAATATCAAATAATCAGCCAACAAGGATCAGGGGGCCTAAAATGGACGCTTTGGCAGAATCTGTGTACAATTCATACATCATCATCATCATTTCTGTTTGACAGGTGCTATTTGACATTAGACTTCACTAGAGCAATTTTTGTGGACCATTTTACGAAACTCCAAAAACTGTCAAACAGATGAATTGCGGGTTATGAATTGTACGCAGATCATATTATGATTCTGCCAAAGCGTCCATTTTAGGCCCCCTGTTAATTTACCAAATAAATATTTTTTTAATTTGTCGCGTTTTCTCAGATCACGCTTTCCTTCGCCAGACCCTATTGAATATTTTTTTTGTAGGTTACGAAAAATCGAAATAAAAAAAAACAGTCAAATACCAAATTGGTTGATTTTGAAAGCTGTCTTCCAGCCGAATTTGCTATCCTCTGGAACATATTCATGATGTAATGTGTCGTAGTCTAAACCACACTCCAATACAATATTTAAAATGTATTTACAAAGTCCAAGTGTCTTACAGTTCAAATAATAGTTATTGGAACTAACCGGTGGCTCAATGCCCTAGTTACATGCTGTAGTTAGTGCTTTGTCTACTTCTATAGTCAATAAATCATTGAATCGGGATATGGCTTTCATTTCTGCTACAAATAACGTAAGTAATTAAAAAAAAAGGAGGAGGTTTTATGCATTCGGCGAGGTTTTTCATGTGGACATCTTTCCTCGTTATCTGTGGGAGTGATTTCGTGAAAAGAGACGGAAGTGACAGCGTGAGCATGGATTATGTAAGTACTTTATTTTTCGCGTTTTCAGGTTTGCTCCCCTATTAAAAGTAGTTTATAGTGATGAGTACGATGACCCCTTAGGAGGTTCTGGGACATGTATCACTACATAGTCTATCTAAAATAAAACAAATTCGCTTCCCGCTTCCTGTCTGTCCCTATGTATGCTTAGATCTTTACAACTAAGCAACGGATTTTGATGCGGTTTTTTTTTAATAGATAGAGTGATTCAAGAGGAAGGTTTATATGTTTAAAAAAAGCCACGCGGGCAGCAGCTAGTATATTACAAATTAAAGTCTCTTTTCGTGTCTGTGCTGTGTGACCGCATTGTAGGTACTTACTTCTAAAGTAGACAACGGATTTTGATGCGGTTTTCAACATATCATTTCAGATAATTTATTCCGGAAGTTTTATGTGTTCTATAGAATGTGTCAAGTTGTTAAAACCTTGCGTTAAGGCGCTGACAAGAGGCAATTGATAAAAGTAGGTAGGCTTGTCATATACAAAAAAAATGCCAAATCTATATAGTTTGTGGACTGTGGTAGCGGAAAAAATGTATGATAATCTTGAACATATTTCTTAGAACTTCGTTGTTACCAAAACACGATTAAAAAAAAACTCTATACAAATTAACAGTAAACTAACCCTTTAGTTACTTTGAGTTTCAATCCAAAATATTTGTATTAAATACGTTACGGTTGGTATTTAATTAATAACAAGAACGTCTTATTTGTATGCAGAACTTGGTTGTTTTTTATTTTCGATTACTCAACTCATTTTTGAGTAAATAGATAATTGCTTCATATTTTGCATTAAATTACAAGCATTGTGTCATCGCGCTTCTCTTTCTTTTTTAAGCAGTCTGATAGTGACCACGGTTTAGCTGTTGTCAGTGTCTTAACGATAAACACAACTTAATCAACATTGTTTTCGTTGACTGCAATTATTGAAGCACTACAGAACTTAAAGAATGGTTGCTCAACATAACCAAGCTTAGTCCAAGCAATAAACCAATATTTACTGTTGCCGTTTAAACTTGATCCATCATTCTGAAGTACAAAACCAGCTGAGTTACTTTTGTCATTGTTGCCTAAACCCAGTCGACATTGCAAAAGCGTTATCTAAATTTCCTAATAGTACATAGTTTCGCTCAATTTGAAGTTAAACTAGTCGGTGAACCTTGGCATAATACGATAATTTCGTCCTAAGATTTAATAATCAATATTCGAGTAAGATCTTTTACTTTAGTAGGTACCTTTCCAATTGCCTCGAGTATCTACTTCTACTTGTGGCCTACAGAACACCGACAGAAATATAGGTACGCCGAAAGTAAATTATCATTATTTACTATCTATTTTGGTGACAATCCATAGACTAATTTGAAGTGAAGTCAGGTGTACGTGGCACCATTGTTTCTAACTCAACCTAGGACGTTGAACTGAGTTATTTTTACTGTAAAAATTTGTGTTCAGACAGTCTGAAGAGTTGTAGGTAGTCGAGTCAATAATCTTATACTGACGCAGTCTGATCACCCACCTTAGTTAGCTATGATTGTGTATGTTAGCACTTAAGATAAAGGTACGGAATCATCATCATTGTCAGCCATGTTTCACCTACTGCGGGGTATAGGCCTCCCTCCTCCCTTTACGGAATGGAATACAAAACATTAGACCTCAGTTGTATAGTAGTAACGCGTTTATATCGATTATATTGCTTAATTAATTAATGCGTAATAAAGGTCGGAGGAAATTACATTGAATCAACATCCGCCAATGTGGTACAGATAGATCGGTTTCTAAAGCCGATGAGATACATAAAGTACTTTGATAAAATGCGATTATTGATACCTACATAGTAGTTAGGGCTCAAACACATAAACACGTTATGACGTCGCGTCGTACAACGATGCACGTTTGCACGTACAATTTGCCGTGCCGTGGCACGTTGCGTCGTCGTAACGTGTTTATGTGTTTGAGCCCTTAGTTAGAGCCCCTACTGCCTTATATACTATTATGGGTTCAGTTGGAAGACAGACATGAAAGATAATATAAAAAAAACGTTTATTATTAAATAATTTTTAATCACCAATCATCTTCTTGCAGTGTTTCAGACTCCCAAAAGATAACTCGAAACTTCAGAGACAGTGGTTCTTTACAACGCAATTTGTAGAGTCGGTTTTCTGGAACCGTAGCGTAAACGCATTATTTCGTGACAAAGCCACTTGATTAAAAACAGGGAGCCTAAAATGGACGCTTAGCAGAATCATAATATGATCTGCGTACAATTCATACATCCCGCAATTCATCTGTTTAACAGCTGATAATTGTCATTAGACTTCACTATATCAATTAATAATTTGTGGACCATTTTACGAAACTCCATACAAACTGTCAAACAGATGAATTGCGGGATATGAATTGCACGCAGTTTCATATTATGATTCTGCCAAAGCGTCCATTTTAGGCCCCCTGAGAAAATCGTTGTATATTACTGCCTTGCTTACACTACTACTAACTTCTCCTGGGAATAATATTTTTTGGGCACTAACTTTGCTCCATGGCGGGCTTTGATCGAAGATAGTGTGTGGTGTTTTTCGAAATATCGCGGAGGTAAGTCACCTATGTCTCGTGAACGAAGCGCTCTGGGTATAAGTAGGTACATAAAGTCCATTTAGGTCAAACCTAGATTTATCTCAAGAGTTATTCATCTGACTCCTCAATCTCTTCAAACTTCAAATTATAATCCATTGATTTAGTAGATAGAGAAGACCTTTGCGACTGAACATCGGAATTTGAATCATGATGTGCAGAGGGGCTTGCTGTTCTGAAATGTTCTTTGGAAGTAAATGATTTGCTCTGCCTTGGGTGTTTGTCATACTCCCCTATTTCAGCTTTATACAAAATGTTGTTTATGTGGTACTGGGCCGTAGATCGAGCATAAGAATTCCCAAGTTTCTTCAACTTCATTGCTACAAGTTCTCCGTATGTGGTGTATTCGTCTCTCGAGAGAGATTTGTGGTTACTTTTTGTAATTATTCTATCTTTGACTGCCGGTTTCTCTATCCTTGGTGCATCGCTCTGCAGATTTGATTTGCTGCTTTGATCCTCGCGGTGCTGCTCCACCGCAACAAAACAAGGTCTTTTTCGAATCTGAAAGAGAAGTAAATATTTAAACTCAGTGCGACAGCATTGTGAATGGCAATGGAAAAAAGAATGGTGGGATTCGCAAAGCGTGTGTCTGTCCAATACTCTGTTTATAGTCTGTGAGTCACAAATTGAGTAAATGTTTAGTAAACAATGTGAATTCTTAAAGTGGGCCTGCGGAATTCACTATCCATGTCCCGCAACAAAGAAGCATTTCGACGGCGAAGTGTCAATAACTTCTTGCAAGGAGCGGAAGTTGGCACCGCGGTGGGTGGGAGGCGCTAGTAAACCGACGAACGCGCGTGATCCATGACCTATCACTCGTACTTATTAAAAGCGTGAAATTCCGCCGAGGTAGCAGCTGATTATTTAATAAATTTCAAGAGTATTCTATTCTATTCAATATGAAAACTTTGCATTGAAGAGCGTTCACCAGTTCCACACTGTAACCGACTGCAGTCGAATCTTCCGACTATCCGGCGATCCGATTTAATAGAAATTTTGCAAACCTTTGTAGTTCCGCTATAGTAATACCAATACCTACATTATTTTGATGTTGGAAACCGAATCAAACCAATCCATTACCTAAACCGCTTACGTCTTTAATTAATTAGAATGTTTGTCAACATTTGTACCGATAACACAAATATGTTTTCAATTTGTTTCTTTACTTATCTACTAACATCAATATGTTCATAAAAAATATGTGAGTTCTGAACTTGTGACCGACTTTGTTAAAGCATCTGGCTTCGCATCATTATGATTCTGTTTGAGCGTACTTATCAATGCCAAATGTGTAAAAACAAAGTTTACCTTTTGTGATACAGCTATTTGCCGTGACTTTAGAAACGACAACCTGTGAAAAGCAAACCAACTACTATTATTACGTTTCGTAAATAGTTCTCTTCGGTACTGGCTCATGAGCACTTTCATTTTACTCTCAACCGTGCTGACATCTGTACCCATCGCACTTGCTATTTCGAGCCAAGATTCTTGTTTTTTAACTTTATCTCTATAATGTTTTGATGAAATATCCCACAGCTCAGGTTTCTCTTCAAACATTCTGATTAATTTGAAAACTAACTCGCTGTTCCAATAGAAAGTGGTCATGTTTACAACAAATTACAACAGCGGAACACAAACGACAACACGTGCACGGCGTGCGGCGATATTCACAAACTAACCTAGTGTATTATCTATGAACTAACCGGCCGAAGAAAGAGCAAATAGCCGCCCTTCTCGCTCGCGACCTCGTATAGTGAGACAGCTATATACACAGGCTACGCGTGTGCGAAAAAAGAGAATTTGTTTGTGCAGGCAGACATTCCAGTTTATCGACAAGTTTGTAAACGTTCTTGTACAATGTTGTAAACGTTTCGGATTCAACAACCTTGTCAAATTCTGTGCTATGAATTATGATTACGTTTCACTGAAATTAAATGAAAATAACGGACACTCTTGAGATTTGATAAATTCAAAATACTTTCTGATTTGTAAGTTATTTGAATCCTGAAATACGAGAACTGTCTATTGTTAAATAGTTAGGTGCGCAAATCCGGGAGCCCTAATTTCAATACATACCTACCTAGGTCATTGTGTCTCACAAATCGATAACCACAACATAAACAAAGTCACGCAAGGGCCGCGCGCCGCAACGAAACAATGCGAGCACTAATTTGCCATCTCTTTATGAAGTATAATGCTACGGCTACATTGTTTTTTTTTTAAACGGGCGACGTTTGTTGGCGTTCTAGTTAAGCGATTGACTGCTGCGCTGCGTGTCGCGGGTTCGATTCCCGAATGGAACAAATATTTGTATGACCTACAAGTAGTTGTTCCGTTCTGTTTGTGTATGTGAGTTTAAATGTTTGTAAACGCACCCACGATACAGGAGAAATTCCTAGTGTGGGGCAACGTTTTAGGTCACTAAAATATGTCCTCCTAGGGCGTCCCCTCTCGGCATTTCCACTCACATCCCCCCCACCTTTCGTTAGTCTCCTTCCATTCATCCTCTGAACATGACCACGACCGTGCAGAATGTTGGGCCACAAAAGGGATGAACGAAAGGCAATTGCATGCAGCTGAGATGAGAATGCTAAGAGGAATGTGTGGACACGTATGGATCTATCCATACGTGTCCACACATTCCTCTTAGCATTCTAATAAGAAATGAGTAGGTACCTACTTACATAATATGAGGAAGTCTGAAAGTGGCACCGGTGACTGAAAAGTCGTGCGGAAATCGGTTGTGGTATGGGCATGTGATGCGGAGGAATGAGGAAAATGTCGTGAAGAAAGTTTTGAGTATGAATGTCGATGGCTATACGAGTAGGGGATGACCAAAAAAACGATGGATGGGCTGTGTGAAAGATGATTTGGCTGGAAAGGGAGTGACTACCGAGAAGTATGAAAGGGACATGTTGCGCCGACCCCAAATAAACTAGCACAAGGTTAGGACAATGATGATTTAGAAAACAATCTTCAAGACGACCATAGTCTGGTGCTAGTAGACTACTGTTCGATATAGGGAACAAACTTTAAAAGAAACTAGATTTTTGTTGACTAGGATTTAATTGCGTTTTACAACAGGCAACGACTTAAGGTTACAATATTATTAAGATTAAAAATAGGGAGCACAAACTATGCAACAGTACAGGGGGCCTAAAATGGACGCTTTGGCAGAATCATAATATGATCTGCGTACAATTCATACAACTCGAAATTCATCTGTTTGACAGCTGCTATTTGACATTAGACTTCAATAAAGCAATTCATATTTTGTGGACCATTTTACGAAACTGAAAGAAGAAAAGAAGCCTGAAAGTTTTTTTTGCGTTGCCTTATCACATATTTTTTTAGCTTATCATTCATAGTCACATAATATTTCGCAAGGAATACTTTTCTACAGCATTTATTCTACTTTCAGGCTTCTTTTCCCACACCCAACATTCTTTCTTCCATACATAACCGTAGGTACCAAAATGGCTCGACTGGCTGTTCACAATAGTGTGCTGGTACCAGCACACTATTGTGAACAGCCAGAAAATTATGTGATAAGGCAACGCAAAACAAAATTTAAGAAAAGGTATGCTTGGATGGTTTGGTCATGTTCAGAGGATGAATGGAAGGAGACTAACGAAAGGTGAGGACGAAAGGTGGGGGGGATGTGAGTGGAAATGCCGGGAGGGGACGCCCTAGGAGGACATATTTTAGTGACCTAAAACGTTGCCCCACACTAGGAATTTCTCCTGTATCGTGGGTGCGTTCACAAACATTTAAACTCACATACACAAACAGCCAGACCCGGAAAAACTACTTGTAGGTCATACAAATATTTGTTCCTGCGGGAATCGCACTACTGCGCCAACCGCGCCGTTATATTGGTGATGTTCTTCAGATAGGGCAGGTGCGTAGTACTCACAACCGGCGTGAATGTGTGACCAGATGTATGAACTTAAACGAAGTAAAAAGAGTAAGTAAGGAGCGTAGCATGTGGTGTTCTATAGTTTCTGTCTACCCACATGGGAAGAAGGCATGAGTTTATGTATGTATGTTTTATAATTATAACATAGCATCACGACTATTCCCCGAAGGGATAGACAGAGGTGTACCTACCTATAGTACACCCTCATTAAATTTTGCCAGTTACGTTTAGGTTCCAAGTAATAGGGGGCGAGCCTTTTGCCGGGCACAAATCCAAACTTCGAACTGTTACTGAGAAATTTCAGATGGAAAACCCAATAACACTTTGCCTGACCCGGGAATCGAACCCAGGACCTCATGCTCAACAGTAGCGCTTACGACCACTAGACCAACGAGACAGTTTTTTTTATAAAAATGTGGCTGTTATTTTAGTATATTGTGGTGTCATATGACTTCCACGCGAAGTCGCGGGCAGAAGTTAGTTACCTATCTTTAGGTGCAGGTAAAGCCAATAAATAAAATTGAAGTGTCTCTATTAGTTAATGTCAAAATATAAGCTTTTTAGTACATTCATGTAGAAAGTATACACGGTACAACAAATAATCTATTTAAAAAAAAAATATGTTTGTTCTGGCTAATCTCCGAAATGGCTCGACGGATTTTAACCGGACTTTCACTGGCAGATAGCTGATGTTATAAGGAGTTACTAAGGGTTACTTTTATTTTAGAAAAATAAATAAGATCCACGCGGGGGAAGCCGCGGGCAGCAGCTAGTTTTGAATATTATTAGGAAGAACATGGCATCCAAGTCAATTATTTAACTGAAAATGCAGTAAAAATGTATACCGTCACAAATACATAGGATGTCTGGTGTAAATCCTCAAAATCAGTATTTGTAGTTGTTGACGCCGTATGTGCATCCGAACGTGTCAACGTGTAGCTGGCTATACCTATAACGGTATTCTGCAGCCGCTGCCAATAGCGGACCTTCGCCATGACGTGATGTTATGCGTTGGCCAATGAGAAGACCGCTACATCACGCCATACTCGCGCCCGCTGGAAAACGGACACCGCGCGCCACTTGCTCGACCGCCACCAGGGGACGAAAATGGACGCTTTGGCAGAATCATAATATGATCTGCTTACAATTCATATCCCGCAATTCATCTGTCTGACAGTTTTGTATGGAGTTTCGTAAAATGGTCCACAAAATATGAATTGCTTTATTGAAGTCTAATGTCAAATAGCAGCTGTCAAACAGATGAATTTCGAGTTGTATGAATTGTACGCAGATCATATTATGATTCTGCCAAAGCGTCCATTTTAGGCCCCCTGTACTGTTGCATAGTTTGTGCTCCCTATTTTTAATCTTAATAATATTGTAACCTTAAGTCGTTGCCTGTTGTAAAACGCAATTAAATCCTAGTCAACAAAAATCTAGTTTCTTTTAAAGTTTGTTCCCTATATCGAACAGTAGTCTACTAGCACCAGACTATGGTCGTCTTGAAGATTGTTTTCTAAATCATCATTGTCCTAACCTTGTGCTAGTTTATTTGGGGTCGGCGCAACATGTCCCTTTCATACTTCTCGGTAGTCACTCCCTTTCCAGCCAAATCATCTTTCACACAGCCCATCCATCGTTTTTTTGGTCATCCCCTACTCGTATAGCCATCGACATTCATACTCAAAACTTTCTTCACGACATTTTCCTCATTCCTCCGCATCACATGCCCATACCACAACCGATTTCCGCACGACTTTTCAGTCACCGGTGCCACTTTCAGACTTCCTCATATTATGTAAGTAGGTACCTACTCATTTCTTATTAGAATGCTAAGAGGAATGTGTGGACACGTATGGATAGATCCATACGTGTCCACACATTTCTCTTAGCATTTCAGCTGCATGCAATTGCCTTTCGTTCATCCCTTTTGTGGCCCAACATTCTGGGGGCCTAAAATGGACGCTTTGGCAGAATCATAATATGTTCTGCGTACAATTCATACATCCCGCAATTCATCTGATGGACAGCTGCTATTTAACATTAGACTTCAGTATAGCAATTCACAATTTGTGGACCATTTTACGAAACTCCATACAACACTGTCAAACAGATGAATTGCGGGATATGAATTGTATGCAGATCATATTATGATTCTGCCAAAGCGTCCATTTTAGGCCCCCTGATCCATACAAGACAGCAGGTCTAACCACTGTTTTATACAGGGTGTTTGGTGCATCGTGTGCCAAATTAAAATGGTCAACTGAAGGGGTCATCCGCTAGCCTTTCAGACCCCTTAACACCCCTCATGCTCTGTGGATTTTTTTTTATCGACTTTTTATTGTTTTCCAAAAAAAAGACCCAAATTTTACATTCAAATACAGATTTTAAAAAAAATATAAGGCGTAGACTCTGAATTTTAATTTTATTTCGATGTGTATTGTTTAAGAATACTTTTAAATACAAAATTAGTGATATTAGTCACCTAGTTTTTTTTTTAATTCACTCGCAAAGGTAAAACTTAAATTAAAGCTTTATAAATAGCTGTAACATGTACATGTTACAGCTATTTATAAGGCTACAAAAAAAAAAAAAAAGCGACCGGGATCTTCCAACTCCCTCATTAACTCTCCAGTCTATCCTCTTTCTAATGATGTGCCACATGCCATAAAAGTATTTTAACAACTTTGTGAATTCGCTAGAATTGTGAATCAAGTCACATAAAACTACATTCCAAATTCTAATGAAAAAATATTTATTGCGGAACTGTTACTTGAGAAAGAGGTAAAATTTGTTTTCTCACTCTTTCACAGTAAAATCTATCTTCTATCTCTTTCTTGCATACCTTAAATCAGTTTGAACAAATCGCGCCGCCCGACCCGCCATTTTTTTAGTCGAGACATGACTGCCTCTGCTACCTAACGTGAGTGCTAGTTCACCATACTCCGCGATTCTTTTATTACTTTGTTATCGTTAAGTTTTGCTGGTTCTTGTTACATTTGTTTAATTTTTGTTGTTATTGTTAAACTTTGAGTTTTTTGTTATTGCAATGGCGACATTCTCTAACGAAGAATATGCGGACATCACCATGATCGCGGCTCCGTAAGCCACCAGGCTTACGGAGCCGCTAATGGCGTCGCTTGTGCAGCGCAACGACTTTACCAGGAACGCTTTCCTGGTAGACGATTACCTGGCCGCAGAGTCTTCCAAGACAAATACCGACGCATACGCGAGACTGGCAGTGTTACTTTTAATGAACCAAGGGGCCATATTGTGCGACATAATGTTGAAGTAGACGAGAGAATACTGGCACTTTTTGAGGAAGACCCTACAAGAAGCATTAGAAATGTGGCATCACATCTTGATATTTCAATATGGAAAGTGTGGAAAGTACTTCGTCAAAACAAAAAGCATCCATTCCACTACACTCCGGTGCAAGGTACGTAATTTTAAACTAACTTTAAACCCGTGCAAGCTTTGTTTGACCTTGCCTTTGTTTAGCAGGTAATGGGTATGGTATGGCGTCATTCCAGGTAGTGAATCTATTAGCACGAACAGCGGGTCCTTTCTTGTGCAATTACTTATTGCCCAAGAGAAATTTAAAAGAGTTTTTTGTTTGTTGCAGGTCTTGAGGGTGGCGACTTTGAGAGACGAGTGGCTTTTTGTCGGTTTCTTTTACACACGGATGTGGATGATCCTGATTTTTTAAAAAGAATACTGTGGACGGATGAATCCAAATTTACCAAGGATGGGATCCTCAATTTACACAATTTGCACCACTGGACCACGAAAACGCAAAACCCACGTGTTAAAAGACAGAAATCTGGAGGAGTGATTGGGAATCAGGTAATTGGACCGCATTACCTGCCCGATAATCTCAATGGCGAAGACTACCTGGAATTCCTACAAAATGACCTGCCCGAATTAGTGACCGATGTGCCCGTATTTAATGAACGTGTGCCCATTGTATTTCAAAATGACGGCTGTCCCGCGCATTGGCGATTGACTGTGAGGGAATATCTCGACAATGTGTTCCCCAATGCATGGATTGGACGCGATGGCCCTATTCTATGGCCACCACGTTCCCCAGATCTAACTCCGTTAGACTTTTATGTCTGGGGACGTGCCAAAGAGTTGGTATATGCCACGGAGGTTCCAACTAGGGAGGTATTAGTCCAACGCATAGAAGCGGCATTCAATACTATTAAGGAGGAAATACGACTTCGTACAACAACTGTTGAAATACGAAACAGGTGTCGGGCCTGCATTCGCAACAGAGGCCAAAAATTTGAGCAAGATTTGTAACAATGATTAAATAAATGTTAAAAATGCAATTTTGTTTTTTTATTTCAAGTAAATCCCACGAAAGATACAGATATGAGACACGAATTTACCTAACCATAAGAATGAGATAGCAGATTTATAGGTTTGACAGGTATCATTTAATAGACTTTTTTTTTAATCATAATTTTGAATATTAGCCTTAGGTGACTCGATTCACAATTCTAGCGAATTCACAAAGTTGTTAAAATACTTTTATGGCATGTGGCACATCATTAGAAAGAGGATAGACTGGAGAATTAATGAGAGAGTTGGAAGATCCCGGTCGCTTTTGATTTTTTTTTTGTAGCCTTATAAACAGCTGTAAAATGTACAGCTTTAATTTAAGTTTTACCTTTGCAAGTGAATTAAAAAAGAACTAGGTGACTAATATCACTAATTTTGTATTTAAAAGTATTCTTAAACAATACACATCGAAATAAAAATAAAATTCAGAGTCTACGCCTTATATTTTTTTTTAAATCTGTATTTGAATGTAAAATTTGGGTCTTTTTTTTTGGAAAACAATAAAAAGTCGATAAAAAAAAATCCACAGAGCATGAGGGGTGTTAAAGGGTCTAAAAGGCTAGCGGATGACTCCTTCAGTCGACCATTTCAATTTGGCACACGATGCACCAAACACCCTGTATATCTTCCCCTTAAGTTTAAGGGAGCATTCCCTTAAACTTAAGGGACTCGCAGATTGTTCTCGTGACCTGCCAGTTCAGGGTTCGAAAAAAACAGTTTTTTTTTAATTTTATAAAACCATCAGTTCAAATAGTGTTATAAACAAGAGTTTTTTTTTTTTAGTTTATGCCATTCATTTCAAGGAATTAAAAGACTGTTTTCGACATTCGGATTTATTCAATAAGACGTACATACGAAATAAACTGGGTACCGCGAAAGCTGCAAAACTTGTCCCAGTTTATAAATACCTAATTACGAAAAAGTAAAACTAGTTTCATCAAATAAAATTGTTATCATTTTAATTTTTATTGATTTGAATATGATGAATCAATGATATTATATTAAAATTATAATGCTTTTTTTTTCAAAATAAGAAAATGCACCAAATGTTTATTTTTATTAAAACTAAGTTCAAAAAATCTTACTGGATGTTTTTTTCTGAAATAATCATTCAGTAGGATTTTTCGAAGAGAGTTAGTTATATTGCCGATTCTAATAATTATAATTCTGTAAAGCCATATTTGTTATGGCCGCGAATCATATTTAGATCAACATACAACCTGTTACTGACCTGCAAATAGCAAAAAATGTAATAAAATTTGAATTTCGCGGGCTACCCTAGCGCTAGCGCATCCCCCTTAATTAATAATGGTAGTACACACACGGCTACACATCAAGCTATACATGTCCAGTATTAGCTGATCTCGCATTGTATAGGATTTCCGTACAATGAGAGGTCAGCGTATACTGGAAATTATGTGTAGGTAGCCGTGTGTAGTTAGATCTTTGATTGAATAAATTACTTGTCATATTATATGTTTTAATTACAAAGATTACAATGCCAAATATTTTCCATAGGTTTATTTCCTAATTAAAAAGTAGTACAAAAATATAACATAGCATAGACTATTTTTTTTTTGTTTTTTGTAAAATGGGCAGTTTTCACAGAAGGATCAAAAAACTCTTAGCGGACTATAACTAACTAACTATTACAACTGAGGTATGAGTACTAGAAAAGTCAGAATTCGCAACTTTTCCCATACGTACATTTTGTTGGAATGGGAATGAGGCTTTACATAAAATTCTTCTTTTTTATTTTTCAGGAGACCATCTCAAGATTCTCAACTACATTATTCATGAAAAATTTAACTTTCTCAGCAAACATTAGCAAGTAGTATTTAGATTCCATGATGACTTCCACAGAAAGACATTAGAATGCCAAATTCCACCAATCAATACAATAAAATCATTTATTCCAATTTCTTTTTTGTTTGTTTGCATATAATATATCATTGTACTGCCCCTATCGAAATTTATTTGGGATCAGGGCAACAGGTCTTTTTAGGGTTCCGTACCAAAATGGTAAAAAGGAACCCTTATGGTGAGACTAAGTCTGTCTGTCACACCTGGATATCTCAAGAACTACTAATGCTATCAACTTGAAATTTAGCATAGTTTTAGATGAAGTTTGCCCAACTATTATGCAAACAAGAAATAAATTTAAAACAAATATATCTTTTTTGCAAAAGAGACTGAAAGGGGGTCTTAAAAATTTGAAGTGGGGCTACTTGGGCATGTGGGGTATCATATGAAAGAGCGCTGTTTGCACATTCTCAGACATATTTTTTTGTTTTTTTTTTATGCGGCATAGTTTCCAGCTTTAGATGAAAAATGTAAAAAAAAATACCGTTCCCCCCCCCCCTTATCTCCGAAGTTTGCATAGATACAAATCTGAAATTATTCTACGTGATAGAAGTTTATGTAAATATTACAGGAAAAATAAAACGATGTCTCTAAATAGCAGTTTTTCAGAAATCATCAACATCATATTATATACATAGGTACGGAACCCTCGGTGCGCGAGTCCGACTCGCTCTTGACCTTTTTTTTTTATTTTTCAGTAGACAATCTGAACTACATTATTCATGAAAAATTTAAACTTTCTCAGCAAACATTAGCAAATAGTATTTAGATTCCATGATGACTTCCACAGAAAGACATTAGAATGCCAAATTCCACCAATCAATACAATATAATTATTTTGTTCCAATTTCTCTTTGCCTCATGTCCAAATATTTCATGTTAAATGTGATAGATTAATATTCTATTGTCAGTTAAGGTTGAATTATACAACCCTGTTGTTCCTTTTACCTACGTTTTAAGAATCGGTTTAAATACGTAATATAGCAAGTCATTCATAAAAACTGTTCAACAAAAATAATTAAAATATTTAATTATTAATATTTGTAATGTTTATCTGATTTTTTCATTCTTTTATTTTGACTTCTCGACTAGTTAATACTTTTTTTTTTTAATTATAATTGCAACAATGTTGTGTGCTTGTAAGTAAATGTATACGTCCCTAAAAGGAACAACAGGGTTTTTGTTACATACTGTATAAATAAAAATATTTTTTTTGTTTGTTTGCTTAAATGTTCATTCTACTGCCCATATCCAAATTTATTTGGGGTCAGCGCAACAAGTCTTTTTTCATCCATACTTCCCTATTAATTGTCATCTCAGTAGTCACTCGCTTTATAGCCATAGCATCTTTCAAACAGTCCATCTATCATTTCTTTGGTCTTCCCCTACTCGTATATCTATCCACATTCATAATACTCAATAGTTCATTGACAGAATTTCCCACATTCCTCCGCATCACATGCATCAACACCAAAAAGAATAATCACAAGTCAAAGTCAAATTATTTATTTCAAATAGGCACATAAATGGCACTTTTGAACGTCAAAATTTACAAATAAAATAGAATTGATTCTAGTCACCCCTTCCAAAAGGTAGCTTAAGTAACATTTCCTCTCTCCTTAAACATCATCATTACATAATACAGTTCCCTGCTCTTGTTTCATGTGTATTTTTGTATATATTTATTAGATAAATCTATGTTTTGGGTATGTATGTATTTATTGTATATGTTAATGGTACACTACTGACTCCTGCTCCCTTTAATCCATACAAAGGTTGTCTGTAAAAGATCGCTTTTAGCGATAAGACCGCCCATTGTGTCACCCTATGTAACATTTAAACATTTTTATCTGTAACTTTTATGGTGTACATAATAAAGAGTATTCTATTCTATTTGTATGGAGAAGAATGGGCAAGAAACTCCACCGTTACTCTTTTAAAATGTTTTACAATATTTTGTACATCAATTATATAATTATATGAAGACGATGCACCTAGAATAAAATTAATATACAACAATAGGTAAACAGAAGTGATTATTATATTATATAAATATATATTTTTTAATTAGTAAGTATTCAATTCTTTGATATTTTATAACAAGTTTTTTTTTATATCAACTTATTATAACTAGTTCATAATTAAAACACTTTTTTAATAGTTTACTTACACTGTTATCAATATTAACACAATTGGCACATATTAACACATTATGTTTACATTGCTGTTGTGTAAGACTATAATCAGCAGTTTTCTAAGATAAAATGATTATCTTTTATGAACAATCTTCAGTTTCTACTTTGTACTTGAGAAGCTTGAAAACTGTAGTAGTCGCAGAACAGCAGTAGCAGCGATGTCAGAAGTAAATAGCAGCAGTAGCCGAAGCAAACAGCAATGGGGTGACATCATTCATGCTGCCTTCATGTCTTTCTCCTAGTTTTAAAACAAAATCAAATTATTTTTTGCTCAAATACAGTACTTAATCATTAGGTGGCAAACAAGGCACATCAACTAAAAGGCCTTTTAGGCCTTCATCAGCCATGGCTGAACACCAGCCATCGGCCGAGACATTGCTGCCAATCGTATAGTTTCTTCTTTATTTAGGGCCGAATTTTCAGTCTCCACATATTTTTTTATTTATCACACTAAATTAGAATGGTATTTAATTAAAGGTGACTATGTAGAAAGTTCGCCCAAGGAAATATAGGTATTCATCATTGAGTTAAAATGTACCTATAAAACTTAATGGTATTCATAATTATTGTGAGGTGTTGCTTGATTTTTAACTATGTCAAAAAGCTTACCTGCATTGATTAATACAGAAGATTGGTTTTCCATGTCCAGCTTTAGAAAGTAAGAAGTTTAGAACATTTCGTTAGAGAGTAGTAATGTGATATAAAATATAATCCTTGTTTAGAACTCTAATTGTGTATACAATTCAAGTCAAAACAACGCTAATCAAGTAATCATTATTTTGAAGTATCATATCTTTTACTCAGTGTTGCCAACTTTTTTTTCCCCGAGTCCACTTATCCACTAGCGGCGTTTCTTCAAACCACCAGCAGGCTTAGCACGAGAACCCTCTCTACGCGTTTTGTCGACGGAAGAATAGACAAAAATTACATTTCAGTGTAGACAACAGAAAATTTTCTACTGACTGTAGCACGGCGATTACAAAATCAAATGTGAAGAGACTTGTCTTCTCTACCCTAGACAACTGTCTACAACGTCGAGCACGACGTACAGACGCCAGCACATCAAGCTACTACAATCTGTCAAATTTATTAAATAGGTTTCAACTTTATCGCTACAGCTTAAGGTTCAAGGTTGATTGGGAAAATTTGACAGTTCCGGGTAGCTTGACCTGCTGGCGTCTGTACAATCTTTATCCGATTTTGACAGTTTGGGATAGAAAACATTCTTTCGAAATAATAGAATAGACCTAGACAAGGATTTGGTAGTTGTTTTTTCGAGTAATTTTAGGCGGTGCTTTGTTGCTTTAACATTGTTGGGTTCAAATCACCGGTATTATTTAAGTTTTTAGAAAAACTTCAGCGAAGATGGGAAGACAGCTTCCTTTGCTTGTTTAGCTTTTGATCTTCCAGACAGTGAGTTTCTGTAGAATTATAGAATAAGCAAGGAGATAGGGAACTCGGCCATGACCAGTCGCCCAAAACTTCTGTAAACAATAGATTTTTGGTACCTAACAACAATAAAATAAGAAAAACAAAAGATCCTACAATTTTTACACTATGTTGTCCCTTATTAACTTTGATCTACTAAATACATTCACAGGGAATATAAAAATCTGAAAATCTTCTCATTGAACATTTAGCTCACTGACTACATCTCATAGACTCAGTTTTATATGGAGCTTATACTAATAATTACTTACATAAAATATCGATAAACAACAATAAATAACAAAGTACCTAGTTAAAACATAAAGGCTCCCGTAGACAGGCGCGATGGCGTGACCCGCCAGTCTGCGGTAGCCTTAATAGATACTTACCTACTTTTTGCGTGACGCAATCAAAATAGTATAGTTATGGCACTCTAAAACTTGGTAGCTTTAACTGGTATGCCATAAATCAAAATGTATCATTTTAAATAGACCATTTACGTTTTGTTATTGAAGAAACATTAATTAAAAACACTTTGCTTCATATATTTGTTTGAGAACGAAACGCAAAAAATACTGTAAAATTGGGAAGTAATACACACCACTAGCGAATACCCCGTTGCTATAGACAAGTCACTGTCTACGAAGAAACCCGAGTCTAAGTGTGACATCGTGCTCGCGAAGAAGAGATAACGAGAAGTGTAGACAAGCGATGTCTATTCTACAGTAGAGTAGAGATCGAAAACGCCATGCTAAGCCTGCAGAAGTAAACTACATTCGTTTAGCAATTTATTATTTTTTATTCCTATTATCGACGTTCGGTCGCCGTTTTGGAGGTCCACCTGAAGATTTGAGAATGAAAATAAAACATAACTTTATAGTCATTTTTAACATCATCCTACCTACTCTATTATCTATATTATAATAATAATCTTATTAATATATTTAAAAGGAAAAACTGACTGACTGACATATCAGCGCAATTTTGTAGGCTAGCTCTACGAAGGGGTTTTTGAAAATTCACCGTTTAAGGGGGTAAAACGGGGGATTTTGTTTGAATGAAAAATCTTATTCCTTTTCTTAATAAACTTGAATCTTCGTACGAATACCTGTCTAAGGAAGTAATAAATTTTGTCATTATTCGTTTTTCGAAACGACCCCTCAAAGATGAGGAACAGGGATTAAGGTGGTGTTAATGTTTGTGTGGGAGAATTTTAACGCGCCTCCCAATTACCTCAAAACTCGGTACTTATACTTAAAACAAAAAAAAAACTACGTATTTCAGGGTTTTTCAAAAATTAACCCCTGACTTGGGTTGAAAGGGGGTAGTAAAGCTTATGGGGAGGATTTTACTGCTTGCTTCAATTAATTCGAAATAGAGTATAAATAACATTATTTAAGTCATATAATGCAAACACACAGGTAATCAGCTTAATCAACCTCAAATGTTCCCACTGCATGCCGGACACAGGCCTCCTCTCTGTGTCGTAGTGCACAAGACTGTGTCGTGGTGAAAAGGGGAGACACAGTTTATACATAATAAATTATAAGAAATCTTATTCCTTTGATCTATTTTGAAAATTGGTCCGAATACTTATTTATATCTAAATAAATCATAAAGATTGTAATCATATATTTTCGAAAACTAGCTTTTAAAGGGGGTGTCTAATTTTAGGAGGAAATTACAATATCCACGCTGACGAAGTCACGTGCGAATTGCTAGTCACAAAATATTTACTGAAAAAGTTAGTGAAGATGTTTGTTAGATACACATAATACACAATAATGGTTGACGGGCAGATTTTTTTATCCTAGAAGTACGTTCTGAGATATTTTTTAGGGGTGACCAAGCCCCCAGGTTTAGTAGAAATACCAATAAGTTGACAACACTGCTTTTCTACGATTTTTTCATTGGCCACAGATAACTAAAACGTGAAGGAAACGTTTCGTTACTTATTTCAATTATGGTAGTATAAGGCAGAAAGGCAGAAACTGTTTTTTAAAATTGGTTTTTCATTTTTCAGCAATCATTGTACATTTCATTTATAAGCAGTAGTAGACCATCAGTTGTAATTAAAACCAAAAATTTTAGCAAAATTATTCAGAAGCGAATAATTCCTATCTGGTGAAACAAAACGCTTAATCGAAAAAAATGGGTCGACAGATCCATGACATGATGACATCCCTAGAAAACGATTGCGAGCAGTGTTGGCTTAATTTTGGAATCGCATTCTGTAACAAAACGTGTTACGCAATTATCATGCCGGTTTCTCTCCGTTCGAAACGAAGCCGCCAATGGTCTGGTCACACACGCACGCGCCTCAAGCTTGTTGTACAGACGCCAGCACATCAAGCTACTACTATCTGTCAATTTTCTTTAATAGATTTTCAACTTTATCCCTACAACATAAGGGTCAAGGTTGATTGGGAAAATTTGACAGTTTCGGGTACCTTGACCTGCTGGCGTCTGTACTGTACACATAGTAGCGCGGTTGTTGTAAGTTTTGTCTCTGTTCAGTTTCTTTACTCCTATAATCTAGGTATGTAAGTATCTAAGTATGCAATTTCAAGTGAGTAGATACATAGCTTACCGGATTGTATTCTAAATTGGATATCGAATCTTGAGGAATGTTTAAAGGCATTAGACTTGACATTTCCTGATAGGCGAACCATTTTGATAAATAAATGTCTTCTACTCCGCTACCCGATAAAGGACCAGAAAATTTCTTCTTTTCTCTGTTGTATTGTCCCTTGAGACTTGCCCATTTTAAATTTACTTCCTTTTCTGTTATCCCTATTGTTTTTGATATCTCCGAAAGGGCATTTAGCTTTTTGTGTTTATGTTTAAAGTCAATAGATGTAGCGTCCCATAGCACTGGTCTTTCTCGAATTAATTGTATAAAAGACAAAGTATTTCCTTGATTCCACTCCATCACTACACTTAAAACTTTAAAAAGCGTGACGAGACGTCTTCGTCTGGAGAGCACTAAACACGAAATGAGTGATTTCACCCCCCCCCCCCCCCGCCCCGCAGGCGAACGCTTGTGATGTTATACCGATACGTTCGTCGCGGTTATAAATATGTTTGTGTTTTTGCTAACACGGAAACATGGCGCAGCAGACCCGGCCTAACAACAAAACAGTTAGGCCACGCCCTCAAACCGGTTGTCTAAAGCTGGGTCCGCTGCGCCCAGTTTTCGTGTTATAAAAACCCCTAACATCGTTACCTAACCGATTTGGGGGCGCCATTTCGCCAAATCGGTTACGTAACGATGTTAAGTAGGTAGGTATATGTTTTACCTTTTTATAGCACGAAAACATGGCGCAGCGAACCCGGCTTTTAACAAAGGTACCTAGAAACCGCGCGTTTGGTCTATTTCAGCTACATTTTACTTTTAAATTTTTTACTACATTTTACTGTGGGGTCGGTCGGGCTGCTGACATTAAATCCATCTTTATTTTGCAAAAAAGATCTGACAGTCATTTATTTTAATACTTAGGTACTAGAAATAAAAATAAAATGGATCAACCATCCATTTTTCAGGTTATGCCTCCGTCTCACAGAGAGGAGGCCTGTGTCCCAGCAGTGGGAACATTATATGCTGATAACGTATTTTGCAATTAAATGAAAGAAAATTTAAAACACAATAGAAGTAAGTCTCAGATTATTATAATCTGAGAAGTAAGTATGTAGGTACACTTTGTAAACAAGCATATTACTAATTAGAGGATTATATCCACGATAAGAATGCTTGGAAACATGCTGGTCCAGATCCTTAAGACAAACTAGACTTCGAGTCTAGACAAAATCAAATTGGTTGTACTTATAATTTATTATTTTTATGACATTGATTTTACATTCTGTGATTACCCTCATTTACCGATTACTACATTTTTTTTATGAAAACATATATGTATAAGTACCTACCTACGTTTACAATTTTTGTAAATATTATTATTGTGAGCACCATTTATTTATCACATAATTACTTTATCTGTCATTGCTTAAATTTTAATTATTTTTACCTGTTGTGGTATAGGTAGTCATTTTATTCTAGATGCATCGTCTTCATTAATGTATGTACTTACCTAAACAAAATATTGTAAAACCTTTTTAAAGAATAACGGTGAAGTTTCTTGCCCATTCTTCTCCATAAGAAACTACATTTTGGAAGGGGCGACTAGATTACCTGTGTTTCACAAAAACTGTACTTAAGTACGAATTGCCTCAGTATTTTTAAATTATTTTTAATCAAAAACATTGTTCACTCTTGGTCAGAAACAGGCACTTGTTGTAGTTGTGGTGTAATATTATGTAAATTATTTAAAGGTGTGTGTGTGTGTTTATATTATCGTAATAGATCAGTCAGTGCTAGAATTAACCCCCAATTAACGGGTCCGTGGCTTAGGCCCCCAGTGGTCGAGGCACCTGTGGCCGACGCCCCCGATTCGATTAATTTAATTCAAAGCCATTTTTGATCAAATGTACTGTCAGGCAAATGTTTTACAAAAATAATAAATGTATTTAATGTACCGTCACAGAAGAAGACAGTGGTGCACATTTTTAATTCCATCCAAAGAACATCTCTAAAGTTTTCCAGTGCAGGATGTCAGGAAGACCATTCTTAAGACGGAGATATATGCCAGTGACCTTGAGTGGTTAGCTTGCGCGTTCTGTACTGAGCTCACGCAACGCGTCGTACATTCAGCCAGTAATAGGACTCGCCCATCAAGGAGCGCTGTCCCCAATTTGACGCATTATTAATTTATTAAACACAAAACAAAAGGTATTTTAATAAAACGCGTATACTAAAATATCAACAATTAAATTATCTTTAAATTGGTGAAGGTTTCAGAAAAATACGCTTGGTAGATTTTGCACCATTCTCATTCTATAACCGCGTTAGACATAACTTTACAAATTAATTTCACTATGTAATATAAATATAATCTAAAATATTCACATATCAAGTTATTGAGAAAATGCTCTAATTTATCATATATTTTTTTTAAATCATTAATACTACTCGTTTAGACGTGATCTTCAGTATAAAATCATTAAAAGTCGGTTATCGTCCCCTTAAGTAGGTCTTCGCATCCGATCAGGTTATTCCTATGATTACTGCCGTCACTGCGTCTTGACCAAATAACGGCCAAGTGCGTGTCAGACCACGCACCATGAAGGGTTCCGTAGTTGGGATGAATTCATCCCAAAAAAAAACTTAACATTGTAGTTGAAATACATGTTCTCTCCTTTATCGATTTACGCCACGATCAATTTTACAATTGGAAATGTAAGTTTGTAATTGCAAAAAAATATTTTTCTATGTAATAAAACTAAAAATTGACGATTTCCGGACTTTTTTCTTTATTTGTGCTGTAAGACATTGCTTCTTACCAAATTTCATTATGTTAGGTCAACGGGAAGTACAGACGCCAGCACATCAAGCTACTACAATCTGTCAAATTTCTTAAATAGATTTTCAACTTTATCGCTATAGAATAAAGTTCAAGGTTGATTGGGATAATTTGACAGTTTCGGGGAGCTTGACCTGCTGGCGTCTGTACCTACCCTATTAGTATTGATTTATTTGCGAGTATCAAAATAATATGTCGCATAAATCGCCGTATTTTTTATTGTGTTAACTTAGAAGCTTGGTTTTTTTAGAGCTCCAACGGACCGTAGACCCACGTATTAGATATCAACTTGAGCCCCTTTTTCTCAGGAACGCGTGGATGCCTCCACCCTGAGTCGCGCCAGTATGTAGAAGCCTTTATATCAAGCTTGACGCAAAAAAACGATATTTTCTAGTTTCCGTTAAATTTGTGATCGACACTAAAGTAAAAATAAACAAAACAATGCCATTTGTGGACAGACAACAGTGCTGCCACCGATGACGAGCCTTCAGTTTTTACCCTATTTTTCACGGTCACCCCGGATGCTGTCTCCCGGGAGATGTCTTGTTCCTAATCTCTGGCTATCATTTAACCGGCTGGAGTGAACATTGACGAGGAATAGAGCTCCCACCTCTTTCTTGCCTTTTTTGGACGGCATGAGCGTAGATTCGCAAGAGCAAACATGCTCGGAGGAAGGAAGTATTCTAGTAAGATGTTTTGTCCGGATAGCCGTGGAATACCTCTCCACTCCTCAAGCACCTCAGGATATGTTGACCCCTTGCTACGTCACTATATGCTAATGACAGTTTCCGGGCGCGCCCATTATTGAGGGTGCAAGTCACCCCCTGCTATTTTAACTGTGTATATAATGATAGCCCTGTTTAGTTCCCTTAATCAATGTTTCGGAAAAATATGTAACAGCATGTTTGTAGGTTTATGTGCCATTTTTTTTCTCTGGCGAAGCAGAGAGAATAATCATATCATGCTAATTAAATGCAGTCATAAATTAGCCCGAATTATAGAAATTGATGCCACGGAATAGTAGGTACTGATACGCGAGTGGCACAAGACCGAGGTAAATGACAAAATCCAAGAAAGGTCCAGTGAGATTACATGCAAGATTCAAAGACCGCACTTTACTTTGCTCAGTAAGCATAGCATGCAAATATGTACACTATACGAATAAATTTAACGTTCATCTTAAAAGTAGGCTGCGACACTTGCTCACAAGCGGTTCTACGAATCTGAACATCCATCCATCGCTTCATTTTCATAAGAAATAGCAAAGTTAATAGCACTCTATGAATCTTGCACTTTATGCCCAATAAACACCCTATGGCACACTAGTATTACAACCTTTTGTCTTATCTATGATTACAACAATTCAAAATTAGAATATTCACTGCCCTACTGGCTACAGCTAAACTCTCCTAAACTACACCGATGACATAAAACGCAATAAGTATACTTACTTACCTCCTGAAATTACGAACTCTAACCGTGAAGTACCTACCTATACAAAATAATCACTACCGGATTCAAAAATCGAACCCTCACTAAATAGGTATTGTCGTCACCATAGATTTATGATTTTTTTTATATTTTTATGGTCTTGGTCGTCTAACCGTTCAACCATTGATTGTATCTCAATGCTTCCAACAGTCATTTCAGTCCCTTAACCCTCATTAATTATTTTTATAATTTTATACATTAATTAACCATTTAAATATTTTTTGTCACAACTCACAAAGGACAGTATCCACCAACCCAACATTAACTACTGTTACAGTACAGCTATCTACAGTTGCAATTAGCGTTTCCTCAATCTTCGGACCCTTATCTTAATATGCAACACCTTATCACAACAAATGAATATGAATTTAATTACCAGTAATTAAGTAAGTAGTCGTCAACAGCAGTAACTAATACCTAGCAACCAATAGGCAAGTTAAAATCGCGGTCGTTTGAGAAAGTTTATTTTTTTGTAAACCGTCGCGCGCCAGTCGCCGCTCCGCCATCATACCGCGCACATGCGCGTTTCCCTGTCAAAAATAAAACCGGTTCCGTAATATCAACACAGTACCTACTAAAATTCTTTTGAAGAAAGTCTTGTGTTCAGTGATTTATTTTGATGATAATCTGAGGAATATTGGAAATTATCAAAATGAATGTAAGTGGTTTTTCTTACTTTCTTATTTTCACTCTTGTTTATTATTCAGAAAAATATTTTTATTGCACTTGGCTGTGATTGTTGTCTATTTGCCTCGAAGTTGGATTTAATCGTTCTGTTCTTAATTCAAAAATAATTTGAGTAGAAATCCTTGTGCTACAACTACAACAGCCTGCAATAACAATTTTCATAATAAGCGAAGGGTTTAAGATTTTTGTGAGTAAAATATTTTTTTAATTGAAAGAAACATGCATTTCTTAAACTGAAAATTCAGTAACAATTTACTTTAATTGTGATCTGCGTACATACATCCCTCAATTCATCTGTTTATCAGCTGCTATTTGACATTGACATTATACTTCTTTTTGTGGGTCATTTTACGAAACTCCATAAAACTGTCAAACAGATGAATTGCGGGATAAGAATTGTACGCAGATCATAATTAATAAGATTCTGCTAAAGCGTCCATTTTAGGCCTCCTGTTTACTACTTAATTAAGCACAGTAAAGTACCTAATAGGTTCTATTCGTAGAGAAACAAAAAATATTTGGTTGTGTTGTAAGATCAACCAAATAATGTGACAAATGTATTTTCTTTTATTTATTTACCTTGAAGCTGTAAAAATACGTTGTCTGTTACATTTCTAGGTCATTTTTCTATGCAAATTGTTACGGTGTTTGGGTCAAAGAAAACGAAAAGATTTCGCGATATTTATAGAATCTTATTAGTTGAGCAAGAGACATCATAGTAAAATGAAAACACGTGTTATGGATTAATTAGAAAACAAAAGAAATCTTTTTCGCCTTTCCGATTTCCGAAAGCGCCAAAGACCATTATTATCCATCCAGCACTGTAGGGTCCAGCAGCAGTAGTCAAAGATTTTTTTTTGTTTGACCCACTGCTGGACAAAGATCTCCCCATAGCTTTCCATTGTTCTTTGTGCATTGCCGTCTCCCGTAAACGCATCTAGGTCGTCATGCCAGTGTTTCCAAGGTCTCCCTTGGCGACAAATGTTATAATACATAAGTAATATTATTTAAATAAATTTGTCAGACCAGAAAATCTCTAAAAGTAAGTAAGTATGGGAATGTAAACATGTCGAATCAAATGCGTTTCCTCACTTTCGACACACACCATGTTTCGAATAACATTTAACATTTTTGTCAAAAGCCAGTGAAAGTTTTCGCTAGAAAACGACTCGACACGCTGTATGTTTAACTTACTTTTACAAAATAATTGTCACTACACTTACTAGGAAAATATCTCTTTAGTATTTTCGCGAACGATTTATCTGACGAATTTATTTGTTTTGAATCGCGAGCATCAGCTAATGGACAGCTGATGTTTTGTAAGATTTACAAATAAATAACGAAAATCTAAATAAACAACAATTTAAAAGACAGTTGCCTTCCAAGTGGTGGTACTGGTGGTCTACTCCGAAGCGTTAATCCGAAGTATCAGCCGAAAGTTCGGCCGTTTTATAAATTCCATAGTTTCCTTTTTTGACTTTGAATCCTTAGCTGTGACTTTATTTCGGGTAAGGATTCCTTACCCGAAATAAAGTCACATTTTTGACTTTGGCTTATCTCTTTGATTGTCGTTTTTTTTTGTTCGCCGTAATCAGCCATAGTTAGCCGTAGTCAAGCAACGGCCGAACATTCGGCCGATACTTCGGATTTATGTTCAGAGTAGCCCCCAGGTCTCTTTCTTCGCTCCCAAAAAACCTTATAAACAAGAAAGTTAATTTTGCAAGGCACTACAATTACGAACGTTCAGCCACAGCCGCTGACTCAAACATGAGGTTGTTTTCATAATAAGCTCTCTAACTGTCAATGTCAACAACAGAATGATCTTACCATGATTTTGCGAAAATATTCGACATTGGTAGGTGATGCTAATTTTTAAATATACTCTACCGACCTTTACAATGTTACGGGGAGTCAGAAACCAGAGAATCTGACAACCAGTTTTAACAAGGGGTATCGTGTTAGACAGTACCTGGGTTGTGGAGGTCAGATAGGCAGTCATCATCATCATCATCATCATCATTTTAGCCGAAGGACGTCCACTGCTGGACATAGGCCTCCCCCGAGCATCGTCACTTCGACCGGTTCTGTGCTTCCCGCATCCAGCGGATACCTGCGGCCTTCACAAGGTCATCGGTCCACCTTGTAGGAGGCCTTCCAACACTACGTCTTCCGGCACGCGGTCGCCACTCCAGAACCATTTGGCCCCATCGGCCATCAGTTCTGCGAGCAATGTGCCCTGCCCACTGCCACTTAAGCTTGGCAATTCTTCGGGCTATTTCGGTTACCTATAACCGACATAGCCCGAAGGAAAGGATAGGCAGTCGCTCCATGTAAACTACTGGTCTTCAGCAGGCTGCATCCGACTGGAAGCCGACCCCAAAATAGTTAAGAAAACGATAGACAGATGATGATGATGACTCTACCGACCTTCAGAAAGCTAAAATGCTTCAAGACCTTCCTTTTTATTCCCAGGATCCAGCAAAAACAAAAGCATGTGCCAAGAAAATGCTTCTTGGTACATGCCATGTCATGTCAAAAGCATGTACCAAGAAAATGCTTCTGAGTAGCAGTGTCTAACCAGAGGGCTAATTGCGTAACACACAATCAGTAGGAATCGGTTTCAATTTGACAGTTCAACAACATTCATTGCGTTATTTAAGTTGTTGAGCAGACATTTTTTTCTACCATAAGAAGCAATGGATTAGCAATATACTTCAAAATCATTCCGATTCCGATTCAAACTGTGTTACGCAATTAGGGTACAGTTTATAGTTATTTATGTCACCAGTAGCAGAACTGTGTAAAACTTGCGGGATAATTGCGTAACACACTATCAGTAGGAATCGGTTTCAATTTGACAGTTCAACAACATTCATCGCGTTATTTACGTTTGTTGAGCAAACAAATTTTTCTAACATAAGGAGCAATGGAATAACAATATACTTCAAAATCATTCCGATTCAAACTGTGTTACGCAATTCGGGTGCTGACCAACATAGCCATTCACAACGATACGATACGCTTCCGTGCCGAATCGAGCATCAATCAATGTTATCTAAGGAGTCCTCTACAGGCTGTTTACAAATCCAAAAGACGAAAATTTTGTCAGTTTAAATCAAACAGACGACCGCCACTCTTCCGAGAGCTATTTGCTGTCGGGGCCAAAGTAAATCTGTTATTGAAAATGTGTCATTTTCGATACGACAACTTGTCGAATGTTTGTGAATTGCTATGCAGTTGCATGTCTATAACAATTTACGAGGATCTACTAAGAAACACATACCTAGGTATATTACCTATAGAACTTCATCATCATCATAGCAGCCGAAAGACGTCCACTGCTGGACATAGGCCTCCCCCAAAGGGGGGGATTGCCATAATCGCCACGCTTGGCAGGCGGGTTGGCGATCGCAGTATAGTGTTAAAATACATAGAGAACGCTGCTGCCCATTCTTTAGTAAGTCCCTTAGTCGCCTTTTATGACTCCCACGGGTAGAAATAGGGAAGTGCTATTCTTAACGTCCGGCACCACACAGACACCTATAGAACTTAAAGTGACCTAATTGGTGATGTTCTTCAGAAAGGTCAGGTGCGTAGTACTCGCAACCGGCGTGCGTATGACCAGCAGGCTTAGCATGGCGTTTTCGATCTCTACTCTACTGTAGAATAGACATCGCTTGTCTACACTTCTCATAATCTCTTCTTCGCGAGCACGAGGACACACCTAGACTCGGGTTTCTTCGTAGACAGTGACTTGTCCATAGCAACGGGGTATTCGCTAGTGGTGTGTATTACTACCCAATTTTACCGTACTTTTGCGTTTCGTTCTCAAACAAATCTATGAAGCAAAGTGTTTTTAACGAATATTTCTTCAATTACAAAACGCAAATGGTCAAGGGGGATGCGCTGAGTAGCCTGCGAAATTCAAATTTTCGAACGTTATTTGAATTCTAAGGATTTTTCGAAGAGAGTTAGTTGTATTGCCGATTCTAATGATTATAATATTCTGTAAAGCAATATTTGTTACGGCCGCGAATCATATTTAAATCAACATACAACGTGTTACTGACCTGCAAATTGCAAAAAAAGTTATAAATTTGAATTTCGCGAGCTACCTAGCTAGCTCATCTCCCTTTTAAAAATATTGCTTTATGGCTGTAGCCAATGACGTATTATATGTAATACATCATTGGCTGTGGCGCCACTAAGTTTTAAAACTCATTTGTATTGCATACACAGAGCACTATATAATATTGGTAATTGCATATGATGTACAGGCATTATTTAAATAGACAGCCATAATTATACTATATTTCAAGAAGTATCCTTTAAGGGTACCGCAGACTGGCGGGTCGCGCTATCACGTCGCGCCTGTCTGCGGGAGCCCTTGTTTTTACTAGGTACTTACATTGTTATTGTATTGTTGTTTATCGATATTTTATTTATTAGTAGGTAAATGCTCCATTTAAAACTGAGTTTGTAAGATTTAGTCAATGAAAATAATAATCACTACATAGTAAAGGCTTCTACAGACCAGCGCGACTCGCGACGCGACACAAAGGCACCGCTCGTGGCGCGATACGCGGGGCCTTTGTGTCGCGTCGCGTGTCGCGCCAGTATGTAGAAGCCTTAATGCAACGCGGGCGAGGCCGCGGGCGGCAGCTAGTACTTATTAAATAAATAATTTAGTGTTCAATGAGGAGATTTTGGCTCATAATCAGATGTTCTAAATTCCCTGTGAATGTAGGTATCTAATAAATCAAAGTTAAGGGACAACATAGTGTAAAAACTGTAGGATACTTATATTGTTGTTCTTATTTTATTTTAATTCCAAAAATCTATTATTTATTCTGGGCAACAGGTCCTAGCCGAGTTCTTCGCATAAACATTGATTGCACTATCTCCTTGCTTATTTTACAATTCTACAGAACTCACTTCCCGTGAGATCAAAGGCTCTCAAACAAGCAAAGCAAGCTCTCTAATAGTATTTCTTTCCCATCTTCGCTGAAGTTTTTCTATAAAAAAACTTAAATAAAAAGCGCAATTTGAACCCAACATGTTAATTTCAGCTTAATAAATGATAAAAGTAAAAAAGCACCGCCTAAAATTGCTCAAATTAAACGAAAAAACAACTAACGAATCGTTGTCTAGGTCATTTTATACGTAGACTATTTCGGAAGAAAGGTTTCTATCCCAAGCTGTCAACATCGGAGAAAGATTGTACGTCGTGCTCGACGTTGTAGACAGTTGTCTAGGGTAGAGAAGACAAGTCTCAGCATCAAACATCACCTATCTAAGTTCCTATTGTTGTGAGTGGCGTAAAATTTCTTCAATAGTATCAAGAACGTCTTGTATGTCGTTTCCCTAATCTGCTTTTAGCTAGAGCTATTAAGGACGTCTATACATTGCAGTAAACGTTTGTAGGCTGATGTTACTTCCCCGTTGGTGGTCAAGGCGTCCTATGATTGAATTAAAGAATGCACAGAAGCATCCCAACTTTAACCAACACCTACTTTTAAGCTCTCAAACCAGTAAGGTCGTGCAAATTGAGTAAATCGATCAACACTCACATAAATAAATCATTAAAACAGCCTACTTCTTTTTTAACATTCACCGTACACACTTTCAGTTTCACACGCCTTTAAATTACTTGAAATTACCTTTATCGACCGCCTCGCTCAGACCATTTTGATTTTTAAAAGCGAATCCATCATCAGACGACTCTGTTACAATGTACACGCAATGTTTTCTTTCCATTACTCCAATTTCATGGTTGTACTGTATCAGAGGCGTTGATAAAATGCAATGGAATGTGTTGAAAACTTTCTTTCGCATTTGGAAGAATAGGTGGTGAGTGAGAATTTGCCATTTATGAGTGAACTAGCGACGGAAAACAGGTCATTGGGGCAGGGACATAGGGACAACCCTCTTGATTTCAAGACAAACACAGACCAACTTGGACTGTTACTGTTCTTAGTCCGACTGGCGAAACAACTTATTGATTGAGATTTCAAGAAGACGCGAGTTTCTACATCGATTCCTACCATTGTTTTGTGAGAAGAAATTTGCCCGGTCAAAATATTTTATTGAGTTTTCAAAACCGGTGGTGACCTGTCCTTAGTTTCGGGGAACACTACTTCACTTACATTTCAATCGATGTACAAAGTACAGACCACAATGAGTCATGGGCTTCGTCAGACATATTTGTCTGTCTGCTGCGCCGGAAAACGTGTCTAATCGCATGCTTATCGGTCCTTTTTATCGTAAAAGTTAAATAACTTACTTAACGAGATCTCGGATTGGTACGTATTGAAAAATCAAGATAAAAAACAAACGCACTATTTTGAATAAAATTTGTGACTGCTCTACTACCCTTCAACTAACAAAAATTATCGAATTAATTCAAATTTCGAACAGCTTGGAGTGTTCGTAAGATTTTGAACAGTTATAGTTGGCGCGAAAACGTGTTATGTCATAGCTAACACACAATCACAGGCTTTCACCTTGAAGTTTCCAAAAACTTAGAGCAACGTTGTCGGAGCATCATAGTTTGGTTTTGCTAATCAAAGAGGTGTATGACTGCAGTGCAAAGCAACACAAAAACCATTATTACGACGTAAACTATGTAAGACTTGCACTGATAACACTATATTACCTATATGGTACACAACACAAAAACTGCAAAAAGTGAAGATTAGCTCATAACTTAACTTCCTGAAGACCGAAGCAAATCAATCAACATTATACAATGAGTATTAAGTATGTAACCAAGCAAAAAACACTATAATTTGGGAAGTGAATGCTTCAAGCGCAGTGGAGTGTGAACCTGAGAACTATTAGTCGTAATTTTAGATGGATTAATTTATCGATGGATTAATAAATGTATGGTTTGGCAGGAGTGGAAAATCCTCATGGTGAGCCAGTCGGGGCAGTGCGGGAGTCTTACCGGCTAAAATCCACTCCTGCCTTTCTAAGTGTCCCCCTGACATAGTCAGACATAGTCAGACCTATTTCCATTTAATTTGCATTTTCTGTCTTGATTTCGCATAAATTAATTTATCTGTTTGACTGCTGTGACTTATTATTTATTACATTGGTAGCTGTATTATCAAACTATGATATTTCACTCTCCTAATTGGAATTTAACTAGTCCTAATTGGAACTGTGGAAGTAGCAACGACAATCGCATAGAGTGCATAAACTATACATATAGTTAGCATAGACTATATATAGAGACATAGACACATAGCATAGACTATACTTCACTTTACGATTTCACTCACATTTAAAAATAAACCTAAATAGATCCTCTAAAGAGACTGATTAATATGCTTCAATTTTTAGACACCTGTCTGTACTGAATTGTTATATTATTTTCTCAAGAACACCGTTCAGCGGATCTACATCCAAAATTGGACGCCGGACGCGCCGTGTTTGACTCAACCTTGTCACTAAGGTTCTCAACAGAAGGGAATTATAACTGCACTTAACCTAATCTTAAGGTATCTAACCTAAATGTAATAATTGTTCTTAGATTTAAACAGAAACCGCAAGGTCTTAAGACATTTAAGGCTTCTACATACCAGCGCGACTTGTCGCGCGACGCGACACGGCACAAAGGCCCCGCGTGTCACGGGACGAGCGGTGCCTTTGTGTCGCGTCGCGTCGCGCGACAAGTCGCCCCGGTATGTAGAAGCCTTATAACATATTTTTAGTTATCACTTATAAGTAACACACTCACTTGCTTTAATTAAGCAGCAATAGACTGCTTCATTCGACATGGTTGTAAGCCACTTTTATTTGATGGGTCAAAGTTCTATAGAGTTGCTGGCATTGTCCTTTGAAGGCTTTTGTGATGTAGATAATTTCAATATACTTTTTTCATCGTTACAATTTATTTTTATCTGTTATCATTTTTATTCTGTGGTGTCCAAAAACGTTTTTGATTGACTCGATGACCCAGATTTCCCCGCGCATAACCAGTTAAATTAAGCCTCTTCCTTTTTTGGGTAAAGGTAGAGTACTTAAATAATTTACTCAACCTTTATAGCTAGCTTATTGAAATTGCAGTGTGAATTCTATCAAAGTTGTTGTTGAAATTGCTATTACTTAGCCATAACTCTCCAGTCTCCGAAAACATCCGTAGCGGTACGGAGCGATACAGATGCTATTCAAATCATAAAAAAGCCATGCCATAAAGGAAACCATAGATAAAAAAAGGAACATTGTAGCTATGCTCGTAGATTTGCTGCTGGAGTTATCAACACGTTATAAGGGTCAAAGAATCGCCGTTGACCTTGGCCATACAAATGCGCGTCGCGCTCACGCCGCCGCACCTGCATTAACTTTCATAGGGAATATTTATTTTTAGTAACGAAAATATGAATATTTGAAAAAAATCATAGATTGAATTATAGATAATAAAACAGTCTATTCATACAAAAAAAGCATGGAAATATCTTACGTAGTTTGCAAGTAATATCGTTTTTTTATATTTTGAGTAGACATTACTTCCTGAATTTATTTCATACAGTATTTTACTACAATACTTAAATATTCACTGAATTGATGTGTATGCGTTCTAGTTTAACATACATTTTTTGCATAGCTTCCTTGCATTATATGAAGGCATAATAACAGATATAAAAGTCACTAAAATCATATATATCTGCGCCTTAAGTTTCGGCTTAGGTTCACCTATTCCTAAATGATTTTAAAAGGCTCTAGAACTAGTAGCAATTTGATTTAAAACCTTAAAACTTCTTTAGGCACGCTTGACTTGGGGAGTAAGCTGGTGAATGCCTCACGAAAAGTGTGATAGGGCGAGGCAAACGACAGTTGTTTAAATTTTAAACGTGGAACACACTGCGTCACCGCCGCGTGCCGTCCCCTCCCGCATAATAGGTATTTTTTTTAAATTCACACTGGCCGTTTATACACTCACAAGACCGCAGCTTTTTTGAAGTAAAACTTCTTTTGCTAGCGTTATGCGAACGGTGATTTCTGTTTTACTTCAGTCGTGTGGTCTAAAGCACACTCGTTTTTTTTTTTTAAATAGTACGTGTTTTTCAAGTTTATTCATAACCACGGTAAGGTACGCTCGTTTGATAAAATGCAACAAATTATATAGTCACGTTCATGTATGCTTTGACTGTACTCACGGCTACACATCAAGCTATACAATTCCAGTATAAGCTGACCTCTCATTGTACGGAAATCCATTCAAAGCGACATCAGCTTATACTGGAAATTTTAGCTTGATGTGTAGCCGTGTGTACAATATTAAATTTTTAGCATCCGTCATAAATTTCCAACTTGATAATGTTACAAGGCTAAATAAATCGTGACTGGCTTACTTGCAGATTTTATTGTTAAGTGTAGTCATAGGCGGACAAATATGTCACGTGAATTTTATGGCATTTCAGCCGGTCTTTTCTGTAAAAATCTTCACGCACCAAAAAGTATTACACCATTTTAAACGGCATGGCCAATAATTGCCCGGTAATATTTAGTGCCATAAATAATAGACCAGCCATGTTCTGCAAAAGTGGGGAATCACTTCCTAGTATTTTTGATAACCCAGAGAACCATAGGAATATTTAAATCTCTTCATAAGGAAGTAGAGGCCGTTAAGAGACTAATTTAGATCACAGATTTCCGGTGTAAGTAGAGAAAGTTTTTAAACCATAAACTGGGCTGGCCCCATTTTTGGGCCTTTCGTGGCGTATGACATTATTTGACAGACTAGTAATATTTTGAAGTCCATATAGATCGGCCACGGTTCAGCTTCAAACCTTAGAAGCTATTACTAGCCTTTATTGGGCACTCAAGATAACTTTCACGGATAATGTTGGTCGACGGTATTATTATATTTTTGTGCCTTGCCGAAAGTGCAAAGGTTTAGGTACACTGAAGAGAATTTTAATCTTAAAATCATATTCACTTAAATGAAGAGGACAGAATTAGGAGGAAGCACATACTGTGTACCTACCACTCGTCCTATCCGAGACCACGAACGGCATCCGCTTCATCCTCTCGTACAGCTGCATTAATTAATTGTCTATCTCTTTATTGTCTGCATTAAAATACCTGCCTCACAAAATCATCATTATCTTGTCCTTATCGCAATTCATTGAGCGCTTTTATAATTTCTAACTTGACGATATTGTCGTGGACGTCATAAAATGTATGGAAATACGTGCACGTTAAAACGTTATCGTAGACGGAAAATTAAAAGAGTCTTCATATTTATATTTGTCTAGATAATTAAATAGACAGTTGCTTATCAATAAAGGTGGTCTGTAGCGCTAGCGGGGGGACTGACCAAGGTGCGGCGGTGGATGTGGAGGCTCTTTCACGTACAATCTGCAAAAAGTTTCTTATCAATAAAGGTGTCTGTAGCGCTAGCGGGGCGACTGCCCAGGGTACGGCTGTGGATGTGGAGGCTCTTACATGTACCATCTGCAAAAAGTTGCTTATCAATAAAGGTGGTCTGTGTAGGTCGGGACTTCTTGGCGGGAAAGTGAAGCGTCATGTTCAGCAGTTTGCTTAATTTTCCAAAATTTGTGTTTAGCCGAATATTAATGTGTAATAATGGTGGATTATTAACCATTAAGTGTTTGTGAACATGCATTAGTGTAGGCAAATGAAACAAAACAGTGCAACTTCGCTTCAAGTTCTCTCAAGAAGTCCGCGTGAGGTCTCAGTAAAGTGCCACATCTTTACTGAAACTCAAGGGGAGTGGGTGGGGATATCATCATCATGCATTTATAATTCATTTCATCAATACTATACAAGAACTAAAACGTGACATTGGCTAAATGCACAAACCGTGAGAAGCCAGAAGGAAAAAAAAAGGTGGTCTGTAGCGCTAGCGGGGGGACTGCCCAGGGTGCGGCGGTGGATGTGGAGGCTCTTACGTGTACCATCTACAAAAAGTTGCTTATCAATAAAGATGGTCGGTAGCGCTAGCGGGGGGACTGCCCAAGTTGCGGCGGTGAATGTTGAGGCTCTTACATGTACCATCTGCAAAAAGAAGTTGCTTATCAATAAAGGTGGTCTGTAGCGCTAGCAGGGGGACTGCCCAGGGTGCGGGTGGCGGTGTTTGTGAATTATGAAGACTCTTTTATGTTATAAAAGATATGATAGGTTATATAAACATGGGCCGTACGGACAAGTCCAAGATAACAATTAGATACAATTAACAAAGGATAAAAACATAAACGTAACTGTTAATGGCATTTACAGATCGCGTGACGATTTAGGATTAGTATATGTCAACTCCTTTCCCATACATTTCTATGACTTGGCAATTGTGATAATATTGCGTAAAATGGTGTGGAATTTCGTTTTTGTCTTAAAGCCTATACTTAAAACATTGCATGAAAAGCATGAGATAGCGTCCCGTTTGGCTATTTCCCTTTTGATCCTTTTTTGGTGTTGTAATATTTAATTGGTCTCAACCTGTTTTTAATATTTCTATGGTCTCAACACTCTCAACTCTGCTACAACAAGACATCATTACAATACATTTCACAAGCTTTTTTGGTATGACCCAGATCTGTCACATTTTACGATGTAGTTTAACTTTAGGTAAAGGCATCTACATACCGAGGCGATTTGTCGCGCGACGCGACGCGACACAAAGGCACCGCTCGTCCCGCAACACGCGGGGCCTTTGTGCCTTGTCGCGTCGCGCGACAAGTCGCGCTGGTATGTAGAAGCCTTAAATCATGGAATTTAATATGTAAGTACCTACTTTTAATATTATGTAAATATAATAAAAGTACTAGGGCAACATAAACTTCAAAGAGATCACCATTCATTAATTGTTTGAGAGGAAACCAACGCACAATTTATTAGCGCGGTACTAAGGTCGCTCACTCCTTGATCACTTCCGAATTCGAACGTGATCCGCATCCTATAGCCGATTTCTATTGTATTACGAGCAAACCATTGTGTTTTTTTTTTAATAACGTCTTGTCAAGACGCCTCGTAAGGTACAGCTAAGTAATTAAAAGAAGGTCTTCACTTAATTAGGTAAGTAATAAAATAAACTTATTTTCACATTCCATAACTGAGGAATTTTAAGGCTGAATTTGATTTGTTTCTTTGTTAAAAGCAATAGGATCGTAATGGTTACAATGCGAAATCCAAATAGTTACCTACTTATTTGAAAAATAGTATTATTATAATAACGTAACTAGTGTTGCCATTATCATCTCCGAAATAACTTCGTGGGAAAAATCTGCTGGAATGAATGCATCTAGATTTTAATCTTTCTGGTCTAAAAACTAGTGTGAAAATGAACACGTTACGTAATAATTGTTCACATAGATCGTCTCACTCTAATAATCACCCTGTTATTGGTTGTTTTAGTCACAAACTCACAAATAGCTTTAAGTAGGGTAAGGTATACAATTTGTAAATTTAGTTATTTCATCAGCTGATGAAGTAAATATGTTATCAATTCACAAATATTTGAGCAATTTCCCATTGCTTCCGAAGTTTTTTTGTGTTTAGTGTTCAGCTCCATAAAGGAGTCCGCGTATCACTGATCAGTTTCCCTCACGCGTCAGTTTATTTAATAACTAATTTCCCAGTTTCGTTGATTTATGTCTTCTACATACCGGGGCGACTTGTCGCGCGACGCGACGCGACACAAAGGCACCGCTCGTCTCGCAACACGCGGGGCCTTTGTGCCGTGTCGCGTCGCGCGACGAGTCGCGCTGGTATGTAGAAGCCTTTAGTCAGTTTTGCTGATTGGTCAGTTTTGCGGATTAGACAGTCGCGTCAGTCCGACAGTTACCAGTGTTTGCCAGATTCGTTGATTCGCCAGTTTAGTACAGTCAACGAAAAATATATGTTTACGTTTAAGCAAACAAAATTGGATCATGTAAGGAATAACTGAGCATTTCTCAAATTTTTTGACCGTAGCCGCAATGTGGATGTCCCATGTTTTGGTCTTTGATTATTTTTTTACTACGATAACATAAATAATATACATGACTGTCGTAACTTCATTGATATTACTAAATTATCAGAAAAAATATCAAAACTATAAATAAACCACACTAACTACAATAAATAATTAATAATCTAAAATACCAAAATTTTCGTAGTATGGAAAATAAGTTGTCCCATTGTGACCGGAGTGATTTTGAACTCATTTATTTCATTACATTCTAAGAAACTGAATATATGTTATAGTCTTAAAACACTACTTAGAGTATTTGAATACATGTTTTATTTAGTATATAGTGAAATACGTCGTTAGTTAATCAGTTTTCGGAAAATAATATTGTCCCATAAAAAATTCCAAAACGGAAATTCAGTTTTTGTTACCGATTTTTGTGTCGAAAGATTTTTTAAACTACTAATTTAGGTAGTGTTTTTTCTTTTGGCAATACTATTGACGACATTTCACATCGCCATTTTGATTGTGATGTCATTTCGGTGTCGACAACAGCCGCGACTTAACGTTGTGCCCTGCACTGCGACGAATTCGTTCCGGATTTTGTTATACTGTGTGAAGGTAAGTTCAACTATACTGAATATTCTTATTAAAATGGATAAATAGTTAGTTTTATGGACTACAATTTGATGTAAAATACTGTTTTAACTATTGAGTTTTAAAGAATATGTATTTTTTTGAAAATCTATAACCATCCTTTCGTTACTTCTGATTTTGTTACATTCGCGTGGTAACGTATAACCAGAACGAAGGGTAACAAAAAAGGAGTTTTTAAAGCTAAGTATAGACTATAGTATTGACTATATTCGTTTAACCTCAATTTTCATAATGTTATATTTTGTTATGTTTATATTGCTTTTGAAAATTTTATCACAGGATTAACGGCTAAGCAGCGGTTTTTATCCTGATTTCTGATTATTTTTTTTTATTTTTCAGGAAAATCACCTCAAGGTGTGTCTCAAAAATGGTGATTTACCTTGATATTGATAAGTTTCTGAAGAAGACAGACTTTCTTGCTTTTTTCGAAGATAATATTGTATGGCCCTGGTCAGTCACACATTTCGTACTATCAGAAAAATGTTTTGGATGTGGAAGTGCAACTAATAATATATTGCATAGTGTTTTTCCACATTTTGTAGTAGCAATGAATACTGAACAGATCAGACTGTTACTAGACAGTAATTTATTCTGGTGTAAGGCATGCAAAAGTTTCAGTGTCTACGACCACTACCCTGAGGATGAGTGTGTATTTTGTAATGTCTAATTTTTAACTTTATTTTAAATATTTATAAGTATTTAGCTCTGCAAGGGCGTTGTTTTTTACGTACTTATTTTATGTATTCGAATAATTATTAGTTTTCGTGACATTAAAAAAATATGTTGTTTTGTTTATAGGTATTATTAAAAATGTTGATTTTAACCAAAGAGAATTAAGACTGTATGAAGACTCAACTGATTAGTTTTTATTTGTTTCCTTACTGAAAGCTTTGCAATAAATTTTTAATTTTTGTTTTGATTTTAACTTATTTTGTTTTCATTTTATGATAAAGTGTCAAGTGTGTATGCTAAGCCTTACATTTCCAATTTTGTTACCCAAGCTTCTTGTTTTGATACTGTCCCAAAATTATGCTGATAAATAAGATAGATATTTCTTTTTCTTTCAAATGAAACGCAATAATCAATCATTTAAAACAATTTTATGATAAATATTATTATAATAAATAGAAAATATAGCATCCTTCCTTTCCTATCATAAAGGAAAACTAAACTTTTTGTTGGAAAGTATTCAAATGGTAACAAAAAATACTCAGTATTGCTAAAAACAATTTAATTTATTATATTTTTTGCAATTTTTACTTTTTCAAGATGTTGTTTAATTTATGATCTACATAGAAAAACATAAATTTATAATACAGTCTGCATGTTTTTTTATGGTTTTCACTCCTTTCCAAGTAACAAAATAAGAATTTTTATTTCGTCCTTAACTTATATTTTATAGGTTTTTTGTATAAAAACTCTAATAAAACAAAAAAACAATTAGAAATTCAGAATCTGTCTAGATTTAGCTAGCTGTATTTAACATAATATGTCCTAAATATACATATTATTTTTTAAGACTATTTTTAAAATTATGGTCAAAAATTTTGAGAAATGCTCAACTACCAATTAAAATCAAACATAAAGTTGTACTTTTAAAATCACATTATTTTAAAAATATATTTAACTCCTAGCTGAAATCTAATTTAAAAGGTTAAATCTGTAAATTTATCTGCTATATTCTAACCTTTTGGTTCGTCTTTTTACAATTTGCGGTAAACTATAGAAAAATACGCACAATATTACTCAACTCAGCAATTGCATTGAAAATGGAAAAAATATAAAATTTCGTTACATCGGAAAGTTTGTTAAAGTATTCGGTACCCAATGGAATAGCAATGATGTCTATTCAATTTGAGAGTTTAGAGAAAAGTGATATTTAGTGACGAATTCTGGGAAAATTTCAAAAACACATAAAAATTAGGTTTTCTCGAATCCCATTAATTTTCGCCTAGGCTTTAGGGGTACTTACTCAATTGTTGCAAATGGGTCACGCTACGAGTATCACATCCTGGAAGGAGTACGTTAAATTACAAGTCAACCTGTATGTATAGATGGAAGTTTTCGGACCCAAAAAGGTTTAATTACAATAAGCAAACTGGTACAGCCTTATTACAAAACAATATTTATATTTTGACATGGCTTAAGCCATGCAGCCAGTTTTTGTAATAAGAACGTAACAGTGATTGAAATACCGTTCTTTATACAAAACTGAAAACTTAGCTCGGTACTAAGTTGTCAGTATTGTGTTTAGGACCTTTACCATCGTCGGAATAAAGTTCGAAATTCAATAATGGCTCCATGTTTTAAACCTGGGTCTGAATAAACCTTATTTATAATAAGGGGGATTGTCTTTCATCGTGGGTCATGGTGTTGTCAGAATCCCAAATAACAGCAGCTCAATATATCCGTTTTCCACAACGGTTAGCCTGTTGTTTGTTATTATGTGACGACAGTTCTTCCTTTCCTTGTTTCCACATGCTCAGTGAGAGTGCAACACACAAGGAAATCGCAAATATCGTATTAGCCAGCAATGCCGTGACCGACCGTCACCGATTAATTGTGCAACCAATGTGACTCTAATAATAACAAGAATAGGACCTATAATAGGTTGCACAAGTGCATACGCAACTTCGTCAAGCCTTTCAACCGTGTAGTCGACAGTTGGTCGTGGTCGTTTCTCTTTTGAAATCACACAAAGGACTTTTTGGGTTGTGCCTTCACCTCGTTAATGGTTGTGTCTATGGTTTGTTGTTTTTAATTTCGTCAAATTAGGCAAAGTTCGTTCACTGCGCACACACACAGCTTCTTCTTGGTTAGTTTTTGCTGTCTAATACACAATAAATATTTCTGTCAACTACTCGTCTGTTAGTCTCATCTCGTTTATGTGAGACATATTGTAGTGTGTTTTAAACAATGATGGCAAAGTAAATACCAGGCAATTGCCTGACATGAAATTGCCTGACATGAAATTAGTCGCGCACCATCCAGTGACGCGCCCACACGTCACAATCACTCGCAATTCTCAGCAATTATTTGTGAAGAAAATGCCTTCCCGTGTCTATAGACGATGTACAAATTACACTACTATACTGTGGGAGTACAGAAAAACGTCTCATTTCATGCATAGTTACTTATTGTATTTTTTTATTTTAAGAAAACGTTGTTTTGTACTTGTACCTAAGACTTGTACAGCTAGTCAGCCATTTTTTCTGACTGCTGCGACCGACGCGTACGCGCCAATGAACATGCAGCAGCTAGTGAAGTAACTTAATATGTATGTTCATCTCTTTCTAACAACAGTTATTGGTATAGGTCTTTCCTTTTCTTCGCGCACTGTATGATTGTACGCAAGTATGTAGCTACATTCATGGCTTACGCTGTTTTTGAGTGCACTAATGTTCATTTATGACGCGTCTATCTAAAATACGTCATTGGTTTTAAATGTGTTAAGTCTATTTTATACCACAGCACTGACCCGGAACAGTATAAAAACAGCTTACGCTTGTCCGCTGTATGACTGCTAAACATTAGCATAGGTCAGGTCGTCAGGCCACAGCCGTTATGTTATTATTAATATGCTAAACTTTCTTACACACTTTCATGACCGAGTTGGTAAATATTTCGCACAGTCCCTTTTTTCCCACCTTCTAGAATGTTTGTTATTGCATTCGAGGCGGAATTAACACCCGAGCCGTAGGCGAGGTTGTTTTTGAGCCGAGAACTGCATTATCAAATGTCCACGTGTATCAAACGACGTTTTCCAATACACTCGAAAAATATTTTTGTCCTGAATTATTAGGAAACTATGATTTAAATTTTCCATTTTTTCCGCGCTTTACTTTCGCCAGGTTGAAGGAGAAGCAAAGGTTTAAAGCCGCTAAACAGCCTAATATGAAAAATAGAAAATTCAAATATTTTTGAGTTCAGAACACAAATATTTTTTTATTTTAATAATCATGGTATTTTATTTATAAACATTATTTAAATATTCCAAAAATATGAACGCCGTAAAGACGCAACTTTACCGAGATTAAAAAAAAATAGAGAGGGTCCTGTCTCTGGCGCGAGACGGTGTGAATAGAGGCATTGAACCAATTTGGACTAAGTTTATAGATATAAGTTATCTGTGGCAATTTTTATTCCCGCACACGTGTTGGAAAATAAAAATCTCAATCGTGTGAAATAAATTGCATTGTGAACCTAATCGTAGTGCGATATGAACCAGTTTTCGAGGAAGTGTATTGAAAATAATAGTTATTGAAGTAAAACATCTTTAGGCACGCTTGACTTGGGGAGTAAGCTGGTGAATGCATGACGAGAGCGTTACGGAAGTATACTTAATTAGTAGGTATTATTATTTGTAAGTTTTACTTCAGTCGTGTGGTCTAAAGCAAACTCGTCTTTTTTTTTTAAACAAGGACTGTAATACATGAAATCCCGTTTTAAATTAGAGATACTAGGTAGGATCAATTCGTGACTTCCCTTCAATGAGGTTGACTAGAATGCTCGATTAAAATGAAATTAACTTGTTTCTCGTTCTGAACTACGGAATATGATTCAACGAAGGTAAACCAGTGAAGGGCCTAATGCTACAGTACCTTCCTAGTGCTTGAGCAACATTGCTACACGTAAACATTTAGGAAGCTATAATTTGATCTACAAAATGGCGCGGTGAAAATGGCCAATAATCTAACACCGTAATTAGACACTATCACACAATACATAAAAAGTCAAATATAATAAACTAAGAAATAAATTACTTAGGTAGGTAAGTACAGACGCCAGCACATCAAGCTACTACAATCTGTCAAATTTCTTTAATAGATTTTCAACTTTATCCCTACGGTATAAAGTTCAAGGTTGATTGAGGAAATTTGACAGTTTCGGGTAGCTTGACCTGCTAGCGTCTGTACATACTAATTCCATGACTATGAAATATTGGAGTTTCTATAGTGATTTGAAAAGGGAATGTTTATGGATGTTGCCAGGCACAATATTATGCAACAACCATCCTGTGCATTCTTTGTGTGCATTTCAAAAGAATAGGTACCTATTACCATTATTTCCGTATCTGCCAGGTGTATTTTGGCATAGAATTAGTATGTACCATATATTTTTCATTGTTTTTGACATCATGCTTGCACTAAGTGCTTGCAATTACTTACTTGCGAAATTGTGAATCTCATTACTAAGGTACGGACCGACACATTATTATCTTCCACAGAGTTCTCAGTTCTCATAATTATTGTCAACATTCTCAGGAAGTGGAACAATCTTTTCTTAACAATTACATTAAATAATATCTTTATCTAAGTTCTAGCATTTTTTCCCACCTTATAAACGTAACATCCGTAAAACAATTGGCAACTTTCTACTGGTAGGGCTACTTCTTACCTTACGATTATTATACAATATGTATGTATTATTTTGTATTAGTATGTATTTTTTTTTTATAATAATCACGAACCGTTAAGAAATTTGGAGCAATTTCTTGTAATGCGTTTTTATGCTACGCTTCTTAGGTAATTTATAGCAGTATTATTTTTCATTGACTGCTGCGCTGCGTGTCGCGGGTTCGATTCTCGCACGGAACAAATATTTGTATGACCTACAAGTAGTTGTTTCGGGTCTAGCTGTTTGTGTATGTGAATTTAAATGTTTGTAAACGCACCCACGATACAGGAGAAATTCCTAGGCAAAGTTCTAAAAAAAAAAAAAAATCTCTCCACACCTTTTGTATGTAAATATAGCTTAAGACTCAGATATATGCCAGTGACCTTGAGTGGTTATATAGCTTGCGTGTTCTGTACTGAGCTCACGCAACGCGTCGTACGTTCAGCCAGTAATAGGACTCTCCCATCAAGGAGCGCTGTCCCCAATATGAAGCATTATTAGTTTATTATATTATACAAAACAAAAGGTATTTTAATGAAACACGTATACTAAAAGATCTATAATTAAATTATCTTTAAATTGGTGAAGGTTTCAGAATAATACGTTTGGTAGATTTTGCGGCATTCGCAGTTTTTTATCCGCGTTAGACGTAACTTTACAAATTAATTTCACTATGTAATATAACCATAATCTAAAATATTCACATATTAAGTTATTGATAAAATGCTCTAATGTAACATATATTTTTTTCAAATCATTAAGTCTACTCGTTTAGACGTGATCTTCATTATAAAATCAGTAAGTCGGTTATCGTCGCCTTAATACTCGTAGCTAATTAAAGCTATATAGGTATAAAGGCTTCTACATACTGGCGCGACTTGTCGCGCGACGCGACACCGGTAGAACAATTTCTGTGAAAAAAAACAAGGAAATTGTTCTACCGGTGTCGCGCCAGTATGTAGAAGCCTTTAGTTAAAATGATGAAGACATTTACCTACTTATAAAAAAATTTGAACGTTAAATATATATATGAATGAATGAATGAAATGCACCGACCCAAGCATGGTTAAACCAGACTCGATCACTCGAATGAACCCAAGGATTCGCACTAGCCCCTGGAGTCTCATGTTTCATGGGACCACAGAGACCATTGCATATCAAAGAGTAGACCGGGGGGCGCGATAATGGTAGGGAAGACGTGCCCTTGGGATATGGAAGGATTATTAGAGCCGTACCGGATATGCATCCTAGAGTAAGCATTGGAATAGTGGAGAGACGGGTTATATTTATCTAGGGGGGGCATCTTTTAATAACTTCGCCACCAGGTTGGCTCAGGTCCTGTCTGTTCTGGACTGTGTCACTGCTATGCTGTATTACACGTTGCTGATTCCAGTCTTTGTCTGAGGTCTCACTATCCGTTTCAGAGTTCTTGTAAATCTCGCTAGCAGCTTTCTTTATCTAATAACGCCGCCAGGTTGCGTCTAGTCTCCTGCCGGAGGCTCTACGCGGGGATCGTGCGGTCCATGGCCCTTTACGGGGCACCGGTGTGGGCGCGTTCCTTAAGGCTGCGACCAGCCCGCCAATTGAATGCGTCCCAAAGGGTCATGGCCATCAGGCTGGTACGGGGTTACCGCACGGTCTCCCGTGAGGCGGCGGGCCTCCTTGCCGGACTACCGCCATGGGATCTGGAGGCAAAAGTCCTCGCGCACATCTGGGAGTGGCGCGAGGAGGCGAAACGCCGGGGTGAAACTCCGCTGCCGGGAGAAATCACGGCACAGCGGACAGAGCTCCGGCGGGATCTCTTGGCGGCATGGAGAGTGCGATTGTCGCAACCCAGCGCTGGGCACGCCACAATTGTGGCGATAAGTCCCCTCTTTGAGGAGTGGCTAGAGAGGCGCCACGGCGTCCTCACCTTCCGCCTGACGCAGGTCCTCACCGGACATGGTTGTTTCGGGAGGTTCCTGTTCAGGATAAAGCGGGAGGAAACGCCCGGGTGTCACCACTGTGTGGATCGCCCGGAGGACACGGTGGAGCATACGGTGGAGGTCTGCCCGGCTTGGGTGGAGCACCGCCGTGTCCTCACGGAGGCGATCGGCGGCGGCGATCTCTCGCGTCCGGCTCTGGTTCGGGCCATGGTTCGGAGCGAGAGTGCATGGGAGGCCGTCACCTCCTTCTGCGAAGCAGTAATGCTTGCGAAGGAGGAGGCGGAACGCGTGAGGGAGAGGCAAGGTTCGCGCCCTCGCGCCCCTAGTCGCCGTAGGAGACGCCCCGGGCGTCGGGAGTCGCAAGCCGATTTCCGGCCACCGTAGGCGCGGGCTTGCGGACGGTGAGCGATGGGTAGTTCACCGTCCGATAAGGACCAGGCCCGGGTCGACGGCGCGTTGTATTCCACGCGCGCCTCAAAGAGTTGTCAGCAGCAACTGACGGGGTCCGTTAGGGCCAATGCCTGCCAGGGTTGCGAGTTTGTCCGAAAGGGATATCGTGGCCCTGGCACACAGGCAAATGAAGGAATACGGGTGGGTTTTAGTCAGTAAAAGTCTGACACGCCCTCCCGCTCCGCCCAGAGCGGGAGAAGTTATTTGATAATTTCCCACCCAAAAAAAAAAAAAAAAAAAAAAAGGTTGCGTCTAGTCCAGCTTCGCCGAGCTTTTTGAATGATGAATCTTTTGGCGGGATTAAACTGCTGTCTCGACGCTTTTCTATGTCACTGCTATGCTGGTTGCTGTTGCCATTGTCTTCATTCGATGGTTCTGGATTTTTGGTATTACTTTGTCTTACTGAACGAAAAAATAGCGTATCTTACTCGGAATTCCCCGAGCCCTAACGTGGTGTCTGGCGCCTTTGTTCTGTCCTCGCGACCCTTTTTATTTGCAGTTGTATTGGAATGAACACTTGTAGCTCGGCTATGCGTGTTCACAAAAAACGATTTTGGGCCACTATAACACTTCACTGTACGTAATATTATTATAGTTGAAACACATCTATTATAGGTTAAATTTAGATACACTATTTGTTTAACCCTTTTAACCAATTAAGCTAGTAGGGACAGAATAACCTAATGAGTTAAAATTTTATCAGGTTGGCCTGCACGCGGGAGTTAAGCCATGACGACTCACTCACTAACCTTGAGTACTTTAAGAGCTGATACAAATAAAATTACGATTTATTAGCAAGCCAGTTTACGACATATGAATGAATTAATGACGTCCCACTTGTCTGAACGTCAAATATATATAATATATACAGGGTGGAAACTGTTGCAGCTACGCGAAAATGGTCTTAAGAGACTAGCCATAATTTTTTATGGAATTTTGATCCCCATTCACAGATTTTAAAAAAAAAGTACAGTCAGCAGGAAAATGGGCAGTTTTCACAAAAACTTTTTTTATGCCAATCGATCCGGTTTCTTATACGGATCAAAAACTTCTATTAAACCAACTGAGGTTTGAGTACTAGAAAAGTCAGAAATCGCAAAAAACTTTTCCCATACATTTCGTAGGAAATGAGACTCCAAGTTAGTTTTTATCCAAGTTGTATTTCCAACAAGATGACGCTCCGCCACACAACAGCCGCCATTCCCATTCTAATTTGAACCGGCAATTCCCAAGGCAGTAGATAGGAACATAATTATGGTCCTATACCGTGGCCACCTCCTGATCTCATACCGTAGGTTTTTGATCCTTATAAGAAACAGAATCGATTGGCATAAAAAAAAGTTTTTGAGAAAACGGCGAATTTTCCTGCTGACTGTACATTTTTTTGAAAATCTGTGAATGGGGATCAAAATTCCATAAAAAATTATGGATAGTCTCTTAAGACCATTTTCGCGTAGCTGCAACGGATAAGGTACTTCCCCTTACTGCCCCGCTGAAAGTTTCCACCCTGTGTATTATATTTTTTATAACTTTGCCCCACACTAGCAATTACTCCTGTATTGTGGGTGCGTTTACAAACATTTAAACTCACATACACAAACAGCAAAATTACTTATACAATCCCCCAAAACGACCGCGACCACGACGACTTGCCTGCTTTAGCTGCAGCAAGGGTTAGCACGACGCTTTCTATTTTTACTCTACCGTAGAATAGAAATCGCTTATCTACCCTTCTCGGTAGAAAACTGTCAACTGTTTACATGGAAACGTCATTTTTGTCTATTCTTCCGTCGACAAAACGCTTCTCTACGGTTCTCATGCTAAGCCTGCTGGGAAGAAGTGGTGCAACAACCCACCCAGCATGAACTTCCTGTTACTAAAGTTCGTTTATTTATTACCAGATACTAATTTGACAGGTGCAATGTCAAACTCCAAATTGAAAAAACGAACAACAATCATTTAGAATACGACTTCTTGGCGGGAAAGTGAAGCGTCATGTTCAGCAGTTTGTTTAATTTTCCAAAATTAGTGTTTAGCCGAATATTAATGTGTAATAATGGTGGATTATTAACCATTAAGTGTTTGTGAACGTGCATTAGTGTAGGCAAATGAAACAAAACAGTGCAACTTCGCTTCAAGTTCTCTCAAGAAGTCCGCGTGAGGACTCAGTAAAGTGCCACATCTTTACTGAAACTCAAGGGGAGTGGGCGGGGATATCATCATCATGCATTTATAATTCATTTCATCAATATTAGAAACAAGAACTAAAACTTGACATTGGCTAAATGCACAAACCGTGCGAAGCCAGAAGGAAAAAAAAAAAAAAAAAAAACAATCATTTAAAATGTCAAATTAGTCTCTGGGACTAAAAAATGAACTCTATGCTATGATTTTTTAGCGCCAACCATTTGTTAGCGCTTCAAATTCATAGTCTCATGAGACTACAAATAATAAAATTAAAAATACCTATACCTTCTCAATATTGACAACCTTAATAACAACATAACGTTGCATTGGCCTGATTCATATCAACATTATCAACACGTCTTATCGCTAACAACTGTAGAGTCACCGCTAATTTACCACAACGCTCCTAATAAGCGCGATAAAGTTTACATTTTGATTTTAATTGATATAAAACTGCACAATTTGATGAGTTCTCTTCAAATTCTAATGAACCTGAATAATTGATTGCATAAAGATAATTAATTGATGACAGATTGTGAGATAAAATACGAAAAGTGAAAGTAATTTCACTCAGTGTTAGAATATAATATATCAAGCCAGGGGGTCTACTCCGAACATAAATCCAAAGTATGACTACGGCTAACTATGGCTGACGACGGCGACGTGACGTCAAAAGAACGAAACGAAAAACAACAGTCAAAGAGATAAACCAAACTCAAAAATGTGACTTTAAGTCGGGTAAGGATTCAAATTCAAAAAACCGGCCAAGTGCATGTCGGACCACGCACAATGAAGGGTTCCGTGGTTGGGATGAATTTATCCCAAAAACAAACTTAACATTGTAGTTGAAAAACATGCTCTCCCATACATCGATATACGTTACGGTCAATTCTCCAACCGCAAATTTAAGTTGGTCGACTATTACTCGTTAACTTGTGAAGCCTACTTAGCTGTGATAGTTTTCCTTTTAATTTCGTTATATATACTATTGCCATGAATTTTTTCACATATCCAAAACCAACCATTTAGCTGGCAGGGGGGGGGGACACTTGACTCTAACAAAAACTAGCACTTTAAAGCTTAATATTACCCAAACGGATCCCTTAATTGAAAAATGGTTTTGCCAAACCCACAATATTTTTGAACGGCCTATCCAACGATACCCCACACCATGGAATAGACGAGAAAAAAAAATATCATCCCCATTTCACGTGTAAGGGAGGTACCCTAAAAAAAAATGTTTTTCATAATTTTATTTTACCATTTTTTGGCATGATTAATATGTATACCCATGCCAAATTACAGCTTTCTAGGACTAAGCGTCTTTGAGCTAAGCTGGCGACAGACGGACGGACGGACAGACAGACAGACAGACAGACGGACATGGCGAAACTATAAGGGTTCCTTGTTTACTACGGAACCCTAAAAAGGAAACTATGGAAGTTATAAAACGGCGGAACATTCGGCCGATACTTCGGATTAACGCTTCGGAGTAGACCCCCAGATAAGGAAGAACGTCGTAAGCGACATAATAAAAAAAATAAAGTTGAAGTACAATAAGGACATAACAAAAGGTAAACGCAGGAAGGGTACAGCATGCCATAAACCCTTATTTAAAACCAGCTTTTCTGATAAATTCTATTGCTTCCTTGGTTCATTCATCTACAACAAGGCGAACACCGCTCTTTCCATCTACCACAAGGTCAAGAGTTTTTGTAAGGCTTCTGTGAGTAAATGGCTAAAAACTCTGGACTAAGAAGCAACTGAAAAATTATTGGTTCCTATAACTTGACACTTCTTACATACACATTATCTCACATAAACTACATACGCTTCACCTACACAATTCACACTTACGCACACAACACACAGTCAAATCCACTCTCGATAGTTTGAATTATCGTTACGTTGCTTTGTATTATTTATTTTTTACTTCCAACTTTAAACCATCCAATGTAAGCTTGTACGAAGCGTCGTGGGGTCCTGGTGACTTGTACCACAGGCGTTGCTTGCAATGCCTATTTCAAGCACCAGTCTCTCACAAATGTAAACTTATCCTTAAGCTAGTTTTAAGCAATACTAACTGTACATTTGTGAAGAGAAAATAAATATACTTATACTTACTATACTTAATAAAAAAAAATAAAAAATCGTTTAAGTATTTCGACCAACAACGGTCATAATATGCACAACATGTTTTATCAAATTAAAAATTACAAATATAATAAAAAACACACACAATTAATCATACCACATAAAACACATTACCGAGCTTGATTGCTCAGTATGTGAACCATACAGCAATGGTTCAGGTACTGGCAATCAAACCTCTGCGCGAATGCCCTCAGGATGCCGTTGGAGCTAGCCTGAACCCTGCGCACCAGGGATGTACACCATAGGTAATGTAGGTGTTTCACTTTTTCTAAAAATAATAAAATAATCAATAAAATACCTCTCCTGTAACTTTTAATGTATGTCGCTTACGATGTTCTTCCTTATCAGGCTCGATAATATATGTTGAGGATGAAAAATAATGATGGACTGGCTGGATTTAGTGATTGATTAATTTAACAGGGTCTGCTTTAATTAGCTAGCAAAACTTGATGGGTATCGATATGGCGATACCCATCAAGCATGCATGGGATATGGCGTGCGTGTATGACCTGACTATGAGTAAACGAAGGAGTATGTAAGGAGCGTAGCAGCTGCCGTTCTATAGTTTCTGCCTACCCTCATGGGAAGAAGGCGTGAGTTTATGTATTTGTTTATTAGAAACAAAACTCTTGCTGATTTTTAGTGTACTTGTACATTTGTTATGTCTGCAATTTTATATTTTTTTGAGCTAAATGCAACAACAGCACATGTATAAATAAATAAGCCTAAATAACCATGATAAATTGGTTTCTATATCTACTGCAGTTCATGGCAGTCGTTTCCTCTGAAACCACAAATTATTAGTTGTCAACTACATTTCTTGTCACTAAGTAACGGTATTCCAAAGAGAAATTAGATAAATACTAGGTTTCTCGTAAACACTTACGTGTAGATACCTCTAGAGCAGTGGTTCCCAAACTTGACTGGACCGCGACTCACCTAGCAAAAAGATCCAAATTCAGGACTCACTTCTTCATTTTCATGAGGAAAAAGGGGCACAAATGAAGGACTGTACAAATAAGAAAAAAAAAACATCAATTCCAAACCAAAGTGTTAATAATTATTTCAAGGTGTGCAATTTTTTTATGAGAAGGATGCATTTGTTTCCTATTTTTTGTCATTATACCCTTAGCATCAACTTCAGGTTTGATACGTCCAATTTATTTCGGTGTGGTCCGTTGTCCCCCTCCACCCGCGCATACGACGAAAATCACAGACAGAGCGCCCCGCGCTGCGATTGCCATCCGTCAGAGCGGGGGCACACGATGCGTTGCGGCGCCGCACCGCAAAGATTTCACCGTATCAGCGGGTACACAAGCGGTGCGGCGCCGCAACGTTGTTATGTCGCAACGGCGCCGTAGCAGCGTTGGATGTTGGAGAAAATAAATCGAAACGAGCGAGCGTGTATCCTTCCTTGTGACGCATAAACAACTGAACGGTGCCGCTCCGACGTCGCAACGCAATCACCACTCCCCGCTTCGTCTCGGTGGTTGCAAGTCCGGTGCGGCGCCGGAGCGCATCGTGTGACATGCCACAGATATTTCTATGTAAGACGACGCAGCGACACCGCTCCGGCGCCGCACCGCCGCCGCAACGCATCGTGTGCCCCCGCCCTCACCTCTGAACGGACGGTGACGGACCATTGGCAAGGTTGGACGACTTGTCGTCATATTTTTCAGGGCCCACCCAATATTCGCTCGCGACCCACCAGCGGGTCGCGAGCTGTACTTTGAGAACTACTGCTCTAGAGAATCTAAACAATTTAAGAAACCTTAGTAACTGGTTTAAGATATTTCTGTGGTCGTAAGCGCTCCTGTTGAACATGAGGTCCTGGGTTTGATTCCTGGGTCGGGCAAAGTGTTATTGGAATCTGGAATTTCTCAGTCGCAGGCGTCGCAGCCCAGTCCAGATTTGTGCCCGGCTGATGGCAATAGGCTCCCCACCATGACATGGGACTTAAACTGGCGACATCTGGCTGAACTATAGATACACCTTTGCCTAACCCTTCGGGGAATACAGGCGTGATGTTATGTGATTGTTTATAGTATGTTATTTATGTGTATAGTATATAGGTATATAATGTTATGTAGTCGCTACAATTATACATTATAACTAATTGACGAAAATCATACACGGTTATGTAAATAAGACGATATTATTTTGTAAAATAGCCAGTCGATAGCATAGACTAGCTATTACATAAATTAATAAAAATAACCAAAAAGTTTATAACTTTCACTCGAACGTTACTTTCGATTTGTTACCGTTATCAAGAATTAAAAAACCGCCAAGTGCGAGTCGGACTCGCGCACGAAGGGTTCTGTACCATTATCTATAAAAATGGCAAAAAACACGTTTGTTGTATGGGAGCCCCCCTTATATATTTGTTTTATTTTTATTTAATTATTTATTTTTAAAGTCAATATATATCTACATATTCTGTGAATATTTCAAGCGTCTACCTGTTGCCGTTATCAATATAGAGCAAAAACGAGCAAAAAAATCACGTTTGTTGTATGGGAGCCCCATTAAATATTTATTTTATTCAATTTTTTAGTATTTGTTGTTATAGCGGCAACAGAAATACATCATCTGGGAAAATTTCAACTGTCTAGCTATCACGGTTCATGAGATACAGCCTGGTGACGGACGGACAGACAGACAGACAGACGGCGGAGCCTTAGTAATAGGGTTCCCGTTTTACCCTTTGGGTACGGAACCCTAAAAAAGATATCCAAGTTGTTAGATTTATAAAAAAAACAACAGTTGGTCACGAATTCACGATCACCAATCACTCGTCCATCGAATTCGATTTCATTTCAAAACAACGTATTTAAGGTGACTTATACAACATTAGTTTTTGTTTATACTAAACCTCTTAAGGGGTCATTGTATTCATCATTATGAACAACTTTTATTAAGGGACCAAAGTTGAAATCGCGAAAAAAATATCCGATGTTCCCTACATTTTGACGAGTTCAGCGAACTTAAATGTAGGGAACAGCTGATTTTTTTTTCGCGATTTCACGTTTGGTCCCACAGTAAAAGTTGTTCATAATGATGAATACAATTACCCCTTAAGAGGTTTAGTATAAACAAAAACTAATGTTGTATATAAAAAAAAGAAGCGTCTATGGTTTTGACCTTCACTGGTTCGGAAAGGTTTGGAAATACAATAAACAATAAAAGATTATACTTAGGTCAAAGAAAGTTGGCGACAACGATGAAGAGAAAATAAAATTAGAACAGCTAATGCGTTACCAATTTATGATCATGAACAAGAGTGGCCTCTAGCCTTCTACACTCAGTTGCAGAAACGATCTTTAAATTTTAAAGACTACATTAAACACTAATGTAGCATTAAATCATTGCACAAAACCATTTTTTATTTTATTTTAATGCTCCATTAAATTTAACTAATGAAATGTCAAACCTAATGAAACCGGCCATTTTAAACACTTTTACGTTGCACGTAACTTCATTAGCGCCCATTAGCAGGTGGTGAACTTTAAGTTTGACATTTCAGATTTTTTAATTTTAATGGGCCGAAAAGCATCCATTAAGAGCAACATTAGTGTTTTCTACGGTACTTGAATGCATTTCTGTAATTGAAAGATGTCTTTAACCAGTCTTTCGTCATTATCTGATTCTTATTTAGTAGATTTACCTCGCCGTCGAATCCCAGACCGAGTGAATTCATTTTTAAAACATGATGGAAAAGAGTTTCGTGTAAGGTATAGAATTTCCAAGGAGGCAGTTCTTCAAATTTGTAACCTATTTGATTAAGATTTAGAACCAGTGACGCAAAGAAATAAATCCATTAATGGCCTGACACAGCTTTTAATATGTTTGAGATTTTTCGCCACTGGATCTTTCCAGCAAGTAGGTATTGGGTGATTTAATAAACATAAATAAATCAACAGTTTGTCGGAAACAGGTTGGGTCGGGTTGTTTGTCAGTTTGTTTATACAAAAAGTATCCCGTGAGCTAGCAAAATTAAGCCACCTCTATATTAAAATGCCAGACCGGACGGAACTACGTAGAGTTGCAGAAGGTTTTTATGAAATTGATGGATTTCCACGTGTGGCCGGAGCTCTAGACTGCACACATGTTAAAATTATTAGATTAAGGGGGATGCGCTAAAGTAGCCCGCAAAATTCAAATTTTATTACGTTTTTTGCAATTTGCAGGTCAGTAACACGTATGTTGATCTAATTATGATTCGCGGCCATAACCAATATGGCTTTACAGAATTATAATCATTAGAATATGAATCAGAAGTATAAAAATTGCAAAAAACGTTGGTAAATTTGAATTTCGCGGGCTACCTTAGCGCATCCCCCTTTAAACCAGATTATTTAAACTACATTAAACCACAGAGTACACTGAATACACATAAATCAACTACATTTACTTTATTTTATTCTAAAATTGTGGTGTACTTGTACGTACGGATAATAACAGAACGCAAATGTTCACTCTTTTCGTTCAATATGGTAATTTGTTCCTGGCAATATTGTTTAAAGTCTTCTTTAACTAAAGTGGCATTAAAAATGTCTAATGCTATCTAAAATTTGTTTGTGCAACTTCATTAAAGTAATGAATTCATTAGCGATAATGTTGCTTTATGTAATGAAGTGTTAATGGTGAGCTTTCTGCAACTGAGTGTAAGCAGTCTAACTTAAGGCGACGATAACCGACTTTTAATGATTTTATACTGAAGATCACGTCTAAACGAGTAGTGTTCATTTAAAGACTTCTACATACCAGCGCGACTTGTCGCGCGACGCGACACGGCACAAAGGCCCCGCGTGTCGCGGGACGAGCGGTGCCTTTGTGTCGTGTCGCGTCGCGCGACATTTCGCCCCGGTATGTAGAAGCCTTTATGATTTGAAAAAAAAAATATGTTAAATTAGAGCATTTTCTCAATAACTTAATATGTGAATATTTTAGATTTTCTTTATATTACATAGTTAAAATAATTTGTAAAGTTATGTCTAACGCGGATAAAAAAATGAGAATTGCGCAAAATCTACCAAGCGTATTTTTCTGAAACCTTCACCAATTTAAAGATAATTTATTAATGATCTTACTACGATAAAGGCCATTTATTAAAATACCTTTTGTTTTGTGTATAATAAATTAATAATGCGTCAAATTGGGGACAGCGCTCCTTGATAGGCGAGTCCTATTACTGGCTAAACGTACGACGTGTTGCGTGAGCTCAGTACAGAACACGTAACTAACCACCGAAGGTCACTGGCATATATCTGCGTCTTAAACTTCAATAGGACATAGGACAAGGCAAAAGAAAAGAAAATGTTTTAAGTAAACTGTAGCGAAGCGTAGATGCGAAAAGTGTTTTAGTGCAATGTAAAAATCGTTTAGTACTCGTAGGAATCGTAAAAGTCAAAGAACTCTTTAAAAACCTTGACCGAGACATCCAAACTTTGATGACTGCTAAAACAATAAAAAATTACAAAACAATTCAAATACAATTTGTCAAGTGTCATCTACAACTAAATAATTATCAACATTGAACTGTGAGAACAGAATAATGATGAGTCACTACATCGATGATTGACTTATTTAATCAAATCGAAATAATTTATAATTTGCATAAAATGTGGTACCTACTGTAAGTACAGACGCCAGCAGGTCAAGCTATGAAGCTACCCGAAACTGTCAAAGTTTCCATTTTTCATTAAAGTAGAGTAAGACAGATTGTAGTAGCTTGATGTGCTGGCGTCTGTACTACAAGAGATGTTACATCATATGTCAACTCAGTGCAAAGATATTATTTGTTGTTTAACTTTGTAGATACAAAAATCTACTTATATGTTCCCCACAATGACTATCGCTTCCTTTCCACTGAGTTTTAAATCCTACCTTTTCTGCCTTCTTTCTTCGTTCTGTCCTTTAACTTCTGAAGCGTGACCAGAAACACCAACTGGCTTCAGAAACACCATTATCACCACCACTTCACCAGTCACAGCTTGCAAGCTGTTTCAGTTCGTCATTGGAGCAGCTTCAGTAATCGCAGTCAGCCAGTAACAAGTAGACTACCTATACTAACTCCTGACTCTTTTTTTTTTAAACCGGCCAAGTGCGTGTCGGACCACGCACAATGAAAGGTTCCACAGTTGAAATGTATTTAACCCAAGCACTAACTTAACATTGTAGTTGAAAAACATATTCTCCCATACATTCAACCTTTTTTTTTTTTTTGGTGCGAAATCATCAAATAACTTCTCCCGCTCTGGGCGGAGCGGGAGGGAGTGTCAGACTTTTACTGACTAAAACCCACCGTGTTCCTTCAAATGCCTGTGTGCCAGGGTCACGATATCCCTTTCGGACAGACTCGTAACCCTGGCAGGCCATACATTCCACCTGCAAATGTAATTTTGCACGCACAATATTGAGAGATTTACCATGTTATTGTAAGACCATAGATGTCTTATCGGTTTCCTGAAATCTATAAAAGTATAACTGTTATCGTTTTTTTTTTAATTCTGTAATTTCGGAAATAAAGGATTTTTAGGATTTTGAAATAATATATGTATAATAATATGTAAAATTATAATAATGTAAATTTGAATCCCTCACAGTAAGCCCTTCGCGGTACAATTTGTACAACCTTTTTTTTCTATTTTTTCCCCCAAGTGTCCCCTATATTCAAAACTGATTTATTTACGTTCCACGTCCGTTTTTGGGCCACAGAATTCATTCATATGTGTACCAAATTTCAACTTAATCGGTCCATTATGATTTTTAAATGTTAATAATTATTTGAGAGGTTTGGCGCTGATAGACGAAATACAGGCTTTTGCCTAGCTAGTTCGGCTACGGATGTCTAATTCATTTGTAGCAAGAAACTAATATAGCCTATACACATGTGTATCATTGTAAATAATTATTGAAATATACTTATTATTTTATATTATTATTTGATTCGGAGCGAATTGGCTGTGACAGACGGCAGACGGACAGACAGACAGACACACGAGTGATCCTATAAGGGTTCCGTTTTTTCAATCGGGCGTACGGAACCCTAAAAATACGGCAAATAATAAACCTGCACAAATAAACTGAATGGAAACTCTCAGTGAATGGTGTAAGTGCAAGCGTTGTAACGTAACTTGGCTTATTACGTTCATTATCTCGACCTTAGCGCAACATTCCATACTAGTTGCATTTCCTCTGGTTTTTACATTAATACAGTTCATTCATCAACTTCTTACTAAAACACGCACTACTGTGACAACACATATACGAGTATGTCACAGAAAATCGACAAATTTCGTGAAATAATTCTTGTTAACTTGTCGCTGAAGTGAGAACACCGGGCCGAGAATATAACCTTGTGGTATCCCTCTGCCGTTTCGTGCAAAATCATCTCTTCTCTATCTCAAAATATATTTGATACCAAACAGAGTCGTTTGTCTGTGTATTCACTTAGCTGTTTTATGCAACTTGTGAGAATTTGATGCGATTCTCACCATAAGTTCGAGAATTGCTAGTGGAAGGCTTTAGTAAAAATTGTAAAATTAAAGGAAGGTTGCTGGTTATAAACATTGTATAAAATGTCGATTTCACAACAGACAAAAAATATATCTAAGTATTTAAGGATCTCACAAGCGATCAGCTATCAAGGCAATCAGCAGTCAGTAGGAACTTAAGAACGGCTCAAAGGAAATAGAGTGAAGGCAAGCATGAAATATTACCAAAAAGTTATCGTTGAATCGTGTCATGTTCTCTAATATACAGGTAGTAATTACATAATTATATTAACGAATAACTTTGCGAAAATGAACACTGGGAAAGGAAATTGAAAATCGAATAAGCGAAGTGCGTGTCAGACATAACAGTAGTATTATTCGGAAGCAAATACCTAAATCTAAAGAATATACAATATTAGTTTTAGTATATGCGTAACCCGAAACACGTGTCTAGTATTTTTATGTAAAGAATCTATGTACAAAATTTCTAAACTGTATCATGAAAAATCACAAAGTTATAAGGTTGTTATGTTACCGGGTTTTCCGTACAAAAACATGCTTAAGGCGCCCCCGCCCCTCCAGGGTCGTCTTGCGCTCATTGATAATTATTTGGCAGTAGGTAGCTAACCGTACGGCGATTGTATTGTAAGTAATTAAATGGTGACAACATTTTCCATCACACTTAAATATTTTTGGGCCAAAATATAACATGGTGTAAAAATTATTGAAATCGATTCAGTTCCATAATCTGAACAAACTATATTCAGGTTTCGCATAATTATACTAAAAATCATGTTGTATAAACATTCCCGATACATTTTACCTTACGGCATGCAACATTTTCAAATAATAAGATTTATTTAAATATTTCAGGTTTCGCGTAAACTAAAAATAATGTTGTATATTATTTCATTGATTTTTCAGCTCTAATTCCATCTATCAAAGCTTACGTAGGTACCTTTTTTGGTTTAACATAACATAACGCCACGTGACTTTAATCTCCGAAGGGTAAAGGCGTCTACATACCAGCGCGACTAGTCGCGCGACGCGACACGGCACAAAGGCCCCGCGTTTCGCGGGACGAGCGGTGCCTTTGTGTCGCGTCGCGTCGCGCGACAAGTCGCCCCGGTATGTAGAAGCCTTTAGACAGAGGTGTACCTATAGTAGGTACACCCACATGTCGCCTGTTATGTTTAAGTCCCATGTAATAGGGGGCGAGCCTATTGCCATCAATCGGGCACAAATCCAGACTCCGGGCTGCTACTGAAACTGTCCTATTGGAAAAACCCAATAATACTTTGCTACTACTACTGCTGAGCGTGAGGTCCTGGATTCGATTCCCGAGTCGGGCGAGGTGTTATTAGATCTTAAAAAAACATAGTAAATCTCTCAATATTGTGCCTACAAACTTACATTTGCAGTTGGAATGTATATGGGAACATGTTTTTTCAACTATAATGTTAAGTTTGTTGTTAGGATAAATTAATCCCCACTACGGAACCCTTCATTGCGGGTGCTCTGACACGCTCTTGGACGGTTTTTTCCAGGGGGTTTATTCTCTTAGTCTGTCTAAACGAAGCTATGGGTCCGTCCGAAAGTAGTTGATCCATCAAAACAAGTGACTAATTAATTTTTTCTTATGAGCCACGAACTAATCTTATGACCGTAAGTGATATGTAGTAGAAAACATCCAAAACCGGGCCCGAACTTAGAATGAATGACAACACGATTTGACAGTTTGGCCCTACGCCCGATGTGTTTTTGCGTTTGCCCGTCTGATAAATAGAATTTGACACTTGTTTTGACGGATCAACCTTTCGGACGGGCCCGTGTCTTCATTGACGGAGAGAGTAGCAGAACCGAATATTTCCATAAATACTGAACTAGTGTTTATTATAGCCATTTACAGCTATAAACTTTCACCTGTCTCGGCATTCTCCACAGTTTATTAAACTCTTGTAGGACCAGTTATACGCGCAAAGGTTCCTCTTACTTTCCCTACTATTTAGTTTCATTTGCTTCATAATAATATCATGTAAATTGGTGTTATATCACTTTAATTGACTCATTAATGTGCTATTTGTTATTTACAAAATCATCAGAAGGTTCATTTCAAGAATTTATTAATCTTTCCATCAATATAATTGAACCGACGAAAAGAGGAGTAGGTGCATTTTAAAACCCTACTAGGAGTAAGTTTGTTATATCGAACCTCGCGTAGTTTAATTGTACTTACATAACATTTGTTTTAATAAAATTTTAAATCGATCTCGAAATGGAGAAAACACGTGCTGAAATCGTGCGGAAAAATACAGCATTGTTTTCATTTCTGAAATATTTCAAGCGGTGAAAACTGTAGGTACTTTTTGTTTCCTTAGATAAAATAACATATAATATTATATATAACATCACGCCAGTAATCCCCGAGGGGTTAGGCAGATATACACCTACATTTCGCCAGTTATGTTTAAGTCCCATGTAATAGGGGGAGAGCCTATTGCCATCAACCGGACACAAATCCCAGACTCCTGGCTGCTACTGAGAAATTTCAGATAAGCACAATAACACTTTACCCGACCTGGGAATCGAACCCAGGTCATCATGCTTAGCGTAGCGCTTGCTACAACTAGACCAACGAGCAGTCAATGTTATTCCTCTTACCTATTATCAAATCTTTAGCCATCGCATCGTCGTTTTTTTAGAGTTAATAATAAATAATAAAGGAAATAATAAGTTTATTGATTCAAAATATACATAGACACGGAATTTATACTAAACTCCGTTTGAAATAAGATTAGACATTTAAATAAACCTTTTTTACAGTCCGTTTAACCGATTTTGACTTCTATTCCGTTGGGAGCATGACAAATAGCAGTTGTAATAAACAGTTTGTATTGTAACCACGTTTTTGCTTATAATGCCATCCTTATGCCTATGGAATGGAACTCAAAATCGGTTGAACGGACTGTATAAAAGTTTATTTAAATTTCTAATCTTATTTCAAATGGAGTATAGTTACATGCCTTAATCAACTAACAAAGGACACAAGTGGAAAAAAAAATTGTCTTTAAAAACAAAAAAATTAAGTCCGTCTCACGAAAGAGGTCTCGCAGACGTGGCGCTGCAGGCTGCAGGCATGCGTCGGAATCATAAAATATTTTTTTATAGAACTCAACATCATAATTACGCCCACTGGTTAATAAAAAGCATAATATTATACAGGGTGTAAGGGACAGCCCTCCGCAAATTAACAGGGTGCATTCAGCTCCTTATTTTGAATCATATTCCACTGAAAATTTTCTCAGGAAAATTGTATTTTTTTTTATCGTAATTTCCGTTTCTATTCCTTTATTTCAATGTAAAATCACATTATCTGTACGCAGTACTCCAATAATGTAAATAACAAAGCTAAAATAAAAAAAATCAGCAATGGATGTTGAAATTCTCTAACGAACGACGCCTGAAATCAGCGAACGCGGCCGTCCACCCGCCGCGACAAATCAGGTTCATTGGATTCCCATAACGTTCCTGAAATAATTTCATGTATCGGCCATCTTAGTACGATATACTGAATTCAAATCACATTATCTGTACGCAGTACTCCAATAATGTAAATAACAAAGCTAAAATAAAAAAAATCAGCAATGGATGTTGAAATTCTCTAACGAACGACGCCTGAAATCAGCGAACGCGGCCGTCCACCCGCCGCGACAAATCAGGTTCATTGGATTCCCATAACGTTCCTGAAATAATTTCATGTATCGGCCATCTTAGTACGGTATACTGAATTCACCCCATCAGTCTACGGAGGGCTGTCCCTTACACCCTGTATAGAGAAAGGTGTCTGAGTTGGAGGGTTATTGTAGGAATGTTGCTAACCTAGCGTACAATAATAATTAGTTCCACTTGTTTCCGCGGGACTTCTTTCGTGAGACGGAGTTTAAATCCTGTCTCATAAAGTCCTAAACTAGGGATGGCCTGTATCTTAGGAGACAGCGATTCGACCAAGCTGAACTGCAAATGATGGATCTTAGGTTTCGAGTGTCGATGCTAATTCTACCATGAAACAAAAATGTAAGCGTGTGTGTAGTGTGTGTGTGTTAACTTATAAGTAATAATGTTTTAATAATAACAATCCAATTCTATATTTAAATCATCATCAGCATTTAAGCCTAAAGATGTCCACTGCTGGACATAGGCCATAATCGCCACGCTTGGCAGGCGGGTTGGCGATCGCAGTATGGTGTTAAAAACTTAAAATGCACAGAGAACGCTGCTGCCCATTCTCTAGTAAGCCGCTTAGTCGCCTTTTACGACACCCACGGGAAGTAATAGGGTGGTGTTATTCTTTACGTCCGGCACCACACGAAACCGTCCGGCACCACACGGAACATCCTACTATCCTACTAATATTATAAACGCGAAAGTTTGTAAGTATGGATGGATGGACGGATGGATGTTTGTTACTCTTTCACGTAAAAACGGCTGGACCAATTTTGATAAAATTTTGTATCGAGGTAGCTGACACCCTGTATTAACAAATAGGCTAATTGTTATCCCTATATTCCCACGGGATCGAGAGTTACGCGGGTGAAACCGCGGGGCGCAGCTAGTACCTAATATATTTAAATAAATCCTATTATTTGAAAATGTTGCATGCCGTAAGGTAAAATGTATCGGGACTGTTTATACAACATTATTTTTAGTATAAATATGCGAAACCTGAATATATTTTGTTCAGAATAAGGAACTGAATCGATTTCAATCATTTTTACACCATGTTATATGTTGTCCCAAAAATATTTAAGTGTGATGGAAAATATTATCACCATTTAATTACTTACAATACAATCGCCGTACGGGTAGGTACCTACTGCCAAATTATTATCAATGAGCGCAAGACGACCCTGGAGGCGCGGGGACGCCGTCATGTTTTTGTACGGACAACCCGGTAACATAACATGCTTATAACTTTGAGATTTTTCATGATACAGTTTTGAAATTTTGTACATTTCTTTACATAAAAAATACTAGACACGTGTTTCGCGTTTCGCATAAACTAAAAGTAATATTGTATAAATGACATCATAATAATACCTGCCTTACCATACCTTTGCCTGTGTACTTACATTATAAGCAAATAAATGTTTTCTAATTTCTAATCGCTTTGTTTTTTGTGTTCTTAAAAAGTGAGCTCTATTTAGCATCCTACACAACTTCCTGTATGCCCCAAATAGAACGAAAGCTCTTTATTTTCTTTCGTCATCTGTGTGATTTGGGTCAATTGTCCAGCTTCTTCACGTAATACACTTTTATTTATCCAATAGTTATTAATAGAACCACATCTAGTGGAGTTATGAAACCCTTTTCTATGCCTTTTCCGTTTCTATCTACCGATTGTTGAAGTAGTACCTACAATAGACTGAAGGTATTTGACTGTTTTTTTTTTATTAAGGTTTTTCAAAAGCAAAAAAAACATAAGGCACAGTAAAAAAAATGTTTTAATATCTCAAAAGATACTGAAGTTATACGCGTTTTAAATTCTATTGCAGACAGAAACAGCAATGCTGCGATCTGACGTCACAACACGGAACACCATGGTACTCGTAACTACGCGCCATTATCATTTTGCTTGAAAAGGATTAGTAGAATAATTTCAAAAGCGTGTAACTTCTCCATTTTTCCACCGATTTTAATTATTTTTTCATAAATCGCCTTTTTTAGACTTTTCATAAATCGCCTTTAAAAATAAGCATTAATTCATATATATTTTTGATAGCAGTCAAAATTTTAAAAACCTTGTACAAGTTAGTTAAAGTTTAAATATTTTTCTTAAACTTTCTTTTCTGGAACACTTCATCAATCTACTCTTTGGAGCATCCCTCATATTATCACCCCTTTCATTCTAGCAAAATGTCCCAGAATTAACGCACAACCTCTTAAGAGGAGTCATTGTACTCATCATTATGAACAACTTTTACTATGGGACCAAACCTGAAATCGCGAAAAAAAAATCAGCTGTTCCCTACATTTTGACGAGATAAGAGAACATAAATGTAGGGAACAGCAGACTTTTTTTTTCGCGACATTGCAAAGAGACACTTCAATTTTATTTATTTGTATACTATACGAAACTAATCAACCTAAATCTACATTGCAAAATGTTTCAGAGAAAGCTTCACTCATGTAACATTGTCATTTGCTCGGCTGGATCGATTTGATTAGAAAGAATGGGTGATGCAAACGAACGTGTCTGACTGATCCTTTCATTATTTTGTAAGCTTTGTCATGAACGCCTTAGCTAATTTTTTATCGGTGTCTAATTGAGGTTAAGCAGTTTTTCCGTTAGTTGCAATTAACAGAGGGAAATATGTACTGTAGGTACGCTCAAACGGCTGGACCCATTTTGGTCCTTGATTAACATAGAGGCTACTTTTTATCCCAATATTCCCACGGGATCGAGACTTACGCGGGTGAATCCGCGGGGCGCAGCTAGTGTTTAATAAAACTCGCTGGGGAATGCGCTAAGGTAGCCCGCGAAATTCAATTTGCAGGTCAGTAGGATTTTTTGAACTTAGAGAGTTGTAATGCTGATTCTAATGACTATAATTCTGTAAAGCCATACTTGTCATGGCCGACAATCATAATTAGAACAACATACGTAACCAATAAGGGTTAATTGCGAACGCACTATCAGTAGGAATCGGTTTCAATTTGACAGTTCAACAACATTCACTGCGTTATTTACGTTGTTGAGCAGACAATTTTTTCTAACATATCAAGCAATGAATTAGCCATATACTTCAAAATCTTTTGATTCCGATTCAAACCGTGTTACGCAATTAGGGTGTTGTTCCCGACCTGCAAATTAAGAATGGAAAAGACTTAAAAATGAAGCGCTTAATTATGTCTGATGTTCTGTGAGAAACAATACGCGAGGGTGTCCACTGTTCCATGTTAGTAAGTACGACATAATTGTCTGCATTGTATAGTTTTGCTTTCTATGTTAATTTATTAATGTAATTGGTATTGTACCGTGTTAATTAACTATAAATAAATAAATAAAATGCCGCCTGTCAAGCGTGGCGATTATGGCAACCCCCCCCCCCCCCACCCCCCCTAAATGACAAGCATTAAGAAAAAACGGCTCCTAGTACCGCGGCTCGCCTAGCCTTGGCTACGGTAGCGGTCAAGGCAACGGTGAGGCAAGGGGTGCTAAGAATCCCCGAAAGAAGCCTCCTACAAGGTGGACCGATGACCTTATGAAAGCCGCAGGTATCCGCTGGATGCGGGAAGCACAGAACCGGTCCAAGTGGCGGGGGAGGCCTATGTCCAGCAGTGGACGTCTTTCAGGGGAAATCAAGATGATGATGAAATAAACTTCGTAAATATTTCTGATACTGAATTTTTAAGTAAGTGCTGTAAGCACGAGACACAACTACTTATCTATTTAACACCAGTCATCAGAAGAAAACCTCAATGGAAAGTCTATATTTACATTATTTACGGACCACAATGATATTCATAATGCATTCTCTAACGCTCAAAGTAAGTGCTTCCCCATTACACGCCAGCTTAGTGTAATGGTGAATATCGCTAATACCATAACAATGGTCCGAAAGTTTAGTTGCGCATCTTTCAAAGCGTTTTCACTTTCATCTGTGATTCATTTCACGACCGCGATACATGCTCGCGTGCATACTAATCGACTAGGAACGATGACCACTCGAACGAAGCACAGCCCTATTTCCCTACGGCCGCGGCCTTGGAGTTCCTTGTTTGAAAAAAAAAAGAAAGGAGTTACGGCGGCCATGGTTTTTGAAATGGAAGGATAGGGAATTTGACTGCTATCAAAAATATACATGAATGAATACTTATTTTTATAGCTGTTACTAAAAACGACGATTTGTGAAAAAACATATAAAATCGGTGGAAAAATGCAGAAGTTACACGCTTTTGAAATTATTCTACTATGCTTGTCACGCAAAATGATTAGGTATTGTACTGAATGGCGCGAAGTTACTAGGCGTTCCAGTGTTGTGACTTCAGGGGGCTTAAAATGGACGCTTTGGCAGAATCATAATATGATCTGCGTACAATTCATATCCCGTAATTCATCTGTTTGACAATAATGTATGGAGTTTTGTAAAATGGTCCACAAATTATGAATTGCTGTAGTGAAGTCTAATGTCAAATAGCAGCTGTCAAACAGATGAATTGCGGGATATGAATTGTACTTAAGATTCTGCCAAAGCGTCCATTTTAACACTCAGTTGCAGAAAGCTCACCATTAACACTTCATTACATAAAGCAACATTATCGCTAATGAATTCATTACTTTAATGAAGTTGCACAAACAAATTTTAGATAGCATTAGACATTTTTAATGCCACTTTAGTTAAAGAAGACTTTAAACAATATTGCCAGGAACAAATTACCATATTGAACGAAAAGAGTGAACATTTGCGTTCTGTTATTATCCGTACGTACAAGTACACCACAATTTTAGAATAAAATAAAGTAAATGTAGTTGATTTATGTGTATTCAGTGTACTCTGTGGTTTAATGTAGTTTAAATAATCTGGTTTAAGGGGGATGCGCTAAGGTAGCCCGCGAAATTCAAATTTACCAACGTTTTTTGCAATTTTTATACTTCTGATTCATATTCTAATGATTATAATTCTGTAAAGCCTTAAGGGTTATGGCCGCGAATCATAATTAGATCAACATACGTGTTACTGACCTGCAAATTGCAAAAAACGTAATAAAATTTGAATTTTGCGGGCTACTTTAGCGCATCCCCCTTAATCTAATAATTTTAACATGTGTGCAGTCTAGAGCTCCGGCCACACGTGGAAATCCATCAATTTCATAAAAACCTTCTGCAACTCTACGTAGTTCCGTCCGGTCTGGCATTTTAATATAGAGGTGGCTTAATTTTGCTAGCTCACGGGATACTTTTTGTATAAACAAACTGACAAACAACCCGACCCAACCTGTTTCCGACAAACTGTTGATTTATTTATGTTTATTAAATCACCCAATACCTACTTGCTGGAAAGATCCAGTGGCGAAAAATCTCAAACATATTAAAAGCTGTGTCAGGCCATTAATGGATTTATTTCTTTGCGTCACTGGTTCTAAATCTTAATCAAATAGGTTACAAATTTGAAGAACTGCCTCCTTGGAAATTCTATACCTTACACGAAACTCTTTTCCATCATGTTTTAAAAATGAATTCACTCGGTCTGGGATTCGACGGCGAGGTAAATCTACTAAATAAGAATCAGATAATGACGAAAGACTGGTTAAAGACATCTTTCAATTACAGAAATGCATTCAAGTACCGTAGAAAACACTAATGTTGCTCTTAATGGATGCTTTTCGGCCCATTAAAATTAAAAAATCTGAAATGTCAAACTTAAAGTTCACCACCTGCTAATGGGCGCTAATGAAGTTACGTGCAACGTAAAAGTGTTTAAAATGGCCGGTTTCATTAGGTTTGACATTTCATTAGTTAAATTTAATGGAGCATTAAAATAAAATAAAAAATGGTTTTGTGCAATGATTTAATGCTACATTAGTGTTTAATGTAGTCTTTAAAATTTAAAGATCGTTTCTGCAACTGAGTGTGGCCCTCAGATCGCAGCAGTGCTGTCTCTGTCTACAATAGACTATAACGCATACAACTTCGCCATTTTTTAATAAACTCCTACAACATGGGAATTAAACTTATCCGTCGGTGAATGCAGGCTTGATGTTGTATACTTGTATTTAGCCTGTAAGTTTTGAATCGTGTACGAAACTCTGTCAAAATTACTGAAACTCGGAACTAACGTAGTAGTGTATTCCGAAATGGTCGAAATTGCTTCCCAGACCTTGTCGAACCTTTTTATCCGACTTCACAAAAAGGAGGAGGTTCTCAAGTCGTCTGTATTTTTTTTTTTAATGTTTGTTACCTCAGAACTCCGTCGTTTATGAACCGATTTGGAAAATTATTTTTTTAATTGAAAGGATATACTTCCAGATTGGTCCCATTTTTTTAAAAATCCAGTTCTGATGTTGGGATCCATGAGTAATTGAGGGAACTCCTCAAATATTATAGGCATACCTATAGCAATTTTTATATTTTCATCAACAAGTCAATCATTTACATTCAGAAAGTATAATTTGATGAAGTGGAACAAATGAAGAAGGCCACAGATGGCCACCGGAACTTCTCAGTGATACGTAATTCATGGGTGGCGATGAGATATCTGGATTAAGATAGTTAAGCGAAGCAAATTTAAATAAATAGTTCTGATCAAAATGGTACCATCAAACTGATCTGATGATGAAGCCGGATGGTAGGCACTGGAATTCCGTTAAAAAACAATGTATCCTACCCGTGTTTGGTCTTATTGGAATTGTCATGAGATGCACTCTGGCTATAAATGATTTTTAACCGACTACAAAAAAGGAGGAGGTTCTCAATATATATATCTAGCCATATGTACATATAAAAGGAAACCGTGACTGATTGGTCTATCAACACAGCTCAAACCACTGAACAGATTGGCCTGAAATTTGGCACGTAGACATCAGCTAAGAAGGGGTTTTTGGAAATTTTACCTTTAAGGGTGGAAAACGGGGGGTTTTGTTTGCATGAAAAATCTTATTCCTAGGGTTAATTTAAAAGTTGGACGAATACTTACGTAAGTAAATTATAAAGTTTATATTTTTTTGTTAACTTAACTTCAACGGATGGGATGTCAAAGCTTGTATAGAAGAATTTTAACGCGCGGTCCGATCAACTCGAAACTCAGTATTTATACTTAAGACCAAAAATGAAGAATAACTTGTATCAGGGTTTTTCGAAAATCTACCCATAACGGGGTGAAAAGGGGTAGTCAATTTTACAAGAGAGGATTTTACTACGTGGCTTGATTAACTCGAAAATTGGTATAACCTCTATGTCAAATAATGGAAAAGTCGCAAACCACTTTAAAAATTAACCTCTTTGGGGGTGTAAAGGGGGTTGGATACAATTTGTATGAAAAAAATCTTCTTTCGTTGATCTATTAACTTGAAACTTAGCCTGAATACTTCATCATCAGTCTCCTGCCCTAATCCCAATTAATTTGGGGTCGTCGTAACATGTCGAATTACACTATAGATTTAATACATACAAAAGGAAACAGTGACTGACTTACTGACTGATCTATCAACACAAAGCTCAAATCACTGAATTGATTGGGCTATTTGGCACACAGATAGTTATTATGACGTAGGTAACCGCTAAAAACAGATTTTTGAAGATTTAACCCCTTAAGGGGTGTAAAATAAAACTTCCTGTCTGTGTTGTTTTCATAGCAAGTAGTAGTATACGAATTGGTGTGGGGTAGGTACCACTAAAAAGTGAAAAATAAAAAACTTTTTTACAAAAAAAACAACCGACTTCCAACAAAAACACTAAAAAGTGAAAAATAACTTTAATTTCGGAAGCACATAACATAACATCACGCCTTGTTTCCTCGAAGGGTAGGGCAGAGGTGTACCTGTAGTACACCCACATTTAATATTATATTTAATTAAATTTCGGAAGTCGGTGGCCATAAACGAAAATACAAAACCAAAGACACCGACTTCCGAAATTCCCGAAGTCGGTTGTTATTTTTGTAAAAAAGTTTTTTTTAAAACAAATCATTTGAGTTGCTTCCGAATATTATTCATTTGTTGTCCGACCAATCATTGATGTGACTTGAATACATAATTAAAATTAAACCAACAATGACTCTTCGACGACCTATTTCTGCAATTACTCATGGATTAAGTATTTATTTAAAAAACCATGAATCATTTGCTAGAAAAAATTATGTTTGATCAAATTTATTCAATTAAAACACTATAGTGTGGTTACCAAATAAATAAAATTAATGTATGTCTGGACCTGACTCAGTGTTGCATGCATTTCACGTCTTCACTACGGGTTGCTAAACAATCAATTGTTTTTTTAATGTGGCAAGACTTGTGCATATGGCCTTTGGATAAATATTTGGGCAATATTCGGCACATGTTAAGAATAACTTTGGAAATAGTAAGTAATTTTTATTACTTACTATTTCCAAAGTTATTCTTAACACGGAGTACCTATGGTACAGTCATGAGCACTAATATGTAAACGCTTAGCAGAATTCAAAACCGATTTTCTCGTGGAATAACGATTGCAACTTTGAGAAAAGATCTATTTCATAATATTTTGGGTTACAAAGTACTATGCTCCTAGTAAAATAATATTTCAATCAATATAGTTGGAGGAAATCAATTATAAAGTTGTTAAGTGTATACATATTAGTGCTCGTGACTGTACTTAATATTAAGCAATTGTTTTCAATTGCTTAATATTAAGTACCATAGGTACTCCGTGGCTGTGAGCAAAGACATGACGCCTTAGCTGAACTATTGAGCCAAGAGCTCTGATTTTTAACCGACTTCCAAAAAGGAGGAGGTTATTTATGTTCGGCTGTATGTTTGTTTTTTTATGTTTATTCACCGATCGCTCCGTCAATTGTGGACCGATTTTGAAAATGCTTTATTTGTTTGCAAGGGTATGTTCCCGAGATAGTCTTATTGTCACAAAGTCAGAATCTGATGAGGATCCCCATCCTATGGAAATCGAGGGCAATCCTCAAATTTTATAGGCACACCTTTAGCGATTTCAGTATTTTTTATAGTAACTCATGCATTTGCACATGCAATTTCCTGAAAGGCATGGTATCAAAATGCTATATCTGCATGCTCCGGTAACACAAAACAAGGAACAACCCAACAACCATTGATTCCAAAAATCAAAACATTTGAAAAGGTAAATGGTTCTGAAAACTTTTAATCGCGATTGTTGTGATTCGGTTCGATTCTGACTTAAAACTGTTTGCTGTATCTTGATCGATGAATCGATTCTGAATACAGAAGTGTTTTTTCAGCATTCAGACACGATTTCCATTGCCGATTGTTCCTTAATAAGCCGTCATTCTCCATTGAAGTCGCTTCATTTGCTGAACGTAAACACAAAACATACATGTAGGAGCATAGTACCACGCCTGTTTTTCCCCAAAGGGTTAGGCAGAAGGAGAAATCAGGAGGAGAGAGTAGATATAAGGTAGGTACTCGTACCTATGTGCTAAACCTTTGAGGCATCGAAAAACGCTCCGCTCCACGCTCCGCCATCCTGTTTGGAGTTAGGCTAGGGTTATGGGAATAGGCGGCAGCCAGATGGACAGCGTGTTTTCGAATCGCTCTCTGAGCATGTTGTTCAGTGATGGTACCCACCGGCAGTGCATCTGACAATTAAATAGTCCCCTTAACTTGCCGACCGTTCCGCTAAAGGCACAAACTCTTAAAAAATAAAACTTCAATAGGTTATTGGGAAACAAATTATGTCTGATTCCTATCACAGCAAATGTAGAAAGAGAAAAAAAAATCAGAGAGCAGTTGGCGGTTTTATATAACATTGAGTGACAGTATTGACAGTGTTGCCATTATCAGAAAGTAAGAATCGATTCATTTTTGTACAGTCAAATAGAGAAAATACCAACAGTTATCAATGGTACCCAGTTAGTCGATTATATTTAAAAAAAATTGCAAGAGCTCGTCCGAGGAATTACTATCACCGCCATACTTATATTAGCAGCCACAGAGTATACCCACCTAATGCTTTTTCGGTTTGAAATCAACATAGCATAGTACCACGCCTGTTTTTCCCCAAAGGGTTAGGCAGAAGGAGAAATCAGGAGGAGAGAGTAGATATAAGGTAGGTACTCGTACCTATGTGCTAAACCTTTGAGGCATCGAAAAACGCTCCGCTCCACGCTCCGCCATTCCACACTCACAGCATATAGGATGCGATATGCATTTATATGATAAAATTAATGGTATTCAGGACCACGTCCAGTTTCATAAAGTAGGTTTATGTAACGCATTGTGACATGTTAGGCAATAGCTATGTGCAACTCGTATTGAAAATATGAAATTATAGTAATATATAGTCCATTTATTTGTCAGAATATTGTTACAGAGTTGTTAAATAGTTTTATAAAAGTTCATAATATTCTGCCGTTTTCGGCGTACAAATATTTTTTTACGATTTTAGTAAGTTTGATAGACATAACAATGAATTCAATAAATTAGTCAAATATTAGTTATGGAAATGTCAAAAAGAGTTAATTAAGTCAAGAGAATAATAATATAATTAATTCCTAATATTTAAGTAATTTTCTCATTCATAAAATCATTAGTCGAGTCGAGCAGAGATAATTGAATAATTTACATTTTAAATGTCTTCTGGTAGTTTATTATAAACTTTTGTCGCCATACAAAATGCATAGGTAGAGATCGTTAATATAGATACCTAATTATCTATTTTCAATACGAGTGACAGAGCTGCTTTATTATTTTTCGTCTGCCCTGGCACGTGTCCAGCAGGGTTTTTTGCGTTTAACACACTGTCTTTACAGTAGCAATTTAATGGCTTCATTTTGACAGTTTAACATTGTTCAATGCGTTAATTTACGTTGCTGAGCATACTTTTTCAAACTAAATTATATGAAGTAATGGATTAGGAATATACTTCAAAATCATTCGGATTGTGATTCAATCAAACTGTGTTGCGCAATTAGGGTGCCGTTATCGAATTACGGATTTATTATATTAATTATCTGTACGAATATCGGATTACTTACTATACTCTATTTGAAATAAGAATAGACATAATAAATTATATAAACCTTTTTTACAGTCCCTTCAACCGATTTTGACTTCTATTGCGTTGGTGGCTTGACAAATGGCAGCTGTAATAAACAGTTGGTATTGTAACCAAGTTTTTGCTTTTAATGCCATCCTTATACCTATACAATAGAAGTCAAAATCGGTTGAACGGACTGTAAAAAAGTTGATTTAAATTTTTAATCTTATTTCAAATGGAGTATAGTTTCACTCGAGTTGTAAGACCTCATAGGTCCTACTCTAATTCTAACTCAATTAGGAGTCCGTAACTTAGAAGAATAAGAATAATTTATTTTAGCAAAATGAGGAAATACAATGCATGTTACGTTATTATGATATTACATTTGTGCTCAATTTTTGTGAATAATGAAAATCTTGTGTTATAGGACTTATAGGGGGGCGTATGGATCGGGTTCAACTCGGTTCTTCACAAATCAACAGTATTATCTATCGTTTTAAGTCTTAACTCTCGTCTCGCCTCTCCTCGACTCTCGGCTCTCGTCTCTCGTCTCTTCGGGGAAACAAGGCGTGATGTTATGTTATGTTTCGTCTCTCTCTCCCAATTGCTAGGTTTCGATGTTTAAATGCTCTCCACAATCCATGATCCATGATCTTTGTATAATCTGAGCACTCCACAATAAAACGTCGACCTTCTGAAGTTTAAATGAAATTTACTGCAGTTTCCACAACACGTTTTTGTTTGATAATTTTCTGTACCGTGACCGTGAGGTTTATTTTCCAAACGAAAAAATTTTTTGACCTCCATCAGATATTCTTAACAAATTCAAGTAGCACAGCTTCCCATAATTCGACACAGTGCCTACACAACAGAAAGTATGTATTATTCATGTCTGCTTACTAGAAACTTTGGTGATAAAACATCAATCTGCAGACAATACATGCATCTCGGCAGGTTCTCACGAAGATATCGATACAATAACTTGTTTTAAGTTACGAGAGATGAGTGATTGTGATCCAGGGAGAGGGTCTGTCTATTAGATAAAATGAGTATGGCAGTTGAAGAGACGCGAACCGATTAAATTGCCTTCTCCATAAAAGACAAGACTGGCTGGTCTTCCACAATCATTGAACGAACCTGCTTAATCGTTGGACCAAAGGCTGCATGATTTCCAAATGCTTATTGCTATAAAAAAAAAAAATCTCTAGGTCTAAGTAAATCCACAATTATCTCCTCCACGCGACTTCATCAGCGTGGAAGAATCATATCATAATAGGTACTCGACAATTGTGTAGATAGCTAACTATTAGTCAAATACCGTCTTATTCCAAAACACGATCTAAATTTAGTACTAGGATAATTACCAGGTTTGCCACCATGACTAAATAAAACGTTATTATAAAATGAAGTTTATCACTAGTTCATGAACAAGATATGGTACTAAACTTAGTCCGCCGAGACCCCCAGTTTTTCTATGGACTAACTTCGGTACTAATTTATTTGAGGTTAGCGTTTATTGTTATTGTGTGGCTTTTTATTTACAAATCGACTTGATGGATTTGGAAGATTTGGATAATTATGCTGGAGACGTCTCAAAATTGGATCAGTACTTCCAGAGATTAACTTACAAACAAACAAACAATTTTACCGCTTTTAAGGCTCGCACAGACTTGCGCGATATCACGGGCGCGACAGGCACCGACAAAGAAATTATGCTACTAGTACTAGTGTCGCGTGCCGCCCGCGATATCGCACTAGTCTGTACGAGCATTTATTTATTTTAAGCATACAAATGTACAGAGGTGGACTTAATGCCATAGGCATTTTCTACCAGTCAACCTTTGGGTGATGCAGAGACAAGCAGTGGTAGGTGCAATAAGGAAAATTGTAAAATCAATATTTATTTCAATATAAGGATATACATACATATACCTATCTAAACTTTAAATATAATATATATACCTAATTAATTATACATAAATATAAGACCAAATAAATACACGAATATACTTTTAACCAAACAAACAATGGGAAAACTTTACCGTTGTGATGATACTGTCGTTTAGAGTTTAGATTCCTCGGCCTTCCCTCCAGAGGCTGACCTCTACCTGGATTGAATTTCAAGTCTCTCCCTAAAGTTTTAAGAGCAAATCTTTAGCTATCAGCTCTCATCTTGTACCAGGGCAGCATCAACACAAGAAGTATTTCAACTTTCTCAAGTGAATAAGTATTACATCACCATAATTCAATGATTAGCTGTAAAACATCTGCTCCACTAAATCAATAATTTTTTGGGTCATGGCTCGGAATCTGCGTATGGGAAGATTCTAACAAAGGGCCGTAAAAACTTGTACTTACCAAGCTGCATAGAGCGGTCATAGATTTTATAAACAAGGAAGACAATATGCGTTTGGAGATGAATGATAACTTGATAACAGTAGAAGATGGATGGTACGAGTATATTGGTCTGGGTAGTGAAGGTTATTTATGTATGGTTTTCGTAGCTAATAGGCCCTTCAGAATTTTCTCTTTTATTTAAATGTGTTCTTACTCAGCTATGTAAATACATGGTAAGCTAAAGTGCTTATACGTTGAATCAACTTTCGACGTTTTAGCATTAGCCGACTTTTAATGATTTTATACTGAAGATCACGTCTAAACGAGTAGTGTTAATGATTTTAAAAAAATATATGTTAAATTAGAGTATTTTCTCAATAATTTAATATGTGAATATTTTAGATTATGTTTATATTACATAGTGCAATTAATTTGTAAATTTATGTCTAACGCGGATAAAAAACTGAGAATGGCGCAAAATTTACCAAGCGTATTTTTCTGAAACCTTCACTAATTTAAAGATAATTTAATTATTGACCTTTTAGTATACGCGTTTTATTAAAATACCTTTTGTTTTGTGTATAATAAATTAATAATGCGTCAAATTGGGGATAGCGCTCCTTGATGGGCGAGTCCTATTACTGGCTGAACGTACGACGCGTTGCGTGAGCTCAGTACAGAACACGCAAGCTAACCACTCAAGGTCACTGGCATATATCTGCGTCTTAATAAGTACCTCTTCATGAATAGATCCTCAATACATTCAGTCTTCTTTGCAACATTATAAGCACTATGTGCGGGCTCCTACAGTGTCTGATGGTCATGACTTCAACAGACTCTGACATGGATGTGTTTTTATTAAAGACTGCGCAGGAATATGACTTGACCAAAAATTGCTAAGTAACGTTGAACAGCCACAACCTTGGCTCCTAGCGGATGAAAGCTTGAACAACCATTCCTTTTATTACTTTCCTATAGAAGGATCTTATTAAGTATAACTTAGCAGAGCCTTATTACTTAGTAGAGTCAGTCGATCCGCCTCGTTGACGCTGTTGCCCGTCTCTGGGGACATTTACGTAGCGGTATCATAATAAGTACCTCAGTCACCATCATTTCGGTATTACTTTGCGACTGTTCATTATAGCGGGCTGTAGGCCAATGATCTGTAGCTTAGACTGTTACGGACAACAGGCCCTGGCCAGGTGTTGTTGAAGAAGCACACGCTTGTAAAGCTTACTTAGCTGTGATAGTTTTCCTTGTATCTTCGTTTTATATATATGTACAATATACTACTGCCATAATTTTTTTCACTTAATATCCAAATACAACCATTTAGCTGGCACACACTTAACTGTAACAAAAATGTGAACTTTAAAGCTTAATATTACGCAAACGGATCACTGAATAGAAAAATGATTTTCACAGACCCGTAATATTTTTGAGCGGCCAATCCAACGATACTCCACACCATGGGATATACGAATAAAAATCTTCCCCACTTTACGTGTAGAGGCGGTACCCTAAATAAAAATTATTTAAAGATTTTATTTTACTACTTTGTCGGTATGTATAGTTGTAAACCCATGGCATATTATACTGCATAGCTTTCTAGTACTAATTAAGAGTCTCTGAGCTAAGTCGCAGATAGGCAGACAGACGGACATGGCGAAACTATAACCGTCTTATTCCAAAACACGATCTAAATTTAGTAGGTACTAGGATAATTACCAGGTTTGCCACCATGACTAAATAAAACGTTATTATAAAATGAAGTTTATCACTAGTTCATGAACAAAATATGGTACTAAACTTAGTCCGCCGAGACCCCTAGTTTTTCTATGGACTAACTTCGGTACTAATTTATTTGAGGTTAGCGTTTATTGTTATTGTGTGGCTTTTTATTTACAAATCGACTTGATGGATTTGGAAGATTTGGATAATTATGCTGGAGACGTCTCAGCGATCTTACAGACATCGTCATACGTAGTACGACGTAATATTTCCTATAATAATATGAACATTCGCGTTAGGCAGTCGAAATAAGATGAGACAAAGCATTGCTTACCTAATATTAATTAAAAATCCATGTTTTGGTCAGTGGGTAGTCTTAGGGTTTTACTCAGTTTATCTTCAACGGTTTAACCAGACACAACTCACGAACAAACCACATATTATCAACAGTACCTTAATACTTAGATTTATTATTTATGGACGCAACATAAACATTCGTCTCAAATTACGAGTGCCGCGCCGTACATATGTAATTCACTCCACTTCACGCTAGAGGTGTTAAAAAATATGATAACTTGATTATAAAAAGCACGTCAAAAGTACAAGTTGTGCTTGTTCAATATATTGTAACCTAAAAAAAGAACGATTTATGACATATTTTTGTATTGATTAATAATTATTTATGCATTTCAAGTGTTATTATAATATCAATATTTAGAGAATCAAAACGTTGCTTCAAATAGATGCAGAATGAACGAATGAAAGAATGCCATTTTTGTTTTTATCTGTGGAACCATGAACCTTCTTTGGTACTAACTGATCCTCGAAAAGTCTTCGTTTTGTAATAAGAACACGTTTTGAGCCTGATATTAACTTGAATACCGTAACAATCCTAGACCTTGTGGTCTTGGTATAAAACAGTACTTAAGCATTTTTTTTGTAATAAGACGGTAAGGGTTTCTTGTTGACTACGGAACCCTAAAAACAGGCGGGCGGCGGGCGGTACTACTTCAAAAATCGGACAGAGAAAGCAGTAAAAAGTTGGATAATAGGTACCTATACTCCATTTGAAATAAGATTAGAAATTTAAATAAACTTTTTACGAATTTCGACTTCTATTCCGTAGGCATAAGGATGGCATTAAAAGCAAAAACGTGGCTACAATACCAACTGTTTATTACAGCTGCCATTTGTCATGCCACTAATGCAATAGAAGTCAAAATCGGTTGAACGGACTGTAAAAAAGGTTTATTTCAATGTCTAATGTTATTTACTCAGAGGTTACAAGAATCATCATAAAAACTAAGAAGATTCTATTATGATAAAGAGTCTGAGCTATGCCTATAAAAGTAGAAGTATCGGAAAGATTCGAGAGTCATTCTGTCCAAAGTTTCAAACGTCGCATTCAGAACCTCAAAAAAAGTAGGAAAGATGTTTTATGCAAATGAGAACTCGATTCTACTATCACGCTTACTTAAAATTGCTAATTGGTAAATCCGGTATTCGCACCATTAATGTGTAAATTAGAAAATTTGCATCTCTACTACGATTCAATGTCACGACCGCAGTAGTGTAGATGAATGGAATAATTATGTGCGATCATTTAGTGATGTGTTTCGTGATTTGTATAATGACTTGTGATCATAGAAATATAAAAAACTGTTCTTATATCTATGGTTTAGATTGAGACTTACTTCTACTCATCACTAAAACTTGACAAAATCACGCGGGATCGTGTCACAGTCCACAGACCTCTTAGGTACCTATGCCTTCTTACTTTCAGCTTTCCAATTTCTTGAAAAACGCGTGTTAAAAACCTGCCATTTGCGTATCGGCCCACGCACTTTGAAGGGTTCTGTAGTTGGAATGAATATATCTATATCCCAAGAAAATAACTAACATTGTTGTTGAAAAACAGGTTCTCCCGTACATTCCAACTGCAATTAATGTAAGTTTGTGCGCACAATATTGAAAGATTTACCATGTTATTATAAGACCAATAGACTTCATAAAGGTTTTCCTGTAATCTAGAAATATAAATTTAAAGATCTATTTTCTGTATTTTTTTTATATTTGAATAGAATAGAATAGAATACTCTTTATTATGTACACCATAAAAGTTACAGATATAAATGTTTAAATTTTACATAGGCTGACACAATGGGCGGTCTTATCGCTAAAAGCGATATTTTACAGACAACCTTTGGATGGATTAAAGGGAGCAGGAGTGACAATACTGCAGGTAGTCAGTGGTGTACCATTAACATATACAATAAATACATACATACACAAAGCATACACTTATCTAATAAATATATACAATAATACACATGAAACAAGAGCAGGGAACTGTATTATGTAATGATGATGTTTAAGGAGAGAGGAAGTGTTTTTTTACCTGAATCTTAAAAGTGGACAAAGATTGAGCACGCCTTACCGAAACGGGCAAGGCATTCCTTAACGGCACTGCTTGAACTGTAAAAGACTTGTGTGTGACTTGCTTGTTTGACTCTGTGTTCTGGAGATAAAGGTCAATTTTTATCTATTTTCTTAAATAATTTACTAACTGTATTTTTTTAAATTATACAATGTTTGAGACCCTCACAGTAAACTCTTTCATTTATAATGTCACACGGTACAGTTTGCAATTCTTTTTTAATTTTCTTATTTGCCTCCCAAAACCTCTCTCACATTTAAAAATAATTTATTGACGTTACTCGTCCATGTTTGGGTCATAGAAATTAATATATGTGTACCCGACTTCAACTTATTCTATTCATTAGATTCCGAGCAAATTGACTGTGACATACGGAAGGAAAGACAGACAGACACACGAGTGATCCTTTAAGGGTTCCGTTTTTTTCATTCGGAAGTACGGGACCCTTAAAACACAATATTTCTTAGGTAGATACACCCTGGCTGTGTCTTCTCGCCGTTCTTGCTCCAGAATGTTGAACAGTCCAAAATAAAGTTATTCTGCCAAATACAAAAGAAGGTAAGCTGATAAAGTTAAAAAATAAACCGCGCTGACATCCAACATCAAAATAGGAAACTATTCATTTCAATAGGCTCAATTCAACAAATCCGCGCCTCCAATCGATTATAATTATGTAAGAACTGCTTGGGTTGTTACAGAATTCGAAACTTATTACAAGATGATTCACGTCACTATGCAGTGAGAAGAATTCTTATGTCATACAGCCATTATTAAGTCGTCAACCCGCCTGCATCGTAAACGATTTCTATTTGAAAACATTGACCATCATTTTGTACAAGGCCATTTAATTATACTTACGTCATGTAGGTATTTGTGTTCTAAGTTCAACCAATAGACATAGCGTTACGCTATGTTTATTGGTTGAACTTAGAACACGACGAAGTCAAAATCGGTTGAACGGACTGTAAAAAAAGTTACCGTAATTTTTACGCAACAAAAATCGGATAACGCTCATTCAACAATACAAATTACACACAATACAACAAAAAATTGTCCGTTTGGTGCAGGACGTAAAGAATAGCACCATCCCATTTCTACCCGTGAGTGTCGTAAAAGGCGACTAAGGGACTTACTAGAGAAACACCATGCTGCGATCGCCAACCCGCCTGCAAAGCGTGGTGATTAGGGCCCCCCTCCCTTTAGGGGAGGCCTATGTCCAGCAGTGGACGTCTTTCGGCTGAAGCGAGTGAAGTGAACAATACAAAAATATCACTGCGACTATACCTAATTGCACGAACATTTTCATACAATGGTAGGCTGTTAATTCATTGATAATTACTATACAAACAGCCCTAATTGTCTGTTTAATTGTATATTAGAAAATTATCGTCAAATAAAGAGCTGCTTTTGCGCAATATTGACTGCGTTAATCTCTTTTATGCGTAGATTTTAAAAGCGAAAGTATTGCACATACACAATTAGATAATAATAGAAAACTACCCGTTAAATGTAAGATTTTTTCCACTAAATATTACAGCACCTTATTTGCGTAACACACAATCTGAAAGATTTTGAAGGATATTGCTAATCCATTGCTTCATATGTTCGAGAAATTTGTCTGCTCAACAACGTAAATAACGCAATGAATATTGTTGGACTGTCAAAATGAAACATTGCTACTAGGCTGTTATTGTGTTACGCAATTACCACACCGGTCTTGTTTCATAAAAAAAGCTGTTAACATTTGCTTTGGAAACCTACTGGGCTGAATATCTGATAACTGTTATCATGGTTTGCAACCTAAATATTCACCACCATTCACCTACACATTCACCACCATTCACCTACACATTAACCACCATTCACCTACACATTCACCACCATTCACCTACACATTCCTCACCATTCACCACTCAACCTTTGACTGCTTTTGTTTGTGTTATTTTGATTTTCCTTTTCATTTACTTATTTAGTAGAAATCATTGATGTATTAAATAGGAAGATAGGCCACTCTCTAACATCACGTAAATTTATTGGACCCAATGTCGGGCGTCATGTGCTCGACAACCGAAATAGATAGACATATTACGCGGGCTATAGCGGGAACGAGATCGCAATAATTGTCACTGTTACGTACCCATAACAACTCGCAAACAAACTACGATTCGGGTATTCCCCGCAAACCGGGAGTAATTTAGGTCGATTGTGTCCTTTCCCCTAACTTATGCGGGCCACATCGAGGAGCGCGTACCATAACTTCCTATTTACTACATTAATGGTAGAAATACATGTTAACTACCTGACTGTTTATTTGTATAATGCCACTAAGTGGGTCCTGGTAACCTGTACTACAGGTCTTTTCTAAAACCTACTTCAGGCACCCTTACTATGTGAAATTTATAGTTCAAAACCGTTAAGTGCTACAAAACCATTGTGAGAAAAAATAAATAAACGTATTTATTTACTTATTTATTGTTAGTCACGGTACTCTATACCTAATAGGTTTCCAGAACATTAACTTAGATTTTTTAAATTTATCCTTTTGGCAGGTTAGCGCTTTATTAGCTCTTCAAGCTGAGTCTCTACTTCGAAATTAAATACACACTTATTCGTATTCAGAATATTAGAAATTAATAGTGTTTATTTATTATTTTGCCTTCAACTTATAAAATTATATAAGTAAGCTATGTCCAGCAGTGGACATCTTTCGGCTGAAATGAAACAACATAATAACTACTCGTGGAGGTTGCATGGAAACACCATGCAGCAGGCAAAAGCCTCTACAGTACCTATGCGTAACAACAACGAAGGCCATGCAAGTATTTGTTCTGCGGAATTGAACCTGTGAAGATGCGCCAATGGACCGTCATAGAATAATATTCAATAAATACATACGAAACAAATATGATGCACCCTCAAATTAGTTACGAACAGAGTATTAAAAAAATTGCCCATAAACAAAAACCATAGAGTTTGATGGCCCGTAACTAGGCCTTAACAAAACCAATTTTCAATTACGTACGATTTACAACGGAGAGCGAAAGTGACCCATTATTTAAATAAGCGATCCGTTACATGACGTAATTTTATGTAATAAATAAATAGCATTACATTTTGTTGACAGAGACGATGATTTAGATTGAGTGTAGCGGATTTAGATAGATTTAACTAGGTTGTCGGTCATCTTGGCATCAATTAAGAAAGAAAGAAAGAATATACATTTATTTAGCACAGACTAAAAGGCACACATTAAAATATACAGCAGATAAAAATTAAAAAAAAAAAGTAAATAGTGTAAAGTGTGACGTAAGAAATTAGCGGGTAAGTGTGCCTCACAGCTGCGCCAAAAAGGCCCAGTTCAGCAAAAATGCCAATTAATAATTTGGCATTTTGAGTAGCTATCGTTTTAATTCATAGACAAACATGAGCAAACCTAAGCCTCCCATTTGTTTTTGTCCATTCAGTAACGTCTGCCAAACTGCAAAGCAACATTATTTTGTATTCGAAGTTTGAATAAGGGATTTTTTCGGCTATTTATGTGTGAATGTATTTCTTTCTGACTAAAATCGCCGAAAAAATCGCTCTTGGTCGGGCTAAAGCGTTTTTCAGGCACCACCATAATCGTGATAAGGAACCTAAATAAGGAACATTAGGTATGTACATGTAGGTACCCACCATGGTACCCACCTACATAAATATAAATTTACGTCATATTCCCACGGGAAGGCAACTGATACGATTCATAACTACATAGATTTTCTTTTTGCTTCTTTCACGTTGACACATCAAATAAGACTGCAAGTCATTACGGGACATCACCACAACACCAACACCATCATTATGATTCTAAAAGTACCTATTATACTTAAGTAAATATAAACTATACAACGGTTCAATAAAATGATCTAAAGGAAAAGTTCTTGTCTAAACATTTCACTAAGTAAAAGTATCAACAATCTGTATTCATCTTGATTGAATTGTTTTACCTCCGTCACTATAATCAAAGACCGTTGAAAGTCTTGATCATTTACACGATAAGTATGAAACACTGGCTTGTAAAGACTGTGATAGTGAAATTAATACTTAAGGCGCTGACAAGAGGCAATCGATATATAAGTAGGCTTATCATTAAAAAAAAAGAAAAAACTCGATACAAATTAACGGTAAACTAACCCTTTACCTTGTACCTTTCTAAAAATGTAAAAAGTTCATCCCATTGATGTATTAAATAGGAAGATATGGTACGCGCTCCTCGACGTGGACCGCATAAATTAGGGGAAAGAACATAATCGACCTACATTACTCTCGGTTTGCGGGGAATACCCGAATCGTAGTTTGATTCCGAGTTGTTATGGGTACGTAACAGTGACAATTATTCAGTTTAAAGACATTTATTTCTCAAAGAACAAATTACAGTTCACTTAAAAGAGAAACTTAACTAAATTAGCAATAGGTTAATTATTGCGTCCATTTAATATTTACGTGATGTTAGAGAGTGACCTATCTTCCTATTTAATACATCAATGGTTCGTCCCATCTACCCATCGTACTCAATATTTCTATGCACAATAATCGATTTGTCACACTATACAAACAACTAATAAGTCGGTCACTAACGGCCGAACCCAATAACCTATTTTCAGTGAAAGACAGATCGCTATTGATGGTATATGATAGTATACAGTATAATTATATCTATCCTCGGATGGCGTCTCACAATCATTGATAAAGGCATCTATCTAACCAAAACAATAAGTAGGTTTCTCTCATTGAGATAGGAAAACTTTATATGTCAATGGTTTCTCTACTTCACCCTCCCGTGCGTTCCGTTACAACCAACATCACTTTAAAAAACAACATGTGTAATTAGTCTTGTATTAAAACTTCTTTGTTTCTTACTTCTAAATAAATATAATTCTGTAGAGCCATATTTGTTATGGCCGCGAATCAAAATACACCCTGTTACAGTAGTACCCAATTGATGTGGCTTACCGATGTACCTGCGCAGAAGGTGAATTTTAAAAGTGCGGGAAATGCTATTGACCAATCGGCACGCTCCACGCACCGCGGTTCTTTTTCCTGTACCGCTATTGGTCGGCAGCTGCCGCCATGTTAGCGCGCGCCGCGTGGCATGTTTGTCAGCCGCTATACTTCTGACAAACATGGCCACATTTGACAAGCAGCTCCAGTGTATTATGAACCTTATAATAGTGACCTAAGGTTGATTGTAATTTTTAAGCATTCTTTCGTTAATCTTCGGGGCCATACTTTCTTTTCTGTGCGAACGAAGATTCACGACGCGCCTTATCAATTGGGTACCACTGTACTGACCTGCAAATTGCAAAAAACGTAATTAAATTTGAATTTCGCGGGCTACCTTATCGCATCCCTCAATTAATGTTGGTGCATGGTGCTTGCACAGGGGCTGTCACTAAGGGGAGGGGGGGAGGGGTTAAATCTGTTTTTATTTTTTGCCTAGGGCGCACCGTTTTCGAGATATTATATTATATTAGATATTTAAATAAAAAATTCGTTGGGTTTGTTCCTAGTTTCCTGCAAGCGATGCTGGATCCATTGGGCAAACTCGTAGTACTATTACTTATACTGTGGCAAAGTGTAAATAATTTAACCGGTACTTCTATTTACGTTATTAATGTAACCCTATCTGTGTTCCAGATAATCTGGTGCTTCACGGTGCTGGCAATCACATGGCGGACCGCGAGTGGTCACGGCAGACTCATTGAACCTCCCTCCCGCGCCTCCGCCTGGCGCTTCGGTTTCGACACGCCACACAACTACAACGACCATGAACTGTATTGCGGAGGCTTCTCAAGACAGTGGAACAAAAACGATGGCAAGTGCGGAGTATGCGGAGACGCCTGGGACGCACCAGCCCCCAGAGCACACGAATTAGGAGGCAGGTTCGGCAAAGGCGTCATCGTCCGCAAATACGCGCCGCAAGACGCCATCGTAATCAAAGTAGAATTAACAGCCAACCACAACGGCTTCTTTGAATTCAGAGTCTGCGAAGAAGCAAAAGGAACCACCCAAGAATGCTTAGACAAATACGTACTTAAAATAGACGGAAGAGAAGGAACCAAATTCTATCCTAAAGACGGCAATAAAATCTACGAAATGAAGTATAAACTACCTGAAGGACTAGAATGTTCCCATTGCGTGATGCAATGGAGATATATCGCTGGCAATAATTGGGGGTCATGTGGAAACGGGACTGAGGCAGTAGGATGTGGACCACAAGAAGAATTTAGAGCGTGTGCGGACATAGCTATAGGAGAACGCTTCGCCACTACGACCAGACGTCCCAGACCTACATACGTGCCTCCTGGCAGAAGGCCAACAGTGCCAACTCGAGAAGAATCTACTGGAAGCTCGTGGTACGGCTTCGTGGTCGCTATCGTCACGTTGCTCGTTGCTATCGGCGTTCTAGCAGAACTCTACCTGTACTATTACAGAGGTGGCATCAAGATTAAGAACCTGCTAAGGTCTAAGGTGCCACCGCCGGCGCCCGTTCCTCCTCCAAGACACAAAAGGGCGTCGCTATCGAGAGAACAGCCGCCAGAATTAACACCACCAAAAATAGGGATGCTCCCTGACTCAGGATTTGAGACTGTTGACCTAAGAGCTAAATGATAGAAGAAACGAGGCTATTAGAATAAGCAGAACTACCTAAGCTGCCTGTACCTAGTGATATTAAGTCTTGTGTGACTGAATTACGTAGAGATACGACTGTGAAGTCGGTTGTTAGGTGATTAACTTAATATTAATTTAGGTTAGTACTACTTTTGTAAATTATGGATATTTATGTTAAATTAAATGTTACGATTGATGTTTAGAATTTTTAATTACCATAATAAAATCCCAATTTGTAAATGTTAAACAAACAACTATCGACCGTAATGCAGAACGGTCCAACAGTAACACACGGTGGCCAACATTATCACAATCACGTGTGCCCTAAAGTAGAGGCAGCCCCCAGACTATAATGAGGATGATCCACTGGCAGTGTACGGTCAGCAACCGCACATTGTACTTTAGTTAGCCTAGTTACAAAATACTGCAAATATTGTTAAATAAGAAAATGTAGTATCATCACGGACGCAAGTACGTCAGTCTTCGGTTTAGCATCGAGCTCGCACAACATTCGCATTTTATACATTTTTATAACATTTTTTATTATATTAATTTAAGTGTAATTTATCATTAAATACTTTCTTAGAACATTAACATTTATTTTATTAACATTTAACATTACATGTAGGGCTTGCCCTTACATTTTGGTCCTTCGAGCCGCTAAGTGTAAAATCAGTGCCGTGGTACGGTTTCACTCGCGGGAACATTTGTACAGAACATTAAAAACAGTGTTAACAGTGATATCGAGTGAGAGCACAGGTCGGGGTGGAGTATTAGCAGCAGGCGTAAGCAGCGAATCCGGTGAGCACGTTCCATATTACCTACGTTACTACAATTTTGGATTTTTGGTGTACGCTAAGCACTGATAAACTACAATGTCTTCGTACGATGCTTTACTTAGCTCTCAGTCTACAACTCTCGACGCTATCAAACGGATAGGTGAAAACTTTAAGAAAGATAGTCTTGCACGTAAAACCACTCTTGAGTATCATGATGACAGACTTGAAAAGCTGGAGGGGCATTGGGGTGAATTTAAAAGGAACGACATTCAGTTAGCCTTGTTTGAAGGCGAGAAGTCTGGACCTTACTACGAGAATCGCGTTTACGAGCGTTTGGAACAAATATATGAAGAAACGAAGACTATGATAAATAAGTCTAAGCAAAGAGTACTGGCGAGAATTGAAGACGAAAAATTTAATGCGTTCAGCCAGTTGCAAAAACAAGAAGGAAGGTTATGTGCTCCAGATAATGTTCCAGAGCAACAGGAGAGCGATGAGATCGCGGATGATATTAAGAAAACGTCAAATGAGGAGTTAGTGGTGAGCCAACAGGCTAAAGACATGATGAATGAGCAGCGGTCAAACATCAAGGCTTTTGAGAGAACGGTACGAAACATGAACATTGAAAATTTAAAAGAAAAGTGGCAACTTGAAGATAAATTAAAGACAGTCACACAACGCTGGGAAAAAGTCGATAGTGCTTATTGGAAGCTCGATAACATGTTAGTCGACACGCAAACATTTGAAAGTGATTATAACAGATTAGAAAGGCTGTATGAATTCAGCAAGGAACAAATTAACAAGAAGATTTGGGATAGCAAACACCAGGAAAAATCTACGCCCAAAATTGAGCTTCCGGTTTTCAGTGGTAGCTATGCCCAGTGGACAACATTTAAGGACTTATTCCTAGAAATCGTGCATCATAACACTTTTATCCCTAATGCTCAGAAAATGCAACATTTGAAAGCGAAATTGAAGGGAGAGCCGGAGCGATTAATACAGCACATGAACATTAGTGCTGATAATTACGAAGCCAGTTGGCAGATCCTTCAACAGAGGTACGATAATAAGAGGCAATTATTTACCTATCAAGCAAACACTCTATTAAATCTGCCCAACATACAAGCCCCAACGGCATCTCTACTGAAAAGGATGCATGATACGACTATCGAGTGCCTTGAGGCTATTAAGAATCTACAATACGATATTTCGAATTGGGATCCCTTAGTAGTCCACATTTTAATGCAAAAATTGGATTCAGAGACACGCCAGTCTTTCAAGGAAACCATGGAAAATCCAAGGGAAATGCCACCATTAAAGGAGTTCCTGAAATTCATTGAAACCAAATTCATGTCAATGGAACCGGGTACAAACCCGAACCGCCCACGAAACTTTAACAGTCAACTACAAAACATACAAACGAAAACAGTTCATAATGCAACATACAGTAAGCCTAAGGTGCAACAACAGAATATTCAAGTTGGAACTAAGAACATGCCGAGAACATTCCATAACAAGCAAACATATTTTCATAGTTGTCCAAAATGTAATAAGCAACACGGTCTCTATAATTGCAGAGAATTTTTAATTATGTCACCAGAAGAGAGGTTAAAGACCGCTAACAACCTACATGTATGTCTAAATTGCCTGTTTAGTCATAACGGCGAAAAATGTACGTCGGAAAAAAAGTGCAAGCACTGCGATGAGCCGCATAGTAGCATTTTACATGAAGCGATTGGCGTTGCAAAATCGAGTACCGGCAGGGCTAATGTAGGTCATCAATTGAACACGCACTTAGCACATGACAACTCGAATGAGGTTTTGCTAGCCACGGCTCAGGTAAAGACGATAGCCAATGATGGATCCACGATCATTTTACGCGCTTTATTAGATCAGGGCTCCCAGGTCAGCCTTATTACCGAAAATGCTGCACAAAGACTGCAGTTGAAACGGAGCAAGATGAGCGCCGTGGTGTCAGGTGTTGGTGCGTCAGCCACCACCAAGTGTAAAGGAGTGCTTCATCTTAAATGCCAAGCGTTATACGATGAGTTTAACATTAACATTAAGGCGCTTATTATGCCGGCAATAACAAACAAACTGCCAAGTAAAACAGTAGGTAAAGGCAGTTTTAAACATATACAACATTTACAACTCGCCGACCCAGATTTCAACATATCTCAGGACATAGATCTATTATTGGGAGCCGATGTATACTCCGAGATATTATTAGAGGGGTTAATCAAAATAAACACGTCATCCATCATAGCACAAAGGACTCATTTAGGCTGGGTAGTATGTGGTAACTACAAAACATTCAATTGCCATGTAATTGTCAACAACATTCAGGAGCTTGCGCAATTTTGGGAACAGGAGTCCTTGCAAGAAAACAATGAAGATATTATGGACCCTGACAACAAGTGCGAACACTTCTACAAGGAGACAACAAAACGACTTCCTGATGGGCGATACCAAGTTCGTCTCCCCCTTAAGGGCAATTTTATTGAACATTTAGGAACATCGAAACCACAGGCCATAGCCCAATTTCAACAACTAGAGCGAAGAATGACCAAAAATCATGCGTTTGCAAATGATTATAAAGCATTTATAGAAGAATATGAAGAAATGGGTCACATGGAGCAAGTAGAAAGCAACAATAGGAACAAAAACATTGAATATTTTCTCCCACACCACGGGGTAGTGCGACCAGGTGCTATCACGACGAAACTAAGAGTTGTATTCAACGCGTCGGCGAAAACAAGTTCGAAACACAGTCTAAACGACTTAATGGAGGCGGGGCCGAATCTACAGAAAGACATCCTTAGCATTTTGCTGAAATGGAGACAGTACAAATATGTATTAACATCAGACATTGAGAAAATGTACCGTTTCATAATGGTACATCCAGAACATCAACCCTTACAGAAAATCGTGTGGAGAAATTGTCCAAGGCAAATGTTAAGAGAATATCAACTGTGTACAGTTACGTATGGTACTAAAGCCGCTCCGTTCTTAGCGCTCCGAACACTACAACAGCTAGCTATGGACGAAGGTGATAAGTACCCGGAAGCTAAAAACATCTTACTCAACCAATTTTTTGTAGATGATGCCTTATTCGGAAAGGATACCGTGGACGAAGCCCGCCATACAAGAGACCAACTTATACAGCTATTGAAAGAAGGAGGTTTCAATCTCAGAAAGTGGTCAAGTAATGAACATCAACTGCTAGAAGATCTGCCAGAACATATGGTTAGCCCAGTCAGTTTAAGCTTTACAGAGGCGTCAGCATCAAAAGCATTAGGCTTGATATGGGATCTGAAACAAGATAAACTCATATTTTCAGCTACATTAAAAAACAACATTAGCATTAATAAAAATTCGTCAAAACGGCAAATCTTAAGCGACATATCAACAATTTTTGATCCGTTGGGGTTGCTATCCCCAATAACAATCAAGGCCAAAATTCTATTTCAACAGATCTGGAAGTACAAAATCGAATGGGATGATGCCGTACCGGATGGAGTAGAAAAGGAATGGAGAGCACTAAAAACCGAGTTAACAAATATGCAACCTTTCAAAATTAACCGATGGCTTGGGTTAGAAACAAACAAGATTTGCGAATTACACGCGTTCTGTGACGCATCAGAAAAGGCATTCTCGTGCGTGGTGTACAGCACAGTTAGAGAGGGAAAGCAGAAACGAATAGCATTGGTTGCGGCAAAAACAAAGGTCGCTCCAATCCAAAAACAACAAACACTCCCCAGACTTGAGTTATGCGGTGCTCAGCTGTTAGCTCAATTGGTGAAGAAAATAAAACATTGCTTCGATAAACCTAACATTAAAGTAACAGCATGGACGGACTCCATGATAGTGCTTGGCTGGCTAAAGGGCGATGTCTCGCGATGGAAGGCCTTCGTCGGACACAGAGTTCTGGAGATAACATCTGTAGTGCCCGCCGAGAGTTGGAAGCACGTAAGATCGGAGCAAAACCCGGCCGACTGCGCGTCACGTGGACTACTACCTTCTCAGTTGCACAACTTTCCTTTGTGGTTTGATGGACCCGAATGGCTTAGCATTGAAGACATCCCTGAAACATGTGACACATTTAAGACACCGGAAGTAGAAGTTAAAAAGGTGCATGCAGTTACGTCAAGAACTAGCGAAAACCAAAACATTGTAACACAACTCCTTAACGATAACAGCTGTATTATGACTATAATACGCATAGTAGCCTGGGTGTCGCGTTTCACTACAAACACGTCACAAAATAACCGTCACAAGGACGTCTTGACTATGAATCATACAAACATGAATGACCCACCCGCGTCAAAACAATGTAATTTAACACTCGCTGATATTCGACGCGCTACTAACATAATTATAAAACACGTACAAAATGAACATTATGGACAAGAAATCCAAGATTTAAAAACAAAAGGGAAGGTTAGCAAGAATAAAGCACTTCCGAAACTTTGCCCTTATCTAGACGAGAATAACATATTACGCGTCGGAGGGAGACTTCATAATTCAAACTTACCTGAAGAAACAAAACACCCTGTTATCATACCGAAAAACAGCAAGCTGGCATATCTTCTCATTGCCCGTGCGCATATTACAACACTACACGGTGGGGCGAGACTAACTATGGCTACATTGAGACAAAAATATTGGATAACAGGAGGAAACCACACTGTTAAAAAATACCTGCAAGACTGCGTAAAATGCTGTCGCTTCAAACCATCGAAACAATACCAATTGATGGCTGACTTACCCAGTGAGAGGATAACGCAATCACCACCTTTCTATTGCACAGGGGTGGACTACACAGGATTCGTTAGCGTTAAACTAAACAAGGGCCGAGGCGTCAGAACGAGTAAAGGTTACGTCGTGGTATTTGTATGCATGGCTACAAAAGCGGTGCATTTGGAACTCGCATCAGATTTATCAACAGAAACATTTATACTGGCTCTCAATCGCATGATTGGGCGACGAGGCTGCCCGAAACATATTTACTCCGACAACGGAACAAACTTTGTCGGGGCCGAAAGGGAGTTAGCTAAACAACTACATATAACACAAACATTCAACAACGACACTTTGTTGAAAAGGAGCACCGAAATGGGAATAGAGTGGCATTTCAACGCCCCAAGCTGGCCGACTGCGGGAGGACTTTGGGAGGCTGCAGTTAAGTCAATGAAATATCACCTAAAGCGTGTTCTAGGAGAGCAAAAGTTGACATACGAAGAGTTTTTAACACTGCTAACTCAAATCGAAGCCTGCATGAACTCTAGACCACTTTGCCCTTTAACTGAGGACGTGGACGATATTGATTACCTTACTCCAGCACATTTTTTAATTGGCCGACCAGTAACATTCCTACCAATTGAAAATCTCGAAGAGAAAAACATCAACATTCGACATAGATGGCAGTTACTAAACAAAATGAAACAAGGGTTTTGGACCAAGTGGTCGTCAGAATACCTGCAACAACTTCAAGTTCGTAGTAAATGGCTAAACAAAACAGATAACTTATCAATAGGGGATATTGTCTTGATCAAAGAAGATAACCTCCCTCCTGCGAAATGGGCACTTGGCAGAATACAAGAAGTTCATCCGGGGAGGGACAATCTGGTCCGAGTAGTGACGATGAAAACAAAGACAGGGCTACTAACAAGACCAATAACAAAATTAGTTAAACTCCCAATACCACAATCTTCTATAGAAAAACCTGACACCACCACCTCAAATGTAACAACCTGTACGGAAAAGCAAAAATCAACAATAAATAACACTAACCGAAAACAACGATCTAAATCAAAGAAAATAAGTTCCAGCCTGCTGTGCACACTCATAACATTATTAACATTATTTCAGCCCACAAAGCAAAGCAGTGACGCCATAACTGTCACACCGTTCGACCCAAATAGAGCAGTGTACTTTGACAAAATCGGCAATTTGCAAAGCGTACATGATGACTGGAAGATTGTCACCTACTACAATATGACATCTTACTGGCAAGGCATGGAAAACATACATCGAGTTGTGAAACACCTGGAAGAAAGGTGTGAGCAATTTGCATATCAAACTATGTGCAAAACTATTATGACTGAATTCGAACAGGAACTCAACGAACTTGATCACAACAATTACATGTTGGAAACACATCATGGTCAGACAAGGGGACGCGTTACTCGAGGTCTTGTCAATGGAATAGGTTACCTTGCAAACAGCCTGTTCGGCGTGCTAGACGAAAGGTTTGCAATGCAATATAAAAAAGACATAGAAACATTGCAAAACAACAGAGACCATTTACTGAAACTGATAAAAGGTCAAACATCAATCATTGAGGCGCAGAATAACATTCTAAAGAGAAATGAAGAGGCAATGAACACTCAGTTCAACCTCTTAGATCAACATCTTAACGCTACAGAGAACTATTTACAGAGATTGGGTAAGGCTGTTGAGCAAGACGAAGCTTTAAATTACTTTAACATCATGGCTCTGACCACTTCAACAATTCTATCCAAACTGCGCCACATCCAACTTATGCTTCTAGATACAGCCATTAACATCCACCATGGTCATGTGGACACCAGACTTTTACCGCAGAGCCAGCTCTACCAAGAGCTCAACGTTATTTCTGGACAATTGCCACAACAATTATCGATACCAGTTGACAATATTCAAACCCAATTAGCTGACATATACAAACTACTAGAGGTAAAGTCTAGATTGTATGAGAAATATTTTATCATCGAAATAACATTACCATTAACAGGGGACACTCCATTCACTGTTTATAAAACAGTTCCTATACCGATGATAACAAATAACAAACATTCTCTTACAATGAAAACGAATTCAGAATATGTCGCAGTGAATATCAGAAAAGAGACATATATGCAGCTCACAGACAGAGACCTGGAACATTGTATTAAAATCGAACCAACTACATATGTCTGTTCATTAAACAAACCAACACGTAACATGAGAAATCATCAAATTCCATGCGAAATTGGTGCTATAACAAACATTACATTATCAAAATGTACCTACACATCAGAAACCTGCAACAACAAATGGACACCATTACAAAAACCGAACACCTGGCTCTATGTCTGCTGCACGGATTGCCAACTGCAAATCATCTGTGAAGGTCGTATGATTACCAAGGCAATACATTCGACGGGAATTTTAGAAGCCAAAGAAGGATGTATAATAAGAAATAATGAAGAAACATATTACACACAAGTTTACTACACAAACAACATTTATGTCAACCCGGAAATACCTCTGATAGATATGGAAGACATCAACAACTTAACATCTGTCCAGCCCATAGATTTATCAATCAAACAACAAAATACCCAATTTGCAAGAAACGATTATGGAAAACTTCATAATTCGTTGAAAGAATTGGAAGATGAAACGAGGCAGACAGAAATGTCGCAACACGTACGTAGTTTCATACACTACGATGGGGCTTCTGATCTTGTCAGTAGTCGTCGCGGGAGGAGCCTACGTGTACTGCAAACGCTGCGGCAGAGTCGCCGCCGGCGCGTCCACCAGATTACCGCCACAGAAGCCACCAAGAGCTGCAGCATCCACTGAAAACATCGAACTGACCTCGATCAGAAATGCTACCTATGCGACACCTCATTCTTTTAACTTATAATTAATTTTATTCTGTTAGTTACATTAGTAAAATAATTTATAATAAGTTATCTTTATGATATCTTTTGCCCCGCCAAGATGTACGGTCAGCAACCGCACATTGTACTTTAGTTAGCCTAGTTACAAAATACTGCAAATATTGTTAAATAAGAAAATGTAGTATCATCACGGACGCAAGTACGTCAGTCTTCGGTTTAGCATCGAGCTCGCACAACATTCGCATTTTATACATTTTTATAACATTTTTTATTATATTAATTTAAGTGTAATTTATCATTAAATACTTTCTTAGAACATTAACATTTATTTTATTAACATTTAACATTACATGTAGGGCTTGCCCTTACAGGCAGACTAAGGAAGGGCGGCAGGGGCAGTCCGCCCCGGGCCCCTGGTCCTAGGGGCCCCCAAATCTCGAAAAATACTTTTTAATCAATTCTCAAACAAGATCAAAATATGTTCAATAAGTAAAAGCGTAGTTGGTCCCCTTCGCATATATACATTATACATACTTACAAATATATAAAATTGAAGAGTCTTGTTCGTTTTGTAATGTCAAAATAACAGTTTTTTACTAAATCCTTATGAAACTAATAAGGTAGGTAAATAAAACAAAAAAAAAACAATTTTAAATTGTTCCGGCCAATTAATCTCAGAAACGGCTGGTCCGATTTTGACGTGACTTTCACTGGCAGATAGCTGATGATAAAAGGAGTAGGCAGCGGCTAGTAGGTACTAAATATAAACGCAGGCTGTTAAAATGTTGACGATAAATAATGAGCTTCCGCTCGCTCTATCGTCCTACATTCCCTTTTTTCTCAGACTTCTCTGCGTAAATTGACAAAGTAGGTAACTCCTATTTATGTTTGAATAATCAGAAGAAAACTTTACTTAAAATATTGGCGCTCGCTTCGCTCGCTCATGCATCCTACGACAAAGTATCCCCGATTTCTGTATGAATGGTAAAAAACACCTAACCTTTTCGAGGCAACGCAGCGTGCTAAAAATTTCGCTGGTTTCGCTCACTCTCATAAAATTGAAATACAAAAATAGAAAATACTTTATTGTCCACTACGCAGGTTCACACGTTAAAACCAAGTGGAGACGACATGAGTAGCTTAAAATATTAAGTACCTAGACCTACAACTATGTTGCAATATATTATTTGCCAGTGAGCCCCAAACTTGGGGCTCGGGGTGAATTTTAACTAAAGCCGGCACTACACTCGCGTGTGACGTCGCGCCGTGAATAACGCTATGATCCGCGCGCGAACTGTGTTCCTCCACACTCGCAAAGCTTCACAGTCTTGTTCGCGACTAGCATGGACGACGAAGTGATTTCTGCTGCTGCTGTCTCTCTACTTGCCATTGCGTATTACAATTACCTTTGTGTTAAAGATAAGAAGCATATAAAAAAGACATGGAGAAGAAGAACACTCAATGAGGGCCAGTTCTAGATCGTTATTCCATGTAACATTCATATTTAAATAGCAATAATAATAAACGCACGCAAAACCACTCCCTACGCTGTCTTGTACACACGGCTACACATCAAGCTATACATTTCCAGTATAAACTGATCTCGCTTGGTATAATATAATAATAGGAATACCTTGATGTGTAGCCGTGTGTACGCTACGCTACTGCGGAAAACTGCGAGTGTGGATGCGTTCACGTTCGCGTCGCGCGCCGCGAACCCTTTGTCGCGGGCCAAAAAACCGACACTGATCGGGGAACGGCGCGCGGCGCGCGAACAACATCTACACTCGTGATTCGCAGTTGTCCCGGGCTTTCGCGGCCGTTCGCGCCGCGAGTGTAGAGCCGGCTTAAGGGTGGTCACACATATGACGGAAGATGCGTCGCGTATCGTCGTCGGTCGCGTAACGCCCTTAGAGCATTTCATATTAAATATTAATCTATGGAGCATTTATCCTATGGAGATGCCATAGCTGAGCGTAGCCCTCTGCCAAAGTCGATTGGCCACACATCATTTTAGCAAGGAGAAATTAGGCAAAAAATAAATGCTCCAGAAAATAAAACGAAGGAACATTTTGTTCGTTCATTCATGCTTAAGAATGAAATACATTGTCTGTATCACATCACTAGTACCTTATAATCATTGAAATATAAACCTATGGACTCGCCCTACCTACAATTAAGTGCAAATTGCGTATTTACACCGCGTGCATTCGACCGATCATGACTTACGCCTGCGTAGTCTTCGCTCACGCAAAGTCGTATCACATCCATAAGATGCAGACGCTTCAAAACCGATTTCTCCGCAGAATTACGAAGGCTCCTTGGTTCGTTCGGAACGAACAACTTCACGTAGACCTTAAGATGCCTACCATCAAACAGTTTATGAAGCGCCTTGCAAAGCGCTTTTTCGAATCCGCGGAACGTCATCGCAACCCCTTGGTTGTGCAGGCCGCTAGTTACAGGCCTTCTGCCATTAGTCAGACTCGCCGACCGAGGCACACTCTCTTAGATCCGGATGACCCCGTCACTCTCCTTCAGGAAAGCAATAGGGCCACGAGTACAGTGCACAAAATACACTAACCGACCTTCCGTCCTCGCCGCCGAGGTACCACGCGAACTTCCCGAGTAAATGGTAATAAAAGTCCTCCCCCCCGTCCCTTGAATGTCGATGCGCCAGCCGCCCGGTTAGAGGCTGAGAGCGCCGTAGCAATAAATATAATATCCCCTGATAATAATCATGATCAAAATGTTGATCCAGCCCGTCCCCAAATTGTTACTAATTTTGTGATCCCCCAACGACGCCCTGAGCCGAGGTCCGTACCCCACAGGGGGTGCCCTTAGTGCGCTGTCGTTTAGTTTTAATATATATAATTTGCGCCCTGGCTGGAGGCTTTAAGATTAAAAACCTTAGGGCAGCCACAGGAATATCCGGTTAAGTAGCAACGACCTCTCTAGGTCTGCTACGAGATGCCATTCAAAAAAAAAAAAAAAAACCTACCTACAAAATTTGCGTGCATACCTACAAAAATATGGGCGCTTAAGATGGCCGCCTTTAATAGGGTTGTAACTGCATGCAACATGCGTAGGTGATATCGACATTTATAAAACATACATGAATTTGATTTAAGGTATTGGTTTACATTTTTGATTAGCCTCGTAAATGTAATGCAGGTGAAATGATAAGAATTTTAGAAGTTGTGTGTTTTATGTTTCATCATAGCCTGTTCTTACACTGGCTCTCTTTCCCTTTAAAGTTTAAAGGGCAAAAGCAGCAATGCATCCACTATCGTGTTTCGGTTTAAAACAGAAACACGATAGTGGATGCATTGCTGCTTTGCGGCTGAAATAAGAAAGTTAGGCTTTTGTAATTATTGAAATGTTAATAAATATTTTTTTTACTTTTTTTTTTTTTGATTAGTAGTCATTGGATACATACAATGACTACTAATCATTCACGAAGTGAGCTGCCATTGTAAGACGATTTGTAAACAAGCATATTACAAATTAGAGGATTATATCCAAGATAAATAAATAAATAAAATAAGATAAGAATGCTTGGAAACATGCTGGTCCAGCTCCATAGGACAATCTAGGGTCTAGACAAAATCAAACAGGTTGCTATTTTAATTGTATAATTTATTATTTTTATGACATTTATTTTAAATTCTGTGATTACCGATATTATTTTAGAAATTCGTATATATTTTTTACAATTTTTGTAAATATGTGAACACCATGTATCTATCACATAATTAATTTATCTGTCATTGCTTCATTCTTAACTCTTTTTATTACCTATAGTGGTATAGTAATTTTATTCTAGGTGCATCGTCTTCACATATAAATAAAAATACGTCACATAAAAAAAATTCTATGTGACCAACCTTGAAATCACGAAATAAAAATCAGCTGTTCCATACATTTTGTCGATTTAAGTGAACACAAATGTAGGGAACAGCTGATTTTTTTTTCGCGATTTCAAGTTTAGTCCCATAGAACTTTTTTTTTCAAATGATGAGTACAATGACCCCTTTTCGGGTTTAGTATAAACAAAAACTAATGTTGTATATGTATTGATCCTATGACCCCACGCTTAGCAGACGTGCTTGCGACCACCTAGACCAACGGGGTGGTAAATAAATAATAATATTTTGTTAACTTCCTACTTTTAGAACAACTTTTATGATATAATAACAATTTTTTTTGTATAAAAGTAATTTATTAATTTCTGAACAAAATTAATTTATTCAAATAGTTTCTATACGAAATTTTATCACAATGTTTTCTTGCATGATCACGGAATCTTATCGATATAGGCTTTAATTATTATAGATTTAACAAGCAACAGCCTGTGGGTGGTGTTATGTTCCATGTTCAGCGGCAAATATAATACTGGCATGGAGCAGATAGATATTTGTATAACTATTCTTCATATAGTAGAATGGGGCATCTCCATAGTTTTCCTATCTCAATGCTTTTAATATACGCTCAAAGTCAATCTGTGTGCTGGTTTTTGTAATTGTGTCGTTATTATTTTGCGCTTATGCTGTGCGTTTATAGCAATAGGAAGCATGTATCTGTGTGCAATTGTCAATTTTTCGTAGTGTGCTGTATGTGTTTTCCTCGCCTCCCGCAGAAAGTGCCATAAAAAAGTTGCTCGGTGATTCGCATCTCCAGAGGTTAAGCGCGGGCCACACCGCCAGCTGGCGGGCGGGCGGGCTGGGCGGGCGAACGTCGTTTCACCTCTTTACATGGTTAGTCGGTAGCTCGCGGTGTGAACCGAAGTATGTAAAGAGGTGAAACGACCGTTCGCCCGCCCAGCCCACCCGCCCGCCAGCTGGCGGTGTGGCCCGCGCTTAAAATGCTCTAAGGTAACGCCAGAACAGACAAGTAATTTATGACATTCAACTTTACATACTCAACCTTAGAGCATTTAACCACTCAACAGATGATGCGCTAGTGCGTCGAGCCTCGAGCGTACTAGCTGGAAATTATGAAGTTACGCCCGCACACAGACTAAGTAGTACTCGCCCGACACATCTTCCGTCAGATGTGGGACCACACTACATTTTCCTACTTCTAAAACTCTTCGGCATGCCAGCTAGGCGGGGGTCCCATTTAGTTTTGGCGCCCTGGGCCCCCGACAGGTGTAGCCGCCACTGGGATGATCAACTTGGTATCTCAAAGTTTTATTAGATGATTGAAACTTCTCTGCAAAGCAGTGATAGCTTAGTGCTGTGATCGTCGCGTCGGACTGCCAACTCATAGCTCTCGAGTTCGAACCCTAGGACCTCCGACTTTTTGGATACAATGTGCATATTGTTTAATTATCACTTGCTTAAAAAACGGTGATGGAAAACATCGTGCGGAAACCGGCATCCCTGAGAGATATTTCTCGACGACATGTGAAGTCAAGTCAGAGGCTCATAAGCGCGTAGGCGGCATAAAAACCACACGAAAAAGAAAGAATTAATAGAAGAATCCATGGAAATCGAGATCCAAACTGAAAAATGTAAACATGAACAAGCCGATAGGTTCACATGGATTGATGCCTACTTGCCTAGTTCAGACAGGTGGTCACCGTGGCGGACATTTGTAATGTAGTCCGCGTGAGCTTCAATAGCTCATTAGCTCCATAGCAGGTTACACTATAACTGTTCGCCATCGTGCCCGCTACCGCAGACGACTTCTATCAGAACAAATACTCAAAGGTCAGAACTTACTCCAACTAACTCAGAACGACGCATTATGTATATTTAGTCAATGGCGTGGCGTTTACTACATTGGTTTCTATTAAAACCTGTGGTTTTGTCTATGCTTTTTTTTAATGGCAGCATTAATCCGAAATGTCATTGTCATTGGTCATATCCACAGACTAAAATCGCAAAACAAACGTGCTGTGAAAAAGCTGAAAAAGTACCGAAAGGCAATTTATTTTGCGAAAAAAACTTTATATATGAAAAATGGCGGTGCGGCCACAGCACATGCACGACGGAGGTATTGTGGAGCGTCGGTTGCGACCAATTTACGGTAACAAGTTAGCTTGAGCAAAAGTTCAATACTTCAGACAACTTCTTCAGAAAAGGGGTTGTTTTTCAGTGAAGATATGTATATTTATGAATTTTTCAGACTGGTTGGACAATGGGAATAACAAAAAGGCGCTGCAAGAAGCGGAAAAGGTGCTTAAAAAGAGCCCTTCTCTGCAGGCGGCTCGGGCTTTGAAAGCCCTAGCACTTTTTAGGTTAGGAAAGGGTCCCGAAGCGCACGTAGTTCTCGACGCCCTGGCTGATGAGAAACCGAGCGATGATACCACGCTACAGGCGATGACGATATCCTACAGGGAATCTCAACAATGTAAGTTTATTAACCACATACCTATATGAATCACAGACTAAAGCCTACAGATAAACCAATAAGAACTTGTACATAGTTTAGTTTTCTGTTTATCCTATTCATCATCAACATCAGTGCCTAGCCTTATCTCAACTATGTTGGGGTCGGGCTTCCAGTCTTACTAGATGCAGTTGAAAACCAGTACCAGTACACTGTTTATCCTATCCATGTTAGGATATTCCTTCATTAATTTCCTTATTATTGTACACCCTACTTGTATGCTGCAGAGATACATTTTTAATTTAGATCAACTTTATTTGTTAACCACCTGCAGCAATAAACCAAAATCAAAGCCATCAAAATCTGCTGTACTTAAATCAAATAATAATATTTTCCTTTCAAGTAAAGCTTACTTTCCTTGATCTATCTATAAATAAAAGGTGATTCAATATTCTAATTAGATTACTTTTATGATTTATGCTAACAAATCTGACTAAATCAATACCTGTGTAGTTTATTAGCTTTTGTTGTTGGCTGTACCACTGTTTAGTGAAGCATCTAATCTCATTATTACAATCCATAATCCCTTAGTACTATTCTTAGGCCCTTATTACAGAATATTACTCAATATCAAATCAAAATCAAAATCAAAAATATTTTTATTTCACATAAGCCTACATGGGCACTTATGAAACGTCAGAAGCTAGGTGCACGGTTCCAATTGGTCGTTTCCTATGGAGAAGAGCCGGCAAGAAACTCCACGGTCACTCTTTTAAAAAAATTAAATTGGCTTTTACAATGTTTTCACATTACAGTGTTAATAGGTATGAGAGGACAGCGTAGGCCCATCAAAAGTACCAGGAACTTAACAAAATAGAAAATGGTTTAAAGATCTACAGTCTAATAAGCCTACAACATCCTCACATTGACAAAAAAAAAACAATATAATATAAATACTCAAGCATTACTCAGATTCAAGCCATTTTATTGGTTGAAACTAGTTTTAAGTAATGCAGTATTGAGCGACATTCTGTAATATGGGACTAAGGCCCGTATTTATAGAATGTAACTCAGTACTCAAGCATTACTTAAGACTAAATTCGACCAACCCAATGGCTTTAATCTAGTCTTAAGTAATGCTTGAGTACTGAGTAACGTTCTATAAATACGGGCCTTAGACTTAGATTAAAGCAAAAACAATAAGAATATTGTGTGTTGCTATGGGCTTCTCATTATTAATACAATGGAACTGGTTGCTTCTAATCTAACTATACAAGTAATTTAGTGCAATAAGAAATGCCTACTAAAAGAGTTGAACCATATGAAAATTGAATTATTATTTACATAAGAGGAATTTTTCATTGTTTCACCTCCAGTTTTTATAAGCGTATCTAACAAAATCTCAGGTTATTGAATATGATTGGTTTTACTTGTTATTTTCAAGCAATAATAATAGCTTACAATGATATTTGATAGCAGTAAACATGTTATAAGTTTTGAAGGCTTTCATAAACTACAAATTAAACACTATTATCAAACTTTATTCCGGCCTGCCAAGCTTGGCAATTATGACAAACCCCCCCTTTGAGGGGAGGCCTATGTCCAGCAGTGGACGTCTTTAGGCTGAAATGATGATGATGATGATCAAACTTTATTCACTACAATCATACAAAATATCTTAAGGTGAATGAAGAAACTAAAAGTTTGGTTCTAAATCGGTTAAACATACTGTAAAAAAGTTTCGCACAAAGATTCGCGCAGAGGTTTGATTGCCAGTACCTGAACCATTGCTGTATGGTTCACATACTGAGCAATCAAGGTCGGTAATGTGTTTTATGTGGTATGTTTGTGTTTTTTTTTAAAATTATATTTGTAATTTTTAATTTGATAAAACAATGTTGTGCATATTATGATCCTTGTTGGTCGAAATAAACGATTTTTATTTTATTTTTTTATATCTCAAATCTTATTTTAATTGGAGTATATGTATATTGTAAAAGCAATTTTCATTGGGCCTGCTGACTACTATTACTTTAAGGTCAACATAACTCTAAATAAGAAGCTATCCACTTACATCAACCCCCTTATTTCTCCAGTACACAAAGTATGTATGTTATACGAAAACGCAGTGAAGTCTGAACCAACGAGTGAAGAGCTGCACTCGCACCTGTTCATGTCCTATGTGAGGGTCGGAGACTACCGGTCACAGCAGCGGGCTGCCATGGCACTGTACAAGTTTGCCCCCAAGAACCCTTATTACTTCTGGGCCGTAATGAGTATTGTTTTGCAGGTTAGTATTGAATTTAATTCATTTTTGAAGAATTAATACAAATGTGGATCTTGCTGCATAACTTGACATACTTAACTCCCTTGCATACATAATAACTATATGCTCTTATTTACTAGGCTTTGAATACTCATAAGTGAGCCCCATGAAATTAAATAAAAACATTTGCTGCCAGTCATCAATCACAATATTTTTATAACATTTTATTTGTATTGTAATCTGTACTATTGAACAAGGAAAATAAATAATAAATAATTGGGTAATGTAAATAATTGATTATAGGTTTGTTTAAGTGTGACTGATATTTTAATGTATAAGTGATATTTTAATGTAAAAGTTAAAATAAAGGTGAATCGAGACGTAACTTTAAAATGGATTTTAACGTTGAAATAATATCTTTTGTTGCTAAAGGACTATAATGTGTTACCTGTACTATAATTAACGATTAATTGTCCTTGTTGGCAACAAACTATATTATTTCAAGGTTAAAATCTATTTTAAAGTTGCGTCTCGATTCACCCCTGCATTTCTATTCACCCCGTATATTTGCAAACCATGAGAAATGGCAGACATGTTGTAAGCTTTTATTTATTAGAGTGAAGAATTTATTTCTTTCTTTATACACACTTCATATCTCTGTCTCATATTAAAACAACCTTGAATCGTTTTTTTTTTAAACCCATTGAATCTATGTTGTTTATTTCATCAGGCCAAAACATCTGAGGACAACACGAAAAGAGGCATCCTACTCGCCCTCGCTCAAAGAATGGTAGACAACTTTATATCCGAGAACAAAATGGAAGCAGAACAAGAAGCCCGTCTCTACATCATGATTCTAGAACTGCAAGAAAAGTGGGAAGACATCTTAAAATTCATTGAGAGTCCGTTATATTCTCAACTAGTCCCTGGAAACACAGCTCAAGCTTGTATCCCATACTTAAAAAAACTAGGCGAATGGAGACGGCTCAATATGGTCTGTAAAGAATTACTATGGGACAATCAAGACCGCTGGGACTACTACGTCCCATACTTTGACTCCGTCTTCCATCTCATTAAAGAGAACGAAGAAGACTCTGAAAACGCAATTGATAATAGTGCAGAAAAATGCCATGAGTTTATTTGTACGTTGGTTGAAAGTATGACATCAGGAAGGACATTAAGAGGTCCATATTTAGCTAGATTGGAGTTGTGGAAACGGTTGGCTGTAGACGGAGACCCAACGTCTCTGATTGGTAGCGGTCTGGCGTTATGTGTGCAGTACTTGAGGGTGTTCGCTAATAAACCGTGTGCGGTGCCGGATTTGAGGCCTTACCTCGGAATGATACCACAGAAGGAAAGGGAAGAACATTGCAGAGAGTTTTTGACATGTCTTGGATTTGACGAGAATAGTGAACCTGAATCGGTAAGTTATAATTGTGATAAAAAAATGTGCCAGTTTTTGAATAATTTTTTAATCCTTATTATCAATTGACTATTCTAGATACTTACCGAATCTAGTCTTAACTCAACACCCCACTACTGGACCCCTTTTGTTTGGACGACCACATTTGCGGACTATAATCGTAAGATTCATACGGAGAGTATCCCACAGAGCATGGATTCGCAGCGGCAGCGTTTAGAGACAGCACTGCTAATAAACTTCGTGGCGACGAAAGTGCGTTGAGTGCATACATTCTGTCGCTGACGCCGTTAGTTCTAGTTCATAGTTTCATAGTGCGAGAGAACCGTTGACACGCTTGGTTTTTATGAAAAATGTTGACCATGCCTCTATCAGCAGTCACCAAAGCGTCTCCGTGCTCTGCGTTCTGTTTGCTTGATCAGTATAACTATTTTATATGATATACATATTATATAATATAAACCATGCAACAAAGACATGAATTAAATTTTTGAACAAGATGCCTTTTATCACTACAACTAAAGTAAAACTCGTAAAATATAAAATTACCAGAAACATCAACCAACAGCTTATTACCTATTATGTTAAACAGAATTTCCAATTTCCTTATATCAATACAAAAGCCAACATGAATATTCATAATCGGTAACACATCCAATATATTCCATACTAGCTATAATATTATATGCGAAAGTGAGTTTGGTTTGTTTGTAACGCTTTCAAGCTAAAACGGCTGAACAGATTTCAATGAAATTTGGTACATGGGTAGACCATGACCTGATTTAGAACATAGGATACTTTTTATCGCGATATTCCCACGGGATCGAGACTTTTGCGGGTGAAACCGCGGGGCACAGCTAGTACATCACACTAATATTATAAAGGCGAAAGTTTGTAAGTGTGTGTGTTTGTTACTTCTTCACGCTCAAACGGCTGGACCAATTTTGATAAACTTTTGTATGGAGGTAGCCGACACCCTGGATTAACAGATAGGCTACTTTTTATCCCGATATTCCCACGGGATAGAGACTTCCGCGGGTGAAACCGCGGGGCGCAGCTAGTACAACACACTATCATACTAATTATCATACTAATATCATACTAATTATCACACTAATATTATAAAAGCGAAAGTTCGTGAGTGTGTGTGTTTGTTACTTCTTTACGCTCAAATTTTGTATGGACGTAGCTGACACCCTGAATTAACATGTAGGCTACTTTTTATCCCGATGTTCCCACGGGATCGAGACTTATGCGGGTGAAACCGCGGGGAGCAGCTAGTACATAAATAAATGTCCTAGTATTTTTAACTTTCGCTTGGTATAAGCAAGTCATATGACTGCTGAGTCAGTGCTGATATCAGTAGCACTTGTGATATGAACTATTGTTGCTATAAACGTGTGAGCAAGCACAATAACTGAGATAACGACAAACGGTCAACCTGTAGTTATGGCGTAGATTCGTGTCAATTTATTTTAAATGAGTAGGTACTACATTTTTGTTATAGGGTTTATTTTGTATACCCATACCAAATTACAGCTTTCTGGTAATAAGAGTCTCTGAGCTACAAACAGACGGACATGGCGAAACTACAACATGTGCCAGAATTGACGCATAACCTCTTAATTGTATCCTTTATGAACAACGTTTACTATGGGTCCAAACAAGAAATCGCGGAAAAAAATCAGCTGTTACCTACATTTTGACGAGTTCTTCTTCTTCGAACATAACAAGATTTATGTTCAGCAAAACTGTCTTAATGCAGATAACTTAGGTCAACAACTTAGGTCCCTTAATATCGTAAAAAATGCTATGCTGCATCGTAGACCCTTATTTTTTTACAGAAAATATGATTGAGTGAATATCCAATAATTATTTAAAGATTTTATCACCCTAGGTCGACGACATCCAACGCCACGTGTCCTGTCTATCTGCATGGCGGTTGGTGGCTGAGCCACTGCCCGCCGACGGAGCCCTATCGCTAGCTACTACGCTCAGGGGCCACTACCTGAGGTGCCTGCAGAAGGGTCTGATCACTTCCAGTATTACGGAGTTCTGTGGCGTTGATGCGTATGGGATACTGGCGGCGCATCATTATTATTATGCTGGTAAGTTGAAATAATCATTGGCTGGGGCAAATTTTTTAAGTTTGGAAACCTTCGTCAAGTCTTCTCGTCGCCAATCCTGCAGTGTTTGAAGACTAAGGTCTTCAACCAGTGCGTCCTGCCCGTTATGACATACGGTGCCGAAACGTGGACACTGACAGTCGGGCTGGTCCACAAATTCAAGGTCACTCAGCGTGCTATGGAGCGGGCTATGCTCGGAGTTTCTCTGAAGGGTAAGATCAGAAATGAAGTTATCCGGAAGAGAACCGGAGTTACCGACATAGCATGCAGAGTAAGCAAGCTGAAGTGGCAGTGGGCTGGCCATGTTTGTCGAAGGACCGATGGCCGCTGGAGCAGACGAGTCCTGGAGTGGAGACCGCGTATCGGCAAGCGTAGTGTGGGACGCCCCCCAGCTAGATGGACCGACGACCTTAAAAAGGTGGCTGGGACAGACTGGATGCGGAAGGCGGAAGACAGGGTGTTGTGGCGCAGCCTGGGAGAGGCCTATGTCCAGCAGTGGACTGCTATAGGCTGAGTTGATTAGGGGTTAATTAAAAACAGCTGCACGGGTCGATCGATCAGGTTAGGTTAGCAGTCAGCGTGACTGGCTGCGAGTAACTTGCAATTAGCGCTCGCTCGGCTTGCAGCGTGATTGGTCACAGTTCTAACCGAACCTAACCCATTTCACCCAGTTCACAAATTTCCGACAATTAAAATCTAACGGAAATAACACAGATAGGTTATAAACTAACGGTTCTCTGAATCTTACCGTGACATAATATAACGTTACAGCTTATGATATTTTTTACAAAATCAAACTTCGTTTTCCCTGTAATATAGTTGTAATTATTTGTAGAAATTACAGTAGGCATCATCAAAGTCAAATTATTTATTTAAAATGGCACATAAATGGCACTTTTGAACGTCAAAATTTACAAATAAAATAGAATTGATTCTAGTTGCCCCTTCCAAAAGCTAGCTTCATATGGAGAAGAATGGGCAAGAAACTCCACCATTACTCTTTTTAAATGTTTTACAATATTTTGTATAGGTAGAATCCTAGAATAAAATTACTATACCACAATAGGTAAAAAGAATTAATAATAAAGCAATGACAGATAAATTAATTATGTGATAGATACATAGTGCTCACATATTTACAAACATTGTAAAATAAAAAAATAAAATAAAACGTTTTCCTAAAAAAAATTATATTAGTGAGTCATGTCACTACATAGTAATTAAAATTAAGTATGTAATCAAACCTTCTTTCGTTACAGGAGTTCTGCAACACAGTTCAGCGCCGGTTGTGGATGCGCTGTGTCTTCTAGAGTTGGTACTGCACCACTCGCCTGCCAACTTCCACGCCAAGTTACTGCTCGTCAAGTTGTATCATTTGTTAGGTAAGCGATTAATTATGCAAAATACCACTAAATTCTTATTTTTCTAAACAGGGTATAAAAATATCTATCACATAGCCGTTATATATAATACATCAAACTAAGTAACATTGATACAAAATTAATTTTTAGGGTTCCGTACCCAAAGGGTAAAACGGGAACCCTATTACTAAGGCTCCGCCGTCTGTCTGTGTGTCTGTCCGTCTGTCACCAGGCTGTAGCTCATGAACCGTGATAGCTAGACAGTTGAAATGTTCACAGATGATGTATTTCTGTTGCCGCTATAACAACAAATACTAAAAAATATAATAAAATAAATATTTAAGGGGGCTTCCATACAACAAACGTGATTTTTTTTGCTCGTTTTTGCTCGATATTGATAACGGCAACAGGTAGACGCTTGAAATATTCACAGAATCTTTAGTTATACATATATTCACTTTAAAAAATTAAATTAAAATAAAACAAATATTTAAGGGGGGCTCCCATACAACAAACGTGATTTTTTTGCCGTTTTTATAGATAATGGTACGGAACTCTTCGTTAGCGAGTCCGACTCGCACTTGGCCGGTTTTTTTTCCTCTATTAAAGCATAACTTAATTTTGTAGGTAATGCGTTAGCAGCTGACAGTATATACCAACGTCTAGAAGTGAAGCACATACAGTTGGTGTCTATCGGTTGGCTGCACTGCGCTCGCCTGGCTCCCGCTTGTGTGGCCAGCCGTGCGCTGCAGCTGTTGGCAGACACCAGGGCCTTCCTCAAGCACCATGGCAAGGATGTGAGTATACAGCACGTCACGTTCGTGAACGGGCGCCGTCAGTTGAGACTGGTCTTCTCTTAACTGCCAGGGCTTATTTGTAATCTTTTAATCTTATATTTTGTATTGTTTTTTAAATAAGCTATTTAATTTTTTACATTGTTCTCACTAGAAGCAACAAGAATAATGTACCCAGGATTTTGTAATAATTATCTTGATTTAAAAGTGTCCTTGGAGTTTCTTGCCTGTTCTTCTCCATAGAGATCTACGTTTTGGAATGGGCAAATAGATTCAACTTTGTGACTAACTGACCGACTCTTTGACAATTCAAAAGTGCCTGTAATAGGTTTAATTGAAATAAATGTTTTGAGTTTGAACAGCAAATTTTGTAAGGGGGCGTCCATTAATTACGTGAGGCGTTTAGGGGGGGATGGGGTCGAGTCGAATCTCATCCAATCTCACATGGGGGATATGGGAGTATTTTTTTTTTCTCCACAAGAACCAGTGTAAAATTGCGAGAAATCTGAGTAACTATTATAAAAAATAATTAAGCAAATATGTTTATTTAAATAAATCCAACGCAATCAAGCGCTTACACTAAAAATACGCATTTAGAAAAATCTCACGTTAGATTAGGGGTGGCGGGAGGGGGTCGAGCCAAATCTCACGACATCTCACCAAGGGAAAGGGGGGGTCGGAAAATCGCCTCACTTAATTAATTGACGCCCCCTAATAGGGATTCTTACGCAAAGCTGAGACACCAGGTAAACAAAGCAAGCTGTCACGGGCACGCGAGATTTTAAGGCAATTTTTTTTTTTTTTTTAAGATTTGGGTTAACTTCATCCACCATTCATTTCATAAACTCATGGTGATGGTAGGGAGCGAGAATACTCCCCATGACCGTCCTCATGCTAATTTGCACACCTCACTTCCTCTAGGTTCTTCTTGAGGTCGACACATGAAGATTTGCAATTTCTCATGGCCTGACTCACCAAGAAACGGTCATCCCGTGGATGGGTGCATGGTTTTCTTCCAAAACCAGGTCTTCTACTGACGGAACCTGTCTCTCTATAACTCTGCTGTTCTACGGACTCCTCCGAAGTCCTCTGGACTGTCGAGCGACTCACATTTAGACTCTGGGACACATGACATTGACTAAACCTTATTCAAGCAGCGCTATAATCTTGCTGGCTGTTTATATCGTCTTGTCAACTATTTTGAAGAACACTAAATAAAGGTATCAAGACTTGAAAACATCAAGGAAATTAGATATTTCAGCAATAATTTTCCAAAAGTGATATAGACTTAACAAGAACTTCCATCAATTCGCACCGCATTAAGCAGTTTGAACAGTAATTTTCTTTCACCCGTCTAAAAGCCCGCCTAATTCTTAAATTTAAATTTGGAACGGATCTTTTTCATACTCTATGGCACTACACTAACATGCCAGTAACATAATTATTCAAATGAATATAAAGTTCGTATTGTAATTTTTTTATACAAGGAAAACTATAACTTTTTTTTTTTTTTTGTAATTATCGATCTTGTCTATGATCCTTTTCAGAGCGTAGAACACCTAACATACGCCTACAAGTACGGCACATTCGAGAAGCTGGTGGAGCTGGGCGCGTGGGGCGCGCGGCTGGAGGCGTGCGCGTGGGGCGCGGCGGCGGCGCGCGAGCAGGCGCTGCTGTCGCAGTTGGCGGGCCCGCCCGCGCTGCTGCACCAGCCCACCAGGCTGCCGCCCGCTGCCACGTGAGTGACACGTGAGAGTACACGAAAAATGAAAAAAATGAATTAGAAAAAAAATTGAAGCGAAAATCCCGCATCGAACGAATTCTAAACCGCGCTTTTATTAAACGCGGGTCTAATACAAAAAAAAAATCGGCCAAGTGCGTGTCGAACCACGCGCACAATGAAGGGTTCCGTAGTTGGGATGAATTTATCCCAAGAACAAACTTAACATTGTAGTTGAAAGAAATGTTACCTCATACATTCCAACTGTAAATGTAAGTTTGTACGCACAATATTAAGTGATTTACCATGTTATTTGAAGACCATAGACTTCTTATAGGTTTTCCTGTAATCTATATGTAAAGAACTATTTTCTGTATTGTTTTCAAAATTAGGCTCAGTAATTTCGGAGATAAGTGGGAGGGAATGGTCAATATTCATCGATGTTCTTAAATTACTTTTAAAGTATTTATTTTAAAATGATAAAAAAATATAATAAAATCCTTAAATCAGCCCTTTCATTTGGTATGTCACATGGTACCAATGGCAAAACTTTATTTTTAATGTTTGTACTTTTCCCCCCAAAAGTACCACATTCAAAATTCATTTATTTACGTTACACGTCCGTGTTTAGGTCACTGAAATTCGCATGTGTACCAAATTTCAACCTAATCGGTTCAGTAGATTCTGAGTAAATCGGCTGTGACAGAGGGACAGACAGACAGACTAACAGACACACGAGTGATCCTATATGGGTTCCGTTTTTCCTTTTGAGGTACGGAACCCTAAAAACATGCATCTCCTATAAAGAGTGTTTTTTTTTTTTATTGGGATAGTGGTGGTAAAACCGTATCCATAACAGATAGGGGAAACTGTCTTATGAAACATTAGCTCTATTTGGATAAACCAAAACAGATCGCCAACAAAAAACTGTCAGTCAGTTATGATTTTGACGAGGTATGCGAACATAAATGTAGGGAACAACTGATATTATTTTTTTTGCGATTTCTGATTTGATCCCATAGTAAAAGTTGCTGATAATGATGAGTACAATGACCCCTTAAGTGGTTTCTTGGTTTTGCATTTACACCTTTTCTAATAGACCAGTAATAAAAACGGTCCAGATATGAATGAATGAATGAAATGCACCGAACCCAGCGTGGTTGTACCAGACTCGATTGCTCGAATGAACCCAAAGATTCACCCTAGCCCCTGAAACCTCAAGTTTCATGAGACTACAGAGACCATTGTATATCAGAGAGTAGACCGGGGGGCGCGATAATGGTAGGGAAGACGTGCCCTTGGGATAGGAGGGATTATTAGAGCCTACCGACTGTACAACCTAATAATAAAAACGGTCCAGATAGCTATAAAATTACAGTGATCTGGCGAAATAAATAACAATTTTTTTGTACTCACTTTTCAGCGACAACCGCGATCTAAACGTCATAGTAAACTACGAACCGCCACAATTCCAAGACGACCAGCTAAAAACACGGACTTTCGACCAGGAGGGGTCCTATCTCCGGCTGAAGGACGCCCTAGTGTCGGCCATAGCGCTGTGCATAGAGCTGGCCGATAGCCGGCCGGTGGAGGAAAAGAAGGGCCATTATGAACAGTTGAATACGTGTGTGGACGCCTTCAGTGCGGCCATGGATAAATGTCGGCAGGTTTACTGTGAAAAGGAGAGGATTAGTATATCGGCGCCGTTCCCGTCTAGGATTATTGGTGAGTGTTGAACATCACTATAATATCGATTTTTTTTTAATTAGACCATTTTTTTTTTTTTTTTTTCAAAGAGTTGTGGTGGGCCAGTAGTAACGGCCCCGACTTACGAGTCACAGGTCGTGGGTTCGAACCCAGGCGCGCGCTTTACTTTGTGTAAATAATTTCATCACCATTGCTCTCAAAACGGTGAAGGAAAACATCGCGAGACAACCGGCATGTCCTAGAACCAACAATTCAAAGACATGTGACATCTACCAACCCGCACTGGGCCCGCGTGGTAGATTACAGCCCAGTCCCTCTCGAAGAGAGGAGGCCTGTGTCCCAGCAGTGGGAACATTATAGGCTGATTATGCTGCTGCTGCTTATGCTGACCATTTTTATAGGCGTTTTAGTAATGTATTGAAAAAAAATTTACAAAAAAGCCTACAAAGGGTGTAATTCAAGTTATTTTCTATCCTTGGCGTCGGTTAGTTTGTCAGTATATTCGTAGGAAAGTAAGTTGCACGTTCTAAAGTGTATGATCCTATGGAGAAGAACTTTTTTTCAAGATGCAATTTTAATATTTTCATTTTTGTTTTGCGATAGAACATTTCTTTGATAGTGCACTCGCTCGATACTACCCAGTATTAAAAGACCTCTATCTATATCTTTAGTATTATCAAAGAAATGTTAATAAAAAAAAACAATTCGATTTCTGGCTCAACTAGTTTTTTTTTATTATTTTATTAAAAAGACCAAGTATTGTTTTATCCCCGACGTCGATTTTTCTGTTTATTTACTATCTGACACTACTGTATTTTGCCATCATCATTTCTATATTAAATCATGAAGTCCGCTGCTAGAGTGCACCTTCTGTAACGTGACGAATTCACCACAATAAAAAGTGTATGAATTTTCGTTTGTGTATTTTATTTGTTTAGTTAGTAAGTCGTTGAAGTGCCATGTTAATAAATAGATAAATATGATTTCCAGCATTTGTAAACTCGCCGGTCCCTTACCGGGAGCTGTACGCGACGATCCTGCGACTAGTCGCCGAGCTGGCCGTCGGTCGCACGACTGCTGCGCACGATGCGTGCGTTGCGGCCGCTCGACTTCTGCCCAAGGCGCAGTTGCAGCTGCAAACTGAGATGGCAGTCAAAGGAGACCCCGTGTGGAGTATGAGAGACTGTCTCGAAAGTTTGTCTAATTATTTAGAGGTAAGTTGACTGTCTGTATGGTGCCGGACGTAAAGAATAGCATTCCCCTATTTCTTCCCGTGAGTGTCGTAAAAGGCGACTAAGGGACTTACTAGAGAATGGGCAGCAGCGTTCTCTGTGCATTTTAACACCATACTGCGATCGCCAACCCGCCTGCCAAGCGTGGCGATTTTGACAAACCCCCCCTTTAGGGGAGGCCTATGTCCAGCAGTGGACGTCTTTCTGCTGAAATGATGATGAATGATGAAGTTGACTGCATTGATATCTTTTTCTGGAAATTCTGATCTATAACTATATAAAAAAAAATAAGTTTCTTTTTGTGTGCTATATTTTTTTACCAGAAAATAACTGAATAGGTACAGTCGCCAGCACATCAGGTTATACCAAACTGTACAATTTTTCCAAATGATTTTAAACCTTAAAATGTTGATGGTTAAGTTCAAAATCGAATGAGAAAATTTTACAGTTTGTTGATGTGCTGGCGACTGTACTTCAAAATCATTAAATGGTACATTTCTCATACATTCAAAGTCAAATCATGAATTTGAAGTAGGCCATTGAGCCAGCATTTACAAGAAAATAGAATTTATTCAAGGTTGTTTCGTTCATTATTGTCTCGTAATATGTTGTAGTTAGCAACTACTTCTAGACAACCATTGAATCAAAAAGAAAGCAACAGACATTCCCATTGAAGCACACGAAACATGGATCCATTATTGAATTTCGAACTTTATTCCGACTATGGTAAAGTTCATAAACACAAAACTGACAACTTAGTACCGAACTAAGTTTTCAGTTTTGCATAAAGAACGGTATTTCAATCACTGTTACGTTCTTAGACGACTAGTCGAATAAGAAAGACGTTATTGGACGATTTCTTAATTTTATATGTACTTAGCAGTTTAGGTTATATTTAAATTACTTATTAGCGAATAGGCTAGATTGTAATGTGAATAACCTTATTCACATGCTGTGATACTTTATAAAAAGAAAAAAAAAAAAACTGTTACGTTCTTATTACAAAAATATTTCAATCACAGTTACGTTCTTATTACAAAAACTGGCTCCATGGTTTAAGCCATGTCAAAATATAAATCTCGTATTGTAATAAGGCGGAAGAAGACAATATTGTAAACAAAACTATTTTATTTTCAGTTCATAGGTATCATAACGTTCTTGTTGGGCGTCTGCAACGAGTTGTTCTCGCCGGCCAGCACCAAGAAATCAAAAAAGAAGACCAACCATTCGCCCGACGAACTCAAAACCTCAGAGCTGCTGAACAAACTCAATGAAACGGTACAAAACTCCATCAGTTTCCTCGAAAATATACTCGATGAGTGGCCCAAATACGAATTCGCCAATGACCTCGAACAAACCCTCGCTAAATTAAATTTAGAAGAAGACGAAAAATACCAAAGCCCAGTAGAAAATAAACTCAAAAACGGACGAGACGATATGCTTACGGATGTCGGAAATATTCTCAAAAGAAAATCGAAATATCTAAAGAGTCTGCTACAATGATGCCTTGCAGCCAAGTGCTTGTACGAATTAATTAAGTATTGTTTTTATAATAAATATACATATCTTGTAAATATTTTTGTCTTTGCTGTTCGCGGTTGTTGTCGGCTCGTAACGTCGATGGAGTTACAATAAAGCGAATGACGTACGAATGTCGTGTATAGCTGTACAAGGATCTTTTGGCGCGTGGCCAAAATCGGAACTAACGTCGCAATCTTAGTTTTTCAATACATTTCACAAAACAATGGGGAAGGCAACTGTCAAAGTGGCGTTGGTGTAGCTAGTTCCCAAAACAAGCTAATAATACAAGGCGTGAGATTGTTTTAGTTTGTTTTGAGGGGCTTGTGGCTATAACTATTACTAGTTTTATTATCAATCCACTAACTTTCTGACTACTATAACTTCTGCCTGACAAAGTACTCTTAAATATTCAAGCAGTCATACTGTGGGTTTCTTATATATATATTTTTTTTTTTAATAACGTTGCCCCACACTAAGAATTTCTCCTGTATCGTGGGTGCGTTTACAAACATTTAAACTCACATACACAAACAGCCAGACCCGGAACAACTACTTGTAGGTCATACAAATATTTGTTCCGTGCGGGAATCGAACCCGCGACACGCAGCGCAGCAGTCAATCGCTTAACCACTGCGCCAACCGTGTCGTCATTTGAATCATCTATCTCAAATATGATTAGGCAAGCTTCCAGTTCCACCAGCTTATGTCCACTATTCATTAAATAATTCAACTCAATCTAATGGAGGGGCTCGTGGTTAATTAATAAAAACCACGGGTCGATCGATCAGGTTAAGTTACGCTTGCCGCGGATGGGTGACCATCTTCACATACCAAGACTCCTCCGTGTCTCGGAAAGCACGTAAGGCTGTTGGTCCCGGCTGTCATTCGTGGATCTTTGACAGTCGTTATGGGTCGTCAGAAGCCCAGAAAGTCTGACAACCAGTCTTACCAAGGGGTATCGTATTACCCAGATATTGGGTTGTGGAGGTCAGATATAGAGCTGCATCCGGTTAGACTGGAAGCCGACCCCGACATAGTTGGGAAAAGGCGGGCAGATGATGATGAGGCGGTTTTTTTTTTATATTTACGAAAATGACTCGTTGTGTTCCAAAATATTCCGAAATTGGAATCTACCATTTTCCGAAAGACCCTAAAATTAGAAGATTGTGGCTTAAGACGGAGATATATGCCAGTGACCTTGAGTAGTTAGCTTGCGTGTTCTGAACTGAGATCACGTAATGCATCGTACGTTCAGCCAGTAATAGGACTCGCCCATCAAGGAGCGCTGTCCCCAATTTGACGCATTATTAAATTTATTATACATAAAACAAAAGTTATTTTAATAAAACGCGTATACTAAAAGATCAATAATTAAATTATCCTTAAGGTGAAGGTTTCAGAAAAATACGCTTGGTGGATTTTGCGCCATTCTCAGTTTTTTATCCGCGTTAGACATAACTTTACAAATTAATTTCACTATGTAATATAAACATAATCTAAAATATTCACATATTAAATTATTGAGAAAATAAGATAAGATAAGATAATGATTCTGAAATGCTCTAATTTAACATATATTTTTTTCAAATCATTAACACTACTCGTTTAGACGTGATCTTCAGTTTAAAATCATTAAAAGTCTGTTATCGTCGCCTTAAAGCTACTCGTAGAGATTAAAAAAAAATATATGAATCAGGGTTCGAGACTTAGAGTAAGAAAACTATTGAGGTTCGGGTAGTGAAGCCAGATGAGACAGCATATTATATACATATCCATAGATGTATATAGGACCCAATGATATAATAAACGTAACGTAAAGGGAATTTAAATTGTATCATTTGACAGAATGTATATCGGTTTATGGTATCATTGGGTTTTAAAACAAAAACAAATCAGCAAATTGATGATTAGATGATGTAGAAAATGGCCAATATAAACTTCACAATTTCACAAAAAGCCATGAAAGTACAGCTACATATGTCGCTGACCTTGAAAAAACTGACACGCACAGAGACGGAAATAGTATAGCTTTGTCCTTTTCCTTTACGTATAATAACTTAATACTATATCCCTTTCTTGTGAGAATGAAGTGGAGCTACCCGCCATCTATACATTTCTTTGTCTAAGGTTCGAGGTTATAAAGAAAACATTTTGAAGAAAGTGATACGTGTTCTGACACTTTCCATGTCGAATAAATATTGATTTATATATAATATTGAAATCGCCGAAACCAACGAAATTGTGGAATAAAACCAAACTCATGAATGAACACGAAATGGAATGAACGAACGAAATGTCAAATATATTGCAGGCCGTAGGGACCTAGCTATGGCCACGCCATCTACAATTAGCTTTGACCTACCTTCCCCATTGCACAAATGCTTACCAACACTGCCCCCCTGTTAACATCATTTGAAGCTAAAAGATCCTTTTAGTACTGTAGGTGTCATTCGCATGCCATCTGCTGATAAGAAGCTGTGGCTTCAGCAGCCTTATTCCGTCACAAACTCCTAATGACAATCGCTTTTATGTTGACAATTCAACGATACACATCGCGTGGATCTGTCGCACAGATAGACTCCGTAATTTTAAGAACGGTCGCATTCTAGTCTCACTCTTAATCGGCCAAAAATACCTCTAATTTCCCATTATTAACAAGTTTTTGTCGCTGTCACTGAGATCAGATTGCGACTAGTTTTTAAAACATATGAAGGGTTAAGGATATGAGAGGTTTAGGGAGGGTTTATGATGGGTTTGGTTGTATCTTCAAAACTGTAAGCGATCGTCATTGTTATTGGAGTGTGTTACGCAGTTAGGCTGCAAGTTTTACTGAGCTATCTCGATTGTTGTAACTGAATTAGTCAATAATTGTAATAAATACGTCCTTATTTCATCAGGAATCTTCAGATATAAATGAACCCGATGTACGATAAAACAGTGAAATTTTTAAAATAAATAGATTTACAGAATTTTGCCTTATTATGGATGTTAAGACATAAAAATAGCATAATGTCGTAAAGACAATAGTTGTTTAGTTGATTTACATCCAGCTTTAAAGCTAGCTAACTTAAGATAGATGCTGTTAACCAACACTTTAAGGCTCCTATTATACTGGCGTTTCACTCTGCACGAGGCAAAGTTAGCTGACAAAATATGCTTGCGTGTTTCTATAGTCTGCTCCGAAAATATCTGATGATAATGTAAACAAATGGATCAGAAAACGTACCTGTGAATGCCAATTTGCAGTGCCACTTCCAACATGCTTTGATTTGATCACCCGAAATTCTAATTTCAAATCACCTTGAAGATGTTTTACATTTGACAATTTATTGAGGTTAATTTTATAACTTCAATTTTCGTCGATAATTTTTCAATTATAATTTAATAATGTCATTCAAACAATTTTTTTTTGGAAAAACTGTATATAAAGTTGAGACCTTCTAAATACAGATGAATGTCTTAATAATTCCCTTTAGTGAGTGGTTGCTTAAGATTTAACCTGAATCGGGGTTGTTTACACTTTGATCTGATACTTTTGAAACAGAGCATAGGGCAGGAGTCCCTCCAGTCGTAGGATCTTCGAAGTCGTTGATTGCACTTCCAATTTTATCCAGTCTGTATTCACAACTAGTCTTCCTGTGTCTTCAAATTGCTGATAAAATAAAAATTGTATAAAGAAACATAATCTGTAAGTTTCATTTCTATTCGAATTATAACAGTTTCTAATAAATACTATATATTGGATTGTTTGAGAGAGCGTGCTTGAATATTTTGTGATATAACTGTAATCCATGCAATTCAATGACCTACTAAAATGCACAATTAAAGTAGTCCACATTTTAAGTCATATACACCATTTAATACTGGACAGAATGCATTCTTCTGTTACTGATGTGGTCGCATTCGCCCAGTGACGAAATTCTTCTCCACCTTGTACCTACTTGCTAAATAATAATATTCATAACTCAGATTCATAATTACAAAACACGTTATCCTTGCTCCATTATTGCCTTGCAGAATAGCTATTGGAAATTGGTTTCGGGGTTCAAAAAAATGCTCAAAACCAATGCAAATTAAAAAGGCACATGTGCATCGTACGAATAAAATTAGTCTCAAAAATTTAATATAAAATTTATTTGCGTTAGAAAAATAATCGCGATTTGGTGCTCAATTTAAGCAAGTGGTAGATAAAAAAAAGAACAGATAGTGTGTAATTAGATTAAACGGCGCATTGTTTGTGCCTAAGAGGGAAATATTACGATTTTGTATTACATTATAATTTATACAGCCATTTTTTTGTTTTATTTGTCTATCCGGAGTATGACCTCAGGATATGACTAAATGTTACTGCGCCCTCACTGGTTTTTGACTTCAAAGTTTTTGATTGCGCTTAACGAAAAGTCAAAGGCAAAGCCAAAAGGAAAGGTTATGTTTTTAGTAGTCTATTTAAGTATGTTTGTCACTCAGATTATAGAAAGAAGCAGATAGACCGCGCGGAACAATAAAGTGAGGCCCGTTTGTAGATATGTGTGCGTTACAGCCACGTGACAGCACTATAAGAACAGGTGCCTCTATGTGTGTGTACGGTTGCCAGGAGAATGAAAAAATTAGCCATAATATTTCATTACATGAAAAAAAAGAAGTATTTTTTTTCTTAAATCTGTTGTTTTTATTAACAGTATACATCAGATTAACAATACCCATACAAACAATACATTTGCGATATATTTTTATTTTGAGACACCAACATTTTATTGTTTTTGGTAGCTATATTTACTTTATGGTGACGTCATATAACCCATGATATAGCAAATCGACTGATGTAATAAGTATTATAAAATCCATTAACTAGTTACACTTACGAAGACACATACATACTTATTTATTTATCAACGTAATAACCAGAAAAGGCGATAAATAAAACACTATTATCGACATAAATATTTTTGTAAATCGATACTCCTGTATCCTATACTTATTTCCTAACTTAGGGGTAAATGTTTCAATATAAACTAGCAACACCGAATGATTTTTGTTAAGGTTTTGTGTTTCAAGATGTCACTAACAATAAACACGTAAAATAAATCCAAATAGACAAATAACCAATATTTTACTTATGAAAGATACTCCAACTTATTTCTTTTGTTTTTGGGATCAGTTTTTACAATGTTTAAAAATACAAGACGGCATTATTCTGAAATTATCTGTTAGAGCCCGTGACGTACTAACGATGCGACGCTTCGTGTTGTACTGAATCGAGAGTGTATTCGCTTTTGAATTTGTATTTGCTTTGTTGGCCGCACTCTCGGTGTTCCGCGCGGTCTATCTGCTTCGTTTCTATAATCTGAGGTTTGTCACAGAAACCTTATTATTTAGATTTCTGTGATGTTTGTATTTACGTATGTTCCACCGTAGCGCCTATACTACTAATCATACGATTTTGATGAATGAGGTGTAAATCAATTCGTTATTCTCTATGGGTAGGTGTGACATTTTACAGGTATGAACAAAATCAATATGACGGATATAACATCCAAAAATAGCCCCCGATTAAAAAAAAATGCCTAATCTAATCGTTCTCTGAACGGTGGGATGTGGGAGTAGTGTGGGATCACCAAGGGACACTCAAGCTCCAGTTATCTGATGACGTCAAGGTCAGTGACTGAGTTTAGAGTCAATGGTCATTTCAGCCGACGTAATTTTCAGAAGTCTTCATTATAGCGCGAGCAGTACCTAATATGCAAAGGTGATGACATTATTTTTGCTAAAATATTTTACACATATACTTGTCAAAAAATAATAGGCCCGTTTTGACATTTAACTTGAATCGAGTCGTATGGTTCGCCATCGCAACTTCCTAACCATATGACTGTACTCGATACTCACAATAAATCGATTCAAGTTAAATGTCAAAACAGGCCTATTATTTTTTGACACCAGTTAATTTACTCATCATCATCATTTCAGCCGAAAGACGTCCACTGCTGGACATAAGCCTCCCCCAAAAGGACAGTGGGGGTTGCCATAATCGCCACGCTTGGCAGGTGAGTTGGCTTGGCGATCTCAATATGGTGTTAAAATGCATAGAGAACGCTGCTGCCCTAGTAAGTCCTTTAGTCGCCTTTTACAACACCCACGGGAAGAAATAGGAAATAGGATTAATTTACCCATTACTTTACCTAATTTGTTTGATTATAAGAATAATCAATGAGTCCTTACCTCTTTAGAAATAAAGTCTTCGTGATTCGTTTAAAATGATATTAAATGATGATGCCTTCTAGCCGATTTCAGCCACAGCGACTGCATTCGATGACTATCAAAAACGAAATATTTACACCTTTGAAAAAATTGCCTGAACCCAAAAGGCTGGGGTTCAAATCCTTATTAAAACAGATAAAGCACCCACATGGTACACCGCACGCGTCCCACCTCCAACAATCGGCAAAAACGACAATATTCTTAAAAACTAGGTGTGTTGTTTTGTTGAGTGTATTGAAAGCGCTAAATGAATCGCACAACATGACATTTAAAAAATATCGATTTAAACTTTATTTCAATACTTTTGACACTGCCGACATCTCTACCGGCTGACAGACAGAGTTGAGGGATACCAGAAGAAAAAAAAACTGGTCAAAAGCGAGTCGGACTCGCGCACCGAGAGTTCCGTACGAATATATGATGTTAATGATTTCTGAAAAACTGTAGGTACTATTTAGAGACATCATTTTATTTTTCCTGTAATCTTTACATAAGCTTCTATCATATAGAATAATTTCAGATTTTTAGCTCAGCTAACTTCGGAGATAAGGGGGGGGGGGACTTTTTTTTTTAATTTTTCATAAAAAAGTCAGAATCAACGCTGCCAAAAAAACAAAAAGTTTGCGAATGTGCAAACAGCGTTCTTTCATAAGATACCCCACATGCCCTAGTTAGTAGCTCTACTTCAAATTTTTAAGACAGGGGGAGTCTTAAAAATTTGAAGTAGGGCTTTTGCAAAAAAGATATTTTTTTTTTCTTTCTTGCTTGCAAAATAGTTGGGCAAACGTCATCTAAAACCATTCTAAATTTCAAGTTGATAGCATTAGTAGTTCTTGAGATATCCAGGTGTGACAGACAGACAGACTTAGTCTCACCATAAGGGTTCCTTTTTACCATTATTGTACGGAACCCTAAAAACAGCACTATGTTTATTGCGCTTACCGATAGTGTAGCAGATATGCTCTAAGTTTAGCAGCATACATAGGGACCTTTGAGACAGACAGGAAGCGGGAAGCGATTTTGTTTTATACTATGTTGTGATGTATCAAATCATAGCAAATGGGATTTACAAGGATTTTAAATTTTCCGTTTTAAAAAGAATAAAAATGTTGTTTGATTTTCCTCTGTATAAACTGACCTAACTCAATCCGGACAAATTTTTATGATCTTTTTAGGTACCGTAATACATTATTTCGTTAGTATTTAATTATATATTGTAGGTCTGTACCTAACTTGTGTACTTAGGTTTCATCTAATATGTACCTAGGCTAGATAGAATACCTACATGACTTTATAAGTGTTTGGCGGTTTTGAGTATTTTTATATGACCTACGCAAATGTCCTTCAGATCTAGCGTCGTGTGGCGGGTCGTTGAGCTCCCCAAATAGGGTTGAGCTACACGATGGATGACTGATGCATGCATGCAGTCTGTCGGGACAGGTCAACTCAAAGCTGCAATGGCTTTTTCTTCAAAAGGCCTTATCAAACATGGCCTTGCATTGTAAGAATCGCATTATAGGTATCTTGAAAATATAATGATTGGACTTTTAGAAGAGACGGTACGCCAGCGCCATCTAATTTTAAAATATTAACCGAAAAATAGACGGTGTCTTACAAGATCTACTTACAGAACATTATTTCAACGCTGCCAAGAAAAAAAAACTGGTATAGTTCATGTCGGCCCACGAACAGTGAAGAGGGGTACTGTTTAGGCTTGCAGAAAAATATCGATATTTTTTGTTCGATATATCGATATTTTTCGGCGATATCTATTATTTCGATACATCGATAGATCGATATAAAATATCAAGTATCGAAAATGTATCAAATACGATATATTTCCAACAGCAACACCGATGGCCCCACTGACTAAAACCGCATTCAGAGACGTAAAAATGTAAACTTATTTTTATCAATGTTTTGTCAGTTTAAGATTTTACATCAGAAATGATGATTCTAGTTTGGTATTTCTATGAATAAAAAACAAACAATACAATTTCATATACCTAGTACCATATACTTTTTAGAAAATTTCACCGATATATCGATACTTTTTTATCGATATTTCGAAATCGATATCAATTTTTTTTTTAAATATCGATACTTTTTGGCACTACTTGCATCCCTAGTACTGTTATGTATGAGTGCTATGTAGGCAAGCGGGCTGCGCCCCGCTCCTCCCCGCGCCGGGTGGTAACAGCTAATGAATATACAATGTGCAACAGACTAGCGAGTTTGATTGACTAATGTCACCGTCCTTCCGCATAAATACTTCCATATATAACGGGTACCTATTCGTTGCTCACTGCACCACCTAAATGACCTAGATTGAATGCGAGGCATTTTCTGTCTGTAGTGTAAGGTCCTTATCCATCGAGACTACATGAAAATAACTCATTTTATTTAAGTTTTTTTTTTAAAGATAATTTATTGAACAAGTAATGGTTGAACCAAACACAAACAACACCATGCGTATACAATTATATAACCATTAGTGCTTTATGCAGTCTTTGTATGAACTCTGGCATCCAAAGAAAGATTTAACTTGTGTTAAGGATACCAGCCGGTGGTGTCGTTTTCAGTGGGGTCGTGGGGAATGAACGCACATAAATGAAATACATCTGTAGGTTACATTAGACAGACAAGACAGAATTGTATTAATTCATAGCTTTAAGCCGCAGGTTCTTTCCTATGTTTCTTTGCCTCATAGTCATCCTCATCCCACGGGAAGTACGGGAACCGAGCATATTTCCGGGATAAAAGTAACCTATGTCACATTTTGATCCACTATGTGTGTCTACGTGTTTATACCTCGTGATGAATAAAAATAAAAGTCAAACAAATATTTTATATTAAATATTTATTAATTTATTTACAACTTGAATATTGCAGCGATATGAAACTCTCAGCCACTGTACAAAAATACTCATGACATTCAAGTATTTATTTTATACCATAACAGTCTGGGAAACGGAATGTGATGGATCATGGAACATTTGACGAACACACCATTTTGTAAAACACAATAATGATTACTACAGTGGTTACATATATTTGTGCTGTGAGAAGTACCTATTTGCGTTTGGTACGAGACAACTTTGGCACACTTTAGGTTTGCAAGATAAAATCTTATGATATGGAAAAGAGCAGTGTGCATCTCTAAAATTCTATGTAAATTTAGTAACTGACTTTCTAACTGCATCAATTTACTCAGAAATTTTGCAATAACTTTGTCAAACAAATGGTAAAATAGCAATGACGTAATATAAATAGACGCGTCATACACGAACATTAGTGCACTCAAAAACAGCACAAGCCATGATTGTAGCTTCATACTTGCATACAATCATACAGCGTGTGAAGAAAAGGAAAGACCTTTATCTGTTGTTAGAAAGAGATGAACATACATATTTAGTTACGTCACTAGCTGCTGCATGTTCATTGGCGCGTACGTAATAATAATTATTATTATTGTAAATGTCAGCCAATTGCCTGGCATTTACTTTGCCATTATTGAGCGCAGGTAACGCATCTAAATGTAAAACATCATTGTTAAATAGTAGGTAATTAAACTTCTAATATAATATGCCTAGTCTTTAGGAGAATCGCAACCTTTGTTTTCAATGAACGTATTATAAAAGAGTTTTTGGGAAAATGTAGTCTCGCACTTTTTTATTATAAGCAGGCATTTTCCACGGATCACGGTAAATCTAAATAATCCTAAATAATGTCGTAATTAGCAATAACAACAAATAAAATAATAATAGTTACGATCTACGTAAATATAACGTTGAATAAAAAAAAAACATTTGAATATAAACAAAAAAAATCACACGCACGACACCCAAGTATTAGATCACTACACATATTGACGGATTTTATACAATTTGTTGAATTCAAGGACATAGGATTTTACATTCGGTACCGGGTAAAACGGGGTGAATAGAAATGCAGGGGTGAATCGAGACGCAACTTTAAAACGGATTTTAACCATGAAAGAATATAGTTTGTTGCCAAAAAGGACACTTAATCGTTAATTATAGTTCAGGTAACAGACCAGCAGCAGCAGTAGTTGAGTCTCGATTCACCCCTGCATTTCTATTCACCCCGTTTTACGGTATGTAGTGTGAAAACCCTTTGTTTCATTTCCACACAGATTATCAGTCCAGCATCCTAATTGCTTAAAACACACTATCAATTACAATTTGAATGATTTTGAAGGAAATTGCTAATACATTGCTTCATATGTTTTCGAAAAAATTTTATGCTCAACAACGTAAATACCGCAATGAATGTTGTTAAACTGTCAAAATGAAACCCATTGTACTGTCTTTTACGCAATTACGGCTGACTGCACTTGAAAGCTAAGAAACTCTCAAGTGTTACATAGTCCAACATTCACTCAAACTACAAAGATCTCTCTTGACTATAATACTAAACAATACTTGAAATTTACGACATAGTGAACGACTATTATAATAGCAATCAATGGAATCAGCGTGCCGAATGAAATAGTGGCAAGCCAAGAAAAGGGTGTACCAGCGGGGCGAGCACTGCCTACTGTGACATGACTTGAGTCACACATTTTATCACAGTTTGAGCGATAAAACTGTTTTGTCTTATAATGCTAGTACAAATTGACATGACATAATCATGTCTTGTCACAAACGTCTTGGGCAGCCCGTGCTCGGCCCGCAGGGTGAAATCGCACTTATCTCAGGTACGCACGGGCTACTTTTTTAACGCGAACATTTTTTTCTCTCGGTGTTGAGCAGAACATTGAGACCAACTGACTGCATTCCAGCGCAGCAAAAAAATATACTGTTGAATTTTCAACTCTCGGGACTAAGCAATGCGTTGAAAATCCAGTGCGCGAAAAAAATCACCCGTAGGCACGAGGCCACATATTACCAGATAAATCACTCCAAACAAAACTTAATATATACCTACTTTTAATAATAATATAATAGCTTACACCTTCGAGTCGCGATCGAAAATGTACCTAACCTTACAAGCGTAAAGTGAGTTTTGCTTTGACGGGTCGCGTGCGACCTGGCCTGTAGGTAGTTAGCGCGCGTAAGTAAGTACATGGAGTGATTTATCTGGTAATCTGTGACAAGGCTTTCACGAACGGATCAGCATTTTTCTGTTATCTCTTTCTACTACTTAGGGGCATCATTCGCTAGAGGGAGAAGTATATCCACACGTACGCACCCTTTAAGACGGAGATATATGCCAGTGACCTTGAGTGGTTAGCTTTCATGTTCTGTACTGAGCTCACGCAACACGTCGTACGTTCAGCCAGTAATAGGACTCGCCCATCAAGGAGCGCTGGTCACAATTTGACGCATTATTAATTTATTATCACAAACCAAAAGGTATTTTAATAAAAACGCGTATACTAAAAGATCAATAATTAAATTATCTTTTAATTGGTGAAGGTTTCAGAAAAATACGCTTGGTACATTTTGCGCCATGTCAGTTTTTTATCCGCGTTAGACATAACTTTACAAATTAATTTCACTATCATTCATAATCATATTTTCATAATCTAAAATATTCACTTATTATTGAGAAAGTGCTCTAATTTAACATATATTTTTTTCAAATCATTAACACTACTCGTTTAGACGTGATCTTCAGTATAAAACCATTAAAAGTCGGTTATCGTCGCCTTAATGCGAATGAGTACGAATTCCTGTGAGCGGACTTCTCGCTCTAGCGAATAAAGATGGTGCATTCACCATTCAAGCACCGGTTTAAACTGAAACTTTAATCTTACACTACCACCACTATGCCATTCGCCAGTCCAGTTGCTAAGCCGTCGAGATATAAATAAAATAAAGGAAATAAAACATTATGCACCATTATGACGCATGTGCGCAAACTTATCAACTATATCATAGCCTACATTCGATATTTGTTTTTTTATTCCATACATTACAGTGGTAACAGGCTTGAGTCGTGGAGTTGTATTTATAGTTTGTTATAGATATTTGTTTTATAGAAAAGTACAGGTATTTGTGTTACGAGTAAACAAAGTAGACAAGGGTGAGGCAAAATATGCTAAAGTATCGCTGCGAGTAGAAGAGGGGCAAGTTCCCGTATACATTTTTAAGAACTTTCTAATTCTAATTTCGGTCTCAAAACTACCCCTAATTTCATTAATTTTTTTTTTTGACAAGAGTTTGACATTATATTTGGATGTTTTTAATTACGGGGCTTTCTGGTCAAAACTTTTTTGGCCCTACAAAGACTATAGCATATTTTGTCTTTGCCATAATCATCGAAAAAATACTTTCTAAATAGAACCTTTTTCTATATGATTTTTACAGTGATAGTTTATTTGACTATGAAACAGAATGAGTAGTAAAATATGAGTTTCTATTAAATATCTTGTTGAAAAATATTACAATATACAGATCTCTTAGTATCGTCGCTCTTGTACATATGGGTGGAAGGGAAGACTAGTGGGAATGTTAGAATGGAACATACATTATTATTTAAACGCATTACCGCAAACGCAGCATGCGTCGAACGAAATTAATAAATTTACGCATTACCGCGAACGCAGTGCAGTCGCAGCGAGCGTCGATCGCAGTAATGAATTTATTGCGTTATTTCAATGACAATGAGGTTGACGACTACAACACATAGAACATTATTATATTGAAGAGTTACGAAGACATTTTCAAATAACGTTACTTTGTAAAAATATGTGGAGTGGAAATAGTTTGTCTACTACACATTGCCAATTTAACAAAATCTTATTGTACTTCAGTAACAATTTTTTTTGTTTTTTTTTTTTATATTTTTATTATTAGATATGTAATTGTAATAATTACGAATCTTATCACAATGTATTATGAATTATTTTTTGTAATATCTTTACAATTTATAATATACAGTCTCCTCTTATTCTACTTAGATTCGGTCTACAACTAAATATGTGACTGGGGTGTATAGAAATGTCTGATTCTGTCTTCAAAGGTTTGATAATCTTTGGCAATCAATTATTATGACTACTGCTCCTTTTTTTATTACAAAGAGCAGCAAAGTAAATACAAGAAACCTTAACTTGGCGTTTTCACGAAATGATTGAAATAACAACCCTTAACATAATATCACGCTTCAAGTAATCCCTATCCGCCTTATTACAAAACAAGATTTATATTTTGACATGACTTAAACCATGGAGCCAGTTTTTGTAATAAGAACGTAACAGTGATTGAAATACCGTTCTTTATACAAAACTGAAAACTTAGTTCGGTACTAAGTGGTCAGTTTTGTGTTAAGGAGCTTTACCATAGTCGGAATAAAGTTCAAAATTCAATAATGGCTCCATGTTTCAAACCTGGGTCTGAAGATAAACCTTGTTTTGTAATAAGGGGGAAAGGGTTTGGCAGAGGTGTACATAATTATAGTAACACCCACATTTCGCCAGCTATGTTTAAGTGATTGAAATGTGTCAATTGAATTCATTTTCGAATTGAAAAACCATCGTCCCGTATCTATAAAACACGCTTTGAGCAAAAAGTGATCAACTTTCGTAATAACAAATTTATTCAGAATTAAAATTTGTTAAATATTAATAATGAAAATGTTAGAAATAATTTACAATGTTATGTTTGTTATGTTCTTCTAATTTAACAAACAGCTGTGCTGCTGGGGAGTTTGTTGCGCCACTTCATCCCGGGTGGGCGTTTTCAGGGACTGTCTTATGCAATTTTAAGTTCTGATTCTCAACCTAATTTGAATAAATGACTTTTAATTTTGTTCTCTATTCGGTTTTAACTTTAATTAATAATTTTATTCTTTGTATTTTTATCATTCAAACCCCAGTCACAGTCGTGAGCATAAAAGCTGCCATACTTTGTTATATTTTTTTAAGACAAAAAATAAATAAGATATTAGTTTAATAGAAAAACTACAGCTAAGTAACTCACGAACGTAGTTCAAGAAACCCTTCGAATGAAGGTATGAGGCAGATTCAAAATACTGTATGTATAGGGAACTCACGCAGGCAAAAGATCGGGCCCCTACGGTGGCCGGGAATCGTCCCGGCCACCGTAGGGGCCCGATCTTTTAAGGGTGGAAAAAAATGTAGCAAGAATTTAAATTAGGGTTGAGAGGATTAGTGAGGTAAAACCTTTTATAAATAGCTTGGGAAGACTACGCCCATAGATTCAGGGATTTTTTTTTTATCTTCTGGCAACAAGCCTTATGCCCGTTTTCAGCGATACTAGGGGACACCTATACGAATGCCTAAATAAATGCGCACTGTTGGATTTTCAAAGGCGCTGAGTCGAGCTTTGAAGATCAGACAGCGCGTTTTTATTTTAAGCATTAATATTTTGACTAGGTAAGTAACAGTTTGTTTTAATGATAAGTTTTGCGAACAGGTTTCCGGCCTATCAGTTTATTAATAACCCCTGCTGCCATATCAACCAATATAGGTTTCTAGAAAAAGACAAATTGGGATGTATTCCATTTCATAAATTAATCAATCATAAATTCATAATATACACCAAAAATGCGAAAGAATTTGGTACACGAAGTGATAAGTAGATTCGAGAACAAAATCGGATAATTATATTGTTATATAACCTCCGCCTTTCTTTGAAGTCGGTTAAAAACTTAACGCTAATTTTACAATACAATATACTAGATATGCACGATATAGAAATTAAGGTATACTTCAATTATTTGGTTGAACGTTTGTCCTAGGAAATAATAAATAATAATGCAATAAGTTATATTAAATACCGCGAGAAAAAAGGAATAATAGTAATAGTGCTTATAGCCGTCCAATTAGGATATTCAGTTCCCACTGAACTAAGATTATTGCTATCTTTTTCTAACATACAGGGCGAGAAAGAGATAGTGCCAGCTTAGGGTTGTCAAACTAGATTATATGCTAAACTTTAGCATTTTTCAGTTTGGTAGTTTTGGTCATATTGAGAGGATGAATGAAAGCTGACTAGCAAAATGTGTTCACAAGGCAGATGTGAGTGGAAACGTCGGAAGGGGACGCACAAAGCTATAAAAAGCTTTTTATAGCTTTGTTCTACTTTATCTTAAGATAAAATTCTTCAGTCAGGTCAGGTGCGTAGTACTCGCAACCGGCGTGCATGTATGAGCAGATGAATGAACGTAAACGAAGGAAAAGGAGTATGTAAGGATCGTAGCAGGTGGCGTCTTGTAATTTCTGCTTACCCCCTTGGGAAGCAGGCGTGAGTTTATGTATGTTTAGCGTGTTTAGGCGGCATATTCTATAGCATTCAAGTTTTAGAGCTCTAATCTTCCATCTCTTTCTTTTTTATGTGCCAGTAAGAGATAGCAATAGTTTTTTTTAGTGAGCTGAATAATTATGCTAACAGATACATACAAGCACTATTTTAAGATATAGGGTACCTACAAAAACATTTTCAAAATAATAATTTATATTACAAATTATGTAGGTGTGACATTTATTAACAAAGACAAAATTAAAATACAGATTGGTACTGAACTTTCTTTTTACAAATATTTTTTTTATAAGATACGTTCTCAAGATATCTAAAATGTCAGCTTACATATCAGAAATAGCTATCAATTAACAGTCAGTATATCAAATATTTTCATTCTACACAAATACTTAAAACATCTTTAAGCAAATACACATAAATAAAATTGAAGTGTCTGTCTGTAATGTCAAAATAACCACTTTTTACTAAATGAATACTGAAAGTATTTACGGTACTTACAACAAACAATTTTTTTTTGTGTCTGTGTGTCTGGTTGTTTCGGCTAATCTCCGAAACGGCTGGACCGATTTTGAAAGGACTTTCACTGGCAGTTACAGATAGCTGATGTTAAAGAAAAAGCCATGCGGGCGAAGCCGCGGGCATCAGCCAGTGGTAACTAAGAAAATTCTGTACCCAAACATATACAGGAGGACTTTAAATTCATTGGCAATTTTATAGGAGATGTTACTACTCATGAATATGAGCAACTTTTGATAACTCTGAAATAACGAAAACACATTACTTTTATTTACCTATATTTTATTTTTGTACTCAAACTATAGCTACTAACCTAACGCAATTCCGTACTACTCGTACTTTGTATAAATTGGAATATTTTATTAATAGAGAGAGCCCTGGCACCTATAACACAAGTTTAATCTTAGCTTGGGTGCCAGAGGCAATAATCAGTATTTATGCAATTTTAAAAAACATTGTCCTTTATCAATGTTTTTAACAATTTACACTTTTAAATTGTAAATTTGGAAATAAAGTTTATTTTATTCTTTTTATACCATTTCTGTATGAAACAGCAGAAATTGGTAAAAGAGTTGTGTTACACTAAACTTTTGTGTAACACAACTCTTTTACCAATTTCTTTATTCTTTTTTTCTAAATTCTCTTTTTTTATTTATAAATAAATAAAATTGAAGTGTCTCTTTGTAGTGTCAAAATAACAACTTATATATATATCAGAGTTGGCTTTGCAGTAGCGTTGGTTGTTTTTGGAGTTGATTGGTTAGTTTAAAAGTGTTTTATATTCAGGAGTACTTTCACCCCTGAAACCAATGAATTGAAATTCAGCCATTTACATTTTAAATAGATATTTATACATTTACACGCAGCCTTATTGCAACCTCGTTAATGACTACCTTAACTAGCATAGGTAATTATTATTTTACAAATACTTAAGACTCATAACGTCTCTATTCAAGTCGTATTGAACTACCAAGACACGCATTTTTACAACAAATCGATCATCATTAAAGTATCAAATGAGAAACTTTCATAATAACGATGAAAATCTTTATTAAATTACCATTTTTTTTTTAATTATAATCGCTTGGTGATATGAATTTAACTTTTGTCTAAATGTACATATGCGTGCAAAATACGGATAGGAATGACAGCTGTCAAAATACCTTCAGTTCAGATGACGTAAGATTTTGCTCATTCTCCCAAGTGAAGTTAGCACGGATCCAATCCCATTCTTATTTTGATCACGTGTACAGTTCAAACTATAGCAGACGCCGATTTTGACAGATACAAAGCTCATACATCTAGTGACGTCTGTACAACATTTCTCGAGAACTGCCGAACAAATACACCTAAACATTATGATACAAGACGAGAAAAAAGCCACTTACTCTACCGTAACCCACTCAGTCGTCGGATTGGTCGTGCGTCGTTTACGCCCACTATCACAAAGCACTGGTACACTGTACTGGCGTACCTACTGTCTTATAGTCACTCAACTTACAGAGTATTGAACAGATCCCTGGCGTTATTCTTGGAATAGCGCTTGTAGGAACAGTCGCTGAATCAGCTGCCACTGGAATGAGAAGGAAATTATTAGTATTTATTACTGATTAGTCAGCGAGTAGGAACCAACTCATAATGGTGTCGGGTTTTATCTGCGGAGGGGACTGAGCGCGAGAAGTTGGACAAGCGTGGTCGATCCCAGGTTCGAATCGGTCGAACAAATGTGGCTAACGCTCTCAATTAATGGCAAAAAAATTGCAATAGGTACAGCGTACCGGCCACCATGGCTTGACCTTGTTCTTTTTCTGGACGCCATAACAGATTCGCTTAGTTCACTGGGAAATTGTGACCATTACATTTTACTAGGTGATTTTAATGTTAACATACTGGATACAAGCTGCATAAAAACAAAAAAAACTAGCGAGTTTCTGAATAGCCTCAGTCTTACTCAATTGGTCACTTCTCCTACTCACTTCACAGCCTCCAGTGAAACGCTCATCGATCTAAGAGCAAGATACACGTCAGTGGAGTCTTTTGGTTCACTTAATGGTCATTCTATCATTGTTGGTGAATTTTACGTAAAACGTGATAAGTTTAAACCATACGTAGTAAAATTTAGGCTATTTAAAAATGTATGCATGGATAGCTTTAATATGGACTTGTTACTTTTACGTCTTGAAAATATTTCCTCGTTTGACAATGTGAATGACATGGTGCATGTATTTAACTCCCATATTATTTCATTATTCGATGTTCACGCACCAATAAAAACATGTACTGTCAGGGAAAAGTCTTACCCGTGGATTACTGATACCATTAATCTCATGATGCGCTTACGGGACGATGCATTAACTTGTTCTAGGAAAACTAAATCAGATTCTAAAAAAGAATACTACAAGGAGTTAAAATCCCTTGTGTTAAGTTCTTTGTACAGCGAGAAAGTTGCTTTTTTCAAGCATAGAATAAATAATAAAATAAAGAACCCTAAACTATTATGGAAAAATCTTAAATCCACATTATCACCCTATAAACCCAGACAAGACCTTCCGTCGCATTTTACAGATCCAAATCTAATTAATAATACTTTTTTAACAGTTCCAGGTAACCCCGTTACAAGCATGACACTTTTGACATATTTTGAGAATCATAGACATGGTGAAGCAATTTTTACAATCAATCCTGTAGAACAGAATGACATTTCTCGCATTATATCCAACCTTAAAAGTAACGCCAAGGGTTACGACAACATTACCCTTGACATGCTAAACATGATTCTGCCATACGTACTGTAACTGACATTGTAAACTGCTCAATAGTGACGTCAACGTTCCCAGACCAATGGAAAATAGCTTCCGTTAGGCCCTTACCAAAAAATGACAATCCAATTGAAGTAAAAGACCTACGCCCTATTAGCATTTTACCGTCTCTGTCTAAAGTGTTAGAGAAGATAGTCGGCCACCAGTTAACGCATTTTCTGGAACAAAATAACGTGTTACCGGACTTACAGTCTGGTTTCAGCAAACAGCGCAGTACTGCCACTGCCTTACTAGATGTTACTGATAACCTATTATCAGCCCAAGATAAAGGAATGTGTTAACTGCTGGTCTTACTAGATTTTTCCCGGGCATTTGACGCAATAAATATCCCGCTATTACTGTCGAAGCTAAATTATTATGGATTTGACTCTAGCGCTACGCAATGGTTTCGCAGCTACCTTAGTGATAGAAAACAACTTGTGGATCTACTTTTGGGTGATGGTACTGCTCTTACATCGACTCTTACTTCTATTGAGAGAGGTGTTCCGCAGGGATCTATACTAGGCCCAATTATGTTTATTTTATACTGTGCAGATATAATTAAATGTCTCCAAAGGTGCAAGTACCATATATATGCCGATGACATCCAACTATACATATCGTTTAGTGGTGATGACCAGATGAATACGATAGTGCCATTAAAGATCTAAAGGATGACCTTCGTAGAATCGCCGCCTGGTCTGAAGAGAATTGCCTGTCGCTAAACCCAACCAAAACAAAATACATGGTATTTGGCACGAGACAGCAACTAGCCAAACTACCCGCAACGTTTCACCTGGAGCTAATGGGCGAGCCAATTGACAGAGTCTATGAAGCGCGGAATCTTGGACTTATTATGGACAAGGATCTTCGTTTCGAAAAACATGTAGCCGACTCAGTAAGAAACTGCTTTTACCGCCTGAAAGTTCTGTACAAGATTAGGCCTTATTTGTCCGAAACACTACGGGAACAGCTTGTAGAAACTCTGGTTTTATCTAGGCTAAACTACGCAGATACAGTGTACAGACCGCGCCTATTGGCTCGCACAGATCGGCTCATTCATAGGGTCCAAAACGCTTGTGCTCGGTTTTGTTATAAAATTCCTCCCAGAACTCACGTTACTCCATTTTTAAACAAACACTACACATTGAGAATGAAATCGAGACGTAAACTACACTTGGCATGCCTTCTGTTTGGTGTAGTTAAATACCACAAACCGGACTACCTGTACGACAAGTTGAGTTGGATAGCGAGTAAACGAGAATGTGAGAGAAGGCAATGCTCGCAGCAGCTCTCGACCCAGTCACATAGGACAGCTGCGTTTAGGGGTAGCTTCCGTTATGCGGCTTCCAAAGTGTGGAATAACCTACCACCACCTATTCGGGCAATTAACACGATCGACACATTTAGAAAACGCCTACGGCAGTACCTCATGGATGCGCAACGGAAGCTAGACATGATCAATTTGAATGTTTCATTAATATAAATTATGTTAAGGTTATCTTTTACTCATCGACAACAGTCCATTATTTTTTCTTGCCATAACAGACCCGTACCATTTTATTTTTCTAATTATTAAACACCACTCATAACTATAATTATTTTTATTGTACTTAGTTCTTTTTTAAACAAAATATATCTAATGGTTTATATTATTATTTGTTACACATATCTAATTTTATTTAAATATTTACACACTATAAAACTGATTTACATCCGTAAGACGTCCTCTTAACATAAGGTCCAGTTGAAAACCAGCGTCAGGCACTAGTTGTCTGGCATTAATGCTGAACTGGGCCTATTTGGCGCAGCCGTGAGGCACTCAATACTATTTTAAGCATTTGTTCTGTTTTTGTTTTTTGTGTGAATATTGTGTGCCTTCCTGTGTCAAATAAATTTATTTTCTTTCTTCTTTCTTTCTATAATTAGTCAGACTTTAAATAGAAATCAACAGTGACCAAAAATGGTGAGTGATATTATGCCGTGTGAATATACAGGGTTATTTTTAAAACGTCAATAACCTCTTAAGGGTTCATTATACTAATCATTATAAACAACTTTTACTATGGGACCAAAACAGAAATCACGAAAAAAAAAACCAGCTGTTCCCTTCATTAAATGTAGGGAACAGCTGGTTTTTTTTTGCGACTAAAAATAAGCCTGTATATGACCGATTTTTTAAAATGGTCGTCTTTTATTACTTTCTATGTTAATTTCTTTCAAATAACCCAATGACAGGCACTTTTGAATTGGCAAGGGGTCGGTCAGTCAAAAAGATGAAGCTAGTATCCATTCCAAAGCGTAGTAGGTTCCTATGGAAGAACGGACAAGAAACTACATGGACACTATTTTAAATCAAAATATTGGTTACATGAATTCATGTTGAAATAATACATGTGAGAACAATGTAGAAAGACGTGCACGTTAAAGGCGTCCGTCATCATTATCATTTCAGCCGAAAGACGTCCACTGCTGGACATAGGCCTCCCCTAAAGGTACCAAGGTAAAGGTAGATTTGCCATAATCGCCACGCTTGGCAGGCGGGTTGGCGATCGCAGTATGGTGTTAAAATACATAGAGAACGCTGCAAAGCGTCCGTAATAAAATGATAAAACAAAAAATAAGCCGTGGCAGATAAGGACCAGTCCCTACTGACGGCGCCCGTTGCACGAACACGATCCATAGATCAGCACCATTCAGATCAACCTTTTTAGGGTTCCGTTGTGAACATGGAACCCTTATGGCCTTATGACAAAACAAGGTTTATATTTTGACATGGCTTAAACCATGGAGCCACTTTTTGTAATAAGAACGTAACAGTGATTGAAATACCGTTCTTTATACAAAACTGAAAACTTTGTTCGGTACTAAGTTGTCAGTTTTGTGTTTAGGAACTTTACCGTAGTCGGAATAAAGTTCGAAATTCAATAATGGCTCCATATTTTAAACCTGGGTCTGAAGATAAACCTTGTTTTGTAATAAGGGGTATATAGTTTCGCCATGTCCGTCAGTCTATCGGTGTCTGTCACCGGCTTAGCTCAGACTCTTAGTACTAAAAAGCTTTAATTTGTCATGGGTATATTAATCACGCCGACACGACAGTGCTAAAACAAAATATATATTTTTTTCTTTCGGGCGGATGTAAGGTAAACCCTTACATAATATAATAATAATAATTTCGAGAACTATATAATTGATGTTTCAAATGATTATAATTCGGTACTTATTTTATTATAATTGCCGCGTATTGAATTTTGATCAACATACATTGCAAAATAGCGCCGTAAATGCAAAAAAAAATATACATATATATATTTGTGGGCAGGATGATCTAGAAAATAGATGATAACTCACCTTCTGTTAGGCATAGCCCGCCGCCTCGCGGTCTGCCTCTGGTGCTCAAATTCGAAGTCTTCCTCCGTCAGGTTGAGCCTAGTCATGTGGTACATCAGGTAGTCCTCTCCTAGGATCCCTTCTGGGGGATGACGCAGGACCTCTAAAGTCTCGCACAGACCGCACGCGCGCTTGCGGACTTTAGCAGGCCCGAGTGCGCCCGCTAGGACTACCAGCGAGGCTTTGAATAGTACCTGGAAGAAAGTGTCAGGTTGGTTACATGGTCTTCTTGTTAGCGTGTCGATGGTCATTTAATTTATTTATGTCCAGAATACGGCTATGAGTTTGGCGCTGTCAGTAGCGTCCATAAGTTCCTATTGATATTAAGTGTCCCATAGTTTATGGAACAGCACCACATTTACACTCAAGTGCAGTCATCTACGAATCTCCACCTGAGCCTACTCCGAACATAAATCAGAAGTATCGGCCGAATGTTCGGCCGTTGCTTGACTACGGCTAACTATGACCAACTACGGCGAAAAAAAAAAACTACAGTCAACGAGATAAGCCAAAGTCCAAAATGTAACTTTAAGTCGGGTAAGGATTTAAAGTCAAGAAAGGAAACTATGGAAGTTATAAAACGGCCGAACATTCGGCCGATAGTTCGGATTAACGCTTGGGAGTGCTTGGCCGAAGCAAGGCAAACCAGGGGGTCTCCCCTAGTTTGCCTTGCCTCGGCCAAGCTTTGCGTCTGGCCTGCGTGCGTGAAAAAATTCTGATGACACTAAAAACGCCCGAAGTATAGCTATTTCGCTAAATATAAATACTAGGAATACACAAATTTGTCGTACCTACAACAAGGCTCAAGAAAATAGTTGGCTTGTTCAGATGTCAACGCTTTTATAATAAACTTCCAAGCCACGTTCAAGATCGAAGCCTAACCTCAATTTGTGTGGTTCTTTCCTCAAAATACCATTTCAGACACGAATCTACATGGCCTTCACATGATCTGACCAAGATTATGTCTAGACTTTAAAAGAGACTTTGACCTCTGAGTTTGTTTCGGCTTTTCTACTCAGAATAGCCAGATAGGAAACGTCGACCTCATCAAGTTTTTAAAATATGATTAACTTTTAAAAGTGTTTGTACGAACAAAAAATTACAGAAATAAAAATAATTTATCATCGTTGGTTTTATTTTAGTCGCAGGATGACTGAGGGCAAATTTCGCCGATGAAACTGAAAGCGATCAACACATCTAAACCGCGTTCAAGAGTTGTTACTAACATAATTGTTGAGCATTCGCTCTTAGTCACCAGCGAGGCATGAACCTAGGCGTGTTATATGACTTCAATTGAATGAATTCAGAAAGTAATTCATACCTTCACTCTTTCATAGAGGAAGCAGTCCCAAACTCTCAACAGAATGTCTCAAGGCAGGGTGCGAGTGAGAGCGCACAGGAACCACTCCGTGGCGTACAGGACTGGCTCCATCTTGTGCTTCACTAGATGTAACAGTAGTTAGTACATACCTTTACTCCTTCACAGAGGAAGCAGTCCCACACTCTCAGTAGGCTGTCCCACGGCAGGGTGCGAGTGAGAGCGCACAGGAACCACTCCGTGGCGTACAGGACTGGCTCCACTTTGTGCTTCACTAGATGCCGGTGTACGGCAGGTGCTGTGCGGCGGAGGAGGGCGTGGAGGATGTCGCCGTCGCGTTGTAGGACCTGTTTTTTTTTTTTTTTAATTGAATATTTTTATTGCTTTTTTTTTGTATTTGGAAGTTTATCTACTACTTTCCATACCCGGCCCTAAGGGCAGTTTACCTTATTGTTATGGATAGTCAAATAAATTGTTTTCGTTTAGGCACATAAAAGGTACATTTCAACGTCAAAATTTACAAGTTGGCCCTTCCAAAAGGTGGATTCGTATAGCGAAGAATGGGCAGGAAATAAATAGTTAAAAGTATTTAAAACATCGTTCTGTTTCTGTCATTCGTTTGAAGATGACAGAGATAGATTGATGTTTTTTAATATTGTTTAGCACTAAATGCATTTTAGGGATTTTTGTGGTCCGAGCGGGCCTTATATGTATCTGTAAAGGTACAATCCGGCTGTTAATTTGACACGTATTGAATTTTTGCTTTCTAAAGCTTGAAATGACGATTTAACGCCTGAGTACTGTAATTTGGTTACGGCCGTATACAGTTTATTACGGAACAAGCATATCATAAATTGTACACGAATTGCCTGTATCTACTACCTCCGGATAAGTCGGTGAAAGCCTTTCTGCCCATTTTCACTAACACTAGGTGACACCTAAATCAATTCTTAAATAAAAGCGCGTTTTTCAACTTTTGGCGCTGAGCCAAATGTTTCAATTCCAACAGCCCGCTTTTATTTAGGTAACGCCTAGTGTTACTGAAAACGGTCATTACCTTTTTTTTTTTTTTTTTGGCCTGTATTACTATGTCGGGTTACTGGATAGGCAATATCTATCAGATGAATTAAAATAACCGGCCAAGTGCGAGTCGGACTCGCGCATGAAGGGTCCGTACCATTATCTATAAAAATGGAAAAAAAAAACATGTTTGTTGTATGGGAGCCCCCTTAAATATTTGTTTTATTTCAATTTAATTATTTATTTTTAAAGTGAATATACAACATTAGTTTTTGTTTATACTAAACCCGAAAAGGTACTGTACATTGTACTCATCATTTCGAACAACTTTTTCTATGGGACCAACCTTGAAATCGCGAAGTAAAAATCAGCTAATCCATACATTTTGTCGATTTAAGTGAACACAAATGTAGGGAACAGCAGATATTTTTTGCGTGGTGGATCCCTCTTACCGAGTGGAGGCCTGTGTCCCCCAGCAGTGGGAAAATTATCGCAGTAAATATAGAATTGCAGTTATTTTTTATCGGGCGTTATTTTCATATCTTTAGCGATAAGAAAGATTTTTGTTGTTTGACTTGCAATGTTGTGTTTACTGAATACTGTACTGCTAATCAACGAACTCGAATGTCTTGCGATAGTATTAGATTATGTTTGATTGAGTAGGACGTGTTTATTTATGTGATGTCTGAGATTTTCCTCGTTTTGCCGGTTTCACCACCTCTGGAGAAGTTCCGTCTACCGATAGACTTATTTGGCTATGCCTAATGAATAACTTAATACAAATTATTCTGTTCCATTTTTAGGGTTCCGTACCCAAAGGGTAAAACGGGAACCCTATTACTAAGGCTCCGCCGTCTGTCTGTCCGTCTGTCACCAGGCTGTATCTCATGAACCGTGATAGTTAGACAGTTGTAACTTTCACAGATGATGTATTTCTGTTGCCGCTATAACAACAAATACTAAAAAACATAATAAAATAAATATTTAAGAAGGCTCCCATACAACAAACGTGATTTTTTTGCCGTTTTTATAGATAATGGTACGGAACCCTTCGTGCGCGAGGCCGACTCGCACTTGGCCGGTTTTTATCTTTTCGATATTTTATGGAAATCGATATCAATACGATATACGTATATCGATACTTTTTGGCACTTCTAGCATCCCTAAAAGCTGGCTTTTTCTTGACGTTCGGCTTACTGTACTTGAATCAGTGTACAATATAAATTTATTTAACCTATATAAATTTGTCTAAGGTGTAATTGAAATAAATTGGTTTGACTTCTGACTGACTTTAATAACATTTTATCACAATGACCTATCCAATGTGATCGGATGTCGAATCTCACGTCAATTGATTCGATTGGCTGATAATATTTCGTTCAACTTATTCCATCAGCTAACATAATGACAATAAAAAGAAAAGAAAAAAAATATTATTTTCTTTCTTGCTTTTCTGTATGTCTGACAGCAAATTTACGGATTAAGGCTTTTAAAAGCCTGACCACGACTAAAGGCTCGCACAAACTTACGCGATATCGCGGGCGCGACAGGCACCGACAAAGAAGTTGTTCTACTAGTATCGCGTCGCGCCCGCGATATCGCACCAGTCTGTGCGAGCATTTAGTCGTGGTCAGACTTTTAAAAACCTAAGATAAATAAGGTACTGGCTGGTGGTATCTTTAGCTTGTCTTTGTACAAAATTACAGTCACGAACATAAATCCCTAACAGTAAATGCTGGTGCAGAGTCAGACTGGCGAGATATCGGGGGTGCGACACTTCCCATGAAGTTTTCATAGAAATTGTGCTACTAGTGTCACATCGCGACTGTTTGCGAGAGCCTTAACACAAGATTCAAAAGAGATTTTCACCTAAAGTATTGATAGAAATTTAATGCTCGTCATAATTCATCATCATTTCAGCCGAAAGACGTCCACTGCTGGACATAGGCCTCCCCCAAAGGGGGGGTTTGCCATAATCGCCACGCTTGGCAGGCGGGTTTGCGATCGCAGTATGGTGTTAAAATGCATAGAGAACGCTGCTCTCTCTCTCGTAAGTCCCTTAGTCGCCTTTTACGACACACACGGGAAGAAATAGGGCGATAATGCTCGGGACTGTACCTTTATACAACAAAAAATGCCCCCAACCAATATTCGGACATTATTTGTTATTCTTTTCTTATTATAAATATGTCTGTTTTTATTGCAGTGCAATAAATTGGATCTATGTCTATAATGTTGTGCATGTATTTCCCAAATAAATAAATAAAGTATATGCGTTCCTTGCGAAGCATGTCTGGCGTGACTTTGAATGATAGGCTGATTAGGTGATAAGGCAACGGTGCAGTTTAAAAGAAGATGTAGTGACAAAGATTGAAAAGAGTATGCTTAGATGGTTTGGTCATGTGGAGAGGATGAGTGAAAGGCGACTAACAAAAGGTATTTATAAAGCAGAGGTGAGTGGAAACGCCGGATCACGCCCTAGAAGGACATAATTATAGTGACCAAATTGATGATGATTTTCAGAAAGGTCAGGTGCGTAGTACTCGCTACCGGCGTGCGTGTATGACCAGATGTATGAACGTAGGCGAAGCAAAAGGAGTATGTAAGGAGCGTAGCAAGTGGCGTTCTATAGTTTCTGCCTACCCCCATGGGAAGAAGGCGTGAGTTTATGTATGTAGGATAAATAAAGTAAATTATTTTCAACAGATTCTCACCTCAAGTCCCGGGTTATAGTACCCGCTCAGGTACTTATCGCTGATGCTGACGAGACACCAGAAGGCCTGCACCGCCGGCATGTGCATCAGCAGGAAGGCAGCCACCGGCGCCTGAGCTTGGAAGTAGCCCACCTTCGGGTTTAGCACCGAGTACGCTTTTAGAACCGAGAATAGTTCTTGTTGGCTGTAATGGAAAGATGTGTTGTTATTAATATATTTATATTCTTAATTTTAGACAAATAAACCCTACTCCTTATTTTCAAAGCGTGATTGTTTTATTTGGGTTCCGCAAGTCCGAATGAAAATACGGAACCCTTGTGTGTCTGTCTGTCCGTCTGTCACAGCCAATTTGCTCCGAATTTACTGGACCGATTAAGTTGAAATGTGGTACACATACACAAAAAAGGTTTTGCGAACTGTACCGTGTGACTTAAGGCTTCTACATACTGGCGCAACACAAAGGCCCCGCGTATCGCGCGACGAGCGGTGCCTTTGAAATGAAAGGGCTTGTTGTGAAGGTCTAATAAAGTTTTTTTATAATCTTAAAATAAGTAACTTAAGTTTTTTTAAAAAATCGGTGAAAATTTACCCTTATCTCCGAAACTACGGAGCCAAAAAATGCTGATACTTAATACAGAAAATAGTTCTTCACATACAGATTACAGGAAAACCTATATGAAGTACTTAAATGATCTTAAAATAACATGGTACATCTCTATAAGTATATTGTGCGTACAAATTTACATTTGCAGTTGGAATTTATGGAGGAACATGATTTTTGAACAACTACAATGTTAAGTTTGTTCTTGGGATACATTCATTTCAACTACGGAACCCTTCATTGTGAGTAGTCCAACACCCACTTGGCTGTTTTCTTAAAATAGAAGATACTATAAGGGTGTTTTATTTTAAATAAATAATATATTAAAGAATTACAGATTTTTCTTCTTGTTCTGTTAATTCTGTCTGAGAAATAGTAAAAAGGTGTCAATTTAATTTAATTCAATTTGGTAACTTATTAAAGCTGGATCATTTCTGGTTTTCAACGACACTCCTACGTATTTAAACGACTGCGGCGGGGACCAAAGGGAGGGTAATTTATACAAAGTATAATTGCAATAGCTGAAAATCTCTTAAGGGGTCATTGTACTCCGCATTGTAATCAGCTGTTCCCTACATTTTGACGACTCCCGTGAACAAAAATGTAGGGAACAGCAGATTTTTCTTCGCGATTTCAGGTTTGGTCCCATAGTAAAAGTTGTTCTTAATGATGGATACAATGACCCCTTAAGAGGTTTTCAGTTATTGGAATTATTGTACAATTAAATTCCAACAAATGATTTAATTTAAAAATAAAAATTGTTCGTTTACTTGAAAAACAAAGCAAGAATACTACCGATACGTCATTCGCATGACGTGACGAATCCGATAAGCTTCAGTTAGTCACTAAATAACTGTGGACAGTCCCTAACCACAGTAGCGTGACCACAGGGCCATTGAGCGTTAACTATGATAAATTTAAACAATGTGGTTTTCATCATCATCATATTAGCGAAAAAAACATTCACTGCTACACAGGTTACTATAGTAATGTTTGAGAAATAGAATTATAAACAAGGCCAAAAAATTATATTAAAATAGATAAACCTCAGACTCAGGAAATGGACTCACGATTTACAATCAATTCATTTTACATCAATAAACTATATTTTAATTTGGGAAACAGAATTATAAAGTTAGGCCAAACAATTATTTAATAAGTACATCATCATCATCATTTAAGCCGAAAGACGTCCATCCAATGGAGGGGGAGGGTCCCGTATGATGTTAAAATGCATCGAGAACGCCGCTGCCCAATTTCTATAGTAAGACCATTAGTCGCCTTTTACGACACCCACGGGAAGAAATAGGATGGTGTTATTCTTTACGTCCGGCACCACACGGAACATAGAATAAGTACAAAGGTACCTATCGATACACACCATCATGAATGACTCCATACAATCCCAAAAAAAAAGGTATAAATTGCTCTAATTGAGATCTTAATTCAGGCCAGATCCAGGGCTACAAATGAGGGCAATCTCGATACACACAACTGAGTAAAACCAAAATCATCCAAAAAAAACAAGTGTTAACTAAAAAAAACGTCCAAGCGATTAGTTAATTAATCGAAATACTAATGAATCTATTAATTACAAGAAACGCTTAACGAGTCGTTACGAAATTCTTGACAATTAAAAAGTGCCTGTAAATGGTTGCAATTTGTAGATCTGTGTCAAGCACGAAGTAACACTATAGTTGGTTTTCCTGTAATCTATAAGTAAAGAACTATATAATGTATTTTTTTCAAAGTTTTAGGCTCAGTAGTTTCGGAGATAAGGGGAATGGTCAATTATCATCTACTTTCTAGAATAACTTTAAAACTATTTATTTTAAAATTATAAATAAAGAATTGAGACCCTCATAACAAGCCCTTTCTTTTGATATGTCACACGGTACAGTGTGCAAAACCTTTTATTTTAATTTAGTTTCCCCCTAAAAGTGACCCTCATATTCACATTGTCATCCTCATATTCATTTATTTCCGTTACACGTCCGTGTTTTGGTCACAGAAATTTATTATGTGTACCAAATATCAAATTAATCGGTCCAGTAGATTCGGAGCAAATCAGCTGTAACAGACGGACATACAGACGTACAGACAGATACACGAGTGATCCTATAGGAGGTTGAGGTCATCATTCATTTCAGCCGAAAGACGTCCACTGCTGGACATAGGTCTCCTCAAAAGGGGGTTTGCCATAATCGCCACGCTTGGCAGGCGGGTTGGCGATCGCAGTATGGTGTTAAAATGTATAGAGAACGCTGCTGCCCATTCCCTAGTAAGTCCCTTAGTCGCCTTTTACGACACCCACGGGAAGAAATGGGATGGTGCTATTCTTTACGTCCGGCACCAAACGGACTAGGAGGTTGAGGTACGGAACAATAAAAACACTAAGGGACGTCAAGAAAACGGTCCTCTTGTCCACTAATCATATTAATCAGTGGTCCTGTTAAGCGTGGTAATAATTCCCATTTATTAATCCATTGCAGTGGCCCATATGCAGCAGTGATAAATCATGACGATGATGAAACACGACACACTAGTTCATGACACAATTTACAACTATTACGGTTATTCGATAATATTACATCGCATAGTTATGCCACTCAACATGGCAATTGTCCAAGTTCACAATATGAACTTCACTCTCGTTTCATTCAGTTGCCAAGTGCATTGATCAACACAATACACTTGGCAACTGAATGAAACGAGAGTGTAAACAAACCATCAGACTAATTGCTTCCTATGCTGTCGTGGAAATGAAATAAGCTGTTGTGTTGTTATGATTCTGAAGTTGTTGTTATTACATGTATGTTGTTTTGGACTGTTGCCGACTTTGCTTAATGGCAATGTTGTAAAACAGGTAAAATACACTCACCGTCACAATTAAGTACTCAGAGCCAATGACGGATTATATATAGACGCGTCATACACGAACATTAGTGCATTCAAAAACAGCGTAAGCCATGATTGTAGCTACATATTTGCATACAATCATACAGCGCGTGAAGAAAAGGAAATACCTATACCGAAATCTTGCAATAAAAAAAAGAAATTTTGCAATAACTTTGTCAAACAAATGGTAATAGCAATGACGTATTATAAATAGACGCGTCATACACGAACATTAGTGCACTCAAAAACAGCGTAAACCATGATTGTTGCTACATACTTGCATACAATAACAAGAAAAAGAAAGACCTATATCTGTTGTTAGAAAGAGATGAACATACATATTTCGTTACGTCGCTAGCTGCTGCATGTTCATTGGCGCGTACGTAATAATAATTATTAGTTATTGTAAATGTCAGGCAATTGCCTGGCATTTACTTTGCCATTATTGAGCGCAGGTAACGCATCTAAAGGTAATAAATACATTATTGCTCAGAGCAACATTTTCATACAAACGAGGTAATTTCGAAGCCTCGGTTCTCCGTCAGGTAACGATTCGGATGAGATCTCCTGCAGCTCTCCAGAGTACGGATGGAGGAGGTCTAGAGCGCCTAAGGAACTTAACTAATCAGACAAGCCATTTACACCAGAGAGTGTGTAGAGTTCTGAGTGTTCGGATTTCTATACATTTTGATGCTATTTTTGAGGTTTTTTTTTTCATGGACAACCCCGGTATGAAATGTCGGTTTGATCAGTTAGATGTCTTAGGCTCTCTAGACCCTAGATGTACACTCTCCGATGGTACCTCTCTTTCGGGGGTTAGAAAGGCGACATAAAAAGGCCGGTAGTCACCAGGCGAATCGGCCTGGCATAGCAATGTATATTCGTAAGCGGAAATGATTTTGAATCTTTTTTTCATATCCTTGCGGCCTACTCCGAAGCGATAATCCGAAGTATACAGGGTGTTAAAGTAACTGCGTGCCATAGCTTAGGGGTAGGTTCAGTATCGATAAAGAAACATAAACAAAAAATAAATAAAATAAGTCTCTTCGTACTTTAACGGGCTTAGGACCGTCAAATAAAATAATTTTAATTCTAAACGATTGCTATTTTAAGTTAGTAGGTACTAAATTAGGTTATCTCTTGATCTTGCAATTTTTTTTTTGTGTTATCATTTTTTTCCTGGGCTCCTTTATCGATACTGAACCTACCCTTAAGCTATGGCACGCGGTTACTTTAACACCCTGTATATATAAGAAATATCGGCCGAATAGTTTTCGGCCGATTCTTGACTTCCAAAGTTTCCTTATTTGCCTTTGAATCCTTACCCGGCTTCAAGTCACGTTTTTTACTTTGGCTTATTTCTTTGACCGTCGTTTTTCCTTTCGCCGTAGTCAGCCATTGCCAACCATAGTCAGATAACTTCGGATTTATCTTTGGAATAGCTCCCTAGCGCTCACATTTCGTGTCACGAGGGAACGAGTATACCGCGGGATAGAAAATATCGGCATAACCGGGCCATACCTACACATGTTAATGCTTTACCGGTCCTTAAAAAATCGCCATTACTCTTCAAATACAAGCTCCTACTTCGATAATAGAATAAATATCACTCACCCGAGCCCCTCTTCCCGTATAAACATCTCATGATACGGGAACTGTCGATGCAGGTCCTTCCTGATGTCCTCCATGCACTTGGGGTCACCGGGTGCCTGCAGCAACTCTTCGTATTCGTTCGGATGTTTCTCCAGCAGCAGCTGTCCACCGCATAAGTAGAGCCAGGCTTTTGGACGTACTGATGCTGGTATGCCTGGAGAGACAATCGATTTGGATGTAAGAATGTTGTTAGTAAAGCTCTGCCTTCGAATGGGGTTTGTCCTATCTGTGAGCTGTGGCGTCAGTTGGCGGTTGAGGGAGGTATAAGTCCGGAAGTGGACGTGTTTCGGCTGGTTTAGATGGTTTTAAGAGGCCGGCAATGGATGCGTAGTTCATACAAACGTAATACCAAAATAATTTGTAAATCAAACATATTGTTAAAGTAGTGTGTCTTTATTCCGATTGGAATACAGAATATCTAGGTTACCAAATATATATTTTGAATGGACACTGATTTAAACAAGAGTTATGAGAAAAATAAGTTTTCTATAGAAATTTTAAATCCCCCCCCCCTTCTCTTCCTCGTCTTTATATCATTGTCCTTTCAAAATATATATTTGGGAACATAGATATTCTGTAGGAATCCAATCGAAATAAATACACACTACTTTCAGAATATGTTTGATTTACAAATTATTTTGGTATTAGGTACGTTTGTATGATGCTACGCCGGCCCCTTAACTACGCAAAAAGAACCGCATATAGGCGCATTCATTATAATGCCCTCATCAGCAGTTTTGTAAAGGAAATTTCGTTATAGTATCTATTACCGCAAGAGCAAGAAGCATCGTTTTAAACATCGCCTGTGGTCTTTGAGCCAGCACGATGCTGGACGTGCTTAATGGTATCTGATACAAAGCACTGAAGTACGCATGCGTTCTCTTATGAACAGGGCTATGAACAGCATTTAAAAAACCTGATAAAGAAGATCGCACGAGGCGTGTCAACATGCTACTTACAGGTAAACTTATATCTATCAAGAATTCAAGACCCCAAGATGTTACAAGCATTATCTACTAAGTATTACGGCAAGTACCCACCTTTTCGACACCTCTCCCTGACTTTCTTGTAGTTCTTGCTCATGAACGCTTCCCAGTTGTTGAGCATGCGCAGCCATTTTTGTTCCCGCTTCAGTATCGTGCTCGGCGATACAGTCCTTTTGCTAAAACAACAAAAATATACAGTTACTATTAAATTCACTCAAATTCTTGGTGGTATAGGTAGTTTTGGTTGATTTTTGGGCTTCAATATCAGTAATAGACTCCTCAATTATTATATTTGTAACCTCAACAAATATTGAAACGTTAGAATTTAGTCTGAAAATGTTTCCAATTTATCAAAAACAGAAACGATACCATTTTGTCATGTCAATTTGTCTTACATAACCTTGAATAGACTTCGACTGATCCGCGTATGACCTCAAGTCCTATCATATCTATTTTGGTTTTATATATATTTTCTAGAAATACCAGCATTTCTTCATCAGTTTTCAGTCAATGAATCGCTTCATTGCTCTTGTGCAAACATTATCATTGGTTACTCAATCTATATTGTTACTTAAAACAGACGTAACATTGTCTAGTTTACTGTTAAGTGCTTCGATAAAAGGAAGATAACTGAAATAAGTGAATGATGAATTTATTGGGTTGATTAAGATTCCAGTAATTTATTAGAAGTGTTAGGTTTCCCGTTACTCACTAGTCTTTAGAGAATGATCCTTTGCTATAAATAGTTTGCTTAGTAATTCGTATTAAGACTCGAAGGTATTCGATATCGCGGGCCCGACAGACAGCGCGACTCTTGTTGCGCCTGCGATATCGCGCCAGTCTGCACGAGTCTTTAATCATCTTTGACTACCATTCAGTCTCCAATAACAGTTTTTACAGGCAAACATTTCGCTAACGCCTCATGGCCAATAAAACGTCTTTCGCAGATTTTTTTTTATTTTTTTTAAAGTAGTGGTATTTTCAGAATATGCCAATCATCCAGTCTCGCATGCTGGCAGGCAGGAATTCAATAGAACCAAAGGGGAAATAAAAAAAACGTTCATAGTCGCCGACCGTTGGAATTAGTTTGTGGCATGAAACGCCGGACGCGCATTTTTTACTTTGTCATTCAATCTCCGCAGCTATGAAAACAATTTTCTAAAGAAACTTTTACAGAATGATCCAATGTTGGGGGAGTTTTAAAGTTCTCAGTAATTTTATATCCGAGTGGTTTTATAAATAATAAAAAAAAACTTTTTACAAAAAAAAAAAAAACCGACTTCCAAAATAAAACACTACAAACTGAAAAATAACCTTAATTTCGGAAGTCGATGTCTTTGGTTTTATTTTAGTTTTTTGCCACCGACTTCCGAAATTAAGGTTATTTTTCAGTTTGTAGTGTTTTATTTTGGAAGTCAGTTGTTTTTTTTTTGTAAGAACTATTTTCTGTATTTTTTTCAATAGTTTAGGCTCAGTAGTTTCGGAGATAAGGGGTGGAATGGTAAATTTTCATCGATTTTCTTAAATAACTACAAAAGTATTTATTTAAAAAATATATTATAATCCTTACACGAAGCCCTTTCATTTGATATGTCACATGGTACCAATTGCAAAACTTTTTTTTAAATTATCTAATTTGCCGCGCAAGTGACCCCCATATATTCAAATTCATTTGTTTACGTTACACGTCCGTGTTTGGGTCACAAAAATTCATATGTGTACCAAGTTTCAACTTAATCGGTCCAGTAGATTCGGGGTAAATCGGCTGTGACAGACGGACGGACAGACAGACAGCCAGACAAACAGCCTATATGGGTTATGAGAAGTTTTGACGCATTCATTGTATTATTTTTTGGTATTAGCAGTCATGAAAATGATGCCAGCAGGTAGTTACTTATCTATTTCGTTTTCAGTTAAATTAACAAGAATTTAAAATGAACGTCGTATCTTTATTGCGTGTTTTATCAAAATGGCACAGTGAGGTGGTAACGTTTCATATCAAGTAGGCCACTTGAGAACAACAACATTATTCACATTGCCGATTTTTTTATGATCTTCTGCAAATAGAAGACGACCTATGCATAAAGGTAACCAATTCTTATCAGGAGATGGTAAAACAGCCCATAATAGAAAACTCTAGCCTAGCTAACTCTAGCGACTGTGATCACAGTGATTACAGATGTGTGAGTTTTGGTGTTTTGCTGACATGAGATCCTGGGTTCGATTCCCAGGTCGGGCAGTGTTATTGGGTAGTAGCTTGATGTGTACTTACAATTCTGAGTAAATGTTATGTTACTCAGAATATTAGTTTTTCTCTGAAACTGATATAATCCCGTTTAGCTTTGGACTTTGAATTGGAAGTATTGTCGAAATTAACTGTGCACCTATTAAGTTAGGATCTCATCCATCAAAATGATTGATCGTTCAATACAAACTCAAACTTTACTTAAAATTTATATACAGTCGGCCTAATAAATCTGTAATTTTTCTTTAATAAATAGCTATGGATAGTTCCTGCTTTGTATTTATAGCATCAAACCACGCTACCCCTGCGTTGGAAAGTGATAAAAAACTTATCATGGTATCAAAGCGGTTGATAACTGATAACGAAACTAGGTCTTTTTATTTGTTGTTGCTGAAAGTGCGGGGGCTCGTGGCTAAGTTATAAAAGCCGCACGAATCGATCCATCAGGTTAAGCTACGCTTGCCGGGGTTGGTCCGTGGATGGGTGATCATCTTTACATAAATAAAATAAATGAAAAAATAAAAAGTTTTATTGTTCAGACGCCAGCACAGACAGACACAGAGCGAGAACGCAGGGCGTTGTCTGTAAGGGCGAATATGATGGCCCGCAGGTTTGCTCGTTGTACCACTGATGTGAAAACAACATTGTTCAGAGCATATTGTACATCTTTCTACACGAGCAGCCTGTGGGGTCTCATACACGCGCAGACAGTACAACGCCTTGCGTGTCCAATATAATAATGCATTCAGGGTGCTGATGGGGCTGCCCCGATTCTGCAGCGCATCAGGGATGTTCGCCGAGTCGCATGTAGACTGTTTCTATTCAACTATGCGAAAACGGTGTACATCCCTGGTGCGCAGGGTTCGGGCTAGCTCCAACGGCATCCTGAGGGCATTCGCGCAGAGGTTCGATTGCCAGTACCTGAACCATTGCTGTATGGTTCACATACTGAGCAATCAAGGTCGGTAATGTGTTTTATGTGGTATGTTTAATTGTGTTTTTTTTTTAATTATATTTTTAATTTTTATTTGATAAAACATGTTGTGCATAATTATGATCCTTGTTGGTCGAAATAAACGATTTCTTTTTGTTATGCTATTACAATCTGTAACATTTCTTTAATAGATTTTCAACTTTATCGCTACAGCTTAGGGTTCAAGGTTGATTGGGAAAATTTGACAGTTTCGGGTAGCCTAACCTGCTGGCTTCTGTACATACCGAGACTCCTCCGTGTCTCGGAAAGCACGTTAAGCCGTTGGTCCCAACTGTCATTCGTGGATCTTTGACAGTCGTTAGAGGTCGTCAGAAGCCCAAAAGTCTGACAACCAGTGTAACCAAAGGGTTGCTAAAGGGTATCGTATTACCCAGTTACTGGGTTGTGGAGGTCAGATAGGCAATCGCTCCATTTACAATACTGGTATTCAGCTGCATCCGGTGAGACTGGAAGCTGACCCAACATGGGAAAAGTCTAGGCAGATTAATTTAACTCAATCTACAATAAAATACAAAAATATTTATTTTTCAACTTAAACATTGTGTCATACATAAATTGAGGCAGCCCCAGTAAGTTACAAAAGTACTTGTGTCGGAGCTGTCTCACACTTCCCTTTAGTGGTTGCTTTACAATGACAAGTAATCAAAGTATACAGAAAAAATAAACAAAAATAAAAATAAAATACAACATTAATTTAGCAGCGCTCTAGGTGTATGAGGTGTGTGTGTATATGTGTGTGTGTGTATGTATATGGTTGTGTGTGTGTACCGTTTTTGTCTTTTCTTGTTTTAGCTTAATCTTGTCAGAAAGTTTTCTGTTTCCTCATTATGTTAGGGATCTCAGCCATTCAATTATTGTTTTTTTACAATCGTATAACAATAGGGGATGTATATCTAATTTACGGTTCAATTTATTATAAATGTAGGTGGATTGTGTAGCATATTGACGTCTAGCAAAGACAGTTCGAATCCCTGGGGAGTGGGCCACTATGTCTCTCCGCCTTCTGCTCTGAGTTGCTAAGTCAAAAGGAAGACACTTATGCAGGGTTAAGGACACGTTTAGAACATAAAGTTTTCTAATTGAGAGCAAGTTGCTAACTTTATATAGGTCTGTTGTAGGGAACCTAAATGGTTTGAAGTACATCACCCTGATAAGTGATCGCTGAGCTCTTTCCAGATCAAGGAATTTAAGTTTGGTAGCTCCACCCCAAATTGGAATGCAGTAAGTTATTATTGATTGTGCCAGAGCTTTATACATCTTATTAATAAGTTGCGTGGAAATAACATGTCGTAAAGTTTTAAAGACCCAAATGAGCTTCCGGATCCTTTTCATAAGGATCTCAATGTGAGGGTGCCATGACAGTCTCTGATCAACAATTATGCCCAAGTATTTTGTGGAGCTGACTTGTTGTATGGTTTGACAGCCACAACTACGATTATAGAGGGGATTATTTTGGCAAACATGAATCGCAATGCTATAGTCAGATCCAGGCTGTGTCCTTTGAAAATCTAATAAATATGTTTACAATGTGTAGACCACAATAAATAAACACTGGCAGTACTAATGCATAGGAGTATTTTGAAATTATCAAATAAATCCTAACATCGAAATTGAAAACATGATTTTTTCTAACAAAGTAAATAGTAGTGTTATCCGTTTGGTGCCGGAAGTAAAGAATAGATTTCTTCCCGTAGGTGTCGTAAAAGGCGACTAAGGGACTTACTAGAGAATGGGCAGCAGCGTTCTCTATGTATTTTAACACGATACTGCGATCGCCCACCCGCCTGCCAAGCGTGGCGATTATGGCAAACCTTAGGGGAGGCCTATGTCCAGCAGTAGACGTCATTCGGCTGAGATGATGATGATGATGATGATGAAATAGTGATAGGCCCATAGAAATATAGGTTAAAAGAAAGAAGTTTCTTTATATCTTATGGATGGGCATATAGGTTTTATATCTTTATATCCTATGGATCATATGGGTTTTCAGTCTTTGACTAGCTAGTGACTAAACTATTGAAAATACGAAAGGGGAAGCCGATCACACTAATATTAACATTAATTAGGAAAAACGAATATTTTATCAGCCTGAACAGTCACATTATATTTCGTTGAATGTTTCTATGTAGACTAGGAACGTAATTAGATACTAGACGAAGTTTAATTTAATGTCGTACTCTCGTCTCCAACTCTCCACTTTGTTAATGAATTTAATTTACATTACGAGATTTTTAAACACTCCTTGTAGGTAGTGGGCGACGCGTGCCTTAGTGCAGCTCTAATTAATTTCCATCAGCCTTGGACTGAGGTCGGTAAACTGATGGTATTTGACCTCTCAATTACTTGTGAAATTGCATTCACTTTGCATAAGTCGGTAGATGGGTTGTATGATAATTACATTTTTTCACGACTGCGGGCAACCAAGCGGAGTAAAGGGGAAGGGTTATGAAATGTATGTGTGTGTGTGTTTAAGTTTGTCTAAGTTTATAAGAAGACAGTTGTTAATTAAAGTGAATCAAAGATTGTTTCCATTCTACTGAAGCATTTGATGACGTACCTATACATACTGACACAGAGGAGACAGTATGAAGTTCACTAAACTATAAACTTGAGACTAACTATGAAGCAGTGTATCTTCAAAACCCTACGCTATGCAAGAAATACGTAGCTGTGTCTTGAAATGGCTGGGATCCTAAAAAGCCAAGCGTACAGCCGATCTATTCAATAAAAATCTTACGGAAAAACATTGGTGCAGAACTATCCTTCCACCTGAAGATGCAAGGCATCAATCCGTCCAGCTGGTCTGGCTGTCAATAGCGTCAACACTATTGGCAGCCAGAGCGGCTGAAATAGCCAAATCTGCATTGAAAGGTGTGAACAAAAACAGAACAGATGAAATAACATTAAGAATAACCCTCGAATAATCATATAACTATATAATACCAACCAAATATAACAAGCAACACCACTACCCAGTTTTCCCAGTGATTCGCTGATAGCGACGTCAATGTTTCAATAGCTTTATCACAGACACAAGAATGATGTCATTCTGTTACGCGATACACAGACCGTGTGCTGTGCCTGGGGATTGCTAAATGATGACTAAGATCTACTAGAAGTCAAATATTGTAACTGGGGAAGTAGATTCTAGTTGGAGGAGCCTTGGAAACAATTTAGTGGAGACGTAACTGAACAGAAACGATTTGTAGTCAATGAAGGAAAGGAACTTGCAGAAGGATTTGTAGTCATAGAAGCTATCCTTCAATATAGGAAAAGTTTTAATTCCAAGTACACGTGACAATTTATAAGAACCCTAAACAAGGCTAACCGCCACGATGTCGGATTCTATAATTATTGACATAACAGTGTTGACCAAAATTGCACCAATTTCAAAACAGCTCGTAAAAACAAAAAGTAGAACAAAACATAATATGCCCGAATCCGGCGTCGGAAACAATAATGGTACAATAACAATTTATAAGAACCCTAAAGAAGGCTAAGCGCCACGATGTCGGATTCTATAATTATTGACATAACAGTGTTGACCAAAATTGCACCAATTTCAAAACAGCTCGTAAAAACAAAAAGTAGAACAAAACATAATATGCCCGAATCCGGCGTCGGAAACAATAATGGTACAATAACAATTTATAAGAACCCTAAAGAAGGCTAAGCGCCACGATGTCGGATTCTATAATTATTGACATGACAGTGTTGAACAAAATTATACCAATTTCAAAACAGCTCGTAAAAACAGAAAGTAGATTAAACATAATCTGCCCGAAACCGGCGTCGGAAACAATAATGGTACAATAATAACAGCAGTATGTATGATTCATTTGTGCAAAGTAATCGAAGGCCGTAGCGTTACAACATGCTATGCCTGTGTTTGAAGCTCAATAAACTCTATGGGCAGGCCAAAGCGTTACGAATGGAATGCTGTTGCTAATGTGGTGGACGAGGAAAATTAATAATAAGTATAAGTCATAGCGGGAACATTTTTTGGAAGATTCCCGGAGAAAACTCAATTATGGGTTAAAACAACCTTTGTGATAATTGAGTCTCTCACAACCGACTGCGGCTAATGTTATTAATTTTGCAAAACTTTCTGAAAACGGATTTCAAATTCAGACGATGTTATCAAATAAAACAATGAATGATGAAGTTAACGAGACTTGACATTGAAATGATGTTGCAGTAGTCTCTAAACAAAAAACATCAGTGCCTATCTTGATGCACTGAATTCAGAATAAAATTAAATATTAGTTTTGACCTAGATAAAACATTTTAAAGCCAACTTTCAGCAGATTTAGCAAACAAAACTTAATAATTTATTAGCAGAAGCCCAATAAAACCACAAAAATTAAACTAACGACTCGAAATGCCCTATAAAACGCGAACTAAACACTGCGAAATATGAGGAAGCATTATATAGCATGTATTACTATAGTCGTAACATTACCATTACTCTCGTATGGCACGTAATCAGTGTAATGGGGTTCATTACACCGACTCCTATTGTTTATGGGGAACGAGCCACTTTCAGCATGTCGTTGTGAGCATTCCATTTCATTTTGCAGCTGGGATTATGCAAGCGTTTTCTTTAGACGTTCTTCGCGTGCTAAGCATGGAACTGAGGCTTTATTTAACCCATTGCAGCCGAGTTACATGACATACGTTTCTCTTAAAGAAGGAAGCGTATTTATAGAACTAGCTGGGACTCCCTTTTAATGGTATTTTGGGATGTCCTTATCCATTTTCAACATCGAATGTCGAATAGGATCACTGTCCAGCGTTCTTTTAATAGTTGCTTGGTAGATAACATGCTTTTGCAAAAGGTGTTCTACACTCCAAAAGTGCGTATTCTTTGGAATCAAACGGACTGAGGGGAGATTTGTGAAGTTACCAACTGAAGGGTAATTACAGAGAGATTTAAGATTGATACTATAGAGTTTATATTGTGATCCCATGTCTCAGTGACGCAGTCTAGCGTAATATAGCAAAATTCAATAAAAGCTAAGTTTGATAATACAACAATTGCACAATTAGGCATTATACTTCGAAAATAGTTTTCTTTTGGTGGACACGAATGAAAATTGCGACTCGACGTGCAGGCTTACCACACTAGACTGAGCGAATTTTGCCCACTAGGACAAATAAATCGGATTACGATTTTGTTCGCTATGTCCCGTCTATTGTTGAGTAAATAATTTAATGTCTTTGGGTAATTAAAACCTCAGAAATCTCTCACTACTCCAAGATATGGCCTGTGGGCAACTCAAGTACATTTAGCAATACTGTCTGGCAACACATATCATGTGTAACAATAAATTGCTCTCATGTCTCATACGAGTATAACGTGTGTAATTGTGTAATGGGGCCCAGGCCACGCGGGTCGCAATTTGAACAACATTCGCAACGCATTCCAATTATGTTTGCCTGTTTTTTTGACTTCTCTGCTAAGTACAGTAGGATAACTCTCGAATGATAAATGTCTTTCTCCTCTCTCTACCGATCTAAAATCCTCGTAATTATTGCATCAACCATGTAATTATCTTGTCAATTGAACCGAATAATGCTGCTTTTCGCGTGATTAACTTCTTTATAAACCCTACATGAAGATATGTCCCAATCTGGACTAATGAATACATGCATGCATTAAATATGAAGTAACACAGTTATTCAGCTGCGTCGTAATGGGCATATTGAGGATCCTTACACTTACACCTGCTGTTTGGCGGCTACGGTCCCCGACCACGCAGGTTAAAATCTGATTGTATGCATCCGTCATGCTGTAATAAATTCTAATATTTTTATACCGTGTAAGTGGGTATATCCAGATGTAAGAGTATCTAAGATGAAGCACTTAGGATCCTTGGGTGCTGGCCAAAAATATGACTAATGGTTCACCAGTTAAAACTTGTTGAGTTAATTACGGAATTGAATAATAACTGGTTAGTGACGCCCCCTTAGCACTTGATACCGGAAATAATGGTCATCTGGTTTGTCAAACAGATTAGAAATTTGCTCACGTTGTCGAAATACTTACTGAAAACTTTTGGTCAAAACTAGGAAATATGTTAAGACATACAAGTCACATGGCCTGACAAATAACAAGAATGTGCGTAATGCGGAAATCGACAAAACATATGACAATATCTGCAACACAACATTACAAAAGTACTATGTCGCTATAGCACAGATATTTGGACAATCATTATAATGGAATTCGTCTTTCAATGCACCTGTTTTGTGGCCCCAGTCCACAGCTTCCCATCCATTTGCGATCTGATTGTGCACATCCGCTGCACACTTCAATATATAGAGCTACGTCTGGACCATTGCTTTCAAAGCAGAATACATCTGCATTTTGATTGATAATAAACACAACACCAAAAAGGTATGCTGTTTATTCGAATCGAAGTTCCAATAACGGATTATTAGAATTAGAAATTATATCTGATTGAGTTTATCTTGGACACGACTTCGGCATTTCGAACTAAAAAATAATTTATAGGGAAGACTAAGAAATGTTTTATGTTCTTTTAATTTTAAAGGAAGTTTTTTTTTTAATAAAATAAAAACTGCCACGTTGGTCTAGTGGTCGCAACCGCTAGCATGAGGTCCTGGGTTCGACTTCCTGGTTGGTTAAAGTGTTAAAATAATTATGGGGTTTTTCCATCTGGAATTTCTTAGTAGCAGGCCGAAGTATAGAATTATAATCATTAGAATCATTACTACATCTCTCTAAGTTAGATTTGTTCCATTGAATGCCTTTTTCATGAATTCATGACATTGGGGAACAAATCTAATTTCAGAGATATTAATGATTCTAATGATTATAATTCTGTAAATACATGTACCTGATATAGTCGCAAACCTTATTTTGATCAAGGTACAGCCTGACACTGACCAGTGGGATAATTGCGTAACACACTATCAGTAGGAATCGGTATCATTTTGACAGTTCAACAACATACATTGCGTTATTAACGTTGTTGAGCAGACAAATTTTTCTAACTTATGCAGCAATGGATTAGCAATATACTTCAAAATCATTCCGATTCAAACTGTGTTAAGCAATAGTGCTGAAAATTGTAAAAAACGTAAGAAAAATTAAATTTTGCGTGCTAGCACTGCGGAGTCACCTTAAATTTAATTAAACTAGCCTAGACCGGCAAGATCTAACAGTCAGCCTATCGCATTTTTGTATACTAACTATGGATGCTAACTATGCTAATCAACTATGCAAATCGAAGATTTTAAACTGCCGTTAGTCACGTGCCGATGGAGCATCGATCGAACTGACGACTTTGTATGGTAACTTATAATTACGGACAAGGAGCATTGATTAGGTAAATTTATTGGCAACTTTCTACAAGAAGTAGCCAAATGATAAGCAGGGGGATAATTGCGGCATAACACACTAATAATTGCACCGCCATTTTGATATTATTTGAATGAGTAAAATTGAATAAGTAAATAAGTAATAGTAAAAAGTATAGGTATTATAAGTAGAAAGTATAAGTAAGTAGTATAATAAGTAGATTTGAATATGTAAATTATTGAAATTATTAATGTAAAATCGTGACAATAGTTATTTTAATTTTTTTAAATTAATAACCACGATGCCTGAAAAAGGCCGCTAAGTTGTAAGTACCTATATTATAATATAACACCAAATAAAAAAAAAAATCAAATAAATCTTTGACTTTGACTTTGGTAATTCGACAAAATTCATTGTGTTATTCGTTGTCGGGCAGGCAATTTTTTTAAAAATATGAACCAATAATATAGCTGGGGATTGTTCTTGGGTGCAGTTGCATAGTGCATACAGGGATAATCGTCGGTTGGTGCCTCAACACTTTAAATTGTCTAAGAGCCTCTGCAAGTTGGCTTTGGCCCCTCGTACGCTTTCCGAAGGTCTGGGACCCCAGGGTTCCGAGATATGTCAAAGACAATTCAAATAATAAGAATAAAACGTTTATTTCAACCAATAAGGTTATAGGCAAAAAAAAAAATACAGAATATTTGTTTTTTTATAAAAACAAAAAAAAAATACATTTCATAAGATCATCATCATCATTTCAGCCGAAAGACGTCCACTGCTGGACATAGGCCGCCTCCAAAAAGGGAGGGGGTTTGCCATAATCGCCACGCTTGGCAGACGGGTTGGCGATCACAGTATGGTTTTAAAAATGCATAGAGAAGGCTTGCTGCCCATTCTCTAGTAAGTCCCTTAGTCGCCTTTTACGACACCCACGGGAAGAAATGGGATGGTGCTATTCTTTACGTCCGGCACCAAACTCAAAAGACCACATAAACATATTACAGACTTCGATTACTTAGTATGTGAAGCATACAGCAATGGTTCAGGTACTGGCAATCGAACCTCTGCGCGAATGCCCTCAGGATGCCGCTGGAGCTAGCCCGAACGCTGCGCACCAGGGATGTACACCGTTTTCGCATAGTAGATTAGAAACAGTCTACGTGCGACTCGGCGAACATCCCTGATGCGCTGCAGAATCGGGGCAGCCTCATCAGCAACCTTTTTTTTTTTTGCGTAGCAAATTATCAAATAACTTCTCCCGCTCTGGGCGGAGCAGGAGGGTGTGTCAGACTTTTACTGACTAAAACCCACCCATGTTCCTTCCACCGATATCCCTTTCGGACAAACTCGCAACCCTGGCAGGCATTAGTCCTGCTAACGGACCCCGTCAGTTGGTACTGACATCTCTTTGAGGCGCGCGTGGAACACAACGCGCCGTCGACCCGGGCCTGGCCCTTATCGGACGGCGAGCTACCCATCGCTCACCGTCCGCAAGCCCGCGCTTACGGTGGCCGGAAATCGGCTTGCGACTCCCGACACCCGGAGTGTCTCATGCGGCGACTACGTGAGGACACGGCGGTGCTCCGCCCAAGCCGGGCAGACCTCCACCGTCTCCTCCGGGCGATCCACACAGTGGTGACACCCGGGCTTTTCTTCCCGCTTTATCCTGAACTGGAACCTCCCGAAACAACCACGCACGAGGACCTGCGTCAGGCGGAAGGTGAGGACGCCGTGGCGCATCTCTAGCCACTCCTCAAAGAGGGGACTTATCGCCACAATTGTGGCGTGCCCAACAACAATAGGCCTGCATTCCTCGAAGGGTTAGGCAGAGGTGTATCTAATGGTACGCTCGCTTTTCACCAGTTGGGTGGCGTCCCTGTAGAGAGCGAAACAAGACATACGAGATTAATTTACTGTAAATTGTGAAAATCTATCAATATTTTACCAAATAAAATCTTTAATACTGCTACTAAACCAACAAACGCGTATTATTCACAGCCAGTTCACATGGTCTTGTCAAAATTCTCCCATGGTCGAAATAACAGACAATGCTTGAGAACTTTCATCGAGTAAATAGGAACGGTAAATATCAATTATGTGGGTACAGGTGAATTGTGCGTACAGGCAGACTAAGGCCCTTTGTACACGGCACGGTTTCTTTACGGCAGGGCGTATAAACCGCGCCGTAGAAAAAACGTGTCGGTACACAAGCTTCCATAGTGATCCATCATGCAACTGATGACCGACCGTGCCTACACAGTGAATAAACCGTAGTTTTTCACGGCAAGATAAACGTGTGTACAAACGGCCTAAGACGCAGGTTGGCGCTGGTACCCAACTAAAGCGAAGCAAAAAGGAGGGTTATGATTTTGTATAAAATGATAGAACGAAATTGGATGACGGTCTATTTGGTAGTTGCAATCCCCAACCCCTCGTGTGGTGCCGGACGTAAAGAATAGCACCATCCTATTTCTTCCCGTGGGTGTCGTAAAAGGAGACTAAGGGACTTACTAGAGAATGGGCACCAGCGTTCTCTATGCATTTTAACACCATACTGCGCCAACCCGCCTGCCAAGCGTGGCGATTATGGCTTCTGCGCCATTCTCAGTTTTTTATCCGCGTTAGACATAACTTTACGAATTCATTTCACTATGTAATATAAACATAATCTAAAATATTCACATATTACATTATTGAGAAAATGTTCTAATTTAACATATATTTTTTTCAAATCATTAACACTACACGTTTAGACGTGATCTCCAGTAAAAAATCATCAAAAGTCGGTTATCGTCGCCTTAAGACCAGGCCGTCAAATCAAATTTCCACGCAAGCTCCGCCCCATGCTCCTCGCCACTCCATTATGTTCTAAGCGCTAACACATCAGTAATAAAGTTGAATACCGCGTGCGCCCTTTGATCGAGTTCGAGCACGAAACTAAATAGCGTAAGTCTCAATTCTTATATCGTTTATAACTAAAGTAATAATTGATCTAGAGCAAAAATATCTGGTGGCTGAATAATAAACTACATTTTCTTGCTGTGAATATTTATTTTAGACATAAAAGCCGAACAATATTGTTTGTTTTTATAATTATCCTTAAAAAATACATGATTTTCGAATAAAAATGGGATCGACCGACAATATTACAATTACGTAACTGTGTTCAACATGGAAAGAAAAAGATCCAAATAATCATATACCTACTAAAGTTTCATTTTGATTGTATGTGTGACTGTTTCAGAATATTCATGGAAATTAACATAAAAATAGGGAGCCTCCTCTTAAAAGGATAACATTGGTCTGTAAAATAATTGGCTATAGAATACGTACAGGTTTTTACATAATCAACACCTTTTTTTTTAAATCGGGTGATCAAATTGGCACAAGCGTCAAGGTCCATCAACATTGTTGATTTACGCCAAAACCGGATCATTAGGTAACGATAGGTTATTGCATAAATCGAGGTAAAATTGGCGGTGGAAAAGTCCATACGTTGGCGTCGGCACGTCCTATCAACAGTTTGGCTGCATTCCGTAAATTAGCTACTTTATGTTTCGGGAGCCAACTTGCATTTGTCTTATTTTCTTTAGCCAACGAAAATCTTTCATCTTTCAAACGGAAAGACTCCAATAATAAAATCCAATTAATTATACTCCATGTCAATCTAAGGGAAGAACCCTTTAACAAAGAAGTAATACTAGTAGTAGTAATCTTACTAGTAGTAATTGTGGCAACGGGCGAGATCATGTAACGCCTTGTGACGACAAAACAGAATTCCACAATGAAAATAATGCAATAAAAGTGGGCTGAAGCGGTCAGATAGATCGTGAGGAAATGTTCTAGTTAATGACACATTCCAACGCATGTCCTCATGCCATACCGGCTTCTATATTATATGGAGAGCTATGTGCAAAGTTTCATCCAGCAACGTTTGTTTTTTTGGCCCAAACCGCAATAGCACATTTCAGCACATACTCAAACGAATGCTTCTTCTAAAATGGGATATATTTATCACGCAAACTTTTCTACCCAATTTTGTATCCACATTTATTATAAACGAAAAATCTCTGCTTCTAAAATTGTTGACGAAAAATAAAGGCTCGTGCCAAATTGAAGTTGCGACAGACATCAGATAATGTGTAATGAAAGCTAATGACAAGAATTAAATACCGCAGACGAAGACAATATGAAAATACTTGTTCGTGATATTGCAGACCTTATTTAGAGCTAACATAAGGAACGTTATGTAATTATCCAATAGGTATAGCTTGAATTACATGAGCTGGAATCCTCAAGTCAGTGACGAGACACTGCGTCAATGAATAGAGAAATTCGACCGCGGTCACCAGTCTTATTGCTTATTGGAATTTAACTTAATTTATGGGAAAAGTATACATAACTAAGCCAGTCAGTTAGACAGTAGCGGAACCTGAGCTGTTACTTAGGAGCCAGGGTGCGCTCCACGTACATTTAAGTATCTTAACTTGTAGGGAGATAGCACTTGATCAGTAGTTGAATGCCATAAATAGTTTTGAGTTGCATAAGGACCTTAGAAAAAAAATGAAAATTCTATCTCCGTCCATCTTTGATCTCGGGCTTATTGATGTCAAATCAACGTTTCAAGGTGTGCACCTACTGGGCTCAAAACAATACAACAAGAAAATGAGAAAAACCTTCCACACGATAGTATTGTTCAACTACAAGCAATTAAGCAAAATGTTTAAGCGATGAAAATATTGATACATTTCGGACTGGGCTTTCCGAATGAATCATGACATTCACACACGAAATCAACACTGCTTTTTAGGGTTCCGTCAACAAGGAAGTCAAGGAACCCTTATAGTTTCGCCATGTCCGTCTGTCTGTCTGTCCCCAGCTTAGCTCAGAGACTCTTAGTACTAGAAAGCTGTAATTTGGCATGGGTGGACATACTGTACATAATTATAATCACGCCGACAAGTGGTAAAATAAAATCTTGCAAAAAAAATTCGGGTACCTCCCTTGCACGTAAAGGCTTCTACATACCAGCGCGACTTGTCGCGCGACGCGACACGGCACAACGGCCCCGCGTGTCGCAGGACGAGCGGTGCCTTTGTGTCGTGTCGCGTCGCGCGACAAGTCGCCCCGGTATGTAGAAGCCTTAAAGTGGAGATGATATTTTTTTTCTCGTCTATCCCATGGTGTGGGGTGTCGTTCGATAGGCCGTTCAAAAATATTGCGGGTCTGTGAAAAATATTTTTTGATTCAGGGATCCATTTGCGTAATACTATGCTTTGCTATAAAGTGCTATTTTTTGTTAGAGTCAAGTTTGACCCCCCTGCCAGCTAAATGGTTGTTTCTGGATATCTGAAAAAAATCATAGCAGTAGAATATATATCGAAATTACAAGGAAAACACAGCTAAGTAGGCTTTACAAGTTAACGAGTAATAGTCGACCAACTTTGTCGACATTTGCAGTTGGAGAATTGACCGTGACGTATTATATCGATGACATGTTTTTCAACTACAATGTTAAGTTTTTTTTTGGGATAAATTCATCCCAACTATGGAACCCTTCATTGTGCGTGGTCCGACACGCACTTGGCCGGTTTTTTTTTATATAATCGAGGAAACCGGTCAACATTTCATCACAATTATTCACTTCCGTTCTAGAAATACTTTAATTTGGCAAAGTTCTGTGTTCCTTGGATACGCCGTTGGCATGGTGTCTCCAGTCATGTGTATTCAGGTGTCTGTATTATGAATTATTTGAAGGTGAATATCGTAGGTGACTCATTAGGTGTTGTGTTCTCCACAACTTACTCTAGCAAAAAGTCCAACACAACATAGAGGAATATAGACAAACGAAACAGTGGATCAAAACCTGTTTGTTTTCAATACTAGAATAAGTTGAAACTTTCATCAAAATCAAAACTGAAGCACTTGTTTTTCCCCGATCAGCCTAGAAACACATTCGGTCTGCGTCAGGATATTAGACTAGAAGGTCGTCTATCTAAGAGGTTCTGACCTTCAATTAAAGTAGTAGTAGGTAACCATAGTTTAAGGGTGATGGGTCTACACAGAAATAGATGGGGTTTGATGATGTCAACGACAAATTGAATACTATAATTCTGGTACAGAAAGTGAAGATAAACATACAGATGATGTTTCGTCAGTTTAGAACAAATGCAAAGGAAAATAAATCATAGTAGTACTACATCTACCAACGAAATGATCAAAATGAATACATAATATTTGTCATGTCATATTTTGTTTCCCAAGTTCACGTAATGTCACTATGATAAATAACAGCTGGAGATTTTTAGAAGTCTTTATACAACATATCACTCCACTATCACGTTTACAAACTAAATTGGAAAGCGAAACCAATTCGTCCAAGAACCTAGGTAAAAAATGAAGCGTTGAAACTCTAGTCAATCTACAACCGTATCGAATCTAAACACCACAATGATTCATACTTCAACCAAACTCCAGTAATTCCTTATTGGAGCCAGCACCTCAATAAACGATCTGACAATAACCCCTAACGGTAGTATCCGGGACTACGAAGGCCAATAAAATACTTCTGGTCCATAGCTGAATATTTTTCGACAAATTATCCTGCCATACGTAGGTATTTTTAAAGCAAATTATTTCAATAAAATTCTGATGATAACCTATGATCTGTCATTTCAACCATGAGTAACAATAACAGAATAAGGAATGCGTGGAGCCGCTAAATATTTAATATTATTATCTCCTTCGATTGTGCTAGCTACTGCCAGATTCTTGTTTTTTTTTTAGGCGGACCGGCTTTTAGTTTAACGGGACAGTAGTGGAACATTTTTAACAGTAGGTACTCGTACTTATTATAGCTTTAGCTCATTACTTAAAACCCAAGCTTTGCAAGTTATACTGTTACTACATCATATGTTGACATTGCGAGAAACGGACCCTTTTCTGTATACCTGACATTCGTATCCAGTCTAGTCCTAATCTAGTCTGTACTATTCAACCTATATACTGATAACATATATTTATAGACGTTCCATCGCCTAAGACCTCCACGCTACTTCCCACTGGTAACCCACTTACGACCCTGACGGTTGATACAGATAAGCAAATATTACATATGCATCAGTGCAGTATTTTATATGTGTTTTTAAAGTGAATCCATATAGATTTCAGGTAAAATATGTGTAACATAAGTCCAGGTCAAATATCAGCAACCAAAGACTTCTCACAAACTGCATTCCAATATAACTTAGGACTTACAAACACAATAATTGGAAAATTACCAACCAAAGTTCAGTAAATGCAATGCAAAAAAAAAATATGTGTCAGCTCCACAGACGTCAAATTTAATATTGGAGTGATGATAATATCCAATTATCCAGCGAGTATTATTTATCAATTCATTTATCATTCGCCTGCGGACAGAAGCGGTAAGTGCTCACAATACAATAACTAATTAAGTAAATAATATTGGAGTTTACGTAGTTATAGAGCGTGGATTTGTATCAATAGGCCTTGGTAGAAGTAAATAGTTTAATAGATGAAGGCGACGAGTCTGACAGGGTCAGCACTTCCTTATAGAAATCATGTGTTTCTGAGATGATCAATAGTAAAAACAAACTGAACTGTACTTTATGAATTGGAAAGGCACAATGCTTGCGATTTTTGTAAGAATATTTTAATTAGAAATCGTAGGGAATGTCCTGGAGAAATATATACTAGTGTAGCTTGCGTGATTGAGTAAATACCAAGTTGCCATGTGTTATTGCCCGCTTATTTTCTAAAGGATTCAACGTAAGTATTTTGAAATGTGAATCGAAAAACCAGGGCCAAATCTTTAATTAGGCGCAAAACATGAAAATAACTACGTCCATAAGTTTTCGATTGCGTGAGCTACGTAATCGAGCCGGTATACTTTAATTATTTCTAAATAATTACCTCCTCATTTTGTCATTTCAGACCCGAAATGAAACTCATCATCATCTTGTGCGGCCTCATCTCGATCCAAGCTGGAGTAATCAAAGAACAAAATGAATGTCCGGGCGTGAAAATAAGCGGAGTCTACTATGAGACCGAAACGCTAAAAGAAAATCTCGACAGACCATACCTTTTAGCAGTAGACTACAGCACCAACAACCTTTACTTCAGCTACAACGTCAAAGAAGATGAAGATGATTTCAGGTCAGCAAGACTTAATCTTAACACCAAAGAGTTCAGCAATATCGAAGGAGTAACAAATGGCTTTGCACAAACAGTGGACCAAGGAACACACGAAATCTACATAGGTGGAAGTGACGGAATCTACAAATACGACTATGGACATAACAAAGCAGAACTAATTGGAGAAAGAGGTTCCAACATTTGGACTTTATATTTCAAGGATGTTCTATACTACTCTTTATTTCCTCATCAAATCCTATACGTGATGGAAAATGGAGAATCTAGAAGGTTCTTAGATTTGGAAGACACAAAGGTGGATCATTTCGTTATAGACAATGAAGATGACATTTTCTTTTCAAATACTACTGGCTTGTTCTCTCAGAAGAAAGGTACGAAAAATGCTGTTTTGTATAAGGAAAAACCTGAGTTGAGGAGTTTGACTACTGATATTAATGGTAATGTCTACGCTTGCTTCCAAGACGGTATATACGCTGCGAGGAAATCAAGTACTTCTTTAGAAAAAGTTGTTGAAGTAAGTGACGGTTTCGGTTTGGCGTTTGACAACGACAACAATATAGTGTATTCGGATGCTTCTAGCCTCGTCAGACTTAAAGCTAGCAGACATAAAAAATGTTAAATCAAATTAATGTGTCTTTGAATTGTAAATAATTTATGTTAATAACATAAATAAACTATTTTACTTACTGTGTTTGACGTCTATGCTCCTCCCTTCAAAACGCTTAGAATGAAGGACCTTTTCTAGTTAAGAATTACTCGTAAAGATTATAAATTTATTATTACCAAGTTTTCTTAAAAACCAATTTCAATGAAATTATATTCGCATTTATCTAAAAGCACGTAATTCATTATGTTGCATATAAACAAACAACCAGGCCATTATCAATTTGTTAATTAATCACGCATAAAACGCATGTTTACCTTACTGCAATAATTATTAACGAAATAAGTAATCTTATTTGTTAATTTTTGCGTACAAACAATAAAAAGTTTGGAGGTTGCTGGCCTATCACCCATGGGAATTGGTGGCTGTAGCTTCATTAATTCTCCGTATGCCTGTACGACCTTGCTGGATGATGGCATCCGTAAACTCCACCATAAGATATCATTTATGTATATTATTTATGTCTAATTGTGTACCTAGGTGACTAGTGGGGCGGTGAGCACTGGCCTTAATGGCAATCTTATGATATTCCGTCGCCGTACCAACCTGCACTTTCAAATGACCACTGAGGTTTCTCCGCTTTCATCGATTGTAACATACGTCATAATGTTTGGACGTGATAAAAGTGAAGTTGTGAATTTTGATAGCTTTCAGAACACCATCTACTTATTAGATGATGATTAGAGAAGAGAAAAGAAAGATTTCGGGTTTTTCAGCTCGCCCTGAGGTCCCTTACTGCCGTTTTTAATGCTTACATTATTTTTGCCAGCGTGAAGGCCAGTCCGTTTGACAAAATTATAATTTATGCATGTTCGTTTCGATCCGCAAAGGGGCCACGAGCCGTTCAACATTTTGTGGGACCCAACACTGCCAACCGTGCGATATTTCCCCTTTTAAAGTAAAAGATAAGGAAAAGTAAACAACAGCCATTCGTTTTCCTCCACGCAGGATCTGTTTTGCAAGTCATGAATTTTTTTTTTGCTAATAGTTTCCGGTCTCAACCATTGTAGACTTACGAAGACTGATGGTATCGTGTTACATTTTTGTTTAAATGTAATTCATGGTCTTTAGAACATGATTTAGACATCCTAAAATTAGACAGTTACGTACTTTTGGCATTGCTCATGATTGCTAAAAATTCTACGATCTAAAAAGCGTAGTTAGAGTTCACGGAATGCGAAAGATTCAGAGTTTGCTTCTCGCTGTAGGTAGTACGCCTAGGTTCAGCAGTAAACAATATCAAATACATAGAATGCTCAGTATCAAGCTATGGAGGATAAGATGTGACGGTTATATTTGCTAAGGACCGAAGGCCACAAACAAAGATATAACATAACATAATACCCTGTAATCCCCGAAGGGTTAGACAGAGGTGTACCTTTAGTACGACCTCATTTAAGGGAACGATAACCGACTTTTAATGATTTTATACTGAAGATCACGTCTAAACGAGTACCTAGTGTTAAGGATTTGAAAAAAATATATGATAAATTAGAGTATTTTCTCAATAACTTAATATGTGAATATTTTAGACTATATTTATATTACATAGTGAAATTAATTTGTAAAGTTATGTCTAACGCGGATACAAAACTGAGAATGTAGAAGCGTATTTTCTGCAACCTTCACCAATTTAAAGATAATTTAATTATTATTTTATTTATTGTATACGCGTTTTATTAAAATACCTTTTGTTTTGTATAATAAATTAATAATGCGTCAAATTGGGGACAGCGCTCCTTGATGGGCGAGTCTTATTACTGGCTGGACGTACGACGCGTTGCGTGTTCTCAGTACAGAACACGCAAGTTAACCACTCAAGTTCACTGGCATATATCTGCGTCTTAAGAGCCGGGCGATCCATGTACTGCCCATACAAACGTAATACCAAAATCATTTGAAATTTGAGCATATTTCCACTATATTATGCTGATATTCGGATTTAGACAGTATTTATCTAGGTTCCTACATCTTTTTTTTTCGAAAATACTTACCTAGTGTGAAGTTTTAGCGAATTGAATTTCACACATTTTTACAGCGTAAATGACATGTTTTCATGTATTTTTTTCTGTATTATAATCAACAATATTTGCAATATGCTTTATGCAGGAACATAGCTTATATTATCAAGTTACAAATTAGCGAAAAAATATCCGAAAAACATTAAGTTTTCATTCATCATTTTTGGTATTACGGAACACATCCAAATTTATCATACATTTTCAATAGCTAGTAGTGCCATCGCGTCAAGCAAATGTCAATGTGTGCGTGGTCATACTGCGCACGGTAGCTGTGTGAATCGCTCCGACAGGCACTCACACAAGCGCAACGACTCGGATTGTTTGTTGTCATCATCTATCTACTACGGCTTTCAGTGAAATTCAGTGTTTTATGATTACTTTACGTACAGTAAAGTGCACGTGCGTACGTATTTGTTTGCGAAATTGAAGGTATTGTAATAATTTTCTAACATTATTGACCTATGCTATGAACTTGGATTTTGATTTGGTATCGAGCTTAGGTACCTACATTCTTACGAACTTTGTTTTGTTTACGGACTTGGAATATTATTTACGATCTTGGTTGGGTTGGGATGTACCTCACAGTAAGTATTAACCAGTGATATATTATTATAAGTTAGGTACCTATCTGCCTTCATAGCTACTAATTGTTTTGATACTTTTAAACTCGGCCCAAGAACATAAAGATATTTTTTTCTTGGGCTGTTTTGTACACACGGCTACACATCAAGCTATACGTGTCCAGTTTACGCTGACTTCTCATTGTAAGGAAATCTATACAATGCAAGATCAGCTTATACTGGAAATGTATAGCTTGATCTGTAGCCGTGCGTACTAGTAGGAACCTAGTTATATTTCGTATAAATTAGGATTTACCTACCTATCTTTAGATAACATTAGACCTAACTAAATTTAAATGTGTTGAGGAGCAGTAAAGTTATACACACGGCCGAAACAAGCTGCTAACTGCGGGAAAAACGCCCGACCTTTTCTTTTGCTCTTATCTAGTTTGTACCTTACGCAATTGACATAAAGTTCATTATGCTTTGACCCTTGATTGATTTGTAAATAAGTACCAGGGCTTCTAAGTACGTAAGTAGCAAAAAACAAGGCTCAACATACTTTGAAGTATTTTCTTCCTGCGTCGAGATAAGGACTACAATCGCGTATGCAAAATAGATACTTCCATACCTACGTAAAAATACTTGCATAGGAAATTGTTCCGTGCGGTCTTACCGATAATGATCATGATCGCATTTGCGAAAAAGTAATGCAACCATTGAAAATATGATTGAGTAGTAGGTACTCGGTAGGTAGTTTGTAAACATCGCTGTCACTCAGTGGAAAGCACAACCGACCGAGAGCGATGTATCATATTTTCTTATTGCTTCGAGAAGGCGCGCGCCGTGTCTTCTTTCCTAGAACATTGATCCGTAACGTAATGTAAATAAGGATCAAAATCACGTAGCGTCGACGGAGCGAGTAGCCGACTTCATCTAGTTTTTTTTTAATATTATTGATGTGTTAAAGTGTTTGTACAAACCTACTTACAGAAATAAAATCATGTATCATGTCACTGTTCCGTTTCTTTACTCATATGACCGACTGGGCTTAGGTAATATTATCACAAGGACACTGCTGAGACTTACTGGTATTACTGGTACTGTGATGTTTATTCTGCGCACCCGGTAGGGTGACCATATGACCGGATTTGTCTGGACAAGTGCGGCTTTATGGTTTTGGCCCGGTTTTTGCACAGATTTTTTTTTGTGATATTCCGTTATTACACAAAACATTGATATAAGATATAACTAAAATGAAAAGTTAAAAGTCTTTCTAGTTTATTTAATCATCATCATCATTTCAGCCGAAAGACGTCCACTGCTGGACATAGGCCTCCCCCAAGCACCGCCACTTCGACCGGTTCTGTGCTTTCCGCAGTTTATTTAATAATTCTGGGATTTTTATCTGGACTTTGGCGACCCTGGGGAGGAAGCTCCGATAATAACTGTCTAAGTTTTTTAAAACGACAGAAGCTATTCAGTTAAAGGTAGCTTGTGTCGATAAGAACTGGTAAATCGACTTCATTATAAACTGCATAAATATTTACAGTCTTTTAAATCAGTGTTTAGTGTGGATCTTTGACACTATGTATTCTGGTTACCATAATTGTATTTTTTGTCATTCGTTCAGTCGTTATTATATGGTCACCCTACACGACTATATCACGTTGCGAGTTATAGATGAATAAATCCAAATTCCAATCGTTTATTGCGAACTAAGTGTACAATGTTGGTGTTATGTTATCTATAACTATGATGTTAGAACATAACTAAATAAATGTGTATTCAAAATCCTCGTTTTTCGGGTTCCGTACCAAAATGGTAAAAAAGTAGGGTTCCGTACCAAAATGGTAAAAAGGAACCCTTATGGTGAGACTAAGTCTGTCTGTCTGTCACACCTGGATATCTCAAGAACTACTAATGATATCAACTTGAAATTTAGAATAGTTTTAGATGACGTTTGCCCAACTATTTTGTAAGCAACAAAGAAATTAAATAAAATATGTCTTTTTTGCAAAAGTGACTGAAATGAGGTCTTAAACATTTTAATTGGGGCAACTAGGGCATGTGGAGTATCATATGAAAGAACGCTGTTTGCACATTCTCAAACATATTTTTTTTTAGGCAGCATAGATTCCGACTTTTGCCGAAAAATGTAAAAAAAATACTGTCCCCCCCCCCCTTATCTACGAAGTTTGAAATTATTCTATATGATAGAAGCTTATGTAAAGATTACAGGAAAAATAAAACGATACCTCTAAATAGCACAGTTTTTCAGAAATCATCAACATCATATATTCGTACGGAACCCTCGGTGCGCGAGTCCGACTCGCTCTTGACCGGTTTTTTTTTATTTTTATTATTCTTAGCTCAGAACTACGTTATTATCTGTATTTACGGATATCGTCGATTTATAAATTATTGGAATAGTTGTCTTTTTAGGGTTCCGTACCCAAAGGGTAAAACAGGAACCCTGTTGCTAAGGCTCCGCTGTCCGTCCGTCTGTTTGTCTGTCTGTCCGTCCAGGCTGTCTCATGAATCGTGATAGTTAGACAGTTGAAATTTTTACAGATGATGTATTTCTGTTGCCGCTATAATTACAAATACTAATAAATTGCATAACATAAATATTTAAACGGGTTCCCATACAACAAACGTGATTTTTTGAGGTATTCCTCGAAGCGCCACCGTTTTGAGGCGCACCTAATGCGGCGCACCTTTATTATTCCTCAGAGCGCACCTTTTAGTAGCGCTCCCAATAACAATTAAAAATATTAACTTTTTTTTCCTCGAAGCGCTCCTATGATTAACTTTCGAATAGAGATAGGATACTAACTGAAACTATCGATAATAAGTAAAACACGTTATTTCATACAATTTGCAAAAACTCTATACTCGTTGACCATGGATTGGATTTAATAAAAATAAAGTGATCCATTGGGTGTAAAGTGGACAAAGACAACTGTATCAGTCAGTACCTACGTACTTTAATCTCTGGCGATGCGGCGCGCGCGGCGCGGGAGCACTGCAAACATAAGCCGCAGCCTCCCCATTTTATCCGAGATAGTCGCGTCACAGGTCGCGTTCACCGAGTTCACACGAATCCAGCCGAGCATTTCCGGAACTTGTTTACTTAAAATTGCATAGTTTTATTTTAACTCTTATTGTGTATTGTGTATTCAAAGAGGATGTTATTAATAAATAAAACGCACAGATATAATATAAATGATATGCGTATAATAATCACATTGCAGCAGGACTAGTCCTGCTGCAATGTGATTATTGTGGTATGTGGTAACCCTAGGGTTACCAGGCCTAAAAATGCAAAATCATGTCTGGCATGTCTAAAAATCCCGATTTTGAAAAAAAAGTCCGGTCACGCACCTGTATTAAATAAAAATCATAGTATTTAAGTACGTTTTTATTTACTTATATTATTTAGACCCATATTTTTGGTTGCTAGCAACCGCATGCAAAAAGTTGTTTTTTCCAGCTATTTCGCAATAAAATGGAAATGCTCGGCTGGATTCGTGTGAACTCGGTGAACGCGACCTGTGACGCGACTATCTAGGATACAATGGGGAGGCTGCGGCTTATGTTTGCAGTGCTCCCGCGCCGCGCGCGCCGCATCGCCAGAGATTAAAGTACGTAGGTACTGACTGATACAGTTGTCTTTGTCCACTTTACACACACAGGACCACTTTATTTATTTTTTTAAACCAATCTATGGTCAAGGAGTACAGAGTTTTTGCAAATTGTATGAAATAACGTGTTTTACATAAGTAATAATAATCGAATAGAGATAGGATACTAACTGAAACTATCGATAATAATCGATAGTTTCAGTTAGTATCCTATCTCTATTCGAAAGTTAATCATAGGAGCGCTTCGAGGAAAAAAAAAATAATATTTTTAAATGTTATCGGGAGCGCTACTAAAAGGTGCGCTCTGAGGAATAATAAAGGTGCGCCTCATTAGGTGCGCCTCAAAACGGTGGCGCTTCGAGGAATACCTCGATTTTTTTGCCGTTTTTATAGATAATGGCACGGAACCCTTCGTGCGCCAGTCCGACTCGCACTTGGCTGGTTTTTTTTTAATTTGTGACTATCTTATAGGAAATAAATTGAAATAACATAAGCAGGTTTAAAATAAATATCCCAATAATTTATATTTACGCGACGTGCGTGTGATGTGTGATCCCTTGGAAGATATAATATAGGTATAGGTACCTTACCTTATGTATAAAGTATCTACTAGATTTTCACTACAAGGCCTAGATATCCTAATATGTTGAGATATCGGCATTCTAAAGAAATTTCCAAAAAAACGCATTACTAGTCTGTACATTTACTAACGATTCCCCGAAGTAGTCAACAAAAATAAAGCAATAATGAACATACCTAATTACTAATAAGTAAATATAAATGCCTCCGAGTCGTTATGAATGAACGATAAGTACCTACAGCTAATAATAGCTAATATAGCTATTCAACTCATGCACACACGCACAAGACTGCACACCGCGTCCGCCGCTCACATACTCAGAGAGTCAAACAGAGATAGCAATATTCCGAACGAATTTTACGCTCACCGCGACTTGCAGTTGCGGGCGATGGTAGCCGGCCTCTTAAGTCCCATGTAATAATTGGGGACAGCGCTCCTTGATGGGCGAGTCTTATTACTGGCTGAACGTACGACGCGTTGCGTGTTCTCAGTACAGAACACGCAAGCTAACCACTCAAGTTCACTGGCATATATCTGCGTCTTAAGTCCCATGTAATAGGAGGCGAGATATTTAGTCAAATAACTTGCAGTCTTCGATCAATAATTATTTCTAGAGGGTTTTTAAAGGTTGAGATGCTAGCCTAGATGTTTAATTGGGCTGTGTTTGTGTATTTATCTAATACGCAGTGTCTCAAACATTTCGTCACGCGTTTATTAGCGTATTTATCCTTGTTTATGACCGGTTTCTTGTTTTATTCAGGGTTTTATTAAGAACCTATATTCAGGTTCTTAATCAGGTAACTCAGGTTAGACCCCTTTGGACCAAAAGATTAATTTTCACGCAATGGTTTATCATCTGTATTGTATAGTAATAGCTTTTGCTCGCGGCTTCACTCGCGTGGAGGTCGGAAATCATCTCACGGAAACATACTTCCGAGAAAAATGTATCCTGTGTCTTAACGCAGGTCATGGTCTATCAATGTGACATAATTTCATACAAAACCGTTCACCCGTTTTAGCGTGATAGCGTAACAAACAAACAAACTCACTTTCGCATTTAGCATTAGTTGGGATTTTTAAAAGTGAGGCTCGAATTCTAGAACAATACTGTAGCATTCAAAATTAAAATATTTGATTTTACATAATTCCTACATGGGCACTTAAAAAACGTCAGAAGTTAGGTGCCGGTTCCAATTGGTCGTTTCCTATGGAGAGGAGCCGGCAAAAAACACTACGGATACGATTTTAAAAAAATTGTCTTTTACAATGTTTTCAAATCTGGGGGCACGGTAGTGCCCCCGCCAAGACGAGCCAAGCGAAGCGCAAGGGCACTACCTACCTTTTCTCGAAGTGTTTCGTCGTTTTTTTGAACCATCATAGAGTTGGTTTACGATGTACCAGATAGTTCATACAAGAAGCCATACATTTTTACTGATATGTAGAATTTGTGAAGTTAGGGTCGGTAGAGTTAGGCCGTGTAGATTCAGAAGCTTGGCTCTACATGAGATCTGATATCTTTTTCACAGGGCAAACCTTATGTGGTCGTCTTGGCAACATTTTACATGAAATGTTTTTGGTGGGATTAGTGTTAATAGGTATGAAAGGAAAGGATAGTGTTAATTAGACAGATTAGTACGTATCAAGCTGTCAGATTCGATCAATGATCAAAGCTTTTGTAGAAGAGGGTCTGAAAGTATCCAATGTTCGTGTTGTATAGTCGACATCGTAATTCTTTACCACCCCAAAATTACATTACGAAATTAGTGACAAAATTATAGGGCGACTTTTTCGTACAAGTGTGCGGGGTGACAGGACCGCATGGCGGGACTTCAGTTGCTCGCCAACGTGAAGTGTCACCAACGAAAAATTCGCCCTATAATTTTATGCCATTTCATGTCACTAATTTTGTCATGTAATTTTGGCTTAAGACGCAGATATATGCCAGTGACCTTGAGTGGTTAGCTTGCGTGTTCTGTACGAAGCTCACGCAACGCGTCGTACGTTCAGCCAGTAATAGGACTCATCCATCAAGACCATCAAGGAGTGCTGTCCCCATTTTGACGCATTATTAATTTACTATACACAAAACAAAAGGTATTTTAATAAAACACGTATACTAAAAGATCAATAATTATCTTTAAATTGGTGAAGGTTTCAGAAAAATACGCTTGGTAGATTTTGCGCCATTCTCAGTTTTTAATCCACGTTAGACATAACTTTACAAATTAATTTCACTATGGAATATAAACATAATCTAAAATATTCACATATACAAGTTATTGAGAAAATGCTTTAATTTATCATATATTTTTTCAAATCATTAACACTACTCGTTTAGACGTGATCTTCAGTATAAAATCAGTTATCGTCCCTTTAAGGTTGAATGTCACTTGCACATCATAAAACGACAGGGTCTATTTTGGTTTCAAGACAAATGTGGCAGTCAGATAGTTTCAACCTTAGTGAATTTTCAATGTACTGGGAATTATTGACCGAAATGGTACTTATAGCAATTTCGAGGTCGACTTTACTAAGATAAATTTAATGAATTCTAGTTTCCTGTACAACTACTTATGGTATTATCAAACTTAGCTTTTATTGATTTTTTTCTATAGTACGCTAGACGCCTAGACGGCGCACGGAGGATCGAAAATCGACTGTAGAAGAAGACATAAGATCTCGATTTCTTAAATGTTATTTTTTTTGCTGGAAATGACTTCTGCTGATCATTACTGTTCTATAAAATGTCATATGAAGTAATTGTGTGCACAAATGGAAGAGTTATAATTTTTATAAGAAAAAAATGTATGGAGCTGACATGAAAAATGAGGATATCTCTGGAATTGCAAGGTTGGCCGTTATATCCTTGCACACTGTTATAGTACTATTTATTTGTGAATTTTTGACATACTTAATATTGCGGCATCACTTGCGATTTTTTTTTTTTAAATCGTCAAAAATAAAAAATGTTTATGATATGTACATTTTAATGCTTAAATATGGCTATACCAAGTGTAACTTACAATATTTTTTATGCTTAGACCAAAACATTCTAAGAAATCACAAAGTCGTATTACCTACTTATTTGAAATGACATGGTAATTATGAATTACATAATATGTAATCTTGTCTAATGCCTCAAGTCCACATTAGCTAATGATTAATAAAACTTAATACCTATATACCTGTTAAAAGGATACGTACCATAATGAGGGTAATTGGATAAACGTGATTATTAGTCAATAACAATAAATGGTAAACTATTGTATGATTAAAAATAAAAGCAAATTATTAAAAAAAAATATTAACTTAACCTAACCTAACATAAACAATAAAAGTTAACTTATTTTATACTTCGTCACCATCAGAATCCACTTCAGAATCAGGCTCTACAATAGATACTAAGAACTCTGTCGGAGCTTCCTGATCCTGAAGTTTCAGTAGTTCTACTGTTTCCTTAAAGTATGTCTGCCTCTTGTGGGCATTTAATTTTGGTCTTGTGGAAGAAATTAGAGGATCAGAAGAGATGATAAGCATATTGAGGATATCCTCGTTTGATGCTTGTCTACTCTTTTTCCTCGAATGGTTTTCTCTGAACTTCCTAAAGTCTTTGTTTCGGGCCTCTGAAGCTTCTTCCGAAAGACTTCCAATTGGTACAATAGCATTTTCTGCAATTATGTCCTCTCCGTGAATCAACAATTTGTGGACGGTTGATGACATGTAGTACCAATCGTACAGTTCCACGTATTTTTCAGCGGTTGTTCTAGCGTATTCTTTAAATTTCGGCACGTCTACAATCTCTCCAGATGTGCTTGCAGAATCACAGCAAATCTGCGTATTAGGTCTTCATCTAATCCAGTGATCGCTGCAGTTTTATCAGGAAATTCAAAAAACCGCCTTGCTGTGTTCCCGTCGTTAGTTGTACCTGATCCTTGCTTAACGATGTCAATCAAAAGGTTGAGATCATCTTTGAATCGATCTTGAATGAGTTTTTTTCGTTAATGCAATAACTCTTGATGACCTTCTCCTCTTGCAGACCACTTTTTGAAGTCGAGACGATACGCTATGTGTAGAAGACATTCCATCACATTAATGCGGGCATGAAGTGATGATAATCCGAACTCATACACACCAGAAGAAATGGTTTTTGACGCAATGACATCTAACTTATTTATTTCTGTAGGCTTAGCCAAACACAGGTAGCAGGCCGCATTTGACTTAGCTTCAGACAGATATGTACAAATTTTGCCGTCAATCATCGTCATCATTAATTTGTGACTAATTTCATGTCCTTGACATTTTGAGGGAACGAGAGCTTCAATTTCGTTATCCATTGCAGTTTTTTCATTTATGACAACGTCTTTGGTTTCTTTCACAAAACTAAACTGGACTGGACGGCAATACCTAGGTGAGCAGGGTTTTGGATTCACCCATACGGTATCACCGTCAGCTGTCAACTTTAATGGAACCAAAGAGGTCATAAATATGCTGGAATCATCTTGACCACTCTCTATGTTTTGCTTATATCTACTTTGGTTAGATGCACCGTCAAATCCCCACTTTGATATTAATATCAATTGTTTATCTTGTATCGCATCAGGACTACGAATAGTTTCAAAAATTCTGTTCACTGTTAAATCTAGTAACGCTTGTAGTGCAATCTTAGCAGATGAATCCGTTATAGTCACAAATGTCTTCGGAGGGTAGCACTGTAGCTTAGCTTTTTGCACTTTATAGTAAGACGGATATATCTCCTTTGAACCTTCTCGAATAATCGTTTCCCTTAATGTGATATATTGCCATTTCGATAGTTTTAATGAAAGTAGCAAACCCAGTGCTTTTTCTGGTGAAAATATTGTTGAAGGAGCTGGTTTGTTCAACATTTCGTTGATTTTTGCTGCTGCTTCTGGATTTTGGAGCATATGTTCAATAACAGATGCAATAACCTCACGACCATCTCCTTTCAAAAGTGCTGCAGCTGAATAAGCTACTTCATTAGGGTCATCGCCTATATGTTCATCAGATCGTCTCTTCTTCTGCTTGTTACTTAGATCTTCAAACGGCTTTCGAGATCTTTTTGTCATCGTTGAGGTTGATTTCATTGTTGAAGTTGATGGTACAGGTTCAGGTACAGGTTCAGTAGAAATATTTTCACTTGTTGATTCTTGAATGAGCAAATTGGTTTGCACGCAGTTTGGCCAGTCAATATTTGCCTCAAGCCAATTACTGTAATCACGTCTAAAAACTTCACTTTTGCTGTGGGATCGTAACCATCTCTTTTGAACTGCCCGTGTAAATCTTCGACAAAATTCTTTCACGGTAACACTGTCTTCATCTGAAAGGCTAGAGCCCAGTCGAATAACAAGTGTGTTGAACAATATTTCATGATCGAAAGACGAAGCATCCTGATTGCTCAGAATAACAAACAAATCCAAATTTGTAATAATGCTTTCCATTATTCACGATCACTGAGTAAAAAGACACGGTAGGATAGATGTTAGTATTAAAAATGCTCTAAATGAACTGAAGTTGTGAATCCAATGTTTGACTATTTATTGTTATTGACTAATGATGGTATCACATTTATCTAATTACTTTCATTAAGTTAATCCTGCACTAATTGCTAAATTAGCGAGTACCCCAAATTATTTTGGTACGTATCCTTTTAACTAGGTATATAGGTATTAAATTTTATTGATCATTAGCTAATGTGGACTTGAGGCATTAGACAAGATTACGTATTACGTAATTCATAACTACCATGTCATTGCAAATGAAAATCACAAAGTAGGTAATACGACTTTGTGATTTCTTAGAATGTTTTGGTCTAAGCATAAAAAATATTGTAAATTACACTTGGTATAGCCATATTTAAGCATTAAAATGTATCATATATATTTTTTTTTTTTTTTAATTTTGAAGATTAAAAAAAAAAAAATCGCAAGTGATGCCGCTATATTAAGTATGTCAAAAATTCACAAATAAATAGTACTATAACAGTGTGCAAGGATATAACGGCCAACCTTGCGATTGCAGAGATATCCTCATTTTTCATGTCAGCTCCATACATTTTTTTCTTATAAAAATTATAACTCTTCTATTTGTGCACACAATTACTTCATATGACATTTTATAGAACAGTAATGATCAGCAGAAGTCATTTCCAGCAAAAAAAATAACATTTATGAAATCGAGATCCTATGTCTTCTACAGCCGATTTTCGATCCACTGTGCGGCGTCACTGAGACATGGGATCACAATTTTTATATATGACTTTACTTCTGAATCTTCTGATAGCCTCTCTATAGTATCTATCTTAAATCTCTTTGTTTATAGCACACCGCATGCCCACGTCACTAAGTATGATAACAAAACTGCATTCACGAACTACCTTCGAATATTACGTGAGATTAGAATCGCGGAACAATACCAATACTTTGTCAGAACATACTTTTTTAGGATTCCGTACCCAAAGTACGGAAACGGGACCCTATTACTAAGCCGCCGCTTTCAGTCCGTCTGTCACATGTCTGTATCTTTTGAACTGTAATATGTGGTAGACACTTGAAATTTTCACAGAGTGTGTATTACTATGGCCGCTATAACAACTAATAATAAAACTAAAATACAGTTAAAAATTTATGAGGGTCCCCATACAAGGAATGTGTTTTTTTTTTTACTAAAGTATTTAAAACGTATTGTCTTACCAAGGGGTATCGTATTACCCAGTATCTGGGTTGTGTTGTGGAGGTCAGATTGGCAGTCGCTTTATGTAAAATACTGGTATTCAGCTGCATCTAATACACATAAGCAGGATACAAAGGTCTAAAAAGTTAGTTAAGAACATTTTCGAAAAATAGTGTTGCTGACAAATTAGACCGATTTTAAATTTTCCATAGAAACAGATATTTCCAGTTACTTATCTGTTTTTAAATAAGACATTTCGAAAATGTTATGAATAAAGTTTCATTAAAATCGGTTCAATCATTTCAAAAAACAAGGGCTTGAAAGTTTGTATGAAATGCCGTACGTCGTAAACGCTTTTAGATATTGTACGGTGGTACGGAAGCGAAACCCTTCGTGTGCGAGTCCAACTCACACTTGGCCGCTTTTTGCTAATTTAATTTATTGTTTCAAACATACTTGTAGTTTGTTAGAAAAAGCCGACAGTTCTACAAGTTGTTACGACAGACCGACAATATCTGGGAAGTTGAGAAATAAACGAACTTCCGTTTCTTGCAATGTATTTTAAGTGGTGTACCGTACACGCGAGTAAAGATGTTACTGGTAAATTGTAAATAAGGTCATAGAATAAATCTTTATTTATTTTTAGGTGTTTTGTTGTGTCTTGGTCAGTAGTTCCCAAACTATGAGCGAATATAGCCCTGAAAAATATGATGACAAATCGACCAACCGGGCCAACAGTCCTTCATGTCGAATTTGGAACTTTTTGTAAGGTGAGTCGCGGTCCGAGTCAACTTTGGGAACCACTGGTCTAGGTAGATAAGCGGCCTTAATTCCAGCGACATTTGCTGGGGCAAAAGATGGTAAGGTCCAGCAGTGCTATTCTGTAACCATCTCACCGTGAAAACGTAGGTGAAGTGAGCGTGGAGTGAACTGTCAGTGAGGGATTGACACTATTAACTACTTACTTCAAGCTCACTTCACCTACGTTTACACGGTGAGATTTTTTCAGAATAGATAGGCAGATCTTTAAGTTATCAAAACAGAATATATATTTTGAGATCTTAATTTAGGAACTTCAAGATTATGCAGTATTTTATCACTCTTCATCTGCCTAGATGTTTTCCCAATTACAGCTCGATTCAAACTTTATGGCGGCTCGGAACATGAAGCGAGTCGCTGTGCAGTGACAAATTCACATGTCAGCGATGGTTAGGGCTGCGGTACTGCTTAGCTAGTAGCGCACTTCAGAGCCGCCATCATGTTTCAATCGAGCTGTATGTTGGACTGGGATTCGCGTCTAACCGGATAGAGCTGTATTCAATGATGACCTTTAGATGCGTTACCTGTGCTCAATAATGGCAAAGTAAATGCCAGGCAATTGCCTGACATTTACAATAATAATTATTATTACGTACGCGCCAATGAACATACAGCAGCTAGTGACGTAACTAAATATGTATGTTCATCTCTTTCTAACAACAGATATCGGTATAGGTCTTTCCTTTTCTTCACGCGCTGTATGATTGTATGCAAGTATGTAGCTACAATCACGGCTTACGCTGTTTTTGAGTGTACTAATGTTCGTGTATGATGCGTCTATTTATAATACGTCATTGGCTGTATCCGGTTAGACTCGAAACCCAGCCCAAAAAAATAGTCAGCTGACTACCAGTATTTTGGAGCAACTGCCTATCTGACCTCCCCAACCAAGTTCCTATCACCGAAAGAGTTACAAATGTTCTCTTGCCACTGAATTTTCATTAAAATTATCTAAACTTAACAGGCAAAACTGATGAATTTACATTTTCTTTATTGTAAACAACTACTATTGGAAAGAAAATCGGTACGCAAAAACAATTCCATCATCATTTCCTATGTTAATTATTCAGTCCTGAATAACAAACGCAATAGATAGGTAGGTATGTTAACCACAAGCTATTACAAAATTGTACCTATTAAGAGTCCATTATACCTCAGCGGCACCTCAAGCGAAACAGGGGGCAGGGAGAAAGCTCCAAGGCGCCGATAGTTTAAATAATTTCAATTAACGGTGTAAATAATGGTAACGTGGTCTGAATGAATGACTTAAAAAAAAAAAAACTAAACATAGTATCTGCTTTAAATTTAGTTCAGTTATTATAAAAAGTTTCATAATCCAATTTGAAGATTTTTTTAATACTTGCTGCGTTTTAGTGTTCGGTTTGGAGGTCACTTTTTTTTTTATGGAACATATTTTATGGAATCGTGATTAAAGCTAACTCAAATACCACTCATAACTTGACTTGCCCAGAACTTAACCAAATTTTCAAAATCGGTCCATAGTTGCTGAAAATATTGATGAACATACATTAAAAAAATACATACAGATGAACACGAACCTCCGCGTTTTTTGAAGTTGGTTAAAAAGTAACTCAATGACCATTTTATTTTATTGTAATCACACTTTCATGAATACTAATTAAAAATGCTTCATGGCTAAGTATTCTAACTTTTTATGAGTGCCTGGGGTAATTATTTAGTAAACACATTAATTAACTTCAATTATTTTTACTGAACTGTGTGAGGTACAGTTAAACTACAATGTTTGTAGTTTAAGAAAGGTATGCACATATACATACAAATAAATAAAACTGAAGTGTCTGTTTGTAATGTCAAAATAACTGATTTTTAGGCCTGAAACTGCGTTAAGCGGGCATCCGCGCGGTTTCATACAAAAGTGCTCCGTCGCGGGGACCCGCGCGGGCGTCCGTCACGGGGAGGCGCGCCCCGCACCCACGCAACAGGGCCCGCCTCCGTGTGACGGAACCCGTCGCGGGGGCACGCGCGGTGCCCGCCAGCGGACCGGTAACATGATTTATGTAAAAGAGGCATTCTGAGAATACATTTTTATCGTAGGTGATTATGTACTTAGATTGAGAGTTCAATATGGAAAAACCGGCTAAGTGCGTGTCGTACTCGCGCACGAAGGGTTCCGTACCATTATCTATAAAAATAGCAAAAAAAAATCACCTTTGTTGTATGGGTGCCCCCTTAATTATATGTTTTATTTTAATTTAATTATTTATTTTTAAAGTGAATATTATATAACTAAATATTCTGTGAATATTTGAAGCGTCACGACAAAAAAATCACGTTTGTTGTATGGGAGCCCCCTTAAATATTTATTTTATTCTGTTTTTTAGTATTTCTTGCTATAGCGGCAACAGAAATACATCATGTGTGAAAATTTCAACAGTCTAACTATCACGGTTCATGAGATACAGCCTGGTGACAGGCGGACCGACAGACTGAAGGTAAATTGAACTAGCGACACAGCGTAAATCAAATAATCTGGTCTCCGCGACGGGTACCCGCGACGGGGACCGTTGCGTTCCCACGGAGCCCACCCGCGTGTCCACGTGCGTAGACACGCGACGGTTGCCCGTCGCGGGCACCCGCTTAACGCAGTTTCAGGCCTTAGTAAATTAATGCATAAAAGAAGTATATCCTACTAATATTATAAACGCGATAGTTTGTAAGTATGGATGGATGGATGGATGTTTGTTACTCTTTCACGTAAAAACGGCTGGACCAATTTTGATAAGATTTTGTATCGAGGTAGCTGACAGCCTGGATTAACATATAGGCTACTTTTTATCCCTATATTCTCACGGGATCGAGACTTAAGCGGGTGAAACCGCGGGGCGCAGCTAGTACGGTACTAATTATAACAAAAAAACACGTTTAAAGTATTTTGTTTGTTCCGGCTTATCTCTAAGCTAAACAAAACTCTCATCATCCTCATCTGCCTAGACTTTTCCCAAATTTGTTGGAGTCAGCTTCCAGAAAAAGCAACACTATGTGACTTGACTCTGTCTCTTAAGATACAGGTAACCCTAGTTCAGGAGGCAGGGGTCACCAATTATATTGTCTACAGATTTCTGCAGCATAGATTATTATTTGCTCTGTACTTACTTCCTACCACTAGCTGTTAATAATACCCTTTTGTTAACTAAGATATATATGTCTGTAACCTGTTTTTTTATTTATTTTTTATTTTGTACTATACATACATTCAAGTCAAGGCCCCAGATTCTTAAATAAAACCTTTTTTTATTAAAGTATTTCCCTTGATAAGTCACACACATGCAGATAACAAGGTTTACATGATTTGATATCCTATATGACTCAGTGATTTTGTCACAGTAATGTGATAGTGGGGCGTTAGCTATTTGCAACACTTAGCTGAAATATAATACTCTTAATAACAATAATTGGACATGACACAGTGCAGTTGAGCAGTTTTTGATATGTATTATACAAATTTTCTAGTAATAAATACTTTAACTACAAGAAGTGTGTACAATAAAAAGGTTGTAATCACTAATCTGTCCTTCAACCATAAACACCTTTGTTTTTTTTGTAAATAATAAGTTTAAAAAGTTATGCTCTTTTAATTATTGAATTAAAATATATCTAGGTATTCCACTTGAAAGAGAGACATTTTAATGCACAACATTTTTAGGGAAAGTAGGCAGTATAGTAATTAGGAATGAGTGAAAATGAAAGTCTCTAATTATAATTTAGTTTCTCGAAATTAGTACCCACTTTTAATGTGCACACAATTATTGCAAAGGCATGCAGTTTTTTTGTCAATCACATTGACATTGACTTTTTTATTCGTATTTAATTTTTAAATGATTTTGAGTTGACATTGAATTATATTGTTTTGATGTGTTGTTAATTTTTAAATGACCAATGTGTTACGTGTATTTTTTATTATTTAGAATTATATTTCAAACACAATGTAAATTGTTAATGAATAAATAAATTGAATTGAATTGAATTTCCAATGGTGAAACATAACTCACAAAACATAACTCTTTGTGAATGGGTTGTAAAAGTATGTGTAAATAGACTTTATACAAATAATTGTTTTGGCACACTGGACTTGTTTATGCTCCGAAACATAGTAAACAATGATCCTGACCTAATTACGTTGATAGTGTTTGGGATAAACAACACTCTGGAAAGAAATACACAACAATTTAAGTTGATACTTTGTAAGATGCTGGTAGAATGTACTTACGGTTCTGGACTGTACTGAGCACCTCCGAAGAAGCCGTGTCTGTCTGGCTGCGTCGTCACCGACGAGCATATAGATGTTGTATCGCCCTGTTCACTCCTGTCTCCTCCCGCACTTTTCACACTCTTCTGCAGCGACATTTTAACAACAATCCACACTTATCCTACCTCCAACCTACTACCATCACTTACACTGAGCAACCACCACAGCGGACCACAAAGTGGGCGTACAAATTAATTACAAAACATGTATGCAACTGCCCTGCACGCTCACGCCCGTTCACAATCACACAACTCCTCTAAACAATTGGCACAGAGAAACGGCTGTGGCGCACGAACTCCGGAGACCACCACATAGCTGAAGATGGTGACAAAACGCACAACAAAACGTGCATAGAATAAATACAAACTGTACTTTTTCTTATCAAAACTCAACGTGTGGGTGGGCGAATGAAGTGAATACAAGAATGTACGTCATTTTTAGTGATGGGCTTTAGCATCAACCACAGATTACTAATAAGTAGCAAGGCATTAACAAAACATTGACATTTTTATTAACAATTTATCGGTTTTACGGTTACAATCGTTTGAGTCTACTAAAAACTAAAATAGAAAATTTACCGAAACTTAAAAATTACCAGAACAAATAGTAACGTAAAAGTTTAAATTCTTAATTTTCCTTTTAAAAATGAAAACAGTTTGACAGAGGTTCGTGGCTAAATAATAACAGCCACACGGGTCAATCGAAGATTAAGCTACGCTTGCCGCGATCGGTTCGAGGATGGGTGACCGTCTAGCGTATATTACATAACAAGACCCCTTCCTATAGGAAAGCTCCAGTTGGTACCGGCACCACCGGCTGTCATTCGATTCGTAAATCTTTGACAGTCCTTACGGGTAGTCAGCTAAGCAGTTGCTCCATGTAAAATAATGATATTCACACGGTATTCACATTCAGCTACATTTGGTTAGACTAGAAGCAACCCCAACATAGTTGGTAAAAGGCTTGGCAGATGGACAGTTCGACCTTTGTCTTTGAACGTGGACTGCTGCGTAAAACTGCGTTGCTTGGAAAAGAAGTTGTCTAAAATCCTGTAAAATTCAATACATTTCATGTTCTAGTTCATAGATATGCTATTTTTCCATGTTACTTAATTTTAGACTTACAGCGGACTGTCGAGTTTTTGTTGTCAATTGAATGACATCTTTTTCGATTTTCGGTTACAATGGGGCCGGCAAGTGAAAGCTGATCTCAGATGGCGCCACTACTGTACGAACCCTTGTCATTAAGTGACATAAGCATTTACATGCTTCGGATTTCTTATTTGCGTTGATTTCTTGCCAATTTTCCGATTTAGAATAGTTTTAAATTGCATTAAAAAAGTTCAATAAAATTTCTTACATTATAAGTTATGTGATCCAGCCGATGCAGGTAGTATAGCTAGGTTACATCCAAATGAGAGTAAATAGTTTTTGAAGACCTAGTCAAACTTAAAATAATCATTTTTAAGTTTCTCATCTCGAGGAAACTGGTGGCTTCCAGTTTCTTCACAATTTGGTATACCACATCTAGGCATTTCCTCAATAATAAAACAACAATAAATAGTCTCAAATTATGAATTCACTCCTAATTCCTTACAAAAACTGCTTTGTTATTGGTCTTTGTGCTACTAGCGCCACTTTGACAGTTGTCGGCCCCATTAGGGCCGGAAGTAGGACAAACCTAGTGGAAGAATTCCGGCCGTTTCTGGGGGATGTGATCTGTCATCGACGATTTTTGACAGACAGGACTGCTGACAGATGTCATTAATGTCCGAACTTAGGTTATTTTTGTAAAATTTATGTGAAAAACATTGATAATTGGAATTAAAATGAATAACCTAAGAAGATTATTAGTAGCTCCAAGTTTTTCTAGACTTAGTTCTACAGCTCCAGCTGAATTCGTTAACAGGAACCCTCGAAACTTGGAGAAAATAAGGATTGCTCGCAAACCTGATGGTTACCACTTAGACGCGCCTGGGAGGAAATTCTGGCACAAGTTTGTTTAACCAACATTGTATCAAATTCTAACTTAACAGATTAGTACTGTTAATTATTGTATGAAAGTGGCTTAAAGCTGTAATATTAGTACACGAAAGAGCCCTTCTTCCGTCTTCCTTTTTATTGTTGTGACTGATGATAAAATATACTGGTATTCTTGTATGTACAGCTATCATTGCTATAACTTTTAGCCCAAAGTGTTTGTCATCCCCAATCTCAATGCCTAAACTAATTTAAAAATCAAACTGCTGAACTTACAAACTTTTTTTATTTTTACAGGCTAATACTAACGGCAAGTAACCGCACAGTAACCGCCGAAGTAGTCCACTTTGTAAATGGTCCAGTTATTCAAGCAAAAACATCAGAGTGGGCACTACGCAAACAACTCTACAGCATCACGGACACTTGTGCTTACATAAACTTAGGCAAAGTCTTTGCACAACGGTGTCTTGAAAGCGGTATCACTGAGATGTACTGTGACATCAAACCTGTTGAAGGTGGAAAAGTCGATAGGTTCATAAAAGAGGTTGTCAATGGAGGTATCAAGTTGGAAGAACCAGAAGTGTACAAGAAACCTAATCCTTGGGATCTACAAAGGCCAGAAAAACCATGGGAAGTTGCTGAACAATAGATTGTAGTTATAATTTAGTAGTAAGTAGGTAATAACCAAAATAAAGTAAATCATTATGATAAATGCAAAAATTGTTTTATTTATTCTATTGGTTTCACTTATTTAAAAAGATATAATTTGTTCAGGTGTGAGGCGTGATATAACTAGATTTGTTTTCTTGTGGTGTCTGTCCTTCTTCATTGCATTATGATAGTTGGTGGCGTACCATTTACATGTATAATAAATACACACTTATTGCAGCATATACTTATCTATATAAATATATATCGCCGGGTTAAAGGCAAAACCTACTGTCTGCATTTTTTTTCAGTTTTTCACTTTAATAGAATAGAATAGAATACTCTTTATTATGTACACCATAAAAGTTACAGATATAAATGTTTAAATTTTACATAGGGTGACACAATGGGCGGTCTTATCGCTAAAAGCGATCTTTTACAGACAACCTTTGTATGGATTAAAGGGGCAGGAGTGACAATACTGCAGGTAGTCAGTGGTGTACCATTAACATATACAATAAATACATACATACACAAAGCATACACTTATCTAATAAGTATATACAATAATACACATGAAACAAGAGCAGGGAACTGTATTATGTAATGATGATGTTTAAGGAGAGAGGAAGTGTTTTTTTACCTGAATCTTAAAAGAGAACAAAGATTGAGCACGCCTTACCGAAACGGGCAAGGCATTCCATAACCGCACTGCTTGAACTGTAAAAGACTTGTCATAATATACCATTCGAATCGGCCTTTAATTCTATAGCTAATGGTAAAACCAACTAAACCGCAGGACTTACCGTTCCCGAGTTACCGAATGTAAAAACCGACTATGTAGTTATTAGACTCAAATAAGAAACAAATAAATCGAGAAAGTGTATCTTTAGAGAATCAAAAACCAATAATTAGTAATATTTTTCCGCAAGATTTCGAAATATACAGCGTGTTACGGAAAGGGTGTATACATATCAAAGGCACGGATTCTCTTGGTGATAACAAACTATATGGCAACATTTTTTGAATACCTCTATGTAGGTACCTACATAATTATAAAGTTAGAAACGTTTTAACTAATTTAAATCAAATGTTTCCCGTTTGCCGCCAAAAGGCGCCACATCATCATGTACATAAATAAAATTAATTTAAAAAATCTTTTGACTACGCCTGCTAATACTAAATTTCTAAAACTAGCTCATGACAAAATACCGTAAAAACATAATATAATTCTCGTAGCAGACAGTCTTAGGCCTGTGATTAACGAAGTAGGAAGGAAAGATTTCATTACATCTACAAACAGCCGTAAACAGCCAGACCCGGAACAACTACTTGTACGTCATACAAATATTTATTCCGTGCGGGAATCGAACCCGCGACACGCAGCGCAACAGTCAATCGCTTAACTAACTGCGCCAACCGTGCCGTCTATGCCGTTTAGAATGTCGCAGGTACGAACTAGACCGAAAGCCACCAAATACTTTCAAGTATTAATTAATACCTGGGTTTCGACCCTGGTATTTTTACGTACTCGTACTTGCAAGCCCTGGTATTGAATGTTGCATATCTCATCCTTAGAGGATTAGGTGGACTAGCTAGGTAATACTAGGTATCGCATTTACCTAATCCTATTATCTAACGCAAAGGCTGCACCAATAACGGAACTTGCTGCTACGGAACCCTTCATGGGCGAGTCCGACTCGCACTTGGCCGCTTTTTTTATTTTTTCCTTTCATGGCAACTGAGCCGGTGTCGAACTGACGACTATTCTGGCAGCGCGCAACGTCACGTTCATAGTTAATCCTACTATCCTACTAATATTATAAACGCGAAAGTTTGTAAGTATGGATATATATATATATTATAAGCAAGGTTACACGCTCAGTTTGGCGTATAAAAACGGCTGGACCAGTTTTGATAAAATTTTGTATCGAGGTAGCTGATACCCTGGATTAACATATAGGCTACTTTTTATCCCTAATTCCCCACGGGATCGAGACTTACGCGGGTGAAACCGCGGGGCGCAGCTAGTACACTGTTGACTGTAGGAATTCACGTTGAGATCCGATGCCGACCTTTTAAAAAGTGGCTAGAATTTGTATAATTTTGGGTGAGAAGTGGGATAAAAGCGAATGAAAGTTAGTTGGGAGAAGAAAAATTGGGAAAATAGTGGGAAATAAATTGCTGTTCTAGTCGAAAACCATCCTTATGACGAAGTTGATTTTGTTCCAAGGCCTGAATACCACTACGGGAACTGAAAAAAGCGGCCAAGTGCGAGTCGGACTCGCACACGAAAGGTTCCGTACAATTGTCTATAAAAATAGCAAAAAAAACACGTTTGTTGTATGGGAGCCCCCCTTAAATGTTTGTTTTATTTTAATTTAATCATTTATTTTTAAAGTGGATATGTAGGTAACTAAATATTCTGTGAATATTTCAAGCGTCTACCTATTGCCGTTATCAATATAGAGCAAAAAAATCAAGTTTGTTGTATGTGAGCCCCCCTTAAATATTTATTTTATTCTGTTTTTTAGTATTTGTTGTTATAGCGGCAACATAAATACATCATCTGTGAAAATCAACTGTCTAGCTATTACGGTTCATGAGATACAGCCTGGTGACAGACGGACAGACAGACAGACGGTGGAGCCTTAGTAATAGGGTTCCCGTTTTACCCTTTGGGTACGGAACCTTAAAAATGACTGCTTTTGTTATTCCATGTGATTTCGTCATGGGATAGACGAGAAAAAAATTAGCATCCCCACTTTACGTGTAACGGTACTTCCGTTTCACGTAAAGTGGGAATTATATTTTTTTTTATATTTTATTTTACCACTTTGTTGGCGTGATTAATATGTGTACCCATGCTAAATTATAGCTTTCTAACCTCAAACTCAAAGCATTTATTTCAATTAAACCATTGACAGGCACTTTTGAATTGTCAAGAAGTCGGTCAGTTACAAATATGAAGCTAGTTGCCCATTCCTAATAGTAGGTTCCTATGGAGAAGAACAGGCAAGAAACTCCACGGACACTCTTTTAAATTAAAATATTGATACAAAATATTGGTTACATCATTTGAAGTTAAACATGTGAGAACGATGCAATACGTCAAAAGCGTCCGTGATAAAAAAGATAACAATTCAAAACTAAATAATTAAAAATAAGCCGTGGCAGCTAAGAGATGACCAGTCCCAACTGACAGCGCTCGTTCACGAACATGACGCATGGATCAGCACCATTCAGCTCAACCATTTTGAAGGGAGTTAAATGATCCAACACACACGCCACCATCAGCGAGACATCTGAGTGAGCATGACATACTCTCATCCGCCAGGGCACATTTAAGTCAACGAAAGACATAATTACCCGGTAAATGGTAGCTCTATTGTACATAGTACTCACACCTGTGATATGCAATTTAATTTTTTTTAACTACGCCTGCTAATACTAAGTTTCTAAAACTAGCTCATGACAAAATACCGTAAAAACATAATATCATTCTCGTATCAGACAGTCCTAAGCCTGTGATTAACGAAGTAGGAAGGAAAGATTTCATTACATCTACAAAGAGCCGTACAAGAATTCTTTTTCTTTTTTTTTTAAAACATTGCCCCACACTAGGAATTTATCCTGTATTGTGGGTGCGTTTACAAAAATTTAAATTCACATACACAAACAGCCAGACCCGGAACAACTACTTGTACGTCATACAAATATTTGTTCCGTGCGGGAATCGAACCCGCGACACGCAGTGCAACAGTCAATCGCTTAACTAACTGCGCCAACCGTGCCGTCTATGCAGTTTAGAATGTCGCAGGTACGAACTAGACCGAAAGCCACCAAATACTTTCAAGTATTTTAATACCTGGTTTTCGACCCTGGTATTTTTACGTACTCGTACTTGCAAGCCCTGGTATTGAATGTTGCATATCTCATCCTTAGAGGATTAGGTGGACTAGCTAAGTAATACTAGGTATCGCATTTACCTAATCCTATTATCTAACGCAAAGGCTGCACCAATAACGGACCCTTTGTCTCAAAAATATGACTTAAAACTTGTAGTCGTAATAAAGTCGTAATGAAGGAACTTTTTTCTTATTTCCCCGTGATTATATAGTACCCCGTGTAAGGAAACCATAGCGACTTCTAATTCTTAATTAAAAATAAGCCGTGGCAGCTAAGAGATGACCAGTCCCAACTGACACCGCCCGTTCACGAACATGACGCATGGATTAGCACCATTCCGCTCAACCATTTTGAAGGGAGCTAAATTATCCAACACACACGCCACCATCAGCGAGACATCTGAGTGAGCATGACATACTCTCAGCCGCCAGGGCACATTTAAGTCAATGAAAGACATAATTACCCGGTAAATGGTAGCTCTATTGTACATAGTACTCACACCTCTGTGATAAGCAATTATATAATACAAAGGAGATTCGAGTTTATACAATGAAAAGATAGTTTTCCAATCTTCATCAGCTCCAACAGTATTTTCAAATGTAAATAAATTAGTTATGGTTGTGGAGCTGGACCAGCATTGAGCCAAGCATTTCAAGAATGTGAAGAGAAGAATTTGTGTGTTATGAACACTATGTTTAATCATAGAAAGGTTCATGCAACCCATACAGGTATACATGGGAAAGGCAAGACGTGGGCAAGACTGTAGAAGTATGATTGAATTTGTGGTTGTGGATGAAAGATTAAAGAGTAAAGTTACAGATACTAGAGCTTATCGGGTTATAATATAGGGACTGATAATTATCTGGTTGGTTGTTCCGTTTGGTGCCGGACGTAAAGAATAACACCATCCCATTTCTTCCCGTGGGTGTCGTAAAAGGCGACTATGGGACTTACTACTAGTAAGTCCCATAGTCGCCTTTGAGACCTCATTCTCTAGCTTGTTCTCTAGTAAGTTACTAGAGAATAAGCTAGAGAATGAGGTCTCAAGTTCTCAACTCGAACAAATTATAATTAGTCTTGAAGAAAATTCAATAGATGGCAGCATAGGTAACAATTATTAAAAGCGTTAAACGGCAGATTATGGCTGAAGTAAGACAGAATAATATGATCGTAATACATAATGGACATAACAACTTTGTACAATTTTTCACTATTCGTGTACGGTGTGGACTGGAACTTGGTACGGCCACTGAAATCATTATACAAGGATTCCAGTGCTTGTGTTATGATAAATGGGGCATACACGGACTGGTTCTGCATCTCAAGTATTCTCAAGGGGTGTTAGACAGGGTTGCGTAGCGTCACCGTGGCTGTTCAACTTGTAACATGGATAGTTGTCTGATAGATTTGAATGAGGGTGAGAGCGGATTGAGAATTAATGACTTGCTTGTCAAATGCCTTCTCTACGCAAGATGATCAAGTTCTACTGGCATCGTCAGAGGAACAGTTGCAAGAAAATAAATGAATATTGACGTAAGGAGATAAGGATCTCCGAAACCATTGTATACAGAAAATAGTTCTTACAGGTATGTACTAGAGTGCTTCCGAACTAAAAAGTCGTGGAACCTTCATTATAGTTGGGTCATTGCTAAACGAAACACATTAATTTTCAATTTCTGAACGTAGAAGTTTCCTTCATAGTACTACAACAATTGTTAACTTACTTTTTACTTCATGAATTGAATACTAATATTTTTTTACTAATATTAAAAATAAATAAATTGCTATATTATATTTATCAAATAATTTGAATTTCTAGTGGAATATTTTGGTAACAATAAAACAATTATTTTTAAAAGAAGGTCAACGTGAGCTTGTACAAAAATGGCGGAAAGAATGATGGCGTCTTTTTCATGCAACGAGACAGCGACAAATATTTGTTTATCTCTTTCTTACTCATGCAACTTCTCGTAAACCACTGGGCACGCGTAGTGATCAATATGTCCACGTGATCTGTCGTCAGTCGCGACTCGCGTAATTGCAAATGCAAAATGTACAGGAAAGAAACGTTTGTGTTACAATGAAATCGTAAATATTTTGTTATTATAAGTTGTAGTGTTGTAGTTTTAAAATGCCTGCGTCTATTGGTGTCAATTTACGTGTAACTGGCCACTGCAGCCAAGGCGGGAGAAAGTATATGGAAGACTTGTTTTCCGTTGCTTATCAACAAACTGAAGACGAGAGGGATTTGGAGTATGCTTTCTTCGGAATATATGATGGCCATGGCGGGAGCGAGGCCGCAGCTTTTGCGAAGGAGCATTTGATGGACTCTATTGTGAAGCAGAGGCAGTTCTGGTCGGACAACGACGAGGATGTACTCAAAGCAATCAGGAATGGTTACATGTTGACCCACTTGAACATGTGGAAAGAGTTAGGTAAACACCAAATTTCACGTTATTAACTAACTTAATTACGATGTGTCGTACTAAAACTCTGCTTTGTCTAGGCCCAAGGCGAGTTCTAAGTGACTGCACCAAATGTTTAGCTTGACCTTGTTGAAGTTATTCATAATTTTTTCTTGAGTGGTTTGACATTGAGTTTACTGAAGTTTTTCGAATGGTCATTGGCGTTATTGTCCGTGCTATTGCTTTGTTAGATAATAGCAAGTAAACTACCTTTGCAAAGTTTTTTGGGAATCCCACTCACTTTGCCAAGTGAAAGCAGTTTTACCAGTTTGAGTTTTTTTATTGGCTCAAGTTTCCTCTTACGAAAATGTTATTTTTAAGATCATTATTGTAGCTCTGAAGAACTATAGAACTGCTCAACCTCAATGATAGCTTACTGGGAAACCTGATACTTGTTTGCATAAACGAACTATAACAACAAGATGGTTTTGCATAACTAATATTGATATTTGGGAATGCTTCTAGAATATTATGTCATAGATTCTAATGTCTAAAATATGTCTATTAGGACTAAATATTTCCATGTATTGGATCTGTAGTGATAGAAGTTTGTAAAAAAGAAACTACAATATTGAAGACAGTGTAATGAAAAACAATGTCTTGCCTGGCAATGTTACTACTCTACCTGTTTATACAGCCTACCAAACAACTTTCACACAGTGAGTGAGTTTGAGATTATAGAATACATATTTTAGAGATGCCTATGTCCACTTATCCAGCAGTGGACTCCAATAGATTATGAAGACAGTATCAATATTATATACTATCATTTGTCCACAGCCCACATCATGTTTTATCAAGTCACTCTTTCAATACAAACAAAATAATTTAATTTTAATTAGAACACAATAAATACCTTTCACATTTTTATTGTAAGGAGATTCCTAACAAAAGTAGCTGCTAAGTAGAATCAGAAAAGAAAATCAGAAGCAGCTTTGCAAAATAATCAAACCATTAGTATCTAATTAAAATACATTTCTATAAGTAAACTTTTCAGCTTCATTAAAGATATTTGATGTTTTAATGTGAAAAAAAACAGCATTCGTCATAACCTAAAATACGAAAAATGAAAGCACAAAATATATGTTATTTTAAACAATGTCTATTGTTTGAAAATTAAATCCTATTGTTAGGCTCAGTCTACAAGACATGATATAAAAATAATTACACAATATTCTTGTTTTCTTACAGAAAAATGGCCAAAAACTGTAACAGGGTTACCAAGCACGGCGGGTACAACCGCAAGCATAGCTTTTATACGCCGTGGAAAAATATATATTGGACATGTTGGGGATTCCGCTATTGTCCTTGGTTACCAAAAAGATGGTAAGTGGTTGGAGAAGGACCTGTCAAATGATAACCTACTAGGAGCCATTTGTGTGCAAGCACTCAATGTTTTTCCAGAATATGTTTATTGTTGTTTTGAGGGAATTTTTCTTATGAACAAGCACTGTCATACAACATTCCTCGGGTTAACAGTATAAAATTCTACACCATTACTCAACATTTTCATCAAGCCACTGTGCATTTTTATGTTTATAGGTCTAAAACATCAAAATAATTATACCTATGTCAGAGAAAAAGTTTTGAAGCTGACTTACCATCGTTTCGACTGGCCATCATTTTGGTTACATCTTTGTTCCAAATTCGAATCGAAGAGCAAGCAAACTCCGATTTTTTTCTCTTTTTCAAATTCGTGATTTGAAAACGAGAAGAAAATCCGAGTTTGCTTGCTCATACTGAAGCAACAAGCTTTGATTAGAGCATCTATAAGTCAATAGTTGTATAAAAAAAAATATCGAAATGGTTTTCCTTATTTTATTATCCATTCTGACGTTTAAAATTATGGATTACTGAACCTGAAGTAGCCGCGCAAGCTCTTCTTCAGTCTGGGCCGAGTTGGCGCGAAACGTAAGTGCACAACTTCATGTAAGTCGTTCTGTGGTTTAAAGAATTTACCATCGATACCTGGAGACTGGCGGCTGCGTGTGCTGGCCAGGACGACCACGACACCGGGTCACAGTGGCACGAAAATTGGTTTATTGTTACCACCAGTCTGCGTCATCGTCACCTGCCCTCAGCACAGGTCCAAGAATAGCTTCGAGACTCATGGACTGACTGTTTGCGCTCGACCTGTTCGAAGGAGACGCGAAGAACTTGGCCTGACACCTCATAAGCCAGCCAATGGTCCCAAACTGACACGAGCTTTCAGAATGGGGCGCCTACAGTTTGCACGCGAACATTTGCATTGGAAGCAACGATTGACGTTGACTCCAATGAAACCAGGTTCTCTATAGCTATACAGATGAAACCAAGATTATGCTTAATGGCAATGTTGGACGGAAGAAAGTCTACCAAAGACAGGGAGAACGTTTTCAGCAATGTTGCATTAAAGAGAAGGCGAGTTATGGCGGTGGGTCATGGACAGTCTGGTGGGGAGGTTCTGACGGGACCACGGTTGTCGCCACTAAATAGTCACTGATACATTCATCAATACCAAGAGGCTTATGTGATGCCAAATGCCGAGTTTCTGGGCCAGCAGTTCATTGTTTTTATGCATGAAATCATTCAAGGGCGCACAATGAAAGAATTGTTCGAGAATACCTGCATGACGTTATAGTATCGCAATAATGGAATGGCCAGCAAGAAGCCCTGACATGAATCCAATAGAGCACTTATAGGATGAGCTGATGAGGTGTGTTCTAGCTAACCAACCAGCTCCAGAAACTTTGCAGGAGCTGAAAACTGCCATCTTGGAAGCATGGGAAATTATTCCGCAGGACGTCCTAGTGGTATTAATTAATTCCATGCCGAACCGCATAACGGCCGTCGTAAATGCTCTTGGAGGTAACACAAGTTACTAAATAAACCAATAAAAATCCACACAAATTTTGCCCCAGAGACGCGCGAAAAGACGAAATATTGTATTTTTTTTTTTTCAATTTTGGGACAATGACATACGGAAATGATCGTGAGTGACTGGATTCAATCTAATTTTTGTTCTTTGTACTACTATTATTCAAGAGACCTTTAAACAAAAATATGCAGGGTGGCTGGATTCAGGTGTCCAGTAGTGTATTTTCGTTTGCTTTTTATAAGAATATTCTAGTCCAAGCACGTTAGCTGAGTGGCCATTGTTCTTTATACTCCATCTACTCTCACATAAACCATTAACATTTTAATTTTATAGGTTGTGAGGAGTGGGCTGCAAAACCATTGACATCAGACCACAAACCAGAATCCACAACAGAAATAGAGCGCATCCAAAGATGTGGTGGCAAGGTAGTCTCGAAGGCTGGCGTCCCTCGCGTTGTATGGAACAGACCGCGTCTTGGTCACAAGGGACCAATAAAGAAGAATACGCCCATGGATGAGATACCGTTCCTAGCGGTAGCAAGGTCACTTGGAGACCTTTGGAGTTATAATCCTCAAAATGATGAGTTTATAGTCAGCCCTGACCCTGATGTTGGTGTTTTGACTATAGACCCGTCTAAATTTCGGTGAGTGTGAACATAAATACTATGAACCATTGAACATACACTTTTGACAAAATACAATACAAAACGGGTTCCTCCACCACTTAGCCCTATTTATTTAAATTTATGTTTTCCATCCTGAAATCCCATCTCAGAAACTTTATAAATGTGTATATTGTAAGATTAAAGGCTGTGTGATATGTATATCCTTATTAAGTATTATCCTTTATAAATATTAATTTGTTGTTACATTACAGGTGTCTGATCTTCGGCACTGATGGCCTGTGGAACATGATCTCGCCAGAGGGCGCCGTCAGTCTAGTTCAGGCCACCGAGCGGCACAATGAAGCCGCCCTCGTCGGAGGGAATGGAAACCAGCCAAGAGACTGGTTGAACCCATCCAAAAGTCTAGTGGATCATGCTCTGGAAAGGTACTAAAGTCAAAGTATTTATTTCAAACTAGCGACCCGGATTCGCACGGGTGCATGCTAAATATACTACAGAATGTCTTAAAAGAATAAAAAATGGTTATCGTGGGTTATCCCTAAGAGATAGACAATCACCATCGCGGACTTTTTTGTAGACATTTTTAAGATGTACAATACTAATAATGGCTGGTATTCAGCCAGCTATTGCAATGTAAGCACGAAAAGATGTGTTTATTTACGACATCACATTAGAAACCTCTAAAATTATCAGTGTTTCTCTACTATATTATGCATGTATTATACATATAAACCTTCCTCTTGAATCACTCGATCTATTAAAAAAAACCGCATAAGAATCCGTTGTGCAGTTTTAAAGATCTAAACATACATAGGGACATACACACAGTGGGAAGCGACTCTGTTTTATACTATGTAGTGAGTAGTCATAGGTACATAAATGGGGGTAAGTAATATACGATATAATTACAAAATCTCTATAACTTTACAAGATATAACAACTGAATCTATAATTTTATTTGATATAATGATCAGTTAATATAATAAACGATTGATATAATTTTAAAGGAACAAATTTTTATAAGCATAACATATATTGAATATAAATTTTTTTGATATACTACTCAAAATACATATTAGTCTAATATTTTTATTATTTATTTTTTATTTATTTATTTATATCACAATTATAACACCTTATATGATAAAACGCCTAGTAAAAAACACAAAGCAAAATGTACAACACCAACATACAACACCATACATGCAAGCAAGCATGCAGCAGGAATGGTTTCTCTTTCTTTATAAACTTGATGTGGCTGGCATATTGATGGCCCAGAGGCCCCAAACTAATATGAGTTCAAACTGAGCAATTAAACAGTTATGATGAACATACAATAATTTTTTCCATAGATGGTCAAACACTAGAATGAGAGCCGACAACACGTCCGTGGTGACCCTCATGCTGGACCCGCCGGGCCCGCCGCGCGCCACCGTGCTGCGCTCGCGTAGCAGTGCGGCGCGCCCAGTGCCCGCCGCGCCCCCCGCGCCCGCGCGCCCCGATGAGCCCGAGCCGCGCCCCGTGCCGCAGAACGGACTCACCATCATGACGCGCTACTCCGACGGCGAGCGTGCCGCACCCGCGCCCCCGCCCCCGCCACCTGACGTGCCCCTGCCGCCCTGTGCCACGCTCGACTCCCGTCTACCGGCCGCGCCCCCGCACACAGACACCCCGCGGGAGGCACCCGACCCAGATGATGACGCCATCGTCAACTACGGTAACCCCGCCGAATCATACTTCATGGCTCGTCTCCTCAATCGTACCCGCGTCGTCAACACACTGTCGGCCGTCCACGAGGAGATCGCGGGCACCCCGGCGCCGACGGAGCCTTCCGAACCCCGCGAGCCCACGCCCGCGCCTGCCACCGTCGTGCCGGACGTCGAAGCAGAGTCTGACGCGTCCATTGTCAACCGTCCTCCTCTCCCGCCCCGCGCCGCCGTCGGCGAACCGGCCGCGACCGCTGCGGATCCCTCGATCTTGCCCGACGATGATGGTGGTATCCAGATCAATGAAGTTTCGTCGAGCTCACCCACAGAGGGCCCACCAAAGCCGCGCGGACGTCGTCCACGAACCGACGCCAAGCGCGACCCCGCGGCGGCCGCGCCCGACCGCGTGCTGCGCTCGCACCACGAGGCCGAGCCACCGCAGCGCCCGCACACGCGCCAGGCCACGCGCGCCCGCCCGCCCGTCTCCTCCCCCGCGCCGGCCCTCGACCGCGTCGTCATACTCACCCGCCGCGCGCCGCCTGTACCCTCTCCCGCACCTCCGCCGCCACCGAGAACCGACCGGTTGGCGGCCGGGGACGCGAAACCCTCAGGGCGCCGCGTCGCACCCGCACCCGTCGAGCCCATCCCTATCGACGAAGAGGCGAAACGTAGCGGCACACGCTCCACGCGCTCTCAGGGCGCTCAGGGAGTGACACCTCTAGCTCAGAAGATAACACGCAGCATCGGGCTGTACGCCCGCGAGCTGCGCGGCGCGGCGGTGGCTGCGGCGGCTGCGGCAGGTGCGCGGGCGGGAAACTCGGCGCGCGCCCCGGGCCCGGCGCGGCGGGTCCCGGTGGCGCGTCGCCCGCCCCCCGACCGCTCGAAGGAGAACCTCGGGGCCGCCCGGGGCCGCGCTCGCGCCCGCGCCGCGCCCGCCGCGTCGCCGCCACCCTCGCCCCCGCCCGGCCCGCCCGAGCCGCCGCGCCCGCGCACGAGACGCGCGGATAGCGCGCGCGACGAGCCCGAGGTGCACTCCACCACGGCCGAGCCGCCGCCGCCCTCCGCATGCGCCGGCGCGCCCGCGCCCACGCCCGCCCGCCCGCGCGCTCTGCGCTCGCGCAACGATGCGTCGGAGCCGGTGCGTTCTGTGCGCGACCAGGGCGCCTGCAAGCGCACGCGCTGCGGCGAGGACGGCGGTGGCGGCGCCAGCAAGGCGGCCCGCCTGGCGCCCGAGCGATGCGCGCGGGCGCTGGGCAAGCGCGCGACGGGCCCATGGGCGCCGGCGCTGGCGCTTCGCAACCGCTTGCGCCGGCGATTGGCCAAGTAGCGTGGGCGGCCCCTGCGCCTGCGCCTCGGTCCGACGCCGACGTCGGATCCAAAGATGACTGCGTCGTATACGGTTGATTTTCTGTTGTTGTTTTTTTATTTTTATCGCCGTCTCGGGCGTCGCCGCAGACGGCGGCTAGGCAGTAGGTAGTGGAGTTGGGTGACTCTGTCCTAGGACCGCTCGGGGCGGCCCGGGCCCCACGACGTCGGCCGGGCCCCGCGACGTCGTCGGAGGCCCGCTGCCGCCGTCGACGTTAAACAATAGTACAAAGGTATATTCTATATTTAACGTGTAAGTTTACCGCGTGGACCAGGAGGATTTTATTAGCCCTAGTAGATATTTATTTTCTCTATATTTATAGCTTCTATCGTAATGCATTTAACCGTAGGCGAAATGTGAATCTGATTTTCTTTGTTGTGACGTTGAGTCAGAGGCTACTCTTAGTAACTTCAGATAGATAGTCTGCCTTATAAAGCGAGAGTACAACATGTTAACATTTTTATAAATATTTTTTATGATCACATTTTTCAACTTCAAGTTTTAAGCAACAAAACTTTCTTATATGATGTTAAATTTAGAGTCGTAATAAATGATAATTGAGTAATATCTGAGCATGTGGCACTTACGCTTTACACTGCAGTATTTGTTATAATAGGGTGATATCCGTTTATAATTCACTAGATTTTAGACCCAAACATTTTGACAAATTGTTAATATACTTGATAGTATACATATTTATTATATAAAATTCTTTATTATATTACCTAATTGGAACTATACCAAGAGTGCTTTCTCGAAATATAACGTTAATTAAGAGTGCTACCTAAATATTATGGAAAATGTACAGATACATTGTGTACAGTTAACACCAAAATTATTTGTTTAGATTGTGCTAATGTGTATTTTATATAAACTTAGCTAGATATTGGAGAAGTTATTCTTTTGGGAAAAGAATTGTTTTATGTACTTCCTAATTAAGGTTTATTGATTTTAGGACTTCATACTGAATGTTTGTTACATGTGCCGAAATAGTTAATTGTGACAGAGCTCAAACGAGCGACGGTAACTCTGTTTACTCTATAAACATATCTATTAGCATAAAATAGTTGTACAAACACACAAAAGTGAAACTCAACATATTCTTCGGTTAAGGATTAGTATTTGGTGCATGAACCATTGTTAGTTAACTCGTTCATCGATCTCCTCATAGTTATCCATTTGTTAAATAATATCTTACACTATCCACCTCCACTTTAAATTTAACTATCGAAATAATGTGATTATGAGACCATTGATTTATTTAAAACCAAAAAGGTTTTGCATGAATGCAACTTTGTTGACACTGTAAAATATTATAAAAATATTTTTTGAACAGCAACATAAGATGATTTGAATAGATGTACCTAAGAATGGACTGAAGATGTAATGTTAAGTTAAAGAGTCCAAGTTATGTACATATTAATATAATAAATGAAAAAGTAATAGTGCCTCATTTGTTACCGACTTAACAAATACATAGGTAAAAGTGTTCTTTCATATATTGAGATATGTATTTTTATTGAAAATAAAATTTATGCTTTGTAATTTAGCTGTAAAAGAAGATTTAATATAATTTGTTAAGCTAATTGTGTAAAGATTTTAAAAATTGGCAGTCTGTCGCTTATATTGTGAAATCAAGGAAAATGTATAGTTTAGTTATTGAATTTTGTTTGAACAGAGCTGTAAGAGACAGAATGTCAAGTTGAGAAAAAAATTGGTAACAATTTTGTAACATGCGAGGGTATGAATGCCTTGAAGAACTAAGGGCCGTAACCTGACCAATGGGGTTATGGCAATCGCTAACGATATAGATTGAGATGCTAAAAACAAATTTTATTACTATACATAATTGAAAGTAAAAGGATTATTGTAGATTTTATTTTTTGATTTAAATAAAGTTTGTATGAAATAGATACTCGTATTTTACTCTCACATGCCCCACGCCTATAAAGTTAGCTATAAAAAAATTATATAAATTAAAAATATATTTAATTTAATTTCGGAAGTCGGTGGCCCTAAACAAAAATACAAAACCAAAGACACCGGACTTCCGAAATTAAATTAAATATAATATTTAAATGTGGGTGTACACAGGTACACCTCTGCCCAACCCTTCGAGGAAACAAGGCGTGATGTTATATTATGTGCATCCGAAGTTAAAGTTATTTTTCACTTTTTAGTGGTTTTGTTGGAAGTCGGTTGTTTGTTTTGTAAAAAAGTTTTTTATTTTTCAGTTTTTAGTGGTACCTACTCCACACCAATTCGTATACAACTACTTGCTATGAAAACAACAGTGACAGGAAGTTTTATTACACCATCAACATACACCGAGTGGATTAAATACGTATTATTGAAGATTTAGCTGTAAATCTGTAATGTAATGAGACCGCGCAAGCTTACTCTACCAAATAAAAGAATTATAAAAATCAGTTCTTATACAAATAAGTTATGCCTGAACATATTATATAATACTAGCTTTTGCTCGCGGCTTCTTAACTCTAGGAATAAGATTTTTCATGCAAACAAAACCCCCCGTTTTCCCCCCCCTTAATGGTCATATTTCCAAAAACTCCTTTATAGCGGATGCCTACGTGCCAAATTTCAGCCCAATCTGTTCAGTGGTTTGAGCTGTGTTGATAGACCAATCAGTCACGGTTTCCTTTTATATGTATATATGGCTAGATATATATATATATTGAGAACCTCTTCCTTTTTTGAAAATATAAAAATCGCTATATGTATGCCTATAATATTTGAGGAGTTCCCTCAATTACTCATGGATCCCAACATCAGAACTGGATTTTAATAAAAGTGGGACCAATCTGGAAGTATATCCTTTTAAATAAAAAAAAGAATTTTCCAAATCGGTTCATAAACGACGGAGTTATGAGGTAACAAATATAAAAAAAAATGCAGACGACTTGAGAACGTCCTCCTTTTTGAAAAGTCGGTTAAAAATGAGTCGCTGCATTCAAACAAAAGTTTTTTGAACCTTTTGCCATTGGTGGGATTTAATTATCCTTCAACCAATCACAGCAGTAGACACGCGCTTGACATTTGTCACTCATTTTCGTTCGAAAAATTTAAAAATTTCACTGTTTTTCTGCTCTGATTTCACATAATTATTTTTAAAATGTCTCATAACTCGGTACCTTGGGCTTCGGCCCGTTAGCACCAACACGCGATTCAACTCCGCCCTGACGACCCACTGAACAAAAATGTTGGAGTATGGGTTTGGGTGGCTAAGGTGGATTGGCTATCTAAACACGGATAAATGGCTCTAAAATGACTGCCTCGTTGGCCGTCTACCGACCGTGGTCGTCAAGCGCTACTGCCGAGCACGATGTCCGATTTATCGCCTTGACGTCGAGTCCCAATAACACTGCCCGACCTGGGAATCAAACCCCGGACATCGCCTTGACGTCGAGTCACCGCCACGTCTACTTCCAAAACTCCTTTTATTCCCGCCTCGTCGAATCGTTGAAAAAGTCTATATTATTACCGCCACGTCTACGTATCTATTTTTTTTTGTACAGTCGTAAAAAAATACTCACAGTTGGTTATTTGGGTATATATATATTACATAGCATAAATAAATACTCAAAGATATAATACAATGTATGTATAATACTTATGAGTTTTTAACCCATAGTTAAAATCAAGAAAATACTGCGTAATTTTTAGTGCCTAACATCGATATTGCGGTTTTAACCGTTTTATGCTCAAAAAATAACGTCACAGATAGAATATATAAATATAACGTAGGAATATCTATACTTGGTCCAATTTGCTAATAATACCATAAAATCGTATGTATATTTTTCTGTTTAATATTTTTTATAAATGTATCCTATCTTTTATTCCAAATAACTATTAGTATTTTTTTTATGACTGTACAAATAAAATGGTTAAGTAGACGTAGCGGTAATAAATAGTAGATTATTAACCAAGGGGATAAAGCAGTGTCTTCTATCGCGGATGACGATTTAAATCGCGAGCGTAACGAAAGACTCGAGGTTGACTCCTGAGCGAAGCGAGGGATTTAAGACGAGTCCTGAGTGTAGCGAGGGATTTAGGTTCACCCAAGACTAAGACAGCTTTATCACCGAGGAAAATACTATACTTTTCGTACCATTTGCGAAAAAATGAACACAATATTATTATGAGATAAGCATTTTAGAACATTAACTTATTTATAAAATTAAATTAAAATAAACTTAAGGTTTATGTATTTGAAGAAAACAAAAACGCGGCAAATTCCTAGACTAATATTTTTTTGTCGGAAAAGCAAAGGCATCAAGCTCATACGGCCTCGTCGGTTTTCGTAATTTTATTTACTTAATAATCATAACTGCATAATAAATGCCTGTACGAAAAGAGACTTTTCGTACCACTTGCTCAAAAAAGTGACATTCTATGCCACAAAAAGCGAACATAACAATAGTCATTTTTAATCTGTTAAAAACCGGGAAAGGAAATTGTACTGAATTTCATTCATCCTCTAGGAATGTGATTTAAATTTGGAATACTTACCGAAATTTATATTGAACTACATCTGTGTTTACACCATTGAGTTTGTATATAAAGCATTATACATCTTTTTGAAAAAGGAATACGCATTTATTATGCAGTTATGATTAAAATAAAATTACGAAAACCGACGAGGCCGTATGAGCCTGATGCCTTTGCTTTTCCGACAAAAAAAAATTAGTCTAGGAATTTGCCGTGTTTTTGTTTTCTTCAAATACTTAATTAAACGTTAAGTTTATTTTAATTGTCATTATTTTTAATAAATGCTTATCTCATATTATTATTGTGTTAATTCACTCTCACACTCAGGACTCGTCTTAAATCCCTCGCTTCGCTCGTGATTTAAGTTTTTAACACCCTCGCTACGCTCGGGAGTAAACCTCGGGTCCTTCGTTACGCTCGCGATTTAAATCGTCATCCGCGACAGAAGACACTGCTTTATCCCCTTGGTTAATAATCTAATATTTTCAACGATTCAACGAGGCGGGAATAAAAGCGGGAGTTTTGGAAGTAGACGTGGCGGTGACTCGACGTCAAGGCGACAAATCGATGTCCGGGGTTTGATTCCCAGGTCGGGCAGTGTTATTGGGTGTTTCTATCAGGAATCTGTCAGTAACAGCCCGGAGTCTGGATTCGTGCCCGGTTTTTGGCAATGGCGAGCAGTGGTGGCCCAGTGGTAACGGCCTCGACTTACGAGTTGTTAGGTCGTAGGTTCGAAGTTCGAACCCAGGCAGGCGCTTTAACTTGTGTAAATAATTTCATTGCCACAGCTCTCAAAACGGTCGAGGAAAACATCTGCATCGTGAGGAAACCGGCATGTCCTATATCCAAAAATTCGAAGACATGTGACGTCTACCAACCCGCACTGGGCCTGCGTGGTGGATTGCGACGATAGCCGACTTTTAATGATTTTATACTGAAGATCACGTCTAAACGAGTAGTGTTAAGGATTTGATAAAAATATATGATAAATTAGAGTATTTTCTCAATAACTTAATATGTGAATATTTTAGACTATATTTATATTACATAGTGAAATTAATTTGTAAAGTTATGTCTAACGCGGATACAAAACTGAGAAAGTAGAAGCGTATTTTCTGAAACCTTCACCAATTTAAAGATAATTTAATTATTATTTTATTTATTGTATACGCGTTTTATTAAAATACCTTTTGTTTTGTATAATAAATTAATAATGCGTCAAATTGGGGATAGCGCTCCTTGATGGGCGACTCTTATTACTGGCTGAACGTACGACGCGTTGCGTGTTCTCAGTACAGAGCACGCAAGCTAACCACTCAAGGTCGCTGGCATATATCCGCGTCTTAAAGCCCAATCAGCGAGAGGAGGGCTAAGTCCCAGCAGTGGGAAAATTATAGCCTGATTATGTTTGATGGCAATGGGCTCGCCCCCTTTTACATGGGACTTAAACATAAAATACACCGTGGGAGTACTATTATAATAGGTACGAGTACATCTCTGCCTAATCCTTCGGGGATTACAGGCGTGATGTTTTGTTAAAATGGCAGGGGGTGAGTTGCGCACTCTTATTGGACCCCCGAAAACTGTAGTTAGCACGTTAGCACATAGTGACGTGATATCAACAAGGGGGCAATATATCCTGAGGAGTGGAGAGGTATTCCACGGCTATCAGGACAATCATGGAAGTACGGTCGACAAGACCCCTACCAGCATCTTACTGAAATACTTCCGAGCACGTTTGCTTTAGCGAATCTCCACACAAGCCGGCCAATAAAGGCAACAAAGAGGTGGGAGCTCTGTTCTTCGTGAGTGTTCAATCCAGCCGGTCAATATAGGCATGCCTGAAGGCAGAGATGAGGAACAAGACTCGTCCCAGGAGATACGTTCCATGTGGTCGCTTCTGCCCAACAGCTCGCCACATCGCTGCCCTGCGGGTATAAGTATGTCTCTTGGCATACCATCGAGCCATAGCTCCTCACTCTAGACCTGTTTCGGAAAAGTGAACGCTACCGCGGCCCCGGCACAGACCTTGCGCAAGTCCCATCACGACGTCAACGTAGACGAGATACGTGTGGGGGGCATTATTTTTATTATTTATTATAATATAATTATTTTTTTGCGACAAAAGTGCGACAGTTTTTTGTGCACGTACCCTAAATGAAAATAATGGTCCGGTCGAAAAGAAACACCAAATATAAAAAAAAACGAGTGTACTTTACACCAAACCACTGAAGTAAAACTTACAAATAGCTATACTAATTATACTTCTGTAACTCTCACGTCACTTCCGTAACGCTCTCATCATGCATTCACCAGCTTACCCCCACAAGTCAAGCGTGCCCTAAAGAAGTTTTACTTCAATAAATAATACTGATTTATAATGGTTGCGATCAGTTAACTATTTTTAGATGATGCTTTAGAGTTTAGACTAAAATCATGGTGTTATATAGATACCTTTTGAATCACACGTAGATTCCTGAAAATCTCCCACTTAAACACGTCAAATTGCAGCAAATTGTCTTAAAAGCACAACATTCCGAACCGGCAAACATAAATCATAATAATCCACAATAATGATAACTACGCGTTCAAAATAACTGTTTCATACCCCAGGTAGTTTTTACGCGGTGGCCGATGAATGCGGAAGCTATCGGTCCAGATGCATCGTCCCCTAACATGAATGGCCACCAACCCGCCCTATTTTTATTCACACCACTGTCTGTCGGCGCGCGGGAGCTCACCCTACTATTTCAACTCGGCTAGGTTATAGTTTGGGCGCGCTCTAGCGTCCTGCCGTACTCCCTACTCGCCGGTCGTCGTCAGTTACGCGACGAACGTAATATGTGTCGCATCTGTTTATTTACCGCAATCCGGTTAAAATGTGACTTTTCGATAAAAATTGTGGAAATAACATTGCTGTAGTATTATTTAAAAGTGGCGTTATTATTAACAATTTTGTAAGTGCGTTTCCGGCGTGTAAAAACGCAGCATTGACGTGAAAAAACGCGGGAATTTAGCCTATCGGCAGTGCAGTGCGTTTAGTTTATCGATCGAGTCTGTTGTGTTTGCTACTGCATTGGTGCATTCGAAATAAACTTAAATGTAGTTGTTTACCTCTCTCTCTCAGCTTTCTCGTATTTTACTTTGTAAATACGCAGAATCGCAGTTATTGTTATCACTAGGGTTAATAGTTATCGATCGGAGATGACCTAAACGACTCTGCGAAATCAGGGTCATTCAGGATTGACAAAAATACACATGTCGCCGGTTTTTGACATTTTGATCACGTTCACAACCGGATCTGAATAAATAAACAATGTTTAAAGTATAAAAAAATAGCGAACTCGCATTCCATATGTTACCTAACAAGCTCTACTAGTTTTTTTACCCTACATGGAGGATATTTCGGTAATACGTCGTTTGTGAGTGTTAACGAATGGTTTTTATCGCAGTAGTTAGAGTATTAACGATATTCGTTAGCAGATAATGAATCTCTTGAATAATAAGGCGAAGTGCTAATCCTTACATTAATTAAATTGAGACCTAGGAAGCAGTCCAGCTAACGTTTTTTGGCGATTTAATGATGAAGTTTTAGGACAGCCAAGTCTGCTGTACGATATAAGTCTTGTGTTAAAAATAGGTTTCGGGACATGCCCAAAGCCCAAAAATCCATTGTTGCCAAAAAGCTTGTATCAATCTGCCAGGTACCTATAACACAACACAAAAGATTATAAAAATCGACCTAACCTACTTATGTTGATGCGGGAGAGAAATTCAGTCGGTATTGAAAAATCATAGGTACGTAAATGTGCCGACACTGAAGGACCAGTGCCACACTACACCACAAACCAGGCTGTTATCATGACGACTTTGTATTCTATAACAATACAGCTTACCTTCAGATTCTAGTAAGATCTTTCAGACAATGCATCCATCATGTTTCTTCACGGTTCAGCTCGCATGACGCAATGGAACTTTACGCTGGCAGAATATCGTCCACAAAGGACCCCACCTAGCACAGGCTAGTTAGTACCTAAGCGGGAATTGGCTAGGTGAAGTGAGCTTGACCTGTCAATAGTTTCAATGACAGAATACACCGGCCGGTCTAGAGAAATGAAGTAGGTACCTATTCATTCATTTGCCTACTGCCTGCATTCATTAATAGAGTTTGATAAGTCTGTAATTAGGTCAACCTAATGAATTAATCGATATGTTTTGTAAATATTCCATTGATAAGTGTTAATTTAATTAGCAATAGCGTGTTTAGGGTAACGTTGTCATGTTATGGGTCTGCATCCCAATTACGTAACACACTTTCTTTCCTAATCCCTTGCTTCATATTATCTGCTTGACAACGTACTTAGATAGCGTAATGAATTTTGTCGAATTGTCAAAATGAAAAGTGTGGTATAATTACCCCGCTGGATTGGCATGTTATGCGAAGGAATGCTACGGGCATTTCGTGGTGCAAGTTTTGGGTATGAATGTGGTTGACTAAAAAACATCCCAAGTAGCAATGGTGGTTCTATAGCGGGTGACTAATGGTAGAAATTTATTCTTTAAGCTTGTCTAAGTAAGGTGTATAAGAGCTCTGTAGCACACTATTCAGCCCTTATACCATCGGTTTGGGCACAAATTATTCAGCCTTAAGTTCGCAAAAGGTGTTTAAGAGGCCGGCGATGGATGCGTAGTTCATACAAACGTAATAACAAAATAATTTTTAAATCAAACATATTCTTAAGGTAGTGTGTCTTTATTCCGATTGGAATACAGAATATCTAGGTTCCCAAATATATATTTTGAATGGACACTGATTTCAACGAGTTATGAGAAAAATAAGTTTTCTATAGAAATTTTAAATTCCTCATATCTCGTATTTATATCATTGTCCTTTCAAAATATATATTTGGGAACATAGATATTCCGTAATTCAATCGAAATAAAGACACTACCTTTAAGAATATGTTTGGTTTACAAATTATTTTGGTATTAGGTACGTTTGTATGAACTACGCATGCTACGCCGGCCCCTTAAGAGAGAACAGTGGTCTTAAAGCTGATCAACGGCACTATAAAAGATTCCGTGTGGTTCTTCATACAGACAAGAGAGTTATAAGAAGTAACGAGTGAACATTTATACAGCCTGTACTTACAAAATAGTAATGAAAGCTCACAAGTGTACCCTAAAAACTACTACTGGGTCGCTTTCTCTCTAAATTATCACTTGAGTACCACATTTTGTCATAAATATTTATTTTTAAATAGAACACGCGCAACATTGGTCATGCGAGTGCCTTGTCTATAATCAATTTTTAATGTAATTTTATTATTACTGTTGTTTTATTATTACTCACTTGTGTTTATTATATTCTATTGAGTTAATATTAGGGGTAATGTAAATTTATTGTAAAGTATTTACATATTTACAGTTTAAAGTTTCACGCGCCTCGGGAATAATGCCTTTTATCAAAAAAAAACTTTCTAAATATGCAGAGACGAACAAAGCAATTTTTCACATTTGTGTTTTTATGGCATCAAAATCGAAAAAAAAGAGAAATATATATATATATATATATGTATATTTATATATGTATTAAAGTTGTTATCCGTTTTCGTTAAATTTGTTATCTGTTTTTGTAATTTGTTATTGTTATATATCTCACTGACTTTGCTCCAAAACGGGTAAATGCGGTGCAGTTTTGCTAAAACGCTACAATATGGCGCAAGGCCATTCCTGGTCTTAGTTGAATCGCATAGTACAGACGGCTACACATCAAGCTATACATTTCCAGTATAAGCTGATCTTGCATTGTGTAGGATTTCCGGGCAATGAGAGGTCCAATGTTACTTTGGTGAATTTTTCTGCATACGCCCGCGAAGGTTTAGGGGTAGGGTAGGGGAGGACACAACGCGAACGAAGTCGCGCCGGGCAGCTAGTATTTTATAATAATAATAGCCCGTGAAAGCGCTAAAAGCTGAATTTTCCCTAAACAAACGGTTTAAATGCGGGGTGATTTCGTAAAACAATAAAATGACAGTTGATTGCAGAATTAGAAATATTCTTCAAAATTCTCGTATTGTGATAGAAACTGTGTAACGCAATTAGGGAGCTGATGCTACGTCATGTAGGTTCAGTTCTGTAACACAAATAAGTACTTCAACTACTACGTAAGTAGTGAACAAAAATATTGTAAAAACTTACTCCGCTTTCTTTTCATAGCAAAATGGACAAAACGAATTGGAAAAACAGAGAAAAAAACTGCTGAATCCGTTAACCGCAATGAAATAAAAAAGAAACTCTGTCCTCAAAAGCTTCAGCACGACCCGTTTATTATACGATTAAAATAAAGTCAAACTGTGATCTAGTTCTCAGACGTCGTACTTCGTTTGTGGAAAATATGGTGCCGCTTTGGCCTTTTCCTGCAAGACTAATGAACAAGAGTCCTGTGCGTGGTCCGAAACGCCAGACGGACGGACTGACAGACGGACAGCTGAGGCTTAATATTAGGGTTCTGTTTGCCACCCTTTGGCTACAAAACCCTAAAAAGTAAGTAATGATTAGGGAATCCTAAATTCGACTTAATATGGCCGGGTGTCATGGTTTCAAGGAAAAGTCTATACGACGTTTTGGTTATATTAGTGTATTATAGAGGTCACCATAATTATGACTGAGACAAGATGGTTGGAGCGTTATTATGAAAACATATTTTTAATAATTAACTAAAACTATTGAATTATAAAGAAATAGAAGAGGGAGTTCCCTGAAAGATTAACACAACTACTACTACATATCATAATAATTTAAATAATGTAGACACAGTAAATATTTTGTAATCATGGAAATTATCTTTTAATTTTTCTGTTATTTTTTCATACAAGCACAATATTTCACATGCGAATCAAAACGGTTGTCGTTAAGTCGTTTTATGACACTAGTCCAACGTTTCAGTCATTTGACAACCTCATTATGACATAAACGGTCACTTAAGGGTCTCATCACAACCAGTTATGGACCGTAACGTCGGTCTTTTACTTTTGTTTAACTTGTATATAACGTTCAGCGGTGATTAGCTGACTACGAGTACTAACCGATAATAAATAATGTCGTGTAATTTGGGCCTTTTTCGGGTTTTATAAATGTTTATATTCACGCTTATGTTTTTTTTTTTTTTTTCTTTTTTTTTTTAAAGGGGCTTTTACGCATAGCGTATGTCAGTCCCATCGTATCCTAAACAATAGTAGGTACTTCACAACACGTGGGCCATGAATATGAACAAACCCTTCGCATCGTCGCCATTTGGTTGGGATAGAATTATATTCACGCTTATACGACCAATCTTAAAAGATTAACTGAAAATGTAAAACGTTAATTTGACTATTATAAAACATTAATTTGTTAGTTGGAGCTATACTTCAATGATAGTACAGACAGCTACACATCAAGCTATACATTTCCAGTATAAGCTGTTCTCACATTGTATAGGATTTCCGTACAATGAGAGGTCAGCGTATACTGGAAATGTATAGCTTGATGTGTAGTCGTGTGTACTTACCAGTTCCATGAGTACACTTCCTTTTACACACTTCCGTCCTGCGTCCCTGTTCACGAAATCACTCCCACTGAAAGCTAGAGGAAAGTTGTTACACATCAACAATAATATCATCAGTGTAGCCCAATTTCCATATCTATTTGCCTAAACTTCGGAAACCATTAACTATGGTGACAGCTGTAGCTAATATGTTTCAGTCATTAATTTATTATCTATCCGTTCTAAATAGTAATAATTAATCTCCTTTGTTATTTAGTCGCAAGTCCTTGGGCTAATTACATAGTGCTTTTTAATTTGCATCTTAATTTTAGAGCGGTGTTAAACGTCTCCTAAATTGTGTATAATATACAAGGTGTTACAGGACGATTGACATTCTTATAGACCACGTAAAGAGTATCTTGTTTTTTTACCCGTATACAAAAAATAAATCAAATCCAATGAATACTTTAGCAGGAACTTATTAGATACTTTAGCACAGGAAATTATTTTCCATTTTGGTATTTTTCAACATGATGTAGATCTGAGTCCGTAATAATAGATAAAAATTGTAAGGCGCGCCTAACGCGCCGCGCAAGGTCAGTAACTTTTCGTAGAAAATTTAAAAATTGCAATTTTCAAAAAAAATAAATAGCAAAATCAACTGCATAAAAAGTAAACATTCTAGGTATATGTTTACTTTTTATGCAGTTGATTTTGCTATTTATTTTTTTTGAAAATTGCAATTTTTAAATTTTCCATTAACTACTAATCTTCGTGTTTTAAAATGTTTCGGTGGGCTAGTACTGTGCTCGTTTTAATTTAATGTCGTACCTACATCCAGAGCCAGATTGTATAACGTATCCTCATGGCTGTAATCCCCGAAGGGTTAGGCGGAGGTGTCCCTATACGACACCTGCCTACACGCACATTTCGCTAGTCATGTTTAAGAAAGAAAGAAAGAAAATACGTTTATTTGCACACATACAAATGATAAACACATTAGCCTCCTTTGCGTCACGCAGTCGGGTCAAAAGAACAAGTTGGGAAAAAATATGCGTTACGTCCGCGCAAAACGGTTATTGCACAGCATAATGCTGCGACCCTGTTTAAGTCCCATGTAATAGGGGGCGAGCCTATTGCCATCAACCGGGTATAAATTGTGTATCGTGTCCTAAATTATGATTCCCCTTTGATTCCTTACACCTTTGCAAAAAGTTGCAGTGGAGCAGAGGATTTTTGTCTCGTTCAAGAAGTTGAGGAACAAAAGAGTTCAGAAAACTTTGAATTTATTAAATGAACGACTAAAGCCGGTTCTGCTGCCCCCATAGTTGCGTGTTTCAAACAGTTACAAACACGATTTGGGGGCGTGGCCTAAATCAAAATCATACAAATCGTGTTTGAAACATGTTTGTAACTGTTTGAAACACGCAACTATGGGCGCAGCAGACCCAGCTTTACTTTATTGTTTTTAGGGTTCCGTACCTAACTCAAAAGGAAAAAAACAGAACCCTTATAGGAATTTCTGTGACCCAAACACGGGCGTGTAACGTAAACTTTGAATATGAGGGTCACTTCTTGGATCAAATTAGAAAATAAAAACCGTCACCACGCGAGTTCAACTCACACTTGTCCGATTTTTTTTAAACTGTCAGCGGTTTAGCAGAGTCAGCAAGCTATGGCGCATTATCCCAAAATTATGTCAACAAAGACCAAAATTGAATGGGACACGAATTTAAACTACTAACGCAACACAATATCCCAGAAAAACACATTCAATACGCAATGGGTAACTGTGTAACAAGCTTCCGGTTTTCACAGTTCACTGGACCGTAACTGTCAACGTCATTGGCAAATATTGGAACAGCTATTGAATTGCAATCAAAATCAAAATATTTCACATACCTGTGCACCTAGCTTCTGACGTTTAGAAAGAAAGAAAGAAAATACGTTTATTTGCGGTAAACATGACGCAAAAAAGAACATGAACACAAAAATAAGAAAAGGTTGGGGGAAACATGTGTCACATCCACGCAAAACGGCTATCGCTCAGCATATACGACCCTATGCAAGACAGAGCCCCAGCGCTGGTTTTCAGCGACAGCCGTTACATAAGTGCCCATGTAGGTGGGCACTTATGAAACGTCAGAAGCTAGGTGCACAGTTCCAATTGGTCGTTCGTCGTCGGAAATTTTTGCCGGCTCTTCTTCATAAGAATATGAAGAAGAGCCGGCAAAAATTTCACGGTTACTTTTTGAAGTAAAACTTCTTTAGAGGGAGTAAGCTGGTGAATGCTGGGCAATGCGAGAGCGTTACGGAAGTGACGAGAGCGTTACGGAAGTATACCTAATTAGTATTACTATTTGTAAGTTTTACTTCAGTCGTGTGGCTTTTACAATGTTTTCAAATTACAGTGTAATAGGTATGGGAGGACAGTGTAGAATTGTAGATCAATGAAACGTAAAGAAACTCTTATTTACATCTTTAGCAGTATTGCGATTTCCGATGCAACTAATGGAATTATTGTATTATGTACCTAATGATTGTGTCCAGATGATGGCAATAGGCTCGCCCCTTACCTACATGAGACTTAAGACGCCGACAACAGGTAAACCGCTGTCACTGTCAGATTGCATACAAAAGAAAGAGATGCGCGATGACACAACGTATGGCGTAAAAATGCAAATAAAATCGTATAAATATAGATATTAAATAATTAATAAAAAATCATCCATCACCGGATGCAGTTTGGCATTTGTAATTTCATGGTATACTTTTAATTATAATTATAACTGTTAACGAAGGGATAACCTGCTTTTAAAAATAATTAAGAGTTTTTTTGAAGATTTTTTCTGATGTATTAAATTATGTTTAATTATATTTTGAGTTCAATCACCGTATGCACAAAAGACTTGAAAATATCATACTGTTTTTGTTTTGGAAAAAATATTTACGGTTTAAGAGATACACTGCTTTAAAAACACATTTTTGTTTAGGATAACGATGGTATTTATGTAAGTAAGTAATTGTTTTATTAGGTAGAACTTTGTAAGCCTTGTAGTGATTCGTTGACCATTTTGTACTTGTTGCATCCTGCCATACCTAATAACCAGGGCTCGGAAACCGGTTAATTTTGTATGTAACCTTAACCGTTATTATAAAGGGTTTCGAACTTATTTCGATAATTATTCAATATTTTGTTACAAATCAATGCTCGGAAACCGGTTAATTTTGTACATACCTATGTAACTTTATCCGTTATTATAAAGGTTTTCGAACTTATTTCGGTAATTATTCAATATTTTGTTACAAATCAATGCTCGGAAACCGGTTAATTTTGTACATACCTATGTAAGTTTAACCCTTATTATAAAGGTTTTCGAACTTATTTCGTTATTTATAAATTTTTTTGTTACAAATCAATGCTGAAATTAATGTGATGAAGTAATCTTTGAAGCTAATATCAATTGTATCAAAAATAAGTACAAGCCCTGATTAATTATATTTAAAAGAGAGTGTTCTCCGTATGAAACGACCATTTGGAACCTAGCTGAGATTATAAAATTGTTTTATGTTCTGAGGCACCTAGCTTCTGACGTTTCGTGCCCATGTAGGTAATCTATGTGAAATAAAATATTTTGATTTTGGGCTGGTTTTATATATTTTTTTATTAATTAAAAGGATACCTTGGAGCACAACTTATTATTTTCTGTGAAAATTAACAGGGTCGTCGTGGTGGTAATGTTTACATCAAACTATTACCACAGTCTAAAAAATCCTATATTTATACTGTGCTATTACTATACTACTTACAAATAAACTGCTAACTTTATTGCGAAAGTAAACTTCTAACGAGCACTTTTGGTTTTCGTCCGATACACCCGTGACTTTACTTGATTTCTTTCGGCGACGCTCATTATAGTATAGCAACCATAATTTTACTGGAAAGTGGACTTTCCGAAGCGGACTTTTAGATGCCGTGGGGGAAAGCTTGCGAGTGCTAGATGTATGGCCGGGGCTTGTGGGGTGACTATGTTCGCTGTTCTTGTTGTGAATGGTTGTCATAGCCAGGATTTTATTCCGAAAAGGGATTTTGTATTGGGTATTGAATAGGTAGGAGCAGTGGTGGCCCAGTGGTAACGGCCGCGACTTATACGAGTTGTAGGTCGTGGGTTCAAACCCAGACAGGCGCTTTACTTTGTGTAAATAATTTAATCACCACTGCTCCCAAAACGGTGAAGGAAAACATCATGAGGAACCCGGCTTGTCCTAGAACCAAAAATTCGAAGACACGTGACATCTACCAACCCGCACTGAGCCCGCGTGGTGGTTTACTGCCCACTCCCTCTCACAGAGAGGAGGGCTGTGCTCCAGCAGTGGGAACATTATAGGCTGGTTATGTTATGTATTGAATAGGTACGGAATGTCATATAGCAACCATAATTTTACTGGAAAGTGGACTTTTTCATGCCGTGGGGGAAAGCCTGCGAGTGCTAGATGTATGGCCGGGGCTTGTGGGGTGACTATCTTCGCTGTTCTTGTGGTGAATGGTTGGCATAACCAGGATTTTATTCCGAAAAGGGATTTTGTATTGGGTTTTGAATAGGTATGGAATGTCATATTGGCAATTTTTGATTTAAAAAGTTAGTTACTTACTTATTAGGATTTTGGATTTCAGAGTTTTCATTAGTCTACATTCTTAGGTTAAGTATAGCTATTGCAATTTGGAGGATTTGGGTGTCGCAGTCTCAGAGAATAAGAGTTTAGGTGATTTTTTTATTCAGAAAAGAGCTTGGATTAAAAAAAAGTCCCAGTTCGTTCTAGCGGCGGTGTTTTAAAAGTAGTACTTAAAGGCAATGATGTACTAACGTCATTGCTTATAGGTAGGTATGTAAACGCTTATTATTTTAAAAGCCTCTAAAGCCTGTATTTAACCAGTTTAATCCACCAATGTTTGTATTGAGGTATTTTTATATTTCTTCTATAAATAGCATTGAACATCATATTCACATAGGTAGTTATGAAACATATAGGTACCAAGTTAACTTAGGTAGTTGTGAAATATCCTCTATTTACCATAAAGTGTGGGCACACTATAAATAGAAAACATGGCAGTTTACCTGCCTCGGTGTTTAGTGCAGCCAACGATTCAAAGATGGATACACCATAGTGAACACAACTCACTTCTCTTTTCTATGTAGGTATGCATACTCGTATAATTGCAATTACACGTAGGTAATTAAATGAAAGTGTTCTCATGTTTATAGTACTTTTACAATTTTAATGAATGTGCTTCCATAAACAGTTCGAATATTGTGCCAACGGTTTGATAAAATAGTAAAAATACAAAAAAGCGCGCCAAAATTGACAGTACTCGTACGTTTGCTTTTCGGATTCCAGTTGCTGTGACAAAGTTCGTAAAACTATTCTGCCTATTACTTACTGTTAGGCCAAGTTTTTCCAATTAAATCTTATAATTCCACAGGATTTTTTGTGTTTTCAAATAATTTTAATAACAGTTTGAACTGAAATATACTTTTAGTGAGTGCAAGTGACTGTTCCAAAGAATCCCCTGTGATAAATAAGTGATAAATGTGTGAGTGTTGACTGTAAACATTTGTATAGTTGCAGCCAAAGGAATTTGACAACCATGGGTAAGTTTATTTTTGTTGTTATTGTCTATTTCTATAATATAATACTTTCTCTTCTGGGGTTTGGTTGGAATTACATATTTTTTAAACATTAATTTAAAACCGCAAGTTTTCAGAAAAGCTTGTTATTATGTTTCGCATTCGGTAGGTACTTTATGTAGCTAATAATAGGAAAATCATACACAATTTTAGGATACTCCTAAAAAAATCAGCTGTTCCTTACATTTGTGTTCACTTAAATCGACAAAATGTATGGAACAGCTGATTTATATTTCGCGATTTCAAAGTTGGTCCCAAAGAAAAAAAAAATCAGAATGATGAGTACAATGACCCCTTTTCGGGTTTAGTTAGTATAAACAAAAACTAATGTTGTATATTCTAGATGGGACCTATCATTATTTTGGCTAATAATTTTAATTTCACTCTTAACATTGTGCTTTCATTTCCCTTCGGCACTCGATTGCAAAGCGGAAGTGCAATGAAGCGATAAGAACCGTCGCCAAAATAAACAACATCAGGTGACAATAGAGAAACAGTCAAAGAAAGTTACCGGTTGATGTCTTGGGTACTTACTCTATCCATTATGTGCGTATACCAACGGACTGTACTCTGCGCATCTCCTTGTTCACCCTTGTTGTTGTTGTGTTCTCCTTGTGTGTTTTCACCTATAGTTTATTCTTTATTTCAATGTTATCATCAATTAGATAGATGCAGGTTTGGAATTAATTTCCTTATTATTTTATTCTTCACAAGAAACGAAGCAATATATAGCGAAACTGAAGTGGGGGCACTGACTTCCCAGTCACCGCCGCGCGCCGGTGGCGACTGGGAATTTTTATTCCCGTTTGCCTCCGGTGGCTTAATCCCCGCGGGCCCGCGACTGGGAATAATCGTTTCTAAGTCAGTTATGGACAGCTTTTGAAAATTCTTTTTTTTTTTAAAGGGTATACTCCCGAGGGACTACCGATTGCCACCAAATCAGAATCTGATGAGGAGATCCCATGGAAATCGAGGGAAACCCTCAAATTTTATAGACAAACCTATAGCATGCCCATAGCGATTTGGGTATTTTTTGTAGTAACTCTCGAAAAGCACCATTTGGTGAAGTGGAACTGATGATGGAGACCACAGATGGCCACCGGAACAATATAATAATAAGTAATTAACGGGTTGCGATTCGATTAGGTACCTTAATGTGGTTGCTACGTAATTTATGCTCGTCACTATGCATATGGTGAGTGGCAGTTCTCCTGGTTCTTACCAGGAGAACTCCTCAACAATCAACGTCCCATGCAGCATCGGGAAAAGCAATATTTTGTAAAAGGTGATGAGCCGTTAACATTAGGCTATTGTAACTTAGATAAATTAAAAACTGACCCACTAAAAAATGGAAAATAAAAAGATTTTTACAAAAAAAAATAACCGACTTCGATGTCGGTGGCAAAAAACTAAAATACAGATCTAAAGACAACGATTTCCAAAATTAAAGTTATTTTTCACTTTGTAGTGTTTTTTTTAAGTTGGTTTTTTTTATTTTGTTAAAAGTTTTTTCTATTCCTAAATCATGCATATTATGCTTAGTCGCTAAAGGACCATGTACTTTGTCTGCTGTATCCGTTACTATCATTCATAATTTCAGCCGAAATACGTCCACTGCTGGAAATAGACCTCCCCAAGCACCGCCATTTCGATCGGTTCTGTGCTTCCCGCATCCAGCGGATACCTTCGGCCTTCACAAGGTCATCGGTCCACCTTTTAGGAGGCCTTCCAACGCTACGTATTCCGGTACGCGGTCGCCACTCCAGAACCTTTCGGCCCCATCGGCCATCAGTTCTGCGAGCATGCCCTGCTCACTAGCACTTAAGTCTGGCAATTCTTCGGGCTATGTCGGTTACCTTGGTTCGCCTGCGGATCTCTTCATTTCTGATTCGATTCGAGGGAAACTCAAAGCATAGCCCTCTCCATTGCCCTTTGGGTGACTTTTATCCTTCTGATAAGGCTACTTTACTAGCTTTAATAAAATTAAAAATGTATTATGATCATCGCGATTTACTGGCCTAGGGTGAGGATTGAGGTAATTCCTATTTCGTGGAAAACCGGGTTTCCCATACAGGGTTAAAAGGTTATTGACGTTTTTGTATAGGCAAGCAAGTAAGACAGCAAACGTTTCCCAGTCAGCACCAATTGACGGGGTCCGAAAGGGCCAATGCCTGCCAGGGTTACGAGCCTGTTCGAAAGGGATATCGTGGCCCTGGCACACAGGCATTTGAAGGAACACGGTGGGTTTTAGTCAATAAAAGTCTGACACGCCCTCCCGCTCCGCCCAGAGCGGGAGAAGTTATTTGATAAATTCCCACCCAAAAAAAAAAAAAAGAAGGCTAACGTATAGTTCGCTCGCCCCTAATGTCTGCATGTGTTATTGTGTTCTATTATAATTTTACGTAGCGTTACTATAAAGCTGGAACCAGTCTTACCAAGGAGTAAGGATCAGTAATATTTCCCAGATACTGGGTCTTGGAGGTCAGTTAGGCAGTCGCTCTAGGTATTCAGTTGCATCCGTTTGGACTGGAAGCTGACCCCAGCATAGTTGGGAAAAGGCTAGGCAGATGATGATGAGTTTATAGCCGTATAACTTGGTAAGAAATATCACACTTTATCTGACTTTGACCAAGGGAATCTAATATGCTTGAGGACAGGAGGTATCTGACTGTCCCTGGATATATCACGTTACGATTATCGGTTCTAAAAAACTGAAACTGAACGACACGCATACTAAGACTATGTGCTGTTATTATAATTATATAATGATGGACCGTCGAGTTTCAATTCAATTCAATTAGTCGTTTCGGAAAACATCCATAATGTATTAGGCAGTATTAGAAATTTAGAACTTAGCAAAATATGTTAGTAGCATTGAAATAAAAAACAATTATTATTCCAATCAAAACCAAAAATTCAATTAAAATCATTATCAAAAATCAAAATTACTATAAAAATCCAAAACAAAAATTTTAATCACAATAAAAAACAAGATCAAAATTAAAATCAAAATAAAGTCAAGAACATTAGAATTAAATAAAAAAATAAATTAAATTACAATCAAAACAAAATTCAATCAAAATTTTTTGCCGGCTTTTCTCCAACCAATTGGAACCGTGCACCTCGCTTCTGACGTTTCATAAGTATGGGCACTTCACGTAGGTTTATGTGAAATAGAATATGTTGACTTTGATTTTAGTTTAGTTCAACAACGTAAATAACGCAATGTATGTTGTTGAACTGTCAAAATGAAACCGATTCCTACTGATAGTGTGTTACGCAATTAGCCCACAGTTCGTTCATGGTGAATAAATATTGTTCGCACGATTCGAAGTTTGATTTCGCCGCGCCGCGGCCGCCCCATTCGCTCGCGGCCGCGCTTCCGATCACCCCATGTGTAAGCGACACTCAGGGAATAAGTATAATATAAGTACTTCAGAGACTGTAAATGATACAATGAGTGTCCTACGGCAGAAAAGGGAACACTGGCTAAAGACAGAGGTTAAAGAAGCTGAGAATTTGTATGAAATTTATTTAGGTAAATATAATGATTTCCGATAAATGTATTATGATCTGAATTTGTATATTATGATCTGCGGGGTGATTGCGTAAAACCATCAAAATGGAAATAGATCGCAATGTCTTTTATTTTGACAGTTCAGTCACGTTGAAATATTTATGTTGCTGGGCAGACGGTTCGGGGGGGTTTAGACCTGATACAATAAAATTAAAAAAAAATCTCATCTCATACTTCCAGTAACAAAACTGCCAGCGGTCGTTGACCCCAAAAAATCATTAATTATATTTCATTTATATATTGTTCATGTTTAGATATCGATTACCCATCACTTGTGCGGAGCTAATATTGTGGTCGAGTTACGACTTCCACGCTAATGAAGTCGCGGGCAGAAGCTAGTCAGAAATAAAACGCGTGACAACGATCTCTTGATTGAGATTCTGGTTTCTTATATTTCGGGGGGAGTTGTATCCCCCCCTCCTTTTTATTTTATCGTTTGGATATCCTCATGGATGTCCTCCACCCTGGGGCGGGTAAAGGGGTCTGTCAGACTCTTACCGACTAAAACCACACGGTGTTCTGCTGCTACCTTTAGCCGGGGTGCTGGAGTGCTTGCGGATCCCGTCACCCTCAGCGGCCACACATAGCCGCGATTCCTCTAGAGAGAGGCGCGCGCGGAACACGGAGCGCCGCCGCCGTCTCGGGCCTTTCACTGTTCAGGCAAAAAACTCTCCAAGTCTGTTACCTGCAGCCCTCACCCTAAGGCGGCCGGAAATCGTTCCGTGCCCTCCGGCGCCCGGTGACACTGCTACGGATTAGAAGGGAGGTTGTATCCTCCCTCTCTCTTTCCGCCGCCTCCTTCGCGACCATCACTTCCTCACAGAAGGAGGCGACGTTGTCCCACGCGCTCTCACTTCCGACCATAGACTGGAACTTGTCCAGAAGCGAGAGAATATCCGTAGCACCAACCACCGCGACGAGGTCACGGCCCTGCACTGCCCAAGCAGGGCATTCCTCAAGGGTGTGCTGAGCCGTGTAGTTGCAATCGTGGCAACCTGGGTATCGATTCCCGGCCTATGCGGCACAGGTACTTTCCGAAGCACCCATGTCTGGAATTATCCAGACATGGGTGCTACCTGTGGCAGCCGGAAAGTAAGAGCGCCATGCCGTGAGAGCGCAATGCGACATCCCACCGCTATTGTGGCATGCCCGTCGCTGGATTGCACCCTGACGGCCATTGCTCTCTGTGGTCTCCTCAGCATTGCAATGTTGCGGGCTGTTAGGTTGTCCGCCCATACAGGCGCTCCACAGAGCGCCATGGAACCCCCCCCGCCTATGGCCTTGCTGCTGATTGTACTTAGTAGACGGATTTTTTTATAGATTGGATATGAAATTGTATTATTATGTTGACCCAATTTTGATCGGCAAATGCTCAATATCATCCAGGGCCAAAAACGGTTTCCTCAAAAAGTCCGTGGGAAAACGCCCTCGTACCAATTTTTTTTATTACGACCTCACTTCGGTAGTAAAACAAGAATCAGTGGCATAACCCGCGGCTCAAGGACGTGCAGTTGACTCATGTGGATTGTCTGCAATCACAATTCACAGTTGTGCTGTATCCTAAAGTAGGTGCGGTATTCTGATGGGTAGCGGCGATGTAGATTTTGTAACGACTTGTAAAGTTATCATTTACATTAAAATGCTTATGTACAATTATTACACAACAAAATATTTACACTAGATACTAAATTAAATGAAAGACTTAGTAACTATACAAATTAATACAAAAACAAATTAATACAAAAACAAAACGCTATTGCATAAAAGCTTCCTTGCAAGTCTTCCAAAGTGCGCTTGTGCGAATTCTAACGCTATCATTGCCAACACCTTTCTATATGACATTGAGGACACATGACGAGTATTGACGAGTCGATAACCTATACCCAGATGAATGAAATAGATCTTCAAGCGGATTCTTTTGCTACAAAACACTATAATCTCCTTCTTCCCGGTCCAAAGTTTCTGGGCACGGCGCAAAAGGTTCGTCATTCCTCTCATATCATCCTGCGCCATCCGTCTTTTATTTTGTGCAAACCACTGATACTCTTTGTGTATATCAAATCACAATCTACAGAATACACCAGCTGACTGGTACGAAGCCCACGTGCCTTGCTGACCCGAATGTTCCGCCGACGCACCGCCTCACACCTTTCCGACATTCCCCACCGAACCCTGCGACTAAAGTAACCGTCATGAGAAGCTATAAATACATAAAATTGCAAATTATACAACTATCAACTTTAAACTCAAGACATCTAAGTTGATTTATGAATGAAGAAATTATCGCTAAACGTCATAAAATAATTTTAGTTGCAATGGAAACTGAACCATACGCAATTTCAGTTAAAGTTTTAAATCCCAAAGTATGAAAATTATCTCGTCTCATGGCGTTGACTTTAGCTACTTTATCGTTTGTTTACAACGCTAAGTGTCAATTGTGGAATTACGGAACTAGAAAATATATGGTTCTTTATTAGGGAATTTAGGGAGCTTGCTAATATACTTGTTTTTCAATTGAAATGTGACGACTTGGGCCGCCTAATGCATACCTACTCGTGTAATTAGAATACCTAAGTAACAAATGCACGATATTGTTTAGAAAGGTGTGAAACTTAGAACAGTCTGGAGACTATATCGAATCTAGGCATTCATTTATTAGCTTGGCATACAGTTAGATAGATAAAGTTAAGATTAGAGTAAATTATTCGGGACGGCCGCGGCGCGGCGCTGGCCCCGTGGCCTCGGACTTGTGCAAAGCCACCTCGAGTACCGATTGCCGAATCTTATCGACGATTGTCGCAACCCCACGTGTTACCAGTTCGACCGCCGCCTGCTGCGACCTCCCTTGCGCCAGGACCAGCGTGTCGTCTGCGTAGCAAACCACGTTGACGCTGCTAGGGAGGTCGGCGCGCAGCACGGCAGCACCCAGTCGTACCCGATGTCCCACAGATACAGCCCCAGGACCGATCCCTGTGGGACACTGCACGAAATCTCTCGCCGGTTCCACTCTCCTTGGTGACCGGGGTAGATAACGGCCCTGTCCAAGGATTAGACCCCAGGGTAGTCCCTGGGGTACACCGTGTGTATAATATTGGTATAGGCCGCAGTCCTTATCAAGGCTCAACAAAAATGGTATCAAAAGCTTTACTGAGATCTATTCTTGTAGTGAAATCATCTGTCATTACTTATTTACTTACTATTCATGCCTTCTATCCTACACATGAGCATAATGTCAACGCATTGTAAAGTTGTCATAGAAAATGCATTTTTTGCACATAAACACCCACAACATGTACATACATAAATAAATTTGTAGTTTTTTTACGTACAGTTATTAACACAAATAATAAATATCCAATGCTTTTATTGATATGTCTTCGAACTCAGTTCTTCTTTTGATCGTCTGTATTTCTGTGTCTTCATGCAAGTGTTAAAAATATGAGGAATCCGATAGTTTTGCTAGGTGGTCTAGAGTTCTTTGGAACACAGGACCGAAGAAAAGATTGGCAATATTTGGTTTTTAAGCAAAATTTGGTTTAAAATATTTATTCCTTTTTCTTTTTGTAACTCTAATACTTACTTGTCTTGTCACTATTGTTATTAAACTCATAAAAGATTTGAAATAATCTGAATTTATGTTACCGATGATACTACAGGTTAGAGGAGAGTACGTCACCACTTATTAGCACAAATATATGGAAACTTTGTGGGTTGAACTTTTTTGTATTCTGCGGATCGATGAATGAATTGTCTTGTATGTCTATTTATACCTCTGTGATTTAAACATAACTTTATAATAGCTTTTGGCTATATTTAGAACATAAAGATAACGAATAAGGCAAATAAAATGGACGAAGTGGTTAATTTTGATGTTGTTCCATAATTATACTTTAACTTAAACTTTATGATCAACTGCCTGTACATGATACTATATTCCTGTAGGCCTAATAGTGTAAAAAATTGAGAAAGAGTCTGTATCATTGTACTGTTGTATCATAGTGGTTTTCTAAATCCTTTTTCTCCATTTTCACCTCCTGTTTCATTTTAACTTTAGAGGCGTTTAAGCCAACATCATTTTCAGTAGGTTTAGCATGACGTTTTCTATTTCTACTCTACTGTAGAAAAGAAATCACTTGACTACCCTTCTCGGTAGAAAACTGTCAACTGTCAACACGGAAACGTGTCTACTCTTCCGTCTGCAGTAGGTGAGCATTTTCTAGAATATCACATCACAGTCACTAATTATATCAAAGTCTAAAGTTTGCCGTCTCGCAATTAAAACAATACACTACTTAAACGTCATCATTATCCTATGTCCTACTTACAAAACAAAAAAAGGCTAATATATGGCCATATGGCAGATGTCCCACCGCACCGCCGAAAAGCCAGTAGAGCTAGCAACTATGATCGAGATGGCGAGCAACGAGTAGATAATCCGCAACGGCAAGGTGCGATTACTCGCTGGTATGGGTATGTACCAAGTGTGAGTCTCTCAGCAAGTGGTCTTTCTGCCCGCCAAGCGAGCGTTGCTGAGCAAGTACTCTCTTCGACATCTCTTGTTGCTGTGACAAACGAGTACTCGCCAGCGGGCGGTGTGAACAGTCAGCGATCAACTATTAATATTCATATCTCTTTTACTCACACAGGACCTACAATCTTCTGTACGTTTCTTGAGCGAGAAAATTCTGGATAGCTAGTCGTTTCCTTGGGTCTGGTGCTTGTATACCATAGAATCCATCCTTTTATGCAAAGTTTTTTTCCGTTGGTTCATTTGTCAAGTTTTTGCTTACAAATTATTCCTTCACTAATATCTTATTAACAGCTGGTTGCCCTTGAACTTGTTTCTTAACGATAGTGTTATTTAGCTGTCACCGGACAGTAGGGTGACCATGAAGTTCGGTATTTATTGTTTTATATTTGACTATACTCCATTTGAAATAAGATTAGAAATATAAATAAACTTTTTTACAATCCGTTCAACCGATTTTGACTTCTATTCGGTAGGCATAGGCATAAGGACGGCGTTATAACAAAAACGTGGTTACAGTACCAACTGTTTGTTACAGCTGCCATTTATCATGCCACTAACGCAATAGAAGTCAAAATCGATTCAACGTATTGTAAAAAAGGTTTATTCAAATGACTTATTCAAAATATCTTTATTTAAAACTTTATTCTTTCTTTCTTTCTTTTCATAGAGAACGCTGCTGCACATTCTCTAGTAAGTTCATTGGTCGCCTTTTACGTCACCCGCGGGAAGAAATAGGATGGTGCTATTCTTTACGTCCGGCACCACACAGACAATTATCATGTTTTAGACATAGATATAAGAATAAAGTTTTTTTTAAATATTTCTATGTGTTATATAGATACCATCACGTCTGCAGAGTATCGCTAGAGCATATAATTTAACCCTGTAGACAGACTCACGTTGAACTCTCGGTTTACGTGTGACCACTTTCTACTCGTGGTAAGCGACGATGCAGTCAACAACGCTGCGCGGTCGTCAATAAGTACTATTCACTAGAATACATAGACTTCCATGTTATAGTTATCGGTAGCCCCAGACGCAAGCTGTTCGGTTGTTTTGAACGTGCCTATTAATCGTGCGTTTACGGCTTATATCGGCATGGAATCGACATATTCCCCAATTTCCTGTGGTAGTCGTGGGTAAACCATGACAGATAAGCGGTGGCAGCCACATCCTCCTAGATGCTGATTGCAAGCTTATTCTACTTGACTAAAGTCCGGTCGCGAAACAGAAAGAATTTTGTACAATGACCCCTCATTACTTATCATTAGAGGTGAGGCGAGGCCTTGATCAGCTCACGGTGGCCTGTAATACCTTACGGGGACATATAGACTGCCCAGAGCTCCATGGCCTTTTCTGCCGACTATTTGTGCCCGACAAATACATCGGACACCGTCCGAGACGCCGGCACAATCTGTTTGCGCAGCCTTCATCCAAAACTATCGCCAGAGGTGAATCCCCAGTGTGTCGTACTTTGAAGATGCTCAACGCCCTTCTGGCTGCCAACCCTGAATGTGATGTGTTTGCGGATGAATGGAGAAAAATTATGCGTATATGTCTGGTGTTCAGTGAGAGAAAGTATGCAAGGGAGTCTACTGTTCCATGTTAGTTTTAATAATGCAAAAATAAATAGAATTAAATTGAATATGTATAACATTTATACAAAATATGTTAATATTAATATTTTTTTATGCTTCTATGTTAATTAATGTGTGGGTGTTGTACCGTTTTGATTAACTATAAATAAAATAAATAAATCTCTATCGCTCGCGCACAATTGTATTGCCGTCGCACTCGCACATTGGAAGGACCTTAAAATGCGGGAGCGCGACGTCAATACAATTGTGCGCGAGCGATAGAGATAAGTAATGAGGGGTCATTGTACGAAATTCTTTCTGCTTCGCGACCAGACTTTAGTTGGTTGTTTCGATAGCTGGTCAAAAAGTTCTGCGTCATCTTTCGTGATCACAACATCATCTGCCTACCCTTTTTTCAACTATGTTGGGGTCAGCTTCCAGTCTAACCGGATGCAGCTGAATACCAGTATTTTACATGGAGCGACTGCCTTCCTAACCTCCACAACCCAGTTACTGGGTAATACGATACCCCTTGGTAAGACTGGTTGTCAGACTTTCGGGTTTCTGACGACCCGTAACGACTGTCAAAGATCCATGAATGACAGCCGGGACCAACGGCTTAACGTGCTTTCCGAGGCACGAAGGGGTTTTGGTATTTAAAGATGGTCACCCATCCATGGACCAAGCGCGGCAAGCGGAGCTTAACCTGATCGATCGACCCGTGGGGCTGTTATTAATTTGCCACATGATTAACATGAATCTCTTAATGTAATTACAAACATTATCGTGATAATCGGTAAACATTTATGTATCTTGCGTTCAATTCATAGAATGAAGTTTTTAAAAACAAATGACTTAATACTTTCCAATCACTGAACGCATGGTAACACCACGCTAATCTTCCCACGCGGTATAGATTACACTATACGTCGTTATTATTCTGCTAATGTTATGATTAATTGATTCGCTCAATCGTTACAATGTTTGCTCAAGCCATACATCTGCACTCAAATCTAACTTTATCTATCTAAGACTAAAGTACAAATTACAATGAACGTCGTCTAATCTGGTGTAAATAAGTGTGGCATTACACGAGCCGATTTACTGCACGCTTTAATTTCTACGATTTAACTGTTCTGTGTATTATCATGGCGTGTATGTAAATTGCTTATATTCTGGACTACGGTTTTTGCAGCCTAACTGTGCGTTTGCACGACATTCACATACCCCGTCTGCTAAGCCACTTAGGCTTGAATAGCGGATCTTTACTGTTGCTGGCAAGTTGGCAGCTTATCTACTGGTTAGTTCACTTAGGTCATTAGATGTGCTCCAGTGAATGGTAAAATCTGGTGTCTATTATACGGTACTGGATATGTAGCTGCAATTATTTGTACAGCTGCGTTCGTTGTCTACAATTAAGAGAGTATGAAAGTAAAGAAGTAATGTAACACCAGTTATCCTTTTTTTTAGGTGGGTAATTGTCAAATAACTTCTCCCGTTCTGGGCGGAGCGGGATGTCAGACTTACTGGCCTGTGTGCCAGGGCCACGATATTCATTTCAGACAAATCCGCAGCCCTGGTAGGCATTGGCCCTAACGAAGACCCCGTCAGTTTGAGATTTGAGGCCCGCGTCCTTATCGGACGGCGAGCTATCCATTGCTCACCATCTGAAAGCCTGCGCCTACGGTGGCCGGGAATCGGCCTGCGATTCCCGACGCCCTGGGCGTCTCCTGCGGCGAGTCTAGGGGCGTGAGGCTCACGCGTTCTGCCTCTTCGTTCGCGAGCAGGAGGTGACGGCCTCCCATGCACTCTCACTCTGAATCATAGCCGGACGCGAGAGATCGCTGCCGCCGCCGCCGAGACGATCGCCTCCGCGAGGACACGGCGGTGCTCCGCCCAAGCCGGGCAGACCTCCACCGTGTCCTCCGGACGATCCACACAGTAATACCGTGTCTGCGTTTGTATTTTTTACTGAGCTACTTTTTCATGTCATTATTGTAACGCAATTAACATCATCTTCCTGCTCCTATCCCATGATTTCATTATTCACTAGTTACACTCCTTCTATCCATATTATTTTTCCTAATCCATTCATCGTTTCTTTAGTCTTCCCCATATCTTTTCGCCATCCTAATTGATGCCCTATCCCATGATTTCATTATTCACTAGTTACACTCCTTCTATCCATATTATTTTTCCTAATCCATTCATCGTTTCTTTAGTCTTCCCCATATCTTTTCGCCATCCTAATTGATGCCCTATCCCATGATTTCATTATTCACTAGTTACACTCCTTCTATCCATATTATTTTTCCTAATCTTTTCATCGTTTCTTTAGTCTGCCCCTTATCTTTTCGCCACCCTAATTGATGCACGTAACTTTTTCGTAATGAAAAGATTCCTAATTAATTTTGAAGTAACTAGCTGTAGATGCCGTTTAATTGACTGCAGCTGTGACTTGTCTATACGGGCACTTATGCTAGATCGGCACAGTGAATTTTATCAACGGCATTGACCGAGTTTCTGAATTTAAGGCTCGTTTAGTTTTTCACACTAGACATTTTCGTGTATGCTAATTTATAAAAGTGATAGTCTATTAGACTGAACTTGAAAATAATGCTCGGGTTTTCACAGAAATGCATAATATATACAAGTTGTAAAAATTGAACTTGCTAATGGTGAAAAGTGTTGAAATAAGAATTAGTCATTCATGAGGTGTTTTATAATAGTGTCAAGTGTGTTTATGAAAAGGGAATAAATATAAAGCAACTGTAACGGTTGACAGTTGTAAACTTGTAACTTGTAAATCATTGAATTTACGATAGTCAACTATCACTAAACACTTTATTATAATATCCTGTGTTGATAGTGGAGTTTCATTGCTCTGTAGCTATGATGATATTAATTTAAGATCGAGGACCGTTACTGATTTATGGACGAAATTTTAACTAAGCTTCCACTTCCAGAGTCTTTGTTTTGGGGTTCCGTACCTCTAAAGAAAAAAACGGAACCCATAGGGGATCACTCCGTTGTCAGTCTGTCTGTTTGTCAGTCTGCCAAGACCCTTTTTTTTTCAGGAACGCGCACGGTTTTATCAAGTTTAAATTAATTTTCAACAAATTTTTAACAAATTAATCATGCGTAATTCGATGCTTGGAGCTCTAAAATCAAGTTTCTAAGTCAAAACAATATAACGCATATTTTGATACTCGCAAATAAATCAAAACCTACAGGGTACTTCCAGTTGATGAAATTGGGCAAGAAGCAAGGTCTCACCGCACAAATAAAGGAAAAAGTTCGCAAATCGTTAATTTGTAGTTTTATCCCAAATGTATAAATATTGTATATTTTTGTAATAATAAATTTACATTTGCAGAATTGGCTGTGGCGTATATCGATGTATGCGCGAACAAGGTTTTCAACTACAATATGAAGTTTGTTTTAATTTGGGATAAATTTATCCCAACTACGAACCCCTTCATTGTGCGTTGTCCGACTCGCACATGACCGATTTTCCTTTGTATATTATACTAGCTTTCTCATCTACATAAGTTATAAGGTATTTTAAAAGTGAGCGTCAAGATGACAGGATCAAGTCCCCAATTTGAAATTTATTACATTAAAGTGTTTGTACTGACTGGACTGTACCCCAAGTGTAAGTTTGCAAAAGAGTAAACGTAACTATTTCGTTTGCGTTAAAATTTGACCAATAGATCATAATGCTAAGAGTAGAAGAGTTAGAATAAAAATCTTAACGCAAACTTAATAGTTACGTTTACTTTCTTGCAAACTTACACTTGGGGTACTGGACTGTGTGTTTGGACTGACAGGGACGTCTTGACGTACTTTCTTTACCTTTAGAGGTACAAATGTCTTGTTTTGGGTACAAGTAGTACATAAATGTAGTACAAACACTTTAATGTGATAAATTTAAAATTGGGGGACTTGATCCCGTCATCTTGACGCTCACCTTTAAAAGCACCTTCTTCCAAATGTCTTATAAGAACTTAACTTCTTGTAGAAATGGTGCGTCCTCCACCAGCGGTTCATAGTTCAATTATGGTAGAGGGCCCACTTTTACAAATATACCATCATTCTCTCTGCTGTAGCTAACCCTGTTAATTATATCCACGTTACAAACTAAGTACGCAAGACGACTGCCTCCTACATTAACTGTAGACGTATCAATAGGCCCGAAAGGTGAAAGGGCCATACATTTAGCGGGGTTCTGAGCCGGATCCGATTCAGCCTGATGGCCACATCGGGCTGACAATGCCGAGTACTGCCGAGGAGTGCCGAGGTGTGCTCGTGGGCGAATTACGACACACACACATTGTTATCCTGATTGCTGATACCTGATGGCATTGCGCAAATAAACATACTATTGATGAATACATGTGGGTGGGTTTTTCTTACACATTCACTTCGTCGTATGATGGTATATTAAAAAAATAGTTTTGGAAAAAAAAAAATTGCATTTTTACTCTACAATGAGTCAATTATGCACGGCTAGGTGTGTTGATAAGTACTTGAATATATTTTCCTTGTGTTGTCATTCATGGCTTGAATTTATCACTGAAAGTCTACGATTAATTTGAAGGTTTATTTCGTTTTTTTCAATGAAACTGTTTGTTATTTTATCTCTTTCAATTCTACTTGCTTATTCATTAGTTCGAAAGTGAGTATCTGTTTGATGTGTACTTATTGAAATGCCCAAACGACTAAACCAATTTTGATAAAACTTAGCAGATAGATAGCTATCTGAAAATAGCTTAATATAGTAATTTTTCGAACTAGAAAATTTTAACTCTAAATGCAGATGCAGCTTGATTTGAATAATGAGTCAATGATGCTTATTGAAGTCTATTTCTATTCTTTCAAACTTGCCTAATTAGTATTCACAACACTCGTCAGGACACAAATTAGCATTATAAATGTCACATCTAACAGCATGGCGGTCTAAATATACGTAACAAAAACAATGCAAATACAAGAAAAATACCGCGAATTCGGTGTTATCAAGCGACACCCACTGCTTCGACGCAATTCTCTATTCGGTCTTTCTCGCATTTAGTGAGCAACACAACATTATAGCGAACGCGCGAATCCATGACGATTAGAAAAAAAAACACGTGACAAACAAATGACAGCAAATTGTTTACTCTAGATTCTAATAAATAAAATAAAAACTGTTGCGCCTTATCACTAGCATTTAATTCAGTCTGTGTGGCTCTGCGATAATAGACGCACGTGTTTCGTTTCTGTTCTAACGGTGTTGGTGTGATTTCGATAACGGTTTTCGATTCTTTTTAATTGTTTAAATTTAATTTGTAAAATCGTTTTGTTACTAGTGTTGTGATTTGTGTTGTTTTGGATTGAAGTGCCATAACCGGCACTAACAGGTTGGTTTCTTCACTGACATTTTGTTTATTTTATAGATCTACCTGACAGACACCAGTGACACTTATAATGACATTGCGGGTCTCAAGATAAAAATACGTACTTACTAAAATGTAAAATATGTTAAATTTTTGGAAACATGAAACATCCGTATGACTTCACAAATAAGAAGAGTTTAATAATAGATGGCAACAAAAACACAAAACGCGCTTTTTTGATCTCAATATATTATCCCAATTTCATTAAAATCTTACCATTAGGAACATTTTCGCACAATGTTAACATGTATTAGTTGAAACGCGTAAAACAGCGTTGAAACTAATGAATGCCACGATTTAAGAAATACGCGGGATCCGGTTTACTCCATAAACGTTATTATAAAGTCATTAAAATATTTTAGAAGTGATATAATTAAGAACGTGGTACATACTAGAGCAAAGTTTAAAGCAGGTTAATATGAAAAACATTAATTTAAAAGATCCGACCGCGGAGGTCAACTAATTACTTACACTTATTAAAGAGGTCACATTGAGACCTACTTACATACCCAGCAGTGGGCGAAAATGTGCTTAAAGAAAGATGGCCCTCACAATTCGACGTACCTATTTGTTGTGTTATTGACACTAACGATTGTAGTTTGGTCAGTTTTGGCATCAATTTTAATTCCCAACTATAATATAAATGATCAACTTTATGCTTTGTCCAGATGATATAACATTTACCTGTCATGCATATGATAAATTGATAACTTGTATCACGTGTATGTTACTAAAGCTTGTGTTTCAGAAAGCGTCTTAATAAAACGGCCGTCATATATATAAGTAGTATAATTATGCGGCCGTAATTTTAACCAGTACTTGACATTAAGGCGCTGACAAAAGGAGAACATTTAAGAAGGGCTTGTCTTAAAAAAAAATTGCCAAGTCTATATAATTTGTGGTAGCGGAAAAAATATATGTTATTCTTGAACATATATTTCTCAGAACTTGGTTCTTTCTTACCAAACACGTTTAGAAAAAAAAATCTCTATTCAAATTAACGGTAAACTACCCCTACCCCCCTAACCCTTTACTTTGAGTTTCATTCCAAAATATCTGTATTTAAATATCAACGTACGGTTGGTATTTAATTAATAACAAGCATGTCATATTTGTATGCAGAACTTGGTTGTTTTTATTTGCGATTACTCAACTCATTTATGAGTAAATAGATATTTTGCAAGAAATTACGCGTTGTGTCATCGCGCTTCTCTTTCTTTTGTATGCGGTCTGAAAGTGACTGTGGTTTAGCTGAAGAAACGCTGGTATAGTCCCATCTGTAGTACCCCTTCCCATCTATTCCCCTATGCATTATTTGAACAGCATTCAACACTTTCTTAAGAAACCAAAGCTTAAGACTATCCATCTTCTTCATATACCATAAATTCTCTTGAATTTCTTACGTTATTTAGTAACTGGCGCCTAATCGCTTCACAGCCTGCCGGTACGTGACTACTCATAAAGTTTAGTAGTCTTTAAATAAGTATTTATGTCACCTTTGGCTCGACAGTTAATGCTAAACGTGGCTAGTGTAGTGACAACTCAATTAGTGTTGTTACCGCTTTGGCTTCCTTCGGTATTACTTCACAGGTTGAGTAAGTTCTACTGACGGGCGACGGTAGCATTAACCAGGTCAGTAGAGGTTTATAGGAAAGAATGTGTATCTTCAGGTGTATACATTTTTGTGGAACTTTCGTTAATGGTATTGGTAGGAACCAAGTCAGAAACTATTCGACGACTACTTTTCAATTCATTCTCGGACTTTTGGCTTTTGTCGAATCTCCAAAACCACTTTTCATGATAGCTAGCATAGCTATAGGTAAACCTAATTTATCAAAGAGTCTTACCAAACTAGTAAATCTGATTGGATTCAAAGTAAGCCGTGTTACATATGGATTTATTCTAAAACATATTATTATCCTGTCCCATGCAAGATGTCATTGACTAGTCCAGTCAGAGCCCCGCGGATAAACATAGATTTAAGAGTAGGTACATCTAAATCTAGCTTGTATAAAGTTTAGTGACTCGCCGTGTACTTAGGTACACAGACACGAGCGGTATGTGCGTCTTACAATCATTGTAGGTAATGATAACGATTGATAACAGACTAACGTTCTTGTTGAAGGTAAAATTTATCATTATTTGTTTTTACTTTCCTTCATTTCTAGAATAATATCGCTATCTTTTTCATCCTTTTCTTCGATATTTCGGTTTCGCGAATAAAACGTTTTTTTTTGGGCTTATCCAGAGTTAATTGCTGGACATAACCATACGACAAAAAAGACTCATGTATTGTAAATCTGAGCCGAATTTGCATCAATACGTTCATCTGATACGAGGTCATTGAGTTCCGAATTACATTCAACTTTTGCATCGCCATTATTATTGGCGAGATCATGCGCCGTACCATTATGTGATTCGTTATTGATCGGTATATTGTCTGGTTTTCAGCTTATTATTTTGCAAAGCATCTTTACCTGCCTATAATCCTGCCCACATGATATTCATTCTGATGAATCCAAGAAGCTCTTCCTAAGCCAGATGGGCTGTCTTTTTCCTCCTTTTGTTCCCAATTTATTTGACAATGGTGCTTCATGTCTTCTGTGTTTTCGTTTCTCAATTGAATGAACAATGTATGAATGAATGAATGAATGAAATGCACCGACCCCAGCGTGGTTGTACCAGACTCGATTGCTCGAATGAACCCAGAGATTCACACTAGCCCCTGAAGCCTCATGTTTGATGAGACTACAGAGACCATTGTATATCAGACAGTAGGCCGGGGGGCGCGATAATGGTAGGGAAGACGTGCCCTTGGGACAGGAGGGATTAGAGCCTACCGACTGTGCAGCCTTGAGCAAGCATTGGAATAGTGGAGAGACGGGTGATATTTATCTATGGGAGGGGCAATTTTTGCCTGTGTCACTGCTATGCTGTATTTCACGTTGCTGATTCCAAGGTCTTCGTCTGAGTTAATGAAAAATGTATGGTTTAAAAACTCAAGTTGATAAAATTTTGCCATTAGCAAGCCCTAACAGAAAACCATCTCGTAGGTACATATGAATTCATCTCAAACTAAACTCATTCTCAGTGCACTACGCTTGCTCTGAAAGAAAATGTATCGATCGTAGAGAAAAGCTTGTCTTTGTTAAGTCCCGTGGCTCTCGAGAAAATCACGTCGACAACGTTCAACAAACTCGAGTGTCTTTGTAACTTTTATTAGTTTAACTAGTCAAGTGTCTGCTGTCCCTTCTATGGCTTATCAGATGAATCATCCATCTGTTATTTTATAAGTGGTGAAATTATCAATTTGGATTAGCTAGAAGTTTTGAAATAAAAATTATATTTATTGTAACAGACTGTACCAAAAATTTTGAAATACTTAGGTAAATAAATTATTATTATAAATCAGCGCAATTGTGACTTATTCTATAAATCTTTGCGAGTTTACGAAACTAATGTTGGTTGTTGAATCCGTATGCACAGGAATTGTAAAAAAAGTAAGTTTAAAAACTAAAACCCGTCTACTGAAAAATCACGCACTTAAAAGTAGATAATAATATTATGAAAGATTAACGTAATAAAGTAGGCACAGTGTCTATTTATAAATAAAATCTGATAAGACATTAACTAACACTTGATTGAGGTTTTTAGAGTTTATTGTACAGATAAATTTGGTAACTATTATATAATTATAATTATTATTGAACTAATAACTAATATACATATATCTAACTATTGGTACAAACTATTCAATATTTATCGTCTAATATATAAAAAAATTACACGTAATATATTTTAATGTATTTAATACACTTATTCGTAGTGATGTTCAGAGGTTAGCCGTGGTCGTATTCACTTTGCCGTAGAGCTTATGATCGTTTACTGTTAGAATGTATTGTTTTGTTATTTTACATTCCAACGATTCGTCATGTTAAATTATTATAAGTAGTTTAGAAGTAATGAGGGAACAGATTAACATACATTTATACCGGTCAAAATCATAACTCTACTTTTTGCTGCGCCGTAGTCGGGTAATTAAAGATAAAGCAGGACATCTGCGGGCTAATTGCGTAACACACTATCAGTAGGAATCGGTTTCAATTTGACAGTACAACATTAATTGCGTTATTTACGTTGTTGAGCAGACAAATTTTTTCAACGTATGAAGCAATGGATTAGCAATATACTTCAAAATCATTCCAATTGCGATTCAAACTGTGTTGCACAAGGTGCAGGATCTTACCTATGATAATAGTTTTAATTGATGAGTAGGTTTCAATGAAGAAACTGCTTGAAATAACTGAGTTTTGCTGTGCTGTTTGAAATTGGATAAACTTGACGTCATTGTTTGTCTAATTCGTAAGGCTAGACCGGACACAAAATAGCAGATAATTCGTAGTTCTAGCAAATATTATGACGAATCAAAACTACTAACCAACAATTTTGACACTAAAGGACATTGTGTCCTTAATACTAATTTAGATAGTCAAACCACAGAGGCTGAATGCACCATGCTACCCGAAGCTAAGTTATCTCAGAGATCGATGTTATCATTTAATGGACTGTTTGTCAATCGAGCGCCTGCGTATGCTATCGATGGATTAAACATTAAGACTTGTTGGCCAGGCCAGGTGGTAGCATAGACATTTATGTTGATATAATTATTATGTTTGTATATTTAAATGTTCTGTAATTTAGGATATTCTGGTCAGCTGGTGCCGCTGATTTTATTAGTGTACGAAGGTGCATCAGATCTTAAACTAGCACTTCTAAATATGGTATAAATAATTTTGTGGCTTTGACATAAGAGTATATCAGTACAGTCCCCGGCACGTAAGTTGGCAAGAGTAGTTTGATGAGCAGAAGTCATTTTTTAGGACTCTTTGGTGGTCAAGCGGGACGCGGGGAATGAGGGAGCACCGTTCCGAGCACGCGATTGGTGCGTCGGTCGACACTCGCCTCCCGCACCTCGACCCATGGGGTCTACTCCGAAGCGTTAATCCGAAGTATCGGCCGAATGTTCGGTCCTTTTATAACTTCCATAGTTTCCTTTTTTGACATTGAATCCTTACCCGACTTAAAGTCACATTTTTGACTTTGGCTCTATTTTACTGTCGTTTTTTATTTTTTTTCGCCTTAATCAGCCATAGTTAGCCGTACTCAAGCAACGGCCAAACATTCGGCCGATACTTCAGATTTATGTTCGGAGTAGACCCCCACGTTCCGTTCGCTCCCGATTACACTTGCGTGCACTAAAATTTTACCCTTTGTTTTTGTTGAGTTTTTGTTAAGTTTTTGATACGAATGGTCGTTACTTACTATTTTAAATTAAGTTTATTTTACGATGTATTTTTGCGGCAGCTACTAATGAAGCTTGTTGACCTTTAATTCTCGTTAACATTGTTTTTTGAAACGCCACAACAACTAAAAATATGTTTTTTTTTTATACCACCTAATAAACTTCACGAATTCCTCTCCTTTCTTTATCTTTCTTCTAAACAGACATGTTTAAAATAAATGATGGCAATAACCATAGAATAATGACAAACAATAAAAGTGACCATTTTTTTGTTGCGGATGTGTAGGTACTATGCGCGCACTTACCCGCACTACCCCAAAACCTTGCCAAGTTACGTGCCTCGCCGGCACGTAACTTGTGTTTCAGTTTACAAATCCTCTTCATTATGATAAAAGTGTATTAATTATCACTTCACTCGATTGCTTTATAATGAAAACTGAACATAGCTGGTTCGTTGAATACTGGTTTCAATAAGTCTATAGGTACCCCTTATTATCATGGTTGGCCAATTACTTGTTTTTTTTTCCATTCGTCGTTTACTTCCTTTCTTGCCATTTCTTTCATACAATCTTGATTATGAATCCGATAAACGGTGAGGTTCTGGCTGACTTCAAAACCAGGTTAATATTAGATACCCTTATACTCTTGCCCAAAAAACTAGTCCCACGGCATTAAACGATTTGCACATACATGAATTAACTTTAAAAATGCAACTCCACCGGTTGGTCCTTGCTGCAATGGTTGCGTAGGCGCACGTTGCAGCGCTGTTCTAGATATTGATCGCGAGTCGCGACGTCTTACTGTGACATTCATGACTTCATTACTTCGGTATCAGTTTGATTGGCATATCCTTCCGCTCAGGTGGCTGGTGACGTCAGCATCGGAGCGGTTGGATGTGGGGGACTGTGCTATAACTGCTGTTATTAAAATTAGGTCAAGGTGAGGAGATGCAGAGGGTCTAAAAGCAGTTATTACGTACGATTAAATGGAGTGTATGTAAGAGCAGGTTTTAACTTTCTTTGAAGAATCTAAAGAAGTTGAAGAGGCTGGAAAGCAAGCAATTTACCATGAAAATACAATGAGCTTAGCAAGCTGTATATAGGTATGGGAGAGTGGTCGTAGCTTGGGAAACAAGGACTTTCACTCACACCAGTCACTGGGACTTGTTTGATGGGATGTATATATACATCGACTGCAAATGCAGTTGTGCTCATAGCCATAGAATTGCACCTGATGGCACCCGAGCATACATTTTCCAATCTCGGAGATAGAAAAATCCACGTAATTAAAGAAGTTCTAGAATTGTGTCCAAAAATAACAAAAAAAGAGTAAGGTACCAAAGAAGAAAGGAATTCCTTGTTTGGACAAGTTTAATGTTTAATTTTACCCAAAGCTAAGCCAAGGAACTCTGCGGGAGTTTATTTATATGACAGTAGATTGTAGACAAATGTTCTGATTAGAATAAATTATTCAGATTCTGCTTCCACTACAGCTCCAATAAACTACTGTTTATTAATATTCTTAATTGCAAAATTATGCTTGTATGTATGTTTATTGGGAGCTGGTTTATCACCACCGAATAATTTTGTAACTGTTTTGTGTCCTTCGCAAAACGTTTGGCAAATCTTTACGTAGGTACATAAAGAACAAAATAAATAATAATAGTATCATTGAGAACAAAAAACTAAAGGTTTTTTCCGCAAAAATTGTCCGTTTCCGTTTCGGGTAGACGTTATAAACTGAGATGTTTGTTTAATTTTATATTTGAAGACTTACTCTTTTATTCAAAAAAATATCTGTGGTAAGAATTTGAGAGTGTTATCCATAGAAATATTAAAAACAGGAGAAGTGGCAAGGGGGCGTGTCTGGGTCCACGCGACATGATCGCAACGCTCATGTACCAGGCAAATGGTCATATCTGCGAACTAGTGCGCTTTCGACCGCGGTCGTGACAACATATATGAATGCCGTGAGTGTGTGCGCGACTTCGTATAGATTGCTTTTACTGAACTGCATGTGTAGTTGAGGCGAGTGGTAGGGACAAACTGGAGACACCGGGTTAGGTTTAAAGATATTTATTTCTCATAAGAACTTATGAATAAAAAACAGTTCACTTATAATGAGATACAAAGTTTCTTCATATACTCGTACTATACAATATTTGCCTCTGGGGCGATGGTTCCGATACATTTTCAACTACAGGGGCATATCTCCTTCTTTCTTATATCTATGGTGTTATCTATCTATCTTCCAAATCCGATACAGCTGTTAAATTATAAATGAAGGGCATTTTGATCGCGTCTGCAAATCTATAGTAATGGCATCGTGATACTTATATCATCAAAAAAAAAAAAATCTGCTTTTTAAAGCCATGATTTTTGAATTGTAGTTGAAATAACATCATTATTTCACCATCTAATGTCGCAAACAATATAGGTACACACGGATACACATCAAGCTATACATTCCCAATTTAAGCTGATCTCGCATTGTATGGGATTTCCGTATGAGACAGGTCAGCGTATACTGAAAAAGTATAGCTTGATGTGTAGCCGTGTATACCTGACATTTACGTGAATAATATTCGCATGTATGTTATTGAAATTGATTTCATGGATTGTTTCGCATTTGTTTATACCTGCGTTAATATTTTATTTAAGTAGATGCAGAATCTTATGATTTATTACATCAGTGCAGCTTATGGTTTGAGCCACCTAATCAAAATTTAATTTAAAAACTCCAAAATTGATTGCCGTCGTTTTTTCCTCTTTAATTCTGCGTTGAATTATCAAGTCGTAAACTCCTATAATATAGGTAGATACAGGTTTGCAGCATCAAGTTTGGTTGTTTACGTCATGTCTTCCCCTGATGCAGTTCAAACGACTGTTTTGCTCAATGACATACAAAAACGATTACTACATTATAATGTTTTGATATTATGTCCAATACTTGTTTACTTTTCTATTTATACAGACCTACACATACGTACATAGCCTACATTGTATTCCTTTCAACTCCTTTAAGTAATGCTGTTAACAGTTAAGACGCTGACAACAGGTAAACCGCTGTCACTGTCAGACTGCATACAAAAGAAAGAGAAGCGCGATGACACAACGCTTGTAATTTATTGCAAAATATGAAGCAATTATTTATTTACTCAAAAATGAGTTGATTAATCGAAATTATAAAACAACCAAGTTCTGTATACAAATAAGACGTTCTTGTTATTAATTGAATACCAACCGTACTTTGATATTTAATACAGATATTTTGGATTGAAACTCCAAAGTGTTTTGGTAACAACCGAGTTCTATTTTTTTTTTCAAGAATAACATTATATTTTTTCCGCTACTACAAATTATATAGATTTGGCCATTTATTGTTTAAGTCAAGCCTACTTTTATCGTTTGCCACTTGTCAGTGCCTTAACAGCTTTTCAATTATTCCAGTGTATATGGTATACAGGTATGCAAGCAGAGCTGTTATACACAACTCTGCTTGAATACTTAGAGTAGATACCTAAATTTTGTAATTTGGGTGCTGTATCCATTCCTAAGGTGTCCAATGAGGTGAATAAAAAGCTTCGAAACTCATTGTGTGGCGTCAAATAACTCAAACAGGTACATTTTGAATGGAAATACCAGTCAGAACTGTCGTCTAATATCAGACTTGTGAAGTATTAAGCCCGAAGAACAATAAGCTAGAGGGAAGCCATTGTGAATCCGTCTCGCAAGACGACGTCTAGCCTGTAACGGCTGTAACCTAAGATGGAATAGACAAAGAACAAGTAAACAAAGAAGAAGTAAACATCCAGGACAATTCTATTGGTGCTAGCTTTTACACTTTCCGGATTATTTTTATTAACCCCCGACGCTAAATGAAGGGTGTTATAAGTTTGACCGCTATGTGTGGGTGTCTGTATGTGGCACCGTCTGTCTGTGGCACCGTAGCTCTTAAGGCGATGATAACAGACTTTTAATGATTTTATACTGAAGATCACGTCTAAACGAGTAGTGTTAATGATTTGAAAAAAATATATGTTAAATTAAAGCATTTCTCAATAACTTATGTGAATATTTAAGAGTATGTTTATATTACATAGTGAAATTAATTTGTAAAGTTATATCTAACGCGGATAAAAAACTGAGAATGGTGCAAAATCTACCAAGCGTATTTTGCTGAAACCTTCGCCAATTTAAAGATAATTTAATTATTGATCTTTTAGTATACGCGTTTTATTATAATAAATTAATAATGCGTCAAATTGGGGACAGTGCTCCTTGATGGGCGAGTCCTATTACTGCCTGAAAGTACTTTTTTTTCAGAATCAGAATGCTTTATTTGTAGAACTTTTAAAGGGGAACAATTCCGTCATACATTAAATTATTTGCGTAATTTAATCGTTTACGCAGCGTTCGTAACGGAAGCTCTCAAAAGGATTTTTTTTCCGTTTTCGCAACAGTTTTCATTGATGCTCCGCTCCTCTTGGTCGTAGCGTGATGTTATATAACCTATAGCCTTCCTCGATAAATGGACTATTCAACACAAAAATATTTTTTTAATTCGAACCAGTGAGATTAGCGCGTTGAAACAAACAAACTCTTCAGCTTTTGAATATTAGTATAGATTCAGTATTATATTGTAGCATAGATTCACAGACATAAATTATTTACTTTACAATAGACGGGACATAGCGAACAAAATCGTAATCCAATACATTTGTCCTAGTGGGCAAAAGTCGCTCAGTCTAGTGTGGTACGCCTGCATGCCGCTCTAATTTTGCTATATTATGCTAGATGGACTCTTATAAGTACGTTAGACCGAAACTCGAAATCCCGAATCACTTCATCCCGAATGAACGCTATCCCTTACCACTCTATCCGGAATGAACGCTATCCCGAATGAACGCCGTCCCGAATCACTATCCCAAATGAACGCTATCCCGAATCACGCAATTGAGAAATGTCATCACAATTTTTTATGACATTTCTTCGCATAGCCTCTCTATAATAAGTATTTAAAATCTCTTTGTATAGATTGATGAAGGAGCTATTCCAGCATTTGCACGACTAGAAAAACCTTCCCGAGAGACGATATAAAATGAAGGAGAATCTTATATCATGCTTCTTAAAAAAATGTAGAATCTGCGTACACTATCATTAGAGATAAGATAGTGTTTTAGAGCAAGGTTGGACCTTGATAATGTTGCGTACTGTAACGAATCTACTAGCCTATTAAAAATAAAAGGGTAAGTAGACCAGTCAATTATATATTTTAGGTGTTAATTTAAAAAATACAGAAAAATAATTAAAATAATAACTAACCTTCCTAGCACTCTCAGAAAGAAAAAGGTGGGAGGTTTTATAAAGAAGGTACGATACGGCGTTCAGGTTCGACACGTCAGGCCTCGTCAGCTCTGAAGCATCCAGATCCGCTTCCCAGTTATTATGATAGGATCACAGGCAGTGTAGAAGACGTCAGGCCTCGTTAGCTCAGAGGCCTGAAGATCCGCTTCCCAGTATCACAGGCAGTCCAGTCCAGGTCACTTAGGTAGTCGATGGTCCTCTTGGCAAGAACGTAGTAACGAGAAGACTGAGTATGTTATCAAGGTGAAATGAATAAAGACCAAATGCAAGACTTTTGTAGAGGAGGTGTTTCCTTGAGCGCTTCCAGATCAGATCTGCGGGGAATGTGTCAGAAATCCCTTTTATATCCGAGTCTCAGGTGTTTTTTTTCACATCATCTGTTTTTCTGTTCTTTACAGAATTTAATTTCAAATTCAGTGTTCGAAAAGGCCAGACATATTCGTACCAAAATATAATATAATATAAAATAATATAATATTTGTATCCTAACATAAATAAATTTATGTTAGGATACAAATATTATATTTATATATATTATTTTAATATTTGTATCCTAACATAAATAAATTTATGTTAGGATACAAATATTATACAGTAAACAATTATAATTATCTATAAAATACAATATTTGAGCTAAACATATTGATAAAAATAATTTAAATTATATAAATCTAAAGTAACCTTCATTGAATAAGCCAGTAAGAAAACTATGAGAGAAAATTAGAAGAAAAAGTAATGACAGCTTGACAGCCTGACGTAAGTGTCATATGACATTGAAAAATATGAAAATTAAAGAAAACTAATCGTTTTAGAACGATTCGCAAAATAATAATGCAAAACCAATAAAAGAGTAAGATACCTACATAATATTAATGAATGCAAAGTGTAAGTATATGATGTAATGTCTGGTCTGTAGTATGTAGATACTATAGTACGTACCTATCTACTTCTCGTAGAGGTAATACTTTTAAAGAGAAGAAACAGTCATTAAGGCGCTGACAAGAGGCAAATGATAAAAGTAGGCTTGTCTTAAACAAAAAAATTGCCAAATCTATATAAGGTGTATCTATTCATACACTAAATCTCTTAAGGGGTCATTGTACTCATCATTATGAACAACTTTTACTATGGGACCAAACCTGAAATTGCGAAAAAAAGTAATTTCCCTACATTTTGACGAGTTATGCGATCATAAATGTAGGGAACAGCTGATTTTCGCTTTTTTAGGTTTGTTCCTATAGTAAAAGTTGTTCATAATGATGAGTACAATGACCCCTTAAAAGTGGATAAAGCATATGTTATTCTTGAACATATTTCTTAGAACTGGGTTGTTACCAAAATACGTTTAGAAAAAAAGTCTTGATACAAATTAACGGTAAACTAACTCTTTTCTTTGAGTTTCAATCGAAAATATCTGTAATAAAATTAAATATCAACGTACGGTTGGTATTTAATTAATAACAAGAACGACTTAGTTGTATATTACTCAACTCATTTTTGAGTAAATAAATAATTGCTTCATATTTTGCAATAAATTACAAGCGTTGTATTATCGCGCTTCTCTTTTTTTTGTATGTAGTCTGACAGTGACAGCGGTTTACCAGTTGTCAGCGTCTTAAGTTAGAGAAAATAAGTTAGTCAGAGAGTTGGTATCACCGGATTTATGATGGCAGCTCGCATCGCATCCATTCTGCCCATTCTGCTCATAATATATTATGATCTGCGTACAATTCATACATCCCGCAATTCATCTGTTTGACAGCTGCTATTTGACATAGACTTCATTATCAATATTCATAATTTGTGGACCGTTTTACGAAACTCCATACAAAACTGTCAAACAGATGAATTGCGGGGAATTGTACGCAGATCATGTTATTATGATTCAGCCAAAGCGTCCATTTTAGGCCCCCTGGTCTGCCCATCTGGCCCGGAGCGCCCACTTACCTTTCAGTTGTCCATCAACTAAAAATCCCACGTGAACTGTTCAGCTTATATTTTAATTAATCTTGACATGATATCATTGTGAAAGGGTTCAATGACTGCTGGATATTTTTGTGCAGAAACGGAAGGGTGTAGTGTGGGCTGCAGTTTGTTTGGTGCAAGTCACTGGCTTGATGGTGAAGATCTATGTATTTTATCATACATAAATAGCAAACCAAGTTTTTAGGGTTCCGTACCAAAATGTTAAAAAGGAACCCTTATGGTGAGACTGTCTGTCTGTCTGTCTGTCACACCTGGATATCTCAAGAACTACTTATGCTATCAACTTGAAATTTAGAATAGTTTTAGATGACGTTTGCCCAACAATTTTGCAAACAAGAACGAAATAAAAAAAAAATACCTGTTTTGCAAAAGGGACTGAAGTGGGGCTATGTGGGGTATCATATTTTATGAAAGAACGCTGTTTGCACATTCTCAAACATTTATTTTTAATTTTTTACATCGCATAGTTTCCGACTTTTGATCAATAATGTAAAAAAAAAATACCGTTCCCGCCCCTCCCCCTTATCTCCGAAGTTTGTATAGTTAAAAACCTGAAATTATTCTATATGATAGAAGACAGGAAAAATAAAACTATGTCTCTAAATAGCACAATTTTTCAGAAATCATCAACATCATGTATACGTACGGAACCCTCGGTGCGCAAGTCCGACTCGCTCTTGACCGTTTTTTTTTGTTATACAAACGTGAACATTTTGTCTATCTCCCTGTTGCCATTTTGTAATCTCACTGTCCTCAACAATCATCATTCTCCTGCCCTTATCCCAATTTATTTGGGTTATTCCCTTTTTACCCCGATCCCCGAGGCACCCGTCCTGGATGACCCCGAGTACGATAAATATGATTACATTACTTTTTTTCTTTTTTCTATTGTTTTCAACGTAGGTACGGTCGCCAAAAAAAGTGCTTAAATGACAGGAGCACTAATTTAGTAGAGGCATGGAATAACAGATTGCAATGCCATTTAGGTTCAAACTCCACTTTGTTAATATTTTTACAAATTATAATGATTGATAGCAAGCTACGATACGGCACAAGACAGATTGCGGTTCAAAGCGAAACCAAAAAGAAGCGCAGAAGTACATATTCTCAACAAAAAAGCTATCGCAAAAAAAAGGCTGACAAAGGACTGAAGAAAGACATATTGCATTAACTAAGTTTTTAGAAGACCTTAGTAAAATCGTTATCATCACGTTTAAAAAAACTGATTAAAATTGTTAATATTTTGTGTTTTAAATATCTTTTTACCTAAGTTAATTATTTTTAATCAAATTACTGTGAGAAGAATGATTTGTCATAACACTGATTTTGTATGTTTTGAAAAGACTGATTGAACATGTTAATATTTTGATTTTTAAAACTTTTATTACTAAAGTTGATTATTTATAATTGTTGTTTCTAACTGAAAAGACTGATATTTTCATATTTTGAGACTATTTTTAGATTAATTATTATATACATAATTTTTATAACGATTATTCAAATTTTAATGTTGTTTTTTGTATCTTTTTTTAAAAGACTGATTGAAAATGTATATATTTCGTTTTTTCAATTTTTATTACTATAATGTTGTTTATTTTGATAGTTGAAATTTGCATGTTTTGAGACTTTAAAGCTACCTTTTAATCAATTTTTAAAAGCATTTTTGATTTTCTTTATTTAAAAAAAAATTATGAAAGTGAAACTAATTTTGCATGTTAAAAGATTATTTTAGAGTTAACTATTTCAATGTTACATTATAGTAAATAATTCCTGAAAGTAAGACTGGTTTTGCGCATCTTTTAAATTATACATATATAATTCCACGTAGAGTAGGTATTTTTATTTTCAGCATTGAAATAGGAACTTGTGATAATAATAAGAACCTGTGATTGCTCTAGGAGACTCTATTGTATTCTCTTATTATAATACTAGCTTTCGCCCGCGGCTTCGCCCGCGTGGATGTCGAAAAAAAAGCAGCTTCTCTATCAGCAGCATTCCCCCAAAACATTATACCATATCTTAGTTGGAACCAACGTAAGCGTGGTAAGCAGATAGGAGTGCAGTTTGATTCACAACTTTACGAAGGATATTTAAAGCATATAAATACAAACTTCGTTTTGTACATACTTGTTCAATATACCTACGTGTCCATTTCATGTCTAAGTCTATTTGTAAGAAATTTTGTATTGTTTATTTTGTCTACGTTTTTGTTCTTAAATAATAATTGATGTACCAACTTTTGAGTTATTCAAGGTACGCAGTAAAATTCTCCCGAAAACTATGTACCCCTTTTTCCGATTCTCGAAAACTCAATATGAGGTTTGAGTTTCGAGTTAATCGGACCGCGCGTTAAGATTCTTTAAATACAAACCATAACACTCCCTAAAATCCTTTTGAGGGGTAGTTTTGAAAAACGCAAAAGTTATGACAAACATTGTTATTTAAGTAATGACTGCCTCGTTAGTCTAGTGGTCACAGGCGCGACTGCTGAGCATGAGGGGTGGGTTTGATTCCCAGGTCGGGCAAAGTGTTATTGGTAGTAGCTTAGTAGCAGCCCGAAGTCTGGATTTATGCTCGGTTGATGGCAATAGGCTCGCCCCCTATTACATGGGACTTAAACAAAACTGTCTAAATGTGGGTGTACTAAAGATACACCTCTACCTAATCCTTTGGGGATTGCAGGCTTGATGTTATGTAAATAAGTACTCGGGCCAAATTTCAAGTTCATATATCAAAAGAAATAATATTCTGTTCATACAAACTATATCGCCCCTTTTTACGCACTCAAAGGGGTAAATTGTTGAAACATCGTTTTTGACGTTTCTATTATTGGATTTATAGGTTACCAATTTTCAAGTTAACCAAGCCATACAGTAGAATCCTCCCTTGTAAATTGACTATCCCTTTTCACCCCATTATTAGGGGCAGATTTAATAAAAACTGGATCAAAGTTATTCTTTATTTTTTGTTTTCAGTATAAATCCTGAGTTTCAAGTTAATCGGACCGCGCGTTAAAATTATTCCATAAAATTTTTGATATCCACCAATCCCCCTTTAGGGGGTAGTTTAAAAAAACAAAAAATTACAAACTTTATATTTTACTTAGGTTAGTATTCGTGCCAAGTTTCAGGTTTATTAACTCAAGGAATAAGATTTTTCATACAAAGAAAATCCCCCCTTTCACCCCCTTAAAGGTTGAATTTCCAAAAACCCCTGATGCCCACGTCATAATTTGGGGTTAATCAAGCCACACAGTAGAATCCTCTCTTGTAAAATTGACTACCCCCTTTTCACCCTGTTAAGGGTCATTACCGCACGGTCTCCCGTGAGGCGGCGAGCCTCCTTGCCGGACTGCCGCGGTGGGATCTGGAGGCAAAAGTCCTCGCGCACATCTGGGAGTGGCGCGAGGAGGCGAAACGCAGGGTCGAAACTCCACTGCCGCGAGAAATCACGGCACAGCGGACGGAGCTCCGGCGGGATCTCATGGTGGCATGGAGTGTGCGATTGTCGCAATCCAGCGCTGGGCAGGCCACAATTGTGGCGATAAGTCCCCTCTTTGAGGAGTGGCTAGAGAGGCGCCACGGTGTCTTCACCGGACACGGTTGTTTCGGGAGGTTCCTGTTGAGGATAAAGCGGGAGGAAACGCCCGGGTGTCACCACTGTGTGGTTCGCTCGGAGGACACGGTGGAGCATACGGTGGAGGTCTGCCCAGCTTGGGCGGAGCACCGCTGTGTCCTCACGGAGGCTATCAGCGGCGGCGATCTCTCGCGTCCAGCCCTGGTTCAGGCTATGGTTCGGAGCGAGAGTGCATGGGAGGCCGTTACCTCCTTCTGTGAAACAGTAATGCTCGCGAAGGAGGAGGCAGAACGCGTGAGGGAGAGGCAAGGTTCGCGCCCTAACGCCCCTAGTTGCCGCAGGAGACGCCCCGGGCGTCGGGAGAAGCAAGCCGGCTTCCGGCCACCGTAGGCGCGGGCTTGCGGACGGTGAGCGATGGGTAGCACGCCATCCGATAAGGACCAGGCCCGGTTCGACTGCGCGTTGTGTTCCACGCGCGCCTCAAAGAGATGTCAGCACCAATTGACGGAGTCCGTTAGGGCCTGCCATGTTTGTCCGAAAGGGATATCATGGCCCTGGCACACAGGCAACGGAAGGAACACGGGTGGGTTTTAGTCAGTAAAAGTCTAACACGCCCTCCCGCTCCGCCCAGAGCGGGAGAAGTTATTTGATAATTTCCCACGCAAAAAAAAGGGGTTAATTTTCGAAAAACTGATAAATACTTTTATTTATTTTGGTTTACAGTATAAATACTTTGTTTCGAGTTAATCGGACCGCGCGTTAAAATTCTTCCATACAAACTCTGTCATCCGCAAATACCCCAATATGGAGTAGTTTAATAAAAAACAAAAATGTCAAACTTTATAATTTACTTAGGTTAGTATTCGTGCCAAGTTTCAGGTTTATTAACTCAAGGAATAAGATTTATCCCCCTTGTTCACCCCTTACAGGTTGAATTTCGAAAAATCCCTTCTTAGCGAATGCCTATAGTTTCCAACAATAAGCCGAAATATTAGTGATTTTAACTTAAAAATAAATTTAATTAAAAATAAAATTTTATCCCCTTTTTCACCCCTTATGGGTTCAAATTCTAACAACACCGTTGCGTAAGCTTCCAACCATAAGCCTAGATAATAAATTTAGTGATTTTACTTAGAAAATTAAGGACTTTCCATACACAATATCATCCCCCTTTTTAACCCTTCGGGGGTGGAATTATCAAAAACGCTGAGACATGTATAAATTAATTTTCAATCGTCAGCCTAAACACTAAATTTTAATATTCTAACTTCAAAACTGACGGACTTTCATATAAACTTCCATCCCCTATTTCACCCTCTTAGGGCTAGAATTTCGAAAAACCCTTTCTTAGTGGATACCTACTCTTCACAAAGAACACACCCTCCAAATTTCATGTCTCTAGGACCAGCGGTTTAGGCTGTGCGTTGATATATCAGTCAGTCAGTCAGTCAGGACTTTGAATTTTATATATATAGATAGATAGATTGACCTCAAGACTTTACCTGATCCTTAAAATTAAGTATTATTATTTTAGTAAGTAATAAAATTTTATTTAACATATCATCTGCTGACGGTACTTTTAAGTTAAACTGACTTAATTGAGGTTATCAAGATAAAAATAAATTGGGGTCTTCCGGGATGGGGGCCTCTGGGATCGGCGTACTCAGGGAATAACCCATTTATTTGTGGTCGGCGCAACCTGTCCCTTTCTTCCACACTTCTCTATTAGTCGTCATCTCGGTAGTCATTCCCTTTCTAGTCATACCTGTCATCTTTCTAGTCATACCTATCATCTTTCACTGTCATCAATATCACCCGAAATTGAACATGAGCATATAAGACCAACTTTTACCGAAACCAATCTGTAAAATATAAATGTAAGTACCTACTTAATCAATAATGCAATTGATGTAAGAGCACTGGGGGCCTAAAATGGACGCTTTGGCAGAATCATAATATGAAACTGCGTGCAATTCATATCCCGCAATTTATCTGTTAGACATTTTGTATGGAGTTTTGTAAAATGGTCCACAAATTATTAAGTGCTATACTGAAGTCTAATGTCAAATATCAGCTGTCAAACAGATGAATTGCGCGATGTATGAATTGTACGCAGATCATAATATGATTCTGCTAAAGCGTCCATTTTAGGCCCCCTGGTGGATGCTGCTGGCCATCAACCAAAAGTTTTAAAATTGGCGTTAAAGACAAACGTTTGCCGAAGTTGTGGTTGATATAGTAGAGATAGGTAAATATGACAATAAGAAAACATGAAAAGTCGGATACGTACGCCACATGCAATAAAGGGCTATACAATTAATAATAGAGTCCCTACGATATGCTTGAATTGTTGTAGGAATAAATTACGAGAACAAAAACTTAGTAAAAGACAGCAAAACCCCAACTACAAACTAACAACCTTAATCTTGTCCTGAATGTAGAAGGCGATTGACGATTTACAGATGATATCTAGATAACCAACCCAACGGGTCGGACGGTGGCATCCAACCGCGATGTAATAACAGTAGCACTTGAAGTTATACGTTCCTGGAAATGCGAATATATCACGGAAATTGCGCAGAACCGGCGAGTAGGGACAGAAATATAATGAAAGTAAAGGAATAAGAAACGGGGCTGGCTGGCTAGATAAAAGTCATAAATGTTGTCTTAAATGTAGGTACTTTATGTTAGGTTTGTAAAAAAAATATCGATGTATCGGTACATCGATGTTTTTTGTTCGTTAGGTATATCAAAATTTTTTGGCGATATCTATTATTTCGATACATCGATAATTATATCGACATAAAATATCAAGTAAAATCATTCCGTTGTCGCCACTGACTAAAACCGCTGGAATTCAGAGCAAACAATTTGTTCTATTAATTTAAGATTTTACATCAGAAATTATGTTCCCTAGTTTGGTATAATTTACCTATATGAATAAAAAACAAACACAAGAGATTTCCTTAAAGTACAAATATTTGTCAGAAAATTTCACTGATACATCGATGTTTTTTTTCGATATGCAATATTATATATTTTTTAATATTGATACCTACGATTCGATACTTATTGGCACTTCTTGCATCTCTACTATATGTATCGGTTGATATTTAGATATTATACGAACGAGATATTGAGATACGGAGGGGACCTAGTCTAGGCCTGAAAAAGCTCATAGCTGTGGACGAGAAATGTTTTTCGAAAATGTAATAAAAAAAATACCTCTATATCGTCGGATATATAATTTTCTTTATGAAGACGAATGAATAACTATTAATTCTATAGAGACGACAGCGGATATTGAAGATGGTAGGTGTCGAGTTGTAAGAAACCAAAGGACATCTAACCCTGAAAAGAAGTGCCAAGTATAAAATGATATTATAACATACTGAATCTACATGGAATCCGACAAGCAATGTAAAATAGTTTACAGTAACAAAGAGCAAAAACGAACAATAAAAAGAACAAGCAACAAAAATAAAGAAGTATTCTATTCTTTCTATTCTAAAGTTAATAGCCAAGAGAGACAAATCAATAAAAAAATATCCTGAATTAAATTAAGAACTTGATTAAACTTATACACATCTTAAATGTTGGGTATTGAGACCTGTTGCCAAAATGCCAATACAAAAACACTAAATATAAATACTAATTTGCATCTAATTACAATAAAATTACACCACACCGAATATTGCAAATTCGCGCACACTTCAAATTGTGGTGTCATTTTATAAGTAGGTGTTTATCTGTTCAGCGGACAGGCTAATTGTCGATTCGATACGATTATACGAACATGAATGTCGGCAGCAGTAAGGTCGGCCGTGGGAATGAATGGAATAATCTTTAGTCATTGAGTCTTGGAATCGTATAATTTGGACACGTTATGTAGGCTATGTGGTCTGAGCTGGAATGTCACTCCTACCAAATTTAATAATAGTTCCCCTGAGATATATTAGCCAGAAACCCAAATTAGAATGACTAACAAGCTCACGCCTGTGTCAGCTGAAATTTATTGTTTATAAAACTCAAACCCCGATTATATAAAAAAAAACAAATGACACCTCATTTCTAAAATGTACATAGTAGGTATTCATAGATCCGATTTCTTGGAGGACACGGCTGCCTACCAGCGACCAGTCTCCTATAATTTTACATGTTTACTTGACACATCATTGGAATCATCCTCCTACCCATCATCATCATCATCATTTCAGCCGAAAGACGTCCACTGCTGGATATAGACCTCCCCCAAAAGGAGGGAGGGGGGTTGCCGTAATCGCCACGTTTAGCAGACGGGTTGGCAATCGCAGTATGGTGTTAAAATGCATAGAGAACGCTGCTGCCCATTCTCTAGTAAGTCCCTTAGTCGCGTTTTACGACACCCAAGGGAAGAAATAGGGAGGCTATTAGGTGCTATTCTTTACGTTCGGCACCACACGGAGCTCCTACCCATACCCCAATTTATTACGGGGCAGCATTTATCTTTTTCTTCCTACAATATCTCTACTAGGTATTAGCCAACATCTAACCCCCTTATTACAAAACAAGGTTTATCTTCAGACCCCGGTTTAAAACATTGAGCCATTATTGAATTTCTAACTTTATTCCGTCTATGGTAAAGTTCCTAAACACAAAACTGACATCTTAGTACCGAACTAAGTTTTTAGTTTTGTCTACAGAACGGTATTTCAATCACTGTTACGTTCTTATTACAAAAACTAGCTCCATGGTTTAAGCCATGTCAAAATATAAATCTTGTTTTGTAATAAGGCGGTTAGTGTCCACTTCAATCAATTCCTTCCTGTTCCTTTATGTCACAGAATCAATCCATAATTTCTTTGGTCTGTCTCTTTTTTTAACAAAACCTCTGTTGTAACAAACTTCGTTTAAAAACTGGCAGCATACTAAAAAAAGGTTATAGATAGTTCTAAAACTCTGTTGACATTTTTCAAATCTTGACATTCAAAATCGATTTGATCTCCAAGAGAAGCGCTGTTTTGATTATTGTGAATAATTAAATGATTAAAGCAAGAATGATTTCGAACTACCAAAGGACAAGAGAATATAAGTTTATAATGGTAATCCAATCAATCAACTATCTTGATAGATAATGAGTGTTTAGCGATAAGAATGTTAATTTATGCAGTAGTTGCAAGTAATTTTGAGGACATACACGTAATTTCATAGCCATGTTTAGAAAATCTAAAAGTGTGAGTGTTATTGCTAATTTTCGAAGCTTAATTCTTTATGAGGAAAGTAGCGTCACTAATATTCTATTTGAATGTTTGTGACGCTCCTTTAAACCTGTAAATGTGATCCTACTGACATACTGGGATTGCTACCTGTTTTAGTTGCCTTGTGGATAAATAAATGCTCTCCTATGATGTGATTTATTTGGATCGAATCATTTGATTCCTAGAAAGCTGGGAAATTCCTTCCGTGTGCTCCTAATGTGGTGTTATTCGTTAGTTAACTTGATAATATGGTTGTAGCTTTTATTTTAATGGGAACAACATCATTTACTTGCATTCAGAGAAAAACTGTTCAATGCTCTTTACAGATTATACACACACACACAAATTCACGCCTGTTTCCCATGGGGGTAGGCAGAAACTATAGAACGCCACTTGCTACGCTCCTTACACACACCCACGCTCTTTACAGATCATTATTGCCTTTTAAAAGTATACTTTTAATGTTGTTTCAGATCGAGGAGGTTATGCAGCAGAAGGCGCCCGGGGTGCCTAGTAACTTAAAACTCCAGTAAGTTGTACATCTGATAACTTTTTATATTTTTTATTAGATATTCTTTTTCACCCTATTAATGCTAATGTTTGGCTTGCAAACATTCTCTTTATTTATACGACTAGTAGCGCCATCTCTTGACACAACATTACATTATGTAGTAAAGCTACACAAGCTCTTTTGTAGAGGGCGCTGTTACTACTGTAGCGTACGCTATTTTCGTCATCATTGACATTGGGGATATAGCTCAGTGGTAGAGCATTCGACTGCAGATCGAGAGGTCCCCGGTTCAAACCCGGGTGTCCCCTGAGATATATTTTTGTATTTTTCTTTTTGTGTTTTTACAGACATCCACACAACACATCGCCACAAGTATTGCGTAGCAAGAACTTTACGGCGAATTTTTTCAAAACTACTTTTAGTTATCGAAGCAAGGCGGTTACGCCCGCCTCTTCAAGTACAGACGAGAAAACTATCAAAATAGGCAGCGCGGAGACTAAGCCTGTAACTAGAAACAGGCCGAGGACAGGTAATGAAGGAAAATATTGTGTATTGTAAAAGTTTATTAAAAAAATTGCTATTAATTTTTTTTTTCTTTCTAGCTACCTTATCTGATTCGGCAAATAATAATAAAAATAAAGTTAAAAAGACCGCAGATCGAAGCAAGTCAGCTGGGCTGTACATTGATAAGCAAGCTATCGAACCTGAACGACCACTCAGACACAAACCCACGACGCCTGACCCAGGTGGACCGAAACTTATCAAAGAAAGTGGTAAAAAGAGTGATACTAAAAGCTCTAATGTTATTCTGCAAATCGTGAAAAAATCTGCCAAGCCACCAGCACCAAAGCTTCCTGATAGCATCCTACCACCGACTTTGAGACCGAAAACCGACAAAAACTTGAAACTAACTAAGAATATCAACAATAATGATGTTTGGGCAACACCTAGTGACGTCAAAGTCACTCATCGGAGAGTTCCTACATCACCTGTAAAGTAAGTCTGTTTACATTTTCGATAGCTTACAAACAAACGTAATCAACCTTGATCGAAGAAGTAAAGTTTCATTTTGAATTTTCGCGCGAAATGGAAACATCAATGACTACCACAATCAATACACGACCTTACGGTAAAGGTGTAAAGTTAAATTTCAATCGAAATACTTTGACGTCTCAAGTTGATTCATGCACGTGATGGAAGATATTTTTTGTCCATCTCTCTCTCGCATAACCCTTCTTTCGTATTGCTTGCGTAAGAAGGGATAAGGTATATTATGGTTGTTTTCTTCGCACGTGTAGAATGTATTCGGCGACGTGTTACATGATCAATGTGGGGTGATAGTTTGGCGTTGGTAAGTTCAGAGTGGAGGGCATGTTTTGAATTTGTTGGGGTTATAGAAAGAAATGGACGAACAGCGGTTGGCCGGTTGTTTGAGCACGGCAAGTAGCTCAACAGGCAAGTTTGTTTGGTGCGACGGGCCACGGATGTCGTCCCGTTGGCCGGGTGCTTTTTTCGAACTTTTTTTGTGTTGGTGACAAACAAAACGAACTTTTTATGAGTTTTATCATGGTGGTTATTATTGTGTTCGCTGTGATGTGTTGAACTGAATTCATGATTGGAAATAGTTTTGTGCATTGGTGTTTTTCAATCGTCGTGTACGTCGGCAGTAAAGAGCTAACAAAAATTGGACTTGATCAACCGAGTGTCTCATTACTCCCCGCTTTCTCGTAATGGACAATCGGTCACACTGAGCCACTGATGACATGCCTGATAGACGCTGTACCTTCTTGAGAAACAGCTTTTGTTTTCTTTTTGTTTCAAAGGTGTCCCAAATTCTTGTCTTTCCAGTCCTTTGCTTGAAACATGTTTTGGTTTACAATCAGCTTCTAAAGCATCCCATACCGGCCAGTAATTAGTATTTCAATGAGGCACTTAAAGGAATTAGGTTAAGTGATGTGGGTAGTATTCCGCTTCAGTTCTTAGAACTCAGATTAGGTACCTATGTTTCCAGTTTTTACCTGAGCACTAGGTTCTAATTTATGAATAGCAATAAAATAAAACAAAATATAACAATAAAAATAAATAAAATAAATAAGTTTATTCAAAAAAAAAAAAAAAAAAAAAATAATGTAGTACAGTAAAAACATTTTTCGTAATTCTATGTAATAGTTGTAAAAGAGGTGTAAACAGTATAAAAATCTTACCTGCTAAAAACTTAATATATTAATTTTAGCTAACTAATCATAATAAAAAGTGCAATTAATATTTATTTAAGTACAACTAATAACTTCTCTGTATCTTCATAGGACAAATTTTGTAATGTTTCCTTCAGAGTTTTCTTGAATGATTGTAAATAGGCGATAACATTTACATAAACGGTGTTACATCCTTCTTACATAAATGCTTCTCTTCCTATTACATATTTTATATGCGATTTATGGCTAGAATATTTGAATTACCATTTCCATTGATATAAGGAGATTATCTGATAAACATGTATGGCGGCAAATTAATGAGAGCCTTTAGTGTTGACAAGGTCATATTCTGAACCTTACGCATCCTCTTCTTTGCCTGTTTTAATGAGTTAATGGAACTTGGAACATAATCGTCTTTGACTTTTAGCTTTATTAGAGGCTCAATGTTAATGACTCCGACATTTTAAAATGCCAGGCGCCCCCCAACAGAGCGGACGTACGCGACATTCCATGTTGGTTCTGCAAACTTCTTTAACTTAGTTAAAATGCGTTTATTATAACTTATTCGAGACTTCTATACATTTGTCGCCAATTTGGTCTGATCGCATTCCTTAAATCCTTCCCAAATCCTTACTCAAGGTGATTTGCATTTCCTGTCTGTACAAACGTAACCAGACTACGTAGGTACTTCAAGTTACTTTGATTTACAAAGCGAAACCGAAGCAGGACACTGAATAAATAATTTCGCAAAAGAGTTATTAATCTGAATTTCATGAAAGAATTATCCTGGTGTACAGCAGATGTGCCTACTGAACGAAACAATACTAAAGTCATAACTAAAAATAAAGTAGATACAAATTAATGGTGTTCCAACACTTCCAACTGAGACAAAAATGTGCGACGTAGGCGCAAGGCTGCATATCCACATGTTTAAACAAGTTGTTTCACAATAACAACTGGTGTTACGCTGACTAAAGACTTAGCCGAAGATCTTTAAACAAAAGATGAACAATTGAACAGCAATAAGAGGCGAACAGCCCATTTGTATAGTTACATAAAATTTGAGAATAACGAATTTGCTAATTTAAAACTCGGTAACGAATTAGCTGCAGTATGGCTTCTGGGACAATTACGAATAACAAAATCGTTTTCCTAAACCAAAATAAAAAAGAGAGCAAATTCAAGAGTTTTCGAGAAAGAGAGGATGGAGGAAAAAGAATTAAACAAAAGACCAAAATGTAAAAACTGCATCAAGAAAGGAATCTAAGCACAAATAGCGCTTCAAACAAAATTGCCAGCTCTACAGGTTGCTTATTAAACTTTGATTACTCTGAATTCGTTTCTGTAGATAATTCAGATAGTTTGTTACTTACTGAAGATCTGAATAAATCCCAAATCTTTGAACGATTGTTCAGTTTCAAGTTTATCGCGAGGCCGTCGAATTTGTGACGATAAGATACAGCATGAATGTAGCTTTATCTGTTCACACATTAGTATTTGTTGTTGCTTTGGCTGTATATTTGGATAAGAAAGCATTTAAATGATTGTACTGAACACATGCCATATCTTCAATCAAGACCACTTCTTCTTTCGAAAATCTGTCGTCTATCTAATTGAGGATGAGATAGTTTTCCTAACTTTTGATGTGGTTGACTTCAACAATTCGTGAGAACGAAAACATAATTGTCAAACTTTCGCAAACCGAAAGCAAACTCGTTGGTATTCACACGAGCAAACTATTTACTTAACAATACAATGTCTCTTGTTTATGTAACTGATGCACAGAGAACCTTGTGAATATCGAAACAAAAATACTCTTGTCTGAGACCGAGAGCCTTCACGTAGCGCGATAATTATTTTTGCAAATGTCCACGGACTGGTTATATTCTTATGGTACTTAAATATAATTAGTGACAAAGCATTTCTGTCTTTTGCATTTTTGACAGACTGGGCACAACTTTTTATCGTGTCCTCAAAATGTGATGAATTAACATGACTCATTAACCAACGCTGGTGGCACCATATGGCAAGCAATGTTGTCGTCCTACGCCCAAATTAGGCGCCGAAGATCCACAGTATCGAACAATAAAAAACCTCTCGCAAGCGCAGTTAACTGTTGTTAGTTTTGCGGCCAGAGCTGAAAATACTACTACGCCCATTCTATGATTCATAAGAATCCAGACAGGAAAAATAAGAACGTATTTCAATCAGCGTAGGTAGGTCAATTGGTGACTACAATTGAAAATAATCGTCACATACCATTCGACGGTGTTAACAATAATAATTGCTCTTAAATCAAAGCCGTTCCCACTTTCGTACAATGTGATATCTAACGCGTCATTTCTAACCAATAAGGTGGATCCGATATCCAACTATTTACACAAGTGTTACTCAAGGATTTGACTTTGTTCCTTCTTCGATCGTGTATGAATTTCGATGTCTTATTATTTATTGGCTCGGTCTAATAAGGCTCAGTCGTGCATATTTTTTCATGGTAAACAATACGGCCGTTATTACGTATGTGTATTTTGTTGTCTTAACTTCCTGTTAATGTTACAAAAAGGCGTCTGTCATTAACATACCCCGAGACCTTGTAATGAGTTTATTTTTTCGGAAGTCAAATCAAATATTCATGTTTCAAACTTAATACCTTAGTTTAGTAATTAATTAACAAGTTTCCTCATCGTCATTACGTCCGTCTGCATCCTTATCTTTCGCAATGTAATGTTCTGCACCGACATTTGATTCAACTTCAGTAATAAAATCCTTGTAGTCGTCACACCTTTTTCTCATTGCTTGAATCGCGATGTTTACCTAGCTACGCTTATTCTGAGTCGTATTGTTCGTTTGAACAATTCAAGTAATGAATGTGTCGGCGCCTGGGTGCCGTTAGCTACGGACCTACTATACGTGCCCTTCCCAGCGCTTGCTGCATTATATCAGGAATTAACTGCGTCTAGCGGCAAAATGCGCTGATGAATGTTTAAAAGCGTCTCACTTTACAAATATCTCTCTTTACTGCTAGGGATGTGCAAATAACTGTGCAAATCGAATTCCTAATTGACTTGTGTCTGGGAGGATTATTTACAGAATCTAAACTAAAATCAAAGTTTGTTATAACAAACTAAATATGGTGTTATTTGTATGCATACGTCATGATGATCATTAACACTGAAAACGTAACCGAAGAAACGGATAGGAGAAACACTACAAACAATGAAGAAAGCAACAGTAAAGTAATGCTGGCTACAGTTAAAAAAAACTCGTCTAATAGAGCAACCACTACAGCTAATAACACAAACAGACGGAAAATGCACATGAAGCGCTCCCATCTCAGCAACATTGCTCTGAAACAGTCGGCCTTAGCACTTAGCTATATGATGGCTATGCAGTTATTACTTGCAAACAGGTTTCAGAGTTTACCAAGAGAAAGTATCTTACATTGCAATCGTGAGAATTTCTTTATTCTTTGATTGCAGAGTCTGTGTTATGGAGATTATTTCTGTCTATTGTTTTGATGCTGAACCTGCCATTTAAACCTTAATTTTCCATTCCCAAAAGATAAAGAAATATATAGAGTGATTGTAATTCCGGTACTCCCAAACAACCGAACAGATTTAAAAGAATCAAATCACAACATTTTTATCCGAAACGAAAATGTTTAACGAAATGTCTTCAGAGTCTGTTCCACGATTGTGATCGGACACGGACGAATGAGCGAAACTGTGATCTTCGGTCCAATAGCACACGATTGTCTTTGTATCTAACGACTTTATTATTTTCTGTTTGACGAAAGTTGGCAACTTTAAAGTCTTCTTCTGTCATTCTACTGGATTCTGAGAAGTTCAACCAAGAAGTATTGAAGTCAACTAACCGGTAATAATGACCCATCTCAAAGCCAAACCGAAAACTGCGATGGAATATTCCCATATCAGAGATTGTAAACCTGAGATAAAAACTGCGATAAAACAATACTCAATCATCGTAACATCCTCCAATCTAGGACATTTCATAATTCATTACATAAAACGGCCATTTTAAGATTTTATCTATTCAGAAGCTTGAAACTTGTTTGAAAAATGTATTAAAATTTATGAACGTATTCAAAATTAAAATGGCTTGTAGCTCATACAAGAAAGCGACCTTTCTGGGTCGTGGTTCAGATACCGGCCGTCAATCTTTCACCGTGCACACATTGCATTTCTCTTTCAAGTAATGTGTCTACTATCACTTGCTGTGTTTAACTTTTATTCATGTACTACGTCTATTTGGATAACCTTTATTGTGTTTAGAAATATGTATATCCTGTCTCAATTGATTTTATTGTTCTAAGTCGACTGTTCCCGTTTGAGAAGAAGCTATTTCATTACATCCTTTATCATAAATATTCAGTAGCCTGTTCAAGTAGATCGTTAGTGTGAAGAATTAATTTTACGCTGTGTTAAAGATTACGTGGGATATTTCTGTCAATCATATTCTTATAATTAATGTTTCTCACGCACTTTATATTTTAATTGTATCCTTCAGAAAAGCTATTCTTGTGGCTTTATCTATAGCATCTTTTACATTAAATCCACTGTTTGATATGTAATTATTTGATTATACCTGCAAAGCTACAGTAAATAACGTTAACACAATGAGCGTTTTGCTATCTACGTCATTCATCGTGAAATATTAACTTACTGCTGACGAACCCATAAAAGATAATTATGGAACTAAACTGTGTATACTTCGGTTACGAATACCATGTTCTCTAAAGACTATTCCTTATAACGTAATAGGCCTTTTCTAGAATATTGGAGTTAGTAGCATGCTAGAAATCTATAATTATTATTAATCTTGCAAAAATATAGATCTTTTCTTCCTAATCGATGACATAAAAGACTTAATACATAAAATCTAACATCTTTACAAACTAGTTGAACATTTAATGGTGTGTCACAAGAATCTATTCGAAACAAGATTATAATTGACTGTATTGGTATTGGCTGCTTCCATATTGGCGTGGCGACCTCCCTAGGCCGCCGCGGCCATGGCTGGTCGTTAACCCGCCAGGCCGCCATCCTAGGCGCAAGGAATGCTGCTCAGTGCTCAATAGACATTTATAAAAAAACTTGTATCTTTTAGCGCGTTTTGGGATACAACCTTTCAAGTACAAAAAAAATGTTTGACGAATGGTTCGATCTTTTTTGTTTAGCCTTTTTTGTGAGCGATAAAATTTGGTTTATGCTTTCAAAATTGGTAGCTATATTATTAAACGATGAAGATTAAAACTTCGTATTTTGAGTTTCCGATATTGTACAGTAGTCAGGAATTGCGTCGTGATTTAATGTAAACTGCCTGTAGAATGTCGGCCAAGTAAATTTATTTTAATGTAAACTGCCTGTAGAATGTCGGCCAAATAAATTTATTTTAATGGAATTGCCCATTTTTTTCTATTACTAATAACATTGTTTATCATTGTTAGGTACTAAACTGGTGAGAATTCTGCCTCAACTTGTAACTATTTCATCTATTCGTCCTTCATGTTTAACATTATTTACAAATAATCAAGCTGTGTCATTATCAGAGGCAGTTTAAAACGATATTTATTGTATTCGATGATTAAGTACCTACTTAGTCATGAGAAATTAGGTAGGTAGTCCTCTTCCGAAAAATCACATTGGATACCTCAATATTTTTGGGATTCATACGACCTAGCTTGACGTAAAACCAATAAAATCTCCGTTTTATTTTATTTTGTCTGCCTGTTGCGAAAACATCGCGATATTTTACTCACACCGTTAATCCAGCCCCTGAATGGAGGGAATTAAAATTATTTATCTTTCTGAGAATCGTCTCCAAATAAACATGTTATCTAAGCAAGTCCACGTTTTGCCAACCTTGTGGCGTTTTAATTACGGTTTACATTCACTCATTTATAATGAATGTTTTATTCAAACCTGGACTTTGGCTTTGGTTATTCAACGATGCGAATAAGCAGGTCTACACTTTAAAAAAGCACTGAAACTGCTCTGCTGCATTTCTTTTTAGATAAAAATGTTATCTACAGTAATATTAAAAAGAGGTAAAGTTTGTAAGTTAGGATGTATGAGGTAATCTTTGGAAGTACTGATCCAATACAGAAAATTATATCACTGGCAAAAAGCTACACTATTGCCGAGTGTTTTAGTTGTGTTTTAGTCAGTATAGTTGACTATAACGCGGGCGAAGTCGCGGGCAGAAGCTAGTTCATGATAATTTCTCTCAAATTGAAATTAAATTATAAATACAAACACGGCGTAAGTCTTCTAGCAATAACAACAGGGGAAAGAGCGTGTCGACAGTTACTACATAAATCGTTACGTACTCGCACGCTTTATCGATGATTCAACGTGACCACAGTCAATAGTCCATACAAACATGCAAGCAAACGGCTAAATACATTTGTTTAACTTTCTCGCGTTGAAACTATTTATATATTTACATATAAAACTAATCAATTGCGTATTGGACATGTACTAAGTGTTCTGAAGCTAGATAAACAAGCAGTAACACGCAATAACTTAACAGCCATAGGCAACATCCTAGGTAGAATGCCTGCTCAAGTTAAAGCAACAATTATTCGATGTAATCAAAAGTTAGGTCACGGAGACGTATTCGGCAATAGGTACAAATGCGATAGACGAACATAACAAATTATAAAAGTCTCGTGTTCGATTCGCCTACGGAACACTAAAAGAGAACATTTTGGAAGCAGTTTATATTCATAAAAGACGTCAATACGCCAATAAATCTTGCGTAAACGCCTAGTAGAGACAGCGCCTAATAAGGTAGGTAGAGTGATCGATCTATAGCCACTTTAATATTCGCTAGAGGTAGTGAAAGCGCATTCTTTTCAACACATTACCTGTGGAATTTAAATCGGAAGGTCTAAATTACTTGTAAGTCGTGTTGGTGCAGCTATTGACCATTTATGATCGTTATAAATGGTTTATCGTCATAGGGCCTAGCACTGTACTTGTGGAAATAATCAATTTATACCTCTTGTATACATACTAAGAATTGAGTGTTTTTTCAGTCTGATTTGGTGAATTCCGACGGATTTTATTCCGGAGCTTATTTTATTTTCAATTTATTATAAAAAAATCCAAATACTTAGAGATATTCCTTTTCAAATAAAACATTATTATATACTTACGTGCGTTTTTGTAAAACCTTATTGAATGATTCTTCTGTTGCTCCAATTTCATTTAAATGAGTTCTCAAGTTTCAATGACTCATGAATTCATGATTTATATTTATTGGCCAGTATTACATAGATTAGTTACATAACTTGCTAACCGTTGAGACGTTTAGAAAATATCTAGTTCTTATCTGTGAGCTCAAACTCTGAAATCTGATGCCGCAGAGCGTCGACCTCATACTGCATCGGACGTGGATTCTACTTCATTCCTATGTTATGTATGAATTAGTTAATCGAGATCTACACATATTGTGAATACTACATAAGTCGACATAACTAGTTCTATGTTTGAGAAAGCGACGTGATTTATCTACTTTTAGGAAGGAATTCATTCGTAATTCTTCAATGCGAACCTCATCCTAGAAATGTTTTTGGTTTTCATCGAAGTTTACTTGGTCTGCTTTTAAAACGAATGCTAAATCACGAATTTACTTTTCATTATTCCGTTCATGTAATTGTTTTCCCAACTTCAGAATTAACAGTTATATTCCCTTATTTTGATATTCATCGTCAAGTACAGTTCCATACAATCCTTCATTGGCACACGTTCCTAACTTATAGTTAACATTACCCACTTTAAGTGCAGTACCATTCCTAAATCGGTTAGTTGGCGTCCGCTAGCGCGCACCGTCCACATACAAATCAGCCATACATTTACATACATGTAACTACAGTGTAGCATGTTTCAATTGAATTACTCGAAGTAAATTGACACTGGGCTCGGCATAAGCTTCGCCGCTGTTTGGACTATGGGTGTGGTGTTGTATAGCCATAACAATTACTATGATTAAGTGGGACTAACCGACATGCTATTGTGGGAAATTAAAGTCGGCCCGGTAGTTCCGATTTGACCCTTGATTATGTTATGCGACAACGACAAGCCGGTTGTAGAACATTTTTTGTGCAAAATAGGATCGAAAAATAAAGAAGTAGATCAAAAGGGACCAAAATATAAATGGAATAGATAAAGGCGAAATGAAAATTACAATGGTTGCAAAAAATGAGAAAGCAGTACAAGTTGTTAACCAAACTCTTCTACACATTCAACAATTTACAGATAACCTTTGCATTAAAAAATCCTATTGTAACCTCTGAATAGAATAATAAAAGGACAATAAACGTGACGATTTCAAATAAAAGCAATTGAATGTTCCTGTTGCAGTAGAGACATGAAACAATGACTGCCCTTCGCCCGGTCCCCTATCTATTTGCATATTTAGGGGGACGCGGTGCATGTCCTGCTCCGAATAACTTGGATTATCGGATAAGTGAGGGCCACCTATAGGGTAATTGTGTTTTAAATGTCAGGGATTTTTTTGGAGATCCTATTTCTTTTTCCATACCCGATGTGTATACGCATGGAATCGTTCGAATTCCAAATATGAATGGGGGGCTCTTATTCTTTGTTGGATGTTTTGTTATTGATTTGAAAGGGTGAATTATAAAAACATTGTTTTGTCATAATCATCTTCGGTGACATAGTTTTGGGTGATTTATATTTTGTATTTGATGTAACTGTACTTTTGGTGTACAGTTATTTTTGGGGTCGATAATTAAATCATCTCCCTGTTGAATTATATCTACGGCTGGCATTGGGATTTTATTGTACATATTTCTGGTTTTATTCAGTTCTGCTTTGCCATGGGATTTGGACCTATCGTTATCACAATGAAAGCGTGCTTTGAAATCAGTTCCAATAACTAAACAAGCTGCATATCACTCCACAGTAATTGATGCATGCCACACTATTATTTACTCCACATCATGTATAATACATTGACTAGGTATCTGCTAATTAATACTGTGCGTGCCATGCAATTTAGATTAGTTGAGTCAGCCATACGCTGCGTATTCATGTATCTTAGTAACTCCCTCATTCATTGTATTGTCATATTTTTACGATATCAATTATATCTCGATTAATTGTATGTGCCGTGTTTGTGGTCATTTGTCTCATTTAATTCAGGTCGGATTAAGAACTATTTCTATATTATTAGTGGGATAATTTTGACTTAGGGTAATGTTCTTCCGTACAGCATCATACAAACAAATATTATTCTGCCACAAAATAATAAGATTCATTTTGACAGTCAAATTATTTACTAAAGTCTTTTTTCTCTCAAACTTATTTGTCCTTGAGTGTTACAACTAGCGTGGGATGGTTACCAGCTGATACGGTCTACGTATTTATTTAATTGCCAAATCTGTATGGAAATCGGAAACTCTGTAACTACTTTATAGACACATCATATTTTCATTATTATCTCTTTATCTGTATTTAAATGAGTTGATAAATCTGTGGCTTCATAGCCAATCGATAGAAAAATGATGATAGTGTTCCGTGAACCGAGCGCGTTACCTCTATATACATGGCTATCTTTATTACCTTTGATTAATTACCATATTTTATCTGATAACGTAGTTCAGATAAGGAGTGTTGTTGTATGTTGTCTCAGTCTCCTTAATCGAGCTTGAGTAGTGAGAGGTTTCTGTAAAGATATTTGTCATCTGCAGCGATGCGCGGGAGCATCGGATTTTTTGTTCTCATTCTCGAAGTCTAAAAACATGTCGAGTGATTTCCGTTACGAAGTTAAACCTTTAGGGAGTGATAACTTATTTGTATTTATAAACTAAGCATTGATTCTATTTTCTGTAGTAAGGTACCGGTATAGTGAATCTAAAAGACGTTAAAGCATTGTCAAACACAATACACTAATCTAATTCCAATCACAACAGCAATGTTCAAATACAAAGTGAAACAAACGAAATGAAACCGAACTCCGATCAGTAAAACGAAAACGAAAAATGATATAAATAATTCAAGATGATGAAGTTCAAATCATTGTTCCGTAGAGGGCCAAGTCAGGGGAAGCAGGAGTCGGGGACCCTGAAGGGGGCTCCGTCAGTATCGAGCCTCGACTCGAAGCACCACAAAGTCGCTCCAGCACGCGACAAGGCCTTGAAAATCTTTGGGTCAAAGGAGAAGTTATATAAAGCTCATAAGAAAAAGGACTTGGGGAATAACAATGCTGTCTTAGAAGACCCTGAATTGAGGGAAGGTCTTGAGTATGAAGATGGGCAGGTTGGAGTGCAAACATACAGCAGTGCTGAGGAGCTGGGGTCCGTAGACGGGCGCGGCTCGCAGGAGTGCGTTAGTCTGCCCGTGACTCTGAATGCCGATCACATGCCCGGGTTCCAGGAAGTGGAGCTCAGGCCTAGAGTACCATCTGAGGTTAGTAACTGTACTTTTATAATCAAGCTTTATGCACACGTACCTACTTTATGCATCAGTCAGTTGTTTTAAATTAAATATATAGGAAGTACAAACAACGATAGTATAAAGAAAAGAAAGAAGAAAGAAAGCAGACAGAAAGAAAGAAACATATTTTTCATATAACAATAATGAAGCGTGTCAAAAGTCTAACGCTCTGATAAATCCGAGTGTACAAATATTTGAGACCGTTGTAAATCGACACACTTTCATATAATATTATAAATAAATAAAACTGTTGGAAGATTAATTTGAAAATACATATCAAGTTCTGTGATTTTAATTACGCGTGCAACAGCACATACTTTAGATTGGATTTTCATGAGCCCTATCATTAAATCCGAAAACATTGAAATATGACGAGTAGTTTTTAATTTCAATAATAGAATGCCAAGAATTTATGCGTAATTTTACTTATGGATGGTACCTACTGGATCATTTGTAATTCTATACACGGATTTGTTTTGTGTGGAATGAAGAGCCTAGCCTAGCACATATTCAGTCAATTGTAATAACAAATTACGTGGGACTTAAACATTACTGGTGAAATGTGGGTGTTCTATAGGTACACTTCTGCCTAACCCTGATTACAGGTGTTATTTTATGTGTAGTAATCAACTAAACTATGTTTGTTAAAACGATTCTATATGAATATCTGTCTCCAAGATTTATTCAAGCTGTAACCTTGTAAGTTTTAATCTTAGTACTGCAATTTATGTTTAGAACCCTTTTGCACATTGATCTTATGGAATATAGCTGTTCTAATACTATATCTATCTGTTTCCAAAGTTATGCTCTCAGGCATCGTTGGCATCCAGGATCCGGGAGATCGAATCGTTGAGGAGAGAGCTAGAAGCCACAGTGAGGTTTTAATCTTAGTACTGCAATTTTTGTTTAGAGCCCCTTTGCATATTAATCTTATGGAATATAGCTGTTTTAATACTATATCTATCTGTTTTCAAAGCATTGCTCTCAGGCGTCGTTGGCATCCGGGGTCCGGGAGATCGAATCGTTGAGGAGAGAGCTAGAAGCCACAGTGATGGAGCGAGCTCAGCTGCAGGCCAGGGTTGAGGAGTTGCTGGAGAAGGTCACAGAAGCCGACCGGCTGCGAGGAGAGCTGGATCGGATGAAGGTTTGTTTTATGTGAAGGTATTTCATAATCATTAAGCTTGGCTAGTAGAGCATAGCAGTGTAGTCATGTAGTCAGCTGCCTTTACTTTATCAACGCTAGCAAAGCTCTAGAAGATAAAAATATTATGAACTTATAGTTCATAAAATTCTTCCTAGACTACTTACCAACCAGATACGGAACACGATACTGCTGCGCTCCAAAACACAAATCGCTGACGTCACCCAAACAGCAGTAAAGCTCAAGTGGGAGGACTGCGCTGGACACCTTTGCCGCATGTCGGAAGTATTGTGGGCTAAAACCACCACAACATGGGTCTCTGAAAACGTCCACGGCATCGAGGCAGACCCAAATGTAGATCGTGGGACGAGCTTAAAACGCCTATAGGCGGGATTGGTCCACGTTGTCGCAAGATCGTGCTGAGTGGAAAAAGGAATTAGGGGAGGCATTTGCCCTTCAGTGGGACAACACAGGCTGATTTATAATTATAAAGATAGATCCATCTCTGCATTTCTTCTTTTAAGTATCTGCTGTAATAGGGAAAAGGATTTCGCTGGTATTCCCATTGAACTTTTGGAAAGCCTAAAAAGAAGTTTAAAAAAGTCCACGATTCTCAACATTTATTAAGGGCCAACACACCTATTAGCGTTGCTACGTCACATCGCAAAGATCGGTGAGTTGTCACTCGGAGAGTTTCTGAAGGAAATGTCCGAAGTTCTTGCGTTGCGATGTTGTACCGTTTGCAGGCGTGTCTATACGTTTACATGAACACTAGACATCCAGCCAAATTGACGTCTCTTTTTTCCAGAACATGGACGCAGAACGGGAGGCAGCACTAGAGCGGCTGGCTGACGAGAACGGTGCGTTGCGCGCGCGGCTGCGTGGCGTCGCGCACTCCCCGCTCTCCGACAGCGAGAAGCGACAACTGTTGCTTGCGCCCGCGCCGCGTCGCATGCACTCCTCTGCACCCGCATCTATAGCACTGGCTAACGTAAGTTTTCAGCTCCAGGACATAGTTTTTGAATATTAGCTCACAGTCACTATCTATGCCATACTGTACAGCGCTGTTGCATCAGTGCCGTTATTGGCAATCAGGGGCCTATTATGTCTACTAATTTACAAATGGTGCAGTGATCTAGCCTTTGTGAGGTTTTCAAATCTGTTACAAACTCATAATGGAGTAACCATTACAACTGAGGGCTTATTAGTGGCATATTATAACAGATAATCTGCCACAGGATGCACCGCTTTAAGCCAAAACTGTGTGACTGAAAATGATTTAGATGTGCTTTTCTCTAAAACTCAAAACAAAACACCATCAATCTCAGTTTTGTTTGGTTCACTAGAAACTAATAGAGTGTCAATTCACGTCATGTTTTTACTGCTCGCTGCACTGTTTCATGCCCTTGAAAATTTGTGGACGGGATCACAGTCCAAGGTGACATCAGTCTGATCGTTGGGAGTCAGAAATACGGTCAGCTACAAAAGTCGATTAACACGGCTCCGTTGTTTATGCATATGTGCAAAAAATGCTATTTTCGAAGGTATGAGAAAAAAAACCCGCGTTGTTTGCACACAGGGTGAGGGTGACAGCGGCGAGCCGAGCACTCCGGAATGGGACAAGCACTCGTCGTCGTCTCTCAGCGAGGTGTCCGTCGCGTGTCTGCAGGACCGCATCCTGCAGATGGAGGAGCACCACTACAGGTAAATATAGATGGAGATACCCTGGGTTTGTTTAGATTCGTAGTTGAAATAAGGGGAGGAAAACATTGTTGGAAAGCTCTGACTCCCAAGTTTAGGAAAACAAGAAATAAAAAATCAGTGTCAGGAAACTTACACCCTATCTGCGTGACAGCAATTGAAATGAAAACCCTTTTCATTTCGTCAATCAATTTATTCATGGCGTTATTTTTGTTGTAGATATTATTCTTTTCAGGTATGTAACAAACAAAATTAGGGTGCTGAACTTGAATAAAAACCTAGTGTAAACTATGCATATATATACCTTTTCGATATTTAATTAGTAGGGTAGATGCACAAACTGGGCTAACTCTAGGGGGCAAAACACTAGCTGCTACATAGTAAACCATCTTCTATGTCGCTTCGAAGTAAATGCTTATCATAGCATCTTTATTTTTCAGTACAAGCGAAGAACTGCAAGCCACTCTAGCAGAGTTAGCAGATCTCCAGACACAACTAGCAGATGCCCACGCCGACAATGAGCGGCTGGCTGACGAAAAACAAGTTCTATTAGAGTCCCTGTGTCGACAGACTGAGAAACTTGAGGACAGCCGCACCAAGGTAACTAAGATATTTTACTCCACCCATAGGTACAGCCCGTTTCAAACTTATGGCGGAACATTAGGCGAATAGCTGCGCAGTAAAAAAATCATTCAATTGAGTTGAGCTGAACGATAACTGACACATGCGTCCACTGACTGGACAGGTCCACTCAAATCTGTGTGTGTGTGTGGTTCTTTCCTCAACAGACCATTTCAGACACCAATCTACATGGTCCTCAAATGATCTGACCAAGATTATATCCGTATTTTTATAATTATACACATTGAATTTTATGTACATAATTATACATTGACATGAATATTTACTTTGTAAAGTATTATATTGTTGTAAATGTGAAGACCATGTGGGACACACGAGTGATCGAGTATGGTTTAACCACGCTGGGGTCGGTGCATTTCATTCATTCATTAGTTAGTTTTCATCATGGTCTGGCAGTTTGTGTCATTTATGCGGCCTACCCAAAAGTCCTTTCTTCGGTATTCAAAATCAAAATTCATTTATTCAAACTAGGCTGAGAATCAGCACTTTACGAACGTCAAAAATTACACGAGACAGTCCCCCAAAAACGCCCACCTTTACCACTTCCTAGTGCTTTAGCTGGAAAGAAGAAGTAGTGTAACAAACTGCCCAGCTGCACAGCTGTATTGTTCGTTGAATCGTTGAGCTCCTTAAGTTCTGAGTTGAGCTGCACGACTACTGACAAATGCGTGCACTGACTGGACAGGTCTCCATAATCTGTGTGGTTCTTTCATCAAAAGATAATTTTACGCACCAATCTACATGGTCTTCACATGATCTGACCAAGATTATGTCTGGACTTTAAAGGAGACTATGACCTCTGAGTTTGTTTCGGTCTTTCTTCTCAGAGTAGTCAGATAGGAAACGCCGACCTCATCTAGTTTTTAAAATATGATTGACGTGTAAAAGTGTTTGAATAAACCTACTTACAGAAATAAATCATTATCATTTAACACGTGTCAGCGGGGGTGAGGGGTGCGGTACTGCGCAGCGAGTAGTGCGCTTCAGGGGGTATACTCCGAAACGATAATCCGAAGTATGGGCCGAAAGTTGGCTGTTTTATAAATTCTAAAGTTTCCTTTTTGACTTTCAGTCCTTAACCGACATTTCACGTCACATTGTTGACTTTAGCTTATCTCTTTGACTGACGTTTTTTTTTCTTTTGCCGTAGTCAGCCATTGTTAGCCGTAGTTAAGAAACGGCTGAACATTCGGCCGATACTTCGGATTTATGTTAGGAGATCGGAGCAGACCTGGGGGTCTACTCCGAGCTGCCATCAAATTTTAATTGAGCTGTAACTGGTTCCAAGCTACCGACGGTCAGGGGTTCTAGTGAAACGAATATCATATCATACGGGCCGGGTCAAATTGTATTGTATGATAGTCGAGGCTCTTTCTTAGATAGATTGGGATATTATTAGACTTGTTACCAGATCTACCATAGTTCTGATTTAATTTGTATTTCTTGTTCAATCTTCAGGTGGATACCTTGCAAGAGCTTCTACTACGTGAAGGTGTTGAACCAGAGACGCTGGTCTCTGGTGACGCCGATCAACAGCTGTTTGCTGTTCTCAAGGTCAGGAAATAAGTAAATAAATTTAATTTTGTAATGAAGACTTTCATATAACTTATAAATTATAGTAGTTAAGATTCTCAATATAATTTAAAACCCTATAAATTTCGTAAATTCAACAACTGTCTCTTTACTACTCTTTACTGTCTCAGAATAAGCTAGGATTTCGTTAACTTGTAAGGATTTTCCATTATCGTCAAGATAATGGAAATCTTGTCTTAATTGTATTATAATAATAAGAGGTACAATTACAGCTATCTCAAGAAGAGCGCAGACATCTGCTAACGAAGCAGGAGCAACTAGAAGCGGAGCTGAACCAAACCAAGACTGCGCTCGATGAGAAGACCAAAGAAAATGAAATCCTCGCGGAGAGGATACGGTAAGAATCTTCTACGGGAAGAAATCTTCCAAAAAGGAGGAGGTTATAATTGTTCGTAATTGTTCTGTATGTTTTGTTTTTTTATTTTGTATTATATTTGTTCACCGATTTCTCCGTCAATTGTGGACCTATTTAGAAAATTCTTATCCACTCGTACTCGGGTGACAGAAAGAGACGAAGGGGTATGAGTGACAGAGACAACGCTCTATAAAAATCCAAAGTTTCTAAAAATCAATTTGCGATATTTGCGAGCGTAAACATACAGGTGGAACTAAACGGTCTTTATTTAAAAAATACATTTTGCTGTGTGAGAAAATATGCTTTCATGTTTCCTGGGAAATGAAGATTGTCATCCACAACGTGTCATAGATTGATTACATTAACAATTACGTTGCTAAAAACGTCAAATTAAATAATTACCTATTGCTATTATAAGCCGATACGATTACGATCATTTTAATCAGCGAGGAGTTTAATTAGTTGATTTGAATATTTTTGATAAAGGCTATACTCAATTATTGCAATGTGTGACGTACAGCGTTTATGAAGATTGATTCCTCATTGCTAAAGATCTTGGCTTATACTGGCATCACAATGGTCGCAAATCTCATTATAAGTAATGAGATTTGCGACCATTGTTATGCCAGTATAAGCCAAAATAATTTCGTCTTGTAAGCAAGACGAAATTATTAATATCAATGTCCTTTGCAATATTTGCTTCGTCTATGACGATCATTCTTATTTACGATGGTAAAGAAAGATATTACCTACACACCAAAAATTATATGCTATTCTCTGGTAAGCTTAAAAACCGGCCAAGTGAGAGTCGGACTCGCGCACGAAGGGTTCCGTACCATTATCTATAAAAATGGCAAAAAAACAGGTTTGTTGTCTGGGAGCCCCCCTTAAATATTTGTTTTATTTTAATTTAATTATTTATTTTTAAAGTCAATATATATCTACATATTCTGTGAATATTTCAAGCCGTCTTTTTTCAATTTCAGTCAATTCTGTTGCCGTTATCAATATAGAGCAAAAACGAGCAAAAAAATCACGTTTGTTGTATGGGAGCCCCCTTAAATATTTATTTTATTCTATGTTTTTGTATATTTTGTTATAGCGGCAACAGAAATACATCATCTGTGAAAATTTCAACTGTCTAGCTATCACGGTTCATGAGATACAGCCTGGTGACAGACGGACAGACAGACGGCGGAGCCTTAGTAATAGGGTTCCCGTTTTACCCTTTGGGTACAGAACCCTAAAAATGAACACATCTAGTCCACTGGTTATATAAAAATATATAATAACCCAAGGTGCTCAGAAATGAGGGAAAAAATGCAATTTTTACTAATAAATTAAAATAAATATATTACTAAGTAAATAAATGTTATTACAGTATATTTCATTGAAAAATCCATAGAACTGACAGAATAACATAAATGAATAATAGAAATTTACATTAATTATTAATTAATAAAAATGTAACCTTTAATTTTACTTATAAATAAGTCCTCTTCTTTGAAATTTTTATTTTGCTGTGCCCGACGGGTCCACGATTGGTACAACTAATGTTTACTTACCAGTTACCACAGCACATTGTGGAATGCAATAAATGATTGAGTAAATCACTTGAGAACGAGCCGACTTGGGTTTGTTTTTATTTTTAATGTTCTTAATAGTCCGATTATAATTTTCGGTGAAACAGAAATTGCAAAAGATGCCCGGAAAATTCGAGAAAAATTGAAAGTGCTTTTTTCTATGGGAATTGAAATTTGGACAGGACACCGTACGTCGAGTAAGCTTGTGATTTATTATTATTAGAAAGAAAAAGCATTTATTGGGACTCGCACAGATCACAAATTAAAATAAAACACACTCATAGAAACATAAAGAACAAAACGAAAAAGTCCTGTACGAGGCCAAAAGGCCCGTATCTCAGCATGATGCTGCGGCACTTAAAAATAAGTGTCGCAGCGCTGGTATTCTGATAGGGCCCGTAGTGATGTCACGGAAAGATCATACGGAAATAAACAAAATAAAACTAGATGAGTGAAATAACATAGTTAAAAAAATAAATAAACGATAATGATTTACTAGCATTATTGTAATATTGTAAACGAACACCGGGTGTGAGAACCCGACGTAACATCAGTTACTTGTCAGTGCCTATTATCATAGACTATACATATATGCCTTTTATGTCTATGTCTATTATAATTGTTTATACCCACAGTGTATTGGAGGGGAACGTGGAGCGTGCGGAATCAGAGCGAACGCGATGCGAACACGAGACGGACGCCGCTCAAGAGCTCGCTGCTTCGAGGCAGCATCAGATTGCCACTCTCACTGATTTACTTGATGCTGCTAAAGCTAAGGTAAGATTCATCATTTCAGCCGAAAGACATCCCCTGCTGGACGTAGGTCTCCACCAAAAGGGGGGGGGGGTTGCCATAATCGCCACGCTTGGCAGGCGGGTTGGCGATCGCAGTATGGTGTTAAAATACATAGACAACGCTGTTGCCCATTCTCTAGTAAGTCCCTTAGTCTCCTTTTACGACACCCACGGGAAGAAATAGGATGGTGCTATTCTTTACGTCCGGCACTACACAGATAAGGTAAGATTAGTCCTTAACTATGCATCCTGCGTCTTTACCGAACTATGTTGGGGTCAGCTTTCAGTCTGACCGGATGCAGCTGAATACCAGTGTTTTACGCGAAGCATCTGATTATCTGACCTCCTTACAATCTAGTTACTGGGTAACGGATACCTCTTGATAACACTGGTTGTCAGACGTTCTGGATTCTGACTACCTGTAACGACTGTCAAAGATCCAGGAATGACAGCTGGGACCAAAGGCTTAACGTGCTTTCTGAGGCACGGACGGGTCTTGGTATAAAATGGATGGCTCGTCTTCGGCTAGCGTTACTTATTTAACCTTGATTGACCCGTGTGGACCCGAAATTGCGAAATAAAATTCCGCTGTTCCCTATATTTATGTCCGAATAACTTGTCAAAATGTAGGGAACAGCAGATTTTTTTATCGCGATTTCAGGTTTGGTCCCATTCTAAAAGTTGTTCATAATGATGAGTGAAATGACCCCCTATGAGCGTTTACACCTTACAGCATTTCATACAAACTTTCAAGCCCTTGTTTTTCGAAATGACTGAACCGATTTTAATGAATCTTCATACGCATAAGCAGGATACAAAGGTCTAAAAAGTTAGTAAAAAGTATTATCGAAAAATAGTGTTACAACCAAATTACACCGATTTTAAATTTTCTGTAGAAACAGAGATTTCCAGTTATCTGTTTTTAAATAAGACAGTTCGAAAAAATTTTTTACTAACTTTTTAGACCTTTGTATCCTGCTTATGCGTATGAAGTTTAATTAAATTCGGTTGAGTCATTTCGAAAAACAAGGGCTTGAAATTTTGTATGAAATGCAGTAAGGAGTAAACGCTCAGAGGTTGTGCGTTAATTCCGGGACATGTTGTATTTATCTCCTTTCTCACACAAAATTAATCATAAAACTATCTCGACATGCAGTTGGAAGAGCGAGATGGCGTGGTGGAAGGGGCAGCGGAAGCGGAAGCAGAGGCGGCGGCCGCGCGGCGCGACGCCGACGCCGCCACCGCGCGCGCGCTCGCGCTGGCGGACAGACTGGCGCATGCGCAGCGACAGCTGGATAGAGCGCATTCTGATGCCAGGAAGATGCATGATGATGCCATGGTGAGTAAAAGAAAAAAAAAACCCGGCCAAGTGCGAGTCGGACTTGCGCACGAAGGGTACTCCGTACCATTATCTATAAAAATGGCAAAAAAATCACGTTTGTTGTATGGGAGCCCTTAAATATTTGTTTTATTTTAATTTAATTATTTATTTTTAAAGTGAATATATAACTAAATATTTCAAGCGTCTACCTGTTGCCGTTATCAATATAGAGCAAAACCGAGCAAAAAAACACGTTTGTTGTATGGGAGCCCCCTTAAGTATTTATTTTATTCTGTTTTTTAGTATTTGTTGTTATAGCGGCAACAGAAATACATCATCAGTGAAAATTTCAACTAACTATCACGGTTCATGAGATACAGCCTGGTGACAGACAGACGGCGGAGCCTTAGTAATAGGGTTCCCGTTTTACCCTTTGGGTACGGAACCCTAAAAAAGAAATGCTCTTATAAAAACCGAATATAATATTAATGTCCTGTTTTTTTTTCCCGAATTCTAAAATATTACAAAATAATATGTTATGGTTTCTGGAAGATTTTAGAGTTCTGATTAAGTATCAAACCTTTAACCTAGCTGTTGGGGTTTTCTTCATGAAAATACGGACACAGAATAACAGCTTTCCAGGAGATTAAAATTGGCTAACCTGTAAGGGATAAACTAAAAGATTATTTTCAAAGTGTCACTAAAACAGAACTAAGCAGTATAGTCGTCGGCAACGTAACTTGGCAAGGTTTTGGCGTAGTGGGAGTGTACACATAATGCAAAGAAAATTAATCCCTTTTTTTTGCTTATCATTATTCTATGGTTATTGCCAGAATTTATTAACAACGTGTCTGCTTAGAATAAACTTAAAGAAAGGAGAGACACATCTAACGATTCTTGCCAAGTTACGTGCGACTATACCTTTCTTTGTTCTAATAAAACGCCTTTCTTATTTACAAAATAATATTGCAGGTATCACGAAACAACGCAAAGTCAACAATATCAGAGCTGGAGTTCCAGATAGAACAGCTGCGTCAGGAGAAAACAGCGATGCAGGGAGAGATGAAGACTGTGCAGGACAACGCGGAAGAGTTACAGATTCAGGTACATACATGTTCAGTACGAAACTCCGGGGTACCTCAAGAGCGGCCATTGAATATTTTTCTTTGACGTTAAGAGCGTTTACGACGTACGGCATTTTATACAAACTTTCAAGCCCTTGTTTTTCGAACTATCAGCAGGATACAAAGGTCTAAAAAGTTAGTTAAGAACATTTTCGAAAAATACAAACAGCCAAATTAGACAGATTTTAAATTTTCCATACAAACAGAGATTTCTAGTAATCTGTTTTTAAATAAGACATTTCAAAAATGTTCTTAACTCAGTTTTTAGACCTTTGTATCTTGCTTATGCGTATGAAGTTTCATTCAAATCGGTCCAATCATTTCAAAAAACAAGGGCTTGAAAGTAGTTTGTATGAAATGCCGCACGTCGTAAACGCTCTTAAGGATGATTTTTTTTGCCATATCAGTTTCATACCGTTTTTCTTCAAACAATCTCTATTTTTGACAATTCATTGTTAAGGATTGATTAGCTTAGCTTATTTATTTGCTTAGTTTATACGTTTAAACGTCTCAACTTAAGTTAATAAATAAACGGATCAATCAATGTATAGTTATGTCTAATCATAAATCGTCATGACACTGTGTGAACTGACCGTTTCGTGTTTTTCCTTCAACAATTTAATTTAATTATTATCTTTCCAGGTGCAAGTAGCATCAGATGAGAAGCTAGCCCTAATGAGTCGTGCCGGCGAGGCTCTCGCAAGAGTGTCAGACTTGGAGCGACAATTACAAGATGCGCGCGCTAGACATGCACAGCTTACCAGGGATCGGGAAAGAGACGTAAGTCCAATTATAAGGTTAGATTAAGGCAGGAGGTTCTTTGACATTGAATAATTTATCTTATTAACAGTGTGTTAAAGTGCAAACCAGACCACGTGAGCGTGATTGTTGACTCCCAAGGATCCGTTTTATGTCCGTATCTACATTCGTCCAACTGAATGCCTTATAGCACTAACAGCAAGATTTATTATTCAACTCCATTAGAAATCGAGCTGAGTTCATTTTTGGATTATGCGGAATTTCATAAGAACAAGATCCCAATAATCAGTTTTGTAACAATGTGCTTCGTTAATCGTCAGCCAACTAGTTTAGGGGACCGCCCACGAGTGATTTTTTTAGCAGTTTTTGTCAGAAAAAAATATATTCACACAAGGGCAAAATCGCCGAAAAAAATCGCTCGTGGGCGAACACTCTTATGGTACAGAGGAAACTGCTCTTTTTTTCATTTTTTTTTTTTTTTCATACGATGCCATGAAATCCATGTGCAACAAAATATTCAACAAACTTTCCAAACAGGAAACCGAATGGAAACAATTTCAAAGTGATCTCCTAATGACTGTGCGGGTCGCCAACGACTTCAAAACAGAAGCTCAAAGGGAGCTGGAGCGACTTGTCTCCGAGAACAAAGTCGCAAGGGACAGAATACGACTATTGGAGGACCAGATGCACTCAATTAAGGGTAAGTGGAAGAATGAGGGAGAGAACTTGCAGGTTTTGTTGTGGATGCGTTTGACAAAATTATTAATTGGCTTTGTATGATACACTTTTGTGATTTTTACTATACAACTCTTGTTATGGAATTAGTAGGTCGTCAATGTTTATATATACAAAGTATTGACATTGTAGATAGCCACTGCCCGTGTCTAATGTGAAAAGTTTGATTTTAAGTCCTAAATCTTCTTTTCTTGTGAATAATCTTTGTTCCCTATTGACTCAATTTGATGCATTCTCTTTGGAATTTCAATGTTTTTACTCTGTACTGTATTATAAAGTTTTTACTAATTTTATACATTTTATTTTGCTGTACAAAGACTGAAATTATAATTATTGGCAGAACTTTCTCAAATAAAATATGTTTCCGCTATAAAACGCGCAAGTGAGAGCTTTGCATGTGTATGACATGTAGATTTGAGAGTAGTTTTGGAGTTTGTTAACATTTTTTATATCTAGTCTTTGCTTTGTATCTTGCTCAAAAGGAAACGCAAATCAAAGAAGGTTTATCAAAATACGATTATGAAAGTTATTTTTCAGGTAATTCAGCATTTTTGTACAAAATAAAAGTTAATGAGAAAATATTTTTTTCCTTCGACGTACTCGTAGCTTTATTGTTCATTTTGCATGTAATTGAATTAAAAACAAAATGATGTTTAAAAAATTTAATCTGTTCAATAATTTCAGCAGAATTAACATGCATTACCATGCGCTAATTCTGTGTAAAATGCTTAACTACTATAGACATTCATACATAAACTAACAGTGATCGACCATCAAATATATGTTAAACAATGTCTAATCTCAATTTGATGTACCAACACAGGTGTTGACAGATCGGAATCTATGGATAGCGTATATTCAGATGACAATAAAATAGACTCAAAGGAATCTGATAATTGTGACTCTCAGACAAGCGACGATTTAAGTCCATCTAAAGACGTATTCAAGAGTATAAGAACTAGATATCTCTCTAGAGTGCACAGTGTTACTGATCCTCCAGCGAAGGAAGCAAGCTTGATAGAACAAGCATTCTTCAGGTCCACCGCCCCAGAACCGAAGAATGACTTGAGCGATCTGTTAACAGATAAATTCAAACTAGAAATCGAAAACGTCACAACAGACGAAACGAATGATGAAAATAGTCCAATATCATCAGAGGAAGACTATTCGCGTAAAGTGTTAGCCGAAACTGTCTTACCTCCTTTCGAAAACAAGGAGTTCAAAAGGCAAAATGCTATCGACCTTTACGATGAAAGGAATGAGAGTCCTCCAGTCGTACCCGAATTGCCGAAGAAACTAATCGATCTGAACCATAGTTTTAGGTTAGTTAAATCAGATTCTGGTTTCGCACCGATACCAAGAGCGCGCACTATCTTCAGTACAAATATGTCTGGAACGTTCAATGGTAAACCAAAGTCTTACAGTATGGATAATTTAAACACCAACGAAGAATATAAAGAAGCTTTAAATGAAGCCACGAGTGTAGATTTTCTAACTATTAACACTCAAAGTGAAACATCTCTATTCACGGAAGGTTCTGACAGTGTTTTTCTGTCACCTATGGAGAAAAGTAACAACAAACTAAATGCCATATTTGAAGCCAACAACAACGTAAATAAAGGTATACCTGTTGTGAAGGCTGAAGAAGTGCTCCCTTTTCCATACCCTGATGATATTAAAAAAGCCCCAGCAATCGATTTGATGCCGCATAAAAAACAAATACGGAAAGATATTCCTATTGATAATAACGTTGAAAAACAACTGAAAATGGTCAATGAGGAACTGAGAGTCACATTCAAAGCTGCAATAGACCGAATTATTGGTAATAAAACTAAAAGGGGTTCTCCTTGCACAAAGGTATTAAAAGAAAGTGATGAGGAAAGTTCTGAACCTGTTCCTACTACTAAAGACGAAATAGATAACATAAATAAATCGAGAAAGATTTCTCCACCTAGTATTCCTAAAATACCAGAACCTGAGCCTCGGCGCGATTCAAAACCAAAAGTTGTAGATGCCAAAGAAAATAATAGTTTAGTTACCACTAATTTAAATATACCCAGTTCAAAAGAAGAAGTTAGCAATCCTTCTATAGAACCCTTAAATGATACTGTTCCTCCTGAACCTAAAACACCAGTTCCTATTGATCATAATGTTAGCTATCATCTTACAATAAATACCACAGACTTAGGTGATGATATACCAAAGACAGCTCCACTGCAAAGTAATATTAATGTTAATAATATTAGAGCTGCAAAAACTTTTAGAACTTTCTTGGCTCCCATCCAACTAGGTAATGGCAATATTGCACCGACATCCCCGATAATTATAAGTCCCGTATTGATACAGCCAGTGTTTTTTAAACCTTTTGCAACTCAAGAGGTACTAGTAGAACATAAACAAGACGCCAACAAAGCTACTGTATACTACAGTGATATCGATCAAGTGGATAAAGATAACAAAAATGATAGCAAAGTGACTGCAGTAAAGAACGTCGAGGACAATACCAAAAGAAAAGGCCTTTATCAAAAAAACTTTAAAGCAAAGCAACTACCTTTTCTATCATGGAAAACCTTTGGGTCTACCGAAAACTTACCAGAAAGGACAACCCCATCGCCCAGTAAAACTATGGCTAAGCCTTTACCTTCACCTTCGCCTTTAGACATATCGAAATCTGCAAACAATTTTTCAAAGACGCCAATAAGGCCTTTAGAGCCACCAAAAACTGACAGCGTTGTGCCAAAAGCTTCAGGAAAACCATCAGAAATAAAGACAACTGTTGGAAAGTTATCGAACACACCGCAGTGGTTGATAGACAACAAATATTATCAGCCCGTAGCAACCGTACCGTTCATCATAAACTCAACACAGTCTTCTGAACCTAAACCAGTGGAAAGTAGTAGAGAAGACGTAAACATTATGCCAGCAAATCCTTTTACACCTCAAGTGGAACAAAGAAGATATTCCGAACAGGAGAATGTTTATGAAGAAATAGGACCTGTGATATCCGAAGTCATAACCAAAGATAAAAATATTGCCGATGACGAAAAGATATCAAATAAAAACCAATCGTTAACCGATGAATTGGCTGCAATACCTAGGGAAGATCTGCTAAAAGTACCGAGACGAATCAAGAGGCCTAAGACAAACGAAAGGTTTACAAAATCGAAATCGTTGGATTTCCTAGAGAGCACAAGTGCAGCGAATGAGATGGCCAACATTACCAAATCAATAATATCATTATCAAAAGCGCCTAGCGCGAATGAAGATTTACCAAAGAAACCTACTGGGTCTATTGTAGAGATCGTTCAAACGTTAGAAAAGAGACCAGATCCAGGTGTACGAACAGAGGTGGCGCCTAGAAAATTTTCGCTACAACATCCAACTTCTCCAAGTATAGATACGAATACAGGTTCCTTGCCAAGAGAGAAGCCATATTGGAGAACTTTGGACCACAAACGTTTGTCGCACCCGTTAAGGTCACTGAAAGATCCTCCGCCTCGAAGACCTCTACGTAAGTCAGTGCTTTTGTGACCGGAAACCTAAACGTTCGAGTGTGAATTAAATGTAAATAACTGTATCAATGTATGGAAACATGATAGTGTCGTGTGTTGTTGTCTCATTCGGTGGCGGTGACACGGTGGTGGTTTATATTCCATTTGTTTTTTATTGTTAAGCTTCTGAACGGTGGATTACTTTTGAAAAGTGAGTAAGGCAGGTTTTGGGGGATGGTGCTGGGTTGTAGGTACTGCTAAAACACTGTGCAAGGAATCAGTGGTCATGTACAATTTTATGGGTCGGGTCACAAGTTCACTGGCTTCTATCCGACTTAACATTTGTGCTATATATGTAATTTTATATTCAATCAACTCCGTTGGATTATCTATATTAATGCGAAAACGTTCAGAAGCTTACATGTAAAGCTTCGCCTTCGTGACTGTCATTTCACTTATTTTAGAGTAAAATGGAACATTTATAAACATATTTATTCTAGGAATTGTCACTTCAATTTCGAATTCGAAGTTTATTTCAGGGAAATAAGGAGAAAAAAAATTGCATGAAACATTATTTGTATTTATTTATTAGTCGCAGTTTATGCATGGTTTTTTGCTTCAGTTTTTATAGCACTGGGATTTGTCTGGTGTTGGATTACTATACTCCGTTTGAAATAAGATTAGACATATAAATTAACTTTCTTTACAGTCCGTTCAACCGATTTTGACTTCTATTGCGTTTGTGGCATGACAATTGGCAGCTGTAATAAATGGTATTGTAACTACATTTTTGCTTTTAATGTCATCCTTATGCCTAAGGAATAGAACTCAAAATTGGATGAACGGACTGTAAACAAGTTTATTTAAATGTCTTCTAATCTTATTTCAAATGGAGCATAGGTTATTTCTTGTTTGTACTATATACCAGACAAAGGTGTTACAAAAAAAACAATTTTGAATCGTACATAATTCTGACCCAAGCAAGACACCGAGCCCAACCTGAACTATTTAAGCTGAACATATCAGATTCTTCATCTAAGAGCTCTATAATAAGGACATAATGGTCTTAAACCATTATGTTGTAAATATCGAATAATAAGAGCTTACATTCTACTATTTATTTAAATAAGGAACTGTCAATAACCTCATTGTCACCACCAGCCATACCACCACGAACGGAGGAGACACCGCCTCCACCGCCACTGCTCACCAGTGCATCGCTCCAAGACATCATGGCCACTGCTGCCTCACACAGGAGGACTAAAGGTAAAGATTGCATTTTTATGAATAACTAGTTTTTGCCCGCGGCTTTGCTCGCGTTAATTAAGGTTTTGACAATCAATTCGGGTTGTACACTGCTTGTTGTTTGGCGTTTGGCGGCAAAAAAGCTTCTAACACACTATTCAAGTTTCTATAATAATATAATTTAATCATGATTCGAAAGACACGTGGCGCCATCTATTATCATACGAACGTTATTGTTGTTTTCCTCGGGAACAGTACTTTTTTTGGGGATGAAAGGGTACCCTATGTCCGTTTCTGTACGACTGACAACATATCGTCTCCGTAGAGCGAAAAGTTACTAAGTCGAGAAATGCCCAAAATGTAAAAACAATGTCACTACAATCAAAATTTATTTCTCTAAATATTTGTCTAACAGTCATTTTTGTAGTTGCCCACGATTTTGTTTTACGAAATGTGAAAAATAAGTAAGTCTACCCTTTGGACCCCACAGCGTAATGTGAGAAATATCTAATTTTAGACTTGATGACTTTTCGCTCTACGGGGACGATATATGCAAAATTTCAGAATGATCGGTTCAGTGGCTTAGGCGTGAAAAGGTAACAAACAAACTTACTTTCGCATTTATAATATTAGTTAGGATAATAATTTGTAAGTTTTACCAAATAAACCTTAAGGTGAATCCGCCTAGCCCGCGAGATTCTAATTTTCTTACTATTTTTGCAATTGTACTTGTCAAAAAATAATACGCCCGTATTGACATTTAACTTGAATCGATTTATCGTGTGGTTACTTCACTAGTTACGTCGCGATTGACCATCGATTGAAGTTAAATGTCAAACGGGGCCTATTATTTTTTTAAACTTTAGCAGGTCAGTTTCAGGTTGTATCTTGATCAAAATATGATTTGCGACTATACTCGTAAAAGATACGTATTTACAGAATTAGAATCATTAATACATCTCTCTAAGTTAGATTTGTTCCCCAATGTCGTGATTTCATGAAAAAGTCATTCAATAGAACAAATGTAACTTAGCGATATGTTTTAATGATTGTAATGATTATAATTCTGATAAAGTCGTGAATCATTTTTTGATCAAGATACAACCTGTCACTGACCTGCAAATAACAAAATACATAAGAAAGTTTGAATTTCACGGGCTACAGCTGCGGATCCCTTAAGTAGTAGAACATCTCACTCCCCTCCCTTAAACCCTCTTTTACCTCTAGTTAATGCACGGGTGGCCGGAAAAAAACTGGATAAAAGTCCTTTGGTAAATGTGATGAGCAACCATAGCCTAGTCCTTTGGTAAATGTGAGCAACCATAGTCTATCCTCTATTTCCTTCGTAAGAGGCCTAGAAAGAAAGAAAAATAATTTTAATTGTCACAGAAAAAACGTGCGTACGAAAATATATTATGTAATAAACTCGAAGGTTACACAAAACAGATCTAAGTACTATCACAAACAAACAAATAGTCAAAGCGAAAGCGTTATGTTAGGACCCCCGGTCATGATGTTCATCATTATGAGCCTGTAGACTATAACAGATTAAAAATTGCAGTAATTCGTCATTAGCGGACAAGAAAATACTGCAGCCTATGCCGATGACCCCGATGAAAAAAAAAACATAAAATTAATTAATTTTTTGTTTTACTATGTTTAGATATCGATACCCATCACGTCTGCGCAGTTTAGCTAGCTTATTAATTTTGACCCTGTATAGTAATGAAATGTCGCCGTTTTGTTATGTTGTAAGTTCAATATGCATGAGCTCTTTATTCGTTGTTACTGTATTTACATTTTTTTTTAAAGCAATGTGTAGCAATCTTTTTTTTTTTACTACGTAAGTAATGGTAGAATATAAAAGGGCCATTATAGTTTTAAGATCATACATTGTAAACCTACATTCTGGCAAATAAATGGATTTGGTTTGATTTGAATATTATACCTACACTTATTCCTCGGATCCTCGGAATAAATTCTCTAAATAATTGCAAAAACAGCATGAGAATCCGTTGCGTAATTAAGAAGAACAACACGGTTACACAGACATATTGGAAACACATAATCAGCCTATAATGGTCCCACTGCTGGGACACAGGCCTCCTCTTGGAGACCCGTGGGCTGTAGTCCACCACGCGGGCCCAGTGAGGGTCGGTAGATGTCACCGAATTTTTGGTTCTAAGACATGCCGGTTTCCTCACGATGATTTCCTTCACCGTTTTGAGAGCAGTGGTGATGAAATATTTTTTTAAGAACCTACGACTCGTCAGTCGAGGCCATTACCACCGGGCCACCACTGCTCTAGAAGACCCGAAAAACGCCTTAAATTTAAAATATTTATAGAAGTATAAGACTACCATTTGCAATGTTTTTGTTTCAGGGGTAAGCCGTCAAGACTCCCGTCTATCAGTCAAATCTCTTATTGAAAGCATAGAAAATGCAGCCAAGGCAGCTAAGCAGTCACCTGCAACCACACCGGTAGGAGAATGGCCTCAGGTAAGGGCCTAAGGACTTACTTAACGGCTAAGAAATTAATAAGCTATGAGGAAAAGAGAAAAAAAATATTTATCCTACACAAATAAGGATGGATTTCCATCTAAGATATGAGTAGCCTATTCCAAGATCCCCGTGGAATGCCGTGTGGTGCCGGACGTAAGGAAATCGCCCCATCCTATTTCTTCCCAAGGGTGTAGAAAATAGAGAATGGGCAGCAGCGTTCTCTATAAATTTTAACACCATACTCGCCAACTCGCCTGCCAAGAGTGGTGATTATAGCACCCCCTTTGGGGAGGCCTGTATCCAGCAGTGGACGTCTTTGGGCTGAAATGATGGTTCCTGGAGCTGCTTTATACATACACATTATACAAGTGGTGCAGTTCCCAGCTGATACCGAAAACCTTAATAGATTGCAAGCTGTCAGATACACTGAATGTTTCCAGAACCAAAATTTCCTTATTTTAGCAAACTACAGTAGGCGTAACAACAACTTCAACTACAATAAAGAACGGTATGGCGGACTCAACTGCGCCCACCAACGGTATGGGCGGAACTGCCTTTTCCACTAAACCGCCCGCAGCCAGGGGCGCCCGCCCTTCACCTATCGCCAACGGTGAGTGTCTTACTGGAAGTTTATTTAGAATAGAATTATTATAGTTCCCAAAAAATAATAGGCCCGTTTTGACATTTAACTTGAATAGACTTGAAACTTCACTAGTTACGTCGCGATGGTCAATCGCGACGTAACTAGTGAAGTAACTATACGACTCGGTGCTCGATACTCACGATAAATCGATTCAAGTTAAATGTCAAAACGGGCCTATTATTTTTTGACAACTTTAGTTATAATTTTTTAGATACAGGATGGTGATTTTATAGTCTCCTGCATCCGTAAAGAGGGTGATTCTACCTGTCACACTGAACAACTTTCGCTATTAGTCCGGGAAATTTACGCCGAATTTTAGACTAACTTTGCATTAATTCATTACGGCGATTTTTTCATTGAACGTGTAGGGTATGAACAAGGGAGTACTTATGTTAAAATGTAAACCGCGAAAAGTTAAACCCCCGCGTGTACGTTTTTTTTAAATTGATGCGGTCCTGGAAAATGTTTACTTTTTTATTATTATTTAAAGAGCTAAGTTAAAAAACACGATTCAAGAAAAAACACGCTGTTAAGATTTAGTAAAGGGTTCAAACCCTTATGATATGAGTTTTATATAGGCCGGGGTAATTAACCCCGGCCTATATAAAACTCATATCATAAGATATGTATGTAGATGAGGTGATGGTGCATGTAATTTTGAATTTATCTCCGAGCGTGACTGCAGTGATCGAGAACCCTGTTTTTATCACTTTTTAACTGAATTCTGAATTCAAAATTAAATGCACTGTCACTGTCACCTTGTCCAGTAATTGTGTAGGCAGAGAATAACTTCTTTATTTTGGGGGTATATGCATGGAAGTAACCAATTTATTTAATAAATATACGTTTATTTACAAGTAAAAAAGTTTAGATTTGTGTATGTAAGGTAAGGCAATGAATGAGTAGAAAACCGGCATGTAATTTTTTTTAAAATTAGTACCCCTATGTCCCTAGTCCTTCTATGTTTAACCCTTGTGTACCGTGGGTTATTTTATTTTCAATAGAAACTATAAAATCGCAAAATAATAAGTTAGTTAATCCTAATTTAAGAATCTCAATTCAATAAGAATACGTGAATCCCGTCCCCGGCTATATATAATCGCATGAAAGTCGCTTATCTTTTCCAGCATGGCAGCATGAACGCGGCGCATAGCCCAACCCTTGCCTAATTAACGACCAATTAACGATATGTGTTGTGTGCAACGTTACTAATTTATTTATTAAACTTTAGGTTCATTACACATGATGCATGCCAATAGACTTTTATTTTATCCTGTATTATTACGTTTTTTTTTAATGGGTTTTTATTTTTTATTGGGATTTTACTTTTGTCTAATTCAATAGGTAAACTATGTTTTTCTGGTATGTATAATTTTACTTTTGGGATCTTGTTATCTTTTTGTTACGTCGATGGAGACCTGTTAGCAAAACATATTTTTTCCCTTCTTTTTATTTCTAAATTTCATGACCCTTACTGTCAAATCAGCAATTTCTTTACTATTGTGTTAGACAAAGAAAATCATAATTTGTTTATCTACTTATTTAAAATCAACCGTCACTCCAAATCCAAAATGGAGTCGGTATATTTTCCCGCCAACATTTTCCCTACATTCTAATGGAGTCGGGGTCTTACGGGACTATAAGTTCACTCATTGGGAACGGTACCACTCTGCATTGTTTGTGTCTACTCAGAAATATCCACACTGGCTGACTGTGTCGATATTTCGCTCATGTACCACTACCAACGGTTTTGTGATAAAAACAAGTAGTCAAAAAAGATACCCGAATAAAAATGGAGTAGAGAAAAACAGATCAGATTATTTGGTTTTGTAAATTACTTTACTATAACGAAATAGACTACATCAGTACTTTTAAGCATGAATCTTATATGATATTATTAAGCCTCTTAATGCAATCTTCAGAGCTAAACATAAAGAAACAAGCATAGAAAACATTGGCGTGGTAAACTTTGCTTGCGCGATGTAGGATACGTCAGTCATAGTTCGTATGTGGTGGCATAGATGTCGCTGTAGCTACACTATATTTCAAACCTTTTTACTACTCTTATCACCGAACGTTATCACAAATCCGTCTGGTGTGCGCTTGTTTGACGTTGTGCCTAACGGGGCGGGGCAGAGGCTGCGGCTGCGCAGGCCAACATCCCCGATGAGCAGCGCGCGCTCACGCTGCAGCAGAAGGCCATCGAGTCCTTCGTGCGTCGGAACAGCTACGGAGATATATGTGAGTGTGTTTGGTAAAGGAATTATTGTAGATTAGTACCCTGCTAAAAGTAGACTTTTGCCGTCGACAAAAAAAGTAAGATGGTACAGAGACGAAAATAAGCGTAAAAGTAAAAAATGACTGATTTTGTTTATCAGATCAAAGAGTCGGGTGTTAACGCTTAGTTTCGCCTCTGAATCTTATCCTAAAGCCGAATTACGAGTAAGGAAGTTTACGAGAGTTTTGGCTGAACTCGTGGTTGTTATGATTGTGTAAGACCTTGTGAGAGGCGAAAAGCTAGGGTAGAGCACTCAAACTAAGACACCACAACACTACAGAAAACTGAAGAGTGAGATTGGTGACAAAGCTGAATTTTGAACGAAACTGCGTTTGAATTTATCGTAAGACTGTGTTAACGCAACAGCAGCGCATGGTTGTGTGATATATATTGAAATCAAGAGGCTATTTGGATCGAACACATTTATTGACACCACAATTATTATATTGAACAACGACTTTTCCTCCTTGACGGAACAGCTTTTTAGTGACATATTCTAAACAGTTTTACTCGAATCTTAAATCACTGTCATGTAGGTATACAACCTCCATTAATATAGTGACAAATACATCCCGTTATAGATACAGCCCAAGACAGTTTCCACATAATATCGAGAATGTGGAGTTAAAAACTAAAGTATTAAAAAACCGGTCAATAGCGAGTCGGACTCGTACACCGAGGGTTCCGTACGTATATATTACGGTGTTGATGATTTCTGAAAAACTGTGCTATTTAGAGACATAGTTTTATTTTTCCTGTACTTAATCTTTTTATAAACTTCAATAATTTCAGATTTTTATCTATGCAAACTTTGGAGATAAGGGGGGGACGGTATTTTTCATCAAAAATCGGATACGATGCTGCCTAAAAAAAAAAAAAGTTTGAGAATGTGCAAACAACGCTGTTTCATATGATGCTCCACAAGCCCTAGTAGCCCCACTTCAAATTTTAAAAGACCCCCTCTTTCAGTCCCTTTTGCAAAAAAGATATATTTTTTTAATTTCTTTCATGCATGCAAAATACTTGAAAAAAATTTGGGTAAACGCCATCTAAAACTATTCTAAATTTCAAGTTGATAGCATTAGTAGTTCTCGAGATATCCAGGTGTGACAGACAGACAGACTTAGTCTCACCATAAGGGTTCCTTTTTAAACCTCCTAAACCTCCTGTCGTTTAGAGTAAGCATTCGACAGTAGGTCTACCCAGGTAAGTACTTAGATACTAAGCTTAGCTTCTATGTGTCTGCATGATAAATGTCGCAAAAACAAACATAATTACACAATGTTCATTAACATTCACTACTGAGAAAACTTTATCTCGTTTTCTCTCGACATCTTCGAGATTGAATCAAATCGAGTTTACTTCGATTAAGTGACAAATTGACACTTATTTGAATCAAGTTCGATTCGATAACAACTGACGAGAGCAAACCTGCAGGTTTAACTCCAAATTCGAAATAATCCTTAATGAGTATTTCTAAATAATCACAGGTGAAAGGAAGGATCCGTTGAACGCGTTACAAGTGAAGAACGGCGGCTCCAAACGCAACGCGCTGCTCAAGTGGTGCCAACAGAAGACCATGGGATACAACAACATTGATATTACTAACTTTAGGTAAGGTCTTGTTTGATCATAGATACACCGAATACCTTGGATAGAAATAATTCGATAGATTGTTGCCACACCCAAAAACTGAAGGATTGCCAGATGTCATTCTGATTTCAAGAAGCTCGCGTTATTTTTGGCACTGCTAAAGTAAAATATTTAGTACAACTTTATTGTATGTCTTATAGTCATGAATATACATCGGATTATATGCACTATCAACATGCCAAAATATGCACCAAAGAAGGGCGAAATATGCACAAAATATCCACAATCGAAATAAAACTTATTATTAGAATTTACGTTTATTTTCACAAAATATTTATATAAATATTAGTAATTAGTTGTAATTCTTGTGACATTATACAATTAAATATTTTTCTAGTTATTCTAGAGCAAACTTGTGACGTTCGTCACTTAAATATTAATTTGTAGGCTGAAAATTACCTCTACGTCAACTGACGTTACTGGACAGAACTTGAAATTTTGGCGCCATTTCTGCAGAACCCTCTTCAGGCAGAGTTTGGCCGGTATCGTTGATAAATGCGTTAACTTTCTTACGTCTCCAAATTTAACTACTGAAATAAGCACTATCAATGAAAAAATACATAATATGCAATAACGGTATAAAGATAACGTTTTATACATTTGCATAAATATGCAAACATGCAAATGCATCTATTCCGATGTCTAGTCATGAAACTAGCATCCTGTAAATTGTAGGGCTTACAGCTGCCTGTGCGCCAGCTTACAAAAGTACGGACCTACTTTAATAAGGTGGCACTTATACAGGGTCAATTTAAATAGCTAGAGAAACTCCGCAGTCGTGATGGGTATCGATATTTACAAAACAAAATAAAAATAAAAAAGACGATTATTTTTGGGGTCTTCGACTGCTGGTGGTGTTTGTTGCTTGAAGTATGAGTTTGAGAAAATCTGTTTATTTTTTTTGTTTTTCGTGTTTAGATATCGATACCCATCACATCTCTGAAGTTTACACAAAGAAAAACTGATACTTCAAGTACACTACTTGCGGTTGACGACACCAGAAAAAATATCATCAAATTAATTAATTTTTTGTTTGATTATGTTCAGATATCGATACCCATCACTTCTGCGGAGTTTCTCTATCTAATTTAATATGACCCTGTATTTCTTTTCACTTCGGATCAAAACGAGGTGTCAAAGCCGCTAACAAGAGGAAAATGATAAAAGTAGGCTTGTATTAAACAAAAAAATTGCCAAATGTAAGTATAATGTCTAGTTTGTAGTAGCGGAAAAAATATATGTTATACTTGAACATATTTCTCAGAACTTGGTTGTTACCAAAACACGTTTAGAAAAAATCTCGCAACAAATTAACGGTAAACTAACCCTTTACTTTGACTTTCAATCTAAAATATCTGTATTAAATATCAACGCACGGTTGGTATTTAATTAATAACAAGAACGTCTTATTTTTATGCAGAACTTGGTTGTTTTTTATTTTCGATTACTCAAAACTCATTTTTGAGTAAATAAATAATTTCTTCATTTTTTTTTAGCATTCAACACTTTCATAAGAAACCAAAGCTTTAGACTATCCATCATCTTCATAAACCATACGTTCTCTTGAATTTCTTACGTTATTTAGTAACTGGCGCCTGACAATAGGTAAAGACAGAAAGAAAGAAATTATTTATTTGCTGATAATGTAGGTATACATATAAGTTGGAATATTTATTAAGTGTGCCGGTACATTTTACCTTACGGCATGCAAAATATTGATTGATTGAAAAAATAAAAATGAATTAAATATAAATCTCTCGCAAATTATACAATCAAGAATGTCAAAATATTACAAAACATTAACAACAATCACAATTATTATTATTTATAGAATTTAGATAATCTGATAATGTCAAAATCTGTTACTGACAGCGGTTTACCTGTTGTCAGCGTCTTAATAAATAATGTTTTTCTGTGTCCAGTTCATCGTGGAACGACGGCATGGCGATCTGTGCTCTCCTGCACTCGTACCTGGGCGACAGTCGCATCTCGTACGCGTCGCTCTCGCCGCACGACAAGCGGACCAACTTCTCCGTGGCCTTCGCAGCTGCAGAGTCCGTCGGTATTCCTACCACACTGGTCAGTATCCATACACATTTTGATTTTTAGTCCATAATTAAGAATTTCTCCAGTAGGTACATAACATATTACACTTTGATCTTATAAACGTCTTATTTAATCAAGATGGATACCGTAAAACGGGGTGAATAGACATGCAGGGGTGAATAGAGACGCAACTTTAAAATGGGTTTTAACCTTGAAATAATATAGTTTGTTGCCAACAAGGACACTTAATCGTTAATTATAGTACAGGTAACACATTATAGTCCTTTATTTCAACGTTAAAATCTATTTTAAAGTTGCGTCTCTATTCACCCCAGCATCTCTGTTCACCCCGTTTTACCCGGTAACGATTTATCCGTGTTTTCCGATGCTATGAGTGCAATTTTATTACGAGTAATTGTATTATAAAAGAAAATAAAAACGGTTAAAAAGTTACTCGTTTTCCTCGTAGGTTTATTCATATTTTTGTTTTTTTTTTATATTGCAGTCGAAATTCTTGCTTTTTGACGGCATTTTTGAGGTTAGACGGATATGATCATATTTGTACGCTTGCTGTCAAATAGGATCCCTTAACTATGATCATAGACAATTTGAATCATATGTAGTTAAAATACCGTCATAGGTTCTTTTTATAAAAATGAGTCGTACATCTCTGATCATATTTCTTATGGTAGTCTAATATGGCTCTTACACGGTCCTGAGAGTGAAGCGGTCTACAAATAGAGGACATGTCATTATACAATGTATACTCCCATCTTCTGCTCCCAGGCGCCACGTTAAAATGCTTCTTGATTTGAAATTATAAAAATTATAAATTATCATTTCTTCTTCAACAGAACATTCAAGACATGATCCAACAAGAGAGACCGGACTGGCAGCAAGTCATGGCGTACGTCACCAGCATTTACAAACACTTTGAAACGTAAACCATTGTGAACCTTAAAACCAGGTGATAGAGAACAAATTACATTACATCGTCTAGAAAACTCGTAGTATTATGAATTGAATGTTATATGGGTCATAGATGGCGCTGTAGTACCTGGGCTATGTAGACCATGGGCCAATGTAATATTTTTGGTTCTATGTGATGATGATATGATATTTCAAGCCTATAAAATTAAATCTTGTAATCCATTCAAATAAAACATAACGTTTAGTAGAATAAATTGTAGCTACAGATTGTAGTACTTCTTCCAATAACATTAAAGCCTTTGTAAAAGTAGCCTTTAAAACATAAAAGTATTTTTAAATTCAAATATTAAAACAAAACTAGAACAATGCAAGTAATGATATTATATCTTTCGCTAGATGTTATAAATTTATAGTCAAATCGTAAGAAATAACTTACTCCTTCGAAAATGTAGGTTGTATTACATTCCTGAAACAAAAGCTTCATATTTTTGAATTGCTGATACATTAGATTGGGAACAAAGAAATTGTTTAGGCTTAGAAAGGATAGTAATATGAAGCCTAATTAGGAAAAGAGTAAGCATGAATGTGATAGTGTTTTTCGATATTGAACCTTATTTGAAGTTACATGTAGTTCATAATTGAGTGTCTTCTAATTTTGATTACATTTTATGGATGGCAGACAAGAGTTTGTTGAAGGATCTGTATTGTCTTTGGAATAAGATTCAATATCGTTCAAGGGTTCCATGCTAAACTAAAAGTGAGTGATAAAATACTAAAATTGCCTTGTTTCGGCCTTAAGGGTTGTTTTGAGCCATCTTTCCATAATAAAGACTGATTCGCTAGATTGGTAGGAGGCTAACATCTTACTAAGGGATACGACCATTAATTTAGTCTGTCTAAAAATAAATAACTTATGATATTCGCCTTGTATTAGTAATGCTAAAGTAAAAATAACTAAACTGTCTGTGTGTCTATGATAACCAGCTGATTAACAATTATACAGAGTGAATGTTTTTGTAATACAATTTTGTTAGTACCATTGTGTGCACCCTGTATAATTTAGTATTTTTCTTACTATCAATGTTGTGAAAATCAAAAAGTTTATTTAATTTTATATAGTCGAAAAGCAAACAAATAATAAAGAATGCTTCTTTGAATGTAGGTATCTAAAAGTAGGGTAGTTTAGTGAGATTTACGTTAAGGTAAAAAGGCGCTGGTGTCTGTTAAGCTACGGTTTCCTAGGAAAGCGTTGTCGGGCGACAAGTCGGGCGACATTTTTAACCCTGACGTTCAAAATGATCTGTCAAAAAAACTAAATGCCTGGTGCATTTCGTTTTATTTTTTGACAGATCTTTTTTGTTCAATAATTCTTTAATGTAAAGAGTGCTTATTAATGGCTGAATATTAATAAAAAGACAGGGCTGTCAGTGCCCACGTATTTTAATCTCCTGGTTCACGATATTATTAGTTCAATCTATTAATCTCACATAATATGTTAAACAAAAGCCGCTTCAGTTCATATTTAAGATAATTAAATTCCATCTCACGAGATCTCGTCGCCTCCCTTTTTGCCTTCAATGTATTTCTTATCTAATAATATTCTAAGATATGATATGGCCTTTTAATGTAAACTATACTTTAAAGCATATCGCTAGGCTTTGACCATTATATAAGTAAGGTTCGCTTTTGCGCGTAGAGCGGAAGTGCATTTATGGAATTGATATACAGGGAAATTAAGAGACTACACAGAATAGCGAAACTCCGCAGGCGTTATGGATATCGGACATGATAAAACAAAAAAGAAATGAATATTTTTTGGGGTAATCAACCGCACTTGAAATATCAGTTTATTTTTTATTTTTCAAACTTTACATCACATACTTGGAGGGCTTTGGTATATTCTAAACACGATAAACAAAAAAAAAAGAAGATTTTCTCAGCTCATACTTCAAGTAACATCACTACAAACGGTCGTTGACCCCAAAACAAAACCATGAAATAAAATGGAGCCGTCACGGGACGCCTGGCAGATGTGAAACATCGAAATTATTTACACACTACTACATATAGACTGTATAGTGGCGAGGCGTCGCCACGGCATGCGTCGCCCCGCCAGCAATCGGTTTTACGTGCGGGGCTTTAAATGTTTCACATTATTTTTTATTTTATTGAGATTAGATATCGATCCCCATCATGTATGCGGAGTTTCGCTCGCTTATTTGACCCTGTATTTATGTTTAATGGAGATTTGTAGGAAGTTGACTTATTAAAAATGTTGCTGTCGTTTTATAGCAGGAAAAAGACAGAGGACAAGTAAGTAGATTTTTCAAGACGAAAATCACTATGGAAATCGCAAAACTAACAAATCTTTGCAAAATGCTTTGACAGTTTCACAATTTTTTGACAGTTAAAAATGTCTTGTCTCTTTCTTAATTCACCTGATAGAATGAGAAATGCATGTTTTTAAAGTAGTCACGTTTCTATAGAATCGGTCTCAATGTCTATTATTACCTACATTTTTGAATACTACATACTATAAAAATTATGTAACGTAATGTGTAACGCCAAAAACTTATTTATGTTTTTTCAACATACGGGTGGGGAAATTCAGCTAAAAGCATCGCCTTTAATCCAGCAGATTTTAGCGTTGTACGCGTATCTGGTTGATTTATTTAAATCGCTTTTCTAAATGTGTAGGTAAACATAATGATTTTATTATTTGATTTTCTCTAAGTTAATTTTGTGTCTAGTCCAAAACATTGAGTAGATTATACTCATTAAAGTTACTTAATTGGAATGTCTGCAAAATCCAGTAATATTATGAATTGGAGTAAAAATCGAGATCTATTTTTTGTAGTAAATTATTTTACCATTCGATTTTGTGAACGTATGTGGTTTGGCTGAATGTTTTGTGTACTTATAAGTGTTTGTTTAAAAAAAAGTGATTTTTGTGTTGACATCTTAAAATAATCGGAAATCAAATACACGTTGTATAAAACTATACATTTGAGTAGAAAATCTATATAAAAGTAAATATTTATTGGAGGCTGTTTCATGCAGTGTGTGTTTGTTCCACGAGGACTTTTCGGTTGATATTAGATTTTAAACTACTTCGTAAACTACAATTTATATATCCCATATTGCATGACGATAACTGTAAATAAAATTATAAAAATCTCGACATTCATTCCGTAGTAATTTTCGTTTTAGAGAATAAAAAAAAACTGAATTAAATGCTAACTATATTAATTTAGTAGGCTATGTTACTAATTAATGTCATAAAATACCAATTTCGTTACCGAAAATTATTTTATTCCATGCAAAAATAATATGTGGTGTGGCTTATTTACTTTTTGTGTTTTGCAATAAGGGGACTATATATATAATTTAGTAACATGCGATGTGTTACATTTCTGACTCGGTTGTTGATGCTTAGTAGTTTAATTATTACATATTTTGAGATAATTGTATTTTTGTAAATATAGCTTTTAAATAAAGTTCCTGATTTATTAAGTATAGCTGATTTCGTTTTTTTTTCTTCTCCATATGAAACTACCTTTTGGACGGGGCAACTAGAATCACTTCTATTTTTCTGTAAATTTTGACGTTCAAAAGTGCCTTATATGTGCCTTTATATAAATTAAATAAATTTGACTTTTTTTAAAATTACATAGGTATTAAGTATAGGTACCTAATACTTTCACTTGTTTTATTATAACCTAAAAATATATAGTTATGTAAAAATCATAGTCAGCTGCATATCTAACGGGGGAAAGAGTCCGCTAGTATCATAAACATGTTAGACGATCAGAGCACCTGAGCGTTGTAAGTCTCTTTGGCAAACGAACTGATGATCCTCAGGATAGCTGACGGTCGCTGTTAACACGATGCTTGCCATGGTGGGTGAAAATGACCGGCAGTAAAACCTAAGGCCATTGAAAATAAAATACACTCGCGAGCAATAAACTGAAATCACTTCATCGCGCGTTGCTCAAAACAATTGAAAATGTCTTATTTAAAAATAGATAACTGGAATTATCTCTGTTTCTATGGAAAATGTCTAATTTGGGTGCAACACTATTTTTCGAAAATGTTCTTATGTAAGTTGTTAGACCTTTGTATCCTGTGCGTATGAAGTTTCAGTAAATCGGTTCAGTCATTTCGAAAAACAAGGGCTTATGATATGCCGTAAGTCGTAAACGCTAACGAGAGTAATAATATTACTTTTGATAGGCAACGAGGAGATGGCAATAATGTGTGTGCGCTCGGAATAAAATAATGTGCTAAAACGAATTGACTTCTTTTCTAAATAAAAAGTATTATCAAAATTAAAACAACTGAGGGCTAATTGCGTAACAACTATCAGTAGGAATCGGTTTCAATTTGACAGTTCAACAACATTCATTGCGTTATTTACGTTGTTGAGCAGACATTTTTTTCTACCATAAGAAGCAATGGATTAGCAATAAAAGAACTTCAAAATCATTCCGATTCCGATTCAAACTGTGTTACGCAATTAGGGTGCAGCTTTCCTTAAACCTTGATGACATATGTTTAACAGTACCCTAAACTCCATTGAATAACTCTTACGCGTTACGCTTTGATAGCAAATTAGCATTTTTTTTGTATCGAGAAAATTTCACTGTATTCCTTTTCCAACATGCTAGGCCAGATACTAAAAAAACACCAAAATATTAAATCCGGCGGCCTTATTCTATCTTAGAGCAAAAATAAAATTTCTAGGTGAGTCCAAATGTAAAGTTTCAAGTTTTTAATTTTAAGGTAAAATAATACCCAAAGTAAAATTTATAGTATTTTTATTTGTTTTTTGATCAGTCTTTTTTGTAGCGGCCAGCTTATCGATGGTAAAAAAAATAAGTTGGAGTCTCATTTCCTACGAAATGTATGGGAAAAGTTTTTTTGCGATTTCTGACTTTTCTAGTACTCAAACTTCAGTTGGTCTAGTAGAAGTTTTTGATCCTTATAAGAAACAGGATCGATTGGCATAAAAAAAGTTTTTGTAAAAACTGCCCATTTTCCTGCTGACCGTACATTTTTTTCAAAATCTGTGAATGGGGATCAAAATTCCATAAAAAATTATGGATAGTCTCTTAAGACCATTTTCGCGTAGCTGCAACGGATAAGGTACTTCCCTTACTGCCCCGCTGAAAGTTTCCACCCTGTATATAAAAATGTAGGTACACGATACAGAACAAACTGCTGAAGGCGCACGTTCCTGCTAATTACATCGCACTTTACACTTTTTATAAGATTTTTGTTTTTAATCTGCTGTTTATTAAATTGTCTGCCTTTTAGTCTGTGCTAAATAAATGTATTTTTCAATACACTTCCTCGAAAACTAGTTCATATCGCACTACGATTAGGTTCACAATGCAATGTATATCACACGCGTGCGATTTTTTATTTTCCAACACGTGTGCGGGAATAAAAATTGCCACAGATAACTTACACCTATACTTAGTCCAAATTGGTTCAATGCCTTTATGCCACTATTCACACCGTCTCGCGCCAGAGACGGTCCTCTCTATTCGGAGGTGATTTTTTTTTAATTTCGGCAAAGATGCGTCTTTACGGCGTTAATATTTTTGGAATATTTAAATAATATTGTTTATAAATAGAATAACATGATTATTACAATAAAAAAACGTTTATGAACAAATTAACATTTATTTGTGTTCTAAACTCAAAAATATTTGATTTTTCTATTTTTCTTATAAGCTGTTTATTGGCTTTATACCATTGCTTCTCCATAACCTGGCGAAAGCAAAACGCGGAAAAAATAAAATTAAATCATAGTTTCCTATTAATTCATGACAAAAAAAAATTCGTTATTTTAGTTATTTCTTCAACAGTGTATTGAAAAACGTCGTTTGATACACGTGGACATTTGTTATTGCAGTTCTCGGCTCAAAAACAATCTCGCCTACGGCTCGTGTGTTAATTCCGCCTCGAATGCAATAACAAACATTCTCCACTTGTATCAAAATGTACTATTCTTTCTTCCTTCTTTCTGTTCAACATTATCAGATATTTCAAATTAATCACTTGCGTTGCGATTGCTACGCTTCCTCAAAACTTCAAAAGAGAGCTAAAAAGTCGGGGTCGCACAATGGTCCCGTTATACCTTCATTTCGTACCAAACTACAGTAATAAACAATAATTATTAGTTGTTTGTTAAATTAACAAACTAAATGCTTATTTTATAGGTATTATAGGTATCAAATAATGAGTATTTTTGGCGTTATCTATAGGTACTTACTAATAATAAAGCTGAAGAGTTCGTTTATTATTTTTATTTGTTTATTTGGACGCGCCCTGGAACTACAAGTCGGAATAGGTTTTTTTTTTTTGTATAAATTCATGAGGATGGTTGTATAACATCATGCTCAGGGCCGGATTTAGGGGAGGGCAACCAGGGCGATGGCCCCGGAGGGCCCCACAAAAGAGACTTCGGAAAAAAAAGTCTTTCAAATTCCAACTAGTAGTCTGTAAACACTAGTAAACATCTTTTCCTTTGATATTTTCTTTTTGCTCTTTTAACCTTACCTACAGTACTTTATACATACATGATTATTTGTTTATAATCATGTAAAATTAAATTTCTGTTAATCTTAAATATTAACAGAAATCATTGATCTATATTTGTTCACTCCAATCAGGCAATAAATTATTTATTGAAAAACTCGACTGAAAAAAGTTGTTCATTTTGTTTGGAAAATAATTTGGGGCGAGGGTGCCTCCGTCCTTTGTTGCCCCGAGGCCTCTGGACCTCTTAATCCGGCCCTGATCATGCTACGACCCTCAGAAGCCGAGCAAAAAAATGGTCATAAAGAACGCTAAGCCAATACAATGTGTGTAACAGCGCAGGAGTGGGCGATGTGTCGAAATACACTTGACTACTCAACAAAGTCTAGGGAACAAGGGTATGGTATTAATAGTAATTATTTTCACTTTAACACTTTTTATGTAGCATATATATATATATATCAATTGCAGTGGAATTTAATACAGATTTTAATTGTTTGATTAAAAAAAAGTGTTGTTAGTGAAAAAATAAAAAACATGAAAATCTAACATGGCACCAAAGACGAAAATATCTCATTTCCGTAAATAAAAAAAAACTATAGCTCTGATAAAAAAAGAAAAACATTCCTAGCAATTTTAATCATCTGTTGATCATTTTTAGCTGGTTTGATATGACTTCTTCAAACTAACGCCACCCTCCGTACTAGGTAGGTATTATGACCGCGGTGAAAAATAATCATTTGATTTAATAATTATAAAAAACATGAGGGAGATAATAAAACAAAGTATAAAATAATAACAATTATTATTGGCAATATCATACAACAATAACAAATAAATTGGCCAATTTATGAGAATATAAAAATATAATATACAAATTAAAGATTTTATCTTTGGTTTTACTAGCTAAATTGCCGAAGGGACATCTTTACCACTTACTTAAATTAGAAAAAATAAAAATATACAATAAATAGACAATAATGCGATAACAACATCATTTTATATCCTCGTGTTTAAAAAAAAATCAGTGTCTTTATTAATTTGATGAAGGATTTTGTTCGATTAATTACATTTGTACTGTGCAGGGTATATGTTCGTTCGCTGGTCTACCACTCCACCTCTCCTGGGATGTACTTCTCGATCAGTTTCTCGTAGTAGGGCCACAGAGACTCGATGTCGGGCACACCGCCGCTCTTGGTGTATAAGTCGTATTTGCTGTGAAGAGAGTTGAAGATAAGTTACAATCATATTCTATATCGTTTAGGTACCTAAAGTATCACCAATTGAATGAAAGACCAGGGGACTGTGTGTGACTGGGATATGATCTGCGCACAATTCATATCCCGCAATTCATCTTTTTGACAGTTTTTTATGGAGTTTCGTAAAATGGTCCACAAAGTATGAATTGAGTGTAATGTCTAAACAGATGAATTGCAGAATTTATGAAGTGTACGCAGATCATTTATGATTCTGCCAAAGCGTCCATTTTAGGAGACGTGGGTCCCTCATAGCTGAAGCATAAAAATAGTTGATTTTCATAACAAAATTTATCTGCCCCCATGTCCCAATGCCAAGCATGGCGCAGTGGGCCGTTCGTTGCGATATTTTTGAGTTATTAAACCTTGCTTATTCTAGGTTCCAAACAATATCAACATTTCAATAGACCACTGTGGGCATCAAATCCGAAACTGCACCCTAATTGCGTACCTAATACAGTTTGAATCACAATCTGAATGATTTTGAAGTATATTGCTAATCCATTGCTTCATACGTTCGAAACATTTGTCTGCTCAACAACGTAAATAACCCAATGAATGTTGTTGAACTGTCAAAGTGAAACCCTGATAGTGTGTTACGCAATTACCCAGCTGGTATGGTTATTTGAACTTACTTGAACTCCAGCACGTGTTCCATGATCTTCTCGTCTCCTTCTTTCATCAGGTGTTTGTAGTCACCGCCCGCGTGCCACGGGTACAGAGAGTGGTATCTGATGGACAATACAAACACTGAATTACTAAAATATCACATTCGGCTGAAACGTTCTACATTCATGTTGATAGGAATAGATTTTTGCCGAAACCTTTTCCAGGCAAATCTTGAAGAAAGTAGATGTGTAGCTAGAGTAGCTAGACGCGCACAACACACACAGAACAGATTTATGAATGTAAAAAGTGGCGTAAACTTCAGATCGGAGGCCTTGGGACAACGAGGAAATTGGGTCCTCATCACCCATCTATCCCCATCGTGTTTTCTTTTTCTCATTTAGTTGGCAGTTGTGTATAGGTAAATAATATAATATAGCATAGTGCCGCCGCTACCGTTTACGGTTATGGCCCCCTTCTTGGTCTCTACCGCGGTTGTAATGTGAACTCATGTGCTACCAGAGAGCGAGCTCGATCATCTTAGTACCCTGCCACATTCATAGAGAAATAGCAGCCACTTGGTCGACTTATGCAGACTATTCAGAATTAATAGAACGAAGATTGCTGGAGCGAGCAAGTATATCTCAAAAATTTTAGCATCCTGCCGAGACAGATTAGGTTTTCTTTTGACTATTCATAAATAATTAGGAGTTATTTTTGAGCCCAGCATTTTTAGAGTAGTTAAATATATTATTCTAAAACGCACACACACATGCTCTATGCCGGTTGCCTTATTGGTTTGAAAGACCCGGGCCCAGACTCCGGGGCCCGGACACAGAGTGGGTCTCTCAAATACCTCGGGCCTTGGTGCTCTGCACCACTTTGCACCTTAATAGTTACGTCACTGAACGTAAACGAAGCTAAAGGAGTATGTAAGGATCGTAGCAGGCGGCTTTATGTAGTTTCTGCCTACGTGGAAAGAAGGCGTGAGTGTGTATACTTAAAGATAATATGTGTCACCACTGCCAACCCTTTTTGAGGATTAGAGGCATGACAGCTACGTAAGATAAAGTATTTATCATTGAGAAGATACTTACAAAGTATCATTAAATGTCTTCGCGGAATATTACAGTTTAGATAAAAAACAATTGAGCATTAGGAAGTAAATAATGCATCATATCTTGTTGTAATAACAAGTTACAAAGTTTATCTCGTAAATGACGTAGGTAGGTACGGGTATTCATTGAAAAGTAATGTATAAATATAGCGAGTAATCATGACGTGTTACATATTCAACGTACCTAAACATTGCAACATGGTCATTAGTATTTAATCGTAAAAAATAACCAGCTCCTGACAGAGTATGATGAAACAAATCCATTCCAATCTTCACAAATTAAATCAGAAAACCGTTATCATTTTAAACTGTGGTCGCCAACTTCGAAAGCGACATGCGCGAACATCATTGTTGCCATCGTGGGTCAAATCTGGAAAAAACTAAGGGCTGCGAAGTAGCATAAACAAAGACTGGCCCAATGAAAAAGCATAGGCTTTTAGATTATGCAAGTCTCTACAGCCCGACTCTACTCTCAGCTGGGGCAATTCCCAGCAGCTATCAATGATGAAGTATCTAAACTATTTATGTCACTAATTTCGATTACGATAATCATACTATGGAGGCCCGGGTTGATAAATATCATCATTGCTATTTTGACCAACAAAAAGTTCATATAGTATATTCCATACCTGATCATGTAGAGTCCCTCCTTGGGGAACTTGGCCTTGTTGTGCACCAGCACCCTGTAGAGGTACTCATCATGTCCCCACGAGATCGTCAGGTTCTCCAAACCGCAATTAGGTTGGTAGATGCCGCATTCAGTGCTGAAAGAAACAACCCCGAATGAGTATCGCGTTGAAACCTACGGCCTCCGCAGATGGTAGCATTTACAAAAAACAATGAGTAAAAATGCGTCTCGAGAGCATTTTAATTTGACCAAGGACTAAGATAGATCAAACATCTATCTTAGTCCTCCTGCATAGGAATTGTAGTCAATACGCAGGAAGGGTAGGTTGGTAGCAAACAGTCAATCACTTACTTGTACTTGGGGTTGTAAGTGTCTGGATTGTCCTTGAAGCTGTCATCTCCATAGACAATGGACGGGCCCCACTTGCAGCCCATGGGGAATGTGTCACCCACCACACACCATTGAGGCTCCCCGTAGAAAGCCATCACCTGGATAGAGACAATTCGTATGGCTTAAGTTTTAGATCTCCATCCACGTTGTGGAATTAATTCAAAGGCCTTGAGGGTTTAGGAAAAAAAATGTGGAGTTAAAAGTAGAAAGAGAAAATCGCCAGATTAATGCTATACAATTACAATTGCGGTCAGGAATCAGGATGCATTCTGTTCGTGCTTGTAACTCTAGTAACCACTCAAATCAACAAGATCTTTACCTTTCCAAGATCATGCATGAGTCCAATAAGATGGAACCAGTCCTGATCAGGATGGTCTTGGCGGATCCTCTCGGCGGTCTGGAAGGCGTGCACAATGTTCGGCAGGTCGGTATCAGGATCGGATTCGTCTACCAGGTCGTTCAACTTGATCAGAGCATCCTTCACGGACATCTTGAGATGATTGAACTTCAGCCAATCGTCCATCCGTCCTAGAAGGAAGGACAATTATATAGTATAGCCGTTTTGCGTGGATGTGACGCATGTTTCCCCCAACCTTTTCTTATTTTTGTGTTTATGTTCTTTGTTGCGTCATGTTTACCGCAAATAAACGTATTTTCTTTCTTTTCTTTCTTTCTTTCTAGATAAAATGGCAGGGTGACTTGCAAATTCAATAATGGGCCCCTGGAAACTGTCGATAGCACATAGTGACGTAGCGACAAGGTGCAACATGTCCTGAGGTACCTACTTATGAAGAGTGCAGAGGTATGCCATGGCTACGAGTATCAGAACAATCCCAGAGCCCGGAACATGTTCAAGATCTCTACCAGCACTAACTGGAATTCTTCCTTCCTCCGAGCACGTTTGCTCTTGCGAATCTCCACTCAAGCCGGCTAATAAAGGCAAGCCAGAGATGAGGAACAAGACTTCTCCCGGGAGATAGAGTCCGTGGGGTCGCTAACTGGCTACTGCCCAACCTAGTACTTTTTTGTTAGGTTATTGCTCAGAACTTGTGCACAACGTGTCGTGAACAGAATACTTGCCGTCGTTAGTGTCGTCACATGTAAATTGCACCCGTGAGCCGAGTGAAGCCGGGGCGGGTTGCTCGATAACTACTACGGTCAGCAATAGCGCTTTTTGTGAAGTGTCCTGTTTTGTTGTTTAAAGTATTCAGTCTAAATTGTTAGCAATAAAAAATAAATTTAATATTAAAACTCAGTAGGGTAGTCCCTACTGAGTTATTATATTATTATTTTTTTCAAAGTTTTGTTTCGTTTTGCAACTAAATCATTTGAATTGATTAGTTAATTAACATAGCTATCTAGCTATTTATTGTTGTGTGATATTGTCGTAGTGATACTTTACTACTTTACTTTTAGATACTTTGGTGCTATGTTAAGGTAAATTGTTTTTTTTTAATGTTTTCTAATAATTATTAAAATATTTAAAGATTTTTAACCCGCATATCTATATAACCACTTTATCAAAAAATTACAATATTATAAAAAAAAATTGCAGCTTACCTTTAACAAAATCGAAGGTCTGTTTAGTATGCATCTCGTAATAAGTCCTGCGCACGCGTTCCTTGATCGGATCATTCTCATCTATATCGTAATTCCTGAAGGCTTCCACTGGCTTGTCATCGTAGACTTTCTCCGGTCGAAGCAGGAGTGAAGGGTCGATTATGGAGACGGGGGAATCCTGCAAAGATCCAGGCTTCATTATGTTTTGAAGAAGAACAGTCAAAAAGGATTGTAACCAGACGAACTACACGTATTGTTCTGAAATGGCAATAGGTTGCGGACTAAGATGTTAACCGTCGTGTGATCGCCCACGATTCTGTAATGACTCGCTTCCTTTGTCGTTTCAGTGTTGGTATCATAGGCTGTTGATACATGGGCCATTTTTTCAACAGATATTTTTATTATCTAGATAGGAATCCATATTTTTACCTGCTCGATTACCTTGATTGGGGAACCACTAGTTGCAAACAAAGTTGCTAAAAGTGTGGAGCTATATAATGTTCAAAGTTTAATTTAGACAATGGAGTACTTGGATTGTACTGATCCTTTATTCTTAGTTTTTGACCAAAGCATTCCGATCGTGAATAGAATAGTTCTAAACGGTGAAAACCTATCGTCAATCTTTTGAAGATTAAAAGTAGTCAATTTTCTTTGAAAAATTAAAAATACCTGTGCAGTATTGTGTACAATACCTACCTGCATTAGATGGTCGAAGTAATCTATTTTCAAGGTCACTGATTCTTCATATTCTTTTGAACACGTTTTGTTTTAGAATTTATTAGCTGTATCATTGAATGGGTTTGCAGATAAGACAAACGTGACATAGATCTGACTTAATAATAATTAAAATCAAATATCTTGACCTAGCACACGAGATTGTCGACATGTGGGACGTGGACTCTGCAATCATTGTACCGATAATTGTAACGGTAAATGGCCTAATAGCGGAGAGCCTCGACCAACACCTCAGCAGGCTCTCATTGCGCGGTTGGGTCAAGGGCTTGATTCAGAAAGCAGTACTCCTGGACACGGCACGTGTAGTGAGGAGGTTCCTGTCTATAGAACCCTGACCACCGGCAGCTTGGACCCTGATGCCGATGAGCCACTATTTTTATATTTTTAAATGTTTTTTATAAAAATATTTAAAAATGTAATTGATGTGTATACAAATGTAATAAAGGAAAATAATAATAATAATTCTTTATTTAAAAATAAAAGGTGGCAACATTGTTACCTACACTAAACGTAATGTCTGTAACATTACGTTTTCATAAACAACATACAGAAGTAGTGTCTTAAGCATATTTCTCCTGGCTCCCAAACTAGGTTTATACCTGTGACTTGGGAGTCAATCAGTCAGTCAAACAGCCACTGTCACTTAACTGACAGTGACTCTTGTTGCACAAAATTAATCATAAACAATTTTGCAGAGAAACGGAGAAAGCATCTACATGGCTTACGTACCTAAATTAAAACAAGGTTAAAAAGATAAACCGTGTCCTGTATTACAAAACAAGATTTATATTCTGACATGGCTAAACCTTGGAGCCAGTTTTTGTAATAAGAACGTAACTGTGATTGAAATACCGTTATTTATGTATAAAGAACGGTATTTCAATCACAGTTACTACTGACAACTTAGTACCGAACTAAGTTTTCAGTTTTGTAAAACTGAAAACTTAGTTCGGTACTAAGTTGTCAGTTTTGTATTAGGAACTTTACCATAGACGGAATAAAGGTCGAAATTCATTAATGACTCCATGGTTTAAACCTGGGTCTGAAGATAAACCTTTTTTTGTAATAAGACGGTATATGTTATATCAATGTTATGAACATTATGTTCCACGTTACTTTGCCGTGCTATCTGAGAAAGTATTGCATCATCGCATCACCAACCTTGAAAGACAGTTTGGAGATCAGAATCTTAAGACATAATACGCTATAATCTATCAAGGGCACTGTCCAAAAATCCAGCTATATCCAAAATAACATAGGTAAGACGATTAGAATTAATTTTGCAAGGTTTTTCTTCTATTTTCTTCACAATGCACGGTTGGCGCAGTTAGTTAAGCGATTGACTGCTGCGCTGCGTGTCGGGGGTTCGATTCCCGCACGGAACAAATATTTGTATGACCTACAAGTAGTTGTTCCGGGTCTGGCTGTTTGTGTATGTGAATTTAAATGTTTGTAAACGCACCCACAATACAGGATAAATTCCTAGTGTGGGGCAACGTATAAAAAAAAAAGAAAAAGAAAAAAGAATGCTGAGAAAAACTGACTGACAAAATATCTAGCCTCTTGTATAAGGCTAGATATTTTGTCAGTCAGAATTTGTATGAGTCATACATAACACAACAGAAGCATCAGCAGGTGCGCTTCTAGACTTTAGCGCTTAGCTTCTAGATCTACTGTACTTTGTATAATGGGTATAATGATTGTTTGATAGTCTATTATCTATACATATAAATCAATCAAATTGAGTGTCAGTGTCTGTTGGTAATGTCAAAATAACAGCTTTTTACTAAATCCCTATGAAAGTATACGCGGAACTTACATTTTTAAAGTGAAAACTTCTTTAAGCGCGTTGAGCACTTTTTGGATGAACAAAAATCATGGAACTTGCGTCATCGCGAGTTAAATGTATACTATTTTCACTTTATCGGCATTCCCCAAAGACTGCCCCGTATGTTTTTTTTTTCATATATCTGTCTGTCTGTTTGTTCCCACTAATCTCCGAAACGGCTGGACAGATTTAGACGGGACTTTCACTGGGAAATAGCCGATGTTTTAAGTAGTAACTTAAAATTAATATGCTAACTACGCGGGCGTAGCCGCCGGCAGCAGGCAGGCACGTAAATACAAATAAAATAAACTCACTGGTTTCGGCTTCATGGTCAGGCGTTACTGTGGCTATTCTCCGACCGAACAGTAATGGGATTCGACCAGTCTGTGCACAACTTAAATGATAATTGATAACAGATGGGGTCAGGAGTTAAGTCAGGCTATCACAGCTATCGGTGTTCAGCGTAGTGTGATAAAAGAACTCGCGAAAATATTACTGACCAATGACATTAATATTGTTGATGATAAATTGTTTAATGTTTTCGAGATTTTTTGGGATCCGTAAGATAAAACTGACGAATTTAATGAAAAAATGTGTAACAGTTTTATGAATATCAGCATAGTAGACCTGACTCAGTTCGTAATTTCCATTGTCATCCCCATCAGGCCGTCACCAATCTGATTGCCTATATCAGATGGGATGGACCTGAAAAGCGTGATCACATTGTACTTTGTTGACTATGCGCCAGGGATCACACAACATATGGTTTCGAATATATCGAGGCCTATTGAAATAGTTACAGCGGTTTTTGAGGATCAGTTTGCAAGCATGATGAGATGAGCTAGACGTCTAGCAAACGAGGAACCGCCTTTTTTGAAGTCAGTTACAAAATGCGATTGCTTCAGAACAAAACCTTAGTTCAGATATAGATTCTTAAGTTCCTCAGTGTGCCATACACGTGTACGAGACGATTGTACGTAAGACAAGCATTATGTACTGTTTGCTACAATTTGTAGCATACAGTATCCACTGCTTCGCTTCTTACGTTATCATTGTCATATATACCTATAAAGTCTTCAATGGATCGTGAATAGGCGAATAGTGTTGTTGAAGATGATAGTGTTTTGTTAACATTATGCATTGTATGAATATTGCCGGCACATTGCTGATTGTTATGATGCTGACAGAGAGATCTTTTTGTATGTTTTGATACTGCGTTTTCAGTTTAAAACGCATTAAGTATTGAGGTCATAGTTAGCTAAGTACGTACCTATCTACTGGCTGTACCTACACGTGTAGTTGATAACCACGACTAAATGCGACCGGGACTAAGAAAGGGATGTTGTATTTATAAGGTATTTCTATCTTTGGCCATCTTTAAGACCGATAAAGTGAATGGAATTGGAAACATCATTTAGTTATTCTTTGGAAAAACTACCGTAGTTTGAAATCTTCAGCCACGTCAGTCGTCTTCATCAGTCACAATAGGTATATACCTCATCGAGTAGCTTGAAGTTAAGTAGAAGCCTTATCTTTTGCAGTTGTATTTGGTTGAACCGTTGACCATGTGACGCACATAAAATGTCGCAGATATTCAATTGAATCAAGGTCAGGACAAGATACTCCTTGATCTTAATACAGTAGTAGAATAAATAAGGAAGTCTTCCATTAAATCTGAGATGCGCTAAATATAAAAATAGCAAACTACTCGTAGGTATGTTCTCCACAGACTACAGAAAAAAGTCCATCTGAAGATATTTTTCGCTATGTTCTCCACAGATTACAGAAAAAAGGCCACCTGAAGACATTTTTCGCTATGTTCTCCACAGACTACAGAAAAAAGTACATCTGAAGATATTGTTCGTTAAGTAGGTGTATATCCGTTTGTCTTTGTATTCCCAGTAGATATGTACAGTCTCTTGCTGTACAGAACCATATTAAGAAATTGCGTATTAAGTTTAACTGGGTAGTGGGTATTATGCGAGAGATAAACTTTCGTAGAAAAAAATATCCTCCGTCCATCAAAGGGCACTGCACTGAAGATTTATTAGGAGCTGTCCCAAAACGCGTTCGTTCATGCATCATATGTGACGCTATCTGCATGGACGTCTAACCTTGAGTGAGGCGAAGTAAAGTAATTGACAAAATCATATTCATTGGAGCAGGAGGCAGAAAAGTAAAGAATCTCATTTAATTTTTGTTTTATTTGAATGATAAAAATAAATACAATAATATGATTGTATAACATCCGTGCGTCTGTATACGTAGATAAAAGCAGTGTTTGTTTTGAAGACCAAACCATGATACCAAGAACATAACCAAAACAATTATGTTTGGACTCAAACAATTTTCAGCAATGGCAACCTGTAATACCTATCAAATTTTTTCACTAAATAGGAAGGTAACCGTGAAAGGGCTTTACTTTTGAAAACCAAAAGGTACAAATAAAAACAGACGTTATACAATTTCTCGGGTTCCATTAAGCAGGTCATGGTCAGGTGATCAAAACTCGCACACTCCTGGGATGTACTTCTCGATCAGCTTCTCGTAGTAGGGCCACAGAGCCTCGATGTCGGGGACATTCGTGCTCTTCGTGTATAAGTCGTATTTGCTGGGGGAGAAGATTTATTATAAGAACACGATTTTAAAAGACTAAAGTGAATTCACAAGTTGCATTTTCTGAAATCACGGAACTTGAACGAAGTTAACCCTTCGACTGACCCCGATCAGTTCAGATTTGGAACGTTAGTTCGGTTAAGCAAGAGCTTGTCCGACAGTAAGTTATCCAGTCTGTGGTAATTAATGTATAAATAATGTACTTATAACTTACTTGAACTCGAGCACCCACTTCAGGATCTCTTCGTCCTTCTCGTTGGTCAGATGGCGGTAGTCACCGCCAGCGTGCCATGGGTATAAGGAGTGGTATCTGTGGACAATAATCTGGATTTAGCTATGGTCACAAATTTATACGTTCCGTGTGGTGCCGGACGTAAAGAATAGCACCATTATTTTTCTTCCCGTTGGCGTTGGTGTCGTAAAAGGCGACTAAGGGACTTACTTATAGAGAATGGGCAGCAGCGTTTTCTATGCATTTTAACACCATACTGCGATCGCCAACCCGCCTGCCAAGCGTGGCGATTATAGCAACCCCTCCCCTTGGAGAAGGCCTAGTCTAGCAGTGGACGTCTTTCGGCTACAATGATGATGATAATGATGACGACAAATCTATACCCCTGTGTAAACGTTGTGTAAGTAAACCCATCTATTATCGGTACAGTAGTAAATAGAGCTGCAGTTACTTGATCATGTACAGTCCCTTCTCGGGGATCTTGGTCTTGTTGTGCTTGAGGAACTGGTACATGTACTCGTCGTGGCTCCAGGAGATTTGCAGCTTGTCCAGCCCGCAGTTAGGCTCGTACATTCCGTACTCGGTGCTGAGGACAAGTAGAACATAATTTACTGTCTAAGGTATAGAAAGTGATTGGAAGGATATGTACGTCTCACGCAAAAGAAAAGCATGGTTAAGATTTCTGTGAGGTAAGTCAACGTCAAAAGAACGAGCTAGGATATTACGTTTAGCAAAGTTTAATCGGTCGGTAGTCGGAAGTGATCGGGAATTGTTGTATCTTGAAATAGATTTTGTAGAAGAACCACCTCTACCCGAGGCTGCTGTCGGCATTAGTCGGCTGTCGGGACATCCGACACTACCATGGAAATATTTTTTATATATAAGGACACAACACTCACACGACACTACCGGATCTCGAACTTTACTTCGAAATATACTCTCCATCCAAATAATAAACTTGACTGAAGATGGTATAAAAATAATGATGGACATTTACTAAGTTCAACATAATGTAGACTGTAATGTATGGATTTATATACTAACTTGTATTTAGGGTTGTAAGTGTCGGGGTTGTCCTTGAAGCTCTCGGGTCCATACACGATGGAGTCTGCCCACTTGCAGCCCACGGGGAACGTGTCACCCACTACACACCATTGAGGCTCGCCGTAGAATGCCATCACCTATTCAAAACCAATTCTTTATTTTAGGAATAATTTTTAAATCTCAGACACATTGGCTTCAATATATAGTGCTACTATTGAAACACCTCTTCTCTCAATGCCGCAAATGAATTTCCAAATTCATCGTCATTTTATGGAGTCATCATTGTTCTATGGAGACAGACAAAATTTTACAATGACTGCCAGACTACTTTCTATGGCCAGTTCTTCTCCAAGCAACTACTTAGCTTTTACTTGCTGATTAGCAGAATGATTTCTTGACTTTTCAAAGTCGATATTATGTACTGTACTGTTATTTTGATCGTACTGTACTGTTACTTAGAATGCATTAGCATCTAAGTAGCTCAGGAGAACAATTAACCATCATCGTAAAGATATCAACGTGTGTTCATGTAATGTTATTAACTCTGATAATATTTTATTATCTGCTCATAATTTCTATTACATTAGTATTTTAATTTAATTTAGAGTTAGCTTGTGTATTAAGGATCAATTGTTGTATTTTACGGATTACACATACTTAAGAGTATATAACATGGGAGCATCTGTGGCCGAACTTGGACGAGTCCAGGGGGTCTACTCCGAAGCGTTAAAGCGAAGTATCGGCCGAGTGTTCGGCCGTTTTATAACTTCCATAGTTTCTTTTTTTGACTTTGAATCCATACCCGACTTAAAGTCCCATTTTTGATTTTGGCTTATCTCTTTGACTGTCGTGTTTTTTTCTTTCGCCATAGTCAGCCATAGTTAACACTTCGGAGTAGACCCCCTGTATCTCGGCATATACCGCCTTTGATTGCAATAGAATATTTTCCACAAGTTTTAATCAATTTTACTTGAAGTATTGCTCATGTGGTCGTAAAAATTCCAGCAAGGGGCGCCGATATCGATGGATCAACAATTAAAAGGTCGGAATCGTAAAGGAGGTTATCAATTACCACTAGATTAGCCATGTTTATGGTTCTGTACTCACTTTTATATCTGGCTAGGTATTATGAACATATTATTAATATTTTTTAATTGCGTTGCAAATGGTCGTTATTTTTGTTAGCCTGTTTTTCAGTTTAGGTACATGATAAATTTTTACAAACGCCTTTTCAACTGTGTACCTATCCCTGCAAAAGTAACTCAGTCTGACTGTCTCTCTCTGTTACCTTTCCAGGCCTTAGTGCGCCTTAGTGGCTGAACGGATTTGAATGTTTGGCTGACAGATAGAACATGACGTGTTTTAGACATTAATATAACATACGGGTAGGGCTAGTGGCCAATAGTCATAAAAATATATCTATTTATATAAAATTCAAAGTCCTGACTGACTGACTGATATATCAACGCACAGCCTAAACCGCTGGTCCTAGAGACTGTTCTTTGTAAAGAGTAGGTATCCACTAAGAAAGGGTTTTTCGAAATTCCACCCCTAAGCGGGTGAAATAGGGGACGGAAATTTATATGAAAGACCGTCATTTTGAAGTTAGGATCTTCAAATTTGGTGTATATGCAGACGATTGAAAATTAATTTACGTGTGTCTCAGCGTTTTTGATAATTCCACCCCCGAAGGGTTAAAAAGGGGGATTAAGTTGTGTATCTAAGTCCTTAATTTTCGAAGTAAAAAACACTAAATATATTATCTAGGGTTATGGTTGGAAGCTAATGCAACGGTGTTGTTAGAATTTCAACCCTTAAGGGGTGAAAAAGGGGATAAAATTGTATTTTTAATGAAATTTCTTTTTAAGTTAAAATCTCTAATATTTCGGCTTATGGTTGGAAACTATAGCAAAGAAAGGATTTTTCGAAATTCGACCTTTAAGGGGTGAAAAAGGGGAATAAATGTTATTCCTAAATTTTTTATTTCTAAATACCTTCATAACTCGATCTATTATATCATAGATTATTTTACTAACTGTTTGATAAGTTAATGACTAACATTATTGTACCTACTTTTATTCTAACCTCTAACATATCGTTCCGATAATCTTTCCAAGGAACGTTTATATGTACCTATGCAACCAGTGTTTCTCATTCTAAGTGAATAATTGTATTCTGTTTTTGAGAAATAAATGTCTTAAACCATATTCCTTGAGTTAATAAACCTGAAACTTTGCACGAATACTAACCTAAGTAAATTATAAAGTGTGTCACTTTTTGTTTTTTTTTAAACTACTACTTAAAGGGGGATTTGCGGATGTCAAAGTTTGTATGGAATAGTTAACGCGCGGTCCGATTAACTCGAAACTCAGTATTTATACTGTAATCCAAAAATGAAGAATAAAATTTATCAGAGTTTTTGGAAAATTGACCCCTAACAGGGTAAAAAGGGGTAGTCAATTTTACAAGGGAGGATTCTACTGTGTGGCTTGATTAACTCCAAATTATGACGTGGGCATCATCTAAGAAGGGGTTTTTGGGAATTCGACCTTTCAGGGGGTGAAAGGGGGATTTTGTTTGTATGAAAAATCTTATTCCTTGAGTTAACAAACTTGAAACTTGGCACGAATACTAACCTAAGTAAAATATAAAGTTTGTCATTTTTGTATTTTTAAACTGCCCCCTAAAGGGGGATTGGGGGATATTAAAGATTTTATGGAATAATTTTAACGCGCAGTCCGATTAACTTGAAACTCAGTATTTTTACTGATAACAAAAAATCAAGAATAACTTGTATCAGGTTTTTTTGAAAATCTGCCCCTAATAATGGGGTGAAAAGGGATAGTCAATATATATAAGGGCGGATTTTACTGCTTGGCTTAATTAACTTGAAAATTGGTATAAATAACCTATAAATCCAATAATAGAAACGTCAAAAAGATGTTTGAACAATTTACCCTTTTGAGTACGTAAAAAGGGGCGATATAGTTTGTATGAACAGAATCTTATTACTTTTGATATATAAACTTGAAATTTGGCCTGAGTTCTTATTTACATAACATCACGCCTGCAATTCCCAAAGGGTTAGGTAGAGGTGTACCTTTAGTACACCCACATTTCGCCAGTTATGTATAAGTCCCATGTAATAGGGGACGAGCCTATTGCCATCAACCGAGCACAAACCCAGACTCCGGGCTGCTCCTAATGGAAAACCCCAATAACACTGCCCGACCTGGGAATCGAACCCAGGATCTCATGCTCAGCAGTCGCGCTTGCGACCACTAGGCCAACGAGACTGTCGTATCGCAGTATAAATAATACTTCATAAAATGAAAACGCGAAACCGTATAGGTGTATTAAATTAATGTCGCCATTAAAAGCTTCTACAGACCGCCGCGACACGCGACGCGACACAAAGGTCCCGCGTGTCGTGCGACGAACGGTGCCTTTGCGTCGCGTCGCGAGTCTTAAAGCGGAACGCTGTTAGTTACTTTTTATCCCAGTATAAGTACGATCCCGTGGGATAATTTCCGGAGTCCACGTGAGCGAAGCTGCGGGCAAAAGCTTAGTATTATAAACACCTGTCATGCTCCACCAAAAACGCACTCATGTCCATTTAAGGGTCGGGTAATCACCGTTGACCTTGGCCATACAAATGCGCGTCGTGCTCACGCCCGCGCTACCATTAAGTTCCATAGGAAACATTGATTTTTAGAAACAAAAATATGAATATTTGAAAAAAATCACAGATAGAATTATAGATAATTCAAAAATCTATTTATACTAAAAAAAACATGAAAATATCTTAAGTAGTTTGAAAGAAATATCGTTTTTTTTATGCTTTGGGTAGACATTACTTCCTCAATTTATTTCATAAAGTATTTTACTACAATACTTAAATATTCACGTAAATAATTGATGTGTATGCGTTCTAGTTTAACATACATTTTTTGCATAACTTAGGTACTTGCATTATATGAAAGCGTAATATCAGATTTAAAAGTCACAAAAAAAATCATATATCTGCGCCTTAACGTGTTAATTTTGTGAAGACAAGTCAAAGATTTTCTGGGTCCCTTCTACGGTAAATGAAAATCATCAGACTGCATTACACTTCATCACTCTACGATTATGTTTAATTTCTGGCATAGAGACGCCACAAGTTATGGTATCGATACTTCAGCCAGCACATTAATCGCTCAAAAATTTACAAAACTTTAATATCCTCACATACCTTGCCCAAGTCATGAACGAGTCCCGTTAGATGGAACCAGTCGTCATCAGGATGGTCAACTCGGATCCTCTCGGCAGTCTGGAAGGCGTGCACAATGTTCGGCAGATCGGTGTCAGGGTCTGACTCATCCACCAGCTCGTTCAACTTGATCAGGGCATCCTTGATCGTCATCTTGAACGTGTTGAACTTCAGCCATCTTTCTTTTTTTTCTGCGAGAAAATTATCATAGACGAGATTGAAAGGGGTTTTCGATATTATCAAAAGCAGTTCTTTCTGGTCTGTTCCAATATTCAATACACAACTAAAGACAGAAATGGTTCCTTACTCCTGCCATTATTGAAACCGTGTTCCATTAAACCAACAAGTTGAATGGACGTAAGTCCCTTCGAAAGGATAGGCAGGATTGTTCTCCTGCCAATGATACCAATCTGCAATCGAAAGTTAGGATGTACGAGTATCAGCATAGCTATTCACAACTAGACAGGCTATCGTGTCGAAAATGACATATTATATTTCGAATACCTGATTTGCCTACCTCCAGACAAAAAACAGCTGCCGAAAGAATAGTGGTCGTCTATTTGATTTAAACTCACCAGATACTCGTGCGTTGCGTATGCGTTTAGAGAACTTTTTAGATACCATTGATTGATACCCGATTCGGCACGGAAGCGTATCGAATGGTTGTGATTAGCTATACAGATCAACAATACGTCTGCCAAACGACCCGATTACCCGGTTCCTGCATTTTAGAACTCAAATGGCTGCCGTTTGCTATCTCTAATATGGTACTGACACTGTGCTGCATTCAAGAATAACTGGTTGTATGTAATATTAGGGAATATGCACGTAATCATTATTGTAATATATATTGTGTAGGAGTCAAGAAACAAATTTCTTTTTCTACATTTAAGTATTCATGCATCAAGTACTTATTACACAATTAATTATTTTATGTTGCATTTTTTTGCAAATTCAAAACGCCGCCGCACCGCGTCCTTTTCGAAAGTACTATGTGAATAAAAACTGTGCTTTGCTAAGTGCTTGAAATCTTACTAAGGTATTGCGATTTTTGCTTGAATAAAGCATAAACAATAATTTTGTCTATTAGATTCGGGGGCTAAAAACAGATGTAAACAAAGTAGTTCCGTGGTAAATGACGTCACATCATGACCGCGACATGATGTGACGTCATTTACCACGGAACTATGATGTTTGGTCATGTTGAGAGTATGAGTGAAAGGCGACTAACAAAAGGTATTTATAAAGCAGAGGTGAGTGGAAACGCCGGGAAGGGATGCCCTAGCCCCACATATAGTGACCAAATTGGTGATGTTCTTCAGAAAGGTCAGGTGCGTAGTACTAGCAACCGGCGAGCGTGTATGACCAGATGTACGTATGAACGTAGGCGAAGCAAAAGGAGTATGTAAGGAGCGTAGCAGGTGGCGTTCTATAGTTTCTGCCTACCCCCATGGGAAGAAGGCGTGAGTTTATGTATGTATGTATCAGCTAGGGTTGTTGCTGATGCATATTTTTTTCACATCAGCGGATGCTGACGCTGATGCTGATGCTGATTTTTTATCATTGACATCAGCGGATGCTGATGATGATGCTGATTTTAATTATTTTCTCAAATAAGCAGCGAAAAAGTAGTGACCATTATGAATTTATAGCTAAAAGTTGCACAGGTTTTCTGTATTAATGGAAAATTTGCAAAGAGCAAGTCCATTGCGTTATTGGTCAAAACTCGCAAACGAAAACAACACAAGAATTTATAATCAGCATCGATCAATGCGGATGCTGATGCTGATGTTGAAAATGATGCTGAAGTTCCACGGATGCTGATGTTCGAAACGACCCTGGTATGTATATTATTGGTTTAGTGAAAAAAAAATACTTACATACATATTCGGGCTACTCGTATTTGTCATAAACGGTGGTAAACTGGTAAAAAACTCACGTTTGACGAGGTCCACAGTAACATTGGTGTGCATGTCATAGTAAGTCTTGCGCACGCGCTCGCGGATGGGGTCGGTGTCGTCCACGGTGTAGTCCCTGAACGCCTCCAGCGGCTTGTCGTTGAACACCGGCTCCGGACGCAGCAGCTGCGACGGATCGATCAGGGAGATTTCTTCTTTCTTCTGGGGAAATATGGAAAAATTTGATATTTTGCCAGACGAATCCCAAACTAAAAAAAACTGTTTTGATGACCTAACTAACTTCAGTTTCTGTTTATTTTGCGCTCTTTTTGAATCTTTTCCCTCATTTGTTTATAATGTAATGTATTAAACCAAAAATGGACGCTTTGGCAGAATCATAATAATGATCTGCGTACAATTCTTAACCCGCAATTCATCTGTTTGACAGTTTTTTATGGAGTTTCGTAAAATGGTCCACAAATTATGAATTGCTATAATGAAGTCTAATGTCAAATAGCAGCAGTCAAACAGATGAATTGCGGGATGTATGAATTGTACGCAGATCATATTATGATTCTGCCAAAGCGTCCATTTTAGGCCCCCTGAACATACATACCTTAGTTTTTTTTGGAAGGTCACATGACCTCCGTTTTTCATCATCCACTTTCCTCTTAGCCTATAACAGACACAAATACTTATCTTTGCACTTGCTGAAAGACTTTAAAATTATTTTTGACCCTGAACTTTCGTTTCTAAGTTAGGTTCTACCTAAGTATTTCAATTGATTACCTGTGACGCCATCTTCTTCTTGTAACCCCTTTGACAAGTAAACTCTTGCTTGAGATGCAAGGGTTTGACGTACAGATAGATCTCCTAGTCATTTTATAGCGGCTCAGGAGCATCTCGAGTACTCGGCACTATCAGATAAAGATGGCTTAACTTTATTGAGATAGTAATAATTCTTTAATAGACTACAAGTTCTAAGTGTCTGGATTTACTTGTTGTTTGTCGGTTTTTGATAACAATCGTGTGTTGATATATCTATTCTTTCATCCATGGTGCCGTTGTAGATATTAAGATCGTTGAAGGGCCGATTCGCAGATTAGGAATGTGTGTGAAACGACCTCTGCTTAGGTATTTATTTATGTAATAAGTACACACATACCTAATAAATATAACATTAGCTTAAAAAAAACAGTATTTAGGTACCGTGACAAATGTTGAGAAATTAGTGGGTGAAACTAGGAGACAGGATGAGTTCCTTCAAAGTGGTCCTTAACACTACCAACCACCGTACCCCAAAGCGATGACGACGCTTGGATCAAAATATTACCTACAACATAAATATTTTTCTTATAGTTAGAGGTTTTGGTTGTCGGGTTATTTTTAGAATGTATTACTTATCTAATAGATTTTTTCTTTGTTCCGGAGCTTTCCTTCCACCCTCTAAGAAGAAAACAGGCAAAAGTTGGTATAGTAGTACACGGCGTCCCACAGGGCAGTGTCCATCGGTCCCCCTTTATTTCTGACTTTAATTAACGACCTCTGTGAACTCAAGATGCCCAGCGGGGCATCATGCGGGGCAACCAGCATGGGGTTGAAGTTGGTGTTGTCATGGCTGGCTTATAATAGACTCGCTCTCATTGTTGATAAGACAAAGTATATTTCTTTCTACATCAAAAAAATCCACCTGTTCACTCGATAATTTCAAAATTACCGCACATTCATCTTCTTGCATTTGACGCATGGTGCTCATTGCTTATGTCCCCACCTTCATAAAACGAATTCGATAGAGTACTTGGGCATCATGCAGTCATGCTAGATAACACACTAAGTTTTCATCTGCACATAGAATCCGTAAACTAATATTTGTGTTTAAAAATCTTCGTCTTATTGCGGACACTGGGCTTGTTGAGATCAGTCTATTTTGCGTTATGCCAATCGCTAATCTCGTACTGCATAACAGCGGGGCGAGCATGGCCTACTGTGACAAGACGAGTCACACATTTTATCACAGTTTGAGCGATAAAACTGTTTTGTCATAAAATGCTAGTACAAATTGACATGACATAATTTATCATGTCTTGTCACAAACGTCTTGGCACGCTCGTGCTCGGCCCGCTGTAGGTGTGGTGCGACAAAAACATCAATGCTCCGGATCGAACGTGCACAAACAAAGGGCCGTTCTAAAGGTTCGTAATTTCCTGCTTTTCTTGTTTCCCACTAGTGAACTTTATGAGCGAACAGGGGGCCTAAAATGGACGCTTTGGCAGAATAGTAATATGATCTGCGTACAATTCTTATCCCGCAAAACAGATTAATTGCGGGATGTATAAATTGTACGCAGATCATATTATGATTCTGCCAAATAGTCCATTTTAGGTCCCCGGGAGTGTTACCTGTACGTCAACTTATCATTTTAACAAAGGGAAGGGTTCTCTAGTAAGTCCCTTAGTCGCCTTTCTCTAGTAAGTCTCTTAGTCGCCTTTCTCTAGTAAGTCCCTTAGTTGCCACGCTTGGAAGGCGGGTTGGCGATCGCAGTATGGTGTTAAAATGCATAGAGAACGCTGCTGCCCATTCTCTAGTAAGTCCCTTAGTCGCCTTTTACGACATCCACGGGAAGAAATGGGATGGTGCTATTCTTCATGTCCGCCACCAAACGGATACCCTTCATTAATAAATCATTTGTCTACAGTTTAAAATTGATCATTGTAATGAGATTTTACATTTTAGATTTAATTCGGGGTGAGAGCCTGGTGCTCCGTCACACAGGGTGTCCTAGTATGGACGCCAGTCTCTCCCAAAAGATCATATTTTATGCATTTTTGTCAAAACGCTATATTGATCATATTTTATGCATTTTTGTCAAAACGCTATAATTCGTATCTATGTATGTGAACCATTGTGAAGAGAGAAATACAGATTTAACTTACTATCAATTTATTTATTAACTGTACACACAAACATCCAATTTAATTAGTAGGATGATATCATGTGATGTGAGTAGCTGTTTTTAATAAAAACAAACATACAGATAATGTACGAGATTGTGGATTATATTATTACCTATTATAATTTGTATACAGTTTCTGCTCCGTAAGTATATTGTAGGTATCTTACCTTCGCATGGCGATATGTGATTTATCTCCACATTAGCGAACCTAATTGATATTTAATTCATCTCGGTCATTACGATTTTTTTTAATCCACAACGTTGAAGCTCTTGGCTTATGATGGAAAGTGTGATGATAAGGTGGAAGCTCGCTTCACCCGGAATCGTCAATCACAGAGGAACTGGGACATCCAACAATGCTGTTAACATTGTTGTTATGGTGACAGACTTAGATAAGATGGGTGGTAGCTAGCCAGGTGGACTTAGAACCCAACCGAATCCGCTAGCTCCAACCAAACCGAGCTTCATTAGTAGCTTGTTTTTAAAAAGGTTTTTACAAAAAAAAATATTTTGTCAGCATGTTCTCTCTAACTACTAAACAGCTTCGCCGCCCATCATGTGCATACAGCATAAACAGATGGATTCGTCAGAAAACATTACTCTTGTCCATTCTTTGTCCCCCATTGTGCGTGGTCGCGGGCGTAACGTAATCTTGCCACCCGATGTTCCCTTTCTAGTTTTGAACCATTTTCATGTGGGATCAGATTAGCTTCGAGGAGCCGCCGCTTTACAGTCCGCTCGCTTACGTCGTCTCTACCATAGACTACTGTATATAAATGAGAGTCTCTGGGGATCTTCCGAAGTTGATATGTTACTTCAACTGCCGTGTGGTGCCGATTTCGGAGCATGGTCGTAACAATAAATCGATCCTCTCGAGCCGTTCCTGGTCTTCTTATGTTCTGCCCAGTTTCTCGGAAACGTTGGACGCGCTTCACTGATTTTTGCCTTCTTCTGACATACGTATACATTGTTCGGGTGTTAGCGACATCATAGTAATTCAATAATGATGGTGAAATACGACAATGATCGCCTTTTATTATTTTGATTTGACAGATTGAAACTGAGGAAACAAGCAAAAGTAAAACCATTATTCTGCTACAGTTGGACCTGACCCTGCACACTCGGATCTTGCTGCGCTGTCCCTGGACTTTTCAGAGTTCAAATCCTTTCTTTGCAAAACATACTCTCTTTTTAAAACTCAGATTGAACTCCTGTCGTTGAGCCTGGACACACATGGACTGCTATGCGCAGAAAGATGTTGCTGTTTCACGGTATACCTGAGAAACCGAATGAAAAGCTGTGTGACTCAATTCTCTTGATACCTAATATCCAAACAACTGATGATTGACTACATTAAGTTGGATCATTTAGACGTTTGCCACAGATTAGGAGCTCCCAGGGTAAAATCCGACCTTTGCTGGTGCGATTTATGAGGTACATCGTCGGTTAGTTTGGGATTGTAAAAATACACTCAAGGGCAGCGACATCACCATTTCTGAGTTTCTGACAAAGACACGGCACCAGGTTTTTATTGCTGCTCGCAAACACTTTAGCATCAACAGCTGCTGGTCTGCAGAAGGAAAGGTTTTGGTCTTGACGCCTGACAAGTCACGCCGGAAGATAGCGACCATGGGTTTTTATTGCTGCTCGCAAACACTTTAGCATCAACAGCTGCTGGTCTGCCGAGGGTAAGGTTTTGGTCTTGACGCCTGACAAGTCACGCCGGAAGATAGCGACCATGGGTTTTTATTGCTGCTCGCAAACACTTTAGCATCAACAGCTGCTGGTCTGCAGAGGGAAAGGTTTTGGTCTTGACGCCTGACAAGTCACGCCGGAAGATAGCGACCATAGGTTTTTTAATTACGTTGTAGAGGTTTTATTTCATACGATATTAAAATTCTCTATACTTAGTTTTATGCATGTACCATTAATAAGTTACAGGGTTTTTCGTCATCGACCCGTATTATTTGACCGCGAGTGTATTAAGTAGGTTTGTATACCGTTTCTATTGTGTTTAATAGGTTTATCACAAAACTTTATCTAAACTATAATTTCCGCAAGTGGGGTAGGTACTTTTTGATTGACATAATAATACGTGGGAAACAAAATAATCAAGCCCTTTCATGGTAACCGAAACTATTGTGATAATCAAAAGTGGCATTTGACACTTACCTAGATAATTCATTGATAGGTTCTGCAACATTTGATTGACAGTTTATCTGAAGTGGAATTTCGCGGGGATATCTCTAAGGTCTCCTTGGCTTGATACTTAAGTACCTACGGCAATTTATCCCATGGATGATGGATTAAATTGCAAAAGTACCTACCTAAAGTTATTATTGTTATGTTACCTATGGGGTGGAAATCAAGCAGGCGACCCATCTGATAGTTAAGTCAAGGTGATGGTGTGAGGACATCTGCAATATCTAAATATACTTACCTACTTAGATATATGTACGGAGCACCCCAACCGGAACCAACAGAACAACGCTGCTTGGCTAGTTTTTTTTTTTTTTTGTTTCGGACCTATTGCAGATGGCTCCGGAGAGCCTTTTCTGCGTAAGCGATCTTTGGCGGGGCCAGAAGGGCCTCTCGCCGTGTTAGAAGCTGCTTGGCTAGTGCGTATACTTACTTATTTATCCTTCTCGAGGTATCGCCACTCCCACTTCCTCCGTCAAATTGACTCCACGAGTCGTTTGGTGCAGCCACTTTATATCACATTCTCGGCAGTTAAGGCGACGATAACCGAGTTTTAATGATTTTATACTGAAGATGACGTCTAAACGAGTAGTGCAAATGATTTGAAAAAAAAAAGTTAAATTAGAGCATTTTCTCAATAACTTAATAAGTGAATATTTTCGATTATGTTTATATTACCTAATGAAATTAATTTGTAAAGTTATGTCTAGCGCGGATAAAAAACTGAGAATGGCGCAAAATCTACTAAGCGTATTTTTCTGAAACCTTCACCAATTTAAAGATAATTTAATTATTGATCTTTTAGTATACGCGTTTTATTAATATACCTTTTGTTTTGTGTATAATAAATGAATAATGCGTCAAATTGGAGACAGCGTTCCTTGATGGGCGAGTCCTATTACTGGCTGAACGTACGATGCGCTGCGTAAGCTCAGTACAGAACACGCAAGCTAACCACTCAAGGTCACTGGCATATATAACTGTGTCTTAAGAGTTAGAATAGAATAGAATAGAATACTCTTTATTTACTTATTTATATTTATTACTCTTGTTTACTCGTTAAACTGTTTTTCCAGTACATAAACAACATGTCCCAGAATTAACGCACAACGCGGTCATTGTACTCATCATAATGAACAACTATTACTTTGAGACCAAACCTGAAATCATGAAAAAAATATCAGCAGCTCCCTACATTTATTTTAATAAAATAATTAAGACTGACACAGGCGAAACTGTCTCTCGACCAATGAGATGGCTTAGCTGAGGCAAAAGATACGATATTATAATGGGCCCCGCAAATACCATAATGTTACGCTTTAACTGTTAAAGCTTCTACATACCGGCGCGACTTGCGACGCGACGGCCATAAGCCGGATGAAGATAAGCCATCTCATTGGTCGAGAGACTAGTTTCGCCTGTGTCAGTCTTAATTAATTACAGATAACATAATATTTACATAAGTTGAAAGCTAACTGTCCTAAACTAATAATAATGAGTGTGTCTAAATAAATAAAAAAGGAAGAGGAAAGAATCACAGGGCATCAAAAAATTCGTCCGCATCGCTGTCATCAAGCAAAGTGTCTCAAAGTCTGGAAGCATTGCCACGTTGTATGGCATTGCTGATTCTTTGGTCAATGCAGATTAATAATTTTAATAGTTTTTTTATACGTATATTTTTGTAGCCAGGATTTTTCAGATCTTAGAGAAGAGTATGTTCTCTTACTTTTTCGATAAACATCTCTGTACTAAGATCGTCCGTCATCATGGAGTTAAAACAATGAGACGTCCGTAATAATAATGTAACAATCCGTACACACGTCTTATTTGTATTCAGCAGCGTATTATTTACATTCCATATTCGACCTCTCAACACTACATCGCACAAACGAACCGATGAACCGTCGCAACGTCGCATACTATAACCGCTCTAAAATGCTTTTTTAGTTATTTGGTTTATTATTACATGACGTCACAAAGTTGATACTACATGAAAAATTCACCACAGCCTTCGCCAACGTCCATACTACGTTGAATACACCGGTTCTCGTCCGATCACCGAAGTTAAGTAACTTCGGGCGTGGTCAGTACTTGGATGGGTGACCGCCTGGGAACACCACGTGACGTTGGCTTTTTGCATTTTCTACTTCTTTTTGACTAAACCAACATTTATTTTCTGACATATTTATTGTTAAAACGACCTTACAGAATAAACATAGTTTACTATTTCCATAAGATAAATGATTTTTATTTCTGTAAGTAGGTTTGTACAAACACTTTTACGTCAATCATATTTTTAAAACTAGATGAGGTCGGCGTTTCCTATCTGACTACTCTGAGAAGAAAGGCCGAAACAAACTCAGAGGTCACAGTCTCTTTTAATGTCCAGACATAATCTTGGTCAGATCATGTGAAGGCCATGCAGATTGGTGTCTGAAATGGTCTTTTGAGGAAAGATCCACACAGATTGAGTGGACCTGACCAGTCAGTGCACGCATTTGTCAGTAAATTTTGTTCAAAATATTGCACGGTTGTCTCCACCAACTCCAAATTATGAATAAAAAACCGGCCAAGTGTCCATTTTAGGCCCCCAGGGGGCCTAAAATGGACGCTTTGGCAGAATAATAATATGATCTGCGTACAATTCTTATCCCGCAATTCATCTGTTTGACAGTTGTGTATGGAGTTTCTTAAAATGGTCCACAAATTAAGAATTAATATAGTGAAGTCTAATGTCAAATAGCAGCTGTCAAACAGATGAATTGCGGGCTGTATGAATTGCACGCATGATTCTGCCAAAGTGTCCATTTTAGGCTCCCTGTTCGTTGGTAAGCGCATCAGTTGAGAACGTCGAAAATTTTCAAACTGGGGAAAAAATTAAACGTCCTTTTCTCTATGGGATTTTTTTTTGACAGAACGTGTGTCGGGTCAGCTAGATATGAATAAAAATAAAACATTTATGTCTAGTTGGTATGAGAAGTCAGTGATAAGTAAAAACCTCACAAATACACATTAAAGAACAGGGGGCCTAAAATGGACGCTTTGGCAGAATCATATTATGATCTGCGTACAATTCATATCCCGCAATTAATCTGCTTGACAGTTTTGTATGGAGGTTCGTAAAATGGTCCACAAAATATGAATTGCTTTATTGAAGTCTAATGTCAAATAGCAGCTGTCAAACAGATGAATTGCGGGATGTATGAATTGTACAGTTCTTGGATGGGAGACGGACACCGCGTGATGTTAGTTAGCTTTTTGCTAAGTATATTTTGTTTTGTTTGACAAAATGTCAATTTACTTTAGATTCATTATTTTAGTGTACTTGGGTAAAGAATAAAACATCGAATCGTAGGAAACTATATTTATTTAATTTATCATATTGCTAAGCTATTGTATACATAACGTTACAAAAGGCCTGTGTATCTTCAAAGCATGCTTTTTACACATTTTTGCGGACATTAATGACGTCACTGATTTATTACTACAAGCCGACCTAGACAAGTAGACAAATGGGTGGAATGTCACATACCTGTCCGCTAAGCACTTTAAGCTTTGGTTTCCTAGGAGAGCGGACAACGGTGATCACACAATAACGGCGGTCACACAATATCGGCTGTCCCAATACAGAGCGTTTATTGACACCTTAGTGTCAAAAACTGGTTAAAATTACAGATTTTCGTGACGACCGTTATATCATGACGAAACCGTAACTTTAGTAGGTACCGTTCCTCCAACAAACATTTTCCTATGATAGTTCGACTGACAGGTGTCTAGTCGGCTAGTACGTTAAACGTTCCGGTACCGCAGTTTTAACAGGTAGAAATACAATTTTGATGTTTCATAATAATGCTAATAAAATGTAGAACAGCCCATCTTTACATGGAAAGAAAGTTTACCAAAGAAAAAAGAGGAAGTAAGAACATATTGTTTACTTACTTGGTGTAATTGAACATCGCTTGTTGTATACCGGAGTCTCGGAGCGTATATTAGAAAAGCACAATTAGAGCATTATGAGCGCATAATCATTGTTGATATTGTATAGTAGAGTTAGTTGGCATAATATATCTGAGGCCATTCCATATTTTAAAAAACGTTGGCGTTCTAATCTCAATCTGTCAAGTCTTTTTGCGCATTCAATTCTCGAACTTGGCTTCCAGCATAAACCAAAGATTGTAATCGCTAGATTTGCCCTCATCGTATTATGAATTTATTTATTATTTTATTTATTTCCCCCTTCACGTGAATAGGTGTGTGAGAGAAGAGTGAGCTCACACATTATTGAAGTTGTCACTGCGTCATTGTTTGTCAGAGCTGTAAAAAGGAAACAGAAACGCTCTTTTGACGCACATTATTGAAGTTGTCACTGCGTCATTGTTTGTCAGAGCTGTAAAAAGGAAACAGAAACGCTCTTTTGACGCACATTATTGAAGTTGTCACTGCGTCATTGTTTGTCAGAGCTGTAAAAAGGAAACAGAAACGCTCTTTTGACGCACATTATTGAAGTTGTCACTGCGTCATTGTTTGTCAGAGCTGTAAAAAGGAAACAGAAACGCTCTTTTGACGCACATTATTGAAGTTGTCACTGCGTCATTGTTTGTCAGAGCTGTAAAAAGGAAACAGAAACGCTCTTTTGACGCATTAAGGCGAATCCAACGATTTATAAGCATTTACACCTTACAGCATTTCATACAAACTTTCAAGTTGTATAAACTGTGTATACAAATAGTAGCGACAGAGTACCACCTACACAATTCTTAAATAGACTGCTGTATACATTAGGTCTAAAAAGTTAGTAAGAACATTTTCGAAAAATAGTGTTACATCCAAATTAGACCAATTTAAAATTTTCCATAGAAACAGAGATTTCTGTTTTTAAATAAGACATTTCGAAAATGTTCTTTACTCACTTTTTAGACCTTTGTATCCCGTTAAGCGTAGTTTCATTAAAATCGGTTCAGTTCATTTCGAAAAACAAGGGCTTGAAAGTTTGTATGAAATGCCGTAGTGTGTAAACGCTCTTATATCCTTGGCATAAATCATACAGTTCACTTAATCTACCTACACAATTTTTAAATTTACTGCTGTAATACAGCAGTCTATTTAAGAATTGTGTAGGTGGTACTCTGTCGCTACTATTTGTATACAGTTTATACAAATAGTAGCAACAGAGTACCACTAAAGCACATTTTTTTAAAATAAACAATTAAGCTTTTGTTTGTAACTAGCTAACAACATACGTAACGATGATTATAAAATGTTGTAAGTAGTATTTTATTGATTAAATGGCTACTTTCTGATTATTGTAAATAATATTTCATTGATTAAAATACGCTAGGACAGTGGTTTAAAGTTAAGTAGCATTGATTTATCATTAGGACCTATTAACATATTGAAATTTGTCTAATTCTGACTACGAGTTCTAAGTAACATTGATCTAAAGAGAAATGCATAGTGTAATAATGTGATTACTAGTAGTTGAATAGTAGTGGGAATATGAAAAAGAATTGCTCGTACTACTTATGTTAGTGTCGAAAAATGAAAGCGCGCATTTTGCGACAAAATATCTACGATGCGTCGTATTTTATTTCATCCACAGGCTGCGTCCTAACCAAAACAGATCGTGCGATCGTCTCGTTGATATGTCACTTCTTGTTCGGCGAACCCGTACGCGTGTTCGTACCGTCAGCGGGGTTTTTCCAATTTCGTGAACAAACAGTGTTATAAGGACACGATGATCGCGTATTCGCGCGAACGATAATTTTGGTTAGGACGTATAGTGGCATTTGAAAAAAAAATACAGCCACAGGGAGTTGGGACTAACTCAGAAATAGTACGAAGCAAAATTCAGTGGATACTATGGATTGTTTAGCGAACTCTTTTCTCTAGGTTAGGTTTGGTTACAGTTTTTTCTTTCTTTGAGCCCAACATTTAAAACAACCAACAAATTACAAACTTAAATAAAATAGGTATCTCTTACAACTACAACTTTTATTAGAGCTATAGCCGAGAGACTGCGTTCCTCACACCAGGGGGCCTAAGATGGACGCTTTCGCAGAATCATATTATGATCTGCGTACAATTCATATCCCGCAATTCATCTGTTTGACAGTTGTTTAGGGAGTTTCGTAAAATGGTCCACACATTAAGAATTAATATAGTGAAAGTCTAATGTTAAATAGCAGCTGTCAAACAGATGAACTGCGGGCTGTATGAATTGCACGCATGATTCTGCCAAAGCGTCCATTTTAGGCTCCCTGGGGGCCTAAAATGGACGCATTGGTAGAATCATAATATGATCTGCGTACAATTCATAACCCGCAATTCATCTGTTTGACAGTTTCGTAAAATGGTCCACAAATTATGAATTGCTGTATTTAAGTCTAATGTCAAATAGCAGCTGTGAAACAGGTGAATTGTGGAATGTATGAATTGTAGATCATAATATGAATCTGCCAAAGCGTCCATTTTAGGCCCCCTGTTAGTTGGACACGATTTAGAAACTAATACCCCCTTATTGCAAAACAAGGTTTATCTTCAGACCCAGGTTTAAAATATAGAGCCATTATTGAATTTCGAACTTTATTCCGACTATGGTAAAGTTCCTAAACACAAAACTGACAACTTAGTACCGAACTAAGTTTTCAGTTTTGTATAAAGAACGGTATTTCAATCACTGTTACGTTCGTATTACAAAAAGTGGCTCCATGGTTTAAGCCATGTCAAAATATAAATCTTGTTTTGTAATAAGGCGGATAAAGTTTAAATTCGTAAAAACACGTTTTCTTTTGTACTCAGCTGACGGGTTTACGGAACGCATTCTCTCATCGGCCGGAATTTAGTTCAATGTTAATAGAACATTGGATTAACACAAATTATTTTAGGAATATTGTATCAATTAATATTGGTTGTCTTTATTTTATTATCATCAGCTGTAAATATATTATTTTTTATATTAAAATAGTAGGTACAATAAAATTTCACGGTAAGTATATATTTTTATTTATTTTTTCATAGTTATGAGAACAACTACAGATTCATTTTAATTGAATAAATATCAAATTAGTGTTTGATGTTTGTATCAATTATGTTAGGTTTATCTAATAATGACTTCAGTAAATGTAGAAGTATGTACGTAAGTATATTCTCATATTATTTGTGTTATTTTCTAACCTAAGTGAATTGTTTTTGATTCTTACACACGGTGTCTCCGTCTCTCTATCTACTTTCCTATCACAGGTATGCTTGAAGAAATTTCTTTAGAAATAAGCATCACCTTTGTACGTCGTGTATTTTCCTTTTCTTTTCTTTTTGACTGTATATACAACATTATTTTTAGTATATGCGAAACCTGAATATAGTTTGTTCAGAATAAGGAACTGAATCGATTTAAATAATTTTTACACCATGTTATATTTTGCCCCAAAATTATTTATGTAAGTGTGATGGAAAATGTTATCACCATATAATTACTTACAATAAAATTATTATCAATGAGCGCAAGACGACCCTGGAGGCGCGGGGGCGCCGTTAGCATGTTTTTGTACGGAAAACCCGGTAACATAACAACCTTATAACTGTGATTTTTCATGATACAGTTTCACATAATATACTAAAAATAATGTTGTATTTATGTGTGTATATAAATGGTCAAATAATAAATAAAATAACATAAAAGGTTTATAAACGATGCCTTTTATTAACGTGTAAAAGTTTTTTTTAATAATTAATATTTTTTTCTTTGTAACAGTAATTAATAAATATTTTCTGTGTATAATTTATGCAAGCATGCTTTACTTGAATATCTGCAACTTATACACTTTGCTTTTATTTTAAACCTGTATATGACTAAACGATTTTAAAACCTCTTAGTGGGAAATCTAATTAATTGAAATATAATACAATACTAGTCAATTTTAAGCTAGTGCTAGACGATATTTTAAGAATATAACAATCGTATTGGAGCTCTACAAGTCTTAACATCGGAACAAAATTTTATTACAGTGAAACTTAATTTATTCTAAAATAGATCTTACTAATGCGTAAGATGGTTCAAATCTACTTATATTCATTTTAAAATATCAAAAATAACCTAATTTTATTCCAAGGATCATATAGTAAAATGTTTTCTCAATAATTATATATTTCTAAGTCTTGTCATACTTATAGGATTAAAATGTCAAAACTAGCATAACCAGACTTTCTGACTGCAAGCCCGGCTGTGTTGTCTGTGATATCACTCAAAAAATAATTTAAAATTCAACTTTATACAGAATTCAATACCGTTTATTTTAAAACGCGACTGTCATCAGATAAAATCAATTGAAATTTAATATTTATTAACATGCATTTTGATTAGATACCTTAATTCCATTACACATAGTTCAATCTCCATTGCAATAGGTACTTTTATATTAATTTCATACACATTAGTCATTCTAATATCAACTTAATCCACAAACCAGTAATGTTGAAATTTGTGTGATTCTCAAAAGTCTATTCATCTTTCTTGCTAACAGAAGACTTGGAATCTCCTTCACTATCACTAGACCACTCCCCCTCACTGTACTGCCTCTCTTTCTTTCTCCTTCTATCTCTTACTACGTCCTCATCAGAGGACACTTGTCTTACAAAGCTTTGTTTTGAGTCCTCTAGGTCTTGGAGAACTAACTCTTTGGTTGGTGAGGAAGTGCGGAGTTCTTTCAAAGTGCTTGTCAAGTCGATGTTGACGGCTATTGGCTGTTCCTCGTCGACTTCGGGCTGTCTACGCTTGCGTTTGTTTTTGGAACTGTGTTTCCTTTCCTTCTTGCGTTTTTTCTTTTTTGAACTGTGGATAGAAAATGTTTTCAGTTGAATAATATATTGTATGTTTACTCAAAAATCCTTGTAATGTGGTCATTATTTTGACAACCTTCTTTGAGCAGGTTGCATCGCGCTACTTGATTAGGCGCCTGCAAAGTTGTATGGAATTTCGTTGAAGTTTTAGCCACCAGCAATTTCGTTTTGAAAATCCTGAGTTTTGTTTAAAAAATAGTGAGGTGCAAAAAGATTGTATTCAGAATGAGTATTCATTCTGAATACGCGATTATTACGTAACCATTACGTCAAAACGTCAAACAAATTGCTTAATGACAGCTGCGCACACAAAGTAGCCGACGCCGACGTTACGGAATGTTGCCATTTGAAATATTATATTTATATAAACATTTAGAGCCAAATATTGTATTATTTTTTATTATTTTGTTGCCGGCTGTTGCTGAAAACCAAAAAGTCTCGCAAGCATTATGCTGTGCGATGGCCGTTTTGCGTGTTTGTGTTTTTTTTCGTTTATCGCAAATAAACGTATTTTCTTTCTTAAATTACTCGCAGTGTTTGAGTAAAGCACTATACAAGGCTTGGTCTGGAATTACTGCGTTGCTGGCCACGCTGTGATGGCCTCGAGCTTAGCTTACCTACGCTCTCGGCCTTCGAACGTGGTTATCATTGCAGCCCTTGCTGTCCGTGCTATAAAGGCCGAGACTGAAGCTTGTCCATCAAAGGGCTGCAATGCTGACCGCGCTCTGTTGGCCTGAAGCTGCGCTTTCAGCCATCATCAGAGCATCACAGATTGCGACAGTAATTAACTATTAGTGTTGTGTGATTTAAATTTTCTTAGTACCTACTTGTACTATTACTAATAATAAAGTTTTAGGACAAGTTAACGTGAATATTTATTTTTATTATTTGACAGACAGAAAATATATTTATGTTACTTACCCATCGTAATCCGACTCGTCGTTTTCATCTGACGATCTGTGAACAATATTTACAATGATTAGGACAATGCATAACAAAATAGTTTTGACAACTTGCTAGTTCAGGGATTAGGTTTATAGAGGCCTGAGGTATGAGGAATAGGGTGTAAAGTTCACTCATCGTCCATAGAAAAGGGAGGATCCTATGACTGGACGGGTGTTGTGTCTGATGGGCTACTGTCAAATAAATGATCTTATCTTATCTTATCTTGTCTGACGGTTGATGTCGGTACGTAGTTTAAAGAAAGAACGAAAATAAATTTATTTGACTCAGGTTTTCATGCCAGTCGCGCGGTAAACTCTGCTTGCGCGATGCACGATTTGCATGGCGTCAGTGTAACGCGTAGTTGGCGATGTAGATGCCGCCACAGGTTCTGCACTACGGGTAATGTGGGCGTAAAAATAACACAGATAGTCCAGCGTTCAACCCTATCACCGTTAAAGTTTTCTTTATTTCTCAAAAGAATTACAAATTCACTTACGGAGGAAACATGAGTCGATTTCATAATATCATGTACCTATAAGTGAAGTTTAAAATCAATTAAAACAAACTTAGCTAGATACTTACTTAAAATTTGGTGATTGAATCTTAGGTATGAATGATAAAAGAAAATTAGTATGTATGAACTTGTAATAAAATCTCTTTGGCTATACTATTTGTATCTGGCTGGTTTTGGTATCATTGAAAGTTTAAATTTTAAAGAACATAATTCCAAATTCAAATTAGGAAAAATGTGTGATTTTCATTTGTTTTTCGCACTGTCAAGATTAGTGAATTAATGAAGAAATTCGATACATTTTAAAATTTTACTACAAAAAAGGTAAAAATACAACGCAAGCCGCGAAAAAATTTTGCGATGTTTATGGACCTAGTGCAGTGTCTGTGAGAGTAGCACAAATTTGGTTTAAGTTACGTTTTCAATCCGGAAATTTTGATGTCAAAGATGCACGTCGCTCTGGTCGCCCTACTACGGATAAAATGGATGCCATTTTTGAAAAAATGGAGCAAGATCGGCATATCAGTAGTTACGACGTAGCTGAAGAACTGGGAATTGACCAAAAACAGTTTTGGTACATTTGAAAAAAAACCGGGTACACAAAAAAGCTCGATATTTGGGTACCTCACGAGCTCACTGAAAGAAACCTAATGAACCGTGTACTCATTTGTGATTCTTTATTACGACGTAATGAAACCGAACCATTTTTGAAGAAGCTGATAACTGGTGATGAAAAGTGGATCACGTAGGACAAGAACGTGCGACAAAGGTCGTGGTCAAAGGCCGGTCAGGCTTCACAGAGCGTGTGGCGAAACCCGGGTTAACTCGCAACACCTTATTAAGTACATGGTACTTTTGATGGGCCTACGCTGTCCTCTCATACCTATTAACACTGTAATTTGAAAACATTGTAAAACACAATTTTATTTTTTTTAAAGAGTGACTGTGGAGTTTCTTGCCGGCTCTTCTCCATAGGAAACGACCAATTGGAACCGTGCACCTAGCTTCTGACGTTTCATAAGTGCCCATGTAGGTGTGTGAAATAAAAATATTTTTGATTGATTGATTCATTTTGAACAAGGTGGTGCTGTGTGTGTGGTGGGATTGGAAGGGCATTATTCATTATGAGCTGTTACCACCAGGCAGGACCATCGATTCTGAACTCTACTGCGAACAACTGATGAGATTAAAGCAAGAAGTTGAGAGAAAGCGGCCGGAATTAATCATCAGAAGGGGTGTGGTTTTTCATCATGATAACGCTAGACCTCACACATCTTTAGCCACTCAGCAAAAATTAAGAGAGTTTGGCTGGGAGGTGTTAATGCATCCGCCGTATAGTCCTGACCTTGCACCTTCAGATTTCCACCTGTTTCGGTCTCTTCAGAATTCTTTAGGCAGTGTCAGGTTAACATCACGAGAGGACTGCCAAAACCACTTGTCGCGGTATTTTGATCAGAAGTCCCAAAATTTCTATAGCAATGGGATCATGACCCTGCCTACAAGATGGCAAAAAGTTATCGAACAAAATGGTACCTACATACTTTAGTTAAATGTAAATAAACTACATTAAAAAATGTTTTGAATTTTCTTAAAAAATGCGAAGAAACTTTTTCCCCAACCTATTATTTATACTTAATTCATAGTTAATAGTTTTGGCATACTAAACTAAAAACTCAAAAGTAGGTAGTTTTATACAAAGAGCAGTGGAGTTTTGTGCCATTCGGGTTTACGATTCATCTCTAAATCGTAACTAATATTATAAATGTGAAAGTGAGTTTGTTTGTTTGTTACGCTTTCACGCTAAAACGGCTGAACGTATTTGGATGAAATTTGGCACCTAAATAGACCATGACCTGGAGAAGGATATAGGCTACATTTCGTCCTGGATCGCAGACGAAGTCGCGGGCTACAGCTAGTTAAATAATAAAACTTATATGTTTTCTCCGTTTGCTCGTTCTGTGTGACCCCTCAGATTAGTCTTTGTAATCTGAAAACATAATTAAACATGTCGCGGGCCACAGCTAGTTAAATAATAAAACTTACTTGTACTTTCTGCGTTTGCTCTTTCTGTGTGACCTCTCAGATTCGTCTTCGTAATCTGAAACATAATTAAACATATTTTATCTACTCTTTTATCGTAAAATTCGAATTATATACTTTAAAACGAGTTTATATTGACTTATTTTATGAACATAATACCGAAATTTAAAAATAGGATCACTTTTTCTGTAACAAAATAATGTTTTAATATAAAACTTTTTTTGTATCAATACGATACAGGACAAATCCAAGAAGTTAATATCACCAAGGAGTTTCCATCAATTATTTCTTTCTAATGGAACGTATAGGCGGGGCGCGCAATTTTTATAGCATTACAAAAAAGATTTGATTCCAATTTTTATTTGTCATTGGCAGCGCCCGCTTTAGTGCACGAGCGGTGATGTGCTTGTTTAGTAGATTAAATCCCAATGTATGAGAGTAGATAGTGTATGAAACTGCACATAACTAGGTATTAAATGTGTGATACTATTACAAACCCCGCCCTCGTGTTTTAATACCCCTCATTATGCAACAGTTTCATAAACTACTATTATCATGCCTTGTTGGCACATAGACGGTACAAGAAAGTCAAAGATCTCAACGTGGAATATTGACATTGTCAGCTCTTGAACGCAGTTCAGATCTGGTGATCGCGGTCAGTTTCATTAGTGAAATTGGCACTTACTGTGCTTACCTCTAAGGACCGTGTTTTACAAAGATTTAAGATAAACCAATTTGTAAACTTTGCAAGACTGAAACGCAAAGTGCAAAATACGTGTTCAAACACAAATACGCAAATGGGTACCTGTGCCACACAAAACTTATTAAAAACACAACATTATAAAACAGATAGTACTGGAACTTCTACTAAATAATATTGTTACTTAATGTTTATGTACATTTACTTATTCTTACGTTTATATTTACATGGGATTCCAAACTAAATACTGAAATTTAAATAAACAGCATTACTTTTCTGTAACCATTTTGCTTATTGAATTCAACGGTTCATTGACACAAGGATAGTTTCTCGCCCCGAATAGACAATAATCGAAAATAAATATAACCGTATTTCGAGTTTTCAAATCTCGTCTAGCGAGTCTCGTAGGCAAGACTCGCATCAACATTATTGCCTCTCGAGAAACTCTCCTCGTGATATTGAGCCTTAAATTATATATATCATACAGTGCAATAAAATAAATTGCACTCGCAAACAAATAAGAAATAGACTAACATCCTAGTTACTAAACTTGTCATAATTATGAAGAAGCAGAAAAGGTAATTACACTGGTAAAATTTATTTTGCGCACATACGTTCCTACCACCCTCACGATCTGTCTCACACACAAATACTCTCGCTTAAACACCTTCAAACTCACCATCGCATGATCACACACTTACACTCTCACACATTCACAACACATGATCACATAAAACCTTCAAACTCACCATCACATGATCACACACTTATACTCTCACACATTTACAAAACATGATCACAAAAAACCTTTAAACTCACCATCACATATGATCACACACTTACACTCTCACATATTCACAACACAATCATGATCACATACTTACACTCACACTCATTCACAACACATGATTTTATCACACACACGTAATAGCGCTTTTTCTAGTTTTATTATTATTATTTTAGAGTTATACTCGATTTGTTTGTTGTTTTCTTTCATTTTGATTCTCAATTTTTTTCTTATTTGAAGCAAACTAGCGCTGCGCTAGAGCTCTTAAAATAAATGTTTAAATGGTAAATTCTCCGTATTGCTGCCCAAGATACAGGGTTGCCTTGTTTGGGGCCAATGTAAAAAACCTTTGTAATATTTTTAGCAATAAAGTTATTATTATTATTATTTATATTACTATGTCTCACCTCTTCTGTCGCGATGTCGTCTCTTGTCGCGTCTGCGTCTCTTTTCTTCTTCTTCTGCTTTCTTCTTTCGAATCGACTCCAATGTGTCCACCTTAAGCATAAATTCCTTTTTTAAACAGGATTGTTGTATGTACACTTGGGACAATCACAGCTCCAAGGCCGATCATCTACTGATTCAGAAACATGATTAATTTTATTATTATTTTCGAATATGGAATGGGTGACCACTGAAAATCAGCGCTGTGCTGTGGGTCCATAGCACAGCACCATGCTGAGTGGAAGCCGGAGTGTCACAGTCATGACGTGCAGCTGCCGACTATTTATGTTCTGTTTTTATGTATAAATCTGTATTGTTTTATGTTTTTAGGGTTCCGTACCCAAAGGGTAAAACGGGAACCCTATTACTAACGCTCCGCCGTCTGTCTGTCTGTTCGTCTGTCACCAGGCTGTATCTCAGGAACCGTGATAGTTAGACAGTTGAAATTTTCACAGATGATGTATTTCTGTTGCCGCTATAACAACAAATACTAAAAATCAGAATAAAATTAATATTTAAGGGGGCTTCCATACAACAAACGTGATTTTTTTGACGTTTTTATAGATAATGGTACAGAACCCTTCGTGCGCGAGTCCAACTCCCACTTGGCCGGTTTTTTTTAATTTGAATTATCATATATTTTTGTATGCATGTGTTTCTGTGACGAATAAATCTATTCTTTCTTTCTTTCAATATCCTTATTTCTCAAAATCCGCAACTAATAAAAATCAACTCAATCTAGAGAAGGGACACAAAATAGAACAATGTTTTCCCAGCTATTGGGAGATACGTCGCGATTGGCGATCACCGCGATTTTGGATTTAACACATCCTTACTTTATAACGATTTCCATAACTATATTATTCCGGATCCTCGTAAGGCCCAAAGACCTATTTTAATGACAAAAATAAGGGGGTATAAATGGGCCTTACGAGGAAATTAAAAACTCATTAAAAAAAATGCTTTGCTTGTTTAAAAAAATACGTTATTCATAAAAGGTGCTTTGATTTTGGATCATTTGTAAGTTTTAGTCCACGTACCATGGCGCTAGCTAGCGAGGAGGTAGGCAGTGCGGCGGCGGGATCCACTCCTACTTTCTTGAGGAACTCAGCGGCGCGACGACGTCTCTCTTGTTGTTTTGCGCGCTCTGCCTCTGTTTCACCTTCACCTAATTAAAAAAAAAAAAAAGAAAAGTTCATCATAAATCGATTCCAGAACAAAGTGCTAAGGGAAATTGTAAATGCACCTTGGTACAGACGCCAGCACATCAAGCTACTACAATCTGTCAAATTTCTTTAATAGATTTTCAACTTTATCTCTACAGCGTAAGGTTAAAGTTTGATTGGGAAAATTTGACAGTTTCGGGTAGCTTGACCTGCTGGCGTCTGTACATACGAAATGATGACCTCCATCGGGATCAAAAGTTGAGTTCATCGATAAAGTGATCCAGAAATTTGCAGAAGCTCACGAAAAGAGGCTTCATCAGCATGTGAACGTCGAAGCAATCCAGCTTCTCGATCACACAAATATAGTAAGAAGACTAAAAAGAACAAAACCGTTCGAGTTAGTGTTTAGTGTTAGTGAATAGTGTAAAGTACAAAAGTGCCAAACAAACACAATAATGAAGTGTATTCGCCTTAATAGAGACAATAAGAAAAGTGCTATTGGACACATTCTTAGTAAAGACAATTTAGTAGTTTAGGTTATAATTTAATTACTTATTAGTCTATTTAAAAGGCTAGATTGTAATAAGATTAGGGTTCATTCTATTGATGTACCCTAGGACAAGAAAAAAAAAAAAAAAATCGTTTAGCTTAAACAGATTGTGAAAAGCTTGAAACTTAACTGAAAGTACAGTCAACCACATATGGTTATACCAAACTGTCAAATGTTTGCAAATGATTTTAAACCTTAAAATGTTGATAGCTAAGTTCAAAATCGAATGAGAATATTTGACAGTTTGTGGCAACTTGATGTGCGGCTGTGTGTACATACATAACCTGTTAAAATTATTAAAATCCTTTTTGCTTTGCCGTGGTCTGGTAAAGACAGAAACACGGTATTCTTTGAGAAAACGAAAGTTCAGAGCAATAAACCTCTGTATCGCACTGAGCTGATTTTCAGCTCCCTTACACATAACATTTTCAGTAGTACCACTTATTTTTAGAACAGAAAAAATAATATAAAAGACGTAAAGTCACCTTTAGAATCCGACTGTTCTCCCGTCAAATCAATCAGATCATCGGAATTATCTTCTAAAGATATAATTTCGTTCTCCAACTCGTCCTTACACTGTTTAGTTCTCTTGCTTTCTCTTTCACTCTCTTTGACTTTGTCCTTGTCTCTCTTCTTTTCTCTGTCCGCACTTCGTCTTCCAATCCGCCTTGATTCCCTACTTTCAGACTTGGATCTATGTTCCTTCTTACGGTCTCTATGCTTCTTTTTATCTCTTTTGTGCGAATTGCTGTCTCTTTCTCTCACATGAGGACTGTCTCTCACGTGAGGACTGTCCCTCTTGTGAGAATTTTCCCTTTTATGAGGACTGTCCCTCTTGTGAGAATTTTCTCTTTTATGAGGACTCTCCCTTTTATATGAGCTTTCTCGCTTATTAGGACTTTCTCTTTTGCGTGGACTTTCTCTCCTGCGAGGGCTATCTCTATTTTGCGGACTCTCCCGTTTTTGTGGACTTTCTCTATTGTGAGGACTGTCCCTTATGCGAGGACTGTCCCTTACGCGAGGACTGTCCCTTATGCGAGGACTGTCTCTCTTATGAGGACTCTCCCTTTTAGGACTCTCCTTTTTCTGTTTTGCCTCTTCTCTTTTACGGAGTATTTCTTTCTCCCTCTCAATAACTATCCGCATTTTATCGACCACCACGGGAACCTCTTGAAACAGATCTTCCTTCACTTCTTCAATGGCCGGTGTTATAGGTAGTTCTGGTGGCATAATAACAATTTCTTCTTGCTTCGGTATTTCTTTTACTTCGGGTATTATCGGAACGGCGGCCATTTTGACTGGTTTAACAGGTTCAGTACAGACCTTCGATAAGGGCTCATTATTAAATTGTGGGTCAATCTTGTACATGACTACGGGCGGTATGTGGTTAATAGGGTATATTTGGGGGTACACTTTAGGCGGTTCCCTAACTTCGTCCTGTGGCTGTTTATCTAAGGTTTTCTCTGAATCGTCGTCTGAACTGGACTCGTAAGGAAGCGCCGGTTTTGGAAGGATTGGGTCTGGTTCCTTTAGTTTCTTTATGGAGAATGATACGGGTGCTGGAAAGGAAAAAAAATAATTAATCGTCGACTCTCTGCTCACGCAAAGACGGGTCATTATTGCACACGCGAATGTATCTTGTATTAACATATAGGGTCAGGGTGTACCAGAGAGCAAGATCCAGAAGCCTCGTCAATTTTTGAAAAAAATCCGGTCTGATCAAAACGTAATCTAATAGATACTGTTTAAGCCAGTGACATTTAATTTATTTTATTTTGTATTGTATAATGATTATTGACATACTTACCCTAATTCAATGTAATTGCTAAGAATAACTTGACATGACATGATTGTATTACCTATCCCTTAGCTTTTTTGACTACCTACCTAATAATACTATCTGACTAAAGACTGTTTGTAATTAATTTATTGTATTGTGTTTTTATAAGTTTTTACTAAATTTATGTTATGTACCTACCTACTAACTAATGTAACTAACCAGTAAACCAACATTATGTTTTGCAGTGCCCTGACAGGGTTCATGTACTAAAGCCGACAGTAATTTATTGTAAAGTATGCGATGTGCATGAGAGCAAATAAATAAATAAATTCTACATGTAAAAAAGATATACGATAATAAACTTAATATTGGATGGAACAGCTCAAAAACCTGAGTGGAGCATCCAGTTTCTGAAAACTTAATTAAAAACATGTGTTAGTAAATTCAACATATTTTTATGATTTATTATTAAATTAAATATTATAAACTTAATTTTATATCAATTTAATACTCAATCTGCAACAATTTGTCATATTAGTACGTATAATTATTGTAATCAATTTCTAAGTAATTTATTAAGTTTTAACATTGTGATCAAGCTTAACATTTTTGATGTCTAGCAACTCTCTCGCTCTGCATTCTTTCTTCCAACTGGCAAGTCCGTATTTTTCCACCTTTGTAATTTTATAAAAGTAATAAATTCAACCTATTTTTCACGCATGAGTTTTATTATACAAAATGTCATAGTCAAACTCATAGCAAGTATTTGATTGGCTGTTGGCCTGTTGTTACTACAATCAGCCAATCACAGTAGTTACCATGAGCTTCACAGTCTATAAGGTAATTGTTTATGATACTGTCAGAAATCGGATGTTAATATCATAGATCAGCTGAACCCAAAATAAATAGCGGTTGATAAAACCTAAAAAAAAAACTTACCCGCCCTTTTCTTTTTCTCCTTCCCATTAACATCAATTCCCCGTTTCTGCTGCATCAGCCTCTTGTAATACCCATGATAAATATTCTCGGGGTCAAGGAATGTGAACCGCGGATCATTCTTAGCGCGCACGATGTCCGCAAACTCGTCTCCATTGCGGGCCACATAAGACGCCATCTTGTCTATGACTATTTGTACGTCTTCTGGAGGTGTGATGATGGAGGGTTTGTCTCTGCTGTCCGTTGAGGAGCTGTCGTCGCAGTCTGAGGAATAGAAACAAGGACACATAAAAACAAGTGAAGGTATACTTCGTTGAATAAAGAACAGCAGTATTTAGAACTTGCTTCATGAAGATAGTTGGCGTATTGAATGTAACCTAAACTGCCTCGTTGTTTTTATATGTGGAAAATGTGTTAAGTGGGTCTCGTACTGATGGTACAGCTTCTTTAGAACACTACAAAACTATTCCGAATGTCTCGTTAAATTCAGTTTGCAACCTTTGCATGTTCGTCGCAAACAGCAAGACTTAATAAACCTGCATAAGATTCTATATCCATGTAGAATCACCACATGTGTTCTATGCTGGACACTGGTCACACATAAACATCAATACTAGATATAACATCCGAATGCCGAAAACTTTTGCAGTTCAGGGAGTTCTACTCCGAAGTATCGGCCGAATGCTCGGCCGTTTCTTGACTTCCAAAGTTTCCTTATTTGTCTTTGAGTTCTTACCCGACTGCAAGCTACATTTTTGACTTTGACTTATCTCTTTGACTATCGTTTTCTTTTTCTTTCGCTGTAGTTAGCCATAGTCAGCCGTAGTCAGGAAACGGCCTAACATTCGACCGATACTTCGGATTTATCCTCGGAGTAAACCCCCTAGACTGCTGGTTCTCAAAAACTCAACTTGTTTTTATCACACTATAAAAAAGGAAGAAGTTCTTTTAGCGATAAGTTTTTTGGAATAATATAAATACACGATTGTTAAACGATAACCAGCCACTTCATTTTAACTTCTTTACTTACCGTATAAGGTAAGTAAAAAATGAAGTTGCTGGTTATTGGTTTTATGTCGCTGTCAAAGTCAGTGTTGTAGTTCTTCATCAAGCTAAGTCCGGTGGACTTGAGCGAAGGCGTCTTTTTGAGCTGCGACTGTTGTTGAGCTAAGTACTGCTGGCGTTAAATCACCCGACACGTCGCTGTCCGAGTCAGTGTTATAGCTCTTCATCAAGCTAAGTCTAAGGTTTCTTATCTGCGACTGTTGTAGAGCTATGTACCGCTGGCGGTAACTTAATAGTAACTCACCGGACACGTTGCTGTCCGAGTCAGTGTTGTAGTTCTTCATCAAGCTAAGTCCGGTCGACTTGAGCGAGAGCGGTTTCTTATCTGCGACTGCTGTTGCGCTAAGTACCGCTGGTGGTAACTTAATGTTAACTCACCTGACACGTCGCTGTCCGAGTCAGTGTTGTAGTTCTTCATAAAGCTAAGTCCGGTTGACTTGAGCCACGGCGGTTTCATATCTGCGACTGTTGTTGAGCTAAGTACCGCTGGCGGTAACTTAATGCTAACTCACCCGACACGTCGCTGTCCGAGTCAGTGTTGTAGTTCTTCATCAAGCTAAGTCCGGTTGACTTGAGCCACGGCGGTTTCTTATCTGCAACTGTTGTTGAGCTAAGTACCGCTGGTGGTAACTTAATATTAACTCACCCGACACGTCGCTGTCCGAGTCAGTGTTGTAGTTCTTCATCAAGCTAAGTCCGGTCGACTTGAGCGAGGGCGGTTTCTTGAGCTGCGACTGTTGTTCCTGAGCTAAGTACTGGTGATAATACGCCGCGTATTGTTGGTAGTGGGCTGAATGCATCGGTGGGGCGGTGGGGTCTACTGAAATAGAAAAGTTATGTTCAGCCTGATTTACATAGTGCGATTTTATTGCCTGTAGCGTACTTTAGGTTGAAGTAACACAACTAAAAAGTGACTTTAGACCACGTGACCAAAGTGACTAGATACCAATTGTTTTTATACTATTATGATAAACGAATCTGTAATTAGTTATCTGCATGTGCATTCCATGGGATTTTAAGACAACAAGTTCACTGAGTAAGCATTTTTGTATAAATGAAAAATATTGCATAACAAATAAGAGACCCATCAAAGTCAAAGTCAAGTCAAATTCAAATGATTTATTTCAATATGACACGTATAGGCTCTTTTGAGCGTCAAAATTTACAAAAAAAAATGAATTGATTCTAGTCGCCCCCTCCAAAAAATTGTATGGAGAGGAATAGGCAGAGACAGTCCACCGTTCCTCTTTTAAAATGTTTTACAAAAAAAATTGTATAGATACAGACGCCAGCAGGTCAAGCTACCCTAAACTGTAAAATTTTCCCAATCAACCTTGAACCTTATGCTGTAGGGATAAAGTTGGAAATCTATTAAAGAAATTTGACAGATTGTAGTAGCTTCATGTGCTGGCGTCTCTACATTAAATATACAGGAAAAAATTAAGCACTGCGCAAATTTTGACAAATTAAACTTAAGCGAGTTTTAGTATACATGCATTTTTTATTTTGATATTTCTTACAACAAAAAAATAAAGTTATCGTTAACGAAATAAATGTTTACTTTGGAAATGGTTTTATGGTGACTTGCCAGCAGGCGCGTATACACGGTGTACCGGAAGGTACCTAAACAGCTGTGCGCTCGCTCAATTTGCAATTTGTAGGTTTTTTGGCATTTTATTAGTAATTAAAGTTGGGAAAAAAAAAATATATATTTAACAAATAATCTATTATATAAAATTCTTGTCACAGTTTTTGTGTTTATACTCCTCCGAAAAGGCTTGGCCGATTTTGATGAAAATTTATATGTATATTCAGTAGGTATGAGAATAGGTTTATAACTATTTTTTTTTAATCTTTTTTTTTATCCTTATATAATAATAATAATAAATCCATTTATTCTCAGGTTACCAAGACCCATAGATGAATACCTCAACCTAAGTATACATATTATATTATATTAACAATTGCGTTAGTAAATAAAACTTAAAGCTATGTTAGTATCACTTAGAAACACTACGTCATTGTGCGTTCTGGTGATCGAGACTTACGCGGGTGAAACCGCGGGGCGCAGCTAGTATTGAATAAAATTACTGATACTGAGCCACCAAAAAAAAATTGCGCACTGGTTTAAATTTTTCCTATATAATTATTAGGTGAAGGAAATGCACCTAGAATATAATTACTATACCACAATAGGTAAAAAGAATTAGAAATGAAGCAATGACAGATAAATTAATTATGTGATAGCTACATGGTGCTCACATATTTACAAACATAGTAAAAATATGTTTTCGTAAAAAAAAAAAAAAATAAGACAGTGTGTGAGTTAAGGTAATCGCAGAATGTAAAATCAATGTCATAAAAATAATAAATTATGCAATTAAAATAACAACCAGTTTGATTTTGTTTAGACTCAAGATCTAGATTGTCCTATGGAGTTGGACCAGCATGTTTCCAACATTCTTATCTTGGATATAATCCTCTAATTTGTAATAATATTATATGATTGTTTGCAAAGTGTACTTTTGATATGTATATTCAAAGGAGAATGCCGCCAAATATAGGGCGCCCTGTACCAAACGAAAAGTCCGCTGTCACAACCAAACCCAGTATATTTGGAGGAGAATTCAATGTTCTGCCTATATTGTTAACTGTTTTTTACATGGATTTCCGCAATTTTTATTTATTTGCCATTTACCTACTTAATATTTTGAGGTTAGGTTCGTAAAAATGACTGATTCGAAATGGTGGAGTTAGTGCGTTAGATGGTTAATGCCGTAATACTAAAATAACAGGCGTCGGAGCAATCCATGATCTTAAAACACGAATCATAACCACGGATATATTTTCTGTGTCATTTACTCTAAATTGTTCTAACATCGGCGACGACGACGTGCTGGCCGATGTCTTACTCTAGATGGGGGCATCGCTAAGGATTATCGCACAAACACTACGTTAAGAAAAAGCACTTGAACGCCCGTTCTCGTTATTTTAATTATAATCAAATAGTTCTTATGAAACCAACATTAAAAGATTGAAAGTAACGTCATTCTTGACGGCGCTAAAAAACTACAGATAATAATTTTAATAAGCCAAAAAAACAAATGCAATACGTCACAATAAACACGACATTTTCTTTTTGAATCGGTCCTCTTTTCATTAAATGTTAAAATGTATTCCAAAATAATAACTTAAATTAATAAAGATTTTATTTTTATCACACATAACATACAATACCTAATAGGTATCACGTATTCTAAAAAGCAAATCAGTACAATACTTACATAATTATCTTCTTCATTTAAATGTTTGCTGGCAGGTATTTAGATAATGTTTTTTTTTACGTAGTAGTATTACTTATTCTTTAGTATTCTGTGGTAGTAGCAACATTCGGAAATGAAGTGCAGTGGCAGTGACTTATACAACGTGGAAAATACATACAAAGTAAAAAAAATACTTTTATTTTTGATCTCCGAAATCCGGGAATCTTTTTCATAACTAAAACGTAAATCTGATTTAAAAAATAGTAGTCATTTTATGAACTAAATTTCGTTGTGACACGCTCCCCCGCAAGTTGGTACTGCACAGCGGCATTCTCCTTTCTTTCATTTAATTGCAATATCATCAGGACCTAGACATTCCTTTCCTGATCAAAAATAAATTGTTTAAGAAAGGTCATAGGTTCCTATTTTAACTGTAATAAACTCACCATGATTCCCATCCGGCCCCTTAGTATACATGACAGGCGCCCGGTATATCTCGGCGGCGGGCGCCCGGTGTGGAGGGGGCTCGGTCCCCGGGGGGGGCACGTCCCCGCGCGCCGAGCCGTCCTCGTCCGTCTCCCCCTCGCCGCGCATCTTGCTAATTAACATCGTGTAGTCGCAGTCAGCAGACGGCTTGTAGTGTATGCTTGGGATTGCCGGGGCCTGGGAGATGAGATTGATAACGATAATTAATTTGAACTTTAATTCATTGACATTAAGGTCGCATTGAAATAAAAAACGAACACAATCACTGTGGGGGGTAAAAAACAAGATTGCTGTAAAAAAAATTAATGGAACCTGGCTGTTTTACCAAAGAGTACTATAAAGGTATTTACTTACAGATTCAATGACAGTGGATGCCAAACTCGGGTGCAGATATTCTTCATTTTCAGGTTGTTTTTCTGCAACAAAAATATAATTTAGACATTTACATAAATTAACATTTTCACAGAGCTTATGTTTTTTTTAAATATATTTGGGTTTACCCATGCCAAGTTACAGCTTTCTAGTACAAAGAGTATCTGAGCTAAGCCGCGGAGAGACAGATAGACAGACAGACGGACATGGTGAAACTATAAGGGTTCCGTGTTGAATACAAACCTAAAAAAAGGGGTTCTAAAATGTAGACCTGCACAAAAAATTCGTACTTAATGTTATAAACGTGAAATAAAGTAACTCGGTCGGTCAGTTACATTTTCACGCCTTAATGGATTTCGATGAAATTTGGCACACAGGTAGCAATATCAGCCTATAATGTTCCCACGCGGGCCCAGTGCGGGTTGGTGGGTGTCACATTTCTTTGAATTTTCGGTTCTAAGACATGCCGGTTTCCTCACGATGTTTTCCTTCACCGTTTTGAGAGCAGTGATGATGAAATCATTTACACAAAGTAAAGCGCCTGGCTGGGTTCTCTCGTAACTCGTAAGTTGGGGCCGATACCACTGCTCTCACACAGGTAAATCCATGACCATTTTATCCCAGTGGTACATTCCCATGGGATAACTGCCGACCTTCACGCGGGCCAAGGCGCGGGAAAAAGCTAATGATTTATAAGTACTTCACACATCATACCTTCAACAACCTCAACCTTCTTCTCGGGCCACTTCTCCGCCTTCACAAGTCCTATAAGCGCCGTATAATAAGGGTTCAGGTTGGAGTCCCGGTTGAGGAACTTGAACTGCGGGTTGTCTCCTTGCTTGGCTTTAATCAGGATCTCCATCTGAGCCCCTTGCGATGCTATGAACTTGGCTGTCTTCTCTATTATTGCATTCTGTTTTAGGGATTCGGGCTGTTGGAAGAAAAAGTATTTTTAGTTTGAAGAATGTTTTATTTACTTCTTACAGCGCCGGCCTTAGGGGAAGACAACCAGGACGTCCGCCCCGGGGTGCCGGGTCATACAGGTCAATCCATTTCATTTGAATACTTATTTCTAACAATCTAAGGAAAAATTAAATTCAGCGTATTAACATTTATGATCTTATCTCGTAGGAGCAGTGGCGTAGCTACCGGAGGGCTAGACGGGGCAGTGCCCCGGGCCCCCCAAGCTCAGGGGGCTCTCTGACTCTGACTTACAAACAATAAATTGAACTAGTAAAAATTTCTCCCACTTTCGGAATATAAAAAAAACAGATTCCAGGAACGCGATTTTAATAATGGCAACTTATTTGAAAAAATACAGGGTAATTCCCAACATATAAATAGTTTAGTTGGGGCCCTGGACTTTATTTTTTGCCCCAGGGCCTTTGGTTACCTAGCTACGCCACTGCGTAGGAGTGAGTATGGATATTGGATATTCAGCATTTATCTGCCACAACCTAGCATTTTGTTGTTTGTCTTGTCATATCCTCGTATCCCTCACTAACGTATGTAGAATGACATAGAGCCGCACTGAGCGACAGGGGACATTGTTTTTCAATATGAGTTTCGTGACTAACTGACACACAATATAAGTAGGTATGTACCTTCACTGTTTAGATAATGAATGGGTAAAATATGTTATTATTAACACACCTACATACTACGTGTTTGTAGTTTTCTAATACATAATTCAATAATAAAAAAAACGAGTGTGCTTTAGACCACACGACTAAAGTAAAACAGAAGTATACACGGTTAAATTTTGATCGTTTTAATAAATTGGACGGGTGGTTTAACTTACAAAATACTATTCATCAACAACTTACACAGCATTGTAGCTCTTAAAATAAAAAAAATGGAAGTGATAACGTAATATTCGCAAAATTCATGAAACCAGTAGTAGCGCCACGAGTTAGTTACCTACATCGCGTCGTGCGCGCACTGTAGGTAACTTGGTTATTGACCCGCTCAGCTGACGTTCATGTAGAAATAAATTTAAAAAAATCCTTAATACTTTTACGTATTTGCTGTATGCCTAGGTTTCGGAAAACATAATAATATTTAAATAATTATGCGCCTTCTAGTTAAGGCGTATTTAAAAATGTGGAATCAAAATTATTTACGATTTGAAAATAAAAATGTTCTAGTTACTAATTAGATAGGTACACGATTGAATAAAAATTGTTCTGTTACAAACCTAAGGGTGTTCACGGGTGTTGTGGCGCAGCCTGGGAGAGGCCTATGTCCAGCAGTGGACTGCTATAGGCTGAATTGATTGATTGACAAACCTAACAATTAATCACCTCTGAATTATTTATCACTAATTAGAGCTACACTTCGCGATCGCGTAAAATTGCACCATGGCAACGAACTCCAGTTTTGGAGTACACGTAATTACGATACGTTATTACTTTCACGAGTCAAGGATCGTAAACAACAATACGTCGCGCATCGAAGACGTTTTAAGGCTTCTACATACCGGCGCGACTTGTCGCAGCGACGCGACGCGGCACAAAGGCCCCGCGTGTCGCGGGATGAGCGGTGTCTTTGTGTCACGTCGCGTCGCGCGAAAGAAAATAGTTGAAAATTGTCTATTCCAGGGTTGTCGGAAACTGATGAACCTAAAATAAAAAAAAATAAAAACCAGAGAATAGGTCTATGCTTATAGATTACAGGAAAACCTATAATCATAATCGTAATCTTTATTTGACCAAAAGAATAACAACCAAACAACAAATTTTACACAAGAAATTATTTTTAAGAATCTAAAAGATTAGATATTCAATTTCCATTCCTCAGTGCACAATAATAAATTCACGGTTGTTACGAAACCGATTCACGCTGACCCCCGTACTAGTTATAAACTAACATAAGAAGTCTATGGTCTTAAAATAACATGGTAAATCACTCAATATTGTGCGTACAAACTTACATTTGCAGTTGGAAGGTATGGGGGAGCATGATTTCAACTACACTGTTAAGTTTGTTCTTGGGATAAATTCATCCCAACGGAACCCTTCATTGTGCGTGTTCCAACACGCAATAGGCCGGGTTTTTCCTTTAATTGTTTCCTATGCCCTAACAGGGTTAATAACTTGTACGTAGCTATAAAACTAATGAATTAACGAATAAACATGGCAATAATCTTATTCATAGTTCTTGATACCAGCTCCAACTGAACCAGTTTTTTTGTGGTAGGAAAAAGAATCCTAACTAATATTATAAGTTTGTTTGTTTGTTACGTTTTCACGCTAAAACGGCTGAACGTATTTGGATGAAATTTAGCACATAGGTAGACCATGGCCTGGATTCGGACATGGGATACTTTTATCCTGATATTCCCACGGGATCGAGACATATGCGGGAACCGTGGGGCGGGGCTAGTATAGATATAGTTTCAGTTGGTTCATTTTTCATTTTGGCATGTTTCATTTTTGTTTACGTTTTAAAATGCATTTTTTTTCTATTCTAGGGTACGGAGGAATGATGCCATAACGATCACAAAGAAATAGTAAGAATGAGCCGATCCTCTCTCTCTAAACATCAGCGTCATGAAAATTGCCAATTGGATCCACTGTTCAATGACGTTTGTCATTCGCCTTATTGGCTTCGAAGGTCAACCAATAACTGAGATTTATTGAGGAAGTAAAACTCGAAATTCTGGCGCTTAACTATAATAACAAATTAAAAACACATTCTACACTAAAATTTAAAAAAAAAGGTACACCTCTGCCCAAATCTTCGGGGAATAGAGGCGTGATGTTATAAAGTCCGGTCGTGAAGCAGAAAGAATTTCGTACAATGACCCCTCATTACTTATCTCTATCGCTCGCGCACAATTGTATTGCCGTCGGACTCGCGCATTTTAAGGTCCTTCTAATGTGCGAGTGCGACAGAATTTAGTACGTAATATGATAGCAAACTCACAAACACAATATCAATGGGCAGCAACGCCCTGAACGCCGGTGTGGGGACGAATGGTTCTTCATCCACTTCGGCGGGCTGTGGTGGCGGCTCGGGTTCCGCGGGAGCGTCATAGTTGAACCCCACCTGCCCGTAGCCAGCTGCGTGCAGGCGCTTTAATTCTTCCTCTGGGGAAAAAGGAGATTTGATAAATGCATGGCATCTCATTGGCTGACAGAAACGCACAGCTTAGACCGATGCACACTGGGTCTAGAAGCATGAAACTTTGCATGAGAGTTCCTTTTACACAACGATGGTGAGCACTATGGCCCGGCGCCCATTGTCGGCACGGCATGGCAAGGTATTTTAGGCGACGAATAAAAATATAACTTAAAAGTATGAAAATAAAGTTGGAACTTCATGTTAACGGTCGTAAGTACAAAAGCAAATAATACCGCGGTATGCTAACATTCTATTAACATTGAAATTTCAACTTTATTTCCATACTATTAAGTTATATTTTTATTCGTCACCTAAAAATACCTTGTGTGGGTACTTCCCGTTGACCTAAAATCATGAAATTTGGTAAGAAGCAAGGTCTCACAGCCCACGTAAAGTAAAAAGTCCGAAAGTCGATAATTTGTAGTTTTTTTTTATTTTTTTGCAATTACAAACTTACATTTCCAGTTGGAAAATTGACCGTGGCGTAAATCGAGGTACTCCCATACATACACACCATGTTTTTCAACTACAATATAAAGTTAGTTTTTGAAATAAATTCATCCCAACTACGGAACCCTTCATTGTGCATGGTCCGACACGCACTTGGCCGGTTTTTAATTACTTACCTATTTATAAGTTTAAAATGGACTTCTTGGCGGGAAAGTGAAGCGTCATGTTCAGCAGTTTGTTTAATTTTCCAAAATTTGTGTTTAGCCGAATATTAATGTGTAATAATGGTGGATTATTAACCATTAAGTGTTTGTGAACGTGCATTAGTGTAGGCAAATGAAACAAAACAGTGCAACTTCGCTTCAAGTTCTCTCAAGGAGTCCGCGTGAGGTCTCAGTAAAGTGCCACATCTTTACTGAAACTCAAGGGGAGTGGGCGGGGATATCATCATCATGCATTTATAATTCATTTCATTAATACTATACAAGAACTAAAACGTGACATTGGCTAAATGCACAAACCGTGCGAAGCCAGAAGGAAAAAAAAAAAAAGTTTAAAATGGAATATAATATATTTCTAGTGTGTGGCGGACCGCCGCCGCCGCCGCGCCGCCGCGCCGCCCGCCGCGCCGAGTCAAAGTATTCTCTGCCCTTGACTTCAAAAAAGGTTGAAGACCCCTGATAGAAGTCCAAAGAAAATAAAAGTAAGAATGTGTTTAATATCACATTCTTACTTTTTGTTTCTGTGATAATGGAACAAGAACATATTTTAGATATTTAAGTCAATGTAGTAGTTTTTATACAAAAAATAAATGTGTGATAAAAACTTGTAAACACATTCCTGCATTGGAGATAATTATTATGTTTCCATTATGCATGATTTAAGTACAATGTTTCACAGATACAATAAAAATGATCTTTTTTTTCTTTTGTATTTCTTTGTATTCTTTTAACTTTTAGAATCTGTTTATTTTATTTAGCTTTAAGGGAACAAATTATTGTCTGTGTGGTGCCAGACATAAAGAATAGCACTAACCTATTTCTTCCCATGGGTGGGTTTCGTAAAAGGCGACTAAGGGACTTACTAGAGAATGGGCAGCAGCATTCTCTATGCATTTTAACACCATATTGCGATCGCCAACCCGCCTGCCAAGGTTATGGCAAACCCCCCTAGGGGAGCCCCAACCCTTTAGGGGAGGCCTATGTCCAGCAGTGGACGTCTTTTGGCTGAAATGATGATGATGATGAATAAAGTATTCCCTAACAACGTTGATTACTGTCCAGTTGGCTGTAGAAATAACATGCTACTATTTCTGTAATTCGTTTACTTGAAATATCTGTTTTGAAACTTCATCTTACTTTCAGAAATGCATGTGTTACTTATTTCAAATGATGAATTAGTTTTTTAGTCACAAACCTCATAATAGCAAAATAAACGTACCTTTATACATTTCCTCTTCATCTTCATCAGTGTGCAGTGCACGGTACCTCTCCTCGTCACATAGCTGTTCCACGTCCAGCTCTCCCCGAGTAAGTTCCACCCGCCAGTCGTAGCCTCCCGGAGGTGCTTCAAGCCTGGTCAGGTCATGCAGGGCTCCCCGTGCATCGTACCTGTCCAGATAATATTACCTTGCATTATTGGTAGGTTTAAACGGTTAGAATAAGCCAGAATCGTTTCATGGTTGAGGAACCATTTTGTGGTAGAGACGTTTTGATTTGATGGTCGAAGACATATTCTGGGTGTAAATTTTGGTGTTATAGTACTGTTTTACCAGGTGTTAAAAGTAAGCAAGGAGCTGGTCTTTAGTTAAACTTATTATAACTATATTTAATACATTTGATACTCAACATATTCTATTTAAATTTAATTTTAAAACAGATCCTTCCTTAAAACGCGCACTTAGTTCTAAATATTTTGAGTAATCTTCGAAAGCTTTTAAACAATATACCAGTTTTTTACTTTACAAATCTAATGATAATAGACACCCATGTTAGTAATAAGCCAATAGTCAATTTAAACAATAAATGTAACAAAGTGATTTTGAATATAATACAATAATATCAAATGTGATGTGTCATCAATAGTCAATACCTACCCTCTTTACTCTTTATCTAGTATAATATAAAGTCTAAATCAACATCAATTATCAGCTTTACGAACATAGAAGAGAAACTTTGTTTAGGTATTATTTGGATGTCTCAGAATCGAAGGGATCTCTAACCTAGTTTAACACCTGGATTTTAAAATACATACTCAAGTGAACCGTAGCAGGTTATACATACCACCGGCGGGTGTCACCATAACATTACGCGATGCCACAGCACCTGAGGCGCCCGACGCTCGATCTTCTTACACAGGACTTCGCACAAACATCCTCTGCGAAATACTTAAAGGTCTTCCGAAAATTTATTTTTTTCTGATACATAACTATCTTTGTAGGTTTATAGCGCCACAGTTAGCAGTCTTATAGTAAAAAACTGGTCGAACCTGTCGATCTTCAACGTTTCATCCCCCATCCACGGAATGAGGTGTTTGCCTTGGTCAATGTGAATGGCTTTATCATCGTCCCTGAACAATTTGCACGAGTAGCCGAACACGAATAGGTCTTCTTTCTTCTCCTTGAAATCACTCTTTCTTAATATACCGGACTCTTGACTTCCAGTCCACTTTAGCGACATATTTAAATAAAAAATTAGAAAATTATCAAAACTTAGAACCTAAGCCGAAGGCGCACCATGCTATGAAACGTTCAAAAATGCGTTTATCAGATGACAGCTTCTGTACCTCTAAATATCATTCATTCAATTCAAGTCATTGGCGTGGCAGGAATTTGATTTTTGTACGTCTGTTCTGTACGTCTATTTGAATATTGTTTATCCAAGCAATTTCGACCAATAATATCTTTTTATTACCGGCTGTAAATTGTTTTCTTTTATTATAAAATCAATATTAGTTTATAGTTTCTGAACGTATTTGACACAGATAAAAAATAAATGTTCCTAACGTTCGAAAACGGATGAAATGTGGAAGGTATTTTATTGATAAGGGGAAAAAAATCCACAATCAATCACATTTGAATGTGAATGACTGCACTATAAATTGATAAGATAATAATATATCGGTGGTTAAAATTACTTCGTATCCACCATGTAGTCAACAACGGTTTGATATAAATTGCCTACAACTACAAATTGCCAATCATAAAACAAAACATTTATAATCATATTACAACCAAATTGTTGACTTATTAATTGAGTTAATTAAATAACAACTTTCAAATGATCATTCCATCAAATCCCAATGGGTTGAATTTACTGGATATCGATACTCTTCCATGATTACTTTCCATACCACAAAGAACGCCGTTTTTCTAAAAAAAACTAAACAATGGCAACTGGATATAACTCGAACAAGTTATGGATGCCAGAAAGCACTCAATAATGCGCTGCAGTATAACAAATTGAAAATGGTCGTGTTATATACGTTTCAAAAGGCATATGGCGGACGTTTTATATATTTTTGCATCGAAAACTGATAAAATCTTTTAGTTATGAGTATCTTGTGACCGCTAGAGCGTATTTGTTAAAAATTAGATGATAAACGTTAGTTTGTAATGTGTAAATAAGTCTATTATATCTAGAGTCTTATAAATATTGATAGTATTTTCGTGCGTGGACGTTTTGATCCGTATTGTTGAAAAACGAAAAGTCTGTGATATAAACAATACATAGGTGATAGATTAATTTCCTGAACAATTTTGTATATATTGTAAAGTTGTTATAGAATTTTAGCGAAAGTAATATATTGCGAGAAGACTGAGTAACTGAGTGGAGGATTTGCGAGCTATGTCAGCTGTGAACCTATTGTCTTCCTTGAGGGAGAAACCGACCGACGAAAACCCGGATGATGGCTCGAACCCCGAAGGTAAGTTACCAACACACTCCTTTTGTTTTATTTTGTACATATACCGTCATTGGTGCATTATTTTGCGTCAAAGATCTACAGTTCAGTTTACAAAACATTGACCCTGATTTCTTCAGTTTTCCAAGGGGTCTGTCGATGCCTTGGCGGGTACTGTTACCAATTGGTATTTGTACAACCCCAAGAAGCTGCCAACTCTTTGTATTCACTGCTTATAATAAACAAAATGTTGCAGGTTTTTATGTAGGTCACAAGCAAATCAAGATCGAATGTTAAACAACATTCGATCTTGATTCACTATTTTTGGACCCCAATCAATTTTGCTTTTGGCCTACTCTTGGTAGTAGAAACCAATAAGGTTTTCTAGCTTTTTAGTACTAGAACAGGTACATCTTTCTAAATATAAGACATCTATTGGATCACACAGGTTAATTGCATTAGAAAATACTGCTTATGTTAGTGTTTTGCATATTGTTTGCATAATGTAGGTGATTATAATAAGTCTTTTAATACTTAATTATCAATAGAAGATTATCATTATCTTATCATGGTTATCATAATCTATGGAAGCTTGTCATACATATTCAATTTCTTGGTTGACTTATTGACTATGAAGGTAAGTGATCATATTTTCTAGTGATAACTAGCATTCTTTTTGTGAGACCATTACATCGGGATAAGCAATAAGTATTGTAGTACTATGCTCCATGCACTTTACTTTAGCCTTTAAACTGTCTCAATTGATGGATTGGAGAGTATCTGCACTCTGGTAGATTAAATGATGGATATACATATTTTGTAATAATTTCTTTTTTATTTGTTTATCTATGTGGATAAACCAATTTTACTTTCCCATTTTACATAAAACACATCATCTGAAAACACATTTGCATTAGCAAAAGAAATGTTTATTATTAACAATTTTAATGGCAACACCAATAAATGCATGATGTGTACAAAAACTGTTTACATGTTTATCACTCAAGTGTCACCAAGGTAGTACCCGTAACTGTAGACTGATTAGTAAAACAGAATTTTAAGTATACATTCTTAAGGACAAAAGAAATTGAACTCGGGATGTAACATAGCCACAATTTTCTTATAGCGTCTGGCTTTGTGTGTTAATTTTGTAGGTGAACCCTACAAAAACAAATGACTGCTGTGTTCTGGGCTGGTTAATAGTCACTTGTCAGTTATTTTGTATTGTTATGACTTGAAACTGTTGTGTTCTTTTGTGCAATAATTATGACACTTGATTGCAATAGTATTTTCTAAAGGATGCTCAATTTGGCTTTCACCAACATTGCCAGAGCAAGGGCACTTCACAAGGAATGTGTAAATCTTTGAAGTGACTTTTCGGTGCTCAATATTATGTAAATAGTTAACACTATAGTAAAAAAGTTGCACCACTACTGCATCGTTTAACTTGTACTGACATTCTTGTTGAAACCAATTTTAAACAAGTCAATCAAACATTTGTGACTGGCCGTTTCTCAACATTTTGCCATTTCTTTCAAGTTTTTCTGAAGGAGGCCAAATAAGATCTAAAAATCAAATTGTCAAAGTACCTACTTCATCAATTTTAATACTTAATTTCATGCATGAGCATGTGAAGCCAATAATTAATTGTATTAAATACAAGGTTTTTTCTTTTTCTCATGCAGTGTATGAGTTATGTATGTATTGATAATGGTGTCATATTATGCATTTGTTGTAGGTTGTGTTTTGTTGGAGGAGCTTTTGGCTAAGTATTAACTGCCGCACTTGTCTATCGATTAGGTTAAGCTATGCTTCCCGCGGTTGGTCCGTGTATGAGTGACCATCTTTTCATACCAAGATTCCTCCTTGCTGTCATTTGTAGATCTTTACAGGTCGTCAGAAGCCCAAAGGTCTGACAACCGGTCTTACCAAGGAACATTGTGTTACCCAGTAACTGGGTTGTGGAGGTCAGATAGGCAGTTGCTCCATGTAAAATACTGGTATTCAGCTGCATCCGGTTAGACTGGAAGCCGACCCCAACATTTTTTTTTTTTTTTTTTTAATGTTGCCCCCACAGAAACAACTGTTCCCTACATTTTGACGAGTTATTTAAACATAAATGTAGGGAACAGTTGTATTTTTTTAGACCGTTGACACGAAGTATTTATCATTCTCTGCAACATTGTCTTTAGGACTGCACGTAAACAATGGGACGTAGCGCCCAGCGGTACGCGGGCGATTTTAAGTGCAACAAAAAAAATAGTCCACCTTTTTTTATTGACATTGGGATTTTTGCGTACTGGCCGAAAAGTACCTAGTTTTTTACGAATTTATGCGATAATATTCGAATTGATTTGTTTATTTTTTGTGTAGGTATTCGTAGGTAACGAACCTACTTATCACGATAAATCACAACTTTCGCAGTTTTCATGATTTCAGTGGTTCCTTTTAGGGTAATGGACATGCAGATTGATGTCGCTGAATTGATAACGGTACCGTTAGTCACCTGTCCGCCTGTATTTCACGTCTGCACTTATTTCTATGCATAACGGGAATACCCGAAACAGACAGTTAAAGCGCAGATATATTATGATTTTAGTGACACTTCAACGCACCTCCACACTCATTCACACATACACTCACCCACTCACACACTCACCCCCGCTTACACACACTCATACACACAAAATATACATTCACACACTCATAAACACACGTATAAACACACATTTATACAATCACACTCTAGTTTTCACACACTGCCATAAACACGATTTTCATTTTTCTTTTTATTAATTTTTCTGTTTTTTATTGGTTATATAAAAATAAAAATGTGTAACTATACCGAATTAGCACAACGTAACAATTATTGTTAATTAATTGAGGAAGAGCGAGGTTTATCCCATCTCAAGTATCTTCGGATTACTTTCAGGGAAGCCCCGGCAACTTAATTGTATAGATTTAAGATAATAAACACATAATACGCCTTCATATAATGCAAGTAAGTTATGCAAAAAAATATGTTAAAAACTAGAACGCATTCTTCACATCAATTCTATGTGAATATTTAAGTATTGTAGTAAAATACTTTATGAAATAAATTCAGAAAGTAATGTCTACCCAAAGCATAAAAAATTATATTACTTTCAAACTACATAATTATGATATTTTCAAACTTTTTTTTTTGTATGAATAGACTGTTTTATTATCCATAATTCTATCTGTGATGTTTTCCAAATATAAGTACATGTTTTCGTTACTAAAAATAAATATTCCTTAAGAAAGTTAATGGTTGCGCGGCGTGAGCGCGACGCGCATTTCAAGTATGGCCAAGGTCAACGGCGATGATCTGACCCTTAAGATCGATGTTCCGATTTGGCAGCCTTGTTGTATGTGAGATGGATCGCAGGAGAAATATCAACTAAGTAGTTTAATAAAAAAAAACTACATACGGACAAATTTACCGTTAGTAGGTAAGTGCCAAAGATCTGTGTACTGATTGATAAATTATACAAACACTAGCTGCGCCCCGCGGTTTGGTTGCGCGGCGTGAGTGCGACGCGCATTTCAAGTATGGCCAAGGTCAACGGCAATTATCTGACCCTTAAGATCGATGTTCCGATTTGGCAGCCTTGTTGTATGTGAGATGGATCGCAGGAGAAATATAAACTAGTTTAATAATAAAAAAAACTACATACAGACAGATTTACCGTTAGTAGGTAGGTGCCGAAGATCTGTGTACTGATTGATAAATTATACAAACACTAGCTGCGCCGATTTCACCCCCATAAGTCTCGATTAAGTGGGAATATCAGGATAAAAAGTATCCCATGACCTAACCTAAGTCATGGTCTACCCATGTGCCAAATTTCATTTAAATCCGTTCAGCAGTTTTAGCGTGAAAGCGTAACAAACAAACAGACAAACTCACTTAGCATTTAAAATATTAGTTAGGATAAATAGCGCCTCGAAAAGACATCGAAGAATAAAGACAGGTTTTTTTTATTAGCTGTCACTGCTTGGCAAAGGCCTTCCTCAAATTCTTCCAGGTATTCTTTTCCTGGGCCACCTCGAACCAGCCTCGGGTGTAGAAGTGGTGTAGATGTCGCAGGCAATTTAAGGCTTCTACATACCGGGGCGACTTGTCGCGCGACGCGACGCGACACAAAGGTACCGCTCGTCCCGCGACACGCGGGGCCTTTGTGCCGTGTCGCGTCGCGCGACAAGTCGCGCTGGTATGTAGAAGCCTTTATGTATGATTCCGCTTTTTACAAACGGCGTCGTCCGTTAACAAACGCTCGAAGTTTTTAAATATGCCGAAGAAAAAATGTAAAGGCTTTAATCTATTTCTAAAGGCGCTCGCCGGCCGCTACTGCGGCACCGCTCGCTTTGCTCGCGCACGGTTTGTCACAGTTCTAACCTAACCTAACCCATTTGGTCGGGGTGCATGCCTGGATGTCGAAATTCTAATAATTGCACGAGTTGCCAATTTACCTTCGGCATATTTCAAAACTGCTAGCGTTTGTAAACGGATGACGCCGTATGTATAATGACGAATCTTACAATCTGCCTGCGATATACATAATTATTATTATGACATTCATAAGTACCTAACTAACTGTAGTATTCTAATATCCATTTTCTTGACTACTTACCTACTACCTTAGCCGAGTTAATATGGCTATTAGAACATTTAGAACAAATCGGAGCAAATTAAATTTATTGCAAAACTTTTTTACTGCACCAACTTGTTTACAATACTATCAATTTCTCTGATACACGAATACGATCGGCCGTTCCATGCAAATTCAACCGGGTGCGTGATACCGTCATTCGGCAGCTATCGTGTCACGAATACCTACCGATTCATTTAACGAAGTTTAAAGGAAATAGAAAAAGTTTACTAACTTGTGACAGAATATCAAAATGCTAATTAATCAGGCACGTATACGAGAACAAAATATACTTTGAATAGCATGGTAAATTTCACATACCTGTAAACGCATCGAGATTCAGTTGTAATCAAGTCAATTGTAATAAAAACTTTAGTTCTTATTAATAAAGGAACAAAGGTTCAGTTTCTTATACGTCATTCGAAAAATAAAGGATGAAATACTTTTCTAATAAACCGAAGAATTCTACAACGAGTTTATTCGTAAAAGGTCCATTGTATTTTTCCTTAGACCTCCATCAAAGTGATTGCGCGTTGCGTGAGTCGATCCTTTGGTCAGCCCTGAACGTTTTGTATACAGGGGTAAGTATTGCAGGGAGGATCAAGGACAATTGGGCTGATCCCCCCTGATTGTGTACCGTGCACCTCTCAATATGCACCCGTCCGTTGCAAAGTTTCATCAGTTGAGATAAGTGGTTAAATGGCGTTCGGCGTCGCAGTAGTTTTCTGATTGTATTAAATTAAAAAAAAAAGTCTGCTTAGCTATTTCCAATATTCTGTGTGCTTTTCTCAATAGTCCGTTGGTATATAACATCTAAAAAAGTTTCGTTCAACGCTTCCTGAAAGAAGCCCAAAAAATCGACACGGCGCGGCGCGGGACGTTGACTGAACCATAAAATAAATTGTGATGAAGTAACTGTTGTGAAGTGATGATGTGGTGCAAAAAATTCATACAGTGGCATTTGACAAAGTTCCAAGCCGAAAGACATGGAAATAAGGCTAGTATGTTGATAGTTGATATAATAATTAAAATACAATGCATCACGTTTAATAGTAAGAAAATCGTACCTCCCAACGAAATCAGTAGCTTATGGTCTCATTCTCACAGATAGGTTTTTTATTAAATTTCTGAACATAATGTTTACAAAACGTAATTTTGAGTAGCGCTTCAATCATGTTTATAAAATTATGTTTAAATAGTCTTATTTATTTATTTATCAATTTAATCAGCCCCTAGAAAGTTAGATGAATCAGCGCGTTAATGATGTGAAGAATTAAAATGTATAGGTTTTTGCAACATTGGCTCAATGGCTAGCCGGTAGTGTAGTTGATAGCAAGTAAGTACAAGTTCAACACCTCATTAAAGGCTTCTACATACCGGGGCGACTTGTCGCGCGACGCGACTCGACACAAAGGCACCGCTCGTCCCGCGACACGCGGGGCCTTTGTGCCGTGTCGCGTCGCGCGACAAGTCGCGCTGGTATGTAAAAGCCTTAACGCGGGTTTAGTACATTCACATTACACAAACTTAACCACAAGTTCCTAATTTCCAAGCTTGATCAAAATGTTACCTTAATCTATACCTTAATCTAGTGTGAATGGATAGTAACACATAAGAATCGACAGTTCAAAATAATAATTCAACTTGCTCTATAGGTTTTCAATACCTATTGAATTGCAGACGCATGAAAACAACGACTATTGTATGTATGCACATTATCTACGATGCCTATTTTGAAATTCAAGAAAATAGTTACATCGGTAAAAAGCCCAATTGGTTTGCAATTGCAAATGCTACGGCTCATTTTACATCAAACTTTATTCCGAGAAGATTACATAACGACCTTCATATTCCTTTACTTGTGATCATAATTATCGTAATTCAATTTACATTTCAAAGTCAAGTCGAAAGTATGTCCGTATTCGCAAACTATTCTGTTTCCCTAACAATTTATCTGTATAGTGCAAAACCGCATTGCAGACGCTCTGCAGGATATTTCGACGCTTCAACTCATATCCATACGAAAAGGGAAACGAATACACCGAATATTAATTGATATTGCATTAAAAGTTTTGATAAAAAAACATAATTCAAATGACAAAATACGCATCAAACATCCCAACATTGCGAACGTTGTTTTTCAAGTTGTGTCATTATTTAGTCGTCTTTGTTCGTTTGCCGTTACGATTTGAACCAAAATAAATTAGTGTAAGGTAGATTTGTATTACAAAAATCTCTTTATCGCGATCTAGCGAAAATTATAAAAATGTTGAGGGTAGTCGAACTCCGTCGAGTACGCAACGACTGTCAATTTGAATCAGTCTTTGAGGCGTGTTCGTGCGATCCGTGTCGTTTGTGAAAATCCGTGATTTTCCTCTTCTTTCTTTTTCTACTGTGGTAGGGAATATTACGTCGGTTACACGTAGATGACCCCGCGTTCTGTGCAACAGCCTCTCTGACAAACCCCTAGTTTTAGCGTTTTATTGAGCTTAGGTTTATGTTTACTTGTTTAGTGTTTTATATATTATTTTATTTTTACAATCGTTAATCTTATTTATTTTATCGTTAGGCTAAGTTTTAGTTAGGTTATTTTTTTACGACGCCATTTTGTGGTGTGTCATCGTCATGACTGATATGGTTAGTAAGGAATCTCCGCCGCCGGTAGGTGAGGTGCTAAAGAAGGGGCGTCGTAGGACGCGGAGGGCTGGAAGTCGGGCCGCCCGCCAACGTGCGCGGAATTCCTCGGCCACACTAGCCGCTGTAACAGCAACTATCTCCCCTGAGAAGACAAGTTCCCCTGCCAAGTGCGCGGTGCACGCGTTTCTGCTCAAGTATCAGAGTGCGCTGAGGAAGATTCCCGCACAGCTGCCTCCGAAGGTCCACGCTGGTCCGCCCACTAAGAGGGTGAAGCGCGTGTCCTGGCGTAAGTTACGTCATTTTGTTTTGTTACATGTATTTAAATATATAACCTCCAATTTTAATGACTTCAGAAAAAGGACTAAATTGATATATTAAAGTATGGAAAACGTCAAACTGCTAAATTGATTTCCGATGTCCACTATTAGTGGTTCAATTAGTCTTCGAGATTGGTCGCATCGTGGAGTGGCGCGGTCGGATGCGAACTTCCCGCCCTTTGTGAAAGTGACGGTCATTTAGCCGATACGATACTTCCATTTTGCAGGATTTGCTAATCGTTCGATCACCGATCACGCTATCGTACTATATTGTCGTAATTATTTTTTATTAGTCACTGTTTTGCTTCTGCTTATCTTATTTTGATAATAAGCGATTGAATATTGAAATGACGTATTAGGAAGAACGTTTTTTAAAAATAACGTGATTTGGTTGAACAATATAATTAGTAACTTGGCTTGTCTCTAAATTACATAAAGTAATCTGTTTACTAAAAATTTCCTTTAAAATACTTCCCAAGTATTTTTATGTAGATACCCCTAACCAGTAATGTGACATGCATTCTCCAGACGATAAGAATGTTGTTACTCCTTACAAACATGAAACCTGCATTGATTTTATGACACATCATTTGATCATAAAATACTGGGGAACGTGTACGATTATGCCTTTACGGATTTAGCCATACTACTGATGTTTGTTGAAACGTACGTTCAGAAAAACCAATACCAGCAACAAATGTTTACAAAATAGTTCCCTCGCGTCTGTCAGTCTGTACGCTCGCGTATATCTTGGAAAATGCCGGAACAAAAATGCCAGTCTCTCGTGATTTTTTATTGAGACAATAGATTTGCTTTTGAATTTATTGGAGAAAGATTCTTCTGTTTCTACTATAATGTTAATTTTATTGTGATATTGGATTGTAGATATACGACAGTAAACTCATGAGGAATTGACAAAATTATGCGTCAATTAATGTCACGACTACTTCTAGTTTATAACCTTGAGTCTTCCATCTAATATATATTTCCGTCGCACAACTTGCATGGCTCATTAGAATAATTGCACAAGAAAATATATTTACGTGCAGTGAAATGTGGAGATGCTCTTAGCGACCATGTTATATATAGAGCATTGTTGTCGGTTGTAGTCTATTTGAGTGCACAGGCCGGGTTATATATCAGGTGGTAACTGGCGGCTACCCAAGCCTTTCCTTTAATACTGTCATTTATTGTTTAATTAAAGGCAACAGTATCCAGCTAATCCTCGCTGTGAAAAGTGCCAACATTTCTTTTGTGCTCTAAAAAAGAAAAACCTGTTTTGTCACAATTCTCAGGTGTAAATAGGACGACTCGTATTCCTAAATATATTTGTCGTAGACAGACTAACCCGATTATGTTTCACTTAGTCATAGACTCAAACATTTAACAATGCGTAAGACCTTTGTTACTACATAATTTCGTCAGATGGTACAGCAAAATTATTATAACTAGTTTTCGAGAGTATGAGAATCCCTGGTCTGAAAGATTCATCAAGTATGATCTGATCAGGAAATCTGCTATAGAATCTTTTGTCAGCTGCTGTCTTGGCTTCGCTGCTGGTGATCGTCTTGGGTGCAATGGTCTTCTAAGACCACAGCCAACGAAATAATTGCTGATAAACATTAGGAGGCAAGATTTTATACTTAACAAAAACCTTCAAATTGACCCACAGTTTGAAGTAGCGATTTGGCAGCCATTGAGAATTTGAGACACTTTAACGATGCGGCACGCGTTAGTGTATTTTCTATCGCTCGTTATACAAATAGGTCCGTGAAAGTGGTTAGTAATCCATTATTAGCCATTGAATGTACGCCAATGTGTACCATTGTTTATACGTATGTAATCTATGCAAAAGCGGTGTGGTGGACTATTCAGAACTAAAAGTAATATTGGAACGAATTTTTGAACATAAACTTTACAATGCTTGTATTGTTACAATGTCGTGCAAATTGAAATACACGGTTGAACATTTGTTTCGTTTTTGTTTGATTATTTATTTTTATTGTTTTCATGCTCGATTTGTAAAGCAAAAAGATCACACTTATATTATAGAAAAGGGTTCTTTAATAATAACAAGCTGAATGAATATAATATTGTGTAGTACTAAGTTATTCAATTTATAGTTGTTTTTCTACTAGATCAAATATATTCAACAAAGTTCATTGACCTTTAGCTGTGTTTTTTTGCACGTGTTAAGTATGTTTGTAATGTAAATTAGAATATTGTGTTGAATGTTATCAATGTTAAATTAAAACAGTGACTGAACTTATAAAACATCTGAAGACTAACAACAGAAATGTTATTTCTTCACGGAGGGAACTGCTCCTATGACACATGCCGTTCTGAGGAGTCAGGTCCACACTGACCTTTGACATCATTGTTTGTGTAGTCAGAGACATACGTACGTTGGTTGACTTATAGTACCACTCCAAAGTTACAGCATAAATAGGTACCTTCAATCATGCAAATGATTACTTACCTACTAGCCGACAGGTCCCTATACAGGGTTACTGGTAATTCGACGTATATCCGGCAGGGGCTGATAAGGGGGCCAAAATGCAACAAAATGCAAAAATGTATGGCCGAAATTCAATAGTTTTCGAGATATTAGAATTTTAAGGGTTTTTCGATATTTACCCAAAATTTGACATTTCATTCCAAATTAAAAAAAAACTACATATTTGAATGGGTACCATTAAAAATGATGTTGTAGCTGGCACTTCAATTAAGCTATGGACATAATTAAAACTACTTAATTTAACAAAATAATGAAAATAATGAGCGATATAAGAATAATATCTTACCAATATTTTCATTTTACGCTTCAAAAATGTTGTCTCGTCACAAAAATTTATATGACATTAATCGTACAAATAACTAAAACAACTTGCTTATCCTGTAAGCTTTCCAGAAAGGTATAAAAGTCAATTTTAAAATACATAATTCGTGGCATGGCATGTGTTTGAATCGGCGCGGGGAGAGAAAGGGTCATTTGTATTTGTATGAAATAAAATGCATAAAAAAATTTACATCAAATTTTATTACAAATTTTACACATCTTGTTCAAAATGAGCCCCTCGATTACGAATGCAGGTTCGAATTCTCTTCCTAACTTCGGTTTTCGTCACTCTTGATGTGAACGTTGTTCTCATCTGTTGCGCCGCGTTTATTATTCGCTGTCGAAGTTCTTCGACTGAATTTATTGGGGTCACATAAACTAATGCCTTCATATGACCCCAAACGTAAAAATCAAGTGGTGTGATATCAGGGCTTCGTGCTGGCCACGGAATTGGCCCTCCCCTCCCAATCCATCGGTTTGGATATCTCTCGTCTAGCCACTGTAAGTAGTTTTAATGATGTCCATAGCTTAATTGAAGTGCCAGCTACAACATCATTTTTAATGGTACCCATTCAAATATGTAGTTTTTTTTTAATTTAGAATGAAATGTCAAATTTTGGGTAAATATCGAAAAACCCTTAAAATTCTAATATCTCGAAAACTATTGAATTTCGGCCATACATATGGGGGGTTCAATTTGTTGCATTTTGGCCCCCTTATCAGCCCCTGACGGATATACGTCGAATTACCAGTAACCCTGTAGACTATGGAGTCCCTTAGGGCAGCATACTGGGCCCCACACTTTTTAAGTTATACATTAATGAGTTCTCTAACCTAGAATTAAATAACGCCGAAATAATAACCTACGCCGGTGACACAGCGATCATATTTCATGACAAGTCAAGAATTTTGTCGCCGACTGTAGTACTTGATGCTTAAATAAAATGCAATCAGCATTTTAATTAACATTATTAATTTATTAGAATTTTAAATGTTCTATATTGTTTTTTGTTTACAAAACGTGGCTTGTTGTATTGTAATTACTCCTAAAAGTAGGGAACCTACTTATTATACAATATTAGTTTTATTTTATGCGAAACCCGAAACACGTGTCTAGTATTTTTATGTAATGAATCTATGTACAACATTTCAAAACTGTAACATGAAAAATCACAAAGTTATAAGGTTGTTATGTTACCGGGTTGTCCGTACAAAAACATGCTAACGGCGGGCGCCCCCGCGCCTCCAGGGTCGTCTTGCGCTCATTGATAATAATTTGGCAGTAGGCATACCTAACCGTACGGCGATTGTATTGTAAGTAATTAAATGGTGATAACATTTTCCATCACACTTAAATATTTTTGGGACAAAATATAACATGGTGTAAAAAATATTGAAATCGAATCAGTTCCTTATTCTCAAAAAACTATATTCAGGTTTCGCATATACTAAAAATAATGTTGTATAATATGTCCCATTCAACTATTCAAATGAACATAATTTGCGCACGAGGTACACTCAAGGTCACTTGCTGACGAGGGGATAAAATAAGGGCACGGGGACATCATAAGGGAACGCACACATTGGTAATAACAATTCATGAACTACCTACACGCACGCAACATCTGCGCTCATTGACTGATTGACGCAAATATGTGAAACATAACAACTTCACACTTTTGTGCCCCAAGGGGGTATGCAGAAGTGTATAAGTACCTATACATTTCATCTGATTGCTACTTAACATTTTCTGATGGAAAAGCCTCACTTTGCCAGACCTGCACGCATTCTATTTCTACTCTACTGTAGAATAGAAATCGCGTGTCTACCCTTCTCGGTAGAAAACTGTCAATTGTCTACACGGAAACGTCATTTTTGTCTACTCTTCCGTCGACAAAACGCTTCTCTACGGTTCTCGTGCTAAGCCTGGTGGGAAACCAACGAGGCAGTGTGTGAAACTTCATCTTTATCTCAACTTGGAATCACTTTGCTATTCTGACAATGTTGTCAGCTCAAACCTCAATTGGAAGTCCTGGGTTTTTTGACCTGACTTCGACCATATTGAGAAAATGCAAAAAAATTGTTTAGGTACCCACTGTTAGTAATTCGAGGCTTCGAAGTGTTGCCAGCAACATTATTCCCCGCAAAAGAAAAACAATTTCTGAAACAATTTTGTGTGTGCAACTTTTGTTTCCCATGAATTTTATTTATTTCTTTAACCATTTATGTACACACACATAATTCACATATTTAAATAAAAATAAAATGATGGCTTCCGCAGACAGGCGCGACGTGACGGTGTGACGCGATTCTGGTAGAATCAATTTTCATTAAGTTTTCATAGAAATTGTTGAGTCGCAGATGGTATATTCTCATGGGGGAGGAGAATATACCATCTACCTATCTTACCTACTTTCACTTAATTCTAATGCGACATTGCATATTCCCCTCAAAAGAAAAACAATTTCTGAAACAATGTTGTGTGTGCAACTTTTCATAGAAATTGTTCTACTAGAGTCGCAGATGGTATATTTTCATGGGGGTGGAGAATATACCATCGACGTATCTTACCTACTTTCACTTCATTCTAATGTCCTTCCGTTTCCCAGGTGAGGACAACGTTGTGTCGGGTGGCGGGGGCGGCGACCCGGCCGTGCTGGCAGTGGGCCCGGCCCGCAAGACGCTGCAGTACACCCGGGACCAACTCATGCGCCTGCGCAACTCGCCGCTCGTCAAGCGCAACTTGGAGAACGCGTTCGCGAATTGCGAGGCGCTTGCGTTGTAAGTACTCAAACAATGTGTGATCTATTGACAGCTTTCATCTCTGTAATATAGATAAAAGACCATGCATCGGATGGATGGTTTAAATAGGGGAAGACCAAAGTATCGATGAATGAACGTGTGTGACTACCGAAATGACGATTAATAGAGTAGTATGGAAGAAATAGACATGTTACGCCGACCCCAAATTAATTAGGGTTGATTAGGGGGGGGGAGGGGGTTTAGGGGTTAAGAGAATTATGATGACCACGCAACGGGTGATGTGGGTTAACCGGCGTGTATCATAATAAAAAATTCGAAGACTAATGACATCCACCAACCCGCCCTGGGTCTGGCTGCGCTTCTTCAACTGTAAATTTGTATTTTTAGGGTTCCGTACCAAAATGGTAAAAAGGAACCCATTTGTTGCTTTCCATGCATTATGGCTGTCTGTCTGTCTGTCGCACCTGGATATCTCAAGAACTACTAATGCTATCAACTTGAAATTTAGAATAGTTTTAGATGACGTTTGCCCAACTATTTATCAAACAAGAAAGAAACTGAAACGGGGTCTTAAAAATTTTAAGTCGGGCTACTAGGGCATGTGGGGTATCTTAAGGATGAACGCTGTTTGCACATTCTCAAACATTTTTTTAGGCAGCATATTTTCCGTCTTTTAATGAAAATTTTAAAAACAAATACCGTTTCCCCCCTTATCTCCGAAGTTTTTATAGATAAAAATCTGAAATTATTTGATGTGATAGAAGTTCATGTAAAGATTACAGGAAAAATAAAACGATGTCTCTAAATAGCACAGTTTTTCACAAATCATCAACGCCATTTATACGTACGGAACCCTCGGTGCGCGAGTCCGACTCGCTCTTGACAGGGTTTTTTTTTTTTAAGCTAGCTATAAGTATTATGAAAATTTCTCATGGCCGGCCGTATCAGTACAATATTCTGCATTTCATCAGAATATTGTCAATCTAAGTTCTATAAACAGCAATACTCGACCTAAGTTCGAGTCCCATTCGTTGAACTATTGCGACGATCATTTCTAACATAAGCGTGTTGGCTTTGTGGAAGGGGTGAACAATTGAACATGAATAATAGTAATTTGGAATACCTTCATATTGCAGATTATTCTAAAATTCTTCATTCGGAGAGGTCGTAGTGAAAGTTAGTTAATTGCTTGGATATTTTTCTAAGTAATGGCTTAGAACAAAATTACACAAACCGGGGATGCACGTTTAAGCTTTAACGTGCATTCTACAATATTCTGCCGACATTTTTAGTATAACAATTTACTTTATTAATAAGTATTTTTATTGGACAAGACCAATTTTATACTTTTCTTATCAGTAACTTTATGACATTATAATTATTTATTTATTTTCTTTATTTTCGAAAGGCTTTACAGACTAATAACATTATAATAACAATAATATTTATCTAAGTTGCTAATTAAAAGCCCCCACAGATAAATACAAAATGAGTACTCCCTCTTAAATCTAAGTCCCGTATTACAGAACGTCACTCAACACTCAAACACTACATATTTAGTATTGAAATTATCTATCGCCTTTCGTTAAATATTGACATTACCTGAAATTACCTATTGTAATTTATTAAATTACATTGACATTGGTACTACTGAATAATTATAAATTAATTTACTTAATTGGCAAACGCCTAAAATAAATGTATATTTGTACGCCAAATGGCAAAACATTGAGAAACTATACTAGTTTATAAATAAAGAATATTCATTGATTGATTGCTTTTTGCAAAATACTGATTTGTGAAATGGAAATGTTCAACAGGGTGTTGAAGAGACGTTCTGATTCGCCCAACGAAGAAGACCGAGGCGCGAGAGGAGATGCACCCAACGAAAACCATAAGGTAACCAAAATTACGCTAAACGTATTTAATGCCTTTGTGTATGTGATGGTGTAAATTCACCTAAGCTTACGTAGCGTTAAGCACGCAGGGCGAACGGTATATATTTAAATTCCATCCGCCTTATTTAATAAACGCGGTAAAGATACATCAAATATCACTTTTATTTTCGAGGATTAAGTTTGGCACAACTTTACTCCTCTCTTATTAATAAGGGGGTATGAATCAAACTAGCCTCAAAATATGTCACCTCATACATATCATGTCTCAATGGCATCGATCGGCCGTGGTGTGGATGTGGATGGACCCTTGGCCCTTATTCTACTATATACGGATACTCAAACATTGTTTCATCTCTGATCACCCTAAGGCCCGGCGCCCATTGCATTGGCAGCACGGCATGGCAAGGTATTTTTAAGCGACGAATAAAAATATAACTTAATAAATAAAATAAAATATCTTTTTATTAATTACAATCTAATAACCGTTTTATCTATAAATCTATATTTATGCAAGAACCCCGGATTGGGTGAAGGCCTCCTCCATAGATGCCCTTTTGTCTCTGTCTTGAGCGACTTATCTCCAGTTTGGGCCTGCTGTTCTTGTGATCTCGTCTTCCCACCTTGTCAGTGGTCTCCCTCTGCCTCTTTTGCCTAGCGGGTCTTTCCATCGGGTTACTTTTACGGTCCATCTCTGGTCTGTAAGCCTCGCTACGTGACCTGCCCATTTCCATTTTAGTTTTTGTGCATAGCTCAAGGCATCAGTTGCTTTTGTTATTGTTCTAATTCTTGTGTGTCTTTTATTATCTATTCTCCTTATCTTGAGCATGCCAACTTAATAGTATGGAAATAAAGTTGATATTTCAATGTTAATAGAATGCTAGCATACCGCGGTATCGTTTTTGTACTTTCGACCATTGAAATTTCAGTTTTATTTCCATACTTTTAAGCCCTATTTTTATTTGTCGCCTAAAAATACCTTGCCATGCAGTGCCGCCAATGGGCGCCGGGCCTAATTCTGCTAGTGCTTACTGCTTAAGCTAATATCAGACGCTTCACTCGAGTGAAGGTTCATTTATGTTTAATTCCACAAAAATACATAGAAAATAACTTTCAATTGCTCATTTCAATTAAGTTTTCTATCACTCGGCGCGCGAGTTAAAGCTACCGAGTCCAACATCGTTGGATCGGTTTAGTAATGAATTAATTTTTCACTTGTAATGACTGTTCACAAAATGCCGAATGAAAGACATAAATTAACAAAAACTGTAGTGTCTTATATCAACTTTCTAATTATTGAGCATAGATCTCACTCTCAACCCTTGGGTAGCAATCTCAGCTGAATGTAGTTTTAAATCGTGTCTCAAACAGAGATTCCATATTGTCTGTGGATCAGTCTGTTCCTGTTAATATTTTGTTTTACTCGTCAACTCAAAATAATTAATAAAGTTTTGCCTACCATTGGAATTTTTAAATTGCAATTGCGTGTTTTTGTTAACTCTAAATTATTTGTAAGCGGTATTAAGATACTCATTGTTACGTACTATGTGGTGTGGTGAAGTCGAACAAGCAATTTGGTATACAGGCTTAAATATTCATCTTTCCACTACACTGCCAATATTCATTTTTATTGTGTGCGTATAACATTTTAAGCTTATGGCATACGTAAAGGAGTGAAGTAAAAGGATTGAGTACAATCAGTAAGTCAGCACGAAGTTAACTGTCAGGATGCCGAATACTTAGCTTGTTGTTGTTGTCGTTATTGTACAGTGTCCAAACAAATTCTCGAATTGAAGAAGAATCTTTTGATAATGTTCGCCTCAAGGAAGATGAAGAATTTCATCTCGAGGGGATAATGAAGGACTACTCTTTGAAATCAGGCATTTATTTGCCGAAATAGCAGATCTGCTATTGTCTCGAAATCAAGTAAGTTATGTATACGTTCATGCATGTTTTCAATTATTTTATTTTCTTTTGTCGTATACAACTTTAATGAATGATCTTTTCAGGCGTCGGTTGAACAATTACGCCGCCTTTCGGAAACTTTCAAAATACGCCAGAACCCTTTGCCGAAGGAGCGCAAGAACCTGTATGCCCTCGAGATCGAAACGCCATATGCCTTGAAATCTAATTTACGTGGTAAGATTTTTGTGCAGCTTTTCTTTTTCTGAACGTCAAGTAGCCCATGCTAAAATAGAATTAAGTATATTTTACTATTGTTGATAAGATAATTAGATTGGAGATTAGGATAATTTTAACGAAAATGTGCCATTTTTTGAGAATTAAGTTGTCTTAAAATTGCCTCATGGCATTAAAAGTCCACCATGTATCACATAGTGCTTATAGGTGTAAATAAGTAAATAGCAGTATATAAATATGTATGTACAAAACAAATTAGCTATTTTAGATTACAATCTAAATACCCTTTAGGATTGCATCCTTATATTCAATCATAAATTTTATCATTCGCAGGAAAATCTATCGATCTCCCATATGGCCAGTTGCAATCAGTAAATTTTGGTGGTCCGAAGCTTACTGGAACACCCAACAAGATGTGAAAATGAAGAGCTTGAAATATTTAAAAAGGAGCATATAAGTAGGGAACGTAGGGCTGAAGAGTTGCACAGTCTCAAAGTCAGGCTTTTAAAGGAGAAGCACGAGTTGGAGATGACAATTCTGTCAGAAACGGTCAGGCTTTTAAAGGAGAAATATGAGTGGGAGTAGAAGATTTTGTCAGAAACGTTAAAAGAGGCACGAGCGAAATCAATGGCGGCAGAAAAGGAAACTTAGGAACCAGTAAAGGATAACTTTTTGTTATAAAGTCGTCCACACTGGAAAGTAGCCGATGGAGCGCTTTTCAGCTAATTTGATCGCTAATGTGAAGCCGGTTTTGTATATATGTATGTATACATATAACGTTGTTAATATACTTATGAGTTTTTAGTGTGATTTGATAAAAATAAACATTATATTATATAGATTTCTAAATGATAAGTATTCTGATGTGATTCGTTGTTTTATATTGTTTTTTAATAAGTAAATAAAAAAAATCTAATGTTTTTTTATTACAAAATAGACCCGACAGACAGTCCAAATTTCAGTAAATTTGATATAAAAAAGTCCCATAATTAAGGACCTACAGATCTTTCTGTATTTGTTTTTTTTTTTCAATTTTCTCCATAACTATCTACACCTTCGGACAACCAACATTTAAAAACAAAAATAATTGCCAAATCTGTGCGCAGCTGCTCTCAAGATGCGCTTACCAAACAACATTTAATTTTTATTACCGTGCCCAGCATGCTTTGTAGGCAGTTAGTTATATCTGATTAAGGGTTCGATCGTCAGGTAACTTTTACCTTAAGTTAAAATGCGACGGTACAAATGCTTGTACAAAACGCCCAGTAAAAGTATACGCTTTGGCAATCATCGTCTATCTTCGTAAATACGAACGTGCGATGATGCGATCTAATATAGATTTGTGACCCTAGAACTACTTAGTTGTTTTGTATTACCATGGTTATAAAATTAGAGATTAACAAATCTATGCAATTACAAAAAACGTTGAGTGACATATTATAAAAAAAGAGGTGCGACCAGAGTAGGTCACCAAACAGAGAGAAAGCTTCAAACAAACGCGCAATTATAGGTGCACTACTACAAAGCGCGGTAGTGAATACCTTGAAGCTTTAGGTCTGTGGGGGGTTACTCTGTAGCCCGACGAACATACGAAATTTTCCGAATTACGAAAAAACGAAGATTACTGATTCTGCATTAACTGTACTTAATACAGGGTAGGTTTTTGAGACGGGGCAGTAAGGGCCCTTAATGAGGACCTTAAGGCACCTCGCGCACTAGACGACCATGACTGGTCGTAGTCGTGGCCTCAACCTTGGTCACAGAAGGTACGGTTGGGCTGCGATCAAGTTTGCGGCCACTTCGGTTTCTTTAGTAAATCTGATCGTTGCGGCCACTGGTCGTGGTCGTGGCCGTCTAGTGCGCGAGGTGCCTAATCGTTGCAGCTACAGGAAAACTGTCTAACAGCCTCACTCAGAAAGGTTCATTAAATTAGTCCTAATTACTACTTAACTAATTAGCATTAAATCCGTTAATAAACGGTACATCACAGAGACATAATTTAAGGGTTCATTAGTTAGTTGCAGTTTTAAGTATCCGTAGGGCGAAGCATCATCAAATTATCTTATCGATTGCATATCGATAAACCCTTGGTGTAGCCACATTTAAAAAGTGTTGATATTAAATAACAAAAAAGTATATTTAAACACGTTGAAAACTATTATTCATAGTAATTTATATGACAATCAGGGGGCCTAAAATGGACGCTTTGGCAGAATCATAATATGATCTGCGTACAATTCATACATCCCGCAAATCATCTGTTTGACAGCTGCTATTTGACATTAGACGTCAATACAGCAATTCTTATTTTGTGAACCACTTTACGAAACTGTCAAACAGATGAATTGCGAAATATGAATTGTACGCAGATTATAATAATTATGATTCTGCCAAAGCGTCCATTTTAGGGCCCCAGTTCTTTTACTGTAAGTATTTACTAAAATGCAAAGTGAAATAGCTGTTTTCATTTAAATAAAATCAAGCTATTTCGACTTAGGAGACTATCCTTAACTTTGATTCGCATTCACAGAATTTGAAAAAAAAAAAGTCTGCCAGAAAATGCTAACATAAACAAAATCTTTCTTTGATGCTAATCGATCCGGTTACATAAAGGATCAAAAAACGATTGAACTGACATCCCCCCCGTCCCTTGCCCCCGCCCGCCCGCGCGGAGCAAGTAATTACAACAAACGTCCCTAATAATAATACACAGATACTGCATACCCCCAATGGTTCAGTAGTCAGTAGCGCCCTAAGCCTAGGTTCGACTATGGGACGCCCTTAGCTGTGCTACTTAAATTTTTCTAACACGGCGAGAGGCCCTCCTGGCCCCGCCAAAGATCGGTTACGCAGAAAAGGCACTCCGGAGCCATCTGCAATAGGTCATTATAAAAAAAAAAAAAAAAAATTGAACTGACAGAGGTTTGAGCACTAGAAATGTTAGAAATAGCAAACGGCTTTGCCCATATATTTTGTAGGAAATGAACAGCAACTAAAAGTTAGGTACTTGAAGTTCAAAAGGGTTTTATCACTTAGTGATAATAATGTCACCCCCGTAACAAAAAGATATGCATCAACGCTGTTGCATGCCACACCAAACAGACATTGTCTTTCATGTATCAAATCAAATCAAAATATTTTATTTCACATAAACCTACATAGGCACTTATGAAACGTCAGAAACTAGGTGCACGGTTCAATTGGTCGTTTCTTATGGATAAGGGCTGGAAAGAAACTCCACGGTTACTCTTTTAAAAATAATTGGCTTTCACAATGTTTTCAAATTACAGTGTTAATTGGTATGGGAAGACAGTGTAGGCCCGTCAACAAGCACCAAGTACTTAACCAAATAGAAAATGGTCTACAAATCTACAGTCTTAAAAGCCTACAATGTTCTTACATTCACAAGATATAAAATAATCTATATAAAATATTATTAAAATAATAAAAGTAAAAACCAATTTAAACTAAAGGACATGAATGCCATTACAACCAATTATCTGAATTAATATCCTGTCCACAAAAGCCACTAATAAATAGTTGAAATTAAAATTGTAGGTATATAATTAAAAGTTTATGTACGTTCCGGTCACAACCATTAACACTTTGACAGTTTGGCACAAATCCGTACTTAATATTTTTGTGTTCAATAGGGCGGCGTGTACGGCCGCGACCGCGACCGGGAGCGTCGTTCTGCCGACCCTCGGGAGCGCGTCCGCAAGGAGAGCGAGCCGAGCGGCGGCGGCATCGTGCTGTCGCCGCAGCGCCGGAGCTTCACGTCAGGCTGTGGGGCCCCGGGCGCCGCGCCGGCCCCCGCGCCGCCGCCGCACCTCGCGCGCACTAGGCCGGAGTCGCCGCTCGCAGCCGCCGTGCCCGCCGGGCCCCCGGCTCATCAGCCCGCGCTGCATCCGGCGAAACCTGAACAAGGTATGATCACAGGAATGCGTGACGGTCGATACTGACTACTGAAATATTATTTAAAATAAGGTATAAATAAGTTCTTATATATTGAACAATTACACTGTCGTTTAGTTTTAATAAATATATATTTTACGCCCTGGCTGGAGGCATTAAGCTCATACCTTAGGGGCAGTCACTGGAATATCCGGTTAGTCACGGCGTCTCAAGGCCTACTACGAGATGAGGTGCTCACGAAATCGCTTATCTTTCTTTTGTATTAAGTCTGACAGTGACAGCGGTTTACCTGTTGTCAGCGTCTTAATTGGAAGTCGTTATGGCCCTCTCAGTATAGAATAGAATAAAATACACTTTATTATGTACACCATAAAAGCTACAGATATAAATGTTGTCAGTACAATATTCTGCTTTCCATCAAATTATTGTCAATCTATTAACCAAGCTATAAACAGCTGCAATTAGCACAGATTCAGGCGTCAGACAAGCGAACGCGAGGACCTAAGTTCGAGTCCCATTCGTTGAATTATTATGTTGAAGACTTCCAACATTAGCTTATTGGCATTGTGGAAGTGAACGGGAATATTAGTAATTTGCAATACATATTGCAAATTGCTTACGTTTTAATATTCTTCAGGGCTTAAGTCAGTTCAACTAGGGATATTTACCTAAGTAATGGCCTAGAACAAAATGGCAGAAATGTTGGGATGCACGTTTAAGTTTTAATGCACGTTAAAGGCCTGCGCAGACGAGGGACTTTTTGCCCGCGGACAATATGGTATCGTAAGGAAATTTAACGCGCACGTAGACAAAATGCCGATAGGAATTCTATACGATTTCAAATTGTCCGCGGACAAATGTCCCTCGTCTGTGCAGGCCTTGAAGCTTAAACGTATTCCCTGGTTCTACAATGTTCTGCCGACATTTTTACTACGGTAATTCACTTAGTCTTTGTTGATTTTAGCACTAATGTAACTCAAATTGGTTTCCCAAGAAAACTGTGCATAGAAAAACCCACCAATAGAATAGCTGTTTTGAGTAGGAATCAATGTTATTGGTGGGTTTTTATTAATCACCACAGTCACCACTTAGGCTCCCTCGCACAGGTCTGGTGGAAAGCCAATCTCAATACTGCCTCAGCTTAGTAGTATTATTAGTTCATATACAGGGATGAAATGGCTTTTATAAAAACAAAAGGATGCTCAATTTTTTTTGTATGTAAGAACTAGCCGTACATTCATCAGTATTATTAACGTAACTTATGCTCCATTTGAAATAAAATTAGACATTTAAATAAACTTGTTTACAGTCCGTTCAACCAATTTTGAGTTCTATTCCTTAGGCATAAGGGTGGCATTAAAAGCAAAAACGTAGTTACAATACCAACTATTTATTACAGCTGCCATTTGTTATGCCACCAACGCAATAGAAGTCAAAATCGGTTGAACGGACTGTAAAGAAGGTTTATTTAAATGTCTAATCTTATTTCAAACGGAGTATAGTAAAACAATAAACATCTGATGAAATTCATTCATTTGCGTCCAGAATTTACAAATTTAAAAATAAAGTGAATAAATTGTCTACCGGAAATTAAAATAATTGCAAGTTATTCAAATCCATTTCTAGGTTATTACCTGAATCCCTGGATATTTCCTTCTAAACATACGCCTCCTGAAACCAATACAGCAATTAGCTTCTAAAATACTGCTTCATTATTTTTGCTTCTTTATTTTTCATTTTTTAAACAAAAACCCTTTCATTTCCAAAGGCAGTGCCATAACTCCTGTTTCCGCCGCAGGAGGTCGCCGCATCGGCTCGGGCCGCATCATGGTGCGAGACGTGCCGAACAATGCGTGGGAGGAGGGCGAGTACCGCGGGGCGGAGCCCTACCGCCCGCCGCGCGAGAGGGAACGCGACCGCGAGCGTGAACACAATCCCAGGCCTAATAACGACAGGTAAGACTCAATTTGTATCATCATCTGCCTAGGTTTTTTTAATCGACTTCCAAAAAGGAGGAGGTTATATGTTCGGTTGTATGTTTGTTTTTTTTATGTTTGTTCACCGATTTCTCCGTCAATTTTGGACCGATTTTGAAAATTGCTTTTTTTTATCTATGTTAGAGTCGGCTTCCAATCTAACTAGATGCAGTACTTTACATGGAGCGACTGCCTGTTACTGATAAGCACTTTCATCTCTTGACAGATTTTTAACATTCGATAAGTTAGAACCGTGTATTCCCGTTGTCCCCGTACGCCGTGTCCCCGTTCTACGGGGACAGCGGTACTTCAATTAAATATTTAAAAATACTTCCCGTTGTCCCCGTGGTTTGGTTTTACATTCAAAAATATGTTTCTGGCGTTGTGTGGTCACAGTTTTAACCTAACCTAGCTGTTTCGGTTTAAAAAAGGTTTACTTCGTACGATAAGGGGACAACGGGAAATAAATTTAATCACCGTCCCGCTGTCTGTTGCTGTGTGATATGGCAAACGGGAATACACTGTTAGAACTTAGCATTTCTAACTTAAGGGGCCGTGCACGAAATCGGCTGATTTTGATCAATTTTGTTCATTGGATGTGAGAAAGGGAAAAATAATTTAAACAACATTATTTGTGATTTGAAATGTCGTGTTCTTTGTTTTGCATGTGGCGGAAAGGGATTTTGCAAAACTATAGTATATGCAACAAAATAATGTTGCAAAAAAACCTATATTTTTTTTAAAACCCAGTCATGTTTGTGTTTTTTCCTATTGTTTAGCAAACCTTAGCAAGAAAATTAAATATCACACACTGGGCTTCAGCTATCCTTGAGATAAATAAAAAAAAAATATTTTAGATTATACAATATCTTCATTAAGTAAATCAAAGGCGCATATACTATACTTTTGGGAGCACAAAAGCGATGAAATAACAGGTGCTGTGACTGACACCAATGGTTATGCACCACAAAACTGAACTCATAAAGTTACACAGACTTAATGTTTCAATTATTTCAAGCTCTCACAATTAGATAATAAATTGAAGAAAAAGGGCTTTTTCGTGCACGGAGCCTTAAATGTGGACATTTTATTAGGTATTTAACTTATTATGGCCATTCCTGTCCAATATCTTTTGCATCTATCAAGATATTGTAAACAGAATTTTTCTTTGTCAATATGCCAACTACCAATCTCAGCACTTGATTTGGCCATTGGACTATTGCAGTGGAATAGAATGAATATTAGCAATTATTCGTGTGGTGAAAATTGCTAGTATTTTATAGATATACTTATGGCCTATAACAAAATGGCAGATAACAGGTGATGCGCGTATGAAGACTTTGCGTGCGTTGTATATTACTGCCTACATTTTTTTTATTCAGGTGATTTACGTTAGGACTGTATGCGAAACCAGAGACAGGAAGGTTTTAATTTGCTTAAGGATAGCAAGCGTTTTTAGTTTTTGAAGAAAAATAATACATTGTGATACAAGGGTGGAAAGTAGGTGGCGAGGATTTTTGATGACACGAGTTTGCAATAACCTACACACCCGTGTACCACACGACGTTTTTCAATACACTTGTGGGAAATAGTAAAAAACAAATAAAATTTTAATTAAAATTTTCCGTAAATGGCGCGTTTTTGCAACTGGACATTTTTTTTTTACTTTTTACAACGAAAACAGCCTATACAGCCTATTCGATTTTTGACAAATGTTGATATGAAAATAATTAAATTAAAACTGGTAATTAAGTATACTAATGAACCATTTCAAAGACTTTTGAGAATTCAATGCTAAGGCGATTAACACACGGCACCGCGAACCGCCGCGGTAGGCGGTGAAGCGGATCTCAACGTCGCTTTAGCCTCTAATAAATCCGTTGATGCCTAACACACGTACACCGCCCGACCGCGCGGTTGAGCGGTGCTCTCACCATATGAAACCGCGGCGGTGCGCGGTGCCGTGTGTTAATCGCCTAAGGCGTACGGACTCATTCATTTTTCCTCGTATAAAATCTATCCCATTTTGTTCTATGTATGAAAACTCCTTGCTACTAAACTTTTTAAATTGACTTATAAATTTAAAACTCAACTGCAAAACTAATGATAGAGCTCGTATACAAAAGTCACGACCGCGTAACAGAAAGATGCCTATGCAGAAGATTTAATTTTCGAATCATAATTATAGCCTCTGAAAGTACGCCATGTTTAACAACTGTATTGAAAAAACTGATTAAACTAGGACTTCCAGACGGTTTGTTGCAAAAAGCCGCGGCTTGTCGTGAATTGCCTCACTATTACTTCTGTATTGATAGCTGTAAGCAACCCACAATAAAAAAATAAAAGTGCTGTTTCAATCAATAACAATTCTATCCCGTACGGGGACCTGCCATGTTTTGTCTCTGCATCACCCTAAGGTTGACTGGTAGAAAATGCCTCAGGCATTAAGTCCGCCTTTGTACAGTGATTTTTACTTGTGCATCATCATCTCATTGACAGCACGGTTGGCGCAGTGGTTAAGCAATGGACTGCTGCGCTGCGTGTCGCGGGTTAGATTCCCCCACATAACAAATATTTGTATGACCTACAAGTAGTTGTTCCGGGTCTGGTTGTTTGTGTATGTGAGTTTAAATGTTTGTAAATGCTCCCACAATACTGGATAAATTCCTAGTGTGGGTTTAACGTTAAAAAAAAAAAAAATCAGCCAAAAGACGTCCACTGCTGGACATAGGCCTCCCCTAAAAAGGGGGGGGGGGATTTGCCATGATCGCCACCCTTGGCAGGCGGTTTGGCGATCGCAGTATGGTTTTAAAAATGCATAGAGAATGCTGCTGCCCATTCTCTAGTAAGTCCCTTAGTCGCCTTTTACGACACCCTCGTGAAGAAATGGGTGCTGTTCTTTACGTCCGGCACCAAACGGAACCACCTACTTGTGCATAAAGTTTTAATAAATAAATAACGTTGCAATGTTAAATTACAGAAAATCTGCCGGTTCTAACTTCGGTTTTATCCTTGCAGTCCCATCTCAATAACTCACTATGTATATGGTTGTGTCTTAGTACAATACTACGACTTACGTTATGCGCTTCGGCAATAATCGTATTGTAATCTTTGAAACCAGTCTTTACACCAACTTCTTTGCACAGGTTCGAACGGCGCTCGTTTGGTAGAGACTCCTACTCCTCTGACATCAAGAGGGAACGGGACGATCGATTCATCAACGAGAAGATGCAACACAGGTTTGTAATTATTTATTACTTTTGTAGATGTGTATGTCCGACTTGCTGTACACAATGGTCTTTGATCACCACTCTTCAATGGCTGGGCTTCGAATACAAGTCTGAAGTTGTGTTTCATTCAGGGACCATTTTGGTTACCCATTGAAAGGATTTTCGATAGCGTTTTTATAAGCGGTTAAACAAAAACCCATACGAAAAAAAAAATGGTGGTGGTTCTAAAATGGTAACCAAAATGGTCCCTGGGTAGAATAGAGATAGAAAAGTCATGCTACGCGTGCTGGGCGGTTATCGAAATAACATAAAACTATGATTTTTTCATGTTACTGGGTTTCAAGTAGGTATAGAACCCATTAAATGGGTTATTGTTATGTAACCCTTTCACTGGTTTTCAAGTAGGTATAGAACCCATTGAATGGGTTATTATGTAACCCTTTCACTGGGTTTCAACTATAAAACCCATTTAATGGGTTACCCCTTCGAAAGTTTTAACTCTTAACCGGGGTTATACGGTCCCTGGTTTCATTACTTAATATCAATCTTCCTGCCTTTTTCCAATTAAGTTGGGGTCGGTTTCCAGTCTAACCGGCTGAATACCAGTATTTTACATGGAGCGACTGCCTATCTGACCTCCACAACCCAGTAACTGGGTAATAGTATTATCTCATTAATTATCCAATGTACTACGCTGAAATTTTACTGATATAAAACTGAACTAAACAACTCATAATTGACATAACATTCAGTTCATATATCCAATCCAGTGGCCAAATAACACCGCGCGCATCAAGACCGTGCTCGTGAAGAACTGAATATCATCATAACTTGTTAAATACTTACAGGATACTAATGAAACTTCACATACATTTGAAGGCATTTACAAGCTTTGAAATAACGTTTAAAGTAAGTCTTTAGACCTCTTATTGAGAGTGCTGGAACCAATTGAAGTGTTTTTCTATTTAATGAAATAACCTTTAAACTATGCATTATTTTGGTTTTATTATTGCAGAACAAATTTAAACTAATTCCTAAGAAGTCATGTACAAAATATGATAAGAATCCGCTTAACCGTTTCAAAGATCTAGCAAAACCAAAAACGTTACCCCAGCAAAATCTCGAATAACTTCGCAACCGATGAAAGAACAAATACAAAATAAGGCACAACATTTACTTCATCTAGACAACTAATTTTATAGCTAGTATTTATTTAAATATTCCCATTAGAAAGAAAAAGGTCTGGCTGGGATAACGTTACCCCAGCAGGAAATGTTTTTGTGAAATAATTAAAAAACTATAAGCGCAATAAATTTAACAATGTGCGCAACAATTACAGAAGCCGTAAAACTAATTATCTATTAGATTCAAATGACCATTTTCGACAACATCTGGCCTGGGTAACGCACACCTTGGTATTACTGGTTGTCAGACTTTCGGAGTTCTGACGACCTTTAACGACTGTCAAAGATCCACGAATGACAGTCGGGACCAATGCCTTAACGTGCTTTCCGAGGCACGGAGGAGTCTCGGTATGTAAAGATGGTCACCCATCCACGGACCAACCCCGGCAAGCGTAGCTTAACCTGATGGATCGAACCATGTGGCTGTTATTGCTTAACCACGAGCTCCTCTTTATATCAGGAACTGTGTAACCGTTGTTTCGGTCTCCAGAAGCTGGATCCTAATCAAAATGCATTCCATTTTACATTACGAGTATGTAGCAGACCATTTTCAATTTACATGATTTATTATCCAGCCTCAAACGATCCTCTTGTTAGGCCAAGTTTATGGCCTTGATACCTACTAATCGCCGCAATGATTATCCGATCCATGTTTCACATGTAATTTTTTTTTTTTACAGAGAGGACAACCGTAGATCTGGTGGTCGCTATTCTCAACGACGCCTTGAGAAAGAAGATGAACCCGAATGGTGAGACATGCTTATTTTTACTCATATCATAAGGTACTAGCTTTTGCCCGCGGCTTCGCCCGCTTGGAGGTCGGAAATTATCCCTCGGAAACGTGCTACAGTTAAGGCTCCCAGTCAGCATGATTTTTTCCGACATCTTTAACAATATTACCAGAAATAAGGACAAATTACGTGCTCCATTTCACCGGGTGGGTTCATAAGGTTCATAACTCATTTGTTGGATTTGGTATAACTTTTTATAACAAGCTACCCTCTTCCTTGCTAGATTTGCCTTTTAATGTGTTAAAGTTAAATCCAATCTTTGTTCAAAGGCATACTATTCTATCAACGACTACTTAAACGATAAGAACAGTTGGTCGCTGTGATTAACTCAAGACAATGTTCATGTTCTTTCTCCAGATAGGTTATATGAGTTCCTATATTTCTTTATTTTATTTGACTGTCTAAGTCAAAAATCCACTCATTACAATGTTCTTTTATGAGTTGTATTGCAATAAGTGGTTAGCTAGCGACCTCAGCAAATTGATCACTTTATTCTTGCCTGAGCAACCGGCAGCAAGTTCGTCATGCTCCCTTAGATGTCACTGCTTGCGGTAGCGTCGGGGGTCGGGTTGCCTCCTTCCCTCAAATATGCATACATTTGAACTTTAGAAATCTCATTAAACGTAGCCCAGAGTGAGCTAGAAAGAAGATATTTACTTCGAAACGTGTACGGCTCCTTATACAAACATTGTGATTTATTAAGATCAAGTCATTTACAAAATAATCTCCAAAAAAAAAAAAATCAGACAATTTTATGGTTGTAACGACTGTGAATGTTATTTATTATGTTATGTCTAGTCGCAAACTTTAGGTAAATATAGACGAATTACTTATTACAAATAACATATTTTTTTAATGTATTTAAAAGTGTTGTCTCGAATTTCGGGACAGATGTCCCGGAAAAAATTTAGTCCTGAGGAAGTCTCCGTTTCTTGTCTCTGTTCTTCGAAGTTTAGGCAAATAGGCACTACCTATTCCTATTACTGATTATAAGGCAAATAATTTAATTTCACGTTTTGTGTTGCGTAATGCAAATTATTTTATATTGTATTGTATAGCTCCAAGTTTTATATGCGAACAGACAGCTGTGCTGCTGGGGAGTTTGTTGCGCCACTTCTTCCCAGCTAAAGCACTAGGAAGTGGTGACAGGTGGGCGTTTTTGGGGGACTGTCTCATGTAATTTTTGACGTTCGAAAAGTGATGATTTCTCAGCCTAGTTTGAATAAATGACTTTTGATTTTGATTTTGAATCGCCGTCATATTTCAGCCAATTATTTTTGTCCGTTTGTCTGGATGTATGTTCTGGATTGGCGCAAAAATGGCTGAATGGATTTGCATGAAATTTAGCACACAGTATAGAATAGAATACTCTTTATTATATTTCTTATGATATAAATTTTACATAGAGTGAGTGGGCGGTCTTATCGCTAAAAGCGATCTTTTAAAGACAGCCAACAGTTTAACACATAGTTACTTTTAATCTAATTGGCAAAACGTAGTTCAAAATATGTTTTAAAAAATTATTTATTTTTGTACATTAGGTTTAGTGCAGGCCCCACATCTAAGTTGGAGACGATCGAGCTGCGCGGTTTTGATGAACCTATATCTAATAAGAATGGCAACGCGAACAATAAAGAGACTGAGGTGAGTAAAACTAATTGCATGTTCTTATCTGTATTGTGATTCTTATCTTTCTTATTTTCATACACAGATAACTATTATGCAAACTGCTTAAGACGCTGACAACAGCTAAAGTGCGGCCACTGTCGGACTACATACAAAAGAAAGAGAAGCGCGATGACACAACGCTTGATATTTATTGCAAAATATGAAGCAATTGTCTTTTTACTCAAAAATGAGTTGAGTAATCGAACATAAAAAACAAACAAGTTCTGCATACAAATAAGACGTTCTTGTTATTAATTAAATACCAACCGTACGTTGATATTTACTATAGACATTTTGGAGATTTTTTTTCTAAAAATGTTTTGGTAATAACCTTAAGTTCTAAGAAATATGTTCAAGAATAACATTTGTATTTTTTCCGCTACCATAAACTAAGTATATAGATTTGGCAATTTTTTTTTTGTTAGACAAGCTTACTAGATCATTTGCTTCTTGTCAGCGCCTTAATAGTAAATTGCATAATAGTCAAACCAAATCTGTAAATAGAAATGCCAACGCGAATTTCAGGTTAAATTTCTGCTGAAGTCGGATAATACTGTATGGTACGGTCGTACGTGCCTCTGAAACTTTGGTGATAAACGTATTCTCAGACGAAAAAACGTTTGTCTTTATCGTAACATTATCACTTCGTCATCTTCAGTCGCACCAACCGTCACAAAAGGGTAGACAAATCACTGTCAAGAATCCACACTGTATCAAACACATCCGCCTAACACGACATTTAGTATGTAAACGTGCATGTTGGTACAGAAGTGGAACAACAGCGGCGGGTCCCGCTCGCCGGCGCCGGAGCGCTGGCGCGAGGCGGCCGAGCCCGCCGCGCTGCCCGCCGGGGACTCCGCTAACTCCAGCAATGTATGAAGCTCATTATGTTCTTCTAATACATAGTAGTACAGTCTGTTTCGAAACTATCTGATAAAAATGTAAACAAATGGATCAGAAAACGTACCTGTTCATGCCAATTTGTTTCGATTCCAATTTTTTTTTTTTTTTTTGTCAAATCAAATATCAGCGGGCTAATTGCGTAACACACTATCAGTAAGAATCGGTTTCAATTTGACAGTTCAACATTCATAGCGTTATTTACGTTGTTTTTTTTTTTTTTTTTTTTTTTTCCTTCTGGCTTCGCACGGTTTGTGCATTTAGCCAATGTCAAGTTTTAGTTCTTGTTTAAAATATTGATGAAATGAATTATATACGGCATGATGATGATATCCCCGCCCACTCCCCTTGAGTTTCAGTAAAGATGTGGCACTTTACTGAGTCCTCACGCGGACTTCTTGAGAGAACTTGAAGCGAAGTTGCACTGTTTTGTTTCATTTGCCTACACTAATGCACGTTCACAAACACTTAATGGTTAATAATCCACCATTATTACACATTAATATTCGGCTAAACACTAATTTTGGAAAATTAAACAAACTGCTGAACATGACGCTTCACTTTCCCGCCAAGAAGTCCAATATTTACGTTGTTGAGCAGACAAATTTTTCTAACACATGAAGCAATGGATTAGCAATATACTTCAAAATCATTCCGATTCCGATTCAAACTGTGTTACGCAATTAGGGGGCAGGTTATTTTACAAAGAAAACACATGCAATTGGTCTTACACTAAACATGATTGTACAAGTTGTGGTCAAAAACCTTAATAGTATAACTTAACTTAAATTCAATCAGGTTAAAGTGACTCAGGATTCCAGGTATCAATATTGAGAAAGGTATTCATGAGATGATCGTCAGTAAATCTTCTGTATCGTTGTAAGACAAATTCTGCTACAAATTTGTTAGCTTTGGTTTCAGCGCAAACTTGGTCAACGTGTAAATTACACAATGTACAGTAATCAGTATTTGCCAAATTGCAAAACTGTTGGTCGGAAATTTGTAGTGACACTCACAAACTGAGAGCTTTGATTATTTGAAATCCTAATGTTAAATGATTTTCGTTTGATAACTGAGGATAATTTTATACCTCAATTTTCGTCGATCATTTTTTAACTACATTTTAATAATGTTATTCAAACAACAATTCTTGGTAAAACTGATGGGATATAAAGTTGAAACCTTTCTAATACAGATGAATTTGTTACTAATATCCTTTAGTGAGTGATTGTGTAAGAATTGGATATGAACAGGGTTTGTTTAAATCAAATCATTTATTTTTTTGCCAACTATTTTCGTCAGACGCTTTTCGAACATACAGTAGTAGAGCTCTTCGTGAAGGGAGTCAGCGGGGAAGTACTACCACGATACGTATTTCTGCGGCCAAGCACCGCTGCTGTGCCCTAATTACAAGGTAAAGGCAGGCAGTCATACAATAAGAAAACAAAAACGTGTGCGATCGGGGGATCCCCGTCAGGAACGAAGTCACACACACACAGTACTATATAATAAAAAGAGACAGAGAGAGAAAGTCGTATGGCGGGGCATAGCGCTTTTTCCTTACGTGAAAATTTCTGCCAGTCAACTCCTACCGCAAGGTGCATTAAGGAAATAAAAAACCAAAAAAAAACGAGTGTGCTTTAGACCCCACGTCTGAAGTAAAACAGAAATCACCGTTCGCTAGCAAAAGAAGTTTTACTTCAAAAAAGCTGCGGCCTTGTGAGTGTATAAACAGCCAGTGTGAATTAAAAAAAAATACCTGCGGGACGGCCCGCGGCGGTGATGTTCCATGTTTAAAATTTAAACAACTTCCGTAGCCTCTTTCCGTAACGCTCTCGTCACGTATTCACCAGCTTACTCCCCAAGTCAAGCGTGCGTAAAGAAGTTTTACTTCAATATTAATACTAATTATACTTCCGTAACGCTCTCGTTACGCATTCACCAGCTTACTCCCCAATTCAAGCGTGCGTAAAGAAGTTTTACTTCAATATTAATACTAATTATACTTCCGTAACGCTCTCGTCACGCATTCACCAGCTTACTCCCCAAGTCAAGCGTTCGTAAAGAAGTTTTACTTCAATATTAATACTAATTATACTTCCGTAACGCTCTCGTCACGCATTCACCAGCTTACTCCCCAAGTCAAGCGTGCGTAAAGAAGTTTACTTCAAAAACAAAACTTGATCTTGGCATAGTCTGCTTTTGTAGCTGTAGTGGTTTTCATTTTATGCACGATATCTTTTCATAATACATAGACACATTAAATTAACATCTTTGTGTTCCCCAGGATAAGGATTCCGGTGTGGAGTCGAAGAGTGAAGAGCCGCAGCAGAACAACGAGCAGCCGGAGTTCAACCTTGACGAGTTCCTCAAGTTTGACGCCATACCCGACGTACTCACCGTAAGTACTTGCATTACAACTAATCTTCAAAATATTATAGTATTATTATAAATCTAACAATAAAAATGTACTCAAGCAATTACATCTACGAAGTGTAGTTTAAGAATAAATGATAAATTTTAACATACAGTATTTAATTTGGTTATTATAAGTTATAACGTATTTTTAACAATAAAGAAGAAAGTGTTATATATAAAAAACCCTTTTTATGATTTGTTTATCTTTATTTAACTACCTAAACCACGAGTATAAGTCACCATAAAGTTTTATTACAGTATCTAAAACTATCCACGTTTCAGAACGGCGGCGGCGAGTCGGAGGGCGGCAGTCGGTTCAGCCGCTGGTTCCGTCGCGAGAGCCCCACCAACGAAGCCAAGCACTACGAACGATTGCTGCACAATATGGTCGATGGTGAGATTTCTTACATCAACAAAATAAATCACTAAATACCCGGCATCTAAAATATTAGTAATGCATTCAAAAAGGTAAAAAAAAATGGAATTTGTTTCTTAATTCCAATGTATAATTAAATAATTAATAAGTTTTGAATTACGTGCTTATGGGATATTGCAATAATAACACTGAATTAGGAGTTGTAACAGTTGAGGTCGCACCTCCGCTCAAATAGTGTCATAAGTCAAAAAAGCAACCTATCGAGAAAAAGGCCTTTAAAATTGATTCTTAATATTTTTTTCATGCTTTTAATTTAAAAACAAAAAAAAAAACAATAAGTTGTTTAGTAACAGTTTAATTGTTTAGAGCTACTAAGCTCAACAAAATGGTGATTTTGTAGAGCTTCAAAAATCATGTTTGCTTTTTTGACTTATGACACTATTTGAGCGGAGATGCGAGGTGTAAAAAAACGACATTTTTGGTAACTGTCTAAATACTTTTTACACCTAAAACGTAAATATTCGAGAGCTATTTGCGACGTTGTCAACTTTCAGAATTTACCTTCTTAAACTTATGTGAAGTGATTAGATTGGCTGTTATTAAATTATGCAAATAGAGTATTTTGAAAGATTGTATGAGATGAATGTCCGATTTTTGATGTGCTGTCATTACATCAGGTAATTTAATTCAGGATTCAATAATACGCCTGTTAATCGTCAGATAACAGCGTGTCGAATCGTGACGGTGTCAATAGATTGCAGTCGATCGATATGGATCTCTTCAAAATATTTCACCAACTCGTTAATCTAGTGTGGTCTTGTTGCATCCTATTATTACCTTGTATCTTCACATGATAAATATAAAAAAGAGCTTTAACAGTAATCGAAAAAAAAAAAAAAACAGTTTTTTAAGTCCAATGTCACTTGTATTTTATAGTTCACATTTTATGCCGAACAGAAACTGGTTCATTCAAATACCAAGGAACTGTCTCTTCTTCTCTTATCTTTTTCCCTTACAGAACTGGACAACGGGCGCGCGTCCCCAGCCCCGGGCGCGGGCGCGGGTGGCGGGGGCGCGGGCGGGGGTGCGGGCTCGGCTCACGTGTTCGCGCCCATATCTCCCGCCGCGCGCGCGCCCTTCGCGCCGCAGCCCTCCTCGCTGTTCGACCTGCTGCTACGGGCTAACGCCAACAACCATGATAATAGACCTGGTGAGATCACCTACTACTTACTCCTGTGTATTACGTATTCATTGTAAATGGCTTGTATTAATCAGACCCCTAAAAATCCCATTTGGTTTTCCTTAAAATATTTATGGACTCTATAATATAGTGATATGTGTCACTGTGAGCTCCAAATAATCTCATCCCATTCCTATTTTGGTGTCCTCTAAACATACTATACAGTGTGTAACAAAAACCCTGTTGTTCCTTTTAGGGACGTATACTTTTACCTACAAGCACAACATTCGTGGAATTATAATTTAAAAAAATTAAGTATTGGCTAGTCGAGAAGTCAATATCAAAGAATGAAAGAGGTTTGAAATCAGTTAAACATTACAAATATTAATTAAATATTTATTTTAATTATTTTTGTTGAACAGTTTTTTTAGATGACTTGCTTTATTACGTATGTATACCGATTCTTAAAAACTGGGTAGAAGGAACAACAGGGTTTTTGTTACTTCATGTATAGCCAAGTAACTGCGACCAACTCCGATGTTCCGCTTGATCATATAATTATGTCATAGGCCGTCTCCACATATTGGTCCCACTATTGAGCCCAATGCCGCTCTTCCAACGTATGGTTCTAGAAAATTGCATTGGCCCCAACGTTGGTGCGGCGTTGGCAGACACGTGTCGGTTCTATCTATCTAACGAATCCACGCCAACGCTCGCGATACGTCCATACGTTGGCTGATTGTTCAACCAACTTTAATACCGGCGTTGGGACCAACGTGTGAAGCCGGGGGTAGGGATATACTACGACCAACTTTGAGATTAGGCTAGAAAGTTAAAAAGAAGCTCATCAAAGTTAGTAACGAGATAGTCAGAGTTCCTTTCGCATTTTATAATATAAGAATGCATTCACCTATGACAGCACCTGTAAAATACTCAATATAAACTGTTCTTGTTGCAGAGGTGAACCACGTAAGTGGCGGCAAAGTACATAGCTTGGAGGAATTGGAATCGCGTCTTCGGCCTCAGCACTCGCAGCCGCAGCAGCATCACAATGTACCTGATCATGATCTCACTGCCTTCAAACGACTCGTGAGTACCTGAAACAGAACTCCTTGACTTCATATTTATGGAATTACTCGGCTTCTGAAAACCTGATCAAGCGTAATCTAATCAGTAAAGCTAACAAGAAAATCATTAAATAAAATTATGTTTATTTATCTCCAAAAATTACAGACACAGGTATTTTGAGAATATTTTGTGATTTGTGGGAGATCTGGAGTCTAATCTAAGCCTAGGCCTGTATTTTAGAACTCCAGGCCGCCATTATATTAAATATTAAAATTAAAAATTGTTTATTGTGTCTCAAATGGTTACATTTACAAATGTGAATGAAACAGCCCCAGTAAGTAATTAATAATATTTGTGTTGGGGTTGTATCGCTCCTTCCCTCCTATACTTAACAATATTGGGACTATAAAAAAAAAAAAAAACTAAGAACTAAAATAACATAAATCTAAGAACTGATTTTTAAGAACAAAATAACATATTATAATTTAAGAACTGATTTTAACTGAATTATAAAGTAATCAGCAGCAATATATCACATAGTAAAGGTTGTCAACATGCTACAATTACGAGTGATTGATGGTGTCTGTGTGTTTGACCATGAAGCAACAAAATATGATCTAAAGAAAAGCGGCCACATTCCTCTAGATCGTATTTTGTTGCTTCGTGTCTCAGTATGAAACTTTATAATAATAATAACGGCACGGTTGGCGCAGTTAGTTAAGCGATTGACTGCTGCGCTGCGTGTCGCGGGTTCGATTCCCGCACGGAACAAATATTTGTATGACCTACAAGTAGTTGTTCCGGGTCTGGCTGTTTGTGTATGTGAATTTAAATGTTTGTAAACGCACCCACAATACAGGAGAAATTCCTAGTGTGGGGCAAAGTTTAAAAAAAAATTAAAAAAATATATAAATATATATAAAAATAATTTTATTTAGTAAAAACGTTTACAAAAGGTGTACTTAATCATCACACACCGCCGCCCGACGCTGTCTGTGTGTGGTGTGTTGTGTTTTATAAAAGACATTAGAAAATTTTAGACACATTTACCGAGGGTCCCTACTAGCCGTTATTCATAATTCCTTCTCAGTCACGAGACAATATTTTTTTAAATTAGTGGCGCTAGTGTACTGTTGTACGCCCTCTTAACAGAAGCAGAGAGCATTTACAGAATAGACGATTTATTTAATTTGATGTGTCGCAGTTGGCGCAGGTGTCGGGCGGGCACGCGGTCACGGCCGCGCCCGACCCGCCGCGCCCGCAGCAGCCGCCGCAGCCCATGAGCTTGTTACAGGTACACCACTCATTTATATGCACTTGATTTTTTTGCTACTAATCCAAAAAAAATACTTTACATGGAACATACTGCCGGTTTCTGAAATGAAAATTTGAAGTTGAAAACTTGATAAACTCTACTTTAGCATTATTTAAAGTTACAATAAACGGAACAAATTTTGAATATCGCGGGCTGCATTGAAGTAGGTAGTCACCTTATGACGCAGATATATGCCAGTGACTTTGAGTGGTTAGCTTGCGTGTTCTGTACTGAGCTCACGCAACGCGTCGTACGTTCAGCCAGTAATAGGACTCGCCCATCAAGGAGCGCTGTCCCCAATTTGACGCATTATTATACACAAAACAAAAAGTATTTTAATAAAATACGCATACTAAAAGATCAATAATTAAATTATCTTTAAATTGGTGAAGGTTTCAGAAAAATACGCTTGGTAGATTTTGCGCCATTCTCAGTTTTTTTTATCCGCGTTGGACATAACAAATTAATTTCACTATGTAATATAAACATAATCTAAAATATTCACTTATTAAGTTATTGAAAAAATGCTCTATCATATATTTTTTTCAAATAATTAACACTAATCGTTTAGACGTGATCTTCAGTATAAAATCATTAAAAGTCTGTTATTGTCCCCTTAAGTTATGCTAACTTCACTAGTTGATTTATTTATGCATACTGTCTTAATACAGGTTCGTGTTTGTTTTCTATCATTTTACCAGAAATGGTTTGTATTGGTACTCAGATTGTATTAGTTTTCAACATCAATTTCTCAATTCAGAAACAGGGTATTATTCAGTTGAGGTAAATATGTTTTATTTGTTTAAAGAAATATAATTAGGTTCACAACCTTCATAAAATTACCCAAGCAAGACCTACAAAATGGATAACCTATTAATGAAGGCGTCCCTATAGCTACCAGTGGCGAAATAACCATATAACACGATTCTTACCGTCTTCCCTTCGGAAGTTCGCATCAACAATTCTACCGCTATTGAAAAATGGCACAGTCAATAGTGTCTACTATTGCCAAAAAATATAGTTACACTACGGGTATTTAATTCACCATAACATTCAAACAGCAAAAACTATTCTATTTTATTAGCAAATTGAGCTGAATTGAAATAACAAACAAGAAAGTTTTGTCTGTGTAGTGATGCGTCTTTTTGGTTCTGCTACTTGACGATAGATGGTGTTAAATTCACTAAAGAAAAGACTTACTTTTAAGTTAATTAATTAATTTTTACTTTACTGATAAGAAAGTAAGTTAAAATCGCCTTCGCTTCGGCTTCTCTCATACAAAAATTGACACCTCGCTGCTGATACCCACTAAAAGCTTGATTCGGTTGAATGAAAAATGTCTTCTGAATAGTTTTTTTTTACCAATCATAATTGATACCATTCAGATGCTGAACAAGAGCATGGAGCAGCAACAAAAAGCGCAGCACCAACAACAACAACAACAACAGCAGCAGCAGCAGCAACAACAGCAACAGCAGCAGCAACAACAACAGCCCCATATACCGCAGGAGCTCCTTTACAAGCTCTTGCAAGTGCAGGTAATGTACTGCGAATAATTTATTTACCAAGAGTGTGCTTTCAGTAGGCGACTATCTCACTACTAGTGACTGTACTATACAGTCACTAGCATAAAAAACCGGCCAAGTGCGAGTCGGACTCGCGCACGAAGGGTTCCGTACCATTATCTATAAAAACGGAAAAAAAATCACGTCTGTTGTATGGGAGCCCCCCTTAAATATTTGTTTTATTTTAATTTAATTATTTATTTTTAATGTTAATATATAACTAAAGATTCTTTGAATATTTCTAGCGTCTACCTGTTGCCGTTATCAATATCGAGCAAAAAAATCACGTTTGTTGTATGGATGCCCCCTTAAATATTTATTTTATTCTGTTTTTTAGTATTTGTTATAGCGGCAACGGATTTCCGTTGCCGCTATAACAACAAATACTAGTCATCATCTGTGAAAATTTCAACTGTCTAACTATCACGGTTTATGGGATACAGCCTGGTGACAGACGGGCAGACAGACAGACAGACGGCGGAGCCTTAGTAATAGTGTTCCCGTTTTACCCTTTGGATACGGAACCCTAAAAAGGGGTCAACCTCGGAATGAGACATAATAAGCTGAATTTTCGTTGATACCTTCATTTTGGCGTTCTAACAGTTGTCTTAAAAGTCTCATAAAATCTCGTGTCTGTGTCGTAAGTAATTCATGGTCAAAGGTAAAAAAAACAGTTTTTCGCGATTATCTCGGTTTCTATTGCTCCAGCATAAAATTTGCGACTAAGTTTATTTGAAACATTTTTAAGGGCCTCTTTTCCCGAAAGTTTAGGCATGAGACGGCTTGCGCCGGCGTTGCACAGGAGCAGTCGTGTTAGCACTGGCGCGGTGCGCGCGAGCGGTTTCACGTATTTATTTAATATAAAAAAAAATAAGTGCCATAATAAAAATCTATCCAATAATATCCCTGTCAAACACGATTAGTAAATTAAATGTTAAATTTTCATAAAAACTGCGTTCCCCCAAGTCACATACAACTTAAAATACTTTCAAAATCGACTTTACTTCTGTTTTTTTTTTATTAAGCAAAATGTTAAATATCGTGTTTTTAAGCAAAACCGTCACTAGATCAAACATGACTATCTGTACTATATATTTTTTACGAATATCTACATGGTGATTTCTCTGAAAACAACTCGATCTAGAAACGTAAATTTCGGAAAAGGGGCCTTAATGCGCTCAACCGTTGTTGCGATAGAGGGTAATAAAAGGTCAGCACTCAGCCATTAGCTGTTGATCGGCGATCCAACATCGGAGAATGAATGTAGGATCGCCGTTCAATAGCTTTATCAGAGTGATTTGAAAACTCTGTTCCATATTCGTTAATGTCTATCTTTTGTCCTCAGCAACACCAACAACAGCAGCAGCAACAACAACAACAACAAGCGGCTTCGTCCAACGAGATGGGAGGCATCGCGCCCGCAGACAGAGATTTGTTGCAGCGACCTGAGGCGCAGGCTATTGTGCGAGGTCAGTCTTTTACTTTAATTAACCGTCCTTCGATTGTCAACCAACTGCAAAAAATAAAACAAAGAAAGATAAATTGTTTATTCTGAACAAACAAAACGCATATTACAAAAATAGTACATTGTGATACAAGGGTGGAAAGTAGGTTATTGCAAACGAGCTGTCGAGTTTGCAATAACCTACACACCCGTGTATCACACGACGTTTTTCAATACACTTGTGGTAAATAGTAAAAACAAATCAAAATTAATTAAAATTTAAAATCTATTCCATTTTATTCTATGTGTGATACAAGGGTGGAAAGTAGGTTATTGCAAACGAGCTGTCGAGTTTGCAATAACCTACACACCCGTGTATCACACGACGTTTTTCAATACACTTGTGGGAAATAGTAAAAACAAATCAAAATGAATTAAAATTTAAAATCTATCACATTTTATTCTATGTATGAAGACTCCTTGCTACTAAACTTTTTAATTGACTTATAAATTTAAAACTCAACTGCAAAACTAATGATAGAGCTCGTACACAAAAGTCACGACCGCGTAACAGAAAGATGCCTATGCAAAAGATTTAATTTTCGAATCATAATTATAGCCTCTGAAAGTACGCCATGTTTAACAACTGTATTGAAAAATAACAAAAATTGCACACAAACTAAGTAGCCAAAAACCTCGTATTCAAACAATAAAATTTTGACAATCTTGTCCATTGCTAAAAAGAAAGAGGTTATGCATTAGACAGCACAACGAAGAAGACACGCAAGCAATGTACCGAGCATTACACAGCATTGACTTATAAACCTATGGATTTGCCATACCTACAAAATAGCGTGACTACCTACAAAAATCGAGTACTTAAAATGGCTGCCTTTTATAGGGTTGTTACTTCGAGTGCCAGAGAGAAAGCAAGCAACCGTTTGACAGCACATTGCCGACGTTGGTACCACAAAACTTGGCAACAAACATGGCGACCGGTCGGTCACGCGTCGGTAGCTTTATTATTATTTATTAAATACGTTTACAAAAAAACTTTACATAAGGACTTTGCCCCGCAAAACCGTGTTTGTCTGTGGGAACAGAAAACAATTTTACTATTTTTATTTATTAGTGCGGACACTTTAATTTGACTAACTGAACCTATTATGTTATTAACAATTATCTAATCTTAAGAATTACATCTTTTAAAATATACCTAATCACTCATCTGCTCTTCCCCAACAATCTGCATACCATTTTCCTAAGAACACCCTCCTCCCCTACCTCATTGCCTTGATGAGTTAGAAAGAAACAAAACGCTTTTTGACATGACTGTTTCGATAAGATAGATATTTGTATAACTATTCTTCGTATAGTAGAATAATTATGCCCTCTCCATAGTATTCCTATGTCAATGTTACACAGTGTCACAGACAGAGCACTTAATTACTTAGTTTAATTTTGAAAGTACATTCGCTATGTATTAAACACAATGTGCAGGTGCTCCAATTTTAAATATTCTTAAATTCAAGTATTCTGTAATATAAAGCTTTTCTAGCTTTTGACAAAAGATCAGCGACTGCATTGTGTTCAATTCGGTATGTAAAGTAAAAAATAACCTATGGCCGATTCCAAAACCATTTCGAGATTTTAAGCTTCTAAGACTTATTTTTCTATTAATTGGTCTTAAAATTGTAAGATCGTATTTATTTTCACAAAAATACTTAAAATCACTTGACTTTTATTTGACCTCTAAATGAAGTCACAAAGCAGCCTAAATTGGAAACTTCAGTGCCTCTTGTAATTAAGTTGTTCTCAATTGTGCTTGACACAATTGAGAACAACTCTCTCAAATTGACGCCAACGTCAAATTTACATGAAGCACTTATTATTATTCTATTCAGATAAGTAAATATGTAAATAGTGTAGTTTTTCACCAGCGGCGGACAGTACAAGTCGAATCACATCGATGTATCGCCTCAGGAAAACTTAACTTACTTTAAAATGATCTTCACAATAAAACAGTCGCCGCCCAGACTTGTACTAAACATTTACTTCCTCGCACCATTTTCTTTTTAAGGTTTCTTTTACTAACAATCAATTTGTGTCGGCTATTTGTTGTGGTGTTTATACTTGACGGTATGAAGAACTTAGCAGAAGTAGTCTTTGAATCCATTAATTTTATTAATATGCCATAACTTTAAACTAAAGTACGGAAATCGCTAAAGTATGAAATGTAAACAAATTAATTGTCAAATTTTACAGTTTGACTTTACTGAATTTTGGTTTTAAATAAGTGTTAAACGTGGCAAAGATCCTAAGCTATTCAGCTACTAGTGACGTCAGTACGAACAATACTTAAAAAAAAAAAAAAAAACTACAGCTTGTAAAAACAAAAAGATGAAATTATGTGTTTCAAATACTCTTATCATTAAAATAAAAATATAAAAAACATACCTGAAAAATACTTTACATACCTAATTGTGTAAATGACTTTTAATCTGCAGCATTTTGTTATTATTCTGCTGAATCCTAACTATACAAGATGTGACTTAAATAATGGACAACCTCTTAAAGGGTCATTGTACTCATCATTATGAACAACTTTTACTATGGGACCAAATATGAAATCACGAAAAAAAAATTGCGTCTGATTTCCGCGTGTCCTTCGTTCGATTGAAAAAAGTAGATACAACTTCAAATGACCTTTGTTGATCATACCTCAACTTAACACAACATTAGATTTTACAATAACGATTTATTTGAACCACAATACGTTTAATTTTGCACAGGACTGAAAACCGGGGAGATAACGGCGCAGCATTTAATGCAACAGCTGAGCAATCCAGGTCTTCAGAGTCGTCACCGTGAAGTGTTGCTGACCATACTAAGACTGCACCAGCACCAGAGACAGGTAATGTAATATAACAGTATATGCAATATCATACATACATAAACTCACGCCTTCTTCACATGTGGGTAGGCAGAAACTATAGCAGACATTAGAAATTGTTGAACAAAGACATTTCAAATATTATTCCAAAAGCGAATCTTAAACAAGAACTTAGGGTCTACTCCGAAGATAAATCCGAAGAATTGGCCAAATGTTCGGCCGTTTCCTGAATATGGCGATAGACAATAAAAAAAACGACTTTCAAAGACATAAGTAAAAAACGTGATTTGAAGTCGGGTAAGGATTCAAAGTCAAATAAGGAAACATGGAACTGTAGATGGTTGCTAGTCTTACATACGTACACCGTGCTATCAGCAAACTATTTTATTTTAAATATTTTTTTTGTTAAACCTACAAGCAACCAGCAAAATTATATGTAACTAAATAATTCTGCGTAAAATTTGTCATCGTGTACTCTTGTTTATTATGTGTTAAGTTTATGTTATTATCAGTTAAAACCATATATCTGTCATAAGCTTTGAAAGGCGAATACCCTAGCCTCATAAAGCAACTAGGATTTAAAAACCGGTCAAGAGCGAGTCGGACTCGAGCACCGAGGGTTCCGTACGAATATATGATGTTGATGATTTCTGAAAAACTGTGCTATTTAGAGACATCGTTTTGTTTTTCCTGTAATCTTTACCTAAGCTTCTATCATATAGAATAATTTCAGATTTTTATCTCTGCAAACTTCGGAGATAAGGGGGCGGGGAACGGTATTTTTTTTTACATTTTTCATCACAAGTCGCAAACTATGCTGACTAAAAAAAAAAATATGTTTGAGAATGTGCAAACAGCGTTCTTTCATATGATACCCCACATGCCCTAGTAGCCCCACTTCAAATTTTTAAGACCCCCTTTCAGTCCCTTTTGCAAAAAAGTTATATTTTTTTTTAATTCTTTTTTGCTTGCAAAATAGTTGGGCAAACGTCATCTTAAACTATTCTAAATTTCAAGTTGATAGCATTAGTAGTTTCAAGTTGATAGCAGGTGTGACAGACAGACAGACTTGTCTCACCATAAGGGTTCCTTTTTACCATTTTGGTACGGAACCCTAAAAAGACTGGATGAAAGGAAAAATTGCAGCAATTGAACCCATCGTTATAAAAAATAGTTGTACTACATTTTAGTTCTGTGTGGTGCCAGACGTAAGAATAGCATTCCCCTATTTCTTCCCGTGAGTGTCGTAAAAGGCGACTAAGGGAATTACTAGAGAATGGGCAGCAGCATTCTCTATGCTCCCCCCCCCCCTTTGGGGGAAGCCTGTGTCCAGCAGTGGACGTCTTTCGGCTGAAATGATGATGATGAGGATGACATTTTATTGTTCCTTATTTTTTTTGTAAGATACGGTAACAGATTATGGATATATGGTGTATACCAAGCATTATAAGGCACTAGGTACGGAGGCACGTGCCAACGTGTGTTGGGCCACGTCGTTATTAGTTGTTTTTACTTTGAAAAAGTTTACTTACATAGTTTTTTAAGTCATTGTTACTAATACTATATGGATTGTGTGTACTTGTATGTGTAGTCCGAAATAAAGAATATATCTATATTAATCACACTAATATTATAAAGGCGAAAGTTTGTGAGTGTGTGTGTATGTTTGTTACTTCTTCACGCTCAAACGGCTGGACCAATTTTGATAACATTTGTATGGAGGTAGCTGACATCCTGGATTAACATATAGGCTACTTTTTATCACTATATTCCTAAAGGATCGAGACTTACGCGGGTGAAACCGCAGGGCGCAGCTAGTATATTATAATTTGCATCGATTACTTTTTACAAGCTAATTCTTTGTTCCTTGACTCAGATGGCCGAGTCCCCGCTGCCGGGCCCGCAACACCTAATCGTCCCGCCGCATGTTCAGCCACTGCGTTTGTCACCACTGCCGCACCAAGGTAGTACCAACATTACTATTAACACATCATTAATGTATGTGAAACTTTTCAGTCATTCTCGGTATATCTTTCAGCACCATAATTACGTAACACGCTTTCAATCACAATCCGAGGGTTTTGAAGAAATTTTCCAATCCATTGCTTCGTAGGTTTGAAAAATTCGTCTGCTCAACAACGTAATTAACGCATTAAACGTGGGTCGCACAATGACCCCGCAGGATACTAACTGATACTACGAGTATAATGCTACTGAAGTAATGTTTACTAATCTAACATCTTGAAAGATTATCTACTTAGAGATAAAGTACGATAACATGGCGCGCCCCTCCAAATTACTGTTTCAATGTGTGCAGTCACATCCTTACGTATAAATCAAAGCCTGGTGACCTGTAATACAAGTTTTTTCTAAAACCTTCTTCAGGCACCAGCTCTCACAATGTGAATTTTTATAGTTCAAAACTGTTAAGTGCTACATAACCATTTTGAGAGAATATAAATAAACGAATTATTATTATATCAAATCCTTGGATTTATTTTTGTTTGACGGCCGTCTCAGTACGCACACATGCGTTGTGAGTCTTGGTGGCGCTTTGTAAATACTTTCAAAATATTTTTTATTTTTTTTTATTATTTAGGTTCGGTTTGCTCTTGACCTTAGTCTAGGGCAGAGGTGACAGAGACGAAGTCGACGATGGAGTGAGCTTACCCAGAAGAAGCCTGTTCACTCTAACTTTGAAGAGATTAGGGTTGTATGCGTTCGGAAACACAGACGCAGGCAGAGAGTTCAACTCTTTTGCTGTGCGCATTATAAAAGAAAACGTTAAACCTTTTGAATTTTGGAGGGGCGGGCCATGTTATCGTAGTTAAGCTCTACCTACGGGTTAAAAGGTTTTTTTTTAAATATTTATTATTAGGTTTTTAAAAAGTTTCCATTGTTCATTTCAACTGTCTATGAATTTTAAGACGAGACTCAGCTGTTACACGAATCTGTATGCAAAGATCTTCTTTCACCATGCAACAAGGAATATTTTCTTTCGAAAAACTTAAGGTTTATTTTGCATGATAACTCTTTATTATACGGATTTCATTTACTTTATCATGTGCATGATTATAATCAACATATTCCTTAAGCCAATATCAGACGCTTCACTCCATTGAAGGTTCTCTTTTGTTTCATTCCACGTTCACACATCGATCTGATCGACCAAACTATTTAGAATGAACGTTCATCTGCTCCTCTCATTCAATATTTCGATCATTTGGAAGGCGATTGAAAGACGCCAAGTGCCGAAATCCAATATCGTTGAATCGGTTCACTAATGAATTCATTTTACACTCTTGATTCGTTATTTGTTTCACTTATGCCGAATGGAAGGCAAACATAAACAAACAGTTAAGCGTCTGATATCGGCCTTAATAAACACAATATTCTAACATGTCATTTCTGTAACGGACGCAGCGTTCTGTGTGTCGCCTATAATGGCCACCAGTCCCAACACGCTAGCCGTGCACCACCCAGGTAGTATATGTTTCATTTCAATCGATATAAGCGAAATTAGCCCAACGGCTAACGTGCTGACTGGCGAGCTAGACGACGTGAGTTCGATTCCCACTCATTGCATTGCAACGTAAGCATAAGTAGCTTAATTAGACTGGAATAATAATAATAATGTTGTTATATTCAATGCTACATAGCCATTACATGGTCAAAACACTTTTATGTGACATGACCATTGCAGAAACAATTTGATATAGCTGGTTATCATAAGTAAAAGATTTTACTTTTCTTGTACCATTAGCCGGCCAGCAAGCTTGGTAATACGGCTGACAGCCTAGTCCACGATACATTTACAAGTTGCACCGCAGTGGGTTGCTTGATTCCTTCCTAGCAGACGAGTGCGTTGGAAACAATGCTTGGTAACGATAACACATTATGATGTGCAGAAAATAACTATAATTTCTACATTGTTGATTTATGTCAACGGTATTTGCTAAACGCGAGTTTTACACAGGTGAGTCCAGTCTATTAGCAGTCATTGTCGCAGATAGGTTGTCGAATCCGCTGTTTTATCATCACCACGGCTATCGATGTGACATGTGGTATTATTTATTTACCTATATTTAGGACAAGGAATAAGCCCCCACAAAACTCTGTTAGCAGTTTGATTGTGGCATCGGTTGAGTTTCATTGCACTTTAACTTTTCTATTATACATGGTCAATTTAAATCAGCGGGCGAAACTTGACACGCGTGGTGGGAATATCGATACCCTAATCTAAAAACGATAAAACGAAATTAAAAAGGATTTTATAAACTGATTTCTAGTAACTACAGCTAATTATGGGATCAACGGCAGCGGGGAGATTTAGAAAATGTTTATTTTATTTGACCCTATGCATGTTAAGTAAATCATAATTTTCGTGTATTCCCGTTGTCCCCGGTCGCTGTGGTTCTACGGGGACAGCGCTACTTCAATGAAATATTTAAAAATACTTCCCGTTGTCCCCGTGGTTTTGTTTTTCTTCGCTCGCTCGGCTCGTGCGTTGTGTGGTCACAGTTCTAACCTAACTGTTTCGATTTAAAAAAGGTTTACTTCGTACGATAAGGGGACAACGGGAAATAAATTCAATCACGTCCCGCTGTCCCCGTGACGGGGATATGGCGAACGGGGACAAAGGGAATACACTATAATTTTGTTTCACTAAATTAATGAATGAACCCTTTCTGGCAGGCGTGCCGGCCCGCATTCCTTCGCCGCGCGAGTTAGCTGCGCACACCCAGTCCATAATGCAGAATGCCCTCATCAAGAAGAAGCTGGAGGAGCAGCGAGAGAACTACCGTCGCAGACAAGAGATGTCGCAGTCCAAACAGTCCACACCTATATCATTCACACCCACCTCGGTAAGTGCTTGAGTAGTAGTAGACCTCGTGGCTCGTGGCTAAATTATTACAACCGCACTCAACCACAGGTTAAGGCGCTGACAAGAGGCAAATGATAAAAATAGGCTTGTCTTAAACAAAAAAATTGGCAAATCTATGTAGTTTGTGGTAGTGGAAAAAGTATATGTTATTCTTGAACTTTCTCAGAACTTGGTTGTTACCAAAACACAAAAAAAATGGATACAAATTAAACGGTAAACTAACCCTTTACTTTGAGTTTCATCCCAACATATCTGTATTAAATATCAACGTACGGTTGGTATTTCATTAATAACAAGAACGTCTTATTTCTATGCAGAACCAGGTTGTTTTTTATTTTAGATTACTCAACTCATTTTTGAGTAAATAAATAATTGTTTAATATTTTGCAATAAATAACAAGCGTTGTGTCATCGCGCTTCTTTTTCTTTTGTATGCAGTCTGACAGTGACAGCGGTTTACCTGTTGTCAGCGTCTTAAGAAACGCTTGTCGGTCCGTGGATGGGTTTAATTACATACTGAGACTCCTCCGTATCTCGGAAAGCACGTTAAGATGAGGCTCCCTATTTTTATGTGAAACTTTAGTATATGATTTATTGGATCTTTTTATTTCCATGTTTAACACGGATAGTTACGTAATTGTAACATTTTCGCTCGATACATTTTTTATTCGAAAATCATGTCTTTTTTAAGGATAATTATAAAAACAAAGAAGATTGTTCGGTTTTATGTCTAAAATAAATATTCACAGCAAGAAAGTAAAGTTCATTATCCAGCCACCAGATATTTTTTCTCTAGATCAATTATTATATAATACTTTAGATATAAATGAAATAAGAATTGAGACTTGCGCTATTTAGTGTCGTGCTCGACCACGATCAAAGAGCGCATGCGATATTCAACTTTATTATTGATGTGTTAGCGTTTAGCACATAACGGAGTGGCGGGGAGCATGGGGCGGAGCTTGCATGGAAATTTGATTTGAACTGCCTGGTCTTAAGCAGTCGGTCCCGGTCATTCGTAGATCTCTGGCATTCGTTACGGGTTGTCAGAAGCTCGAAAGTCTGACAACTGGCACGACGTCGCCTGTAATCGCACGATTTGTTTGGCAACAACGAAGACCGCACTCTCTTAATCTTTCTACAATACATCATGGAATTTGGCTCAGGCCCTAAGACGACTGACAAAAACATAAGGGGACAAAAAATGGTGGATTCGAAATAAACTTACGTAAAGATAGTGTCTATCAATTACTTGGAAGTAAACTGGGACATCGAGACCTTTAGAAGAAGAAAAAAAACGTGTGTGGTCGGGGAACCCCTGTCCCCAGAAAGAGAGAGAGAGAGACCCCAGAGAGAGAGAATCATCTATCCTATTTCTTATAAGGATCCAAATCTCTTAAAAAGTAAAAGGACAGTTTCCTTAGCAAATTTTTTTTTGTAGCAACAACGGTTAGAGCAGGGTTTCTTAAAGTGGGGTCCATGTGCATGTGTATCAGGGGTCAGCAGTTATTAGGAAATTGTGTAGTAAACTCAGCATTTCCCGGCCGAGCCACGACCTCGCTGCGACGACGACGGCTTGTGTTTTTTAATCAAAATTCAAAATAAGGCTTGTTTTCTTTTCCTAAAATATTCTTTGATAGGGGTCCGTGGAATTGTTTAAATTGTGAAAATGGTCCGTGACTGCAAAAAGTTAAAGAAACCCTGGGTTAGAGGGTTATAGCTGCACTTATTGCCCCATCTCAAAAATCCACCCTATATATTATTATTATTATAAACGCCCAGTATTGATGGTTGATGCTGATTTTTTTGTCTAGACCTCGAGAGTTCTATAACTCAATTGCTCTCATGGACGATGCACTATACCCCTCAATATATTGTTTCAGGTATTACGTAAAATGACTGCAGAGAAAGAGTCTGACGCGCCAAGTCCGAAGCAGCAGCAGTGGGTGCAGCCACCCAAGGTACCACAGGGCAGGCCTATAGTTAAGGTGAGTCCTTACTACACATCAAACGTTAGGCACGTGCCTACAACATGCTAGATTTAGACCACATTTTTCAATCATCTAATAATTTTATTCGAGAGTTTATTTTTAATATTTGATCCCTTTTCTGTATGAAAAGCTGCCAACGTCAATGTTATTCCTCAGGTTGAAGGACATTGATAATATCTATTGGTAATGTTCTGGTCAGCGAAATTACTAAGTAATATTTCGCTGGGTATTTTTATGAACATCTATTTTGAGGCCCCAGAGGAGTGATTCTAGATCCCACTTCATAACCATGGAGTTAGGAAAGTTGATGAGTTGAGGACCTTTTTTTTTTTTCAGATTGTTTGCCAGAAAATTAATGATTTTCGGCCAGACAAGTGAAAAAAAAAAAAACGAGTGAGCCTTAAGTAGTCGCTTAAGATGTGTAACATCTCACCTTGGTATAAGCAAATTAAGCAACTGAGCAGTGACAGAAATTCAAACAAACACATACTAATAATATTGAATAGCTTGATTTTTATCGTTACTTAGCCCTCTTCCTCTCTCTGCGCCCGACAGGGTCTTTAATGATCTTTTACTTTTTTATACCATATATGTAATACATATGGAATGCAATAAAGAATTGAGAATTCTTCTAGGGACTATCTTTTAGGGATGTGAGGGTTTAACTCATTAGAGGTGAGGCGAGGCCTTGATCAGCTCACGGTGGCCTGTAATACCTTACGGGGACGTATAGACTGCCCAGAGCTCCACGGCCTTTTCTGCTGACTATTTGTGCCCGACAAATACATCGGACACCGTTCGAGCCGCCGCACAGTGTGTAATTTTCACAATCTAGCTGGCCAATTTTATTTAGGCCTGGCGATATGAGTAAAATATGCACTAAAATATTATAATAGTAATTTAAAGGCACTGTCCAGGTTTAAAAGATATATTTCGACATAAAGTAGGTACATATAAAAATATTTACATTCAAAATATTACAATTATATTTAAATTACAAAACAAATAAGCAGAAAACTCAAACTAAAACAAAATACATAGTCTGGATTACGCAAAAAAATAATATAACATAGACATATACAGAAAGCCTCAGTCAGAATCGCTATCATCATGCTCGACATCACTTTCTTCAGACTGGATATCATCAAATTCAATTCCTGGTGGTCTTATTTGTAGAAGCTGGCTTACCTCAGGATTATTTGGCCACGCTTATTTTTTGGAGGAGCACGTAAGCTTGCTATGTATGGATCTGACGTTATCAACAATCGATGAATTAGATCTGTGTTTGAGTCAACTCTAGACGTTTTTCTTGTGAACAATTCTCTGAATTTTCTGTTGTCCTTATTTCTAGCTTCCTGTGCTTCTTCGGAAAGCTGACCAATTCTATTGCTGCAGCTTGCGAAATCTTTTTGTGGTCTTCCAGCCCGATTACTTGTTGTAGGAAGTGAAACGCTTACGACAGCGTTTGTCACTATATCGGGCAATGATATACTTTCTTCCAACCACAATGAATTGGCGTTCAAAAATCGTTCCCGATGTCTTCCCGATTTCGACCATTTTTGTTTTATTTTTTGGCAAACACTTCGAATTGTGACTTTCAAGCTCTTCAAAATGTCTTACAAAAGGTAAGGATCTCCCAGGTCTTGCAATATAAGATGTAGCAAAGCATCTGTTCTGTTTTGTTTTGCGTTAGCAAACCAAACATCGAAACATTTTCGACGCGAAATTTGCGAAGCCATCCTAAAATTAAGAAAAACTTCTATGAGTGTCGCAATCATTCGCAAACAAACTGACATATGATATAGAGCTAACAAGTAATACTTTCAGAAAAATACAATTTGAGAACTGTATAATGCGATATAATGTATTAAAACTCAAGTACAAAGTGATTGAGAGAATTATTGTAGTAAAATATAAACATGATATATTGTAATGGTGCTTGCAGTTAAATGAAATAACAGTGGAAAGTAAAAAACATTGCAAACTTACCTCTATGCCCACAAGAACACAATAACAACACACAACAACTACTAGCAACTGAAACACGAGCGTATTCATCGAGTGAATTCAGACGAATGACGCGGTCCCTCGGTAAACCAGATCTCGAACGAGCAGCTAGTCGGTTGTTCTGACCCTTTTTTCTATTGTTTGGCGTGATTCTTTGTAAAAAAAAAAACTATATCTTGGAAGTGTGGTTCAACTACTTCAAGAATGTGCAAATGCTTTTTTTCTGTAAGTAAGTAGTTAAATTAGATTCCGGCCAGCTAGATTATGAAAATTACGCTCTGTGCGCCGGCACAATCTGTTTGCGCAGCCTTCATCCAAAACTATTGCCAGAGCTGAATCCCCAGTGTGTCGTACTTTGAAGATGCTCAACGCCCTTCTGGCTGCTAACCCTGAATGTGATGTGTTTGCGGATGAATGGAGAAAAATTATGCGTATATGTCTGGTGTTCTGTGAGGGAAAGTATGCAAGGGAGTCTACTGTTCCATGTTAGTTTTAATAATGCAAAATTAAATTAAATTAAATTGAATCTGTATAACATTTATACAAAATATGTTAATATTAATATTTTTTTGTGCTTCTATGTTAATTAATGTAATTGGTGTTGTACCGTTTTGATTAACTATAAATAAAATAAATAAATTTACTTTTTTATACCATCTATGTAATACTTATGGAATGCAATAAAGAATTGAGAATTGAATTGAGAACCTCAAAATATAAAAAAGCTAAATACTGAAATATTTATTCGAATAATTATTCATTACTAGTAATCGCCCACATGTCGAATTTCGACCCCCTCTACTTACAATCTATAATAATACTTACTAATTAAGAGAAATTAGAAAGAAAGAAAAATTGTTTATTCTGCACAAACAAGACACACATTACAAAAATAAAATAAAAATTGACAAAATACACACTCTAATACTAAGTAGCCAAATTGCAATCATATTTTTAGACTATGATGTTTATATATTATCCAGAAAAAAATAAGAAAAAAAAATTGCTAAAAGCCTAGTATTCAACACCTTAAAAGTAAAAAGTATTTATGTACTTATTCCATGCTCAAGCTGTCACTTCGTGTTACACACTTCCGTCCCTTTTCACGAAACCACTCTCACAATTCCGTTTGGTGCCGGACGTAAAGAATCTCCATCCCATTTCTTCCCATGGGTGTCGTAAAAGGCGACTAAGGGACTTACTAGAGAATGGGCAGCAGCGTTCTCTATGCATTTTTAAAACCATACTGCGATCGCCATCCCGCCTGCCAAGCGTGGCGATTATGGCAAATCCCCCCCTTTTTGGGGGAGGCCTATGTCCAGCAGTGGACTTCTTTCGGCTGAAATGATACTCAATACTTTTATTGCATTCCACATGTAGATATTCTTAGGTGGTAAACTCCCACAAAAAGCGAGAGGCGATCTTTACGACGTCATCGTCGTCGTCGTTTTTTAGGTCAGCGCCGGCTGTCGCTGAAAACCAGCGCTGGGGCTCTGTCTTGCATATATGGTCGCAGTATAATGCTGAGCGATAGCCGTTTAGCGTGGATGTGACGCATGTTTCCCCCACCCTTTTCTTATTTTTGTGTTTATGTTGTTTTATGCGTCATGTTTACCGCTAATAAACGTATTTTCATTCTTTTCTTTTTTCTTTATGTGACTCGCTAAGAGGAAGTAAAGTTCATGGGCTTATGTTGTTGTTTCAGGGTAACCAGAGCGGCACAGCGCCGACGATGGGCTATGCGACGCCCAACGATTACCAACAACATTATATCAATCAGCAGCAGGTATGAAAACTCATAATTAACTTGACATCATTGTACTTAAGAGTGTTTACGACGTACGGCATTTCATACAAACTTTCAAGCCCCTGTTTTTCAGATACAGAAATAAAACAGAACTCATACGGTAAACGCACAAGTTCAACCAAAAGTTGCTCGTATAAATGTATACAATTTAAATCGGTCCGATAATCGGCTCTACAAAAAGTCTGACGTGTGCGAGCACCCTTAGGCTTACTGTCCACGTAAACCGCACGTCATGCGCACGCTATCGGCAATTGACGATTGCTTGCATCTTGCATAGAAACAATCAAAACAGTGTCCACGGAGCGGCAACGTCGCGTCCGCCTCTCGTATTGCGTTCGTCATGCCGTGCGCGCGGCAGCATGTCATTGTCATGCGGTGCGCGCGGCACTCATGTCACTACTCGACCGACTCGCGAGACGCAAACACAAGTTTTTTCTGTTACAAAATGGCGGGCTCAGCGGTGAATTTTGTTCATATTATTGAACAATATCCCTGTTTGTATACGCGACCGTGGACGGTAAGCCGACACTCAGTGTGGATGCGTAGCGGAATTGAAATGGCTCGATTCAACATTTAGAAATTGTCTAATTATTTGTAACACTTCAGTCTACCTTATTCTTATTATAATTTTGTAATCATACCTATACTTACTAAAAAAATATTTTCTTTCACCCTATTTTTTTATCACTTTTTACATAATTATGAACCCATAGCAGCTCAAAGGCCCCACGATAGAATTTGCTACGGACCCCGCTCTTGCTTAATCCGGCACTGCTTACAGACAATAAGATGATGGTCACAGTTTGCTTATCAATCAAGTTCACAGACAGGCGAGCTCACAGAACTGAAGTAACCTTAATAATAACTTAACTTATTATTTACACCTTTAGGTGGAATTCTTTATTTAAGTACGTAATAGTAAAATAACGATCTTTTTTTGTAACGTTACAGCAAATGCTGGGTTCAGTTCGTCCCTTCCCTCATCCTCCTCAGAGGCAACAAGTACCAAACTCGGTAAGTTGTATTACAAAACAGAAAGAACTTATACAACAAATAATTTAAATTAATTTATAGTATTATAAATATACATTTTTGTATGCAAGACTCCAGAATATCCCATCAAGAACTAGAATTAGATATTCTTCAACGTATATTGTATTGCTAGCGCCTATTACATGAGACCTACAATTTAACTAGCGAAATATGCATGTACTATGCACCTCTGCCTATTTCTTCGGGGAATAGAGGCAAGATGTTTTTATTTTGAGGTATGAGGAACAGGGTGTAAAGTTCACTCATCCTCTATAGAAAAGGGAGGATCCTCCGACCAGACGGGTGTTGTGTCTGGTGGGCAACTGCCCGAGACGGTTGATGTCGGGACGTTGTATATACCTATGCTAGTCGCGCGGTAAACTCTGCTTGCGCGATGCAGGATTTTGCGTGACGTCAGTGTGATTCGTCGTTCGCATATGGCGATGTTGATGCCGCTACATTATTATTAATATACTTTTTTTTTATCCGCTATTCCATACATTTTTTTCGTGTTAGTACTCCCCTTTGTATGGCACAGATGTGTTTGTGCCATATTTCTGAGTTGGTGCCATTTTTATGAGTATTACTCTCCCTTAAAGTATGTCCCTCGTATAACCTAACATATTGTATTGTATAGCTAGCATCAAATTATGTGTTTTTATTTAATTTGCAGTACAATAACATGAACAATATGGCCCGCGGCATGGCTGGCGGCACCTCACTTCATAAGCTACTCATTCAGTCGCACCAGAGGAGTCTTAATGGTGAGTACTCGAATACTGTAACCTGCTCAGAGAATAACATCATCTCATCTGCTTAGTCTTTTCCCACTATGTTGGGTCGGCTTCCAGTACCGGATGCAGCCGATTACCAGTATTATTAACGGCCTATCTGAACTCCACAAATCTTATTTACTGGGTAACGTGCGAGCAGAAGTTTCAATTAACTTTCTAGGGAACATGATTTGGATATATTCAATACCAGTTTTTCTCGGCTTAAGACGCTGACAGCAGGTAAACCGCTGTCACTGTCAGACTGCATACAAAAGAAAGAGAAGCGTGATGACACAACGCTTGTAATTTATTGCAAAATATGAAGCAATTATTTATTTACTCAAAGAGTAATCAAAAATTAAAAAAAACCAAGTTCTGCATACAAATATGACGTTCTTGTTATTAATTAAATACCAGCCGTACGTTGATATTTAATACAGATAATTTGGATTGAAAATCAAAGTAAAGGGTTAGTTTACCGTTAATTTGTATCGAGTTTTTTTTTCTAAACGTGTTTTGGTAACAACCAAGTTCTAAGAAATATGTTCAAGAACAGCATATATTTTTTCCTCTACCACAAACTATATAGTTTTGGCAATTTTTTTGTTTAAGACAAACCTACTTTTATCATTTGCCGCTTGTCAGCGCCTTAAGCATTTGTTGGTGAAAAGCTTCTTTACGGTAAAGTAATTGTTTGAGTCTAAGCGATTTTTAGTTTGTGTTAGCTGATCGTGTACTATTTATTTACTAAATTATGTTATATGTATTTTGTACCTTATTGTTTTCTCGTTTTATTTTAGGTGTTTATCAGTGGAAATTTGTAAATGGCCTTCAATTTTATATTGTTTAAGAACGCTGTATAAGTTAGCTGTAAGTTTCCCGAATATAATAAAATAATATAATAATAATCTTACAACCCCTTGGTAAAACTGGTTGTAAGATTATCGGGTTTCTGATGACCCTTAACGACTGTCAAAGAACGTATACAAAACATTTAATTAAACTCAATTAGATAAATTTTTCTCGAGTTGTAACACAATAACGTATATTGGCGTCACACGCCACAGACGGCAAAAATCTCCGATTTTGTTTAAAGGAGATTTCATTTTTGTATAGGACTCCGGCTATAACATGTACGCTTTATAAAACCTGGGAAACGAACCCCTGAATACAATAAAGAATGTATTTTTTCATAATAACTAATAATTTTTTAGGCATTTAATGAAAGCTGAAAATGTTTGACGTTTGTCATGTTGTTACGACCATAGACAGCTAGCCATTTTTCGTCCAGAAATACCTACAAATCGACAAAAATGTAATATATTTTTTTATCAATCACTTTTATATAATTGTTTTTGAAATTCAAATTTAAGAACATATTTTTTTTGCGTTCTTATTTAATTGTCCAGCGGCCAGTATATTTTTGAAATAAGTACAGCCAATTTACGATAAATTGATTTTACAGGGAAGTGCAACTATTTTGATTATTTAGTATGAATCATTACTAATAAAGCTATTATTGTATGTGGTTCAAAGTTGTTATCTGTAAGTTGATACAAAAGTAAAATTAACTTGTCTATCCAAAAGTGACTTCGCTATCAGTCGTTCCTAATTATATGTCTACAACTGTTTATGTATATTAATTAGCATTTACATAATATAAATTGTTTTAGTTAATTTATGAACGAGCCGACGGGATTTCCCATTAGCTAAAATAACGAACTTCCATACAAACTTTGAACCTTTTTATGAGAGCTCTCTCTCTCATAAAAAGGTTTAAAGTTTGTATTTTCGAAAATCGTTCCTTAGTGCTCACTTTCGTTATATATGGAACTCGTTTAAGACGCTGACAACAGCTAAACCGCAGTCACTGTCAGACTGCATACAAAGAAAAAGAAGCGTGATGACACAACGCTTGTAATTTATGCAAAATATGAAGCAATCATCTATTTACTAAAAAATGAGTTTCGAATATAAAAAGTAACCAAGTTCTGCATTCAAATAAGACGTTCTTGTTATTAATTAAATACCAACCATAGGTTGATATTTAATACAGATACTTTGGATTGGAACTCGAAAGGTTCTGAGAAATACGTTCCAGAATTACATATATTTTTTCCGCTACCACATACTATATCGATTTGGCAATTTTTTTTAAGACAATGCCTACTTTGATCATTTGCCTCTAATCTTGTCAGCGCCTTAAGAGCGTTTACACCTTACGGCATTTCATACAAACTTTCAAGCCCTTGTTTTTCGAAATAGCTGATCCGATTTTAATGAAACTTCATACGCATAAGCAGGATACAAAGGTCTAAAAAGTTAGTAGAGAACACTTTTCGCAGTCTTATTTAAAAACAGATAACTGGAAATCTCTGTTTCTATGTAAAATTTAAGATCGGTCTAATTTGGCTGTAAGACTATTTTTCGAAAATGTTCCACTAACTTTTTAGACCTTTGTATCCTGCGTATGCGTAAGATAAGATATTTATTTCGCAAATATGGGTACAAAAACACGGTGACATAAAAAATATAATTAACAACACCCATATTATGCGTATGAAGTTTCATTAAAATCGGTTCCGTCATTTCGAAAAACAAAGGCTTGAAAGTTTGTATGAAATGCTGTAATGTGTAAACGCTCTTAATGTATCAGTCTCTAACAAATTTCATGCTTCTAGACATACCTAGCGGTTAAGGCTGTGCGTTTCTCTAAGTAGATGTAAAACATTTTTGTTCTGTTTAAATTATTTCCTGTAATGTTTTAGTTCACGACAAAAATGATGTAAGAATCAGGTAATTTCGCAGACATGGCTGGCGCGGGCGGTACCGGCGGCGGCGACAACCAGCTGGCTCGCTGGTTCTCCCCCGAGCTGCTGGCGCGCGCGTCGGCCGGCAAGCTGCCGTCAGTGCACGTGCCCAACGCGCTGTCGCTGGAGGACCTGGAGCGGCACCACCACAGCTCGGCGCCCGTGCACAACTGAGCCGACCCAGCCGCCTGCACCACGCCCGCCAGGCCGACGTCACTCAAATAACTAATCTAACCGTGGAACATCTTCCCTATCTAAAGTTATACATAACACGCTCAGTGCGTTTCGGAATTTTTTGAGCCGAGACTTCTCGCCCAAAATGACACCTCAAATTATTGACAGTGAATGGATTTTTTTAGGTCTATGAAATGCTCATTAAGTTCAAATCGACCCTCGATTCCTGTAATAGCAATAATGAATTTGTCAAACTCCCATTTAGAATTAATATAGTATTAATCTACTCTCTTTGTATAAAAGCTGAGGTAAAACGTATAAGAGAGTATTAAGCTCGTATTGTGCGCAAAAAAGCGTAAATGAATGACGTAAACGCGTAAAAGATTGCATTGTATTGATAATTTTATGCAAACATAGTCCAACATTCTATTCGAGATTTAGAGCTGAAATATTTGTTTTCGGTTCTATAGATTTGTCACTATTCTATTTATTTGGAACATTGAAAAGAAAGATTAAATATTCTAACCCGCTTTCAAGATATTGATGAGTGGGATAACTTACATCAGCAATCTACTATGATATAAACTAAGGTATTGAGCTGCTAATAATCTCAAGACATCGAAATACATTGATAACTTACAAGCACGGACGAAGTATGAAATGTGTAGGAAATAGTTTAATAATGTATATCATAATTATGACCTCATTTTGCCTGTTAGTAGAATATTGAAATTCATTAATACGTCCGCGACTTGTAACCATAACATTGTAGAAATCTCAGTGAAGACCCATTTTATGAAACAAAATTAGGATGTCAATGTTCCCTTCAAATTGTATTACTGGACAGGACTATTGACAAAAGGAGAATCTGATGGCGAGTAACAATTTTGATGTATTAATTTGTCTAGGATGTTTCGACTGATAGTCATTATTTTAACCCGCTGTCAGCTCCCAACTTCCAATTGACATCATTATAGTGGAGTAGTAGCTCCTTCCATGACACTCATGGACAAGCGCTGAACGCAAGAAACAAACCGCGAAATTGAAGAGTGACCTCATTTGATCTGGTTTTCTTGTTTTCGGTGCTACGTTAGGTCGGTTGAGACTTGAGATGCAAGCGAGTGTGGTCGAATGTGTGAGCGTGAGTGTTTACGTATGTCTACGGTTGTGTTTGTAAGCATTTTTGTTACTACGTCGTTTATGTGAGGAGAAGGATTTTTGTTGATAAATAATAATAGAGGTATTGTCTTTCCCCGCGTCTGTACTCAGCGAGGCGGGGGAACAGACGTAGTTAGGGCGACCGTTTTAGTTCCGAATCGCGATTTCATTTTTGTAATACGATTTTGGAATTTGACACAAGTGTAACAAAAAATAAACACTTGTGTTTTAAATTCCTTGAATATATTTTTTTATGAATTTTACGATTCGCGTGCGATTTTAACGATTCTTTATTCATCATTGAGACCTGAGCTAGATGCATGTCAATTATCATTTCGGTTAGCCGCACAGTAGGAGCGTATACAGATTTGGTTCTCGACAGTATAGTTAATACCAGCCTGATTTAGTTGAATGTTCCCTGTGTACGCCCTTACGACAAACAAGAGTTACCGTCCAGAAAGCGTATGTCAATCTCTTTGTTAGAAACTCAAGCAATTATACTACGTACATAACGCCTATGCCTTTTAATTAATTTAATAATAATAAAGTATAAAACCCTATTGTTTTAGACCAGCTGCATGAATTGTTCAGAATGGACATTTTAACCAAAGTTTACAGATGTTTTAAAAGATGCAATGTGTGAAATGTTTATTTATCTATATTCAATCTGTTGTATAACTATCAAATATATAATGGAAGCTAGTCTTTGGTTCATCTGAACGTACACTGGGCGTATAGCGCAGGTTTCAAAGCATTTTGATGACATTTTGAGGCGGATTTGACGGACTCTAATCATGAATTGATGATTTATTTGTGAGGGGACGTGGTGCCGTGAGTGACGTATGAGATGCGTCACTGTCGGTACCAAGGTACCAAGTTTTACTGGCGAAATTTTAGTTTAACGGGATTGTGAGCCGTGGCGACTAGCACGGCGGCACGCAGCAGTGCCGACGCTTACTTGTAACACCACGAGAATGTCTGTAAGCTTTAAATTATTGATTAAAGAAAAAATTGAAAGTTCCTCTTTGTTTTATTGTTTGTACGAACACTGGAGTCAATTCTCCTCTAATGGTTCCCATCGATACTCTTCTTCAAAGTAACATTTTTGCTCATAATTTTCAGGTTCCATATTTGAAAACTTCTCATCAATTATGGTTGTTTCGACGCATCTGTTTGGACGTGAAAATTTCTTCAAAATTTAGAAAACTTTCTTCAAGTAGGTATGTTATGTATTTAGTAAAACACTGTTGGCATAGCTGGCAAGTTTGCACAATTAAAAAACACATTATTTCAAAATCTTTATTATCACGAAGTATGTAGAGCCAGTTACAAAGCTAAAAGGTGAAAAAAAACTCCTTATCTCGCCGGCTGTTTGGTGATACTAAATTAAAATATAAAGTTATCGGAAACTCGATGGCTACGCAACGTCATACTAGCGTTAAAAACAAAATAAAATAATACTGTTAATAATAATGTTTATTTATCTATATAAGGAAGGCAGACTACATTAATTTTATAAGCACCACTATACGATCTATCAAAATTGAACACTTGACTAATGTTAAAATTATACTTGTATAAGTACGTGTATTGTTATTATTCCAAACAAAATATTCTAATTGGCACTTAAACGTTAGTAACTACATAAGTAGGTACTTAAAATGTCGGCGTTAGAAGGCTGATAACAACTTGCTACTTATAGGAAGCGTTTATTACAATAATAATTCATAGCAACCTACTACATTATGAAAAGATATGTTCCCGGCATTAGCAGCTTAAACGTGTTTAAAGAAAACAACCTCGGTTACTTGTCAAGTAAATATTATAACAATGCTTGCTTGCTGTTGCGCCACTTCTTCCGAGCTAAAGTACTAGGAAGTGGTGAAGGGTGGGCGTTTTTGGGGGACTGTCTCATATAATTTTGACGTTCGAAAAGTGCTGATTCTCAGCCTAGTTTGAATAAAGGACTTTTGATTTGATCTGCTACATAAATTTAGGAAAAAAAAATATAATTTTACAAAATAGGTTTGAGCCAATTAGCACTTCCTGTACTTCGATTATAAAAGTTAACTTGTACCGAAGCCCACTTTTATTGAAGTTTGCTTCATGGTTAACAAATATTATAATTTATTCCAAATACTACAATAGACTAAAGCCTTTCCGATATACACTTTCTTGAATGTCGCAAACGAAATCAGCTCCTTGAAAGTCTTGTAAACCGCATCCTGTTGATAAAGCTCTGTAACTATAGTGATGCACAAAATAATTACCGTGATGAGGAAAAACGTCGAGTGTTTATCGAACAAACTGGCCTTGGTAACTGTTAACAATGTAGTTGAGGTAAAGATAAACAATTTATTAAACAGAATAATATTTCTCTATTTAGAACCCTGAGAATGCTTACGTGTAAAACTATAAAATATTTTCCTCAAAAACGCACTGATAAACATTTGAAAACACTATTAAACCGCGTAAATCGAAATCGTTTTACAATAATTCATCTTAATAAAACTGAGGCGATTTATCGTTATTTATAATACCTTAACAACATTTTGTTTACATACACTTCTAATATTTGATCCACGTACGAAATAAAAACGTAAAACTCGGTAGTACAAAGAAATATTAATTTAAAAAATGCGACACATCCGTCCCCTGCTTTGGTTACAAGCGCACTGGATTCGGAATATTCGGATTGTGGTTGTGGCAAGGCGGACGACGGCATTTAGCTATACATAGTACATAACTACAGCTCATTGCGCGGAGGCCGGAGCGGGGTCAGGCGGGGTGTCGTCACACTGCCAAGTCAACAGACATGCGCAGTTAGCACAGTAGGTACTCATATTCTTGGTAGTTGGTCGATACAGAAATAACCTTGTAGATAAATGTTTTAGTGATTATTAGCGTGTAGTCAAGAGGCAGGATCTAAAGTTCAACCAGACACCGAAAGCAAAAGTTGACGATTGTTTTGTAAGAACTTATGATGAAAAATTGTGTTAGCTTAAAACATGTTTAGAATGAAATATCATTCTGATAACGAGTTCTATTTGAATTTTTGTAACTTGCTCTGCCTTTTTCAGAATATTACAATGTTCCATACAATCTACATAATATTCCATGCGAAGTAGGTAATGTTTAAATTTTTGTACATCACGAGGCCGGGTGTCAGCAGATGCCATACGAGTACGAGTCTTTACCGTTGAGTCAAATCAATATCAAATCAAATCCATTTATTTGCCGGAATGTAGGTTTACAACGATCTTAAAAACTATAATGGTCCCTTTACATTATACCAATATAAAAGGTGTGCAAATATTTAATTTTGTCCTGCACAATGTTATTACTTTAACTACATAAAAAGACAGCAACAACAAATATAAGCTCATGCATTAAGATTTTCATGGAACAAATTAATTGATTGATGTCAAAGTTACCTATACCTATGTCAGTTCAAGAGAAAAAAAAAAATGTCAGATTATGAATACTTATGTAATTGTAATTGATAATGTCATATCTATTATAGTTTCAAAGTGTTGATTCCGTAAAATTTTATCATTAATTAAATATTATAAGGTATATACCAATAGTATTGATTTCAGTTTCTGTCTCCGCGATCTGAAATGTATTCATTTTTTAGATTGTAAAAACATTTACTTTTAACCATTGCGTTACCCTTTTTTTAAACATGGTCAAAGGTAAATCTTTAAAGGCGTCCGGTAATTTGGTATAAGTATAATAAATAATAATAATATAATTCTGTATACCTTTACAGAATTTATGTACGAGTTCCTCTTATACAATTCGAACCTGCAGTGCGGTAAACAGAGTTCATGTTTAAATGTATTTTTATTTCTACGAGCTACATTTCGTTTGGTTACATCTTTGTGTTTAGTAAAATATTCCGGATGCTGTTACTTATACAATACTGTACAAATAGGCATAATTCTCTAATGTTACATACACGGTAATGGCAGAATATTGTACTTTTTAAACAAGGGCTTACAACTATCCGTATACCAGGCTCCACAGATTGCACGTACACATTTATTTTGTACTCTAAATGCTTTTAAAATAACCTAATTACCCCACAACAAGAGACCATAAGCGAGTACGGACGAAACGTACCCGTGATATGCACAAAGAGCAGCTTCTGTTGAACACTTAGCCATAAGGAATTTCATTGATAGTATGGAAATTAGTATTTTGGACTCCACAGCGGTTTGCAGGCAGAAATAGCCAATGATAACAAACTAACAATATGTAGTACTACGACCACCATCTGCTCCAAAAAAGGTAAAAACCGAAAGTTGTCGACCGCGCCCGACTGCGAGTGCAGTGCCTCAACGTCCTCTCTTTCTCACATCGACCGGTCAGTCCAGCACCCACCCTAATTGCGTAACACAGTTTGAATCGGAATCGGAATGATTTTGAAGGCGTCACACGCCACAGACGACACTAATCTCCGATTTTGTTGAAATTTTGCGAGGGGATTGTACCCAAATTGTTCTATTTAGTACCTCTATTGAAAATAATTGTACCTCTTGGGTTTTGCTAAAAAATGAAAAACAAGAAGGACCGTCTGTGGCGTATACGCCACGGACGGCCCATTTTCTTCGGTAGAAGTTTGAGATGCACAATATACATCAAAGAATAATTGTACCTAAAGAAAAACCTACGAATTCTAAATATTAACCCGATAGCGCGCACCAAACGGCCGCAATATTACATTGAAAATGGTGAAAAATTAACCTAAAAACGCAGCACCCAGAAAAAAGGTCTTTTGGTGTGATTATTTCATCCTAAAGAATTGTACCCATTTCACACCTCACACAAAAGTAATTATGTTACAGAAACATGCAATACTTTAGGAGAAAACAGCAAATCAAAATCTAACTCACCATCACCAACACAGACCTAGCCATCTTTGTAATACCTAGATGTGACAATCAAATTCGATGTACTGAACTATCTTGTTTGTTATGGTGGTATTATTTTAAAAGCAATAAATTTACACAACTGTTAACAGGATTTAAGGGCAAACTGTATTGATTTATTATTAACAAGCAATATATTATTTGTTTAACTAAATTATTTACCACAACAAATTATTTTTTCGTTCCGTCACTTTTCATCTCCATCACTCCTATGGTTAAAATAGTTATTCTGGCCCACAGAGCACGAAATTGTTGCGCGCCGGTACGACTGGAGAGGAGACGGCATCGGCAGTTATAATAATATTCTTACCGCGCTGCAACATCAGACCAGCTCCATAGTACCTACCATATAGATGTATCTATGTATTACATTGGCACCAAAGATAAATAGATTAGGTGTGCCAGATTTCAGCTCAAACGGATAGCAAGTGCTTGAAAACTGTCTTATAAAATAACAGGAGGGCCGAAGCAAGTAGAAGCTTCTAATAATAATTTAAAAAAAAAACCGGCCAAGTACGTGTCGGACCACGCACAATGTAGGGTTCCGTAGTTGGGATGAATTTATCCAAACAAACTTAACGTTGTAGTTGAAAAGCATGATCCCCATACATTCCAACTGCAAATGTAAGTTTGTACGCACAATATTGAGTGATTTACCATGTTTTTTTAAGACCACAGACTTCTTATGAGATACGGGCCTTTTGGCCTCGTACAGGACTTTGTTTTTATTTTCTTATTGTTTACTTTGTTTTATTTTTGGTTTTGTTCTTTTTTTGGTTTCTATGAGTGTGTTTTATTTAATTTGTGATCTGTGCGAGTCCCAATAAATGTTTTTTCTTTATTTCTTTCTTATAGGTTTTTCTGTATTTTTATCATAATTTTAGGCTCAGTAGTTTCGGAGATAATGGTAATTTTTCATCTATTTTCTTAAATAATTTCAAAAGTACTATTTTAAAATTATAAAGAAAATATACATAAAATTCTTAATACAAGCCCTTTCATTTGATATGTCACATGGTACAGTCGGCAAAACTTTTTTTTTTCTTTTTCTAATTTGCCCCCCAAAAGTGACCTCCATATTCAAAATTAATTTATTTACGTAACACGTCCGTGTTTGGGTCACAGAAGTTCATGTGTGTACCCCATTTCAACTTAATCGGTACTGTAGATTCGGAGAAAATCAGCTGTGACAGACGGACAGACACACGAGTGATCCTATAAGGGTTCCTTTTTTTTTTTTTCGAGGTACGGAACCCTAAAAACTAAGCTAAACTTGCTTGATCGAAGGGAAACTGTCTAAAATATTCTTTAGAGGTATTGGTCTTTTTGCACAGCACAGCTAATTTTATAATTTCTTCCTTTTAAGGCAGTACTGATACAAAAGGCAGTGTGAAACTACACTAAATTGATCTCAAGTGATCATTTTGACCCAAAGTAACCAGATTTTGCATTGACTGCTCTTAAAAGTTTTATGGCCGCTACATAGATTGTGGCAATCGCGTGCTATTGCTATCCGTTTGAGCTGAAATCTGGCACACCTAACCTATTTATCTTCGGTGACAATGTAATACATCTATATGGTAGGTACTATGGAGCTGGTCTGATGTTGCAGCGCGGTAAGAATATTATTAGTACTGCCGATGCCGTCTTCAGTCGTACCGGCGGCGGCGCGCAGCAATTCCAGGCAAGGCCAGAATAACCATAGTAGCCTTAAGAGTGATGGAGATGGTTTAATTGAAATAAATGCTTTGAGTTTGATGGAAGGTGACGGAACGAAAAAATAATTTGTTGTGATAAATCATTTTGTTAACAAAGTAATATATTCCTTGTTACTAATAAGTCAATCCAGTTTGCCCTTATCCTGATAACAGTTGTGTAAACTTATACCGCCTTATTACAAAACAAGATTTATATTTTGACATGACTTAAACGTTCAAAATGTCCAATTCTCAAAAACCATGGAGCCAGTTTTTGTAATAAGAACGTAACAGTGATTGAAATACCGTTCTTTATACAAAACTGAAAACTTAGTTCGGTACTAAGTTGTTAGTTTTGTGTTTAGGAACTTTACCATAGTCGGAATAAAGTTCGAAATTCAATAATAGCTCAATGTTTTAAACCTGGGTCTGAAGATAAACCTTGTTTTGTAATAAGGGGGATTGCGTTTAAAATAATACCACCATAACAAACAAGATAGTTCAGTACATCGAATTTGATTGTCACATCTAGGTATTACAAAGATGGCTAGGTCTGTGTTGGTGATGGTGAGTTAGATTTTGATTTGCTGTTTTCTCCTAAAGTATTGCATGTTTCTGTAACATAATTACGTTTTTGTGAGGTGTGAAATGGGTACAATTCTTTAGGATGAAATAATCACACCAAAATACCTTTTTTCTGGGTGCTGCGTTTTTAGGTAAATTTTTCACCATTTTCAATTTAATATTGCGGCCGTTTGGTGCGCGCTATCGGGTTAATATTTAGAATTCGTAGGTTTTTATTTAGGTACAATTCTTTGATGTATATTGTGCATCTCAAACTTCTACCGAAGAAAATGGGCCGTCCGTGGCGTATACGCCACAGACGGTCCTTCTTGTTTTTCATTTTTTAGCAAAACCCAAGAGGTACAATTATTTTCAATAGAGGTACTAAATAGAACAATTTGGGTACAATCCCCTCGCGAAATTTCAACAAAATCGGAGATTAGTGCCGTCTGTGGCGTGTGACGCTTTTGAAGTATATTGCTAATCCATTGCTTCATAAGTTAGAAAAAAATGTCTGCTCAACAACGTAAATAACGCAATGTTGTTGAACTGTCAAAATCAAACCGATTCCTACTGATAGTGTGTTACGCAATTAGCCCACAGTTTTCAGAAGATCACACCCACTTCAACTTCCCGAAATCTTCTCTCTTTGAAATCAGTGCAAAGTCGCCTTCGCTAAATAAGGGAAGAGGACCGGTGCAAGGTGTATACCTTGCACAGTTCCTAAGATTCACTAATTGGGTTCCCGGATCATTTCACTCACGGATAAATACGTGTTTGTAGTTTGGAAAGTCGCGGATGTGTGAGCCAAACTTTTATCGTGAGATAGTTCCTATGAGACGAAACATATTTGGACTATTAAGACGCAGATATATGCCAGTGACCTTGAGTGGTTAGCTTGCGTGTTCTGTACTGAGAACACGCAACGCGTCGTACGTTCAGCCAGTAATAGGACTCGCCCATCACGGAGCGCTGTCCCCAATTTAAAGCATTATTAATTTATTACACACAAAACAAAAGGTATTTTAATAAAACGCATATACTAAAAGATCAATAATTAAATTATCTTTAAATAGCTGAAGGTTTAGAAAAATACGCTTGTTAGATTTTGCGCCATTCTCAGTTTTTTATCCGCGTTAGACATAACTTTACAAATTAATTTCAATATGTATTATAATATAAACATAATCTAAAATATTCACATATTAAGTTATTGAGAAAATGCTCTAATTTATCATATATTTTTTCGAATCATTAACACTACTCCTTTATACGTGATCTTCAGTATAAAATCATTAAAAGTCGGTTACCGTCCCCTTAAGCAATCACAAGATACCGATATCCATGCCTCAAAAATAAAACCAACTGTTGTCTGTTACCCTTTCACGCTTTTGCTGAACGGATTTCGATGAAATTTGGCACACAGGTAGACCGTGACCTCTGTTAGAACGGGTGTCCTATACACCTATTATCCTGGTAGTACGGGCCCGTGGGACCATTTCCGACCTCTACGCGAACGAAACCGGGCGACCGACCAACTGTAGACTTCCAAGATTACAAAAACTTAATCCTAAAGTCGCCATCGGTATAAGTACCATAACTCGTGTGAAACTATACCGCTATAACGCTTTCACCCTTAGAAAATGGTCTGCTTTCACCGTATACGGGATAATGTTAAATCTAGTCTACTAAATGGCAAATGGGTGCCGTCATTACAATGCTCCTTTGTTGATTTGATCTACTTCTAATTTTGTGCCGTACATTCAACCGTCTTATGTGTCACTTTTGGCAAAATAACATTTTTACGCCAGCTTTTTTCACATATTGAAACTATATCGAATGCAAAAACTCATGTGTATACGACGATTTAATCTGGGGGCACGGTAGTGCCCCCGCCAAGACGAGCCAAGCGAAGCGCAAGGGCACTACCTACCTTTTCTCGAAGTGTTTCGTCGTTTTTTTTAACCCTCATAGAGTTGGTTTCCGATGTACCAGATAGTTCATATTCTCAGGATATGATGTCAATAATATACTAATTAAACATACAAAGTCTCAATTGAATAGCTCTAATACTTTAGATTTTATTGATATCTAAAATACTCCGATTTCGTCACTGACACACTGATGATCATCAAAATGTTTGGCTACTTCCTGAAGCGCTAGAAAGCTGAAATTTGGTATGTAATCTAAGTTTAGTATACAACCAACAAAACAATTCATAAACTTATAACTTTCGCCCCCCATCCCCTAAAATGGGGGGGGGTGGAAGTTTGTATGAGACTTCAAAATGTTAGGGTACTTCCTGAAGTGCTAGAAAGCCGAAACTTGGTATGTAAACTGAGACAGAGAATGGGCTATGAAAACCAGCACTGCTGATGTGCAAGAAATACACCCCAAAAAAAGAAGAAAAAAATAAACACTAAAAAGACTGCCTAGCAACTTACAAAAAGAACTTAAATCCCACCAAAAACATTTAATGTAAAATGTTGCCAAGACGACCACATAAGGTTTGCCCTGTGAAAATGGAAGGAATTAGTAAAAATGTATGGCTTGGCTGTTTCGTTACTTACTTCAGAAACTAAATATTAGCATCACCTCCACGACGGTAGCGAAACAGCGAAGCCATACATTTCTACTGATATGTAGAATTAGTGAAGTTAGGGTCGGTAGAGCTAGGCCGTGTAGATTCAGAAGCTTGGCTCTACATGAGATCTGATATCTTTTTCCCAGGGCAAACGTTATGTGGTCGTCTTGGCAACATTTTACATGAAATGTTTTTGGTGGGATCGTCATTTCTGCACCAATTTCAAGATCTACAATGTGCTTCTTAATAAAATGTTGGTGCTTAAAATATCGTATGTGTCAATGTACAAAGCTTTTAGCTAGTGCATTGTACTACAAATTAAAATTAGAATGCCATAACTTTACGGTTTATAACGTGCTATCTACAGCCGTGACAATTTACTTTTGGCACGAAGCAGATGGTAATGTTAGTGCTAATAAATTCACATCTTGTTTAATAGACTGCTGTCAAAACCTGCCACTTTCCACAGAGCGCGTTATCATCATTTCTGATGGACACCAAAATCGGAACTGAATTTTGCCAAGTGCCCTAAGCGATTTGGCGCAAAGAAGGAATATTTGTATCGAACAACTTTACCTGGAAAAGGGACACACTATGATGGAAGTGGATAGTGTTCACTCCACTATTGAGCAATACTTAAAACCACCAATATTCGCTCCCAGCGATTACATCAACCGGATAAGACAAGCTCGACCGCAAAAGCCCTTTGATGTCAAATCCATTCACCATGATTTCTTTCTAAATTTCAAGAGATTGAATCGAACCTAAAATCCATACGGCCTGGCAAAAAGAAGGGAGATCCTGTCGTGGTGGACATTAGAGGTCTTCTAAGTTAGCGGGTTTGGTTTCCGCACTTAGTCCTTCATGTGGACCATTGTGCGTGTACAATGGGACATTAGCCCCCTTATTCCAAAACAAGGTTTATCTTAAGACCCAGGATTAAAACATGGAGCCATAATTGAATTTCGAACTTTACTCCGACTATGGTAAAGTTCCTAAACACAAAACTGACAACTTAGTACCGAACTAAGTTTTCAGTTTTGTTTAAAGAATGGTATTTCAATCACCGTTACGTTCTTATTACAAAAACTGGCTCCATGGTTTAAGCCATGTCAAAATATAAATCTTGTTTTGTAATAAGGCGGTAGAGGTCTTAAATATGTATCTGATAAATCCGTATTTTATAGGATAAGACTGTTTTTTTCTGTTTTGTGGGTTAAGACATGTCGATGGGTGGTCCGTACTTCAACAGCGAAGAAATAACCAAAGAAACGGTCTGTTAACTCCGAACAGATTGTACAGATCTCCGTTAAAAATGACTGAGAGCAAGTTTAAACATTTACAGGAACTGAAAATGGTAATAGGTCAGGATTATCATCCGTTTTACAATGCATTATAATTTAAACCGGGTACTTAATGCATAATTATATCCACATTTACATGGGTACCTGAGAAAATAATGGTACTTTGATTTGTAACTTTTATTTTATTCAAATTTATGATTCTACTGTTATCATAACCTAATTAGTGTTTTCTGAGAAGTATCTAATTTTTTCATTAAAACTAGTAGATTTTAATTTTTATAGGCATTTTTGTTCAAAAACTCAGATGATTTAGATTAACTAAAACAAGCAAGTCATTTCTTGTAAGCAGTATCCGCTTTTATAACAAGTTGCCACAATCGGTTACAGAACTTAGTGATGGAAAATTCAAAACGCACATTAAACGTGCCCTTAACAAAAAAGCATATTATAAGATTAAGGACTACGTTGAAGACAAGGAAGTTTGGCATTAATTCCTTCTGTACATGTGGCTTCCCTGGTACCTCATTAACGGCAAAACTATGTAAATGTCTATTAACAGCTCCCAAATTACGAAGTTATTTTTTAATTTAATTTTATCTTTTTTTACAAACTTCACTGACATAATGTTTTTCTTACTTGACATTATTATACCTACAATTTAAATTTCAACAAGGTTCTAACTTTTATTATTTTAATAATATTTTATATTGTTTTTTTTTGTCAATGTGAGGACGTTGTAGGCTTATTAGACTGTAGATCTGTAGACCATTTTCTATTTTGATAAGTAACTGGTATTTTTGACGGGCCTACGCTGTCTTCTCATACCTATTATCACTGTAATTTGAAAACATTGTAAAAGCCAATTTTATTTTTTTTAAAGAGTGACCGTGAAGTTTCTTGCCGGCTCTTCTCCATAGGAAACGACCAATTGGAACCGTGCACCTAGCTTCTGACGTTTTATAAGTGCCCATGTAGGCTTATGTGAAATAAAAATATTTTTGATTTGATTTGATGTGATACTTAAAGCGCAACGAAAATCTAGTAGTGTTAACTGTAACGGTTTTTTCTTTTTTTACTACCGTACCTACTACTTTTAATTTCAACTAACAAAAGCAAAATAAAAAGCAGGAAATCATATGGCTGATATCTATATTTTTTTCAGTAGACGGTTTTTATCGATTTTCTCATAAAGTTGAATTTTACACTTAAGAGGTTGCAACGACGTTATAACGTTCCCACTGTTGGGACAAAGGCCTCGTCTCCGTGAGAGTGTGGGCCGCGGGCGGGGCTTACGATATCTAATTATTTATTTTGTAAAAGGCTTATTAATCTGAGCTGACGCTTTCAAATAAAGCCAGTATATATTATAAAAGTATCTGTTGACAACTTGACATCATAAGTTGGGGCCGATATTTAGTCCGCTGCGGACGAGGGACGTGCGATCTACCATTTAGCTTGACAAAATGCCTACAAATCGTGTGCTGCACTCGATTATTACTTTGGTGAAGTTTGGTGTCAGCAAAAACATTGTGTTCTATAATTCTATTATCATTTAATAATATGTACCTAAGTAGGTTAATAAGTGCTCAATCACTTCCCAAAAGTAGGATGAGTCAACTCATGATTATTATGCTTTGGTAATTTTTACCTGTGTTACTCACTTTTGCGCGGACGAAGTCGAGGGCCAGCTAGTGTATTACTAGTAGAACTCAGTCTACCTCTACAATACAAAACATTGTGTTCTATTATCATATAAGTAGGTTTAATACGTGCTCAATCACTTCCAAAAAGTAGTATGAGTCAACTCATGTTTATTATGGTTTGGTAATTTTACCTGTGTCTTACACACTTAATGCCCGGACGAAGTCGAGGGCTAGCTACTTAGCTAGTGTATTACTCATAGATAACCGCGTGGTATTACTAGTATAACTCACGTGCACCTATACTCATTGAAAAAACCAACAAAATAATACCTACTACGTAAGTATTTATAAATGAAAGCCTACCCGCAGGATTAGCAGGTCACTATGGGGTAAGACGTTACAACATTGAGAATACCTATCAAATATCTTGATCACAGACTATATTATTTTATCCTTTGAATCATAGTTCTTACCTGCAACATAATGACGAAAGCCATCGCCGATTGCCCGGAAGTTTTGATGCCATCATTGAAAGATATAAGCGATATCGCTGTCCTGCTCTGTAGCCTGCCTTCTGGTTAGTCATTTATCGTTACCGAGAGTGACAGCGATATCGCTTAGATCTATCTGAATAGGCCTTTAGCTTTGTCCATCTGCAACAAAAGGCCGGCGAGAGCTCAACAGCGAAGCCGCATAGCACCTCAAAGGATTTTCGTAAGCGGAAATGATTTTGAATCGTATTTTCAAACACTTAGCACTCATATTTCGTCGATATCGTCACAAGGAAACTTGAGCATACTGCGGAAAAGCAACGGTATGCCGCAGCGGGCTTTCGGCCATATAAATGTTTGTGCATTGCCGTGCCGTACCGCGTCGTATCGCCACAGCAGCGGTACGATGCGGCGGACTTCATGCGTAAAACTCAGACTAAATGCTGATGTAGGTAGTGTTTTTATCATTTTATATTCGTCGTTGGCTCATTTTGCATAAGTTGTGTATCATTCATTATTCATTAGGTTGTGCGTGTTTCGTCTCTAAAAGACTGATTATGTCAGTTTTTTAATGTAACGTATGAATATGATTATGTTGCTGTACAAATACTTTTCAATTTCAACTGTCTCATGTTAGTGCACCTCCTCCAACGGTGTGCTACGTTTTTGCCTATTCCACGGTCCACCATTCTAATGAATGTGTAAGTATTGAAGAAAGGGACATGTTGAGAAGTATGAAAGAAAAGGGACATGTTACGCCGACCCAAAAAGGTCAGGAGAATGATGATGTAAGTATTCAAAATTTCCAGACAGACTGCATCCCAAGCGGAAAATGTATCCGTGCATTGCAAAGGATGAACTTCCTAGCGTACTTTTCGAGTAAAAATGAAGCCAGTTTGGATCAATTCTTTATTCATTTTCTAGACAATCTGGCTACCACCAATTTATTATTTTATAGGTAATGGCCGAGATTCCGGGAAGCGTTAAAGAGGTTTATGGGTTTGTACAGGTAAATGAAGAGAAGAGACAGAAGTCCAAGAACTTCCCTAACTATAGTGAAAAAGTGTCACCATCTGTAAGTACATACTAAGTAGTTATGTTATAAACACATTGTTTTTCATGAAAGCTTCAGAGAAAGGGTTGGTTCCTTTTGGATGTATCATTCATATCATATACTCTTTGATTCATATGCCTACGTCACGTCTTTGTAGACATGTTAAAGGAGAATAGGTACCTATCTTATCACTAGTAATTACCTAACGTTTGGGTTTACGTGCTTGAAGGCTTCTACATACCAGCGCGACACGGCACAAAGGCCCCGCGTGTCGCGGGACGAGCGGTGCCTTTGAGTCGTGTCGCGTCGCGCGACAAGTCGCCCCGGTATGTAGAAGCCTTTAAGTGGACAGACTGTTACTTAATTCAATAAAAACTGCACACCTTTTAATTTTGAGTAGGTAGGTACTGAAACTTGAGTTGTATAGTTACCCAGGTTTCTCAAAATTGACGTGAACTGATGTGATTAGCAGCAGATCTACCTACTAGGTAGGTACTTATCTTCATTTATTACGTCTGTTTACCTACAATGGAGAGATTGTTTTAGGATCTCCGTTTGATTGTTAAAAAAAACTCGGTGCATCTCGAAAGAGCTTTCATCGCACAAAAGAGGTGTATTATACGTGCGATGTGTAATGTAGACCCACTTACATCCTGTAAACCACTGTTTCGTAAACTTAGAATGCTTACATTAACTGGTATTTATATTGAGGAAATAAGTAGGTAAATTTACCAAATCTCACCCTGAAATATTTGAAATCTGGGAGATAAATGTATGTTCAAAACTAGATATCCTAATAGATTAATTATTCCTAGAATGAAAACGGAATTATATGGGCGAAGTTGCTATCCTATGTGTATTCAGATCTGTATCAAGATTCCTAACCAAATGAAAGAACTTCCAATGGTCCGCTTCAGAAGGGCTTTCTCTAAAATAATTCCTCGAGTTTAAATTCAAATGCCCTAATTGTAATTTGTAGGTACCATAAATTTGCCTGTCATTATGTTATGATTGAATGTGTTCTATACGCTACTTTAATGGTTTAGGTACAACTTATGCAGTGCTGGCTAAGTACTCAATAAATTCCTACATACCAAATTAATTAGGTAGATAACTACTCCGTGTTTCATAACCTACTTTCCATTTGTGGAGTGTTAATAAGACAAATTCTGGACTGACTTTAAAGATTGTTATTGACACACTAAGACAAAGTGGTACCTACCTACCTACGTATAGGTATATCGTCCCTAGGTACTTTGCTGGTGGCGTCTACTAACCATTATTTTCATCTCTCAGCTAATTTCTTAAAACTGAACGTAAGTAGGTACTTAAGTAAGATCAACTACGATAATTTGGACATTACATTTTTGTGCTTGCTCTTACCTAGGTACCTACTCTATGTGTAAATATTAGGTACCTACCGGAAATTAAGTTGATAGGAAAGTCTTGTTATTCGCGCGCGACGATAAATATATACTAGTACATTTTGCCAACAAAAATAGGCAATGATTGTAAGATTACCTACGTCTGCAGATACGATTTTATATTATACAATCGAATCTTAACCAACATTTGCTGCAAAATTCACACCACTATAAATCGTTACGTAACTTATCACAAAATAATATTTTACTTCGCGCACTTGACAGGTAACTGACAAATATATACTTTCTTTTTAAATAACTGCGCCAGGGCTGCGCAGTTTATAATATCGATCGTGTTGATGCCATTTACGATTTGTTTCTGGCTGGTAGGCGACAAAACAATCGACGTCACGGTAAAAAAAAAACTCGCGAATATTCTAGAACGTGTCATTATTTCTCCTAGTCCGTGTGAGTGAGTGCACAAAAATGTAATGGCGACGTGGCGGGCGGAAGAAGCAACACATTAAAGGACCTAAGTGAACGAGCTACACACCCAGCGTGCCAAAGCGGCGGCTGTCCGTCGAATGATAATAATTCCACAACGCCGTTGGTGCGTTGGTGGAGCCCTAGTCGGCGCGGTGGGGCGTGGGTCGCCGTCCTTGCGCCGTCGCTACTAACCCGCCAGCAGTCGCCATCCGCGCCCGAGAGACGAACAAAGAAAAACAGGAATCGAAAATTAGTCAAGTGCTAATGCTTTTGCTTATTGCATTCACACTAAAATGACGACAAATCCCTGAAGGAGTGCTAAAGAAGCCTAGGATTGTTGATTTTGTATTGATTTTTTGAAAGGTTAGTAGTGCTTCTTTGAATAAGTAATTTGTTCAGATACGCGTTGATATTAACACATGCATGATGGCGCCGTGAACATTTCTTATTGAAATAGGAATAATGTAGGCCAGTGCATGACGTTATTAAAGTGTAACGCCAAGTGAGGAACGCATAAAACGCGATAAGATGTTGTGATAAGTACTTACTTAGTTTACAAAAAATATGTAAGTAAGTAAAAGTAATTAAATACCCTTTTAGTAGAACCAAACATGAGTAAGTATTGATTAGCTAGTCTATAACTACTTAATTCCATATGCTAGGAAAAGTAGGTGTAAATTATCAGGTATCAGATAAACATTACTGTTACCTAATTATATTTTTTGCTATTTATTAGCTGCTCAAGCGGATCAAGATTGGCCATCGGCCGTATAATAAAATGTCGTGGAGTAACAGGTATGTTTGAGATGAAATAATATTCATGTTTTTATTTCTCACGACAGTTAAAAATGTAGCCACGTTTCTATGGTATTTAGATTAATAGCTAGAGGTTAAAATTAATTAAACCTCATGATTGAGCATCACTTCGTATTATTAGGTACGGATGTGACATACCTAGGTAGGTACAAGTAGGTAAGAGTACGACCACATTCCACAATCCACATACAACAATGCTATTTCCGTTATGTTGGTGAACCTGGTAAAAATTTAAAAGCAATTTTACTTACCTAAAATACATTAAAAAAATTACTGATAATAAATGCCATACTTTTATTAACATAAACATTAAAAATATAGAAAGAACAATAAGTCAGTACGCTCATTGATTTACACTTTTATCATGGTCGCCATTTTGTTTCGCGTTCATTTCTTACGGCGACACGACTCGAAGGGGACGCTAGCAACTAGCAAGGGCGTGTGGCGCAGCTGCGCTGGTGGATGACGCCATTATTGTGGCGAGGAATCACGTTTGGTTTTTAGAAGTGTGTGCGTGATCTTGTATCGCAATTTATATTGAATAAATTGTTAAGTTTGTTAATATAATTTGATGAGTGATTTGTTTACTCTAGGTGTACCTAAATAGAAGGTAGGTCAATTTTGATTTCATTCGATCGTGTGGAATTTTACTTGTTTTATTTGTGTTCTTTATTTCTTCGCGTATTTGTATGTCGTCGATATTTTACAAAAAAACATAAATACACAAAATACTTACATTTAGTCTAATAAGTAACCTACGGACGGTGTGTTGTAATCGTTTAGTTTACGAGCTGACCAGTACTTTTTCGAGTGCATCAATATTTCAATAACATACCTACCGCTTAATTTTTGTCTACAAAAATAGTGAGGAATGGTTCGGATGAATTATCGTAAATTAATCGGACGAGATAACAAGGGTTTACAAACCTTGCGCTTCCGCGTACTCGCAAAACTGCAGCACTCGGTGATAAAAAATCCTCAGGAATAGCTTTTACTTTGATTAAAGCTTGTTATTTGCATGTGGCTATTTATTATTCACAATTTTATTGTGATTTATAGAATGCTGAATGTTTTTGGTTTTTGAAGTTTAGGGATTAGTGGCTGGTAGATTTTGTTAGTTCCTGTTTTTTCAAAGTTACCAATAAAATGTATAACACCCACATCGTTGTCATCTTTTGTCTATGAGTTGATAGGAGTTCATTGTTCCAAGACGGTAATAAACTTTTTTAATTGGCAACATCGCGGAACTGCTAGTGATGTAAATGTGGGAATCGACTAATATTTTTTACTCGTTGATAATAACGATGTTGACCCTAAATTACTTTAAAAATATTAAATTGGGTTCAAATTATACTTGAACAATACTTAACCAGAAATTTATTAAGACCAACATGTGCCCTTAAAAATACGATAAATATTTTTTTTTATTGTGATTTTTCTTAAATCGACGATAATATTTTTGTTGCTTAATATAATATTAAACAAATATGATAAGACAAAGAAAGAGACGGAAAATGTTTTAGAACTGTCAAACCAGTTGACATCTTGGAATTTTAACTTATGATTCGTGCACATTGTTAATTGAAAATGTAATTTGCCCTAGCTATTCCATGTGATTTGTATATTTGTGAATAATTATGTAATGACAGGCCATAGAGGTCAGCAGGGATGTCTAACAAAATGGTTGGTTCTCTACGAAAAGAGTATTTTTTTACCCGACTACATTAAAGCCAACGGATTTGTGATTTTAACAGGCTATTTATGTATGTTTGTTAACTGTTTCCTCATATTACCTCGTCGTATTTTGACAAACGAGGTATCGTTGGAAGCGGCATGTTGTTCCGCGGGTTATAGGTTATAATAATATGACGTCCCATAGAATCCAACATGGCGGCTTATAGCGGATGTAAAGTGATACCGATTTAATTTATTAGTGATTACTTAATTAATCGTGTTTGTAATCTAACGAAAGGAGCTCGTGGCTAAGTAATAAAAGCCGCACGGGTCGATCCGTCAATTTAAGCTACACTTGCCGGGGTTGGTCCGTGGATGGGTGAGCATCTTTACATACTGGGACCCCTCCGTGCCTCGGAAAGCAGTCAGTTTGTGGATCTTTGACAGCCGTTACGGGTCGTCAGAAGCCCGAAATTCTGACAAGCCGTCTTACCAAGGGGTATTGTATTACCCAGTAAACGGGTTGTGGGGGTCAGATTGGCAGTCGCTCCATGTAAAATACTGGTATTCAGCTGCATCCGGTTATAAGACTGGAAGCCTACCCCAACATAGTTGAGAAAAGGCTAGGCAGAACGTTCTGATAGAGGTGTGCCGTACTAGGTAATTTTCGTACTCGGTCCACCTAGTACGAGTATCTAAAAAATACTTAGTCCAAATACCTATGAAGTATTTACTCAAATTCAGATAGGCTCGCGTCCGGCGGGACGTACCTACCGTATGATACTTTCTTTCGTTTCTATATCGTATGTCCTTCCCACCGCGTACGATTACGAGGCATCGAGGCTCTCATGCATCAAATTATTTTGTGTTAAATTAAACGATACCTTTGATGAATACATTTAATTTTTTGTACTATACACTACTAAGATTTTGTGAAATAAACAACTTAGCAAGACCCATATCAACCGTCAAGAAGCGTTCTTCATTTAAAATTAAATTTTAAGTGAATATTATTAGGCTTATATTTTGTTTAGAATTATTGAACTGGACTATTACAGTTCAATAATATTATACAAAAAATAAACCGGATGCTCGATAGCCCTACGCTATGAACGTACTTCGCCAAATACTTCAATAAGGTCTCAATGGATTGCGTCCTGTACCGAAGAAATATATATATGGATAGTTTTATGTACTGCCGGGTATTTGAAGCATGAGAATTATGTCATGCAAACAGCAAAAGCAATTTTCAAAAGGGTTGACATCGTTAAACGCTAGTAACTTCATAAATGTTATATACCAGCCACTATGAAATTTTCGTATCATGATAGATAATCTTGATGTTCACACGGCTACACATCAAGCTATAAGTTTCCAGTATAAGCTGGCCTCTTATTGTATGAAAATCCTATACAATGCGAGATCAGCCTAAACTGGATATTTACCTATAGCTTGATGTGTAGCCGTGTGTACTTCGTACTTTACGCGTCGTACTAGGTGCGGCCTAGTCCTGAAAATACCTAGTGCGGCATACCTGTTCTAGTAAATACGTAAAGTAGACCTCTAAATAATTAAAATAACATAGATTTTCGTATAAATCGATGTTATTTAGATTTATTTCTTGTTTACACCTATTTGGTTGGCGTTTTTGTCGTAGTTAATTTAGTTTTGGAACTTTTATATGATAGTTGTAATTTTTGGCAATCTCCCCGTTTTTTTTGCTCTGCGCAAAGATTAACAAAAATTAGATGTAAGAGCTTTATTAGGCTCATGTGATAATTTATTAGATTATAGAACTAGTTACCTGCCTTGTCTCATCGGTATTATTTCATTTGAATGCAACAACTGACTGCGTGATTTATTTTATCAATTTGTGTTAGTAGGTTTTAACTTATTCGATTTTTGCTGTTCAATATTTAATAACACGCGTGTATTCTCCGAAGGGTTGAGCAGGGATGTAATGTATGGTACACCCACACTATCGACATCTATATTTGAAATGATTAACGTCGCGCGCGCGAAGTGCGTCGTCGTTCATCGTCGTCGTTAATGCACGATTATTTTGCCACCAGGGCGGCGCCACTTTGGATTAGGCTGAGTTTGACAGTTCTGACAGTTCTGAATCAGTTTCGTGCGGCTATAGAATATATATATATATATATTTTATTGAGATCAAGGCTGAAGCAATGATGACCATTGTATGGGTTTCTATGACACCTTTTGTAGTTTGGGAGGTGTCTCCGTTGAAAGGCAAAAATCCTCCAATCAGACAGATGATTTTGCTAGGTGGGCCACTGACAGAAAGTTGTAGTCTAGCACAATAGTGTTATCTTTAACTTACATGAAACATTACTTTTGACCAGTCCCTACATCAAAATTTAATAGACCTACTAAGTTACGATATTGCGTGACTGTTAAGGCAAAAAAACTGCCACGCCTGCTGCTTTAGCTGTACTTGGCAAGATTTTGGAATTGAAAACTTGCTAAGTTATATTCAGTATAGCAAGGAATCTAATAAACTTCCTTCATCTCCATAGAACTTGTCTTTAGATATATTATTATCTCAATACTTGTATCGGCGAACTTGGCCCCTTTTTTACATTTATGGTTTTGGTAGAGCCAGATTTCTCATGAAACTGTTTGCGTGGTGTAGGATTGTGGGACCTCAGTTTTGGCCACACATAAAATTCGTATTCCTTTAGCTTACTGTTTGTATTGTTGTAGCCATATAGATGTCGCTACTGTAGCCTTACAATGATATCACAATTTCTAATATTTATCAGTACCTACCTATTTACTTAAACCGCTTCTTGGATCATACATAATGGATGATAAAGATTTTCAAACAATGATATCAGCGAGTTTTTGTGTTATTTACATTACGTATTTTAACTGGGTAGGCGGGTTCATGGTACTTAACTAAGTAATATGACACGATATCTGGGTGTGGCGTGGCTAGGGTTGCCAACTTTTTATACAAGAAATAAAATATATTACGGTCAATGTGGAGAAATAAACAGTATCTCAGAAAATTAACAGTATTTTTTTTTTAATAGATAAATAATTCATTAGAACTACTGGAGCAACTCGTCAATTAAGCGCCAATTTTGAAGGCTTCGTGAGGAGGAGAGAGATTTTTTTATTAAATGTATTGAAGAACCAGTCCAGTAACCTGTCGTGACCAGCGAGATGCACTTACAAAGAAAAAAATATTTCACGTGTCTTCGTTATAGTGCTTTCATAATTATGTTCTAATATTTAAACAAAGACTGATATAGTAATAATGTAAATTGGTAGTCTTTACAATACTTATCTTCTTCTTGCTCATCATCAATGACAAACTGATTGCAGCCCGGGACAACTAAACTCACGAAGTCTCCTTCAGACTTTAGGGTTACTGTACTTAAACCAAATCCGCCTTATTACAAAACAAGATTTATATTTTGACATGGCTTAAACCATGGAGCTAGTTTTTGTAATAAGAACGTAACAGTGATTGAAATGCCGTTCTTTATACAAAACTGAAAACTTAGTTCGGTACTAAGTGGTCAGTTTTGTGTTTAGGAACTTTACCACAGTCGGAATAAAGTTTGAAATTCAATAATGGCTCCATGTTTTAAACCTGGGTCTGAAGATAAACCTTGTTTTGGAATAAGGGGGAATATGTTTTCGATATCAGCTGGTCGACAGTTCCTTCGGTGACTACTCGAAACAATATTTCGGTACGTGGGATACCTACTAGATACTGTCAAAGTCAAATTATTTATTTCAAATAGGCACATAAAAGGCACTTTTGAACGTCAAGAATTACAAAAAAAAATAAATAGAATTGATTCTAGTTGCCCTAGATACTGATACTAGCGACCCAAGTATGAATCGACAAAACAATTTACATTCAACGTCCCGACATGCAAACGTGGGAATAGTTATAGTTCTAGTAGTTTATTAGAAGTCCCAGCGGGCTATGGAACAGAGCATCCTGAATATTAGGCTGAAGGACAAACAAAAATCAGAAAATATTCGCAAAAGCTAAAGTAATAGATGCTCTCCAGCACATTTAACGACTGAAATGGAAGTGGGCAGGTCACCTGGCAAGATCGACAGATGGAAGGTGGACAAAATTGGTCACTAATTGGTTAGGTTCAAGAGGCAAGAGAGCCAGAGGTCGCCCTAGAGAACGATGGATACGAGTAGATGACATTAATAAAACTGCTGGAGAAGACTGGACAAAGAAAGCGAAGACAAGGACAACCTGGAAAATGTTGGAGGAGGCCCGTAGGGGCTGTAACAAAAAAAAAAATATTATATATCTAATGTTAATTTGTATGTATGTCAAGGAAATAAAAGGGCATTAAAAAAAAAAGTTTATCAGATAACCGTACTTTTGGTAACTATCGCCAGGAAGGCTGATTCAGTATTTGGTGGGTGTAGGGCCCTCCTCTGGTGAGAATGGTGACGGCCTGCCCGCATGCAGGTGGCCAAATAAATGATTATGTATCGCCGCGCAAAGACGAGTTATGGTTACTAAAACCCGGCCAAGTGCAAGTCGGACTCGCGCACGAAAGGTTCCGTACCATTATCTATAAAAACGGCAAAAAAAAAATCACGTTTGTTGTATGTGAGCCCCCTTAAATATTTATTTTAGTCTATTTTTTAGTATTTTTTGTTATAGCGGCAACAGAAATACATCATCTGTGAAAATTTTAACTGTAACTATCACGGTTCATGAGATCTAGCCTGGTGACAGACAGACAGACAGACGGACGGACGTACAGCGGAGCCGTAGTAATAGGGTTCCCGTTTTACCCTTTGGGTACGGAAACCTAAAAATGAACAATAACTAGGAAGGTTGATACGAGTACGGCATTATGATATGAGTAGGTAGTACCTACCTGTGTGAACAGTATAAAAACTGTCGATATTCATCGGCCGGTTCACTAATGGCCGGTCAAAGACGTGATATGGTTACAAGAAAAGATTAGGAAGGCTGATACTTTTTTTTTTGTATGCGCAGTACCTATGTCAACAGTATAGAAACTGACGATATTCTTTGGCGGCGTTCAGGAGCTATAGCCGTACCTACTTACTAAATTATATATTTTGTGATTTACTTCCGTCGTAATAATGCTCTAAAGTCGTAATACATTTCATCATCATGTCTAGCATTGACATTAGGCATCATTTGGTAAGTATATATTATGGAAACATTAAACTAAGTTATACATACTGTGTTAGCTTTTAATGGGCATAAATAAAAGAAAACACCACTAGTTTTATTTTATTTATTTTAATAATTGCGTGGCATAATACGAAATACGTAGGTACTTCTTTATTGCCTTTGGTACAAAGATAATTACATGGTAATCTTAAGGGTAGTAATGGTAACGTTTCTTATTAGGTTATTTATTACTTAGAATGTTGAAACACAAAATATGTAATTCTACATAAACATAATATAATATAAAATCCAAATCAAACAAAATAACTAGAATTACGAAAGTGAAACAAACATTCAAAGTAACATTATATCGCCTTAATAATAGGTTGGGGAAAAATTTCTTCGCATTTTTTAAGAAATATCAAAACATTTTTTAATATAAGTAGTTTATTTACATTTAACTAAAGTATGTAGGTACCAATTTGTTCGATAACTTTTTGCCATCTTGTAGGTAGGGACATGATCCCATTGCTATAGAAATTTTGGAACTTCTGATCAAAATACCACGACAAGTGGTTTTTGCAGTCCTCTCGTGATGTTAACCTGACACTGCCTAAAGAATTCTGAAGAGACCGAAACAGGAGGAAATCTGAAGGTGCCAGGGTCAGGACTATACGGCGGATGCATTAACACCTCCCAGCCAAACTCTCTTAATTTTTGCTGTGTGGCTAAAGATGTGTGAGGTCTAGCGTTATCATGATGAAAAACCACACCCCTTCTGTTGATTAATTCCGGCCGCTTTCTCTCATCTTTTTGCTTTAATCTCATCAGTTGTTCGCAGTAGAGTTCAGAATCGATGGTCCTGCCTGGTGGTAACAGCTCATAATGAATAATGCCCATCTAATCCCACCACACACACAGCATCACCTTGTTGCGAGTTAACCCGGGTTTCGCCACAGTCTGTGAAGCCTGACCGGCCTTTGATCACGACCTTTTTCGCACGTTCTTGTCGTACGTGATCCACTTTTCATCACCAGTTATCAGCTTCTTCAAAAATGGTTCGGTTTCATTACGTCGTAATAAAGAATCACAAATGAGTACACGGTTCATTAGGTTTCTTTAAATGAGCTCGTGAGGTACCCAAATATCGAGCTTTTTTGTGTACCCCGTTTTTTTCAAATGTGCCAAAACTGTATTGTGGTCAATTCCCAGTTCTTCAGCTACGTCGTAACTACTGATATCGGATCTTGCTCTAATTTTTCAGAAATGGCATCCATTTTATCCGTAATAGGGCGACCAGAGCGACGTGCATCTTTGACATCAAAATTTCCGGATTGAAAACGCTTAAACCAAATTTGTGCTACTCTCACAGACACTGCACTAGGTCCATAAACATTGCAAATTTTTTTGCGGCTTGCATTTTTACCTTTTTTGTAGTAAAATTTTAAAATGTATCGAATTTCTTCATTAGATTCACTCATCTTGACAGTACGAAAAACAAATGAAAATCACACATTTTCCTAATTTGAATTTGGAATTATGTTCTTTAAAATTTTAACTTTCAATGATACCAAAACCAGCCAGATACAAATAGTATAGTCAAAGAGATTTTATTACAAGTTCATACATACTATAATGCGAAAAGACTTTTTCCCCAACCTAATATATAAATCAAATAAATCTTAAATAAAATTTATGACACAGAGAAATTAATAGTAAAGGGATTAGTAGGTAGAACATAAAACCGGTAAACTAAATTTGGCATAAACAAGTGTATTATGAATAGAATTAGCAATTAATTTTACGCCTTCATAATTTTTTTTTGTGTTTTAAACTACAAATTAATGATTTTTGGACGGTGAGATCTTGTTTCTTGCTAGATATATATATATCTAGCATTAGATAGCTTTCATGATTCTAGGTCAACGAATCTCGCAAAAAAGGCCGTATTTTTTTTCTTGCGTTGGATAATAAGAAGTTTGATTTTTAGAGCTCCAAGGGACCGTACCACGTGTTTCTGGGGATAAGAAAAGGATTTTGGCAGACTGACAGACAGATAATGAAGTGATCCTAATAAAGGTTCCGTTTTGTCCTTTTGCGGTACGGAACCCTAAAATCGAAATATGTACTAGCTGTAACCAAAATGGTCCCTGATTTAAATAGAATAAAAGTAAATCAATTAAGTAGGTATCATTTTCATTTTATTTGTGTCATTTACTTTATGTATAATATCCGCAAGACCGCAACTCTCATATCTCGGCGTGTATTTTGCGTACAGCCACGGGAGTCGGGACCCTTAATAAATATTTTTTTTTTTTTATAATACGCCTTCCACTGGTCTGAATAAGAATATTTACGCGGATAGCCGGGCAAACATAACCTAATAAGAGCGAGACCACGGAAGTGAGGCGCGCACGATCGGGCGTATTCGGGCATCGTCGAGTGAAGCGAGTGATTGGCTGATGATGCAAATCCTGATCAGTTTCACATCTTATTTCCTTGATATTAGGTACTATAAACAAATTGTTACTTGCAAGTTAACAAAACACAAAATAATTGTTGTTTTTATTTGCTTAAGACTTTTAACAGTGGCTTTTTTCATCAAAATATGATATTTAAAATAAAGTCGATTATACGAATTTGCGTAAAAAATGGTTATTTGCTGGAAATAACTACGTCGATAACCTACTAACCGGTGTCCGGCCTTATCTTTCTATCGGGCCGGATAGCGGATAGTTGCCAGATATCCGTTTCATCTCTAATTTAAATGGCTCAGAATTCTTCACATTGTTGGTGTTCACTGTTCACACATGTTATTTCTTGTTTTACTCAGTTGTCTCAACTAAATATTCATATCGTTCTTCAAGTGTTTTGACCTTGGATAAAGTTAATTATAAGAATTAGTGATAGGTACTTCATGCCCATAAACGAATAGTTGAATCGTATTTATTTTAAAATTGGATACCAACAGCGTAATCATCTGCACCGATAAAAATGATACTTCTGTAGAATATGTATCTACAGAACAATATAGAACGTTACTCATAGAATATTGTTCGACTTTTCAAATGTACATGTTAAAAACTATTGTTTGCGCTTATAGTTTAAACAATCATACTCCTTACAATACGGTACATGATTGAGACACAGCTTGATTGGTTGTATTTTTGCATTAATGTAAATAACAAAACAACTACTTGTTTTTCAGCCGCCAAAATGGGTTCAGAATACGACCAAAAGTTCGAGGAGATGAAGAAGTATATACCATTCCTGAACGGCATGATCAGGAGACTGGAGACTAACAGCAAGGCGACTGGAAATCCTCGGCAGGCACAGCTCGATAAGATTCGATCTCTAAGAGAGTTGCTATCAATCAAGAAGAAAAGGTTATTAGATTATTATAGTATTTTTTAAATGATATAGTCTGTTATACAGTATTGGTTTTGAAGTGTAAATTATCATTTCGTGTAGTGAACACCATACTACTAATGCTAAACACCATACCTAATAGTTACAAATATGTATTTAGTTGTGCACTGGAGTGATCTCAAGTATTTGTTTGTTTTGTTTTTCATAATTCGTATTCGAGCAATGAAAACAATAAAATCGATTTAATATCTAATTCGTTATGAAAATGATTGTGATCCTTTATTGATTGTGTAATTTCTAGTAATATCCGGCTTACTAATATTAACGAACGATCAAGACGTGCTTATTTCGATATGATTTTGTGATTATATTATGTTGTTGTTTATTTTTAGAATGAAAATGGAGAACTTACATAAATGTGAACAAGTTCTGGTTAATTTGTACGCAAAAGTGGAGTCGCAGGTAAGTTTATTTCTGTAAATTTTAATAAAAGTATGTTGTTGGAAAAACCATTACATCTCATTTTTTCTATTGCAGAACATAGGACCAGATCCAGGATTTTCCATAGATCCTCCCACGCCACAAGAAAAGTCAGATTTAGAGGCTGTAAGAAATAAGCTCAAAACCGTGGCCAAACGACAAGAAGATGAGGAGACGTTACCTGAGATTTTGAGGGTTGATGAAGTTGAAGAAATGCATACAGCGGGTTCTAAAGAACCAGCCCTATTTCAGAGGAGGCCAAATAAATCGTCAGTATCGCCGACACACCGCTCTCCAACTAAAATTAAAGAAGACAAAGTTTCACCTCAATCTTCAGCTTCGAAGCGAAATTACACTCGAATTTTAGTGTCACCCGATTCTAGCAGACGACGTTGGTCTACGCCTGATTCAACGGACGAAAAACCTCTTTTTTGCCGGCGGTCACCCCGTAGATCTCCGAGAAGGTACTCTCCTTCCTACCATAAAAAAGAAAGAAAAAAATCTTTGAAAGAATCAATACGTAAATCCAAAGATTTAAATATTACTTTGAACGTGCCTGAAGATAGTTTAAGCAGTTTGAATACAAAGGATATATTCACCAGAATTATTGACTGCAAAGATGGTGATGTAAACATCGATACATTACGGGAGTTGCGAAAGCAGATCCTTACTGAACTAAAAAAGACTGGAGCTAGAGATGACATATCTGATTTAATATTGAAGTCTTATAACAAAAAGAAGGGAAGATTATCTAGAAGAAAGCAAGAAGTAGAAGAGGGAGAACTATCCGACAGTGAGAGTGAAGTTATTCAAAATGTATATGGCAGTTTGAGCGGTAACTTGGTACTTAAAGATCAAACTGAGGCCAAAACTTCTACCGACAAAGACAAAGCTCGTAAAATTCAAATTTGTCTTGTGATAAATTCTGATAAAAGTAACCCTGATCCCAATCCTAGTGCAGAATTAATTAATAATTTCGACGTTTCGGAACTAGAAATGTACGAAAAAGATAGCAAAGTGCTAAATAAAACTGATTCTAATAAGGAGAACACGGAGCAAGATGTAATAAAAATTGACAATGATGATTCGATAACAACAGTACCCGATAGGAAAAAGAATATTGAAGAGAATAGTTCTGATGATAAAGAAACAAGTAAAAATAATGCCACTGACGTAAAAGTACAACAACCGTCAGACGAGGAAAAAATAGTTATTACTCCAAAAGAGCCGGTCAAATATAGAGCTAACTTCTATAAACCTTTGACAGATAGTTCTGAACCTGTAGAAGAAAATATAATACAGGATAACAAAGAGGCTAGTCATGCACAGGTTGAAACTCAAAAAGAAACTGACAGTAAAACTGAAACAACTGTTACAGAAGTTCCTAAAACTAGTAGTGTGTGTTTGATTGAAGCAGAACTAGAGGAAATGGAGAAACCTGTTGAAATACCATTACTCCATGAACCAACAATACCCGGAACACCAACTAATAGTATGCTTTCAGAAATAGACATACTACAAGCCCTTAAAAATGAAATATTGAGCGAGTCTATATCTATCCCCGGATCAGAAGCAGGCACACCACTTTTGCACCAACCTAAAGTCAACAAAGTGGCTAGCGCCAAAGAAATTTTGCCCAAGAAAAGGATATCTATAGAAAACTATAAACAGAAGACAGACAGAGATAAAATAGTAAGTTCTATAAAGTTTTATTTTGAAGATAATGACTCTAAAGACGATCTAATCAAGAAACCCAGTCTTAAATTGACAGAGAAAGAATGTGAAAGGTTTAATATTCAAAAGAAAATGGCTTTCGATGATGACAGTTCAGATGGTGACGATGGAGGGGAAATTCAAGCAAGTGACCTTTATAGCGATCTCGCTCCTAAATCGCCTGACCGCGATGAGTCGAGTAATATGGAATTGTCACCTCCAGTAATAATACCCAGTGATTCTTTGAAGGCCTTGTCAGTAAATCGCAATGTAGATGTAGATATGAGAACTTTGTCGATGTTGTCTCCTAATCAGAACAAAGCACCTACGTTTTTCAGTAACATTGTAGGACATTCGCTTTCGAATACGAACACGATAAGTGATACAAAAACTGATCAAATAAAAAGTCAAAACAGACCTGTGCTTTTGGATCCTCGTGTTAGAAGGGATGTAAATTCTAGCCAAAGTCCCAGTCCGCATACTGCTCATCCTGATAGGACGCCAAGATCAGCGTTTTCGAGTATTAATCAAAGTCCCGCCTCAAATCCAGTTATGACGCCTAATGCTAGGTCGTACGAAATGACTCCTAACCATCAGTCTTTTGACCTCGACCAATCTAACAAGAAGCACGTATATGTGCCATCGTTTACTATGATTGATTCTAGAGAAAGAGAAAATTCAGTAGCAAAAGATTCGAAGAAGGAGACATCTCGTGAAAGAAAACCACGTTTTGAGGATATTGGGGACACCAGTAGTTGGAGTTCAAGTGACGTGTCGATTAATACGCGTTATACTGACTCATTCACTGGAGACAAATACAATAAAGGGAGAAATGATAGGTATAGCCTCGACAATCGGGACAGCTTTTCTTATAAAAGATCAGAATGTCCCAGGACACCTCTACCGTCGTTTGGAAGATCTGATGTGCCGGTTAGTAGATTAGACAAACCAATGACTCCTCTGCACTCGTTTGGGAGGACTGAGTGCCCTACTACACCAAGTCATCACTTTGGAAGATCGGAATGCCCTCCCACTCCAAGTCACTCCTTCGGAAGGTCAGATTGTCCTTCCACTCCGAGTCATCCTTTTGGGAGTCACTCATATAACATTAATGAGCGCCCTGTTACTCCAAGTCACCAATTCGGTGTGACCGAGTGCCCGCCAACGCCATACTATGGAAGAAATGAATGCCCGCCTACACCTAGTCACGGATTTGGTAGGTCTGACTGTCCATCGACGCCAAGCCATCCGTTTGGAAGATCCGATTTTAATCCACAAAACTATACTAAAGATCCCAGACTTAACAGAAAACCTGAGTATGAATCAAATTCTCAGCTAAACGAAAGAGACCGCGGGTATTATAAAGATAGTAGCTACTACCGCGGAAGCTCTTACAAATCTCAAAAACCGTTCAGCGGACCAGATACTTATAACAGCCAGGATAGAGAACGAGGCAGGAATAGTAAGTACAGGTACTATGCGCCAGAACAAACTGGACGTCAAATTAGTAAAGATCCACCCAGACGTGAACAAACCGTTGGTGGTTCAATGCTAAACGATTATGAAAATGATCGACTGTTTTCAAGAGAACGCGGACAATACAACAGCGGGTATGAAGAAGTTGCTTTGAGACGCGGTAACCAGCGCGAAAGAAGTATTGGGCGTAGCATGCACCCAGAGGATAAACATGAAAGGGGTGTTGGACGGCACGATCGCGCCGAAGATACCTTTACGCGGTCCTCGTCTAGAGGACCTAGTATTAGAAGAAATTGTTCTATTGAACCAGACAATAAATCAATATCAGTGAAATCTCACGCTGGCATCTCATTTAAGATTGACACCAGTGTTAACGAAACATTCCAAAAGTTCCTTGAGAGTGGCAAAGGTATTCAAGTATTTGAGTACAATTTTGATGCGAGAAGACAAAGAGCTGCGAGTGTAGGAAGAACATTAGTTCCAGAATCCCGGTGTGAACAGGTGTCTGACGGTTCCAAACCGAACACTGAAACTCGTAATAAAAAAGAAGTGTTTCGCAGAGCGTCAAGTATGGGTAGAGATTTGGCAGATTCATCTGTTGAGCAAAGAAGCTTCCAAGAAATTAAGGCTGATTTTAAGACTTATAGACACCCTGTAAATGAACCCAGCAAATTTGACACTGGTAAAATACGAAATATTGATACGAAATATCAATCTAGTACGGAAAAAAAAACCAATAGTAGAAAAGAAAAAGAATACATTGAGAAATATAAAGAACAAAAGCGCGTTCAAAGTACTTCAAAGCTGACTTACTCTCCTAAAAAGAACTATAGAGATCCCAGAATGCGCAAAGAAAACAATATTAAAAATAAATATGAAGATCCCCGCGCTAGGAAAAGTGGAATAATATATTCGAATGACAATATTGTTAAGGGTGCTATTTTGACTTCCGGTTATGGTGTCAAAAACTACAAGATTCCTAAGATTAAACGTGTTGTGGAGGAGATTGAGAAACCTATAAACAAACATGATGAGAAGGAAAAAGATAAACGAAAAAATATCGAAAAAACAAAAGAAGAAGGAACAATTAAAGAAAAAGCAAACGATAAAAGTAAAGACAAAAAAGTAACACCAAAACAAAAGAACAAAGATACATCAAAAGAAAGATTCAATGAAAGTCCTAAACATAAAAACAAGGAAACACTTAAAGGAAAAATTAAAGAAATTATAAAAGAAAGCGACACAAAATCTGATTCAGAAACAGAAAAACTTGATACGAGTGAGACTGATGACCAGGTTGGAAGGAGATCATCAAGATTAAGTAGAAAACTGGCAGTTACAAACATTGTGAAAAATGCAAAAAGTAAAAAACCTAAGAAGCCAATAATAAGTGACTCTGATTCCGAAACGGATAATAGTGTCACAGAGAAACTTCCTAAAGTCGATGAAACTAATTTAAGTACTACGACACTCTCAACACTGCCTCAGGTAACTAGTCCTGTCAAGGAGAAAATTGTACCCAAACAACCGAACGCTATCGATATTCACACTAACTTTGGCTTAGAACTAGAAATGTTTACCGATAGTGCTGTGTCAGACCCCGTACTCGATAATATCAACGCGTTGATTGCAGATCTTGATAACGACCTTGATGGTTCTAAAAACGAATCGAGTAATAATTTTACGAATGAAATTACACTTGAGAATATGATGCAGAATATTACTTCTCCACAGGACAATTCAACTGAAAATAGAGATGACTTTACAAAAGTACTCAAAGCTGTTGATGAGTTTTCTAAAACAACTGATAACAAAATGCATGAAAATTCACTATCAGATCTAAATGAAGTAAATGAGGTTACTAGCGATATTGCTCATGTTAATACAGAAATTTTACAAGAACTTAAAAATACTGAAGATTCCAGCTCAAACAAGAGAACTGCTACACAAAGTTTCGACGATCTGCTTACCACAGTAAAATATTCTGAAGGTGTACAAAATGAAGAAGTGAAAAGTAAAAAGAATGAAGTTTTAAATCCAAACAATCTAAACTTAAGCAGTCATATTGTTTCCACTACCGAAATTGAAAAAGATACGATACCCATTGAAGATAAATCAAAAATAGATGAACGAAGTATAGATGGCTGCTCTACTCCGGACAGTACTATCAATACTGATGTCTTAGACAAAAATAAAAGCGATGACTGTGTTGCTGACAGCACAAATGAAGAAGTTCAGAGCGAAACGAATGTTACCTCTACAGATTCTGTCGAATCTAAACCCGAAACGGAATCCGATTTAGAATTAGGTAATTTGCTAACAATGTTACAAGACAAATCTAAAATAAAAAAATTGCTTAGTATGTTAGGTGATCAATCTGGAGATAACGATAAAATTAAGAAAAAGCTTGAGAAATTAAGCGAAATAGTATCCGATGACGAAATAGATAAAACAACTGAACAACCAGAGAAAAGTAAAACTGAAGTTTCCGTTTTCACTGATGATAAAAAACCCGCTGCAAATCCGACAGTCGATGGAGAGACAACAATAGAAACGAAGTCACAATTACAAGGCGAAGAAGAAACGAAATTAAATAAAGGCAATGAGGAAAATAAATTGAATGAAAACGATGAGGAAACGCCATTGAATAAAAATAATGAGGAGACGCAATTGAATAAAAACATTAAAGAGACGCAATTGAATAAAAACATTGAAGAGACGCAATTGAATAAAAACATTGAAGAGACGCAATTGAATAAAAACATTGAAGAGACGCAATTGAATAAAAACATTGAAGAGACGCAATTGAATAAAAACATTGAGGAGACGCAATTGAATACAAACAATGAGGAGACGCAGTTGAATAATGATGAAGATCAAGAAAATGATGATGATCAGGATAAAGATAAAAGCTTTGAAGATTTAATAGACGAAGACGACGCCGAAGCAGAAGAGACAGATCTTCAGGTAACAAAGACTAAATATAAAAGGAAAATGACTGGCAAAAAATCAAAATTTTCTAGGAAAGGAAAAGGCCGGTGGGCTAAAAAAGTTACGTCAGTTGCAGAGAAACGCGTCACTAGAGCAACAGCTGCGGTTGAGACAAAAAATAAACCTAAAAAACCACCACGCGAGCTACAACAACTCCATGAAGACATTAGAGAAATGTTTATCAGAGATGATATTTTAAGTGCAACTGGCATAAGAATGTGTCGCTTAGCAAAAATGGTCGATGAAAAAACCGTAACGAAGGATGACGTTGTGTTACCAGAACCGGAACCCGTAGTTGTTTTGGAAAAGTTCAAGAGCTCAGCTGACAAAAGCCGTGACAATCCTATTCTTGAAAAAATCAGAAAAAAGCCTGGACCTAAACCTAAACCTAAAATATCCGCTGATAGTCTTCCTGAAATAGAAAAGCCAAAATATAAACCTGGACCTAAGTCAAAGACTAAAAATAAAAAAGAATTAGACCCTTATGCATTTGAAACAGAATCAGTAGGAGACACTAATATTGAAAAGGCGAGTGAAGATGAATCTGACAACAGTTCTGATTCCGAAATTTGTTCGCTGGCATCTTCGAAGAGCTATGGTAGCACCGAAATTCTATCTGAAATAAAGAAAAAGAAACGTAAACGAGGGCGGGGTTGGCAAGATGGAGTGATTAAGCCTAAAAATAAAAAGAAAAAACTTGAAATGAAAGCAGAATCTACTCTAGAACCTCCGGATCGTAACATGTCAACAGAAAAACAAATTATCGTTCCAGATCTGAATGCTTATTTTACTGATAAAAACTACTGTTTCCGTAAAAATGAGTTAAATTATTCGTGTCGCTTATGTGGGTTCGCTGGTTCAGACATTGTACACCATTATGTAAGTGAGCACCCACACGTTGAAATCCCGCTGTCACGAATGTCTCCGGCGCTAGCTAAAGAAGCTATTGATCAGTGTAAAGAGATTGATTCTAACGATTTTAGCAAGATCTCGTCCGATAAATACGTTTGTATATTCTGTTATCAAGAATTTGCATATAACTCCTCGGTTTTGGAAACTTTCTTTTGGCATATTGTAAGCATGCATACTGGTGAATACAAGCACACTTGCTGTGAGTGTTCAAATGAAAATCTATGCCCGTTCACTTTGGATATCCCACCACCTCCTAAAGAAACTAAGGGTCAACTCATTGGCTACATTTGCAAAAAATGCAATTTCACTCAGTTATCTCTTGAAAATCTTAAAAAACACGTCATCCGTCGCCATAATGATGAACAAACTGCCGTTTATACCATTAATTTATCAGCCATGTCTAAAAAGATATTGAAGGACTATTTACGTTGTAAATTGTCTAAGCCACCAGCAATACAGGCTAGCAGTCCTCGAGTGATAACAGCCAGGCTAACTGAAAAATTCAGCAATGTTGCAGAAACTGATGAGCCTAAGGCTCCACTACGGCAACCTTCGGTAAAGGGTTTGCTAGCAAGTATTAAGTCTAAGATTACCTTTGAAGCTGATGATAATGTAGGTGAATTATTAAATTTGACTAGCGAAGAACAAACTGACTCTACAATAAAAATTGAACGGGTTGAACCGGAAAACACTTATGAAATTTTGCAGGACGAACCCCAGTCTATGGACACTAGTGAAATAAACCAACCTGCAGAGGTAGCCCATCAACCTGTCCAGCCTACGCATCAAAAAGACCAACAATCTAGCCTGGACTCGAGACTAGAAGACCTAGGCAGTCAGCCATCCAATGACATTGTTGACTATCCACATTTCAAAATTAACATCACCGAATCAGGCGCTAAAGAATACATTTGTTGTATCAATGGGAAAGACAATCATTTTAAGACGACTCTTTTGATTTCAATGAAGAAACATGTGCAACTGAAGCACTCCGAGAATTGGGACGGATACTGTTTCATTTGCAAAGTGATTGTTACTCCGCAAGGGGCACATAAATTCAAAGACTGTTTCCAACATTATCTTGATAAACACATGGATAACTTTCCTATTTACCAAAAGGAAGTTTTGCCTGAATCTGCAGCTGAAGAAGTTAAAGATAAACAAGTTAGGCAAACTGAAAGCCCTGCTCTTTCTAAGCCGTATATCAATGTTAGACCTATTAATGAATTGATATCTACAGAAGATGATACGCCAAAAGAAACTTCAAGCCTCCCGATAATCCAGAGTGTAGTGAGCCTCGGAGCGGAGTCTCCGCGGTTGAACCCAACCTACCCGACAGTGAGACAAGAGATAAAGCAAACTGAAGTTAGCTTTAAATACGAGGAAGTGCAGGCCAAAGTGATGTTGAATAAACACCGAGTGGTTCTAGAAACTATGATGGCTCGAGACAAACTGATTCAGGTGTATAAATGTGCGGGAAGATTCTGTTCATTTACATCCGACTCTGCCGAGGATGCGCTACTTCACGCTTCCACGCACCAGCGCATCGGAGGCGCCGATGCCTTGAACTGTTCTTATTGTGATTTCGATGCTCTGGGGAACGCTATCGACCTGGTGATGCACGTGTTCAAAGCGCACGGAAGCTGCCAGTATTCTTGCGCCGAGTGTTTCTACAGAGCTGCGGCGAGCCAGTCGGTGGGGGCCCACGTGACCAGGGTGCATGGGGCAGCACAATCTGGGGCCACCGTGCTGCGAACAACTGTCGCAACTAACTCTAGTGATGGCGGTCGCATGCTGACTCGAGAACAGGCCGTGCCGTATTATATTTGTCACCACGGTAAGTTATTTTAAAATTATCTTTTAATCTTGTTGAGGAATAGTGCAGTGCACTGCTTTGTATAAATAACTCGAACATACGTACTTCTGTTGTCTTAAGCGTCACGCTTGCATTCTTTGAAGGACGCAGTACGCTAATCGCCATCGGCATTGCTTTAAGTACACACACATCATCATTCATCTCCACCATGCCTTGCTTGTCCCGAGTGCATGCGCACAAACTGTGTCATGCTACGTATTTTTATCACTTCCTATAGAAAACTGTAGTTTCTTCCTATTTAAATATGTGTTTGTCTTGTTTTTCAGCGGAAAGCGGTAGCAAATGCAAGTTCCGTACTTACACTCCGGATAAGTTCTGCGAGCATTTACAACAGAAGCACGTTGGCGCCACCTCACATCCTTGCTATGTAAGTATTTTAAAGTATAAACACGATATAATGTGTAAAATCTGAAATGCATGGAAATTTGCTGAGGGAAGAGGGAGTGCACCTGTGTCTACGCACTTGTACACTATAATATAACCCGTGCCGAAAGCTGGTCTCCGCTGAGATTGGTCGCTATGGCCGAAATTCGGTCTGGAGAAGTGATTTTTCATATTTCCATAAAGTAATATTAACAAATTATTAAAAACCGGTCAATATTTAAGAGCGTTTACGACGTACGGATTTCATACAAACTTTCAAGCCCTTGTTTTTCGAAATGACTGAACCGATTTTAATGAAAGTTCATACGCATATGCAGGGTACAAAGGTCTAAAAAGTTGGTAAAGAAATTTTTCGAAATGTCTTAGTTAAAAACAGATAACTGGAAATCTCTGTTTCTATGGAAAATTTAAAATCGGTCTAGTTTGGCTGTAACACTATTTTTAGCTTATGTGTATGAAGTTTTTTGGTGGTATGAGGAACAGGGTGTAAAGTTCACTCATCCACCATAGAAAAGGGAGGATCCTCCGACCAGGCGGGTGTCGTGTCTGGTGGGCAACTGCCCGACGGTTGATGTCGGGACGTTGTATATATGCTAGTCGCGCGGTAAACTCTAATTGCGCGATGCAGGATTTTGCGTGACGTCAGTGTGACGCGTAGTTCGTATGTGGCGATGTTGATGCCGCTACATCACTCCCCTTCGGAGACCGGAGGTCGATAGTGGGCTGAGTCGTGTATCTTGCGATACTTGCCAGTGCCAGTTGAGGGTTCCAGTCGCGTAGTTCGTATGTGGCGATGTTGATGCCGCTACAGTTTCATTAAATCGGTTCAGTCATTTCAAAAACAAGGGCTTGAAAGTTTGTATGAAATGCCGTACGTCGTAAACGCTATTTGCGACGTTGTCAACTTTTAGAATGTACGCTCTTGATTCGATATTACAATATGAAAGTTAAATGCACGTAAACATTTTGGTGAAGCATAACATTTTTCTATTTAAAAAGCATAATCGAGAGAAGACAGTATCCTCTACAGTTCTATCATTCCATTACAGAAGTGCCAACTGGAAGCGTCATCGTCATCAGAATTGGTCCAGCACATGAAGTCTCACGGCTTGAAGTTATACCAGTGCACCTGGTGCGTCTTAGGAGCTGACAACGAGGGGGAACTACTGGCCCACATATCCAGCATGCACCCGACGAAACAACCCCAAGCTTACTTGAGAATTATAACTAACAAAGTATGTGGGGTTTCTACTATATTCTACGTATTTTTTGTGTGAAATGAAGCTTAGTGTTGTTAGTTCAATTACTATCTTTTATACACTGTAGCATTTTATTCGTCTTAAAACGGCAGTCCACTTCATGTATCCAATAACTACTAATCATTCATAAAAGTAAAAAAAAAATTATTAACATTTGAATAATTTAAAAAAATATATATTATTAATATATATTTTGTTAATATATATTTTTTTTAAATTATATTTTGTATAATATATTTTTTTAATTATTCAAATGTTAATATTTTTTTTTTTTACTTTTATGAATGACTAGCTTTGCCCCGCGGTTTCACCCGCGTAAGTCTCGATCCCGTGGGAATGTAGGGATAAAAAGTAGCCTATATGTTAATCCAGGGTGTCAGCTACCTCGATACAAAATTTTATCAAAATTGGTTCAGCCGTTTTTACGTGAAACAGTAACAAACATCCATCCATACTTACAAACTTTTGCGTTTATAATATTAGTAGGATTAGTAGTCATTGGATACATGAAGTGGGCTGCCGTTGTCAGTCGATTAAAATACCACGGTGTAAACGTCTTTTGTAACCAGGCAGGATAGTTGCCGTTTTTTGCTTTTTGCTATGCTTAGTGTTTGGAAAAAAAAAACTATCGCTATAATACCAGGTTTCTTTAAAGGATTAGCTTTTAACTGCTGTCTGAAATAACAACAGCCAGGCAAATCACTTAACATGAGTTTATAGTCTTTTGGTATTTTTTGTGGTAATGAGCCTATAAGCCTTTTAGAAACCGGTAAGTTTGGCTAGTACTTACAAATTATGGCCAGTATTCTCATGTACCATTTGTATTCCAGGAGGGTTCTAACGAGCTGAGGGTCCTTCCACTGGCCTTCCTGAACAAACTGAAAGTGCCAACCGAAGATGTGACTCCGAGCGCAACCAAGGAGAACCCAGTGCGTGAAGCAGAACGGTCTATAGACCTGGAGAAACTTATCGGTCTCACTATGATGATGGAACCACAGTTTGAACTGAACGAACCCACTCCGGAAGAACATCCTCAAGATATCATTCCTAAAGCTGTTGAACAATCAGTTGCATCTATTGCGTCTGTTGCACCAACTGCTGTCGCTGAACTAGAAGCCAGAATCCTTTCTCCAGTTTCAAAAGCAGTTGCTTCAATCACCGGTCCTAGCCAGACAGATGTTACTAACCAACCTTCCGTACATACGCCAGTGGCTGTTACATCTGAACCGCCGTTCACTATCACCAAAGTACCTATTAAAACTGAGATTGAAACACCTAAGAGTCTGCCCGGTGAGGTAGTAGTGCTGGACAGTGAAGACGAGGATTCGCGGCAGCCCATCATTGACCTCTCGGATGAAGACACCTTCGTCAGCAACAAACAAGCGCCGACGCAGGCCGTCAACCAAAAGGTGCCGCTCCAACTCCTTAGCACGTGCCCCAAATGTCAGCAAATATGCAAATCCATAAATGGTTTGAAAAAACATTTCTTCTACTGCTATCCCGACAAAGAACAGGGCTGCAAATGTGCGCACTGCCCATACATGGCCAGCAACAGAGATAACATCATGCACCACTACATGCACGATCATTGTGACCGAAATATATACCAGTGCGGTGTCTGTCGCAGCACTCAAGCTAACCTGGCCACAGTCAAACGACACCTCAAATTTGTGCACAAAGAGAAAGACTTTGTAATATCGTCCACCATAGAGAACGGGCTCACTTGTTTCATCGTTAATGTAGCAAAAAAGGAGAAGAAAGAGCTGCCAAAGAGGAAATTGAGCGCAAGTGTCACCGAAACCTTGAATAAGCGGCGATTCTGGCCTCGAGAAATTAATCAGCTTCCGATAAATCCTATTTTGGATCACTTGGTTTACTGTGAGATTTGTGAGTTTAGTACAAAAGTGCGGTTGAATATGGTGCGGCACCTGCAGCTGCACGCGGAGCAGCAGCCGGTGGCGCAGACCGCACCCGTCAACCCCGTGCCGCACCTAGAGACCAACGAGAAGCACTTCGACCGCATGGTGAACCTGGCGTCCAGCTCGCTGGTGCCGCGCGAGCGAGCCGCGCCCGCGCCCGCGTCCGCGCCGCCCGTGCAGCCCGTGCCGCGCGAGCTGGCCGCGCGCTACCCGCAGCAGATCTCGGCGCGCGCGCGCAATACGTGCGGCGCCGTGGGCTGCAGCTACACGTCTGTGGACGAGCCCATGCTCAAGCGCCACTGGGAGGCGCTGCACTCCGGCCCCGCTAGCTTCAACTTCCGCTGCGTGCACTGCCCCAACAACCAAACCACTGACACGTCGAAGCCTATCACCGCCAACCGAGTAGTGCAACATCTGAAGATGCACGACGACACCCTGTACGCTTGCTCTAAGTGTCACATGTATCACTACAGACGTGATTTCGTTGAAAAGCATATGATGGAGTTGCATCCGAACGCTCCGATGTATATAGTGCGGGAGAGCGCGACCGCGGCGGCGGCGGCTGCGACGGCTGCAGTCGCGGCGTCACCCAGCGCGGCGCCTACGATGGACTTGAAGCCGTGGCAGTGCGGCTTCTGTAAATTCAAAAGCATGTTGCGTCCCGAAGTGGTGGAGCATTGCTTCAAATTGCACCAGTCAAAAATGCAGTTCAGATGTGGCTACTGTCCGTACAGGGCGTCCGCGTTAGAGAATGTGAACAACCACCTGGCGCATTCACATGCTAACGAGCCTGAAGATGTGATCTATTACTACTACAGAGAAGGCTCACTACCGGATGAGGCGGACGGGACCCCGCGGTGGACGAAACAGCGACAGAAAATGGGATCAAACTTGCCTGAGGTTAAGACTGAAGAGCAGGAAACCACCCCCGACCAGACACCATCAGTCCCGCCCACTCCCGTCAATATCGACCTGAATTTGGTCAAGAAGGAAGTTGACGAGGCGGTTCCAGAGTCAGCAGAATCCATGGAGGATTTGTGCAAGAGATTCGGACAGTTCTGTGAGCCGAATGGAATCAAGTTCAAGTGCCCACTTTGTAATGTTATATCGGAAGACACCAGGGAGGCTATGCAGTCTCATTTGTATGAAGAACTGCAGTACAGGAAGTAAGTAAATTTATTTTAATAAGTACTAATGACAATTCACTCATTTATGTCCATTCAGTGATATTTTGGCTCATATAATATTAAAATAAAACACTGGGATTGTTGTGCTTCTTGCTATACAGTATCAAATCGCTTTTTAAGCTAATAATAATTGTGCATTTTTTTTTTAGCTTTATAGATTTTTTAGGCCATTAGCTTTAGGCCCGGTTTCCACCAAAGCGGAGAGGAGATGTTTGTAAACGACCAATAAGAGACCGTTACCGTACCATCGCATCGAAATAACGATATCTTATTGGTTGTTTACAAACATCTCCTCTCCTCTCCGCTTTGGTGGAAACCGGGCCTTAAATTGACATTAAATTTAATTATAATTAAATTAAACTATGTGCTTTTGACACGTCTTTTGGTCGAAATCATTCGCAAACAAAAGCAGCATGTACAATGTTCACATTATCTTCCAGATGGGGATGCGGTCTCTGCAACTACAAGGCTTTCCACAAAGCCGGCCTCACGGAACATATGAGCATCGAGCACTTCAGGCAGTACGACCACATCGAGCTGCCTAAAGACGTCAACAAGGAGAAATGGGTTGCGGGACAGTTGGACCATCAAGCTTCTATTATAGAAAAGCATAAGGCCAACTTGGCTAAACAAAAAGTTACTGTGGAAAAAGTGACCAAGCCTGTACCAGTCGTCGCCCCTCCTACCGTTGATGTAGTTGAAAAGTATTCGATGGCACAGTTGGAGGAAGCTTTCGGCGAGTTCGGAGCGCCCAGTCATGGCATGTACTGCTGTCCTAAGTGTGGCTCGATGCATAAAGACGAGGCGGCCATGCGAGACCATTTGGAGACCGAGCTTAATAAGATCAGGTAAGCCGGTCCATTTTGTAAGATTAGTATAATAATTAGGTAGGTTATTTATGTGCTGTTATTTTTTTTTTGGCTGTCATACTTTCGAATTGCTTTGAATTTATTATATCATTATAAATACAAAACTTTTGTTAGTAAATTAACTTCTTATCGAGACATTATGAAGCTTCAATAATTATTTCAAAATTTTCAGATGGGGCTGCACTAACTGTTCAAACAAATATCAGACATATCATGAAGCGCAGTTTCATTGCAAGGGTCATGACGGCCCGTCCAGGCCCACGGAGGCAATACGAGACCCGTTGAGGCGCTCTGCGTGGGTCACCAACATCATACAGATGCAGAAGAGGATCCTGCAGTGTGTCTCCGTCACACCCGCCACCTCAGAGCCCCCCACTCCCGAAAAGAGTTTTACCGAAACCGATAACAATTCTCTTCTCGTTGTCCGATACGAAGAGCGTGTGCCTACACCCGATCAAGTGCCTACAAGCCGTAAGAGACCCGCGCCAGATAGTGATGACGAACGACTCGTCATCGACGAGGCCGGCCCCAGGAAGAAGGCCATAAGACCATGCCCACACTGCCCCTACAAGTCTAAATATTACAACTCTTGGAAAGAACACGTACTTAAACATCATAATCTGAAGCCCTACTCGTGCTGCTATTGCGACTACAGCTGTTCCTACCGGCAAGGCATTATAGGACACACCGAAAAAGCGCATCCTGGTAAAACCCTGCTGATGAAAATGACGGGCATACCCCCCGCAGATTCATACGTTCTCTCGCCGAAGAAGAGACTATCAGCAGACGAGGAACCGAACGTACCCAAAATAATATGTTTATTCTGTGAAAATTCAATACCAGAAACTGATGTTGACACTCATCTACATGAAAATATCAGACCCGACTTTGCTAGAAAGGGCGATGTGGTCGTCAAATGCTGCATTTGCTTAGTTCTTCGCCTCGACGTGAAATCTCTACAGGAACACCACAGCCTAGCACATCCACATATACCGGTCAACTATGCGTTGTTCAAGCTACATCATGACACCAGAGAAACACACTTCTGTGGTCATTGTGACGATATAGGATTTAAATTCCTAAGAGACTTGAAGACTCACCACAACGCTGTTCATCCTACTCTTCTATTTAAATACACAACTGTGCCGTATGTACCTGCGGATGGTGTTAGAGAAAGTAAGAAGAAAGAGGAGCCTCATCTTCTGAAGAGATGCGCTAGGAAGTCAACCACCAAGCTCCCGGGCGGCAAGACAGTCGCCAAGAAATCCACCACCAAACTACCTTATAGTGTTCCTAGTACTTCAGATGATGGGTATTCCTATTATAGGACAAAGCCTGAATCCCTAGAAAACTATGCTGACGTCACCACTCTGATGTCGTTCTGCAACAGAATGATGCCGTTCACTTTGAAGAAACTGAGTGCGATTATCAACATTGAGCCTAAAGTTATTGTGAATGACATTCGAGCTGGCACCTCCAGTGATATGACACTTTAAAAGTGAAAAATAAGTGTTAAGCGCGGACAAATTGTTGAACGATCAATTATTGAACTTAAGTCGTATTAGTTTAGGAGTTGTATCGTTTTGAGGCCAGATTTGTGTTAGTTGTAATGTCGCTTAGCGATGAAAAGACGGTCGATCTTCATAATTGAGACTGATATACATTTTAATTAGTGCGATGTGATTAGTTACTTTGTAGACTTAGCGCACTTGCACTAAACAAGGTGTGTACCGGCCGTATGTGCTTTCCTAAGGGTGAAATAGCCAAATTAGAATTGCCAATAATTTAGGTATATAAATGTGTCAGCTTTGTCTGTCAATGGTATAAATAGTAATATTAATAAGAAACATTGTTAAAAATAAATGCAAAAATATGATATAAATACGCAACTATTTAGAATAACTTGTTGCACTAACTAGCTATTTTACCCTATTGCAATTTATTAATCACACATTTCCTCTATAAATAATGCATAAAAAATTACACATATTAAACCTGAAACGATATTAAACATTTAATTAGTATGGAAATCTGTGATTTACGATACATTCTTGTAAGATTTATATGTTAGTAGTAAGTAGGGATGAATAGTTAACAATTTTGAGCATTTATACCACCTTAAGCGGTTGAGTTCCTTTTTTTTTTTTTTGTTTATACCCGCCGTCAAGCCCCGGATTTGGTTCTTGTAACATTCAGCCCTTCTGTAGTAAATCAATATATGCAAGCATTGCAGTAAATATAATACTTATTAATATTATCTTTTAAAAAGAATAAAATTATGCTAAGTTTTATGATAGTTCATATTTTTAGAAAACTTTAAACTATTACAATAATGCGCATACAAAACATACTTAAACTATCGACTTTTCCCCATGGGGTTAGGCAGAAATAATAATCTATAATTCCTATAAAAATGTATATATTCAGTCATAAATAATAGTAAACACATTAATTCATTCTTGGCGGCTTGATACCCAACTCAATATTTTTTTTTCTTTTGCATTCGAAAACTTTTATCTGAATGTGAAATAATAAAGTAGAACATGTTCTGCCCTTTCTTTAATAATGTAACGTGTTTAGAGTACAGTGTCTGTGCTATTGTGATTTGTCTTGTTAATAATTACAAAGAATAGTTTATTTGCCAAATTATATTCCCATTCAGACAGAATAAACGATTTTTTTAAAAACATCCCGTTTCGTTATTTTAACCTACACTCTTATCGATGTCGTAAACTTCTAGTTCGTGTCGACAAACAATATCCGCCTTATTACAAAACAAGATTTATATTTTGACATGGGCTTAAACCATGGAGCCAGTTTTTGTAATAAGAAAATACCGTTCTTTATACAAAACTGAAAACTGGGTTCGGTACTAAGTTGTCAGTTTTGTGTTTAGGAACTTTACCATAGTCGGAATAAAGTTCGAAATTCAATAATGGCTCCATGTTTTAAACCTGGGTCTGAAGATAAACCTTGTTTTGTAATAAGGGGGATTGGACGAGTTTGACAAGCATGTTTTGAGCTTTCCTGATGCAACGTCAAGCAAGTGTTTCTTGGGCACGCCCGAATTGTGGCGATAAGTCCGAGGAGTGGCTAGAGAGGCGCCACGGCGTCCTCACCTTCCGCCTGACGCAGGTCCTCACCGAACACGGTTGTTTCGGGAGGTTCCTGTTCAGGATAAAGCGGGAAGAAACGCCCGGGTGTCACCACTGTGTGGATCGCCGTGTGCGTTACGATTGCTCCGCCAAGTTATCCAAACAGAAAAAAACTTCATAACAACAACATTTTGGGATTCAACATTTTGCAAATTCAACATTTAGGATTCAACATTGTGGTCCGGAAGTGTTTTCGACGCGTGTAATTTCAAAAATGATGTTATCTCATACAATGTTCACGCACGGTAACCATAATTTCGATTTGATTCGGGAATACCTCTAACTGGAGACTAGCAATTATATTGGACAACAAATAGCTCAATTTGTAAAATGTATTATTAATATTAAATAAAAAACTTGTATATTTCAATATTTCGATTTATGTTTATTCATCAAAGCTTACCTACAAAATTTTGCGCTCTTACTCTTTCTCACTCGTACAACTGCTGGCCAGTGGACCACCGGCCGAATTTTGTAAATTTTGACGTTCAAAAGTGCCATACAAGTACCTATTTGAAAGAAATAATTTGACTTTGACATATACTTACCTAGTAAAATTCTAGATAGGAACCTAAAAATAGTACCTTAAATGATAGACAATCCACGTGCAATTAAAATTAATAGTAGTAGGTACATACATTATTGCAAAGGCCGTGAAATAGGCAATTGCCATTTCCGCCGAGGCATTTATAGAGCTTTTCTCAAAAGAATGCAGGGAAAGTAAATTATTTCTAAATTCCAGATTCAATAACAAACAACGATAATTTTTAATATATAAATTTGATAAAAAAAAAAACAAATGAACACGTTGGCGCCGCCATCGCCAATGTGTTCATTTGTTTTTTTTTTTCATTATACAGCTTTCTATTTGCAAGCCAGTTCGAAATTTAATTAAAACCTTTGTTATGTTACCTCCTTGGTTGCCATTCAATCAATTCAATTTTTTTTAAACGTTGCCGAAACGATTTCATCTTTTTGTTTTTACAAGCTGTAGTTATTTATATATATTTTTTTAAAGTATTGTTCGTACTGACGTCACTAGTAGCTGAATAGGTTAGGATCTTTGCCACGTTTAACACTTATTTAAAACCAAAATTCAGTAAAGTCAAACTGTCAAATTTGACAATTAATTAGTTTACATTTCATACTTTAGCGATTTCCGTACTTTAGTTTAAATATTAAATGCATATTAATAAAATGAATGGATTCAAAGACTACTTCTGCTAAGTTCTTCATACCGTCAAGTATAAACACCACAACAAATAGCCGACACAAATTGATTGTTAGTAAAAGAAACCTTAAAAAGGAAATGGTGCGAGGAAGTAAATGTTTAGTACAAGTCTGGGCAGCGCCTGTTTTATTGTGAAGATCATTTTAACGTAAGTTAAGTTTTCCTGAGGCGATACATCAATGTGCGAATCACATCGATGTATCGCCTCAGGAAAACTTGTACGCGGACTTTTACTGTCCGCCGCTGGTGAAAAACTACACTATTTACCTTAGAATAATAATAAGTGCTTCATGTAAATTTGACGTTGGCATGACACTTGACACTTATAGAACAACTTAATTACAAGAGGCACTGAAAGTTTCCAATTCAGGCTGCTTTGTGACGTCATTTAGAGGTCAAATAAAAGTCAAGTGATTTTAAGTATTTTTGTGAAAATAAATGCGATCTTCTAATTTTAAGACCTATTAATAGAAAAATAAGTCTTAGAAGCTTAAAATCTCGAAATGGTTTTGGAATCGGCATAGGTTAATTTTTACTTTACATACCCAATTACTCCTGTATTGTGGGTGCGTTTACAAACATTTAAACTCACATAGACAAACAGCCAGACCCGGTACAACTACTTGCAGGTCATACAAATATTTGTTCCGTGCGGGAATGAACCCGCGACACGCAGCGCAGCAGTCAATCGCTTAACGACTGCGCCAACCGCGCCGTCCATGCTTCGGAGTAAAAGAGTATTAACCCCAGCTCGCTGTTTCATACAACATTGCTGGAGCGTTGTAATGTTCCAAATTCAAAAAACGCTCCTGCAATGGATTTGATTTTCTTTGACCGTAAATTCGATAAATCGCGTGTTCTTTTTTCGAAAATAATGACAATATTTCCATGTATGTTTGAGAAAAAAGTATTTTTTAATCAGATTTTCCCTAACAAAATAATCCTTTAAAATAACTTTTTTTCAGTAAACTACAAGTCTACCAAGGAGTTCTCAATTCATAGGTTTTAGTTGCCGTCGACAGTCAAAATAACTTAATAGTGATACTGATATTCATAGTGCAATAACAATAATTTATATGAATTTAATACTTAGATAAAACAAAAACAATAAAAAACTATTGTTTTCTGCATTTGGTAATGTGCAAATTAGATTCGCTCCACCGTGCACCGCTGATTTTACAATATCTGTGCATTAGTGGCGGCACGTCATCGTAAATAATAACCTCCGTAGGAGTCACAGAACATATATACCCTACGGGTAGGAGTATTAATGTTCTGTGGTAGTAACAGCTGATCGGCTGCTGTGGTGCGTACAGACGGCTACACATCAAGCTATACATTTCCAGTATAAACTGGTCTCGCATTGTATATGATTTCCGTACAGTGCGAGATCAGCGTAAACTGGATTTGTATCGACCGTCTATGGTTATTAGATTCCCCAAAAAAAATCTTGCCTAAGCCGTCCATGGTGAATACAGTCACCGAACGACATCGTTCAGTTGGTTCAGTTTAAACATGTACAGCGCTAAACTCTGGTGATAGTAGTACAGGAGACAATTTTTAGATGGCGCTATATGAAATTTGTTATCAGTGAGAGTGAATTTTATCTGTGAAATGGCAACAATAAATGTTGAAAAAAAAAAGTGAAAATGACAGTTCGTCTTTCTTGTTTATTGTTTGTATTGTGTGGAGCTCCACGCTCCAACAAAAATGTGGTAAGTTTTCTGTTTTTATACCCTATTTCTATTGTTATTGTATATCAAATTAAACGTGAAGATATTTCCTTTACGAAATATGCATTACTGCGACTATTTCAAAACGTTTACATGGAATAATTTATCTGGAAAAGTTATATGATCACTACGTGATCATCGTTTGATGATTCTAGGTTGTTTAAAATGTATTCTACTTGATTGTTTTTGTTAAATAAATGCTAAATTTAGGAGAATGCTTTACTATTAGCACGTTAATAGCCATTTACAAACGAAATATATTGAGATGGAGTCTAGAAATGATTAAAATGCAATTCGTTATTCATGATTTTAGTGTTGGTGAGTGGAGTCCCCATGGACAGCTCTACTTACAACGTAAATAATGGTTTGTTCACACGGAGCGTTTGGTGATTAGTTTGGGAATGTTTTGTGGCTTTGTGTAGGTGTTTAGGTACCTATTATATGGTGTGTTATTTTACGCAAACAATATTTACACGCACGCACGCACGCACGCAAATGCTTATAAGCCAATTTTTACTACAATTTGGAGACAAAAAAAAATCAGTTTATAGTATTTATATAATAAACTTATATACCTATATAATAAACTTATATATATAATAAAATGTGTTTGCTCAATAAACTTGCCGAACATGAATGTTTCATCAAAATAACCTCGTCGTGTGCGCACGCCATTAGTCGGGCGGCCATCTTGTCACATCTTTATGTCGCCCAAGGCTCGGGGACCTTTTGAGAAGTACTTGGCTTTGTTTATTTTTTCTTGACAGAAAGCTTTATGTTAATATTAAGATATGGATGTCATTTTAAAGGGTATATCATGTACTATTATAATAAAAATAATTGTTTCCAGTAACTATCATAATTTTCTTGTAAAACTCGAAATAAAAAATAAATAGGTTATTTTTTTTGATATCCCCAACTTTACTCTTTATTTTCATCCTTTATTATTAATTTGAGTAATTTACTTTTAACAACATTCAATTCTGGATTTATTGAGCTTTCCGTGAGTATTTTTTATTCGAATGTAGCTATAGCAGTTTTTCAGTAGTAATAGTTTTTCTTGAGAGGGTCTCGCGCGGTCGTAAAAAAGAAAGTGACATTTCATGCGCGGACGGCGGGGCGAGTATCGCCGCGCGGATTTGGACTGTTGAGTGGATAGCTTGATGTGTAGCCGTGTGTACCCCCTTTTTTTTTTTGGGTTGGAATTTATCAAATAACTTCTCCCGCTCTGGGCGGAGCGGGAGGGCGTGTCAGACTTTTACTGACTACAACCCACCCGTATTCCTTCATTTGCCTGTGTGCCAGGGCCACGATATCCCTTTCGGACAAACTCGCAACCCTGGCAGGCATTGGCCCTAACGGACCCCGTCAGTTGCTGCTGACAACTCTTTGAGGCGCGCGTGGATTACAACGCGCCGTCGACCCGGGCCTGGTCCTTATCGGACGGTGAACTACCCATCGCTCACCGTCCGCAAGCCCGCGCCTACGGTGGCCGGAAATCGGCTTGCGACTCCCGACGCCCGGGGCGTCTCCTGCGGCGACTAGGGGCGCGAGGGCGCGAACCTTGCCTCTCCCTCACGCGTTCCGCCTCCTCCTTCGCAAGCATTATTGCTTCGCAGAAGGAGGTGACGGCCCCCCATGCACTCTCGCTCCGAACCATGGCCCGAACCAGGGCCGGACGCGAGAGATCGCCGCCGCCGATCGCCTCCGTGAGGACACGGCGGTGCTCCACCCAAGCCGGGCAGACCTCCACCGTATGCTCCACCGTGTCCTCCGGGCGATCCACACAGTGGTGACACCCGGGCGTTTCCTCCCGCTTTATCCTGAACAGGAACCTCCCGAAACAACCATGTCCGGTGAGGACCTGCGTCAGGCGGAAGGTGAGGACGCCGTGGCGCCTCTCTAGCCACTCCTCAAAGAGGGGACTTATCGCCACAATTGTGTCGTGCCCAGCGTTGGGTTGCGACAATCGCACTCTCCATGCCGCCATGAGATCCCGCCGGAGCTCTGTCCGCTGTGCCGTGATTTCTCGCGGCAGCGGAGTTTCACCCCGGCGTTTCGCCGGCCCGTTCCAGTCTGGGAGCCAAACGTCGAAAATGCTCCACGAAGTTCCAACGGCTGTCGAGGACAAGTCCCAGGTACTTCATCGTCGACCTCGACACCGATGTGAACCCCTCCTGCCGTTATCTGGGAACCCGACAGTGGCGCATTCCGAGGACCATAAAAACACATGGCCTCAGACTTGTGCAAAGCCACCTCGAGTCCCAATTGCCGGATCCTGTTGACGATTGTCGCAACCCCACGTGCCGCCAGTTCGGCTGCCGCCTGATGCGACCTCCCCTGCGCCAGAACCAGCGTGTCGTCAGCGTAGCAGACCACGCTGACGCCGTTAGGGAGGTCAGCACGCAGCACCCAGTCGTAGCCGATGTCCCACAGATGCGGCCCCAGGACCGATCCCTGTGGGACACCGCACGACATCTCTCGCCGGTTCCACTCTCCGTGGTGACCGGGGTAGATGACGGCCCTGTCCGTCAAATAGGCCTCGACCACTCGACAGAGGTAGGTCGGCATCCGGTGATACCGGAGTGCCTCCCTAATGCAACTCCAGGGCAGGGTATTGAAAGCATTGGCGATGTCAAGAGACACCGCCAAGACGACCCCACCGCGGGCAATAGCATCCCCCATCGTGAGGGCTCGAACGCGCATGATGGCATCCACCGTAGAGCGCCCCTTGCGGAAATCAAACTGGCTGTCCGCCAAATCTGGCCCTACCCGCACCAGCCGCCCGACAAGGCGGTCTGCAATAACTCTTTCAAAGAGCTTGCCCACCTCGTCGAGCAGCACGATGGGCCGGTAAGCGGACGGAGAGCCCGCCGGGCGCCCTGGCTTCTTAATGAGGACCAGTTTCCCAGTCTTCCAACGAAGTGGGAACTGGCCCCTCTCCAAGCATGCGCTTAGGAGCCCCCTTAGTCGAGGCCCGAGAGCCTCCAAGGCCAGAACCCAGGCTTTTCCAGGTAAGCCGTCGGGTCCTGGGGCGGTATTCTTGGCATTAAGCCTACGTACCGCCACTCTCAAATCTACCTCGGTCACCTCCGGAGTATCGTCGTCGTCGTCATTGGTGTGGTCCGCATCGGGCACCGCAGGAGGCGGAGCCATGGGCGGGGGAGTCTGTTCCCCTCGCGAAGGGAACAAAGCGCTCACCACGTCCTCCACGAGCTGGGGCCGGAGACTCTGCGTCAGCGGGGGAGCCCATGGGCGGAGTTTATCTCTCACCCCTTTGTAGGGGCGTCCCCACGGGTCTCTGTTCAGTCTTCAGCGACTCCTCGCGGGACAGTCCTCTGGCCCGCTGGATCTCCGCTCGGAGGGCGGTCTTCGCCGCTCTGTACCCCTCGTACAGCTCCGCCTGAATGGCTTCCGTATCCTGAGGGCGGATACGGAGCCTGCGGTGCCTGGAGTACCGGTGGCGCGCAGCAACGCATGCCTCGCGTAAAGCGGTCAGCTCACGCGACCACCAGCACACCTGGCGCCGAGCACGTCCGGGCTGGACCCGGGGCATTGCCACGTCACATATCTCGGACATGGCCTCCCGGAACCACTCCGCCTCGTCGTTGATGTCGGCAGGCCTGTCCGGTGATGACACCCAGGCCTGCACGATCGAGGCTTCCAGGAGGAGCTCCCGGTCCAGCTGCTTCAGCGCCCACCGCGGACCACTCGGGGCCTGTCGGACCAGCGCACCTGAGGTCTGGGCGGAGACGTCAAACCGGAAGTACCGGTGATCGGAATAGGTCTCCACCCTCTCCATGACGTGCCAGTCAATGACACGCGGCGACAGAGCGGGGCTGGCGAACGAGATGTCCACACACACATTCACCCCGCATCCGCACACACGTGGGGACAGAACCCCGGTTTAGGACGACCAGGCCTGTCTCCAGAGCCCAGTCCTCCACCATCCTGCCTCGTGCGTCCGTATACCGGGAACCCCAAGCCACGTTCTTCGCATTGAAGTCCCCGAGGACGAACACAGGGAGGCGATGGAACCCGACGACGACGACTCTTAACTTCGCAAGGGAGTTGTGGAACTCGGCGAGAGTTCGGTTCGGGGAGAAGTAAACACCTACTACGGCAATATCCCCGAACCGTGCTGCCACACAACCCGATCCCCTCTTGACGGACTCGAGGGACGGAGTACCGGCGGCGGCCGACGAAATTAGGGTCACTGAGCCGCTCAGGTCCTCCACCCAGTCATCCCTGGGCGGGACAAAGTACGGCTCAGCGACCACAGCGATGTTAAGCGACCACTGCGCCATGCTCTGGAGCAACAGATCCTGAGCGCAGGCGCAGTGGTTGATGTTCGCCTGGAGGAGGCGTAATGGGGCCATTTATTGGCATTCCATATCAGCCTCCTCCCGGGCCCTCTGGGATGGCCCTGCCACGGTGGTAGCGGCGGCGACGACGACGGTGGAGGCGGCAGCGGCGGCGGAAATAGTGGCGGCTGCGGTGGTGACGGCGGTGGCGGAGGGCTTGCCTCTGCCCCTGGCTTTGGGGGGGGGAACACAGGCCTTGCCCCCAGCCCGGTGATCGGAAGGCTTGCCAGCCGCCGCACATGCAAAACAGTGCGGCGTGGCATCGCAAGAGCCCGCCTTGTGACCGGGCTGACCACAGCGGAAGCAGCGATCGCTGCGGTCCACCTCCGAGGTGCAGCAAGCTCCCACGTGGCTTCCCACGCGGCAGCGGAAGCACCTCAGAGGTCTGGGTTCCAGCAGTTTCACTTGCGCGGATACCCAGCCCACCCGGAGCCTTTGGCCCTCTCCGGATATTTTTTGGGCCGCCGACACGGGGCAGCTCACCGTTATGGTTTGCATCCCCGATTTGTCAGGATGGAGGGTGCCTGCCCTCACCTGCTCGGCAGAGCACTCTCCAGTCCTAGCCACGGCGGCCACAACATCTTCCGCCGTCACACAGTCGTCCAGGCCCAGGATGCGCATGTCAGCGCACTTGGTGGGCCTGGAGACTCGGGCCTCCTCCGTATTGAGGGACGCTCTGAGCCTTTCGGCCAGGGCGTCAGCGGTCGGGCCGCTGGCCGCACCGGGGATCTCCAGCATCCGAGCCCCCGTCGCAGTGACTTTCATTCGGAAGCCATCAGCGACGCCGATCTCCTCCAAGTCCACTGCCGCCCACGCCTTGGCGAGCACCTCGCGGTAGGTCACGCCCTTCTTCTCCGCTTCCGGCTGTAGTGTGATCACTACAGCTGTGGACTTCGGGGCGCGGAGCCTAGCCGCGGCGCTTCGCTTCTTGCGCCGTTGCCGCCTCTGCTTTCTATTGGCCGCCCTTTTGGCCTTACCCGCCTTCCTGTTCTCCCCGGCTACTTGCCATTCGGCATCGGCCGGAGAAGAATTAGGAGGCGGGGGCAGCCTTCCCGCCGCCAGGGCTGGGGCCCTTGCCTTTTGCGCACCCACCTGCGCAGCCGTCCCGCCCTTCTTTGGCTTGGGTGGCACCGATTTCGCTAGTGCAGGTTTGGCCGCGGGATTTGTCGCAGGCTTCGCCGCGGGCTTGGCCGCAGGCTTGGCCGCGGCGGCCACAGTAGCCGCAAAGGTAGCCGGCCTGCTCGCCGCTAGCGGGGGGCGCAGGACATTGCCCTCCAGTACGGAGATCCGGCTGTTGAAGGCAGTCAACTCCTGCCGCACCAGGGACAAAACCCGGTCCTCCGCCGGCAAGGGCAGGCCCTGCTCATGCTGCGCTCCCACCTGGGGCACCTCCTGGGGGCCAGCTCCTCGAAGCCGGGCCAGGTCCGCTCGGAGCTCCTCGTTCTCCTTTCGGAGAAGCTCCATAGCGGCCGTCAAGCGGCCGACTTCCGCCCGCATCTCGGATATTTCATCCGACGGAGGCCCGACTTGAAGGGCCCTCGCTGCCGCCATAATGGAGGCCGTGGCAGCGGGTACGACCTTGTCTTTAGAGGACTGAATCCTCTTCAAGGCCACACCCTTGATTGCGGCTACCACGACCTCCTCAAAGCTGCTGGCGGCTCGCTCCGCCTCAGAGCCACCAGCGGCGTCCGGATCACCACCTGAGGTATCAGAGAGCCCCTCCATTGGCAGCCTCTCGGCTCGCTGGGCCGGCTCGGCTGGACTAGCTCGGCTGGACTCGCTGGTCTGGGTGGTGAGCCCTCTGCCCCCACCCCGTCCTTGGACCCCTCCCCGCCGGCCAATTTTCCTCCAGGCCGAGTTCGGCCCGCCATCAGAGGATGACCCCTGGCCGTCCCCTGGCTTGGAGCGCTTCTTCTTTAAGAACTTTGTGTTCTTCGCTGCCCCGACCTCCACGGGCTCCGGGCTCTTAAAAGAGCCGTGCGCCCCAGATGCAGCGTCGGACTCCGACGTCGCATCACTCCCTTCCTCTACGCTTGTAGCGCCACGTTTGGGTTTTGGTTTTAAAAAAAAATCCATTTTGTTCCCACGAGTGTGGGGGATATAAAACGTCATTCCTAGGTTTACCCCCTGTGCCTAGGTAAGTCAACATTTGTTTCCCAACCAGGGGTTCGACTGGTCCCTGGCTGGGGGTGCGCTAACGACTGATGCGCCACCTGCAACTACAAGGTTACAGATGGCACTACTCCTCAGCCATTCATACCCTCGCCACGCACCAAAACTTGGTATTAGAGGATTTTTTATAGAGGTTATCGTCCTCGCGATCCGGGCGACTAAGCCAAGATCCTCGTCCCGTTCCAAGTCACAAAACATGACCGTGATCTCTTTCCGGATTACGATATCGACGGGTGCAGTCAGGAGAATCAGTTCTCCCGCTGCCAGCTCGTTGGCATGGTGAGTGCACAACGAGCGCCGCCCCTGCTTCTCCACAACGTGGAGAAACGTCCTCCTACGGCCCATGTAGGGCCCTTCCTCCACGGACCTTCAGGTCCTAACCTGCGCCCACTCGACCTTTCCTCTGTAAGCAGAGGGGGGAGTAGGCCACCATCCACCCAGGAGGAGCATTACGCTCTCCCCCTCGCAGAAATTCGCCATAAACAATACCCTATCCGAAAAACTCCACTACCTTTTTCGAAGAGAGTATTGTCCATGCCCAGGGTGCACCGGCCCGACGACTGCTCTTCCCCTCGAACGTATCCATAAGGGACCAGCAGGCATCAGGCATACGTGGAGGTTTTCTGCACGCACCCCGGCCGTGTGTACCCCCGCGGTAGAATGTTGGATTTGGGCGCCATATTTACGATAGTACTTAAATATTATTTTGTTGATGAATTTGCATGACTTCAGACCAAGTGGTAGAGATGCAAGTAGTGCCAAAAAGTATCGATATATATCGTATCGATATTTAAAAAAAATATTGATATCGATTTCAATATATCGAAAAAAAAGTATCGATATGTCGATATATCGGTGAAATTTTCTAAAAAGTATATGGTACTAGGTATATGAAATTGTATTGTTTGTTTTTTATTCATAGAAATACCAAACTAGAACCATCATTTCTGATGTAAAATCTTAAACTAACAAAACATTGATAAAAATAAGTTTACATTTTTACGGCTCTGAATTCTAGCGGTTTTAGTCAGTGGGGCCAACGGTGTTGCTGTTGGAAATATATCGTATTTGATACATTTTCGATACTTGATATTTTATATCGATATATCGAAATAATAGATATCGCCGAAAAATATCGATATATCGAACAAAAAATATCGATATATCGATACATCGATATTTTTTCTGCAAGCCTATCAAGTGGTGTATGAAACTGCTCATAACTAGGTATTATATCACACTCGTGTTTAATAACACGTGTCGTAGATATTAGCTTCCAATGCTACTATTTTGCTGACCCTACATACAATTCGCTTTAAATAAGTAAAGTTATAGTTTACTTACACTCAGTTGCAGAAACGATCTTTAAATTTTAAAGACTACATTAAACACTAATGTAGCATTAAATCATTGCACAAAACCATTTTTTATTTTATTTTAATGCTCCATTAAATTTAACTAATGAAATGTCAAACCTAATGAAACCGGCCATTTTAAACACTTTTACGTTGCACGTAACTTCATTAGCGCCCATTAGCAGGTGGTGAACTTTAAGTTTGACATTTCAGATTTTTTAATTTTAATGGGCCGAAAAGCATCCATTAAGAGCAACATTAGTGTTTTCTACGGTACTTGAATGCATTTCTGTAATTGAAAGATGTCTTTAACCAGTCTTTCGTCATTATCTGATTCTTATTTAGTAGATTTACCTCGCCGTCGAATCCCAGACCTTGTGAATTCATTTTTAAAACATGATGGAAAAGAGTTTCGTGTAAAGTATAGAATTTCCAAGGAGGCAGTTCTTCAAATTTGTAACCTATTTGATTAAGATTTAGAACCAGTGACGCAAAGAAATAAATCCATTAATGGCCTGACACAGCTTTTAATATGTTTGAGATTTTTCGCCACTGGATCTTTCCAGCAAGTAGGTATTGGGTGATTTAATAAACATAAATAAATCAACAGTTTGTCGGAAACAGGTTGGGTCGGGTTGTTTGTCAGTTTGTTTATACAAAAAGTATCCCGTGAGCTAGCAAAATTAAGCCACCTCTATATTAAAATGCCAGACCGGACGGAACTACGTAGAGTTGCAGAAGGTTTTTATGAAATTGATGGATTTCCACGTGTGGCCGGAGCTCTAGACTGCACACATGTTAAAATTATTAGATTAAGGGGGATGCGCTAAAGTAGCCCGCAAAATTCAAATTTTATTACGTTTTTTGCAATTTGCAGGTCAGTAACACGTATGTTGATCTAATTATGATTCGCGGCCATAACCTATATGGCTTTACAGAATTATAATCATTAGAATATGAATCAGAAGTATAAAAATTGCAAAAAACGTTGGTAAATTTGAATTTCGCGGGCTACCTTAGCGCATCCCCCTTAAACCAGATTATTTAAACTACATTAAACCACAGAGTACACTGAATACACATAAATCAACTACATTTACTTTATTTTATTCTAAAATTGTGGTGTACTTGTACGTACGGATAATAACAGAACGCAAATGTTCACTCTTTTCGTTCAATATGGTAATTTGTTCCTGGCAATATTGTTTAAAGTCTTCTTTAACTAAAGTGGCATTAAAAATGTCTAATGCTATCTAAAATTAGTTTGTGCAACTTCATTAAAGTAATGAATTCATTAGCGATAATGTTGCTTTATGTAATGAAGTGTTAATGGTGAGCTTTCTGCAACTGAGTGTTAGCCAGCTTACCATCAGCCAGTTGATGCCATCTTTAGGATACATGCCTGGCGTAGGTAAATTTTCTGCAATAACTTTATTATTCAAAAATACAATTATGTACATACTTACCGCATCTAAAAAAACGCATTAAGGGCATTACATTGCTCGATGACTTTGAAGATTTGACCTCTGTACTAGTACTTGTAAGTTTGGCGCCATCTGGCGACAAACGACCTTAAAAGAATAAAACGAACTGAAGATAATGCAACAACACAGATGTGTCGCATAGTTTTCAGCGTTTTTGCCTATTTTACTCGCTCTCTGAGAGATCTAATACATTGTGTTCTTCTAGGAGTCCTGTACAAACTTACAAAGTAGCTACATTATAATAAAATTATTTATTTGATAATGATTTGATATAAATGATGCAGTTTGCCTGCTGACCTAGGTTTAAAAAGTTATTTAATTAAGCACGGGTGCTACTACGTGATACAATCTGAAGGTATGATGATGACCAGGGAAATGCATATCGGTTCTCGGTAACAGAAATACTTAGGATGACCTAGCTTTCAACAATTATCTAATTGAGTACGGGTGCTACTACATGATACAATCTGAAGGTCTGATGATGACCAGGGAAATGCATATCGGTTCTCAGTAACAGAAATACTTAGGATGACCTAGCTTTCAACAATTATCTAATTGAGTACGGGTGCTACTACATGATACAATCTGAAGGTCTGATGATGACCAGGGAAATGCATATCGGTTCTCAGTAACAGAAATACTTAGGATGACCTAGCTTTCAACAATTATCTAATTGAGTACGGGTGCTACTACATGATACAATCTGAAGGTCTGATGATGACCAGGGAAATGCTTAACAGTTCTCAGTAACAGAAATAGTTAGCATGACCTAGCTTTCAACAATTATCTAATTAAGCACGGGTGCTACTACATGATACAATCTGAAGGTCTGATGATGACCAGGGAAATGCATATCGGTTCTCAGTAACAGAAATACTTAGGATGACCTAGCTTTCAACAATTATATAATTGAGTACGGGTGCTACTACATGATACAATCTGAAGGTCTGATGATGACCAGGGAAATGCATATCGGTTCTCAATAACAGAAATACTTAGCATGACCTAGCTTTCAACAATTATCTAATTAAGCACGGGTGCTACTACATGATACAATCTGAAGGTCTGATGATGACCAGGGAAATGCATATCGGTTCTCAGTAACAGAAATAGTTAGCATGACCTAGCTTTCAACATTTATCTAATTGCGCTTTTACATTTATTTAATTGCATTTATTAAATAAACTTCATATACGTAATGGGTATCGCCAGCTAACTTAATTTGACCATGTATGTCCCACCATCTAGTAATAAAGTTGGATAGGGTTAAAGGTTGGACACTAAAGGAAAGACTCTTGTTAAAGGTAAAAGAATCTTGTTTTAATGTTTCTCCGTTATGTACAAAATGTTACCATTTACAAAATCTAAAATTGATTGCCGTTAAAAGTCATTGAAATCTAAATACCGTGAACAGGTCGGTTGGTCATGTATCGGGATTTCTGTTGGTGGTGATAATACATGAGGGCTTTCTTGAAGTTCGTCGTCTGGTTTTTGTAAGTGATGCGCTTTTTTCCGGTATTCCTTGCTCTTTATTGCTTGTAAAATATATGGCGGATTTCTTATTTCCATATTTCGACTATGCCGCGGATCCAAAAGTTCCGGCAAAATAAAATAAAAATATACATAATTAAATAAAAATTTAAAAAAAATAAAAATTGACATAATTTTAATCTCATTTTATTTTCAAAAAAATCATCGTCTCTAAAAATTCTTTCTATTTTCAGAGGCTTTGTCTCATCGAACCATACTCCAAATAAACATGTTTCTCTTCGTGTCACATGCAATTGCCCTTGTACTTGGTAGTACCAATTGTGGGTTTTATTAACCTGCAAAACGCCCGAATTATCTTGAACCCAAAAATTTACTTTTTTCTGAGCTATGGCTTCGTCTAGTCCTATCTTGTGCGCCGAGATTGGACATTTCACCTCTACTATAGTTTCTTCTCCAATAAGCCCATCTGGTGTAGCTCCTAAAAATGAGATCTCGGGATCAATAAAAAGGCCGCATGGTGTAATTTCAATTTTTTCTTGCCTAGACAGCTGATCTAGCGCTTTTTGCTCGTGTTCTCTTCCATGCCGTACAGGTGCAGCATCTATGTTGATTTTATAGAGCAGTTGCTTTACTATGCTGGCACAACTAGTATCCGGCCTCATTTTAATAACTCTTCCAAAGTTTGAGGCCGTCAATAAGGAGCGCCGGAGTTCGAGCCATTCGCTCGACTCGCTCTGCAAAATCGTTTCCCTTTCAATTTTCCTTCTTTCTTCCTCACTTTTACCCAAGTTGGAGAGAAAGTTTTCCTTCATTTGTTCTAGCATCGCATCGCTCACATCGGGTGTGAGGCTTTGCTCTCCATAATCTTTATTTACGTTGCCATCAGTGCCATGTGTCTGTCGTTTTTTATAATGCGTACGTTTTAACGCATTTCTCTTTCTGCGATACTTGTTATCTAAGGTGCTCATTTTGCCCTTAGGACTTTGCCCAACAATTGTTTTATATAATATAGAAACAGGTTTCCTTTTGGTGTTAATGTTAACTGCAGACGCTGAGCATCGAGTTTGGTATCCACGCCGGCACGAGTAATTCACTCTTTTACCACCCACAAATTTGGCCACCACGCTATGAAAACTTTCCACGATGTTACTGTCAACATTATGAACGAGGCTTCTGGAATGTCCTGCAATTGTATTAATAAAAAAACATATTTTCTGCCATAAGGAACTTGTAAAAAATGTTTGCGGCAAGATTTCAATATTCTGTGGACTGTTACAGAAATGGCTTTTACATTTGGTATGGTTACCAAAGGCATGTAAATGTACAGTCTGGATATCCTCAAAAAGTTTTTGAGTGCTAAAATCTAAATTCTCTAACGAGTCGTGGTATTTTTTGCTACATTTTCGTATAGCTGACCTTATGCTCATGATGCGTTTTTTTGTTATTAATTTTCCGAGACTTATAGGATATTTCGTATCAGTGCTTAGATTTTCTATTTTGTTGCACAAGTTTCTTAGAAGGTGGTTCCTGCATTCTACCTTTTCAACAGTAAATTGAGCATAAGGTCTTGCTTCCAAAATTTTCGAATACGTGCTAGAGTCCCCGTCAGAAATGAGACGACCATAAATCAGGCCATACATTTCGACAGATGCTTTAAAGCCTTCTACAATTATTGTTGACTCCATGGCAGTTGATGAACCCGTATAATTTTTAAAGCACTGGTGTATTCTTGGACTTTTATTTTTATTAATGTCCTGTGCACATATGCTACAGTATTTATTTTTAATGCCAAGAAACAAATTTTTTTTTGTGTGTCTTCCAATTATGGCAGCAGCTCCTGATAGTGCTGAGTAGTTTTTTTTGTAAGACCTTTTACTCCAGCATCCGTCTACAACCACATCTATTATAGGTATTCCATCTTTGCTGACGCGACCTTTTTCTAAAGCATTTCTTTTTTCTTCTTCAGCAGCTTCATTCATGGATTTGGTTAGTGCTTTATCCCAGGTGTTGGAAACAATATCGTGCCGTTTCTGGTATACAGGCTCAGTCATCACGGGCAAGTCAAATGCTGATAACAGTTCCTCCAACTGTGAATACCCTATACCAACTGAAACTGCACCCGCGTCCGCTGCTGTATTAATATGTAAGTCGCCAGTCACATTACAAAGAGAAAAATTCTCTTTGCACATCTTACATTCTACTGTAAACTTAGATGCAAGTCCTACACGTTTCTCTCTTATAAGTGTCAAACTTTGTATACCACAGTTTAAAGCACCATGACCACCAATTTCTTGTATTTTGGAAAAAAAAGTAAGCTATATCAATAACTCGTCTTCCACATATATTGTTTGTCTCTGCTTGTGATTGCGTTTCTTCAATAATTAAATCTGGTAAATCTTCTTCATCTTGTTCAAGCTAAAACAAATATTTAATAATATATACAAGATAATTTTCAAGTGGTTCTGGACCTAAGAGCAATAACCTGTATCAATTGAAGAAACAGTTTCTGGATTGAAAGCAAACAGAATAAGTTACCGGTATAATTTGCACTGCCTCCTCATCAACTGTCATACTAGTCAAATCATCTGTTTCTGTTGACTGCTGTAGTTCCTGATTTTGTAAATCTGAGGGTTGCTGCTTTCTTAATTGCCTGAAAAATAACAACTTAAGTAAGATAAGGTAGGTACTGTATTTGCTTTTACAGTCTGGTAATAAGCCACACCACAGAAGACTAAATAGTATTTAAACTAGGTATTTTTTCATAAAATAAAGACTGACATTTTCACAGTCACCTTAGTCTCCATGAGCTCTTTTAAATGAGTCCAAACACGATGGTTCTACGTAGTGTCATCACTGAGATCCTATACCCACCTTCGGAGTCCACCATCAGGTAGACGACATCATCAGTCACCAAGGTCTCCATGAGCTCTTTCAAATGAGTCCAAACACGATGGTTCTACGTAGTGCCGTCACTGAGATCCTATACCCACCTTCGGAGTCCACCATCAGGTAGACGACATCATCAGTCACCAAGGTCTCCATGAGCTCTTTCAAATGAGTCCAAACACGATAGTTCTACGTAGTGCCGTCACTGAGATCCTATACCCACCTTCGGGGTCCACCATCAGGTAGACGTCATCATCAGTCACCATCCTCCGTCAAACGAAATTCTCAAGATAGCTATAGCGAAAACGATAAAAAAAACAGCATAGAAATAATGTATTTACTAAGTGAATAGGTACTTACAAATAGTTTTGGAGAGCTCGGCCACGCTTCACTTTAGATTTATTCTTGTATTTAGGCATAGTCAGGCTTACTCTATGACAGGTTCAAACAACAAAACGAAATTACAATCTATTTTATATATATTTACAACCTTAATTTCTATTATAATTTTACGAAATATTTATATTTGTACTATTTACAATATGATTTCATTCAAAAATCTTTCAAAAGGTGAACTTTTTGGGTTTTATTTAAAAAAAATAACACGCGTATAGTCCACCCGTCACAAGAGTCATCGAGACACTGATGTGTCGCATCCTGAGTACGTGTCACAGGCCTGGCGGGGGTGCTTCGCGCGGGGTACTGGTGATATTTCAGGTTTTTATTTATTATAAAAAAATTGTAAAAGAAATAAGAAAAAAAAAACAATACATATTGTTAAATACGTCATTATATATTTTTTGGTATAAAATTCATGCCAAACTATTCTGCCGTTACAGAGAACATTAACAATTTAGGTTGAAAAAGGACCTTTCTACTACGATTTTTTTTCAAAATTTGGGAAAGTTTATTACAATTTTAAATAATACAATTTATTTGTTATGACCTTAAGTACAACATATATTTTTTATAGGGAAATCGCACAACAGCATTCATCTACAAACTTCTTTAAAGATACGGTGTTTTTGGGATTTGAGCGATGTAATCCCCTTAATCCCCGTGAGTACTTTGAAAATGCTTTAATTTGCGATTTACACTTGTAAATATTAAGGATAAAAAGGGCCCCGCTGGATAGAAAAAAACTTCGTAATGTAGTTTCTGGTGACGTACTATCTAACGTTATTGAAAGTAAATGAATAATTTGAAAAGTAGGAAGGAGGGAAGGAGGAGGAAGGAAGGAGGAAGGAGTATCTCCGATAATTTTTTTTTTCTTTCTTTTAAAGTCTCTAAGCAATGGAATAACGGAGGGCCCCGCTCGCGCTGGATAGAAACCGAAATGCCATTTCTGTCTGAGTGGCGATGGCGGAGGTACATTGAATATGTTCGTTCGATTAGACAAGTACATTCAATAAGCTAACAGTCTACATCGCTTTCGTTGCTTTGGCTCAGGTAAGCCAGCTAGATAGAAACGAATACGGCAAACGTAGTGTGGGACGCCCCCCAGCTAGATGAACCGACGACCTTAAGAAGACTGGGTTAGACTGGATGCGGAAGGCGGAGGATAGGGTGTTGTGGCGCAGCCTGGGAGAGGCATATGTCCAGCAGTGCATGGACTGAGATAGGCTGAGTTGACGTCAAGGACTGATCGAGTATGGTTCGAACATTCCACTTACACCCATTCCCATTCATTTCATCAAGTAGATATGATCAAGCACGAATGTCAGTGGCGGATTTACATATTTGCCGCCAGTAGGCTATTCAAATTTTGCCGCCCCTACCGACCTCTACAATTTGTTATCCTACCTAATTCACAATCATATTCATAAAAAAAAAAATGTTTCTTTACGCACTATCGATTCTTCTAATTGCACCATCTTTTTACCGTAATTAGTATCATTATGAACTAGGGGATCGATGTGTCAGTTCCTAGATAATTTTTACAATACAACGATTTAGTTGCACAAGAAATAGTTTTTGGGTATATTTCTGAACTAACAAAAGCTAGGTACTACTAATAAGGCAGGGTAAGGTATGCCTTAAGAGCGTTTACACCTTAGGGCATTTCATACAAACTTTCAACCCTTGTTTTTCGAAATGACTGAACCGATTTTAATTAAACTTCATAAGCATCAACACATTTTCGAAAAATAGTGTTACAGCGAAATTAAACCGATTTTAAATTTTACCGTTGTACCGTATGCACCATTGACCTGCACCATCAATGGTGCAAATGAAACTGCATTGATATCGGTCTCATCTGCAACATTGAGATGACACTATACTATCAATCAATGCGGTTGTAGGTATTTCCTCAAAGTATTTCCTCTGTGCATGTTCTAATATTATCTAATAAGAATCAGTTCCAGAATGGAACCCTTCTAAATTTATATCGGACTACGAACAATCGTTTATCGGTGCCGTAAGAAGCATTTTTCCTTTATCTATGGATGTTACCAGTTATGGAGGAAAGCAAAACGTCTTAATTTAAAGAAGTCAAAATTAGTAAAATTATATCTCGGTGCATTGTCCTGCCTCTTTTGCCTGTATCAAGTATTGATGATGGATGGGATTACATAGTTTCGGAAAATGATGTTGTAGAAGGATATGTTAATATGCAAAAATGTCTAAATTACGTAAAAAGTTTTTGGATGCCCAAGAAGACACTGTGGTCCTGTTTCGGTGAGCGGCATCGTACGAACAACGTCTGTGAGGGATGGAATGGAATGTATATTAATAACTGCTTCAAAAGAAGACCCCCGACTGTTAATAAATGCTTAGCTGTGCTTAGGCAGGATGCCACTTATAATGCTGTTAAAGCATTAACAACATACCCATATAACAACAGGGCAAAACACGTTAAGATACGTAATAAATGTATATTGTATGAACAAATGCAATTAATGGCAACATTGATTTGCCGTTATTTTTGGAAAAGTTAAGGTAAACTCAGTGTTCTTGTTATAAAGATGATTTTTTTTTATTTTATACTATTACAGGAAGTAGTTGTGGAATTTATTTTGTTGCTTTTTGGTTGTTTATTTATATGAAAAGTGGTTCTGCACACAAACAAAATACGGCCTATTATTGTTATTTATTTTACCTATGACTAGAAAAGTATGGTGAAGTAGTTGTATCATAGACTGCTAAACGAGTAATATTTGTATATAAACATAAATAATATACAATTTGTATATATTTTCACGGTCTCGACAACGGCTCTAACGATTTAGATGAAATTTGCAAAACAATTTTTACGGGGGTGAAAAATCGATTTAGCTAGGTCTCATGTCTGGGAAAATTCGTTTTCTCGGTATTTTCACGCAAGCAGATTTACAAGCACAGTATGTTTCAAAATTTCGCCGCCTTGATTGCCGTCTGTGTGGCCGATTGTTTTAAGTGTTGACCTCTCGTTGACCTTCAATGCTGATGATCGCGGGTTCAAACCCCAACTTTGAACAGATTTTATGTTTTTGTTAAGGTTGAACTCAATTTTTTTTTTTTTTTAAAGATTTTTTCTATTTTCATCCGAGCAGAGCTCGGTCGACTAGCTGGATAATGTTAATGGTGCAAACGAAAACTAATTAGTCTCCTCTGCACCATTGATGATGCAGGTCAAGAGTACACATGGTAAAAGTATGGTGAATTAGTTGTATTAAGATTAATGGTGCGAACAAAACTAATTTGTCTCCTCTGCACCATTGATGGTGCAGGTCAATGGTGCATACGGTACAACGGGTAAATTTTCCATAGAAACAGATTTCCAGTTATCTGTTTTTAAATACCTAAGTCCTTTCGAAAAATGTTCCTAACTAACTTTTTAGACCTCTAACTAACTTTTTAGACCTCTAACTAACTTTTTAAAATCGGTTCAGTCATTTAGAAAAACTCTCGGCTCGAAAGTTTGTACGAAATGCCGTAAGGTGTAAACGCTTTAATGTACATTCGGTAAACATAATTAAATGATTTTTATCGCGCTTACTTTAACAATACGGCAACAATTCGGCTTATGACGAAGAAATTCAGTTACTGAATTAAGTTATGAAAGTTTTACAGTTACTTTTTCATGAATCGTTTCCGCGATTTCCTATTCGCGAAATCATCAATTAAATCGTCACATGAAATCTTGTTGATTCGTTCTGACTTTAAGCACAATAGAGCTAATGCGTTTAGCTTTTCTTGGCTTAAAGTAGATCTTAGATAATTTTTCACCCGTTTTGAGCATGAAAAGCTTCTCTCACCTGAACAATTTGTCGCTGGTGTATATAGAGCCATGTGAACTACTACATCTAAATTTGGATAAACGTTTTGCAAATTATGTTATCGCAGGAACGTTATTAGACTTTTCAATGATCCAGAATCCGGTTTTACCAAAATTCTTTCTGAAGGCGGAATTTAAAATGTATGTAGGTAGGTACCTATTCCTGAAATAAGTCAGTCTCTAAAACGTTAGGATACATTTCATCGAAGAAAAGGGTTTTTCCAATTTTTTCCAACAATTCACTCATTTTGGTCAGGAATTAAAACTTTTCATTGAACCTGTTGCAAGCCTCCTGCCGTTTTTCCAATTCGGATAGGAGTCTATCAATGAGGACGAAAAATGCGATAACCCTGAAAGTATTACTCGCATTCATTCTCATTTCTTCATCGGTTGTTTCATATTTTTTTCCCCTTTAAGCTGTCTTTTTCCCATGTCTTTTGAACACTGCTTCAACACGCTTAATTCCATCGCCTTTTCTTCGAAATACTTAACATTATCTCGTTCAGCTACGAAAACTTGCAAAAAGATTCGTAAAGATTGGCAACAGTGATCAAATCTACGGTAGGAGCCTGAATTTGAACATTCATTTTGTTTATTCCTTCCAAAAAAACATTCCATACAACAACCATTACCGCAGTTTCCAGTTTTTTTTTTATTCAATAGTATTCCCGTCGCTACGCTTTGCGTTACAGGCTTTTCTGATTTCATTTCAGATTCCAAAATTTTAAGGACTCCGTGCCAAGTTTCTCTCAAACTTCCACAGGCATCCTCTCTAGCTGACCAATGTGCCAGATTTCATAATTTCAGCCGAAAGACGTCCACTGCTGGACATAGGCCTATCTCAATAGGAAGGGGGTGTTGCCATAATCACCACGCTTGGCAGGCGGGTTAAAGATCGAAGTATGGTGTTAAAATGCATAGAGAACGCTGCTAATTCTCTAGTAAGTCCCTTAGTCTTCTTTTACGACACCCACGGGAAGAAATAGGGTGGTGCGGGACTAATGTGCAAGAAAGAGCATGCAAGAAAGAACGTGCAAGAATTTGCAAGAAATAACGTGCAAAAAAGAACATGCAAGCAAGAACTAACGAGTTTGAAAGTGTGAGAAATAACGTGCAAGAAATGACATGCAAGGAAGAACGTGCAAGAAAGAACATGCAAGAAAAAACGTGCAAGAAAATATATGCAAGAAAGAACGTGCAATAAAGAACTAACTTGCAAGAAAGAACGTGCAAGAAAATACACACAAGAAAGAACTTGCAAGAAATAACGTGCAAGAAAAAAACATGCAAGAAAGAACTTGCAAGAAATAACGTGCAGGAAATAACGTAGAAGAAAATACATGCAAGAAAGAACGTGCAAGAAAGAACTAACTTGCAAGAAAGAACGTGCAAGAAAGAACGTGCAAGAAAGAACGTGCAAGAAAGAACTAACTTGCAAGAAAGAACGTGCAAGAAATAACGTGCTAGAAAAACATGCAAGAAAGAACGTGCAAGAAATAACGTGCAAGAAAGAACGTGCAAGAAATAACGTGCAAGAAAGAACGTGCAAGAAATAACGTGCAAGAAAGAACGTGCAAGGAAGAAGGTACAAGAAATTACATGCAAGGAAGAAAGTGCAAGAAAGAACGTGCAAGAAAGAACATGCAAGAAATTACATGCAAGACAGAACATGCAAGGAAGAAGGTACAAGAAATTACATGCAAGAAAGAACGTGCAAGAAATAACGTGCAAGAAAACATGCAAGAAAGAACTAACTTGCAAGAAACAACGTGCAAGAAATAACGTGCAAGAAAGAACGTGCAAGAAATAACGGGCAAGAAAAACATGCAAGAAAGAACTTGCAAGAAATAACGTACAAGAAAATACATGCTATGCTAGAAATAACGTTCAAGAAAATCAAGCAAGAAATAACGTGCAAGAAAGAACATGCAAGAAATAATGTTCAAGAAAGAACGTGCAAGGATTCTAGAAGGTGCAAGAAAGAACATGCAAGAAATAACCTGCAAGAAAGAACATGCAAGAAATAACGTGCAAGAAAGAACGTGCAAGAAAAAACGTGCAAGAAAATACATGCAAGAAAGAACGTGCAAGAAAGAACTAACTTGCAAGAAAGAACGTGCAAGAAAATATATACAAGAAAGAACTTGCAAGAAATAACGTGCAAGAAAACAACATGCAGAAAGAACTTGCAAGAAATAACGTGCAAGAAATAACGTAGAAGAAAATACATGCAAGAAAGAACGTGCAAGAAAGAACTAACTTGCAAGAAAGAACGTGCAAGAAATAACGTGCAAGAAAAACATGCAAGAAAGAACTTGCAAGAAATAACGTGCAAGAAAATACATGCTAGAAATAACGTTCAAGAAAAATCAAGCAAGATATAACGTACAAGAAATTACATGCAAGAACGTGCAAGAAATAACGTGCAAGAAAGAACTGACTTGCAAGAAAGAACGTGCAAGAAAGAACATGCAAGAAATAATGTGCAAGAAAGAACGTGCAAGGATTCTAGAAGGTGCAAGTAAGAACATGCAAGAAATAACGTGCAAGAAAGAACGTGCAAGGATTCTAGAAGGTGCAAGTAAGAACATGCAAGAAATAACGTGCAAGAAAGAACATGCAAGAAATAACGTACAAGAAAATCAAGCAAGAAATAACGTGCAAGAAATAACGTAGAAGAAAATACATGCAAGAAAGAACGTGCAAGAAAGAACTAACTTGCAAGAAAGAACTAACTTACAAGAAAGAACGTGCAAGAAATAACGTGCAAGAAAAACATGCAAGAAAGAACTTGCAAGAAATAACGTGCAAGAAAATACATGCTAGAAATAACCTTCAAGAAAAATCAAGCAAGATATAACGTACAAGAAATTACATGCAAGGAAGAAGGTGCAAGCAAGAACGTGCAAGAAATAACGTGCAAGAAAGAACTGACTTGCAAGAAAGAACGTGCAAGAAAGAACATGCAAGAAATAATGTGCAAGAAAGAACGTGCAAGGATTCTAGAAGGTGCAAGTAAGAACATGCAAGAAATAACGTGCAAGAAAGAACATGCAAGAAATAACATGCAAGAAAGAACGTGCAAGAAAACACGTGCAAGAAAATAAATGCAAGAAAGAACGTGCAAGAAAGAACTAACTTGCAAGAAAGAACGTGCAAGAAAATACATACAAGAAAAAAACATGCAAGAAATAACGTACAAGAAAGAAATAACTTGCAAGGAAGAACGTGCAAGAAATAACGTGCAAGAAATAACGTATAAGAAATAACGTGCAAGAAATAACACGCAAGAAATAACGTGGAAGAAATAACGTGCAAGAAAGAACGTGCAAGAAAGAACATGCAAGAAATTTACAGTAGGTATGTATACATAATTGGCTGATCAACGTACAGTCGTATTAGAGCTGAAACGCACTAGCGGCAGGCCGTGACGCGGCGTGTCGTTGCGGTTGGCCGCACTTCAAATTTTATAGGAAACCGCTTGATACCAACGCACTGATTTGCGGCCAGCCGTCAACCGCTCCGGTTGTCTTGGAGCTGCGGTGGGCCGCACCGGTTGAATGTAGCGACGCACCGCACCCCCTCCACGCACTCGGCGCGGTGTGCCCCAAGCGCTTACCGAGCTCCCCGCTACCGGCCAGTCAGTCGCTAGACATGTATGCAGGGCGGGCGTGTCATGGAATTTGATACAGAAATCTTTATTTTAGAGATTGCACGATAATATAAATAAATAACTGCAGCAACTTCTTCGACGTCCATCATGTCCAATATTTCTTTCGAAATGCGGCGGACCGCAATAGAACCGAGACTATACGGTTAGCCGGAATACGGCGGCGGCGTGCCGTTGCGGCAGACTGTATATACTGCGGCCTGCCGCAACGGCACGCCGCATTACGGCCCGGCTGGCCGTAATGCGGCTAGTGCGTTTTAGGCCTTAGATGGTCGAACATCAATAAGAATCAATTATTGTGTTACTGTTTGAATTACAAAGGAAGATTCTAAGCAGTTTAGCAGTATTAAAATAAACACCATTAGAGCCTTCTTCATTGAATGAATAATATAACAAAAATTTTCTCAGTACATTTTATACTTCAATGGTCAATGTTGCGTTCTGTGCTCCAAACATGCTGACCGGTGGTATGACACGAACTATCACTCTGACGCACACCACGGCGACGTTGTTGTCATCAAGGATCCTGAACTCGATGGGCAACTGAGTTCCCTGTAATTAAGCACAATCATGTAAATAAGCACTAACTCTTTTCGAACTTAAGACAGTTGGATTGCTGATTCTAATGATAATAATTCTGTAAAGCCATATTTGTTACGTCCGCGAATCATATTTAGTTCAACATACAACCTGACACAGACCTGCTAATTGCAATTAGCGCATCCCCCTTAAGGGTACGATAACCCACTTTTCTGGTTGCGCCATCACCCTGGTCGCGCCACCACTAATTAATATAGCGCTGTAAGATGTCTCACTCACTCGGCCGCTAGTCCGGCCGCCAGTGACGCCCCAACTCTCTTTACCTACGTACATTCAACAGTAGTGCTATCTCTTCGAGGTCCATTTTGATACTGTCTCAGTACGGTGTGGCGGCTCTGGTCTGGTCTGGTGTCTAGTTTCGTAGCTTACGAACACCACAGTGGCGCGACTGGATGCGCCGCCATGGTGTCCCGGTGAAATATAGCCCTTAATGATTTTATATTGAAGATCACGTCTAAACGAGTAGTGTTAATGATTAAAAAAAAAATATGATAAATTAAAGCATTTTCTAAATAACTTCTCCCGCTCTGGGCGGAGCGGGAGGGCGTGTCAGACTTTTACTGACTAAAACCCACCCGTGTTCCATCCGTTGCCTGTGTGCCAGGGCCACGATATCCTTGAGTAGTCTGCCCTTTAGTAAGAGCCAGCACGGCAAAAAAAATTTACTACACCATGAAACATTTTGACTGCCTCAGTTGTGACTGACGTGACTGACTGATTAACTTGTGTGATTAACTTATAACAAACATACTTGTAAATAGGTCTATGGCTAACTTAACTGATAGATAGGCTGCTAGTGGGTATCATTTCGTTATTGTAACACCTAATTGTATATACCGCAAATAAATAAATATAATCTAATCTATGGGGAAAGCGTCAAGGTAGCCGCGTTTTTTCAATTTGCAGGTCAGTATCAGGTTGTAGTACGAGACATCATCATCATTACAGCCGAAAGACGTCCACTGCTGGACATAGGCCTTCTCCAAAGAGGGGGTTTGCCATAATCGCCACGCTTGGCAGGCGGGTTGGCGATCGCAGTATGGTGTTAAAATGCATATAGAACACTGCTGCCCATTCTCTAGTAAGTCTCTTAATCGCCTTTCTTCACCCACGGGAAGAAATGGGGCGGTGCTATTCTTTACGTCCGGCACCACGCAGCCATTGTACGAGTATGTTGATCTAAATATGATTCGCGGCTGTATCAAATATTTATATAAATAATTTTTTTTTTACATAAAGTGTGGCTCGATATGGGACGAGGTTTCCGGGAGTGTATCTTTCCTACTTGTTTCAGAAGTATTTTTGAACTTCGTTCTTGTGTAACTTCTTTCCTTGACTTACCGCAGGCATGAATTCCTCGATGGGCATGTTGAGCGTGTACTGAATGACCTCGTCACGAACCACGGGACAGTATGTGTTAGTCAAAAAGTTACAGGTCTCTGCTCTCTCGCCGAGGCCGTACGGGAAGGGTATTATGGATAAGTATGCCATAGCCACAGTCCTCAACCGGTGTATGACGTAGGCTGAAAAATAAATAAGTAACGAAATTAGGCGATTCTCTTGTCGACTATCAAACTTCAATATTTTAAGAGAAGTTTCTTTCCCGCATTCAAAAGGGCATTTGGTAAAATTGTATGGGGGGCTTTGGACTACCAGTAACGTCGAGTTACATGTAACTGAATAGTCTATTACGTAAGGCACGTTACGTTACGTTACGTTGAGACATGCATACAAAATCTGTCCGTAAAAAGTTATAGCTAAACGAAAATTATTATTATAATTAATTATGTTATATTTTAATATTTTTTAATATTATTATTTTCTCTCTATCAGAGCACCCGCCATCTTATCTCTTCACCACCCTTGATTGACTGGTAAAGACCGCCTAAGGCATTGTACCTGATTGTGTACAAGAAGTTTAAATAAATAAATAATTTATTTGTGGGGGTCCAAGAAAGAAGGGTCCAGTATAGTGGGGTATTGAGTTAAGACTAGATTCGGTATCAAGAATAGTCAATTGATATTAAGGATAGAAAAACATATTCAAAAACTGGCACATTTTTTGTTTATCAGACATTTGAAGTTGAAACTCTGAAAAAGCTTGATTTGAGAAAAAGCATGGCATGCCGCTGGTACGTTTTTAATAAACTTTTCTCTTAAAATTTCTGGTACTTAGAAACATCATATTATTATAAAGTCTTACTATATGAACTTGTAGATAATTCAGCATTCATTAATAATCAATTAAAATCGTGAAATGCATTTTTTTCACCCAACTTTACAAAACTGCGTTTATATCGGAATCTAAATGCCCTTTTTGCTTGGACGCCCACATTTAATTATTTTAACTAAACAGCTCGAATGTTTAAAAAAAAAGAGGTACTTAGATATCATTAGTATTGTCTAGACACCACGAGTCAAGGCTCGTTCATACCGGCGCGACTTGTCACGCGACGCGACAACGGTAGAACAATTTCCATTAAATTTTCATAGCAATAATTGTTCTACCGGTGTCGCGTCGACGACAAGTCGCGCCGTTCTGTGCAAGCCTTTATTCTCTATTCCTGGCTGATGAGAACTGGCCCCTATTGCGTAACACTCATACAGTAATCAATGGCAATGGGTTTTATTTTGACGTTATTTACGTTGTTGATCAGGCGAATTTTTCAACCAAAATCAAAGTAGTTGATTAGGAATTTCTTTCGAAAACCTTCGGATTATGATTAAAAGTATGTAACGCAAAGGTTAAAAACAGAATACTTACGTGCTCTGAAGACGATTTGGACGACGGCATCCTGCCCCTGTGGCAACTGGCATGGCTGTGTCTCACAGCCTGCTATGTACGCGTTGATCGGAAGGGGACCGGCAGAGCTGCCAGAGCCTAAATGGAACAAATAAAATTCAATTCACACGGTTTACGGGTTTACTACACGTTGGGCGTCACATCGTTGTCTTGATCACTGATCACGTAGTTATCAAATTGAATCACGTGTACACAGGTTATAGGATGTTACAAATTATAAGGGTTCTGTGTCCTGCCATAGTAAGTGGCATACAAATATTACACAGAGGCATACAAATATACTATAGAAATAAGTAATCAAAATTTAAAGCATGGCCGATAATTGCAGCTCAAACTACAATTAAAAAAACTTGTGTTCATCTATCTATCAATCAACTAAAGTGAACCATAATTAATCTCTCTCTCTATTAATAAATAAATTATTATAATAGATAATTACTCACACTGGCTAACTTGAGTAGTCTGCCCTTTGGTAAGAGCCAGCACGGCACAAAAAATTACTACAGCACGAAACATTTTGGCTCCCTCAGTTATGACTGACGTGACTGACTGATTAATTAGTGCGATTAACTTATATTTAAATACACATTCCGTTATCTGTTTAGATGATAATCCACATGAAATCTCAGGTGCTGTTTTGATGTGATTCATAGAGTAATCGGAGAATTAAAAACAAAAAAAGCAGGTTATTAATGGGTTATTACTAGTGATCGGATATTCGGATGCATATTTACCTAAAGTACGTTTTTTTCCCGGCAAATGATACAAAGTATGGAAACGGCTTCATAAAATATATCTTTATTCCGGGATCGCGGGGTTTCATTAATAACAGTGTGTAGGTATACAATTTTGTGTTCCTAAGTATAACAAATATTTCTTATCTATTTAGAACTAGGCCAGAATTTTGTGGAAAATATATCACGTTTAAATAACACTATTAATATTTCTTCAAAAACTTTTATTCTAAATGGAAATATATTTATTCGGGGATACACAGTACAAAAGAGTTGTTCTTATAACTTCGTCAGTCCTGGAAACCGACACTTTTTCCCGTACCGAAGCGCACTCCATACTAGTCAACTCTCAAACTTTAGGTGAATATGCATCCGAATATCCGATCTCTAGTTATTACATTATATCATCAACAGCTCATCTTCATCCACTGCTGGACACAGTTTTCTGTTCTCTTGTGCCAATCCCCACGCTCCTGTGCCAGCCTCATAGAAGTTCTACCCGCCATCGCCATGGCAAGAATGTCTTTTTTTTTACATAATATTTTAACGGCCTGGTTGCTAAGACCTTTTAGCCAAGTCTTTATTTAGTTACAAAACTTGTTTAATATTGATGAAATGAATTATATTCAATGCATGATGATGATATCCCCGCCCGCTCCCCTTGAGTTTCAGTAAAGATGTGGCACTTCACTGAGACCACGCGGACTACTTGAGAGAACTTGAAGCGAAGTTGCACTGTTTTGTTTCATTTGCCTACACTAATACACGTTCACAAACACTTACCCCCTTATTACAAAACAAGGTTTAACTACAGACCCAGGCTTAAAACATGGAGCCATTATTGAATTTCGAACTTTATTCCGACTAAGGTAAAGTTCCTAAACACAAAACTGACAAATTAGTACCGAATTAAGTTTTCAGTTTTGTATAAAGAACGGTATTTCAATCACTGTTACGTTCTTATTACAAAAACTGGCTGCATGGTTTAAGACATGTCAAAATATAAATCTTGTTTTGTAATAAGGCGGTAAATGGTTAATAATGCACCATTATTACACATTCATATTCGGCTAAACACAAATTTTGGAAAATTAAACAAACTGCTGAACATGACGCTTCACTTTCCCGCCAAGAAGTCGGCAACAATGTTGTCCGTCCATCTCACTGCCACCGGTCGACCGACACTTCTTCCAGTCCTTGGTCCGCGTACGGCAGTTATCAACTTACATATTAATCTTCTAAATAATACAAGTTAATTGCTGTTCGTTGGTAAGCGCATCACTTCAGAACAGCTGGGCCGATTTGGCAAATTTTTGTTTAAAAAATTTAAATGTTCGTAATAGTTCGAATCATCATCATAGATGAAAAGGGGATGGATACTCGTATACATACTTCTTACGGAAATCAATCTGCTAGCCTATTGCCTATTTGATTGTAGTCCGAATGCAGTTAAATACCAGTATTTTGAGCGAATGCCTATCAAATTCAAATTCAAATTTATTTATTTGCTAGAATGTAGGTACAAATCAAGAACTTAAGAATATCGTGGCCCAATTACATTCTACCATTACATATGGTGTGCAAATAATATGTCATATTAACATTTAATTTATTAATAAAAGGTATTTATCAATGCGATTTAAATTATTAAAATTCAGGAACATACATTAATTAACGACAAAATAGAAAAAGAAAAAAAATAAAGAAGATAATTCAAATAAAAAAATAAAAAAAATATCTATTCAAATGTCAAATTACAAATATAATGCAAAGTCCATATTCCTTGTAAGTCACGATTCAATAATATTAAACATTAAATTAATTATTATATGGTGTGTACTTTATCAACATAATTTAGTTTGACCTTCTGCACGATATGACATAAATTCGTTTAAATCATAAAAACAATTTTCTTTTAACCATTGTGTCAACTTTTTTTTGAACATAGTCAATGGTAAATCTTTGAAAGCGTCTGGTAATTTATTATACACCTTTATAGCCTTTTGTACAATCCGAGTCTACATTGTGGTACGCAGAGCATTTGTTTATGCTTATTTTTGTTCCTAGGAGCTACATTTCTCAAACTTATATCTTTATGCTTCTTGAAATATTCCGGATTTTTTTGTACAAAGAGGCATAATCCTTTAATGTACATGCACGGTAAAGGCAAAATATTAAACTATAAATAACTATCTATTCTGACCTCCACAACCCAGTTACTGGGTAATACGATACCCCTTGGTAAGACTGGTTGTCAGATTTTCGGGCTTCTGACGACCCGTAACGACTGTCAAAGATCCACGAATGACAGCCGGGACCAACGGCTTAACGTGCTTTCCGAGGCACGGAGGGGTCTTGGTATGTAAAGATGGTCACCCATCCACGGACCAACCCCGGCAAGAGTAGCTTAACCTGATGGATCGACCCGTGCCGCTGTTATAACTTAGCCACGACGTCCTCGAGGTTCTCACGGAAATAAAGTTTGGAAACGTTTACCGAAAAACATTCGTGTTCGGGAATAACTGAAAGTAATTTTTTGTATCAATTAAAAAAACCAAAAGTAATTAAACTCTAAGGCCTAAATAAATGAACTTGAAAAGTTAAACATAACAAAAAAAAACATTCGAAAAAGTCCATGTGGCAGTAAATAATTAATAACTGTTATTGACCCTAATCAATGAGAGATTAAGAGAAGGACTCAAAAAGGCCAAAGCAGCGATGAGTAAGCTGACACGTATTTGGCAGGACAGAATGGTCTCCAATGTCAAGATGAGGCTAGTCCAGACACTGGTTTTCTCGATATTCCTTTACGGCTCAGAGTCATGGACGATTCGGGAATTGAGCGGAAGAAGATAGACGCTTTTGAGATGTGGGCGATGTATTAAGTATTGGCGATGAATGCTCCGCATACCATGGACCGCCTAGAGAACGAACAAATCTATTCTCGAACAACTACACATAAGAGATGGACTATCCACGATCTGTTACCAAAGGATTCTCAATTACTTTGATCACCTTGCCCGTCGGGAACCAGATAACCTTGAAAGGTTGGTGGTGGCGGGCAAGGTACATGGGAAAAGACTTCGCTGCTGATCACCTAACCGCTGGTCGGAACAAGTAACCGCCCACACTGGACTCTCTGTTACGACCGCCCTGAGACAAGTAGAGAACCGAACGAATTGGAAGAACATCATACATAAAGCCACGAGGGCCTTTCAGGAACACGACCTTCAGTAATGAAGTACGCGACCAAGATGATGATGATTAACCCTAATAAACGTAAGATATTGATCAAATAATGAATCAGATTAAATCTAAATGAATCAGATCATAATTGTCCTCACCCAGTGATTAGGTAGTTATTATCAATGGATGTTTTCAATATTTTTTTATGCACATGTGAGTGTTATCGTGATTAACTGATAATGGCTATTGTATAAATAACTTAACTGCGGAGATGTCTTCATTCAGTCATCAGTAACATCTAGGTAACTACTTACTTTAAGCAAAATGTTCTGATTTGTGGCTCTGTCTTGTGCCGTGTTCGCCCTTGTAATTGTAGCAGACAAGGTTACCGAATACTTCTGAACAATTTAAAAAGTCAATAAGTTCCATACACAAGATACCATTAATATCTGAACATTCATCAGTTCATTAATATCTGAGCAGATGCTTGTCAATAATTTCTATACACACAACTAACTAAAAATATCTGAACACTTACAACGTCCAGTGTATCTACGCTGATGGGGTAGTCTTAGACATCTGAGCAGTTGAGGAAAAAATGCAGTAGGAAGTGCTTCCAACTTTACTATAAATACAAAATATATAGGAACTCTTTTGCTGATCTATGATGACCCTGGCAATTTATAACATTTTGTAGTTTTCAGTCTTGTCATGTCATGTTAAGTGTGTCATGCAACTCATGTATGAACTCACGCAGTTAATAAATTCAGGCAAGCAACGTGTTATAAATGGGTGTGTAACGGTTGATATAATAACAAAAAATCTAACGTTCACTTGACCTAATTTCAGTTAATATACTTTTGTTTAATATAACTGTTATAGTCAAAGTCCGATACACAGTCTCTTCGCGGAAGGACTGGTTTATCCTAGGTTTGGCCAAAGCCATCAGGCAATCCCCGAAATACATTTCAATTTCGCCCGTTGCCTGAAGTATTTTTAGTCAAACCCAGGAGCTCCTAACTTTTCAGTCAAACGTCGAAAGTAAATTATTCTGTTTCGGTTTTGGCCTAGTCAATCCTAGAAGCGACTGCAAAACTCGGTCAAACGTTGATCTGAACATGTTTAAACAGGTTCATAATGTCTCTCGCGGTGTTCCGACCGATTGTTTTGTCATTTCATGTTCGTTCATTGAGCGTGCGGGCGTGTAATTGTGTAAAATTGAAGATGAGTGAATCAAACGGTGTTGTTGTTACTAAAATCAAACGGTGTTGTTGCCACTTTAATTACCTAAGAAATTATTAAAACAATTAACATTAAAGTTAATGCCTCACCATGTCAGAAAAATGATTAATTTTCCATTTTAATTACTTAAGAAATTATTAAAACAATAAACATCAAAATTTTAAAAATGTTTTTTTTTTTATACCTAATCTTACAAACTAACCTCCGTATATTCCAAAGCATTTATTTATTTATTTTATACTTTATTGCACATCGTACAAAAGGCGGGCCTAATGCCACACGGCATTCTCTCAAAGCATCTTAAATATAAAGGTGAAAATCACGTAAGCTGACCAATCAGGTGTCAGAACTGGCAGAGTTAAGCGGTTCTTAAGACTTGAAAGCTGCTTAAATGATAAAATGCTTCCAAATATACGAAGATAAGACACTTCATACCTATATCGGAGTTTGACTCGTCAAACCCCGATTTAATAAAATTGTGTTTTGACGTTTGCCTGACCAAATTAGTCTCTCCCAGGTTTGACGAAAATTGTTTAGTCAAAGGCCGAAAATTTACATTTGTTTGGGCTTTGACTAAGTCATTCAGTCTGACCTGAGGATTGACCAGTCCAACCTAGGAGCGCCGGAGCTTCGGAGTTTGCCTATAACATAACGATCAGTTGAGATAATGAATTGTTGATATAATTAGTAAGCTAATTTGTTGAAGAACTTGGTACTACTAAGTATTTATAAGTTTGTAAATGTTTTACTTTGTAAAAGGACGTAAATAAAAAAAAAATTATAAATTATAATTTCATTTTATCTAATTTCTTATGATATAATAAACATTTCCTATAATGCACATTTTACATAATATTCATGTAGTATATTATTCATTTACTATAACATTCATAATCTCTAATAACTTTTAATATCATTTAGAAAATCTGATACGATTTTTAACGCCTGCTAGTATGGTGCTAGCAAAAATGCATCGCATAAGCATACCGCTACAACAGCATAACGTTGTTTGATATAACCTTTATGTAATCGAAAATCATTAGGCCTATCGTTTAAAATATATAATATTGCGATTAATTTGATTGAGCGTGCTGCGGGAGCGGCGTGACAGAAACGAATCGCTGCAAAACCGACTCCACGTAGTCTTGTCTGCCCTACCCCTAGAGTGTTATTTAAAATCGCGTAGGTGCGTAGGGGCGAGGCGGCCCGCGAGCTGAGGAGCAGGTGGTTTCAACGCTTGCCGCCACGGTGGTGAGCGTGAAACACATCTGTGACGATAAGCTTGCATGGGACCGCTGTAGCCCTGCAGCACCGGAGCCGTGACAGAAAACATGCCTGCTGCATGTTGCAGGCTTGCTGCATGCTTGCTTGCTGCATGCTTGCTTGCTACATGCTTGCTTGCATGCTGCATGCTTGCTTGCATGTTTTATTATATTAGACTAATTAGAGTTCTAGTTAGGTTAGAACTGTGACCATTAAACATGTAAATTAGGTCAAAAGAACATTAGGTCAAATGAATGTTATTATATAAAAAGAATATTATACATATTGAAAATTATATAAAATGAACGTTATACTAAATGTTTTATATTAAATGAAAATTATATCATATAAAACATTAGGTCATATGAAATTAGGTTATAGCATATGAAAATTATATTATATGAACGTTATTTCAAGTGAAATTAGAGCATTTGTTATTATATCATACATTACACACCCGTTATAAATAATGGATTATTGATTTTAATTAATGTAATATGAGTTCATACCGTATATACGAGTATGCTGAATTAAAATATAAAATAGTTCAGTTAAAGGATGATGGTCTATCCGTAACAGACATCGCCGATGAGCTAGGGATAGCCGTAAGTATTATGGCGATGGACGCTAAAAACATTTAACATAGTTACTATCAAACTAATATTACACATTACGACTGTTAATGTAAAACTGTATTTATTTCAGCGAAATACTGTATATTTGTGGCTGAGAAGATGGCAGCAAGAGGGTACTTTGAATAATCATGTTTCATTTGGTCGTCCGCGTGCAACTACAAAAAACCAAGACATGGCTATTCTAGACAAGGCCCGAAGTGAAAGATTTATTAATACTACACAGTTTTCAAGTATCCAGTAGCACTGTAAGAAGACGATTAAAAGAAGGAGGTTTACAAAATAGAGTACCGGCAAGAAAGCCAACTCTCACACCAAGGCACAAAATACAGCGGCTGCAATTTGCGGCCAATTATTTAAATTACAATTTTGATAAAGTTATCTTTATGGACGAGAAAGCTTTCTGTTCATCGGATAAAGGCAGATTGAGTTTGTGGAGACCAGGAAATACACGGTACTTGGAACAAAATGTGCTGCCTAATCGTCGGAGTGGTCGTATTACGATTGGATTCTGGGGATGGATGTGCAAAAATGGCCCTGGTGAGCTTGTAGAAATAAGTGGACGAATGAATTCAAAGAATTACAAGGAACTTCTTGAAGATACTTTTCTTCCAACTGCTAAAGTATTTTATCAAGATGAACACATAACGTTCATTCAAGACAATAGCTCAGTGCATAATGCTCGTATTGTACAAGCATGGATTAATGAACAGAGAGAGCTTACTTTAATCAAACTACCGCCAAAAAGTCCAGACCTCAATCCCATTAAGAACTTATGGGGTACAATGGTGCAAGAGTGGGATGGGAATCAATGTCGAACAAAGGAAGCATTAAGACAACATGCAAATAACGTTTGGGAATCTTTCAGAGGACGAAATTTTTGTGAGAAGGTTGTTGGTTCCATGCGAACACGGTTACAGGACATATTAAATGCAGAAGGAGGTTACACAAAATACTAATATTTTATCTACTTAATTTGTCACAATTAAAAAAATATTTACAATAATTTTTAATTTCATTACAAAACCAAGATCTATTATCTATCAATAGTTTGACATTAACATAAAATATCAGTTGTATGATAAACAAATGATTTTCTATACAATTTTTATTCCCTTTTCATCGTATTTATACCTATCCAGTCATTTGGTGTTCAAAAAAAACTTTTTACAAAAAAATAATAACGGACTACCAAAAAAAACACTACAAAGTGAAAAATAACTTCTATTTCGGAAGTCGGTGTCTTTGGATCAGTATTTGTGTTTTTGCCACCGACTTCCGAAATTAAAGTTATTTTTCACTTTGTAGTGTTATTTTTGGAAATCGGTTATTATTTTTTTGGAAAAAGTTATTTATTTTTCACTTTTTAGTGGGTCAGTTTTGAATTTATCAAAGTCACAATAGCCTTATGTTAACTGCTCATCACCTTTTACAAAATATTGCCTTTCCCGATGCTGGGACGTTGATTGTTGAGGAGTTCTCCTGGTAAGAACCAGGAGAACTGCCACTCACCATATGCATAGTGACGAGCATAAATTGACCTTAATCGCAACCCGTTAAATAGGTACTCATTATTATATTGTTCCGGTGGCCATCTGTGGTCTCCATCATCAGTTCCACTTGACCAAATGGTGCTTTCCAAGAGAAAATGCAGGAGTTACTATAAAAAATACCCAAACCGCTATAGGTTTGACTATAAAACTTGAGGGTTTCCCTCGATTTCCATGAGAAGAATTTTCATAATCGGTCCATAATTGACGGAGTAACAAACATACAAAAAAAAAAAAACATTCCGCCGAATTGAGAACCTGCTCCTTTTTGGAAGTCGGTTAAAAATAACATTTATTTCGGAAGTCGGTGTCTTTCGATCTATTTTAATTTTAACCGACTTCCAAAAAGGAGGAGGTTCTCAATTCGGCTGTATGTTTTTTTTTTTTTTGTATGTTTGTTACGCGATTACTCCGTCAATTATGAACCGATTTTGAAAATTATTTTTTTGTTTGAAAGGGTATTCTCCCGAGGTGGTCCCATTGCCACCAAATCAGAATCTGATGAGGGGATCTCATGGAAATCGAGGGAAGCCCTCAAATTTTATATGCAAACCTATAGCGGTTTGGGTATTTTTTATAGTAACTCGTGCATTTGCTCTCCGAAAGCATCATTTGGTGAAGTGGAACTGATGATGGAGACCACAGATGGCTACGGGAACAATATAATAATGAGTACCTATTTAACGGGTTGCGATTAAGCAATTTATGCTCGTCACTATGGTGAGTGGCAGTTCTCCTGGTACTTACCAGGAGAACTCCTCAACAATCAACGTCCCGGCATCGGGAAAAGCAATATTTCGTAAAAGGTGATAAGCAGTTAACATTAGGCTATTGTAACTTAGATAAATTCAAAACTGACCCACTAAAAAGTGAAAAATAAAAAACATTTTACAAAAAAATAATAACCGACTACCAAAAATAACACTACAAAATGAAAAATAACTTTAATTTCGGAATTCGGTGTCTTTGGATCTGTATTTGAGTTTTTTGCCACCGACTTCCGAAATTAAAGTTATTTTTCACTTTGTAGTGTTATTTTTGGTAGTCGGTTATTATTTTTTTGTGCCACCGACTTTCGAAATGAAGGTTATTTTTCTTTTTGTTTTTTTTTTTTGTAAAAAGTTTTTTTTAGTTTTCACTTTTTAGTGGGTTAGTTTGCAGTTAGCAGGGGCTTTAATAGTTGAGGAGTTCTCCTGGTAAGAACCAAGAGAACTGATGGTGACTTCACCATATGCATTGTGACGAGCATAAATTGCTTAGCAAACATATTAAAGTGTCTAATCGAATCGCAACAATGAAATACTTTTAAGTATTTCCGGTGGGCATCTGTGGTCTTCATCATCAGTTCCACTTAACCAAATGGTGCTTTCCGAGTGCAAATGCATGAGTTACTATGCATTTGCACTCGGAAAGCACCATTCTGAATTCTGACTGAAATCGATATAGGTGTGCCTATAAAATTTGAGCATTGCCCTCGATTTCCTTGGGATCCCCTCATCAGATTCTGACTTGGTAACAACGGGACCACCTCGGCAGCATACCCTTCCAAACAAAAAAATAATTTTCAAATCGGTCCACAATTTACGGAGCAATCAGTGAAAAAAAAAAAAAAACCCGAACATATAACCGCTTCCTTTTTGGAAGTCGGTTAAAAAGGGTGTTACCTGGAATTTAATTTATTTTTATCAAGTCGATAGTAGTTTTTGGTTCGTCCTTTATATCACGCAGTAACAAATTAGGTAAGCTCAGTGTTTGTCTGCGTAGATACACTTGACGTTGTAAGTGTTCAGATATGTTTGGTTAGTTGTGTGTATAGAAATTATTGACAAGCATCTGCTCAGATATTAATGAAGTAATGAATGTTCAGATATTAATGGTACCTTGTAGTGTATGGAACTTATTGACATTTTAAAGTGTTCAGAAGTATTTGGTCTCCTGGTCTGCTACAATATATCTGCCGGCGATTGTACAAGGAAACACTACTCAAGTTAGCCAGTGTAAGTTTAAACATTACATTTTTTATTTGATGTATCGAGTTTTTCATAATAGGCATAAATGTATGCTTGTTATAAAAACTTCTGTTTCATTGGAAATGTTATTCATTAAGCTGTTATGTTCTATGTTAGAGGGTTTGGTTTCCGCACTTGGTCCTTCAGATGGACCATTGGGCGTGGGTCATGGCGGCAGTCGGTGGTTACTCCAACCAGCCCATCTCCCTCCAGAAGCTGATTATGTCTCCTGGTGTATTTAGAATGTCTGTAAATGGTCTGTATGCCCTGAGGGTTTTTGTTCTATTACTTCGTTTTCGCATAGCGTTCTTACTGACTTCTGATCTCATGAATTGGGCTATCAAATGCTAAAATATTTTTTCAAATCCGACTGACAGTTCCCGAAATTAGCCCGTTTAAACAAACAAACCTTTCACCTTTATTTTATTATATTATACATTTTATTGGACCCGTTCAGCAGCTAGTATGTTGAGTCTGTGTCCCTTTGGAACTAAAATACCCCCTTACACCACAAATCACTGGATTCATATAGAGCAAGACATGATTAAATAAAAAAATTAAAAAAACCGAACATAATATATAACCTCCTCGTTTTTGGAAGTTGGTTAAAAACATCATTCAGTCTGGCATCGTCAAACGATTGCCAGAAAACGGAAATAGAACGATATTTTTTTTAATTTAGAGTTGTAAATATTCAATGGTTTGTGGTTTACGCAGGTCTAAGACTAGAACGTATCCCTTTAGAACTTAAATAAACATAAACTCACGCCTTCTTCCCATGGGGGGTAGGCAGAAACTGTAGAACGCCACCTGTTACGCTCCTTACATACTCCTTTTGCTTCGTTTACGTTCATACATCTGGTCATAAAAGCACGCCGGTAGCAAACACTACGCACCTGACCTTTCTGAGGAACATCACCAATTAGGTCACTATAATGTCCTCCTAGGGCGTTCTCTCCCGGCGTTTCCACTTGTTAGTCGCCTTGAATCCCCTCAACATGACCAAACATTCATGGACTAACCAATTTTCTTTTCAGTTAATGTGGTCAGAAACTATCGTATCGCATATTGTCAAAGCTTTTATACGGGAAATCTGTGGAAATCAGTCACACCAAAATATCGCTGAATGTCCTGATGGACGTCCATTATAACAAAATCTTCAGGATGATGTTGGGGCTGCCTCGCTCCTGTAGTGCATTGGGGATGTTCGCGCTGTATCGCACTGATGGCTTTCATGCCGTCATCCGCAAGAAACCCGTATCCCTGATCTGCAGAATGCGTGGCAGCTGCAACGGAATTCTGAAGACTAGTCGACAGGATCCCTTCTCCGCTATGGAGATCCTTTATTAAGCGGGTAATTCGAATGTTGTGTTGTGTTTGAATTTAAATTGTATGGATCCAGTTATCTGATTTTAATGAATTTTATTTATTTATTTATTGTTGCTAATATTATATTGTTTTACGTAGGAGTTGATACGTTGGATTGATGGACCCGTGTGGCTGTTATTACTTAGCCACAGCTAAGTAATAACAGCCACACGGGTCCATCAATCAGGTTAAGCTACACTTGCCAGGGTTGGTCCGTGGATGGGTGACCATCTTTAAATACCAAGACCCCTCCGTGCCTCGGAAAGCACGTTAAGCCTTTGGTCGCGGCTGTCATTCGTGGATCTTTGACAGTCATTACCGGTCGTCAGAAGCCCGAAAGTCTAACCACCAATCTTACGAAGCTGACCCCAAGATAGTTGGGAAAAGGCTGGCAGATGATGATGATTCTATTGTTTTACGTGACAGGTGAGCAGAATTCCGCAGCCCTGCCCACCAACGTCTACATCGAGGGGTGCTCCACTCCGCCGTGTGCGCTCCCACAACTACAGGACGCTGTCATCAATATTGACTTCGCTACACGGTAGTATTATATACTTATACTTTAGCACATCCATTTGGACATGACCTCCTTCCATTTATTATTATGACATACATGACCAATGTGTACCAAATTTCAACTTAATCGCTTCAGTAGATTCGGAGCAAATCAGTTGTGACAGACTGACAGCCAGCCAGACAGACAGAGAGACACACGAGTGATCCTATAACGGCTCCTTTTTTCTTTTTGAAGTACCACCGCGAACGTTCCCGGTCGACCACTTTTCGCCCTTATGCCCATAGTAATAAGGTTGAAAAGTGGTCGACCAGGAACTTTCGCGGTGGTACCTACCGAAACTAAAAAGTCTCGACATGTATCGTGTTTATGTTACCAATAATTACTTAAAATATCTGAACACCACTAGAATATTAGGAACCAAATAAATTTCTGCCACAGAGCAGCTTTATTGTGTACCGGTGTAAGTACTTACAAGAAACGGTGTCGTTGATGTTACACCCGCATGAGACAAAAGCAAGTTCTCTACACTTAGCAACGCTTTCTCAAACCCGTTGACGTTTTCTTGTAACTATAGGTAAGCATAACTTTCATCAGGCTATCCAGTCAGTTGCGGAGATCAGATAGGCAGCCACTCCATGTAAAATACCGGTATTTAGCTGTTTCTGGTTAGACTAGAAGCCAACCAACATAGTTGAAAAAGGCTATAGGCAGATGATGAGAAACTTTAATGGGACTTGACTTGTTTGCCAACCAAAAAATACCAGCAATTAAAGTACGTGTATTCATATTTCCTTTACAGCTGGCCCAGTTCAGAGCATGAGGGCTTACGCCACAGCATACTTACCCGCTGGACCGATATCCTTACCCATCCCGTATGACTTGGCGGAGAACTCCAAGACCTGCAACTTCCTGACCAACGCCTCATGCCCTGTGCAAGGAGGTCAGCAGTTGAAGTACACTCTGAGGGTACATATTGAGCCGTTCTTCCCTGTGGTGAGTTGATCATCATAATTTCAGTCGAAAGATGTCCATTGAGGAGAAGAGGCATAGGCCTCTCCGATAGGCGATGTAGCGACACTTAGGAGAGGCTAGACATAGGTCTAGCCTCTCCCACCGTCGCCACATCGACCGGTTCCGTATCTCGCATCCAGCGGATTCCCGTGACCTTCACCAGGTCCGTTTTTTGGGGGTTACTCACGCTGCGCCTAAGTTGATGTAACTCTATTCAGTGAATACGGGACTTTAGACCAACTAATACAAAATATTTTCTACTTTTCAGGGCACCCGAGCGAGCTTCGAGTTCCGTGTTGTTGACGAGAGCAACTACATCTCTCTCATTTGTCTGCGCGTACCTATTCAGGTCGTCGCACCGGTTGCAGGATTAATTGTTTAGATGTAAGATGGTGTAAAGCAAACAGATGATCAAAAATATACTCTTTAAGCATTTAATAAATGTAAGTTTAATATTAATTTGTTTTTGCGCGTAAGGCGCACACAACAACCGGACTCCCAAAATGTGAACCTCACCTGCGGGCGGTACACCACTGACGGACAAGACGCTGTACGGCGACCGACCGATGGCGGTATTACCATCCAACAAGCCAACCTAAATTCTCCAGGACAGGAAAATATTAAGATACTAAATCAAACACAAAATGGGCAGAGGAACAATGTTGATGGGACCGTTGGCAGAAATGGAGTAGTCCACGAAGGCGGCTTCTTTTTATATGCGCTGGAGGGGAGTGACAGGTGTTGTAATCATAAATAAGTTAAAGAAAAAAAAATATTCTCCAGAAACAAAAACTGCGCAATTAGCTGGCAAAAACCCAGTATTCGAAATAAAATTTGTAAAAAGTTTTAAAATAAAAATAAACAAGTTATAAGTAAAATGTAAGTCTTGTAAGTTATGTGAATACAGCGGATCACTGGTTATAGCTGGTTGTCAGTCGAGGATCAAGTTAAAACGCGTTCGATTTAAGAGAACTGTGTCCAGCAGTATACTTCTATAGGCTGATGATGATGATCATGTATGAAGACCGACGACGAGTAAGAACATGGTTCAAATACATTTTCCCTATTTTCTTAAGTTTTTAAAAGACTGACTCAAATAACGGCGCAAACGCATAAATCCTCCTATATCACTTTCGTTCATTTTGTACAAACCATCGCACACCGCAATTTTTTGTGTTGCGATTCTAAACAAAAACAAATTGTGCGTCGCGCTACGGCCCACCGCGGCTGCGATGTGCGTTTTGTGATCTTCAAAACACTTCCACATCATAGCTCCCGGATTCTAACTAATTAGTTGTTTGTTTTAAGATACGATTTTAATCATTAAATCTAAACTCGGCGGTGTGGGTTGAGTTTGTTATCAATGCAGGGGTTTTCAATGCATATCGCCGATAAGATTTCAGATGTTCAGGTCATAGTCAATTAGTCACACAGCACATGTGTGAACTGGGTATTCTCATTAGGTGGAAAGTAAATTAATTAACAATGACTAATTGTTTGGTCTTCTGGGAAACTTTCAATAGCTCGAACCGTCATATCCTTGTTCCTAATTCTTTTATTAAAATTATTGTAGATTCTAGGTATTCACTTAAAGCTTCTGATATTTTAAAAGCATAGAATTTATTTCTCCATTTAGAAAAGGCAGAAACGAAACATCGTCGGAAATTCGTTATCAGCAAAAATAAGTGTTTTGTTTTAAATCCTGACAAAAAAACCATAAGTAATTTAACTCTAAGGCCTAAATAAATGAAATTGAACCCCCTTATTACAAAACAAGGTTTATTTTCAGACCCAGGTTTAAAATATGGAGCCATTATTGAATTTCGAACTTTATTCCGACTATGATACAGTTCCTAAACACAAAACTGACAATTTAATACCGAACTAAGTTTTCAGTTTTGTATAAAGAACGGTATTTCACTGTTACGTTCTTATTACAAAAACTGGCTCCATGGTTTAAGCCATGTCAATATATAAATCTTGTTTTGTAATAAGGTGGAAAAAGTTTAACATAACAAAAAAAAACTTACGAAAAAGTCCATGTGGCAGTAAATAATTAATAACTGTTATTGACCCTAATCAAAGAGAGATTAAGAGAAGGACTCAAATGGCCAAAGCAGCGATGATTAAGCTGACACGTACTTGGCAAGACAGAATGGTCTCCAATGTCACCAAGATGAGGCTAGTCCAGACAGTGGTTTTCTCGATATTCCTTTACGGCTCAGAGTCGTGGACGATTCGGGAATTAAGCGAAAGAATATAGACTCTTTTGAGATGTGGTGTTGGCGAAAAATACTTCGCATGCCATGGACCGCCTAGAGAATGAACAAATCTATTCTCGAACAACTGCACATAAGAGATAGACTATCCACGATCTGTTACCAAAGGATTCTCAATTACTTTGATCACCTTGCCCGTCGGGAACCAGATAACCTTGAAAGGTTGGTGGTGGTAGGCAAGTTACATGGGAAAATATTTCGCTGCCGATCACCTAACCGCTGGGTGGAACAAGTAACCGCCCACACTGGACTCTCTGTTACGACCGCCCTGAGACAAGCGGAGAACCGAACGAATTGGAAGAACATCATACATAAAGCTACGAGGCCCTTTCAGGAACACGACCTACAGAAATGAAGTACGCGACCAAGATGATGATGATGTACCCCAATAACGTAAGATATAGATCAATTAATGAATCAGATTAAATCGAAATTAATCAGACTATAATTATTGTCTGCACCCAGTGATTAGGTAATTATTATCAATGGATATCTTGAATAATTGCACACGTGAGTGTTAACGTGATTAGCTGATAATGACTATTGTATAAGTACTTAACTGTGGTGATGTCATCATACAGTCATCAGTAACATCGTGGTAACTAGTTACTGTAAAGCAAAATGTTCCGATTTGTGGTTCTGTCCTGTGCCGTGTTCGCCCTTGTACAAGGGAACACACTACTCAAGTTAGCCAGTGTAAGTTTATTTGATATTGTGTCGAGCTTTTCGTATTAGGCATAAATGTATTCATTCAGCTTTTATGTTCTATGTTAAAGGGTTCCGTTTCCGCACTTAGTCCTTCAGGTGGACCATTGTGCGTGGGTCATGGCGGCAGTCGGTGGTTATTCCAACCAGTCCACCTCCCTCCAGAATACGATTATATCATCTGGTCTGTTTAGAATATCTGTAAAGGATCTGGGTGTCCCGAGGGTTTCTGTTCTATTACATCGTTCTCGCATAGCCCTGACTGACCTTAAGAGTTGGGCTATCAAATGCAAACATTTTTTTTAAACCAGACTGACAGTTCCCGAGATTAGCACGTCCCTTTCAGCTTTAATATATTATATATCGTATACATTTTATTGGACCCGTTCAGCAGGTAATATGCTGAGTCTGTGTCTCTTTGGACCTAAAGTACTGAGGCCGTTACACCACAAATCACTGAACTCATTTAGCACAAAACATCTGTCAGTCAGTCAGTCTGGCATTTTCAAACGATTGCTGGAAAACGGAAATAGAACGATATTTTTTATTACCTAATTTAGAGTTAAAATTATTCAATGATTTGTGGTGTTCGCGGGTCTAACACTAGATCGTGTCCCTTTGGAACTTAAATAAACATAATCATAAACTCACGCCATCTTCCCATGGGGGGTAGGCAGAAACTATAGAACGCCACCTGTTACGCTCCTTACATACTCCTTTTCATTCATTTACGTTCATACATCTGGTCATACACGCACGCCGGTAGCAAGCACTACGCACCTGACCTTTCTGAGGAACATTACCAATTAGGTCACTATAATGTCCTCCTAGGGCGTTCTCTCCCGGCGTTTCCACTTACATCTGCTTTGTAAATACCTTTTGTTAATCGCCTTGAATCCCCTCAACATGACCAAACATTCATAGACTAACCAATTTTCTTTTCAGTTAAAGTGGTCAGGCATTCATTTTGGAGCCACCATACATATATAGCTTTGGCAGCAAATCTAGCAAACGCGATGAAATTTTGTCTGTTTGACTAAATTCGTGTAGGATATGTATATTTAGTTTAAGCGGGTAATTTGAATGTTTGTTGTACTTATTTGAATTTAAATTGTATGAATCAAGTTATGTGAATTAAATTAATTTTACTTATTTATTTATTGTTGCTAATATTATATTGTTTTACTTTTTACGTAGGGCCTTGTGGCTAAGAAATAACAGCGGCACGGGTCGTTCGATCAGGTTAAGCTACACTTGCCGGGGTTGGTCCGAGGATGGGTGACCATCTATAAATACCAAAACCCCTCCGTGCCTCGGAAAGCATGTAGCAGCATCAACATCGCCACATGCGAACAACGCGCCACACTGACGTCAAGCAAAATCCTGCATCGCGCAAGCAGAGTTTACCGCGCAACTAGCATATATACAACGTCGCAACATCAACCGTCGGGCAGTTGCCCACCAGACACAACACCCGTCTGGTCGGAGGATCCTCCCTTTTCTATGAAGTCCTTTTCTTAAGTATGAGTGAACTTTACACCCCGTTACTCATACGTCTAAAAGCACGTTAAGCCTTTGGTCCCGGCTGTCATTCGTGAATCTTTGTCGTTACGGGACGTCAGAAGCCCGAAAGTCTGACCACCGGTCTTACCAAGGGGTATCGTATTACCCAGTGACTGGGTTGTGGAGGTTAGATAAAATACTGGTATTCAGCTGGCACCGGTTAGATTGAACATAGTTGGGAAAAGGCTAGGCAATTGATGATGATTCTATTGTTTTACGTGACAGGTGAGCACAACTCCGCAGCCCTGCCCACCAACGTCTACATCGAGGGGTGCTCCACTCCGCCGTGTGCGCTGCCACAGCTACAAGACGCAGTCATCAATATTGACTTCACTACACGTTAGTATTACCCATACCTATCCATTTGTACATGGCCTTTTTCCTATTTACCCGACTGCGGCGAAGCCGAAAAAGGAGGGTTATGTACCTGTATGTATGTATGTACAGACGCCAGCAGGTCAAGCTACCCGAAACTGTAAAATTTTCCCAATCAACCTTAAACCTTAAGCTGAAGAGATAAAGTTGAAAATCTATTTCTTAAAGAAATTTGACAGATTGTAGTAGCTTGATGTGCTGGCGTCTGTACGTCCGTCCCTATGTTCCCTCGTAACTACTAAACAGCTGCACCAACACTGACCAACAGATGAATGATATTGCGCGAGTGTCAGTGGGTATTTAAATAAAATAAAAATACAAAATGGCGGATTTTTGGCGACAAAAGGTGTTTCCGAGAAAAAAAATATCTCCCAAGCTTATAACATAACATTTATATGTAATTTAAATGAGAATCTATAAAAAAACTATCCCGAACTTTTGGAGTGAGTGAGTAATAAATAGGCCGTTATCACTCGATTATAAGTGAGTAAATAACCTGATTTACCTTCTTATAATCCTAACAAAAATACTTATGTAAAAAAAACTGTGAATTAAAAAGTGCAGAAAAAGTAAACTCAAAAAAAGATGGAAACAAGATTTAAATATAAATGAATACCATAAACAATGTCATGCAGTCGGAGGCAATAACGAGCTATGCCTCCGATTGCATGACAAAATAGAATGGTCATAAGAAAAAAAAAAGGCTCAATTAATAAAAAACGCAGTTTCTGTAAATAATGCGTGTTGCTTTGACTTATTTGATGTGTATTTTCTGTATTTTTTTCAATGTTTTAGGTTCATACGTTTTGGAGATACTTAATGGTAAATTTTCATCTATTTTCTTATTATTTTAAAATAAATATATCTATGTGAAATCCTTACAACAAGCCCTTTCATTTGATCACACGGTAGAGTTTGGAAAACATTTTTTAAAATTTTTTGCTTCCCAAAAGTGACCCCCGTATTTAAAATTCATTTATTTACGTTATACGTCCGAGTTTGGCTCACAGAAACAAAAGAAAACGGTAAACATGACGCAAAGAAAGAACCATTAGCGGGGGGGGGGGGGATTAATTGCTTACCAAATTTCAACTTAATTGGTCCAGTAGATTCGGAGCAAATCAACTGTGACAGACGGACAGACAATTTTTTTTTTGCAGTTTTAAAGAAAAATTGACCGTGGCGTATATCGTTGTATAGGAGAACATGTTTTTCAACTACAATGTTAAGTTTGTTTTTGTGATAATTTCACCCCAATGGAGCTTATGAAAACATCGTGGTGCCTGTGGTTAAAAATAAAACAGGTGACATAGCGGTCAAAACCAACTACAGGCTCATCTCTTTGGCTACTATTGGAAAAGTATTTGATGGTCTGCTTGAGCCCAGCGCTCACTTGGTGACTATTTAAAGTCGAGTGATGCTCAGTTTGGTTTTAGGAAGGCGCTGTCAACTGAGACGGCTATCCTGTCGCTTAAGCAGACGGTTGGGTTACCTCTCCAACGCTTTTGACTTGGTTTGTTACGATAATCTTTGGTCGGAGCTTAAACTTCTAGAGGTACCCAAGGAGGTTATACATGTACTGAAGTTTTGGTATAGCTCGCAGACTAATAGTGTTAGATGGGCGGATGCTCACTCTGAGACGTACGTCCTGAAGTGTGGTGTTAGACAGGGTGGACTAACGTCCCCGGTCCAGTTTAATGTTTACATGAACAAATTGAGTGGTGAGCTCAGCGAGACCAACGTCGTCAGTTGCTCGATTGATGGCACTTTAGTGAATAATACGAAATAATACAGAAGACATGGTCTTGCTGAGTCCATCAATCAGCGCGGTCAGGAAGTTGTTGGCTGTTTGTGTTGTTGTCCTATGCTGTGTCACATGGACTCACATATATTGCACAGAAAAGTGAGCTTACGATTTTTAAATGTAAGTAACATTATCCAACGAGCTAGCTCGTTGGATAATGTTCCTCCAGTGACTTTAAGAGGAAAGCTACTATAGAGAGTCACACAGTTTAAGTACCTAGGGCATGTAGTCACGGAGGACTTATCTGATGATACTAATATAGAGAGGGAGTGGAGGGCGTTGGCGGTTCGATGTAATATGGTAGCCCACAGGTTTGCGCGTTGTAGTAAAGATGTTAAGGTATCGCTTTTCAAGGCATACTGCCAAACCTACACGTGCAGCTTGTGGGCGCAGAGAGCCTACTACATCCTGCACGTGCAGTATAATAATGGATTTAGGATGTTGGTGGGGCTTCCACGCTTCTGCATCGCTTCGCAGATGTTCGCGGAAGCCCGTGTTGTCGATTTCCATGCCATTATGAGGAAAAGAACAGCGTCAATAATGGGTAGGTTGCGCGAAAGCCCCAACAGCGTAAAAACATTATTAGACAAAGTGGACAGTCCCTTCGTAAGGCACTGGGTACGGAGGCACGTGCCAATTTACGTTATTAGTTGTTTTTAGTTTGTAAAAGTTTAATAACAGTTTTTTATGTCATTGTTACTGTGTTAGTTGTTACGGATTGTGTGTACTTGTATTTGTAGTCCGAAATAAAGATTAAATCTATTTACAGCTGGCCCGGTTCAAAACATGAAGGCTTACGCTACGTTATACATATTTGGACCGTTATTTCCCTTATCGTATGAATTGGGGGAGAACTCTGCGACCTGCAACTTCCTGACCAACGCCTCATGCCCTGTGCAAGGAGGTCAGCAGTTGAAGTACACTCTGAGGATGCCTATAGACACGTTCTTCGCTGTGGTGAGTTGATCATCATCATAATTTCAGTTGAAAGACGTCCATTGAGGAGGAGAGGCCTATGTCTAGCCTCTCCCAAGCATCGCCACATCGACCGGTCCCGCATCTCGCGTCCAGCGGATTCCCGTGACCTTCACCAGGTTAATTTTTTCGGGCCTGAGTTGATGTAACTCTATTCAGTGAATACAGGACTTTTGACCGACTAATATAAAATATTTTTTTCTTTTTACGGCCTCCATGTGCTCATCGAGTTCCGTGTTGTTGACGAGAGCAACTACATCTCTCTCATTTGTCTGCGCGTACCTATCCAGATCGTCGCTCCGGTTGCAGGACTAAGTGATTAATTGTTTAGATGTAAGATGGTGTAAAGCAAACTGATGATTAAATATTTATTTAGTTTTTTTCTCTATTCTATATATTATATTTTTATACTCATTAAACCACTAGAAGAATATATCTAACACCAGCTAGCCCCTGCTTCGCACGGGTACCGGGACTCCGGAGCCCGGGCCCGGGGGCTAGAGGATTTGACATAACATCCGAATTTCTTTATTACATGTTAAGTTTAATATTAATTTATTTTTGCGTGTAAGGCGCACACAAAAACCGGACTACCCAAATGTGAACCTCACCTCCGCGCGGTTCACCACTGACGAACAAGACGCTGTACGGCGACCGAGCGATGGCGGTACTAAATTCTCCAGGACGATAACGGGCAGCCGTCATCGTCCTGGAGAATTTAGTACCGCCATCGTCATTGTTTTCCAATGGTGCCGAAGTATCTGTTTCATAGAGAAATGAAGTATGATAGGTATGTGGCGAACCAACTAATTGGCTATGGTTCCCACCTGGACAACACTAGTTTTTAGGCTATGGTCTAGAGGCGATGGTTCAAGAAAACTCCAGACAGAAGGAAACACCAGCTATCTTGTTACTGTACTCGGTGTTAACAATCGCCAGTTTAAACTAACGTTATTTGTAATTTGTACCGCTGTTGCTTGTGGAAGAAATACAACCTGTGAAAACTTGAACAGAGTTTCATTACAAATAACTAGGCGCCTTAAAGCGCCTAAAGGTACTTAGCCGAATCCAGGTATCAAAAGTATCTTCGTCACATTTGATAAAAACTAGGCACTTGTCGCCTTATACGTACATACGTAAATAACGTCTATATAAAACTGCTGTAATATTTTCCACAAAGCTCTATAAAAACGGTGTCGCACCTCTAGCAGTAGCATCTGAGGGTTAAGCCTAATCTTTATGATCAACCGCGGCACAAGTGGGTTAGCACCACTATATAGTGCCACGTTCGTGTCGTAACGGACGTACAGGGTTAGCCAATTTTTCTTGGAGAAAATGATTTGAAATAACTATTTTTGTATCATGGCTGGCTTTTTCTTTTTGGGTGGGAAATCATCAAATAACTTCTCCCGCTCTGGGCGGTGCGAGAGGGAGTGACAGACTTTTACTGACTAAAACCCACCGTGTTCCTTCAAATGCCCGTGTGATCATGGCTGGCTGGCAACAATATTGTACTACCTATGCACTGTATAAAAAAAACTTAAGCTAAGCGCACGTTATAGCCATAGCGCATCGCATTTCAATTTAATAAAAACCGGCCAAGTGCGTGTCGGACCACACACAATAAAGAGTTCCGTAGTTGGAATAAAAAAAGAAGAATAAAAAAAAACTAAATTAAAGTAATTTTTCACTTTGTAGTGTTTTTTTGGAAGTCGGTTTTTTTTTACAAAAATGTTTTTACTAAACTTTTCTCTTAAAATTTGTGGTACTTAGAAACATCATATATTATATAAAAGTCATTAACCGACTTACAAAAAGGAGGAGGTTATATGTTCGACTGTATGTTTTTTTTTATTTTTTTTTCATGTGTCACTGATATCTCCGTCAATTATGGACCGATTTTGATTTTTTTTTTGTTATTTGAAAGGGTATGCTCCCGAAGTGGTCCCATTGCCACCAAATCAGAATCTGATGAGGGGATCTCATGGAAATCGAGGTAAACCCTCGAATTTTATAGGCAAACCTATAGATCCAAAGACACCGACTTCCGAAATTAAAGTAAATTATTCACTTTGTAGTGTTTTTTTGGAAGTCGGTCGGTATTTTTAACAAAAAGTTTTTTACTATAAGGACTTTGAGCATTTAATTGAGCATTCATTAATAATGAATTAAAATCGCGCAATGCAATTTTTCCACCCAACTTTACGAAACTGCGTATATCTCGGAAACTAAATGCTGAGAACTGGACCCTTTTTGCTTGGACACATATTAACAATATTTTATGAAGAAAAAACATAAACATTGTCTTAATGAGATTGCTCCAAAATACGAAAAAAATTTAGTCCAACTCCTCAGTGATACCCCTGAATGACAAGGGCGTGGTAATCTGTCCCATCCATCATAATTTACATTGTCGATACGCCAGAACGACGTACATGGATAACGGGGTGCCTATGTGACGTGAAGCTTCTTTGATAAGAGGAGGTGGCCCTTATCGCTGGAGTTCGGCTCTAACGGAGGAGAGGGAGGATGTAGTTTTAGAAACACGAGTGGAATTTGGATATCTTAAGTGTTTTCTGTGGTGTTAAATAAATAAAAATATATACCTAAAAGGCTTGTTTAAAAAATATAAACTGTTACTAGCTGCGCCCCGCGGTTTCACCCGGATAAGTCATGGTCTACTCATGTGCCAAATTTCATCCAAATCTGTTCAGCAGTTTTGGCGTGAAAGCGGAAAACGAACTCACTTTCGCATTTATTATATTAGTTAGGAAGATAGGATAACGCTTGACCCACCCCCTTTTTTTTTTTTGGGTGGGAAATGATCAAATAACTTCTCCCGCTCTGGACGGAGCGGAAGGGCGTGTCAGACTTTTACTGACTAAAACCGACCCGTGTTCCTTTCGTTGCCTGTGTGCCAGGGCCACGATATCCCTTTCGGACAAACTCGCAACCCTGGCAGGCATTGGTCCTGACGGACCCCGTCAGTTCGTGCTGAAATGTCTATGAGGCGCGCGTGGAACACAACGCGCCGTCGACCCGGGCCTGGTCCTTATCGGACGGCGAGCTACCCATCGCTCACCGTCCGCAAGCCCACGCCTAGGTGGCCGGAAATCGGCTTGCGACTCCCGACGCTCGGGGCGTCTCCTGTGGCGACTAGAGGCGCGAGGGCGCGAACCTTGCCTCTACCTCACGCGTTCCGCCTCCTCCTTCGCAAGCATTACTGCTTCACAGAAGGAGGTGACGGCCTCCCAATGCACTCTCGCTCCAAACCATGGCCTGAACCAGGGCCGGACGCGAGAGATCGCTGCCGCCGACCGGCGGCAACTAAGCGTACAAAAAGACAAAAGCGAAAAGCGACTCTGTTATTTACAATTTACGTACTACTTGGCTGCAAAGCGTTCTATGATTAATTTCAACAAACAAAGAATATGAAAATCATATTGCATTAAAAATGCTTTACTTTTCCCAGTTTTCCTTGTCTTTTATGAGAATAATTGCGTTTTTAAACGGAAGTGTCTTGATAATAACCCCTTCTTTGAAAGTCTTTAAAAAATGATGTAGGAAATTGTTGCAGAATTTTAGAAGGAAGAAAAGGAACAGCGTTAGTTTTTATTGCCCTCCTTCTAAACGGTGGAAAATAAATTGTTGACCCAAAAACAAATATTAAGAAAAAACTTAGATAAATAATTTACTATGTAAACTGTTATGTTTATTAAGGCGGAGATTTTTGAACATGGTCTTTGGTTTTTTTTTTTTTTTTTTTTTTTTTTTTTTTTTTTTTTTTTAAAGCAGTGTATCTCTTAAACCGTAAATATTTTTCCAAAACAAAAACAGTATGATATTTTCTAGATTTTTGTGCATGCGTTGATGGAACTCAAAACATAATTAAACATAATTTAATTAATACTTACATCAACGAAAATCTTCAAAGACAACTCTTAATTATTTTTAAAAGCAGTTTATCCCTTCATTAACAGTTATAATTATAATTAAAAGTATACCATAAAGTTGCAAATGCCAAACTGCATCCGATGATGGATTAATTTTTTATTAATTAGTTAGTATCTAATTTTATACGATTTTATTTGCATTTTACGCTGTGTCATCGCGCATCTCTATCTTTTGTATGCAAGCTGACAGTGACAGCGGTTTACCTGTTGTTGGCGTCACTGGTAACCGTTAAAGAGTTCACTCATGAATGAATGCGAAAACGATCCTAGCTTCGCGACGGGCGGCGACGAGCGATTATTCGCTGGTATGCGTATGGTACAGTCAGTAAACTGCATAACTTGACCCTTCTTCCATTCTTCTTCTTCTTCTTTGTAAGAGGGGTCAGGTAATGCAGGTAACTGACTGTACCATGAGTGAGTCTTTCAGCGAGTGCTCTGCTCGCCAGACGTCGCTGCTTAGCGAGTACTGTCTGATAGCTCTGGTCGCTACGACAAACGAGTAGGTACTCGCTGGCGGTGTCAACAATCAGCGATCAACTTTTAATTTTCTTTATTCGAGTAACCAAGAATCAACAAGATTTGATAGTAAAACTTACGACTGTGTTAGTAAGCAAAAACAATACACGAAATAATGATTGGTCACCGTTGCGACATTCCATGAGAGACGGCACAACAGTGACCCACGTAAACACAGTCCAGGCGACTCGCAACCATGCTTAAGCATGCGAAGCGCACCTTTTACGCATTGTTGCATAAAAGCAATCCATGCGTATCTGCAAACATCCCTGATGCACTACAGAAACGGAGCAACCCCACCAGCATCCTAAACGCATCGTTATATTGAACGCGGAGAGTGCTGTACGATCTTTGTGTTTATCTAGCCCACAGGCTGCACGTGTAAAAAAACAGTACAGTAGGCTCGAAAGAGCGGGATTTTAACAGGAAGTGAGCATCGTGCAAACCTGCGAGCCAGCATGTTTGCTCTAACCGACAACGCCTTCCGCTCCCGTTCAATGTCATCATCGTCATCGTTTGAGGTTGGGAGTTAATATTATGACCAAGATATTTAAACCTACCCTACTGCTACCCCCCCCCCCCTACTTTGACCTATATCTATTTATTTTAATTACACGGAACCTGCAATCTTTTGTAAGTTTCTTGAGCGAGAAAAAGACTCGTAAAGCATAACACACGCGTCAGGCTGCCTGTCGCGCCCGAGATATCCCGCCAATCGGCACGACCCTGAAATCGTTGATCGCGACCTCGTTAGCGGCGGGGGCGGTGGGACGGGTGCCTCTCTACCAAACAATGTATTCTCATTGGAACAAAACAAGTTTACGAATTTGAGGTAGGTGTCCCAAATTAGCTAAACATACAACCTTAAGGGCCCGGCGTAGCATGTGCAGTTCATTCAAACGAAATATCAAAATAATTTGTAAATCAAACATAGATATTCTTAAGGTAATTCCATTCAAAATATATATTTAGGAACCTAGATATTCTGTATTCCAATCGGAATAAATACTTCGTTAAGAATATGTTTGATTTACAAATTATTTTGGTATTACGTTTGTATAAACTAGGCATTCATAGCCGGCATCTTAAAGGTCTTAATGAAACTTACTCAAAATAGGAATAGAAATAGGAATTTCTCAGTAGCAGCTCGGATTTTGCGCCCGTTTGAAATAGGCTCACCCTTTTACAATGGGACTGTGGGTAGGGACATTTATTGTTTATCAAATTATACTAATAAATTAATTAATTTCAGGTAAATATCAATCATTTACAAACATAAATTATTAGAAATCATCAAATAAAACCAAATGAGAACAAACTAAAATAAAATTATAATATAAAAGACTTATAAGTCGTAAAAAAAAACTCAAAATAAATACCATAAACACAATTCAAATACATCAAAACAGCCATTTCGTGTAGAGTCTGGCCTACAAAAGCTGTCCAAGAAAAAAAGTGGCGATTTAAAAAAATCATGAGTGTCACTCTTTAAACAGAGTTGATACTATTAATTATTCAAGAAATATTCTGCTATACTTAAAGGAATATAGGTATAGCAAGGGTTGACCTTTTCACAGACAGCTCTTGATTTTTCAAATTGCCGCTTTTTTTCTTGGACAGTTTTCGTTGGTCAGACTCTGCCAAAGAATGACCGTTTTGATAAGAATGTGCGGACTTTGAGGCGGACTTATTGTTGACTAGCTGCGCCACGCGGTTTCACACGTATAAGTCTCGATCCCGTATGAATATCGGGATTAATAGTCCTATCCTATGTCTTATCCATGTGCCAAATTTCATCCAATTCCGTACAGCCGCCTTAGCGTGAAAGCGTAACAAACAAACAAACAAACTTACTTTCGCATTTATAATATTAAAAAGTTAGGATAGTTAGTGTGAGGCCAGACTGCAAACGCGGGCGCGGGGCCGGGGCGGGCGCGGCGCGACGTACTTAAACATAAGGACTTCGTTTGGTGGCCGCAGTGAGTGCGCGGGCGGCAAGCGACAACCCGCGCGGGAGCGGGGGGATCTCAAACAAGTTCGAGCTGACCGCGCGCGTTGTCGTGCGGTCGACTGCGGACAGGCACGATCGCGCGTATTCCGGCACCCGCGCCGCTCCCGCACCGCGCTGCCAGTGTGGCCAAGCACCTAGGATAGTCAATTTGATAAATAATTAGGTAGATTCCTTGAATTTACCTACACCTCTGCATTTAATGTTATCTACATACACAAATAAATAAAATTGAAGTAGGTAATTATCTGTTTATAATTTCTAAATAACAGTTTTTTACTAAATGCATAAACCTAATTCTAAAAAAAAAATTGTCTGTCTGACTTTTTCGGCTAATCTCCGGAACAGCTGGACCGATTTTGATGGGACTTTCACTGGCAGATAGCGCGCGCGCGTGCTGGCGATAGTAACTTAAGGAGGAAGCGCTAAGGTAGCCCGCGAAATTCTAATTTTATTTAGTTTTTTGCAATTTGCAGGTCTGTTTCAGGTTGTATGTTGATTAAAATTTGATTCGCGGCCGTAACAAATAAGGCTTTACAGAATTATAATCATTAGAATCAGCAGTACAACTATACTTGTCAAAAAATAATAGGCCCGTTTTGACATTTAACTTGAATCGATTTATCGTTAACTAGTGAAGTAACCATACGATTCGGTACTCGATACTCACGATAAATCGATTCAAGTTAAAAGTTCAACCAAAACGGATCTATTATTTTTTGACAACTTTAACTCTGTTCTCGTAGAATCCTATTGAATGACTATTTCATGAAATAGTCATTCAATAGGATTCTATGAACTTTAGAGAGCTGTATTACTTACTATACTTAATAAAAGATAGCTTGATATCTGCGACAGCTGTCAGTAAAATCACGCCTATGAAGTCCTGAATTTCATAATAGTACAGACAGTACCTGTCAGTGTCATACTGTATGGGCATGCCAACCTATTTAGTGCTGGGCGATGAATCATCGTGACCGCATACCATCGATATTTTAAATAAAACTTAATTTAAAATTAATTTATTTATTCATTTAATTTTATTGTATATTTTAATATCATAACATCGTCCGATTTGATAATATTTGCGAACAAGAGTTTATAATAAATTTACAAGATTGTTCTAGCGATTCAGAAACTGATTAAGATATGGATTTGGGGTGTACTCCTTTATGAGAATTAATGTATTTTATATTAAAATATTCGTTTAATTTTGTAACTTTTATAATTAAATTAAACCCAATTTTATGTTACATTAGCATCGATAATAGTAAGAGACGTCGATAATTTCTATCGACAATTTTTTATATCGTGACAACCCTAGGAATGTCAGTTTGACATATGTCGCAGAGATCAAGCTATATTTTATGTAGTATACTTACTATTTACAGATTGTCCAAAAACAAAAAAAACTTCATGAATGGAAGTTAACGAGAGGTGTCCTAAAATATACCAAATGTTCAACTAAGTGTTTCATTTCCGTGCAATTTCGTGACGTCTTCATTCTCGAAAGGTACGCGTTTAGCTATCGTAGGGTATTACTGTTCCAATTGAGTCTTCGCCTTCTTTCCTGCTCATTGATCACCTGTATTGTGTTCAGAAATTATTGATGTGTATCTAACACCTTTCCTTACACTTTACTTTACTTGACGGAAGTGTGTAAGAGGAAGTGACAGCTTGAGCATGGAATAAGAAAGTACGTTTTAATAACATAGAATTAGTAAGTACTTACTTTATCATCATCATCATTTCAGCCGAAAGACGTCCACTGCTGGACATAGGCCTCCCCAAAAGGGGGGGGGGGGATTTGCCATAATCGCCACGCTTGGCAGGCGGGTTGGCGATCGCAGTATGGTTTTAAAAATGCATAGAGAACGCTGCTGCCCATTCTCTAGTAAATCTCTTAGTCGCCTTTTACGACACCCACGGGAAGAAATGGCATGGTGCTATTCTTTACGTCCGGCACCAAACGGAACCCTTACTTTATAATAGCATGAAATTAGTGTACACACGGCTACACATCAAGCTATACATTTCCAGTTTAAGCTGATCTCGCACCGTACGGAAATCCTATACATTGCGAGAGCAGCTTATACTGGAAATGTATAGCTTGATGTGTAGCCGTGTGTACTCATGGAATTAGTAAGTCATCATCATCTGCCTGCCTTTTCCCAACTATGTCGGGGTCGGCTTGCAGTCTAACGGGATGCAGTTGGATACCAGTATTTTATATGGAGCGACAGCCTATCTGACCTCCACAACCCAGTAACTGGGTAACACGATGTCCCTTGGTAAGACTGGTTGTCAGACTTTCGGGTTTCCGACGACCCGTAACAACTGTCATAGATCTACAAATGACAGCCGTAGTATATAGTACTTACTAATTCCATGGCTGTCATTTGTAAGATTTAGATTGTAAGTAGAGGGGGTTGAATTTCGACCAGTGGGCGACCACCAGTAATTTATTTATTTATTTATTAATAGGTTAGCCTACAATTGTTTACGCTATTCCTTTCATTTAAAAGTACACATTTATAAGTGCAACAATTACTTACAGGCTAACACCACATGCACTATAAATTTAGATTGAACAAAAAACAATGAAAAAAGAAAGCATAAATCTAGCAATTTTAAAACCAAAAACAATAATCGAATCAAATTAATTTAAATAATAAAAAATAAGTAAGTATACATTATTAAAAAAAAAAAAAATGAATATTAAATAGATTGGTAATGTAGTGAATGAATAACTATTCGAATAAATATTTCAGTGGACTTCTTGGCGGGAAAGTGAAGCGTCATGTTCAGCAGTTTGTTTAATTTTCCAAAATTAGTGTTTAGCCGAATATTAATGTGTAATAATGGTGGATTATTAACCATTAAGTGTTTGTGAACGTGCATTAGTGTAGGCAAATGAAACAAAACAGTGCAACTTCGCTTCAAGTTCTCTCAAGAAGTCCGCGTGAGGACTCAGTAAAGTGCCACATCTTTACTGAAACTCAAGGGGAGTAGGCGGGGATATCATCATCATGCATTTATAATTCATTTCATCAATATTATACAAGAACTAACTTGACATTGGCTAAATGCACAAACCGTGCGAAGCCAGAAGGAAAAAAAAAAAAAAAATTTCAGTATTTATCTTTTTAAAATTTTGAGGTTAATTTCTGTCGCTGCTCAGTAGCTTACTGACTTCTTGGCGGGAAAGTGAAGCGTCATGTTCAGCAGTTTGTTTAATTTTCCAAAATTTGTGTTTATCCGAATATTAATGTGTAATAATGATGGATTATTAACCATTAAGTGTTTGTGAACGTGCATTAGTGTAGGCAAATTAAACAAAACAGTGCAACTTCGCTTCAAGTTCTCTCAAGAAGTCCGCGTGAGGTCTCAGTAAAGTGCCACATCTTTACTGAAACTTAAGGGCGCGAGCTGGGATATCATCATCATGCATAATATAATTCATTTCATTAATAATATTAAGTTTTGTAACTAAATAAAGACTTGGCTAAAAGGTCCCAGCAACCAGGCTATTAAAATATTATTAAAAAAAAAATCAGTAGCTTACTACCAAGGTGAGATGTCAGATGTTGTATAATATACTAAGCGACTATACTCTATGGCTCGCTCGCTTTTCTCTCTTTTTCTATCAGATGATTTTTTTTCTGGTATCAATATCAATAAAATGTTTAGCCTGTTCTTTGAGATCGTTTGGTAGTGTATATACTTTAGGTGCTTCCTTATAAGTTATAACAGCTAGCACAAATGGATATATTTTTTGTGAGCCTTTGTTATTACTCACGATCTGGCTAGATCCTAACGAAGAAACTGATGCTGTTGTCTTGATCTTTAATAGCTGCTTGAATTCATATTGGTGTTTGCCTTTATTCAAATTTTTAACATACAATATGTAACAAAAACCCTGTTGTTCCTTCTACCTACGTTTTAATAATCGGTATACATACGTAATAAAGCAAGTCATTTATAAAAACTGTTCAACAAAAATAATTAAAATAAATATTTAATTATTAATATTTGTAATGTTTAACTGATTTCTAACCTCTTTCATTCTTTGATTTTGACTTCTTGACTAGCCAATACTTATTTTTTTTTTAATTATAATTCCACCAATGTTGTGCTTGTAGGTAAATGTATACGTTCCTAAAAGGAACAACAGGGTTTTTGTTACATACTGTATACAAGACTACACGGCTCACAAAGCGCAAAATATATTATCACCATTTATTTCACCTCCACCATCTAAACCCCATTATCCTTCTATAAAACTTATGAAAAATACACAAAACAATATTCTTTACTAAGATTGCAGCACTTTCGAAATTTTACAGGAATTTCCACCTCATTCGGCGGCCGGCTGGTCGACATCTTACCTGATTTGGCAAAATGCGACCAATTTCCCGCCACTTCGGGCCCAGATTCAGGATAAGAAAAGCACCGCTTAGTTTGAAATATCGCTGGCTCTAACCTGTAAATGCTGTCGTAAATGGGATTGTCAAAAGCGTGGCACGTGAAATAGGGCTGATAAGTAGGTATGGTGTATGTTTAACCATGTTACGTTTGGGGGGGTTGAACGGTTGAATTGTTGCTAGTATGAGAAATTATTGTCGCGAAAAATAGGATTTTTGTAGAGACTAAAGTAGGTGTAAATACTGCCAGATTTAATTTTTATTACAATAAAGTTATTTTTTTTATTAAGTTGTCACTGCTATGATACTGGCGATATAATAAAAGCCGGTAAATTCAAAAGTATCGAACGAAATTGAAAATGACTCCACTACTTTCAACAAGGTTTAAGAAAAACTGATTGCTTGCTGACAGTAACGGATCGGCAACTACTTCAATATGACTAAAGTTCGTTTTTTCATCCCAGATAGTAATTAAATTTGACAGGTACTAATGTCAAACTCCAAAATAAAAAACAAACAACAAAGATTTGAAATGTGAAATTACTATCTGGGGTTAAAAAACGAACTAGTACGTACGCGATTGTTATAACGACTCCAATATTATGTTGTCTTTATAGGTTACTGATATCTAGATCAAATAGTCGTAGGTAGGCACTATTTTTCACACAAATTTTGGAGCTGCAGCAGGAATATCCACAAAAACCGGTTGCCCGAAAAAACATGTACAACAATATAGAATGGTTTCAAAAACAAAATCAATGTAACTTTGTGTTTCGATAGTCATGTAAACTGGAATTCAATTTACTTTTTTTGAAAACACTGTCGGAAAGCCTTACCCGAGTGAGGCTGACATGTATTTTCCATTCGACGCTTCCAACGCTGGTGGCGCCATCTATTTTGGGAACGAGTTCATTCATCACTGAGATTCATCACTACCAAATCCGGATGACCGCAGACGCCATTTTGGAGTTTCAATAGGCTTCCAGATTTGAAATTGGTTTTAAAATGATGGAAAGTTCGCCGACGTAATGAAGCGAACGCGCCTATCTTTGATTTATTGTTTTTCGTTGGGACTAAAATGGGTAGGTTGGGGTACCTAGCTAGTTTACTGTTTAATTAGGTAAGTACATAAGTGTGTCGGGTGTGTCGATACCTACTCACTGGCAAATCTACAGCTAGTAAGTTACTCACTAGTTAGGAACGGCAGCCTACCCATTTTCAAACCATAAGGGACAATTTATATCCGGAGCACCGGAAATAAAACGGAATAGTCCAATGTTGCATCGAGCGCAAAGTGAGTAATTTAGTAACTCGTGTTAATTTAGTGCCCCCCTCGCATGAGTTGCGTAATCTACTTTTCTTTCAATTACCAATCTACCTACCGTGATAAAATATACCTACTCAAAATAAAAACTCAAGTTAATGGAAACCAAGTTTAATTCATCTTCTCCTCAAACATTTAATACTAACAATTAATGTGCAGTTATTATACAACATTAGTTTTTGTTTATACAAAACCTCTTAAGGGGTCATTGAACTCATCATTATGAACAACTTTTACTATGGGACCAACCTTGAAATCGCGAAAAACAAATCAGCTGTTCCCTACATTTAAGTTCGCTGAACTCGTCAAAATGTAGGGAACAGCTGATATTTTTTTCAAACCATGAGATTTCATAATTATATCATTTCTGCAATGTTTTGGTTCTAAGCAAAAAATACATGCTTTGTGATCGGTTTTGTAGTGATGATAACATTAGAATGAGTTGAAAGAAAAAGTAGGTATTTTAATTTAAAACGAAAACAGAAATGCTGAATTTATTTCTATTTGAAATACTACATGTAGCATTGGCACTCATGGATATACGTAATCATACGTAATCCACTATCAATTTGGGGAGCAGTGACGGGCTGTCATTTTGACGCGAGGAGCGGCTGACAGCTGCGACCGCGTTCAGTTTACGCGAATGGCACATAACACATTTGTCGCGAATGCAACGAAATGAAAACGAATTGTGGTGGGGAAATAAGCCTTTTATTTTGTGTATTGGATTTTAAAAGAGTTTAGATATTGTATGCTCCCCGGTTTGCCACCTAGCGCATCGCGCAGACCAGTCAACCTTAATAACAACACTGACTGGCTTATCGATTCACCACGACATGACTTAGGGACATAACTGAAGCCTAGTATTTAGACGACACGGTTGGCGCAGTGGTTAAGCGATTGACTGCTGCGCTGTGTGTCGCGGGTTCGATTCCCGCACGGAACAAATATTTGTATGACCTACAAGTAGTTGTTCCGGGTCTGGCTGTTTGTGTATGTGAGTTTAAATGTTTGTAAACGCACCCACGATACAGGAGAAATTCCTAGTGTGGGGAAACGTTTTAAAAAAAAAAACAAAAAAACATACCTAGCTCACGTCCATACGAGACAAGAACGGATTCATAACAATTACCGAACAAAAAATTTATATCGGTGTGACAAGAGACCACGCGCGCCGCTCTCTTCTCTGCCCACTCCAGCACGCGTAGCATGACCACCGTAGAAACGGGTTTTGTCGACGGAAGAATCGACAAAATAACGTAGGTATTTTAGAAAGATTTCTACCGTCCTAAGCATGGCGATGTTAAAACTGAAGAGAAGAAATGTTTCTATTCTTCAGTCGACAAAAGTCTATAGTGTCGAGCATGACGACCAATTTTTCTCTACTTTTGACACTTGGGGTAGAAACATTACTTCTCGACAAGCGTTAAATAGTCTACATCACATTTGACCTAGACAAGAGTCTATATTGATTTGGAATACTCTAACCGTTCAAATTTCTTCTCACTGAACAATCTGGTCAGTGGGGCGGAGTTGTAGAAGTTGGAGTATATACTAAGGGGCATTATGAGCAGAAAAGAAAACAAAAAAAAATAGGGAAAATAGTAGGAAACCCATTGTTGTTCTAGTCGAAAACCATTCTTATGCTGATGTAAAAAGAACAGAGAAAAAAAAAAATAAAATGAAAAAAAAAAATCATGTCAGATTTTATTAAAATTATAAACTTAAATTCATGTTGGATTTTTTTTTAACTTAAAATCATGTTAGCATGCTGCTTGCACGGGGGCTGACACACAGGAGGGCAGGGTAAATTTCTGTAATTTTTTACCTAGGACATTTGAATTTCGCTGGTTTTTATTGACGTTTGACACATTATTTTCGAAAACGAAACACGAATAATTATCGTAGAATTCATAGTTTACTATACATCACTAGCTACCTCCTCTATGTCTCTGTCTTCATAGAAACGCGAGTCTACGGGTCACGCCATGCTCGGGCAGAAGAGATAACGAGTTGGATAGAAAGAGCTTTGTCGTTTCTTGGTAGAATAGAGATAGAATCCTCACTGAGGCGATCGTCGATCTCTCGCGTCCGGCCCTGGTTCAGGCCATGGTTCGGAGTAAGAGTGCATGGGAGGCCGTCACCTCCTTCTGTGAAGCATTAATGCTCGCGAAGGAGGAAGCAGAACGCGTGAGGGAGAGGCAAGGTTCGCGCCCTCGCACCCCTGGTCGCCGCAGGAGACGCCCCGGGCGTCGGGAGTCGCAAGCCGATGTCCGGCCACCGTGGGCGCGGGCTTGAGGACGGTGAGCGATTGATAGCTCACCGTCCGATAAGGACCAGGCCCGGCCCGATGGCACGTTATGTTCCATGCCTCAAAGAAATGTCAGCACCAACTGACGGGGTCCGTTAGGACAAATGCCTGCCAGGGTTGCGAGTTTGTCCGAAAGGGATATCGTGGCCCTGGCACACAGGCAACGGAAGGAACACGGGTGGGTTTTAGTAAGTAAAAGACTGACACGCCCCGAGCGGGAGAAGTTATTTAATAATTTCCCACCCAAAAAAAAATAAGACCAAGAGGGCAATGGCCCGGGGTGGTTGACCGCAAAGGGCAGCGTAAGGCTCCCCCTGATTTTTAACCGACTTCACAAAAAGGAGGAGGTTCTCAAGTCAGCTGTTCGTTTTTTTTTTCTTGATTCAAGCACTAGGTACTTATCTTCTAGCCGGCCTAACTTCTAATCTGTATGAATGGTTAAAAAAAAAACCTATCTGAGGCGGGGTGTTCAAATTATTGGGCTCGATTCGCTGTTTTTGCATCCTAAAATCTCGTTAATAAATATTCTGAAGCTTATATGATTGCATACGTTATTGACAAAGATATTATCTTGAATCATAAAGTCCCTTTAACTGTTTTGAAGCTTTTAAGCATAAGTAGAAAAAGTAGCTTCAATATCACCTGTAGGTATGAATGGTAAAAACAAATTCTAATATATCCGAGGTGCTATTTTCGATTTCACTTAGCTCGTTCTCACATTAAATTTATTTGTTTTGTTAAATTACGGGGTGGCAAACCGTACTGCCCCAGGGCGCCAAATCTTAAAATACGCCACTGGCAAAGACTTTAAATGTTAATTGGCAGAGTATAGTTATTGTTCGAGCGTAGATAATAGTATGGTCAGTTGTTTTGGGGCTAGTAATGATCCCGGAATGAGTTTCCTGGTGTAAAAATGCAAAACACCTACTTTATCTGACTGACACTGCGAATTTACTTTTCATATAATATTATACTCTATACCCAATATTTATTTACATTCCACAATGTGAACTTATGTGGTAGGTTTTACAAAGACATGATCATTGTGGACCCCGTCGGGCACAGCAGAGTAGGAGAGGAGAGGGCTTTAATTTAATAAATTATTTGGTATTATATTATACATGTAAACAACATTATTTTTAGTATATGCGGAACCTGAATATAGTTTCTTCAGAATAAGGAACTGAATCGATTTCAATAATTTGTACACCATGTTATATTTTGTCCCAAAAATATTTAAGTGTGATAGAACCATTTAATTACTTACAATACAATAGCCGTACGGTTAGGTACCTACTGCCAAATTATTATCAATGAGCGCAAGACGACCCTGGAGGCGCGGGGGCGTCGTTAGCATGTTTTTGTACGGACAACCCGGTAAGATATCAACTTTGTGAATTTTCATGATAGGTAAGTACTACAGTTTTGAAATTTTGTACATAGATTCTTTACATAAAAATACTAGACACGTGTTTCGGGTGTCGCATATACTAAAACTAATATTGTATGTATATTATGTAGGTAGGTAATTATTTTATAAAACAATATTGTAATTTTAAAATTTGTCATTTATGTATAAAACCAGAGCGATGCTTGGTTCTCAAAACCAGAACGATAATATTATCTTAAAATTTACATTTCACAGTCAGACCATCAGGCAAGCATCAGGCAGTGCACATTTAAAATGTTGTCTTCAATTTAACTGATTGGTAGCCATTTTGGCACGCGCGGCGACTGACAGCTGCCCGCCACGAATGGATGCGTTCGCGAATTTCCAAACGGATGACAAATAAACACCGCGCGGGCACTGGGAACGACGAGCTGTGCTATAAAATGGTGACAGGGATGGACTGAGGACGAGGTGCGTTTTACCTAAAACTTTTAAGAGATTTTGTTTGAGCACCAATAGCCGCCAATGGCGGCTCAGGCATAGGGCTAATGAGCATACTCCATTATAGAAATATTTATGGTTTTATTCAATGATATTTTAACAGATATGTTATACACTCACAAAACAACTGAAAAGAGTGTTCCGCGCAGCAGCGGCAGCACACATACCCACTTTTCATTCATTTTACAACACAAGAGATGGCTTGATAAAAACAACAAGAAAAAAAGAGACAGCTAGTTTTATTATTTATTTATTTATCAGAAACAATTTACATTGTGTTTGATTACATCTTAATTAATAATATTCATATAAATTCTAAGATATGCAGCAATAATAATAATAAAAATCAAAAATAAAAACATAAAATAGCATGCTTTCAAAAAACAATAATTAAATTACAGTTCGTCCATTGAGTTCAAATTTTTGTCTAACAGAAATGCTTTGAGCTTAGCCTTAAAAGAGCTAGTGTATAACAACATTTTCAAATCCGCTGGCAGTCTATTAAATACTTGTATAGCTTGGTAATGAGGGCAATGCTAGTGTTGTCAATTGCACGTGAATGTAAACCAATATTATTCTGGCCACCAATCACCGAATGTTGACATCAAAGACTAACAAATACGTACCAATTAGGACGTTTTCGAGTCTTCACGATTGCGCGCTCACAACATATCTGTTTAAGTTAATATCATTGGTTTTATAAGTAACTAGGTAAGCAATATCCAACATACAAACAAGATTAATTTTTAGTAAATTATGTAACATTGAAGTTTATCGGTAATTTTACACACGCTATGTGTTTTTATGTTCCTTGTATCCTCGTCCTCTCTTCCGTTCCAGTCCGACGACTTATGAATGAAATACCTAATATTTCATATTTTATTATTCCCATGCTCATTCAATCGACGATAAAGGCTCGTGCAGACCGGCGCGACATGTCGCGCGAGTTGACACCGGTAGAACAATTTCCATTAAATTTTCATAGAAATTGTTCTACGTCGCGCCGGTCTGTACGAGCTTTAAAGATATAACGCAACCTCTGCCCAATGCGGTCCTGTATTGTCGCATACAACTGAAATGTTGTCAGAAACAATAATATATTCGTATCCAATTATATTTTTAGCCGGCGTTGTTTGTTTCAATAAAATCCTTCGTCAACGTCCAGGAGTGAATTAGATTGTAAATATGGGTGACAAATGGTTTTCAGTTGCTATATTTATGTCAGTTGGTATGTTTTTCGAATTAAATGACAGTGTCAAAATCAGCCTTTAATGTCCTCACTGCTGGGACACAGGTCACCTCTCTTATAAAGAAAAAAAGAAACAAAAATATTTATTTGGGACACGCACAAGAAATACAAAAATTGCATTTAAAACTAACACTATACAACAAAATAAAACTCAGCATAATGCTGCGATATTTAAAATATAAATACCGCAGCGCCGGTATTCTGATCTCTTCGAGAGAGAGTTGGCTGTAGGATTACAGCCAACTCCCTCCCAAAGAGAGGTGCCGAACCCGTGCTGGGGCCCAGCACGTGTTGTCGGGGGCCCAGTGTGTGTTGGTCGCGGGCCCAGTGCGGACCGGCAGTGCGGTGCAATGACACAGTAGGTAATATAAAAATAAAACTTCTGGGGATTAACTTATATAAGTTGTTTTAAGTCAATTAATGATTATGGTCTGCTTTTAGTCACACTTTCTCGTTGGCCTAGTTGTTGCAAGCGCAGACTGAGCATGAGGTTCTGCTGGGTTCGATTCCCAGATCGGGCAAAGTGTTCTTGGGTTTTTCCATCTGGTATTTCTCAGTAGCGGCCATAGGCTTGCTCCTTATTACATAGGATTTAAGAGCCTATACCTCAAACGGCTTAGCATGATCCTCCGTTATGTCGAAAATACTGCAGCATTAATTTTGAAATAAATATATGGTAAAGTTGAGGGTACTATGTTTGACGAAAACAAGATTCCATATAATTTTCTTGATGGAAAAAAATCCAAAATTTGGAGGTACCAAACCGAACAATAAACCGCTGGTATTCAAAAAATACTTCAAATTAGATAATTAAACTTTGCATATGATCTGAACTAACTCTATAGCAGGTCTTATGTTATTTAATTTTTTTTAATTACCAAAAAGTAATAAACTAAACTATCGATGCCTTGGAGTCTTCTCCCTGCCATCCCGTCTCGCTTGCTCGCGTGACCGCCAGCAGTAGTGTGCGAGCGAGATAAATAGTGAGGTGGCGCTGAGGTATATAGGTATCTCATCATCCATCATCATTTCAGGTGGACAGGGCCAGGGGACAGGGTGACATCACATTTCAGGACATAGGCCTCCCCCAAGCGGGGCGGGGGGGTGGGGGGTTGCCATAATCGCAATGCATAGAGAACGTTGCTGCCCATTCTCTAATAAGTCCCTTAGTCGATTAATTACACCCACGAGAAGAAATAGGGTGGTGCTATTCTTTACATCCGGCACCACATGGAGCACAGCTATAGGTATCTACACCTCTGCATTACCCTTCGTGGAAACAAGGCGTGATATTATGTTATTAAATGTTATTAAATTTAACCAACGTTAATAAATAATGATGCTAATGCCCAGTCTTTTCCTAAGTAGGTACAATTGTTGATTTCCAATCTCACCGGATGCAGATGAATAGATACTTACCAGATTTTTAGGGTTCCGTACCTCAAAAGGAAAAACGGAACCGTTGCAGGATCACTCGTGTGTCTTTCTGTCTATCTGTCCGTCTGTCACAGCTAATTTGCTCCGAATCTACTGAACCGATTAAGTTGAAACTTGGTACACATGAATTTCTGGTAGGTAAGTAGGGTAGGTATGTAGGGTAGGGTAGGTAGGGGTAGGTAGGGCAGGTAGGTAGGTTAGGTAGGTAGGGCAGGTAGGCAGGTAGGGTAGGTAGATAGGGTAGGGTAGGGTAGATACTTAGCGCTACCCGTGCGACACCGGGCCGGGTAAAGCTACTTTAATATAAAATACCAGCGCGACTAGTCGCGCGACGCGACACGGCACAAAGGCCCCGCATGTCGCGGGACGAGCGGTGCCTTTGTGTCGTGTCGCGTCGCGCGACAAGTCGCCCCGGTATGTAGAAGCCTTTAGATCAAATAGATACTGGCAGAAAATAAAAATCGGATGAATACGAGTAAAACCGTCTTGATGAAAAACTTTGTTTCCATCAACATGAGTGTTTATTTTGAGTATGTATATTTTTATCACGGTAGGTAGATTGGTAGTTGAAAGAAAAGTAGATTACGCACCTTGCTAAAGTGAGTAATTAATGCACTCGTGCTATTAATGACTCACTTTGTGCTTGGTGCAACAATTAACTATTATATCCATATTTTTTTTTTTTTTACAGGGTCAAATTAAATTAGCTAGCGAAACTCCGCAGCCGTGTTGAGAATCGATATCTAAACATGTTCAAACAAAATAGAAATTAATTTGATGAGGCTTTTATTGGGGTAAACAACCGCAGGTGTGCAACCTCTTGAAATATTCACTTTCACTTTAAATTAATTTTATCGTTTTTGAAGTAAAACTTCTTTGCGCACACTTGACTTGGGGAGTTAGGTGGTGAATGCGTGACGAGAAAGTTACGGTAAGAGGCGAGTGGAACTTGTTTAAATTTTATACATGGAACACACCGCGTCACCGCTGCGGGCCGTCTCACTTAATAGGTATTTTTTAAATCCACACTGGCTGTGTATACACTCACAAGACCGCAGCTTTTTTGAAGTAAAACTTATTTTGCTAGCGAACCGTGATTTCTGTTTACTTCAGTCGTGTGGTCTAAAGCACACTCGTTTTTTTTATTCTGTCGTGTTTTTTTTATTATTTTACCGCCCAATCGAATACCTACCAACAACATATTTTTTTACCTCATATTATAAAACAAAAGAAAACAAATCGGACGACCCAGTATGTAAGCAACAACACACAACAACTTAGATTTGTGTGGAACGAATTTCCGCAGTTGAAAATAAAATGTTCACAAAACAGTACCGTGCACTTTTTGCTTTGGACTTTTGTGAAAAATAAAAGCGTACAGAAAGTTCTACGTTCACATTTCACCGTCAGTGGCAGTTTCGAGTTCAGTTCTCGAAATATAATCTTTTTTTCCGGCGATTCGGTACCCTTTTTGCGGAACGGTAGCCTTCTGTGTTCGAGTGTGCGGCTTATGTATTCCGTGTAGTTGCTAACTGAAATTGTAAATAATAAATAATTTTATTTCTGTAAGGAGGTTTGTACAAACGGCGTTTCCTATCTGACTACTCTGAGAAGAAAGAAACTTAAGGACGCTATCACATTTTTCCTCAAATATCAGTGCTTTTCAGGTACCATTTTAATGAATTAGGAGTCACAACTGCAAGGATATCATTGTCTCAAATTAAAGATAATATATTCATCTCCATAATTGTCCCATAAAAATTGTATAGCCCCATACAAAACTTTCACACAAATACGTTTTAACAATCACAATAAAACCAACAAATGAAAAAAAATGGTGTCTGAAAAGGAACCAATATAGCTAAATCCACTGCATAGTTAAACATAAAAATAATAACAAATTGTTGCTTATATAGTCCTCTATACGGCCTACAAAATATTTTGTAAGTAAATAAATAACTTTTTATTTATGATTAAAATAAGAAGGGCTCTCAAATTTCTCCATACATTTTCTACTCGCGGTCAGTCGCGGTTCGTCATTCTGCGCTCAGACGCGCTCGTGGAAGCACACCTGTACCGATTTATCGCAAAAAAATATTTACGTACAGAAGTGTGTGCTGTATTGTAGGTATACTGTGGGTGGACGAAGTTGATACTTTTTCGGACCGAAATAAAAGTATGAAGTTGATACTTTTTCGTACCGAAATAAAAGTATGATTATTGGAATTTGTTTTAAAAATAAATACATACTTGTCATTTTTTGTATAAATAATGGTTGTAGATTACGGATAAACATTGTGTAAATAATTATAATTATTATCTTTAATCAAATTGAAATGGCGGAAATATTTTTTTTTTGAGTTATTCGATAGATAGTCAATTTTGAGGATTTTGGGGGTGGTGATTACGTATAGGTCATAGTTTTTTTAATCCAAGATGGCGGGTGTATTTTTTTTAATAAAAAATCGACATTGAAGGTGCTGTTTACGAATATACCATCCAATTTTTGATTCATGATGGCGGATGTAAATGTTGGTGATAAATCGACTTAGTTGTCAATTCATAAATCTGTCTGTCTGTCTATCTGTCTGTCTGTCTGTCACACCTGGATATCTCAAGAACTACTAATGCTATCAACTTGAAATTTAGAATAGTTTTAGATGACGTTTGCCCAACTATTTTACAAACAAGAAAGAAATTTTAAAAAAAACCTTTTTTGCAAAAGGGTCTGAAAGGGGGTCTTAAAAATTTGACTTGGGGCTACTACGGCATGTGGCGTATCATATGAAAGAGCGCTGTTTGCACCTTCTCATTTTTTTTAGGCAGCATAGTTTCCGACAATCGATGCAAAATTAAAAAAAAAAACCGTTGCCCCGCTTATCTCCGAAGTTTACATACATAAAAATCTGAAATTATTCTATGTGATAGAAGTTTATGTAAAGATTACAGGAAAAATAAAACGATGTCTCTAAATAGCAGTTTTTCAGAAATCATCAACATCATATATTCGTACGGAACCCTCCGACTCGCTCTTGACCGGTTTTTTATTCTCAGGAGCAAGAATGAGCAATAAGAGAATATAAGCCAAAAGGCACAAAAATAATCGAGATTGATTTCCCTTTTGAGCACCTAATTTTTGTAGGTAGCCACACTTCCCTTTTTGATTGCGGCGTGAAGTATCTCATCATGAATAAAGAAAAAACAAGGGTTAACAAGATGCTTATACAGTGAAAATTTCTAAAAAGTTAAGAACATTTTTGAAAAATGCGCATTTTCATATCGCAATACCACCCAAGGACTCTAAGGCCCGTATTACAGAACGGTACTCAATACTCAAGCATTACTTAAAACTAGATTCAAGCCATTTGATTGGTTGAAACTAGTTTTAAGTAATGCTTGAGTATTGAGTGACGTTCTGTAATACGGGCCTAAGATACAGGCTCGACCTAGTGTGGAGTTCTTAGGTAAAGTACATCCTTTGAATCTTATTAAAAATGTAAACCTAGCTATTAATGTAAGTAGGTAGACTATAAGGAAACGTAAAGCACTGTTTTTGGCAAAATAAACAAACAAACAGTTAACAGTTCATAAAAAAATATTTCTTTTGCATCTTCCCAAACAGAAGATGTGAGTACACACCCTCAATGATTTCTAACCCTTAAAATCATAACCCCCCTTTGGCTTTACCGTAGTCGGGTAAAGACTTGGGTAAAAACTTTACCTCTTTATTACCTAACTAACCAAAGTGTAGGCTTCCGAATTCTTATCAGAATGAAAATGGTTTTTTTTCCTATCTATAATAACCATTTCTTCCAAGAAAAGAGCAACAATTTGCATAGACTAACAGCTGGTGTTACTCTATGCAAATTTATTTCTCTGTACCTACAAGGAAAAATGGAAGCAGCTGGAAGCGTCAAACTTGATTGATGTGTCTATCTATACTACAATATTTATCTATATATATATAAAGGGATTTTTATTTCTGTAAGTAGGTTTGTACAAACACTTTTACACGTCAATCAATGTACACGTAATGCTTGAGTTCTGAGTAACGCTCTATAAATAGGGGGCTATATTACTCAATCACACACTCATTAATACACAAGCAAATTTAATAAGTGGGACCCCCGCAAGCTTTCTCTACCAAATGAATAAAGAATTTCAAAAATCGGTCCATAATTGACGAAAATATCAAAGAAAATACATAAAAAAAAATATGTGCAGACAAACATAGAACCTCCTTCTATATTTTGTTAAAAATACATTTAAATGGAGTGTTGGGGTGTGCATAAGTACTATTTAAAAGTACGTATCTATGCAGTAAATATGGGCACCTCAGTCAGCTACATTGTCGTGTACGGGACGGGACGTATCGTGACATTATGGGGCCCCCGGGTCCAGCCCGAGCGGCCCGACTTTTGGGCCCGTCTCACTGTGATTCAAAGAATCAAAGTTCAATGTTTATAACATTGAACTTTGATTTAAGGAGCTTTACAATTCTATTTTGACTTAGTATTAGGCATTTTGAATGAGCTGTTTCAAATATGTATTATTAATACTAGTATGAAAAAAAAACGTACTAGTATCAATAATTATGTAAAAAATATCAAAATAGCTTTATGTGGAGATTAACGAGATCTAGGTAAATTAATGTTTGGAATTGGAACTTGGAATAAATAAATAAATAAAGAATATGAAATTTGATTTTGAATCCGCAATGAAATTAATTAGAAAAAGAAGCGGAATAAAAAAAAACCGTTTTCTCTAGGAAGGTACTTTATTACACTTGTCAAAAACCTAGGTAACCTTTATGTTCGTAATAGTTATTTATGATACAAGTGCGGTAAGTTGGTTTTTACAAATGAGTAGACGAATGTAAGCCCTAACGAAGTAGAGAGCTTACCATAGTCACGAGTTTGTAAAAACCAATTTCCGCACTTGTGTTATACAACGTTTTTCAACACATTTGCGAGAAAACAGTACAACAGGTAATGAAACAAGCCATCAAAACATTTTCAGAGAATGATTGAGTATTTCTTAGTCTTCCATGATATAAAATTGTACTTAAATCATTAAATAGCGCTTTCGCGATTTTGGCGGCAAGAGACCATGGAGGTAGTTAGTTTCTACAATATTAGTTTTAGTATATGCGAACCCCGAAACACGTGTCTAGTATTTTTATGTAAAGAATCGGGTCACTATCAGAATATCCACGTTGCAAAATGATCACATCGCCTTAACATCTTAATATTAAAACGCCATGGTTACTAGATAGACACCTTACGCTAAACACCTTAGTAGCAAAACGTCTGGATATTACATAAACATAATCAGCCTATAATGTTCCCACTGCTGGGACACAGGCCTCCTCTCTTCGAGAGGGACTGGGCTGTAATCTACCACGCGGGCCCAGTGCGGGTTGGTAGATGTCACATGTCTTCGAATTGTTGGTTCTAGGACATGCCGGTTTCCTCTCGATGTTTTCCTTCACCGTTTTGAGAGCAGTGGTGATGAAATTATTTACACAAAGTAAAGCGCCTGCCTGGGTTCGAACCCACGACCTACGACTCGTAAGTCGGAGCCGTTACTGTAACCCGTACCGTAATTCAAAATACTCTAGTAGCAAATCGGGGTTAGAAGCGTTATGACTACCTCTCGATAAGACTAAATAACAGATATGACTAGTTCGCTATAGGACTTAATCTCGATATAACTAGATCGCTGTAAAACTAATTAGCTGTTTGACTACATATGCATAAGTCCTGTTATCAAAATGACTCATTATCGATATGACGTACAATCGTATCTAAAAGTGGCATTAGTATAGGAACTTCATGGAGTACCTACTTAGCTTTACTAAAGTGTGACGAAATCTCAAGAAGGACGATACTTCACTAGAATTACTGCTAATTTGCCGCTCTTGCCTTCATCTTATATACAAGACGGATGGTCTGCTATTGTGGAATGTTCAACGCAATCACCTGAAATGAATGCATTCGCAAGCTACTTTTGCAGGCAATGGCTAAAGAATCCTTTGCTTATTTCCTGTGCAAAACAAAAGCACAGAACCAATTGTGCGCATGCAGCACAAACCAACATTGTTACAATTTTTATTTTATTTAAAAAAAGAGGCACATTTTCATGATAAAAAAAATCAAAATTCTCTGTACCATATTATTCAATCGCAAGTATCAAAGAGAATTAAATAAACTTGAGACGAAGGAGATTACGCTCCTATCTTTTTTTTAAAACGTTAGCGATTTAAAGCGTAAGTTTAAATAAATAAATAATTATGTTACCATGAAATGCTTTCATTTTAAGTATTTTAGTATAGGTACCAAGGAAAAAAACTTAATGCTATAACTCGATAACTGTACTCCAAAAAACAAACGAAAATATAGTCGTTACGCTATCTGGCCTTATTGCGATCTAGTCCAAACACGATATAGTCCTAACAAGATCTAGTCATATCGAGATTAAGTCCTATAGCGAACTAGTCATATCTGCTATTTAGTCTTATCGAGAGGTAGTCATAACGCTTCTAACCCGCAAATCGTCTTGATATTAAAACGCCATAGTTACTAAATGAACGCCTTAGTAGGAAAACGTCTGGATCTTAAAATACCATAGTTGTACTAAATAAACATAAACGCTAAATGCCCATAAGGGCCGTGCACGAAATCGACTGATTTTGATCAATTTTGTTCATTGTTTGTGGGAAAGGGAAAAAGAATTTAATTCGCAACGGGTTTTTAAAAAAATGACGCTAGAGTGACGTTTGATCATCTTTTTACAAGAAACTACATTTGAATTTGAACATTAAAAAATATCATAAACATCATTATATGTAAAAAAAAATAAAACTGTATCATGAAAAATCACAAACTTATAAGGTTGTTATGTTACAGAGTTGTCCGTACAAAAACATACTAACGGCGCCCCCGCGCCCCCAGGGTCGTCTTGCGCTCATTGATCATAATTTGGACGGCGATTGTATTGTAAGTAATTAAATGGTGATAGCATTTTCCATCACACTTAAATATTTTTGGGACAAAATATAAGTAACATGGTGTAAAAATTATTGAAATCGATTCAGTTCCTTATTCTGACCTACTATATTTAGGTTTCACGTATACTAAAAATTATGTTGTATATTACACAGTAAGTATCATAATGAAATACAATTTGCGATTAAAAAAGTTTAAGATGAAAAATATTCATCATTTAGTATTTTCATTTCTACCTGAACAAAAAAAAAACTAATCTTCCACTGTCTGTCTGTCAGCGGGCTGTATCTCATGAACCGTAATATGTAGAAAGTTGAAATTTTCACAGATTGTGTATTTCTAATGCCGCTATAACAACAAATAATAAAAATCACATAAAGTAAAAAACTAATAGATGTCTCCATACAAGAAGCGTGTGTTTTTCGGCGTTTGTTACTAAATATTGTACGGCAGTACGGAACCCTTCGTATGCGAGTCCGACTCGCTCTTGCCCGGTTTTTCAAAACAGTTATTGATTATTACTTACTAAAATCAAAGCCCTAATATTATTCCGATAGTGTAGCCAATAAGCTGAGTATAACATCATTCCCTCTGCTCTTACCCTAGGGGTGTGCCGTGATGATAATATTTTAGCAATACAAAATACCTCCTTATCAATATTCCGGCCTCGTCAAGCACGTGATGAGCCTGTTGATCGTCAATGATTGATAATCTACAGACCCCATCGGATCTGCTAATAATCTGCCTTTTTGTTGAGAATACAGTAACAGATAATCCTGCATAGCTGTTCACAAGCGTTCGATACGCTTCCGTACCGAATCGAGCATAAATCAATGTTATCAAAGGAGTCCTCTAAAGGCTGATCACAAATCCAAAACACTTAAGTTTTGTCAGTTTAAATTAATTAGACGACCGCCATTCTTCGACAGCTAATTTGCTGTCGGGGGTAAGGTAAATCAGGTATTGAAAATGTGTCATTTTCGATACGACAACTTGTCGAATGGTTGTGAATTGCTATGCAGATAAGCAATTATTCTGCTTTAATTTTGTTGGAATATTTTTGAAGTGAAAACTTCTGTAAGGCGGAGGACATCGTGGAGTACGTGCGCCAGAAGACAAGGTACACGCCCAGGGTGCAGTTACTGGAGTCGCGCCGCAACGTCAACTTTAAGGCGTTTGTGGTGCGCGTACCTAATTGTTATCTGCCCTCGTCATGGAAGAAGACTTTTGGCTGCAGGATGTGGTGTTCCGTCGCTTCCGCGGACAAGTACCACAGGGCAGCACATAGTCGAGCTACTAGCAAAGTGAAGTTCTACTAACATAGTCTTAAGTTTTTTTATTAACACAATTTTTGTTTTGTTTACAATAAAAATATGTATGTTTAGGTTAAGGTATTTATCTACGGGCCTGTATTGCCTGAAAATAAATGGATTTATTATTATTATTATAAATATATTTATTTATTTCAGTTCAAGATCAGATCCATAAGTTGTTAGTCTTAACCTAATGTTAATAAAAACCACACTATATACAAAAATTTAAACGACTGATACTTACGTGTGCAGCCGTATCCAGTGAGCCAGCATGGGGCTGTCCCACCTATCACACACTACAGGGATGATGTGTGAGCTAGCACGTATTCTACCGAGAATAGAAGCACACCGTTTCCGTATGATGTCATGAAAACCATCAACCCTGGCCTCGGTAAACATCCCGGAAGCGCGGTAGATCCAACAGCATCCTGATTAAAGCTATGAGTTGATGTGTTGCGCTTAGCCAGCAGTGAAAGCATAATTATGTATTTTAATTTCCAAATTATGATATTTCAAAGTTTGTTATTAAATCTTCAAACGGCTGATTGAATCCCCGTTCCCGTGACCCAAGGGCTGGTTTTACCTTGGCCAGAGGTTGGAAGCATTGCCATTTGCCATACAACGTGGCAATGCCGCCAGTCTCTTGGCTACATTACCAGTCGACAGCGATGCGGAGGAATTTTTCTACACCGTATTTTAGTTTGTTAAGCGACGATAACCGACTTTTAATGATTATAGACTGAAGATTACGTCTAAACGAGCAGTGTTAATGATTTGAAAAAAAATATGTTAAATTAGAGCATTTCCTCAATAACTTAATATGTAAATACTTTAGATTATGTTTATATTACATATGTAAAGTTATTTCTAACGCGGATAAAAAACTGAGAATGGCTCAAAATCTACCAAGCGTGTTTTTTCTGAAACTTTCACCAATTTAAAGATAATTTTATTATTGATCTTTTAGTGTACGCGTTTTATTCAAATACCTTTTGTTTTGTGTATAATAAATTAATAATGCGTCAAATTGGGAACAGCACTCCTTGATGGGCGAGTCCTATTACTGGCTTAATGTACAAGTTACGACGCGTTGCGTGAGCTCAGTACAGAACACGCAATCTAACCTTTCAAGGTCACTGGCATATATCTGCGTCTTAATAGTTTTAGTTAGGTTAGGTTATGGTATTTTTATTTTAATCATCTGTTTGTTACTTACTAGAATCAACTTGAAAATTAAAAAAAAACACTATTGTTTCATAGATTTGTATTTCACTACTGCCGACAATCCGAGTGGGAAGCGAAAAGTGTTTTTTTTTTTCATGAGATTATGGACACCTCTATACCTACCTCTTAAAAAGTTATTGTTACGAGGATTAAATTGTGCCACTGCTTGTCACAATTTATTTTTGTAGGTTCATCCAAAATATAAAGATTTTTTTGCTCACAGTGGGGCTACCAGCGGGGTTCCATCCCATTTCTTCCCGTGGGTGTCGTAAAAGGCGACTAAGCGACTTACTAGAGAATGGGCAGCAGCGTTCTCTATGCATTTTTAAAACCATTCTGCGATCGTCAACCCGCCTGCCAAGCGTGACGATTATGGCAAATCTCCCCCTTTTTGGGGGAGGCCTATGTCCAGCAGTGGACGTCTTTCGGCTGAAATGATGATGAATGATGGGGCTACCAGAATACCAGCGCTGCGGTATTTTTATTTTATTTATCGCAGCACTATGGTGAAGTAGGAGCCTTTATGGCGTCGCACAACTCTTGACTGTTTTTTTTTTTTAATTTTGTTCGAACAAATATGTCAATTTTGTTAATTTTAAATGCTCCTTTTTTATTTTTGTATTTCTTGTGCGTGTCCTAAATAAAATATTTGCCTTTATTTCTTTCCTCCTCAAAACACGCAATTAAATTTTATTAAATACACCACAAACAAGTTTAAAAGTTGCTTCCATTCCCATTGTACCCAAACTGTACGTAATGTCCCAAATGTAAAGGTGGTTTTATTCGCTAACTATTTAACTTGATTGAATAAAACTTTATAATGGACAGTTAAATAAATGATTTAGCTGGATTTGTTTGTTATGGGTCTCTAAGCAAGTTATATTTACTCAATCTAATTATTATATTGTGGTACATAATGAAACAGAGTTAAAGTAATAAGTCATACAAAAATAAAATACAAAAATAAAAAGACAAAAGTCGAGAAAAAAAAAAGAAAAAAAAAAACTCAAAAGTAAACGTAAAGTCATAAGTAATTTATTACATAACAATATAGGTAAGTAAGTACATTGTGTTGAAAATTAAAAAAAAATAACATTATACATTTACATACAACATTGCAACTAAAATAAAATTCGTTAAATACATTAGAAAAGTCGATACAAACAATAACGGTCAATTAAGAATTCAAGTACCGTAAAACCGTACAAGATTGCCCAACTAATCTGACTTTACCCAGCAAGGTACTTTTCACAAATATTCAAAAAATCGGCAACATTTTTGGGTGCGTCTCATAACGTATAAACTCATTTGGTCTAATTTCATTTTATTATCGTTCACAAGATATAATAAACGAGAGTTATACCAACTGTTGATATAATTTCTTTGGATATAACATTTATTTATTCTAAAACTTATTTCGTATAACGTTGTTTGATATAACGTTTATGTACCTAATCGAAAATCATTAGGCCTATCGTTTAAAATAAATACGAAAACAAAAAAATCGAAATCGTAATAAATATTACGATTAATTTGATTGAGCGTGCTGCGGGAGCGGCGTGACAGAAACGAATCGCTGCAAAACCGACTCCACGTAGTCTTGTCTGCCCTACCCCTAGAGTGTTATTTAAAATCGCGTAGGCGCGTAGGGGCGAGGCAGCCCGCGAGCTGAGGAGCAGGTGGTTTTAACGTTTGCCGCTGTGGCTAAGGCTGGCCGGCAGAGCCGGCCAGCGAACCGAAGCCTCGGTGGTGAACGTGAAACACATCTGTGACGATAAGCTCGCATGGGACCGCTGTAGCCCTGCAGCGCCGGAGCTGTGACAGAAAACATGCCTGCTGCATGCTGCATGCTTGCTTGCTGCATGCTTGCTTGCTTGCACGTTTTATCATATTAGACTAAATAGGTTTTATGTCTTTTGAGTGGTATATCAAACAATTTTATATTCAATGTATGTTATGCTTAAAAAAATTATTTGCTTTAAAATTATATCAATCGTTTATTATATTAACTGATCATTATAATCAAATAAAGTTATAGATTCAGTTGTTATATCTTGTAAATATTATAGATTTTGTTATTATATCAAATATTACTTACACACATTTTTTATTTGCGTCTATTATTTAATCTCATTCAAATCAATCAATCAATCATCAATCTTTCTTTCATTTAAATATGTCTCTAGCAACACTACGTAACTGATGTTTCCTAATGTGACTTCAGTCGGCTGTCAAACTGTGTCAAAGTTGGTGGTGTATTTCGCGGGCCAAAAATCGTGTGAAAAACTTTTTGTAAAACTCGATTTGTAATTACAGCAGGTATGTAAGTTTTTTACCACTGTTAGTTTGTAGTAAATACACATGAGTGATCGAATATCCAACGAGAAATCTCTCTTAAATTTAAAATTAGGATGGTGGGCAATGTCAAATTAGTTTTTCTAAGGCAGATGTTACGACTTTGCCCACCAAAATATTACCGTTAGGGTTGTCACCTCAATGTTAAATTAGATCTGAGATAAGTGAGTATGTTTTACATTAATTGATTAATTATCGTAATCCTTTGTATACTCTCTGTATACTCGTACAAAGGATTACAATTACACTCTGTATAATAATTAATCGATACATGAAAAAAAAATGTTAATGTAAATTTTGTTGCAAAAAGTATCTACATTGAAAGTATTTGCAAAATAATTGACTATGAATGAGAAACAAGTTAATTTCTATATTTATTTTTTGTTTGTTGATTTCTATGTATTTTTGTACACAGATCTCGATGAAACTTTCGTTACAATGTTACTAAAGGGTCTGAAAAATAAGTGCACTTATGCTATCTCTTAAAGGTACTGAGCAGTATACTAAGTCTCGTATCATGTTACCTCAATAACCTTATTTTGGTTAAGTGTAATGCGTATTTGTTAATTTTGCCAAGGTAAATTTTTTCTCGTTTATTTCAGGACTAGCTTTTGCCCGCGGCTTCGCCCACGTTAATGTCGGATAAAATATCACGGGAACGTACTACCGTGATGAGAACCTAGTACCCTATGTGTTAATCTAGATTATAAACTATATGTGCGCCAAAAATCATCTAAATCCATTCAGTCGTTTTTGCGCCAATCTGAAACATAAAATCCCCTCTAAAATTGACTCCCCCTTTTAGGGGTAGATTTTTTGAAAACCCTGATATAATTTTTCCTTTATTTCCGATCTTAAATAAATAAGTACAGAGTTTCAACTTAATTTAACGTCACGTTAAAATCTTTCCCCCACCCCTTTAAAAGTTTGTTTTCAAAAATATATGTTTACGGTCGTTTCATTTATTAAGAATATCCGGGTAAATTATCAAGTTTATTGATCAAAGTAAACATAATTTTGATATAAAGTGTATTTCGCCTGAAAGAGGTTTTTTGATAAACTTTAGTCATGTGTTTTGTGATAAATTATGTTTAAATTACTTTAGAGTTTATCAAAACGCGTAGTAAAATCCTTCCCTAAAAACGTGTGGCGTCCACAGCTATGTGCGGTCACCACTATGTGGCGGCCACCTCTATTTGGCGGCCACCTCTATTTGGCGGCCACCGCTATGTGGTAGCCTCCACTATTTGGTAGCCACCGCTATGTAGCACCCATCGCTATTTGGCAGCCGCTACTATGTGGCGCCCACCGCTATTTGGTGGCCACCACTTTGTGGCGCCGACCGCTATTTGGAGGCCACCTCTTTGTGGCGCCCACCGCTATTTTGCGGCCCCCGTTATGTGGCGGCCACCACTATGTGGCACCCACCGCTATTTGGCGGCCACCACTATGTGGTGGCCACCGCTACGTGGCACCCATCGCTATTTGGCTGTACCTCTATTTGGCAGCCGCCGCTATGTGGCGGCCACCGCTATGTAACGGCCACCGTTATGTAACGGCCACCGCTATGTAACGGCCACCGCTATGTAACGGCCACCGCTATGTAGCGGCCCCCGCTATGTAACGGCCACCGCTATATAGCGGCCGCCGCTATGTAGTGGTCACCGATATGTAACGGCCACCGCTATGTAGTGGCTGCCGCTATGTAACGGCCCCCGCTATGTAACGGCCGCCGCTATGTTACGGCCGCCGCTATGTAGCGGCCACCGCTATGTCACGGCCGCCGCTATGTAGCGGCCACCGCTATGTAGCGGCCGCCGCTATGTAACGGCTCCCGCTATATAACGGCCACCGCTGTCATGGCCACCGCTATATTGCGGCCGCCGCTATGTAGCGGCCACCGCTATGTAACGGCCACCGCTATGTTACGGCCACCGCTATGTAGCGGCCGCCACTATGTAACGGCCCCCACTATGTAGCGGCCGCCGCTATGTAATGGTCCCCGCTATGTCACGGCCGCCGCTATGTAGCGGCCGCCGCTATGTAACGGCCCCCGCTATGTAGCGGCCGCCGCTATGTAATGGCCCCCGCTATGTCACGGCCACCGCTATGTAACGGCCACCGCTATGTTATGGCCACCGCTATGTAGCGGCCATCGCTATGTAGCGGCCACTGCTATGTAACGGCCACCGCTATGTAGCGGCCACTGCTATGTGGCTGTCACCGCTATGTAGCGGTCACCCCTATTTGGCGGCCTCCGCTATATTTTGAAGGCCACCTTTGTGTGGCGGCCACTGCTATTTGGCGGCCACCGCTCTTCGACGTTCGCCGGTAAATTGCAGACGCATGTGGCGCATGCATGTGGCGGCCACCGCTCTTCGAAATTTCGAGTCTTTCCCTAAAACTTAATTACCACCATGCCCCGTAAGGGTTACATTTGAATAAACCTAAAAACATGAAAGGCTTTATATTCTGTGTTAGGTATTGTATCGTAAAACACCGAGATTCGAGTTAATCAGACCGCGCGTTAAAATTCTTCCATACAAACTTTGACATCCCCATATCCCCATTTAGGGGGTAGTTTAAAAAAAAAACTTTATCATTTACTTAGGTTAGTATTCGTACCAAGTTTCAGATTTATTAACTCAAGGAATAAAATTTTTCATACAAACTAAATCCCTCTTTATCACCCCCTTAAAGGTTGAATTTAAAAAAATCCCTTCTTAGCGGATGCCTATAGTTTCCAACCATAAGCCGAAATATTGGTGATTTTAACTTAAAAAATAAAGAACTTTATTACAAACAAAATTTCATCCTCCGCTTTACCCCTAAGGGCCCGTTCCCACATAGACGGACCGTTTGTTTTCTCGGTCTGTCTAAAGAGACGGATATGCCAGTGGTAGTACAATTTATATGACAATTTTCACATTTAGGCGGACTGTCTTGGTGAAAAAGAAACAGACGGTCCGTCTAAGTGGGACCGGGCCTTTATGGGTTGAAATTCCAACAACATCGTTGCGTTAGTTTCCACCCATAATAGATACTTAATTTTGTGATTTTTAAGGACTTTCCAAAAACAACTTCATTTCCCTTTTTGACTCTTCAGGGGTAGAATTATCAAAAACGCTGAGACACGTAAATTAATTGTCAATCGTCAGCCTAAACCCAAAATTTGAAGGTCCTAACTTTAAAACTGACGGACTTTCATATAAATTTCAATCCCCCGTTTCACCCGTTTAGAGGGTGAATTATGAAAAAAAAAAAACTTATTGCACCCCTAGACCTCACAAGAAATCTACATGCCAAGGAATCTCTAGACCCAGCGGTTTGGGCTGTGCGTTGATATGTCAGTCAGTCAGTTTCTTCTTTGAGAAAAAGGGACTTGACAGACTGACAGACAGACAGACAGACAGACGGACAACGAAGTTATCCTATAAGGGTTCCGTTTTTTCCTTTTGAGGTACGGAACACTACAAATAAAGAACTTTAATTAAAAATTAAATTAAATTCCCCTTTTCATTCCTTAAGGGTTGAAATTCTAACAATACCGTTACGTTAGCTTCCAACCATAAGCCTAGATAATAAATTTAGTGATTTTTACTTCGAAAATTTAGGACTTCTCATAAACAACTTCATCATCCTTTTTAACCCTTTAGGGGCGGAATTATCAAAAACGCTGAGACACGTGTAAATTAATTTTTAATCGTCAGCCTAAATCCAAAATTTGAAGATCTTAACTTCAAAACTGACGGACTTTTATATAAACTTCAATCCCCCGTTTCACCCCTTTAGAGGGGTGAATTTTGAAAAATCCTTTCTTAGTGCATCCCTAGACCACACAAGGAATCTACGTGTCAAATTTGGAATCTCTAGACCCAGCGGTTTGGGCTGTGCGTTGATATGTCAGTCAGTCAGTCACAGTTTCTTCTTTTATATAGCCGCGGGCGAAAGCTAGTATCTATATACTAGCTTTCGCCCGCGGCTTCGCCCACGTGGATGTCGAAAAAAAAACACCTTCTCTATCAGCAGTATTCCCCCAAAACATTATACCATATCTTAGTTGGAACCAACGTAAGTGTGGTAAGCAGATAGGAGTGCAGTTTGATTTACAACTTTACGGAGGATAATAATATAGATATCATATAAATACCAACTTCGTTTTGTACATACTTGTTCAATATACGTGTCCTCCATTTCATTTGTTTATTTTTTCTACTGTTTTTGTTCTTAAATAATAATTGATGTATACCAACTTTTGAGTTATTCAAGGTACGCAGTAAAATTCTCCCGAAAATTTATTTACCTGATTATTTCTTATTTATTATGTTATAAGTTATAACCAAATTATTTACCGTAAACCAATCTTGGACCTGAAGAATAGAATTATTCAAGGTTTTGTTGCCGTGGGTCTATTTTAAAGATCAATGACGTGTCATCTGCAAATAACACAATCTCCGGTTGATTTTGAAGTTATTGGGGTAAATCGTTAATGTAAACTAAAAAGAGGAATGGACCCAATATCGAACCTTGAGAAACCCCCATTGCTTTTTCAGACCCCAAAGAGTTCACGCCGTTTACTTGAACTCTAACCTTTCTATCTTTTAGGTATGATCTAAGTAAATCAAGAGCTGTATTCCTAATCCCATAGTGTTCTAGTTTCAGCAGAAATGTCTCATGGTTAACGCAATCGAAAGCCTTAGAGAGGTCACAAAAAATTCCAATAGCATCTTGTGCTTCCTCCCAGGCGTTAGAAATGTTCTTTATTAGGGTGACACCGGTGTCAGTGGTACAACGACCTTTAGAGAAACCGTACTGTTGTTCATGAAAGATGACATTTTTATTGAAGTGACGTAACATTTGATTGAGCATCAACTTTTCAAACACCTTACTGAGAACTGGCAGAATTGACACGGGCCTATAATATTGTTGGGTTCTTTACTATCTCCGGATTTGAACAAAGGAACTACTTTACTGTGTTTCGTGAGATCCGGAAATACTCCTTGGTCCACACTGGTGTTAAATATGAAAGCTAAATAGGGCGCAATGGTTTAGATGACAGATCTACAGACTTTTACAGACATGCCCCATAGATCTTCTGTTGATTTAATTTTAAGACCCAAAGGTCTTAAAATTAAATAAATAAATACTAATTATTAATTTTATTAATTAAACAGCCTGGAAAGCAGAAGCAGCCAGCTGAAACCTTAACTCCAAAGAGCATACATTTACATTCTTTATAAGTAAAGCAGCAGAAAGCGCGGGTGAGAAACTTAAAGTTTCGGCAGTTTTAAGGGGAATATTAGCCAAAAAGTTTTCAAATTCCTGAGCTATTTCTACCTCTGAAGTGATGGGCCCATGTGCAGTCTCTAAATTAAATTCAGTATTACGCTGTTTTTTCCTACCTAATTCATTATTTATTATTTGCCAGGTAGTTTTTATTTTGTCGTCAGCTGATTTTATTTTATTGCTAATATAAAGAGGTTTAGCTATTTTGCACACACTTTTAAAAGTTTTAGAATATTTTGCAACATTTTGATGAAAGCTTGTATTATTCATATGTTGCTTTATGCCATAAAAGTCAAAAAGATTTTTCTTGCTTTACGAATACCTGGAGTCGTCCAATCACTAAATACGAACTTTGAGTAAATACTTTTAGTCTTCAGTGGTAAAGTGTCATTAAATTGCGTGTTTAATAGTGAAAAGAACTCGGCGTAGAACTCATGGGTCACAAATATTATTAAATTAACTTAGAATTGATTACATTAACTAATTAATAAAAATTAATCCATCCCCGGATGCAGTTGGGCATTTGCAATTTTATGGTATACTTACGTATAATTATAACTGTTAACAAAGGTATAAACTGGAATAAAAAAAAGGCTTTCAAAATAATTAAGAGTGGTCTTTGAAGATTTTTTTGAAGTATTAAATTATGTTTTGAGTTCCATCACCGTATGCACTAAAGACTTGAAAATATCATACTGTTTTTGTTTTGGATAAAATATTTACGGGTTAAGAGATACACTGCTTTAAAAACCACATTTTTGACCATTTTTAGAAATCTCCGCCTTAGAGTAGTTAAAAAAAAACGGTCAAGAGCGAGTCGGACTCGCGCACCGAGGGTTCCGTACGTATATATAAGATGTTGATGATTTCTGGAAAACTGTGCTATTTAGAGACATCGTTTTATTTTTCCTGTAATCTGTACATAAACTTCTAACACATAGGGGGGAACGCTATTTTTTTTTACATTTTTCATCAAAAGTCGGAAACTATGTTGCCTAAAAAAGAAAAAGTGTTATTTCATTATGATACCCCACATGCCCTAGTAGCCCCACTTAAGACCCCCTTTCAGTCCCTTTTGCAAAACAGATATATTATTTTTAATTTCTTTCTTGTTTGTAAAATAGTTGGGCAAACGTCATCTAAAACTATTCTAAATTTCAAGTTGATAGCATTAGTAGTTCTGGAGTTATCCAGGTGTGACAGACAGACAGACAGACTTAGTCTCACCATAAGGGTTCCTTTTTACCATTTTGGTACGAAACCCTAAAAACAAAAAAATGTCACACTTTATAATTTACTTAGGTTAATATTCGTGCCAAGTTTCAGGTTTATTAACTCAAGGAATAAGATTTATTCCCCTTTTTCACCCCTTTAAGGTCAAATTTCGAAAAATCCTTTCTTAGCGGATGCCTGCCTATAGTTTCCAACCAAAGTTGAAATTCTAACAACACCGTTGCATTAGCTTCCAACCATAAGCCTAGATAATATATTTTAGTGTTTTTTACTTCGAAAATTAAGGACTTTGATAAACAACTTCATCCTCATTTTTAACCCTTCGGGGGTAGAATTATTTAAAACGCTGAGACACATATAAATTAATTCTTAATTGTCAGCCTATAAACCAAATTTGAAGATCCTAACTTTAAAACTGACGGATTTTCATATAAACTTCCATCCCCTATTTCACCCTCTTAGGGGTGGAATTTCTAAAAACCCTTTCTTAGTGGATACTTACTCTTTACAAAGAATACACCCTCCAAGTTTCATGTCTCTAGGACCAGCGGTTTAGGCTGTGCGTTGATATACCAGTCAGTCAGTCAGGACTTTGAATTTTATGTATAATATAGATTAAGAGTTTATATTAATTTTAATATGATATATTGTTTGTTTTAAAGCTAGTAAGCATTTGCTTTAAAATATTGCAAATTTTATGATTGTTCAAATATTTTTAGATTAATGTTTCTACGTGATCGTAACGCAACTGCGTACCCCGTACTGATTAACAATAAAAAAATGACAACCCTAGTTCATCGATTTATTTGAATGAAAAATTACAAAAATATTGTTGCGACTTTGCCCACTCAAATTTGACAGGTAATATGAACGTTTAAACGTTTAGTATTAAGGTCCTATGACAGATTGACTATTTTTCTAAAATGATCCTTAAACATTATGCTCTTAAGGTAGAAAATTCTGTAGTTACGGAGGTTTCTGCAAAATGGGCAAACTTGTAAAAAATACTATGGATTTGGTCCGCTGTCCAAATTGAGGTTTTAGCACATAAACATTCATTGTCTTGATATTATCATAATTCTATGCAAAGAACATTGCATTTATGAATGATGTAGCACAATCATAAATTAAAAGTATTATTATTTAAAAATATATTCAAAGTGGAATAAAAAATCTGGGCAAAGTTGTACGGATTTACGGTAATAATAGATCTAATAATTATAAATGTCTAAGTTGTAAATTCAATGAATATTTTAAAATAAAATAAAAAAAAACATAAGACTGCTGACGGAAGTGACAATTTATCGCTCAACGCGCCTAAAGAAGGAAGAAGAATCACTTAAAAAAAAAATGATTATCTAAACAGAATGTAAACAATGCACACTATACCTACACAAATTAAACTTTTCACGTGGTCAATTTAACGTCACTTACCGCTACTACAGCATGTCGACGCGGGTATGTCGGTGACGCAAACCTATATGTTTTTCTCCTACAATAGGTAAATGAAGTATTCCCGTTTGAGCAATGATATTATATTAAACAGATATGTTGTCAGCGCGCAATCGTGAAAGACTCGAAAACGTCCTAATTGGGACGTATTTGTTAGTCTGTGATGCCAACATTCGGTGATTGGAGGCCAGAATAATGTTTATTTACATTCACGCGCAATTGAGAACATTAGCTGCCTCTTTTTTTCTTGTTGTTTTTATCAAGCCATCTCTTTTCTATCATTTTTAGGGTTCCGTAGTAAACAAGGAACCCTTATAGTTTCACCATGTACGTCTGTCTGTCTGTCTGTCTGTCCGTCCGTCCGTCTGTCCCCAGCTTAGCTCTGAGACGCTTCGGGTGTCACCACTGTGTGGATCGCCCGGAGGACACGGTGGAGCATACGGTGGAGGTCTGCCCGGCTTGGGCGGAGCACCGCCGTGTCCTCACGGAGGCGATCGGCGGCGGCGATCTCTCGCGTCCAGCCCTGGTTCAGGCCATGGTTCGGAGCGAGAGTGCATGGGAGGCCGTCACCTCCTTCTGCGAAGCAGTAATGCTCGCGAAGGAGGAGGCGGAACGCGTGAGGGTGAGGCAGGGTTCGCGCCCTCACGCTCTTAGCCGCCGCAGGAGACGCCCCGGGCGTCGGGAGTCGCAAGCTGATTTCCGGCCACCGTAGGCGCGGGCCTGCGGACGGTGAGCGATGGGTAGCTCGCCGTCCGATAAGGACCAGGCCCGGGTCGACGGCGCGTTGTGTTTCACGCGCGCCTCAAAGAGATGTCAGCACCAACTGACGGGGTCCGTTAGGGCCAATGCCTGCCAGGGTTGCGAGTTTGTCCGAAAGGGATATCGTGGCCCTGGCACACAGGCAACGGAAGGAACACGGGTGGGTTTTAGTCAGTAAAAGTCTGACACGCCCTCCCGCTCAGCCCAGAGCGGGAGAAGTTATTTGATAATTTCCCACCCCAAAAAAAAAAAAAAAAAAGCTCTGAGACGCTTAGTCCTAGAAAACTGTAATTTGGCATGGGTATACATATTAATCATGCCGAAAAAATGGTAAAATAAAATTATGAAAAACATTTTTTTTAGGGTACCTCCCTTACACGTGAAATGGAGATGATATTTTTTTCTCTCGTCTATTTCATAGTGTGGGGTATCGTTGGATAGGCCGTTCAAAAATATTGAGGGTTTGTCAAAACCATTTTTCAATTAAGGGATCCGTTTGCGTAATATTAAGCTTTAAAGTGCTATTTTTTGTTAGAGTCAAGTGTCCCCCCCCCCTGCCGGCTAAATGGTTGGTTTTGGATATGTGAAAAAATTCATGGCAATAGTATATATAACGAAATTAAAAGGAAAACTATCACAGCTAAGTAGGCTTCACAAGTTAACGAGTAATAGTCGACCAACTTAAATTTGCAGTTGGAGAATTGACCGTAACGTATATTGATGTATGGGAGAGCATGTTTTTCAACTACAATGTTAAGTTTGTTTTTGGGATAAATTCATCCCAACTACGGAACCCTTCATTGTGCGTGGTCCGACATGCACTTGGCCGGGTTTTTACTTGTAGTGAAATGTAAAATGAATGAAAAGTGGGTATGTGTGCTGCCGCTGCTGCGCGGAACACTTTTTTCGGTTGTTTTGTTAGTGTATAATATTATATATCTGTTTAACATAATATCATTGCGTTTGAGCACCTATTTTTTGAGCACCTATGCATTGAGCACCCAAGGTATTCTCAAATGGCAATACCTTTGGTGCTCAATGCATAGGTGCTCAAAAAATAGGTGCTCAAACGGGAATACTTCCAGAAATCACTCAACGCGCTATATGAAGTACCTGTTAACTTCAATAATTAAGTCGTAACATGTTTTAGTTCACTAATATGTACCTACTATTTAGTAAAATGGTAACAGTAGCACGAATTTCATGATAAGTAGATTTAGATTTATTCACTATGGTGATTGCAGTAACCCAACAACGTCGTGAATTATAATCTTTAGCTATACTAATCCATACTTACTGTTTTATATTTTAACTAGCTGACCCGGTGAACTTCGTACCGCCTTATACCGTCAGCAGCGACACCTACCGGTTCCAAATGTGTTTTCAAACCATCCAGGGACCCGTTGAAATATAAAGCCGGGTCTGCTGCGCCCATAGTTGTGTGTTTCAAACAGTTACAAACATTTGGGGGCGTGGCCTAAATGAAAATCATACAAATCGTGTTTGAAACATGTTTGTAACTGTTTGAAACACGCAACTATGGGCGCAGCAGACCCGGCTTACATATAAAATTTTAACCAAATCGGTTGGTAGGAGGAGTTAGGTGACAAACACACGTACAGAAGAATTATATTATTAATGCGAAAGTCATAGAGAATGGTAACGCGAAAGTAACGCTGTCTGTCGGTTTGTCTGTCTGTTCAATTTTGGATGCAATTTGGCATACGGATACACCGTGACCAGGGTTAGGACATAATATAATATATTATCGTAATAGTGGTACGATCCCATGAGATAATTTCAGACCCCCACGCGGGCAAAGCCGCTTGCAAAAGCTAGTACAAAATCATTCAAACCAAAAGATAGAACCATTTTCTTTCACCCTCTACGACCCATAGATAAGTTGACAAAAGAAAATACCCCTTCGTTTCATCATAGTTTATGTGAAATATTAAAATGTGTCACAATGGGCGCGCAGAGTGACAAAGTTGTGCCTCCATACAAATATTTCTACATGCGAGCTCGGATGATGTATTTTTATTCGTATTTCAACAACAATGCATTGTCAGAAGACGTACTTGTGTTTTCCGGGCGGCTGTCACACCGAAGCGGGTAAATTTTCTTTTGGATTGTTTATTTTTATTGAAATACGTAACTTACTCGTAGAAAACAATATTTCATTTGGATACGTTTGTATTGACTATTTTATCACTGAGTACTGATTGCTTCTGCTTCTTAAGAATTTCCACGTACACGAAGATTGAATAGGTATAAATTGCTGTGACACCGCTCGCTTTCCGTTCATGAAGTACGCCTTCTGTGGCTTGTAGCAAATGGTAAGGACGGAAGACCTAGAAAGTTGTAAATTGGAGTTTGATGACAGTTGGTAGAAACTCGTAAAGTTAAGAAGTCTTCGTTAAGCGATTAGGTTATGAAAGACTGCTAACAAGCGTTTCCGAAGTTCTTAATAATATAATAACAAAAACATCTGGCAGCATCTTACCTTGCGTTACAAGTTACGATAACTCCAGCCAGGTTCAGCTCATCATCATCATTTCAGCCGAAAGACGTCCACTGCTGGACATAGGCCTCCCTTAAGCCTCCCCCAAAGGAAGGGGGGGGGGTTGCCATAATCGCCACGCTTGGCAGGCGGGTTGGCGATCGCAGTATGGTGTTAAAATGCATAGAGAACGCTGCTGCCCATTCTCTAGTAATTAGTCCCTTAGTCGCCTTTTACGACACCCGCGGGAAGAAATGGGTTAGTGCTATTCTTTACGTCCGGCACCACACGGACGGTTCAGGTCAGCTAGTTCACAAATGTGCCAAAAAACAATCCAAGCAAAAAGGGTCCTGTTCTCGGCGTTTAGTTTCCGAGTTAAACGCAGGTTTCTAAAGTTGGGTGAAAAACATGCTTAATCGATTTTAATCGATTTTAATTGATTATTATCTTATTAAATTAATGCTCAATTATCTACAAGTTTTCTCAAATTAAGCTTTTTCAGAGTTTCAACTTCAAACAATTCAATCAATCTACTCATCTTTTTCACAAATATGTTGCGGTGGGCTTCCAGTCTGACCGGATGCAGCTGAACACCAGTATTTTACATGGAGTGACTGCCTATCTGACCTCCACAACCCAGTAACTGGGTAATACAATGATACCCTTTGGTGAGACTGGTTGTCAGACTTTCAGGCTTCTGACGACCCGTAACGACTGAACGTAACCGTGACCCGTAACTAATGATAAAAAAAATGTGCCAATTTTTTAATCTTTTTTTTAATCCTTATTATCCAGGGACCGTACAACCCCGGTTAAGAGTTAAGCCTCTCGAAGGGGTAACCCATTCAATGGGTTACCTTTATCATGATGTAACCCATTGAAAGGGTTTTATACTAGAAACCAATGGGTTTCTAGTATAAAACCCTATCTGCCTTATTACAAAACAAGAATAATATTTTGACATGGCTTAAACCATGCAGCCAGTTTTTGTAATAAGAACGTAACAGTGATTGAAATAACGTTCTTTATACAAAACTGAAAACTTAGTTCGGTACTAAGTTGACAGTTTTTTGTTTAGGAACTTTACCATAGTCGGAATAAAGTTCGAAATGCAATAATGGCTCCATGTTTTAAACCTGGGTCTGAAGATAAACCTTGTTTTGTAATAAGGGGGTATAGGTTTAGTAGGTTTCAATGGAAAGGGTTACATGATAACCCATTGAATGGGTTTTATACTTGAAACCCAGTGAAAGGGTTACATGATAACCCATTTCAATGAGTTCTATACCTACTTGAAACCCATTAACCTGAAAAAAACATAATATTATATTATTTCGATATCCACCCAGCACGCGTAGCATGACCAATTCTATCTCTATTCTACCCAGGGACCATTTTGGTTACCATTTTAGAAAAACCCTATCGAAAACCCTTTCAATGGGTAACCAAAATGGTCCCTGTTATTATCAATTGACTATTCTATATAGATACTGAATCTAGTCTTAACTCAATACCCCACTACTGGGCCCTTTTTTGCTTGGACGCCCACAAATATTAAGTAATGTTTCTTTGCCATAGGACACTACGGTGTGATAAGCTGCCACGTCTCGTACCCCCAGTAAATAACATGCATTTCTATAAAAAGGCGGGCATTTCTCCACGTCAGACGGACATCCCCGTGGGTATTGGGGCGTAATGATAGCATCCAGCATCCGGCCCAGCCGGCTTCAGCCAGCATACAATGACTTCAAATTAGTTGATAAAAGTGGCTTGTGTCGCTGTATTTCTTATTTATTAACTCTATTATATATTTCTGCGTTTTGTCTTGTTTGTATGTTTTTTGCAGGTACCATGCTGTTTTATTCGAATGTACGAATATAGAAAGTACCTCGGTAACTCAATTTTTGATCACTGTTTATCAGATTAAAATTTTCATTTTGCTTAATAATTAAAGATAATTAGGTAGGCATTGTAAATTCGTGAAAATTAATAAGATAAAGATTTATTTCTCACCACAATATATAGTACATTTTCAAAATATCCATACATAATAGTTTTAGAAGTTATACTGTGGGAGGCTGGTGCCTAAGCTAGGCTGTAAGGCCTGTGTTTCAGGACACCAGAGGGGCAATTCTACTAATTTTAAGAACGTTCACAGTCTGATCTCAGTCTCAATCTGTCAAAAATACCTCTTATATCCCTACATTTTGACAATTTTTTGACGTTTGTTTGTCGCCAAGATGAGATTGCGACTAGATTTTGAACGTTTTAAATTACGAGAATTGGCCTTCTGGTCTACACCCCTTCGGAAACGGTTACCTTTATTTAGGATTATGCACTCGGACACGGATGCGGTAAGTTATATAATAACTGATTTCACTATTGATTATTACTTATTCTAGGGTTAGTATATGTGTGTGTGTGTATTTTAATAGTATTTATTAGTTAATATATTTTTAATATTACTGGATGGATGCGACATTGAAGTATTTTAATCACTTCGTACATTGATATTGTGTGTTAATTAATGAATTAATGTGTTTCGTAGCTGCTTTAATCTATTCCTTTCAGTCCAAAGTCAGTATTAACAGGTTGTGCCCATTTCTTTCACATCAAACCTTGCACGATAACTTATTTTCTTAGAGTAAAATAAGTATATGCAATTTCGACGCTATAACTAAGAAAAGGGTTCAAACTAGCTTTAATGATTCCTTCCTCTCTGTTGGAAACCTTTCATGCACAGGAAAACCACTGTTATCATGTCATACATCACATAAATTACTAAAATGAATATGGTTTATGTCATTTGACGCCTTTCAAAGAGACAATTTATTTTCTTTCATGCAAATGTACATGAGGCTATTATGAAATATATGGTTTTGTGCGAGTGTGTGTGGTGTGAAATTCACACACTCACCACATTGGTCACACACGCATCGCATGAACTGTTTCCTTGAAGAGTCCATAGGTCTTATGTAGTACTCGTACAAATGCTGTTCGTTGGTAAGCGCATCGCTTGAGAACGGCTTGGCTTTTCTTGTTATAAAATGTTCGTAACTATCTGAATCAGGTATCCGGGCTGAAATTGAATTCCTGGAAAAATCTTCAAATTCGTGAAAAACTAAACGTCCTTTTTTGTATGAACTATTGTTTGGACAGAACAACGACCATCGGGTTAGCTATTAAGTAATAAACACTGGCCGTTAGCTTATATCGAGATACCGAGACTGACAGCTGTCAGAGAACCGTCATACCGAGGCGGCCATTATTTACGTCAGACTTCATTAGTCGAAAAATGCCAACACTCTGTTTTTTTCATTTATTTATTTAGGTACTAACGGCAGCTTTTGTTTCTGACAAGGGTTATGATGAGAGAGTGAGACCTCGTTAAAATAATTAATTATGATCATTAATTTTGTTTTGTTATAGTTCATTGTTTTTTGGGAAATATGTCGAATTTTGCTGTGGGAACTGGGAATATAATTCTTGGTTTTTAAGGACACAATTAGTGTGGGAATTTATTTGCTTTAAATAATTCTTATCTGTACACAGATAAGAATTATTTAGGTAGGTATATTTAAAGCAATAACAAAGTAACAAAAAATATTAAATACTTAGGTACTACCAATGATCCTTTAGATGCGTTATCCGCGCTCAATAATGGCAAAATAAAAGCAAGGCAATTGCCCGACTTTTAATTAGTCGCGCGCCATCCAGTGACGTGGCTACACGTTACAATCACTCGCAATTCTCAACAATTATTTGTGAAGAAAATGCCTTCCCGTGTCTATACACGATATACAAATTACACTACTGCATAAGTACTTATTGTATTTATTTATTACAAGAAAACGTTGTTTTGTTCTGTACTTGTACAGCTCGCAGCCATTCAGCAAGGCAGCCAGTTTTCCAGACCGCTGAGACCGACGTGTACGCGCCATAACTAAATATATATGTTCATCTCTTTCTAACAACAGTTATCGGTACTTATAGGTCTTTCCTTTTCTTCGCGCACTGTATGATTGTACGCAAGTATGTAGCTACAATCATGGCTTACGCTGTTTTTGAGTGCACTAATGTTCGTGTATGACGCGTTTATTATTTATAATACGTCATTGGGTAGTACGCAATATTTTATAGAGGTACTATCGCGGGGGTGCATATCGTACCACCAGCTGGACTACTCCTGCTTACAGCGCTCGGCCACTATAGTAACGCTTACCTACGCTCATCAACCAATTACATCGCCGCATCAGATTTTTGCTGAGCCCCTTGTTTTTGTAAATGAAAAAAAAAATACCGTTATAAAACGGGTAAAGGCTTCTACAAACCAGCGCGAATCACGACGCGACACAAAGGCACCGCTCGTCGTGCGACACGCGGGGCCTTTGTGTCGCATCGCGTTTCGCGCCAGTATGTAGAAGCCTTTAAGGTTGGTCAGACATCTGTGATCATTGTAACCACGGAAATTATAACAGAGCCTGATAAATTTATTTATACAAAATTAATTATTTTTTATTGGACGACGTAAAAAGGAGCAGTAAACTGATATGGTCATCGTGAGTACGATATGCACACCCATGATAGTACGTATGTCCTTAACTAGCATGGAAAAGGAAGGGGAAGCACTCACCAAAAGGGCCGTGAATGAAGACTTAATTATATTTAATTAGTTTGGTCTCTTTGTAAGATACATGCTGTTACTGTAGTACTGCATTTTCACAGAACTTCAATAATGATCTTCCTTTCGTAATTCAAATGTATCTCCTACTTATGTTAAAAATACCCGCTACTTATGTTAAAATCGACCCTTTGATTGAACGAATAGGTATCTCCGTATGTTTATCCAATGATTATTTTGCGAAATGCAGTCTAAATATGTAGTTAATTATATATAATTGTAGGGAAAAAAAATCTTTTATTGTGCTGTAATTAAAACCAGCTATTTTTATTTAAAAAATACCACTCCACACACTCAAATTATTTACTTTTTCAACACAAAACAGCTCAAAAAATGCATTTACGAAGCCTGTATCATCGTTCGAAAGTTAAAAATTACGCACCATACAGCGGTACGATACTGTTTTCTCGCAAATGTGTTGAAAAACGTTTACGACACACGAGCGGAAATTGGTATTTACAAACGGAAATTGGTTTGTAAAAACCAACTTACCGCACTAGTATCATATGTAACTATTACCACCTCACTGCTACATCATAAATTCATAAGAGACCCTATAAACCGAGACCTCTACAGTTATCCTAACGATGCACGATGCTCTCAGACGCTCTCGTAAGCAGCCATTACTCTAAGGTAACCACCGGAACGAAGCCGCCTCTAGGTGGCAGCACTGAGTTACTTGAGGTCTAGTAGGCTATGATAGCATGGATCTTGCAAAGCTCTTGACTTCACAGAGGACTAAAGAATATAGACAGACACGTAAAATATAGTCACTGCAATACCTATACAATGTGTAACGGAATTAATGCACATTATGAAAGTAGTTGGTTCAGAATCGTTGACTGATTCGATTTGAGTCATTTTTAATATAGGTACTACACTCTTCCGCTGTACAGTCAAAACAATTCAAAATGGACGAAGTACCTAACCATAGTTTTTTTTTTTTCTTCTTTGGCAATTGAGCCGGTGTCGACTATTCTGCCAGCGTCACGTTGAGACGGCAGCGCAGTGGTCAGCCGTCGCACTTTGTAGATACTTTGTGGTAGTTACACAAAATAGGGTTCTATACAACACAAAAATATACATATACAAAAGTAGTTATTTTACGCACCAGTCAGAATTTTAAATTATTATTATTTTATTTAGAAATGTGGCTAAAATTTGTATGATTTTGTGAGAGAGGTGGGATAGAAGGGAATAAAGTTAGTTGGGAGAGGAATTTTGTATTTGGAAATTTTCCTATAGAGGTCGCAGGAATTGGTGTTCAGAGAGCACGAGAAAAATATATGATCCAAAGTAGGTACCCTCCGCAAGACCACACTCGCATAGTGAATTGTCCCAAACATGGATCTTGTTCAGGAATAGAAATATTAACAACAGCTCTTCTTCTCAAACTCAAACCCCCTTATTACAAAACAAGGTTTATCTTCAGACCCAGGTTTAAAACATGGAGCCATTATTGAATTTCGAACTTTATTCCGACTATGGTACAGCTCCTAAAACTGACAACTTAGTACCGAAGTAAGTTTTCAGTTTTGTATACAGAACTGTATTTCAATCACCGTTACGTTCTTATTACAAAAACTGGCTCCATGGTTTAAGCCATGTCAAAATATAAATCTTGTTTTGTAATAAGGCGGAAAGTCATTTATTTGCAGTAAATGCAGTACAAAAGATGGTAGTTATAAAAATTGTTAGTGCGATGACACATTTCGCCATAAATTGGCATGCAAATATTAAAGTAGCAAGATGCTAGTTTCAATAAGCAACTCTCTACACAAATGAACACCGTCTTATAATCCTAACTAAAAAGTATAAAATAAAAAAAGTTAATTTAAAAAACAAAAAACTCGACTGCAAAAACATGAACTGAAAAGATGGAAACAAGATGAAAAAAAAACCGGCCAAGTGCGAGTCGGACTCGCGCACGAAGGGTTCTATCTATAAAAATGGCAAAAAATCACGTTTGTTGTATGGGAGCCCCCCTTAAATATTTGTATTATTTTAATTTAATTATTTATTCTTAAAGTAAATACAAATCTACATATTCTGTGAATATTTCAAGCGTCTACCTGTTGCCGTTATCAATATAGAGCAAAAACGAGCAAAAAAAACACGTAGTATGAGAGCCCTCTTAAATATTTATTTTATTCTATTTTTTAGTATTTTTTTTATAGCGGCAACAGAAATACATCATCTGTGAAAATTTCAACTGTCTAGCTATCACGGTTTATGAGATACAGCTTGGTGACAGACGGACAGACAGTCAGACGGCGGAGCCTTAGTAATAGGGTACGTATCCAAAGGGTAAAACGGGAACCCTATTAAAGGTAAACATATATTTTTCGTTGACTTATAAGGCTCCGCCGTCTGTCTGTCTGTCTGTCCGTCTGTCTGTCCGGCTGTCACCAGGCTGTTTCTCATGAACCGTGATAGCTAGACAGTTGAAATTTTCACAGATGATGTATTTCTGTTGCCGATATAACAACAAATACTAAAAAATAGATTAAAATAAATATTTAAGGGGGCTCCCATACAACAAACGTGATTTTTTTGCTCGTTTTTGCTCTATATTGATAACGGCAACAGGTAGACGCTTGAAATATTCATAGAATATGTAGATATATATTGAATTTAAAAATAAATAATTAAATTAAAATAAAACAAATATTTAAGGGAGACACGTTTGTTGTATGGGAATTATTCCCATACAACAAACGTGTGGTTTTTTGCTATATTTATAGATAATGGTACGGAACCCTTCGTGCGCGAGTCCGACTCGCACTTGGCCGGTTTTTTTCTTCTTGTTTCCATCTTTTCAGTTCATGTTTTTGCTGTCGAGTTTTTGTTTTTTATTTTATACTTTTTAGTTAGGATTATAAGACGGTAAATTAGGTTATATACTCACTTATAATCGGGTGATAACTACCTCTTACTCACTCACTCCAAAAGTTCGGGATATTTTTTTTATCTTTTCTCATTTAATTACTTTTAAACCTATAATAAGTATATATTTTTATAATCACCTTTTAAAACCCTTCATTTTTATACCCCAATAGATAGGCTTGGGAGTTTTTTTTTTTTTTTAAACAAACCTTTTGGCGCCAGACATTTTGATTTTTAATAATTTTAATATACCTTAAGACACTCGCGTAATAAAGATGAATCTAGCGACATATCACTCATCAAAATCGGTTCGGCCGCTTTTTAGTTACAAGGGAACATAGGGACAGACATACATACAGGTCAAACACATAACCCTCCTTTTTTGGCTTCGACGCAGTCGGGTAAAAATTCGTAGTGCCGAAAGTGCGTTGAGCGCATTACTTCTGACATGGCCGCTGTTTAAAGCCGTCAGTTTCTATAGGTCATTAGTGTCATAATCTATTAAACGGTGACACGCTTGATTTGTATGGGAAGCGTTGACAATCTCTAGCAGCGGCCGCCGAGGCGTTCCAAGTCTGTGGTCACAAGTGTCCCAAGGAAGTTGTCATAATTTCAGGCAATTTTAGTACTGTAGGCTGTAATGTTGAGCCCGAAAGTCTGACAATCAGTCTTACCAAGGGGTATCGTATTACCCAGTAACTGGGTTTTGGAGGTCAGATAGGCAGTCGCTCCATGTAAAATACTGTTATTCAGCTGCTTAGACTGGAAGCCGACCTCAACATAATTGGGAAAAGGCTAGGGAGAGGAGATGATGAAACTGGTGAACGAGTGTATGTCATTAGTTCGATAAACACCTATGCGACATGTCATTAGGTCGACAGGTCGTTAGGTCGACAGGTCGTTAGTTCGACAGGTCGGGAGTGCGTACCACTGTGTCATTCGTTGACATAAGAGAGGTCTCTGTTAGTTCTTACTTTGGGTTCGTCTCTAACGAAATATATATGGCTGATCTTTGCGTTATGCTCGTGAACGGGTGCTGCTTGTGGTGACTGGTCTTCTTGCTGACCATGGTTTTGTTATTGTTATTAATAATGAACTGTTTTTATTTTACTTCGATGTAGTTTATCATTTGTGACTTCGAGTTATAGCTGTAGCTTTATTTAAGCGGGCACGCCCATTATGCCTGGAGGTTTTGTTTACGTTATTTCTGCTTGAGTATAGTTTTCGACGATTATTATATATATATATATTTGTATAATGGTGTGTGCTAGCTAACATAAGGCAAATAATTTAATTTAACGTTTTGTGTTGCGTAATGCAAATTATTTTATATTGTATTGTATAGCTTCAAGTTTTTTATGCGAACAGACAGCTGTGCTGCTGGGGAGTTTGTTGCTCCACTTTTTCTTCCCAGCCAATAGTAGTCTTTGTTCCCAGCTAAAGCACTAGGAAGTGGTGAAGGGTGGGCGTTTTTGGGGGACTGTCTCATGTAATTTTTGACGTTCGAAAAGTGCTGATTCTCAGCCTAGTTTGAATAAATGACTTTTGATTTTGATTTTATAAGTGGAGGCAAAGAAATGTGGGAAAGCTTTCAAGAGGTCTGAATATGAAAACGTGTTTGAAGCAGGAATAGCTGTTTGGGTGAGGTTTTTACGTAACGAATAAGTTGGTTATAAGTGTAATTGGTAATTGTAGGGTAGTTTCTTAGTGGGTAACGTCGATAAAAAAAGGAGCGTTTGTGGTGTCTTCTATTTCAGACATTTGCTCGTATTTCAGTTTAACTGTGTCCAAACAATTTGTAAAGAAAAACTAGACAAGTACCTCCATTGGGCAAAACACTATATTAAGTTGTAAGGTATTTTTAATAAAACTCTACAGCTTCTAAGCATTCCTCATATATATAAGTTTCACGAGAATGTGAAATAGCGCATACAAGCTAAACCCAAACGGGAAACAAAAACCGGCCAAGTGCGAGTCGGACTCGCGCACGAAAGGTTCCGTAAAATGGCAAAAAAACACGTTTGTTGTATGGGAGCCCCCCTTAAAGATTTGTTTTATTTTAATTTAATTATTTATTTTTAAAGTCAATATATATCTACATATTCTGTGAATATTTCAAGCGTCTACCTGTTGCCGTTATCAATATAGAGCAAAAACGAGCAAAAAAATCACGTTTGTGGTATGGGAGCCCCCTTAAATATTTATTTTATGCTATTTTTTGGGTATTTTTTGTTATAGCGGCAACAGAAATACATCATCTGTGAAAATTTCAACTGTCTAGCTATCACGGTTCATGAGATACAGCCTGGTAACAGACGGACAGACGGACAGACAGACGGCGGAGCCTTAGTAATAGGGTTCCCATTTTACCCTTTGGGTACGGAACCCTAAAATATCCCTTGTTTTTACTGTGACAGAAAACAAAAAAAAAAAGGTACACCCAATACTTCCATTATCAATTCGAACTCGATGAGTCTATTAGTTTCCGAGAAAAACTGCATATAGACGATCCCTGCAAGTGGCTTCTGAAACGACTCGCAAAAAGTTCAAGGGAAAATAGAGAACAGACTCGTGTTAGTAACAGACGAATACAGACTTTATTACAAATGCAATAAGTGCTGTTGGTCGCGGAAAAGATGTTGGTAGAGACTGGAAGTGGCAGGCAAATTGACAGTATGGCAATATAGTTTGATATTAGTTATGCCGTAGTCCACTGCTGTGTACAGGTTATTTACAAAAATAAATGTTATTCCGGACTTCTTGGCGGGAAAGTGAAGCATCATGTTCAGCAGTTTGTTTAATTTTCCAAAATTTGTGTTTAGCCGAATATTAATGTGTAATAATGGTGGATTATTAACCATTAAGTGTTTGTGAACGTGCATTAGTGTAGGCAAATGAAACAAAACAGTGCAACTTCGCTTCAAGTTCTCTCAAGAAGTCCGCGTGAAGTCTCAGTGAAGTGCCACATCTTTACTGAAACTCAAGGGGAGCGGGCGGGGATATCATCATCATGCATTCATTTCATCATTATTAACAAGTTTTGTAACTAAATAAAGACTTGGCTAAAAGGTCCCAGCAACCAGGCCATTAAAATATTATATAAAAAAAAAAATGTTATTCAAAATCAAAATCAAATCAAAATCAAAAATATTTTTATTTCACATAAGCCTAAATGGGCACTTATGAAACGTCAGAAGCTAGGTGCACGGTTCCAATTGGTCGTTTCCTATGGAGAAGAGCCGGCAAGAAACTCCACGGTCACTCTTTTAAAAAAATAAAATTGGCTTTCAAATTACAGTGTTAATAGGTATGAGAGGACAGCGTAGGCCCAGCAAAAGTACCAGGAACTTAACAAAATAGAAAATGGTTTAAAGATCTACAGTCTAATAAGCCTACAACGTCCTCACATTGACAAAAAAAAAAACAATATAAAATATGATTAAAATAATAAAAGTTAGAATCTTGTTGAAATTTAAATTGTAGGTATAATAATGTCAAGTAAGAAAAACATTATGTCAGTGAAGTTTGTAAAAAAAAGATAAAATTAAATTAAAAAATAACTTCGTAATTTGGGAGCTGTTAATAGACATTTACATAGTTTTGCCGTTAATGAGGTACCAGGGAGGCCACATGTACAGAAGGAATTAATGCCAAACTTCCTTGTCTTCAACGTAGTCCTTAATCTTATAATATGCTTTTTTGAAAAGGACACGTTTAATGTGTGTTTTGAATTTTCCATCACTAAGTTCTGTAACCGATTGTGGCAACTTGTTATAAAAGCGGATACTGTTTACAAGAAATGACTTGCTTGTTTTAGTTAATCTAAATTTGGGTAACACAATTTCATGTTTACTACGTGTATTTATATTATGGAAATCACTTCTTATTTTGAATAGTCCTAAGTTTTTGCGAACATATAAAATACTTTCTAAGATATAAAGAGAGGGCAGAGTTAGTACATCAATTTCTTTGAATTTGTTTCTAAGGGACTCACGAGGACCCATTCCATAGATCGCGCGGATTGCCCTCTTTTGTAAAATGAAAATTGAATCTACGTCGGCTGCCGATCCCCACAGCAGAACGCCATAAGACATAATACTGTGGAAGTAAGCAAAGTACACTAACCTAGCTGTGGCTATATCTGTCAACTGCCTTATTTTTCTTACTGCATATGCAGCTGAACTTAATCTACCTGAAAGAGCTCTAATGTGGGCACCCCACTGCAATTTCGAATCTAGAGTAATTCCTAGAAATACAGTTTCCGTAATAGCATCTAGCTTCTTACCATCAAGTTTTAAATTAAGACCTACTTGGGGTACATTTGGTAATGAGAATTTAAGACATTTTGTTTTGTTCGCATTAAGTAAGAGATTATTAGCTGCGAACCATTTCGAAAGAACAGCCAGACTATCGTTGACGTCTAAGACATCCGTATCTTTTCTATCTATTTTAAAAATAAGAGAAGTGTCATCAGCGAATAGAATTATATCCGATAAGTTAGCCATCATGTAAGGAAGATCATTTATATAAACTAGAAATAAGAAAGGGCCAAGAATTGAACCTTGAGGCACGCCCATCCTTACTAGAGATCCCGATGACGCCACCCCATTAACGTTTACTTTTTGCTGCCTGTTTGATAGATAAGAAAGAACAAGATCAGCAGCTTGTCCACGAATTCCGTAGTGGTGTAATTTACAGATCAGTGTATTGTGGTCAACGCATTCCTGATTTAACTGTGGAAGTTGGTTAGAACGACTAGTAGGTACCAACCAACCTACAACACTTTTCCGTAGTGGTCACCTCGATTTGGAATGTTACGGCGACGATAACGGACTTTTAATGATTTTATACTGAAGATCACGTCTAAAAGAGTAGTGTTAATGATTTGAAAAAAATATATGTTAAATTAGAGCATTTTGTCAATAGTTTAATATGTGAATATTTTAGATTATGTTTATATTACATAGTGAAATTAATTTGTAAAGTTATGTCTAACGCGGATAAAAAACTGAGAATGGCGCAAAATCTACCAAGCGTATTTTTCTGAAACCTTCACCAATTTAAAGATAATTTAATTATATATCTTTTAGTATACGCGTTTTTTTTATTAAAATACCTTTTGTTTTGTGTATAATAAATTTATAATGCGTCAAATTGGGGACTGCGCTCGTTGATGGGCGAGTCCTATTACTGGCTGAATGTATGACGCGTTGCGTGAGTTCAGTACAGAACACGCAAGCTAACCACTCAAGGTCACTGGCATATATCTGGGTCTTAAGCTAGTCTTACTGTAGGGAGACTCATTGCTCATTTATTAACCCCTTGGTGCGGCGGAGAGCACCCTTTTTCAACAATGTCACTAAAAATGTATGTATCCTGATGATGAAACTAATTATACAAGGTGTTACAGGACGATTGACATTCCTATAAACCACGTAAAGAGTATCTTGTTTTTTACCCGTATACAAAAAATAAATCAAATCCAATGAATACTTTAGCCACAGGAAATTATTTTCCATTTTGTTATTTTTCAACATGATGTAGATCTGAGTCCGTAATAATAGGTAAACATTGTAAGGCGCGCCTAACGCGCCGCGCAAGGTCAGTAACTTTTCGTAGATATAGAGTGTTTACTTTTTATGCAGTTGATTCTGCTATTTATTTTGTTTGAGAGTTGTAATTTTTAAATTTTCCATTAACTACTAATCTTCGTGTTTTAAAATATTTCTATGGACTAGTACTGTGCTCGTTTTAATTTAATGTCGTACATCCAGAGCCAGATTGTATAAATATGTCTAGATATAGAACTCGTCGAAAAAAAATTGCGTCCAACAGTTAGCAGCCTCAGATTATAGAAAGAAGCAGATAGACCGCGCGGAACACCGAGAGTGCGGCCAACAAAGCAAATACAAATTCAAAAGCGAATACAATCTCGATTCAGTACAGCACGAAGCGTCGCATCGTTAGCACGTCACGGGCTCTAACATATAATTTCAGAATAATGCCGTCTTGTATTTTTAAACATTGTAAAAACTGTTCCCAAAAACAAAAGAAATAAGATGGAGTATCTTTCATAGGTAAAATATTGATTATTTGTCTATTTGGATTTATTTTACGTGTTTATTGTTAGTGACATCTTGAAACACAAAACCTTAACAAAAATAATTCGGTGTTGCTAGTTTATATTGAAACATTTACCCCTAAGTTAGGAAATAAGTATAGGATACAGGAGTATCGATTTACAAAAATATTTATTTTGATAATAGTGTTTTATTTATCGCCTTTTCTGGTTGGTATGTTTATAAATAAAAAAGTATGTATGTGTCTTCGTAAGTTAATAGATTTTATAATACTTATTACATCAGTCGATTTGCTATATCATGGGTTATATGACGTCACCATAAAATAAATATAGCTACCAAAAACAATAAAATGTTGATGTCTCAAAATAAAAATATATCGCAAATGTATCGTTTATATGAGTATTGTTAATTTCACGTATACTGTTAATAAAAACAACTGATCTAAGAAAAAAAACTTTTTTTTTATCATGTAATGAAATATTATGCCTAATTTTTTCATTATCCTGGCAACCGTACACACACATAGAGGCACCTGTTCTTATAGTGCTGTCACGTGGCTGTAACGCACACATCTCTACAAACGGGCCTCACTTTATTATTCCGCGCGGTCTATCTGCTTCTTTCTATAATCTGAGTTAGCAGCAAAATGCACGCACACTAGAATAACACAATGACAGCACAATGACGTGGCGCGAGTGTCAAATGTTGCTGTCACGCACACCAGCATAACAAAGTTGACCTGTTTGTTTTAATTATTTTTGCAACGCGACACTGTCTAGAACTAGACTAAACATAATCATGATGAAACTTATATTGTGTTGTGTGGAGTGAACCCAATGTCTGTTCTGCAGTGCTACGAGTATTCTGTAAAAATCTCACAGTGAAATATTGCGTGGAGTGAGCCGTCAGTGTTATCTTACTGATTGACCAAGCATTTTATTTATAATCATAATCGAGATTTTTATAATATTTTTTTATGCTAATTCTGTTGAGCATTTTATATTATTTCAAAGCTAGTATTTAAGTGTCATAAATATATAGACTAGTCCTTAAACATTACTATGTTTAGACACCTAAATACTAGCTTTGAAATAAATATAATGATCAACAGAATTAGCATAAAATATTAATAAAATCTCGATTATGATTGTAAATGTAATACTTGGTCCATCCCTAGCATCAGGTGGGATGACACTGACAGTTCACTCCACGCTCACTTCATTTATGTTTTCACGGTGAGATGGTTGCAGAATCGACATGCAGAACTCAATTCAATTAGGCAAAGGTTGACACCAAATTCCTTTATGTTATTATTCTAATCATGAAAAAGTTTATAATTTACTTATATCAATTTCTTCCAGCATATTGCGACATCTTCGTTTGTGCTTTGTAGCTCTGTCCAGCAGTTTTCGTTTGACTTTTTACTTGGAGTTGTATTACCCGGGGCAGTCGTAGTAGACCACTGTTCAATAAAATTCTACCGGGATGAATGTATTTTGAAATCATTATTCGACTTGAATATATTTGTTTTCCGAGATCACACGAGGATATTGCTTTCGACTGTATCTTTTTGCCCATTTTGGTGGAAAGGAAACTATGTAACAGTATTGTCTTTGTTCAAATACAATGGATTGAAGACATTTGGAAAACCTAGTTTAAATAAAAATGCGTGAATTAGGAATTATAGTCTTTTATTGGAAAATGTCATGGATAGATATCGTAGTATGTCTACATTTTTATACTAATAAAGAATCACATTAAACATAAACTGACCCTACAAGAAAAAAACATTAATAACTTAGAAAACATTCCTTAAATAAAATTGATAGAAAAAAAAATCACTCCGAAATTGAAAAACAAAAATATCTTATACGTAGTGCTACTTTTATCGAACAATAAATTAATATTTTTGTCGAAGTCTCATCATCGAGTCGTTAAGCTACGACAACAAAAAAAAAAAGAATGGTCCCTAACACTTCTTAGTGCTCATAAACACGAGCGGGACGCGTCAACAGTAGATCTTTCTGCGGCAGGCGCCACCGCGCCAACGCGTGTCGATACCTGCAATTGCCTCAGCTGATGACGCGTGCCGCTCGTGTGTATGAACACTTCGGCATATACATGACTCGGGCCTCAATCTACAAACCTAAACTTCTAAGGCATGCTTGCACTACAAACCACTAAATACATTTAGCTTCAAAAAATATATTTAAAAGAAATAAAGGAAAATACGTTTATTGGCATTACAGCAAAAAATACACCTTACTTAATCAGCCTATAATGTTCCCACAGCTGGGACACAGGCCTCCTCTCTGTGAGAGGGAGTGGGCCGTAATCCACCACGCGGGCCCAGTGCGGGTTGGTAGAGGTCACATGTCTTCGAATTTTTGGTTCTAGGACATTCCGATTTCCTCACGATGTTTTCCTTCACAGTTTTAAGAGCAGTGGTGATGAAATAATTTACACAACGTAAAGCGCCTGTCTGGGTTCGAACCTACGACCTACAAACTCGTACTGCTCTTCTCTCTTCCTTATAATTATAAAAACAGAAAACATTTATTATAATGCCAAAAGGGCCTCAGCTCAGCATAATGTCAGATGACAACACAAGGACTAGGTGTACCATCTGGTGTAAAACCATAGAAATATAAAAAAAAACAGGAGAAGTGGCAAGGGGGCGTGTCTGTGTCCGCGCGACATGATCGCAACGCTAATGTATCAGGCAAATGAGGTACACTATTGTTTATTCATATTATATTAGTATTAATACATCATTTATTATTTATTTTATTTTTAGGACCTCACAAAATTTTTAATACAACGATAAATGGAAGGATCGATAACTTTCCAATTTAGTCAACCACAAGCGTATATGTAAAATAAATGGCTTTTGCACAGCACAACGATAGCGACTGATGTTTTCGTGTGAGTAAGTTGTACGGTGCATGGTAAATGCAGGCTGTGTTTGATAGGATAAGCTTTATAATTGATTGTGTAGTACGTTCTGATTTATTTCTTGCGAGTGTGTGCGCGACTTCGTATATATTGCTTTTACTGAACTGCATTTGTAGTTGCGGCGAGTGGTAGGGACAAACTGGAGACACCGGGTTCCGATTCATTTTCAACTACCGGGGCATATCTCCTTCTTTCTTATATCTATGTGTAAAACATAGTTCTGTCGCTGTCAAATTCAAACAATTGCCAGGAAAATAGAACTAAAAAAATAAATTGAATTGAATTTGTTTAGCGTTAAACATATTTAGTGATTTGTGATGAAAGTGCCCTAAAACCTGCTTGTACGCACGGCTACACATCAAGCTATACATTTTCAGTATAAGCTGATCTCGCATTGTATAGGATTTCCGTAGTGCGAGATCAGCGTAAACTGGAAATTTATAGCTTGATGTGGAGCCAACAAGTCACTAAGTGTGTTTAGCCCTAAAATAATTTAAAACATCATTCTGTCTCGAGACATCTTAAAACGGTCGACAGATTTTTTTTTTTTTTTTTTTGATGCTGACCTATTGCATATGGCTCCGGAGTGCCTTTTCTGCTTAACCGATCTTCGGCGGGGCCAGAAGGGCCTCTCGCCGGTTTGTAAAATAAATTAAATAGCACACGGTTGACAGAAACAGAGCGATGTTTTAAATATGTTTAGCAGTAAACGTATTGACCCATTTGTGGTGCAAGCATGCCTTAGAAAAAGTTTAGGTTTGTAGATTGAGGTCCGAGTCATGTATATGCCTAAGTGCTGTTTTTAACGCTTTAGAGATAACTAAAAAGCTAAAGCTAAAGTTAAGCTGCTCGCGCTCTGAATTGCAAAAATAGTGCATTTGTCCCTGTGTACAAAACACTTGATTAGCGCATATAACGCATATTTACATAAACTTGTAATGAAATCGTGCAAAGTGGCGCTCACAGAATCTGCATAGGTACATTACGCACGGTTCACACGCGTACAATTAGCCGCGCAATTAGCGCTGACGTCAATGAGCCTCGGACATCATATTAGATACTATTGTGACGTCACTATGCTCGAGCACAATGCTTTGAGGCTTCAAGAGATGAAAGCTTATGTTATGCAGTTAATTAGAACAAAATGGGATGGTATCATTATTTTTGATGTGTCATATTTATGGGCGATTATTGTAGGTAAGTAATAAAAATTAAAGGTTGATTACATTACTATTTAAAGTTGTAAGAATGATTTTACGAGGGATCATAGAGTTGTAGGCTCTTTCATGAATAACAATATAACCAAAAAGATCCCTGTCAAATCTATGTTCTGAAAGACTGTTTATATTTACGCCTTTATTCGTGCTATCTCTGCCTCTATACCCTATATGTCTGCTAGTCAATATTGGAGACGTAGGAAGGCCTTCGTCTCCGCGTTGGCTTTCTGGGCTTTCTTCTGATAAAGGTTCTTCCTGTAAATGAGTTTTTAAATGCTCAACACTGCAATAACAAGTACTTATTTGTTGGCTAACCGTGAAAAGCTTGAGAAACAACGCGTGTTCTATTGAAAAAAAAAATAACTGGGCCCTTAAATAAACACCATTTAAAAACATAAATCGGTACCAGTTTCTACCATTGGTTGGAAGGGCAGAGGTATTTGTGAAAATACAGTCAGAGTTTTTAGATTTGTCTCCGTGTGAAGAGTGCAATGCCATGACACATCTAGTAAGTCTTAGCTCACCATCAATGATATTATATTAAACAGATAAGTTATAAACTCAAAAAACAACCGTAAAAGGGTTCCGCGCAGCAGCGGCAGCACATATACCTACCCACTTTTCATTCATTTTACATTTCACTACAAGTAAAAATGATAGAAAAGAGATGGCTTGATAAAAACAACAAGAAAAAAGAGACAGTTATTGTTATCAATTGCGCGTGAATGTAAACAAACATTATTCTGGCCACCAATCACCGAATGTTGGCATCACCGACTAAACAATTGTGAATGGAGTCCTCACGACAAAAAAATGTATTTCCATTTCTTTCTATTTTCTAACCTCCAAATATGATAATATTAGGAAAATAATTGAAATATAAATCGAAGTATATTGCATACTTACATGTGGTAAGAGATCCATTGTGTTTTATTAACTTTGGTATCATAATTGAAACTTTCTAAATACACACGATGGAATTTTTTGATTTTCTTAGCTGCTTCATCTAAGCGTATTACTCGTCGCCATGCGTGTCGCAGACTAAAGTCAATACGTCCCAATTAGGACGTTTTCGAGAATTCACGATTGCGCGCTCACAACATATCTGTTTAATATAATATCATTGCTCACCATCATGACTACGTGTCCGTTTTGAAACGCAGATGTTACATTACAGCTTAATGTCTCTGTGTCTACTACATGCCAGTTACGTTGGAATTTCCCGATGGGGTTGGAAAAAGGAGATAGACATCCACAATTCTTGTTCACCATCATCAGCATTTTATTCTTTACTCAATACTCAATATATTTATTGCTTCCACATGTGAACTTAGGTGGTAGGTTTTACAAATATGATCATTGTGGACCCTGTCGGGCACAGCAAAAAGGTAGGAGAGAGGAAGAGGGCTTTTATTTGACTACTTAGTTCACTTACCTACTGCTCTAAAGTTGAACTTAATCGTGAAGGTATAAAATACTCACCACATCATTTTCCGTATTCATATTGCTACTACTTTTGGCAGTTGTTCCCACGTGATCTGTTTCGAAATTATCAGCATCAGAACAGTGATCATTAGTAGCTACAGCATTGCAATTTGTAACATTACCAAGAAGCTTGTCACTTGGAGATTTACTCATTGTAATCCTTGTTGTCTTGTTTATTATAGGCTCAATCCTGCGTCGCTTTGTCGGGGAAAATGATGAATCTGAAATATTAATATTATACAGGGTCAAATTTGGACCTGGTGAAAGTAAGGGGAAGCTTGCTGGGTGCGAGAAGCACCAGACCGGTCGATTTGGCAACGTTTAGGAGAGGCCTATGTCCAGCAGTGGACGTCTTTCGGGCGCCTTTCAAACGCTCTCGAGGTCATGTTTTAAGAATACCTATACTTTATGTTCCCTGCGTCATCGAATCAGTAAGTTTAGGTGGCAATGGATGGCTCATTGCTCGCAGAGAAGACTAAGTTTATCACACACACTACCTTAGTTATAAATATGCGCACGGCAAAAGAGTGGAACTCTCTGCCTGCGTCTGTGTTTCCGAACGCATACAACCCTAATCTCTTCAAAGTTAGAGTGAACAGGCTTCTTCTGGGTAAGCTCACTTCATCGTCGACTTTGTCTCTGTCATCTCTGCCCTAGACTAAGGTCAAGAGCAAACCCAACATGAAAAAAAAAAAACTTAATATCTGTCCAGCTTTTTTCCAATAAATTATGTTCGCGACAGATGAGCGACTGCCTATCTGACCTCCACAGGCCAGTTACTGGGTAATACGATTACCCTGTCGTAAGACCGTAACCAAAGGTACTCGTAGACCGGCTGGTGATAATATAAATATAGATAATGCTATCTGTATTATTTTGAATGAAATGAAATGAAATTGAAATGAAATTGTTTATTCTGTAAATAGGATGTCGGAATCACATTTACACGTCATATTATAAATAAATAAAAAAGAAGCTAGATGAAGTCGACATTTCCTATCTGACCCCTGAGTTTGTTTCGCCATTTCTTTTCAGGGCCTGAGAAGAAATGGCGAAACAAACTCAGGGGTCAAAGTCTCTTTTATAGTCCAGACATAATCTTGGTCAGATCATGTGAGGACCATTTAGGTCCGTGTCTGAAATAGTCTTTTGAGGAATGCAATGTGCAATGGGAGGTGAAATCGAAATCTTAATAAGCTTTTACATACTTAAAAATTAACATATACAAAACAAAAACGCTTTTACACATTTTCATTGTCCCGTGAAAAATGAAGAGATATTTTGTATCATTACGAGTACGTGTGACAATGTAAGATGGAGACGAAAGCATTCTGCCTGACTTAGCTAATAATATGGTGCGAGCTTACAGCTTCGTCGTTTGATATTACAAAGATTATTTGTCATGTCCGTTGTATAGTCGACTACATTATCCCTTTGCCACTTTTTGCGATAAATTAAAAGTTCACTAAGGCCTACTTGCAATACAAATCACTAAACACATAACGCAAAAAAATAAAATATCGGTGTGATTCTGAAAACCATTTAAAGATGGCAGAGACTGTGTAAACCTAAACGTACCTAATTACGTTTATACGACGTACGGCATTTCATACAAACTTTCAAGCCCTTGTTTTTCGAAATGACTGAACTGATTTTAATGAAACTTCATACGCATAATCAGGATAATTATAAAGAAAAGTTAGTTAAGAACATTTTTGAAAAGTTTTATTAAAAACAGATAACTGGAAATATCTGTTTCTATGGCAAATTTAAAATCGGCGAATTTGGCTGTAACACTTGTTTTCGAAAATGTTCTTTACTAACTTTTTAGACCTTTGTATCCTGCTTATGCGTATGAAGTTTCATTAAAATCGGTTCAGTCATTTCGAAAAACAAGGGCTTGAAAGTTTGTATGAAATGCCGTATGTCGTAAACGCTCTTAAAAGTATTAAGTGATTGGTGGTGCCAAGCGGCAATGGGCCGGCCATATTAGCCGTAGAACCGATGACCGTTGGGGTAGACGTGTTCTTGAGTGGTGGCCGCGAATCGGCAAACGTAAGGTAGGACGCCTTCAGGCTAGGTGGAGCGACGATCTTCGCAAGACGGGTGGTGGCAGCTGGGTGAGAGTTGCCGAGAATCAAGCTGAATGGCGTGCAATTGGTGAGGCCTATGTCTAGCAGTGGACTGCTATTGGCTGATGATGAAGATGATGGTGCAAGCGGACCTAAGGCTGAAACTATCTCACTGTCACAGAGACAAATAGACCTTGGCGATTCACGTTTGGCGATTCATTCACGACGTGCAAGTGGCATTCAACCCTACACTGTTTGTCCACCGCACAACGTCAATGGGTCGTCGACGAGAAACGAAATTATTCGAACCGAACATGACGTCTCGGAGGTGGTGTGGAGGAGTGAACACGCGGCCATAGTAAATGTATGTATCGCCGTGCTACTTCAGCGCCGCCGCGCCGTCGCGCGTCGTCTTGTTCTCGCTGGCGTCCTGTTGACGGTGCTGGTGGACTAACGGCCTTAGGGTGATAAAGCATTTACGAAGTTGACTATAGGTTTAATAATATTTCGCTAGCAAAACACACGATTCCCAGTCACACATACAGAATTAACCACACAGTCATTTTACTATTTATTTTTGTTTTTCAATTTTTGTTCTTAAAATTACTACGTAATAATATATTGTATCAGCTAATTTCCATAGGGGTTTATAGTGTCCAAGTGGCAGTAGAACACAGACTCCTAAGTCACAGGTATTCCTAGTATAGGAGTCAGGGTTTCAACGTTTGTGTGCCTTTTATTATTGTGAACTTTAGCTAGATATTAAACTATAACATTGTCGCAAACATTGATACAGATTTTCCGAGGAAAACTAAGTCAACATTTATGGGAATTCCCTTCTCTAAAATTATGATTTAGTTTATAAGTCCTTTGCATACAAACTCTATACTAATTGATGTTTATTTTTGATGGATACTGTTTAGGGTTACTTACCCGGAAAGCTGACTGTAGCTGGTCGTCTCATTTGTTCGGGAATTTCGTCAATGGATTTCGCCGTCGAATCAAAAGATTCTGATGCTGTAAACCATACAAGGTCCTATTAGTTTGGATTTACATAAAGTAACTAAGTATTACTACTCGGATGAAGACAGTGGCAACTTCAACGTGTAACGCAGCATAGCAGTGACATAGAAAAGCGTCGAGGATGCCGATTAAAGGCTTCTACATACCAGCGCGACTTGTCGCGCGACGCGACACGGCACAAAGGCCCCGCGTGTCGCGGGACGAGCGGTGCCTTTGTGTCGTGTCGCGTCGCGCGACAAGTCGCCCCGGTATGTAGAAGCCTTAACCCCGCCAAAAGATTCACCATTCAAGATTCGGCGAAGCTGGACCTGAACGCAACCTGGCGGCGACGTCATTAAAAGATGCCCACCCATAGATAAACATAACCCGTCTCTCCACTACTCCAATGCTTGCTCAAGGCTGTACAGTCGGTAGGCTCTAATAATCCCTCCTATCCCAAGGGCACGTCTTCCCTACCACTATCGCGCCCCCCGGTCTACTCTTTGATATGCAATGGTCTCTGTGGTCCCATGAGGCTCCAGGGGCTAGTGTGCATCTTTGACTTCATTCGAGCAATCGAGTCTGGTCAAACCACGATGGGGTCGGTGCATTTCATTTATTCATTCATTATTTTTATGAGCTTTTCGAAGATCGCTAAAATTAGTTTTTTTAAAGGCAACATTATTACTTAACTACATTACCTATTTCTCACCTGTATTCCCCGAAGGGTAAGGCCATAGATATAAGTTTCTATGGTCGTTGGAGTGCCATAATAAATGAATAAATAACACTTAAAGCTTGTTTCCGTAAAATAGGCTTATTCCACAAATCCCCCCTGGAAGTCCCCCTTAGGGCAAAAAGTGGAATCAATATTTGACGGCACGGTTGGCGCATGACTCGCGGGCTCGATTCCCGCACGGAACAAATATTTGTAAACGCACCCACAATACAAAAAAAAAGCCTAGAATTCCCCCCTGGTAATCCCCTTTATGGGAGGAAACTCGAATCGACAAAAAAACGTAAAAAAAAGTTGGAACTTTGTCCTTCAATATCTCCGTAACCAGAAGGGCCAACCCGCCTGCCAAGTGTGGCGATTATGGCAATCCCTCCTTTGGAGGGCAGCAGTGGATTTCGGCTGAAATGATGATGACCTAGCTTCTGACGTTTCGTGAGTGCCCAATTGCCCTTATAGGTTTATGTGAAATAAAATATGTATTTTGAATTTGAGTTTATCTATCTGGTTGCTTTGGTAACATGAAGTCTTCTACAGACCGGTGCGACTCGCGACGCGACACAAAGGCACCGCTCGTCGCGCGACACGCTGGGCCTTTGTGTCGCGTCGCGTGTCGCGCTGGTCTGTAGGAGCCTTGACTGTGAAAGCACTGAAGTCTAGTCTAGTCTAGTCTGGTTGTGTGATATATATGTATATGAACTTACATGAGCTGGCAAGACGATCTCGCTTACGACGATATATCATGTCTTCGTTAGTTTGTTTGACATCTGTTGGTGAAAATAAAGGGCTTTTAAAATATTACTAATAAATAAATCTACATATTTAGCAACCAATAACTATAATTCTTAAATTCAATTCTGTATTAATAAAAATGTATCACATTAAACACCCAAGGTTCTTGCTCCTCTCCCCTACTTGATCTATGCTGTGCCCGACAGGGTCCATAATTGTGTCTAATATAACTATTTCTCTACCAACTATAAACAATACATTATGGTACGCAATAATGAATTGAGAATTGAAAAGGTTTTTATTATTAAAACATACGATTATCAAGGAATATTGACATCTACGGGAGTTGATGACGGGTTCGTGGTTAAATAATAACTGCCACACGGGGTGATCGAAGATTAAGGAGAAAATAACCGACTTTTAATGATTTTAAACTGAAGATCGCGTCTAAATGAGTAGTGTTAATGATTTGAAAAAAAAATTAGTTAAATTAGAGCATTTTTTCAATAACTTAATATGTCAATATTTTAGATTATGTTTATATTACATAGTGAAATTAATTTGTAAAGTTATATCTAACGCGGATAAAAAACTGAGAATGGCGCAAAATCTACCAAGCGTATTTTTCTGAAACCTTCACCAATTTAAAGATAGTTTAATTATTGATCTTTTAGTATACGCGTTTTATTAAATTAATAATGCTTCAAATTGGGGACAGCGCTCGTTGATAGGCGAGTCCTTATTACTGGCTGAACGTACGACGCATTGCGTGAGCTCAGTACAGAACACGCAAGCTAACCACTCAAAGTCACTGGCATATATCTGCGTCTTAAGCTACGCTTGCCGTGGTCAGTTTGTGGATGGATCCATCCATTACATATCGAGACCCTTTCATCGTTGTTAACCTTAGTCAACGTTTTAATTACGGGCAAGTAGCTTGTAGATAAAAGTGGAGGCAACACTCTAAATACAGTAAAGACGACCCCAACATAGTTAGTGAAAAGGCTAGGCAGATTGGTGGGAGTTGGTAGTATCTTATGGTACGGGAGTCCCATAAGCTGTTACCAATTTCTATGCATATACAAAATTAATGGTATTTAATAAAAACTTTTTACAAAAAAGTAATAACCGACTTCCAAAAATAACACTACAAAGTAAAAAATAACTTTAATTTCGGAAGTCTGTGTCTTTGGATCTGTATTTGAGTTTTATGCCACCGACTTCCGAAATTAAAGTTATTTTTTACTTTGTAGTGTTATTTTTGGACGTCGGTTATTATTTTTTTGTAAAAAGTATACCATTTTTTTTAAACCATATTTTTTTGTTTTCTTTGCTGCTCATAGTGCCCCTAAGCGTGTACTCCAACTCCTAAAACTCCGCTAAGACGACCTACTGACCCTCTGCAAAGACCATCGCTCCACCTGGCCTGAAGGAGCCCTAATCTACATTTGCGAATTTGCGGTTGAGAGGACGTAAAATAATCACAAACGATTTCCCTTCTTAAGACGCAGATATATGCCAGTGACCTTGAGTGGTTAGCTTGCGTGTTCTGTATTGAGCTCACGCAACGCGTCGTACGTTCAGCCAGTAATAGGACTCGCCCATCAAGGAGCGCCGTCCCCAATTTGACGCATTATTAATTTATTATAAACAAAACAAAAGGTATTTTAATAAAATGCGTATACTAAAAGATCAATAATTAAATTATCCTTAAATTGGTGAAGGTTTCAGAAAAATACGCTTGGTAGATTTTGCGCCATTCTCAGTTTTTTATTCGCGTTAGACATAACTTTACAAATTAATTTCACTATGTAATACAAACTTATTCTAAAATATTCACATATAAATTTTTGAGAAAATGCTCTAATTTAACTAATTTTTTTTTTTAAATCATTAACACTACTCGTTTAGACTTGATCTTCAGTATAAAATCATTAAAAGTCGGTTATCGTCGCCTTAAGTTGGATTATTTTATTTATTTGGTTCTGAATCTAGATGATGCCAAACATAAACTCATAAGGCCTTTTTACAAAACAAGATTTAAATTTTGACATGGCTTAAACCATGGAGCCAGTTTTTGTAATAAGAACGTAACAGTAATTGAAATACCGTTCTTTATACAAAAATGAAAACTGAGGTCGGTACTAAGTTGTCAGTTTTGTGTTTAGGATTTTACCATAGTCGGAATAAAGTTCGAAATTCAATAATGGCTCCATGTTTTAAACCTGGGTCTGAAGATAAACCTTGTTTTGTAATAAGGGGGATAGGGCCTTATTACAAAACAAGGTTTATCTTCAGACCCAAGTTTAAACCATGGAGCGTTTTTTGATTTTCGAACTTTATTCCGTCTACGGTAAAGTTCCTAATACAAAACTGACAACTTAGTACTGAACTAAGTTCTCAGTTTTGTATAAAGAACGGTATTTCAATTAGAGTTACGTTCTTATTACAAAAACTAGCTCCATGGTTTAAGCCATGTCAAAATATAGACCTTGTTTTGTAATAAGGTAGATAGGCGTTTTACCATGCACCACAATCGTCAACTACCCACATACTTAATTGAGAGAACAAAACATTACAATATACAATAAAATAATTTCTCACCATCAAACAGCTTATCCAAGCTTTGTTTGTACAGCTTGGAGGCTCCAGCAATGAGGTTTGATGAGGTTCTAAGTGACAATCTTCTGGTAGCCAAGACAGATTCACTTCTTACCCACGAATTTAATTCTTTGCTGAAAAAGAAAAATGGAAGCCCTATTATTTTTTACCTCGGGTTCTGAGATTGTTGTACCCAATCAGTTGTTAACGAAATACAAAAGAAAATTGGCATCCGTTACGCCGAAACTAAGACTATTTTAAGACAATGAAAAAAAAATACACCAATACTTAAATACTATAGGCAAACGTACCAGATTTTTGGCAAATTTGCATTTTCAATGTGTTCATTAGGCATGTTGTGAGCCAGCTTCCACACATAGCCTAGCGATTCACTTTTTTTATCGATATTACTAAACATGATGAGCTACGTGACAAGTTTCAATGGCCAAAGAAACGTTTTGCCGATTTGCCGCGCGAAGCAATAAACTAAGTACTCATTTTTTTATGAGAATGATTTTGTTGTTGAGGTATACAGCCTACCTAGTAGAATACTTTTTTAAACCATATTCTTATTTTCTTGATTTTGCCTGCTAAAGCATCGATAATAGCAATAAATATTTTGATATATTGTTCTAAAATTAATTTCATATATTTTGAGAAGGTAACTAAAGTTTTGAAAATTATACCTCACCTTTTTGATATTATTCTACACATACTCAACATGGCCTTACTGGCCATTATCAGTAAAAAAAATGTTGAATGACATTAGTTTTTCTTTTAATTTATTTTCTTTTTCTTTGAGGAAATGGCATTCTCTGAAATTTTTCAACTAAATCAAACAGTTTTTGTAAAAAAATATTATATAATCATACCTCACTTCATAATGAGGCTAACCTCCTTACGTGCTTGGGCTTATTGATATTTTTGTAATTAAAATTCGTAGTTCCGGTTATTTCAAAATCCGCTTTGAAGATTAAGGAAAAAAAAATATAATTAGTTAAAATGAAATAAGTGTTTTTTTTTATGCGAAGCAAAGGCAGTAGCAACAAATTACTTTCTTTTCTTTGAAACTACAGTTTTGCACTTTCTTTGTTTAAAAAATATAGGTGCAGATTTTTTAGTTTATTATTTGTGGTAAACAGTAAGGAACATAGCATTTTTATTGGTTCGTGTACTCTTAGCTCTAAAGGACTTGCAATGTGTGCAAAAAAAAAAATATTGCAGTCGACCCCCGACTGCAATGATATTTTTTTTTGCAATTATTTATTTTTAAAGTAAATATAATATATAACGAAATATTCTGTGAATGTTTCAAGCGTCTACCTGTTGCCGATATCAATAAAGAGCAAAAACGAGCAAAAAAATCACGTTTGTTTTATGGGAGCCCCCTTAAATATTTATGTTATTCTGTTTTTTAGTATTTGTTGTTATAGCGGCAACAGAAATACATGATGTGTGAAAATTTCAAGTGTCTCACTATCACGGTTCATGAGATACAGCCTGGTGACGGACGGACAGACAGACAGACGGCGGAGCCTTAGTAATAGGGTTCCCTTTTTACCCTTTGGATACGGAACCCTAAAAACTAATAAAATTGTATTAGTTAATATAATTAAAATGTTATTAAATTTTTACATTTTAGTTCGTTTTTTGGCAGGGCAGTCGTGTTTTTAATTTTTAAATTATTGGGGATGATATTCACCTAATATAGCCATTTTTTCGAGACGATAAAAAATGGCTATATTAGGTGAATAAAGTAGAAGCTTAAGGCATAGGTAGCTACTTTTTTTTTTCTTTTATCAGCTTAGAAAAAAATTGATCCATCATCAAAAAACGCTACAAATTTCAAGTAAACTTTTCATATTAGAACAAAAACCGGCCAAGTGCATGTCGGACCACGCACAATGAAGGGTTCCGTAGTTGGGATGAATTTATCCTAAAAACAAACTTAATATTGTAGTTGAAAAACATGCTCTCCCATACATCGCTATACGTTACGGTCAATTCTCCAACTGTAAATTTAAGTTGGTCGACTATTACTCGTTAACTTGTGAAGCCTAAGAGTAATAGTCGACCAACATATATTTGCAGTTAGAGATCCGTCCGTGACGTATATCGATGTCTGGGAGAACATAAACATTATGTTTTTCATCTACAATGTTAAGTTTGTTTTTGGGATAGATTCATCCCAACTACGGAACCCTTTATTGTGTTGGTCCGACAAGCACTTGGCCGGTTTTTTAACTTTAGTAGGTTCGAACCCAGACAGGAGGTTTACTTTGCGTAAATTATTTCATTACCATTGCTCTCAAAACGGCGAATGAAAACATCATGAGGAAATCGGTGAAATGAAATGAAATTTATTTGCAAGAATTGTAGTACATTACAGCTGGTCGGGTTTTTTTTAGGTTTCTAAAACAATTCGCTAAAACTAGCTTACAAATAATTATTACTTATTAATTGATACAAATATAATTAAATCAATGATAATAAAATTGGAACATAAATCCTAGTTATTAAATTAACAATAGAAATGTCAAACATTTGTCAAATTGTAATAAGTTAAATGTCAGTGTAAATATTTAAAGTTTAGGTACTCATTCACAGAATAGAATAATGTTTCTATAAGCCATTTGAATGGTATGTCCTTGAAATAAAAATTCGAAGACATAAAATGACCTCTACCAACTCGCCAACGTGACATTCTACCAAGAGAAGGCCCGTGACCCAGCAGTGGGAACATTATAGGCTGCAGATTATGATGATGATTTTGTTACGTTTCTGAAGAGTTGCATACTTACGGTATAATACGGTGTAAATTCAGTCAACGGCTCGCACGCTATGGGACAGTTCACACATATTTATGTTACAACCATTGATCTATTAAAAGCGGTAGATCGATACGGGACTTAATAACAGCGCGGACCTATTAAACTAAGTGATGCCCGTAGTGGCACTCTGTCGCGCACGGGATATCGTTGATCAAACATTCGGCAAACATTTGGCAGCTAACGCGATTTCGCTCGCACGACAGTTGCTCTTGTCTATCGGTAACTGTAGGTTTGCGACTGTGATCAAACCGATTGCATGTAGTCGTGCAGGTCTACTGATTGCGATGATATCTTCCTCCTTTTAATGTAGTAAAAAAAAAACAAAGAAAGAAAAAAATAAAAAAATGTAACAACGTATTTTTTAACAGCTAGTGTCAAAATATTACCTTCGAGTAGCTCTGCTTACTTTTTTACTTAGTAAGTAAAAAGTATAAGTAGTATGAGTTTAATGTATGAGTTTAATGTTATGTTTAATGTATGAGATTAATGTTATGAGTTTCATGTATGAGTTTAATGTATGAGTTTAATATACGAGTTTAATGTATGAGTTATGTTATGAGTTTAATGTTTTGAGTTTAATATACGAGTTTAATGTATGAGTTTAATGTATGCGTTTGGTATGAGTTTAATGTATGAGTTAAATACTTACATAATATGTATGTTTAATGTTATTATTTAGTGTGATAAGGAATTATGTTTTGCGGAAATTGTTTCAATAGGTTAGAGATACCTATATTTCATTTAGAAGGGTTTTGTAGGTATTATAAAAAAGATCTTTCAGTCGTCTTTCACGACACGGAAAATTGACGAAGTGCCGACGGTGTTCCTAACCACAACAACTGTAGGCAAGGAAACAATAATGATAATACCGGCCTCATATTGTATTGTCGAGCATTGATCATTACTACGCTTGTTCAAGACAGCCCGTCTTTAGCAATTTCAGACTTATCTGACAAGAGGAAAATGCACAAAGTAGGTTTGTCTTAAAAAAATTGCCAAATGTATAGTTTGTGGTAGCGGAAAAAATATATGTTATTCTTGAACATATTTCTCAGAACTTGGTGGTTACCAAAACACGTTTAGTAAAAAAAAACTTGATACAAATTAACGGTAAACTAACCATTTAATTTGAGTTCCAATCCAAAATATCTTTAAATATCAACGTACGGTTGGTATATAATTAATAACGAGGACTTCTTATTTGAATGTAGAACTTGGTTGTTTTTTATTTTCGATTACTCTTACTTTTTAGTACAGTACTACAATTTTTTTTTATTTTTTTTATTTAGGATGGGTTTGCTCTTGACCTTAGTCTAGGGCAGAGGTGACAGAGACAAAGTCGACGATGGAGTGAGCTTACCCAGAAGAAGCCTGTTCAGAAACGTTCGGAAACACAGACGCAGGCAGGTTCCACTCTTTTGCTGTGCGCATTATAAAAGACATTTGGAAACGGTTAGTGCGAATTGGTTTTGAATTTTTGAGTAAATAGAGAATTGCTTCATATTTTGCAATAAATTACAAGCGTTGTGTCATCGCGCTTCTCTTTCTTTTGTATGCAGTCTGACAGTGACTGCGCTTTAGCTGTTGTCAGCGTTTAACTAGCAGTCCTGTTAAGCGGAGTAATTGCGTAACACACTATCAGTTCCAATGGGTTTCATTTTGACCGTTCAACAACATTCATTGCGTTATTTATGTTGTTGAGTAGACAAATTTTTCGAACATAAGAAGCAATGCATTAGCCTTAGGGCTTCTTCAGACGTACCACAACCACACCACGTCGCAACGACAAAATGCTGTCAAGCAGTGGTTACGTGTGAATAGTGTCGCTGCAGTTTTTTGTAGATGCGTTGTGGTACCGACAAAATGTCGTTGTGGTTGCGTTGTCGTCAGTAGTTGCGATGCGGTTACGTGGTGTGCAGACACAGTTCGACTCCGGTTTTCATAGCGGAAACACGTTTTGACTGACCAAACTCATGGAATTCGAAGAGGAAACTTTGTTATTGCTATCCTTGCTATGGCAGAATGAAGGAACCGCGGGAGGGGAAAGCGCGGGCGGCGTGCGTGCATCGAGTTTGTTTCGCCATTTCTTCTCAGGGGTAGTCAGATAGGAAATGTCGGCTACATCTAGATTTTTTTTATTTTTTATATGACGTGTAAAAGTGATTTTAATATCCTATTTACAGAATAAACGATTTCATTTCATTTCATTTCATTGTCGTTGCGTCGACGCAACGTTGTGTTTGCGATGTGGTCGGCCACTAGTTCGCAGTGTCGCGTTGTGGTTGCGATGTGGTCGGTATCACACACACGGTCGATAACGACTGCAAAATGTGCTACTTACGTGTAATAGTCCTATTCATTTTTAATACGAAATATACGCCCGGCCACGTGGTGTGGTTGAGGTGTGGTTGTAGTCGTGGTGTGGTTGTGGTACGTGTGAAGAAGCCCTTATACTACAAAATCATTCAGAGTGTGATAGATTTTTTAACTTTTATAAAATTAATTAGGGTGCTGGTTACCTCACGATGTTTTTCCTATATACAAATATATAATCGAATTAAATTCTGAACAAATAGTCTATCAGTTGTGTCTGGATAAGTGCTAGGTCGCCATTAACACAAACAATGTACTGTGAAGGTTTATTGTGTACAACTGGCGCAATTTCTTTTGTTCTGCTTTTATCAACGTCTTTGAAACACGCGATTGTTAATAGATGGGGCTATTTATTTAACTTTGAGGGTTTGTTTTAGTTAGAGAAATATTGTATGTATACTTTTATAATTGTTCAAGTGTGTGTGAGTTGTGTGTTGTTGATTGAGTCTCTATCGGAAAGACCTTTTCGCTGAAAGACAATTCACGTTGATTGACATGAAATCAAGTAACCTAGATAGCCGAAAGACAATTCAGCTACATGTTATAAAAGCAGAGTACCCAGTCAGCAGAGAGTCAACTCAGCTGGACGACATAAATGTAGAATGAGCTAGTAGCAAAACGTCTGGAATTGCGAATAGTTTTTTTTATCCATTTTTTTTTTTTTTTCAGATTTTGTGCAACACTTGTCACGCTAAATATATATATATATATTTTTAATCCTTATTTATTTAGAGGCTTTTACCTTACAAAGGTACGTCAGCCTCATCATACCCTAATCTAATTATTATTACATCTAATTATAATATTATTAATACAAATAAATTATTGTGTAAGTGAGGGAGTTAGGCTGAGGCTACATTAGACCGCGACGCGACCTGCGCGACACATGAGCGATTAAAACAAATAAATGAATGCTCGCGTTTAGGGCTACACCGAACATCAAATATAACTATACTCCATTTGAAATAAGATTAGACATTTAAATAAACTTGTTTACAGTCCATTCACCGATTTTGACTTCTATTCCGTAGGCATAAGGATGGCATTGAAAGCAAAAACGTGGTTACAATACCAACTTTTTATTACAGCTGTCATTGGTCATGCCACCAACGCAATAGAAGTCAAAATCGATTGAACAAACTGTAAAAAAGGTTTATTTGAATGTCTAATCTTATTTCAAACGGAGTCTTTGATTTCTTTAAGCGGTCGGAACAACTTTACTGTAATAACGGCATCGGCTACATCAAAATATGATTAGTACACCTATACGCCGGATTTTCGCTTAGATATAATGTATTAGCCATACCATGTTTATCTCGTTTCGCTCTTCCAGACGCATCGCAAATCGCTGCCCTGTAGCTTCAGCCTTAATGATGCAGCAACCACTTCATAAATCAGAATAGAATACTCTTTATTATGTACACCATAAAAGTTACAAATATAAATGTTTAAATTTTACATAGGGTGACACAATGGGCGGTCTTATCGCTAAAAGCGATCTTTTACAGACAACCTTTGGATGGATTAAAGGGAGCAGGAGTGACAATACTGCAGGTAGTCAGTGGTGTACCATTAACATATACAATAAATACACACATACACAAAGCATACACTTATCTAATAAATATCAGTTAAAAAAAAGTTAAGTGTCTTAATCAGTTTCGCTTCTCCCGAATTAGTTGTAGTTAATATTCTAATGAAAGCCCCAACATCATACATATTAACTTTTAACTCCCGCATCACTATCTCCCTCTCTCTCATGTTCTTTTCACATTCCACCAGCAAATGTTTGACATCTTCGACTTTATTACACACTTGGCAATTAGGGGGCGGCTTTTTTCATTAGGTGTCCAAATTTCCTGGATGGAATATGACCAGAACGCAATCTATGTGCCATAACAACATACATCCTCTTTGTATGACTTTCAGCGAACCAATCAATTTCAAAGCCCAAGCTCAATTTTGAAGCTCAATTTTGAATTTTCAAGCTCCATTTTGAAGCCGAAACCATAAAGGTGGGTTCTATCAGAGCTTTTTGAGAAATAAGCGGAATGCCTCGGAATGTAAGCGGGTAGCAGACAGCGGTATGTAGGAAATTCTTGTATAGCGTTCTGGCCGCAACTGTTAGTTGGATACCGAATAGGGAAGCTACGGACTGGGGACTGCATCCTAATTGCGTAACTCACACACTATCAATCATAATCTGAATGATTTTGAAATAAGTACTTATATTCAATTCAAATCTTTATTGCGTATCTCATGTGTGTACAAGATCTTAAAAATAGTTACAAAGTTCACATGGATTGCTGGGTACAACAATATTACACAATATAAAAAGTAGCTTGCTTGAAAATCATGTAAATATAAATAAATTTGTATACCTACGTCATAATTAAAAAGAATGATAATTATATTCGGTTATCATTAGAAACTTAATCAATTTAAATAAATAATGTCACATTTTAATGATATACGTCATTACATCCTATATCTTCCCGTGGGTGTCATAAAAGACGACTAAGGGACATACTAGAGAATGGGCAGCAGCGTTCTCTATGCATTTTAACATCACACTGCGAGCGCCAACCCGCCTGCCAATCGTGGCGATTATGGCAACCCCCCCCCTCCTTTTAGGGGAGGCCTATGTCCAGCAATGGACGTCTTTCGGCTGAAATGATGATGATGAATGATGACGTCATTACAAATTGTACCATTAACAAAATCAATTAAATTATACCATTACCAATTCAATTACTTTAAAAATACATAACATAACAATAATTGGCATAATTGTAAAGGCTTCTACAGACCAGACCAGCGCGACTCGCGGCGCAACATAAACGCACCGCTCGTCGCACGACACACGGGGTCTTTGTGTCGAGTCGCATGTCGCGCCAGTATGTAGAAGCCTTAATAGACAGTAAAAGTATTGCTAATCCATTGCTTCATATTTTCGACAAATAATGCAACGAATTTAATGCTGTTAAACTGTCAAAATGAAACCCATTGCAACTGAGTGTGTTACGTAATTACCTCGCTGTTTCTTGGATAAAAAAACCGGCCAAGTGCGTGTCGGACCACGCACAATGAAGGGTTCCGTAATTGGGATGAACATTGATGTAGTTGAAAAACATGTTCTCCCATACATCGATATACGCCACATTCAATTTTCCAACTGAAAATTTAAGTTTGTAATCGCAAAAAAGTATATTTTTTTTTGTGATAAAACTACAACCTAATATATTTCGGAATTTTTCCTTTACTTGTGCTGTGTGTGCTTTACCTTGCTTCTTGCCAAATTTCATGATTCTTGGTCAACGGGAAGTACCTTATACTAGATGATGTTTTAGATGCGTTACCTGCGCTCAATAACGGCAAAGTAAATGCCAGGCAATTGTCTGACATTTACAATAATAATAATTATTGTTACGTACGCGCCAATGAACATGCAGCAGCTAGTGACGTAACTAAATATGTATGTTCATCTCTTTCTAACAGCAGATATTGGTATAGGTCTTTCCTTTTCTTCACGCGCTGTATGATTGTAGCTTTCGTGCTAGCATTCGTGATTTAAAAACTGTTTCTTTATTCAAATATCGCGTAAAAGAGCACTACCTTTCCTCTCAACTGTGAGTATTTATATATATATATATATATATATATATTTGTTTATATATGCTTTATGTATTTCTTTAAGTTTATGTAGGTTTTGCACGTGTGTACGTATCCGTGTGTAATTTTTATATTTAAAGTTATGGTATAGTTTAGGTATATTTAACATTTTAGTTTAAAGCTGGGTACTGACCGGCGTTACGGGGCGTAATGTAACGTGTTACACAGCGAGCATTCATGCAGTCAGTACGTCGTGTTACGGGAAAACCAGCAAGCAACGAGCCGCTCGTTGCTCGCTTTGAGTGCTCCACCCGGCTGTCGGTTTTTTGGCGAATCCTTTGACTGGCGGCGACGGAGCACAGAGTTTTGACGAGCATGTTACGTCGATTTTAAGGACACTGCGTAACATGCTCGATGAGTAACACGCTCGATGCGAATGTTACATTACACCTTGTAACGTTGGTCAGTACCCACCTTAAGACTTCGCATATTCATATTTTTCTCTTCTTGTTCTCACACACTATTGTCTACATTTCTTTTTAATTTCTCCTTTCGCAGGTCTGCTGGAAGAAATTTCTTAAGAAATAAGCAGTACCTTTGTACTAAATTATTATTATGTTATATCTCTTTGTATTTTTCTGTGTGTATATAAATAATAAAATAAATAAATAAATAAAATTGTATGCAAGTATGTAGTTACATTCATGGCTTACGCTGTATGAGTGCACTAATATTCGTGTATGACGCGTTTATGTATAATACGTCATTGCCATATTTATAGGTTTGATTTGTTTGATCAATATATGTCGCATAAATCGTCATATTATGTTTTTATTGCGTTGACGTTCGATTTTTTTAGAGCAAATGGACCGTTACGTATTTGATATTAATTTCAACTTAATACCTCCACGCGTTCCTGAGAAAAAGGGTCTTGACAGACTGACAGACAGACGGACCACGAACTGATCCTATAAGGGTTCCGTTTTTTCCTTTTGAGGTACGGAACCCTAAAAAAGAAATAAAGTGCCTCAGTGGAACTTTTTATCCACAACCGGGAAGCTCTTGGCCTTCATCTCACCTGATGGTATGTGATGATAAGACCGAAGGTGGAAGCCAGCTTCACCCGGAATCCTTATAAGAGGTTACCTTAAAGGGGTTATATATATAATTATATATTCTTTGTGGCGACGAATTTACTTTGTGGCGAATATAGTATATTCGCCACAAAGTAAATTCGTCACATTTTTGTACACTCCATACATTGAAAGTGTATTCGCCACTTGCATTAAAAATATGTGTAAGTTCTTGTATGTACTTAAATTTGTCACAACCACAAGTCTTAATTTTAAGTACGTACACACGGCTACACATCAAACTTCTCATTGTAAGGAAATCCTATACAATGCGAGATCAGCTTATACTGGAAATGTATAGCTTGATTTGTAGCCGTGCGTACATGATTTTTGCATAAAATACTGGTAGCAAGCAAAGTTATTGGTTTTTAAATAGATAAATAACGTTGTTATTCTACTTATTGTTTGATTTTTTCTGCTGTCTGGCGGAAGTAAAAAAATTGAGGAATTTACAATAATCAAAATTAATATACGAGTAAGTACTGTGACGAATTTACTTCATGAAAATAGAACTGTGGCTTTACACATACTTTTTTCCGTGGCGAACTTACTTTGTGGCGAATGTACAATAACCCCCTTAAAGTACTCTTATTTGAAGATATCTTTCATATGTCGTTTTGTTACGATATCACGATACTTTATTATTAGCAGCACTTTACCGTGGCAATTTTTTTTTGGGGTATACTTAATTGATCTTTGAAAAAACCTTTACATTAATAATGTATTTCTAGCAAATTAACTTTTGATTTGAAAACTTTTTGATCTTTGAATGGTGATCGTCTTTTCTACTCACTGATCTTCTTTTATCTTTCTGGTCTTTATTAGGGTGCCGTACCCAAAGGGTAAAACGGGAACCCTATTACTAAGGCTCCGCCGTCTGTCTGTCTGTCTGTCCGTCTGTTGCCAGGCTGTATCTCATGAACCGTGGTAGTTAGACAGTTGAAATTTTCACAGATGATGTATTTCTGTTGCCGCTATAACAACATAAAAAATAAATAATTAAATTAAAATAAAACAAATATTTAAGGGGGGCTCCCATACCACAAACGTGATTTTTTGCCATTTTTATAGATAATGGTACGGAATCCTTCGTGCGCTAGTCCGACTTGCACTTGGCCGGTTTTTGTAGATACCATTTTCTTGGTAATTTTTTGACAGTTCCTCTTAGTAAAAAAATATTTTCTTAGTTGTTTACTCTAAAAATAAAGGTCATGAACAGGGCAGAGTACTATTAATAAATTTAAAATGTAATGGAAAAAAAAACCTCATTAGTGATAATTTTCACCTAAAGCTTACCTTCCAAGATGGAGTACCTATCTACCACCTACAAAATAATTAGTATTAATATTTCCAGCATCCGCGGCGTAATACAACAGAAGTAATTAGGGTGATCAATCCTGTTGTCAAATGCTACTCATCCGGCAACCACAATCTTATCAGGAGTCGTTCACCCCACGCCGACCACTCTTGAACATGTTGGGGTGTCTACAGATTGGATGAGTGACGCGCGATTTGACGGTATCGTGTGTTTATGTCCTTATTATATTGTTTACTAGCGGCTGGCTGTGGCTTCGCTCGGATTGCTTTTTCTAAAATAAAAGTAGCCTAAGTTACTCCTTATAACATCAGCTATCAACCAGTGGAAATCCCGTCAATATCGGTCCAGCCGTTTCGGAGATTAGCCGAACAGACTGACAGACAATAATTAAAAAAAAAAAATGAAGTTAAACTTCTTTAGGCACGCTTGACTTGGGGAGTAAGCTGGTGAATACTTATGAGAGCGTTATGGAAGTTACGAGAGCGTTACGGAAGTATAATAATTAGTATTACTATTTGTAAGTTTTACTTCAGTCGTGTGGTCTAAAGCACACTCGTATTTTTTGTTTATGTACTTACCGTATAGTATATTTCCATGCATTTTGTAAAAAGCTGTTATATTGACAATACAAACAGACATCAATTTTATTTATTTGTATTTATAGATAAATGTGCTGTGCTGTAAGCAGAATTTATAAACTCGCAGCTTGCAGCAAGGTATTTTATGTGAGGGCTTTTGTAGGTGTCTGGGCATAATAAACATAATTAAATTAGATAATTACCTATGGCTTTTCATAATTTTGACTTTTATTAATGACAATCTAACATCAACTTACTCAAAAGTTCGCAAATAAGCTCGGCTTAAGCAGAAATATTGCACTAATTTTCATTCCCATTTCAGTTCTAAAACACCTAAATAATGTGTTTTCAATACACCGCGATATACCTACTACGGTGAAGTACGGTGCGATCCTCCTGTACCGTCTGAAGAGGCAGCATATAGACGGAAATTCGGCAGAACCGGCAGAGCGGCGGTATCTCATACCTCCCCCGTGTGTCGAGTTGGGAGGACGTATCGGTCGGGTCGGAAGCTACGCGCGACGCGGTTGTGTGACTGTGATTGTGTGATCGAGCATGTAAGTATTATTCTGAATTTATTTTTAAATTTAGAATTATGGTGATTTTATATTGCGGTATTTTCAGTGTTTATATTTTTAAATTTCCACCGTGTTTTCTTTTTAAATTTAATGAATTTAAAGTTCCTTATTTTTTTTATTTTGCTAATGGAAAATTGTTGTTTTCCTGCGTTTGATTTAGAATTCAAACAAAAAAAAATATGTAAAAGTTTTTGCTGGTTAAATAATTTAGGGTTAAGTAGGTACTTAATACAAGTAGGTACTCAATTTTTTTTACAAATCTGTTTATGAGCTATTTATAACTCTTATTTTTACTTTCACACAAACGATAGATGTCAGCTTATTAAACGCTTTTAATTAATATCGTATTAACAGAAAAAAAAGAGCATAACCATTTATTTTTATAAGAACTTTAACCAATTAAAACATTAAGATTGAAAGTAAAATTCCAGATGTTTTAAATGAAAAATTAAAGAAACGCCGCAAACAATATTCCAGACCACCTAAGTAATTAATTAATTACGTTTAATGCCTCACTTTTCAATTATAACAATGTCTCTGACTTGGTTTGTCAAAGCTCAATATAATTATAATGAGCTTTCTCAAGTTTTATTCCTTCAAGATGTTTTTAATAATTATATACTTTTTAATTTTCATGTTTTTAGGGTTCCGTACCAAAATGGTAAAAAGGAATCCTTATGGTGAGACCAAGTCTGTCTGTCTGTCTGTCACACCTCGATATCTCAAGAACTACTAATGCTATCAACTTGAAATTTAGAATCGTTTTAGATGACGTTTGCCCAAGTATTTTGCAAACAAGAAAGAAATTTAAAAAAATATATCTTTTTTGGAAAAGGGACTGAAAGGGGGTCTTAAAAATTTTAAGTAGGGCTACTAGAGCATGTGGGATATCATATGAAAGAACGCTGTTTGTGCATTCCCAAACATTTTTTATTTTTATTTTAAGCAGCATAGTTTCCGACTTTTGATGAAAAAAAAAAACCGCCCCCCCCTTATCTCCGAAGTTTGCATAGATAAAAATCTGAAATTATTCTATGTGATAGAAGTTTATGTAAAGATATATTATATATAAAAACTGTGCTATTGAGATATTGTGCTGTATATTCCTGTGTAAGTACAGGAAAAATAAAACTATGTCTCTAAATAGCACAGTTTTTCAGAAATCATTAACATCATATATACGTACCGGAACCCTCGGTGCGCGAGTCCGACTCGCTCTTGACCGGTTTTTGTTTTCTTCTATCTGGGATTTCTCCGTATCATTGTTGGCAATAGGCTCGCCCCCTATTACACGGGACTTAAACATAACTGGCGATATGTGGGTGTAACATAGGCACACCTCTGCTAACCCTTCAGGTATTACAGGCGTGATCTTATGTTATGTGCTTTTTTTAGAATCGGTTTTACCTATAATACGTGTTCTGAGCTTGTTTTTATAAACGTCTAAAAATAGAACCAATTTTCCTGGATTTAATTAAAAAATCTCAGATTTAATATAACCCTCGTATATCTTTTCCATTGATTATCATTTTAAATCCCCAATTTAATCACGTCGGGTTTTTATAGTATTAAATAAAATATGATTGACGTGACTACTTACAGAAATAAATCATTTATCATTTAATGAACTACGACGCAATTTCTTACGATATGACAAGTTTATTAACCCGGTTTAATTAAAAAATAAAAATCTGGAACTAAAGATAAATTACCCCTATTAACAACAACTTCCAAAACAACAGTTGTTTAAATTAACAGCCGCACGGCTCCATCGATCAGGTTAAGCTACCCTTCCTGCGGTTAGTCCGTGGATGGGTGACCATCTTTACATACCAAGACTCCTCCGTGCCTCGGAAAGCACGTTAAGCCACAGCTGTCATTCGTGGATCTTTGACAGTCGTTACGGTTCGTCGGAAGCCCGAAAGTTTGGCAACCAGTCTTACCAAGGGGTATCGTGTTACCCAGTAACTGGGTTGTGGAGGTCAGATAGGCAGTCGCTCCATGTAAAATACTGGTATTCAGCTGCATCTGGAATAGAATAGAATAGGTCTTTATTTGCTTAGAATGTAGGTACATAAAAATAAGTTATTAAATTATATAATAGGATCCATGTATAGGTACATTCTGCCTTAATATAGCATGCAAATGAAATACAAAGTTGAGGATACTAAAGATATTACAAACAATTTATCATTGAAGAAGTCCAGCACAGAATAATAACATTTATCTACAAGTAATTCTGTGAAACGTTTTTTAAATTTTTGCAACGGTAAGTTTTTAATTTGGTCAGGTATTTTATTAAAGACTAGCTGACCCGTACCCACTTCGTTGGGTGGTAAACATTTTACCGTCTTTTCATTTTTCGGATTAAATTATGGCCATATGTTATGAACTTATGACACTCACAAAATAATAACGTGGCTTTCAATGGGTAAAAGATTTTTCAAAATCGGTTCAGTAGATCCAGAGATTACCCCTACAACCTCACAAACTATAAAATATTAATATAAGTAGATGAAGCAACGGTTTAGCAAGATCCTTAAAAAAAAATGACTCGTATTCCGTTTGCTCACTATAGGCAAGCGACTTCTCGACAAAATCAATAGCAGTGAATTGGGACTGGGATTGTGAATTCAACTGCACATTTACCGCTGAGTCGGTGACGGTCGGTGATTCTTCAATTTTACCGGCGTGAGGCCTGATTACCTGAATTACCTGAATACCAATTAGAACCTCATTTCATTATCTTTTAGCAGATGCCTGCATACTGAAAAATACTGGCCACCTAGAACTGGCATAAAAACTTTAGAACGTTATCACGCCTGCACTGAAACATACTGGCCACATTTGATCGAAGCTGGCCACCTAGAAAAAAAAATAACTCGTATAAACCTCAAGAAACTTCCAAAAATTCTTATTTCAATGTAAAATATGCATTAACGCGTTGTCGTAAAATTCAATTTAGATCTTTAACTGCATTTGGTACATTTTTCATACGAACATTAAAAACCCTTATTTTCACCCTTAAGCGCCGAATTTCGTAAAATCCTTTGTTAGTGAGCACCTAGAAGTCGAAAGGAACAATCAGGCCAACATTCATGTCTCTAACTTTAAAAACATAGGAGTTTCATACAAACTTTGACACCCCTTTTCAACCGCTTAAGGTGCGAATTTATAAAAATCCTTTCTTAGTGCGCGTCTACACACCATAGAGAGTGCTTGTGCCAAATTTTAGACCTCACGGCCCAGTAGTTTCCGAGATTTCGTGATGAGTGGTCAGTGAGTGGGCTTCTCTTTTATATATATAGATTACAGGAGCCTTACAAATCACATTTCTTTTTAATAAGCTAGTTTTAAATACGCCCGTGAACAATAAGCTGGTTAGACTGGAAGTCGACCACAATTAGTTGGGAAAAGGCTAGGAAGATTGATTAACTTAGCCAACACATCGAATTTGCGTCAATCCCAAATAAATTAAATGTCATGATGCAGTACAAGATAAATAAATAATAAATCTTTTTTTCACCTTTTATAAAAAAAAATCAGCTGTTCCCTACATTTTAACGAATTATTCGAACATAAATGTAGGGAACAGTCTGCTGGTTTTTTTTTCGCGATTTCAGTTTTGGTACCATAGTAAAAGTTGTTAATAATGATGAGTACAATGACCCCTTAAGAGGTTATTGACGTTTTAAAAATAACCCTGTATACTTGTCAAAAAATAATAGGCCTGTTTTGACAGTTTTAATTGAATCGATTTATCGTGAGTATTAGTTGAGTACCGAGTCGTAATGGTTACTTCACTAGTTACGCGACGCGGCCTATTATTGTTTGAATCGTATAGTTACTTTACTAGTTACGTCGCGATGGTTAATCGCGACGTAACCAGTGAATCAACCAATTAAAACTGTCAAAACGGGCCTATTATTTTTTGACAAGTATAGTACACCTACATTTCGCCAGTTATGTTTTAATGGCATGTAATAGGGGGCGAGCCTATTGCCATGAACCGGTTCAGACTCCAGGCTGCTAGGTACTGAGAAATTCCTGATAGAAAACCCAATAACCCTGCGTGACCTGGGAATCGAACCCAGCACCTCATGCTCAGCAGTAGCGCTCGCGAATAGTAGACCATAACGAGGCAGTCTTAAGGCTCTCGCAGATCGGTGTGACGAGAAATCGCGACGCGACTAGTAAGTGCCTGTGCACATCACGTTTTTTAAACGCGTCGTTGATGCGCGTTTGTAGCGATACGGACGCGATACGCACGCGAGTCAGACGCAGCCTGTAGACCTTTGTAGGATAAAAACGCGCCGTCGACGCACGTTTCAAAAACGCGCGTCAACGGCGCGTTTAAAAAACGTGGTGTGCACAGGCCCTAAGGTGAATGAACAATTTCTATGTAAAAATAAACAAAATCGGTTCATCCTTTCAGGAGATATGATGCCACAGACAGACACACAGATACATGGATACACAGATATAATACAGATACACACTACAAACATATAACACCCCTCTTTTCCGTCGGGGGTTAAAAACTTCGTGGACATTGTTCTACAATAATCGCCTCGTTATGTAGATATAGAACAATTTCATTATTTGGTTAATGACATTATTTGTTTATTAAAACTGTGACCCATTTCATTTAGTAGGTATGCTACGGAGATAAGGAAATTATTCGGTTTTTATTGTATGTACTCAGATTGATGCTTTGTGTTGCCTACCTATTTATTTTCTTATTTCCTAGCAACGGGGTCATTATTCACAAAAATTGAGCACAAAATGTAAGATCATAATAACGTAAAATGTATTGTATTTCTTATTTTTGCTAAATAAGTACAATTATTCTTATTCATTTTCAATCAATGATGAATAAAATTGAATGAAAACTAGGTACTTACTTATTATTCTGTAAGATACAGACATAATTGGTATTTTTCATTTTTAGTTTACAGTTATTACCTATATTATAGGGTGAGGAGCAAATTTATGAAATAAGTTTAGAATTACCATAATCGTCCTTTAAAATAAATACAAAAGTGTGAAAAAAACGGTTATTTTCTGACTTAAATTAAAAAAAAAAACACTCGGTGTTTCAAACGTTCTAATTTTAAAACTTTAAATGAATGGTGTGTATACAGGCTGCTTCATTATTTGGTTATTTCTTCCAGTACGCTGGGTGTGCCTAGAACTTGCCATTGCCATTCAAAGGCTAAACGCTTGTTAGTAAAAGCAAAACGCAGACCGTTTGACAAGCTTTTATGTCGACAAACTCCTAGACTTCAAGTAAGTAAATATATTTTCAGAATTTTCAGTCTTTGTGTTCCATTATTAATCTATTCTGGGAACATTTCAATGAATTTTACTAGTATTTGAAGATTCTTTTTTTAACTTTAAAGTTTTTATTTTTAGAAAAATAATATTAATAAACAATGTGCGCTTAGCTTTGAAGGTACTCACAAAATTAACGGGTGTTAGGTGAACCGTTTTTTCCGTTAGCTGTTCCCTACATTTTGACGAGTTCAGCGAACTTAAATGTAGGGAACAGCTGATTTTTTTTTCGCGATTTCAAGGTTGGTCTCATAGTAAAAGTTGTTCATACTCGTAATGATGAGTACAATGACCCCTTAAGAGGTTTAGTATAAACAAAAACTAATGTTGTATACTACTGCCATGAATTTTTTCACATACCCAAAACCAACCATTTAGCTGGCAGGGGAGGGGGGGACACTTGACTCTAACAAAAAATAGCACTTTTAAGCTTAATATTACGCAAACGAATCTAAAAATTGAAAAATGTTATTCACATACCCACAATATTTTTAAACGGCCTATCCAACGATACCCCACACCATGTATTAGACGAGAAAAAAAATATCATCCCCGTTTTACGTGCAAGGGATACCTCCCTTGCACGTAAAACGGGGATGATATTTTTTTTCCTAAAAAAAAATGTTTTTCATGGTTTTATTTTACGATTTTTTTGGCGTGATTAATATGTACACCCATGCCAAATTACAGCTTTCTAGAACTTAGCGTCTCTGAGCTAAGCCAGGGACAGACGGACAGACGGACAGACAGACAGACAGACGGACATGGCGAAACTATAAGGGTTCCTTGTTTACTACGGAACCCTAAAAAAGAATGAATCTTATGGGTTCGCGTCACCGACATGCTTATGTTAACAGTATTATATGTAGCTATGAGTATGACGTGTTGCTTCATAGTTTTAAGTGTTCTCTTGTGTCGGCAGTCCCCATGTGTGCCTACTACCTACATATCTATCTATAATTATTGTGTTCAATTCTATTATAAATTCAATAGGCTCCGATACTAACAAGCCTCCAAATTTCTTATTTTCATTTCTTCCAAATTGTTTCTTTCAATTATCCTCTGTTTACCTCGATGTGAAACAATATATTTGGTAAATAAATAGAAACCCTTTTGTTTGTCGGAACAAATTGATTCAAGATTAAGGTAATTCTATTGTAAATTAAAACCACTTTGGAACAATGGTAAACTTCGTTATTTTTTGGAAACAATATTTTGATTTGGGCTTTCGATTAAGTATTTAATTTAATTTTGAATATTTTGTATTCTCCATTTTCTGTACGAAAACAGCCTTCATAAATGAAATGTTTCCTGTACCCAACTGGTAAAATATATGGGCTTTCGATTAAGTATAGGTAATTTAATGTTGAATATTATGTTGTATTCTCCATTTTCTGTACGAAACCTTTATGAAATGTTTCCTGTATCCATCAGGTAGAAATAGATTAACCTGGCTAATCATTTAAGATTTATGTATGAAAATTTTAATGCCAAAAGTGGTTAATATAATAAATTATAATTGCTTGTCAAAATTAAAAGTGCAGGTACCGCAATGCTTATTTCCAGGCAATTATAAATTTACTATAAAACAAAAATTATAGGTTGGTAGATATCTATGTATAAACATTGAACAACCTGTACATTTTACAAATGTCTTATTTCTAATTCTAAATAATTATTCAAATTCGGAATTCAAAACAAGGAGGTACATTTTTCTAAAACGCAAGCACAATGCGGCCAGTTCTTCAGAACAATAGACAAACAGATGAACAAAAGGTGTCAACGTGGGGTTTTTACAGCCCTTTCTATGCTATGCCCATTCTACGGCCTTTCTTTAGGAATGACTAGACAGTTCTCATTCTAAGTTGTGGGCCGTTGTTGTCGCCCTTTCTAAATAATTGTTTGGTTATCTAATGCTTTTCATGTTGTTGGCATGAATTAGTTGGTATTGTTACAATGTATTTCATAGGTTTGTTTGTCATTGCCGGTTTGGGGTGGGATTGTTTGTTTATTTTTATGGTCACTTGACGATGAAAGGTGTTGCGTCAAGTGTAGCGGATCTTTATATATTTATAGGGTTCCGTACCAAAATGGTAAAAAGGAACCCTTGTGGTGAGACTAAGTCTGTCTGTCTATCACACCTGGATGTCTCAAGAACTACTAATGCTATCAACTTGAAATTTAGAATAGTTTTAGATGACGTTTGCCCAACTACTTTTCAAATAAGAAATAAATTAAAAAAAATATATCTTTTTTGCAAAAGGGACTGAAAGGGGGTCTTAAAAATGTGTAGTGGGGCTACTAAGGTATGTGGGGTATCATATGAAAGAACGCTGTTTGCATATTCTCAAACATTTATTTTTATTTTTTTAGGCAGCATAGTTTCCGACTTTTGATGAAAAATTTAAAAAAAAATACCGTTCCCCCCTTATCTCCGAAGGTTGCATAGATAAATATCTGAAATTATTCTGTGTGATAGAAGTTTATGTAAAGATTACAGGAAAAATAAAACGATGTCTCTAAATAGCACAGTTTTTCAGAAATCATCAACATCATTTTATACGTACGGAACCCTTGGTGCGCGAGTCCGACTCCCTCTTGACCGGTTTTTTTTTTTACTTTCTGGATGATAAGTAGTTCAAGCCATTCAAAGTGTTAAAACATTTTTGGTACTATGGCCCTGTGGCTATAAAATGAAATGAAATCGTTTATAATTCTGTAAATAGGATATCGGAATCACTTTTACACGTCATCATTAAAAAATAAAAATATAAAATAAGTTAGATGTAGTCGACATTTCCTATCTGAGAAGAAATGGCGAAACAAACTCAGGGGTCAAAGTCTCTTTTAAAGTCCAGACATAATCTTGGTCAGATCATGTAAGGACCATGTAGATTCGTGTCTGAAATGGATTTTTGAGGAAAGAACCAGCCAAATTTGAGTGGACCTGTCCAATCAGTGCAAGCATTTGTCAGTAATCGTGGGAGCTAAACGACTCGACGAAAAATCCCATAGAAAGGACATTTGGGTAGGCCGTATAAGTGTTCAAAATTATAGACCATCATTAAAACTAACTGAGAAGAAGAAAAAAAAAACCGGTCAAGAGCGAGTCGGACTCGCGCACCGAGGGTTCCGTACGTATAAAATGATGTTGATGAGACATCGTTTTATTTTTCTTGTAATCTTTACATAAACTCCTATCACATAGAATAATTTCAGATTTTTATCTATGCAAAATTCTCAAAATAATTTTTCAAAAAAAAAGTCATAAATCGAGGTTCGGCTCTCGCCTATTTCCTCCTCCAATATTGGACCAATTTAAAAGATATTTCTTATACTGAATAAGAAGGATATATACTGTGCCCCTATGTTTTCTTTTTTGATGATACATTATCTTTATAAGGGCTGGAACCCTCTGAAAATGCCCAAAATTGCCTGTTTAGACCGCTGACAACAGAAGGCTATTGTACAAATTTGCCAACTATTAATAAAAAAAGAAAAACATAGGGACACAGTATATATCCTTCTTATTCAGTATAAGAAATATCTTTTAAATTGGTCCTATATTGGAGGAGGAAATAGGCGAGAGCCGAACCTCGATTTATGACTTTTTACTCTAAAAGTCTCTCCGCCCGCATTTCCTCATAAGGGCCCGTAGCATGCGTAGTTCATACAAACGTCATACCAAAATAATTTGTAAATTAAACATAATTATACAGGCAGTACATAATTATATTAACAAAAAATAGTGTAAAATATTTTCCTTTGCCTAGCAACATTTTCAATGTAATTGCAAATTTACGATTTATTCATTTGTTTTGATAAATGTTTAATACAAAAAATATAAGATGCTAGTACTTACCCGTGAAATGGAATCTATAAATTTTTCTCGTGCATTATGTGATGAGTTGTTCACCCTTTCACTACACAGTACGTCATTTTTTTGTAAAATTGCGCGACCTCTTTATTGTAATACTTGGTCTAGATTACTGACGTGCCAAAAGTCCTAGGTAGCCTTTGAAGGCTAACATGAAATGGCTTCACTTTGCATACGAGTACTGCGGTTCTAAGCTTATTACTTCTATGGTTTTAGGTACTTACCTATACTTACAGTAGGTAATCTTATTGAGAGTTCAAATAAAGGTGACGTATTTTAATAACAACTCGGAAATTACTGTTATTTAATATTTATAAATATTTTTATCTCTTTAAATATTTAGGAATTTATTTTCGATTGACCTTTAACTGGAATCATAAAACTATCTGATCTACATAGATATTGTTTCTACAGTCGTTAAATAAACAATTAATCATGGAAATGCTCCGAAGTGTTTGACACTAGTTTAAAGGCTCGTACAGACTGGTGCGACTCGACACTAGTAAGACAATTTCTTTGTCACTGCCTGACGTGCCCGCGATATCGCGCGAGCCTGTACGAGTCTTAATTTTGCTTTTTTGTCTTCCACACCCTAAAGGCTTGTGCAGACTGGCTCAATATCACGGGCGTGACACGCGTCTCACTGCCTGTCACGCCCGCGATATTGCACCGATCTGCATCTGCACGTCACACTATCAATCAAAACCTGAATGATTTTGAAGTATGTATGTTGCTAATCCATTGCTTCATATGTTCTAAAAACTTGTCTGCTCAACAACGTAAATAACGCAATCAATGTCGTTGAACTGTCAAAATGAAACCCATGGCTACTGATAGTGTGTTAGGTAACGCTGGATATACAATGTGGAAACAAACATACGACAGTAAATGAAAACACTGGCAATACCTTAACTAGTCATTATTCTAAGAGCAATACAAAAGGCTGCGTTCAGACGACACGCGCCAGCTACGCACACGCCACCCGCCCGCCCCACGCCCGCTCCGCTCGCTATGAAATTTGTTGTATATAGTTTGAGTCTTATGACATCTCAATAGATCTCAAATTGCATTTATCGAAGTCAACCCGCACACACCATGCGCCCGCCTTGCACCCGCCCCGCGTTCACCCCGCACACGCCTTGTGCTCGCGCTTCGGCTAGTGTGCCGTATTGACTGTGATCAAGGGCGTTTCTTGATTAAATAATAAGTAGTGTAAATAAACGGGTGCGAGGCGGGCGCGTGGCGTGTGCGGATTTTTCGCGTGGTCGGCGCGGGTTATCTGAACACGGCCTAAGAGTATTTTAGAACTATCAAATAAATCCTAGGTTCGAAATTTAAAGTGTTTTATTTTTAACAAACTAAATAGTGATGAAATAGTGATGGGCCGACTATCATCATCATCATAATTTCAACCGAAAGACGTCAATTGCTGGACATAGGCCTCCCCAGAGTGGGGGTTTGCCATAATCGCCACGCTTAGCAGGCGGGTTGGCGGTCGCAGTATGGTGTTAAAATGCATAGAGAGCGTTGCTGCCCATTCTCTAGTAAATCTCTTAGTCGCGTTTTACGACACCTACGGGAAGAAATGGGGTGGTGCTATTCTTTACGTCCGGCACCAAACGGGTCACCAAATGGGCCGACTATGAGTTTTTCCAATCTTTGACTAACTATTAGTGAGTAAACTATTGGATATATTATATGATGATAGATATTATAATTAGGTAGTGGTTACCTAATATCTCATCCATCATAGAGGTTTTAAAAGCTCTAATCAATTTAAATAGTCTAACAAATATGATTCAAATTATTAAGATTGATTTGCGGAATAACCAGCTTTCACGAGATTTATATTTGATCAGGTTTTAAAAAAAACGGTGAATAATCTTTGTAGGTACCCGTGATAAGAGTTAGTCTATTTGCAAAACCGGCCAAGTGCGTGTCGGACCACGCACAGTCAAGGATTCCCTAGTTGGGATGAATTTAACCCAAGACCAAACTTAAGAAGATATATGCCAGTGACCTTGATTGTTTAGCTTGCGTGTTCTGTACTGAGCTCACGCAGTAATAGGACTCACCTATCAAGGAGCGCTATCAACGATGCGTTGCGTGAGTTCAGTACAGAACACGCAAACTAACCACTCAAGGTCACTGGCATATATCTGCGTCTTAAGATGGATTTTAGCAGAAATATTTACAATATCACTTTGCTTATAGAACATTTAAGTTTAAAATAAACTCTCGCATAATATTATCATTTTAGAGTCGAGAGAGTAAACTAGTTAGTGTTATGACCTCTATAAACTCTAAACTCTAAAACCATCGTAAACCCCTCATGAGGCGATGATATCAAGCAGCTGTTTAAGTTTATTAGGGATTAACAGAAGAGGGTCAAGATTCGTCTAGACTTAGTTTAGGACTTAGCTCCAATAAGATTAATAATGATGATCAGGGGTTCTACTCAGAAGATAAATCCGAAGTATCGGCTGAATGTTCCGCCGTTTCCAGGGGGTCTACGCCGAACATAAATCTGTATCGGCCGAATATTCGGCCGTTGCTTGACTACGGCTAACTATGGCAGACTACGGCAAAAAAAAATAACGATAGTCAAAGAGATAAGCCTAACTCAAAAAATTTGTCGGGTAAGGATTCAAAGTCAAAAAAGGAAACTATGGAAGTTATACAACGGCTGAACACTCGGCCGATACTTCGGATTAACGCTTCGGAGTAGACCCCCTGACTACGGCTGAAAACGGCGAAAGAAAAGAAAAAAAAAACCGGCCAAGTGCGTGTTAGTCCGACCCGTCCGACACGCACTTGGCCGACCAACTTAACATTGTAGTTGAAAAGTATGTTCTCCCATACGCTACGGTTAATTTTCCAACTGCAAATGTAAGTTTGTAATCGCAAAAAAGTATATTTTATGTGATAAAAGATAAAACTCAAATTAGCAATTTCGGACTTTTTCCTTTACTTGTGCTGTCAGACCTTGCTTCTTGCCAAATTCCATAATTCTAGGTCAACGGGAAGTACCCTATAGGTTTTGATTTATTTGCGAGTATCAAAATATGTCGCATAAATCGCTGTATTTTTTTATTGCGTAGAAATAGAAGCTTGATTTTTTTAGAGCACCAAGCGACCGTAGACCTACGTATTTGATTTCAGACTGTGACCTCTGAGTTCGTTTCGCCCTTTCTTCTCAGAGCAGTCAGATATTAAACGCCGACCTCATCCAGTTTAAAAAATATGATTGACGTGTATAAGTGTTTGTACAAACCTAATTACAGAAATAAAAATCATTTATCGTCATTTATCACAATGTATGTATTTTTCGACCACTTTTAGTTTGCATCGAAAAGTTAGTAGGTCGTGAGAAAAAGAGCAAAAACTTAGATAAGAGCCAATACCTAAACAGTCAGTAACTTACAATCCGGAGACAGGATGGGTATCGACATCTTAAGACCCATATATTTGCCAGTGACCTTGAGTGGTTAGCTTGCGTGTTCTGTACTGAGCTCACGCAACGCGTCGTACGTTCAGCAGTAATAGGACTCGCCCATCATGGAGCGTTGCCCCCAATTTCACGCATTATTAATTTTTATTCAGAAAACAAATGGTATTTTAATAAAACGCGTATACTAAAAGATCAATAATTAAACTATCTTTAAATTGGTGAAGGTTTCAGAAAAATACGCTTGGTAGATTTTGCGCCATTCTCAGTTTTTTATCCGCGCTAGACATAATTTTACAAATTAATTTCACTATGTAATATAAACATAATGTAAAATATTCACATATTAAATTATTTAAAAAATGCTCTAATTTAACATATATTTTTTTCAAATAATTAACACTACTCGTTTAGACGTGATCTTCAATAAAAAACATTAAAAGTCGGTTATCATCGCCGTTTACGACTTACGGCATTTCATACAAACTTTCAAACCCTTGTTTTTCGAAATTTCTGAACCGATTTTAATGAAACTTCATACGCATAAGCATACAAAGGTCTAAAAAGTTAGTAAAGAACACTTTGCCCGACCTGGGAATCGAAACCAGGACCTCATGCTCAGCAGTCGCGCTTGCGACCACTAGATCAAGGATAGTCACACAAAAAAAAACAGTAGTATATTAAAAATAAACAGAATTAACTACCCACCTACATTTTCCACAGACTTTTCTTCATACTCAAATAAAAAGAAATTTAAGTACACCAAATAAACATTGAATATAAAATATATTCAATGTCTATTTGGTGTACTTCATTTCTTTTTATTCACTCAAAAAATAGGCATCATAAAGACGCAATTCCAATTTTAAGATTGTGAAATAATTATTATTAGAGGCTGTTTAAATGCTAATTTGAACAGTTTATTTTTTTCTGGCAACCCAATGAGTTTTTTGGCGCGAATAGCGTCATTTTATCTTTTTAAAACAGCTAGTATGTCTCATAGAGCTCTTTGTTCTTCAAACAGACTGGAGTGTTCTGGAGCGTGTTAAAAATACCCTCTTTCTCGAAGAGAATATTTATGAACATTTTTAAAGTTTTCTTGACACAAACATGATCGTCTTCAGAGAATACATAATAGTTGCATATTCTGTAGCCTGCCTGTTATTATAACAGTGTCGAAGGTTAAAGTATATGCTTGCCGCGGTCGGTTCGTGGATGGGTGACCATTCATTACCCACATAATGAGACCCCTCCGTGCCTCGGAATGGACGTTCAGCAGTTGATCCCGGCTATCATTCGTAGATCTTTGACATTCGCCACGGGTAGTCAGAACCCCAAAAGTCCAGTCTTACCAAAGGATATCGTGTTACCCAGTAACAAATTTATTTATTTCATCATCATCATCATTTCAGCACATAGGCCTCCCCCAAAGGGGGGGTTTGCCATAATCACCACGCTTGGCAGGCGGGTTGGCGATCGCAGTATGATGTTAAAATGCATAGAGAACGCTGCTGCCCATTCTCTAGTAAGTCCCTTAGTCGCCTTTTACGACACCCACGGGAAGAAATAGGGGGGTGCTATTCTTTACGTTCGGCACCACACAGACAATTATTTATTTATATTATTAAACCCATTCCAGACCACATCTAATTATGGCTAAGCAGCCGATTGTAGGTAACAAAGAAAAAAAAATATTATTAGGTATTTTATTTATATTATTATTGTGTATTGTATTATTGTAAATTTAAACTTTATTATTAGCATGTAAATATTTTGGGGCTTGTGGCTAAGTCATAACAGCCGCACGATAAGGCTTGCCGCGGTTGGTCCGTGGATGGGTTACCATATTAAGACCCCTCCGTGCCTCGGAAAGCACGTTAAGAGGAAATGCGGGCGGAGAGACTTTTAGAGTAAAAAGTCATAAATCGAGTTTCGGCTCTCGCCTATTTTCTCCTCCAATACTGGATCAATTTAAAAGATATTTCTTATACTGAATAGAAAGGATATATACTGTGTCTCTATGTTTTCCTTTTTGATGATACATTATCTTTATAAGAGCTGGAACCCTCTGAAAATGCTCAAAATTGCCTGTTTAGACCGCTGACAACAGAGGGCTATTGTACAAATTTGCCAACTATTAATAAAAAAAGAAAAACATAGGGACACAGCATATATCCTTCTTATTCAGTATAAGAAATATCTTTTAAATTGGTCCAATATTGGAGGAGGAAATAGGCGAGAGCCGAACCTCGAATTATGACTTTTTACTCTAAAAGTCTCTCCGCCCGCATTTCCTCTTAAGCCTTTGATCCCGGCTATTATTCATACATCTTTGACATTCGTTACGGGTCGTCAGAAGCCCGAAAGTTTGACAACCAGTCTTACCAAGGGGTATCGTATTACCCAATTGTGGAGGTCAGATAGGCAGTTGCTTCATGTAAAATACCTACTGGTTTTCAGTTAAATCCGGTTAGACTGAAAGTAGACACCAAAATAGTTTGGAAAAGGGTGGGCAGATGATGATGATGATGATGAGGTGCATTAATTGTGGCATTGCTGTGCAGTGGATTCGCAGACATATCGTGTCAAGAGTTCAAGACGAGGGACCGTACAACCCCGGTTAAGAGTACCTTTACCATGATGTAACCCATTGAAAGGGTTTTATATTAGAAACCCATTGAAAGGGTTTTATATTAGAAACCCATTGAAAGGATTACATGATAACCCATTGAATGGGTTTTATACTTGAAACCCAGTGAAAGGGTTACATGATAACCCATTCAATGTGTTCTATACCTACTTACTTGAAACCCAAAAACATGAAAAAATCATAATATTATGTTAATTCGATATCCGCCCAGCACGCTACCCGCATGACCAATTCTATCTCTATTCTACCCAGGGACCATTTTGGTTACCTTTTTAGAAAAACTCTATCGAAAACCCTTTCAATGGGTTACCAAAATTTAATTTAAGCCGTTCATAAGGTTTACCCATATCGTATGGGTTTTTGTTTAACCGCTTAGAAAAACCCTACCGAAAACCCTTTCAATGTGTAACCAAAATGGTCCCTGGTCAAGACTGGCGTTACCCCTGCAAATGAGACTTGCTCGATGGTTAGCAAATCGTGGGTATCGTGTAACCCAGTAACTGGGTTGTCGAGGTCAGATTGGCAGTTGCTTCATGTGAAATACTTGCAGGTGTTCTGCTGCCGGACTATACTGATAGCCGACCTCATCGTGTTTGGGAAAAGGCTAGGCAGATTTAATCATTTTATGTATTCGTAAAATCTTTCAGAGGCATTTTTTATTTTAATCTAGCTGCGCCCCGCGGTTGCACCCGCATAAATCTCGATCCCATGGGAATATCGGGATCAGGTCATGTTCTACCCAATTCCGTTCAGCCGTTTTAGCTTGAAAGCGTAACAAACAAACAAACTCACTTTCTGATTTGTAATAGTTAGGTTTAAAGCAAGCGACTCCCTTGCTTCGCACGGTGTGTACGACTCGAGATTTCTTGATTATACAACATGTCCCAGAATTAACGTACAACCTCTTAAAGGGTCACTGTGAACTCGTCATTATGAACAACTTTTACTATGGGACCAAACCTGAAATCTACATTTTGACGAGTTATTCGAACATAAATGAAGAGCAGATTTTGTTTTTCGCGATTTCACGTTTGATATCTATAAATGGTATAGGAAACAACTTTGAATCTAAACTCAACTAATTTTATCTGCTGTCTAACAACACTACGCACTAAACCCAGGGTTACCACATAAAATAAACAAACCAGAAATTTGCAATAAAAAATAAATTGTTCAAGAGTTCATTACACTCGGGGACCAGAAAAATGATCTATTATTAATAGATGTTCGTGAAATAAACTGAGTTGCGTATCTGAGGGCAAGGGTGACACGATAGGCCTTGTAGTGAAGCAACTCTGTTGCGACGACGGTTTGTTGCCTCAAATGGGCTTTTTAATTGCTATTAAGTATTCTGAGGAATTGTTCCTTTTACCAATTATGATTTGGCGAGGTTAATCTAGGTCTACCTACATAGTCGGTTTTGTTGCAAAATGTCAAGTTTAAAAAAAAAAATATTTAGGATGGGTTTGCTCTTGACCTTAGTCTAGGGCAGAGGTGACAGAGACAAAGTCGACGATGGAGTGAGCTTACCCAGAAGATGCCTGTTTACTCTAACTTTGAAGAGAGGGTTGGGTTGTATGCGTTCGGAAACACGTCCGTGTTTCCGAAGCAAGGTAAGCAGGTAGAGAGTTCCACTCTTTTGCTGTGCGCATTATAAAAGTCATTTGGACACGCTTAGTGCGAATTGGTGGAATAGCAACAAGGAAGGGATGGTAACCTGCAGTGCGTCTAGATGTCCGATAATAGAAGGGGGCCGGTAGAATGAGGTCGTGGAGTTCTTGGGCACACTCACCGAAGTTTAATCTCTATGTTGCTCGGATATATTTTACAACTACCTTCTGCCCGCGACTTTGTCTGCGTTAATCGGGATAAAAAGTATCAAATGTACTAACCTCCGTCATGGTCTATTCATGTGCTAAATATCCTGCACATCCAGTCAGCTGTTTTAGCTTGAAAGCGTAACAAACTCACTTTCGCATTTATAATAATAATTATGATTATTGAATTACTAGCTGGGTCCCGCGGTTTCACCGGCATAAGGTTCGATTCCGTGGGAATATCGGGATTAAAAGTATCCTGTGGCCTAATCCAGGTCATAGCCTATCCATGTGCAAATTTCATCGAATTCAGTTTAGCCGTTTTAGCGTGAAGGCGTAACAAACAAACAAACCAATAAACAAACTCACTTTCACATTTGTAATATTAGTTAGGGTTCTTATTAATTAGTAGAAAGTAATAGATATTGGCTAACGCTTTAGAAAATGAATAATAAAATACCAATAATGATTGAAAAATAATTGCGTGTTAATTAATAATATAATTATTTCCCTACCAACTATATACATTATGGTACGCAATAAAGAATTGAAAATTGAAAACATCGCAAAAAAACTTATGGCTTACTGTACTGAGGCATTTTATTTTATTTAGACATTAATTTAGGTGTCGCTTAGTGTTAGTGAAAATGTCAACACAAAGTGAACAAACGTGGTGATCAATTCTCGTTCCTGCTCTGTTTAACAAAAAGTCTGGAACTTTATGAAAGCAGTGAGACGGTTACAGGCTGATATTATTTTATTTATTACCTACCAAGCTATGGAATATTTCGCTAAAATATGTTCAAAAATGAATATTAATATTAACATCGTTCCAATATATTTTCGTCATTTGTTTAACCGTGCGTTGGGCTAGAGAATAATAAAATTGTACAGAAGCGAACAAACGAAATACAAAACCCGGCCAAGTGAGTGTCAGACCACGCACAATGGTTGGGATGAATTTATCCCAAAAACAAACTTAACATTTTAGTTGAAAAACATGTTCTCCTATACATCGATATACGTCACGGTCAATGGACCCTACTGCAAATTTAAGTTGGTCGACTTTGTTAAGCCCTCGTTAACTTTCAAATGCTTCATATGCATCTTATAAAAAAAACCCTGTTATTAATGTAGTAGACTCTATGGAAATTTAAAGCACTGTTTTTGGGTAGATAAACATTGTCATTATCATCGCTTACGATGGCTACGATAGCCTGCACCCTAATTGCGTAACACAGTTTGAATCACACTTGAGTTTTGAAGGATATTATATAGCTAATCCAATGCTATATAGGTTTAAAAAATCGTCTGCTCAACAACGTAATTAACGCAATGGACGTGCGAGGACTATCATAATGAAACCCATTCCGCCTTATTACAAAACAAGATTTATATTTTGACATGGCTTAAACCATGGAGCCAGTTTTTGTTATAATGAACGTTACAGTGATTGAAATACCTTTCTTTATACAAAACTGAAAACTTAGTTCGGTACTAAGTTGACAATTTTGTGTTTAGGAACTTTACCATAGTCGGAATAAAGTTCGAAATTCAATAATGGCTCCATGTTTTAAACCTGGGGTCTGAAGATAAGCCTTGTTTTGTAATAAGGGGGATTGAAACCAATTGTCATTTTATGCGTGTTACGCAATTAGCCCGCTGACCGGAATGATGGTGATTACTGTTATTACTCATCATTCGCCTGCCCTTATACAATTTATTTGGGATCGGCGCAACGTTTCCTTTTCTTCCATACTTCTCTATTAGTCGTCATCTCGGTACTCACCCCCTTTCTAGCCATATCATATTTCAGACAGTCCATCCACTGTTACTGTTACTAATTACTACTAATTCGAAACGCACATCAAACGTGCCCTTATCAAAAAAGCATATTATGAGATTAAGGACTACGTTGAAGACAAGGAAGTTGGGCATTCATTCCTTCTGTACATGTGGCTTTTCTGGTACCTCATTAACGGCAAAACTATGTAAATGTCTATTAACTGCTCCAAAATTACGATGTTTTTTATTTTATCTTTTTTTACAAACTTCACTGACGTAATGTTTTTCTTATTTGACATTATTATACCTACAATTTTAATTTCAACAAGGTTATAACTTTTATTATTTTAATCATATTTTATATTGTTTTTTTTTGTCAATGTGAGGCCGTTGTAGGCTTAATAGACTGTAGATCTGTAGACCATTTTCTATTTTGTTAAGTATCCTGGTACTTTTAATGGGCCTACGCTGTCCTCTCATACCTATTAACACTGTAATTTGAAAAGATTGTAAAAGCCATTTTTTTTATAAAAGAGTAACCGTGTTGACTTGCCGGCTCTTCTCCATAGGAAACGACCAATTGGAACCGTGCACCTAGCTTCTGACGTTTCATAAGCACTTATGAAACACCATGTAAGCTTATGTGAAATAAAAATATTTTTGATTGATTTTGATTTGATTTGAATTGAAGCAAAAAGTTTAAAATAACCTATACTACATAGTGTTTAAAATGCCTGATTGCAGCCGAAGATTCCCATCTATATGTCGCAGATGGATTGTCGAATTAGCTGTTTTACAAAACCGTTAGATGTTTTACAAAATAGCTACGTTATGTAAAACAGCTGTCTGGATTGCTATTGCAGTTACAATAAGCGTTTGGTGTAGTTTCTAATGCCGAATTGGTTGCAGTAACTAAGCTAGGCCACCCTGACCAATTAATTGGTTTAGGTTAGGTTAGAACTGTGACCAACCGCGCGCTAGTTGAGCGAGTGCTACTTCCAAGTTGGTTGCAGTTACTTGGCTATTTAGTATTCTTAGGACTGACTGAGCTTTTTATTAAAGTTGTCCTTCAAATCACTGTTTTCACTTTAGTTAGGGGAATTTTCACTCATATTACTCGTTTTATTTATTTCTATTTCGGACGCCATTATTGTTGTTATGACACAGCAACGAACGCCACAATTTAGAACTAAAATCTACAATCTGACGTTTCATTTCACGGTGTTTTACATAACCTCTAATCGTAGACCCACTGCATTGACAGATCCAAAACGTTTATGCAATTCTGCGTGTTAAAGTTCAGTAATTATAAAAACACCGCTAAACATCGTTCAGCTGTTTAACATAACGGAGCTGTTTTGTAAAACAGCTGGCGGTTATGTAAAACAGCTGATTAAGCAATCCGTCTGCGACATATCTATACATTTTTTTATTCTATGGCCGTTCCTAAAGAACTCGCTGAATATATTTGAACGACCAAATTGCCTCGTTACTTTTTTATGTAGGTACCTAAACATTGCTGATGAGGAATGTAATTGAGTTTGTATTTCGTTCACTGCTTCCTGAAATACATTTTTTATGCGAAAAATTGTGTTTCATGTACTTACAGTGTGTGCTTATAGTAATCAAAGCGATTATGTACTCGTATGATACTGAGTTTGGTATTTAAACGATGAATATTTTTTTATTAGCTGGAAAATGAAATCCTGTTATTGTGGTAGATATGAGCGTTTACACCTTACAGCATTTCATACAAAATTTCAAGCCCTTGTTTTTCGAAATGACTGAACCGATTATGCAGGATACAAAGGTCTAAAAAGTTAGTAAAGAACATTTTCGAAAAATAGTGTTAAGTACAGCCAAATTAGACCGATTTTAAATTTTCCATAGAAACATACATTTCCAGTTATCTGTTTTTAAATAAGACATTTTGAAAATGTTCATAACTAACTTTTTAGACCTTTGTATCCTGATTATGCGTATGAAGTTTAATTATAATCGGCTCAGTCATTTCGAAAAACAAGGGCTTGAAAGATTCTGTGAAATGCCGTGAGGTGTAAACCCTCTTAATGAAAGAAGAAATAAAAAGAAAGAAAAATAATTTTAATTGTCACAGAAAAAACGTGCGTACGAAAACATAATAATAATAAGTAATTATACCCGAAGGTTACACAAAACAGATCTAAGTGCTGTCACAAACAAACAAATAGCCAGAAGCTGCACGTCATGACTGTGACAAGAAGGCTTGCACTCAGCATGATGCTATGCTATGGGGGACCCACAGCACAGCGCTGATTTTCAGTGGTCAGCCGAAAAAAAAAAATACGTATGGAACCCAAGTCAGGCTTGATAACTTGTACAGACGCCAGCAACTCAATCTACCCAAAACTGTCAAATTTTCCCAATGACATATTTATGCGTCCTAATAATCTTGTTGTAATCAAATCTCATTGGGTAGGGAAAATCACGAAAATCCTACTTATTCTAGCTAGTAATATAAATGAGTTTGTTTATTTGTTTCTTACGCTTGCACGCTAAAACGGCTGAACGGATTTGAATAAAATTTAGCACATAGGTAGACCATGACCTGGATAAGGGCATTGGATACTTTTGATCTTGATATTCCCACGGGATCGAGATTTATGTGGGTGAAACCGCGCAAAAGTTGTATGAAAATCCATGTGTCGTGTTTTATGGGCCAAATAAATTACATAGTAAACTTTTAACTATCGTCGAAAAATTATAGTTGTTCGTCATTGAATATAGAATTTATAAAATAATTTACTTAGTTTGAATTTCCGCGCATTATTTGAGAAAAACACTATACAAGCCTTGGTCGCAACTAAGCATTGATGGACGAACGTGTAAATGTGGGCCGAGGCGAACTGGCCGCTGCAGTAATGTACTATTTATCGCGGAAGTATATTATATTCCTATGGGATAATTTAAGACCTCCACGCGGGCAAAGCCGCGGGCAAAAACTATCAAGTTAATTTTAAAGCTGCTGGAAGATAGGATTAAGGGGACGATAGCCGACTTTTAATGATTATAAACTGAAGATCACGTCTAAACGAGTACCTAGTGTTAATGATTTGAAAAAAAAAAAGATAAATTAGAGCATTTTCTCAATAATTTCATATGTAAATATTTTAGATCAGATTATGTTTATATTACGTAGTGAAATTAATTTGTAAAGTTATGTCTAACGCGGATGAAAAACTGAGAATGGCGCAAAATCTACCAAGCGTATTTTTCTGAAACCTTCACCAATTTAAACATAATTTAATTATTGATCTTTTAGTATTCGCGTTTTATTGAAATACCTTTTGTTTTGTGTATAATAAATTAATAATTCGTCAAATTGGGGACAGCTCTCCTTGAGGCGAGTCCTATTACTGGCTGAACGTACGACGCGTTGCGTGAGCTCAGTACAGAACACGCAAGCTAACCACTCAAGGTCACTGGCATATATCTCCGTCTTAATTGTATATTAATATGTATTAATTCCGTTCGTAGTACCAACAAGGTAAACTATACAGCATTTAGCTATATCAATCAATCTGCCTGCCTTTTCCCAACTATGTTGCGGTCAGCTTCCAGTCCAACCCGATGCGGTTCAATACCAGTATTTTACATGGAGCGACTGTCTATCTGACCTAAGGTCACTGGCATATATCTCCGTCTTAGCTTATCTGACCTCCACAACCCAGTTACTAGGCAATACGATACCCCTTGGTAAGCCTGGTAGACAGACTTTCGGGCTTCTGACGACCCTTCACTATCATTATCGTTTCAGCCGAAAGACGTCCACTGCTGGACATAGGCCTCCTCCAAAGGGGGGGGGGGGGTTCGCTGCTGCCCATTCTCTAGTAAGTCCCTTAGTCGCCTTTTACGACACCCACGGGAAGAAATGGGATAGTGCTATTCTTTATGTCCGGCATCACACAGACGACCCTTAACGACTTTCAAAGATACACAAATCACAGCCGGGACCAACAACATTCCGACGCACGGAGGGGTCTTGGTATGTAAAGATGGTCACCCATCCAAGGATCAACCGCGGCAAGCGTAGCTTAACCTGATCGATCGACCCGTGCGGCTGTTATAGGAGGGGCTTGTGGCTAACTTCTACTTCTACTGGCTACTTAGCCACAAGCCCCTCTTTAATAACAACATCACTAATGAAAATAAATACAATAACCTGTTCCTACCGAGTACCGTTATTTTCCAATAATATAAGGCTGAGCACACACGCTTCGACGAAAACTAAAGCAATTACGTTAACTGCTCTTATTGACGGGTTTTTTCTTAACCCTTTCGAGGTTCACTCCAGTACCGAGTACCGTTTGTGGTATTGGTATTTTGTGTTCCGGGGTTTATAATTGTTTATGTAATGTTGTTTTTTGGTGTTGTCTTTGTCGTTGTGTGTGTTTTTAAGGAGTAATACTGTTATGTGCAGCAGATTTAATTGTACTTATATTTCGGCCGCCGAGAGAATGCGTTCACGATTAAGAGCTAAAAAGTTTAAGACGCAGATATATGCCAGTGACCTTGAGTGGTTAGCTTGCGTGTTCTGTACTAAGCTCACACGACGCATCATACGTTCAGCCAATAATAGGACTCGCCCATCAAGGAGCGCTGTCCCCAATTTCACGCATTATTAATTTATTATACACAAAAAAGGTATTTTAATAAAAGGCGTATACTAAAAGATCAATAATTAAATTATCTTTAAATTGGTGAAGGTTTCAGAAAAGTTCGCTTGGTAGATTTTGCGCCATTCTCTGTTTTTTATCCACGTTAACATAAATTTACAAATTAATTTCACTATGTAATATAAACATAATCTGAAATATTCGTACACTAAGTTATTGAGAAAATGCTCTAATTTAACATATATTCTTTTCAAATCATTAACACTACTCGTTTAGACGTGATCTTCAGTATAAAATCATTAAAAGTCGGTTATCGTCGCCTTAAATTCGCTAAACACTTTTTATGTTGACGACACGATTGGCGCAGTGGTTAAGCGATTGACTGCTGCGCTGCGTGTCGCGGGTTCGATTCCCGCATGGATCAAATAATTTTATATGACCTACAAGTAGTTGTTCCGGGTCTGGCTGTTTGTGTATGTGAGTTTTAAATGTTTGTAAACGCACCAACATACAGGAGAAATTCCTAGTGTGGGGCAACGTTAAAAAAAAATGTACTCAGCTGACAGCAGGCTATCATGACGCATTTTATTTCTATAACTCTACTGTAGAATAGAAATCGCTTGTCTACATTTCTCGGTAGAAAACTGTCAGCTGTCTACACGCAAAAGTCATGTTTGTCTCTTCCGTCGACAAAACGCTTTTCTACAGTTGTCGTGTCCTGTAGGTGTCAGGAACGCACGGTCTCATCGGCCGGAGTATAGTTTGATGGTAGAGTTTTTTTTTTTTTTAATCTTTATTAAAGAGCTTTGTCACAATACTGACTATGTCGCTCCATCATAGCCAAATTTGAATTTTATAATGGTAAAGAGTTACTGTTAAGTCTGTCTATCAATGTAGTCATCAGATCATCAGCCTGATTGAACTGCGACCACACACGGCCGGTTTTTTAAACTATGCAATAACCATCTCTCATCAAAAGGGTCCCCGAAACGATCAATTGCATCCATTGATGTATTAAATAGGAAGATAGGCCACTCTCTAACATCGCGTAAATAATAAATGGACCCGATGTCGTGCGTCATGTACTTGACAACCGAAATAGAGAGACATATTACGTGGGCTATAGCGGGAACGAGATTGCAATAATTGTCACTGTGACGTACCCATAATAACTCGGAAATAAACTACGATTCGGGTATTCCCCGCAAAACGAGAGTAATGTAGGTCGATTGCGTCCTTTCCCCTAATTTATGCGGTCCACGTCGAGGAGCGCATACCATATCTTCCTATTTAGTACATCAATGATTGCAACTGTGCATTTTTACGTGGTTGATACACATTGATGTGCAAATTGATCGTGTACCAAATACAACTGAAGTGATTGACAATATTACGACTATTGCAATTGATCGTTTCGGAGCTTTAGAGAATCGAGATCCAACATCGCTATTTTCGGGATATAGGTTTACGACGACTTACCTTTACTCAACCCTTGTGAAACACGGGTTATGTTTATCATAAAAAAAAACGCATGAAAAACTCTTTAGTACCTCTAAATGGCATAAAAATACAGAACCCATTTAATGTAAGCTAGACCGCTTCTTTTATATGCCTGCCGTGCCGTACAGTCACAGGCAAAACATGTTCGTCACCTTAAGGGCAATTTTTGCCTGCTCAGCATTATTTATTGCGTCGTAATGTCAATATTGCAGAATTAAATTCAGCCATCTTCTTTACATGTCAGACCGAATTAAATATGTGACACTGACAGACTGACAGTTAAGTTATTTTTTAAAATAATAAGGTTTTATGTAGATGTCAACTCGACATTGGCCAAAGTTGTATGCTATTTTGATCTCTGTTACTGAGTAATTAAATATAGTTTTCAGTCAAAGGTATTTTGTGTTAGTTAGAATGAAAATACGTTTATTTGCAATAAACATGGCACAGAGAAAAACATAAATACAAAAAAGAACAAGTTGTCAGATCCACGCAAAATGGCCATCGCTTAGCATAATGCTGCAACCCATGCGATACAGCCCTAGCGCTGGTTTTCAGCGACAGCCGGCGTTGTCGTGTTCTGATTAGGAAAGAATTTGAAAACTGACGACGATATACAAGACTTGACCGTACATAGTACACGTCAAGTACTTAACCCTCTTAAATGAGGTCCACAGCTGTATTTGTGCTTGGATTACGGAGATATATAGGTGGACCCCACTTAAAGAAAACTGGTATGAAAGAAAAATTCCGGGATATTTTTTCGTTCCAGGTTTAAGTCGCCGTCAATAGGTTATGAAATGTTAGGGTTAGGAATAAAAATAGTAAGGTATTATTTCTATTGGGTATGGCTAAGCTGGAATGGCGGTTCATACTTATGTTTTTTTATTGTATGTCGGTATTGCACTCAAATTGTGAGAGAATACTTGCGATTTTTATTTTTAACCGACTTTCAAAAAGGAAGAGGTTATATGCTCGGCTGTTTGTTTTTTTTTAATGTTTGTTCACCGATTGCTCCGTCAATTGTGTACCAATTTTGAGTATTCTTTTTGTTTTAGCCGAATCGGTCCAAAGACCGTAATAAACTGTTCAACACACTTGCTTGTAAAGTGACTCTTATGGCAACGCATTAAGATTCATAATTCAGATTATTATACACTCGTGTTTTTTACTTTACATTACCATATTAGTGTTTTTACTTTAGTTTTTTTTTTCAATCTCTGCAAAGAGTTTTATGTCTAAAAACAATGAATATTTTTCTGAATAAATAAACTATTTTAGGTTACATATTAGTATGATAAATCTTTCGTCAAAATTATCATGATTTCATCAAAGTACATTATTTTCACTACATATTAACCTTAATTTCCGTATTCAAAACAGTATTTTGTGTTTATTATATTTTTTAGGCTGTTTAGCGGGTTTGCCAGTGCCTTTAATTACTCCTGCGCGACCTTTGCTAGTGCGGCGCGCGGGAAAAACAAAACCAGCGCGCCTTTTTCCATAAATATTTGTTAACGTTTTCGTTGTGTGGTTAATTGTTATAAAAAAATTCAACTTTACGTAGAGAAGAAGAGCAATTTATTGTAGATTTTACCTCGTCGGAAATCGAGGCACAAAACGCGAGTAAAAGCCTGTTGCCACCAAAATCTAGAGAGCAATACCTAGCGGTCTACGAAACTTTCATTTATCTACTAAAAAAAACAATCAAAGAAACAAAAGTATTCATAAAATTAAACTCATTGCCACGTCTCGCATAGCTAGCCAAGCTAGCTCGCATATCGATTTAAAACCAAAAATAATTAATAATCCTTTTCAACTCAATACGTTATTAAAAGCTCGGTATAACCAAAACCTGCCAAAAACAAAAGCCCTGAAAATCCGCCTTGTTTAAAATGTCACCAACAACGGAACCCAGCCGCTCATTGAATTCAAAACGCAACGGTTTTAAGCGATTCAATCGAATATTCGATGTGTAATCTCGATAATCGGATACTGCATCGATATACCGGAATGAGTTGTTGGTTTAAATATGATTTGAGCATTGTGCTTCGATATTGCGAGCATATAATTTTGGTGGTATTATCATGGAATTTCGTTTTTGAGTTGTTTTGCTTAGCTTTTGCCCGATTCTAATATAAAAAAACCGGCCAAGTACGTGTCGGACCACGCACAATGAAGGGTTCCGTAGTTAGGATGAATTCACCCCAAAAACAAACTTAACATTGTAGTTGAAAAACATGCTCTCCCATACATCTATATACGTTACGGTCAATTATTCAACTGCAAATTTAAGTTGGTCGACGATTACTCGTTAACTTGTAAACCCTACTTAGCTGTGATAGTTTTCCTTTTAATTTCGTTATATATACTACAGCCATGATTTTTTTCACATATCCAAAACCAACCATTTAGCTGACAGGGAGAAGGCTTGTAGAGTTGGTTGGTAGAGTCAAGTGTCCCCACACTTGACTCTAACAAAAAATAGCACTTTAAAGCTTAATATTACGCAAACGGATCTCAGAATTGAAAAATATTTTTAAGAGACTCACAATATTTTTAAACGGCCTATCCAACGGTACCCCACACCATGTATAAGACGAGAAAAAAAAATATCATCTCCATTTTACGTGCAAGGGAGGTACCCAAAAAAAAAGTTTTTCATGGTTTTATTTTACGACTTTCTCGGCGTCATTAATATGTACACCCATGCCAAATTACAGCTTTCTAGGATTTAGCGTCTCTGAGCTAAGCCGGGGTCAGACGGACGGACGGACAGACAGACAGACAGACGGACATGGCGAAACTATAAGTGTTCCTTGTTTACTACGGAACCCTAAAAAGGCAACAGGTCCTTATTGTTAGGAAGATGCCTCCGACTGCATGAGGTTGTTTATAATATTAATTTATTTAAATCTTGTTTCCATCTTTTTTAAGTTCACTTATTACGCAGTCGGGTTATTGATTTAATAAATTAACTTTTTTATGTTATACTTTTTAGTTAGAATTATAAGACGGTAAATTAGGTTAAGTATATACTCACTTATAATCGGGTGATAACAACCTCTTACTCACTCACTCTAAAAGTTTAGGATATTTTTTTTATCATTTCTCATTTAAATTACTTTTAAACATATAATAAGTATATATTTTTGTAATCACCTTATAAACCCCTTCATTTTGATACCCCACTCGATAGGCTTGGGAGATATTTTTTTTTCGAATACACCTTTTGGCTGACACTCGCGCAATAAAGACAAATCTATTTATTTATTTATTAATAGGGTAGCCTACAATTGTTTACACTATTCCTTTCATTTAAAAGTACACACTATACATTTATAAGTGCAACAATTACTTACAGGCTAACACCAAATGCACTATAAATTTAGATTGAACAAAAAACAATAAAAAAAGAAAGCATAAATCTAGCAATTTAAAAACAAAAAACAATAATCGAATCAAATTAATTTCAATAATAAAAAATAAGTAAGTATACATTATTAAAAAAAAAAACAATTGAATATTAAATAGATTGGTAATGTAGTGAATGTAAAATTAAACTAAGATTAAACATTTGGTTTAGGTACCTACATTAGACAACAAATAAAAATTAAGTTAAATAATGTTAAATATGTATAATAGATGTTAGATTAAAAATTGGTAATTTAGATTATTAGTTGTCCGAATAGTATTTAATAATTAATTTACAAAATTTCCCTTTGCTATCGTGGTGTACGTCGATCAGGTCACTACAGCTACATACATCTAACGAAATATTATTCATCAAAATCGGTTCAGCCGTTTAGTAGTTACGAGGGAACATAGGGACAGCCATACATACATACAGGTCAAACACATAACCCTCCTTCTATGGCTTCGCCGCAGTCGGGTAAAAAGCTGTAGAGTTTGTTGTTTTGTTTGAACGCGCTAATCAATAAAATGAAGTGTGAGGTGACAGCTGTAAATCAGGGTGCTGCTGGTACCTTTATCACATCACACTAATATTATACAGGCGAAAGTTTGTAAGTGTGCGTGTGTGAATGTTTGTTTATTTATTTTATTTTAAATAGAAAGGCCGAAGCCAATTACACTATTTAAACATACCATTTATATAACACAGTCATGCATTCTTCTCACAGAAATTCAAACATTCTGACAGTATCACCTTCCATTAATTCGCAAACATATCAAGATCTGTGTTTGAGTTCAGGAGAGTGTTAATAGCGGCTAATGCTAATGTCCGAGGAATAGGTGACTTGGAATGTGCAACAGTACGGCAAGTTGGAGCAGCCAGTAAGCGGTGTTTTCTGCCACGACAGTAATTGTCTGGGACAAATAGATTGCAGATTTCATTATGCAGATCAGGAACGTCTATAATCCCCCTAAGAATTTTAAATATTACAGTCATCTGATCGCGCGACCGTCTTACTTCTAGAGAATTAAAACTTAAGCAACCTAACAGGAATTTAGTGGGATACAAGAGAGGATAAAATCCATACAAGTGCTTGTAGAGGTATCTAAGAAATGCTTTTTGATCTTTTTCTAAAGTAACGCATACTGCTTCTCAAAAGGATTCCATACGCACGCACTAGACTCAAGCTTGCTACGGACTTGCTAGAGCTTGCTACGGACGGCTTGCCCCAAAACTTGTTACTTCTTCACGCTCAAACGGCTGGACCAATTTTGATAAACTTTTGTATGGAGGTAGCTGACACCCGGGAGTAAGACATAGGCTACTTTTTATCCCGATATTTCCACGGGATCGAGACTTACGCGGGTGAAACCGCGGGGCGCAGCTAGTCTTAGTAATAATAACAAATGAATGAGAAACGTCAGACGTAACCTTATAAGAGTAAGATAAAAATGTGATTCATTTCTTATTTATCTTTTTGTGCCTTGTTTTATGTCACGTTAACATAAAAATTACTAAGTACTAGCTTTAATAACGGACAAACTGACCTCGACATTTGTCAAAAATGAGATCTAAAATGTCATTCAAATGTCAAACAAACAAATTCTGGCGTTTTTCTTGCTAAACATAGTTAGGGACATTATGTGGAACGGATTCTACGTGTCTCCTCGTACGCGTATTGGAGGTGAACTTGTGATCGAAGAGTGGAAGTGGAACTCCAACTCGCAGTTAATATAATTATATTGTCACACACGATATAGTAACGAACACTGTTTAGTACGAGTATATGGCTAATTAAACAAGTAAATAAACTAATGACTTAAATCTAGTCCATGTCCCGCGACGGTTGACAAGCAAGATGATACACACCATGAAACGCTACTTAGGGGACGCTATGGGTAGCATCCCGGATCGTAGCTTAGTGTTGCCACTTAATAAGCGTGCGTCCCTAACTAACATATAAATACTTATTTAATTTAACATAAAACAGGCGAGTCCACGTATTCTAAGGTGCATTTACAAATGCACAATAAGTGACGTAGCGTCACGTATTGTGCAAACCTGAAATCCCAAAAAATCTGCTGTTCCCTACATTTATATTCGAATAACCCGTCAAAGTGTATCCCGAACAGCAGATTTTTTTCGCGATTTCAGGTTTGGTCCCATAGTAAAAGTTGATCATAATGATGAGCACAATAACCTCTTAAGAGGTTGTGCGTTAATACTGGGACAAGTTGTATGTACAAGTCACTGCGCGTTTCAGTCTGGCACAACACGTCGCATTAGCATGTCTCGTTTAGCATGTCGGTGACGCGAATCTGTTGTAATTTCTAAGGAAAGAAAAAGCATACAAGATGCTTTTTCTTTCCTTAGAAATTACGTTTTGGTGAGATAATTTTATTTTAAGTGACATAGAAAAAAAAGAACGACATACTTTTCTAAAACAATAATCTTTATAAAAGCATATCTGGAGAGTTTTAATGCAATCTCTTAAAAATAGTTCACATTACAACAGAACCCATAAGTCTTTCCCTATTCACTCAACGTGTCTAAAGTGTTCTATCCAAACACCCCAGTAAAAAAAGTCCCTTCAATATAATAAGAAATATCAAATGGCAATGTGCTAATAAAGTCTTCGAAGCTTATCAGCACTTCCTGGAATGATACAAACTTGCATATCGGCAGACGTGAGGCGAATCTGTTGTACATACTCGGAATTGTGAGTCAGATAACTGACTGATTCAAATACAGGTCCAAAGATATAAATATGTGTAGATAGATAGTCACAGCTGTGAACTCGTTGAAAAAGGGCCAAGTGCGTGTCTGACCACGCACAATGAAGAGTTCCGTAGTTGGGATGGATTTATCCCAAAAGCAAACTTAACATTCTACAATGTTAAGTTTGAAAGTTTGCAGTTGGACTGTATGGGGGAACATGTCTTTCAAGTAGTTGAAAGACATGTTCCCCCATACAGTCCAACTGCAAATGTAAGTTTGTACGCACAATATATATAAAAAAAAAAAAAATATTGAGAGATTTACTAAGTTACTTTAAGATCATAGACTTCTTATATGTATTCCTGTATTCTATACCTAAGTAGGAATAGACATATTTTATGTATTAAAAAAAATAGGCTCCGTAGTTTCGGAAATAAAAAAGGGGAAAAGGTAAATTTTCATCAATTTTATTAAATAACTTGAAAACTATTTATTTTAAAATTATAAATAAAAAATATTGGGGACCCTCCCAGTAAGCCCTTTCATTTAATGTAACGGTACAGTTTTTAAAACATTTTGTTTTAAATTTTCTAAATTTGTCCCCAAAAAGTGATCCCTATATTCAAAGTTTATTTATTTACGTAATCACGTCCGTGTTTAAGCCACAGAAATTCTTATTCGTAGATTCGGAGCAAACCGGCTGTGACAGACGGACAGACGGAGGTTCCGATTTTAACTTTTGAGATACGGAACCTTAAAAAAGACTGCTGAGACCTTGCAAAAGAAACGAGTGTACCTACTTTAACAAGTTGAAAGTTCATCAAACTACGTAAACGTTTATTATGAAACAAAACAATAAAATGTATCTATCAGTGATTAAGTGTCAACGTTCAACCTTTCACACGGCGATACTGACGTGACACACGACTGACGACTGATATTATCTTGACATGTATACAACATGTCCCAGAGTTAACGCACAACCTCTTAAGGGGTCATTGTAGTCATCATTATGAACAACTTTTACTATGGGAGCAAACCTGAATTCGCGAAAAAAAAAATCAGCTGTTCCCTACATTTAAGTTCGAATAACTCGTCAAAATGTAGGGAACAACAGATTTTTTTTTCGTAATTTCAGGTTTATTTATTTATTTATTTTATTTATTTCTGTAACAATTTTAACATTGTATTGAAATTTTACACAAAATTATAACAATTAAAAATTAAAAGAATTACAATATAAATCATTATTTAAAACAGTATACAAATTAGAAATTAAAAATTAAAACATTTGCAATTCCCTGATAGTACGTTAAATGTCAAAAAATAAATCTAAGAATATTACCAAAACAAAAGATTCCACTATTACATAAATATATATATATGGGTTTGGTCCCATAGCAGAAGTTGTTCATAATGATGACTACAATGACCCCTTAAGAGGTTGTGCGATAATTCTGGGACATGTTGTATATTTATGATGTTAGTGACTTTTAAATCTGTTATTAGGCCTTCATACACTGCTAGGTACTTACAGACGCCAGCACATCAAGCTACTACAATGTGTCAAATTTCTTTAATAGATTTTCAACTTTATCGCTACAGATTAAGGTGCAAGGTTGATTGGGAAAATTTGACAGTTTGGGGTAGCTTGACCTGCTGGCGTCTGTACTTGCATTGTCATCATCATAATTCATCATTCACCATCACCATAATCGCCACGCTTGGCTGGCGTGTTGCCGAACGCTGCTGTCCATTCTCTAGTAAGTTCCTTAGTCGCCTTTTACGATACCCACAGGAACAAATAGGGTGGTGCTATTCTTTAAGTACGGCACCACACAAACTTGCATTGTATGAAGGCGTATTATAAGATTACTTTGCGTAAGAACAAGCCGGTACCAACGGCTTAACGTCCTTTCCGAGGCACGGAGGGTTTCCGATATGCTAATGGATGGTCACCCACCTATGAACCGACCGCGGCAACCTTCGATCGACACTGTTATAAAAACAGACAGGCTACAGAATAGGCAACTAATTATGTATTCTCTGAAGAAGATCATGTTTGTGTCTAGAAGAAATGTAAATTCTTTTCATAAATATTCTCTTCAAGAAACTGGAGTATTTTTAACACGCTCCAGAACACTTTAGTCTGTTTGAAGAACAAAGAGCTCTATGAGACAATCTAGCTGTTTTAAGGCGCAGATATATTGTTTTAGTGACTTTTAAATCAGAGGGGCAATTCGACTAATTTTAAAAACGTTCACAGTCTGATCGCAGTCTCAATCTGTCAAAAATACCTCTTATTTCCCTACATTTTGAAAATTTTTTGACGTTTGTTTGTCGCCAAGATGAGATTGCGACTAGATTTCTATGAAAACTTCATGGAAAGCGTCGTGCTGCACCAGTCTGCACAAGCCTTTATGCTTCTTACAATATTATATTCTAAATTACAAGTTTAGGGCAACGTAGAAACAAAAATGCACTATGAAAATGCACATACCTACATTCAATGAAAACTGTTCCAAAAATTGTCAGGAAAACACTGACTCACTGCTGATGACATGAAAATTATTTCTCGCTAAAGAATTTCAATTAGTCGCGTACGTGACAAAACGGTCCAGCTGCAAATGTTGAAAATGCAATAAACAGTTAACCCTGTCCTCTCGATATATTCAAAATATTGTAACTACAATATTAATGTGTAAAACATCGTAACTGCATATTCATTATTTTGGCATTGGAATTCGGTTTGTTTCCCAGAATATATTTTAATAAACGTTTAAATTTTCGTTACTATGTGCATTTTATTGGCTTGAATATTAAAAAAAAAATATTATTATACTTAATAATATGTATTATTCAGCCTATTGGACAACCTATATATGGATATCAATAGTTAGGTCCTACGTTAGGGATGACTAGGTACTATATCTATACAATAATAATTATTATAAAGAGGTAAAATTTGTGAGTTTGGAGTTTGTATGTAGGGAGTAATCTTCGGAACTACTGATCCTATTCCGAAAATTCTTTAACTAATAGGAATCTACAGCATTTCTGAGTGTCAACGAACGAATGTCCTTTCGCTGTGAATTATATTATATAATAACTAACAGGCACAATTAAATAAATTAACAACGTTTCAGAGTAATAAAATGAAAAAAAGGTGTCGTGAGGGTCAAAATGTTACACTTTTTTCGGTCTAGGTCTCATTCACAAAATGTGCAGAGTATAAAGCGCGATAAGAGATTTCGTTCCAAAAATCAAGCTCTGTAACTACTACGCAGACTCATGACACACTTTTCATATATCCAAACCACAAGACAATCATGTCATACATTTTTATTTTAAAACCACTGTTTTCACATAACATTTTCAACGAATAAAGGCTTCCACAGACTGGCGCAACGCGGCTCTAGTGGAACAATTTCTATAAAAACTTAATGGAAATTGTTCTACCAGAATAGCGCCATACTGTTGCGTCGCGACTGCCTGCACGTGCATTAAGGGTCAGGCAATCGCTGTTAACCTTGGCCACAGGAATGCGCGTCGCGCTCACGCCCCGCCACCTTCGTTCATAGGTAATACTATACTTATTTTTAGTAACGAAAATATGAATATTTGAAAAATCACAAATGGAATTATAGATAATAAAATCGACTGTTCATGCAACAAAAAAAAAATCATGAAAATATCTTAAGTAGTTTCAAAGTAATATCGTTTTGTATGCTTTGGGTAGACAATGGATTATTTATTATTTATTACTTCCTGGATTTATTTCATAAAGTACTAGCACACTATATAAACTACTACAATACTTAAATATTCACATATATAATTGATGTGTATACTTTTTAGTTTAAGGCGACGATAGCCGACTTTTAATGATTTTATACTGAAGATTACGTCTAAACGATTAGTGTTAATGATTTGAAAAAATATATGTTAAATTAGAGCAATTTCTCAATAATTAAGGATGTGAATATTTTAGATTATGTTTATATTACATTGAAATTAATTTATAAAGTTATGTCTAACGCGGATAAAAAACTGAGAATGGCGCAAAATCGACCAAGCGTATTTTTCTGAAACTTTCACCAGTTTAAAGATAATTTAATTATTGACCTTTTAATATACGCGTTTTATTAAAATACCTTTTGTTTTGTGTATAATAAATTAATAATGCGTCAAAGTGTTGACAGCGCTCCTTGATGGGCAAGTCCTATTACTGGCTGAAAAGCTCAGTACAGAACACGCAAGCTAACCACTCAAGGTCACTGGCATATATCTGCGTCTTAATATACATTTTTTACATAACTTACTTCCAATATATTAGGGCGTAATAACACATTTAAAAGTAACCTAAATCATAGGAATATCTGCGCCTTAAAGTCACATTCCGACTTACGACGTTTTACACCGCTCTTTTTATTAGGGGCCCTCTCCATTAGCGGGCCCTCTGTGCCCAGTTAATGGCGACACCTTTATGAGCCAAGGCTCAAAGGATACTGTTTTATATACGAGTATGTCACTGCTATCCAGTTGAGAGTCACTTACATCAAAGTGTACAAAAAAGTCATGCAAAGTAATTAAAAAGAATTGTGAAGGAAGAACTTTTTGTTGCATAGTATGTAATAGGATTATGGGAACAATTTGCAATTCCCGCATTTAGGGGAAGATTTTTAAAACAATGGTTAGACTGCCTTGTATGGGTCAGAATGTTGGGCCACAAAAGGGATGAATGAAAGGCAATTGCATTAAGGTCGGATAATAATGCTTTTTTTTTCTTTTTGGGTGGGAAATCATCAAATAACTTCTCCCGCTCTGGGCTGAGCGGGAGGGCGTGTCAGACTTTTACTGACTAAAACCCACCCGTGTTCCTTCCGTTGCCTGTGTGCCGGGGCCACGATATCCTTTTCGGACAAACTCGCAACCCTGGCAGGCATTGGCCCTAACGGACCCCGTCAATTGGTGCTGACATCTCTTTGAGGCGCGCGTGAAACACAACGCGCCGGCGCCGTCGACCCGGGCCTGGTCCTTATCGGATGGCGAGCTACCCATTAGTCACCGTCCGCAGGCCCGCGCCTACAGTGGCCGGAAATCAGCTTGTGACTCCCGACGCCCGGGGCGTCTCCTGCGGCGGCTAAGGGCGTGAGGGCGCGAACCCTGCCTCACCCTCACGCGTTCCGTCTTCCCCTTCGCGAGCATTACTGCTTCGCAGAAGGAGGTGACGGCCTCCCCTGCACTCTCGCTCCGAACCATAGCCTGAACCAGGGCCAGACGATCACTGCCGCCGATCGCCTCCGTAATGACACGGCGGTGCTCCGCCCAAGCCGGGCAGACCTCCACCGTATGCTCCACCATGTCCTCCGGGCGATCCACACAGTGGTGACACCCAGGCGTTTCCTCCCGCTTTATCCTGAACAGGAACCTCCCGAAACAATCGTGTCCGGTGAGGACCTGCGTCAGGCGGAATTTGAGGACGCCGTGGCGCCTCTCTAGCCACTCCTCAAAGAGGGGACTTTTCGCCATAATTGTGGCGTGCCCACGGATAATAATGCTAAGAAGGATGTATGCTGTTAATTTATTTATTAAAAAAAGCACAGCCACATCACATACATTAAACTTAAGTATGCTAGAAATAATCTTAATAACTAAAGGACTACAACATCTTGCTGCCTTGAAATGTAATACATACATAAACTCACGCCTTCTTCCTATGAGGGTAGGCAGAAACTATAGAACGCCATTTGCTACGCTCCTTACATACTCCTTTAGCTTCGCCTACGTTCATACATCTGGTCATACACGCACACCGGTTGCGAGTACTACGCACCTGACCTTTCTGAAGACCATCACCAATTTGGTCACTATATGTCCTTCTAGGGCATCCTCTCCCGGCGTTTTCACTCACCTCTGCTTTATAAATACCTTTTGTCAGTTTAGTACTTATATCTCGATGTTGTTAGTCGCCTCCTTCGCCATCCTCTCCACATGACCAAACCATCTAAGCATACTCTTTTCAATCTTTGACACTACATATTCTTTTAAACTACACCGTCGCCTTATCACCTCATTTAAAAAAAAAATAAGTTGAACATGGCAAGTTAAATCTTGTAATAAACTAAAACAAACTAACGTAAATAAGACGGGTAACAATAAAAAACAAAGAAAAGATGAAATCGGGCAAAGTGTTATTAGGTTTTTCAATCAGGAATTTCTCAGTAATCTTTGGGTTCATTCGAGGTATCGAGTCTGGCCAAACCACGCTGGAGTCGGTGCATTTCATTCATTTATTCATTCAACTGTCTTTTGAATTGTCTGTGTGTAAAGAATAGCACTCCACAATTTCTTCCCGTGGGTGTCATAAAAGGCGACTAAGGGACTTACTAGAGAATGGGCAGCAGCGTTCTCTATGCATTTTAACACCATACTGCGATCGCCAACCCGCTTGCCAAGCGTGTTGATTATGGCAAACCCCCCCTTTGGAGGAGGCCTATGCAGCAGTGGACGTCTTGCGGCTAAAATGATGATGATGATGATTAATTCAACATCCGGTTCTGCATTTGTGCCAGGTTGATGTCAATAGGCTCGCCCCCTACTACATGGAAATTTAACATAACTGGTGAAATGTTGATTTACAATAGGTACACCTCTACCTATCCCTTCGGGGAATACAGCCGTGATGAGACATTAAATTAAATCACATACAACAAAAAAATGCTGATTGCCAGCAAGTCTAGCCCTTATTCAGCACGTAATATAACTGTCGCATGATAGCTCAGCGTAGCTTTGAGTTGACACTGCATCATAAAGATAAAATGAAACACTCTTTAGGGTTCCGTACCCAAAGGGTAAAACGGGAACCCTATTACTAAGGCTCCGCCGTCTGTCTGTCTGTCCGTCCGTCTGTCACCAGGCTGTATCTCATGAACCGTGATAGTTAGACAATTGAAATTTTCACAGATGATGTATTTCTGTTGCCGCTATAACAACAAATACAAAAAAAAAACAGAATAAAATAAATATTTATGGGGGTTCCCATACAACAAAAGTGCTTTTTTTGCTCGTTTTGGCTCGAAATTGATAACGGTAACAGGTAGACGCTTGAAATATTCACAGAATATTTAGTTATATATTCACTTTAAAAATAAATAATTAAATTAAAATAAACAAATATTTAAGGGCCATCCAACAAACGTGATTTTTTTGGCATTTTTATAGATAATGGTACGGAACCCTTCGTGCGCGAGTCCGACTCGCACTTGGCCAGTTTTTAAAACATTCACCAACACGCATGCAGCGTTTGTACAGAAGCTTTTACTCGTAAAACATATAATTTTAAAAAGTATTATCCGTCGTAACCGTTAGGTGTTACGTTAAATATATTTTTCTGTTCAGGAAAATGTTGGGAATAAATGTTTCGTTTAGAAACTGGGACGATTTACCTGTCAGTCGTGCGTACAGCTATATGGATTTAGCAGATCAACAATCTGACTTCGCTACATGTTTTATTACTGGCTGGGCTACCTCCGAACGCGCGTAATGTGTTCATTTTCCGGAATGAAAAAATCAAAATCATAAGTCATTTATTCAAACTAGGCTGAGAATCAGCACTTTTCGAACGTCAAAAATTACATGAGACTAGCATTATAAACAACATCCCGACATCAACCGTCGGGCAGTTGCCCACCAGACACAACACCGGTTGTCGGAGGATTCTCCCTTTTCTATAGAGTATGAGTGAACTTTACACCCTGTTCCTCATAATTCTAAAACTCCAGGCCGCTCGGCTACTGAGAAATTCTAGATGGAAAAACCCAATAACACTTTGCCCGAGTTTTAAATCAAATCTAGGACCTCGTGATCAGCAGTAGCGCTTGCGACGACTAGACCAACGAGGCTGGGAAAAATAAAGCTTATTAAGGCGCTGTCAAGAGGCAAATGATAAAAGAAGCCTACTTTAGCTAGCTTTGGGTAGACGTAATGTCTACCCAAAGCACCATCATCATTCCAGCCGAAAGACGTCCACTGGTGGACATAGGCCCCCAACGCGGGGGGGTTTACCATAATCGCCACGCTTGGCAGGCGGGTTAGTGATCGCAGTATGGTGTTAAAATGCATAGAGAACGCTGCTGCCCGTTCTCTAGTGAGTCCCTTAGTCGCCCTTTACAACACCCACGGGAAGAAATGGGTGCTATTCTTTATGTCCGGCACCACACAGACAAAAAAAAAGTAATTTATATAAATCTTGTTTCCATCTTTTTTTAAGTTCACTATTTACGCAGTCAGGTTTTTGATTTTTTAAATTAACATTAAAACAAAAAAAATAGTTAACTTAAAAAAAGATGGAAACAAGATTTATATAAATTAATAAGTAAGTACTATAAACAGTCTCATGCAGTCGGAGGCATCTTCCTAACAATAACGACCTATTGCCTCCGACTGCATGAGATTGTTTATAGTACTTATTAATTTATATAAATCTTGTTTCCATCTTTTTTAAGTTCACTTTTTACGCAGTCGGGTTTTTGATTTTTTTAATTATCTTTTTACTTTTTAGTTAGGGTTATAAGACGGTAAATTAGGTTATATACTCACTTATAATCGGGTGATAATGACCTCTTACTCACTCACTCCAAAAGTTCGGGATATGTTTTTATAATTTCTCATTTAAATTACTTTTAAACATTATAATAAGTATATATTCTTGTAATCACCTTTCAAAACCCTTCGTTTTGTTAACCCACTCGATAGGCTTGGGAGATATTTTTTTGTCGAAGACACTCCTTTTGGCGCCAAAAACCCGCCATTTTGATTTACAATAACTTTAATATATTCTATAACACTAGCGCAATAAAGGCGAATCTAAAGACATAGCATTCATCAAAATCGGTTCAGCTGTTTAGTAGTTACGAGGGAACATAGGGACAGACATACATACAAACATACATACCCATAGGTCAACACATAACCTTCCTTTTTCGGCTTTGCCGCAGTCGGGTAAAAAGTAGGCTTGTCTTAAACAAAAAAATATATTAAGATAAACTATATATTTTGTGGTAGCGAAAAAAATATATGTTATTCTTGAACATATTTCTCAGAACTTGGTTGTTACCAAAACCCGTTTAGAAAAAAAACTCGATATAAATTAACGGTAAACTAACCCTTTACTTTGAGTTTCAATCCAAAATATCTGTATTGAATATCATCGCACGGTTGGTATTTAATTATTAACAAGAACGTCTTATTTGTATGCAGAACTAGGTTGTTTATTATTTTCGATTACTTAACTAATTTTTGAGTAAATAGATAATTGCTTCATATTTTGCAATAAATTAAAAGAGTTGTGCCATCGCGCTTCTCTTTTAATTGAGTCTGAAAGTGACCGCGGTTTAGCTGTTGTCAGTGTCTTAAAAATAAATAAATGACGACCTTTCTCAAGATAAAGTTCATAGATCCACTCATATGTATTTCACAAAACATTACAACTACATCAACCTACGCTGTTTTGTCCCACCGAATCCGGTCCCAACCTATTCGAAATAATTGAATACGTAATACAATTATTTATAAATAACTTTGTTCTAACTTCGTTAACAACCCTTTGTGGAGCACCTTGGACGATTTACATACAAATCGCATGCACATATTCTCTAATTACTTTTAAAAGTTATAATTAATTAATTATACGTCGGTTTTCGGGTTTTTGGGGAATTAATTTGTTGTGGAATTGTGTGTGGATGTTCTCTCTGGTGCTCGGGCAGTCGAGCACTTAAGGGGACGATAACCGACTTTTAATGATTTTATACTGAAGATCACGTCTAAACGAGTAGTGTTAATGATTTGAAAAAATATATGATAAATTAGAGCATTTTCTGAATAACTTAATACTTAAGTGAATATTTTAGATTATGTTTATATTACATAGCGAAATTAATTTGTAAAGTTATGTCTAACGCCGATAAAAAACTGAGAATGGCGCAAAATCTACCAAGCGTATTTTTCTGAAACCTTCACCAATTGAAAGATAACTTAATTATTGATCTTTTAATATACGCGTTTTATTAAAATACCTTTTGTTATGTGTATAATAAATTAATAATGCGTCAAATTGGGGACAGCGCTCCTTGATGGGCGAGTCCTATTACTGGCTGAACGTACGACGCGTTGCGTGAGCTCAGTACAGAACACGCAAGCTAACCACTCAAGGTCACTGGCATATATCTCCGTCTTAATTATTAATTTATAGCTCTCACTCTTTGAAACTCACTCAAAGCATTTAATTCAAATAAACTAATTACAGGCACTTTTGAATTGTCAAGGGGTCGGTCAGTCAGAGAGATGAAGCTAGTTGCCCATTCCAAAGCGTAGTTAGGTTCCTATGGAGAAGAACGGGCAAGAAATAAAACTTATAACAAAATTATAAGCCTTCTAAGGAAAAAGGTTTGTACTCGCTATCAGAATGTATGTGAAGTTGTAGTTGGTTACTCTTAATATTTTTGACTTACTTATAGAATACCTGCTATTAATTTGACATTATATTAATTTGCTGACTTACTTTAAATGAATTGACTCTTGAACTCCTAAACTGTCACATTACCTAGATTATTAAAGTTAAAGTTAAGTTGCGTTCATCATGGCCATTTTTAACTTTAATTATCTGGGTAATGTGACATAATATCACATGACATTTTTTGTTAGTCTTTAGGCCCCATAACCTTAAATATAGGTATTAACGTGCGACGCCATTTTGAAAAATAATTAAAATGGCGAACTGGGATGAGGCCAGTCTCCATACAAAAAAGTTCGATGCCCTTTGCCAAGGTATTGCTGGGCCGCCAAGGAAGCCACCGCGGGCCACAGGCGGCCCGTGGGCCGCGGGTGGAAGACCTATTGTAGGTGGGACGGACAGTTCCGTCTCCCGTGTAAACGACACCACTTTAATTAACAAGTGTGTTTTCATTATCTGTCCCTACCTTTAGTGAGGGTTTGAAACTTCTTACTTGAAAACCCAGTAAAGACATTTTTTTCCATCTACTACGATCGGTGGCCTGGTGGAGTGCGGCGCTGACCTACCACCAGTTGCTTCAGATATTTGATCTGACCACCGTTTTGGGCTTCTGCCTCTAGATACTTTGTCCTCTATCTATCCTGTTACCATTAGACGTTCTATAATGTTACTACACATTTTTTTTTTGGGTTGGAAATTATCAAATAACTTTTCCCGTTCTGGGCGGAGCGGAAGGGTGTGTCAGACTTTTACTGACTAAAACCCACCCGTGTTCCTTTAGTTGCCTGTGTGCTACGGCCACGGTATCCCTTGCGGACAAACCCACAACCCTGGCAGGCATCGGCCTTAATGGACCCCATCGATTTGTGCTAACATCTCTTTGAGGCGCGCGTGGAACACAACGCGCCGACGACCCGGGCCTGATCCTTATCGAACGGCGAGCTATCCATTGCTCACCGTCCGACCCAGTAAATACCTTTTTTTTTCCTTCCGTTGCCTGTGTGCCAGGGCCATGATATCCCTTTCGGACAAACTCGCAATCCTGGCAGGACCCAGTAAAGACCTGCGGTTGCGTTTGGGCAAACCAAATTACCTGGACGAGCTGGACTCTGGAGAAAACAAATGACCAGTGGTCCACATTAACCCTGGATTGACCTGGGGCCTTTGTCCAGCAGTGGGATTATGCAGGCTAACAGTAATTTACTTTTTTTAATACGTAATATATTTCCTCTCGCTTTCCTCGGGACTGATTTCGTCAAAAAGATGAAGAAGAAGTAAAATTTTTTATTTGGGACACGCACAAGAAATCCAATTTTTTTTTTTTTTTTTTTTTTTTTTTTTTTTTTTTTTTTTTTTTTTTTTTTTTTTTTTTTTTTTTTTTTTTTTTTTTGGTGGGAAATCATCAAATAACTTCTCCCGCTCTGGGCGGAGCGAGAGGGAGTGTCAGACTTTTACTGACTAAAACCCACCGTGTTCCTTCAGATGCCTGTGTGCCAGAGTCACGATATCCCTTTCGGACAGGCTCGTAACCCTGGCAGGCATTGGCCCTTTCGGACCCCGTCAATTGGTGCTGACGTCTCTTTGAGGCGCGCGTGGAACACAACGCGCCGTCGACCCGGGCCTGGTCCTTATCGGACGGCGAGCTACCCATCGCTCACCGTCCGCAAGCCCGCGCCTACGGTGGCCGGGAATCGGCCTGCGATTCCCGACGCCCAGGGCGTCTCCTGCGGCGACTTAGGGCGGAAGGGCGGGCACCCTGCCTCACCCTCATGCGCTCCGCCTCCTCCTTCGCGAGCATTACTGTTTCGCAGAAGGAGGTGACGGCCTCCCATGCACTCTCGCTCCGAACCATGGCCTGAACCAGGGCCGGACGCGAGAGATCGTCGCCGCCGATCGCCTCCGTGAGGACACGGCGGTGCTCCGCCCAAGCAGGGCAGACCTCCACCGTATGCTCCACCGTGTCCTCCGGGCGATCCACACAGTGGTGACACCCGGGCGTTTCCTCCCGCTTTATCCTGAACAGGAACCTCCCGAAACAACCGTGTCCGGTGAGGACCTGCGTCAGGCGGAAGGTGAGGACGCCGTGGCGCCTCTCTAGCCACTCCTCAAAGAGGGGACTTACCGCCGCAATTGTGGCGTGCCCAGCACTGGGTTGCGACAATCGCACTTTCCATGTCGCCATGAGATCCTGCCGGAGCTCCGTCCGCTGTGCCGCGATTTGTTGCGGCAGCGGAGTTTCACCCCGGCGTTTCGCCTCTTCGCGCCACACCCACATGTGCGCGAGGACTTTCGCCTCCAGATCCCATGGCGGCAGTCCGGCAAGGAGGCTCGCCGCCTCACGGGAGACCGTGCGGTAACCCCGTACCAGCCTGATGGCCATGACCCTTTGGGACGCGTTCAACCGCTGGGCTGGTCGCAGCCTCAGTGAACGCGCCCACACCGGTGCCCCGTAAAGGGCCATGGACCGCACGATCCCCGCGTAGAGCCTCCGGCAGGAGGCGTTTGGACCCCCCAGATTGGGCAGGAGCCGCTTCAAGGCAGCCCCGGCCCGCTCCAGTCTGGGAGCCAAACGTCGGAAGTGCTCGACGAAGTTCCACCGGCTGTCGAGGACGAGTCCCAGGTACTTCATCGTCACCTCGACGCCGATGTGAACCCCTCCCGCCGTTATCTGGGAACCCGACAGTGGCGCGTTCCGAGGACCATAAAAACACATGGCCTCGGACTTGTGCAATGCCACCTCGAGTCCCAATTGCCGGATCCTATCGACGATTGTCGCAACCCCACGTTCCGCCAGTTCGGCCGCCGCCTGATGTGAACTCCCCTGTGCCAGGACCAGCGTGTCGTCAGCGTAGCAGACTACGCTGACGCCACTGGGGAGGTCAGCGCGCAGCACCCAGTCGTACCCGATGTCCCACAGATGCGGCCCCAGAACCGATCCCTGTGGGACACCGCACGACATCTCTCGCCGGTTCCACTCTCCTTGGTGACCGGGGTAGATTACGGCCCTGTCCGTCAAATAGGCCTCGACCACGCGACAGAGGTAGGTCGGCATCCGGTGATACCGAAGTGCCTCCCTGATGCAGCTCCAGGGCAGGGTGTTAAACGCATTGGCGATGTCAAGAGACACCGCCAAGACGACCCCACCCCTGGCCACAGCATCCCCCGTCGTGAGGGCTCGAACGCGCATGATGGCATCCACCGTAGAGCGCCCCTTGCGGAAACCAAACTGGCTCTCCGCCAAATCCGGCCCCACCCGTACCAGCCGCCCGACAAGGCGGTCTGCAATGACTCTTTCAAAGAGCTTGCCCACCTCGTCGAGCAGCACGATGGGCCGGTAAGCGGACGGAGAGTCCGCTGGGCGCCCCGGCTTCTTAATGAGCACCAGTTTCCCCGTCTTCCAACGAAGTGGGAACTGGCCCCTCTCCATGCATGCGCTTAGGAGCCCCCTTAGTCGAGGCCCGAGAGCCTCTGAGGCCAGAACCCAGGCTTTTCCAGGCAAGCCGTCGGGTCCTGGGGCGGTATTCTTGGCATTCAGCCTACGTACCGCCACTCTCAAATCTACCTCGGTCACCTCCGAAGCATCGTCGTCGTCGTCGGCGGTGTGGTCCGCATTGGGCACCGCAGGAGGCGGAGCCATGGGCGGGGGAGTATGTTCCCCTCGCGAAGGGAACAGAGCGCTCACCACGTCCTCCACGAGCTGGGGCCGGAGACTCTGCGTCAGCGGGGGAGCCCATGGGCGGAGTTTATCCCGCACCATATTATAGGGGCGTCCCCACGGGTCTCCGTCGATGATCTCCAGCGACTGCTCGCGGGAGAGTCCTCTGGCCCGCTGGATCTCCTCTTGGAGGGCGTTCTTCGCCGCTCTGTAACCCTCGTACAGCTCCGCCTGAATGGCTACCGTATCCGGAGGGCGGATACGGAGCCTGCGGTGCCTGGCATACCGGCGTCGCGCAGCAACGCACGCCTCGCGTAAAGCGGTCAGCTCGCGCGACCACCAGCACACCTGGCGCCGGGCACGTCCGGGCTGGACCCGGGGCATTGCCACGTCACAGATGTTGGACATGGCCTACCGGAACCACTCCGCCTCGTCGTTGATGTCGGCAGGCCTGTCCGATGATAACACCCAGGCCTGCACGATCGAGGCTTCCAGGAGGAGCTCCCGGTCCAGCTGCTTCAGCGCCCACCGCGGACCACTCGGGGCCTGTCGGACCGGCGCGCTCGAGGTCGGGGCGGAGACGTCAAACCGGATGTACCGGTGATCGGAGTATGTCTCCACCCTCTCCATGACGCGCCAGTCGATGACACGCGGCGACAGAGCGGGGCTGGCGAACGAGATGTCCACCACTGATTCACCCCGCATCCGCACACACGTGGGGACAGAACCCCGGTTTAGGACGACCAGGCCTGTCTCCAGAGCCCAGTCCTCCACCATCCTGCCCCGTGTGTCCGTATACCGGGAACCCCAAGCCACGTTTTTGGCATTGAAGTCCCCGAGGACGAACACGGGGAGGGGATGGTACCCGACGACGACGACTCTCAGCTCCCGAAGGGAGTTGTGGAACTCGGCGAGAGTTTGGTTCGGGGAGAAGTATACTCCTACCACGACAATCTCCCCGAACCGTGCTGCTACGCAACCCTGTCCCCTCTTGACGGCCTCGAGGGACAGGGTACCGGCGGCGGCCGACGAAATTAGGGTCACTGAGCCGCTCAGGTCCTCCACCCAGTCATCCCTGGGCGGAACATAGTACGGCTCAGCGACCACGGCGATGTTAATCGACCACTGCGCCATGCTCTGGAGCAACAGATCCTGAGCGGCGGCGCAGTGGTTGATGTTCGCCTGGAGGAGGCGTAATGGGGCCATTTATTGGCAATCCATTTGAGCTTCCTCCCGGGCCCCCTGAGATGGCCCTGCCGCGGTGTTAGCGGCGGTGGAGACGGTAGAGGCGGCAACGGCGGCTGCAATGGTGGCGGCTGCGGCGGTGACGACGGTTGTTGAGGGCTTGCCCCTTCCCTTGGGTTTGGGGGGGGGAGCGCAGGCCTTACCTCCAGCCCGGTGATCGGCCGGCTTGCCAGCCGCCGCACATGCAAAACAGTGCGGCGTGGCATCACAAGAGGCGGCCTTGTGACCGGGCTGACCACAGCGGAAGCAGTGGTCGCTGCGGTCCACCTCTGAGGTGCAGCATACTCCCACGTGGTGACCCACCCGGCAGCGGAAACACCTCAGAGGTCTGGGTTCCAGCAGTTTCACCTGCGCGGATACCCAGCCCACCCGTAGCCTTCGGCCCTCCCCGGCTATTTTTTGGGCCACCGACACGGGGCAGCTCACCGTTATGGTTTGCATGCCCGTGGTGTCAGGACGGATGGTGCCTGCCCGCACTTGCTCGGCAGAGCACCCCCCAGTCCTAGCCACGGCGGCCACAACGTCGTCCGCCGTCACGCAGTCGTCCAGGCCCAGGATGCGCATTTCAGCGGACTTAGTTGGTCTGGACACTCGGACCTCCTCCGCATCGAGGGACGCCCTAAGTCTTTCGGCCAGGGCGTCAGCGGTCGGGCCGCTGGCCGCACCGGGGATCTCGAGCATCCGGGCCCCCGTTGCCGTCACCTTCATTCTGAAGCCCTCGGTGACACCGATCTCCTCGAGGTTGACCGCCTTCCACGCCTTGGTGAGCACTTCGCGGTACGACACGCCCCTCTTTTCCGCTTCCGGCTGTAGTGTTATCACTACGGCTGCGGACTTCGGGGCGCGGAGCCTACCTGCGGCGCTACGCTTCTTGCGTTGCTGCCGCCTCTCCTTCTTTTTGGCCGCCCTAGCTGCCTTTCCCGCCTTCCTGCTCTCCCCAGCTACCTGCCATTCGGCATCGGCCGTAGAGGAATTTGGGGGCGGAGGCGGGGGCGACCCTCCTGCCGCGACGGCGGGGACCTTCACCTTCTGCGCAGCCGTCCCACCCTTCTTGGGCTTGGGCGGCGCCTCTTTCGCCGGAGGCGCGGGTTTGGCCGCGGCCTTGGCCGCAGGCTTAGCCGCAGGCTTAGCTGCAGGCTTAGCCGCGGGCGTGACCGAGGCAGCCACTGTGGCGGCAAAAGTGGCCGGCCTGCTCGCCGCTAGCGGTGGGCGAAGGACAATTCCCTCCAGTACAGAGAACCGGCTGCTGAGTGCAGCCAGCTCCTGCCGCACCAGGGTCAGAACCCGGTCCTCCGCCGGCAAGGGCAGGCCTTGCCCATGCTGCGCTCCCCCCTGGGGCACCTCCCGGGGTCCAGCTCCTCGAAGCTGGGCCAGGTCCGCTCGGAGCTCCTCATTCTCCTTTCGGAGAAGCTCCATGGCGGCTGTCAAGCGGCCAATCTCGTCTGACGAAGGCCCGGCTTGAAGGGCTTTCGCTGCCGTCAAAATGGAGGCCGTGGCAGTGGGTACGATCTTGTCCTTGGAGGACTGTATCCTCTTCAAGGCCACACCCCTGATCGCGGCTACCACGACCTCCTCGAAGCTACTGGCCGCTCCCTTCACCTTGGAGCTGCCAGCGGCTTCCGGCTCACCGCCCGAGGACTCGGAGAGGGCCGCCTTGCGGCTGGTCTCTCCGAGTTGAACCTCCTGTTCCATCGGTTCTTGGGTGGTGAGCCCTCTGCCTACCCCCCGTTTCCGAGCTCCGCCACGGCTGCTGATTTTCTTGCGAGCCGTGTTTGGTCCATCTTCAGAGGACGACCCCTGGCCGTCCCCTGGTTTGGAGCGCTTGAAGAATTTACTCTTCCCTGCAGCCCCCTCATCAACGCGCGCCAGGCTCTTAAAAGAGCCCTTCGCGCCCTTCGCCCCAGATGCGGCGTCGGACTCCGACTCCGCATCACTCCACTCCTCTTCTACGTCTTTTTGTTTTAGGTTTTTTTGTGTTTCATTTTCCATACTTATTCCCACGAGTGTGGGGGATCTAAAAAGTCATTCCTAGGGTTACCCCCTGTGCCTAGGTAAGTGTGACATTTGTAACCCAACCCAGGGATTCCACTGGTCCCTGGCTGGGGGTGCGCTAACGACTGATGCGCCACCTATAACTACAAGTTACAGATGACACTACTCCTCAGCCATTCGTACCCTCGCCGCGCACCAAAACTTGGTATTAGAGGAATTTTTTATAGAGGTTTACATCCTCGCGATCCGGGCGACCAAGCCAAGATCCTCGTCCCGTTCCGAGTCACAAAACATGACCGTGATCTCTTTCCGGATTACGATTTCGACGCTGCTAGCTCGTTGGCAGGGTGAGTGCACAACGAGCACCGCCCCTGCTTCTCCAAAATGGAGAAACGTCCTCCTGTTTTGGCCAATATTGGGCCCGTCCTCCGCGGACTATCCCGTCCCCGACTAAACTAGCTTACCCTAACCTAATTATATGTACATTTTTATTCTAACTCTAACTTATAATATTTAACCTATCTTAATTATATTTACATAATATATAGAATACAATATATATATATATATCTATCCTAACTTAACCTAACTAGTGGGCTCATCCACCGCGGACTGTACCGTCCGCCTTCCCACTCTGCGTCCGCTCGACCTCCCTCTGTTAACAGAGGGGGGAGTGGCATAATGCTGCGATATTTAAAAAATTAATACCGCAGCGCTGCGTGCTGGTATTCTGATACATTCTGAAAATACATACTTCCGTCCCAAGTATGTAACAAGAAGTGATAGCTTGAGCATGGAATAAGTAATTATGTACTTATTAACAGCATGGAATTACTGTACTCATGGAATTAGTTAGTACTATACAATATGTAACAAAAACCCTGTTGTTCCTTCTACCTTTTTCTTTTTTTTTTTGGGCGGGAAATTATCAAATAACTTCTCCCGCGCTGGGCGGAGCGGGAGGGCGTGTCAGACTTTTACTGACTAAAACCCACCGTGTTCCTTCAAATGCCCTACGTTTTAAGAATCGGTATACATACGTAATAAAGCAAGTCATTTTTAAAAACTGTTCAACAGAAATAATGAAAATAAATATTTAATTATTAATATTAATAGTTTAACAATAGTTTGATAATGAGATAGACTCATGATAGCATAAGTTTAAACCTTAGTGGTTTTGGTTGCTATCTATTATGTAATCCTGTATTCTTTGTATACAACGAAAAAAAAATCAGCTGTTCCCTACATTTGTGTTCACTTAAATCGACAAAATGTATGGAACAGCTGATTTTTATTTCGTGATTTCAAGGTTGGTCCCATAGAAAAAAATGTTCAAAATGATGAGTACAATGACCACTTTTCGGGTTTAGTATAAACAAAAACTAATGTTGTACCTATATGATAATTAAATAAAAAAAAATAAAAAACTGATTTCTAACCTCTTTAATTCTTTGATTTAAACTTATCGACTAGCCAATGCTATTTTTTTAAATTATAATTCCATCAATGTCGTGCTTGTAGTTTAATGTATATGTTACCGGCCAAACCCGATTTTCGGATGAACTAGTTTCGCCTAGGCCAAACCAGTTCTCTCTACACACGATAGGACACACTAGTATCGCCTAGGCCAAACTCGTTCATCCTGTTACCGATAGGATAAACCAGTTTAGCCTAGGTCGAATCGGTTTATCCTAGTTAGAATTTACATGCTTTAGGATAAACTGGTACATCCTAATCTGAAATCTAATTGAGCGTGCTGCGGGAGCGGCGTGACAGAAACGAATCGCAGCAAAACCGACCCCACGTAGTCTTGTCTGCCCTACCCCTAGAGTGTTATTTAAAATCGCGTAGGCGCGTAGGGGCGAGGCGGCCCGCGCGCTGAAGAGCAGGTGGTTTCAACGCTTCCCGCCGCGGCTGAGGCTGGCCAGCTGAGCCGGCCAGCAAGCCGAAGCCTCGCTGGTGAACGTGAAACACATGTGTGACGATAAGCTCGCATGGAACCGCTGGAGCCCTGCAGCGCCGGAGCCGTGACAGGAAACATGCTTGCTGCATGCTTGCTTGCACGTTTATCTTATTAGACTCGAGGTTTATTTTATCGGTAACAGGATTACCGAGTTTGGCCTAGGCTATACTGGTTTGTCCTATCGCGTGTAGGGAGAACTGGTTTGGCCTAGGCGAAACTAGTTCATCCGAAAATTGGGTTTGGCCGGTAACATATACGTCCCTAAAAGGAACCACAGGGTTTTTGTTACATACTGTATAATTATATTGTAAGTAGAGGAGGTCGAATTTCGACCAGCGCGGAGCGACCATTAATAAATAATTATTCGTATAAATATTACAGTATTTAGCTTTTTTAAATTTTGAAGTTAATTTCTGACTTTGCTCAGTTGTTTATTACCAAGGTTAGATGTCTCCCTCTTCCGACAAATTTTTCCTCCTTACTAACATATTCCTCTCCAGATCTGCTTGTGGCGCTGATGACCTTCATCCGTCACAATAACATAAAGTTATGAAGTATTCCGTTTGTGTGGGTGTGGTATGCGTATATTTTATGTTTTAACAATTATTATTTATTTATTGATTTTTTTGTTTGTTTCAGTCCCATACTAATCCAACAAGATCTACATTGTATTCAACTGTATCAATCGAAGAGTTTTATTAGTTTTTTTAACACCTAATTGTTGTTTTAATTTAATATTTTTTTTACAATACACACTTATTTCTCAACTCACTTTAGACATTGGCAGAATAGTCGACACCGGCTTTGCTTGCCATTCAACAAAAATAGAATAGAAGGTTAGATGTCAGATGTTACACATCATACATGTACGACTACTGTAAGGCTAGCTCGTTTTTTTTTTCTTGTAGTACAGTCAAAGTCAAATTAATCCTCGTAGGTCCCGTCGTCTGGGAAGTACGGCGGGTTATATCGTACTCCTACCGAATAGAACGCCACTGTTTCTTCTCCTACAATAAGCCCGGTAGACCACCGCGAACGTTTCCGGTCGACCACTTTTCGCCCTTATGCCCATAGTAATAAGGTTGAAAAGTGGTCGACCGGGAACTTTCGCGGTGGTACATTCGCCGCACCCCCGAAACAGTAAATTACCAACCTCTCGACTAAAACAGAAAATGAATGCTTTCTCCATACATGGGTATTCTACACGTTCTTTTTTCGTCAAAAGAAAAGGAACGTAAGGCTGCATAATAATACATCTCAAATTGTCACTGGCAAAATAAATTTGGAACGACGTAAATGAATACACAGCGTTTTGTGGTTTCGCTCGTGCGGCTTGTAATATTAGATTAGTCGAGTCGTTTGTTCGTGTTTAATTTCTATTAACTCTCTTCCTGTTTACTCTACAGCGGGGCGAGCACGGCCTACTGTGACATGACTTGAGTCACACATTTTATCACAGTTTGAGCGATAAAACTGTTTTGTCATAAAATGCTAGCACAAATTGACATGACATAATTTATCATGTCTTGTCACAAACGTCTTGGGCAGCCCGTGTTCGGCCCGCAGCTGGGTAATTCCGTAACACACATAAAATGGCATCAGCCTATAATGTTCCCACTGCTGGGACACAGGCCTCCTCTCTGTGAGAGGGAGTGGGCCGTAATCCACCACGCGGGCCCAGTGCGGGTCGGTGGATGTCACATGGCTTTGGATTTCCGGTTCTAGGACATGCCGGTTTCCTCACGATGTTATCCTTCACCGTTTTGATTGCAGTGCAGCTATAATTTAGTTTGTTTGAAAAATGTAGTTTTTTAATTTCAGTGTTAGAATTTATTAAATATATATCAAAATACTCCTTTGCATTAGTATTATCACCATTGTTTTAATTTATTGTCGTATTGTTATTACAATTATTATTGTTTTATTTATTGTTGTAATATTTTATTTTTTTCATTATATTGTTAATTTTGATGTTATTTTTTTATTGTTGTATTTAATACTCAATTTAATACTTACTCAAATCTTTATTGCACTTCGTGTGCGTGTCCGAAATCAAATATTATTCTTTCTTACTGATTGAAATCCTATAGTCTTATCTCTGCTTCTCCCTTTAATCCATCCAAAGGTTGTCCTGTAAAAGATCGATTTTAGCGATAAGACCTCCCATTGTGTCACCATAATTATGTAAAATTTCTACATTTAGATCTGTAATTTTTATGGTGTACTTACATATTATAGATTATTCTATCTATGTGTTGCCTCCACATTGTAAACTAGGACTCCTGAAATGAAACACGTACAAGCAGCGATGTACTCTAATGTTAACCCCCTGAGATTTGCGGTGCGACTAGAAACACAATCTTCATAACGTATGGCAGACCGGGGACTTGCCATTTATATACTAGCTACTGGATATATAACGTGAATATAGTTGTAGAATCCTGTTCATTCCGTAATTAAGTTGAATATACACTACACTGGCTCATCACCACACCAAAGCCATCAGCCGATCTATTCTGTAAAAATCTCACCGTGAAAACTGAGGTAAAATGTCGAGCTGTCAATCCCTAGTGAAATGACAGCTCACTTGAAGCTCACTTCACTTAGGCCTCTGCCTCGAATCTTGCGGGCAGCGGGGCGGCGGCGCGGCGTCGCGGAAGCGGCAGAATCTAATGCGTAAAATCAAATGGACCAGCCCTCGAAAACAGCGGCGCGGTAGCGGCGCGGGCGCGGGCAACGAGTGGTGACCTTCCTTGCACTCCAATCAAGCGGTGACCGCCCGCGCGTCTTATAGTAGGGATTCACTTCTTCTTTTGCCCACAATAAATCGAGCGTTAGGAATAAATTTGAATCAAAAAGAAGTTCTTGCCATTGTTCAGACATTTCGTTCGCGAATAAAAACAAACATCTCGACGACACAACCACGAACACAACACTACGGGCGGCGCGTCGCTATAGTCAAAGAGTAGAGTAACTATATAAGTGCCGCGCGATCTGCCCGCTGGTTTCGAGAACGGGTCTGCGTTGCCCGCGCCGCTCCCGCGCCGCTCCCGCGCCGCCGCCGCCGCCGGCGCCGCCCCGCTGCCCGCAAGATTCGAGGCAGAGGCCTTACGCTTTCACGGTGAGATTTTTACAGAATAGACCGGCCGGTCCGCTTCACTCTTCACTGTTTCCCGCCATTCGTGGAGAACTGACAGTTGACATTAGTGACAGCTACCTCTCCCTGATGAGCACGAGACAATGTTTACATAATATATTATTTATTATATAGATACCTACACTACAATAGTGTAATTATTTCAATGAGCTGAACGTGTTCTGTAGCTTAAATTAAATAGCCCGTATAATACAATAGGTACTTACATAAATCCTCTGAGGGTCAAAAAATTTAATTAAGTAAATAAAAATTGACTAGGTACTACCTTGAATGACAAGATTTATTGAGTTGAATTGAGAGAGTTGAGAGTTGAAAGTTGAAAAAAATAATAGACATCAACATGGATGGTCAACTTTAGAACAGTCAACAATCTGTTTTAAAGTTGACCATCCATGTTGATGTCTATTATTTTTGGCGAAATCTTGTGATTATAAAAAATGTATCAGCAAAGTGTTTCTAAAAAAAAAAATTCGTTGATTTTAACATCAATGATCGTATAAATGAATACTATACTTACTAAGACTTAATGAATTCACAATATTATTCAATGTATTTTTTTTGGATTTCTACATGCACCTACCGTAGCTGTAGGTTTTCATGCGGTATGCATAGCATGGCTGAGATATCTAATATGACAAAATGACAGGTAGGTAATCAACCATTCACGGCAAAGGCAAAGCTTAACTTATAAAAAATCAACAAGCTATGATCCGCACAAAATTAATTCCAAGAATAATTTGACGTGCTCATTGTCTATGATCATTGAATTCCCGCCATTTATACCTGTCACTTAATAAGAGTTGGATCGATTAGTTCGAAATTCGAATAGTTGCGATTAAATTAATCGAGTCAGTCCAATCGATTCATATTGCCGCATTGAAATTCGTGTTCGATGGTGTAGAACTTTGGAAGGGGATAGATTGCTGCCGTTTTGTTAATTCACCTGTATTGAGTTCCTAGAGGAAACCGAAGGCAATTAAGGGGAATACAATGTAGTTGGCGTTACTTCATTTATAAAGGCAATTTGTGAATTAAGTTTCATAGCTTCGGTTTCGCGGCTTGGATTGGATCTGTAAGAGAAAACATAAAAATACATTTTCTCGGAAATCAGAAACTTCATAAATGATTGATCAGGGAAAAGATCGTGGGTTGTCCCAAATCATTAAATACGGAAATACTTCCCTATGGGAAAATAAACTTTCGACTAAAGGTAATTAGTAAGTAATACTTGCATAATCTAAACTTTTAGGGACTCGGGGCTGAATAATAACAACCATACCGGTCGATCTTCAAGGTTAAGCAACGCCTGCCGAGGTCAATTCATGGATGGGTGACCATCCATTAAATCCTTACCGAGACCCCACCGTGCCTGCACATCTTTTACAGTCGTAACGGGTACACAGAAGCCCGAAAGTCTGACAACCAGTCTTACCAAGAGGTATCGTGTTACCCAGTTACTGGGTTGTGGAGGTCAGATAGGCAGTCGCTCCATGTAAAATACTGGTATTCAACTGCATCCGGTTAGACTGGAAGCCGACCCAGACATAGTTGGGAAAAGGCGGGCAGATTGCTTGACTTTCAACTACCCGTCAAATTATAATCTTTTTACAACAACTATACTCCATTTGAAATAAGATTAGACATTTAAATAAACCTTTTTTACAGTCCGTTCAACCGATTTTGAATTCTATTGCGTTGGTGGCATGACAAATGGCAGCTGTAATAAACAGTTGGTATTGTAACCACGTTTTTGCTTTTAATGCCATCCTTATGCCTACGGAACAGAAGTCTAAATCGGTTGAACGGACTGTAAAAAAAGTTTATTTAAATTTCTAATCTTATTTCAAATGGAGTATAGGTATATTATCATCATCATCATTTCAGCCGAAAGACGTCCATTCCATTCAGCCGAAAGATTTTCCATAATTGCCACGCTTGGCAGGCGGGTTGGCGATCGCAGTATGGTGTTAAAATGCATAGAGAACGCTGCTGCCCATTCTCTAGTAAGTCCCTTATTCGCCTTTTACGACACCCACGGGAAGAAATGGGACGGTGCTGTCTTTACGTCTGGCACCACACACACATCACGATTTATTATGTTATTAAAACTTACCTAAAAAAAGGCAATTTAAAAAATCAAAAACCCGACTGCGTAAAAATAAATAGTTATATAAATCTTGTTTCCATCTTTTTTTAAGTTCACTTTTTACGCAGTCGGGTTTTTGATTTTATAAATTAACTTTTTTTATTTTATACTTTTTAGTTAGGATTATAAGACGGTAAATTAGGTTATATACTCACTTATAATCGGGTGATAACGACCTCTTACTCACTCACTCCAAAAGTTCGGGATATTTTTTTATAATTTCTCATTTAAATTACTTTTAAACATATAATATGTTATGGTATTTTTGTAATCACCTTTCCAAACCCTTAATTTTGATACCCCACTCGATAGGCTTAGGAGATATTTTTTTTTCGAAGACACTCATTTTGGCGCCAAAAACCTGCCATTTACATTTTTAATAATTTTAATATACCATAAGACACTCGCGCAATAAAGACGAATCTAACGACATATCATTCATCAAAATCCGTTTAGCCGTTTAGTAGTTACGAGGGAACATAGGGACAGCCATACATACAAGTATATATACATACATAAAGGTCAAACACATAACCCTCCTTTTTTGGCTTCGCCACAGTCGGGCAATAAGTCATTTACCAGAACATTAAATGATGTGAGAGAAACAAAGTACCTAACAAGTTGGTAACATGTTAATAAGTTAATCATTGGTTAATGAAGTGTAATGAGTTGGCATATCAAGTTGTGCTTCTGTCTCAACTTCAAATTTATACGGTGCAACTTTAAGCTAAGATTTAAGCTCGCGTCGATGAACACGGCGGGCGGGTTAAGTGAAAGACGATTGGTGACTTTACTAATGATACTCTGTGGTTATCAAATAATGTCTTTACAAAAATAATTATCATTTTATTCGTTAACAATACCAAAATCAGAATCAGAATATTTATTTGTAAAACATAGGTATTTACATAAAGGTGTTAAGACTTAGATTTATGCCAGTGACCTTGAGTGGTTAGCTTGCGTGTTCTGTACTGAGCTCACGCAACGCGTCGTACGTTCAGCCAGTAATAGGACTCGCCCATCAAGGAGCGACAAGGAGGTCCCCAATTTTACGCATTATTAATTTATATATATACACAAAACAAAAGGTATTTTAATTGAACCAAAAAAAAAGACAAACCTATATATATATATATTTTTTTTTCAGATTTCGATACCCATCACGTCTGCGGAGTTTATCTTATCTTATCTTATTAGAAAACAAGGTTTATCTTCAGACCCAGGTTTAAAACATAGACCCATTATTGAATTTCGAACTTTATACAGACTATGGTAAAGTTCCTAAGCACAAAACTGACAACTTAGTACCGTAGTATTAAGTTTTCAGTTTTGTATAAAGAACGGTGTTTCAATCACTGTTACGTTCTTATTACAAAAACTGGCTGCATAGTTTATGACATGTCAAAATATAAATCTTGTTTTGTAATAAGGCGGTAAAAGTCTGTTATCGTCGCCTTAAGCAACGGCCGAACATTCGGCCGATACATCGGATTTACGTTCGAAGTAGACCCCCTGACCCCTTTTCTCCTTTTCTTCTTGGTAAGAGGGGTCAGGTAATGCAGAGCCCTGACCGTACAATAACCCGCTTTTCGCTCCTCCCTCAAACGGCAGCCCACAGGAAACTCCCCGATGTTATTATTAATAATTCAGGAGGGACGCAACAAACCTATCTTAATCTCACATACTGAAACAAACTTCTACCGTTCAAGTTATTTGTTATCTTAGCATTACATACTTAGTTCGAACTTAGCTGCGGCTTCATAACACTAAGTATTTTCATTATTAACTTGGCCATTAAGTTACGTTTAGGAATTTAATTAAACATTTTTGAAAGTTTCTTTTTTGAGGGCTAACTTTGTGGTCGTGTTTAATGTGGGTTGGTGTAACGAATGAATGAACAAAGGCTCCCGTAGACAGCGCGACGCGGCTCGAGTAGAACAATTTCTACTGAAAACTGCATGGAAATTGTTCTTACTAGAATCATGTTGCACAGTCGCGTCGCAGTTGTCTGCCTACATAGACGCATGACCTTTAACTAAAAATAGCTACCTATGGATCCTACCCGTACCCATTTGACTGGGCACGCCACAATTGTGGCGATAAGTCCCGTCTTTGAGGAGTGGGTAGAGAGGCGCTATGGCGGCGTCCTCGCCTTCCGCCTGACGCAGGTCCTCACCTGACACGGTTGTTTCGAGAGGTTCCTGTTCAGGATAAAGGCCTCTACATACGTGGGCGACTGGTCGCGCGACGCGACGCGACACAAAGGCACCGCTCGTCCCGCGACACGCGGGGCCTTTGTGCCGTGTCGCGTCGCGCGACAAGTCGCGCTGGTATGTAGAAGCCTTAAAGGGGAAGGAAACGGCCGGGTTTCACCACTGTGTGGATCGCCCGGAGGACTTATTTGTGTAGATGAATGTATTTTTTTTATGAATGTTGGAGACTAAAAAAAAAATTAAAACTCTAAACTCAAAGCATTTATTTCAAATAATCCAATTACAGGCACTTTTGAATTGTCAAGGGGTCGGTCAGTCAGGGAGATAAAGCTGGTTGCCCATTCCAAAGCGTAGTAGGTACCTATGGGGAAGAACGGGCAAGAAACTTCACGGACATTCTTTTAAATTAACATAATATATGGTTACAAATGCGCGTCCATTCAGTGCTTACCAACTTACTGCTTTCATCTCTAAATGGTCCCCGAAACGATCAATTGCAATCAATTGCTATTGTAGTAATATTGTCAATCGCTTCAATTTAATTTGATAGACGATCAATTTGCTCATCAATGTGTATCAATCACGTAAAAATTGATAATTGCAATTGATCGTTTCGGGGACCCTTAAGATCTATCATCCAAATAAAATTCTCAAAACTCCCGACATAAAGCGCCACACACGACACATATTTGAACTGATCTCGACCGTGGATCGCTGCCTATTTGACTAACAAATTCTCCCATTGTTTGCCTCGGATCAATTGTTTGCCCCACTCGTTAACGGAATGCCATTGCTTTCAGTTTTTTTAATAAAAGAGTTTTACTTGCTCCAAAAATTAAGTAACAGTTGTGACCTTTTGGTTTTGTTTGAATTTGAAGCTGGTGAGGTTATGTATGAATTCGTTTTTTCTATTTGGCTTAAATGCGTACTACAAGGCTTTAATTTTATTAATAAATGAAAAAGCGTTGGGTGCTTTTTAAGACTCAGATATATGCCAGTGACCTTGAGTGGTTAGCTTGCGTGTTCTGTACTGTCACGCAACGCGTCGTACGTTCATCCAGTAATAGGACTCGCCCATCATGGAGCGTTGCCCCCAATTTGACGCATTATTAATTTATTATACACAAAACAAAAGGTATTTTAATAAAACGCGTATACTAAAAGATCATTAATTTAATTAGCTTTAAATTGGTGAAGATTCCAGAAAAATACGCTTGGTAGATTTTACACCATTCTCAGTTTTTTATCCGCGTTAGACATAGCTTTACAAATTAACTTCACTATGTAATATACACATAATCTAAAAAATTCACATATTAAAATATTGAAAAACTGCTCTTATTTAACACATATTTTTTTCAAATCATTAACACTACTCGTTTAGACGTGATCTTCAGTATAAAATCATTAAAAGTCGGTTATCGTCGCCTTAAGAAGATATTTTTTTTGCTTAATGATTCTACTTTTACCAATATCTGTCAATAGAATATTAACAAGAATTGACATCAAGCACCCCACGCTTTTTATTACGATAAAATACTAGTTAATCGCTATTATTATTTTAAACTTTTAAATTAGTATTTTCTACTTTTTAGTTTAGTTTTCTATTAAAGCGTGTTTTTAGTTTTTTAAACTATTATTTATTTTCTACTTTTTAGTTTGGTTTTTGTAAACGAAGTATATTATGTACGTTACAGTAACTGGGTAATACGAAACCCCTTGGTAAGACAGGTTGTCAGACTTTCGGGCTTCTGACGACCCGTAACTATACTGTCAAAGATCCACGAATGACAGCCGGGACCGGCTGGAGCTGGTTGTGTAATATTATCTCAGGCTTAATTCCTGTAGGCTGGCGTTGAGGAAAAAACGTGCCACAACATTATTTCTTAGAAATCAAAGCTAGCTTGAACCCGCTTTACCACACACACGTTAACACGGTCGTTATGCAGTTTTACGGTCTTAGCACTGCTAAGTAATTACCATGTTGTTTTGTCGGCACTGGTAGAATTCCTTTTAGTCTTAACGTCAAAGAGATTTAAGGCTCTTAAAGACGTAAGGCTTCTACATACCGGGGCGACTTGTCGCGCGATGCGACGCGACACAAAGGCACCGCCCGTCCCGCGACACGCGGGGCCTTTGTGCTGTATCGCGTCGCGCGACAAGTCGCGCTGGTATGTAGAAGCCTTCACGCGATATCGCGGGCGCGACAGGCACCGACATAGAAATTGTACTACCATGCAGTGTTGCGTCGCGCCCGCGATATCGCACCAGTCTGTAAGAGCCATTAATATAGATACTATAGAGGCTATTAGAAATAATGTCATAGAAAAAATGTGATCCATGTGTTACCGAAAATAAACCGTGGTTAAGTCGTCTAGTCGTTTCATCACTACGAGATTTGCAATACCATATTGCACAATTAGGCATTATACTTCGAAATGAATTGTGTCTGGTGGGCCACTGCCTGACGGTTGTTGTCGGAATGTTGTATATATGCTAGTTGCGCGGTAAACTCTGCTTGCGCGATGCAGGATTTTGCGTGACGTCAGTGTGACGCGTCGTTCGCATGTGGCGATGTTGATGCCGCTACATCACTCCCCTCCGGAGACTGGAGGTCAATAGTGGGCTCAGTCATGTATCTTGCGATGCTTGCCAGTGCCAGTAGAGGGTTCCATTGAGTCGGAACCGGGTGCCACATAGTTCTCGGTGAGTCGGAACTGTCTGCGGTGATTTCCCAGTGCGTTGGGGTGGCGCTGCATTATGCTCCAGTGAGTCGGATGTGGTACAGCGCTGGGTTGAGGCTGACTGCTGGCGTCGACCAGTAGAGGTATCATGTTCTCTGCTTGTGGGCCGGCTGAAAGTGCAGTGTGCTGTGCCAAGGTTGCTGATGAGGCTGTGGGTGATGACCAGGCATGCGCGTCCGCTGCATGCTGGTGGTCAGGATACCCGTGGAAGCCGTGGTTGTTGGCTGGCTGTGCGACTCGCCGCTCGAAAGCTTGAGAAAGCGATGATGATGATGACGTCACGCTGAAGTAGTTGCACGAAGGCTGCGCTGACGTTCATACTCGGGGTCACCAGTTTAGAGGCATGAGGAACAGAGTGTAAAGTTCACTCATCCTCTATAGAAAAGGTAGGATCCTCCGACCAGACGGGTGTTGTGTCTGGTGGGCAACTGCCCGACGGTCGATGTCGGGATGTTGTATATAAATATGCTAGTTGCGCGGTAAACTCTGCTTGCGCGATGCAGGATTATGCGCGACGATTTTGATGCCACTACAGTTTCATCAAAATCGGCCCAGCACTTTCGAAATCAATAGAGGACAAACAAACAAACATTTTTATTTTTATAATATTATAAGATAAAAGATTGGCTTCTTTAAGAGACACAGGCTTCTTGCCTAGTTTAGAACCGAAACGTTCTACATTAAACTTTGACCAAATCAAATCAAAATCAAAAGTGATTTATTCAAACTAGGCTAATCAGCACTGTTCGGCCGTCAAAATCACATAATACAGTCCCTCATAAACACCCGCCCTTCACCACTTCCTATAGTACTTTAGGTATGATTTTATACGAAGACCACGTCTAAACGAGTAGTGTTAATGATTTGAAAAAAAAAAAATTAAATTAGAGCGTTTTCTCAATAAGTTAATATGTGAATATTTTAGATTAACATAGTGAAATTAATTTGTAAAGTTATGTCTAACGCGGATAAAACACTGAGAATGACGCAAAATCTACTTAGCGTATTTTTCTAAAAACTATAACAATTTAAAGATAATTTAATTACTGATTTTTTAGTATATGCGTTATATTAAAATACCTTTTGTTTAGTGTATAATAAATGAATAATGCGTCAAATTGGGGACAGCGCTCCTTGATGGGCGAGTCCTATTACTGGCTGAACGTACGACACGTTGCGTGAGCTCAGTACAGAACTCGCAAGCTAACCATTCAAGGTCACTGGCATATATCTGCGTCTTAAGACACTACAAAGTACTAAATAAATATTTATTATTCATTAAAAAATACAAAGTCACATTTAGCGTTTGTATGGATCTGTCCAGTCGATAAATAATTTTAGTTTTAATCTATTGGCAGTTTTTGATTCTCCATTAAACGCAAACTAAAGTGTTTAGGTACCTACCTATTTTATTTATTATTGTATCCATCTGGTGTTAGAAGTTGTTATCACTTATTATCACAGATGTTCAAGTATTTAATTACAAAACTCAGTTGTCTGTTTAAGGTGGAGTTATTTTAGAATAACTTCAGAAATACTTTCATGATTTTTAAGATTAAATAAAAAGAAAACAAATTAAAAAAAATAGGTTAGTATCTAGCATCTATATTTCTATGGTCACAGTCATTTTCGTCTCAAAGTAAGTAGGAAATAACTTTTTAGCTTTAAATAAAAGTTAATAGAAAAAAAAATAAGCCAATTAGTTCGGTTTGATTTATTTAAGTAGTCTAAGATAAGAAACCCAATATAACAGGCACGCTATAAAGCCTTTTTAGGGTTCCGTAGCCAAATGGCAAAAAACGGAACCCTTATAGATTCGTCATGTCTGTTTGTCTGTCTGTCTGTCCGTCCGTCCGTATGTCACAGCCACTTTTTTCCGAAACTATAAGAACTATACTGTTGAAACTTGGTAAGTAGTATTCTGTAAACAGCATTAAGATTTTCACACAAAAATAGAAAATAAAAAATTGGGGGTTCCCCATACTTAGAACTGAAACTTGAAATTTTTTTTTTCTTCAAACCCATATTATGTGTGGGTAGGTCTTTAAAAATAATATGGAGGTTTCTATTATCACTGTTTCCTAAGCTGAATAGTTTGCGCGAGAGACACTTCCAAAGTGGTAAAATTGTCCCCCCCACTGTAACTTCTAAAATAAGAGAATGATAAAACTACAAAAATTATATGATGTACATTACCGTGTAAACTTCCACCGAAAATTGATTTGAAGGAGATCTAGTAAGTAGTTGTTTTTTAATACGTCATAAATCGAAACCGCAATTTAGATAATAATTGTACGGAACCCTTCGTGCGCGAGTCCGACTCGCACTTGATTGGTTTTTGTCATAAACAACCACGAATTTTCTTATCACAAAAACCATTAAAAAGTTTAAAAACCTTTTTATTCAACATTCAATAATACTTTAACCGAACTTAAACCAGGCTTATAAACAATTCGTTATCAAAATAGAATAGTTAACCACATCCCCTTAAATTAAACCCGACTTTATCAGTTAACGTGAACCAGTCGGTTAAGTTCACGGAGGTCGACAACCCGGCTCCCGTATGCCTTTGCTTTTTTTTTTTCTTTTGTCATCTCAACGGCTTTTGTTATGTTATGTTGGTACTTCAAAACTTGGTAGTACGAACTTCATATAGTAAGTTTTTTATTGTTGAGCTGGTAACTTTAATTGTCGCGAAACGTTTTTGTTTTTTTTTTAAGTATCGTTTTGTATAAATGTGTGTACATGGGATGTATCATGTATGTTATCCAGTATGGGCTAAAAATAAGACAATTTTTTTTAATCATTCTATTATTATATTATATTCGTTTTCGTAAGGACTACATAAGTATCTTCCTATTTTTTGATGAAGGCAGATTCATATTATTTTTTTTGACTAGTGTTTGTTTTTTTTTTGCCTAGTTTTTACAATATTATGAGAAATAACGTACTAAAAATAAATTTTGGGTTAAATGGAGAAATAATTATTCCATTTTATTTCTAAGTTTCACGGAGATATCGAAGAGCTATTTCGTCGCTCCCTCCCAAGCCTCTTTAGCTCAGTGGTAGAGCACTGGTCTCGTAAACCAGGGGTCGTGAGTTCAATCCTCACAGGAGGCACGTGTCAAAGTAACTTTTTTGAAATGCTCCTATATTTTTGTATGCTAAGTTTGAAATGTTGTCTAGTTTTTACCAACATTTTTTGACTTAAAGTCTGCCTTTTTTCATTTAATACATAAGTTAGTAACTTAGAACCATTGAATAAACATACCTAATTTTCTACTGATTTCTCTAGGTTTATCAAAGTTTCGTTTTTAGAAACGTGTAAATGTGTAAATGAATAAAAAAAAAATGTTTTCGCAATAAGTTTGGGTAATAATATTATTACCCGGAATAGAAAATCAAAACACTTGAAAAAATAACACCTAATCAACAACAACCAAGGAAATAAAATCATGGTTACGATGAAAGTTGAACAAAAAGAAAAAAGTTAAAAAGAAAAGGTAAAAGAAGTTTACGCTCGAACGCAACCCTAACGTAATTTATTTTTTGTTACAGAACTGGCGGTTCGCAGAAATTCAAATTCGGAATGACACAAGAGTGATAAAACACAATTTAACGCGACTCCAAATTCAAAAATTTTGAGAATATCCAAAGGGATTTTACGTGAATTTTTCTACTGAGCCATTATTTTTAAAGTTTCTATCAAAAAGTTGTTTTTATTAGAAAAATTATCAAAAAATCCAAAATGCTTCGATATTGGTTGTGTTTTGCCAGTGCAGTGTGTTTGGCGGGTCATTGCGGGGCGAATTATTGTAGGGACGCGAATCTATGTTGTCCGGGGCGAGATAGTTCATGTGTTATTCAGAAAGCGCATCAGAACGCCATCATTGAGGACTTGTCTGACAAGCCATGCTACTGTGACCATGCTTGCTTGAAACTGGGCGACTGCTGTCCTGATTTCCGGGAAACTTGTGGAGGTAAGTCTTTGAATTACCTTTTTTTTGTGTAACGGGGAAGTTGCTTTTGATTTACAAGGTTATTGTCTAATTTTTACTGAAATGGTGAACGATAGTTATCAGCTTGCGTGCTCATTGACATTTAACACAATTGGATAATATCGATACCGCTAATCAATGAGATTGAAGATACTGAAGTAAATAATTTAATGTCTTTGCCGGTAATTAATTGAAAATTCTTAGTTATTAACGGAAAAAAATACTTCTATTAGGCATACAGCTACATTGCAATTGGTACGAATCCAAAGCTAATTAACTAGGTACCTTATTATAATAAATCATACAAAACTGTCAACAGTCTAAACACCAAATCGTCGCTTTAGAGTACAACTTCATATTATTATGGGCGCCAGGGTTGCGAGTTTGTCCGAAAAGGATATCGTGGCATCTGGCACACAGGCAACGGAAGGAACACGGATGGGTTTTAGTCAGTCAAAGTCTGACACGCCCTAGCTCCACCCAGAGCGGGAGAAATTATTTGGTAATTTCCCACCCAAAAAAAAAAAGGAGTACTACTTCATAATAATGTGAAAAAGGAACTTTACAGGCGGAAGATTAAAAATTCAGCCCTGTGAAATGTTTTTTTTTAATCTTTATTTATTTATGGAGGTTTGTTCATATTTGAACATGTCACCCCCGTAAGAATAAACATGAAAATATACACATCACAACACTAAAATTAACTACATACAAATCATAGAGTTAACTTAAGGAGATCTATTCTTAATACCTATATGTGTAAGCCTATATAACAACTTGGCTTCCTCCGAAAGAGGAAAAGATTATTACTACTTTACAGCATATTTTATATTCAAATACTTATGGTTATTTTTGTGTTCAATTTGGATATATTTTCAGATGCATAAGATATATAGATATTTCATTTTATTATCGTAAAAGCGTAAAATACTATTTGCGAGCTTATCTTAAAAATAACATGGTCTGCTGGTGGCTGTAATTTGCTGATGTAAACATTATGGAATAAAAATCGATAAACGTTTTTTAACGGTTTTGCTTTGTTGTCTTACTTAACTATAACATATAAGAATAAGTAACCCTTGAAGTGTACGGCAAATAATCATCAAGAAAGTACTAAATAAACATAATTATATAAAAAAAAAAAAGTGTTGATAAATTGAAAACCTCAATAACTTATAAGAATAAGTAACACTTGAAGTGTACGGCAAATAATCATCAAAAAAGTACTAAATACACATAATTATTAAAAAAAAAAAATAAGTGTTGATAAATTCAAAACCTCGTATGTTCGTTTGCGAGTTTTTCAAACTTGTCATAGATGGCGTTACAGGTTACTGAACTATTTTGTTTGAAACGGTGCTCGTGCGATGCGCGGTTTTCTTTCCAAAAATTTAATAAAATAATAATTATGAAATTTGCATTCCCGAGCTTTTCATTCTATGGCGACGAAGTTGTAATTGGGGCAAATTGTGTAGATAAATGTGCTCATTTTTTTCATGTAGTTGGATACTAGCTACATCGTTTTGGCAATTATACCAACTAAACTCAGAATCCGTTCATTCAAATAAAATAATTAATGTTTTAGTTAATTACATTTCCAGTCTAGTTTTGTGACCGTGAATATAGGTTACGACATTTTCTAGCATCATTTATTTCAAGTACGCTATTAAAAAAGGTACTTTTGAACGTCAACACAAACACTCAGGCAATAGCGAAAGGCGAAGTTAAATATGGTAGCATTAAACAAAGTTATAAATAAAGTAACAATAAACAAAACATCATCGTTATTCAATAGTATAATTTTATTAGTACCCAATGATGTATTAGAAATAGACGCGTCATACACGAACATTAGTGCACTCAAAAACAGCGTAAGCCATGATTGTAGCTACATACTTGCGTACAATCATACAGTGCGTGAAGAAAAGGAAAGACCTATACCGATATCTGTTGTTAGAAAGAGATGGACATACATATTTAGTTACGTCACTAGCTGCTGCATGTCCATTGGCGCGTACGTAATAATAATTATTATTATTGTAAATGTCAGGCAATTGCCTGGCATTTACTTTGCCATTATTGAGCGCAGGTAACGCATCATTGTTAGTACCTATATTTTTTATATTTGTTTTTGTCTGCTATCAACAATATACATGAATTAATACTTATTTTTAAAGGTGTTACTAAAACAGACGATTTCTGAAAGAAAAAAAAACGGTGGAAAAATTGAGAAGTTACACGCTTTTGAAATTATTCTACTATCCTTGTCACGCAAAATGATCATTGTACTGAATGGCGCGAAGTTACTATGGCGTTGCTGTGTTGTGACGTCAGATCGCAGCAGTGCTGGTCTCTGTCTACAATAGACTTTAAAACACATACAACTTCGGCATTTTTTGAGATACAGAAAGTTTTTTGTTTTTACCGTGGCTTAATTAGGGTTCCGTACCAAAATGGTAAAAAGGAACCCTTATGGTGAGACTAAGTCTGTCTGTCTGTCTGTCACACCTGGATATCTCAAGAACTACTAATGCTATCTATCAACTTGAAATTTAGAATAGTTTTAGATGACGTTTGTCCAACTATTTTGCAAACAAGAAAGAAATTAAAAAAAATATTTCTTTTTTGCAAAAGGGACTGAAAGGGGGTCTTAAAAATTTGAAATGGGGCTACTAGGGCATGTGGGGTATCATATGAAAGAGCGCTGTTTGCACATTCTCAAACTTTTTTTTTTAGGTAGCAAAGTTTCCGACATTTGATGAAAATTAAAAAAAAAATACTGTTCCCCCCTTAATCTCCGAAGTTTGCATAGATAAAAATCGAAATTATTCTATGTGATAGAAGTTTATGTAAAGATTACAGGAAAAATAAAACTATGTCTCTAAATAGTACGGTTTTAAAATCATCAACATCATATATACGTACGGAACCCTCGGTGCGCGAGTCTGACTCACTCTTGACCGGTTTTTTGTTTTTGGTTTCGAAAAATCTAAGTAAAAAAAAAACAGTCAAATAGTAATTATTGTAATTTTGTAATAGGTAAATAAAATCAAAACACAAAATACAGGAGCTATCCACCCACCTAAGCCCTTCCCGCCGTGGAACTGTGGGCGGACACGAGCAAATTAAATAAATAAACAAAAGCAAACATGTAGCAAACCCATTTTCATAATACAAATGTACTTAATTCCCAACCACAGACCACGAATTTGTGGCAAAGGCATGCAAAAACAAACAGGTACAGTGAGCCACAATCGAAACACAAAAATAACTTGAAAATCCCGCGAGCCTTTTAAATCCTCCTTTTAATCCCCTTCATGCCCTTATTCGGTTCCAATTACGCAAAATTCCACGAATGATTAATTTTTAATCTCTACTAGGGCATGAATCTCGGAATCTCGGAATATCGTAATATCGGAATCTCGGAACGCATGTTCCGATATTACAATTCCGATACTGAGTGATCCAATATCGGAATCGGATTTTTTTTTTATATTTTGAGGTTTAAACTAAACCTATATTTTAGATCCTTGTGTAGCGCCAAGCGCGACAGTGCGCTACTGTATTCCTGTTGTCAGCTCGCTAAGCATGCGATACAAGAACAATAGTGAATAATAGTGTTATCTGTCTCGCTCTCTCTTTACCTGCGCGGTACTTCTTACTTATTCGCACAAACGAACAAAATATCCTGTCAATCAGTTGCGCTGACTTGCGCTCATGAACTGTGTAAGTTAAGACGTGTTTGTGTTTTATGTGGCTAAATGCAACGTCGCTTTAAAATATGTAAGTACGAACTATTATCTAATTGTTGTTTTCCAATTCAGTATAAACTATAATATCTGTATTTAAATGATTTTAAAATTAAAAGCTACCTCAAAATAAAACAAAAAACGCTGAAAATTATTTATTCGTTCGTAGGCTTTTAAGATGCTAGTTTGTATTAGATCGTAAAAAGATGGTTTCTCCATTTTCATTTCGCGAAATAAAATCGTAAACAGAAGTTAATAATTTATAAAATAAAGCAGAAAACTAATATTAAGTTATGTAGAGAAAGATTCATAAAACCTACGTACAGCTTGTAATATTTAGTATTGAAACCTGTTATAGGTTGGGTAGCTATCAAAATTACTAGTCAAAGTTTACGTACAATTTACATATTTACATTACAAAAAACAATTATTTTCTTTGCAGGGATTACTCAAAAAAGAAAGACACATACTACTCAGAATTTCTCAACAAACGCTCATCAAATGTACTTAAGAGATAATTTTCATCCCATAAATGTTGTTCCTAATTGTTGGTTTTGCTTGCACTTTTTAAATTATAAGAAGTATTGTTGAATCTAAGTCAGGTAGTTTAATTAGTAATAAGTATGGGAAAATTAAGAGAAATATGTGATTTAATAAATACAGTGGGCATACTTAAAAACAAAACAAATGTTTGAACCAAATTAAAGAATACGATTTAAAAATGCTTTTTATTACACTCAATCCAATCTCATACCGAATCTGTGCAATTTATAAATAAAAAGTGCAATTTCTAAAGAAATAACGAAATTCCGATATTAATATCGGAATTCCGATGTTGAGATCTTATATCGGAAATCAGTATCGGAATTGAAAACCTTCCGATATTACATGCCCTAATCTCTACTCTTCAATACGGGACGGTTCAAATAATAAATATGTTTCAAAGAAAATTCATTTATTTAATTAATATTCTTTGAGATTTTGGTATTGCAGTTCGTAAACGAAATTCGTTTTTAGGAAGTAAATTAATGATGACGGTGAACGTTTTGTGTAGAAGACTTTCCGAATTTTATAAAAAGAAATACCTTTTTGCGTCGATCAATATTGCTGTTGATTGAAGTGTTAAAGAAAAATTGTTGAGTACAAGTAAGCAAAAAATACATTTGGTTATTTTAATCGTCTAAGATTTTTTTTTAAGGGATTTACTGGTTTTAATTTGCCAGTAGGTACCACAACAACAGATTAAATGTAAATTGTCTTTCGTCTCTGGCCCTGACATCAAGCAATGGACAACATTGTAAAGTTTTTATTGTATTGAATACGAGGCTTTTGACTGCTTTGTAGGTGTGTAATACAATAATTTTTATTTTGTTGTAATGTGCGTTTTGTTTGTGCAGAATAAACAGTTTTTCTTTCTTTCTTTCTTTGATTTTAATGTAAGTAACCCTATTCTAAAGTACCTAATTCTAGTAATTAAGGTATTCATTATTAACGTTTTCAGCAAAAAGTTGCTCAAGGCGTAATTTTGGTCGCAGCAAAAAGTTGCTAATGTAATTATTGTTTGCTACAAAAAGTTTGCGTGTTATTATTGATCATAAACTTGCCTTGTAATTATCTTTAGCCATTGCTATTCTCAAACGATTGAACAAACCATCGTAATACTTGTAATTTGGGAACAGGTGTTCATAATTGCAAATATGGGCAATAAGAGTAATAATTCGAACATTTATATTGGTTTCTTGTATCGAGGGAGTACTAACTTATGCTTAGGTATTTTAAAAAGCTACACGGTATCGTGTGTGTGTATAATGATTGGTAGAAATATTTAAGTAAATGAAATTGCAAACATCAATCCAAACGTGTTGATTATTGCAATAAAGGACTATAACACGACAAGTTCGTAACCTGGGCCTCAAGTCTGCTATTACAATAGTGTCAGAATGGTCGATCATTGATTTCATAATTGTTGATTTTGACAAGTTTGGTAATTATTAACCCCCAATCTCAAAGACGATGTCGACATTGAACTGGAGCGGAGAGCGTTGTCGGTTAGAGGGAACATGCTGCCTCGCAGGTTTGCACAATGCTCACTTCCTGTAAAGATATCGCTCTTTCGAGCCTATCGTACGTCTCCCTAAATTATTAGTGAGACTTACAACTATATTAGACGATTATTTTGACGGCACGGTTGGCGCAGTTAGTTAAGCGATTGGCTGCTGCGCTGCGTGTCGCGGGTTCGATTCCCGCACGGAACAAATATTTGTATGACCTACAATTAGTTGTTCCGGGTCTGGCTGTTTGTGTATGTGAATTTAAATGTTTGTAAACGCACCCACAATACAGGAGAAATTCCTAGTGTGGGGCAACGTTTAAAAAAAAAAAAAAAACTATATTAGGAAGAAATTACACTTCACGAAAACAAACAATGTATGGTAGTGGATCACTGTTGTGGCAACCCATGTGTGATGGCACAACAGCGACCTACGAAAACACAGTCTAGGCGACTTGAAATCATGCTTAGGATACTGTTGGAGCTGCTCCACACCCTGCGCACCATGGAACCATGGACTTTTTGTGCATGGTTGTGTAGAAACAATCTACAAGCGCATCCGCGAACAACCCCGACTCACTACAGAAGCAGGGCAGCCCCACCAGCATCCTAAACGCGTTATTATACTGAACGCGGAGAGCGTTGTACGATCTTTGCGTATATCTAGCCCACAGGCTACTAGTGTGAAAGACGTACAATAGGCTCGAAAGAGCGATATCTTTACAGGAAGTGAGCATTGTGCAAACCTGCGAGGCAGCATGTTCCCTCTAACCGACAACGCTCTCCGCTCCCGTTCATTGTCGACATCGTCTTTGAGATTGGGGGTTAATATATGACCTAGATACTTAAACTTATGGACCCTTTTTAAAGGCGTGCCATAAAGTAAAACAGGTGATACCATATTAGGGCTCTTTCTTACCCCCAGCCTCAAAGACCATGTTTTCCGACTTCTTGACCAGACAGACTTTTATAGAGAAATATATAACAATATTCTAAATTCAGTTTGGTGTACATCAGCATCGTTTCTATGTAATTTTCCTAGTTCCACTTGATAGAAATTTGTACTCTTAAATTGCACAGACGTGTCATTCCCTATCTTCCATAACCAGATCAATATCGATCTCCTAACTAGGTTTGCTTCATTAAGCGTGTCGCCTTCATCACTGTTACAATCGCTGACAGCAATCCCCAGCGAATAAGATTGGAGTCCGATGTAATAAGCAAAACAAACGTAGTGACTGATGAGGAGCTGATAGGGGCTTTTCTTCATGTTCCCAATATGTTCTACTTACTCATAAACTCAGACCGTCTTCTTTCAAAACAAGATTTATATTTTGACATGGCTTAAACCATGGAGCCAGTTGTTGTAATAAGATCGTAACTGTGATTGAAATACCGTTCTTTATACAAAACTGAAAACTTAGTTCAGTACTAAGTTCTCAGTTTTGTACATGGAACTTTACCATAGACGGAATAAAGTTCAAGATTCAATAATGGCTCCATGGTTTAAACCTGGGTCTGAAGATAAACCTTGTTTTGTAATAAGACGGCTGGTGATCAATACTTAGTCGTTCTTTCTCTGAATGAAAGGAAGCTAAAGCCTCTTTCTTCTTCCAGCTAAAGCTAATCAGGTTCAAATTATATTAGCTAGCGAAACTCCGCAGACGTGATGGGTATTTTTGTCTTTTTTTTGGTTCAATTAGCGCTGTTAGTTTAGTTACTTGAAGTATGAGATGAGCAAAACAGTTTCACTTTTGTGAAATCTAATTTCCTTAACATTAATAAAATCAATCTTTCAGTCTCAGATTTTACAAGCCCCGAATCCTTTCTCACATACATAAATACACCCGCCATTCATACTTATTTAATAAATAAAGTACTCCTGTAATTCTGTTCTGATGCTGAAAGCCCACAAATGTGGTTGGTGCCGCGTTAAAAAAATGTACATTTAATATTTTGCCAAGGTAATAACAGACTAATCCTTGGGTAATACAGTCTGAGCCCTACACCACCCTTGCCTCCGACTCCCCCCCACCCCCTTTGAGGGCTCGACTCTCCTTTATATAAATCCTGCTCGTTTGCATACGCCGGTGTTATGACGCCTCAGTTAAGTTTCACTGAAAAAAAACTTTGTATGACGAGGGTAGAATTTTCATTTATAGGTGAGGAAAAGTTCGGAATTTAAAGCCTGTCAATGATTTGTGCGTGTTTGTTTTTTTTTTTTATAAACTAGAAATGTATTATTGGATTGGCACATTTGTATGCAAAAGTTCATGCACAATTTAAAGAGAATAAGAAATAATAGTTAATTTACCTTTGACCAAAAAAAAAAAAACTATTGTGTAAAGCGCTGCTATAATCTAATACACTACTTACTACACAGTCTAAGCGCCCACAAAAGTGGATAAAACAATTAAAAATTCGCACCACATTTAATCACATTGACCACGAAACACTTTACTACGCAACTGTACCACCAACAAAAAGAATACGAGTACAAGAACACGAGATTACATTTTAATCATGTTTTTAATATCACTGTACTCGAGCGTACCTAGTCGTTCGTGCTCAGAATATGATGGGTAATCCAAAATTTGAGGGATTGACTGTACATCGTGTATTCGCGTGGCTGTGAATTACTAATGTTCGGAGGATTTAACTTCGTTTATTTTTTTTTAAAGAATATAAAAAGATTTATAAAGTTCTTTATTTAAATATCTAGATAGGAGTGGGACATGCGATGGTAGGCAGGTGATAGGTATGTAGTAAAAATAAACACAAAAGCATTTTTTTTAAGAATTATCTCTACTTTGTTATTTAAATTAAAAAAGTAATTTCTAAATAACATTATTTGATTTATTAGCCTGGATCAGTAACATTTATTAGATAGCTAAAAAAGTAATTATTGTAAAACAATGATAGGCAAATAATCACTACATAATTATTATAAAACAAATTCCCCCGCAGCGTCTACGAGTATCTGTCTGAAGCACTCTGAACGCGCTAAACTCAAAAACTACCGAACGAATTTTCATATGCTTTTCACCAATGAAGAAGGTTTAAGGCGCAGTTATATGATTTTAGTGACTTTTAAATTTGCTATTACGCCTTAATTATAATGCAAGTAAGTTATACAAAAAATGTATGTTAAACTAGAACGCATACTCATCAATTCTATACCTATGTGAATATTTAAGTATTCTAGTAAAATACTTTATGAAATAAATTCAGGAAGTAATGTCTACCCAAAGCATAAAAAACGATATAACTTCCAAACTACTTAAGATATTTTCATGATTTTTTTAAATGAATGGGCTGTTTTATTATCTAATATTCTATCTATGATTTTTTTCAAATATTAATATTTTCATTACTGAAAATAAATATTCCCTATGAAAGTTAATGGTGGCGCGGGCGCGGCGTGAGCGCCACGCACATTTGTATACCAAGGTCAACGGCGATTATCTGCCTTTTAAGTGTATAATTAATTAAAGTTACGATGCTTTATCAAGGGCTAAAAACCGTGCAAAGCAGAGTCGAGTCGCTAGTATAAAATAATAGCAACGCTGCCTGCAGATCGGGGTCTAGTGTTGTACTATAAATGAGGAGTGACTTTTCAAAATGGCTTATTTCTGTATGGTCATTTTTTTCAGGACCAAGAAAAATACGAAAACTTTTCATATATGAATATTTTTAGTAACAAACTTCTATGTACATAATCTAGGTACGTTAATAGATCGTTTCACAGTGTATATATTTTTTTTAATACTCTAAATTATGAGTTATTATCATATGATTTAAGGAAATAAGCCATTTAGTCGCAAACTCCAAGAAATAAGATGTTTTGTTTCAGCACTCCTAAGAAATAATAATATTTTTTTAATTGGCCGTAGTCAAATAAAAAGTGTTGCCAATGTATAAAAATATATTTGCGGATCCACTTCCAGATATTAAAGCTATCTTTCAACCCTCCAAAATAACCTGTGATACCAGATTAGAAATAAGCCATTTTGATACGTATTAACAAAATTTCCATACAAAATGTTCTAGAAATGAGCTATTTTGAAAAAACTCCTATCACAATTTCGTAGGGCCGAGAATTAACGTGAATTAAGCTATTTTGTTGCGGAAAGCATTTTCTATGGCCATTTTTCTTCGAGATTAAAGTACTTTAGAACCGGACACTTCACGTCATATAATGTGAGTGTACATAAAGTCCCGATTGGCATTAAAAAAATAAGTAAAATTGGGAACCCGAAATAAGCCGTTTTGAAAAGTCACTCCTCAAATATAGTCGTACTGTAAATACACTATAATTATAGGTACAAATATTAAAAAAAACCCGGCATTGCTTACTGTCAACGGAAGCACAATATTTCGCTTATAAACTTCGCAAAGTCAAGAACTTTGTAATTTTGTTACAGTTCACGCTTTAGCTTACTATTCTACAATCTGCAACAAAATTGGGTTAACACTATTGTGGTAAAGTTTCGAGATTTTAAAGGATATAAACTAGCTAATGTTAATTTTTGTTTTTGTCAGAGAACACTTTAAATTTTTGCATAATTATTCATAGAGATAACAATTTCTATGATAGTTAAATTATGGCGACGATAACTGACTTTTAATGATTTTATACTGAAGATCACGTCTAAACGAGTAGTGTTAATGATTTGAAAAAATGTATATTAAATAAGAGCATTTTTTCAATAACTTAATATGTGAATATTTTAGATTATGTTTATATTACATAGTGAAATTAATTTGTAAAGTTATGACTAACGCGGATAAAAAACTGAGAATGGCGCTAAATCTACCAAGCGTATTTTTCTGAAATATTCACCAATTTAAAGATAATTTAATTATTGATATTTTAGTATACGCGTTTCATTAAAATACCTTTTGTTTTGTGTATAATAAATTAATAATGCGTCAAATTGGGGACAGCGCTCCTTGATGGGCGAGTCCTATTAATGGTTGAACGTACGACGCGTTGCGTGAGCTTAGTATAGAACACGCAAGCTAACCACTCAAGGTCACTGGCATATAATTATCTCCGTCTTAAATATAATTTAAATTCTGAAATGATCACAAACTTAAGTCGTTAACTGTACTTGTAAATTTAAAAATCACCTCTGTCGAAAAATAATAAGTCACAACTTTTACGAGGTTTTGTCGTTACTAAAGATACATTATGACATTCTTATGTTTTGTGCCATTTATAACGGCTTAAAGTGTAAAGGGAACTCAAATAACCCACAGACACCAATGAGTAATGTGCCCAACTCACTTACACTTGCGGCCATAACTAATGACCCACCGTGGTTTAGTTTTTATTCTTTACACTTTGTCACACTGTGTTAACTTTAGTTCCCATAGATTATTTAGGAGTTCAGAGCGGGCAAAGCTTTTTGTAGGTGAATAACTTTTAGAGATCTCTCAATAAAACATAACATAACATCACGCCTGTAATCCCCGAAGGGTTCAGCAAAGGTGTACACACGGCTACACATCAAGCTATACATTTCCAGTATACGCTGACCTCTTATTGTACGGAAGTCCTATACAACGCAAGATCAGCTTATACTGGAAATGTATAGCTTGATGTTTAGCCGTGTGTAGCTATAGTACACCCACATTTCGCCAGTTATGTTTCAGCCCCATGTAATAGGGGGCGAGCCTATTGCCATCAACCGGACATAAATCTAGACTTAGGGCTGCTACTGAGAAATTCTAGATGGAAAAACCCAATAACACTTTGCCCGACCTGGGAATCGAACCCAGGACCTCATGCTCATCAGTAGCGCTTGCGACCACTGGATCAACAAGGCAATAAAATGTTTGAATATATTTGTGTATCTGAAGTTCAGTTGAAGACCGATTTTAAATTTCCATAGAAACAGAGATTTCCAGTTATCTGTTTTTAAATAAGACATATCGAAAATGTTATCTAAATTTTTAGACCTTTGTATCTTGCTAATGCGTATGAAGTTTCATTAAAATCGATTCAGTCATTTCGAAAAACAGCTTGAAAGTTTGTATGAAATGCCGTACGTCGTAAACGCTCTTAAAAGCGTGCGAAACAGCTGGTGGGGTTCGCTGTATTTCGTTTTTTAATCCCAGATACTAATTTGACAGGAGCAAATATCAAACTCCAAATTGAAAAAAACGAACAACAATTATTTGAAATGTCAAACTAGTCTCTGGGATTAAAAACGAACTTTAGAATTATTATTTCGCTGTTTTACCATTTGACTTGCTTAAAATATTTTGATTTACCTACCATTGTCCTGTATTTTCGGTGAGTACATGGAATATAATTGTTGTGTATTCCTTATCACCTGGCATTATTTCATTGTTAGTTAGTTAGTTCATCGTGAAATGAGAAATAATGGCTATTTAGCTGAAACGACATGAAATATAGTACCCATTTTATATTCTTTTTAATGTTTTTTGTATGTAAAATGTAATTGATTTATTATGTAAATGAAGTAAGTGTGTTTTTAATTAATTTTGTAGTACCTAGGTAAGGTACATTCTTTGTTGACGGATGGACGAACAACACGGGTCATTTACACTGTGGGTGAAATGCTTTTAATTTATGATGACACCATACGTATATCACCGCGAACGTTCCCGGTCGACCACTTTTCGCCCTTAAGCCCATAGTAATAAGGTTGAAAAGTGGTCGACCGGGAACTTTTGCGATGGTACCTATACAATCATTATTATCTTCAGTGTGTAACATTTTAAGAGCGTTTACACCTTACAGCATTTCATACAAACTTTCAAGCCCTTGTTTTTTTAAATGCCTGAACCGATTTTAATGAATTTCATACTTAGGCATACCTAAGCAGGATACAAAGGTCTAAAAAGTTAATTAAGAACATTTTCGAAAAATGGTGCTACAGCCAAATTAGACTGATTACGCCTTCATTTAATGCAAGTAAGTTGTGCAAAAAATGTATGTTAAACTAGAACACATACACATCAATTCTACAATCTGGCTCTGGATGTACGACATTAAATTAAAACGAGCACAGTACTAGTCCATCGAACAATTTATAATCTAAGTCGCCGCGAATCTCTTAGGGAACTGTTTAAAAATATTAATATTATGACGGTACCTTGCCAATTCATTTATGAAAATATTATGTATGTAAGGAAAAATCTACATCTTTTTAATAAAATAAGTGATAGACATAATTTTAATACTAGAAATAAAGACAAAATAGATCAACCATTTTTCAGGTTATCTAAAGTACATACATCTTTTATGGGGTACTGTGTTAAATGTTACAACAAAATACCTTGTGATATATTGCAACTAAATGAAAGAAAATTTAAAACTCATATTAAAAGAACACTTTGTAAACAAGCATATTACAAATTAGAGGATTATATACAAGATAAGAATGCTTGGAAACATGCTGGTCCTGCTCCATAGAACAATCTAGAGTCTAGACAAAATCAAACAGGTTGCTATTTTAAAATTGTATAATTTATTATTTTTGTGACATTTATTTTAAATTCTGTGATTACCTTAACTCACACTGATATTATTGTTATTTTTTAGGAAATCGTATATATTTAAAAAAAAAATTGTAAATATGTGAGCACCATGTTCTATCACCTAATTAATTTATCTGTCATTGCTTCATTCTTAACTCTTTTTATTACCTATTGTGGTATAGTACTTTTATTCTAGGTGCATCGTCTTCACATATAATTATATAATTAATGTACCTATAAAAATATTGTACATGATTTTAAAAGAGTACCGGTGGAGTTTCTTGCCCATTCTTCTCCATACGAAACTACATTTTGGAAGGGGCGACTAGAATCAATTCTATTTTTTTTTGTAAATATTGACGTTCAAAAGTGCCTTTTGTGTGCCTATTTGAAATAAAAAAAAAAAAAAAAAAAGAAACAATTTAAAACACGAAGATTAGTAGTTAATGGAAAATTTAAAAATTGCAATTTTCAAACAAAATAAATAACAGAATCAAATCAACTGCATAAAAAGTAAACACTCCCGCCTTATTACAAAACAAGATTTATATTTTGACATGGCTTAAACCATGGAGCCAGTTTTTGTAATAAGAACGTAACAGTGATTGAAATACCGTTCTTTATACAAAACTGAAAACTTAGTTCGGTACTAAGTTGTCAGTTTTGTGTTTAGGATCTTTACCATAGTCGGAATAAAGTTCGAAATTCAATAATGGCTCCATGTTTTAAACCCGGGTCTGAAGATAAACCTTGTTTTGTGATAAGGGGGTCTATGTCTACGAAAAGTTACTGACCTTGCGCGGCGCGTTAGGCGCGCCTTACAATGTTTACCTATTATTACAGACTCAGATCTACATCATGTTGAAAAATAACAAAATGGAAAATAATTTCCTGTGGCTAAAGTATTCATTGGATTTGATTTATTTTTTGTATACGGGTAAAAAACAAGATACTCTTTACGTGGGTTATAGGAATGTCAATCGTCCTGTAACACCTTGTATATGTGAATATTTATAAAAGTATTGTAGTAAAATACTTAATGAAATAAATTCTGGAAGTAACGATATTACTTTCAAAATACTTACTTAAGATATTTTCATGCTTTTTTTGTATGAATAGACTGTTTTATTATCTATGAATTCTATCTGTGATTTTTTACAAATATTCATATTTTCGTTACTAAAAATAAATGTGCCCTATGAAAGTAAATGGTTGCGCGGCGTGAGCGCGACGCTCATTTGTATGGCCAAGGTCAACGGTGATTATCTGACCCTTAAGAAACCACATTTTAAACAGGATCACATAAAAATAAAACAAGTCAGTAGGGCCAAGTCCGGACTCCATACATAGTTGTAGCTTGAGGTCATCGAACTGGTTGAACCTCGGTCAAGTGAAACTATTAGTTAGGAGCATCATTTATCACGTTACGTCAAAACTCCATGATTCATTGAGTATGGAACTAAGTTGTTTGTCTGTCTATGTGTAGGTTGAATAAATAGGTTGAATGTTGGAGAATTCCTTATGGCATTATGTAGGTATGTTTGGTCAATGCCGCAAAGTTTATTTCATCAACATAAGTAAATTACATTGTTAATGTTTGGAGTCACCTTTTAAGACGCAGATATATGCCAGTGACCTTGAGTGGTTAGCTTGCGTGTTCTGTACTGAGCTCACGCAACGCGTCGTACGTTCAGCCAGTAATAGGACTCGCTCATCAAGGAGCGCTGTCCCCAATTTAACGCATTATAAATTTATTATACACAAAACAAATGGTATTTTAATAAAACTCGTATACTAAAAGATCAATAATTACATTATCTTTAAATTGGTGAAGGTTTCAGCAAAATACGCTTGGTAGATTTTGCGCCATTCTCAGTTTTTTATCCGCGTTAGACATAACTTTACAAATTAATTCCACTATGTACCTAATATAAACATAATCTAAAATTGACATAGTAAGTTATTGAGAAAATGCTCTAATTTTACATATATTTTTTTTTAAATCATTAACAATACTCGTTTAGACGTAATCTTCAGTATAAAATCATTAAAAGTCGGTTATCGTCGCCTTAAGCAAAGATTTGCTTTATGGTTCCGCTCTTCCAGTTTACATTGAGTATACATATGTTAGAGCAATAAATAGTTGTACAGTTGCCAACACATCAAGCTACCAACATAAAGTCTCGTACAGACTGGTGCGATATCGAGGGCGCGACGCGACACTAGTAGCACAATTTCTTTGTCGCTGTTTGACACTTAAAATACATATTACAAACAAGTAGGTCGAAATAATATAGCACACAAATGTATTGCCAAGAATCTGATCCTAACCCCCAAACTAGGCCTGGACCTGTATTTTGAGGGCCAGTGTTCAGCCATGGGCTCTATTATTGCTCTTAAAACATCGTGGAGAAGTGTCGCTACATAGTTGACAGTGAAGTGTCATGTGATAAAACATAATAAGGTAGTTAAAATCAGTATGCTTGTCAAATAGCCCTTATCTACACGATCCTCCTGAAATAAATCCCTTCTAAATAAACAAGGTTTGAAGGTTTATGTCCCTCCCTTCCCTACATAGATATTTCGTGTCACCAAACCTCAGTTCTATCAAAATAATGCGAGGGACACTTTAATGGATATCTCCCATCCGTGACGGCCATCCTTGCCCATCCTTGCCCGGGGCAGCATAAATAAATAAGCCTAAATCAACACTCCACGGATTTACTGAAATATGAGGTATGTGACGAAAAAATGCGGTATAAAGTGACCAATGTAAGTTGACCCATGGGTGAATTTCCGGGCAGTAAAGGCTTCCCTATCACAGAAAGGAGGCCTGTGGCTAAAAATATCGACTACAGGTACCTACACCTCTGCCTAACTCTTTGTGATTACGCCGTAATGTTATGTAAAATGATGGCAAAAAAATCGTCTAATCACGATGAATATTAACAAATATCAAAAGTAATAAAGCCTCCTCAAGTGGGAATTCATAATTACATACATACAAAAAATCACACCTCCCCTTGGGGGGTAGGCAGAAACTATAGTACGCCACCTGCTACGCTCCGTACATACCTCTTTTGCTTCGTTTACGCTCATACATCATAATTATATTATATTATGGATTCATAATTAAGTAAATAAGTTTTAAGAAGGCGATACTTTAAAAAGCTTCCACGACGATGATACTCGTAAATGATAAACACATTACCCTCCTTTGCGTCACGTCGGGTAAAAAACAGACATGTATGTCTAGCAGACCGTGAGCAGTCTCAGACTTTGCTCGCTGACTGGCTAATACATATTGTTGCGCGCACAACTAAAAAGGCTACTACTAGCGCCATCTAGTATCAAATAGCGGAACTAGTAGACTCAAGATGCTTCTGGAAAATTCGATTCTAGAACTATCGACACCCGGTCAGTCGGGGCCGGTATGTACTCGAATATTCTAGATGTTTCGGGAACTATCCGAGGCCCTATATAAGGTCGGTATGGGCCGCGACGGAGTTAGTTTACTTTTGAAGACGAGACAAGCGAAACAACTGAACGATATTTGAGAGTGACATTAAGTGATTGTGTTTTTAATTGTGTTTAAAGTAGTAGTGTGTTTAAATTGGTGTTCTTAATTAAAGTGTCTAGTTTTTTAGTTATTAAATCGGCAGTTTTTATTGTCACGAACCCCAAGCTCGTAACAATATTTTTCCCACAAAATGAGCTATTTTTAAATAGTTCGTGTTGATACTAGGGGAAGATTATTTATTTATAAGTACCTAAAGTTCGTTTTTAGGGTTCCGTACCCGAAGGGTGCCAAATAGAACCCTATTAGTAAGTTTCCGCTGTCAGTCCATCCGTCTGTCCGTCAGCAGGCTGCATCTCATGAACCGTAATAAGTAAACAGTTGAAGTTTTCACAGATTGTGTATTTCTTTTGCCGCTTTAACAAAAAATAATTAAAATTAAATTAAATAAAAAATTAAACAGCGTAAACATATATTTTGGGCGTTTTTTACTTGATCTTATAATACGGTACGGAACCCTCGCCGTGTACGAGTCTAACTCGCAATTGGCCGATTTTTAATCCCAAAATAATTCCCAAGTAATTTGACATTTGAAATCTTTGTTGTTGGTTTTTTTCAATTTGGAATTTGGCATTTGCATCTGTCAAATTACTATCTGGGATTAAAAAAAACGAACTTTAATCAAATCACACTAGCTGTACTAGCTTCGTTAGATAGTTGTTACTTTAGTTGATAGTCCATACATTTTTTTAATTTTTATCGGCAATTTTTTTTTTGATTATTCAATATCCTTTATATTTTTTAAATATTTACATCATTTAATAACTAACAGACTTAAAATGATAATACGTACAAGTATATAAAAAGGAAATGATCTTTGGGCATCAAAAAATTCGTCCGCAACGCTGTCAACTGGAAAAGTGCCCAAAAAGCAGGCAGCATTGCCACGTTGTATGCCAATGCTAATTCTTTTCCATAAGGAGTCGACCAACCATTGCGAATTCAATGACATACCTTTAATATTTTTGTTGTTGTTTTTCCTTGCAAGCAGTTTAAAGCCATATATAAATAAATGAAGGGTCACCTTAAGCTGGGATCCACCCTAAGCTCACCTGAGGTTTGATCCTGGCTTGTTTTAGCCGGGATATGAAAATATTGTATTTGATGAGGTACCTTTAATATTTTTGTTGTTGTTTTTCCTTGCAAGCAGTTTAAAGCCACATATAAATAAATGAAGGGTCACCTTAAGCTGGCATCCACCCTAAGCTCACCTGAGGTTTGATCCTGGCTTGTTTTAGCCGGGATATGAAAATATTGTATTTGATGAGGTTTTCCTCTTTGTTGATGTTATTGAGTGAATTGCATTGATAAATTGATTTTCCATTGATTTTGGTTATGGTTACTTATGATGTTAGAGATAAACTACGATAACATGGCGCGCCCCTCCAAATTATTGTTTCAATGTGTGTAGTCACATCCTTACGAAAGAGTTTGTAAATGTAGTTGTAAGTAGTACTCGTAATATCTCACTTATAACCAGATTTGTTGGTCAACTAATCATAACTAGCCGATCGCGCAAGACAACGCACGTGTCGTTTTCATAGAGTACGTCAGTGCTATACTAATAATAATGAGCGATTAATGACGCCACTAGTCGAGCAACAAATCCGTGATTTGTTTTTGTTTGACGGTCGTCTCATTACGCACACATGCGTACAAATACTTTCACAAATACCTACTATCAAACGTAGATAATCTCTATGATCAATCAATTAATCTGCCTTTAGTAACCAGTATTTTACATGAAACGACTGCCTATTTGACCTCCACAACCCAGTAACTGGGTAATATGATACCCCTTGGTAAGAATGGTTGTCTGACTTTCGATCTCAATCAATCAACTCAGCCTATAGCAGTCCACTGCTGAACATAGGCCTCTCCCAGGCTGCGCCACAACACCCTTTCCTCCGCCTTCCACATCCAGTCTGTTCCAGCCACTTTTTTAAGGTCGTCGGTCGATCTAGCTGGGGGGCGTCCCACACTACGCTTTCGATCTGACGACCCGTAACGACTGTCAAAGATCCACGAATGACAGCCGGGATTTTGGTTATGATATAGGTATGAAAAAAAACATTAATAGTCAGTGATGACAATTATGAAGGATTCTACATACTGGCGCGACACGCGACGCGACACAAAGGCCCCGCGTGTCGCGCGACGAGCGGTGCCTTTGTCTCGCGTCGCGAGTCGCGCTGGTCTGTAGAAGCCTTGATGGCGATCGACATGCACACTGTTATGTGTGAAATTGTGTGTCATTTATGGTGCTACGTATTTCTATCTTCAGCCTTCAGCCATCATTTTATCCAGCCATCATAATATCTAGCTGGGGGCGTCCCACACATGTTGTATGCGTGAGTCGCCCCCAGCTAGATGAACCTAAACCCTTAAAATGGTGGCTGGAGCAGACTCGATGGGGACAGGGTTTTGTGGTGCAGCCTGGGAGAGGCATATGTCCAGCAGTGGACAAAATACGTTCGTCACCTTAAGGATATTTTTTTTAGGACAAACTGATCGGGTCCGTTAGGACCGATGCCTGCCAGGGTTGCGAGTTTGTCCGAAAGGGATATCGTGGCCCTGGCACACAGGCAACGGAAGGAACACGGTTGGGCTTTAGTCAGTAAAAGTCTAACGCCCTCCCGCTCCGCCCAGAGCAGGAGAAGTTATTTGATAATCTCCCAGCAAAAAAAAAAGGGGTCAAAGTCTCTTTTGAAGTCCAGACATAATCGTGGTCAGATCATGTGAGGACCATGTAGATCCGTGTCTGAAATGGTCTTCTGAGGAAAGAACCGAGTGGACCTGTCCAATCAGTACTAGCATTTGTCAGTAGGTAATCGTGCAGCTCAACTCAAGACTTAGGGAGCTCAACGACTCGACGAACAACATCGTCTCGGGACATTTGAGTTGATTGATAGTATTGAAGATATAACATTACCTATAAATACCGCCTGATTCAAGCTTTATGGCGGGTTGGAACATGTGTCAGGGGGTGAGTGCTGCGGTACCGCACAGCGAGTAGCGTCCTTCAGGGCAGCCATCAAGTTTGAATCGAGCTGTACCTGTATACATTAACCATATTTTCCAACACCTATTTTCCGGGTGCCACCCCAAAGTCAAAGTCAAATTGTTTATTTCAAATAGGCACATAAAAGGCACTTTTGAACGTCAATATTTACAAAAAAATAGAATTGATTCTAGTCGCCCCTTCCAAAAGGTAGTTTCGTATGGAGAAGAATGGGCAAGAAAATCCACCGGTACTCTTTTAAAATGTAGTACAATATTTTTATAGGTACATTCATTATATAATTATATGTGAAGACGATGCACCTACAATAAAATTACTATACCACAATAGGTAATAAAAAGAGTTAAGAATGAAGCAATGACAGATAAATTAATTATGTGATAGATACATGGTGCTCACATATTTACAAAAATTTAAAAAAATATATAGGTACGATTTCCTAAAAATAACAATATTAGTGTGAGTTACGGTAATCGCAGAATTTAAAATAAATGTCATAAAAATAATAAATTATACAATTAAAATAGCAACCTGTTTGATTTTGTCTAGACTCTAGATTGTCCTATGGAGCAGGACCAGCATGTTTCCAAGCATTCTTATCTTGTATATAATCCTCTAATTTGTAATAATTTGTAATCCCCATCACTCAATCCACAATACAAAAGACCCCGCGACTCCACCTCATTTTATTTACATATGCGAATGACCTACAAACGAGGTCGCATGTCGTATCTACGTGTCCCTAATTCATCACTACGGGACATGTATCAGCATAATGCTGGCTGTATCGACCCTAAAGGCTGCTTTTGCACTAGAGATGTGCTATTTTATTTTATTTGCGAAAATAAACAGTTACACATTACAATGTTATGGTATAGAACTTAAAACTAAGATGGGAGTATAAATGTATAACCAACAACATTTTCCACATAATATAAAAAAAAGTTAAACAAACACGAACGGCGTGCGATATAAATTACCCACATTGAGTAGAGAGTATGGTTAAATATAAAAAAATAAAACTAAACTGAAACATACAGGAAAAAATAATAATAATAGAAAAAAGATATAATAGAATATTTCAAATAGAAATTATGATGTTAGGATTGTTATGTACTTAATTCTGCTATAATTTTAAGCGCAATACTTCTAAATTTTCCAGCGGAAACAGCAAAGAACTTAATATCCTGGAAAATCTTATTGAACTAAGTAGTAATACGCCGTAGGGGTTCTCGCGATCCTGCGTTTGATCCACAAGATGTTACAGCGTATGCATCTAACAGCGGTCGGGCGAGCACACCTCGACAAATAGTAGTTCTTGGTACTACATAAATTATTCTATTGCTTATATGTCTATACAATCATATGAATTGTTACATAAATCAAACAGAAACGTCGATTCCAACATTAAACGTCTAGATTTAAAATTTGAAGCTAATAGTTATTAAGTAAGTCGCTGTAAGATGCATACGTACGAAAACAACGGAAATGCATGGCCTTTAAAAATTTGCGTTGTATTCCTTCTATCATGTTAGAATATTTTTCATAGGGGTTCCACACCGGGACCACGTACTCCAACTGAGACCTGACCAAAATTTTATAGAGATAAGTACCAGGGCGTTTAAATTCCCGAGCCGATCTCATTACAAAACCGTATACATACGAAACGCATTGTTCACAATTTTAGCATCAAGATGTAGTTTATCATCCAACTATACACCAAGATCACGGACCACTGTTTCTCATGCCAGAACTATATTGTTCAATGAATACGCATATTTAAATACGTATTTATTTTTAGTAAAACTAATGCAATGGCATTTGGATGTGCTCAATTTAAGCTTATTCTTTACACAATAAGCAGATAATCTATTTAAATCTTCCTGCAAAAGTAAGCAGTCACGAAAATTAATAATCGGCCTAAATTTTTTTAGATCACCTGCATATAGAATTTTGAAAACACGTACCTATATCATTAATAAACATAATAAACAAAAGAGGACCCAGTATAGAGCCCTGAGGAACATCGTAAGTAACATTCAGGGTCACAGAATTACCGTTTATCACAACTTTGAGATCTGTTAAGAACGTACGAAGAAAACCATCTAAATAGGTCACCACGTATGCCATTAAAAGGCAATTTTACTCAACAGCAATTGATGGTCCACTTTGTCAAAAGCTTACGGCGCATCTTACTCGCATAGCTTAGTATCAGTGGAAACGGTCACATGGTTTCACAGCTTAGCTATTACATCTTCGCAGCATAGCTGCTTATCACATCTCTGGTGGAAAAGCAGCCTAACGCTCGGGTACTGTATGCATAATACTGGCTGACTGGGTGTTGCCCCTGTTCTTGAGTTGATCTATCTCGTTATGAAGTGCCGCCTCTATGTGTAAGGTAATCTGTGCTTCTATACTGTGTAAACAGTGGACCAGCTGCTGTCAGCTTGTAAGTGAATTGATAGCGAAAATAGGTCATTGTGATGTCCCAAGCAAGCTAGTGTTACCCCGTTAGACGTAAGCTGCTACCCCCAGCAAAAACTTGTTTTTAGGGTTCCGTACCTCAAAAGGAAAAAACGGAACCCTGTCTGTCTGTCTGTCCGTCTGTCACAGCCAATTTGCTCCGAATCTACTGGACCGATTATATTGAAATTTGGTAGGTACTCATAATCATAAACTTCCGTGATCCAGACATGGATGTGTAAATAAGGGAATATTAGAAAAAAGAAAAAAAAAAATTTTTTTGTGAATTTTAAATATAATACTTTTATTTTATGAAAAAGCTTGTAAATAGATGAAAACTGACGATGATAGTGAACTCGGCATGTGCAGGGAGCGGGACAGAGTGAGGCAGAGCGGCGCGGCAGGGCAGACAAGGACCGAACGCTCAAGGTCGTTTGCTAGGGGAAGTGCCTTAACTGCGTCATATTTCAGTGTGATACTGCAGTTTGTTTATTAGCTACGGGTAGGGTGTGTGACCCCTCTAAATTTAAACGCTGTCGACAAACATAGGGAAAGGTAACCCATTCAGCAAACTGACAGCAGGAGGCGCAGGTTTCCCAAACAAATCTGTTGCCTATCTGTTTATCTACAACGCCATTCTTGTGGAAGTTGACGGTAGCAAATCAAGCTAATAATAATTTAGTGTATTCCCGTTGTCCCCGTTTGCCATATCCCCGTCACGGGGACAGCGGGACGTGATTAAATTTATTTCCCGTTGTCCCCTTATCGTACGAAGTAAACCTTTTTTAAATCGAAACAGCTAGGTTAGGTTAGATTAGAACTGTGACCACACAACGCACGAGCCGAGCGAGCGAAACGAGCGGTGCCGCGGCAGCGGCCGGCGAGTGCCAGAAACATAATTTTGAATTTAAAACCAAACCACGGGGACAACGGGAAGTATTTTTAAATATTTAATTGAAGTACCGCTGTCCCCGTAGGACGGGAACACGGCGTACGGGGACAACGGGAATACACGAATAATTTCACTAACATATTCCTGAACTTCCTATATACATATTATCTATACTTGAGGATCCTATTTCTTCCCGTGGGTGTCGTAAAACGCGACTAAATAAATAAAACTTGTTTATTTCAAGTAACAAGACTCATATACAATTAGATACATAAAAAGGATACAGACAAGATAACAATCACAGACAAGATAACAAGCACAGACAAAATAACAAGCACAGACAAAATAACAAGCACAGACAAAAACGCTTACAAGGTAACAATATGTCTGCTACAGCATTACCGGATATAAAGGCAATCCAGTCTGTTGGCGATCATCACCAGGACGATACTAAGGGAGAATGAACTAGAGAATGGGCAGCAGTGTTCTCTATTCATTCTAACACCATACTGCGATCGCCAACCCGCCTGCCAATGGCAACGCAATTGGGGGAGGCCTATATCTAGCAGTGGGTGTCTTTCGGCTTAAATGATGATGATGATGATACTCATAATATTAATATCATAATTTTTTTGTAAGTTTCTACGTAAAGAGTAATCTCTAGAACTACCAGACGGTATTTGCATTTGATAGCCCAATTCTCGAGGAAGGTTATAGGCTATTAAACATCACGCTGCGACCCTTAGGAGCCGAGCAATAAGCAAAAAAAGGCAGAAAGAACGCTAAGCGAAAACTGAAGGAATACCGCGTGCGGGCGATGCAATGCGACGCAGTGGGTCGGGGGAACAAGACATTTCACGCGGACGAAGTCGCGGGCAGAAGCTAGTCGTACAATATCCACGATGTTACGCTAACAATATTATCTAAAACAATTTCCATCAACCTGTATAAACACTTTAGAATACACGCTGTATAACAGTGGTCATTCTCTTAACCTAGTTCCCACAGATACAATATAATATAAGTTTTTGACAGCAAGTTTTGCCCTGCGCCAAGTACAGTCAACTGCACATCAGTGGTAACACATGCACTACGAAAATCGCTCTCACTGGTATGGTATAAAGGAGCTGACAATGTCTAAAGGTTACCTTCTGCGTTGCGGCTGACTATACAAGTTTATAACATTTTAGTTCGGACAGTCTGTTCCTGTCTTGGTCAGGGTTGCCAGGCCCAAAAATAGAAAAGCCGGACACATCTAGCCTGAAAAGGAAGAACATCGTAAGCGACATAATGTAGGTATTTCACTTTTTCAATAAATAATTAAATAAAATCAATAAAAAACCTCTCCTGTAAATTTTAATTTATGGCGCTTACGATGTTCTTCTTTTTCAGGCTCGACATATTAATATTTAGTCGGACATTTTGCATTCAGTTCCGTATTCTGAACTTATTATTCAGGTTTTGCATAATTATACTAATACATATGTTGTATATTTGGCCGGACACGATTGTAGTCCGGCTAAAGCTGGACATCTGGCAACCCTACTTCACTGCTTGGGGTGGAAATTGCTTGTTTTGGCCCGGATGTCGTCATAAAATCTCGTCGATGGCCTCTTGAGGACCATGTTTTTGTAACGGACTATATACTTGGTTACATAACATAATGTTATTATTTATGTAAGTATTTGGAATACAACAGTTTTTTTTTTAACAGTAGGCCAATGGTCGTACCTACTTAAAATAAATTTTAAATTGAAGTCGTAAACTCATCTCAACGACATCGACATTCAATGTCCAAAACATTTCAAAAATAGATATTTTTCATTTTACACATTTTATTGTACATTAGAGGTTTTTTTTACCCGACTGCCAAGGAATGCTCACTCATTTACTCGCTGACTAAACAGATAATAGTTATTTATGCAACTGTTGTATAAAACGGGGTATTAACACGAATGTGGGTTTAGATAATAGTATCACATGAGTGTTTTAATACCTAATTATGAATACCTAATTATGTACAGTTGCATACAAGACTAAACTTTATCTACACCCATGATATGAATCCTCTATTAAGGCGCTGACAAGAGTCAAATGATAAAAGTAGGCTTGTCTTAAAATGCCAAATCTATATAATAGTTTGTGGTAGCGGAAAAAATATATGTTATTCTTGAACATATTTCTCAGAACTTGGTTGTTACCAAAATACGTTTAGAAAAAAAATCTCGATACAAATTGATTTTGATTTGATTTTTAAAGGTCTTTATTAACAGAAAGGTTATTATAAGTTAACAAAAAGATCATATTCTAAATGTAAACTAACATAATCCGAGCAATGTTAAATAGGCTAAATCACCTCTTTTAACATACAACATGTTTGATTATCCGTGTGGCTACTAATTTAATAGATACATAATTTATACGACTACTGTTATGTAGGGTTTGCAGACCCACATTTTTAAATTTAAGTTACCCAAGCCCCCCATTTTTACAAATTAAATAACGGTAAACTAACCTTTTACTTTGAGTTTCATTCCAAAATATCTGTATTAAATATCAACGTACGGTTGGTATTTAATTAATAACAAGAACGTCTTATTTGTATGCAGAACTTGGTTGTTTTTTATTTTCGATTACTCAACTCATTTTTGAATTTAAATAATTTATTTATTATTCTTGGGGAAATAATAATAATAATGTAGTAAAGAAATCCTGATGTTTTGTCAAATAATAATAACAATGCGGAATTATTAACAACTACTGACCCTCTGCAGTAGTCGTTAATAATTTTACAACTTTAGTGTGGAAAATGCAGGAAAACCCAAACGTCCCTTGCTATAGAGGTGACTTCTGCTAAACACACGAATACCTATTCGGTACCTAGGTACATTAATAATTCCCCATCTGCTCGCCCGAAACATCCATTCGACGGTCCTACTTAAATCTTATAAGTACATTCTGCAAAGTTTACTTGAATCCAGTCGTGCATAGAGTCGTGAACCGGAAACGTACATCGGAAGTCCAGTCGGAAGCATTTTCTTGCATTATTAACTACCGCGCGTAATTCCACCGGTAATTCTGCGCGTAATTCCTGCTAATCCTCGTTTAATTTCCGACGGGAACGGCCCGACAATTATAGGGGCTCGTCATTGTGTACGTTTGTCTTAAGGTTTGAAGGAAATAAATGACTTCTGTACCTACCTAAGTCTGGCTATAGCTAGTGACGGTTTTAAAGTTATTAAAAACAGCAGTGTGAGGGTAGTATAGTAATTAAAATTGTTGTCCTCATTGGTTCAGTAGTAGGTATTAACATTGCGACGTCCTGGATTTGAATTTATTTTCATTTTACGGAGACGATTAAAAAGGATATATATACTTTAAACAACCAAATCTAATCAAAATAAAAAAATAAAATATTTCACATAAGCCTACATGGGCACATATGAAACGTCAGAATTAAGCTAGGTTCACGGTTCGAATTGGTCGTTTCCTATGGAGAAGAGCCGGCAAGAAACTCCACGGTTACTCTTTAAAAAAAAAAAATCAAAAGTACCAGGTACTTAACAAAATAGAAAATGGTTTACAGATCTACAGTCTAATAAGCCTACAACGTCCTCACGTTAACAAAAAAACAATATAAAATATGATTAAAATAATAAAAGTTAGAACCTTGTTGAAATTAAAATTGTAGGTCTATTAACGTCAAATAAGAGAACATTATGTCAGTGAAGTTTGTAAAAAAAAGATAAAATAAAATTAAAAAAAAACATCGATTATGTCACGGAAGTATGAAAAAAATAAATAACATATGCAACGCAACGAAACGGATAAAATGGAATCGCTGCGGGGGACGCCCTAGGAGGCCATAATATAGTGACCTAATTGGTGATGTTCTTCAGAAAGGTCAGATGCATAGTACTCGCAACCGGCGTGCGTGTAGAAGTGAAGCAAAAGGAGTATATAAGGAGCGTAGCAGATGGTGTTCTATAGTTTCTGCCTACCGCCATTCGAATAAGGCGTGAGTTTATGTAGGTACTTTAGGAACAAATAATATTATTTCGAATCATAAACGAAAATAATAACTGTACTCTATCTGATTCGTTTCGGGGTGATCGGTTCATGCTTGCCAAATGCTAACGAGCCTTGGATAATTATCAGACTCTAATTGCCCCACGTGCCCCATTCCATGTGGTGCCGGACGTAAAGAATAGCACTAACCCATTTCTTCCCGTGGGTGTCGCAAAAGACTACTAATGGACTAATTACTAGAGAATGGGCAGCAACGTTCTCTATGCATTTCAACACCATACTGCGATCGCAAACCCGCCTGCCAAGCGTGGCGATTATGGCAAACCCCTCTTTGGAAGAGGTCTATGTCCAGCAGTGGACGTCTTTCGGCTGAAATTTTGAATTGCCCCACGCAAAATCTCTGCTCATTCAGAGAACAACGGGCGTTGATCATCATACTCGTACTTTCGTGTAAGAACCCCAAACACAATTTACCATAATCTTTTACGACAATCTTTCCACCCATCCTTTTGACAACAACAAGAGTGACGATGCCATAAATAATGTAGCACCCATAGGATTAAAGCCACCCAAAGCCTCATACTATACGTCATCTTCCTATATCCTCTATCCACATAGTTCAAAGGCGATCCCAGCTTATTGGACGAGGTTGCATCGCTGTAATAATTCAGAACCTCATTGTCCGCTGACCATCAGCTTCTAATAAATCAACAGTTGCTTATATGTTGAATATAACGCCACAAAATAGATGAGAACAGAAGGTCGGCTCTATGCAACGAGCAAAAACCCACGCAAACATAGATACGCTTCACGTACAGACGCCAGCAGGTCAAGCTACCCAGTTTCAATTTTTAACAATCAACCTTGAACCTTATGCTTTAACGATACAGTTGAAGATCTTTTAAAGAAATTTGACAGATTGTAGTAGCTTGGTGTGCTGGCGTCTGTACAACGTACTCGTGACAAAAGAACGAATGCCCATAAGAACATTTTGCCCGAAAGAGCGATACTCCGATGAAACTTTGGCCGAAAATAAAAGACATTTGCATGATTTTATTATAAAATTTTGTTTTAATTTTCTTACTTAATTTTTTTTTATCCTTCGAAACTTGAGCATTTTTTTACGTTCAACAAAATAACAGCAAAACTGAGTTAAAAAATAAACATACATAATTATCTTTGTGTGTGTGCGCCCGTTTTCACTAATTGTATGGACCTTCTGTACCTATTTATTCTATGATAACACTATCAGCCATACGCAGTATGCATCTTGTTTGTTGGCTTCTACATACCAGCGCGACTAGTCGCGTGACGCGACACGGCACAAAGGCCCCGCGTGTCGCGGGACGAGCGGTGCCTTTGTGTCGCGTCGCGTCGCGTGACAAGTCGCCCCGGTATGTAGAAGCCTTAATTACATGCCTGAGAGATGGCGTCCGCTGGCCATTTAATAAATACACTGTTGGCCGCACCTGTAAGCCTTTGGATTAGAATGACGTAGTACAGTTGCTTGCATGGCCTGTGTTGAAAGGGCGTAATCATCAATTAACTCGGCCTATTGCAGAAGGTAGGACTTACATTTGTGTATATGTGTGGGGTTCAGTTCTCGGCATTAAATTTCGCAGTTTTGTAAAGTTGGGTGAAAACATTTATTTTCTCAATTATCTACAAGTTCAATAAAGTAAATGACTTTAATATGATGTTTCTAAGTGCGAGAAATTTTAAGAGAAAAGTGTATTAAAAGGTACCAGTGGTCAATGTCATAAAAGACTTTTTACAAAAAAAAATAACCGACTTCCAAAAAAACACTACAAAGTGAAAAATAACTTTAATTTCGGAAGTCAGTGTCTTTGGATCTGTATTTTAGTCTTATGCCACCGACTTCCGAAATTAAAGTTATTTTTCACTTTTTGTAGTGTTTTTTTGGAAGTCTGTTATTTTTTTTTGTAAAAAGTTTTTATTTTTCACTTTTTAGTGACGAAAAAGAATTTTCCAAATCGGTTCGTAAATGACGAGAGTTATGCGCGAACAAACAAAAAACGCAATGCAGAGTAAACAAAAAGATCGTTAATGTAGACAATGTAGATACATTTTTAGATTTTTGTTGATGTTTCAAAAACATCTTGTCCGTTTTCGATAAAATTTTCATGGGACCATTTGGGAAGTATACCATTTCCAACAAAACAAAAAAAAAATCAAATCGGTTGGCAAGCGACGGAGTTATGCGCGAACAAAACTAAAAAAAAAAAAAATTAAAAACATCCGAATTGAAAACCGCCTCCTTTTTTAGAAGTCGGTTAAAAAGTGAAAATGCTTTTTCTCAAATCAAGCTTTTTCAGTTTCAACTAAGAAGTCTGATGAAAAAAAATGTGCCAGCTTTTGAATATTTTTTTATCCTTATTATCAACTGACTATTCTAGATACCGAACTTAGTCTTAACTTAATACCCCACTATTGGACCCTTTTGGTTGGACGCTTACATATTTCCTGCATTATGCAAATGCAATATAAATGCATGCCTATTACATGGGATCTTAACATAACTGACGAAATTTCGGTGTACTATAGGTACACCTCTGTTTAACCCTGTGGAGAATACAGGCGTAATATTATGTTATGTTATAAATGCATGTCCTCCTACAAGGTGGACCGATGACCTTGTGAAGGCCGCAGGTATCCGCTGGCTGCGGGAAGCACAGAACCGGTCGAAGTGGCGGTGCTTGGGAGGCCTATGACCAGCAGTGGACGTCTTTCGGCTGAAATGATAAATGCATATTATTTACGTCTCCTAAACTATGTTATAGGGCTGACTATACATTAGAACGAGTGCATAGTAGTAAGAAAGTAGACAATAACGAAACAAACGTGAAAATGCAAATAGGCAAATTATAGTGCCTTCACTGTTTCTGGTAACAGTCTCGTCATACCTCCTTTAGCGAGTATTTTTCATAAAATGTAATGTAAGTTCAGTCACACACTAAAAGCTTGCTATAAACTTTGTGAGAAACTTGTAAAGAGAGCCTCTAAATAGAATTCCACGATCTACGCGTCATAAACGCCTGACAAAAAGTGTATAGCAAAATAAAAAATTGTAAAATAACGCGTTCCGTTACAAAGCGAAATAATGTTCAGGCGCTTAAAAAACTAGTAGCTCGTCGTTAGTATGTAGATGTTCCCATTTCTCATTTATTTTCTGAACAACACGATTTTAAATATGCTTACCGCAAGCCTAAAGATTTTTTTATGTTTAAAACAATTTCCTGAGCAATTTTTCCTAGCCTCCCCACCCTTAAATTTATTGCCACAAAGGCCTTCTCTATTTAGCAACGCTTGTTTATAATATGTCTTTCGAAGCTTCTATAAAATTTTAGTGACGAAGGAATTTCTTTTAGAAACAAGAGAATGTGTAAATTATTATGTATTTTACGAGGGAATTATGACACAAAAGAGGTTTGTTGTTGACATAAGAGGCTCTAAAAGTATGTCACGGTATGTTAAGTTAAGAAATATGATTAAAGAGAAGATCTTTAAGAGAAGAATCTCTTGTATGAGAGTTATTGCTGTGATAAAATCATTAGGCGCTGAGAATATTTTAGAATCTTTCTAAAGCATGGTTGTTGAGGCAGGAGAGAATAGCTGCATGTTTGTTATTTTAAAATTTAGCGTCTGCGTAACTGCTGTATGTTTTATATAATTGCGCGAAAAAACCCCCTTTTCGTCAATTTCATAACTAATTATGAGAAAGCTTGAAATAATTGAAGTTTGTGTAACTATAGGTGTACAGTTTTCGTGGTGCTAAGCCATTCGTGTCAGTCACAGCACCTGTGTTTTTTTTTTTTTTTTTTTTTTTTTTTTTTTTTTTTTTTTTTTTTTTTTTTTTTTTTTTTTTTTTTTTTTTGTATGGCATCTCGTAGCAGACCTAGAGAGGTCGTTGCTACTTAACCGGATATTCCTGTGGCTGCCCTAAGGTTTTTAATCTTAAAGCCTCCAGCCAGGGCGCAAATTATATATATTAAAACTAAACGACAGCGCACTAAGGGCACCCCCTGTGGGGTACGGACCTCGGCTCAGGGCGTCGTTGGGGGATCACAAAATTACTAACAATTTGGGGACGGGCTGGATCAACATTTTGATCATGATTATTATCAGGGGATATTATATTTATTGCTACGGCGCTCTCAGCCTCTAACCGGGCGGCTGGCGCATCGACATTCAAGGGACGGGGGGGAGGACTTTTATTACCATTTACTCGGGAAGTTCGCGTGGTACCTCGGCGGCGAGGACGGAAGGTCGGTTTGTGTATTTTGTGCACTGTACTCGTGGCCCTATTGCTTTCCTGAAGGAGAGTGATGGGGTCATCCGGATCTAAGAGAGTGTGCCTCGGTCGGCGAGTCTGACTAATGGCAGAAGGCCTGTAACTAGCGGCCTGCACAACCAAGGGGTTGCGATGACGTTCCGCGGATTCGAAAAAGCGCTTTGCAAGGCGCTTCATAAACTGTTTGATGGTAGGCATCTTAAGGTCTACGTGAAGTTGTTCGTTCCGAACGAACCAAGGAGCTTTCGTAATTCTACGGAGAAATCGGTTTTGAAGCGTCTGCATCTTATGAATGTGATATGACTTTGTGTGAGCGAAGACTACGCAGGCGTAAGTCATGATCGGTCGAATGCACGCGGTGTAAATACGCAATTTGCACTTAAGGGACAACTTGCTGCGCGGGTTGAGTACGGAGTGTAGTCGGCCGAGAGCAAAACTGGCGCGCGAGCGCACCTGTTTTATGTGCTCGCCGAACGTCATGTGATGGTCTAAGACCACACCGAGATATTTGGCTCGCTTCTCCCAAGGGATAGGCTTGCCGAACATGGTGATCGGTTGGGGCAGGGCGGGTGATCGCCGGGGCCTACAGAATAGGACCCCCTGGCTCTTATCAGGGTTGAATTCAATCCTCCACTTCCTGAACCAGGCCGCGAGTCTGTTGACTGCGGCCTGAAGGATGCGGGCGATATTGTCTTGCCTGAGGCCGGAGTAGTAGATGGCCGTGTCGTCTGCGAACAGAGCTAACTGCGCCTTTCTACATTTGGGGATATCACTAGTGAATATAGTGAATATCAGCGGTGCCAGCACAGCGCCCTGAGGGACGCCTGCGCGGAGCGGATGGGGGGAGGATAGCGCACCCTCGATGCGATAGCGGAAGGTGCGGTCCGACAAAAAGTCTCGTAAGATGAGCACGAGACGATCGGGCACACCGAGTTTGTAGAGCTTATATATTAAGCCGTTGTGCCAGACTTTGTCGAACGCTTTCGCAATGTCGAAGAACACAGCACCCGTCATGAGCCCGCGCTGGAAGCCAGCGCTTACATGCTCGACGATACGGTGGACCTGTTGACAGCACCTGTTAATAGTTTGATCATTTTTGTGCTCTCGAAAATATAGTATATTGCGCCTTTGATTTACTTAATGAAGATATTGTACTTATAATCATAAAATATTTTTTTTTTTTATCTCAAGGATAGCTGGAGCCCAGTGTGTGATTTTAATTTTGTTTTATAAGGTTTGCTAAATAAAAAAAAATACATTAATGACTGGGTTTTTAAAAAAATATAGGTTTTTTCCAACATTATTTTTTTGTATAGAAGTTGGAAAAAAGTGCTTTCCCCACATGCAAGTAGACCATATATTATAATAATGTTGATTATATGTTTTAATTTACCAAATCAAAAGTAGTGTCTTGTAAAAAGATGATCAAACGTCAGTCTCGCGTCATTTTTCGGAAAACTTGTTGCGAATATTAGTGATTTTCCATGAATACTTAATCTATTTGAAAAAAATATAAATCCCTTTCCACCACATGAAAAACAAAGAAATCGACATTTCAAATCACAAATAATTTTGTTTAAATTATTTTTCCCTATCTGCCGATTTCGTGCACGGACCCTTAAAGTTGTGTAGACTTTAGTGTGAATAAGGGCTCAGTTAAATATATTTTTACTTTAGTTACAAACAGTTGTTTTGCACGATACCAGTACCACACATAACAATACGTTCGGTAAGCGCTCTCTGTGATAGGCATACATGATAATTATATTAGTAAGAAGGCTTTATGGCTTAACATCCGGCTCTTTTTGAATGCCAGCCATCTTGCAGAGTTCCAGAATCCTGGGGCTTTGTTACCATGTCAGCAAGCCGCCGAGTCGCAGGGACTTTGAATACTTCTAATATGCGATCTGTAACACATTCACGTATAATGAACGATCTTATACCTACGTGTTTTGTCCGCTAATGACATTCATGCGGTGAATTCTTGGCTAGCCTGATTGCAGACTCGTTGTCGATGCATAGGCTTGTTGGACAATCCTCATCTGTGCCTTTCAAGATCCTCTTTAGCCATATAATCTGTCGTGCAGATGAGAACAACATGCATAACTGGCAAAGTGCCAATGTAATCCTACACATCTGGCTACCACTACGGTAAAAACGTGTATGGTAAAAATGTTGTTATGTTAAGTGTGTCGAACTTTGAAAATAACTAGCTATATTTAGCCACATCATCTAGCAAACTAGATGTACCTAGAGTTTTGTCTTCGATTGCAAAAGTTTCTATGACCGGATACCAACCATCAAACTCAAATTACGCTTTCACAGGCGGATAGGAAGTGCTCTAAAAGTTCATAAAACGTCGATACCGGCTCGGTATTTGCTTCCACATTTAATGGAGCTTCTTCTAAATATTGCTTTCATTTCTGAAGCAATCGATTCTACTTGAAAATCTACTCAATGCACTACGTAGTAATATTGCATTTCCTTTGAGCACAGTATTTTTGAATCGCTTGATGTTTACTTCACTGGTTTTGTAAAAGACGTTTGTATGGAACTTGTTTCCTTATTAATTTTAGATAGGTACTTAAGGAGTTTTTCCTCGGGAACGTTAGTGCCATTTATAATTCATAATTATAAGAATTTTGTGCCGTGTGGTGCCGGACGTAAATAATAGAACCATCCTATTTCTTCCCGTGGGTGTCGTAAAAGGCGACTAAGGAACTTATTACTAGAGAATGGGCAGCATGGTTCTCTATGCATTTTAACACCATACACACCGTGGTGATTATGGAACCCCCCCCTCATGAATAAAGCATTTTGTATTAAAAGAAAAGAGTTCGCGAATAATGAAAGATTATAACGTCAAAATGATGTACTTAACTAAAATGTGGGATGTGCGGCTATTGCAAAGCAGTATTTTATTTTACTTGAGACTTAAAACAGTTACATAAACATTACTATTTAAGTGTCACAGAATAAATTAAAACCGGCCAAGTAGTGTTGGACAACGCACAATGAAGGGTTCCGTAGTTCGGATGAATTTATCCCAAAAACAAACTTAACATTGTAGTTGAAAAACATGTTCTCCGTCACATCGATATACGCCACGGCCAGTTGTTATTTAATTGATAAGAAGAACGTCTTATTTGAATGCAGAACTTGGGTGTTTTTATTTTAAATAGATAATTCCTTCATATTTTGCAGTAAATTACAAGTGTTGTGTCATCGCACTTCTCTTTCTTTTGTGTGCAGTCTGAGAGTGACCGCCCTTTAGCTGTTGTCAGCGTCTTAAAGACATCAGTTAAGGCTTCTACATACCGGAAGAAGATAGACGACTTTACATATTATAGACGTAACTTGGCAAGGTTTTGGCGTAGTGTAAGTTTACGCATTTACAATTAGTGCAACGAAAAAATTATCATTTTTATTGCTTGTAATTATTGTATGGTTATTGCCAGAATTTATTTTTATACGTCTGTTTAGAAGAAAGAAAACGGCAGAACGGATGTGGATGAAGTTTGGTACATGGGTAGACCATTACCTATATTTGGACATAAGATAAATCTCTTAAGAGGTCATTGTACTCATCATTAGGAACAAATTTACTATGGGAACAAACCTGAAATCGCGAAAAAAAAATCAGCTCTTCTCTATATTTTAACGAATTATTCGAACATTAATGTACCCCGGAACAGCTGGTATTTTTTTCGCGATTTCATTTTTGGTCCAATAGTAAAAGTTGTTCATAATGATGAGTACAATGACCCCATAAAAGGTTGTGCGTTAAGTCTGGGACATGTTCTATACATGGATATGATTTTTATCCCGATATTCCCACGGGACTCTTGCGGGTGAAGCCGCGGAGCGCAGCTAGTTACCAATAAATTAAAATACCGCTTGACTACATACCACGGTCAAGCCCAGACGGTGGCCGGTAAAAAGAGCCTTTTCAACCTCAATGCACAAGCTTTAAAGTAGGTATTTGTGAAATTTCCTCTGAATCGCTGTTGTGAACGCGCTCGGGATTTCTAAGGAAATACTTACTTTTACAAAAGTTTGAGCACAGTTTGTTATTTGTGGCAGAAAGCGAAGATGTAGACGTGAATTGTATAAGCCTTTATGTTATCAGGACTAATACCTATTACATGGTTTGTGTGTAAGAATAAATAAAATACTTTTAGTTGAAGGACGCATTCATAATATGTAGGTATTCTACTTATTACTTCTTGTATACTCATTGTTAGTGACTAACCTGGTGTCAGAATTTTTACGCCGCCCATGGGCGCTCTGACTTTACATGCCGCTGAGAAAAATCTCCCAGGCAAGGTTTTCTCACGATATTTTAGTGTATTCCCACAGCGTGACGTGATTAAATTTATTTCCCGTTGTCCCCTTATCGTACGAAGTAAACCTTTTTTAAATCGAAACAGTTAGGTTAGGTTAGAACTGTGACCACACAACGCACGAGCCGAGCGAGCGAAGTGAGCGGTGCCGCGGCCAGTTCCAGAAACATATTTTTGAATGTAAAAGCAAACCACGGGGACAACGGGAAGTATTTTTAAATATTTAATTGAAGTACCGCTGTCCCCGTAGGACGGGACATGGCGTACGGGGACAACGGGAATACACGGATATTTTCCGTCACCGTTTTTTAAGCAAGTGATAATTATAGAATACTCAAATGAATCCAAAAAGTCCGAAGAATCCCGAGAAGCCCGAGAAGCCCGAGAGGTGCGTGCCTTTGAACTCGAGACCTATGACTTGGTAGTCTGGTGGTCACACCACTAGGTTATCACTGATGCTAAGCCTCTGTCTTTGAAAAAGTTCATAGCCAACAATAAAATTAAGCTAAGTTATATATAAACTGACTTCTTTCATTGTGGTGGACAGAACAGAAGCTTAAGAACGCCACCTGCTACTCAAGTCCTGTTGCTCATAGTAATTTAGTTTTAAGATCGTTTGTTGAAGCAGTGGTGGCCCAGTGGTAACGATTACGACCAGCATGTCCTAGAACTAAAAGTTCGAAAACATGTGCCATCTACCAACACGCACTGGGCCCACGTGGTGGATTACGGCCCACTTGCTCTCGAAGAGAGCAGGCCTGTGTCCCAGCAGTGGGAACATTATAGGCTGACTATGTTGGTCAGAGTCAGAATAATAATTGAAAGATTGGGTTCCTGTCTTATGTCGATTTTACAGGAATACTTCAGAAAACGTAAAAAGATTAGTACCTAAGTCTGTATTCGAGTAGCGGAACATGACGTGAACCAGTACTATTGAACTACTGTGGTTTCGCTGCTATGGTTTCGCGGCGGAGGTGTGCTATCAGCGTCCTTGCAATGAAAAACTGTCCATGCAGTATGAACGGGATGTAATTAAACATCGTCTATCGTAAACACATTTTGAGTAAAGTCAGTAGAAAATATTACCTTTATAATCGTGACGTAAGACAAAATCACGCCTGCATTCCCCGAAGGCTTAGGCAGTGGTGTAAGTACTACCTATATAATAGACCCCCACATTTCACCATACCGGACTTGACGTCACACAAATCCTGCATCGCGCAAGCAGAGTTTACCGCGCGACTGGCATAATTATAAAGTCCCGACTTCAACCGTCGGGTAGTTGCCCACCAGACACGACACCCGTCTGGTCGGAGAATCCTCCCTTTTCTATTTGAGGATGAGTGAACTTTACACCCTGTTCCTCATACCTCTATAAGCCTATTGACATCAACTGGGCACAAATCCAAACTGCTACTGAGAAATTTCTGATGGAACAACCTAATAACACTTTGCCGGACGTGGAAAACGAATCCAGGGGGTCTACTCTCCTGCCAGGGTTGCGAGTTTGTCCGAAAGGGATATCGTGACCCTTGCACAGAGGCATCTGAAGGAACACGGGTGGGTTTTAGTCAGTAAAAGTCTGACACACCCTCCGCCCAGAACGGGAGAAAATATTTGATAATTTCACACCAAATAAAAAAAAACCGGTCAAGAGCGAGTCGGACTCGTGCACCGAGAGTTCCGTACGAATATATGATTTTGATGATTTCTGAAAAACTGTGCTATTTAGAGACATCGTTTTATTTTTCCTGTAATCTTTACATAAGCTTCTATTATATAGAATAATTTCAGATTTTTATCTCTGCAAACTTCGGAGATAAGGGAACGGTATTATTTTTCACATTTTTCATCAAAAGTCGGAAACTATGCTGCCTAAAAAAAAAAAAATGGATGAGAATGTGCAAACAGCGTTCTTTAATATGATACCCCACATGCCCTAGTAGCCCCACTTCAAATTTTTAAGACCCCCTTTCTGTCCCTTTTGCAAAAAAGATATTTTTTATTTTTTCTTGTTTGCAAAATAGCGGGGAAAACGTCATCTAAAACTATTCTAAATTTAAAGTTGATAGCATTAGTAGTTCTTGAGATATCCAGGTGTGACAGACAGACAGACAGACAGACTTAGTCTCACCATAAGGGTTCCTTTTTACCATTTTGGTACGGAACCCTAAAAACAGGTCTACTCCGAAGCGATAATCCGAAGTATCGGCCTTTTTTTGACTTCCAAAGTTTCCTTTTTTAGATAGATATGCGGATATTGCGGAGGGCGAAGCCCTTGGACTTAAGAAGGAGCAAATAAGAGACGGATAGCTGGTAGCACACTGACGTTTATTTACAAGTCAAGATGACAGATTATCAATACCATAGATCAAACCTAAACTATATAACATTCCTTCCCCTAGCTTGACAAAATAAACTTAAATCAAAAACTCTAATAAAAACGCTTATAATCTACTCTAGGCACAGTTCGCAGGGTTTTCCCTTCAACCGTTTGTCTTATTGGCGGTGGAGGCTGACTTGATTCCATAGGAGCAGTCCCATGAGTTGCATCTGTTGCATCGAAGAATTCTTCATCTTTCTCTGTCGAACTTTCTCTATTTTCCTCCCCCCCAGTATCCGACGCACTTCCATCCCTCGGAGGTGCCGGGTTCGGTTCCAACTGTTTCGAAGTTATTTGTAGAGTAATATCTTCTAATTCAATAGGACATTCAGTCGGCCCGTGGAAGTTGTTTGCTGTGCCGTGGAGTAATTGATTTTTGTGTTTTTTTACTTTCAACAATGTATTGCAATCCTGGACAATATACACGACTTTTCCTATTTTTTTTATTATTATGCCTCTATTCCAAGTCCCTTGTTTATTTTTGCTGTTTTTTTTATACAATACACTGTCTCCTTGTTTAAAAAATTTAATTGTTTTGTCATTTTTCTCATTAGACTGCAAACACTGTTTGTTTTCGACGTTTCGGGTGAGAGTGGCAGATGCCGGTGAAATTAAATCTAACCGTGATCTCAGTTTATGACCGAATACCAACTGGGCAGGTGAACAGCCCGTTGCAGAATGAATGGAATTTCTATAATCAAATAGATATTTAAGCAAGTTATTATTTAATCCCGTAACATTACTACTACTTAGCATACAAGATTTGATTCCTTTTTTGACCACCTTCACGTAGCTTTCCGCCTGTCCGTTACTAGCCGGATGATAGGCCGGCGACGTCACATGCGAAATACCGTTTGAAACACAAAATGTCCTAAATTCTGAGGAACTAAACTGTGTGCCATTGTCACTAACTACAGTATGCGGTAAGCCAAATCGTGCCATGTATTCATACATTTTATGAATTACCGATAATGATGACGTACTCGTTCCCATATCGTAGGCTTTTACCCACTTCGAGTACGCATCCACAATCACAAAATAGGAACGGTTATGTATGGGGCCGAGAAAATCTATGTGAATACGATAGAATGCCTGCGGTGGATGTGGCCACAGAGCTGGCGGCGCGCGCGCAGGCAGCTGTCTCAACTGTAAACAAACCTCACAATTCGCAATCATTTTCTCTATGGCGAAATCAATTCCTGGAAACCAAAATCTGCTGCGCGCTTCGGCTTTCGTTTTCACAATACCCAAATGTGACTTATGTAGCTCTAATAATAATTTTGTCCGCAGTGTCTCTGGAATAACTACTTTGTGCCCTCGCATAATACAACCACCTTCATACGACAACTGATTTTGACATAACAAATAAGGCTTAATTAATTCATCTGATACTCGCTTAGGCCAGCCTTTAACAATGTATGAAATAACTTTAATTAATACTGGATCTTTTTGAGTTTCAACACGAATTTCGCTAAGTGTAACGGGTAAACTACCATCGATAACAAAGTTGACAAACGACGCGCGATCTTCTACAGGGACTAAACTATCGTCAGCCCGGTAGCCACACCCCCCACCAGCCACCGTTGCCTCACTGTCTGGTAGACTGGCGCGCGATAAAAAATCTGCGCTGTTGTCGGTGCTGCGAATGTATTCGATGGTGTAATTGTAACCACTCAGGAACATCGCGTAACGCTGCAACCTGTTTGCTGAGACTTCTGGAATACCCCGATATGGACCAAAAATAGATAAAAGGGGCTTGTGGTCGGTACGGAGCACAAACGGAACTGACCTTCCATATAAGTACTGGTGAAAACGACGCACTCCGAAAATAATAGCAGTAGCCTCTTTTTGTAACTGAGAATACCGCTTCTCTGCTGCATTCAGTGTACGTGAAGCGAACGACACCGGGCGCTCCACCCCGTCTGACCCTATCTGTGACAAAATAGCTCCTAAGCCGCTGGGCGAAGCAACCACCGTCAACATTATTTTAGCATTTTGATCAAAATGAGCAAGAACCTGATTTGAGGCTAAACACTTCTTAATTGCTCTAAATGCATCATCATGAATCACCTCCCATTTCCATTTATTGCCCTTTTGTAACAATGAATAAAGTGGGCTCAAAATGGATGATGCGTTAGGGACAAACTTTCTATAATAATTGACTAATCCTAAAAACGACTGTAACTTATTCACGTTTGTTGGTGTAGGTGCTTCGACTATAGCTTTGACCTTTCCATTTGATTTCCTTAAACCATTCTTATCTATAGTATAGCCTAAATATTCTATTTGGTTTTCGAAAAACACGCACTTATCTTTACGAAGTGTTAAGCCTGCGTCTTGTAGTCGTTGCAAGACCGCACATAATCTCTCTAAGTGTTGCTCTTTAGTAGTCCCCGTAATACAGATATCGTCAAGAAAACACATTACACCGTCCAATCCCGACAGTAAACACTCCATAGCCCGCTGAAAAATAGCAGGAGCACTAGCAAGACCAAAAACTAATCTTGTATAAACGAATAAACCGCGGTGAGTATTGATGCAAGTTACTTTCTGAGACGCCTCATCTAACACAAATTGTGAGTAAGCTTGCGTTAAATCCAATTTACTAAATTGTTGACCCCCGTGTAATTTTGTAAAAAGTTCTTGAGCAGTCGGTAACGGATACTGTTCGACGACCAGCTGTTTGTTTACAGTTACCGAATAATCAACGCACAACCTGATTGAACCATCGCGCTTTAATATAGGCACAATTGGTGAGGCGTAATCTGAAAATTGAACCGGTTTTAACACACCTATACGTACCAAACTATCAATCTCACCGTTTATTTTATCTCTAAGTGCAAACGCTATCGGACGAGCTTTAAAAAAAATGGGCTTTGCGTTTTCTTTCAACTGTAACTTAACTTTATATTTTGTAAATACACCTAATTCATCTGAGAAAACTGATGGAAATTGTAATTTGAACTGTTCAGCAATTTGATTTGTTGTACAATAATTGATTTGCGAAATGTGTAATCCAAACAAACTAATAAAGTCTCGCCCTAAAATTGGGGGACCACCATCGCGAATCACTCTTACATTAACAATCTGTGTCTTGTCCAAGTATGTAACAGGCAATTGCACTATTCCTAAACACTGAGTAACACACCCCGTGTATGTAAACAATTGATCCGTCGTTTGTGATAATGGCAACAATTTAAAATATTTTTTATATACTTTTTCTGAAATCGCTGTGACTCGCCGATCCGGTATCTACTTCGAACTTTAGCTTAATACTTTGAATCGAAACTACTACAGTCATAGGTTCACCTCTAAATGAACATATTTTTTTTATCTTACCGTCATCGCCACTCTCGTCCGACCCGCCAGTTCCTACAAAATTTATCTTTTTACACATGCGACGTAGGTGGCCTTTTACGTTACATTTTTTGCAAGTATAGCTTGCAAACCGACACTGAGACGTTTTATGGTTCTTGTAGCCGCAAACTGAACACTTTTCGTTGTGGATACTCGATTCCTTTGAGTTGGTTTCGATTTTGAACAAAGGCTCACTCGACGGTAGCGCCTGTGCCGCTGCCGACGACGATGTTGCTGCTCCCTTGCGTGCGCTATGCACGCTCTCCGCCAACTCCACTGCTTTAGCCAGAGTAGTTTCTAGAAGGTCACGCGCGAAAAGCTTATCTTTCTCCGGTCCCGGCAGCATACCCATAACAAAACGGTCGCGCAGCGCCTCTTCTACATTCAGAAATCCGCAATGCGTGGTCAGACCGCGAAGCCTAGCAGCCCACTGCGAAAATGTCTCTTCCAGACCTTGAGTAGCGGCATAAAAGTTATACCGCTCGCCAAAACCACATTTTTTTGGCGTAAAGTGATTGTCAAGAAGAGTGAGAATGTCTTCGAAAGGCACCTGCGATATATTCTTTGGCAAAGCCAAATCGGCCGCAAGCTTATATGTGCCGTCGGCGAGTGCACTCAGCAGTATTGCCCGTCGTTTTACACCTATTGGGTCCTTCACATTGTCGACATCATTCGCAATGAACCATTGCAAAATCCGCTGCTTATAATTTTGCCATGTCTGGTTGATATGGTCAAAACTTGACAAAATACCGAAGTGAGCCATGTTTTTTTTTATCTTGTCGTGGGTCCTCGTCGCCAATGATAGATATGCGGATATTGCGGAGGGCGAAGCCCTTGGACTTAAGAAGGAGCAAATAAGAGACGGATAGCTGGTAGCACACTGACGTTTATTTACAAGTCAAGATGACAGATTATCAATACCATAGATCAAACCTAAACTATATAACAACTTTTGAGTCCTTACTCGACTTCAAGTCACATTTTTGACTTTAAACTATCTCTTTAACATTTTTCTATGACTGTTGTTTTTTTTTTTCTTTCGCCGTTATCAGTCATAGTTAGCTGTAGTCAGGAAACGGCCGAACATTCGGCCGATACTTCGGATTTATATTCGGAATAGACGCCCAGGACGTCTATTCCGAAGATAAATCCGAAGTATCTTATGCTCATCGGTCTTATGCTCAATTTAACATAATTTGATGATCAGATTTCACGCCGCAATTCAGCTCATGATACAAGAGTATACACGAGGTGTCTCATTTCAAAAACAATTTATGCGTTTGTATAGTCCTCTTGAGCCATCTCAAGATGACAGGGCCTCTCACCTGCCCTAATTAGCATCAAAGGATGAAATGCTCTCATGTCTAGAGTTGGAGAGGATCAGGGGGGAACTGGAAACGATTCTTGTAAGTCAACCATCATGTATCTTGCACATAATTAATTTATCTGTCATTGCTTCATTCTTAACTCTTTTTACCTATTGTGGTATAGTAATTTTATTCTAGGTGCATCGTCTTCTCATATAACTGTATAATTAATGTACCTATAAAAAATATTGTACAACATTTTAAAATAGTAACGGTGGAGTTTCTTGCCCATTCTTCTCCATACCTTTTGGAAGGGGCGACTAGAATCAATTCTATTTTTTTGTAAATATTGACGTTCAAAAGTGCCTTAAACGTGCCTAATTGAAATAAACAATTTGACTTTGACTTTTGGCTCTGACTTGAACCAATTGGATTGGATTGCCGAATTTGAGTCATAGTGACTTTCAGATTTTAGGGTCTGTCGGTCAATTTTTGATGAAGAGGTTGTCAGGAAAGCGTGCACAGTGTTAAAAAATGGTCACGAGCAGCCCCTACTTTGAAAAGATCTCGATATAATTACATTAAAGATTTTAGAAGACAAGGGTTGTTTAGACAAGTATGTTTAATTTGGTAGTTGGCCAGGTGGCCGGGAAGAGACCACGCGGGCGCTCACCTACCCGGTGGTCTGACCTTGTAAAAAAGGTCACTGGCCAACCAGTATCCAAGGCTATTAAGACCGCTGAGAACAGAACCACTTTTTTTTTTTTTTTTTTGGGTGGGAAATTATCAAATAACTTCTCCCGCTCTGGGCGGAGCGGGAGGGCGTGTCAGACTTTTACTGACTAAAACCCACCCGTATTCCTTCATTTGCCTGTGTGCCAGGGCCACGATATCCCTTTCGGACAAACTCGCAACCCTGGCAGGCATTGGCCCTAGCGGACCCCATCAGTTGGTGCTGACAACTCTTTGAGGCGCGCGTGGAATACGACGCGCCGTCGACCCGGGCCTGGTCGTTCCACCACTTGGAACCACTTGGAAGAGCATAGTGCATCGAATGGTCAACAGTTCAGATTAAGCTCGACCTTCAGAAATGAAGTTAACGACTAAGAAGAAGAAGAAGATGTTTAATTAAGTACTGAACCGTTGGCAGAGGGGCACCTATAGAACACCCACATTTCGCTAGTTATGTTTAAGTCCCATGTAATAGGGGGCGAGTCTATTGCCATCAACTCAAGAAATCCCAGATGGAAAAACCCAATAACACTTTGCCCGACCTGGGAATCGAATCCCGGACCTCTTACTCATTAGTAGCGCTTGCGACTATTAGACCACGAGGTATACTTCTTGTGTTTTTTACCTTTTTGTTAATAATAAAGACCTTTAAAAAACACAATCAATAGTAGTAAATTACTGCCGCGGTCTGCGTTGCTGGCAGCACTGATGATGGCTGAAAGCGCAGCTCCAGGCCAACGCAGCGCGGTCAGTATTATAGCCCTTGATGGACGGGCTGGAATAAAGGCCGAGACCGAAGGTCGGCCTTTATAGCGCGGACAGAAAGGGCTGCATTGATGACCAAGCTTGAAGGCCGAGAGCGTAGCTAAGCTAAGCTGGCGGCCATCATAGCCTGGCCAGCAACGCAGTCATTGCGGACCAAGTCTTGTATAGTGCTTTACTCAAACAATGCGAATAATTTATAGAAATCAATATGCTGGAGAATTAGGTATGTAAAGTATTTTTCAGGTATGTTAAGTGTATTTGAAACACATAATTTTATCTTTTTGTTTTTACAAGCTGTAGTTATTTTTATATATTTTTTTAAAGTGTTCGTAGTGACGTCTCTAGTAGCTGAATAGCTTAGGATCTTTGCCACGTTTAACACTTATTTAAAACCAAAATTCAGTAAAGTCAAACTGTCAAATTTGACAATTAATTTGTTTACATTTCATACTTTAGCGATTTCCGTACTTTAGTTTAAAGTTATGGCATATTAATAAAATGAATCGATTCAAAGAGTACTTCAGCTAAGTTCTTCATACCGACAAGTATAAACACCTTAACAAATAGCCGACACAAATTGATTGTTAGTAAAAGAAACCTTAAAAACCGGCCAAGTGCATGTTGCACCACGCACAATGAAGGGTTCCGTAGTTGGGATGAATTTATCCCAAAAACAAACTTAACATTGTAGTTGAAAAACATGCTCTCCCATACATCGATATACGTTACGGTCAATTCTCCAACTGCAAATTTAAGTTGGTCGACTATTACTCGTTAACTTGTGAAGCCTACTTAGCTGTGATAGTTTTCCTTTTAATTTCGTTATATATACTATTGCCTTGAATTTTGTCACATATCCAAAACTAACCATTTAGCCTGCAGGGGGGGGAGACACTCGACTTTAACAAAAAATAGCACTTTAAAGCTTAATATTACGCAAACGGATCCCTTAATTGAAAAATGGTTTTGCCAAACCCACAATATTTTTGAACGGCCTATCCAACGATACCCACATTATGGAATAGACGAGAAAAAAAAATATCATCTCCATTTCACGTGTAAGGGAGGTACCCTAAAAAAAATTTTTTTCATAATTTTATTTTACCATTTTTTCGGCATGATTAATATGTATGCCCAAATTACAGCTTTCTAGGACTAAGCGTCTCTGAGCTAAGCTGGGGACAGACGGACGGACGGACAGACAGACAGACAGACGGACATGGCGAAACTATAAGGGTTCCTTTTTTACTACGGAACCCTAAAAAGGAAATGGTCCTAGGAAGTAAATGTTTAGTACAAGTCTGGGCGGCGACTGTTTTATTGTGAAGATCATTTTAACGTACGTTAAGTTTTCTTGAGGTGATACATCGATGTGATTCGACTTGTACCTACTGTCCGCCGCTGGTGAAAAACTACATTATTTACCTATCTGAATAGAATAATAATGTGCTTCATGTAAATTTGACGTTGACATGACACTTGACAAATAAAGAACAACTTAATTACAAGAGGCACTGAAAGTTTCCAATTCAGGCTGCTTTGTGACGTCATTTAGAGGTCAAATAAAAGGCAAGTGATTTTAAGTATTTTTGTGAAAATAAATACGATCTTATAATTTTAAGACCTATTAATAGAAAAATAAGTCTTAGAAGCTTAAAATCTCGAAATGGTTTTGGAATCGGCATAGGTTAATTTTTACTTTACATACCGAATTGCAAACATTTTCACCGCGCAACGCTTTTGTTTCTTTCCCGCGCTTTTGTTTTTTTTTTATTAGGTAATGATGATTGTACTGCCTGTACATATACAGCCAAATTGTGAATATAATATTTTTGCTCCTAACTATTTAAAAAAAAAAAACTCTCGGTAGGTAATAAAGGATTTTCAAAGGAAATTGCTAGTGGCTAAAACTCACCATCAATGAAATTTCATACAACTTTGCTCGCGCCTATTCAAGTGGGCGCGGAAAGGTCGACTTTACTGAAAGAAGGTTGTCAAAATAATGATCACATTACAAGCATTTTTAAGTAATTTCATCCGACAGACGTCCACTGCTGTACATAGGCCTCCCCCAAAAGGGGGGTTTGCCATAATTGCCACGCTTGGCAGGCGGGTTGGCGATCGCAGTATGGTGTTAAAATGCATAGAGAACGCTGCTGCTCATTCTTTAGTAAGTCCCTTAGTCGCCATTTACAACACCCACGGGAAGAAATAGGGTGGGTGCTATTCTTTACGTCCGGCACCACACAGACGTTTTATTTTTGAGTAAATACAATAAATCAAGGCCAAAACAAGCAGGGACCTTGGCCATAACTAATTAGGGTCGGAAAGCTTAAAACCCGCATTACCCATTGAACCCAATAACCTTTTTCAATTGTTCATAAAACTATTTTCTCACTCATTTCGTTTAATTACACACAACAGAGGTATTATATTCATTTAAATAATATTATTACTACCCAATAATCGCCGACCGAATGTAATGTGTTGGAAAATCTCATTGAATAATAAATGAGGATTGGTTTTATGTTTTATCCGGTTTCACCTTACACTGTTCAAGGGTTAAATGTGAACGGATTATATTATTCAACCTGTTTTTGTAAATACTTCGTAGATAATGTAAAATACAATTTAAACTAAGTGTCATTGGTTACTAGGATAATATCAGGATCAATGGTATAAGTAAATATGTTAATGATAAAAAATTGCGTCCAACCATTGGCCATCCTATTTCATCCCGTGGGTGTCGTAAAAGGCGACTAAGGGACTTACTAGAAAATGGGCAGCAGCGTTCTCCATACTGCGATCGCCAACCCGCCTGCCATGCATGGTGATTATGGCAAACTGCCCTTTGGGGGAGGCCTATGTCCAGCACTGGATGTTTTTCGGCTGAAATTATGACTTTTGCGTCACAGTAAATGATAAATAAAATAAATGATAAATGATTTTATTTCTGTAAGTAGGTTTGTACAAACACTTTTACACGTCAATCATATTTTAAAAACTAGATGAGGTCGGCGTTTCCTATCTGACTACTCTGAGAAGAAAGGCCGAAACAAACTCAGAGGTCATAGTCTCTTTTAAAGTCCAGACATAATCTTGGTCAGATCATGTGAAGACCATGTAGATTGGTGTCTGAAATGGTCTTTTGAGGAAAGAACCACACAGGTTGAGTGGACCTGACCAGTCAGTGCACGCATTTGTCAGTAATCGTGCAGCTCTACTCAGAATATAAGGAGCTCAACGATGCGACTATCAATACCAAAGAAAGGCCATTTGGGTAGGCCACTTATATGACTCAAACTGCCAGACCATGATTAACACTAACTGAGAATAAAAGAAAGGGAAAAAAAAATATTATGCAATAACCCACATAGTCTTCACATTCACAATAATTAAAATAATATAATACTTTACAAGTAAATATTCCTGTCATTGTGTATAAAATAATAATTAAATGTCACTGTTTATAAAATAATAAAGTTAGCAAAAACAAAAAAAAAAAAACAATAAAAATAAACTACCTCAATATGTACAAAAATTGGAGCAGCTCAATCCCAAGCCTTTTTGTCCTCAATATAATCTTTAACAGTATAAAAGGCTTTCTGGCACAACTTACGTTTAATGAATGATTTGAATTTATTAAGGCTTAGATCTTGAACGTGGCTTGGAAGTTTATTATAAAAACGTATACATTGACATCGAAACGAGCCACCTATTTTCTTGAGCCTTGTTGTAGGTACAACAAATTTGTGTTTGTTCCTACCTTTACCTACCTACCGTTTGTAGTAAGTATACCGCTGTTTGTCTTTTGTATTTCATCCCATCTGCCTTATTTAGTCCATCCATCTTAGGGACGGGATTTCGGAAGCGATGAGCACAGATAAAATAAATTAGAACTTATTTATTCAAGTTAAAGTAAGAGTCAGCACGTTCCGATCGTTAAAAAATACAATAGAAAGGTACTAGATTAAGTATTATATTATATGTAAAAATATCAAGATTTTTAGAAAGGGCGCGTTATAAATTTATCCGCGCTTAAAAAACAAAAAAATTGTCGAGACGTGTCGTGGGGCCAAAGCGTGGGGCACCCGGTTGGAACGTAGTTCAGATAAAAGATAAAGATAAAGATCATTTTATTTGTAAAAACATGCGTATACTTGCAAGTTCAGCATGCATGTCACAATATTAATATTTAATTAAGTACGTACATGTTTCACCCGTAAGGCCCAGCGCCCAGTGGCGGCACGGCATGGCAAGGTATTTTTAGGCGACGAATACAAATATAACTTAATTGTATGGAAATAAAGTTGAAACTCCAATGTTAACGGTCGTAAGTACAAAAACAATACCACAGTATGCTTGAAATTGAAATTTAAACTTTATTACCATTCTGTTAAGTAATTTTTTTTTGTGGCCTAAAAATACTTTGCCATTCCGTGCCGCCACTGGGCGCCGGGCCTAAGGCGTACAAATTTATAAAATTTACATAAAAATACAAAGCTATATTACAAAATAAAAACTAAATTACTAAAGGCTCTTTTCAATCCAAGTACACAATAGTCGGTAATAAATATTGATAAGTCAGTAAAATAAATAAATTATAAAATGTCACAAAAAATTAAGATTAATAAAATGAAAAAAATATAAATAGTGTCATGCAAAAAGTCATTTATATTATAATAACACTTGTCTGTTAATCAATCTCGAATCTTTTTTGTAAACAAATTTACCGGCAATGCTTTCAAAGACTGTCGTATTTTATTATACATTTTAGGAGCCATACAGAACATACATTCATTTCGCTATACAGGCTGACTTTGTAAACATGCGACAAATTTTAAGGGAGTGTTCTACCCATCAATATGAACAACTTTTACTATGGGACCAAACAAGAATTCGCAAAAAAAAAATCGACCTTCTTATACAAAATGGTCCAATCGGTTATGTACCTTTATAGGAAGCTCGACTTTTTTTTTTGCGAATTCTTATTTGGTCCCAAGTTAGTTACTAGCTCTAACTCTCAAAGGCACGCTTGGAGAATTAGAGCTAGTAACATTTTGCACGACACGACACTTTTGCTACGTAACAAAAGTGTAGTGACGGTCAAAATTTTACTCTTTTTTCGGTCTAGCTCTCATTCGCCCAGTGTGCAGAGTATCAAAATCAAAATATTTTATTTCACATAAACCTACATGGTTACTTATGAATCGTCAGAAGCTAGGTGCATGGTTCCAATTGGTCGCTTCCTATGGAGAATGGCCGGCGAGAAAACTTCATGGTTACTCTTTCAAAAATAATGGGCTTTTACAATGTTTTCAAAATACAGTGTTAATAGGTATGGGAGGACAGTGTAGACAAGTACCAGGTACTTTTATGTCTATAACGTTCTCACATTCACGAATTAAAAAAACTGGTCAAGAGCGAGTCAGACTCGCGCACCGAGGGTTCCTTACGTATAAATGGTGTTGATGATTTCTGAAAAACTGTGCTATTTAGAGTCATGGTTTTATTTTTCCTGTAATCTTTACATACACTTCTATAACGTAGAATAATCTTAGATTTTTATTTATGTAAACTTCGGAGATAAGGGAGGGAAACGGTATTTTTTTTACATTTTTCATCAAAAGTCGGAAACTATGCTGTCTAAAAAAAAATGTTTGAAAATGTGCAAACAGCGTTCTGTCATATGATACCCCACATGCCCTAGTAGCCCCACTTCAAATTTTTAAGACCCCTTTCAGTAATTTTTGCAAAAAATATATATTTTTTTAAATTGATTTCATGTTTGCAAAATAGTTGGGCAAACGTTATCTAAAACTATTCTAAATTTCAAGTTGATAGGTGTGACAGACAGACAGATTAGACTCACCATAAGGGTTCTTTTTTATTACTATTTTGGGGACGGAACCCTAAAAAGAATTTTTATAAAATATTACTAAAATAATAAAAATATAAACCTATTTAAACCAAATGACAGTACCTGCGATAAGGAACATCGTTCCTAAAACCACAGACAAAAAAGTATAACGTCATCTAATTCCTCATAAGAGTATGTAAGTGGAAAAAAAAATCCTAAGCAAAAAAAACAAACCTTATTCTCGTAGTAAAAACATACCAAAAGGGTACACCCCATAAAGACAAACAGACACCTATCTACAATATCGGTGACTTTCCTAAAGTTACAGCCTCCAGTATTCAACAGGCGTATTCGTATGTAAAGATGCATGAATATGGACGAGGCTACGAAACGTGTAGCGTTCGTAGGCTCGTAGCGCGTAGCACGTAGCCGCCGACGACGTAGCGCTGAAGTTTATACCTATTCTCTAGAGAGGAAAGCGGTATGAAAGTGCACGTGTTTATTAAAGTAGAATGTGCATTTTTAGAGATACATTTTTGTGATATTGCAGTTTGATGAGTTTGTAATTTTTGCGTGACGTATTGTGTTGACGGTCACGGGTGAAGCTATTTGCCCATTCCAAAACGTAGATCACTATGCAGAAGAATAGGCAAGAAACTCCAAGGACACTCTTTTAAATCAAGATATTACAAAATCCTGGGTACATTATTCTTGTCGCTTTTACGAGTATATGTGAGAACGATGTAAAAAAATAAGTTATTTAAAAACAATACAAAATATAAAAGATTACAAATAAGCCCTGGCAGATAGGAGATGACCAGTCACAACTGACGGCGCCCGTTCACGAACATGACGCGTGGATCAGAACCATCCAGCTCAACCATTTTGTAGGGAACCGAATGATCCAACACACGCGCCACCACCACACTTAAATTATACAAAACTATAGCTTGCAATGCAGCAATGTTACTAGCAAAAGGAAAAACGTTAATTACCTATTGAAGCATTCAACAACTAAAACTTGATTACGTTAAATAATAAATATGATTGTAATGTCAGAACATAAAAAAAGGGGGGAAGCATCTCTTCCAAATATTATAATTTTAACAAGTGAGCCCAAGTGGTTGTGGAGCAGGACCAGCATTAAGCCAAGCATTTTTATCTACGATATAATCATCCAAACTATAATATGTTTGTCTACATAGTGTGCGTTTAATGCACGTTTTAAATTTCTTCTCATTTAGTTGAAGAATATCGAGTGGTATTTTATTATAACATTTTACACAGTACCCCATAAAATAAGTGTGTAGGTACTTTTGACAACCTGAAACGTGGTTGATCTAATTTGTTCCTATTTCTAGTGTTAAAATTATGCCTGTCACTTATCTTACTGAAAAGATGAAGGTTTTTTCTAACATACATAATATTTTCATAAATGTATTGGCAAGGTACCGTCATGATATTAATTTTTTTAAACAGTTCCCTTAGAGAGTCGCGTCTGCGGAGGTTGTAGATGGCTCTGATAGCCCTCTTTTGCAACAAAGATAGAAACAATATCTCACACGCGATGTACGTTTTCTATTACAATAATTTTATAAAATAACTAACTGCGCCCAGCTGTTTCACCCGCGTAAGTCTCGATCCCGTGGGAAAGCCACCCTTAACACTGGCCGACTTATTACAAAACAAGATTTATATTCTGACATGGCTTAAACCATGGAGCTAGTTTTTGTAATAAGAACGTAACAGTGATCGTAACGTGCTAGACATGATCAATTTGAATGTTTCATTAATATAAATTATGTTAAGGTTATCTTTTACTCATCGACAACAGTCCATTATTTTTTCTTGCCATAACAGACCCATACCATTTTATTTTTTTATTTCTTAAACACCACTCATAACTATAATTATTTTTATTGTACTTATTTCTTTTTTAAACAAAATATATCTAATGGTTTATATTATTATTTGTTACACATATCTAATTTTATTTAAATATTTACACACTATAAAACTGATTTACATCCGTAAGACGTCCTCTTAACATAAGGTCCAGTTGAAAACCAGCGTCAGGCACTAGTTGTCTGGCATTAATGCTGAACTGGGCCTATTTGGCGCAGCCGTGAGGCACTCAATACTATTTTAATGATAAATGATAAATGATTTTATTTCTGTAAGTAGGTTTGTACAAACACTTTTACACGTCAATCATATTTTAAAAACTAGATGAGGTCGGCGTTTCCTATCTGACTACTCTGAGAAGAAAGGCCGAAACAAACTCAGAGGTCATAGTCTCTTTTAAAGTCCAGACATAATCTTGGTCAGATCATGTGAAGACCATGTAGATTGGTGTCTGAAATGGTCTTTTGAGGAAAGAACCACACAGGTTGAGTGGACCTGACCAGTCAGTGCACGCATTTGTCAGTAATCGTGCAGCTCTACTCAGAATATAAGGAGCTCAACGATGCGACTATCAATACCAAAGAAAGGCCATTTGGGTAGGCCACTTATATGACTCAAACTGCCAGACCATGATTAACACTAACTGAGAATAAAAGAAAGGGAAAAAAAAATATTATGCAATAACCCACATAGTCTTCACATTCACAATAATTAAAATAATATAATACTTTACAAGTAAATATTCCTGTCATTGTGTATAAAATAATAATTAAATGTCACTGTTTATAAAATAATAAAGTTAGCAAAAACAAAAAAAAAAAAACAATAAAAATAAACTACCTCAATATGTACAAAAATTGGAGCAGCTCAATCCCAAGCCTTTTTGTCCTCAATATAATCTTTAACAGTATAAAAGGCTTTCTGGCACAACTTACGTTTAATGAATGATTTGAATTTATTAAGGCTTAGATCTTGAACGTGGCTTGGAAGTTTATTATAAAAGCGTATACATTGACATCGAAACGAGCCACCTATTTTCTTGAGCCTTGTTGTAGGTACAACAAATTTGTGTTTGTTTCTAGTATTTATATTATGGATATCACTGTATTTTTTAAATAATTTTATATTTTTATGGGCATATAATAGATTTTCAAAAATATACTGAGAAGGCACAGTCATTACATTAATCTCCTTAAATTTCTCTCTGAGAGAGTGTCTTGGACTTAATTTATAAATTGATCGAACAGCTCTTTTCTGCAAAACAAAGATAGTCTGAATGTCGGCAGCATTTCCCCATAACAGAATACCGTACGACATTACACTATGAAAATAGCTAAAGTACACTAAACGGGCTGTCTCTATGTCAGTTAAATTACGAATTTTTCTAACAGCATATGCTGCGGAGCTTAGCTTTTTTGACAGTTTATCTACATGTGGGCCCCACTGAAGCTTAGCATCCAAAGTCAAGCCCAAGAATACAGTGCTATCTTCAGGATTCAATTCTTCGCCCTTTATTAACACATTAGTTTTCACCTGCCTAACGTGAGGTAGCGTAAACTTAATGCATTTGGTTTTTTTTTCATTTAGAAGTAAATTATTAACATTAAACCAGTGAACTACTTTTGAGATCGCGCTATTTACATCGTCAGTAACCAGCTGCTGACGTTTAAGTTTAAACAAAAGTGAAGTGTCATCTGCAAACAACACTATATCATGATTATCCTTTATGAGGTAAGGCAAGTCATTAATGTAAATAAGAAACAAGAAAGGACCAAGAATTGAGCCCTGTGGGACTCCCATTCTTACTATAGATCCGGGAGATCTTTTCCCATTGACGTCAATGCTCTGAATCCTATTACTCAAGTATGAAATAAGAAGATCCAGAGCGGTGTTCCGGATCCCGTAGTGGCGGAGTTTCCTGATTAACGTTTCATGAAAAACGCAATCGAATGCCTTGGACAAATCACAAAAAATGCCCAAGGCATCGCATTTATCTTCCCATGCATTATAAATATGTCCTAACAGTTCAACACCGGCATCAGTAGTCGAACGGCCCCTTGTAAAACCGAACTGTTTGCTATGTAGTAATTTATGTTTATTAAAAAATCTTTGCAATTGGTCTAAAATTAATTTCTCAAAAATTTTACTAAAGGTAGGTAGTACTGAAATAGGTCTATAATTTGAGGGGTCTGATGTACTACCTGATTTAAACAACGGTATTATTTTACTATTTTTCATAAGGTCAGGAAACTCCCCACAGTCAATACAATTATTAAAGATAAGAGCTAAAGTAGGTGCTACAATGTCTATAATAGACTTAGCAACTTCTACAGAATTACCCCACAGATCTGCAGTCTTTTTTACATTTAAAGTGTGAAAGGTTTTAATTATATCTCTACAGGTAATATGTTCAAAATGAAATTCCGACTCGCAAACATTAACATTTTCCTTAAGCAAAGACTCAGCAACAGAAGGTGATGAGTTTAGGGATTTAGTAGTTGAAACGGGAATATCTGAAAAGAAATTTTCAAAGGCCACGGCGACTTGTGAGTCTGATTTTATTATGTTGTCATTAATTGACAGGCTATAGTCAGTATTTCGGTTACTAGACCTTCCCGTTTCACTATTAATAATATTCCAAGTCGTTTTAATTACGTTACTACTGTTTTTAATCTTCGAACTCAAATAACGCGACTTTGCCATACAACAAACTTTTTTAAATAATTTTGAATAATTTCTAACATACAAATTGAATTCATCAGTGTTTACATAATACCTTTCATTGTACAGCTCATAAAGCCGTGTTCTACTTTTATGAATACCAATGGTAGCCCAATCACTGAAAGATGCGTTACTATTAACCGAGATAGTCTTGGGAATAAACGTGGAATTAAATTGTTGACAGTAAATATAAAAAAAATCATTATATAGATTATTATGATCAGTATGCATAAATGAAACTGGTAATTTGTTACTGAGTTTACCTTTAAAAGCTTCCAAGCGCCTTGCAGTTTTGGGGTTAACAGTGATATCCTTTTTAGCCACTTTGTTGTTTTGGTTTTGGATAGTAATCCTTTGCCCACAGTGATCAGAATCTAGTAAATTTATAATTTCTTTGTGGCTTGGTATAATATCTGTATAAATATTATCTAGGCATGTGGCACTAGTAGGGGTTATTCTTGTGGGCTCCAAAAACAGGTTTACAAGATTATATGACTGAAACAGACTTATTATTTTACTACAAGAACCCGAGTTTTCTAACAAATTAACATTAAAATCACCACAAGTGATAATGGACTTGTTCGAGTTACAAATCTTGTGCAACACTTCATCCATTACCCTTTCAAAGCAGTCATACAATCCTGAAGGGGGTCTGTACACACTTAATACAATAAACTGCTCCAATTCTATACAGGCTATTTCAACTGTCCGCTCAACAGATAGGCTCACAATATCCTTACGGTCTTTAAATTTAAGCTGGTTACTTACTAAAATTAATGAGCCCCCGTGTATAGCATTTACTCTGCTGAACGAACTACCAACCTGGTGATTATTAAAATTGAACAAGAACTGGTGGCTTTTAAGCCAATGTTCTGTTATACAAAGAATATCAATACTGTTAAAATTCATAAATAATTCTACTTCTAAATCTTTGTTTAGAAATCCTTGAATATTTTGATGCACCAGGTTGATACTATTGACTGAGTTTAAACTTTTATTTGATTTATTTTTGCAATTATGTACATTATAGCTAGAGGTTGCCTCTATTGTCCTAATTTCTAATTTAAATTATTTTGAATGTCAATTTTTGTTACCAATTTATTGGGTGAATTATTTAACATGTCATTGCATTGCTCAATAGAAGCAATTTGTTTAGCCAAATTCTTGGCTGTAATAGAAAAATAATATGATAGCGACACAGCTATCTGTCTTTTACAATATTTAGAAAGATTGTACCTATCCATAAAAAATCTATCTTTTGTCAAATAAAAATGATTACCAACATAATTGTTAATGTCAATTAATTGGAATAAATTATTATTATATGTCAAATTATGCAATGTCACATTAATTTCTGATCTAAGGTTGTTTTCTTCCTGTGGCAAACTTTGGTTGTATGGGAATGTGAACAACACAATTTTTCTTAAACTTAGGTTACACAATGATCTATAATATTGGAGTAATTCTCCTTTGTTCACATTACCCCTATTACCAACAAATATTAATATTATAGTATCCTGGTTAAAATTACATTTTATAACTTTTTTCATTATGTCATATAAAACAACCAGGCATACAGTAGTTCATTATAGAGTGACCCGGATATTTATTTGTCAACAAGTGGCCTAGATCCTTTCCAATTTCATCACAAAATAAAACTATTTCTTTATTTACACTCTGTTTAGGGAAACAGTTAGTAATTATAAGCATTTGTTCTGTTTTTGTTTTTTGTGTGAATATTGTGTGCCTTCCTGTGTCAAATAAATTTATTTTCTTCTTTCTTTCTTTCTTTGATTGAAATACCGTTCTTTATACAAAACCGAAAACTTAGTTCGGTACTAAGTTGTCAGTTTTGTGTTTAGGAACTTTACCATAGTCGGAATAAAGTTCGAAATTTAATAATGGCTCCATGTTTTAAACCCGGTTCTGAAGATAAACCTTGTTTTGTAATAAGGCTTTGTATTAAGGGTTAGGGTTTTCAAAAATAGATAGTACCCGATTCTCAGACCTACTGAATATGCATATAAAATTTCATAAAAATCGATCAAGCCGTTTCGGAGGAGTATGGTAACTAACATTGTGACACGAGAATTTTATTTATAAGATTATCTTATGTTTTTTTTTATTATGTTATTTCACTCATCTATTTTTATTTTATTTATTTTCAAATCTATCCGTGACATCACAGCGGGCCATAGAATACCAGCGCTGCGACACTTATTTTGAAGTGTCGCAGCATCATGCTGAGTTACGGGCCTTTTGGCTTCGTACAGGACTTTCTGTTCTGATTTTCTTTTTTTACTCTTTTTTATTTTTGTTTTTTTTTTTTTGTTTCTATGAGTGTGTTTTATTTTAATTTGTGATCTGTGCGAGTCCCAATGCTTTTTCTTTCTTTCTTTCATCGTCATCGAACCAGCGGCACCTTAAGCACTGTTCCTGCTTGCAGCGCTCGGTCGCTATATATACGCTTACCTACGCTCATCAACTAATAGCATCGCTGCATCAGATGTTCGCGGACACGTATTGGAAAAGCGGGGGCAGCTTTCAAAAAATCGTTGTTCCATGACTGACCAAACCGTATCACCGTTGTTTCATGTATGACTAAATAATTTAAAAACCGGCTAAGAGCGAGTCGGACTCGCGCATGAAGGATACCAATTTATTAATAATATTTATTTTATTCTGTTTTTTAGTATTTGCTGTTATAGCGGCAACAGAAATACATCATCTGTGAAAATTTCAACTGTTTAACTATCACGGTTCGTGAGATACAGCCTGGTAACAGACGGACAGACAGACAGACAGACGGTGGAGCCTTAGTAATAGGGTGCCCGTTTTACCCTTTGGGTACGGAACTATTGGAACGGGTAAGAAGCATTTGTAAATTTTTTTTTTTCAAGAAAAAGCAGTGCCGAATTGCTCTGGCTTTTAGTTAAACTTAAGTCAACGATAATCTATGTTAGCATGCCGAATGGTGAAATAAGGCTGAGCCCAAAGAGATTTAAGATACTTACTATAGAGAGGCTATGCGAAGAAATGATGTCATAGAAAAACTGAGATGCCATTTCTCAGTGACGCCATCTAAATAAACCGAAGTTAGGTCCAGTCGTTTTACCATAACGAGATTTGCTTTATCGTAATGCGCAACTCGGCATATTTTCTTAGAAAATATTTTTCTTCTCAAAGTCAAAGTCAAATTGTTTATTTCAAATAGGCACATAAAAGACACTTTTGATCGTCAATATTTACAAAAAAAATAGAATTTAATCTAGTCGCCCCTTCCAAAATGTAGTTTCGTATGGAGAAGAATGGGCAAGAAACTCCACCGGTACTCTTTTAAAATCTTGTACAATATTTTTATAGGTACAAAAATGATATAATTATATGTGAAGACTATGCACCTAGAATAAAATTACTATACCACAATAGGTAATAAAAAGAGTTAAGAATGAAGCAATGACAGATAAATTAATTATGTGATAGAACATGGTGCTCACATATTTACAAAAATTGTAAAAAATATATACGATTTCCTAAAAAATAACAATAATATCAGTGTGAGTTAAGGTAATCACAGAATTTAAAATAAATGTCATAAAAATAATAAATTATACAATTAAAATAGCAACCTGTTTGATTTTGTCTGTGGACACGAATGCGACTTGACATGCAGGCATACCACACTAGACTGAGCGACTTTTGTCCACTAGGACAAATGTATCGGATTACGATTTTGCTCGCTATGTCCCGTCTATTGTTAAGTAAATAATTTAATGTCTTTGGATGAGTCCTTAATATATCATAACACCTATATACAGAGTCAAATAAAATTAGCTAGCGAAACTCCGCAGCCGTGATGGGTATCGACATCTAAACACGAAAAAATAAAAAATAAATAAATTTGATGATTTTTTTATTTTGGGTCCTCAACCGCAGTGAAGTGGAAATATCTATTTAAAAATATGTTTTGTGCAAACTTTACAGACGTGATGGGTATCAATAACTAAACAAGGTTAAACAAAACAAAAACAAAAAAAGAAAAAAAAGTCGGTCGTAGACCCCAAAAAAAATCTGCAATTTTTTTATTTTGTCGTGTTTGATATCGATATCTATCACGTCTGCGGAGTTTCGCTAGCTAATTTAATTTGACTCTGTATATTACCCATATTTGCAAAGTAAAGTCTCGTACAGACTGGTACGATATCGCAGGCGCGACAGGCAGCGACAAAGAAATTGTGCTACTAGTGTCGCGTCGAGCCCGCGATATCGCGCGAGTCTGTACGAGCCTTACATGTCAATTTTATTCTATTCTTAGCTAGACAATGAGGCTATTGTCATCAATAATACATCTCATTATCGCCTCATCATTTCCGCTAACCGTCATTACCATATTTCAATGAAAGAAAAATAACTCCTGTCCCACTGCATTTACATGTTCACGCCCCCCAAAGTTAAACTCCCCCATAATACCTAAGGGTAAAACACGACAATACGAAAATTAAATTTTTAAAGGCCATTGTCGCATCTACAATTCAAATATTTCTTTCTTTCTTTTGTTTGGCGTACTTACGAGATAAAATGCTTTGTTTTTTTTCGATGTTTTTTCTTTGATCTCATTGATATTGTTCTCTTTGAGTTGTCTTGACTTTTTGAAGACGTTTGTCGGATAAGAATATAAATAAACCAGTCAAGTATTGTAAGGAACTGTAAATGCCTATTTGTGGATGGTAATTTAGTAGACAGAAGCATTATTATATATATATATTCTTAGAAACCAGAAGTGAGGACAGTTTTTTAAAAATAACGCACAGTTACTTCCTAAATTATTTAATCAACAATCAAAGTTTAATTAACGAAAACACAACCAAAGACAATTTAAAAACAAGACATCCGAACTCTAATTACTGCAAATGATATAAATCAACAAAATAACAATATACCGACTTAACATAAAAGTACAAACGAGGGTAGCGATGTTCAACCGTTGCCGACCGATAATCGAGTGAACCCGTCGCTTTTTTTTTTTTTTTTTTTATGAATGACATCTCGTAGCAGACCTAGAGAGGTCGTTGCTACTTAACCGGATATTCCTGTGGCTGCCCTAAGGTTTTTAATCTTAAAGCCTCCAGCCAGGGCGTAAATTATATATGTTTATTAAAACTAAACGACAGCGCACTAAGGGCACCCCCTGTGGGGTACGGACCTCGGCTTAGGGCGTCGTTGGGGGATCACAAAATTAGTAACAATTTGGGGACGGGCTGGATCAACATTTTGATCATGATTATTATCAGGGGATATTATATTTATTGCTACGGCGCTCTCAGCCTCTAACCGGGCGGCTGGCGCATCGACATTCAAGGGACGGGGGGGAACCCGTCGCTAAGCGCGCGCCGCCTTTTATAGCGCACCGCTTGAGCCAGGTTTTGGAGAGGGAGATTTCGCTAAGACGGCCGTTCCTGACAGCGAAGCGTCCTCGACCGCACCTTGCCTTGTGTCATCATTAGGTCCACCGTCACCAGACTGATCGTCATCCTCAGACTGGCCATAATCATCTGCAAAGTAACAACAAAACATACTGTACATTTGTTTTCTTGCGTCACTTATGTGTCTGAAGCCAAAGAATAGTAAGCACTTGAACTATTGTTGTTAAGTACGCGATAGTGAGCGTGCACTCCCACCATCGGGTACCCAACTAAACAGGAAAGTTTCTTAGGTAATTAAAATGTAAATTTAAATGCTTCAGACTAAAAAAATATAAAGCAAAATCATTGATTCTAAGCACTAAAATGTAAACGGAACTAAATAGCACTCCAAGCAATGAGATTCTGGACTCCCATTGGATAGAGTACTACCCACCAACGCGCGACACGAGGCAATAAATCTTTTTTTGTTTCAGTTAACTTCAACGAGTTACAATCCGTCACTATTTTGAAATTGATGCCAATTAAATAATGACGGAAGTTCTGAAGTGCGCGTACAATGGCTAGGGTTTCCAGCTCGTAGCTGTGATAGCGACTCTCTGCGCCCTGTGTAGACCTACTATAGTAACTGACTACTCTCTTTCGTTTACCGGCATGCTCCTGCAACAACACCGCACCGACACCGATAGAGCTGGCATCGGTATGAAGCTCTGTAGGCAAACTTGGGTCAAAGATTGCTAAAACTGGTTCATGGGTCAAACAATGAATAATGTAGTCGCGTGCCATATCTTGTTCTGAACCCCATTTGAAAGGTTCTCCCTTTCTTAATAATCTGGCAATGCAGGCTGTTTTAGAAGCGTAACTCGCGATATAACGCCTAAAATACCCAGCTAGACCCAAAAATTGACGAACCCCCTTGACATTAGTACGTTTTGGAGAATTTACCAGTGACTCTATTTTTCTTGGGCTCGGCCGCACCTGACCATTACTAACTACCCGTCCTAAGTACTCTATTTCGGTATCTAAGAAGGTACATTTTTTTAAATTAATCGAAAAACCGGCATTTGTGAGAGTACTTAAAACTTAAGTTTAAACTATGTAAAAACAGCAAGTTGAGTCCTTTAGGAATTCCGTTTGACATAAGAAGCACATCGTCGATATACGTCAACACTCGCCCACTTTCAATATAGGGTTTTAAAGTTTTTGAAATGATTCTTTGATAAGTTATGGGGGCGTTAGCTAACCCATAGGGCATTTTCAAATATTCGAAATGCCCTTCGGGCGTTACGAAGGCGGTTTTAGAAATCGAATCGTCATCTTTTAACGGCACTTGATGAAATCCAGTTGCCATGTCTAAACTGGTGAAGAACTTGAAACAACCAAGCCTATCGATGTGGTCATCGATCAAGGGCAAAGGAAATCGTTCTTTGACCGTTATAGCATTAAGTGCCCGATAATCGACGCACATCCTATCACTCCCGTCCTTCTTCTTGACGAGGATGATAGGACTGGCGTAATCGGACTGTGACTCACGAATGATTTCCTTTGAGAGTAGGCCATTAACAATATCCCGAACTCTACTTTTTTCGTCACAAGAAAGCTTATAAGGCCTATGAACTACCGGGGCACTCGATGTTAATCTTATTTCCATACTACCCGTATTCACCGTTGATGTAGCAGTCCCCGTAATAAAAGAACTTGAAAACTCGCGGATGATATTAAGCAAAAGATTCCTGTCATCGCCGACTAACGGCGTTTTAATGTTTTCATAGTCAACGGTAGATACGTGCAGTACGGAGGGCACACTGTCTAATCTCGTGAGCCGGTGTGAGTTATTGCTACGCGTGTAGGTAATTCCCTCTCTATCTAATACATCCGTTCCAATCAAAATAGGTGCCGTAATGCACCCAACTGGGACCACATACAAATCAACTTCCAAAGACAGGAAATTCAATCATCGTTACGACATATGACGTTGATTCAATCTCCTGGCTGCCTATACCTCTCAACAAACGATACGTTGGGATTCGATTAAAATTAAAATATTTAAGAACCGATTCTAAAATCAACGAGATATCAGACCCACTGTCAATCAAAGTATCTATAGGCAGCTTTTGTATAACAGCAGACATTATGTTGTCTCGTTTCGATTGACACTTGAGCAAAAATTTATCTTAGCCGATTTCTTTTCATTACGTTCAGTTTCAGACTTTTGTTTCGAAAAGCATGTATCAATTACGTGACCGTTACGTTTACAATATATGCAAAACTTGACTGATTTATCATTCGATGTTGAAGGCTTTGACGTCGCGGTATCAGCTGATGATGGCGCGTTAGTATCAACTTTAGGCCTTTTCCTGCAGTTATATTTCGTATGTCCAGCTTTACGACAATAATGGCACACTATTTTACAATCTCCCGATTTGGTTGCTTCGCGTTTACGCGATGATGATGATCCTTCATTATTGTTTGAATGGGAAGGATTGTTTAAACTGCGCGTCTCGGTTTTTGGTTTGATGTATACCGACAAAAATTCGACTAAATCATTTATTTTAAGTTTCGCATTCGTTGCCGCAGCCTTTATTTGAGCATCAGTAATACCTCTGACAATTATTGCAACTTTCAGTTCATCAGACAAGCCCTTTACAATATTAAGACGCAAAAGAGACTTGCGAGCATATTCGGCGTATGTCGGGAATTTATTGGAGTTGTTACACATAACCTCAAATAAAATTGTAGCAACGTCTACATTACACGGGCACAGTGAACGAAACTCTAATTTGAAGTTGCTTTTTTTTTTTTTTTTTGGTATGGCATCTCGTAGCAGACCTAGAGAGGTCGTTGCTACTTAACCGGATATTCCTGTGGCTGCCCTAAGGTTTTTAATCTTAAAGCCTCCAGCCAGGGCGCAAATTATATATATTAAAAACTAAACGACAGCGCACTAAGGGCACCCCCTGTGGGGTACGGACCTCGGCTCAGGGCGTCGTTGGGGGATCACAAAATTACTAACAATTTGGGGACGGGCTGGATCAACATTTTGATCATGATTATTATCCGGGGATATTATATTTATTGCTACGGCGCTCTCAGCCTCTAACCGGGCGGCTGGCGCATCGACATTCAAGGGACGGGGGGGAGGACTTTTATTACCATTTACTCGGGAAGTTCGCGTGGTACCTCGGCGGCGAGGACGGAAGGTCGGTTTGTGTATTTTGTGCACTGTACTCGTGGCCCTATTGCTTTCCTGAAGGAGAGTGATGGGGTCATCCGGATCTAAGAGAGTGTGCCTCGGTCGGCGAGTCTGACTAATGGCAGAAGGCCTGTAACTAGCGGCCTGCACAACCAAGGGGTTGCGATGACGTTCCGCGGATTCGAAAAAGCGCTTTGCAAGGCGCTTCATAAACTGTTTGATGGTAGGCATCTTAAGGTCTACGTGAAGTTGTTCGTTCCGAACGAACCAAGGAGCTTTCGTAATTCTACGGAGAAATCGGTTTTGAAGCGTCTGCATCTTATGAATGTGATATGACTTTGCGTGAGCGAAGACTACGCAGGCGTAAGTCATGATCGGACGAATGCACGCGGTGTAAATACGCAATTTGCACTTAAGGGACAACTTGCTGCGCGGGTTGAGTACGGAGTGTAGTCGGCCGAGAGCAAAACTGGCGCGCGAGCGCACCTGTTTTATGTGCTCGCCGAACGTCATGTGATGGTCTAAGACCACACCGAGATATTTGGCTCGCTTCTCCCAAGGGATAGGCTTGCCGAACATGGTGATCGGTTGGGGCAGGGCGGGTGATCGCCGGGGCCTACAGAATAGGACCCCCTGGCTCTTATCAGGGTTGACTTCAATCCTCCACTTCCTGAACCAGGCCGCGAGTCTGTTGACTTCGGCCTGAAGGATGCGGGCGATATTGTCTTGCCTGAGGCCGGAGTAGTAGATGGCCGTGTCGTCTGCGAACAGAGCTAACTGCGCCTTTCTACATTTGGGGATATCACTAGTGAATATAGTGAATATCAGCGGTGCCAGCACAGCGCCCTGAGGGACGCCTGCGCGGAGCGGATGGGTTTGAAGTTGCTCCACGAACGATCATTTGTTATCCAATCGTTAAGCCATGACTTCGCGTCCCCACGCAAACAACTTCCTATGCGCCCTAGACACTCACGATCATCCCATTTATTTAAATTACGAGCGCGGTCTACCTCTGAACACCAAACGTCAAAGTCGTGTAGGTTAGGATCGAAGGGAGAAATATAAAAATTATGGGATCTCTCTTGAACTAAACAAGACAATGCGCCAACGAGTTTATCTGTCACATCATTATCCCGGTCGAGCGTACGAGACTTCTGCCTAGTGGAAGTTTCCTGCTCCCGTGAGCCATGCTCCGCAACCGGCGTAGACACGCGACACGTGGTCGAAGTCGGCAAACGGCTCTCAATAGAATTCAAGTGAGCTAATATTTGACCTAAGGCCTGATCACGCGGAGAATCACGGCGGCTATATGAGGCGTCACGACGTCTATTAACATTTCGTGGACTACGGGACACATTACGATGTCTCGAAGAGGTACGTTCGCGAACATGAGAACGCTCACGGTATCTACGCGGTGAAGGAGTGTAATTGCTCCTTACGGAACCACGACTACGGCTACGCGATCTACTTCTCAACGTTCGAGAACGATTACGATGCGATCGACGCGAATTGTTTAGTTTTTCAACACTCGTCGAGCGTCGAGGCATAATTTAGAAAAATAAAGGATCAGGTATAAAATGTAACACTTACCGTTACTCGCAAACACAAAAAAAAATAAAAAAACAAAACTTGCAGGAATTAGGTCGAATTCAAACTCTAACGGACATTTAGTTTAACTTAAAACAGATGGCACAAACTGCACTAAGCACGTGGTCTATCCCACTTCTGATCTTAGAAACCAGAAGTGAGGACAATTTTTTAAAAAATAACGCACAATTACTTCCTAAATTATTTAATCAACAATCAAAGTTTAATTAACGAAAACACAACCAAAGACAATTTAAAAACAAGACATCCGAACTCTAATTACTGCAAATGATATAAATCAACAAAATAACAATATACCGACTTAACATAAAAGTACAAACGAGGGTAGCGATGTTCAACCGTTGCCGACCGATAATCGAGTGAACCCGTCGCTTTTTTTTTTTTTTTGAATGGCATCTCGTAGCAGACCTAGAGAGGTCGTTGCTACTTAACCGGATATTCCTGTGGCTGCCCTAAGGTTTTTAATCTTAAAGCCTCCAGCCAGGGCGCAAATTATATATATTAAAACTAAACGACAGCGCACTAAGGGCACCCCCTGTGGGGTACGGACCTCGGCTTAGGGCGTCGTTGGGGGATCACAAAATTAGTAACAATTTGGGGACGGGCTGGGAACCCGTCGCTAAGCGCGCGCCGCCTTTTATAGCGCACCGCTTGAGCCAGGTTTTGGAGAGGGAGATTTCGCTAAGAATATTATATTTATTATGTACTCGTTTATTATTTCGTAAGATTATTTTGTATATTTTGTTTACGAGCCTTAGTTGCTTGAAAATAAAGCAATTATTATTATTATAACACTTGTTTGGTTATTAAGCAAATCGACTAAAAATAATATAGTATAATATGTATTATAAATGTGAAAGTTTGTATGTTTGTTACTTAATCACGCTAAAACGGCTGAATGGATTTGGGTGACCTTCTCATATACAACATGTGTCAGAATTAACCCACAACCTCTTAAGGGGTCATTGTACTCATCATTATGAACAACTTTTACTATGGGACCAAACCTGAAATCGCGAGAAATAAATCAACTGTTCCCTACATGTTTTGGCCCACAGATACTTTGTAACCCGGATTAGCACATAATGATTTCAGGTAGCACGTTCCCGTGCTATAATTTCCGACCTCCACGTGGGCGCAGCCGCGGACAAGTCATTCACGTAAGGATCGGGTAATCGCCGTTGACCTTGACCGTGTCACGCTCACGCCACGCCACTGTTCGGTTTCATAGGGAATATTTATTTTTAGTAACGAAAATATGAATATTTAAATAAAATCACAAGTAGAATAATTATAGATAGTAAAATAGTCTGTTTATACAAAAAAAAACATAAAAATATCTTAAGAAGTTTGAAACTAACATTTTTTATGCTTTGGGTAGACATTACTTCCTGAATTTATTTCATCAAATATTTTTTACTAAAATAATTAATTATTCTTATATAAAATTGATGTATAAGCGTTCTAATTTAATATTTATTTTTTGCATAATTTACTGGCAACAAATGAAGGCGTAATAACAGATTTAAAAGTCACTAAATTCATGTATCCTATCCCATAAACCTCTTTTGACTAACTAGAAGCTACCGCCTGCAGCAGTGTTAACCCATCATATAGCTATACTGTTCGTTTTATGAAGACATGGTACGAATTAACAGGGCAATTAAAGAACATAAAGGTACCCATTAACTCCTTACATCTTTAGTGGAAATGAAATGAATTTCATTTTATTTCATTTCATTTCAGTGGCTCCCTCTGTCATTGTCAACCATATAGGTAACCATTGGAAATAGATGGCAAAAATGGACTACAAGTTTAAGGCCTATTATACTCTAGCTAGAGCAAAATAATAATATGACAGTTTTAATAAGTCAAGTTAAGCTGAGCTTAAGTCAGATTCATATTCAAAACGAGTTTTAAAACAAGATTCATGTTTATTTATCCTTGCAGAATACGGCTCTAAACACCCCATTCCCCTTCAGACAGCCATAACATAATAAAAATGACGCATACTAACTTACATGAGCGTTTTATACTGTTTCATTACGCTGTATATTTTCGTCTTATAGCCGGGTAGTCGGGTTCATGCAATGCAATGATCCTCATTTGTTTTGATGTCCTCCTAGAAATCCGGGTAATAGCGGGAGTGCCTCCAAATGTGAGTGAAATAAGGTTTTAGTTAGAAACTATGTCATTGTCTTGTCGACTGGCGTATAGTTCAGAGGTGAATTTTGTTGACTGCCTCTTTTGACACATACTGGCTGGCTGTCTGATGCTTTCTTTCTATCTGTCTAGTACTGTCTGTCTGTCTGATACTGTCTGTATGTCTGTCTGGTACTGTCGGTCTGTTAGGTACTTTCTGTCTGTCTGGTATTGTCTGTCTGTCTTGTACTGTCTGTCTGTCTGTCCGGTACTGTCTGTCTGTCTTGTACTGTCTGTCTGTCTGATACTGTCTGTCTGTCTGGTACTGTCTGTCTGTCTTGTACTGTCTGTCTGTCTGTCTGATACTGTCTGTTTGTGTGTCTGGTACTGTCTGTCTGTCTGTCTGATACTGTCTGTCTGCTTGTCTGATACTATCTGTCTGCTTGTCTGATACTGTCTGTCTGCTTGTCTGATACTGTCTGTCTGTATGTCTGGTACTGTCTGTCTGTCTAATACTGTCTGACTGTCTGTCTGGTACTGTCTGGATGTCTGATACTGTCTGTCTGTCTGTGTATGTGCGACTGTCTATTTCTGCTCTCTTTTTTCTTACTTTCTTTAATGGAGGAGTGGTTGCAAGCGCGACTGCTGAATATTGTGTCTTGGAATTTGTATCTCAGGTCGAGCAAAGTATTATTTATTTATCACAAACACTGCTATCATTACAGGAAATTCCTAATGCGGTAGCCACATTGTGATACCACAAAGTTTCTGATGAAAAACTTGATAATCCAAGTTTTTCATCAGAAACTTTGTGGTATCAGGCCGGAGTTTGTATTAAATTGGTGCCTAGTTAATGACTATAAGATCACCCTTATTATATAGGATGTGAACATAACTGGTGTAATGTGGCTAACACCACTGCCGAACTCATTGGGGAATACAGACATGATGTTATCTTAGTTTCATGTATTACATACATACTAGCTCCCTAGACCCATTTTGGTAGTAAAAGATTAAAAGAAAAAGTCTGTTTTATAAAGAAAGACTGAATTGTTTCACCTGTGACAGAAATATATAATATAATATATATAAAGAAAGACTGAATTGTTTCACAAGGTGTGCTGAGAACAAGAAAAGAAGGATTCAATTAATGTCAGTACTTCACTAGTGTTTGAAAAGCTATGGAACAAATGTTTTCTCAACCGGCGCAGTTTCTCGCTCGAGATATTAAGTATTATATTTTCTTGTAATAATTCCTAGAAATTGAAGATAGTAAATATGGTGTTACAGTCTATTTCATTCACATTAATTAAATTAACATAGTTATAAATAAGATGTTTATAAATATCGAGCTAATTTTTAAGAGGTTTTGATTTAAACAAAATTTCTCGCTTCTTCTTCTTCTTCGTCTCCTAAGGGGTGGTAGACAGAGGTGTATTTTATATAAAACTAGCTTTTGCCCGCGGCTTCGCTCGCGTTAACTTAGAATTTGACAATCAATTCGGGTTGTACACTGCTTGTTGGTTGGCGTTTGGCGGAAAAAAACTCTTAACACACTATTAAAGTTTCTATAATAATAATATAATTCAATCATGATTCGAAAGACACGTGACGCCATCTATTACCATAAGAACGTTAAAGTTGTTTTCCTCGGGAACAGTACTTTTTTTCGGGATGAAAGGTACCCTATGTCCGTTTCTGTACACCTGACAACATAATTATATGCAAAATTTCAGAATGATCGGTTCAGTGGTTTAGGCGTGAAAAGGTAACAAACAAATAAACTTACTTTCGCATTTATAATATTAGTTAGGATGGAATAAAATATACAATTGAAGGATAGGAAGAGAAAGATAGGAAGATAAAATATACAATAGAAGATAGGAAGTTAGGATTAATAGTTTTTTAATGTTTTGTTTTTATTCAGGGTGGGAACGGCAATACGACAGTAAATTAAGCTTCGTACATTTATTTAGGAGCAGTGGTGGCCCAGTGGTAATGGCCGCAACTTACGACTTGTAGGTCGTAGGTTTGAACCCAGGCAGGCGCTTCACTTTGTGTGAATAATTTCATCTTTCTTTCAAAACGGTGAAAGAAAACACCGTGATAAAACATGTCTTAGAATCAAAATTTCGAAGACATGTGACATCTACCAACCCGCGTGGTGGGTTATAGCCCACTCCCTGTTATAGAAAGGAGGTCTGTGTCCCAGCAGTGGGAACATTATAAGCTGATTATGCATTTTTTTTTTTGATCAAAATACAACCTGGCATTAGCTTGCATTGCCTGCAATAGCAAAAATCGCGGGCTACAACTGATTTAAAATGACTTTTGCCCCACCCAGAAATAACGATAACATCATAACCGTTATTTCTAAGTGTTGCCAAAGTAAAATTAAAATTAAGTTGCCATAATGAAAATACATTTAAAAGTATGTAACAATATTAATAATTTGTACTTGGATAGTGTTAAGTTACTACAGTGGATAGGTATTATAGTTCAGTTATTTTTATTTATTTATTTTGTAATCGAAGAAATCACGACATAGTAGACTGGGAAAAGTCCGACAAATGTGTGATAAAAAAAATGTGCCAGTTTTTTAATATTTTTTAATCCTTATTATCAATTGACTATTCACTCAAACCCCACTACTAGACCCTTTTTGCTTAGACCCACACATAAGCTTCATCTTGCTCTGTATTTTCTACCGGTTACGGTGTGTTCTATCTTGTGCATATTAAAATTTCACGAGCCGACTAACAGTCTATTAAGTATCTCATTTTAAGCCATAACGGAACAAAACGGGTAATATTCACAGTTAACTTAACCTGTGGGGTAGTTAGGGGTTGTTGTAAGCATTTAGACATAACATTACGACAGTGTGCCCTGATGGGGTAGGCACAGGTGAATAGTCGGCCCTCATTTGACCAGATAATATTATAAATTATTTATAATATTTATTTTTATTATTTCCCCACATCCTACTATAATATTATAAATGTGAAAGTTAATAAGTTTGGATGTTAGTTACTTCAATCACGCAAAAACAGCTGAACGGATATGGATGAAATTTGGCACACAGATAGATCACGTGTTAATCCCGCTTATCATAATTAGTATCCACACTTTTAACATTACAACATATATATGAGAATATATACATACTCAATCATACACACCCTTACACCCCCTCAGAGACACGCTCACTCTCACATACACACCTCCACGTCCACACACACAATTACACATGCACACTCACATTACAACTCCGTTTAATAAATTCCTTTACTCCCATTGATGAATTAAATAGGAAGACAGGCATTCTCTAACATCACGTAAACATTAAATGGACCCGATGTCGTGCGTCATGTGCTCGACAACCGAAATAGAGAGACATATTACGCGGGCAATAGCGGGAACGAGATGGCAATATTGTTACTGTTACGTACCCATAACAACTCGGAAACAAACTACGATTCGGGTATTCCCCGCAAAACGAGAGTAATGTAGATCGATTGTGTTCTTTCACTTAATTTATGCGGTCCACATCGAAGAGCGCGTACCTTATCTTCCTATTTAATACATCAATGTTTACTCCTAGTTTAATCTTTTGAAATTTCATTGTACTTTCAAACCTGTTTTTTGGCATGATTTTGTATACCGATATAACGCACTTTTTAGTAAAAGGTTTTTAGTATCATAGTGACAGCAGAACGCTGACTTCTAAGTCACAGGATCTCCTAGTTTGGGAGTCAGCGTTTACTCTATCTGTGTGACCTTTATTTACTGTAATTCATACGACCTAGTTTTTAGGCATTGTTGAATGTATAAATAAAGATTTTTATTTATTCCGGTCTCTGGACCCAATTTTGAAGTCCACGCAGACGAAATGGCGGGCTGAAACTACATAGTAACTAAAAATAACAGTCAAGCCATTTCTATCCTAAGTCCAGACCGGACTTCTACTGAGAAATTCCACAAAAAATAAAAACACTGGGTCCCAAGGCAATCCCGTTATTCTCCGTGGAATTTTAGAGTTTACTAAATACACCGCTGTGTTGTTACCGCCTGAAATATGCAGTATATAAGAACGAAAATACGTTTATTTTCGGTAAACATGACGCAAAAAAGAACATAAACACAAAAATAAGAAAAGGTTGGGGGAAACATTCGCCACATCCACGTAAAACGGCTATCGCTCAGCATTATACTGCGACGCTATGCAAGACAGAGCCCCAGCGCTGGTTTTCAGCGACAGCCGGCGTTGACGTAATGACGTCGTACGGTGCACCAAACAATTAATAGGACGCTGTACCGGTACATTATACATAAAGAAAAATAATATAATTTAAATAAGTGATAGAATAAACTAAACAGAAATATTAAAAATAGACATACTCAATCTCGATGGTAACAGTGAGCTACCTACTATTGAAAATATCCAAAATCAACAAAAATCAATCTGCTTAAGGCGGAAATATACTTACGTGTCGTGTCGTGACGCTTTCTGACGTAGTGTTAGCCAATCAAGACTCGTTGTGATTGGTTCTCCCACGTCACGTAGCCTTTTTTCAAATGTGTTGCAGATTCTAGTCTGATCGGATCGGATGCAGCTAAATATCCGTGTTTTATTTACATGAAGCGACGGCCTATCTAAATAAAACATTGTAAAAGCCAATTATTTTTAAAAGAGTAACCGTGGAGTTTCTTGCCAGCTCTTCTCCTTAAGAAACGATCAATTGGAACCGTGCACCTAGCTTCTGACGTTTCATAAGTGCCCATGTAGGTTTATGTGAAATAAAATATTTTAATTTTTTATCTGATCTCCACAACCCAGTTACTAGGTAACACGATGATACGCCATATGTAAGTTTGGTAAGAATATCCAAAATTATTCAATCAAATAGTTACCGACTTACCGTTCGTTGATTGATGGTAACAATTGAGATTTCCAATTGTCTTTAGTCGTGTCTCCTCATTTAATTGGGTTATTCCCAAAGTACTCCATTAGATATTATTTTGTACTAAAAAGATAAGAATCTCATACATTAATTCCCGAGTTACTCCAAGAAATTATTATTATTTAAAAATACTTATTATTTTGTTCCCATTCTGCTCCATAGGTATCTGGAATTATTCTCAAAGTACTCCACCGATTATTCGTTATCAATTCTCAAACTGCTCCATCTACATGATTACATAGATAATACAGTCACATACATTACAGTCAGTCACAAACAATCTTAAAGACATCCGGTACATATTTAAATTAGCTTTATTATTAAAATGGAGTGGAGTACTTTGAGAACCTTTTAATATTATCATGGAGTAGAATAAAACCTATTTAAAAATATTATATTTTTCATGGAGTAGGGAACTCTTTTTGGAGTACTTTGGGAATAACCCATTTAATTGGCGGTCTGCAAGGGTTCAAGTTTCTTACAGAAGCTTTGAATTCCACATAAAAAATAATTCAACATCTGCGTTGTAACTTACGAGGTGAATTAATGACATCAAATCGAAGTGAATTAATGACATCAAATCGACATGAAATTAATGACATCTTTTACCCTTTTATAGGTATGAGGAACAGGGTGTAAAGTTCACTCATCCGCTATGGAAAAGGGAGGATCCTCCGACCAAACGGGTGTTGTCTCGTGGGCATATGTCCGACGCTGTTGATGTCGGGACGTTGTATATATGCTAGTTACACGGTAAACTCTGCTTGTGCGATGCAGGATTTTGCGTGACGTCAGTGTGACGCGTCGTTCGCATGTGGCGATGTTGATGCCGCTACACCCTTGTTTTAATAGCAATTTATTTCTTCAGACCCTACACCCAACACATCCAATTTACCTAACGATCTCAAAAACTCTTAATAAACTGCTCAATGAATCACCAATTCTTTCACGTTGTTTACATAAAAAAGTATCCTTTATTTACGCAACTAAGGTTTAAACTGCCTTTCTCCATCCATAGCCCGGTTCTCTCTAATTATTCAAGTTAATTGAAGTTTTGTCGCGACCCCAATCTCGCTCGGAGAGTTATACGGCCTTTCGGACCGTAATTCGTTGCTAAATTAAAAAATACTTGTGAAATTAAACCTGGAATGAGTGTGTAAGGGAAGTCTGAAAGTGAAGAGGAAGTCATGTTATTGTATGGGCATGTGATGCAGAGGAATGAGGAACATGTCGGGAGGAATGTTTTTAGTACGAATGTGGACGGACATGGAAAAACTATTAGGGTTCCTTATTGACTACGGAACCCTAAAAAGGTGGTGAGTTCTGAGTAGCAGGGGGGGGCCCCACCTGTTTAAGTGTCGATCCCGTGGGAATATCGGGATAAAGAGTAGACTATGTCTTAATCCAGGGTGTCAGCTACCTCCATGCAAAATTTTATCAAAATTGGTCCAACCGTTTTTATCTATAAAAATGGCAAAAAAATCACGTTTGTTGTATACTTTAAAAATAAATAATTAAATTATAATAAAACAAATATTTAAGGGGGATATAACTAAATATTCTGTGAATATTTCAAGCGTTTATTATACAAAAGAAAGAAAGAAAATACGTTTATTTGCGGTAAACATGACGCAAAGAAAGAAAATAGATACAAAAAGAACAAGTAGGGGGAGATCCACGCAAAACGGCCACCGCTCAGCATAATGCTGCGACCCTATTCGAGACAGAGCCTCAGCGCTGGTTTTCAGCGATACCTGTTGCCGTTATCAATATCGAGCAAAAACGAGCAAAAAAAATCACTTTTGTTGTATGGGTCCTTTAATATTTATTTTATTCTTATTTTTTGTATTTTTTGTTATAGCGGCAACAGAAATACATCATCTGTGAAAATTTCAACTGTCTAATTATCACGGTTCATGAGATACAGCCTGGTGACAGACGGACAGACAGACAGACGGCGGAGCCTTAGTAATGGGTTCCCGTTTTACCATTATAGGGTACGGAACCCTAAAAAGATTTGTCTTATTTTGTTTTTTTTCTGTGAAATATTTTTTGATGTTTGTTTCATTTTTTTTCTGGACATTAATTTGATTGATGACATACATTTTCCCGGTTTTAATGATTATGTCGTTATGATTGAATATGTTTTTCTTTTTGGTTAATTGTTGAACGTGTCTCCTGTTTTAATGTTAAAAAGGATATTGACTGGAATGATAAATCGGGTAGGATCTCATTCGGGTCAAATATTTGTCTGTTTTTTTATTTATTTTTATTGAATTTGACTGTATTTTGTTTATTCTTTTTTGTACCGAATTTTGTACCGATATGTAGATACTCGTAGATATACCTATTTACGAAATGTTTTGGAAACGAAATAAGATTTTTTATTGTAAAGACTTTCATTTCTGTTTGATAGTTAGAAGGATTTTGTTGGAGACTTCTCTTTAATACTTATCCCCTACTACCGTACAAAATACAAACTAAATTAATAAATACACTTTATAGTATTATATTATGTAAGGAAACCCACAACGCGTACGTTGCGTAGTTTCATGTGGAAATAATTTACTTTGCGTCGTAGCATCAAGCTTCATTACCCTGGGGGGGTGAGTAGTACCACAGGCATAACCACACGCGTATCGTTTGAAAGCACATGTCAATGACCGAGACCTATTGTGTATAAAAAATGTTTATAAATGTTGGAAAGTCGCAGAACAGGTTTGTTTTTTTTAACTGTAGTTAAGTTATTAAATACTACATGCATTTTGATTTTTCACAAGTACTAACGAAATCCCTCACAATTGAATGTGCAGTATGTAATGTTAATACTGCACTTTAAAAAATATAATTTTCTTATCTTTTGCAGTCTAATTATTTTGTATAGCGTCGAATAATGCTGCACTTTACTGTAGAAAACATAGACTATAGAACAACAAAATAGGGCCCGAAACAGTCCCTAGTTTTCAGAAGTTAGAAATTCCTTCCTTAGTGCTGTTTACGCTCGTCGTCCAGTCGAGCTTTTCCCATAAAATATAAACAACAAAAAAAACAGCCACAAACAAAAACGAATACGCCAGAAATATTCATAACAGTGCTCTAACAGAGAGATAAGTAACATTTCAGTTCGTCTTTCTCTAAATAAAGACCATTCTTCACGAACATCAACTGAAGCTCGTTTAGTTTCAACAAACGTTGCGACAACAAGACAAACATTCAACCCATTAAGCCGAAACATTCCCTTCTAATTAAAAGGCTTTAATCTTGAGGCTCAAAGAGGAACAAGCCTAAGGATATCCCTTAAAGGGCGAGCAGACGAACAACTAATCGGGGCAACAATTAATTGCTTGAAAAAGTAAATAAGTAGGTATGCTATTTATTATTTATCATTATCGTTGTTGCTTTGGGTCGGAACAAAATGATTTCTTTTTCCATTCTGCCATGTCAAGAGTCATGCTATCATTCACTCCTTCCTCTTTCCTATCATTCATCACACAATCCATTCACCATTTCTCTGGCCTTCCTCTCCATTCATAAACATTTAAACTCATCAATATTTTAGTCATATGCGTAACGCTAAAATACCTATTAAAGCCTGACCGAGTACAGTTGACTATTGCCGCAGCTAAGGATAGAACGGGTTGTATTCAGAACAACTGCGAAAAGCGTGTGCCGTGCAATTGTTTTTAATTCGTTGAAAATCTGGCACGAACTGTCGGGCAATCGATTGTAGCTCTAAGAAAAGAGGACAATATTTATGGATTGTGTGAAAATTATAAATGTTTATAAGTGCACACAGTAGTAATGATAAAGATTTAAAGAAGAAAAAGAATACTGGAAATAAATTAAGATTAGGGTAGAAGAATGACGATGATGTGGTAAAGGCTTCTACATACCGGGGCGACTTGTCGCGCGACGCAACACGACACAAAGGCACCGCTCGTCCCGCGACGCGCGGAGCCTTTGTGCCGTGTCGCGTCGCGCGACAAGTCGCGCTGGTATGTAGAAGCCTTAAATATTTTTCAATACACTTCCTCTTAAACTGGTTCATATTGCATTGTGAACCTAATCGTAGTGCGATACTACGATTAGGTTCACAAAGCAATGTATTTCACACGCGTGCGATATTTTATTTTCCAACGCGTGTGCGGCACTAAAAATTGCCACAGATAAGTTATAGGTAAGTACCTATACTTAGTCCAAATTGGTTCAATGCCTCTATTCAAACGGGGTGTGTAACGGTTGATATAATAACAAAAAATCTAACGTTCACTTGACCTAATTTCAGTTAATATACTTTTGTTTTATATAACGATCAGTTGAGATAATGAATTGTTGATATAATTTCATTTTATCTAATTTCTTATGATATAATAAACATTTCCTATAATGCACATTTGACATAATATTCATGTAGTATATTATTAATTTACTATAATATTCATAATCTCTAATAACTTGTAATATAATTTAGAAAATCATTAGGCCTATCGTTTAAAATATATAATATTGCGATTAATTTGATTGAGAAACGAATCGCTGCAAAACCGACTCCACGTAGTCTTGTCTGCCCTACCCCTAGAGTGTTATTTAAAATCGCGTAGGTGCGTAGGGGCGAGGCGGCCCGCGAGCTGAGGAGCAGGTGGTTTCAACGCTTGCCGCCGCGGCTGAGGCTTGCCGGCTGAGCCGGCCAGCAAGCCGAAGCCACGGTGGTGAGCGTGAAACACATCTGTGACGATAAGCTTGCATGGGACCGCTGTAGCCCTGCAGCACCGGAGCCGTGACAGAAAACATGCCTGCTGCATGTTGCAGGCTTGCTGCATGCTTGCTTGCTGCATGCTTGCTTGCTACATGCTTGCTTGCATGCTGCATGCTTGCTTGCATGTTTTATAATATTAGACTAATTAGAGTTCTAGTTAGGTTAGAACTGTGACCATTAAACATGAAAATTAGGTCAAAAGAACATTAGGTCAAATGAATGTTATATAAAAAAGAATATTATACATATTGAAAATTATATAAAATGAACGTTATACTAAATGTTTTATATTAAATGAAAATTATATCATATAAAACATTAGGTCATATGAAATTAGGTTATATGATTTTATAGCATATGAAAATTATATTATATGAACGTTATTTCAAGTGAAATTAGAGCATTTGTTATTATATCATACATTACACACCCCTTTATGGTGTTAATATTTAGGAATGTTTAAATAATGTTTATAAATGGAATACTGTGATTTTTACAATAAAAAAAACGTTTATGAACAAATTAACATTGATTTGTGTTCAACTCAAAAATATTTGAATTTTCTATTTTTCATATTAGGCTGTTTACCGGCTTTATATCTTTGCTTCTCCTTTAACCTGGCGAAAGCAAAGCGTGAAAAAAAAATTAAATTAAATGGCAGTTTCCTAATAATTGATGACAAAAATATTTTTCGTTATTTTATTTTATTTCTTCAAAAGTGTATTGAAAAACGTCGTTTGATACACGTGGACATTTGTTATTGCAGTTCTCGGCTCAAAAACAACCTCGCCTAAGGCTCGGGTGTTAATTCCGCCATGAATGCAATAACAAACATTCTCCACTTGTATCAAAATGTACTAAAGCAGTGTAGCAATAAGTATACAATCGAAATTCCTGAAATTATAAAAAAACTAAATTATGCAACCGATTCATTAATTAATTAACCACGGCAGAAGACGAACGTCGTCGCCGAGGGAGGTCGAGAAAAGGCTGGCGTGATAAATTAGATGCGTTTACGAGAGACTGGTCGGAGAAGGCAACACACAAAGGACAGGGGAAATTATTGCTTCTCTCAGTGGGACAGTAAAGGTTGTTAAAAAAACCGGCCAAATGCGTGTTGGATGGAGTACGCACAATGAAAAGTTCCGTAGTTGGGACGAATTATCCCAAAAACAAACTTAAAGTTGTAGTTGAAAAACATGTTCTCCATCAAACATACATCGATGTATGCCACGGTATTTTTTTTAATGTGTTAAAACTACAAATGAATGATTTCGGACATTTTCCTTTACTTGTGCTGTCAGACCTTGCTTCTTGCCATATTTCAAGATTCTGAATCAACGGGAAGTGTACCCTATAGGTTTTGATTTACTTGCGAGTATCTAATGTCGCATAAATCGCCGTATTTTTATTTTTGAAGTGATAACCTCTTTGGGCACATTGAGCACTTTTTGGGTGAGCAAAAATCATGGAAGTCACGTCATCGTCACCGAACGAGCTATATGAGCCATATGTATGTTTTCACTTCAATCGGCAGTTCCATGAGCTATTCTACTGCTATTATTTCCATGAGCTATATGTATCCTGTTTTCACTTCAATCGGCAGTCCCCAAAGACTGCCCCGCATGTTTTTTTTTATTGCATTGACTTTTATTGCATTGGCTTTTTTAGAGCTTCAAGGGACCGTAGTTCTACGTATTTGATATTAATTTCAATTTGATACCTCCACGAGTTGCTGAGAAAAAGGTTTTGAGAGACAGACAGACAGACGGACAACGACGTGATCCTATAAGGATCCGTTTTTCCCTTTTCCGGTACGGAACCCTAAAAAAACAATTAATAGCGGCTTGTTGCTCCACAGTTTTCGGCAACAAATTATCGCTCTAAAAATTGCCCGTGTGCAAGTTTAGGCCTTATTTACATTGCTAATTGTCGAGTGTCGTTTTATGCAATCTCTTATTCAAATCCTCGACTGTGTTCAGTTGGATTAATGAGAAAGTTAATAAAGTACGTGGATTGATACCTAAGTGGGGTAATTCGTTTATTGGGGCTGGTCCTTTGTTATTTTTTTGGAGTTTAACGTTGGTGGTTTGTTTCTTAATTGTCGTTGTAGAGATCTTTATATTTTTAAGACTGGTAAATATAACTATAAGCACCATTTTCCACAAAATTATAATGTGGAGACGATAATACGACGTTACATTTAAATTCGTTTATACAATATGTATGTATATGGTGTGCCGAAAATTAAGGGTGGTACAGACCATTAAACTGATCAACTTTCTTCCAGGGACCAACATCGTAATTCGTAATCATGTCAAAAAAACCGGCCAAGTACGTGTCGGACCACGCACAATGAAGGGTTCCGTAGTTAGGATGAATTCCTGCCAAAAACAAACTTAACATTGTAGTTGAAAACATCCCATACATCTATATATGTTACGGTCAATTCTTCAACTGAAAATTTAAGTTGGTCGACGATTACTCGTTAACTTGTTAACCCTACTTAGCTGTGATAGTTTTCCTTTTAATTTCGTTATATATGCTACTGCCATGAATTTTTTCACATATCCAAAACCAACCATTTAGCTGGCTGGGGGGGGGGACGGGACACTTGACTCTGACAAAAAATAGCACTTTAAAGCTTAATATTACGCAAACGGATCTCAGAATTGAAAAATGTTTTTCTTTTCACAGACCCACAATATTTTTGAACGACCTATCCAATGATACCCCACACCATGTATTAGACGAGAAAAAAAATATCATCCCCGTTTTACGTGCAAGGGAGGTACCCTAAAAAAAAATGTTTTTCATGGTTTTATTTTACGCCTTTTTTGGCGTGATTAATATGTACACCCATGCCAAATTACAGCTTTCTAGGACACAGTGTCTCTGAGCTAAGCCGGGGACAGACGGACGGACGGACAGACAGACAGACAGACGGACATGGCGAAACTATAAGGGTTCCTTGTTTACTACGGAACCCTAAAAACAGTCATCCCGTACACAATTTCAATACCTACTCGACTAAATGTATGGGACGACTAATAATTTTTTCGCGATTACGATGTTGGTCCCCGGGAGAATGTTGTTCAGTTTCATGGTCTGTACCCACACCCTTAATTTTCGGCACACCGTATACAGACACATTGTATAATGATCGTATTCGTATAGTTCTTTAAGGCGTTTGTGGTGCGCGTACTTACCTAATTGGACCGATGACCTTGTGAAGGCCGCGGGTAACGGTCGAAGTGGCGGTGCTTGGGGGAGGCCTATGTCCAGCAGAGGACGTCTTTCGGCTGAAATGATGATGATTATGTACCTAATTGGTATCTGCACCTCGTCGTGAAAGAGGACTTTTGGTCGCAGGATGTGGTACTCCGTCGCTTTCACGGACAAGTACCACAGAGCAGCACATACTCAAGCTAGTGCAAAGTGAAGTTCTACTAAAATAGTCTTGTTGTAGAAGTTTTGTTTACAATAAAAGTATGAATGTTTAGGTTAAGCCTGAATTGCCTGAAAATAAATGGATTTATTATTATTGTTATAGTTCACGCATACAAAAATTCAATAAAATATATTCAAGATTAGTCACGATAGCTAATCGGCTGATCGGTAAAACCCATAGTCGGCCCATCATATCCTTATATACTCCGTTTGAAATAAGATTAGACATTTAAATAAACCTTTTTTACCGTCCTTTCAATCGATTTTGACTTTTATTGCGTTGGTGGCATGACCAATAACAGCTGTCATAAGCAGTTGGTATTGTAACCACGTTTTTTTTAATGCCATCCTTATGCCTGCGGAATAGAAGTCAAAATCGGTTGAACGGACTGTGAACAAATTTATTTAAATGTCTAATCTTATTTCAAATGGAGTATTATAGTTCTTTAGATTTTTTTTCAAATTTCTGCTTTTGGATAAGGATTAATTTGGTAGTTTCAAAATACTCCAGTGCATTAGTAGTGTCAGTGTTTTAATTTATTGTCTTTTAGGAACATCTCGTTAAATAAAATGAAAAGGAAAACTATCACAGCTAATTAGGCTTTACAAGTTATGAGTAGGTAATAATCGACCAACATACATTTGCAGTGAGAGAATTATTGACCGTGACGTATATTTATAGGAAAACATGTTTTTCAACTACAATGTTAAGTTTGTTTTTGTAATAAATTCATCCCAACTACGGAACCCTTTATTGTACGTACCACACGCACTTGGCCGGTTTTTTATTATTTTTATAATAATTTCGTGTCTACAAAAACCAAATTATGTGACAGAATTAATTTAATATCTTATCAGTGGGTATCAAACTCCACCTTAATGTCCTTAAGAGGAAATGCGGGCGGACTTTTCTCCATAGAAACGCTCTCGCCTGTTTTATTTCTGCTTAATGACCTTAAAGCAATGATATTTTACAGTAAAATAAATATCGACTACTTGTATGTCCCTATGTTTTCCTTTTTGATGATATATTATCTTTATAAGAGCTGGAACCCTCTGAAAATGCTCAAAATTGCCTGTTTAGACCATTGACAACAGAGGGCTATTGTACAAATTTGCCAACTATTAATAAAAAAACACAGTATACGCGTATATCCTTCTTATTCAGTATAAGAAATATCTTTTAAATTGGTCCATTATTGGAGGACGAAATAGGCGAGAGCCGAACCTCGATTTATGACTTTTTACTTAGGCTATTCAGTCGGATCTCGTCTATTCGATCGGAAAAGTCTCTCCGCCCGCATTTCCTCTTAATATCATCAAAACAATCAAATTGAGACAAGCAGTGAGCATGAGCGCATGTCTATGCATTAATTGTTACCAAATCAACCAATAATCAAGTGTGTTTGAGTTCTAAGATACAATACTGTTTATCTGTAAGATACTATAATAGAGATCTATCCATTCTACGAGTATAGGCCCTTCAATGTCTATTAAGATATTAATCGCAAGTTGTTTGATCAGCAAATTAATTGATATGATTTAGCTAATGGGACATAAGATGGAGCTTACACAAACAGTGGTATGAATGACACTTCTTAATTATATTGTGTCTGTTGTCATGCTCACTTAAGGCGACGATAACCGACCTTTAATGATTTTATACTGAAAATCACGTCTAAACGAGTAGTGTTAATGATTAGAAAAAAATATATGTTAAATTAGAGCATTTTCTCAATAATTTAATACGTGAATATTTTAGATTATGTTTTTATTACATAGTGAAATTAATTTGTAAAATGTCTAACGCGGATAAAAAACTGAGAATGGCGCAAAATCTACAAAGCGTATTTTTCTGAAACCTTCACCAATTTAAAGATAATTTAATTATTGATCTCTTAGTTGCGTTTTATTAAAATAGCTTTTGTTTTTTGATAATTCAAAACTGCCTGTAATTATTTTAATTGTAATAAATGCTTTGAGTTTTTTTTTTGTAACTTTATTTGTGATTTGAGTTGAGTTGAGACAATAATACAAATTAGATTAATATTGTTAAACATGAACTTTTTTAATTACTACAATAAATATTTTTTAAAGCTTGTATAATATTAGTAGGTAGTTGTAGTATAACCAGTTTTCATGTAAGCTGTTGTACATATTTTTTTAAGAGTGAATGCTGTCTATATTATACAAGTTGTAACATAAATAACGCACAACCTCTTAAGGGGTCAATGTACTTGTAGAAGGTTGGAAGATAGTCAATGATACTGCTGCGTTTAAGGTAAAAATAAATGTATTCAACGGACCAAAGGTTATAATATAAAGGAGCGAGGGAGCACACGCGATGACCGCTAGTCATGTACTAATTGCTCAATTAATATTTATTAATGAGTTACGTAAAAATGCTTAGTCGTCGGTAGTGTATCGTTTCACCGTACAGTACTCATCATTATGAACAACTTTTACTATGGGGCCAAACCCGAAATCGCAAATAAAAACAGCTGTGTCCTACATTTTGACGAGTTCTGAGAACATAAATGTATGAAACAGCAGATTTTTTTCCCCCGATTTCTGTTTGTTCCCATAGTAAAAGTTGTTCATAATGATGAGTACAATGACCCCTTAAGAGGTTGTGCATTATTTATGTTACATCTTGTATATCACCATCTGTTACCATCATGTGTTATCATCATCAGATGGGGTTGCGACAGCGGCCACTTCTACATGTACCTACCTTATGCAAACACAAATTACAGGCGTAATGCATACTTTATTAGAGCAAGTCGCAGTTTTAACGAGATTTGTTGTGAACAAGGCATTGACCTTTTCTGCACCAATGCAAGCACAGTAAGGAAGCTCTTGGTAAATTCATTTTTTGTACAAGAGGCCTGCACATGATCCGTTTATTGTCTATTGACAAATTAGGTTAAGATTGGACGAAGTTAGCTAGCTTTGAGGGATAGATCCCTCAGGGTTGGTTGATTTCGTTTAATCTATTTAGAATAGAATAGAAATTATTTATTTGCTTAAGTTAGTTATATAGATTTATGATGTAACTTGGGCGCGTATCGACGCTCATCGCTCGGGCATTGCTTGGGGCTAGATTCAAGCCATTTGATTGGTTGAGACTAGTTTTAGGTAGTGCTTGAGTGTTGAGTGACGTTCCGTAATTCGGGACTTAGACTATGAAGGAGTACTCATTTTGTTTTTATCTGTGGGGGCTTGTAATTAGCAACTTTGATAAATATTATTGTTATTATACTGTTATTAGCCTGTAAGCCTTCCAAAAATAAAGAAAATAAAATAAAATAATTGTTCGACTGCTTAGGGAGCTAAAATGGACGCTTTGGCAGAATCATAATATGATCTGCGTACAATTCATACATCCCGCAATTCATCTGTTTGACAGCTGGTATTTGACATTAGACTTCATAAAAGCAATTCATAATTTGTGGACCATTTTACGAAACTCCATACAAAACTCTCAAACAGATAAATTGCGGGTCATGAATTGTACGCAGAGCATATTATGATTCTCCCAAAGCGTCCATTTTAGGCCCCCTGATGATTGGAACAGATTACCACAAAGCTACTTTGTTTTTGTAGAAAGATAGCGGGATCCCTATTCCACCAGATGCATTTGGTTTTTCTTACCAACCACACGTCATCTGCCTACCCTTTTCCCAATTATGTTCAGGTCAGCCTCCAGTCTAACCGTATCCAGCTGAATACCAGTATTTTACATGGAGCGACTGCCTATCTGACCTCCACAACCCAGTTACTGGGTAACATGATTCTCATTGTTAAGACTGGTTGTCAGACTTTCGGGCTTCTGACTACCTGTAACGACTGTGAAAGATACATAAATGACAGCCGGGAACGTACTTTCCGAGGCACGGAGGGGTCACGATATGAGTATAATGAGTGGTCACGCATCCAAGGACTGACCTCGGCAAGCGTACTTAACCTTCTATCGACCGGTGCGAGTATTATTACTTAGCCACGAGCTCCTCAACTCTTATCATCCAGACATTGTAGCAAAAATGGCTTGATTCTCATATGGACAGATTCTCGTAGGGACAGATTCTCAAAAAGATAGATTCTCAAAACGGCACATTCTCAAAAGGACAGGAGTACACGTAAGCAGATGAATGACAAATAATTTACTACAGCAATCTTTAGACAATAAACATTTAGTCTAATCATTATTGTATTCATTATTTTTTAGTAGGCTACCCTAAACCGAACTAGTTAGATTAGGTTAAGCATTTTTTTTTAATGGTTAGGTTAGGTTAGGTTAGAGAAGAGAAGTTTTGAGAATCTGTCTTTTTTAGAATCTGTCCTTACGAGAGCAATCCCAAAAATTACCCAGTCACCTTTTACTATGTAACTCGGTCAACTGCATTAAAATCCCATTTTGTGAATGTCTCACGATTCCTTTGTGCTGTCCAAGATGTAGCGCACCGAATTTGTTTCTACTCCAATTCGGATTTCATTTGTTTTGTGTAGTAGAAGTAGAATTAAAGTTGTATGCTTGGTTCTTACGAGGAGGTAGGTATCTTCCTAAGATTTTTACAGTTGTTACTTTATTCTAGGTAAGTTGTTTGTTAAGAGGCTTATATACAGATGTAAGACTTTCTTGAGCATTATAATAATATGTTAACTTAGTTGTTAGTCAACTCTGCGACAAAGATTACTAGCGAAGCGATGCCTTTGTACATTATTTACTTTTTTATATAAACTCTATAAAAGCTTTTCAAGTAAGGTAAGTAACTTATCTTTGTAATTTATATGTCGCTGGCAATTTGTATGATTCCGCTTTTTACAAACGGCGTCGTCCGTTTAATAACGCTCGCAGTTATGAGATATGCTGCACGCAAAATGTAAATTGCCACACTATATAACATGCCACAACATTTGATGGACATTTCAAACGCTGTCTACAAAATGTCGCGGCAAATTGAAGTATTTAGTTCTATTTCTAAAGGCGCTCGACGGCCGCTGCTGCCGCGGCGCCGCGTCGCTCGCTTCGCTCGCTCGGCTCGCGCGCGGTTTGTCGCAGTTCTAATTTAACCTACAGTAACAATCGATGTCGAAATTATAACAATTGAACTAGTTGCCTATTTGCCTTTGGTATATTTCATAACTGCGAGCGTCTATTAACGAACGGCGCCGTATTAATGACGAATCATACAATCTGGCTCTTTTTTTTGGGTGGGAAATTATCAAATAACTTTTCCCGCTCTGGGCTGAGCAGGAGGGCGTGTCAGACTTTTACTGACTAAAACCCACCCGTGTTCCTTCCGTTGCCTGTGTGCCAGGGCCAATCATACAATCTGCCTGCGACATAAAGACAGAGGGCAATGAACTATAAATAATTCCATTTTGTTATGTTGCGTACGAAAGAGAGAAAACTTTTACTTTAAGTGTTACACGTAGCTGCGTACATCTAACAAGCTTATTTTCTTTGAATAATAAACTTCTACTCAATCCTAAGTAACAGCGCAACACAATAATTTGTCAATTTCGCTTTGAGTCTTGTCCGAATTCCGTCTTCGGAATTGGGTCAGTTTGGAACTGATATAGCGCCTCGCTCCAACGGCCACAGAATCCCTATTGTACCTCATTTGAAGCTGGTAGCTTTGTGACAGTCTCATCCTTATTAAACAGCTGAATATAGACCGCGTATTCATGAACTGCTTTTCGATTCAGGCCTGTCGTGAAGGCCTTTTGATTCTAACAAACATACCATACGTACTGACAGTGTATTTTCTCTCGCATAATATCGTATTTGTTTTCTTCGCACGTCTTATTTGGTACAGTCGAGTTCATTAATATATTAGCCCTTTCAGGCTTCAAAAATATATGACCGTCAAAAAAAATCATAATATTGTGACAACTATAAGCATCATTAAATTGTGGTCAAGATTTCGATTCATTAATATGTGACTGGTTTTTCTCAGTAACATGTATACAGCCAAAAGCACATTATTATATGAACAACATTAAGATCATATTATCTGAACATTGTAGGATTCACAATTATGTATGCACACATGAATACAATAATATCTAAACAAGTAAATGTAATTCAAATTCAACCTTATTACTTACGTCATAAAGATAATTTTAATAGCAATCTTAAAATTGCATGGTCAAGGAGTTTGCAACATTATTTATCACTGGCTGATTAACTTCAAATTCTTCTAATTACTGGAAGATAGTACTGGAAGCTAGTACTGGGAGCAAGTACTGGAAGCTAGTACTGGAAGATAGTATTGGGAGGTAGTACTGGAAGGTAGCACTGGAAGGTAGCACTGGAATATAGAACAATACACTTACTGTATTAGTACAGTAGTAGTAGTACAGTACTTCCAGCACTATCTTCCAGGGCTACCTTCCAGTACTAGCTCTCAATACTATCTTCCAGTACTATCTTCCAGTACTAACTTCCAGTACTATATTCCAGTGCTATCTTCCAGTACTATCTTCCAGTGCTATCTTCCAGTGCTATCTTCCAGTACTATCTTCCAGTACTAGCTCCCAATACTATCTTCCAGCACTATCTTCCAGCACTATCTTCCAGTTATAACTTCCAGTACTATATTCCAGTGCTATCTTCCAGTACTATCTTCCAGTGCTATCTTCCAGTACTAGCTCCCAGTACTAGCTTCCATTACTATCTTCCAGTACTAGCTCCCAGTACTAGCTTCCAGTACTTGCTCCCAGTACTAGCTTCCAGTACTAACTTCCAGTACTATATTCCAGCACTATCGTCCAGCACTATCTTCCAGTTCTATCTTCCAGCACTATCTTCCAGTTCTATCTTCCAGTGCTACCTTCCAGTGCTATATTCCAGTGCTATCTTCCAGTACTATCTTCCAGTACTAGCTCCCAATACTATCTTCCAGCACTATCTTCCAGTTCTAACTTCCAGTACTATATTCCAGTGCTATCTTCCAGTACTATCTTCCAGTGCTATCTTCCAGTACTAGCTCCCAGTACTAGCTTCCAGTACTATCTTCCAGTAATTAGAAAAACATAATGTCATTTGAAGTTAATCTAGCCAGTCAGTAATTTTAAGGTTGCTATTAAAATTATCTTTATGACGTAAGTAATAAGGTTGAATTTGAATTACATTTACTTGTTTAGATATTATTGTATTCATGTGTGCATACATAATTGTGAATCCTACAATGTTCAGATAATATGATCTTAATGTTGTTCATATAATAATGTGCTTTTGGCTGTATACATGTTACTGAGAAAAACCAGTCACATATTAATGAATCGAAATCTTGACCACAATTTAATGATCTAGTTGTCACAATATTATGATTTTTTTTGACGGTCATATATTTTTGAAGCCTGAAAGGGCTAATATATTAATGAACTCGACTGTACACAAACACGGTACAAATATTTTGACACTGTAGCGGCATCAACGTCGCCACATGCGAACTACGCGTCACACAGACGTCACGCAAAATCCTGCATCACGCAAGCAGAGTTTACCGCGCAACTAGCATATACCTATAAAACATCCCGACATTAACCGTCGCACGGGCAGACCACCAGACACAACACCCGTCTGGTTGGAGGGTCTTCCCTTTTCTATAGAGGATGAGTGAACTTTACACCCTGTTCCTCATACCTCTAAAACATGAACGTCTTGATCTTCATTAAAAAAAGGTGTAAGAAGATTATTTAATTAGGATGGAACAAGTTGTTATCTTAGAACATTTATGCACTGCATCCGATATTGATCCGAGAAAAGCTGGTCCGAAGGCTCTATAGTACAGTAGTAGGTACTCAATGATATTATAATAAACAGATATGTTATACACTCACAAACAACCGAAAAAGTGTTCCGCGCAGCGGCGGCGGCAGCACACATGTACTTTTCATTTACATTTCACTAAAAGTAAAAATTATAGAAAAGAGATGGCTTGATAAAAACAACAAGAAAAAAAGAGACAGCTAGTGTTGTCAATTGTGCGTGAATGTAAACATTATTCTTGCCGCCAATCATCGAATGTTGGCATCACAGACTAACAAATACGTCCCAATTAGGACGTTTTCGAGTCTTCACGATTGCGCGCACATAACTTAACTGTGTAATATATAATCAGTAGTGTACATTTTGTTCAGACTATCATTTTTCTGACACAACTGCTCTGAGCCTTCAATACAGCTTTGCCATACCTAACTATAGTCAACCAATTTACATCAGTATTTGACGTTAGAATGTCGTCGTTTCTCAACATTTGGCATACGAGCTTCGGAATAATATACAACAGGTAATATCTTCAGAGGATGATGTATCTGTAGTAATTGCAGATCCAGAAATGCAATAGGATCGGATAGCATTGTAGCAATATGTCCATTGTCTCGTGTAGACAGGGCAATAATGATTTACGGAGATAGATTACAGATCAATTAGTGGATATCTTACATAAGATGCCTTGAAATCTGTTCGACTTTATGTAAGAACTCATCAAAAGTTGAATTATCTGTTGAAAAGCTTTTGAAAAATTCCTCTTTTACAAATAGTGCCCATAATTATTAGTCCTGACTTTGATACAATTCTACCTCCTCCTGCCTCGGAAAAAGGTAAAGGTACCGGACGTAAAGAATAGCACCATCCTATTTAAGGGAATTAGTAGAGAATGGGCAGCAGCGTTCTCTATGCATTTTAACACCATACTGCTATCGCCAACCCGCCTGTCAAGCGTGGCGACTATGGCGACCCCCCCCCCTTAGGGGAGCCCCATGTCCGGCAGTGGACGTCTTTCGTCTGAAATGAATGAATGAATGAATCTAAGTGGAATGAAGTCTTAAATCTTCTTCTTTTCGGGTTGATGGCAAAGTAAAAATATTTTATTGTGTTACATGAGTTGGGCCCAGAAGGTCTTAGGTCTTTAGGTCCTCAGAAAAACAAGAGTATGGACAATTTGAACAATGTTGTCCCATAGGTATGGGACATGGTTTGGACAGGAGCACACCGCATCCACACTGGGTGTCGGTTTTTTTTTTTTTTTGGTTGGAGAATTACCAAATAACTTCTCCCGCTCTTGACGGAGCGGGAGGGAGTATCAGACTTTTACTGACTAAAACCCACCGTGTTCCTTCAAATGCCTGTGTGCCAGGGCCACGATATCCCTTTCGGACAGACTCGTAACCCTGGCAGACTGGGTGTCGGTTGGATCAATAATACACCATTTCACGAGAATGTGCTTGCAGCGGAAATTCTAACTTAATATTCTAAATGTGAAAGTGAGTTTGTTTGTTACGGATTTAGATGAAATTTGGCAGATGGGTAGACCATGACCTGGGTTAGAACATATACTTTTTATCCCGATAAAAGCAGACGAAGTCGCGGGCAAAAGCTAATCTTAAATAATATTAATTATGATCTAAAAATCTAATCATTCAGAAGTTCCTTATCTAACGATGTTTCATTTCGATATAGTATAAGTATTTGTTTGATGGGTTTTTATCACGCTTGGTTATAAACTAAAGTTTCAGATAACTATGTTTGATTACCAAACAAGGCGGAAGGAAATGAAAGAAAAACATTCAATCCAACAGTTTCAACTTTGATGAAGAACTTTTTAAGCACCTTTGAAGCGTATTTATAATGAAGAAATCCAGGGATAAGTTTCTTTTGGGCATCAGCTGAGGTTTCTGTCTTTGTTGTGTTTGTACTTATTTGTTAAACAAGTTGTGAACTTAATTATTTGTTATTTATCAACCGACATTATTTTACCTTTAGACTTTAAAGGTATCATAATGTTGGTTGATAAAACCAACCTATGTGCCTATTGTGTGCAATATGCATAACGGACCGCCCTCTGTGCAGGGCTTACATGGGGGCTGAAGAACCCGTTGCGCATGTGCTCTTTCAATGCACAGGCGTCACCCAGATCAGAACAGAAACCCGCGGGTCACCCAGATGCTTTACATACATCCTAAGCAGACCAGGAGACCTAATCAGCTTCTGGAGGGAGGTGGGCTGGTTGGAATAACGGAATGCGGAAACCAAACCCTCTAACATAGAACATAACATATGAGGAACGGTGTAAAGTTCACTCATACTCCATAGAAAAGGGAGGATCCTCCGACCAGACGGGTGTTAAGTCTGGTGGACAACTGTCCGACGGTTGATGTCGGGATGTTGTTTATAATATGCTAGTTGCGCGGTAAACTCTACTTGCGCGATGCAGGATTCTGCGTGACGTCTGTGTCATGCGTAGTTCGCATTTGGCGATGTAGATCCGCCACATAAGTTCTACTTGGCTGTAAATCCTTTGTAGACGAAACGTAGTGTCCAATCTAGGGTTTGGATATGCAGTGGTAGCATTTAGGCTTCTACTGACACGAATTAGAAATGATCATTATTTACATACTTTCCACCGATTTAAGAAAACGTGTTAACAAAAGTAGAAACTGCATTAATTTCCCATAGGTTTATTTTCACACAACTTCGCTCGTCCGCTCCGTTTTAGCAATAAATTGGTAATAGTGTCAGTCCACACAACTTCGCTCGTCCGCTCCGTTTTAGCAATAAATTGGTAATAGTGTCAGCCATTTATAGCGACGCAAAGATACTTTTCCGAGCGAATGTAAAAATACTTTATAGGCTTCTAAAATGTCACATCCTACGTTCTTCCAGTTGAGCACCAATAAATCCCAATTTATGCCTAGGTAAGGAAATTGAGCCATCGAAAATGCAGTCCAAACGATCGACTCAGGTATTCTGTGCTCCTACGAATGTCAATAAATTTGCAATAGACACCCGCGAACGTAGTGCCACTCGTTCATGATAAATGGCCTCTTAAGGTCATTTTATAGGCCATTACCCCCGCTCGGTACCAGTGTTCGAACATTCTCAGGCCGCGTAACGACATTTTTGAATATATTGCTTATTTAATCATGTAAAATTGTTTTATGCCCATAAATCTTTGTTGTGATTTATGTAGGAGTACACGAGGGCCTAAAGTAAATGATGCGGCAAATTGGTGCTTACGTGGAGTGAACTGGGTATCAAATGTGAGCCCTAAAGCCTGGTATGTAGCTCCTAATTTATTGCTAGCGATATTGGTGGAGCCAAGTTTCCAATCAATCGATAGGAAGGAGTTTAAATTCACACCCTTGCGCAGGTGCCATGCTCTCTTTATTAATGACATGACAGTGCAGGACATTACAGTATCCCGCAGTAAATCATATCGACATTAAAACAGAAAATAAAAGCTCGGTTAAGCAGAGCGTCACAGAAATATTGGAAAGTTGCTGGGGCCTTTGCCCAACAGTGGGGCAATACAGGTTGAAAATAGTAGATTATTTAATATGGGAATAAAGCAATGTATTAATTCATGGGAAATACTGCAATTTAGTACAATATTAATGTCTGGCTAGATCTTAGGACTTTAATGACTTGCTTTCAATGATGTATTTATTACCTTTAAATGCGTTACCCGCGCTCAATAATGGCAAAGTAAAAGCAAGGTAATTGCCTGACTTGGAATTAGTCGCGCGCCATCCAGTGACGCGGCTACACGTCACTATCACTCGCAATTCTCAGCAATTATTTGTACAGAAAATGCCTTCCTGTGTTTAAATACGATTTACAAATTACACTACTACTGTGGGAGTAAAGAAAAACGTCTCATTTCATGCGTAAAAGTACTTACTGTATTTTTTGAACATGTCAAAATGTTTTTTGTTTTGAAATTCTTCTGACTGCTGCGACTCACGCGTACGCGCCAATGAACAGCAGCTAGTCACGTAACTAAATATGACATGTATGTTCATCTCTTTCTAACAACAGATATAGGTATAGGTCTTTCCTTTTCTTTACGCACTCTATGTTTATATGCAAGTATGTAGCTACTATATTCATGGTTTACGCTGTTTTTGAGTGCACTAATGTTCGTGTATGACGCGTCTATTTTTAATACGTCATTGCTTGCTTTAGGTTAGGTTTGCATGAGATATAATTTGACATTAGAGAGCAGGTGGTGTGGAAAGAAATAGGTATATAGAGCGCCGTCTCTGTTACTCTTACTGTGTCTAAAATTCCTCAAATCTAATCTAAAATTCGATGTGTCGCCTTGGTAGGCACTGTACTGAACGTTTACATTAGCTAGTGCAAGAATAATATTATAATTATTCTTTTGATTATTTATAATAGTTATATTTAGTGTCACAACTTGCGCTGCAAGAGAACTAAAACAAACAGGCCAACTTTGTTATGCTGGTGTGAGTGATAGCTACGTCTTACACTCGCGTCACGTCATTGTGCATTTTGCGGCCAAAAGTTGGACGCAATTTTTTTCGACGATTTCACAGCTTTGACTACATCTAGACATATATCTTTGAATATCTATCTATCTTTTATCTTTTCTTTCGATGTTTTCAATACAGGCATTTCTAAATTAAAAAGGACTCTTTGTGGTTTCTTTTTTGATCACGTTAAATAATTTTTACGCTGTTTGAAACACATTTTTACTAATATTTATCTTTAAATACCTACTGTTTTTACTCAAAATACTGTCTACCTTCTCAAATATTTTTTGTTTATATGCTCTCTTCTATTTGTGAAAACTTTTAATTGGCCTTATTTTCATTATTCTCATTCGTGCAAAATTGTTTAGCTGTAAGTTTTCCGAAAACTGTAAAATAAAATAAATAATTCATATTGATACCTGCAAATGAGAGGAGCTCGTGGCTAAGTCATAACAGCCACACGGGTTGATCCATCAGGTTAAGCTACGCTTGCCGAGGTCGCTCCATGGATGGGTGACCATCTTTATATACCGTTACTCTCCGTGCCTCGGAAAGTTCTCGGTTGTCATTCGTGGATCTTTGACAGTCGTTACGGGTCGTCAGAAGCCCGAAAGTCTGACAACCAGTCTTACCAAGGGGTATCGTATTACCTAGTTACTGGGTTGTGGAGGTCAGATAGGCAGTCGCTACATGTAAAATACTGGTATTCATCTTCATCCGGTTAGACTGGAAGCCGACCCCAACATTGTTGGGAAAAGGCGGGCAGATTGATTGATCTGCAAATGCCCAATCAATCAACTCAGCCTATAGCAGTCCACTGCTGGACATAGGCCTCTCCCAGGCTGCGCCACAACACCCTGTCCTCCGCCTTCCACATCCAGTCTGTCCCAGCCACCTTTTTAAGGTCGTCGGTCCATCTAGCTGGGCGGCGTCCCACACTACGCCCAATAAGATCATCCTTTTACAACATCTATACTCCATTTGAAATAAAATTAGACATTTAAATAAACCCTTTTTACAGTCCGTTCAACCGATTTTAACTTCTATTCCGTAGGTATAAGGATGGCATTAAAAGCAAAAACGTGGTTACAATACCAACTGTTTATTAACAGCTGTCATTTGTCATGCCACCAACGCAATAGAAATCAAAATCAGTTGAACGGACTGTAAAAAAGGTTTATTAGGGTTCCGTACCTCAAGAAGAAAAAACGGAACCTTTATAGGATTCATTTCGTTGTCCGTCTGTCTGTCTGCCAGTCTGTCAATACCCTTTTTCTCAAGAACGCGTGTAGGTATCAAGATGAAATTAATACCAAATATGTAAGTTGACGGGTCCTTGGAGCCCTAAAAAAATCAAGCTTCTAATTCAACGCATAAAAAGAATAAGGTGATTTATGTGACATATTTTGATACTCGCAAGTAAATCAAAACCTATATATAGGGTACTTCCCGTTGACCTAGAATCTTGAAATTTGGCAAGAGGCAAGGTTCTCACAGACCAAGGAAAATGTCCGAAAACCGTTAATTTGTAGTTCTAAAACATAAAAAAATGCGATTACAAACCTACATTTCCAGTTAGAAAATTCACAGTGGCGTATAACAATGTATGGGAGAACATGTTTTTCAACTACAACGTTAAGTTTGTTTTGGGATAAATTCATTACAACTACGGAACCTTTCATTGTGCGTCGCCGACATGCACTTGGCCGGTTTTTTTAAATTTCTAATCTTATTTCAAATGGAGTTTATGTATATTGAAGAAGATTAGCTAACCGTAGCGAAAGACTGTACTATAGGTACTCCTCCTTGAAACAAAGTTACACTCCAGTCAAGAGACTATTTGCCCGTTGAGAAATCCAAGCGCAAAGTTTTGGCTTTAAAACTTGCAGTTGTAAGTCAGGTCGCGATTCGATTTGGTAACGACTGTTCAAGTTGGTGTAAGCTACTACGAACTACAGGGCTAACCGCGATGTGTGGTTAGTGCCAGTTGTCGTGAACAGGTGACCGCCGAAGAGTGTACAGGGTGCTTGGTAATTCGACCTATTCTTTGAAAGGGGTTATACTAGAGGTAATTTCCAACAAATTAAGCCCGCCAACTTGGGGTCGAAAATAATGGTTTCCAAGTTACGGAGGTTTATAGATTATTATTCAAATTTTCAGACTGGTCACCAAAAACAAATAATTTAAAAGTAACTAGTTCTCTCTCGAAGTCTCGACACTTATCTGTTATTTTTCTGACTGTTGATAAACAAGTGCCCATATAAAAAAAATATTCCATGCCCTAAATTCTCAAAATTTTAGAAAAAAAAGGTCTTGAGTGCGAGTGAGTGGAAACTATATTTATTTTATAAATTTTGAAATGTAGACGTGTTTTACTTGAAAAAAATGTGTGAGTTGGCGGGGCTTAATTTGTTGGAAATTACCTCTAGTATAACAACTTTCAAGGAATAGGTCGAATTACCGAGCACCCTGTTGATACAGAACTATACAACATGTCCCAGAATTAACGCACAACCTCTTAAAGGGTCAGTGTACTCATCATTATGAACAACCTTTAGTATGGGACTAAACCTAAAATCACGAAAAAAATCAACTGTTCCTACATTTTGACGAGTTAAGAGAACATGAATGTAGGGAAGAGCTGATTTTAAAAGTTGTTCATAATGATGAGTACAATGACCCCTTAAGAGGTTGTGCGTTCATTCTGGAACATGTTGTATATAACTACTAGCTGCGCTTTCACCCGCGTGAGTCTCGATCCCGTGGGAAAGCCACCCTTAACACTTAGGGGTATAAAAAATAGATAGTAGCCCATTCTCAGACCTACTGAATATGCATATAAAATTTCATAAAAATCGGTCAAATCGTTTCGTTTTTCATTGTTCATACTAAATAATTTGGCGTATTATTATACGCCGAATTATTTCGCCGAATTAGTCACGATTATTAATGTAAAACACCCTTACGTGAAATATGACAACGTCGACAAGGTAGCTTTCCCTTCACTAGCTGCCGCCGGGAAGCCCCGATACCAACATACCTACATATTTTATTTTACTATTTATTTTACTACACTACTGCGAAGTTTGGCAACCTCGCAAAAATAAAGATTCGTAATACTGGTGACAATTTTTGACCTAATTTAATTATGATTGATGATATCTCCGAAACGATGCATTTTTGGACCACCTATTCTAGGAGTTTTAGTATTATTTGTACCTACAGAATATAACCCTAGAGTTATGGGATATAAAAAAAACAGGTTGTATAAGAAGAAGAAGATAACACTCACAATAATCGTTTTGACTTTGACTTAACTTTATGGGTATTTTGTATGCATTTGCTATTTCGGATTTGTTTCATAGAGTCCGGATAGGAACTATCTACCAGCGCGCAGCGAAGATCACGTCTAAACGAGTAGTAGTAATGATTTGAAAAAAATATATTATCATGTTAAATTAGAGCATTTTCTCAATAACTTAATATGTGAATATTTTAGATTACGTTTATATTACATTGTGATTTGTAAAGTTATGTCTAACGCGGTTAAAAAACTGAGAATGGCGCAAAATCTACCAAGCGTATTTTTCTGAAACCTTCACCAATTTAAAGATAATTTAATTATTGATCTTTTAGTATACGCGTTTTATTAAAATACCTTTTGTTTTGTGTATAACTAATTAATAATGCGTCAAATTGGGGACAGCGCTCCTTGATGGGCGAGTCCTATTACTGGCTGAACGTACGACGCGTTGCGAGAGCTCAGTACAGAACACGCAAGCTAACCACTCAAGGTCACTGGCATATATTATCTGAGTCTTAAACAACATTCATTATATTGCGTTATTTACGTTGTTGAGCAGACAATTTTTTCGAACATGTGAAGCAATGGATCGAAGTAGTCAAAATCATTCAGATCGTGATTGACAGTTAGTTACGCAATTAGGGTGCAGGTTTTAAAATTGGCTTGTTACAAGTTATCAGTAACATACCTAAGTTAGCTGAAACTTACTATGAAGTGGTAAATTTTTCAACTTAAATTTTTTTTTTCAGTTTTCTAGTTTTTCGTAGGATATCTTCTTTTTTTTTTTTTGTTATGGCTTTGTGCGGTTTGCACATTTAGCCAGTGTCAAGTAAAATTTAGGTAACAAGTTCAAAATTTGCATGCATGATATATGATATCGCCGCCCGCCCGGCTGCCCTTGAGTTGAGTTTCAGTAAAGACGTAGCACTTTACTGAGACCTCACACGGACGTCTTGAGAGAACTGATGTTGCACTGTTTTGTTTCATTTGCCTACACTAATGCACGTTCACGAACACTTAATGGTTAATAATCCACCATTATTACACATTAATATTCGGCTAAACACAAATTTAAGAAAATAAAACAAAACTGCTAAACATGACGCTTCACTTTCCCGCCAAGAACCTAGGATATCCTTCCCAATTTCAGCATGCCCCAAAAACATGTTTTAATTTTTTTTTTCTATTCGGCAATCTGTGCGTTGTCCACTAGTAAGCCATGGAATTGTTTCTTTATTACCTAAACTATTTCAAACTGTCAACACATTACTTGATTATCATTAATCTAACCAGATTAATGATAATCAAGTAATGTCTGTGAGACATACTTCATGACGATCAACCGATCGTCGTGAAGTATGGCTCACGGAAAGTTTGTGCCACAGAGTCAGAGCATAAGCTACTTATCTTGCGCTTGGAAAGCTGCTGCTTTTCAGCTTGTCAAAGCGTAACTTTGTATCATTCAGGTAGGAATAATATGGAGAGGGCATATTCTACTCTATTAAGAATAGTTATATACAAATATCTATCATATCGACATAGTCATGTCAGAAAGCGTTTTATTTCTTTCTAACTCATCAAGAGCTACATATGAATAAAGAGATATCTAAATCTTTGTCAAGGACTAAATTTGGCAAGACTTTTGTGTGACGTCAAAATCTGTGTAGGCGTGACCGGTCGCCATGTTTAATGCCAAGTTTTGTGGTACAAAACTCGGCATGTGCTGTCAAACGGTTGCTTGCTTTCTCTCTCGCACTCGCAGTAACAACCCTATAAAAGGCAGCCATTTTACGTACTCGATTTTTGTAGGTAGTCACGCTAATTTTGTAGGTATGGCAAGTGCATAGGTTTATAGGTCCATGCTTTGTATACTTAATGTAACAATCTCAGGTTTTTTTTTTTAATTGTCCGATGTTAAACGTCCTTCATAGTCCAAATAAATATTTCCATGAAAAACCTATTTTGCCAAATAAAGCCACGTGAAATAAAAAATGTTCACCATGATCAATTGTACACAGCAACAGTAAATATTGCCGCCACTCGCAAATATAGCCAATGTTTCCAATCCATGGCCCCCACTCAATGGCTTCGGGCCTTTTTGTCAAATTGCCTGAGCCAATGATTTTTCGGACCACAATAAATAAAGCGTGGTACAAATTGTTGCTGGAATTTCTACTAGACGGATTCATGTTGCCTCTAATATGGTCTGGATTTTATTTTATTTGTCGATTTAGTTCATCACAGTTAAGGCGACGATAATGGACTTTTAATGATTTTATACTGAAGATCACGTCTAAACGAGTAGTGTTAATGATTTGAAAAAAAAAAGTTAAATTAGAGCATTTTCTCAATAATTTAATATGTGAATATTTTAGATTACGTTTATATTACATAGTCAAATTGAACGTGTGAACCGAAACCTTCACCAGTTTAAAGGTTATTTAATTATTGATCTTTTAGTATACGCGTTTTATTAAAATACCTTTTGTTTTGTGTATAATAAATTAATAATGCGTCAAATTGGGGACAGCGCTCCTTGATGGGCGAGTCCTTACTACCCGAACATATGACGCGTTGCGTGAGTTCAGTACAGAACACGCAAGCTAACTACTCAAGGTCACTGGCATATATCTCCGTCTTAAGTACGTTTCTAAAGGACTCTCCACACAGTGAGTGCATATTTTTCAGTTAATATTATTTTCAAAGGAATAAAGTTTTATATACAATTAGTAGTAGGTATTTTAATTTAGTATTAGTAATAAGTTATATTTACAATTTGTTGGTTCGTATTTCGGAGCGGGTTTGAATGTGGTTTTTATTTGTGGAATGCAAGAGAAAATGTTTAGACGATTTGGTTGATTTATTATTCAAAAATTCTTGCACAGTCACGAGCATAAGGGCTCAGGGCGACGATGCCGTCGCTGCGCCGTCGTAGCCAGCTTATGGACAAATTCTAAATCTAAATCAACAAAAGGTATATTTTTTTTTATTTAGTTCACACGATCAATATAGTAACTACCGATATAGTATAATACTAATAATATAAAACAAATTGTTTGTAGTTGTTATGATACCATCTGCTGTTATTGGATCATTTGGGTTAGGTTAGGTTAGAACAGTGACTATTATCGCGGAAGGCGAGCGAGCGAAGCGACCGTGCTGCGGGAGCGGCCGGCGAGCGCCATCCTCTCTATTGTTGGAATATCAGTTACCAAAACAAAACCTCGATGCAAGTTTAAATTAAAACAAAGCTAACTACTGATTATACACCCGTATTCAAGAACGATACATACATAAGTATGGCACCGACATGGACACTATGCTAAGTAAGGCATTTCTCACAGCGTTCGTCATGGCAGGCCATTTAAGGGCCCCTTTTCCCGAAAGTTTAGGCATGAGACAGCTTGCGCCCGCGTTGCACAGGAGCAGTCGCGATAGCACTATAACACTGGCGCGGTGCGCGCGACCCGTTTTTCACGTATTGATTTAATATAAAAAAAAAAAAGTGCTATATTATAAATCTATCCAATAATATCCCTGCCACACCCGATTAGTAACTGAAATGTTAAATTTTCATAAAAATTGCGTTCCCCCAAGTCTCATTCAACTTAAAATACTTTCAAAATCGACTTTACTTCTGATTTTTTTTTTTATCAAGCAAAATGTTAAATATCGTGTTTTTAACCAAAAAATTCACTAGATCAAACATATATCTGTACTATATATTTTTTTACGACTTTAAATATGGTGATTTCTCTGAAAACAACTCGATCTAGAAACGTAAATTTCGGAAAAGGGGCCCTGATCACAAACAATACTCAAAACTGCTACTTTCTACTTAAAATTACCCTTGGCTGTAGCCGCCAACCTACTATTTTTGCCACCGGTTTTAATAATGTTTTAATCTAAAATTCAGATTAAATTGTCGCCGCGTTAAATACATACCTTTAAACCCATTACCTCCGTGAAGTTTACACAGAAAAAAAAACTGATTTTAAAACTGACCCCAAAAAAAAACAATGTAGGTATCATTTATTTTATTTCGGAGTATCGCTTATTTGTAGCCTAGTATAGTAAAATGATTAATGAAGCCAACATTATTAAATTTTATAAATACCACAAGCGTGGTGGCCTACTGCTGGGGGCATTGACCTGAGAAGGAGACCACGCGTGCAAATTAGTGTATAAATAAGTCTAGTCTTACTACCCTAGAGGGTACCAAACAACTTTGAACCTTAATAACGTGAAAGCTTTTAGTAATACGTTGGTGGATAGAACTTAGGTTTCTCGGAAAATTACTATTTAGGTAAGTGGTCTGTTTCCGTAATATAAACGAGATATAAACTTACGGCTCTTCTAGGGACATAAAGATGTAGTTCCAGGTTCAGTGGGTATTTATAGCTAAAGTTCATCGCATAATTGTACTTCGTATCGTAGCGAACTTCATTTGGCGCGCTCTCTCTCGCATGCCGCTCGAGTCTCGCTGTACAAGGTACAACAGAGAACGCGACTAACTTGAAGGTGTCCAAACTCATGACGTTCCCAGTCTGCAAACTAAAGTTCAATAAAATAAATCCAATATCTTAGTCACTATAGCTAGTCTAAGTGCTTGGCCACACTGGCAACGCGGTGCGGGAGTGGCGTGGGTGCGGGAATATGCGCGATTGTGCCTGTCCGCAGTCGACCGCGCGACAACGCGCGCGGTCAGCTCGAACTAGTTTGAGGTCCCCCGCGCGGGTTGTCGCTTGCCGCTCGCGCACTCACTACGGTCTCTTGTATGAACGAGCTATGGCCGCGAGTTGCCCGCGCGCTCCCCGTGCCAAGTAGCCCGCGCCGCTCCCCGCATCCGCGTGCCCAATAAGGACGCTCAAATGAAATTCTTATGTTTGAGTACGTCGCGCCGCGCCCGCCCCGCGTCCGCGTTTGCAGTCTGGCCTCACACTAGGATCGGCAAAACCCATAATCAGCCATCACTACTATTTTATCATCATGATTTCAGCCGACAGACGTCCACTGCTGGACATAGGCGTCCCCCAACATTTTGGGCTGGGATTGCTATTATTGCCATGCTTGGCAGGCGGGTTGGCGATCGCATTATGGTATTCAAATGCACAGATAACGCTGCTGACCATTCTCTAGTAGTCTAATTGACGTAGGGTGTCAATTTGCTTACCAATTAATTTCCCGGACTGTACTCATCAAATTCAAAATCAAAAGTCATCTATTAAAACTAAGCTGAGAATCAGTACTTTTTGAACGTCAAAATTACACAAGACAGTCCCCCAAAAACGCTCGCCCTTCCCCACTTCCTAGTGCTTTAGCTGGGAAGAAGAAGTGGCGCAACAAACTCTCCAGTCATCATGTGCCTAGCCAGTTCCCAACTACGTTAAGGTCAGCTTTCAGCCTAACCAGATGCAGCTGGTTACTAGTTTATCACATGGAGCGACTGCTTTTACTTATAATACCAACATAATAATGCAAGAGAAGATGAGATTTAATTATGAGATTTTAGAGACCCATATGGGTCTACTCGGAAGATAAATCCGAAGTATCAGCCGAATGTTCGGCCGTTTCTTGACTACGGCTGACTATGGATGACTATGATGATGTTGTCTTTTATTTAATACTGTTTTGTCCACAGTGTTATAAGATCACTCCATAATAAATAGTATATTGTTTTTATTGTTGATGAAATTAAAATTTGCAATGACTTAATTAATAATAGACATTGAATTGTATAATAAATTAATAACGTTTATGTAATTATATTATGATTTAATAAGTAATTTTATAATGTAATTTTGATAAATATAGTCGCGATTTGTGCGTCATCTCTTCTTACCAATTTGTACGCCACGATACGCGGCTGAACATGATCGAACATTTTTCTTTCTGTATTTAATATCTTGCATGCAATGTATGTTCACCATGTTTACACAATTAAATAAACTTACTTAACTTACGGAAAATGAAAAATAAATACGACTGTCAAAGCGATAAGTCAAAGTCAAAAATGTGACTTGAAGTCGGTTAAGGACTCAAACTCAAAAAAAGGAGACTTTGTAACTCAAGAAACGACCGAACACTCGGCCGATACTTCGGATTATCGCTTCGGAGTAGACCCCCGGTATTACAAAAACCACATAAATTAACCTTTGTTCTCTCCTTGTCCTCAGTAATAGACTGCGTGGTCTCCGGCTGGGGTCCGTGGTCGGAGTGCGACACAAACTGCGGGTCAGGCAGCATGGTCAGAACGCGGCGAGTGGTCCAGGCCCCTGCACATGGTGGCCGCCATTGTTCGTCATTGAAGCAGCGACGAGCCTGCCAGGAGCATCGGGGGTGCTCCGCTGACAGTGACGTTCCTTTGAGAGGTGAGGTTTTATATTTTACTAGCTTTACCCAACCGGCTTCGCACAGGTAGAACACCTACCCCACTTACTTACCCTACCTACCTGACCTACCCTCCCTAAGCTGTTGCACAGACAGACACGACAATCGACTTTACCCTTTATAATTTATTTAAGGGTCGTACAGACTGACGTAATATCACGGGCGCGACGCGACACTAGTAGCACAATTTATATGTAAAAAAGAAATAAACAGAAAAAGAAAGAAAATACGTTTATTTGCGGTCGAGCCTTTATTTAACAGACAACAAGATCCAATTACAATACAAAATTACTTACAATTCTAGATTTTAGTAAATAATTTAACTTATTTTCTATGTTAGTAGGATACTTAAATTCTAATACCGACTGTGTCGTATTTATCAGATGCCTCAATATAAGCCACTTTGCCTCTTTGTTTTATGCTACTTGATAGATTTATATACAGCGTGCCGCTTTAATTTAAAACATTAATTTAATACAAGTTTAAGGCTTCGCGTTTTCTATACGAATATATTTTAATTTCATTAAACATTATTATTTATTTACAATTTTCTAAAATAGCATTTTGGAGCAACATTTACTTAAAGAGAGAGAGTGAGGTCATTTGCTGGGGTCACGGATCATAACATCGCATCAATGAAATGAAAACGAATAATGTCCAAAGAGTAGGCGAATTGAAGGAAAGAAAGAGCTTTATTATTTAGTTTTTACCATTCATACAGGTGATATCGAAGCTAATTTTTCGCCTTATGCATAAACGCTTCAAAACAACTAAGCCAATTTAGGATTCAAGAGCGAGCGTAGCGAGGTCGAAAATATTACCACCCCGCCTAGGATAGGTTAGGTTTTCTTTTGGCCATTCCTACAGATAAACACGTAGAAGTTACATCGTCAAGTTATTGATAAAAGGTTCAAAATTGAGAGAATGCAAGAGCGAACAAAGTGAGTTCGAAAGTTTTAGCACCTCGCCTCGGAAGTATTTTTTTTTACTATTAATTCAGATGATATTGAAGTTACTATGTCAACTTATGCATTGCATAAAAGCTTCAGAATAATTAAAAGATTGTAGGATGCAAAAAGAGTGCAAAGTGAGCTCAATTTTTTTTTCACCCTGCCTCATATGTTTTGTTTTTTGACCATTCATACAGATTAGAAGTTAGGGCGGCTAGAAGATAAGTGCCTGATTTTCTTGATTCAAGCACTTGCGCGTTGCGCTGCCCTTTGCAGTCTGCCGTTCCGGGCCATGGCCCTCTTGGCCTAAGGGTAAATACGTCACGGAGTGGTGTCAAAACGAAACATAAATGTGACTCCAAACCAAACCCTGACATACGAGGAAACATAGAGACACGCACCCTAAACACACACCCTGACACACGCACTTCCACACCTTCCCTCACACACACACTCACGCACACACACCCTTATACTGCTACAACTATTACTAATAAATGTCTAGTTCTAGTTTTATTATTATCAATTGTTTATGTCTAGTTTCTACCACATTTGTTGTTATGGAACTAAGTATTGTCTTTCGCTCCTGGGGTGGGCGCTAATAACTGCGACACAGTTTCTACGCTAAAAATTTGTTATATGTTTTTGTTTCAATAAAATATTTGATTTGATTTGACTATCATTTGTCGACTATACCTACTCAATTAGGTTCTGCAAACATCTGAAAGTATTTAACTTCATTCCTGGTATAAATAGTTTAATAAATAACTTTAAACAATGTTTTCTCAATAGATGAGACTGCAATGCTGTTACCCGGAGGCCTGTCAGTGAGCCGCCACTCCAACGAAACTGTGGACATCCGCAAGAACCTGCGTTTGCGCAACCCTGACGACCCGGAATCTAACTCACATAGAGAGTAAGTAACAAAACAGTGTACATACGGCTACACATCACGCTATACATTTCCAGTATACGCTGACCTCTCATTGTACGGAAATCCTACACAATGCAAGATCAGCTTATAACTTGATATGTATCCGTGTGTACCTACTACACATTAAGAGTAACTTAAAGCTAACTTAAAAGAGTAACTGTAAAGGCAATCTTTAATTATTGTCAGTTCTACGGAATCCCACCTTTAGATCAGTCTGACTGACCTCACTGAAATCCGCACCGTGTTAAGGCTCGTACAGACTGGTGCGATATTGCGGGTGTGACAAGGCGCGCTGCCTGTCGCGCCTGCGATATCGCAACAGTCTATACGATCCTTTACGAAATCGTAATCCTAAGTTAATATTATAAATGTGAAAGTTTGTTTGTTTGTCACGCTAAAACGGCTAAACGGATTTGGATGTAATTTGTCACATGGATAGACCATAACCTGGAAAAGGACTTAGGTTACTTTTTGTCCCGGCAATATCTTCCCGTAGGATAATTTCGGACGTAGGTAAACGCGGGTGAAGCCGGCGGTGGTGTAGCGGTCAAAAGCTACTTTTGATTATTAGCAAATCATGTCCGGGTGTCCTTATAGAAAGCGATCATCGCGTTAGCACCTATGAAGTCTTCATGAAATATGAACTCATAATGACGTCAGAATTCACTAAGAACGTTTTATGAAAACTTCCTGCAAGCGGGGCAATTTGTATAATTCCGCTTTTTACAAATGGCGTCGACCGTTTAAAAACGCTCGCAGTTATGAAATATGCCGAAGGAAAAATGTAAATCTATTTCTTAAGGCGCTCGCCGCCGCTGCCGCGGCGCCGCTCGCTACGCTCGCTCGGCTCGCGCGCGCTTTGTTACAGTTCTCACCTAACCTGACCCATTTGGTCGGGGTACCCTTTTTTTTTTTTTTTTGGGTGGGAAATTATTAAATGACTTCTCCGCCTCCTCCTTCGCGAGCATTACTGCTTCGCAGAAGGAGGTGACGGCCTCCCATGCACTCTCACTCCGAACCTGGTCGGGGTGCCCTGGATGTTGAAATTATAATAATTGGACGAGTAGCCAATTCATCAACATCATTATTTCTGCAGAAAGACGTCCACTGCCGGACATAGGCCTATAAAGGGGGGGTTTGCCATAATCGCCATGATTGGCAGGCGGGTTGGCGATCGCAGTATGGTGTTAAAATGCATAGAGAACGCTGCTGCCCATTCCCTAGTATGTCCCTTAGTCGCCTTTTACGACACCCATTGCACGGGAAGAAATGGGATGGTGCTATTCTTTACGTCCGGTACCAAACTGACAACAGTCAATTTGCCTTCGGCTTATTCCATAACTGCGAGCGTTTTTAAACGGACGGCGCTGTATGTATAATGACGAATCATACAATTTTTTTGCGACATATATATGCGGACAATGTCACGGAGAACAGCTAGAGTAAAATAATGATTATAAGTACTTCATCAGAAAAAGAAACGTTTTCCTAATTAAGAATGGGTCGATAGGCTTTTAAAGGTCAGGATGGCCGCCCAGTGAGGTTTATAATAGATCCAGGGCATGGTTACTGAACCGAATAATTTATGATCCAAATTAAATAAACAATGATAGCTTTAAAATTGCAAATTAGAATTAAAACATTGTACTTACATTTCAAACAATGTTCACTCAAAACATGTTAGGACAAATACAATGTTTTATTTGTAATCCCTTTGTTCTTCAAAACTGAATAAACAATCATGATGTGCGAGTGAAAAACATCCGTTATGTGATCTAAAATAAATTACTTTTTTCATCCAACATAATTCATTTTAGAGTTGAATGTAAATATTTTTTTGACTAACTGATTATTTTTTTGTTACAACGGTTAAAAATAAAAACTCTGTGAATCGTCCTTATCGGCATTTCATTGAAACCGCTATCAACCGACTTTATGACGTGAAATTACGAGTAAAACATTGAAATAAGTCCTATTTTATACTTAACTACTTTTGCCCGCGGCTTCGCCCGCGTGGAGGTCGGTAATTATGCCACGCCAACGTATTACTCAGATTAGCCTATCCATATAGGTACTAGGTGCGTTTCCTAATCCGTTTGGTGCCGGACGTAAAGAATAGCACCATCCCATTTCTTCCCGTGGGTGTCGTAAAAGGCGACTATGGGACTTACTAGAGAATGGGCAGCAGCGTTCTCTATGCATTTTAACACCATATTGCGATCGCCAACCCGCCTGCCAAGCGTGGCGATTATGGCAACCCCCGTGATGATGGCGAACCCAATGATGCGTTGCGTAGGCGCGAAAATGTATCAGACAGGCAGATAGGTAATAAATCCGAATATTCTTTTTTATACCAATTCAGGTTTTTATGAAATAATAATTAACCATTTAATTATTTTCACCATTAATTTGAAATATGCTAGCGCCGCCATTGGCCACGTAATACCTACATGAGTCAAGTTATTATAAAACTTTAAATTGTGATAACTTTTGACCGAGTGGACCGATTTTAATAAATAAAGGCTAAATGTTCCCTCATAATATGGACTATGACCATATTACCACATCTTTTAATCTCTTAAAAAGAGGTAATTAGGTACACAAAAAAAAAAAAGTACTTGTGAATTTTAAAATTATCCCCTTTGAGGGATGAACTTTCAAAAACTCTGAAACACGTAATTCCTTATTTCTTACCAAAAGTATAATATTCCTAACTTCCCCTAACGCGCCTGCCAAGCGTGGCGATTGATTATGGCAACCCCCCCCCCCACTCCTTTTGGGGGAGGCATATGTCTAGCAGTGGATGTCTAGTCTTTCGGCTGAAATGACGATGATGATATCCCTAACTTAAGAAATGCTGGGTTTCCCATACAAACTTTCATCCCCTATATAACCCCTTAAGGATTATTTTTAGACAAAAAGTAGCCTATGTACTTCCCGAGGGTACCATCTATCTCCTTGCCAAATTTTAACGAAATCGGTTCAGTGGTTTAGGCGTGAAAAGGTAAAATACAGACAGACAGACAGACAGCCGGGCAGACAGACAGACCGAGTTACTTTCGAATTTATAATATTAAGTATGGATAGTGTGTGTGAAGACACTACTTACAACATATAACATAATAATAAATCATTCAAGATAATCAATCACTTTTGCAATTATAACTTACTGCATAATTATACATTTATATTTTTGGTCGTAACTTCGTAAGTGTAGATAAATTATCGTACCTAAGCTTAGTTTGATAGACGGCTTATCTCAAGCTGCTTATTCTGATCAGCCAATGCCAATCATTACCCCGCTGCATTCGAGACAGTTAGAAGCAGTGTGATAGAACAATAACAGGCTCAGATATCTCGGTCAGTTCGGCACAAAGACTATACACGATCGATATCTCCGAGCTATTGACATGACAACAGGAAATGAGAAGCACTGTGGTGCTGCCAACCAAATAACGAAAGCTGATTCGTATGCATTTACAACTATGTTTGTGCATTCTGTTTTATCTGCGTAGAAATTGGTTTGCTCTATTTCGGCTTGAAGCTACACTCCATTTGAAATAAGATTTAAACATTGACAACAAAGACATTTAAATAAACCTTTTTTACAGTCCGTTCAACCGATTTTGACTTCTAATGCGTTGGTTGTTTAGTGGTATGAGGAACAGGGTGTAAAGTTAACTCATCCACCATAGAAAAGGGAGGATCCTCCGACCAGATGGGTGTCGTGTCTGGTGGGCAACCACCCGACGGTTGATGTCGGGACGTTGTATATATGCTAGTCGCGCGGTAAACTCTAATTGCGGGATGCAGGATTTTGCGTGACGTCAGTGTGATGCGTAGTTCGTATGTGGCGATGTTGATGCCGCTACAGTTAACACTCGCTGTAATAAACAGTTGGTATTGTAACCCGGTTTTTGCTTTTAATGCCATCCATTATGTCTACGGAATAGAAGTCAAAATCGGTTGAAGGGACTTTAAACAAGCTTATTTAAATGTCTAATCTTATTTCAAATGGAGTATAGATTCAAGCCATTTGATTGGTTTTTAAGTAAAGCTTAAGTATTGAGTGACGTTCTGTAATACGGGCCTAAGGCCCGTACGAGTATTACCCCCTTTTTATAGTGTGTCAGGACTACCAAACAATATGGTGTTTTGTTTTAAAAATTTATGTTTTTTGTTTTACATTCCATGACATAAGGTGAATAAATATGGTTATGTTATTGAAAGTGGTTGAAAGCTAACAAAATTGCCTTTCAAATGATATGCCACAATCCATAGTTCTTTGCATAGAAGTTGTAAAAATTTGTTTCGAGCAGCGGACGGTGAAGTGATTCCAGTTTATTGCTCGTGAGTGTATTACAAATTTTAATAAAATATATTTGAATGGGCTAACCATGCACCTCATTTAGAGGCTGCAAGTACACGCGCAATTCTTAAATTAATAAACCACAATAGACTTTTTCAGGCGGCAAATCCGTTGGAACTCCCGTCTGGCAACTTGAACGGGTTATTTAGGAATCTGGAATGTTTCTCCGGAATATTTTCCTACTTTGGGCCTCTTGCCTTCGGGCAAGAACATAATTATAATAATTTATTGCCATTTAGTGCAGTAATTAACAGGAAAATAGTTTTTTTTTTTCAATATTGAAACTCCGAAAGAACGTGATAATTTTTTCTTAGTCATCTGTCAAAATGTGACTATTTTATTATTACGTTCTTAGAAACTCAAACTCAAAGCATTTATTTCAAATAAACCAATTACAGGCTGTTCTAAATTGTCAAGGGGTCGGTCAGTCAGAAACATGAAGCTAATTGCCCATTCCAACGCGTAGTAGGTTCTTATGGAAGAGAAAGGGCAAGAAACACCACAGACTATTAAATAAAAAATTGTTACAAAATAATGGTTACATCATTCATGTTGAAATTATACATGTGAGAACAATGTAGGAAGACGTGCATGTTAAAAGAAAAAAAAAAACAATTCATAAATTAAAACCTATTTTATGTACCGGTATATATATTTGAAGGAATATGTAATAAAACGTTGGTAATTTTGCTGGAAATTTTGATGTAAAATAAAACAGTTATGGGGACTGCCGACACTGTCCTCCCATACCTATTAACACTGTAATTTGAAAACATTGTAAAAGCCAATTATTTTATAAAAGAGTAACCGTGGTGTTTCTCGCCAGCTCTTCTCCATAGGAAACCACGAATTGGAACCGTGCACCTAGCTTCTGACGTTTCATATCACGTGCCCATGTAGGTTTATGTGAAATAAAATATTTTGAATTTGACAGAAGACTTATCGTTCAACGCGCCTAAAGAATTTCAAGAAATTAATGATTATCTAAAACACAATTTAAACAATGCACAGTATACTTCCATAAATTATTTTTTTCACGTGGTCAATTTAACTTCACTTACTGCTACTACAGCATGTCGGCGCGGGCATGTCGGTGACGCGAACCCAAGAGTTTTCCCCCTTCCAAAAATCACTCTACGGGCCTAAAGAAGTTTTCACTTCAATTATACTCCGTTTGTAATAACATTAGAGAATGTCTAATCGTATTACAAACGGAGTATAATTGACCTGTGTGTGTGTGTGTGATTGGACTGTAAAAAAGTTTTATTTAAATGAAATAAAACTTTTTTACAGTCCTTTCAATCGATTTGACTTCTATTGCGTTGGTGGCATGACAAATGACAGCTGTAATAAACAGTTGGTATTGTAACTACGTTTTTGCTTCTAATGCCATCCTTATGCCTACGGAATCGAAGTCAGAATTGGTTGAACGGCAGTCCGTTCAACCAATTCTGACTTCGATTCCATTTGAAATAAGCTTAGAAAATGAAATAAACTTTCTTACAGTTAAGAAAATGTATTTCAATTTCTAATCTTATTTCAAATGGAGTATTTAAATAAGCAAGATTGATGTTTTTTAAGGAGTCACAACCAATTATCAAAAGTTACCTAGTTACCTACTTATATTAGGTTTTTTACCAAGAAACTTACTGAAGCAAAAGTAACTAGAATATCGGTTTTCATGTCTGGATTCAATCATCCGAAATACCGAATCAATTTCCGAGGCCTCCGAAATCATTTGTCATACATTTGAGCTCGGAATAAGCACAAATCGATCTGCAAGCTAATTTCCTGTACGGAATCGAACCGATATTTTTCCGAAACGTTTTATAACAGTTATTTGTACCCTTATGTTTCATTTCCACGTTCTTTTGTCCAGATACTGCGCCCAGTTCGAGGTCACCAAGGTGTCGAAGGCCTGCCATACGGATTCCGACTATAAGGCGTTGAGAGAAGGTACGTTTTTTATTGTGTAAAGTTAACGACGAGAAAATTGAAAAGTGGAAAACCAATCTGGAATTTCCGGAGCTTGTGTTGTATAAAGGTTGTAAAAGTTTTCTCTTGAGTGCATTTTGAGGTTTAACTATTGAATTAATGAAAAGACGGCGTGGTTAGTTTTTTTGGAAATGGAAAATGAAGTAACTTGCTTAATTAAAAGCAGTAGAAACCTTTTGAGTAGTCATCCCTTCGATTTTTTGTGAATTACATACCGTTCATTTAAATTAATTCAAATCCTTTATTGCATTCATGTGTACACTTAGTTGTTACTATATAAGTAAGTTCAAAATGAAACCCGGTTAGGGCACGGCAACATAATAATAATAATACACAAATATTCAACCATCTTCTGTGCAATCCAATTGATAATCACTTGGCTAATGGCTTAATAGGCCCGTGTTATCTGGTCTTCCCGGCTAGCCAAAAAAATAAAAAAAAATCAATCGAAAAAATCAATCAAAATAATAATTTTAACATAATAATATTATGAGTATACAGTATGTGTGCGTTTTTTTTATGACTATAATATACCTAATAGGTAATTATTTCCTTTAATTATCTAGCTATCATATTTTACTAAATACTTTTTTCTAAGTATTCTGCGACTGAGTAGAAGCACTTTTGTGTTAGATGGGTATTTTTTAATTTGCTGCTAAATTGATTGAATTTCGTTTCTCATTTTTAACCGACTTCACAAAAAGGAGGAGGTTCTCATATTAGTTCCGGTAATTTGTTGATTTTTTTTACTGCCATGCAAAATTACGGCTGGGATATAATGGATGGAGTGGAATGTGGACAACCGGGTGTCGCGGTCTAGGCGTAATCTGGGGTAGGACTATGGCCAGCACGGGACTGCAATTGTAATCTGGGGTAGGACTATGGCCAGCACTGGACTGCAATTGTAATCTGGGGTAGGACTATGGCCAGCACGGGACTGCAATTGTAATCTGGGGTAGGACTATGGCCAGCACTGGACTGCAATTGTAATCTGAGGTAGGACTATGGCCAGTTCTGCACTGGACTGCAATTGTGATCTGGGGTAGGACTATGGCCAGCACTGGACTGCGATTGATTAGATCGATCAAGTCTGGTGATCAAGGGGCTTGTGGATAAGCAAATAACAGCCGCACGAGTCGATCGATCAGGTTAAGCTACGCTTGCCACGGTTGGTCCGTGGATGGGTGACCATCTCTACATACCAAGACCCTTCCGTGCCTCGGAAAGTACGTTAAGCCTTTGGTCCCGCCCGGCTGACATTCGTGAATCATTGACAGTCGTTACGGGTCGTCAGAATCCCGAAAGTCTGACAACCAGTTTTACGAATGGGTATCGTATTATCCAGTTACTTGGTTGTAGAGGTCAGATAGGCGGTCACTCCATGTAAAATACTGGTATTGAGCTGCCTCCAGTTAGACTAGAAGCTTACTCGAACATAGTTGGGAAAAGGGTAGTCAGCACCCCGAGTGTAAGTTTGCAAGTGAGTAAACGTAACTAGCGCGTTTGCGTTAAGATTTTTATTCTCACTCTTATACTCTTAGCATTATAATCTATCGGTCAAATTTTAACGCAAACGAAATAGTTACGTTTACTCTCTTGCACACTTACACTCGGGGTACAGATGGTGAAGTCTGGTGATCAAGCTTCCATAATAGATCTAGAGCTGATTTATCCAACGAAGAACTTACAAAGTTAGTCGTCTGAAGATTGCCTGAATACGGCGGTTTTACATATTCTTGGTCTAAAGCTATCAAACCGACATTACATATCTGAGAAATTTCAGATGATTGAATAATTTGCCTATAGTTTACGAAAGTTCTATAAAAGTTTCTTTTAACACGCAGATATATGCCAGTGACCTTGAGTGGTTAGCTTGCGTGTTCTGTACTGAGCTCACGCAACGCGTCGTACGTTCAGCCAGTAATAGGACTCGCCCATCAAGGAGCGCTGTCCCCAATTTGACGCATTATTAATTTATTATACACAAAACAAAAGCTATTTTAATAAAACGCGTAAACTAAAAGATTAATAATTAAATTTCCTTTAAATTGGTGAAGGTTTGAGAAAAATACGCTTTGTAGATTTTGCGCCATTCTCAGTTTTTTATCCGCGTTAGACATAACTTTACAAATTAATTTCACTATGTAATATAAACACAATCTAAAATATTCACATATTAAATTATTGAAAAATGCTTTTACTTAACATGTATTTTTTTCAAATCATTAACACTACTCGTTTAGACGTGATCTTCATTATAAAATCATTAAAAGTCAGTTATCGACGCCTTAAGGGAGATGCCGCTAAGGTAGCCCACGGAATTCAATTTTTCTTGTCAGAGTGTATGTTGATTGAATAGAAATATGTACATAACATAACATCACGCCTGCAATCCTCAAAGAGTGAGGCAGAGGTGTACCTATAGTACCCCTATTTTCGCCAGTTTTGTCCCATGTAATAGGGGGCAGGCCTATTGCCATCAACCGGGCACAAAACCTAAAAAGAGAAATAAATAGAATTATAACTACAAAAATCATCAAGTACAACAGACTCGTCTATAATACAAGTTCACATTACCCCATTGAATGACTGATTCATGAAAACATGACATGTGAGGCCAATTATACATAATTCTCCCGTATTGCTGAATAATTATAATTTTGTAAAGCCATATTTGTTACGGTCACAACTTGACACTGACTGCAAATTGCAAAAAACGTACTTAACAAAATTTGAATGTCGCAGGGTACATTGATGCTTTTGCCTTAGGTATACCCCTCCCCCACTCCCGCTCGCCCCCTATTTATTATATACAACATTAGTTTTTGTTTATACTAAACCCGAAAAGGGGTCATTGTACTCATCATTTTGAACATTTTTTTCTATTGGGTCAACCTTGAAATCGCGAAATAAAAATCAGCTGTTCCATACATTTTGTCGATTTAAGTGAACACAAATGTAGGGAACAGCTGATTTTTTTTTCGCGATTTCACGGTTGTTCCCATAAAAAAAAAATCAAATGTGAGTACAATGACCCGTTTTCGGGTTTAGTATAAACAAAAACTAATGTTGTATACTGTATTTTACACCACAAAAATACATAACAAAAAATAAATCAAACACTACAAAATATACAATGGACGCCTACCACTTTCTCTGATCACTTCCAGGCAACCTTGGCTTCCTATTTCATGAGACTTGAAAGAAGAAAGAAAGAAAAATTGTTTATTCTGCACAAACAAGACACACATTACAAAAATAGATTACAAATTGACGAAAAAAACACACTCTAATACAAGTAGCCAAATTGCAATCATATTTTAAGACTATGAAGTTTATTTAATAACCAGAGATAAAAATAAGAAAAAAAAAAAAATTGCTAAAAGCCTAGTATTCAAAACCTTAAAAGTTAAAAGTTTGACAATGTTGTCAATTGCTTGCTGTCAGTGTCAGGGCTTGTCAAGGCAGGCCAAAGACAAAAGACAATAGTTGCGATTTCGGTATTGGTAAATGACAACAAACAAATTAACAAACAAAACAAAACAAAATGCGGATGCCGGATTGCCGAGTGGAAATGTTCTACCCTTGTAACAATTACAAGTGACTTAAACATGACTGGCGAAATGTGGGCGTACTATAGGTAGTACATCTCTGCCTAACCCTTTGACCATACAGGCGTAATGTTATGTTTTTTATGTTCTTTTCATTTATATTCTGTCTCCATTCCCCCAGGTGCTACGGTATGCGTCCTCTGCGAGACAGCCGCTCTCCGACGGGATCTAAAATGGCGCTGCAGCGGGCACGGCGTCGCGGGACATGCGACACGCTTCTACGCTCTTGTCGCCCCCCACTGCCACGGGAAATGGGTGAAAGCGGCACAAAACCCCGACAAAAGGAGCGACTGCTGCGCAAACCCACACTTTATATTTGTTTAGAGGTGATATTATAACTAATATAATGTACGAGTATGTAAAATTATGACTTTTCCGCTCTAGGGGACAACATATTATTATTCTACAATCGCGTTTGACCACTTCTTCCCAATGCCCTTGGTTATAATATTGAAAAGTCGTCAATCGCTATTGTCCGCAGTTGTACTATCGCGGGTGTGCATACACATCCCTTTGAAAACAAAATCCCGTGCTCACATGTATACCGCCACTTTTTGCGTCGACCAATAAAAAGTAATTTCTTTTGTTTAAATAAATTTCTCAGGCTCTGTTACAATAATTACAGATGTCTGACTTTACCCGTTTTTTTACGGTGTATTTTTCATTTACAAAAACAAGGGGCTCAGCAAAAATCTGATGCGGCGATGCTATTGGTTGATTAGCGTAGGCACGCGTTGCTATAGCGGCCGAGCGCTGCAAGCAGGAATAGTCCTTACGGTGGTACGTTATGCACACCAGCGATAGTACATAAATTGTGCAACTTGACACACGTGTGTGACATTTTGATTCTGTAACATGTACAGTGTTATTGTGATAGTACAGTGTCCTGTGTGTGGATTAGCATTTAGATTTTTTTGACGAAGTTATTTGGCATAAGTTTAGATATTTTTTGGAAGGAATAAAACTGTTTTGGTAACGATGAAATTGCTGTTTTTGGTTATTTTAATTCTCTATTTGAGACTAAACAATTTTGAATTTGAGTTGAATAAAATATTATGATGGACAGCCTGTGTGTTGCATTGCATTTATTACTTTTTAAGAAATATCGTGTCACAGATGGTGATGGAAACAGTCACGATTGCATTTTAATAAGACTTGTCTTGTAAGCTCAATGTAACATGTAAATAAAGTAACTATTGGTTAATATTTTTGATTATTATTAATATTGTCTCAAGTGTAGACCATGGCTACGAATGGATTGTGTTCGACACCCGTGTCGAGCAAAATTAAAAATTATTTGCGTTTCTACAAAACATAATTTTATTTTTTACCTAAAAGAGGTTAGTGTCAAAGATTTAATGATTTTGTAACTTTAGAAATAATTTTAATAATACTACTTAATTAATAAATAATAATAGTTTGTGAATACATATCTTAACGACTTATGTACATAATAATGTTAAATAAACTCATTATGAAGTGAAATTATGTTTATTTCTTGAAGCACATTCCTTATGTATGTGTGGTCACGTTTCATCCCTTAACAGGGTGCGTTCCGTCCCCAGGGGTGTAATTTTAAGATGCGTAAGTACCTTATTATTCTGCTTGAAAATTAACATGAAATATGGGAGTGCTAAAATAGACCACAGTACGACACAACTCAGAAGTTCTATTGGCATAATTTCATGCGTCAAATACGACAACTCAAGCAGGAAGTGACTCGGTTAGGAACACAGATATACCAAGTTTAATTGACATAACCAAACACCGTGCTATTATTGCTCAAAGCAAAAACTGAACACCCTTGGTGTTGTAGTAGGTAATACAACACCCGTTTTCAAGTTTACAGTTATTTCATCATTGTGAAAATTTCTAAGGCACCAACCATTTTTTTTTGTGTGATGGGAAATTATTAAATAAAAAATAAATAAATAAAATTCATTTATTCCATACAATTACAATTTACATTAAAACACACACACCACTCAAATTACCCGCTCAATAAAGGATCTCCACAACGGAGAAGGGATCCTGTCGGCAACAGTCTTCAGAAAAGACTGTAGAAATACTTAAGGCGGATGCGCTGAGGTAGCCCACTAAAATCAAATTTTCTTTCGTTTATGCAATTTGCAGGTCAGTAACAGGTTGTATGTTGATCTAAATTTGATTCACGGACGTAACAAACATGGCTTTACAGAATTATTATAATCATTAGAATCAGCGTAGACACAAACCTGCAAATATCAAAAAAATTCGCGGGCTACCTTAGTGCATCCCCCTTTCTCCCGCTTTGGGCGGAGCGAGAAGGCCTGTCAGACTTTTACTGACTAAAACCCACCCGCGTACTTTCATTTGCCTGTGTGCCAGGGCCACGATATCCCTTTCGGACCAACTCGCAACCCTGGTAGGCATTGGCCCTACTATACCCCGTCAGTTGGTGCTGACATCTCTTTAAGGCGCGCGTGGAACACAACGCGCCGTCAACCCGGCCTGGTCCTAATCGGACGGCGAGCTACCCATAAACTCAAACTCAAACTCAAAGCATTTATTTCAATTAAACCATTGACACTTTTGAATTGTCAAGAAGTCGGTCAGTTACAAACATGAAGCTAGTTGCCCATTCCAAATAGTAGGTTCCTATGGAGAAGAACGGGCAAGAAACTCCACGGACACTCTTATAAATTAAAATATTGGTACAAAATATTGGTTACATCATTCATATTGAAGTTAAACATGTGAGAACGATGCAATACGTCAAAAGCGTCCGTAATAAAAAGATAACAATTCAAAATTAAAATAATTAAAAATAAGCCGTGGCAGCTAAGAGATGACCAGTCCCAACTGACAGCGCCCGTTCACGAACATGACGCATGGATCAGCACCATTCAGCTCAACCATTTTGAAGGGAGCTAAATGATCCAACACACACGCCACCATCAGCGAGACATCTCAGTGAGCATCTCAGGGCACATTTAAGTCAATGAAAGACATAATTACCCGGTAAATGGTAGCTCTATTGTACATAGTACTCACACCTGTGATATGCAATTATATCATACAAAAGAGATTCGAGTTTATACAATGAAAAGATAGTCTTCCAATCTTCATCAGCTCCAACAGTATTTTCAAATGTTAATAAATTAGTTGTGGTTGTGGAGCTGGACCAGCATTGAGCCAAGCATTTCTATCAGCGATGTAATCCCCCAACCTATAATATGCCTGCTTACATAGTGTGCGTTTTATACAAGATTTGAATTTCGTCTCATTCAGTTGAAGTATGATGGGAGGGATTTTATTATAACATTTTAAACAGTACCCCATGAAGGATGAGTCTACTTTTGCCAGTCTGAAACCTGGTTGAGCTAATAAATCCCTACTTCTAGTACTATAATTATGTCTTTCGCCTCTTTTACTAAAAAGATGTAAATTTTTTCTTACGTACATGATGTTTTCATAGATATATTGACAAGGCACCGTCATGATGTTAATATCCTTAAACAGTTCCCTAAGAGAATCGCGCCTGCGGAGATTATATATGGCTCTGATGGCTCTTTTCTGCAGAATAAAAATAGACTCGATTTCTGCGGCCCGTCCCCAAAGTAAAATACCGTAAGACATGATACTATGAAAGTAACTAAAATAGACTAGCCTCGCGGTATCTACATCAGTAAATTGACGGATTTTTCTGACAGCATATGCTGCTGAACTTAGCCGTCCTGCAAGAGATGTTAAATGAGGACCCCATTGAAGCCTAGAGTCGAGCGTGATCCCCAGGAAAACAGTTTTATCGACGAATTCTAGTTTCTCTTGATTCAATACTATCTCATAATCACTACTTTTTACATTTGGTAAAGAAAATCGTATGCACTTCGTTTTTTTTCCATTTAATACTAAATTATTGGCAGTGAACCAATTTTGGACCTGCAGTAAGGCGTTATTTACGTCGTCAAAATTGGTAGCACGTCTATCTACCTTAAAAATCAAGGAAGTATCGTCAGCAAATAACACCATTTGTGGTTGATTATTTAATAAATGGAGTAGATCATTAATATACACTAAAAAGAGGAAAGGACCCAATATCGAGCCTTGAGAAACACCCATTTTTACTTTTAAACCGAGTGAATTGATACCATTTATTTGAACTAGCTGTTGTCTATCGTTTAAATAAGATTTTACTAAACTAAGCGCAAGTTTTCCAAGTCCGTAATGCTCCAGTTTCAATAGCAAGGTTTCGTGATCGACGCAATCAAATGCCTTGGAAAGGTCACAAAAGATTCCTATGGCATCTTGGGCCTCTTCCCACGCGTTAAAAATGTGTCTTAATAAGGTTACACCGGCGTCGGTCGTACAACGTCCTTTGGTGAAACCATACTGTTGATCGTGAAGGATTTTATTCGAGTTGAAATGATTGAGCATTTGATTAAGCATTACCTTTTCAAACACCTTGCTGAAAACCGGCAACACGGATACGGGTCTATAATTATTTGTGTCTTTACTGTCCCCGGATTTGAAAAGTGGTATTACTTTACTGTATTTCATTAAATCCGGGAAGACTCCTTGATCCACACACAAATTAAATATTAAGGCTAAGTAAGGCGCAATAGTCTCAATTATGGACGTACAGACTTTAATGGACATTCCCCAAAGATCTTCGGACAATTTGATCTTGATTTGCCTAAAAGCTTTAATACTATTATTGGGTTAATATGCTTAAAGTTAAATTCAATAGAGCAGGCTGAAACGTTCACCCTTACAGAGTCAAAAGCGAGCGAGGGCGAGGAATTTAAAGTTTCTGTAGTTTTCAGTGGGATACTGGTAAAGAAATTTACAAATTCTTGAGCAACTTCTTTGCTATCCCAAATGAGACCACATGACGTCTCCAGTGCGTAATCAGAATCATGCTTTTGTTCCTATTCGTTTCATTATTGATAATTTTCCAAACCGTTTTAATTTTATTGTCTGCTGACTTGACCTTGTTGCTAATGTATAAGGCTTTAGCTGCCTTGCAAGTGTTTTTAAAAGTTCTGGAGTAAGTAGCAACATATTTATTAAAAGTTTCCGTGTTTATATAAGGCTTATGGCCATACAGCTCGAAAAGTCTTTCCCTACTTTTCCTGAGTCCTTTAGTTGCCCAGTCACTAAATAAAAACCTAGGGCTGATAGTTTTAGTGTTCTTCTTAAAATAATTATTGAACTCGGTTTGGACTACCGAAAAGAATTCTTTATACAAAATGTCAACACTGTTCATTGAAAGGTCCTTAACACCTAACTTACAAATTAAAGTGCTATTAAATTTATTTAAATTAACAGATGTTATTGGTCTGAATTGTATCTGCACTTTTTGTATTGGTATGTTGGACTCAAAAGTTACGGTTTGACCACTGTGATCAGAAGGGAGATAATTAATAATAGCCTTATCTGAATAGTCGCAGCAACAAAAAACATTATCAATACATGTAGCAGTAGTCGTAGTTATTCGAGTTGGTTCTACAAACACATTTGACAAATTAAATGATTTAAACAGATTTAACAATCTACTGGTATTTGAATTATTTTCTAAAATATTAATGTTAAAGTCACCACAGATAATTACTATTATATATATAAACTCACCGTCCGCAACCCCACGCCTACGGTGGCCGGTAATCGGCCTGCGACTCCCGATGCCCATGGCGTCTTTTTTCAAGGTTGTTGACTTAAATTCGTGCCCTTAGACCCCTAGTCGCCGCAGGAGATGCCTTGGGCGGCGGGAGTCGCAGGCCGATTCCCGGCCACCGTAGGCGCTGAGTTGGTCCCTACATTTTACTGAGTTTGCGAACATGTATTAGAGCAGCAGATTTTTGAAGTGAAATCTTCTTGAGACGCGTTGAGCGTGGTAGGGAAAACTTATGGGTTCGAGTCACCGACATGCTAACCTTGACATGCTAATGGGACGTGTTGCGCCAGACTGGTGACGCGACGTGGCCTGAGTATATGCATACGCAAGTTTTCACATCTGTAAGTAGTCTCAATAACTGCCAATTTTTTTCCCGCTGATTACGCCTTGTTGATGTCAAGAAGTAGGCAAATAATAAACAAAAATCATCATTTGTAAGCTATTTTAATTCTACTCATTCGTAGTTTACATGTGAATATTGTTGACCTCCCCATAGGTATTTAAAACCCAAGCAGGGTAGAAGTACGTAATAGTATTGAACCCAAAACAATAAAAAAGGGTTGCCCAATCGAGCCCCTTAACTGTGACGGACAGATTTGTTCTGTAAGTGGATCAGGTAGGGTTTCAGGATACTGAAAAGGACGGTGAAAGCAATATTTTGTCGTTGTATTCTTCACTTTTTTTTTTGTAAACCGTAATATTTTTAGGGTTCCATACCTCAAAAGAAAAAAAAGGAACCCATATAGGATCACTCGTGTGTCTGTCTGTCTGTCTGTCCGTCTGTCACAGCTGATTTGCTCCGAATCTACTGGACCGATTAAGTTGAAATTTGGTAAGTACACATATGAACTTCTATGACCCAAACACGGACGTGATACGTAAGTAAATAAACTTTTGGGGGGAAAATTAAAAAAAAAACGTTTTGCGGACTGTACCGTGTGACATATCAAATGAAAGGGATTGTTTAAAGAATTTTATATATATATTTTTTATAATTTTAAAATACATACTTTTGAAATGATTTTTAAGAAAATAGATGAAAAATGACCATCCCCCCTCCTTATCTCCGAAACTACTGAGCCTAAAATTTTTATAAAAATACAGAAAATAGTTCTTTACTTATAGATTACAGGAAAATCTACAAGAAGTCTGTGATCTTAAAATAACATGGTAAATCACTCAATATTGTGCGTACAAACTTACATTTGCAGTTGGAATGTATGGGGATCATGTTTTTCAACTACAATGTTAAGTTTTTTCTAGGGATAAATTCATCCCAACTACGGAACCCTTCACTGTGCGTGGTCCAACACGTACTTAGCCGGTTTTTATAGGATAAATAATGGTTATTTTTATGTAGAATTAAAATATTATGTACTTACATAATTAACACTTATACTTATTTAATTAATAAAAATAACAAAATGATATCCTAAATAAAACTATTGCACAAACTAAAATATGGCGTCGAAAAATTCATCCACATCACTGTCGACTGGTAATGTACCCAAGAGACTGGCGGCATTGCCACGTTCTATGGCAATGCTTAGCCTCTGGCCTAGGTAAAAGCCAGCTCTTGGGTCACGGGAAGTGACCACCAGCCGTTTCGAGATTTAATTAAAAAGGTCATGAGCTCTCGGACCCCACGGTATCGACACCAAACGGCTCGAAAATATAATTGTCAACAAGGTAAGTACTTACGCCGCCTGAGGTTCTCCACAGCCCAGCAGCAGCGCCAGCACAGCACGTCGAGCAGGAAGATGGGATGGTGCAAGAGTATCGACACACGTTGCATCCCACACTAAAGGCCTACCCACATTTCATGTAAAATTCTTTATTAATTTAAAATAGTCAGAAATTCCTTCTTTGTCGTCGCGTTTTATATAATATTTATAAATATAATTATTTACTAATTAAGTCGAGATATTGTATTTTAGTTTTCCGAGATGGGTACCTTTTTAGGGTTCCGTAGTTAACAAAGAACCCTAACGCCGATAGCACACCTCCGCTGTGAAACATTAGCAGCAAAACCGCAGTAATTCAATTCATGCTGCGTCATGTTCCGCTATTCGCATCCGATTCGAGTAGCGGAACATGATGCGAGCCAGTTGAATTGAACTACTGTGGTTTCGCTGCTATGGTTTCGTGGCGCGTTTAGTCCACTCTCGGCCCCTCGTCACCTAAAAAAAGATTTGTTTATTTGTTTCCTCAAACATAGTTCACACTCGACCCTCCGGGGGTGAGACTGAATTTTCATACAAAGGACAGGCATACCTCGTCCACTTTCAACCCCTAGTTCGGTAAGTATCTAAAATGAAAAAAATTGCATTTCGCGAGGCATACCTCGTCCACTTTCAACCCCTAGTTCGGTATGTACCTAAAATGAAAAAAATTGCATTTCGCGAGGCATACCTCGTCCACTTTCAACCCCTTGTTCGGTAAGTACCTAAAATGAAAAAAAAATGCATTTCGCGAGGCATACCTCGTCCACTTTCAACCCCTAGTTCGGTAAGTATCTAAAATGAAAAAAAAAATGCATTTCGCGAGGCATACCTCGTCCACTTTCAACCCCTAGTTCGGTACGTATCTAAAATGAAAAAATTGCATTTCGCGATTTTAATTGATTATTATGAATGCTCAATGATCTATAAGTTCATATTATAGTAAATTAGGTACTTTATAATTATGATGTTTGTAAGTACCAGAAATTTTAAGAGAAAAGTTTAGTAAAAAGGTACCGGTGTTAAAGAAAATACTTTTTCAGAGTTTCAAATATTTTTTAATCCTTATTATCAATTGCCTATTCTAGATACCGAATCCTAGTCTTAACTCAATACACCCCACTACTGAACCCTTTTCGCTTGGACGCCCACAAATACATTTCATGAACGGGAAATGAGATCGACTTCCAGTATCGACAAAATCCTGAATTGCTTATCAAAAATAATATCACAACGTCCTATTTCCCGAATACGAAGCAATTATTTGGAGAAGCCACTTGTATAATGTTTGTACACGCACAATACTTCCCTATTGTGATTCCACACCATATTTCTCTATTTGCCGAAATATAGATAGCTATATATTTCAACCACCTTTATTGATATTGGGGTATAAGTGTAAGTGTGGGTTCGATTCTAAGAGGTTTAGATAATAAAACGCACGCCTTCTTCCCATGGGGGTAGGTAGGAACTACAGATAGCGTCCTGCTACGATACTTATATGCTCCTTTGCGTCGTTTACTTTATAGATTTGGCAATTTTTTTGTTTAAGACAAGCCTACTTTTATCACTTGCCTCTTGTCAGCGCCTTAAATACTACTTAAATCTCAATTAAGCTTATAAGTATAGAGACCCCAAAATAATCGACGCACATCAGCCCTGTGGCTTGTAACGCCACAGTGTAACTAATTTAGTGCAATACATCAGCGCACCATGTGTAATCCATTAATAACCATTTAGCATAATTACGGCACGATCATCACTTTGACTAACTATTATGTTGAAACTAGCTTAGAAGGGGTGAAGGGGTTTCAGGGACTATAAGCGTGATGTTATTTTATGTGGTTTTGTTAGGTTTGGCCTCGCCTCTCCTGCACGAAGTGGTCGTGCAGGCGAGGCGCACGTTCAGTGCCGGGAACCCTCCTGGAGGGTTCACTCAAGTCACGTAAGGAATGGGAGCCCTCGCGGAGGGCTTATTTTAAATATCCGTTTTTCTTACCGAATTGAATACAGCATTATAAAAAAATAAAATCAGTTGTATATTTTAACAAGATTTAATAGTATACTCGTTGGTTTTCAAACACAAGCATTTTTATTTAAGTATATTAATATTTTTATTCATATTTTTTTTTCATTATACCTTGCTTTAAATGTATGGCGGCATGGCGTATGAGCCCAACGAAAAGTGGGTGGAGTTGAAAGTTTTAACGAGGGTTCCAAACCGGGAAAATACCAATGTTACTTTTTTAATTTATTAATAAGTACTTTCTCGAGTTTATCTCGGACAATTTGGGTATTACTGACTCTGGTGAACGACAACATCGTGTGGAAACCTGAACTTATACAACATTATTTTTAGTATTTGCGAAACCTGAATATAGTTCGTTCAGAATGAGGAACTGAGACGATTTCAATAATTTTTACACCATGTTATATTTTGTCCCAAAAATATTTAAAAGTGTGATGGAAAATGTTATCACCATTTAATTACTTACAATACCGTCGCCGTTCGGTTAGGTACCTACTGCCAAATTATTAACAATGAGCGCAAGACGACCCTGGAGCCGCGGGGGCGCCGTGGCATGTTTTTGTACGGGCAACCCGGTAACATAACGACCTTATATCTTTGTGATTTTTCATGATACAGTTTTGAAATTTTATATTTTAAAAATACGTGACACGTGTTTCGGGTTTCGCATACTAAAACTAATATTGTATAAAGTCTTCTTTAGAATATTAAATGGTTGTCATTGAGTTTTTCACTTGTTGTGGCCAGGATAAGGACTTATAGTTAATACTAGCTGTTGCCTGTGACTTCGTCCGCGTGGAATTTAGTGCTATTTTGCACCACTTAGAAGTTTAAATACTACAAATAATACAAATACAAATAATTTATTTTCTTTTACAAGTTATGTACTACATCTAGTGGTTGAAGTGACCTTTTAGACAAAAATTGCCTGTGTTAGGACACTTCGCTCTTCTGAAGCTTAAAGTTACGTGGTGTACCAACAATTTAGAATCTTATTATCTTAAGAAAACAATTTAAAATAATTTTACAAAGAAAAGACAAGACAAACATTAATAAGAATAAAACTTGATAAAAGCAAAAAAAATACTTTAGGAGCTAATAGAAATCTTATATTTAACTTTTATAAAGTAGAGGCATGCGTGTTTTGTGAGATAAGTGAGTAGGGTGTATGTGTGATGTATGTGTGTGAGTGAGTGTGGAGTGTATGTGTTTTTGTGAGTGGATGTTCGAGTGGATGACAGAATTACGATGCGTGCTGCAAGAGGTCCTCGGTTTCCTCGTATGTAAGTAGTTTAATCGATTTAGTTAAAAGTTTTTTGCATTCGTAATATTTTTTGGTGTATACATGTAGTTCTTTGTTTAATTTGTTATACAGGTGGGATGCACGTCTGTCATATTGCATACTAGAAAAACTGGTTTTAGTTTGTGGAATATGCGCCACAAGATCTTTCCTTCTTTTTGCTAGATTACCAGAATCATAAGGTAGTGTCTTGTGTTTTTTCAATACAATTTGAGCAATATATAATTTTCTCACTGAGAGCAGGTCACTAATTTGATACTGTAATCTAACCGTTAATACAGTTGTACAGTTCGCGAGGCATAAGCTGAGCTTTGCATTCGTGTGAGTGCACATAAAAGAAAAGAGAGGAGAGACGGTGCGGTGGGGGGGGGGGGGGGGGGGTGTATTATGTTACTTGCATCGATTCAATTTGTAATTTTGTTGACGTTGTATGGTCCGCAGCGTTATTGAAATAGAATTTATAAGACAATGAGGACCAGTGGGTCACAAATTATTATATGTATAGAGAAATGAAATAAACTGAATGTAATCGTTCATCTGCTTCTTTAATTTCTATTTTCGATCATTTGGTCTGCCAGTAAAAGATGCTGAGTGCCATATTCCAACATGATTGGACCGGTTCACTAATGAATTAATTTTTCACTTTTGATTAATTTTGAGTGGCACTTTGAGTGAAAGATGCCGAATGAAAGACAAAAATGAACAAAAAGTGAAGCTTCTGATATCGGCTTAATGGCTTATGAGGACACTACTGCACATTTATTTTCTAGAATCCATGCCATGACTATCTGCGAAAAAACAGCTCTCAAACCGGTTTCTTTAAGCTGTCTAGCCATCACTAACATCAACCTTAATAAAATTATAAGTTAAATATTAAATTATTAAAATAAAGGAACATTACCGCACTATAACAAGGAAACTACGTAGAAGACTTAAGAACTAATCAAGTAAAGAGACGAGATATACGGACGAGCCGTTAATGGCTTAATGTGCTGTAACAAGATAACTGCACGGTAATTGACATACTGCGGTTTGTTACACTGTGGGAGAGTGGAGGGACCAGAACACTCGACTATACGTATAAAGCTGTTACTGATTATTTAGTATTCTTTATTCTTTGTGTAACTTCTTTCCTCTAACAGGAAGTGACAGCTTGAGATGGAATAAGTAAGTACTATACACCGTGGCATTTTAGTCGTCTTACAACGGCAGCCTACTTCATGTATACAATGACTACTAGTCATTCATAAAAGAAAACAATATAATTATATTTAATAACATTTGAAAAATTAAAAAAAAAAAATATGACGCAAGACGTAGTTTGAAACACCCTGTTACGAGCCTTGCGATCCAAGGGCGGTGCGGAATGGAGTGCAAGGCTCGCACCACACTCACATAATTTTGTTTTTTTTTGTTTTTTGTAAATAAAACAATGTGGATAAATGAAGTGGGCTGCCGTTGTCAGACGATTAAAATGCCACGGTGTATAGATTGTAAGTAGAGGGGGTAATTTCTGTCGTTGCTCAGTTGCTTAACACCAAGGTGAGATGTCAGAATGATGTTACACATCATAAGCTACTACTGTAAAGGCTTCTACATACCAGCGCGACTTGTCGCGCGACGCGATACGGCACAAAGGCCCTGCGCGTCGCGGGACGAGCGGTGCCTTTGTGTCGCGTCGCGTCGCGCGACAAGTCGCCCCGGTATGTAGAAGCCTTTAGGCTCGCTAGTTTTTTGTAGATGTTTTTTTATCCAGTGTGGACGGTTTTAAGCTTCTTCTTACGTGTCGATGTAATCAGAGTCGGTCCAGAGTTTGGCTACGAGTTTGACACCTCCAGTAGCATCGATCAGTTCCTGTAACGTGCTTACAACACACTGGCCACGAAATTAAGTGTCCCATTGTTTGTGGAACAGCACTACATTTACAGTCCGGGGCGGAGTCATCTGTGAATCTCCACCTGACCAGATTTTCCTTGCTTCGGCCAACCTGGGAAAGAGACCTTGTTTAATATCAACGACTGTTATAAGTGTATGTATTGTAAGTTCCTTATGGTGCCGGACGTAAAAAATAGCACCATCCTATTTCTTCCCATGAGTGTCGTAAAAGGCGACTAAGAGACTTACTAGAGAATGGTCAGCTGCGTTCTCTATACATTTTAACACCATACTGCGATCGCCAACCCGTCTGCCAAGCGTGGCGATTATGGACCCCCCCCCCCGTTTTGGGGGAGGCCGATGTCCAACAGAGGACGTCTTTCGGCTGAAATAATGACGATGGTGACTATTTTATGGCCCATTTTCCATTGAGGTTCCAGTGAGGCAACACAACATAAATAAATAAATACAAAAAAAAAAGAAAAAAAAGCCATTTATTCTACTACATTCTTACACTTTTTCCCAAAAAGTAAATGTTTATAGCATGCATATTCTTGATTAACAATAAATCATTACAATTTATATCATGCAAAATTATATTTTTGATTCGCCACATTTTAAATTATTTGATAATTAATAATTATATTTATGATAGTGCATTGAAATTGAAAATTTATTTGGTTAAATTTTATGTTGAAATAATGTATTTATAATATATATAGTAAATAGTATGAATTAATTAAATTAATAGTAGTCGCCTCCTTGGCGTAGGCCTCCCCCAGTTTTCTCCAGTAGTGTCTGTCTCTGGCTTTGGTCATCCAGTTAGGCCCTAGTCTTTGTACAAATAGGTCTGCCCATCTTTTCCTTTGTCGTCCCCTAAACCTTGTTCCTTCTCTTGGGATCCATTCTATAATTTTTTTGATTCATCTATCATTAGCCATTCGACATATATGACCAGCCCATTCCACTTTAGTGCCCTCACTCTCTCAACATCCATTCTATCATTTTTTTGGTTCATCTATCATTAGCCATTCGACATATATGACCAGCCCAGTTCCACTTTAGTGCCCTCACTCTCTCAACAATATCTGTCACTTTCGTGATTTTTCTAATTTCTTGGTTTTTGATTTTGTCTAATAGTCTGATTCCCAACATGCTTCTTCCCATTTTGCGTTGACATATTGCTAGCTTGTCTTCCTCACATTTCCTGAGCGACCAACTTTGACAGCCGTAGGTCAGACACGGCAGGATTGCTATTTCAAAAAGTTTTCTCTTTATACTAATGTGTATCGATTTGTTTTTCATTATTTCCTTCAATCCCCAGTACTTTTTCCATGCTATGGCGATTGTTCTCTGCACTTCATTTACAGTGTGATTATGAAATGAAACTGATTGACCCAAATAAATATATTCTTTGACGAATGCTACATTCTGACCATCGACCATTATAGGATCGTTTACCTTATTGTTTGTGATTATTTTCACTTTTTTACTCTAACACAACATAGTCCCTACTATGTTGTGTTAGAGTAAAAAAGTGGGCTTGTCGATCAACATTACAAAAATAAACTTATAGACAGGCGTTAAAAAGCAAAATATTTATCTAATACACATAACGTAACTTTAAAAAAAAACATCACGCCTGTAATCCCGAAGGGTTAGGACTCATTTCACCATTTATGCTTAAGACGCAGCATATATGCCAGTGACCTTAAGTGGTTAGCTTGCGTGTTCTGTACTAAGCTCACGCAACGCGTTGTACGTTCAGCCAGTAATAGGACTCGCCCATCAAAGAGCGCTGTCCCCAATTTGACGCATTATTAATTTATTATACACAAAACAAAAGGTATTTTAATAAAACGCGTACCTATATTAAAAGATCAATAATTAAATTATCTTTAAATTGGTGAAGTATTCAGAAAAATACGCTTGAAAGATTTTGCGCCATTCTCAGTTTTTTATTCGCGTTAGACATAACTTTACAAATTAATTTCATTATGTAATATAAACATAATCTAAAATATTCACATATTAAATTATTGAGAAAATGCTCTAATTTAACATATATTTTTTCAAATCATTAACACTACTCGTTTAGACGTGATCTTCAGTATAAAATCATCAAAAGTCGGTTATCGTCGCCTTAGTCAATTCTCCAACTGCAAATGTAAGCCGGTCGACTATTACTCGGTAACTTGTTAAGCCTACTTACAATAGCTGTGATAGTTTTCCTTTTAATTTCGTTATTTGGGTGCCCACTTATGAAATTGGCGTTTTTTTTCTCACAAATAGAGAACCTCGTCACTTCTATGATTATAAATATTCATCAATTGCTTGGTATTTTATCGAATAATGACCATCATAGACAACTACCAATAGTATAAAATAGTTATTTATGATATTTGGGCGGTAAGTTGGTCTTTACAAACGAGTAGACGAATGTACCTAGTTACCATAGTCACGAGTTTGTAAATACCAATTTCCGCGCGTGTGTCATACAACGTTTTTCAACACATTTGCGAGAAAACAATACAATAGGTAATAAAATAAGCCATCAAAACATTTTAAGAGATTGATTGATTATTTCTTCGAGTTTTCCATGGTATAAAATTATTGTAAATCATTAAATAGCACATTATTCCTCGCTTGAACAAATATTATTATTTTGTAAATATCAGTCGGAAAGTCGCAACAATTATTAACCATTAAGTGTTTGTGAACGTGCATTAGTGTAGGCAAATGAAACAAAACAGTGCAACTTCGCTTCAAGTTCTCTCAAGAAGTCCGCGTGAGGACTCAGTAAAGTGCCACATCTTTACTGAAACTCAAGGGGAGTGGGCGGGGATATCATCATCATGCATTTATAATTCATTTCATCAATATTATACAAGAACTAAAACTTGACATTGGCTAAATGCACAAACCGTGCGAAGCCAGAAGGAAAAGAAAAAAAAAAAAAAAGTCGCAACAATCTTTGACATTTCCAATAAGAAAATGGCGCGAATTTTCAAATGGCGCCACGTGCACATGAGGAAAATTAGTACTACATTTTTCGTCTCATTTTCTCTTTAATAATAAAGTGAGATAAACGTATCGAGCAAAAGTGCTTCCAAGGAGGTTCGATCATTCAGCTTATTTATTCTCGTAATTTGAAACTCCTTGGTGGAATTCTTATATATTTTTTATGGTAATTAAAAAAAACCGTAAAGGATACGCACGGCGCTATACAACGAAGAGGGCGGTAAAATGTGTACTTAAGTGAGAATACCTATTTTACCGCCCGTTCCGTTGTATAGTGCGTAATTTTTTACTTTCGAACAAAGTATACAGGCTTCGTAAATGCATTTTTGAGCAAATTTGTTAAAAACCTTATTACTTATAGTTTTCTAAACATAAAAAATACCTTAAAAATGATTCCTCATATTGTTAGCAGAAATTACAAATATTTGTTTTAACTTAGCCAAAACTTATTTATATCGCTTAATCTAAGTGACATATTACGATAGCTTAGTTTTTAAACATTAGTGCATAAAAGTTTTAAAACATTAGTCTTCATGGTTGTTATATAAATCAAGAAAATGTTAGTATGAAAAATGCAACTTCTTTAAAATTCTCCATACAAAACGCTGATTTCATAGGTACACTATAGACATTAAAATTATGACAGTAGTATATACACATAGTATATACTACTCTCATATTTTTTTTCACATATTCAAAAACAACTATGTAGCTGGCAAGGGGGGGCACACTTGACTAACAGAAAGTGTATGTCCATGCCATATTACAGCTTTCTAGTACTAAGGGCTTGTACACAAAACTGCGTTGCGACGTCGCATCGCAAAAATCTGCGACGGTACCCTAAGATGTTTCTTCTGCGCTTACCTTCTGCGTTGCGAATTCGCACGAATTCGCAGTTTTGTGTACAAACTCTAAGACTGTCTGAGCTAAGCCGGAGACAGACGGACGGACTTGGCAAAACTATAAGGGTTCCTTATTGACGATGGAACCCTAAAAATCAGCAGTGTAATCTTTATAGGTAGATCACAGAAACTCGGTACGAATTGCACTACGTACGCTTATATTTACCAACAAAACAGAAAACACAATCAGTATTCCTTACACACCAGTAAACAAAGTCACAGTATATTTCTTAGGTAAACAGTTGTCAGTCTTTCAAACTGGATTGTCAAAGTCAAAGTCAAAGACAAATTATTTATTTCAAAATGGCACTTGTGAACGTCAAAATTTACAAAGAAAATAGAATTGATTCTAGTCGCCCCGTCCAAAAGCTAGCTTCGTATGGAAAAGAATGGGCAAGAAACTACACCGTTACTCTTTTAAAATATTTTGTGTAGGTACCTACATTAATTACATGTGAAGACGATGCACCTAGAATAAAATTACTATACCACAACAGGTAAAAATAATTAATAATGAAGCAATGACTGATAAATTAATTATGTGATAGATACATGGTGCTCACATATTTACAAAATTTGTAAAATAAAAAACCGTTTTCCTAAAAAAAAAAATATCATTGTGTGAATTATGGTAATCACAGAATGTAAAATAAATGTCATAAAAATAATAAATTATGCAATTAAAATAGCAACCAGTTTGATTTTGTCTAGACTCTAGCTAGATTATCCTATGGAGCTGGACCAGCATGTTTCCAAGCATTCTTATCTTGGATATAATCCTCTAATGCACTACATAAGCACGCTTAAATTTACCAACAAAACAGAAAACACAATCAGTATTCCTTACACACCAGTAAACAAAGTCACAGTATATTTCTTAAGTAAACAGTTGTCAAAGTCTTTCAAACTGGATTGTCGTCCACCCCAGCGCCGCCTGGCGGTCGTCACTAACACAATTTGTTCGTCTACGCCGCATTTGCATGTATATTGGCACACCTTCCATTTATTTCGGCCTGATAAGAGGGAGTACCAAAATTCGGCTTTTGAAACGTTTTCCAGAAATTAGAAAGCTCTTGTGACGTAATTTTAAGGGTAAAGTCTGATAGGGACAGTAAAAAGGGATTGTTGTAAGATTTTGATCGTTTAGGTACTTGATTTTCTGGGCTGAGTTTTATAGCAGGAAGATTTTGTTCTATCTCATAGTGCAAGATTCTCAGATCGCACTCTGACATATCTTCACTAAATAAAGTAAGTGTTCCATACGAATATTAACGTTATTTTTAAGTTGTTAATGTTCATATTCGTATAAGAAAGAAAGAAAGAAAGATATAATTTATTTGCTGATAATATAGGTAAACATATATGTTGGAATATTTATTAATGTCCCGATACATTATACCTTACGGCATGCAATATAATAGATTTGAATTAAGTAGTAATATAAATACAGCTATTACGATTATTTATAGCCATAGTCGAATTTAATAGGTAACTATTACAGATCAGACAAAAAAAAGTCAAAATAATTAATGAATTTAATATAAATCTCTCGCGAATCCTACAATGAAGAATAAAATTATATTGTAATGTGTAATGTCAAAAAGCTTAATGTCAAAATAATGCAAAACATTAACAACAATCACAATTATTAATAAGTAAAGAATTTAGTTAATCTGGTAATGTCAAAATCTGTTCTGTCAAATTACAATATAACAACAACCATAAAAAATAAACAAAAATCGCTAATAAATAAATAACAATGTCATTATTATAATCTAAAACATTCGTATACATGAGCAATAAGCGTTTTATTCGAATACGAACATTATATACCTACTTATTTATTAAAATAATATTTACATAATTAGTATATACCTACGCTTACAGACTTAAAATAATAATATGTACATGTATATAAAAAAAGGAGGGGGACAGAAACATAGGGCATCAAAAAATTCGTCCGCATCGCTGTCAACAGAAAAAGTGCCCAAAAGGCGGGCAGCATTGGCATGTTGTATGGCGATGCTAATACGAACATTAATCGAATAAGAATAAAGTTTACATTCGCATGCGACGCTTACTTTACTAAGCAAAATGCGGTCTGTGAATCTTGCGCTTAGAGTTTATCTAAAAATCGTTTGGGAAAAGTTTGTCGTCTGCCGAAAGATGTCTTTTATTTGCCCGAAACTAGATAGGATTTTGATAGGATTGCAATTTCAAAGTCTACTTTATTTTTCAATAGGTATCTATCTACCTGTGTCTGTATTCTGGTCACGTCTACTGCTAAGTACCTAATGTCGTTTCGAAGACCACTTCAATTCATAGCTATTACCATAATTACCAAATTCGATAGACTGATCGGTGAACGCAGTCCCCTAACCTCTGTAATTTTTATCAAAAACTGGGACGTTACTGGATCATCATTCCAGCCGAAATACGTCCACTGCTGGACATAGGCCTCCCCCAAGGGGGGTTTGCCATAATCACCACGCTTGGCAGGCGGGTTGGCGATCGCAGTATGGTGTTAAAATGCATAGAGAACGTTGCTGACCATTTTCTGGTAAGTCCCTTAGTCGCCTGGTGGAAGAAATAGGGTGGTGCTATTCTTTACGTCCGGCACCATACGGACAACGTTACTGGATTCGGAGGAGGAATGAGGGAAATGTCGTTAGGAAAGTTTTGAATATGAATGCTATACGATTAGGGGAAGACCTAATAAACGATGGATGGGCTGTGTGAAAGATGATATGGGTAGAACGAGGGTGACTATCGCGATTTATTTATTTACTAGCTGCACCCCGCGGTTTCACCCGCGTAAGTCTCGATCCCGTGGTAATATCAGGTTAAAAAGTAGCTTATATATGTTAATCCAGGGTGTCAGATACGTCCATTGAAAATTTTATCAAAATTGGTCCAGCCGTTTGAGCGTGAAGAAAACTCTTAAATTGACTTATACAAATTTAAAACTCAACTGCAAAACTAATGATAGAGCTCGTAAACAAAAGCCACGACCGCATAACAGAAAGATGCATATGCAAAAGATTTAATTTTTGAATCATAATTATAGCCTCTGAAAGGACGCCATGTTTAAGAACTGTATTGAAATAGTACATTGTGATACAAGGGTGGAATTTGCAATAACCTACACACCCGTGTAACACACGACGTTTTTCAATACACTTGTGGAAAATAGTAAAAAACAAATCAAAGAAATAATTAAAATTTTCAGAAAATGGCGCGTTTTTGCAACTGGACATATTTTTTTTACAACGAAAACAATTAAATTAAAACTGGTACTACGCCATGTTTAACAACTGTATTGAAAAGTATAATAATATAGTGTATCACCATAGTATTTAAATATAGGTATGTATGTTTTTGAACAAATAAATTATTTTTATTCTAATTCTAATAATTATGACGGAAACGCTTGGTTAGGAAAGCCTAGCTTTATAGCATCTCAGAAAGCTAACATATCTAATCTCAAAACGCCACTTCTCCCCTAAAATAAACCAACAATACACCCATACCTTCCAATATCCTGCACAGTAATTAGTTCCAGTCAGCCGCGCCCATTGTACTGTGTTCCCATTCTCACCGTGGTTGAACTTCTCCTGTTCTAAACTTTAGTCCGCCTTAACAGAGCCGCTGATTATTGTCATTATTCTCTTAATTGGCTCGTAATAGGCTCGGTTAGGCTAATAAGGTGTCTATTTTGTTTTATTTGGGTGTAATAGTGTCTATTTTAAAGGATTTAGATTTATTTATTTCTCAGTACCTATAAGGTACATTGAGATCTTACTTTAAACATTGTTTCACACATACTACCATTGTTGGTGTAGAAATATTAAATTATAAGCTAGGTACATGCAAATCAGAACTAGGTCTCAAAGATCTGCATTATAAGAATTATATAAAGAGTTAAAAAAATATTGTATTGAGTTTGTGAATTTATAATTCTCCTGACAAAAGAGTAGGTAGTCAGTGGTGTACCATTAACATATACAATAAATACATACATACACAAAGCATACACTTATCTAATAAATATACAATAATACACATGAAACAAGAGCAGGGAACTGTATTATGTAATGATGATGTTTAAGGAGAGAGGAAGTGTTTTTTTACCTGAATCTTAAAAGTGGACAAAGATTGAGCACGCCTTACCGACACGGGCAAGGCATTCCATAACCGCACTGCTTGAACTGTAAAACACTTGTCATAAAAGCTAGTGGAATGCATCGGCATCTCTAGTCTCAAGTTTTCTGATGACCTCAGATATCTATTATGTGTGTCATGAAGGAACTTGAAACGTTCTTTAATATAAGAGGGGGTTGTAGGATTGAACAGAATACTGTAGAGCTGAAATAAGATATGAGAATTCCGGCGAAGACGTATGGGTAACCACTTGAGCTTTGTACGGAATTCGGAAATGTGATCTAATTTGCGCAGGCCAAATATAAATCTTATGCAAAAGTTTTGAAGTCGCTCAAGTCAAGTCGCTCGCTTGTGCCTCAGTGAGATCGAGATAACTGACATCAGCGTAGTCAAAGATGGGTAGTAAAAGGGATTGTGCAAGCGCACAATCCCTTGTCTCCTTGTGCCTTGTCGAATGTCTTGGCTAAGTAATAACAGTCGTGTGGGTCGATTCATCAGATTAAGCTAAGCTTGCCGAGGTCGGTCCATGGATGGGTGACAATCTTTACATATCGAGACTCCTCCGTGACTCGGAAAACCATTATGACGGAGATTTATGCCAGTGACCTTGAGTAGTTAGCTTGCGTGTTCTGTACTGAGCTCACGCAACGCGTCGTGCGTTCAGTCAATAATAGGACTCGCCCATCAAGGAGCGCTGTCCCCAATTTGACGCATTAATACTTTATTATACACAAAATAAAAAGGTATTTTAATAAAACGCGTATACTAAAAGATCAATAATTATATTATCTTTAAATTGGTGATGGTGTCAGAAAAATACGCTTGGTAGATTTTGCGCCATTCTCAGTTTTTTATCCGCGTTAGACATAACTTTACAAATTAATTTCAATATATAATATACATAATCTAAAACATTCACATATTAAATTATTGAAAAAATGCTCTAATTTAACAAAATATTTTTTTCAAATCATTCACACAACTCGTTTAGACGTGATCTTCAGTATAAAATCATTAAAAGTCGTTTATCGTCGCCTTAAGCCGTTGGTCCCGGCTGTCGTTCGTAGATTATTGACAGTCGTTACGGGTCGTCAGACGCCCGAATGTCTGTCAACCGTATTACCAAGAGGTATCGTGTTACCCAGTAACTGGGTTGTGGAGGTCAGATAGACAGTCGCTCCATGTAAAATACTGGTATTCAGCTGTATCCGGTTAGTCTGGAAGCAGACCCCAACATTGTTGGGAAAAGGCTGGGGAGATTTTTTGTGTCTATTTTAGATGGGATTGTTGAGGAAGAAAACACTTACAAGTCAAAAAGAAATATAGCTGCACACAATGACGTATTATAAATAGATACACGAACATTAGTGGGTGGGATACTCAACTTCAAAAACCAAAACATCAACAATCAAAATATCAACACCATCCCAACCGGCGCTGCCCCAGAGTTGAATACCATAAAGCCACACTGGCTTCAAGATCACCTTAAATGTAAAAAGTTTTTTTTCAGTACTCAGTTTATTGTTTCGTCCCATGATCCAGTGTAAGTTCTTGTAACGGATATTAAGTTGGTCTCGCTTGGTCTTAATAAGGTGTTTCTTCCACGCTAAGCGTCGGTCAAGATGCAACCCAGTATCTTAGGCTGTCGTGGTGGGATAGTGTTCTATGGTGTTGATATTTTGATTGTTGATGTTTTGGTTTTTGAAGTTGAGTATCCCACCCAACATTAGTGTACTTACTCAAAAACAGCGTAAGCCATGATTGTAGCTACATACTTGCATACAGCGCGTGAAGAAAAGGAAAGACCTATACCGATATTTGTTGTTAGAAAGAGATGAACATACATATTTAGTTACGTCACTAGCTGCTGCATGTTCATTGGCGCGTACGTAATAATAATAATTATTATTACGTACGCGCCATTATGGAGCGCAGGTAACGCATCTAATTGGCTGTACAGGAATGTTTTATGTGGCCAAAATTGGAACTAACAACACTATTTTGGTTTTTCGATGGTTCTCCTCTTACCTTCAGGAAAGCCAGCAGTCCATTCATGTTGGCGATTCATCTTCGTGCTGGTTTGATTTGGAAACTGGCGTTCCTCAAGGCTTTCTCCTCTTCAGTTTTCTATTTTTATAAATCTTATAACTTCCGAACTTCAGTGTGCGTATCATCTGAATGCAGATGACTTGCAGTTGTACTATCATGAAAAGTTTGATGAATTACCTGACGCTTACATTTCACGAAACAATATAATAATAATACGCCCCCTAAAATCCTACCTTACGGCCCCCTAAAATCCTACCTTACGTCCAAGCTGAACACCTAGCTACGTGGGGGGCGGACACGCGTACTGTACAACTGTACAATAAACTTACGCGGCTAACAAAGGTAACCCTTTATGGAGATGAGTAATAAGAGAGTATATAATTTACGGTCGCTTCCCGGGGAGCGCCGGGGCGCATCTGGAGCCGATGCTAGGTGCCACAGCATGCGAACCAACGGCGGTGAGGAGTTGAGCAAGCGGGCTTCCACCGAAAAAATTGTTACAGCTGGTCGTAGTGAGTTGAACAGGCGGGCTCATTACGTAGAAGCCACAGCCGATTCCACGGGCGATGATACTATTTCATTATTTTCATCCATCCCTTCGACTCGCCCCTCCTACATGACAAGAAGAACAGCTAGCTTGTCCACCACCAGCACGCTTGATAGTGTTGTGCAGGAAGTCAACCTTGACTCTGAGCTTGCACCCACTACAAGCGCCCCAATTACGCGCAGACGATGGACACCTGAAATGAATAAGTTCATACTGCGCACTTATCTGCAATTGACCGCACTAGATACAGACAGAAAAACCTATCTTGAACCGCTCCACCTAAAATTTATAGAAAAATACCCGGACATGCAGGTTAGTCGACAGAGAATAGGAGACCAACGTAGAGCCATAATAAACAATAAATTACTACCACAAAAAACTATAGAGGAGATACGAAACGACGTTAAAGAAGAATTAGATCGTTTACAATATAATCATTCCAACCAACAGTCAAAAAACTCTATCGACCATGTACAACCAATACTTACACCTACACAATCTACCCAAATGCAACCTAGAACCCCAGAAACACATAGTACTAAAAATAGAAGACAAACTCGAATGAGATGGACCAGTGAACAAAATGAAGCTATCATGCGGTCTTATTATCGAGTTACAGATTTAGGTAGAAACGAAACCGTATATAGAAGACGCATGTATGAATATTTTATCAACAGCTTTCCTGCACTTGCTCATCTAAACGAACAACGAATAGCAGATCAGAGGAGAGCAATTATAAACAATAATTACATCACTAATGACAGATTAAATTCAATAAAACTAGAAATATCTGAAGAATTACGACTAGATAATCTTAATTTTAGCAACTTCACTAACGAAACGACGATAGTAAACCCAAACCACAGCAGTAATTCTGAAATTCAATTTGTAGACCGCATTGACATGAACTCCACACAAGAATCTTCACTTACTTTAAATCATACAGAAATGAACACTGCAAAAGAAATTCTACCAACTAATAGATGAGACCTTCCAACAAGCATTCCAATATTATAAAGAAACTAGTCCTACAAATAGAATTTATATTCCCAAACAAAAACCTTCTAAAAACTTGCCCGTATAGTTAGCTACCTAAACAAAATAATTTTACCTGAAAACGTTAATAAAGAAACTGACTTCTATACTTTACAGACTACTATATATTGTGCTGCATGGGCTGCAGCTAAAGCTAACGGAGCAAAGATAACCCTTCAACCAAGAGTAGTCACCCAAAGGGCAAAAAAAGAATATAAACCTAATTGGGAGACACGATTAGGACGAAAATTAAATGATTTACGATCAAAGATAGCTAAAATGACTCAATTCATTAATGGGAATAGAAGTAGGAAAGTAATGAAACACGTTAACAATATAATAGACCAATATAGAATTCACACTGTTCATGAAGAACCAAATACACAAATAGCTCACACATTAGACACACTTAAACAAAAACTGTCAGTCGTAACAGGCCGACTACAACGATACAAAGCATGTACCCAAAGAAAACTACAAAACACTAAATTCACCCACAATGAAAAACTTTTCTACCGCAATATTAGACAGGCGACATCTAACTTTCAGGATAACAACCCAAATAATGATGATAATAACAACCCTGACTCAGAAACGTTACAAAACTTCTGGGCAGGAATTTGGGAACAACCAATCGAACATAATGACCAAGCAGATTGGATACAAACAGAACTGACAAACAGCAACACAAATATTCAGCCAATGACATTTGAGCATATATCCCCAGAAATTTTCCATAAAGTACTTTCTCGTTTACATAACTGGAAAGCACCCGGTTCCGATAACATCCATAGTCATTGGTACAAAAAATTTACATCAATCCATAGTTTTCTATATAATCACATAAATACATTCATCCAGGACCCTAAAACAATACCATCCTACGTAACTTCAGGTACAACTTTTATGATACTTAAAGATCGTAATGACCTCTCTAACCCAGCAAAATATCGACCTATAACATGCTTGCAGACCTTGTACAAAATTATCACGTCTTGTATATCTGAATTAATATATCAACACATTGACACTAATAACATCTTAACTGAACAACAGAAGGGATGTCGGAAATTTAGCCAAGGCTGCAAGGAACAATTAATCATAGACTCATTAATCCTTAAAAAAACTCAAAAAACGAAAACCGATCTGTTTAGCATGTATATTGACTACAAAAAAGCTTACGACTCTGTTCCCCATTCGTGGCTTGCAAAAATCTTAGAGATATACAAAATACACCCAACAATAGTAACATTCCTGAAGGTCACGATGACAACCTGGACCACTGTACTTAGACTAACTTCCCCTACTAAAACAGTAGACACCAGCCCAATAAAAATTCAAAGAGGTATCTTTCAGGGAGATGCTTTAAGCCCACTGTGGTTCTGTCTTGCCCTAAATCCCCTATCTAATATACTAAACGCAACTACTTTAGGAATCCCATTAAAAAATACAACTACCGAAGGTCATACTGAGGTTCAACAAATATAATTAAATCATCTGTTGTACATGGATGATATTAAACTATACGCCAAAAGTGAGACTCAACTCTATGAATTAGCAAACTTAACAGAACAATTCTCAAACGATATTAAAATGGAATTCGGCATAGATAAATGTAAAATAAATTCAATTAGAGCAGGACAGAGTTACCAACACCAATACACTTTAGGAACAGGAGAACAGATAGAACCATTAGAGGAACAAGATAGTTATAAATACCTAGGCTACACACAATCACGACAGATACACTATAAAGAAACTAAACAAAAATTAACACTACAATTTCAACACAGACTAAATACAATTCTGAAAACGCAACTATATTCCAGAAATACTATCAAAGCGATTAACACCTTCGCTATACCCGTTCTCACATATTCTTTTGGGATAATCAATTGGACCAAAGCTGATCTGAAAAACCTTCAACGAAAAATTAATACCACAATGACCAAATTCCGCAAACACCATCCACGATCCTGTCAGCAGAGATTAACACTGCCGCGGAAAGAAGGAGGTAGAGGACTAATTGACATTCTAAACCTACACAACAGACAGATAAAAGCACTTAGACAATTCTTTATTTCAAAAACCGAAACTTCTATTCTTCACAAAATCATAACACACAACGACCAACACTTAACACCCCTAAATTTAAAAGATACATCTGAACAGAGAAATGAGAAAATAATCGATGACAAAATTAAGCTTTTAGAATGGACCCAGAAATCTCTACATGGAAGACATCGCCAAGACTTATGCCACATAAATGTCGACAAAGAGGCGTCGAACGCGTGGTTAAATCGAGGCGAACTCTTCCCGGAGGTTTATGCTTGCTATACAGGACCAGGTAATTGAAACCAAAAATTATAGGAAGTTTATAATAAAGAATTTAAATAATGACACATGTAGGAAATGCAATAGTTCTCCAGAAACGATTCAGCATATCACAGGCGCGTGCAAGTCAATAGCCCAAACAGACTACAAACACAGACACGATCAAGTAGCCAACATCATACACCAAAAATTAGCTCACCAGTACAAACTTATAGACTCCGTTACACCATACTACAAATACCATCCAGAAACTGTATTAGAGAACCCTTCAACAAAACTATATTTTGACCGCGCCATTCTTACCGATCGAACAATCCATTTCAATAGACCAGATATTACACTAATAAACAAGATAAACAAAACTCGATATTTAATAGATATTGCTATACCAAATACACATAACTTGCAGACAACAATAGCAGAGAAACTGAGCAAATACACAGAATTAAAAGATGAAGTCGCCCGACTTTGGCATTTGCAAAAAGTTACAATAGTACCAATAGTATTATCTAGAACAGGAGTCATACCGAAACAACTTCACCAGTCCCTTAATTCTCTCAACTTACCTCCAAATACGTATCATCTGCTGCAGAAAGCAGCCATACTAAACACATGCAGACTCGTGAGAAAGTTTCTTCAATGTGAATCAGAAAACCCACATCAAAACATAAATACGCAACCATCTTCCGTGCAACTTTCTGCACATGACCGCACTTAATCCACCTGATAATCACTTGGCTTAGGCCCGTGTTATCAGTTCTTCCCGGCTAGCCGAGAAAATAAAATAAATGTCAAAATAATAATACCGTTTTTAGGGTTCCGTACCTCAAAAGAAAAAAATAGGCTGTCTGTTCGTCTGTCACAGCCAATTTGCTCCGAATCTACTGGACCGATTAAGTTAAAATTTGGTACGCATATAGACTACTATGACCCAAACACGGGCGAGTAACGTAAATAAATTAATTATCAATATGAGGGTCACTTTTAGGGGTAAATTAGAAAAATAAAAAAAGTTTTTCATACTGTACCGTGCGACACATCAAATGAAAAGGCTTGTTGTAAGAATGTGAGATATATTTTTTGTATAATTTAAAAAAAAAAAATTTAAAATCGTTGCGTCTAGAACGCGTCTAACCTGACGTTTTCAAGCGGAATAACTAAAAAAACCGGCCGAGTGCGAGTCGGACATGCGCACGAAGGGTTCCGTACCTTTATCTATAAAAATGGCAAAAAAATCACGTTTGTTGTATGGGAGCCCCCCTTTAAATATTTGTTTTATTTTAATTTAATTAGTTATTTTTAAAGTGAATAAATAACTAAAGATTCTGTGAATATTTTAAGCCTCTACCTGTTGCTGTTATCAATATTTAAATAAATACTTAATTTTTTTTTTTCTATTCTTTAGTATTTGTTGTTATAGCGGTAACCGAAATACATCATCTGTGAAAATTTCAACTGTCTAACTATCACGGTTCATGAGATACAGCCTGGTGACAGACGGACAGACAGACAGACGGCGGAGCCTTAGTAATCTCCCGTACGTTTTTTTTTTGTAACTGTACTTTTTAGGGTTCCGTACCTAACCAAAGGGTAAAACCCTTTTGGTAGGAACCCAAAGGTTATTTACTCACCCATTATAAGTGAGTAAATAACCTAATTTACTGTCTTATTATTATTATTAACTTCTTCTATTATCTTATATAAATTAAAAAAAGTAAATTAAAAAAATATAAAAACCCGACTGCGTAAAAAGTGAACTCAAGGAAGATGGAAACAAGATTTATATAAATTAATACTAAGTATAAACAATCTCATGCAGTCGGAGGCAATAAGGTCATTATTGTTTTTAGGATACCGTACCAAAATGGTTTAGGGTACCGTATAAAAGTGGTAAAACGGAACCCTAAACTAACTAACCCTTAACCCTCTCTCATTATGGTGAGACTAAGTCTGTCTGTCTGTCACACCTGGATATCTCAAGAACTACTAATGCTATCAACTTGAAATTTAGAATAGTTTTAGATGACGTTTGCCCAACTATTTTGCAAACAAGAAAAAAAATATCTTATTTGCAAAAGGGACTGATAGGGGGTTTTATAAATTTGAAGTGGGGTTACTAGGGCATGTGGGTATCTTAAGAAAAAACGCTGTTTGCACATTCTCCAACAATTTTTTTAGGCAGCTTAGTTTCCAACTTTTAATGTTAAATTAAAAAAAAAAATACCGCTCCCCCCCCGCTTTTCTCCGAAGTTTGCATAGATTAAAATCTAAAATTATTCTATGTTATAGAAGTTTATGTAAAAATTACAGGAACGATGTCTCTAAATAGCACAGTTTTTCAGAAATAATCTGCATCGTATAATACGTACGGAACCATCGGTGCGCGAGTCCGACTCGCTGTTGACCGGTTTTTGTTAGTGGCATCAACATCGCCACATACGAAGTACGCGTCACACTGACGTAACGCGAATCCTGCATCGCGTAAGCAGAGTTTACCACGCAACTAGCATATATACAACGTCCCGACATCAACCGTCGGGCAGTTGCCCACCAGACACAACACCCGTCTGGTCGGAGGATCCTCCCTTTACTATAGAGTAGGAGTGAACTTTACACCCTGTTCCTCATACCACCAAACTGGTGACCCCGACGTGATGAACGTGAGCGCAGCCATCGTGCAACTACTTCAGTGTGACGTCATCATCATCACTTCCTGAAGCTTTCGAGCGGCGAGTCACACAGCCAGCCAGCACCCACGGCTTCAACGGGTATCCTGACCACCAGCATGCAGAAACGCGCATTCCTGGTCATCACCCACAGCCTCATCAGCAACCTTGGCACAGCACACTGCACTTTCGGCCGGTCCACAAGCAGAGAACATGCCCCTCCTGGTCGACGCCAGCAGTCAGCCACAACCCGGCGCTGTACTACATCCGACGCACTGGAGCATAACGCAGCGCCACCCCGACTCACTGGGGAATCACCGCAGAGAGTTCCGACTCACCGCGAAGTATGCGGCACCAGGTTCCGACTCACTAGAACCCTCTACTGGCACTGGCAAGTATCGCAAGATACACGACTCAGCCCACTATCGACCTCCGGTCTCCGGAGGGGAGTGATGTAGCGGCATCAACATCGCCACATACGAACTATGCGTCACACTGACGTCACGCAAAAATCCTACATCGCGCAATTAGAGTTTACCGCGCGACTAGCATATATACAACGTCCCGACATCAACCGTCGGGCAGTTGCCCACCAGACACGACACCCGTCTGGTCGGAGGATCCTCCCTTTTCTATGGTGGATGAGTGAACTTTACACCCTGTTCCTCATACCCCCAAATGTTGGTTTGTGTTTTTGAGGTCTGAAATACTAATTAAGGGGTGAAAGTGTTTTTATTTAATGTCGAAATTAACCTTCATCATCATGCATTGATATAATTCATTTCAACAATATTTAAACAAGTTTTTTAACTAAATAAAGACTTTGCTAAAAGGTCCCCGCAACCAGGTCATTGTAATATTATTAAAAAAAAAAAAAACTGAAAATTGCTGTGGAAATTTCTCACTTTTATTTTTTATTTAAATCATTCCTGATGGATGATGAATGGAAGCCTCTAAGACCGTTTAAAAAAAAGAAAAAAATCAAAAAACCCGACTGCGTTAAAAGTGAACTTTAAAAAAGGTGGAAACAAGATTTATATAACTTAATACTATAAACAATCTCATGCAGTCGGTCTTTATTGTTAAATTAAATTGAAGATGCCTCCGACTGCATGAGATCGTGTATAGTAAGTATTAAGTTATATAAATCTTCTTTCCATCTTTTTAGGGTTCCGTACCCAACGGGTAAAACGGGAACCCTATTACTAAGGCTCCGCCGCTGTGTGTCTGTCTGTCTGCCTGTCCGTCTGTCACCAGGCTGTATCTCATGAACCGTGATACTTAGACAGTTGAAATATTCACAGATGATGTATTTCGGTTGCTGCTATAACAAGAACTACAAAAAAACAGAATAAAATAAATATTTAAGCGGGCTCCCATACGACAAACGTGATTTTTTTGCTCGTTTTTGCTCTATATTTATAACGGCAACATGTACACGCTTGAAATATTCACAGAATATTTAGTTATATGTTCACTTTCAAAATAAATAATTAAATTAAAATAAAACAAATATTTAAGGGAGCCCTCCCATACAACAAACGTGTTTTTTTTGCCATTTTTATAAATCATGGTACGGAACCCTTCGAGCGCGAGCCCGACTCGTACTTGGCCGGTTTTTTAAAGTTCACTTTTTACGTAGTCGCGGTTATATTTATTCACTCTTTTTATTTTACACGTTTTTTGGTTAGGATTTTAAGACGGTAAATTAAGGAGTAGCTTATTAGCATGTAGAATCAATGCCTTACAAAAGAAAATCTTGTTATTCTTCGTCTCGGACCATAAATTATTATAAGTTTATCTCCTTTGTTATTCTTCGCCTCGAACCTTATTATTATAAGTTTCTTTTCTGTTTCAGCAAACTCCAATTGAAACAATACAATTGTAGAACTGGAGTTTCTTCGTTAAAAACAATATTTCCTGAGGGTTAAAAAGTTTTTATTAATTTAAATGGAACTGTGATTCTTTGTGTTGATTCGGAAGTGCCATCGAGAACTTCTTTATTCTTATTACGTATTTATTATTTAAGAAGCTTTACGAGTCGTCAGAAGACCGAAAGTTGGGAAAAGGCAGATGATGATTATTTAAGAATAGCTTTTTTTCTTTCTCTTTATTTCTCATCCTTAGTATTTTTATCATAAAGGCTTCTACAGACCGGCGCGACTCACGACACGACACAAAGGCACCGCTCGTCAGGCCTTTGTGTCACATCGCGTGTCGCGCCGGTCTGTAGAAGCCTTAACATAACCTAAGATCACGCTTGCATTCCCCGCAGGATTAGGCAGAACTGTACCGATAGTACACCCACATTTCTGTTATTTTTGAAGTCCCATGTAATAGGGGCGAGCCTATTTCCATCAACTGGGCATAAATCCTGACTCCGGGCTGCCACCGAGACATTCTAGACGGAAAAACCAAATAACACTTTGCCCGACCCGGGAATCGAACCCAGGACCACATACACAGCAGTAACGCTTGAAACCACGAGACCAATGGGGCAGTCCTGCAATTTTGATGTTATGCTAAACTGTGAAACGGGCTTACATACACAAAAGTAAATATATTAATCAATACATAAAGCTCTTTTCAGCCTACGCTATAATAAAATAGCAATCGCATATAGTTCATAGCACAACAATATTGAGCACCATACATTATTATTCCTTATTTGCTATACTATTGTGACATAATTATATGAAAATATCATGTGCCGCTCTAGCTCCTTGACTAGTATGAGGTCGCCCATGAAGCTCTCTAGATAGAGAGCTTCTCTAGATAGAAAGCTTCTCTAGATAGAGAGCTTCTCTAGATAGAGAGCTTCTCTAGATAGAGAGCTACTCTAGATAGAGAGCTACTCTAGATAGAGAGCTACTCTAGATAGAGAGCTTCTCTAGATAGGGAGCTTCATGGGCGACCTCAAACTAGTCTAGGAGATAGAGCGGCACATGAGCTTTTCATATAATTTTGTGTCCCGCCTGTCCTGCTCTTGGCTATGCTCTTCCAAGCACATTCATATGCAATTGGTCAATGTATGCAGGCGATTTCAGATAAAAAAACCGGCCAATTGCGTGTCGGACCACGCACAATGAAGGGTTCCGTAGTTGGGAAAATAATGATTACGTACATTCTTCTTAAAAACATTCTCCTAATAAGCGTGTGTTGCCGGAGCTCCGTGTGGTGCCGGACGTAAAGAATAGCATCATCCCATTTCTTCCCGTGGGTGTCGTAAAAGGCGACTAAGGGAAGTAAGTCCCTTAGTCGCCTTTTACGACACCCACAAAAAAATAAATGCATAGAGAACGCTGCTGCCCATTCTCTAGTAAGTACTAGAGAATGGGCAGCATCGTTCTCTATGCATTTTAACACCATATTGCGATCGCCAACCCGCCTACCAAGCGTGGCAATTATGGCAACCCTCCCCCCCTTTTGGGGGAGGCCTATGTCCAGCAGTGGACGTCTTTCGGCTGGAATGATGACTTAGCGTGTCCTTGGAAAATATTCTTTGAAAAGAAGTTACATTTTTTGTTTTACCCAGTAATGCTAACACCATTCGCTGACGCAGACATTAATTAGATCTACATGTGTACATGTGACAGGGTTTTCGGGGAGACGCTGCATAACCTGATGATCAGAACCATCCAAGAAAACCTGTGGAGATTGTCTTTGCTAGTGGCCTATTTGAGTACGGAGTCTGTTTAAAGTTTTCCAAGGCGGTCACGGCAACGACTCCTCAGATGAAAGGTTCTCTGATGGCTCAATGAAGGAGTCAGAAGACTTGAGCTTCTTCCTCCAAAGATCTCATATTTCCGTGGTGATGTTGCGATCTGATCTACTCACGCACCCTAAGAAACTTTTCAGTTTATAAGTCTCCAGGATCAATCAATCAATCAACTCAGCCTATACCAGTCCACTGCTGGACATAGGCTTCTCCCAGGCTACGCCACAACAGTCCTCCGCCTTCCGCATCCACTCTGTCCCAGCCACCTTTTTACGGTCGTCCGTCCATCTAGCTGGGGGAGTCAACACTACGCTTGCCGATACGCGGAGTCTCCAAGATACCGTTACCGACTCGTAGTCACACCAGATTGTCACACCAGTATGACAAACAGGACTGAGCTATTATAGTGCATTGGATGACGGAGTTCGTTTTCTAGTTTAGCCCTTTCTACGTTTACTTACGTTAGTTAAGATTCAAGCTAAGCAACACTGAAAAAAATGAGAGCTAACTAAGACTCTCTTAGTTGGCATTAAAATGTTTGGAATCATTATTTATTTAAAAACAAAAAAAAAACAAACAAACAAAATTAAAAATTTACTATAAACAAGATGGCATATTTGCCAGAACAAATTCATTTTATTTATATCAACAATGTGACATGTACAGAATAATCACCGGTCTTTGTTACATCATAACATGCTTTGTTTGATTTTACTTCTTCACACATTTGTTTATCAAATAATAATTTAAGTTGATGGTAACCAGCTAATTGTTAGCATTCTTTAAATTAAATAACTACCCATAATTAAACTAACTAATTACCTAATTGACGGAACTATGTTAATTTAACAAAGTTCTCTTAGCTTCAGAATTCAAGTTGTTAGGCTCGTATGGAGTCAAGATGCGTGATCACATTAAACAAGATTTTTGTTAAAGCAAACACTTTTTTTTCAGTGAACCAATAACGGAATTTAATCATTTTTTACGGACTTGAACTGGGTATAATACTTGCTAGTCGATATTTAATGGGTGGTAGAAATAAACCAGTGTGTTTCATGTCTCTTCACACTTCTCGAAAAAACTGAGCCTAATTATATAAAAAAAACAATGCGAAGTTTCCTGAAAGTTGTCAGCAAACCTTCAGAACAGTTAGTGGCGTCACCCTAAGTATAATTTACGGCCCCATGAACCCCCAAGTTATGAAACTACATTAGGTACGAGGATAGTTATGGGGGACGACAATAGGAAGATTTGGAACGTGGTACGTGTTGAGTGGTGTGGGGAATTGTTTTGACGTTACTAAGTTGCTGAATAAAAGTTTATTTTTACATGACTGCCCATTATTATATTTACAGGGTTCATATAACTAAGTACTAGCTCTAGTCCTAACTAGTGATGGATTAATTAGCATTCGTATTCATTGTTAGCATGCGAATACTCATTTAGCATTTAGCAAATTAAATGTAGTTGCGAAATTTTGTGAAATGCGTAATGAATTCGCTTCGTCGTACTTTTTATACTATCATACGTCAGAGCTCCTAACCCAGGCCATGGTGTAGCCGTGTGCCAAATTTCTTTCAAATCCTTTCAGCCGTTAAGCTTACCGTTGAAACGTGAAAAGGTAACAAACCGACAGAGTTACTTTCGTGGAAGTAACTCTGTATGTATTGAACTAGTAATTATGAAATGCGGAAAATTAGGTATAGGAGCACCTGCTGCAGTTTCCTGTAAACGAAAAATCAGCATCATCATTCAGCCGTAAAAAGTCAACTGCTGGACAAAGGCCTTTTTTTTGTTCCTTGTATATTCTTTTGCTGCCCTCCGCCCTAAGGCGGAAGGGTCTGTCTCTGACTCTTACTGACTAAAAACCCTGCCCCCTGTTCCCTTGCCTTGCCTGGTGCCAATTTTAACCCGCCTTTGCCACCACAGATCCGCGGGAAAGTGAGGTGTAAGACTCCCCCCGCGACGTCCAATAGGAGCGCACGTGGAACATTACGCGCCGCCGCCTCGGGTTCTAGTCCACCGTCCCTCCTGACCTGTTAACAGAGGCTGGAAGAGGGCGGAAATCACAAATCGAGAATTCGGTCTGTTCTGCGTGACCTGGGAATTGAACCCAGGACTTATGCTCAGTAGCGGCACTTCACTAACTCAGCATTAGCAGTAAGTAGTTAACTTACAAGTTAAGCTATTTTACAGTTACTATATTCTATTTGTCCGTGTGGTGCCGGACGTAAAGAATAGCACCATCCTATTTCTTTCCGTGGGTGTCGTAAAAGGCGACTAAGGGACATACTAGAGAATGGGCAGCGTTGCATGCATTTTAACACCAAACTGCGATTGCCAATCCGTCTGCCAAGCGTGGCGATCATGGCAACCCCTCCCCCTTTAGGGAGGCCTATGTCCAGCAGTGGACGTTTTTCGGCTGAAATGATGATGATGATGACATTATAATTAAGTAAATCAAAGCTGAATAGATGTAAATTATGTATAATAATTGAATGGTTATTGATTATAATAATTTATATCAGTAATAGCGTAACCCTTCCTGCTTAATTATCTGTGTAAAGCGTACTACTGTCTGTGTCTCACAGTTAATTGAACTAAGTATAGATTAACATACATATTGTAATACCACCTAAGTACTCAGAAACCCTAAAGACAACCCCCTTATTACAAAACAAGGTTTATCTTCAGACCCAGGTTTAAAACATGGAGCCATTATTGAATTTCGAACTTTATTCCGACTATGGTAAAGTTCCTAAACACAAAACTGACAACTCAGTACCGAACTAAGTTTTCAGTTTTGTATAAAGAACGGTATTTCAACCACTGTTACGTTCTTATTACAAAAACTAGCTGCATGTCAAAATATAAATCTTGTTTCTGTAATAAGGCGGAACCAGTCTAACCAAGAGGTATCGTGTTACCCAGTAACGGTTGTGTCCGGGTATGATAGGCAGACGCTCCATGTAAAATACTGGTATTCCTAAGCATTCGGTTAGCCAGGAAGCCAAACCCATTACAGTTGGGATAAAACTCAGCAGAATAATTGTAATACCTACTTATATCTGGATTCTGGAACGAAAATTAACTCAAAAATTTGTTAACGAATTGTCAAGCGCTCATAAAGTTGTCTGAATTATCAATCAAAAGTGACTTGCGTTTAATTTTGCTTCATCGTTAATTTTCCGTTCCAGAAACCGGGTACTGCGACTGGGAACCTTGGGAACAATTTCAATATCCACTCAGATCTAATTTTCTCAGGGGAACACCATTTTTCGCGTGATACCCCTTTTCTCAGGGGGTGGGGAGCTTTTTCTCAAGGGACACTACTTTAGCTCAGAGCAGACTGCTTAACCTCGGGAGAGAACCCTTTACAGTCTTCATAAGGATGTGTCCCAACAGGCGTTACACAGAGTGGTAGTTTAAGAGGACACAGTGCTCCCCCTCCATGTGCTGATGGTGACCACCAGGGTGGTTTTAGTGCGCTAAGAATATTCCCGAAGGTTCACTGAAACAATGCAAGCTAACTAAGATACATTTTCTTTTAGTTGGCATTAAAATGTTTGGAATCATTATTCATTTATTTACTATAAACAAGATAGCGTATTTGCCAGAACAAAATCATTTTATTTTATCGACAATGTGACATGTACAGAATGATCACCGGTCTTTGTTACATCATACATGCTTTGTTTGATTTTACTTCTTGACTTTTGTATATCAAATAATAATTCATGTTGATGGTAACAAGCAACTTGTTAGCATTATAACATTCTTAAACTGGGCAACATTTGAGTTAAATTAAATAAGTACCCGTAATTAAACTAATTAATTAGGTACTTAGTTGAAGGAACTATGATAATTTAACAAAGTTCTCCTAGCTTCAGAAGTCAAGATCTTGTTAGGCTCGTATGGAGTCAATATACGTGATTACATTAAGACCCAGATATATGCCAGTGACCTTGAGTGGTTAGCTTGCGTGTTCTGAACTGAGCTCACGCAACGCGTCGTGCGTTCAGCCAGTAATAGGACTCACCCATCAAGGAGCGCTGTACCCAATTTGACGCATTATTAATTTATTATACACAAAATAAAAGGTATTTAAAAAAAACGCGTATACGATCAATAATTCAATTATATTTAAATTGGTGAAGGTCTCAGAAAAATACGCTTTCGTAGATTTTGCGCCATTCCCAGTTTTTTATCCGCGTTAGACATAACTATACAAATTAATTTCACTATGTAATATAAACATAATCTAAAATATTCACATATTAAATTATTGAAAATGCTCTAATTTAACATATTTTTTTTCAAATCATTAACACTACTCGTTTAGACGTGATCTTCAGTATAAAATAATTAAATATGGTTATCGTCGCCTTAAACAAGATTTTTGTTAAAGAAAACACTTTGTTTTTTTTGAGTATTGGGCCTTTTGAAGGTTTCCCCCCGGCAACGAAAAAAAAGGTGTTAGATATAATCCAAACAGATAACCTATAACTGCCACACTTCGAGGGAAATGTCTTTCTACGACCTGTGACATAATATCTATTCTAAGAGTATTATTACGCCTTCCATCAAGAAAAAACGTTAATATATATTATTATACCCACGTACTACTTATTTTGTCAAGAATTACTAAAAAGTAACTACGCAACTTCATAAGTGGTGCCGGACGTAGAGAATAGTAGCATCCTATTTCTTCCCGTGGGTGTCGTAAAAGGCGACTAAGGGACTTACTAGAGAATGGGCAGCAGCGTTTTCTATGCATTTTTAACACCATACTGCGAGCGCCAACCCGCCTGCTAAGCGTGGCAAACCTCTCCTTAGGGAAGGCCCAGCAATGGACGTCTTTCGGTTGAAATGATGATGATGAACTTTATAAAGATAGATTAGGAGCACTCATCAATACTCATCCACTGAGCTTTCATTGAAACTCCTGAATTAGTACATCATCTGAATTTCCCTTTCTACGACCATAGGTAGGCAAAGGTATAATGATACTCTTAGATATAATGTCACAGGTCGTAGAAAGACATTTTCTTCGAGGTGTGGCGTTTATAGGTTATCTGTCTCAGTAAATATTTAATAATGTACGCACACAATTTACCTACTTTTCATTTGTATTGCCTAAATATCTAAAAAGGTCTGCAGATTATTTTTACAAGGACAAACTATATGTCTGTAAATATATCGTCCCCAAAAGCCCAAATATTCTACTAAGCCATGATTTATTACATATAACAACATTTACACAACATTGCCACATCCATCCTTCTATGCGCCGCGTCCAATCACAAAGGATCGTGTATTTATGGCACGTTCGCTCTGTCAAACATTGTTGATTTATTGTACGAGAGTTGATACGTGTGTTATGTGGAACTAACAGAAACATATGTTAGTTTTGGATCGTTTGAGGTGCCATTTCTTACATAGACTTTGGTGGAAAGTTTTCCATCATCATCCTCTTGACCCTCCTAATAATACCAGCCTCTTATACGTAACCTGTGCGGTACCGCACCGAGTGGACCCAACATGCTGCTGCGCCCTGCTGTGCCTACGACGCAGCTGTACATTACACGTCTGCACCACTCCACGACGATCGAGGAAGTCGTGCAGTATGTGAAAGTGAAGACCAACTGGATTCTGAGGGTCGAAAGGTTGGAATCGCGCCACGACATCAACTTTAAGTCATTTGTGGTACGAATCCCAACCAACCATCTACAGGCCTGCTTGAAAGAGGACTTTTGGCCGAAAGGTGTCGTAATCGACGTTTCCGAGGACGGTTACGCGACACCACGCAGCGAAACACGACGTCGAAAACGTGTGTTTAGTTATAGTTTAATTTGGTTTTAGAATATCTATTAGTTTATTATTGTTGTAAAATCTAATTTTGTGTATTTTATCTATGGGCCATAGATGCCTGACAATAAAATGATTATTATTATATTATTGTACCACTAGAGGGCAAATTCCTCTTCTCATAAATAGAAGGCACGAGCATTAATCACCACGCTTGACGGGTTGGCGATTTCAGTGGAGGAGCTCTAGAACAAAAGCCAATAAATCCATTTTACACCTTTTTTTTTCTTTTTTTCTGCCAGTTATTGTGCTCATACATACCATGCATCATTCAGATCGCAAAAAATCGTCTTAAAACCATTGATGTATTAAATAGGAAGATAGGCCACTCTCTAACATCTCGTAAATATTAAATGGACCAGATTTCGTGCGTCATGTGCTCGACAACCGAAATAGAGAGACATATTACGCGGGCTATAGAGGGAACGAGATAGCAATAATTGTCACTGTTACGTACCTACCCATAACAACTCTGAAAGAAACTACGATTCGGGTATTCCCCGCAAACCGAGAGTAATGTAGGTCGATTGTGTCCTTTCCCCTAATTTATGCGGTCCTAATCGAGGAGCGCGTACCATATCTTCCTATTTAATACATCAATGCTTAAAACGTACTAAATAAGGCTCTAAAGATGGGCAGCCGGAGCTAAACCCGAGAAATATACGTATTATTTATTTATTTATTAAAACTTTATGCACAAGTAAAAAAAATACTGTACAAAGGCGGACTTAATGCCTGCGGCATTTTCTACCAGTCAACCTTAGGGTGATGCAGAGACAAAACATGGTAGGTGCAACATAGGGGACAGATAACTCGAAAATCAAAAATTTATACTAATACATACATACATGCTAATAAACAAAATAAAAAGTGTCAGGAGAAATAACGATTGGTGGAGGAGAAAACGAATCAACGCTGGGATGATTCTGCCAACTTCTGTCGTATTCTTAAATTTCCGGATCAAAAACCGCTAAATCCTATAAAAATTGTCGAACCATTTTCCTACAAATATGTATACTCCGTTGGTTTAGGTAGTTAAATAAAGGTAAACAAAAAAAAAACCAAGTGAAGAGAGAGCTGTCAAGTAACAGACTATAGTTGTCAAAAAATAATAGGCCCATTTTGACATTTAACTTGAATCGATTTATCGTGAGTATCGAGAACCGAGTCGAATGGTTACCTCACTAGTTACGTCGCTATTGACAATTGCGATGTAACTAGTAAAGTGTCCATACGATACTCACGATAAATCGATACAGAAATTCCAAAAACAAAATACAAAATGGAAAACCCAACAATGAGTACCGATTACTCAACGTTGGGTTTTTTTTTTTCATTTTGTATTTTGTTTTTGGAATTTCTCAGTAGCAGCCCGGAGTCTGGCTCGCTTGTAATTACATAGGACTATTATGAAACATTAGTGGCGAAATGTGGGTGTACTATTAGTACACCTCTGCCTTACCCTTCGGGGATTACATGCGTGATGTTATGTAGTGTAAAATAAAAAAAAATCGAGGAACACGTAGGTATCTTTTATTATTTAACTACTAAAAAATAAAATCATTCCGAGCTCTACAGGCTGTCGCTATGCTTTTGTTTTGTTTACCTGCACTGTGTTTCATACAATCATGATATGAAATGGATAACCAAAATGCCGTTGTGTGGTTGCCTCACTGCACTCGAAAACAAAACACACGCGATACGACTCCGCCGCATTGCACCGCAATTCATGTCAACCTTTTTGCTAACAATCACATTAGGATGCTAGTTTTAGATATTCTGGAGACCAAAAGGCGTACTGTTTTTAGATAAGACATACTTAGGTACGTGTAACTTCCATCATGTTGTAATGAAACATCCTTAAGGCGCTGACAAGAGGCAAATGATAAAAGTAGGCTTGACTTATACAAAAAAATTGCCAAATCTATATAGTTTGTGGTAGCGGAAAAACTATGTTATTCTTAAACATATTTCTCAGAACTTGGTTATAACCAAAACACGTTTAGAAAAAAAATCTCGTTACAAATGAACGGTAAACTAACCCTTTACTTTGAGTTTCAATCCAAAATATCTGTATTAAATATCAACGTACGGTTGGTATTTAATTAATAACAAGAACATCTTATTTGTAAGCAGAACTTGTTTTTGTTTAGGGTTCCGTACCCAATGGGTAAAAAGGGTCCGCCGTCTGTCTGTCCGTCTGTCATCAGGCTGTATCTCATGAACCGTGATAGTTAGATAGTTGAAATTTTCACAGATGATGTATTTCTGTTGCCGCTATAACAACAAATACTAAAAACAGAATAAAATAAATATTTAAGGGGGCTCCCATCAAAATCGGTTCAGCCGTTTAGTAGTTACAAGGGAACATAGGAACGGACGGACATAACCCTCCTTTTTTGGCTTCGCTGCAGTCAGGTAAAAACACTTATTATTGAAGCTGACTCAAACACTACTTCGGTAGTGTTTGAGTCAGCTTCAATAATAAGTGTTGGCAAGGTTAATAAAATGTAAGTATATGGAACCACCACGCAAGCTTCCTCTACCAAATGAAATAGTACATTTTGATACAAGTGGAGAATGTTTGTTATTGCATTCGAGGCGGAATTAACACCCGAGCCGTAGGCGAGGTTGTTTTTGAGCCGAGAACTGCAATGACAAATGTCCACGTGTATCAAACGACGTTTTTCAATACACTTTTGAAGAAATAAAATAAAATAACGAAAAATATTTTTGTCATGAATTAATAGGAAACTATGATTTAATTTTCATTTTGTTCCGCGCTTTTTGCTTTCGCCAGGTTGAAGGAGAAGCAAAGGTATAAAGCCGATAAACAGCCTAATATGGAAAATAGAAAATTCAAATATTTTTGAGTTTAGAACACAAATAAATGTTAATTTGTTTTTGGAATTTGATTTTGATATTGACTTTAATTTAATTGTTGGATGTGATTGGAATAATAATTTGTTTTTGATTTTTATGCTACTAACATATTTTACTAAGTTTGAATACTAACACAATATGGATGTTCTTTTTTCCGAATTAAGTAAATTGAATTGAATTGAATTCATAAACATTATTTAAATATTCCAAAAATATGAACGCCGCGGCTGTAAAGAATCACCTTTGCCGAGATTTAATAAAAAAACACCTCCGAATAGAGAGGACCATCTCTGGCGCGAGACGGTGTGAATAGAAACCAATTTGGACTAAGTATAGGTACCTATAAGTTATCTGTGGTAATTTTTATTCCCGCACACGTGTTGGAAAATAAAAAGTCGCACGCGTGTGAAACACATTGCATTATGAGCCTAATCGTAGAGCGATATGAACCAGTTTTCGAGGGAGTGTATTGAAAAAGTACATGCAAATGGACGAACATGGCACTTCCTCCTTTTTTGAAGTTCGTTAAAAATGCGTTGCGTTGCGGCTGTAATATACGCTTGGCGTTACCCCGCATTTACACTCTTACAGGTAAAAATTGTATGTAGATAAACTCGTTTTCGACAAGTCTTGTCGTGTTTAGATATCGATACCATCACGTCTGCGGAGTTTAATTTAATTTGACCCTGTTTATAGGCTTTTTAATAAATGTGGCTTGTCGTTGAAAATAAAAATAATGTAATAATACTTTTTATAAAACTGAGCTGATCTTCTTAATTAATTCTCAGAATTTTATCTTTGTTCAAATTATTCTAAGATGTTTTAGTTGGCAGCAAAAATAAATAATGATTGGTGAATATTTTTTAAGTAAGAATCTTTTCAGGCATAAGATGTGGTTAATATTTTTCTATATTACCGTTCAGTCTGTAAAAAAATCTCAGAAAACCTTTTATAATAATTTAAGAATGAATTATTTTCTAAAGGCAAATCATTTTTTTTCTTAAAATCCAGATAATTAGTACCTAATGGTTGGCCAAGTTTGTTTGTGTATCGTATTTACGAGTTACGAGTATTTCCATGGCATGTTTTATTCATATATAGCCAAAAACATAAATGTTTTATTTAAAGCCAAAAATATAAACAGTTTTATCATAGAATATTTGGTATATAATAGAATTAATGGAAATGTATAAATGTGACAGGTTCACGCGGACGATTTAATGATAAATGATTCCGATTCAGACTCCGTCGTTATGTCGGATTAAAATCGGTTGGATTTAGGGCCATGAGAGCAGCGGGGATTAAACATAACATATTCGCCCATTAAACGTTTTAAAAGCTGTATTAAAACCAAACTTTATCAAAAAGGGTACCATAAAATATTTGATTATTTAGAAGACAAAAAAGCTTGGGATTGAGCTGCTCGCTTTGCTACTAACCTTGTGATAAAACTGGAAAATTTGATATTTTCATTATTATGCAAAATTATCATTTATGATTTTATATACCTACATATTGACATTGCTGAATATTAAATAATATTGCCGCGCGCGCGGTAGCGTGGGGCAGCTATTGTAATGGGAGTGTGTTCTTGAAAGGACTGAAATTGTAATATCTTGAGTATAAATAAGTGTACTGTGATTGTAATTGTCGAACAAGAAACCTTTGTGACGTAATGGTTTTGATTTAAAAGAGTGTTCATGGAGTTTCTTGCCCGTTCTTCTCCATAAGAAACTACTTCGTCTTGGAATGGGCAACTAGCTTCCCTTACTAACTCAAACTGAACGACTCCTTGAAAAATGATAATTCTAAAGTGCCTGTAAATGTTCTAATTGAAATAAATGCTTTGAGTTTGAGTTAAGTGTTGTGTGTGATTGAAAACCGACTATCTGCATAGGTGGTGGTGGTAATATTCTATGGTAATGCGTTGCTGATAGTGGATAGTGGATAGCCACTATCCACTATCAGCAAAGCATTACACCGGAGACTGATCAGAGACGTCACTGGGTTTCTCTCCGTGACATGTATATTGTAAATTTTTTCCCTTTGAAACTTTAGTATTTAGTATTTGGTAACTAATTACTAATATTAAAAAAAGTGTTGTTCTTCAAACATGCAAGTTATACCGTGGCAGCTACAATTTTTTCCGTAACTTCATAACTTAATTCTTAGTTCTTAATTTATAGAATTAAAAAAAAATCTTTTTACAAAGATTAAAGTTATTTTTCACCTTGTAGTCTTATTTTTTTAAATTTGAGGGGTTCCCTCAATTACCATGGGATTCCCTCATCAGATTCTGATTTGGTGGCAATGGGCCACGGGAGTATACCCATTCAAACAAAAAAAGAATTCTTAAAATTGGCCCACAATTGACGGAGAAATCGGTGAACAAACAAAAAATATACATCCGAACATATGTATAACCTCCTCCTTTTTGGAAGCCGTTTAATAATTAAAATCTCTCACCTGATACTGACCTGCAAATTGCAAAAAAACGTAATAAAATTTGAATTTCGTGGGCTACCCTGACGCGTTCGCCTTAACGTAAGCTATAACTTGTACTGAAACTGAATAAGCGCTATGTGGTGACAATAATCGCAAACACAGTTACTCCATTTTTTTTTTTAGGTAGGAAATTATCAAATAACTTCTCCCGCTCTGGGCGGAGCTAGGGCGTGTCAGACTTTTACTGAGAAACACAATTACTCCATAAAAAATGACATAAGTGAACGTAAACGCGATCGGTAAGTAAGTATAGAAACTAGTGCTCGGCCCTCTGATTCTTAACCCTCTACAGTTCTTTAGCAATATAAAAGTGCTACAAGGATTCTTTTCGCCCTCAAGGGGCGTTGTTGGTTAATATTTCTGAAACTGTCACAAAAAGTGTATTGACACAACAAGATGGCGAAGTTAGTTCTGATTTTGGCTATTTTACAAATGGTTGGACCTATTCATTATTCGAAGGGTAGGACAGTCACAGACAGTCGCTAACTTCATGGCCCCGTGTTCAGTGCCAACGTCAAATCCTGATTTCAATCCGATTAGCCGCTTTGATCGGGGCCCAATATTTTATGCCGTTTCATTCTTAAACATCTATCCGCAGTGATTGAAATAAGCTTTGCCATGGTAAACTGAATGGCTGCCTAAATTTCTATACGTTTCGTTCGGAATTAAAGATAATTATGTACCTATTTATTTATTTGTTTTTCATGAATTAATCAAGCTTGGTAAAACTGCGTTCCCACTTGTAACTGTAGGAAATTAGGTTATCGGCGTAAATAAAAAGCAGTACTTTGAATTTAAATAACGGTCAATTATATTGAACGTTTCACAAGGAAGGAATTATGTCTGATTCCTATCACAGCAAATATAGAAAGAGTAAAGATCAGAGAGCAGTTGGCGGTTTTATATTTAAACATTTAGTGACAGTACTGACAGTGTTGCCATTATCAGAAAGTAAGAATCGATTCATTTTTGTACAGTCAAATAGACTAAATACCAATAGTAACAAACACACCAACAACTCTCCCAACAATGTGACCAACATGTTACGCATACGTATAATGTGAACGGGGATTTTAGCATTTCACTCAGTGAACCGAACTAGTACAAACAAAGCGCGGTGACGGTCACCGCTTTCTGTAGAATCTACAGATTCATGGATTACTTTACATTGTCAAAAATTACTGGATTAACATTTCACGACAAATAAGTTTACCGCTCAGCGTTTAGAGTTATTCGTGGGTTAAATGCCCTGTGCACATTCTGCGAAACATTTTGGTCACTTTTTTGGGGGACTAGTTGGCTTGTGTTTGATACAACCGGGGAAGCAGCTTAAGACAATCTTTTCCAGGACCAGAAATTCTTTTTTAAAATACTTACTTACTCTTTTACCCTATTTCGGACAGCTATAGAATAATTAATAACGTGTTAAGGGGTTACAATAAAACAACACAATATCATTAAAATTAATTATATTGAACTTTCCCATGTACAAAACCCCTGCTTAAACATCTATAAACAATAATTTATTACTTACAAATTAGCTCAAATGCCTACCTACATATAAAATTCCCCTTTTCAAATATTCCCCTCCGTTACGTTAAAATTACTTTAAGTTTAAGTTACTTACTTGACCCCTTAAGTAATGCTTAGTGAATATTTGTTTGGTACTGGTGTCCTACGACGACTATCTAACTACATCTATCAGTTACTAAGTAAGTTATTATATTTATTAAAATACGGCCATTTTTTATTATTATTATACACGACAATAAATTAAAACATTAATTCAATCCTTATCCCTTACCTTAAATAAGTTAATACACGAAAATTATTTAAATACCTCTTTTATAAAAATCGGATACAAAAAGAAAAAAAACTGTCAAAAATCAGTTATGGTTTATGCTTTGACTTCCCTAGCGTTCTCAACAATGCTGGTTACAATATTATCTGTCGCCTTTCCTTTCTGATCTTCATTTTCGACCACAACTCTGTTGATGATATTAGCACAGTCCTTATTCTCAATTATACTGACATGGTTGCCTTCCAGATAGTGTACAGTGACCGTGTTCTCGGTGAACTTATCGAGACCGTAGTTCTCTTCAACGACGACGTAAGGAGGGTTTTCCTTTGGACGGAGAAGAATGATAGGAGACTGTAGTTTGGTGAAAGCCTTAGGATTAAAATTGAGGACTGCTTTGAGCCTGTCGAAAGTGACTGCAGCGGTATTGGCGATGAATTTATCGGAGTACTTGCTCTGTACTGGAGAGCTTTTAATTGTGAGGTTGACTCTTTCGTCATAGGACTCGATTTCGTTAAGTTTATCCAAGAGGTCTTTGGTGACGTCATTGTTGGGGGAAACGATGTCGATGGTGTGACAAAGGAGGTTGTTCTGCAGTTGCATGTCGTTCTTGAAGTTGATGGTCATTGTCAGGAGCGCGTAGAGGAAATCAGGGGCGCCGTCCATGCAGAATACTGTTCCCTTGAAACCTGAAAGAGATTGGGAGGTTAGTTGGTGTTGCTTGTAGCTCATAACGTGTTGACGAGTAAATTACAATGGTCTTTTTGAAGATGAAGTTGTTCTGTAATTATATAGGATATATTACAAAAATAGCTAAATGACATTGTAATTACAATCTAAGTATGTAAGTACAATCTAAGAAAACAATATAACATTGTTTATTTAGGAAATGCTTAGTAAACTTTACGACTTTTTGAAAACATTCAATCTAAGCCTTTAGGTACAAACGACTACACATCAAGCTATACATTTCCAGTATAAGCTGGTCTCGCGTTGTATATGATTTCCGTACAGTGCGAGATCAGCGTAAACTAGAAATGTATAGCTTGATCTGTAGCCATGTGTACTATGCAAGGTATTATAATGGTGATGTGAAAGGACTGCTTACCTTCCTTCTCCAGTCTCGAAGCCAACTCCAAGGTAAGGAGAGAACCGAAACTGTATCCGAGCAGCCAAAACGGAGCACCTGGAGCCAGTCTTGAGATCACCGTCTGAAAAAGAAAATATAGTTTGAAATACCACAAAAGCTAAAATTTAAAATAATAAATGGACGAATTGATTTTATTGAGACCGTTATTTATGTTTAAGTTATAAGATTTGGATAAATAATTGCAAACGACCATGAAATCGAAAATGAAAGAGTGAACAGTAAACATACAGTTAGTAGTTATTGGATTTGATAATTAGCATCAATTTGCAACCTTTTCTCCCAGATAAACTACATTATCAGTAATTAATATTGGAGTCCCTAGCCTCCCTATGATAGGAGAATCATTGATTTATTTTTAGCATCTCCAATAAAATATATATTATAAACAATACATGTCACATAAATCAAGGGCATCATCAAGTAATAAGTAGGTGTACTCCTACCCTTATACTTCCTCCGTGCCTCGGAAAGCACGTTAAGCCGTTGGTCGTCAATCTTTGATAGTCGTTACGGGCCGTCAGAAGCCCGAAAGTCTGACAACTGTGCAAAGCTGGGTTGTGGAGGTCAGATAGGCGGTGGATCCATGTAAAATGCAAACGCAGAGCTAAGAGGCTCATTGGCGACGTAAGGATTCCAATCTTCACAGCTTGGCCCATCGCCGCAAGGTTGTCTTCACAGCTTGGCCCATCGCCGCAAGGTTGCCTGCTTGTCGGTCTTCTACAGATTGTACTTTTGTGAGTGTGCCCAAGAACTCCACGACCTCATTCCACCGGCCCCCTTCTATTATTGGACATCTAGATGCACTGCAGGTTACCATATCTTCCTTGTTGCTATTCCTCCAGTTCGACTAAGTGTTTCCAAATGTCTTTTATAATGCGCACAGCAAAAGGTAGGCAAAAGAATGGAACTCTCTGCCTGCGTCTGTGTTTCCGAACGCATACAACCCTAATCTCTTCAAAGTTAGAGTGAACAGGCGTCTACTGGGTAAGCTCTCTCGATCGTCGACTTCGTCTCTGTCACCTCTGCCCTAGGCTAAGGTCAAGAGCAAATCCATCCTAAATAAAATCATAACATAACTGGCGAAATGCTGGTGTCCTTTACTCCTTCAGAGAATACGGTATGATGATGTTATGTTGAAGGGTTTTCGATGGTTCGTATCCACTTTCCATCAGCTACACCACAAGCCTATAAATCAACCTATCACTTAAAAATAGAACTCTTACCTGGTGCAGCCTATCAACCATCTGGTCCAGCGTCTCAGCCCTATGTTCCACTCCGAGTTGTAGCACGCAGACCTTGATCTTAAGTCTTCTGCAGAGCGGTTCCAGGACTGCTGCGCAACCTTCCAATCCTGGCAGCATGAATATGACGCGCTCCATCACGTGGATAGCCTCATCACCCTAGAAAGAAGAAATACAATTTTATAAAGGTTTAGAAAATGTTTTGGATTGGTGACCATGCTGGAAAACGCAGTGTGGGCGGACTTGGTGAAGCTCGCAGGAACCTGCTGAATGCGGTAGTCACAGCCAGTCACTGGACGTCTTTTAGTATAATGATGATGGTTTGGTAAAAATACTGAATACAATAGAATACTCTTTATAATGTACACCATAAAAGTTACAGATATTAAATTTAAACATTTAAATTTCTCTGTTAAATTTAAACATTTAAATTTTTTAAAAGTTTAAAAAGACAACCTTTGGATGGATTAAAGGGAGCAGGAGAGACAATACTGCAGGTTGTCTACTGCAGGTAGTGTGGTACTGACACTAATTATTTGAAACAAGAAAGAATGTAAAGGAAGAAAATAGATACAAAACTAGGAAACACTTTGGCACTATTTGCTCATAAAAGATAATGATGTACCACCCATAAAATTAGTTTTTCTAAAGAAACAGACAAAAACTATTTTTAGAACCAAAAGGACCTTCATTGAAGCTGTTTCAGATCAGAAAATTGTTGTGAACTTGCACCCGAGAGATGTTTCACTTATATCAGGACTTTCGCAAGTTCGATGCTGTTTCTTATTGAATGATCTATTAGAAAACTTTGCAGTATGAGTGGAAAGTGTTGAAACTATCTATCGGAGAACAAACAGCAGCGATCGTTCGCTAGGTTTATTGTATTTCCTTGAGAAAATAAATTTTGCAGTGAATCTAACTTCATTGTGGACTACTCGCTTGTATTAGAAACTTTTGCGTTTATATTTCTACCTACATTCTGTTTTCGTATAATTCTAAACGTAACGTTAACACATTTTGCTTCGAAAGAGATCATTCAAAATAATTATGATCTTTATTGAATCTTCAGGATACATCATGGAGAGCAATTTTTGACACCGTAATGTAAATCGGTAGTAGGTAAAAAGTAGGTAATCTTACCTCAACAGCATCGCTGACCATGGTAGGCATGTATACAAGGGGTTCAGACACGGTATTCTCGTCTCCGAAGTTCCTCATGAGCACCTTAAGACCGACATCGATGTTAGCAGGACGAGACGCTGACGTCGAGGCCGCGGCTTCACGCTGTGCTGTTAGTTCTACCAGCCTGGTGGGAGAAGATTGTTCAATAAGAATCGTGTAGGTACACCTAGTATAACGTCCTCCTCTATGTATCTTAAAAAATGACCGACGATCTTTAAAAAGTGGCTGGAACTGACTGGATGATGGCGCAGAACTGGGTGGTAGCAGCTAGCAGTGAATGGTAGGCTGAATTGAGCATGTATTGGTAGCAGCTAGCAGTGAATGGTAGGCTGAGTTGAGCATATATATTATTAGGTTTGTATACACAAACCTAATAATATATATATATACACCTACACATAATAATTATGCACCCAACTAAACACATATTAATAATTTATAATAATAATGAATTGCTTGAATTTTATTGTTACTTTAGCCCTCTTCCTCTCTCCTAATGTTTGCTGTGCCCGACAGGGTCCATATTGATCTTTTACTTTTTTTTATACCATCTATAAATACATATGGAATGCAATAAAGAATTGAGAATTGAGCATGTATGGAGAAGTTTTTGTCTGGACAGTAAGAGTGTAAATGATGCTTAGTGAGTTCTTTAGGATCAAAATGACTAGGCGATAAAGCTTGTGCTAAAGCGTGCAACGATGTGGATGAATCGTGTCAATGAACGAAAACGTCATTTAAATATTGTAAAGACTTGATGATAGAATTCGAATTTCCATCTCTAATCACGTTTTGACTTCGAGTGAGGATCACGATTAACAAGAGATAAAAGGAAGATCAACTAACGATAAGTCTGTGATTGACGCTTTGACGTTAATTAATTACCTACATCAGCTTACATCTCAAAGATTAAAATCCGACATCACAGATCCAGATCACGAACAAGAACAATGGCGCCTAAAAATAAAACCGAATATTGATAAAGTAAAGTAAAATTATGAAGAAATGTGATCTTTCATCTAATTTGCGGCAAAAGTCTGTTACCTCAGAGGGCTTTATGTAATATCTCAGACCTCAGAAAATATGAACAAAATGGAAATATAATTCGACACATTTTGCTTCGGGATTTTTTCTTTATGGTTGGAATAGCAGGTTGTATTAGAAAGAGTTTTGTATTATTTTCTTTAGCTAGTTTTTTCTGAAAACGTTTTTGGAAAAGCGAGTCGTTTCGGGCAGAAAATGTTATTTCAAGTTTGTATACGTAGTGGTTTGGGAGTTTCCGGTGGTTTGATAGCTGAAGAGTTAGTTGTCGAAAATTTGAGCGACAGATTGCGTATTTTATACTTCGTGATGATGTAGAATGTCAAAAGTCAAAAATTTGTGAAATTATAATTTTTATATCCGGAAATAGTTATTCCAGAACATGAGTCTTGCAATGACTGCTATTGATTAGAGAAATATTGATAATTATGTTTGTGAAATAGCAGGTAGAACATAATAGAGTATTTGACTTTTTTTTTCGACTTTTCGAAACCAACAAAAAAAACAAGCCACGGTAAAAAAAATTGTTTTAATATCTCAAAAAATGTCAAAGTTGTATGCGTTTTAAAGCCTACTTTAGACAGAGACAGCGCTGCTGCGGTCTGACGTCACAACACGAACGCCATAGTAACTTCGCGCCATTTAGTACAATGATCGTTTTGCGTGACAAAGATCGTAGAATAATTTCAAAAGCGTGTAACTTCTCCATTTTTCAACCGATCGTGTTTTTTAGTAACGCCTATATTAATAGAATAAGTTCATTCATGAATGTATATTGTTGATAGCAGTCAAATACCCTATTCACGCAAAAATATGACCTAAAGTTGGGCATAGATTTCATCTTTTGCTTACCTGGCGAATGTCAAAGTCCTAATGTCCTGGGCAGTAAGGAAGATCTCGAACTCTCTCTCCAAGGTCTGCTTGATCTCCACAGCCATCATACTGTCCATTCCCAGCTCGGCAAGGGACACTTGTTGGGATACCGTCTTCAAGTCCTTGATACCTGGTGTAAAGAGCATAGATGTTGAATTGAAGAAATTTGACAGGCGACATTTTTAAGTACGCGCATTCGTCGCGATCATTATTAGTACACTGGATTATGTGGATTTAAACGTGTCTAAGGCTTCATTTTCCCAGGATGGTAAACACAATACATGAGTGCGATAATTCGCCTGGCCATTCTTACGTACAACTCTTCCATAGACATTTTCGCCTGTCGACGGTCGAGAAACTCTCTTAGTGTAGGTTCTGATTAAAAAAAAAAAACCGGCCAAGTGCGTGTCGGACCACGCACAATGAGGAGGCTTAGGATGAATTTATCCCGAGAACAAACTTAACATTGTAGTTGAAAAACATGATCCCCATACATTCCAACAGCAAATGTATGTTTGTACGCACATTATTCAGTCATTTAACATGTTATTTTAAGACCACAGACTTCTTATAGGTTTTCCTGTAATATACAGTATGTAACAAAAACCATGTTGTTCCTTCTACCTACGTTTTAAGAATCGGTATACATACGTAATAAAGCAAGTCATGTATAAAAACTGTTCAACAAAAATAATTAAAATTAATTAATATTTGTAATGTTTAACTGATTCCTAACCTCTTTCATTCTTTGATTTTGACTTCTCGACTAGCCAATGCTTAATTTTTTTAAATTATAATTCCACCAATGTTGTGCTTGTAGGTTAATGTATACGTCCCTAAAAGGACAACAGGGTTTTTGTTACAGTATAAGAACTATTTTCTGTATTTTCTATGAACTATTTTCTGTATTTTTTTCAACAGTTTAGTCTGAGTAGTTTCTGAGATAAGGGGGTCATTTTTCATCTATTTTCTTAAATAATTTCAAAAGTATTTGTTTTAAAATTATAAAAAATATATATATGAAATTTTTAACACAAGCCCTTTCATTTGATATGTCACACGGTACAGTCAGAAAATCTTTTTTTTTATAATTTTCTAATTTGCCCCCCAAAAGTCACCTACATATTCAAAATTAATTTATTTATATAACACGTCCGTGTTTGGGTCACAGAAGTTCATATGTGTACCAAATTTCAACTTAATCTGTCTAGTAGATTCGGAACAAATCAGCTGTGACAGAAGGACAGACAGACAGACAGACGAATTATCCTATATGGGTTATTTTTCCTTTGAGGTACCAAACCCTAAAAACAATTGTTACCTTTTCTAGAGTTCCAACTTCAAATGTCTGATGAAAAAAATGTGCCAGTGGTTGAATATTTTTTTTATCCTGGATTATTCGACACCGAATCTAGTCTTAACTCAACACCCCACTACTGGACCCTTTTTGCTTGGATTCCCACAAATAACCAAGTTAAAATGAATTTGTAGTAAGAAAATTAAGACATACCTTGATGCTTAAGTTTTAAAGTTCGTTCGAAATAGGACTGCATAATTAATATTGCCAATTTGAAAGCCAAATCTAATTAGCCTTATTATGTAAGCGATTTCCATTTGTACACATCTCTAAATAGGTACAGTAGTACCCAATTGATATGGCTTACCGATGTACCTGCGCAGAAGGTGAATTTTAAAAGTGCGGGAAATGCTATTGACCAATCGGCACGCTCCACGCACCGTGGTTCTTTTTCCTGTACCGCTATTGGTCGGCAGCTGCCGCCATGTTAGAGCGCGCCGCGTGGCATGTTTGTCAGCCGCCATACTTCTGATCGAGTGCACGCTAGCAGCTCCAGTGTATTATGAACCTTATAATAGTGTCCTAAGGTTGATTGTAAGTTTTAAGCATTCTTTCGTTAATCTTCGGGGCCATACTTTCTTTTCTGTGCGAACGAAGATTCACGACGCGCCTTATCAATTGGGTACCACTGTACTCCTTTGTTTATATTCGAGATTATCAGAGTACCAATAACATAATTATCAATGTAATTATACGCATGTAACTAATCTTACAACAGATTATATTCATGTTAATGGTTAGGCCTAACCATATTGTTATCATTGTTTAATGGCACGGCAACGTTATCAACAGTTCTGGCTGTAATTTAATTGGAAACTACCATAACCTCTATAACTTAATGATTGAATTTGAAACTTCAGGGTAGTTAAGTTACCTTTACAGCATGTATTAGAAAGGGTCACATTTGAGGGAGTGGAAACGAACATCAAACTGAACTTTCTCCATTGGACCAACATCGTAATCACGATAAAATTTATAAACTGACCCCTACAAAACTTTGATACCTATATTATCATCATATCATATATCAGCGGTAGATGCTATGGAACTCAGTGAACTGGTGTTTAAGATATACAAATGTGTTCTTAACAGCAAAATCTTGAAAAACCAGGGGCCCAAGTCTGCTATTTTTATAAATTCAGTCATTCCAACATGATCCCACTGTCATGCCATTGTCATTTTGCTAAAAGTTCGTAATCTGCTAAATTCATAATGGTCGATCATTGGTCGGTCAATGTTCTCGTAATAGAGTTGTGTTAATAGAATGGCATTGTCGTATTGCCATTATTATAAAACCCATTAGTAGAAATGTCATTCATTTGTCATTATGTACGAGATTACCAATAAATGCAATTTCTTTCAATGTAGTGTCAGTGGCCGACCATTGGAAAGTCATAATGACGCCATTATAATAGTAGATTACCAAACTTGTCAAAATCAACAATTATGAAATCAATGATCAACCATTCCGACACTTTTGTAATAGCAGACTTGAGGCCCTGGTTACCTACTGAATAGATTATGTTTCAAATCAAGCTAGGCAATGGTTTTAGTTTGACATTGCGTTATTTACGTTGTTAAGCTGACAAATTTTTTGAACGTATAAAGCAATGAATTTGCAATAACTTCAAATTCATTCAAATTGTAATCGATAGTGTGTTACGCTATTGGAGTGCTGGACAGAGTTGATTGAGACTTTCATTAGATGTTTTAGGACAGATTTTAGGTGCTCACTTAACAAACACTTCCACACAATAGGCATAATGGACAGAACTCTCTGCAGGGCTTGGGCTCTTTGAATGCATAGGCTTCACCCAGATCCTTCACAGATATCCTAAGCAGACCAGGAGACCTAATTAGCTTCTGAAGGGAGGTGGGCTGGTTGGAATAACAAACTGACGGCCGCCATGGCCCACGCACAATGGTCCACATGAAGGACTAAGTGTGGAAATCAAACTCTCCAACATAACATAACAGATATTAGGTATGATATTAACCAACTCACCCATAATCTGTGCTACAGCATCCACAATGTTGCCACATCCGGATCCACCAGCCTTCTTCTCAGCCACGACAATGGATGACACGATGGGAGCGTCCTGCTTCATGAACTTGTCGAGGGCAGACAGACAGGAGGATATTCTCTGTTGGAGGGTTCCACCGATCTCGAGTTGGACGTCGTCGTCCTGCATGTCGGCTACGAGACCGACCTGTGGGGGTAAGATTGGGATTCGATTTTGTTTCATTAAACTCAAACTCAAAGCATTTATTTCAATTAAACCAATTATAGACTTTTTTGAATTCTCAAAGAGTCGGTCAGTTAGTCAGAAAGTTGAAGCTATTTCCCATTCCAAGACGTAGATCTCGATAGAGAAGAACAGGCAGGAAAGTTCAAGGACACTCTTTTAAATCAACATATAACAAACATTCTGGGTACATTATACTTGTCGCTTCTTTATGTGAGAACAATATTATAAAAACAAAAAAAAAATGCAATTTAAAATATCTAAGATTAAAAGATTACGAATGCAGTTAAGAGATGACCAGTCTCAACTGACGGCACCCGTTCACGAACATGTCGCGTGGATCAGCACCATCCAGCTCAACCATTTTGTAGGGAACCGAATGATCCAACACACGCGCTACCAGCAGCGAGACATTTATAAAAGTGAGTATAAAAATAAAGGGCTTCTTACTGGATGACTACTTGAATACATGGATTAAAACGGTTAGGCAGCACTGTCTCGGTCAGCCGCGAGATGGGTGACTAAGATTTATTACCCAACAAGTCCCTTTCATATTGCGGTATTCGGTCTCGATGTACCACCGCGAACGTTCCCGGTCGACCACTTTTCAACCTTATTACTATTAATAAGGTTGAAAAGTGGTCGACCGGGAACTTTCGCGGTGGTATATTGAAAAAAAAAATAAGTTTCGGGTAGTCAGAAGTGAGAAATCCTGATGGATATCGTTACTGTACAATAAAGGGTAGCGAAGGCAGGAAGATAATCTTTCCAATTTCCTTGTAAAAAAACTGCAGATATTCAGGTACGTACACACGGCTACACATCAAGTTATACATTTCCTGTATAAGCTGACCGCTCATTGTACGGAAATCCTATATAATGTGAGATCAGCTTATACTGAAAATGCTTAATGTGTGTACATCTGTATGGCTTCAATATAGCTAGGTTTTGTAAGCTAAATCTATACAACATGTCCCGGAATTAACGCACAACCTCTTAAGGGGTCATTGTACTCATCATTATGAATTACTTTTACTATGGGAACAAACCTAAAATCACGAAAAAAAATTAGCTGTTCCCTACAGTTTGACGAGTTATGAGAACATAAATGTAGGGAACAGCTGATTTTTTTAACGCGATTTCATGTTTGGTCCCTTAATAAAAGTTGTTCATAATGATGATTACAATGACCCCTTCAGAAGTTGTGCATTAATTCTGGAACATGTTGTAGGTATACATACATATTTAAAATGTGTACTTTAAGCCATCTAGTAAAGAATAATTACTTAACAGTCGCCGTGCTAGCTCTTTTTCGAGTCTATTTTTATTTGACCCTACCTCCTCCATGAAGAAGCTTACACATTTCCAAAAGAAATAATGTTATAATACTCACATCACCAACAGCTCCCCACTGCACGGCCAGAGCTGGAAGGCCAAGCTTCTTCCTCCATTCGCAGATCCTCTCCATCACGGAGTTGGAGAGACCGTAGTTGGTCTGACCAGCGTTACCGCGACCGCAGGACACGGATGAGAAGATCACGAAGTCCCTAAGAATAGGAGATTATAATAAGAATTCGTCTGAGATGCGTGGAGGTCCAGGTCTTGGCCAATGTTCCTACTGCTGGGACACAGGCCTCCTCTCTGTGAAAGGGAGTGGGCCGTAATCCACCACGCGGGCCCAGTGCGGGTTGATAGATGTCACATTTCTTAGAATTTTTGGTTCTAGACATACCGGTTTCCTCACGAAGTTTTCCTTCACCGATTTGAGAGCAGTGCTGATGAAATAATTTACACAAAGTGAAGCTCCTACGTCCGAACCAACGACGAAGTCGGGGCCGTTACCACTGGGCCACCACTTACACTGACGCAGAAAAGCTTTACAGAGCCTTCGCATAGACTAAAAATAATGTTGAATAGCCCAAGTATAGCCTATTCAATTTGTGCAAAATTTGAACAGAATCTACTTGGATGTTTGTTCCGGATTGGCGCAAAAACTACTTTGCGCCAATCCGGAACAAACATCCAGACAAACGGACACAAATTCCAAAAACTATATTTGCGGCATCAGAATCGTTCCTACACCTCCAAAGCAAAGAATTAAAAAATAGTACATTTTGATACAAGTGGAGAATGTTGCAGTTCTCGGCAATCTCGGCTCAAAAACAATCTCGCCTACGGCTCGTGTTAATTCCGCCTCGAATGCAATAACAAATATCTACCTGTATCAAACGACGTTTTGAAATACACTTTTGAAGAAATAAAATAAAATAACGAAAAATAATTTTGTCATGAATTATTAGAAAACTATGATTTAATTTTCTTTTTTTTTCCGCGCTTTGCTTTCGCCAGGTTGAAGGAGAAGCAAAGGTATAAAGTCGATAAACAGCCTAATATGAAAAATAGAAAATTCTAATATATTTGAGTTTAGAACACAAATAAATGTTAATTTGTCCATTAACGTTTGTTTTATTGTAATAATCATGGTATTCTATTTATAAACATTATTTAAATATTCCAAAAATATTAAAGCCGTAAAGACGCATCTTTGCCGAGATTAAATAAAACATCACCTCCGAATAGAGAGGACCGTCTCTGGCGCGAGACGGTGTGAATAGAGGCATTGAACCAATTTGGACTAAGTATAGGTACTTATGTTATCTGTGGCAATTTTTATTCCCGCACACGTGTTGGAAAATAAAAAATCGCACGCCTGTGAAATACATTGCATTTTCCGTTAACCTAATCGTAGTGCGGTATGAACCAGTTTTCGAGAAAGATTATTGAAAAAAAAAATTACAGTTTTGACATTACGTTACTATTTTATTATACGTACAGATAAATTAAGAAATAGCTCAGCAATTCAACTAAACCCAACCCTCGTAAAAAAATTAATGAGTATATTCTTTTACTGCGGAGTACCTACCTACGTATCAAGTTTGTACGCGTAAATGCCGCCCTTTGTTGTTGCTTCCACAAGGGATTAATAAATAAATTCTGGACACTATAATTGAACTCCCGGGGAGAAACTTCAGTCGTAAAACTTGTTCAATAATCTACTTCACCGAGATACTTCAATGTTGCTATCATTAAATAAATTTGAGAGCATATTTTGTTAAGTACCGAATAATATTTTATGGGTAATAATTTTTTAAAAAGTACAGTGCTTTTCTATTTCATCACCACTGCTCTCAAAAGGGTGAAGACAAACATCGTGAGGAAACCGGCATGTCCTAGAAACAAAAAATCGAAGACCATGTGACATCTGTCAACCCGCACTGGGCCCGCGTGGTAGATGACGGGCCACTCCCTCTCACAGAAAGGAGGTCTGTGTCCCAGCAGTGGGAACATTATAGGCTAATTATGTATATATGTGTGTAATTTTTACAACTGTTAGTTAACATTAGGGAGGAGGTTATTATGATAAGTTGAAAAAAATATCGTGCAGTAATTAATTTTTTCAGCAGTTGGTTTTTTTGTGACAGTAAAACATGAACATCATTATTTCAGTCGAAATACGTCCATTGCTGGAAATAAGCATGAAACCCCGGAGTTTGCCATAATCGCCACGCTTGGCAGGCGGGTTGGTGATAGCAGTATGGTGTTAATGCATAGAGAACGCTGCTGCCCATTCTCTTGTAAGTCCCTCAATCGCCTTTTACGACACCCACGGGAAGAAATAGGGTGGTGCTATTCTTTACGTCCGGCACCACACGGTACTTGTAAACATGAACATGATAATGTAATAAAAATAATATTGGTCGGTTATTTCTTCCTACCATGACAGTACAAAAATACTCAAGTTATGTAATAAATGAATGGACAGTAAAAATGTTGGAATGGGTGGTTAGGTAAATAGTTCAGCAGTTCATAGGTTAAGGTTGGTACTGTGACCAACCACGAGCGATCCGAATTGGTCTCATTAACTAAGCCAGGCCCTGCAGTCTCGACATAGTTACATAGCGATCGCTTTACGACCGACTCGGTCGCAAAGTCCTAACTAGACTCCATCCCTCGACGGTCAAAAATGCTTGACAAGATTGTGATTTTTTCGTGCTTATCAAGCAATTTTTACCGTTTAGGGATCCCATTAGGACTTTGCGATCGAATTCGATCGTAAAGCGATCGCTATCTATTTCGAGACTGCAGTGTCAGGGCACCCCGACAAAATGGGTTAGGTTAAAAACTGTGACCAACAGCGCGCGAGCCGAGCGAGCGTTACTTCCAAGTTAGATCGATTTCTTACCGACTAACTCCGATTTGTTAACTGCCCACATGTAACTGTCCATTCAGTTATTTTACTGCACAATTATTTATTTAATTATCCATTTAAATATTTGTTATGACTAATTTTTTTAGTTTACTGCTCAGCTTTTACTGAGATTAAAACTAAACGCGCGCAAGCCGAGCGAGCGCTACTTCCAAGTTAGATCGATTTCTTACCGACTCTAATTCCGAATTATTAACTGCCCACACGTAACTGCCCATTCAGTAATTATACTGCACAATTATTATTTAATTATCCATTTAAATATTTGTTATGATTCATTTTGATTTAGTTTACTTGAGTTTATTGCTCAGTTTTACTGCCGAACTTGCTACCCTACCCACCCTTTGTTCGCTAAAGGGCAAATTCTCAAAACGGCAAATTCTTATATGGGCATAACATGCATTTGGTAATTTTTAATTTACCAAAACTACAATAAACAACTGGCGCTTTAAATCAGTGCCATTATTTAACATCCTTCATTTTCTGAGACAGTGTGCACCAACATTGGGTCGGAGAGAGTGGGGTACAGTAGTACACCGAAAAATATCGGATATTCACTCACATGTAATCGATGACTACAGTATTACCCTACCATATTTCCAAATAACAGCATAATACTGAGATTTTTTTCAACAAATTATCTTTTTACCTGACTGTGGCGAAGCCATGAAACGAGGGTTGTGTTTGACTTGTATGTAATATGTACTATAAACAATCTCACGCAGTCGGTAGTATCTTTCTAAATTTAATAATAAAGACCTAATTACCTCCGACTGCATGAGATTGTTTATAGTATTAATATGTTAGTTAAATCTTGTTTCCATCTTTTTTAAAGTTCACTTTTTACGCATTCGGGTTTATTGTTTTTTTTTTGTGAACAGACAGCTGTGCTATTATTACTAAAGCAGTCCTAATAATTAGCAAAAGAGGTGATCTTGTGTAGTCTTATATAAATTCTTATATAAGTAGTATTGTATAAATTCAAGTATTATATGTGAACAGACAGCTGTGCTGCTGGGGAGTTTATTGCGCCACTTCTTCTTCCCAGCTAAAGCACTAGGAAGTGGTGAAGGGTGGGCGTTTTTGGGGGACTGTCTCATGTAATTTTTGACGTTCGAAAAGTGCTGATTCTCAGCCTAGTTTGAATAAATAATTTTGATTTTTGATTTTCCTTTTTTTTCCTCTTTCCTATAAATGAGAGATTAAACTTAATGCTTGGTAGTGGTCCCCATTGATCAGATAAACACTAATGACAGTATCTATAAAAATAAGTTATCAAAAACAACTTTAAAAATATTTCCCACTCACTTCAAATTAGGGCACATTTTTCTCGACAGTTTATCCAAATGCAGGGTAGCCATAGCCTTAGGTCCGTAGGAGATCTTGAAGTTCTCAGGAGTCTGGTTCTGGAAGATAGAATCCTTGAGGATCACAGCCAGGTTGAAGATGGCGTCTACGGGTCCCATGTTGAGCGCCATCTGGATCATTTGTTCGCATCCAGCCTCGGTGGTGATGTCGTGTGTCGAAATTTGGACATCGGCACCGTATGCTGCCCAAGCCCTTTATAAGGAAGGAAAAACATTATTTAATTACTAAAGAATTTGGACCTTATTCTTTCTGCCACGAAGTCTACTTTCGCTGTAATTAGAGTGCGAATCGTTTTGTACAAAAAAACAAATGAATGATTATGATAATGAGATATTTGGGTAAAAAAATAAATTTATAATACTCGATGTCCATTAAAAGGCGTGCAATATACTTGTTCGGGTTGTCATGATTGCGGCTATGTGCAAAACAGACCCGAACATGATACAGCGAGGGTAGATGCCGAACGGAGTTTGTCAATCGGCACGCGCCAATAAAAGCCGATTAAGTGAAGTAATTGCTTCGGCTCGGGTTTGTTGTTCAACGAATTCTGCCGATTCGAATGTGGCACCTTGTTTGAGTTGTCACGATTGCGGCTATGTGCCAAATAGACCCGAACATGATACAGCGAGGGTATATACCGAACGGAGGTGTCGATCGGCACGCGCCAAATAAAAGTCAAATATGTGAAGTAATTGCTTCGGCTCGGGAAATCTTTGTGTATGACCTTAGCAATTAAACACAGGATTACCTAGTTCCGGCACGTAATTCATAAGAATATAATTTACATTTCAGCAAAACTGTACACATTTTTATATCTTGTAATTTTTTAGTAAAATATTATATTATATTATTATATTAATGAAATCTTCTACAGTGCTTCTATTTCTCTCGGCAATCATCACATTTCCAAATCCAAACGAATGCTAAATATCCATGTCCATCAATGATTGGATTTATCGTGTATAATAATTTGAATTCAGAACTAAGTATGATTGATTCCTTTTTCGGCACATTCCTTTTTAGAAATATTCCGTTTTTGGCATATTCTTGTTTCGGCACATTCCGTTTTCGGCATAATTCATTATATACAACAAAGCATCATAATTCTGAAATTTTAAAATGCCTAGGGCTATTTTCTATACTTACCCACAACAGATACCTAATACAAGGTAGACGGCAGTGAAATAGTAAGATAATTTTTTAAATGAGGATATTATCAATTGAAGAGCATATTAGGCTTTGCCAACTTTTATAAAAGACGGGTCCATAAGCATAAGCATATGAATTTAGATACCTAGTTGGTTATCATCATTAGTTAGTTGCCCAATTATTTTAAGTAATCAGTGTAGGTACTGTTTAATTTTTGTGTTTAATTTTTATTGATTAAAATATAATATTTTACTAATATATATTATTTTATTTAATTACGCAAGCAAAGTAACAAGAATTTCATAGTATAATTTATTTACTAAAATGTGCCGAAACAAGAATATGCCGAAAACGGAATATGTCCAAAAAGGAATGTGCCCTAAGTATTTTATTGTTGTTTTGTATTGATTTCCGTGTGAACTATAGAAATCCGACGACTGACGAAGGACGAAGTTTGCCGAGAGACGTTAAGAAAATAGAATTACTGTACTGTATAGTTAGTTACAAACACGGTGCAGGAATCGATCCGAGACAGCAAGCGGAGAAGCCGACGTCCAAGTAGTTAACAGCACCAATAATTCCATCGTCATTTTCATTCAAGTTTCGTTAAAAATACTAGAAACCCACAGTGGATTTGAATGTCAGAATAATAACATACCTGAGCCTCGAGGACTGGTATCCGTTGGTGATTCCTCTGCGGGAAGTGAGGAGTATCTTCCTGCCGCCTCGCATGATGAGCCAGTCAGCCAGTTCCAGACCGAAGCCTCCCAGACCTCCAGTCACGATGTATACGTGGTCTTCGTGACAGATGTACCTGGATGATAGATAGATTAGTATATTCAAGGAAAAATTTATGAAATGTTACTATTGGTGAGATTATTCAAGGGCACTAAATAAAAATAGCACCACGTTATGTAATTTATTAAAATCGTTATTATTTTAATTTATTTTCAAGAAAGTGAAGAACAATCGGAAAAGTACGAGTTTCATTGGATAACGCCTGGAAAAAGTTAACACCACTTCCTTAAATTTTAGCAGATATATTTTCATTTTCTCTTTCTGTTCCCTTCGATCTTGAGCTAAGCCTAAAACAGATCAGCCTTGTCTGTATAAAGTATTGTTCCGAAAGGTACCATCATTTGATCGCACTTACCTAGGTACAGCGTCCATGGGCGTGGAGACGGATCTCACTGGACGGTTGCTGCGCTCCTCATCACGGATCTTGATGATTACCTAATAACAATAAGATAAGTACCATGTAATCCAGGAGGAGAGGAGGGAGGGGTGGTAGTGCCGTGTGTGTCATCATCATTTCAGCCGAAAGACATCCACTGCTGAACATAGGCCTCCCCCAGAGGCAGCTGCTGGAGGGGGTTGCCATAATGGCCATGCTTGGCAGGCGGGATGATGATCGCAGTATGGTGTTAAAATGCATAGAGAACCCTGCTGCCGATTCTCTAGTAAGTCCCTTAGTCGCCTTTTACGACACCCACGGGAAGAAATAGGATGGTGCTATTCTTTACGTCCGGCACCACACGGACAGAGCCATGAAAATACTAAGTCATTCCATGGATAAACGTGCGAGCGTTTAATAGGCTCGCCCCCTATTACATGGGACTTAAACATAACTGGCGAAATGTGGGTGTACTATAGGTATATCTCTGCCCTACCCTTCGGGGAAACAAGGCGTGATGAACAGATTAGCTAAATAGACATTATAATCTATTAGTAAACGCATTATAAATTGTCTTTGGTCCCTGGCCCTGACATCAACCAATCGAAATGATTGTCAAAATTTTTGAGTGTATTGGATACGAGGGTTTTGGCTACTTTGTATGTGTGTATTTTAATGATGTTTATATTTGTTGAAATGTGCGTTTTGTTTGTGCAGAATAAACAAATTTTCTTTCTTTCTTTCTTTCTATGTATGGATAAACGTTAGAACAAAAGAAAAGTCAAATAAATGATACCGAACAGGAACCATCTAAGAACCAAACGGGCAATATAACCGTCGCTTCGTTACGAAAACTAAATCATTATTTGACATAAGTTGTCAAGTTTAGAAGGGATTTTTTTTTGTGATAAACTATGGATCTATAAGAAGAACTATAGTTTATTATTTTTAAATTTTTTAATTTTAGCTTTGTTAATGTAGTACATCAATCAACTCAGCCTATAGCAGTCCACTGCTGGACATAGGGCTCTCCCAGGCTGCGCCACAACACCCTGTCCTCCGCCTTCCGCATCCAGTCTGTCCCAGCCATCGAGATATAAGTACTAACGTACTAGAGAAGCTACGTCAAATAACTGAATTGTCCTATTCTTCGTAATTTGAATCTTTAGTTCGCGCAGCGCTAAAATAATAACAATTCGTCTAAACCGTAACTAATTTACCACAGCGCTAGATTTGCTGCGGAAGTGTATTTATTCTATATAATTTATTATTGTCGGAAGTGCTATGCGCGAAAGAGCTAGAGAGCGACTGAGTGAGGTGCGGCGCGATCGCCGCAGTTGAACGAGACAAAGTAGGAATTTACGGTGTCTTCTCTAGTACGTTAGTACTTATATCTCGATGGTCCCAGCCACCTTTTTAAGTTCGTAGGTCCATCTACCTGGGGGGCGTCCCACACTACGCTAATGTACAATGCAATGTACGTACAATGTGTGCTATGTTATTGTACATACTTTGCTAATAATTATTTTATTACAAAGCTTTGTATGTGTACTCATAGATATTGAAAAGGGGGGCTTTCAGTTGCAGGTCTTCATACTTAAAAGAAGGCTTTTACAATTTATTTGACAAAACCTGTCGATCACGAAATAAACTATTCTAATTATTACATATTCTCTTCAAAATAAAAAAAATAATTACCTTTCCGATGTGTTTACCGGCCGCCATGTAACGGAAAGCGGACTCCACCTCGTTGGACTCAAATGTGCAGTATGTCAGAGGTCTGACGGCACCGTTCTCAATACCACTCAGCAGCAGGTCTTGCAGGCGCTGTTTAAAAAGGGAACAGATTAAAAGAAAATGTCTATGATCAAAATGATTATAGGTTGATAGTGACATTTAAAATGGAAAGTCTGTTATAAACCCCTATATTACAAAACAAGGTTTATGTTCAGACCCAGGTTCAAAACATGGAGCCATTATTGAATTTCGAACTTTATTTCAACAATGGTAAAGTTTCTAAACACAAAACTGACAACTAAGTACCGAACTAAGTTTTCAGTTTTGTATAAAGAACGGTATTTTAATCACTGTTACGTTCTTATTACAAAAACTGGCTGCATGGTTTAAGCTATGTCAAAATATAAATCTTGTTTTGTAATAATTCGGATAGAGTTTGTTATACAGCGTTCTTTCTTTGACCGTGAATGTTTTAAAATAAAAGGTTGTACCACTAATTGCAAGACTTAAAAAGTTATGTGTTTGAAAGAAGTGTTATAAGTATTGGTGGCATTGTCCATTTTCATCTCTATTTTCAATTAAAAACTAAATTATAAAAATAATTTACAAAACCTGATACACTTAAGAAAAATATTTAGAAATATAGGAGTCATACATACTTTCCTGAAACTGAAGGTCTGGTCGAAGATGTAATCCAACATGATGCCGTGGAACGAGGTCTCTTTCAAGAAGAAGTACATTCCGATGGGCGTGTTGTTACTGATATCGAACTTTCCGATCTCGAGGAAGCGACCACGGTAGGCTAAGCAACGGACAGAGGCCTGTTGGTGAAAAAAATAAAAATTATAATAATGTTAGTTTAACTAAGAAATCTGCATAATTTATCAATTCTTGAAAACTGTGAGGTGAATAATCAAATAAATTTTTGGTGTTAACTATATTGTTAATAATTTATAGAATAAAATAGAATCCTCTTTAATAAGCACACCATAAAAATTACAGATAAAAATGTAGAAATTTTACATCGGGTGACACAGTGGGCGGTCTTGTCGCAAGAGGCGATCTTTTAAAGACAACCTTTGGATGGATCTGTTCGTTTGAAATTGTAAGGGTTGTTTTGTTTCCAGTAAGTTTACCTGTAGTTTCTCATCTGACAAGGAGTTAAGAACCATGTCGACTCCCTTGCCATTGGTCTCACGACGGATCATGTCCTCGAACGAGGCGTCACGAGAGTTGCCGATGTGACTGTCTGTAACATTATTACTCATTTAGTGTATTCAGTGTAGTACAAAAGCCCTCAGACTAGGTAGAGCAACGAACTTCGCAGAGTGGCAGCAACTGGATGAAAGTTGCCAAGGTTACAATTGAAATGCGTACGATTGGAGAGGCCTATGCCTAGCAGAGGACTTCTATAGGCTAATGATGAGTATTTATGAAAGAAATAAAAATGTATTTAATATAATAATATGAGAAGGCACTATCCAGGAGCAGAAATTGATAGTACTAAGGATCTATACTAATTAGCAACTAGATTGCTTATATATACACTGTCTAAAAAAAAATATATTTCCAACTACATAATACAATGTTTCTTGCAACTTTTATTATTGTATGTTTGAGACGAAAGAGATCTAAGTTAAATACAAATAGTAGATTGTCCAGGTTCAATATAACTAACCTTTAAGTTGCGGGAACAACTTCTTGATGAAGGCCCTCTTCTCAGCGGTACCGACGGTGGTGAAGACTTCGCAGCCAAAGTAGAGGGCCACGTTGATGGCCGCCTGGCCCACTCCACCCGAACCAGCGTGGATGAGGATGGACTCTCCACGTTGGACCTGGCCTACCATGATCTGTATAAAAAGAGCGTTTAGTAGTAACCAGAGTAAGTACAGGTCAAGGACTCGAGAACTTCCAAGAAATTATTTGTCTAAGAAGGTAAGTCCACGGATTTTTTCAAATAAATATATTATAATAAAGCATGAGTCTTGAATGTGGCAGATTTAGGGATAAGGGTTGTGACAAAAATGATAGTTATTAGAATTAATAAAGTCACTGAAATAAATATTTTTCTAACGCAATAAAATCAATCTCGTTAAGTACCATTTCCAGACGTGTAAACTGATTCCAATTCAACTCGATTCTATGGTCTGCGGTAATCTTGGGAAGGGTCTGATTTTAACAGCATAATTATTATGAAGATAAAAGAAGAAGCCGACCCCAACGTAGTTGGGAAAAGGCCAGGCAGATTGATTGATAATGAAGAAAATTACAACAATACTCATAAATATAATATACCTAACAGTATAAATTAACTCACCATGGCATAGTAAACAGTTCCGTAAGCAACTGGAATGCTAGCAGCTTCCTCGAAGCTCCACTCATCAGGGATGGCCCAGAGTAGGGCCTTGTCTCCTTCAACCAAGTTAGCCAAACCACGGTTACGGATCATACCCATGACGCGGGAACCACTGTTGAAAGAGTCATAATGTAATAATAGTATCTTCTGACTTTCGAAATTCGGTCACTGTGGCCAATCTCAACGACGAAAAGCCAAAAACGCGTTAGATATTATTATTACACGTAGTTCTTTTGCTGTCATAATCCGATGGGACGGCAATCCGACACGACCCACAGATCAGGCGCAGTACCAACGGCTTTACATGCTTTCCGAAGCACGGGGGTTTCACACCACCAACTTCGAGACTCTAAGCTGCTACTGGGAAATTCCTAACGGAAAAACCCAATAACACTGTGGCCGCCTTGGGGATCTAAGGACCTCACGGTTAGTAGTTGCGCTTGCGACCATTAGACACACGAGGAATAAACTAGTTCTAAAAGCTTGATTACGATAATCAAAGGAGTAAAACGGAAGTGGTTTGGTGAGACCATTGATTTTGTCCAAGGTTGGCAAATGTGCTTAAGGCACATTCACACATTCGATGAAACTGGTTTTAGCTTCATAGAGAGCTACAAGGGTTTAATTTATACGTCGTCAACCTTAGCCTTGGAATGGCAATGAACCCACTCACGTGTCACTGAAGAAATATTGTGCCAAAAATTTGTCTTAGTGAGTTGTTGTGACTTCATTAAAATGGATACGGATATTCGAACTTGAAGTAAAACTATTTTTCCATAGTTTTAAGACTCCTTAAGTTAGCTTTACTACTGCTTAATTTAAACACGAAAGTTTCACAAATACAACATACTTGGGAGTCTTTCCGACAATCTCGAAGCCTTGCACGCACTCCTGAGCAAGTCGACCGCGGGCTACAGCGTCCACTGTGACACGGCCGGTAGCTGTCATGACGTCACGGAAGTTCAACGCCGAGCAGTACACCTGGTTGAGGAAAATTATTTACGTAAGTATACTCGTACATACGGTAGTTAGCTTCTTTTAACAAAAGAAGCTAACTATCTATTAAGTCATTATTGTTTTTCACAGCACGCTTCTTCAAAAAAAACACACTTAAGTCTAAAAACAGTGGTGATGAAAATCTTTATTGCAGACCACATCCTTAAAGAACAATATATATATATATATATTAGACAAAATATACACTTTAAAAAGTGTTAAAAAAAAAAAATAAGTATTAAAAACGGTGATATTCACTATATTAATAGAAATAAGGACAAATTACGTGCTCCATTTCACCGCCTTCATAACGTTCCTACCTGATTTGTTGGGCTTGGTATTACTTTTTATACTCTTCTTTGCTAGATTTGCCTTTTAGTGCGTTTATAGCTAAAGTAAAATATAACCTTTGTTCAAAGGTTCTATTCTATCAACGAATCGGTCGCTTTGTTTAAATCAAGCAATGTTTATGTTTTTTCTCCAGAATTGGCTTACCTACTGACAGGTTATCGGTCATTCTCAGACGGCTCAAATACGCGTGTCCAGGTCGAAATCTAGTACGAAATGGATAACTAACAACTTGATATTTTTTTCTTTAACAGGTACTACCAAAATATTAGGAGGGGCCTGTGTTCTTTTTTAAATAAATTAAATATAAGGTAGTTAAAAAAAATTAAAACCTCCAAAATATTGACCTCCGTGCCGCGTCCGGCCCCGTTTGGCGGCGGAAATTATTTTTTATCTTTTTTTTTACAATACATGGCGCTATTTTGTATGTGTTCACAAATAACTAGCTAGTTATTAACTCTATTTATAATATTTCTAAGCCATAATAGGCTTTAGTAGACGAGTTACAACTGGTTGTCTTCACGTCCGACGTTTAGAATTGATATCCGTGGCGCGCACCAATCCGTTCATAAATCCTTTATTTTAGTGATTGCGAGAATAGTTGTTCGAGTAAACCAAACTGTCAGCCGTGCTGCATCGGAGGTAAGCATGACACGTCTGTGCGTCTCAGTTCCACTCTTTTATTAAGGTATGTAATCGTTTTTGGTGGCTTGGTATACCCTTAAAATTGATTTCGGTGAATCCATTTTATCCACAAATAAGAAAATTAATATTTTTAAATTATAATAAAAGTATGTCTTCTAAGTATTCGATTTCAATTAAAGAGAATAATATAAAAAAATCGTGTTACTTTTGAAAATATCTAGGATTTTGCTTATTATTTTGATTTTAGTGGCATTGATTTCGGTGTTTTCGGTGGAAATAGGTGCACCGAAATCAATTTTAAAGTCACCGAAATCAATCAATAGTCATTTATTTACATTTTAAGATCGTTTATTTAAGTTTCTCATCACTTCTCATTTTGTTTCAGTATTGTGATTATGGCAGATTCAAAAGAAGATCGATTGGTTAAAAAGGGATTGGCTGAACGACGTCGGAAAGCTCGCATCAAGAGTGATCCAGAGCTGGAAGGAGAAAGATAGGCAACGCTATTTTAAAAGGAAGAATTGAAGAGGATTTAATAGTCGTACACTCGTACCAGAAGTAACCAACGAAGTCACCAAAGGATGGTCATCCTTTGGTGACATCACTGACTGATTTTTGAGTGATTTTTGTAGTGTTCTTTTATCAATAAGTAAATTGTCTGTGATTATGATTTAAGCTAGATTTCAACTAAGATTTCTGTTTTTTTTTAAGTTCGTGTATTGTTAGTATAAGACTACCTACTATTTTTAATTACATTTAATGTAATAATTGAACAAAAGTCGATTTTTGTACATTTTCCTTTAATTCATAAATGGGACTTATGTGATATAAGTCTTGATAAAATAAAATGTTTTATTGTAAAATTGCAATTTCTTACAGGCCATTTATGTCCATAGTATTACTTAGGCAGCTAATATACAGGGTGTTTGGCAGAACGTTGAACATACGAAAATGGTGGGTAGGTGGGGTCATCTGCTACTTACTCAGCCCTAATTTATTTGGCCCTGGCCGACTGGGTATTTAAAAAAAAAAAAAAAAGTTTTTTTCTTGTTTCACCACTTTCCTAACTTTAAAGTGTATTTTTTTTATTAAAAATGGGCAATAAAACAGGCAATTTTTTTTTTTTTAATCTTTGATGTTGGCAGATTCTTATAAAATTATTGCTTTGTTCAGATGTTAGCTAGAAAAAAAGTTATGAGTCCTCAAACTTACAGAAAGATGTAAAAAATACTTGAATGTTAATTTCAACTTGCATTTAAAAAAAAACAAAAAATGATTGAGGAGTTCCAATTCTAGCAAAACATCCCTAGTGTGTGAGCTTTCTAATGGTATGTAATTTGCTTTTATAAAAAAAAAACTTTAAGAGTTATTTCATAATTTTATCAAGTAGGAAATTTTTGACTAAACTCTACCTTTACGGAAAGTTAAATGTTTTGCGAAATTTAATACTGCAAAGTTGGTAAAAATTATGGATCGACGGCTTGCCAGTAGCAGTGGTGCAAATTGACATTCACTATTCCCTTGAGATGGTTACACAAAGCAGGTAGAAATTTTGTTTCACTCTTGCGCAGTCCTAGCGTATTTTTGCTCTCTTTCGCTCTCGTGGCACCGTGACGCGTCAGAATGAATTCTTGACGAAACTCTACCTTTACGGAAAGTTAAATGTTTTGCGAAATTTAATACTGCAAAGTTGGTAAAAATTAAATGATCGATTGAAATTATGCTGTACCAGTTAGGTGCGTTAATGAAACAATTAAATAATTTTAAATAATTTATTTAAATAATAAATCATATTAGATGTTCAAATTGACGCCCTTCATTCGCAATACAGGTGCGGCATCTACGTCTGATTTCTACAGTTGTTGTGCGCAGCAGCATCTCCTGTCGCATAACTTCGAAAGCAGCATTAATTCGATTTATCAAATCTTCCCGACTTTCTACTTCTGTAGTGTAAACTAGTTCCTTTGCCCTTCCCCACACGTGAAAATCGAGCGGAGTGAGGTCGGGCGATCGCGGAGGCCAGGGAATTGGTCCTCCCCTGCCAATCCACGAATTTGGGAAACAATTATCCAAATGCTCACGTACAACTAGACTAAAGTGAGCTGGGCAACCATCGTGTTGAAAGACAATAGGCCTGTTTATGTCTACTTGGAACACTTCTTCCACTAATGGTGGTAAATCATTTATCAAAAAATCCAAGTAGTTGTTCGCGTTGATGTTGTCGGGCAAATAATGAGGCCCTATTAGCTTATCGCCAATCACTCCTGCCCAGACATTCACACTGAATCTCCTCTGGAAGCCTCTTTGTCTCTTCACGTGTGGGTTTTGATTTTTAAGTGCCCAATGGTGAAGATTGTGATAATTGACAATCCCTTCTTTGTCAAATTTGGACTCGTCTGTCCACAAAATACTTTTTAAAAAGTTAACGTCGTCCACATCGGTATGCAGCAAATGGCGACAAAAGTGCACACGTCTCCCAAAATCACTGTCATCGAGACCTAGAACAAACAAAACATGTCTAAGAATTGATTTCAATACTGAATCTTTTCTTCCTCCGAGTTCAAACTCTACAATTATCCAAATTTTTCATCTTCAATTTTTAAGTACACTAATTGGCTTTATGGCTTAGCCATAAAGACGTAAGACCAAATTCACAAAAGGGCGTGCGACTTTCCAATTTTGTTCTAAAAAGGACCCATAAGTGCTGGCAAGTTTACCTACGCTGACCACCTGCGCAAACCGAATCCGAAATCCGAATCCTGTAAGCGCTGGCCGCCTGATTGTTACGTGAATGCGGCCGAATAGGAATAGTTTATTGAATTTAATTTGAAATTAGAATTGAATGCGCTAAAAACAACATGAGGCAAAACAACTAATAAAGAAAGTGACGAAATCAAGGTTAAATGGAACGATCAATTGAACTGTCTCATAATTTAATACATTCCACAAAATCGTATCAGATGCAGTGCATAAACGGCTTAATCTTACCTTGCACTGGAGTGTAGTGAAAAGCATGTCTACCATCTTGCCGGAGAACAGACCACACTTTCCATATGCTTAAGCCAAGTATTGAAGCTATCTGTCTAATGCTTTTGGTAGGATCCGCGTCAAACTCGGCAAGAACTTGTTCGTCAATGGTAGCATCGGGTCGTGCTGCGTTCACTCGTGGTTCTTGTAAGTTCAGGTTACCGGTTTGTCGTAAACGTCGGTAAGTACTCGCAAACGTCTGATGACTGGGTACTCGGCGGTTGGGATAACGCTCTTGATAAATTCTTCGCGCTTCACGCGAATTTGTATTAGCGCTTCCATACGCTAACAACATGTCCGCGTATTCCTCACTGGTAAAAGCAGCCATTTCTTTACCAATAACAACAGGTAACAGTAATAACAAAAAACTTAACAAACTTAAACTTAACTAGTGATAACAATAAAAGAAAACGAAGTGAACAAAAACAAACGTAAGCGTAACGGGCACGTGAGATCGCAGAGGCAGTTAAGTCTCGACTGAATAAAAGAAAAGAATTCATTCTGAGGCGTCACGGTGCCACGAGAGCGAAAGAGAGCAAAAATACGCTATGACTGCGCAAGAGTGAAACAAAATTTCTACCTGCTTTGTGTAACCATATCAAGGGAATAGTGAATGTCAATTTGCACCACTGCTACTGGCAAGCCGTCGATCCATAATTTTTACCAACTTTGCAGAATTAAATTTCGCAAAACATTTAACTTTCCGTAAAGGTAGAGTTTCGTCAAAAATTTCCTGCTTGATAAAATTATGAAATAACTCTTAAAGTTTTTTTTTTATAAAAGCAAATTACATACCATTAGAAAGCTCACACACTAGGGATGTTTTGCTAGAATTGGAACTCCTCAATCATTTTTTGTTTTTTTTTAAATGCAAGTTGAAATTAACATTCAAGTATTTTTTACATCTTTCTGTAAGTTTGAGGACTCATAACTTTTTTTCTAGCTAACATCTGAACAAAGCAATAATTTTATAAGAATCTGCCAACATCAAAGATAAAAAAAAAAAAATTGCCTGTTTTATTGCCCATTTTTAATAAAAAAAATACACTTTAAAGTTAGGAAAGTGGTGAAACAAGAAAAAAACTTTTTTTTTTTTTTTTTAAATACCCAGTCGGCCAGGGCCAAATAAATTAGGGCTGAGTAAGTAGCAGATGACCCCACCTACCCACCATTTTCGTATGTTCAACGTTCTGCCAAACACCCTGTATATAAAAAAACATTGTTTGAAATATAAATTATTTGATAAATTTGATTTCGGTGGTAAGAATATTGAATTCGGTGCACACCATTAAAAAAAAATTAAATCCCTTCATATCCATTCGGTCTATACGATTCCCTCTACTACTAATATGTTTTAAATTAACTCTAGTTTTGATATTTCATGTTAGTAATGCCTAAATAATAAAAAAAAAATTGTCACCGAAGTCAACCAAATGATGAGTCTCCTGATAATGACCCTTATATGAGTTTATATAATTTTATCGTTTATTTTATTTGACTGTATAAGTCAATTTAATGTAATTACATTTTCATTTATTGTTGGCATAATCTACTCATTACAAAGTTTTTTTTTAATCAGTTGTATTTTAATAAGTTAGCTAGCGACTTCGTCAATTGATCATAATTATTAATTTTGCCTGATCAACCGGCAGCAAGTTCGTCATGCTTCCTTAGATGTCACTGCTTGCGGCAGCGTCGGGGGTCGGGTTGCCTCCTTCCCTCAAATGTGGCGAGGGGGGTGATGGCTGATCTTTGCGTTATGCTCGTGAACGGGTGCTGCTTGTGGTGACTGGTCGTCTTGCTGACCATGGTTTTAATATTATTATTAGTAATTAACTGTTTATTTATTTGACTTCGATAGGGCTAGTTAATCATTTGCGAGTTCGAGTTACAGCTATAAATTTATGTAAGTGGACGCGCCCTTTATGCCTGGAGGCTTTTATTTAAGTTCTGTTTACGTTTTTATTTTATTTTTCTGCTTGAGTATAGTTTTAGATGTTTTTTTGTTGGTAATAATTTAATGTTTTGTGTTGATGTAAATGATTTTGCATGCTGTTGTATAGAATCATGTTTTTCCAACTGAACAGACAGCTGTGCTACTGGGGAGTTTGTTGCGCCACTTCTTCTTGACAGCTAAAGCACTAGGAAGTGGTGAAGAGCGGGTGTTTTTGGGGGACTGTCTTATGTGATTTTGACGTTTGAAAAGTGCTCATTCTCAAAGTTAATTTTTATTTTGAAATTATATAAGTAGGTTAGTAGTTGGAAGCTCAGGTTTGTGGGGTACGATTGAAATAAATTAGTATTTATACTATTTTCTAACAATGGCAATCCAACTATGTTACAAATTGGTTTATTTTAAGTAGCGTACTGTAAAAACGACTTTACCTATTCAAAATAAAATATTTTTTTTTAATAATTGTGTGAGTCCACTACAAGAACTAATGGAAAATTTTATGCTAAGGAAAATGCAAACTGAAGTTGGGAATATAGCAGAAAACGGTTATTGGTCTATTAGGCGGTAAAAATAGAATAATGATAAAAGAAAAAAAAATCAAACAGATTATTATCAATTTGTTCTTGTTGTTTACAAAAAGTGGGTTGATATAGATTTCCGTAAAAAAGTTATAACAAAACAATACTTACATTAACAAGAACTTTTTCCGGGTCCTTGAACTCTTGGTTCTGCCTGATGGGTCCTTCCACCCATCTCAATGAGGATAGATCTCCGATCGTCAGGGTGTTGACATAGGCGTGGTCGGCACGGACGGTCTCCAGGTCACCCAGGAGAAGATGGCGGTACGTACCCCATTGACCCTAGGATGAAGAGAGGAATACGAGATATAGTAAAAAATAGTACGAACCAGACACAATATCGTGTATCAATAAGTTAAAATTGTATAGCCAGGAAAAATAATCGATAGAAAATTGACACCTTATGTCAATTTCTGGTGCCTGACTTTGAACTTTAACCGACTTCAAAAAAGGAAGAGGTTCTATGCTCGTCAGTATGTATTTAAAAAAAAACTATATATATATATTATAATATATTTGTCTGTGATATTTGTTTGTTGCTAGATATAAATAAATAAATTTAAATATGTATGTTTATCGATATTTTCGTCAAATGTCACCAACTTCCGAAATTAAAGTTATTTTTCACTTTGTAGTGTTTATTTTGTAAGTCGGTTGTTTTTTTAATCATACGATTCGAACTAAAAGCATAATTCAGTGAAAAAGTAATGGAATTTAAAAAGTTTAAGTGATATTGTTCTTGGTATTCTCGCTTGATTATGCAAAATAATGTCTCATATTGGAATATTAATTCAACTCGATATGTTTGAGTATCAATTTATCACATAGTTGTATTTTAATAAAGCCTGTCGTCGGTTTTACTTCGTTATCTCTTCGCAAATATCTCAGAAAATATATGTGTATTTTATCGTCATATACTAGTGGCACTCACGATTTATTTAAAATTACTTAGTAATCTTATGTGAAAGGTTTTTCGTGAATTTTTCTTTGATAAAAGTTAAAGGTCTGCCATGTTATCTCTCCACTACCCCCTTGGTTGACTGGTACAGAATGCCTTAAGCATTAAGTTTGCCTTAGTACCTACCTTTATTGTGAACAAATTTTATTAGATAAATAAAATAAAATAAGTACTTACATCTTGGTAAACATTGAGGGCCAAATCCTTATCCAGCTGTTCTTCATAGAATTCCAAATCAGGGTTGAACGGAGGTGCAGACGGGTCAGAAATAAGTAGACCATACACGATCTCACCACCAGGCTCCCTCCTCAAACAGTTGACCAATCCCAAAAGACCGTTGATAGGCTCATCTTGGGTATAAAGGACCAGTTTCTGGCCTTCTTTGAGTTCCTCCTTGACATTGTCAATCCAGGCGAAGCTTAGATCTGAGGCAAGGATCCTGACAAACTTAGCGGGGCGGGCTCCAACGCGTTTACGGAAGAGGACCAGGTATTCGACGCCAGTGTCGTGGATGGTGACGATGTCATATTGGTCAGAGTATTGCTTTGGGTCGGGACGTTCTTTTTCGCGACTGATGAGGAAGCATTTATCACGGAGGGTGCCGACTGCTTGTGTAAGGATCTGGTAGAGAAAATAATAATATACGGTTAGTTTAGCATCATTTACTCAATACCAATAAGACTCAGTTATGGTGAGGAGTGAATATATTTATATTCGATTTCGAATCAAGTTTTTATCCAAGTAATTTGGGGCGATGAAATAATGCGTCTGAATGTAATTCCTTGCTTTCCAGTTCAATTTCATCTAAGTCAATGTTTCTTAGAAAAATATTTTGTCAAACATTTAATTAATTTATGTTTTCTTACCTCAGGCCTGCCTAGAAGATTAGCACCTACAAACAGGATAGTATTACTCTCTCCAGTCAGTTTCTTGTTCTCAAGGGTAATGTTAGATGGAACTTCAATAGGCTCTTCGGAAATCATGAGAAGCTCAGCCTGTACCAAAGGCAGGTCTCCTAGCATCTCTCCAATAGTTTCCAGAATGGGTTCCAGTCCGTTCTTCTTGTACTCTTCGTCGACTAATTCTATGCTCTTGACTTTGTAGGTTTGGATGTTCTCGAGGATCAGTTGGATGTTGGCACGGAGGATGTCTTGAATCTGGTAAAGAGTGATAGGCTTATGTAGATTGATTTGGGAAATAATACAGTATTTATATACATTTTGAACAGGGAAACTTTTTAAAGATAAGCATCTTCATCATCTCTATTTTTTTAGTAGTCTCTGTGTCAGTCTTATTCTACAGCTCGATGTGCCATATTAACTTTTGGGTACAGTATAAGGATTTCTATCAAGATATAACAACTTAGGCCCTTTGTACACGGCACGGTTTCATTACAGTATGGCGTATAAACCCGCGCCGTAGAAAAAAGCGTGTGAGCTTGTACATGGCACGGCAACCAATCAGACGTCTCAACGGTTAGATATGGCTCAGATGTGTTTTTTCTGTGCCAGGCTGCAGACGTGCGTCATGAATCCATATATGAAAAAGATTATCATTGGTGATTACGTGTAGGTATAGAAAACTCAAAAAATAAAAGAAAAAGTAGGTTTTGGATAGATCCGATCATCTTATCCCATATTACAGGTATTTCATGAATCAATGTAATTAATTATTCCTGATTTACTTCAATTTTAAAACAAAATCAGTGTAGGTAAGCCGTCACGAAAATAATCGCCGCTGTGATAACATCCGGTGCTGTCGATAGACTGCCGTACAACACTGCACGCGAGCACGAGAACCGTAGCGAAGCGTTTTGTCGACGGAAGAGTAAACAAAAACGACGGTTCCGTGTAGACAGTTGACAGTTTTCTACCGGGAATGGTAGACAAGCGATTTCTATTCTAATGTAGATTACAAATAGAAAGCGTCATGATAAGCCCGCAGATGTGAATCACGCCGTGCACAGACACGGCGCATTCCAGCTAGGGCGTCGTGCCGTAGTGCCGCAGTATCGTCAACAATGCTTTCATTTTGATCCATACAACACTGACGAGCCACGGTGCCTACATACGGCGAATAAACCGCAGTTTTTCATGGCAAGAAGAAACGTGTGTGTATAAATGGCCTTAGTCTACATGTTAGAAATAACTAGAACTTTTATATTCCTTACCTCCATCTTGGACTTTCCGAAGTTAGCAATGAACTCGTTCTTCTCAAGCACAGGTACTCCAAGAGGCAGCCTCTTAGTGATGGGGGTAGCATGGAGACCACGGACCTCGACACCACCAGCCCTGAACAAAAACAATTGAATTAATACCATCAGTTATTAAGGCAAATGCAGAAGTTTAAAAAAAATGTCTGCAATTTTGCATGATTTGAGTTCAAACCGGTGTAAGCCAGATTGGTTTCTATATTTTAAAAGTTCAAATATTATATTTGAGTACGAAAACATTAAATATTTAAATTAAATAAACGCTTTTTTTAATTTCATAAATAAAAATATAAGTAATAAAAATATAATAAATAATAATTAAGGTAATAAACATAACATAACATCAGGCCTGTAATCCCCGAAGGGTAAGCAGAGGTGTACCTACCTACCTTATGTTTAAGTCCTATGTAATAGGGGGCGAGCCTAATTAAGGTTATACGTATCTGACCAAGATTATGACGGGACTTTACAAGAGACTTTAACCCCCTGAGTTTGCTTCGCCATTTCTTCTCAAGGGTCATATAGGAAATGTCGGCTACATCTAGTTTTTTTTTTTTAAATATGGTTAAAGAAATTTATTTTTCAATAAGAATTTACAACGATTTCACTTACTTGAGAACATTTATATAACTTAATAATATAGTATTATCTTTTACATACAAACTAACTTAAATAGGTCTTTTTTGTTTTCTTTAATAACAAATAACTAAATAAAAATTCATTAATTTCGTACGCAAATAACATTAATGAAACACAAAAACTGAAAACTTTTCAATCCACCCGCAAAAGAAATAATTACCAATATTCAATATTCAATATTTTATATGACGTGTAAAAGTGATTATAATATCCTATTTACAGAATAAACGATTTCATTTCATTTCGTATAAATATATCCAGCCCTTAACAGAAACAATTCAATTTACATCATCAGTTACTAAGGCATCACCGAAAAGTAAGAGCAGGACTTCTTGGCGGGAAAGTGAAGCGTCATGTTCAGCAGTTTGTTTAATTTTCCAAAATTTGTGTTTAGCCGAATATTAATGTGTAATAATGGTGGATTATTAACCATTAAGTGTTTGTGAACGTGCATTAGTGTAGGCAAATGAAACAAAACAGTGCAAATTCGCTTCAAGTTCTCTCAAGAAGTCCGCGTGAGGACTCAGTAAAGTGCCACATCTTTACTGAAACTCAAGGGGAGTGGGCGGGGATATCATCATCATGCATTTATAATTCATTTCATCAATATTATACAAGAACTAAAACTTGACATTGGCTAAATGCACAAACCGTGCGAAGCCAGAAGGAAAAAAAAAAAGTAAGAGCAGAGTATTGCTGACCGTAGAGAAGATAAAATATTGAATCGACTCCTGAAAGATGATTAGTATGATTACTTATGAAACTTATTTGGGAAAAAGTTGGGATAACTTGGGTACTTGTATGAGTGAAATACGGAGTGACCAGTGAATGATGTCGTATGGGTCGTCATTGAAAGGGGATTAATAAAGTGAACTCGGAAATAGATTCCAGATTCCAGGGGTTCTACTCCAAACATAAATCCGAAGTATCGGCCGAATGTTCGGCTGTTTCTTGACTACGGCTAACTATGGCAAACTACGGTGAAATATATGAAATATATAAAAATATATGCGGGTGAAACCGCGGGCGCAGCTAGTAGGTAATAAAGACAAGTTTTATTTTCGATTAATAAATCGTTCGAATTGAGCTTACGATAACGTACGTCATATTTATCGACGGCATGTGAAGCCAAGTTAGAGGTGGCGACGTAAAAACGCGGTGGCGTAAAAACTCAGACACCAGAGGGCCTAGTCAAATGGCATTCGCTTCGGAGCGATTCTATTTCAACAATCACTATCGTTATTTCACTTTTTGACAAGCGTTATCGCTAGTTTTCGATTCGAATTTATACGAATCGAAAACTAGCGATAATGCTTGTCAAAAAGTGCCACTTGGCTACGCATCTCTTTGGAAGTTATCGTTCGATGCTGTTGATTCGTTTCACGGAATCGAATTAGCTAATTTCCTTTTCGTTGACCTATGGTCACGTGACATTTCGATAGCTTATGTCAACCCATACATTTTGTGGCTTTTCTACTAGCGTTATCGCTAATTAAATGTTACTTTGTCCAGGCCCTCTGGTTAGTTAGGTACTAACCACAAGAAAAGGAAAGATGAAGCTTATATTAACCTCGCCCGTTCATGGTCTCTGGTGAACTGTTTTTGTATCTAAAAGTTAAATGAGATTAAGTCAAATAAACGGCCCTTTGCTAGTTATTCCCATCTTTAAATCATACCACGTCCTGCCAATAAATTAGGCGGTATCTGTGCGGATTTGTTAAACCGATCCTAACTAAATTATAAATGCAAAATGTGTTTGTGACCGTTTATATCGGCACCCTTAGCTAAATCTGTTGATGTTTGTCCAATAGTTAGCACAATTTGATAGGTAAATTATGTTATTGACACGATACCCTACTACGAGTTTATGAGAGGTAATAGTGGTGGCCCAGTGGTAAAGGCCGTGACTTACGATTTGTAGGTCGTAGGATAGAACCCTGACACGCGGTTTACTTTGTGTAAATTATTTCATCACCACTGCTTTCAAAACGGTGAAGGAAAACATCGTGAGAAATCCGGCATGTCCTAGAACCAAAAATTCGAAGACATGTCGTGACATCTCCCAACCCGCACTAGGCCCGCGTGGTGAATTACGGCCTACTCCCTCTCACAGAGAGGAGAACTGTGTCCCAGCAATGGGAACAATATAGGCTGATTATGTTAATGGATTACGAATTGATTATTAGTATTGAATATTGATGAAATGAATTATAAATGCATGATGATGATATCCCCGCCCACTCCCATTGAGTTTCAGTAAAGATGTGGCACTTTACTGAGACTTCACGCGGACTTCTTGAGAGAACTTGAAGCGAAGTTGCACTGTTTTGTTTCATTCGCCTACACTAATGCACGTTCACAAATACTTAATGGTTAATAATCCACCATTATTACACATTAATATTCGGCTAAACACAAACTTTGAAAGAATCTTTTCTTTCGTTTCTTTTTTTATAAAAACGTTGCCCCACACTAGGAATTTCTCCTGTATTGTGGGTGCGTTTACAAACATTTAAATACACAAACAGCCAGACCCGGAACAACTGCAAACAAACTGCTGAACATGACGCTTCACTTTCCTGCCAAGAAGTTTTTTCTAGTTATATGTGCATCCCAATTGCGTAACGCTCTTTCTATCACAATCCAAAGGATTTTGAAGGAACATCGAGTTTGTAAAATTCGTCTGCGCGACAACGTAAATAACGCCTTTGATTATTTTATGTTTATTATTTATTTTATAATTCTAATTTTGATTTTATTAATATTGTTTAATTAATTATTTGTGTATATTATATATTAGTGTGATAAAATATGAATTTTGTACAATGTAATTTTTATGATCCTAAATGGATTGAAATAAATGATTTTGACTTTGAATTTGAATTATTTAAAAGCTTATTATTTTCCGAGTGACTAATAACTTAAAAGTCGACTAAATGTTTGCAACAAATAAAATAACTTGCCAGCGATTAAATATTTTCACGACTATTATATTATGTAAGGTTCAAAATTAAAGGTGTTATAAAAACTAAAAACTAGCAGCTGCGTTTAGGTAGCAAATAAACTATACCAGTCAAATGAAATATTAGGCGAGGAGTTATAAATAATGACTAGGCGACTAATAATGTTAGTAGGGTGGCAAAGATAATTTATTACCAGTCTAGTTAGAGTACGTTATTATTTTTTTTTAATGGTTAGGTTAGGTTAGGTTAAAACTGTGACTTCCTACGCACGAGCCGAGCGAGCGAAGCGAGCGGTGCCGCGGTAGCGGCCGGCGAGTGCCAGAAACGACTAGATTATATAGAAAATCTAAACCTGCCCTAATAATACAATAATAATATATTATTTATGAATGCCCATTTTCTATTTTATTTTCGCCATTAAGTTTCCGCTTAGATATTAATTCTGTTCCCAAAAGAAAAACTTGATGCTAGTTTAAATTAAAACGGAGCTTATTACTGATATATTAATATGCTACCTATTACTTATTACGATACTCCTTATTAGCTGCCAACCCATTATATATGGAACCCACTCAATTTTTTTTAAAACCCTATATTCATTTTACTTAGTTGCCGCATTAAATACATGCCTTATTTAAATGTCTAGAATTCTAGATAGTGTCGCGCTGCTAAAGGACTAAAACAAACAGGCCAACTTCCTTATGCAGAATCAGATGTGCGTGACAGCTACATCTTACACTTGCCCCACGTCATTGTGCTGTCATTGTGTTATTCTAGTGTGCGTGCGTTTTGCGGCCAACAGTTGGACGCGATTTTTTTCTAAGAGTTCACAGGTTTGACTGTCTATCTAGATATATTTATGTTTTGAGAAAAAAGGAATAAAAGTAAAATAAAAAGGGTATTTTTAAGTCTAAAATTAAGAAACAAAGTTTTACTTTTAATCCAATTACATTGAACATCATACGAAAGACAACGACAAAATCTTATATTCTTTGAAGTACCCTATTTTTCTTCAAGTTTACTTTTTTCTTTATACGTAAGATTAAGCTTCCAATATTTGTTCTAGAAAATTGAGACGATCCTTTGGGAATATCTGAAAAACTATTTCTCCTGCCCAATGTATGACGTAGGTTCTTATTAATAAGATGGGGCTTGTAGCTACATGACTAAATATTTAATTTTTCATCCCAAGAGAGCGAAGTCTGTGTAAACAGCTCGTAAACAATATGTACGTGATTTTAATTTTTGAGGTAGGTGTCATTTATGATAATAATAATAAAAGCCATTTGTTCAGACCATTTGAAGCTTAAGCTACTAAAATAAAATTATTAACAAGTTGTAAAAAAAAAAAAATTGAAAAGTAAAATAAAAATAATTATATTACTGACACCGGCTGCTTTAGTCTGTGTGCCCATTGGCAAAGGCCTCCTCCATTTCCTTTCATTTCTCTCTATCGACTACTATTCGAGTCCTTAATTTACCTGCCGTGATATCCATCTGTGATGGGTGTAAAAATAAAAGACTGAGTTAAAAACAAAGTAATAGGACAGGGTACGACGGTGACTGACGTCACACGGAAAACCAGGAAACTTAAATGGAAATGGGCTGCTCACACCCTCAGAGACTCAGACAAATGGAGCAAAAGAGTAACCGTCTGGTATCCGAGAAATGGCAAACGACATAGAGGAAGGCAGAGAAAAAGCGACGAGATGGAAATCACGGCAGGTTTCATTTAACTTTAACTAAATATGTGTAAAGAAATGATATTTTCTTTATTTCAAATAATGGCGGCGCTCCTAGCGCCATTACTGTAGGCACACCGCAATGTCGTCAGCCTTTAGATAATCTGTGGTTGAAATAGAACCATCGTAAAAACTATAAAGTTATGTACTTGTTTGTTAGGAATTGATACGATGTAATTAATAGCATTAAATGTCGTTGTAATATGTAAATAACAAACATAAATCTTTTATTACAGAGAAACTCAATTGTGTTTTGATTTACGGTGTCACCTCACATACACACCTTCCAGTCTAACCGTATCCAGCTGAACACCAGTATTTTACATGGAGCGACTGCCTATCTGACCCCCACAACCCAGTAACTGGGCAATACGATACCCCTTGGTAAGACTGGTTGTCAAAGTTTAGGGCTTCTGACGACTGTCAATGATCCACGAATGACAGCCTGGACCAACGTCTGAACGTGCTTTCCGAGGCACGGAGTAGTCTCGGTATGTAAAGGTGATGGTCACCCATCCACGGACTAACCCTGGCAAGCGTAGCTTAACCTGATGGATCGACCCGTGCGGCTATCGGTCGTATACAGAGATTTAAGTTATTAACAATTATACTAAACAGTTCGTTTAATTCAAAGGAATTTATAAGCGAAATTTGATTAAAATTACTTTTAAAGGCTTCTACATACCGGGGCGACTTGTCGCGCGACGCGACGCGACACAAAGGCACCGCTCGTCCCACGACACGTGGGGCCTTTGTGCCGTATCGCGTCGCTCGACAAGTCGCGCTGGTATGTAGAAGCCTTAATAAGTAATTTAAAATGTACCTACATATTTTGAAAGTAAACACCCCAATCAATTCGTAATAATATATTATTATTTTGTCTTCTACAATACGCCTTCAATCAAACTCAAAGCATTTATTTCAAATAAACCAATTACAAGCGCTTTTGAATTGTCAAGGGATCGGTCAGTCAGTGAAGCAAATTGCCCATTCCAAAGCGTACCTAGTATTTTCCTATGGAGAAGAACTGGCAAGAAACTCCACAGACACTCTTCTAATTTGATTTACAAAATATGGGTTACATCATTCATGTTAAAATTATACATGTCAGAACGATGTAGAAAGACGCTAAAGACATTCTAAAAGAAGTGTAGTATTTATATTTCCGTCATTATATCAAACTTAAACTCAAAGCATTTATTTCAATTAAACTTATTACAGGCACTTTTGAATTGTCAAGGGGTCGGTCAGTCAGAGAGATGAAGCTATAGTTGCCCATTCTAAAGCTTAGTTAGGTTCCTATGGAGAAGAACGGGCAAGAAAGTCCACGGACACTCTTTATATGTAAGTATACCCTCAATCTTCGACATCCGTATCGGAAACATAACACACGTTTATAAAAGTTATTCTTGTGTGAATTTCTAGCCACAACACGGTAGGGCCAATACATTGAACAGTCGCCTAATAAAGGGTTGATTAAATACTTAATTTATAAGGGTTGTCGCGAAGCAGAAGAGGTAATTACTCGGGTCATTAGAGGATGAAGAAATGATGTAGATGGCACCTACGCCTTCTTTCGTGTTAGCAAAAGCAAATTATGTAGTTCATGACATGGTGAAGCTAAGCAACATTGCTTGCGCTAACTAATGGACCAAGGTGAGCAAAGTGAAGTCTTAATTTAATGTACACCTAAATAAAAGCTAACATTACTCTTTCTTTTATCTACAAATCTCTCTTAAGACGCAGATATATGCCAGTGACCTTGAGTGGTTAGCTTGCGTGTTCTGTACTGAGCTCACGCAACGCGTCGTACGTTCAGCCAGTAATAGGATTCGCCCATCAAGGAGCGCTGTCCCCAATTAGACGCATTATTAATTATTATACACAAAACAAAAAGCAATAAAACGCGTATACTAAAAGATGAATAATTAAATTATCTTTAAATTGGTGAAGGTTTCAGAAAAATACGCTTGGTAGATTTTGCGCCATTTTCTGTTTTTTATCCGCGTTAGACATAACTTTACAAATTAATTTCATTATGTAATATAAAAATAATCTAAAATATTCACATATTAAATTATTGAAAAAATGCTCTCATTTAACACATATTTTTTTCAAATCATTAACACTACTCGTTTAGACGTGATCTTCAGTATAAAATCATTAAAAGTCGGTTATCGTCCCTTTACGTTGCAGTTTTTTTTCCGTTCGAAGGAGACTAGAGAGTACAGAATAATATTTTATCTCTACTACCCGATCAGTTTGCGTCATTGTCGGGATTTTCGTTTATAAAAGTTGATTGTTCATCGTATCCAGGCCGATAGCTTGTCTTACTCATACTCTGAGCTCAACCCCTTGGAATTAATACTGCTCTTTGTAATTTTGTTTATCGTAAGATTAATTGGACGGTATTACAGATATCCCTGTTTAGTTTATCTCAATTTATTTGTTACGACTATAGATTGTTTATTTAGAAGGATTTAGGTAATTGTTTAGTGACTTATTTTGGGAAAGATCGTATTATTGGTGAACACTTCCAAAGATGATGGCAATAGGCTCGCCCACTATTATATGGGACTTAAACATAACTGGCAAGATGTACCCGTACTGTGACCTGACTTGAGTCATTTTATCACAGTTTGAGCGATAAAACCGTTTTGTCTTAAATTGCTAATAAAAATTGACAAGACATAATTTATCATGTCTTGTTACAAACGTCTTGGCACGCCCGTGCTCGGGCCGCTGGCGTGATGTTGTGTTATTACTTTCAGGAATCATTTTAGGTGGAGATACGGCCGACGTTCAGTGTTAGTTAGAAAAACCTAATATCAGTACGTCTTCTCCAGACGGAAAGTGCTCATCAATTGCTGTTTCAATCACGCTTCCGTGATTGACTTTAATTCCAATTACAGTATTATGCACTTGAGTAAAACCGAGCACAATATATTATAAACTTTTATGAGAATTTGAAGAACAGAGTGTAGCTGTTGAATGATTCCGTATATTAAAGAATGATCCAAAAATTACACAAAGCAGAAGAAAAAAAACGCTTACCTGATAACATCAACATCAGGATACACGCGAATTTCGAACGAATTCTTAGTAGAATCAGGGTTCATTTTAGAGATGGCGTTGTAGTGCATATTGGCATCGATAGAAAGCTTCTCGATCCTGGTGGGAACGAACAGTCCCCTGGTATCCTGTCCAATGATCTTCATCTGTAGCATGCAGTCCATGAAAGTGACCCAGTTGTTGACCCAGGAGAGACGGCCACGGGTACCCTCGACATTGCAGCCGAGGACGCCACGGAAGAGACCGCTGTTAAAAGAAAAGAGAATAAGAACATGTGGTTGGATGAAGGTAAAACACATCACTGAGGCCCCTGAACGGTGGACCGTTGATCTGGTGAAGGTCACGGGAATTCCCTAGATGAGAAGTACAGGACCGGTCGTTATGACGATACTTGAGAGAGACCTATGTTCGGCAATGGATGTCTTTCGGCTGATCATGATAAAATAACCTCTAAGTACCGCAGTAGAAACAGTGACAAAGAAAAGAAAAGAAAGAAAATACGTTTATTTGCGGTAAACATGACGCAGAGAAAGAACATAGATACAAAAAGAACAAGTAGGGGGAAATATGCGTCACATCCACGCAAACCGGCCACGCTCAGCATAATGCTGCGACCCTATTCGAGACAGAGCCCCAGCGCTGGTTTTCAGCGATAGCCGGCGTTGACGTGATGACGTCAACCGGTGCAGCATACAGTGAGATTATAAATAAGAAACAAAATAAATACAAACTACTTAGATATTTTTTTACTACATAAATAATGTTTATAATATATAATATTTACAATGGCAACATTTCGAGTTTATGTTTTCCTAAGCACGTGTTTCTGTGACGAATAAAATTATTTTTCTTTCCTTTTGTCTTTCTATTTCGTTTCATCGGTAACGACAGATAGGCTATTGACACACTGCACTGAGCGCTCTGTCAAGTAGTGCGGGGCCGCAGATTTAAAATTGTATAAGTTTGTACAGACCACAAAATCAGCGCGCGGGACCCGATCCCGCGCAGTTTGTTTGCTATGGCCACGCCGCGTTACGCGGTGGAGCGCGGTACAGTGTGATATCGCCATAGAATTTATTTTTAATCCTTTGATTTCCATTAACATTTTGAAATAATTTTGATTGTTTTTAGAAATCTCTCATAAATCATTTATATTTTTTATTTCTTAAATGATTTAGTAAAATTTTGACGAATAAGAGAGTGCTGTCAAGAATTACTTAAAAGTATGCAAATTGATGGTCTACAACTCTAAATGGTACTTGAAATATGAATCAGCAAAGTCTTCAGTTAAAAGTAGATATTCAGTCTGTTTTACATAATGATGCTAAGTAAGCTCAAAGTTAACGAAAGTATTCTAAGATAAGTTATTTATAATACAAGCCTTCTAGCTAATAATTGTTAACTTAACATAACTTGAAAGATATTTCATGTTTCTATTCAAATTAAGATAGAAGCTGAAATATATCTTGCGGTTTTTGACAAAATTAGTACTGAAAAAGGCACTTATTTAACTAATAATGTAAAAGTTATATTCATAGAAATACTAATAAGTACTATTCAAATACGAATCATGAATCATCATTTCATTTCAGCCGAAAGATGTCCACTGCTGGACATAGGCCTCCCCCAAGCACCGCCACTTCGACCGGTTCTGTGCTTCCTGCATCCAGCGGATACCTGCGGCCTTCACAAGGTCATCGGTCCACCTTGTAGGAGGCCTTCCAACGCTACGTCTTCCGGTACGCGGTCGCCACTCCAGAACCTTTCGGCCCCATCGGCCATCAGTTCTGCGAGCAATGTGCCCTGCCCACTGCCACTTAAGCTTGGCAATTCTTCGGGCTATGTCGGTTACCTTGGTTCGCCTGCGGATCTCTTCATTTCTGATTCGATCACGTAGGAAAACTCCAAGCTTAGCCCTCTCCATTGCCCTTTGGGTGACCTTTAGCCTTCTGATAAGGCCCATTATAAAATAAAATAAAATAAAGTTTATTTGGAACAACTTAGGTTTACAGAGTACACAAGAAAAACGAAGATAACTACAAAAGTAAAGTACTGTGGCGCAGCTATCAACGCCCAATTCAAAATACATACAATCATAGACATTGTTCCAGATTAACCTAAAAGAAGTTAAATTGAGGATTACAAAATAAATCAAAAATAGAACAAAAAAAAAAAAAAAATATAAAGAACACTATGTTGTATAGAGTGGAGGTGGGGATGAGGTGTGTATTTGTGTGTGTGAATGTGTGTGTGTGTGTTTGTGTTAGTGTGTGTGTTTCTACCGCGTTTATGACACCATAAGTTGCTCAGTCTCATCATAGGACAAGCACTTAAGCCAGTGGGTCACATTTCTCTTCAGTTCATTCCTAGTCATAGAGTATATTTTAATTTTTATATTTATGGCATTATAAAGTTTGGAGCTGGTGTGAGTGAAGTGGCGACTGACCATCGCTAACCTGCAGCGTTCAGTCTTACAGACTCTGTCGGCACGACGCTTCTTTGTAAGGGACTGAGGTTCGTAAGGGAGAAGTAGGTGCTTCCTAAGAACTGTTTGCAGCACGAACAATTGTCTCACAGAGAGGACCTCACAAAGTGAGTAAAGCTCAGATGTGGGAAATCTAACAGGTTTCTTAGCTAGTACTTTCAAAACTGCTCTCTGAGCCCTCTCTAGCCGCAGCATGGTTGTCTTGTGCGTTCCCCCCCACGTGGTTATGCAGTAACCGAGTACTGATTGAGCGAGGGCAAAGTAGACCATTTTAAGGCATTGGAAATCAGCAGCCGCCCGAAGTTTTTTAAATAAGTAGATCAATCTTCTGACTCGAACCACAACTGAATTAATCTGTTTTTTCCATGTCAAAAGATTGTCCATTGTAAGCGACCACGTTTCAGTGCCATAGGTCATCACTGGAAACACGCACTGGTCAAAGACTTTCGTCTTGAGACACTGCGGTATGTGGGACAAGAAGATATTGCGAAGCTTCCCGAACGCTGCCCAGCCGAGTCGGATTCGACGATTGACCTCTTTCTCGAAGTTGGACCTACCTAACTGGACAGTTTGTCCGAGGTAAACATACTCGTCCACAACTTCGAGTGTAGCGCCTCCGATCTTCATGAGAGTGGGTGTTACCCACTCTCATGAAGATCGGATCACAATCATGAATACATCTACTTTTAATAACCAAGATCAACGTCACTAAACTTGTTAAGCCATGATTTGAATGTAAGACCCTACGTCAAATCCGCTTCAACGTTCATGAATTTACAATAGACCGAAACAAACACTTTATTTAACTTGTTGCAAACCAAGCTTTATCCTTTTTACAAGCTTTATATTAACTTGCTTCGTTTGTATGTGTTTGCGGTTAATCTGTTTGTAATCGATTTTTCAAGCACTTCCTGTTTCATCTAGTGTAAAATATCTTAGAATTACTGTTGATTATCCCGTTACATCTCTTTTTTATTTTTTTTATCTGTCATCTACCTCTTCGGCAGAAAAACTAATAATGATATTTACCTGTACTGGTATCCTCTAAGACGCAGTTCCTTGTAGAAGTCCTTGGTGAGCATGTGCTTGATGCCGGGGCCGGTGACTTCGGGCAAGTTCGGCAGCACTCGGTAGTCCTGACCGACATTCTTCTTCGCGTAGATGCGACCAGTCACGATTGAGGCCCCGCTTTCTACGATCTAGAGGAAAATGGAAATCGTTTTTACCAAGTGAAGTAACACGAAACACTATTAGTTGGTGCGGAGGTGTTTTCGTTGGCCCACATTAACGCAGGTAGACACATTCGTTAGTCGCAAAAAATTGCCTGGACTTGAGATAATACCTACCGAAAATCACAGAAAACTGGCAATCGCGTAAAAACGTATACAGTATGTAACAAAAACTCTGTTGTTCCTTTTAGGGACGTATACATTAACCCACAAGCACAACATTGGTTGAATTATAATGAAAAATAAAATAAGAATTGGCTAGTAGAGAAGTCAAAATCAAAGAACTAAAGAGGTAAGAAATCAGTTAAACATTATAAATATTAATAATTAAATAATATTAATAATTTTTGTTGAACAGTTTTTTATGAATGACTTGCTTTATTACGTATGTATACCGATTCTTAAAACGTAGGTAGAAGGAACAACAGGGTTTTTGTTACATATTGTATAAACTGCTAGAAAATTCGAAGAAAATCCGCTTTAGTTGCTTTTAGCGCAACCGAAAAACATCGAAACACATTTCCATGAATCAACCCAAAGTGCAAGTGAAAAGAAATTGGAAACAATCTAATTAGTGGGTAATTAGGGAACTCAAGGCTATCATTTATCTCTGGACCAGTGAAAAGGCCCTGTCTCATTAAAGGCCAAACTTCCCCTGGTGATCTGCTATAAAGGTTTTCCTAGCGCAGACTCCAGTCTCTCACAAACTTTGTCAAGTACGTCTTAAGAGCGTTTACGACTTACGGAATTTCATACAAACTTTCAAGCCCTTGTTTTTCGAAATGACTGAACCGATTTTAATGAAATTTCATACGCTTAAGCAGAATACAAAGGTCTAAAAGTTAGTTATGAACATTTTCGAAAAATAGTGTTACAGCCAAATTAGACCGATTTTAAATTTTCCATAGAAATAGAGATTTCCAGTTATCTCTTTTTAAATAAGACATTTCGTTAATGTTCTAAACTAACTTTTTAAACCTTTGTATCCTGCTTATGGGTATTAAGTTTTATTCAAATCGGTTGAGTCGTTTCGGAAAACAAGGGCTTGAAAGTTTGTATGCAATGCCGTACGACGTAAACGCTCTTAAGCTTGTTTTAAATATATATCATGTCATTGTATGTGAAGAGAAAATAAATTACTTGAATTTGAATTTAAACTGGCACAATTACTATTAATCTACTAAATAAGTTAACCCATTTAGTATAATTACATTCTTGATAAGTCGAGAGGTGACGATTCAGGTCATAAATCATCAATAACTCTTTCAATATCCTACCTCAAAGTTACCACTGCCCTTCTGGATCATGATGATGAACTCCAAGTTTCCTTCCTTGGGAATGTTGGTGGCTCTCTGGAAGCGAACGTTCTCGAAGACCACTGACACCTCAGTGTAGAGCTCTCCCATCATCATACCGAGGGTCTCCCAGACCAGGACCAGGTAGCCGGTAGCGGGGTATAAGTTACGGCCTAAAGAGGGAAAAGGATGGTGGAGTAAATAATTTGATTGTTACGAGGTGCATTATTAACTAAATAACAAATTACAGCAATTTTTTTTTCGTTATGGCAACCATTTTTGTGTTGGTTCGGCCCACTAGATATTAAAACCTCATTGCGGCCATTCAATATTTGCAATAACAGAGACATCGCAGATATACGGTGCCATCCCACGGACAGAGCTGAAGTGTCTCTCGTGTGTGATTAAATCGGCAGCTATACTCTTCCAATCGGAATACAGAAACGCTGTTTGACGGCAGAAATAGATTATATGGTGCTATTGAAAGCTATCTAAGATCTCCTTAATTTTGGACATAGTCTGTAAATTATTATTGTTACAGAGTAAAGAGATTAAGACAGCATACGTTTTGGGAATTGTTGAATACTTACTGTCAACAACGTGACCAGCCATGTACTCGCAGTCCTCGTCAACGATGGACATCCTGACGGTTCTTTCTCCAGACTTCATCTTCTCTTGGGCCTTGTATGATGTTACGTACCTGGGGACAAAATATTACGTTATAAACCTTCCAAACTCAACGTCGTCGTAATATTTATACAACTTTCATCAAAATCTTATTTATTTGACGCAAAAAGCTTTTAAGAATACTGATTGACTAGATGCTATCATCTTATTGCTTGGATACTACTCTAAGAATAAAACTGATATTGTTTTGATAGATAAACCAGCCGCGAGATGAATTCTTATATAAAATCCACTCCACATGTTGACATTTATCATGACTCCGTAAATATTTTTAAATCCCAAATTGTAAGGTCCCAAAGCACGCAACCCACATAATCTAAAGATTTGTTGTGTTAGTATGTAGGTATTTCTTGCAACCTTATTTCTTGTGTCATATTGTACTTCTGTTCATATAGTTTGAAACCACATATTTTTAATTTTTATAAGTTTTGTTTAATTTCATTCTTACCTTATGTTATCACTGTATTTGAGAATGCTGGTTCACCTGTTCTTGGCAACTGTATAAGCTCATGACTGTTATCTACTTTTATTTGATATTTTGTATACAGAAGCTGTTGGTGTACCTTTATAAATAAATAAATAACTAATACCGACGCATATCGGATATTTCCGGTTTCTTCTATAATCTTTTAATTTTAGTTGTCGGTACCACTTTTCATAGTTGCTAGAGTCGTGTTTGATCACTATCATCGGATGATGGGAGGAACAGTGGTGGCCTAGTGGTAACGGCCGCGACTTACAAATTATAGGTCGTAGGTTCGAACTTTAGCCCCCTTATTACAAAACAAGGTTTATCTTCAGCCACAGGTTTAAAACATGGAGCCATTATTGAATTTCGAACTTTATTCCGACTATGGTAAAGTTCCTAACACAAAACTGACAACTTAGTACCGAACTAAGTTTCAGTTTTGTATAAAGAACGGTATTTCAATCACTGTTACGTTCTCATTACAAAAACTGGCTCCTCGATTTAAGCCATGTCAAAATATAAATCTTGTTTTGTAATAAGGTGGTAGGCGTTTTACTTTGTGTAACTTATTTCATCACCACTGCTCTCAAAACGGTGAAGGATAACATCGTGAGGAAACCGGCATGTCCTAGAATCGAAAAATTCGAAGACATGTGCCATCTACCAACCCGCACTGGGCCCGCGTGGTGGATTACGGCCCTATCCCTCTTACAGAGAGGAGGCCTGTGTCCCAGCAGTGGGAACATTATAGGCTGATTATGCTTGTCAAAAAAGTCGTATGGTTCACTTTGCTAGTTACGTCGCGAGTAACTAGTGAAGTAACCATACTACTCGGTACTCGATCTCGATTTAAGTTAAATGTCAAAACGGGCCTTTTATTTTTTGACAACTTTATGCACCTGATGATAAACGATGATGCGATTGACGATGGTACTTATTTATTCTTCAAGAAAGATCATCATAGTTTCTCATGGCTATCAAATAACCTATTATATCCAATTTTAGATTAGCATTGTATGAAACTATTACCTACCAATCTATTCTCAATGCACAAGCTATCCGTTCAACATTCAAACTCGATATTGAATCCACAATTACTTTCAACAAGTAGTGTTTGCTGAGGTTGGCTTAGAGATATTCAAGTCTTAAGATAATACATTAAGTAGATTGTGTTTAACTCTTTAGGAATTGTAACTACTCATGATTTGTTCTTGAAGTCAATCTTAAAAAAAAAAAATAAGAGTTTTAAAGTGTTCTTCCAAATAGGGTTAGGAATTTAGTGTTCTTCATTAAAAAATTGAATTCTATTGACTTGAATATCAAAGTGGAATAAGTGTCCGAATTATTTAGTTTTATGTTACTAGAGTAAAGCCAAAGATATAAAAGCGGTACAGAATCGAATGAAAAAGGCTCGAAAGATTACAACTTACAGCCCGTATCTCTACTATTTAAGACGCTGACAACAGCTAAAGCGCGGTCACTGTCAGACTGCATACAAAAAAAAAAGAAGCGCGATGGATGACCCGACGCTTGTAATTTATTGCAAAATATGAAGGAATTATCTATTTACTCAAAAAATAGTTGAGTAATCGAAAATTTAAAACAACTAAGTTTTGCATTAAAATAAGACGTTCTTGTTATTAATTAAATACCAACCGTACGTTAATATTTAATACCTACAGATATTTTGGATTGAAACTCAAAATAAAAGGCTAGTTTACCGTTAATTTGTATCGAGATTTTTTTTCTAAACGTGTTTTGACAACAACCAAGTTCTGAGAAATATGTTCAAAAATAACATATATGTTATGTAAATAGATTTGGCAATTGCTTTGTTTAAGACAAGCCTACTTAGATCACAAAACAGCGCCTTAATAAATTAAATCCAGCAGTGAGTTTACAATATAATAAATTCGCTACTTAAAATGGACATATAATTTTCCGTCATAATGAATAGAAATTTTTAAATTTTCACCCTACACAAAATGCACCATAACCATTTTTAATTCCCTCCTAACCGCATTGCACCAATCGCAAGTTCATCAATCATATCAAAAATGGAACTGGCCAGTTCTCTTTGAAAAATAGCCGTTAACGTCCCGGTATATTGAAGTCGGTACAAAGTGGCTACCATAGATCACACCCCAACGATTTGTTTGTGGCCGACTGACGGATGGTCGGCGATTAATATAACCGGCTCTTTATTGGAACTGAAGTTTGGCTGCGTAGGAAGTGGCTTACTGGTACCGTTGGCTTGGAACGTGTTTGAATGTTAGGAATAATTTGAAGAGCTAATATTACTGTGGGATGTTTGGTAGTAGGTTGAAAACTTTTTGTGTAAAAATCTTCAGGATTTTCTGATCTATCAGATTGCCAAGTATTTTTGGTTCATTCATTCAATTCAGCCGAAAGACTTCCACTGCTGGACATAGGTCACCTCCAAAGCCCCCCCCCCCCCTGTGGAGGAGACCTATATCATACCGTTGCCATAATCGCTACGCTTGGCAAGTGGGTTGGCGATTGCAGTATGGTGTTAAAATGCATAAAGAATGCTGCTGTGCTGCCCATTCTCTAGTAAGTCCCTTAGTCGCCTTTTACGACACCCATTTACTGTATTTTTCGTTATTTCTACATATATGCGGAGCTTGAACTAATTACATATTATGGCATTCCAAAAAATACAATTTGTCCTAAAATTAACTACTCATAACTAATTATTTTAATGAAGTCTGTGGTCCACATCCATTTAATTATTTTACCAAATATTTGACTGGTGCAAATATTTTGATTTTTATTTTGATGATTTTTTTATAGCGTTCTTGGTCATTTTCATCTCCTAAATAATATGGGAAAGTTTATTTTAAAGGAACTTTTGGCTACTTACCAGTCTTCGCTGTGTTCCCATTCGACGAGATGAGAAATCATGGGAGTTCCCTGTGACACTGGGAATGGCACGTGCGGGTAGATGTTGGCGAGATGCGGGTTCAGACCGGACTCGTACAGTCTGTGAAATAAATACGTTTTTACTACTTGCAGAATTAGTGTTAGTGTAGTTTTATAGCATAGCACAAACAACAGGCATAATGTAGGTAAAGAAAAAAAGAATGTTTCTGCTGGCCTCTAGACAAATAAAAAAGTAGAGAATTTTTTTGACTAATTTATTATTATCCATCTGTAATTAGTTATAACTTTCGTGTTTCGTGATAACGATGAATAAATTGATATACGTTGGTCCCTATTAGTGAAAAACCATAGACAACATTAGTTTTTGTTTACACTAAACCCGAAAAGGGGTCATTGTACTCATAATTTTGAACAACTTTTTCTATGGGACCAACCTTGAAATCACGAAAAAAATCAGTTGTTCATTTTGTCGATTTAAGTGAACACAAACCCCTTTTCGAGTTTAATTCAAAAACTAATGTTGTATATAAACTACTTTGCCATTCTTCTTTGACTAGCCATTAAAAAATCCTTGATGTGCAGACAAAATTGTATAAATTGTTACAGAACGTAGACTGCTTTTTGGTTCGTCTCAAAACATGGATTTCTAGAGGGACAAATCATGCGTTAACAAATCACGTATAAGCATGGATCCACTCATGAAGATTACCTAAAGAAAAAAAAAACCTTCTTTCTGAGGCAGTCGGGTAATAATAAATTGTGGCACTTACTTTCCGAAAGCCGTGAACATAACTTGCACATTGTCCTTGTGGTTCCTCTGTGTCAGTGGAATATTGATGACGTCCTTTTTCAGTGACCTGCGCAGGATTGCCTGCAGGAGGCCGTGCGGGGCGATCTCGATGGTGATCGCGTTCGGGTGGATCAGTCGGGCTGTCTCTTCGAAGAGGACTGGGCTCTGTAGGAGATGGTCAAGTTAGTTATCGGCTTTAGAGCCAACCACACGTCCGTGGTGTTATAGAAGTTTAATGTCATGAAGGCGGGTGGGTTGGTTTGTATAGAATTGGATAGTGCACAAAGTTTACTCGTATGTGTGCGTACAGATGGATTGACTATAACAAATATTAAATTACATCTTTAATTATATAATAAAGCAGAAGAGTTTGTTATTTTTTTTTGAACACGCTAATCTCTGGAACAACCAGTCCAATTTTCTTTTTTTTTTCTTTAATTCGATAGTCCAATTCTTGCGGATATTATTACGCGCTATTAGCGCTCAGAGGCCGAGCAAAATGAAAAAAAGTGAGAAAGAACGCAGAAGCGAAAAGAAAGTAATACAGCGGGCGGGCGATGCGCAGTGACGCGGATGGGTCGGAGGCTTAAATTTCACGCAGACGAAGTCGCGGGCAGGAGCTAGTGTTTTATAAAATAATTACCCCAACTATGTATGATATACCAACTAATTTATCAAATTAAAATCCTCTTCCTCTCTCCTACTTTGCTGTGCTCGACAGGGTCCACAATGATCATGTCTTTGTAAAACGTAACACCTAAGCTAACATTGTGGAATGTAAATAAATGATGAGTATTGAGTGCTCCTGAGTTTGCGCACATTGAAACAGAATAATTGACGGTGATTCTTGGATCACGTTCGCACATTGTCCTTTACATCGAGCGATTGAAACTTGGAATCGGTACTTTCGCTTGAACTATTAAGTTTCGTTCATAAAGTTTTACTTAACAAAAGTAAGCAAAACAATATTAAGAACTATGATTAAATTATGGTTAAAATATGTAATACGACTTCTAAATCATCGTCTAATAAACCACCCTCTTAAGGATCAGATGATAGTCTAGACTTTTCTAATCGTTTTTAAGAAAAATGATTTTAAGGTTTAGAGTTGTAATTTCTAATAAAATAGTATTTTGAGGGCAAGTCTTACCAGCAGATCATTATTAAGGGATATCGTGTTAACCAGTAACTAGGTCGTGGAGGTCAGATACGCATTCACTCCTTGTAAAATACTGGTATTCACTATTCAGCTACATCCAGTAAGATTGAAAGCAGATCCAACATGGTTGGGAAAAGACTAGACAGATGATGGGCTTACCAGCAAATTGTTGGTGTGGTATTCAGCTGAAGAGAGTGCAGCCTTGGCATCCTTCCATTGTGCCTGAGGCAAGGAGGTGGACACCCACTTCTCTGAGCGAGCCTTAGGGTCCTTGATGACCTGCCTCAAGTACTTCAGCAGGGTTGGGCCTAAAATCATTGTTGAATTTTAGTCACACTAACATTATAGAGGTGAAAATTTGTGACTGTGTGTGTTTGTTACTTCTTCACGCTCAACTGGACCAATTTTGATACAATTATGTATGAAGGTATCGACACTCTGGATTAACATATAGGCTACTTTTAAATATAAAGATAAAGATTTTTCTTTATTAAAACATGTGTAACATGATACATGATTAGGTATGCACATATAGATGGAGACATAATTTTACCGAACCAACATGTTTTGCCTCATTAGGCGTACAAAATGTTAACATGTTTGTTGTTTTTATCCCGATATTCCCATGGGATCGAGACTTACGCGGGTTTAACTCACGCGGGGTGCAGCTAGTAAACCATATTTCCATATGATGAGTTTGGCGAAAAAAAATCGAAGACATGTGACATTAACCAACCCGCAATGTGCTTGCGTGGTGGATTACGGCCCACTGGCTCTCACAGAGAGGATGTCTGATTTCCATTAGTGGGAATATTGTAGGCCGATTATGTTTTTGTTGAAAAGAGGCTTATGTCCAGTAGTTGACGTCTTATAGGATGATGATGATGATATTTCCCTTCCGAACACAAATTCTGAATTCTCTTCAACCCAGATTTCAAACAACAAATATTTGGATCAACCAGTTTGAAAACTTTATTATTTTTAATTGAAGTTACCGTTTCATATTAAGAGAAAAGGTTAATAAACAAAAGTTTGAGAGAAATGAAAAGTTTGCAAAACTTTTCAGACGTTAATAACTTTATTATCAGCGCAAGTCCTGGTCTTACAATTAAGTTTATTTCTTAGAATTTCTCCTTTACTTTTAACGATAAAGCTCTTGGTGACGTTTTGTCTTTTCACTTTAATCCTGAAATACAAGTATATGATAGTGTTTGATTGGTTTATTAACTGCTAAGTATAAAGTCCGGAATACTCCCGATCCCTGAGTCGAGCAGAATGTTATTGGGTATTCCAATTTTCCCAGTAACAGCCCGGAATCTGGATTTACATTTCATTAAAACTATATCAATAACTCGTGCTATATGGTTCACAGAGCATGGAATTACCATGCCGGCAGAGCCCGCCCAGGTGTCTCCATGCACTGTGCTGTAGGTACCTACTAAACACCTCTGCCTACCCCTTTAGAGAGTACAGCCACAACATTATGCTATCAAATATTGCTTACCAGCTTCAGAGATATAACGGGAATGGTAAGCGATGTTGGAGCAAGGCACCTCTTTGGCGAAGATGCCTTGTGCGCTGAGCTTGGCAACGAAGGTCTTCATGATGTCAGCAGGTCCTGATATGGTGCTGGAATCGGGGCCATTGCGGCACGCCACCTCGATCTCAGGGGGGCACATGGTTTTGATCTAGGTAGAAAATAACAGGAATATATTATCATGATAGGTAATAAGGGTTTGTTACCGGTTGGAAAGCCAAATTGATATACATAATTATAGTACGTTAATGCAGCGGTTATGAATTATATTCAACGAACACCTAAGGGCTACGATAGATGCGATTGGCGTCTTGATTAATTTTAACTGGCGGTCAAACAGACCCAGTTTTTTTAATAGGCAAAAGAAACGAATTGAAGCAAGCGCTAAAAGGTAAATTATTGCCATTTTATGTTTAGATGTTTATTTTTAGATCAAGTACGGAAATGATCATCATTAGGTGAGATTCTGATTGTCAACAATTACCTGACTGTATCCAAGACCGATAGCAGCCATGGATCCCTTGATGAAGGGCGTCTCAATGGAGGCAAGACCTCTGCTGTAAGCGGACAGGATCATCTCCTCAGCGGTGAAGCAGCCATCGGCGTACGCGCAACCAAGCTCACCAACACTGTGTCCTGTTGGCACATTTAAAATTTAAGTAAGGAACACAAAGCAAATAGTCTTTTCATATAAACCCTATACAATTTTAAGAGATTTAGAAAGAGACCATCTTACAAAGTGTTAATAACAGAGATATCGCTATCCAAGGTTTGGCTTAGTGTACATATTTGGGTACCTACATAAATGTGCCTAAGAAGAAGAGTAATGAAACTATTTATAGAAACAAAACCGTTTTAAATTAGAAGCAACGTGAAAGTTAAGTTTATAGGAAATTATCACTAAAAGTGTCCGAAATTTTTTTAGATCTCAAATTATCCCGTTCTCAATAAGCAAGGTATTATTTGAAGACGGTATCTTTTGAAGATAATTTAGGAAATATTTTGAATTCATACAAATAATTACTGTTATGGTTAAACTTACCAATGATGTAATCAGGTTCAACGCCAATGGTCTTGAGGACATCGGTCAGACCGACCTGCACGGCCGCGATACCAATGAAGGAGTTCAGGATGTTATCGTAGATCTTGGGGTCTGGGTCAGTGATGATCTTCGTCAAGTTTACGCCTTTAGGTGCTAGGGCTTTGTGGCACCTGGTGAAGAATTGAGGAGTTAGTTCTGGCTGACTGGGGGGGATTAGTTTCCAACTGTATACAGTCGCTGTGAGAAAAGCGTAGGTACAGATAAAACTGTTAGCGAAAGTTCTCATATTGTCGTGACAACTATTATGTCGTTTAGTTTCGTAGCTTGTATTTTAAAATACACCTAAGCGTGTGGGGTATCGTTGGGTCCCATAATTAAAAATATGACGATGTTTTTAAGTATTTTTTAAATAAGTCAAAATTTTGTGAGATATGGTTACAGCAGCAGTAATAACAGAATTTTCATAGTTTTTAAAAACTACTATGAAATTTAAACAAATTTTTGCGGTCGATAAAGTCAGTACTATGCATGCGTGAATATTAATCCTAAGTACGAAACCCTTCACTGTGCGTGGTCTAACGTGCATTGTTACAAAAAAAAAATATCGACCCACAAAATAATATAACAATGGGAATGGAAACGATAAAAACCGTCACTATTCAGTAAGAACCCTGGCTTTGCAACACAAATTTCCTATTGGTTGAAAATATGCTCAAATAACAAAGGCTCAAATTCCTTTGCATTCTTGTGTGCATACTCTCGTTAGTTTTAAAAGTGAACCAATGGAAGTTATTTGATTATATTTAACGGATTAGTGAGCGCAGATGGTAATTGCATTACCATTGACTCGTCGCAAAAGCTAGTGCAGAAAATGCGTTTTACGCACGTACAATTGATCAAATAACACTTTTGAAGGCACACTGTAAAGTATTTTACTTCTGTAAGTCTTTGGACTAGCTTCACTCAAAAAGCTGTTAATGCTCTCCGTGTTCTGTACAACAATGCATTCAGAATGTTCTTGGGGCTGCCACGCTTCTGTAGTACGTCAGGTATATTCATGGACGCGCAAATTGATGACTTCGCTGCGATCAGACACAAGCGAGTGAAAATGCCTGTTGCACAAAGTGCGTACCAGCTCCAACAGTCTCCTGGGTGTCATCGTTAACAAACTGGATTGTCCTTTTATTCACATTCTATGTCAGCTACAAGTACCTGCTTATGCTTATACTAACTTAGTTTTATGAGTCATAATTTTTAGGGTTCCGTACCTAAAAAGGAACCCATAAAGGATCACTCCTGTGTCTGTCTCTCTGTCTGTCCGTCTGTCACAGCTGATTTGCTCCGAATCTACTAGGACCGATTAAGTTGAAATTTGGTGCACATATGAACTGTTATGACCCAAACACGGACGTATTACGTAAATAAATTAATTTTGAATATGGAGGTCACTTTTGGGGGGCAAATTAGAAAACTAAAAAAAAAGTTTTGCTGTCTATACCGTGTGACATATCAAATGAAAGGGCTTGTTTCAAGGATTTAAAACATATTTTTTTATAATTTTTAAATACATACTTTTGAAAGTATTTAAGAAAATAGATGAAAAATTACCATTCCCCCTCCCTTATCTCCGAAACTACTGAGCGAGCTGAGAAATTTTGATAAAAATACAGAAAATAGTTCTTTACTCATAGATTACAGGAAAACCTATAAGAAGTCTGTGGTCTTAAAATAACATGGTAAATCACTCAAAATTGTGCGTACAAACTAACATTTGCAGTTGGAATGTATGGGGTTCATGTTTTTCAACTACAATGTTAAGTTTGTTCTTGAGATAAATTCATCTCAACTACGGAACTCTTCATTGCTCGTGGCCCGACACGCACTTGGCCGGTTTTTGTAAATAATACTAACTTAGTTAACGCATTGGGTCCATGTTACTCGAAAATAAATGTTTTTGTTTAAATTATTATACTGGTGTTTTTACCACGGACGCCCGGCTGTATCGACAAGCGTGTTTTTATAAGTACTACTAGCTGACCCGTGCCCACTTCGTTGGGCGGTAAACATTTTACCGTCTTTTAATTTTTCGGATTAAATTATGGCCATAGGTTATGAGTATGACACTCACAAAATGATAACGTGGCTTTCAATGGTTAAAAGATTTTTCAAAATCGGTTCAGCACATCCAGAGATTACCCCTACAACCTCACAAACTATAAAATATTAATATAAGTAGATGAACCAACGGTTTAGCAATATCCTTAAAAAAAAAATGACTCGCATTCCGTTTGCTCACTATAGGCAAGCGACTTCTCGACAAAATCAATAGCAGTGAATTGGGACTGGGATTGTGAATTCAACTGCACATTTACCGCTGAGTCGGTGACGGTCGGTGATTCTTCAATTTTGCCAGCGTGAGGGGTCAAAAGATATTTTTAGAGTTCCGTACCCAAAGGGTAAAACGGGAACCCTATTACTAAGGCTCCGCCGTTTGTCCGTCTGTCACCAGGCTGTATCTCATGAACCGTGATAGTTAGACAGTTGAAATTTTCACAGATGATGTATTTCTGTTGCCGGTATAACAACTAATACAAAAAAAACAGAATAAAGTATATATTTAAGGGGGCTCCCATAAAACAAACGTGATTTTTTTGCTCGTTTTTGCTAGATATTGATAACGGCAACAGGTATACGCTTGAAATATTCACAGAATATTAAGTTATATATTCACTTTAAAAATAAATAGTTAAATTAAAATAAACCAAATATTTAAGGGGGGCTCCCATACAACATACGTGATTTTTTTGCCATTTTTATAGATAATGGTACGGAACCCTTCGTGAGCGAGTCCGACTCGCACTTGGCCGGTTTTTTATTATTTAAATTAGCCGGAATTAAAACATCAAAATGACCTTAATTAAAGTTTCCTGAGAATCGGATTATTTTGACTCCCTGCCGTGCTTCCCCAAAACCAGCAATAAAAATACCATCCTGAAACACCTGGAAGTCAAATGAGAATAGTTCTGCCGCTGCCATTATTTTTTTTTTGGGTGGTAAATTATCAAATAACTTCTCCCGCTCTGGCCGGAGCGGGGAGGGCGTGTCAGACTGTTACTGACTAAAACCCACCCGTGTTCCTTCAAATGCCCTTCAAATCCCTTTCGGACAGGCTCGTAACCCTGGCAGGCATTAGCCCTTTCGGACCCCGTCAATTGGTGCTGACATCTCTTTAAGGCGCGCGTGGAACACAACGCGCCGTCGACCCGGGCCTGGTCCTTATCGGACGGCGAGCTACCCATCGCTCACCGTCCGCAAGCCCGCGCCCACGGTGGCCGGGAATCGGCCTGCGATTCCCGACGCCCGGGGCGTCTCCTGCGGTGACTAAGGGCGTGAGGGCGCGAACCCTGCCTCACCCTCACGCGTTCCGCCTCCTCCTTCGCATGCATTACTGCTTTGCAGGAGGTGACGGCCTCCCGTGCACTCTCGCTCCGAACCAAGGCCTGAACCAGGGCCAGATGCGAGAGATCGCCGCCACCGATCGCCTCCGTGAGGACATGGCGGTGCTCCGCCCAAGCAGGGCAGACCTCAACCGTATGCTCCACAGTGTCCTCCGGGCGATCCACACAGTGGTGACACCCGGGCGTTTCCTCCCGCTTTATTCTGAATAGGAACCTCCCGAAACAACCGTGCCCGGTGAGGACGTGCGTCAGGCGGAAGGTGAGGAAGCCGTGGCGCCTCTCTAGCCACTCCTGATAGAGGGGACTTATCGCCACAATTGTGGCATGCAAATTCTTTGCCAAATAGTAAATATCCCTGGCGATGGCGCATGCTTATTTTCATCTCTCTCCTATTTGGTGAACAGTAACGTGGCCATGTCATTATCTTCTCAAATTCGAAACAGCATTGTGCGCCACGTGTCTAAAAACTGGGAAATATTCCAACCTTTCACCCAGGATCGGTCAAGAGGAGCTACGGAACCACCTGTGAACTCATGGCAGCGGGAGAACTATTCCTATTTGAGTTCCAGGTGTTTCAAGATGGTATTTTTATTGCTGGTTTTGGGGACGCACAACAGGGAGTAAAAATAATCTGATTCTCAGGAAATTTCAATGAAGGTCATTTTGATGCGTGTCAGACTTTTACTGACTAAAACCCACCCGTGTTCCTTCAAATGCCTGTGTGTGCCAGGGACACGATATCCCTTTCGGACAGGCTCATAACCCTGGCAGGCAATGGCCCTCTCGGACCCCGTCAGTTGGTGCTGACATCCATTTAAAATGGGAATAGTTCTCCCGCCTTTTTCCAACCCTTACAACACCAGCCTAAACCAAAGATACTAAGCAATAAAATTAAAATACGAACGTAGGTATTCAAGGACACTTTTTCTAGTAAGAACGACTAATACTAAAACTATTATAGTAATACTACAGTGTGAAATATCTACACAATAAATCATTCGCAAAGAAATAGAAAAAACAAAATTCCAACCCGGCAATAGGTAAAAACACATTGGATAATATTTTTGTGTTCACCAAAAATCTTAAGGTACATCAATGTATGCATTTCTAAAATATTGATCTTAAACCCGTTTAATTGTTTTACTATAATTAAACAACTCGGCCAACAAAATATGTTACATCAAACAAATTCCAAATTAACACCAAGATATAACACTTTTTTATTGTAGTGCGCTGCAAATATTCTATTGTAACAATAACTATTTTATTCTTCCCCGAAAAATACTGATCGTGCACCAAATATTCCTGAATGTTACACAAAATTTTGGGTTGTTACCGGCCAAACCCGATTTCAGGACAAACTAGTTTAGCCTAGGCTAAACTAGTTCTTCCTATACGCGATAGGATTAACTAGTATAGCCTAGGCTAAACTAGTTTGTCCTAAGCCCGATAGGATAAACCAGTTTAGCCTAGGTCGAATCGGTTTATCCTAGTTAGAATTTACATGCTTTAGGATAAAATGGTACGTCCTAATCTGAAATCTGATTGAGCGTGCTGCGGGAGCGGCGTGACAGAAACGAATCGCAGCAAAACCGACTCCACGTAGTCTTGTCTGCCCTACCCCTAGACTGTTATTTAAATTCGCGTAGGCGCGTAGGGGCGAGGCGGCCCGCGAGCTGAGGAGCAGGTGGTTTCAACGCTAGCCGCCGCGGCTGAGGCTGGCCGGCTGAGCCGGCCAGCAAGCCGAAGCCTCGGTGGTGAGCGTGAAACACATCTGTGACGATAAGCTCGCATGGGACCGCTGGAGCCCTGCAGCACCGGAGCCGTGACAGAAAACATGCCTGCTGCATGCTTGCTTCACGTTTATCATATTAGACTAGATAGGCTAAACTGGTTTATCCTATCGGGCTTAGGACAAACTAGTTTAGCCTAGGCTATACTAGTTAATCCTAAGCCCGATAGGAAGAACTAGTTTAGCCTAGGCTAAACTAGTTTGTCCTGAAATCGGGTTTGGAATCAAACACCAATTAATGTCCAATGTTACCGAACATTGGACATTAATTGGTGTTTGATTCAAATACATTTTGCAGTGCATTATCTGAAGTAAAACTAAAAAAATAAATGCTTGTTTTTAAAATTAGGTGTATTACTATTTTTACAAATTTGCAACAGTTGTTAAATAGATGCTCGTTATGACATATTTTAATTAACATATTTTGGTGCACATTCAGTATATTTGGTGGAACACAGGCAAAATTAGGTAAATGAAATGGGAATAAATTGAAGTACTTTTAAATACCATCTAAACACATTTATTATCGTCCAATTTAAAATTAGGCAGCGAAACAAACCAAAACGAAAACCAAACAACGACGATGAAAAATATTTCAAAGCAAATTAGTAGTTAGTAATAACAAAATATCGCAGAACAGAAATCTCGGTAATTATAGCTTGAACGTGTATCGCTTAAGTTTGTATTCTGTGATTGATACATGACTTCGTTTTTTGATACGATCGGCTTGCAAGCCGCGATTAAGGTTAAACATTGTGAAGTTTTCCCCTTGGCATTCTCGACTTTAATGCTATAAATGCAACGTTCAAATTACCTGAATACCAATTAGAACCTCATTTCATTATCTTTTAGCAGATGCCTGCATACTGAAAAATACTGGCCACCTAGAACTGGCATAAAAACTTTAGAACGTTATCACGCCTGCACTGAAACATACTGGCCACCTAGAAAAAAAACTAAATATAAACCACAAGAAACTTCCAAAAATTCTTATTTCAATGTAAAATATGCATTAACGCGTTGTCGTAAAATTCAATTTAGATCTTTATCGGCCTCCGAGTTCTAATTTCAATGTAAAGTATGCAATAACTCGTTGACGTAAGATTCAATTTGGATCTCAACTGCATTTGGTACATTTTTCATACAAACATTAAAAACCCTTATTTTCACCCTTAAGCGCCGAATTTCGTAAAATCCTTTCTTAGTGAGCACCTAGAAGTCGAAAGGAACAATCAGGCCAACATTCATGTCTCTAAGTTTAAAAACATAGGAGTTTCATACAAATTTGACACCCCTTTTCAACAGCTTAAGGTGCGAATTCATAAAAATCCTTTCTTAGTGCGCGCCTGCACCCCATAGAGAGTGCTTGTGGCAAATTTTAGACCTCACGGCCCAGTAGTTTCCGAGATTTCGTGATGAGTGGTCAGTGAGTGGACTTCTCTTTTATATATATAGATAGACCAAAACTTTCTATCTACATGCGCCCCTTTTGCTACCGGTTAAAACCTTTTTCGGCCAACGATTTCAAGAAACAAATCCTATGTAGGCTGACTTTTAACGGTCTACTTACTTCTCAATAGCAGCAGCGAAGACCGGGATCCTCATCAGCTCCTTGCCCATACCGGCCCATTGGGAGCCCATACCAGAGTACACAAACCACACTGGGCGACGGACTCCGGAGAAGTACTGGACCTCACGAGCAAGGGACACGCTCTTCGTTGGGGTTGATCCTGCAAAGAACAGAGGAATTACCATGCAGTTCAATATTTGTCAAAAAATAACACTCTTGTGAAATGTCTAGCGATTATGGACCATGGACGGTGCAAGTATGAGTGTCACTTGCCCTGCGCTTAAACTGCCCTGTAAATGGTTACGGTGGACTTCTTGGCGGGAAAGTGAAGCGTCATGTTCAGCAGTTTGTTTAATTTTCCAAAATTTGTGTTTAGCCGAATATTAATGTGTAATAATGGTGGATTATTAACCATTAAGTGTTTGTGAACGTGCATTAGTGTAGGCAAATGAAACAAAACAGTGCAACTTCGCTTCAAGTTCTCTCAAGAAGTCCGCGTGAGGTCTCAGTAAAGTGCCACATCTTTACTGAAACTCAAGGGGAGTGGGCGGGGATATCATCATCATGCATTTATAATTCATTTCATCAATACTATACAAGAACTAATGCGTGACATTGGCTAAATGCACAAACCGTGCGAAGCCAGAAGGAAAAAAAAAAAAAATGGTTACGGTACGGGCTCAAGTCTAGTTATCGGTCTACTTGAGAGTTATACATTTAGGTAGAGCAAATATAATGAGGAAAACCAGTTTTCCAATTAGTAATTGAGAACTTCCAAACTACAACCCTCGACCGCCTTAACAATAAACCAATTAAGTTGGAGATCCTACAGATATTTCAAGATAGCATTTTACTAGTTGATAAAGGCAAGAGAATGATGATAATTTGACTAGTTTGAAAATGTTTGTCTGTTTGGGAGGCAAGGCTTTCTTATATTAATTAATACTCGAGGCAGAATATTTAATTGTGTAACGTCATCTGCTAGTGACTGAAATAATGTTTTCGACGTCTATTGTCTAGATTATTCTGAGTAATCGCGCTTCAAAGTTTGCTGGCTGGGCAACCCATTTAACATGGAATGAGATATCAAATCAAATCAAAAATAATTTTATTTCACATAAGCCTACATGGGCACTTATGAAACGTCAGAAGCTAGGTGCACGGTTCCAATTGGTCGTTTCCTATGGAGAAGAACCGGCAAGAAACTGCACGGTTACTCTTAAAAAAAAAAAAAATTGGCTTTTACAATATTTTCAAAGTATGAGAGGACAGCGTAGGCCCGTCAAAAGTACCAGGTACTTAACAAAATAGAAAATGGTCTACAGATCTACAGTATAATAAGCCTAGTAGATAGTTGCCTACTCATCTAGCTGACATAAGAAATGCTTCACAAAACGCTCCACGCTCTTACAATAAATTATTTCCAGATTCCATATAGAACGTACACTGTAATATGTACACCATAAAATTACAGATATAAATTTAGAAATTTTACATAGGGTGACAATGGGCGGTCTTATCGCTAAAAGCGGTCTTTTAAAGACAACCTTTGGATGGATTAAGGGGAAGGAGAGACAATACTGCAGGTAGTCTGTGGTGTACTATTGGAGGGGGGGGGGGGTGTCATATAGTTTTTAAAACTTACCCAAAAGTGTGTATCCCCTAACAACATGCCCAGCGATATCATCATCATGAATAGCGTGGAGCAGACGGACCTGCTCAGCGTCTACAGTTCTGGACTCCAGGTCATCCAGGATCCTGGCTACTGCTGACTCCGTGCGGCCAGAGGCGCAGACCAGACGGGGAAGGTCATCGAATGGTATACCGTTGTTGACCTGGAGGTGAAAAGGTGGATGTAGATTACGTGATAGTTTGTATTACCTAATTACTGCATCTGCGAGCTCAATGCTACTGCGATAGGTATTCCTGAATATATACATAATTGGATTTATAACTGATCACCTGAAAGTTATGTTTCATGCTCTTTGTTTGTTTTCTTGAGAACACTGTAGGCCATGTAGACTTATAGATGCTTCTGTATAGTGATCTTTTTCTACCTTGTTATATATTTATGTTAATCCTTGCCTAAATGGCTCTTTTTAACCGACTTCCAAAAAGGAGGAGGTTATATGTTCGGCTGTATGTTTTTTTTTTTTATATTTGTTTACCAAATTGCTCCGTCAATTGTGGACCGATTTTGAAAATGTATCTTAATATCAACACTAATATGACAACATTGTAAAAGACGATATTAACTTTTTAAACGAGTAACCGTGGAGTTTCGCGACAGTTCTTCTCCATAGGAAACGACCAATTGAAACTGTGCATCGTAGCTTTTTACTTTTTACAAGTGTATGGACTTATGAATCGTTAGAAGTTAGTGTACCTAGTGTATAGGTTCATGTGAAATAAAATACTTTGAATTTAATTTCAAGTTAATCACGATTAAAACTGGAAATCAAATCAACCAATCCAGAAAATAGGGATACCAAACATATACCATGTAAAACTAATCTACTCAGAATTTCGAACAAATTGATTGGCAGATTCCATTAATCCCATTATAGGAACTCATTTTATTTAATGTTTCATCAATGAAAACAATAGGCGGACATAATCAGTAGATTGGAAATCAGATAGAACTTCGATAACTTTATGAAAATGAGCGTTTTACTTTATGGAATTAATTATTGCGGCTTCAAAGGGAGATTGATACCAGCTTGATGGACAGAACAATTTGTTTTGGATATTAGATAATAACTTTGTCTATTAATATACCAACTGGGTAATTGCTTTGTTGTGTTTTTGAATTATAATATCCTTAAATTTTAGAAGATAATTTGTATTCTATTTTTATAAATTGCATGTCGCAGTTCAACCTAGGAGGTTGTCGTCTGCTTACTTAACTTATAAACTAGAAGATAATGTAGATACCTGATTGGTTCTGTTTTTATTTTAATTTTTACTTTGTTTTATTTTTGTTCTGTTTCTATGAGTGTGTTTTATTTTTATTTGTGATCTGTGTGAGTCCCAATAAATGCTTTTTCTTTCTTTCTTTATATTTAAATTTGAAGTCTTGTCAAAGACATACAAATATCAAATGAAATCGCTTCTTATTGTTTCTATTTTGCGTGTATGACCAGATGTATGTACGTTAACGAAGCAAAAGAAGTACCTATGTAATAATCGTAGCAGGTGGCGCTCTGTAGCTCTGGTGTTTTTCCATGGGAAGAAGACGTGAGTTTATGTACTGTTTTGGTGTGCCGAAATAATAGCGAAAGCCCTAGTTTGTTCAGAATAAGGAACTGAATCGATTTCAATAATTTTTACACCATGTTATTTTTTCCAAAACTATTTAAGTATGATGGAAAATGTTATTAGCATTTAATTAATAAAATCACCGTACGATTAGGTACCTACTGCTAAATTATTATCAATGAGCGCAAGACTACCCTGGAGGCGCGGGGGCGCCGTTAGCATGTTTTTGTACGGACAACCCGGTAATATAACGACCTTAAAACTTTGTGATTTTTCATGATACAGTTTTGAAATTTTGTACATAGATTCTTAACATAAAAATACTAATATGTGTTTCGGTTTTACTAAAAATAATGTTGTTTATCATCTGATAAATGTGTCATGACATGACATTTTTTTATTGAGCGACTGTATTCTCAAGTTGGACGACCGTATTCTTTCTAGCTATTCCCACTAACGACAATAATGATACTTAATTACGTTCAGTCCACCCTGGACTCTATTTAATATAACTGACAATCTGACATACTAAAAAAAAAAAAAATAACACTAACATTTTTTTTTAATATAGCAGCAAATTATGAAAAAAAATATATACAATTGTCGGATTGTCGCCTGTTGAATTCACTAAATATGCTCTAGGGCAGTCAACCCGGCTACTACATATCTGACAGGCTACTATTTTGTACTACGGCTTATTACTATTTGTACTACGGCAACGAGTCTAAGAAAATATAATATATTATATATTAAAGTCAGTTCCTCCTTACCTTGACTCTCGCGACATCCTTCAGCAGAGCATGGGCGTTAGCGCCTCCAAAACCAAAACTGTTGACTCCAGACATGCCCCTAGACCAGGGGGTCTTGTCAGTCACCACCTGCAACCTCTTCTTAGCGAAGGCTTCTACCCCCTCTCGAGCAACGTGGTAGTTCAAGTTGGGGGGGAGGTAGCCCGTGCTGTAAGCGATGCACATCTGAAAAGAATAGGGATGTTAGAACAGGTTCATGAAGGAGATTTCCGATCAAAAGCTCTTGAAAAGGGTAGATTTCGGAAACAAATCAATAATGCGAAATTGTAACTTTGTTCGTCCGTCTGTTTCAGGCCTTAACGTCTGAACGGATTTCAATGAAATTTGGCACACAGGTAGACCATGACCTTACTTGACAAAGTATTTTTTTCCAATTTCTTCCCGTGGATGTCGTAAAGGCGACTAAGGGACTAACTAGAGAATGGGCGTTCTCTATGCATTTTAACACCATACTGCGATCGCCAACCCGTCTGGAAAGCGTGGCTATTATGGCAATCCCCCCTTCCTTTTGGGGAAAGCCTATGTTCAGCAGTGGACGTCTTTCGGCAGAAACGATGGTGATGATAATTTTTAACCCAGTAGTGCGTTCCCGTGGAATAGGATCATAATCTGCGCAGGCGAAGCCGCGGCCAAAAGCTAGTCCAATTATTATAAAAATAATGAGTTATAGTTTCCTGATAAAACTTTTAAAATTGACCCGACTTCCCGAGAAAAGGGGTTGTGTTTTTATAGGAAGAGTAACAGCCTACTGACCGAAGGGTTATGATGATAGATAAATACTTAAGCTTTAAAAAAAAAGTGCCATGTCGGGCGGAGTAACGTCATGTCGACATGTAGCCAACCTGTCTTGTCGCCTCAATATTCACAAATGTGCATAGACACATGAGGTCGTGACGTCATTACAAGCCGTCTTAATTGGCGAAGATGACGTATCTCTGCTCCATATTGCTTGTGTTAATTAACGCTCTAAACAGGGAAGATGTGAAACAGTAGGTAGAGGTACGTAACCTAGATATAATATACCTAAGTATTTGTCTAATATACGAACAGTGTCAGTATTTGTCTGATGTACACAGTATCGACACTGTTGAGACATTTCACAGACTATTTGTGCAGACTGGATGTGGAATATTGTGGATGTTTGATTGGCAAATGAAGGACAAACAAATGTCACTTCTAATATCTAAGTATACTAAAACAAGTGGGATATTTTTTTTTCACTTTATTTTAGATAAATAAAGAAAAATATTTTATTTGGGACACGCACAAGAAATACAAAAAGTAGCAATTAAAACCAACATTATTAAAAAATAACAATCAAGACTTGTGCGATGCCAAAAAGGCTCCTATCTCAGCATAATGCGAGAAAAAGAGAGAAAAGAAGAAGACGAGAACATTTTTCTACTTTGACTGTGTGAAATTCATAATTTCGTCTTTATTATAATATAAATAATACATAATTCCAAAGTCGTCCACTGGTGGACTTAGGCCTCCCCCAAAAGGTTTAGTCCCGTCTCTTCCCCTTCCCATCTCTTCCCCTAGGCGTTTATAGTTATATACCAACAAAAATTTCCTTTTCAAGGTATAAAAGTATAGTTGAAGAGATGGGAAGGGGAAGAGATGGGACTTAGCCCCCCAAAGAGGGGTTTGCTATAATCGCCACGCTTGGCAGGCGGGTTGGCGATCGCAGTATGGTGGTAAAATGCATAGAGAACGCTGCTACCCATTCTCTAGTAAGTCCCTTAGTCGCCTTTTACGACACCCACGGGAAGAAATAGGAAATTAGGAATAAGAATAAATAGATAATATCGAATTATATTTAATTACATGTCATTTAAAAAAAAAGCTAGATGGAGTTTGCATTTTCTATATGTCTTAGAAGATGAAGAATGGTTTGAAAACCAATTCCATGCTAAAAAGTACAAAATCATCCCTAATTTCTCATCACATCAAACCGCGTAATTTCGATCTTCCAGTCATTGTAACTTTGTCCGCAACAACTGTCTTACTTAAATACAAAACACGATAAGGTACCAGCATACATTCAAGGAGACATCCAAATAAATTATGAAGTAACTTTGTCGCAAGATAACATTAATTACGACGCGACAGTTTTCTCAAGAATCAGGATTGAGGGCATTCGCTGAGTACCGGAGGGAATAGGTCATTGCAGATCTAAAGAGGTTAATCCTCTGGCGGTTTTAACAGAATTAACTCTGGTAGCAGATAATTATTTTATGCGGATTAAAAGTTCTGGTAAGTACGTTGAAAATTTAATTTAAAAAAATGGCGCTTGAGAAATGAGTTGTATTTTTTTAATGGAATGGTAGATTTTCTATTTTTTTCCTCTTGTAAAATAAATAGCTGTCCCGACTTTAAAATTAAAAGAGCTTTAAAATTGTCAGCTTTATAGCATCTTTTTTTTTAAGTTGCGGCGCTTTAAAAACTAGTAGGTACCTTTATACTACATAATCTTCACAATTTTCAATGAAATACAATAAAGAATATTCTATCTGACAATACCAGTTTCATAATGCGCCATATGGCGACTCGTCGCCGACGGGTGGCTGTGCCATCTTCTATAGACAAAAGTACAAACTTTCGTAATTCAAAACAAATAATTACCTTAGCAATGGAGCAGAGACCGGAGGCGGGCTCGCTGTGTCCCAGGTTGGACTTGATAGAACCGATCCAAAGAGGATCCTTGCGATCCGTGCAGAAAATCTCGTCAATGGCCAGCAACTCTTCAGGGTCACCAACACGGGTACCTGGTGGCAAGGAAACAGACATTAGGAGGCTTCAAGTAGCCATGGGGAAGTGCTAAGCATGTTAAAATCCAAGAGGTCCATAAAATCAAGCTCCTAGAGAGCAGAGGTGGCCCGGAGTTAACCGCCCCGACTTACGAGTCGAGACTTTCGGTCGCAGGTTCGAACTCAAGCAGCTGCTTTACTTTGTGTAAATAATGTAATCACCACTGCTATCAAAACGGTGAAGGAAAACATCGAAACCGACATGTCGTAGAACCAAAAGTTCGAAGATATGTGACATCTACCAACCCGCACTGGGCCCGCGTGGTGGATTACAGCCCACGCCCTCTCGAAGAGAGGAGGCTTGTGTCCCAGCAGTGGGAACATTTTAGGCTGATTATGCCGATGAAGCTCCAAACTAGTTGCCAAATTCTGGGCCGACTTTATCTAGATTTCCATTGACACGCTAAGAAGAACAATGAAACCCCCAAACATTGTCATTGCTGATATCTTCTAATAGCACTTACAAGCATGACAAGTATTTACGGCAAGTTTTCTCGTGCAACCAGTAAATGATTTACACAGACTGATTAATGACAATATTGACGATTTATTACTCATGAATCCGGTTGCGATTGCAATATTAAGTGACTTCTTTAACAGACAAACTTGCACAGTAGCATTCTTTGAAGTAAGTCCGTTTGTACAATAATCAGCAACGTGTAATACAGCATAGCAGTGACACAGACAAGAGCCGAGAGGACCTGAGCCAACCTGGCGGTGAAGCTATTCATAGATAAATATCACCCGTCTCCCCACTATTCCAATGCTTGCTCAAGGATGCATATCCAGTAAGCTCTAATAATCCTTCCTTATCCCAAGGGCACGTCTTCCCTACCACTATCGTGCCCCCCTGTCTACTCTTTGATATATAATGTCTCTGTAGTCTCATAAAACATGAGGCTTCAAGGGCAAGGGTGAATCTTTGAATTCATTCGAGCAATCGAGTCTGGTACAACCACGCTGAGGTCGGTGCATTTCATTCATTCATTCTTTAAACGACAAACTTGCACAGTCGCATTCTTTGAAGTTAGTCTGTAAGTGCAATAGCTTCAGCAAATTAGTATGTTTCATTCAACTTAAAAGGCAACTCTCTCACCAGCTATTTCAAATGCAAAAGGCAATATATGGCAAAGGCAAATCTATAAATGTTGGCTACAACGTCGCTTTTCGGATTGTATCGTTGCCAAAAGGCACCCACTGAACGTAAATGCACTCTTGACCTAACCCTTTTGCTGCGAACCAAGGCTTCGAATTGTACGATTTTACGAACTCCTAGCGCCAAAGCCTATTATGGCGTAGTTTTTGGAGAGGGTTTTTCTAAAAAAGTATTTGGTTTTTCCGGAGAGGAGCTGAGCTTCTATTTTTTTACAGGAAATACAGATTGTAGGCAAAACTAGTAGTTAGCAACAACAGTAAGCATATCCAAAGTTTCAGAAGAGATTAATGAATAAAATCTTGCTAATTATTAGGTACTTCATTGTAATAAAAGTATTTAAGAGTAGAAAATATTTTGATAACTATTATTCTGATATTATGTTAAACTGAGGCATAATGAAACTCTTTGGTTATAAAATAATGAAAATCCCAAAATGATTACCGATCTTTATCACTGACTACGCTAAAATACATTTATTTGACTTTTGCAAAAGACATTCAAAGCAAAATCATGTCAATGGCTGCTAATTTTACTCAAGGAGCTTGGGGAAGACATCCCAATAATTACTCTAAAATCTCTCTCTCTCTGTTTCAATAACTTTTGACATAGAAGACTGTGTCTTTTATTTAAAAGCAGGAGCAACGTATCGATAAAACATTAACTTTATTAATTTTCTTAAAGTCTAAAGTGCGTCGGCACTCAACTTAATTGAATATAATAATTAATTTGATTAATTTAATTGAAAGAACATGAAATTGTAGGTATATGACGAACGATGAGCTAATATTAAATTATTTAAAATTTAAGTTGCTCTTAAAACGTGTTTTTCAACTTAAGGGTCGGGTAATCGCCATTGACCTTGGCCATACAAATGCGCGTCGCTTTCACGCCGCACCGCCGTTTGGTTTCATATGGAATATTTATTTAAGTAATGAAAATATAAATATTTAAAAAAAATCACAGACATAAATGTAGATAATAAAATTGTCTGTTCATACAAAAAAAAATAATGAAAATATCTTAAGTAGTTTGGAACGGTAGATGGTGGTAGACATTACTTCCTGAATTTATTTCGTAAGGTATTTTATTAAATTACTCAAATATTCACATATTATGTATACAATTGATGAGTTCTATACTCCATTTGAAATAAGATTAGACATTTAAATAAACTTGTTTACAGTCCGTTCAATCGATTTTGATTTCTATTCCATAGGCATAAGGATGGCATTAAAAGCAAAAACGTGGTTACAATACCAACTGTTTATTACAGCTATCATTGGTCATGCCACCAACGCAATAGAAGTCAAAATCGATTGAACGGACTGTAAAAAAGGTTTATTTAAATGTCTAAACGGAGTATATTTTAACATACAATTTTTGCATAACTTACTTGCATAATATGGAGGAGTAATAAGAGATTTAAAAGTCACTAAAATCGTACCTTAATAACTAATGAGATTGAATATACTTGGCTGCCTACTCTTCTCATTTCCTACATAAATTAGTTTAAAATTGATTATATTTGTTCTAGTGGTCAAGCGCTACTGCGATTCGGGGTCGAACAAAGTGTTATTGGGGTTTTCCATCTGGAACTTTTCAATAGCATTCCGGTGTCTGGATGTGTGCCGGTTGATGGCAATACGCTGGCCCCCAATTACATAGGACTTCAACATAACTGGTGAAATGTGGGTGTACTATAAGGTAGACCGCAGCCGAACCCTTCGGGGATACAGGCATGATGATGTTATATTTTGTAAGTAACATCGTGTTCTAAATCCGAATTAGCTATAAAGTCGATCAAAAGATACATCTGATGAACTGATAGTAGGTTGGTATTTTTACCCCCTTATACTGAAGACGCTTTTGAGAAATCTGATGAAATTTTATTATGGGTGTATTGAACACAACAGACTTACATACATAGATAACTAAACTTGGCAACTGTATGTATCCTTCGAAGAGACGGGCAGAGGTATAACTAGGTATAAACTAAATACGTTCCGTTTGGTGCCGGACGTAAAGAATAGCACCATCCTATTTCTTCCCGTGGGTGTCGTAAAAGGCGACTAAGGGACTTACTAGAGAATGAGCAGCAGCGTTATCTACGCATTTTTAAAACCATACTGCGATCGCCAACCCGCCTGCCAAGTGTGGCGATTATGGCAAATCCCCCCCCTTTTTGGGGGAGGCCTATGTCCAGCAGTGGACGTCTTTCGGTTGAAATGATGATGATGATGATGAAACTAAATACCAAGGATTAATTAACAAGTAAGGGCAGTAAGGGCGTCACCCAGATCAGAACAGAAACTCTCGAGTCACCCAGATCCTTCACAGATATTCTAAGCAGACCAAGAGACCTAATCAGCTTCTGGAGGGAGGTGGGTTGGATGGAATAACCACCTGACTGCCGCCATGGCCCACGCACAATGGTCCACATGAAGGACTAAATGCGGAAACCGAACCCTCTAACATAGAACATAGTTACCAGTAACGCGAAAATCTACATCTTCACTCGAAAAACTCGCACAAATTACCTACTTTAGCTCAAAATCTCAATCTCGGAAATATAATGAGAAAGGGTAGGGACAAAGTTTTACGCACGCACGAAGTTGTCGCACATTTGAGTGAAGGCACGTATATAACGGTCGGCCGTTTCTCGACCAGTCCAGTTGTAAACGTTTTGTCGGTTGTTTGTCAAAGTTTCGGGTGCGGGCGATAAATATCTGGCGGTACGCTGGGTTGTAAATGTTACTGCCACTTCTGCTTAGAAATCGTGGAATTTTGGGTTTGATTTCAGAGGAACTTAGAAGCCATAATTGCTACTTACTTTTCTAAAGCAAAGTAATGACAGGACTACCAGATTTTTTTTAAATTGCTTTTACTGAAGTTATTGACTTGAACGCTGATTGGCATATCATGAGAAACTCATTTATTGTTCATTCTCTAGCCATACATAAAGACACCTGATACAATTAGAATCAGCCTACAATGTTCCCAGTGCTAGGACAGCCTCCTCTCGGTGAAAAGGTGTGGGCGGTAATCCACCACGTGAACCCAGTGCAGATTGGTGAATTATAGATTGAGTTAGACAACTAAAACTTCATCAAATCAGCAAGAGGTGTATCCTACTCTTATTTTGAACACCTAGTAAGAATAATTTAGCGACAAACCAAACTTTATTTCGTGACAACAAGGAGGTAGCATCTATTTCAGTAGCACACAAAATGTTTTAACAATCCAAATGGTCTAAAAGCTTGTAAAACTTTACTTTTATATTCTGCAGTTATGAGTGGGCGACATTTTTGTCGTAAAAGTGTTTTATTTCGGCATTTCAGAATGTTTTACGTTGAGATATTATATTTCCTGCTACGGCTCTGTTTTTGGTTTCGAAAAATACGGTTTGTACTAGAGGAGATATTTATTTTATATGTTCATGAATATGTTGATAAGAATTGTGATATGTTTCGGAATTTAGATAGATTTCTGCAGTGTACCTGTGTAACGTGGATTTATTTATAGTTATGATATATATTATTATGGGAGATATACAACATGTAACAAAAACCCCATGGGTACTGCAATAAAATTACAGAAAAGTTATAAAAAATCATATAACTGAAATAAAAAATAAAAAATGTTATTTAAAATTCACTTTTTGAGTGCAAAAATTACTGCAATTCCATTAAAAATTTGCAAATTTTAAACAGGGGTCATAAGTTATGACTTGCAGACTCCCGCCAAATGTCAGCCGTCCGCGCCCCCTGTAACAACCCGGTAAAATTCCCCATTGAAAAACAAATGTGGTGTCTATTTTTTCTTTTTTCATGAAAATTGTCACATAAATATACACTCAGTACGATACTTTACAACACCCTCACGGATCGGACAGGGTTTTTGTAACATGTTTGCATGCACTCACATAAAATACCTATAAACGAGAAGAATTGATTGATGTTCGCGAAAGAATGCGTGAAAATGATCCTTAAGGCGCTGACAAGAGGCAAATGATAAAAGTAGGCTGGTCTTAAACAAAAAAATTGCCAAATCTATACCTATAGTTTCTGGTAGGGGCAAAATATATGTTAAGCTTGAACATATTTCTTAGAACTTGGTTGTTACCAATACACGTTTAACGTTTAAAATTAACGGTAAACTAACCCTTTACTTTGAGTTTCAATCCAAAATATCTGTATTAAATATCAACGCACGGTTGATGTTTAATGAATAACAAGAACGTCTTATTTGTATGCAAAACTTGGTTGTTTTTTTATTTTCGATTATTCAACTCATTTTTGAGTAAATAAATAATTACTTCGTATTTTGTAATAAATTACAAGCGTTGTGTCATCGCGCTTCTCTATCTTTTGTATGCAGTCTGACAGTGACAGCGGTTTACCTGTTGTCACCGTCTTAAGACCCATTTATAATAGCCGCGTAAATGTTGAGAAAGGCGCAAGGTTATGTGTGTATGTCATTTTATTGTATTTTTGTTTTGTTTAAGTAACTATATTTTTTTTGTTTTATTTGTGTTTTTTATTTTATTATTATTATTTATACGGTGCAAGTTTATTACCTGTGCCATACCATAAAATTGAAGTAACATTAATTGTCTGGCACCATCTAAATACTACGTACAATAAAATCACATTCAATTCTGGCATGACAATTTTCTCTCATTCAAACATGAATGCAGTGAGTGAGGGTGTGTACAATAAAATTTAATAAAAGGATTGAACTCTGTGTTTAGACGAGGCAAAACATGCATGCAATAATGGCCTTGGTGTAAATTGAAGTCGCATGTAATTATTGAATGGCAAATCTTGCATTCAATTATTGTATGCCATTTATGGAAATCGCACGCGCGTAAACACTTGCATGCAATTATTCAATGATATTGCCATTCAATAATTGCATGCAAGTGTTTCCACGCGTGCGATTGAACGTGCTTTATGGTATGCGATTATTGTTCTTGAATGTTCCAGAAATTTGCACCGTGTGAAGGGGGTTTTATTCCATTTTCTGCCATCTCATCTATATCCATATTATAAATGAAAGTCGCTTTTTGTGTTTGTCTGTGTGACCGCGTTATTCTTCTAAACTACACATCGAATTTAGATACGGTTTTTGCCATAATTTAGAGAATTTATTCTGGAAGGATTCTGTAGTAACGGAACGTTACTTAATTGTCTAATGTCAGCTGTCACTCAGCTGTCAATATATGTCATGTCAGACTATTGCAGACAGATCATTAGCAAGTAATTATTTACTGTATTGTATGAAATACTATTTTAAAGATCATGCACCATTAGATTCTCGAGAATGTAAGCATTTTGCACAGGAATGGGGATTTAAATATACATATACTAGTCCTAGATATCCACAGTCAAATGAGATGGCCGAGAGAGGAGTTCAGATTACAAAGAAAATAATGTATAAATGTAATGAAGACAACACAGATTTCAGAGTAGCTTTATTAAAGTATAGAGTTTCACCAGTAGCGGGAACAAGTTGTTCTCCTAGTGAATTATTAATTAATAGAAGTATAAAAACAAAATGAATAACTTCACAAACATTTTTGCAACCAAAGTTAAATAGTAATGTGTACAATTAAGTAAACAGGTAGATAGAAATATTAAAAATTATAATAGGACAAGCAGAATAAAAACAGAATTTGTATTAGGTCAAAAAATATGGTTTAAGAAGGATGTGCAAAAGAATGTGTGGTTAGAAGGCATAATTGTTGGTATAAATGGGAACAGATCATATAATGTAAGAGACCGTAATAATGTAAATTATACTAGAACCTCTTTCTACATTCGATCAGCATAGACTTTGTTGTTCACCAGACGTGAATGCTCACTGGTTGAATGTGTAACTGTGGTGTACTAATATTGTATTGAGGAAAACACTGACAGGAATATTTACTTGTAAAGTATTATATTATTTTAATTATTGTGAATGTGAAGACTATGTGGGTTATTGCATAATATTTTTTTTTTTCCCTTTCTTTTATTCTCAGTTAGTGTTAATCATGGTCTGGCAGTTTGAGTCATATTAGTGGCCTACTCAAATGGCCTTTCTTTGGTATTGATAGTCGCATCGTTGAGCTCCTTATATTCTGAGTAGAGCTGCACGATTACTGACAAATGCGTGCACTGACTGGTCAGGTCCACTCAACCTGTGTGGTTCTTTCCTCAAAAGACCATTTCAGACACCAATCTACATGGTCTTCACATGATCTGACCAAGATTATGTCTGGACTTTAAAAGAGACTATGACCTCTGAGTTTGTTTCGGCCTTTCTTCTCAGAGTAGTCAGATAGGAAACGCCGACCTCATCTAGTTTTTAAAATATGATTGACGTGTAAAAGTGTTTGTACAAACCTACTTACAGAAATAAAATCATTTATCATTTATCATTTATCACTGTAACATGGATACAGATTATTTTGTTTAGTAAGTAAGTTAATTTGTATACAAAGGGAAAGAAGAAAACGTAAGAATAAAATTAAAAACAAAAGGGGATGGTGTCGTAACGGAACGTTACTTAATTGTCTAATGTCAGCTGTCACTCAGCTGTCAATATATGTCATGTCAGACTATTGCAGACAGATCATTAGCAAGCAATTATTTACTGTATTGTATTAAATACTATTTTAAAGATCACTACTGTTTTATTAAGAAACCATCTAATACAGATTCTGTATATAATACATTAATAGTTAACGTTCATATAATAAAGAAACATCCATGCTTTGTCAAGTCGATGAAACCGTGCGAAGTAGGGGCAGGTCGCTAGTATTTATATAAGTAACCAACAATTTCCACACTGTAATTACCCTAAACTAATTATAAAACACGTTTTAATCCCATATTGTTTTTGCTTCCTAAGGTCTCTTTAATGAGGTCAGCAGAATGGCCAGTGCAAATATGAAAAGAGAGAGCACAAACAAAACTAATTGTTAGCACTCGTGATTCTATGTACTTTGTACCTGTAAGCGGCCATTTTAGTTTTTCACGGGGTAAATAGGAGTTTCAGGAATTCAGGGAATTTTGTGTACGAGTAAGCGATGGTAATAATCGTTTGAATAGTCATTTGGGTTTGTTGTTACTTATAAATAAAAGTTTGTGAGATTAATAACAATTGGGTATTTTCTAAAAAAAATATTGTTAAAATACACAATTTCTGAAAAGTGTGCTAATCTAAAAAGATATTGTCAAAAGAGATAGATAAAGATAGAGAGAGAGAGAGATTGATATTGTTACTACATGTATCGCTGTTGGTTGCCTAAATAAATAAAAGGTTTGTTAAAAACCATTATCCATACTAACATTATACATACATACGAAATCACTCTGTCTATGTGTCACCTTTTCAAGGCCTAAATCAGTGAACCGATCGTTGCGAAATTTGACAGATAAGTAGGTAGCCTGGGAACTGGAGAGGGTTATATGCTACTCTTAAACCTGGATATTTGTATTTAAACAAATTATAAAGTCGCGGGCATCAGCTAGTAAACAATAATAATGTTACTTACTTATCTAATACTTGAGGCAGCTTGCCGTATCTTTTCTTTACATTCAGTTAGAAATTAAGAGGCCGGCGTAGCATGCGTAGTTCATACAAACGTAATACCTAAATAGTTTGTAAATCAAACATATTCTTAAGGTAGTGTGTATGTATTTCGATTGGATTACAGAATATCTATGTGCCCAGATATATATTTTGAAAGGACAATGATATAAAGACGAGATATGAGACATTTTAAACTATAGAAAACTTATTTTTCTCATAACTCTTGTTTAAGTTTTTCTTGTTTAATCAGTGTCCATTCAAAATATATATTTAGGAACCTAGATATTCTGTATTCCAATCGGAATAAAGACACACTACCTTAAGAATATATTATGTTTGATTTACAAATTATTTTGGTATTAAATTTGTATGAACTACGCATCCATCCGGCCTCTTAAGCTATTAAACTGGGGTAAAACCGATACAACCAGTTCTAAACTCCGAAAAACAAAAGCAAAGCGAGAGTTATTATCAACTTTTACATTCGACACAAAACTCATAATCGTCGTTATTAACTTCCCTTTAAGCTCGATTAAAATTAATTTCTTTTCTCTGCATTACAAGCGTGATACAAAAGGTTTACAACTCCGCTTTATACTGTAAACAATAGTTCATTTTAATTTCATCTCGAGTGCCCTTAACTATGCTTGTGAAAGTTTTTTTATCTTTCATTTTTCTCTCTTTTCATTTTTTTCCCTTGAAGTTTTCTCGCTAAGTTAATGTGCCGTTTCTTTTTAAAGTGCAGATGCTTGAAAGTTTTGTGAAATGCTCGGATTGTGACTAATAAGGTGTTAAGGTGCGAGGTTGTTGGACTAGCTGGTTGTCTCATTTATTTTAGTAGTCTCTAAGTTGTGCTCACCGGAGAGTTCACTTTTATGTTTGGAGGTGTCTTTTTTACGTTTTAGAGTTTTATTTCTTGACAACTAGTTACAATAATTTTACTTGGAAGAATTTATTTAATAAACAACAAGTCTTTTACTTTAAAGGCTAGTTTTGATCTCGGTATAATAGAAGTCTTATTTCCCTGAAACATATTCAGTGGGTGGTATCTCTAATAATAGCAAAATTATCTATATTTTACCCATTCACTTCCGTGATAGAATTCAGGCAATAAATAGAAATGGAATTCCATTAGGACCGTGATAAATAATTAGGTACGGTCAGAGTTTAGATCGTCGTCCAAAGGGTCAAAGATTCAATTCTATCGCATGGAATTATTGTGGTCAACCGATTTTAACCCGACCATAATACCTATCTAGGTAGGTAGTTTTGTTGGACCAATGATAATTAGGCTAATAAACTGAGTAGGTAGCTCTAGTGAAGGCATTTACTAATGAAGATAGGGCTGGTCTAATACTAGACGGGCGTTGATAGCTGCGAGACAGATAATACATTTTGTAGCTATCATCGTTGGAGGGTTTTCTGGCAGCACTGAGACGTCACATCAGGACCTGTCAAAAGTGTCAAGGCGCCTTTTTTTTTAGTCGTGACTGTATTATGAACGAATGAATGGAACGCATGATGACCGTCATCATATATTTTATAATCATTGTCGAAATGGAAGACCTAAAGGCGTGCATTTTCATGAAAATCCTGATTATGCCAATTCTTTGTTTATTCTAAATAAAAAATGTTACCTTTTAATTTACCTACTTACATTTGATCAAAACTAACAAACTATGTAACATACAGCCGTAGCCAGTGCAGAGATTCATACCTTCAAATTCATTTGTTTATTTGCTACCTCAAAGAAATTCTACTTATTAATAATTAAAAACAACACTTTGATAGGAGGACTTCTTCCATTTTGATATGAATATAAAATTTATGATGACGTCATACATCATTCGCTTCATTCATTTGTTCGTCATTCAATTACGAGTAAAGAATTATAGGCGCTTTGACACTTTTGACAGGTGCTCCTGGACCTGACCTCTCATTGTTGCCACCTAGTGAACTTCATTTCATAAAACCTTCATTGAAATAAACTATTTGAATTTGACCTCTACGCTTTAGTCGGGTTAAAAATTGGGCACTACTGATATAATATTTAAACTTATATGTATCTTGTTTTTGTTTTTAAACAACGGAATACCGCACATTTAGTTATTGCCAAAGTCATAACGCATTCATTTATTCCTTGAATTTTATGTGGCTTTATACACCCACTTATATTTCGCTGTTGTACTGATGCTTAAAGGTCTTTATCCAGTAATTAATGTCTTTCAGCTGAAATTATGTTGACGATGAAAAGGAAAAATCTTACCTGTGCCGTGAGCCTCAACGAACTCCAAGATGGATGGAGGGATGGAGCACTCCTCGTAGAACTCGCTGAGGAGCAGCTTCTGGATGTGGCCAGCTGGGTATGTGATACCCTGCTCTTTGTAACCGTCGCAGTTAGTCTTAGCGTGAAGGAGCTGAGCGTATACCCTGGTGGAAGAAAATTGTGTGAGACTTGAATGTTCGTTTGTTTCAACTCGAAGGAGATTTTTTCTGGAAGAACTATGCGATGTGAACATTAACAGCAACATTAAGGGGAACCAAAAGTCTTTAACATGACTTAACGTCACGCTTGTTATCCCCGAAGGGTAGGGCAGAAGTGTACAAGTCAATAGAAAAGAAATATAAGGAACGAATTAATAGAAGCGAATAGAATAGAATACTCTTTATTATGTACACCATAAAAGTTACAGATATAAATGTTCAAATTTTACATAGGGTGACACAATGAGCGGTCTTATCGCTAAAAGCGATCTTTTACAGACAATCTTTGGATGGATTAGAGCAGGAGAGACAATACTGCAGGTAGTCAGTGGTGTACCATTAACATATACAATAAATACATACATACACAAAAATATATACAATAATACACATGAAACAAGAGCAGGGAACTGTATTATGTAATGATGATGTTTAAGGAGAGAAGAAGTGTTTTTTTACCTTAATCTTAATACTAGACAAAGATTGAGCACGCCAATATGAATATTATAAACTTTAGTAAAAGTCTTAAAGCCAGTCGAGAATCACAAGATAAGCTTGGGCATCGAAACTTGATGTAGTGTCATATTACCGCTGACTGTCCTTGATTCGCTTACCTTCTGGAGTCTTTAGCCTTTTGTAAGAAGACGACCACGATAGCTTCTGAACGCGCGTAACCGTTGGCGCTGTTGTCGAAACTCTTGCATCTGCCGTCTGGTGATAACACTCCCAATCTAGAAGAGAAACCAAAAGCATGAGGTGCAATGTAAGGGAAGCTGTAATATACTGTCTTTGGTTTAGATATCCCAAGCCGAAGAAAAGCATCAAGGATATCGATGTAAATCGGACGCGGAACAGTTTAGAATTGATGAGAGATTTGACCCCTGCGGAGCGAGCATGGCCTACTGTGAAATGAGTTGAGTCACACATTTTATCACAGTTTGAACGATAAAACTGTTTTGTCATAAAATACTAGTACAAATTGACATGGCATCATTTATCGTGTCTTGTCACAAACGTCTTGGCACGCCCGTGCTCGGCCCGCTGAGTTTGTTTCGCCATTTCTTGTCAGGGGTAGTCAGATAGGAAATGTTGACTACATCTAACTTATTTTTTTTATTTTTTATTTTACCTGTAAAAGTGATTCTAATATCCTATTTACAGAATAAACGATTTAATTTCATGGGCACTGGTTGTAGTCATAAAGATTTACTTCTGCCAAAGGCATAATTGAGTCGCCCCATAAAGTAACAATATGTAACAAAAATTAAGGATCTAAGATATAAATATGACTAGATAGACAGTCAAAGCTGTGAACTCGTCGAAAATTGTCTCGTCCCACTGTTGGCCGCAAAATGCACTCACACTATACTCCATTTGAAATAAGATTAGTAATTTAAATAAAAAAAATTACAGTCTATTCAACCGATTTTGACTTCTATTTAGGCATAAGGATGGCGTTAAAAGCAAAAACGTGGTTACAATGCCAACTGTTTATTACAGCTGCCATTTGTCATGCTACCAATAGAAATAGAAGTCAAAGTCGATTGAACGGACTGTAAAAAGGTTTATATAAATGTCTAATCTTATTTCAAATGGAGTATAGAATAACACAATGACTGCATAATGACGTGGCGCGAGTGAGACGTAGCTGTGACGCCAACCAGCCTTTTTTTTTTTTTTGGGTGGGAAATTATCAAATAACTTCTAGCTCTGGGCGGAGCGAGAGGGAGTGTCAGACTTTTACTGACTAAAACCCACCGTGTTCCTTCAAATGTCTGTGTGCCAGGGCCATGATATCCCTTTCGGACAGACTCGTAACCCTGGCAGGCATTGGCCCTTTCGGACCCCGTCAATTGGTGCTGACGTCTCTTTGAGGCGCGCGTGGAACACAACGCGCCGTGGACCCGGGCCTGGACCTTATCGGACGGCGAGCTACCCATCGCTCACCGTCCACAAGCCCGCGCCTACGGTGGCCGGGAATCGGCCTGCGATTCCCGACGCCCAGGGCGTCTCCTGCGGCGACTAAAGGCGGAAGGGCGGGCACCCTGCCTCACCCTCACGCGTTCCGCCTCCTCCTTCGCGAGCATTACTGTTTCGCAGAAGGAGGTGACGACCTCCCATGCACTCTCGCTCCGAACCATGGCCTGAACCAGGGACGCAAACCAGCCTATCAAAGTTGGCCTGTTTGTTTTAGTTCTTTTGCAACGCGACTCTCTATCAAGATATACAACATTATTTTTAGTATATGCGAAACCGGAAATACATGTATAGTATTTTTATGTAAAGAATCTATGTACAAATTTCAAAACTGTATCATAAAAAATCACAAAGTTATAAGGTTGTTATGTTACCGGGTTGTCCGTACAAAAATATGCTAACGGCGCCCCCGCGCCTCCAGGGTCGTCTTGCGCTCATTGATAATAATTTGGCAGTAGGTAGCTAACCATACGGCGATTGTATTGTAAGTAATTAAATGGTGATAACATTTTCCATCACACTAAATATTTTTGGAACAAAATATAACATGATGTTAAAATTATTTAAATCGATTCAGTTCCTTATTCTGAACAAACTTTATTCAGGTTTCGCATATACTAAAAATAATGTTGTTTTAAACAATCAAAGGAAGGATCTGCTCAAATCTTAAATTAGTAGTAGTTCGCTACTAGTATGGTCAACTGCATCTCAGAAATAACACTTGAACAACGAAAACAGCCTTACCTGCGACTAAATAAGGGCCCTGTCAATATCTAAAAGATTCAATAGATGTGCGGTGGATTTTACTGTTATTATCCTGCTTGGAAGCACTTAAAAAGTTAAGTCAACTTCTAAAACTAGTAGCGCACAAAAACCAGCACTTACAATTCCACTCACACTAGCAGAATATTACGACATGTTAGGACAGAGTCGCACAAAAAGTTAATAAATAATGTTCTTCTACCGGCGTTAAAGTTAAAAACTACATTAACTGAACAAAGACTGCATCACTGAGACTTTTCCGGTAACTCTATGTGAATTTTTAATGTATAGTTTTTCACGCAGAGAGGTGGAAATGTATTTTTAAGTAAGTAAAATAGCTCGTATTTATAGCAGTATTTTTGCCCATGTCATTTCTGGAATCGTGAATCTTAGCCTTTTCGAACCACTTCAGAATATGGTAATGAGGTACAGAATCCAATAAACTTTTATGATTGTGCATTTTGGTGGTTAAACATCATCACTCGTTCTTAATGTTGGACTATGTTTTCTATCTGTCTCGTCCAGATACATATTTTATTTAGAGTTGCATATCATACTTGCTTGCATATCCTAGCCCATTTCTAGTGAAACCTGTACAAAAATAAGATTCATTTTTTTTTCCTTACCTGGAGAACTGCAGTGACACATAAGGATGGAGACAAAGGTTGGAGCCTCCAACGATGGCGGAATCACAATGGCCATCACGGATAGCCCTGAAGGCATGTTCTAAGGCGTAGAGGGAACTGGAGCAGGCAGAGTCCACGGTGTATGAGGGACCGGTCACCCCCAACCAGTAGGAGATACGGTTGGCTAACATGGCACGGGAGCATCTGAAATTAAAGTAACGTTAGTATTTTGGTATTTTTGGCACAGCTTTGAAAAATTTACAATATAATCAGGTAAATTTCTCAGAAGATTAGGCACAGGTTGTACACACAGCACAAAATGTGCAATGTCCATTTTGAATATCTTTTCGGTAGTACCTAATACTTTTCAATTTACATTTATATGAAATATGAGGGTATCAGGCTATCGCCTAAAACTAAGTGGCTATGATTAAGGACCTAGCTGCAGGATTACTAGATCCGAAACCATTGTAATGATCATGATCATTTTTAGATTTAACAGATTACAGATGATTCATCTTGCATGGCCAAGATTATTTATTATTTCTAAAATATAACATGGTGTAAAAAAAATTTAACTCCTTTTTGATTCAGTTCCTTATTCTGAACAAACTACATATATTTAAGATCAACACTATATCAAAACCCAGAAGTCCACAGCATACAAAATAAGGCACCTACATTCCTAGATGTCAAACACGAGGCAACACTTCCAGTCCTCAGAGAATTCCATCAAATATATATTATTATGATTAGAACCATGATCGCGCTTCTCAAAACCGCGGGAAGCAATAACGTGTTGGATCTGATATCAATATTACATAACAAGTTACTCCTGAATCCCGTTGCCATTAATATCCAGAATATTAAACTTTCTGTCAGCACTAATAATAAGATAGCTTAAATTTTGAACCTGGCAATAATAATTTCCTTGGATTTTTTTTTTAGAATGGTTTTTGGAACTTAGTGATAATGGGATATAATAATAGGTACCTAGATTAATAGTTACAGATGGGGAGATAACACGATTCACGATCGAAGCTAGACTGAACAGCATCAATCAGAAAGGTACCCATATAGGTACTTTAAAATCAGTAATCGATATCTTTGCATTAAAAAAGCCGGTGCATCCGTACCCGGGATAACCCCCCTTGCTGACTGGGTAATAGTTACTACGGCAAGAGTTATTCTCATAATGTATTAGAGTTTATGGCTAAATAATACGAGAGAGGAATAATCTATATTCCATGGGGTATTAAGTTATAATTATCATTCTTTATAGATACTGCATATGGATGCAATATCATTCAGATTCCCTTTCAAAGATTGACAACTGTTATTTTGATTTATCCTCCTCCTAATTCTATATAAAGTTTGTATGTTTGTTACTCAATCACGTAAAAATGGCTGAACGAATTAAGATGAAATTTGGCACACAGATCATTACTTTTTATCCCTGTACATTTCAATGCTTATAGTCTGTTATTAATTTATGTTAAAGCTAGTTTCTGCATTTATTATTTAATTCTGAAGTTTACGCAGACAAAGTATCGGGCAGAAGCTATATATGCAGTAATGTTACGAAATATAATTACATACCCACTACGGTTTAACACTAGTACAAAGGAAATAACAAAAGGACTGTTATAAAATAACTATGACAAGTTTTAAACGCTTTTGTAGCCGTCAAGCAATTGTAATAATGAACACTGAATGGAGTTGAAGCGCGAAGTTGCATTTAACCGCTTTATCCCGTCGCGATTATGTTGGAATGAGTTTAATGGCTGTGTGGGCGAACATTTTAATAGTTCTGATGAATTTTAGAGAATAAAAGGATTATTGGATGAAGGTATTCTGGAACTTGCGCGAGGATAGAGGAAGAGTCGGTATTAATAGATGCATAATAGTAGCTTATGAAGAATTGACCCGATGACCGGTGGACCAAACGAGTCCTTTTTTTTTTTTTTTTTTTGGGTGGGAAATTATCAAATAACTTCTTCCGCTCTGGGCTGAGCGGGAGGGCGTGTCAGACTTTTACTGACTAAAACCCACCCGTATTCTTTCATTTGCCTGTGTGCCAGGGCCACGATATCCCTTTCGGACAAACTCGCAACCCTGGCAGGCATTGGCCCTATCGGACCCCGTCAGTTGGTGCTGACAACTCTTTGAGGCGCGCGTGGAATACGACGCGCCGTCGACCCGGGCCTGGTCCTTATCGGACGGTGAGCTACCCATCGCTCACCGTCCGCAGGCCCGCGCCTACGGTGGCCGAAAATCGGCTTGCGACTCCCGACGCCCGGGGCGTCTCCTGCGGCGACTAGGGGCGCGAGGGCGCGAACCTTGCCTCTCCCTCACGCGTTCCGCCTCCTCCTTCGCAAGCATTACTGCTTCGCAGAAGGAGTTGACGGCCTCCCATGCACTCTCGCTCCGAACTATGGCCTGAACCAGGGCCGGACGCGAGAGATCGCCGCCGCCGATCGCCTCCGTGAGGACACGGTGGTGCTCCACCCAAGCTGGGCAGACCTCCACCGTATGCTCCACCGTGTCCTCCGGGCGATCCACACAGTGGTGACTCCCGGGCGTTTCCTCCCGCTTTATCCTGAACAGGAACCTCCCGAAACAACCGTGTCCGGTGAGTACCTGCGTCAGGCGGAAGGTGAGGACGCCGTGGCGCCTCTCTAGCCACTCCTCAAAGAGGGGACTTATCGCCACAATTGTGGCGTGCCCAACCAAACGAGTCCTGGAGTGAATACCGTGTATTGGCAAGCGTAGTATGGGACGCCCCCAGCCAGATGTACTGACGCCCTTAAGAACGTGGCTAGGACAGACTGAATGCGGCAGGCGGAGGAAAGGGAGTTGTGGCGCAGCCTGGGAGAGGCCTATGTCCAGCAATGGACTGCGATAGGATAAAGAAGGTACTAATAGATGCATAATAGCAGCTTATGAAGTAAATTGACCCGAAGACCGGTGAACCAGGCGAGTTCTGAAGTGAATACCGTGTATCGGCAAGCGTAGTGTAGGACGCCCCCCAGATAGATGTACTGATACCCCTGAGATGGTGGCTGGAACAGACTGGATGCGGAAGGCGGAGGAAAGGGAGTTGTGGGGCAGCCTGGGAGAGGCCTATGTCCAGCAATGGACTGCGATAGGATAAAGTAGGTACCTACTAATAGATGCTAATAGGTGGCTGGAACAAACTGGATGTGGAAGGCGGAGGAAAGGGAGTTGTGGCGCAGCCTGGGAGAGGCTTATGTCCAGCAATGGACTGCGATAGGCTGAGTTGATTTGATTGCAGTAAATATTGTTCATTCGGTTGGTTTTACCCAGATCGAGAAATAATCAAATAAATAGAAAAGGCAGAGAGAGGCTTTTGTAATAGGTGACTTGTTATTATTCTGCAGGTACCTACTTCTTTTTGCCTGCCGATAAGAACATATTGTGATCTGTCAAGATTGGTAACGAAAACTTCAGCGTAGATATTGTTGAAATCAATTTCCTTATTCTGACGATCGATGGGCAAATCCTCAACTAAAAACGATTGTCTTTTTGAATTTATTAAAATTATTAGTATTATTATAAAAATGATGTATCATTTTAGGTGCACAACCTGTGTCTCTAAATTACTTTGGATAAATAAACATTATTTATTAATGTCCAGTGGCCAGTCCTTTTATTTGACTGTAATTTAATCATGCAGCGATAATATAACTTATAAGAAAGAGAAAAATAAAATACAAACAAATTGAAACCTTACCCAGTGATACCGAAGCCGTTGACCTGCATCTTTTCGTAGAACCATGTTTTCTCCGACTCTGAGAAACAGGCACCCACGAACACACCAGTCTTTGTATCCCGAAGTTCTTTAGGATTCACACCTGGAGACAAATTTATCGTTTTAAAAACAGTTCATAAAGTACTATACTCCATTTTAAATAAGATTAGACATTTAAATAAACCTTTTTTACAGTCCGTTCAACCGATTTTGACTTCTATTCCGTAGGCCTAAGGATGGCAGTAAAAGCAAAAACGTGGTTACAATACCAACTGTTTATTACAGCTGTCATTGGTCATGCCACCAACGCAATAGAAGTCAAAATCGATTGAACGAACTGTAAAAAAGGTTTAGTTAAAATGTCTGATCTTATTTCAAACGGAGTATAGGTAGATATAAAATACTTACAAAAAGCTGACGGTAGACAAACTCATATAACTGCCTACTACTAGAGGAGCTCCAGCATGTTTGTCTGCGCACGTTATGAGTGTGTGTCGAGGTTGAGCTAAGCCAATCACAGCACGACAGTACTACTACTGCTGCGTTCCGAGGGACAATATTGGCGGTAAAGAGTGCGTGTAGTTTTCCGTAGTAAGTACTGTTATTAGTATTTTACTAGTTTTATTTCAAAGTACCTCTCCATCAATCCATTGAGTTTACGATGTATATGATCACACTGAACACAGATGTCGATATCATACAGTTTAAACATCTCTTTTTAGTAACACTGTTTATAAGGCAGCAAAATATTTTTAGAGTTTCTTAAGATTGAATCTACCTTTCATGTAATGTGAATACGCTACATTGAATTAGACACAGATGTAACTCTCATAAAAGCACTACGTGAAGAAACAAGGGAGTCGAATAAAACGTGTCTTTCAACTTTACAAAACTAAATTACTGAAGCGTTGATTGCAAAGATACTAACTAAGAACACAAAGTTGATAAAGAAAATATTCATAGAAAAAGATATATAACATAGTTACTGACATTATATAAATATAATAAAGCATCTTATCCGGAGAATGGAAAAAACGTAGTAAAATCTGAGAGAACCAGATAAATCCTTATTCTAATATTCTTTGATTTCAAAGAGATTTATTTAGTTCTACACTCTAAACTAACAGGGAAAAGAACCTTCGGTTGGCTTGCCTTCAACAATTCATATTTATACAAGTATACAATCTGAAATACAATAATATAATTGAAATAACTGAAAACCTGAAAGGGGTCATTGAGCTTATAATTATGAACAACTTATTTTATAGGACTAACCCTTAAATCAAGAAAAAAACAGCTCTTCCCACTGTTCCCTACATTTTGCCGAGTTATGCGATCCTAAGCAGATTTTTTTTTGCGAATTTAACGGGACCATTCTCGTGTTTGTCCCAATCTGTCGAAAATATCTTTAATTTTGAACGTTTTTAATTACGGAAATTGACCTTTAGGTCTGGTCCCATAGTACAAGTTGTTCATATTGATGAGTACGATAACCCCTTTTCAGGTTGTCAGTTAGTTCAATTATGACTTGTTTATTATGTATAACTAATACAGTCAAACTTCTCATTTGACATTTCTTGTCGATATTCCATCAGAAGGATTATTGAATACTTCAGAATATTTCGTGATAATGCGTATCTTGGCTGCTGAATTATTCAAGAGAGCTGTCATGTGGTAATCTATAATATTTACTTCGCGTCATTCTCGGTAATGTATGGAGAGAAATCTTGAGGTTTGCAATGGGATACGCATTAACAACTATTGTTTTAATAATTATATAGGAACCTTCACTAGTAAATAGACTAGAGATTTTTTTTCTAACGTACTGTTTCTTGCTATATTATACTTAGGCGGAATTGCAGGAAAAACCTCAAAGGCAGTTTTATTGAATAAAGTCTACTAAGACTGTAGGCAAATAACCTTTTCTTTTTACTTTAAAAGGGACATCAAATACTCGACGGAGTCAAAAGACAAGCACTTAGAAGTTCCAATTGGTTAAGTATTCCGCGACTCAGAATAAATAGTTGTTATCCAAACAAACCACCACGTCATGAACGAATCGTCTCAGTAATTAATTAGATTTTTACTTTATCTTTTTCCATTCAGTCAGCCATTTTAATTTCTTCAGACTACATTTATTGGCGCCCAGCATGGGACTCTGGGGGGCGCCAATAAGAATCATGCCTTAGGCTGCGTTCAGATGACACGCGCCCATTCCGCACCCGCCCCGCACCCACCTCGCTCGCTTTGAAATTTTTTGTATATAATTTGAGTATTATGACACATCAATAGATCTCAAATTGCATTTATCGAAGTTGACCCGCGCCCGCTCCGCGCCCGCCCCACACCCGCCTCGCACCCGCCTTATGCCCGCGCTTCGGCTAGTGCCGTATTGACTGTGATCAAGGGCGTTTTTTTATTAAATAATAAGTAGTATAAGCGGGTGCAAGGCGGGCACAACGCGTGTGCGGGGCGTGCGCGTGGTCGACATGGGATATGCGCGTGTCGTCCGAACGCAGCCTAACAATGTAATCTAAGGCATGATTCCAACCCGACAAACCTTCGATTTCTTGAACTACCAAAGAAATCTACGTGATCGAGTCCACTTTTGAAGTTTTATTATCAAATTTGAATTCTCGGGGCCTGTCGCAAAGGCAATATTGAGTTATAATTACTCTGTGGACCTGAAACTTTTAATGGACGTAAAGATAACGGGACGGTTGCCCGCCTGGTTAACACAATGACAGTCACCATTGCTTTACTGTACCTTAGATAAGAATTCTTTATTAGTACTTTCCGGAAAATTATTTTTGGTAATATAATTTCCGTTGTTTGTTTTGAAGAAAAGGGATGACTCACCCCCATTTCTACGTTATCCATCTCGGTATAATAATTTATTAGCAATTATTAATTAGGGAGGCCTATGTAAAGAAAAAATCTTCCTTTTAGGTGCAATGTGCCATACGGAATCTGGTTGCTATCTCTGTCAAACGAATTCATGAAAGGAAGCAAAGAATGATGAAGGCAGTGTGCTTTTGAAGAATTTCGGGCCTAATTGGGGCATGGAGTTAATGAGATTCTTATGTTTCTTTGAATATTACCTACAAATCAGGAAGCAAAGCAAAAAAATCGAAAACTACCTGCTGTTATTATGATCTCTCAGAATTTTAGATGAAAAACCAAAAACCTATCATTAATTTTACAACATTTCACATTTTTCAACTATGATATACCTCGTTTCCTATCTCACGATAACATCAAGAAAAGGCAATATAATATGTTCTCTATCGGCACCTACCTTTGTTCATTCAACGATCCAATACATTGTTCATTATGTAACTTTTACGCTGACATCCATGGCTGGAGTTTCAACCAACTATAAAACTGTAAGTCTAGGCAACTCTAGTGATGGGACTTTTTATACGTGAAATGGAAACTAGAATGTCTTCCAGGAACAAAATTCGTAGTTTTACGCCAAGAAAGAACAAAATTAAAATTATAATCACTTTCGAATTTCTACTTCATTATTAAGGTAGAAATTCGAACGTGTTTATAATTTTAATTTATTTTGAATAAGTGGAATGGTTAATCTTAATATTGTGTAAAGGAGCACCGTATAAAGAAAAATAATTATAACTTATCATAATATAACATCATGCCTTGTTTCCCTGTTTTGTTAAAATGTGACATTTGATTACGCAAACAATTTTGTATGCCTTCTGGCGGGACGTAGTATGGATCAAAATTTAATTTTAAACATCTATATAATTTTTTACCCTATGTTCACAAAATGAATAAATGAATTTGAATTTCCCCGAACGATTGGGAGAGGAAAATAAATATATATTTACAATAACAATAAAAAAAAGAAGAAAAAATGATTACGACAACTTCAATTTTTTTTAAACTTATATAATAAAAAGTCTATAGTAAGTTATGTGCTCACCGATGCACATGGATTTTTTCAAGAGGTACTGTAGATGCGCTCCACTACACTAGCAATAGTTTTTCCATTGAAATTGCATATTAAAAAAATATTTATCGCCGGTAGAAGTAAAAACTTATCCCTCAACGCGCCTACAATTTAACTTCACTTACTGCTACTACAGCATGTCAGCACGGGCATGTCGGTGACGGGAACCCATGGTTTTACCAAAAATCGCTCAACGCGCCTAAATAAATTTTCACTTTAAAAACTAAAATAGGCACATTGTATTCCGTGTAGTTCCTGACAAAAACTATAAAATTGGAAGATCATTCAACTCAAACTACCCTATCCTTTCCCATCCTTAATATAAATCAAAGTAAATAAAGAACAGGCTGCTCGTATATTGCGTGGTCTGGTCTGCTTCTTATGATTAAAGTTGTAATTGGCTCGGAAAACTTCGGCAGCTAATTGAAACTAAGTTGAGTCGAAACGATGTTGCGAGCAGCGTAAAGTGCTGAGGAAATTATGAGAAACAACCCATTGATGTATTAAATAGGAAGATAGGCCACTCTCTAACATCACGTAAATATTAAATGGACCCGATGTCGTGCGTCATGTGCTCGACAACCGAAATAGAGAGACATATTACGCGGGCCATAGCGGGAACGAGATAGCAATAATTGTCACTGTTACGTACCCATAACAACTCGGAAACAAACTACGATTCGGGTATTCCCCGCAAACCGAGAGTAATGTAGGTCGATTGTGTCCTTTCCCCTAATTTATGCGGTCCACATCGAGAAGCGCGTACCATATCTTCCTGTTTAATACATCAATGAAACAACCTGTTTTGAATTACTATGTTTAAATAGAAGCGTGAGACAACACTGGTTGAAATAAGGAGTTGTAGTATTGATGACATTCTATATCGTAGCATCGACAAAAGGTCAGGCAGACAATAGGGTTTTTTTTTAACCAGGTTAAAACAAAAAATTAAAATCTAATCATTTGAGTTTATAGCATACCTATTTTAAATGAAATATTAAAATCTCTGTAGCGGCATCAACATCGCCACATGCGAACTACGCGTCACACTGATGTCACGCAAAATCCTGGATCACGCAAGCAGAGTTTACCGCGCGACTAGCATATATACAACATCCCGACATCAATCGTTGGGCAGTTGCCCACCTGACACAACACCCGTCTGGTCGGAGGATCCTCCTTTTCTTTATAGGATGAGTGAACTTTACACTCTGTTCCTCATACCTCTAAATCTCTATGTCTGAATCTTTAAAAATTTACTTAATATCTGTTCAATAGCTAAGGCATTTATTCAATTATAATGACGCGAAGAACGCCACGTGCAGCGATCCTCAATATTTTGCGATCGTAACCCCTGAAATAGCATTTTAAAGATCTCAGAAATGATAAAAAGTTCTAAAAATGGCTCCCATGGCGGATTTAATTCATCCGAGTGGTTTGACTCGCGGTATAGACAAATTGGCTTCATTGCCACCAAAGAAAGGTAGCTATCGATTGAAATGCCTACATTGTGGGTAGTAAGTGGAGGACGCTTTTACACCGACACGAACTACGACAATAAAAAGGAAGAAAAGAAATGTCACAGGATCAATAATAATTGGTGCGAGGACTAAAACAGACCTACGTCGCCATCTTGTTTTTCAAAACATTTTACAAAATGTTTATCCAACACAATACGAGGTCAGCGTATACTGGAATGTATAGCTTGATATGTAGCCGTGTGCGTGCGTATAAACTGTACGTAACAAGACTTTTATGTCGCAGGGTAATTTTATGTCCCAGTTCACAAACATTAATGCTCTAAAAGTAATGCCTAAATAAAAGCGTACCGTTGGATTTTGGAAGCGCCGAGAGTCAGAAAATCCAATAGTGCAATTATGTTACGCCATTACATTACGGTGTCGCCTAGAGTTAGTGAAAACGATAAGAGAATAAAAATGTAATCCTTACATTTCACAATATTTATTCAAAACTTGTCGGACATATTTATTTTTTATTTAAATCATCATTTTACGAGTGTGTGTTTTTAAAAAGATTTCAATAAATGGAATTTCAACAAGCAGAATGAACATTGATGTTCACAATAAATAAATAAATAAAACAGGAAACATATAAGTTTTTAATCCGTAAAATTCTTCCTGTAAAATATTTACAATGTCACCAACAATCGTTGTATATAAAATATTTATTTGTATCCATTGTTGGTGACATAATAAAGGAATTTCAATATAATTTATTCTGAATATATAATCATTATTGAAGGTAGCTTCTAGGCTAGTGTCAATTGAATAAAATTTTAAATACGAAATTTTGATACAAAACCGAATCCAACGATTATTGAATTAAGTAGTTGATAGATAAATCTTGTATTAATTAGTAAACATTGAAGTTGAAGGACCACACGATGGAATGATAATATTACTACATACATACCCAGAAACATGGATGAAAAGAAAGTATGTTAAAAGCCAATGAAGCTAATAAAAGTCATACGATATAGTTATAAGATAAAGATGTATGAACGTAAACCAAGTAAAAGGAGTATAATTATAAGGATCGTAGCAGGTGGCGATCTGTAGTTTTTGCCTCTCCCTATGAGAATAAGGTGTGAGTAATGTGTAATAATCTCGTAGAATAGAAGTTGGAATCTATTTAGCTACATCTTTTAGATACCGCTATTAGCGATAAGACCGCCGTTGTACCCTGAATATTCATTAAAATGTTGGTGTACACCAAAGCATTATATTATATTAGTCTATCTATCTTTCATGGCTACTATGGCATGAAAGATGCCAGCCTTCTTTTCTGTTCGTAACGGTGTAAGCGCCGGAACTTTAAAAGTTAACCATAATCAATGTTACCGATTGCTTGGGGGTGGGTTGCTAAAATGTTCAGTTTTCCACCCGGCTGATCACTCCCTAAGTCGCAATTCTTTAATCTTAACTTACTGTATATTGAATCTTCCATATACCGGCTAACAAATTGTTAGCAAGTTAATAATTTACAAATTCTATGACCAAATCGTGATTGTGGCACGTTTTTTTATATATGAAACTTCAGATGCGGAAATGTTATCATCATTCGGTTTGTTTTTCGGTCCCACATTTTGTACACGATTTTATTATGCGCAGTTGTTATTCTTTTTTCTTGGCAACGTAAGCTTTTCCACTTTCGTAACGTAGATTGGTATTACAGACAATACTATTTATGTTACAGAAAAAGGTTTTGAACTGTTCGAGTATTGTAGTAAATAGAATATTGTTCGTTGCGGCTTTTTTATTCGCACTTATTGTACTGCATTAGGGAACTTATTTCACTCCGTTCGATCGTATCTCTCAATGGGAAGATTTTTCGAAATATGCTTCAAATTTTACTCGGCTGAGAGTGTGTCATGCTCAATCAAATGTCTGGCTGATGGTGGCGTATTTGTTGGATCATTGAGTTCCCTTCAAAATGGGTGATCTAAATGGTGCTGATCCATGCGTCATGTTCGTGAACGGACGCCGTCAGTAGGGACTGGTCATTCCTTAGCTGCCACGGCTTATTTTAACTTATTTTAACTGTTTTTTATATTTCTATTACGGACGCTTTTAACGTGCACGTCTTTCTACATTGTTCTCACATGTATAATTTATACTACTATGTAACAACATTTTGATTTAAAGAGTGTCTTCTCCATAGAAACTTACTACGCTTTGGAATGGGCAACTAGCTTCATCTCTCTGACTGACCGACCCTTTGATAATTCAAAAGTGCCTGTAATTGGTTTATTTGCAATAAATGTTTTGTGACTACCAAATTGATTTTGATCAACCGTGATAAAGAAAAGTTTTTACCGTCTAGACGATAGTCTAATCATCATCTGCCTAGCCTCTTCCCAACTATTATATGTTAGAGTCGGCTTTCAGTATAATACCTATGTCTTACGTATGCAGCTGAATACCCGTATTTTACATGGAGCGACTACCTATCTGACCTTCCACAATCCGGTTATTGGGTAACACGTACCCTTTGGTGAGACTGATTGTCAGACATTCAGGTTTCTGACTATAGCCATAACAACAGACAAAGATCTTTAAGACTACAAGAATACAGGTAAAAAAGGCTTACCAGCATCAATAACAGCTTCATAAGCCTTTTCTAGCAGGATCCTGCACATGGGATCCATGGTGTGGGCCTGTTTATAGTGGACACCGAAGAAGGAAGCGTCGAATTTGTTGACATTGTTGATCTTGCCCGTGCGCTGTGGGATCTCAGGATGAGCCAGCTTCCAACGACGAGAATCTCCGGAGATTAAGTCCACCTGGTCATGAGAAATAACATATTAATTAAATGGAAACAGAAGAAAGCGGGCTTCGTAAAGAATAGACTAATCAATAAGTTATTTCCAGTTAAAACTGTGACAGAGTCAAACAACAAAACTGAGATTGAACCACTTTTAAACCTATACCAATGTGAGAATTCTGTAACCCATAACACTAGTCAAATATTTCCTTGGGTGCCAGAGTTCATAATAAATACTGCCAGGGGGCTTAAAATGGACGCTTTGGCAGAATCATAATATGATCTGCGTACAATGCATACATCCCGCAATTCATCTGTTTGACAGCTGCTATTTGACATTAGACTTCAAGCAATTCATAATTTTTGGATCATTTTACGAAACTCCATACAAAACTGTCAAACAGATGAATTGCGGGATATAAATTGTACGCAGATCATATTATGCTTCTGCCGAAACGTCCATTTTAGGCCCCCTGATACTATGTTGTTCTTTGTAACGTAAAAAAATTGTCGGTAATGGATGTTGGCATTTTCCATGGTATCTTAACTAAGCCTACTTCTGATGCAGCAAAAATATTTTAAACTTTTATAGATTAGAAATTAGAGTAAGTTAAGTTTTGTGTGACTAAGATTCGTTAATTAAGTTTAGGAGTAAGTTGTTATTTGTAAAAGCACGATGGGATTGGCATCGTCGCATAAGTGTAAAAAAATCTCTTAAATAAATGAAGATTATAAAAAAATAAATAAACATGTATTGATTAAATGCTAAATGCATTTAATCAATACATGTTTATTTATTTTTTTGACACAATACTTGAACAGTGTCAAGCTCTCATTTAGTCATAAAGACAAAAAACGAGAGAACTCTTTTTTAACGGAACCATTCTTGGCATATATGACGTGTTACTGACCTTATTAAAAAGGTTTTCCTGCAGGTGTATGACGGAGTCCGAGTCGGGGAAGTATCCCGATACGCCTGTGATGAGGACCTCGTCTCCGGGTGGGGGGTGCGACAGTCGGTGTCCCGACGTCAACCTGTCCTCGGCTATTGTTGTCGGTGCCATCTTGAAAAGTAGAACAGACGTTAGTTTAGTTGTAGTTTGGGTTATTTAGGAAACAATTAGTTCTATTGGTTGTATATGGTTGTGAAAACTGTAAAAAATGCTTGCCATTTGATTATTGATGAAATTACTGAAAGATCTGTCACTTTCAATATCATAATGACCACAAATACTACGAAGGTCTGCACCAGTTTTGAACAAATAAAAATCATTACCTACTTTGATATCGGCTAAGTAGAGTAAGTAGTTTGTCAAACATCTTAATATAGAGTTTAGACGAAGAAGCTGGTTTGCTTTTCCCTAAATCAAGTTTACAACAACATGACAACATATTTGATTTCTGGGACACAAAATAAAACTCGGGCCTCACGAAGTAAAGTAAATGTGCCTCTCATTTGCCGGCAAAATCAATTAATAAAACCTTTCCAACCTCCATTTATTTTGTACCTGTATTTTTAAGCCAACCAAATTGCTATTGCAAATTCCACTACGTACGTCAACGAACGTTGTTTTAATTAATTAACTTGTTAATTTAACTTTAAACTTGCACTGTGAACCACTTGATTTAAATATTGGCTCGACTTTGAATAATTTCGAGCGACACATTAATATTTAATTTCTCCACTGTGTCGTGTGTAGGTACAGTGATGTTAATGTTATGTGCGGAAATTATTGTGAAACAGATAATTATGTTTACTAAAGATATAAGTAGACCAATTTCAATAATTTTTTTAAGCTTTGTGCTCTGTCCTATCTTTATTTTCTCCTTCTACATGTACATATTACTGGACCAAACGTGGAATTATAATTATCATATGATTGAGATATCGTCTTCAAAGTTTATTAAGTCAGTGTGGATGTTGGGATCCCGCAAGGTATTATACTTGGACCAATCTTAAAATCGTTTGAAACTGCTGACTTACTACTTTATGTCACTAAAAGAACTTTTGGTATTTTCCTACATAATAAAGGCTTTTGTTATAACGTAGTTATTTCTTCGCATTTATCCTCAGCCACCCCTACATATTTTCGTAGATTTGTATCCAAGTTTGCAAGATGAGTATTTTTCCCTATCCTAAGGCTATGTGAACAAATCTACGGGTAGCTTAAGTGCCCTCAAAGAGTATATATCTAATATAGGTAGATAGATGTTCTTATTTATGTTCAGCAGTAAATAAATCTTAGGTATCCATTTGTATGACATTACGTTATGACAAGTCACGTGCCCGATGTGATTCTTACATCGGCAAAAACTACGAGCTTCACACTGGCTTTTTATACGTTTACTAACACGCTGGATCATTGTTGTCCGAAAAATAAAGAATATAATATAATAATATATACTCACAAGACCGCAGCATTTTTTATTTTATTTTAATCGATATTTTTTTTAATTATGTAAATTTTTTCGTAGTCGACTACCTAACCAAGTTTAGTTCTATTTTGAAAATTCATTACCGCCCTAGAGAGGGAAACAATTACTATAAGTCATTCCCGCCCAAGGGTGGGGAGCAGCGTATTCCACCCGCTACTCGGATCAAACAAACACTACTATCCGAGTATGAGAAATTAAAAAAATATTTCCTTACTGCTCACCGTTGCTAAATAAGGAAATCTTTTGCTAAATTCTATGCTTCTAGACCCAATGGCCCAATGGCTGTGCGTTGCCTTTCAGTAAATTTAAGATTTTTATTAAGGTAATCATCGCCATCATCGTCATGCGCGTCGCGCTCACCGTTCGGTTTCATATGGAATATTTATTTTCAGTAACGAAAATATGAATATTTCTAAAAAATATCAAATAATAAAATAGTCTGTTCCTACAAAAACAATCATGAAAATATCTTAACTAGTTTGATAGTCAAATCGTTGTTTATGCTTTAGTTAGGTTAATTAGACATTACTTCCTGAATTTATGTCATATATAGTATTTTACTACAATACCGACGATTCCTGACGTCAGAGAAGTATGGAAGGCAGGGAAATATTGCGCCGGTTCCCAATAAATTGGGATATATATGGGCAGGAGAATGATGGATGATGACTTAAATATTCACATATACATTTGCGTTCTAGCTACCCTACATGTTTTGCAAAACTTTCTTGCATTATATAAAGGCGTAATAACAGATTTAAAAGTCATTAAAATCTGCGCCTTAAGACGCTGACAACAGGTAAACCGCTATCACTGTCAGACTGCATACAAAAGAAAGAGAAGCGCGATGACACAACGCTTGTAATTTATTGCAAAATAAGCAATTATACTTATTTACTCAAAAATGAGTTGAGTAATCGAAAATAAAAGCAACCAAGTTCTGCATACAAATAGGACGCAGTAGCGAGGCTATAATTTTTATTAGAGGTAAGCCGAAGTAAAAGTTGTTCAGTTCTCATAAACTATAGATAACATCAAAATTAATTTACTCAAACATTTTATTCATTCCTTTACTTTTCTAAATTTAACGCCAGCTATGGTCGGAATTCTTTGTTTAGTCAAACAATTTAGGCATTTTTGTAATGTTTTAATTAAACTGTTAAATATTAATTTGTAATGTGACACAAGTCTAAGAAGACTGGTTGTTCCGAAGGGAAGCCGATAGGAATCGGGTTGTAAGGAGGCTGCGCCCCTGATAGGACGTTCCTGATATTAATTAAATACCAAACGTACGTTGATATTTAATACTGATATTTTGGATTGAAACTCAAAGTAAAGGGTTAGTTTACCGTTAATTTGTATCGTGATTTTTATTCTAAACGTGTTTTGGTAACAACCAAGTTCTGGGAAATATGTTCAAGAATAACATATATTGGTTTCAACTACCACAAACTATATAGATTAGGCAATTTTTTTGTTTAAGACAAGCCTACTTTTATCAAATGCCTCTGGTCAGCGCATTAAGTATTTTTTTTACAACAGCTTCTTTCACATTAACAACCTTGTCTACGATCTCTCCGTTTTTCCTCCCCCCGTAAATTGAACTTGATTTAAACGTAACTTTAATATTGATTAACAGTACTTAATAAATAAATTAAACCGATCGAAAAAAAAAACATAAGCATTAATTACATCGTCAGTAAACATATTTATTGTCATTCCACTGTTTTCAATCATTACATAATCAAGTATGCCATGCCAGACATTCCACTATCACGTGTTCCCTGGTCACCTTACTGTTCAATATTCATTATACGGCTACATTTTACCCGACTGCGTAAGTAGGTATTGTGCCTGACAATGGCAACTAACCCCATGTCAACGCTATGCCTGAATAATGACTGCCTTCAAAATATATACATTTTCATTGAAATTCTGTGTTGCTCGGCTTTATTGAATTTTAAGTAGATGGTTATTTTGTGGTCTATTTTTGACTTATTCTTTTTCTTATTGATTAACGGTCGGGTCCTAAATTCGATCCTCTGGCTGGGCGTTGTTATAGGATCACCCTAGAATCTGAATTTGTATTACAATAGATATAACTGGCAATATGCGGCTGTATCTACTAAGTACACCTTTGCCTAACTCTTTAGGAAAATATTCAAGCTTGGTGATATAGGATATGTTCCAGCTGGAACTGAAAGCATTTGTTTCAATTAAACAACCTACAGGCACTTTTGAATGGTCAAGGAGTCGGTCAGTCAGAAAGATGAAGCTAGTTGCCCATTTCAAAACAAAGTAGGTTCCTATGGAGAAGAACGGGCAACATAATAAGAAATTAAAAAGGCAAGTTTCTACCATCTTATCTCATAATAGATTGTACCGGGATGTTACCATTATCGATTTATGAAAACGGATTGAGTTGATGAAGCCATCTCGAGCTCTTTACGTTAAATTAAATTTTAAGATGACAAAGCCTACGTTGGCGTAAACCACTTAAGTACTTCTAATAGCTTTGAGTCTGCCATCAGAGAAGAAAGTATATTCAAGTCATTATTTTATTTATTTCAAACGATCCAGCCAGCTGGTGGAACGTTTTTAGCTCCTTCTGCTTCATTTAATTCATAGAAAATTTGGGCTATAGCGTTTTAGTAGTAGTGCCTATTATCTGATATTTAAAGTATGATTTGATGATACTCCTACTGTACTATTAGTTACATACTCGGCGGTACGTTTTTTACTAAAAAACAAAAACAATTTCCTAAGTTACAATAAGGTTTTTGTAGTACTTAACCCATTTGTGTTCAAGTGTTAGATATTTTGTGGAATAAAACTAACATGCGGAACCCATTTTGCAAATAGTACCAGGAGACACAAATCTTTTACAGACTTGTTTCTTTGTGTGTAGTTTATTGACACCGATCAGCTGTCTTGGTCTAGTGATGTGTAGAATTCAGTTGGAAACATTTGATTTAAATTAGTTAAACGTTTCTAACTTTATAATTATGTGGGTATAGGTATACAAAAAATGTTGCCATGTAGTTTGTTATCACCAAAAGAATCCGTGCCTTTGATATGTATATACCCTTTCCGTAACACGCTGTATAGATTCATCAATTTGTTTTGTATACCCCAATACCCCATACACACACAATTATCCTTTAACATAACATCCATGTATAGCCAAAGAAACCCCAACCAATTACAGACGCACCCCCCGCGGACGGAATATGACAGGAAAAATATAAAATACGAAGGTGTACAACTCTATAATAATCTACCGGCAGATATCAGGAGCACATCCTCTTTTAACATATTTAAAGCTAAACTCAAACAGTACGTCACTAACAATGCAAAACTAATAGGGTAAAAACGTAATCTAGTCGTGCACATAAAATGCGACATCATACCTACCTACATTAAGAAAAAATAAAAATAGCTACTGGACTTTACAATTACCTTAGTCATGTATTCATTCGCTAAGTGAACAATGTATGTTATTTTAGAATAAATAAAGAATCTTTAAACCATATACAATGTGTAACTGAATTTTAATGCACATTATGAAAGTAGTGTGTTCAAAATCGTTTACTGAATCAATTTCTGTCATTAGGGTTCCGTAGTAAACAAGGAACCCTTATAGTTTCGCCATGTCCGTCTGTCTGTCTGTCTATCTGTCTGTCCGTCCGTCCGTCTGTCCCCGGCTTAGCTCAGAGACGCTTAGTCCTAGAAAGCTGTAATTTGGCATGGGTGTACTATTAATCACGCCAAGAAATTTGTAAAATAAAACCATGAAAAATATTTTTTTTAGGGTACCTCCCTTGGACGTAAAACGGGGATGATATTTTTTTTTCTCGTCTAATACATGGTGTGGGGTATCGTTGGATAGGTCGTTTCGATATCGTGGGTCTATGAAAGCCATTTTTCAATTCTGAGATCCGTTTGCGTAATATTAAGCTTTAATGTGCTATTTTTTGTTAGAGTCAAGTGTCCCCCCCCCCCCTGCCAGCTAAATGGTTGGTTTTGGATATGTGAAAAATTCATGGCAGTAGTATATATAACGAAATTAAAAAAAAAACTATCACAGCTAAGTAGGTTTTACAAGTTAATGAGTAATAGTCGACCAACTTAAATTTGAAGAATTGACCGTAACGTATATCGATGTATGGGAGAGCATGTTTTTCAACCACGATGTTAAGTTTGTTTTTGGGATAAATTCATCCTAACTACGGAACCCTTCACTGTGCGTGGTCCGTCACGCACTTGGCCGGTTTTTTTTTAAATATAGGTATATGATTAAAAGTGCGTAAATTACGGTCACACTTCCGTTGTACAGTCAAAACAAACCAAAATAGACAAAATACCTACTACGCTAGATCCACGTGTTAAGGCTTCTACATACTGGCGCGACTTGTCGCACGTCGCGACATCGGTAGAACAATTTCTAAGAAAAATTCAAGGAAATTGTTCTACTGGTGTCGCGTCACGCGACAGTATGTAGAAGCCTTCACGTGTGCGACTGTGTGCATGCACAGATTTGTTTGTAAGTTTGTATGTAGGGGGTAATCTCTGGAACTAACAGTTGGATTTGAAAAAATCTTTTTGCATTTGATAGCCCAATTCTTGAGAAAGGTTAAAGGCTATTTAACATCACGCTATGACTCTTAGGAGCCGAGCGAAAAGAAAAAAGTCAGAATGTATGCTAAGCGAAAACGCAGTAAGGCCGTGTTCAGATATCCCGCGCCGACCACGCGCACGCCCCGCACACGCGCTGGGCCTGCCTTGCACCCGCGTTCGCCACGCGCAATATCCGCGCACGCCACGCGCCCACCTCGCACCCGCTTATACTACTTATATTTTAATAAAAAAACACCCTTGTTCACAGTCAATATGGCAGTAACCGAAGCGCGAGCGTGTGCAGCGCGTGTGCAGGGTGAGCGCGGGACGGGCGAGAGGCGGGCACGGGGCGGGCGCATGACATGTGTGGGTCGACTTAGATAATTGCAATTTGAGATCTATTGATGTGTCATAAGACTCAAATTATATAAAACTACTCTCAAAGCTAGCGGATTGGGTGCGTGGCGTGCGCGTAGCGGGCGCGCGTCATCTGAACGCAGCCTAATAGCGATGCAATGCGACGCAGTGGGTCACGGGAACAAGAAATTTCACGCGGTCTAAGTCGCGGGCAGAAGCCAGTCTGTAATAATAATCTACATGGTGTTTAAAATAAAGAATATTCTATTCTATTCGTAGTAAAGGCTATTCCCAGTTCTAGTATAATTAAATAGCTTCACCTGCAGAACTATTTATTTTTGTCTAAATATGGGAGAGGTTGAATCTTCTTCCAAGTATCTTTGTACGTCGAAACACCGATAAATCCTTTCGTAAGAAGATTCAATTTCCAGGTGTTTTATTCAGCTGGAAATCCCTAAGATATATTACTGAATAAAATAGTAACAGCTTTGGTTAGATTCGCGGAAAAACTTCTTGAAATCTTTTCAGTGGTGTTGGATTTACCTACTAAGCTTATGAAAAGTGTCTTGTGAATCTGATGCTAAAAAATAGGCAGATAATAATATTAACATATCAATTAACAAGCGTGATAAATAATGTTGTACCTGAATATGAGAACAAGCCTTTGATTTGCAGAAGGATAGTTATAAGCCTATAAATCATCATCTTTATGATGATGATTTATAGGCTTATAACTATCCAGCCAGGAAGCCTGAAAAATATATTTAAAACATATTTTTTTACTAGCTGCTGTCCGCGGCTACGCCCGCATGGCTTTTTCTAAAATAAAAGTGTCTAGCCTAAGTTACCCCTTAAGGCACTGAAAAGAGGAAAATGATCTAAATAGGCTTGTCTTAAACAAAAAAAATGCCAAATCTATATTGTTTGTGGTAGCAGAAAAAAAATATATGTTATTCATGAACAGATTTCTCAGAACTGAAAAAAATCCACGATGTGAGGAAAAATATTCTTTGCTTAATATTCTCCTGATTACTTCGGGCCAAAAAATAATAGTTTTCCAAATTATTGACATAATATTTTATTGATCATGGCGTAGTCTTACATGCATACTGCTTTCGTCCAGAAATCATGTTACATTAAAACATAATAGTGTTACCATGTATTTCTGTGCTATTAAGATAAGATAATAAGGTAGCTATTTTAGACAATTTTTTTGATTAATTATAAGAATATGATCATTAAAGAAATATATTCTACTTTTGTTGATTGTAGATTTATAGATACTTCTGGACGAAAAACGTCATCTCTCCAACCTGTCAAGCCGGCTGTCGATGGTCGTAACGTATCTCTCATGACAAACGTCAAACAATTTCAGTTTTTATTTAGTGCCTAAAAAGTATTAGTTATTATGAAAAAAAAAAACATTATTTATTGCATTCAGGAGTATTTTTCCCAATTTTTCTAAAGCGTACATGATATGGCCGGAGTTCTATACAGAAATTGAAACTTCTCCTTTATTTGCCACTTTGCACATGATTTTAGACAACATACGCACTTGCTGGCGTGCTAGCGACTGTTTAACGGTATAGCTGGATATATTCACATTACATCGTGAATTTAAAATTCCTTTACACATTAGACGATTGAATCAGTTAAAAACATTTTTATTATTCCAACCGTATGTAAATGAGAATCGACGTAATAAATTGACCCCAGGTTACTGATTGTGAGTGATTCCGGAATCGAATCAATTTGACGGCAATTGTTTTTTTTCAGTCATATATTTTAATAAACTGATGTGGTTTAGGTAATTAAGTGCGTTCAAGAAACATAATTTTAATTAGGTACATTCCTGAAAAGGGATTTTGAATTTGAAAGGGGAGGATATAAGAAAGACTTTAGTTGATGACGGAATATCTACATTCAAGCGGCGTTATGGAGTTTCTGCCTACCCCCATGGGAGGGAAGAAGGCGTGAGTTTATGAATGGAAAATACATTCTTAGACTAAAAACTCTTTATGACAAGGCCTTATTACAAAACAAGGTTTATCTTCAGACCCAAGTTTAAACCATGGAGCCATCATTGAATTTCGAACTTTATTCCGTCTACAGTAAAGTTTCTAATACAAAACTGAGAACTTAGTACCGAACTAAGTTTTCAGTTTTGAATAAAGAACGGTATTTGAATCACTGTTACGTTCTTATTGCAAAAACTGGCTCCATGGTTTAAGCCATATCAAAATATAGATCTTGTTATGCAATAAGGCGGTTAAAGTAAACCTCGATTTGATAGTCACTACGTCTACATGTAAAAGAGTCTTGCCGATGTCAGAAAGTTTTTAAGCCGATTTAGAACGATTTATAGTACATTGAATACTCAACCCCTTACCCTAAACACTATTCATTTAACTCACAGAAAAGGAGCGATCCTTAAACATACACACTCTTCATTTAACTCACAAACAAAAAGCGATCCTTTACTTGGAAATGCTAAAAATGCTTGGACACATGATAGTCCAGCTCCATAGGACAATCTAGACAAAATCAAACTGGTTGCTATTTTAATTGTATTATAATTTATTATTCATATGACATTGATTTTACATTCTGTGATTGCCTTAACTCACACACTGACTTATTACTTTTTTTTTTTGGAAAACGTATACCTTTACAATCTTTGTAAATATGTGAGCACCATGTAGCTATCACATAATTAATTTATCAGTCATTGATTCATTTCTAATTATGTTTCCGTAGTGTGGTATAGTAATTATATTCTAAGTCCTTTGTCTTCACGTATTACATAATATTTTATTATTGAAACCTTAATTAAAATATACATGTTAACAGTAAAATATATATAGTATGTACAAGTTTAAAATAAAACAGAATAAAATAATAAAGGGGCGGGGGGGGGGGGGGGGAAAGCTCGTTGGGCATCAAAAAATTCGTCCGCATCGCTGTCAATGGGAAAGGTGCCCAAAAGGCTGACAGCATTGCCACGTTGGATGGCAATGCTGATTCTTTGGGCTAAAAATAGACCAGCCCTCTGGTCGCATGAAGAGCCCTAGCGTTTCATTTTATTACATAATTAATGTACCTATACAAAATATTGTAAAACATTTTAAAAGAGTACCGGTGGAGTTTCTTGCACATTTCTCTCCATACGAAACTACCTTTTGGAAGGGGCGACTAGAATCAATTCTATTTTTTTTGTAAATTTTGACATTAAATAGTGCCTTTGTGCCTATTTCAAATAAATCATTTGACTTTGACTAATCAGCAATCGGAAAATCTCTCGATAGGTGTCAAAAAGTCGGTACTTGCGCCATAAAACTTGGAAAGAACATTATGCCTACGACATCCAAGCATGAACCAAAGTGGTCGACATAGCCCACAGAATAAGCAAGCTGAAGTGGCAATGGGCCGGCCTTATTAGCCGTAGAACCGATGACCGTTGGGTGTTCTTGAGTGGAGACCGCGAATCGGCAAACGTAAGGTAGGACGCCCTCAGGCTAGGTGGAGCGACGATGTTCGCAGGGTGGCTGGTGGCTGCTGGATGAGATTTGCCGAGAATCGATCTGAATGGCGTGCAATTGGAGAGGCCTATGTCCAGCAGTGGACTGCCATGGGCTGATGATGATGATGATGATCCAAGCATGCAAGTTACTTGCATAATAGTAACGCGCTTTTAGAATACTGTTTTCAATAAGTTAGTGACTAAAGTCTAAAGTAGATTGGGGCGGGCCGCGCCGCAATGCACCGCAAAAAATCTCCTTCATCACTTTAGTACATTTTCTATGAACCAATGCACACTACAGGCGACCGAACCGCACTTTTTTTGTATGAAAATGCATTGCACTGCTGCCCGTTGCTGATGTAATGTGCGCTTGGCTTTATAGTCACTTGCTTTCAGATCAAACTACTGTCTATTAATAGGTACCATAGCTGAATTCTACAGGATTGGTTGGGGATGTACCCAATGCTGGGCGGATGCACGGTTTTAGTGGTATTCTTATCTGGAGTTTATCTATTAGATAGTGCTATTGATACTATACACTTCGATATGGAAGAACTTTACTAATAGCGTGCCGCTGTAATGGCGACATTCATTGAATACACCTCCACGGTTCTGCGTTTTATCTATACATAGATATTTTAATTTCATTATACGTTATTATTTATTGATTTTGCAAAGAGTAGGCGAATTAAAGGAAAGAGAGAGCTTTATTATTTAGTTCATCATATATTTTTTTTGTGTGATTTATTACATCTTATTATATTTTTAATGATTACTGGCCACTAGCCCTACCCGTTTATTAGGTTAATTTCGCCACTGTAGCGGCACGTTGTATATAACTTTGAAGATTCAATAGCTCCTATAGAGTTTGTCTGAGGACCCCAGAAACAAGGCATTAGTGAATTTAAAACGACCATTAGAGTTGCATCCACAGGAATAACTACTGCATATAAAGTATAAAATACCTATTTATTTATTAAGGTAACACACTAATATATATAATTATTATGGTAAGCACTTCATCGAACCTTTCTTGCACTTATAAAAAGATAACCCCTCAAAAGTCACTTTCCTAAAAAAAAAAAACTTATTTAAATAAACTGAAATCCGCACTCACCTTTCTATTTTCTTTTTAAAATATATGAAATTCACAGTCTGGGGTCAAATTTGGGACGTGGACACCGGCAGCCGACAACCACTCGTCTGGACTCAGTGACGGTCGCGTTGCAGTATTTAAAACAAATAATTGAAAAAAAAATATGCACAGGGTGTTTACAAAAGAGTTTTTCCGTTTTTCGTTGCATACGATTATTTTGACAGAAAATATATTGTTTTACAGCTCGCACGCGATTGGATAGTATTGTGTTGTGCGTCAATCAAGGGATACAATACAGAGCTTTTGATTTTAAGAGTCGATATAATATTATTTTTATGTGAATATGTTCGTCGGCTCTAAAAATCTGTAGTAAAACATAACACTTTTTAAACACTTGCCATGATTGTCTTAAAACTATTTCCCCTTTATTCATAAACGTTGCTTTAAGTTGAGTTATTATTAGCGTCGGTTCAGCCATGTACATTTTTAACGTTTAAACATCTCAACGTTTATAAATAATCCCCTCTATGTAATAATAACCAAAGTTAAGTTAAAGTTTTCCAAACAGCTTTATCTTGTTAATACCGACAAAACATCAACTTAATGCCAAACGCGATGCTTAACGAGGGATTAATTACTTATATAGAACTATATAGAACTTTAAGTTTCGCTAAGTTTCAATAATCCAGCAGAATTTTCTCTTGTCACGTATTTTCGGAGAAATAATATGGAAGTTGAAAATGTCGCAGGGTACCTCATCCATATTTAGCTGACATTCATCTTCCAAAATTCAGATATTTTATTTGCTAGATGCAGTGTCTCAAGACGAAAGTCTTTGACCAGTGCGTGTTGCCAGTGATGACCTAGGGCACTGAAACGTGGTCGCTCACAATAGGCCTTATCAGAAGGCCAAAAGTCACTCAAAGGGCAATGGAGAGGGTGCTTGTAGTTTCCCTACGTGATCGAATCAGAAATGAAGAGATCCGCAGGCGAATTAAGGCAACCGACATTACCCGAAGAATTACCAAACTTAAGTGGCAGTGGGCAGGGCACATTGCTCGCTGCTCGCAGAACTGATGGCCGATGGGACCGAAAGGTTCTGGAGTGGCGACTGCGTGCCGGAAGACGTAGCGTTGGAAGGCCTCCTACAAGGTTAACCAATGACCTTGTGAAGGCCGCAGGTATCCACTGGATGCTGGAAGCACAGAACCGTACGAAGAGGCGGTGTTTGGGGGAGGCCTATGTCCAGCAGTGGACGTCTTTCGGCTGAAAATGAGACCAAAACCAGCAACCAAATACAACCAGCATATTTCATAACTGCGAGCGTTTTTAAACGGACGATGCCGTTTGTAAAAAACGGAATCATCTAAATTGCCTGCGACGTATACCAGTGTTCACTGATATATGTATACAAATCACGATATATATAAATTTATATTTATTGTCAAATTTAGAAATTAAGCATAATTATTCAAAGTTTACTCTAGCAACACTTGATAAAAAACTACGATTTGGATTACCTTCTCGAAGCGGCAATCTAATCATAAGTTTCAGGGATTTACCAAATAAGGTTTTTTTTTTTTTTTAACGTTGCGGTACAAACAGCCAGACCCGGAACAACTACTTGTAGGTCATACAAATATTTGTTCCGTGCGGGAATCGAACCCGCGACACGCAGCGCAGCAGTCAATCGCTTAACCACTGCGCCAACCGTGCCGTCCACGTGCAAGTATGGTTAGCTTTTTATTGGAACTCAAACCTTCCATCCATAGGGTAGGTTACGGTAATATTGGTATTCCCCTCTAAGTATAGTTAATAATTTTCAATTTTAAGGGACCCCTCACGCGTACCGTTCGTATGCTTTTGCAATTATTATTTAATTATCGTCTTTGACTTCGTTAGAAAAACACATTTGTTTTTTTTTTCTCAAACATGTTTCGAAGTTCGAGCATTATTTTGACAACCTTCTTGGAGATAAATCGAAATTGGTGTACTGACCAAATACCTACATGCGAGCAGTGGCCACCAAAAGTTGTATGGAAATCCATGTGTCGTGTTTTAGCGGCCAAATAAATTACATAGTAAACTCCTGTCGTGTAATTTAAAAATGGAACGATCTTTTACTCCGAAACATAGCAACCAAGGAGGTAAGTTATCAAAAGTTTTATTTAAATTTCAAACTGGTTTGCAAATAGAAAGCTGTTTATTGAAAAAAAAAAAAAACAAATGAACACATTCAAATTCAAAATAGGGACTTCTTGGCGGGAAAGTGAAGCGTCATGTTCAGCAGTTTGTTTAATTTTCCAAAATTAGTGTTTAGCCGAATATTAATGTGTAATAATGGTGGATTATTAACCATTAAGTGTTTGTGAACGTGCATTAGTGTAGGCAAATGAAACAAAACAGTGCAACTTCGCTTCAAGTTCTCTCAAGAAGTCCGCGTGAGGACTCAGTAAAGTGAAGTATAAGTATCTTTACTGAAACTCAAGGGGAGTGGGCGGGGATATCATCATCATGCATTTATAATTCATTTCATCAATATTTTAAACAAGAACTAAAACTTGACATTGGCTAAATGCACAAACCGTGCGAAGCCAGAAGGAAAAAAAAAAAAAAAAAATTCAATATTCAAATTCATTTATTTCAATCCATATAGGATCATTAAAATTACATCGCGCGCATTGGCGCGTGAAAAATTATCGTTGTTCCTGAATCTGGAATTTATAAATAATACAAATTCCATAAAAATAAATAATTTAAAAAAGTAAATTACTTATAAATTCCAGATTCAATAACGATCAAAAATATTTTTTTTTTTAATAACCAGTTTTTTATTTGCAAACCAGTTTGAAATTTAAATAAAACTTTTGATGATGCCCATTTTGCTGGCCGCTGCAGTAATGTAGTATTGTAGCCTGTTTATATTGTACAATTCATAATAAAAACCATTCACAGAATGAAAATCTAATCTTTTTTATACTCGTGGCTAAGTAATAAAAGCCGCGGCGGTCGATACATCAGGTTAAGCTACGCTTGCCGGGGTTGGTCCGTGGATGGACAACCGAGACTCCTCCGTGCCTCGGAAAGCACTTTAAGCCGACGCTTCTTCGCTTTTCTTCATGACGTGCAGCTACCGACTATTTGTTTGTTTGTAATCGTGATTATAATATGTACTCAGATCTGTTTTGTGTAAAGTTTACCTTCGAGTTTGTTACATATTATGTTTTCGTACGCACGTTTTTCTGTGACAAATAAAATTATTTTTCTTTCTTTCTTTAAGCCGTAGGTCCCGGCTGTCATTCGTGGATCTTTGACTGTCAGTATGGGTCGTCAGAAGCCCGGGTCTTACCAAGGGATATCGTATTACCCAGTTAATGGGTTGTAGATATAAAAAATAAATGCTCTAAATTATGGTTAAAACCTTATCCAAATCCATTACGTAGTTTAGAAGAACCAATCGGTCACACAGACAGACATAAATCAGAGAGACAGTCAGAATTCTGATGGGGCTCCCACGTTTCTGCAACGCTTCAGGCATGTTTGCTGACGCAAGGGTTGACGATTTTTATGCCATAATGCGTAAAAAAGCAGCATCTCTGATGTGTAGGATCCGGGGGAGCGCCAAAGGAATTCTGAAGATGATATCAGAAAGGCCGGAGTCTGTGGTGCTGGGGAGGCTTATTCGGCTTCACGTGGCGAGATGACGCAATGTTTTTATTTTTTGGTTTTTGTTTTATGTATTAATTAGGTATTATTCCAGAATGCTACAATACCAACATCGTTTTTTAAGACCTTTGTACTAAAATTATATGGATAATTTTTATGTCTGATATAAATGTATTTTATTTATTTATTTTTTATAAAGCGACTACACACAACAAACGTGTCTAGGGATCAAGGTATTTTTTAAATATATGTTAGTTCCATATTGAAAAGAAATAAAATTGTCTAAGATTTAGATTGATGAAATAAAATGTTTTCGTATGTGTGGACGACGAAGTACTCTCTGCTTTTGCAAAAACTTTTAGATTTTTGCTTTTGCTGGATTTTTAACCTTAGTTAATTCTGACATTAAAATGTGTTTTGTAGTCGGGGTGAGTCAGTTTAGAGTAAAAGGGTTTTGTTATTGGCATAAACTTTAATAAAACTGTAAAATATAACTATTAACATCAGTATGACACGAGAGTTAGAATTCCAATGTCGCCACACTTATCGAATAATGTTCAACTAAACTCATAACTACCAACCTAACATCACCCAATCAGTGGCCGGTACTCGCGCCGGTTACGCTATTATAGGTCGGCGCGAGGCGCATGCGCGAAGGTGCGTTCGAAAACGCACTATGGTAAATATCGTGCTGGCAACTTGCCTCGACTAATGCGATCAGGGAGATGTTTAGTTACATCCGCTATAGTTTAAGATAAAAATAAAAGTTTTTAAAGGTTTTATTGCGTAAAATAAACAATTAGTAATCTGTATTTGCGCCGTAAATGGTAGCTGTATTGTAAATAGTACTCAGTACTAGTAGTATCCTATGCAATTATGTAATACAAAACAGATTGAGTTTATAAAATACAGAGATAGTCTTAAAATCTTTAGCCGCTCCAACAGTATTTTCAAATGTCTCAGACCAACAAAAAAAGGAGGACGGCGCGCCGCGAACATCAAAAGTGAAGCCACAAAACCGTGCTCCTGCAAGTAAATACACACGTTCACGCACACACCTACACTAAAACCATGCTCATCGCTCTTAGTACGTCATGAGTCGTCTCGCCGGCTCAGTCGTCTTCCTGTGTAGTGAAAACTTGTAAAAACAATAGCAAATCACAAAAAAAGTCTCACGGAATCACTTTTCACTTGTAAAAAGTACTTGAAATAACACCGTTTTTATTCATTATGAATTTTAGGTTACTTGGAACAAATAACCTCAACAAACAAAAGCAGTGACGTAAAGAGCGAGGGTTGCCATAATATGATTTAACATTTTCCACTTCACACACAATTATGAGCATTTTTGCCTTTTTCTAAATTTATATAAATATGAACGAGCTATAAATACAGAGATGTTTTTATAGCTCGTTCATATTTATATAAAGTTTTTGCTTTTTCAAGTAAAAAAAAAAAGTTTTTTTCGGGATAGAGGTCCTTCTAAACAATTGAGGTACAATACCATCCTTAACAATATCTTACTTGTACTGACTTGTACAATATTAGCCTACCCATAAAATATTATTCCCCAAGTTATGTGGATTTTTTTTACGAATGGCAACTCTTTGACACACACATAGATATAAAGGTGGCTTCAGTTTTGATGTTCGCGTCGTGCCGTCTTCCTTTTTTTGTTGGTCTGAGTCAAATGTTAATCAATTAGTTTTGGTTGTGGAGCAGGAGCAGCATTGAGCCAAGCATGCAATTGAGAACCTGCCTATATGCTATCTAGCAGTTTCCGTCATGAGATAGACTATTAGCCAATAAAAAAATGTACTCTATGCTACTAGCGACCTGTCACTGTGACAGTGTCACAGTTTTGAGCTTTGTCTCAGATTCGATCCGCTTCGTTTACATTGCAAAAATAAGTATCATTATAATAAATATTTTTAATAATGCTTATTAAAAAGTATTTTTTGTTCCATTCCAAAATTGTTGCATTGAAAATTACTGCGGCTGTTTACCACATAATATTTGCGACCAAATAATCGAGCAACAGTGCTGTGTAATGTAGGTGTATGCAGGTAAATTCTCCACAATATTCCAGGAAATTCGTCTAATTCAATTCAAACGTAGTAATGGCTCTTCATAGTGAAGGATTGTTCCTGTCGCCTGCAGGCAATCAGCAAATAATAATTAGCATTTCAACTAAATTATTCAAACAAAAGCGTATTCCTCCATTATTCTGTATTATTTGAAGTGACTAGGAACTAGTTAAATAGACTAGGAACCGTCTTTAAATCAATGAAACTTGTATTATACATTAAAACCTTTTTCAAAATGTCTAACGTTCTGTCAAAGTCGGATGCATTCTGTATTTAAAACTAATTTGAATATTTGTTTAAGAACCACTTTTAAAATCACCCTTTATATGAGTTACGTTACTTTGGTCATTTAACGTCACACAACAGTTCAATTTAAATTCAGTATATTTACAAAATGTCTAGAATATCCTTGATAGCTTACTTATTAACATTGAATAATAAACAACTGACCCTATTTGCAATTACGTTGGTAGATATTAAATAATCGCAATAAGTTCTTGGTACTGACGATTTTTTTTGGAACAGTACGTAGGATCGAAAAGGGTTTTTGCAATGTCAATAATTTTTCACTAACTGCAAACTTTAACAAAACTATACATTTCTAGAAAGAGCATGTTCAATACACTTAAAATCTTATAACTTTTTAGATAGCATAATCAGCCTATAATGTGCCCACTGCTGGGACACAGGCCCCCTCTCTGTGAGAGAGAGTGGGCCGTAATCTATCAAGCGGGCCCAGTGCGGGTTGGTAGATGTCACTTGTCTTCCATTTTTTTGTTCTAGAACATGCTGGTTTCCTCACGATGTTTTCCTTCAGCGTTTTGAGAGCAGTGGTGATTAAATAATTTTACACAAAGTAAAGTACCTGTCAGGGTTCGAACTTACGACCTACAACTCGTAAGTCGCGGTCTTTACCACTGGACCATAACTGCTCTTTTTAGATGTAAGATTGAAATTAGTTTTAATGATTTTTAATTACTTAAAACTAATTTCAATCGATAACACAAATATTTTTACAATCTTTCCACAACACACCTCAACTAGTCAATTTTAGACACCTCCAGCTACCGATTTTCCCACTTGAACTGCAACACTTACGGCATTATAGCCGCTTTGTTTGTTAATTAATGTTTTCAGTTCGTATCGAAGCATCTCCTGACCTGCCACTTTGAATTACTTACCATAAGTGTAGCTTGTGAATAAACTAAAATATTGTAAAATACTATTTTATATTAGGAACAGAAAATTCGAGTAGAAGTAATACTAATCCATCTATCTATCTTCGGATTGTTTAAGAATAAAAAAGAAATGCTATTCGTTTATAAGCGCATCTCTTAATTGAGAACGGCTGGACCAATTTGGCTATTTTTTGTTTTCAAATATTTGTAATTTCTAAATTGTCCGATTCAGATTCTTACGGAAATAAATCTTCGAATTCGGGAAAAACTGCTATTTTGTATCAATTGTTAAAATTTGGACAGAACAACGGTCAGCTAGTTCCTAAAAAAAACGAAAATACGATTAATATATATTGCCGCCAAAAACTAATAATAATTTAGCCAGTGTCAAATAAAATTAGGTAACAAGTAGGTACTTACAAAGTTTGTTTAAATAATGATGAAATGAATTACATTCAATGCATAATAGATGATATCCCCGCCCGCCCTCTCCCCTTTGAGTTTCGGTAAAGATGTGGCACTTTACTGAGACATATCGCGGACTTCTATACCTAAAGAACTTGAAGTGATGTTGCACTGTTTTGTTTCATTTTCCTATACTAATGCACATTGCACGTTCACGAACACTTAATGGATAATAGATATAATCCACCATTATTACACATTAATATTTAGCTGAACACAAATTTTAGAAAATAAAACAAAACTGCTAAAAATGACGCTTCACTTTCCCGCCAAGAACCCTGTTCTATGTTGTTGAAGATATTTACTCATTTTATGATGGCAAAGGTCATGATACCATTCTGCCTGCTTGTATGCTAATATTTTGACAGGTGACGTAGAGCAAAGGTAAGTAACACTATTCAGCCTATTGTTTTGGTAGGTACTTTTTAATCCAATGCTTTTTCTACGGGTTCGATTAGAATAGCATGATCTAATTTATACATAATTATTATAAATGAAAGTAGCGTTTCGTGTGTCTGAGTGACCGCGTTGTTCTTCGAACTTCGCAATGAATTTTAATACGGTTTTCATCATCGTTTAGGGAATTTAATACGGAAGTTTTATGTGTTTATTACATTGATATTGAACTTACATACCTAATATAAAGAAATCTCGATGTTTTGTCAAGTCAAGAAAACCATACGAAGCAGGGGTGGGTCACTTGTTGACTTGTTTTTATTATCGTTCAAGGTCAATTCACATAATTAAACTTGTCAAGAATGAATGAATGAAGTGGTTTGACCGGACTCGATTAGTCGAATGAACCCAAAGATTCACAGGAGCCTCATGTTTCATGGGACCATTGCTTATTATCAAAGACTAGACCGAGGGGCACGATAATGGTAGGGAAGACGTGCCTTTAGGATATGGAAAGATTATTAGAACCGTACCGGATATGCATCTTAGAGTAGGCATTGGAATGTGACAAACTTTTCAAAAATATAGGTTATAGAATGCGAACGTTCTTAAAAATACGGCACCTCTGGTCTCCATAAAGAGCCTATCATGAAAATGAAATCTAGAAAACCTCTAGTGCTGTAGTACTATCACGTGAGTTTCCAATGCCAGTCCATCATTTGTCAGTCCATCACGTGAAAAATTCAACGGTTGACATTTGACATAACTATTGAATCGTTGACATTGCATTGAATTGTTTGTGTACGTATAAACCGCAGGAAGTGAGTTTGGCTTGAGAGGGCAGATTGTTTATGAAGGCTGCATGGCTTCAGGCGAGAACTTTAACCTGTGTATAAAGTAGGAAACAATTAGTTACTTAAAGATTTATTGATTATAAGAGCATTAAAATTATTATATTAATTAATACGTGAAGCGTGATAATACGCGAGTACTTTCTACGAAAATTACGCGGGCAGAGGAGTATGAAATTTGGCACAGTTAAAATATATAAGGAGGAGGAGTGGAGAAATCTAATATTTTTATTTAATATGCATAAGAAATAGATTAAATAAAAAAAAAAAACATTACACACTTTGATTTTTGATTTTGATTTTGTTTTTGAAAATAGATAGTTGATAGAAGTGACAGATTGAGCATGGAATAAGTAAATACTTTTTAATAGCATGGTATTAGTAGGTACTTAAGTAAAAAAAAAGTTTTATATTATCTTCAATTGTACAAAAACACTTAACTAAACACTATGCAGCGTAACAACGAAGGGAAAGAGTGTTTTCAATGAACTTTGGCACCCAGATTAAGATTTAACTTGTGTTTAGGGTGCCAGCGTCCTCGCCTATAATTTGAACACTATAAACATATATATACACACACACACACACAAAGTATGGAGTGGAGGATGTCAGCGTGTGTAGGTTCTCAGCCATATATTTAAGTGAGCAACTACATAAAATAAGCATATAGCACACATAATCATATTGTATCTAGATTAAGCGCTACATAAAAGCATGAAAAGTTAGATGAAATAAATAGTTTTTTTTTTTTTTATTACATTCGTACATTTGAGTACTTTATCATAATCATCATGATCAGCCGATAATGTTCCCACTGTTGGGACACAGACCTCCTGTTTCTGTGAGAGGAAGTTGGCCGTAATCCACCACGCGGGCCCAGTGCGGGTTGGTGGATGTCACATGTCTTCGAATTTTTGGTTCTAGAACATGGATGTTTTCCTTCACCGTTTTGAGAGCAGTGGTGATGATATAATATACACAAAGTAAAGCGCCTGTACTTTTTAATAGCATCGAATTAGTAAGTACTATAAAGATTGTAAATAGAGGGGGTAGAATTTCGACCAGTGGGCGACCACTAGTAGTAATAAGTAGCTGTTGCCCGTGACTACGGCTGCGATCCGGGATCAAAAGTAGCCTATGTTCTGTTCCAAGTCCCAGGCAACCTAAGGATCCATTCAGCCGTTTTTGCTTGATTGAGAATTAATGCTACAGTAGTACTTACCTATGTAAAAAGCCAGTCTGATAAAACTGTAGAAAATGTAATTTATTCCTTTAATAAATAAAGTTTAAACAAACCCACTATCATATTGAAAATAGCGCTACTATTCTGTAAAAATAGCACTGTAAAAATTTAGGTGAAGTGAATCCGCAGCTGTAGAATAGAATAGAAAACTCTTTATTATGTACACTATACAAATTACAGATATAAAAAACTTTTTACAAAAAAGAAATAACCGACTTCCAAAAAAAAAACACTACAAGGTGAAAAATAACCTTAATTTCGGAAGTCGGTGTCTTTAGATCTATTTTAGAGTTTTGCCACCGACTTCCGAAATTAAGGTTATTTTTCACTTTGTAGTGTTTTTTTTGGAAGTCAATTATTGTTTTTTTGTAAAAAGTAAGTATTTTTTTTATTTTTCACTTTTTAGTGGGTCAGTTTGCAATTTATCTAAATTACAATAACCTAATGTCAACTGCTTATCACATTTTACAAAATATTGCTTTTCCCGATGCAGGGGCGTTAACAGTTGAGTTCTCCTGGTAAGAACCAGGTGAACTGGAACTGATGGTGACTTCACCATGTGCATTGTGACGAGCATAAATTGCTTAGCAACCATATTAAAGTGTCTCATCGAATCGCAACAGTGAGATACTTATTATTAAATAGTTCCAGTGGCCATCTGTGGTCCTCATCATCAGTTCCACTTCACCAAATGGTGCTTTCCGAGTGCAAATGCATGAGTTACTATAAAAATACTAAAATCGATATAGGTATGCCTATAAAATTTGAGGATTGCCATCGATTTCCATGGGATCCCCTCATCAGATTCTGATGTGGTGACAATGGGACTACCTCGGAAGCATACCCTTTCAAACAAAAAAAGAATTTTCAAAATCGGTCCACAATTGACGGAGCAAGTGGTGAACAAACAAAAAAAAACATACAGCCAAATGATTTCATGAAAAACTCATTCAATGGAACAAATATAACTTAAGACTCAGATATTTGCCAGTGACCTTGAGTGGTTAGCTTGCATGATCTGTACTGAGCTCACGCAACGCGTCGTACGTTCAGCCAGTAATAGGACAAGCCCATCAAGGAACGCTGTCCCCATTTTGACGCATTATTAATTTATTATACACAAAACAAAAGGTATTTTAATAAAACGCGTATACTAAAAGATCAATAATTAAAATATCTTTAAATTGATGAAGGTTTCAGAAAAATACCTTTGGTAGATTTTGCGCCATTCTCAGTTTTTTATCCGCGTTAGACATAATTTTACAAATTAATTTCACTATGTAATTTAAACATAATCTTAAATATTCACATATTAAGTTATTGAAATAATACTCTAATTTAACATATATTTTTTTCAAATCATTAACACCACTCGTTTAGACGTGATCTTCAGTATAAAATCATTAAAAGTCGGTTATTGTCGCCTTAAGAGGAAATGCGAGCGGAGAGACTTTTAGAGTAAAAAGTCATAAATCGAGGTTCGGCTCTCGCCTATTTCCTCCTCCAATATTGGACCAATTTAAAAGATATTTCTTATACTGAATAAGAAGGATATATATTGTGAAAAGTTAGTTCTGACTACCTATGGTGTAGTTAATTCTTACTAGTCACGCGTCTTCGTGATTTAAGAGCGTTTACGACTTACGGCATTTCATACAAACTTTCAAGCCCTTGTTTTGCGAAATGACTAAACCAATTTTAATGAAACTTCATACGCAGGATACAAAGGTCTGAAAAATTTGTTAAGAACATTTTCGAAATGTCTTATTTAAGAAATCTGTTTGTATGGAAAATTTTAAATCGGTCTAATTTGGTTGTAACACTATTTTTCGAAAATGTTCTTAACTAACTTTTTAGACCTTTGTGTCCTGCTTATGCGTATGTATGAAGTTTCATTAAAATCGGTTCAGTCATTTAGAAAAACAAGGGCTTGAAAGTTTGTATGAAATGCCGTAAGTCGTAAACGCTCTTAAATCACGGAGACGCGTGACTAGTCAGAAGTAACTACACCATAGGTAGTCAGAACTAACTACACCACACAACAGCGCAGTACTACGTAACTAACTGGGTTATGGAGGTCAGATAGGTAGTCGCTCCATGTAAAATACTGGTGTACAACTGCATCCAGAGACTGGAAGCCAACTCCAACATACATAGTTGGGAAAGAAAAAAAAGAGAAAAGAAAAAATAATTTTAATTGTCACAGAAAAAACGTGCGTACGAAAACATAATAAGTTATAATACCCGAAGGTTACACAAAACAGATCTAAGTACTATCACAAACAAACAAATAGCCAGAAGCTGCACGTCATGACTGTGACAAGAAGGCTTGCACTCAGCATGATGCTGTGTTATGGGGGACCCACAGCACAGCGCTGATTTTCAGTGGTCACCCGAAAAAAGAAAGGTTAGGCAGATTGATTTTTGACTTTTGGAACAAGCAGGAACTTAAAAAAAAACCGGCATAATGCGAGTCGGACTCGCGCATGAAGTGTTCCGTACCATTATCTATAAAAACGGGAAAAAATCACGTTTGTTGTATGGTATTAAATATTTGTTCTATTTTAATTTAATTATTTATTTTTAAAGTGAATATATAACTAAAGATTCTGTGAATATTTCAAGCGTCTACCTGTTGCCGTTATCAATATCGAGCAAAAACGAGCAAAAAAATCACGTTTGTTGTATGGAAGCCCCCTTAAATTGTATTCTGTTTTTTTAGTATTTGTTGTTATAGCGGCAACAGAAATACATCATCTGTGAAAATTTCAACTGTCTAACGATCACGGTTCCTGAGATTCAGCCTGGTGACAGACGGACAAACAGACAGACAGACAGACAGACAGACGGCGGAGCCTTACTAATAGGGTTCCCGTTTTACCCTTTGGGTACGGAACCCTAAAAATTAGAGTACATATGAGAAAATCTCGTGAAAAGGAAGAGAAATTCTATTCTAAGCCACACATCACGAAGTAATAACTTAAGCATTACCGAATCACCTGTTTAAGTATCATATAAGTTTTGTAATCAAAGTAAAGTTGCCAACTCGTAATAGTTTGGAACCGAAACTAAGTTCGTAACATAGTTACGAGACCTAAGTTAGTAGGCACCTGCTTTGAAAGATTATGCGTTACTTAGCATAATTAAAGGCATGGTAAGGAAGATTTGGAACTATTTTACGCATTACATTAGGATAATGATTTTTTTTTGCGTTTCGTACCTCAAAAGGAAAAAAAACTGGTCAAGAGCGAATCGGACTCGCGTACCGAGGGTTCCGTACGTATATGATTTCTGAAAAACTATTTAGAGACATCGGTTTATTTTTCCTGTAATCGTTACATAAACTTATATGACATAAAATAATTTCAGATTTTTATCTATGCAAACTTCGGAAATAGGGAGGGGGGAACGCTATTTTTTTTTTTCTTCCAAAGTCGGAAAACAACCTGCCTAAAAAAAAATGTTTGAGAATTTGCAAACAGCGCTCTTACCTATGATACCCCACATAGCCCCACTTAAATTTTTATTTTAAGACCCCCTTTGAGTCCCTTTCGCAAAAAAGATATATTTTTTTAATTTCTTTCTTGTTTGCAAAATAGTTGGGCAAACGTCATCTAAAACTATTCTAAATTTCAAGTTGATAGCATTAGTAGTTCTTGGGATATCCAGGTGTGACAGACAGACAGACTTAGTCTCACCATAAGGGTTCCTTTTTACCATTTTGGTACGGAACCCTAAAAACGGAACCTTATAGGATCACTTCGTTGTTCGTCTGTCTATATATCTGTCTGTCTGTCAGTCTGTCAAGACCCTTTTTCTCAGGAACAAGTGAACGGATCTAGTTGAAATTAATATCAAATACGTAGGTCTACGGTCCCTAAAAGCTGAGTGCGTTTCGGACCACGCACAATGAAGAGTTCCGTAGTTGGGATGAATGAATCCCAACAAGAAACTTTAACATTGTGGTTAAAAAAAATATGCATTCCAACTGCAAATGTAAGTGAATACGCACAATATTGAGTGATTTACCATGTTTTTTTAAGACCGTACTCGTAGACTTCTTATAGGTTTTCCTGTAACCTAGTATAAGTATAGAACTAATTATGTATTTTTCAATATTATAAGCTCAGTAGTTTCAGAGATAAGGGGAAATGGTAAATTTTAATAAATTTTCTTTAATAACTAATAATTTACAAATTGTAAAAAAAAAAATCCTCTTATCAAGTCCTTTCATTTTATATGTCAGACGGTACAGTTTGCAACTGTGGGTCTGAAACTGAACATGAATAAGACAAAGGTCATATCAAATGCCCATGTAACACCCACTCTCATGAAGATCGGAGGCGCTACACTCGAAGTTGTGGACGAGTATGTTTACCTCGGACAAACTGTCCAGTTAGGTAGGTCCAACTTCGATAAAGAGGTCAATCATCGAATCCGTCTCGGCTGGGCAGCGTTCAGAAAGCTTCGCAATATTTTCTCGTCCCACATACCGCAGTGTCTCAAAACGAAAGTCTTTGACCAGTGCGTGTTGCCAGTGATGACCTATGGCACTGAAACGTGGTCGCTCACAATGGGCCTTATCAGAAGGCTAAAAGTCACCCAAAGGGCAATGGAGGGCTATGCTTGGAGTTTGCCTACGTGATCGAAACAGAAATGAAGAGATCCGCAGGCGAACCAAGGTAACCGACATAGCCCGAAGAATTGCTAAACTTAAGTGGCAGTGGGCAGGGCACATTGCTCGCAGAACTGATGGCCGATGGGGCCGAAAAGTTCTGGAGTGGCGACCGCGTACCGGAAGACGTAGCGTTGGAAGGCCTCCTACAAGGTGGACCGATGACCTTGTGCAGGCCGCAGGTATCCGCTGGATGCGGGAAGCACAGAACCAGTCGAAGTGGTGGTGCTTGGGGAAGGCCTATGTCCAGCAGTGGACGTCTTTCGGCTGAAATGATGATGAATGATGAACAACAAAATCGGTCTAGAAGATTCGGAGCAAATCGGCTGTGACAGACAGACACACGAGTGATCCTATACGAGTTCCGTTTTTTTCTTTTGAGAGAGAGAGAATGTGTGTGAAATAAAATGTGTTCCACAGAATGGTCCCCCGAGAGCAATCACAATTTTATTTAAATCTGTTTAGTCAGCGAGTAAATGAGTGAGTGACCTTTCGCTTTGTATATTACAAATTAATTTTCAATACAGTTGTTAAACATGGCGTACTTTCAGAGGCTATAATTATGATTCGAAAATTAAATCTTTTGCATAGGCTTCTTTCTGTTACGCGGTCGTGACTTTTGTTTACAAGCTTTATCATTAGTTTTGCAGTTGAATTTTAAATTTTGTCAATTTAAATAATTTAGAAGCAAGCAGTTTTTATATATAGAATAAAATGGGATAGATTTTATACGAGGAAAAATTTATGATTCCGTATGTCTTAGCATTGAATTCTCAAAAGTCTTTTAAATGGTTCTTTATTATATTTAATTACCAGTTTTAATTTAATTATTTTCACATCAATATTTGTCAAAAATCTAAGAGGCTTTATAGGCTGTTCTCGTTGTAAAAAAAATATGTCCAGATGCAAATCGCACCATTTTCTGAAAATTTTAATTAATTCTTTGATTTGTTTTTTACTATTTCCCACAAGTGTATTAAAAAACGTCGTGTGCTACACGGGTGTGTAGGTTATTGCAAGCTCATGTCATTAAACTTACTTAATTACTTTCCACCCTTGTATCACAATGTACTATAATATACCTAACTTGTTTTTTACTTTTTATAGTTCCCTTTTCGGCTGGATAGTCGTATTTTTAATATTTTTGTAATGTTTTTTTTCATAAGTAATTCAGTACCAGCCCTGATTCTGGATTTGAGCCCGGTTGATAACAATACAATGTCGATAATCCGGAACGAGGTGATCCGGCAGAAAACCAAAGTTGTCGACATAGCCCACAGAATAAGCAAGCTGAAGTGGCAATGGGTCGGCCATATTAGCCGTAGAACCAATGACCGTTGGGGTAGACGTGTTCTTGAGTAGAGACCGCGAATTGGCAAACGTAAGGTAGGACGCCCTCAGGCTAGGTGGAGCGACGATCTTCACAGGGTGGCTGGTGGCAGCTGGATGAGAGTTGCCGAGAATCGAGCTGAATGGCGTACAATTGGAGAGGCAGTGGACTGCTACGGGCTGATGATGATGATGATGATTACAATACGCTCGCCTTCTATGACATGGGCCTTATACATAACTGGCGAAATGTGGATGTACTATAGGATCCTACACCTCTGCCTTAACCTTCGTGGAATGCCGGTGTGATATTACGTTATTAAAAAAAAAACCCTCCTATTTTTGTAGTTTTGATCTCAGCAGTTAGTTTTGCGTTGCTTGCTACATGTTTTTAACTCAAACTCTATGAAGTATTTCTGGCAATATACCTTAGTTCCGTAATATTTTCACTTCAAAAATACATCAAAACTACAATCAGTGGAATATTTCACATCGTAACAAACTAGAGGCCATTGCTTAGTATAAATATCGTCGCCTACGCATCAATATTCAAGTTTTATGTTAATTTATGCATGTATTGTATTTGGTAGTCAAATATATTGTCTTCGGTTGGCAGCTGCATTGAGTTTATTGGTTTATTGTGAAGATTCTCAATTGTTTTGTATGACGTGAGTTGTCATGTACATAATTGTAGAAGGTGGGCAAATATATTGAGATGGTTGTTGAATGTACTACGTAGTAATGGCAATTAATGCGATTTCGAATTAATTTCATTAGCGTGTGAACTCTTGAGTCTTAGCGTGTTATTTGCTATTGCTATGCTATTTGCTAATAACGATAATTGATAATAATGAAGTATGTCAATTTTGTTATTAAATTAATTAAAAATCGCGTTCGCGTTTAGTTTACTCGCCGATTCGCCGATAAATAAAAAATTCGAAATATATATAGTATAGCACACCACGCTACCGCGCTGCACGCGCATGCGCGATTGCGCGACGCTCTGACTATTTAGAAAAGTACATCGCGTCGCATTTCACAGAATTTCGCGATTAAAATTAATTTGCTAAATGCTTAATGATCATTCAGACGCTAACAATGAATGCGAATGCTAATTAATCCATCACTAGTACTACGTAGTACATTATAACTCAATGTTGTTGATACATTTTACATGATTTTATTTCTGGGTTTGTGCGAACGCACACCATACACATACTTACCTAATTATTATTTTTACGTCTTTAAGACGTAAAAATAATAATTAGGTAAGTATGTTCAAAAATAGATGAGATCGGTGTTTCCTATCCAGCTACTCTAAGAAGAAGCCCGAAACAAATTCAGAGGTCACAGTCTCTTACAAAGTCCAGACATAATCTTGGTCAGATCCTGTTGAGGACCATGGAGATTAATGTCGGTGGAAGTAACTGTGGTTTGTAGGCGATGGAGTGAAATAAGAAGGTAGGTCTTTGTGGCCACACTTGATGAGTGGCTGCTTAATTTCCATTAAATTTCATTTAAGAACTGATCATAATTATATGCAAACGTCGAAATAAAATCAGCTGTTCCCTACATTTTGACGAGTTATGCGAACATAATATTTAAATAAATATTTATTCCACAATTTTCGTTATTGCACCTACCACTGTGCCTGTGACTGGCATCACCCAAAGGTTGACTTATAGAAAATGCCAATGGCATTAAGTCCGTCTCTGTATATAATTATGTCATCATTTCAGCCGAAAGACGTCAACTGCTGGACATAAGCCTCCCCCAAGCACCGCAACTTCGACCGGTTTTGTGCTTCCCGCATCCAGCGGATACCTGCGGCCTTCACAAGGTCATCGGTCCACCTTGTAGGAGGCCTTCCAATGCTACGTCTTCCGGTACGCTGTCGCCACTCCAGAACCTTTTGGCCCCATCGGCCATCAGTTCTGCAAACAATGTGCCCTGCCCGCGGCCACTTAAGTTTGGCAACGACACGGTTGGCGCAGTGGTTAAGTGATTGACTGCTGCGCTGCGTGTCGCGGGTTCGATTCCTGCACGGAACAAATATTTGTATGACCTACAAGTAGTTGTTCCGGATCTGGCTGTTTGTGTATGTGAGTTTATATGTTTGTAAACGCACCCACAATACAGGAGAAATTCCTAGTGTGGGGCAACGTTTAAAAAAAAAAAAACAAATAAATAAATTCGTCGGGCTATGTCGATTACCTTGGCTAGCCTGCAGATCTCTTCATTTCTGATTAGATCACGCAGGGAAACTCCAAGGATAGGGGCTCTCATAATTATGTGTTCTTAAAGTATTAAATAAATAAATGAATCAGCAGTTTTTGAACGTCAAAATTACATAAGACAGTCCCCCAAATCGCCCACCCTTCACTTCCTAGTGCTTTAGCTGGGAAGAAGAAGTGGCGCAACAAAATCCCCAGAAGCTACTCATAATATAGGTAGTTGAGGTTTCACACGAATAATATACTACCCTACTTTGCTTCAAATTCAAAGTCATGTTGGGAGTCATAAGTATCAACATCGGTGGGAGGCTGAAAGGTGTTTAATTAAATATGCTTAATTAACAAAACAGGTGGGTCGTGTTTTTGTTGGTACGCACTGAGAGATGGAAACGACTGGCGTTGTAAACGTCGGCGGTTCAAACGCTCGGGCACAAACCAACTCCACGCATGTTGGCAGGCCATATCAGAATACGCAGCATCATGGTGATATAGGAGCCTTTTGTGGCCTCGTACAGGACTTTCTGTTTTTATTTTCATTTTACTTTGTTTTTTTTATGTTTCTATCAGCGTGTTTGTTTAATTTTTGATCTCCTGTGCTAGTCCCAATAAATACTTCTTCTTTCTTCAGTTCTTGAGCAATCAAAATAAAATTATATTGCGAATTCTAATGAAGATTTAAAAAAAAAACATAAATTGCCGTTAGGTAGAAGTGGACATTTTTCGGTTGCATTATTGTGGTGCGGTGTTGATTGTGATTGCAGTACCGATTGCTGTGGTTGGTTTTTTACCTCTTCCTTGAAATATATTATATAAAATTAAAATATAAACTTCTGGATGTCCAATAAGTCTAAATAAATTTTAATATAAATATGGTTCTCCTTCTCCTGCCCCCAAACATCACCACAGCGATCGATATATAGAATAAAGAATATTGGTATATATTATTTAACATTCAAAACATTGGTACAAACAAAACCAATCGTTCCCATAGTCGTACTACTGTCATAGCAGAACTGCTTACAAATAATTTGCATACTTTTATTCCGGCATAAAACCCGCCTACACAACGCGGCGTCTACTCCACCCAGTGCGTCATTATTACGACATTGTCTAAGTAGCATTTTCTCATCATCTCACACTGCTCAGCGCTTAGCACTAATATATAGCCTTTCATAAAAGGTAACACTTTACAGAGGTGTGAATATACCCTCGTTGTTAACTGCTAATTAATGTCTTCATATTAATATTGTTCTGAGGTGAATTAGAATGTTTTAGACCAGCTGTACTCAAAGTGTCCTCCACGGAGCCCTAGGGCTCCACGAAGTCTCTGTGGGAGCTCCGTGAAAATACTGGTCATAATGATTTTTTTTTTTTACTTTGCAATCCGTCGATCTAAATATTTCAACATAAAGTAAAAAAGCATGCAAATGTTAATGTCAAATAATATGATTATGAATAAAGAATACACTTGTATGCATTTTTGATTATTTTAGGGTAGTTTTCCAAGCCAAAAAAGTTTGAGAACCATTGTTGTAGAATATCCTCCTTAGTAATAACATGGGATATAATGGATATTGACTCTTTTTTTTAAAGCATTTCTTATTATACAGGATATTTGGAAGCTAGGTGGTGATAGCCTTAGGGGTGATAGTTGACAGCATTTGGATAATTTTGATCATGTTTTTAAAAAGGCTTGAACGATTGAGGCTATTTTTATTTTTGAAATTTTAAAAGTATTCTACGTCTTCTGTGTCTAGAATTTGTTTTCAGTAACACAAATGCTTGTAACTTGATTTATTTGATTAGATGCACATCAGATAAACCACGAACAAGCAATAAAATAACATACCAGCTTTCACTGGGGCTCATTGGCAATTAACTAAAAATAACAGATAAAAAAAAACGTACTTCGTCTAAGAAATGTATGGCTCAAAATGCTCTAAAATTCTAAATGGTGCCAACTATCAACCCCTTAAGGCTTTGGTCCCAGCTTCCAAACACCCTGTATAATAAGTAAATTTTGACATTTCATTCATAAATAAAAAATGTACTTATTAAACTTGACATTGTATTCAAAAATTAAATATTTTCCTACACAACGTGCCGCCATAATTGCGACATTAATTTAACACACGGGTAGGGCTAGTGGACAGTAATCATAAAAAATATAATAAGATAAAATAATTCGTACATTTAAAAATTAAAATTTTCAAACAAACTAAATAATAACGCTCAATCTCTTTTCCTTCAATTCACCTACTTTTTGCACGTTATTCATTTTAATTTCATTGATGCGATGTTATGATCCGTGACCCTGGCAAATAACCTCTGCGCTACAGTTCTTTAAGTACTGGTTGCTCAAATCAATCAATAAATAATAGGTAACGTTTGATGAAATAAAAAAAAAATATATAAAAAGAAAACGCGATACCGTATATGTCAAGACTGTCAAACTTTTTATTGTTGAATAAGAGGCTTTTGGTTACATGTTTGTGTGCAATTTATGTTACTTATTTCATTGTAATGTGCGTTTTGTTTGTGCAGAATAAACAATTTTTCTTTCTTTCTAGGTGTACTCAATTAATGTCGCCATTAAAGCAGCACGTTGTATAAATGTATATCATTTCAAATTAATTTATAATTATACTAATGAGGATTTTAATTGGACTGTAAACTTATTTTATGTGAAGTATATGTGAAGCTGTATTAAGATCTTAATGAACCATATACTCAGAAATAAATAATATTCTATTATGTTATATTTATCGTTAACATCTCATAAAAACACGTTATTTTATGTAGTCAGTCAGCACGTTACGTGTATTACTTTGTATAATCAATTTCATACTATTACAAGCTATGCATGTCAGAGTTGTTCTCATCAAAACTGCAGTGGGTGGGGATCGAAGAAGTTAGGAATATAGACCAACTTCCACCTTACTGCTTTCACCTGTTCGTTTACCAAGCGTGATGCCCCATGGCTGTTAAATATCCACAAGGAGACTCCATCCCACCCCGAGGCCTTTTTTTTTTGGGTGAGAAATTATCAAATAACTTCTCCCGCTCTGGGCGGAGCGGGACGGCGTGTTAGACTTTTACTGACTAAAACCCACCGAGGCCTAGGGGCCCAATCTCACTAGGACACCAGAAACGGCCCAATCAGTCGCACTAACAACAAAATGTATACTCTCTATTATATGGAGAGTACCTCACCTGGTGTCCACTTTGTTGCCAAAAATGTTAAGGTTATCTTTGTCAAAGTGTACCGGTGGTGCCTCCATGGTGTCCTAGTACGATATAAGCCTAAGGGACCTTCTAGAAATCCCCAAAGGCAATATTTGCCCAATATACACTTACCGACATAACTTAAGTACTAGAGCAAGATTTTCATACAAACGAGGTCCTTTTGAAGCCTCGGTTCTCCATCAGGTAACGATTCGGATGAGATCTGATGCAACTCTCCAGAGTACGGATGGGTGAGGCGTTGAGCTTCTAAGGCACCCAACTGATCAGACAAGCTATTAGTAGCACCAGAGAGTATGTATAGTTCTGAGTGTTCGGATTTCTATACATTATGATGCCATATTTGAGATTTTTTGTTTCAGGGATAACTCCGGTATGAAATTTCGGTTTGATCAGTTGGGTGCCTTAGACGCTCTAGACTTCCTCCATTCGTATTCTATAAAACTGCTACCAGATCGTTACCTGACGGAGAAATGAGACGCTCCAAAATGACCTCGTTTGTATGAAAATGTTCCTGTGGGTACTTAGTTTTCACGGTAAGTGTATTAGGTAACATCTAGACTCCATTTTCCTAGATTATATAAGAATTTAATTCCTCTATTTTTAAACAAAACACGTTGACGTCAAATTGGCAAACCTTGTGTGCTATATTTTATTTAAATTACTAAGTACTTTGATATGGTACCTACCTTGGCAATAATTAGTTCTGTCATTTCATTTGATGAATGTTTTCCTTTGTCGGTAGGTAAGCATAATTATAATAAGTGTAAGAACTGACTGTCTATTCTGTACAAATCTCGCAGAGAAACTTAGGTGCAGTGAGCTGTCATTCCACCAGCCGCTCTATTCTGTAAAAATCTCACCACACACAAATATCATTGTCCTTTCAAAATATATAGTTGGCAACATAGTTATTCTGTAATCCAATCGAAATAAATACACACTACCTTAAGAATATGTTTGATTTACAAATTATTTTGGTATTACGTTTGTATGAACTAAGCATGCTACGCCGGCCCCTTAAGAGGCCGACTACCATCGCCCGTAACTGCAGGTCGCGGTGAGCGCAAAATTCGTTCGGAATATTGCTATCTCTGTTTGACTCTCTGAGTATGTGAGCGGCGGACGCGGTGTGCAGTCTTGTGCGTGTGTGTATGAGTGGATAGATAGCTATTATTAGCTGTAGGTACTTATGGTTCATTCATAACGACTCGGAGGCATTTATATTTACTTATTAGTAATTAGGTATGTTCATTATTTGCTTTATTTTTGTTGACTACTTCGGGGAATCGTTAGTAAATGTACAGACTAGTAATGCGTTTTTTGAAAATTTCTTTAGAATGCTGATATCTCAACATATTAGGATATCTAGGCCTTGTAGTGAAAATCTAGTAGATACGTCATACATAAGGTAAGGTACCTATATCTATATTATATCGTCCAAGGGATCACACATCACACGTACGTCGCGTAAATATAAATTATTGGGATATTTATTTTAAACCTGCTTATGTTATTTCAATTTATTTCCTATAAGATGGTCACAAATTTAAAAAACCAGTCAAGTGCGAGTCGGACTCGTGCACGAAGGGTTCCGTACCATTATCTATAAAAACGGCAAAAAAATCACGTTTGTTGTATGGGAGCCCACTTAAATATTTATTTTATTTAATTTTTTAGTATTTGTTATTATAGAAATATAACGGCAATAGAAATACATCATCTGTGAAAATTTCAACTGTATAACTATTACGGTTTATGAGATACAGCCTGGTGGCAGACGGACAGACAGCCTGACGAACGGACAGCGGAGTCTTAGTAATACGGTTCCCGTTTTACCCTTTGGGTACGGAACCCTAAAAACTAAGGCTTCTTCCCTTATTTCTATATTCCTTTTACTGAACTTCAAATATTGTTATTACTAAACAATGAATACAACTCAAGTCAAATAATAAGTGTTATTCAAAGTATTAGTAAAAAACCGGCCAAGTGCGAATCAGACTCGCGCACGAAGGTTTCCGTACCATTATCTATAAAAACGCCAAAAAAGCAGGTTTGTTGTATGGGAGCCCCCTTAAACATTTATTTTATTCTGTTTTTCAGTATTTGTTGTTATAGCGGCAACAGAAATACACCATATATGAAAATTTCAACTGTCTAACTATCACGATTCATGAGACAGCCTGGACGGACAGACAGATAGACAGACAGACGGACGGACAGCGGAGCCTTAGTTACAGGGTTCCCGTTTTACCCTTTGGGTACGGAACCCTAAAAAGACAACTATTCCAATAATTTATAAATCTACGATATCCGTGAATACAGATAATAACGTAGTTCTGAGCTAAGAATAATAAAAAACGAGGATTTTGAATAAACATTTATTTAGTTATGTTCTAACATCATAGTTATAGATAACATAACACCAACATTGTACACTTAGTTCGCAATAAACGATTTGAATTTGGATTTATTCATCTATAACTCGCAACGTGTTATAGTCGTGTACGGTGACCATATAATAACGACTGAACGAATGACAAAAAATACAATTATGGTACAGAATACATAGTGTCAAAGATCCACACTAAACACTGATTTATAAGACTGTAAATATTTATGCAGTTTATAATGAAATCGATTTACCAGTTCTTGTCGACACAAGCTACCTATATCTGAATAGCTTCTGTCGTTTTAAAAAAGTTAGCCAGTTATTATCGGAGCTTCCTCCCCAGGGTCACCAAAGTCCAGATAAAAATCCCAGAATTATTAAATAAACTAGAACTTTGAACTTTTCATTTTAGTTATATCAATGTTTTGTGTAATAACGAAATATCATAAAAAAATCTGTGCAAAAACCGGGCAGAAACCATAAAGCCGCACTTGTCCAGACAAATCCGGTCGTATGGTCACCCTACCGGGTGCACAACATCACAGTACCAGTAATTCCAGTAAGTCTCAGCAGTGTCCTTGTGTTAATATTACCTAAGCCCGGTCGGTCATATGAGTAAAGAAACGGAACAGTGACATGATAAATGATTTTATTTCTGTAAGTAAGTAGGTTTGTACAAACACTTTTACACGTCAATAATATAAAAAAAAACTAGATGAGGTCGGCTACTCGCTCCGTCGACGCTACGTGATTTTGATCCTTATTTACATTACGTTACGGATCAATGTTCTAGGAAAAAGACACGGCGCGCGCCTTCTCGAAGCAATAAGAAAATATGATACATCGCTCTCGGTCGGTTGTGCTTTCCACTGAGCGACAGCGATGTTTACAAACTACCTACCGAGTACCTACTACTGAATCATATTTTCAATGGTTGCATTACTTTTTCGCAAATGCGATCATGATCATTATCGGTAAGACCGCACGGAACAATTTCCTATGCAAGTATTTTTACGTAGGTATGGAAGTATCTATTTTGCATAAGCGATTGTAGTCCATATCTCGACGCAGGAAGAAAATACTTAAAAGTATGTTGAGCCTTGGTTTTTAGCGCTGGCTAAAGGTGGACGTACTTAGAAACCCTGGTACTTAGTTACAAATTGGGTCAAAGCATAATGAACTTTATGTCAATTGCGTAAGGTACAAACTAGATAAGAGCAAAAGAAAAGGTCGGGCGTCTTTCCCGCAGTTAGCAGCTTGTTTCGGCCGTGTGTATAACTTAGACTTTTTACTGCTCCTCAACACATTTAAATTTAGTTAGGTCTAATGTTATCTAAACATAGGTAGGTAAATCCTAATTTATACAAAATATAACTAGGTACCTACTAATACGCACGGCTACAGATCAAGATATACATTTCCAGTATAAGCTGATCTCGCATTGTATAGGATTTCCTTACAATGAGAAGTCAGTGTAAACTGGAAACGTATAGCTTGATGTGTAGCCGTGTGTACAAAACAGCTCAAGAAAATAATATCTTTATGTTCTTGGGCCGAGTTTAAAAGTATCAAAATAATTAGTAGCTATGAAGGCAGATAGGTAACTTATAATAATATATCACTGGGTAATACTTACTGTGAGGTACATCTCAACCAAGATCGTAAATAATATTTCAAGTCCGTAAACAAAACAAAGTTCGTAAGAATGTAGGTACTTATGCTCGATACCAAATCACAAGGCAAATCAAAATCCAAATTCATAGCTTAGGTCAATAGTGTTAGAAAATTATTACAATACCTACAATTTCGCAAACAAATACGTACGCACGTGCACTTTACTGTACGTAAAGTAATCATAAAACACAGAATTTCACTGAAAGCCGTAGTAGATAGATGATGACAACAAACAATCCGAGTCGTTGCGCTTGTGTGAGTACCTGTCGGAGCGATTCACACAGCTACCATGCGCAGTACGACCACGCACACATTGACATTTGCTTGACGCGATGGCACTACTAGCTATTGAAAATTTATGATAAATTGGATGTGTTCCGTAATACCAAAAATGATGAATGAAAACTTAATGTTTTTCGGATATTTTTTCCCTAATTTGTAACTTGATAATATAAGCTATGTTCCTGCATAAAGCATATTTCAAATATTGTTGATTATAATAAAAAAAATACGTGAAAACATGTCATTTACGCTGTAAAAATGTGTGAAATTCAATTCGCTAAAACTTCACACTAGGTAAGTATTTTCGAAAAAAAAAAGATGTAGGAACCTAGATAAATACTGTCTAAATCCGAATATTAGCATAATATGGTGGAAATATGCTCTTTCAAATGATTTAGGTATTACGTTTGTATGGGCAGTTCATGCATCGCCCCGCTCTTAACCGATTTTAATGAAACATCATACGCATAAGCAGGATACAAAGGTCGAAAAATAAGGGCTTGAAATTTTGTATGAAATGCCGTACGTCGTAAACGCTCTTAAATTTTAAGTTATTTAATAATAATAATATTTATTCTTTTAATTGGTTGTATAGTTGCATTATATTCTAAGTATCTACTGATTAGTTCATTTTATTGCCTACTTACATAAGTGCAATTTATTAAACCTGACTTGGTTTTCGTACGTCTTTTTTCTTTTTTTCTTTTCTTTTTCTTTTACCACTGAAAATCAGCGCTGTGCTGTGGGTCTACATAGCACAGCATCATGCTGAGTAGAACCTTCTTGTCACAGTCATGACGTGCCAGCAGCTGCCGACTGTTTCTGTTTTGTGCTCGTGATTATAGATCGTGGATTGCAGTATGTAGATCTATTTTGTTTTATTTTTCTGTTAATGTTACTCGACATAATTACTTATCCAAAAGGTTTGCCCATGTTTCTGTGGCAAATAAACTTATTTTTATTTCTTTTTACTTCAACTAAGCTTTCACGCCGAGATTTTAACAGAATATACCGGTAGATATACATTAATTAGGAACAGGTGTAAACTTATAGTAGTAGACTACATTCGGAAGTTAAACTACAATGAGACCGAAAACCTGTTGTATATAGTTAAGTAGCTCACCCTCTTACACACATCCACTCATTTACACTCTACTCACCGGTGGCCATCACTATACAACTAATTTAAGATTGTTCTATATTTGTCATTTCCTTTTATTTTAATATTATTTTATCTCTATGTTTAATGTGTTATAGATATATAAAGAGGTCAAACAAAGTTTAATTTCTAGTGTCGCCAACAACAGTGGAAGAGCGCTGATGTCTGAAATACAGATATTTTATATCTAGTTCGGGCACAGATGTTCAATATCACATCATTGAATAAAAGTGTAAGTGTATTACTTTAATATTTAAATGTCTGTATGTTTTTGAACAAATAAATTATTCTTATTCTTAAATAAGTAGCTTCTATCCTACAGTAACCAGTTGTGAGATATACTGAAATGATAGATAAATCGGCTTTGAACTAGTAACGATCCAGTGCTCCCGGCTGTCTCACTAATCATGTAAATATGAGAGGCGACACTGCATAATATATATTTGGGAACTTAGATATTGTGTAATCCAATCGAAATAAATACACACCACCTAAAGAATATGCTTGATTTACAAATTATTTTGGTATTACATTTGTATGAACTACGCATGCTACGGCGGCCCCTTAAGGAATAGTTTATAAAGAAAAGAAGAAAGAAAATACGTTTATTTGCGGTAAAAATGACGCAAAGAAAGAACATAGATACAAAAAGAACAAGTAGGGGGAAAATATGCGTCACATCCACGAAAAACGGCCACCGCTCGGCATAATGCTGCGACCCTATTCGAGACAGAGCCCCAGCGCTGGTGGAAGAAACTTTTCAATATTAATCAGAAGGCGTTAAAGCATCTCTAAAGTGATAATGGCAGTGAAAAACAAAATAACATCAGTTAAAAGAGGGCAGTGGTGGAACTCGTCACCACCATCACCCAAAAATTTGCTGAAGCCCACGAACACAGACTTCACCATGTGAATGTCGAAACAATTCAGCTGCTAGATAACACGGACATAGTGCGTAGGCTAAACTCAAACGCAAAGCATTTATTTCAATTAATTAAACCATTGACAGGCACTTTTGAATTGTCAAGAAGTCGGTCAGTTACAAATATGAAGCTCCCATTCCAAATAGTAGGTTCCTATGGAGAAGAACGGGCAAGAAACTCCACGGACACTCTTTTAAATTAAAATATTGATACAAAATATTGGTTACATCATTCATATTGAAGTTAAACATGTGAGAACGATGCAATACGTCAAAAGCGTCCGTGATAAAAAGATAACAATTCAAAACTAAAATAATTAAAAATAAGCCGTGGCAGCTAAGAGATGACCAGTCCCAACTGACAGCGCCCGTTGCAGCATGACATACTCTCAGCCGCCAGGGCACATTTAAGTCAATGAAAGACATAATTACCCGGTAAATGGTAGCTCTATTAAATCTAAAAAGAACTAAACCATTTGAGTTAGTGTAGTGTTTATATAGTGAATGAATAATAGTAACAATGCTGTGCTATACACGTATGTAACACATGTATAGCACAGCATTGTTTTTAAGCTAGATTGTAATAAATTATTAGGAACTTTAGTTCTTATCAATACAAAAAAAAAAAAAGTGGTGGATCAGTGGTATCGGCCGTGTAGGTCGTGGGTGCGAACCCAGGCAGGCGCTTTCAATCAACTCAGCCTATAGCAGTCCACTGCTGGACATAGGCTTCTCCCAGGCTGCGCCACAACACCCAAGAGAAGCAAGCTGAATTGGCAGTGGGCTGGCCATGTTAGTCGAAGGACCGATGACCGGTGGAGCAGACGAGTCCTGGAGTGGAGACCGCGTATCGACAAGCGTAGTGTGGGACCCCTCTGCTAGATGGACCGACGGCCTTAAAAAGGTGGATGGGACATACTGGATGCGGAAGGCGGCGCTTTACTTTGTGTAAATAATTTCATCACCACTGCTCTCAAAACGGTGAAGGAAAACATCGTGAGGAAACCGGCATGAACTAGAACCAAACATTTGGAGACATGTGACATCCACCAACCCGTACTGGGCCCGCGTGGTGGGTTACAGCCCAGTCCCTCTCACAGAGAGAAGGCCTGTGTCCCAGTAGTGGGAACATTATAGGCTGATTAAGTAAAGAAAATCTACGGCAGACCACGTAGAAGATGGTGGGACTAGCTGGAAATCATGGTGATAGGCGTCTGCCCAGCAGTGGTTTGATATAAGCTAATAGTAACAGACAGTAAAGACAAAGTCAAAGTCAAATTGTTTATTTCAAATAGGCACATAAAAGGCACTTTTGAACGTTAATATTTACAAAAAATGAATTGATTCTAGTCTAAATCTAAATTATAAAATTATATTATGTGAAGGCATCGTCTTCACATAATATAATTTTATAATTAATGTGCATCTAGAATAAAATTACTATACCACAATAGGTAAAAAGAGTTAAGAATGACGCAATGACACTTAAGGACACTTAATATCAATTAACAAGATTAAAATCGGATTTCGCCGCCCAACTATTTGAAGAACACGAAAATTGCAAGGTCTAAAAAGCATTGTTATTACAACCATGACCCTTGAAACAAATCCTTTTAATTTGGGTACATTTTAGTCATGCAAAACAGTTTATGTAACATTTCGCAACACACTTAAACATGACTAAGCGTTTTCCGTTACACAGCATCAGCGATTAAGCAAAAACCAATTTCAATTAAAGTAAACATTAATTAGAAAACCATTAATTAGTATCCGACGGGCGACGGGTGTAATTGAATAATCGGAAAAAGTCGAACGCCGCTTGGGGTAGCGCCGTCGAACAGAACCTAACGTCTTCCACGGAGTAATGAGCAGACGGCACGTGGAGCTACGAAAGGGGAATGTATCCAAATTAATATTATTGTATTAAATCCTAGCACAGGTATATATCTGAAAGAAAGAAAAGAAAGAAAGAAAAATATTTTTATTTGTCACAGCAAAAACGTGCGTACGAAAACATAATATGTAATAAACCACTGCGCCTGCCTGTATTTGCTACTTAAAAGGAGGTCCATAGGTAAGATTTACTGTAAAAGTTGTCTAAGTTTCTGCAATATACCTTTGTTTTTTTAATGACGCCTGGATGGATAACAAACTGGCATTTATTAAAATTTTAAATGTCTTAAACTATTTACAGCTACGTTTTTACACAGCAACAATGCACGCCGCCATTTTGCTACTTCCTCTTTCTCTCTCAAACACACTCGCTCTCGCTCACATCGTACTGCGATGTGAGCGAGACATTTACGGTTCGTGCAGATTGGCGCGAATTTGCGGGCACGACAGCCAGAGCAACGCGTGTCACGACCGCGTTATCGCGCCAGTCTGCACGAGCCTTTAGGCTTAAGGTGGATCCGCCGATTGAATGACTTTTTCACGAAATCATGACATTGGGGAACAAATCTAACTTAGAGAGATGTATTAATGATTCTAATGATTATAATTCTGTAAATACGTAAACAATAATTAGTTTAAGTATATGCGAAACCTGAAACACGTGTCTAGTATTTATAAGTAAAGAACCCATGTACTCAAAACTGTATCATGAAAAATCACAAAGTTATAAAGTTGTTATGTTATCGGGTTGTCCGTACAAAAACATGCTAACGGCGCTCCCGCGCCTTCAGGGTTGTCTTGCGCTCATTGATAATAATTTGGCAGTAGGTACGGTGATTACGGTGATACGGTGATTGTATTGTAAATAATTCAATGGTGATAAAATTTTCCATCACACTATTTTTGGGACAAAATATAACATGGTGTAAAAATTATTGAAATCGATTCAGTTCCATAATCTGGACAAACTTTCAGGTTTCGCATATACTAAAAATAATGTTGTTAACTGTTATTATCGCGAATTATATTTTGCTGCTACTTATGTAGGATGTGAACGGAGAAAGGTTTGTCACGTTAGCTGCGCGGTTCATTAGTTTGACAGCCACGCATTCGTGCGTAGCGTGGCGTTCGTAGAGGGTAAATCGTGGGTTGGCGCGCACTTAACTTCCTTTTCCTCGAATGTTAACTAGACTAGACCCAATGCAGTGTGTAGAAAAAGACTGAGGATGAACACCTTAAATCGATTATCGAATTCCGGTCCGTTTTACGGATGCGGAAAAGGACACCACCAGTGCGTCAAGTCTTCGTGCAAATTAAACCCGTGACTCGGTCGTACCTCGTACGTGCCGGCTCGCATCCGGCTCGGCCTCCCATAAGTGAGAGAAGTTTTAGACGGCATTATAAAATAATAATAAAATAAAATTATAAAAAAGCCTTTATTCTACTACTTTTACAATTTTTACACAATAGTAACAAATTATATTTTATAACAGTGTGGCTCACGCTGTATGCAGTAGTCGCCTCTTCGGCGTAGGCCTCCCTCCCCAATTTCTTTCCACTAATTACCGTCCCTAGCTTAAGTCATCCATCCTGGTCCTCTCCTCTCCCAAAAAATGTCTTGTCACCTTTTCCTTATAAATGAGTAGAAAAAAAAAAAACAACGGTTAATCACAACACTGCAGCACAAGTCATACAGCTTGTATTTTCAGAGAGTATTAAATTCATGGAAATGAATTGCTAAGCAAATCACAACTATCATTATTTGACAGTTGCATGAAATGGCAAACATGGCAAATTGACACGTCAAACGATTAATTTTTATTTATTTACTTATAAAGGTACACCAACAGCTTCTGTATACAAAGTATCAAATAAAAGTAGATAACAGTCATGAGCTTATACAGTTGCCAATAACAGGTGAACCAGCATTCTCAAATACAGTGATAACATAAGGTAATAATTAAATTAAACAAAACTTATAAAAATAAAAATTATGTGGTGTCAAATTATATGAACAGAAGTACAATATGACACAAGAAATAAGGTTGCAAGAAATACCTACGTACTAACACAACAAATCTTTAGATTATGTGGGTTACGTGCTTTGGGACCTTAAAATTCCAATCAAACAATCAATCAATCAATTCCAATTTTCCTGATTGTTCAAACCTACTTGCAGAAATAAATGAAAATTCGCAAGTTAGGTAAAACAGATTTCTGTGGAAAAAATCCACAGAAATCTTCTCCACCAATCTTCATAGCTCTTGGTAAAGACGTAAAATATTATCAGCCGTTGACTCGGCACCGACTATTGAACTAATACAGTTTCTCACAGACACCCATTTACTGTACCAGTCCGCTACAAATTGTAATTGTCACCCGTTCTATTTCTGTCTTCCGAAGGAATCTATTTCCTTATTTTTTTCTTTCTTTGAGTCTGCTGTGATTAATCCTGGTATTGGAGAAGGTTCTTGCACAGATTAGGCAACTGTTTTTTCCATGTTTAGGTCGTGACTGCTACTGGAGATTATTGTGCTGTTTTAAGCAAATGAGACATCTCTTTGTCTTTACTATAGTACCAACCACAGATCTGTGGTTCCGCCGACCAGATGGATGTTGTGTCTGGTGGGCTACTGCCCGACGATTGATGTCATCGTATCTATATACGATGACATGACACGTGCTAGTCACGCGGTAAACTCTGCTTGCGCGATGCAGGATCGTTTGAAGTCGATTTATACATGCCTCAAGCTGTAATAAGTTTGTAACCATTATTATTTTATTCATTTATAGACTCCGTATGGTGCTGGACGTAAAGAATAGCACCATCCTATTTCTTCCCGTGGGTGTCGTAAACGGCGACTAAGGGGGCTTACTAGAGAATGGGAAGCAGCGTTCTCTATGCATTTTAGCACCATACTGCGACCGCCAACCCGCCTGCCAAGCGTGGCGATTATTGCAACCCTCCCCCCATTAGGGGAGGCCTATGTCCAGCAATGGACGTCTTCCGGCTGAAATGATGATGATGACATTATAAATGTGCTCCTGGCCTGTTAATGTGTTGATATTAATATTAGTGTAACTCTTACTTTATTCTTTAATTAAGTACTACAGCTATGTATAGGTATTTGTAAGTTAATAAATATTAAGATTTGTTATAAACAAACAAACTATCAGGTCGGCTGCCTGCTTGTGCATCCATTATCCTTTTCCTAACTATAATATTTTGGGGTCGGCTTCCTCTCTAACCAACTGAATTCCAGTAGGTATTTCTTTTTTTGATTCCAGTAGGTATTTCTCTTTTTGATTCCAGTAGGTATTTATCTTTTTGATTCCAGTAGGTATTTCTCTTTTTAATTCCAGTCGGTATTTCTCTTTAAGATTCCAGTAGGTATTTATCTTTTTGATTCCAGTAGGTATTTGTCTTTTTGATTCCAGTAGGTATTTCTCTTTTTGATTCCAGTAGGTATTTCGCTTTTTGATTCCAGTAAGTATTTCTCGTTTTGATTCCAGTAGGTATTTATCTTTTTGATTCCAGTAGGTATTTCTCTTTAAGATTCCAGTAGGTATTTATCTTTTTGATTCCAGTAGGTATTTGTCTTTTTGATTCCAGTAGGTATTTCTCTTTTTGATTCCAGTAGGTATTTCTCTTTTTGCTTCTTAATCTTAATTATTTGTTTTTCCTCATAGAAGTGAATAATTGTATTCATTTTGAGTGAAATAAATTTTCTTAAACCGTAAACCGTGTATTTTGTTCTTACAAAGTTCTTTAAATAAAACGACTCGTAAATACTGAGTAACTTTTCTACGTAGGTAATCGTTTGATTTAATTAGGTTACTTCCATTGGTTTTATATTCTAGTATATTCAAAAGTTATCAAATCGTAATCAACCTGCCGATGAATTCTGTAAGAATCTCACCGTGAAATCCAAGGTGAAGTGAGCTTGAAGTGAGCTGTCAATAGTGTCAATCCCTATAGGGATTCGTATAGCCTATGGTGGAATGACAGCTCACTTAAATCTCACTTCATCTAAGATTTCACGGTGAGATTCTTACAGAATAGACCGGCTGGTGGGTGACAACATTACCTACGTCACGTGACAAAATGCATATTTTAAATCATTAAGTGCCTACAGTTTTTCTCGATTTTATGGATTGTTACCTACTGTCACCTCTTAAGGCGACGATAACCGACTTTTGATGATTTTATACTGAAGATCACGTCTAAACGAGTAGTGTTAATGATTTGAAAAAAATATATGTTAAATAAGAGCATTTTTTCAATAACTTTATATGTGAATATTTCAAATTATGTTTATTTTACATAGTGAAATTAATTTGTATAATTATGTCTAACACGGATAAAAAACTGAGAATGCCACAAAATCTAGCAAGCGTATTTTTCTGAAACCTTCACCAATTTAAAGATAATTTAATTTTTGATCTCTTTGTATACGCGTTTCATTAAATAACCTTTTGGTTTGTGTATAATAAATTAATAATGCGTCAAACTGGGGACAGCGCTCCTTGATAGGCGAGTCCTATTACTGGCGGAACGTACGGCGCGTTGCGTGAGCTCAGTACAGAACACGCAAGCTAACCACTCAAGGTCACTGGCACATATCTCCGTCTTAACATCAGATCAACAAAAAAGATGCTCGATTTTAACATAATAAATAACATCACGCCTGCAATCCCCGAAGGGTTAAGCAGAGGCGAACCTTTAGTACACCCACGTTTCGCCATTTATGTTTAAGTCACATGTAATAAGGGCCGAGCCTATTGCCATCTACCGGGCACAAATCAAAACTCCGGGCTGATACTACGTTAGTACTATTACTTATTCTATGCTGATACTGAGATTTTCACCTTGATTTTTAATCAAGGCCATAAATCGAGCATCAATTGTTGATTTATCGATCAACAAAAACGATCCACAGTCGACAAAAAAAAAAAAACATTCGAAGACGATCATCTGTTGCTCACACATTTACTCAACTTTGATGAAACGATAGTCAAAAATCAAGCAAATCTGTAACTTGTACGGTCAGATTTCTATAATTGAGTACTTAAATTCTCACTTTGGCTACTGAAACTTGAGGTTCTATCATTGATACCTAATTAAAATAAAGTGATCGTATTTCCTGAGTCATTGATATTTTAAGTACGGTATTTCTTTTTCACATATTTCGTAATTTTAGTTCTTGATAAACTTTATACTACGTCATGGGTTTAGAGGTAGGTATTTTCTAAACAAATTTAAAATCTACTCCCAATCAACAATAGTATCCTGCACACAATTACATTATGTGCTCCCAAATCACAACCCAGTCGCTTAGTAGCTATATTCAGCTGTAAGAATAATGTGACACTCAGCGTTAGGGCTGCGCGTAATTCAATAACGAGCCGCTTGCTTTGCAAACATACCTGTGACGGGGATGTAGTATTAGAAACGTTTAGAATAAACATAAAATTATAGTAGTTAATAGTTTTTGGAGAGTGGGAACACAATATTACAGCTAAATTGGTTTATTGGCGAGGTTAAACTTTGCTTACCAGATGACACTGTCATTTCAATTCAATTCAATTTAAGTATTCATTTAAGAATTCAATTTACATTGTGTTAGAAATATAATTCTAGATAATAAAAAATACACGTAACACATTGGTAATTTAAAAATTAACAACATAACACATCAAAACAATGTAATTCAATGTCAACTCAAAATCATTTAAAAAGTCAATGTCAACTCAAATAAATAATACGAGTAGAAGGGATTATAATACATTGGTCATTTAAAAATAGTGTCCATATCATACATTAAACAATAATTTCAGTCGACTTTAGTACTTACAAGTTGACAGCAGGAAAACGCATGGTCATATTATTACATTTCGTCAACGGAGTAAAAACACTTATCTACTCGTAGTAGGAATGCTTGAAGCTTTGTTTTAAATGCAGATGTATAAATCAAACTTTTTAAGTGTAGTGGAAACTTGTTAAATATTTGCACTGCTTGATATTGTGAACTCACACCCCCTTATTACACAACAAGGTTTATATTTTGACATGGCTGGAGCCAGTTTTTGTAATGAGAACGTAACTGTGTTCGAAATACCGTTCTTTATACAAAACTGAAAACTTAGTTCGGTAGAAAGTTGTCAGTTTTGTATTAGCAACTTTACCTCAGACGGAATAAAGTTCGAAATTCAATAATGGCTCCATGTTTTAAACCTGGGTCTGAAGATGAACCATGTTTTGTATAAGGGGGATAGAGTTTAAAATGGCGACTGATAGAACAAAACTACCATGACTGCAAAATTCAGCGTCACTCGTCAAGATAGAGTGAGCGCACAGTATTTGCTGATTTGTGAAATGTGATTGAAAACAACAAGATGGCGGCGCCCGGCGTTAGTTCCACTTTTGCCCACGCGCCGAAAGACTGAACACTGGACTGGTGACTTGCGCATCCCGCCGTCACGTGGTTCAGACACTTTTCATACATAATGAATATAAAGAATACAGATAATTATATAATAAAAAAACCGGCCAAGTGCGGGTCGGACCACGCACAATGAATGGTTCCGTAGTTGGAATGACTTTATCTCAAACACAAACTTAACATTGTAGTTGAAAAACATGTTCCCCTATACAATCCAACTGCAAATGTAAGTTTGTACGAACAATATTGAGTGATTTACCATGTTATTTTAAGACCATAGACGTATAGGTTTTGCTACAATCTCTCAAGTAAAGAATTTGTGTTTTTTTTTTCTTTTTTAAAGCTTAGTAGTTTCGGAGTTAAGGGGGGAATGGATTTTTTTTATCTATTTTAACTTTAAAAATATATATTTTAAAATAAAAATTAAAAATATTTTTGTGCCCTCACAATAAGCCCTTTCGAGCCATAATTATGTCACACGGTACCGTTTGCAATACTTTTTTATTTTTATTATAAATAAAAAACAGAGAGCAAATTTGCTCCATAAAAGCGACCCTCATATTCAAAATTCATTTATTTACGTTACACGTCCTTAATTGGGTCACAGAAATTCGTGTGTGAATGTGTACCAAACAACTTAATCGGTCCAGTAGATTCGGAGCAAATCGGCTGTGACAGATGGACAGACAGACACACAAATGATCCTATAAAGGTTCTGTTTTTTCCTCTTTCAGCCGAAAGACGTCCACTGCTAGACATAGGCCTCTCCGAAAGGGGGTTTGCCATAATCGCCACGCTTGGGGAACGCTGCTGCCCATTCTCTAGTAAGTCCCTTAGTAGCCTTTTACGACAGCCACGGGAAAAAATAAGGTGGTGCCATGTGTGCTTTATGTCCGGCACCACACATACAGCTTGAGGTACAGAACCCTAAAAATAGAAAATCCGTCCGGAAATCTAGTGGTCACAGCGCTATTGCCTGGGGTTTGATTCCCAGGCCTGGCAAAGGGTTGTTGGGTTATTCTATCTGGAATTTCTCAGTAGCAGCTCGGAGTCTGAGTTTGTGCCCGGTTGATGGCAATAGGCTCGCCCCCCTATTTCATGGGACTTAAAACATAGCTGGCAAAATGTGGGTGTACTAATATTTAGTACACCTCTGCCCAGCCCTTCGTGGAAACAAGGCGTGATGCTATGTTATGTTTAGGAAATCCACTCCCCCTCTATTTCTATTCAGCTCTATGATCATCTAAACCACTGTGCACAGTATGTCAATTCTAGTTCCTTAATGATCGTCTCACTCTTTCGCTCTCCTCCGTGTGCGACGCTTTCATTCCGCGCCATTCATAGAGCTTGCCTTTCAGAAGGGGGGGTAGTATCATGAGTTGGTGGTTACAAAATGATTTCAGAGTGAGTTTTTTCCGATTGAAAAAGGTGTTCTGTTTTTGGCCCGTATACTAGCGGTCCTATGATGTATTAGGTATGTCCATGACGATGTCATATCCTCTCTTTCGCCGAGCGGCCTTAATAAGGCCGATGAGGCCGATTTCAATTATGCGGGATTCGCCAATCGGTCTGATTCAGTCCGACTGATTCAGTTCGTTCGTGGCGCACACCCATTTTCGCGCCAAAAAGGCTGGTTCAGAAGAGGTTACCCTCTCATCTGTCAATTCACCTACATTAGGCCGATGTCAATTATGCCGGATTCGCCATCCGATCTGGTTCAGACCGACTGATTCAGTTCGTATAGTGGCAAATCCCCATTTCGCGCAAAAAAGCCGACACGAGAGAGGATAACTACTGAAATAATTCATAATTATGATTATTTTACTGTTACGCAAAATGCAAAATCAGTAGTACCAATTTCTGATTTTGTTTATGGCATTGCTGATTCTTACGACCCACTCCATCTCACCGAGAGGAGGCCTGTGTCCCACGAACATTATAGGCTTATTATGCAACCGATCACAAAAAACTTCAAACAGCGCAAATACACCCTTTAACCTTATTGGGGGTTAAACCACTAGAGCTTTGGATGGGGTCCTTTAAACTGTTTAGAATCTATCCGTCTTATTACAAAACAAGATTTATTTTTAACATGGCTTACTTAAACCATGGAGCCAGTTTTTGTAATAAGAACGTTACTGTGATTGAAATACTGTCCTTTATACAAAACTGAAAACTTAGTTCGGTTAAACTAAGTTGTATTAGGAACTTTACCGTAGACGGAATTAAGTTCGAAATTCAATAATGGCTCCATGGTTTAAACCTGAGTCTGAAGATAAACCTTGTTTTGTAAGAAGACGGCTAGACTACAAGCTAAGAAAAAAAAGTGTTTGTGTATTATATTAATTGTGGTAGGTATAAATCAATGTATTCCATCCAAATAGCCTCTTGATTTCAACAGATACATTATAAAACCTTCTTATTCTTAAACAAAATCCTCTATTATCCCACTATTCCCACTAGTAGGGGTCTCGTACAAATACCAGCAGAGTAAATTACTCCAATTCGTTTATGTAGACGTAGAACAAGTGGTTGAAACGTGCCGCAGACTTTGCTAAACGGGATTCTTAAGGGCAGTGACTTTCCGAGAGTTGACCAAAGGAGCGAAAGAGTGAAGAGCAGTAAAATAATAAAGTCTCTGAACCTGAACAATGACGCGTGCGATAAGTTAAAATTTTAAATTAATTACTATGTTGTACTTAGGGGGGTTATGTTCTATCTATGTTATAGGGTTTGTTTTCCGCACTTAATCCTTCATGTGGACCATTGTGCGTGGGCCATGGCGACCGTCAGTTGTTTATTCCAACCAGCCCACCTCCCTTCAGAAGCTGATTAGGTCTCCTGGTCTGCATAGAATATCTGTGAAGGATCTGGGTGACCCGAGGGTTTCCGTTCTGATCTGGGTGACGCCTGTGCAGTCAAAGAGCACATGCGCAACGGTTTATTCAGCCTCCATGCAAGCCCTGCACAGAGGGCTGTCCGTTATGCCTATTGTGTGAAAATGTTTGTTTAATGAGCAGTGTCCCGTGATGGTCCCCGCCGCCAGGCGCAGGCCGTTCCTGTCCAGGCGTAGCAAACGCCTGGTTAGCCTGCTATCTTAGGATGGCATGGCTTCCCTGAATTGCCTGCAGCCCGGTGTCGAGGTCCATCAGTTCTCCGCTTGTGTGTGGGTGAACTCCTGTAGCCACCTGCGTAGGTGGTTAAAGGGGATGGGTACGATGGGTTCGGGTCCCCAGACTGACGCGCTGGATGCTCTCCTAGCAAGTTCATCAGCTGCGTCGTTACCCAGTGATTCGTTGTGTCCTTTTATCCATTGCAGTGTCACTGTGTTACGGTTGCATACCGTCACCCGCTCCAGTGCATTGTGACATTGTAGTGTTAGTCTGGAGGTAATATATTTTTTTCCCTAGGGATTGCAGAACTGAGGCACTGTCGGACAGTATACGTATACGGGTATCCGTAACTTTCCTGGATTCTATGGCGTAAGCCGCTTGTTTAATGCCCACACATTCCGCCTGAAAGACGATGTTGAACATTCCCAGCGGACTGGATATATTTATGTTAAAGTCATGTGAGAAGACTCCGACTCCGGTTTCGGAGTTGGTCTAATTAGTACTTAGTAGTCTTACTTATGGGGGTTTGTGGCAAAGTAATTGAAACAGATGCACATATCGATCTTTTAGGTTAAGCAATAGTAGCCGCTTTTGGTTCGTGGATGGGTGACCATCTTTACATACCAAGACCCCTCGTGCTTCGGAAAGCACGTTAAACCGTTGGTTTCGGCTGTCATTCGTGGCTCTTTGACAGTCGTTACGGGTCGTCAGAAGCCTGAAAGTCTGACAACCAGTCTTACCAAGGGGTATCTTTTTACCCAGTAACTGGGTTGTGGAGGTCAGATAGGCTCCATGTAAAATACTGGTATTTAGCTGCATCCGGTTAGTTTGGAAGCCAACCTCAACATATTTGGGAAAAGACTAGGCAGATAACTTGTGCTTACTTTTTAGTTTATTCAAATTAAAATTTGCGCCCCGCGGTTTTACCCGCGTAAGTCTCGATCCCGTGAGAATATAGTGATAAAAAGTAGCCTATATGTTAATCCAGGGTGTCAGCTACCCGAGGGGGTGGCGCGTAGTGTTCCACACGCGCCTCTATCAGACGTCGCTGGGGGGGGTCAGACACCTCACCCCCCCCTAGACTTGAGGTGGCCCGCAGAGGCGGGCCGGCACTAAGCCGGGGATCGCGGAAGTCATAATAGATCCCAAGATCCCCGGTGCAAGTGTGGAAGGGAAATACTGGGGTGATAGTCTGACAGACCCCTCCATCCACCCCAGGGCGGAGGACATCCATGAGGATTTTCCACCCCGTGAACGAAAAAAAAAAAAAAAAAAAAGGGTGTCAGCTACCTCGATACAAAATTTTATCAAAATTGGTCCAGCCGTTTTTACGTGAAAGAGTAACAAACATCCATCCATCCATCCATCAATACTCAAAACTTTCGCGTTTATAATATTAGTAGGATAGTAGGATAAACATACATAGAAACTCATGAAACGTTAGGAGGGACTTAGGTGCAAGGTTCCGAATTGATTGTTTCCTATGGAGAAGAGACAACCAAAAACTCCTAGTAACGCTAATAAATTATGGGTATTGAGGACAGATCCTCTTGTTATCGCTAGGGATAGGATCATGTCATAGATAGTATAGCCCGATTCAAACTTTATGGCAGCTCGGAACATCGGGGGTGAAGGGTGTGGTACTGCGTGAAGGGCTCTTCAGAGTCGACGTCATCAAAATATTTTATTTCACATAAACCTACATGGGCACTTATGAAACGTCAGAAGCTAGGTGCACGGTTACAATTAGTCCTTTCCTATGTAGAAGAGCCGACAACTCCACGGTTACTCTTTAAAAAATAATTGGCTTTTACAATGTTTTTAAATTAGTGTTACTATGGTATGGGTGGAACTTCACACAACAATCACAAAAACATCAACAACTATTTTTCTTTCTTTTTTCTTTCTTTTCTTTCTATAAAGCTACAGTGTGCCGCTTATTATGCTATGGCTTCCTATAGCGGTGGCTGACACATAACGCCCGAAATGACGGCCGTCATAAAAATTATGGCAGCGGGGTTTGACTATAATGACAAAAGAATGCTCTCTAAGAAAACAAACCAACCTGCTTTCATAATAAGCTATGGTTTCCTAGAGCGGTGGCCGACAAATAACGGCCGAAATGACGGCCGTCATAAAATTATGGCACCAGGGTTTGACTTTACGATGTCAAAAAATGCTCTCTAGGGAGACCCACCAACCTACTTTCATAATTAACGTTTCAGTGATGTCATTCGACGGGAAATTGCGGATGGTATGTAGCGACCACCGCAGTCTTAGGAAGACCAAGCTTAAGAGAGTCTTGTGTAACGTTACCATGGGAAAATTAAATTTTACTAGACTATTCTTCCCCTTAACATTATGACGTGCCGAGACATGCACCACTTACGATATATTTAAAGCATTCACTACTGACGAGCTCTGAAACCGTACAGATTCACATCAGTGGCGAATGTGTATAAACTCAAACTCAAAGCATTTATTACAAATAAACCATTTACAGACACTTTTGAATTGTAAAGGGGTCGGTCAGTCAGCAAGATAAAGCTATAGTTGCCCATTCCAATGTGTAGCAGGTACCTATGTAGAAGCACGGGCAGAAACTCCACGGACACCATTGATGTATTAAATAGGAAGATAGGCCACTCTCTAACATCACGTAAATATTAAATGGACCCGATGTCGTGCGTCATGTGCTCGACAGCCGAAATAGACTTATTACGCGGGCTATAGCGGGAACGAGATAGCAATAACTGTCACTGTTACGTACCCATAACAACTCGGAAACAAACTAAGATTCGGGTATTCCTCGCTAACCGAGAGTAATGTAGGTCGATTGTGTTCTTTCACCTAATTTATGCGGTCCACATCGAGGAACGCGTACATTATCTTCCTATTTAATACATCAATGATGGACACTCTTAAATTAACATAATTGGGTATGTAAAGTAAAAATTAACCTATGCCGATTCCAAAACCATTTCGAGATTTTAAGCTTCTAAGACTTATTTTTCTATTAATAGGTCTTAAAATTATAAGATCGTATTTATTTTCACAAAAATACTTAAAATCACTTGACTTTTATTTGACCTCTAAATGACGTCACAAAGCAGCCTGAATTGGAAACTTTCAGTGCCTCTTGTAATTAAGTTGTTCTTTATGTGTCAAGCGTCATGTCAACGTCAAATTTACATGAAACACATAATATTATTCTATTCAGATAGGTAAATAGTGTAGTTTTTCACCAGCGGCGGACAGTACAAGTCGAATCTCATCGATTTATCGCCTCAGGCAAACTTAACTTACGTTCAAATAATCTTCACAATAAAACAGACGCCGCCCAGACTTGTACTCAACATTTACTTCCTCGCACCATTTCCTTTTTAAGGTTTCTTTTACTAACAATCAATTTGTGTCGGCTATTTGTTGTGGTGTTTAAACTTGACGGTATGAAGCACTTAGCAGAAGTAGTCTTTGAATCCATTAATTTTATTAATAAGCCATAACTTTAAACTAAAGTAAGTACGGAAATCGCTAAAGTATGAAATGTAAACAAATTAATTATCAAATTTGACAGTTTGACTTTACTGAATTTTGGTTTTAAATATGTGTTAAACGTGGCAAAGATCCTAAGCTATTCAGCTACTAGAGACGTCAGTACGAACAATACTTTAAAAAAAATATATAAAAATAACTACAGCTTGTAAAAACAAAAAAGTGAAATGATGTGTTTCAAATACTCTTATCATTAAAATAAAAATATAAAAACATACCTGAAAAATACTTTACATACCTAATTAAGGTAGGTAACAAAATATTGGTTGATGATGAAATTATACATGTGAGCACGATTCAAAACGTCAAAAGCGTCCGTAACAAAATAAAAAAAAATAAGCCAAGGCAGCTAGGAGATGACCAGTCCCTACTTACGGCGCCCGTATAATGTGATTATAATTATGATATGCTTGTGTGATGTGGGTCAACAGAACCGAGTTGTAGCAGACAGACGAATGGACAAGCAGACGAACAGACACAGATTGTCATAGGCTTGATAACAGGGTCCCGTTTTCACCCTTTGGGTACGAAACCCAAAAATGGTACAACCCTTTTGGAAGGGGCAGCTAAGTAGAAATAATTATATTTTCATGTGAATTGTGTGCTTTTTAATCGCCTAATTGAAATAAATTCAGCCCGGATTCTGGATTTGTGCCCGGTTGATGGCAATAGGCTTGCCCGCTGTTACATAACTGGTGAAATGTGGGGGTACTAATTATATAGGTGCACCTCTGCCTAACCCTTCGGATAATACAAGCGACATATCGCACCTCCACTCAAATAGTGTCACAACTCAAAAAAAAATAAAACTCTTTTATTGTTCCATTCGTTTCAGAAAACTTCAAAATCATAACTCAAATAGTATCATACTTATGACTGATTTTTTTGACTTACGACACTGTTTGAGCGGAGGTGCGATAATATGTTAAGTGTCTAAATTAATAATTTGAATTTGACAACCCTTATTCCTACCATTCATCAAGTAACATACTTGCCGCAAAGGTTCAAAACACAGAACGGTAATCGAGCTATCAAAATGTTTGCCATTGCGGAGGGCCGGCCTTTCACGAATGGAAACAGATGTGGCCCGTAGTAGTCCGAATAACTGGCATTGTTGCTGCTTTTGCTTAAACAAAGGTACTGGGCCCGAAAATAAAATCGTATTTGTTTTTGAACCGATTTCTGATTACATTTTACGTAGGTAATTCTTGTTGATTTGACTTTTTTGAACTTTATAGGAGAGGGGTCTTAATACAGCGTGCCGCTACAGTGGTGAAATTAATTTCACACACTGGTAGGGCTAGTGGCCAGTAAACATAAAAAAATATTTTATGTATTTTTTTTTTTTTCATGTTAAGATACATAATTATTATAAATAGAAAAATAAAAAAATCTAACAAACTAAATGATAAAGCTCTCTCTTTCCTTCAATTCGTTTCCTTCATTTCATTGATTCGATGTTATGATCCATGACTCCGGCTAATTACCTCTGTGCTACAGTTCTTTAAGTCAAGTTGCTTCAAGATGCTATTTTAGAAAATTGAAAATAAATCAATAAATATTAATGTTTAATTAAATTAAAATATTTTCATTAAATGTAAAGGCGAAACTGTATACGTGTGTTAAATTAATGTCGCCACTGGCGGCACGCTGTATAGGAGATTTCGAGAGTTTCTACATAAGGCGACTAAGGGACTTACTAGAGAATGGGCAGCAGCGTTCTGTATCCATTTTAACACCATACCATGTTGATTATGGCAAACCCCCCCCCCCGCCGGGGGAGGCCTATGTCCAGCAGTGATGATGATGACCTACATAAGAGGAAGTCTGAAAGTGAAACCGGTGACTGAAAAGTTGTGCGGAAATCGGTTGCCATGATATGAGCATGTGATGCGGAGGAATGGGGGAAATGTGAGGAAAATGTATATTAATGTGGATGGTTATAAGAATATAAGAGTAGGGGAAGATTAAAGAAACGACTATTACTAGAAAGGGGGTGAGTATGATGACCGCTAGATTCGACTTACCGTGTCTAAACATAGTCGCGTTTTTAATTCTTTATACAACTCTGATAAACAATAAAGCCCAGTACACACCGTGTAACAGGCTCGTAAAAAAAAGAAAGAAAATACGTTTATTTGTGGTAAACATAATGCAAAGAAAAAAACACAAACACAAAAGAACAAGTTGCGGGAAAATATGCATCACATCCACGCAAAACGGCCATCGCTCAGCATAATGCTGCAACTCTATGCGAGACAGAGCCAATGGTTAATGTAAAATTGTAAAACTAGTAGATAGTTGCACCGAGCGCAAAGTGAGTTATTAATGCACGAGTGTTATGTTGGTGCCCGAGCGCAAGCGAGGTCACTTAATTAGCACGAGTGCATTAATCACTCACTTTAGCAAGGTGCGTAATCTACTTTTCTTTCAACTACCAATCTACCTACCGTGATAAAATATACCTAAGTACTAAAAATAAAGAGTTTTTCACCAAGTCGGTTTTATTCAGCCGATTTGTATTTTCAGCCAGTATCTTTTTGATCTAATGCATACATCATTTTATATTAAACTTAATGGGAGACATTAAACCTCTGTGGTAAATTTATATCTAAATAAAAACAGTGCAGAAATGTTGTATGAAATCTCATTGTTACATTGAAAAACCGTGCAGATTCGTGCAACATTTCTGCACTGTTTTGTTTCTAAGCAAAAAATACGTGCTTTGTGATTGGTTTTGTAGTGATTAATGATAACATTACTACGTTGTTGAAAGAAAAGATTATTTATTTATTATTCGTGTAAATGGGGTTTAACGCAGTGACTTGACTTGATTGTCATGGAACCGCTATTTAACAATGTGTGAGCTCAGTTTTCTCAGTAACGACACATTTTCGCGTGACTATGCACGGTGAGAGCAAATCTAGCGATATAAATCTTTGAGGAAAACAGACAAAGGCAACATTTGTAATCCGAAATAAGCTGAATTGTTTGGTACAACTTGCTAAGTATTAAGTAAGGTATGGTTGAAACGACATTAACAATGAGGGTTCCGCGTTATACTAATTCCTGTTACTTACAGTAAGAGGCTGTTAATTACGCTGCGCTGTTGTGTTTTTCCTTGTTGTGTGAGCAGGGCTGCCAATTGTGTCTAATTGACAAGATGTTTCAAAATCTTGTACAAGGCTTTATTTACTACCTTTTGATAAGTTATCATAACATTACGCCTGTAATCCCTGAAGGGTTGGGCAAATATGTAGCAATAGTACACTCACATTTCGCACAGTTACGTTTAAGGCTTCTACATACCGGGGCGACTTGTCGCGCGACGCGACGCGACACAAAGGCACCGCTCGTCCCGCGACACGCGGGGTCTTTGTGCCGTGTCGCGTCGCGCGACTAGTCGCGCGCGTATGTAGAAGCCTTTAAGTCCCATGTAATAGGGGGCGATACTATTGCTATCAACCGAGCACAAATACAGACTCCGAGTTGCTACTGTAAAATTCCGGATGGAAAAACCCAATAACGCTTTGCCCGACCCGGGAATCGAACCCAGGACCTCATGCTCAGCAGTGGCGCTTGCGACCACAGACTTAAGAGGCAGTCAAGATAATATTGATAAGTTAAAATAATATTTCAGAATAATTTTGTTAAATCCGGTTTTTTTTTGCAAGTTGTCTAGAAGTGCCTATTTGTGAATTAGGCCTTAATATGCCCTAATGCTTATGCCTAATGATGCAAGCACGATCGTTTTAAGGTTATTTCAAAATGAATTTGTGTTCCCAAAAGTGACGGGTTAAACCTTATTTTTCAAGGATTTATTACGATGGAAAACAATATTATCATATTTAACCTATAAAAAACCTACGTGATGACTATTAAGTTTCTTCGTCAGATAAGTATCACTTTTTAGGCCATGTCCGTCTGTCTGTGTGACTGACCCCGGCTTAGCTCAAAGACTCTTAGTACTTACTAGAAAGCTGGTAGTTGGCATAAGTATAAAATCTTAAAAAAAAATACTTTTAGGGTACCTCCCTTAAACGTAAAGTGGGGATGATATTTTTTTTTCTCGTCTTTCCGATGATGAGGGTTAACGTTGGATAAGCCGTTCGTATGTGAAAAAAATCATGGCAGTAGTAGGTACATCTATCGAAATTAAAAGGAATACTACGAGTATCACAGCTAGCTGTGAAAAGGAATACTATAACAAATAAATAGCTGTGATAGTATTCCTTTTAATTTCGATAGACTTCAGACTTTACAACTTAACGAATAATAGTCGACCAATTTACATTTGCAGTTGGAGAATTGACCATGACGAATATCGATGTACCTATGAGAGGACAATTTTCAATTACGATGTAAAGCTTGTTTTTGGGCTAAATTAATTCCAACTACGGAACTCTTCACTTGGCCGGTTTTTGCTTAACATCCCAAACCCTACCTTAATTTAAATACCAATCATTCCACAACATACAAGCACAAAACAACACAAAATCGAATCAGACCTTATCACAAGCTCCATTGATTTTCCGACCAGTCACAGTACAGTCACGAGCATAAATACGTTACACTTACGCAAGATTCAAAAGCGATTATCTCCTAACGTATAAAAATTTCAGTTCAGGAGCGTAGTAATCGTAACCGGCGTGAGTGTACGACCAGGGCCCTATTTCTCGAAACTGTAGGTTACTATTATATTAGTTATTAGTGTAAAAATTACAAGTCCTAATATTTCCTGTTTCTCAAAAACAGAGGGCTAATTGCGTAACACACAATCACCAGGAATCGGTTTCAATTTGACAGTTCAACAATAAGCAATGGATTAGCAATATACTTCAAAATCATTCCGATTCCGATTCAAACTGTGTTACGCAATTAGGGTACAGGTACTGGACTAATAACTAATAGTAGCAGACTAATAAAAAATATTAGGCTAGCTAGGCTGAATACACGTATTACCCATGCCTCTCTACTTATTAAAAAAAAACCGGGAAAATTTCCCGCACTTTTGGATCACGATCTATATTATTTTCTGGCCACTTTTTTTTCGAATGATGATAATATCATAAGTGTTTCGGGATAAACAGACTAGACGACGGTGAATTATTATTGTATCTCCTTCACTGTTGGAAGTCTCCGAATCTGACCACATTTTATAAAATTTGTTTGGTTTTAAGTCTAATAATTTTGGCTAATCTTTTTTACAAGTGGTCTGAGACTTTATTAGTGTAATTTACAAGAGTATCTATTAACACGTTTTTTATGAAACCAAATTGAATTTACTCAGGTAATTTTAGCTAATATTTATTAGTTGGCAACTACTAACTAATGTTTTACTACCGTAGCTTCAAGAAACGCACACTAGAAAACTTGTAAAAAATATTTGTTCATGGACTCATATTATTAGTCTAATAAGTTTCGAGAAATAGGAGCCCTATTTCTCGTTGTTACTAACGTAACTAATTTTAACTAATATTTATTAGTTGCCAACTAATAAATATTAGCTAAAATTACCTGAGTAAATTCAATTTGTGGGGTAATTGCATAACACATATAAAATGGCAATTGGTCGCAATGCCCTTCATTTTGAAAGTTCAGCCACGTTCTTTGCGTTATTTACATTGTTTAAAAAATAAATTAAAATACATTTAATTCAGACCTAATTTTGGTCCATATTTTGTTAGTATTACAATAATATCTTAAAACTATGTTTAGTAGACTCATTTTTCAAACCTACGAAACAGTGGATTAGGCATTTCCTTCAAATTCCCTCGGAATGTGATTAGTGTGCTACGCAACTAGGTTGCAGATGTATGAACGTAAACGAAGCAAAAGGAGTATGTAAGGATCGCAGCAGGTGGCGTTCTGTAGTTTCTGCCTACCCCCATGGGAAGAAGGCGTGAAGTTAAGTAAGTATTGACAAAAAATCATGGTGTAATAAACATAGTATTAATTATTTATTTGATTTCTAATAAAAGATATACATGTCGCAGGCAATTTGTATGATTCCGCTTTTTACAAACGGCGTCGTCCGTTTACAAACGCCCGCAGTTTTGATATATCGATGATGAAGTGACATGAACCTTTATCTACCATAACATAATTTTACAGGAAACGAAAAAAACGTTTAATTTTTTTTAAACACAAGGTATGAATAAAACTATTATTGGTTATATATTATACAAAGAAGCGTGTATCGGGGGATATGTGAGACTTTTTTTTTTTTTTCCTTCTGGCTTCGCACGGTTTGTGCATTTAGCCAATGTCAAGTTTTAGTTCTTGTGTGTGTTCTTGTGTATTGATGAAATTAATTATAAATGCATGATGATGATATCCCCGCCCACTCCCCTTGAGTTTCAGTAAAGATGTGGCACTTTACTGAGTCCTCACGCGGACTTCTTGGGAGAACTTGAAGCGAAGTTGCACTGTTTTGTTTCATTTGCCTACACTAATGCACGTTCACAAACACTTAATGGTTAATAATCCACCATTATTACACATTAATATTCGGCTAAACACTAATTTTGGAAAATTAAACAAACTGCTGAACATGACGCTTCACTTTCCCGCCAAGAAGTCTATGTGAGACTTGTAGCTAACCAATCAACTTTTTAAAACGCAATGTAAATTGTCTTTGGTCCCTGGCCCTGACTTCAACCAATCGCAACCAATGGAAATGATTGTCAAAATTTTTTTATGTATTGGATACGAGGGTTTTGGCTACTTTGTATGTGTGTATTATAATTGTGTAGATTTGTTGAAATGTGCGTTTTGTTTGTGCAGAATAAACTATTTTTCTTTCTTTCTTTCTTTTTGATTTAGGCGTAGATAGGTGATATCGGCTACCTAGGCTTTAAAAATATACATATTAATAGCCAAGATAGAAGATCTTTCTAGTAAGGAAATACTACAATATTTTAAATAACAGGCGTGATTTATAAAGAAATTTTTACATTTTTAACATTTAATGAAGTTTAACATATTTCAAATGTTTACAAAATAATAGTGTCGTATTATTACAATAGATATAAGTGATAGGACATAAAAATGGCTATAAATGCCAGCAAGAACAGGTGAAGATAAGTCTTGACAACAATAATTACGCTAACGTTATTTAGGTATTATTGTTATTAGTTCATTAGGTGATACTGCCAGCAAATGTAACGCACAGTTGCTTAATAGTTATTGTCAGTTATCAGTAGTTCGTTAAAAAATAACATAATCAGTTATCTGTTTTTGCCAGCTCACGCAAACGATTATTTAAAGTATTATCTACGTAAAAAAACTAAAATGGCCAAAATATCAGTTAGGAGTTCATGTCACTTCATCGTCGATATGCCGAAGACAAAATGTAAATCTACTTCTAAAAGCGCTCGCTCGGCTCGCGCGCGGTTTGTCACAGTTTTAACCTAACCTGGGGGTCTACTCCGACCATAAATCCGAAGTATATCCCGAATGTTCGGCCTTTGCTTGACTACGGCTATGTCTAAATACGGCGAAAAAAAAAAAAACGACAGTCGCAGAGATAAGCCAAAGTCAAAAATGTGACTAAGTCGGGTGAGGATTCAAAGTCATAATAACGAAACTATGGAAGTTATAAAAACGGCCGAACATTCGACCGATACTTCGGATTATGGCTTCCGAGTAGACCCCCTGGCCCATTTGATCGGGTGCCCTGGATGTCAAAATTATTATAATTGCACGAGTTGCCTTAATATTTGTTCGGCATATTTCAAAACTGCGAGCGTTTGTAAACGGCGCCGTATGTACATTTGTACAATGACGAATCATACAATCTGCCTGCGATATACACAATGCATTAATATCCGGTTTAGTCCCATCTCTTCCCCTTCCCATCTCTTCCCCTAGGCGTTTATACCAACAAAAATTTCCTTTTCAAGGTATATACATAAAGGGAAAGAGATGGGACTAAGCCAACAGACCAACTTTGAGAGAAAGACCTGTTTCTTAATCGTGTGATTATGAAATAGGTCTCTCTCTCAAAGTTGTAATCTTACGAGATAATCGCTTTTAAATTGTTGTGTAAATGCACGGTATTTATTTTCATGCCTGTACAAACTTCTCACCTAGAGCTGTAAGCACCCCCTGTGCTTACAGCTCTAGGTGAGAAATTTTGAAACTTAGTCAATTACGAACCCCTGGCAGCGACCTTACATAATTAAAACTACGGGTGCTTAAAGAGAAAACAACTAAATTATTTAATGAAACGTCCGGATTTGCGGTTTTGGTTAACAGTTAACGTACACATGGCTACACATCAAGCTACACATTTCCAGTATCAGCTGACCTCTCACTGTATGGAAATCTTATACAATTTGAATAGAATAGAATAGAATATACTTTATTTGCTTTGAATGCAGGTACATACAAATAGGATCGTAAATAACATAATAAAGAACCGTGTACATTCTGCCTTGTTGGCATGCAAACACAATAATTATTATACAAGTTATCAAAATAGGTTATTAAGATGTATCATTTAGGAAATCCTGAACAGAATAATAACATTTATCTACAAGTAAATCAGTAAAACATTTTTTAAATTTCATCAAGGGCAAGGTTTTCATATGATCGGGAATTTTATTAGACAACAGGAGCCATACAAATTACATTTTTTTTTAATAAACTCGTTTTAAATGTGCCTGTGTGAAGTAAATTCTGATATTGTGATCTTAATGATGTACTCCGTTTTCTGGTTTCTGTTAATGTGGCAAATAAGTTACGGTTTGTTTTAACAAATATTGCTAATGCGTGGATATAGAGGCATGGGAAAGTTAATAGTTTCTGAGACTTAAATATAGGCACACAACTGTCAGTAACTTTGAGGCCAAATATAGTTCTCAAACAGCGCTTTTGAGCTTTAAAAATGCTTTCTCGTTCACTACAATAACCCCAAAATATAACAACAAATCTTAAAATAGAAATTACAAGACCATGGTAGGCCACTAGTATTGTTGACCGATTTACTTTTTTGGATAGGTTGTATAACATAAACGTGGCTGTGCTCAGACGTTTACAGATATCTTCTGCTTGCGGCTTCCATGTTAAACTGGCTATCAATTAAGATTCCTAGAAATTTTGTGCTATTCACTTTATCGATAGTTTGGCCATTGTAGTTGATATCCATGTCACCTGGAGATATACGTTGGTGAAAATGCATAGTTTTAGTTTTTTGTAGATTAATAACTAGGTTATTATTGTCAAGCCATTTTATTAAACTGCTGATCGAGTTATTGATGTCATTTACGTATGAGTCTCATGAAACTGGTACATGAAACAATTGAAGTACTGTCGTCTGCAAATAAAATCATTGGATTAGATATATGGCGTGGCAGGTCATTAATATAAAGTAGGAATAGTAAAGGTCCGAGGACACTTCCCTGCGGAACTCCATATTTTATTTCTATAAATGACGATAAAGTTTTTTGTTCCTTCCTAGATTTGAAACATAAGCGTGATATTTCTGTACATTGTCTACGGCCTTTGAGATAAGTTTTTATTAAGTTAAGAGCATTGCCACGAATACCGTACGCATCAAGTTTGGTTAAGAGAATATCGTGGTCCACGCAGTCAAAGGCTTTCGACATATCGGCATATATTGCACATACCGGTATTTTGGAATCTACTTTAGCCATTATTTCATGGAGAAAATCAAAGATGGCCATGTTAATATTTTTATTTTTCCTGAAGCCCATTTGTTCGTCACATAGTACGTGGTATTTAGTTAGGAAGTTGTCAAGAGATTCATAGATAACTTTCTCTATGATCTTGGAGAATATAGAGATAAGAGCAATTGGCCTATAATTTACCATTTCTTCTTTATAGTTTTTTTTATATACTGGTATGACTATTACGCTCTTGAGACTTTCTGGAAATACGCCAGACTGTATGCTTACATTAATAATATGAGCCAGGGGTTCAGCTATATAATGTGCAACAAATTTGATAACTGTTGTTGAAATGCCATCGAGGCCAGAGCTCTTTTTATTTTTCAGGTTTCTAATTATACGCATTACATCTTGAGGTATAACAGGGGCCATAAATATTGTATGCGGGTTTATATTTATGTTAATGGTATCGCATAACGTATGTTTAGGTATGCCAAAGGTTTGTTCAATGAAAAAGTTATTAAAAGATTCAGCTATTAAATTAGGGTTTGATATTATTTTATCTCCTTTTTTTATTTGAGAAATGGGTTCTCTTACAATTTTGTTGTTATTAATAATTTGCCAGGCCGTTTTGGATTTTTTTCCGAGTTATTTATTAAGTGGTTATTCTGCGCTGTTTGTGTAAGTTTAATAATTTTCTTAAACCTCCTTGAATAAATCTTAAATTTATTTTTGTTTTCAGACGTTGTTTCAGCGAGATCAGCTTATACTGGAAAAATATAGCTTGATGTATAGCCGTGTGTACAAAGTTGTGTGTGTAAGTTTATGACGATTCTGCTTTAGGATCAGCGCAAACTGTAAAAAAAAAGTACAAAAAACACAAATTTGTGCAAATTGCTCGAGTATGTTCTAAACTGTCAAGATTTTTGTGAAAATATACGCGAGCACGCTCGAACACTCGTGGAATCATCTTTTGCACGTTATTTTGAACTCTAGTTCAGTTGTGATTGTGTTCATTATCAATTAACGAATGAAAAACTGCTTAAACAGTTTGCTGCTCTGTCTGCGCTGATCCTTATAGAGCATGGTCTCTGTCTGTCATACTGGTGTGTCTCTTTCTAAAGCTTGTTGAGTATCTAGCTGTAACCCCTGTGAATTTTTTATTTTTTTATTATACGTTTTATGCAATTTGCGGGTCAGTTTCAGGTTGTAGCTTGATCAAAATATGATTCGCGACTGTATTATCTATTTATGTATTATTTTAAAATTTCATTGAATGACTGTTTCATGAAATCATGACATTGTCGAACAAATCTAACTTAGAGAGATTTATTAATGGTTCTAATGATTATAATTCTGTAAATACTGTCATATCTCAAACAAACAAATAAAAAAATTACAAAAAGTTCAGCTTTAATATTAGTCTATATAAATATTTACAATGGTAACACAATTCACGGACCACAGCTGAACAGAATCGGTTGTATGTACTTCAAATTGTAGAAGGTGTATACTGTCACATTACCGATGAAGTGTACCACTGAAACAAGCAGAAAAAGAGACTTCAAATAATTCCTTCGTGAAATTGACATATTATATTACTTAAAAAAAAAAAAGTTGGAAATAATATAATATAGAACCATAAAAACCTATTTTATGTAAAAAAATATTGTTTATTTGCATTTATTATCTTTCTTTTCTTTTTTTTTTTTTTTCTTTTTTTTTTTTTTTTTAAAAACGTTGCCCCACACTAGGAATTTCTCCTGTATCGTGGGTGCGTTTACAAACATTTAAATTCACATACACAAACAGCCAGACCCGAAACAACTACTTGTAGGTCATACAAATATTTGTTCCGTGCGGGAATTGAACCCGCGACACGCAGCGCAGCAGTCAATCGCTTAACTAACTGCTTGTCTGTCTATTAATCACCCTTTCACGCTTTAACGGCTAATTAATTTAGATGATAGATAAAACGGATAGGCCATAACCTGGGTACCAGTAGCGCGTTCCCGTGGGATAATTTCCGACATCCAAGCGGGCGCAGCCGCGGGCAAAAGCTAGTATTTATATAAAATTCAAATTTAAGAAGACTTGGCAGGGTGTAGGTTATATAAATGCAGACACAACCGGCGAACCGTTGCCTACTGGAAGTGGCACGTTTTGCTGAATCGCATCTCGGTTTTGCCGGGTTGCTATCCTAATATTTTAGTGAAATTAAAATAGCTAATGCACCTTTCATGATATATAAATTTAACGCTGCAAAATATCAGTTGAATATATTTTGTTGCTACTGTTTATTTATTAGATACATTTATTATTTTTATACATTACACGCATTAGTATTTTTTTTTTATTTCTTCCCGTGGGTGTCGTAAAAGGCGACTAAGGGACTTACTAGAGTATGGGCGTAGCAGCGTTCTCTATGCATTTTAACACCATACTGCGATCGCCAACCCGCCTGCCAAGCGTGGCGATTATAGCGTGGCGATTATGGCGCGACAGTCAGCGACATAGAAATTGTGCTACCAGTCTAGCGTCGCGCCCGCGATATCGCACCAGTCTGTACGAGACTTTAAAACTGAATGGTTTATCTAGATTGCTTTTACGTAAGTAGAATTTCAACATTTATATCTGTAATTTTTATGGCAAAGAGTATTCTATTCTATCTCCAAAGACGTTTTAGATCTTTCGAACAACAACTTTGGATCTTTGGCATCTTTGGTCTTTGGATCTTTGGTTTAATTTTTCATCAGTTTTTCCAGTAGAAAGGGTTTGGTGAGGAGTATTGTACACTTGTACCTATGCCTGGACTGGATGAAACGTAACTAGCGCGTTTGCGGTTAAGATTTTTATTCTCACCCTTAGATTCTTAGCAATGATCCATCGGTCAAATTTGACCGCAAACGAAATAGTTACGTTTACTCTCTTGCAAACTTACACTTGGGGTACTGGTTTCCAGGAGAAAACGAAGTACTTTAATGTTCTTTTTAAGCTTACCTGATCCCAACATAGTAGCTACTCCGACAACACACGCATTACTAAGAAGAAAGTGTCTGTTTTCCGGTAGAAGTACCTTGTAAGTATCTGTAAACAAAGAAGTATAGGATAAATTTAAATTATTTCGCGAGAATCCGCAGACGTGACGAGTATCGATATCTTAACATGATAAAATAAAAAGCTAATTGATTTAATGATATTTTTTTTTTAAAGTAAAACTTCTTTAGGCACGCTTGACTTAGGGAGTAAGCTGGTGAATGCATGACGGGAGCGTTACGGAAGTAACGAGAGCGTTACGGAAGTATAATTAGTATTACTTTAGTTTGTAAGTTTTACTTCAGTCGTGTGGCACACTCGTATTTTTTTTATAAACGACCTTATGTACAGGTTGTAAAAGAAATTGCGTGCCATAACAAAAAAAGAAAAACAATAATAAACACAAAAAGATATTGCAAGATCAACCTAATTTAGTATCTACTAACTTAAATTATTTTATTTAAACAAATAAAATAATTTTAATTCTAAACGATTGCTATTTTAAGTTAGTAACCTATACTAATTAGGTTGATCTTGCGATTTTTTTTTCCTGGTTTCCTTTATCGATACTGAACCTTCCCCTAAGCTATGGCACGCAATTTCTTTAACACCCTGTATATTACTAGTTTAAGCCCGCGGCTTTGCTCACGTGGAGGTCGGCAATTATCCCACAGGAACGTCCTACCTGGATCAAAAGTATCCTATGTCCTAGGTCATGGTCTAACCCATGTGTGCCCAAATTTCATCCATCCGTGCAACTGTTTTAACTTGAAAGCGTAACAAACAAACAAACTCAATTTCACATCTACAGTATGTAACAAAAACCCTGTTGTTCCTTTTAGGGACGTATACATTAACCTACAAGCACAACATTGGTGGAATTATAATTTAAAAAAATTAAGCATTGGCTAGTCGAGAAGTCAAAATCAAAGAACTAAAGAGGTAAGAAATCAGTTAAACATTACAAATATGAATAATTAAATATTTATTTTAATTATTTTTGTTAAAGAGTTAATATAAATTACTTGCTTTATTACGTATGTATATCGATTCTTAAAACGTAGGTTGAAAGAACAACAGGGTTTTTGTTACATATTGTATAATAATAATTATAATTCAATCATAATTCGAAAGACACGTGGCGCTATCTATTATCATAAGAACGTTATTGTGGTTTTCCTCCGGAACAGTACTTTTTTTCGGGATGAAAGGTGCGCTATGTTCGTTTCTGGACACATGACGACATATTAAAATAACCCACCCCCACCCAGCTAGTTTTTAAATTATCTGTAAGTTAACAAACTTTTATATGCCAACAGGCAGAATGTACTGGAAATATATCTAAAACTAACACCATCATTGTAATACCTGCATTCTATACAAATAAAGAAATTATTATTATTATTATTATTTTCTTTTATTTCACTATATATACATATCAATTATATTTTTAAATATTAGAATATAAAAACATTTAAAAATATAAAAAATAGTAGCCCACCGGTATCGGGAACAAGGTCCAAGCTACCGGCGCGGCGGTCAGGGCTCCAGAGAGAGGAACCTCCTGACAATGCGAGCCGTGTCCAGAAGTACCGCTCTCTGAATCAGGCCCTTAATCCAGCTGCCCAACGAGAGCCTCCTTAGGTGTTGGTCGAGGCTCTTGGCAATTAAGCCATTGGCTGATACAACTATCGGCACAATGATTGCTGAGTCCACATCCCACATGTCGACAACGTCGCGAGCCAAGTCAAGATACTTGATTTGTTTATCTTTCTCGGCTTATTATTATTATTATTTCCTTTATTTCACTTAAGTACATACAAATTATATTTTTAAATATTAGAATATAGAAAAAGAATATAAAAACATTTAAAAATATAAAAAATAGTAGCCCACCGGTATCGGGAACAGGGTCCAAGCTACCGGCGGTCAGGGCTCCAGAGAGAGGAACCTCCTGACAATGCGAGCCTTGTCCAGAAGTACCGCTCTCTGAATCAGGCCCTTAATCCAGCCGCCCAACGCGAGCCTCCTTAGGTGTTGGTCGAGGCTCTTGGCAATTAAGCCATTGGCTGATACAACTATCGGCACAATGATTGCTGAGTCCACATCCCACATGTCGACAACCTCGCGAGCCAAGTCAAGATACTTGATTTGTTTATCTTTCTCGGCTTTCACGAGGTTCCCGTCATGAGGGACCGTTATGTCAATAATCATTGTGCACCGCTCTATTCGATCCACCACCACTATATCAGGCTTATTGGCAACAATAGTCCTGTCAGTGATGATGGATCAGTCCCAGTACAATGTGATATTTCCATTCTCGAGAACTGGGTCGGGCACATACCTGTAGTACGGCACCTCAGATTCTACAAGGCTGTATTTCAAAGCAAGTTGCTGATGGATAATCCTGGCTACAAGGTTGTGTCTATGCAAGTACTCTTCATTAACAAGACGAGAACACCCGGAGATAATGTGTCGGATTGATTCTCCCGGACGGTGGCATGCCCGACACACGTCAACCGTGCCGTCCTTCACAATAAATCTCCGGTAATTGTTCGTCATGATAACTTCGTCCATAATTGCACAGACAAACCCTTCGGTTTCCCCAAAGAGGTCACCGAAACGCAGCCAGGCTACGGACGCTAAAAAGTCTACATCGGGTTCATGTAGGGCCCGGAAAAAGCGTCCGTGAAGCTCCTTACTTTGCCATACCTCCCTGCGATCGTTAGTGTCAAGCACGACAGGTTTGCGCCAGTTCTCTTTAGCCAAGGAGAGCGGGGTGAGGCCCTTGTCCACCGCGACCACATCTCGATGCATCCCCACATCGGCTTCTAGGAAATATTCCCTGAGACTGCGTATCTCGCGGTTGTGGAGGGTCTTAGCGTTTAAAAAGCCTCGACCTCCACATTTTCGCGGGATATACAGTCTCATTACCGAAGATCGTGGGTGATGCATTCGATATGCAGTCAGCAGCGTACGAACCCTCCTATCCAGGGCGTCGAGTTCGGTCTGAGTCCATTTGAGTATGCCGAAAGAGTACATCAAAACCGGCATGACCCAACCGTTGAAGGCACGCACCTTGTTTCCGCCTGACAGAAGACTATTCAATACTTTCTTCAGGCGGCCAAAGAAGCGGTCCTTCAACGACTGCTTCATGTCAGTAGCATTGATGCCCAACGCTTCCGACATACCCAAATACTTATAGGTTTCGGATGCGGAGAGGGCTCTGAGGTTTATGGAATCCGAGAGTTGGGTTCCCATGGATTCCACAATCTTCCCTCGCTTTACATGCATAACCGCACATTTGTCCACACCAAATTCCATCCTGATGGCACTACTGAAAGTTTCAGTTACTTTCAGTAGCTCCATCAGTTGCAAATTGTTGGGGGCAAAGAGTTTTAGGTCATCCATGTAGAGGAGGTGAGATATAACCTGACCACCTCTCCTCAACCGATAGCCTAGACCTGAATCCTCCAGCAGTGTGCTTAGAGGATTCAAGGCTAAGCAGAACCAAAGCGGACTCAAACTATCGCCCTGAAATATGCCTCGCTCGATCCTTATCGATTCGCTATTCCTCTGGATATTTCGACATCCTGGATAGCGAAGGACTGTCCTCCATTGCCTCATACATGACATCAGGAAGGTGCGCAGAGTTGCATCTACTTTATACAACTCCAGCACCCTCATGAGCCATGTATGTGGCACCGAATCATAGGCCTTCTTATAATCTATCCAACATGTCGACAGATCCTTTCGGGAACGTCGAACCTGTTGGCTAATGGCCATATCAATGAGGAGTAACTCCTTAGTACCGCGAGACCCGTTCTTACATCCATTTTGAGAGGCAGACATGACGGAGTTGTTGTCTATATGTTTGTTAATTTTAGCTCTCAAAATGGATGTAAGAACTTTATAGACCGTCGGTAAACACGTGATCGGTCTATAATTTTTGGGTTCCGCGGTGCTACCTGATTTATGGAGCAGGTGGGTTATTCCTGTCGTTAGGAATTGGGGTAGCGAACCAGACTCCAAAGCAGTCTGGTACTGGGCCGCCAAGCCAGCGTGCGATCCAACAAACCATTTGATCCAGAAGTTGTGCAGTCCGTCCGGTCCTGGGGACTTCCAGTTAGGCAACGGACGGACCGCACGAGCTACATCTTGGGGGCAGATGGAAATAGCCCCCATTTCTGGTATTGGATCGCAGGCTCGCTCAACTTTCCGAGTCCAATCACCTTCAGTGTGACCGACAGGCACCGACCAGATACTGCGCCAGAAGACATGGCATCATTATCCGGCAGGTGCGTGTCAGTCACATCTTGATTCGGTCGCTCCCAATCCCACCTTTCATTGCTCTGGAAGGTGCGATTCTGAGTGAATCGGTCCACACGCCGCTTATACCTACGAATACGGTTCGCCCAAGCATACACTTTCTGCTTCAGGAAGTCTATGCGCTCTGTGACACGAGACAAATAGTCCTCAGGGCTGGTACCAGTCCCTGAGAACGCCCGCCTCACAAAGCGCATCACTCTTGGGCGAGTATTGCCCTCCCTGAAGCAGATTAGTTTGCCGATGAGCGCTCTGGCCCCACCAATACGACGCTCAATTCTGCACTGCCAAGCTGGTACGACTGGTTTCGGTCGTGTAGCTATAAAGACATTAGGAAATTTTACGTGAGCTACACGACATGCCGCTACAGCCGTGCAGTACAGAATCGAATGAGTATCAGTGAGGTTTTCGCAGTCATCAAAATAGTTTGACAACTGCAAACCCAGAGCTGCCACCAGCGCCCTATTTTTGTTATGCATGGGCAAACGAGGTAAGCGTGGCCTAAGTTCGGGTGACATAAACCGATATTCCCGAATCGCACCCTCCAAAGCACTCCTCAATTTCTCATTGCACTGGGTACTTACGTTTGTAGCCCTGTCATCATTCCCCTCGTCAGCTTGGATTGTGTTGGACTGCGGTGGTTCTACAACAGTCTGCGAGAGGGGGGCGATGACATGGCTACTCCGCATTTCAGTTCGCAGGCAATCAAGTACAGTGTCATCCAACATATGATTACGCTGGATGACCCGCACCTGATCCGATAGTCGCTGTGCCGAAACGTTGACAGCTGGCTCAAGCACCTGAAAAAGAGAGAGCATCCGAACACGGTACGCGGTCAGATTGTTTCCTCCCTCTGTAGCCCCATAGTATGAGCGCATGACGTTCTCATTGATAGTTCGTGTCCATCTCATGCGCTGCACACTTCCGCCGGGAGCTGGGACCCTATCAGAGGCCGGTGGGCCTCGAGGTCCTAAACCATCCGGCGGCCGGCGTCCTCCCCGTCGACGAGCAGGTGGTGGCGTCGTGGGCGGGGAGAAATACTCGTCGCTTGAGCTCGACGCAACTGCCGCGGCCGGTGTCGTCACAGTGGGGCTGGGTACCGGTGGCGGCGAGGCGGAGCTAAGCGAAGAGTCCGGAGGTGGTAGGCGTGTTCTTAGTGCCGCTGATCTTGTCAACATCTCATAATAACTTCCATTCTATTTCATTGATTTCTATTTTCTGATTTTCAGATGTGACATGACAGATGTCATAACTTATTCGGCAGTTGTTGAATCATGTTTAAAATAAGGGTGTATACCGGTATTCCTCTTTTTGAGATAAAATGGTTTCACGTTTCTTGCGGGTTTTTTAAAAGCACATTCAAAACTATAATAATGCGTCGAAAATGGTTTAAAACTGTTAAAATATATGAAAATTACCTAGAAGATCAAAATTCGAGACGCCTGTTGACGTTGGTGTTGCCAGCTATTATTATTATGCAAAATTTCAGGATGATCGGTTCATTGGTTTAGGCGTGAAAAGGTTACCAAACAAACAAACTTACTTTCGCATTTATAATATTATAGTTAGGAAGTTAGGATAAGATTAGTATTAGGAACTGCCGGCCGTGGTCGAGTCGATGGTCGGCAGCGAGGAGTCCTGGGACGCGGTGGTATCCTTCTGCAAAACAGTCGTGTCGCAGAAGGAGGCTGCGGAAAGGGAGCGGGAGATCTCGTCCGCTCACCCGGCCCACAGCAGGCGCACTGAGCGTCGGCGGAGGGCTGACAATGCCCTCTTCCAGCCCCCCTAAATGGGTCCAGGGACGGTGGACTTGGGGACGACCGCCGCCTTTATCACACAGGATCTGAGGTGGCGGCGCGTAGTGTTCCACGCGCGCCCCTTTTAGACGTCGCGGGGGGGGGGGGGTCAAACACATAATCCCCCCCTCAGACTTGAGGTAGCCCGCATAGGCGGGCCGGCACTAGCCGGGGATTGCGGAAGTAATAACAGATCCCAAGATCCCCGGTGCAAGTGTGGGAAGGGAACACTGGAGTGGCAGTAGTAACACGAAGTGACAGCTTGAGCATGGAATAAGTACTTTTTCTTTTATTTTATTCAGGGACAATAAACAGCTACAATATGTGTTGGAACAGAGAAAAGATATTACAAAATATTAACAATATTAAAGCCCACTACATTATCCACATCATATTAACAAAAGAAAATATGACAATGAGTGCCACTAGATATGTAATAAATAATCACATCACATTAATAAATATTAATAACATCATGCAAAATAGTAAGTCCAATTGATTGTTTGGCAACAGAGTAATAATTAACACTAAACACAAATAAATAATAAAATCTAGACTAGTTTACATGCCTAAAAACAATATTGGTTTAAAATAATTTTCATAACATTACATTTAAATTGCATGGAATTAGTAAGTACTATATATACTCCATTTGAAATAAGATTAGACATTTAAATAAACTTGTTTACAGTCCGTTCAACCAATTTTGAGTTCTATTCTTTAAGCATAAGGATGGCATTAAAAGCAAAAACGTAGTTACAATACCAACTGTTTATTACAGATGCCATTTGTCATGCCTCCAACGCAATATAAGTCAAAATCGGTTGAACGGACTGTAAAAAAGGTTTATTTAAATGTCTAATCTTATTTCAAACGGAGTGTAGATTGTAAGTAGAGGGGTCGAATTTCGACTAGTGGACGACCACTGGTAATGAATAATTATTCGAATATTCCAGTATTTAGCTTTTTTAAATTTTGAGGTTAATTTCTGACGCTGCTCAGTTGCTTATTACCAAGGTGAGATGTCAGATGTTTACACATCTTAATGCGACTAGTGTAAGGCTCGCTCGTTTGTTTGTGTAATGTTTTTTTTTCTTTTTTGAAAACGTTGTAGCACTTTAAACCTTAATATTACGCAAATGGATCCCTAAATCGAGAAATGGTTTTCACAGACCCGCAATATTGTTGAACGGCCTATCCAAAGATACCCCACACCATGGGATAGACTAGAAAAAAAATATCAGTCCCATTTTACGCGCAAGGGCCCCCCTTGCGCGTAAAATCGGGATGATATTTTTTTTCTAAAATCAAATCTTTAAAAAAAAAAAATTAAGATTTGATCTTAGCACTTTGTTGGCGTGATTAATATGTACACCTATGCCAAATAACAGCTTTCGAGTACTAAGAATATCTGAGCTAACCTGGGGACAGACGCGAGACGGACAGACAGACAGACAGACTTTTTTGACTACGGAACCAACTCGAATATAATATTTACGCGTTTTTTTGCTAACCTCAAATAACAAACGTAACATCGCACATCCCTCTTAGCATTCTCATCTCAGCTGCATGCAATTGCCTTTCATTCTACACTTTTGTAGCCCAACATTCTGATCCATACAAGACAGCAGGTCTAATCATTGTTTAATATTTTTTATATTTTATATTCTCCCCACTATTTTTGCAATGTATTATAAAGAGCTAAGTACTAAGGAATCAAGACTAGAGCCCAAATAACTTACTACGGTATCTCAGGAACTCTGCACCTCAGTCTATTCGTCAAGCATTTACGAGAGATTTCACGGAACTGAATTCAAGCACTTGGCGAATCTATGAAAATATGGCGTAAAGTTTTGCACCTTGCACCTTTCTCCAGACATAAACTCTTGAAAATAAACTTTTACTGCTTTGGCTCTTGTTCGTGGTTGTATTTGCAAAAGAGGTTTTGGAACGAAGTTTCTTATCGCACGTTATTCTCTGCAGACCTGGCAGAGCTAGAAGTGTTAGTGTTAGACTGGAGGCCGACCCCAACATTGTTGGGAAATGACCAGGTAGATGATCAAAACGTTTTAAAAAAAGAAATAAAAAACATTACACAAACAAACGAGCGAGCCTTACACTAGTGCCATTATGATAGTAGAGTCAAGTGTCTCCCCCTGCCAGCTGAATGGTTATTTCTGGATATCTGAACATTTTTATGGCAGTAGTATTATAATATAACGAAATTAAAAGGAAAACTATCACAGCTAAGTAGGCTTTACAAGTTAACGAGTAATAGTCGACCCACTTAATTTTTTTGTTGGAGAATTAACTGTGACGTACATATATCGATGTATGGGAAAACATGTTTTTAAACTACAATGTTAAGTTTATTTTTGGGATAAATTCATCGCAACTACGATGCGTGGTCCGACACGCACTTGGCCGGTTTTTTTAATAAATAGGAATAATTACAGGTTCGATGAAATACATGCCATAACTGATGAAGGCTCTGAATCAAAATTAAAATCTCATGGAAGCTTTTGATTGATTTAATTGATAAAAGACAACAGGTTTTCCGAAAGAAAGGGCTGATCACAATTTTTTCCGTGACACAAGAGAAATGACGATCAAACGTAATGATAGAATAAAATAAAGTAAAAGGTAGAATAAAATAAAACCTCTTACCTCTTTCCAAAACCAGTAGTGCGAAATGAATCTTCATAACGGACAACACAAACATGTAGATCCAAAGAACAGTCGACATTAGGATGTAATACTGAAAACAATGTTACGTCACAGTATAAATATATGAACAGTACTGAAACTACGTAATAAACGTTTGAATTGGCACACTCACAGAGATGCGCTCATTGACGAGACCCCAAAGTGGTTTTCGCGGTGCTGTCAGTCGCGGTTGCCTTTTTGACAGTAGGGATGCAAGAAGTTCCAAAAAATATCGATATATATATAGTATCGATATTTAAAAAAAATATTAATATCGATTTGAATATATAGAAAAAAAAAACAATATATCGGTGAAATTTTCTAAAAAGTATATATACTGTATGAAATCGTATTGTGTTTGTTTTTTTTTATTCATGTAAATTCCAAACTAGAAACATCATTTCTGATGTAAACTATAAAACATTGATATAAATAACTTTTTGTACCTTTTTCAACATTTTTGATACTTGATATTTTATATCGAAATAATAGATATCTCCGAAAAATATCGATATATCCATACATTGATATTTTTTCTATATGCTTAGTCGAGAGGAGTGGTCGCCGCGCCTAACGCTCCAATGAAGCGTAGGTAATTTTTTCAACAATTAGGCCTAGTTAACATACGGTCCATATTTATACTGTGGTTACATTAAGAAAGTCTTGCAGTAAAGGATTACCTTATAACTCTTTTGGTGCAAAATTTCAATACAATCTGCACCCGCGCAGCACCCTTTCTATCACAAACCAAAATATTTGAAATTTGTATGCTCGACTCGTTCCGTGTGGTGCCGGACGTAAAGAATAGCACTTCCCCATTTCTTCCCGTGGGTGTCGTAAAAGGCGACTAAGGGACTTACAAGAGAATGGGCAGCAGCGTTCCCCATGCATTTTAACATCTACTGCCATCGCCAACCCGCCTGCCAAGCGTGGTGATTATGTCAAGTCCCCCCCCCTTTGGGGGAGGCCTATGTCCAGCAGTGGACGTCTTTCGGCTGAAATGATGATGATGAATGATGCTCGACAGCGTAAATAACACAAAGAATGTTGATGAACTTTATAAATGATTGCCTTTGTAAGAATGTTACGCAATTACTCCGGGGGTAAAGGACAGTGGGTAACAAAAGGGAAATGTGTTATTTTTAATTAATTTTTCAGACAACTTACCAAAATATATAATTAAATTGTAAAACATAATTTAATAAATAACTTACCCACATAACCTTCTTTTTTTCCAACTTTAAAGATGTTAGTAACATCATTCCATTGACTACAAGAAGAACCGAACCACCGAAAGACATCAAACTTATTACTGAAAGCATTACAGAATAGTTTTTTTTTTTTATTTGGGATGGGTTTGCTCTTAACCTTAGTCTTAGAGTGAGCTTACCTGAAATGAAGGAAAATAAGTCATACGTACCTTTATCATGGCCCTTTCCCAACTGTATTAGGGTAAGCTTCTAGTCTTACTGCATGCATCTGAGTACCAGTATTTTACATGACACGATAGCCTATCTGACCTCTACAACCCAGTTACTTCGCAACACATTACCTCTTGGTAAGGCTGGCTGTTGCTTAGCCACGAGATCAAAATAAGGAAATAAAAGTTTCACTAACAGGTAATTTTCCGGTATTGCCACTGCAAGGCACAGGCCGCTTTTCTATAGCGAATGAATGAGCATTGAACGCTAGGGATGCTCATCTCAAATTGCGATTTCTAACCATTAAACCTAGGCAACGCTACATCGAGGGGCGTACAATGGTACACTAGCACCACTCCTGCAGAATTTAAACCGAATGTAACGTTCTGTATTTTAAGAGAAAACGTGGTCATGTGGTCGTTAGCGTTCATTCAATAGGTACTAACGTATTCCTACGTTTTCTCCCTGGTTAATGATACTAGTACAAATATTTTTAACGATATAAAAATCTCAAATGCAAGCCTACATTTAATTGTAACTCGAGTTTTTAATAACAGTTTATCTAAAAAAAATGAAATTGAAAATATCTTAAGTGATCAGTCTGTTGATCACCCAGCGTCGAGCACTACATTAAAATTTTGGCTTGTTCCCGTTGAGTTACACCGTTTTATGTTACGCTGTTACCCATTGGTAATAAAATTACCGATTAGTAATACTGTAACTCAAAGCCACATTTTTTTTCCCTTTGAGTGACAATGTAACTCAACAGAACGCTGTGTTCCCGTTAAGTAACACCTTCTTGGGTAAAAGCATTGTTCAAACACATCTTGACTTAAACAAGGTTATTTATAGAACTAGTTAGAGTAGGTTAATTATTTAAAAAAAAATGGTTAAGTTAGGTTAAAACTGTGACCTTCCTACGCACGAGCCGAGCGAGCGAAGCGAGCGGTGCCGCGGCAGCGGCCGACGAGTGCCAGAAACGACTAGAGTACATATAAAAAAAGTATGGAAAAAAAAGAGATTATTTTTAGCAGGCTATCAAGAACCGAACTAGTTACACAAGGTTATTTATAAAAAAAAAATGGTTAGGTTAGGTTAGGCTTAGTTCTGTAACTCTTTGGGACATTTGTTCCCGATATGTAACCCTATTACGTACTACTAGGTTGCAGTGTAAATTGATGGAAAAAAAACCGTGGCTTGGAGTTACAGTGTTACTAATCGGTATGTTTTTCCCAATGGGTAACAGTGCACCAAAATGGTGTAACTCAACGGGAACAAAGGAAAATTTTGCGCCTATATTGTGCTAGGAATTTTTTATTTTTTTCTTGAATAGTTGCTATATAAACATTTATCATTTTAAATTTGCAATTCACTCATGATGTAGGTATCTACTCATCATTTGGTGGTTGTTCCTCTTCCTGTTGCTGTAATGGAGTATTATCACAGTGTATCATAATGCAATAACAAAATATCCTTATTATAGGAATGCCGCGTTGTCATCGTCACATGTAATAGTGTCTTTTGGAAACAGGCAGGATGCACTGATTGAAAACCTCCGTCTTTAGGCTCTGTGGAATACACGACGAGGAGACTCAACGAAGCTTCCGAAATGCTGCCCAGCCCAGCTTCAACATGATGATATAATAATGATGAGTTGTAAATTTATATTCAGGACGGGTTTTATTATACAATATGTAACAAGAACCCTGTTGTTCCTTCTACCTACGTTTTACGAATCGGTATACATACGTAATAAAGCAAGTCATTTATAAAACTGTTCAACAAAAATAATTAAAATAAATATTTAATTATTAATATTTGTAATGTTTAACTGATTTCTTACCTCTTTAGTTATTTGATTTTGACTTCTCGACTAGCCAATTCTTAATTTTTTTTAATTATAATTCCACCAATGTTATGCTTATACAGCGTGTTACGGAAAGGGTATATCCATACGAAAAGGGTGAACAGTGCATCTGGTACAGAAGCTCTGTACAAAATTTCAGCTCAAAAAGAGTAACTTTGAAAATATTTGTTTTTTTTTTATTTCTATAGTTTTTTTAAATATAAATAATAAAAAACGTGTCACCGGACTACGAGGGTCATTATCCATTATCTGTGTCTGTGCGCTAGTACACACACACACCTACCACAGCTCTGCGACATGGCGCCGCACCGCGGCGGCGCGGCGGCGCGGGTGGTACGATTGGCGGCGGAATCAAAAGAATGGATTAAAACGTGTACCGATCAGCTGACTTGTTCTAGTGATGTGTAGAATTCAATTGGAAACATTTGATTTTTACTAGTTAAATGTTTCTTAACTTTTTTAATTATGTAGGTATTATTAAAAACAATATGCCATGTAGTTTGTTATAACTAATAGAAACCGTGCCTTTGATATGTATATACCCTTTCCGTAACACGCTGTAGATTAATCTATACGACCCTAAAAGAAACAACAGGGTTTTTGTTACATACAGTATAGGTACTTTTACCAACTAAAAATAAGTTTGTGGCTAAGTATTAACAGCAGCACGGCTCGATCGATCAGGTTAAACTACGCTTGCCGCGGTTGGTCCGTGGATGGGTTTTTCTAAATTCTGTATTAAAAAGAACCACGTTCTTATGTTCTTGTGTTCATGTTCTTGTGTCACGAGTGATAAGTAATTTAATCTAATTTAATTTTTGACGTGATAATTATTTTAAAACATAAAATAGTGTTGATTGTAGGTACTTTACACAAGTCCGTTTCTTAAAGTGTTTATTATTATATCAGAATATAATAATAAACATGTCATGTGTTTTATGTGTGTCATTGTCACTATTATGTCTACATTTTTTCAACTACACTAACTCTATCTCTATCTCCATGGATGGGTGATCATCTTTACATGCCAAGACCCCTCCGTGCCTTGGAAAGTACGATAAGCCGTTGGTCCCGGCTGTTATCTGATCTATAGATCTTTAACAGTTGTTACGGGTCGTCAGAAGCTCGAATATCTGACAACCAGTCCTTACCTAGGGGTATCATATTACCCAGTAACTGGGTTGAGGAGGTCAGATCCATGTAAAATACTGATATTCAGTTGCATCCGATTAGACAGCTGTGCTGCTGGGGAGTATGTTGCGCCACTTCTTCTTCCCAGCTAAAGCACTAGGAAGTGGTGAAGGGTGGGCGTTTTTGGGGGACTGTCTCATGTAATTTTGACGTTCGAAAAGTGCTGATTCTCAGCCTAGTTTGAATTAATGACTTTTGATTTTTGATTTTGATTTAGACTAGACGCCGACTCCAACTTAGTTGGTAAAAGGCTAGGCAGATGATGACTTAACTAAATAATGACTTGACTACTAAATAATGCCTTAACTAATAAAGCTAATACATTACTTACTCCTAGATTACTACTACTATTAGCTACTTACGCATAGAATTTTCAGTCCCATACAATTTATCGGAATGACAAGCAAGTAACATGAGAAGTATTATCAGGATCGATCCAACGATGACTTCGCCTAATGCTATCCACTCGACTACGGGGCGCATAGTTGGTAAAACGCTAGGCAGATAATGACTTAACTAAATAATGACTTAACTACTAAATAATGACTTGACTACTAAAGCTAATAGATTACTTACTCCTAGATTACTACTACTACCAGCTACTTACGCCTTGAATTCTCGGTCCCATACAATTTGTCGTAATGACAAGCAAGTAACATGAGAAGTATTATCAGGATCGATCCAACGATGACTTCGCCTAATGCTATCCACTCGACTACGGGGCGAAGTCGATTCACCAAACCTAGTTTCAGATTATTCCCATTCTCTGGCATGCTAGTGTTCACATTTTTATTTATCTCTTCAAGCTTTGTGATTTTTTCTGGCATGTACGTGTACAGCGTTTGATCAAGGATCTTGTTGAAATCAAACACTGAGGAATTCTGCATTTTGATATCTTGCTTAGATTTTTTTCTGGCTATACTTATTTTGTTAACGATTGCTGTTTTGGGTCGGGTTACGTTCTAATTTTGTATTTCTTTTGGCTGGTTTTCATTTCACCCACCACTCACGAAGTTGTCATATTTCTAGATTGACGTTGTCAATATGCGAAAACTGTTTTGAGGTTGTCTTTCCTTTTTTATTTTTCTCCTTCTTTTTAATGCACTGGGACATTCAACAATAGGTAGATGATGGTTGCTGAACTTGGAGGTTATGAGCTACTGCCCCATCCGATTGATACTATACATTCAGGCTGATTGTAAGTAGGTCTTGGGGTCTTGGGGTGCCCTTCTTTTCAGTCTTATGAAGGTAACTGGGTTTGACATTAGTTCCATTGCCAATTGATTTGGGTGTACTTTTAATCTGGTGGAGTATGTGGTAATAGAATAGAATAGAATAGAATACTCTTTATTATGTACACCATAAAAGTTACAGATATAAATGTTTAAATTTTACAATAATAATGTTTAATATTAGCTTTATGCAATCTGTCCTGGGAAATTCAACAACAGGTAGATGATGGTTGCTGAACTTGCACGTAATATAAAGCCACTGCCCCATCCGATCGATACTATACATTCATGCTGGTTGTAAGTAGGTCTTGGGGTCTTGGGGTGACCTTCCTTTCAGTCTTATGAAGGAAGGGTTTGACATTAGTTCCATTGCCTATTGATTTGGGTGTACTTTTAATTTGGTGGAGTATATGGTAAGATTAGCTTTGATTTCGTCTGTATCAGTTTTTATCTTTAAATCCTTGTGAATTCTCTCATTTGTGACGTACCAGAGCATTTACTACCTGTCGCAGTGTTTTTGATTGAAACCTTTGAAAGATTGCGATGTTGGACTTCACTGCCCCAAAGCTGGATACCATGACACCAGATAGATTTGAAAATGCATTTGTATAGAAGTAGTTTGCTTTCCAGAGATATTTCGGAGTTTTTGTTGGTCATCCAGTGTAAGCTACGGAGTTTTTGGCCTTTGGGCTTTGCTTTTGGTAAATATATGATGTCTCCATGTAAAGCGTCTGTCAAGGTGTATTCCAAGCCTTTCTTTTAGGGTTGAAACTTTTTGGTTCTGTCATTGATGCGTGATTGAGTTATCGTACGCGGTAGCCTAGAAAAACGATGGCCACCACCTCAGCCGCCACGTAGTGTCCGCAATTTACGGGCGAATGACGTCACTGCAACGTTATTTACGAAAGTAAGTTGATGTGTTTTCCTAGAGAGCGTTTTTGACACCGTAAAGTCAATCCTCGATGCTCAAAGATTTAAATCGCTAGATTTGCACTCACCGTACTTAGAGACACGAAAAAGTGCCCATACTGAGAATAGTGAGCTCACACATTATTTTAAAGCATTTCCATGACAATCAAGTCAAGTCACTGCGTCATAATCGTGATATCTAAATCGGAATGCAAATTATTGACGAGTGATTATGGCCTAATTCGGAATGCAGCCTAGGAAACCGTAGATTAACAAGTCAAACTGCAAGTACTGCAAGGTACTGCAACAAATTCCAAAATAATACAATCCAGGTTTTAAATCCACAACCTGAAACATACCTTTTAAGATGCTGATTGCTGGTATAAGTGAAATAAACGAGACAACACGTACTATTGATGTCGTTACAAAAATAATCCTCATCGCATCCTCCACAGAATATAAACTCAAAAGTACGTCTTCATTAGAAACACCAACTGAAGTCCCCCATTCTCTCCCCGTAAAGCATGAAACCCTACATCCATTCATCCACACATACATCCATACATACATTAACATCCACACTGGGCACCTCAAGCGTACGTAATCCAGCGGTGCAGTCAGCTCCATTAAATTAAATACTTAATGAGACTCCACATCGTGGTGCCACTAAGTAGATAGATACAAAAGTTTCATACTCAAATACTAATAAGGCAATCATCATTATCATCATTTCAGCGGAAAGACGTCCACGGCTGGACAAAGGGTTTCCCCAAAACGGGGGGGGGGGAGGTCCCACTATCACCACGCTTGCACACACGCCACCATCAGCGAGACATCTAAGTGAGCATGACCTACTCTCAGCCGCCAGGGCACATTCAAGTCAATGAAAGACATATTACCCGGTAAATGGACAGGCGGATTTGCGATCACAGTATGGTGTTAAAAAGCATAGAGAACGCTGCTGCCCATTCTCTAGTAAATCCCTTTGTCGCCTTGGGAAGAAATAGGATGGTGCGGTTAAGTAATAACGCACACGGATCGATCCATCAGGTTAAGCTACGCTTGCCGCGGTTGGTCCGTGGATGGGTGACCATCCTTACATACCAAGACCCCTACGTGCCTCGGAAAGCACGTTAAGCTGTACGCCGGCAAATTGCGAAAAAAAAATCAGCTGTCCCCTACATTTTGACGAGTTATTAGAACATAAATGTAGGGAACAGCTGATTTTTATTTCGCGATTTCAGGTTTCGTCCCCTAGTAAAAGTTGTTCATAATGATGATAACAATGACCCCTTAAGAGGTTGTGCGTTAATTCCGCGACATGTTGTATACAACGCGCTCCTCAAAGAGATGTCAGCACCAACTGACGGGGTCCGATAGGGCCAATGCCAGCCAGGGTTGCGATGCGAGTTTGTCCGAAAGGGATATCGTGGCCCTGCCACGGCTGCCACACAGGCATCTGAAGGAACACGGGTTGGTTTTAGTCAGTAAAAGTCTAACACGCCCTCCCGCTCCGCCCAGAGCGCGAGAAGTTATTTATTAATTTCACACCCAACAAAAAAAAAAGTGTGTATATACACGTATACACAGGCCGCTGCGCGTCGCCTGTCTGGCGCAACACGGCACATTAGCATGTCGGTGACGCGGGCATGTCGATTACGCGAACCCAAAAGTTTTGGCCCTACCAGAAATCGAAGGGTTTCACTTCAAAAAAATTTGAGTGTCGTGCGTGGAACATCCGGTTGGAACAAAATTCCTTTCGGTTTTTTTTCCTTTTTTGGAGTTTATTTTATGTAAGTATAACATTTTTCTTCTCGCTTTCTTTGGGAGTGATTTCGTGAAAAGGGATGGAAGTGCGTAACAGGAAGTGACAGCTTGAGCATGGAATAAGTAAGTACTTTTTAATAGCATGGAATTAGTAAGTACTATATAGATTGTAAGTAGAGGGGGTCGAATTTCAACCAGTGAGCGACCAGGAATGAATAAATATTATTATTCGAATAAATATTTCAGTATTTAGCTTTCTTAAATGTGGCAAATTTCTGTCAAAGTCAAATGATTTATTTAGGCACATTTATGCTAAGAACAAGGACATTTATGGCACTTTTGAACGTCAAAATGTACAAAGAAAATAGAATGGATTCTAGTCGCCCTTCCAAAAGGTAGCTTCGTATCGAGAAGAATGGGCAAGAAACTCTACCGTTACTCTTTTAAAATGTTTTACATTATTTTGTATAGGTACAGTAATTATATAATTATATGTGAAGACGATGCACCTAGAATAAAATTACTATACCAAGATAGGTAAAGAGATAGTAATAATGAAGGTAATCATTATTAAATTCACTCAGTTGCAGAAACGATCTTTAAATTTTAAAGACTACATTAAACACTAATGTAGCATTAAATCATTGCACGAAACCATTTTTTATTTTATTTTAATGTTCCATTAAATTTAACTAATGAAATGTCAAACCTAATGAAACCGGCCATTTTAAACACTTTTACGTTGCACGTAACTTCATTAGCGCCCATTAGCAGGTGGTGAACTTTAAGTTTGACATTTCAGATTTTTTTATTTCAATGGGCCGAAAAGCATCCATTAAAGAGCAACATTAGTGTTTTCTACGGTACTTGAATGCATTTCTGTAATTGAAAGATGTCTTTAACCAGTCTTTCGTCATTATCTGATTCTTATTTAGTAGATTTACCTCGCCGTCGAATCCCAGACCGAGTGAATTTATTTTTAAAACATGATGGAGAAGAGTTTCGTGTAAGGTATAGAATTTCCAAGGAGGCAGTTCTTCAAATTTGTGACCTACTACTTGATTAAGATTTAGAACCAGTGACGCAAAGAAATTAATCCATTAATGGCCTGACACAGTTTTTAATATGTTTGAGATTTTTCGCCACTGGATCTTTCCAGCAAGTATTGGGTGATTTAATAAACATAAATAAATCAACAGTTTGTCGGAAACAGGTTGGGTCGGGTTGTTTGTCAGTTGGTTTATACAAAAAGTATCCCGTGAACTAGCAAAATTAAGCCACCTCTATATTAAAATGCCAGACCGGACGGAACTACGTAGAGTTGCAGAAGGTTTTTATGAAATTGATGGATTTCCACGTGTGGCGGGAGCTCTAGACACATGTTAAAATTATTAGAATAAGGGGGATGCGCTAAGGTAGCCCACGAAATTCAAATTTTATTACGTTTTTTGTAATTTGCAGGTCAGTAACACGTTGTATGTTGATCTAATTATGATTTGCGGCCATAACCAATATGGCTTTACAGAATTATAATCATTAGAATATGAATCAGAAGTATAAAATTTGCAAAAAAACGTTGGTAAATTTGAATTTCGCGGGCTACCTTAGCGCATCCACCTTGTGCGGGTAATCACAGAATGTACAATAAATGTCATAAAAATAATAAAATTTATAATTAACAATTTAAAATAGAATAGTTGTGCACTCACACTCACCAACAACCTGAGATGTCAGATGTTACAAATTATAATTATTATATTATGCGACTACTGTGATGCTCGCTCGTTTTTTTTGTGCCCTGACGCGCATCCCGTACTTCTATACTGCAGTAATAACATAAAGATACGCATGTAAACGCAAACGTGTCGTAACGCTCACAATGTCACATTTTTTTCGGTCTACCCCTCATTCATCAAGTGTGCAGAGTACATAATACGGTAGAGTACAGAGTATATAATATATAATTATTATTAATATATAAATAAATATTATTAATGTATAAATAAATATTATTAATATATAAATAAATATTATATATATAAATATTATTATATAACATTAATATTATACAATCAATATTATAACGTGCTATATGGCATTACGTTCTTTTGAGGTGTTTGGTCCTTCTGAGTTTCTCTTGCGGAGCTTACCTGTGAACTAGTTACTTGCCAACTTAAGTCCGTGCTTAAATATTACGTTATAATTCGTGCGAGTAGTTCTTTTCTTTAATATAAGCAATTTATTTAATGAGAAAACTTATAATAAAATATTACTTTATTCATTATTACGGTTCCAGAAATATGTTTAATTTGAAATCTTTAATTTAATGTTTAATTATAAACCTTAATTTGACCAGTTTACGCAAGTTTCTGACTCATGAAACTTATTAATTGATAAACTATAAAATACGACGATTATAATAATATAACAATCATTACTGAACATTGACTTTGACTACCTTTTTATTTTTTATTTTTTTTGGGTGGGAAATTATCAAATAACTTCTCCCGCTCTGGGCTGAGCGGGCGGGCGTGTCAGACTTTTACTGACTAAAAACCACCCGTGTTCCTTCCGTTGCCTGTATGCCAGGGCCACGATATCCCTTTCGGACAAACTCGCAACCCTGGCAGGCATTGGCCCTAACGGACCCCGTCAGTTGGTGCTGACATCTCTTTGAGGCGCGCGTGAAACACAACGCGCCGTCGACCCGGGCCTGGTCCTTATCGGACGGCGAGCTACCCATCGCTCACCGTCCACAGGCCCGCGCCTACGGTGGCCGGAAATCGGCTTGCGACTCCCAACGCCCGGGGCGTCTCCTGCGGCGGCTAAGAGCGTGAGGGCGCGAACCCTGCCTCACCCTCACGCATTCCGCCTCCTCCTTCGCGAGCATTACTGCTTCGCAGAAGGAGGTGACGGCCTCCCATGCACTCTCGCTCCGAACCATGGCCTGAACCAGGGCTGGACGCGAGAGATCACCGCCACCGATCGCCTCCGTGAGGACACGGCGGCGCTCTGCCCAAGCCGGGCAGACCTCCACCGTATGCTCCACCGTGTCCTCCGGGCGATCCACACAGTGGTGACACCCGGGCGTTTCCTCCCGCTTTTTCCTGAACAGGAACCTCCCGAAACAACCGTGTCGGGTGAGGACCTGCGTCAGGCGGAAGGTGAGGACACCGTGACGCCTCTCTAGCCACTCCTCAAAGAGGGGGCGGCAGCAGAGTTTCACCCCAGCGTTTCACCTCCTCGCGCCACTCCCAAATGTGCGCGACGACGACTTTGGCTACCTAGACATTCGTTCATTGCTCCACCAGACATGCCCTTTAACATTGTAGTTGAAAAGCGTATTGTAGTGTGTGTGGTAAATCTCTCAATATTGTGGGTATAAACTACCCACAATATTGAGAGATTACAGAAAAACCTATATGACGTCTATGATCTTAAAATAACATGGTAATTATTTTAAGATCATAGACGTCTTAAAGGTTTTTCTGTAATCTATAATTATGTAAAGAACTATTTTCTATATTTTTTTTAATTTTAGGCTCATTTCGGAGATAAAGGGATAGTCAATTTTCATATATTTTCTTAAAAAATTTAAATAATGCTTAAGCATTTAAACAGACAGAAAGCCATCAATGTTCTTCGCGTCCAATACAACAATGCATTCAGGATGCTGCTGAGGCTGCTACGCTTCTGCAGTGCAGTGAATGTTTGCTGATGCGCACACTGATGCCTTCGCAGCGATCAGACGTAAGCGTGTCGCGTCGCTGCTGCAGAGGGCTCGGGGCAGCCCGAACAGTCTCCTGAGTGTCATTGCGGAAAAATTTGATTGCCCACACGTCCGTTATTTGTCCAACCTGCATGTTTACTAACATAGTTGTTAAGATTAATGTTTACTAACAAATTATGGTTGTTTCTGAAATAAAATGTTTATTATTATTATTTTGAAATAATAAAAAAAATATATCTGAAATCCTTACATATATCCTTTCATTTGATATGTCACACGGTACAGTTTGCAAAACTTTTGTTTTAAATTTCCTAAGCCCCCCAAAAGTGACCCCCGTAATCAAAATTAATCTTACGTTAGACGTCCTTGTTTGGGTCACAGAAGTTCATATGTGTACCAAATTTCAACATAGTCGGCAAGGCAGATTCGGAGCAAATCGGCTGTCACAGACGGGCAGATATACAGACAGACATACAGCCAGACAGATAAACAGCCAGGCAGACATACAGCCAGACAGACACACAAATAATCCTTCTTTTTTTAAACATTGCCCCACATTAGTAATTGCTCCTGTATTGTGGGTGCGTTAACAAACATTTAAACTCACATACACAAACATCCAGCCCCGGAACAACTACTTGTAGGTCATACAAATATTTGTTCCGTGCGGGAATCGAACCCGTGACACGCAGCGCAGCAGTCAATCGCTTAGGCGATTAACACACGGCACCGCGCACCGCCGCGGTTTCATATGGTGAGAGCACCGCTCAACCGCGCGGTCGGGCGGTGTACGTGTGTTAGGCATCAACGGATTTATTAGAGGCTAAAGCGACGTTGAGATCCGCTTCACCACCTACCGCGGCGGTGCGCGGTGCCGTGTGTTAATCGCCTTAACCACTGCGCCAACCGTGCCGTCAATAATAAGGGTTCCATTTTATGATTTCCCTTTGAGGTACGGAACCCTAAAAATGGTCACCAATTTAACTTTATACTTAAGTCCAATTAAGTCTCCGAAGTTAACCGAGATTCTAATCTATCTCAAAAAGTCGATTGTACTTCACTCCGCTCTTGAGATCTCAGACAATGGATACTTCGTTCACTAAACTGATTTTCGTCTCGACCCCAAAATTTTGATGACTTGACTGTTTTTGAGACTTTAGAATAGCCAAATAATATCAGCCGCATAATTTGATCGAAGGTTAAGCTACGCGTGCCGGGGTGGTCCGTGGTTGGGTGACCATCCAGTACATATCGAGACCGTGTCTCGGAAAGCACATTAAACCGTTGGTCCCGGCAGTAATTTTTTAATCTTTGTTTGTCGTTACAGGTAATCAGACCCCCAAAAGTCTGACAACCAGTCTGTTCTGAGTTTCTGATACCAAAAATGATTACCTACCTCGCTTCAAAACTGCCTACCATCAACCATACTCGCACCACACTCACTCAAGCAACCTCTCACATCTCTTTTATACACTTTCTCTGGTTAGTCACACACACTATGGCATTTCCAATAACGTATTATAAATAGACGCGTCATACACGAATATTAGTGCACTCAAAAACAGCGTATGCCATGAATGTAGCTACATACTTGCATACAATCATACAGTGCGTGAATAAAAGGAAAGACCTATACCGATGTCTGTTGTTAGAAAGAGATGAACATACATATTTAGTTACGTCACTAGCTGCTGCATGTTCATTGGCACGTACGCGTGGGTCGCAGCAGTCAGAAGAATTTCAAAACAAAAAAATATTTTAATATGTTTTAATAAAAAAATACAGTTACGCATGAAATGAGACGTTTTTCTTTACACTCACAGTAGTAATGCAATTTGTATATCTTGTATAGACACGGGAAGGCATTTTCTTTACGGCTAAGGTAATGAATAGTCTGATTAACAGGCATTTAAGAAGGAACCGGAACCTGCATCACGCACAGTTTGGCTTCCAACCTGGCCTTTCCACTGAGAGTGCCATTCTCTGTATGAAGCACACGGTTAGGTATTATTTGGATCGTAGGACACCTGTTTATGCTTGTTATTTAGATTTATCCAAAGCCTTTGATCTAGTTTGTTATGAGGTCCTGTGGGATAAACCGCGTAACCAAAATGTATCTGCAGAACTAGTGGAAATTCTAAAATTTTGGTATGACAATCAATTAAATGTCGTTAAGTGGGCGGATTGCTTGTTTGAGGAGTACAGGCTAGAGTGTGGCGTGAGGCAAGGGGGAATTTCCTCGCCCACTCTTTTTAATGTATATATGGATAGCCTGATTGGCGAGCTCAGTAGCATGCATGTAGGTTGTCATATTGATGGAGTCGCTGTCAATAATATAAGTTATGCCGACGACATGGTGCTGCTGGCCCCATCAATTAGGGCCCTTCGTCATCTGCTTAAAGTTTGTGAGCGGTATGCCGAGAGTCATGGTCTCAAGTATAATGCTGCCAAGAGCGAGTGTATGTTTTTTGGTCTTCGTGATAATGATAAAACCCCTCATGAACCTCCGCCTATTTGTTTAAACGGTTCTCCTCTCACTAGAGTGAAAAGGGTTAAATATCTTGGGCACATTGTCACCGATGATCTAAGGGACAACGAGGACATACACGAGTAGCCTGTGGGTTAATTATACTCAAAAGGCTTACAGCGCTCTGCGGGTACAATACAATAACGTCTTCAGGATGTTGTTGCGGTTGCCGCGGTTCTGCAGTGCGTCCGCTATGTTTGCCGAAGCGCGTACGGATGACTTTTACGCAATAAGACGCAAGCGTGTGTCGTCACTATTGGGCAGAGTACGCGGCAGCAGCAACAACATTCTGAAGATTGTTTCGGGTAAATATCAGTGTCCCATACACTCGCTCTGGGTAAGCATCGTGGTTGGGACGGTAAAATAGAATGTGTATTAATTTGTTATTTATATTTAAATTTTACATACTAACATAGTTTATAAGCTCCTGTTGTTACTAACCATAATGGATCATGTTATCTGAATTATAAATAAATAATAATAATAATAAAGGTTTTGTCTGTGCAATTATGGACGAAGTTATCATGACGAACAATTACCGGAGATTTATTGTGAAAGACGGCACGGTTGACGTGTGTCGGGCATGCCACCGTCCGGGAGAATCAATCCGACACATTATCTCCGGGTGTTCTTGTCTTGCTAATGAAGAGTACTTGCATAGACACAACCTTGTAGCCAGGATTATCCATCAGCAACTTGCTTTGAAATACAGCCTTGTCCAACCCGAACCAGTTCTCGAGAATGGAAATATCACATTGTACTGGGACCGATCCATCATCACTGACAGGACTATTGTTTCCAATAAGCCTGATATAGTTGTGGTGGATCGAATAGAGCGGCGCACAATGAATGTTGACATCACGGTCCCTCATGACGGGAACCTCGTGAAAGCCGAGAAAGATAAACAAATCAAGTATCTTGACTTGGCTCGCGAAGTTGTCGACATGTGGGATGTGGACTCAGCAATCATTGTGCCGATAGTTGTATCAGCCAATGGCTTAATTGCCAAGAGCCTCGACCAACACCTAACGAGGCTCTCGTTGGGCAGGTGGATTAAGGGCCTGATTCAGAGAGCGGTACTTCTGGACACGGCTCGCATTGTTAGGAGGTTCCTCTCTCTGGAGCCCTGACCGCCGGTAGCTTGGACCCTGTTCCCGATACCGGTGGGCTACTATGTTTTATATTTTTAAATGTTTTTATATATTTTTTTTTTATATTCTACTATTTAAAAATATAATTTGTATGTACTTAAGTGAAATAAAGAGAATAATAATAATAATTTACAAATAGTTGCTGAGAATTGCAAGTGATAGTGACGTGTAGCCGCGTCACTGGATGGCGCGCGACTAATTCCAAGTCAGGCAACTGCCTTGCTTTTACTTAGCCATTATTGAGCGCGGGTAACGCATCTAAAGGTACATCATTGGGTATTTCCATATTTTTTTTTGTATTTTGTATTTATAGTTTTTTTTTCCTTCTTTTATATCATGTTTCTTAATTCAACCTTAGTTAAGTATACTGCATTGTATGATGGTCCAAATCACAGGCATGTAGCCGCGGGATGATCCTGGTGACGTGTAAACAGATTTTTATGTAGGTAAACCTACTTCAGGCACCTGCAGTCTCTCACGAAGTTAGCTCCTTGTTCGTGCACTATTGTCAAAATAAATATTAGCTTTAAGTACATAACTTGCGTAGAGAAAATATATATAAAAAACCGGCCAAGTGCGAGTCAGACTCGTGCACGAAGGGTTCCGTACCATTATCTATAAAAATGGCAAAAAAATCACGTTTGTTGTATGGGAGCCCCCCTTAAATATTTGTTTTATTTTAATTTAATTATTTATTTATAAAGTGAGTATATAACTAAATATTCTGTGAATATTTCAAGCGTCTACATGTTGCCGTTATCAATATAAAAAAACACCAGCAAAAAAAATCACGTTTTTTGTATGGGAGCCCCCTTAAATATTTATTTTTTAGTATTTGTTGTTATAGCGGCAGCAGAAATACATCATCTGTGAAAATTTCAACTGTCTAACTAACACGGTTCATGAGATACAGCCTGGTGATAGACGAACAGACAGACAGACGGACAGACACAGACGGCGGAGCCTTAGTAATAGGGTTCCCGTTTTACCCTATGGGTACGGAACCCTAAAAACTATCATTGTCATAACAGACTATCAAACTGGACGTTTGGCAGCATAATAACTGATCTAAAACTAAGTTCAGTATCCTAAGGCCCGTATTACAGAACGTCACTCAATACTCAAGCGTTACTTAAATCTAGATTCCAGCCATTTGATTGGTTGAAACTAGTTTTAAGTAATGCTTGAATATTGAGTGACGTTCTGTAATACGGGCCTAAGTGTAAGTTTGCAAGAGAGTAAACGTAACTAGCGCGTTTGCGTTAAGATTTTTATTCTCACTCTTATACTCTTAGCATTATGATCTATCGGTCAAATTTTAACGCAAACGAAATAGTTACCTTTACTCTCTTTTAAACTGACACTTAGGCTACTGTAGTTGTGCCGTAGCACCCCAGCTCTGGGTAACTATGTGAGTCGGTGCAGACGCTACTTATTATCTGTTATTTGTTAGTTGCTAACTAATACAGGTATGTACTTATTTAATGACAACAATGAATCCACGAATATTATTTCTCTCCGACACAGATACAGCGAGTTAAATAGTGAATAATTATTCACACAAACAGAACTGGTACATAGGTAGTGACTGCTGGGTGGGTACATATTATACTGCACCTTTATCTGAATACTCTGATTCTCATTAAAAAGTCGAAAATATTTGTAAAATTCGGGAACAAGGTCAACCGGAAATTAATTTTCCTGGCAACACGTATGGTATAGGTACAGAATCTTATTGTACGATCCGTGGAACAAGTTGAAAGTGAAAGACTGGGCAAATTTTGAAAAGGAAGACCGTCAGGTGTAAAGGGATTGTTTGCTGTTGTAATGACCTTTAATACTAAGCTGTTAGGAGAGATTGATATAAAGGAACAACAATCATATATTTATAATTATTAATAACTGTACAAATACATGTCACTATAAATTAATACGACAAAGCAAAAAACTTTGTATCCTTTTTACGAAAATTACGCGTACAGAGGACTATGAAAATTGGCATAGTTAAAGTTTATATGGAGAAGTGCGAGGAGCTAATATTTGTATCTAAGTAATACCTATGCATTAAAAATAAATTAAGTTAACAAAAAAAAAACCGGCCAATTGCGAATCGGACTCGCGCACGAAGGGTTCCGTACCATTATCTATAAAAACACCAAAAAAATCACGTTTTTTGCATGGGAGCCCCCTTAAATATTTATTTTATTGTGTTTTTTGTTGTTTTAGTGTTATGAGGAACAGGATGTAAATTTCACTCATCCTCTATAGAAAAGGGAGGATCCTCCGACCAGACGGGTGTTGTGTCTGGTGGGCAACTGCCCGACGGTTGATGTCGGGATGTTGTATATATGCTAGTTGCGTCGTAAACTCTGCTTGCGCGATGCAGGATTTGCGTGACGTCAGTGTGACGCGTAATTCGCATGTGGCGATGTTGATGCCGCTACATTGTTATAGCGGCAACAAAAATACATAATCTGTCTAAATTTCAACTGTCTAACTATCACGGTTCATGAGATACAGCCTGGTGACAGACGGACAGACAGACAGACAGCGAAGCCTTAATAATTCTAATTCTAAACTCACTCCGCCTTATTACAAAACAAGATTTATACTTTGACATGGCTTAAACCATGGAGCCAGTTTTTGTAATATGAACGTAACTGTGATTGAAATACCGTTCTTTATACAAAACTGAACACTTAGTTCGGTACTAAGTTGTCAGTTTTGTGTTTAGGACCTTTACCATAGTCGGAATAAAGTTCGAAATTCAATAATGGCTCCATGTTTTAAACCTGGGTCTGAAGTTAAACCTTGTTTTGTAATAAGGGGGACTATGTATACATACATATTTAATATGTATACCCTAAGCCATTTAGTCTTTATAGATCTTCATCATACCAAAAGAAGCCAACTGGCCAATAAAACATCTTAATTTTGAACCATGGTTCCCTAACCGTTCTTCATTTGACCTGAACTTACTTATAACACCTTATGCATAATTTTTCCTTAAAAACTGTTTAGCAGTCTTTCACATTGCTACTTAGTTCCAAATAAACCATGATTTAAATATCAGCACGATAATACGAGTATAAGACTACTGTATTTATTCCAGTACTTAATAGTTTTACAACAATATTCAGAGTGATACCTAATATCTAGTGCGAGCTAAGTCTAAGTTGGTACAGACACGACTAATCTCCACACATTACCTGAAAGTTACCAACTCACGCCTGAGACAAACCGCAGCACGACACGAGGTAGAAGTGACGGCAACTAAACGCCCGTAGCCGTTATAACAATAAAACTTCTATTGTATCTCGTTCCTTCAACTTGTTAAATTTAAGCACGGCAGTAACTTCCTTTAAGTAACGATAACTAGTATATTTTAGCGATAGTGTACAATTGTGTAAATATTACGATAACATAAACGTATGTCAAAAATAATTATATGCGTAATAAAAACAACATAAATAAGCAATTTAATCAATGGTTTTTTTTTCTAGAAAATGCATGTAAGTAACTACTAAATAACTTTGATCATCGATTGTGTTGGTGCTACATTCAGATTCAACGAGTATCATAATTTTATAAGAAACTCATCGTTAGTTATTGTTGTTATTGTTCAACCAAACAATTACCGAAATAGTCTGCAGAGTATGCAAGCTGAAGTGGCAGTGGGCTGGCCATGTTTGTCGAAGGACCGATGGCCGGTGGAGCAGACGAGTCCTGGAGTGGAGACCGCGAATGGGCAAGCGTAGTGTGGGACGCCCCCCAGCTAGATGGACCGACGACCTTAAAAAGGTGGCTGGGACAGACTGGAGGACAGGGTGTTGTGGCGCAGCCTGGGAGAGGCCTATGTCCAGCAGTGGACTGCTATAGGCTGAGTTGATTGATTGAACCAATTACCTACTCTCGAAATTAAAATTTCTTTTATTTCTGTTTGCTCAAGGTGTTTTTTAGTCCATTCAGAAAATTAAAATGATAGATCGGGGCTTCCCAGCTTACAATCTCGTTCAATGTAAACTCTGCCGTGGGTCGATCTCTCGTTCAATTTAGAGCGCAAGATTAATTCAAGCTTCACTCCACATTTAGCAAGTTCTACCTGAATGTTTTACGTATAGAATTGGGAAGAACTTAGAACAACTTTATGTGGTAATAATGGGTATAATAGGTAGTCAGAAGCCCAAAAGTCTGACAACCAGTCTTACCAAGAGGTATCGTGTTACCCAGTAACTGGGTTGTGGAGGTCAGGTAGGCAGTCGCTCCACGTAAAATACTGGTATTTCAGCGGTTAGACTGGATACCGACCCCAAACTAGTTGGAAAAAGGCAGGCAGATTGAATAGGTATTTTATAGGTTTTTAGGGCTGATGCAGCTGCCTCAGCACTTGTTGTAAAATACTGGTATTCAGCTGAATACCAGTATTTTACAACAAGTGAATCATCATCAACATCCTAAAATAAAATTTTCATAATTTAAAAAATTTAAAAAAAAAAAACAAACTGTGAATGCAGTTTTGTTTCTTTCTAAAAATAAAGGAATGTTTCCTTTAAGTAAAATAATCTATGTTAAGTATTTAAAGTGGTTTTCCTTCAGGGCCCATTGATTTTTTCCAGCCTGTATATATAGTTAGGATGGTACGGAACCCTTCGTGCGCCAGTCCGACTCGCACTTGGCTGTTTTTTTTTATTAATGTGTGAAAGTTGTAAGACTTCTAGGTTTGTTGCCCATTTTCTATTTTGTTAAATACCCGGTACTTTTTGACAGGCCTTTAATAACCTACATACCTATCACTGTAATTTGAAAATATTGTAAAAGCCATTTATTTGTACCGTAAAAATAATTGGCTTTTACAATATTTTTAAATCACAGTGGTAATTGGAACAGTATCCGTGGAGTTTCTTGCCGGTTCTTGTCCATAGGAAACAACCAATTGGAACCGTGCACCTAGCTTCTACCGTTTCATAAGTGCCCATGTAGTTTTACGTGAAATAAAATATTTTCATTTGATTGTTTTTCTGTGAAAATCTGGAGTCTTGTGTTTTGGTCCATAACTGGCCATACTATTGTCCCCTATTGCATGGGACTGTAGAAATGTAGGTTAACGTAGACTATCTATTTTTTTTAATGGCAATACAGTAACTTGAGACTTAAAGTTGTCAAAAAATAATATGCCCCTTTTGACATTTAACTTGAATCGATTTATCGTGAGTATCGAGCACCGAGTCGTATGGTTACTTCACTAGTTACGTCGCGATTGACCATCGCGACGTAACTAGTGAAGTAACCATGACAAGTATAAAAGAGAATACGGAGGATATCTTCACCCAGTTGTCGACTGTTGTCGAAAATTATAGCGTGCCTAAAACAGAAGGCCGACTCAGCTACCCATAGACTACCTGCATTAACATTGTCTTGCTGAGTCGTAGTGATGCACGCTCTAGTTCGGGTCGGGTGCAGGCACCAGGTGATATATTTGCACTCTCGCTCACAGCTCAAGTATAAATCATTTATCATGTACAGAGTGTAGTTTCACGTCATTGTTGTGTATCTTATATTATGTAGATCTGTCATAGATGCAGTAGTTAAAATGAAATACGAAAATTAACAACGATTCCATCAAGGAATCGTTGTCATTTTCGTACCTATTTCATTTTAATATCCAATCGTCGAATATGTGTATACTATGTATTTGTATGAATGTTTATTTCAAACCGATATACTGCTGGCCCTGACATCAACCAATCGCAACCAATGGATATGATTGTCAAAACATAGTGTATCGGAACGAGGGTTTTGGCTACTTTGTATGTGTGTATTTTAATTATGTTTATATTTGATGAAATGTGCGTTTTGTTTGTGCAGAATAAACCATTTTTCTTTCTTTCTTCTTTCTATATAATTATGTATGTTTTAGGTAACTGTACCTAAACTATCTAATTTAAGTCGCCCTGTATTGTCTTCTGACAATACAATCTTCTTCCCTTATTACAAAACAAGGTTTATCTTCAGACCCAGGTTTAAAACATGGAGCCATTATTGAATTTCGATCTTTATTCCGACTATGGTAAAGTTTCTAAACACAAAACTGAGAACTTAGTACCGAAATAAGTTTTTAGTTTTGTATAAAGAACGGTATTTTAATCACTGTTACGTTCTTATTACAAAAAACTTGCTCCATGGGTTAAGCCATGTCAAAATATAAATCTTGTTTTGTAATAAGGCGGACTGTGTCCACGTCTCTCATCCAACTCTCATATCGCAGGCCTTCTTGAAATATTTTCTAATGAAATAAGCTGTACCTCTGTTCTCTTTTATCTGTATTTTTCTCTATTTAGTGTTTTGTTTGTACATATATAGATAAATATGACTTGAGAATTGTGTAAGGATGTGTAAAAAGCACTTTTATACCTTCCTAATGCTATTTTTACATCTAAAACTGTTCACAACAACAGCTCATTCAAAATCTTTCACGATCAACAGTATGAAAAGAAATAATCCTTCACCAAAGGACGTTGTACGACCGAGATGGTGTAACCTTATTAAGACATATTTTAAACGCGTTAGAAGAGGCCCAAGACGCCATAGGAATCTTTTGTGACCTCTCCAAGGCATTTGATTACGTCAATCACGAAACCTTACTCTTGAAACCTAGGCATTACGGATTTGAAAAACTTGTAAGTTCAATTATATAACACAAGACCAATATTGATCTTTACGCCAATTCTTGTAGACATGCATCCTTTATCATGACCTTTTCAGACACAGACATAGCAGTGCGTTGTCTCTTTTTAGGTGGTGATAGAATAACCTTTTTGGTCGACGGCTCTTGTTGAGGTAGTTGAGGAGTAGGTAGGGATCGTCCAGTTTAAAACTGCACGCCCCTACACTGCTTGTTGCATACACATTTTAAATGTATGTATATAAATTTTAATGGAGGGGCGTGTATTTTGAAATTGGTTGACCTCTACGTCTATTTTATAACGCGTGAACATGAGTACGCGAAAACAAAAACTTTTCGACATGGGTGTCATTTTCATGGTATTCGAGATCACTATCCGCTGGATGTGGGAAGCACAGATCCGGTCGAAGTGGCGGTGCTTGGGGGAGGCCTATGTCCAGCAGTGGACGTCTTTCGGCTGAAATGATGATGATGATGAGATCACTGATTACCAAACTGGGGTCGAAATTAAATTAAAGATAAAACAATAATCTAAAAAATGTATTACAAAATCACCGCAGCTTATAATCATCAACATTATTTTGTATCCAAGGCAGGAACTTGGCTACGTCAGTGAAGATGACGTAACGGTTAGGGTCACAGTAGTTTTCACTAGAGCCCTGTCTGGTTACTAAGAGGGAGACAATCCCTCGGAAGTACCAGGTGTCATCCTTCTGCAAGACCATGCCGCCTCCACTGTCAAGTCCATCGCACGAGTCGCCACCTGAAAAGTAGGGAGAAAAAGATGATTGTTAACATCGCTGGTCTAGTAGACTGGACAAGGAGCTTTAATTTAAATCCGCAGGTCAGAAAGTTTTATTGAGTTGTATGTAGTGTATTAGGAAATTCCGCAAGCCGGAGTTGATTTGGTTGTGGCGGATTAGTGGCCTTACGCTTGCCCCCATACTATTATTTACTGCCTGTAGAAATGTAGCTGAACGTAGTCTACCTACCCATAGTGGCGTAATAGTCAATTGTTCCTTAAATGGTAAAACAGCAACTTTAGACCTTAAAGAAAATATGGAGGAGGTCTTTGCCAGTCGTGGAATAAAACAGCCTGCCTAAAAGAAGAAGCGGTTCGCGGCTTAAAACAAATGCCACGCACCCGACCGCACAAGTTATTGCGTTGTCAAAGATGAGTCTGCAGATTTCTCTATTTCGTGATTTAATTCCGCCAAACGATATTCAGGCATAAAACGATTATAAATATAAAGGACGAAAGAAGAAGAAGACACAAAGTATAAATATTGAATAAAAAAAATAAAAAAACAACTGCGTATTTTGCTTTATCATGTACCTACAGAGTGTGTGTTCTCATCACTGATGCGTATCTATGTCGGATCTGTCTTATAAGCAGTTTCGACGGAATCGTCGGTGAACTTGGTATTCTATTTTGGTGTGAGATCGTCAAACGGTAGTATATGGATAATATTTAAAGGCATTTGCTATCATTAATTTTCAACGCTGCTCCTGACATCTGCTTAGTATTTTTCTTAACTTATTGTTATCAAACAGTATAAGCTGATGCAACTGATTGTCATAATTCCACAGGAGTGACATCCTACCTAAACAGCAAAATTACTGGACAATAATGATAATGTAAGGTCAAAACAACTTTGACTCCATAAATATTTTTACAACAATCAAGACACATTTTATTAACTCCTCGAAGCTAAAGCTAAAAAGCTAAGCGAAAATCGACATGCATAAATAACTTACTATTCCTAAATCCAGCGCAGTACGTCTTGTCAGAAATGAACTTCCTGAAGAAGTCTGGTTGAGAACTCAGGCAGGTCTGCTGGGTTACCACTTCCATCTGCAGTTGAGCTAGTTCTTCCCTCGGCAGTCCTTTGATATCGTAACCCCAACCATATGTCTGTGGAAAAACACATTGTCGAAACGATTTATTTATTTAAATAGCACGACAAATAATCTTTATGTCACATTACATAACAGATTCTGATGATCAAAATTTAACAACGAACGACTTCGGCTCATTCGCAAAACGTCTACTTCGCAAAATGTCTCCTGGTCGTCAAATGTCTCTTTCTCATAATGTATCTTTCGTAGAATGCCTCTTTCGCAGAATTTCGCTTTCGCAGAATGCCTCTTTCGCAAAATGTCGCGATAGTAACTTAGGATAAAATGTTCGTAAAAATATTGTAGTATATATTTTTCTTCTGTCTGTTATGTGTTAGTAGATAAGTTATCTGTTATTCTTCTGTAATAATATAATATGTAACACTAAAATAAATATATGTACCAAAATTAAAACATTTATGATTTACTAGCTGCGCCCCGCGGTTTCACCCGCGTAAGTCTCAACCCCGTGGGAATATCGGGATAAAAAGTAGCCTATATGTTAATCCGGGTGTCAGCTAACTCAACGCAAAATTTTATCAAAATTGGTCCTGCCGTTTGAGCGTTCAGAAGTAACAAATACACACACACTCACTCACAAAATTTCGCCTTTATAATATTAGTGTGATTAACCTTACTGTAATGTTTTTGTTTTTTTTTACGAAAGAGGCATTCGGCGAAAGAGACATTGTGCGAAAGAGGCATTCTGCGAAAGAGACATTATGAAAGAGACATTTTACGACCAGGAGACATTTTGCCAAGTAGAAATTTTGCGAATGAGCCCTTTGAACAGGATTTACTTTTATACTTAAGTTTTTCGGTAGCTTATGTCAGCCCAATACTTTTTGGATGCCGACTTTCTCACAATATTTTCTTTCACAAATTCTAAAGCAATGACGAGCTAATTGCACAAGATTTAAGTGAACAAATGCATGGGTTCAGGCAAATAGGTAAGTTGAAGCCACAGGGCCATAACATTTCTATTAGACATAGGTACTAAAGTGTAAGAAAAAATAGTTTTAATTCTTTATGAACTAATATTTTTATCTATAACAAGCGGTCTAGAACTGCTTCTGTTGTAGCGACATGTGAAAATACAGACACTAAAAGCGACTTTGTACTTTACTTTTTTACTTTTACTTTTACTTTGATTAAACTAGGTATCGAAACACGTTCATATTGAAAAGAAATTCATATACATACAGAACCCGTCCGCCCAACGACATTCTGGAGATCAGTCTCTTGTGCAGGCCAAAGACAGATAGGCTGGATCCTATCGGAGTAGGTGACGGTATCTCGAAGCTCCAAGATCGCCAGATCTGTTCTTAAGTTCGTCGGATCGTAGTCTGGATAGATTAGAATTTTGTATACCTGGAAGATGAAGAAAATAATAGCACTATTTAATACTTTTCACTGTAGAAACGGGTCCGTGTGGTGCTGGGCGTAAAGCACCATCCTATTTCTTCCCGTGGGTGTCGTAAAAGGTGACTAAGGGAGTTACTAGAGAATGGGCAGCAGCGTTTTCTACGCAATTTAACACCATACTGCGATCGCCAACCCGCCTGCCAAGCGTGGCGGTTATGGCCTTGGGGGTCCTATGTCCAGCAGTGGACGTCTTTCGGCTGAAATCATGGTGAGGGTAACGAAAAAACAAGATCACTTATAATAAACATACATATAAGCTTAATCAGCCTATTATGTTCCCACTGCTGAGACACAGGCCTCCTCTCTTTGAGAGGGGGAGTGGGCTGTAATCACAGCACATATATACCCTACGGGCTGTAATCTTCCACGCGGGCCCAGTGCGGGTTGGTAGATGTCACATGTCCATGAATTTTTGGTTCTAAGACATGGCGGTTTCCTCACGATGTTCTCTTTCACCGTTTTCAGAGCTGTGGTGAAGAAATTATCGCCTGTCTGTGTTTGAATCCACGAACCACAACTCGTAAGTCAGGGATGTTACAGTGCCGTAGTTATAATAAACACTCGGTTTAATTTGGGGGGAAGATATAATACAATTTTTGTTTGAGTGTTACTTTTAGGTTTTACGATATAACAAAAAACATTATATTCACTTTTTATAGGTTGACGAAGACGCAGCTCCTATAATCATTGATCTTAAAATTGTTGGAAAAACAACTAAAATAGGACAAAATAATTTCCAATGCAAGTCACAAAGAGAAGCACACATGCATGCACACTTAATTACACGTGGTGCGGTCTGCAAGCGTTATTAGATTCCCTGCTTTGAGTTCCACGTAGAATTAGAATGAAAGGTAGTTGCAGTATTATTTTCAAAAGGCTGATAATATACTGTTTTTTTTTTATAAAAGTTTTAATTTTAATGCAATTTAAATAATTATATAAGTGCCTACTTAAAGTTCCTTTAATATTATAGACGAGTCAAAAAAAAATCAATTTGCTGTTTTTTTAAGTGCCTGGCCTATCGCTTAAAGGTACCCAAAAGCCATTTTAAAATAATGTCCAAACCAACATCAACTCCACCTAAAACATTAACCGTCCGTCAAACTCAAAGCGTCAAAAACATAACTTTCTATTGACCTAAACACTAAAACAATGGGATTTCCGAAAGGTTAGGATCAATCACCCAATAATTAGTAATGTACACGACCAAAGTTCTCGCAATCAATTAAACTGGGCGGCTTTTGAACCGGTTTTGACTCCCGTCAGATACGGACAAAGGGTGCTAATCCATTTTACGTAAATCGGATTGAGAGGGCTACGGTAGAGTGGTGAAATTAGAACGGTAGGGTATTTTCATACGCGTACATACCTACCTACAGCAATTTTGCGCTTACGTGCCCAGCCGGTCTATTCTATAAAAACCATGAAAACCTAGGTGAAGTGAGCTTGAGTGAGCTGACATTCCACCCGAAGCTAGGGATTGATACTGAAATGAGATTTTTACAGATTAGCACTACTGATGCTAGGGATCGGAACTATTGACAGCTCACTCTAATTATGTTTTCACGGTGAGATCTTTACAGAATAGTACTACTGATGCTAGGGATCGGAACTATTGACAGCTCACTCTAATTATGTTTTCACGGTGAGATCTTTACAGAATAGCACTACTGATGCTAGGGATCGGAACTGTTGTCAGCTCACTCTAATTATGTTTTCATGGTGAGATTTTTACAGAATAGCACACTACTGATGCTAGGGATCGGAACTATTGTCAGCCCACTCTAATTATGTTTTCACGGTGAGATTTTACAGATTAGCACTACTGATGCTAGGGATCGGAACTATTATCAGCTCACTCTAATTATTTTTTCACGGTGAGGTTTTACAGAATAGCACTACTGATGCTAGGGATCGGAACTATTGACAGCTCACTCTAAACTTCACAAGATTATGAGAGGCCAATTCATAGTAATTCACATTCTTATTTTGATCAAATTCTTTATTTTTTTTTAATGAACTGTGTTATACTTTAATGGTGCTTTATGGATAGATGCTTCGTAAAAGTGTAAACATATATTATATACTATTGAAATTGACCCTAAGTAGAGTAGGTACTTTATTTTCCCAATTTGCAACCGTCAGGCAACTTTTTTAAGCTGAATTTACACAATTTGATTTGACATAATTATTATTTAAACAAAGCTGTCAAACTTTCATATCTTTATTCCTGAGCTAAACAGCATAGTCGATACTGCCGTTACCATGAATATAACGGCGAGCAAGTCCTTGTGTTTCGTGGTTTCGGTCGGAAAAAAATAAATAGTAGACACTTTCAAAAGTCTGCACCCAATGATATTTTAACAAACAGCTATGTTATACACTCACAAAACAACCGAAAAAAGTGTTCCGCGCAGCAGCGGCAGCACACATACCTACTGTTTATTAATTTTACATTTCACTACAAGTAAAAATGATGGCTTGAAAAAACAACGAGAAAAAGAGAGACAGCTAGTGTTGTCAATTACGCGTGAATGTAAACAAACATTATTCTGGCCACCAATCACCGAACGTTGGCATCACAGACTAACAAATACGTGCCAATTAGGACGTTTTCGAGTCTTCACGATTGCGCCCTTACAATATATCTGTTTAATATAATATAATTGTCTCCACCATTCTCTTGTATAGCTAAAAAAATGTACTTACAAATTTAACTTCGATTCCTTCCACGGAGGTCCTAAGGTTGTGTTTCCCTAGATAGACCGCCAGGGTGTCCCTATTGACGATCTTAGCAGATGACTTAATGGTCACGCAGTGCGCTGCCGTGATGATGTGGCGTCTGGACACCAGGGTGCCTCCGCAAATGTATTTGTAGTGTAACTCTACTGTAACCTGGGAAAGGAAGAAGAGTAATTAATTATGAAACAAAGAAAGAAATATGTTTATTCCTAGCAACGTGAAGCTAGTTGTCAGAAATAGTTAACGAAGAGGGGATAATATGATCGGTTTCTGATTTGAGAATTTAATGTTAAGAATAATATGTCAAACTCTGCTTTGCCTGGACATAGCAGTTGAAATTAAGCATTTATAGCGACTCTTCATGCGACCAGAGGGCTGGTCTATTTTTAGCCCAAAGAATCAGCATTGCCATCCAACGTGGCAATGCTGCCAGCCTTTTGGGCACCTTTCCCATTGACAGCGATGCGGACGAATTTTTTGATGCCCAATGAGCTTTCCCCCCCCCCCTTTTTATTTTATTCTTTTTTATTTTAAACTTGTACATACTATATATATTTTACTGTTAACATGTATATTTTAATTAAGGTTTCTTGAATAAATGAGTATTGAGCATTTATAACTTTTATAAGTGTTGAAATTATTGCACTACTCAAAACGGTGAAGGAAAACATCGTGAGGAAACCAGTATGTCTTAGAACTAAAAATTTGAAGACATGTGACATCCACCAACCCGCACTGGGCCAGCGTGGTGGATTACGACCTACTCCCTCTCACAGAAAGAGGAGGCTTGTGTCCCAGCAGTGGGAACATTATAATAAAGGCAGTGTATGTATGTATGTATGTGTATATAGGTAACATTATTTTAAGTATATGCGAAACCTGAATATAGTTTGTTCAGAATAAGGAACTGAATCGATTTCAATAACTTTTACACCATGTTATATTATGTCCCAAAAATATTTAAGTGTGATGGAAAATGTTATCACCATTTAATTACTTACTACAATACAATCGCCGTACGGTAAGGTACTTACCTACTGCCAAATTATTATCATTGAGCGCAAGACGACCCTGAAGGCGTGGGAGGGGCGCCGTTAGCATGTTTTTGTACGAACAACCCGGTAACATAACAACCTTATAACTTTGTGATTTTTCATGATACAGTTTTGAAATTTTGTACATAGATTATTTACATAAAAATACTAGACACGTGTTTCGGGTTTCGCATATACTAAAACTATTATTGTATATAAGTGTTGAGATGGTTACATAGAAACACTTATCCTCATCTAGCTAGGTACACGACTCCTTCAAAATTCAAAATCACCTGAGTAAAAAATAGACAGAAGATTGAAGTATTTATGGCATAAATGTTCTGACAAATTATTTCTATTGCTATATCTTATTTTCCTCACCATATTATTATGCTTGCAATTTATATAAAAGGAGTTACAAACCTGCTGCTGGTAAAGCGCTATTTGCCAGGGCCACACTCCGTCCAATGTGCTTGGTGATTTCAGAGTTTGAGGTGTTTGCTTGTTTCGTAATACCTTTCCGCATGTGTGCTGAAAATAGACACAGGAATGCTTTAAACTGTATCTCATTAGAACAAAAAAATACAGCGTTACTTTTCATCAGTAAGTTATTGAGACTTTACCATTGATCTATAAATAGGAAGATAGGCCACTCTCTAACATCACGTAAATATATTAAATGGACTCGATGTCGTGCGTCATGTGCTCGACAACCGAAATAGAGACACATATTACGTGGGCTATAGCGGGAACGAGATAGCAATAATTGTCACTGTTAGATACCCATAACAACTCGGAAACAAACTACGGTTCGGGTATTCCCCGCAAACCGAGAGTAATGTAGGTCGATTGTGTTCTTTCCCCTAATTTATGCGGTCCACATCGAGGAACGTGTACCTTTAGAGGTATGAGGAACAGGGTGTAAAGTTCACTCATCCTCTATAGAAAAGGGACTATCCTCCGACCAGACGGGTGTTGTGTCTGGTGGGGAACTGCCCTACCGTTGATGACGGGATGTTGTATATTTATGCTAGTTGCGCGGTAAACTCTGCTTGAGCGATGCAGGATTTTGCGTGACGTCAGTGTGAAGCGTAGTTCACCTGTGGCGATATTAATGTCGCTACATACCTTATCTTCCTATTTAATACATCAATGGACTTTAGAGATGTATCAGTGTGTCGGTGGGTAGCTTTGAATTTAACTTTATTTGTTACGTCAGTCACTACATGTCAAATTCTGGTGTTCAGCTACGTCGGGTTAGACTGGAAGCTGACCCCAACATAGTTGGGAAAATGCTAAGCAGATGATGAAGACTGCTTTTTGTTGTCGAAAAATACTCAAAAAGAGGAACAAAGTTTAAAGTGGGCGGATTTACATACATGTTATAGTATTATAGTATAGATAATATAATAAGTAACATTGATGTAGCTATATTAATTAAGTAGATAAATTAATTCCCCCTTATTACAAAACAAGGTTTATCTTCAGACCCAGGTTTAAAAAATGGAGCCATTATTGAATTTCGAACTTTATTCCGACTACGGTAAAGTTCCTAAACACAAAACTGACAACTTAGTACCGAACTAAGGTTTCAGTTTTGTATAAAGAACGGTATTTCAATCACAGTTACGTTCTTATTACAAAAACTGGCTCCATGGTTTAAGCCATGTCAAAATATAAATCTTGTTTTGTAATAAGGCGGATTAAGTACAGCAATAAAAACCGTTGTTTTCTGTATTTATGGTTGTCAAGTCGAATATTATTAAATAAAAAACCGGTCAAGAGCGAGTCGGACTCGGAGTGTTCCATACGTATATATATCAGAAATCATCAACATCATATATATATATATATATATATATATATATGATGTTGATGATTTCTGAATATTGTGCTATTTAGAGACATCGTTTTATTTTTCCTGTAATCTTTACATAAACTCCTATCACATAGAATAATTTCAGATTTTTATCTATGCAAACTTCGGAGATAAGGGGGGGGAACGGTATTTTTTTTTTACATTTTTCATCAAAGGTCGGAAAGTATGCCGCCTAAAAAAAAATGTTTGAGAATGTGCAAACAGCGTTCTTTCATATATGATATCCCACATGCCCTAGTAGCCTCACTTCAACATTTTGAAGACCCCTTTTAGTCCCTTTTATATATATTTTTTTTTTAAATTTCTTTCTTGTTTGCAAAATAGTTGGGCAAACGTCATCTAAAACTATTCTAAACTTCAAGTTGATAGCATTAGTAGTTCTTGAGATGTCCAGGTGTGACAGACAGACAGACTTAGTTTCACCATAAGGGTTCCTTACCATTTTAGTACGGAACCCTAAAAATTTGCACATGAGACTCGCCGTACCACTGTTTCTACCTTATCTGTGGCATATCATCGCAACAGCTGATCGGTTGCTGTGGCGCATAGGGCGCGATTGACCATTGTGACGTACTCGGACTCGATACTCACGATAAATCGATTCAAGTTAAATGTCAAAACGGGCCTATTATTTTTTGACAACTTTAGAATGTTGGATTTGGGCGACATATTTACGATATCTTAATCTAAATAATTCTTCTGTACGTGTGTTTGTCACCTAACTCCTCCTAAACGGCTGGATCGATTTGGCTGAAATTTTGTATTTATATTTCAACGGGTTCCTGGATGATTTTAAAACACAATTAGACCCGTTAGGTAGCACTGCTGTCGGTATAAGGAGGTACGAAGTTCGCCTGGTCAGCTATATTATTGTGTTTCTCATGATATTGTATGAGTTTAGATAAAAAAGTGTATGAAACTGCACATAACTAGATATACCCCGGTTATTTAACAGTTTCCTAAACTACTAATGTTAATCGAATTGGTTCTTATTACCTTGCAATACCTACATGCGACAAGTAGAGTATTCTCCTCGGGGATAAAGGTTTCGTTGTCTTGGGCGAGCTTGAATCCCTCGCTGCACTCAGGATTCTAGTCGTAGGTAACTCCCTCGATTTGCAAGGGATTCAAAAAAGAGCACGTAACTTAAGACACTGCTTTATCCCCTTGGTTAATAATCTACTATTATTCATGTTTTTTATCGTTAGTCAAAAACACAGACCAGAAATTGTTGCATATCAATAAGTAAATATTTTTTGTAAAACTTGTTTTGTACATCATTCATTTGCATTTAATATTAGACCGACTTTACCGATTGCGAATCTTGTAAACCGGTTTTTGCGATCTTGAACCAAGGTGTCGTGCATAAACTTTATATTTTTTTAAGCGCATCACGATTCAAATAAACAAAATGTTGTGCATCATCCAAAATATTAATCGCACAGGCGTATTTTAATGCCAACACTTCCTTTTCCCTTTAGAAGTGTAGGATGCAAATAATTTTAATATTTTTGTAGCTGCTTATAATAAATACATCACGTTATTCTTTACTACGATTGCTTTTTTCTTCAGGTGATTTCATTCAAACCAATTTAGGTTCATTGCAACTGCTTTTTGTATATTTTTAACTAGCTTGTGCGCGCGACGTCATTCTCGTGGAAGTCCTAAGACACCACAAGGGCAACTGTTGCTTTATTTTCGCTTATCTTCATAAATATTCAATCAAGGAGCGCGGACTCGCTAAAAATGTAGTTATGTTGGTATAATGTTCTTGACTGTGATCAATTATGGCAAAAATAAAAACTATTTAAATCATATTCTTATAATATTTCTAAAGAATGTAAATAATTTGCATTAATTTCCCTGACTATACATGGAAAAATCGATTGACTTTTTTCGAAAGGTCAAATTGAAGACGGATTTCGACTTGATCACTACGGTAGAAGATTAGAACTTGATACTTTGATAACAGCAGTCTCAACCGTAATGAATTAATGAATGAAATGCACCGACCCCAGCCTGGTTAAACCAGACTCGATTGCTCGAATGAACCCAAAGATTCACACTAGTACCTGCTGACTCATGTTTCATGGGACTACAGAGACTATTGCATATCAAAGAGTAGACCGGGGGGCGCGATAATGGTAGTGAAGACGTGCCCTTAGGATATGGAAGGATTATTAGAGCCGTACCGGATAAGCATCCTACATAAAAATATCAAATGGCACCAGCTAACCACAATTGAAGTACGCACGTAATTACGACATAATGTCCATAAAAACTATATATCAAACGAACAAATTAGAGTAATAAAAAATAAAGTGATTTAATTTTAATAAAAATACTAAAATAATTTGAATAATAAAATGCTACTATAGGTACTTACTGTAAACGAAACGATAAACGATGTAAGTGCTATACTATCTAATATATAGTATTTACCTACAGAAATTATATTTATTATTATATGAAAACATTTATAAGACAAATACCCTAATAACATTAGATGTAGGTAGTTAGTTAAGTTTTTAAGCTTCCTCTATCTTACTAATTTGCTATTCCCGATACGGTCCATAACGATCTAAATTAAATTCAAATAAATAATAATAAATAAATTATAAGTTACCACCTCAGTACACTTTGTGGGATGTAATTTAAATGGTTGAATACTAGCTGCGCCCCACGGTTTCACCCGCATAAGACTCGAACCCGTGGGAATACCGGGATAAAAAGTATCCTATGTCATAATGCAGGTCATGGTCTATCGATGTGCCAAATTTCATATAAATCTGTTCAGCTGTTTTAGCGTGAAAGCGTAACAAACAAATAAACAACGAAACCCATTTTATAATACATATACACAGAATTAACGCACAACCTCTTAAGGGATCATTGTACTCATCATTAAGGGACCACACCTGAAATCGCGAAAAAAAATCAGCTGTTCCCAACATTTTGACTAGTTATGAAAACATAAATGTAGGGAACAGCTGATTTTTTTTTCGCGATGACAAGTATGGTCCCATAGTAAAAGTTGCTCATTATGATGAGTACAATTACCCCTTAAGAGGTTGTGCAATAATTCCGGGACATGTTGTAGTTAGGATAGTTAGGATTGAGTGTTGAAGTCATAGAAATATAAAAAAAATACTAAGTAATAATTAATTTTGTAACCTACTTCGGCTGTGGTCCGAGTTCCAGGGTTGGGTATAAAGAATATGGGTAACCCACCTGCGTAATACTCTTCATGCCTGAAAAAAATCAAAAAATTACAACTTCGAACAGGGGTTGTCGTATATCAAGAATGGTACAGGACGATTTGATGCAAGAGATTGATCTGGACTCTAGATCAATCTCTTGCATCAAATCGTCCTGTTAAGCAAGCCTGAAATACTCTAGATTCTAGAGTATTTCAGGCCTACTTAAACAGCCTTTAGAAAATTTATTTTTAAGGCTAACTTAAATAACAGTCAAACAATTTTATCTCAAAATATAATCTAGCTACCGCGCCACCGAGGTCGTCCCAAAAAGGTGACGAGCTCACCGTACTACGACGCGACGGTTTGTTCGAGGTTGCGCGGGAAAAGTGTTCCTTGAAAGACTTGGGGAGGGCTTTGACCAGCAGTTGGACAGTATGGGCTGAAGACACAAGAATCCTCCTGTAACCAGAGCAAAATAGAAACTCACCGGTCAGAGAATGATAACACAAAAAGCAAGTAAGAAATCGGTAATCGACCGTAGTTATAAATATATACAATTTTGGATTTTCATTAACCCTTTTAGAGGTCATTTTGAGACGTTCTTGTAAAACCACTTAGGGAGCACATTTTCAAATTGTGTTGATGACAACTAACATTGTGTGCTTAGCTTAAGCTAAGCAGACATTACAGACAGTAGGCATCTAATTGTACAATAGAATAGAATAGAATACTCTTTATTATGCACACCATAAAAATTACAGAGATAATTATAGAAATTACGCATAGGGTGACACAATGGGCGGTCTTATCGCTAAAAGCGATCTTTATAAAGACAACCTTTAGATGGATTCATGGGGAAGGAGAGACAATACTGCAGGTAGTCTGTGGTGTACCATTTACATATTACAATAAATAAATACATAATGTATATATATACATAACACATATTAAACTGATGGGGCAGTAAGGGCAGCTACCTTAATCGTTGTAGGCTCTACAGGAAAACAGTCTTAAGAGACTGTCCTTAACTTTATAAGAAATTTTGATCTGCATTCACAGATTTTGAAAAAAATGTATAGTCAGCAGGAAAATGGCCAATTTTTACAATATATTTTGTTTATGTCAATCGATCCTTTTTCTTATAATGATCAAAAACCTCTATCTATGGGACCAATTGAATCGAAATGTATGGGAAAAGTTTTTTACGATGACTTTTCTAGTACTCAAACCTCAGTTGGTCCGATAGAAATTTTTGATCCGATAAGAGACATGATCGATTGGCATTAAAAAAACATTTTGTGAAAACTGCCCATTTTCCTACTGACTGTATTTTTTTTCAAAACTTGTGATTTACAGATCACAATTTCTCAAAAAGTTAAGGCCAGTCTCTTAAGACCATTTTCTTGTAGCTACAACGATTAAGGTAGCTGCCCTTACTGCACCATCTCAAAAATCCACCCTGTATCAATAATATATATTAAATGTGTTTATTCAATAATACTCATGAAACAAGTGCAAAGATCAAAAAAAATAATTATGATTAATGAGATAGATAGTGTGTTTTTACCATAGTTTAAAAAATGGACAAAGATTCAGCACGCCGCGCGCCGTATCGATACGGACAAGGCATTCTGTAACCGTACTGCTTGGACTGTAAAAGTTTTATCACAGAAACTGGTGGAATGCATCGGCACCTCAAGTCTCAAGGTTCCCGATGAACTCAGGTATCTATTACACAATAGCAGTTATATTGGCTAAAGACTATCTACTTCATTTATTTTTTTAAGGCAAATGGAAAAACACAAAATAATTACCAAATAACGTAAAAAGTATAGAAATTATTCAATTCTTACTTATTTTCTTCAATCCCTTTAGTGGTTCGGACGGGTAGCTCAGTGGTTATCTGGTATTCATCAAAAGATAAGCTGCTTCCACCTAAAGGCTTTATTCTGCCATCATTTGTGGGGCTGAAAATAAAAAATAAACATTACACTAGACATCAGTAAAAACCGCTCTTATGATTACGAATATTAAGCCAGATATTATTATGAACTTTTGAGCTTTTGGCTACATAAAGATTTTTTTAAACCCCAATGTTAAGAAAAACATGGATTTGAGTGAGGCAGCAGTATTCTTGGAATACATTCGCCTTTATAAAAAAAGTTATACTTACTATCTCGAGGGGTCACCTGATTGAATTGGTCCAGATATTTTCACTGGTCTAATCTCGCCCGTATTTTGCTGCCTCTGTGCTGTCTGCTGGTACGAGTCGACCGGTCTAGCTGGTTGCCTATTATTCTTTGTTTCGTTTCTACTATCAGATATCGTCTGTCTGTCTTCAGGTCTTACGTATAATGGCGTATCTTTAGGTTGATCAAGATTTTGTGTAGACTCTGCTTGTTTGATTGATATCTTCGCATATGGTTGGTTCTGAAGTCCATTATTGGAGACTCTTTGTTGGTTTCCGGACCATCCGTTAGATGTTTTTTCAGTTCCACTCGGCGTCTTTACTGGTGCTCCCGTGATATTTTCTGCCGGAATTTTGGACCAATATTTTGTATTTCCTATTTGTTTAACTTCAATTTGAAAGGTACTTGGTCTAGTTGCTTTAGAGCTACCGTTTTGGGTGTCCTTCGCATTTAGCCAAAGCGGAGCCCCCTCTGTTATCGGTTGTTTAATTTCATTCTGTGTCTGATATTTGTTTCCAGATATAGTTTGCTGATTATTTTGTATTTGTAATTGGCCTTGGGAGTCCGCGGTTCTGTTTCTATCTTTAGTCTGCTGGCCTGTTACTGAATTATTTGCTGTAGTTGTGCGCGATTTGGTTTCATTTCTGGTTTGGGACCTTGTTTGATTTGTTGGTTTAACTGTGGATGTCACTTGCTGGTTGTTGTCAGCTTTCGTATAGGACCAAACTGGAGTCCTCACAGTAGTCTGTGGATTGACTTCAGTTTTTGCTTGAGTCCAGTATATAGGTTTTAAAGTAGGAGTTGTTTGTTGCCAATATTGCGTCTGCTGAGTGGTGCGTATTGTGCTTTCTAGTGTTTGTGCTTCCGTCCAATACTGAGGCTTTAAAGTTGTCGTCGTCGTCGTCGGTTTTGAGGTTGATTGAGTCCAAAACCGAGAGTTTGTAGTAGTCTGCGGCTTTTGTGTTTGATACCAATTTTGAGCCGTTAAAGTGGTTTGTTGTTGGTTGTAATTGTTTGATTTCGTTGTTACTGTGGGTCTTGCAGTAGTTGAAGTAGTCACCTTGCCTTCTTCGTAGCTAATGCCAGTCCTAAAAGGTACCGCAATTTCTACTACTTGTGGTTCAACTCGACAAATCTCTCTTCCGTTAAACCTTATGGCCTTCAGCTTCGGAGGGATAACATTAGCATTATACTGGATAAAGAATCGTACGGCCAGCGGTTCTTCAGGCGTGATCGTCATATTAGTATTTTCTATTTTAAAATCTATGTTGTCGTTAGTCGTTACCTCGCCTAGCCAGTTCTGAAAGATCAACAAAGTTTCTTCACCTTGTAACGTGACGTATCTTTGAATAATAATTATAGTGTAATTAATTTCTAATGCTACATATCGATACTGGAAATATGAAATAACGTAAGGGACAAAAATAAGGTTTTCAGGAGAGCAAAAATAAGATAGTTTTCTTACAAAACTGACTATAATTTTTTAACTATATGTTTTATGTAAAAAGTGTCTAGGACAATGTTTCTTAGATTTCTTCATTCTTTGAAGCTAAAATAGCAAAAATTCAATAAAGCCCACAGTTTTAAAGATAGCATGTCCCTTACGTTAAATAATAATGAATACACCCGATATACGTTAGCAAAATTTTAGATGTAAATGACTAGCATTGATGTATGGGACATTAAAGGAAATAAACATTTAGAGTTTTTCAAAGTAAAAGTCTCTTTATGGTGTACTCTATTATTGCTTATGCAGTAAAAAAATAAAAAAAATTGAATTTTATACATTATGACCTACTATGCCTATAATATATATTTTAAAACTACTTACTGACATAGAAGGATAAAACATAAACGAATAAAATAAATCAAAACTTTTATTTGTGCTCACTATACAACTTTTATAAACGCAATTTACTCTCATAAATTATGTACGTACAACATAATTAAATTCTGTTTTAAATCACAATAAAATATAGCTATTTTGGCTTACTAAAATTAGACTTATTGTCCAAAGCAAAAATAAAATTCACAAAACCAAAATCAACAATTAATCAGTCTTCTCATGTAAATAGTAATCATTAAACAAAAAAAAAATTAAATTCTTCCTTAATAGAAAGCCTATAGTTAAATTAAAAATTAGTCATTATCTTTATCAGTCTCATCATCGTCGGTGTCATTGAGCCTATCTTTAGTTGTACTTTTATTAGGAAGATTAAAATATTCATTGTGAAACCTATTTGGAATAATACCATTGACACATAATTTTTTGAGATCTTTAAACTTTGGTACTGAAATTGGCAGTCTTTCCTTATACAGAAATGGTAACCTGTCTAAGCTACTGGGCACAGCTAGATTGCTGGTACTTTCTACTTCGGGTTGATCATTGTTTGCAAGGCCCTTGCCCTTCCCTTTACCCTTCACTGTCCTTCTTCCAGTTTGCATTTCTTTGCAAAGTTCTATTTTGTGAGTTGTGCCATCCTCTAACATCGTATATTTTACTTCCACTATCTTTAAGTTCGATTTTTGAAATGTACATATTCGAATTTTCTTGAAATGCAGGTCTTTGTTTTTGAGAGTAGCAGGAGTAAAAACTGATTCAGCAAAATCATTGAAGTCAAAGAAATCCTGATGTCCTAACACATTCACTCGATAAGCATGAGGTCTTTTTCTGGCTGATTCCATAAATGATGGCCACTGGGAAGGTCCCCAAACAATCAGTTTTTTAATCTCCCTTTCAATGATAGCATGCATGCTATCTACTGGCATGTATGTATGGCCAGCTAATAAGTAATTTATTTGAATCGTTTGTATATTCGCAGAACGTTCCAAAAAATATTTAAACATTGAGAAAATCACTTTGTTTTTGTTCTGCCCCGTACAGTTATCACAATAGAATAACACAGTTGTTACCCCCCTGGAATCAAGTTCCTTAAGATAGTGAATTAGACATGTTGCAATTTCACAGCTTCCACGTTTGCCATCTGCTTCTCCCCATGTGTAGCAATAACCGTTCTGTGTTCTGCTTTCGTATACAGTAAAATTATATATAGCATACTTTCTCGAGTAGTACAACATCATACTTTCACCGTGAGGTGTTCCCAAAACTTTCTGAAGATCAAAACTGGCTACTACTATTGTATTATCAGGTTTTAAATTCGGGTGGATATGAAAACGTTTATATGTTGCCTCTTTCTCTTTCTTATGTGTTTGTAATTCTTCAACAGTCGTCTGATCGGGGTTATTTTCATTATTGGTACACAAGGAACATTTGTCCTTTTTAGGGACATGAAAGGCTATGTTGTACTCTCGAAATAAATTAATGAAAAGCTTTTCGCTTAAAAATGCCTCGGATTTCTCTTTACAATTTTTAACGTATATTCTGTATAAATTTGATGTATTTCTAAATTCTTCTGGAAGATATAATTTTGTTGACTTTTTTCTACTATAATGGGATGGTAAAGCTGGTAACATTTCAATGTACGTTTTTGCAGCAAGTTTGGTGGCTTCATCATATTTGTCTGGGGCTGACCGTTTGCGACCATCTGGACGAGATAACCCTTCGTAGGCATTTTTAATTGTGTACAAAATGAATGTTTGACTTATGTCTAATGTTTTCATTAGAAATTGTTGACATACCTGCCGCCGGCCTTCACCCTCATTTATAAAGTATTCATAAGTCACTGATCTTCGACTTTCCGTATTTTTAGTTTTTTTACGTTTTACATTTGCAGGTTTAGAGGATTGCAATATCCAATCTCGTTTCTTTTCATTACTTAACGACCAGTAATATTCAAATATAGACTGCCTTCTTTCATCAGATATTTCATAACATTGTCTTAGACATTTAGTTGGTGCACATGGATTATCCTGTAATTTCCGACCTTCTATTTGTTTGCCACTATATGTTACATAAGAAAGTCCCTTTTCTATCATTTTTTTTTGTGTTTTACGCCTGTTTTCTGGTTTTGTTTTCTTTTTCGGTACTACATCTTCTTGACTATTATTATTATTTATTTTCGTAGTTTTCTTTTTCCTCTTTTTTTCCTTTTTTTCTTTTTTTCTTTTTTTCCTCTTTTTTTTCAATACTGACAAATTAACGTAAGGGTCAATAACATTATGATAATTTGAGTCACAATTTAATGTAAGGGACATGGTATTTGTACCTTCTCAGGGAACACTAATGTATAAGACAATACTAAAATATCTCAAATTATGGAATAACGTATGTGACCTATTGTAAAATGTACTCAATTTTGTTTAAATGTAAATACCAAATACTAAGAGTAAAGAGACTTACATTACTTTTTATAAAAATATTAAATTAAAATGTTATATACAGTCAGTTTCTAGAAAAAACATGGTCTAGGCCTACGGAAAATATGTGATGTAAAGGACATTATTTTTTAGATATCGAGATTTTAAATATACCAATCGATAGAGCAAGAAATTCCGAATCCAACGATGTATATAACTCATTTTCGACAAAATGTCCCTTACGTTATTTCATATTTCCAGTATCGATATGAAAATACTTTAGGTACAGCATTCTGTAAAGGGGCCTATTGCATAGCCTTATCAGTCATACGAAAGTAGAACTATCATTGATTATCTTTACACCCGAACAAACACGTTCTTTGTTAAAGAAAATCGAAATTCAATACAAATAAGGTAAGCAAAAGATATAAGGTGTAACTCAACTTACCCCAAGGATATTAGCCTTGTTTTCCAGCACGATGTTCAGCCACAGCGCATAGAGAGGGATGTCAGTGGTCAAGTTGACGACTCCATACCACTTGTTACTCTCTGTCGCCAGCGGGTCGTATGAAAACACGTTGGGGCACGGCGATACGAAGTCAGATACTTGCGTGGTCTGAGCAGACGATGGCGCAGCTAGCATAAGAGCCAGGATAGAGCTCAAAGCTCTTATCTGCAAAATGGTATTGTTAGCAGCTTCTTCATAATCACTATACGAAGGAAACAGAGTTGAAGATTCATCTCCTTGCATAATGCTACTCGTTGAGTGTCTTAAAACAACTGCCGGCGATTTTACCAGTGCCATAAGAGCACGACACAAGGACAAAGAGCTACATCTTTTGTTGTTCTGCAATAATGCCCTTTAAACTGACGCAACGAATGAAAACTATAATGGGTATATAATAAACATCTTATTATGATTTCTATTCAGGCGTTTCTAGCATTATTATGGGAAAATGTAAACATGAGTAAACAAGACGATTTTATGACGTTATTCGATGTCGCGGCACGCTGTTTATTATGTCATTATCAGCCTAGCTTTTCCCAACTACGTTGGGGTCAAAGTCAAAGTCAAATTGTTTATTTCAAATAGGCACATATAAGGCACTTTTGAACGTCAATATTTACAAAAAAATAGAATTGATTCTAGTCGCCCCTTCCAAAAGGTACTCGTAGTTTCATATGGAGAAGAATGGGCAAGAAACTCCACTTCAGCTTCCAGTCTAACCGGATGCAGCAGAAAACCAGTATTTTACATGGAGCAACTGTCTATCTGACCTCCACAACCCAGTTACTGGGTAACACGATACCCTTTGGTAAGACTGGTTGTCAGACTTTTGGGCTTCTGTCTAAAGTCCGGTCGCGAAGCGGAAAGAGTTTCGTACAATGACCCCTCATTACTTATCTCTATCGCTCGCGCACAATTGTATTGCCGTAGCGCTCGCGCATTTTAAGGTCCTTCTAATGTGAAAAATAGAGATAAGTAGTGAAAGAAAAGAAAGAAAAAAAAATTTTTTTATTCTGCACAAACAAGACACACTTATTGTCATTGTACGAAATTATTTCTGCTTCGCGACCGGACTTTACCTGTAACGACTGTCAAACATCTACGAATGACAGCCGGAACCAACGGCTTAACGTGCTTTCCATGGCACGGATGGGTCTCGATATCGATATCTCGGTCTTCGACGGCACGGTTAGCGCAGTGGTTAAACTATTGTCTGCTGCGCTGCGTGTCGCGGGTTTGATTCCCGCACGGAACAAATATTTGTTTGACCTGCAAGTAGTTGCTCCGGGTCTGGCTGTTTGTGTATGTGAGTTTAAATGTTTGTAAACGCACCCACAATACAGGAGAAATTCCTAGTTTGGGGCTACGATTAAAAAAAAAAGAAAAGATATGTAATGAATAGTCACCCATCCACTAACCGACCGCGGTAAGCGTAACTTAACCTTCCATTAACCCTTTCGGCTGTTATCATATTATAGCCACTACATTATTTTTAGAATATGTGAAGTTTTTTTTGGGGTCGTCATCCCTATTCTATGTAGTCACTTGAAATATCAGTTTAAATTCTCGTTTTAAAAATCTTTTTTTTTTGTGGGTAATCTTCACAGACGCGATAGTTATCGATATACTACGATAAAATAAAAATAAAAACAGATTTTCTCAACTCCTACTTTCAATAACAGTACTACCAGCGGTCATTGATCCCAAAAAATCATATGTTTTTTTATTTTTTCGTGTTTAGGTATCTATCCGTTCTGCGGAGTTTTGCTAGCTAATTTAATTTGATCCTGTATATTGTCAGGGTCTGTACAGACGCCAGCAGATCAAGCTACCCGAAACTGTAAAATTTTCCCAATCAACCTTGAACCTTGCTTTAACGATAAAGTTGAAAATCTTTTCAAGAAATTTGACAGATTGTAGCAGCTTGATGTGCTGGGTCTGTACACGGGAGGTCTATGGACCAGCTACACCTAGATGTCTTGTGCGTCCCATATAATAATATTTTCAGAATGGTCTTGAGACTGCCCTGTTTCTGTAGTGCGTCGGAAATGTTTGCACAGAATCAAACTGACGGCTTTTATGCGATCATTCGATTAAAAATCACATCGTTAATAACTAGAACACGGGCCAGTAGCAACAGCATTCTGGAAACAGTGTCAGAGAGTCTCTATTCTCCCATTTTGAGGCATTTTGTGGAGAAGATGGCCAAGTGAAATACTTGTACCATAATTGGTCATCTTCTGTGCAAAGTGCTTCAAACTCTATACAACATGTCCCAGAATTAACGCACAACCTCTTAAAGGGTCATTGTCCTCATCATTATGAACAACTTTTACTAATTGGTTGTGCGTTAATTCTGGTACATCTTGTTTAATAATAATGTTACTTTGCTTACTAACACTAGCTATATGGTACTAACATTATGGATCTTTGATGTCTTTATAAATAAATTTTGATTAGATTTGATATGAAAAGTATAAATTGTTAATCACTATGGTTGCTTACTGCCGATTGGTCGACTGACTACCGACGATTTTGACAACAAAATACAGGTTTCCTTAAAATATTTTCCTTAATCAAAATTCAGTATTATCCAAGTTTTACTTAGACAAAAAAGTTGATAGTCAGGTTTGGATCAACTGCATATTAAGAATCGAAGAGACAGGTCATCAATGCACCTAAATCTACATTCTGATTATGTGTTGGACGGGTCCCAGCAAAAAGGGTCCAGTTCTCGGCATTTAGTTTCCGAGATTACGCAGTTTTGTAAAGTAGGGTGAAAAAATTGCATTTTGCGTTTTTAATTGATTATTAATTAATGTTCAATTATCTACAAGTTCATTTATAGTTTTCCTCAAATCAAGCTTTTTCAGGGTTTCAACTTCAAATGCCTATTAAAAAAAATGTGCCAGTTTTTTATATTTTTTTAATCCTTAATATCAATTGACTATTCTAGATATAGATGGTCTGTGTGGTGCCGGACGTAAAGAATAGCACCACCCTATTTCTTCCCGTGGGTGTCGTAAAAGGCGACTAAGGGACTTACTAGAGAATGGGCAGCAGCGTTCTCTATGCATACTGCGATTGCCAACCCGCCTGCCAAGCGTGGCGATTATGGCAAACCCCCCTCCCCCCCACCCCTTTGGGGGAAGCCTATGTCCAGCAGTGGACGTCTTTCGGCTGGAATGATGATGAATGTTGATTCTAGATACCGAATCTAGTCTTAACTCAATACCCCACTACTGCCCCCTTTTTGGTTGGACGCCCACAGATTATTAGTATTCTGGTACCACAGATTGTTTTTTTTTTTTTTTTTTAAACTTTGCCCCACACTAGGAATTTCTCCTGTATTGTGGGTGCGTTTACAAACATTTAAATTCACATACACAAACAGCCAAACCCAGAACAACTAATTGTAGGTCATACAAATATTTGTTCCGTGCGGGAATCGAACCCGCGACACGCAGCGCAGCAGCCAATCGCTTAACTAAATGCGCCAACCGTGCCGTCAATTTTGCCAATATAGTGCACTAAAAAACTTTTTTCAGGGAAAGTATCAACTTTTGTGGGTTGATAACGTAAGGGGTCCCCGAAATTATCAATTACAAATGATCAATTGCCATCAATTTGTATTGTAGTAATATTGTCAATCGCTTTAATTGCATTTCGTAGATCATCAATTTGCGCATGTGTATCAATCACGTAAAAAAATACTTTTGCAATTGATTGGTTCGGGGACCCCTTATATCATTTTGTGTCTTACATCATCAAACCCTATAAATAATCCTCCAACCCTTTAGACTCGCGGAAGTCTCGCTAAATGAGATATTATTATTCATTGTCTACTAGTTCACGTTTGATAAGGGTTTATTGTGATAATAATTAAAATATGTTTTTGGGCTTGAAGTTGGTAACTTACAGCAAAACGCTGTAAGTTACCTACTTCATCAAGCCATTCAAGTATAAAAAAACATTAAATTCCTAAGTTGCAGCTCTGCACGAAGAAGCTATTAAAAATCTTTGGTTTTTTTTCTAAACTTCCTCCTAACTTTGACATCACGACCTTTATGATATTCGACGAACTTGTATCAAAACAAAATAGTAAAAAAAAACTCAAACCGGCCCACCATTGATTTGATCACCAATTCACTTAATAAAGGTATTATAATTACCACACTCCTCACAATATATTATCATCATCACATCGCCAAATATATCACAACCACTAAATATTACTAATAATCACCAAAAAGTTATATTCTTACCATTTTGAAAAAATATTCCAATTTTTATTTAAAAAAGGAACCCTCGATTGTTTATTTAAACACGATTGGCGCCTGCGCCTCTTTTCGCAAGAATGACATTTATAAAAAGGAATAATACTTACTACTAAGTTCAAGTTTGAAACGAAAAGGAAGAGAGAAATACATCCTTATGTGGGAGAGAGACAAATATATGTTGTTATTTATCTAACGAACGGAGATGCAAACCAGTTGTTTATAATCTAATCTTGATAGAGGTTATGGAATTTAATAAAGCCGTTTTTATTAAGTTTTGCATCAATTATTTTCATGGTAAGTTAATAAAGAGGTATCGTAACTGCCGAATACACCTACAATACCTACTTACGTCTAATTACATGTTTGGTTTCAGATAATTTAACAATGCTTTGTCGTTGGTCTAGTGGTCGCAAGCGCATGAGTTCTAGGGGTCTAATCCGAAGCGTTAATAATCCGTAGTATCCGCCGAATGTTCGGTCGTTTTATAACTTCCATAGTTTCCTTTTTTGACTTTGAATCCTTACCCGACTTAAAGTCACATTTTTGACTTTGGCTTATATCTTTGACTGCCGTTTTTTTTTTTTCATTCGCCGTAGTTAGCCATAGTTAGCCGTAGTCAAGCAACGACTGAACATTTTGCCGATAGGTACTTCCGAATTATGTTCGGAGTAGACCCCCTGGATTCGATTCCTGAGTCAGGGAAAGTGTTATTAGGTTTTTCCATCTGGAATTCCTCAGTAGCAGCCCAATGTCTGGATTTGTGCCCGTTTGGTGGCAAAAAGCTCGCCCTTATTCCTTTTTTTTTTTTTCCTTGGGACTTAACGTGGCGAAATGTGGGTGTTTTAAAGATGCACCTCTGCCTAACCCTTCGGGGGATACAGGCGTGATGTTATGTTACATGTAATTGTAACAAGATCCAACATCTGTAATATGATGGAGAAGTTTTAGGAAACTTACCATCTCTCGAATTTTGTACGAACAGCAGTGCTATTCTGTAAATATCTCACCGATAAATCTTGCGTGGAGTGAGCTGTCGGTGTCATCTCACTGATGCTAGGGATTGACCAAGCAATTACATTTACAATCATAATCGAAATTTAAATTAAAAAAAATATGCTAATTCTGTTGATCCTTTTATATTATTTCAAAGCAAGTATCTAACTGTCTAAACATTATTAATTACGTTTTTAAATAAAATAGCAAAACAGAAATTCAATCAGAAACTCAATTTAGTTTTTTTTTCATTTTTATGCTAGACTATAGCCCTTAAACATTACTATCTTTAGACACTTAAATACCAGCTTTGAAATATTAATAAATGATCAACAGAATTAGCATAAATAATATTATTAAAATCTCGATTGTGATTGTAAATGTAATACTTGGTCTATCCCTAGCATCAGGTGCGATGACACTGATAGTTCACTCCACGCTCACTTCACATAAGTTTTCACGGTGAGATGCTGCAGAATCGACATGCAGGCGCGTAGTAACTTACAACCGGCGTGCGGGGACTTCTTGGCGGGAAAGTGAAGCGTCATGTTCAGCAGTTTGTTTAATTTTCCAAAATTAGTGTTTAGCCGAATATTAATGTGTAATAATGGGGGATTATTAACCATTAAGTGTTTGTGAACGTGCATTAGTGTAGGCAAATGAAACAAAACAGTGCAACTTCGCTTCAAGTTCTCTCAAGAAGTCCGCGTGAGGACTCAGTAAAGTGCCACATCTTTACTGAAACTCAAGGGGAGTAGGCGGGGATATCATCATCATGCATTTATAATTCATTTCATCAATATTATACAAGAACTAACTTGACATTGGCTAAATGCACAAACCGTGCGAAGCCAGAAGGAAAAGAAAAAAAAAAAAAAAAACCGGCGTGCGTGTAGGGCCCTGTACCCCAAATGTAAGTTTGCAAGAGAGTAAACGTAACTATTTCGTTTGCGTTAAAATTTGACCTATAGATCATAATGCTAAGAATATAAGGGTGAGAATAAAAATCTTAACGCAAACGCGCTAGTTACGATTACTCATTTGCAAACTTACACTTGGGGTACTGATCTATGAACGTAAACGAAGCAATAAGAATATGTAAGGATTGTAGCAGGTGGTGTGCTGTAGTTCCTGCCTATCCCCCATGGAAAGAAGGCGTGAGTATGTATTGAAATTTGGACAGGTTAACGTCTGTCGGGCTGTCGGGTCAGCTAGGTAAATAACAAAAGATCACTGTACTTAAAACTTGTAAAATAACTAGCTCTGCCCACCGCTTCACGTGATTGTTTGTTCTTTTCATCATGCTGAGTGCAAGCCTTCTTGTCACAGTCATGAAGTGCAGCTTCCGACTATTTGTTTGTTTGTGATCGTGATTATAATATGTACAGACGCCAGCACATCAAGCTACTACAATCTGTCAAATTTCTTTAATAGATTTCAAACTCAAACTCAATCCCCCTTATTACAAAACAAGGTTTATCTTCAGACCCGTGTTTAAAACATGGAGCCATTATTGAATTTCGAACTTTATTCCGACTATGGTAAAGTTCCTAATACAAATCTGACAACTTAGTACCGAACGAAGTTTTCAGTTTTGTATAGAGAACGGTATTTCAATCAACTGTTAATTACAAAAACTGGCTCCATGGTTTAAGCCATGTCAAAATATAAATCTTGTTTTGTAATAAGGCGGAAAGCATTTATTTCAATTAAACCATTGACAGGCACTTTTGAATTGTCAAGAAGTCGGTCAGTTACAAATATGAAGCTAGTTGCATTTTCAACTTTATCGTTCAAGGTAGTTATGGAACCAAGCCCTTACAAATATTGCGGGTGTAAGCACTTTTGACCAACACGATCTGTGTGGTCGCTGAGGTTGCATATCTGATAAGAAGATGATTGTTTAGTCTAAGTCTAGTTCATAAGTTAGTTCGTAAATTACATCCGAATATGTAAGACGTCTCAATATAGAGTTAAATCTTTAATTCATTATTTTTATTTTTTTAAAGTACTTTAAGGCGCTCCCAATCCTGACTGGCGCAGCCGGTAGGATCACTAAGGAAGCTGTTACGCGTTAATTGATTTTCCGTGATTAGACTTTTCCCGATTTTCACAACGGTACGCGTGGTGTACGGCAAGGTGATCCAACGAACCAAATAAATATCGTCGGTGAAGAGGAGTGCTGAGAGCTGATGATGGGCGTGGCAGGCTGGTGAGTACGACTTTTCACCTCCTTGATATCCGTGTCCATATCCTTTCGGTAAACTTGAAATTGGAAGTTTTCCATTTTGAACTGTTTTATGGTTTTCTTAAATAATTAAATATTTATTATAAGTGTAATGTAAAAATACTTTACTTGATACAACTGTTTTTAAACAATAGATAGGTTCAGGTATTCATATTGAGTTCAGAAACACTTAATAACTTTATTAGTAGTAATTATTGTAATAAGTAATTTTGGTAGAGTTCGTAGAGTTCATAGAGTTAATTATTACTTAAGAAATAATTTAAATAAGTACCAAAATGTCAGAAATAAAACTCATCCCAAATGAATTGTACAAAATTCTACCCAGTTTTGATGGTAATAAACGTCATTTGAATTTATTCTTGCGCAAATGTGAATATATTATCGATAAGTTTAAGTCATCAGAATTACAACAGGAATACTTAATGCATGTTGTGACTAGCCGCTTAACGGGTGACGCAGCCGCGCTTATCAGCGAGCGCGGAGACATTCAATCGTGGGCGGAATTCAAGGAATTATTAGAGTTACATTTTGGCGATCCGCGAAGCGAACAGTGTTTGGCTATCGAATTAGAAACTTTAAAGATTAAAAATAATGAGAGTCACAGTGATTTTTGTGCACGAATTCAAACAGTAAAATCAGTATTGTTGTCAAAGGTTAACCAAATTAGTGATCAAAATTTGCGAGTTAGTAAGTCTACTATTTATAACAACTCAGCCCTGCAGGTATTTTTATATAACTTACCTGAAAACATGGTACGCATTGTGCGTCTGAAAAATCCACGCACATTGGAAGAGGCCTTATCTGTAGTTTTAGAAGAAGTTAATTTCTATGATCAGTATCAGATGCGCGGTAAAATGTTAAATCTAAACCATAATATTAAACCGCAGGCTAACAGCACAGTTGCACCACAACCAACATTTAAATTTGGTTTATTCCCGCAGCCACCAGGTTTCAGGCCGATGCCAATGATGCAACAAAATCAATCATTTAAAAATAATGTTGGTGCAACACCTAAATTTAATTTCGGAATTCCACCTAATAGGCCATTTATCATGCCAGGGCACAATCAAGGCCAACTTGGTATGAATAAACAAAATTTGGTGCCACCACAATTTGGTTACCGACCTAATTTTGGTTATAGACCCCTTGGTTATCAACAAATGATGCCAATGCTTCCGCGTCAGTTTGGTAGTAATAATCGTGCTCCGATTCCACAACAAAACACACAAAACAAACCTCAACCAGATATCACTGATGCTACTATGAGAACTGCTCCGCAAAGAGCAGCTCAGCAGGGTTTCCCTATTAATGAATTAGAACTCTAGCCTTCTTATGATGACTATTTTACTTACCCTGCGGAATACGAATATTGTTATGATTTATCTGAATATTTCCCCAGTGAAGGAAATGATTTTCCAATAGACTCTGTACCCGAAACCACTACACAAGACTTGGGTAAAAATGAACAGATTAAAAATAAAGATAATACTACTAAACCAGAACAAGTAAAAATTTTTTACATGCGAGTCTCCATAGACCGGCGGCACCTGAAAGAATAATATTAAATTATAATACAGTAAAATTAAAATTGCCACATATTTACATACAAAGTTCCGTGTTTGGCTTCTACCGAGAACGGACGTCTATCATTCGCGCGCGGGTGCTCTACTTTAGAGTAATTCGCTGGCGCATCACAATAACACCGTCGTCGCCGAGTTGCGAAATCGGTTTATCAAGGTCGCCGCGATGACCCAGTTATTAATTATAGTGTAAACAGTGCAATTAAATAATTGTGAATGTGAAGTTTCTACTAACCGTAAAATGTCGACAACAAAGGTGAAAATTAAAACTGACCTTGAAAAGCTGCTGTATGATAATTACATGCAAGAACGATCAGAGAGAGAAAAGCTGGAACGTCTTGTTAATGATCTAAAGGTCCAAATAGAAGGCCTCCAGCGCCAACTTCAAAACCGCCAAAAAGAAAATCCCAGCTCCAAGGGACAAGGAAATAATGACTCTAAGGAATTGGACGCTAAGAACAATATACAATTTTCTCAATCTGTAAAAGAAAATGTCGAGTACTGTACAGATGAGGAAGAACTCGCTAAAGAGACTGAGTGGATTAGGGCCAAAAGTAGGAAGAAAAGGAAGCTAAACATCTCCCTCTCTCCACCACAACAACCCGGAACAAGCGCCCAACAACAACAAACATGTGAGAAAAAACAGGCATTAGTCAAAAAAGTGCCTCCACCACCCCCAATCATAATTGACGGAGTCAAGAACTACCAAATGTTCTACGACTCACTAACTGAAACCCAACCAACTGAATCATTCACCGCAAAAATGATGAATGGAGATTGTGTGAAGATCAACGCCAAAACCGAGGACTCTTATAGAGCGATTGCTAGGCATTTGTCAGTAAAAGGATATCTTTGGCATTCATACGAGAACAAACAGGATCGACCAATAAGAGTTGTAGTAAAAAAATTACATTCTTCTTGCCAGCCAGATCGAATCAAAGACGATTTAATATTGCAAGGTCTGAAAATAGAAAAAGTTGACAACAAGTTAAGCTGGAAGAATAAAGAACCACCTTCGTCTTATCATTTAATAATGACGAAGATGTCAATAAAATCTATGGCATAAAGCACATCTTAGGGTGCAAAATTGAAATACACCCTCTAAAAAATCCGAAACTTATTCCCCAATGTAAAAGATGTCAGGCATATGGACATACTCATAAATACTGCAGAAAAGAGCCAAGGTGTGTAAAATGCACTGGCAAGCATCTTACAGCCAACTGTACTAAATCTCCGCAAGAGAAACCAAAATGCGTCCACTGCGGCTTACCCCACCCAGCCAACTACAGAGGGTGTGAAGTAGCCAAGGAAATGCAAATTATGAAAAATAAAAACATTAAAAAGAAACTTGTTGTGCCAACTGCCCAACAGCCTCCTTACATAAGTAATTCTGACAAACAGGCACGGAAAGAAAGTTTTCAGGTAACTGCAAAATCTGTTCACGCAAGCGGTTCCTATGCGCAAGCTGCACAACAAAGCACGCAACCTTCAAATCTGGAAGATAAGATTAATCAGATCTTGAAGTGTATTACTACATTTGACAAAAGATTAGAGAAGCTAGAATCCAGCACCAAAACAGCTGTCTTTAATAATCAAAAATGACTTACACACTAAAAATAATGGCGTGGAACTCCAATGGGCTCCTCAAACATCAGAATGAATTACAGGCAGTCCTAGAGACAGAAAGTATTGACGTGTGTTTGATTTCCGAAACGCATTTCACTAACCAATCTTTCATAAAATTTAGAGGATACAAGGTATATAACTCGCTCCACCCTGATAACTCCGCAAGAGGAGGTAGCGCAGTTATAATGAAAGAATCATTATGAGCAGAGTAAAATTGAAGAATCAGACATTCAAGCCGTAGCAGTATCTGTTAAAACGAAATTTTGTCACGTTTCCATAGCAGCCTTATACTGTCCTCCAAGGCACATGATAAGAAAAGAGCGATATTTACAATTCTTTGAACTTTTAGGCCAGAGATTTATCCTAGGCGGTGATTTCAATTCCAAGCATACGCACTGGGGATCAAGACTTACTACAACAAAGGGAAGGCAGCTCTTAAAGGCAGTTAAAGATACACAATGTATGAGCACAGGCAAACCAACGTACTGGCCCACTGACCACCAGAAAATACCTGATCTTATAGACTTTTTCATATGTAAAAACATATCCACCAATTACATTAATTTGGAAGAAGGTTTTCACATGAATTCGGACCACTCCCCGATTATCCTAAGACTTTGTCAAAAAATTCTACTAAGAGAAAGCTATGTAACCCTGGTTAATAAGTCTAGAGATTGGGACAGTTTTTCCCTTGATCTAGATAATATTATCGACCTAAAAACCCCGTTACTAAATCAGGATCAGCTGAACTCAGAAATAAACAAATATGTTGTTAATATCCAACAAAGTGCGTGGAAAAACACGCCACAGTTAAAACGTAAATATAAGGGACACATCTATCCCAAGGAAATTGTGAGTTTACTATCTGAGAAAAGAAAGCAAAGAAAGCGGTGGCAGCAAACAAGATGCCCGCGGGATAAAACATTATTAAATAACCTTACTAAACGATTAAAGAGGAAAATTCTACAATTTGAGGATGAATGCCTGAATACTAAACTTGTGCAGCTTACCAACGACCAATCAACGGATTTTTCTCTTTGGAAAGCGACAAGAAAACTAAAAAGGCCGATTATACAAATACCGCCAATCAGAAACAGCGACGGAAAATGGGCCATAAGCAACGAACAAAAAGCGTTTAGGTTTGCCCAATACTTAGAAGATACTTTTCAACCCAATGAGAGCTCCATAGAAATACTTGAGAGTGAAAAGGTATCAGATAGTCAAAGAATTCGGCTTGTGACTCCTAAAGAAGTTCTTAAAGAAATTCATAACAACATTAGCTCAAAGAAATCCCCGGGTTACGACCTCATAACAGGAGAAGTTCTAAAACACCTCCCGCACAAAGCTATAGTAAAGCTGACCAGACTTATCAATGCTGCATTTATGCTAAAACATGTACCTGAGCCTTGGAAGGTTGCAGAAGTCATTTTGATTGTGAAGCCTGGGACCCCATGAAGCATCATCATATAGACCCATTTCCCTGTTGCCCATATTATCGAAATTATTCGAAAAACTGTTATTAAAACGGTTAAAACCAATAATAGAAGAGAAATACCTAATACCAAACCATCAATTTGGCTTCAGGGAAAAACACTCCACAATAGACCAGGTACACAGAATAACATTATTGAAAAGACACTCGAAAACAAGCAAGTCTGCGCTACCGTATTCCTGTATGTTGCGCAAGCTTTTGACAAAGTTTGGCATGAGGGTCTGGTATTTAAACTCAGACGCATGCTACTTCCAGAATTTGCAGATATTCTAGAATCATATATGAGTAACAGAATGTTTACAGTAAGGCAAGAGGATGCATATTCCGAGCTAAAAATTATAAAAGCTGGGGTACCACAAGGAAGTGTGTTAGGCCCAATCTTGTACTTGCTATACACATGTGATATCCCAGAGCTGGAAAACAACACGATTGCGACTTTTGCAGATGACACTGCTATTATGGCTACCGGATCAAGCCACAAAGAAGCAGTAGAAAAAGTTCAACTAGCTGTGAACAAAGTTTATGACTGGACACAAAAGTGGAAGATCAAACTGAATGAGTCAAAATCAATTCACATTGACTTCACTAACAAACACTGCGATTACCACCCAATCCATATAAACGGCATGCAAGTGCCTTATGCTAATACAGCCAAATACCTTGGCATAACTCTTGACGCCAAACTGCGTTGGAAAGCTCACGTCAAAAAGAAAAGACGGGAACTTGACATACGTTATAAAAGTATGTATTGGTTACTCGGAAGAAAATCCTGCCTATCAGTACATAATTAAATTATATTATACAAGCATATTCTTATGCCAATTTGGACGTATGGTATCCAACTTTGGGGCTGTACTAAACGAAGCAACGTTAAAATAATCCAACAATTCCAAAATAAAGTACTCAGGGACGCTGTAAATGCACCATAGTACATTAGAAATGACGACCTCCACCGAGACCTTAAAATGGAACCCGTCACCACCATCATCAAAAAATTTGCTGAAGCCCACGAACACAAACTTTACCGACATGTGAATGTCGAGGCAATTCAGCTGCTAGACAACACGGACATAGTGCGTAGGCTAAAGAGAACTAAACCATTTGAGTTAGTGTAGTGTATAAATAGTGAATTAATAATAGTAACAATGCTGTGCTATATATAACACATGAACAAAGTGTTTTTATTAATTATCAGACTCTAAGAAAGTGCTACGGAATTGTGTAAAAGTGCAAATTGACACTATTCTTAGTTATAACGTAATCTATCACGTAAAATAATAAGTTAGAGTTAAATTGCTTATTAGTCTATTAGGCTAGATTGTAATAAATTATTAAGAACTTTAGTTCTTATTAATAAGAAAAAAAAAAAAGAAAAAGTTACATACCGGAAATAGACGGAAAATTCATGATCGACACTGGCAGTACTCGTTCATTTATACATCCTAGAATAGCGACTACCTATTTTCCTAACCACATGTCATACGAACCATTTGAAGTAGTAAGTACGCACGCTTCAAGCAAACATAATCAGGTATTGCAAATTCCCTTGTTTTCTGTATTTCAAAGTAAAGATCATCATAAGTTCTATGTATACAACGTAGACTCGTTATACGACGGACTGATAGGAAATGATCTTTTAAAACAGTTAGAAGCTGTTATAGATTTAAAGAAACATGTTCTACTAACAAAGACAGCTAAAATACCTATATGCCTAGATACGGATATTAATATTATACATGTTGTATTACTTCCACCGAGATCAGAAATTAGAGCAAAATTACCAACCAATTTATTAAATGGTGTAGGAATATTAGATTATACGGAGTTTGGTAAAGGAGTACGAATGCCTACTGCTCTTGTAAAATGTGTAAACGGTTTTGCAACCACCATCATACAAAATACTCTTGATAAACAGATAGAATTATGTGTCATCAAGCCGTTCATAGTATCTAAGTACGAGGAAAACGAATGCCATATAAATTCCATAGATGACCAAAATATAGAGACTGACCAATTATTACGCGACAATCTAACTAAATTACGACTAGATCATATGAATGATGAAGAAGAAGCATCTATACGACAATTATGTGAAGAATATAAGGACATATTCTATTGTGAACATATACCTTTAAGCTTCACTAATCAGGTAAAATACTGCATTAGGACAAAAAATGAAGACCCGATTTATACTAAGCCATATAGACAAGCCCGGCTCAAGCAGCAGAAATTAGTAAACAAGTTGAAAAACTTTTGAAAGATAACGTGATCCAAGAATCCTTTTCCCCCTGGAGCTCACCAGTCCATCTCGTACCCAAAAAGCCAGATGCATCTGGTGAAATCAAATACAGAATGGTAATCGACTATAGAAGACTTAACGACATTACAGTGGACGACAAGTACCCCCTTCCTAACATTACTGACCTTTTTGACAAATTGGGCAAAAGTGTTTACAACGCTTGATTTAGCTAGTGGCTACCACCAAATTGAATTAAATAACGACGATAAACCAAAAACTGCATTTAGTACCCAAAACGGACATTATGAGTTCTTGAGAATGCCATTCGGACTTAAAACAGCGCCGGCAACTTTTCAACGAGCCATGGACAACATTATGAGAGGACTCCAAGGAATACATTGCCTCATTTATTTAGATGACGTCATCGTCTATTCTTCTAGCCTTCAGGACCACCTACAGAAACTTAGAGCCGTCTTTGACAGACTGCGACAGACTAACCTAAAAATACAACTAGATAAATCCGAATTTTTACGAAAAGAAGTTTTATACCTAGGCCATACCATAACAAGAGACGGACTAAAACCAAACAATGATAAAATTAAAGCTATTATAGATTATCCTCTCCCTAGAACGACAACAGAAATAAAAAGCTTTCTTGGGTACTATAGAAAATTCATTAAAGATTTCGCTAAAATCACTCAGCCTCTAACGTCTTGTCTAAAGAAACGAAACAAAATTATCATAGACCAAAACTACATAGATGCCTTCGAAAAATGCAAGGAAGTACTGACTAATACCCCTTTACTACAATACCCTGACTCGACTAAACCCTACATTTTGACAACCGACGCCTCTAATGTGGCACTCGGTGCTGTCCTATCCCAAGGACCTATCGGAGCAGACAAACCAGTCGCATATGCTAGTCGAACCCTTAGCGACACTGAAACACGTTATAGCACAATTGAACGAGAGCTCTTAGCTATTATTTGGGCTGTGAAACATTTTAGACCATATTTGTACGGACATAAATCCCTAATTTTTACAGATCATAGACCACTTGCTTGGCTTTATTCCCTGAAAGAACCTAATAGTAAATTGACTCGTTGGCGCCTCCGCCTCCAAGAATATGACTTCACAATAATTTATAAAAATGGTAAACAAAATAGTAATGCAGATGCATTGTCACGCATAAAACTTAATGCTATAGATTCCGAAGATGATGCGTCAATGAATGTTAACGTAGACGAATCTGATATACAAAAAGTAATAAAACAATTAAAAGAACTTGAAAAATTTACAACTAAAGCAACTATTGAAAATGACACAGAAATAGTAACCATTTCAGATTCTGACTCTGACGTGACTACACCTGCGGACCTATTTCAAGATAACTTCCCTATTCGTTCAGTAACCGATAGCAGCAGAACAAGTACAGTAGCTTCCAACATAGAACCAGACTCATTAGGGATTCCAATCTTAAGAGAGGCAATTGACACCAAACCAAACCAAATATTGGTGTTTACCTGGTTCCAAAATAAAATACAAGTTCAAAATTTATCTAGAAAAAATCAAAAAGTTTTAGAAGTATTTCTTCCATTAGATAATGAGGAATTAATAAAGCAATTTTTAAAAGAATATGTTACACCCAAGCGTAAATATTTTATTTACTTTGAGAACGACATACATAGACGGCTATTTACTAAAGTTATTATAGAAATCTTTAAGAAAGATTCAGTACAGTTCTTCGAGTGTACAGACAGAGTAATATATATAGAAGATGAAAAAGAACAAAAGTCTGTTATACTAAAACATCACGAAGGAAAGACATGCCATAGGGGAATTAAAGAAACTATGGTTAGAATTCGCAGAAACTATTATTGGGAAAACATGCAAGATACGGTAGCGGCAATTATAAATACGTATGAGCCTTGCAAATTAATGAAATACGATGGAAAGCCCATAAAACCAATGTTACAATTAACACAGACACAAGATGCCCCTTTTCAAGAAATATTCATTGACTTATTTAATATAGAAAGTAAATATTACCTGACACTGGTAGACGCATTCAGCAAATTAGGACAGGCTATTGAAATTTCAAGTAGGCAAACGACTGAAGTAGCGCGAGCCCTATTAAAGTATTTTTCAATATACGGCGTTCCCAGGAAAATATCCTGTGACCCTGGCACTGAATTCAACAATGAACTTATGCGTGAACTTTTGTTTATGTACAAAATAGAAATTCACATAACAACGCCAAATAATCCTAACTCTACTGGCATCGTAGAGCGATTCCACTCCACCATTATAGAAATATATAGGCTTGCGAAGTACGAACGAAAATGTACGGATGCCGCTTCTGTCATGACCTATTCCATAATGGCATACAATCATACAATACACTCCACCACTGGGTTAACACCGTTTGAAGTAGCATTTGGACATAACGACTCTAATAAAATATTCGATGTCGATTTAGAAAAGGCGTATACACAACAATTAGTTAAAGATCATGCAAATCGAACGAAATATCTGTTTAAATACATAGCCGAAAAGATTATTAACACTAAACAAAAGGCCAGAGAAAAGAAAGGTGGTGAAATTGAGTTAAGCATACAAGAGGATGATAATATATTTGTAAAAGACATTAACATAAGAAAAAGTTAAGATAAACCTCGATACCATAGAGCAAAAGTAACAGGAAAAACCAATAGGAACGTAGTACCAGTACAGATAGGTAAAAGACAAAGTAAAGTGCCTCTAAAGAACGTTAAACGTCCTTCACAGGTTGTGGCTGATCGTGGTGATCTTGAAACTGACGGTCAAGATCCACGGCCTTCAACTTCAAGAGATTAAAAATAACCCAGGTATATTACCTGTTAAACAAGGACAGGCGGTAATAGAGAAAGATAAGTGGACCATAGTTAAGATATTAGATTTTAAGGCGATAGATTATGATTTAGTGTTAAATATTAATAGATACAAAGAATTTAGTAATATAGTTGACATTCATAAGCCCTACGAAAATGAGTTCCAAAACATGAAATTACAGGTAGAATACTTACGCAATTCAACAGTCCAAAAATTCAGGCAGCTTATTCCATCAAAACGTTTCAAACGTGGCCTCATTGATCCCCTTGGCTCAATGATTAAAATACTTACCGGTAATCTAGCCCATGAGGACGCAATTAAGTACGATGCTCAACTAGCACAGCTAAAAATTGGTCAAACACACGTGGATAAGAAAATAACCATAATTTCAAAAATGCTTGACTCTATTACTAACAAGTCTACATCTATACAGGAAAATATTCAAATCTTGGATGAACGCATGAAACGCATAGAAAGAATAGTAAAAAATATAGGTACTAAAGAAAATAACTCTATTTACTCTATATATGTTTTAAGTATGTTCGATATGTTTATAAGTAATTTTAGGTCAATTTATACTGTTTTAAATGAGATTGAAACTGCATTATCATTTACAAAAGTGTCTGTTGTACCTACATCAAACCATTGTTGACACATCTGAACTCTTAGCATTGTTAAGCAATATTTCTGAAACTGAAAGCCTAATTTATCCTGTTACAGAGAAAACGTTATTAATGTTGGAAATAACGATGTCTATTAAAGCTTATGTAAAAGAAAACCAAATAACATTCATTATGGAAATTCCATTAATAGATAAAAATACGTATAATTACTTCAAAATTTATTCACTTCCAATTTTGAATGAAAACATAACGACCACCATTATCCCTAAATATCCGTACCTTATGGTGAAAGGTCCTACATACTTACTGCTAGCTAACCCATGTGAAGAGATGGCAGCCAACCAGTTCCCGTGCAAGGAAAACGATGTTGTATTGTATCCTGAAAGTACGTGTATAGAACAATTAATTAATTTTGCTTCAAACCTCAGTTTGTGTAAACCCCTCGCAGTTAACCTGGAAAGTCTAAAAGTACAGCCTATTGACTTCTTCAACTGGATAATTTACACAAGAAATGAAATAATGCTTACCGAAACATGTGCCAATGATGTTATCAGGAAACCGATCAAGAGCACATATTTATTGGAAATTGATGGAAACTGCAGTGTCTATCTGAAAGATATTAAATTACACAAAAAGCAACATTACTCAGGGAAAATACAATATCGGGTAACTCCAGTCGCGGTTCTACCCAAATTAGAGGAAACATCTATTAACTGGAACAAAACAGTGAACCTAAACTACTTGAACTTTGACGATTTAAAACATCTATTTTACACATTAAAAAGTGAAATAGTGGAAAGTGATAGTGCAGTGAAAACAAATAGTGTTAGTTTAGCAACTATAATACTCTATGTAATCTTAGCTATAGTATGTCTTAGTATAGTACTTTGGAGAAAATTGTCTTGTATGCGGAATCATCGGAATCCAAATATTACCGATAATTTCGCACTTGGTGAGGGAGGAGTTATGGAACCACAGCCCTTACAAATATTGCGGGTGTAAGCACTTTTGACCAACACGATCTGTGTGGTCGCTGAGGCTGCATATCTGATAAGAAGATGATTGTTTAGTCTAAGTCTAGTTCACAAGTTAGTTCGTAAATTACATCCGAATATGTAAGACGTCTCAATATAGAGTTAAATCTTTAATTCATTATTTTTATTTTTTAAAAGTCCTTTAAGGCGTCCCCAATCCTGACTAGGTTGATTGGGAAAATTTGACAGTTTATCTTATCTCTTATCGGACGGCGAGCTAGCCTTCGCTCACTGTCCGCAAGCCCGCGCCTATAACGGTGGCCGGAAACCTCACGCGTTCCGCCTCCTCCTTCGCGAGCATTACTGCTTCACAGAAGGAGGTGAAGGCCTCCCATGCACTCTCGCTCCGAACCATGGCCTGAACCAGGGCCGGACGCGAGAGATCGCCGCCGATCGCCTCCGTGAGGACACAGCGGTGCTCCGCCCAAGCCGGGCAGACCTCCACCGTATGCTCCACCGTGTCCTCCGGGCGATTCACACAGTGGTGGCACCCGGGCGTTTCCTCCCGCTTTATCCTGAACAGGAACCTCCCGAAACAACCATGTCCGGTGAGGACAAGCATCCTGCGTCAGGCGGAAGGTGAGGGCGCCGTGGCGCCTCTCTAGCCACTCCTCAAAGAGGGGACTTATCGCCACAATTGTGGCGTGCCTAGCCAAGAATATGCATGGGACTAAGATATATTGAGTTTTGGATTTTGTAATAGAACAAAAAGATTTTTATTATGTATATCTATAAAAATAGGACAGCTTCCAACAATCATATCGATTGAAGTCTGTTGCTTTTCTTAATGGCTTTTCGTGTTTTCTTTTATCTAAAACCTGCACAAATTCCTATAGGTGCCACTAATTGCTATGAGAATACTTACCATCTTCAAAATATAATTAACTGAGTTCTTAAAATACGAGTGTTCGGGACTTCGGGTTTTCACTCAAAAAACTATTGACGACAATAAAATTGCCACCGGCATGCACCGGGGTTTTTTAGAATGACAGAAAAAATACAAAAATCATGCAATATTTTTGTATTTTTATAATTATAAAACCGAGAACATTAAACAACAACTTGTTTATTAATTAATTCTTATGATGACGTAACGACATGATGACGATTTATTTTATTACCTATTGAAAAGGGTTCGATTTTTTTTCTGTGGAAGCTGGCGTGATTTGTTGTTTAAGTACTGAAAGGGGTTTGAAGTTTGATCATAGTGGACCACATCGCCATTTGGATTTTTCTGCTAATAATAATTGCGGTCAGATTGTTTCCCCCATCTGTAGCCCCATAGTATGAGCGCATGACATTCTCATTGATGGATTGTGTCCATCTCATGCGCTGCACACTTCCGCCGGGAGCTGGGACCCTATCAGAGGCCGGCGGGCCTCAAGATCCTAAGCCGTCCGACGGCCGGCGTCCTCCCCATCGACAAACAGGTGGTGACGTCGTGGGCGGAGAGAAATACTCGTTGCTCGAGCTCGACGCAACTACCGCGGCCGATGTTGTCACAGCGTTTACAGTTGGGCTGAGTACCGGCGGCGGCGAGGCGGAGCTGAGCGACGGGCCGGAGGTGGTAGGCGTGCGCGGCGAGCTGCTGATCTCGTCAACATTCCGTTTCTTAGTTTTCTTATCACATTTTATATTTTATTGTAGGTCTTTGACAGCCGTCTTCTTGCTTTTCGTTATTATTTTTGGTTTTTCATTTTCTTGTATGTATTTTTAAAGGTTTTAATGTATTTCTTCCTGGCACTAAAATGTGGCTGAGGAATTAATAAATAAAAAGAATATGGGATAAGAAATATGACGTTTGTTGACTTGCCAGTGCGGTACTTCTAGACAAGGCTCGCATTGTAAGGAGGTTCCTCTCTCTGGAGCCCTGACCACCGGTAGCTTGGACCTTGTTCCCGATACTGGTGGGCTACTATTTTTTATATTTTTAAATGTTTTTATATTTTTTTTATATTCTAATATTTAAAAATATAATTTATATGTATATATAGTGAAATAAAGGAGATAATAATAATATGGAAAAAATGTATGTAGGAATGGGTCCCGCGGTACTAACGACCTGCTCCTCATTGACATAGCCATAAGCTAACAGGTTCGTCGATCCCGCAAGGATCTGTCGACATGCTGGATAGACTATAAGAAGGCCTACAACTCGGTGCCACATACATGGCTCATGAGGGTGCTGGAGTTGTACAAGATAGATGAAACTCTGCGCACCTTCTTGATGTCGTGTATGGGGCAATGGAGGACGGTCCTTCGCTATCCAGGATGTCGAAAGATCCAGGGGAATGATTAGCCTCAATCAATCAATCAACTCAGCCTATAGCAGTCCCCTGCTGGACATGGGCGTCTCCCAGGCTGCGCTACAACACCCTGTCCTCCGCCTTCCGCATCCAGTCTGTCCCAGCCACCTTTTTAAGGTCGTCGGTCCATCTAGCTTGGAGGCGTCCCACACTACGCTTGCCGATACGCGGTCTCCACTCCAGGACTCGTCTGATGATTAGCCTGTATAATAATATTTCCAATATATCATTTTGGGTTGTACTCTGCTTGTTGAAGTGCTATTAAATACATCCCGTAACATAACTCAATCATGATTCGAAAGACACGTGGCGCCGGTGCCATCTATTATCATAAGAACGTTATTGCTGTTTTCTTCGGGAACAGTACTTTTTATCGGGATGAAAGGTATCCTATGTCCGTCTCTGTACACCTGACAACGTATATGCAACATTTCAGGATGATCGGTTCAGTGATTTAGGCGTGAAAAGGTAACAAACAAACAAACTTACTTTCGCATTTATAATATTTTATGTAACTATGTAATATTTCAAATATTTTATAACTGGAACACACAAAAATACGTCTTACCATAAAGTGTCACGTTGCCGAAATGTCTCGTCAATGTGACCTATACCCCCAATTAAGGCTCCCGCAGACAGCGACTTCGGTAGAACAATTTCCATGAAATTTGCATACAAATTGCTCCACCAGAGTCGAGTCACACGTCGTTTGGCGCGCCTATCGTGCGTCTGTCTGCGGGGCCTTTACATGTACCTACGTTCAAAACTACATAACATTAACAAAGTTTTCCTTAAAATAAAATGAAATAACAAGGATATAATCGGCATCATATATTAGCTATGATACGAGTAAAAGCTAATTACCATAATTATAAGAAATCAGCATTCAATAGATTGCTATCTGACGGTAAAGGTCAAGATAGCCAAATAGATCAGTACGTCGGCAACTCAGGCACCTGTTCCACCGCTGACGAGGAAGCGACTAGCGATAAACGATTTTCTCGCTCAAGAATCGTACAAAAGATTGTAGGGCTGTAATTAAAAAAGATACAGAAATACATAAACGACAAAGAAATCGCGAATGAAATAGGCACTAAGGAGCCTAAATGTACGTTGCGTGTGTAGGTACGGGATTAATGCCACGCAATACGATAACGAGAGCCACTGCGTAGAAATTGAGATTAAGGGAAAACGCACGGAATTTCACAGCATACGAGCGCGTACTGTGAAGAATTTAAGTTTATCTAGCCAGTCAGTAAGGCCGAGGTATATCTACAGTATGAACAAATAAAACAGTTTCCTCACAGCGAGCTCATGTGCGAACATTGCTACCGGTCGAGTGAAGGAAGGAAGCAGTCGTGTCGTTGACCTGACTGGTGTGGATGGTACATAGTAAGGTGCCCCGTGCTATCAAAGAGTACACAGCATGCAGCGAGACGACGCTCCACGTACATCCATATGAGAACTGTGAAGAGTATTTTGTTCGGTACATCACATTTCTCTATTGTTGATTTGAAGGTCGCTAGCCAATGAAGAGGCTGAGAGAACGGTATGGTTGGTTAATGGCCGCTACGAGGTAGGGTTGCCTTAATGTTATTACGACCCTTAGTTACTGCCTAGTTATGATATGGCTTATCGTAGATTAAAAAAATATTGAAAAGGCAAATGGATAAATATTCGCATACCAGTCGCAGGTCGACAACTTGTTGTCGAAAGGTTATGCGGTCGAGGTCACCAAGAGCGATAGATATTATAAAATGCGACGTACCAGGACTGTACCCGCCGCACTCTGCGGTCATCAACCCGAATAAATCGGGAAAGGTCAAACTTGTATTCGACGCCGCAGTTACGTCTAACGAAAATTGACTGAACGATGCGTTACTCGCCGGTCCCGACGTGTTGAACACTCTCTATGGTATGATGTTTAAGATTCCGTGAGAAGCCGATTGCTCTCACATCGAACATACGAGAGATGTTTCTCAGAATAAAGATACACCCAAAAGATAGGCAAGCCCAAAGGTTCCTGTGGCGAAGCGACTGGTGGACCACACCGGAAGTATGAGATGACGTCAATGATTTAGGTGCTAGAAGTTAACCTTTTCTAGCACATAACGTGAATAACAAGAACGCAGAAGATTGTTGAAAAGCCACCTGCACGCGCTGTACGCGCACACATTATATGGATAACTGGCTCGATAGCTACGAAAGCATAGAATGCGCCGCCCAGGTAATTAAGGAAGTAATCGCCGTGAACGCCCGCGCCGGGTTTAATTTAGCAGGTTGACATACGAACGAAAGCTGCCTGCTTCACGGGATATGTGGCTCCGAACAGTCTAGTTCGCTAAAGGAGCTAGAATCAAATACGCATCTCTAGGGAAAACGTTGGGAGCAATGTGGCTATCCGCCACGGATGAGTTCACATTCAAACGGGCGAACGTACGCCTACGAAGCGTGAGACATTAACTGCAGTAATGCCCACGAATCGATAGAAGATTGATAAGGAGTGTGAAAGCATCTCTGGCGGTGGTTTTAAAGGTCTAGCTCGCTGTTCATTGTTTGCTCCGGACCGGCTGCGGAAATCGCGCGCCGGTGCTCTGCGGAACCTGTTCGCGGCTCCGCCAGTGCGTACCCTTACTGCTCGATATGCTCCCACATCCCAGGCGATCAATCTGCTGAACGCCCTGATTGCTCAGGAGCCGGATGTTGACGTATTTATGTGTAGTAGTAAATATATGATTAATGTTTGCATTAAGTTTTTTAGTTGTTACGTGTAATGATATACCGTTGGCTCGCTGCACGCTTTGGTGTTTACTGTAAGTGTAGCAAGCAATTGTCTTATAAATAAATAAAGAAGCGGTTGCTTAAGGAAGAAATTCTCTCTACTCTTCTGACTGAGATCGAACACAGTCAACTCGCGACCACTTAACCACGTTAGCGTCAACCATGACGACGAAGAGGCGCTCACGCCTAACCATTTTCTGTTAGGCATGACTACAGACCTGCCCACCATGGGGTAATGTGACATAGAAGGGCCAGACGGGATAATTCGTAGCGCCAAGGTACAGACGCGCGGAGGGGTATTCAGAAGATCAGTAAGAAGACTTTGTCCTCGCCGATGAAGTTATGCCCTCGTAAACTACGCTGGGGGGAGACTGTGACAGCAACGAAATAGTCTCTAGATAACTCGTTATGATGACACAACATCAGCGCATGTGAAATAACAACAGACCATACATGCTTACGATCAAAAGCCATTCTAAACATTATTAAATAGCCTATGTACTCGGAGAAATTATTACGAGCTAAGTATATTAGCCCGCGTGCACGCTATAGAATTTCTTAAGAATTCATAGCCGTATAATATAAGCGAATACATAAGGCGAGCTCATGAAAAGTAAATGGAATCGCTAAATATAAAACGATTTGCTATTGTTCGACAAAACGGGATTAAAAAACGACCAATGAAAGGGCGTATTATTATCCAATAGTGAACCGTTCGACGAGGAGGGCCAATTCGTAACGCACGCCAAGCGTCAAAAACTATATAAAGGCTGCACTGAGTCGAATCGTGGTCGGGCCTTACTCCCGACAGCATCGAGTACTGCATCAATCGAATTCGATTCGAAATAAACGACGATCCATACTCTTGAATCCGACACTAGCGCACGATCGTGCGGTGGTTCGAAACGACACTAATTTCAATCGAAAGATTCGTTAGGATCGAAAAGTTCGTACTCCACGCGCCATCTGACAGTTATGTATCGAGTAGTTGAATCAAAAATAAACGTCAAATTACACGATAGCAAAGAAGCTACTTTATCCAGATCAAGTGAGATTTTTTTGTGTTCTTTTCTGCTATATTTCTTCCAATTCTTTATTATTATGGCTCGCATTACTTCTTTCTTCAATGTTCTTGAGAAAACATCGTATGGATTTTCGTGCGAGAAGAAATATGAGTCGATAATTATAATACCCAGGGCTATAGAAATAGATTCGGAAAAATTATAGTTTGTCGAAGGAGTTGTTTGATGTGTTGGTAGAAGATTTAACACCATACATGAAGAAATTGTAGCGGTATCAACATCGCCACATACGAACTACGCGTCACACTGACGTCACGCGAATCCTGCATCGCGCAATCAGAGTTTACCACGCAACTAGCATAATATTATATACAACGTCCCGACATCAACCGTTGGGCAGTTGCCCACCAGACACGACACCCGTCTGGTCGGAGGATCCTCCCTTTTCTATGGTGGATGAGTGAACTTTACACCCTGTTCCTCATGCCACCAAACTGGTGGCCCCGAGTATGAACGTCAGCGCAGCCTTCGTGCAACTACTTCAGCGTGACGTCATCATCATCATCATCACTTCCTCAAGCTTTCGAGCGGCGAGTCACACAGCCAGCCAGCACCCACGGCTTCAACGGGTAGCCTGACCACCAGCATGCAGCGGACGCGCATTCCTGGTCATCACCCACAGCCTCATCAGCAACCTTGGCACAGCACACTGCACTTTCGGCCGGTCCACAAGCAGAGAACATGATACCTCTCCTGGTCAACGCCAGCAGTCAGGCACAACCCGGCGCTGTACTACATTCGACGCACTGGAGCATAACGCAGCGCCACCCCGACTCACTGGGGAATCACCGCAGACAGTTCCGACTCACCGAGAACTATGCGGCACCCGGTTCCAACACACTGGAACCCCTCGACTGGCACTGGCAAGCATCGCAAGATACACGACTCAGCCCACTATCGACCTCCGGTCTCCGGAGGGGAGTCATGTAGCGGCATCAACATCGCCACATACGAACTACGCGTCACACTGACGTCACGCGAATCCTGCATCGCGCAATCAGAGTTAACCACGCAACTAGCATATATACAACGTCCCGACATCAACCGTTGGGCAGTTGCCCACCAGACACGACACCCGTCTGGTCGGAGGATCCTCCCTTTTCTATGGTGGCTGAGTGAACTTTACACCCTGTTCCTCATGCTACCAAAAAATCAACCAGATGAAGTGACATTTCCATTAAATGCAAGGTGAGTTTCCATATATCTGTTTTCAAATAAAAAGTCCACACACACACGTTGACTTAAACCTAACTGGTAAAATGTGGGTGTACTATAGGTACACCTCGGCCTAACCCTTCGGGGACTACAGGCGTGATGTTATGTTATGTGTGTGTAAATAAAAAGTAAATTATATATTTGGTACATTTCAGTGGCGAAAGTACCGTATAACACGATTCCTGCCGGCTTCCCTTCGGAAATTCGGAACACAACCACTCTATCGTTATTTAAAAATGGCACACAGTCAGTAGTGTTTAATAATGCCAAATAATATAATAATCACATTGTAGGTATTTAATACACCATACAATTAAAACATTACAAAACACCTACATACAATTTTTTGTCTTTATATTCCAACAACAAAACATTTTGCTCTAAAATAACCCAGTGAGTTCAATTTCTATTCAAAATCGACGTCATGGCTAGTTTTTTTTTTTCAGAAAAGATTTTTTTTTCCAGTATCCAGCATACTGGTACTGGTACTGCATCCACCATAGTTGGGAAAAGGGTCGGCAGATTGATTGATGTTTTTTCGTAAGGTTTTATTTGTTAAGTTTAAATAAAGCACTAGGGTATCGTTTTTTATGTGGGAAAGTGATAGAGAAGTAAATAAATTCAACCACATAAAAGTTTCTACGGTACGATTCGTCGTGAATCGTGACGATTGATCGCATCAAAAATGTCGCTCATACACGAAACGACTGGTCATAACGATCGATCATTTACTTTTTTGAAGCTGAAGGATAAAGACGTGTTCAAATAATTAAATACGTGCCCCCATAAAATGGAAAATGAACTTCTTTTCCTTACCTATGTGGCGGTAGCGTTGATTCGGATTCATCGCGTGTTGGTAGGTACGAACGAGTACATAACGCGCTAGCCAAGGCGTGCGATGCGTGCGGCGACTGGCGCCAGAGTGAAACAAAATCGAATCGTTGATCGTAAAGAGCTATACACTGTCGATTCATCGTTACGATATTCATGATTGCATGGGTTTTTGTTGCGATTTCCGACATCGTCTTCGATTAAGTAAATCGTTAACGATCTTGACATACACCATCGATTTGTCGTTTCGATCGGTTTGACGCGACTGATCGTACAGATAAAACTTACCGTGTATGGGGCCCTATACTCGAACCTATGTCGATCTTGGTTTACGATTCGATTTGGTTCGGGAGTAAGGTTTTAAATCGAGTTCAGATCAGAAACAAGTTCGAATCGAATACAAAATTAAACTCAAATCATCCAATCATCAACTCAAATCATCAATCCGAAAATAATTTGAGTTCTGGATGACCATCGTTGGAAGTTGCCAGACGATGTGCGTGAACTGCTGACTGAGAAGAACGCGGCTGTTCGTGCGTACAGTAACTTTCCATGTGCCGCTAACAAAGCCCACATGCGCTACTTACAGAGATCTGTAGGGACACTCGTGGAGGAGCTGCGTGACGCTAACTGGGACGAGATGCTAAGCGAACTAGAGCCCACTCATTTAGCCTTTTGAGAACTTCAGAGGAAACTCAAGTTCAAAGAAATAGTCTCCATGACACGCCCTGACAGGACGATAGCTTTTGCCGACACCGACAAGGCTGAATGCCAGGCTGACAGTATTGAGGCCCAATGCTCGGCCAGCTCTTAACCCGTAGCCCAAGTTTACCTCTGAGCCTGAGGTCGTAGAACCTCTCTCCCACCCATTAAATACCCTGATTGTCCTCTGCCTCGTCACTCCAGATGAAGTGCATGATATCATCAAGGGTCTAAAGCCCCGTAAAGCCCCTGGCTCAGATGGAATCACCAATAGGGTGCTCCAATTGTTCCCCGCCCACCTTATAATGCCAGGTCATCATCTTCAATGGTGCCCCGAGCAACAACATTTTTCCACGAACGTGGAACAGTGCCACCGTTATCGGTATCCCAAAACTCAGTAAGCCCACAACCGAGCCTTCTAGTTACCGCCCCATCAGTCTGCTCAACGTCTTCGGTAAAGTCTATGAGAATCTTATGAAGCGGCGCATTAGAGACTATGAACGAAGGGCCTCATCCCCGACGAACAGTCTGGTTTTAGAACCCAACATTCTTGCCATAGTTTTTTTTTTTTTTTTTTAAACTTTGCCCCACACTAGGAATTTCTCCTGTATTGTGGGTGCGTTTACAAACATTTTTTTCATCAACGTTCACATAAACACAATTCACATACACAAACCGCCAGACCCGGAACAACTAATTGAAGGTCATACAAATATTTGTTCCGTGCGGGAATCGAACCCGCGACACGCAGCGCAGCAGCCAATCGCTTAACTAACTGCGCCAACCGTGCCGTCAAATTTTATAATATTTTTATATTATAATTATTATCCACCAATGTTTATTCAACATTTAAAAACTTTTTCTTTTAAGTGTACCAAACTGACGAATGGACGAAAACTGGCAAACACTGGAAAATATGGAGTTAACGCAACTGTCTAATCGGTAAAACTGACCAATCAGTGAAACTGACTAATCAACGAAACTGGCGAATTCAATAAACTGACGACTGAGGGAAACTGACCAGTGATACGCGGACTAATTTTTGCTGATTCGCCTTTATACGAAATACAGTGTTTCTATTTTTTCTTAATGTCTCTCGGCAATCATCACATTTTCAAATACAAACGAATGCTCATAATCATAAAATAAAATCAAAATATCAAATTAATTTGCTAGTATCCCGTTGACCTAGAATCATAAAATTTGGCAAGAAGCAAAGTCTCACAGCACAAGTAAAGGATTGTCCGAAAATCGTTAATTGGTAGTTTAATCACATCATCATCATTTTAGCGGAATGATATTATCCACTGTTGGACATAGGCCTCCCCAAGCATCGCCACTTCGACCGGTTCTGTGCTTCCCGAATCCAGCGGATTCCAGCGGCCTTCACAAAGTCATCGATCGACCTTGTCCGGCCTACGCCTTCCGGTACGCGGTCGCCACTCCAGAACATTTCAGCCCCACCGGCCATCTGTTCAGTACTGTTACATTATTTTAGTAATAATCTGTAAGAATGCATCAGTCAGTATATCAGTTTTTAACCAACTTCCAACAAGGAGGAGGTTCTCAATTCGGCTGTATGTTTTTTTTGTTTTTTTTACGTTTGTTACGCGATTACTCCGTCAATTATAAACCGATTTTGAAAATCTTTTTTTTCTTTGAAAGGGTATACTCCCGAGGTGGTCCCATTGCCACCAAATCTGAATCTGATGAGGGGATCCCATGGAAATCGAGGGAAACCCTCAAATTTTATGTGCAAACCTATAGCGATTTGGGTATTTTTTATAGTAACTCGTGCATTTTCTCTCCGAAAGCACCATTTGGTGAAGTGGAACTGATGATGGAGACCACAGATGGCCACCGGAATAATAATGAGTACCTATTTAACGTGTTGCGATTAAGCAATTTATGCTCGTCACTATGCATAATGGTGAGTGGCAGTTCTCCTGGTTCTTACCAGGAGAACTCCTCAACAATCAACGTCCCAGCATCGGGAAATGCAATATTTTGTAAAAGGTGATGAGCAGTTAACATTAGGCTATTGTAACTTAGATAAATTCAAAACTGACCCACTAAAAAGTGAAAAATAAAAAACTTTTTACAAAAAAATAATAACCGACTACCAAACATAACACTACAAAGTGAAAAATAACTTTAATTTCGGAAGTCGGTGGCCAAAAACTCAAATACAGATCCAAAGACACCGACTTCCGAAATTAAAGTTATTTTTCACTTTGTAGTGTTATGTTTGGTAGTCGGTTATTATTTTTTTGTAAAAAGTTTTGTGATATTAGGTAGTATAAATATGCAGGAACACAGGCGTTCATTAATAACGAGTGTTAGTAATTTTAAATTTATATCTTCTTCTTATTTATAAAAAAATATTGCTATTCGTTAGTCTCGCTAAAAGTCAGAAACGGTTTGACCGATTTGAATATTTATCATTTTTTGGTTTGTTCGATTAAAATACAGGGGTGTTTTAAAAAGAAAAATAATAGGGGAGATCCTAAAATTTAACGGAAAAACGTAAAACAGAACTCTGTTCAAGACCGGTTTTAGAAAATTTCTATCTAACTAACCTAACCTTTTTTTGCTAACGGGGTGGACAAAGCCCAACCTAACCTAACAAAAAGTACTAGGCATGCATGAATTCAAGATAGTATTATGATATTACCTACTAATGATAGGATTTGTATGAAAGGACATAGATAAAGTGTGGCCTAGTACAGACAATGGGATAATTATATAAAAAAAATAACTGATAATAATTTGAAACCAGCCACAGCTTTCGTTACTTGGCAAAACTTTGCAGGAAATATTTAAATTTAAAAGATTATTATTTTGATGCAAGTATTCGGGGAGATATTTATGTTGCTAGTTTTGGAAGAGAGAAATGTCACATGGCACCAGCTGCTAGTCAAAACTGAAATACCTACACACGTCAACTCTGAAATAAAATTCGAGATCAAAGATGTAAACAAAAAAAAATAATATTCAAAGTGACGTAATAACTAGGGAAATGTTGACTACCTAATCAGTTTTTCCATAGTCATTCTTGTTATTTGATTTTATTATATATTTCGTGGCTCGATGACTCTGGTTAAACATCCATAGTAGGTACGTCGTGTTTCGTTTGGTGCCGGAGTTCCGTTTGGTGCCGGACGTAAAGAATAGCTCCATCCCATTTCTTCTCGTGGGTGTCGTAAACGGCGAGTAAGGGACTTACTAGAGAATGGGCCTTATGTCCAACAGTGGACGTCTTTCGGCTGAAATGATGATGATGATGAGTACAAGATGAGAGACAACAAGACTTTATGCAACAACAAATTAAACAAAAACTTTTCAATATGGGTGTTATTTTTGTGGTATTCGAGATCACCGATTACAAAATTGGGGTCAAAATCAAATTCAAGATAAAACAATAATCAAAAAAAATATTACAAAATCACCGCAGCTACTAATCATAAACATTATCTTGTATCCAGGGCAAGAACTTGGCCACGTCAGTGAAGATGACGTAACGGTTGGGGTCACAGTAGTTTTCACTAGAGCCCTGTCTGGTTACTAAGAGGGAGACAATTCCTCGGATGTACCAGGTGTCATCCTTCTGCAAGACCATGCCGCCACCGCTGTCAAGTCCATCGCACGAGTCGCCACCTGAAAAGTAGGGAGGAAAAGATGAATGTTAACATCGCTGGTCTAATACACTCTTGGACCAGGAGCTTTACGTTAAATCCCCAGGTCAGCAAGTGTTATCGAGTTGTTGTGTAAAAAGTCAGCCTATAGTTAATCTGTGGCACTACATCGGGAGCAGGCGCTACGTGATGTATCCCCCTCTCGCTCACAGCTCACATATAACATCTACAGAGTGTTTGTTCTCGTCATCGTTCCGTATCTATATTGGATCTGTCATAGAAGTACCTACCTCAACGGCAAAATTACTGGACAATAATGATAATGTAAGTTCAAAACAACTTTGTCTACCTCCATAACTATTTTTACAAAGATCGAGACACATTTTATGAATTCCTCGATGGTCTTCTAATGACTTGTGTATATAATTTTGTGTATTTTAAAGTGTTCTGAGATGAAGATCTATATGCAAAAATAACTTACTATTCTTAAACCCAGCGCAGTACGTCTTGTCAGAAATGAACTTCCTGAAGAAGTCTGGTTGAGAACTCAGGCAGGTCTGCTGGGTTACCACTTCCATCTGTAGTTGAGCTAGTTCTTCTCTCGGCAGCCCTTTGATATCGTAACCCCAACCATAAGTCTGTGGAAAAACACCAATGTCGAAACGATTTATTTATTTATTTAAAGCACGACTAAGACTAATGCTTATCTCAAATTATATCACAGATTCTGATGATCAAAATTCAAAAAAAGAACGACTTCTTCCTTTTCATTGACCATGGAAACATTAGGGTTTCCTGAGGGTCTAGACAAGTGGCAATGGCATTCAAAGCTATGCGTGTAAATTTCTACGATGACTTTCAACAGGATTGACTTAAGCTTTTCGGTAGCAGATGGCAGTCCAATGCTTTTTGGCTTTCCCATCATCGTTACTACTGTGAGAATGTCACTTTATTCAGGCCCTTTTTATGTTATTTCTCCAATTCATTACGTTAGGTTGCAAATGTCATGTCGATTTTCTCATGATATTTTCCTTCACCATTTTTAGAGCAATGACGAGGTAATTGCACAAGATCAAATTAACAAATGCATGGGTTCAGGCAAATAGGTCATTCGGAGCCGTTAAAACAGGGCCATAACATTTCTATTAGACTTAGGTAAAACAGTGTGAAAAAAAATAGTTTTACTTTTATACGAACTAGTATTTTTATCTATAACAAGCGATCTGGAACTGCTTCGCACGGGTACAATGTACCGCAGGAGACGCCCTGGGCGGCGGGAGTCACAGGCTGATTCCCGGCCACCGTAGGCGTAGGCTTGCGGACAGTGAGCAATGGGTAGCTCGCCGTTCGATAAGGACGTGTCGACGGCGCGTTGTGTTCCACACACGCCTCAAAGATATATGTCAGCACCAACTGACGGGGTCCGTTAGGGCCAATGCCTGCCAGGTTGGCGAGTTTGTCCAAAAGGCATATCGTGGCCCTGGCACACAGACAACGGAAGGAACACGGGTGGGTTTTAGTCAGTAAAAGTCTGACACGCCCGCTCCGCCCAGAGCGAGAGAAGATATTTGATAATTTCCCACCCAAAAACAAAAACGGGTACAATGTACTGTTGTAGCGTCATGTCAAAATACAGAAAGACACTAAAAGCGACTTTTTTATAATTTGAATACACTAGCTAGTATCAAAACACTTTAATATTGAAAAGAAATTCATATACATACAGAACCCGTCCGCCCAACGACATTCTGGAGATCAGTCTCTTGTGCAGGCCAAAGACAGATAGGCTGGATCCTGTCGGAGTAAGTGACGGTACCTCGAACCTCCAAGATCGCCAGATCTGTTCTTAAGTTCGTCGGGTCGTAGTCTGGGTAGATTGTAACTTTGTTCACCTGGAAGATGAAGAACGTAAAGGCTTCTACATACCGGGGCGACTTGTCGCGCGACGCGACGCGACACAAAGGCACCGCTCGTCCCGCGACACGCGGGGCCTTTGTGCCGTGTCGCGTCGCACGACAAGGCGCGCTGGTATGTAGAAGCCTTAATAGCACTATTTAATACTTTTACTTTATGGAGAGAATAAATACTATAAATTTTTTATAAAAGAGTGATGAAAAAACAAGAACAATTATATTTATAAATACTCGGTTTAATTTGTGGGACAAATATAATATTTCCACTTTTAGGTTTTACAATATAACAACAAACATTATATTCACTTTTTTATAGGTTGATGAAGACGTAGCTCCTATAATCATTGATCTTAAAATTGTTGGAAAAACAACTGAAATAGGACATAATAATTTCCAATTAAAGTCACACACGTGGTGCGGTCTGCAAGCGTTATTAGATTCCCTGCTTTGAGTTCCACGTACAATTAGAATGAGAGGTAGTCGTGCAGCATATTTTCAAAAGGCTGATAATATAATGCTAATTCCTATGTTAATTTTTGATTGTATTTTTACCCAATTGCTTCAGAAGGATGGTTATGTTTTTCGAGTGTATGTATGTATGTATGTATATTTCTTTGGCACGCTCTGTAACCTAACTAGCACCTAATATCTTAGTGCTCATTAAAGACAACAATCTGCCACCTTTGAAATGGCGTCTTGGACGAGCCATAAGCACTTCACCTGGCAAGAATGCACTGGCACGTGTAGCAGACATTAAGACCGCTAACGGAGTGATACGAAGATCATACCCCAGATTGTGTCCGCTGCTAAAAGAGGAAGAACATCAACTTTTCTCAACTTCTACCTGCTTCTACTTTTTCTTCTTTGGAGCCTGTAACTCCAAGGCGGGGGGCATGTCTAGGCGAGCCCACCACTACTAGACGGGAGAGGCGAGGAGTGCGGGTTGGGACGGAATTCCTTCACACGGAACAGTCCCCGGAAAATTGCCCTTACTGTTCTAATTTTACTATGACAGCATAGTCAATGCTGCCGTCACCATGAATATAACGGCGAGCGAGTCCTTGCTTATCGTGATTTCGGTCTTTGATGAATCCCGGGACAATGGCTTTGTCAAAATTCAGTATTGGTGGTGGTAGTGGAATTAAATTATAATTGAAACCTTAATTAAAATATACATGGTAACACTAAAATATTTATAGTATGTACAAGTTTAAATGGTGGTAGTTGGTTTCTAGATATAAAACCTAGCTTTTTTATTATTTAAGTAACTGTAGGGCAAATGCATTTTTTGTCGTGAGAAAATTCTGGGACGAGTTCAGGAGGGTTCTGTCTCACTAGAACTGACTGAAACCAGTTCCTGTAACCTTTGGCCAGGGAAGCCAAAGTCACTAGCGCTTTCATTCTACTCATCGGCAGAATTCACCAAATGTGTAAGTCATCTTATCTACTGACATTTGGGAAATATCCTTAACTTTAGGACAAATATTCGTTGAAATAGCTAAACACGTTCAAAAGTTAATAGTTTAATGCAATTTCTCCACCTTTTATATTCGCTTCTATAACAAAATAAAACTGTACTTACAAACTTAACTTCGATTCCATCCAAGGAGGTCCTGAGGTTGTGCTTCCCCAGAAGGACCGCCAGTAAGTTCCTATTGACGACTTTGGCAGATGACTTAATGGTGACGCAGTGCCCTGCCGTGATGATGTGGCGTCTGGAGACCAGAGTGCCTCCGCAAACGTATTTGTAGTGTAACTCTACTGAAATCTGGGAAAAACAAAAAGAGTAAATAAGAAAGAAAGATAATATATGTTTATTCCTAAGAAACGTAAAACTATCAGAAATAAGTAACGAAGTGGGCAGAAATCATCGGTTTCTGATTTGAGAATTTAATGTTAAGAAGATATCAACCTCTACTTTGCCTGAGGACCCAAATGTCATATCAGTTGCAATTAAGCATTTATACCTTTGTAGTACCTAGTGTTGAAACTATTGTATATATAAACTTATCCTCATCTAGTTACACGACTCATTCAAAATTACCTGAGTAAAAGATAGAAAGAAGATTGAAGTATCTATGAAATAAATACTTTGACTAGTTTCTATTGCCTTATATCTTATTTCCTCACTATATGCTTGCAATTTATATCAAAGGAGCTACAGACCTGCTGCTGGTAAAGTGCTATTTGCCAGGGCCACTGTCCGTCCAATGTGCTCGATGATTTCAGGCTTTGAGGTGTTTGCTTGTTTAGTAATACCTTTCCGCACGTGGGCTGAAAATAGATACAAGATAAGATAAGATAAGATAATCATTTATCTGCACAAACATGAGTAAATACATACAGCATGCAAGAGATGTGAAAAGTAGAGGAATATAACAGATCATCACGTTTGCCTCATACAATGGCATGCAAATATTAAATAAATTTTAGTAAAATGTCACTCCAAGTCTAATTAAAAAATGTCATGATATTATAAAGAGAAAATGCAGGAATGCTTTAAACTGTATCTCATTAGAGCAAAAATACAGCGTTACTCATTTCGTTCGTCATAATTAGTTACCGAGACTTTACAGATGTATCAGTGTGTCGGTGGGTAGCTTGGAATATTACCTTATTTGTTACGTCAGTCGCTACATGTAAAATTCTAGTATTCAGCTTCATTGGCGTAGACTGGAAGCCGATCCCAACATACTTGGGAAAATGCTAGGCAGATGATGAAGACTGCTTTTTGATGTTTTTTTTATCAAAAAGTACTCAACAAGTGGAACAAAGTTTACAGTGTTCGAATTTTCATGAGAAATTGTTTTGTTGAGTTCCAATTTTTAAGTTAAATTGCACCCAAAAATAGTTTTATTCGTACAAAGTCAGTTTTAGTTTAACAATACCGAATCGTGTCTAAGATAATCTAGAAAATCTAGTGATGACTCAGAAAAGTCTACCAGCATTTAACAAGATTTATGAAAAAATCATTTCATTCAACATCACTTTAGTTGTCATATTTTAACTCATATGGGATTTTACATAGTCACCAGTTTGGTTTCACGAAAGATATGTTGACGACCGATGCGGAAGTAAAACTCATCAGTCATCACATATCATAGGAGAAGTCTCAGGATGCCATTGGCATTTTCTGTGACCTCTCAAAAGCATTTGACTGCGTTCACCACAATAAACTGATCTGTAAATAACACCACTACGGAATTCGCGGACAAACTGCTGATGTTGTTCTTTCTTATTTATCAAACAGGCAACAAAAAGAGAACGTTAACGGGGCGACCTTCTCGAGGTCACTAGTTGAAATAGGCGTGCCTCACGGTTCAATTCTTGGCCCGTTCCTATTTCTAGCTTATTTTAATTAATGACTACGTTTCATGATGGCTTATAACTTATCGGATATAAGTGTATTCGCTGACGACACTTCCCTTATTTTTTAAATAGATAGAAAAAAGACGGATGTGTTACATGTCAACGATATTCTGGTTGTTTTTTCGAAATGGTTCGCGCTTAAAAGAAACAAAAATAAATGTCTTAATTTCTCTTATCAGAATGTAAGTATGAGAGTGAATGTAGTAAAAGTAGAGTAAGTAAGTAAGTCGTAAGTGGATCTAAATTCAAAACTTAATGGCAAGAAACTAGATGCTATTCCGGAAACTGTATTCTTAGGAATTAGTTATAATGGGGCGCCTACATTAAAAATCTTTCAGGGAGATTAAGTTCAGCTGCATAATTATGCAGTAAGAAAAATAAAGTAGTTGACTAATATAGCCACAGCCAATGACGTATTATAAATAGACGCAAACATTAGTGCACTCAAAAACAGCGTAAGCCATGATTGTAGCTATATACTTGCATACAATCATACAGCGCCTGAAGAAATGGAAAGACCTATACCGATATCTGTTGTTAGAAAGAGATGAACATACATATTTAGTTACGTCACTAGCTGCTGCATGTTCATTGGCGCGTACGTAATAATAATAATTATTATTGTAAATGTCAGGCAATTGCCTGGCATTTTCTTGCCATTATTCAGCGCAGGTAACGCATCTATGGCGCTGGGTTAGTATACTTTGCTTATTTCCACAGTTTTATCTCAAAAGGCATTCGGCTGTTGGAATCGGTAACTAACGTAAATTCAATTCGTAACAAATAATCAAAGAAACTCACTTTATAATACATTTAGTTAGGATAGTTAGAATTGAGTGTTGAAGAAATAATTAATTTTGTAACCTACTTCAGCTGTGTTCCCAGTTCCATGGTTGGGTATAAAGAATATGGGTAACCCACCTCCATAATACTCTTCTTGCCTGAAAAAATAATAAAAATTACAACTTTGAACAGTGTTTGTGGCTATGGTAGATATACCAAGAATGATACAGGATGATTTGGTGCAAGAGATTGATCTAGAGTATTTCATGCCTACTTAAGCAGCCTTTAAAAGAATATATTTTTAAAGCTAACTTCAATAAGAATCAAACAACTTTGTTTCAAAATATAATCTCGGCGCCGCCGAGGTCGTCCCAAAAAGGTGACGAGATCACCCGTACCGCGACGGTTGGTTCGAAGTTGCGTGGGAAAAATGTTCCTTGAAAGACTTGGGGAGGGCTTTGACCAGCAGTTGGACAGTATGGGCTGAAGACACAAGAATGCCTCCTCTAACCAGAGCAAAATAGAAACTCACCGGTCAGAGAATGATAACACAAAAAGCAAGTTAGAAATCGGTAATCGACCGTAGTTATGATTAGATCTAATTTTGGATCTTTATTTACTTTTTTAGTGGTATAATTTTGAGATGTTCTTGCTATTGCTATTGTACAATAGAATATAATCTAATACTCTTAATAAGACACACCATACAAATTACAGATATAAATGTATAAATTATACATAGGGTGACATAATGGGCGGTCTTATTGCTAAAAGCGATCTCTTAAACTTTGGATGGATTCTTTGGATGGAACCTTTGGATGGATTAAGGGGGAAGGAGAGACAATTCTGCAAGTAGTCTGTGGTGTACTATTGACATATACACAATGAATACATACATACATCACATATCACATATTAAGCTTATCTATATAAATATATTCAATAATAATCATGAAACAAGTGCAAAGAACAAAAAATAAATTATGTTTATGGAGTGAGATAATGTGTTTTACCATAATTTAAAAAAATGTCAAAGATTGAGCACGCCTTATCGACACGGGCATGGCATTCCATAACCGTACTGCTTGAACTGTAAAAGACTTATCATAGAAATGCATCGGAACCTCAAGTTTTCCAATGACCTCCGGTAACTATTTTACACAATAGCAGTTATACTGGAAATAATATCTACTTTATTTATTTCTTTAATGATTGAGGCAAAACACAAAATAATAACCAAGCAACGTAAATAAGTACATTACTGCAGCAGCCTGCAACAGGAGCATTGACGGACGAACGTGAAAATGTGGGCCGAGGCAAAGCCGAAGCACTCATACGTGAGCCCATCAATGCCTGGTTGCGGATAAGGCTTGTTTTTTTTCAATAAACAGCTTTCTATTTGCAAGCCAGTTCGAAATTTAAATAAAACCTTTGATAAGTTACCTCCTTGGTTGCTATGTTTTGGAGTAAAAGATCGTTCCATTTATAAATTAAACGATAGATATGCATTTACTATGTAATCTAATTGGCCGCTAAACCACGACACATGGATTTTCATACAACTTTTGGTGGCCGCTGCTCGCATGTTTTCGCTGCCAGCAATTTCGATTTATCTCGAAGAAGTTCGTCAAAACAATGCTCGAACTTCCAAGCATGTTTGAGAAAAAGTATAGAATTAATTCAGTTCATACTTTGAATTTTCTTCGATCTTTTTAGTGGTTCGGACGGGTAGCTCAGTGGTTATCTGGTATTCATCAAAAGATAAGCTGCTTCCATCTAAAGTTTTTTTTCTGCCATCGATTGTGGGGCTGAAAATAAAAAAATAAACATTACACTAGACATTAGTAAATTAAAACCGCTCTTATGATTACGAATCTTAAACCAGATATGAATTTTCGAGCTTTTGACTACATAAAGATTTGTTTTTAACCCCAACAGTGAGAAATAATAGGTACTATTAAAACGTTGATTAAAGTGAGCCGGCAACAGTATTCATGGAATAAATTCGCCTTAGAAAAAAGATATACTTACTATCTCGAGTTGTCGCCTGATTGAATTGCCATTCCATTTCTAGCCGGTTCAACCGGAGGCTGGTAACCTTCCCCATTACTTTCAACACTGTTTTGTCCGGATATTTTACCTGGTCTAATCTCGCCCGTATTTTGCTGCCTCTGTGCTGTCTGCTGGTACGAGTCGACCGGTCTAGCTGGTTGCCTATTAATCTTTGGTTCGTATCTACTATCAGATATCGCCTTTCTGTCTTCAGGTCTTACGTTTAACGGCGTATCTTTAGGTAGATCAAGATTTTGTGTAGACCCTGCTTGTTTGATTGATATCTTCGCATATGGTTGTTTCTGAAGTCCATTTTCGGAGACTCTTTGTTGGTTTCCGGACCATCCGTTAGATGTTTTATCAGTTGCACTCGGCGCCTTTACTGGTGCCCCCGTGATATTTTCCGCCGGAATTTTGGACCAATATTTTGTATTTCCTATTTGTTTAACTCCAATTTGAAAGGTATTTGGTCTAGTTGCGTTTTGGTTGTCCTTCACATTTAGCCAAAGCGGAGTCCCCTCTGTTATCTGTTGTTTAATTTCATTCTGTATCTGATATTTGTTTCCAGATGTAGTTTGCTGATTATTTTGTACTTGTAATTTATCTTGGGAGTTCGCGGTTCTGTTTCTATCTTTAGTCTGCTGGCCCGTCACTGAATTATTTTCTGTAGTTGTGAGCGATGTGGTTTCAGTTCTGGTTTGAAACCTTGTTTGATTTGTTGGTTTAAGTGTGGATGTCACTTGCTGGTTTTTGTCAGCTTCCATATAGGACCAAACTGGAGTCTTCACAGTAGTCTGTGGATTGTCTTCAGTTTTCGCTTGAGTCCAGGATATAGGTTTTAAAGTAGGAGTTGTTTGTTGCCAATATTCCGTCTGCTGAGTGGTGCGTATTGTGCTTTCTAGTATTTGTGCTTCCGTCCAATACTGAGGCTTTAAAGTTGTCGTCGTCGTCGGATTTGAGGTTGTTTGAGTCCAAAAGCTAGAGTTTGTAGTAGTCTGCGGCTTTTGTGTTTGATACCAATTTTGAGCCTCTAAAGTCGTTTCTTGTTGGTTGTAATTATTTGATTTCGTGGTTACTGTCGGTCTCGTAGTAGTTAAAGTAGTCACCTCGACTTCTTCGTAGCTAACGCTAGCCCTAACAGGTTCCGCAATATCGATTCCTTCTGGTTCAAATCGACAAATCTCTCTTCCGTTAAACCTTATGGCCTTCAGCTTTGGAGGAGTAACATTAGCATTATACTGGATAAAGAATCGTACGGTCAGCTTTTCTTCAGGCGTGATCGTAATATTAGTATTTTCTATTTTAAAATCTATGTTGTCGTTAGTCGTTACCTCGCCTAGCCAGTTCTGAAAGATCAACAAAGTTTCTTCTATTATACGAGACGTATCTTCGAAGAATAATTATAGTGGAATTAATTTCTAATGCCATTATATGAAAATACTTTAGATACAGCATTCCGTAAATGGGCTTATCGCAGTCTTCGTCATACGAAAGTAAAACTATTACCGCCATATTACAAAACAAGATTTATATTTTGACATGGCTTAAACCATGGAGCCAGTTTTTGTAATAGGAACTTAACTGTGATTAAAATACCGTTCAAAAAAATGGAAACTTAGTTCGGTACTAAGTTGTTAGTTTTGTGTTTAGGAACTTTACCATAGAATAGAATAGAATAGAATTATCTTTAATATGTACACCATAAAAGCCACATACCACCACCACACCATACCACCACACCACACCATACCAACACACCATAGTCGGAATAAAGTTCGAAATTCAATAATGGCTCCATTTTTTAAACCTGCGTCTGAAGATAAACCTTGTTTTGTAATAAGGGGGATATTGTTTATCTTTACACCCGAACAAATAGGTTCATTTTTAAAGAAAATCGAAATTCTATACAAATAAGGAAGCAAAAGACATTAGGAGTAACTGAACTTACCCCAAGGATGTTAGCCTTGTTTTCAAGCACGATGTTCAGCCACAGTGCATAGAGCGGGTAGTCAGTGGTCAAGTTGACGATACCATACCACTTGTTACTCTCTGTCACCAGCGGGTCGTATGAAAACACGTTGGGGCATGGTGATACGAAGTCAGATACTTGCGTGGTCTGAGCAGACGATCGCGCAGCCAACATAAGAGCCAGGAAAGAGCTCAAAGCTCTAATCTGCAAAATAGTATTGATATCAGGTTCTTCATAATTACTATACGAAGGAAACTATCTGAACATGATGAAACAAAAATGAATTATTAAGATTTTTTTTACGGGTTATTATCACTATTATTATATTGTAGTGACTTGAAATATCAGTTTAAAAAGTATTTTTTTAGGGTTCCGTACCCAAAGGGTAAAACGGGAACCCTCTTACTAAGGCTCCGCCGTCTGTCTGTCTGTCTTTCTGTCTGTCCGTCTGTCACCAGGCTGTATCTCATGAACGGTGATAGCTAGACAGTTGAAATTTTCACAGATAATGTTTTTCTGTTGCCGCTATAACAACAAATACAAAAAAAAAACAGAATAAAATAACTATTTAAGGGGGCTCCCATACAATGATTTTTTGCTCAATTTTGCTCTATATTGATAACGGCAACAGGTAGACGCTTGAAATATTCACAGAATCTTTGGTTATACTATAATGCACTTTAAGAATAAATAATTAAATTAAAATAAAACAAATATTTAAGATACCATACAACAAACGTGATTTTTTTGCCGTTTTTATAGATAATGGTACGGAACGCTTCGTGCGTGAGTCCGACTTGCACTTGGCCGGTTTTTTGTGTATACTTCACAGACGCTATGATTATCTATATACAACTACGATAAAATAAAAATAAAAACAGATTTTCTCAACTGCTACTCCCAGTACCAGCGGTCATTGACCCCAAAAAATCATCAAATGTTTTTCATTCTTATAATTTCGTGTTTAGATATCGATCGACACCCATCACGTCTGCGGAGTTTCGCTAGCTAATTTAATTTGACCCTGTATACAGCGTGTCGCTACAGTGGCGACATTAAGTTGACCCTGTACTTTAAAAGAAAAGTATAAATCGTTAATCACCATGATTGCTTACTGTCGATTGGCCAAATGACTACCGACAATTTTGACCACAAAATACAGTAGTGCTATTCTGTAAAAATCTCACGGTGAAGTGAGCTGTCATTAGAGTCAATCCCTAGCTATGCGTAGCATCAGGTGGAATAAAAGCTGAGAGAGATTCTTACAGAATAGACCGGCTGGTTTCGTTTAAAATCTTTTTGTATTAGTTAGTATAATTAGTATGATTGATTTGCCAATATAGTGAACCAGCAATCGTTTTGCAGGGAAAATATCATTGTTTGTAGGGGTTGATGACGTAAGACACGATCAATTGTAATTATTGATCAATAGCCATCAATTTTTATCGTGGTAATTTATAATTATTATTTTTAATCGCTTCTATTGCATTTAGTAGATATGATCAATTTGCGCATGTGTATCAATCACGTAAAAAAAATATTTTTCTTCCAACGACCTAATAATATCGTAGTTGTTAGCTCAAAATGACAGAAGAAACCTGAACATTTCTGCGTCGCTAAAACAGTGCAGAAATGGTTGTATGTATTTTCATTACTGCATCGTTTTAGCGATGCAGTAATGAAAATACATACAATCATTTCTGCACTGTTGTTACTTTTTTAAATTTTTTGACTGACCAAAAATGTTCTTATGTTCCGTATAAAATGTACGCTGACAAGCAAAGAGATGCTATGTAAAGAAATATAATAAAAAAACGAAAATGAATTGGCGTGAACTTTATAATTTTTGAACATTACGATTTTCATCAGATTTGTAAAAAAAATGGATTCTTCTAGTAAGAATGAAGTAATGACAGATACATTAATCATGTTATAATACATGGTACTTAACTACTTACATTAAGTACAAACTTTGAAAAAAAAATACGTTTTCCTAAAAAAATAATATCGGTGTGTGAGTTAAGGTCCGTCATTGTGTGACCGTAATTTATTTTACAACAGTAAAAATGTCATCATCTAGTGAGAATAGACTCTAATTTGTAGATGGAAGAGAAAGGAAAATAAATAATTTTCAATCTGTTGCTGTCAAGGTGTATTGGATTATTTTATTTTTTCGCAATCGTAGTGAAAAGTAGAGTATTGTAATGTAAACACGGCGCAAAAATTTCAATATACTCTGTTTCTATTTACTCCCTCACTTGAAAGTAAAGAAATAGTAAATAACCTCGTATATAATGGGTAATTTTAGCCCCTTGTTTATCAATCTACTGTTGCAATTGATCGTTTTGTTTCGGGGGGTTTGGGAGTTTCGTTTCGTTTCCCTTTAGACTCCCGGAAGTCTCGCAAAATGAGATAATTAATTGTCTACTAGTCCACGCTTGATATGAGTTTATTATGATAATAACTAAAACATGTTTCTGGACTTTAACATTTTGCTGTATGTTACCTACTTCAAGGCATTCAAGTAGGTATACAAAATCATTAAATTCCTAAGTTGCAGCTCTGCACGAAGAAGCTATTAAAAACTTCTAATTTTGGCAATACGACCTTTATGATATTTGATGAACTTTTATCGAAACAAAATAATTAAGAAAACGTATTTTTAACATACTATCACCAACCAGTCCACCATTGATTTGATCACCAATTCACTTTGACCATCACTATATATTACTAATAATCACCAAAAAATTATATTCTTACCATTTTAAATAAATATTCAAATTTTTATTTCAAAAAGGAACCCTTGGTTGTATTTTTAAACACGATTGGCGCCCGCGCCAGTATTCGCAAGAATGACATTTACAAAAAGGAATAATACTTCTAAGTTCAAGTTTGAAACGAAAAGGAAGATAGAAATACATCCTTATGTGGGAAAGAGACAAAATATATGTTGTTATTTATCTAATGAATGGAGGTGCAAACCAGTTAGAATATAATCTAATCATGAATCATGATAGAGGTTATGAAATTTTAATAAAGCCGTTTTTATTAAGTTTTGCATCAATTATTTTCATGATAAGTAAGTAAGTAGTAAGGTGGTATCGTATAACTGCCGAATACACCTACAATATCTACCTACGTCTAATTACATGTTTGGTTTCAGATAAGTTAACAAGACTATGTCGTTGCTCTTGTGGTCGCAAGCCCTACTCTTGAACATGAGGTCCTGGGTTCGATTTCCGGGTCGGGCAAAGTGATAACAGGTTTTACCATCTGAAATTTCTCAGTAGCCGCCCGGACTCCGAATTTGTGCTGGCAAAAGGCTCACCCTTACATGGGACTTAAACGGCGAAATGTGGGTGTCAAATCACCGCTCGGAGCGGTGACGCGGTTGCTTGGTGCTGGGGATCGCCCTGGAGACGTTGTCATTAGATTCTCTGTGACTGCTGTTATTAAAAAGATGGTCCAAGGTAAGGGTGTCCCCGGGACACGATGGGCTCAGTATCGGGCATCTGAGGTACGCTGGTGTACATCTGCCAACAGTTCTCGCTCTGCTTTTCAACTTGTGTGTGAGTCATAGTTCCTTGCCTGATGACTTAATATACACCGTAATTGTTCCTATTGTATAGAATAAAACTGGTGATTGTGCTGATATTGCTAATTATAGATCCTCTCGTTAGCAAGAGTCATAAGTAAGGTGCTGGATAGTTTGCTTGATCAACAGTTAGGAAGTCACTTAAATCTGAATAACACCCAATTTGGCTTTAGGTCTGGCCTGTCGACTGAGAGTGCTATCCTTTGTCTTAAGCAAACTGTTCAGTAGTACACTGGCAGGAATACACCTGTATACGCATGCTTTTTAGACCTGTCAAAGGCTTTTGATATGGTGTGCTATGATAAGTCATGGAATAAATTGCGATACGAGACGAAATTGTCACATGATGTTTTATCGCTGTTTGAATATTGGTACAGTCATCAGCAGAACAGTGTCAGATGGGCAGGGTCGCATTCGGATGTATACAGGTTGGAGTGTGGTGTGAGGCAAGGGGGCTAACCTCGCCACGCCTTTTCAACCTGTATATAAACCAGTTGATTGGGGAGCTCAGCAGCACTAAACTCGGTTGTTCTATTGATGGGGTTCGTGTAAGCAACATCAGTTATGTGGATGATATGGTGCTGCTGAGCCCTTAGCTCTCTGCACTACGTGTTTAGTATTTGTGAAACTTACGCTGGGGCGATGGGCTCAGATATAAACAAGAGTGAATAAAATTTCAGTCGTAGAACATCCACTGCTGGACATAGGCCTCCCCCAAGGGGGGAGGGAGGGTGTATGCCATAATCGCCACGCTTGGCAGGCGGGTTGGCGATCGCAGTATGGTGTTAAAATGCATAGAGAACGCTGCTGCCCATTCTCTAGTAAGTCCCTTAGTCGCCTTTTACGAAGCCCACGCCCACGGGAAGAAATAGGATGGTGCTATTCTTTACGTACGGACGTAACCACACGGAACAAGAGTGAATACATGATCTTTAAAGTGGGTGCTAAAACTTACTCAACTGTACCTCCGGTCACTCTTTGCGGATCACTTTTGAATAGGGTAAATCAGTTCAAGTATCTGGGTCACTCTGAGGATTTGTTTGACAATGCGGATATTGAGAGGGAACGCAGGGCGTCGTCTGTCCGGTGCAACATGTAGGCTCGCAGGTTTGCGCGTTGTTCTGCACTGTTGCGCATTGTTGTGTTGCAGGTGAAGGTAACCCTGTTCAAGACGTAGGTACTGTCCGTGTACTTCTACACGTGCAGCCTGTGGACCAACTTCACTCAGCAGGCGTACAACGTCAACAACGCGTTTAGGATTCTGTTCGGGCGGCCACGGTTTTTTAGTGCGTCTGCGGTGTTCGTTGAGACTAGAACTGATGATTTCCACGGTATAATTATAAAAATGAGTGCGTCGCTTCTGCGTCGTGGCCGAGGCAGCTCGAACGGGCTCCTGAGTGTGTTGTCCGAGCGGTGGGACTCACCTTTTTTGCGGAGGTGGCTGCAGGTGCATGCCAGTGCCTGCGTTTATTATACAATGTAATGCTAGCTGCGCCCCGCGGTTTCACCCGCGTAAGTCTCGATTCCGTAAGAATATCGGGATAAAAAATAGCCTATGTCTTAATCCAGGGTGTCAGCTACCTCCATACAAAATTTTATCAAAATTGGTCCATCCGTTTGAGCGTGAAGAAGTAACAAACATACACACTCACACACTCACAATGTCTCGGCTTTATAATATTAGAGTGAAGTAATAAATGTATTAGTTTTTAATTTTGATTTTAACTTTTATGATAATTTTGATTTTAAATTTTTGTGTTTAGTTTTGATCTTAATTTTGATTATGACTTTAATTCTATAAGTTTGCGATTTTATTTTATTTTGTAATATGACATGACGTGTAAAATTTACTTACGGATAAATCTCTGAAATAAATTATTTGATTTGATTAATAATTCTAATGATTATAATTCTGTAAATATATATCTGTTATAGTCGCGTATCATATAATTGTAAACGCATCCACAATATAGAAGAAATTCCTAGTGTGGGTTAAAAAATAAATAAAAATAAAATAAAAACCTGAGACTAACCTGCAAATTTGAAAAAACGTAAGAAAAATTGAATTTCGCGGACTAAAGCTGCAGATTCACAGTAAAATACTTTTATACGTTCATAAAACAGTACCTTTGTATGCGTTGGAAGGTATTCCGCTCGACTTTATTACAAAACTTTTGAGTATTGTTCTTCTAAAGGAAAACCGGCTACCAAGTTTTTTAGACATTTCAGTGTATTTGTATACAGCAAAACGTTGGAAGAGAGGCGTGGTGAAGCAACACTTGATACGGTCATAACTTGGATGGGAGACCATTCAATACACCCATCTGGACTTGCAGTAGTCATAAATGTCCAAGGTGGCTTTGATAAATACACACATCAAAAGTGTCTAGGGATGAAGTACATTTTTAACTATAAAAAAATAACCGATAATAATATAACCGACACTTCACGTGACCAGAGGGCTGGCTCGTTCTTCGGCCAAAGAATTAGCATTGCCATTCAACGTGGCAATGCTGCAAAGTCTTCTGGGCACGTTTCCGGATGACAGCGATGCAGACGAGTACCGACGCTTAAGTGTCTTTTTTATTTATTTTTTTCATGTTGTATTTTTTTTATTTCGTAGTTAGTATATTCTTAGTGTAAATAAAAAAATATCCAATATTAATATTTTACCAAATCTAGTTTTCCAGACTGGCTTCTAACATTATTAAGTACTATGTTTGAGTTAACTCTTACCTATATTTTGTAAAAATTAATAAAAATTGTAACTTTTTCAATTTCATACTCATCGAATGATAATGATGTACTTGTACATTCCGTTAACACAATAATAATATGGTAACACCGAGCTGACCTGAAGATGGACCTCGACGCTGGATAACGGACCCCTTGAATGGCTACTAGTAAACCCATCGGGTTGAAATAATGCCGTTGTAGTAATTGCATATTATTCAAATGTCTGTCTACTGAGTAATGACATATCCTACGAGTATCCTATCCCTTTTGTTGACGGGGTGTACAATCCTCATGGATGTCCTCCGCCCTGGGGTAGGCGGAGGGGTCTGTCAGACTCTTACTGACTAAAAACCACCCCAGTGTTCCCTTCCCACACTTGTACCGGGGATCTTGGGATCTTTTATTACTTCCGTAATCCCCGGCAGTGCCGGCCCGCCTCTGCGGGCTCCTCAAGTCTGGCGGGGCGGGGTGAGGTGTTTGACCCCCCCGCAACGTTTGAAAATGGCGCGCCTGGAACACTACGCGCCGCCACTTCGGGTCCAGTGTGATGGGGGTGGCGGACGTCTCCAAGTCCACCGTCCCTGGACTCATTTAGGGGGGCTGGAAGAGGGCGTTGCCGGCCCTCCGCCGACGCCCAGTGCGCCTTCTGCGGGCCGGGTGAGCAGACGAGATCTCACGCTCCCTTTCTGCAGCCTCTTTCCATGAACTGGACTAGGACATAAGATACTTTTATCCCGATATTCCTACGGAATCGAGATTTATGCGTGTGAAACCACGGAGTGCAGCTAGTATATATAACTACTACTACCACTTACCGTCAAAAGTCTTACCCAGAGCAACATTTTTATACAAACGAGGTCATTTCGAAGCCTCAGCTTATACAACAAGTTTAAAGCCTGTATGGACCTACGGTATTCAGCTGTGGGGTTGCACCAGCCAAACCAATCGTCAAATTATACAACGATTCCAAAACGAAGTACTAAGGGATATAGTCAACGCGCCCTGGTACATTAGAAACAGCGACCTCCGACGGGACCTCAAGATGGATGTCGTAAACATAGTAATAAAAAAATATGCAGAAGCTCACGAACACAGACTTCATCATCACGTGAATGTCGAGGCGATCCAGCTCCTTGACATCACTGAATTAGTGCGAAGACTAAAAAGGGTAAAACCTTTTGAGTTAGTTTAGTGCAGTGCGAGTGAACTTAAACTGTAGTGCAAGTGCTGACTAAAGAACACGTGAATTAAGTGTCTTCCCCTTAACATAAAGTGAATAAGAAAGACGTTATTGGACGATTTCTTAATATTATATTTACTTAGCAGTTTAGGTTGTATTTAAATTACTTATTAGCGAATAGGCTAGGTTGTATTGTGAATAAGGTATCACCAGGTGTGATACATTATAAAAAGAAAAGAAAATCGAAGCCGAAGTACTCTGCGGAGTAGCTATCAGATCTCATCGTTACCTGACGGAGAACCGAGACTTCGAAATTACCTCGTTTGTATGAAAACGTTGCTCTGGGTACTTAGTTTTGACGGTAAGTATACAGGGTCAAATTTAATTATGTAGCGAAACTCCGTGGACATGTTGGGTATCGTTATCTAAATACGAAAAAATGAAAGATTTGATGGTTTTTTTTCTGGTGTTAATGACCACTGGCAGTGAAGTTAGTTGAAGTAGTTAAGTTTTTGTTTTATCGTGTGTAGTTATCGATATCCATCACATCTGTAAAGTTTACACAGAAAAAAAAAATATTTTGAAACTCATATTTCAAGTAACTATACTAGTTGACACCAAAAAAAATACAATGTTTATTTTTGATTTTTTTCGTTTTATCGTATTTAGATATCGATACCCAACACGTCTGCGGGGTTTCGCTAGCAAATTTAATAGGACCCGGTATATGTTTGTTATTGGTCAAGAAGACCATTTTGTCCGTTAAAGACCGTAAGGATATTGTGAGCCTATCTGTTGAGCGGACAGTTGAAATAGCCTGTATAGAATTGGAGCAGTTTATTGTATTAAGTGTGTACAGACCCCCTTCAGGATTGTATGACTGCTTTGAAAGGGTAATGGATGAAGTGTTGCACAAGATTTGTAACTCGAACAAGTCCATTATCACTTGTGGTGATTTTAATGTTAATTTGTTAGAAAACTCGGGTTCTTGTAGTAAAATAATAAGTCTGTTTCAGTCATATAATCTTGTAAACCTGTTTTTGGAGCCCACAAGAATAACCCCTACTAGTGCCACATGCCTAGATAATATTTATACAGATATTATACCAAGCCACAAAGAAATTATAAATTTACTAGATTCTGATCACTGTGGGCAAAGGATTACTATCCAAAACCAAAACAACAAAGTGGCTAAAAAGGATATCACTGTTAACCCCAAAACTGCAAGGCGCTTGGAAGCTTTTAAAGGTAAACTCAGTAACAAATTACCAGTTTCATTTATGCATACTGATCATAATAATCTATATAATGATTTTTTTTATATTTACTGTCAACAATTTAATTCCACGTTTATTCCCAAGACTATCTCGGTTAATAGTAACGCATCTTTCAGTGATTGGGCTACCATTGGTATTCATAAAAGTAGAACACGGCTTTATGAGCTGTACAATGAAAGGTATTATGTAAACACTGATGAATTCAATTTGTATGTTACAAATTATTCAAAATTATTTAAAAAAGTTTGTTGTATGGCAAAGTCGCGTTATTTGAGTTCGAAGATTAAAAACAGTAGTAACGTAATTAAAACGACTTGGAATATTATTAATAGTGAAACGGGAAGGTCTAGTAACCGAAATACTGACTATAGCCTGTCAATTAATGACAACATAATAAAATCAGACTCACAAGTCGCCGTGGCCTTTGAAAATTTCTTTTCAGATATTCCCGTTTCAACTACTAAATCCCTAAACTCATCACCTTCTGTTGCTGAGTCTTTGCTTAAGGAAAATGTTAATGTTTGCGAGTCGGAATTTCATTTTGAACATATTACCTGTAGAGATATAATTAAAACCTTTCACACTTTAAATGTAAAAAAGACTGCAGATCTGTGGGGTAATTCTGTAGAAGTTGCTAAGTCTATTATAGACATTGTAGCACCTACTTTAGCTCTTATCTTTAATAATTGTATTGACTGTGGGGAGTTTCCTGACCTTATGAAAAATAGTAAAATAATACCGTTGTTTAAATCAGGTAGTACATCAGACCCCTCAAATTATAGACCTATTTCAGTACTACCTACCTTTAGTAAAATTTTTGAGAAATTAATTTTAGACCAATTGCAAAGATTTTTTAATAAACATAAATTACTACATAGCAAACAGTTCGGTTTTACAAGGGGCCGTTCGACTACTGATGCCGGTGTTGAACTGTTAGGACATATTTATAATGCATGGGAAGATAAATGCGATGCCTTGGGCATTTTTTGTGATTTGTCCAAGGCATTCGATTGCGTTTTTCATGAAACGTTAATCAGGAAACTCCGCCACTACGGGATCCGGAACACCGCTCTGGATCTTCTTATTTCATACTTGAGTAATAGGATTCAGAGCGTTGACGTCAATGGGAAAAGATCTCCCGGATCTATAGTAAGAATGGGAGTCCCACAGGGCTCAATTCTTGGTCCTTTCTTGTTTCTTATTTATATTAATGACTTGCCTTACCTCATAAAGGATAATCATGATATAGTGTTGTTTGCAGATGACACTTCACTTTTGTTTAAACTTAAACGTCAGCAGCTGGTTACTGACGATGTAAATAGCGCGATCTCAAAAGTAGTTCACTGGTTTAATGTTAATAATTTACTTCTAAATGAAAAAAAAACCAAATGCATTAAGTTTACGCTACCTCACGTTAGGCAGGTGAAAACTAATGTGTTAATAAAGGGCGAAGAATTGAATCCTGAAGATAGCACTGTATTCTTGGGCTTGACTTTGGATGCTAAGCTTCAGTGGGGCCCACATGTAGATAAACTGTCAAAAAAGCTAAGCTCCGCAGCATATGCTGTTAGAAAAATTCGTAATTTAACTGACATAGAGACAGCCCGTTTAGTGTACTTTAGCTATTTTCATAGTGTAATGTCGTACGGTATTCTGTTATGGGGAAATGCTGCCGACATTCAGACTATCTTTGTTTTGCAGAAAAGAGCTGTTCGATCAATTTATAAATTAAGTCCAAGACACTCTCTCAGAGAGAAATTTAAGGAGATTAATGTAATGACTGTGCCTTCTCAGTATATTTTTGAAAATCTATTATATGCCCATAAAAATATAAAATTATTTAAAAAATACAGTGATATCCATAATATAAATACTAGGAACAAACACAAATTTGTTGTACCTACAACAAGGCTCAAGAAAATAGGTGGCTCGTTTCGATGTCAATGTATACGCTTTTATAATAAACTTCCAAGCCACGTTCAAGATCTAAGCCTTAATAAATTCAAATCATTCATTAAACGTAAGTTGTGCCAGAAAGCCTTTTATACTGTTAAAGATTATATTGAGGACAAAAAGGCTTGGGATTGAGCTGCTCCAATTTTTGTACATATTGAGGTAGTTTATTTTTATTGTTTTTTTTTTTTTTGTTTTTGCTAACTTTATTATTTTATAAACAGTGACATTTAATTATTATTTTATACACAATGACAGGAATATTTACTTGTAAAGTATTATATTATTTTAATTATTGTGAATGTGAAGACTATGTGGGTTATTGCATAATATTTTTTTTTCCCTTTCTTTTATTCTCAGTTAGTGTTAATCATGGTCTGGCAGTTTGAGTCATATAAGTGGCCTACCCAAATGGCCTTTCTTTGGTATTGATAGTCGCATCGTTGAGCTCCTTATATTCTGAGTAGAGCTGCACGATTACTGACAAATGCGTGCACTGACTGGTCAGGTCCACTCAACCTGTGTGGTTCTTTCCTCAAAAGACCATTTCAGACACCAATCTACATGGTCTTCACATGATCTGACCAAGATTATGTCTGGACTTTAAAAGAGACTATGACCTCTGAGTTTGTTTCGGCCTTTCTTCTCAGAGTAGTCAGATAGGAAACGCCGACCTCATCTAGTTTTTAAAATATGATTGACGTGTAAAAGTGTTTGTACAAACCTACTTACAGAAATAAAATCATTTATCATTTATCATTTGTCCTGTCCTCCTTTTTAATGCACTGCAGTGCCAATTTCGTAAATCTCAGCAGGTATCCATTCAGGTCCAGTTTCAGTCCCAACACACCATCGGAAATGCCTTATCTTATCTCCTCTAGTAATCAGTAGCTGCACTTACCTAGAACTGACCAACGACTCACTCAAACTGATTGGATACATTCATCAATGAAACCACATATTACTTTACTACCTAGGTATACTTACTATGAACTCATCAATGGAATTGATTTTTGCCGCAGATAGTGCTGATGAGCGATAAGTAATGAATAATGATACGAGTACGCCATTTTGTTGGTTACTAGTTTTACAAGTGCCGCGGTTTATGCCACTGGCAGTTATATGTTAGTCTGGCCAGCACCCTAACTAACTACGGAACACAGTTTGAATCACAATCCCAGACTTTTGAAGGATGTTGCTAATCCATTGAATCACAGGTTTGAAAAATTCGTCTACTTGACAACGTAAACAACGCAATGGACGTGGGTGAACTGTCAAAATGAAACCCATTGCGATCAATTTTCATTTTATGGTGTTACGGAATTAGTCCTCTGGTGACAACTCTTGTTTTGTGTGTTACGCAATTAGCCCTCTGGTGACAACTCTTGTTTTGTGTGTTACGCAATTAGCCCTCTGGTGACAACTCTTGTTTTGTGTGTTACGCAATTAGCCCTCTGGTGACAACTCTTGTTTTGAGTGTTACACAACTAACCCTCTGGTGACAACGCTAGTTTTGTGTGTTATGCAATTAGCCCTCTGGTGATAACAAGTGTGTTACGCAATTAGCCGTCTTGTGACAACTTTTGTTTTGTGTGTTACACAATTAACGCTCTGGTGACAACTCTAGTTTTGTGTGTTACGCAATTAGCCCTCTGTTGACAACTCTTATTTTGTGTGTTACGCAATTAGCCCTCTGGTGACAACTCTTGTTTTGTGTGTTATACAATTAGCCCTCTGGTGACAACTCTTGTTTTGTGTGTTACGCAATTAGCCCTCTGGTGACAACTCTTGTTTTGTGTGTTATACAATTAGCCCTCTGGTGACAACTCTTGTTTTGTGTGTTACGCAATTAGCCCTCTGGTGACAACTCTTGTATTTCTCTTGTTTATTGGTTTTGCGTTAAACTACGTAGAAGAAGTTTATTAAAACGTTTGGTTCAAGAAATATTACTCATTTATTCATTATATATTATAAAACATCTGTATACGATGATCATTTATCAATTTAAAAAAAACATTAAGTACTTAATTACTTTTTCCATTGAGCAGATTTTCCGCTTTCGATTTTATTTTTCTCCTAAGTATCGGAATATTTTAACATAATTGCTATTTGCTGGTTTCTGGCTAATTTGTGGGCTCGTTGCATTTTACGACGATGGATCTTCACTTTTATGACATTTTATTATAGGGTTCAAATTGAAATGACCCGAACAATATTGTGAAATGAGTCCATTAGGCTTTAGTAGGTATAGAATTTTGATATCACAATCAATTCCGCATCACACACTAACCTCTATGTATATTAGAGGTCAGTGGTATCACAGTATTGCGAGGTTAAGCTGCGCTGGCCGACGTAAGCGCGAGGATGGGTGATCATTCTTCATGTTATGTTAGCGAGATCCTGTCGTGTCAGTTACCAGTAGTCAGAAGCAGATTAAAATCTCTATTTAGGTGCGACTTAAGTTAATATACAGGGTGTTAAAGAAATTGCGTGCCATGGCTTAGAGGTAGGTTCAGTATTGATAAAGGAAACCAGGAAAAATAAATTAAAAAAAAACATAAAAATCAATCTAATTTAATACCTACTAACTTAAAATAGCAATCGCTTATAATAAAAATTATTTTATTTGTTTAAATGCCTATTACCAAGTTAGTAGGTACTAAATTAGGTTGATCTTGCAACATTTTTCTTATGTTTTTTTTTCCCTGTGTTCCTTTATCGATACTGAACCCTTAAGCTATGGCACACCATTTCTTTAACACCCTGTATAAATAATATAGTTTTGTATAATTTAGACGCATTTATTTTTTTAATTTTATAAATGTGAGTACTATGGCGCCGTTTATTATGTTATGATGTCATATTGACTTAAAAAAGCTTAACAGTTAAGAGTATGTCATGCTCACTTAAATGTCTCGCTGATTGTGGCGCGTGTGTTGGATCATCCTGTTCCCTACAAAATGTTTGAGCTGGATGGTGCTGATCGACGCGTCATGTTCGTGAACGGGCGCCGTCAGTTGAGAATGGTTATCTCATAGCTGCCAGGGCTTATTTGTAATAAGCCCTGGCAGCCTAATCTTATATTATGAATTGTCTTTTTTTACTCACTTATACAAGCAATGAGAATAATGTACCCAGGATTTTGTAATATATTGATTTAAAAGAGTGTCCTTGGAGTTTCTTGCCTGTTCTTCTCCATAGAGATCTACGTTTTAGAATGTGCAAATAGCTTCAACTTTCTGACTAACTGACTGACTCTTTGACAATTCAATAGTGCCTGTAATTAATTGGTTTAATTGAAATAAATGCTTTCCCCCTTATTCCAAAACAAGGTTTATCTTCAGACCCAGGTTTAAAACATGGAGCCATTATTGAATTTCGAACTTTATTCAGACTATGGTAAAGTTCCTAAACACAAAACTGACAACTTAGTACCGAAGTAAGTTTTCAGTTTTGATATAGAACGGTATTTCAATCACTGTTACGTTCTTATAACCAAAACTGGCTCCATGGTTTAAGCCATGTCAAATTATAAACCTTGTTTTGTAATAAGGCGGTTTGAGTTTGAGTTGGAATAAAACAAAAAAGGACAACATCCTTCAAATATTTTTCGGATGAAAATGGAAGAGGATAAGGCTAGAAAGAAGACACTATTCTTAGGTAGGTATACATTTCCAAAAAAATAACAAAATACTCTTCAAAAATTCTTAACATCAGTCCCATTAGGTTCAACTAAAGTCTCGAACTCCCAGCAGAATACCGACCCAGCTTGTGAAAAGAACTCGTTTCTCCATTTAATTCTGCCGTAGTCCTGGACAGAAGCAAACAGGTGCTGCATCTTGTTCGCGTCCACATTCTCGAAAGAATATTTGCCCTAGAAATAGTGTTATTAGACTTATTAGTTGTTTAGATCGTATGGAACTCAGGGATTTTTGTAAACCCAGCTTGATTGGTTGATACAAAAATACGTTTAGTATTCTGCGAAACAGTCGTGTCGCAGAAGGAGGCTGCGGAAAGGGAGCGGGAGGTCTCTTCCGCTCACCCGGCCCGCAGCAGGCGCACTGGGCGTCGGCAGAGGGTAGACAATGCCCTCTTCCGGCCCCCTTAAATGGGTCCAGAGACGGTGGACTCGGGGACGTCCGCCGCCCCCTATCGTACAGGACCCGAGGTGGCGGCGCGTAGTGTTCCACGCGCGGTCCTCTGAGACGTCACGGGTGGGTCAAACACCTCTCTCCCTCATACTTGAGGTGGACCGGGGATCGCGGAAGTCGCACTTCATCCCATGATCCCCGGTGCAATGTGTGGGAAGGAAACACCGGGGTGGTTTTTAGTCAGCAAGAGTCTGGCAGGCCATCCATGAGGATTTTCTACCCCGGGACCAAAAAAAAAAAGTCCCTAATAATTTAGGCCACTTGTCTCGTCTTTAGGGCCTGTGCACACCACGTTTTTTAAACGCGCCGTTGACGCGCGTTTTTGGAACGTGCGTCGACAGCGCGCTTTTATCCTACAGAAGGTCTACAGGCTGCGTCTGACTCGCATCTGTATCGCTACAAACGCGCGTCAACGGCGCGTTTAAAAAACGTGATGTACACATGAGGCCCTTAGACACATTAGGAGTTCCTGGATCTCAAAGGAATCCACCCATCCCCGGTCAATCGGTTAAGGTACATAGTGGGCGACACTTATTTTTAAGTGCCGCAGCATCATGCTGAGATACGGGCCTTTTGGCCTCGTACAGGAATTAATTTAAATTTTGACTGTGTTTTATTTTTAGTTTTGTTCTTTATGTTTCTATGAGTGTGTTTTATTTTAATTTGTGATCTGTGCGAGTCCCAATAAATGCTTTTTCTTTCTTTCCTTCTTTCCTAGTGATAGCCCGCGAAATTAAAATATTCTTACGTTTTTTTGCAATTTACAGGTCAATGTCTGGTTGTATCTTGATCAAAATATGATCCGCGACCATAACTAATATGTATTTACATAATTAGAATAATTAATACATCATCTCTCTAAGTAAGATTTGTTCTCCAAGAACGAATCTCATAAGGAAAAGTTCTTAAGGAACAAATCTAACTTAGAGCGAATTAGAGAGAACTTCGCGGGCTGCCACTGCAATTATTACAAGTATTCTTAAAATACTGTAATATGTGACGACGTCATATATTAATTATTATTTGGTGTGCTACAGCCATAAATGATTTATTAAAAATAAAAAAGCTATATAAAAAATATTGTTTTCTTAGAGCCTGATACGAAGATCGAAAACCACAGAAATTTTTATTTTTCCGGAAAATACTAAAGCGATGACGTCTGGTTATCGAATCACTTCTAACTATTACATTACAGACCTACCCTGCCAGCTCGAATCCATCAGCTCTTTAAAACCACAGCTAATCAACAAAGGTACCTACTGCTAGGGAAATCGAAATAGACTCGGGTCCCTCATTTTGGACAATACGCGTACATTCGGTCGCGGTTCGTGATTAGAAATCTGGGCCGAATGTGGGTCAAATTTGGATCAATTCCAATCAACAGATGTAGGTCTAAAATTCAAAACGTGAGCCTTAATTTCTACCCATGTCAGAGATGAAACGGTTGAATGGATTTTAGTGTAAATGCTGTTAGGGTTGAAAAGTTAATAACGGTTGGATTTGTTATTATATACTAATAAAGTAAACGGGGTTTAGCCAGATGTATAGATTTTCCATATAGTTAGATAGGCAATAAGTTTACGTAAGAGGAATATTATCATTACTCTGAATTTGACAGGAAGAATGATTTTGGTTATAAAAGTAGGGTAAGGACCAAAGAATCGATGGATGAACTGTGTGAAAGATGATATTTTATGGCTAGAGAAGGGGTGACTATGGACTAATAGAGAAGTATGGACGAAAAAGGACCTTAAAAAAAGGAACCTGAAAAGGACCTGTTGCGCCAACCCCTAATTGGGAATTGCCCTTAGGCAGGAGAATGATCTGGTTCAGGCCATGGTTTGGAACGAGAGTGCATGGGAGGCCGTCACCTCCTTCTGCGAAACAGTAATGCTCGCGAAGGAGGAGGCGGAACGGTGAGGCAGGGTTCACGCTATCACGCCCTGCCCTTAGTCACCGCAGGAGACGCCCCGGGCGTCGGGAATCGCAGGCCGATTCCCGGCCACCGTAGGCGCGGGCTTGCGGATGGTGAGCGATGGGTAGCTCGCCGTCCGATAAGGACCAGGCCCGGGTCGACGGCGCGTTGTGTTCCACGCGCGCCTCAAAGATATGTCAGCACCAATTGACGGGGTCCGAAAGGGCCAATGCCTGCCAGGGTTACGAGCCTGTCCGAAAGGGATATCGTGGCCCTGGCACACAGGCAACGGAAGGAACACGGGTGGGTTTTAGGCAGTAAAAGTCTGACATGACTTCTCCCGCTCCGCCCAGAGCGGGAGAAGTTATTTGATAATTTCCCACCCAAAAAAAGGCAGGAGAATGATGAATGATTAATTATTTTGTCCATATCTGAGTTTGAAGTCAGTCGACTTTCATCATCATTTCAGCCGAGAGACGTCCACTGCTGGACATAGGCCTCCCCCAAAGACGGGGGGTTTGCCATTATCGCCACGCTTGGCGGCGGGTTGGCGATCGCAGTATGGTGTGAAAATGCATAGAGAACGCTGCAGCCCATTCTCTAGTAAGTCCCTTAGTCGTCTTTTACGCCGTGCCGTGGGTGCTGGCTGGCTATGTGACTCGCCGCTCGAAAGCTTGAGGAAGTGATGATGATGACGTCATGCTGAAGTTGTTGCACGATGCCTGCGCTGACGTTCATACTCGGGGTCTGGCGACCCCGAGTTTAGAGGCATGAAGAACAGTGTTTAAAGTTCACTCATCCTCCATAGAAAAGGGAGGATTCTCCGACCAGACGGGTGTTGTGTCCAGTGGGCAAATTGCTGACGGTTGATGACGGGATGTTGTATACAACATTATTTTTAGTATACGCGAAACCCGAAACACGTGTCTAGTATTTTTATGTAAAGAATCTATGTACAAAATTTCAAAACTGTATCATGAATAATCACAAAGTTATAAGGTTGTTATTTACCGGGTTGTCCGTACAAAAATAATTCTATTGATAATAATTTGTCAGTAGATAAGGTTGTTATTTACCGGGTTGTCCGTACAAAAATAATTCTATTGATAATAATTTGTCAGTAGGTACCTAACCGTACGGCGATTGAATTGTAAGTAATTAAATGGTGATAACATTTGCACACACACATTTTGCATTATTACACTTAAATATTTTTGGGACAAAATATTATATAACATGGTTTAAAAATGATTGAAATTGATTCAGCTCTATAATCTGAACAAACTATATTCAGGTTTCGCATAAACTAAAAACAATGTTGTATATTCTAGTCGCGCGGTAAACGCTGCTTGCGCAATGCAGGATTTTGCGTGACGTCAGTGTCATGCGTAATTCGCATGTTGCGATGTAGATGCAGCCATACTAGCATGCTAGAATTTAGTAGAGACGATAAAAAGAAAACAGAAATCATTTGAAAGTGTTTTCTGCAAATGGAATGCTCCAACTGTCTTGGAGACATAAATTAAAATAGAATACTAAAATTAATAACCTTAAAAACTATGCAGTTTTTGCTGTCATACTTGACTCCCAAGAAGAGAGTAACTGTCGGCATGAAGATGCTGTTGCAGCCCATGTTATTCATCAGGTAGACCAGCTTCCACTTACCCTGCTCCCAAAAGAAACCCTTGGCTTTGATCTATGCAAACAAAAGATTCATTAGTTAATCAGTTGGAGGACAATGAACGAGACACAATAGAAGTTTTATTGTTATTACATTTTGAAAAGTGTTAAGGCTCCTGGACGCGACGCGACTAACTAGAATCGCGTCGCACTGTCACGTCACGCCTGTTTGCGGGAGTAATTATTAAAAAATAAAGGCACTTCCTATTTTCTGGAATTCGGCTTTACGGGTACTAGTGTGACTACTTCAGTGCCATATTTTTTTTTAAGTAAAATCTTTAGGCGCGCTTGACTTGGGGAGTAAGCTGGTGAATGCATGGCGAGAGCGTTACGGAAGTGACGAGAGCGTTACGGAAGTATAATTAGTATTAATATAGAAGTAAAACTTCTTTACGCACGCTTGACTTGGGGAGTAAGCTGGTGAATGCATGACGAGAGCGTTACGGAAAGAGGCTACCGAAGTCGTTTTAATTTTAAACATGGAACACACCGCGTCACTGTCGCGGGCCGTCCCGCTTAATAGGTATTTTTTTAAATTCACACTGGCTGTTTATACACTCACAAGACCGCAGCTTTTTTGAAGTAAAACTTCTTTTGCTAGCGAACGGTGATCTATTTTACGTCAGACGTGTGGGTGGTCTAAAGCACAATCGCTTTTTTTTTTTTTAAACTTTGCATCTCACTAGGAATTTCTCCTGTATTGTTGGTGCGTTTATACAATCTGGATTTGGATGTACGACATTAAATTAAAACGAGCACAGTACTAATCCATCGAAACATTTTAAAACACAAAGATTAGTAGTTAATGGAAAATTTAAAAATAGCAATTTTCAAACAAAATAAATAGCAGAATCAACTGCATAAAAAGTAAACACTCTATATCTACGAAAAGTTACTGACCTTGCGCGGCGCGTTAGGCGCGCCTTACAATGTTTACCTATTATTACGGACTCAGATCTACATCATGTTGAAAAATAACAAAATGGAAAATAATTTCCTGTGCTAAAGTATTCATTGGATTTGATTTATTTTTTGTATACGGGTAAAAAACAAGATACTCTTTACGTAGTTTAAAGGAATGTCAATCGTCCTGTAACAACTTGTATATCTACCAACACCGCCTTTGTTGGAGAAAAACGCTTTAAAATCCGAATTAATCAGAATCCGCCATCCCTCATTGATTAAGCGTGATAATTATAACAAATGCTCATACATTATACTAAAAGACGCGTGCGCCACAGCCATGTCCTTACCTTCTTATTCTTACAATCTGTCAGAATAGTGACGTTCCCTCGTAGCAGATTATTCTTCAAGGTAGTGTTGTAGACCTCTACATCTAAAAACACCGGTGGATTCTTGTCTATGGGCAGTGTTGACTTCGAGCATTTGGTTGCTTTCATAATTGTTGTTCGAAACGGGCCCTAGAATTTACCAAAATCGACATAAAATAATAATTAACCATTCCAAAACGAAGGATTTTGTTATGCTGATAGTATCCATTGCTAAAAGTCCCTAATAAATTACCGACCACGTTTAGCAAACGAATCGGGTCACTGTTGGTTTACTTACATGTTACTAGAGAGGAAAACGCTATTTTTCATCTCCATAACGCAATTCCTTAGTCGCCTTTGACGACACCCATGTAGATAGATAAAACATTTATTCAGTGCACACAAAAGACAGCACAACACAAAATAGCACAAAAAAATAATAGATAGCAACTTAAAAGAATTTAAAAAAAATAACAATAGGCAAAAAAAAGAAGAACATACATAAAGAAATAATAACACTATGACATTAATCAATATTATTAGGTGCGGTGTGCATGTCATGTCTATTTACATTTGGGCCACCAAGATACAGGCTGTGCCTAGTTTGGGGCTCACGGCTATATCTACGTAAGCACTCCTTCAATTAAAATTTATTGTTCCTATTTATAAATGTTTCCTAACTTGTGTGTGTCAATAAATTGTTTTTTTTTTTTATTCTTGGTAAACAATCAAAGAAACAATAAAAAATCGGCCAAGTGTGTGTCGGACTTCGCACGTTTAGGGTTCCGTACCAAACATAGAATATAAGCCGTCCGAATCAGTAGGTGAGTGACCTGACCCGTAGCAGTGGCGTGCCGTCACTCGCATCCCTTCTGTGCTACGCATTTGACCCCAAAATAAAATTGGTTGTAATAGGAAAAATAAGGGAAATTCAAAGAAAAAGCTGATTTGTATCAATATATTGGTATTTTTTAGTAAAATTTCATGTTCATAGGTCAACGGGAAGTTCTACGGAATTCTTCGGAACAAAATTTCGTATAAAAAGCTGACTCTCATTCCTTTGTTTTCCAATATTTTTAAAACAAAAATTACAGTATTTATCTACTCAACGAGTTCTAAACAATGATAGGCCCCCTTTATCAGTAAGGGAGCCCCCTTTAAAACATAAAAAATAAAATATATGGCTTTGGGCCAACAAGATGCTTATACTGTGGAAATTTGAAGACTGTAGCCTAACTGTTTGGGTGTAAAACCTGTGTGACAGACGACGGACGGACACGTGAGTGACAGCAATAGTGCTCCGTTTGGACCCTTCGGGTACAGAACCCTAAAAAAGTCTGAGTCGGTTAGAACGAAGAGCTCTCATTCGCCAAGGTTGCAGAGTAACCCTGCGATAAGGAACTTCGTTCCAAAAACACAGTATATCACTATATCAGTAACCATGAGGCAAAATTAACTTAGCCCCCGTGGTACAGACTATAGTGAGCGTTTGGGGGCTGACTTTTAAAACATTGACATTTAAAATGTGTTGATTCTCAGTCTAATTATGAGTTGGTATCTAAATAAGTTTTGACTTTCGTTTTTAATAGTTATTTACGATACTAGTGCGGTAAGTTGGTTTTTACAAACGATCTACCATGGTAACGAGTTTGTAAATACCAATTTCTGCACGTGTTTTATACAACGTTTTTGAACACATTTATTTGCGAGAAAACAGTGCAATAGGCAATAAAACAAAGTCGCAACAATCTTTGACGTTTCTATATTATGAAAATGGCACGAATTAGCAAATGGCGCCACATGCGCGTGGTGAAAATTAGAACTACATGTTTGGTCTCATTTTCTGTTTAGTATTAAAGTGAGACAAACGTATTGAGCAAAAGCGCTAACAAGGAGATTCGATCATTCAGCTTATTTATTCTAGTAATGTGTGAAACTCCTTAGTGGAATTCTTATATATTTTTTATGGAAATAAAAAAAACAAACTGTAAAGGATACGCACGGCGCTATACAACGGAGGATGCGGTAAAATAGGTACTTAGGTGAGAGTACCTATTTTACCGCACATGCCGTTGAATGGTGCACTTTTTAACTTTCGAACAATGTATACAGCCTTCCTAAATGCATTTGGTGAGCGTGAAATGTGTTGAAAATATATTACTTTATGCTATGTTTTAACTGTGGTTTTAATACAAATAAATAAATAATTATAACTTACTGATCGGAACCCCGAAGCTGGCACGGCGTCAACGAAATAATATGAACATATTAAAGACATGCAAATTAATATTATCTCCAAGTATTTCGTACTCATTATTGGTAACGTTGTTTCAGAAGATACATAGATATAAATGAGACTGTATTTTGGTGTATTTACCTAGGAAAATAGTAAAACCTAATATACAAAGGGCTAATTGTATTCATCATAATGAGCGACTATGAGCGAGGCTACACGGGCGTTGCTAGTGCGTTGCGTCGTTACACCGCTATGATTTCGACGCATTGGTTGCCACGCGGGCAATTCGGTGTCGCAATGTATTGTTTAGTCTACGCCTGTCGGCGGTGTGAATGTCGTGCATAAGCACTGCGTATGTGTGTATTGAAAAATGGCTCGAAAACAGTTTTTCGTGACACCTACGAACGAATGAAGTCACGTGATGTGACACTAGATCATGTGATTCCTAGGAATGTTATGGGCAACCAACGGCTATCGACGGTTTGCTAAATTACATGAAATAAAGTTCATCGCCGGCCATAAATTGGCCTTCTGAGTTTAATATAAGTGCTAAGTAATATTTTGATCCAAGCATCGCCCGCGTCGTCGGTCGTGAGACGGCTAATGAAAACGCCAGCAATCATGAATGTATGCTATATTAGAAAGGATAGGTAGCTGCTGTTAACTTCCTATTTTAATTAGCGATGAATTTGGCCCTGGATTTCTGGGTTTCAATCCCGAGGTTGGGGTAAAGTGATCGATATTTTTCATCAGGAATGCCTGAGTAGCAGCTGGATTTTGAATGTGCCTGGTAAACGGCTAATAAGTTCTCCTCCTACTACGTTCCTTGTATTTTTAACAATTTAAACAAAACTGGCGATGCATCTACTAGTATTGCAAATATCCTTATTTGGCGGTGAAGACTAACCAGCTAACTGCTTTGCCGACCAATAATATGAAAAAAATAATCGGTAAACTGCAAACCGAAAGTATAACAATTCTGGCCGTGCATTGAAGTCCTCTAGTGTGAACACGTCCTTATGCCTCATTATGACTCGCACTGACTCGCGTAATAATTCACTCTACAAAAGCAGAGCGATTATTTCCATATTACAAAATATTATCAAAAACGTTATAATTATACTGTATTGTAATGTTTACTTGTTGTAAAGTCGACCCTACGCTCCTGCGTACACGATAAGGTTTGTAACACGGTTAATTTGTTTACCAACATTTTGTTTCGTATGACCGTGTGGGGTCGCTATGGACAATCCCGCCTACATTTTCATACAACGCCAAACTAAGTACACGTACGTAGCTTAGCCATGAGAAGTTGTGGCTTTAATACGCTGACAACAGCTAAACCACCGTCACTGTCAGACTGCAATACAAAAGAGAAGCGCAATGACAGAACGCTTGTAATGTATTGCAAAATATGAAGCAATTATCTATTTACTCAAAAATGAGTTGAGTAATCGAAAATAAAAAACAACCAAGTTCTGCATACAATTATGAAGTTCTTGTTATTAATTAATACCAACCGTACGTTGATATTTTATACTTGTCAAAAAATAATAGGCCCGTTTTGATATGTAACTTGAATCGATAATCGAGTATGATCGCTGGTTAATCGCGACGTAACTAGTGAAGTAACCATACGACTCGGTAGTCGATACTCACGATAAATCGATTAAGTTAAATGTCAAAACGGGCCTATTATTTTTTGACAACATACAGATATTTTGGTTTGAAACTCAAAGTAAAAGGTTAGTTTACCGTTAATTTGTATCGAGATTTTTTTTTCTAAACGTGTTTTGATAACAACCAAGTTCTGAGAAATATGTTCAAGAATAACATATTTATATTTTTTCTGCTACCACAAATTCATACTTAATCCATACGGACACAAAAATGTTAACAGTCACAAATTAAAAAATCAAAAACATTATCATTAGTCCACGGCAAGAATTTGGCTAAGTCTGTAAATATGACGTAATGTGTAGTATAGCATCGCTTTCTGTTGTGCCCGGGTATGGCCAAAGATGCGAGGCCTCGAAGGTACCAAGTAGAACCAAGCTTGAAGACCATGCCGCTACCTGCACTGACACACGAAGACAATGCTAGAAAAAGAACACAGAACTTCATCTGTTTCTTTCACAGATACCTTGATCATGATTTTATGCCCTAAGAGTTTGTCACGTTAGTAGCGCGGTTCATTCGTTTGCCAGCCACGCATTCGCGCGTAGCAGCAATGCGGAGTGACGCCTTAACGTTCAACTCAATTGATTTCTATTATTAAAATAACAAAGGTTTGTGACATGGTTTTAGGGAATTACTTTGAAAAGTATTCTCCAACAAATGCCCAACACAGGGTCACACGAGCTGGACTCGCCACAATTGTGGCGATAAGTCCCCCTCTTTGAGTGGCTTGAGAGGCGCCACGGCATCCTCACCTTCCGCCTGACGCAGGTCCTCATCGGACACGGTTGTTTCGGGAGGTTCCTGTTCAGGATAAAGCGGGAGGAAACGCCCAGGTGTCACCACTGTGTGGATCGCACGGAGGACACGGTGGAGCATACGGTGGAGGTCTGCCCGGCATGGGCGGAGCACCACCGTGTCCTCACGGAGGTGATCGGCAGCGGCGATCTCTTGCGTCCGGCCTTGAATCAGGTCATGGTTTGGAGCGAGAGTACATGGGAGGCCATCACCTCCTTCTGCGAAGCAGGAATGCTCGCGAAGGAGGAGGTGGAATGCGTGAGGGAGAGGCAAGGTTCACGCCCTCGCACCCCTAGTCACTTCAGGAGACGTCCCGGGCGTTGGAAGTCGCAAGCCGACTTCCTGCTACCGTATGCGCAGGCCTGCGGACGGTGAGCGATGGGTAGCTCACCGTCCGATAAGAACCAGGCCCGGGTCGACGGCGCGTTGTGTTCCACGCACGCTTCAACGAGATGTCAACACCAACTTTGACTACGAGTTTGTCCGAAAGGGATATCGTGGCCCTGGCACACGGGCAACGGGAGGAACACGGGTGGGTTTTAGTCAGTAAAAGTCTGATACCCCCGCTCCGCCCAGAACGGGAGAAGTTATTTGATAATTTCCAGAAAAAACAAAAAGGGTCACAAGAGCGGACTCCTGTGATGATTTCAGTGAATAGAAACAGGGCAAATAAAAGACTTGGGTGAATGGCAGTAATACTGAAAGGTGCCTTTTGGGGGCTTTTTTATGAACAGTATTATAACTATTAACGAGTATACGAGTAAGTAGTGGAGAAAAACAGCAAAATAACTGCTTCCATTTTAATCAGTTTATCTAGTTGAGTTAACTCCACAATCATAAAACTTCATCTAACCGCGTCTATTTCCAGCGCAGTATGTGTATTCTGAAGTGAACAGCACCATTCTTTCATGCGACTCAATGCACGTAGCTTGACTTACTACCGGCACCCTGATTAAGATCGTCTATCACTTTGTCTTTCTCTCAAAACGCCAGCTTAGCAACTGTAACGACAGAAAACGCCCACTTCAGTTTAAAGTTAAGTAAATTCTTTACAATTCCAGTCAGGGTTGCAGCCTGGAGAAGAATAAAACTTGCGTGTCTACACTTCTCAAAATCTCCCGCAAGCTCTTTAATAGTATTTTTCAATACACTTCCCCGAAAACTGGTTCATATCGCACTACGATTAGGTTCACAATGCAATGTATTTCACACGAGTGCGATTTTTTAATTTTCCAACACGTGTGCGGGAATATTTTTTTTTCATATTTGGCTGTTTATCGGCTTTATACCTTTGCTTCTCCTTCAACCTGGCGAAAGCAAAGCGCCGAAAAAAGAAGAAAATTAAATCATAGTTTCCTAATAATTCATGACAAAAATATTTTTCGTTATTTTATTTTATTTCTTCAAAAGTGTATTGAAAAACGTCGTTTGATACACGTGGACATTTGTTATTGCAGTTCTCGGCTCAAAAACAACCTCGTATACCTACTACGGCTCGGGTGTTATTTCGGCTCGAATGCATTAACAAACATTCTCCACTTGTATCAAAAATATCAAAATGTACTATTCTCAAATATGCTCTCATGCTAAGCCTGCTGGGACCACAGGATGTAAATGAATGGCTGGAACGCAAAGCAAGCGCGTCGTAACGCGCATCGATACTGACGGAACGTTTTGCCTCGAGAGTAGTCGTGAGCTAACCTCGCGAGGTGGCTTAGTAGGTCTGCATCAGCCTATTGAAAAAGTCCACACATTAATAAAAGCTCTGGGTCTTCAGTGTTAAGTACCGATTGAGGACGACTGTTTTAAAAGTATAGCAAAGTCAATACACACCAATCCCTTCCTCCCAATTATATTCTTCAGATCTGTATCGTTCTTTGGCCACAAGCAGGCAGGTTTGACCCAGTCGGTGTACTTCACAGGCTTATTTAGCTCCAAAATCGCCACATTATGGCTGTAGGTGGAGGCGTTATAGTGCGGATGAACTATTATATTCTTTACCTGGAATTATTTAATGAATGAGTTAGTATAGCTATATGTCGAATAAATCAAGACAGATGGATCAGGGTTGCCACGTAGTGGATGCCTGAGAATAGGCGTCTTTATTGAGGTAAACCTTGATGAAAACACTTGATATGATCAGAGGGCAGCGAAAAAAGATAGACATGGAAGTCTATAAGATCTTTGGCCAGCAGTGGATAAATAAAGATAAAGATAAGATGGTATATGAAAAGGGATAATACATCTCAAGGAGATACTTACAAACCTAATCTGCACTTCATCAGAAGAGATCCAAAGGTTATGTTTTCCCAGGAAGACCGACAGAGTGTACTGGTTAACGGCATATTCGGTAGACTTCATGGTGACGCAGTGTGCTGCCGTGATGACGTGTCGAGCCGTGACTAAGGTACCTCCGCTGGAGTAATTGTTCCCTTTGCCCTGGCAACAAGGAATTAAGTAATAGGTTGGGGAATAAGTTTCTTCGCATTTTTTAAGAAAATTCAAAACATTTTTTAATATAGTTTATTTACATTTAATTAAAGTATGTAGGCCATGTTTTGCCATCTTGTAGGTAGGGACATGATTCCATTGCTATATAAATTTTGGGACTTCTGATCAAAATACCGCGACAAGTGGTTTTGGCAGTCCTCTCGTGATGTTAACCTGACACTGCCTAAAGAATTCTGAAGAGACCGAAACAGGTGGGAATCTGAAGGTGCAAGGTCAGGACTATACGGCGAATGTATTAACACCTCCCAGCCAAACTCTCTTAATTTTTGCTGAGTGTTGATTAATTCCGGCCGCTTTCTCTCAACTTCTTGCTTTAATCTCATCAGTTGTTCGCAGTAGAGTTCAGAATCGATGGTCCTGCCTGGTGGTAACAGCTCATAATTAATAATGCCCTTCCAATCCCACCACACACACAGCATCACCTTGTTGCGAGTTAACCCGGGTTTCGCCACAGTCTGTGAAGCCTGAACGGCCTTTGACCACGACCTTTTTCGCACGTTCTTGTCGTACGTAATCCACTTTTCATCACCAGTTATCAGCTTCTTCAAAAATGGTTCGGTTTCATTACGTCGTAATAAAGAATCACAAATGAGTACACGGTTCATTAGGTTTCTTTCAGTGAGCTCGTGAGGTACCCAAATATCGAGCTTTTTCCAGATCCAGTTTTTTTCAAATGTGCCAAAACTATTTTGTGGTCAATTCCCAGTTCTTCAGCTACGTCGTAACTACTGATATGCTGATCTTGCTCCATTTTTTTAAAAATGGAGCAATGGAGCATGGTCCATTTTATCCGTAATAGGGCGACCAGAGCGACGTGCATCTTTGACATCAAAACTTCCGGATTGAAAACGCTTAAACCAAAGGAGACGGATACGCTTTCATACAATCTTGGGCCTGGATGTAAAAAGATGAAATTGGTGTCAATTGATAGCTACTATATTATCAAACCATCACTGACAATTTTGCCGATTTTGGCAATCTGAGAGCTGAGTTAAAAGATAATTAGTAAAAGGGACAGTTGATTTTTGAAGTGCTATTGCTATGTCTTACATAGATACATAATGATGCTAATTATATTTGTAGAATGGGAGGAAGATAAGAAACACAAAGATTTAAAAATCATAGGTACCTAATTACCTACCATACCTATGCCACAATTTACACAACGATCCATGGTGTTAATATTCCAATCGGTAGGCCGTTCGTAAATCCAAAATAACAAGTCCAAGTCCAACGTATTATGCGGGATTCTCCGAGTCCGGTATGGTAGCAAGGGTGGTCGTACAAGAAGCAAGGTCAGAAGTCCGTAGATAGAATGCAAAGGTCGAGGAAAATATCAATAAAACTATGGGAAGCAGGGAAACACACTCAAAACGCACGAAACGAAACATGTGAGTGCGGGTAGAGATGAGACGTATTTACGTTACCAGGTTTTAAAACCAGGGTTTCGCTTCGAAGCAGGGCGCCCTGGTGCGGACGTGAAAACTTGCAAGTGTGAAAGTATAATATTTGCTATGCTATCGGGCCCAGGCAGAGCTGGAAAATAATATCATACGAAATCGATCCATGTCTATATATAAATAAGGAGCACAATCGTATTTTCAAATGAAAAATATACTTCCAAGTATTTTTTTCGCTGATACGATTATGCTTCTTATTTTTAAGGTGACACGAATCAATTTCATATGCAAGTATTTTAGTATTTTGGTGGCCATGCCAACGCCGCGAGACCCTCGCTGCCCGCGATCGCACCTTTAGCGTCCTAGTTGAAAATACTTGCATAGGAAATTGATTCGTGTTCCTTTATATATAAGGAGCATAATCGTATCAACAAAAAAATACTTGATCTTTTTACAATTCTGCTTCTTATTTATAATATAATACTAAGTTTCTAAAACTAGCTCATGAAAAAATACCGTAAAAACATAATTCTCGTAGCAGACCCTCCTAAGCCTGTAATTAACGAAGTAGGAAGAAAAGATTTAATTTCATCTCCAAAGAGCCGTACAAGATTGTCGCACGGTACGAACTAGACCGAATGCCCAAATACTTTCAAGTATTTTTTTACCTGGTTTTCGACCCTGGTATTTTTACATACTCGTATATCCCATCCCTAGTCTGAAGTGATTCGATTTGGCATCGACAGCTGTCAGTGTCATGTCATGTCAGCATAGACTAAAAAACAATAATCGATTAGTTAACCTGAATAGATTTTAAGGTTTATCTTTAATACGCAGATATTTTTTTTTTAATTAGTACGATAATTCTAATAGATTTAATTAATGTAATTGAATTAATCAACTTATAAAGATTTTTTTTAATAGTATGAACTCCGTCCCGTTAATCGATTAATTTAATCGATATCCCATTTTATTCGTAACCTTTAATTTAATTTTTGGATTTCTCTTTTTCCTGATTGTAAATTGAGTTGATATTTCACATTTTGAAACAAAGAAATATATCCCTTTTTTTTAACCATACCTCAATCTACGAGTATTACAATTGGACCCAGAAATCCCCGTCTCCTTTGTGCTACTCTCACAGACACTGCACTAGGTCCATAAACATCGCAAATTTTTTTCGCGGCTTCCGTTGCCTTTTTACCTTTTTTGTAGTAAAATTTTAAAATGTATCGAATTTCTTCAGTCATCTTGACAGTGCGAAAAACAAATGAAAATCACACATTTTTCCTAATTTGAATTTGGAATTATGTTCTTTAAAATTTAAACTTTCAATGATACCAAAACCAGCCAGATACAAATAGTATAGCCAAAGAGATTTTATTACAAGTTCATACATACTATAATGCGAAAAGACTTTTTCCCCAACCAATATAACTGACGGCGCAGCAAGTGGCGCTGTCTATTTTTGTTATGAAGTTACTGGAATCACCGAAAAGGTCGGATAAGAGTGACACTGGCTGGTGACAGTCACTCTAGCAGAGCGTCGCATCGATGGTTACGTGGCGGCTGGCTTTTGATGACAGAAGAAAATGTGAAGGGAGCCACTGTCGTACCACGTCTACGAAGAACTGCTATATTCCGGCACAATCCTGATGATATTGAAACTGCTGAATCCCTGAATCACAATACGATGACCATTTCTGGTAAAGCCTATCTTACGCCGTTATTATAATACTATAACCTATTATGTTCTTATTATTATATTATTCTTTGTGTATGTAGGTACGTATTCATTATATATGTAAATGGTACACCAAAATCAAAAATCAAATAAAAAATATTTTTATTTCACATAAGCCTACATGGGCACTTATGAAACGTCAGAAGCTAGGTGCACGGTTCCAATTGGTCGTTTCCTGTGGAGAAGAGCCGGCATGTAACTCCACGGTCACTCTTTTAAAAAATTGGCTGTTACAATGTTTTCAAATATCAGTGTTATTAGGTATGAGGGGACAGCGTAGGCCCGTCAAAAGTACCAGGTACTTAACAAAATAGAAAATGGTCTACAGATCAACAGTCTATTAAGCCTACAACGTCCTCACATTGACAAAAAAAAACAATATAAAACATGATTAAAATAATAAAAGTTAGAACCTTGTTGAAATTTAAATCGTAGGTATAAAATCTCAAATAAGAAAAACATTATGTCAGTGAAGTTTGTAAAAAAAGATAAAATTAAATTAAAAAGTAACTTCGTAATTTGGCAGCAGTTAATAGACATTTACATAGTTTTGCCGTTAATGAGGTACCAGGGAAGCCACATGTACAGAAGGATTTAATGCCAAACTTCCTTGTCTTCAACGTAGTCCTTAATCTTATAATATGCTTTTTTGATAAGGGCTCCTTTAATGCCACCACTGACCTGCAGTATTGTCTCTCCTTTTCCCTTTAATCCATCCAAAGATTGTCTGTAAAAGATCGCTTTTAGCGATAAGACTGCCCATTGTCTCACCCTATGTAAAATTTAAACATTTATATCTGTAACTTCTATGGTGTACATAATAAAGAGTATTCTATTCTATTCTATTATGTTACTTTACTCAAACGTCGATGAGGGCACATTAATCACCGGCCACAAATCCTGACTTGAGCCACGAAATAACTCTTTGCGGACCTTGGGGAGCTTACCCAGAATCCCATGCTCAAGTGATACGACGCGCTAGTAACCTCGACTTCTGAACCTCAAATCAAGGAAACCACGCTAACTTTTCCTACCTTGTCTTTGTAGAGAGCGATCTGCCACGGCCATTGAGTTCAAACTTGGATTTACCACTCAGCACCTTTGTATTTGGCACGATTTTACCACATTGAGGCTGCAAGAAAAAAAACAATATCATAGCTTGCCGCCCATTGAAGAAGTTCCGTGTTGTGCGGCCTTCCAACATACATTTTACATGTCTTTGGTTTAATTAAAAGAAAGAAAGAATATTATTTTATTGGGACTCAACTTATATCACAAATTAAACTAAAACACACTCTTAGGAACAAAAAAAACAAAGTAAAATAAAAATAAAAACTAAGTCCTGTACGACGCCAAGGCTTAAATCTTGGCATGATGCTGCGACAATTAAAAATAAGTACCGCAGCGCTGATATTCTGATAGCCCTATCAGAATATCAGCAGTGCGGCACCCGCATCATAGTGGGCCCCCAGTATGATGTCACGGACAGATAGGTACAGATATAGATAATAAATAAAATTAAATAGTTAAAAGATGTGTGAATGTGAATAACATGTAAAAATAAAATATTTATTTATTATAATTGTAAACCGTGTGTCAGAACCCGACGTAACATCAGTTACATGCCAATGCCTAAACAAAACCCCAAACGCCTAATTAATACTAGATTCAAGTCTCTCGTAGCAATGTCCGGACACCTCACCAGGTGTGGGGCGGAGCCAATGCAAAAAAATATGTAAATGCGTGGTGGACGCCTTAAGGGGACGATAACCAACTTTTAATGATTTTATACTGAAGATCACGTCTATACGAGTAGTGTTAATGATTTGAAAAAAATATATATTAAATTAGATCATTTTCTGAATAATTTAATATGTGAATATTTTAGATTATTTATATATTACATAGTGAAATTAATTTGTAAAGTTATGTCTAACGCGGATAAAAAACTGAGAATGGCGCAAAATCTACCAAGCGTATTTTTCTGAAACTTTCACCAATTTAATGATAATTTAATTATTGATCGTTTATTATACGCGTTTTATTAAAATACCTTTTGTTTTGTGTATAATAAATTAATAATGCGTCAAATTGGGGACAGCGCTCCTTGATGGGCGAGTCCTCTACTGGCTGAACGTACGACGCGTTGCGTGAGCTCAGTACAGAACACGCAACCTAACCACTCAAGATCACTGGCATCTATCTGCGTCTTAAGTGGATTCGAAACGTTATCCAGCGAAATTTATTTTTTTTTACGTTTTTTTTTGTAATTTGCAGGTCTATATCAGGTTGTATCTTGATCTTGATAATCATTAACATCAGTCTCTCTAAGTTAGAACTGGTCTATGAAATGGCCCTACCTTTGGTCCCTACCTACAAGATGGCAAAAATTTATCGTACAAAATGGTACCTACATACTTTAGTTAAATGTAAATAAACTATATTAAAAAATGTTTTGAATTTTCTTAAAAAATGCGAAGAAACTTTTTCCCGAACCTATTACTTAATTCCTTGTTGCGAGGGCAAAGGGAACAATTACTCCAGCGGAGGTACCTTAGTCACGGCTCGACACGTCATCACGGCAGCACACTGCGTCACCATGAAGTCTATCGAATATGCTGTTAACCAGTACACTCGGTCGGTCCTGGGAAAACATAACCTTTGGACCTCTTCTGATGAAGTGCAGATTAGGTTTGTAAGTATCTCCTTGAGATGTATTATCCCTTTTCATATACCATCTTATCTTTACCTTTATTTATCCACTGCTGGCCAAAGATCTTATAGACTTCCATGTCTATCTTTCTTCGCTGCCCTCTGATCATATCAAGTGTTTTCATCAAGGTTTACCTCAATAAAGACGCCTATTCTCAGGCATCCACTACGTGGCAACCCTGATCCATCTGTCTTGATTTATTCGACATATAGCTATACTAACTCATTCATTAAATAATTCCAGGTAAAGAATATAATAGTTCATCCGCACTATAACGCCTCCACCTACAGCCATAATGTGGCGATTTTGGAGCTAAATAAGCCTGTGAAGTACACCGACTGGGTCAAACCTGCCTGCTTGTGGCCAAAGAACGATACAGATCTGAAGAATATAATTGGGAAGAAGGGATTGGTGTGTATTGACTTTGCTTTACTTTTAAAACAGTCGTCCTCAATCGGTACTTAACACTGAAAACCCAGAGCTTTTATTAATGTGTGGACTTGTTCAATAGGCTGATGCAGACCTACTAAGCCACCTCGCGAGGTTAGCTCACGACTACTCTCGAGGCAAAACGTTCCGTCAGTATCGATGCGCGTTACGACGCGCTTGCTTTGCGTTCCAGCCATTCATTTACATCCTGTGGTCCCAGCAGGCTTAGCATGAGAGCCGTAGAGAAGCGCTTTGTCGACGGAAGAATAGAAAAATGTCACAATGTTGTTCGGTGATTCGCTTTTTGGCATCTCCTGAGTATAAATACTCAAAGTAAACAAGTAACAACATTTTAGTAATTTCAAAATGAGATAGTTGAACGTCTGGCAAGGAAAAAGTTATCACGTTTTAGGCGTAGCACAGACGACAGACTTTTTGTGCGAAGAAGTGATTAATGAAGGCTTGTGAGCTAAGAAAATGTAATCACATTGGTTTGTGCCACAGACTCCTTCGCACAAAAAGTCTGTCGTCTGTGCTGCGCCTATGTCACACAGGAAAACACAATTATTACACATTGTTTTGCCACAATTCTTACCATAATCAAAGGAATTCACTGGTGGTCTATTAGAACGTATTCGCGTGGATTTGTTTACACGAAAAAATGTTTTTTTTTTATCGATAGGCGTTCTTCGTCGCCCGCGCGTCAGTTTGAATGACATAAGGAAATCATGGCGATAATCGCAGAGATCAAGGTGTGCTTCGTATGAGGAAACTGAGGATTTTAACCTATAACTTGTTTTTAATGAGGTACCTACATTCGGAGGATACTCTACTACACTGTTCATATTTACATGTTTACATTATGGTCTAAAACATCAAAATAAAATATAAATAGAAAAAAGTTTGTGTGTCTTGAAGACGACATAATGGCCTTCATTTTGATGTTATCATTGTTTCAAATTTGAATTCACGAACATCTAAAAAGTTGCAGACCTTGATACAAAAAAAATGCAGTTGAGTTGAATTGCAATAAGTGGTTAGCTAGTGACCTCGACAATTGATCATAATTATTATTCTTGCATGAGCAACCCGCAGCAAGTTCGTCATGCTCCCTTAGATGTCACTGCTTGCGGTAGCGTCGGGGGTCGGGTTGCCTCCTTCCCTCAAATATGGCGAGGGGGTGATGGCTGATTTTTGCGTTATGCTCGTGAACGGGTGCTGCTTGTAGTGACTGGTCATCTTCCTGACCATGGTTTTATAACTGTTAATTTATTTTACTTCGACGGTGCTATTTTATCATATTTGTGACTTCGAGTTATAGCTATAGCGTTATGTAAGCCGGCACGCCCATTATGCCTGGAGGCTTTTATTTAGGTTACGTTCTGTTTACGTTTTTTAGCTTTGATTTTTTATTTCTGCTTGAGTATAGTTATTGACTTTTTTTTTGTTGGTATAGTGGCGTGTGCTAGCTAACATAATTATAGCAAATAATTTAATTTAAGACGCTGACTGAAAAAAAGAGAAGCGCGATGACACAACGCTTGTAATTTATTGCAAAATATGAAGCAATTGTCTATTTACCTACTCAAAAATGAATTGAGTAATCTAAAATAAAAAACAACCAAGTTCTGCATATAAATAAGACGCTCTTGTTATTAAATATGGGTAAAGATCGTCGTCACTTTTATTTCAAATTTTTGTATAGATATTTTAGTGGAGGAGCATGCAGTTTCAAATTAGACGGTCTCTTCCACAAACTGATTTTTATTATTAACAGCAAAACCAAGCCAATCTCAAAATCTATCAACATTTTTATTAAATAAACTTTACGTCGTTTTCCTTCTTTGATATCCAGTTTTGCAACATACCTATTTATATTTTTTTCTTATACTGACAAAATTATTCAAGACTGACTTCAGACTGTGCGTATTTTATTATCGAATGGAATAAAATATACAATAGATCGAGGTAATACGGCAGAGAACCAAACTTGTCGACATAGCTCACAGAATAAGCAAGCTTTAAGTGGCAATGGGTCGGCCATATTAGACGTAGAACCGATGACCGTTGGGTAGACATGTTCTTGAATGGAGACCGCGAATCGGCAAACGTAAGATAGGACGCCCTCAGACTAGATAGAGCGATGATCTTCGCAAGGTGGATGGTAACAGCTGGATGAGAATTGCCGACAATCGAGTTGAATGGCGTGCATTTGGAGATGCCTATGTCCAGCAGTTGACTGCTGTAAGCTGATGATGATGATGATGACAATAGCCTATATAAGAAATGACGCGACGTCTTGCATATCTTCAGAAAGGCATCAAAGTAAACCTTTTAAGAAGCAGATATATGCCAGTGACCTTGAGTGGCTAGCTTGCGTGTTCTGTACTGAGCTCACGCAACGCGTCGTACGTTCAGCCAGTAATATAACTCGCCCATCAAGGTGCGCTGTCCCCAATTTGACGCATTATTAATTTATTATACACAACACAAAAGGTATTTTAATAAAACGCGTATACTGTAAGAGCAATAATTAAATTATCTTTAAATTGGTGAAGGTTTCAGAAAAATACACTTGGAAGATTTTGCGCCATTCTCAGTTTTATAACCGCGTTAGACATAACTTTACAAATTAATTTCACTATGTAATATAAAAATAATCTAAAATATTCACATATTAAGTTATAGAGAAAATGCTCCTATGTAACATATATTTTTTTTTCAAATCATTAACACTACTCGTTTAGACGTGATCTTCAGTATAAAATCATTAAAAGTCGGTTATTGTCCCCTTAAGGTGAGGAACTTCTTACACATACTTTGTGTATACCAATATGGCTGACGAATCATGGCTGGTTTGAACATAAGCTTTCCGAACTTTTGCGCATGTTCTCTCATTCACACTCGCCTTATATCACCATTTGGTTCCTAAAGAATGTTATTGCGCAGCCCTCTGTGCAAAGTTCGGACCGGTCATGATATATCGGCCGTATTATAGCAGGTAAATAAATCCCAAAAATACGGAGGTCGTTAATTTGTTGTTGTTAACTTCTTTAAACTAAGTTTCTTGTTCAATAAACTCAACATCTTTAAGGCTTCTACATACCGGGGCAACTTGTCGCGCGACGCGACGAGACACAAAGGCGCGCTGGTATGTAGAAGCCTTTATACAAAGTTTCTTGTTCAATCAACTCAACATCTTTAAACAAAGTGTCTTGTTCAATCAACTTAGTTGAGAGTGTCCGTGGAGTTTCTTGCCCGTTCTTCTCCATATGAACCTTAATTCTCAATTCTTTATTGTATTCCATAATGTTAGTAAAACAGGTGGTAGGCTTAAAATTAAAGACACAATTATGGACCCTGTCGGGCACAGCATAGTAGGAGAGAGGAGGAAGAGCGCTTATTTGTGTTTATATTATTAAGGTACACATTCAAGTAATTGTATTTATATTTTATGACCATTTTTTTCTTCTAATATTGAATTTGTTCATGCACCTATAAATTTAGTAAATAATTATTTTGGTTAAGTTGTAAGTAGTACCCGCTTTGGTAAGTAGGTATTTTTTATGTTATACCTTTAAAGTTATAGTTAGGTATTCCTGTTGCTGTCAGTATTTGTCTAAACTATGGTATTTGGATATTAAACCTAAATTATTGCACGATTATTTAGTAATTAATGACTAGAATTAAATATTGATTAAAAATAAGTTATTGCATTGTTTATTTATTAAATAATAGCAATCTGGTTATTGAAGTATTTGTATTAATTGAATTATTTATTTAAATATGTATTTAAGGTGTAGTTTTAAGTGTAAATGTTCATTTATGTCTTTAATGTAAATTATAATTTATCGTCTAAATATTCTTTAATACTATAATAGCATTTTCCCAATAAAAAGAGTTTTAATTTATTAATAAAACTGTTATCTTTATTTATTTTTTTAATGGTTTCTGGTAACTTGTTGTATATTTTTATAGACATGACAAAAGTACTGGAGGAGTGCATTTTTAGTCGCGAAGTTGGTATGTTTAGTCTATTTTTATATCTAAGTGTAAATCTAGTTTGTATGTTTTCTCGTTTGGTATATAATTCCGGGTATTTGCGAACAAATTTACATATTTCAAATATATAGAGACAGGGTAATGTTAGTATTTGTAGTTGTTGAAAGTGGGGTTTACAGCTGACGGTTTCTTCAACATTTACTAAGATTCTAATCAATTTCTTCTGTAAAGTAAATAATGATGGCGCGTCTGTACTATTACCCCATAGAATGACCCCATATTTTAGCCAGGCATAGGCATACGCGTAATAGGTGACTAGAGCAGTTTTAAGATCTGTAGTTTTTTTGATCTCGCGGAGGGCATAAGAAAATTTTGAAAGTTTGCCTTTAATTTTTTGAATGTGACATTTCCAATTAACATGTGAGTCTATCTATGTCTAGTCCTAACAGGGTGAAATTATTTACAACTTCTAAAATTGAGTCATTGATGCTGAAATTTATATTTATTGGTATTTTTTGACGCGGGTAAAATGCTATTATTTTTGTCTTATTGAAGTTAATTTCTAGATTATGTTCGGTCATCCAATTTATTGTGGCGTTGAGCACGGAATTTAATTTTTCATTTACATTAATATTTGATTCACACGAGGTGAGTATTGACACATCATCTGCAAACAAGACACATGGTTCATTTATATTGTTAGGAAGGTCGTTGATGTATACAAGGAATAGGAAACATCCTATTACACTTCCTTGAGGGATAGAGGCGTTAATTCGTTTATTGTCGGACCGGATTAGCTCTATTTCATTTGTTCTATGGTTGTAAAATTCAATTTCCACCAGTTGTTCTCTATGTTTTAAATAGGATGTGAACCAATCAAAACATTTGCCGCGGATTCCTATGCTATATAATTTATTTAATAATATTTCAAACTGTACTCTATCATAAGCTTTTGTCATATCAAGCAGTAAACCTACTGCATATTTTTTATTGTTAATAATATTGAGGGCTTCTTGGATGTACTTGTACACTGCTAATACTGTAGATCGGTTTTTGCGAAAACCATATTGACAGTCGTTCAATATGTTAAACTTTTCACAGAACGTATAAACTCGATTGCACATGGCTTTTTCAAATATTTTTGAAGCTGTTGGTAAGAGAGCAATGGGGCGATAATTGTTTGGGTCGGTTTTTATGTTTTTCTTATGGATCGGTTTTATTATGGATTTTTTTAAGAGATTAGGAAAAGCGCCTTCTTCAAAAGATTGATTTATTAGTAGGTAAAACGGTAGAGTTAATTCATCTGCACATTGTCTCAAAAGAGTGGGTGGAATCTCATCTATACCATGGCTCTTTTTATTTTTTAAGTTTTTTATTAGTGCATTTACCTCGTAAGGATCTACTGGACTAAGGAATATTGTATTCTCTGTTGGTGAGATAACAGGGGTTCCTTTCGGTTTGTTACCAGTTGTGTTTGTGTTACCTTCCCCAACAGAAGCAAAGAAATTATTGAAAGTGTTGGCTACCTCCTTGGGCTCTGAAGTTTCGTTATTATTAATATGTAAAGTTATATTATGCTTTTCACCCTTAATTTTCTTGTTTGTACGTTCATTGACAATTCCCCACAAAGTTTTAACTTTGTTATTAGATTTTTTCATTTTATTTTTGAAGTGCAGTTTTTTTGATGTCGCTACAGTTTTCTTCAATATTTTTTCATATTTTTTGTAATATCGTGTTAGGATTGGATTTTTAGATTTTGTTGTTATTACTTTCAGTAATCTTTTGTATGGGCAACCTAGAATGCTCTTTAGAATGGGCAACTAAGTTCATATTTCTAATTGACCGACTCCTTGAAAATTCAAAAGTACCTGTAAATGGTTCTCCCAAGTTGCACCACGACACCCGGTTCTCCACTTTCCGAATTTTGTATGTCCCGGCTACCTTTTGAAGTTTCCTGTAAGTCACGCACGTATCTTGTTAAGTTATCACTACCCATCCCATCTGCAGATTTAATTTGACCCTGTGTTGTATGTGTGGCGAACAGCAGCATGTAAATAAACGTTGTAACTTTATGATCATCTTCTTACGTCATTTATGGAATTTATTAAAAACAAGTTGTTGTGGTTAGTAAAAATCCTCAATTTGACCGCTAATATTATCGCCATGATTTCCTTTTGTCATTCAAACAGACTCCAGCGCGGATGGCAATAGACGCCAACCAATAAAATCAATATTAGTGTGAAAAAATCCTCACGAATGGAAGTTCTTACGAAAATCGAGTAATTTCTGTTGAAAATGGTAAGAATAAGAAGATAGTGATGAAAAATATGGTGTTATTGTGTGAAATTATGGTGTTATTGTGTGTGCGTGTCATGAAAACGTGTTTATGCATTAGATGCATCCATAATATCTACCAAGTATTTTGCAAAGAGGTTGTTTGCAAAAAGTGCTATCAATAAATCTAATGCCAAATAATGTTCGAAACAAACAATACCAACTAAGCCGAGACCAAACAGGATGCGCTAAGTTAGCCAATCAAATTCAAAGTTTCTTAAGCTTTTTACAAAATGCAGATCTGTTCTTCTAGAAAGACAGATGTGTTGCTGGGGAGTTATTTGCGACACTTCTTCTTCCCTGCTAAAACACTAGGAACTGGTGAAGGGCAGGCGTTTTGGGGAACAGTTTTATTAAGTAATTGTGACGTTTAAAAAATGCTAATTCTCAGCCTAACTTGGTTAAATGAGTTTTGATTTTGACTGAGGAACCTAATGTGTTGATCAAAATGTGATACGCTTCTTCTTCCCATTTAAACACTAGGAATTGTTGAAGGGCGGGCGTTTTGGGGAACAGACAGTTTTTAGTAATTATGACGTTCAAAAAATGCTTATTCTAAAACTATTTGGTTATATGAGTTTTGATTTTGATTAAAGTAGTGTTTTGATTAAAATGTGATAAGCTACTTTTTCCCTTTTAAACTTCCATTTAAACACTAGGAAGTGATGATGGGGGGCGTTTTGGAGAACAGTTTTAAGTAATTGTGACGTTCAAAAGGTGCTAATAATTCTCAGCCTAAATTAGTTAAATGAGTTTTGATTTTGATTATGGTAGTCTGTTGATCAAAATGTGATACGCTTCTTATTCCCATCTAAAACACTAGTAATTTGTTAAGGTCGGGCGTTTTGGGAAACAGACAGTTTTAAGTAATTATGACGTCCAAAAGACGCTAATTCTAAAACTATTTGGTTATATGAGGTTTGATTTTGCGTTGATCAAAATGTGATACGCTTCTTCTTCCCATCTAAAAAACTAGGAAGTGATGAAGGGCGGGTGTTTTGGAGAACAGTTTTAAGTAATTGTGACGTTCAAAAAGTGCTATTAGTTCTCAGCCTAAATTAGATAAATGAGTTTTGATTTTGATTATGGTAGACTGTTGATCAAAATGTGATACGCTTCTTATTCCCATCTAAAACACTAGGAATTTGTGAAGGTCGGGCGTTTTGGGGACCAGTTTAACTTCTTTCCCTCATTTGTTATCCTCAAGTCTAGTTTATTTTTACAAAAGTGCACGTTACTAATTTCTAACTATGTAATAATAATAGACGGATGGATAACCCTGTAACAGGTTTTTCCTAGCACGGGGGTCATTGATCATTTATTTTTGTACTACGCATTTGCCCGCTTAAATTGAGAATCACTCTGTATCTGTGTACTTTTTAATGTAAAATAAATAGAATATTAAATACTACTATACAACAGTTTTAAGTCATTTTGACGTTCAAATAGTATAACTATTCTCAGCCTCATGAGTTTTATTTTTTAAGCGACTTCCAAAAATTAGGAGGTTATAATGTATGTTTTTTTTTCTTCTATTATGTATGTTCACTGAATTCTTCGTCAATTATGGACTGCTTTTGATTTTTTTAAATAAAGGGTAGGTACCTATACTCTAGGTGGTCCCATGGTCACCCAGTTAGAATCTGATGAGGGAATTCCATGCAAATCAAGGAAAGTAGTTATTAAACAGTTTTTATTTGAATTTGGATTATATATTCATAGATAAAAAAATAAATTTCGGATGAAAAATGATCAGTAACTCTCTGTTTTTCAGAATTATTGTTGGTGTAATACTGTAATATAATAAATTGATTAAAGCGCTCCCAAGTATAAGACACAGTAATACCATGGACATTTTTATAATTTTTTAAATTATGATATCTTCGGACCGAAGATACCCAATCTTCGGTCCGAAGATATCATAATTATAAAAAAGTATAATTTTATGAAACATCCTTTGCAGAGACAACATTTTTACTGATTTATGTAAACAAATTGAAATATTTATTTAAGACACTCCCAAGAAAAATAATCAAACTTGCTCTGGCATACTTTTTTTTAAATGTTATGGCTATAGCTAAACCATAATCACACATCAAAACTAGAGTAAAACGCTCAAATTCAAGAAAAATTGTGATAGCCCTGTTAACCAATTTCCATAGGTAACCATTTGAGGGGAAATGTGACTGTTTGATGAAAAAATAACGTTACACACGTTATCAGCAAAATTCTAAAACAGAGCAGCAAATGCAAAAAAAAATCTAATGAAATTTTGAACTTCGCACCTTAGCGCATTAAGGCTTCTACAGCCCGGCGCGACACGTGACGCGACACAAAGGCGCCGCGTGTCGCACGACGAGCGGTGCCTTTGTGTCGTGTCGCGTGTCGCGCCGGTCTGTAGAAGCCTTTAGCCATAAAAACAGAAAAAATTGCTTACCCGCGATTTGTGAAATAAAAATATGCTAGTTCCCACATCAAGTGACGGAAGACAACTTCTTCCTCGGAATGAGAACGTAGTAATGCTATGGCTACATTGTCGCGATAGCGCAAACTGTAGTTCACAAGAGCGCGCGAAGTGTAGTTCGCCTTATCGCAATGTGACCGCAGCTTATGAGTTAAAAGCGATTTACAGTAATAAATTCAAAAATAAAATATAAACACCATTTGAAATAAAAGGTCGTACCTTCGTGATGTTTTTTTATCGAGTTTTTTTCTTATTATTTTGTTTTTGTGTTTCTTATTGTTTTCGTTCCACAAAAAGTCATTGTTTTATTTTTTATTATATGCCAAATCTTGTCAATTTCATGAAAAAACCATTTTACGATTGGCAATTTTGCTTTACTCGACAGATCCTGAGCTTGTGGCTGTCCCTGGTATTGCTAGCAGCACCCACACTGGAGCAGAATGCCGAGGACCCCTCACCATGTCCCTACGTGTTCATGTACGGACCAAGCAGAGCGAAGCCTGGTCGGTGGTACGGGGTCATAAACTTGTCCACTGACAGCACTCTACACTCGCTGTGGCTCAATATTGTACTTGATAACGAGGCCTGGGTACTTGGGGTGAGTTTTTCTATTTGAAATCAAATAATATGAAATGCTTATTTCTGTAATGCCACGGCTACATTGTCGCGATAACGCGAACTGCACTTCGCACGCTCTCTGTTGTACAGCGAGACGTCGAGCGAGAAAAGCGAGAAAAAAAAACTGATTTTTAAACTGATATTTCAAGTGACTACACTCTGGGGGTGATGAGTCCAAAAAAATACTCATCAAATTAATTTATTTTTTGTTTGATCATGTTTAGATATCGATACCCATCACATCTGCGGAGTTTCGCTAGCCAATTTAATTTTACCCTGTATACAGAGTGTTAAAGAAATTGCGTGCCATAACTTAGGGGTAGATTCAGCATCGGTAAAGGGACCCAGGAAAAAAAAAATCAAAAAAATTAATAAAAACATAAAACAACTTTTGCAAAATTAACCTTATTTAGTACCTACTAACTTAAAATAGCAATCGTTAGAATTAAAATTATTTTATTTACAAAAATAAAACAAAATAAAAACAAAAAAATATTGCAAGATCAACGTAATTTTTTTGTTTTATTTTTCTTGGGTTTCTTTATCAATACTGAACCTTAGAACCTACCCCTAAGCTATGGCACGCAATTTCCTGAACACCCTGTATAGGCCGGGTAATTTATTGAAATGGGTCAGTAGGTCTGTGCAGATATTTTCTATTCTATTCTGTAAATAATAGAGGTAGAAAAATTGTCGAACCACGTCGTCAACTTTAGAGTTGACAACATTGCATTCAAACATTAAACGACATGGATAGTGTGGCCTTTTTTTTTGTTGGGAAATTGTTAAATGACTTCTCGCGCTCTGGGTGGATTGGGAGAGCGTTTCAGACTTTTACTGACTAAAACCCACCCGTGTTCCTTCCGTTGCCTGTGTGCCAGGGCCACTATATCCCTTTTGGACAAACTCACAACCCTGGCAAGATAAAGTGTGGCCTGACACAAAGAGATAATTAGTATTTTTTTTTTTTTTATAATATTTGAAAGGAGATGGATAACGGTCCCATACAAGCTTGGCCCAGAAATGAACACAAATAAAACAAAATGTATTATGAAGCTATAATAGTGTTTCATAGCCCTGTATATTTTGGTTCATCGTAGAACTTTGTGAAGAGACCTTCTCAAATCTGATAACCTCAAAAAATTATTAAAACCGGTTGATCGCAGAGTAATCCACTATCTTCCAGCAGATTGAATTTCACACAAATCTAAAGACTGTATCCCAAATGATTCATTCATATCATATTTCCAAAACTGGCAACATATAAATATCTCCCCGAATACTTGAATCAAAATAATAATGTTTTAAATTGAAATATTTATTGAAAATTTTGCCATGTACTTGGCAAAACTTATACATTTTGTTTTATTTGTCTTCATTTCTGGGCCAAGCTTGTATGGGACCGTTATCCATCTCCTTTATTGTATGTATCTGTTTCAGAACTCGATAGGAAATGTGACCTCTCAAGACAACAAGAATTTTCAAATTGAGAACGCCTCGACGAAGATCAAGCCTGGCCCCGCTGTGCCGGTATACTTCTACGTCCAATACAACCCTCAAGGGATAACCCCGAGACTACTGGCTATAAGACTGAATGGAAAAGAAATCTGCAACTTTATTATTAAGACTCCAATGAGAAATACTTTGTATGTATCCTGCCCATGATTATCTATCTATCATTATCTGCTGCGCTCAGTCTTGGTCTTTGTCAAACTTTGATTGATCAGCATAGCTATTTACAACCATTTGATACGCCTCCGGGCCGAATCGAACATTAATCAATGTTACCGAAGGAGGCTTCTAAACGCTGTTCACAAATCAACAGACAGACAACAGGTAAATGCTGTCACTGTCAGAGTGCATACAAAAGAAAGAGAAGTGCGATGACACAACGCTTGTAATGTATTGCAAAATATGAAGCAATTATTTATTTACTCAAAAATGAGTTGAGTATTGGAAAATAACAACCAAGTTCTGCATTCAAATAAGACGTTCTTGTTATTAATTAAATACCAACCATACGTTGATATTTCATACAAATATTTTGGATTGAAACTCGAAGTAAAGGGTTAGTTTACCGTTAATTTGTATCGAGATTTTTTTTCTAAACGTGTTTTGGTAACAACCAAGTTCTGAGAAATAAACTCAAACTCAAAAGCATTTATTTCAATTAAACTATTGACAGGCACTTTTGAATTGTCAAGAAGTCGGTCAGTTACAAATATGAAGCTAGTTGCCCATTCCAAATAGTAGGTTCCTATGGAGAAGAACGGGCAAGAAACTCCACGGACACTCTTTTAAATTAAAATATTGATACAAAATATTGGTTACATCATTCATATTGAAGTTAAACATGTGAGAACGATGCAATACGTCAGAAGCGTCCGTGATAAAAAGATAACAATTCAAAACTAAAATAATTAAAAATAAGCCGTGGCAGCTAAGAGATGACCAGTCCCAACAGACAGCGCCCGTTCACGAATATGACGCATGGATCAGCACCATTCAGCTCAACCATTTTGAAGGGAGCTAAATGATCCAACACACACGCCACCATCAGCGAGACATCTGAGTGAGCAAGACATACTCTCAGCCGCCAGGGCACATTTAAGACCGCTTTTACATTTAGGCGACTTTAGCAGCGCGACAGTCGTGCGACAGACGCGTGACTGTCGCGCTGTCAGAATTTCATAGTTTAAACAGAAGCGCGGCGGTCGCGCTCTGCCGCCGCGGCCGCCACGTGCGCTCAGTCGGCGATGAGCCGGTGTTGCAAACGCACGTGATTATAGACTGCACGATGAGCGAGTTTGATACCGAACGATTTATTATTGAAATTCAAATGCGAACTGTTTTGTGGGACTTTTTTGAAATGAAGTGCGCCATACTGATCTAAACTGCGGCGCGGCAGCCGCGCTGCTAACCCGCGGCTGTTCTTATAATGTGAAGGAATGTGCTTCTGCCGCGCTAGTGTCGCGCTGCTAACGTCCTAATGTGAAAGCGGCCTTAGTCAATGAAAGACATAATTACCCGGTAAATGGTAGCTCTATTGTACATAGTACTCACATCTGTGATGTGCAATTATATAAAACAAAAGAGATTCGAGTTTATACAATGAAAAGATAGTCTTCCAATCTTCATGAGCTCCAACAGTATTTTCAAATGTTAATAAATTAGTTGTGGTTGTGGAGCTGGACCAGCATTGAGCCAAGCATTTCTATCAGCGATGCCTGCTTGCATAGTGTGCGTTTTATACAAGATTTGAATTTCGTCTCATTCAGTTGAAGTATGAGGAGAGGGATTTTATTATAACATTTTAAACAGTACCCCATGAAAGATGAGTCTACTTTTGCCAGTCTGAAACCTGGTTGAGCTGATAGATCCCTACTTCTAGTACTATAATTATGTCTTTCGCCTCTTTTACTAAAAAGATGTAAATTTTTTCTTACGTACATGATGTTTTCATAGATATATTGACAAGGCACCGTCATGATGTTAATATCCTTAAACAGTTCCCTAAGAGAATCGCGCCTGCGGAGATTATATATGGCTCTGATGGCTCTTTTCTGCAGAATAAAAATGTTCAAGAATAACATATAATTTTTCCGCTACGACAAGATTTGGCATTTTTTTTTTTTAAGACAAGCCTACTTTTATCATTTGCCTCTTGTCAGCGCCATATTACCAAATACTATTCTCTACTATTCTTCGGACGGCTTCAAGCGGTCGGGGACTAGGCAAATCAGGTAACAGAAAATGTGTAATTTTCGGCTCGGAAGCCTGTCGAATGGTTATGAACAGTCTGTTGCTCATCCACATCGTAACTTTGAAGCCCACTCTCTGTTGTGCTATATACGTACCATGTTTCCGCCTGACAAAAGACTGTGATAAACTTTATTTCACGCTCAAGCATTTAGCTGTTCTTTCTGCGCTGACCCTAACTACAAAATTTTTATTTCAGGACACCACCACCACGTAAGACCGTCCTCGTCAGTGATAAAAATGATAAAACTACTGAGTACACCATAGAAACACAAACTCAAAAAAATACTAACCATAAAGACCCTGAAGGACAGGTGAGCAATTATTCCATCTGGAATGTCTCAGTAGTAGCCCGGAGTCTGAATTTGTGCCCATCAATTCTGCCGAAAGACGTCCACTGCTGGGCATAGGCCTCCCCCAAAGGGAGTGGGGGGGTTGCCATAATTGCGACGCTTGGCAAGCGGGTTGGCGATCGCAGTATGGTGTTAAAATACATAGAGAACGCTGCAGCCCATTCGCCTTTTACGACACCCACGGGAAGAAATAGGGCCCAATTTGTGCCCGGTTAGTGGCAATTTAGTCTTAGTCCCCTATTACATGGGAATTGTGGGTGTACTACACCCGCGACGTGTACCCACGAGGTGTGGATACACGTCTGACCCTTCGAAGTTATCAGACGTGATATTATCCTAACTTCCTAATCCTATCCTAACTAATATTATAAATGCGAAAGTAAGTTTGTTTGTTGGTAACCTTTTCACGCCTAAACTACTGAACCGATCATCCTGAAATTTTGCATGCAACAAGCAGTGTACAACCCGAATTGATTATCAAATTCTAAATTAACGCATGCGAAGCCCCGGCCAAAAGCTAGTAGAGCATAAATATGGCTCCCAGGTAGACAGGCGCGACGCGACACTAGTAGCACAATTTCCATGAAAACTTCATGGTAATTAGCGCGCTGACTTTCGCGCCTGCGATATCGCACCAGTCTAGACGAGGATTAAATACGAACTAAATAGGTACTAAATAGTACTAATAAACTAAACTAACTTTTTTTATGCATTTTTTCTCTTGTACTCTTACACACGTTGTCTACATCTCTTTTTCTACTTTCCTATCGCAGGTATGCTGGAAGAGATTTCTGTACAAATAAGCATCACCTTTGTACGTATTTTCCTGTTCCTTTCTTCTTGTCTGTTTATATGTGTGTACGTAAACTGTTAAATAAATAAATAAATAAACTTGTATTTTCCAGCCTGAATGCGGTAAGGTGGAGTCGAACCCCACACTTCAGGTGGGGAATGGTAGCCCTGCGTTGAAAGAGCAATGGCCGTGGCAGATCGCTCTTTACCGAACTCAGGTGAGTACCTACGTGGCGATAAGTCCCCTCTTTGAAGATTGGCTAGAGAGGCACCACGGCGTCCTCACCTTCCGCCCGGCGCAGGTCCTCACCGGACACGGTTGTTTCGGGAGGTTCCTGTTCAGGATAAAGCGGGAGGAAACGCCTGAGTGTCACCACTGTGGGGATCGCCCGGAGGACACGGTGGGGCATACGGTGGAGGTCTGCCCGGCTTGGGTGAAGCACCACCGTGTCCTCACGGAGGCGATTGGCGGCGGTGATCTCTCACGTCCAGCCCTGATTAAGGCCATGGTTCGGAGCAAGAGTGCATGGAAGGCCGTCACCTCCTTCTGCGAAGCAGTAATGCTTGCGAAGGAGGAGGCGGAACGCGTGAGGGAGAGGCAAGGTTCGCGCCCTCGCACCCCTAGTCGCCGCAGGAGACGCCTCGGGCGTCGGGAGTCGCAAGCCGATTTCCGGCCACCGTAGGCGCGGGCTAGCTGACGGTGAGCGATGGGTAGCTCACCGTCCGATAAAGACCAGGCCCGGGTCGACGGCGCGTTGTATTGCACGCGCGCCTCTAAGAGTTGTCAGCACCAACTGACGTGGTCCGTTAGGGCCAATGCCTGCCAGGGTTGCGTGGCCCTGGCACACAGGCAAATGAAGGAATACGGGTGGGTTTTAGTCAGTAAAAGTCTGACACGCCCTCCCGCTCCGCCCAGAACGGGAGAAGTTATTTGATAATTTCCCACCCAAAAAAAAAAGGTGAGTACCTACGTTGTCACGGTTACTTACTACCTATCTATCAGGTCGGGTAGTGTTGTTAGGTTTTCTATTAGAACATTGAGCTCAGTACTGCTTTGAACAGAGAGAAGGTCTTAGAACAATAAACATAGACAAAGCGAAGGTTAGGTCCAGGGACCATTTTGGTTACCCATTGAAAGGGTTTTCGATAGGGTTTTTCTAAAATGGTAACTAAAATTGTCCCTGGGTAGAATAGAGATAGAATTGGTCCTGCTACGCGTGCTGGGCGGATATCGAAATAACATAATATTACGATTTTTTCATGTCACTGGGTTTCAAGTAGGTATAGAATCCATTGAAATGGGTTATCATGTAACCCTTTCACTGGGTTTCAAGTATAAAACCCATTCAATGGATTATCATGTAACGCTTTCAATGGGTTTCTAGTATAAAACCCTTTCAATGGGTTATATCATGATAAAGGTAACCCATTGAATGGGTTACCCCTTCGAAAGGCTTAACCGGGGTCCTTAACCGGGGTTTTACGGTCCCTGGTTATTTCAAATGCCTAATATCTGACTTGCGATAATAGGCTCGTGCAAACGCGACGCGACACTGGTGGAACAATTACTATGAAAACTACACGGAAATTGTGGTACCGATATTAAATTAAAGAAAATTGAAAACACATAAATATTAAAAGTACACTTTGTAAACAAGCATATTACAAGTTAGAGGATTATATCCAGGATAGGAATGCTTGGAAACATGCTGGTCCAGCTCCTTATGACAATCTAGAGTCTAGACAAAATCAAACTGGTTGCTATTTTAATTGTATAATTTGTTATTTTTCTAACATTGATTTTACATTCTGTGATTACCTAGACTCATACACTGACTTATTATTTTAATTTTTTTACGAAAACATATACTTTTACGATGTTTGTAAGTAGGTGACCACCATGTATCTATCTCATAATTAAGTTATTTTTCATTGCTTAATTTTTAATTATTTTTACCTATTGTGGTAAAGTAATTTTATTTTATTCTAGGTGCATCGTCTTCACAATAATCTTATAATTAATGCACTACTTAAACAAAATACTGTAAAACATTAAAATTTTAAAAGAGAACCGTCTCCAGAGACGGTGGAGTTTCTTGCCCATTCTTCTCCTTACGAAACTACCTTTTAAAAGGGGCAACTAGAATCAACTCTATTTTTTTTTTTGTAAATTTTGACGTTTAAAAGTGCCTCCAATGTGCCTATTTGAAATAAATAATTTGACTTTGACTTTGATATCACGTCGCGCCTGCCTGCACGAACCTTTAGTCGACCGTCCACTGCTATGTTGGATGTACACGGAGAGGTTCCCACTTCAGCTGTGGGGATAATTTTGTTTGCCAGATACGCCTCTCCCTGTAGAGAGCTGAGACGTGAGCTGCTGTGGGGTGACTTCCAAAGCCAGCTAACAATCCTATTCCGTTTCCAGAACGTGGACAACAAGTACATTTGCGGAGGTACCTTGGTCGCGGCTCGACACGTCATTACAGCAGCACACTGCGTCACCAGGAAGTCTACCGTCGTTGACCGACATACCCTGACAGTTTACCTGGGGAAACAGAACCTTAGAACCTCAGTAGATGGAGTGCAAATTAGCTCTGTGAGTATCTCATAGGTTCGAAAATTAAATTAAAATTCATGCATTCTTACATAATATGGATCCCTGTTTTCTGTAATAAAAAACAGGGATCCATATTATGTAAGAATTACAAAAAAAAAAAGAAAAAAAAACTTATATTCTAGTGTTAGTAGTACCTAGATATAGGTAGGTATAAAATAAAAAAAAATACAATAATGCATACTCCACGCAGAGGACGACCAGGCAAGAAAACATGTTTCCTACCTGAGCAACCTCCGGATAAAATGCTGAATATTTGGAGTATTAGCTCTCCGCCACAGCTCTCAGGATATAGTTGCGACTACCTCGCACTGTAAATGAAAATGGTATACGGTCATCATTATCATAAATTTGTCTAGCTTTTGCCCAAATTTGTTAGGGTCGGCTTCAAGTCTGACAGGATACAGCTAAAAACCAGTATTTTACGTAGAGTGACTGCCTATTTGACCTCCACATCCCAGATACAAGTTAACATGATACCCTTTAGACTGGTTGTAAGACTTTGGGGTTTCCGACTACCCGATCTATATGAATAACTGCCGGGACTAATGGCTTAACGTGCTTTCCGAGGCACAGAAGGGTCTCGTACCCTTTAGTAAGACTGTTTTGTAAGACTTTGGGGTTTCCGACTACCCGATATAAAAGAATAACTGCCGGGATTAATGGCTTAACGCGCTTTCCGAGGCACAGAGGGGTCTCGTACCCTTTAGTAAGACTGTTTGTAAAACTTTGGGGTTTCCGACTACCCGATCTATATGAATAACATCCGGGACTAACGGCTTAACGTGCTTTCCGAGACACATAAGGGTTTAATAAGACTGTTTGTAAGACTTTGGGGTTTCCGACTACCCGATCTATAAGAATAACTGCCGGGACTAATGGCTTAACGTGCTTTCCGAGGCACAGAGGGGTCTCGGTTCCTTTAGTAAGACTGGTTGTAAGCCTTTCGGGTTTCCAACTACCCGATTTATATGAATAACAGCCGGGGCTAACTGCTTAACGTACTTTCCGAGGCACAGAGGGGTCTCGTACCCTTTAGTAAGACTGTTTGTAAGACTTTGGGGTTTCCGACTACCCGATCTATCAGAATAACTGCCGGGACGAATGGCTTAACGTACTTTCCGCGGCATATAGGGTCTCGTACCCTTTAGTAAGACTGGTTGTAAGCCTTTCGGGTTTCCGAGTACCCGATCTATGTGAATAACAGCCGAGACTAACTGCTTAACGTGCTTTCCGAGGCACATGTCTCGTACCCTTTAGTAAGACTGTTTGTAAGACTTTGGGGTTTCCGACTACCCGATATAAAAGAATAACTGCCGGGGCTAACTTCTTAGCGTGCTTTCCGAGGCACAGAGGGGTCTCGTACCCTTTAGTAAGACTGTTTGTAAGACTTTGGGGTTTCTGACTACCCGATCTATAAGAATAACTGCCGGGGCTAACTGGTTAACGTGCTTTCCGAGGCACAGAGGGGTCTCGTACCCTTTAGTAAAGCTGTTTGTAAGAGTTTCGGGTTTCCGACTACCCGATCTATATGAATAACAGCCGGGACTAATAATGGCTTAACGTGCTTTCCGAGGCACAGAGGGGTCTCGTACCCTTTAGTAAGACTGGTTGTAAGCCTTTCGGGTTTCTGACTACCCGATCTATATGAATAACTGCCGGAACTAATGGCTTAACGTGCTTTCCGAGGCACGGAGGGGTCTCGGTAAGAAATGGATGCTCAACCATCCATGGACCGACGTCGACACGCGTTACTTAAGACGCAGATATGTGCCAGTGACCTTGAGTGGTTAGCTTGCGTGTTCTGTACTGAGCTCACGCAATGCATGACGCATTGCGTGAGCTCAGTACAGAACGGTCACTGGCATATATCCGAGTCTTAAGTAGGTAACCTATCTACGTCTTTATACTTATAATATCATTGGATGTATATTTATTTTCAGGTCAAGGAAATAATTGTTCATCCGGACTACAACGCTTCTTCCTTCAACAGCGATTTGGCGATTTTGGAGCTCAGTCAGCCACTGAAGTACACTGACTGGGTCAGTCCTGCTTGTCTCTGGCCGAAGCACGACACAGATCTAAAGAAAATTGTTGGGAAGGATGGAATGGTATGTATTGAGTCTATATGTGGATGGCTTTATGAGGGGATGACCAAAGAATGGATAAATGATACATAATTTATTTTCTGTAAGTAGGTTTGTAAACACTTTTACACGTCAATCATATTTTTTTAAAAAACTAAAACCCGACTACTGAAAAATCACGCTCTAAAAAGTATGAAACAAGAAAATATTCTCATCTGAAATTATTATGTTCAAACTATTCAATATTTATCGTCTATTAAATATACAACTTACACGTAATATATTTTAATACATATTCATAGTGATGATCAGAAGACAGCCGTGGTCGTATGCCACTTTGCCCTAAAGATTGTGATCGCTTACTACTGTTAGAATGTGTTGTTTTGATAGTTTAAGTGGGATACGACCATGGCTGTCTTATCTAATAAGTCCCTTAGCGAATAGTGCCTTCCCTAAATCAATTACCGCTTTATCTAGAGTGCACCCCTGCAACTTGTGCACAGTAACTGTCCAAGTAAGGATTAAAGGCTTCTACATACTGGCGCAACTTGTCGCGCGACGCGACACCGGTAGAACAATTTTCTTGAATTTTTGTTCTACCGGTGTCGCGCCAGTATGTAGAAGCCTTAATGGTAACATATTGCCATCCAGGTCTGTTAAAGCCCTGTGCCAGTATGAAGACGTGCCTCGTATATTCCTCATACAGATGTGTATATTTTGGATTAGATTAGCCAGTAATATTATTGTTACCGCTTTCACCGCGTGGAGGCACTCGCTTATGTCATTATTATTACACACATTTTGTTTTTTTTTAATAGGCTTCATTGAAATACGTATTTATTTTAATATAACTATGTATTTTGTGTAGTTTTGGAGAGAAAATATGTTTGTTGTTGCATATGATTTTATAGAAATTATACCTAATTATTGGGTGCGTGCAAGCAAAGCCATGAGCAACAGCTGACAATACATATATTTTTGAAATGTGCTAATTAAGGCCTTTCATTTGATACCTAACACGGCATGAATAAACACCTTTTATTTTCTTGGCTTTGACTTTATGTCCGCTAGAGGGCGCCATTTTGAATTCAATGTGACCTCACATAGCCTTTAACCAGCGGACAATCAAGACGCTTCCAACAATACCTCATTTGTCAAATTATGACAAGCAGTTTAGAAGTAATGCGGGAACAGATGAACATACATACATATATACCGGTCAAAATCATAACCCTCCTCTTTGCTTCGCCGTAGTCGGGTAAAAAAACTAGATGAGGTCGGCGTTTCGTAACTGACTACTCTGAGAAGAAAGGCCGAAACAAACTCAGAGGTCACAGTCTCTTTTAAAGTCCAGACATAATCTTGGTCAGATCATGTGAAGACCATGTAGATTGGTGCCTGAAATGATTTTTGATGAAAGAATCACACAGATTGAGGGGGGACCTGTCCAGTCAGTGCACGCATTTGTCAGTAGTCGTGCAGCTCAACTCAGAACTTGAGGAGCTCAACGATTCAACGAACAATACCAAAGAAAGGACATTTGGGTAGGCAGCATAAATTACTCAAACTGCCAGACAATGATGAAAACTAACTGATGGATGCGTTGATGATATGAATGATCATATGGCTAGAAATAGGGTGACTTCTGAGATGACGGGTAATTGAGATGTATGGACATGCTGCGCCAATCAGCAATAAAACAAGAACCAGTGGGATGGCGTCGTCACCTCTTTTTAAGAGGATGGGTGATGAGCAGAGATCGGAATAGGTAGAGCTTATTTACCTAAACTTCGAGGATGAATGTAACATAGAGTAGATAACACCTCCTCTAAGATTCCGGAATAATTATAATGACGTTGAAATCCCGTGATTTATTTCTTGGACTTTATTAATAGTTACAAATTATTGATTTGAAAAATAATATCATATTTATTTCTGTGACAAAAGTTGTTTTGAAACAATAGAAACCGCCACCACTACCTGTTCCTGGGCACGAATAACCAAATATCTGTACAAAAAAAAATATGTAGATAGGTATTCGAAGCACAAGTTTTAATAAACCAGCCAACTTAATTTGATTTTACCTACACAAAACAAAACACTTGAATTTGACACAATGTTAGTATGTTACCCTATAAAATGTTATAATAAAATCCCGGGATTTAAAAACCACGAATTATTTATTGGACTTTATTTATAGTTACAAATTATTGAAGAATATATATTATATATTCTATGACGTTTCAAATTATTACACAAGTTACATTATTAGTTACAAATTATTGAAGAATATATATTATAATATATTCTTATTATTATATATATATATATATACATATATAATATATTCTTATTTTAGAGGAGGTATTATCCACTCTATGTTACTTCCTTCCTCGAAGTTTAGGTAAATAAGCTCTACCTATACCGATCTCTGGTGATGAGTTGATGAGTGATACATGCAAAGGAGACACGCTAAAGAAAAGTTGCCGGGAGTCGAAAGGCGCTTAACGATCTCTAATTCTCTAGCCACCATAAATACGAACACCGTAAGGAATTTAATCAACTATTTTCTTAGAAAATGAGAGCGACGAGTTCATCATCATCATCATCATTTCAGCCGAAAGACGTCCACTGCTGGACATAGGCCTCCCCCAAAAGGAGGGAGGGGGGTTGCCATAACGCCACGCTTGGCAGGCGGGTTGGCGATCGCAGTATGGTGTTAAAATGCATAGAGAACGCTTCTGCCCATTCTCCAGTAAGTCCCTTAGTCGCCTTTTACGACACCCACGGGAAGAAATAGGATGGTGCTATTCTTTACTCCCGGCACCACGCGGAATTACGAGTTAGTTCAGCAATTTAGGTATGAACCCTAAAAAACCTATTTCCTTTGCTTTTCAGTTAATAGGCTGGATTTTCGACGATGCAGGCCAAGTGATGAACGATCTAGTTCCGGAGAAGATGCCGGTGGTCAACCAGGACACATGCACCAGTTCACACAACAACTTCTTCAGTCGATTCACTTCAGAATACACCTACTGCGCAGGAAATCGAAACGGTAAGATGGAGTTGGCTATTGAATTAAAGACTCACTAGGTGCCACAAAACGGCATGCCAAAGCCTTCCTCAGCATACTGTAGCTTCCAGTTCAAGTCCCTTTGTGATGTCATCAACGAAAAGCGAGTGCTAAATGCTATGAAAATAAGACGGACTTATCGGACATCCAGACGCACTGCAGGTTACCATCCCTTCCTTGTTGCTATTCCACCAATTCGCACTAAGCGTTTCCAAATGTCTTTTATAATGCGCACAGCAAAAGAGTGGAACTCTCTACCTGCGTCTGTGTTTCCGAACGCATACAACCCTAATCTCTTCAAAGTTAGAGTGAACAGGCTTCATCTGGGTAAGCTCACTCCATCGTCGACTTTATCTCTGTCATCTCTGCCCTAAACTAAGGACAAGAGCAAACCCTAGATAAAATAAAAAAAATAAGATTCAAAATCATTCCCGCTTACGAAAATGCTTTTCCATGGCCATATCTAAGCCTAACTAATATTAAAAATGCGAAATGAGTTTTGTTTGTTTGTTACGCTTTCACGCTAAAACGTCTGAACGGATTAAGGCTGCCTGTCCACCGGAGGCAGCGAGGCTTCTGCGGAGCGAGGCTGCGGAGCGGAGAAACGGAGAAATTCTAACCAATAGGATTGCATCATAATCTCCGCTCCGACAGGGATTTGCAATCCTATTGGATATTATTTCTCCGTTTCTCCGCTCCGCAGCCTTCCCTTTCAATAGAGAGGCACCCTTATAGTTCGTTTTTAATCCCAGATACTATATTTGACAGGTGCAAATGTCAAACTCCAAATTTTAAAAACGAACAACAATAATTTGAAATGTCATATTAGTCTCTGGGATTAAAAAACGAATTTAGATGAAATTTGCCACATGGGTATACCATGACCTGGAAAAAGACATAGGCTACTTTTTATCCTGGATCGCAGGCAAAGTCGCGGGCAACAGCCAGTCTATAATAATATTAGCTGCGCCCCGCGGTTACACCCGCATAAATCTCGATCCCGTAGGAATATCGGGATAAGAAGTATTTTATGTCCTAACTCAAGTCATGGACTACCCACGTGCCAAATTTTATCCAAATCCGGTTAGCCGTTTCAGCGTGAAAGCGTAACAAACAAACTCACTTTCGCGTTTATAATATTACTAGCGGCGCCCCGCGGTTTCACCCGCGAAGTCTTGATCCCGTACGAATATCGGGATAAAAAGTAGTTTATATGTGTGTGCAGTGTATATGTCAAAATTGGTCCAGAGCGTGAAGAAGTAACAAACACACACACTCACAAATTTGAAGTGTGATGTGATAGTTAGGAAACCATGGTCAAGCAGTGGTAGCCCTAGTAACAATGCAACGGCCGCGGCCCCGGCTTACGAGTAGGTCGTGGGTTCGAACTTAGCCAGACAGTTTACTTTGTGTGATTTATTTCATTCGCACTGCTCTCGATGCGGCGAAGGGATAAATCGTGAAGAAACCGGCATGTCCTAGAACCAAAAATTTTAAGACATGTGACTCTACCAACCCGCACTGGGCCGGCGTGGTGGATTATGGTCCACTCCCTCTCACAGAGAGGAGGCCTGTGTCCCAGCAGTGGGATCATTATAGGCTAATTATGATGAAACAAAACTGAACTATCACGCTCGGGTCGGTGACGCTGAATCGGGTATACTCGGCGCTGAACCAGATACACTCGGCCCTGAATCAGATATACTCGGCGCTTAATCGGGTAAACTCGGCGCTGAATCGGGTATACTCGGCTTCAGTCTTAAGTTTTCTCTTCTATCGTGTGTTCGTATACACACACCTTCCATCTTTTTACTGCCCAATTTTCAAAATGTCGGGGTTATTACAATTCCCCATCAATGAGGAATTGCGAACTTTTCTTCCGCAAATCCCCATTGAGGTCTCATACAGCCTTCTCATAGAACCTTCTCACAGAGAAGAGACCTGTGTCCCAGCAGCGAAAACGTTATGGACTGTTTAATGTGCCGCTAATTATTTGCATAAACTCAACCCCAAAGCATTTTATTTCAATTAAACCATTTACAGGCACTTTTGAATTGTCAAGGAGTCGGTCAGTTAGAAATATTTTACTAGTTCCATTCCAAAGCATAGTACCTACATATTGAGAAGAACAGGCAAGAAACTCCATCGACACTCTTTTAAATTATAAGCTTACTTACCAAAAATATTGTTACATTTTTAGTGTAGAATTTATAACTAAATGTGAGGATGATTTAATTCTGAAGTTCAGCCCTCTATTTCTAGAAAAATCATCTTGCCCCAGCGCCGGCAGTGGCATGGTCTTCAAGAGTGGTGACGCCTGGTACCTCCGAGGTCTGGTCTCCTTGTCAGTACCAAAGCAAAACGCATTTCAATGTGACCCAAAACACTACACCATATTTACAGACTTAGCCAAGTTCTGGACATGGATTAATAGTATTGTTTCTGATTTGTAATCTTGTGATGCGATTAAACTTACTTTCTTAATTTGACACATTTTTTTTTAAGAATTTCTTATCTAGCCTCGTTGCCTCATTGGTCTGGGGGCCTAAAATGGACGCTTTCGTAGAATCATAATAATACATAATATGATAATATTAAGAATCATATTAAAATTCGTAAAATACTAACAAACTGACAATTCATAATATGATCTGCGTACAATTCCTACCCCGCAATTCATCTGTTTGACAGTTTTGTATGGAGATTCGTAAAATGGTCCACTAATTATGAATTGCTTTAGTGAACTCTAATGTCAAATATCAGCTGTCAAACAGATGAATTGCGGGAGTATGAATTGTACGCAGATCATATTATGAATAGTCAGTTAGTGACCATTTTACCAATTTTAATATGATTCATAATATTATAATAATTATGATTCTGCCAAAGCGTCCATTTTAGGCCCCCAGACCGTGACTGCTGAGCATGAAGTCCTGAGTTCGATTCCCAGGTCGGGCAAAGTGCTATTGGGTTTTTCTATCTTGAATTTCTCAGTAGCAGCCCGGAGTCTGGATTTATGCCCGTTGATGGGCAATAGGCTCAACGGGCGAAATGTGGGTAAGATAAGATAAGATAATTTTATTGAGGTAAATAAAGATTTTGATGTACATGAGAGACTTAAAAAGTATGCATTATTGTAAGATGGTGTAGGTACATATAATCGTTGGGTGAATCGCTGCTCTCCTAGCTAGATTACTGAGTAATCTGTATTTAGGAGAGACAACCTGTGAACCTACTATAGGTACACCGCTGCCCAACCCTTCGGGGAACAAGGTGTGATGCTATTGTGTAATTTCGTTTAAGAAGAGTTTATGACATTCATCTACCAAGCGCATTAGAGCCAAAAAAAAATTTTTTTTTTCGAGAAGGCGCCCGTTTTATATTAGGTATTTTATATAGATTGATAGATAAATAATAGATACTTTATGATACACAAACATTATTAGGTTATTATACCAAGTAAGGACAGTGTGTTCTGAAATATACACAATTTTTTTAATGAAGTTTTGTCGTTTGCAAGCCCTAATTGGCTCTCAATAATTAAAAAGAACGCAAAAAGAATGTTTATGCTTACCATGGTATAATTAAGCCATTATAGGCTTCATAAAGTGGGTTCAGTGCTCGGAGCCCGGATAAACGTATGGAAACCCATAGGTAACCGGATTGGAGTAAAGTTTTTTATCGGGCGATTGGAGTTTATTAAAATTGTGTGGGCAATCCCACCGACAATTTTATTTAGTTAGGTATCTGTACTGAGTGGAAGTAACCAGAATTTTATGAAGTCTTTTGTAGGCGGAAAAAAAAACATTTTTTTTATTGAACTTAAAAAAAAATCAAAATAAATCTCTTCGTACTTTAACGGGCTTAGGGCCGTCAAATAAAATATTTTTTAATTCTAAGCGATTGCTATTTTAAGTTAGTAGGTACTAAATTAGGTTGATCTTGCAATATTTTTTTTGTGTTTTCTTTAAGTTTTTTTTTTCCTGGTTTCCTTTATCGATACTGAACCTACCCTTAAGCTATGGCACGCAGTTACTTTAACACCATGTATAACAAAAACACTACACAATACATATACAAATTCTTTCTCAGTAAGGAATTCTCAGGTTCCGTATGGTGCCGGACGTAAAGAATAGCACTAATCCATATCTTCCCGTGGGTGTCGTAAAAGGCGACTAAGAGACTAATTACTAGAGAATGGGCAGCAGCGTTCTCTATGCATTTTAACACGATACTGCGATCGCCAACCCGCCTGCCAAGCGTGGCGATTATGGCACACCCCCCTTTGGGAGAGGCCTATGTCCAGCAGTGGACGTATTTCGGCTGAAATGTTGATGAAGGAATTCTCTGACATTATAATATGGTTATGCGTTAAAAAGCTTCGGAGCCTGTTCAAAATACCACCTGTGTCTAAATAAACAAAATATTTCTAGTTTAGAATTCTACTCGTTTCCGTGTTAACGTATGAAGTAATAAACTAACTTCTATAAACTGACCGCGCGCCAGACGTTTTAGTTATTGGAACGAAGTTCCTTAAAGTCGGGTCCACTGCAACATGTTTTCGTGTTACAAAAACACCTAACATTGTTACCTAACTGATTTGCTGGCGCCAATTCGCCAAATCGGTTCGGTAACGACGTTAGATGTTTTTGTAACAAGAAAACATAGCGCAGCGGACCCGGTTTAAGGCGAAACCGTCAGGGTTGCCCGCAAAATTAAAAAGAGAAAGAAATAAACATTGTTTACTCAAAAATGATGAAATGAGATTTTCTCTTACTGAAGAAAATATTATAAGTAGGTACAGGTGTATACTTATACAGGCCACCCTGTATAGAGATATTTCTACCTTTTCTAGTACTCAAAACTCAGTTGGCCCAATAGTGTTTCTTGATCCTTAAAATAACAGGAGCGATTAGCATAAAAAAAGTTTTTGTGAAAACTGCCTGACATCTTGCTGACTGATTTTTTTTTTCAAAATCTGTGAATGCAAATCAACATGTTGTCTCAAAAAGTTAAGGACAGTCTCCTAAGGCCGTTTTCCTGTAGCTACAACGATTAAGGTACCTACCCTTACGGCCCCGTCTCAAAAATCCACCCTGTATAACTGCTCAATATAACGTTTCAGCAGTTTATATGCAACCAAGTCACGGTAGCAAAAGCTCATTTACATGGAGAAAATTTGACACGTTTTCCAGATTCTTTGCTACGTGATTTTTTTACACTTTTTGCACGTCATGTCGAGTATAAAAATGCAAATGTTTTTACAAGCAGATTATCACATGCTTAAGAAAACTGTCAATAAGGCGTTAATCTTTGTACATATGTTTTTTGTCTCTGAACGCTAAATAGGATGAACTGATAGACAAGGGGTCGATGTAGGTACCTAAATGGCGCAACGATTAGGTATAATAAGCAATACCAAAATAACGATTTTATATGCCTAGACAAATATCTGCTATCCTACCAAAATATTTAAAAAAACTGGCCAAGTGCGAGTCGGACTCGCGCACGAAGGCTTCCGTACCATTATCTATAAAAATGGCAAAAAAATCACGTTTTTTGTATGGGAGCCCTCAAATATTTGTTTTATTTTAATTTAATTATTTCTTTTTAAAGTGAATAAACAACTAAATATTCTGTGAATATTTCAAGCGTCTACCTCTTGCCATTATCAATATAGAGCAAAAACAAGCAAAAAAATCACGTTTGTTGTATGGGAGCCCCCTTAAGTATTTATTTCTTTTTGTTTTTTAGTATTTGTTGTTATAGCGGCAACAGAAATACATCATCTGTGAAAATTTTAACTGTCTAACTAGAGAAACAGCCTGGTGACCGACGGACAGACAGACAGACAACAGACGGCGGAGCCTTAGTAATAGGGTTCCCGTTTTACTCTTTGGGTACGGAACCATAAAAATAATAAGGTTGACTAGATGGTTGGGTAGATGACTCATAAAGGAACGCGGGTAAGATCTGAAAGAGACTCGCACAAACCAGCATCCTAATTGTGTAACACAGTTTACTCGTATAACGCAATGAACTTGACTGAACTGTCAAAATGAAAGGCATTGCTATCGATTGGGGTTTTACGTAATTACCCCACCGGGATCATGACGCAAAAGAGGGGAGGTATAATCTCAACAGTGGGTGAAACAAGGGTATCAATGATAATGAAGAGCGACACGGCTATTATAACCCCACGTCCTAAGAAAGATCTTCGTCACACGATCGTCGCGTCTTATCTATATATATAAAAGAGATGTCCACTCACTGACCACTCATCACGAAATCTCGGAAACTACTGGGCCGTGAGGTCTAAAATTTGGCACAAGCACTCTCTATGGGGTGCAGGCGCGCACTAAGAAAGGATTTTTATGAATTCGCACCTTAAGCGGTTGAAAAGGGGTGTCAAAGTTTGTATTAAACTCTGTTTTTAAAGTTAGAGACATGAATGTTGGCCTGATTGTTCCTTTCGACTTCTAGGTGCTCACTAAGAAAGGATTTTACGAAATTCGGGGCTTAAGGGTGAAAATAAGGGTTTTTAATGTTTGTATGAAAAATGTACCAAATGCAGTTAAGATCCAAATTTAATCTTACGGCAACGAGTTATTGCATACTTTACATTGAAATTAGAATTCGGAGGCCGATAAAGATCTAAATTGAATTTTACGACAACGCGTTAATGCATATTTTACATTGAAATAAGAATTTTTGGAAGTTTCTTGATGTTTATATTTAGTTTTTTTTCTAGGTGGCCAGTATGTTTCAGTGCAGGCGTGATAACGTTCTAAAGTTTTTATGCCAGTTCTAGGTGGCCAGTATTGTTCAGTATGCAGGCATCTGCTAAAAGATAATGAAATGAGGTTCTAATTGGTATTCAGGTAATTTAAACGTTGCATTTATAGCATTAAAGTCGAGAATGCCAAGGGGAAAACTTCACAATGTTTAACCTTAATCGCGGCTTGCAAGCCGATCGTATCAAAAAACGAAGTCATGTATCAATCACAGAATACAAACCTAAGCGATACACGTTCAAGCTATAGTTACCGAAATTTCTGTTCTGCGATATTTTGTTATTACTTACTACTAATTTGCTTTGAAATATTTTTCATCGTCATTGTTTGGTTTTCGTTTTGGTTTGTTTCGCTGCCTAATTTTAAATTGGAGGATAATAAATGTGTTTTTACCTATTGCCGGGTTGGAATTTTGTTATTTCTAATTCTTTGCGAATGACTTATTGTGTAGGTATTTCACACTGTGGTATTACTATAATAGTTTTTAGTATTAGTCGTTCTTACTAGAAAAAGTGTCCTTGAATACCTACGTTCGTATTTTAATTTTATTGCTTAGTATCTTTGGTTTAGGCTGGTGTTGTAAGGGTTGGAAAAAGGCGGGAGAACTATTCCCATTTTTAATGGATGTCAGCACCAACTGACGGGGTCCGAAAGGGCCAATGCCTGCCAGGGTTATGAGCCTGTCCGAAAGGGATGTCGTGGCCCTGGCACACACAGGCATTTGAAGGAACACGGGTGGGTTTTAGTCAGTAAAAGTCTGACACGCATCAAAATGACCTTCATTGAAATTTCCTGAGAATCAGATTATTTTTACTCCCTGTTGTGCGTCCCCAAAACCAGCAATAAAAATACCATCTTGAAACACCTGGAACTCAAATGGGAATAGTTCTCCCGCTGCCATGAGATCACAGGTGGTTCCGTAGGTGCCATTACAAGACATTTCAGCGACGTATTCACGCTTTGAACCATAAACAGCTCCTCCTGACCGATCCTGGGTGAAAGGTTGGAATATTTCCCATTTTTTAGACACGTGACGCACAATGCTGTCTCGAATTTGAGAAGACAATGACATGGCCACGTTACTGTTCACCAAATAGGAGAGAGATGAAAATAAGTATGCGCCATCGCCAGGGATATTTACTATTGGGCAAAGAATTTGCATGCCACAATTGTGGCGATAAGTCCCCTCTATGAGGAGTGGCTAGAGAGGCGCCACGGCTTCCTCACCTTCCGCCCGACGCACGTCCTCACCGGACACGGTTGTTTCGGGAGGTTCCTATTCAGAATAAAGCGGGAGGAAACGCCCGGGTGTCACCACTGTGTGGATCGCCCGGAGGACACGGTGGAGCATACGGTTGAGGTCTGCCCTGCTTGGGCGGAGCACCACCATGTCCTCACGGAGTCGATCGGCGGCGGCGATCTTTCGCATCTGGCCCTGGTTCAGGCCATGGTTCGGAGCGAGAGTGCACAGGAGGCCGTCACATCCTTCTGCAAAGCAGTAATGCATGCGAAGGAGGAGGCGGAACGCGTGAGGGTGAGGCAGGGTTCGCGCCCTCACGCCCTTAGTCACCGCAGGAGACGCCCCGGGCGTCGGGAATCGCAGGCCGATTCCCGGCCACCGTGGGCGCGGGCTTGCAGACGGTGAGCGATGGGTAGCTCGCCGTCCGATAAGGACCAGGCCCGGGTCGACGGCGCGTTATGTTCCACCCGCGCCTCAAAGAGATGTCAGCACCAATTGACGGGGTCCGAAAGGGCTAATGCCTGCCAGGGTTACGAGCCTGTCCGAAAGGGATTTGAAGGGCATTTGAAGGAACACGGGTGGGTTTTAGTCAGTAACAGTCCGACACGCCCTCCCCGCTCCGGCCAGAGCGGGAGAAGTTATTTGATAATTAACCACCCAAAAAAAAAAAATGGCAGCGGCAGAACTATTCTCATTTGAGTTCCAGGTGTTTCAGGATGGTATTTTTATTGCTGGTTTTGGGGAAGCACGGCAGGGAGTCAAAATAATCCGATTCTCAGGAAACTTTATTGAAGGTCATTTTAATATTTTAATTCCGTTGGCTAATTTAAATAATAAAAAATCCGGCCAAGTGCGAGTCGGACTCGCGCACGAAGGGTTCCGTACCATCGGTATCTATAAAAATGGTAAAAAAATCACGTATGTTGTATGGGAGCCCCCCTTAAATATTTGGTTTATTTTAATTTAATTATTTATTTTTAAAGTGAATATATAACATCTTAATATTCTGTGAATATTTCAAGCGTCTACCTGTTGCCGTTATCAATATCTAGCAAAAACGAGCAAAAAAATCACGTTTGTTGTATGGGAGCCCCCTTAAATATTTTTTTTATTCTGTTTTTTAGTATTAGTTGTTATACCGACAACAGAAATACATCATCTGTGAAAATTTCAGTTGTCTAACTATCACGGTTCATGAGATACAGCCTGGTGACAGACGGACAAACGGCGGAGCCTTAGTAATAGGGTTCCCGTTTTACCCTTTGGGTACGGAACTCTAAAAATATCTTTTGACCCCTCACGCCGGCAAAATTGAAGAATCACCGACCGTCACCGACTTAGCGGTAAATGTGCAGTTGAATTCACAAGCCCAGTCCCAATTCACTGCAATTGATTTTGTCGAGAAGTCGCTTGCCTATAGTGAGCAAACGGAATGCGAGTCATTTTTTTTTAAGGATATTCCTAACCCGTTGCTTCATCTACTTATATTAATATTTTATAGTTTGTGAGGTTGTAGGGGTAATCTCTGGATCTACTGAACCGATTTGGAAAAATCTTTTACCCATTGAAAGCCACGTTATTATTTTGTAACATAACATAAGGCCACAATTTAATCCGAAAAATGAAAAGACGGTAAAATGTTTACCGCCCAACGAAGTGGGCACGGGTCAGCTAGTATTATATAGAAATTCCTAGTGGGGCAACATTTTTAAAAACAACGTCACTTTTTGAAAACCGGTAGGCGCCCTCTGTCGGCGCATTTAGCGTTCCGCTTCACCGAACAAAAAGTGACGATCGCTTTCTATTAGGACGCGGCCTACAGCGATCGGTCGCGTGAATACGGAAACGTCGCGTTTATATGTCACTCATAACCGCGGGGTATTTCCGTAACACACTAACAATTGCAACGTCTTTATTTTTTTTCAATTCGACAACATTAATTGCGTTATTTAGGTCGTCGAGCAAACAAATTTTTCAAACATATAAAGTAACAGATTCGGAATTTCTTTCAATGTCCTCCGTTTGTAAAATAAACTGTGTTAGGCAATTGGGGCGCCGGAAAATATGCCCTCTGTCATATCGACGCAACGACGCATCCGGGTTCGCCGAACAGCATGAACGCGAGAATCACCCAGCGCTTTGGTTAGTACACGGCTTAAGAAATCAATATTCCTTCTCTAAGTGTGCTACAAGTCGAGTACGAGTCAAGTCTTCCCTAACTCTTCTCTGGTTCAGAAGAATTGTGACGACAATGATGTAGGTACCTAATTCCTTAACTACTTTATACTGAAATACTGGTAGTATACTGCATAAAGCGCTTACTACAATCTGTTGCAGAAACTTTTGAGCCGCTTTCAAAGTGTTGCCGTCGTGTTTATGACGTCATAAAGTCGAGGGTAGAAGCACGTGTTGGCGGCCACCCGCTTTTTATAGCGATAGTTTCCATTCTATGAGTACTTGTGAAAATGTTTTTATAGTACGCCAAATGATAAGGTTATATTTTAGCGATTTATGGCTTATGTTCGTAGAAAAGATTTTTGTTGTTCTCCGGAAAAGAACTACGTATTTTGGCGATAATTTCATTTTTGTTTACATTTGAAATGACTGTTTTGTTTCTGAACTCAATTTAATAGTTTAGAAAAGAATAGAATACTCTTTATTATGTACACCATATAAATCACAGATAGAAATATACAGGGTTATTGGTAAAACAACCTCTTAAGGGGTCATTGTAATCATTATGAACATCTTTTACTATGGGTCCAAAGTTGAAATCGCGAAAAACAAAACAGCTGTTCCCTACATTTTGACGAGTTCAGCGAACTTAAATGTAGGGAACAGCTGATTTTTTTTCGCGATTTCAACTATAGTCCCATAGCAAAAGTTGTTCATAATGATGAGTACAATGACCCCTTAAGAGGTTGTTGGTGTTATTCCGATAACCCTGTATACAGGCTGCAGAAAGTCTCAAAGTCTCCCCAATCTTTTTATTTAGTTGCATAAAACCAGAAGCTAACACAACCCACCACTATACTTTTTTCTCCGATTCTCGTTGTAAGCGAAAACTCAAGTAAAACTCTGATAATAATAGCTGCGTTTATCAATAAAAGAAAATAGGGATTATAAGGGTAAGGGTACAGGGGGCAGTCACAAATCTTTATCGGCGGACCTTATTGTGATTTATGTGACGACTGCGTGTGCTTCTACCCTATATATTCTTAAGATTTGTTGGAGAAAATGTATTTTAATTTACGAATTATTGGAATTGACTGACCGCTCTGTAGCATTGCTGCATAAAGCCAAGCGCACATTACAATCACAACGGGCCGCAGTGCAGCGCATTTTCCTACAAAAAAGTGCGGTGCGGTTCGCCTGTAGTGAGCACTGGTTCATAGAAAATGTACGAAAGTGATTAAGGCGCTGACACAAAAAAATAGCCAAATCTATATAGTTTGTGGCAGCAGAGAAAATATATGTTATTCTTGAACATATAATATTTCTCAGAACTTGGTTGTTACCAAAACACGTTTAGAAAAAAAATCTCGATACAAATTAACGGTAAACTAACCCTTTAGTTTGAGTTTCAATCCATAACATCTGTATTAAATATCAACGTACGGTTGGTATTTCATTAATAACAAGAATGTGTTATTTGTATGCAGAACTTGGTTGTTTTTTATTTTTGAAGACAAATTTTTGAGTAAATAAATAATTGCTTGATATTTTGCAATAAATTACAAGCGTTGTGTCATCGCGCTTCTCTTTCTTTTGTATGCATTCTGACAGTGACAGCGGTTTACCTGTTATCAGCGTCTTAAGGTGAATCCGCAGCTGGTGCCCGAGAAATTCAATTTTTTTTTTCAGATCAGTGTCAGATTATATCTTAATCAAAATATAATTCGCGACTATAACAGATATATATTTACAGAATTATTATCATTAGGATCATTATTACATCTCTATAAAATAGATTTGTTTCCCAATGTCATGATTTAATTAAAAAAACTGGCCAAGTGCGAGTCGGACTCGCGCACGAATGGTTCTGTCTATAAAAATGGCAAAATAATCACGTTTTTTGTATGGGAGCCCCCCTTAAATACTTGTTTTAGTTTAATTTAATTATTTATTTTTAAAGTCAATATATATCTACATATTCTGTGAATATTTCAAGCGTCTACCTGTTGCCGTTATCAATATAGAGCAAAAAAAATCATGTTTGTTGTATGGGAGCCCCCTTAGATATTTATTTTATTCTGTTTTTTAGTATTTGTTGTTATAGTGGCAACAGAAATACTTTTTTTGTGAAAATTTCAACTGTCTAACTATCACGGTTCATGAGATACAGCCTGGTGACAGACGGACAGACAGACAGACAGACGGCGGAGCCTTAATAATAGGGTTCGCGTTTTACCCTTTGGTTACGGAAACCTTAAAATCATTCAATGGAACGAATCATTAATACATCTAAGTTAGATTTATGAATTATGATTTGAATGATTAATATTTAAAAATTCATGATTTGACCATCTAATATCCGCCATATCGTTCACCGCTCAGCGTTAGACGATTTGCCCAGCGATGCAGTTGTAAGTAGCTACAACTGTGCTAGCACATGTGCTGAGTTACCCAACACTAAGACAGATCACGATATGGCCATTTCTACGATCGGACCACGACATATGTTAGTTTGTTTTCTTATCCGTATATATTTTGAGCCAAAGAGTCGTGTATTCTGAATTTCTGAGTAAGTAATACAGCAAGCGAATTTCCTTTATAAAAGCCCTCAGTTACTTCAGAATTCTTTTGCCGAAACGTAGCCAATTCCGTTTTTCGTTTAGGAACCGAAATCCCTGTTCCGAAACTATTCGATGCTTTTCGCAAGACCTTGAAGAAAAGTTGTAAGAAAATCAAAACCAAGGGAATTATTTAGTTTTCTCACGGCCTGAATGGTACGCACTGCTAAGTGCTAAGGTACACGAAAAATCGTAAGCAGGTACTTAACTAGAGTTTTCCTAAGGCTTAAATTTGGAAGTTTCGAACATTTTGTACACAAAAATTAAAGCCACAGAAAAATATGATTTTATTATGGAAAATTTTTCACGCGCAACATTTTTTACTTTACAACGAGGGTATAAAACGTATTATTGTAGACCTATGTTGTAATAGTTAAGAAATGTTCTGGATGTTATTTTCCATTAAAAGTCGGTGGTTTTTAAAAGGTTACGCTTAAAACATTTTAAATAAAAATATAATATTTGGTATTTTCAATCTCAATTAACAGCAGGTTAATTATTGTAGACTCGTAACATTAAAAAATGTTCAAGATTATATTGTTTTTTTCTAGCTGACTAACTTGGGTACGAAATGAATGATATCCTTTAAACTTTATTTAATTGTCATAAAATTCACAAGACACTTGTACTGGTATGAGTATACGAGATTTTTCGAATACTGTAGCCTAAAAGCCTTGTATACCGTTAAAGATTAATTGTGGACAAAAAGGCTTGGGATTGAGCTACTGCATTTTTTTACATAATGAGGTGGTTTATTTTTATTGTTCGATGTTTATTTTGCTAACTTTTATATTTTATAAACAGTGACATTTAATTATTATTTTATATACAATGACATGAATATTGCATTTTTTTACATAATGAGGTGGTTTATTTTTATTGTTCGATGTTTATTTTGCTAACTTTTATATTTTATAAACAGTGACATTTAATTATTATTTTATATACAATGACATGAATATTTACTTGTAAAGTATTATATTATTTTAATTATTGTGAATGTGAAGACTTACTGGGTTATTGCATTTTTTTCCTTTTCTTTTATTCTCAGTTAGTGTTAACCATGGTCTGGTAGTTTGAGTCATATAAGCGGCCTACCCAAATGTCCTTTCTTTGGTATTGATCGTCGCATCGTTGAGCTCCTTAAGTTCTGAGTAGAGCTGCACGATTACTGACAAATGCGTGCACTGACTGGTCAGGTCCACTCAATCTGTGTGGTTCATTCCTGAAAAGACCATTTCGGACACCAATCTACATGGCCTTCACATGATCTGACCAAGATTATGTCTGGACTTTAAAAGAGACCTCTGTTTGTTTCTTCTTTTCTTCTCAGAGTAGTCAGATAGGAAACGCCGACCTCATCTAGTTTTTAAAATATGATTGTCGAGTAAAAGTGTTTGTACAAACCTACTTACACAAATAAAATCATTCATCAATAGAAAACTTCATTAAAATAATTTCGTAATAAACTGAAATCAAAAGTCATTTATTTAATGTTTCATTTCCCATTAAGACGCCTTCACCCCATTTCGGCGAAAATTTTCCTTTTAAAATGGTCATAAAATAAAACAGCCAGCGGTATAAAAATCCCATTTAATTTAATTAAGTATTAATTTAGAAATCTTCATCAAGCCGTAAGGACGAATGGCGAAAGACGAGGTCTTGCCGAAATCATACACATTCGTTTTCGTGCATTAGGATGGCTCGGCGAACGTATCGGAAATGGTAGAAACTGAATACCACTATGATGGAGAAGAAGTATAATACTGAAACAAAATTATACTTCAGTTAAAGCGAAGCAATTTAATTGCCTGTTTCACGCAATAAGTGGAAGCAATTTAAAAGTTCTAACGTCTGAATACTGAAAGAAAGAAAAATAGGTTTGTTTGTTATATAAACATGTGCATCACACTCCAGCCGAAAGACGTCCACTGCTGGACATAGGCCTCTCCCAAAGGGTTTGCCATAATCGCCACGCTTGGCAGGCGGGTGGGCGATCGCAGTATGGTGTTAAAATGCATAGAGAATGCTGCTGCGCATTCTCTAGTAAGTCCCTTAGGCGTCTTTTACGACACCCACGGGAAGAAATAGGGCGGTGCTATTCTTTACGTCCGGCACCACACAGACAACCAGTCCGGCACCAAAACATGTGAATACAAAAAGATAATGAACTCGAATAATTTAAAAAAATTAACACTGGATGATGGAAATAGTGGCAGGTCATGGGAATAATCTGTGACTCCCGCGGAAGATTTATAAAACAATGGTCTAACCAGGGGGCCTAAAATGGACGCTTTGGCAGAATCATAATATGATCTGCGTACAATTCATATCCCGAAATTCATCTGTTTGACAGTTTTGTATGGAGTTTCGTAAAATGGTCCACAAATTATGAATTGCTTTAATGAAGTCTAATGTCAAATAGCAGCTGTCAAACAGATGAATTGCGGGATGTATGAATTGTACGCAGATCATATTATGATTCTGCCAAAGCGTCCATTTTAGGCCCCCTGCTGTCGTGTATGGATCAGAATGTTGGGCCACAAAAGAGAGGAATGAAAGGAAATTGCATGCAGCTACGATGAGAATGCTAAGAGGGATGTGTGGTGTTACACAAATGGATAGAATAAGAAATGAGTATAAATCCTAAGAGGAAATCTGAAAGTGACAACGGTGACTGAAAAGTTGTGTGGAAATAAGTTGTCATGATATGGGCATGTGATGCGGAGGAATGAGGGAAATGTCAGAAAAGTTTTGAGTATGAATGTCGATAGCTATATCCTCTCTTTCGCTGAGCGGCCTTAATAAGGCCGATGAGGCCGATTTCAATTATGCGGGATTCGCCAATCGGTCTGATTCAGTCCGACTGATTCAGTTCGTTCGTGGCACACCCATTTTCGCGCCAAATAGGCTGGTTCAGAAGAGGTTATCCTCTCATCTGTCAATTGACCTACATTAGGCCGATGTCAATTATGCCGGATTCGCCATCCGATCTGGTTCAGACCGACTGATTCAGTTCGTATAGTGGCAAATCCCCATTTCGCGCCAAAAAGCCGACACGAGAGACGATAAGAGTAGGGGAAGACCAAAGAAACGATGGATGGACTGTGTGAAAGATGATATAGCTAGCAGTGGCGAAAGCACCATATAACACGATTCCTACCGGCTTCCCTTCGAAAGTTCGCATCAACAATTCTACCGCTATTGAAAAATGACACAGTCGATAGTATATACTATTGCCAAAAAATATAATTACACTACGGGTATTTAATTCACCATAACATTCAAACAGCAAAAACGTCTATTTTATTAGCTTTGAATTGAAATAACAAACTTACATGAAAGTTTTGTCTGTGTAGTGATGACTCTTTTTGGTTCTGCTACTTGACGATAGATGGTGTTAAATTCAGTAAAGGGAAGACTTACTTTTAAGTAAATTAATTAATTTTTACTATATAAGAAAGTAAGTTAAAATCGGCATCGCTTCGGCTTCTCTCATACAAAAATTGACACCTCGCCGCTGATAGCTAGAAAGGGGGGTGACTACTGAATTGACGACTTATAGGGAAGAATCGAAGAAATGGACTTGTTGCGCCGACCCCAAATGGGATAAGGGCAGGAGAATGATGGTGGCGAAAGAGACAATCCAAATGGATAGAAGGACTACTTAAGAATGATATCTGGAACCACGTGCGGTTGATGCAAATTGGCAAAGGATTTTGCCTATCTATGATGATTGATGAATAAAGAAAAATATAAACAAAATAAATCTATAACCACGAGTACAGATCAGAAATGTAATAGTCGGCAGCTGTCGTGACTGTGACAAGAAGACTTCCAGTCAGCATGATGCTATGCTATGGGGGAGCCACAGCATAGCGCTAGTTTTCAGTGGTAATGAAATAAATTAAACAAAGTAAAGTGCCTGCCTTTTTTTTTTTTTGTTTGGGAAATTATCAAATAACTTCTCCCGCTCTGGGCGGAGCGGGAGGGTGTGTCAGACTTTTACTGATTAAAACCCACCGGTGTTCCTTCCGTTCTCTGTGTGCCAGAGCCACGATATCCCTTCCCTTATCGGACAAACTCGCGACCCGTCAGTTGGTGCTGACAACTGTTTGAGGAGCGCGTGGAATACAACGCGCCGTCGACCCGGTTTGGTCCTTATCGGCCAGTGAACTACCCATCGCTCACCGTCCGCAGGCCCGCGCCTTCGGTGGCCGGAAATCGGCTTGCGACTCCCGACGCCCGGGGCGTCTCCTGCGGCGACTAGGGGCGTGAGGGCGCGAACCTTGCCTCTCCCTCACGCGTTCGTGCTTGCCTGAGTTCGAACCCACGACCGACAATTCGTAAGTCGGGGCTGCTACCATTGGAGCACAACTGCTCCCCGTAACAGTGAAAAGGTTAAGATAAAATAGTTAAAGTGAAGTATGCAAATCTTACCAGCTCCAAGGAATGTAAGAAGTCCACTAACACACGCCAAGTTAGCTAGCCTGTGCTGCTCGTCCTTTATTTTAGGAGCTGAAAAATAATACCATTCTATAAGTACACTAGCTGACAGGGCATACGTTGTCCCGTTGCCTAGAACTCGATCTCAGCGCTACCTATAGGGTCCAATTGTGAACCTAAACCATCCAGGGACAAAAAAAAACATCAAAATCGGTTCAGCCGTTTAGGAGGAGTTCAGTACATACATACAGATTAATATATACTAATATTATAAAGAGGTAAAACTTAGTTTAACATCACGCTAAGACCCTTAGGAGCCGCGTACACAAAGTAACAGCGCGGGCGGGCGATTCAATGCGGCGCTATGGGTCGGGGGAACAAGAAATTACACGCGGACCAAGTTGCGGGCAGAAGCTAGTTAGACATCATTATTTTTAACCGACTTCCAAAAAGGAGGAGGTTCTCAATTCGGCTGTATGTTTTTTTTTTTTTTTGTATGTTTGTTACGCGATTACTCCGTCAATTATGAACCGATTTTGAAAATTCTTTTTTTGTTTGAAACGGTATACTCCCGAGGTAGTCCCATTGGCACCAAATCAGAATCTGATGAGGGAATCCCATGGAAATCGAGGGAAACCCTCAAATTTTAAATGCAAACTTATAGAGATTTGGTCATTTTTTATAGAAACTCGTGCATTTACTCTCCGAAAACACCATTTGGTGAAGTGGAACTGATGATGGAGACCACAGATGGCCACCGGAACAATATAATAATGAGTACCTATTTAACGGGTGGCGATTAAGCAATTTATGCTCGTCACTATGCATAATGGTGAGTGGCAGTTCTCCTGTTTCTTACCAGGAGAACTCCTCACCAATCAACGTCCCAGCATCGGGAAAAGCAATATTGTATGAAAGGTGATGAGCAGTTAACATTAGGCTATTGTAACATAGATAAATTCAAAACTGACCCACTAAAAAGTGAAAAATAAAAAACTTTTTACAAAAAAATAGTAACCGACTACCAAAAATAACACTACAAAGTGAAAAAATCCTTTAATTTCGGAAGTCGGTGGCAAAAAACTCAAATACAGATCCAAAGACACCGACTTCCGAAATTAAAGTTATTTTTCACATGGTAGTGTTATTTTTGGTAGTCGGTTACTATTTTCTTGTAAAAAGTTTTTAGTATATGCGAAACCTGAATATAATTTGATCAGAATAAGGAACTGAATCGATTTCAATAATTTTTACACCATGTTATATTTTGTCCCAATAATAATAGGTTGGGGAAAAAGTTCATCCACTTTTTTATAGTAAAATTTTAAAATGTATCGAATTTCTTCATTAGAATTCACTCATCTTGACAGTACGAAAAACAAATGAAAATCCCACATTTTCCTAATTTGAATTTGGAATTATGTTCTTTAAAATTTAAACTTTCAATGATACCAAAACCAGCCAGATACAAATAGTATATATACTCGTAGCCAAAGAGATTTTATTAAAAGTTCATACATACTATAATGCGAAAAGACTTCTTCCCCAACTTAATATTTAAGCGTGATTGAAAATATTATCACCATTTAATTACTTACAATACAATTACCGCACGGTTAGGTACCTACTGCCACATTATTATCAATGAGCGCAAGACGACCCTGGAGGCGCGCCGCCGCCGTTAGCATGTTATTGTACGGACAACCCGGTAACATAACAACCTTATAACTTTGATTTTTCATGATACAGTTTTGAAATATTGTACATAGATTCTTAATATAAAAATACTAGACATGTGTTTCGGGTTTCGCATAATACTAAAACTAATGTTGTATATATAAAGAAAACCAAAAGATGTCCAACACCTACTTATATATTGTATTCGCAATGATTTTGAAAGACAACATTTATGTAAAAAATTCAAATGAAATGCATTACATTTACTTAAATTTCAATGTATTCTGGCTTACCCTGCAACAAGCAATAAAGCTAAGCTAATTTAAAAGTTTATATTTAATAGTCTTAAGAAAATTTTGTAAGTAACTTGCTTAAGGAAATGATGGGGCTGACATAACTTGTTAGAGGTTCCAAGTCCCTAAAAAAAAAATAAAAAAAAAGATATTTATCCTAACTTCTTACTTATTATAAATACGAAAGTGAGTTTGTTAGTTACGCTTTCACACTAACGGCCGAACCCAATAACTTATTTTCAGTTAAAGACAGATCGCTATTGATGATAGACAGTATAATTATATCTATGCTCGGATGGCGTCTCACAATCATTGATAAAGGCTATCTATCTTACGAAAACAATAAGTAGGTTTCTCTACATCGCCCTCCCGTGCGTTCCATTACAACCAACATCACTTTAAAAAACAACATGATTAATTAGGGTTATATTAAAACTTCTTTGTTTCTTACTTCTAAATAAGTTACTGGATTATGATATAATTCTGTAGAGCCATATTTGTTATGGCCGCGAATCAAAATACAACCTGTTACTGACCTGCAAATTGCAAAAAACGTAATAAAATTTGAATTTTGCGGGCTACCTTAGCGCATTAATGTTATTTTTTTTTTTACTTACATTCATGTTGGAATGGTGCTTTTACGGGGGGTGTTAGTATGGGGGGGGGGTTAAATTTCTGTTATTTTTTGCCTAGGGCGCACCGTTTTCGAGATATTTGAATTTCAATTTTTTTTTATTACTTTAAATAAAAAAAAACATCTATGATCATTATTGCAAGTACTAAAGAGTTCATTTTAGCTTGGCTACTTTACGTTTATCCCTGCAATTCGGGGAATAGCCAAATCTGCCATCTGTAGTACTGTCCTGTCAAACAAATCGTATATTGGGACGCATACTTTTGGCATTTTCATACAAAGAGATATCTGTTGTAGGCGATACACCCTCCCATCAGTAGATAGCGTGGGCCGGTAAGATTCCTAGATTATTGGGACGTTAAAACCATCGATAGATCTATATTTTTATATCTCCAGTAGGCCGAAACTGGTGATATATAAGTTATTGGGTTCGGCCGTAAAATGGCTAAACGGATTTGCCTGAAATTTGGCACATGGGTAGACCATGACCTGAGTACATAGAATACTTTTAATCTCGATATTCCCACGGGATCGAGTCTTATGCGTGTGTGAAACCGAGGGGCGCAGCTAGATATATTATAAATTAAATTCGCTTTTCGTGTCAGTCTTTGTGACCGCGTTGTTCTTCTAAGCTACGCAACGGATTTTGATGCGGTTTTAATCATTATTAAGAGAATTTATTCTGGGAGGTTTATGTGTATTTTACATTAATATTAAACGTACTTATGATAAATAAATTTTAATGTTTTAAAAAGTCGTAAAAACTGTGTGAAGCAGGAGCCGGTCGCTAGTTTTATTATAAAATAAAAATAAAATAAATAATTTACTTAGATAATATTGTTTTTATTATACACCAGCAGCCTAATTACGTAACACACTTACAATTGCAATACCCTTCATTATCATCGCCTGATTTACGCTGTCGAGCAAACGAATTTTTCAAACGTAAATAGTTTAAGATTTAAGTTGTTATTTATTTCTCAGTAAGGTACATTGATATGTTACATCAAATATTGTTTAACACATACTACCATTGATGGTGTAGAAATATTAAATAATAAGCTAGATACATGCAAATCAGAACTAGGTACAGTATAAGAATATAATATAAAGTTATGAAATGTTGTATTAAGTTTATGATATATAATCATTTTAATGACAAATTAATAGACCGATTAAGATTCATCAAAATGCATTATTTATAATGTCAAAATATTAATAGTTAAATCAAAAATATAAATCATAATATCGAAAATATCATAATGTCAAAAATAGATCATAATGTCAAAATAAAAATTCAAAATGTCCAAGAATTCATAATAATGTTAAAGTACTAATGTCATTATTAAAATCATAATTACAATATCAAAAAGTATGATTTAAAAAATTCATTGACGGAATAAAAACACATGTCTGAGAGCCAATCAAACATTTTACATTTAAACTTATTAGGAATTTATTTAGGAATTTCCTTCAAAATCTTTTGTATTGTGATTGCGCAAATGTATTGCGCAATAGGGGCAGGGAGTAATAGGATAGGAAGCTACGTCTGATAAAAAATAAGATGTATATGTCTAAACCTCTAAAATAAACATGTAGTTGGGATCGTCTACACATGAACACGCTACGCACGTAGGCATCATAACGATGCCATTGATAGACGCGTAGCCTACTCAACGTAGCCCACGTAGCACCGCTACGCAGGCGTAGCAGGCTCCGAAATGAATTATTTTGATCCAATATAAATCTTACATTTACTAGGAGAAAATGTTAATAATTATGATGATCTTATGAAATGAAATAAAATGAAATCGTTTATTCTGTAAATAGGATACCGGAATCACTTTTACACGTCATATTAAAAAATAAGCTAGATGGAGTTGACATTTCCTATCTGACTACCCCTAAGAAGAAATGGCGAAACAAACTCAGGGGTCAAAGTCTCTTTTAAAGTCCAGAGATAATCTTGGTCAGATCATGTGAGGACCATGTAGATCCGTGTCTGAAATGGTATTTTGAGGAAAGAACCACACAAATTTGAGTGGATCTGTCCAATCAGTGCAAGCATTTGTCAGTAATCGTGCAGCTCAATTCAAGACTTAAGACGGAGATATATGCCAGTGACCTTAAGTAGTTAGCTTCCGTGTTCTGTACTGAGCTCACGCAATGCGTCGTACGTTCAGCCAGTAATAGGACTCGCCCATCAAGGAGCGCTGTCCCCAATTTGACGCATTATTAATTTATTATACACAAACCAAAAGGTATTTTAATAAAACGCGTATACTAAAAGATCAATAATTAAATTATCTTTAAATTGGTGAAGATTTTAGAAAAATACGCTTGGTAGGTTTTGCGCCATTCTCGGTTTTCTATTCACATAGAGTATTTTCTCAATAATTTAATATTCACATATTAAATTATTGAGAAAATACTCTAATTTAACATTTTTTTTTTTCAAATCATTAACACTACTCGTTTAGACGTGATCTTCAGTATAAAATCATTAAAAGTCGGTTATCGTCGCCTTAAGGAGCTCAACGACTTGACGAACAATACCAAAGAAAGGACATTTGGGTATATAAAATACTTTACTTAGTGATGGAAAATTCAAAACGCACATCAAACGTGCCCTTAACAAAAAAGCATATTATAAGATTAAGGACTAGGTACGTGGAAGACAAGGAAGTTTGGCATTAATTCCTTCTGTACATGTGACTTCCCTGGTACCTCATTAACGACAAAACTATGTAAATGTCTATTAACTGCTCCCAAATTACGATGTTTTTTTAAGTGTTATTGTAAGTATCTTTTTTTTACAAACTTCACTGACATAATGTTTTTCTTATTTGACATTATTATACCTACAATTTTAATTTGAACAACGTTCTAACTTTTATTATTTTAATCATATTTTATAATGTTTTTTTTTTTGTTAATGTGAGGACGTTGTAGGCTTAATAGACTGTAGATCTGTAGACCATTTTCTATTTTGTTAAGTACCTGGTACTTTTGACGGGCCTACGCTGTCCTCTCATACCTATTAACACGGTAATTTGAAAACATTGTAAAAGCCAATTCTTATTTAAAAGAGTAACCGTGGAGTTTCTTGCTGGCTCTTCTCCATAGAAAACGACCAATTGGAACCGTGCACCTAGCTTCTGACGTGTCATAAGTCCCCATTTTGGAAATTATGTGAAATAAAAATGTATTAGATTTTTGATTTGATTGACTTTATTCATATCCATCCAGTCGTAAAATTATAGACCCGAACATTTTTAACCAATAGGATAAATTTAAATTAAAGAAGGACTAATAAAGTTAGGGGAAGGCGATATATCCGAGGGTCGGATTTAGCTCTCAGGATGTTAGGTAATAGGTACCGTACTACATTAAAATTCGATGGATGACTGTGGAGAGAGAAACCTACATATTATATACTACGAAGTCATATTTATGTAGGTAGCTCACTGATTTATAAGTAACATTATCATTAAATACTAAAGCTTTCCCTGTCTAAATTTAAATAAATTTGACAAAAATCCAATAGGAAGGTTCATCCCGTATCTGTACATTTTCCGGACAATGTTTTCCAATTCTTAACATATTAAAAAACCGGCCAAGTGCGAGTCGGACTCGCGCACGAAGGGTTCCGTACCATTATCTATAAAAAAGCCAAAAAAAACACGTTTGTTGCACGGGAGCCCCCCTTAAATATTTGTTTTATTTTAATGTAATTATTAATTTTTAAAGTGAATATATAACTAAATATTCTGTGAATATTTCAAGCATATTCCTGCTGTCGTTATCAATATAGAGCAAACAAATCACGTTTGTTGTACGGGAGCCCCCTTAAATATTTATTTTATTCTGTTTTTTTAGTATTTGTTGTTATAGCGGCAACAGAAATACATCATCTGTGAAAATTTCAACTGTCTAACTATCACGGTTCATGAGATACAGCCTGGTGACAGACGGACAGACAGACAGACAGACAGCGGAGCCTTAATAATAGGGTTCCCGTTTTACCCTTTGGGTACGGAACCCTAAAAAGGAGGAGAAATAATCATAAGCCATAAAAAATACGTTCGCATCGCTGTCAACAGGAAAAGTGCCCAAAAGGCTGGCAGCATTGCCACGTTGTATGCCAATGCTGATTCATTGGCAAAAAGCTCTGGTCACGTGAGAAGTTGACCAACCGCTTGGTGATGTCTCGAAAAACCAAGTGGGCACTCGGACCCCATCTTTGATGCCATATGATTATTTCCCATCCTTTTTTATACACTTGTACATATTATGATTATTTTAAGTCTGTAAGTTTTTAAATTATGTAAATATTTTAGAAATAACTAGCTGCACCCCGCGTTTTCACCCGCGTAAGTCTCGATCCCGTGGGAAAGCCACCCTTAACACTTAGGGGTATAAAAATTTGTTATAAACCTATTCTCATACCTACTAATATACATATACAATTTCATCAAAATCGGTCAAGCCGTTTCGGAGGAGTATAAATACTAAAACTTTGACACAAGAATTTTATATATTAGAGATAGATAAGACGTGTTAACTTTTTAACCGACTTCCAAAAAGGAGAAGGTTATATAAGGTGCTAACAAATTAAGTACCAATATTTTAAGAGGTGTTACATTACATCAAAACAATTAACTTTAAATAGAAATTAAGAAAACTTTTTATATGATATTTTTGTTTTAATTTACGGAACAAAATAAATAAATTAAAATTTCGCCCAAACATAATCATCCTGTGCTTTTAACTGACAAGACACACTTTCTGTCAAGGTTCATTTATTTTTATGTTTATTTAAGTGAAGTGGCCATTGACTCATGACAGTCAAGAGGTTTCATAAGATAATCAAAGAGGACTTAGTCACGGATTGTTGACTATCTATTAACAGGGTGTTTTTACGCAGTAACGTTGTTTCCCTAATTATCTCCAAAAAGTAACATAAACTTTTCAATGTTTCATACATAAGTCTACTCCTAGAGACGAGTACTATCAGCTATAAAAGTATTGGTACCTAATTTGTTAGCACCTTATAAATGCAAGACGTGAGAAACCGACACATTGACAACTAAGGGCACTTACACGCAGAAAAGGACTCTTCACATAAGATAAAAACATTCCCGAACACATTTTTGTCAGAATTCTGCCGTATCATACGACTGGGGACTCTTACGGTCGGAGAAGCTGCGCCATTTGTTCCACATACTCAATTACATATTGGAAACGAATACGGGACCAATAAATACCACAGAGCACGGATCACCGCGCTGGCGAGTCCAGAGACTGCAGTACTAACTAAAGACGCATACCTAATTATTATTATTAATAATTTATTTCAGACTAGAAAAGGTTGTCCATAGACTGTTCTATGTTCTATGTTAGAGGATTTGGTTTCCGCACTTAGTCCTTCATGTGGACCATTGTGCGTGGGCCATGGCGGCCGTCAGTGGTTTATTCCAACCAGCCCACCTCCCTCCAGAAGCTGATTAGGTCTTCGTATGCGTAGGATATCTGTGAAAGATCTGGGTGACCCGAAGGGTTTCTGTTCTGATCTGGGTGACGCCTGTGCAGTCAAAGAGCACATGCGCAATGGTTTCTTCAGCCTCCATGCAAGCCCTGTACAGAGGGCTGTCCGTTATGCCTATTGTGTGGAAGTGTTTGTTTAGTGAGCAGCGTCCAAGACTGTTAGTAACACGGTAACTTATGAACTATGTTAGTACTAATAGGACTAACATAGTACTAATACACACCTATAAATGCAAACTATAATAATTATCCAATCAAACAATCTGCCTGCCTTTTCGGCTTCCAGTCTAACTGGATACAACTAAAAACCAGTATTTTACATGGAGTCTACGGCCTGACCTCCACAACCCAGTAATTGGGCAATACGATACCCCTTGGTAAGACTGGTTGTCAGACTTTCGGGCCTCTGACGATTTCTAACGACTGTCAAAGATCCACGAATGACAGCTGGGACCAACGTGCTTGCCAAGGCACGGAGGGGTCTATGATATGTAAAGATGGTCACCCATCCACGGACCAACCGCGGCAAGCGTAGCCTAACCTGATCGATCGACCCGTGCGGCTGTTTTGATTACTTAGCCACGATCTTCTCAAAAGAAGAAGAAGAAGGGAGGGAGGAGGGAAACATTCAAAATCAGCGTGTTTTACAAACGCCTAATATAATTATAATAATTATCCTAAAACGGTTCCGTGTGGTGCCGGACGTAAAGAATAGCACCATCCCATTTCTTCCCGTGGGTGTCGTAAAAGGCGACTAAGACATTACTAGAGAATGTGCAGCAGCGTTCTCTATGTATTTTTAACACCACACAGCGATCGCCAACTCACCTGCCAAGCGTGGCAATTATGGCAACACCCCTTTTGGGGAGGTCTATTTCCAGCAGTGGACGTCTTTTGGCTGAAATGATGATTATGTAGGCAAACCCAGTGCCTCCAGATAGGACTCTGAACATGTTCAGCAATGACCCTCAGGTAGCCGTTAGGACTGTCTTTCATTCTGCGAATCAATGATGCTGCTATTTTTCTAATAATGGCTTAATAGCCATCCACTTGTGATTCTGTAACCATCACAGACGCACTGCACTGCCCGCATCGCTGCGGCTGGCTTTGCCGCTAGTCAAAGTATGTAAACGTCATTTATGGTCCAAGATCCCTGGGCCCCCAGACTTATTTTATGGTCCAAGATCCCTGGGCCCCCAGACTTATTTTATGGTCCAAGATCCCTGGGCCCCCAGACTTATTTTATGGTCCAAGATCCCTGGGCCCCCAGACTTATTTTATGGTCCAAGATCCCTGGGCCCCCAGACTTATTTTCTGAGTAACAAAATGTGTGGGATAGAGTAGTGTTAGTATGTACTTTGAACGTAGAGATTAACGACAACATGGCGCACCCCTCGAAAATTCAAAACGTTTGAAAGTATTTTTACAAAGCGCCACCAAGACTCACAACGCATGTGTGCGTACTGAGACGGCCGTCAAACAAAAATAAATCCAAGGATTTGATTTATTTGTAAGGAAGTGACTACACACATTGAAACAGTAATTTGGAGGGGCGCGCCATGTTATCGTAGTTTATCTCTACGCATACCTGCTAAATTGGGCCGACGGACAATTTACAGGTTACCTATGCGTTCTGTTGTTGTTCATGAAATTACTTGCTATTAAAAAATATGAATTTTCTAAACATTAAACATTTTCGTCCTTATGTCAACAACTGTATGTTACAAGTTTTATTTTGTAGCGGCATCAACATCGCCACATGCGAACTACGCGTCACACTGACGTCACGCAAAATCCTGCATCGCGCAAGCAGAGTTTACCGCGCGACTAGCATATAATATACAACATCCCGACATCAACCGTTGGGCAGTTGCCCACCAGAAACAACAGCCGTCTGGTCGGAGGATCCTCCCTTTTCTATGGAGGATGAGTGATCTTTACACCCGTTCCTCATGCCTTTAAACTGGTGACCCCGACGTTTATTTGTATTTTTAGCAGGTATACATATAGGTACGTTCAAAGACCATAATATGCAACGTTACAATCAGCTTAAGGGCTAATTGTGTGTCACAAGTTAAAGAAATTATAATTATAGCGAGAGGTTACATAAAGTGAAGACCTTTTTTTTTTTTCCTTCTGGCTTCGCACGGTTTGTGCATTTAGCCAATGTCACGTATTAGTTCTTGTATAGTATTGATGAAATGAATTATAAATGCATGATGATGATATCCCCGCCCACTCCCCTTGAGTTTCAGTAAAGATGTGGCACTTTACTGAGACCTCACGCGGACTTCTTGAGAGAACTTGAAGCGAAGTTGCACTGTTTTGTTTCATTTGCCTACACTAATGCACGTTCACAAACACTTAATGGTTAATAATCCACCATTATTACACATTAATATTCGGCTAAACACAAATTTTGGAAAATTAAACAAACTGCTGAACATGACGCTTCACTTTCCCGCCAAGAACCAGTGAAGACCTTATCAAAAGTTTCATACGATTCCATACTTGAAAACATAGTTTTCGGTACCGAATTAAAATAAGAATTGTTGAACCCAACAGCTCTTTACATGCTAAACACATAAATAGACTAAAAGATGAGATTTTGTGTAGCGAAATACCACATTTTCAAAAAGGGTAAAGACAATGTTGTCCCTGACCTTCTCTCACTTAATAAAACTCCTGATGTTGCTGTTATAGGCATGTCAGAACCTATTACTAGGAATATCGAGTCGCATTTGGAACTTCCTAACAGAGGGCCTAGACAAAGTAACATTCGATTAGCGATGACACTAGTAGAAAAGCCAACAAATATATGGGGTTGACATAAGCTATCGAAATGTCACGTGATCATAGGTCAACGAATATAAATTGGTTTATGTAGTTAAATAAAGGTAAACAAATCGTTAAAAGGGTTTTTATAGATGACACTTTCTTGTTTAAAAACACGTTGTAACTTTTATCCAAATTAAATAGATTTTTGTTTTTTACGATAGTTTCCTCTTTTTTTAATGTATGTTAAACTTTATCTTTTATTCTTAAACTACTCTTCGTTGATGTCACTGCTTGAGCACATTTTTTTAATTAGATTAATGCTCGTCCCGTTAACTTTTGACGTCAGTTAACGTCACTAATTCAATGATTAAGTTTTTCTGTTCAATATCTATAATAACTGATTTGTTTACCAGAGTCATTGATAGTTATTTTTAATAATAATACTCTAATATTTTGTAATCTGTCTATTGTAAAGTGCCCAAAAATACAGGTTCTCAAAACTTCAACGAATTATAACGTTGCTAAATTGAAGAGCATAACTGTGAAGTAGCATGACAACTGAAGTGACAGGTATTACGTTTAGTCGGTTACTTCACAGCTGTCTCGTCACTTGGTTTTTTTGTTTATCTTTATTTAACTACCTAAACCAACGGAATATAAACAATGCTATCATCATTCGATTCCATGAAACGAATCGACAGCGTCGAACGATAACTTCCATCCATAGATGCGTAGCGAAGTGGCACTTTTTGACAAGCGTTATCTCCTGCCAATCGAACTTCGCTATAGTTGAAGCGATAGCGCTTGTAGAAATAGAATCGCTCCGAATCGAATGGCATTTGTCTAGGCCCTCAGACTCTTTACCAATTGCAACGATAATCCAGACAAATATCCGAATTATAATAAGGATAGGGGGGAATATGCATGTATTTTTTTTTCGTTAAATCAATCAAGTGTAAACAGTAATAAAAACCCAAGAAAAGTATTAAAAGTTAAATTGAACTACCGGTTGTTGCTCAAAAAAATTATGAAACTCAACAATTCTCTACTACAGTTCAAACGTCCGTTTCTGTCGCGGTCATGATGTGACGTCATGTGAAACTGCTTTGTTTACATCAGTCTGTTTTTGAATCCCAAATTATATAAATTAAATTATTGTTTATACTTTATTCAAGCAGAAATCGCACTTCCTTTTTTACCTTAGTGAGATTTCAAGCACAGCAAAGAATAGATTTTATTCACATAGAACTTTTCGTCACTTCCAAGAGGACACGTTTTGAGTTTGCGTTCCGTTCCACCAAAAAAAAACACAACAATAAAATAATTAATTGTGAAATAAGTGATGCATTAAAAAAAATAAAAATAGGAATTTGTTTCGTAACTCCTACACAATGTATATTAAAATAATGGATTGAATTACGTGCATATTCGGGATATTGTTGAACACAACAGCTCTTTAAATGCTAAATAGGTATAAATAGACTAAATTATGTGGTTTTTTTTAAGCGAAATATCACAACTAACACTATCCTACAAATTATGTTAGTCAGAAAATAAGTAAGGTCTGGGGGGCCTTGGGATCTTCCTCTATTATTTTGTAATGCGAGGAAGGTGACACCCACTGACACGCTTGGTTTGAATGCAAAATGTTGATAATGCCGCCTCCAGCAGCAAACTCCGAGGCATCTCCATGCTCTATGGCCAATGCTAAGACCTAGTGAATTTATGTAAATAGTCTATGTTATGTAAAGCGAATGTTTTGCAAAGGCCGCAGGAAACGGTTCGGCAATGTAGTACGTTTATGAAGGGAGATGTGAGCCAGAGGTGTTCAAGCTTTTGAAGTGAACTTCTTAGGCGGCGCGGCGATTCGATAATTGGACGAGAAATTTGAAGGACGCGTCACGTGTAGGCGCATTTCGATACGTGAGAGGGAAAAAAGGTATATCTATCTCTGTCTCTCATACTAAATCTCTAATTTTTTTTTAAATTTCATGTCTATCACGTGTGCAATACTGCACGCGCAACGTTCTATTTTTTTCATCGACTTTTTCTAGTTCGCTCATTTTGATAGCAGTTTTATTTGGAGCAGTCGGTCTCCGGATTTGCCTACGGATAGATGACCCAAAATAATTGGTTACCTACTTTAAAGAATATGCCTTAAAACTTTAAATAGTGTTCTAATAAACATTATTTACAAGAGTTGTGGTGTTTCAAAAGATAGCAAGTTTTTCCTAAAATCGTCGTTTTTTGACAAGCCCACCACGCTACAGTTTGAGCACCGCTGTTGTCTATGAACAAAAGTTTTGTGCGAGGAAATACGATATTCTACGGCCACAATTTACCGTATTGTTTCCGATATTTTGCGCTTCGAACTTGACAGGCTTTAAAATGAACGAAATATGAATATTGTACTGATTTGTTTTCAATTTGATTTTCGTATTGACAGGAGAACATAGCTTACGTTCCCGAATCGAATTTCCGGTTGAAAGAGAAGTTTATTTACAAGCTTATTATTTTATTAATGTTGTTTTATGAAAAAGCTTTTATCCTAAAATTCCTGGACCAGGGATGCCTCATCCTGGGTTCGGGTTAGACAAAGTGATCAGCCCCGGATCTAGGGAAGGGGGGGGGGGGGGGGGGTGCAAGCCGGGGTTTGTGCCATGGGCGCCAACTTCAGGGGACGGCAAATTCAAGCGTAAGACAAGTGCACCAGCCTGGGCACCGCAAATTATCTTTCTCTGCGGGTGGTTGTCAATTGTTGTTAGCGTAGGCATAGATCGTCAAACGGTGTAAGTGGCTTGCGGGTGAGCACAGTTGAATTCTGCCAGGAATTCTCCGTTTTTAAAGCACATGCTCCAGTTTTATTTAGTGATATAAAAAATCGATAAAAACATACTAACTACTTTTGCTGGCAAATTTTTCGAGGCCACTTGGCTCGATCTTGCAGCCTAGCGATTCTTAATTCTTCAAACTTTTCTGAATTTCGATTAAGTACGTAAAAAATCTAACTTATCTGAGGCAGAGTGCTAAAAATCGAGGAGTTATTATAATTCTAATATGAGAATCACACGATTTATTTCAAACCCTATAAATATACTGTCCTATCCTAATTAAAATAAATGTGCACAATGTGCATAATATATATTATTAAAAAAAACAGGCTTCATGGAAAAGGTTAAAGGATTGGCGGGGCGCGCGGGGGCGAAAGAAGGCAGTTTTTGCCCCGCCTCGAAAAAATCTAAATCTGGGGCTGGAAGTTATACATAGGTTTTTTTATTCGCAAATTTCTCAGGAACAGCCGGGATCTGGATTCGTAGCCGGATAATATCAAGACCCAACCCCCAGATCCAAGATCCCAGTAAACAGAAACTTCACTACGGTTGAAAATATCTAATGGTCACATAGACAAATAGATCTTGCCGTTTCATGATGTGCAAGTGACATTCAACCTTAAGGGGACGATAACCGACTTTTAATGATTTTATACTGAAGATCACGTCTACACGAGTAGTGTTAATGATTTGAAAAAAATATATGATAAATTAGAGCATTTTCTCAACAACTTAATATGTGAATATTTTAGATTATGTTTATATTACATAGTGAAATTAATTTGTAAAGTTAAGTCTAACGCGGATAAAAAACTGAGAATGGCACAAAATCTACAAAGCGTATTTATCTGGAACCTTCACCAATATAAAGATAATTTAATTGTTGATCTTTTAGTATACGCGTTTTATTAAAATACCTTTTGTTTTGTGTATAATAAATTAATAATGCGTCAAATTGGGGACAGCGCTCCTTGATAGGCGAGTTCTATTACTGGCTGAACGTACGACGCGTTGCGTGAGCTCAGTACAGAACACGCAAGCTAACCACTCAAGGTCACTGGCATATATCTGCGTCATAAGCTGGGAAAGCAATTACAAGGTCGACTAAACTATACACCTGCATATCACTTCTTTTATAAACGCGTGATACAGAGTGTTACAAGGATATTTTGGTGACTGAATAACATTGACAGGGAGGGGTTGTTGGTAAAGTTATGTGAAATTCTGCCACAGAAATTGTATTGATCAAACAAGATCGCGAAATTAGTTCCGATTTTTGCCACGCGCCAAACTACCTTGTAGCGCTGTTTAAGAGGCAGATAATCGCCGTTGACCTTGGCCATACAAATGCGCGTCGCGCTCACGCCGCGCCACCATTAACTTTCATACGGAATATTTATTTTTTGTAACGTAATATGAATACTTTACAAAAAATCACAGATAGAATTATAGATAATAATACAGCCTATTCATACAAAAAAAAATCATGAAAATATCATAAGTAGTTTGGAAGTAATATCGGTTTTTATGCTTTGGGTAGACATTACTTCCTGATTCATAAATTATTTTACTACAATACTTAAATATTCACATATAGAATTGATGTGTATGCGTTCCAGTTTAACATACATTTTTTGCACAACTTACTTACATTATATTAAGGCGTATTATCAGATTTAAAAGTCACTAAAATCATATATTTTTAAAACGTCAATAACCTCTTAAGGGGTCATTGTATTCGATATCTGGTTTGGTCCCATAGTAAAAGTTGTTCATAATAATGACCCCTTAAGAGGTTATTGACGTTTTAAAAATAACCCTGTATATGCGCCTTAATGAATGAGCATTTTAAAATGTTCCTTACCGTCTTTAAACCTGACGCAACCTCGTACGATCTTTGTGACAGCTAATGACATCAGTCCTTTCCATACTATTGCCGCGACAAAAAGGTATACCTGGATCAAAACATGTTACCATGAGGATATAAATGTTACAATGAGGACTGCCTCGTTTGTCTAGAAATTGTGACTAATGAGTGTGGGATCCTTAGGGCAAGGCAGAGCGCGTTTTGACTTTACTAAAAAAAGTAAGCGTCGTAATACTAATGTGAATATTATTCGAATGGCGTTTTGAGTCCTTTTTGCTTAACTACGTCCCATTAATCCTCAACTTTAACATAATATTATGTTTATTTCAAAATTAATGTTGCAGTATTTTCATTTTATCGTAAGGCCATTCACACACTGGCCCGCTATACGCTGCGGGGTGCGTGGCGACGAAGTCACGCGCGTGGTTGCGGGAGTGCAAATCTGCACCATCATGCAAATTTCTTCGCACAAACGCGCGGAGCTGCAGTTTATTATACGGTGGTCCAAATGCCTCATTTCACAGCGAGGTCCATTCCAAATTTTACTTCACTTCTAGCTCTGTTATAATCACTGCAGAACTCGGTGTGCCATACCTTGCGTCTTGTCCCGCGTCCACGCTCCAGGGCGCGTGTTTCCTTGCATGTAGGCGCGTAACCTGCAACATTGCGCGTGAATGCGTTTTCTGTGTGTTGCACTACGCGTATTTTCAATACAAAGAGAGATACTTTCAAGCAACGTAAGAACACGCTCTCCCGCGCTACGCTGCGTAATGCGGTGCAGTGTGCGAATCGCCTTAGTCAGTGGTTCTTAACCGGTGGTCCGCGGACCACTGGTGGTCCCTGGAAGCATCCGAAATGGTCCGCGAAGCCATCCTTAAAATATTAAATAAGTGACAACGAATAAACATTCAATATCATGCCAAGCCTCCATTTGAAAGAGTTGAAAAGCGAGTTCAATCGCTATTTTCCTGACTGCAAGGACAAATTAAAAAAAAAAAGTCGGAAAATGGTCCGACATCCTTCCATGTCAACGTTTCTGAGGTGAGAGTGAAGAAGTGATTGAAATACTGTTATGCGTGTTTTATTTTTAAAAAGAACAACGCTTTATTCATTTACATTTACTGTACATTACCTCCAAACAGTTGGTGGTCCATGGAAAGACCGAAATTTTGTCAAATGGTCCCTCATCACTAAAAGGTTAAGAACCACTGCCTTAGATCATACTAAGCTATTTGAGGTATTATGGACTCTTAATACCAATTTTTTTGGTGTCGGCGCACATGTCTTGTTCTTCCACACTTCTCTATTAGTCATCTCGGTAGTCACTCCCTTTTCTACCCATATCATCTTACACACGGTCCATCCATCGTTCATTTGGTCTTCCTGTACTCCTAAGATACTAAAACTTGTTCTAAGAGGTGATTTTTACCAGCATGGCTCTGCAGTTCTCCGTCAAGGCGACGACAATAAGCAGCACTCCCGCTCCGGTGATGCCGCTCAGCACGATTCCCGTTGCAATACTAATGACTGCAGGAAAAACTCTTGATAAAAAGACATGTAGACATGTGATGAAAATGTTCTTAACTAACTTTTTAGACCTTTGTATCCTGCTTGTGCGTATGAAGTTTCATTAAAATCGGTTCAGTCATTTCTAAAAACAAGGGCTTAAAAGTTTGTATGAAATGCCGTACGTCTTAAACAAAAATGTGATTTAAGGGGCCGGCGTAGCATGCGTAGTTCATACAAACGTTATACCAAAATAATTTGTAAATCAAACATATTCTTAAGGTAGTGCGTATTTATTTCGATTGGATTACAGAATATCTATGTTCCCAAATATATATATTTTGAAAGGACAATGATATAAAGACGAGATATGAGGAATTTAAAATTTCTAGTGAAAACTTATTTTTCTCATAACTCTTGTTTAAATCAGTGTAATTTCAAAATATATATTTGGGAACCTAGATATTCTCTATTCTAATCGGAATATAGACACACTACCTTAAGAATATGTTTGATTTACAAATTATTTTGGTATTACGTTTGTATGAACTACGCATCCATCTCGCACGCCTCTTAAGAGTCCAACTTACACTGTGTAGTTGGTGTCATATGCATCTCATCATACTGTGTGCCGTGTGTCAGGATAAGGGTCAAGAGGATAGACCCGACCAAGACTTGACAGAATGCTGTCAAAAGAACTCCTGGGAACAGGTTGCAGACTCCACAGCAGCTCTCGAAGTGGAATCCTGGCTTGTGGATCGAGAAGTGCAAGGGGACCTGGTAAATTGGAAGACTTGAATTAATGCTGTGTTTAGTTGCCACGAAATCATATTTTTTGGTCCAATCAGAATTCTGGCTGAAACTGAGTAACCATGGTAAAGATCGCCCACTTTTCTTCATAGGAGTCGACTTTTTGAACCCGGAATTTCAAAAGTAGAGTCGACGGATAGAAAAATAATGTAAGAAGGTATAATCTATAATGTTTACTATTGACCCAGATTAAACGACTGAAATCATATTTTCACTTTATAACAGAAAACATTTTTTTACTGTAACGTTGAACAAAGCACAATATGCAGTACGCATTCCGCTTCCACGTTTATTCGAAGCCAAAAGAATGCTGAATACGTCTTGTTGCCTACGACTCGGCACAAAGCACCGCATATTTGTATGCCACCAGCTTTACGTAGGTACTGTGCAGTTCCCGCATTCAATGTATGACGCTTTTGTAGGCTGTTACCTCAACAGTTTGCTCCTTTGGCGCCACTTTCCAAGGTTAGGTAGAACACGAAAAGAATAATCGTTTGAAGTCAAAGTAACTAAATGTGTTTTAAAGATTTAACAGAAAAAAACCTTTCATTTAAACAATACAAGGGCTTCAATCAAAAGATTGGAAGGTATTTTCTAAGTTAATCTTGGTTCATCATCATCATCATTTCTGCCGAAAGACGTCCACTGCTGGACATAGGCCTACCCCAAGCACCTCCACTTCGACCAGTTCTGTGCTTCCTGCATCCAGCGGATACCTGCGGCCTTCACAGGGTCATCGGGCCACCTTGTAGGAGGCCTTCCAACGCTACCTCTTCTGGTACGCGGTCGCCACTCCAGAACCTTTCGGCTCCATCGGCCATCAGTTCTGCGAGCAATGTGCCATGCCCACTCCCACTTATGCTTAACAATTCTTCGGGCTATGTCGGTTACCTTGGTTCACCTGCGGATCTCTTCATTTGTGATTCGATCAATAAACATAGGAATAAAGGAAGGTATTTTATAAGTTTATCTTGGTTTTAAGGACTTAATTATATGTAAAATCGCCAAAAAGACATTTGTCATGTGGGAGTATTCTGGCGGGTGATGGTTAGACGTCGCTTCACGTACGCCCATGTTCTACAATGCTACACAATCATTGCGCGATGTGTGCCACGGATATTTGAGCTTGTGTGCAAAGTTTGAACACATAGTACCAATAATGTATTACCTTTAGATGCGTTACCTGCGCTCAATAATGGCAAAGTAAATGCCAATTGCCTGAGATTTACAATAATAATTATTATTTATACGTACGCGCCAATAAACATGCAGCAGCTAGTGACGTAACTAAATATGTATGTTATCTCTTTGAAACAACATAAGTATTATTATATCGGTATAGGTAGGGGTTTTCTTCACGCGCTGTATGATTGTATGCAAGTATGTATAGCTACAATCATGGCTTACGCTGTTTTTGAGTGCACTAATGTTCGTGTGTGACGCGTCTATTTATAATACGTCATTGCCTATTACTACAAATATGTTGCCACAGAGCACGGAACAGCCGCGCCGCGCGCCGGGCAGCGCCGCGCGCTGTCTAATGTTCAAATGCTTCGTATAGCCGGCTTTAGCACGAGGCGATGTTATTTATTATAAAAAAACTAAACGCCCGCCTTGTCTTCAGCCTTCCTTTTGTATATGCTACAAAAGGCTGTGCAATTAACAAAGTACCTGTAACGCTGTTGTACTTCTGCTAGTACTTCTCGGTTTCTCACTGGATCTGGTATAATCATCAGTTACACTTTTAGGCATTTTGTAAAAAATAAAAATACACAAAAAATACCACAAATACTAAGATAATACACTGACAAGTATCGAATCTACTATTGACACTTTTTGACAGTGACGTTTCACAGCCTACTTTTTTAATAGCCATTCTGCTGGTGTTCCGCTTTTCATTAAATTATTTAAAAAAAAATGAAGTTCTATTGCACTGTGGGTGTAAAAAGGTCGTATTGGCAGAATCATAATAGGATAATAATATGAATCATAAAATGGTCACAAACTGATATAATTCCAATACAATTGTACGCCGATAGATGAATTGTCAGTTTATTGGTTGTTTTGTTTGTTTGTCATAGCAAGGTCATAGCACGAAATTCATCTTTAAAGGTGTATCCACACCGAATTTACTTTTTGTACAGCAACATCATAACCATTGATAACATTAAGTAACTTTCTATAACTTTTAGTAAGTTTACTAAATACATTTTTGTTATCCGTTGTTGGTTATTAAACAATTGCAAACGTTGATCCACAAAAAGTAACTTTGACAGTTTTGTATGGAGATTCGTAAACATAATATAATCAGCCTATAATGTTCCCACTGCTGGGACACAGGCCTCCTCTCTGTGAGAGATTCGTAAAAATGGTCAACAAATTATTAATTGATTTATTGAAGTTTAATATCAAATAGCAGAATCATAAGAAGTTAGTCATGAGCAATATCTTACTAATCATATTATTGAGGACTTTGTGAAAATAGACGTAATAAAAGAAGAAGATTATATCTTGCATGCTTTGTGTGTGCATACTCATGTTTCGGACAAATAAATGATCTATCCATCTATCTATGAGAATTTCCTTGAACACGCGCGTTTTATGGAGACCATTTATTTAGCTATTGGTGCGGACTGACTAAGATTAAACGCTGCAACTGAACTCACACAACCGCTTCAAATAAGGTTGAAAATTGAATAAACATCAAGTTGATGATGTGACTAAGCTGCGAATGGGCATTTATTTTACGGGTTTTATTTAGATTATTCGGAATATACACATTATATTAAATAATTGTCCGGTTAAAGTTTTAAAACAAAGCTAATGCAATTAGAATCCTAAAAAAAAAGTTATTTTCGCTGAAAATACAGAAGATATTCGACGACAAAGTTTATTTTTATGAAGTTTCTTCAAAAAATTTTATTGGGAATAACCAACTATATTTTACTATTCTATTCGGTTAAATTTTTTCTATAAATCCTTTTCTGTACACTGTATTTTTTGCGTTACGTCATAGTTGACTATCCAAGAAACCAGTTTTTGTGAATATTGAGGTAACACCGCGCCCGTGGTGTTGTTGGGCCCCACTGTTCTATTGTCATAACAATATTAACGAAACTGACTTAATTTTTTATCAGCTCCGATAATTTTCACCTAGAATCAACGAACACGCACTCAAATACAAGCCTTTGACTAAACCCCAAGTTCAGACACACTGCATATTCAATTACCCACCATCTGTTTCCGCCATCATTGCACAAATGAGGGCTGTGCTAAACAGCAATTCATTAAAGGTGTATCTCGTTTATGAGTATCTATATGAATAGAAAAAAACAAAGCGTAGTTGTACCTAGGGAGAAGAACGAGTAAGAAACTCCATGGAAACTCACTCACCATTATATAAGGGACATAGGAGACAAGCGGCAATGACGAATACGATAGCTACGAGTATAAACCGAGATTCGACTTCTAGGTCGTGCGATAGTTACCTATAGATTTAGTTTTTATAACTTCATGCAAAATTATGGATCTTAGACGACAACAAGTAATGTCAAGAAACAAAAACAAAATAAGTACCTTGTGGGGTATCAAAATAAAGGGTTTGAGGGGACGATTTCAAAAATATAACACACAAAGCACCATCGCACCATCTCTTCCTACCAATTTGTACGCCACGATATGCGGCTGAAGATGGTAGAACTTTTCTGTATCTTTTATTATCTTGCATGTAATGTATATAATAAATAATAAATAAAAACTTTTATTTCAGACCCATAGATCCATTTGATTAGTATACACATGACTTAGAAACTAGTGTTAGTACTTAAATCTAACAGAAAAACAACACAAACTATTAATTACTAAATAAAAAATAAAAACTTTTATTTCAGACCCATAGATCCATTTGATTAGTATACACATGACTTAGAAACTAGTGTTAGTACTTAAATCTAACAGAAAAACAACACAAACTATTAATTACTACGCCACAGTCGCTTGTAGGCGTATCCAATGTCCCAGTATGGGGCTGTCCCACCTATCAGCTATTGTTTTCAGGATGCTGTTGGGGCTGGCGCGTACTCTGCGCATGATGGAAGCGCAACGCTTGCGCATGATGGCGTGAAAGCCATCTATCTATTCTCGCCTTTGCAAACATGCCGGAAGCACTGCAGTAGCGCGGCAACCCCATCAACACCCGGAAAGCATTATATAACATTAGCATTATATTAATAACATGTACACCATGTTTAAACAAATAAAATGTTACTTAAGTACTTACTTACAAAAACCTTGTAAATAAAAAAACCTAAAATGTAATTACCCTTACTGAGGGAGCAATTCTATTATTTTGTTCTTCTCGCCAAAAAGGAACTAAATACACGATCAGAAAAAATTCACTTACAAAAAAAAAAACGTATAAATAAAAGAGATTACAAATCCGGTTCAATCCTCAATGTTTACATGAATAAATCGAAATAAAACGTACCTACAATGAATACAGAGGTAAAACCGTAAAACCAAGCCGCAGTATGAAAGCTTGACAGGTGAATCGCGAGTCTTCGCATTGCGCGGAAACTACGGGAATACGTGAAAATTGCATTTCCGATCGTCCTGTCGAAGTGTCAATACACACAATGGATGCCGCGTTTAGCGGGAAAAGGCATAATACTGAGTATGTTGATTGGTTCAAACGCAATAATGTATGAAAAGATAATTAAGAGGATTTGAATGTGAGAACGTGATGAGCCGGACGCGAATTAAGAAATTGTCTCGAAGTTAGTGCCACTTTGAAACAAATTGTCGTGATTATGACCATGTGATGTGAAATGATGTAGAGCGTGTGTCAGGAAAAATGTTTCGTATGTATGTGGATCGCTATAGGAAACGAGGCAGGCTTGAGAATAGAAGGATATAATGTGTGAAGGAGGATATAGCTAGGAACAAAGTGAGCATATAGGCAAAAATAATCTGTAATTAGACACGAATTAGAGCTATTATCGATCGTTGTTTTGATTTTTAACTAAACTGATATAATTCTAATAAGTAACAATAAGAAGCCAATGTTATCGCTTCTCTAAATATATTTCGTATGTCACATCACTAATCCAACGCGGCTAATCATCCATCGACATTCTGAGACGGATGAAAAGCGTCTGCTCAGACCGATTAATAGCGACCGCACGGGCTTAAACAACACACGAATCTATATACTCGTAGAACCTTATCGCACAAGAAACAGAACGTAGTATCTATTGTATCGAACTACAAGGAGTTTATTATTGTCACTATTGAAAACACCTACTAAGAACTGTATGAAAACGTAATAAGGTTGACTTTCACATGTCCTTCAAGCAAAGATAAGAATGGTCTTCGGATACAATTTTCTTAAAAGTTTTCCAGTGCTCTCTGTAAAGTCCATTTCACGAAAGAAGTCCCGCAGACGTGGCGCTGCAGGCATGGGTTATTTTAGGAATGTTGCTAACTTAGCGTATAATAATAATTAGTTCCACTTATTTCCGCGGGACTTCTTTCGTGAAATGGACTTTAACTTAAGCCTGCCTGAAAATCTGTTTTCTTTTGTTTTATCGTGTCTATACCAATCACGTCTATGAAGTTTATGCACAAAAACGTGAACCTTTTTTAAACTGATATTTCAAGTGATTCCACTAACTGCGGTTGATGATCCACAAAAAAATCATAAAATTATTTTCTCTTTTGTTTTATCGTGTTTAGATAACATCACGTCTGCGGAGTATCCCTAGCGTATTTATTTGACCATGTACTACTATCGTAAATATATCCAAAAAGAACGGGTTAGGAGGTAAGTGGGCACAGAACACACGACTAACAAAAATAACCACTATACTCGTAAAGCTAAATCACAAATACGCTAAGTGTTGGGGAATTTTGGGTGACCCTTCAAAGAAACTCCAAATATGCTGATATTTAGTCAATCTTATATTGCGTCGATGACGAACAAAAATGGAATGAAAAAATGACACAAGCATGTACAGAAATCCTTACATCTAATTACTACGGAACGTTGATTTGCTTATTCTAAACGAGCAGGCGTAGGCTCGAACATGCCCCCGGACGTTGGAAGCAGCAGAGGCTTTCAACCAGCCGCAGAATCAACGGGCAGTGGGCAAATCCTATTGAAGGCTCTTCTGACGACTCCAGCGGATGTTTTGACGTCTGCCACACGAACAATTCCATCCGACCCTGGATGGACGGCGATGACTCTTCCCAATCTCCATTTAAGAGGAGGAAGGTGGTCCTCCTTTATGATGACCAAGGAACCCAACTTTAGCGTGTCTTTGCAGGTATGCCACTTGGTCCTTTGCTGCAGCTCGGACACAAACTCCTTACTCCAACGAGCCCAAAAATGCTGGCGTAGCTGCTCGATCCGTTGGAAACGAGACAATGAAGCAGTGGAGTGGTTCTGTAGATCTTGCTGCGGAAGTGACGTCAGCGGTCGGCCAACAAGAAAATGACCCGGTGTCAGTGGGGTGCAGTCCGCTGGATCGGATGACAGCGGCGTCAGTGGACGTGAATTCAATATCGCCTCAATCTGGACTAATGTGGTGTTAAGCTCTTCAAAGGTTAAGTTACAATTTCCCAACACTCGCCTAAGATGATATTTTGTTGACTTAACACCCGCTTCCCAGAGTCCGCCAAAATGAGGAGTATACGCGGGTATAAAATGGAATTTAATTCCGTCATTAGCCAATTGCTCGCCCAAGGAATTGCAATTAGATTTAAGGAACTTCGAAAGCTCGTTGCAGGCACCGACGAAAGACGTACCGTTGTCGGAGTAGATGTCACTGGGTTTTCCCCGTCGCGAGATAAATCTAGATAAAGCTAGTAAATATTTATTACTGGTTAAGTCACTCACCAGCTCTAAGTGAATAGCCTTGGTGGTGAAGCATACAAAGATGGCTATGTACACTTTTACCAGCCTACATCCCCGACCTTGCCTACTAGCAGCCATGATGGGACCAGCATAATCCACACCAGTGCTTTCAAATGGATAACCGCCTGGAAGGAGACGCTGCCGTGGCAAATTCCCCATCACAGGAGTAACTGTTCTACCCGACATGCGACAACATCGTACGCAATTACGATAACAACTCTTTGCTAGGCTTCGTCCGCCAATAGGCCAGTATGAATTCCTAATCGAAGCCAGCAATAACTGAGGGCCTGCATGCATCAACTTTACATGTTCAAATTGAAGTAATAATTTCGTAAATTTGTGAGTGGACTGTAAAAGAATAGGGTGTTTTTTATTAAAGGAAAAAGTTGAATTTGCTAAGCGTCCTCCGACACGCATGATCTTATTATTATCTAAGAATACGTTAAATTTTATAAGGGCGCTTTTAAAGGGCAACTTCTGATTATTAATGAGTAATTCATACTCTGGAAAAGAATCAATTTGGCTTCTAATTATAATAATATTTAATGCATCCTGCAACTCAACTTGTGATAGAAATTTACCAATAGAAGGAATTTTCCTACACAATTTTACAAACCTTAAAACTGTTGCTACACTACGGATCAGTCTTATATAACTAGAAAAACGATTAAAATCGATTAATGAATGACATTGACTATTGTTACTAACACTGGCGCTTAATAAAACATGAGATCGAGTTTCAGGCAGCTTGTCTGACCCTAATGATTTATGTTGAGACGGCCAATGAGACTGGACTTGCTTCAAAAAACTGGGACCACTCCACCACAAGTCCAACGATTGCAGAACACTAATATCCACACCACGAGATATTAGGTCTGCAGGGTTCTTGGCGGTTGGGATGTGTCGCCAAGTACAGTGCCCTGCCTTATCTAAAACTTCAGCAACGCGATTGCGCACAAATGGCTGAAGCTTAGAAGGTAACATCTGCAACCATCCCAACACGACGGTGGAGTCAGTCCAGCAATAGACATGATTAAATTTTAGTCGCAGTGAACTCACAACCTTCTCGCACAAACGAGCTCCAACTACGGCACCACACAATTCCAATCTAGGAATGGTGGTAGGCTTAATCGGCGCCACTCGACTTTTAGCGGCTAACAGACGAACCATATACTCACCCTGATCATTGGCACTACGAACATAGACGCACGCACCATACGCACGCTCAGATGCGTCAGTGAATACATGTAATTCAAGTAAAGTAAACGCATCACATATAACGAGCCGTGGGACACGATAATTATTGATAAGCGGCAATGCTTTGACAATAGCATTCCAACTAGCATTAAGTGCCGGGGTTAATGGCTCATCCCACGAGAGCTTGTCTAACCACATTCGTTGTAAAAACATTTTCATTGTGACTACGCATGGAGATAACAGCCCTAGGGGGTCAAAAATCCGTGCTATCACAGAAAGTATATCACGCTTTGTAACAGAATCCTTAGAAGGTAACGTTAAACTTGAAAACCCAAATTCGTCTGAACTAGAAAACCAGTCAAGCCCTAATAATTTATTGGGTTCATTAGATCCTATATCTAAATCTAATGACGACTGAGAAGCTCCAGAGACTAAGTTAGGGACGTTAGACCTCCACTTTCTAAGCGGCATGCAAGCAGATGCGAGTGCGTTAGTGACCTCTGTGCGGATAAACATAACTTCATTTAAATCATCACCGCCAGTCAAGAGGTCATCTACGTAAAAATCATGCTTGATGACGTCAGCTATCTTATCTCTGCTAACCGAGAATGAATCACACATAGATGGCGAAGTGAACTGACTGTCATTGGTTTGATAGTCCATGCCTATTTGCTTAAGGCAACGTGTAGCAAGAAATGGTGCACTAGCCGTACCATAAGTCACAGTATTTAATGTATAAACTTTGACAGGTTCACATGCATTATCACGCCACAGAACCTGTTGCAAGTACCTATCAGATGGGTGGACGTATATACATCTATACATCTTCGCAACATCAGCTGACAAGACAAACCTGTGTTGTCGAAACCGAAGAAGTATAGATATAAGATCGTCCTGCACTGTAGGACCTACCATCTGCACGTCATTGAAGGATACTCCTGAAGAAGTAGTACAACTTGCATTAAAAACTACACGGAGCTTGGTAGTCGTACTGCATTCACGCAGTACCCCGTGGTGTGGTATGAAATATCCACTGGTACTGTCATTATCCGTGTTTTCGGTCATATGTCCTAAAGTCTCATATTCAGACATGAAGTCACGATATAACTTACCGAACTCTGGCTTGGACTTCAGTCGGCGTTCCAGGGAATATAGACACTTAGAAGCCCTTTGGAAAGATTCTCCTAAAATAGAAGGGTTTTGCTTAACAGGAATACGAACACAAAAATGACCGTTCTCTAAACGTGTCGTATTCTTGACAAAATGCTCCTCACACAACTTCTCCTCAGGTAAATAATGTGAGGATTGTGAGTTAAACTCTTCTAGATTCCAAAATTTTACTAAATCGGTGCGAATTTGATTTAAATCACTGTTACTGTGTGAATCCGTTTGAGTTAAATTGCATGAAATATTAGTCGACATTAATTTACCGTTATTATAGGTAACCGGGCCAGAAACAATCCAGCCTAACAACGTTTCACACAACACTGGCTTACCTACTCCTAGTCTAATTCTCTGTGAACCAACCAAGTCCCAGAAGAGATCCGCTCCTATCAAGATATCTACTTCTGAAGGCTTGTAAAAGGTGGGGTCAGCTAAACAGATATTATCTGGAATATTCAGGTCTGAAATGTCGACTTCACGACAAGGCACAACAGTCGTTAATGATGGCAAAACAAAACAATAAAACTTAGCAACATAACTATTGTCTAATGATGTCATTTTCACATGACATGTTTTGCCTACGCGAGAACTTACGTTATTAATGCCATAGACCGAACCATTTATCTGACTAGTATTTAAGTTAAGCCGTGTACATAATCGTTCCGTCATAAAACACGATGTGCTACCACTATCAAGCATGGCTCGCACTATGTGCTCACGATCATTGTGATCACATAACTTGATAAGAGCGGTGGACAATAACACAGCACGTTGTTTACGCTCACTATTTAACGAACTGAGATCCGCAGATAAAGTTAAATTATTTGCACTTGCCGTCGCATCAGTGCTAGCCACGGCGTCAGTGGGTGATGACGTTGATACGGAATGGGACGAGCTACCGTGTGATTTGTTGTCATTATTGCAAGAATTCGCCGTACCTTTATTCTCCGACGAATGAATCAAAGTGTTATGTCGGCGCTTACATATCTTGCAACCCGGCTTTTTACATCGGTTAGCAAAGTGACCTGCACGAAAACAGTTATAGCACACTTTATAGTTAGGTATTAATTTGAGTCGGGCGTCTATACTAAGTGCAAGGAATTGTGAACAACTACTTAAAACGTGATCAGCTTTACAGTGCGGACACAACTTACTTAATTCAGTGCTGGAATTATTAGAATCTTGTGATACAACCATAGATTTCATCTTATTAGAATGTGAACTAGGCTTAATGGGAGTGGGATTATTGCTATTTCGTGCTGATTCTAATGTTTCTAACAAGTCAGCGCGAAGACGAATGAATTGAATGAATGCAGTAAATGTTATTGTGCCATCTTTGTCTATACGACCTTTGTGCTCCTCCCACTCACGATAAGTTAACTGATCCAGCTTCCTAGTTACTATGAATATTAATAAAGTGTCCCAATACTTTATGGGCTCATCTAACGATTCCAAAGCACGTAGATTTTTATTAATTTGGTCAATCAATCCTTTTAACGCAACAGAGGACTCCTTGGTAATAGCATTCAAGTTAAATAAAGATGACACATGATTTTGAACTAACAACCTTTTGTTATCGAAACGATCACAAATTAGCTTCCAGGCTGTATCGTAATTGCTTGCAGAAAACTCAATCGCATGGATTACAACAGCAGCAGATCCTTCCAGAGATGCTCGCAAATAATGGAATTTGTTAACTTGATCGATTTCGTCATTTCCGTGAATGAGGCTAGTAAAAGTGTCACGGAACTCCAACCAATTGCTAAAACTCCCATTAAATTTAGGCAACTGTATCGTGGGCAACTTAACAGGCTTACGTTGACTGATACGGGAACACTTTTCGCTACACATCGACTCATTATCGTTGTTATACTTACATAATAGCTCCTGTGACCTAGACAGTGCTTTGTAATACTGTGACTCAAATTCAGTACGCTCTGAGAATTGAGCTTTTACATCTTCTACAAGACATTCTAATCGCAACTGAACGTCATCGTAATGCTGATACAAAGACTCGATTCTTCCAATCCGTAATTGCAATTCCTTGACCTCACAACTAGTTAATTCCTTGTCACTGGATGCATCAAGGTAATTGATGAATGCAGTTAAGCGTCCTTTGTAGCTTCCTCGTTTTTTAACTAGTTCTCTTTCTTCGGACATACTGGGAATCGAATGCAGTCAACCTGGAATTTGTATAATAACAACTTAGGTATATTTTATACAATACTTAAATAACCTAATTTAATACCTGCGGTTAGCTAAACTATGTTGTAACAATTTAAACAAAGATATTAATACTGTTAATAGTGACTTCTATTTGTTGTAAATAATAAGTGAATACAAAACGAGATTTTTAGTTTAGACTTTTATTTTAGCTATATAAATTCCTTAAAACTTGAACACTTAATTACCTAACGTCGAACTTTAAGGCAATACACTAACAAATAACATTTAAATTGACTAATACGGTTTAATTAACTGAATAAAGACTTGTAATATATAATTATCTAACACCAACCTACGTACTATTAACTATTTAATATGAATAGTTAACTAAAATACTGCTATACAATTATAAATGTAGCAAAATATCTACTGGACTTTTCACTATAATAACAGAAAGAACGTATAATTGTATTTGCAAAATAAGTATCATCAAATAAATGAGAAACTGCTAGAAACTTTTCGTAAATAGGTACCTAAATATGTTAATTTGAACAATATAGGTATACAGGTAAATAAACCACTAACCTGATAAAATCCTTAATTATAGTTAAATAAGTACTACCTGAACGAGTGTTGGGTGATGATATTTTAACTCTAATATTCTTAACACCGTAAATTAGCATGAAGTCCTTTGTTCACAATAGTCACGTTGCCGGCTTATAACCTCCTTGGCAAAACTCCACGATAATATATCCAAATCCACAGATTTTTAGCAAATCTTCATGGGATTACCAATCCGGCTCGGTAATGGACCAAAATGTTGGGGAATTTTGGGTGACCCTTCAAAGAAACTCCAAATATGCTGATATTTAGTCAATCTTATATTGCGTCGATGACGAACAAAAATGGAATGAAAAAATGACACAAGCATGTACAGAAATCCTTACATCTAATTACTACGGAACGTTGATTTGCTTATTCTAAACGAGCAGGCGTAGGCTCGAACACTAAGCTAATTCGTAAATGGATCACAGAATCGAAAAATGTTTATAACATACCCCCAAAATCTAAGGGCTATCCAATGACACCTAATCCAAATACATAGGATGTAAAAAAGGAAGAGTAGAGGTAGTAAGGAAGCAAGTCTCTTATTGTACGTTTATATCAAAATTAGTGTTTAGTCTTTCGGCTGAAATGATGATGATGATGAGGAGATCTGAACAGCGAGCCGTGAGAACGCCCCTACAAGGGGGTGAGAGATAAACTCCACCCATGGGCTACCCCGCTGATGCAGAGTCTCCGGCCCCAGCTCGTGGAGGACGTGGTGAGCGCTCAGTTCCCTTCGCGAGGGGAACATACTCCTTCGCCCATGGCTCCGCCTCCTGCGGTGCCCGATGCGGACCATACTGCCGACGACGACGATGATGCTCCGGAGGTGACTGAGGTAGATCTGAGAGTAGCAGTAAGTAGGCTGAATACCAAGAATACCGCCCCAGGACCCGACGGCTTGCCTGAAAAAGCCTGGGTTCTGGCCTTGGAGGCTCTCGGGCATCCACTAAGGGGGCTCCTAAGCGCATGCTTGGAGAGGGGCCAGTTCCCACTTCATTGGAAGACGGGGAAACTGGTCCTCAATAAAAAGCCGGGGCGCCCAGCGGACTCTCTGTCCGCTTACCGGCCCATCGCGCTGCTTGACGAGGTGGGCAAGCTCTTTGAATGAGTTATTGCAGACCGCCTTGTCGGGCGGCTGGTGCGGGTCGGGCCGGATTTGGCGGAGAGCCAGTTTGGTTTCCGCAAGGGGTGGTCTACGGTGGCCATCATGCGCGTTCGAGCCCTCACGACGGAGGATACTGTTGCCCGGAGTGCGGTCGTCTTGGCAGTGTCTCTTGACATCGCCAATGCCTTCAGTACCCTGCCCTGGAGTTGCATTAGGGAGGCACTCCGGTATTACCGGATGCCGACCTACCTCTGTCGCGTGGTTGAGGTCTTTTTGACGGATAGGGCCGTCATGTACCCCGGTCACCAAGGAGAGTGGAACCGGCGAGAGATGTCGTGCGTTGTCCCACAAGGATCAGTTCTGGGGCTGCATCTGTGGGACATCGGTTACGACTGGGTGCTGCGCGCTGACCTCCCTATCGGCGTCAGCGTAGTCTGCTACGCTGACGACACACTGGTCCTGGCGCAGGGGAGTTCGCATCAGGCGGCGGCTGAACTGGCGGCACGTGGGGTTGCGACAATCGTCGATAGGATCCGGCAATTGGGACTCGAGGTGGCTTTACACAAGTCCGAGGCCATGTGTTTTTATGGTCCTTGGAACGCGCCACTATTGGGTTATGAAAAAGCATAGATGATGATGAAAAAGCAGCACCAGATGGATTACGCGCGGTCTTTGTGCATAGACCTTAGCCATCTGGCCGAAATTACGTTGCATAATTTCATAGTAATGATTTTAAACAGTAGCTTAAACAAGCTGGGTAAACCATATATTCAGTACTGAGCCACAAAACAGATAGGTACATACAGAAGGTACAGGCACAGATAACACGATAAATCACTCCATAAAACAATTTCAATGCCTACTGCTATAAAGGCTCGTACAGACTGGTGCGATATCTCTGGTGCGACAGACACCAACAAAGAAATTGTGCTACTAGAGTCGCGTCGCGCCCGCGATATCGCACCAGTCTGGAAACCTTAATAGCCTACACCTTCGAGTCGCTAGACGCTGCGAATGAAAATGTTTTGCTTTGTAATTGCGCGCCGCCACCACGCCGCGCCCGCCTCGCAGCTGTCAAACTCAAACTCAAAGCATTTATTTCAATTACAGGCACTTTTTAACTGTCAAAGAGTCGATCAGTTAGTCAGAAAGTTGAAGCTATTTGCCCATTCCAAAACGTAGATCTCTATGGAGAAGAACAGGCAAGAAACTCCAAGGACACTCTTTTAAATGAAGATATTACAAAATCCTGGGTACATTATTCTTGTCGCTTCTATATGTGAGAACAATGTAAAAAATAAATTATTTAAAGCCAATACAAAATATAAAAGATTACAAATAAGCCCTGGCAGATAGATTGGCAATCCACTGAAAAATGGGTCGCGTGAGTTAAGGAACCCCAATCTACCAATATTAGCTTTGTCAGCTAATAAGTATTTACTAGATGTATTATTTCCAAATATTCCATTGCTGGATCAGCGTTCATAATTATCTAGGACATGCGTCATATCTGATCACGTTGTGCATGTACTACGTTAGCAATAAAGTTAGTATATAAGATCAATATTTTATTAGATTAAGATGAATTACTGTTTAGCTGTAACTCTGTCCGAATAAAGTTATTTTTTAGATACTTCCGTTGTCGCTTACTTAATTCGTGCGACCCGGCCGGTAGGTAGTTAGCGCGCGTACTACATGGAGTGATTTATCTCGTAATCTGTGGTATAGGTTCCATACGAGCGAAAATAGTCGAACGTAGTTATTCCTACGTACGCTACGTACGGAGATCGCAAACTACAACGCTAAAGGTTATTTTGGCGCGTGACCAAAATTGGAACGCGGCCGCCATCTTGTTTTGAAAATACAATTTCCCCTTGACAATGTCACTTGTAGCCTTTGAGTATTTAGATGATTTAATTTTATTTATTTATTTATAGTTAATTAACACGGTTTAATACCAATTATATTAATTAACATAGAAAACAAAACTATACAATGCAGACAATTATGTCATAAACAATTATTCGCTACTTACTAACATGGAACAGTGGACACCCTCGCATACTGTTTCTCACAGAACATCAGACATACGCGCTTAGTTTTACTCCATTCGTCTGCAAACACATCACATTCAGGGTTGGCCATCAGGAGGGCATTGAGCATCCTTAAAATACGACACACAGGTGATTCAGCTCTGGCGACCGTTCTGCAAGGCAGTAGCGCGAACAGATTGTGTCGGCGACTTTGGCGGTGACCGATGTATTTGTCGGGCACAAATAGTCGACAGAAAAGGTCATGGAGCTCAGGGCAGTCGATACGACCGTTAAGGGTCTTCCCGTGAGCTGATCAAGGCCTCTTCTTACCTCCAACGAGTTGAAACCCAAAGTCCCTAGGATATAGTTGGTACATGTAAGGGTAGAAATTATAGGTTCTTTTAAAAAGATGTCTGAGAAATGTTTTCTACACTGCATGATAAATTTATACTCAAAGCTTGTAGCACTCTTTATTAAACAAATGCCAGTCGCGTGTGCCGCATTCGGGAAGCTGGCAATGTGTGCGAGGGTTCTCGTTCGTTTTATTAAACCTTCTAAGAGTTACCATATCTCAGGACTTGTTCTGAGATCTCAGGATTTTATAGGCTTTTGACAGTATTGCGTCCAAATTTAGGAAATCTAAGGGTTTTGCGTTTTTTTTTTTATAAAATACTATATTTAGGTTACTAGAGTTTTACAATTTTTTTTTTGTTGTTATAATCAACATGAAGGCTCGTCAGACTGGCGCGATATTACAGGCGCGACAGGCAGCGCGACCCTTGTCTCGCCTGCGATTTTGCGCCGGAGCACGAGCCTTAAACAAAAATCACAAATCAAAATCTTCTTTGGATAGTATCATACTCGTACCACAAATCAACGTAATTATCATCAACATACCAATTTAAAAACATATAATTTACCCACTATGGTTTTTTAAGAATCAACTTTTGTTAAGTGAATTGAATGTTTTTTTTTAACCATTAGGACTAAACTATGATAATCAAGCTTTTTGTCAGGACTTTTAAATTTTCCATCATTATGGTAACCCTAGACCTTCTGTACCTATCTATTTTGTGACTGGAGCTTCAGAGTAATTTGTCTCACGATTTTGACTCCGTATCTCAGTCAATTTGCCTTTTGACAGCTAATAAACCTTATCGGTGGAAAACAGTGGGCCCAGACGACCGAGACCGTATGGCCTTCAACTTTAGCGATAGACCATTATTTTGACACCTTAGTTTGACACCGACTTCACAAAATCATCGATATTTTCATCAATAATAGGGAACGATTTTGAAAATTCCTTTAAATTTTTCATTTGGTAGAGGAAACTTGCACGGTGGTTTTATATATTTTTTTAACCGATTTCTGAAAAGGAGGTTATTTATGTTTGTCTGTTTGTTTTTTTTTTTTTTGTTGTATGTATGTTCACCGATTTCTCCGACAAAGGTGGACCAATTTTGAAGATTCTTTTTTTGTTTGAAAGGGTGTACTTCCGATGTGGTCCCATTGTTAGCAAGGTACAATCTGATGAAATCCCATGTATTAAATCAAGGGAAATCCTAATATTTTGTAGGCACAACTATAGCGATTTGGATATTTTTTATAGTAACACTTGCATTTGCACTTGAAAATCACCATTTGGTGAAGTGGAACTGATGATGAAGACCACAGATGGCCCCCGGAACTACTTAATAATAAGTATTTCACTGTTGCGATTCGATTAGACACTTTAATATGGTTGCTAAGCAATTTATGCTCGTCACAATGCATATGGTGAGTGGCAGTTCTCGTGGTTCTTACCAAGAGAACTCCTCAACAATTAACGTCCTAGCATCGGGAAAAGCAATATTTTGTAAGTAAAAGGTGATGAGCAGTTGACATGAGGCTATTGTAACTTAGATACATTTTATTACAAAAAGACCCACTAAAAAGTGAAAAATAAAATACTTTTTACAAAAAAACGACAAACGGCTTCCAAATCGTCAGAAGTCGTCGGTGTCAAAAACTTAAATACAGACCCAAAGACACTGACTTCCGAAATTTATGTTATTTTTCACTTCGTAGTGTTTTTTTTCAAAGTGGGTTGTTTTTTTGTAGTTTTTTTATTAAATTTGTTTGGATAGTTTTGATCTAGCTACGTGTTTAATCACCTTAGTATATCGAGCCTGAAAAGGAAGAACATCGTAAGCGACATAAATTAAAATTTACAGGAGAGTTTTTATTGCTTTTTTTATTTAAGTAATTATTTATTGAAAAAGTGAAATACCTACATTATGTCGCTTACGGTGTTCTTCCTTTTCAGGCTCAATATCTTAATGATGTTATAAAACTCTCTGTCACTGTTGTTTACATAGAAAGTATGAGTGAAAAATAACAATAATAAAAATTAAAAAAACAGCTGGCTTCAAAAAAAAACACTAGAAAGTCAATAATTACTTTAATTTCGGAAGCCAGTAGCAAACAACGAAAATAGAGAACCAAAGATATTGACGTACGAAACCAAAGTTATTTTTAGGGTTCCGTACCCAAAGGGTAAAACGGGAACCCTATTACTAAGCCTCCGCCGTCTGTCTGTTTGTCTGTCCGTCTGTCACCAGGCTATATCTCATGAACCGTGATAGCTAGACAATTGAAAATTTCACAGATGATGTATTTCTGTTGCCGCTATAACAAAAAATACAAAAAAATAGAATAAAATAAATATTTAAGGGGGCTCCCATACAACAAACTTGATTTTTTTGCTCGTTTTTGCCCTATATTGATAACGGCAACAGGTAGACGCTTGAAATATTCACAGAATATTTAGTTATATATTCACTTTAAAAATAAATTATTATATTAAAATAAAACAAATATTTAAGGGGGGCTCCCATACAACAAACGCGATTTTTTGCCATTTTTATAGATAATGGTACGGAACCCTTCGTGCGCGAGTCCGACTCGCACTTGGCCGGTTTTTTTTTTGTAATTGAAACTGGGGCTAGTGGTTAAATAATAACAACCACGCGGGTAGAACGATGCGGTCCCGGCTGTTAAATGTAGATATAGGTAGGTGTCAAAAAGAAGGAGGTAGGTAATGCCCGTTTTAACTAACATCAAATGTAATGCCTAAATATTATTGCAAATTGAATTTTCAACTCACGGCGCTGAGCCAAGCGTAGAAAATCTAACAGTGGGGTTTTGATGCAAATATTTTCAATTTAATTGAAAAAAAAAACATAGGCTGTTATGGGGACTGCAGAAGAGAAAACTTATAGCTCAACGCGGCTATAATTTAACTTCACTTACTGCTACTATAGCATTTCGGCGCGGACATGTCAGTGACGCGAACCCATAAGTACTTCCTCTATCAAAAATTGATCAACGCGCCTAAAAAAGTTTTCACTGCAAAATAAAAAAACAAAATTGAGTTTCTGATTGAATTTTTGTTTTGCTAGTTTATTTCAAAAACTCCTAAATAGTAAAGTTTATACACTTAAATACTAGGTTTTAAATAATATAGAATTAGTTTAAAAATGTTTGTAAATCTCGATTATGATTATAAATATAATGCTTGGTCAATCCCTAGCATCAGTGGGATGACACTGACAGCTCACTCCATGCAAGTTTTCACGGTGAGATTGCAGCATTGACTTAAAAACCTATGGACTTGCCATACTTGTACCTACAAAATTAGCGTGACTACCTACAAAAATCGAGTACTTAAAATGGCTGCCTTTTATAGGGTTGTTACTGCGAGTGCGAGAGAGAAAGCAAGTAACTGTTTGACAGTACATTGCCGAGTTTTGTACCACAAAACTTGGCATTAAACATGGCGACCGGTCACGCATACACAGATTTTGACGTCACACAAAAGTCTTGCCAAATTTAGTCAGACAAACATTCAGATAATTATCTCTTTTTTCATAATTATGTAGCTCTTGATGAGTTAGAAAGAAACAAAACGCTTTTTGATATGACTGTGTCGATATGATAGATATTTGTATATTTATTCTTCTTAAAGTAGAATATGCCCTCTCCATAGTATTCCTTTCTCTATGGATTGCAGCATGTCGAAGATTATTTCCTACCGAAAATCGGTTAACGTGATTAAAGTTCTTCACTGCAAAAAGCCTGACATAAAAATAGAGGATCTATGATACAAGAGCAAGCGAAGCAAGCTCGGGAGGGAATTTAGGTAACCCGTTTGTACGGAAGATTCGAAAGGCTAAGGATAAGGCCAGATTCAAAAACCTAAACTGCTGTAAAACGAGTTAAATTTTTTTATTTTGCTTTTTTTTTTATTTAGGATGGGTTTGCTCTTGACTTTAGTCTAGGGCAGAGGTGACAGAGACAAAGTCGACGATGGAGTGAGCTTACCCAGAAGATGCCTGTTTACTCTAACTTTGAAGAGATTAGGGTTGTATGCGTTCGGAAACAGACGCAGGTAGAGAGTTCCACTCTTTTGCTGTGCGCATTATAAAAGTCATTTGGAAACGCTTAGTGCGAATTGGTGGAATACCAACAAGGTTTTCATCATAACTCAACAAAGTAAGTTCTCTTTCTGTTTAATGGACAAAAGAAAACAGAATCTATTCAAGGCGGGTGCTAAAACTTTCATTTTCACACGCACCTGTAGATACTATAATTTACATAATATTACACCACAAGTGCCTGTAATGGCCTGTATGTAATGAAAACAGACTTAGTAGTTCTCTTGGGAGCATCACTTATATACAAATTGTTCCCAAGAAAGTCTTCAAGTTTAAAAAGGATAGCAGATAGTCTCGACGAAATATTGGGGTTCAAATTTTTATTTTTGACACTTTTCCTCACTGTGCCGTGTGGTCACGGACGTAAAGAATAGCGCCATCCTATTTCTTCCCGTGGGTGTCGTAAATAGTGCCGTGTGGTGCCGGACGTATAGAATAGCACCACCCTATTTCTTCCCGTGGGTGTTGTACATAGTGCCGTGTGGTGACGGACGTAAAGAATAGCGCCATCCAATTTCTTGCCGTGGGTGTCGTAAATAGTGCCGTGTGGTGCCGGACGTAAAGAATAGCACCATCCTATTTCTTCCCGTGGGTGTCGTAAATAGTGCCGTGTGGTACCGGACGTAAAGAATGGCACCATCCTATTTCTCCCCGTGGCTGTCGTAAATAGTGCCGAGTGGTACCGGACGTAAAGAATAGCACCATCCTATTTCTTCCCGTGGGTGTCGTAAAAGGCGACTAAGGGACATACTAGAGAATGGGCAGCAGCGTTTTCTATGCATTTTAACACCATACTGCGATCGCCTACCCGCCTGCCAAGCGTGGCGATTATGGCAAACCCCCGCTTGGGGGAGGCCTATGTCCAGCAGTGGACGTCTTTCGGTAGAAATTATGAATGGTAAACATCTTGCGTCTCGCTCTCTGTGGGAGTGATTTCGTGATAAGGGACGGAAGTGTGTAACAGGAAGTGACAGCTTGAGCATGGAATAAGTAAGTTATTTTTAATAGCATGGAATTAGTGTACCTACTCATGGAATTAGTAAGTACTTTAAAGATTGTAAGTAGAGGGGTCGAATTTAATTTCAACTAGTGGACGACCACTAGTAATGAATAATTATTCGAATCAATATTTCAGTATTTAGCTTTTAAAATTTTGAGGTTAATTTCTGACTCTGCTCAGCAGTGCTATTCTGTTACCATATCACTGTGAAAACTTATATGAAGTGAGCGTGGAGTGAACTGTCAGTGTCATCCCACCTGATGCTAGGGATGGACCAAGGATTACATTTACAATCATAATCGAGATTTTGAACAGAAACTCTTTTACACACATTAAATTCGGTTTGACTAAATTTCTGTTTTGCTATTTTATTTAAAAACCCCGTAAATAGTAATGTTAAGACACATAAAAATGCTAGCTTGACTAGACAGCTCACTCCACGCAAGAATTCACGGTGAGATTGTTACAGAATCGACATGCAGTTGCTCATTACCAAGGTGAGATGTCAGGTGTTACACATCATCGACGACTGAAGGCTTGCTCTTTTTTTTCTGAGCGCTATCTCCCACGTTATCGTCTTTTAGCATATTTGGCAAAAACCGACATAATTATGGGTCCCCCGTATTTTTGCAGTCAACAACTGCGCGCAAAGGGGCATATTAATTATGTGTAAAAGAAGGCACTTGTTTACAAAAAACCGGTCAAGAGCGAGTCGGACTCGCACACCGAGGGTTCCGTACGTATATATGGTGTTGATGATTTCCAAAAAACTGTGCTATTTAGAGACATCGTTTTGTTTTTCCTGTAATCTTTACATACACTTCTATTAACTAGAATAATTTCAGATTTTTATCTATGCAAATTTCGGAGATAAGGGAACGGAACGGGAACGGTATTTTTTTTACATTTTTCGTCTAAAGTCGGAAACTATGCTGCCAAAAAAAAATAAAAAAATGTTTGAGAATGTGCAAACAGCATTCTTTCATAATATGATACCCCGCATGCCCTAGTAGCCTCACTTCAAATTTTGAAGACCCCCTTTCAGTCGTTGTTGAAATTAGAATTGTAGGTATAATAATGTCAAATAAGAAAAACATTGTCAGTGAAGTTTGTAAAAAAGATAAAATGTTTTTTTATTTTTAAAACATCGTAATTTGGGAGCAGTTAATAGACATTTACATAATTTTGCCGTAAATGAGGTACCAGGGAAGCCACATGTACAGCAGGAATTAATGCCAAACTTCCTTGTTTTCAACGTAGTCCTTAATCTTATAACACGACACGCAGTAGAAGCGACATGTGAATTGAGCAAGTGGCAGTTTTTATCCCCATTAACTTGGTACGCTGCATTACAGGCGCGATTGTAGTTGAACAATTTCTATGAAAACATCATGCACGCCTTTAACCTCTTCACAAAGATAAATAGAGCATTTTACTCTGGATGTCTTTTAACAAAATTTTATCCGAAGATCAGTCTTATCTTTGCTTCAAGAACATGCAAAAGTCAACTTTATCACATTATAATACAGTTCCAATTACCTAAGTGTTTTCAATAGTGACAATAATAAACTCCTTGTATTTCGATATAATAGATACTACGATCTATTTCTTGGGTGATAAGGTTCTATATCGATTTGTGTGTTCTTTAAGCCCGTGCGGTCGCTAATCGGTCTGAGCAGGCGTTTTCCATCCGTCTCAGAATGTCGATGGAAGATTAGCGGCGTTTGATTAGTGATGTGACCTACGATATATTAAAAGAATCGATAGTACTTTGGCTTCTTATTCTTACATAGTATTATTTATTTATTTATTGAATTTATTTATTTAACAGGCTAAGTACACACATATACACAAGCAAGAAGAAAGGAACAGAAAATTACGTACAAAGGTGATGCTTATTTCTAAGAAATCTCTTCCAGCATACCTGCGATAGGAAAGTAGACAAAAGAGATGTAGACAACTTCTGTAAGAGTAGAAGAAAAAAAAATACTATTCACTAGTTTAAATTTATATCAGTTTAATTTACAAATAACAATAATATATAATTGAGATAAAGAGATTTGAAAATGTCAATATTTCATAGCGTATGAAATAGGGCTTACAAGTATCGGTGGTTTTCATGCAGCGGCTCAGTTTTATGGTTTTACTCCTGAGGTATGTTTAATTGTGATTTCATCATGTAAACATTGAGGATTGAACTGAATTTGTAATCTATTTTATTTAATAGGTGCTTTTTTTTGTGGATTTTTCCTGGTCGTGTAATTTTGGTTCCTTTTTGTCGAGAGGAAATACTCATGGCTACAATTGCTCGCGGTAAATTGTAGAGCAGGTCTTACGAACTCCAAATTGATAAACCGATCAAAATCAAAATGACGTTCGAAAAAGATCGTTACTTAATAAGAAAACAAAAAAGTGAAAACAAAAATATCGATATAGTTATCACCACATCTCTACTATCGACAGCTACCTAACACTTGCAAGAAGCTTCTCGGTATATATAATGATATCCACAAAGACGCGCCCCACTATTTTTTGGTCGAGGGGGCCGCGGGGTGTTGGGAGTTTGATCCTAGCTGATTTATTTATCGTAGTGTGCGTGCGCACTCATAAGCAGTTCGTACGTATCGACAGCACTACAACACTAGCGAAAGGATGCACTTTAAGCGATAAGGAAAAAGAGTGGGGCGCGTCTTCGGGGATGGCAATAGTGCCATCCCCGAAGACGCGCCCCACTCTTACTTACTTCACAAATAAAATTATGCTTTTGTACATAGGTACAAAAGCATAATTTTATTTGGTTGCGAAATAACTTCTTATTAGCTGAAAGTGTAAAAATGCTGATCCATTTATTTGTGTTTTTTTTTTGTTTCATAAATGCCGTCAATAAAATAACAAGGTTGAAACGCCATCTTTAAAGTCGAAGACTAAGCGCACTCAGAGATGTCACTTAGTAACAAGAGCGAGTTGGACTCGCGCACCGAGGGTTCCGTACGTATATATCTTTTGATGTTGATGATTTCTGAAAAACTGTTCTATTTAGAGACATCGTTTTATTTTGCCTGTAATCTTTACATAAACAACTTCTATCACATAGAATAATTTTAGATTTTTATCTATGCAAACTTCGGAAATAAGGGGGGGGGGTTATTTTTTTTTACATTTTGCATCAAAAATCGGAAACTACGCTGCCTAAAAATAAATATGTTTGAGAATGTCTACAGCGTTCTTTCATATGATACCCCACATGCCTTAGTAGCCCCACTTCAAATTTTGAAGACCCCTTTTCAGTCCCTTTTGCAAAACCATATATTTTTTTAATTTATTTCTTGTTTGCAAAATAGTTGAGCAAACGTCATATAAACTATTCTAAATTTCAAGTTGATAGCATTAGTAGTTCTTGAGATATCCAGGTGTGACAGACAGACAGAGAGACAGACTTAGTCTCACCATAAGGGTTCCTTTTTACGATATTGGTACGGAACCCTAATAATTTATCATGTACCTACTTCACAATTGACCAGCAAATATTGGATCTCTGCCAGTCAAAAATATTACAGAATGAAAGTTAAGATAATAATTATGCTAATCAATTTATTAAAGTTAATAATTGATTGGATTAAGTGAGGTAGAGCAGTGGTGGCCCAGTGTCAACGACCGCGTCTTACGACGAGTTGTAGGTCGTAGGTTCAAACCCTGACAGGTGCTTAACTTTGTGTAAATTATTTCATCACCACTGCTCTCAAAACGGTGAAGGAAAACATCATGAGGAAACCGGCATGTCCTAGAACCAATAATTCGAAGATATGTGACATCTACCAACTCGAACTAGGCCCGCGTGGTGGATTACGGCCCACTCCCTCTCACCCTTGCGGAGGCCTGTGTCCCACCCAAGCAGTGGGAACATAATATGGTGATTATGCTAAGTGTGGTAGTAAGCATATAAGGTACAGTGGGTGGACCATGGAAGGTCACCATAGCAACTAAAAACCTTATTATTCCTTTATTTACTGGGAAAATAAAATGAACTTTGGTTAATTATTTAATAACATAAAAAATAAAATACTTACTATGGAGCTGATAAATCACTATCAAATTTTTGTTTTATTTAACTCTTCCAAATGGCCTTGCTAGGAACAGGATTCCTTATGGCCGATATCATAATACTGTCATTTTACATAAAACTAGCGTTGTAAAAATCAAAGATTCAAACTGCTTAGCATGGTCCTCAGTTATATCGAAAAAAAAAAAAAATTTTTTTTAGATTTTTACATTATATATAATATTTAAAAAAAAAATATGATTACTGGCCACTATCCCTACCAGTGTGTCAAATTAATGGCGCCACTATAGTGGCACGCTTTATGGAGCGAAATCGCGATCACACAACAGTAACTGCGATTTTTGAAAATCAGCTTTACAAAGGTCAGGCTTTATATGGGTCATCAATTATTCACACCAACCTCATAAAAAAATGACACCAAAACCTGTTTGATAAAGGTTTATTAAAGCTAAGTGGCACGTCTAGTTATGTGATATTAATGATTTCCCTTGGGGCTCCCAGTTTTCCTGCTACACGCCATATTTTTTCATTTTATTTATTTGATTATGGAACGTTATTTTCTGTCGGTCATTTTTATTTTATTAACTGTGATGGAAGTGTGATTGATTGATTTGTTTTTGTTTTAACTTTTTTAAATTTATATCTGTAACTTTTATGGTGTACATAATAAAGAGTATTCTATTCTATTATTACTGAGCGTGAATTTTGTAAAACATCAACCAGTTTATTGCGGCATTTACATCGCCACATGCGAACACGTATCACACTGTCGTCGCGCAAAATCCTGCATCGCGCAATCAGAGTTTACCGCGCGACTAGCATAATATAATAAAGTCCCGACTTCAATCGTCGGGCAGTTGCCCACCACATAGACTATATTTATGAAAGACATATATATGAAAGCTCACCAGACACAACACCCGTCTGGTCGGAGGATCCTCCCTTTTCTATGGAGGATTGGAGGATGAGTGAACTGTACACCTGCTCCTCATTCGTCTAAAAGTTAATTCGTCTAAAAGTTAAAGGAAGAAGTTAATCAACCATTTTCAAAAACCATCTGCGTACATGAACTTTGACGTCTATAAACAAAATCTTATTTTAGATATAAAATCTTATTTTAAATATAAAATTATCTATCAATAAAACTTCTAATTTGGAGTAAAATTTTCGTAATAAAAACCGGCCAAGTGCGTGTCGGACCGCGCACAATGAAGGGTGACGTAGTCGGGATGAATTTATCCCAATAACAAAGTTAACATTGTTTTTGAAGAACATGTATAACTCCCATGCATCGATATACGTCACGGTCAATTCTCCAACTGCAAATGTAAGTTGGTCAACTTTTACTCGTTAACTTGTAAAACCTACTTAGCTTTGATAGTTTTCCTTTTAATTTCGTTATATTTACTACTGCCATGAATTTTTTTTCCAACAACAACCATTTAGCTGGCAGGGGGAGGACACTTGTCTCTAACAAACTCCACGGACACTCGGTTACAAAATGTTTGTTACATCATTCATGTTGAAATTATACATGTGCGAACAATGCGTCAGTAATAAAAAGATTAACAAATACAAAATTAAATTAAATTCAAATAAGCCATAGCAGCTAAGAGTGGTCCCTACTGACGGCGCCCGTTCCCGAACATGACGCATGGATTATCACCATTTAGCTCAACCATTTTGAAAGGAGCTATATGATCCAACACACGCGCCACCATCAGCGAGACATTACAGTGAGCATGACATACTCTCAGCCGCCAGGGCACATTCACGTCAGTGAAAAAGTCAGCTTGTTTTTAAATCAATTCCAAAGATGACGTCACAAAAAAGTTGAAACAGTCCTTCTTGCATCGAAACAGGATTTGAAGGCGGACCCTGATGGCCTCCAACGTAATTCTAAAACTGTGAAGACTGCAGAGAGCGATGGCCATTCCATCATGACTACTCGTATCGAATAAAAAAGACGAATATAACTACGGTTAGGAATACAACTGAAACCGGTCAGTACACGTTTTAACATAAAGGTGAATCCAAATGAACACAAATACCAATATCTAGCGAATTGTCTTGTTCAACAACGTTCAACAAAACCGTTGTTTAGTTAAAGTTGTTGTTTCACAGCCAACATGTTTGTTTGTTAATATAAACAGGTAATGAATTTGATTTTTATTGAATAAATCAGCCTATAATGTTCCCACTTCCTCTCACAGAGAGGAACTGGGTCGTAATCCACCACGCGGGCCCAGTGCGGGTTGGTGGATGTCACATGTCTTCGAATTTTTGGTTCTAGGACATGCCGGTTTCCTCAGGATGTTTTCCTTCACTGTTTTTGAGAGCAGTGGTGTTGATTGAAATTTAATACACAAAGTGAAGTGCCTGGCTTTATATTGCCTTGCAATATAAGAATAATTACTTAGTTAGTTAATTAGTTATTAAGGCTACGATAACCGACTTTTAATGATTTTATACTGAGGATCACGTCTACACGAGTAGTGTTAATGGTTTGAAAAAATATAAGTATGTTAAATTAGAGCATTTTCTCAATAATTTAATATTTTAGATTATGTTTATATTACATGAACTTAATTTGTAAAGTTATGTCTAACGCGGATAAAAAACTGAGAATGGCGCAAAATCTACAAAGCGTATTTTTCTGAAACCTTCACCAATTTAAAGATAATTTAATTATTGATCTTTTAGTATACGCGTTATATTAAAATACCTTTTGTTTTGTGTATAATAAATTAATAATGTGTCAAATTGGGGACAGTGCTCCTTGATGGGCGAGTCCTATTACTGGCTGAACGTACGACGCGTTGCGTGAGCTCAGTACAGAACACGCAAGCTAACCACTCAAGGTCACTGGCATATATCTGAGTCTTAAACGGTTTCTCCATAACTTGATAGTAAAACAAATGTTGAAAGGAAATGCTGCAAAAAAACACGTTTCTGTAACGTTCAGGCTATCGTGCTATATAGGGGAGATCAATGATACTCGCGGCTGCGTTGAAGGCTTGTGACTTACTTAGATAATATTCACGTTTTCTTTAATGACACACATCATTTCGAACCTGGTCAAGAATTGGCTAGAAACTAATAACTAATTACTTTTTTATTGCCCTTTAAATTAATTGATGTATCCATTAATTTTACCAGTTCTTCGGAATTTGATAAAGTTTCTTGTATTCTGTTTTCCGCTGCGTCTGTGGTCTAGCTTCAATTACTTAATCCACAAAACTTGGGTGATTTCCTACGAAACCTAAGGTTAAAGTCTAACGAGAAACACGTTTCATAGATTTGTGGCAGTATCCACATCGCCACACGAACTACGCATCACACTGACGTCATCCGAAAATCCTGCATCGTGCAAGCAGAGTTTACCGCGTGACTAGCATCTAAACATCCCGACATCAATCGTAGGGCAGTTGCCCACCAGACACAACACCCGTCTGGTCGGAGGATCCTCCCTTTTCTATGGAGGATGAGTGAACTTTACATCCTGCTCCTAATGCCTCTATACTGGTGACCCCGACGTGATCTGAACATGCAACCTTTTGATGGTATATACAACATTATTTTTAGTATATGCGAAACCTGAATATATTTTGTTCAGAATAAGGAACTGAATCGATTTAAATATTTTTTTCACCACGTTATATTTTGTCCCAAAAATATTTAAGTGTGATTACCTACTGCCAAATTATTATCAATGAGCGCAAGATGACCCTGGAAGCGCGGGGGCGTCGTTAGCATGTTTTTGTACGGACAACCCGGTAATTTAACAACTTTATAACTTTGTGATTTTTCATGATAGTTTTGAAATTTTGTACATAGATTCTTTACATAAAAATACTAGACACGTGTTTCGGGTTTCGCATATACTAAAACTAATATTGTATATCATAGTGCTAGAGGTCGGTACTGTTTTCCGTTTGGCGCTTTGTCTGTGGTTGGAGGTAAGCATGCTTCAATCAATAAACTCTTAGTAACTGGGACATAGGCCCCTTCCAATTTGCCACAGCATCCTTCCTTTAGAGTAAAATTGTTGATAGATATTTGTTCGTCATACAGGACGTGTGTAGCGAGGATAGACTAGCGTCCATGTAGATAGGTGGGTGACTTAAGCTCTGTTCTGACGTCTTTAGCTATTGATTCGATAAAATTCATACTTAGTCATATCCATACTAAATAAAAAGGGTGATCCAATCCGAGGTTCCAATTTCGACAGCTGTTCAGACTTCTCTGCGTAAGTCGACAAAGGAATAGTACATTTTGAAACAAGTGGAGAATGTTCGTTGTTGCATTCGAGGCGGAATTAACACCCGAGCCGTAGGCGAGGATGTTTTTGAGCCGAGAACTGCAATAACGAACATGTCCACGTGTATCAAACGACGTTTTTCAATACACTTTTGAAGAAATAAAATAAAATAACGATGAATATTAAAACTGGTAATTTAATATATTAAATAACCATTTAAATGACTTTTGAGAATTCAATGCTAAGACGTACGGACTCATTCATTTTTCCTCGTATAAAATCTATCCCATTTTATTCTATGTATGAAAACTCCTTGCCACTAAACTTTTTAAATTGACTTAAAAACTCAACTGCAAAACTAATGATAGAGCTCGTAAACAAAAGTCACGACCGCGTAACAGAAAGATGCCTATGCAAAAGGTTTAATTTTCGAATCATAATTATAGCCTCTGTTACGCCATGTTTAACAACTGTCTTGAAAAACCTATTTACTTATGAATAGTCAAAAGAAAACCTTACTTAACCGGAGCAGGGTGCAAAAATTTTGCTCGTTTCACTCGCTCTTGCATTCTACATTTTCAACTTTTCTATATTAAGTCAACAAAACAAAGTAATTCCTTTTTCTGCATAAATGTTCAATAGAAAATTGTAATCTATGCGGGTTACAAAAATGTTGAAACAGAAAAGCTAGAGGATCAAACGAATAGAGGAGCCTATTCGTCTGATCCTCTAGCTTTTCTGTCGTCGCGTAGTATATCCTATTTCTGTATGGTCAATGGTCAAAAGAAAACCTAACCTTTTCGAGGCAGCGTGTTAAATATTTCAACGTTCATTCCTTAGTGGGGGGAGGGCATTTAGTTTTGTCCCGACTAGCTTAGTCCACCGCTGCCCGTGGGCCGTAGGCAAAAGCTTGTTATCTATTTATGCTATGCTAAGGTCTTCCTTATCTGAGTGCTCGATAACCCCGTATCAGGTTCACTTTCTATTTCCTCAGTCTCATAGTCCAATGGGACGTTATTCTGACACGAACGGAGTGAAATTACGTGCATGAAAACCCAGTTCTATACAACACCCTAATTGCCTAAAACACTATCAATCACAATCTAAATGATTCTGAAGTATGGGCGATGCAAAATTTAAGACAAACTATTTGTTCAATGTTTTTGTCCATCAGGAAATTCGCAATACACAATGATCTAACTAAAAACAGCACTGTATTTTAATCTAAATGACAGTGCAACTCAAACTCCGCGCCAAAATGGAAAACAGTTGTGCCAATCTAACAACAAAAAAAATACAAAAAATATTTGGAACCATATATAATTATAGTCGCTGGGGCAAGATTTTGGCATAGTGGGAGTAAGTTTACGCTTGTACAATTAGTGAAAAGAAAAAAATATCGCTTTTATTGCTTGTAATTTTTCTATGGTTATTGCCAGAAATTAAAGAAAGGAGAGAAACATCTAAGTAACGATTCTTGCCAAGTTACGTGACGGCGACTACACGAGTGATCCATTCCCGATACTTTTTTGACTGAATGTATAATATATTGCTAATCCATTGCTTCATAAGTTCGAAAAATTCGTCTGTTCAACAACGTAAATAACACAATCAAAATTAAACCCCCCAATCTACTGATAGTGTGTCACGCAACTACCCTGCAGTTTTATCAGAAGAACTTCAAAGGCACAAAACAAAAGAAACCACTTAAATTATTTGAGATTTAAGATAGATTTTAAGATAGATAGGTACTATAGAGGCTACTTTTTTTTATTATTTAGGATGGGGTTACTTATCTTAGTCTAGGGCAGAGGTGACAGAGACAAAGTCGACGATGGACTGAGCTTACCCAGAAGAAGCCTGTTCACTCTAACTTTGAAGAGATTATGGTTGTATGCGTTCGGAAACACAGACGCAGGTAGAGAGTTCCACTCTTTTGCTGTGGTGCTAAAATACATTTGGAAACGCTTAGTGCGAATTGGTGGAATAGCAACAAGGAAGGGATGATAACCTGCAGTGCGTCTAGATGTCCGAAAATAGAAGGGGGCCGGTGGAATTAGGTCGTGGAGTTCTTGGACACACTCACCGAAGTACAATCTGTAGAAGACCGACAAGCAGGCAACCTTGCGACGATGGGCAAAGCTGTGAAGATTGGCATCCACCAGTTTTACGTCCCCAATGAGCCTCTTAGCTCTGCGTTCCACCGAGTCAAGCGCGGCAAGTTGGTATTGGTAGAAGTAATGTCATTGAAAAATTGTGATCCATGTCTTAACGAAAATAAACCGTGGTTAAGTCATCTAGTCGTTTTATCACTACGAAATTTTGCACAATTAGGCATTATACTCGTACTTCCTCTGGAGGTGACCGAGGTAGATCTGAGAGTGGCGGTACGTAGGCTTAATGCCAAGAATACCGCCCCAGGACCCGACGGCTTGCCTGGAAAAGCCTGGGTCCTGGCCTTGGAGGCTCTCGGGCCTTGACTAAGGTGGCTCCTAAGCGCATGCTTGGAGAGGGACCAGTTCCCACTTCGTTGGAAGACGGGGAAACTGGTCCTCATTAAAAAGCCAGGGCGGCCAGCGAACTCTCCGTCCGCTTACCGGCCCATCGTGCTGCTCGACGAGGTGGGCAAGATCTTTGAAAGAGTAATTGCAGACCGCCTTGTCGGGCGGCTGGTGCGGGTGGGGCCGGATTTGGCAGAGAGCTAGTTTGGTTTCCGCAAGGGGCGCTCTACGGTGGATGCCATCACGCGCGTTCGAGCCCTCACGACGGGGGATGCTGTTGCCCGGGGTGGGGTCGTCTTGGCGGTGTCTCTTGACATCGCCAATGCCTTCAATACCCTGCCCTGGAGTTGCATTAGTGAGGCACTTCGGTATCACCGGATGCCGACTTACCTCTGTCGCGTGGTCGAGGCCTATTTGACGGACAGGGCCGTCATCTACCCCAGTCACCAAGGAAAGTGGAACCGGCGAGAGATGTCGTGCGGTATCCCACAGGGATCGGTCCTGGGGCCGCATCTGTGGGACATCGGGTACGACTGGGTGCTGCGAGCCGACCTCCTTAGCGGCGTCAGCGTAGTCTGCTACGCTGATGACACGCTGGTCCTGGCGCAGGGGAGGTCGCATGAGGCGGCGGCCGAACTGGCGGCACGTGGGGTTGCGACAATCGTCGATAGGATCTGGCAATTGGGACTCGAGGTGGCCTTGCACAAGTTCGAGGCCATGTGTTTTGATAGACCTCGGAACGCGCCACTGTCGGGTTCCCAGATAACGGCGGGAGGAGGTCACATTGGTGTCGAGTCGACGATGAAGTACTTGGGACTCGTCCTCGACAGCCGCTGGAACTTCGTGGAGCACTTCCGATGTTTGGCTCCCAGACTGGAGAGGGCCGGGGCTGCTTTGAAGCGGCTTCTGCCCAATCTAGGGGGTCCAAACGCCTCCTGCCGGAGGCTCTACGCAGGGATCGTGCGGTCCATGGCCCTTTACGAGGCACCGGTGTGGGCGCGTTCTCTGAGGCTGCGACCAGCCCAGTGGTTGAATGCGTTTCAAAAGGTCATGGCCATCAGGCTGGTACGGGGCTACCGCACGGTCCCCGGGAGGCGGCGAGCCTCCTTGCCGGACTGCCGCCGTGGGATCTGGAGGCAAAAGTCTTCGCGCACATTTGGGAGTGGTGCGAGGAGGTGAAACGCCGGGGTGAAACTCCGCTGCCGCGAGAAATCGCGGCACAGCGGACGGAGCTCCGGCGGGATCTCATGGCGGCATGGAGAGTGCGATTGTCGCAACCCAGCGCTGGGCACGCCACAATTGTGGCGATAAGTCCCCTCTTTGAGGAGTGGCTAGAGAGGCGCCACGGCGTCCTCACCTTCCGCCTGATGCAGGTCATCGCCGGACACGGTTGTTTCGGAAGGTTCCTGTTCAGGATAAAGCGGGAGGAAACGCCCGGGTGTCACCACTGTGTGGATCACCCGGAGGACACGGTGGAGCATACGGTGGAGGTCTGCCCGGCTTGGGCGGAGCACCACCGTGTCGATCGGCGGCGGCGCTCTCTCGCGTCCGGTCCTGGTTCAGGCCATGGTTCGGAGCGAGAGCGCATGGGAGGCCGTCATCTCCCTCTGCGAAGCAGTAATGCTCGCGAAGGAGGAGGCGGAACGCGTGAGGGTGAGGCAGGGTTCGCGCCCTCACGCCCTTAGCCGCCGCAGAAGACGCCCCGGGCGTCGAGAGTCGCAAGCTGATTTCCGGCCACCGTAGGCGCGGGCCTGCGGACGGTGAGCGATGGGTAGCTCGCCGTCCGATAAGGACCAGGCCCGGGTCGACGGTGCGTTGTGTTTCACGCGTGCCTCAAAGAGATGTCAGCACCAACTGACGGGGTCCGTTAGGGCCAATGCCTGCCAGGGTTGCGAGTTTGTCCGAAAGGGATATCGTGGCCCTGGCACACAGGCAACGGAAGGAACACGGGTGGGTTTTAGTCAGTAAAAGTCTGACACGCCCTATTATATATGTTATTTTATAATTTCCCACCCAAAAAAAAAAGGCATTATACTTCTAAAATAATTTTCGTTTCCTGGACATGAATGCGAATTGCGACTTGACATGCAGCTTAGGCGTACCACACTCGACTGAGCGAATTTTGCCCACTAGGACAAATGTATCGGATTACGATTTTGTTCGCTATGCCCCGTCTATTGTTAAAAACAAACGAGAGCAACATTTGTTTCTGAATCTCAACACCAAATTCTAAAAACGAATGATCTCAAGCAATTTAGACAATCAGACAACAGAACCGCAGACATATAGACAGTCAGACAGTACGAATTACTGCGTACAGCATCGTCACCTCGTTTTAGCTGCTAACTGCTGATTTCGAGTCGTCGGAGCTGGCTAATACTGGCTTAAAGCCCCCCACAGACGAGGCAACTGTGGGCAACTGTTTAATTTTCTTTTTACCGACGCCGCCGCCGCTGGCAGACTTAATTCGCTTAACGTTTGTGACTGGTGAGCTTGTTAATTATACTTGTTAACGTACACCTCACCTGCAAATAAACCCGACATTCATACTCTTTTCATTTAGAGGAGTTGATACATTAATCTTGACGTACTGTGCTTACATTAGATTCAGGGCCGGATTTAGGGCAGGGCAACAGGGGCTCTAGCCCTGGGCCTACACAAAGAAAGAGCCTCCACAATTTGATTTTTTTAGATAAGAAAGAAAATACATCCTTTGTAGGGCGTAGGCCCGTAACCCGTCAACGACATGGGTCGTTGACGGTTTTTCCGTTAACGAAACGTCAACGTTGATTGTTGTAGTAACTAGTTAAATTCGTCAACCAGTTAACTTGCATCGTAAACAGTTCATTCCCAGTTCGGCCCCAACATAGTTGGGGAAAGGCAGGTTATTGTGTATCAAAGAAAAAAATGTTCACATTCACAAGGTACCTTTTAAGTAGTTTTTCTTTTGTCTGTTCTAAATACATTTTTGGGACCTCCACTTCTTGGTTGCCCCAGGGCCTCCACACCTCTAAATCCGGCCCTGATTAGATTCCGAAGCAAAAATAATGTTTACAGATCATTCATAATATTCTTTTGCGCAAGCTGATGGTGTGATTAATACTCGAAAGATACACACGGTGTGTAGAGGTTTAACGAAGTTGAATTCATTGATGAGAGAGAGAGAATTGAGTGATTGAGTGTTGAGTGATGTGTGTATCAAAGACCTAACTTTTTTCAGTTCACATGTAGACGGCATGTGGACTGGATCGCCCGGAGGACACGGTGGAGCATACGGTGGAGGTCTGCCCGGCTTGGGCTAAGCAACGCCGCGTCCTCACGGAGGCGATCGGCGGCGGCGATCTCTCGAAGAGGAGGCAGAACGCGTGGTGGAGAGGCGAGGTTCGCGCCCTCACGCCTCTAGTCGCCGCAGGAGACGCCCCGGGCATCGGGAGTCGCAAGCCGATTTCCGGCCACCGTAGGCGCGAGCCTGCGGATGATGGGTAGCTCGCCGTCCGATAAGGACCAGGCCCGGGTCGATGGCGCGATGTATTCCACGCGCGCCTCAAAGAGTTGTCAGCACCAACTGACGGAGTCCGTTAGAGCCAATGCCTGCCAGGGTTGCGAGTTTGTCCGAAAGGGATATCGTGGCCCTGGCACACAGGCAAATGAAGGAATACAGGTTGGTTTTAGTCAGTAAAAGTCTGACACGCCCTCCAGCTCCGCCCAGAGCGGGAGAAGTTATTTGATAATTTCCCACCCAAAAAAAAAAAAAAAAGGCGGCATGTGAAACTCAAAAAAAACTCAAAGCATTTATTTCAATTAAACCAATTACAGGCACTTTTGAATTGTCAAAGAGTCGGTCAGTTAGTCAGAAAGTTGAAGCTATTTGCCCATTCCAAAACGTAGATCTCTATGGAGAAGAATAGGCAAGAAACTCCAAGGACACTCTTTTAAATCAAGATATTACAAAATCCTGGGTACATTATTCTTGTCGCTTCTATATGTGAGAACAATGTAAAAATATAAATGATTTAAAAAACAATATAAAATATTACAAATAAGCCCTGGCAGATAGGAGAAGACCAGTCACAACTGACGGCGCCCGTTCACGAGCATGACGCGTGGATCAGCACCATCCAGCTCAACCATTTTGTAGGGAACCGAATGATCCAACACACGCGCCACCATCAGCGAGACATTTAAGTGAGCATGACATACTCTTAACTGCCAAACTTTTTTAAGTCAACATACATCATAACATAATAAACGGCTCCATGGTGCTCACATTTACAAAAATTGAAAAAAATGCTTTTAAATTATACAAAACTATAGCTTGCAATGCATTTCAAAGATCAATAAAATTTTACTAGCAAAAGGATAAACATAAAATTACCTATTGAAGTATTCAACAACTACAACTTGATTAAGTACATTTTATATAATAAATATGATTGTAATGTCAGAAATAAAAAAGGGGGGAAGTATCTCTTCCAAATATTAAAATTTTAACAAGTGAGCCCAAGTGGTTGTGGAGCAGGACCAGCATTAAGCCAAGCATTTTTATCTACGATATAATCATCCAACCTATAATATGCTTGTCTACATAGTGTGCGTTTAATGCATGTTTTAAATTTCTTCTCATTTAGTTGAAGAATATCGAGTGGTATTTTATTATAATATTTTACACAATACCCCATAAAAAAACTGTGTACTTTTGACAATCTGAAACGTGGTTGATCTAATTTGTTCCTATTTCTAGTATTAAAATTATGCCTGTCACTTATCTTTCTGAAAAGATGTAGGTTTTTTCTAACATACATAATATTTTCATAAATATATTGGCAAGGTACCGTCATGATGTTAATTTCTTTAAACAGTTCACTTAGAGAGTCGCGTCTGCGGAGGTTGTAGATGGCTCTGATAGCCCTCTTTTGCAGAACAAAGATAGAAACAATATCTGCAGCCCGTCCCTACAGCAAAATACCGTAAGACATGATGCTATGAAAGTAACTAAAATAGACCAGTCTCGCTGTATCCACGTCTGTTAATTGGCGAATTTTCCAAACAGCGTAGGCGGCTGAACTTAGCCGCCCTGCAAGTGATGTTAAGTGAGGACTCCACTGCAGCTTAGAGTCAGCGTGATTCCCAGGAAAACAGTTTTTTCAACGAATTCTAGTATCTCTTTGTTCAATACAACGTGACATTCACTACTTCTAACATTCGGTAACGCGAATCTTATGCATTTAGTTTTCTTCTCATTTAATACCAAATTATTTACAGTAAACCAATTATGGACCATAATCATAGCGTTATTTACGTCGTCAAGCTCCTGTGCATGTCTGCTTACTTTAAAAATCAGTGATGTGTCATCAGCAAATAACACCATTTGTGGTCGGTTTTTCAGTAAATGAGGTAAATCATTTATATATACTAAAAAGAGGAACGGACCCAATATTGAGCTCTGCGGTACCCCCATTTTGACTATTAAACACAATGAATTCACACCATTTATTTGAACTTGCTGCAATCATCATTCAAATATGATTTTACTAAGTTAAGCGCAAGTTTACCCAGTCCGTAATGCTCAAGTTTCAAGAGCAGTGTTTCGTGATTTACGCAATCAAATGCCTTGGAAAGGTCACAAAAGATGCCTATTGCGTCTTGTGCCATTTCCCATGCGTTAAAAATGTGTTTCAATAATGTAACACCGGCGTCAGTTGTACAACGTCCTTTGGTGAAACCATACTGTTGATCGTGTAAGATGTCATTACGATTGAAGTGATTGAGCATTTGATTTAACATTACTTTTTCAAACACCTTGCTGAAAACAGGCAAAACCGATACAGGTCTATAATTATTAGTGTCTTTGCTGTCACCGGATTTAAAAAGTGGAATAACTTTACTATACTTCATTAGATCTGGGAATATCCCTTGATCTACACACAAATTAAATATTAAAGCTAGATATGGTGCAATTGTCTCAATAATGGATCAAACTTTAGTAGACATGCCCCACAGATCTTCGGTAATTTTAATCTTAAGTTTCTGTAGTTTTAATTGGAATATTTGTAAAGAAAGTTGCAAATTCCTCAGCAACATTAATGTTATCGCTAACGAGACCGCGGGAAGTTTCCAGTGTGTAATCAGTATTATGTCTTTTGTTCCTGTTCGTTTCATTGTTAATTATTTTCCAAACTGTCTTTATTTTATTGTCTGCTGATTTAACCTTATTGCTAATGTATGAAGCTTTAGCCGCTTTGCAGACATTTTTAAAAGTTTTAGAATAAGTAGCAACATACTTATTAAAAGTTTCCGTGTTTATATACGGCTTAAGGCCATACAGTTCAAATAATCTTTCCCTACTCTTCCTGATACCTTTAGTTGCCCAGTCACTGAATAAAAACTTGGGGCAAATAGTTTTAGTTTTTTTCTTAAAATTATTATTGAACTCTGTTTGCACTAATGAAAAGAATTCTTCATAAAAAATATTCCCATTGTTCATACTTAAGCCATGAGCACTTTTTTTTTTTTTTTTTTTTTTTTTTTTTGGTGGGAAATCATCAAATAACTTCTCCCGCTCTGGGCGGAGCGAGAGGGAGTGTCAGACTTTTACTGACTAAAACCCACCGTGTTCCTTCAGATGCCTGTGTGCCAGAGCCACGATATCCCTTTCGGACAGGCTCAGATTTAAAGTGCTATTAAATTTATTTAAATTACCCGATGTTATTGGTCTAGTTTGTATCTGCACTTTCTGTAATGGTGTGTTGGACTCAAAAGTAACGGTTTGACCGCTGTGATCCAAAGGGAGATAATTTACAATGGCTTTATCTAAATAGTCACAGCAACAAAAAACATTATCAATACATGTTGCAGTAGTTGTAGTTATTCGCGTAGGTTCAAAAAACACATTTGACAGATTAAATGATTTGAAGAGGCTTAATAATCTACTGCTATTTGAATTATTTTCCAAAATATTAATATTGAAATCACCACAAATAATTACTGATTTCTTACCAGTTGCAAGTTTTGCTAAAACCTCTTCCATTACTGAGTCAAATATAGAGTAATTTAGATAATTTGGGGGTCTGTAAACGCACACTATAAAATGCTTATCTAGCTCAAAACATGACAATTCAATGGTATGTTCAACCGATAGTTCCACGATGTCTTTACGAGTCTTAGATTTTATACAATTTTTAATTAAGATTAGTGAACCTCCACGCAGCATGGATTTTCGATTAAAACAACTGCCCACATTATAGTTATCATAATTAATTAGCATTTCGTAATCTTTCAACCAGTGTTCAGTTATACAAATAATATCAAACATTGTTTTTTCTAAAAACAATTCTATTTCTAATTGTTTGGAAGAAAAACCTTGAATATTTTGATGAAACAATTTCAAAGAATTCTGCTTAGCCCCTTTTTTACAATTAACTAATTGAGTGCTAGAAGATACCTTGTTGATGGTGAGATTAATAACACTGTTACTGGTACCTTCTGTTGTCTTACTGACTAGTTTAAATTACTAAAGCTAGCTACCTTAATATTAGTATCATTACTAATTTGTTTGGTGCTAATAACAGCAGACTTCGACATACTACTTATGTCTGAGTTTATAATAAAAACTAATAGCCATGCTATTTGGCGTCTAAAACTAATAGGCAGATACGCTGTATCCCTAGTCGATTTTAATTTCTCAACAAAAATGTTGGTATCAAAAAATATAAGCTTGTCACTATAGTGAGTAACTAATAACTGCATGTGGTTATTTAGCATAAGTATATTATGATTTTGCCTACTTGACAAGTGCTGAAAGTATGGAAAAGCACACAATATTATTTTCTGACAACTAATCTTTAAGAGTTCAGTGACATTAGTACTATTACCTACAAATATAGAAATAATTGCATTTGAATCAAATTCTTTTCTAGTTACTGAAGCCATTATCTCTTCATAGGATTTCCCAGGCATACAATAATTAACAGCAGAATGACTCAGGTTATTACTTAATAATTTACCTAACCCTCTCCCTAAACTATCAGAAAACATAATGGAACAATAACAAACTTTACTAGAACAAGGGAGTGAAGAAGTCTCTGTCAGTGCTACTTGATGTGAACCCTCCCGAGCTCCTCCAGACCGGGACGGGTCCTCCGTTGCCTCAGGTTGGAGAGCCTCAAGGTTAGGTGCCCTTTGACAAGAAAATTGCGTGGTGCTGAGAGTCAGCGGGTCTAATCTGTCTGCCTCATCATTACACATTTCCACTAACTCGTTTGCAGCAAGGATGTGTTCCTTTATTTGTTTTTGAGAGCTCACATACTTAATATGAAGTAAACGTAGTGACTCTTCAAGTACATTAATTTCAGACTGTAATTGTTGAGTGTCAATCTGATAAATGTTTGTACTGTCTTCTAATTTAATTTGATAGTTTTTTAATTTATTTATTAGAAAAACACGTTCTTTCCTTAGTTTAGTATTATTGGAACTGTGTTTTTGTTGTTTCTTAAATTGATTGCATCTATTTATGATTCTATTTAGTTTTGCATATTTTTTTATTTTATTTTGACTAACTTTATAACTAATATTATTTTGTTTTAATATAGAATCTTCAGTAAGATCTATTGTTATTAAAGAATGAGGGTTGCAACTAGTTTTAAATAATTCATTATTCAAGTTAATTGTTTCCTTAGCTTGAGTACATTCTTTTTGTTGCTGTAACTTAGTCATTTGTACATTTGTATGAATTAATTCTTCCGTGGACGGCCTAACTTGTTCAAAGCGAATTGGCAATATTTTATTGGCGGCAGAGCGTCGTTCACAACATAGTTGAATATTTTTTTAGCCAAATGGACTTATTGGTTCTCATAAGACACAGCCTCTATTACAAAGGAAGTGCAGTAGGTAATAGGTACGAAGCAGCTACCAGCAGTTACGTAGGTAGTACTCACACAGGCATCTGAAGGAACACGGTGGGTTTTAGTCAGTAAAAGTCTGACACTCCCTCTCGCTCCGCCCAGAGCGGGAGAAGTTATTTGATGATTTCCCACCAAAAAAAAAAAAAAAAAAAAAAAAAAAAAAAAAGACATAGAGAATGGACTGAGCGTTAGCATCACAAAAGTGACCACCCTCTAGAAAGAGACAAAGCTAGTATGCGGCCAAAATCTGTATCTTTTCTGCAAGCCTGTAATAACAACGGCTCAGAGTTCCAATTTTAATTTATTGGAAAAACATTGAAAATTATAGTGACTAATAAAAGAAAAAGTAGTTATTTCTATATTAATACACATAACTTATCATCACGCCTGTAATAATAATAATATGTTACAAATTGTATTTTTAGACTTACTGGCTTAGGTTCAAGACTGAAAAAAATATTTTCATCAATCATTTTTCTTCACAAGAGAAATTGAGACAATTAAAATAAAAAATATATTTTTTCTCTTAGAAGGCAAACTAAGTCTTGATAGCTTTATTGAATTGAATGAATAAATATAATATCGATTAAATGTCAAAGATTATATAAATCATTTTACAAGTATGAAAGTATTTAGTATCATGCTGAGATACGGGCCTTTTGGGCTCGTACAGGACTTTCTGTTTGTATTTTAATTTTTACTTTGTTTTAATTTTAGTTTTGTTCTTTATGTTTCTGAGTGTGTTTTCTTTTTTTAATTTGTGATCTGTGCGAGTCCCATTAAATGCTTTTTCTTTCTTTCGTTCTTTATTTACATTTGGGTTTTTTTTATATATTTCAATTTAAATTAAAGTCAAAACGTCCTTGAGCCAAATAAAATTCTAGAAAGAAATAACTACTGGCCGCACAGGTCGCTTTATCTCTCTCATACTTTTCGGTCTGTATTCTCTGCACAACTGATTACGGAACGCTCAGTCCATTCTTTATGTCTATGGTAGAACTTGACAACTTGACCAACGACAAAGCCTAAGGACAAAGCTAGTGTCAAAGACCACGACCCATGCATCCTTTTCTAACTTTTAAAACTATCTAGTATCATTAAACTAAAAGCACCTGAGTATCATGCTATTTTTATAATACCATTATTCGTAGGTATTAAACGATAACATTTTACCGTTTCATCAATACCAAAGTGCCAAAACACAACCTCTAAAAATACACTCACAGTCACGAGTACCGTTTTAGACCTGCATTAATACCACACGAATCCCCAATGCACAGCAAACCTTCATTCGCTCAGCTAATGTGTTCCCGCGCGACCGCCATCGCCAGCGCCGACACCTGTCAGTCTAATCACCCCCCGCCTCTTGTCAACCTTTCAACCTACTTCCACCCGTTGTCCCGACACCCATACTCATTTACTTAGTTACCTTATTTCCCTGTTTATAAGAGCCATATTAGACTATCATAGAAATATGATCAGAGCTGAATGCGTAATTTTTATATGAAGAACCTATGACGGTATAATTATCTACGTATGATTCAAATTGTCTATAAGGTTGGAAAAGGTTAAAAGGGGGATGCGCTAAGGTAGCCCGCAAAATTGGGAAAAATAAATAAATAAATAAATCGCCAATACAACTAACTCTCTTCAAAAAATCCTACTGAATGATTAGGATTTTTTGAACTTAGGGAGTTGTAATGCTGATTCGAATGATTATAATTCTGTAAAGCCATATTGGTTATGGCCGCGAATCATAATTAGATCAACATAAAACCTGTTACTGACCTGAAAGTTGCAAAAAACGTAATAAAATTTGAATTTCGTGGGCTAACTTAGCGCATCCCCCAGGGATCCTATTTGAAAGCAAGCGTACAAATATATGATCGTAACCATCTAACCTCAAAAATATTAATAAACCTTTACAAAGAAAACTAGTATTTTTTTTAAACTGTTTTAACTTCTTTTATAATGCATTATTAAAATTGCAGCCGCAAGTGGCACGTCAAAACATGGCTAATTAGCCACATTTTCTCGCCTTGTCTCTTTTTCGCTCCAGATAATTACGACATGCCGTCCTACTTCCACGTGTCATCATAGTGTGACATTGTGCCTTTTTTGACTAGCGAAGGTCGAGTAGGTAACCTATGATCTACGTCATTTTACATAAAATATCATTGTGAGTAACAAAATATTTTGAACAATTGTCCTTATTCTATGCAAGTACGTAAATAAGTTATGGTGTGATTACTTAAACAATAATTTTAATAAATGTTTATTATTTATTTATTTATTAAAACTTTATGCACAAGTAAAAAAAAACACTGTACAAAGACGGACTTAATGCCTGAGGCATTTTCTACCAGTCAACCTTAGGGTGATGCAGAGACAAAACATGGCAGGTGCAACATACGGGATAGATAGCTCGGAAATAACTATAAAATACAGGCATAAATAAATACAAATACATAGATAGATACATACATACATAATATACCAAAATAAACTTTGTCAGGAGAAATAACGACCGGTAGCGAAGAAAACAACTCCAGCAAATCACCGTTGAGATGTTTCGGCCAACTTCTGACGAATATGTTCACGTGCCTTCACTTTAAATGATAACCAGCTGGGTGCCGTTATAAATTATGAACTGACTAATATTATTAATTTGGAATCAGGAAAATATATATTTGTAACATAATTAAATTCAACTTAAAATTATTTTTAAAAAATATAGTAAAATGTACAATAACAGCCGTGTGGTGCCGGACGTAAAGAATACCACCATCCTGTTTCTTCCCGTGGTGTCGTAAAAGGCGACTAAGGGACTTATCTACTAGAGAATGGGCAGCAGCGTTCTCTATGCAGTTTAACACCATACTGCGATCGCCAACCCGCCTGCCAAGCGTGGCGACAAAACCCCCCTAGGGGAAGCCTATGTCCAGTAGTGGATGTCTTTCGGAAGAAATGATGATGATGATGACACTAACAGCTTAATTTTATCTCATTTCTAAACACCTTTTCAGCTTAGCGCTGTTCCTAAATTACCCCAGGCTGATTCTGTTAATATTAGTACTTCGGTCGGTTTCCCCCTTTGGGGAAATAACTGTGCCGTCCTTCTCGCACAGTTCTGTAGGGCTCGTCCCAGACTGGTCACGCTCCCACCGATTGTAGAGGAGTGGAGTTTCATGCCCGTTCTTCTCCATAGGAACCTACTACGCTTTGGAATGGGCAACTATCTTCATCTCTCTGACTGACCGACCCCTTGACAATTCAAAAGTGCCTGTAATAGCTTTATTTGAAATAAATGCTTTGAGTTTGTAATGAATTCCCATGAACTATTTCTCCTTGTCATATTAGCGATGATCTCAAAAACTACTGACCATGACTCCATCACCCGCTATTTTTTTGTTATTTTTAACACTCTTCTTGCCAATAATGATAAGTCAGTAAGCTTAAGGTGAATCTGCAGCTGTAGCCCGCGAAATTCAAATTAAAAATTACTTTTATTATTTATGTTTTTAATTATTAATTCAAATTTTCTTACATTTCTTACAATTTGCAGGTCAGTGTCAGGTTGTATCTTGATCAAAATAAATGATTCGCGATTATAACCGATATGTTTATGATTATTACTAGCTGACCCGTGAACACTCCATTGGGCAGTAAACATTTTTACTCTATGACACTCACAAATAACGTGGCTTTCTATGGGTAAAAGAATACCTACCCTACCTGCCTACCCTACCTATCTACCCTACCTACCTACCCTACCTACCTACCTACCCCACCTACCTAAAAAAAAAAAAACTTCACATAAACCAACTACTAAATAGTCCGAACAAAGCCTAAACCTTTTTTTTTTATAGGTGAGCCCGTTCTTGAGTTATAAAATTACAACGAAAAGTGGCATTGATTTTTATAGCTATAGATTATTGTTTATTATTTTTTTATGATTTACAGAATTATAATCATTAGCATCATTCATACATCTCTCTAACTTAGATTTGTTCCATTGAATGACTTTTTCATGTAATCACAAAATTTGAAATTCGCGAGGTACAGCTGCGGATTCATCTTATGGCGACGATAACCTATTTTAATGATCTTATACTGCAGATCACGTCTAAACGAGTACTGTTAATGATTTGAAAACAATATATGTTAAATTAGAGCATTTTCTCTATAACATAATATGTGAATATTTTAGATTATGTTTATATTACATGATGAAATTAATTTGTAAAGTTATGTCTAACGCGGATAAACAACTGAGAATGGCGCAAAATCTACCAAGCGTATTTTTCTGAAACTTTCACCAATTTAAAGATAATTAATTATTGATCTTTTAGTATACCTACGCGTTTTATTAAAATACCTTTTGTTTTGTGTTTATTAAATTAATAATGCGTCAAATTGGGGACAGCGCTCCTTGATGGGCGAGTCCTATTACTGGCTGAACGTACGACGCGTTGCGTGAGCTCAGTACAGAACACGCAAGCTAACTACTCAAGGTCACTGGCATATATCTCCGTCTTAAGAAGGTATTTTATACAGAATTATGGCCGTTTCAACTCTGAAATCGAAGTTGTTCGAAGGTCACTATAGTAATTACCCGATTAAATCCGATTCCGGACTTCGTACTGCCCGTCCTTAAGACGCTGACAACAGCTAAAGCGCGGTCGCTGTCAGACTGAATACAAAAGAAAGAGTAGCGCGATGACACAACGTTTGTAATTTATTGCAAAATATGAAGGAATTATCTATTACTCAAAAATGAGTTGAGTAATCGAAAATAAAATACAACCAAGTTGTGCGTTCAAATAAGACGTTCTTGTTATTAATTAAATACCAACCGTAAGTTAATATTTAATACAGATATATTTGATCGGAACGCAAAGTAAAAGGTTAGTTTACCGTTAATTTGTACCGTGTTTTTTTTTTCTAAACGTGTTTTGGTAACAACCAAGTTTTGAGAAATATGTTCGAGAATAACATATATTTTTTCCGCTACCACAAACTCTATAGATTTGGATTTTTTTTGTTTAAGACAAGCCTACTTAGATCATTTGCCTCTTGTCAGCGCCTTAACGACTATCAATTCCCATGACCTATGGTCATGGCACTCAGCTGATCAAAATGTGCAGCTATACGAGGATTCTTGACGCGTAAGGGTCACCGTCCAAGTCTTGGCCGCGACTATATTGCTTAACTTCGACCTGTCAAAGTGGCTATTTCCTAAATAGCCACGATTATCCCGTGAGAACTTGTTTATGTACGCAAAATAATGAAATAAATAGGTACCACCGCGAAAGTTCCCGGTCGACCACTTTTCAACCTTATTACTATGGGCATAAGGGCGAAAAGTGGTCGGCCGGGAACGTTCGCGGTGGTACAATGGCCTGCATATCAAGTGACCACAAACTGTCAAATTTTCTCATTCGATTGTGAACTTAACCGTCAACATTTTAAGGTTTAAAATCCTTGGTTTGGTATAACCTGATATGCTGGCGACTGTACATAAGTTCCGAATACTTATACATACATAAGTATTTTCTGTCACCACTATTTTCTTTCTATTTCCTTTGTTCTGTAAAAGATGTCCAATATTTTTATAAAACATGACTGCATTTAATTATTAATTCCATAACAATTTGATGATCATTGCTAACTGGTTTGCGTGTGCGCACTGCGCACCCTAAATAAACGACGAATCAATCAACATCCGTCCGTCTCTTTCACACCATAGGTCAAAATCCTCTGTCTCCTTCTTCTGGCTATCGTAAACTTGACCTCTAAGATTATTGCTATGATTTTCTTTTGTCATTCTTACAGACTCCGGCGCGGATGGCGTTCGTCGCCAATCGATAAAAAAAACATTTTTTTGTGTGATAAATTGACAATCCATACAAATAGTCGTTTTAATAAGCACCGGGAAAATTCCTATAAAAATGGTAAGAATAGTGATAAAAAATATGGTGTTGTGTTCATAATAATTGTGCAATTATGTTAGTCTGTGTGTAATTTGTAATTAAAAAACATGGAGGAAGTTTTTTAAGTGTTAAGTCGAATGTCATAGGTACGTGTTGTGATCAAAATGGTGGTGGACCGGTTTGCGATTCGTTGGAGGTAGCCTTTTTATTATTACTTAATCCGCTCAAGCCTTAAGGCCTCTCGAGGCCTTTCAGGATTATTTTCAAAGAATTCTTCTAAAGAGTTTTTGCCTAACAGTACCTACTAAGTACTAGGCATACCTACGTATTTTGAATTTGGAAGAACTTTTGTGCTCCCAAAACGGTAAACTGGAATTTAATCGTGAAGGCTAGTAGGCTGCCTAGGTATTTAAATGCAGAACATACAATTTAAACTGAGAACTTGTAATGGACTTCTTTGTCAGAAACTTCTCTTCATAGCAGCTATGAATAAACAACGTTTTAATTAAGGTCTCTAGAATTCTAATTTTATTGTCTGTATAACTGTGTACTTAAATACTGGAGAGACCAGCTATACCTAGTTGATAATGTTCAGGTAGGTATCTCAGGTAATGGTTCAATAACACAGAATACTTGTGGATACACAGGTGTTAGAAGTCAAGTTTAATTGAACGCTGGGAAAGTATGCTACCATAAATACGGCAACTTTAATTCCCCTTTCTCAAAAGTATCATTCTCGAAATCTTAAAAACGAATAAGTCAACACTATTATTATTCATCAAATATTTTTAATCCTTTTTACATTATTCAAAACATCTTCACAAAAAACTTAAACTAGTTTTGACGTCATTAGTTCCCCACTTTTTACTAAAAGTTCAGCCACTTATGTAATTAGGCAGCATTTCTTGTATAGCAAAGTAAAAAACTCAAGTCTTTATTTCATGACGAGGTTGCCAGCATTTCTAATTAAAAAAAAACAGTTTCATATTTGGATCCACTGGCTAAATTTTTTTAATATTTTGACAAGAGATTTCTTGGCTTGATCATTATGATAAAAAAAAGACAAAACGAAACACAACTTAAATTTGAATTCGGAACTCGACAGCCTATTGTATCGGCTACTTATCGCCCTAAGAGGGATTGAGGAAAAGGTTCTAATTCGCTGCTTACAGCGGAACATTTATAAATAGCATTTATTTATAAAGGCCATTCAGAAAATGCAGGATTTTGGGTCAAGATGGCTGATATTCCGATCAAGAGGTGGTGTTTAAGCGAAAAGGATAATTCGATATTGGTTCGTTGCTTATGAAGTTCTCAGTTAAAGTCGGCACGTAACTTGGCAAGAATCGTTAGATGTGTCTCTCCTTTCTTTAGCTTTCTTCTAAACTGAGACGTTTAAAAATAAATTCAGGTTATTGCCAGAATTACCTGGTTCTTACCATACCATAGAATCATGACAAGCAATAAAAGTGATAAATGTTTTTTTCATTGCACTAATTATTGTACATGCGTTAACTTACTCCCACTATTCTACTATTACTATTGAATAATAGTATTCTACTAATACTATTATTGATCGAAGCCTACTACGCCAAAACCTTGCCAAGTTACGTGCGCCCGACTACTAGTTAATTCTCGGAAACCCGCAAGTGAAGCCGAAGTGTGAGTGACAGTTTCATTGTAACAAGGAATTAGGGCCGGTAAACGACCGGAAAACGTGTCTTCAGGGGGTCTACTCCGAACATAAATGGAAGGTATCGGCCGAATGTTCGGCCGTTGCTTGACTACGGCTAATTATGGCTGAATACGGCGAAAGAAAAATAAAAAAACGACAGTTAAAAAGATAAGCCAATAAGTATGGAAATAAAGTTGAAATTTCAATGTTAAGCATACCGCGGTATTTTTTTGTACTTACGACCGTTAACATTGAAATATCAACTTTATTTCCATACTAATAAGTTATATTTTTATTCATCGCCTAAAAATACCTTGCCATGCTGTGCCGCCAATGGGCGCCGAGCCTTATTGCGTAACAACTGGCTATTAAAAAACAACGTTCTCTAATGACAACTGACAATAAGTATGAATACCGAGATTGATAATGAGTTTGTACAGTACAACAACACAACAAGGCCGGGACTCCACCAAAGCGGAGATGTGTGTAAACGATCAATAAGATATCGGCAATGGTACGGTAACGTTAACTTATCGGTATCTTATTGGTCGTTTACAAACATTTCCGCTTTGGTGAGGTCCAGGGCCTAAAGCCGCGATTCCATTAGGCAAGTCTTGCATGCAAGTATGACGTCACATTTTCGTACAAGTTGCTTGCATTGGAAACAAGTTTTCGAGTGTGTATATTGCATGCAGGTTTTACTTGCATACAAGTGGAGATGTTCAACAATTGAGTAGGACGTCATGGGTGGAAGACGTGCTGCTATGGTCGGTGCTGCTTGCCGAGTCATTTCTGAGATAATAATATAATTATTACCGATTGAATAAGATGATGAGAGATACCATGCGCGTGCACGTCACTCGTTCGCAATTCGAAATGTGTTTGTTCAAGTGGTACAACTTGCATACAAGTGACTAGCCTAATGGAATCGCGCTTTACAACACAAAACAATATTCAGAAACTAGTGTGAAGTTCGTGTAAACAACCGAGTAGGACATGTTTATATTTATGTTAGTTGTTTTTTCAACCATGATCTTGGCATCCTACGCGTCATTTGCATGTGGTTAGAAATGACGCATTGTCAGACATTGTGTCACGTTCTCTGGCCAAAGGTAGTTGAAGAACGTCGTGTGGTTTCAGTCAATATCCGTCTTATTACAAAACGGATTTATCTTCAGACCTAGGTTTAAACCTGGAGGACTAGATATTGAATTACGAACTATATTCCGTCTATGGTAAAGTTCCTAATACAAATCTGACAAATTAAGAGGCCGGCGTAGCATGCTTAGTTCATACAAACGTAATACCAAAATAATTTGTAAATTTTGAGAATTTGGCGATTTGCTAAATAGATGTTCTGCTATACAGACCATCAGATAGTTGGACGTTTTGCTACATGGACATTTTGTTTATTAGACGTTTTGCGCTGTTGGACATTTAGCTACTTAGACCTTCTGATCAGGAGGGTATTATTATTAAGGTAGTGTGTATTTATTTCGATTGGATTACAGAATATCTATGTTCCCAAATAATCCAATCGGAATTAAGACACACCTTAAGAATATGTTTGATTTACAAATGATTTTGGTATACGTTTGTATGAACTACGCATCCATCGCCGGCCTCTTAATACCGAGCTAAGTTTTCAGTTATGTATAGAACGGTATTTCAATAACTGTTACGTTCTTATTACAAAAACTGGCTCCATGGTTTAAGCCATGTCAAAATATAAATCTTATTTTGTAATAAGACGGAGTCTGACAAACTTCTCTGCTCGCCCCAGCAGGCTTAGCACAACAACCGTAGAGAAGCGTTTTGTCGACGAAAGAGTAGACAAAAATTACGTTTCCGTGTAGACAGTAGAACATTTTCGGTAGACAAGCGATTTCTATTATACAGTAAAGTGAATGAGAAAGCGTCATATTATACAACATGTCCCAGAATTAACGCACAACCTCCTAAGGGGTCATTGTACTCATCATTATGAACAACTGTTAATATGGGACCAAACCTGAAATCGCGAAAAACAAAACTGCTATTCCATACATTTTGACGAGTTATTAGAACATAAATGTAGGGAACAGCTGATTTGTTTTTCGCGATTTCAGGTTTGGTTCTATGTTATATGACCACAGGAATTATGGGATCATTTTCAAATACTTATCCGGATATGCAGTTCCTGGGTTCCATTGCCTGGTCGGGCAATGCGTTGTTGGGCTTTTCCGTCTGGAATTCCTCAGTAGAAGCACGAAGTCTAGTTTTTTTTTTTAAAGTAGTGAAATATCACCTACATTTCACAACAAAACTACACTTTTGCCTTCGTTAGCGCCTGTAGAATAGAATAGAATACTAACACACACACACACCCAAACACACATACACACCCCGACACACACCCACACACATACTACCTATACAATTTACGGTCTTAAATAATTGGACTAAAACAGATTTTGCTAACATAACTTATTATATTATTATACAAGTAACACAGTTTAAGTGTTGTGTTGTGTGTTTGTGTGGGTGTATATATGTGTGTTTGTGTTCGTATCTGTGTACGTTTTTCAGATTTACAATACAAAACCAACCAATAAATAAAATCAGCCAATCGCAATCCACTGCTGTTCATACATCGGCGTTAACTCCACGTTCCACTAAGTAAAGTCGGGGAAATTAATTGACTACCAACTGAAATTATCCGTATTATCAAATCAAAGCTGTCATTCTTTGACAGTCGTATAAAATGGCTACAACTATGCTATAGCACGGCAAATTGTCGTAGGGTGACAATTTGAAAAAGAATCACGTGAAGCGTAGTCTTGATAATCAATAAACAAATAACTGAGGAATTTTATGACAATCGCACTAGCAATTACCACTAATAATCATTATGAACTTAGAACTTAGATTCTCATCAAGTTCTCAGAATTGTTCTTTTTCCTCAACAGTTACACCAATAGCTTGACTAATGATGAATGAATGAATAGCTTGGTTTCAATATTTAATACAGTTTTTTTTAACATACACACACACACATGTACTCACATGTAAGGGGTTTATTACCAGTAAATTGTATTCATCATCATCATTTCAGCCGAAAGACGTCCACTGCTGGACATAGGCCTCCCCCAAGCACCGCCACTTCGACCGGTTCTGTGCTTCCCGCATCCAGCGGATACCTGCAGCCTTCACAAGGTCATCGGTCCACCTATAGTAGGAGATCTTCCAACGCTACGTCTTCCGGTACGCGGTCGCCGCTCCAGAACCTTTCGGCCTTTCTGCGAGCAATGTGCCCTGCCACTTAAGCTTGGCAATTCTTCGGGCTATGTCGGTTACCTTGGTTCGCCTGCGGATCTCTTCATTTCTGATTCGACAACGTAGGGAAACTCCTCTCCATTGCCCTTTGGGTGACTTTTAGCCTTCTGATAAGGCCCATTGTGAGCGACCACGTTTCAGTGTCATACGTTTTATTACCACTATACAAATAAATAAAATTTAAGTGTCTTTGTAATGCCAAAAAACAGTTTTTTTCTAAATGCATATGAAAGTATTTACGGTACCTACCTAGAACAATTTCTTTTTTTGCATTTTTGTCTGTCTGTTCCGAATCTCCAAAACAGCTGGACTGATTTTCATGGTGAGATTCTAATATTTTGGATGAATGGGTCATCGTAGCAAAGGGATCTCGTAGTTGCGTAGCGTTTCGTAGCCCTATTTCGTAGTACCGCTACGAAGCAAAAAGTCCCAAACGGTTTTAAACGACAAATTGTTGTTTGATGGCGTCGCTGTCAAAAACGAAAAATAATAAGTTATTGGATTGCAAACGATGACGTCATCTTAAAATTAGAACGCCACAGCCTAAATTACGCACGGTCTTGCTATTTTTAAAAAACATCTTTTTTTTTCTTCTTTAAATAAACTATTAAATAAAATTGAAGTATATTTGTAGTAATGTTAAAATAACAGCTTTTTAATAAATGCCTATGAAAGTATATATGATACTTGTACCATTTTTTTTTTCTGACCGTTTAATCTCCGAAACGGTTGGACCAATTTTGACAGAACTTCCACTGGCAGATAGCTGATGTTATACGGAGTAACTTCGGCCACTTTTATTTTAGAAGAAGCCACGCGGGCGATGCCGTGTGCAGCAAGTAGTCGTTTTATCGTTTGGCCTTCTTACTTCGTAGCGGTATTACGAAATAGGGCTACGAAACGCTACGCAACTACGAGATCCCTTTGCTACGATGACCCACCCATTCATCCAAAATATCAACCGGTCTATTATATAAAAATCTTACCGTGAAAACTTTGGTAAAGTGAGTTTGAAGTGCTAATAGTCAAAAAGGAGGGTCTTATTAGTTTCGCCGTGTCCATCTGTCTGTCAGTCCGCGGCTTAGCTCAGAGACTCTTTGTACCATAAAGCTATCATTTGTCATGGCATAATTATTAATCACGCAAAGTAGTAAAACAAAATCTTGAAAAAAATCATTTTTTTTATTTTTTTTGTGAGTATTATATTTATTTTCTCGTCTATCCCATGGTCAGGCCTGGCTCACTCCGCAGTTTAGGTATAAAAATACAAGTACTTACGTGCGGCGGCCGGTCTGGACCGGTCAATCAGTGGGTTAAAAAATATTCTATAGCGTTTGGTTGTTTAAATAATGACAGTGATCGAAGCCTGACGTTTCACATACTACCGAACGATATTGAAAGGTGAGATTTTTTATACACAATAGGTAGGCAATAAGCTTATTGCCTAGATATCTAGGTGCGTTTGGGCCTTTAGGTGACTCAGATCATTACACTAAAAATGTATCCTGTTTATTTGATTAGAAGTTCCTTTGATTTTGTCCTAATTATCGTAAGTATCTGCGTCCGCCGCCGCCGCGCCGCCGCCGCCGCGCCGCACCGCTTGTTTAGGCAGGTATGACAATGAAATGATATTTATCAACTTGTGATGTCGTCGTAGGTATGGTGGTGGTGCAGCACGACGAACGTCGGTAGGTAGTCAGGCGTCAGTCATACGATATGACGAAATGATAAAAATTCGTAGTCGATCACCCAATAATAACATTTCTATTTCTATATCATAATTTGAGTTCTGTTTAGGAATAACTTAATTTTATTTCCTTTAATTGCGAAAATAATAATCAATATTTGTAATGTTTGTAAGAATAATGTAATAAATATAATACAAATCTCTATTCATTTATATAAATGTGTTCTTATTTCATTCAACACCTATTATTCATTTACCTATTTCAATAATACTTATCGTCTTTCACTCGCTCCGTATCACTAGAGCGGCTGTTTTGTGGTCGGCTTGTTATTGATTCGCTTCAAGGCTTCTACATACCGGGGCGACTTGTCGCGCGACGCGACTCGACACAAAGGCACCGCTCGTCCCGCGACACGCGGGGCCTTTGTGCCGTGTCGCGTCGCGCGACAAGTCGCGCTGGTATGTAGAAGCCTTCACTCCGTTCGTTGTAGCCGCTACCATACAAAAAATATAATTCGTAAGTCGCAACCCTAATAATTACGCGGTGACGTCGAGAACGGCCATGATTGAAACGGTTAAACTAAAAGAAGCGCTCTCGCGTAGTTACACGGTTTATTTTTGCATGAATGCTTTGCGGGAAATGAGCTGTATGCCATTATCGCTGTAGGTAATAAATAACAGGAGCGAGCTAGACTGTGCTTTATGTGTACGCGGCTAGAGTTTTTATCTATTTAATCGACCCTAGAGAGTGAGCCTTCTGTACGTAGTACTATTACTTATTCTGTGCCATGGTGTCGGGGGCCGTTGGATTTTTTGATTCAGGGATGCGTTTGCGTAATATTAAGCTTTAAAGTCAAAATTTTTGTTAGAGTCAAGTCCTGCCAGCTAAATGGTTATTTTTGGGTATGTGAAAAATTCATGGAAGTTAAAAGCCATAAACACCACATCCATGGGAGTTAAAACTTGGTAAAGCCTACTTAGGCTTTACAAGTTAACGAGTTATCTACCAATTTACATTTGCAATTGGAGAATTGACCGTGACGTATATCGATGTATGGGAGAATGCCTCAACGACAACCTCTAATGAATTTTAAACTGTTTGTGTTCAACGCGACACCAAGTAGATCAAATCAAAATATACCTATGCATCTGTTTTTTGCGGGCTCAAATCAAAACATACTTATGCATCTGTTTTTTGCGGGCTCAAATCAAAATATACCTATGCATCTGTTTTTCGCGGGCTCAAATCAAAATATACCTATGCATCTGTTTTTTACGGGCTATGCTTGGTGTTTCTTCGAAGGATAAATTCAGAAATGAAATTATCCAGAAAAGAACCGGAGTTACTGAAGTTTGCAGAGTAAGCAAACTGAAGTGGCAGTGGGCTGGCCATATTTGTCGAAGGACCGATAGCCGGGGGAGCAGACGAGTCCTGGAGTGCTGACCCCGTATCGGCAAACGTAGTGGACCAACCAGATGGACCGACCACCTTAAAAAGGTGGCTGGGACCGACTGCAGGCTGCGGAAGCCGGAGGGCAGGGTGTTGTGGCTTATCTTGGCAGAGGCCTAAGGTTAGCAGTGAACTGTTATCAGCAGCCCAATACTGATAGTCGACATGTGTATCTTCATTTCTTCGACATGGGCATTGTTCGAACATTCATTCATTGTTCATTGTTGCATTCTGGTTTAAGAAGACCGTCTTTTTCTCCACGTTTGATCGACACATGATTGTCCAGTTTTTTTTTTTGAGTTTAGTAATTTACATGTAATATTTAATACGTATAGATTTACTGCGCCGTAATTATTTCTTTTACATGTTTCGGAGCCACTTTCGGAGTCACTGTATCAAGAGTGAAATCGCGTCACGCGCAGACAGCGCTCGTGGCAGAATCGCACTGTGTCAAAATCAATTAAATAAGGTGTCTGTGTAAACATTATCTGCAGCAAAAAACATCAATCAACGAAGCCTATCGTATGTATGTACTTAACTATGTTATAAAATATATTGGTTTTGTTTTGATGAGCACCTAATAAATGGTAATCGATTGGGTACAAATGTTTCAATAATACTATACTCAATTCGAAATAAGATTAGACATTTAAATAAACTTTTTTACAGTCCGTTCAACCGATTCTGACTTCTATTCCGTACGCATAAGGCTGGCATTAAAAGCATAAACGTGGTTACAATACCAACTGTTTATTACAGGTGCCATTTGTCATGCCACCAACGCAATAGAAGTCAAAATCGGTTGAACGGACTGTAAAAAAGGTTTATTTAAACGTCTAATCTTATTTCAAATGGAGTATAGTATTATTGAAACATTTGTACCCAATCGATTACCATTTATTAGGTGCTCATCAAAACAAAACCAATATATTTTATAACATAGTTAAGTACATACATACGATAGGCTTCGTTGATTGATGTTTTTTGCTGCAGATAATGTTTACACAGACACCTTATTTAATTGATTTTGAGTCGTCATTCTATTTTTTTTGCTGCTTAATGTGCGTTCAGCCTACCATGTCATAACATGTTTTTAAAGATCGGGTTTCCTAATTACAGATGTAATTAAAATCATTTAATATTAAGATATTTTTTCCAGTCAAAGGATAAGGTAAATCCCCGTTAACTTGGAGGTTATTCAATTTGATTCGAACTCATAGTCCGATTTGTGTTGTCTAGTAGCTTTTTCGGCCAATCAGTACACAGTTTTTTTGTTTTTATTTATTTGTTTAAAGAGAGAGAACACAGCTTACTTAGCAGTTACTTAAGAGGCGATGGATGCGTAGTTCATACAAACGTAATACCAAAATAATCAAACATTACAAGTAGTGTGTCTTTATTCCGAATGGAATACAGAATATCTAGGTTCCCAAATTTATATTTTGAATGGACACTAATTTAAACAAGAGTTATGTCACATGAGAAAAATAAGTTTTCTATAGAAATTTTAAATTCCTCATGTCTCGTCTTTATATCATGGTCCTTCCAAAATATATATTTGAGAACATAGATATTCTGTAATCCAATCTAAATAAATACACACTACCTTATGAATACTTACGTTTGATTTACAAATTATTTTGGTATTACGTTTGTATGAACTACGCATGCTACGCCGACTCCTTAAGACAGCTCGGTAAAGAGCTGTCAAGTCAGGCAACATACATATTTTTTTTTTAATCAATAAATACATTATATACCCAAGAAAATTATTAAAAGTTAAATTCAACTACTGCTTGTTGCTCAAAAAATAAATGAAACTCCAACAATTTTCTACTACAGTTCAAACGTCCGTTTCTGTCGTGGCCATGATGTGACGTCATTTACCACGAAACTGCTTTGTTTACATCTGTTTTTTAGCCCCACATCATATACTAAAATTAAATTACTTTTTGTGCGTTATTCAAGCAGAAATCGCAATTTACTTACTTACCTTAGTGAAATTTCAAGCACTTTGTAAAGAATACAGACGGCACGGTTGGCGCAGTTAGTTAAGCGATTGACTGCTGCGCTGCGTGTCGCAGGTTCGATTCCCGCACGGAACAAATATTTGTATGACCTACAAGTAGTTGTTCCGGGTCTGGCTGTTTGTGTATGTGAATTTAAATGTTTGTAAACGCACCCACAATACAGGAGAAATTCCTAGTGTGGGGTAACGTTTAAAAAAAAATAAAAAATAATAATAATTTTTAGTCACATAGAACTTTTCGTTACTTCCGGCATTGTCGAAGACGCGTTTTGAGTTTCCGTTCTGTCCCACCAAAGAAACGCAACAAAAAATAATGGATTGTAAAAATGTAAAGCATAATTTTACAAAAAAAATAATTTGTTTCTTCACTCCTACATTTTGTAGGTACAGACGCCAGCAGGTCAAGCTACCCAAAACTGTCAAATTTTCCCAATGAACCTTGAACCCTATCGTGTTGGGATAAAGTTGAAAATCTATTAAAGAAATTTGACAGATTGTAGCGCTTGATGTGCTGGCGTCTGTACCTATATTTAATTATTGGATAAGTTTTGAATTAAGTACGTTCATATTTCTCTCTCTTTCTATCTTCACTAACTTATATCTCTCTCTCAACTTCTGTTCGCTCACTTCCGTAACGCTATCGTCACGTATTCACCAGCTTACTCCCCAAGTCAAGCGTGCGTAAAGTAGTTTTACTTCAAAAATAAATTGAACATTCAACATTGCATCCTTACACCGTTATATCGAGATGATTCGCTGCAAATAATTATGGACTGGTTACACGGCGGTTTCTTGCTGTAACCGGTTACCTTTATAGAGTGTACTCGGAAATTTTCACTATGGTGACCGCGTTCAACGACTGCTCTTACCGGTTTTATACGAGTATTTATTTGAAGTAATATTACATTTTGATACAAGTGGAGAAGGTTTGTTATTGCATTCGAGGCGGAATCAACACCCGAGCCGTAGGCGAGCATTGAACCAATTTGCACTAAGTATACTTAGTCCAAATTGGTTCTATTTAAACATGAAATTGTGATACCCAAATTTAGATTAACTAAAACAAGCAAGTCATTTCTTATAAACAGTATCCGCTTTTATAACAAGTTGCCAAAGTCTGTTACAGAACTTAGCGATGGAAAATTCAAAACCCACATCAAACGTGTCCTTATCAAAAAAGCATATTATAAGATTAAAGACTACGTTGAAGACAAGGAAGTTTGGCATTAATTCCTTCTGCACTTGTGGCTTCCCTGGTACCTCATTAACGGCAAAAATATGAAAATGTCTATTAACTGCTCCCATGTTGCGATGTTTATGTTTTTTTTTTACATACTTCCTTGACATAATCGATGTTTTTTTTATTTTAAATTTTATCTTTTCAAACTTCACTGACACACTTCACTTCTTATTTGACATTAATAGACCTAGAATTTTAATTTCAACAAGGTTCTAACTTTTATTATTTTAATCATATTTTATATTGTTTTTTTTGTTAATGTGAGGATGTTGTAGGCTTAATAGACTGTAGACCATTTCCTATTTTGTTAAGTACCTATCTTGTACTTTTGACGGGCCTACGCTGTCCTCTCATACTTTTTAACACTGTAATTTGAAAACATTGTAAAAGCCATCTTTTTTTAAAAGAGAAACCGTGGAGTTTCTTGCCGGCTCTTCTCCATAGGAAATGACCAATTGGAACCGTTGCCGGCTTTTCTCCATAGGAAACGACCAATTGGAACCGTGCACCTAGCTTCTGACGTTTCATAAGTGCCCATGTAGGCTTAAGTGAAATAAAAATATTTTTGATTTGATTGATTGATTTTTGATTTGATATAAGTTATCTGTGGGAATTTGTATTCCCGCACACGTGTTGGAAAATAAAAAATCGCACGCGTGTGAAATACATTACATTGTGAACCTAATCGTAGTGCGATATGAACCAGTTTTCGAGGAAGTGTATTGAAAAAGTACATTTTGATACAAGTGGAGAATGTTTGTTATTGCATTCGAGGCGAATTAACACCCGAGCCGTCAGGCATAATTGTTTTTGAGGCGAGAACTGCAATAACAAATGTCCACGTGTATCAAACGACGTTTTTCAATACAATTTTGAAGAAATAAAATAAAATAACGAAAAATATTTTTGTCATGAATTATTAGGAAACTATGATTTAATTTTCTCTTTTTTTCCGCGCTTTACTTTCGCGGGGTCGAAGGAAAAGCAAAGGTATAAAGCCGATAAGCAGTCTAATAAGAAAAATCAAATATTTTTGTGTTTAGAACACAAATAAATGTTAATTTGTTCATAAACGTTCTTTTATTGTAATAATTTAAATATTATTTATATTATAATAATATTATATATAATTATTTTAATATTCCAAAAATATTAACGCCGTAAAGACGCATCTTTACCGAGATAAAAAAAAATCACCTCTGAATAGAGACTAAATAGAGAGGACCGTCTCTGGCGCGAGACTATAGAGATAGGTATAAGTTATCTGTGGAAATTTTTATTCCCGCCCACGTGTTGGAAAATAAATAATCTCACGCGTGTGAAATACATTGCATTGTGAACCTAATCGTAGTGCGATATGAACCAGTTTTCGAGGAAGTGTATTGAAAAATATCTTTACGCACGCTTGACTTCGAGAGTAAGCTGGTGAATGCGTGACGAGAGCGTTTCGGAAGCGAGCGAATGGAAGTTGAGAGGGAGACGTAAGTTAGTGAAGATAGAAAGAAAGAGAGTTACGTTTCGTATTACTGTAGGAGCAAGAGAGAGAGGTGCGAGCACACATTTTCTTTCTCTCTTGCTCTCATAGCCAGTTGCGTTTCGTATATCTAAGACACAGTGCAGGCCTATTTTTGTAAGTAAGTATAATTAGTATTACTATTTGTAAGTTTTCCTTCAGTCGTGTGGTCTAAAGCACACTCGTTCTTTTTGTACTAGCTTCTGCCCGCGACTTCGTTTGCGTGGAAGTCGTAAGATAGGTACTTACACATAATCAGCCTATAATGTTCCCACTGCTGGGACACAGGCCTCCTCGGGAGTGGGCGTAATCCACCACGCGGGCCCAATGCGGATTGGTAGATGTCACATGTCTTCGAATTGTTGATTCTAGGACATGCCGGTTTCCTCACAATGTTTTCCTTCACAATTTTGAGAGCAGTGGTAATGAAATAATTTACACCAAGTAAAGTGCCTGAACCCACACAGGCACTTTAGTTTGTGGAAATTATTTCATCACCACTACGCAACGATGATACACAACATACTAAAATAACAGCCACATTTTTATAAAACTCCCTATTCCCCCGATCCACCGCATCACCCCAGTCCCCGGCACGTAAGTTGGCAAGAGTAGTTAGATGCGCAGAAGTCATTTTTTAGGACTCTTTGGTGGTCAAGCGGGACGCGGGGAACGAGGGAGCACCGTTCCGAGCACGCGATTGGTGCGTCAGTCGATACTCGCCTCCCGCACCTCGAGCCGCGTTCCGTTCGCTCCCGATTACACTTGCGTGCACTAAAATAATACGCTTTGTTTTTGTTGAGTTTTTGATAGGAATTGTTGTTACTATTTTAAATTAAGTTTATTATACGAGTGTATTTTTGCGGCAGCTACTAATGAAGCTTGTTGACCTTTAGTTCTCGTTAACATTGTTTTTTGAAAAGCTACAATAACTAAAAATATGTTATTATATATTTTATTAATACCACCTAATAAACTTCACGAATTCCTCTCCTTTCTTTAACTTTCTTCTAAACAGACATGTTTAAAATAAATGACGGCTATAGCCATAGAATAATGACAAACAATAAAAGTGACAACCTTTTTGTTGCATAAATGTACTATGCGCGAACTTACCCCCACTACCCTAAAACCTTGCCAAGTTACGTGCCTGTACTTCGTCTTCGTTCTTTTAAGTTTTTTTTATTTTTGCTCGTCTCCTTAGGGACGTAGCGTGATGTTAAGCCTAAAACCTTCCTAAAGAATAGGGCTCACAAACACATAAATAATTTTTCTAATCCGACTGGTAGTTCCGGAGATGAGCACGTTCAAACAAACAAACAAACTCTTTAGCCTTATTATATTATTAAGTAATTTATTTATTTATTATTTATTAAAATATTATCATTCATCATCATTTCAGTCGAAAGACTTCCACTGCTGGACATAGGCGTCCCCCAAACGGGAGGGGTTGCCATAATCGCCACGCTTGGCTGGTGGGTTGGCGATCGTAATAAGGTGTTAAAATGCATAGAGAACACTGCTGCCCATTCTCTAGTAAGTAAATTTAAAACTTTATACACAAATAAAAATACTGTACCAAGACGGACTTAATGCCTGAGGCATTTTAGGGTGATGCAGAGACAAAACATGGTAGCTGCAATATAGGTCACTCTAAAAACAAAAATATATATTAATACAATGATACTGTATATGACGGAAGCCATATTATTTAACAGCTGCGAGAGGCGGCGACTAGATGGCGCTAGTGGAACGTGCACCATAGACAAATCATTCATTCTATCGGATGTTTGACTTAAAAGAATTGAAGTCAATTGAGTGAAATATTGTAACGTATATATATCCTTCTAGCGGATCGCCTTTATAAGGAGGTGCGCTATTGAGTCGGTACGCATTTTGAACGGATGCGTCTTGGTGCACGGACCACTGTCTCTCGACAGTCAGTACTGCCCGGTTATTGGATATGGAACGCTGTCTCCGACAAATTAGTACTATCCTTATTGCGGTGGGTGCATGGACCACTGTCCCTGACAGTCAGTACTGCCCTATGTGACCGCCACTACCATTATTAGTTATTTAATTAATTCTATTTAATTTCTATATTCTCTCGATTTAAAATAACTGATTGTTCGATTGAAATATATTTCTGTATTGCCATATCTGAGTATTACTTCTGATGTCTGAACCTATCCCGACATCAGAAGTGGGATACGAAGACCACCCCACTTCTGGAGACTCAGCTTCCAATATCATGCAAGACCAGATGCTTTTGTTTAGTAACGGCATGGAAGCCTTAATTTCTAAAATCATCGGAAGTTTGTCATCTACCGCCTGTACACTAAATCCATTAGTCTCATTCGACCGTGACGCGTCCGCACACATCGTCTTTAATGAAGGAGAGAATTACTTGTAAATTTAGAGGTAGAAGAGTAAATGATGTGGTACCTTTAGTAGCTATAGGCAATAAAAATATCAATAATACTTTGCAATTGCTGTGTCAGGCAGAAATGAACGATTTCGCGACGGAGATTCTATTCCAAGTTTTGCTAGATAAGTACTTGCGTCGTAACATCGTATTGAGTCGAGGAATTTTAAATAACGGTTTTTGTTCGAGCAACCGAATTAATTTTGCCTAGAACTATAAACGTGTGTAAAGCTATTCAGACTACGGCAATAATTAATTGTGTCGATTGGATTCTTGTCGTTTTCTTTTTCGTGATAACTGAGGGGTTGTTTCTTTGACTAAAATGTTCACATTATCCATTTTAACGTAGTAAATCAATTAAAATTCGGCACGAAATAAGTACAGAGTCAACTCGTTACCAACACTGAGAAAGATGGTCATTTTAAACCTCTGTCAGTTAAAACAATCTGGCGCTCCTGATTGGCTGAAAGGATTTGACGTCTCGCTCCTGATTGACTGAAAGGATTTGACTAAATTGGTTAATAAACTTCGAAGGATTTGACTGAGTTAGATACCGGTGGTAACCGGTTTTTGCCTTAATATAAGTGGATTTGACTACTTTTGTAAATGACAAGCGATAAAAGACTTTGTTTTTTAAAATAACGTTCGTAACTTATTTTCGTTTTTTTTGGAGATGACCAAAGTTGATTTTACCAGTTGATAGAAGACGTGACCTTGTAAACATCTTAGAATTATACTCTGGACTTTTTTAGTAACGGTTTTCCGACAACACGTGTTAACACTGGTGAGTTGGAGGTAGGGATTGCAAATGTTTGATAATTTTTAGTATTCGAATACTTCTTCAGCCTTGTTCGAATGTTTGAACTGTTCAAGTGATGTGCGAATTATTTACTCGTACAACTCGGTATTCGAATATTTGATTGCAATGCCTATTTGAAATTAAGATTGATAGACCCTAATCGTACAGTGCAAAGACGTTCTTACAGACTGTCTCCGGACGAAAGTCGAATCATGCGCGATAGGGTTAATTTACTGTTGCAAGCCTAAATAATTAGACCCAGTAGTAGTAATGTAAATTAATGCGAATTAACCCATCAGTACCCAGTAGTACGCCGTTTGCTAGGCGAGCCCTTTTGGTTATAAAGTATGATGGATCAGACCGTATGTGCATAGATTATAGAGACGTTAATAATAATACAGTGACGGATCGTTATCCATTACCGTTGATTTCTGACCAAATTTCTTTACAAAGTTAGATTCAAAATTTAAGGGACCGTTCGAGGTCTTAGAGGTTCTTGACGGTGATCGCTACACATTGAGAGCATTCCATTTCAAGCGTATTTACAAGTACGTGCATGATAGCCATTTGAAGTAGAAGACGTTGAGTTGAGTGATAGTGGTGAACTTGGTTCAGCTGGTCGGACCGTACCAGTAGCCATTTCGTAGACGTAGTCCGTTAGAAGTCGGTATCTGCTTATAGTAGTCCGTGGATGCGCGGTGCCGGGTGGCTCTAGTGAAGGTCGGGTCTTGTAGTGACCATAGAGTCCGTGGGACTCGGAATTCAGGTGAATTCAGTGAAACAAACATGGGGTTTGTTGAACGGGCTTAGTGAAAAGCCACAGGCCACGGATAAGATTCCTACTTTGTGTTATGTTATGGTCTAAGGCTGATTTATAAATTGCTCTCACATGTTTAGTTTGATTTTGTCTTTTGCGCGAGATGCGCGATAAATGTGTAGTTAGATCTTTGACTACGACTTTGAATTTCCTGATTATTGATAACATGTTAATTTTCTTCTAATTTTTCATTGATTTATAGTAATATGGTACTCTGGTTTAATTCAAAATGAAATAAAGAGTTAGGTTTAAAGAGTACTTTGACGAACGAAGTAGGGAAAAGGGTATCTGGTATAAAACTATAGAGTATCAGCCTCCTCGTGTACCGTGGTTTGCTATCAAGGAAATGAATAGGTATCATATTGTTCTGTTTCATAGATTACGCTCTGGTCACTACCCATCCCGCAAGTTTTGTTATTTGATGAACAAAGTAAATCCGAATTGTGAAACATGCAGATCGGTTGAAGATGTTCACCATCTACATAAAGAGTGTACTAAGACTAAGAAGGAAAGAGAATCATTGTAGAGTGTGGCAGAAGGTAATGAATATGATATTGGTAGATATGTTAAAGTTTTGGCGCAGCCTTCTCCCGAGATAGCAAACCTACTTACTGATTTCTTTAGACATTAATAATTTATATTGTATGTGTAGATTTAATTTAGAATAGTTTGAGTTATGATGAGGCTGGCATGCCACTGTGGATGCCTCCTGTAAAGAGTTCTGTCAAATTTTGACTTTATTTAATTCTGACAAATCAGATGTTCACTTCATTTAATGGCTTACGACAATGATGACAAGACCTTGATGACATTAGGAGATTGGCATCTGAAGGCGTTGAGAAGTCCACGCGTTATGATGAAAGTCGTTTAATAGTACAATGGCAAGCGTGAGTAAGTTCTCTGTCGGGCAATTCGTGCTTATTGAGAACGAAAAGCGTTCTATGTTAGAGGGTTTGGTTTCCGCACTTCGTCCTTCATGTGGACCATTGTGCGTGTTATTCCAACCAGCCCACCTACCTCCAGAAGCTGATTAGGTCTTCTGGACTGCATAGGATATCTGTGAAGGATCTGAGTGACCCGAGGGTTTCTGCTCGGATCAGGGTGACGCCTGTGCAGTCAAAGAGCACATGCAAAACGGTTTCTTCAGCCTCCATGTAAGCCCTACACAGAGGGCCGTGCGTTATACATATTGTGTGGAATTGTTTGTTTAAGTGATCAGTGTTCCGTGATGGTCCCCGTCACTGGGCGCAGGCCGTTCCTGTCCAGGCGTAGCAAGCGCCTGGTTAGCCTGCCATCTAGGGATGGCATGGCTTCCCTGGATTGCCTGCAGCCCGGTGTCGAGGTCCACCAGTTCTCCGCTTGTGTGTGGTTGAACTCCTGTAGCCAGAACGAACGAGGAGCGTAATCAAACTAAGCTTGACGTGAAGTATAGAGGCCCTTTCAAATTTTTGAAGTGTTAGATGGCGATCGGTATGTTTTAAAAATCTCTAGTTAACAAGCGTACTTACAAACGCTCATGACCGTGTTCGGAAGATACCCGATGTCAAGTACCAATTGAGATTGTAGACGAAATAGATGAGTTGACATCACTTTAGTTTATGTAACATGTTTTCGGTTCATTGGGTCGGAGACTACAACAGAGTATCGTAGTGCTCAATGACTAGTCCATGGGTACGCGGTAGGCGGTAGCTCTGGGTCGTATAATCTGGTTTTGCCTAGAAGCAAAGACCATAGAGTCAAGGGTTGACTCGGTATTCCCGTGGGGAATAGTGTGTGTGTTATTGACCATGAATGAGATACCTATTATTTTAATATGGAAACATTGTGCTTGGTCTCGGTAATCTCAAAACTAGATAGTTCCAACTTTTAGTTTCAAATTGCTTGTAAATTAAAACGGATTTTATATTATAAAGAGATAGTTCTCAAAACTTAAATGCCAGTCGTGTCTTAGAATCCAAAAGAACATTATCGATTGGTTCACAAACAGTAACTATTAATTCTGAATCCTGTAATTCTGTTCTGTATAACCCAGTACCGGAACAAGGTTTCTTGCTGGATGACTAAATGTACTAGTACTGGTTTATACCGTAGGGGTTGCAAGAGTTGTGTGTGGTGACCTAGCCCAGTTGTAGCTGGAAGGGTCTCACCTGCTTGTGTGGGTTGATGACCTAGTCCAGCGCTTTGTCGATTTAGACTAGCAAATATGTAGCTGAAGGGGTTTCACCTGCTTTTGTGGGTTGATATCCTAGCCCAGCGCTTTGTGAGCTGCAGGAATCTCACCTGCTTTAGTGGGTGACGATTTAGACCAGCATGTTTGAACTGTAGGGGTATTTCTGTTGTAAAGAAATACCTAGACCAGTGATATTTGGTATTTTGTTATGTAATGATGATGATGTGAATTAATGAAAGTCCTTTTTTAATTTTTTATGGATGAATTTTTGCACTCGAGGACGAGTGATTTATCAGAATGGCCGTGACGGAAGCCATATTATTTAACAGCTGCGAGAGGCGGCGACTAGATGGCGCTAGTGGAACGTGCACCATAGACAAATCATTCATTCTATCGGATGTTTGACTTAAAAGAATTGAAGTCAATTGAGTGAAATATTGTAACGTTACCCCCCTCTAGCGGATCGCCTTTATAAGGAGGTGCGCTATTTAGTCAGTACGCATTTTGAACGGATGCGTCTTGGTGCACGGACCACTGTCTCTCGACAGTCAGTACTGCCCGGTTATTGGATATGGAACGCTGTCTCCGACAAATTAGTACTATCCTTATTGCGGTGGGTGCATGGACCACTGTCCCTGACAGTCAGTACTGCCCTATGTGACCGCCACTACCATTATTAGTTATTTAATTAATTCTATTTAATTTCTATATTCTCTCGATTTAAAATAACTGATTGTTCGATTGAAATATATTTCTGTATTGCCATATCTGAGTATTACTTCTGATGTCTGAACCTATCCCGACATATACATAATTAATACAAAACAAAAACACAAATCATACACAATCAAATTCATAATAAACATTAACAATTGATAACGATCACGAGATAACCATTGGTGGAGGGGAAAACGAAACAGAGCGCTGGGATGATTCTTGCTACTTCTTCCCGTGCCTATTCCCGTACATATTCCCGTGCCTTCACTTTAAATGTAATCGCTTAATTAGATACTTTAAGTTTCATAGATTCACATACAATAACCTTGAAAGATAACAGGGGCAATGTAGTTAACAACAAAGTTATAAACAGTAGGTACACTGATACATAATTAATTAATCTTAACAATATTTGTTTTGTAACATCCGCATATCAATATGAGGAAATAATTATTGTCCGATAAAGAAAAAAAAACCGGCCAAGTACGTGTCGGACCACGAACAATGAAGGGTTCCGTAGTTGCGATGAATACCCGAAAACAAACTTAACATTGCAGTTGAAAAACATGTTCTCCTACACATCGATATAAGCCACGGTAAATTTTCCAACAGCAAATGTAAATATGTAAATAAAAAATGTATTAAATGGAAACCACAAATTCACGATTTTCCGACATTTTTTTTACTTGTGCTATGAGACCTTACTTCTTGCTAAATTTCATGGTTCTAGGTCAACGGGAAGTACCATATGGTTTTGATTTACTTGCGAGTTTCAAAATATGTCGCATAAATGGCCGTATTTTTTTATTGCGTTGACTTATAAGCTTGATTTTTTTACAGCACGAAGGTATTATAGTTTTACGTATTTGATATAAATTTCAACTTGATACATTTACGTGTTCCTCAGAAAGAGGGTCTTGAAAGACTGAAAGACAGGCAGATGGACAATGAAGTGATCCTATAAGTGTTCCGTTTTTTCCTTTTGAGGTACGGAACCCTAAACAGTAGGTAGGGTAGGTAAGTCACATTATTATCTACTTATAGACCCACCCAAATCATGATTAAAAATACCACAGAAACTCTTTTAATAAATTTTCAAGTTTCTTGTAAAACCCAAAATCGGTATAAACTACCAAAAATACCATATAAAAAATACTCGGAAATTGCTTGTTATTTATAAACAAAACAACAATTACTAATTGCTATGATAATATTAATGAATAAATCGTTTAAAACATAATCATTAAGCAATTTATACCCACATTGATTCATAGTTATTCCCTAACATAACATCACGCCTGTATTACTACGGCACGGTTAGGCAGAGGTGTATAAGTCGTCCGCTTGAAATTTCTTGTTCCCCCTACCCACTGCGTCGCATTGCATCGTCCGCCCGCAGTATTAATTTATTTTTCAACACATTTGCTCAGAAAATGCATTTACGAAGCCTGTATACAATTAAAAATTACGCACCATACTACGGAACGTGTGGTAAAATAGGTTTAATAAACTATGTTTTAACCTTAGATTTATAATATTTCGTTAGTATTAAGATCAACATCCGGACCAACCTATTGAGGTTTTTGTGATGTTTCTATTTACATTTTGTTTTGTTCCTTAATTAATAAATAATAAAAAAAATAAAAAGGTATTCTCACCTAAGTACATGTTTTACCGCATACTTCGTTGTATAGCGCCGTGGGTATCTTTTACGGTTTTCTTTTTATTTCCATAAAACTGTATAAGTAAGAATTCCACTAAGGAGTTTCACATTATGAGAGTAAAGGCTTCTACATACCGGGGCGACTTGTCGCGCGACGCGACGCGACACAAAGGCACCGCTTGTCCCGCGACACGCGGGGTCTTTGTGCCGTGTCGCGTCGCGCGACAAGTCGCGCTGGTATGTAGAAGCCTTAAATTAAGCTTGAATAATCGAACCTTCTTGGAAGCGCTTTTGCTCAATACGTTTATCTCACTTTATTATTAAAGAGAAAATGATACGAAAGATAGTACTAATTTTCACAATGCGCACGTGGCGCCATTTGCAAATTCGCGCCATTTTCATATTAGAAACGTCAAAGATTGTAATCATTGTAACACAGTGTAAACAAAATAATAATATGAGTTCAAGCGAGGAATCCGATATTAATATGGAATCTACTTCACCAGTACCCCAATTGTAAGTTTGCAAGTGAGTAAACGTAACTAGCGCTCTCACTCTTATACTCTTAGTATTATGATTTATCGGTCAAATTTTAACGCAAACGAAATAGTTACGTTTACTCTCTTGCAAACTTACACTTGGGGTACTGATGTCTGGATGAGGCGCAAATTGCAGAAAATGTTCTCTTGCCGTCAACACTGCGAGAGTGCTATTTAATTGTTTACAATAATTTGATATCATCGAAGACTCGAAGGAATACTTAATCATTCTCTGAAAATATTTGATGACTTGTTTCATTACATATTGTACTCTTTTCTCGCAAATGTGTTGAAAAACGACTACATTCGTCTACTCGTTTGTAAAAACCAACTTACCGCACTAGTATCATAAATAACTATTTCACTTCGCGTTCTTTCTGACTTTTTTAGGGTTCCGTACCTCAAAAGGCAAAAAGGAACTCTTATAGGATCACTCGTGTGTCTGTCTGTCCGTCTGTCACAGCTGATTTGCTCCGAATCTACTGGACCAATTAAGTTGAAATTTGGTACACATATGAACTTTTGTGACTCAAACACGTACGTGTTACGTAAATAAATTAATTTTGAATATGGAGGTCACTTTGGGGGGGGGGGCAAATTAGAAATTTAAAAAAAAAGTTTTGCTGACTGTACCGTGTGACATATCAAATGAAAGGGCTTGTTTTAAGGATTTTATATATATTTTTTTTATAATTTTAAAATACATATTTTTAAATAGTTCTTTACTTATAGATTACAGGAAAACCTATAAGAAGTCTGTGATCTTAAAATAACATGGTAAATCACTTTGTGCGTACAAACTTACATTTGCAGTTGGAATGTATGGGGATCATGCTTTTCAACTACAATGTTAAGTTTGTTTGGATAAATTCATCCCAACTACCGTATACCGCACCGTAATTTGTCCCTTCATTGTGCGTGGTCCGACACGCACTTAGCCGGTTTTTTCTTTTTGCTCGGCTCCTAAGGATCGTAGCGCGAAGTTAAATAACCTATAACCTTCCCTATATAACCTTAGCCTATAGCAATACCTTATACTTACCTTCCTCAAGAATTGGGCTATCAAATGCAAAGAGAATTTTTCAAATCCGACTGGAAGTTCCAGAGATTACCCCCTACATACAAACAAACACATTATACTCAAACTCAAACCATTTATTTCAATTAAACCATTGATAGGCACTTTTGAATTGTCAAGAAGTCGGTCAGTTACAAATATGAAGCTAGTTGCCCATTCCAAATAGTAGGTTCCTATGGAGAAGAACGGGCAAGAAACTCCACGGACACTCTTTTAAATTAAAATATTGATACAAAATATTGGTTACATCATTCATATTGAAGTTAAACATGTGAGAACGATGCAATACGTCAGGAGCGTCCGTGGTAAAAAGATAAAAAACAATTCAAAACTAAAATAATTAAAAATAAGCCATGGTAGCTAAGAGATGACCCGTCCCAACTGACAGCGCCCGTTCACGAACATGACGCATGGATCAGCACCATTCAGCTCAACTATTTTGAAGGGAGCTAAATGATTCAACACACACGCTACCATCAGCGAGACATCTGAGTGAGCATGACATACTCTCAGCCGCCAGGGCACATTCAAGTCAATGAAAGACATAACGTACGACTTATAACCTCTTTATAATATTAGTATAGACACATTTCAAGAGTTTTATGTCTAAGTCATGAACAGTCAAGTCTTTTTATCTTCGTCACTTATCAAATTCTTTCCTTTATCAAGTCAGGACACTTTTACCCTTTGAAGCTGCGCCACTGAACAGGGGGCCTAAAATGGACGCTTTTGCAGAATCATAATAATATGATATTTGAATCATATTAAAATTCGTAAAATGGTCACGAACTGACAATTCATATTATGATCTGCGTACAATTCATAACCCGCAATTCATCTGTTTGACAGCTGCTATTTGACATTAGACTTCATTAAAGCAATTCATAATTTGTGGACAATTTTACGAATCTCCATACAAAACTGTCAAACAGATGAATTGCGGGATAGGAATTGTACGCAGATCATATTATGAATTTTCAGTTTGTGACCATTTTACGAATTATGATTCATAATATTATCATATTATGATTCTGCCAAAGCGTCCATTATAGACCCCCAGACCATGCATAGAAAACTATATTTCATTACTTGAAAAGAAAGATCAAAATAGCATACACCTTTAACAAATGTCGAGTTAACATTAACATTGACATCAACCTAAAACCTTTTTAATTGGCCTGGCCAGTTTATGAAATACAAATAAAATCGTCAGTCTGTCATTGTCATATTTTTAATACGGTAAGGGCTAGGTAAGGGTCAGACCTTGGTCATACATGACGTAAAGAAGATGGCTGAATGTCATTCCGCGATATTGACTTTACGACGCATTCTATAAAATGCTGAGTCGGTACCTAAAGCAGATTATACAACATTAGTTTTTGTTTATACTAAACCTCTTAAGGGGTCATTGTACTCATCATTATGAACAACTTTTACTATGGGACCAACCTTGAAATCGCGAAAAAAAAATCAGCTGTTCCCTACATTTAAGTTCGCTGAACTCGTCAAAATGTAGGGAACAGCTGATATTTTTTTCGCGATTTCAACTCTGGTCCCATAGTAAAAGTCGTTCATAATGATGAATACAATGACCCCTTAAGAGGTTTAGTATAAACAAAAACTAATGTTGTATATCGTGCAACCACCAGACAAAAATAGGCCTTGAGATGGCCCTTCCCGGTCCGTCTATCGTCAACGCGAGCATGGTCGAAAAGCTTGTTGTTTCATCCAGAGTGGGAACTACTAACAAGCAAGTCAAAACGCGATAACATTGAACGAAAAATTATGTGCAACAATTTCACAAAACTTGTTCCAGGAAATACGTGTTTTTGAGTAAGCCTTACAAGTTTGTGAAATAAATGTTAGTCATTTAGAATCTCCGTTACAGGTGCAAGGTTCCTATGTCGATGTTTTCTTTACTTTTTTAATTTATGAGTTAGGTACATTATGAACGGCCAAAATTCAGTTAAAATGTGTGTTAAAAAGCAGATGTTTGCACAATGTTTCCACCTTTAGATGCGTTACCTGCGCTCAATAATGCCAGGCAATTGCCTGACATTTAGAATAATAATTATTATTATTACGTACGCGCCAATGAACATGCAGCACCTAGTGACGTAACTAAATATGTATGTACATCTCTTTCTAACAACAGATATCGGTATAGGTCTTTCCTTTTCTTCACGCGCTGTATGATTGTATGCAAGCATGTAGCTACAATCATGGCTTATGTTGTTTTTGAGTGCACTAATGTTCGTATATGACGCGTCTATTTTACGTCATTGTGTTTGCAAGCTTACATTGAATTTGTTTCTCCAAATTTTTATTTTATGCTTTATTGAATTTCGATTGGATAACAGAATAGAATATCTATGTTCCCAAATATATATTTTGAAAGGACAATGATATAAAGACGAGATATGAGGAATTTACAACTTCTATAGAAAATTATTTTTCTTCATAACTCTTGTTTGAATCAGTGTCCATTCAAAATATATATTTGGGAACCTAGATATTCTATATTACAATCGGAATAAAGACACACTACTTTAAGAATATATTTGATTTACAAATTATTTAGGTATTACGTTTGTATGAACTACGCATCCATCGCCGGTCTCATAAGCTACATTAGCTACATGTTAGCTTCTTACTTGTCAGTTCAAGATTAAGTAAAAACTTAATGACGAAACAAGTTCCATACGGTTTGCTATAAATCTGGTTTCATACTACAAACAGGTTTTCAAGTTGGTTATTGCAACATCATAAAGAACATCTCAGCGAGATACTGCCTCTTTGGTCTAGTTGTCGAACCGCTACTGCCGAGACATGAGGTCCTGGGTTCGATTCCCAGGTCGGGCAAATGCTCGCCTTCTATTACATGGGACTTAAACATGACTGGCGATATGTGGGAGTACTACAGGTACACCTCTGCTCAACGCTTCGGGGAAACAAGGCATGATGTTAAAGAAGAGCAAGTTTGCAAAAATGCTAACGGTGTTGACCCACGGGGTAATTGCGTCATTCATAATTTCAGCCGAAAGACGTCCACTGCTGGACAGAGGCCTTCCCCAAAAGGGGGTAGGGGGGGCGGGTTGCCATATTCACCACGCTTGGCAGGCGGGTTAGCGATCGCAGTATGGTGTTAAAATGCATATTTATAGAACGCTGCTGCCCATTCTCTAGTAAGTCCTTAGGCCCGGAGCCCATTGGCGACAAATAAAAATATAACTTATTAATATGGAAATAAAGTTGAAATTTGAAACATTGAAATTTCAACTTTATTTCCATACTGTTAAGTTATATTTTAATTCGTCGCCTAAAAATACCTTGCCATGCCCGGTTGCCGGGTTTTAGTCGCCTTTTACGACACCCTCGGGAAGAAATAGGATAATTGCATAACACATAAAATGACAAATGATCGCAATTAGTTTCATTTTGACAGTCTACTCACGTCCATTGCGTTGCTTACGTTGTTAGCAGGCGAATTATTCAAACCTATGAAGCAATTGATTAGCAATATCCTTCAGAACTCTCGGATTATGATTTTCTGAAAATGGTCAAAATGTGGTTTTTTAAAGCAGCGTATCTCTTAAACCGTAAATAAATTTTCCAAAGCAAAAACAGTATGATATTTTCAAGTCTTTTGTACATACGGTGATGGAACTCAAAACATAATTAAACATAATTTTATTCATCAAAAAAATCTTCAAAGACAACTTTTAATTATTTTTAAAAGCAGTCTATCCCTTCGTTAACAGTTATAATTAAAAGTATACCATAAAATTGCAAATGCCAAACTGCATCCGATGATGGATTAATTTTTATTAATTAGTTAATAACTAATTTTATACGATTTTATTTGCATTTTTACGCCCTACGTTGTGTCATCACTCATTACGCATCTCTTTCTTTTGTATGCAATCTGACAGCGGTTTACCTGTTGTCGGCGTCTTAAAGTGTGCAAATAGGGTGCTGGATTGAGCGATACAAAGCTCAAATCCGCGTCATAAGGTAGTGTGGTCACCAAACCCGTCGAAAGTTGGTCAATGACCCTTCAATACGTTGGTGAACCTGAAGCAAGTAGATACACACGGCTACATAACAAGCTTTACATCTCCAGTTTAAGCTGATCTGGCATTGTAGGATAGGATTAGGATTATATAATTATAATAATAAAAATATTATCTATTATATTATTATTATATAATTATAACAATAATATTATTATATTATATTATTATTAATTATATTATTATTATATTACATTTTTAGGATTTCCGTACAATGAGAGGTCAGCTTATACTGGAAATCTATAGCTTGATAGGTAGCCGTATGTACACAAGATAAAATATAATATATAGGCTTGTAAAAGGCTTCTGCAGTAACTGGTCCTTTTTTTTACCCGACAGCCCTAGAAGGAGGGTAATGTTTTTCGAGAGTATGTATGTATGAATGTATATTTCTATGGCACATTGTGTCGCCTAAACGGCTTGATGGATTTTAACATAATATTATGATGACTTTAACGTAGATTCGTCGTGACATGGGCTACAAATTATTTATATATTGCATCTGCAAATACAAAAAAGGGGGAGGTTTTTTTTTTAATAAATTGCATCAATATTGGTATGGTATCAAATAAATGCAATAAGTCAATTCCAAATATATATAAATATAGATTATATCCAAGATAAGAATGCTTGGAACATGCTGGTCCAGCTCCGTAGGACAATCTAGAGTCTAGCTAGACAAATCAAACTGGTTGCTATTTTAATTATATAATTAATTAATGTACCTATACAAAATATTGTAAAACATTTTAAAAAAGTCACGGTGGAGTTTCTTGCTCATTCTTCTCCATACGAAAGTACCTTATAAAAGGGCTGACTTGAATCAACTCTATCTTTTTGTTCAAAAGTGCCTTTTATGTGCCTATTTTAAATAAATAATTCGATCGCGGGATTCGTTCGACATAGGTCGAGACTGCAGGGCCAGCACCCTAATTGCGTAACATAGTTTGAATCGGAATTGGAATGATTACGAAGTATATTGCTAATCCATTGCTTCATACGTTAGAAAATGTTGTCTGCTCAACAACGTAAATAACGCAATGAATGTTGTTGAACTGTCAAATTGAAACCGATTCCTACTGACAGTGGGTTACGCAATTAGCCCTCTGGTGCCTAAAGTAGGTTTAAATAAAATCTGTACAGGTCACCAGGTCCAACTTAGTGGCATCATACAAATAAACAGGCAGGTAACATGTTTTTCTACTAAACTATTAAAACAATAAATAAATAAATGAAAAGGAAAATTAATGTAACACAACAAAAGCAGTCAAAGGGTGTGTGGTGATTGGTGATGAATATGTAAGTGAATGGTGGAGAATGGAGTTGAATGTATAGTTGAATGATGGTGAAAGTGTAGGTGACTAGAGGTGAATGGTGGTGAATGTGTAGGTGAATGGTGGCGAATGTGTAGGTGAGTAGTCGCGAACATAGTGCATCCCAGCGCGAAGTAAAAACACACTGTTGGATTTTGAACTCTCAGTGCTTAGCAGTGCGTTAAAAATCCAGTGCGCGAAAAAATATTGCCGCGGGAAAAATCGCCCATGTGCATCTGTATTTTTTGTGTAAACTTCACAGTCGTGGTTATCGATAACTAAATTACCTACTAAACATGATAAAATAGAAAATAAACAAATTTTCTCAACTCCTAGTTCCAGAAACAACACCACCAGCCGCCAGCGGTCAATGACCCCAAAAAAAAAAACAAATCTTTTACATTTTTGATAACTCACTATTTTCTTAACGCAAATGGACTATTTCAGCAGATACCGGATACAAATTGTCCTGATAGGAACCCTTCGTTTTATTTGAAGACAAAATTTCCCTTATTCGTCGATAATTCGATATATTTACGATATTTTTCCTCCTTCTGATCTTATAAGTTGCACCTACTGCGTGCGTCCTATTTGCCGCATCGTCTTCAAGTCAACCCGTTTTCTAAATATATCGCAGTGAACGTACCTACTTAGGTACTTGAACCTGAGCATCTTGGCGTCTGCAATGTTTTGTACTCATTACTATGTACATTTTTTTTCTCCTTAACCTGTTGAGGGGGAATGCGTATCCGTCAATGTAGCCGGCGAAATTCAAAATTTCTTACGGTTTTTGCAAATTGCGGCACTGTTGTATTTTGATCAAAATTCAATACGCTGTAATTATGATAAAATAATTACTAAACTGTAACTGGACCGTATGCACAGCTGCAGATCTGCACCCTAATTGCGTAACACCGTTTGAATCAGAATCGGAATGATTTTGAAGTATATTGCTACTCCATTGCTTCTTAACTTATACTCCATTTGAAATAAGATTAGACATTTAAATAAACTTGTTTACAGTCTGTTCAACCGATTTTGACTTCTATTCCATAAGCATAAGGATGGCATTAAAAGCAAAAACGTGGTTACAATACCAACTGTTTATTACAGCTGTCATTGGTCATGCCACCAACGAAATAGAATTCAAAATCGATTGAACGGACTGTAAAAGAGTTTTATTTAAATGTCTAATCTTATTTCAAACGGAGTATAGAAAAATTTGTCTGCTCAACAACGTTAATAACACAATGAATGTTGTTGAACTGTCAAATTGAAACCGATTCCTACTGATTGTGTGTTACGCAATTAGCCCGCTGGTGCAGCAGGAAACGGGCATAGTTATAGGTACTTGAATTAGTTTTATTTTGTTTTTATTTTTGTTTTAATGAGAAATGTTACTAACATATTTTTATAAGTTTTACTAACAAGAATAAGAATCATTTGTGTTCGAATTAAATTAATTATACTAAAATAATAATCATTTAAAACATCAATAAAGCTCGAAATTATATTTACTGCAAATATGACTATTTCGTGAAAATATGACGCGATTTTCAGCAAATACAGTTCGAGAGAAAAACTATTGAAGGAATCATTTACCAGAAGAATAATTTTATGAACGTAATACCACTGATTTATTACTTTTAAACGATCCATATGTATTTCGGCACAACTCAAGTGTTTCCGAAGGCTGCTTCTATTATTAAGAAACCAGAAGCAAAGAAAGGAAGGAGTCTGTAGAATTGTCCTCGTCATGAAACCTTACAAACTTTGAACTATTTGGACTGGAGAAGAAAAAAGGCTTCCATACGCTTTCCACAACGTAATTTTGATAAATAATCTTTTCATAATTACTCCACCTTCAAGGTGAACCGACTACCAGGTAAATGTCGCGGGAACCCGGTGAATGTGAGCAGCAGAGCGACCGGTCGCTGCAGCGGTGCTTCTCCGAGGCTATATTGTCTGACCTAGTAGTGGAAGTCTTTCGACGAAATGAAGTCAAACTAGTCAGCGTATTACTGTAGGACTTATAATATCTATCTATTATTACTTATAATAAAAAGGTAAAGGAGATGTTCCAAAATGTATGGAGCTTGGGCCAGGTCACTATACACTATAAGTAATTAAAAATAGAGAAATACATTTAAAACAGTTCTTAACTATCCAATTACTTTAAAATAGCTTGGTTTACTGGTAAAACACACAAAAATACAACACACAACAAAAACCCGTCATGGCGGTAAGCTCATGAAGGTAAGTATAGATAAAAGTGGAGGCAACACTAAATAGGGCTCTCTCATTCTGAATATATACTGAACGAGGCAGTGATACGTGTTTTCTTTATCTTATGTATGTATTCAGAAAGAGAGAGTCCGACCATAGTCGTCTTCACTTAGGTATTTAGAGTCTTGCCTCCATTTTTATCTATACCTTCATGGGTAAGCTGTCATTTTGATTGAATAACGATTTAGATAATGATGTTTGACATGTTTATTACTGTGGAGTTTGAAGGTTGATTGACTGAAGTGATACTGTTGTGACATCTGACAGTTCTCTTCTGTCAGTTTTCAAGCACAGAGTAACTAAATTGGTGAGAAGCCATGTTAAAAGTCGATAAAAATAATTGATAAAAAATATAAATTCACTATACCGCAGTTGTCTATTTAAATTAATTATCTCTTTTTTTTTGAGGTTGTGGCCCATTTTGAAACATCTCCTTTGTGAGTTTATATAAGAGGGTAATATTCGGAACTACTGATCCGATTCCTTCTTTCATTAATGGGAAGCTACAGTATTTCCGAGTGTCATGGGATATATTTTATTTGAAAACAAGAAATTTCACGCGGAAGAAATCGAACTACTAGAACCGATTAAAGTGCCAATCTCACCTAACTTTTACTCAACAGATAATACCATTATGCACGTTCCTGGCTTTGCTGGCAGCACCCACACTGGAGCAGGACTCCGGCTCCACGCCAATATCGCCATGTCCCAACGTGTTTCGTTACGAGCCGCCTGGATCCGAGCCCGGGAGATGGTACGGAGAAGTCAACCTGTCCACAGACAGCACTCTGCACTCACTATGGCTCAATATCGTGCTCGATAACAAGGCTGATATTCTTGGGGTGAGTCCTTTTTTTTTTGAGTGGGAAATTATCAAATAACTTCTCCCGCTCTGGGCGGAGCGGGAGGGCGTGTCAGACTTTTACTGACTAAAACCCACCCGTGTTCCTTCCGTTGCCTGTGTGCCAGGGCCACGATATCCCTTTCGGACAAACTCGCAACCCTGGCAGGTTGGGGTGAGTCCTAAGGTTGACATTATTTTTTAGCATTAAAATACAAATTAATAACCAACCACATAGAGCTACTATTATCTGTGGTAGGTTTTTAATTTGTAAGTATTTAATTTTATAAGGACTGTAGAAACAAAATAGGTACCCACAGTCTTTCTCAATATTTTTGGGTTGGTCATCCACCGCGCCTTTTTTAACTTCACAAAAAGGAGGAGGTTCTCAAGGCTGTACTTTTTTTTTTGTTTGTTACCTCAGAACTCCGTCTTTTATAAACCAATTTGGAAAATTATTTTTTAATTTGAAAGAATATATTATACGAGTACATCCAGATTGGTCCCATTTTATAAAAATCTAGTTCAGATGTTGGGATCCAAGAGTAATTGAGGGAACTCCTCAAATATTATAGGAATACATACAGCGATTTTTATATTTTCATCAACAAGTCAATCATTTGCATTCAGAAAGTATCATTTGGTTGAAGTAGAACTGATGAAGAAGACCACAGATGGCCACCGAAACTCCTCAATGACAAGTAATTCACGGATAGTGTGGTCGGCTTCCAGTCCATTATCACAATGTGCATTTGAATGCCACCAATATGGATTTAGGATAAGCTATATCTCTATATCCATTCACCTGACTTGAACCCCTTGCGTTTGTAGTGAAATAAAATACGCTGATATTGAATGTTTCACTTCTTCATAAGTGCTTTTGAGGGGCTTGTGGCTAACTAATAACAGCCCAATGGGTCGATCGATCAGGTTAAGCAACGCTTGCCGCGGTTGGTCCGTGGATGGGTGACCATCTTTACAAGATTCCTCCGTGCCTCGGAAAGCACGTCATTTGTGGATCTGCAACAGTCGTTACGGGTCGTCAGAAGCCCGAAAGTCTGACAACCAGTCTTACCAAGGGGTACCGTGTTACCCAGTTACTGAGTTGTGGAGGTCAGATAGGCAGTTGCTGCATGTAAAATACTGCTATTCAGCTGCACCCGGTTAAACTGGAAGCAGACCCCAATCCCAGCATAGTTGGGAAAAGGCTATAGGCATATGACTTCTCCTTCTTACCTAACTTCCCATGTTCAATACTTGTGCTCTGCCCACAGTAAAAATCTCCGTTCCACCAACAATCGTCTTCTACGATGTCCTTCTCACCGCTCTGGTTTCATTCACTCTTCTTTCATTGTCCAGGCGGTTTTTCATTGGAATGCGCTCCCTCTGAGCATCAGGATGGCAACCGGACGGTTAACGTTTAAAGTGAAGGCACGGGAATATATTCGTAAGAAGTTGGCAGAATCATCCCAGCGTTGATTCGTTTTCTCCTCCACCAATCGTTATTTCTCCTGACACTTTTTATTTTGCTTATAAGTATGTATGTATGTATGTATTAGTATATATTTTTGATTTTCGAGTTATCTATCCCCTATGTTGCACCTACCATGTTTTGTCTCTGCATCACCCTAAGGTTGACTGGTAGAAAATGCGTCAGGCATTAAGTCCGCCTTTGTACAGTATTTTTTTTACTTGTGCATAGTTTTAATAAATAAAAAATATGACTTCTTCATGAGTTTCTACGTCCTTCTTCAGTCTTCGTCAAGATCTATTGGTATTTTGAAGTCGTTACAGTGTTTGAGTTATCGAGCGTGATATGGAAGAACATCGTGAGCGACATAATGTAAAAAATAATAAAATAAAATTAATAAAATACCTCTCCTATAAATTTTAATTTATGTCGCTTATGATGTTCTTCCTTATCAGGCTCGATATATCCAGGAAAGTTAGAAAAAAGTGTTTGTCCCCAAAAAGTTTTTTGAAAAGAAAAGTTCTTTAGGCGCGTTGAGCAGTTTTTGGATGAACAAAAATCATAGAACTCGAGTGATCGTCACCGAAAGCTTTCCATGAGCTATACAGTACGTAACAAAAACCCTGTTGTTCCTTTTAGGGACGTATACATTTAACCTAAAAGCACAACATTGGTGGAGTTATAATTTAAAAAAATTAAGAATTGGCTAGTCGAGAAGTCAAAATCAAAGAACTAAAGAGGTAAGAAATCAGTTAAACATTACAAATATTAATAATTAAATATTTATTTTAATTATTATAAATGACTTGCTTTATTACGTATGTATACAGATTCTTAAAACGTAGGTAGAAGGAACAACCGGGTTTTTGTAACATATTGTATGTATACTCGTACCTACTGTTTTCACTTCTATCGAGTCAACAACCAAATCTGTCTGCAGTGTACGAAATACGAATTGAACATTGTGAATCGTTTTCCTTCGTTCATATCCAGTTTTACAACATTTGCAACTTCTTTATTTTTTTAATTTCAAAATCTGCTGCATTATGTCTTATGCCAAAACAGGTGGTTTGCGTCATACAATCTTGATGTTTGCGTCTTTTGGATTACCATCATTCAACTAGTTTTGAACATAGACTGAAGAGTAGTACCTAAGTATTAAAAGAAAGAAAGAGACAGTTTTAAAGTCTTCCATCTCTTTCAGAACTGGATAGGAGACGTGTCCACAACTGACAACATTGACTTCAAAATTGAGAACGGTGACATGCAAATTAACCCTGGCCCTGCCGTGCCAGTGCGCTTCTTCGTGCAATACAACCCTCTTAACAAAACCCCGAAACTGGTGACAATACGACTGAACGGCAGAGAGATCTGCAACGCCAACACTCCACAGCCTGCCGTCAGCCGACCTGACGAAGAAGAAGGGGGTGGAAGGAGGCCAACACAGACGCCCAACTTCGGGTTTGAAACGAAGCCGGTTAACCGGGAACCACCAAAAGAGTCTCCTAGACCTTATTTTCAACCAAGTCATGCCACCGAAGCTTCTTTAAATATGTAAGTACTCCTAAGTTGATGATATTTCATTAGGTTATAATCTGACAACCCATGAAAGAAAATAAGTTTAAAAAAACATAAATGAAAAGATACAATAAAATAATACTCGCACTCAATATTCTTGTGAATTCATTGAACCCCGTGTCTGTGAATTCTAACACATACACTCAGTTGCAGAAACGATCTTTAAATTTTAAAGACTACATTAAACACTAATGTAGCATTAAATCATTGCACAAAACCATTTTTTATTTTATTTTAATGCTCCATTAAATTTAACTAATGAAATGTCAAACCTAATGAAACCGGCCATTTTAAACACTTTTACGTTGCACGTAACTTCATTAGCAGGTGGTGAACTTTAAGTATGACATTTCAGATTTTTTAATTTTAATGGGCCGAAAAGCATCCATTAAAGAGCAACATTAGTGTTTTCTACGGTACTTGAATGCATTTCTGTAATTGAAAGATGTCTTTAACCAGTCTTTCGTCATTATCTGATTCTTATTTAGTAGATTTACCTCGCCGTCGAATCCCAGACCGAGTGAATTTATTTTTAAAACATGATGGAGAAGAGTTTCGTGTAAGGTATAGAATTTCCAAGGAGGCAGTTCTTCAAATTTGTAACCTACTTGATTAAGATTTTGAACCAGTGACGCAAAGAAATAAATCCATTAATGGCCTGACACAGCTTTAATATGTTTGAGATTTTTCGCCACTGGATATTTCCAGCAAGTATTGGGTGATTTATTAAACATAAATAAATCAACAGTTTGTCGGAAACAGGTTGGGTCGGGTTGTTTGTCAGTTTGTTTATACAAAAAGTATCCCGTGAACTAGTAAAATTAAGCCACCTCTATATTAAAATGCCAGACCGGACGGAACTACGTAGAGTTGCAGAAGGTTTTTATGAAATTGATGTATTTCCACGTATGGCAGGAGCTCTAGACTGCACACATGTTAAAATTATTAGAATAAGGGGGATGCGCTAAGGTAGCCCACGAAATTCAAACTTTATTACGTTTTTTGTAATTTGCAGGTCAGTAAAGGCTTCTACATACCAGCGCGACTTGTCGCGCGACGCGACACGGCACAAAGGCCCCGCGTGTCGCGGGACGAGCGGTGCCTTTGTGTCGCGTCGCGTCGCGCGACTAGTCGCCCCGGTATGTAGAAACCTTAACACGTTGTATGTTGATCTAATTATGATTCGCGGCCATAACCAATATGGCTTTACAGAATTATAATCATTAGAATATGAATCAGAAGTATAAAATTTGCAAAAAACGTTGGTAATTTTGAATTTCGCGGGCTACCTTAGCGCATCCACCTTAAACCAGATTATTTAAACTAGATTAAACCACAGAGTACACTGAATACACATAAATCAACTACATTTACTTTATTTTATGCTAAAATTGTGGTGTACTTGTACGTACGGATAATAACAGAACGCAAATGTTCACTCTTTTCGTTCAATATGGTAATTTGTTCCTGGCAATATTGTTTAAAGTCTTCTTTAACTAAAGTGGCATTAAAAATGTCTAATGCCATCTAAAATTTGTTTGTGCAACTTCATTAAAGTAATGAATTTATTAGCGATAATGCTGCTTTATGTAATGAAGTGTTAATGGTGAGCTTTCTGCAACTGAGTGTCAGTTGCAGAAAGCTCACCATTAACCCTTCAATGAATTCATTATCGCTAATGAATTCATTACTTTAATGAAGTTGCACAAACAAATTTTAGATGGCATTAGACATTTTTAATGTCACTTTAGTTAAAGAAGACTTTAAACAATATTGCCAGGAACAAATTACCATATTGAACGAAAAGAGTGAACATTTGCGTTCTGATATTATCCGTACGTACAAGTACACCACAATTTTAGCATAAAATATAGTAAATGTAGTTGATTTATGTGTATTCAGTGTACTCTGTGGTTTAGTCTAGTTTAAATAATCTGGTTTAAGGTGTATACGCTAAGGTAGCCCGCGAAATTCAAATTTACCAACGTTTTTTGCAAATATTATACTTCTGATTCATATTCTAATGATTATAATTCTGTAAAGCCATATTGGTTATGGTCGCGAATCATAATTAGATCAACATACAATGTGTTACTGACCTGCAAATTACAAAAAAGGTAATAAGATTTGAATTTCGTGGGCTACCTTAGCGCATCCCCCTTATTATGTTATATTAATTTTAACATGTATGCAGTCTAGAGCTCCTGCCACACGTGGATATCCATCAATTTCTACGTAGTTCCGTCCGGTCTGGCATTTTAATATAGAGGTGGCTTAATTTTGCTAGTTCACGGGATACTTTTTGGATAAACAAACTGACAAATAACCCGACCCAACCTGTTTCCGACAAACTGTTGATTTATTTATGTTTATTAAATCACCCAATACTTTCTGGAAAGATCCAGTGGCGAAAAATCTCAAAAATATTAAAAGTATCATTAATGGATTTATTTCTTTGCGTCACTGGTTCTAAATCTTAATCAAGTAGGTTACAAATTTGAAGAAATGCCTCCTTGGAAATTCTATACCTTACACGAAACTCTTCTCCATCATGTTTTAAAAATAAATTCACTCGGTCTGGGATTCGACGGCGAGGTACCTAAATCTATTAAATAAGAATCAGATAATGACGAAAGACTGGTTAAAGACATCTTTCAATTACAGAAATGCATTCAAGTACTGTACAAAACACTAATGTTGCTCTTTAATGGATGCTTTTCGGCCCATTAAAATTAAAAAATCTGAAATGTCAAACTTAAAGTTCACCACCTGCTAATGGGCGCTAATGAAGTTACGTGCAACGTAAAAGTGTTTAAAATGGCCGGTTTCATTAGGTTTGACATTTCATTAGTTAAATTTAATGGAGCATTAAAATAAAATAAAAATTGGTTTCGTGCAATGATTTAATGCTACATTAGTGTTTAATGTAGTCTTTAAAATTTAAAGATCGTTTCTGCAACTGAGTGTATGTCAGTCGACTCACACTCAGTTGCAGAAAGCTCACCATTAACACTTCATTACATAAAGCAACATTATCGCTAATGAATTCATTACTTTAATGAAGTTGCACAAACAAATTTTAGATAGCATTAGACATTTTTAATGCCACTTTAGTTAAAGAAGACTTTAAACAATATTGCCAGGAACAAATTACCATATTGAACGAAAAGAGTGAACATTTGCGTTCTGTTATTATCCGTACGTACAAGTACACCACAATTTTAGCATAAAATAAAGTAAATGTAGTTGATTTATGTGTATTCAGTGTACTCTGCGGTTTAATGTAGTTTAAATAATCTGGTTTAAGGGGGATGCGCTAAGGTAGCCCGCGAAATTCAAATTTACCAACGTTTTTTGCAATTTTTATACTTCTGATTCATATTCTAATGATTATAATTCTGTAAAGCCATATTGGTTATGGCCGCGAATCATAGTTAGATCGTGATACTTGACCTGCAAATTGCAAAAACCGTAATAAAATTTGAATTTTGCGGGCTACCTTAGCGCATCCCCCTTAATCTAATAATTTTAACATGTGTGCAGTCTAGAGCTCCTGCCACACGTGGAAATCCATCAATTTCATAAAAACCTTCTGCAACTCTACGTAGTTCCGTCCGGTCTGGCATTTTAATATAGAGGTGGCTCAATTTTGCTAGCTCACGGGATACTTTTTGTATAAACAAACTGACAAACAACCCGACCCAACCTGTTTCCGACAAACTTTTGATTTATTTATGTTTATTAAATCACCCAATACCTACTTGCTGGAAAGATCCAGTGGCGAAAAATCTCAAACATATTATAAGCTGTGTCAGGCCATTAATGGATTTATTTCTTTGCGTCACTGGTTCTAAATCTTAATCAAATACGTTACAAATTTGAAGAACTGCCTCCTTGGAAATTCTATACCTTACACGAAACTCTTTTCCATCATGTTTTAAAAATGAATTCACTCGGTCTGGGATTCGACGGCGAGGTAAATCTACTAAATAAGAATCAGATAATGATGAAAGACTGGTTAAACACATCTTTCAATTACAGAAATGCATTCAAGTACCGTAGAAAACACTAATGTTGCTCTTAATGGATGCTTTTCGGCCCATTAAAATTAAAAAATCTGACACTCAGTTGCAGAAAGCTCACCATTAACACTTCATTACATAAAGCAACATTATCGCTAATGAATTCATTACTTTAATGAAGTTGCACAAACAAATTTTAGATAGCATTAGACATTTTTAATGCCACTTTAGTTAAAGAAGACTTTAAACAATATTGCCAGGAACAAATTACCATATTGAACGAAAAGAGTGAACATTTGCGTTCTGTTATTATACGTACGTACAAGTACACCACAATTTTAGAATAAAATAAAGTAAATGTAGTTGATTTATGTGTATTCAGTGTACTCTGTGGTTTAATGTAGTTTAAATAATCTGGTTTAAGGGGGATGCGCTAAGGTAGCCCGCGAAATTCAAATTTACCAACGTTTTTTGCAATTTTTATACTTCTGATTCATATTCTAATGATTATAATTCTGTAAAGCCATATTGGTTATGGCCGCGAATCATAATTAGATCAACATACGTGTTACTGACCTGCAAATTGCAAAAAACGTAATAAAATTTGAATTTTGCGGGCTACTTTAGCGCATCCCCCTTAATCTAATAATTTTAACATGTGTGCAGTCTAGAGCTCCGGCCACACGTGGAAATCCATCAATTTCATAAAAACCTTCTGCAACTCTACGTAGTTCCGTCCGGTCTGGCATTTTAATATAGAGGTGGCTTAATTTTGCTAGCTCACGGGATACTTTTTGTATAAACAAACTGACAAACAACCCGACCCAACCTGTTTCCGACAAACTGTTGATTTATTTATGTTTATTAAATCACCCAATACCTACTTGCTGGAAAGATCCAGTGGCGAAAAATCTCAAACATATTAAAAGCTGTGTCAGGCCATTAATGGATTTATTTCTTTGCGTCACTGGTTCTAAATCTTAATCAAATAGGTTACAAATTTGAAGAACTGCCTCCTTGGAAATTCTATACTTTACACGAAACTCTTTTCCATCATGTTTTAAAAATGAATTCACTCGGTCTGGGATTCGACGGCGAGGTAAATCTACTAAATAAGAATCAGATAATGACGAAAGACTGGTTAAAGACATCTTTCAATTACAGAAATGCATTCAAGTACCGTAGAAAACACTAATGTTGCTCTTTAATGGATGCTTTTCGGCCCATTAAAATAAAAAACGCTGAAATGTCATACTTAAAGTTCACCACCTGCTAATGGGCGCTAATGAAGTTACGTGCAACGTAAAAGTGTTTAAAATGGCCGGTTTCATTAGGTTTGACATTTCATTAGTTAAATTTAATGGAGCATTAAAATAAAATAAAAAATGGTTTTGTGCAATGATTTAATGCTACATTAGTGTTTAATGTAGTCTTTAAAATTTAAAGATCGTTTCTGCAACTGAGTGTCAGTTGCAGAAACGATCTTTAAATTTTATTTTTTTTTCCACGTGTGGCCGGAGCTCTAGACTGCACACATGTTAAAATTATTAGATTAAGGGGGATGCGCTAAAGTAGCCCGCAAAATTCAAATTTTATTACGTTTTTTGCAATTTGCAGGTCAGTAACACGTATGTTGATCTAATTATGATTCGCGGCCATAACCAATATGGCTTTACAGAATTATAATCATTAGAATATGAATCAGAAGTATAAAAATTGCAAAAAACGTTGGTAAATTTGAATTTCGCGGGCTACCTTAGCGCATCCCCCTTAAACCAGATTATTTAAACTACATTAAACCACAGAGTACACTGAATACACATAAATCAACTACATTTACTTTATTTTATTCTAAAATTGTGGTGTACTTGTACGTACGTATAATAACAGAACGCAAATGTTCACTCTTTTCGTTCAATATGGTAATTTGTTCCTGGCAATATTGTTTAAAGTCTTCTTTAACTAAAGTGGCATTAAAAATGTCTAATGCTATCTAAAATTTGTTTGTGCAACTTCATTAAAGTAATGAATTCATTAGCGATAATGTTGCTTTATGTAATGAAGTGTTAATGGTGAGCTTTCTGCAACTGAGTGTCAGATTTTTTAATTTTAATGGGCCGAAAAGCATCCATTAAGAGCAACATTAGTGTTTTCTACGGTACTTGAATGCATTTCTGTAATTGAAAGATGTGTTTAACCAGTCTTTCATCATTATCTGATTCTTATTTAGTAGATTTACCTCGCCGTCGAATCCCAGACCGAGTGAATTTATTTTTAAAACATGATGGAGAAGAGTTTCGTGTAAGGTATAGAATTTCCAAGGAGGCAGTTCTTCAAATTTGTAACCTACTTGATTAAGATTTTGAACCAGTGACGCAAAGAAATAAATCCATTAATGGCCTGACACAGCTTTAATATGTTTGAGATTTTTCGCCACTGGATATTTCCAGCAAGTATTGGGTGATTTATTAAACATAAATAAATCAACAGTCTGTCGGAAACAGGTTGGGTCGGGTTGTTTGTCAGTTTGTTTATACAAAAAGTATCCCGTGAACTAGTAAAATTAAGCCACCTCTATATTAAAATGCCAGACCGGACGGAACTACGTAGAGTTGCAGAAGGTTTTTATGAAATTGATGTATTTCCACGTATGGCAGGAGCTCTAGACTGCACACATGTTAAAATTATTAGAATAAGGGGGATGCGCTAAGGTAGCCCACGAAATTCAAACTTTATTACGTTTTTTGTAATTTGCAGGTCAGTAAAGGCTTCTACATACCAGCGCGACTTGTCGCGCGACGCGACACGGCACAAAGGCCCCGCGTGTCGCGGGACGAGCGGTGCCTTTGTGTCGCGTCGCGTCGCGCGACTAGTCGCCTCGGTATGTAGAAACCTTAACACGTTGTATGTTGATCTAATTATGATTCGCGGCCATAACCAATATGGCTTTACAGAATTATAATCATTAGAATATGAATCAGAAGTATAAAATTTGCAAAAAACGTTGGTAATTTTGAATTTCGCGGGCTACCTTAGCGCATCCACCTTAAACCAGATTATTTAAACTAGATTAAACCACAGAGTACACTGAATACACATAAATCAACTACATTTACTTTATTTTATGCTAAAATTGTGGTGTACTTGTACGTACGGATAATAACAGAACGCAAATGTTCACTCTTTTCGTTCAATATGGTAATTTGTTCCTGGCAATATTGTTTAAAGTCTTCTTTAACTAAAGTGGCATTAAAAATGTCTAATGCCATCTAAAATTTGTTTGTGCAACTTCATTAAAGTAATGAATTTATTAGCGATAATGCTGCTTTATGTAATGAAGTGTTAATGGTGAGCTTTCTGCAACTTACACTCAGTTGCAGAAAGCTCACCATTAACCCTTCATTACATAAAGCAGCATTATCGCTAATGAATTCATTACTTTAATGAAGTTGCACAAACAAATTTTAGATGGCATTAGACATTTTTAATGTCACTTTAGTTAAAGAAGACTTTAAACAATATTGCCAGGAACAAATTACCATATTGAACGAAAAGAGTGAACATTTGCGTTCTGATATTATCCGTACGTACAAGTACACCACAATTTTAGCATAAAATATAGTAAATGTAGTTGATTTATGTGTATTCAGTGTACTCTGTGGTTTAGTCTAGTTTAAATAATCTGGTTTAAGGTGTATACGCTAAGGTAGCCCGCGAAATTCAAATTTACCAACGTTTTTTGCAAATTTTATACTTCTGATTCATATTCTAATGATTATAATTCTGTAAAGCCATATTGGTTATGGTCGCGAATCATAATTAGATCAACATACAATGTGTTACTGACCTGCAAATTACAAAAAAGGTAATAAGATTTGAATTTCGTGGGCTACCTTAGCGCATCCCCCTTATTATGTTATATTAATTTTAACATGTATGCAGTCTAGAGCTCCTGCCACACGTGGATATCCATCAATTTCTACGTAGTTCCGTCCGGTCTGGCATTTTAATATAGAGGTGGCTTAATTTTGCTAGTTCACGGGATACTTTTTGGATAAACAAACTGACAAATAACCCGACCCAACCTGTTTCCGACAAACTGTTGATTTATTTATGTTTATTAAATCACCCAATACTTTCTGGAAAGATCCAGTGGCGAAAAATCTCAAAAATATTAAAAGCTGTGTAAGGTCATTAATGGATTTATTTCTTTGCGTCACTGGTTCTAAATCTTAATCAAGTAGGTTACAAATTTGAAGAAATGCCTCCTTGGAAATTCTATACCTTACACGAAACTCTTCTCCATCATGTTTTAAAAATAAATTCACTCGGTCTGGGATTCGACGGCGAGGTACCTAAATCTATTAAATAAGAATCAGATAATGACGAAAGACTGGTTAAAGACATCTTTCAATTACAGAAATGCATTCAAGTACTGTACAAAACACTAATGTTGCTCTTTAATGGATGCTTTTCGGCCCATTAAATTTAAAAAATCTGAAATGTCAAACTTAAAGTTCACCACCTGCTAATGGGCGCTAATGAAGTTACGTGCAACGTAAAAGTGTTTAAAATGGCCGGTTTCATTAGGTTTGACATTTCATTAGTTAAATTTAATGGAGCATTAAAATAAAATAAAAAATGGTTTTGTGCAATGATTTAATGCTACATTAGTGTTTAATGTAGTCTTTAAAATTTAAAGATCGTTTCTGCAACTGAGTGTTAGTGTGAGTGTGAAATGTCAAACTTAAAGTTCACCACTTGCTAATGGGCGCTAATGAAGTTACGTGCAACGTAAAAGTGTTTAAAATGGCCGGTTTCATTAGGTTTGACATTTCATTAGTTAAATTTAATGGAGCATTAAAATAAAATAAAAAATGGTTTTGTGCAATGATTTAATGCTACATTAGTGTTTAATGTAGTCTTTAAAATTTAAAGATCGTTTCTGCAACTGAGTGTAAGGTCTGTAAATTTTACTTGCGTTTGTAAGTTGTCCGCCAGATGGCGCTAGTATATTTTAAGAAGTATTGTAGAGATGAGGTGCGATAAATAGGCAACGAATCCTCAAGGTTATTTGGTCAGAGTAGCACCTTAAGGCGACAATAACCGACTTTTAATGATTTTATACTGAAGATCACGGCTAAACGAGTAGTGTTAATGATTTGATAAATATATATCATAAAATAGAGCATTTTCTCAATAACTTAATGTATAAATATTTTAGAATATGTTTATGTTTAATATGTTTTTTATTTTTTCTATGTTTATTACATAGTGAAATTAATTTGTAAAGTTATATCTAACGCGGATATAAAACTGAGAATGGCGAAAAATCTACCAAGCGTTTTTTTTCTGAAACCTTCACCAATTTAAAGATAATTTAACTATTTATCTTTTAGTATACGCGTTTTATTAAAACACCTTTTGTTTTGTGTATAATAAATTAATAATGCGTGAAATTGGGGACAGCGCTCCTGCTGGGCGAATCGTATTACTGGCTGAACGTACGACGCGTTGCGTGAGCTCAGTACAGAACACGCAAGCTAACCACTCAAGGTCACTGGCATATATCTGCGTCTTAAGCAATTTTTGAAAAAAATCCTTTCCCTCATGCGGGCGCGAGTCACCTATTCGAACTTACAATTTTCATTAAAATCTTTTTGTTAATGACGCAGTCGGAAAAATAATAAGATGCAAGCCGTTATAGGCCCGCCGACGCACCAGTGCGTCAGTGTCCCCAACCGTCAAGTCCCACCGACGGCCCAAACAGCTTAAACAAAGGATGTTTATGCTCTTAGAAATCACTTGAGACTTTCTTTGTTAACACTGGCAGCAGGGGCAATAAATCTGGCGGCCATTAAGATAAGGACAGGTGCTTGACTTATGTCACAGGGCTCAGTCACAGGGCTCAATCGGTTAAAAATCTTAAGATGCTTAGCATAAATCATATTTTGATCAAGATACGCATCAATCAATCTGTCTAGCCTTTTCCCAACTAAGTTGAGGTCAGCTTCCAGTCTAACCGGATGCAACTGAATACCAGTATACCAGTATACGCGTATATATACTATACAATAGTATACATACACTACACTATACTATACAGGTCGTGAGTTCGAACTCAGGCAGGCGCTTTACTTTGTGTAATAATGAAATAATTTCATCACCACTGCTCTCAAAACGGTGAAGGAAAACATCGTGAGGAAACCGGCATGTCCCTTTAAACTTTTAACAATTATAACATTCAAAGACGTGACATCTACCAACCCGCACTGGGCCCGCGTGGTAGATTACAGCCCAGACCCTCTCGAAGAGAGGAGGCCTGTGTACCAGCAGTGGGAACATTATGGGCTGATTATGTGACACTATACATTGTATATATGTACTTAGGTTAAATGCTCTAAGTATATACTCGACTGTATCATGTGCAGTTCAAAGTTTTAAGTTTTTTTTTTAACTCCTTTACTGTACATAATAATTATAACAAACAAAGGTACAAGAAAAATAAGCGAGCAGGCAGAGCTAAACACAAATGACGTCACAGCCGAAATAAATTCATCATGGAGTCCTACGGCGCCAGTGTAGGTAACATCGGTAATGAGCAATTGATGACAACGTTCATTAATATCGTTTGCTATCTACCACTGTCGTACAAATGAAACTGTGCCGCTTGCTCTGTGATTAATTTTCCCTTTTACATGGATGAAGTAATTATTTAGTTGCGTCATAATGATAATGGGGCCTCTAATTATTGCACCACATTGATGCAACGATTGGACCAACCTGATAACGCGAACCTATTTCGAACCGCTCGTTTCCGCCACAATCCGCTCATGCAATAGGAACGCAGCTTCTAGAATGTTCTAGAATGTTCATTTGAGAGAAACAGACGACGCGCACCCCTTTTTAGGGTTCCGTACCAAAATGGTAAAAAGGAACCCTTATGGTGAGACTAAGTCTGTCTGTCTGTCTGTCTGTCACACCTGCAGGCTTAGCATGGCGTTTTCGATCTCTACTCTACTATAGAATAGACATCGCTTGTCTACACTTCTCGTTATCTCTTCTTCGCGAGCACGAGGACACACCTAGACTCGGGTTTCTTCGTAGACAGTGACTTGTCCATAGCAACGGGGTATTCGCTAGTGGTGTGTATTACTACCCAATTTTACCGTACTTTTGCGTTTCGTTCTCAAACAAATCTATGAAGCAAAGTGTTTTTAACTAATATTTCTTCAATTACAAAACGCAAATGGTCAAGGGGGATGCGCTGAGTAGCCCGCGAAATTCAAATTTTCGAACGTTTTTTGAATGCAAAGGATTTTTTGAAGAGAGTTAGTTGTTTTGCCGATTCTAATGATTATAATTCTGTAAAGCAATATTTTTTACGGCCGCGAATCATATTTAAATCAACTTATGACCGTGTTACTGACTTGCAAATTGCAAAAAAACGTAATAAAATTTGAATTTCACGGGCTACCTTAGCGCATCTCCCTTTTAAAAATATTGTTTAATGGCTGTAGCCAATGACGTATTATAGGTAATACATCATTGGCTGTGGCGCCACTAAGTTTTGAAACTCATTTGTATTGTATACACAGAACACTATATAATATTGGTAATTGCATATAATGTACAGGCATTATTTAAATAAAGAGCCATAATTATACTATTTTGATGGCGTCACGCAAGAAGTATCCTTTAAGGGTACTGCAGACTGGCGGGTCGCGCTATCACGTCGCGCCTGTCTGCGGGAGCCCTTGTTTTTACTAGGTACTAACATTGTTATTGTATTGTTGTTTATCGATATTTTATTTATTAGTAGGTAAATGCTCCATTTAAAACTGAGTGTGTAAGATTTAGTAAATGAAAATAATAATCACTACATAGTAAAGGCTTCTACAGACCAGCGCGACTCGCGACGCGACACAAAGGCACCGCTCGTCACGCGACGTGCGGGGCCTTTGTGTCGCGCCAGTATGTAGAAGCCTTAATGCAACGCGGGCGAGGCCGCGGGCGGCAGCTAGTACTTCATAAATAAATAATTTAGTGTTCAATGAGGAGATTTTGGCTCATAATCAGATGTTTTATATTCCCTGTGAATGTAGGTATCTAATAAATCAAAGTTAAGGGACAACATAGTGTAAAAACTGTAGGATACTTATATTGTTGTTCTTATTTTATTGTTAATTCCAATAATCTATTATTTATTTTGGGCAACAGGTCCTAGCCGAGTTCTTCGCATAAACATTGATTGCACTATCTCCTTGCTTATTTTATAATTCTACAGAACTCACATCCCGTGAGATCAAAGGCTCCCAAACAAGCAAAGCAAGCTCTCTAATAGTATTTCTTTCCCATCTTCGCTGAAGTTTTTCAAAAAAAAAACTTAAATAAAAAGCGCAATTTGAACCCAACATGTTAATTTCAGCTTAATATATGATAAAAGTAAAAAAGCACCGCCTAAAATTACTCGAATTAACGAAAAAACAACTAACGAATCGTTGTCTAGGTCATTTTATATGTAGACTATTTCGGAAGAAAGGTTTCTATCCCAAGCTGTCAACATCGGAGAAAGATTGTACGTCGTGCTCGACGTTGTAGACAGTTGTCTAGGGTAGAGAAGACAAGTCTCTTCACATTTGGTTTTGTAATCGCCGTGCTACAGACAGTAGAAAACTTTCTGTTGTCTACACTGAAACGTCATTTTTGTCTATTCTTCCGTCGACAAAACGCGTAGAGAGGGTTCTCGTGCTAAGCCTGCTGGATATCTCAAGAACTACTAATGCTATCAACTTGAAATTTAGAATAGTTTTAGATGACGTTTGCCCAACTATTTTGCAAAAAAGAAAGAAATTAAAAAAAAAAATCTTTTTTGCAAAAGGGATGGAGGGGGTCTTAAAACTTTTGAGTGGGGCTACTAGGGCATGGGGGATATCATATGAAAGAACGCTGTTTGCACATTCTCAAACATTTTTTGTTTATTTTAGGCAGCATAGTTTCCGACTTTTGATGAAAAATGTAAAAAAAATACCGTCCCCTCCCCCCTTATCTCCGAAGTTTGCATAGATAAAAATCTGAAATTATTCTATGTGATAGAAGTTTATGTAAAGATTACAGGAAAAATAAAACGATGTCTATATAGCACAGTTTTTCAGAAATCATCAACATCGTATATACGTAGATTACGTACGGAATCCTCGGTGCGCGAGTCCAACTCGCACTTGGCCGGTTTTTTATATTAGTTGTCTGAAGTCCGCCAACTGGGCTGTGCACCGAAAAATGCATTCTTTGTGATACAATTTAAGGCCCGTTCAGACCAGCGTGACTTGTCGTAACCACTCGTAAGTCGAGGCCGTTATACACTGGCCCACCACTGCACTGCTGGTATTTCCAGTATCATTATTCATTAAACGCAAGTTGTGCCAGAAAGCTTTTTATACCCTTAAAGATTATATTGAGGACAAAAAGGCTTGGGATTGAACTGCTCCAATTTTTTTACATATTGAGGTGGATTACTTTTATTGTTTGTTTTTTTTTTTTGCTAACTTTTATTATTTTATATAAAATGACATTTAATTATTATTTTATACACAATGACATGAATATTTACTTGTAAAGTATTATATCATTTTAATTATTGTGAATGTGAAGACTATGTACTATAGCTTTTTTTTATCCTTTTCTTTTATTCTCAGTTAGTGTTAATCATGGTCTGGCAGTTTGAGTCATATAAGCGGCCTACCCAAATGTCCTTTCTTTGGTATTGATCGTCGCATCGTTGAGCTCCTTAAGTTCTGAGTAGAGCTGCACGATTACTGACAAATGCGTGCACTGACTGATCAGGTCCACTCAATCTGTGTGGTTCTTTCCTCAAAAGACCATTTCAGACACCAATCTACATGGCCTTCACATGATCTGACCAAGATTATGCCTGGACTTTAAAAGAGACTGTGACCTCTGAGTTTGTTTCGGCCTTTCTTCTCAGAGTAGTCAGATACGAAACGCCGACCTCATCTAGTTTTTAAAATATGATTGACGTGTAAAAGTGTTTGTACAAACCTACTTACAAAAATAAAAATCATTTATCATTTATTAATATAAGTGCTGTGCAGTGGTGGTCGTGGGTTGGGACCCAGACAGGCGCGCTTTACTTTGTGTAAATTATTTCATCACCACTGCTCTCAAAGCGAAATCATACATATCATAATTGCCTGCGACTTTACCTTTTACTAGTTATAGTTTACTTCAGATTGTGTATGTCAATGATGTATTACCTTGCGTCATTGGTGTATGTAAGGAAATCCAAAGCCTTCCCAAGAACACTCTCTTTCAGAACACCTGTATCAACTTCAATCAACCTGTATCTTAAGTACTTGTCTTCTTTTTAGGAGTCCGTTCCGTAGTCAACAAGAAAACCTTATAATTTCGCCATGTCCATCCGTCTGTCTGTCCGCGGCTTAGCTCAGAGACTTTTAGTACTAGAAATCTGTAATTTGGCATGGGTTTACCTATATATTGATAACGCCAAATTCTAAAAAATATTTTTTATAGGATTTTTTCTTGTCCCTAGGTCGCTGGATAAGTCGTTCAAAAATATTGCGGGTTTGTGAATATCAATTTTAACCGACTTCCAAAAAGGAGGAGGTTATATGTTCGGCTGTATGTTCAGAATCTGATGAGGGGAATCTCATGGAAATCGAGGGCAACCCTCGAACTTTATAGGCAAACCTATTGCGATTTGGGTATTTTTTAAAGTAACTCGTGCTTTGCTCCCGAAAATCACCATTTGGTGAAGTGGAACTGTTGATGGAGACCACAGATGGCCACCGGAATAACATAATAAGAAGTATTTAACGGGTTTCGATTCGATTAGGTACTTTAACATGGTTGCTAAGCAATTTATGCTCGTCACAATGCATATGGTGAGTGGCAGTTCTCCTGGTTCTTACCAGGACAACTCCTCAACAATTAACGTCCCAGCATCGGGAAAAGCAATATGTTGTAAAAGGTGATGAGCAGTTGACTTTAGGCTATTGTAACTTAGATAAATAAAAAACTGACCCACTAAAAAGTGAAAAATAAATAACTTTTTGTAAAAAAAAAATATAACCGACTTCCAAAAAAACACTACAAAGTGAAAAATAACTTTAATTTCGGAAGTCGGTGGCAGAAAACTAAAATACAGATCCAAAGACACCGACTTCCGAAATAAAAATTTTTTTTCACTTGGTGTGTTTTTTTGGAAGTCGGTTATATTTTTTTTTTATATATATATATAGTGTGTTTTTGGAAGTCGGTTATTTTTTTTTACAAAAAGTTTTTTTTTTTTTTCGATTCATGAATCCGTTTGCGAAATATTACCTAAGCTGGGGCATAGCATGCGTAGTTCATACAAACGTAATACCAAAATAATCTGTAAATCAAACATATTCTTAAGGTAGTGTATTTATTTCGATTGAATTACAGAATATCTATGTTCCCAACTATATATTTTGAAAGGACAATGATATAAAGACGAGATATGAGGAATTTAAAATTTCTATAGAAAACGTATTTTTCTCATAACTCTTGTTTAAATCAGAGTCCATTCAAAATATAATTATATTTGGGAACCTAGATATTCTGTATTCCAATCGGAATAAAGACACACTACGTTAAGAATATGTTTGATTTACAAATAATTTTGGTATTACGTTTGTATGAACTACGGATCCATCAGCCTCTTAAAGTTATAATTTTCTTTAGCGTCAAGTGTCCGCCGGCTAAATGGATGTTTTTGGACAAAGTAAGAAAATTCACAGGAGTAGTATTAATATATAACGAAGTTAAAAGGAAAACTTTCACAGCAAAGTAGGCCTTAAAGTTAACGAGTAATTAGTCGACCAACTTAAATTTGCAGTTGGAATGTATAGGAGAACATTTTTTTCCGCTACATTAAGTTTGTTCTTGGGATAAATTCATCCCAACTACGAAAATCTGCATTGTCCGTGGTCCGACACGCACTTGGCCGGTTTGAATTTTTAATATAACGTAAGGGACAAATTTTATTACTTAGTAAATTGAATCAACTTAAATTGTCCATGAATACAATTTCAATTGTAAGTCAACAGGTAAACCGCTGTTACTGTCAGACTGCATACAAAAGAAAGAGAAGCGCGATGACGCAACGCTTGTAATTTATTGCAAAATACGAAGTACCTAATTATTTATTTACACAAAAATGAGTTGAGTACCTACTCAGACTCCTACTACCTATGCAGAATTTGATTGTTTTTTATTATAGATTACCTAATCTATAATAAAAAACAATCAAATTCTGCATAGGTACTAATAAGACGTTCTTGTTATTAATTAAATAACAACCGTACATTGATATTTAATACAGATATTTTGGATTGAAACTCAAAGTAAAGGGTTAGTTTACCGTTAATTTGTATCGAGATTTTTTTTTAAACGTGTTTAACAACCAAATGCTGAGAAATATGTTCAAGAATGACATACCTATATATTTTTTCCTCTACTACAAACTATATAGATTTAGCAATTTTTTTGCTTAAGACAAACCTACTTTTCTCATGTGCCGCTTGTCAGCGCCTTAACAAGTGTTATTATAAGACAGTCTTATGAAATGTCTTATAACGCGGCTAATTGACGTAGTGTGTAAATCTGCTAAACCATTTATTTCCCTGATTGTACATAATTCAAAGTATATTTTTGTCATTTAGACCCAGCGGAGACTCCCATAACCGAGACAGGCCGGACAACGGATATCTGACGGAGCGACCAGACCGCAGGCCGAGACCCCCAGTAAGGCAAGTACCTTATTTTTATGTTATTTGTATGTTGGTATAGCCAACTTCCTTGTTAGTAGCGTGGTCATAAGCGTCACCGTTCAGCAAGTTGTTGCTGAGTTCGATTCCCAACAGGGGCGTAGCTACCGCCATATCAGCTTTATCAATGATACGGGGCCCCCAATCTGCAGAGACCTACAGACGCAACTTGTGTAAGCACAAATTCATAGATTATTATCCAAAACCTCAAATTCTTATTGATAGGAGGCCCGTAACGCCTATTGAAAATATGAAAATTACCGTAATCTATCAATGCCTTACAAAGGCTTGCATTCATTTAGTAAAATCTCACAGAAAAACTAAATTCTAAATTTATTCCGCCTTATTACAAAACAAGATTTATATTTTGACATGGCTTAAACCATGGAGCCAGTTTTTGTAATAAGAACGTAATAGTGATTGAAATACCGTTCTTTATACAAAACTGAAAACTTAGTTCGGTACTAAGTTGTCAGTTTTGTGTTTAGGAACTTTACCATAGTCGGAATAAAGTTCGAAATTCAATAATGGCTCCATGTTTTAAACCTGGGTCTGAAGATAAACCTTGTTGTGTAATAAGGGGGATTAAGATCACAAATGACAGCTTGAAACGTCAAGATGCTCTCAGTCAAGATGCTCCAACTTTCGAGCTCGCTTAGCTCGTTTTTGCATTCTCTTTGTAGAATCACAACGACAAGCTTAACCTAGTATCCGAGTCAAGGTGCCCAAATTTTCTAGCTCACTTCGCTCGCTCTTCTTCGTATTCTCGTAGTAAATCACAATGTAAACTTAACATTTCAAATCAGCAGTACCTACGCTATTTTGTAAAAAAAAAAATCCCTTGCACTGGAAGCAGCTTGCAGTCGAGTTAAAAAGGCCACCAACAAATTTTGATACAGGGCACCTTTATGACTAGCTACGCCACTGATTGATTCCCAGGTTGTTTAAACCTTACCATACATAGCACAAATGCTATCGAAATTTTGCGTAAAACGTAAATCTTATATAAATATTAAATTTTATGCGTGTCTGACGCATAAAATCATACAAATAAAAACCAGTTTTGCAAGTGTCTCGTATCTTTTGTTACTATAATATAACAGAATATTTTTAAATATTTAAATTCAAATTTATGATTAAGCTGTTAAAAATATGATTAAATGGTGATCTATGCTAGACCGCGCCTGGTTTGGCCTTCGTCCGTTCATTAATTTTTTTTAAACATTTTATATACAAAATGTGTCAAAAACAATTAAGCAACAATGGGTGGCCCACTGAAACCTTTATGAATAATGCCTTACGGCCATTAGGTCTGATAAATAAAATTATTTGAATATTTCCAAATGCTAGTACTTAACGAAGGTTTTATTAAATTCCATTTTATATTTTCAGTGAACCCGTTGACCATGACTACTGGACAGGACCCGCTTATATACAGTTACCTAAACTAGATACTTCTAACTCTAACAGCCCTGGTGGACAGGTGAGTCTTTTTTGCTCTCTGCTCATTTCTTCCTTTCCCCGAGAGAAAACTTTCAATTAAATGACTAAAAACCATGGACCGAAAATAGAAGCAAGTAAAAAAAAAACAATTTAAATTTCACAATGAACACGTTCATTTATTTATTTGTTCATAGATGGTGCAAAAAAAACAATTAAAAATTTCACAATGAACACGTTCATTTATTTATTTTTTCAGAGAAGCAAGTGCAAAAAATAAAATCACAATGTTGTGTTGCAATGTTCTGTTGATACTTAAATTTTTGTAATTCTAACAACAATTCTGGCCATTGCATTGTGTGCTTCGCGGGGATTACCTAGACCTTAGTTTTTTTTTTTACTCACATATCTTAGCAGAGCCTACCAAATAAATTCTGCTTACACTATTAGCATACTGGATGTTGTTTGGTGAGTCAGATTCGATATTTAAATGTCACTGGTAACTGTCAAATGACTTCACAAATCCAATTTGTCTTAGAAGCTATTAATAATATTTTTATGATTCCCTTTGATGAGTGTAATGGATGATTACAGACCTTATCACTTTATATTATCAATTATGAGTAACAAAATTATCGTTTTTAATTGGTCAAAGTGTGAAATTGGCAAACGTACCTAATAATTGATGCCAAAAAACATTTATTCATTCATATTCAAAATCATTAAGTCAAAATATTTATTTGAATGAAAGAAAGAAAGATCAAAAAATAACGTTTATCTGGTTACAGTTCGTGAAACACAAAATACAATAATAACAAAATAAAAAGTGAAAATAATGTTTTAACAACAATAGTGTGTGACTCACTCACGGCTGCGCCAAAAAGGGTAATTTCAGCATATTCCAGACAGATACTTTTTCACATAAGCCTACATGGGCAGCTATGGGAAGCTAGGTGCACGGTTCCAATTGGTCGTTTCTTATGGAGAAGAGCCGGCAAGAAACTCCTCAATTACTGTTTTAAAAATAATTGGTTTTTACAATGTTTTCAAATTACAGTGTTAATAGGTATGGGAGGACAGTGTAGGCCCGTCAACAAGTACCAGGTACCTACTTAACCAAATGGAAAATGGTCAACAATCTAATCTACAGTTTAATAGACCTACAATGTTCTCACATTCACAAAATATAAATAATCTACATATTATTATATAAATTATAACAACGATAATGGCCATTGTGTGCTACACGGGGCTTCCCTTGAACTAAGTTATTTTATTTTTATTTACATGTCCTGTCACAAGCACTCACAGCTTATCAAATGAATTCTTGAATTCTTGATTCTAATTGAATTCTATTCTTTTACATTATTAGCATACTGAATGTTGTAGGGTGAGTCAGATTCGATATTGAAATGTCACTTGTAACTGTCAAATGACGTCACAAATCCAACTTGTCTGTTCTTTAAATATTTTATACTAGCAGCTAGTTTAATTAATATTATCTATTAATAAAGCCACGTGGACGTAGCCGCGGGAAGTAGCCTGACTTACTTCTTATACTTAACAATATAAAAGTCCTGTCAAAATCGGTCCAGAAGACGTTTCGGAGATTATCCGGAACAAACACACAGAAAGACAATTTAAAAAAAAATGTTTATTGTTATAGGTACCGTATATTTATTTTCTGTATTTAGTAAAAAGTTGTTTTGACATTACACACATACCCATCAATTTTATTCATTTGTAAAGATTGAAGTCGCTTTTCGTGTCTGTCTGTGTGACCGCGTTGTTCTTCTAAACTACGCAAAAGATTTTGATACGGTTTTCACCATGATTTAGAGAATTTATTCCGGGTTTATACATTAATAGGTAGATATTAAACTTAAATATAATAAAGAAATCCCCCCCCTAGGCACGAACTCGGCTAGGTTCGCCCCATATTACATGGGACTTAAACATAATTGGCAAAATGTGAACGATGGAAAAAACCAATAATAACATTACTTAAATAATTAGTGATATGAAAATTCAAATTTATGCTTTTGATAAAAAATATATAATGTCGTGAAACGATCGTGTTTCAGCGTTTTAGTAAAATCATCCCCCAAGGGGATAAAATAGGGGATTATTATATGATGGGATAAAAGTCATAATTATGATTATTGAAATTTTTGTGTAAGTACCTCTTTTTAACAGATGTATGGAATTGAAAATATAGTCGGAGTCCGTATCTTGAAGTAATATTTATTTCATTAAATCGGTCCACCTGCTTAAAAGTTATTACAATTTAAAGTTATAGCCAATATGAAGATATTATGTGGTCAAGGGCGGCGCTAAAGTATTTCAAATTAATGGTCATAATATTAAAATTAATTACATAAGTATTATTATTTTTAAGTTAGACATTTAGAATCATAAAAACCTGTTTAATTAAAAAAAAAGAAGATGATTTGCATTTATTATCTGTCTGTATGTTTATTACCCTTTCACGCTTTAACGGCTGAATTGAATTGGGTGATAGGTATACGGATAGACCATGACCGGGGTACATAGGATACAGTTTATGCCGGTAGCACGTTCCCGTGGAATAATTTCCGACATCCACGCGGGCGAGGCCGCGGGCAGAATCTAGTGTATTTATAAAATATCGTCAAATAATTTAGCAATACAAAAACATTGAGGTACAAGCTAAAAAACAAAATTCCTTTCTTAGTTTCTCGTTAATTGTGAGAAAAAGAACACTATTTGACCTTCAAATATTTCTCGTAACGAAAGACTTTCACACAGCATTCTTTATTTTGTTTATGTCTAGATTCAGACAAAGCATGTGCGAATAACAAGTTTCGTCGTATCCGTATTGTAATTAGTAGGTATTCTAGAAAAAAACCGGAGTTTGGTCATTTTAACGACATTTTCTGTGAAAGTAGTGAAGGACGTATTATCGTTATGAGGAAATGTGGTCACGTGGTCATTGGCGTTCAGTCCATACACTGCACGCATCTCTCTGTTTTCTAACACTTGGGTGATAATGACACTACTGCAAATATTTATTATTAATAATAATTCTTTTTTACGAAACAAGTTGTGTCTCCACGGCCATGTCCGTATCTTTGGTTTTTTTCCTTTTTTTTTCTAAACCCGCAGCTGTAGCCCGCGAAATTGAAATATCCAATTGGCAGCGAGATTATTCTGAAACCTTCACCAATTTAACGATAATTTAATTATTGATCTTTTAGTATACGCGTTTTATTAAAATACCTTTTGTTTTGTGTATAATAAATTAATAATGCGTCAAATTAGGGACAGCGCTCCTTGATAATTGTTCATGTTCGTTTTTGTGAGGTATGAAATGAGTACAATTCTTTACGATTAACTAATCACACAAAAATACATTTTTTCTGGGTGCTGCGTTTTTAGGTTAAATTTTCACCATTTTCAATTTAGTATTGTGGTCGTTTGGTGCACGCTATCGTGTTAATATTTAGAATTCGTAGGGTTTTATTAAGGTAACATTCTTTGATGTACCTATATTATATTGTGCATCTCTAACTACTACCGAATAAAATGGGCCGTTGTTTTTCATTTTCTAGCAAAATCCAAGAGGTACAATTATTTTCAATGGAGGTACTAAATAGAACAATTTGGGTAGGTACTATCTCCTCGCGAAATTTCAACAAAATCGGAGATTGTTGCCGTCTGTGGCGTGTGACGCAATATATAATCACTTTGATTTGTTCGGACGAGGAAATAGGAGCATTTAACTAATTAATACGGAAGGATATGATAAAACTGCTGATTCTAATGGATGTAGTAATGTAACGATCATCAATGACAAAATTAAATATGATCGCGATCTGTTCAACTAATTAAATAACACCACAAGCGAATCAAAAGTGGTACCTCATTGCATAACTAAGTAAGTATTTCCTTTAAGGAAAACGCTACAAAACATTATAATAACCTTTAATTTTAGAAGAAGCACCTTTGCAGAACTGGTTACAGCAAGGTCAATTAATGATTTAATGTATAGTCGTTGAAAAGGTTAAGCACCTTTCGGTCAATATATCACTTGCACCATGTTTTATAAAAAAATCAGAATACTGCCATCATTATAATGTCATTTGATTTATAATGTTGGCAGTATTAATTACCAGCCAGAAAGGAATGTGTTTGAGAATGGATTCATAAAATGAAGTTATTAGAAACAATGAAGTATTATAAATAAACGCGTCATACACGAACATTAGTGCACTCAAAAACAGCGTAAGCCATGATTGTAGCTACATAAAATACTTGCGTACAATCATACAGTGAGCGAAGAAAAGGGAAGGCCTATCCTACCGATAACTGTTGTTAGAAAGAGATGAATATACATATTTATACTCCTTTTGAAATAAGATTAGACATTTAAATAAACTTGTTTACAGTCCGTTCAACCAATTTTGAGTTCTATTCCTTAGGTATAAGGATGGCATTAAAAGCAAAAACGTAATTACAATACCAACTGTTTATTACAGCTGCCATTTGTCATGCTACTAACGCAATAGAAGTCAAAATCGATTGAACGGACTGTAAAAAAGGTTTATTTAAATGTCTAATCTTATTTCAAACGGAGTATAGTTATGTCAATAGCTGCTGCATGTTCATTGGCGCGTACGTGCTTGTTATTATTCTAAGGTCGCAGCAGTCACGAAGAATGGCGGACTAGCTGTACAAGTACAAAACAAAACCAGGTATTCTTATAATAAAAAATACTATAAGTACTTATACATGAAATGAGACGTTTTTCTGTACTTTCACAGTAGTAGTGTAATTTGTACATCGTGTATAGACACGGGAAGGCATTTTCTTCACAAATTATTGCTGAGCGAGTTATTGTGACGTGTAGCCGCGTCACTGGATGACGCGTGACTAATTCCAAGTCGGGCAATTCCTTGCTTTTACTTTGCCATTATTGAGCGCGGGTGACGCATCTAAAGGTAATAAATACATCATTGATTAGAAAGGACTTTCCTAGCTACATAAACTCACGCCTTCTTCCCATGGGGGTAGGCAGAAACTACAGAACGCCACCAGCTACTCCAGCTTGTACTTCGTTTGCGTTCATACATCTGGTCATACACGCACGCCGGTTGCGAGTACTACGCACCTGACCTTTCTGAAGAACATCACCAATAAGGTCACTATAATGTCCTCCTAGGGCGTCCCCTCCCAGCGTTTCCACTCACATTGCATTGTAATTCTTTCTAAATCTTTTGCTAGTCGGCCTGTCCTTATGTGTGTTTAAATCACTTTATATTTCCTATCTAACGGATTGAAGTTCCTTAAGACTCAGATATATGTCAGTGACCTTGAGTGGTTAGCTTGCGTGTTCTGTACTTGAGCTCACGCAACGCGTCGTACGTTCAGCCGGTAATAGGACTCGCCCATCAAGGAGCGCTCTCCCCAATTTGATGCATTATTAATATATTATACATAAAACAAAAGGTATTTTAATAAAATGCGTATACTAAAAGATCAATAACTAAATTATCGTTAAATTGGTGAAGGTTTCAGAAAAATACGCTTGGTAGATTTTGCGCCATTCTCAGTTTTTTATTCGCGTTAGACATGACTTTACAAATTAATTTCACTATAAACATAATCTAAAATATTCACTTATTAAATTATTGAGAAAATGCTCTAATTTTAACATATTTTTTTTCAAATCATTAACTACTCGTTTAGACGTGATCTTCAGTATAAAATCATTAAAAGTCGGTTATCGTCGCCTTAACGCGGCTTGCGGTAGGAGTGAAAGAAATAGTCACGTAAGGAAAAAGCGTTATGCTCCATGCGACTTTCCCTCCCTCTCTGTCTCTTTTCTATTATACACGAGTGTGTGTGTGTGTGTGCATACGAGTATCGCGTAAGGAACTTCTTTCCTGACGGGGGTCCCCCGACCGCACACTTTATTTCAATCTATTCATTTTGCCGTGCGCACGGGTGATTTTTTCCTGCGGCGATCCAACAGTGTGTTTTTTCGACGCGCTGGATTGCACTCTGTTGGATTCTCAACGCTCCGCTCAACACCGAGAATTGAAAATCCAGTACGCGATAATATCCAGCCGCGATATTTTTACGTCCGTGTGAACGTGGGCATAGGTATACCTAGAAAATGCGTGTTTTACGAGTGAAGGCTTCTACATACCGACGCGACACAAAGGCACCGCTCGTCGCGCGACACGCGGGGGGTTTGTAGAAGCCTTTAGTCTGAAAGAGCACACAGGCAATTGAAGGAACACCCCACCCGTGTTCCTTCAATTGCATGTGCGGCCGTCACCTCCTTCAGCGAAGCAGTAATGCTCGCGAAGGAGGAGGCGGAACGCGTGAGGGAGAGGGGCAAGGTTCGCGCCCTCACGCCCTAGTCGCCGCAGGAGACGCCCCGGGAAGCGGGAGTCGCCGGCTGATTCCCGGCCACCGTAGTCGCGGGGTTTCCGATAAGGCCCGGGTCAACGGCGCGTTGTATTCCACGCGCGCCTCAAAGAGATGTCAGCACCAACTGACGGGGTCCGTTAGGGCCAATGCCTGCCAGGGTTGCGAGTTTGTCCGAAAGGGATATCGTGGCCCTGGCACACAGGCAATTGAAGGAACACGGATCTTATTGTAAATAAATTTACCACCCAAAAAAAAGTTTACCTAGAAAATGCGTGTTGTCATAAAGACCGAACAGTATTAATATTAACTTGTATATGTATCTACATTCATAATTGCCTAGTAAGTATCGTATAGGCACTGGACCGTTGCAAATGATCATCTAAGATCGTGGGTATACACACTTCTTGTTCAGCCTTCTTAACCACGAGGTTTCAACGTTCTTCGTCTATATTGAAAGGTTTATTTATTTATTTAAAATAGGTATGCCAACAGCATATACATTGTACATTACATAGTAAAAGTTAACAGGTATAGTTTTTGTTTATACTAAACCCGAAAAGGGGTTACTCATCATTTTGAACAATTTTTTCTATGGGACTAACCTTGAAATCGCGAAATAAAAATCAGCTGTTCGATACATCCTGCCAGGGTTGCGAGTTTGTCCGAAAGGGATATCGTGGCCCTGGCACACAGGCAAATGAAGGAATACGGGTGGGTTTTAGTCAGTAAAAGTCTGACACGCCCTCTCGCTCCGCCCAGAGCGGGAGAAGTTATTTGATAATTTCCCACCCCAAAAAAAAAGCTGTTCCATACATTTTGTCGATTTAAGTGAACACAAATGTAGGGAACAGCTGATTTTTTTTAGAAGCTTTTTTAGCCCATAGAAGAAGTTCAAAACGATGAGTACAATGACCCCTTTTCGGGTTTAGTGTAAACAAACACTAATGTTGTATCTATATACCAATTGCAGGTGTACAGACGGCTACACATCAAGCTATACATTTCCAGTATAAGCTGATCTCGCATTGTGTAGGATTTCCGTACAATGAGAGGTCCGCGTTTACTGGAAATGTATAGCTTGATGTGTAGCCGTGTGTACACGACATTCACACAAAACAAAGCAACCTTCGTAAATATTTTACTCACAGAAAAAGAAAAACTGTTTGGGTTACTTGACGAATCGACCATGATATTCAACTGTTTTTTTTTTTTTTTTTGTTATTTATCGTGATTATTTTATGAAACTATAACATCTACGAACGCCTCTATCGAACGCGTCTATCTACGCGCTCTTGCAGACAGTAAAATTAGCAGCACATTAGCAACTACATGTAAGGTGCTAACAAATTAGGTACCAATACTTTTAGAGCTGATAGTACTCGTCTCTAGGAGTAGACTTAAGTATGAAACATTGAAAAGTTTATGTTACTTTTTGGAGATAATTAGGGAAACAACGTTACTGCGTAAAAACACCCTGTTAATAGATAGTCAACAATCCGTGACTAAGTCCTCTTTGACGACGATGTTCACTTGACAGAAAGTGTGTCTTGTCAGTAAAAGGCACAGGATGATTACGTTTGGGTGAAATTTTAATTTATTTATTTTGTTCCGTAAATTAAAACCAAAATATCATATAAAAAGTTTTCTTAATTTCTATTTAAAGTTAATTGTTTTGATGTAATGTAACACCTCTTAAAATATTGGTACTTAATTTGTTAGCACCTTATATACTAATTTAAAACTGCGTGCCCCTGCACTGCTTGTTGCAATTTTTATACAAATTTTAGTGGAGGGGCGTGCAGTTTTAAATTGAACGATCTGTATCATCATCAGAGATCGGAATAGGTAGAGCTTATTTACCTAAACTTCGTGGAAGGAAGTAACATAGAGTGGATAATACCTCCTCTAACATCACGGAACAATTATAATGACGTTTAAATGCCGGGATGTAAAAACCACGACTTGTTTATTGGACTTTATTACAAATTTTTGATTTGAAGAATATTTATAACTTTTTCAAGCAACGGCTTAACGTGCTTTCCAAGGCACGGAGGGGTCTAGTCTCTCGATATACAGGGTTATTTTTAAAACGTCAATAACCTCTTTATTTTAATTCGTTAAAATGTAGGGAACAGCTGGTTTTTTTTTTCGCGATTTGAGTTTTTGTCCCATAGTAAAAGTTGTTCATAATGACGAGTACAATTACCCCTTAAGAGGTTATTGACGTTTTAAACATAACCCTGTATAATGGATGGCCACCCATTCACGAACCGACCGCGACAGGCGTAGCTTAACCTTTGATCGACCCTTGCAGCTGTGGATATTTAGCCACGAGGCTCTTAGGCGTTGTTTTGTGAACATAAAAGATAATTTTCTAAATTATTTTATTTTTTATTTTATTTTAATTTTATTATAAAGGGACATAAAACAGTTACATGTTCAATTTTAGTAAATAACAAAATAGGTTAATAGAGGTAAACATGTAACCCACACCAATGTCCGCGGGACAATCTATTATGAGAAATAAAAGAGAACAAAGCCACGCATCTACTGGAAGCGAATTATATTAAATTGACCAGTTAAATAACCAAAATTATTTACTTACCTGTAAACTTTGAAGGTATTTTAGTTTTTAAATTCGTATAATTTTAATCCGGTTTCGATTCCGAGGAAAAACTAGTCAATTTTATATTCAAAAGAATATGAACGGCTGCTACATCTGGGTGAGTGGGCGAGTTATAATAACTACACAAGCGTATAGTAAGGTATCAAAAACATTATACAGGGTAGCAAAACTCTGTAGCGGTGATGAGTATCCTATCGATACCTAAACATGATAAAAAAATGTGGGGTTATCGACCGCATTTGGTGTAGTCAATTGAAATATTAGCCTAAGACTGAGATATATACCAGTGACCTTGAGTAAGTACGTTTTTTTTAAATTTTAATAACTAAACTAAAAAAAAAAAACTGGGCGGTAATTATGTGTCGATCAAACGTGGAAAAGGAGACGGTCTTCTTAAGACCAGACCAGATATATGCCAGTGACCTTGAGTGGTTAGCTTGCGTGTTCTGTACTGAGCTCACGCAACGCGTCGTAGGTTCAGCCAGTAATAGGACTCGCCCATCAAGGAGCACTGTCCCCAATTTGACGCATTATTAATTTATTATACACAAAACAAAAGATATTTTAATAAAACGCGTATACTAAAAAAAACAATAATTAAATTATCTTTAATTTGGTGAAGGTGAATGAATTTCACAATGTAATATAAACATAATCTAAAATATTCACATATTAAGTTATTGAGAAAAATGCTCTAATTTAACATATATTTTTTTCAAATCATTAACACTACTCGTTTAGACGTGATCGTTAGTATAAAATCATTAAAAGTCGGTTACCGTCGCCTTGACTTCACAGACGTTATGGGTATTTATTTTATTCATTTATTTATTTAGGCAACAAACAGCAATACATATAGTATGTTACAGAGTATGTATTACAGTACTGTTTATTGTATGGCTAATAATAGGTTTCCCTGTATAACTATGATAATTATAAAACATGCGAACGGACTACTCAGAAATCTAAATTCAAAAGGTACAAGTTTAGGTATACTGCTTATACGAGTAAGTAGTCAAGTTTAAATTTTAAAGAAAAAAAAATGTTTTAATTGTTAAGACCACGTATAAAATAAAGTTTGTATAATAAGATATTAGTAGTTTGTCATTTGACTTCACTTAAGGTTTTTGTATCGATATCTAAACACCAAAAACCATATTTTCCCAACAAATACTTCAAGTACACTACCAGCGGACGTTGACTCCCAAAAATATCATCAAATCTTTCATTTTTATTTTTTCGTAGGTATTTAGATATCGATACCCATCACGTCTGCGGAGTTTCGCTAGTTAATTTAATTTCAACTATTTATTAGTAGCTTTTGAGTGGAATTTAATTCAGATTTGTTAGAGTTGTAAAGGCAATTATGTCATTTGGTTTAAAACCTTAATAGGGCAAAGGACAATAATTGTTTTTTATTTTTGATATTTTATACAGATTCTTTTATATTGTTTGAATACATATGTTAAAACGTTGTAGGCTTAATAGACTATAGAATTATAGATTTTTAAACCATTTTCTATTTTGTTAAGTACCTGGTATTTGCGGTGCCGCCGGACAAAACAAAAAAAGTACCAAAAGTGTCAGTGACAAAAGTAAAAAAAATTGGGTTAATGAAAATATTTTTTTTGTACCTTTAAGATTACTAAATTATAATATAAACACTTTAGGACAACAATCCGCTAGTTGCACTTAAATCTATTTAATTAAATTCTCGATTAAAAGTAATGCTGTCTCTATCTAACGGAACGTATCAGAAAGTGATTACTTTTAATGGGGAATTAAAGGAGGATGGGCAGAAATGTATGGACCTCAGCCTAGGAAGTAATGCTGTCTCTTAATGGACTTACGTGCAACCAGCGGTTAGTCTTTCAAATAAATAGGCAATTTCAACATTTTGAATCGAGCCATTTCAATTCTGCTACGACACTGAATGTCGAGTAAGGGCGCTCGCACACGTCAGACTTTGTAAAGTCGATTCAAATTCTATAATTTATACGAAAAACTTTGTAGAGCTGATTCAAATTCTATAATTTATACGAAAACATTGTGCGTATACCGTATGAAATTCTGTGTTTTCTTTTCGCCAACGAAATAATATAGTTTGACATGGATTGTCTTAGACGGAAAAGGTGATACGTTTCACGTTTTATGACATCCAGTAAGGCGGAGGTGCCCATCTTCCTCCAAAGCGTAATTTTTTTTTCGATACGTGGGGTCCCGTTTTGGGCAGCACCCGTAGCAATTCCTACTCTTGCTACTTGGTTAATCCGGCACTGGGCATTTGCTGACAGGCCTACACTGTCCTTCCATACATATTAACACTGCATTTTGAAAACATTGTAAACCCCAATTACTTTTAAAAGAATAACCGTGGATATTCTGGCCGGCTTTTCTCCATAGGAAACGGCATAAGTGACCGTGTAGGTTTATGTGAAATAAAATATATTGATTTTGTAATTAAAGTCACCATTGCTTCCTCAATTCCCATCAAACTATCTTAACGAATAATCCCAAGTACGCATGGGCGATTTATTCCAGCGGCGATTTTTTTTCGCACACTGGATTTTAAACGGTCTGCTTAGCGCCAAGAGTTCAAAATCTAACCGTGTTTTTTTCTACGCACTGGATTGCACTCTGTTGGATTCTCAACCCTCGGATCAGCATCGAGAGTTCAAAATCGAGTGCGCGATAAAATCCCGCAGCGATATTTTGTGTGGGCTAACAGTCCTAACCCCGTATTGTACTGCCGCGCTTAGGTAGTACTGCACCTATGAAGTTTTCTCTCGGTCTCTGTCGGTTTCTGTCTCTCAAAAGTTTTGAAAAGTTTTTTGGGTATCATGGTGATGCAAAAAAGGCAAGTACTTTCATGGTTGCAACAGCTCTCTAAAAGATCTCATACGAAATACGAACGCGCGATGCGTTCGTATTTCCGAAGATAGACGATGATTTCCGAAGCGCATACTTTTCTTGGGATATTCTGTACTTGGTTTGGTTTGCTTTGATTTAAAAACATTGTCAGCATTTTCAAAAGCACGGCTGCGTTTGAGAGATTAAGAAAAAATGGCTTGGCCATTTTTTTCACTCTGCCTATTTCAATTGACTCCATTTTATTAGAATTAAACATTTACTGCATGAGCTGCATCTTTACTTATTGTTGCATAATTTTATATTTTCAGAAGTTTTCTTTCGTCCACTGTCCTATGACTTGAGATAAGAATCTATTGCTTTTTTATTACTGCTTGCACTTGTAGAATTTGGAAAACACGCCCTGTAGATAGATCATAACGTATTAGAACTCCCTCTGAATCTATACAATACCTATCTACTTATATTTCACTTACCTATTACTTTTATAAGCAATTCTTTGTATTATTATTTTTCAAAAACTAAACTTGTATATAACAGAACAGCACCTTAATTGCCTAACACACTATCAATTACAATCTGAATGATTTTGAAGTACATACAGATTTTGAAGTGCTTCTTATGTTAGAAAAATCTGTCTGCTCAACAACGTAAATTACGCAATGAATGTTGTTGAATTGTCAAAATTAGACCCATTGCTACTCATAGTGTGTTACGCAATTACCCCGCTGGAAAACTAGAAATATAATCTTAAACTTAGGTACAGACGCCAGCCGGTCAAGCTACCCGAAACTGTCAAATCTTCCCAATCAACCTTAATATAATCAAAATTATGCTTTAAACGATAAAATCTTCTTTTTTTTAATTGACAGATTGTAGTAGCGTGATGTGCTGGCGTCTGTACATAATTCTATGAATAAATGTTAAGTGACTTTTTATTCATAGAAATATTAGTAGTTGTCTTACGATTATTTGTAGTAGTTGTACTTATCTGAGTGATTAACATAAAAAAAAACTTTTTTGACTGTATTAGTTCCTAAACTTACCTAAACTAAATACATCTTTCAATTCCTTATCAGGTTTCATTTTAATTAAACATTTTGTGGTTGATTTTTGAGGGGGATGCGCTAGGGTAACCCGCGAAATTCATAATTAAATATGATTCGCGACCGTAACAAATAAATATATATTTACAGAATTATAATTAATCATTAAAATCATCAATAGAAATATCCAAGTTACCAATTCTCCTATTGAATGATTATTGCATGAAATCATGACATCTGAGGCCAATTGTAACTTTATTGATGATTTTAAATATGTATATTATTTCTGCAAATATAATTATATATATAAAAGTACATGATTTTTGTAGCATCTGTGTATCTGAGCGAAACATGTTTCAAACCACTTTTTAGAAATTTTAATCAACATCATCACTTTTAAGATGACGTGGCCTGGGCTACCCGATCCTCTCAATTTTTTAAAACTTCGCTACAGTTAAACTACTTCTAAAGTTTATTAAATTACAGTTCCTAATCATTATGAAACTGTAGGATTTTTTTTTTACTATTCATTTCTACGTAATTTATGAAGTAATTTCACTGACCACAAATGACGAAGAATTATTGTCAACCACAAAATGTTATTACACCCTGTAGAACATAACTCAATTACATTGTTACAGGGATCTTTTGGCGCTCAAATGACATTTCTGTAATTATTTTGTTAAATGTATTGGAAAAGTTCCTTACGCGATAGGTACTCGCACGCATACACACTCTTATATACAACATTAGTTTTTGTTTACCCTAAACCTGAAAAGCGGTCATTGCACTCATCATTTTGAACAACTTTTTCTATGGGACCAACCTTGAAATCACGAAAAAAAAATCACCTGTTCCATACATTTTGTCGATATATGTGAACACAAATGTATGGAACAGCTGATTTTTTTTTCGCGATTTCAAGGTTGGTCCCACAGAAAAAATTGTTCAAAATGATGAGTACAATGACCCCTTTTCGGGTTTAGGGTAAACAAAAACTAATGTATAATAGAAAGAGACAGAGAGAGAAAGTCGCATGGATGGGGCATAAACGCTTTTCCTTACGTGATGATTTCTAGCAGTCAACTCCTACCGCAAGCTGCGTTAAAGTGAATCCGCAGCCGTAGCCCGAGAAATTCAATTTTTCTTACGTTTTTTGCTATTTTTAGGTAAGTGTCAGGTTGTATCTTGATAAAAATATGATTCGCGACTATAACAGATATGTGTTTAAAGAATTAGAATCATTAATACATCTCTCTAAGTTAGATTTGTTCCATTAAATGACTTTTTCAAGAAATCATGACATTGGGGAACAAATCTAACTTAGAGAGATGTATTAATGATTCTAATTCTGTAAATACATATCTGATAAAGACGCGTATCATATTTTTATCAACATACAACCTGACACTGACCTGCGGGCCGAGCACGGGCGTGCCAAGAAGTTTGTGACATGACATGATAAATTATGTCATGTCAATTTGTACTAGCATTTTATGACAAAACAGTTTTATCGCTCAAGGTGTGATAAAATGTGTGACTCAAGTCATGTCACAGTAGGCCGTGCTCGCCCCGCTGCAAATTGCAAAAAACGTAAGAAATTTTGAATTTCGCGGGCAACAGTCGCGGTTTCACGGAACTTCGTTCAAAAACAAGATGGCGATTAGTTCCGATTTACATCACGCGCCAAAATATCCTTGAACAGCTATAGAAATTACTAATACAAACCAAATGTTTGCGACAACCAGCTGTAATAATTTATTTATTTTGCAGTCTCAATGCGGAAAGGTGGTATTAAATCCAATACCGCTGGTGGTGAATGGTACCCCCACGTTGGTAGGCCAATGGCCGTGGCAGATTGCTCTCTACCAAACTCAGGTAAGACTTACGTTAGCGGGGTCCATTTGAATTGCTTCGAGATTTATAAGGTAAGACTTCTATGGAAAATACACAAGCGAGCCAAAAATCTGGGTCGGTAACAAAAGGAGAATGAGCGAAAATATAGTGAAGCCATCTGGTCAGCCCCATAGAAGTAGTCCATCCTCAATTCTTCATTAGCGGAAACAAAAAAAAATGCATTAAAATAAATACATCAAACTCTCGAATTCCAGACTGTGGACAACAAGTACATCTGCGGAGGAACCCTGGTGACGCACAGGCACGTCATCACGGCAGCACACTGCGTCACCAGAAAGATGTCACAGCGGCTCGTCGACCCCAACACCCTGACGATCTACCTGGGGAAACACAACCTTAGGACCTCGGTGGAGGGAGTGCAGATTAGATTTGTAAGTATCACCTTCATTTTTGGGTAGGTATTAAAGGAGACTGGGCAAAAGTGGTATACAGACCATATAGCGATATGGTTTTGATACATATTTGAGCAAAGGAGCATCACAATCGGACCAGGAAATTTTAAGGAAAATATACTTTTATATAGCGTTGGGTAACTCAGCACAGTTGTAGCTGCTCACTTGGATAAAAAGAGTCACAGGGCAGTGAGGACAACGCGACACGCCAGTACTCGCGACACGTCATAACTCGTGAGTTGCGCGGCGAGTCACGTGACTCACTGACACACTCACAGCCACAGCACGTAGTACGTGCTTACAGGCCACCGCAGGCTCCTCGCGTCATTCGTGTATTCCTTTTGTATTTCCTCATTCCTCATAGCACAGTGTGCTAGCACACTTTGTTAAAAGAGTGCCTCGCACGATCCTCGTTTTAAAAGAGTGTGCTACCCATCTCTACTTTTAGAATGAACAGGATTTACAAAGGCAAGTGGTTACCTTAAGGTGAATCATAAGGTGTCAGGTTGTACGGGATATTGATCAAAATTATGATTCGCGACTCTATCAGGTATGTATTTACTGAATTATAATCATTAGAATCATTAATTAAATACATCTCTCGAAGTTGGAAGTTGGATTTGTTCCATTAGAATAGAATAGATTAAATCATTTATTTGTCCAAAATAAGTATTCACACACATGGCATGCAAGATGTTACATAAAAATTATAGCACAGTCATGTTTTGCCATAACGGCGTACAAATATAAACAGGTTGGTTATTTTTATTACGATATAAACATCAAATAGTTATAAAGTCCTTTATTCAAAGAAAACTAACATATCAAATTAAAACTTATTCAATCAAATTATAATAAATATACTACAGAATAGTGTCATCAACTCGTCATATAAATTAATAAAATTAATGTTAGCCAGTCAAAAAGTCAAAGTAATTAGGAATATAAAATCTAGTTATTACTTCACACGAGTCAGATTTATTTAATTGAGTATTATACTTATCACCAACAATTAACAAAAAATAAAATAATAAAAATTAAATGTAAATTAAAACAAAAAAATTAAACTAAATCAATACTTTGTCTGTTAAAAACTCGGAAATATTATAATAGGCTGTTGAACGACTTTTTCGTGAAATCATGACATGGGGGGACGGGGACAAATCTAACTCTGCCTTTGAGCAGTGGTGGCCCAATGGTAATGGCCCCGACTTTCGAGTTGTAGGTCGTCGGTTCGAACCAGTGCAAGGGCTTTACTTTGTGTAAATAATTTAATCACGACTGCTCTCAAAACGGTGAAGGATATCATCGTGAGGAAACCATCATGACTTAGAACTAAAAATTCGAAGATGTGATATCTACCAACCCGCACTGTTAGATTACAGCCCACTGGCTGTTTTACGGCCTGTGTCCCAGGAGTGGGAACATGATAGGCTGAATATGCGGTTAGCCTCTGAAGAATTGCTACTCTATTGTGTTGGCTGAAAATAAAAACAGAAAAAGAAATTTTCATCAAGATGGGTCTACTTCATCTGTGAACTCTATTCCCTCTACAAAAGTTTTATGACTCACTAATGAGCTCTCTTCAACTTTGAGCTCAACATTCATAGTTTTTATTTGTTCGTTCGGCCACTTGAGAAACTTCACAACTGCGCTATTGGCTTGCCACTTCCTTTTTTTTTTGTGAAAATCTTTTAATTAAAGAATTTTAATTGGTTTAGTTTACTTTGAATCAATAAACTTTATTTTATGAGATACTTTAGCTAACGGTAATGGGAAAATTGCATCCATTTTCCATATTTTTATAGGTATAAAGAACACACATCAGAACAAACAGGACATGGATGATATTTTGGCTTTTCTGTTAGACCATAAATATTTCAGTTGTCATGCAATTGTATTGGCTGTAGGTAATTGGATATGATTGGCTGTTTGTTTTTCAATCAATCCATAACAAAAGCTAACAACATAATATTTGACGGTATATTTATTACAAAATAGCTGACTGACAGACGTTTTCTGTCCAAATTTCAATAAAATGCACTTTAAATTTTCCCGAATTTTCCATTTTTTCCGGCAACTTTTCAAATTGTTCTTACCGTAAGAACATAGGAGTCTACTTTGAAGATAAATCCGAATGTTCGGCCGTTTCCTGTCTACTGCTGACTATGGCTGACAACGGCACGGCGACAGAAAAAAAACACGACAGTTAAAGAGATAAGTCACAGTCAAAAATATGACTTAAAGTTTATCGTCAAAAAAGGTCAAGAAACGGCTGGCGGACATTTGGCCCGAATGTTCGGCCGTTTTATAACTTCCATAGTTTCTTTTTTTGAATTTGAATCCATACCCGACTTAAAGTCACATTTTTTACTTTGGCTTATCTCTTTAACAGTCGATTTTTTTTCTTTCGCCGTAGTTAAGTCAAGTCAAATTATTAATTTCAAATAGGCACTTAAAAGGCACTTTTGAACGTGAATAATTACAATCAAAATATTGTCAGCAATAGTTAGCGGTAGTCAAGCAACGGCCGAACATTCGGCCGATACTTTGGATTTATGTTCGGAGTAGACCCCCTGATTCGGACTATTACGAAGATTAAAAAAAGAAAAATAACCAAATTGGTCCAGCCGTTCTTAAGTGATGCGCTTTTAAGGATCCCCGAAACGATCAATAAATTGCAATCTGTTGTAATTGTAGTAATATTGTCAACCGCTTCCATAGCATATAATAGACGAGCAATTTGCTAACGAACAGCATTTCATTTAACACCGGTTCTGTTAGATATTCTAAAAGTTGTCGATTTATTTTTAAACAATTGCGTGCTTCAAATACGATTTGTACTAAAATAAATTAACGCCCTTTGTCTGATCGGCCGCTGAATTACAAAACAGGATCAGAAATCAACAAGATTAATTAACGAAGGGCGAGAAGTTTGGTCGTGTCCATTGCTTAATTTACAGCTGATCGATTTTGGGTGCTTCCCCTCAGATAGAGCCGGTTTGGAACGGAAAATTATTAATGCGCGATGGTTTAGAGGCTGTTGTGCTTATAAATAAATGAGCGCTATTATAATTTCTAACGTGACGATATTATCGGGTCGGGGGGCCACTCTCTAAGTCCATCAACGAAGATACGGGCCTGTCCGAAAGTAGTTGATCCGTCAAAACAAATAACAAATTCAATTTTCGAACGAGCAAAAACACATTGCGAGTAGGGACAACTGTCAAATCGTGTTGTCATTCATTCTCAGTTCGGGCTCCGAACTAATCTTAGATCCGTAGGTGATAAGGAGTTTAAAAGTACGGATTTAGTCCTTAGGGAGTAGACCCCCTGGGACAGCTCGGTCCGAATAATAATTGGTACCAGATATAGATATGGGTTTAATTTTGACAACATTCATGGCGTTTTTCACGTTGTTGAGCATACAAATTTTTCGAACATATGAAGCAATGCATTAGCAATAGGTATAAATGATAAATGATTTATTTTCTGTAAGTAGGTTTGTACGAACACTTTTACACGTCAAACATATTTAAAAAAACAAAAAAAAACTAGATGAGGTCGGCGTTTCGTAACTGACTACTCTGAGAAGAAAGGCCGAAAAAAAACTCAGAGGTCACAGTCTCTTTTAAAGTCCAGATATAATCTTGGTCAAATCATGTGAAGACCATGTAGATTGGTGCCTGAAATGATCTTTTGATGTATACTTCAAAATCATTCAAATTTTGATAAGTAGATAGTGTGTTACATAATTATGGTGCTGATCCAATTTCTGCTCATTTTTTCACTGGCATTAAGCTGCACTATTGCTGAGTGCCATAGGCAATGATATTATAATTATTAAGACGACGCAGACTTTTAATGATTTTATACTGAAGATCACGTCTAAACGAGTAGTGTTAAGGATTTGAAAAAAATATATGTTAAATTAGAGCATTTTTTCAATAATTTAATATGTGAATATTTAAGTTTATGTTTACATTACATAGTGAAATTAATTTGTAAAGGTATGTCTAACGCGGATAAAAAACTTAGAATGGTGCAAAATCTACCAAGCGTATTTTTCTGAAACCTTCACCAATTTTAAGATAATTTAATTATTGATCTTTTAGTATACGCGTTTTATTAAAATACCTTTTTTTTTGTGTATAATAAACTATAATGCGTCAAATTGGGGACAGCGCTCCTTGATGGGCGAGTCCTATTACTGGCTGAACTTACGACGCGTTGCGTGAGCTCAGTACAGAACACGCAAGCTAACCACTCAAGGTCACTGGCATATATCTGGGTTAATTTTTAAACATCTTATAGTTAACTACAACAAGGGCAAAGTCACGGGCAGAAGCTAGCCTAGTTTTATTAGAATAAAAACAATTAAAATTACGACTCATTACTCTTTTGGGCAGCATCAAAATGAAAATAGACGTACAAAAATAAACAATAATTACGTACAATGACTGAAGCCGCCCGCCACCGCCCGCGCCGCCGCGCCGCCTCGGACGCCAAATGTCATATTAGTGCCAATTAGTGACCCCTGTACCATGTCCCGCATTTATGTCCAATCCTGACTTGAATATTTATTGTACCAGCTACCTGTGGGGGCTGGGATGTCATTTCGTAGGCTGTATTAAATATTAGATGCTACGTGCTAACTTTTGGTCTAGAACAAACGCAGTTAGAAGCATGGTTTTGAGTCAAGATTCCCAGATTTGCTTGTGCAGACCACTAATTCGTCGACCTTATTTAAGGACGTCAGTATGACAATAAATTTCAGTGAAACGTAAGTTCAAAACTTTATGTAAGCCCGTAAGCCGTTCAGTGTGAAAACAGGTCTCTACAGCACGACTAGATCGGTTTATATTTTCCACCAGCCTGCGTAATCGTCACCTGACCTCAGCACAGATCCAAGAACAGCTTTGAGACATTCATGGACTGACACTCAAACTGTTACAAGAAGACTCGAAGAACGTAGCCTAAAACCTCGTATGCCAGCCAATGGTCCCAAACTGACACGTGCTCACAGAATGGCGCGCCTAACGTTTGCACGCGAACAGTTGTTGGACTCAACGTCAATGGAGCCAGGTTGTGTTACGGATGAAACCAAGATTATGCTGTGGCAATGATGGATGTAGGAAAGCCTACCGAAGATAGGGAGAACTTTACAGCAATGTTGCTTTGAATAGAAGGTGAGTTATGGCGGTGGGTCATTCAGAAGACAGACCTGGGTGGAATTTCCACTGAAGGAAAAACTGACTTTAAGGTTGTGATGGGACTTTAGAGGCATGAGGATCCTCCGACCAGTCAAGTGTTGTGTCTGGTGGGCAACTGCCTGACGGTTGATGTCGGGATGTTGTATACAGGGCGTCCCACGGATATGCCATATGGAGGGAAAGTACCTTGAATAATGTAGATGGAACTTTTTACTGAAAGAAGGCATTATTTGAATTTAAAAAAAATTAAAACTGCATTCATAGATATTTAAATAATTACATGGTTGAACCGGAAATCGAACCCGTTACACGAGAAAAATAATCACCCGTAGCTTTATCATACCGATCGAAAGGCTTCATCATAAGGATTATTTTTTGCTTAATAACATAGTGTCACAAATAAAAGGAAGACCATGAATTTTTACATTTGATGTGAAACTATGTTCAGAAAAATGAAAAGCTGACATTGCAGTAAGGACATACAACTGACAGTATCTTAAGTACCTATTACTAATAAATGTACCCACTTGAGAAGTACGCATCATTTCCGTATTATAATTTAGGTACATGATAAAAAAATGATAAAGAGATACGTAATTAGTAGGTACCGGTTGTATGCATGCAACAAATCGAGCCGTTGCCTGACTCTGAGCCGAAAGACGCGTAAATTATTTGATAAATTGATTAATTTTGTATTAAAAATGTTAAAATTCATGGTCTTCCTTTTATTTGTGACACCATATTATTTAGCAAAAAATAATCCTTATGATGAAGCCTTTCGATCGGTATGATAAAGCTACAGGATGATTATTTTTCTCGTGGAACGTGTTCGATTTCCGGTTCAACCATGTAATTATTTAAATGAAGTTTAAATTGTTTTTTTTTTAATTCAAATAATGTCTTCTTTCAGTAAAATGTTCCATCTACAATATTCAAGGTTATACTTTCCCTCCATGTGGCATATCCGTGGGACGCCCTGTATATGCTAGTTGTGCGGTAAACTCTGCTTGCGCGATGAAGGATTTTGCGTGACGTCAGTGTGACGTGTAGTTCGCATGTGGCGATGTTCATGCCACTATATCACCCCCTCCGGAGACCGGAGGTCGATAGTGGGCTGAGTCATGTATTTTGCCATGGTTGCCAGTGCCAGTACAGGGTTCCAGTGTGTCGGAACCGGGTGCCACATTGTTCTCGGTGAGTCGGAACTGTCTGCAGTGATTCCCCAGTGAGTTGGGGTGGCGCTGCTTTATGCTCCAGTGAGTCGGATGTGGTACAGCGCCGGGTTGAGGCTGACTGCTGGCGTCGACCAGGAGAGGTATCATGTTCTCTGCTAGTGGACCGGCCGAAAGTGCAGTGTGCTGTGCCAAGGTTGCTGATGACGCTGTGGGTGATGACCAGGAATGCGCGTCCGCTGCATGCTGGTGGTCAGGATACCCGTTGAAGCCGTGGGTGCTGGCTGGCTGTATTACTCGCCGCTCGAAAGCTTGAGGAAGTGATGATGACGTCACGCTGAAGTAGTTCATACTCGGGGTCACCAGTTTAGAGGCATGAGGAACAGGGTGTGAAGTTCACTCATCCTCTATAGAAAAGGGATGATCCTCCGACCAGTCAGGTGGGCAACTGCCCGACGGTTGATATCGGGATTATCGTTATCAAATAACTGGCCTGTTTCTTGGATGAAAGGCTGCTGACATAATAGTTATTTATGATACTAGTGCGGTAAGTTGGTTTTTACAAACTCGTGACTATGGTAAGCCCTCGGCTTCGTCTCGGAAGTCGAGGGTTTACCATAGTCACGAGTTTGTAAATACCAATTCCGCACGTGTGTCATACAACGTTTTTCAACACCTGCGAGAAAACAGTACAATAGGAAATGAAACAAGCCATCAAAACATTTTCATAATGATTGAGTATTTCTTGGAGTCTTCCATGATATAAAATTATTGTAAATCACTATAAAGCGCTCTCGCGATTTTGGAGGCAAGAAATCATTTTCTGCAATTTGTACCTCGTTTAAGATATCAGTTGGAGTAGATTCCATTTATTAATATCGGATTCCTCGCTTGAACTCATATTATTATTTTGTTTGTTATAAACCAGTTAGGAAAGTCGCAACTATCAGTGACGTTTCTATTAAGAAAATAGCGCGAATATACAAATGGCGCCGCGCGTGGTGAAAATTAGAACTACATATTTCGTCTCATTTTCTCTTTAGTATTAAAGTGAGATGAATACGTTTGTACTGAGCAAAAGCACTTCCAAGAAGGTTCGATCATTCAGCTTCTTATATATTTTTTATGGAAATAAAAAAAACGTAAATATACGCACGGCGCTATACAACGGATTATGCGGTAAAACAAGTACTTAGGTGTGAGTACCTATTTTACCGCACATTTCGTTGTACGTATGGTGCGTAATTTTTAACTTTCGAACAATGTATACAGGCTTCGTAAATGCACTTTTTGAGCAAATGTGTTGAAAACGTATTTATTTAAACCATAAAAGGTATATAGGTCGGTAGTCTTCGTGTTTCCGAATTAACACGAAGAGTAACACCCCACAGAGGCAACGCTTATAAGTTTTGTACTACCGCGCTTAGTACTAGTGCACTTAACATTGGGTATGAAGTTTTCTCTCTATCGGTTACATACTCCGGACGCACTCAAAACTTTGGTTTTTCCCACTCAAAAGTTTTGAAAAGGTATTTGGAATTGCACAGAGTTGATTATGTATATTTTTTAGAGATGTGCCGACTATGACTGGCCGACTAGCCGATTAGTCGGTTGTAAAAAGGCCGACCAATCGGCCAAGTCGATCACGGTTTGGAGGGTATTCTGCAATTTCCGTGACGCTTCGTTTACAGCTGATTCGTGCACAAATCGCAACCGCCGCCGCCGCGCCGCCGGCGCCTGCGAGCGTGTCGGTACATGTTTTGTTTACTTCGCATTGTTTCTTGATTTTTATTTTATTTTATGTTATTCCTCCTGTATACATTTTATTGAGAAATACATACAAATTAAGAAGCCGGATAGTGGGGGCGCTCTTTGCCGAATAGTCGCCGACTAGTTGCAACACTTGCAACATCTCTAATAATTTTGTAATCATACTAATACATGTAATAAATATCTATTGTGTATTGTATATTGTATTGTATTTTATGTCTATTGTATACGTAAATGGTACACCACTGACTACCTGCAGTATTGTCTCTCCTCCCTTTAATCCATCCAAAGGTTGTCTGTAATAGATCGCTTTTAGCGATAAGACCGCCCATTGTGTCACCCTATGTAAAATTTCAACATTTATATCTGTAACTTTTATGGTGTACATAATAAAGAGTATTCTATTCTATTCTAATATAAAATAGGCAAGTAGGTACCTACTTCCGTGGTTGTAACTGTTCTATTAGATCTCATCATCGCACGTTCTTTTTCCGAAGATAGACGATTATCTCCGAAGTGCATAATTTCTAGATACTTAAAAAAACTTGTTTTAATTTATTTTCAGGTGAAGGAAATAATAGTCAATCCAAACTACAACTCTACCCTCTTCAGCCGTGACTTGGCGATCTTGGAGCTCCGGGAGCCAGTCACATACTCCGACTATGTGAGGCCTGCCTGCCTGTGGCCGGACAACGAGGTCGAACTCAAGAATGTTATCGACAAGAGGGGATCGGTATGTACTTTCATTTTATTAAAAAATATCTTTTTGGTCAGGGGAGAGATTGAAACGTGAACTGCCAAAACCAAAAAAGCGGCCATGTGTGAATCGGACTCGGATCGAAGGGTTTATTTATTTTCAATACACTTCCTCGAAAACTGGTTCATATCGCACTACGATTAGGTTCACAATACAATGTAGGTATTACACACGCGTGCGATTTTTTATTTTCCCACGCGTGTGCGGGAATAAAAATTGCCACAGATATAACTTATACCTTACACTTAGTCCAAATTGGTTCAATGCCTCTATTCACACCGTCTCGCGCCAGAGACGGTTCTCTCTATTCGGATGTTTTTTTTTTTAATCTCGGTAAAGAAGCGTCGTTACGGCGTGGTGATAAGTTCACTGTAAGTAGTAATTTTAAAATAAGATAAAGTACCGTACTGAGCTCATTTTTTTTTAAATATTTTATTCAAAAATCGAAACGGCGAAATAAAACACGTTTCTTGTGTGGGAACCCCCTTTAGCTTTTAACTTTATTTTATTTTCATTATTTTTTATAATAGTGGCCATAGTACGAGAGTACCTACACACTCTGTGAAAACTTAATCCGTCTTATTACAAAAAAAGATTTATATTTTGACATGGCTTAAACCATGGAGCCAGTTTTTGTAATAAGAACGTAACAGTGATTGAAATACCGTTCTTTAAACAAAACTGAAAACTTAGTTCGGCACTAAGTTGACAGTTTTGTGTTTAGGAACTTTACCATAGTCGGAATAAAGTTCGAAATTCAATAATGGCTCCATGTTTTGAACCTGGGTCTGAAGATAAACCTTGTTTTGGAATAAGGGGGCTTGGGTCTACCTATTACCGTTCAAAAGATACAGGCCTGTGACAGACGGACGGACAGCGTTGGCACCCCTTTGGTTACAGCACGAAAAAAAACCGGTCAAGAGCGAGTCGGACTCGCGCACCGAGGGTTCCGTACGTAAACATGATGTTGATGATTTCTGAAATACTGTGCTATTTAGAGACATAGTTTTATTTTTCCTGTAATTTTTACATACACTTCTATCACATAGAATAATTTCAGATTTTTAACTATACAAACTTCAGAGATGAGGGGATGGAACGGTATTTTTTTTTACATTTTTGATCAAAAGTCTGAAACTATGCGACCTAAAAAATAAATGTTTGGGAATGTGCAAACAGCGTTCTTTCATATGATACCCCACATGCCCTAGTAGCCCCACTTCAAATTTTTAAGACCCCCCCTTTCAGTCCCTTTTGCAAAAAAGAGATTTTTGTTTTATTTCTTTCTTGTTTGCAAAATACTTGGGCAAACACACATCATCATCTAAAACAATTCTAAATTTCAAGTTGATAGCATAAGTAGTTCTTGAGATATCCAGGTGTGACAGACAGACAGACAGACTTAGTCTCACCATAAGGGTTACTTTTTACCATTTTGGTACGGAACCCTAAAAAGAGCGAGTCTTACAGTAGTCGCATATAATGTGTAACATCTAACATCTTACCTTGGTAATATGCAACTGAGCAGCGATAGAAATTATAAATAATGAAATATTTATTCGAATAATTATTCATTGGTACCCTGGTACTTACTAAATCCATGTTTACACTAATTCCATGCTATTATAAAGTACTCACTAATTCCAAACTGTTAAAAAATACTTACTTATTCCATGCTCAAGCTGTCACTTCCTGTTACACACTTCCGTCCCTTCACTCACACAGAAAGGAGGAGGAGGTGCCAATGCCAACCCTAGTGGGGCAACAATATATTTTACACCTTAAGTTGTCCCTGGATGACGGGGTCCGTTAGGGCCAATGCCTGCCAGGGTTGCGAGTTTGTCCGAAAGGGATATCGTGGCCCTGGCACACAGGCAACTGAAGGAACACGGGTGGGTTTTAGTCAGTAAAAGTCTGACACAGAAGTTATTTGATAATTCTCCACCCAAAAAAAAAGTTACCCCTGGAACCCATGATCAACTGTCGTGTAATTTGCGTTCACTAGACCAACGACGCAAACTAAATTGATAAAACTAAAACTGCTAAATAGACAGCGATACCTTGGAGCAGATAGGTATCATTAAAAAATAAAAATAAGCTGAATATAACCAATCATTCTTCTTTAGTAAAATCAAAAAACCAACAATTTAACTTTGGTACTGCACCAAATACGAACCACAGATAATTAAAGTCAGACAGCAAACAGATCTATGGTTCGGTCGGACAATTAGCAACTTTATGGATGGTTCGGGCAAAGTCAGGGCGTCTATTCTGCCTGGCAACTCGCTGCAACTGCAGTTTTGACGGAACACCGTAATTATCCGACGCTTTGCTGCTGAACGTTCAATTAGCGCTCATTCTCTTAATTAGCTGACGACGACGTGTAAATAATAGTTAAGTTGATACTGAAAATTGGACGAATCGTCTTTAGAATGGTTCCATTTTTCGTTCATTTGAATAAAAGTGAGCACACGGTCTAAAATCAAACTGATGACAAAAACCAGACTGATGTAAAACATTAAAACAATTCTGCTGTAAAGCATTATCGTTGATTAGTTCCTAGTTCCTACGTAATGATATTTTAATTAGCAAATTTGTGGATGTTAGTTTTTTTTTTACATTTTTCTTGACATAATCTTCTTTTTTTTTCTTTGACAATAAATACCTACAATTTTAATTTAAACAAGGATCAAAATTTTATTATTTTATTAATGTTTTATTTTATATCGTTTTTTTTGTTTGTAATGTTTTGTTAATGTGAGAACGTTGTAGGCTTAATGGACTGTAGCTTTGTAAACCATTTTCTATTTTGTTAAGTACTTGGTACTTGTTGACGGGCCTACACTGTCCTTCATACCTATTAACACTGTAACTTCAAAACATTGTAAAAGCCCATTATTTTTAAAAGAGTAACCGTGGAGTTTCTTGCCGGCTCTTGTCCATAGAAAACGACCAATTGTAACCGTGCACCTAGCTTTTGACGTTTCATAAGTGCCCACGTAAGTTTATGTAAAATAAAATATTTTGATTTGATTAGTTCAAGGATTTTCATTGCACCGTTTTCTAGACTTCCAATATAGTCAAACTCAAACTCAAACTCAAAACATTTATTTCAATTAAACCTATTACAGGCACTTTTGAATTGTCAAAGAGTCGGTCAGTTAGTCAGAAAGTTGAAGCTATTTGCCCATTCCAAAACGTAGATCGTAGTTTATAGTAAGTACCTATTAAATACTAGTAGGTACAAGGTTTCGATCGAGGTTCGTAGACTACGTACAGAGTGAACGAAAAGGGCCGCGGCGGGCGGCGCGGTGGCTCAAAATTATATCTATATACTTATAAATTTTCGTGGTTTTAAAAAGGTATTATAATAATTCAAAATACATAATTAGGTGCTGTAAAATGAGCGTTATGGCTCCCGCAGATAGGCGCGACGCGATGGTGCGACGCGATTCTGGTAGGGCAATTTCCATGAAGTTTTCATAGAGATTGTTCTACTAGAGTTGCGTCGCGCTGTTGCGTCTCGGCTGTCCGCGGTAGCCTTTAGCGTTTCTGTAAGTCGACAAAATAAGTTTTCATATTAAAGGCTTCTACAGACTGGTGTACCATGTGATGCCGGACGTAATGAATAGCACTCCCCTATTTCTTCCCGTGGGTGTCGTAAAAGGCGACTAACGGCAGCAGCGTTCTCTATGCATTTTAACACCATACTGCGATCGCCAACCCGCCTGCCAAGCGTGGCGATTCTAAAGGCAAGATAAGATAGCGTATGTCAAAAAGTGCGGAACCCCTGTACTAGCACATGTAGGAGGTGTAATAGAAGTAAATCAAATTGCTTTTGTGGTTCTCAAGCTGTAAAAAAAAAACATTTTACAAAAAAAAACAACCGACTTCCAAAAAAAAAACACTGCAAAGTGAAAAATAACCTTCATTTCGAAAGTCGGTGTCTTTGGATCTATTTTAATTTTTTGCCACCGACTTTTTAACCTTCACATTTTTTTACCTTACAAAATATTGCTTTTCCCGATGCAGGGGCGTTAATGGTTGAACAGTTCTGGTAAAAACCAGGAGAACTGATAGTGACTTCACCATATGCATTGTGACGAGCATAAATTGCTTGGCAACTATATTGTAAGTGCCATATAAGTGTCTAACCGAATCGCAACAGTGAAATACTTATTATTAAGTAGTTCCGGTGGCCATCTGTGGTCATCATCATCAGTTCCACTTCACCAAATGGTGCATTCCGACTGAAAATGCATGAGTCACTATAAAAAATACTGAAATCGATATAGGTGTGCCTATAAAATTTGAGGATTGCCCTCGATTTCCAAGGGTTTCCCTTATCAGATTCTGACTTGGTGACAATGGGACCACCCCGGGAGCATACCCTTTCAAACAAAAATATGAATGTCAAAATCGGTCCACAATTGACGGAGCAATCGCGTAACAAACATACAAAAAAAAAAACATTCTGCCGAATTGAGAACCTCCTCCTTTTTGGAAGTCCGTTAATAAGGCCGAATTTGATTTATCTTAATAGCACTTTAAGCCTCACGAGCCTCTTTCTTTCATTCTCCCAGGTGGTTGGCTGGGGTTTCGACGAGACTGGTGTAGCGACTGAAGAATTAAGCCTGGTGGAGATGCCGGTCGTAAGCCAGGAGACGTGCATCAGGTCGTACAGCGAGTTCTTTGCGAGATTCACTTCGGACTACACCTACTGTGCTGGCTTTAGAGACGGTAAGATTGACATAAATAACTGTAATATTGCTGTTAAGTAAATATTCCTCTTATGGTACATCTAGAATCTACCTACCTATTACCAACTTTCATGTAAATATCTACTTACGAGTATATCCGTTTTTCAGCCTTGTATTTGGCGCTTGTCGGGAAAAGCTGGTAGGAATTATTCGGTTCAGTATTCACACTGCATACTGGACAATGAATCGGTTATTACAACTGTGTTATTTCACTATAAAAACTTCATGAGCTAGTGCTACTGTTAAGGCGACGATAACCGACTTTTAATGATTTTATACTGAAGATCACATCCAAACGTGTAGTTTTAATGACTTTTAAAAATTAGAGCATTTTCTCAATAACTTATAATATGTGAATATTTTAGATTATGTTTATATTATAGTGAAATTAATTTGTAAAGTTATGTCTAACGCGGATAAAAAACTGAGAATGGCGCAAAATCTACCAAGCGTATTTTTCTGAAACCTTCATCAATTTAAAGATAATTTAATTATTGATCTATACGCGTTTTATTAAAATACCTTTTTTTGTGTATAATAAATTAATAATGCATCAAATTGGGGACAGCGCTCCTTGATAGTCGAGTCCTATGACTGGCTGAACGTACGACGCGTTGCATGAGCTCAGTACAGAACACGCAAGCTAACCACTAAAGGCACTGGCATATATCTGCGTCTTAAAATAATAGCTAAACTCATAAGTATATAGCGCAGGCAGGGATCGCGGAAGACGCACTTTATCCCATGATCCCCGGTGCTAGTGTGATGTGAGAAGGGAACACTGGGGTGGTTTTTAGTCAGTAAGAGTCTGACAGACCCCTCCGCCTGCCCCAGGGCGGAGGACATCCATGATGATTTTCCATCCCAGAAAAAAAAGGCTAATCCTATACCTAAAGGCTCGTACAAACTGGCGCGATATCGCAGGCGCGACGCAACACTAGAAGCAAAATTTCTATGTCGCTAACTGTCGCGCCGGCAACATCACGCCAGTCTGAACGAGCGTTAAGTCATTTCTTTTGAACAATTTTAACTTGGATATTTTGTCACGGGTGGATTCGAACGCTACCTTCTCCTAGGGTTGCCAACTATTTTTATATCAAATAAGTAGGTACCTACAGTATTTTCGAAGCCACTGCTTGTAAAAATATAGGTAGATTGCGAAAATGTAATAAAAATATAAAAAGTAGGTACAAGTATGTTTCAAAATCATTTTTATTCTTTAAATTATGCATACTTTTTTGCTACTATGATGCTTTATTACTTAAAACAGGTTTCTTTTTGTTAAATGCCTCGTACCTATTTTTACAATCTAGATTTAGGCTACAATATACCATTAAAGAATCTTGCAGACTGGCGCTCTATCACGAGTGCGACAACCAGCGCGATGCGTGTCGCGCCCGCGATATCGCGCGAATCTCAACGAGCCTTAATTCAGCTTTTATGAGATTAATACTGACCCTATTGCGCACACCTCGCCATTTTGTATTTACTTAAATAAAAATATAATATAGTAGTTTCGCCTACTAATAATTCTTATAATATTAATAAATAAATATAATAATTGTAAATATTAATTTCTCGAACTTTACCTGTAGCTAGCAGCTGGTCTATTGCTTTACTATTCCTGTCTTCAGATATCTTAAAAGCATAGGCCTCGCAGGACAAATGCCTTATTTCCACTTCTTGGGTAGTTATGGAATCAAAAAAGTCTTATTATAACCTACCTATTTGGATTTAAGGCTTTATGTTACCTACAATTTTCTTTAACACTTTCCTACCCTACCTTTTATATTGTTATTTTTTTTTAATTGACTGTTTATTTATTTATTAGCAAATCTTAAATACATAAATTTAATAGTACTTACCTTTATACAATAGGTATTAGTTTTAGTATATGCGAAACCCGAAACACGTGTCTAGTAGTATTTTTATGTAAAGAATCTACGTAGGTACATGATTACAAAACTGTATCATGAAAAATCACAAAGTTATAAGGTTGTTATGTTACCGGGTTGTCCGTACAAAAACATGCTAACGGCGCCCCCGCGCCTCTAGGGTCGTCTTGCGCTCATTGACAATAATTTGGCAGTAGGTACCTAACCTTAAGGCGATTGCATTGTAATTGTAACTAATTAAATGATGAAAACATTTTGCATCACACTTAAATATTTTTGGGACAAAATTTAACATGATTAAAAAATTATTTAAATCGATTCCGTTCCTTATTCTGAACAAACTATATTCAGGTTTCGCATATACTAAAAACAATGTTGTACCTATATTTGCACAAGTATAAAAAAGGGACGAGCTTAAATTATTATTTTAAAAAAATTCGTCCGCATCGCTGTCAATGAGAAAAGTGCCCAAAAGGCTGGCAGCATTGGCATAGGGTGGCAATGCAGAGTGTTTGGCCTAAACATAGGCCATGCAGCCCGCTGGTCCCAGTCTTGAACTGCTTGGCATGTCCCGAAATACTCGATCGTTTTGTTGGTTTAGTTTATAAGTGTAAATAGTAGATAGAGTAGTTTGCGTAATAAAGTGCTTCGTTGCTTCCAGGAGTCTTCAATGAAGAAACCGGACGTAGGGAAAGTATGTTTCGACTTTAGTATGTTGCATAATAACTACCTACACTACACTAATAATAATTAGGTAATGGTGACACTGCCGCTTAAGCACTTACGTAATGCTTACTAAATCTTTCTTTTTATTATTTTCTTTTTATGCGCACTGTAGACTTTTAACCTTCTCATGTCTCAACCTACCTACTAAACAGTACAAGGTCAAAATGAATAAGCTCGCGAAACTCGGCAAACGAGTATGGATATCTTAACACGATAAAACAGAACAGAAAGATGCTATGTTTATGTTTTGGGTCAACTTCTGCTGGTATTTTCATCATTATCATCATCAATTCATCCGAAAGACGTCCACTGCTGGACATAAGCCTCCCCCAAAAGGAGGGGGGGGTTGCCATAATAGCCACGCTTGGCAAGCGGCTTGGCGATCGCAGTATAGTGTTAAAATTAATAGAGAACGCTGCTGCTCATTCTCTAGTAAGTCCCTTAGTCGCCTTTTACGACACCCACGGGAAGAAATAGGATGGTGCTATTCTTTACGTCCGGCACCACACGGAACACGGCTGGTATTTTAGTTACTTGAAATATGAGTTGAGAAAATCTGTTATCCATGACATCTGAGAAGTGTACAAATAAAAACCTACGGTCGTTTTCCCAAAATAAAATATCATAAAACCTTTTTTTTGTTATTTTATCATTTGTTTAGTTATCGACAGGTACCAATCACGTTTGCGGATTTTTGCTAGCTAATTTAAATTTACCCTTGTACGGTCAGTGCTCTGCATTACCTGACCCCTCTCACAAAGAAGAAGAAGAAGAGGGACAGAGGGGTCGGGTTATGTTGGTCACTGACTGTACCTATTAATAAGGTAACTGTAGATAAATATAAGCCACAAGTAATCTAAACAAGTTAGTTAGTTACAAGTAAGTATATATATTATATATATAATTATATATGTAAAATAAATATCTACTTTTTTTAAAAATGCTATATATAATACAAGGCTTTATTTTATATAAATGCATGATTTTTATATAATATTTTTTTTATCCTAAATAGACAAACTAAGGAGTAAAAATAAAATTACATCTTTAAAAAAAACTACCTCCAGGTTAGGCAGTTATTTTTAAATATGTACTTAATACTTTTTTGTCTCTTAGTGTTATTTTTATTGCGATTCGACGAGATTGTCGTAAGTAGTTAGGTATGAAAATTTTCACACACCGGTCACACCCCGGGCGAAAATCCATACTTTTCCGTATCCAAAATCAAGTCATTTAATCCCAAAATAGGCTGAAAATCAGCACTTTTCGCACGTCTAAATTACATAAGACCACCTCACCACATCCTAGTGCTTTGGCTGGGAAGAAGTGGCGCAACAAACTCCCCAGCAGCACAGCTGTCTGTTTAGTTAGGAAAACGTATGTGTGACCACATCATAAATAAATAGTACATGGTGTGTCGTACGACGAGCATATACGATTGCTATGACTTCAAACGACTTCGCGACTTCAATTACAACTGAAAAAAAAAGAGTTTTGTTCGGTTGTTAACTGGGATAAAAAAATTTTGATTAAAGTAAATACCACCTGTTATTTTAATTCGCTTGTTACAAAGAGGTTAGGGTTGACACAATCATGTTCGCACACACGATTCGTCAGTATTTATTGAACAGCAAAACCGACCCGAAGCAATTAATAATAATAATATTACAAGTTCGACCCAGTTCTCGAATAAGACCATGTCACGTGGTACTAGGATCGGTCTACTCGTATCATCACTGACAACACATATTGTCGCCAATAAGCCTGATATACCTAGTGGTGATAGATCGATTAGCGCGCCGCACAATGATTATCGATGTTACCATTCCACATGACGAGAACCTCGTGAAAGCTGAGAAAGAGAAACAAATTAAATATCCCGACTTAGCACACGAGGTTGTTGACATGTGGAATGTGAGCTCGGCTATCATTGTGCCGATTGTCATATCGGCCAATGGCCTGATGACCGAGATCCTCGATCAACATCTCTCGCGGCTCTCGTTAGGTGGTTGGATCAAGGGCCTGATTCGATTCAGAAGGCAGTACTCCTCGATACGGCTCGCATCGTGAGGAGGTTCCAATCTCTGGAGCCCTAGCCACCGGTAGCTTGGACCCTACTCCCGCTACCGGCGGACAACTATTTTTTATATTTTTATATACTTTTTTATATTCTAATATTTAAAAATATAATTTATATGTTTATCATTAAATAAAGGAAATAATAATACAATATTAATTATTTATTTATTTATTTATGTTTTTTTTTTTACAATATGTGTAGTAATAAATAATAATTATTATACATATTCGGCTGCAGCTGATTGGCAAACTTCGTTCGACATCTTCCCTCGCTTAATTTTGTTCGGGTCGGCTTGGCACAAAACATGCTAAGCCGAGCGGATTCGCCGAACATATCAACATAATATTATATTCGATTTAGCCGCCCGGCTGTTGTGCCAACCGGACACATGTCCGGTTGGCACAACAGCCGGGCGGCTAGGTGTAGCACTCTTATCAGATTGTTTTGCCTAAAATACTAATACGCCTTTCTATGTTAACTTTCAGGTACATCAGTCTGCAACGGCGACAGCGGTGGCGGCATGGTCTTCAGGATGAACGGCATCTGGTACCTCCGAGGTTTGGTCTCCTTGTCAGTGGCCAGGCCAAACGAATACCGATGCGATCCAACACACTACGTCATATTTACGGACTTAGCCAAATTCTTGCCATGGATTTATGCTAACGTTTCTGATTTTTGATCTTGTGATGTTATTGGAGACTAAGTTTGTATAAGAGGAGAATTAGTAAGTTTTTTGAGGAGGGGAGATACCTACCTACATACATAAACTCACGCTTTCTTCCCATGGGGGTAGACAAAAACTTCAGAACGTCACCTGTTATGATCCTGGCATACTAATTTAGACACATAGCTCATCTCTCACTATAGTGCAATGAATTTCATAGGGATGGGAAAATGTACTTAATACTTACTAAATAACTGATTACATAACCAGCCTTTTCTACGCAATCGAAATCCAGCCTATTTAATTGCTGTAGTACGAAGGTACCTACCTAATATTATTAAACAACATGATCCGGAATTAACGCACACCATCAAACACCCCTGTTTAGAATATTGTGTTAAAAAATATTGCGGTAAAAATTCAGTGTATGTATTATGATTTAGAGTATAAAACATTAATTTTTTATTTAATTAGTTATACTGATTGTGGGACAAAATTATGGTCACATTACAAATATACACACGCACACAGTCGCACACGTTTATGGATCTAGCGTAGTAGGTACTTCGTCCATTTTGGTTTGTTTTGACTGTAATTTACGTTTTAATTATTTTTGGAATAAAAAAATTACCATTATCATTTTTAATGATAGAAATCGATTCTGAACAAACTGCTTTGTGCATTAATTCAGTTAGGTACACATTGTATAAAATCACGTGTCGTACAAGCTAATCTCCGAAACCACCCAAGCGATTTTAAAATCATTTTATGTGTGGTTGGTTCTAACTTGAAAGACAGTGGACGTGATAGGTGGCGCTGTTGTCGAGATTTGACATGGCACCACATCAGTAGGTCGCACACGTGGGAAGCATGGCCGGGTCGCTAGTAGAATACATGTAAATAATTAGATACCTACAATGAACTTACCTATACATGTTATAAATATGAGTAGGTAGGTACCTACCTACTTAGTACACCTGAATACTTGCTCAACTGTTGATTGGGGATAAAAACTGCCACTTGCTCATTTCAAATGTCGCTAATATCCCTAATATCCAGCGTCTAAGATTTGGCAGCTAGCTGTCACTATCCATACATTTTTTGTAGAATTAACATCTCTGAAGTTTTTCAGTCAGGAAGATCATTCTCGAATTGGTTTTCAATTCTAATCAGTTTATTTCTATCATACGCTTCCAGTCTTCAACAAAAAAAGAAGTTAAAGTTAACAAACACAAAATAACCTATAAATTATAAAACATCATCGTGCTCGCGTTTATAAAGCTCGTCATCTAATAGGAAGACACTTCAAGTCGCATACATATTTATCTAGTTTTCGTTAAAGTGATCATCGCAAACAAAAAAAAAAACAATGGCGGTTAGTAGACAGACAACTGTGCTGCCACCTATGACGAGCTTTCAGTTTTTAACCCCCACCATAATTTCATCTGGTTGAATTAAAATAAATCCTGAGATATAAGTTAATCCTCTTAACAAAATTAGTCTTTAAAAATAATGATTCGCCATTTTGATAAGGCAGCCATCTTGTTTTAATGTTAGGTTATTAGAGTATTTCCCTAATTCATGATTGCAGAACAAGACGATTTTAGTTATAATTACCTAGTATTTTTTACGAATGTAATTAGTATCTACTTATCTAGGGCCATTACAAATGCAAAGTTAGAGTCAATAACAATACCTAACACAGTTACACACAACACTAGGTCTGCTTCTTATGGGTTGTAAGTGCGAGCGAGAGATCAGATAACAATGAGTTATGATTCTAATTTTGAGTTGTAGTGTCCCGAGTATAATATACCAACAGTGAACCGCTCGTCTAACAGCGCCTTAATTCCGTAGCTTTAACGGCGTTTCTCGTACTTCTAGTTACTAATGAAGTGCAGTTGAATGTACCTAAACAATAATGAAAAATTACCATCTATGTACTTATCGAGTTTTGATACTGAAGAATGATATTAAAAATATTTATTTAGACTGATAAAATATGAACAATTTAATGTTACATTTTCAATTATAAAAGTTTCCAACATATTGAGGCATTTTATTTTACACCTACATAGCAACAATCTAAGCGTTCTAAGCCAATATGGAACATTTTCACTTATTTATGGATATTTCTCTAGGATAACATGTGTAGCATCAGCAGTGGGATCAAACCTAGTCCCCCTTATTACAAAACAAGGTTTATATTCAGACCCAGGTTTAAATCATGGAGCCATTATTAAATTTTACAACAAACTTTATTCCGACTATGGTAAAGTTCCTAAACACAAAACTGACAACTTAGTACTGAATTAAGATTTCAGTTTTGTATATAGAACGGTATTTCAATCATTACGTTCTTATTACAAAAACTGGGTTCATGGTTTATGATATGTCAAAATATAAAGGTTGGTTTGTAATAAGGCGGTTTAAGTTTATTATTTTGATGTGTAGCATCTTGTGGGCCAGTGCACTGAGTGTGTAACAGGAAGTGACTTAAGTAAGCAAATGGAATTAGTGTACTTATTAGACATGGGTAGCTCGTGAGCGAGTGATATAAAAGAGCTAGCTGTCGATTGATGTCGCTCTCGCTCACTCACTCGCCCGCTAAATAGCTCACTAGCTCAGTTAGCTCAAAGACAACCGTAACTAAGAATACCAACTTCCAAAGAGCTATTGACAATGATTATTGAGCAAGCCGAGCCGTCTCCTTCGACTTTGTGAGTCAAATGAGCTAACAGTCCGCGTCTGAGTCACTGAGCTTTAGAAGAGCTAGTGAGTAACAAAGAGTTCAAACTTCCAAAGAGCTATTGAGCAAGCCGAGCCGTCTCCTTCGACGCGCGTGCGGCGCGGCGGCGTGAGTCAAATGAGCTAACAGTCGGCGTGCGAGTCACTGAGCTATAGAAGAGCTAGTGGGCTAGAAGTGATATAGCTCTCTAAAGTGAAAGAGTTAATCGCTCTTTTTCTTTTCAGTGAGCTATTTCGCCCATGTCTAGTACTCATGGAATTAATAAGTACTATATCGATTGTAAGTCGAATTCAGACCACTAATTCGAATAAATATTTCAATAATTAGCTTTTTAAATTTTGAGGTTAATTTCTGTCGCTGGTCAGTTGCTTATTACGAGGGTGAGCTGTTACCATAACGATACATAAGAAAGAAGTTGATTTTTATATTGTTTTTTTTTTATATTATTATTTCAATGGCTCTACTACTGTAAGGCTCGCTCGTTTTTTTTTATTGCCGAAGGCTGCTTTTTACTTCGATCTCGCCTGATGAAAAGCGATGGAAGACGTCTGTGATGGAACGAGCGTGCCTAAAAGATGCCTGTTCACTCTTGCTTCCGACCCTGCCTTGAAAGGCAGGGTCGGAAGGATTCAGAGTCAAATTAAATTAACTAGCGAAACTCCGCAGACGTGATGATTATCGATATCTGAGTGTGTCTTTATTCCGATTGGAATACAGAATATCTAGGTTCCCAAATATATATTTGAATGGACACTGGAGAAAAATTGGTTTTCTATAGAAATGATTAAATTCCTCATATCTCGTCTTTATATCATTGTCCTTTCAAAATATATATTTGGGAACATAGATATTCTGTAATCCAATCGAAATAAATACACACTACCGTAGGAATATGTTTGATTTACAAATTATTTTGGTATTACGTTTGTATAAACTACGCATGCTCCGCCGGGCCCTTAACAATCAATCAATCAATCTGCCTGCCTTTTCCCAACATGTTGGGGTCAGCTTCCAGTCTAACCGGATGCAACTGAATACCAGTATTTCACATGGAGCGACTGCCTATCTGACCTCCACAACCCAGTAACTGGGTAATACGATACCGCTTGTTAAGACTGATTATCAGACTTTCGGGCTTCTGACGACCCGTAACGACTGTTAAAGATCCCCGAATGAGAGCCGGGACCGATGGCTTAGCGTGCTTTCCGAGGCACGGAGGAGTCTCGGTATGTAATGTAAAGATGGTCACCCATCCACGGACCAACCCCGGCAAGCGTAGCTTAACCTGATGTATCGACCCGTGCGGCTGTATTACTTAGCCACGAGCTCCTCACGTATCGATATCTTAACATGATAACAAAAAATAAATTAATTTGTTGAGTGTTTTTTTGGGTCATCAACCGCAGGTAGTGTAGTCCTTGTAGTACTTGAAATATCAGACTATTTTTTTTTAATGACTTCACAGACATGATGTGACCCATGATGATACCTTTAATAACCACCAACCATAAGCGCTGAGTACGACTGGTCGGGTTAACAACCAAATGCGGATACCCTGGTACCCTGCAATACGTCTGGTGGACTACCAGACATTGTTTGAGACGGTTGTAATAGTAGTGGTGTAGTTCGGTTTGACGTCATAACCGAACTAATGAGACAAAATTAGTCTCAAGAGCCCCGGTCCCGAACAAAACAACCAAACCACTGAGACTAGAGGCGAAATCCATTTAACCTGTATATGTGTGAGTTTGGGTACGCTGGTTCCGATACTAATGAAGCGCTATGCGATTTCTACTATTATTTTCAGTTGTGGGTTGTCGTGTAAATAAAATAATGAGTAGGTACTAAAACAAGTTAAATGATAAAAATCAATTAAAACAAAAGAACAGTGTTCTAACATTTATAATGTTACAAATTGAAGAAACTTGCAGAAATAAAACAAACTCCATGCAACGTAATAATAAAGTCATAATTACAAAAAAAAAATACACAAAATTTACAAAAAAAAAAACTTACGTTATACGAGAAAATACATACTTATAGGATGTTATTCTTTCATTCAATGCGGCTATGAAACACAAAAACGGATTTGGATGAAATTAGGCACACACATAGTTTATATTATAACCTATATATAACCTAACGATAGGATTAACATATCCCGGTAGTAGGTTCCCGTCGGATAATTTCCGACTTCCATGCGGACCAAGCCGCGGGCAAAAGCTAGTACGTTCATAAATGAAAACACTGGCAATACTAATGCATAGGAGTATTTTGAAACTATCAAATAAAGTCTAACATCGATATCGAAAACGTGATTTTTTCAAACAAACTAAATACATAGTAGTGATGGGCCGACTATGAGTTTTGCCAATCTTGGACTAGCTTTAGTGACTGAACTATTGAATATATTTGGTTGAATTTTTTTATGCAGACTGAACGTCATTATAGTTGTCAAAATATAATAGGCCCGTTTTGACAATTAGCTTGAATCGATATATCGTGAGTATCGAGTACCGAGTCGTATGGTTACTTCACTAGTTACGTCACGATTTAATTTATTGTCGTGTTGTCTTCTCCACCTTGTAAATTCGTAATCCGGTGTCAGTCTGCAAAATGTATTGTTCAAAACACGATTCGGCACTTACAGATAGTGGCATCCACAAAGACGCGCCTCACTATTTTTTGGTCGAGGGGTCGGCGGGGTGTGAGAATTTGATCCGAGCTGATTTATTAATCTTAGTGTGTTCTTACAGATCTTTGACCCACACTAGGAATTTCTCCTGTATTGTGGGTGCGTTTACAAACATTAAAGCTCACATACACAAACAGCCAGAACCGGAACAACTACTTTTAGGTCATACAAATATTTGTTCCGTGCGGGAATCGAACCCGCGACACGCAGCACAGCAGTCAATCGCGTAACCACTGCGCCAACCGTGTCGCTTTAAAACCTTTATGTCATCACCAAAACAGGATCTGATTTCACACATTTTGTACAAGATCGCCACAAACGGCAGCCCCTCGCTAAATGTATGAAAGCTGTATGTTTTCGGTTAGCCTAATAAAAGCTTCTTACAGGACATAAATCTTCAAAAAAAGGCTTTATGTCCTCACCAAATGGAGAAAATAATCAAGAAAAAAGATTACCCGACAATCGATTTCATGCAATAAGGATGATAATAATAACAATAATAACCGTATTGTCATACAACTTAGGTTTAAAGCCCCGCCCATTTTCCCAACCACTGACAAAACATTTAAGTACCTACGTTAACTGGGCGTACCTACATGTCAAATGAAAGTCAAATTAATCTCGAGTGAAAAACCTGTTATAAATGCAAAAGACAGCAAAAATAGTACGGTTAATTTAAAGAAAAACAAACTAAATTTCCATCAAGTTGAATCAGCATGGACTATGCACTGCCCCTTTCTTGCATTTTATTGCATTGCTTACAACGAAGAAACTCGTTGCCGATGCCACAGCAAGAACGGAATTAAGCAAATCAAATCGCCACATTGAATGAAGAATAAGAAAACTCTAAGACTAAATGAAATGAAAATATTAAAAGTTATTTACCATAACAAAATAAACCGAAATTCATGAGACGAAAACGAAACGGTTACTCGTCAAAAAATATGAGCAAAACTAAACAAAGTGTCTTCAAGACATAGTCAGAAAAATAATATTCAATTAATGAAAAAAATAATTGTCATTTATTTTTTTACGTGGAAACAACTTTTATAACATAGATTTTGTTTATTAGGCTGCCTGTCCATTGAAGCGGAGCGAGGATACGGAGCGGATAAACTGAGAAATATTAAACAATAGGATTGCAAATCACCACCACCAACATCATATCATCATCATCATCTGGAGCGGAGCGAAGATTTTATGCAATCCTATTGGTTAATATTTCTCCGTTTCTCCTCTTTCTCCTTAGGGTTCGATAAAATCGAGCAGTTTTAAGAGCCTTACCTAACGGCATTTCATACAAACTTTCAAGCCCTTGTTTTTTGAAATGACAACCGATTTTAATGAAACTTCATACGCATAAGCAGGATACAAAGGACTAAAAATTTAGTTAAGAACATTTTCGACATGTCTTATTTAAAAACGGATAACTGGAAATCTGTTTCTATGGAAATTTTTAAATCGGTCTAATTTAGCTGTAACACTATTTTTCGAAAATGTTCTTAAATAACTTTTTAGACCTTTATATCCTGCTTATGCGTATGAAGTTTCATTAAAATCGGTTCAGTTATTTCGGAAAACAAGGGCTTGAAAGTTTGTATGAAATCCAATACACACGTATCTGATTACGACGTACCATAGATACATCCAATAGAACTTCATTATAAGCCACAAGCAAAACCCTTTATTCACAACAACTTGAAACAACAACAACATAAAAGCGTCCACCTTCCATCGTTTTCATGTAAATGAAGTAAAGCCGCTATTCCATTAGGCAAGTCTTGCATGCAAGTATGACATCACATTCGCGTACAAGTTGCTTACATTGGATACAAGTTTTCGAGTGTGCAAATTGCATGCAGGTTTTATTTGCATACAAGTGGAGATGTTCAACATAGTATTTTTGAACCCAAACTATTATGAAATAGATCTTTTCGCAAAGTGGCAATCGTTATTCCACGAGAAAATCTGTTTTGAATTCTGCTAAGCGTTTGACATATTAGTGCTCATGACTGTACACGTCACTTGTTCGCAATTCGAAATGTGCAACTAACGTTTGCGCGTTCAATTTGCACGTCACTTGACTATAAAAATGTACAAGTTCAAACTACATCATACAAGTTGTAGCTTGTATGTAGGTTTGTTCAAGTAATTTGCCTAATGGAATCGCGCTTTAAGAGGGCTGTTACGGCGAAATCCCAAGGGCAGCCCGTGAAATTCAATTTGCAGCTCAGTAGCAGGTTGTATGATAATTATCATAGTCAAACTATTATGAAATAGATCTTTTCGCAAAGTGGCAATCGTTATTCCACGAGAAAATCTGTTTTGAATTCTGCTAAGCGTTTGACATATTAGTGCTCATGACTGTACACGTCACTTGTTCGCAATTCGAAATGTGCAACTAACGTTTGCGCGTTCAATTTGCACGTCACTTGACTATAAAAATGTACAAGTTCAAACTACATCATACAAGTTGTAGCTTGTATGTAGGTTTGTTCAAGTAATTTGCCTAATGGAATCGCGCTTTAAGAGGGCTGTTACGGCGAAATCCCAAGGGCAGCCCGTGAAATTCAATTTGCAGCTCAGTAGCAGGTTGTATGATAATTATCATAGTCAAATATAAAATTGTTATTGCTAAACGTAGCCTCCACGTAAAATAACAAATGACTAGTAAAATGCGCAAGCAAGCCGTCTATAGTCAGATTCTAAAATTCATCGCAAGTGATAAAATCTCTAGTTCTCACGATTCATTTGTTATTTTAAAATCTAATTTTTATGCCGCGTATTCGTTGGGAACTAAGTTGAGATGCAACATTGTTGCTCGAAACATAAAATGTTGGAAACAATGTTGCAAAGCTTTTATTTTCTAATGAACACGGTCCCCGCAACATAAAAACATGTTCTGGAAACAAAATTAAATGAAATGAAATCGTTTATTCTGTAAATAGGATATTAAAACCACTTTTACACGTCAAATAAAAAATAATAATCTAGATGTAGTCGACATTTCCTATCTGACTACCCCTGAGAAGAAATGGCGAAACAAACTCAGGGGTCAAAGTCTCTTTAAAAGTCCAGACATAATCTTGGTCAGATCATGTGAGGATCATGTAGATCCGTGTGAAATGGTCTTTTGAGGAAAGAACCACACAAATTTGAGTGGACCTGTCCAATCAGTGTAAGCATTTGTCAGTAATCGTGCAGCTCAACTCAAGACTTAAGAAGCTCAACGACTCGACGAACAATACCAAATAAAGGACATTTGGGTAGGCCGCATAAAGCGCTCAAAATGCCAGACCATCATTAAAACTAACTGAGAAAAAGAAAAAAAAAGGAAAATATTTAAAGCAAAAAAAAAAAAAAACCTGCGCAACTTAGTTTCCGAATGAATACAAGGCTTTACAGCAATGCCTTAAAAACTCATGTTCTTTAAAAAATAGAACATTTCACGCACACACATTACATTTCTATTTACAATTCGTAACCAGATAAAATACTGGGTCCATAATAATATAATACCATAGTCTGCAATAATTACCTTAAAACCTCTTTTTAATGCGACTGTCCACTAGTTTGGGTGCAAAACAAATTCTTTACCTTTCCATAACTACTTAACTATATTAGGAACAGCAAAATATATATCTAGATCCAATGATATTATATTATACAGATATGTTGTGAGCGCGCAATCGTGCAGACTCGAAGACGTCCTAATTGGGACGTATTTGTTAGTCTGTGATGCCAACATTCGGTGATTGGTGTCCTGAATAATGTTTGTTTATTTTGACACGCAATTGAAAATACTAGCCGTCTCTTTTTTCCTTGTTGTTTTTATCAAGCCATCTCTTTTCTATCATTTCTACTTGTAGTGAAATGTAAAATGAATGAAAAGTGAATATGTGTGCCGCCGCTGCTGCGCGGAACACTTTTTTCGGTTGTTTTGTGAGTGTATAACAGATCTGTTTAATATATTATCATTGTCTAGATCACTGTAAAATGACGTGGACGTCACAGATTACCATACAAGATGCCGTAGTCCAATAAAAGAAGGAATATCCATTCGATTTTTTAGGCTATGTCATCGCAAACGTGCGCACAAAATTGCACCTTATTTCGTAGCGGTACTAGCTTACTTCACCACGTCAGCCTAGTAATGGACGATAGTTACCCTCTGAAATAGTTGGCACACGCTTTCTGATAATTAAACGAAATAATTTATTCAATTTCAATTAATTAAAAATAAGTTTATAGGGTGCCCTAAAATACTATCGATAATATCTCAACTTTTCCTTACTTGAATCACTTCATCCTTATCAGAAACAAACCATTACTTTCCTAACCAAATAATTAAATAGTAAAATAAAAATTAAAAACAAGGGCAGGAGAGATGGTTACATTTCAGCAGTCATCAGCCATTTTGCTAAAATTATGGTCAGGGCCGTCTATCCTTTCAGTTTTACCCATTCCTTCTATACTCCATTTGAAATAAGAATACAAATAAACCGTTTTTACAGTCCGTTCAACCGATTTTGACTTCTATTCCGTAGGCATAAGGATGGCATTAAAAGCAAAAACGTGGTTACAATACCAACTGTTTATACAGCTGCCATTTATCATGCCAGCAACGCAATAGAAGTCAAAATCGGTTGAATGGACTGTAATAACGTTTTTTTAAATTCTTATTTCAAATGGAGTATACGTAAATATTATTTTGCAAACTAAATACTACAGTATCATATGGACCAAATATGAACTGGTTACAAAAAGAACTTGACTCGGCTTTCACCTGCACACTATTTACAAAGTACTGAGATCAAATTCACAACTGCCCTCAAGTTACAGGTTATAAACATTTCTCCTCTCTTCTCTATGCTACGGAGCGTTGTATGGCATGGTATTGTACTATTTGGGGGTAGGTACATGGTCGATAAGATTGAGGCAATTCGGGGAACATTTTATGGCGTATGAGGTACTTATGTCCTTAATATGAGCAGATTCTCGAAACTAGTTTTTTAACTACGTAATTTACACAAATCGCCTGTTTCATAGACGATAGTAAACTGACCTGACTACACATAATTCTAATTAATATTATAATGTCAACAACAGTTTATCATTTTTGCAATTAAACCTCAATCCTAACACCCCCACATAAACAGTTGCCATAAACAATCCGCACAAAACGTTCGTAATTCAAACGTAGAACTAAACGCCATTTGGAAATGTCAAACCGTTACCAATAAGGCGCCGGTGCGTTTCTGATTCGCTGTCCTTTATAGCGGTCTTCGCCCCCAAAATTGGGGGCCCATGGGAGGTTGCGACCTCTGTTTGCTCGCGGGGCCCCCTTGCCTACAAAATTGGGGGGGTACACCCGGTTGTTGACGCAGACTCCGGGCCGGCAGCCGTTCCTTGGGGTCGTAGGGTGACTGCCTGGTAAAGGAGGTGACGAGAATCTGTCCCATGGATCCGGCATCATACAGTTACCGCATGTCCACGCGTAATCACCTAGAAAAAAAAATTAGATTGAATTAGAATGTCAGATAAAACCTTTTTCCCGCATTTTTGCGGAATTAAATATATGTTAACACATTCAATGGTAATAAAATGCATCGTTCATGAATAATATTTATTTATACATCACTATTTATCGTTTGGCCAAAGTTTGGAAGAATACTTTTGCATTTTCGTTCAACCTAACCTTAGATTTTTAAGTACATTTTAATACAATCACAAAATACTATATCATAATATTAAAAAGTATTCATATTTTTTTTGTATATTTTAAAACATTATAGCTTACATTGTTCAATATTATGTGACAATAATCCTTAGATCTGGGCAAGGAAAATACAGCTCAGCTTTAAACATTGAGCATCGTCACAAATATTACGTCACAATGCAAATATAGTAGGATTAATGAAAATTGAGAAAAAATACATTTCTTAGGTGACATTACTAGATACCGTTGAAAATATTGAAAAGGAAAGTGCAGTACGTATTTAAGTAAACCAATCGTTAATTATAAAATAATCTTTTCTTTTTATATAGATATAATCTCATAGAATCCTCTGTCGATAAGCGAAAACTACAACATTAATAAATAAGTAATTTACAGTCAAATATGTATGACAAATTAACCGCTAACAGTACAATAGCAATATACTAATAAATAATTAATTTTACAAATATCATTATAACCGCTAAAATATTCGTAATAATAATAATTGAATTAGTATCATAAGAAAGAACTTAAATTATTACAGTTTATACAATTATCTTTCTAAGGCCAATAATAGTGATAACAGATAGTAAAGATGCTAATAAGCAAACTCGACTAAAAATACGTGCTATTTCACATCATTATTGATTTATTCAATTTTAGAACACATCTATTTTTCTAAACGTCAATAAATGTCATTGTCATTATTTTATATATCCTAATTTCAAAATTATATATTATTATATATTTTTTTACAACAACATTATTAAAAAGTATGGTATATAAATAGGTCGTATGCTTAGTCGAGTTTCCACATGAAATATAAAAACATTGTCACGTCACATGCATAGTTTTATATTAAAATTATAATTGTATTTTAACTAACAGACGCCACACAATATAATAGCTACAGCCAAATTATATAACAACAGTACTGCAACAAGCATTCACGCCGACATTTTTTATAACAATTTTTATACTTATTTAAAAAAAAAATTATAAGCGCTACAAGATTTATGAAGGTGATTGTCATATTTATATTGTTCATGAAAGGATACTTTGAATATTAGTAAAAAGCTTGAAACATACTCCTTATATTCTCCGTCATATTGACACTAATAAAATGACGTTAGGATCACCCCTTATCATAGGGCGTCCTCTACCAAATGCCGTGATCGAAGTTTTAGGTTCCTGTCCTTTCCTCCTATTAATGTATACAGGGTGGCAAGGAAATCGAAGCGCAACCTGTTACCATGGATTCAACATGATTCCTTTCTTCATTTGAAATTATATACCTACAATTTTAATTTCAACAAGGTTTTTACTTTTATTATTTTAATAATAATTTATAGTTTTATTTTTATACAGGATGAAAATTTTCAGCGGGGCAGTAAGGGAAAGTACCATATCCATTGCAGCTACGCGAAGATGGTCTTAAGAGACTATCCATAATTTTTTATGGAATTTTGATCCATTCACAGATTTTCAAAAAAATGTAGTCAGCAGGAAAATTCGCCGTTTTGACAAAAACTTTTTTTTATGCCAATCGATTCTGTTTCTTATAAGGATCAAAAACCTCTATTGGACCAACTGAGGTTTGAGTACTAGAAAAGTCAGAAATCACAAAAAAAACTTTTCCCATACATTTCGTAGGAAATGAGACTCCAAGTTATTTATTTATTTATTTATACTTCTCGCACACAATAAGGTACAAAGGCGGACTTAATGCCTTAGGCATTCTCTACCAGTCAACCAAGGGTGGTGAAGAGATAAGATGGCGGGTACTCTGATTGAGAGAAAATAATAATATTAAAAAATATTAAATTCTAACCTATTTAGTAAGTAATAAAATAGTAAGTAATAATAAGTTAGTTTTTATCCAAGTTGTATTTCCAACAAGATGACGCTCCGCCACACAACAGCCGCCATTCCCGTTCTAATTTGAACCGGCAATTCCCAAGACAGTGGATAGGAACATAATTATGGTCCTATACCGTGGCCACCTCCTGATCTCATACCTCTTGATTTTTTTATGTGGGACTATTTAAAAAATGAACTTTATAAAAAGAAAATACGACAATGTTCAGGAACTCAAAGATTCACTTAACACGATTCTCTATGGAATTAATCCTAGCAGATTATCAGTTGCTACCCACTCTGTAGTAAAGAGAGTAAACCTGTGCCTACGTCAAAACGGCTACCATTTTGAACACCTCATATTTTAGAGCAAAAGTAAAATTTCTAGGTGAATCCAAATGTAAAGTTTCAAGTTTTTAATTTTAAGGTAAAATAATACCCAAAGTAAAAGTTATTGTATTTGATTTGTTTTTCGAACAGTATTTTTGTAGCGGCCAGTTTATCTATGGTAAAAATTTTAAGTTGGAGTCTCATTTCCTACGAAATGTATGGGAAAAGTTTTTTGCTATTTCTGACTTTCCTAGTACTCAAACCTCAGTTGGTCTAATAGAGGTTTTTGATCCTTATAAGAAACCGGATCGATTGGCATAAAAAAAAGTTTTTGTGAAAACTGCCCATTTTCCTGCTGACTGTACATTTTTTTGAAAATCTGTGAATGGGGATCAAAATTCCATAAAAAAATATGGATAGTCTCTTAAGACCATTTTCGTGTAGCTGCAACGGATAAGGTACTTCCCCTTACTGCCCCGCTGAAAGTTTCCACCCTGTATATATAGGGTGGAAGGGACATCGACGCGAATCCGTTAACCATGGATTCAGTACATCATTCTTGACCCCCCCTGTGTTAAAAATTTTCGTCGGTTTTTTTTTTTTTGTGAATGTGATAACGTTGTAGGCTTAATAGACAATATATTTGTAGACCATTTTCTATTTTGTTATGTATCTGGTACTTGTTGACGGGCCTACACTGTCCCTCCTTACCTATTAACACTGTAATTTGAAAACATTGTAAAAGTCAATTATTTTTTAAAACAGTAACCGTGGTGTTTTTTGCCGACTCTTCTCCATAGGAAACGACCAATTGAAACCGGGCATCTAGCTTCTGACGTTTCATAAGTGCCCATGTAGGTTTATGTGAAGTAAAATATTTTGATATTTGTTTTTTTTTATTTTGTCTCTGCACCCCGCTGCGTTAATTTTTTTTGCCGGTTATTAAAAAAAATGCTGTTCCACATACATTTTGACCGCGTAGGTATTGCACTTTTGTATGAAACAGCAGTTATTTTTTTTATAACTGATTCATGTTAGTGGGTATAATCATGTGCTGAACTCATGGTTACCGTTTGCGCGTTGATGGTCTCTGCCAACCTGTATTATATTCGAATAATACAAGGTCAAATTAAATTAGCTAGCGAAACTCCGCAGGTATCGATATCTAAACATGATCACACAAAAAAGAGATTAATTTGACGAGTTTTTTTTTGGGGTCTGTAACCGCAATTAGTGTAGTCACTTGAAAATTGATTATTGTTTTTGTATACTTCACTGACGTGATGGTACCGATATCTCAACATGATGAAAATAAAAGAATACAGATCTGAACTCATACTTCAAGTAACTCCAATATTATAGAACATTGAGTAATCTTAGTTTAAGAAAAATTGTATTTTTTACATTCCCATATAGTAACAGTTTGCCACAGGAAGAAAATAACATAAGATTTGAAATTAATTTGACATTGCATAATTTGACATTTAACAATAATTTATTCCATCTAGTGGATATTAACAATTATGTAGGTAACAATTTGTATTTGACAAAAGATAGATATAATATTGATATGTACTATCTTTCTAACTATTATAAACGACAGATAGCTGTGTCGCTATCATATTTTTTTTCTATTTCAGCCAAAAATTTGGCTAAACAACTTGCTTCTTTTGAGCAATGCAATGACTTTTTAAATAATTCTGCCAATAATTTGGCAACGACTAATGACATTGATTATCATTTAAATTAGAAATTAGGACAACAGAGGAAACCTCTTGCTTAAAAAATGTTACACAAACTTCTTTATTATCACACCCATTAAATTGTAGTAATTTAAATAAATGTAATTATAATAATAATACTTTAAAAATTGTTCATCAAAATATACAGGGTGTGATAGGTAAGGAATTAGAACTGGAGCTGTTCATGAACTGTAGTTATATCGATATCTTATGTGTAACTGAACATTGGTTAAAAGTCCACCAGTTCATGTTCAGCTTTAACAACCACCAGGTTGCCAGCTCATTCAGCAGAGTTAATATGATACGCGGTGGCTCTTTAATAATTGTTCGTAACAATATGAAATTTAAAGAACGTAAGGATATTGTGAGCCTCTCTGTTGAGCGAGTTATTGAAATAGCTTGCATTGAGCTTGAGCAGTTCATTGTAATGAGCATATACAGGCCCCCATGTGCTTCATATGATATTTTTGAGAAATGTATGGAAGAAGTATTATTAAAGACTTGTATCAGTAATAAAACAGTTGTTGTCTGTGGAGATTTCAACATTAATATACTGGAAAAATCTGCTACAGTAAATAAATTTATCTTCTTAAAGAATGTATTGTACAAATTATATGACTTTAATAAAAAGTCATATAATTTGTACAATACATTCTTTGAGCCGACTAGAATAACTGCCACTAGCGCTACCTGTATTGCCAATATTTTTACAAACTTAAGACCTTCTAGCCATTTAATTATAAACGAGTTGGACTCTGATCACTGTGGCCAGTTAGTAACTTTCCCTCGGAAAATAGTCAGAGCTCAAAGAAAACTAGTGAGTTATATTCCTGTAAACAAAAGTCGCTTAGAACAATTTAAAAATAATTTAATGGAAAAACTACCGGGTTTGCCTTATCACACCGACCCAGATCAAGCATATAATTTACTATTTAATCTCATTAATTGTGAATTTAGGAAGGTGTTCACCTCAAAAACATTGCCTGTTCGTGACCACGTAATATTTAGTGATTGGGCAACACCAGGTATTTACAAAAGTAGGCAGAGGTTATATGAATTGTATGATGAAAAAACATATAACCATGATGAAACTTTTAAAGAATTTGTTAAAAAATATTCTAAAACTTTTAAAAGAGCCTGTTCCTCGGCAAAAGCCATACACATTAAAAATAAAACAAAATCTTCTGGAAATAAAATTAAAACAACTTGGAATATTATTAATTCAGAAATGGGAAGAACGACAGTACGGAATCGTGACTTCCATCTAAAAATCAATGATGTAGATATTAAGGCAGACATGGAGGTGGCAACTGAGTTTGAATTTTTTTTCACTAATATTCCTATTTTAACAACCAAAACTCTGTCATCGTCGTCCTCCACTTCTGCTTACTCAATATTAAAAGAATGTGTACCAGAATGTGATAAACACCTTAAATTCACGGTCGTTACCGCTAAAGACATTATAGAATCTTTTAAAGACCTTGATATAAAAAAAAACTGCGGACCTTTGGGGTTTATCAGTACATACCATGTCTTCAATAATTAATGTTATTTCACCCTTTTTAGCAATTGTTTTTAATTCTTGTATTGCATCTGGTGTATTTCCTGATCTGATGAAACTTAGCAAAGTGATTCCTCTGTTCAAATCTGGCAGCACAACTGATCCTACGAATTTTCGGCCTATTTCGATATTACCTACATTGAGCAAAATCTTTGAAAAATTAATTTTGAAACAAATGTTAGGACATTTTAATAAACATAATCTACTACATCTGAAACAGTTTGGTTTTACTAAGGGTCGTTCAACTACAGACGCGGGCGTGGAATTACTGAAGAGCATATTCGAGGCCTGGGAGGAGTCGCGGGATGCTCTTGGCATTTTCTGCGACTTGTCTAAGGCCTTCGATTGCGTTCATCATGATACACTCATCAGAAAACTGCACCATTATGGTTTGAGGGACAGTGCTCTCGACCTTCTGACTTCTTATCTGAACAACAGAATTCAGAGGGTTGATGTTAATGGCAAGAGATCTGCAGGATCTGCGGTCACTATGGGCGTTCCGCAGTGTTCAATTCTAGGTCCATTCTTGTTTCTAATTTATATAAATGACTTACCTTTTCACATAAGGGATAATCACAAGATTGTATTATTCGCAGATGACACTTCACTCATTTTTAAAATCAAACGTCAGCTAGTCAATTTTGAACATGTTAACGATGCACTCTCTAAAGTTGTCCATTGGTTTAATGTAAATAATCTTCTCCTGAACGAGAAAAAGACTAAACTCATTAAATTTTCAATGCCAAATGTCAGGCAGCTAACTACTAATGTTCAACTTAATGGAATAGAGTTGGACCCTGTTGAGTCGACAGTTTTTCTTGGAATAACTATTGACGGTAAATTACAATGGGGCCCACACGTAGAAAAATTGTCAGGAAGGCTTAGTTCGGCCGCCTATGCTGTTAAAAAAATTAGACAGATTACTGATGTAGATACTGCCAGAATTGTTTATTTTAGTTATTTTCATAGTCTTATGTCGTAGGGGATCCTTCTCTGGGGAACATGTGCGGACATTAATAATATCTTTATTTTACAGAAAAGGGCTGTTCGAGCCATTTACAATCTAGGTCCAAGAGATTCACTTCGTGAAATATTCAAAGAAATAGATATTCTGACTGTAGCCTCTCAATATATACTTGAAAATCTATTATATGTACACAAAAATAAATCAAATTTTAAGAAAATGTCCGATATTCATAGTTTAAATACCAGGAATAAACACAATCTTGCTGTACATCGCACTCGCCTCCACAGAGTAGGCAACTCGTTCATGGGTCAATGTATACGCTTTTACAACCAACTTCCTACTGACATTCGGAACTTACCCATTAAACGATTTAAAATCTGTATTAAAACTAAACTTTGTAAAAAAGGGTACTATAAGATTTCTGATTATTTAGAGGACAAAAAAGCTTGGGATTGAGCTGCTCGCTCTGCTAGCCTTGTGATAAAACTTGACATTTTAATTATTATGCATGATTTTATATACATATTGACATTGCAGAATATTGTATACAATTTTACATGAATGTTTACTTTGAAAAGTATTATATTTACTGCTTTAATTTATTGTGAATGTGAGCACTATGTGGGTCATTTTTTTTTTCTTTAAATGTTTTCCTTTCTTTTCTCAGTTAAGTTTTAATGATGGTCTGACATTTTGAGCGCTTTATGCGGCCTACCCAAATGTCCTTTTTTTGGTTCTGTTCGTCGAGTCGTGAGCTCCTTAAGTTTTGAGTTGAGCTGCACGATTACTGACAAATGCTTACACTGATTGGACAGGTCCGCTCAAATTTGCGTGGTTCTTTCCTCAAAAGACCATTTCAGACACGGATCTACATGGTCCTCACATGATCTGACCAAGATTATGTCTGAACTTTAAAAGAGACTTTGACCCCTGAGTTTGTTTCGCCATTTCTTCTCAGGCGTAGTCAGATAGGAAATGTCGGCTATATCTAGATTTTTTTTTTTTATATATGTCGTGTAAAAGTGATTTTAATATCCTATTTACAGAATAAACGATTTCATTTCATTTCATTTCATAACAACAATAACAGCGGTACGTTGACCCCAAAAAAAAATCATCAAATCTTTTGTTATTTTATTTTGTCAAAAAAAATCATCAAATCTTTTGTTATTTTATTTTGTCCTTTTTAGATATTGATACCCATCACGTCTGCGGAGTTTCGCTAGCTAATTTAATTTTACCCTGTACATATTACGTATAGTATATTCCAATAATTACGACTCCTAAATAACGTTTCTATATTCACAATATCAGTCGCATTTATTTGACAGAAGCGGAATGGTCGTTTTAAGGGCACTAACGCACTAACTTAGGCGTTGATAAAACGCTGTGTCGTTGAGACAACATCCCGTTTACACATCGCACGTTATTCTTAAAGTATAAGAGGAAGTTTATGTACAAAGAAATGACAACACTACCGGGAAGGCTAATATACGCACCGAGACAAACCATAGTCGTTTTATCCCGCGATGAAACGAGATATTATATGTTCATTCTCGTTTTGACAAGAGTTATTGCATCGGCATAATTTTGTCGCGCTGAACAAGTTAGGCCGCTTTCACATTAGGACGTTAGCAGCGCGACAGTAGCGCGGCAGAAGCACATTCCTTCACATTATAAGAACAGCCGCGCGTCGGGAGCGCGGCTGCCGCGCCGCAGTTTAGATCAGTGTGGCGCACTTCATTTCAAAAGAGTCTCACAAAACAGGTCGCATTTGAATTTCAATAATAAATCGTTCGGTATCAAACTCGCTCATCGTTCAGTCTGTCTGTCTGACGTGCGTTTGCAACACCGGCTCATCGCCGACTGAGCGCACGCGGCGGCAGCGCGTTAGCGCCACGCTTCTGTTTAAACTATGAAATTCTGACAGCCCGACAGTCTCGCGTCTGTCGCACGACTGTCGTGCTGTTAAAGTCGCCTAAATGTGAAAGCGGTCTAAGTCTGGACTTATGCCAAAACATCTCTTCGCTCACACAATCACATTCTTAATCTTGTCACACTTATCATAAACAAGTTACATTGGGTGCTATCTCATCTCAACATCACCTAAAGCATAACTTTACATTATTTTGTTTTTTTTTTATAATTTCCAAACATTTTAAAATTAGAATTTTGAGAATAGCACCCTACTTACACATGTTTAGTTTTAAATATAACTTTTAACAAGTTTAAAATTTCTTTAAACAGTAGACTTCGTGAACCCCGATATTACATCACTTAGAAATACGCTTTATTAGGCACAATTCACATTTGGAAACTAGTTCTAGCATTCTAGACCTACGTTCCGTGTTCAGTGAGGAATATCTAGCTAAGAAAGTAAAATAAGTAGATTAAAATTAAAAGTTATATTAAGCACGTAATTTATAATCCTATAATAATTATATTGAAATTGAAAACCGCACTTTTTATGACAAAATATCTCTGCTAAAATTACAACTTGACGATGAAACATCATGTCCACATGAAAGTATCTAAAAATATAATTAAATATCTCTACAGTAACTTATAGGAACACAATTTATACGAGAATCTATTTAAAGTAGATATTAATATTTCTAGATAGACAGTCTAAGCTGTAGCTTTGAACACGTCGAAAAAAATTGCGTCCAACTGTTGGCCGCAAAATGCAGGCACACTAGAATAACACAATGACAGCACAATGACGTGGCGCGAGTGTAAGACGTAGCTGTCACGCACACCAGCAGAACAATATTGGCCTGTTTGTTATAGTTATTTTACTACATATAAATAATCAAAGGCTACCTATACATTCAAGTCCAAAAAAAAACTACCACAGCCCACCCAAATATCTTACTCCATACAGTATGTCAAACGCAAGCATTCTGCAGAAAATTCGTTGCAGAAGAAAATTTCGGATCGTGTGTCCCGAGCTAGCGTACCTATAACAACTCGGTATATGAAATTTTGGGCTGACACGTACTTTAGTTTAGTTTTTTTTTTTATTAAATATATAATTAGTACAATAAACCGCTGTATGGAGAAGATAGTTACATAATTCATCCTACTTTAAAAACCTATAGAACCACAAAGAGTTCCCCACTGAACTTGAGTACTTATCAGAGTCTACAGTTACATAGTAATATACAGTTATAGTTAATAGCCTAGAAAGGGACGAGAGCATGTGATGGGTATCAGGACGACTTACCTATCTCTCTCTTTCTTAATTCAAACTTTTTACACTTTTTTTACTTGCTTACGACTCTAATATGTTCGAATACATTTTCTATAATAATTTTGACTACTTGTTAATTGGAAGTAGCTAAGATTAATTGGGCTAACTTTTATCTTTGGAAATCTACCTATTGTAAAACAAAATTTTGCCCGATATACCTTACTAAATACGCCTGAAATATTTTTGAAACGATAACAACAAACTCGAAAATGATTATATAAGTTTTTATTTGACTAAGGGTAAATATGTAATATTTTTTTACTCTGTGTGAAAACTACTTAAAGCCAATTTCAAATACGTTCGATCTCAAAATGCGATCCTCCTTAGTAACTTATCACAAAGTCCGGACACCCATCACACAGTAGAATAGGAACGTAGTCGATATGGGAACAACACTCATAAACTCCGAACTACTGAACGTACGAATCACCGCTGCATATTGTCAATGTAATTCCGCCATAATGAACGCGTATTGTTTAACGTAATTACGGTTTATATTGCACTAGCGTTTGTCTAGCGTTGGGAGTCTATCAAACGTATGCGCAGTGCCACGAAGTAACCGAGTATGCCGGAGACACAAAAATCAACTCAACCAGAGCGTCGTGATGCGGACGATGGTCTCGTAATAAATTAAAGCATTTTTCTTGGCTGTCTTTTTTTACCAGAAAATTCAAATAGCAGTAATTATAATTAGTCAGTTTTGAATAAATAACTTTAAGTAACTCTTTCAGACATTGCGTCCCCCGCCCACGCATTCGACGACTGTAATTCTATTTAGAAAATATATTTATCCCCACTTTTTAACTTTATACGCTGCTCATACACTGAGGGTATACAGGTCGAGTCTGCAACATAAATGCTGAGCAAACGCTAGTGTAATATCACTCTAAGACACGACCGTGTATGTCGATAACCTAAAGATTATTTGAAGAAACTTAGTGTTAACTTTTAAATTAAAGTCTCAAACAGCAATAACACAAGATAAAGTTGACAGCATTGCCAACAGTATGGCCGCCGGATGCACTAGACCAAGCGACGACTTAGTCGGTCAGCGGTGCTTAGCAGGCCGGGGCAACGCTAGAAAGACGAACAAATGTTACCACATAAAAAATCAATTAAAGTTTCTATGTATTAACTGCAATTATTTGAAAGCGCATTGAAATTATTATCGAAGCAACCCTCTTTTTTCTTTCCTTAGTATTTGGTACACTTCAAAATATCTACTTGCAAAAGTGTAAGCGTTTTATTACGCTCTCAAACTTTTGAGTTTTAAATCGGTCAAAGCAAAAAGCTTATCGCCAGTCTGTCAGAAATAAGCGTTCATTACGTCAGAAGCTTTCCAATTACGTATGAAACTAACATCAATGTGTATTAAAATTAATATTTTGTACATACCTAGTGCAACAATGTGTAAATACAAAGCTTAAGAACTAAACTTCATCGTTTTACGCGTCAACTGAAGATGACGTAAACAAGCGACGACTTTAAAATAATATTTTTTTTATCTGTGAAAGAATACTGCCTTAAGAGGCCGGCGTAGCATGCGTAGTTCATACAAACGTAATACCAAAATAATTTGTAAATCAAACATATTCTTATGGTAGTGTGTATTTATTTAGATTGGATTACAGAATATCTATGGTCCCAAATATATATTTTGAAATGACAATTATATAAAGACGAGATACGAGGAATTTAAAATTTCTATAGAAAATTTATTTTTCTCATAACTCTTAAATGTTTAAATCAGTGTCCATTCAAATTAATTATTTGGGAACCTAGATACTCTGTATTCCAATTGGAATAAAGACACACTATCTTAAGAATATGTTTGATTTACAAATTATTTTGGTATTACGTTTGTATGAACTACGCATCCATCGCCTCTTAAGGGACATGCGCAAAGGTACTCCGCGAAATTCAAATCAAAATTAGAGAGTACTCCAGTCATATTATTATGAAACTGTAATTTGGTAAGCTGTGAGACGTTGTGTGCTACAAACTTTTATTTATTCCTGTTATCAATGTACTGTACGGCCGATGAATCATGAACGGTCCGAAGTTTGCGCAGAGGGCTGCCTTCGGAAAGCCTATGTTCAATCCGGCCACGATTCATCGGCCGGCTTCTAAGGGACGAAGACCTGGCGCCCATTGGCGGCACGGCATGGCAAGGTATTTTTAGGCGACGAATAAAAATAAAACTTAATGGTATGGAAGTAAAGTTGAAATTTCAATGTTAACGGTCGTAAGTACAAAAACAATACCGCGGTATGCTTAAGACTGAGATATATGCCAGTGATCTTGAGTGGTTAGCTTGCGTGTTCTGTACTGAGCTCACGCAACGCGTCGTACGTTCAGCCAGTAATAGGACTCGCCCATCAAGGAGCGCTATCCCCAATTTGACGCATTATTAATTTATTATTATACACAAAACAAAAGGTATTTTAATAAAACGCGTATACTAAAAGATCAATAATTAAATTATCTTCAAATTGGTGAAGGTTTCAGAAAAATACGCTTGGTAGATTTGCGCCATTGTCAGTTTTTTATCCGCGTTAGACATAACTTTACAAATTAATTTCACTATGTAATATAAACATAATCTAAAATATTCACATATTAAATTATTGAGAACATGCTCTAATTTAACATATATTTTTTTCAAATCATTAACACTACTCGTTTAGACGTGATCTTCAGTATAAACTCAATAAAAGTCGGTTATCGTCGCCGTAACATTGAAATTTCAACTTTATTTCCATATTATTAAGTTATATTTTTATTCGTCGCCTAAAAATACCTTGCCATGTCGTGCTGTCAATGTGCGCCGGGCCTAACCACACCGACTTATCAAGCTCTGTTGAGCTTTTGTCCATACAAAATCGTTGTTTTTATGGACAAAAGCTGAACATAGCTGAATAAGTGTTACGCTTACCGCTATAGTTATATCGATTAAAGGACTAATGAATAGCGGTAAGCGTTACGGGCTATATGATAAGTATGATTAAAGCTTTATTTAAAATACATGAAGCAAATCCGTCGTCGCTTTTTAACGCAATCCTCTTTCGCAGCGATAACTCATTAATGAGATCAACAGCCTAAAATATAACAATACAGTGCTTAAACATATTCCTGATAACATTATCTAAATAAAAAAATTCAGCAGCATAAGAACTAGACAAGCGCGTATCGGTCTATAATCAATTAATCACATACTTCATAGTGAACTAATCAAAAAGCTTGTATTTATACAAACCACTAGCTACAACGCTGTTTAACAGACAATGATATAATATTTATTTCTATTGAGCACATTATATGTTTTCATAAGCCGATAAGTGGGTAATATTGTTCACACAAATGTATTGAATTTAGTTCAGAAAATCTTCGGTATTTTAACTAATTTCAACTGTATCATTCTACTTGGTTACACACTAAGACAAAGGTCTTACACCCGTGGTGCCCGGGCCGCCTGCGGTACGCGGCGGTTTCCTTAGCGGCCCGGCAATAGTTTGCCAAAATTAAACTTATTTGTTACTATCCATGTCTATGAAATTAAAAAAAAATAGACAAACTTACAGTAACGAAAACAGTTTGAGAATTGCAACAACCACTACTGGGGCAGATATCGATAAATTAGTCAAGAATAAACAATGTCAAACATCTCATTGATTGAATTTTATTAGTATTATTAAAATTTCCTGTTTCTAGCCTTGTAAAATTTTATAATAAATAACTAGCTGCGCCCCGCGGTTTCACCCGCGTAAGTCTCGATCCCGTGGGAAAGGGGTATAAAAAATAGATAGTAGCCGATTCTCAGACCTACTGAATATACAAATAAAATTTCATCAAAACCGGTCAAGCCGTTTCGGAGGAGTATGGTAACTAACATAGTGACACGAGAATTTTATATATGAGATTGTAATGATTGTTATTTTTTTATTACTTACCAACTTATAAGTTCAAAATGGTATATAATCAATTTCTCTTGGGTTGCCTGCCGAATTAAAATATTCTCGGCCCTTAACTTCAAAAAGGTTGAAGACCCCGGCACTAGGAGCTCGCTGCGCTTACCTTAGGCAAGCTTTACTAAAGTGTAAGCGTTATGCACGTTTGCTCATAGGCAAGCTGGACGTAGTACGCGTAAAATCGCAGCAAATTAAGTGGTTATCAATGTATGAATGTATAACAATAATTTAATTTAATTCAATAATCTCATATTTAATTTTAATTTTCGAATACTATGAAAAAAACATTTATTTCCGGCAAGTTTTTTTAAACATACATCATGTTTAAAAAAACTTGCCTGAAAAAAATGTTTTTTTTTTGTTCAATGTGGGCCCAGCACCCTAATTCCATAAAACACTTTTAATCACAATTTGAATGATTTTGAAGCATATTGCTAATCCATTGCTTCATTGTTCGAAAAAATGTGTCTGCTCAACAACGCAAATAACGCAATGAATGTTGTTGAACTGTCAAAATGAAACTCATTGCTACTGCACGTCGATTAATTAATTAAAAGCAATATTTGACAGCTTTTAATTGCTTTGCTAAAGGTCTTTAGTTCGGTTTTTTAAAATATCATTTTTAAAACATTAGCACAAAAATCAGTTAATGATGATGATGAGCTAATTAAAACTGATTATTATAATAATTATTGTCTATACTACTAAATTCCTTTTGTGTGAACAACTTTACGAAGATAAAATTAATAAATTGACATTTTGCACAACTTATGTTATTAAAATGATTTCGTTCATAGTATCAGACATCTAGTACATACATGATATTCTGTCGTTAATAAAGAATATTTGTTACATTAGCTTAAAGTTACCAAAAAAAACAAACAACTGGATTTTTTGGTTATAATTTGGTACTAAAACAGCACTAAATACATTTCTATATATTAAAACAAGGCTGCGAATCAAATTAAAAACAAAGCTTTTATTAAATTTAAAAAAATAATTTTCAACGATATTTTGCGTGGAAAAGTGAAAGTCGAAACTTACAATAGTTTCGGATTTCAATTTTACACTAATATACGGAATAAGTACAAATACTATTATTGTATTACATAATACTTACGAGTATGTAATTTATTATTTTTAAACTACTTTTGGGTAAACTTTGCGAGTGCTTCACTATGAGACGTCTAAAAGTCTAGAACGTTCTAGAAAATGCTAGTATAATAACAGGATTTTGTGCTGAGACAGGGTCCCTCAGTTTAATTTTCAGATTAGTTTTATATTAGTTAGCTTGTGTTGAGTCGAAAAGGAGGGAAACTACGTTGAGATAGTGGTTTTCAGTGCATTTATAAAGTTATTTGGAGTAAAAAGTATTCAACAAGAAATGCTTTTAGTACCGGCTTTAAAAAAAAAAAAGAATTAATAAATTATAAGATTTGACAGTCGATATTCAATTAAGGGGAAGGTCGTTTAAATCTTTAAAAATTTAATTGAATAAATGGTGAACAATTTATAGAGATGACATTATTTTTTATTTTTCAACCCAACACGAGTTCATATCTATAATATCCAAAATTTTAACATTTTCCAATTTTACATTATTATTTAACATCGCCTCAGTCGTGATCAGCTCAATAAATCGGGAATAATTTTTGTTTTTTTTTTTAATCAGGCAACAAAAACAATTCCCGTAGCTGGTAACACCATCGAACGTCCATCGAACCATTCATACTTTATAGGAGTCTTGTCTATCTTAGTTTAGAGACGAAGCATAGGAATTTAACAATGGAAGGGGAACTAAGCGCAAATTAATAATTAAACCACACTTGTACCAAGAGTGTTCTTGTGGGAATCTTTGAGAACACCGTTTTTAAATAATTAATTATGCTTTTCCAATAGATTAAAACTTACTCCGAACTAGGTGGGATTAAAAGACACTATACTATAAAAGTAGACAAGATAATTTTAAGTTTCTTTGGTACAATTTTGCAAACAAACATATTATATTAGAAAAAGGGAAAATTAACTTTTAAGAGTCCAAAATAATCAAACATAATTGTCAAAATCATAACTCACTAATCAGAAATCCGCAATATACAAGAACATGGCCCACCTTCTCAAAAAGTCCCACAAGCACTTAATAATAATTATTATTAATAACACCAACACTATATTACACTACTAAAATGAAAAGTCCGTCCGTCTATATCCGCGTATCGGTGAGACGGAACTTCTTACAGTAAAGCCCTTTTCAAAATGGGCGATGATGGCTCATATAAGACGGCTGGTTGTAATAGTCGCGACGAAGGTAGCGGTTGGAGAGGCCTCCGTACGTTCCGTAGTTGGTCGTGTAATCTTGCCGGCTGTGGAGCATGTCTAGTTGGTCGAGGCTGTGGTGGCGTTGGGGGGCGATTGAGGCTATCCGAGCAGCGTGCACAGTGGGTAAGGTTAGGTTTACAAAATTCTAAATTGGATCGTAGTGCAAGATCGGATTTTCCGTTGCGTAAAAATATTACATATTGTATTATTTAATCCCGGGATTTTAAAGGCTTTTCAAAGCAATCTCTAGTCAAGTATAGAACTCACAATAGGTAACACGAGAATTGTCAATATTATTATTTACTAATCTGATACCATGTGCCATAAACCGGGGAACATCTTGGGACACCGAAAATAATTAATCGAATCACTTGACTCATAAAAACACTCTCAATTAAAAATATCACAGAATAAAAAGTCTTAAAAATAACTCATTAATCCTCGTCAAATTCAAGAATTGTAAATCGATTATCTATATCGATAACGATTACGTAATAATCGCACTTACTCACCTCTATTATGGTGGAACCCTGCCGCCCATCCCGCGTAGTACGCTGCTTTCTGCTTACCATGCTCTTCAGCCACCTGAAAGCACCAAAAAGGAACCATTACCAACTTATGACGTCATTTATATGGTCGCTAAAATAAAGCAACATAATATTGTTCATATCCACATTGATAAAAACACTGTAACATGAGGATACACAATGGCCGATTTTCAATATCATTTTGAGAACATTCTAGGCTGGTGAAGTTTTATTTGAATTCTGTAAATTCTCCACCATCAATTCAAAACACTGTAATTTGTTATCATGCGTACCAATTCTGACGATTAAATCAGAATCATTTGTAACTTGTTTTTCATAACGTAACGTTACCGGCCATTATGTTAAAAAACGATTCATTCCCGACTACCGAATTACAATTTCATATTATATCGAATAGAATTCATTTTATATCAAAACGAACAAACTTTCTTAAAATAATGAAAGGAAGCTACCAGAAAAGCAGAAACTCTCAAAAAAAAAATCGCATGACAAAAAGAAAAGGATGACAGAAAAATGGCACAGGCATGAAGAAAAAATGATGGAGAAAAGAGCACCATCTGGCACTTTGAGCTACCCCTCTAGAGACACAGAGTTGTATTTCTATAATATATGACAAAAGTACAGTCACATCCAAAATATGTTCGTCACCTTTAGGACTATTTTTGTCTGGCTAATGCACAATACAATCTGCTTTACAACTCGGCATTTTATATTTTGTCATAATGTCAATTCCGCAGAATTTCAATGACATTCAGCCAGTCTTCTTTACAATGCTAGACCGAATAATAAAAATATGAAATGTTTATTCTTTATTTATATTTCATAAAAATGGCTTGGCCATTAAAAAGGTTGATTTCAACTCGACATTGGTATTTTGATATGTGTCAAATAATAAAAAAAATATTTTTATGCAATATGTCACTCGGTAGCTTCTTCTTCTTGATAAAGGAAGGAATTTGAAAACTGACGAAGACATAAAAGACTTTGACTGTGCTACTTTGTGCCCCTAGCGGGATGAGCCCCGGCGCACCATTGTGTCACTGTGGAGCCGCAGTCGGCTGGTCGCGCGCGAGACCCCGCGTCGGTACACAGCGTCACTGCTGGTTGGCTGCAGAGAGACATATTAAGAAGAATTTAGACCCGACCCCGCCAATAGAACATGCACCCGATCACATGCTTGTTTAGAGAAATGAGGTGTGAGAGAATAGTTGAGTGTTCTAGGAGTAATATTGGTACTAATTAATGCATGACTTACGAAATGTGGGAGTACTATGCACATCTGCCTAATCCTCCCAGGAATATAGGCGTGATGCTATGTGTAATTATTACACTTAAACCAAAAGAGATGTCTGTAGTGTGATATCCCACTTTAAAAAAGCCAATGGCCAATAGACATTAGGCATATTTAAATCAGTGTTGACTGCTAAATGGGATGACCCTCCATTTTCACAAGGCAAAACATTACCATAGACACTGGGCATTGCTTTTACATTGTTGTGTATCTATTGAAACAAAACTGAATAATAGGTTGGGGAAAAAGTTTCTTCGCATTTTTTAAGAAAATTCAAAACATTTTTTAATATAGTTTATTTACATTTAACTAAAGTATGTAGGTACCATTTTGTTCGATAACTTTTTGCCATCTTGTAGGTAGGGACATGATCCCATTGCTATAGAAATTTTGGGACTTCTGATCAAAATACCGCGACAAGTGGTTTTGGCAGTCCTCTCGTGATGTTAACCTGACACTGCCTAAAGAATTCTGAAGAGACCCAAACAGGTGGAAATCTGAAGGAGCAAGGTCAGGACTATACGGCGGATGCATTAACACCTCCCAGCCAAACTCTCTTAATTTTTGCTGAGTGGCTAAAGATGTGTGAGGTCTAGCGTTATCATGATGAAAAACCATACTCCTTCTGTTGATTAATTCCGGCCGCTTTCTCTCAACTTCTTGCTTTAATCTCATCAGTTGTTCGCAGCAGAGTTCAGAATCGATGTTCCTGCCTGGTGGTAACAGCTCATAATGAATAATGCCCTTCCAATCCCACCACACACACAGCATCACCTTGTTGCAAGTTAACCCGGGTTTCGCCACAGACTGTGAAGCCTGACCGGCCTTTGACGGATCACGTTCTTGTCGTACGTGATCCACTTTTCATCACCAGTTATCAGCTTCTTCAAAAATGGTTCGGTTTCATTACGTCGTAATAATGAATCACAAATGAGTACACGGTTCATTAGGTTTCTTTCAGTGAGCTTGTGAGGTACCCAAATATCGAGCTTTTTTGTGTACCCAGTTTTTTTCAAATGTGCCAAAACTGTTTTGTGGTCAATTCCCAGTTCTTCAGCTACGTCGTAACTACTGATATGCCGATCTTGCTCCACTTTTTCAAAAATGGCATCCATTTTATCCGTAATAGGGCGACCAGAGCGACGTGCATCTTTGACATCAAAATTTCCGGATTGAAAACGCTTAAACCAAATTGGTGCTTCTCTCACAGACACTGCACTAGGTCCATAAAAATCGCAAATCTTTTTCGCGGCTTGCGTTGTATTTTTACCTTTTTTGTAGTAAAATTTTAAAATGTATCGAATTTCTTCATTAGATTCACTCATCTTGACAGTACGAAAAACAAATGAAAATCACACATTTTCCTAATTTGAATTTGGAATTATGTTCTTTAAAATTTAAACTTTCAATGATACCAAAACCAGCCAGTTACAAATACACTCGGCGTCACAAAAATCGCACCTCTTTAACAATTCCCTTCAAAGTCATTTTAACCCTATTAACTAATGGTAGACATATGACTTTGAAGGCAATTTATTTAAATTTCAGAATAAATTAATAGATTTGGTTTTTTGTTTACCAGGGAATAAAAAAAGCAAGCTAATGCAAATGATTAAGAAGTTGTCGCGCTTTATAACATACATAGGCCAGGGTTATCACTAAATGGTGAATCTCCCTTGCGACAAAATAACCATGGGGTGAGATTATGGGTCGATCATTGACATTCTTATAAACTGCTTCGCAATGAATTTACAGCCCTAAGCTGGCTGAAGGCCGGGGGTCTGACTCCACAGACCCCGTGATCGACCCTGGTCCCAGACTTGCCCCAATCACGCGTGGAACTTCCACGCGCCTACTTGATTGTGCCCGGATTTCTAGCCCCGAAGGCAACCGGATTGGGCTTGGTATCGAATACCAAGGGCTCACTCCTTCCATCCCCACGAGCCACCACCGCATCCTCTCAAAGGGTCGACCACGCCCTATGTGGGCCATCAAGTGCCTCCGATCGGTCCTCATTGAGGCTCAGAGGCACTTCCATTCGGCTATGCCAGGAGCCCTGAAGTACCTGTGTACCTCAGACCCCCCTCATCTTCGAGCTTTGCTCGATGGGTTCTGACTACAATCAGAACCACGTTCCCCGGTGCAACAAGCACCCTCGGTCGACCGATCTAGTCCGCTGTACATACGTACACAAGTGGACTTTATACTTAATATCGCGGTTCAAGATTTTATCATGAAAGACTGCCTTCCCAAAATCTCACTACCCTTATCATAAAGAGTAACTTTATTACTAGCTAGTACTCACCACGTAGCAGCTTATCGCCTCTCCAATCGAGAGCACACACACGCCCTTTGTCTCCATCCGAGACAAAGGCTCAACACTGACTCACCGAACACACTGAGTCTTTTTCTGACTGCCCTCCCGCTACTCGTAGCAGAGTAGCTCCTCATTACAGTTTCAAATGGGGTTGGCGCTCAAAAAGGTGTCAACTTGTTGTCTATGACCTCGTGCATTGAGCGACAAAAGTTAAATTGAATTTTATCAGCAAAAATTGCAACAAAGTCCATAAAAACAACTTAAAACCTAGTGTACTAACCCCCCCCCCCTAGCCCTGATGACTGCTTCCATGCGTTCTCTCATGGACCTAATTAATGTGACAACAGTCTCTTGAGGAATGTTGTCCCATTCTGCAACTACGGCATCTTGGAGGTCTTGGAGAGTGGTAGGGGCAGGATCACGTGCCCGTACTCGCCGTTTCAGTTCATCCCAAAGGTGCTCAATAGGGTTCAGGTCTGGACTACGCGCCGGCCAGCGCATAACAGGGATCCCAACTTCTTGCAGGTAGTCACTTACAATTAATGCGGTGTGACAGCGGGCGTTATCGTGCATTAACGTGAACCCACTGCCAACAAAACCCGCATAAGGGACAACATGCTCCTCTAAGATCTCTGTTATGTACCGATGAGCAGTCAGCGACCCTTGCCCGTGAGCACTTCCAGTCCGAGAAACACACACAAGGTTCGTTTTGCCGTCGATTGACATGCCGCCCCAGAGTATGCACGAGCCACCCCCGTATTCCACTGTCTCTTGAATACAGGCTTGTGCGAATCATTCTCCTTGCCTCCTGTACACTCTTCTACGCCTGTCGTTGCAGAAAAGACACCCTCGTCTCATCCGAGAAGAGCACAGCTCTCCATTGGTATATTGTCAAATCCACATGGTCACGGGCAAATTGCAACCGGTCTCTCCTATGCTGTGCAGTCAATTTTGGCCTTGTAGCAGCCATGTGAGCTGCAATTTTCTTCTCCCGCATTCTTCTTCTAATCGTGGAGTACAGAAGTTCTGCGAGCTGATCGCAGTTGTTGTTGCAGCAACAGCATTGGAGAACCGATTACGTAAAGACGTCGAAACAATGAAGCGATCGTCTCTTTCGGATGTGCACCGTTGTCTTCCAGATCCACGTCTTCGGATATAACCACCAGTCTCTTGGAAACGTTGGAACACTCGTCGAACGGAAAAACGACTTAAGTTCAGTTGCCGAGCAACATCACATTGCCGCATCCCTGATTGCAGTAGTGCAATGACTTGAGCGGCTTCATCTGCAGTGGTATCCATTTTCTGGAGTATTTTCTTGATTTAGCTGTTCACGTGTGTTCACTTCAAAGGTTGAATAGCGAATTACCCACATTTTACCCGGGTCGCCCTTTTTATACCCTTGTAGGGAGTTGCAATTAGTGGCCGTTATAATGCGTATTTTGACAACATTTTTTTTAACGTTACGTGCTAATGAGATCTGTTGTGTTTAGGAATTCTAACTAATGTTAGTTTAAAGGTCGTTAAACATACTTTCAATTGATACTAATATTAATTAGGTTTAATGTATTTTCGTAGATTGCGGGACATGGTTGAAACTTATTTTCGGAGAGGTGCGATTTTTGTGACGCCGAGTGTAGTATAGCCAAAGAGATTTTATTACAAGTTCATACATAAATGCGAAAAGACATTTTCCCCAACCTAATATTTTCAATAAGTGTTAACTGCTAAAAAATTTGTGATGTTATTTAGTAGTTTTACGAAGATGTTTATGTCTTCAAATTAAAGAACTGAATTGTGTTTTTGCGTGAAAAATCATTATTTTTGTATTTGTAATAGTGTTTGTTACACATCACAATTGACAGAGATCCTAAGATTCCAGAAAAGTGTTTTTTCTATTAAAGGAGAGATCATTGCCCGTCCATACATTTTTGGGCTAAATTGAAACAAGGAAAAAATACTATATTCCGAAAGAATACGTTTTTCTCTTATTTTTTTACAATGGGAATAAACCTGTAGGATCATTCTCCGTCAAGTAACATGAGTTCGAAAAATCACTTTTTCATACTTATGTATTTGATACTTACGGGCTTTAATTTTTATTCAAAAAAGCTATTGCTATCAGAAGTTATTATTATTTATTTATTTAAATCACAATTATAACACCTTCACAGACTCATCCAAGGCGATGTGATAAGTCACAAACTCCATGCAGCCAGTTTTTGTAATAAGAACGTAACAGTGATTGAAATACCGTTCTTTATACAAAACTGAAAACTTAGTTCGGTACTAAGTTGTCAGTTTTGTGTTTAGGAACTTTACCATAGTCTGAATAAAGTTCGAAATTCAATAATGGCTCCATGTTTTAAACCTGGGTCTGAAGATAAACCTTGTTTTTTAACCCGACAATGTCTACTGACACAGATTTAAACAAAATATTAATTTAAATTAATTACATTTCATTAAAAACATGACAACGTTCATAGGTTTTTTTTTTTTAAAGGGTATACCTCTTTCAGTCATTCTTTGTGCCCTTGCAATGAATCTCGGCAGGTTTTGCCCAAATATATCCTCCGAAATTGTAATACTGTAAACAATACGTGCAGCTCGTGACATCCCTATGTCACGAGCTGCACGTAAACTTGAATAGGTCAGTCCTAGCCGCTGGCACGTCTAACAGCTACGCACCCGTCCGGCGCGCGCAGCCACAGCGCTGCCAGCCCCTCCGGGTGGTGCAGCAACCCTAGCAGTACGCGAGCCACGTACTTGACTATAGTGTGGCCATTAGTGCTGTGCACTCCCTGAGGTACGCGCGCGGCGAGACGAGGGGGGAGAATCGGCTGCTGCGCTCTGTCAGTGCGCCGTCAACGCTCGTGGCTTTCGCCTCCGTTTCTTCGCCTCCCCGCCTCCCACCTCGCCGCGCATACCTCAGGGAGTGCACGGTACTAATGGCCACACTATAGCGCCATGTCCCTCCTTACTGCCAGCCTAGTATACCCAACCATGCCCAGGACGAACAGACTCGGGTACATCAGGGGATAAAACGGATAAACTCCGTACTGTTTGCGGTATAGAAATCTAAACCCAGAAATGTAATTCGAGATAAAAAATGTAAACAAAGGTGTTGCCAATTTTAAATAATAACCTCAATCGTGCAGTTTGCCGAAAAGTACTATACCATAGTGCTTAAATTATAAGCATAACATAAACAGTTAAAATATAATATTGTACACAGTTTTTAACTTTAAAGTGACGTAAACTACAATCCAAGAATAAAATATAACTATTTGAAATAAAATCGTGCAAATTATTTTTATGATACTAGCAATAAGACAGTGGTCTTAAACATTTGGACTTCATTTAGTGTTTTCAACGAGCGAAACGCCTCGGTTTCGCAGAAGGTTTAAAAGAGGTGACGCTGCAGCGGTGAAGTGATTGCGTTAAACACAATAATAAAACAAAAGGACAAAATGTGTGATCTCGATCACATTATAGACAGGGTGACGGATCAGTTCATAATTAGTGTAACTGATTCAGATCTTCATCAAGCTCTTCAGAGTCAGAATCACAAAGTGATTAAATCATAATATAATATATATCCTAATTTCAAATAAACATGAGCAACTCGTTCATAAGAATATATTTTTTTAATTTCATTTTCGTTTAGCTTACCTATAATATTAGGACTTCATCATATTTTAAATTTTGACACGCTGCTTTAGCGTTCTTCCAAAAACACAAAATAAAAAAATAAAATACAGCTATTTTGAATTACTAGGGAAATGTTTACTACCCCCGAACTGTCACTTTGACAATGACATTTCTTTGTTTACATTTTTCATCTCGAATTCCATTTCTTGGTTTAGTAAATTTGTTTTGAATTACTTTAGAGGCATGAGGAACAGGGTGTAAAGTTCACTCATTCTCTACAGAAAAGGGAGGATCCTCCGACCAGACGGGTGTTGTTTCTGGTGGGCAACTGCCCGACGGTTGATGTCGGGACGTTGTATATATGCTAGTCGCGCGGTAAACTCTGCTTGCGCGATGCAGGATTTTGCGTGACGTCAGTGTGACGCGTAGTTTGCATGTGGCGATGTTGATGCCGCTACATTACTATAATTAGACTTTTAACTAAAACATACTGAAAACAGTATTTTTCAAACTCGTATAACAGCGCAGGGAATGGCCCTACAAATTTGGTCCCATAGTGAAAACTGAAGAGAAGTAACATATTCTAACGGAACATAACAATTATTTTTATTTGGCCCAAAATAACAGCCCAGAATGAATATTCTCCTTTCAAGAGCGACTAAATGGCATACAATCGACTATCAGACTCAACTAACATACTAAAAGTATCAACTTCCAAGAAGATAGAATAAAATAATATCAAAAGTATTTCAATTAGCAGAGGAAATCTCGAAGAATCACTAATAGTCACCATACAACAATGAAATAAATCAAATAAGCTTATTTTAGTCGATTTATCGCAACATCGAATACAACAGTACCTAGAGAAATCCCTAATTATTAATAATAAAAGCGTTATAGAATTTAAGTATAGATGTCACCACGAACCTTAACGCTGAGTGCCTCAGTGCCGCCCTCTGGTATCACATTGTTTAGCGCTGCTATCGCCTCCTGCGCCTCTTCACGTTTGTCGTATCTGAAAATAATATTTGATAGCTAACAAGGAAGTTAGGAACTGCTCCTTGAGGCCTAATTCTACGTGGAATAACCACACCCTCTAAAACTATTGACTATGTCCAAAACAAGCACAAAAGATGTAGTTAAAAACTCGTTTTTGAATAACGTAATTGGTTACTTCAGGCATCTGGTAGGTACTTTTCTTTCGATAACAAAAAGGTACCGACATTTTTACAGGTTTCAAGCGTTTCATTCGATAACGAACGAGTACCTATTACCTATAGATACCTACTAAAGTTGTCAAAACATAATTGGCCCGTTTTGACATTTTGCGATTGACCATCGCGACGTAACTAGTGAAGTAACCATACGACTCGGTACTCGATACTCACGATAAATCGATTCAAGTTAAACGTCAAAACGGGCCTATTACTATTTGACAATTATACCTCTTGATACTTGTCAAACAATACCGAACTATTATCGATTCGTTTCATTTGTTACCGAAAAAGTACCTATTACCTATAGATACCTTTCATTCGCTACCGAACAAGTTTTGATACTTTTGAGCAGATAACGAATTCCTGCATACGTTGATACTTCTTCTTCCTGCCCCTGTTCCATGTTACTTGGGGTCATCGTAACTGGTATTTTCTTCTATTCTCCCCTGTCAGTCCTTTTTCTTATATATCATGCCCCACACAATCCATCCATCGTTTCTATGGTCTCCCTGTCCATCCATCAACATTTACATTTATCACTATTTTAGTTACATGCGTTTCATCCCTCATCATAGCATCGTTAGTACGTACCTTACAAAAGCAACTCCACGCGGCGTGCCATTACCCTTGTCCCTCAGTATATGTTTCTGTACTATCCTGCCGTACTTGCCGAATATTGTCTCCAGCTGTTCCTCAGTTATGGCGCGCGGTAAGTTCGTCACGTAGAGGTTCGTCTCTTTGATTTCTTCTCCTGAAGGGCGTGCGTATGAGACCTGAGGATTAAAGGATCATCATCAACATCATTTCAGCCGAAAGACGTCCACTGCTGGACATAGGCCTGGGGGGAGGGGGGTTGTTATAATCGCCACGCTTGACTGGCGTTTTGACGAGTATGGTGTTAAAATGCATAGAGAACGCAGCTTCTCATTCTCTAGTAAGTCCCTTAGTCGCCTTTTACGACACCCACGGGAAGAAATAGGATGATGCTATTGGCACTGACGAGCAACTGATGTTACGTCGGGTCCTCACACGCAGTGTGCGTTTACAATTACAATAATGTGATTAAATAATTATCTTATTTTTATTATTTATGTTATTTCACTCATCATTTTTTTTTTTTCTATATTCTGTCCGTGACATCACAGCGAGCCCTATCAGCGCTGCGACACTTATTTTTAAGTGCCGCAGCATCCATGCTGAGATAGGGGATTTTTGGCCTCGTAAAAGAATTTCTGTTTTAATTTTCATTTTTTTTTTTACTTTGTTTACTTTTTTTTTTTTTTTATTACTTTGTTTTTTTTTTAAGTTTCTATGAGTGTTTTATTTTAATTTGTGATCTGTGCCAGTCCCAATAAATGCTTTTTCTTTCTTTTTATTCTTTACGTCCGGCACCACACGGAACAAAGGATGGCAAAACATAAAATATGGTATGATAATATGTTTTCAGTCATAAACCAGACACTGCCTCGTGGGTCTAGTGGTCGCAAGCACTACTCCAGAGCATGAGGTCCTGGAATCGATTCCCGGGTCGGGCAGTGTTGTTGGGTTTTCCATTTGGATTTTCTCAGTAGAGTCAAGGTTACCCCATTTGTCAGCTAAATGGTTGTTTTTGAATAAATGTGAAAAATTCATGGCATACAGGCTGTATATAACGAAATTAAAAGGAAAACTTTAAGGCTTTACAAGTTAACGAGTAATAGTCGACCAACTTAAGTTTGCAGTTGGAGCAACATGTTTTTCAACTACAATGTTAAGTTTGTTTTTGGTATAAATTCACCCCAACTACGGAATCCTTCATTGTGCGTGGTCCGACACGCCCTTGGCCATTTTTTTAATATTTTGAGGTGTCACATTATTGGGAATCTTTTACTTAAAAAAATTAATAAGAGGCACTTGAAAAAAGTAATAGGAGGCTTCAAGAAAAGTCATTTCAGCTGAAAGACGTCCACTGCTGGACATAAGCCTCCCCCAAATAAGGGGGCCATAATCGCCACGTTTGGCTGGCGGGTTGGCGATCGCAGTATGGTTTTAAAAAATGCATAGAGAACGCTGCGGCCCATTCTCTAGTAAGAAAATTAATTAAGCATTAAGAAAACACGAAAAAAAACATAAATACCTTTAACCGTTTATTTCTGAGCTGGTATCCGTTGAAGGTGTCGATCGCACGTGTCGCGTCCTCTTCCCGCGTGAAGTTTACGAAGCCGAACCCGTAGCTGTAACCAGTCTGCAACCAACATCACTTGCGTTAGATCCCATGAGACTTAGACCATTTGCAGTGTAGACCGTGTTAAACTATATAAATTATACTGCAACCTCTCTTCATCTACTAGTCTGGTTTTAACGCCATTAATGACAGCATCTTCTATCACTCATCTTCATCAGCAACGGATCAACCTATCCATATCATCGGCACGTTAGCCTATATCTTCATCTACTCCCGAGTCGGCTAGAAGCTATACGAAAATAGGACATGCTGCGGTGACAAGATAAGTCTAGTTAGCAAGCTTGGTATAGTCTCAAGCTGCACTAGTACAATCAAAAGGGTATAACTCCAAAAAAATAAAACCACAAACCTTGAAATCCTTCATAACTCGACAACTCTCTATGGGTCCTATGGACATGAACATCGCGTACAGGTCTTTCTCGGTCATGGTCTGCGGCAGGTAGTTGACGATGAGGTTCGTCTTGCAGGAGTCCCCCCCTGCAGCGGACACCCCCCCGCCTTCTGACATGCTGCCCCAGTAGCGCGCGCCCGCCCCTGCCCGCCCCCGGTACTGTTGTTGGATTTGCTGGAACAAAAACCAGCATACTAATATAACTAATGCACAGTCCCACATTCTGCATCTTTCAGGATTAGAACGACGCAAGCGAGAGAGCTGTCCAAGTAGCTACGAGAGAAGTCTCCTATTAAACGCTATCGGTGAGATCTGGCATCAGCGTAAACTTCACAAAGTACATTCTCATAGGAAGCATATTGAATTCATGATGCGGCGTACGGCAATACGCTGTTTACGGCCGACGACGTTTATAGTAAATTTCATCCTAACACTTTTTTCTTCAGCGCATCGTTGTACTGGCCAAATGCCAGAGACAGTTGTCTGGCTTATGATACTATCTGCTGTACTCGAAAATCAATAATTATGGCGAAAGAGACATGACGTGGTGTGATGCGGAGGATTGAGGCAATGTCGTGAGGAAAGTTTTGAGTAAGAATGTCGATGGCTATAAGAGTTGACCAAAGAAACGATGGATGGACTGTGTAAAAGATGATATGGCTAGAAAGGGGATGACTACCGAGATGACGGGGAATGATGATGGAGAAAGAGACAATCTAGATGGATAGAAGGACTACATAAGAATGATATTTGGAACACGTGCGGTTGATGCAACTTGGCAGAGGGTTTCGTAGACAAAACCCTTATTATGTTTCAAAAGGCTGATCTCTCGAAACATAATATTTTGAATTTATCCTTTAAGACACTGACAACAGGTAAACCACTGTCACTGTCCGACTGCATACAAAAGAAAGAGAAGCGCGATGACACAACGCTTGTAATTTATTGCAAAATATGAAGCAATTATTTATTTACTCAAAAATGAGTTGAGTAATCGAAAATAAAAAACCACAAAGTTTTGCATACAAATAAGACGTTCTTGTTATTAATTAAATACCAACCGTACTTTGGGATTTAATACAGATATTTTGGATTGAAACTCAAAGTAAAGGGTTAACTTGTATCGATATTTTTTTATCTAAACGTCTTTTCGTAACAACCAAGTTCTGAGAAATATGTTCTAGAATAACATGTCTTTTTTCCGAAACCACAAACTATATCTTTGGCAATTTTTTTGTTTAAGACAAGCCTACTTTTATCATTTGCCTCTTGTCAACGCCTTAAGCAAAACCTATTCACTGGTCACATTCAAAACTTATTTCAAAAGCTTATTAAAAGCGTATTTTTCTGGCAAGGTTAAACAAAATCAATTAAAGGGCTTGAACTACTTAAAAAGCTGCTAATCAGCTCGACCTATCTACAAGGCCATGGGAAGTCGCCACCATCCACCCTTACAATGACTTTGAACATCACGCTAAACTAAAGGGCGTAATTATTTCTGGACAAAAACTTTCTGAGATAATTCTTGAAGTACCTGTAGGCTACTAGGATCTAGACTATTTCAATACTTTTTAGGGTTCCGTACCTCAAAAGGACAAAGGAACCCTTATAGGATCACTTGTGTCTGTCTGTCCGACTGTCACAGCTGATTTTCTCCGAATCTACTGCACCAATTAAGTTGAAATTTGGTAGACATATGAACTTCAGTGACCCAAACACGGAAGTGTTACGTAAATAAATAAATTTTGAATATGGAGGTCACTTTTGGGGGCAAATTAAAAAATTTTAAAAAAAAGGTTTGCTGACTGTACCGTGTGACATATCAAAAGAAAGGGCTTGTTTTAAGGATTTACAAAATATATTTTTTTATAATTTTAAAATACATACTTTTGAATTTATTTAAGAAAATAGATGAAAAATTACCATTACCCACCCCCCTTATCTCCGAAACTACCGAGCTTAAAATTTTGATAAAAATACAAAAAATTGTTCTTTACTCATAGATTACAGGAAAATCTATAAGAAGTCTGTGGTCTTAAAATAACATGGTAAATCACTCAATATTGTGCGTACAAACTTACATTTGCAGTTAGAATGTATGGGGATCATGTTTTTCAACTACAATGTTAAGTTTGTTCTTGGGATAAATTCATCCCAACTACGGAAGCCTTCATTGTGCGCGGTCCGACACGCACTTGGCCGGTTTTTTTTTACATATCTACTCTCCACACCATTATCAATTACTGGAACTCCTGAAAGCTAGAATCTACACTGAAGCTCGGCGATTTCATAACTGATAAATTCCGGCAATTTCATACCATCCGTTAATTTCGTATTCGTTTGTTCGATAGTGCCTATCCGGACACAGTGAAACAGGTCCCTAATTTCCTGAAGCCCCGGCCAATTTTGCACTAACGCCGAAATAATCCAAAACTTGTTGTTACCAGCTCCGTGCGCGTGAAATTAGATACAGTCCCCAGGGAACTAGACGCTGTTATGATATTTTGGGGAACCTCGATTGACCTAATATTCTATTATGTATAATATTACTAGTCATTGTTTATTCAAGGCTTGACTGAATATCAAATAGACGAGATAAATGTATTATAATTTGACAACGTTACTGTGCTGACAATATTTACTGTAGAATCCTTCGCGATTTAATCCGCGATGGATAAAATAGGGCGTCCAAGTTAACCCTACAAATGTTTCAATACAATGGCTCAAAGACTACTATAGTATACTGGCAACAATGGCTCAAGTTAATCCAGCATATTAACCTAACTTTATTTCACGGCGATCTGAAATATAATTAATTAAACAGAGTAGTGTTCCTTACACACACATATTAACATCGCATTTTTAGAGATAAAATATATATATTTTTTTAAGTTGGATTATTATCTCAGCGTTGGCAAGTGTCAACACAGATATGTCACTTTTCTTTCGCGCGCTGACATGACATCGCAAGAAAAAATTCGCCCTCATCAAATCGTTAATTTCGGACTTTGGAGGGTAGTGGTGAAGGCTTAACAAGTGCTTTTGTTTGTGCTACGATTTTTTTCGATTTTTAGTGAATATTTGTGTGAAACTTGATCGAGACTAATCTTAGTGTTGTGTGTTCTGTATGTAAGTTAGTTTTATTTGTTATTGTCCCGCTTTTTAACCATTTTTGTTCAAAATGAACTCCAAAAAGCCCCCTGATCCCGACCCCGCTGACGAGCTTTTTGAACTATCTCCTGTCTTGACCGTCACCCTCCCTTGTGACACACAAATACTCACGCAAGACCCCACTATGGATACCGAAACCCCAAATCGGAAAAGAGTTGCTGCCTCGCCCCCTGTTACTCCAAATATCCCAACTAAGTTAGCGAAAAACGTAATTGGCAGACTTACTTATACAGCTAGGGATAATCCACCGTATATTGTCCACGTTTCCCTTAAGGATGGTCAAACTTCAGGCACTGTGTTGCAACCGGTCAAGTTTGGTATGTTTTTGACGATAAATAACATTAATAACATACGCCTCGATGGGGTCAAACGCATAGGAAGAAATAAAGTGTCGGTTGAATTCAAGTCGCATCAGGACGCAAACAGTTTTTTAATGAATAATGTATTAATTCAACACAATTTTATTGCCTCCATCCCACAATTCAATATTACACGTATGGGTATTGTTAGGGATATCCCTATTGAATGGTCAGAGGAAGAAATTATATCAAATATCAAGGTTCCTGAAGGTTGTGGTGCTGTTGTAAAGGCTAGGAGGATGAGCCGTAAGGTGACCTCTTCTGGTGTAGCTGAGTGGAAGCCTACGCAGACAGTTGTAATTACTTTTGACGGACAAGTTTTGCCTAATCGGGTGTATTGTTTCTACTCAGCTCTTCCAGTTGAGAGGTACACATACCCAACAATCCAGTGTTACCATTGTTGTCGGTTTGGCCATACCCGTACGCTCTGTAGGTCGAAACCCCGTTGTTTCAAATGTGGTGAAGATCATCCAGGTGATGGATGTGAAATCACCCTTGAGTTAGGATTTTGTGTATCGTGTTCTGGGAACCATTTTGCAAATGACAGTGCTTGTCCTGAATTGGGCCGGCAGAAGAGCATCAAAGCTCTGATGGCGGAAAAATCAATTTCATATGCGGAAGCAGGTCGGGTTTTCCCCCCTGTTTCCAGATCATATGCCGATGTTTCAAAATCTTCCCCTCGTAACAACGTTACAATAAATAAATCCCAATCCCAATCTTCAAGTCCAATCCCTGCTACCCAAAGATCATACCGTAAAACAGTTTTCCTTAACCCTAAACCCCGTGCCCCACTCTCCCCTGGCTTTAATAAGCAAGCTCATCAAGCACTTACCCAAAATTACTCATTTTCCCCCTCCAAAAATGGCTGCGCCCTCCCAACGGAAGCTGCCGAGCCAATGATCTACAGACAGGCAGATAGCTCGAAGAATATATTAGAATTAATTACAAACATGTTAATGACTGCTCTTACAAATTCCACTCAATCAATACCTGACCACGTTGCTTTAAAATTGACCTCAATCTTAAATTATATCCATAACATTCCATCCCTTGACATTCTTTCAATGGAACGTGAGGAGTATTACTCCCAGGAAACCTGATCTTTCCTTTTTAATTAACAAATATAAACCATCAATCTGCGGCATTTCTGAGACGTGGCTTTTACCTGAAAGTAATTTCAGGATGCCATTTTTCGGTAATGTTCGTAATGATAGACCTGATGGATATGGGGGATGTGCTTTGCTCATCAATAGCAAAGTATCATTTTCCCCGATTCCTCTACCCTTTGTGGGCGATAACATAAATGTTGTTGCTGTTAAGGCTGAGGATATAAATATTTTTTCGTTTTATATTGCGCACCCACAACTCGAGTATCTTTCGATAATTAGAAATTTGTTATGCAGTGTTAGCGGCCCAATACTTGTTATGGGTGATTTTAATTGTCACCATTATCGTTGGGGATCAAATACTTGCGATAACTTTGGCACTGGTTTGCTGGATATATTGGATGATCTTGATCTTTGTGTCATCAACGACGGCAGTGCTACACGCATGTCTGCACCAGGGCAGAGTAATAGTTGTGTTGACTTGACGTTCTGTTCATCCAATATATCTAGCCTTCTCATCTGGCGCCGTTTGAATATGACTCATGGAAGTGACCACTACCCCATCATGATCGAATTCCCTTCTAAAAATGTACCCACTAAAGTCCCCCCTCCCCTTCTAAAATACCGGCTAAGCTCAGCAGATTGGGATTTATACTCAAAAATTTTAGACTTAAGAGTATCTTCCCTTCCAAAAGTCAAAGTGAATAATGCCCAGGAATGTTTTTTGTCCTTCTCCTCCACCATCTCTTCTACAGCAGATGAATGTTTCCCTTCCAAAAAACCCCAATCCGGTAAAATTCCTTCTCCGCCATGGTGGGATAGGGAATGCACTGACATGGTCAGGGCCAGGAATGAGGCGGAAGAGACTGTTAACTGTGATATGAACCTGGATAACCTCATCGCTTTCAAGCGAATATTAGCTAAGTCCAGGAAAGTACTTAAAAAGAAGAAACGAGAAGGTTGGTCTAAGTATTGCAGTTCACTGAGTCCTTCCACTCCGGTTTCGGTGGTATGGCGGAAAGTTAAAAGTTTTAGGAGCAGTTTAGCACCTGCCCCTTCGAATAACCTCTCAGAAGAACTGTCGTACCAGTTTTTCTCCAAAATCGCTCCAGCTTATGTTCCAGGTGTAGAGGAGAGTTGTGTTGGCATCGATGATGTAGACGACACTAACGATCCAATGAACATGCCATTTAACTCGGAAGAACTAAAAACTGTGCTATCCCGTGTCAAGGACTCCGCACCAGGGGTGGATGGATTTCCTTACTCTTTTATTGCCAAAGCTGGTCGAAGAACACACCAATACTACCTGGACTTGGCTAATTTTTGCTTTATTTCCGGATTTATTTTCACAGACTGGAAGGTTCAAGTTGTCATCCCGATATTAAAACCTGGCAAAGATCCTAGCGATCATTGCTCATTTAGACCTATTGCTCTATCGTCCGTACTAATAAAACTTTTAGAACACTTAGTCAAAAATCGTTTAGAGTGGTTGGTAGAGAGCAGGAGACTGCTTCCCGCGACTCAGTTCGGCTTTAGGAAAGGCCTGGGCACTGCTGATAGTGTGGGTACCCTCACGTCAGTGGTCCGGCTGGCCCTCAGCAGGAATGAGTCGGTGGTTGCTGTTTTCCTGGACATATCGGCTGCTTATGATTCGGTCCTCCTCCCTGTTCTCAGGCAAAAGCTGCATGAGCTGAGAATCCCGGCTAGGATCTGTCGCATCATTAGTAGCATTTTTACCAACCGCACCATTCAGTTAAGAACCCCTGGAGCTGACTCTGAACAAAGAACAGTCTGGAGAGGTTTACCTCAAGGATCTGTTCTTAGTCCCCCATTGTATAATATATATACAGCTGACCTATCTTCTTCCCTAAATTTTGACTGCAAAATCCTTCAGTATGCTGACGATATTGCATTACTGGTCACTGGCAGTTCCATTCAGGATGCCGCTCAATCGATGAATGTGTCTCTGTCCTCACTTAACCAATGGCTCCTTGATCACGGTTTGTCTTTAAGTGCGCCAAAGAGTACCGCGGTCATTTTTACCCGCAAGCGTTGTGTTCCCCAAGTAGATTTAAATATAGATGGACAAGTAATTCCAGTTAAGGATAAGGCTCGGTTCCTGGGAGTAACTTTGGACTCAAGATTGTCTGGGGTTGACCACATCAACAACACGGTCAAAAAATGTGAACGCTCGGTGTCGGTCCTTAAAGCTTTGGCTGGGGTGTGGTGGGGAGCTCACCCATACACCCTTAAACTGGTCTATAATGCGTTGACCAGGAGCGCTTTGGATTACTGTTGCTTTTTTATTGAGCCTTGCAACAAAGAAGCGCTCAAGAAATTAGACAGCATCCAGGCCAAATGCCTGAGAATTGTTATTGGAGCAATGAAATCCTCTCCCATAAATGCGCTTCAAGTTGAATGTGCAGTACCGCCCCTACACCTAAGAAGACAGTATTTGGCAGATCGTTTCCTGTCTAAAGTATTCTCCCTTTCATCCCATCCTTTACTCCCAATTTTAGAACAAATCGACCTTTCTTTCAATAACTCTCCTTATTGGAACAATAAAGCAGTTCCCCTATTGATAAATAGGTACAGAGAACTTAAACACCTCTCCTCGCCTGTTTCTCAACATCCAATCCTCCCCGTCTTTTCCGCTGCATATGAGACGATTCACTTCGAACCAAAAGCCGTTTTGGGACTAGGTATTTCAAAGAATTCCCAAACCGCAAGACGCGACTTTGAGTTAGCCGTCAAACGTTACTGGGAAGGATGGAATGTTTTCTTTACTGATGCATCCAAATTATCACAAACAGAATGTACAGGAGTAGCAGTCTATTTTCAAAACTCAAAAATTGCATTACTGTTTCAATGTCCACCAGAAGCATCAGTTTTTACAGGAGAGTGTATTGGCATTTTAGAAGCCATACACTATATCAAATCACATCGAATAACAAAAGCAGTAATTTTTTCAGATTCCCGTAGTAGTATTCAGGCCTTAGAACAAAATCAATTGCAAAGTAAAATTCACAGTAAAATCGTTGTAGAAATTAAGAGCTTATTATTTGACTGTTCCCAAAACGGCTTGGACATTGAGATAGCCTGGATCCCTGGTCACTCGGGTATTATTGGCAATGAGTGCGCTGACTCTTTAGCAAAGTATGCCACATCAAATCCGGCTGATCGAAAGCACTACGTAGCTCATAGCTACGATTTGCGAAATGGTGCCAGACCCAAGTTATTCGACTCGTGGACAAAAACATGGAGGAAGACCTCAAAAACCAAGGGTGTCTACTACGCAGCTATACAGCCCGACATCCCACGGAAGCCTTGGTTTTTCAAATGCCCAAAATTGTCCAAAAGAACTGTTTCGTCACTTTGTAGACTAAGACTTGGCCATTGTTGTAGCCCAGTGTTCCTGAACAAGATCCATGTTCGGGACAATTCTCTATGCGAATGCGGCCTTGCGGAGGGTACTCTAGATCATATTTTTTTTTCCTGTTCCTTGAACACCCAATCCTTCGACCTCTATCGAAAAATTTCCAAATGTAACATTCCTCTCCCAACTAACTTTCATTCTCTTTTATCCCACTTCTCTCCCAAAATTATACAAATTCTAGCCATTTTTTTAAATGTAAATAAATTAAAATTTTAACTGGTGCGCAAAATAACTATCTATGCATTATATTTTGTGTAGTTTTCGTGTTGTATGGTAGCATATTCTATATAAGTTTGTAAGTTAGAATACATGTTTTTTACTAACCCCTGTTTCCGTCCTTGCAGTTACTAACATTTTATTAACTAAACTACCACAAAGTACAAAGTTCGACGGCCCGCCGCTCTGCGCTGCCGTCTCAACGTGACGCTGGCAGAATAGTCGACACCGGCTCAGTTGCCAAGAAAGAAGGAAAAAAAAAAATCGTTAATTTCTATTATGTTTACAGTGCTCTTTACTGAAATTATGATCTTTGACAAAGTGTCAATTATGCCAAGTGATAGAAATTGTAATGAGTGCATTGTTAGTGGAGACCTGAGACGGCCACGAGTCCACGACGTTCATGAACGACATCAACAGAAAGCAGATAAATACATCAGAGGCAGACTCCTAAACCTGACCCAAGATCCGGAGGCATCCCACAACCTTAATGTGCGAGAGTGCCTGGCTTTAACTGACCACCTTGTACGTGATACTGATAGCGCTTTAAATAAGCACTATGGTGGACATTAACACTGCCTATTGCCAGTTGCTGAAAATTTTATAAAGCATTATCTCTCCAGAGACACGAGATGTCACCAGTATTGTTATCTCAACGATACTAGCTGGATGAGGAGCTGCCAGAGAGGCTCGTGAAGCCCTTAGCGATGTTACTGTGCATAGCTAATGGTATGCGTTTATCAACATTCAGTGCGTGCGAGACACGCCAGTAACGTGTGACCTTCCCGTTACTAGCTGGATGAAAAGTTAACAGTGTGTATAGCTAACTCGGGTATGTACTTGTAATAACAGGTAAGTCTCATTTCTATGATCAAGGCTAAGAAAAATTAAAAAGGTGGTTTGATAGGCTTTTAACTTAAGAGCATGAACGCTGCGAGTCAGCCTTACCCAACCCTGCACACTGTCTGTGTGTTATACACGTGCAAAAGCATTATACGCCCTTGTGAGTGCTGGACCCTACCTCCGTACCTGGATTGTTATCATTGAGTATAAAATACTCTTAACAACACTGACTCTTGTCATAAAGCGGGTTTGATATGCTTTTAACTTACGAGCATGAAGGCCGCGAGACAGCCCTACCCAACCCTGCACACTGTCTGTGTGTTATAAACTTGCAAAAGCATTATATGCCCTTGTGAGTGCTGGACCGTACCTCCGTACCTGGATTCTTATCATTGAGTATAAAATACTCTTAACGACACTGACTCTTGTCATAAAGGGGGTTTGATATGCTTTTAACTTACAGTATGAAAGCTGCGTGACAGCTTAGTCAACCCTGCACACTGCCTGTGCGTTTATACACTCGCAAAGCATTTGTTATTATTGAATATAAAATACTCTTAATATGCTCACAGCATGTTATCCTACCACTATGTGACCTAGCTCTCGCATCAAGGAAAATACTATGGAAGCACACCTCGCCTCAACAGGTTACTTTTTATCAACCACCTAGGTGGCTTAACTATCCTGAGCTACAAATGATACCTATTTTGTAAAGTATATAAAGCAAAATTGTGTAACTTTTACACTCATACATTCAAATACTATAAGTACAGGATATGTTAAAATGATTCTGTGATGCAATGGCTGACGGTACAAGATACTTTGCAAAATGATTATGTGATACAACGGCAGACAACAAATGCTTCAGATATCTATGGAAATTTCCCTAAATGTAACTGAAATGAACTAAAACCATACAAAGTATTATTCAATGCTCCCTTAATTATCTATAAGGTAATAGGTGTACTTTCAGATTCCTCTAAACTGAGGGAACAAGGGATTGACATAAACAGGGGGACTGGTTAACTCTATCATAGGGACAGCAATGACTGACCTTATGCTCATGAAGAACATAATACAAACACAAACTGCGGATTGACTCGGCTGATGCAACAAAAAAAAAACACCTGCCAACATAAAAAATAATTAAAATATAAATAAATAATAATATAATACTACCAAATTAAAACCCGAATAAAACTAATATTGCTTCAAAAATTGACATGATTGCTAACTTACTCTATTTGAAAAACAAACAGATACAATAACAAACTTGGGTATATAATTTTATAGCCACAAACAATAATAATTAATTAATACATATTAAACCCACAAGACATTCACTCTTGCTATCTAACGCTATCAATCTGGTTTTTTTTATATTATCTATTTAGAAAGATTTCTTTGATATTATTATTATGATAATAGAGAAACTTACCAGTCCTTTTGAAAAAATGTACCTAAATAGCACAACAGGAGTTGACTTGTTATAGTAAATAAGAAATAAATAAATCCTACAACTGGGTACAGAAATCAATCAATATGGAAAACAAAGATGAATGTTGTTGGTGGACCTTAACAACAATCCGGCTTATATCTAAACTCCTGAATGACAATTTATCAAGATTGATACTGGAATGCAACAACCATATGCTATGCCGAAAAAACAGCTGCAGACCACTGACCCTGTTATCGGCCGTGGGTACAAAGATACAATAAACTATTTGATACCTATCAAAATTCAATACCTCAACTTCTGAATACCATTTCAGCTAGTAAAAACCGAGATGAATTAAAAATGCATTAAGTACAGATTTACAATGAATTTGTACATTTTAGACCCAACCAAAATAGAAAATTCAGCTTCATTCTGAACCTAAAACTGGTACTTAACCCCTCCTAGGGCAGTGAGAATTCCATTATTGGTACTTAATTGACAGAAAATTACAAAGCTCCCAGATATAACCCTATTACTTTATACTGCTAACTTGTACACTATTCAATTACTTTTCAACCTATCAAAATAGATAGGTATCTACTATGATTGTATTCTATAGGTACCCGCAGCATTCTTCCTATGACCAGATAGGTTAAAAATAAGGGTTCATTATAAATACATTGTCTAATAACTTCTTTAATAGAATTCTCATACTTCAACTGTATCTTATAGCTCTGCTGTATTGACCTATAATAAATGTAATCAGTGGTCTTGACTAAATTACCAGTAGTGAGTGACACTTAGGTACCGAAACAAGATTTCCTACCAACCCACCCTGATTATTTATTCGTCAAAATATCAAGACCGACATAATAAGCACCTTTATAGACAGACACCAATTTATGTGTACAAATCGATAATCGCCCGAAAATTAACCATGGAGATGTAACACCTTGAAACAAGTGCCTTGAAATAACTATATTAAAACAAAAGTAAGAGTTTGAGGCTATAAAATCAAAATGTCAAATTAAACATTTAATCATTCCAACCAAGTACTAGACTACACATTTAGCAGTACCTAGATAACAATGATAATCACAACACTAAAGTAAAATTGTCAAGGAAACAAAAGGGGGGGCAGCGCATTGTGAGGATAAAGTATTGATGGATTGTGATTAGAACATGAACAAGGCCAGGCATACCATACAATCAATGCAGGCACCATGAACAAAAGTACCTAAAAATTTCTTCGTTCTTAAGCACATTGTACAGTGAACATAACTAATTATACAACTTTCTCACCTAAGGCATATAACTCAATTTAATGCCCCATAGATGAAACTAATCTTTTCGATTAGCTCTCAACTTGTCAAGTAATAATTATTTTTGACTATTTGCTAGCAGAACGTATGAAAATCATGTGGAAGTTAGGATCCCTTTGATCATAAGTACTTGAAGTAAACGGTTTCACTACAAATTAAGAAATATATTTTCTTCTTTTTTAAATTCTATTAAGTAAATGGTCCTCACAAAACTTAAAAGTGATCAAGTCAAAAGCTTCATGTATTCAGCCGAAAAACATCCACTGTTGGACATGGGCCTTCCCCAGGGGGGGGGGGGGGGGGGTTTCCATAATTGCCACGCTTGGCAGGCGGGTTGGCGAAAGTGTCAAAAGCTTATCCAGCGCCAATACAACGCAAAAAAAAAAAACTTTTTTACAAAAATCTGGGCAACAAAATCTGCCACCTCAGTGAAAACACAACACAAAACACATATTATAATACGCAATTAACCGTAATAATAGAGTTCATGAGCTTAGTGCAATCTCACGCAGTAAGTTCCACACTGAATCCCAAATAAGTGAACGTTAAAGCTTATGGAGACATATAAGGCTGCTATTCCCAGTCACGAAAATATTCAAAAGCATTCAATCTCACATACAGAACAAACTTTACTAAACAAGTTGGCTGCCGTTTTGGCTCTAATGTTGACTCTGTGGACTAATAAAACAAATACTTCATTATAACCGTAAGTTACGATAAGCGAAATAGTAAGCTAAAGTAATATTAATCCTTTACCTCTCACAGTACAACAAATACAACAGCTCAACTTAAAGTTGACATCAATTGAGACAAACACAATGTGGGTTTTCTCGATGTTGATTATGCCTCATTGCTGACTAACAATAGCCAGGAATAGGAATAATAATTATATATAATAGGAATTCTAATTCCTAACAAAGTAACGGTAATGAACAAAAATAAAAAGTACCTACTTAACAGACCAGAATATTTATAACCAGATATTGCAGACAACTCTAAACATCTACTCTGTTTAATTAATTATATTTCAGATCGCCGTGAAATAAAATTGGGAATCAAACGAGCTTACCTCTTAAGCGAAGTCTTGATTCTAATTTTATGAACGGCGATCTGAAATATAATCACCCACCCGCCACTAGCTAACAACCCCAATGCTGCAATAATCAGTCTACCTAATTCACTTATCCTTTCAGGAAACCCTAGTGAATGTAAGTATGCGGAACTACTCTGTACAGAAAACAGAGCTTGTTCCTTACTTAAGGATCTCTAAAATAAGTGACATATCTGTGTTGACACTTGCCAACGCTGAGATAATAATCCAACTTAAAAAAAAATATATATTTTATCTCTAAAAATGCGATGTTAATATGTGTGTGTAAGGAACACTACTCTGTTTAATTAATTATATTTCAGATCGCCGTTCATAAAATTAGAATTAAGACTTCGCTTAAGAGGTAAGCTCGTTTGATTCCCAATATTATGCTCTACAAAATAGGCGCCTAATAATACGTGGGGTTACATAAACGTACAACTGAGATCTGACCGACTTAGTTTGCTGCAACTCGAAAACCGTTGGGCAGACACACACCGTAAATCTTATCGCACGAACGGAGCCAAGAATTAGTTACAAAATGCGCAATCCTAGAGTACCTACTGAAATTCCATTACCAAGTGAACGTAGAAGAAAAATACTTAAAGTTGTGAAAACTTTTGAGTTATGAAGGTCAGTTCTCAGCTGTAACTGTTTGGGCACAGGTTTTTTTGGAATCGGTTTAGAACTGTAACTTTCGGTTTTTCAGGCTGCCTAGAAATATACTAAAATCAATTATTAATCTGGAAGCACAGTCTGGAAGTCTGTTACAATCTTTTTAGAGGCATAACTATCGTTGCCAGGCGACCGGATAAAGCCGGACACAAGTCAGGCTTTTTGGTTGCATGTTGGGCCAAATTAGACGGTGCAGTGTCCGGCTTGTCCGGCTTTTGTCCGGCTGTTTAAATATGACCATTTTTTGTTACATTTATCATGTGTTGGCTTCCGATTTAATAATAAAGAAGACTAATTCATTCAATTTTATTGTTATTTCATTAGTATTTAAAAAGATTGTATGGTAAATAATAAAAAAAGCCTTGTTTTAATTAAAAGCCTTAATTTTTTAGTCTTAACTTAATATACTTAAATTAAGACTAAAAAATTAAGGGCCGACCTTTTTAATCAAATGTCCGGCTAAACTGGCTGGTCTGTCCGGCTTTTCGGTTTTAAGACCTGGCAACCCTAGGCATAACTAACGCAATTTATCAGAAAAAAACCGGCCAAGTGCATGTCGGACCACGCACAATGAAGGGTTCCGTAGTTGGGATGAATTTATCCCAAAAACAAACTTAACATTGTAGTTGAAAAACATGCTCACCCATACATTGATATACGTTACGGTCAATTCTCCAACTGCAAATTTAAGTTGGTCGACTATTACTCGTTAACTTGTGAAGCCTACTTAGCTGTGATAGTTTTTTGCCATGAATTTTTTCACATATCCAAAACCAACCATTTAGCTGGCAGGGGGGGACACTTGACTCTAACAAAAACTAGCACTTTAAAGCTTAATATTACGCAAACGGATCCCTTAATTGAAAAATGGTTTTGCCAAACCCACAATATTTTTGAACGGCCTATCCAACGATACCCCACACTATGGAATAGACGAGAAAAAAAAATATCATCCCCATTTCACGTGTAAGGGAGGTACCCTAAAAAAAAATGTTTTTCATAATTTTATTTTACCATTTTTTTGGCATGATTAATATGTATACTCATGCCAAATTACAGCTTTCTAGGACTAAGCGTCTCTGAGCTAAGCTGGCGACAGACGGACGGACAGACAGACAGACAAACAGACGGACATGGCGAAACTATAAGGGTTTCTTGTTTACTACGGAACCCTAAAAACCAGTTGATATACCTACTCGAGGCTATAACTGAGGATTTATTAAGAGTAAAATTCCATTATTTTACGATAAAAGTACCCAAGAATTTGATTGATAATGCTAATGATCTACACTACATTTGAAATAAGATTAGACATTTAAATAAACTTGTTTACAGTCCGTTCAACTGATTTTGACTTCTATTCCGTAGGCATAAGGATGGCATTAAAAGCAAAAATGTGGTTACAATACCAACTGTTTATTACAGTTGCCATTTGTCATGCCATCAACGCAATAGACGTTAAAATCGGTTGAACGGACTGTAAAAAAGGTTTATTACACGACTGCCCAAAAAAAGGAGTGTTATTACACTACTGCCCAAAAAAAGGAGTGTTATGTTTTCAGGGTTCATGTATGTATGTATACAATGTATGTTTGTTAGTTTCTTTATTTCACCATAAGTTCTAAACGGCTTAATCGATTTTAATGTATGTGGTATTGTTAGAAGCGTTGAACTATTCCGGGTAACATAGGCTAGTGAACATTTAAAAAATATAAAGGGGGAGCCATGGTTCATAAAAAAAACGGTAATCATTTGTTTTTTTCATTTTTCATGAAAATTTGACTACGTATACTATCATCGTCTAGAACTTGCTTAGTACATAACAAAAATATATAACAGTAGTATTCAATATGCATTCGTTCACTAATAACAAAAGAAATTAAATAAATATAACGGTAGTATTCAACAACCCATAGAAAAAAATTGTATCCGTTTCCACGTCGTGTAATAAATCATGAAAAATAATTTCGCGTTCCAAAAAAAAATAAGTTATCTTTCGTGGCACATTGTGCGTTTGCAAAAATATTATTTAATCACTAAAAGGTATAAAATAAAAAACAAATAATTAAAAAATTAATAAACGCCTGCCATATCAAAAAGTGAACTAATAAAATTAAAACAAGTTACATGATTTTAGTGTTGAATGGCCACAGGGTAGGTACTAAATAGATTATAATATTTACTGTGCAATTAAAACGCCATTATGCCCAAAAGTGGAAAACTGAAAATCAATCTTTTCATGGAAGTCGGGGGACCTGTAAAGAACTATTCCAAGGATCCGTCCCCCGATTATAACCTATTTAGTACCTACCCTGTGGCCATTCAACACTAAAATCATGTAACTTGTTTTAAATTTTTTAGTTCACTTTTTGATATGGCAGGCGTGTTATTTTTTTTTTTATTATTTGTTTTTTTTTAATGTCTAATCTTATTTCAAATGGAGTATACGTAGACGCCAGCACATCAAGTTACTATAATCTGTCAAATTTCTTTAATAGATTTTCAACTTTATACCTACATCATAAGGTTCAAGGTTGATTCAGAAAATTTGACAGTTTCGGGTAGGTTGACCTGCTGGCGTCTGTACATAGAAAAAGCAATCCGTTATCCGACCAATGCGATGCGATACTCGTCACCATTCATTTTTAACGATTCCAATTGAATTATTATTTACTAACTTAATTAAATTCTGCGTAAAACCTTATACGCACATTTAATTATCAGTATCGCATCGCGGCTTGACGAATAATCAACATAAAATCAATTACAATAATGAAAAATAAAGCGTTTGGTTTTAGCGAGACGCAAAACGACCAATATAACACGTAGAAGTAATGATCGCGACAGATGCTCTCATGCCTAAACATTAATTGATATTATTTATTAAACTTCGTCGGATGCTGAATACTGAAGAAAATTTTCCCTATATCCGGATGTAAAATGCTACCTACGTATTCCTGCCTGCTTTGACAGTACATAAAGCGGTATGCATATAATCGAGTCAGTTCCGATGGATAAGAAACTTACATTTTCCCAAAGGCTGTTGGAATTCTGATTGCCATGCACCGGCTATAATTCAAACCCTTCGATCAATAATCAAACCCAAGAGACACCACTGTTGGTGCATCCTGGGCAAAAGGTCCAGCCCAAGAGACACCACTGTTGGTGCATCCTGGGCAAAAGGTCCAGCTGCCAACCGCACGCGATGCTATTATTCAATAAGACATTTACTGAGGCTTAGAAAATCATTATTCATTTCTCTATTAGAAATAATTTATCAGACAACGCCCTCACTTAAAACGGTCCAACCGTTCGGAAAAAAATGGAAGACATACAAACAAATGACCTCTCGCCCCAAACGCATACCTCCTCATTTCGAACGAAACCTCGCTTCTTTTTATGGAACAAAATGAATGCCACATTGTACAAGATACATATTCATCAGGGGCTGTGTCAATTTAAAACAAACAAACAAGAGCCGGTAAACTTCACAATCAAACGAAAAAACCGGGCAATACAAGCGGCCATGACCTAAAAACCTGTATCCGGTACCTACCACTAGATTAACTCACTCAATTTACACCTGCAATATTACAGACGAGAAACTATTCAATTTTAAAGAACAGTTCAACGCCAAAATTAGATTTAAGGAAGTAAGGAGCTATAAAGTAATCACAAAGTGAAGATCTTTTAGAATTCATGACTTCCAAAGATTCATTGGTAGTTTTCTCAAGGAAGTTTTCCGAGGAAGTTACATAGCTTCCCCAACTTCATCGTGCAAAGTTAAAGAACGTGAGCATAGCCGACTAGATGGTCTGATAATTCACGGCCAGTGTGTTAAAATGTGGAGTACGTCATTATTAACCTCGTTATTAATAATACGACCTTAAAGGCTCTCCCTTGGAGGTCTAATTAAAGGAGTTGATATTAGGGGAAGCATATTTCATGGGTAATAAGGGTGCCATAAGATGGCGTATTTTTAAAGTATAGCCTCATTTTTGTGCATGTTAACTAAGTCCGCTCTTGAATGGAACTCTTGTCGAAGAATGGGGACCATGAACTAATATGAGCCAGCTTAAGCCATTGTTTAGTGGACTGGTGGTCACAGGATGAGTCAAACTCAGAGTCGAGCCAACACACCTCGATAGGTGTGCACAGACTGAAGCCATATTTCGTTTAACAACTAGCAACAGCTAACAACATTATGAAAATTGTGTTCCTTACACAATTTTCATCATCAATATTCAATCAGTCATGCTCATAGCCGCTAAACTCCTGAATTGATCATTTCCCTGAGTTGCTCCTTTTACATTAAATTACATTTAGCAACAATCAGTCGAGAGGATTTAATAACAATGTACCACTCCGAACGATTTTGCGTGCGTGATTTTTTTTTTTAATTGATCAAAGGTCGACTTGTGGTCATGGCCCAATGGCCTGTAGGATTAATAGCCAAAAGGGAAATTGCTATAATCACTACGCTTGGCAGATCAATTTCCTGGGACACCCAACTAATTTCGTACTAGACTGAAAGGCTAAGCTTATAAACTACTTATTCCCTTCTTTCATAAATATCATATCATACACCTTGAGCTGCTAAATTAATGTTTTATTTTATTTTTATTGATTTTTTCTGTATACTCTATTTACTTGTCATTGTAAAGCAACCACTAAAAGGAAGTGTGAGACAGCTCCGACACAAGTACTTTTGTAACTTACTGGAGCTGGCTCAATTTATGTATGTGACACAATGTTTAAGTTGAAAAATAAATATTATTATGGGGAATTCGAAACTTGTGCACTATCAGATCGTAGTACCGGGAACGAATATGGCAATCGATGACATATTCAACTGCGGGGCGAGCACGGCCTACTGTGACATGACTTGAGTCACACATTTTATCCCAGTTTGAACGATAAAACTGTTTTGTCATAAAATTCTAGTACAAATTAACATGACATAATTTATCATGTCTTGTCACAAACGTTTTGGCACGCCCGTGCTCGGCCCGCTGCAATGGTTACTCTAAGATGTAGGTTAAACATGCTTCGAGGTTACGCGGGATAAAGAAAATAGAAAGTAGGTACGTGACCTCTTGGCATTAAAGTGTTCTTTTTAGTTGAACTTGATGCAGAAATGTAAACGTCTTTTTTCAAGCGTTCGCAAAAGTATGGGATGTTCGTGCCAAAAAAAATATATTAAGTAATCGAATTATTGGCTTAGCGTAAACTGTCGCAATGGTAACATATTATGGAATAAAACGCTGCAAATAGGATTACTAGGTTGAGGAATTTCGCTTGTAAACTAATATTCCTACCTAGATTTCTGGCAGAACTGGAACTATTTGCTATTGTTCATTTTCGCGACCCGGCCGAGTTACGACCATTGCAAGCTATTTTGACATGATGGTGGTGGTTTACCTAATACTAGCAACCTGACCCTGCTTCGCACGGCTTTTTACGGCTTGACGAAACGGTTTTCTTTATTTATTTATTTTTACTTTTTTATTAAGTACTATTATTTATATGTATACAGGGCTGTTTTAAAGTAACTGCGTGCCATAGCTTAGGGGTGGTAGGTTCAGTATCGATAAAGGAAACCAGGAAAAACAAAACATTTTTTTTAAATTAAGCATAAAAAATAAATAAAAATAAGTCTCTTCGTACTTTTTTTAATTCTAAAGGATTGCTATTTTAAGTTATTAGGTACTAAATAGGTTGATCTGCAATATTTTTTTTGTTTTAATTTTTTTGTTTTTTTTTTTCCTGGATTCCTTCATCGATACTGAACCTACCCTTAAGCTATGGGACGCAGTTACTTTAACATCCTGTATATTGTACGTTTAATATTAATCTATTGTCAAGCAGTGGTGGCCCAGTGGTAACGGCCCCAACTTACGAGTTGTAAGTCGTAGGTTCGAACCCAGGCAGGCGCTTTACTTTGTGTAAACTATTTCATCATCAGCACTGCTCTCATTACGGTGAAGGAAAACATCGTGAGCTGATTATACACATAAACATTCCGGAATAATTTCTCTAAATGATGGTGAAAACCGCATCAAAATCGTTGCGTAGTTTAGAAGAATATCGCGGTCACACGAAAAGCGACTTTAATTTATAGTACCTATGTATAGTTATTAGAAGGGCAAAACCCAGCAAATTATGTACAAACCCCTATAGCTAATGAATAAACAAAAATCTATAGGTAAACAGTAAAAAAAAACTATTATCCCGCACCACCACAGCCACCCTATATCTTGCACTGGCGTTTGGTGTCGACAAGCATGCTGGCACGTTTCCAATGTAAAATGGAACTTGCCTCTTTACTAAAGCGTTAGTTACTGAGCTCATTAATAATGGCCTGTTGAGAGCGTCATTAGGCATGGTTTTTTTTAATACGGATTTTTGTAAATCAAAGGGAAGCCTACAGCTTGCGTAACATACGTCTAATGACAATCGCTTTCATTTTGAAGGTTCTACAATATCCATTGTATTGCATTCATTAATGTGAACACCGCTTTTTAAAACATACGGCGCAATGGATATTGTTGAACTGTCAAAATCAAAGCGGTTGTCATTAAGGGCGAATTTCACCAATGAAAACTGAACGCGATCAGCACGTAGACTGTTTAAGAGCTGTCACTGTCATTATTTTCTTTGTAATATTGACACTGAAGCGGGAAAGTTACCCCCAATAAAATCAGAAAGGAAACTGTGCTAGTAGGCCGGGTCTACGACGCCGGTTAAACTTCGGTATATTTCCGAGCTAGGTGCAAAAATAATAGGGACCAATGTTGAACTGGCCTTAGCACTTTGATTAGATTTTCTCGAACACTTATTAGTGCCAATTCCACCAATAAAACTGAACGCGATCAGCACATAAACCCCGTTTAAGAGCTGTCAGTGTCATCATTTTCTTTGGAATATTGACATTGACAGCTCTTGAACTCGGCTTAGATGTGCTGATCGCTTTGCAGTTTCATTGGTGAAATCCGCACTTAGTCAATGTTCTAAGAATCTAATCTACCTGAAAGTAGTTATCTATAGTACAGTAAATAGGATTAGAGGAACGATAAAAGTGTGGTTTCTATTGTTTACTTTCTGGGAGATAAAATTACCTAGTAATTCTTAGTAATCAGTGGCTCAGCTGCCAAATATTTGATGGATCTATGCTTTTAATGTCTGGAATTATGTCAGTGTGATTTCCAGTATGGAATTTGCACATAACAGTTGGCCCTTTGGACGCTTTACTATAATATTATGATCCAATTTCTTATAATGGAACAAAGGCAAAATACCCTGAAGAGAAAAGAATCGAGAAGTATTTTGGCTTATGTCTAAGGCCCTAATTCGGATGTATGGGACAACATTAGGCATTCCCCGTAAAGCCACAAGCCCCAGACAGGCAAACAGAACTCAGACTGGCTTTCCATAAACAACTCTAGGCCATTTATATCTATCTCAATTGGTGTGCAATACAAAAATCACACATAATAGATGAAAGCCTTTTTATTTTTTAAAGCAATTAAGATTTTTTGGTATCACTGCTTTGAAATCTTAGCTTAGATTAAGCTCAGCTTTGCCAACCAATAATGACAAACAAGACCAGTATAAAGAGCTAAAAACTGGAATAAACTAGAATGTACTTACATGCAAAATATCAAATGCCACAAAGTCGTAGTGCAAGCTAGTCAATAGAAAACAATTATCTACCAGTGCAAACACAAAATCAAGCCGGAGTAAAATATAAAATTGAAATAAAATGGATAATTAAAAAAAATCACCCATAGTGCTCCAAACAAATAACAAAAACTGTTATTTTTCAAATTTTAAACCATCTAGATTGATAAGTTGATCTATGTAGCTGAAATTCTAAATATGATATGAAGAAACGGCTGTTTGACCGGCATGAAAAGTAAAGCTTAGAACATTCTTTAAAAATAGAGCAATATTAGAAAAAAAAAATACTAATTGGTCTACATTTAAATTTAGCACAGAAACATTAAATCTTAAAGGCAAAAATGTATGAATGATGAATTGTTTTAAATCATAATTATTTTTTCATTATTGGAAACTATATTAAACTGTCATCATCATCTGACTAGCCTTTTCCAAACTATGTTATGGTCGGCTTTCAGGCTAACCGGATGCAGCTGAATACCAGTATTTTACATGGGGCAACTGCCTATCTGATCTCCACAACCCAGTTACTGGGTTATAATTATTAGACCATATCATTATAACCCAGTAACTTGGTTGTGTATTACCAAAAATCTATTTACCTTTTAAGTATATTATTCTAACAACCTTATAACTTATAAATAATAGTTAGTTACTTAAAAAAAAGGTGTATAATTTTTTTCACAAAGTTACATACAAACTAAATCATGTTCGGTAACTAAGAGGTATAAATAATAAAAAAATTGAAGTATGAATATCAAAGTACTTACATTTTCCAGTGAATTGAAACTCCTGTCCCAACTACTGACAGGAGTCCCACCAAACAAATACCCCGGGTATCGTTCACTCATTTATTACACTTATAACACACTGTTTTCGATAAAATAAAACACTAACTTCTATTTAAAATATTGAGCAATTACTTTTATAACAACATTTTTAAACTACAAATATTTTAATTTTTAAAACTATTATTTAGTTTTAGATAATAATTAGTCTGCCTTCTGTACCTGAAAGTAGTAATAAATGATGAGTAGCTGGTAAATAAATTATTTTTGTGTAGAAGTTTTGTTTATGGTCTTATTACTATATTCTAAAAAGCTAAGGATGTTGACCCCAAATTAATAGGTCAAAATGCCAAAATAGTGTCAATGACTTCAAAAAAAGCGGGAAAAATATTTCTTTCTCTTTTTTTTTAGCTCAATGTAGTCCTATTTCAGCAATGCAATTTGATAAGTACGTAATGCTGATCTAATGTACTATTAATAAAGCAAAGGTTTGACATTACCATGATTTTGTAAGAATTTTTTAATTGGTGTTCCAACCAATGGTTCCAACCAAGTGCATTTCCATATACTATTATAAATTCTTATTGATTCCAATAATTATGGAATCCTTACAATGAATACACCACAAGTCAAACTTCACAATTATTTTATCACTTTGCAAACATCAGCTTTTGTTTAAATTGGACTAGCTATGACTATTTTTTTACAATTTATTAGTAAATACGGGAAATAATAGAAATTAACAGATTATTTACTTGACCATTTTTGACAGCGTGGTAGGAATTCTATGTGGATTAAAATACACCTCCCTACTAAAAACCATAAAGCCATACTTACGTTTTAGATCTGAAAAACGATGGTTTCTTATTTCTTTTGAAATTAAGACCCTTTTTAGATTTTTTCTACAAATTATTAACAATAACGTGAAAAGCGCAGATCTGAAATTCTGAAACTCAAACTCAAACTAAACCAACTCATTCGTTCAATTCAATTGTTCGTTCAATTCACAATTACACATTCGAAAAGCTTGCCATATTTAAAAAAAAAACAAGGTCCTAGCATTTTGCCTAATATGCTGAATAGAAAAAGAACGATTGTTGGCGTTTGCTCAACCATCCAGATTGGACCAAAGAACCAAGATGAACGTACGATAATTATCGTACATGTACGATAATTTCGACACCGGTACGATATGCAATACAATTTAAATTACGCAAAAATATGATGATTTGCAACTCTCCTCCAAAGTGGGATGAAAAGACTAGTACAAGGTCTTTTAATATCATCCAAAAATACAAGAAACAAACTAGCAACTAAAACTGCTATAGGGGCTTTACTTTCAGCGCAATGCGTAAGAACCCAATTAAAAGAATGATGTTATGGTTGCAACTGCAAACTGCAACTGAAAAACTGGTGTCTCCAGTGACTTCAGCAGTCCTTCATTCAAAAACTGGTGGTGCTGCTGCAGCTTTGTGCTGCAGAGGTAGAAGTGAATAGTTACTCCAATGATTCTACTCTTTTGTAAAATTTCTTTCACATTTCACAACTTCCTAAAATTCTTATTCTAAGATTATTTCTATATTTGCGAACTTACGCGTTCCGCGCGGCTCTGGCAGTTGCTGTCTTAGAATATAAACAATAAAGTAATATATTAATATTTATAAAAGTACTCCAAGGTTGTTGTACGATATGGCCATCAGGCTGGTACGGGGTTACCGCACAGTCGCCCGTGAGGGCGAGCCTCCTTGCCGGACTGCCGCGCTGCCATGGGATCTGGAGGCAAAAGTCCTCGCGCACATCTAGGAGTGGCGTGAGGAGGTGAAACGCTGAGGTGAAACTCCGCTGTCGCGAGAAATCATGGCACAGCGGACGGAGCTCCGGCGGGATCACAAGTTATTTGATAATTTCCCAACCAAAAAAAAATTGTTGTTGTACGATAATGTGTCATCCATCTAGTATGATAATTTTCGAATATTGATACGATTATAATATGTTTCATTTTTAAGATTTACTCGCTTGGCAAGGCAACCCTCTCAAAGAAGGCTACTGAAACCCATTCGTTGTTTATAGCAGATAAGCAAATTCGTTGGTTTTCGTTGGGCCGGTGTGTAGTGTACGCAGCATTACACCTTATTACGTTAGGCACCTAACATTGCCAACTGATTCGGCCAATTGGCGCCCCCAGATCGGTTAGGTAAGGATGTTAGGTGTTTTTTTAGGTAAACATGGCGCAGCGGACCCGTCTTAACGCTAGCAAAGTCCACAGACGGTCCCAGAGACAAAACCTTCCATAATTATGATGAAAAACAGTATTTAATTAACCGGTCAGACCCTACTGGCTGGCACCTAAAAGGTGCCGGAAGTAGTTTCCCGAAAAAACACTCACCCTTATCGGAAAGTGCTGTTGACAGCTGTCAGTTGACGAAACTGACAGTTGGCAGTTGACTTGACGTAATTAAATGCTGTCCACTCGTATCGATAGATGATAGGATGATGTGATTTAAAAAGTACTTACTTATTCCCTGCTCAAGCTGTCACTTCTTGTTACACACTTCCGTCCCATTTCACGAAATCACTCCCACAGAAAGCGAGTGGAAAAATTTTACACATCAAAAAAAGTTAAAGGATTTTGTTCTAAGGGTCTAGTTTAGGGATGCAGACAGAGCTAAAACAATGAAGGGTAGTTCGAGGAACACGTTTTATAATAAAGTCAACTACAATGAATAAAGTCGCAAATATTTCATGATTCCTGACTCGATCCTTGATCTTCGCCGCTATCGATTGATGTCATCTTTCATTCGGGATTTTACTTCTTTTCAGTCGCGACATTATAAAACAAAGTGGAAAGTTTGAGAATTTACACTAAAAGAAACCTTATTATTATTTTTAAATACCAAGGTGAGATGTCAAATGTTACACATAATACGAGACTACTGTAAGGCTCGCTCATTTTTGAAGTAAAACTTCTTTACGCACGCTTGACTTGGGGAGTAAGCAGGTGAATGCGTGACGAGAGCGTTACAGAAACTCGGGCGAGGCGACCGGAAGTTGTTGCACCACAACTCGTCACCGTCGCGTCGCCGCCACGGGCCGTCCCGCTTAGGGCTCCCACACATAACTGCGAATTTACAACGCATCGCAAATTTCCAGGCCATTTTGTTTTTTTGCACGCAGGAACTACGAAGGAACAAGCCGCAGATATTTGCGATGCGTTGCGAATTCACAGTTATGTGTGGGAGCCCTAAATAAGTATTTTTTCAAATTCACACTGGCTGTTTATTCACTTCTGTTTTACTTCAATCATGTGGTCTAAACACTGACCTCCATGTGGGTCTCTTGTTCTTAGGTCTAAAGCACACTCGTTTTTTTTGTTTGACCATTACTTATAGCAGTCCGGACCAGCCTGTGCCAAAGAGTATAATAATAATATGGGAGGCCTGCGCTAATATTTTTTCCGTCAGACCCGGAACCCACCCGCGCCATCTCTAAGCCAACAAATAATCATTTTTTTTTTAACTCTTTACAAAAAAAAAAATACGTGGCAATACTTATTCCATTTCCGTTTCCGGTCACCTCTTTCGGGCCCGCTCGGTCGTCCAGCCTGCCTGCCTGTGAGTGTTGCCATACATACGGATTTGTCCGTATTTGTACGGATTTTGGAAATCCAATACGGACAAGTCATGCTTTACGGATTTTTAAACGAATTTACGTACAGTTAGACTCAGCCTCAGGCAGATGCAGTACAGAGCAGAATCCGAATTTTTTTTCGTAGTCACACATTACTAATCATAAAATATGAATAAAGAAGTCTACCTGTCGACACTAGTTTTTTCATTTCGTGGCAATACCACATAATAGAGCCGTAACACAAACATGAGATGTGGTGAAAATATACCAACTCTAGATAAGTAATGGTGACATCTACGGTACAACACAGAGCTGCGTTCCACGGATTCTGGGGACAATATAATTATAAGAATTATGGAAAAAGATAATGACTGCTAGTAATCCCACCGATGGATTACTAGCAGTCATTAACCGGGGAAACTTCTTTACCCGATTTTGACCACATTCGTCTCAGCTTTAATGAGTCTGCTCCACTCGAGTGCGGTGGTAGAGCGAACCTTTTCCGACATAACCTTAAAATGGAGTCGAAGCAACGAAATAAATGATGTACAGACTACAGAGACAATAACAGGCTAGCTTAACATACAAAACAACTTTTAGGGATATCACCCTGTTTTCATTTAAATGTTAATGCAGACATGTTCAAAATGATGAATAAAGGTAATAATATTTATAAATAAGTTTCATTTTTATACGGAATTCATACGGATTTTTTAAATGAGATAGAATACAGATTTCAAGCCGCCTCCATATGGCAACACTGCCTGTCTGTCATCAGAAGAAACGCTTCGACCGCCCGCCATTTTGGTTGGTCGGCGTAATTTACTTGCTCTTTTCGTGTGAATTCTACTGGATTTAGATTTATTTGGAATGGTATCATATTTGTGAAAGAATTGTGCTTAAAGATGTCTCTAAATTAAACGCGGTAAATAAGGTTTTAGCGTTTTATAGGTAAGTGTGATGTGAATTTGTGATTGTGAGCGATCTAAAAATCGCAGTGTGATGGCGTCATTAATTGTACCGTACCGTTCAGTTTTATTAGCGTACCGATTTATTCTCACCTGTTTTGCACTCTTTTTTTCTTGTTAACTGTAGTCAAGCTCTACTTAATTTAATTTCCTGCAGTAAAATTGGCTGGAGGCATGTCCTTTGTTAGTGTAAGTGAAAAAATCATTGTCGAACTAACCTCTTTACTTTGTGCTGTTTGTGCATGTAGGATTCTGTTTTTTCCAATGGAATTGGTTTTAGGCATAATAAATGTCAAAACAATGTTATAAACACAAATATTTAGTTACTAAAGTAAACAAACTTTGTATCATTACTACCACTGGTAAGACTGATGGGCTCAAACTTATGTATTTTATTCGTAATAAAAACGTATTACGTAACCTCTAAACAGTACTATAGAAAAAAACCATAAAAACTTATAAAATTTTGTTTTCTCTGTCACCAGTGTTATCAGACTTTAATTTTTTTCAAATACTACGTTTTCCACATTAAAGTAGTTAAAACAGCAAGAGTTCTCTAAAACAATTGATTTAACAGTTATTCAAACTGATGAGACAACCTCATGTTATAAATATTCAACATTTACCTATGCAAATCGAAAAATGGACAGGCTGTTTTCGTTTTTATAGGTACAAGCACCGTGAACCACCACAATGAGTGTCATCATTAGACTACAGAACCTACCATGGTCTGCAAATGCCCTGGACATTAGGAATTTCTTTCGGGGCCTTTCCATTCCCGAGGGAGGAGTACACATCGTAGGCGGCGAGCTTGGAGATGCGTTCATTGCGTTCAGGTAGCTATACGTAACATTCAAATTATGACACAAGCCATCTGGTAATATTTTCTATGGACACATTTCATTGAAAATATTTCAGTAACTTTGATCTCACTATATTTAAATGAAAATATAATTTTTAAGTTAAAGACAGATTTAGAAGTAAGTTTTGTTATGATATTTATTCTTAATAAATGGACAAGAATATGTCTGTGTTTAAACCCAAAAAAGAGAGAAAGGAATGCTACAAAAAAAAACATGCGGGGCAGTCTTTTGGGACTGCTGATAAAAGTGAAAACAGTATACATATAGCTCATGGAAAGCGTTTGGTGACGATGACGCGAGTTCCATGATTTTTGTTCACCCAAAAAGTGCTCAACGCTCCTATAGAAGTTTACACTTCAAAAACAATATTATGCTAGATCTGCATCAAAACAATGATTGTCTATGACTGTAAAAAAAAAAACCTCCTTGACCTTGCACTTAAACAAAATGGATTGCAAATAAGTTTGCACCCACTGGAATTGAAAAATATTTTTTGTACTGATACTGATGAGACCGCGTCTGAGGACGTAACAAAAATAAGTTTTATTCTCTCAACTCTTTAGTAGCTAATGTTTTATACAGGGTGTTAAAGTAACTGCGTGCCATAGCTTAAGGGTAGGTTCGGTTTAAAATAAAGGAAAAATAAACTAAAAAAATAAAATACAAAAATGAAAACAAAAAAAAAAAAATTGCAAGGTCAACCTAATTTAGTACCTACTAACTTAAAATAGCAATCGTTTAGAATTAAAATTATTTTATTTGACGGTCCTAAGCCCGATAAAGTACGTAGAGACAAATTTTTTTTTTTTTTTTTTTTTTTTCTGGTTTCCTTTATCGATACTGAACCTACCCCTAAGCTATGGCACGCAGTTACTTTGACACCCTGTATTCTAGTGGCGTAACTACAAAAACATTCAGCTGCAAAAAAAAAGTAAAATTTTAGAGATGTCTCTATTTTGTTGGTTATCTAAATTAGGATCAGAATTAGTGAAGCCTATGTTCAGCTTGTGAAAGGGTATTTGACACTGATGTACAGAATGAAAAAAATAGTTTCTGCTACCTACTCTCTCTGTTCTGCCTACCCTACTTTAGTCATTCTTGGAATTTTGCCACTCCTACTACTCCCTATAGTTACGTTGCTACGCAGCTGAAATCTGGGTAAGTATTTAACGATAGTGACTAAGATTTTCTATAAGTTCTTAATTTTGAAAACAAAAATAGGATGTGACTTCTGAAATGTTTTGCGGTAAAAATTGGTCAGATTTTGCGTGGATGCCAGGGATGTTTTATAAATTAATTTTTATGCAATTGCTTACTTTACGGTTAAATTTTTGTTGTACCTACTATCCGCGGGGTAATTGCGTAACACACTTAAAATGACAATTGATTGCAATGGGTTTCATTTTGACAGTTAACCCACGTTCATTACGTTGTTGAGCAGACGATTTGGATTAGCAATATCCGTCAAAACTCTGAATGTGATTGAAACTGTGTTACGCAATTAGGGTGCCGTTCGGAAATGTTTCTCAGAATACGTAAGCTGTGTCAAGGAATCTTATTTTTTATTTTGGTAACATCTTTTATTATTTCTCTGTCTCCATGAACTGTACATATTTTGAAAAGATTAACATTTAAGACTGAATAATTAATAGTAACATTACGGGCATAGTATTAAAACTGGCTAAAAAGGATTATTCTGAACTTATCGGCGAGCTTCGACTTGGCTGCCTTCACACTTCGCTTCTGCGCATCATACACTAAACTCTGGAAGGCTAATGATAACTGTTTGCTATCACCCTTCTATCAAAACTCTTTATAACCTACGCAGATTAGATAGAATTGAAAAACTATTTTTCGTATTACCATAGCTGTTCTACCAAAAATATAATTCTATAATGCCTACAGCTGATAGTGTTAAAAAAAACATTCTATTAAAGATTTAGAATTTAACAACAATTTTTCGATAAAGACAGACTTATGCAACACAACAATGAAATGAAATGATGCCTTAAAATGTACGATATGGCAGAATCATAATAAGATCTGCGTACAATTCCTTTAAAACCCGCAATTCATCTGTTTGACAGCTGCTATTTGACATTAGACTTCAATACGGCAATTCATAATTTGTGGACAATTTTACGAAACTCCTTAAAAAACTGTCAAATAGATGAATTGCGGAGTATGAATTGTACGCAGATCATAATATTATTAATATTTATGATTCTGCCAAAGCGTTCATTTTAGGCCCCCTAGACGAAAAAAAGAATATTGTTTCAAACCGACTGATACGATAGAAAAGGTAATAAAATATAGATTAGAAGTAGGTAGGATACTAAATAATAGTAAATAATTTTACTTATCTAAATTACTCGTCTCACATAGAAACCCTCATCTCTAGAGGATTTTACTTGGAAAATAAGTAAAAAGAATGCGAATGTTAATGAATTAAGTAGGTAGGTTGGTACTCTCTGATATCACACAACAATTTAAGGCTCCCGCAGACAGGCGCGACGTGACACTAGTAGTATCACAATTTCAATGAACACTTCATGGAAAGTGTTGCGCTACCTGTCGCGGTCGCGATATTGCGCCAGTCTGTACAAGGTTTTATGCTTGTTATGATGCGACTTCGGAAATAAGTTATCAAAGTGGCGGAAAGGACGGTTCTGATGAGATATACACTGGTTTATTAGTGGTGTTACAAACACTGGATTAAATGTTGGCTTTTTAACTCATACAAAACCTTTATATTAGAATTACGATCAATATGAATCAACACAGTCAACTACTAGGTATCACTTACATTTCTTTTTTCAACTCGTGTCTGAACTCCTGGTTGCTTGCTAGAACGAGAATTGCGTACCTACTCGACTTTACGTAGATATTATAGGTACCTACACAACACGAAATCATCTTCCATCGCGAATTTGATAAATATTAGAGCAACAGAAGTCAGAGATAAAACTAACGTTGGCTCAAACTTCTACTTTTCACACTGAGCTACCGTGCAGAAGATGCAGACTGCACTTACAGCCACTCTTCCTGAAATCAGTCACGAGAACGAGACGCATATGAAGTACCTACTTATGTAAGTAAACAAGCGCTTGTCAGCACGTGATCATAATATGAACCTTGGTCACTCTGATTGCACTTATGTGCATAGCCAGCAGCGTATCGGAAAAATGTATAAAAAAAAGGTCTATAAAACGGTTACGCCGATCGATATTCGTCGCAACACGCTGATCAAACTAGGTACCTACCTAAGACCAGCACTTCGTGTCATCCGGAAGAGTAAGATTACTGAATGAAATGAAACCCTCCTTCATAGATTGCTGCAAAAGTGTGGATATCTCCCATCATCATGCATGGATGAAGGTTAACGTAACTATACGGATTCGTATGAAGTTAAAATTCTGTGGGTCTACTCTCGTCATGGTGCTTTGATAGTCTGTTCCTTCATGTTCCTAGGTACTGCAGAGAACTAGTGCTACTATCATTGTTCCAGGGATTCAGGTCATCCAACATGCCCGTGACAGACAAACAGCGGTTCTAAGAACGGCTAATATCCTGGATGTATGCTAGATAAATCATTTGCTTCCAAGACAACGTTGCTAGTAAAACGGAGATTCTAACACCGGCCACCGCTGTAAGCATTTGCTGCACGCGATGCCCACGTTACCTCACATTAACACAGCCGTAAAATGATGACGGATCTGCTTTGCCGAAATCTCGGGATCCAGGAGATTTTCAAAAGTGGCCTTAAGTGAGGTATTTACTGGGCTTCTGCATAGGCTGCATTATTTCGACATTTTTATAACTGAATCAAGAATAGAACAGAAATCTTAATTATTTTCGAAATGTCATTTGTCTACTTATACTCTATTTGAAATAAGAATAGAAATTTAAATAAACCATTCTTACAGTCTGTTCAATGGATTTTGACATCTATTGCGTTGGTGGCATGTCAAATGGCAGCTGTAATAAACAGTTGGTATTGTAACCACGTTTTTGCTTTTAATGCTATCCTTATGCCTAGGGAATAGAAGTCAAAATCGGTTGAAAGGACTGTAAAAAAAGGTTTATTTAAATTTCTAATCTTATTACAAATGGAGTATAGATAGGAATTGTAGTACCTACGAATAAGGTTTCTCCCGATGTAAAATAATGAAATAGGGTGTTTGGGTATCTAAGTACTCAAGATTTTAGGAATAAATCACCTTTACTGTATCAAATATTACAGCTTTAGGTTGTATCGTACTTTTCAGGCCCGTCTAGTCGAGGATTTTATGTCCACAATACAAGATTATCTTAGCGCGTGGCCAAAATCAGAACTAACACCCCCATCTTGTTTTTTGGATACGTTTAACAAGTTTTAATTAATAATAAAAACAATTGCACAGTTGATTACCAACAGCGCCGTCAACGTCATTCGCGCCAAAATATCCTTGTAGGAATTTCCGCGCATTATTTGAGAAAAGCACTATACAAGCCTTGGCCCCAACCAGGCATTATGGACTCACGTATGAGTGCCTCGGGTTCGCCTCGGCCCACATTTCACATTCGTCCATCAATGCCCCTTTTGCAGGCCGCTGCAGTAATGTACTAATACCAACATGTCCCGGAATTAACGCACAACCTCTTAGGGGGTCATTGTACTCATCATTATGAACAACTTTTACTATGAGATGGTGGTGGTAGGTAAGGTGCTATCAACTTAGATCTTCCAAAATCAAAACAAATGGCGTTACTGCAGGCTTAGCACGAGAACCGTAGAGAAGCGGTTTGTCGACGGAAGAGTAGACAAAAATGACGTTTCCGTGTAGACAGTTGGCAGTTTTCTACCGAGAAGGATACAAGCGATTTCTATTAAATATTAGAGTAGTCTCTATTAGGCACTTCACCATTGATATCTTCTTAGTTTAAGACAAATTGATAGGTTAATTTACGGCGTTGCGGACACCAGCCCATATTACCGTTTAGTAGCTACTTACATATTTTTAGGAAGCATTTATAGGATTTTTTAAATGAGGATGTGAAAGTGATCTTATTTGTTCTCATACAAAGTGCATCGTAAAAAAAAAACAACTTGATATTCCAAACAATCCTGCGCGTGAGCAAGGACTGCAATGAGCATACTATTTCGTTGAATAAGATACTCTTTACCTTACAGGCGAAGTGCATTTATACTTTTTAATTCGCGCTGATATTTTTTAACGTTGATTTACCAAATATCTATAAGCACTCGTAAAAAAATTCTTTGTTTAATTTTCTGATTACTTTTTAAGGTGCGAATGACACAGAAACGGCGTAAGGTGAAGGCGCGACGCAGGATGTGCGTGTGGATTGAGATATCTTTTCGAAAAACTTTTCCAATCCCAACCAAAAAGGCATCTTGCCGCTTCAACACGTTTCAATACAAAATGTAGGTAGGCGACACGATGTGAATTATACTCAAGCGGCGTGGCGAAGGCACGTCGTTTCGTCGCCTGTTCCGCGTCGCTAACAGTCGCGACTGGAGAGGCGCGCAAGCAGCACGAATTGTTTATACAGGATGTCCCGTGGCAGATTTAGGATATAGAATTTAAATAAATACAAAACTACAAAGGATATACATTTATTTCAATAACTATTAAAAGGAAGAAAAGTGCGAATTTCATTTCTTAAAAATTGTTTCGTCTAAATGTTGTTCGTCACGTCGGACACACTCATTGAATCTGGCCTCAGTATTCCGTGCCACTCGTTGAAGAAGGGAAGTCGGGATGCCATTAACTTCACGAACGATATTTTCTTTTAGTGCTGTGATGTTCACGGGATTTGTTTCATAGACTTTGGTTTTGAGGTACCCCCACAGAAAAAAGTCCATGGGAGTGAGATCCGGCGACCTGGGTGGCCAGGAGATGTCACCGAAATGACTTATCAGTTTGTTAGGGAAGAAATCACGAAGAAGCACCATCGAGTCTCTAGCAGTGTGTGGCGTGGCGCCATCTTGCTGGAACCATGTGTGTGAACTGAAGGCAGGATGTTCTCTCATTTTTGGCAGAAAATAATCGTTTAGCATGCGCCGATAAGAAACACCGTCCACACCCACAGTAAGGGCTTGACCACGACGAGTTTAAAAAAAATAGGGTCCGATTATCCCACTGGTTGACAATGTGCACAAAACCGTTTGCCTTGGGACTGTGAAGTGGTTGCTGATGTTTTAAACGTGGGTTCTGTCCTTAATTTGACCAATAACGGCAATTCTGCTTATTTACACTTCCATTTAAATGAAAATGGGCTTCATCACTCCAAAAGATAGTGTAAATACCGTTCGGAATCGCTCTAACATTGTCTCACATATTTTTTTACGTAAATTTAAGCGCTTGCACAATTTGAATCTTAAAAGGGTAAAATCTAAGATCCTTCTTCAATATTTCGTGCACTATCGTTTTTGGAAGCCCCTAGGGTAGCCGCTCTCTTCCGTACGGACTGACGTGGATTATCGTGCAATCTGTTCGCGACGAGTTCAATGTTTTCGTTTGTTCTCGACGTCCGACTGGGTCCCGGCCGTGGGTCGTTTGTTGTTAAACTTGTTGCCCGGAAACTCCGGACCCAAGATCGAATCAAATCTACACTTGGCGCTTCACGTGAACGTCGAATATTGTAACGCGTATAAAACTGTCGACGGTCAATTGCACACGAATCGTTCGCTTTGAATAACGCTTCTATTGCGAACTCCCGTCCACTGCAACATCGTGACTAAATAATCAGCACGAATGACGAAACTAACGCGGCCCCCGCCTCGCTCCTCCGCTTAGCCGTTATCGAGAAATTTGAAATTGAAAACCTAAATCTGCCACGGGACACCCTGTACATAGTAGTAGCAGAAAAATGCGTGACGATAGTGAGTTTTGTAGAGTTCTGCGAGATAATTGAACGATATCCAGCTCTTTACGACTATACCAATTTGTATGCTTCTTCTGAAGACCGTGTTTTACTGTCGACAATAGAATGTGGAAACATTCTAGTGACTTTTTATACACTAGGAAAATGATCAGGATATTCGCATAATTTTTCCATTATTTTAAAATATCTATGCTCTTGTGACATTTTCCACACAGGGTGCACCCAATGTCTTCGGTGTCTCTGCACATTAATGAGTTGCAGCAAAGCAAGCGCATCTTCGTCGTCTGAAGAGGAAGACATGCTATCACGATAAAATCAGCTTGTATAATGACTAGTTGCGGCGTCTCTTCGCCTCTTTGATATAATCGCGTCCGTGCCTTATCTGTTCCACGCCTGCTCTGCGCCTGCGCCGCGTCTTCACCGTACACCGTTTCTGTGTAATGCGCGCCTTGCTATATTCTCTTGGGCGTAGGAAAACCCGGACTGTCCGAGGCTTGATCTGAGTTCGTTAAAGTGCTAAGTAAGGCTCACGTGGATTACTACATTTACATGTTTAGGTGTAAAAGAACTTTATTACTACTTACATAACTCGCGTATCAATGGCATGCTTTATTTTTATTATAGCTAAAAACTGCGCAGCTCAGCGGCAGCGGCGTCAATCTAAGTAGGACTGTTAATAAATATTTTAAGTAGCTAGGTACTAGTAATTCTGATCCTAAAGTTTCTCATCTTCACACTATGCGTCTAAGATGTAACCATAATCTTACTAACTGGAACCAACCATTAGTAGTGATGACATGTTTTTCTGGTAGCACAAAAGTTTGATTATAGGCCTGCGCAGACGAGGGACTTTTATCCGCGGACAAATTGGAATCGTATAGAAATCCCGGCAAAGTCCTACGTGTGCGTTAGATTTCCTACGATTCCAATTGTCCAGGGACAAATTGTCCATCGTCTGCTCATAGCCTAAGTGCTTCTTCACACGTACCATAACCACACCACGTGGCCGGGCGTATATTTCGTATTGAAAATGAATAGGACTATTCACACGTACCACATTTTGCAATCGTTATCGACCGTGTGTGTGATACCGACCACATCGCAACCACAACGCAACCACCAGCGACACTGCGAACTAGTGGCCGACCACATCGTAAACACAACTTTGCATTAGTGTTTCCGTTATGAAAACCGGGTCGAACTGTGTCTGCACACCACGCAACCGCATCGCAACTACTGGCGACAACGCAACCACTGGCGACAACGCAACCACATCGACATTTTGTCGGTACCACAACTACAAAAAGCTGCAGCGACACTATTCACACGTAACCACTGCTTGACAGCATTTTGTCGTTGCGACGTGGTGTGGTTGTGGTACGTGTGAAGAAGCCCTAAGACTTGTGGACCATAACACAGTGTTATTTTTTCAAATCCAATTTATTGATTAGGTTAGCCAGGTAATCAAAGAGAGAAATGGCGTTTGGGGTTGGTTGACATAATAAGAAATGTTATATTTGCAATTGGTCAGTTACTTATTTTTGATAAAGAATCGTTAAACTTATAATTTAATACGTGATTCAAAGGATTATGAATAAGAGACAAAAATAAGAAAATGGAAACTGTCAATAGATAAAAAAGTAAATGTTTTGTTGTGAACGTTCTAACTTTATAATCGGTTTAAGTTAAGTATTTGGTTTTTTGAGACTATTGAATAGAAATACAGCTGTTTAATTACTCATTCCTTTTCATGATTTTCCAATTGCATAATTAAGTATTGCGTACTTGATTAGGTATTGTATTAGTCAACCTAGCCCAGGGGGCCTAAAATGGACGCTTTAGCAGAATCATAATATGATCTGCGTACAATTCATACATCCCACAATTCATCTGTTTGACAGCTGCTATTTGACATTAGACTTCATTAGAGCAATTAATAATTTGTGGACCATTTTACGAAACTCCATACAAACTGTCAAACAGATGTATTGCGGGATATGAATTGCACGCAGTTTCATATTATGATTCTGCCAAAGCGTCCATTTTAGGCCCCCAGACCTGTAGCCAACCTACCCTGGCCTTGCGGTAGGTTGACTTAAGATTTCTTGCTCTGAAAAACCCAATAAGATAAACTAAGTTAAAGATGTTAATTATTTTATTCGGCTAATAGCATCACTATAGAATAAAGGCATTTGTGCATGTAGATATTAAAATACAAGATGTACAGACGCCAGCAGGTCAAGCTACCCGAAACTGTCAAATTTTGCCAATCAACCTTGAACCTTAAGATAAAGCGATAAAGTTGAAAATCTATTAAAGAAATTTGACAGATTGTAGTAGCTTGATGAGCTGGCGTCTGTACTATAGACCAATAAGTGTAAAAGTTACGACAACCAGCTCGTCTCCCTGACTCTCCTGAAGGCCGAAACTTTGTCGACGGGGCAGCAATGTTACGCTAGCGTTGCTATGGATGTGCACGCTTCATCATGTCATGAACTCGGTGACTTTTGTAAATGTTCAAAGGACTTCGTTGACAGTTTCGCAATTTTGTACCTTTGTAGGTAAACAGCTCAAAGGAAGTACAAGAAGTAGACAGGCGTACGCTAAGCGTAAAATGCCGGATACGCGTCACTATCTACACCTTGCTTGAACAGTAGGACCACGGAGACGGACACAGAATAGAGCTATAATATATCACATCAGTTATTTGATAACGTTATTTGGGATAGCGTTTACAACAGTTATTCATTTAGGCTTTCTTTTTTGGAGTAGTACCTACCTACAATAATAGTCAGCGTAAAAATATCCGCAAAAAGAAAATTGTAGGTGCCAACATGGAGTAGAAATTAAAACTAAACTCATTTATAAAGCTGTTACTGTGACTTTTTGTAGCGATATAAACTGGATCTCTTCGCGACACTTAGCTATTCCGATTGGATCCCTTAAAGCTGATCCACTATTGGTCCTGGCATAACTGGCGACAATAGCGGTGACGCAAGCAAGGTAAAAATCTAGTGACTAAACGCTGCAAAAAGTCGCTGTGTAACTGCCAAGTAAAAAAAAAGGATGGTAAGTTTTTGGTTAACATTGGTTGGATTATTCATAGTATCAAAGCCGGCGACTGACCTTACGTTACGACGAATGTTATAGGTCAGTACAGCTAGCCGATCCGCTCGCTGCGAGCGCCGCGTAGAGCCGGTTGTCGGTATTTTTGCGAATCCCGAGTGTTACGTTAGTACGTTACGCCTTAATTATAGGTCAGTACAACCCCAACCGTCGTCGCGAGCGCATGTGTCAATCGGGTATCACAGTTTCGAAGTGTTTACCAAAGGCGGAGCGCAGTCGAGCACTATGCTCGACTTGAGCAAGGGTACAGGTCAGTCAGGTAATGCCGTAACGTAACACGCTCGCCTTGAATGTTACGTTACGGCCAAATGCTCATGTCAGTCGCCGGCTTACAGGACCTACCTTTACTTAAACATGCCTACATGTATTTGGTAACTTACAAATGGCGAACATTTTGGTTCAGCACGCAGTCGACTCGCGGTCATCTGAGATTTATTTTGTGTTTTCTGTCATTTATCCTCCACACGTTGTCTGACTTCGTCAAATACATTGAACTATTTACATAACAATAGACGGGACATAGCGAACAAAATCGTATTTTGATACATTTGTCCTAGTGGGCAAAAGTCGCTCAGTCTAGTGTGGTACGCCTGCATGACAACTTGTCAAGTCGCAATTAGCATTCGTGTCCACCAAAAGAAAACGATTTTCGAAGTAGGTAGGTATAATGTCTAATTGTGCAATAAGGTAACGTGTCAAACTAAACTTTTATTGAATTTTGCTATATTACGCTAGATGGCGTCACTGAGACATGGGATCACAAATTTTCAATGACTTACTTCTGATTGCCTCTCTATAATAAGTATCTATCTTTTAAATCTCTTTGGACTTCGCCTACGATCCAGAATGAAAAACAGCCTCTCTTCCCAGCGGAGTAATTGCGTAACACACTATCAGTAGCCATGGATTTCATTTTGACAGTTCCACAACATTCTATTTACGTTGTTGGGCAGACAGACACCTGTAATGATAGTTGAAAGGGAGATTTTAATAAATAAGTAAATAATACATCTTTCCCCCAAAGGGCGTGTCGCGCGACGAGCGGTGCCTTTGTGTTGCGTCGCGAGTCTGTAGAAGCCTTTATTTACGTTGTTGAGCAGACGAATTTTTTAACCTATGAAGCAACGGATTAGCAATATCCTTCAAAAGTCTCGGATTGTGATTCAAACTGTGTTACGCAATTAGGGTACAGGCTACGCCGCGATATTTTTAAGTCCGTCCGAACGTGGGCTTACCCTGGAGTATTTGGATGGATAAAGGGTAGAAAACAAGATGTTAACTGGAGGGGTGTACCTACCTTATCCATAGCAGTCGCAGTTCCGTAGTAGACAGTAGGTTTTTTAGTTCATACAAAAAACAAAAAAAAACTTAAACACTAAATTAGTGAGGACTCATTTATTGTTTATGTAGGTACTACGTACATGGTGTTGCCTAAAACTATGGTTTGCTAGAAGAGCGGAGGCCGCCACATAGCGTCTGCAATTTACCGGTGAATGACGTCACTGGAACGTTACGCATGTAAGTTGGTGTGTTTTTCCTAGAGAGCGTTTTTGACGTAAAGTCAACTCCGCTCTCCAAAGATATCATTTTCATGACAGGCATCACTACGGCCGTTATGTACCGCCGACCGCTCTACTAGGAAACCGTAGCTTAGAGGCGATCTGTAGGCTAATTCACGTAACTAAAGATGTTAAGTTGCAGTTAACTTTCGATCAAAATAACTGTTTTCGTATTCTCTACCGCTGGCAGATACGCTCGCGTCAAGTTCGCGTCACGCGAGCGGAATAGGAGCACATTCTACTGCGGGGCGAGCACGGCCTATTGTGACATGACTTGAGTCACACATTTTATCACAGTTTGAGCGATAAAACCGTTTTGTCTTAAAATGCTAGCACAAATTGACAAGACATAATTTATCATGTCTTGGCACGCCCGTGCTCGGCCCGCAGCTACGTGAATAAGATTACAAGAATACGGTTCAGCACTCGAAACTTGAACCTAACTGCACCGCAACAATCATAGGTACTGATCATCAGAGATGCACACAGGCTGGGGCTAGCGTATATTTCAGTTGCCAATACTCATAAACCTCTATTCAACACATTTGCGCAACTTAATGATTAACATTCAACGTTGCAGTTCTTTGGCATTGCTTTTTTACCAGATAGGCAGGTATACCAGGTACCAATAAAAGTGGTGAATCTCCGACTGCGGCTGATAACGCGTCTCATAATTTTAAATTTAACTAGAAAAGTTACCTAAGGAATGGCACCAAAGTGTCGCAGGTCCTTAAACGCTAAAAACGCCGAAAGACCACGCGGTATACTTGGTCTGGTTACGTGTCCTGGAGCAATCGGATAACAAATAAATTTGTTTGTTGTCATCGTCGCTGGGGCTGTACCTACTGTACGCCTATCTACTCTCATATCTTAAGCCCGCTTGTAGACGTCCGTTGTTTTCACCGGACAACGGACCGTTTTTTTGCCGGACTCGCAGTGTTGTATGGCTTATAATGAATGTGTGTACATGCACCGGACCCCGGACCGGTATCCAACTCATACAAATATGAAAAACACGGTCCGTGGTCCGATGGAAAAAACGGGCGTCTACAAGCGGCCTTATGGTTTGTCTGCTGGTCTGCCACCACCTCACGCCAACCATTTCTTTGTCTTTACTAGGTCAGATCTTGGATCGATAAAACAGTAAAATATCTGCTCTGGCCCTTAACGCTTCTCTCTAATTCTGTTAGCAGCCGGTGGAAGGGTTTCAGTTGCTGTCAGTGACTCAGCCTGTCGTATGATGCATGGGTCACTAACTGCAAATATAGGGGAATTAGGTATCCTTTGCAATGTTTCTAGTAAATATGAATAGTAGGTACTAGGTAAACAAGAAATTGCTGTTTGATTGGCTCGCACTTGTATAGTTTACGACGTACGGCATTTCATACAAACTTTCAAGCCCTTGTTTTTCGAAATGACTGAACCGATTTTAATAAAACTTCATACGCATAAGCAGGATAGAAATGCCTAAAAAGTTAGTTAAGAACATTTTCGTAATGTCTTATTTAAAAACAGATATCTGGAAATCTGTTTCTATGGAAAATTTAAAATCGGTCTAATTTGGCTGTAATAAATTTTGACCTTTTTTTATCCTGCTTAGGCGTTTGAAGTTTCATTAAAATCGGTTCAGTCATTTCGAAAAACGGGCTTGAAAGTTTGTATGAAATGCCGTAAGTCGTAAACACTCTAAATTCAGCCGTTTTCAGTAGATACTAAAGTAAAATCTCAATTGAGTTCAGAGTTCCGTGTTGAAGAAAATTGTGTTCGAAGTGAAAACTTCGTAGGGGAAAAACGTATGAGTTCGCGTCACCGACATGCTAATGTGACGTGTTGCGCCAGACTGGAGTCGCACAGCGGTCTGTGTACATGTATACTTAATGGCAGTCCCTATGACAGCCAATTTATGAAGTAAAACTTCTTTGGGCACGCTTGACTTGGGGAGTAAGCTGGTGAATGCATGACGAGAGCGTTACGGAAGTATAATTAGTATTAATATTTGTAAGTTTTACTTCAGTCGTGTGGTCTGAAGCACACTCGCTTTTTTTTATAATGAAAAATTAAAAAATGAAATGAAAAAGTGTTTATTCAGATTATTAATATAAAGACATAATATTTACTTCTGCCAAACTGTACAGCAGTTTGTTGGCAGACGTAGCTCCTTTTTTTTCTAACTAATGTTTAAAATTTGGTTTTTATAATGACACTTTTTCACATAGGTTACCTATAGGTTAAACAAACAAACAATTTAATTTTGATGTAGGTATGGCTTACCTCACCATCCAATTGTTATCAAGCAGCACGTACGCGATATATGTACCACCTATTGTAAACCTGCTGTGTTGTTTCAACGATTGTGAGAAATTATTAACTTTTGGCGCTTGTAATTTAAACATAGCCGCGTAGGCGTAATAGAAATGGAGGAAACGAAAGAAGCAGGCACCTTTAATAAAATGCACAGCCAAAAGTCACAATGTAAAGGAAAACGTTCAGGACGATCAGGACAAGACACTATTAACCAAAAAGGAATGGAAATCCTCGGACCAGACACAAAAACTTCCTTCTTCTTATTGAGAGAACTCTTCCTCTTCTTAAAGTCTACCTAACTACAGTGCTGCGGATTTTGCAGACTAGGGCTACGGACCAATTATCCTGTTTTAAATTTTATTGAATTCATCTACCTACTTCCTAAAAAAGGAACTCATCAAAGTATATCACAGGTACCGTAAACCTGAAACCTGTCGCTTATTTACATTTCTTTAATGTAACCTATAACCTATCTGCCGTACGTAGTCTACAGACGTAGTCCCACAATTATCGAGCAAAATAGGATAGTGTGATGTATGAAAATATTATTAAAACCTTCGAGAATAATCAATCGAAATCTAAACAGGAAAAACCCATGCTGCGGGGCGAGCACGGCCTACTGTGACATGACTTGAGTTGAGTCACACATTTTATCACAGTTTGAGCGATAAAATCGTTTTGTCTTAAAATTGACAAGACATAATTTATCATGTATTGTCACAAACGTCTTGGCACGCCCGTGCTCGGCCCGCAGCGCTTTCTTTTTCTACGACTTTGCTCTACAATTTTTTTATTATACAGTGCGAGTCTTGATAATATGCACATATTGAAATGAGGGAAACTCAACTTAATTTTAACGACGGAAAAAATATTTAAAAATATATAAAAAAAAGGTTCTCCCTGCTAAAGTAAAGTAGGTACGTAGCCGAGTGCAAGGCCTTTCTTTAACAGTTGGTAGGAGTTGTGATTGACTTATAAACATGGTATTTTTACTTTTAGAAAGCTGATACGATGGAGAATAATTTAAAGTAATAAAAAGGGTAGGTAATCAGACTTTCACTGAGATATTTTACAATTGTTGTAAAAATTTATGAGAAAATTTCAGTTTTTTGTTATAAAAGCACCCTAATTCTCAATTGAGGGCGAGTTTTTTCTTTAAATTTTTATTATATGAAGACGCCCTATTATTTCCAGTCATTACTGAGTTTGTTTTATCGTAATAGATCCTTTAGTTTAAAAGTTGTACCGATTTGTTTACACAGGGTCACAGCAGCAAACAAAAGTTTAATAATTGCTATAAAAAAACTGAATTGTTCTTGAAGATTTTTTTTTTAAATCCTTTGTTAAAATTAAGCTTACTTTCCCTCAGTTCGATATGTGCACATTATCAAGACACACTGTATTATCGCGGGGAAAATAAAAAATAAAATAGCTAGTTAATATAAATACTTAAATAACGTGTAATAGTTAGTTAGTTGGTTATTACTTAGTCGGCTGTCAATATAGTAATTCTCATGGCAAGTTCTCAACGAAACGCCGTGTATTTACAATAAGGTAAGTACGCCATCATTCTTCTGCCCTTATCCCAATTTATTTGGGGTCGGCGCAACATGTCCCTTTCTTCCATACTTCTCTATTAGTAGTCATCTCAGTACTCACACCCTTTCTAGCCATATCATCTTTCACACAGTCCATCCATCGTTTCTTTGGTCTCCTACTCTTATAGCCATCGACATTCATACTCAAACCTTCCTCACGACATTTTCCTCATTCCTCCGCATCACATGCCCATACCATGACATCGATTTCCGCAAAACTTTTCAGTCGCCGGTGCCACAAGTACACCGAACGCGAATATTTACTGGATGACAAGTTCTGCCCAATAAAAATGGTTGGCAGATATTACAGTTTTTCAGGGGTCGACTTCATCAATGCACTGTATTGCTGTGACCTCTGGAAATAACGCAACAACCGCGCGTGATTTTATTTCGTTCCTTATGGGCGCTGTTTACGATGCAACAATAATATACTTAAGTACAAAATTTTATTTGTCTATAAAAAAATTGCTCCTAAATGCAAAATCTCTTTTCTACAATACATAAAATTAGAGGAAGACCAAGAATATCATAGGTAAATATAGTAAAAATAAAACATCTACGGGTAAACGGACGAAGGTTCGATTTCATAATAATGTATCGAATTTGCCTATGTACCTATTGCTTCAACATTGATATTACGAGGGCGGCACTGAAAATTTCGGGAATCAAGGAAGTGACACAACAATACTATTTAAAAATGTATTTATTGCTTTTCGAAGTATTCTCCGCGAAATTTGACACATTTTTCCATACGATGGAACCAATCATTGAAGCAACCATTCCATTCGGAAGTTGGGGTCTCCAAAATGGCCGTTTTGTAGGCGTCCACAGCTTCTTCAGGGGATGAAAATCTCTGTCCACGCAATTTATTCTTTATTTTAGGGAAAGTATAGAAATCATTAGGGCTTAGGTCGGGGCTGTACGGCGGATGGTCTAATAATTCTATGTTTTCTTGCTCTAAAAACTCTTTTGTTCTGTGCGCGGTGTGAGAACTCGCATTGTCGTGATGGAGGATGATGCGGCGGTTGCAGTTCTCTTTACGGAGTTCAGAAACGACCTGTGGCAAACAAATGCTAGCATACCATTCTGCATTAACCGTTCTTTGTCCCTCAAGAGGAATAGTCGTAACATGGCCGGTTTTAGAGACAAACGTGGCCACCATTTTTTTTGCAACTCTCCGTGAACGAATAATTTTTGTTGGCTTTAACTCATTTTCGAACACCCAAACTCGTGACTGGTTTTTTGTTTCGGGTTCGTACGCGTATATCCAGGATTCGTCACCTGATACAATGTTGTATACTGCATTTGAGGATCCTGCGTGGAATCTTTCGAGAGTTCTGACGCACCAAATAACGCGAGCCGCTTTTTGCTCTTCACAGAGCGAATGCGGTATCCATCGAGAAAACAACTTTTTTACACCTAATTGTTCATGCAAGATTATTTGTATTTGACTCATGCCAATGTCTAAAGTTGCCTGAATTTCGCGGTATGTCACATGTCGATCTTCCTCAATCAGCTTACGCACAGCATCAACGTTTTCTTGGGTGACTGCAGTTTTTGGACGACCTTGACGGGGATCATCACTGAGCTTGACACGTCCACGTTGAAATTCAGCAAACCAGCGATAAATTGTGGTTTTGGATGGGGCTTCATCACCAAATGCAGAAATCATCCGGTCAACACACTGTTTTTGTGTTAAACCACTTCGAAAGTCATAATAAATCATCGCTCTTGAATTTTCTCGAGTCAATTCCATTTTCTCAACGACTAAACAAGTTTGACAAAACCTTGTGACAAGACCGAGAATCTTTTTTTAAATAAATAAATGGTATTCGATTTTTAAAACCAAGGAGTTTGCAATTAAAAAGATTTTAATATGACAGGAACAGTGGAAATATTCCATTCCCGATACTTTTAGTGCAGCCCTCGTATGCTTAACATTTGTTTTCACCGGGTATTAGCCGCGATATTTTCAATTTAGGTGAAAACACTAAAGTGCAGTAGGCACCTTATTTGACTGAGGATTTCATAATTCATTGGTAACAGAAATAGCGAAGGTCCTAGGGTACTCCCTTGTGGTACCCCATAGTTAATCTCTATTGGTGTATATTGTCGCTTACGCATGATTTGCAATTTTACACAGTGGGTGCCTTCTGAATTATATTTCGAGGAAAAGACTTGCGTATCCCTGGAGCCCACATTTTTGCGGTTTTTCAAATATTTCCACGATGGCCAGATGTGATCGAACGCTTAAAATTAGGTAAATGAAATTATGGATTAACACAGTATTGAAGATTCGTATCCCTATTGTTAATATCCTTTTAAAATATGTCGTCGGTGTGCAAACCAATCTTATATGTGTTATTGAGGATTATTGTCTCATGATGCGTGCTGCTTCGTGATCTTTGTACAATTCAAAGGAGTGCTAAGCAACACTGCGGAGTAGATAGTTATATTTTGTAAGTACATTAATTTGGCGACGAAAGCTGTTAGGAGGTACCTACGTCGGTACATAATTTTGATTATTATGAAGCGTTAACGTTAATCGAACAGCAACATAAATTGAACGATGTTTTATAACATTATTATCCTGTGCCGGTTCTAGGCTAGTTTTAGGTTGGAGCGAGATCTGAACATGGTGCCCATGGACCCCTAAATACACAAAGTTGCAAACTTATTTTTCACTCTTGAAAAATCATGCAAGATTCCAAAGAGTTTTTTTTTTATGGGAACCGGCTTTTCTCAGTGAGGTGCGTGCATCTTCATCTACACATCGTGCTGTTAATGGATGCAGCTATGCTTTTACAAAGAACCTAGGCTGTAAGAGCGAACGAAGCGATCTCGAAAATTTTAGCACCCTGCTCGATAAATTATTCCAATAGAAAAATCCAATAACCTGCTCAACTTTCTTGCAACCTTTAGGATGCCTAATTGCCGAGAAGTATTAGGTGCAAGGGGCGCTTACTCCTCTCAGCCTCTGTCAAATTTTATCGATCGCTGAGGCGCCAATCTAAAAGGGGGCACTAAAACAGGCTGAAGAAGGCGCCTGTGTAGTCAAAAGTGTTTCGCGGGCCGCCTTTGGGACACAGTTCTATTCTGAAACTGCTTTGCTGACAGAATAGTGCAGTGCTAGAGAGCTGTTGTTGTTTTTACAACCAAACAATAAATACAATACGCAATGAAAATCCGCGTCAGAACGTGGGGTAAACCCTGCGTTCCGGTTACGAAAAGTAAAATTTCAACGATATACGTTTTTTGTTTTCTTAAATTTATGAGGCGATCAGCAGCCTCTGGCTTAGGGCTCCATTCGCCCTATGGAAGGACCGTACATGTTTTCTATCAGTAGTGCAACTTAATTTTAGCTTGAATTTTCAATTTGAAGAGTTATGAAAAGGGTCCATTCATACATATCTACATGCATAAATCCAGATTCGCGCGTAGGTACTTCTATGTTTAAATGTAATTTAAATGAGAAATGATAAAAAATCTATCCCGAACTTTTGAAGTGAGTGAGTAAGAGGCCGTTATCACCCGACCATAAGTGAGTAAATAACCTAATTTACCGTCTTATAATCCTAACTAAAAAGTGTAAAATAAAAAAAGTAAATTCATTTCAATTATTGTTAAGAAGATGCCTCCGACTGCATGAGATTGTTTACAGTATTAATTATATAAATCTTGTTTCCATCTTATTTTAAGTTCACTTTTTACGCAGTCGGTACTATTTTTGTTTTAGGTACTATTTTTGTCACGATAGATTAGACTGGTCGTTAGTTTTGAAAATGATTTTAAACGTTGGTCAACTTAGGACAAGTTATCGTTACAACCTATAGAAAAACAGCTCCAGACAAGACTAGGTACCTATTCAAAATTTTAAATTATATAGTTAGGTCCTGAGGTCAAATATGTCGTTGGTTGGCTCTCTGTTGTAGCTATCAATTCTGTTGAATTAAATGTGCACATGGAGTCGTCGATGGCATAAGTATTGACGCTCTGCTGGACGATGCTAATCGTTCTGACGCTAAGTGGCAAGCAGGGGTGGTGTGTGGTGAAGCAAGAGTAAATTAGATCATATTCGTGTAGCTTGTTCAACGGATTGGTCGAGCTTAGCGATTGATCTGATCGGATCAACAGCTACACTTTTCTGATCAGATGGATCTGAACGTAAAACTGGCAGTTTATGGGCGCTTTAAAGCATCTAAATTAAAACTACAACAATCACAGTATATCACGAATTATTCCACTTTGCCCCACCAAGCAGGGGCCACTGGTGGGCTTGATTTTGGAGAAAATAGAAACTGAAGTAGGAAGGTAGGTTACCTACATAAAGGTAATCGGTATGATGGCTGGGTCTAATTTGGCTGTAACTAAATTTTTCGGAAATGTTCTTAACTGACTTTTTAGACCTTTGTATCCTGCTTATGCGTATGAAGTTGGGGTTGGACAAGGGCTTGAAAGTGTGTATGAAATGCCGTACGTCGTAAACGCTCTTAAACTGGAAGCCAGCCCCGATATAGATGGGAGAAGGCTAGCCAAATTGCCATAGGTTTTCGCTATTACAATGATATGTAACCAGGGGGCCTAAAATGGACGCTTTGGCAGAATTATAATATTATTATGATCTGCTTACAATTCATATCCCGCAATTCATCTGTTTGGCAGTATTGTATGGAGTTTCGTAAAATGGTCCACAAATTATGAATTGCTGTCTAATGTCAAATAGCAGCTGTCAAACAGATGGATTGCGGGATGTATGAATTGTACGCAGATCATATTATGATTCTGCTAAAGCGTCCATTTTAGGCCCCCTGTAAGTTCTGTATCTACCTTTTCTGCTAGTGTAAAATACTATGCCCGAAGTAAATGCACGTTACGCCGCGTCCTATTTCAAAGTGATCGTCTCGCTCATTTATGTCACTTTTTGTTCGGTGAACCTGAACGCGTGGTCGCGCCGGCAGAGGGCGTTTTCCGAACAAAAAGTGACATAATTATGCACAAGACGATCGCGTAATTTTGCGCGCCCTTGAAGCTCTAAAAAACTCAGGCTTCTAATTCAATGCAATAAAAAAATATGGCGATTTATGTGATATATTTTGATACTTGCAAGTAAATCAAAACCAGGGTACTTCCCGTTGACCTAGAATCTTGGTTTGGGAAGTCCGAAAACCGTTAATTTGTAGTTCTAACACATAAAAAATGCGATTACAAACCTACATTTTCAGTTAGAAAATTGACCATGGCGTATATCAATGTATGGGAGAACATGTTTTTCAACTACAACGTTAAGTTTGTTTTTGGAATAAATTCATCCCAACTACGGAACCGTTCATTGTGCGTGGTCTGACATGCACTTGGCATGTTTTTTTTTTCTTTCGCCGTATTCAGCCATAGTTAGCCTAAGGCTGACCCCACATTAGGCGTGCGCGTTCCTCGGGCGTGGAGCGTCGCGTTTTGATGCCCTGCGGCTAGTAGTAATGGCATACTTCATTATAATAATGAAGTAATTATCGTTATTAGCAAATAGCTTAGCAATAGCAATTAACATAAGACTCAAGAGTTCACACGCTAATGAAATTCGAAATCGCATTAATTGCCATTACTACCTGCGGCGTGTGTGGATAGTACATGCGGTGCGCACGCGGCGCTCGAGTCGCTCACACGCCCGAGGAACGCGCACGCTTTATGTGGGGGACGCCTTAGTCAAGAAACAACCGAACATTCGGCCGACACTTCGGATTTATGTTCGTAGTAGACCCCCAGCATCTTACACTTACTATCGATATTTGAATAGCATCATAAACTTACCAAATACGCAGTTCAAATCAAAAACCCAGATGATAAAAATAAATTCAATTAAAGTTGTCTATATAACATCTTTTCAAAGACTATTTGCCTGCCTTTGTCACAAACAAAGGGTAAAACCTAGTACAATCTATTCAAGAGTCCATAAAACCTACCTCAGCCGCCGCCACCTCACTGTTTATCTCGCTCGCGGTCACGCGAGTAAGCGAGACAGGGCGGAAGGGAGAAGACTCCAAGGCGGCCGATAGTTATGGGTAATTTTTTACGGTGAAAATAATGGTAATTTGAAAATAATAAAAAAACATAGTATCTGCTTTATATTATATTATTATGTATTTAGTTCAGTTATTAATTATTAGGTAAGTATACAAAGTTTCGTGATCTAATTTGAAGAACCTACTTAATTTTTTATTCTGTCGAGAAAATGTTACTTATATAACATAGTACCTACCTACTTAAGACGCAGATATATGCCCGTGACCTTGAGTGGTTAGCTTGCGTGTTCTGTACTGAGCTCACGCAACGCGTCGTACGTTCAGCCAGTATTAGGACTCGCCCATCAAGGAGCGCTGTCCCCAATTTGACCCATTATTAATTTATTATAAGTACACAAATAAAAGATATTTTAATAAAACGCGTATACTAAAAGATCAATGATTAAATTATCTATAAATTGGTGAAGGTTTCAGAAAAATACGCTTGGTAGATTTTACGCCATTCTCAGTTTTTTGTCCGCGTTAGACATAACTTTACAAATTAATTTCACTATGTAATATAAACATAATCTAAAATATTCACATAGTAAATTATTGAGAAAATGCTCCTATTTATCATATATTTTTTTCAAATCATTAACACTACCTACTCGTTTAGAGTTTTAGACGTGATCTTCAGTATAAAATCATTAAAAGTCTGTTATCGTCCCCTATATCATTAATCCTCAACTTTACAATACATTTACCTCAAAAGTAGTTGCAGTATTTTAGTTATAGGTAAGTAACTAGGGACCCGCCCCGGCTTCGCACGGGTGCAAGGCTGATACTAAATATACTTACTACAGAATGTCTTTTTATACAAAGTTCACAGCTTTTTTGTCATTAGAAAATACAAATATGTTTTCTTTAGAGGTTACTCTTGAAAGAGCGAATGAAATGGCCATGTGAAAAACACTCAACGCAAATCTAAATGATGGTTATCCCTAAGAGTTACGAATGACTTATTTTTCTATCCCTGTAAAGCGAGCCTGTCCCGCGCGGGACATTTAATTTTGGGCTAATAATCGGGACGTCTGGCAACACTGAGTTAAGTCCTACAATTACCTACTGTGTAGAAGTTTTATCACTGTGGTGTATTCTAAAACGGATAAATACATTTTTGTATCTGAACATAATTATACAGTCATATAGTTTTATCTAGTATTATAGCATGTCCTATGCAAAAATAGAAAAGGAAATTGAAATTCTAGATAGTCTCAAAGATATTTATTATTTAATAATGCACATAAAACATTATTAGTATGTAGGTACAATTACCATACTATATATTACAATATAATTATATTACATAGGTACGATGTAATTAATTACTATACTATGTTTTACAATACGAAACAACGAATTAATCAGGTTTTAGTACAGAGATAACTAGTGGGACGGAGACCAACATTTATGATACTTTTTATCGAGAAACTACGCGAGCTAAGCTGCGGGCATCAGCTAGTATCTATAATAATAGTGAATCGCACTTATTCCGCTGCTGGTAACCGAATCTCGGTTTGATTTCTTTTTGCCCAGCCTAAATACAACACCACGACGCCAGCAGGTCAACCTACCCGAAACTGTCAAATTTACCCAATCAACCTACAACCTTATGCTTTAAAGATAAAGTTGAAAATCTTTTAAAGAAATTTGACAGGTTGTAGTAGCTTGATGTGCTGGCGTCTGTACATAACATGTGCGCAGTATCCAACCGTGCGCCTTCTACTCAGACATGAACAATAGTAATGGTACTATTGTTCATGCCTGAGTAGAAGGCGCACGGTTAAGCTATCATCGCCCATGCGATGATAGCTTCTCGTCTTCATTCGTTGGTCAATAAAAATATATGAATAATAAATCCTAGACCTTACATACTGTATTCGGACACGTAATAACCAAACGTCTTTCTTTGCAATGTAGTCGCTGAGACCCCCTTATTTGTTGCTCTCGGTACACTTCAATATTATACATGCCCTGTATTATGTGCTCGGCCTAATAACTACGGGCTAGCTTCATTTGTACGTACCAACGTAATCAGAATAAAGATTATCTTCTGTAAGATTTGGGAAATCGTCAAAAATAGGCTGATCACCAGTGCAGAATGTGGTATGGCAGTATTAATGCGGAATTAAGTAACTTCAGATTTTTTTAAAGAACTGGGTGAACTAGGTATAGTTCTTCGGAACCGGCTCTGCAGATACCTCTGAAGAACAGGGTATACTCGAGTGCATGCTCTAGTCAGAAGTCCGAACGTCTGACAACCAGTCTGCCAAGGCCCAAGGGGCCGTTGTGCCGATGTTAGAGATCATCTAATTTAAAATTGGACGCCCCTCCACTGATTTTAGCATACACATTTGAAATGCTTATAAACAAATTGGGTTTAGTCCCATCTCTTCCCCTTCCCATCTCTTCCCTATACGTTTAAACCTTGAAAAGGACATTTTTGTTGGTATTATAAACGCCTAGGGGAAGAGATGGGACTAAACCACAAATTGGAGGACGTGCAATTTTAATCTCTACGATCTCTGCCCAGTAACTTGGTTGTGGAGGTCAGCTAGGCAGTCGCTTCTTGTAAAATACTGGTAATCAGCTGCATCCAGTTCGACCAGAATTCACCAGAAGCCAACCCCAAGATAGTTGGGAAAAAGGCTACGGAGATGAAGACTTAAGGGTTCTAAAATGAAGCTTATTTCTTCGGAAAGGTGGAGGAACGCGCAATTTCAAATAAGACGCTTGTGTCGGTAGGTACTGTATCTACTGGAATCGCGGGCGATCAGAGTGGGGACACTGCATTGCCCACCGAGCGATTTCAGGTAATACGGTGGCACTGTGATCACGTTCTGCCGTGCATAGCAAGGCTCAGGGGAGACCTCTTTATAGTCTCCCCAGAGACGTGCTCTTTTTTTTTTGGGTGGGAAATTATCAAATAACTTCTACCGCTCTGGGCGGCGCGGGAGGGCGTGTCAGACTTTTACTGACTAAAACCCACCCGTATTCCTTCATTTGCCTGTGTGCCAGGGATATCCCTTTCGGACAAACTCGCAACCCGTCTCTAACAGGCGTTCCGGATTGGTCTATTAAGAGGTAACGGGATCCCCTTCATGTGCTGATAGTGATCACTGGGGTGGTTTTAGTGAGGTAAGAATCTCCCACACTCCCTCTTTTTAGGGTTCCGTACCAAAATGGTAAAAAGAAACCCTATGGTGAGACTAAGTCTGTCTGTCTGTCTGTCACACCTGGATATCTCAAGAACTACTAATGCTATCAACTTGAAATTTAGAATAGTTTTAGTTAACGTTTGCCAAACTATTTTGCATACAAGAGAGAAATTAAAAAAAAAATATCTGTTTTGCAAAAGGGACTGAGAGGGCGTTTTAAAAAATTTAAGTGGGTAATATAAAAGAACGCTGTTTGCACATTCTCAAAAATATTTTTCTTGTTTTTTTGGCAGCATAGTTTTCGACTTTTGACGAAAAATGTAAAAAAAAAACCGTTATCCCCCCTTATCTCCGAAGTTTGCATAGATAAAAATCTGAAATTATGTGATAGAAGTGTATGTAAAGATGACAGGAAAAATAAAACGATGTCTCTAAATAGGACAGTTTTTCAGAAATCATCAACATCATATATACGTACGGAACCCTCGGTGCGCGAGTCCGACTCGCTCTTGACCGGTTTTTTCTCCAAAGTCCAGATGCCTTTTGAAGGTTTCCCCCCGAAAAGAAAAGGTACTATATCTACTACCAACCAACCTACAGTTGGTCATGCATAAATGGCACTAATGAACTAAATGATTGATTCCTTTTTCGGCACATTCCTTTTTGGACACATTCCGTTTTCGACATATTCTTGTTTCGGCACATTTTAGTAAATAAATTATACTATGAAATACTTGTGACTTTGCTTGTGTAATAAAATAAAATAATATTTATTAGTAAAATATTATATTTTACTTAATCAATAAAAATAAAAGACAAAAATTAAACAGTACCTACACTGTAAAATAATTGGGCAACTAACTAATGATAACCAAATAGGTAACTAAATTCATATGCTTATACTTATGGACCCGTCTTTTCTAAAAGTTGGCAAAGCCTATTTAAACATTATAAAGACAAGTCCATCTTTAGGCCTGTTGGCGTCCATTGTTTAGATATAAAAAATTAAACTGTTTTCTAATAAACAAGTCAAATAACGTTGCACATGGTTTTACGTTAGCTTCCCTCATTGACAATGACATTAAATTGTCTTAGTTTTATCAAACGTTCTTAGTGGCCAGTGCTAATATGCTCTTCAATTGATAAGATCCTCATTACGAAAATTACCTTACTATTTCACTGCCGTCTACCTTGTATTATGTATCTGTTGTGGGTAAGTATATAATTACAAAATAGCCCTAGGCATTTTAAAATTTCAGAATAATGATGCTTTGTTGTATATAATGATTTATGCCGAAATCGGAATGTGCTGAAACAAGAATATGCCGAAAACGGAATATGTCCAAAAAGGAATGTGCCGAAAAAGGAATCAATCAACTAAATTACAACTAAAACTGTGTTGAAAATGTAGAGAAAGAGATAATTCCCAGTGTTTCACGTAATATGCTATTTTGAACTCTATTTCAGTTGAGTTGAGGTTAAGTTTATTAAACGAGCATTTTACTGCTTAAGGCCGGGACTCCACCAAAGCGGAAATGTGCGGAGTTGTGTGTAAACGACCAATAAGATACCGATAAGATAACGTTACCGTACCATTGCCGATATCTTATTGGTCGTTTACACACATCTCCGCACATTTCCGCTTTGGTGGAGTCCCGGCCTAATGTGCAATGCGCTGACCCTTTAAGACCTCGTTCATGGTAGGTACGTTTTTTAACCTGACAGTAGACAGCTCAGTGGCACAACTAGTTCTAAAGGTGCTCTGTACCTATCAAAAAATGAGGGTAAATAAAATAGCATCCTGAGTCGGGAGGTTAAGCGGTTATTGTGTCTTTACTTAGACAATGTAAGAGCGAGCGAAGTGAGCTAGAAATTTGAAGCATGCAGACTCGCATACGACAAGTTTTCTCCTGTTTCTGGACCGGGATTGGTTAAGTTTTGATTGTAATTGTAGGTACTAAGAGAATGCAAGTGCTAGAAAATTAGAGCACCTTTACTTGTATAGGTTCTGTGTGATTTCACTAAGCTAATGTAAGAGTTTGGAGAATAGGACCGCGCCTGTAGCTTGTAGCCTTCGCAATTTTCATTAATTATTAATTCATTACGGACGTCTTTTCAATAAGAATTTGAAGTTTTTGATTATACTTATTTTACGAATTTTTAATTACACATGTAAGTGTGTGTGTGTGTGTATGCGTGTGGGCATCCCGTATAATTGATACGGCGGCGGCGGTAGCTACGCCCCTGAGACAGCTACAGCTTCTGTATACTCTCATCAGTCTCATCGCTCTGGCTGCTAGAGAAACAAGAGCTGCCAGCATTGTGGCGTGGCGGGAGAAGGCGAGTGGCGAGTAAAAAAAAACTCGTATGCGATGCGAGCTACTTACCGACTCGCACGTTTCAACTCGTATGATGCGGTCACACCGTGCGAGTAGCTGCACTGCAGTAGCTAGGGGAGAGGAACCGATGATCGGATACTTTTGTTTAAAATATTTAAAAAAAATAGTAAATAATGGCTCAGACCTTAAAACTTGACAGTTTTACAATCAGCATTTTATGTACCTACTATAAGAAACCAGTAACTATTTAACGTGTTATATATTTAATTATTAACGTGTTAATTACTATCTATTTCTAACTGCCTAGGCCAGCTCGCACAGCGTAATTGAGCCTATAAGGCGCGAAGAAATTGGAATTGTATGAAATACGCTATTCTACTTACATTACTACTTAATTTAAGTATTATTGTTTGCTAGTTCGCAACGTCGTATTTGTCAGATTAAGCGCTTATAGGTAGGTACCTAACTTGAGAACCATGAAACCGAGTAACTTGATAGTTATTTTTCATGACATGGAAAGGCGCGCCGTTGCGTAGGTATCGTAGACTTCGCTAAGTAGTTGGTACAATTGTATAACATACGCCCATATTCCACAACAGGATAGGCATAACAGGTGAATTGAATACATCCATCTTTCTTCAGTTAAGGCTTCTACAGACCGGCGCAACACGCGACGCGACACAAAGGCACCACGTGTCGCGCGACGAGCGGTGCCTTTGTGTCGCGCCGGTATGTAGAAGCCTTTAGGTTAAGGTGTTATGTAATAAAGGAGCGACTCTATTGCCATTAACTGATCACAAATCCTGATTACGGGCTGCTACTAAGAAATTCCTAACGGAAAGACCCTATCTCTGTCTGACTTGGGAGTCGAACCCAGGACACCTCGCTTAGCAGTCGCGCTAGTTACCACAAGACCAACGCAACGGGACCGTTAGTAGGTAATTAGGTAATGTCAGTAACAAGTACGATAACAGTTAACACAATCGTCTTCACATATAATTATAATACTTACATAGTATTTATCCACATACAATGTACTTCATGTATAAAATACTGTTTATTTATCAAATTAGTTATACCTACTGATTGTGGGAGCAAATTGTGGTCACATCACATTACAAATCTGCCCACGCACACAGTCGCACACGTCCCTAATTGTGAGATTTTTTATCTGAACTGTAGGTATTTATTTTATAGTTTACTTAGCGCAATATTAAGATATAGCCAATGATATTATATTAAACAGTTATGTTAAAAACAACCGAAAAAGTAGGCCGCGCAGCAGCGGCTACACACCCCCACTTTTCATTCATTTTACATTTCACTCCAAGTAAAATACGTCCCAATTAGGACGTTTTCGAGTCTTCACAATTGCGCGCTCACAACATATCTGTTTAATATAATATCATTGGACATAGCACATTAATTTTCGAAATTTTTAATCCATTGCTATACTCCATTTGAAATAAGATTAGATATACAAATAAACTTTTTTACAGTCCGTTCAACCGATTTTGATTTCTATTCCGTAGGCATAAGGATGGCATTAAAAGCAAAAACGTGGTTACAATACCAACTGTTTATTACAGCTGCCATTTGTCATGCTATTAACGCAATAGAAGTCTAAATCGGTTGAACGGACTGTAAAAAAGGTTTATTTAAATGTCTAAACTTATTTCAAATGGAGTATAGACGAGAACTACTGCCGACAAACTGTTATGCAGTTTGGCAGACTTTATGTATGTTGTTGTTAATACAGATTTTGAATAAATAAAACAAAGAGTATAGCCGTCTTATTACAAAACAATAGGTTTATCTTCAGACCCAGGTTTAAACAATGGAGCCATTATTGAATTTGAATTCCGGTACGGTATTTGAATCACAGTTACGTTCTTTTTACAAAAACTGGCTCCATGGTTTAAGCCATGTCAAAATATAAATCTTGTTTTGTAATATTTTATGACGGTTTGGGTCCAGCGTAGTAGGTAGGTACTTCGTCCATTTTGGTTTGTTTTGACTGTGCAGCGGAAGTGTGACTGTAATTTACGTAGATTTACTTATTTTTAGGTAAAAAAAATCCTATACTTATTAAATAAGGTCGAAATCGATTCAGTAAACGATTCTGAACAAGCTAATTTCATAATCTGCATTAAGGCGACGATAACCGACTTTTAATGATTGTATACTGAAGATCACGTGTAAACGAGTAGTGTTAATGATTTGAAAATAATATATGTTAAATTAGAGCATTTTCTCAATATCATAATATGTGAATATTTTAGATTATGTTTATAATACATAGTGAAATTATTTTGTAAAGTTATGTCTAACGCGGGTAAAAAACTGAGAATGGTGCAAAATCTCACAAGCGTATTTTACTGAAACCTTCACCAATTTAAAGATAATTTAATTATTGATCTTTTAGTATACGCGTTTTAATAAAATACCTTTTGTTTTGTGTATAAAAATTAATAATGCGTCAAATTGGGGACAGCCCTCCTTGATGGGCGAGTCCTATTATTACTGGCTGAACGTACGACGCGTTGCGTGAGCTCAGTACAGAACACGCAAGCTAACACTCAAGGTCACTGGCATATATCTGCGTCATAATTCAGTTACACATTGTATGTAGGTAGGTACTCGTTTACAACATGTCCCAGAATTAACGCACAACCAAGAGGTGAGATGAGTACAACTTTTATTATGGAACCAAACCTGAAATCGCGAAACAAAAACAGCTGTTCCCTATATTTTGACGAGTTATTCGAACATAAATGTAAGGAAGGGCAGATTTTTTTCGCTATTTCAAGTTTGGTCCCCTAATAAAATTTGTTCATAATGATGAGTACAGTTGTTCCGTTTGGTTCCGGACGTAAAGAATAGCACCATCCCATTTCTTCCCATGGGTGTCGTAAACGGCGACTAAGGGACTTACTAGAGAATGGGCAGCAGCGTCTCTATACATTTTTAAAACCATACTGGGATCGCCAACCCGCCTGCCAAGCGTGGCGATTATGGCAAATCCCCCCCTTTTTTGGGGAGGCCTATGTCCAGCAGTAGACGTCTTTCGGCTGTAATGATGATGATGAGTACAATGATTGTGCATTAATTCTGGGACATTTTTACACTCAATTATTATAATTCGGTAGCATAGCAATTGAACCATTATTTACTGCATCAAGACGCAGATCGACTACCTATACATACAGGTTGATTGGAAGATGGGTGCAAAGCTTTAAGGTGAAGATAGTATAGACAATTTAGAACCATTTAAGCCATGGTTGTCTTAGACGAAGTCTTACCAAATTTTTAAGTTTTTTTTCGGAAATTCTCAAAATTTAATGTAAACTGCATAATTATGGCCAAATTGAATGATAAATGAATTATTTTTTTATTTATTTAATTAAAGTAATGTGTAAGCAACCAAGCAAAACATGTTTTAGGCTTCTGTGTCATTAGACATTTTTTTTACAGATATTTAAAGCTCAGAAAAAATAAAAAAATTGTACAATACGTCTTTTAAACCTTATTTAAAAAAAAAAACGGAGGGTGCTTTTTTTGTTCAAACCTTTTTGAAGACATGCTTGATAATCGCTCTTTCTTTTGAGGTATCATTTATGCGGATATCTTACAAATTATTGAAATTAGGACCTACAAACCAATTCGAGGGAGAAATTTTAAATTTTAGGCAGTCTAACAAAACACAAAATTTTTGCTTAAAAGAATACTTTATGTGCTCGAAATGATAACATTGTTCAATTCTAAGAATTTTTGGCACATGCAGGAACCAATTGAGGGGAACCCATTGAGGGGATTCTCTAAACAATGGCCACCGAGCGCGGTGCGACGGCATTTCCAGGTAGAACGCCCAATGAATAGCAAAAAGCGATAAGAGTTGGTTTTTACAGCAAAATGGTCTTAGTTACTGAGGCAACAAAGTCGTTTTTCTTTAGTCAGGGTCAGTCGGTCTGTGATGAAGCCGTTACATCTTTTACTTATTAGTCAAACTACTGCCCTTGTGAGTGGACGTTGTCGTGTTGATTCACAATTTACCGTGTTCAGTTGTAGCCCTTTGCGTTCCTGCACGTGTTGTTTGCGTTAGTTTTGAACTTTTTTGTTTCACCGTGTCCAGTCGTAGCCTCGCGCTCCTGCACGTGTTGATTTTTGACTTAATTGTGTTGAGTTGACATTTAGTGCGCTCCTACGCCGTTTTTCTTAATTGTTAAGTGACTATGGCTACTTTTTCCAATCAAGAATATGCGGATATCGTATTTATGTACGGTAGAGCAGACGGCAATGGATCTTTGGCGCGACGGATGTATCAAGAGCGCTATCCGAATCGCAGGATACCGAATGTCCGAGTGTTTTACAACACGTTTCGTCGTCTTGCCCAAGATGGGTTTCACCGCGTGGAACCTGGAGTCAACCCGGGCAGACACGAAACTGCCGTCGACGAAGACATTTTAGCAGCATTTTAAGCGGATCCTACTACCAGTACTAGAGCAGTAGCTCGAAATTTAAACATTTCTCAATGGAAGGTGTGGCATACAATGATAAGTATCCGTTCCATGGCAGGAGTGTGCAAGGTCTAGTAGAGCAAGATCCTCAAAGAAGAATTCAGTTCTGCCGTTTCCTCCTCAACAGAGACATCGAAGATGCGTGGTTTCTGAAATCAATCTTGTGGACGGATGAAAGTAAATTTTCAAGGGAAGGTATTACAAACTTTCACAACATCCATGAATGGGCTGACGCAGACAACAATCCACATTTTAAGAAACAGGTGTCATTTCAGATGAAATTCTCTGTGAATGTATGGGCTGGAATAATTGGCAGAACATTGATTGGGCCCCACTTTTTGCCTGATCCATTGAATGGCGAAAATTATTTGCAATTTCTGCAAATTGATTTACCACTGCTGGTAGAGGAATCAGGTGTCCCGATCTTCGAAAGAGACCGAACAGTCATCTTTCAGCAAGACGGCTGTCCAGCGCATTGGACTTTAAATGTAAGGGAACACCTCAACAATTGCTTTCCTGATAGCTGGATCGGCAAGGATGGACCCATCCCTTGGCCCGCTCGCTCCCCAGATCTGACCCCGTTGGACTTTTTCGTGTGGGGCCGGGCCAAGGAACTGGTGTATAACAACATAGAAATAAAAACTAGAGAAGAATTGATACAAAGAATAAATTCAGCGTTTGAGACAATGAAGCAGGAGATGATGTTGAAAATAACGACTACAGAAGTTAGAAGACGGGGCCGTGCTTGTATTAGGAATCACGGCCGTCATTTTGAACATGAAAAATAAATAATTTTAATTCAAATGTTGTTTTAATTAGTCTGCCTAAAATAAAAAAATTCTACCTAATTTCAATAATTTGTAAGATATTAGCATAAATGATACCTCAAAAGAAAGAGCGATTATCAAGCTTGTCTTCAAAAAGGTTTGAACAAAAAAAGCACCCTCCGTTTTTTTTTTTAATAAGGTTTAAAAGACGTATTGTACAAATTTTTTATTTTTTCTGAGCTTTAAATGTCTGTAAAAAAAATGTCTAATGACACAGAAGCCTAAAACATGTTTTGCTTGATTGCTTACACATTACTTTAATTAAATAAATAAAAAATGAATTCATTTATCATTCAATTTGGCCATAATTATGCAGTTTACATTAAATTTTGAGAATTTCCGAAAAAAAAACTTAAAAATTTGGTTAAAAATATTTGGTAAGACTTCGTCTAAGACAACCATGGCTTAAATGGTTCTAAATTGTCTGTACTATCTTCGCCTTAAAGCTTTGCACCCATCTTCCAATCACCCTGTATATTATTATCGTTCGTCTCAACTTGTGCTTAAACCAGTGTATCTGCTTAGGCACTGTATACCCTGCATAATAAACGATTTCCTCTGGTGTATATGTAGCCAAGCTATTTCTCGTTTGGCATTTTACTATAGGTTAGGTGATAGGACTTACCTATCAGTCTGGATGAAATATAGTAAAAAAATAATCGTATAAAAGTCACATCCACGGCCTCTCGGAGATAAACCAGCATTAGATAAAGTAAGATCAAAGTTGTACAGACAAACTAATTTATTATTAATATCCGCTAAAAGCTATTTTATTAAATGCTCGCCATTGTAATTGTTACAGTACGGACGAAGACGCGCGCCAAGCGATGATGCTGGACGGCGGTAAGATCAAAGAGATCCAGGTGAAGTTGTTACTCAGCTCCCGCTCAGAAATGCACAAGGTGATTGAGGCGGCGCGGCAGAGCGTCCCCCTGCTCCTGGCCGCGCCCGCCCCGCCCCCCGCCCCCATGCCGCCGGCCGCGCCCGCGCCTGCCACTATACCCCCTCTTCAACAACCTCTCAGCATATCCGGCCTTAACCCATTCTCCACCGCACTAGGTAACAATCCTCTATCAAGCTTCGGCATACCTGGGATCGGTAATCCCCAAGAAATTCCACAACCTGCCGTCATTGAACCACCCGCACCTCTCGTCAGCCCTAATAACACTCCCAACGCTGACGAGGACAAAGATGACGAGAAGTTAGAACGAAAGCGCAGCAGGGAGGACCGGCGGCGCTCCCGAACACGCTCCAGGTCACGCGACAGAGACAGGAAAGATCGCAAGAGAGACCGCCGTGACAGATCCCGATCGCGGGATCGACGCCGCCGCGACCGCAGCCGCAGTCGAGACCGACGCGACCGCAAACGAGACAGGAAAGACCGCAGCCGATCCCGCGACCGGTCACCATCGCGCCGATCCCGCGACCGCAGAAACATTGACCACAGAACTCCTGAAGGCTCCCAGGAGAAGTCGATCATTAATCTGGATCCCCCTTTGCTCGGTCCAACAGCTTTTGGAAATGTAAAGAATCCAAACGTGCTAATGCCTCCGCAACAGATGATGCCTCCAAACAACATTATACAAAACAACCCCATAGGTCGCGACTCGCCGATGACCCGCTTCAACGATCCCTCCATGGCCGACGCATTTAACAAACTGCAGGAGCTCGGGAAAAAGCGTAACCCGAATGCATTCCAGGGTGATCAGAATGGCGGTGGAAGAATGCCGAGTCCTTCAATGCGCGGTGGTATGGGCCGCGGCGGAAGCGGCTTCCGGCGGGACGGACGTCAAAGTCGTTTCGCTGACGCTGAGCAACAACGAGACTGCAGCGTCGCTATCAGGAACGCACCGAACCATACCAGTTACGGCGACGTCCGACGCTTCTTTCCATTTTTGATCGACAAACACGGTATCAAAATGATTAATGATAATATGGGACGTCGCACAGGAAATATCTTTGTGAGGTTCTGTGACCCTCGCTCGAAACAACTAGCGTTGCAAAACAAGAACAACGAGTTGAAGGGCGCTCAAGTAATCGTGGAAGGGCTCGATGATGAAGCTTATGAGGCAGCGGTAGACTCATTCCTTCCGTACCGCCAAGATAATGATGAAGAAGATGTGGTGGTGCCTGACCCTCCAGATATGCGACTTGAAAACCTGCGCTTCAATGTGCTTAAATTAACAGAACTACCACACTTCGTCAAAGAACACGATATAATAAAAGCTTTCAGCGATTTTTCTCTTCTCTCTATTATGGTCAACGACTGTCGTATGACTAGAACTAAAATTGCCTACGTACAATTCGTAAAACCCGAAGACGCAAAACTAGCGCTAGACAGAAAAGATAGATACATTTTTGGGAGAAGGCAGCCAACAATAATTCCTGTTACAGAAGAAGAGTATGATAAGGAGAAACTGAAGGGTCAGCAGCCACAGGAGCCGCCAAGCAAACCACCGCAGAAGGAAAGTCCTCCGCCCGAGGTGGCACCGCCGCGGGACCCGCGCCAAAGACGGCAGTTCGAAAACGGACCTGGAGGACCTAAAGGAGGTCCACCGATGCAAGCGCAACCCCAAGGGTCATCACCTTTTTTCACGCCCCCGTTTACACAGCAGCAGGGCTTCCCAGCACAGTTCCCCGGCCCACAGTTTGGAGGATTTCCAGGTTCCGGTCCGATGGATCCCCGGACAGCTGCTTCAAACTGGGCTAACCGACAGAAATTTTCTAACCAAATAGATCAGATCTCTAAGCCCCAAAATAACGCCATCCCGACCGATATAGAAGACGAACCTCTCGACTGCGTTCTGATGAAAGGTCTACCTAGAGATGCATCCGATAGAACCATCGTCACCTTCTTATCAGACACGAACGCCGTGCCTGCTCGAATACATCTCATGCTGGATACGAACGGAATGCCGTCTGGAGACTGCTTCTGTGAATTTAGATCTTCACAGGAAGCGAGGTTGGCGACCACTAAACACGGAAAAAACCTTGAGGGATGTCGTGTAACTGTGGACTTGGTGCCGCGTAGTGTGGTCGAAGAAGCTTTAGAAGGACCTAAGCAGCCTGAAATACGGGAAGGAATGCTCGGTAATATTACTCAACAGCAGCCGCAATTCTTTGAGCCCATGCAAGGCGGGCGGGGAGGATTCCGCGGCGGGTTCCGAGGGCGCGGCGGCGGAAGCGGTGGCTTCGACAGAGGAGGCTTTGATCGAGGCGGTTTCAACCGCGGCGGCTTTGACTCGGGACGAGGTAATTATAGAGGGCGCGGCGGCTTCAACGAGAGAGGTCGTGGATTTGATCGAGGTCGTGGTGGGGGTCGCGGAAGAGGTTTCGGTCGAGGTGGATCGAGTGGGGGCTTCGACAACGGTCGCATGGAGGACGACCACGACCCCGCCCTCGACGATTTCGGAGCTCCCGGCTGCGTGGTGTCCATGGAGAATGTGCCGTTCCGCGCTTCTATAGATGACATCATGGACTTTTTCTCAGACTTCGAACTGAGTCAGGACGATGTGATCAGGCGGTACAACGAGCGTGGACAGCCGACCGGCGACGCTCGGGTCGCGTTCCGCACGCCGTTCGACGCACAGCGCGCTGTCAAGACGCGCCACATGGACATGATCCAAGACAGACGGGTCAGTTTGTGTATTCTATAGTATAAAGCCAGGAGCCGAGCCAGCTCCGAATCGGACTAGTACTATCAGTGTATTTATATACCTAACTCATTGAGAGTTTAAAGTGTGAGAACTTTGCCCACCCTGTTAATGGGTTTATGGTATTTTAAAGTTCGTTCGTTAATCCTTGCAATAGTAATTGCATATCTCTAGCGACGTAAAGGACATTTGTATAATTATCTAGGTAATTAAATTTAATAAAAAAATAAGTTTTACAATTAAATTCGGAGTTTTATTTCTCAAGCTCAACACAGTATTACGGAAGTTTATAATAACATAATTTGTTAACAAAAGAGAGCACTTTAATGAACAACTGACTGTGTCCAGGAGAGACAATAAAACACAAATTAATTCCATCAATAAATTTAATGTATAATTATCGCTTTTGCTTAGGTACATAGTCTTATTTTAGTATCCCTTTGACTAGAACTTTGTTATACAAACTAAAGTTCGACATACCATAGCTCCACCTGGACACGAAATACATTTTATTCATTACATAATACAAGTATATACACAACATACAGTTTAATATTCATATTAGTAACGAAATCTAGTTCAGTGTACAAATAAATTGTTGCATTATTATTTTCATATTAAATAAATACGGAGGTTCAAAACGAAGTTAAAACTTAATGCGGTCACTTGACACAAAGGTACCGCTATTTATTTATTTTTACAAAGGATTTAAGAAAGACAACAAGCGCAACGATAATATCTCTAGAAAAACGAGACTTTTGCAACAATTTGAATTCTACATATACAATAGCAAGGCAAAACAAATAAGGAGCACCGCATGCATTAATATTAGTCGGTCAACTTTTAGTTGATCAAACAAAGATCAACTTTTGAAAGCGTGCTCTCAATGTGGATTGGCAGCTGTATTTTCTTAAGTTTTTCACTATTTGCAGGTCAGAATCATCTCTCTTCGAAAGCTGTATTAATGATTCTAATGATTATTAATCTGTAAATACATATCTGTTATAGTCGCGAATCATATTTTGATCAAGATTTAACCTGATACTGACCTGAAAATAGCAAAAAATGTAAAAAAAAAATTGTATTTAAAAAAAGTGACAATGGTTCAATTTTCATTCAATTCGCAAAGTTGACCGCTTTTTAATTCACCTCGTGAGTACGCCCGCCGCTTTATATAATTTATAGCTGACACATTCATCATAGATGAAGCCCAATAAATCGCAAACAGTCCGAAAATAATAGTTCAAAATACAAAAACTTTAAAAATAGAAAATATAAAGATAGAATGTAAAAGTAGTATGTAATGGAAAGTTGAAGAAATGCGTTCACAGAAGAGATCAAACCGTGAATTATAATTATGAATCTCAGACATATAAAAAATAGACGTTACATGCATTTCAAACATCTAAATAAATGGAACATTGACCAAGAGTAACTTCAAGTAAATTAGCCTTTTTAATCCAGACAGCTAATGAAGTCAACTGAAAGAATTTACGACATTATTTAAAGTAATTATTTTCGTTCAAGAAATCATGGAACCATGGTGATTTGAAATGAAGTATGAGTTAGATACACTCGGTCAACTTCTATTTTATTTAGAAAAATATTACAACTGCCCCTTTCCTTAGCCGTACACTACAATATTCAACCAAATAGCATAACTAAAACAATATTGTGATGCGATAAACTTAATGGATATAGTGACAAACTCCGCGATCATTCATAAAGAGATACTCTTTACAGACGAAATATAAACAGTGTTGTTTTCAACAAAACTGGTTGTTACACCCCTACGAAAATATACAGGGTTATTTTTAAAACGTCAATAACCTCTTAAGGGGTCATTGTACTCATCATTATGAACAATTTTTTCTATGGGACCGACCTTGAAATCGCTAAAAAAAATCAGCTGTTCCCTACATTTGTGTTCATTTAAATCGACCAAATGTATGGAACAGCTGATTTTTATTTCGCGATTTCAAGGTTGGTCCCATAGAAAAAATTGTTCAAAATGATGAGTACAATTACCCCTTTTCGGGTTCAGTATAAACAAAAACGAATGTTGTATAGATAGTGCATTATTATAAGGCACAATGTCTTCTGAAAAACTTTACGGAATTAAAATATAATACACTACCCGGACGTAAATTAAAACATCAAGCTTTAGAAAGCGACGACACTATCACACAGGTATAGTATAAGTGACAGAGACGGTCTACAACGCCGATCTCGATAATAATTATGCCATATTTTTGGCCGGGTACTAGGGATGCAAGATATGCCAAAAAGTATCGATATTAAAAAAAATTATATCGATTTCGATATATCAAAACAAAAAATATCGATAAATCGGTGAAATTTTCTAAAAAGTATAATATGTACTTTATGAAATTATATTGTGTTTGTTTTTCTTTCATTGAAATTCCAAACTGGAAACATTATTTCTGATGTAAAATCATAAACTAATAAAACATTGATACATAAAAGTTTGCTTTTTTCATGGCTCTGAATTGTAGCGGTTTTAGTCAGTGGGAACAACGGTGTTGCAATTGGAAAGATATCGTATTTGATACATTTTCGATACTTGATATTTTATATTGATGTATCGATGCATCGAAATAATAGATATCGCTGAAGAATATCGATATATCGTACAAAAAATATCGATACATCGATATTTTTTCTACAAGCCTACCGGGTACTGTCATTTCTAACAGAGCTGGCAAGGAAGTGTTCAAAAGAATTTTGTTGAAAACACCCAGAGTGCATTTAGCAAGTGCAGTAGCTCTTAAAACGTAACATAACTAAGATATAAAATTAAAAACAATAAGTTACACGCATGTGTCAGATATTTGGATGTAAAGCGACCCGCACCGCTATCGGATTAACTAAGCGTTTGTTTTGTTAAATCATTACTTTTTATCGGAAAGTATCAGACGAAAGTAACTTTTAACAGATACTTTTGGCTTAATAACAGATCATAAGTACCTGCTTGACCACTGCCTATAAGTTTTTTGATGGAAGTACTAACGGGAAGTACCCTGATTCAGGGTAAAGGTCAGTTTCCCCATGCTTTCTTACAAAGAAGCGTTTAAGGCCTGGTTCAACAATGTATGATGGAGTTCATTTGGAGAGGAAGTGTTAACTTTTGACATTATTCTTGGAAGCTTCAAGGGAAGTTTGATGAGTATATGTGACAGGAATAAGAGCATCATTGAAATACACTTTTCAATCACATAGATATTAGATAACAAGGAGGTAATATTATTGACTAATCATTCTTATTTTCCTTATAGGCAATGGTGACACTGGTATGCACATAAATACTTAAACAACTATTAAATACTATTATATTCTGCATAACTGCATATTATTATAGATTTGTATGGAATTGTACGGAAGCTGAGACATTTCAATAGATATTTTTAAATTCAAATTAATTTATTTGTGTCTTAAACGTTCATAACGTTTACAAAGACACTTGAATGATTATAAATTACTACTTTCTTGTTTTTCTCAAAAAAACTGTCCTTTAATTTTATTGAAATTATTCGCATTAATTATCATTTAGATTTATAAATAGACATACAAAATATATTATTTGTAGTGCTAGCCTACAAGAGAAAGTTCACATTTTGACTGACACAAGATAACATAAAGTTTATTTCCTATATTCTAATAAATACATAGATAGACGTTATTATTATAATAAATGTTGAGTAATAGTAAAGAGTTCCAAAACCGCCGTAGTTAAATATATATTTTTTGGGCTGGCAATCCCACGCCGTATATTCTGTACAAAAAAATATAAAAAGACCATAAATTGAAATCTGAAATATTATTCTGCTTTATGTTTAAATCAGTCGAAATCAAAATTCTATGAATTATACAGTATTGTTTTAACAATTATTAGGTACAAACGGAATGCAGTTATTATAATCTGAATTCAAAAATATTTGTGAAGGTACGGCGTTAATACATTTTATAGAAAAATAACTATATTATGGATAGAACCCAACTGCCTCGAAGAGGCGTATGATTGCTATGCAAGTATGCATCGCGCATTGAAGAAAATACGCTTCCAGTCCTTTCAATATTATGTTACCCCTGACAGCAGCGACCCAATAGCAACTTTATTTCAACTAAAATAAAGATCACTGTTAGTTTTGACAGATTTGGCAATGGCAGCAACCCAATAGAAACCTTATTGCCACGACAATAAAGATCAATGTGATTTTGACAGTAGTGCAAAATTGGAGGTAAAATAACTGTCAAACCGCTAGATGCACGTCCATTAAATTTAATTCCCCACTAAAAGTAATGCTGTCTCTCTCTAACGGAACGTATCAGAAAGTGACAGCAGCAACTAGCGGAATGGACTGTAAAATCATTTAAGGATGGGTCGCCATATTATTGTATGCAGACGAGTTCTTGTAAAAAATTGTTTGAAAAAATCGAATCCAACTACGTGGTCCCTGTTATAAGTCGTGGGCCGAATACAAGAGTATTTTACTACTTTTCGGGGTTCCGTACACTTATGGCTTCTGAATAGAAATACAGTTTCTTTTTGCCCCAGCGAGTATTCAATTTCTAAAACCGATACATACCTTGGAAAGTGTTATTTTGTTCAATTTATTTGTGACTCATTTACTCCTATATCGGCCCACAAGTATTCTTGAACTACAAACAGCTACAATTTGGCTTACCAAACGAACCTAAGTTTGGTCCGTCTCACTGTAGAACAACTTATGACTACACATTGAACTTACGCTAGATATTTATAAACATTATTTTAAACATCGATTAAGAACCATTCGTAAGTTGCGTCACAAGAGAAAAAGACAAAAATAAGCTTAATATTAGTATCTGTTTTTTTTTTTTTGTGATTGAAGTACTTAGAAAATGCTTCAGTATAGTAGCGTTCCTGTAGTGTGACGCTATTTACGTATGGTCCTTTAAAAGGAGTGCATTTGACCGCTAGATGGTGCTAGTGGCAACTAACAATACTACACATACAGTAATATACGCGGAAGCAGTAAGTTCCCATTATGTCCATATGATAATCAGAAGTAGGAAAGTATAATAAAAATAAATATTTTAGATATATTTCCCTTTCTACATGTAAGTATATCGGATAAATATATAACTTTGTGCTCATGTTATTAATGCTAATTTTGGTATTTTCTTTGAGATATGTTCGCCGGGGTCCACTAGCGCCATTGTCGCGACAGTTTCTACAACTAATGCCTCCGTATTGTTCTAAGTGCTACAAAGCCTTGAGGCTTCACTATCCGATATTCCGTTTAATCTCGATTACTTCATTGATATAAATCGTTAAATATGTCACCGAAAAAATAAATTAATATTGAACATAACATTATGTTAGTATTTTATAAGTAGTATTCATTTATAGATTAATTTTATACAAGACCATGTTAAAAAAAAATATATGGTAGTTCGGTTGCTCAATGATTCTAAAATTTCGGCTTAACAAAAGAGATATCTAAAGATTTAAATCCATGAATGACGTAACAAATGCCAGCGTTCAATGGAAATCGTTATCTGTATTAAGAAGAATTTAGTAGCGTGTGTGTATGAAGGTACATGCATGATGAAAACAGGTTTAATAGTTGTCGGTACCTACTAGTAACAATATTAACTCCCTGTAGTTTATGTAAATTCTCTTAAGGCGACGATAACCGACTTTAAATGATTTTATACTGAAGATCACATCTAAATGATTTAAAAAAAAAATTATTTAAACTAGAGCATTTTCTCAAACTATCTAACTTAATATGTGAATATTTTAGATTATGTTTATATTACATAGTGAAATTAATTTGTTATTGAATAATAATATAATTATTGATCTTTTAGTATACGCGTTTTATTAAAATACCTTTTTTTTGTGTATAATAAATTAATAATGCGTCAAATTGGGGACAGCACTCCTTGATGGGCGAGTCCTATTACTGGCTGAACGTACGACGCGTTTCGTGAGCTCAGTACAGAACACGCAAGCTAACCACTCAAGGTTACTGGCATATATCTGAGTCTTAAAGTTGGTTTAAACTTGTCGGTACATTGATAACATAAAGCCTTTTGAAACATTTCTCTGGCGAGCCTCGAAACGTCAAAACGAACAGGTCTGGTAACAGCATTGACGCGGCCCCGCCCCTTTTCGAACTACATCAGTTTAAATCCCGATTTCTCACTATATTTATATGAAACCCATATAAATTAAAAAAAATAAACCCATATAAATAAAATATTTTTTTCTATTAGTTCTTATGATTTTCATGTAATTTGGTTTTAAATAAAACGAGCATGTAGAATTAATTAAGGTTCTTTTTTTCATTCAAGATCGTCGATATTAGAAATCTGCTACAATCGACTATAGTTGTCAAAAAATAATAGGCGCGTTTTGACATTTAACTTGAATCGATTTATCGTGAGTATCGAGTCGTATCGTATGGTTACTTCACTAGTTACGTCGCGATTTTTTTATTTTACTTTTAAAAATGACGTGAAAAAGTGATTCCGTTAACTTATTTACAGAATAAACGAGATAATTTCATTTTGCTTATTTTTAAATTACATAATCATTTTTCTACGAAGTTTAATAACCTATCAATGAGATAAAACAATAATAAAACTTAAAACTATTTAAAAATATGTCCAAATAACGAGTCGACTAACATAATAACCTCATATTTTTTTCAAGCAGGCGCCTACCGACGACGCAGTAATATCAAACGGTTCTCTTTATAAATATCCTATACATTAATTTGTTCTTTCTATAACGTTAATCACACACACTACTTAAGATGCGATCAAATAAGGAATGGAATTGCAAAAAAAATCTGTAAAGGATTAAATTTAGCAAAACTTATTTCAATTCAGTTGCATTATCATGCATTAAATGGCATGGGTGACAAAATATACCATACTTTGAATAAACTGAATTTGACATAGTAGCCAAGTCTCTTAGCAAATCTGGGAGCCTACTCCAAGAATCAGCCGAAAAATCGGTCGTGTCTTGACTTCCAAAGTTTCCTTATTTGACTTTGAATCCTTACCCGACTTAAAGTCACGTTTTTGACTTTGACTTATCGCATCGACCGTAATTTTTTTTTCTTTCGACGTCCTCAGCCATAGTCAGTCGTAGTCAGGAAACTGCCGAACATTCGGCTGATTCTTCGGAGTAGACTCGCAGGGCCCAATCCTTATTTTGATCGAACGTATTCATCGATAACGATTCCCATCTTCCCTGCCTACCCAACCCCACCCCTTAGCGTGAAGCCTCACCTTACCAAAGCTGAACTTCACAGATACAATATAATACAAACTAAGCTACAGACTGCAACAAAACTGAACTAAGTAATCCATTTCGCGTTCCATTGCGTGTTTTCACCTATTAGTTCAATGGCGCGGCTGGTGTGTTCATAGAAAAGCCGCAATGGATGGTGTGCACGGAAAATGTTTGTTTTCTGTGCATAGTATTATGGAACACAGCCCTCAACTGTGTGTGCTGTTGTTGTGAGACTCTGGTGTTGTTCTACAGATGAACATCTCTACGTGTCCCTGGAAAATAAACACGGTATGATTAGTTCAATGTTTAGACTGCGTTCTTCATGTCATATTCGTGAACGGGCGCCGTCAGTAGGGACTGGTCATTTCTTAGCTGCTACGGATTATTTTAATTGTTTTTTTTTTAATCTTTTTATTACGGAGGCTTTTAATGGATGCGTAGTTCATACAAACGTAATACCAAAATAATTTGTAAATCAAACATATTCTTAAGGTAGTGTGTCTTTATTCCGGTTGGAATACAGAATATCTAGGTTACCAAATATATATTTTGAATGGACACTGATTTAAACAAGAGTTATGAGAAAAATAAGTTTTGTATAGAAATTTCGTCTTTATATTATTTTCCTTTCAGGCTTTTTTCTTTGCCGTAGTCAGCAATAGTTAGCCGTAGTCAGGCAACGGCCGAACATTCGGCCGATACTTCGGATTTATGTTCGGAGTAGACTCCTGGATTTAAAATCGGTTCATGGCAATAAGCTGGCCTCCTAGTACATAGGGCTTAAACAGAATTGGCGGAATGTGTCACCTCTGCCAGAATACAGGTGTGATGTTCATCATCTACCTATACTCCCATTTGAAATAAGATTAGAGTCCTGTCCGTTTAACCGATTCTGACTTCTATTCCGTACGCATAAGGTTGGCATTAAAAGCATAAACGTGGTTACAATACCAACTGTTTATTACAGCTACCATTTGTCATGCCACCAACGCAATAGAAGTCAAAATCGGTTGAACGGATTGTAAAAAAGGTTTATTTAAACGTCTTAATCTTCTTTCAAATGGAGTATAGTCTTCTCCCAACTATGTTTGGGTCGGCTTCCAGTCTAACCAGATGCAGCTAAATACCAGTATTTTACATGGAACGAATGTCTATCTGACCTCCACAACCCAGTTACTGGGTAACACGATACTCCAAAGACTGGTTGTCAGACTTTCGGGCTTCTGACGACCCCGTAACGACTGTCAAATATCCACGAATGACAGCCGGGTCTAACGGCCTAACGTGCCTTCCGAGGCACGGAGGAGTCTCGGTATGTAAAGATGATCACCCATCCATGGACCAACCCCGGCAAGCGTTGCTTAACTTGATGGATCGAACCGTGCGGCCTCCTGAGTGATGAAAACAAAATACAAAAAGATATTACAATTTAATTTAAACTTACTTTCTACTTTTTGACCTGGTCGGTGAGTTGTGGTTGGAGTTGTGTGGACTGTCGCTCAGGTCGGAGCTCGAGCTTCTAATGTCGCCGTCCATCTGCAAATAACGATTATATATTTATTTAAGGCGATACCAAAATAAGTTGGGAGCTTTTTCGTTACCATTTATTTCACTATTACAGCATGTATGGATTAAATTTTTGGATATAATTATGTTCATGGACTATTTGATTAATACTCTGACCGAAGGAAATGCAAGTGGGTTAAATTTCCCCGATAGAATTTAAACTTTTAATTTTTTTTTTGTACCTAAAGTTGTCAAAAAATAATAGGCCCGTTTTGACATTTAACTTGAATCGATATATCGTGAGTATCGAGTACCGAGTCGTACGGTTACTTCACTAGTTACGTCGCGATCGACAATCGCGACGTAACTAGTAAAGTAACTTGATCGATTCAAGTTAAATGTCCAAACGGGCCTATTATTTTTTAACAAGTATAATTCAAAAATCTTAAGTAATTTCATTGCAAAATTGCATTCAAAATGTGCGTATTAGGTAATTCAAAAGTCTGGTTGAAAATATTTTTGATACGTAGCTTATTATATTGTTATTTGGTTTGTCGCCCTTATGTTGTTTTATTTTACTAAGATTTGATATTGAAAAACGAAAGACCGGTATCCTGAGCTGCCTTGATATTGGAACAAAACACGCATATTCGCGTATTTGATTTTTGTCGCTTGATATTTTAGCAAGATTGTAGTATCAATATCTTTTCTGTTTATAACGTGGAGAACGTGGTAGTGCCTAACCTCGAAGTAATTTAACATACAGTTGCGAAAGCGTATAACCTATACTCCATTTGAAATAAGATTAGAAATTTAAATAAACTTTTATACAGTCCGTTCCACCGATTTTGACTTCTATTCCGTAGGCATAAGGAGGGCATTAAAAGCAAAAACGTGGTTACAATACCAACTGTTTATTACAGCTGCCATTTGTCATTCCACCAACGCAATAGAAGTCAAAATCGGTTGAACGGATTGTAAAAAAGGTTTATTTCAATCTCTAATCTCAAGGGGAAAAAAAGGATCCTTCTTACAAATTATGCAGGTTTTGATACGGAAAGAGAAACAGAGCACAAATGTTTATATATTTTTACCACCTACATCAACTCAAGGTAACTATTGTTTCTAGCAATAAACTATAATATAAAATTTTATAGCACACGCACAATAAAATTTCCACATTTTAGCGATTACAGACTGGTTAAAAAAACATTAAGAAATCTCAATCACGAAACACAACGAAAAAGTGCACAATGTTCAATAAACGATAACTTTGAAGAGGAAACTTCGAACCTAAAGATGAATCAGTACAAATACTGACAGATTAGAAAAGAACTTGAAAAATGGTCTACAAACTCAAATACTTAAGTCAAAAAGAAGCAATAAATTGAAAATCAATATTAACACCGGAAGTGATCTAGCTGCAAAATCAAAGAAAAGAATTGAAAAACAAAATAAGATAAATTAAGGCTTAGTAAATGTAGTGTGAGATGTGTGTAGAAGTGTAATATCCTATTCCGTTCTTAACTTATCAAATAAAAACTGGCCAAGTGGGAATCGGACTCGCACACGGCGGGTTCCGTCCCGTATTAAGATTTAGCATAAAACGCCGCGTAGTGTGGGACGCCCCCCAGCTAGATGGACCGACGACCTTAAAAAGGTGGCTCGGACAGACTGGATGCGGAAGGCGGAGGACAGGGTGTTGTGGCGCAGCCTGGGAGAGGCCTATGTCCAGCAGAGGACTGGTATAGACTGAGTTGATAGATTGATTGATAAAACGCCGAAAAACACGTCTCTTGTATGGGGATGTCCCTTTATCCTTTCATTTGTTTTTTTGTATTATTTGTTGTTATAGCGGTAATAGAAATACACAATCTGAAAACTTCTACCTATTACGGTTCATGAGATACAGCCCGCTGACAGACAGCGGAAGCTGCAGTAATAGGGTTCCGTTTGGCACCTTTCGGGTACGGAACCCTAAAAAGTAATTGAAAGTACTATAAAAGTGTAATATCCTATTCCATCCAATCATATCAAAAAAGCATTAAAAAAATAAACACCACTAAAAATTCATGACACACTAAACAATGCTGGCTCAACGGTAATACGACCGCGGTAACGACGGTAATAAACAGTACCCACGCGCCGACGTATAAGCGGATACACAATCTTATCAAGCAGTCTACAGCGAGACTCGAATAAACTTCGATCAACAATACCAAGTAGATATCGGGTCGGCGCAAAAAATATGTTTCGGTAAATAACAGCGCACTTGAGACGTGAGCTCTTATTTTGTTTACTTAGCTGGAAACACAGCCAATGTAAACACGTTTCACAATGCCACAATGTGTAATCAAAAGTAGCAAAAATAATGCCCTAAAAAGCAATTTGACGGCCGGAGTGTCATTTGGTAAATACATGTAGAATAAGTTATAAGTATTGTAAGCTTTAAAATACCAAATAATATCAATTTATTAAGAAAATTACCGATTTTAAACTACCGCTACAAATGTTTGGCCAAGCTTGGGCAATACACGCGCAAACTTTTGTGTAACAGACCAGTCGATGCATAGAGTAGATTATTTTAGACTTTATTACTAGGTGCCATGGTTGTAATTAGATTGAACTTAAAACTTTTGTCTCAGTTCGTTAGTAAAAAAATGTAGCTGTATAAGTATAATATTCACGCGGACGAATTTAGCTTTGATTTTGTACGTGACCCGTTATCTAGTTGGTATAGTTGATCGAAGCGAATAAAGAACAAGTTCCTATGACTGTCTAATCAGTTTATGGAAAAAAACTAACCAGTGCGCCTTTTTTTTTTTTGTTGGCTTAGTATTAGTAATACGAGTAGAACACATTTCCATTATTTGTTCAATTTTTTTTTCTTCATTACTGGAAATAATAATATAATAAGTAAAAATCTACAAATCGCAAATCAAGCGAGCGCACAGCTGTTTGTACCTTCTGTGCGTTCCGCTATATCGCGCACACGCGCCGGCAGGGAAGTCACCATAAAACCAGTTCCACGATGTTCCGTTAACGATAACTTTATTTTTTTTGTACTAAGACATATCAAAATAAAAAATATATGTTTAATAAATTAATTTGTCAAAATTTGCGCACTGGTTATTTTTTTTTTTTGTATAGAATAGTCTTGTCACCTTTCACCGACCTTATAGCACCGGAAATAAGGACCAATTTCCCAACTATGTTGTTCGGCTTCACTGTGATGCAAAATCAGAGGTAAAATAACTATCGAGGCACAGGACATATCTCGGCCACGTCATATTGTCTAAGAGTCCGTAATGCCTCAGCGCCACCTCACTCTTTTTATCTTGCTCGCACACTACTCACTCGCTCAAGCAAGGCAGGGAGAAGGCTCCAAGGCGCCAATAGTTTGGGTCATTTATTTTTAAGGTGAAAATAAAGGTAATAAAAAAAAACATTGTATCTGATTTTTATTTAGTTCAGTTACTATTTATGCAAATTTTTATGATCTAACTAGCTGACCCGTGCTCACTCCGTTGGGCGGTAATCATTTTTACTCTATGACACTCACAAATAACGTGGATTTCTATGGGTAAAAGAATACCTACCCTACCTGCCTACCCTACCTACCTACCTAAAAAAAAAAAACTTCACATAAACCATCTACTAAATAGTCCGAACAAAGCCCAAACATTTGGTTTGGATAGGTGAGCCCGTTCTTGAGTTATAAAATTACAACGAATAGTGGCATTGATTTTTATATATATAGATTTGAAGTTCAGTTTTTAACATTAATCCTCGACTATACCATATATTTATTTCAAAATTAATGCTGCAGTATTTCCGATATAACGGAGGATTATGCCAAGCAATTTGAGGTATTTTAAGGATTGTAGTGAAAAATGAATAATACAAGAATAAATACTGGGTCATGAAAGGCGACGAAACAGTTAAAACTTCTTTAGGCGCGTTAAGCATTTTTTGGGTGAACAAAAATCATGGAACTTGCGTCATCGTCACCGAACGCGTCGATACAATTCACAAGTTACTTAGCTTTCACTTTAGACGTTCAGTCCTACGACTGAAAGTTTTTTTAAAGACTTTAATCGCCTTCCATGATCCAGTATTTATTCGGGTTATTTCCGTTTATCTACCCCAAAAAATCACCCTAAAGTGGATTTTCGGACACGCGTTTCCGCGAATCCACCTTTTTTTTTGGGTGGGAAACTATCAAATAACTTGTCCCGCTCTGGGCGGAGCGGCAGGGCGTTCAGACTTTTACTGACTAAAACCCACCCGTGTTCCGTCCGTTGCCTGTGTGCCAGGGCCATCATATCCCTTTCGGACAAACTCGCAACCCTGGCAGGAGCCCGCGAATCCACCTGAGGATTGATTTTTCGGGCTGTATAAACGGAATAACCCATTTATTCTCCTCTCCTAGCATGAATGTGCGGCGTAACTTAACGTAAATTCTAACGCTTTTAAAATTGATAATACAAGAATAAATAATGGGTTGTGAGTTAAAAGGCGATGAATCTTTAAAAAAAAACTGTCAGCCGCAGGACTGCACTTACTCATTACGCACATAACTTATATTATTTTAATTTTTATATACATATATTCATTTATTATTAAAATGTATAGTTTTAATTTCAGACTTTATTCATATCAATAGGTCATACTAATTGCGCTTGCCATGCCATACATTTAAACCGCTATACGATTAAAAAATCCTTCGAAGTTACGTTAACTTCGCGCGTTTCTGCTACCAACCACCATTAAAAATATATATGTTTAAGATAATATACATGGTGTCATTAAAATAACTGAAAACCCAAAAAGGCGTCATCATTAGGAACAACTTCTAATACGGGACCCTGAACTCGCAAAAAAAAACAACTGGGCGTCTACTCCGAAGATGAAATCGTAGTATCGGCCGTTTCCTGACTACGGCTAACTTTGACTGCCTACGGCGAAAAAAAAAACGACTGTCAAAGTAAAAAACGTGACTTGAAGTAGGGTATCTCAAACTCAAATAAGGAAACTTTGAAAGTCAAGAAAAAGCCGAACATTCGGCCGATACTTCGGATTACCGCTTCGGAGTAGGCCTGTTCCATTTGGATGTCGACTTAAGTCGACGAAGACTTTGTACGCCGTTAAGGTAAAACATGACTGTGATCCTTTATGAAATGTACTTAAGGACGCTATCACATTTTTCCTCAAATATCAGTGCTTTTCAGGTACCATTTTAATGAATTAGGAGTCACAACTGCAAGGATATCATTGTCTCAAATTAAAGGTAATATATTCATCTCCAAAAAACGCCCATAAAAATTGTATAGCCCCATATAAAATTTTCACACAAATACGTTTCAAGAATCACAATAAAACCAACAAATGAAAAAAAAATGGGGTCTGAAAAGGAACCAATATAGCTAAATCCACTGCATAGTCAAACATACAAATAATAAAAAATTGTTGCTTATATAGTCCTCTATACGGCCTACTAAATATTTTGTAAGTAAATAAATAACTTTTTTATTTATGATTAAAATAAGAAGCGCTCTCAAATTTCTCCATATATTTTCTACACGCGGTTCGTCATTCCGCGCTCAGACGCGCTCGTGAAAGCACCGGTGTATCGATTTTTCGCAAAAAAATATTTACGTACAGAAGTGTGTGCTGTATTGTATACTGTGGGTGGACGAAGTTGATACTTTTTCGGACCGAAATAAAACTATGATTATTGGAATTTGTTTTAAAAATAAATACATAGTTGTAATTTTTTGTATAAATAATGGCTGTAGATTACGGATAAACATTGTGTAAATAATTATATTATCTTTAATCAAATTGAAATGGCAGAAAACATTTTTTTTCGAGATAATCGATACATAGTCAATTTTGGGGTTTTTAGGGGTGGTGATTACGTATGACATAATTTTTTAAATCCAAGATGGCGGGTGTATTTTTTTTATAAAAATTCGACATTGTTATCAATTGTGGAGGTGTTGAAGGTGGTGTTTACGAATATACCATCCAATTTTTATTCATGATGGTGGATGTACATTTTGGTGATAAATCGACTTAGTTGTCAATTCATAAATCTGTCTCTGTCTATCTGTCTGTCTGTCTCACCTGGATATCTCAAGAACTACTAATGCTATCAACTTGAAATTTAGAATAGTTTTAGATGACGTTTGCCCAACTATTTTGCAAACGAGAAATCAATTTTAAAAAATATACCGTTTTTGCAAAAGGGACTGAAAGGGGGTCTTAAAAAATTTAAATGGGGCTACTAGGGCATGTGGGGTATCATATGAAAGAGCGCTGTTTGCACCTTCTCAAAAAAAAAAATTAAGCAGCATAGTTTCCGACTTGATGCAAAATGTAAAAAAAAAACCGTTTTTATAAAAACAGATTTTTATCTATGCAAACTTCGGAGATAGGCCTTATCTCCGAAGTTTGCATAGATAAAAATCTGAAATTATTCCATGTGATAGAAGTTTATGTAAACATTACAGGAAAAATAATACGATGTCTCTAATTAGCACAGTTTTTCAGAAATCATCAACATCATATATACGTACGGAACCCTCGGTGCGCGAGTCCGACTCGCTCTTGACCGTTTTTAGGGTTCCGTACCCAAAGGGTAAAACGAGAACGGGGACTTTAAAAATAAATAAAACAAATATTTAAGGGGGGCTCCCATACAACAAACGTGTTTTTTGCCATTTTTATACATAATGGTACGGAACCCTTAGGCGCGAGTCCGACTCGCACTTGGCCGGTTTTTTTTTATTTTCAGGAGCAAGAATGCGCAATAAGAGAATATAAGCCAAAAGGCACAAAAATAATCGAGATTGATTTCCTTTTTGAGCAGCTAATGTTTGTAGGTAGCCACACTTCTCTTTTTGATCGCGGCGTGAAGTATCTCATCATGAATAAAGAAAAAACAAGGGTTAACAAGATGGTTATACAGTGAACATTTAAAGACTGTAGCTTTAACCGTTTGGCTGTAAAACCTGTGTGATAGACGGACACGTGAGTGACAGCAATAGTGCTCCGTTTGGACCCTTCGGGTACTTAACCCTAGAAAGAGCTGGCCTTCATTCTAAATTTGAACTTCTTTGAAACATGAAATGAAAATATACTTTTTACTACCTACTTTGGTTTTAATTTTTATCAAAAGTACTGAAATCGCGCCCCAGTCTCTGTAAATAAAATACTTACTATTTCTATAACGGAATGATTATTTTTAAATACCACAACGAAAGTCTACGATAAACTCCCAGGCTAGTATTTGATTATGTAATGCTCAAACATTTGCCAGCAAAAATAATATTTACAAGTACCTACTTACATCTTTTCTAACTAATAGTAGCCTGTTGGATAATCGTAGGTGTTCCTTGTAATAGGTTGTTAGTTTGGGTTGTTAGTTTATGTAAAAATATGGTATTTATTGGTACTACGCTACGTAATGGCTGATGAATTTTAAAAATACTAAAAACATAATTATCACGCAGAAAGTACTTAGTCACAGTTACTAAAATTCGATTGCAAACTTACAACTAACTTTACTCAATCAATACCAGTAAAATTAAAAAAAATATACCTTCAAGTACCAAGATTAGTTAAGTTACGTATAAAATCGAGCGGTCAGCGGCTTCAATGTGCATGCGCGTAATGTTGTTGTGTTGCGATTCAGATACCTAAACTAGAGCGAGTTCAAAATGTGATAGCGTCCTTAACATCTTTTCTTTTTTTTTTTTTAAACGTTGCCCCACACTAGGAATTTCTCCTGAATTGTGGGTGCGTTTACAAACATTTAAATTCACATACACTAACAGCTAGACCCGAAACAACTACTTGTAGGTCATACAAATATTTGTTCCGTGCGGGAATCGAACCCGCGACACGCAGCGCAGCAGTCAATCGCTTAACTAACTGCGCCAACCGTGCCGTCAAATCTTGCATGCTTTGTGTGTGCGTATTCATGTTTCGGACAAATAAATGAAACAATAAAATAAAAAAATAAATTAATATCTATCTGATATTAACATAAATTATGGATCAAGGGATGGATGGCCGTTTTTTCTCTCTCATAATAATGAGTATTATGACGCCTTTCGGGTTTTCAAGTTTTTCAATTACACCTTGTATTATGTTCTAAGTTAACATCTTTTACATTGTAAGGAATTAATAAAAGCATATTTAATAATATTTGTTTATTTAGTTTATACTAGTTCGCATACCTGGCCAGCCTTGATAGCCACGTAAGCGATCTGCAAGATGAGCCAGGTCCACACGATGTGCAGGACTAGCAGCAGGCACAGCAACGAGTTGAAGATGTAGTAGGCAGGGAACATCGGCAGGAGCATGGGGGCACGGATTGATGTACTGGAAAATAAAGCAATTCAAGTTAAGTTCGTTTTTAAGGTTCCGTACCGAAAGGGTAAAACGGGAACCCTATTACTAAGGGCCGTCTGTCTGTCTGTCCGTCTGTCACCAGGCTGTATCTCATGAACCGTGATAGCTAGACAGTTGAAATTCACAGATGATGTATTTCTGTTGCCGCTATAACAACAAATACTAAAAAACAGAATAAAATAAATATTTAAGGGGGCTCCAATACAACAAACTCGTTTTTGCTAGATATTGATAAAGGTAACAGGTAGACGCTCGAAATATTCACAGAATATTTAGTTATAAATTCACTTTAAAAATAAATAATTAGTTTAAAATAAAACAAATATTTAAGGGGGGCTCCTATACCACAAACGTGATTTTTTGCCATTTTTATAGATAATGGTACGGAACCCTTCGTGTGCGAGTCCGACTCGGACTTGGCTGGTTTTTTTTTTATATTTTCGTCTAGGCCCGTTGTACACGGCACGGTTGCTTTACGGTACAGCGCGCTAGCCGCACCGTAGATTAATCGTGTGAGCTTGGTATGACACGGCAAACCACCGGACGACGCATACGGCGACGGCGCCACATTTTTAATATCTTCGAAGTATTCAAGTATATTTAAATTCCGAATATAAGATGATTGACATTTAAATTGACTCTCAACCATCCACTTGAGCGTTAGGCTGCGTTCAGACGACACGCGCCCGCCCCACTCGTTTTTAAATTTGTTGTATATAATTTGAGTCTTATGACACGTCAATAGATCTCAAATTGCATTTACCGCGTTTCGGCTAGTGCCATATTGACTGTGATCGAGGGCGTTTTTTGATTAAATAATAAGTAGTATAAGCGGGTGCGGTTTTTGCGCGTGGCGAACGCGGGTGCCAGGCGGGCACAGCGTGTGCTGGGTGCGCGTGGTCGGCGCGGGTTATGCACGTGTCGTCCGAAGACAGCCTTATGTGGTCTAAATTTAGTTGTGAGTCATAAAAATGTCCTAAAGTCGGTTGCAATGGAATTTGAACATTGCCATGTATGGCATTGAGTTTGTTTTTGCAAAACTTGTTGATTATTTGACATTCTGAATTCAAATATAGGGTATGACTCACCTCCATATGAGGTAGAAGGGGTAGATACCGACGCGGGTGGCGATCCACACCACGATCAGCATCAGGAACAAAGTGTCACACAATTTCTGGTACTTCGCGTACTTGGACGCCTTCACCGACTGGAATAGAAAACAAATATCTTTATAGCTACACAGTCAATATTCTCATGAATAAATCCTTTTATGCAGAAGTGTTGTTTGTTTTGCAGCATTGGTGGCCCAGTTTAACGGCCGCGACTTATGAGTTGTAGGCCGGGACCGTACAACCCTGGTTAAGCCTTTTGAAGGGGTAACCCATTCAATGGGTTACCTTTATCATGATGTAACCCATTGAATGGGGTTTATACTAGAAACCCAGTGAAAGGGTTACATGATAACCCATTGAATGGGTTTTATACTTGAAACCCAGTGAAAGGGTTACATGATAACCCATTCAATGGGTTCTATACCTACTTGAAACCTAATGACATGAAAAAAATCATAATATTATGTTATTTCGATATCCGCCCAGCTCGCGTAGCATGACCAATTCTGTCTCTATTCTATTCCCAGGGACCATTTTGGTAACCATTTTAGAAAAACCCTATCGAAAACCCTTTCCATTGAAAGAGTTTTCGATAGGGTTTTTCTAAGCAGTTAATTAAAAACCCATACGGTGTGGGTAATTTTGAATGGCTTAAACTAAGCCGTTCAAAAGGGTTGGGTATGGGTTTTTATCGAAAACCCTATCAACGGGTAACAAAAATTTAATCAAAGCCTTTCAAAAGGGTTACCCATATCGTATGGGTTATTGATTAACCGCTTAGAAAAGCAAACACGAAAGAACAAGTTGAGGGAAAATATGCGTCACATTCACGCAAAACCATCGCTCAGCATGATGCTGCAACCCTATGCGAGACAGCGCCCCAGCGCTGATTCCGCTGTGTTGGTTGGCGCTTGCACTGATTGGACAGGTCCACTCAAAATTGTGTGGTTCTTTCTTCATAAGACCATTTCAGACACGTATCTACATGGTCCTCACATGATCTGACCAAGATTATGTCAGGACTTTAAAAGAGACTTTGACCCCTAAGTTTGTTTCGCCAAAAAAAAAATTTTTTCTCAGAGGTAGTCAGATAGGAAATGTCGACCACATCTAGCTTATTTTTTAATATGACGTGTAAAAGTGATTCCGATGTCCTATTTACAGAATAAACGATTTCATTTCATTTCATGGGAATATCAAGATGCTAGAGGCACGCTTTGAAAGCGCGTGGAAGATTTTTGATGTGTATCAATTTTTCTGCTTACTTTCTGGTGTGATTTCGTGAAAAGGGACGGAAGTGTGTAACAGGAAGTGACAGCTTGAGCATGGAATAAGTAAATACTTTTGAATAGCATGGAATTAGTAAGTACCATAAAGATTGTATGTAGAGTATGATTGTATGGGTCATTTCTGTCACTGCTCAGTTGCTTCTTACCAAGGTGAGATGTCAGATGTTACACATAATATGCGACTACTGTAAGGCTCGCTCGTATTTAGGGTTCCGTACCTCAAAAGGAAAAAACGGAACCCTTATAGGATCACTTCGTTGTCCGTCTGTCTGTCTGACTGTCAGTCTGTCAAGATCGTTTTTCTCAGGAACGCGTGGAGGTATCAAGTTGAAATTAAATACATCCCATATTATAATTCAATCATGATTCGAAAGACACGTGGCGCCATCTATTATCATAAGAACGTTATTGTTGTTTTCCTCGGGAACAGTACTTTTTTTCGGGATGAAACCTACCCTATGTCCGTTTCTGTACACCTGACAACGTATATGCAAAATTTCAGGATGATCGGTTCAGTGGTTTAGGCGTGAAAAGGTAACAAACAAACTTACTTTCGCATTTATAATATTAGTTAGGATATCTTAAGAACCGAGTAATTTACCTCCCTTACAACAGTACTAAAAGCACAAACCTCAACAAATATATCAGCACAGTCGTGCAGCAAAAGCACGAGGGTTCCAATCCTGTGCAGATTGCAGACCCAGCTGAACGACAGCAGCATTATGGTGGCGATGTGGTGCACGAACATCTGCCAGAAGTCCTTGCGACGCACGTCCCAGAACTGAGAGATGGTCAGCGACCAGTAGAATGCGGCTGAGATCATGTAGTACCACCAGATGTCGTTTGTGAGACCCTGTATGCGAAATTAAATATGTGTAAGAAGATAAATATTACATTACACGTTTGGATAGAAAGCCTACCCAGTTGTTTACTGTATCGGGGGCCGCGTTGGTCTTAGAACCAGAGGCATACTGCCACACTGACCTATTACAATTTTTTTTTTATGGAAAACATATTACTTTTAAAATGTTGGTGAGCACCATCACATAATAAATTAATTTATCTGTCATTGCTTAATTTTTAAGTCTTTTTACTTTTTGTGGTATATTAATTGTATTCTAGGTGCATCGCCTTCACATATAATTAATGTACTGTTTTTTCTGTTCCGTGAATGTAACTAAAATATTGTAAAACATTTTAAAAGAGGTGTTGTTTCTTGCCCATTCTTCTCCAAACGAAACTACCCTTTGGAAGAGGCGATTAGAGTCAATTTTATTTTTTTTGTAAATGTTGACGTTCAAAAGTGTCTGTTGTGTGCCTATTTGAAATAAATAATTTGATTTTGACCGTACCCGAAGGCCCAAAGTAAATGAATGGATATTTTATTGAGATTTATTTAGAACTAGCTGCGCCCCGCGGTTTCACCCGCGTAAGTCTCGATCCCGTGGGAATATAGAGATAAAAAGTAGCCTATATGTTAATCCAGGGTGTCAGCTACCTCGATACAAAATTTTATCAAAATTGGTCCAGCCGTTTTTACGTGAAAGAGTAACAAACATCCATCCATCCATACTTACAAACTTTCGCGTTTATAATATTAGTAGGATGGACCTCAACATGTGACAAGATGTGAGAAAACATAAAACTTTCTTTATGGTGCCACCCACAAGCAATTTTTTCGGCGATTTTTGTCAGAAACCAATACATTCACGCAAAAACCGCCGAAGAAATCGCTCATGGGCGAGCACCTTTAAACAGAAGAGTATCAAACATGGTAAACATATTTTTTTAAATAATTCACTTTTATTTTAGAAAAAGCCACGCGCGCGATGCCACGGGCAGCAGCTAGTCATCCATAAAATAATAACTCTGTCAAAAACTCAGAAACAATAGAGCCACTCATTAGTGTACGGTTAGCATACTAATCATTACATTCTAAAATGTAATTAGTGGAACAATTATTTCAATTTACAACAGTCTGTTTTAACGCGGTCTAATTGTAGTAGTCTTTCACATCGATCGTTCGACCGTGGTGGAGTAATTATGCGTTCAAAATAACACTATTACCAAACTACCAGAAAATAGATAGATACAGAATGTCGGTTCCATACAAAGACATTAAGGCGACGATAACCGATTAATGATTTTATACTGAAGATCTCGTCTAAACGAGTAGTGTTAATGATTTGAAAAAAAAAAAAAAAATATGTTAAATTAGAGCATTTTCTAAATAACTTAATATACGAATATTTTAGATTATGTTTATATTACATAGTGAAATTAATTTGTAAAGTTATGTCTAACGTGGATAAAAAACTGAGAATGGCACAAAATCTACCAAGCGTATTTTTCTGAAACCTTCACCAATTTAAAGATAATTTAATTATTGATCTTTTAGTATAATCGTTTTATTAAATTACTTTTTGTTTTGTGTATAATAAATTAATAATGCGTCAAATTGGGGACAGCGCTCCTTGATGGGCGAGTGCTATTACTGGCTTAACGTACGACGCGTTGCGTGAGCACAGTACAGAACACGCAAGCTAATCGCTCAAGGTCACTGGCATATATGCGTATTAAATTATTTACTTAACAAAAGTAGACAGGACATAGCGAACAAAATCGTAATCCGATACATTTGTCCTAGTGGACAAAAGTCGCTCAGTCTAGTGTGGTATGCCTGCATGTCAAGTCGCATTCTTGTCCACCAAAAGAAAATTATTATCGAAGTATATGTATAAGGTGTATCTATTCATACATGAAATCTTTTATGGGGCCATTGTACTCATCATTATGAACAACTTTTACTATGGGAACAAACCTGAAATCGCGAAAAAAGAAACAGCTGTTCCCTACATTTATGTTCTCATATCTCGTCAAAATGTAGGGAACAGCAGATTTTTTCTTGACAGCTCTAAGCATTTAGCATGTTTCATAATAATTATGATATAAATGAATAGAATAAGGTGAATCAAAAAAGAAATATTAAATTTATAATTCATTAAAGTTATCAGATCACTGACAAAATCATAATGTCTTGTTCTCTGTTTATCATAGTATCGAAAGATTCTTTATCACCATAGCTGACGGTAATCGGTAAACATCGTTAGAGCTTTCTTGAGATCATAATACAGATTTTATCATTTTAACGATACCATGTAAAAGATCAAAACATACTTATCAGACTCGCCTTGTTTTTTTCCATAGTTTAATGGCTTATAAATTGGCTAAATAAAAACTGATCATAATACAGATTTTTATCATTTTAACGATACCATGTAAAAGGTCTAAACATACTTAACAGATTCGCCTTGTTTTTTCTATAGTTTAATGCCTTAAAAATTGGCTAAATCAATGCTAAGAATCTTTAAAATTATCTAGTTGTTTTGTTTCTTTCTAACACAGGTATAATCAACATAATATTATGGCAAAATTCAGAATGCCCACTAACGCATATTCTTATTTTGTTTCCAATAAATAAGATTTCTCGAGCGGGCATCAATCATTTCAATATTCAACCCTATATCAATGTACATAAGAGTCACACTTTAAAAACTCACCTGATGAGGATACCCGATATAACACTGGTCGATGTCCCACAGCCATTCCTTGTCCCAGAGGGTGTACAGGCCGAAGATAAAGTTGCAGATATAGAAGACGACTTTCCAGGCATTCTCGCTGAACTTGACGAGGGTCGAGGGCTTGTCCTGACCGCGGCGGAGGCGCCACCAGCGTTGGACCTCACGCTCGGATATGTCGAGCTTCTTGGCTAAGAGTGCCGGCTGAAAATTACAAAACATTAAAAATCAGCATATTTTTTAAACTATCACTAATTCTATGTAAAACATTCTAAAAGAGTTAACTATGGAATTTCTTTCCCATACGAAACTGCCTTTTGGAAGGAGCAACTAGAATCAATTCTATTTTCTTGTTTTGACGTCCACAAGTGCCTTTTAATGGCCTACTCGAAATAATGTTATTGGCTTTGACTTTATGATATTTAAGTACTATTGTGCCCCCTAAACAGTTCACTCCACTACTGACTTGTATGACTGGTTAATGTTTTTTTACAAAGGCATTTAAATTAGCTAGCGATATGCTTGAGTGAGGCCCAAGCCCGGTAGTTTACGTTTTTCAGCAGATAATATGATAAGGAAGATAATATTCTCTAATTTCATTTATTTCCAAGTAAATAACACACACCCACCAAACTGACGCGAGAGGTATACTTGTATCCTTCAATTATTGGCAGATGGCAGTGGCTCCTTGTAAAATATTGATAGGCAAAAGTTTCTGGTTAGACTGGAAACGCTAGCTATCGCTATTTCTATAAATATTATCAGTTTAGCTTTTTGCTGGAAGTCTAGGCCCTAGACAAAGTAAAATTCGATTAGCGATAACGCTAGTAGAAAAGCCACAAAATGGGGGCACGTGACATTTCGATAGCTTATGTCAATAGGGTTGACATAAGCTATCGAAATGTCACGTGCGCAGTATAGACTGTGATTCTTTCTATAAATCATTAAAACTCACACAAACCCTTTTGCGTAAAAAGGCAATGCGCTTGTAATAGTTCGTCCTTCATTTCCAACCTTGTATTCAATCGATATTAATGTCTGTAGACAAATGAGGTGAAATATTGTTGACCTAAACGTGAGCTCCATAATTTGCCTCTTGCATATTTTCATAGAATTTCAAAATGCATAATGAGCGGTTTGCTTCAAAGTGTTGGTTATCGTTTATGATCTTACGTGTCTGTAATGATTGTGAGTGAAACACTCGCCTAAGGGTCCGCCTCCACGAGCGAGAGAATCGCGGCGATATTATTGTTGTGCCACGTATTTCTACACTTTCTTATAGGGGCCGTCTCCACGAGCGAGAGAATCGCGGCGATGCGACGAGTGGCTGAGTGCGAGCGAAGCGTCATCGTATCGCTGCGCGCTCGTCGTCACGCGGAACGTGGCGCTCTGAGAGCGCGGCGAGCGCACTGCAAAGGCGACGATAACCGACTTTTAATGATTTTATACTGAAGATCACGTCTAAACGTGTTAATGATTTGAAAAATAAATATATGTTAAATTAGAACATTTTCTCAATAACGTGAATATTTTAGATTATATTTATAGGTATTAAGTACATAGTGAAATGAATTTGTAAAGTTATGTCAAATGCGGATAAAAAACAGAGAAGGGCGCAAATTCGACCAAACGTATTTTTCTGAAACCTTCACCAATTTAAAGATAATTTAATTATTGATGTTTTAGTATACGCGTTTTATTAAAATACCTTTTGTTTTGTGTATAATAAATTAATAGTGCGTCAAATTGGGGACAGCGCTCCTTGATGGGCGAGTCCTATTACTGGCCGAACGTACGACGCGTTGCGTGAGCTCAGTACAGAACATGCAAGCTAACCACTCAAGGTCACTGGCATATATCTCAGGCGTCCCAACGCGGCGATTCCGTTACGAGTCGCCGCGGACACGCGGCAATTCCGTTACGAGTCGCGATACGCTGGCGGAATAATCGCTCGTTCGTGGAGATTACCCGACGTAGAAGTGCGGATCCGTCCCGATTCTCTCGCTCGTGGACGCGGCCCCTAAGATAATCAATACGTAAATATTGCTTTGCTTTTACTTCCATACTGCTCCTGGTGTCACTGGACTGCCCTATTGGTCTAGTGGTCGCAAGCGCTAATGGAGGTCTTGGGTTCGATTCCCGGGTCGGCCAAAGTGTTATTGGGAATGGATTTTCCATTAGGAATTTCTCAGTAGCAGCCCAGAGTCTGGATTTATGCCTAGTTGATGCCAATAGGCTCGCCCCCTATTACATGGGACTTAAACATAACTGGTGGCGTAATGTGGGTGTACTAGGCAATGACGTATTATAAATAGACGCGTCATACACGAACATTAGTGCACTCAAAAACAGCGTAAGCCATGAATGTAGCTACATACTTGCGTACAATCATACAGTGCGCGAAGAAAAGGAAAGACCTATATACCGATAACTGTTGTTAGAAAGAGATGAACATACATATTTAGTTACGTCACAAGCTGCTGCATGTTCATAGGCGCGTACGCGTCGGTCGCAGTACTCGCAGAAGTCCGGAAAAATGGCTGACTGGCTGTACAAGTACAAAACCAAAAAACGTTTTCATATAATAAAAAAATACAATAAGTATCTACTTATGCATGAAATGAGACGTTTTTCTGTACTCCCACAGTAGTAGTGTAATTTGTACATCGTGTATAGACACGGGAAGGCATTTTCCTCACAAATAATTGCTGAGAATTGCGAGTGATTGTGCATGTAGACGCGCGACTAATTCTAAGTCGGGCAATTGCCTTGCTTTTACTTTGCCATTATTGAGCGCGGGTAACGCATCTAAAGGTACATCATTGGTACTAGGTACACCTCTTCCTATCCTTTCAGGGATTGCAGGCGTGATGTTATGTTTATGTATGTCGTTTACTTCTTTATCAGTGAACCGCAAGTCCATGGTAACAAAATGTCCTTTCTTTGGTATTGTTCGTCGAATCGTTGAGCTCCGAGTTGAGCTGCACGATTACTGACAAATGCGTGCACTGACAGGACAGGTACACTCAACCAAGATCAATAAACGTTACTTAGCTCGTGCTTTGACTTAGAAATGTTCCCGCCTCTATCTAGCACTTGTTGTTTGACAGTGACAGGAATACCAGAGTTTTTTTTGCGCCACTTCTTCTTCCCAGGTAAAGCACTAGGAGGAAGGGTGGGCGTTTTTGGGGAATGTCTTATGTAATTTTGACGTTCGAAAAGTGCTGATTCTCAGCATAGTTTGAATTAGAGATCGGATATTCGGATGCATATTCGCCTAAACTTTGAGAGTTGACTAGTATGGAGTGCGCTTCGGTACGGGAAAAAGTGTCGATTTCCAGGACTGACGAATTTTTAAGGACTACTCTTTTGTTCTGTGGATCCCCGAATAAATATATTTCATTTTAGAATAAAAGGTTTTGAAGAAATATTTATAGTGTTTTTTAAAAGTGTTATATTTTCCACAAAATGATTGCCTAGTTCTAAATAGATAAGAAATATTTGTTATACTTAGGAATTCAAAATTGTTTACCTACACACTGTTATTACTGAAACCTCGCGATCCCGGAATAAAAAAATATTTTAAGAAGCCGTTTTCATACTTTGTATCCTTTGACGGAAAAAAAACGTACTTTAGGTAAATATGCATCCGAATATCCGATCTCTAGTTTGAATAAATGACTTTTGATTCTTTTTTTTAGCACTTAATCTTACGTAATATTTATAAATCTTGTCGTCGAAGTACAGTCGACTTTACACTAGCAAAGTCTCGTATGGTAAATCTAGCCTTTACGTGACTCATCACGGCCGCAACAAATAGCAATCAAGTAAATAATATTACTAGGAGTTGGCTTGTACGCCTACAAAACAATGTCAAGCACCACTATGATTTAGATACAGATATGATTATGCTATCAGATAATTATGTAATAACTATCGATAATGAATATTACCTAGCTTTGTTAATACAGATATAGTAACGTAGAATCTAGCATTATGATTCACTGATTGAACTGATTTACATCCGTCACCTCATACTTTCATGTAGGGTTACCAACCATACTTTATAATAACGTATCCTACATCATTTTGCTCCATTATAACTACTTTATAATTTAAATAAAAGTATCGAAAATTATTTATTTTGACATATGCGTGGAATCATACGAAAAATTCAAGAATGATAAATTATTACCGTCTGACCGAAAAATGTGTTTTCAAAGATATAAAATATTTATAGTTTTATTTTGTTTGCAAATATTTTTTTTATATTTGTCAGAGAGGAATATTCGTTATTTTCCTTAAAAAAAGTTGGCAACCCTAGACCTCGATTAAATGCTTAATCTTTAACTAACTAAAACGAAGCCCTGTAAACTGAATCTGATGATTTTTATCACATAGGTATGAATGTTATATAAGATAGAAAGGAATTCTCATTTCATAAAATTAAAGTTAACTAACCACGAATTTTGTTATTTTTCGCATTCATTTTTAACTATCTTCTGCCCTCGACTTCATCCGGGTGAATTTCTTGTTTTAACATAAAATATATAATGAAATGAAATCGTTTATTCTGTAAATAGGATATTAGAATGACTTTTACACGTCATATAAAAAAATAATCTAGATGTAGCCGACATTTCCTATTTGACTACCCCTGAGAAGAAATGGCGAAAGAAACTCAGGGGTCAAAGTCTCTTTTGAAGTCCAGACATAATCTTGGTCAATCATGTCAGGACCATGTAGTCCGTGTCTGAAATGGTTTTTGAGGAAAGAACCACACAAATTTGAGTGGGCCTGTCCAATCAGTGCAAGCATTTGTCAGTAATAGCTCAACATATATCCTATGACTGACCCTAATCACCTCACTAGCTTACCGCGTGTTAGCTATTTCAGACCGTTAATTAAGCCTGAGTTTGCTCACTATATCTACAGCTTTTATAAGTTGCTCCCTAACGACGTATTAACTGATTTATGACATTCTTCAGAAACTGTATTTATAATAGGCAGCTGGTGATTCCTATTTGATATGATATATTTAGGACTATTTAAACAATTATGTTATAATTTATATCGCACGCGCTTTTTACCCGACTACGGCGAAGCCTAAAAGGAGGTTAATATTTTATTTTTATTTTTTTTATTACTTATCCCATAGGTACAGACGCCAGCAGGTCAAGCTACCCGAAACTGACAAATTTTCCCAATCAACCTTGAACCTTATAGTGTACGGATAAAGTTGAAAATCTATTAAAGAAATTTGACAGATTGTAGTAGCTTGATGTGCTGGCGTCTGTACATAGTCATATCATAGCTGTAGTTTGGTCATGGTCATCACATCTTAAAATTGTCACAGCTAAAAACATCACCGATTTTTTACAAAGGAACATAATTGTTTTTCAAAATTGTACCAGCATTATAATTTTAGTTAAGGCGGAGGTTTCTGAAAATGTGTGGTTTTTTAAAGCAGTGTATCTCTTAAACCGTAAATAATTTTTCCAAAACAAAAACAGTATGATATTTTAAAGACTTTCTGCATACGATGATGGAACTTAAAACATAATTAAACATAATTTAATACATCAAAAAAATCTTCAAAGACAACTCTTAATTATTTTTAATAGCAGTTTATCCCTTCGTTAACAGTTATAATTATAATTAAAAGTATACCATACAATTGCAAATGCCAAACTGCACCCGGTGATGGATTAATTTTTATTAATTAGTTAATATCTAATTTTATAAGATTTTATTTGTATTTTTACGCCATACGTTGTCATCGCGCATCTCATTCTTTTGTATGCAATCTGACAGTGACAGCGGTTTACCTGTACAATTTGAATGTCGTTATCGTCACCGGTCAACAATCTCAAGTTGTGTTCACATATTTACCATAGATAGCACAAGATTACACGGCTAACAAAACATTCGAGAACCACTTTCGTGGACAGCATATTAATTCAGATTTGTTATAGTTGTAATGGCAATCATGTCATTTATTTGGTTTTTATTTTTAATATTTTATATAGATTATTTTTTTATTTGTGAATGTGAGTACATTGTAGGCTATTAAGACTGTAGATTTGTAGACCATTTTCTATTTTTTTAAGTACCTGGTACTTGTTAACGGGCCTACATTGTCCTCCCATACCTATTAACACTGTAATTTGAAAACATTGTAAAAGCCCATTATTTTTGAAAGAGTAACCGTGTGGAGTCTCTTATCGGCGCTTTTCCATAGGAAACGACCTATTGGAATTGGAACCGTGCACCTAGCTTCTGACGTTTCATAAATGCCCATGTAGGTTTATGTGAAATAAAATATTTTATAATTTGACTTAATAAATTACATTAAATTCTTCCATGAAGCAAATAATCCCTGATATAATATAATTTATGGTAGGCCTTTCGGTGAAACAATCATATTATCTCTGATATTTTTATATCCAAGGTTGCAAACTGGCGAGGAACTGCGTTATCTATAGTGTCATATTACTTTTGAATAGAAATTAAAATTCCGTAAAATCATATGATCATCTAGCCCGGCTGTGACTGTGATTGTAGGATCAAAGCTTACTGGTACAGTCAGCAATAAATAAAAATCTTTATTTCAGACATGAACAGTCCATATGTTGTTTAGTGAATGAAAGTTGTTTATTTTTAATAATTTTGAATACCATTCTATTACAAAAATTAACAACTTCTTGGCACATCGACATGAAATACTAAAAGCTAGAGTACATATTAAATAAGTAATTTTATTTCATTTTACATATTTATGTAAAATCCAGCGACTTTTGTTCCTAACAGTCTCTTGTAGATAGGTATAAAAGATGATCTTTCAAATTGATGCATTTATCTTTCTTATCCTTATTCTTATTTTTAAAAACGTTGCCCCACACTAGGAATTTTTTCTGTATTGTGGGTGCGTTTACAAACATATAAACTCACATACACAAACAGCCAGACCCGGAACAACTACTTGTAGGTCATACAAATATTTGTTCCGTGCGGGAATCGAAACCGCGACACGCAGCGCAGCAGTCAATCGCTTAACCACTGCGCCAACCGTGTCGATCTTTCAATGAGCAATGCATCAATTTCAGTACCTGCTAAGATTTTACATGTTTTGATGATTCTATATTATTCTGGCATTTTTCGTTGTTTTTTGTGACACGGAATGACGTTAAGAGCTGATAAACCAACGTGTGATTATTTATTTTTAGAATAAAACGATGCAATATTTACCTGTTTTAGTTTAGGTGAAGTCTTGTAAATTTTCTCAAGCTTAGGATTGTTCGGTGCTCGTCGTGGCTTCGAGTTCTTTATGCCCAAGTATGTACCGAATGGAGCGATGACTAATCTGCAAAAAAAAGTATGTCGTGGTTATGTTTTTGCTTGACTAGTTTCTCGTTTGCAAAGAAGCCTTGACCCAGAAATTTCAGTTATTTTACCTAAGATATTCAAAACTAACCTACATTTTATTCAATTGGAAAAACTTTAAAAAGGTTAGGTAAAGTTTCTCCATAGCGGCCCGGGGTCTGGATTTGTCCCCGGTTGATCCAATTAGGCTCGCCCCCTATTACTAAATCAATCTGCCTAGCCTTTTCCCAACTATGTTGGGGTCGGCTTCCAGTCCTCCAGTCTTTTTTTTTTTTTAGGAATACGTGTTTTTATTTTACAATGTTTGTAAATATGTGAGCACCATGTATCTATCACATAATTAATTTATCTGTCATTGCTTCATTATTAATTATTTTTACCTATTGTGTTGTGGTATAGTATTTTATTCTAAGTGCATCGTCTTCACATATATTTCTCACATACAGAAGCAACAAGAATAATGTACCCAGGATTTTGTAATATCTTGATTTAAAAGAGTATCCTTGGAGTTTCTTGCCTGTTCTTCTCCATAGAGATCTACGTTTTGGAATGGGCAAATAGCTTTAACTTTCTGACTAACTGACTCTTTGACAATTCAAAAGTGCCTATAATAGGTTTAATTGAAATAAATGTTTTGAGTTGAGTTTGAGTATATAATTGATGTACCTATACAAAATATTGTAAAACATTTTAAAAGAGTAACGGTGGAGTTTCTTGCCCATGCTTCTCCATACGAAGCTACCTTTTGGAAGGGGCGACTCGAATCAATTCTATTTTATTTGTAAATTTTGACGTTCAAAAGTGCCATTGTGCCTACTTGAAATAAATAATTTGACTTTAACTAAAATACTGGTATCCAGTATTTTACATGGAGCAAATGCCTATCTGACCTCCACAACCCAGTCCCTTATTAAATATGATTTCTGGCGAAAGGGTGTAGTATAGGTACAACTCTGCCTAACTCTTCGGGCAATACAACCGTGATGTTATATAAAAGGTTGACATAATCACAGGAAGTGCATCCATCGCAAAAAGTCTCAACGACGCTAAGATAATTTAAAGAGTCTCACAAAGTTGATAACAAAAATGTCGCAGCTTTAAAACCGGTGCAGTCTCTTTATCTGATATATCGGTAGTTTTTTTTTAAGGATAGATAAGGCATACTGCCGGTTTTTGTTGAGGCTGCATCACATTTACTACCATATAGATAGTACGAGAGCCCACGACCAAAACCATGTCACATCGTTATACGGTTTTCAAACCGAGACGAGTTCAGAGTCTTTAGATGATTCTGAACCCGACTCGGTGTGCAGTACCAGTCAGAAACGTCGCAGATTCATGGGAGCCCATTTCTGCTATGTCAAAAAAAAGGCAGACGGTTTTATCACAATGTATAATTTGAAATATGTATATAAGTTTCGTCATTTTATTACGAAAAAGTTTGTTTTCAGGCATTTTGCGCGTCACTTATGGCCTGGGCGCATTCTCAAAAAAGTCGAAAATAATTACCGATCTGTTTCATAGCAGCCGAGTTCAATTCAAACTTGTTACGCTCCTGGGATCACAACAACGATGTCGAATCGAGTCCGAAAATTATTAAAAACTATTACTTTTTTTCCAATAAACAGCATTTCTGAAACGTTATCCCAGTTTCTTTTTTGTCCAATTTATTTAAAAAGTTCTTCAATATTAGTGCGATGGTTTCGGGTAAGCTCTTTATCGATCGTACGTAAATACGATTACGCCGCAAGACGATTTTTTTATAATTTCTGACTATCGAAAATTAGTAACGTGATACTTACGCAAAAAATTTCTGATATTTTTTTTTCTACATCTGGTCAACTTTTTTCTTCATGTCCAACAGTTTACAGACTTATTGCTATGATACCAATCGGTAAAATTTTTCCACTTCAAAATGGATTCACGTAAGATGCTCAAACTTTTTTCTGAAAAATTATTTATTCGCATCAACTGACCAATGTTCACTTGAAAACAAGATTTTCAGACGATATGCTATGGTTAATTATTGTCTTATTTTTAATTTTCTCAAATGTGTCTCCTGGTACATGTGGCGCTACTGGTGTCTGAAAATTCTGTTTTCTGTAGGTCCTACCTAAAATCTATCGTTCAACGAAATTCTGAAAATCAGACAGAAAATAAAACAGTTCGGGTTTTTTTTTATACATAAGTATTTGTAAATACAGTCAGGTCAGACGTGACGCGAAAATTTTCTAAAATTAGGTTTTTGTTGTATTCAGAATAACCAAATCTATCGATTTTATACGGTTTTGGTCGTAAGACGATGAGGCAAAAACTTTGCTCATGGGCTCTCGTACTAACATACAATCATATGAAAAATACATTGCTCTATGATAAAGAAAGGGGAGAGGGAATGGGTGGGGAATTTTTTGGTCACCTCATTTGGTGACTAAAGATTTTGTCTCCAAATTGGGAGCAGCCTATGTCCAGCAATGGTCCACCCAAGGCTGTTTATGGGACAGAGATACAAGTCAGGGATTTCCCGAAATCGTTCGGCTTTCGAGTGTTGAATTGGGGGCTAGTTTAGCACAAGATCGATGGATTGTTGTTCGACATGTTTTACAAGACGTTATCATCGATCATCTGAGCTATGACAGCAGTTAATCAAAACGTCGATATGTCTGGGGTGTATTAACACCCTTATTGGCACGAAGCCCCCAATCACAAATAAGGTCAAACAATACATTATCAGAAGAGGCATAAAATTAATCAATATTGTAGTTTTCAATGACGAGTTGCAAGTCCATGAACCAATAACCCTTTCACCAGATGATAAGGGGCTGATATTTACTGTTTTTCTTTTATTCTCTGATAAGAGTGACAAGTGTATCCGAGTGGATGCGGAGTTTATCTGCAGTCAGTAATATTATGTTCGGCAGTACTGGAAATTAAGACCGTAATTTACACGAGGTTAAATTGGGATAGGCTTCGCACCATCTGATACTAATGCTTTTAACTTGAGACTTGAGTATGACTAACCAGCACATTATAGACTGAATTAAAAAAAAAATTACCGGCACAAATTCATATGCCTTTAAGGCTTCAAAGTCAAAGTGTTTATTTCAAATAGGCAATAAAGGCACTTTTGAACGTCAATATTTACAAAAAAATTGAATTGATTCTAGTCGCCCCTTCCAAAGGGTAGTTTCGTATGGAGAAGAATGGGCAAGAAACTCCACCGGTTCTTTTTTAAAATCTTGTACAATATTTTTATAGGTACATTAATTATATACTCAAACTCAACTCAAAACATTTATTTCAATTAAACCTATTATAGGCACTTTTGAAATTATATGTGAAGATGATGCACCTAGAATAAAATTACTATACCACAATAGGTAATAAAAAGAGTTAAGAATGAAGCAATGACAAATATTTTTTTTTTTTATTTCTTTGAAAAACGTTGCCCTACACTAGGAATTTCTCCTGTATTGTGGGTGCGTTTACAAACATTTAAATTCACATACACAAACAGCCAGACCCGAAACAACTACTTGTAGGTCATACAAATATTTGTTCCGTGCGGGAATCGAACCCGCGACACGCAGCGCAGTAGTCAATCGCTTAACTAACTGCGCCAACCAAACCAAATTATGTGATATGGTGCTCACATACTTACAAAAATTGTAAAAAATATATACGATTTCCTAAAAGATAACAATATCAGTGGGAGTTAAGGTAATCACAGAATTTAAAATAAATGTCTTCTACATACTGGTGCGACTATTTCCTTGATTTTTTCATAGAAATTGTTCTAACGGTGTCGCGTCCTTGATTGAGGATTGAAAACTTTCTGAATTTAGGTACCCGGCACAAGTCGCGCAACTTGATATTTGCCCCGAAAGCATCAGGGTAGCCCGCGAAATTCAAATTTTCTTACGTTTTATGCATTTTGCAGGTATATATATGCTGTATATATTTAATAATGACTATTTCACGAATTTCATGAAATAGTCATTCAATAAGATTTTACGAAAAGAGTCAGTCGTACTGCTGATTCTAATGATTATAATTCTGTAAAGCCATATTTGTTACGGCCGCGAATCATATTTTAATCAACAAACAACCTGACACACACCTGCTAATTGCAAAAAAACTTAACAAAATTTTAATTTCACGGGCTACGTTAGCGCATCCCGCATAAGGGAATTGATGTGTGAATGAAATTAAATTACTTGTACCTGGCTGGCGCGCAACTTTATAATTATGTGTCTCGTAGTGCCCTGATTCTAAAATGCTGCCGCTTCCAAAGTAGCCAGAAGTGGCTGAATTACAGTTACAGAATCTTTCTAGATCAAGTAGGTACGCATGAAAACACACTCAAAAACCTTCCTTGACACGAATATTTATGTATTGTTGTCTGTTTTCACGAACTTAGTAGGTATCTACATACATACAATTTGTGTATACCTCCACCATATCTCATGTTATTCACAAATGGCGAGGTGAGGTCGCCTACCTAGATAGTCTGTGGACGGAGATTAGCACATTTTGAAGACACGTCAATATGTCTAGCAGAAATTATCACACGCTGACGAACAAACAATGAAAAGGAAAGTATTTTTTGGGTTACTTTCTCGTGTAAAGAGATTTTTACAGTATTTTACACGCTGGTTTGGGGTTATCCAAAAGTTTGCGCCAATTTTAATGGCTTCATACAGTGGAAGATACGCTCACTTTCAATTATTGAGGGAAGCCATTACGGTGTTTCCCGTCTGCTTAAAATTTAAGCCTTTGAGAAGAATTCCAAAAAACTCTTCGACTAAATAAAAATTACGACATCGTTTTAGTTGGGATAAATATTCGACACGACTAAGAAACCGAAAAAAAAGCCCATAATAATTTGGCTGATTATTTTGGCCTTGTATGGGACATGGTTCGAATTTGCCCTCCGAATATTTTACATAGACGTCGGCAGCATGTATAATTACGGGTTCAAAGTTCTTCGTGACAAAGAATTTTTAACATGCGATTTGGAGACAAATCATCATCATAAAACGATGTGAAGTGACTGCAATAACCATTTCTGTCCATTTTAATTCTACCATAATTATACATTTATACAACCTGTAATAGCTAATAGTTGTCCATTTGCTACCATATGAATGTGAAATGTATCTGTTTAGCTGTAAGTTTTCCTAAAAATAAAATAAATAAATATATTTTACAAAGATAGACAAGTAGCAGCCACAGGTTAATAGAGGCATGACCATATTGACCATGTCAGCTCAAATTGATCTAACTAATCAATAAATACCTACGAGTCTATCTGACAAAATTGCCATAATAAATAGATAAGACCCACAATTGATGTTATCGCAATCAATGTAGGTCCTAATCTATATCGTTGTTGAGTCATATTCTCACGAATTGTGACTCATTTTGTTTAGGAAATTCTACTAATGTTTATGAGTGGAACTACTGTTAGTCACTGCCTCACGGGTGTGTTTTGTTTTCTATTATACTCTTACTAGCATCAGCTGCGCCCCGCGGTTTCAGCCGTATAAGTTTCGATCCCGTGGGAATATCGGCATAAAAATTATCCTATGTCCTACCGCAGATCATGGTCTACCCATGTGCCAAATTTCATACAATTCCGTTCAGCCGTTACAGCGTGAAAGCGTAACAAACAACCAAACCTGCATTTATAATATTAGTTAGGATAGGGAAGCTATACTTGGGACAGTACTGCTAGATACCTACTTACAGGGAAAACGGGTCATCTAACTTGTTGATTTGTTTACTACTTTCAACTTCTTTTTAACTTCTTGTTTGTTTGGGGATTGTAAGATGCGAAACTCGAGATGCGGTGTCTGTTTAATCCCGAGCACGCATGCGGTTAAACGTTCGAAAAGTTGGCGGAAAATACCTATCATGGATTGAAATAAACTTACCGAAGTGAACATGATGGTCCAAATAGCAATGCAACAGTAGACGATGGGGCGACTAGAATCAATTCTATTTTCTTTGTAAATTTTGACGTTCAAAAGTGCCATATATGTGCCTATTTGAAATAAATAATTTTACTTTGACTTTGGTAAAAACGACAGCGACAAATAAAAAAAATATGATGGTTCGGTCAGAGTTGGGGGAGGTCAGCCGCGGGGAAATTCGCGGAGCCGGCGGAGCTAGGGGGCAACACTCAGGCCTTGAACCTGGGAAGATTGAGGTGCCTAACTGCCCATAAAATTAAAAATTAGTAATGAAGAAGGTGAGACATGTAATCCTGGCCTAGTTAGATACAATGAAACCATTACATTTTTATTATGATATTTTTCACATCCATTCAGTTTCTCGATGTTTTACCCTTGACACACATAAATGTATTTGGGTAAATTATTCGTCACTTCTATGACAAGCTAACAATACTAGCTTTTCTAATAACATATTCATGTAAATTGAGTTATGTTTGGGGAAAACCTTACACAGTTTTCTCTTTTCCTTCCAACTCTTCCTTTATAACAATTTATGGAGAATATGAATGAAGGAAAAGTTCCATGCTTTGGGAAGGAGTTTCTTGCCCATTCTTCTCCATACGAAACTACCTTTTGGAAGGGGCGACTACAATCATATCAATTTTTTTGTATATTGACGTTCAAAAGTGCCATAAATGTGCCTATTTGAAATAAATAATTTGACTTTTGACTTTGACTTTGAAGAATAAGAATCCAATTTTTTGAAAGAGGAAGAGATTTCTTTAGAAATAAAAGTTACCTTTGTACATATTTTTGTGTTCTTTTCTTCTTGTCTATTTATGTGTAAATGGTTAGATAAATAAATAAGAATGGCACATGTTATTGGGTAATTTGTGGGGCGTCCACGCAAAAAGGATCCAGTCCTCGGCATTTAGTTTCCGATATATACCAACGCAGTTTTGTAGTTGGGTGAAAAAATTGCATTTCGCGATATCAATTGATTATTTATTAATGCTCATATTATTTATTAATATCATGCTTTTCCAGAGTAGAAACTCTGAAAAAGCTTGATTTGAAGCTTGACTTCAAAATTCAAATATCTGATAATAAAAATGTGCCAGTTCTTGAATATTTTTTTTACCCTTATTATTCTCTCAGAATCTAGCCTTAACTCTATACCCCACTACTGGACCGTTTTTGCTTTTGCCCACATATAATCATATTTTTTTTAAATCAATGAATCACTGTTGTTTGTTTGCAAACTTCACAAACATTTTACAACTTATTGTTAATGAATATCACAACCACTTAGTACCTTTTATGATCCCACTCATCAAACATAGGCAGAAGTCAAGGAAAAGCCGAGGAGCAAAAAGGACTTGGTGATTCTCAAGAATAATATTATGAGAATTGGTCCCAACACTATGGTGTTCTCAAACCATTAAATGTGATCACTATTGAATCTTTTGTAGGTATTTTATATGAGAAGTTAAGAACTCTTACAAAGTAAATGATAAGGAATAATGCATGTTTTAGATTTATAGGCATTGGCGTACATACTTCCAGCAGAGGATGGACAAAGGTTTTAAACTTTTAATATGATGACTCTGAACTTAGGTACCAAAGTGGTTGAAAAAGGTTTAATGATAATAATGTAACTTTGAAAGGTTTTGTGGTACTTAAATTTATGTTGTTGCAAGACTTAATGGGAAGAGTCTGTCTGGCCAAAAGACTGCTGTTTAATCAGTTGAAGGACACAGGACAGAACACAATAGAAGTTTTATTGTTATTACATCTGGGGGCGTTTAGTGTTCTGCAGAGTTTTATCTATGAACTAGCATTAGACATTAGAAATAATATAAAACATACCAGGCTTGCCAGTACACTTTGTGCAATACGCCATAGAACAGCTATGTTTGACAAGAGTGCATTTTGTATGGGTCCTAGAATACCAATATTATAAATTACCTATTAGTATAAAAGAAGCAAAGAATTTTACATCAATTAAAAATAAATTATAGACTTATCTATCTAAAAAGCCTAATAAAAAGTTATAGGTTACTTAAATGATAACGGTAATTTAATATAAAAGTTAAGTAATGATAATAAAATTATATAATTAATACATAACATAACATAAACTCGCGCCTTCTTCCCATGGGGGTAGGCAGAAACTATAGAACGCCACTTGCTACGCTCCTTACATACTCCTTTTCCTTTTCCTCATTTTATAATTAATAAATTTCATAAATAATGATATTTTAATGTATTGTAAATTAATGAATAATGTAAGAAATATTTCTATTATAATAGATATTTGCACACCTGTTTAAGTAGAATATGGTTCACAGAACTTTTTGTATGTATCACCTCATGTACCCATATTCAAGCAAATAAATGATATGATTTGATTTGATTAACGGATGATAATACATAGTCGTATACTACAGAACGTCACTCAATACTCAAGCATTAATTAATTAAAACTAGATTTAAGCCATTTGATTGGTTGAAACTAGTTTTAAGAAATCATGTTAATTTTCCTCAAATAGACATAAATAAGTTCATTAATAGTTGTAGTACTATGACATTACACAAGGCTTTTTGCTACTTAGTTTATTTTATTTTAATTTTATAATGCAAAAATATGATGCACTAAGTGCATCTTATTTTTGCAGATTAAGCAATTATTCTGTTTTTCTTTATTGCTTCTTTCATTAAAATTAGTTTGGAGTTACATTCAGTTCTTATAATAATCTTCATACTTATTTACAAATCATAATGTCATAGAAATAAAATATCTTGTTATTGGTAAAATGTGAGTTATAAATAAACGTCTTGCATTTGAGTCTACATATTTGAGGTGTGAAAGGAAACCATAATCTAATACTCATCGGTTTTGGTTGTATGAGGTCATACTTCCTGTGTATTACAGAATAAGTTAAATTATGAACACCTACATCAATCAGCTTTGAGCTTAGTGTTAGTGTCTGATATTATTATATAAGAGGATACTTTTTTATTTTATTACTGAGTAAATGGCAGTGTGTAGTGGCTTTCTACATAAATGCTATTATGAAATTTTAATAATGTATGACCATTACTTAAATTGGCACCTTACAAAAATAACTAACTTGCTTATTTTACTAATGGCATACCCAAAAACTGGTATTTTTTTTATTTAGCATTATTTACTGGCAGGTGTAATTTATTTTATAGCATAATGTGCGTGCCAATTACGATAAGGAAACAATACAAATGGCAAATATGAATACGATTTTATTATTTAAATAGTTAACTACTACCTATTTTTTATTTGGCCTAACTGTAATGAGGATGAACTGAAATTTTGAAAGCATTATTAACTCACGCTTCATTGAATTTCGTGAAAATTCAAAAAAAGAACATGAATCAATTTTTTGCTCGTTACACGATTTAAGCCTCACGCGATTGAGCGCGATTAGGTTATCATACTTGCTGTTTTTATAACACAATTGCATTATCATAATAAAATATTTGTGGTTACTTACTTCTCTAACACGTAGCGCAGGAATATAAACACAAATGCTAACGGTATAGGAAAGAAAACGTGCGTATGATCGGTGTAAACCACCGCCTTATCGGGACCAGGAGCGATGTCTGCCCATGTAGTATTCGGCGGCAACCACACGTCTTCATTCCAAAACTTGTCGAGGGAATACCTCAACATATTTGGCACTATATTCTGTTTTGATTACTATTTTAATTAAATCCAATTCAATTTTTAGAATATGTACGAGCACCTCACGGCTTCATTGAGAAAAAAGTGACAGATAATTGAAGCAAAGTTGCCATGTAAAACCTGAGCGGCTGTCTGGATTTTTGACGTTTAAAAAATGTTTTTTTTTTTGCTAAATAAAAAAAAAACTTTTTTAAATCTATACAATTAATTAAAAAATAATTAATTGCAAATAGTTCACCGTAATTTTAATCATCAGTTTTTATTTCCTGTTCACACTGATCAGTTTATGGAGGATCCATGATCTGTTGAAGTCAGTTGTTGAAGCATAAATATTAAAAATGTTAGCTATTTTGTTGGCTGTTAAATTAGAAAGAAAGCACAGTGAAAATACGCCTCCCTCTCAAACCCTGGCCTGTTAACCGGTCAGACCCTACTGGCACCTAAAAGGTGTGAAGTAGTTTCCCGAAAAAACGCTCACCCTTAAAGGAAAGTGCCGTTGACAGCCGTCAGTTGACGAAACTGACAGTTGGCAGTTGACTTGACGTAATTAAATGCTGTCCACTCGTATCGATAGATGATATCGATGATGTGATTTTTTTTTTGTGTTTTTTGCTGACTTGGAACGTGAGCGGAAGGCTTTATCTAAAAGAGCTAATATGCTGGCCCGCAGGTTCGCGCGTTGCTCGGATGGCGTGAAAATAACTCTTTTCCGAGCATATTGCACGTCCATGTACACCTGCAGCCTGTGGGCTAATTACACGCAGAAAAGCTACGTTAGACTGTCCTTATATGCGACACTGTTGTGACAGACAAGTTTCATATTATAGTGTCGCACGTAAGAGACTACTGTAATGAATACGAGCTTTGATTGATTTGATTATATAATTTGTGTGTTGATTTAATTTATATTGTCATTATTCGTTATATTGTAATTTCTTGTTTGTAGGTACATATTTATGTGTGATTTTGTGTGTATCATTAAATAATATAAGGATGTTTTAAATATGGGTTATGTTGGTACCTGAATTAAATGTTTTTTTTTTTTTTTTTTAATATGAATTAGGTTTTTCAGGTTTGCGAACCTCTCGATCGATGTGTCTTGATTAGTGAAACCCCTTTATGAAACACCCAAAAAGTGTTATTGTTGCTCTATCTCGCTTCCTTCACAAGATATAGCGGTTTTTGTGTTTTTTTTGAGGAATCTTGGTACAAATTTTTTATTTTGAAATTGAAACATCGTTTTATCGATAACATTGTTTTATTGATACGACAGGACAGCATGTATAAATGTCAAAGCAACTGTCAACTGTCACCTGTCAACGGGGCTGACGTTAAGGAGGAGCACTCTATCAGACTATATCCGGTTTAAATACTAACAAAATAATGGCTTATTACCTGACTGCTCCAGAAGGAGGTATGTATGTATGTATGTCCATTTCTTTGGCACGCTCTGCTCTGTAAGCTAAACGGCTTGATGGATTTTAACATAAGAGGTATCTTTAGAGTCGTTTTAATTGCGGAAGTGACATAGGCTATCAAATTTTAATAAAAATGAATGCGAATCAAAAAAGAGAGGGGGAATAAAAAAAAATATTTTGTGATTATATTAATATGGGTATCAAATTAAAGCTAGTAATTAGGCAATTCCAAATATATATATATATATATATTATAATACTTTTAAGCTACTATTTTGACACGAACTACAAAAAAGTACATTTCTTTATTAATAAAACCGTAGCGGATTTAAAATTGTGTTGTACATTGACTATTTTTGAAGAAAAGAAATTGGTGTGAGGTCTGGGATCGTTCTAATAATGCCAAAAATATAGTTTTTAGAATATTTGTCTGTTTGTCAGAATGTATGTTCCAGCTTCACGCAAATTCTATTCGGATACATTTTGTTAAATTTTTGTATATAATATAAGTCTGGTCACCCGGTAGGTTATTATAATAATATTATCACGCTATTTACTATGGGGGATGAGCAATATTGCATTATGTATGTATTCCTCTATGGTTTACAGCAAATTGTAAAAAGACGAGCCAAACGGTTAGAACATTGCAGATTGTTACAGATTTAACCTTTTAACTGATTATCAACCCGCTATTATCTTTAAGGGGCTAAGCAGTCAATCATCATGGCATAAGCAGGGTGGATTTTTAAGATGGAAAGTAAGGATATATTATCTTAACCGTTGTAGCTACACAAAATCGGTCTTAGGAGACTATCCTTAAAATTTTGAGACATTTTGATCTGCATTCACAGTTAAGTAAAAAAAATAAATTACAGTCAGCAAGAAAACGAGCAATTTTCACTTTTTTTATGTCAATAGATCCTGTTTCTTATGAGAGAGTAGACCAACTCAGCTATGATGCATCGGATGTGGTACACTTGCGCGAATGACATTTCTGCTAAAGACACTTGCGCGAAAAGATGTCGTGATTTTGTGATGAATTTTCGTCATGGGTTCGTTTTTATCGTTTAAGAGGTCTCTGTTAACAAAACTGGGGTCAAAATCAAAATTCAACATGGCGCCACCGAACATTTGCAAATTTTTCGTCATGGGTCTCGTTTTCATGGTTTTTGAGGGCACTGACCACAATAATGAGTTCAAAATTTAAAATGGCGTTACCAAAAATTTGTGATTTTTTGTCATAGGTGTCCTTTTCATGGTTTTCGAGGGTGCTGACGACGTTAATGGAGTCAAAATCAAAACACAAGATGTTGCCGAAAAAAAAAACGGATCCCTTCAAGGATCACTTCGTTGTCCGTCCGTCTGTCTGCCTGTCAAGACCCTTTTGGCATTGGCAAGCAATGGGGAATTGCCACTGAAAACTGCGGAGTCGACCTCAGGACTAAAACTGGTTCTCACACGGACAACTAAACGTCACTTGCTCCCGCGTCACCAGTCTTGAGTCTCTGTGTATTTTGGCTGCTGAGATCAAAACTACAAACGTAGTATACAGGGATTTTTTATAAAAAATAACATAACATCACGCCTGTATAAGGGTTAGGCAGAAGTGTACCGTATAGTACATCCACATTTCGCCAGTTACGTTTAGGTCCCATGTAATAGGGGGCGAGCCTATTGCCACTAACCGGGCACAAACTCAGACTTCGGACTGTTTCTGAGAAATTTCAGATGAATGCCCCAATAACACTTTGCCGGACCCGGGAATCGAACCCAGGACCTCATGCTCAACATTAGCGCTTTCGACCACTAGTCCAACGAGGCCGTTTTCTATGAAAATGTGGCTAATCTATTACTTCCACGCTACTTCCACGCCAAGTCGCGGGCAGAAGCTAGCTTTTATAAAACCTATCCTATCTTATCTTGCTAAGTCGTATTGCTTTTTAACTTACCAATACTTAACTAAACAATATGTTCATTAATAACACTAAAAAGCTTTAAATAAAACAAATTATTAAATAAAAAAATAACCCGACTGCAAAAAAAATAACTGAAAAGATGGAAACAAGATGAAAAGAAAACCAGTATCCTATAAGTAACAAAAATAAATAAATGCAGTCGGAGGCAAATTTTAAGACGTTCGTAAAATCCTAGATGCCTCCGACTGCATTTATTTATTTTTTATAAGGATACTGGTTTTCTTTTCATCTTGTTTCCATCTTTTCAGTTCATTTTTTTGCAGTCGGGTTATTTTTTTATTTAATATTTTGTTTTATTTTTGACATAATCTTCAATTTACTTCATAGCCTAACGAAATAATAAAATTCCTAGCGTTGTGGGTTGTGGTTGTATTGTGTAGTTCACTTTTACCGCGATAGATGTAGTTAGTTGTAGTCACTCTATAAAGTTTTTTTTATCGCGTAAATTCGTCTATCGATCGTAATCTCTCGCTATGTCGCAACAGCCATTTTGCAGCGTTTTTTTCTCACGAATGCCTAATGCTCTGCCTATTGGTGCGAAGCAATACCTGGAAATACACAGAAGATGAGCGCATAATATTATGTATATAGTTACCTACCTATGTAAAAATATAATAGTAGGAGGTACCTAAATGTAGCTACTGGGTAGATATAGGTACACACGGCTACACATCAAGCTATACATTTCCAGTATAAGGTTGCTTTATAGTTAGGACAGCTGCGTCCCGCAGTTTCACCCGCGTAAATCACGATCCCGTGGGAATATCAGGATAAAAAGTAGGTAGCCTTTATGTTAATCCAGGGTGTCAGCTACCACCATATTTTTTTTTCAAAATTGGTCCAGCCGTTTGAGCGTGAAGAAGTAACAAACACACATACTAACAAACTTTCGCCTTTATAATATTAGTGTGATAGTCAAGATTAATCCCATGAGGATCTCCACACACCACACCAGACCTTCATGAACACACATCGTGAATGACAGTGTTAGGTACTTACTTTGCCAACAAAAATCTTAAGCAGAGTAGCGCCACGACCAACGGTATTTGATAATAGAAGTCTTTGTATTCTGGGTACACCATTGTCTTGTCTGGACCATTCGCCACATCAGCCCATTTGATGCCCGGAGGCAGCCAGAGACTATCCGTCCAGAAAATATCTGATATCCACTTTAGCATACTGTGTACTTTTTCAACCCTCATGGACTCATAAACTTAATAAAATAATAACAAATCAAGCTGATTAAAATATGGTAGCTGTCTATCGCAAAAGGTAACTAATTTTCTATTCTTTAAAGGTAGGTATTTTTCTGTGGTTTGTAGGTAAGCGTCCAATAGATAGGTATGTTTCTAATTCAATTTCAATTCAAAAATCAAGAGCTTTCAACCCTTGCTATACACTCTTTACACGTACTAATTATTATTCAATAAATATTCTGCATATTTTTAGTGCAAGGGTTCACAGCTCTTGATTTTTTAAATTGCCGTTTTTCTTCTTGGACAGGTTTTGATGGTCAGATTAAACGACAATTATTAGGCATTGGATCGGTGGACGAACCGAAATGCGGTGTCATTGCGTAAAGTGCGTTTCATCAAATAGTTCAGCCGTAAAGTTGGCTACACTGTACCTATCAAATATTTTCGGACTCACCTAGGGGCGTTGACTCTGTATCCAATGGTCCCTTGCAATGGGTTGTGTTTTCCACTATCGGGAGCTTGTGCTCCCCCGTAGGTAGCGTATTCGTGTTCGTCATTTCGTCCTACAACAGTGGAGCCAAAATTACGGCATAGGAACTATTTGATGAAACGCACTTTATCACACTTATCAGTATCAAAGGGGTTCATTTTGACAGTTCAACAACATGCATTGCATTATTTACGTTGAACATATGAATCAATGGATTAGCAATCGGGGTGGAGTCGTCCCCGAGGAGGGGTCGTCTTGGCGGTGTCTCTTGACATCGCCCATGCCTTCAATACCCTGCCCTGGAGTTTCATTATGGAGGCACTCTAGTATCAACGGATGCCGACCTACCTCTGTCGAGTGGTCGAGGCTTATTTGACGCGAGGGCCGTCATCTACCCCGGTCACCAAGGAGAGTGGAACCAGCGAGAGATGTCGTGCGGTGTCCCACAGGGATCGGTCATGGGGCCGCATCTGTGGGACATCGACTACGCTAGTCCTGGCGCAGGGGAGGTCGCATCAGGCGGCGGCCGAACTGGCGACACGTGGGGTTGCGACAATCATCGATAGGATCCGGCGAATACGTATTTATTATCCCACACCATGTGAAGCCACTAAAACGATGATCAAAGAACGCAGAGGCGCAGAGATGCGCACGTAGGTCGGCCATATTTGGCTACGATTCCAAAAGAGAAGAGCGGATGCAAGGCCGAGTATTTGTATAGATAGATCTCAGATTATAGAAAGAAAGATAGATAGGTACCTACAAATGTTACGTATATTTTAAGATTTTATTGGACGTCATATTTTATCATTTATGTAGATATAGTGAAACAAAATAGATTAAGTACCTACTTACTTATACGTGTAACTTACATCCAGTAGTTTATGACATTAGGTTCGTATAAAAAAAAGATTTATTTCGTTTATTTTATTACTCTCGACATAATGTTTTAGCAATTTAAAAGTATGATAAAATAAATATATAAAACATAGAAATATTATAGAGATTAGGAATTAGGATGTAGGTACCTACTACACACATCAAAAAAGTACTTAAGTAAAAATAAGTCTAAACGTTCTAAATTAAATGAGGACATTTTCGTCACAGAATTTCAGAAATTACAAACAACTAAGCAACAAACTATCCAGATTCTGTTTTCAAAGCAAATTAAATTATGACGCGTATTCGTTCGAAATTCAAGGTTTATTCATATTTTTTTTGTTTATTTTCGGCTAGTCTTCATTATAGCGGTCCATCATAGAAAACTAAGTTGGAGTCTCATTTCTTACGAAATGTATGGGAAAAGCTTTTTGCGATTTCCGACTTTTCTAGTACTCAAACCGCAGTTGGTCCAATAGAGATTTTAGATCCCTACAATAAACAGGATCGATTGGCATAAAAAAGTTTTTGTGAAAACTGCCCATTTTCCTGCTGACTGTACATTTTTTCCAAAATCTGTGAATGCAGATTAACATTTCTCAAAAAGTTAAGGACAGTCTCCTAAGACCGTTTTCCTGTAGCTACAACGGTTAAGGTAGCTGCCTTTACTGCCCCATCTCAAAAATCCACCCTGTATCTGTTTCTTAGTGACTGCTATTTCCAGTCAATACTTTTGAGATAATAAGGGTTATTTTCGGTTACAACCGCGAAAATAACATTGTTTTTCATAGTTTTTTTTTTAATACATACCTACTTTGTTTTGTGGTTTATCAAAACAATACTGAGCGTGCGTAAATATTCATCCCAACTAATCTGACACACACTCGGCCGGTTTTTACAGTTAATCGTACGTCAGAAGGAACAGTTGAATTACGAAAATCGCCGTCGATATACAACATTAGTTTTAGTTTATACTAAACCCGAAAAGGGGTCATTGTACTCATCATTTAAAAAAATTTTTTCTATGGGACCAACCTTGAAATCGCGAAATAAAAATCAGCTGTTCCATACATTTTGTCGATTTAAGTGAACACAAATGTAGGGAACAGCAGATTTTTTTTCTTGGCTACGCATCTCGAACTTCCTTAAGAGATGCGTAGCCAAGTGACACTTTTTGACAAGCGTTATTGCCAGCCAATCGAACTTCGGGAAGCGATAGCTATTGTAGAAATAGAATCGCTCTGAAGCGAATGCCATTTGTCTAGGCCCTCTGAACAGATTCCGCCAAAACTAGAAGGAGAACGCGCGGGCTCACGAATGATGGAAGGACTGGAGGGGCTTTTTTGCCCAGGAGTGGGACAGAGGAGGCTAACCAAAAAAGAAAAACAATATATTTCGTATCATTTTATTATTGTTCCATCGCATACAAAAGAGACTATTTTGCAAATCAGAGATGTAAATCTCGCAAAAGTTATCACGTGTTAACATTCAAATTACAACGACGATCTCATTTATAACAATACACCTCATTTGCTTATAAATAAAAAATAGACCCATTGTAAACAAAGATAGTCACCGGTGTCTCACTTTTAGCATTAGCACAGATAATAATATAAGCATTAGTTAAATCTACTCCGCCAATTCAAACAACCGTAAAAACCTAACAATAATTTCAAAACTGACAGACGTCTAGCTATAATGGCGATTTAGTTTCCTATCATGTAACAAATATATGTTATTTGGAAAAACATCTTTAATACCCATACATAGAATTCAGTTTGCACTTAAACTTCAATTTTATGACATTTTTATTAGTACTTACTAGTCATTCTAAAATCAATTTAATTTACACCAACATAAAGTGGATATTCGCTTCGTCTTCAAATAACATCAATTTGAAATAAGGATTTGAAGACTTTAGTTATAGTGTCTTCGCACTTAAGTCCAGCGTAGATTTCTACATCATGTAGACGCTGCATCGTGATCACGTAGAAGGGAATGTCAAAAAAATACTACGCCTTTGTGCAGCGTCTACGGTGCGTGTACGTTCGAACACCTTTGATACAAGATTCATAATATGCGTAGGAAATACTTTTTCTGTTATAGTAGCGCTTCTATTTTATTAATGTCTCTCGGCAATCATCACATTTCCGAATACAAACGAATGCTAATTTCCATGTCCATCAATTACTAGATTTATCGTGTATTGTAATTTTAATCCAGAATTAAGTACTTTATTGTTGTTTTGTTTCGATTTCTGTGTGAACTATAGAAATCCGACGATTGACGAAACACGAAGTTTGCCGAAAGACAATTAAGAAAAAAAATACACGACTTGAGAACCTCCTCATTTTTGTGAAGTCGGTTAAAAAATAGACGCACTTCTACGTTATCCGGTCGCCAACTCAACTAAACCCAGACAAACAGTGACTACCTTTGCGAATAAAACAAAAAAAAAAAAACATTAACCTATACCAAAAACAACAACCATAGACGCATATTATCTTCTTAATTTAATAAAAATATAACCGTGATACTAAAAATAACACTGATGACAAATGCAATAAGAACAGAGATCGACACATACAAAAAAAAAAAAAATACATTAGCAACATACACTTTTACTCATCATATTTTTGACATACTTTGTTTCTAAACGTTACTTAAATGTATATCAACAACATTTAAAATATAATAAAGGCACCAACATATCATGATAATGCTTTATTTGTACATTAGTTGTTCGACGAGGTAACAGTACATGATATAAAACAAGGCAATAGCAAAACAGTTTTATAAACCTATTTTATAGGCACTATTTACCAGATGCATGAACCGGAAGTAGCTAATCAGGCTATTAATATTGTCTATTCTTTAGAATGTTTTAAAAATTAAAATTGGGCAAACCAGCGTTATGAATGATTTAACCATTGATGTATTAAATAGGAAGGTAAGGTACGCGCTCCTCGATGTGGATCGCATAAATTAGGTGAAAGAACACAATCGACCTACATTACTCTCGGTTTGCGGGGAATACCCGAATCGTAGTTTGTTTCCGAGTTGTTATGGGTACACGAACAGTGAAAATGATTGCTATCTCGTTCCCGCTATAGCCCGCGTAATATGTCTCTCTATTTCGGTTGTCGAGCACATGACGCACGAGATCGGGTCCATTTAATATTTACGTGATGTTAGAGAGTGGCCTATCTTCCTATATACATCAATGGATTTAACATTTAAAATCATTCATAGTGCTGGTTTTACACAGTTCTTAATAATATCGGAATAAAATTCATAAAATTTTTGCTACTTCAACAATTAATGCTTGTTTCTTCCTGGCTGGACTATAGGTACACTTCTGCCTGACCATTTGTGAAATACAGGCGTAATGATATGTTAGTAGTTCTAAGTTTAATCCAACTAATAAAGGCCCAAAGGTTAAGAGAAATTACTTTTGTTTTTTTATTAATACAAGATATTTAAAGAAATTAGGTATGTAAAGTATTTTTCAGGTATGTTTTTTATATTTTTATTTTAATGATAGGAGTATTTGAAACACATAATTTCATCTTTTTGTTTTTACAAGCTGTAGTTATTTTTATATATTTTTTTAAAGTATTGTTCGTACTGACGTCACTAGTAGCTGAAGAGCTTAGGATCTTTGCTACGTTTAACACTTATTTAAAACCAAAATTCAGTAAAGTCAAACTGTCAAATTTGACAATTAATTTGTTTACATTTCATACTTTAGCGATTTCCGTACTTTAGTTTAAAGTTATGGCATATTAATAAAATTAATGGATTCAAAGACTACTTCTGCTAAGTTCTTCATACCGTCAAGTATAAACACCACAACAAATAGCCGACACAAATTGATTGTTAGTAAAAGAAACCTTAAAAAGGAAATGGTGCGAGGAAGTAAATGTTTAGTACAAGTCTGGGCGGCGACTGTTTTATTGTGAAGACCATTTTAACGTAAGTTAAGTTTTCCTGAGGCGATACATCGATGTGATTTGACTTGTACTGTCCGCCGCTGGTGAAAAACTACACTATTTACATATTTACCTATCTGAATAGAATAATATTAAGTGCTTCATGTAAATTTGACGTTGGCATGACACTTGACACATAAAGAACAATTTAATTACAAGAGGCACTGAAATTTCCAATTCAGGCTGCTTTGTGACGTCAATTAGAGGTCAAATAAAAGTCAAGTGATTTTAAGTATTTTTGTGAAAATAAATACGATCTTATAATTTTAAGACCTATTAATAGAAAAATAAGTCTTAGAAGCTTAAAATTTCGAAATGGTTTTGGAATCGGCATAAGTAAATTTTTACTTTACATACCGAATTGCGTGCCATAGCTTAGGGGTAGGTTCAGTATCGAATAAAGGAACCAAGGAAAATAATATAAAATAAAAACAAACAAAAAAAAATTGCATGATCAACCTAATTTAGTACCTACTAACTTAGTAATTAAAGCATTTAAACAATTAAAATAATTTTAATTCTAAACGACTGCTATTTTAAGTTACTAGATACTAAAGTAGGGTTTTCTTTGGAGCTTTGTCACAATACTGAATTATGTCGCTCCATCATAGCCAAATTTTGAATTTTAAATTATTTTATATGATGATAATATATTTTGTACAGAGTTCTAGCCTCGTCCGACATAGGCTTAGTAAAAACACTATTTGGTATACCAATTCAAAACTTATTTTGGGAATCAAACAAAGTTCTCCTGAGGCGTTCGCCCCGCTCACACTCGATCAAGATGTGATGTACACACGGCTACACATCAATCTATACATTTCTAGTATCAGCTGACCTCTCACTGTACGGAAATCTTATACAATGCGAGATCAGCTTATACTGGAAATGTATAGCTTGATGTGTAGCCGTGTGTACGTCCTCGATTATTCCACATTTCTCGCAATTAAGTGAAGCTGTGATCTTGCAATATTTTTAAGTTTTTTTTTTTCCTGGGTTTCATTATCGGTACTGAACCTACCCCCTAAGCTATGGCACGAAATTTCTTTAGGTCCCCGTATATTGTTGTTAATTAATAAGAGCAGTGTCTTTAATCACATGCTAAACTTTTATAATATTAGCAACCAATCATAAGTACCACTTGTTTTGTCAAATAAATACTATAAAACATACTAGTATCTTTATAAATATAACAACACTTTTATGCACCATTAAATTAAGGGTATCCTTACAATATGAACTCTGAAAATAAATATTTTGGTGTTCTCGTAAGTCATAACTCATAAGTAACCTAATTTAAATGCTAAACTGGGTTGTGGTATTTTTCTACACTGGAAAGCTTATAAAATTTAATTAAGTGCGCACCTTAAATTAATAGTTAAATACATGTCAATTTTAAATACAAAGAGAACAAAAAGGAAATATTCATTTTAAATAATAGTTTATGCTCTGAACAGAAAGAAGTAAAGAATACAAAGAGTTCTTCAAAAAACCTCGTTAATAAGCCAAGGTTGTTTAACCGTTAATAATAATGTATTTTAAGAATTATATCACTTACGAGTGTCCGTTAAAATGACTCTTATGCAGACGGTTTTAAGGTTCAAAATAACATGAGCCTTAATGCACGTATAATGCAACAGCTACAGTGTGTACTTGCTTTTATTCTTTCCAGGCATAAAAAATGAACAATTCCTTTAAACATATGAACAAAACTAACAGTCATAAATAAAATGGTAGTCGTAAGAATACTTATTTACTCCTTAATACTATTAAAATGTATTTTTAAGCTTTATAAAGCGTCTTTGGGGTGTATTCGATAGTACCATTTTTTTTAATATTACTTAACATTACTTGTGTCTCGAATATAATATCGACTATAGAGCGACTATTTATAGGCCTACCGCTAAACTGAGAGGGCCGAGGTAACTGCGCGCTGCGGGAGTGCCGTAGAGTATAGCATTAGCAATAGATAAATCACTAAATATTCCTAATAATGAGATAAGGGTAACCTTATTAGATCCAGTAGTAAGAGTAAACGAGACAGAAATATATTTTTGTGTCTCCTTCGCATATGCAAACTTTTTGTCTGACCAGCACCCTAATTGCGTAACACAATATGAATGATTTTGAAGGGCTGATCTATTGCTTCATAATTATGTTCGAAACATTTGTCTGCTCAGCAACGTACATAACTCAATGAATGTTCTTAAAGTGTCAAAATGAAACCCATTGCTACGCAATAACCCCGCTGCAGTCTGTTGCTAAAGTCCGGTCGCGAAACAGAAAGAATTTCGTACAATGACCCCTCATTACTTATCTCTATCGCTCGCGCACATTGTATTGCCGTCGCGCTCGCGCATTTTAAGATCCTTAGACAAGGAAATGTATAGACGGCGGGTAGCTCCATTTCATTCTAACAAGAAAGGGATATAGTATTAAGTTACTAAACGTAAAGGAAAAGGACAAAGCTATACTATTTCCCTCTGTCAGTGCGTGTCAAGTTTTTTCAAGGTTAGCGACATATGAAGCTCAACAAGTTTGACTTTCATGGCGTTTTTGTGAAATTGTGAAGTTTATATTGGCACTTTTCTACATCTTAAAATCATCAATTTGCTGATTTTTTTCTGTTTTGAAACACAGGGTAAAGGGCTAGGTTTATGGTATCATTGGATCCTATATACTTTTTTGGATATGTATATAATATTTTGTCTCATCTGCCCACGCTACCCGATCCTCTATAGTTTTCTTACTCAAAGATCTACGTGGGCGCGGTGACGTGTCGCGAGAGCTCAGCTATTAACCCGCTGACAGCCGTCAACACCCCTTCCGCACCGCGGAGCTACATCAGGCACCGTCTCAGTTAACACTTTCCGGGACACTTTTTTTCCATAGACGTCATAACAATAAAACGTCTACTGTGTCCCATTCAGACTGCATTCCGAATTAAGACTATATTCGCTCACAGCGCTCACATCAATAATAATTTGCGTACCGATTTAGATATTACGATTATGACAGCTGGGAGCTGTCAACAATTCGGAACGCTCGTGAACGCGCTCACGGTTGGATTACAGTATTTCTTTGTGTATACACCACACCCACACATTTGTATACTTCTTCTTCTTTGGTTAGATGGCGACACGATGCGACTCAAAACAAAACAGCACAACTGTCATTTTTGACAGCGCTGACGGTGATATTAATAAAGGGCATGGTCGGCGTTATCCCAAGATGTCGCTTGTCATGACGATTCGCGCGAGATCGTTTACGATCGAATGCTAATTCGGTACGGATGTAAGCTCAAATCGATTACAGCGCAACTCGGAATGCACCGTCATTCTTAAACGAAAGTCCACCCGACAAATTCTGAAAAATCTCACCGTGAAAAGCTGTCAATTGTGTCAATCCCCAGCATCAGGTAGAATGACAGCACCTCCAGCAATTCACGTCGAGATTTTTACACAACACAGACAGCACTCGCACAACAGATCGGACGTTGTGCGAGTGCGATTCGACGGTCGACTAAACATTAGTCGGTCTAAAACTATTTCACTTACTAATAATGTAAAATATGTCAAATGATATGGTTAATATTTGTTCGTTATTATTATTTCCTAATACATAATTATTATTAATAAGACAACATCAGAATACACCAGCGGAATCGGCGGGAAATTTGATTTAAAAAAAGATTAGGACTTTCTTCGATAATTTAAAGATATTTTTGACAACTGTACTGTGAGACTCGATATATTCTTCACCGTTGACCAATACATAAAATAATAATAATACAGGAAAAAAATAACTAGTGCGCAAATTTTGACAAATAATAAAACTCGCTGTCTTAATCCAAAAAAAATAAAGTTATCGTTAACGATAGATGTTTACTTTGGAACTGGTTTTATAGTGACTTGTTTTATGGTGGCGTGTGTGCGGTGTAACAGAACGCGCGTAGGTACCTAAGTGCCCTTGCTCGATTTCCTATTTTTATTAGTATTTCAAGGAGGGGGAAAAAATATTGAACAAATGATGGCAATGTGTTCTATAAGTGATACCCAGCCACCAAAACAAAATTGCGGACTGGTTAATTTTTTTCCTGTATATGTCATTACAAAATTTCTTCGTTCATCTATCTGGTGATATCTAGGATATACCGGGGTCCTGGTCACTCATAAACTCCTAATAGCTTACGGAAAACTTGTGTATTAGGAACAGGCGGAAAAGTTAAAATATACTTTTTTGGAACTCTTATAAAACCTATTTTCGCTTGAATATCTAACTATTTAGATTTTAACGTTGTTTTATATTGCGATTTATACAAAAAATATATCATTTATGGTATTCTTGTCGTTGATTTCGTCTTTACTTTGTAATTTGTGAACACTCTATGGTTTTGCAAGCAATATAATATGCCCGTAATAAAATTTTATGCTTCCCGCGGTCCAGACCGCGTCACCAGCTTTAAATTCATAAAGCGATCTACCAATGCAATGCTTTACATAATATACCTAATTTTGGAATTTAATAAGACATGTTCTGCGCAAGTGTATTTCAGGCACTAATTATATCTTTATTGTTATATTTTATCCTATCTAAGAGACGAATAGAATAAGACGTGGATGATAGAACTCAGATAATAATATATCGTTTTAACGGGCCGGCGTAGCATGCGTAGTTCATACAAACGTAATACCAAAATAATTTGTAAATCAAATATATTCTTAAGGTAGTGTGTATTTTGTTCGATTGGATTACAAAATATCTATGTTCCCAAATATATATTTTGAAAGGACAATGACATAAAGACGAGATATGAGGAATTTAAAATTTCTATGGAAAACTTATTTTTCTCACAACTCTTGTTTAAATCAGTGTCCATTCAAAATATATATTTGGGAACCTAGATATTTCGTATTCCAATCGGAATAAAGACACACTACCTTAAGAATATGTTTCATTTACAAATTATTTTGGTATTACGTTTGCATGAACTACGCATCCATCGCCGGCCTCTTAATAAACACGAATTTAACGATCATACATTTTATTCATTAATTACTGAGATGAAAACTTGACTTACAGTTACATAAGTCTGATCAATGCTCGTGCTTTCTCTATATAAGAGGCATTTTCTCTGCATTTGCCCTACAGTAAGGCAATAATAGGCTGGTATTTGTAAGAATTGAGATATTGTCTGTTAAATAGACGGAGACGGTTTTCGGACTGTTTTGTATTTATGAAATAACAAAAACATAAGTTTGATATTCTCACCTAAATTCAGTGATGTCTCTCACATTATTCTAATACTATTATAATATATTTAACGTACAATATTATTAAAATAATTAAAAAGGAAAATGATTCAGAAATTATTGCTTTTCATCCACGTAATGTTCTATTGTCATTTCTCTAAAATTATTTCAACAGGGGAACTCTTACAATCAATTTCGTAGGATTTACATAAGTATTTATTTAGCATAAGTAACTTCGGACTAGGTAGTTTGGTCTTAACTATTTTCATAATAAATACTGCTTGATATGATAATGTATTATTCGAAATAAAGGAAACGATTAACGAATAAATTTACTACTTTAGCCAACATGCTTAGTCTACAATGCCCGGCAAATGTTAATATTTTAGGCAACGTGGATTTGTTCATATAATAAATCAATATGATCCAACTGCATGGTCCCCCAATAAATAGCTCACTTATATTTATTTTAGCTATTATAAACCTTTCGCCTGCCAAAGCATGACAATTACACGATTTAAGTATTCTTAAATATCGTACAAAAATAGTACCAATTATTCATCATTATTAGCGACCTAAATAAGTATATTTTGTGACTTTGAGAATGGCAACAAAGAATAATAGACCTTATTGCACTAAAACAAAGACGTGTTTTGAATGCAATGTCGAAAATGACAAAAAGATTAAAGAAAGGCACAAGTTTAGGCTTAGAATAGTAGTTATAACAAAATAGCCCCTTTTGTTAATAATTATAACTATTTAGACCGTTTTCACGAACTGCTGGGGTGTTTTCCAAGTCAACGCAATTTGATTCAAATTAATGTCACCTTGACTATTATTCGAACCAAATTCGATTCAATTCAGAACTCGGTGACATCAAAAGTTATCGTCATGTAAAAAATCACTATGTATAACTATGTACATTCTAAAAAAATGTTTTCTATCTTTGATACATTCAGGTTGAACAAAAACTTTTAATGTCATTAAGAGGCAACGCGGCCACGTGGTCGTTGGCGTTAATTCCATACTAACGTATTCCTATGTTTTTTCCTTGTTAATGATACTAGTCGAAGTATTTGCTTACGATAATAATATGATACAAATGGTGAAGCATCACCTTTGTACGTATTTTTCTGTTCCTTTCTTCTTGTCTGTTTGTATGTGTGTACATAAACTGTTAAATAAATAATGTATATACCACTGCCATGTCCCCCGTCCCTATGATGTTTTATGGCGTAGTTATTAGTACTTAAGGGGCCGGCGTAGCATGCGTAGTTCATAAAAACGTAATACAAAAATAATGTGCAAATCAAACATATTCTTAAGCTAGTTTGTATTTATTTCGATTGGATTACAGAATATCTATGTTCCCAAATATATATTTTGAAAGGACAATGATTTAAAGACGAGATATGAGGAATTTAAAATTCCTATAGAAAACTTATTTTGCTTATAACTCTTGTTTAAATCAGTGTCTGTGTCAGTGCCTTTTAAGGGATGAACGCCAACGACCACGTGACTTCGTTTCTTCTTAAATAAAGTTCCTTATGCTTTCAACAAACAAGAAAGAAAACAACATAAACATCACAACTATGAAAAAAAAGAGGGTGTGTGCTTATGACCCACACGAAGTGAAAACTTACGACTGGAGCCGAGTATACCCGATTCAGCGTCCCCGGAATCCGAACGAGACGGGACAGTTTCGTTGACTGTACGGAAAGAGCGCAAAGTAGGAAGTTTTCACTTCAAAAAACAAAATTACTATGCTTACAAAGTACAGTTTGTTTATCACAAGTAAGTACTACGTCTGAAATACTTCAGCTATTATAAAATAAATGCTTCTTTTAACGTTAACGATATTTTAAAGAAATTTGTGATAGTTATGATTTCAGCACCATCTTATTTTTTGCTATGATTTTATTATAAAATATTTTTGTATATACTATAATGTTTGTTCGGTAACTCAAGTACTTTTTAGGGTTCCGCATGTGCGAATTAAAAAACTGAGCCCTTATAGGATCACTCATGTGTCTGTACGTCCGTCTGTCATCGCCAATTTGCTCCGAATCAAAATGTTGTTATTTGGTACACATATGAATTTCCGTGACCCAAATACGTGCAACGTAAATAAATGAACTTTGATTATGGGAGTCACTTTTAGGAGGCAAATAATAAATAAAAAAAAAACCTGTTTTGAAAACTGTACCTGTGACATATTAAATGAAAGATCTTTTTACTGTCACAGTCTCAAATATTATTTTTAAATAATTTAAAAAATAAAATTTAAAACAACTATTTAAGTTGTTAAAGTTATTTAAGAAATTAGATGAAAATTGACCATTCTCCCCCTACAGTGATAAGGGAGAGAATGGTAAATTGTCTACTGAGCCTAAAATTTTGAAAAAGTCCATTAAATAGTTCTTTACTTATAGATTACAGGAAAACCTATAAGTCTATGGTCTTAAAATAACATGGTATGGTATATCTCTCAATATTGTGCGTACTAACTTACATTTGCAGTTGGAATGTATGGGGGAACATGTTTTTCAACTATAACGTTTAGTTTGTTCTTAGGATAAATGTATGCCAACTCTACCCTACATTGTGCGTGGTCCGATACGCACTTGGCCGGTATTTTTTTCATTTGTGTAAATAAATTTTCTTTTCACATTAAGGAGTCAACATTTTCACTTAACATCGTGAAAAAGTATTAAAGCATTTCCAATGTTTGGTATTCCTTATTTAAACAATAACATTTCGATAAACATTTTGTAAATAGCGTAAGCAATAAATATTTTAGTACATTAGGAATTTCAATTAGATTGTATACCTACAAATTAGAAGTTAGACAATCTAATTCAGACTTTTATTACATGTATCGAGATACGACGATTATGAACTTTGTGTAGGGACGTCATCATATTTATCGACAATGAATCATCACAGTGTCAAACAAATAATTTCGACATCGATTCTATGTCGATAACTGTGAGGACATATCCTTAACCCGAAAAATTTACGTCTATCAATACTTAGAAATCTCACGTGTTTTTTATAAATACGGACTTAGATATAGTTTCATTCGTTTGCGAATGAATGAAATGAATGAACAACACAACAGGACGAAGATTTTGGGGCCACACTACTGCATTATTTTGTGCTTATTTATAACTTTATCAATCCCATCATCATGTTCATGTTTTTGTGCAGCCTTTTTTAATATATCAACAACATAATAATAAATAACATTTGGTTAACACTTTGAGGATTACTAAACGCCCATAGGCGTACTAACAATAAAACTTCAATTGTGTTGAAGTATCTCGTTCATCCTTCAACCGATAAAAAAGAACAAGAAAACATATTTATAAGTTTTGCATAGTTTTTAAATCTAAGCGTAATATGATACGCTGATTTGCAAAGATATGTTCTGAACCTAGTCTTTTTAACCGTAGTAGTTTTGTCTATAGTTATTTATAGTAGTTTTCCTACGCTGTCACTATAATCAGTACTCGACATTTTCCTACGCAGAATTAAATCTTCAAAGTTTGGCTTACTTATACTCTCACTTATATAACTATGGGTAATTTGAGGGGCATAATTTCAACAACAACTTACATAAATCTAACCAAAAAGGATGCCGTAAAGCTTGCATTATACAATAAAGCGTAAATGTGGCCCCTTGTTAATATTAGTGATATATCTAGGTACAACCTCGTAACGTGGAGTGATGTAGTCATGACGTGTGTGGCCGCCAGGAGGCGCCACGGACGATGAGCGAAACGCCTGGACGGTCGGCCTGACCCTATGTCTCTCTGAAAAAATGTGAGTCGACTGTTAGTTGAGATGATCAAAATGTTGTGTGACACTTACAGCTAGGTTCTCGAACGAAAATTATCGCAAAATTATTGTGACAAATTGTCAAGCGCGCGAAATCTGCCGTAATTGGTTGATTAATTAATCCACAGACAATCGAAGCAATTTACGCGCGAATTAATTGTGCGGTAATTTTTTTTCGAGAAACTGGCTCTTAGGCCACATAAGGGTTAGTAAATGGAGTGTTAAAGGTAACAAGAGGACCTAGACCAAGTGACATTCAGCGATAACTTAAATGGAAAAGTCAAAAATTTATGTGAGTGACATAATATTATACTAACGAAAAGTTTATGTCAATACTGTTGGAAGTCGTCGTAGAAATACAAAACGCTCTGAAAGCGATTGCCACTTGTCCTAGGCCCTCTGGAGTAATTTGCGTCGCTCAAAATGAGTCTAGGAATTTTTTACTTATGTCGTGAGGATTTTACTTTTCAATTTGTAATTTTCAATGACAACACAACGATTTTCGGTGGCTCATTTTGAACAGCGTAAATTACGCCAGGTTAAGATTGTCAGACCACCCCAATGTAGGTTTGTCAGTACTCAGTAGTGATGCTTTTACAAAATTTATGATTATCACCCAAATAGTGTTGAAAGGTCGTCAATCAAAAATCATCGGCCTCTTTACACCATCACCTTCGTGGAAAAGTCATGCTTTCGATTTCAGTACCAAAAAATCATCAAAAACCAAACGCAAAGCCCGCAAATATCTCCATCTTTTTATCACAACGGCAGTGACTATTTCAAACTAGAGCGCATTAGTATTAGCCGAGTTTAAAAAATAAATCCCTGATTTGAGTTATTATTCTGTTTTAGAACTTGCTTCAATCAATGCAAGTTTATAAGCGCTTAGCCTTCACCGATGGAAAATTAAGTCATTAAAAAACAAACTTTGAGCTTGACGGTCAATGCTGTCAATGTTAGCCGCCGAATTAGAATGCGCCCAATGAAAGAAGTCACACCGCACACGTATCATAGCCGTAAAATAGCGACATGCAGGTTCAGGGAAACAATATTTGCAGATCATTTGACTGTATAAACCAGGCAAACCTTCGAGCGTTGCCCGGCTAGACCGGGCAAATAAACATTTTCAAGTCACTTGCTCGACTATCACAGGGCATAGAGACCTTTCCCTAAGACACGGTGGTCGTCGAATGAGTAACGTTCCCCCTGCGCTTCTTGTGTATCTGGCGAGTCTTCTTCTGAGGAGAAATGTGTGTGTTAGCATTCCATTTGTTCACTATGCTGTGGCAGCTTGGAACAAACGTGGAAGTACAAAATGCAGTTTTTTTTGGTGACTAATTAGTCTGCCCGTACAACACAAAAATATATAAGCAATAATGCCTTCCGACCCGTCTGATCTGAATAAAATCAGTACCGTGTGGGCTGTTACGGTCTCAAGAAGATAGATTCGAATCGCTGGAACGATTACCTACTGTTTGAAGCAATTTGTTGAAACGATCGTTTCGTGGATCCGTGTACGCATCCGGTCAGACCGGTCGGATTAGATTCGTCTGTTCAGATTGGTGTCTCTGTCTGTATAGTATAACTTTCACGCATTAAAGGCATTTTTAACAAAGCAAAAGCGTGATCTACTTACTTTTTATTATTAACACGATTCGGCGTGCTGTGGTTGGATTGATGCGAACTGTCACTTATTTCTGAACTCGAACTTCTAATGTCACCTTCCATCTGAAAATTGAAAGAGTCGAAATAATATTTTAAAGTGACTAAGAACTTGTTTGTCTTGGCAAATAAGTGGCTAAGAGTTTGCACAGTTTAATCTAACAGGCAAATGTAACCTGTATGCGCTATGCCCAAAAATATGTTTTTTTGGTCGACAGTTTATTTATTTAAATGTCAACTTTTTACACACAAAAAAGGTACAAAAGGCGGACTTAAGGCCTAAGTCATTCTCTACCTGTCAACCAAGGGTGGTGAAAAGATAAGATGGGATTATTTATTGGATAACAAATAGTATCAACTCCGTTTATGGAGTGTTGATTTTTTTAAACTGCCGCTTTTATTCTTGGACAGCATTCGTTGGCAGACTCTATCTAAAACACAAATTAAACGATGCACAATATACACAAACTAAACTTTTCACGTGGTCAATTTAACTTCACTTACTGCTAAAACAGCAAGTCGGCGCGGGCATGTCGGTGACGGGAAGCCATAAGTTTTACCCCTACCAAAAATCGCTCAACGACTATAGAAGTTTTCAATACAAAAATCTAAATATTTCTCACCCGTCCAGCAGTAATAGCTTTATATGCGACCTGCAGTATAAGCCAGGTCCAGACCATATGCAGGCCCAATAGCAGGAACAGTAGCGAGTTGAAGATGTAGTAGGCTGGGAACATCGGCACTATCATGGGGGCACGGATTGTTGTGCTGGAAATAATGGGAAATACGATTAATAAAATGTATGTTCAAAAAATGAGCAGGATTCGTACATTCATTATGTACTGCATTGCCGTACTGTCTGGAACGTCTTGACAAATAGCGTTTTGCATAAAAAATAAATAAATATATTTTCGTACCACTTGCTCAAAAAAGTGACATTCTATGCCACAAAAAGCGAACATAACAATAGTCATTTAAATATGTTAAAAACAGGGAAAAAAAATTGTACTGAATTACATTCATCCTCTAGGGGGAGAATGTGATTTAAGTTTGGAATACTTACCGAAATTTATATTGAACTACATATGTGTTTACACCATTGAGTTTGTATATAAAGCATTATACATCTTTTTGAAAAAGGAATACGCATTTATTATGTTGTTATGATTATTAAATAAAATTACGAAAACCGACGAGGCCGTATGAGCTTGATGCCTTTGCTTTTCCGACAAAAAAATATTAGTCTAGGAATTTGCCGCGTTTTTGTTTTCTCCAAATACATAAACGTTAAGTTTATTTTAATTGTCATTATTTTTAATAAATGCTTATCTCATATTATTATTGTGTGATTTTTTTCGCAAATGGTACGAAAAGTAGAGTATTTTCCTCGGTGATAAAGCTGTCTTAGTCTTGGGTGAACTTAAATCCCTCGCTACACTCAGGACTCGTCTTAAAACCCTCGCTTCGCTCGTGATTTAAGTTTTTAACACCCTCGCTACGCTCGGGAGTAACCCTCGAGTCCTTCGTTACGCTCGCGATTTAAATCGTCATCCGCGACAGTAGACACTGCTTTATCCCCTTGGTTAATAATCTACTATTATGCATAATAACAATTCCATTGTATGCAAGCATTGCATATTGCATTGCAATCTAGGATGCATATCCGGTACGGCTCTAATGATCCTTCCATATCGTTTTTTTTTTTTTTTGTTAGAAAATTATCAAATAACTTCTCCCGCTCTGAACGAAGCGGGACTTTTTTTGAATGTCAGACTTTTACTGACTAAAACCCACCCTTGTCCCTTTAGTGGCCAAGGCCATAGTATCGCTTTCGCACAAACCTGCAACTCTGGCAGGTATCGGCCCTATCGGACCCCATCAGTTTGTCCTCACATATCTTTGAGGCGCGCGTGGAACGCAACGCGCCGTCGACCAAGCGATAATCCGAAGTATCGGCAGAATGTTCGGCCGTTTCTTGACTTCCACAGTTTCCTTATTTGACTTTGAATCCTTACCCGACTTCAAGTCACATTTTTGACTTTGGCTTATCTCTTTGACTGTCGTTTTTTTTTTTTTCGTCCTGGTCAGCCATAGTTAGCCGTAGTCAAGAAACGGCCGAACATTCGGGAGTAGACTCCCTGGTCCTTATCGGTCTACTCCTTGATATGTAATGGTCTCTGTAGCCCGATGAAACATGAGGCTCCAGGGGCTAGTGTGATTCTTGGGGTTCATTAGAGTAATTGACTCTGGTCAAAACACGCTGGGATCGGTGCCTTTCATTCATTCATTAATTTAATAAATTAATTTGACACTCACCTCCGCATAATGTAGAACGGATAAATACCAAGTCTTGTAATAATCCACAGTACTGTAAAAACTGTGAATATGCCATCGCACAGACGCTGATAGTTCGCGTACTTCGCCGCTTTGGCTGCATCCAAGAATATGTCGGCACAATCGTGCAGTAAAAGCACTATAGTGCCGACTCTGTGTAGACTGCAAACCCAACTGAAGGATAGCAGTAAGATAGTGGCCACATGGTGCACGAACATCTGCCAGAAGTCTTTACGTCGCACGTCCCAGAACTGTGAGAATGTCAGCGACCAGTAAAAGGCTGCTGATATCATGTAGTGCCACCAGATGTCGTCTGTGAGACCCTGTAATGTGTTAGAATTGTACCATTTATCTTACGTAAGAAATGATTTATTGGCTACTGGATAAAATACTGGCGAGTCTCCTAAGTTATCAACATCCAGCGTCCCGCCTCCCCCTCAAGGAACGACTTCAGCCGTAATAATTCCAAATAACAATTCGTCTTCCCCATAAATGACAAATTCCCATACAAAAATGAATAAAACGTTATTGGCCTATGTAAAAATATGAATTTAGCGCAAGTCCTATAACTAATACTGAACGTTGGGGCGCTGATGATAATATCTACTATCTTGATGATAAGTTGCACCTGTTGTGAAGTTGTGATAACGACGGTCTACTGAACATTTCTATAGCTTCGCTACAGTTTAAACTTTACCCGTCTTATTACAAAACAAGATTTATATTTTGACATGGCTTAAACCATGGAGCTAGTTTTTGTAATGAGAACGTAACTCTGATTGAAATACCGTTCTTTATACAAAACTGAAAACTTAGTTCGGTACTAAGTTGTCAGTTTTGCGTTTAGAAACTTTACCATAGTCGGAATAAAGTTCGAAATTCAATAATGGGTCCATGTTTTAAACCTGGGTCTGAAGATAAACCTTGTTTTGTAATAAGGGGGTACCTGTTTATAAAACACTGAAAGTAAGCTGAGAACATCAGCCCATCTTGGTAGCGGGGCTAATTGCCCATAAAGCAGCCGCCAGACGTACAGTACTCGTCAAGTTACCACAAACTGTCAAATTTCTCCAAATGATTTTAAACCTTAAAATGGCCGGTTAAGTTCAAAATCGAATGAGGAATGTGCTGGCGACTTTACATGTATCGCTGCTCTTAGAGTATTTTAAATGCTCCTGTATTCGTCCTCATTGAAAACTGATTTTCACCGTGAGGTTCAAAATGTCGAAACAGTAACCAGGCACTCCTCTCGCAAGTATGTAGCATCTACTCGTTTCATCTTACATAATTGAAGACTCGTCATCCATTAGTACTATTCGTGCAGTGCTATTTTAAGCGATAATAGTCAAGCCATTCGGAGTATTTCGGAGTATGAAGATGCGGTACTTCAAAATGATACAAATAATAAGAACGGGGGAAGATTTCGTAGCCATGGTTCAAGGGTTTGTTTATCCTTACTTTTAAAAAGAAAAACCCCGTACCATATTCAAAAAAATAACTTAGTCATGATCGGTCTCGTCTTCTCTTTGAGTCTGCTTTTCTCCAAGACTTCCTCTTTCCTAATTAAATCTAGGTACTACGCTACTTCGAGGACTTCGATTCATTGAAAACTTCTTAGAATCCTAACTAATATTATAAATGCTAAAGTAAGTTTTCTCACGCTTAAACGGCTGAACGGATTTGGATGAAATTTGGCACTTCTTTTTATCTCTGTAGTACGTTCCTGTGGGCTAATTTCCGATCACCACGTGGGCGAAGCCGCGGGCAAAATCTCGAAAATCTCTAATTTCTGCGCCAAGGTTACATTTATCGTAAATACTGAGTGTTCAACTTTTAAAATCCGTGTAAGACTTCAGAGAAGGCGTTTTATGTACGTAGCTAATAAATATAAATAAAACTTACCTGATGAGGATATCCGATATAGCACTGATCAATATCCCACAGCCACTCTTTCTCCCAAAGTATAAACAGGCCGTATGAGAAATTATACAAGTAGAATGTGGTCCTCCACATATTTTCGCAGAACTTCACCAGCGTCGAGGGCTTGTCCTGACTCCGTCGGAGCCGCCACCAGCGTTCTACCTGCCTCTCTGTCATGTCGAGTTGCTTTGCTAACCCACATATCTGGAAAAGGTATTTTTACGTCATGGTTTGAAGAAGAAACTAAGGTGAGCAAGCGAAGATAGAACTGTGCATAGTTGTGGATGTTGGTATGACTATGAAGTATGATAAAATAAAGATACATAGTAAATATTTGAGTAAAAGCTTGTTAAGTACATAATAGTAAGCAGTTAGCATAAACGCATGCTGCAAAACACGATACAAAGCTTACGAGACATGCAGATGCAGTTACTTGCTAAAACTAATACTAAATCTAAGACCGAATAAAGAAGAGGAATAGTGTACGAAATTATTTTGAAGAAGACTACATCTGTGAAGATGTGTCTATACTCTACGATCAAATCAAATGCAAAACATTGCTTCACGGCCTAAATTAATATTATTAGACTTCCCATTTCATAGCCCAACGCTAGAGCTGTACTTCTTGTGGGCCTTCTGCTTCAGGCAGAAGACCCCGAAGGCCAGAAGTTGTGGTCCACGTGGCCTTACCAATCAAATTGGTGCTTAGAATAACGAAAATATGTTCTGTATCATACGTTGTGTAACAATTATACCCAATCACGAATGTGCTTATCATTGCGTCTAGGATTTGATTCAATCTATTAGTGAATGTGCTATTGCGTCGTGCCATATCATGTGTTAAATATTAGAACATTGTTTTTGTGATTTGAAACGAGGAATCTTGTGATATATACAAACAAGCTTCAGCGTAAACTATCAATCAAATGGGACTTGCAACATGTCGACGTCTCAATTTGTTGATACCTGACGTAAGCGCCAAGGGAGCATACTGTACGATATAAAAGATGTCTGACTGAATCTGAGCCCCACTGTTGGGGCGTAGTGAAGGACGATAATAAGCTTAAGAACTCTCTGTTGAAGATAATCTGATTGTATCCCAAAGCCGAGTTAAATCCAGGCTAAATTCCTAACTACATGTGTGATAGACAAGATAGCAATCTAAGAATTTATCTAATCAATTCTGTTTCTCCAAGGCTTTGCTGCATTATTTATATTTATGCGACAACGTTACGGGTCACAAGCGTACGCTATAAAGGTCGATAGTATTCTGCCGTCTGCCGTAAACACTGAATTATGCAGGAGGGATACTGGCCTTGGGACCAACGCTCCCTCTACACAGCTGCTCTGATCCACCTGGCATCCCGGGTACCTGCAGCATAATTGCATATTGCAATGCCTTTTATTTTTTTGCCTTTTTGGCATCGCTCAAGCCTTGATTGTTTTTTTTTTAAAGTATATTGTTAGTTTTAAATGCAATATTTGTATTTCTTGTGCGTGTCCCAAATAAAATATTTTTCTTTCTTTCTTTCAATCAACAATATTCATTGTTATTAACGTTGTCGAGCAGAATTTTCAGAAATAATGTATTATGAATTTCTTTCAAAATCCTTCACATTGTGATCGTACAATACGTACCTAATTGGGGTACATTACAATTTTGGGCATACTTTTCAACGCCTACGTAGTGCCTACTATTAGGTTATCTATAGGGTTGCCCACCAAACTGTTAAAAACATTACTAAACAGTTTTTCTCTATAAAATACTGTTCAACAAAAATAAAGTATATGAATATACTGTTTTCACTGATATCTAGATCTATACGTAAATACAAAGTTTCATCTACTACGTAGAACACCGTGCATGCACCTGGGCATGGGTGCAGTGATTCAGCTATAGCCTTAATTTCAGAATGAAACTGCCTCGATTTTCGGGACATACCTACTGAACTGAATAGATAATTCTTATCAGAATACTTTTTAGATACTAGTATTATAGTTACGTTTGCCACTTCAGTATTCGCAGAACGAGTGTTTTCAGTGATGACTGCTATGTGGTGAGTCGACAGAAATGGTTAATAGATTTATAAAAAAATTGCTCCTCGCCTATTTGGTGCGGCTTTTGAAGCCTTCAAAAGATTCTCCTCGCCTATTTGGTGCGGCTTACGAAGCCTTCAAAAAATGCTCCTCGCCTATTTGGTGCGGCGTACGAAGCCTTAAAAATTGCTCCTCACCTATTTGGTGAGGCTTACGAAGCCTTCAAAATTGGTGCTAAATTGATGAGTTGCGCAAGTAGCACTAATGAAATATGAATCTAATTACGAAATTAAAAAAAAAATACTTAAAATACTGTTTTATTTTTCCGAGATACTGTTTATGTTCCCACTTTGACCATAATAATACTTTATTTCTTGTACAAAAAGTTGGCTTTCCTAGTTATCTTTGGAGTATTATAAACCCTAGTTATATATTCATATCTAATTATTACTACCACAGGAAGTACCTATAGTAATAATAGGTGCCTAAAAATACGTCAGTTCAACATACAAATAAATTATTACGAGTATTATCCTTTTCCTGTAAACAACGAACACCGTATCGATATAACAGTACGTAATATTTAACACATATAAGAAACCGCTCGATTTGATCGCTTGCGGCCATTGCGAGGCGCGTCTACATTGGTTTAGTAGTTTAATCAGCGACCATTTTGGTTACCCATTGAAAGGGTTTTCGATAGGGTTTTTCTAAGCAGTTAATCAAAAGCCCATACAGAGGGGTTTACAAGCTCGGTAAGTAGCCAAGCTAAAATGACTATAATGATAATAGATGTTTGTTTTTAAACTAATAAAAATATAAATTCAAATATCTCGAATACGGTGCGTCCTAGGCAAAAAATTACAGAAATTTAATCTCCCTGTGTCATCCCTGTGCAAGCACCATGCTAACATGAATAATTATATAAAAAAATCCAACATTAATTTAAGGAAACAAGACATTTTGTTTTCGCTGAATTCCTTGAAAGCGTTTTCGATAGGGTTTTTCTAAGCGGTTAATCAAAAACCCATACGAAATGGGTAACCCTTTTACTGGGTTACAAGCAAAAACCCATTCAAGGAGTTACTTCATGATAAAGGTCATCATCGGCCTAACTCTTAACCCGGGTTGTACGGTCCCTGAGTTTAATACGGAAAAAAAAGTGCAGAAAATATCCTGTCTACGCGTTTTGAACTAGCTTTTTAGCTTATTTTCCGTACCAACTACGCAATCATAAACTGGGCTAATTAGCAATATTACTCTGATCATGTAAACTGAGTCTAACTACTATAAGTTACGCGAGACTTCGTAAATATTTATCACTTATTAAAACGGTAGCCCGATCTAAGAAATGAGTTCCAGTAATAAAGCCGCTACTTATCTCTAGCAAATATATCGATAATCATGCACATGACTTGGTCTCATGAATCATGGAAAAGGTTGATGACACTACACGTGCATTCCACAATGCCATCGCGATTACTTTGAAAAATATCGATTCAATTTAAATTACCACAACTTTAAATGGCAAGCAGTGACTGCCATTGAAGTCTAGATACTTGTATGCTGTGACAATAATATTCAGGAACGTAAGCAAGCCTATAAAAACTGTGTCCTTGTGAAAGCTTTTGGAAGTCATGAATCTTCATTTTAAAAGCAGTAAAAATGTCCATTATAAGACTGTCCCATAAACCGCTGTAAGGAATAGTAACTGGGCTCTTCAGGCGCATGTAAAGTCGATAAATACTTCAGTTCAACAGTTAAGTCAGGCTAGTAGATACAACATGGAAAATACTTACGCCACTCCATCAAACAATCGGTCAAAGATAACCTAGAAGTTTACGAATTATTTGGAACTACCTACAGTCTTTAAAACAGGAAAGGTTGTCTGTAAAAGATCGGTTTTAGCGATAAGACCGCCCATTGTGTCACCCTATGTAAAATGTCAACATTTATATCTGTTATTTTTATAGTGTTCATAATATAGAGTATTCTATTCTATTATATTCTTTGACTGAACTGGTGGCACAACGAAAAATCCTGACGTCATAGCTAGTCGATCTCATCGTAATAGTATTAAATAAAATGTATAATTACAACTTTAAATAGGTACCACAACCACAATCTACTGGACCTAGGCCAACAGTTACTCATTAGGAAATGAAACTAAAATCATCTTAAATTATTATAAGTAGGTACTTATTGACTGTGAATACGAAAGTAGAGAGTATGAGAAAAAAAAACAAACAAAATATTTAATTAAACATAAAAAAATATTAAAAATAAGTCTCTTCGTACTTTAACGGGCTTAGGACCGCCAAATAAAATAATTTTAATTCTAAACCATTGGTATTTTAGATTAGTAGGTACTAAATTAGATTGATCTTGGATTTTTTTTTTTGTTTTCATTTTTTTTTATCGTTATCATCTTTATCGATACTGAACCTACCCCTAAGTTATGGCACGCAGTTTCTTTAAAACCCTGTAGAAGTTGTGGCAGTGAGGTTACTATAGACATAATGTAGGTGTGATTTATAATGGAGGAGTCTTTGATTATTTACAAGTATTTATGTCGTGCTGCAAAAGTACTAAAACAAACAGGCCAACTTTGCTAGGCTTGCGCTACGTCATACACTCGCGCCACGTCATTATGCTGTCATTGTGATATTGTAGTATGCGTACATTTTGCGGCTAACAGTTGGTCGCAATTATTTTTCGACGAGTTCAATGCTTTGACTGTGTATCTAACTATCTAGACATATTTATATCTTTGTAGGTATGATTTATAATGAATGAGAACCTCGACCAACTTATGCAGGTGTAGTTTTTAGGGTTCCGTACCCAAAGGGTAAAACGGGAACCCTATTACTAAGGCTCCGCCGTCTGTCTGTCTGTATGACTGTCTGTCTGTCTGTCCGTCTGTCACCAGGCTGTATCTCATGACCCGTGATAGTTAGACAGTTGAAATTTTGACAGATGATGTATTTCTGTTGCCGCTATAACAACAAATACAATAAAACAGAATAAAATACATATTTAAGGTGGCTCCCATACAACAAACGTGATTTTTAGGGTTCCGTACCCAAAGGGTAAAACGGGAACCCTATTACTAAAGCTCCGCCATTTGTCACCAGGCTGTATCTCATGAACCGTGATAGCTAGACAGTTGAAATTTTCACAGATGATGGATTTCTGTTGCCGCTATAACAACAAATACTAAAAAATAGAATAAAATAAATATTTAAGGGGGCTCGCATACAACAAACGTGATTTTGTGCTCGTTTTTGCTCTATATTGATAACGGCAACAGTAGACGCTTGAAATATTCACAGAATATGTAGATATATATTGACTTTAAAAATAAATAATTAAATTTAAATAAAACAAATATTTAAGGGGGCTCCCATACAAAAATCGTGTTTTTTTTTTACAATTTTTATAGATAATGGTACGGAACGCTTCGTGCGCGAGTCCGACTCTCACTTGGCCAGTTTTTAAATAGATATTATCACGTTTAAATGATAAATTGTAATCTTTAATAAATAGGTAATAATTTTAAGTACGCTACTGAAATGTGTATGTCCATTTAAACGTACCAAAGGTTATCTTTGGGTGTTTGTCGAAGGACCGACGGCCGGTGGAGCATACGAGGCCAGGGCCCCAAGTCTGCAATTTTTTATAAATTCAGTCATTCCAATTTCCAACACGATTGTCATTTTCATTTTGCTAAAAGTTCGTAATCTGCTAAATTCATAATGGTCTATCATTGGTCGGTCAATGTTCTTGTAATAGAATTGTGTTATTATAATGGCATTGTCGTATTGCCATTATTATAAAACCCATTAGTAGAAATGTCATTCATTTGTCATTATGTACGAGATTACCAATAAATGCAATTTCTTTCAATGTAGTGTCAGTGGCCGACCATTGGAAAGTCATAATGACGCCATTGAATAGTAGATTACCAAACTTGACAAAATCATTAATTATGAAATCAATGATCGACCATTCTGACACTATTAGTAGACTTGAGGCCCTGTAGTGGAGATGGAGACCGCGTATCTGCAAGCGTAGTGTGGGAAGGCGGAGGATAGGATGTTGTGGCGCAGTTTGGGAGAGGCCTATGCCCAGCAGTGGACGGCGGGGTCACCCATTTACAGATTCCTGGGTAGATAACAAATTATCAATAATGATTTCTGTATTTAATTTTCTAAATTGGTCATTGTTGTTACCGCAATTAATTATCTGTGATTAGATACAAATATTACTAGTAGTTCTGCGAACAGTAGACCTTAGCGAGCACAAACTTTTTTGCAACAATTCAATTTAACATGTTTAAAAAAACATACTTAATAGGTTTTAATTGGCAGAGGTAACGCTACAGCCTTTTTTTTTTTTTTTTTTTTTTTTTTTTTTTTTTTTTTTTTTTTTTTTTTTTTTTTTTTTTTTTGGTGGGAAATCATCAAATAACTTCTCCCGCTCTGGGCGGAGCGAGAGGGAGTGTCAGACTTTTACTGACTAAAACCCACCGTGTTCCTTCAGATGCCTGTGTGCCAGAGTCACGATATCCCTTTCGGACAGGCTCGTAACCCTGGCAGGCATTGGCCCTTTCGGACCCCGTCAATTGGTGCTGACGTCTCTTTGAGGCGCGCGTGGAACACAACGCGCCGTCGACCCGGGCCTGGTCCTTATCGGACGGCGAGCTACCCATCGCTCACCGTCCGCAAGCCCGCGCCTACGGTGGCCGGGAATCGGCCTGCGATTCCCGACGCCCAGGGCGTCTCCTGCGGCGACTTAGGGCGGAAGGGCGGGCACCCTGCCTCACCCTCATGCGCTCCGCCTCCTCCTTCGCGAGCATTACTGTTTCGCAGAAGGAGGTGACGGCCTCCCATGCACTCTCGCTCCGAACCATGGCCTGAACCAGGGCCGGACGCGAGAGATCGTCGCCGCCGATCGCCTCCGTGAGGACACGGCGGTGCTCCGCCCAAGCAGGGCAGACCTCCACCGTATGCTCCACCGTGTCCTCCGGGCGATCCACACAGTGGTGACACCCGGGCGTTTCCTCCCGCTTTATCCTGAACAGGAACCTCCCGAAACAACCGTGTCCGGTGAGGACCTGCGTCAGGCGGAAGGTGAGGACGCCGTGGCACCTCTCTAGCCACTCCTCAAAGAGGGGACTTACCGCCGCAATTGTGGCGTGCCCGTAACGCTACAGCCTAGTTTCATGATGCCAAGGTGGTCCCAGGTGCTCCATCAATCCCTACATAGTAGATAAAGAGCCGATTCCACTGGTTGAAATCTAAGTGATTAATTTACTGCATTTTGAGGAGCTATTCTGCTCATCACGCCTAAGAGATCCCCACACTAGGAATTTCTCCTGTATTGTGGGTGCGTTTACAAACATTTAAACTCACATGTCACGAACAGCCAGACCCGGAACAACTACTACGGTCATACAAATATTTGTTCCGTGCGGGAATCGAACCCGCGACACGCAGCACAGCAGTCAATCGCTTAACCATTGCGCCATCCGTGCCTTGGCCCTAACGGAGCCCCTCGGTTCGTGCTGACATCTCTTTGAGGCGCGCGTGGAACACAACGCGCCGTCGACCCGGGCCTGGCCCTTATCGGACGACGAGCTACCCATCGCTCACCGTCCGCAGGCCTGCGCCTACGGTGGCCGCGAATCGGCCTGCGACTCCCGACGAAGAGGCGACTAGGGCCGTAAGGGCGCGAATTTTGCCTCCTCCTTCGCGAGCATTACTGCTTCGCAGAAGGAGGTCATGGCCTCCCATGCATTCTCGCTCCGAACCATGGCCTGAACCAGGGCCGGACGCGAGAGATCACCGCCGCCGATCTCCTCCGTGAGGACACGGCGATGCGCCGCCTAGGTCGGGCAGACCTCCACCGATGCTTCACCGTGTCCTCCAGGCGATCCACACAGTGGTGACACCCGGGGCGTTTCATCCCGCTTTATCCTGAACAGAAACCTCCCGAAACGACCGTGTCCGGTGAGGACCTGCATCAGACGGAAGGTTAGGACGCACTGGCGCCTCTCTAGCCACTCCTCAAAGAGGGGACTTATCCCAACAATTGTGGCGTGCCCAGCGCTGGGTTGCGACACTCGCACTCTCCATGTCGGAGCTCCATCCGCTGTGCCGTGATTTTTCGCGGCAGCCGAGTTTCGCCCTGGCGGGCGTTTTGCCTCCTCGCGCCACTCCCAAATGTGCGCAAGGCTTTTACGACACCCACGGGTAGAAATAGGAAGGTGCTATTCTGTACGCCCGGCAACACACGGCCAATGGAATAAATAAGTACTTTTTAATAGCATGGAATTGGTAAGTACCTTATAATAAATAGCATGGAATTAGTGTACTCATTGAATTCGTATGTAGTTACTATATAGATTGTAAGTAGAGGGGGTCGAATTTCGACCAGTGGGCGACCACTAGTTCAAATAATCAAATCAAAGCACTCAATGTGTAGTGTGGCATTACAAATTGGAATCCATAGGTACGTTTTCTGATCCATTTGTTCACATTTTCATCATATAATTTGTAACCGACGTTACAACACAATGGCTAAACCGCTGACTAGTATCATTTAGTATGTTATAAAGATACCTTGAACCCTGATATAGGATACAGGTAAGTATTATCAATTATGAAAGACACGCAAGTGAATCCGCCGGCCAACCACTAGTTCACTATAAAAATTACTGGTCACAGAATACACGGTTCAGGTCATCTGGTAAAAGGTCAAAAAGGGGTGTGATCGTTCTGACAAGGAACGCGTGAGGAATTAATGGACGGCAGCCAACTGTAACTGTCTCATTCCAATACCATTCGATCGGTCATTGGTGATAATCAGACATAAACCCCCTTATTACAAAACAAGGTTTATCTTCAGACCCAGGTTTAAAACATGGAGCAATTATTGAATTTCGAACTTTATTCCGACTATGGTAAAGTTCCTAAACACAAAACTGTCAACTTAGTACCGAACTAAGTTTTCAGTTTTGTATAAAGAACGGTATTCCTATCACTGTTACGTTCTTATTACAAAAACTAGCTCCATGGTTTAAGCCATGTCAAAATATAAATCTTGTTTTGTAATAAGGCGGAAGGAGTTTGTCAAATATTGCTTAAGATCTCTCGGCTTGTTCAAACTCAAGATTTGCCAAAGCGCGATGGAGTATAAAACTCATTGACTAAATATGTAATACCACAATATGCTCCAAAACAGGATTCGCCGATGTGGCCAATAAGTCTGCTAGGCTGAAATGACATTCGACGGGCCATAATACCTATATGTAGCATGTATGGGGATGGATAGACCACAGACGTAACACGGTGGTTGCCGGAAGATAGAGGTCGGCATTTGTTCATAGCTCGTTTCGACACGAGAGAAGGACCGGTATACGAGCCTGATGGACCAAAGAAAGAAGGCCGTTGGAATAGAATAGAACAAGGCAGAAGACCGATAATCAATAACTGCTATAGCAACATACAAAATAACAAAATTTAACAAGTCAAAACTGAATTACAAAAATAATAACATGTTTGCTAACTCCATGACTAATCTCCCTTGCGAGTGATAACTGATACTAAAACCTAGGGTGACAGCAACTAACCTTAATGAGCATCTTACAACTTAATCCTTTAAATCCGTTATCTATTTGCTGACTACGTTGATAGTGACGAAACAATGGTGATTAAGCACGTGGATAACGAACCGGTGTTCTAGCGTGACACCTGATAAGGTATCGTACGATGCTTTCGAGCCAATTCAAAGTAAAGTTTCATTTGGACAAGCAAAAATATATATTATGAATTTATGATTAATATGCGATTATTGCTGACTAGCTTCTGCCCGAGAGTTCCTCCGCGTGAAGTTTCTTATTTTAACGTAAAATATTATTCTATATTTGGGTTCGTCCCTGAGGATCACGATCCCGCAGGTACACGTCCCCGAGGGCCACGATTACGATAAATATGATCACAATTTTTCTTTGTTTTTTTTTTATATTGTTTTCAACTTATACCGTCAACATAAAAATTGCTTCAAGTTATGATTATGTTTGTTTGGTTTCTGCCGACATATAGTGGTAAATATGGAAAATACGTGGACTTATTACGAAAGTGATTAGTGACTGAAGAAATTTTATGAAATATAAAATCATAATTTCAATAACTTACAACAAAACTTAAGCAAAATTTACGTAGCTATAAAATTACATTATTACAAAATAATATTTTAAAAACTGTATTTGTATAATTAAAGAAAACAACAATTATTTCAAATCATAGAAAAAAAAATAAACTGCAAGTTTATTTTTACCATAATTATTATTGACAAACTAATTATTGTGATAATTAAAACCTGTAATTACTGTGAATATTGTATTAATTACATCCTACTAATATTATAAACGCGAAAGTTTGTGAGGATGGATGGCCGTTTGTTACTCTTTCACGCAAAAACGGCTGAACGGATTTGGATAAAATTTGGTACACAAAAAGTTTAAAACCTGGATTAACACATAGGATAGTTTTTATCCTGGTAGTACGTTTCATGCATACAAGACGGTATTCTGTTCACGACACATTGAGCACAATTTCTGAGCAGTAACCTAACAAATCGTATACTAGGCATGCATGAAATTACTTTAATGAGATAGTAATTTCAATCATTATACAATATGTAACAAAAACCCTGTTGTTCCTTCTACCTACGTTTTAAGAATCGGTATACATACGTAATAAAGCAAGTCATTTATAAAAAACTGTTCAACAAAAATAATTATGATGATGGATTTCTGTTGCCGCTATAACAACAAATACTAAAAAATAGAATAAAATAAATATTTAAGGGGGCTCGCATACAACAAACGTGATTTTGTGCTCGTTTTTGCTCTATATTGATAACGGCAACAGTAGACGCTTGAAATATTCACAGAATATGTAGATATATATTGATTTTAAAAATAAATAATTAAATTTAAATAAAACAAATATTTAAGGGGGCTCCCATACAAAAATCGTGTTTTTTTTGCAATTTTTATAGATAATGGTACGGAACGCTTCGTGCGCGAGTCAGACTCTCACTTGGCCAGTTTTTAAATAGATATTATCACGTTTAAATGATAAATTGTAATCTTTAATAAATAGGTAATAATTTTAAGTACGCTACTGAAATGTGTATGTCCATTTAAACGTACCAAAGGTTATCTTTGGGTGTTTGTCGAAGGACCGACGGCCGGTGAAGCATACGAGGCCAGGGCCCCAAGTCTGCAATTTTTTATAAATTCAGTCATTCCAATTTCCAACACGATTGTCATTTTCATTTTGCTAAAAGTTCGTAATCTGCTAAATTCATAATGGTCTATCATTGGTCGGTCAATGTTCTTGTAATAGAATTGTGTTATTATAATGGCATTGTCGTATTGCCATTATTATAAAACCCATTAGTAGAAATGTCATTCATTTGTCATTATGTACGAGATTACCAATAAATGCAATTTCTTTCAATGTAGTGTCAGTGGCCGACCATTGGAAAGTCATAATGACGCCATTGAATAGTAGATTACCAAACTTGACAAAATCATTAATTATGAAATCAATGATCGACCATTCTGACACTATTAGTAGACTTGAGGCCCTGTAGTGGAGATGGAGACCGCGTATCTGCAAGCGTAGTGTGGGAAGGCGGAGGATAGGATGTTGTGGCGCAGTTTGGGAGAGGCCTATGCCCAGCAGTGGACGGCGGGGTTAGGATGATTTGATTGAAGGTTTTCTTATAATTGGTATTTCAGAACAGGGCGTAACTCTAAACAGTTTTTTTTTTTTAACCAAATGGAGATGGACCTGTACATACTCAAAAACCACATTCATACACAATTACATAATAATGTTTACTACAATCTAAACAAAGATTATAATAATCGATCAGTTAATCAATCACAGTTTATATCAGAAATAGAAGCAGTTATCACCCATTTACAGATTCCTGGGTAGATAACAAATTATCAATAATGATTTCTGTATTTAATTTTCTAATTGGTCACTGTTGTTACCGCAATTAATTATCTGTGATTAGATACAAATATTACTAGTAGTTCTGCGAACAGTAGACCTTAGCGAGCACAAACTTTTTTGCAACAATTCAATTTAACATGTTTAAAAAAACATACTTAATAGGTTTTAATTGGCAGAGGTAACGCTACAGCCTAGTTTCATGATGCCAAGGTGGTCCCAGGTGCTCCATCAATCCCTACATAGTAGATAAAGAGCCGATTCCACTGGTTGAAATCTAAGTGATTAATTTACTGCATTTTGAGGAGCTATTCTGCTCATCACGCCTAAGAGATCCCCACACTAGGAATTTCTCCTGTATTGTGGGTGCGTTTACAAACATTTAAACTCACATGTCACGAACAGCCAGACCCGGAACAACTACTACGGTCATACAAATATTTGTTCCGTGCGGGAATCGAACCCGCGACACGCAGCACAGCAGTCAATCGCTTAACCATTGCGCCATCCGTGCCTTGGCCCTAACGGAGCCCCTCGGTTCGTGCTGACATCTCTTTGAGGCGCGCGTGGAACACAACGCGCCGTCGACCCGGGCCTGGACCTTATCGGACGACGAGCTACCCATCTCTCACCGTCCGCAGGCCTGCGCCTACGGTGGCCGCGAATCGGCCTGCGACTCCCGACGAAGAGGCGACTAGGGCCGTAAGGGCGCGAATTTTGCCTCCTCCTTCGCGAGCATTACTGCTTCGCAGAAGAAGGTCATGGCCTCCCATGCATTCTCGCTCCGAACCATGGCCTGAACCAGGGCCGGACGCGAGAGATCACCGCCGCCGATCTCCTCCGTGAGGACACGGCGATGCGCCGCCTAGGTCGGGCAGACCTCCACCGATGCTTCACCGTGTCCTCCAGGCGATCCACACAGTGGTGACACCCGGGGCGTTTCATCCCGCTTTATCCTGAACAGAAACCTCCCTACATTCCTCAAAGAGGGGACTTATCCCAACAATTGTGGCGTGCCCAGCGCAGGGTTGCGACACTCGCACTCTCCATGTCGGAGCTCCATCCGCTGTGCCGTGATTTCTCGCGGCAGCCGAGTTTCGCCCTGGCGGGCGTTTTGCCTCCTCGCGCCACTCCCAAATGTGTGCAAGGCTTTTACGACACCCACGGGTAGAAATAGGAAGGTGCTATTCTGTACGCCCGGCAACACACGGCCAATGGAATAAATAAGTACTTTTTAATAGCATGGAATTGGTAAGTACCTTATAATAGCATGGAATTAGTGTACTCATTGAATTCGTATTTAGTTACTATATAGATTGTAAGTAGAGGGGGTCGAATTTCGACCAGTGGGCGACCACTAGTTCAAATAATCAAATCAAAGCACTCAATGTGTAGTGTGGCATAACAAATTGGAATCCATAGGTACGTTTTCTGATCCATTTGTTCACATTTTCATCATATAATTTGTAACCGACGTTACAACACAATGGCTAAACCGCTGACTAGTATCATTTAGTATGTTATAGAGATACCTTGAACCCTGATCCTATATCAGGGTTCAAGGTATCTCTATAACATACTAAATGGTAAGTATTATCAATTATGAAAGACTCGCAAGTGAATCCGCCGGCCAACCACTAGTTCACTATAAAAATTACTGGTCACAGAATACACGGTTCAGGTCATCTGGTAAAAGGTCAAAAAGGGGTGTGATCGTTCTGACAAGGAACGCGTGAGGAATTAATGGACGGCAGCCAACTGTAACTGTCTCATTCCAATACCATTCGATCGGTCATTGGTGATAATCAGACATAAACCCCCTTATTACAAAACAAGGTTTATCTTCAGACCCAGGTTTAAAACATGGAGCAATTATTGAATTTCGAACTTTATTCCGACTATGGTAAAGTTCCTAAACACAAAACTGTCAACTTAGTACCGAACTAAGTTTTCAGTTTTGCATAAAGAACGGTATTCCTATCACTGTTACGTTCTTATTACAAAAACTAGCTCCATGGTTTAAGCCATGTCAAAATATAAATCTTGTTTTGTAATAAGGCGGAAGGAGTTTGTCAAATATTGCTTAAGATCTCTCGGCTTGTTCAAACTCAAGATTTGCCAAAGCGCGATGGAGTATAAAACTCATTGACTAAATATGTAATACCACAATATGCTCCAAAACAGGATTCGCCGATGTGGCCAATAAGTCTGCTAGGCTGAAATGACATTCGACGGGCCATAATACCTATATGTAGCATGTATGGGGATGGATAGGCCACAGACGTAACACGGTGGTTGCCGGAAGATAGAGGTCGGCATTTGTTCATAGCTCGTTTCGACACGAGAGAAGGACCGGTATACGAGCCTGATGGACCAAAGAAAGAAGGCCGTTGGAATAGAATAGAACAAGGCAGAAGACCGATAATCAATAACTGCTATAGCAACATACAAAATAACAAAATTTAACAAGTCAAAACTGAATTACAAAAATAATAACATGTTTGCTAACTCCATGACTAATCTCCCTTGCGAGTGATAACTGATACTAAAACCTAGGGTGACAGCAACTAACCTTAATGAGCATCTTACAACTTAATCCTTTAAATCCGTTATCTATTTGCTGACTACGTTGATAGTGACGAAACAATGGTGATTAAGCACGTGGATAACGAACCGGTGTTCTAGCGTGACCTGATACGGTATCGTACGATGCTTTCGAGCCAATTCAAAGTAAAGTTTCATTTGGACAAGCAAAAATATATATTATGAATTTATGATTAATATGCGATTATTGCTGACTAGCTTCTGCCCGAGAGTTCCTCCGCGTGAAGTTTCTTATTTTAACGTAAAATATTATTCTATATTTGGGTTCGTCCCTGAGGATCACGATCCCGCAGGTACACGTCCCCGAGGGCCACGATTACGATAAATATGATCACAATTTTTCTTTGTTTTTTTTTTATATTGTTTTCAACTTATACCGTCAACATAAAAATTGCTTCAAGTTATGATTATGTTTGTTTGGTTTCTGCCGACATATAGTGGTAAATATGGAAAATACGTGGACTTATTACGAAAGTGATTAGTGACTGAAGAAATTTTATGAAATATAAAATCATAATTTCAATAACTTACAACAAAACTTAAGCAAAATTTACGTAGCTATAAAATTACATTATTACAAAATAATATTTTAAAAACTGTATTTGTATAATTAAAGAAAACAACAATTATTTCAAATCATAGAAAAAAAAATAAACTGCATGTTTATTTTTACCATAATTATTATTGACAAACTAATTATTGTGATAATTAAAACCTGTAATTACTGTGAATATTGTATTAATTACATCCTACTAATATTATAAACGCGAAAGTTTGTGAGGATGGATGGCCGTTTGTTACTCTTTCACGCAAAAACGGCTGAACGGATTTGGATAAAATTTGGTACACAAAAAGTTTAAAACCTGGATTAACACATAGGATAGTTTTTATCCTGGTAGTACGTTTCATGCATACAAGACGGTATTCTGTTCACGACACATTGAGCACAATTTCTGAGCAGTAACCTAACAAATCGTATACTAGGCATGCATGAAATTACTTTAATGAAATAGTAATTTCAATCATTATACAATATGTAACAAAAACCCTGTTGTTCCTTCTACCTACGTTTTAAAAATCGGTATACATACGTAATAAAGCAAGTCATTTATAAAAACTGTTCAACAAAATTAATTAAAATAAATATTTAATTATTAATATTTGTAATGTTTAACTGATTTCTTACCTCTTCAGTTCTTTGATTTTGACTTGTCGACTAGCCAATTCTTAATTTTTTTAAATTATATTTCCACCAATGTTGTGCTTGTAGGATAATGTATAAGTCCCTAAAAGGAACAACAGGGTTTTTGTTACATATTGTATATCCCACTAATAATAGGATTTAGATTAAACTTGGCACACAGATACTAACAAAAAGTACTAGGCATGCATGAATTAACGTTAGTAAGATTTACTTTTAATCGACTTTATCGAGTTAATTAGACGTCGTGACCCGGTCAGTTCTTTCAGTAACTTCATCTTTATGATGAAGCTAGTTGCACATTCCAAAGGGAAATAGGTAAAGTCGCAATGAGTAGAGGTTACCTACTGGCGATTCAACGATTGGGCCACGACAGTTGTCATTTATAAATATTTTGTATTTATATTAATTATATAATTAATGTATACAATATATTGTAACACATTTTAAAGGAGTCGCGGTGGAGTTTCTTGTTCATTCTTCTCATACGAAACTACCTTTACGAAGGGGCAACTAGAATCACCTCTACTTTTCTGTAAATTTTTACGTTCAAAAGTGCCCTATAAGCGCCCTATTTGAAATAAATGATTTGACCTGAACTTTTACTGATAATGTGTGTAATAGATTAACTGAAACTAGTTGCGATCACAGCTAAAAAATCTCCCAAAACTTCTATCGAGAAGTTTGTCTAACTAAAATTTCAAATACTTGAGCAATGACGAGTAAATGGATAAATTAATAATCTATTTATTGATCACATAGGAAAATCTCCGTCCAGTCAATACACGTCACTGATTCAATCCTCAGGTGTCGTTATTTTGCTACAGTTTATTTACGGCATAGCCTGTGCCATATTTTATAGGAAAAATAATAATAACTGTTTTTAATAGAATCCCGGCAAGCATCCTGCTTTAACGTACGAGCATCTGTCAATTTAACTTGACTAATCTCCCTTGCGAGTGATAACTGATACTAAAACCTAGGGTGACAGCAACTAACCTTAATGAGCATCTTACAACTTAATCCTTTAAATCCGTTATCTATTTGCTGACTACGTTGATAGTGACGAAACAATGGTGATTAAGCACGTGGATAACGAACCGGTGTTCTAGCGTGACACCTGATAAGGTATCGTACGATGCTTTCGAGCCAATTCAAAGTAAAGTTTCATTTGGACAAGCAAAAATATATATTATGAATTTATGATTAATATGCGATTATTGCTGACTAGCTTCTGCCCGAGAGTTCCTCCGCGTGAAGTTTCTTATTTTAACGTAAAATATTATTCTATATTTGGGTTCGTCCCTGAGGATCACGATCCCGCAGGTACACGTCCCCGAGGGCCACGATTACGATAAATATGATCACAATTTTTCTTTGTTTTTTTTTTATATTGTTTTCAACTTACACCGTCAACATAAAAATTGCTTCAAGTTATGATTATGTTTGTTTGGTTTCTGCCGACATATAGTGGTAAATATGGAAAATACGTGGACTTATTACGAAAGTGATTAGTGACTGAAGAAATTTTATGAAATATAAAATCATAATTTCAATAACTTACAACAAAACTTAAGCAAAATTTACGTAGCTATAAAATTACATTATTACAAAATAATATTTTAAAAACTGTATTTGTATAATTAAAGAAAACAACAATTATTTCAAATCATAGAAAAAAAAATAAACTGCAAGTTTATTTTTACCATAATTATTATTGACAAACTAATTATTGTGATAATTAAAACCTGTAATTACTGTGAATATTGTATTAATTACATCCTACTAATATTATAAACGCGAAAGTTTGTGAGGATGGATGGCCGTTTGTTACTCTTTCACGCAAAAACGGCTGAACGGATTTGGATAAAATTTGGTACACAAAAAGTTTAAAACCTGGATTAACACATAGGATAGTTTTTATCCTGGTAGTACGTTTCATGCATACAAGACGGTATTCTGTTCACGACACATTGAGCACAATTTCTGAGCAGTAACCTAACAAATCGTATACTAGGCATGCATGAAATTACTTTAATGAGATAGTAATTTCAATCATTATACAATATGTAACAAAAACCCTGTTGTTCCTTCTACCTACGTTTTAAGAATCGGTATACATACGTAATAAAGCAAGTCATTTATAAAAAACTGTTCAACAAAAATAATTATGATGATGGATTTCTGTTGCCGCTATAACAACAAATACTAAAAAATAGAATAAAATAAATATTTAAGGGGGCTCGCATACAACAAACGTGATTTTGTGCTCGTTTTTGCTCTATATTGATAACGGCAACAGTAGACGCTTGAAATATTCACAGAATATGTAGATATATATTGATTTTAAAAATAAATAATTAAATTTAAATAAAACAAATATTTAAGGGGGCTCCCATACAAAAATCGTGTTTTTTTTGCAATTTTTATAGATAATGGTACGGAACGCTTCGTGCGCGAGTCAGACTCTCACTTGGCCAGTTTTTAAATAGATATTATCACGTTTAAATGATAAATTGTAATCTTTAATAAATAGGTAATAATTTTAAGTACGCTACTGAAATGTGTATGTCCATTTAAACGTACCAAAGGTTATCTTTGGGTGTTTGTCGAAGGACCGACGGCCGGTGGAGCATACGAGGCCAGGGCCCCAAGTCTGCAATTTTTTATAAATTCAGTCATTCCAATTTCCAACACGATTGTCATTTTCATTTTGCTAAAAGTTCGTAATCTGCTAAATTCATAATGGTCTATCATTGGTCGGTCAATGTTCTTGTAATAGAATTGTGTTATTATAATGGCATTGTCGTATTGCCATTATTATAAAACCCATTAGTAGAAATGTCATTCATTTGTCATTATGTACGAGATTACCAATAAATGCAATTTCTTTCAATGTAGTGTCAGTGGCCGACCATTGGAAAGTCATAATGACGCCATTGAATAGTAGATTACCAAACTTGACAAAATCATTAATTATGAAATCAATGATCGACCATTCTGACACTATTAGTAGACTTGAGGCCCTGTAGTGGAGATGGAGACCGCGTATCTGCAAGCGTAGTGTGGGAAGGCGGAGGATAGGATGTTGTGGCGCAGTTTGGGAGAGGCCTATGCCCAGCAGTGGACGGCGGGGTTAGGATGATTTGATTGAAGGTTTTCTTATAATTGGTATTTCAGAACAGGGCGTAACTCTAAACAGTTTTTTTTTTTTAACCAAATGGAGATGGACCTGTACATACTCAAAAACCACATTCATACACAATTACATAATAATGTTTACTACAATCTAAACAAAGATTATAATAATCGATCAGTTAATCAATCACAGTTTATATCAGAAATAGAAGCAGTTATCACCCATTTACAGATTCCTGGGTAGATAACAAATTATCAATAATGATTTCTGTATTTAATTTTCTAATTGGTCACTGTTGTTACCGCAATTAATTATCTGTGATTAGATACAAATATTACTAGTAGTTCTGCGAACAGTAGACCTTAGCGAGCACAAACTTTTTTGCAACAATTCAATTTAACATGTTTAAAAAAACATACTTAATAGGTTTTAATTGGCAGAGGTAACGCTACAGCCTAGTTTCATGATGCCAAGGTGGTCCCAGGTGCTCCATCAATCCCTACATAGTAGATAAAGAGCCGATTCCACTGGTTGAAATCTAAGTGATTAATTTACTGCATTTTGAGGAGCTATTCTGCTCATCACGCCTAAGAGATCCCCACACTAGGAATTTCTCCTGTATTGTGGGTGCGTTTACAAACATTTAAACTCACATGTCACGAACAGCCAGACCCGGAACAACTACTACGGTCATACAAATATTTGTTCCGTGCGGGAATCGAACCCGCGACACGCAGCACAGCAGTCAATCGCTTAACCATTGCGCCATCCGTGCCTTGGCCCTAACGGAGCCCCTCGGTTCGTGCTGACATCTCTTTGAGGCGCGCGTGGAACACAACGCGCCGTCGACCCGGGCCTGGACCTTATCGGACGACGAGCTACCCATCTCTCACCGTCCGCAGGCCTGCGCCTACGGTGGCCGCGAATCGGCCTGCGACTCCCGACGAAGAGGCGACTAGGGCCGTAAGGGCGCGAATTTTGCCTCCTCCTTCGCGAGCATTACTGCTTCGCAGAAGAAGGTCATGGCCTCCCATGCATTCTCGCTCCGAACCATGGCCTGAACCAGGGCCGGACGCGAGAGATCACCGCCGCCGATCTCCTCCGTGAGGACACGGCGATGCGCCGCCTAGGTCGGGCAGACCTCCACCGATGCTTCACCGTGTCCTCCAGGCGATCCACACAGTGGTGACACCCGGGGCGTTTCATCCCGCTTTATCCTGAACAGAAACCTCCCTACATTCCTCAAAGAGGGGACTTATCCCAACAATTGTGGCGTGCCCAGCGCAGGGTTGCGACACTCGCACTCTCCATGTCGGAGCTCCATCCGCTGTGCCGTGATTTCTCGCGGCAGCCGAGTTTCGCCCTGGCGGGCGTTTTGCCTCCTCGCGCCACTCCCAAATGTGTGCAAGGCTTTTACGACACCCACGGGTAGAAATAGGAAGGTGCTATTCTGTACGCCTGGCAACACACGGCCAATGGAATAAATAAGTACTTTTTAATAGCATGGAATTGGTAAGTACCTTATAATAGCATGGAATTAGTGTACTCATTGAATTCGTATTTAGTTACTATATAGATTGTAAGTAGAGGGGGTCGAATTTCGACCAGTGGGCGACCACTAGTTCAAATAATCAAATCAAAGCACTCAATGTGTAGTGTGGCATAACAAATTGGAATCCATAGGTACGTTTTCTGATCCATTTGTTCACATTTTCATCATATAATTTGTAACCGACGTTACAACACAATGGCTAAACCGCTGACTAGTATCATTTAGTATGTTATAGAGATACCTTGAACCCTGATCCTATATCAGGGTTCAAGGTATCTCTATAACATACTAAATGGTAAGTATTATCAATTATGAAAGACTCGCAAGTGAATCCGCCGGCCAACCACTAGTTCACTATAAAAATTACTGGTCACAGAATACACGGTTCAGGTCATCTGGTAAAAGGTCAAAAAGGGGTGTGATCGTTCTGACAAGGAACGCGTGAGGAATTAATGGACGGCAGCCAACTGTAACTGTCTCATTCCAATACCATTCGATCGGTCATTGGTGATAATCAGACATAAACCCCCTTATTACAAAACAAGGTTTATCTTCAGACCCAGGTTTAAAACATGGAGCAATTATTGAATTTCGAACTTTATTCCGACTATGGTAAAGTTCCTAAACACAAAACTGTCAACTTAGTACCGAACTAAGTTTTCAGTTTTGCATAAAGAACGGTATTCCTATCACTGTTACGTTCTTATTACAAAAACTAGCTCCATGGTTTAAGCCATGTCAAAATATAAATCTTGTTTTGTAATAAGGCGGAAGGAGTTTGTCAAATATTGCTTAAGATCTCTCGGCTTGTTCAAACTCAAGATTTGCCAAAGCGCGATGGAGTATAAAACTCATTGACTAAATATGTAATACCACAATATGCTCCAAAACAGGATTCGCCGATGTGGCCAATAAGTCTGCTAGGCTGAAATGACATTCGACGGGCCATAATACCTATATGTAGCATGTATGGGGATGGATAGGCCACAGACGTAACACGGTGGTTGCCGGAAGATAGAGGTCGGCATTTGTTCATAGCTCGTTTCGACACGAGAGAAGGACCGGTATACGAGCCTGATGGACCAAAGAAAGAAGGCCGTTGGAATAGAATAGAACAAGGCAGAAGACCGATAATCAATAACTGCTATAGCAACATACAAAATAACAAAATTTAACAAGTCAAAACTGAATTACAAAAATAATAACATGTTTGCTAACTCCATGACTAATCTCCCTTGCGAGTGATAACTGATACTAAAACCTAGGGTGACAGCAACTAACCTTAATGAGCATCTTACAACTTAATCCTTTAAATCCGTTATCTATTTGCTGACTACGTTGATAGTGACGAAACAATGGTGATTAAGCACGTGGATAACGAACCGGTGTTCTAGCGTGACCTGATACGGTATCGTACGATGCTTTCGAGCCAATTCAAAGTAAAGTTTCATTTGGACAAGCAAAAATATATATTATGAATTTATGATTAATATGCGATTATTGCTGACTAGCTTCTGCCCGAGAGTTCCTCCGCGTGAAGTTTCTTATTTTAACGTAAAATATTATTCTATATTTGGGTTCGTCCCTGAGGATCACGATCCCGCAGGTACACGTCCCCGAGGGCCACGATTACGATAAATATGATCACAATTTTTCTTTGTTTTTTTTTTATATTGTTTTCAACTTATACCGTCAACATAAAAATTGCTTCAAGTTATGATTATGTTTGTTTGGTTTCTGCCGACATATAGTGGTAAATATGGAAAATACGTGGACTTATTACGAAAGTGATTAGTGACTGAAGAAATTTTATGAAATATAAAATCATAATTTCAATAACTTACAACAAAACTTAAGCAAAATTTACGTAGCTATAAAATTACATTATTACAAAATAATATTTTAAAAACTGTATTTGTATAATTAAAGAAAACAACAATTATTTCAAATCATAGAAAAAAAAATAAACTGCATGTTTATTTTTACCATAATTATTATTGACAAACTAATTATTGTGATAATTAAAACCTGTAATTACTGTGAATATTGTATTAATTACATCCTACTAATATTATAAACGCGAAAGTTTGTGAGGATGGATGGCCGTTTGTTACTCTTTCACGCAAAAACGGCTGAACGGATTTGGATAAAATTTGGTACACAAAAAGTTTAAAACCTGGATTAACACATAGGATAGTTTTTATCCTGGTAGTACGTTTCATGCATACAAGACGGTATTCTGTTCACGACACATTGAGCACAATTTCTGAGCAGTAACCTAACAAATCGTATACTAGGCATGCATGAAATTACTTTAATGAAATAGTAATTTCAATCATTATACAATATGTAACAAAAACCCTGTTGTTCCTTCTACCTACGTTTTAAAAATCGGTATACATACGTAATAAAGCAAGTCATTTATAAAAACTGTTCAACAAAATTAATTAAAATAAATATTTAATTATTAATATTTGTAATGTTTAACTGATTTCTTACCTCTTCAGTTCTTTGATTTTGACTTGTCGACTAGCCAATTCTTAATTTTTTTAAATTATATTTCCACCAATGTTGTGCTTGTAGGATAATGTATAAGTCCCTAAAAGGAACAACAGGGTTTTTGTTACATATTGTATATCCCACTAATAATAGGATTTAGATTAAACTTGGCACACAGATACTAACAAAAAGTACTAGGCATGCATGAATTAACGTTAGTAAGATTTACTTTTAATCGACTTTATCGAGTTAATTAGACGTCGTGACCCGGTCAGTTCTTTCAGTAACTTCATCTTTATGATGAAGCTAGTTGCACATTCCAAAGGGAAATAGGTAAAGTCGCAATGAGTAGAGGTTACCTACTGGCGATTCAACGATTGGGCCACGACAGTTGTCATTTATAAATATTTTGTATTTATATTAATTATATAATTAATGTATACAATATATTGTAACACATTTTAAAGGAGTCGCGGTGGAGTTTCTTGTTCATTCTTCTCATACGAAACTACCTTTACGAAGGGGCAACTAGAATCACCTCTACTTTTCTGTAAATTTTTACGTTCAAAAGTGCCCTATAAGCGCCCTATTTGAAATAAATGATTTGACCTGAACTTTTACTGATAATGTGTGTAATAGATTAACTGAAACTAGTTGCGATCACAGCTAAAAAATCTCCCAAAACTTCTATCGAGAAGTTTGTCTAACTAAAATTTCAAATACTTGAGCAATGACGAGTAAATGGATAAATTAATAATCTATTTATTGATCACATAGGAAAATCTCCGTCCAGTCAATACACGTCACTGATTCAATCCTCAGGTGTCGTTATTTTGCTACAGTTTATTTACGGCATAGCCTGTGCCATATTTTATAGGAAAAATAATAATAACTGTTTTTAATAGAATCCCGGCAAGCATCCTGCTTTAACGTACGAGCATCTGTCAATTTAACTAAATAAGTAAATAATGTTATACAATATGTAACAAAAACCCTGTTGTTCCTTTTACCTACGTTTTAAGAATCGGTATACATACGTAATAAAGCAAGTCATTTATAAAAAGTGTTCAACAAAAATAATAAAATAAATATTTAATTATTAATATTTTTAATGTTTAACTGATTTCTTACCTCTTTAATTCTTTGATTTTGACTTCTCGACTAGCCAATGCTTAATTTTTTTAAATTATAATTCCACCAATCTTGTGCTTGTAGGTAAATGTATACGTCCCTAAAAGGAACAACAGGGTTTTTGTTACATACTGTATTGATAAATCATTTCACATTACAAAAAAAAATTAAAAACAAAAACTAATCACACAATGAATTTACATTTTTCCGAACTTCGAACAAAAAAGGGTTTATGAAAAAAAATATGTAAATATCATAAAAAACCTGTTCAGCAGTTTCAGGCAAAGGAAACTGGGTCGTGAGGCCAGCTCAAGGCCCATTTTAGAGCTCAGGCCGTAGGCGCTAATTGCGTACTCAATGAACGTTTATTGTCTCAAACGTACAGTGATTGCTTTATACGTATACTGGCCTATCTAGGACAGGGCTGTCCGCGATTGTATTTGATATTTTTTTGCCAGTTAAGTTTTATTGCAACGACCAAAGAACCGTTGGATGGCTTTTGCGAAAAATGATATGGCTAGAAAGGGACTGAATAATGCGATAACGGCTGAGAGAGATGTATAGAAGAAGGCATGCTGCTCCGACCCCAAACGTGTATTAAGTATTGAACTGAATGTAGAAGGCCACCTGTGGGCTATGGGAAAAATCCCAAATAGGCTTGTGTGGAACAGTCGGCATGAACGTCTTCTATGTTAAAAGCAGCGTCTACGGACCCAGTCAGGCAGTCCACTGTACACTAACTCGCACTAGACAAGCACGGTGTACTAATTAGTCCAAACCCCAACTCTCTCATGATACACAACAATTAAACTGCGTCTCTAAGTAGCCGGCATCGGTTCCAGCAGAGCCGACGCCGAGACTGACATTAGGCAGACGCTCTGTGGAACCACGCGGCCTCAAAATCCCTGGATACAAAGGGTCCCCCTTTGTCAGACGACCAAAGCATGCTTAAAGGACTCAGATAAGTTTCATATTCTAACGCTCAACACCAAGACCCTTAGAACGGAAGAACGGATTACTGAACTAGAATATGCACTAGAAAACATTAACTCGGATATAAACGGCCTGGCTGAAGTAAGACGGGATGGAGAAGATACTTTAGAAAGAAACGCTAACACCTTTTATTATAGCGGTAGGCCCAACAGTAGACACAGTGTGGAATTTTTTGTTTCCAGAAATGGAAAGATCACAGAGTTTAAAGCATACTCAAATAGAATAGCCGTCCTTAGACTACGTATAGCCAACAAAAATACCTTAGCGGTAGTTCAAGTCTATGCGCCAACATCATCCCATCCTGACGACGAAGTTAAAGAACTTTACGACCTCAGGCGTGGGACGATAACCGAGCCACGTGGATGATTGGTACGCATGGACTAGGCTTGAGAAATTAACGTGACACAAGACTTCTTCAGTTCGCGTTCGGTCAGAACTTAAGCCTAGCAAACAGTTATTTAAAAAAAAATCCTCATCGCCGTTGAACGTGGCTGTCTCTACTAAAACAAAAGCATACTCAAATAGAATAGCCGTCCTTAGATTCCGTATAGCCAACAAAAAAACCTTAGTGGTAGTTCAAGTCTATGCGCCAACATCATCCCATCCTGACGATGAAGTTTAAGAACTTTAAGACCTCAGGCGTGGGAGACGATGGTTCACCCTTGTTTGGTCGAACAACGTTTGATACAATATTACTAAATCGAACAACGTTTAAGAAAATCATCACTTAGTATAATATCGTTTGACAGAATTTTCAGTTCGTCGAATATTTATTTGCTATAACAACATTTGTGCTAATGATCAAAAGGTATAATGTTCATTTGATGTAATGTTCAGATGGTATAACATGTATTTTTTCGAATATTCAATTGGTGTAAAGTAATGCAGAAAAAAACACATTGTAAATATTTGAAAGTTATTTATTTTGAACAAGAAAACAGTTAAAGTAATCTTAAATTACTTGCAATTGCTTTTAGTAAATCCAGTTCTGCATACATTTCAAAATTGCGCAATATGGTCTCAATATTGTCATTTTTTTTAGTACAAATCTTCTTCTGCTTTGCACTAGGTTCTCCATTTAAAATACACTGTATTTTTCCTTCAACTATATTCTGTTCGGCAAGCAGTATAGTAGACAGTTCATAAAATCCGGGGCTTCTTTTATCGACTGTACTATATAACCTGTGGTGGCACGCTTCCACATTATTTTGTGTGCGTGGCAATTTTAAATGGTTCAAATCATGACAACTCCATAAGCTAGGTGGAAACTGGGGGGGTTTACCATTCTTTCCTACGACATAATTTTCCGCAAACCATTTGGCAATTAATGCACTTTTTTCTGAGCAATTCTCTTCCCAAACTTTGAAGTACTGTGGTATTGTTGAATGTGGTAGGAAAGACAAAGCCATGAGACACTTAATTTCCAAGCTGAAGCTGTAATCCTTCCGTACAGTAAAATTACTTCCCGTTGTCCCCGTGGTTTGGTTTTACATTCAAAAATATGTTTCTGGCACTCGCCGGCCGCTACCGCGGCACCGCTCGCTTCGCTCGCTCGGCTCGTGCGTTGTGTGGTCACAGTTCTAACCTAACCTAACCTAGCTAAATCCTTATTAGTCTAGTGAAACATTAGTTTAAATAAAATTTGTGCATTTGAAAATTCGGTGAAATGAAATTTGTTCAAATGAAATTAGTTCAAATAAATAATTATGCTAAATAAAAATTTACCAATGAATTATTCGGTCAAATGAATAATTCTACGAAATGACTTTATTGCAACTAAAATTCGCCGAAGTGATTTTCGACGAAACATTGTTCGACCACACAAGGGTGAACCTGGGACGATAACCGAGCTACGTGGACGATTGGTACGCATGGACTAGGCTTGAGAAATGAACGTGACACAAGACTTCTTCAGTTCGCGTTCGGTCAGAACTTAAGCCTAGGAAACAGTAATTCTACAAAAAAAAAAAAACATCATCGCCGTTGAACGTGGCTGTCTCTACCAAAAATGAGACGATTATTGTCTCCCTTTACACGAACAAATGATACTAATGTAGAAGTTCTTAATAATTTTAAGTTCAATTCCGACACGACAGATTAAGGCCCGTATTACAGAACGTCACTCAATACTCAAGCATTACTTAAAACTAGTTTCAACCAATCAAATGGCTTGAATCTAGTTTTAAGTAATGCTTGAGTATTGATTGACGTTCTGTAATACGGGCCTAAGTCTCATAGGCCCGTATTTATAGAGCGTTACTCAGTACTCAAGCATTACTTAAGACTAGATTCAAGCCATTGGAGTGGTGAAAACTAGTCTTAAGTAATGCTTGAGTAGGTACTGAGTAACGCTCTATAAATACGGCGCTTAGAGATGTACGGAAGAAGAGAACATGATACAAAAATACCACAAAAAATCATGGATACGGGCAGGACGAGGACAATAATCATGATCAACAGCAAATTCCAACAAAATACCTTTTGTTATAAAAGCAGGCGCTTAGGGCATTATCTGACATTCAGCACTTAGTTCATGAATCAGAACTGGATATTTATTGTAATTATCTATCAATATAAGACAAGATAATACTGGTGATGAATAATACGGGAGTCAAATAAAACGCAGACTTGTATTATCTTAATGATTTCATAAAATTCAAGTAAGTATGCAAACTGTGATATCTCTGCACGCTCTCGGAGAAATACTCAAAATAAATGTACCTTTCAGAAAAACGAAATCCATAAAATAGGTACAATAAACCGTTGACATTTTTGAATAAATTGGTAAAACAATAAAAGCTTTTATGAACAGTGAAGAATCGAATCAAAACATGTGTAAGTACGTACCATAGACACGCAAAGATACAATTACATCAGGAGGAGTCGTTGACATTTACAGTCAGCCCTTCAAATTCTATGATAACAAGGTCATAGTTCATGGGTTGGTTATTAGAGAATTTGATTTCAAAGGGGATTTAATAGAGATGTACCTACCTGATTTGATTTTACTACGATAAGACAGGGTGGATTATGCTGTGGGGTGACCGAATTAACGAATAGATTGAATCAACTTATGAATTGGCTACAAAGAATGTTACATTGAAATTGTTTTGACTTTGAAATTAAATTCTGAAAGATGTCTCAAGTTTGATCGACAAACGACCCCAAAAAGAACAGCAAATTTCTACACTGTTTCAGACTACGTTCAATTAAATAGCTATATTTTAATAAAGAAGCAGTCAGAACAACCAGCCCTGAAGGCGTATAATGATCTTTATATAACCAGAGTAATGAAAATAGGTCGGAAACCGCGACTCGCAGACGCGTGGCTTCAAAGAGATCTTTCATTCATACCAGTTTTTAAGCTGACGTAACGTCTCATAATGAGTCGTTAGTCTTCGAGATTGCAGCGGCAATGCAATTTTAGTGATGCAGTAAATGACATAACATGGCAAACATTCGTGATATTTACGGCCATAAATTCCTCCTGTATTTCAGAATTCCGAAGTGTTTGACAACAAGTCAAGAAACGGGAAGATCTACAATAATGGTAGGTAAGCTGCAGGAGCAGTGTTAGAAATTGGGATACATATGAAACATATTGCAGTCTAAAAATATGGATACATCCATCAACCATGATGAATCCTTATTTTTTCTTACAATGTTAGCTCTTTATGATCTGTGTTCATTACTATTTTTATTAATCAACTAAAAAGTACGTAAACGAATACAAGCAAAGCATAAAACTCGAATGTTAACCTCAGCCCCCAGGGCTGTCAGAAAAAGTATATAAGGTAACTATGGTAAGGCTATTGGATAAATGAGGGGGCGTTAGGGGCGCGGCAGCCTGTCGCAAAGGCACATTAGTTCGGGCTGTTAGTTAATGCTCGGATTGCTTTCCATGTAAATACACACAAAGCCTTATATTTTCGGCATTCGATACGTATGGATGTACTGTAGAATCCTATAGCCGTAGGCGTAGATAACGTACGTAAATGGAAATTAAACGATAATTATATCAAGGATGTTTCCATGAAAGGACGTTGAGTTTGTGGCAATTAAATACTCGTCAAAACTACATCGAGAAACGAACCAGAAATAACGTAGAGGTCAACTTGACAAACATGGATGAATTAACAAAATAATATTGATTGAAGCCAATAACAAAACGTCCATATCAATTTCTTACACTCCCGAATAAGTTACGTAAGAACCTTTTACATATACGCTCCCCCCCACCTGAATCGAGTCACCCTGGATATTTTTGTTTGTTTAAAGGTTTTTAATAATGCTAGCAAAAAGAAAAAAAAAGTGGTGTTGAAGCCCACTCACTATCATTTCCACTTGTCATTGTTCCAAATTTGAAATCGGTATACTATTAAAAAACTGTTTAATTGCAATAAGTTGTCTTTTCGCATTTCTCAAGGAAAAAATTTGCGTGTCGTTTTTAAGAAAACAATGGCATTAAAGAAAACGTTTATCTAGTAATTTGTGTTGCCTCCAAGAGCATTTATGTCGGGCATCATGCGGTTCGGCAAGGAATTAATTAATGCCACCATGACGTGCTGTGAAATGTTGTGTTCTAAGATGGCAGGTTTCAACTCCTGCAAAGTTTATATAGCTGGCTGGTTAGTTCAAACACGCCTCTTCAGCTCATCCCACAACTGCTCTATTCGATTCATTTCAGAGCTTCGTGCTAGCCATTCTATTACTGCGATACTAATGTCTTGCAGGTGTTCTCGATCAAATTTTGCAGTGTGCGCCCTTGCATTATCAATTTATCATGCATAAAAATTAAATCCTGGCCCACAAACAGCTTATAGCATCACATGAGCCAAAACGACTACGAATGACGACGAGACTTACAAACTTAGACTTAGACCTATAGACATACAAATGCACGGTGGCTCGATTTAGGAGTCCGGGATTGTACATTTATTAGATATAATATATGTTGAACGGGCTACCAACTATGGCCACTTAGAAGACAATATAACGATGATGTGATAAATTCTTTGTCCTATTTAGTCAATTAATGGGTCTGGCATACGGGTGCAGACTACTGCAGACGGAGAATTTTACTTTTTAAATACAGGGTGACCAGTCTGAAAATTTGAACCATGATCTAAAAACCTCCGTAACTCGGAAACCATTAATTTTCGACCCCTAGTTGGCGGGCTTAATTTGTTGGAAATTACCTCTAGTATAGCCTCTGGCTTCTTGGGCTTAATTATGCTGAAACGGAAAATCTTTTATCTTTCAATTGTTAAAGTATTCATCACACTAACACTCATCACATGCATACATACACTCATCACATTCACACTCATCACTTACATACTTACACTCATCACATACACACATATATTTGGTCACCTTTAAGTCCTAAGTTTCATTAATTATACTGAAACCGGTGCATTTGCTAACCTATCTTTTGTATGTGTATTTCATGTAATCTGTCGAAAGAGACTGGATCCTGCGACACAGGGTATCCTAGTGCGGGATCCAGTGTCATACCCAAATTGTAACACTTGTTTATGAATCAATAAAACTTTTTATTTTATTTTATTATAACCCCTGTCAAGGAATAAGTCGAATTACCGAGCACCCTGTATTTAAAAAGTAAAACAAAAACAAGCTTTTTAATGGACACAGCTGAATTATTCTATCCATCTGGGCTCTTATTGGTTGCAGCTTTTACAAATCCTGCATGCGTATGAGAAATAATGTTTTGTATGAATTTTTGATACGCTGCCGTAACAGCTGGAATTCTGGAAGCATTCGAACAAGGACCGAGATGAAATATATCCTGCAGTAGAACGTGCAGAGAAGCTAAATTGCACTTGTTTTGCAGAGGAATAAAACCTTTTCACAGAAGTGGATTCGCTAACGAAAGGTAGTCGTGCGAAGACTTTCAATTGGTATGAAAATAAGACCTGAATAAAAAAAAATCTGTAACATTTAAGATAATGGGCTCACGCCTCGACCAAGTAGGGACAAGGCGGTTGGAAAGCACATGAGCATTGCGCACAGGCACATTAAATTTTGCTAAACGTAAGGAATGAGTATATGGTCTAACAAATAATTGCAATATTGGAGAGTGTAATGCTATCCTGGCTTGTCCTTTATCGGAACAAGCTAGGATACTGTACAAACTGGCATTTTTTGTTTTAAAATATTAATGTTAGAATAATAAGATGTTTTAGGTTAAGTTGATTGTGCTGATCTTAGAATAATTGCTGATGTTACAGGGTGACGTTATCGCTCAGCGATAAAGCCCTTAAAATAAAGAAAAAAAAAAAAAAAAAAGGAATGAGTATGAATGTAGATGGAAAAATTATGGAATATTAGAAAAACGATGGTTGGATTGTGTTAAAGATTCATCATCTTCGTTTCAAAGGGGGAAGTTTGCCATAATCGCCACGGTTGGCAGGCGGTTTGGCGATCTCAGTATGGTGTTAAAATGCATAAAGAACGCTGCTGCCCATTCTCTAGTAAGTCCCTTAGTCGCCTTTTACGACACTCACGGGAAGAAATAGAGTGGTGCTATTCTTTACGTCCGGCACCACACAGACAAACACTCTTAAAGATTATGTGGCTAGAAAAGGGGTGAATAATGAGATGACTGATAAGCAGAGATCGGAATAGGTAGAGCGTATTTACCTAAACTTCGAGGAAGGAAGTAACATAGAGTAGATAATACCTCCTCAAAAATCCCGGAATAATTATAATGACGTTAAAATCCCGGGTTTTATTTATTGGACTTTATTTATAGTTAGGTACAAATTATTGATTTGAAAAATCATATCATATTTAGTTGTGTGTAATTTGAAACAATAGAAACCGCCACCGCTACCTGTTCCTGGGCACGAATAACCAAATATCTGTACAGCAAAATGTATGTAGATATGCATTCGAAGCACTAGTTTTAATAAACCAGCCATTATTGGAAGGTATTATCCACTCTATGTTACTTCCTTCCTCGAAGTTTAGGTAAATAAGCTCTATACTCCGTTTGAAATAAGATTAGACATTTAAATAAACCTTTTTTACAGTCCATTCAATCGATTTTGACTTCTATTGCGTTGGTGGCATGACCAATGACAGCTGTAATAAACAGTTGGTATTGTAACCACGTTTTTGCTTGTAACGCCATCCTTATGCCTACCGAATAGAAGTCAAAATCGGTTGAACGAACTGTAAACAAGTTTATTTAAATGTCTAATCTTATTTCAAATGGAGTATACCTATTCCGATCTCTGCTGATACGAGATGTATGGAAAAACATTACATACTGCGCAGAACCCAAATAAATTATGATAAGGGCAGGTGGATGATGACGATGAGGATATAAAATAATGAAATGACTAAAGATAATATAGAATAAAAATATCGATAAAAAGATAACAAACGAAAATACGAAGGTCTTTAAATCCATGACGATGATTGTGGCATGTTAATATTATTTTGTTATAACTGTCATCGTAATCGAAATAAATTAGTATTGTTTTATCATAGTTATTACTACGTGCTTACAACCTTTCATAATCTTTGTTATAATACCATTTGAGTAAAAACCTGTTGAGGAATTAAAACATGCCAAAAAATACAAATATGTATATTTTTTTAGGCTCTTCGTACTTGGTAACACGAACTTGCCGCAGAGATGTCGCATTAGGTAGTAAACTAAAGACTATGTTTTCGAATTTTAGCAGGGAACGATTTCGATGACAAATCGACTATTTGTCGATTTATGAGCTGAGCGGTGTGAGCACGGCAATTTACATAAAACCAATCGGTCAATAGGTTAAATATTGTACAGTGGTACGGAACGGAACCCTTCGTGTGAGAGTCCGACTCGCCCTTGGCCGCTTTTTCTGGTTTCGAATTGAACCAATAGGTACCTAATAGATAATAGCAACATTTTTTTTTTCTAATCTCGTCAATTATCAGTAAGAAATAAAAAGTTTAGTAATCACAGAATAGGTTGAGATAGTTTTCAAGAATGGCTAACTCATTATTTGCTAAGATAAGATATTGAAGTCCTTGGATGACGTGTTTAAGTTATGGTCATATTTTTTCTTTTTATCACGAACTGTGGTTGTGTATTGTATTCCCCAAAATTTTATAAAAGGAACAAATTCTCTAAATGATGATCAAAACTGCATCAAAAAGTACACATGTTGTTATAACATGGGATTCAATGGAAATAGCAAACGGGACCCATCGTTAATATGATCGAATCAAAAATGGGATCCAACGAAATCAAAATCCGTTGCGGAGTTTTGAAGAACAACGCGGTCACACAGACAGACAAGAAAAGCGAATTAATTTAACTTATTATTTATTTTATTTTAATTTATAGAAATATTAGTAATTTATGTAATTATTGTGCTTATCAGTTCCAGAGAGCATAATCTTTCGTAAGATAACCAAGATTTACCCTTTTGTTTAAAACGCTTTCAAGTTAAGCACCACCGATCAGCGGTTTCAGCAAAACTCTGTTCAGTTAAGACGTGAGAGGAATAATATCTCGATAATCGAGGAACTGTCAAACGTAGGAATTAAACCCAAGGTTGGTGTCAACTGACTGATTGTTTAGTAGGTATGATGGTTCGTGAAAGATTAAAGGCTCTTACAGACTCATGCGATATCGCGGGCGCGACAGGCACCGACAAAGAAATTGTGCTACTTGTCGCGTCACGCCCGCGATATCGCACCAGTCTGTACGAGGCTTAAGGAGCCCATCTTGGCTTTTTCGTATCATGAGCACCTAGGTATGGAGCGTTTCTACCGTCACTTAGGAATTGGTAGAAGATCCGTGTTTTGTGGTTTGACCCAAACTTCTCACATAATCATTAAGGCTTCCGGCGCGACACGTGACGCGACACAAAGGCCCCGCGTGTCGCGCGACGAGCGGTGCCTTTGTGTCGAGTCGCGAGTCGCCCCGGTCTGTAGAAGCCTTTATATAAATAAATACGTGAAGCGAAAACTTTATACCCCTTTTTACGTGTACCTTACGTGTAAGTACCAGGGCCTCATGACGACAGATCTGTGAAAGAAGTGACAGCTTGAGCATGGAATAAGTAAGTACTTTATAATAGCATGGAATTAGTGTACTCATGGAATTAGTAAGTACTATATAGGTTGTAAGTAGAAGGGGTCGAATTTCGACCAGTGGGCGACCACTAGTACGAATTTATTTCGCTAAATTATTAAAAGCGTTAAAAGCGAATTATTAAAAGATGTAGAATAGTAAAAAAAGAGTAGCTAGGCAATCAATAAGATTATCATTTCTGAATTTTCATTGGAACATTACCCTGGAAATCGTGAGATTGGTAGCCAGAGTTAAACACAAATTAAAAAACCCCGGCCAATAGCAAAGTGATATTGACAATGAGGTCATTTTAATAATGATTTATTGTATTGGTAAGGCTGCCGTACTCGCTATTGTCTGGTGAAAAAATCATGCACTATCTACAATCTACAACTATTATCTATGGGTGAAAATACTGACAATTACTGTGTAATCGTGCACTATGACAACAAAGTTATGTGGGCCTGAATGTCCGCGACAGGAGTCCAAAAGCGCTTGAGGAAACCAGCTTTTTAATTAATTTCCTTGATTTTAATTAATCTGTCATAGCTTTTCCTACACACCAAGCAACGGTATGAGAACTTGCAGAACGAATTAATTAAGGCGACGATAACCGACTTTTAATGATTTTATACTGAAGATCACGAGTAGTGTTAATGATTTGAAAAAAATATATGTTATATTACAGCATTATCTCAATAACTTAATATGTGAATATTTTAGATCATGATTATGGTTCAGTTAAGACACAGTATCTGGGTCAACAGCTTCAATAGGCTCAGAAGTGGTATTGTAATTATTTTAGCACGGCGTTATTGTTGAAAAGGATAATTTATCGAAAATTGCTGATCATGTGAAGTATGCCAGCACGTCACCAAATACGATAAACACATCAAAATTTTATGCTGAATCGTTATCGGTACACAATCACAGGTGTGTTGATTCCGGCCCAAGCTTTGGCCGAACATTTTCGGGGAGCGTCACGCGGCGGTTATCAACGATTCTCAGTATCGCTTTTGGCTATCGCTAACTTTCAGACCACACCTTAAAAGTGCATGCTACTAATTACACTACAAACTACATACATGTTATTCATACGTGCTGACGTGCAGAGGTATTATAACATTTACCTCATCCTTGTTCAAAAAGAACTGAAAAGAAAGGAAGCACTGTTAAGGTTTAAAAGCTTCTTTAGCGTTATTTTACTTAAAACGTTAATCTTGGTTAAAACATGGTTAAAACTTATGTAATATTTACGTTAGAGGACACAATTAGTCTCAATAGTGACACAAGTGACAAGCAGTGACGGTTGTTGAAACTTCCATAGTTAATTTTCGCGCGAAACGAAGCAGCTGTTTCCATTATGGGGGGGAAAATCGATAGTGTGACATCGGATAGTCCATTTTTTCTCGTATTGAAAACTGTCCCTACTACTGCCACGGCTTCGGGTTTCTATAACATTTAGGACAACATAGAATATATTTTTTAACATTAGTTAACATAATCCTTGGTTGACTCCATCCATATTCAGACTTTTAGGTAAATACCAATATCGGTTTTGATTTTGAATGACGGTATTCGGGGAACTGTAATTTATATTTTTATCCATAGCCCGGCAAAAATATTTAAATCGGATTACGATAAAAATAGTTAGTTCTAGCAAAATCTGTCAAAAATGTCATAAACAGCTAACCTTGCTAACCTTGGGATTCAGTACTACCGTGTTCTCTATTTTTATGACATCTTACTGCCGTCGAATGTTCATCCAACTGAATGCAGCGTACTACTAATGATTCTAATTTTATAACGTATAAAAAGAATTTTATTAATTTACCACTCCCGCTTGTGAAGCGAGACGTTGGCTGGCACGATAAGAACAAATCTGTATATTTTATTTTCATCGGATTGAACATTCCTCTCAATGCAATAGAAATCATGTCTCTTTATTTCTTACGAAATATTGGGAGAATCCCCTCAGCTATTTTTATTAAGGTCTACGACGACGACGACAGGACATAGCTTGACAAAGTAAGGTTTTGATCGAATGGTGGCCAAGGACAGGTCACAGAAATCCGTTCTTGGTCACCATTGGACTTGAACATTCATAGGGCGTCGGGCTGACGACATCGTCATTCTCGTAGTTGCGGGAATAACCAACTAGGGAGGCAAGTAATCCTGGAGACTGGCAGGAAAGGAGGTCTATACCGTGTGTTTAAACATTCCTCTTAATACAAAAGAAATCATGTCTCTTTATTTCTTATGAAATATTGGGAGGGAACTCAGCTATTTTTATTAAGGTCTACGACGACGACGGCAGGACATCGGTCTTTTTGCGGAAATGCTTGATGGAGTAAGGTTTTGATCGAATGGTGGCCAAGGACAGGTCAAAGAAATCCGTTCTTGGCCACCATTGGACTTGAACATTCAAAGGGCGTCGGGCTGACGACATCGTCATACTCGTAGTTGCGGGAATCACCAACTAGGGAGACACGTAACCATGGAGACTGGCAGGAAAGGAGGTCTATACCGTGTGTGGGTGATTTGGGACTGAAATATTGATGAAGGCTCAATTTCGTGTGCGAAAATTGGCTTAACTATTTAAATAAGCCTGTAAGTGATTGTTGCACTTATAAATGTATCTATTATGTAAAATATTGTTAATGTATTGTGTAAACAATTGTTGGCTAACCTAAATAAATAAATAAATTACACGCTTATTTTATTTTTCTTAATAAACCACGTGCTCGCTTTGGTCGACGATAAGTAAATCGTACGACCATTTTAAAATAAATACTTTTGCTTATCTTATCTATTACAGACCGATTGCGGATTCTGATTAAGTAATATTTTCAATTTTAATGTGTAGAATACCGTACGTATTAATAAAGATCAAATAATCAATAGTCAATTTTAAAAAGTTTTTTTTACTACTCATATTTGCAAATGGGAATAAACTATTATGAAACTAGGTATTTAAATCAAGTTTAGATCAATTACAATTGCATTGAGAGGTCGTAAGTAAAATACTGACTAACCCGTTAGCCCATTATTTTCACGTGCGTACTCGTAATAGAAAACTTAATTTAAGAGCGTTTACACCTTACGGCATTTCATACAAACTTTCAAGCCCTTGTTTTTCGCAATGACTGAACCGATTTTAATGAAACTTCATACGCATAAGCAGGATACAAGGTCTAAAAAGTTGGCTAAAAACATTTTCGAAAAATAGTACGCAAATAGTATGCAAATTAGACCGATTTTAAATTTTCCATAGAAACAGAGATTTCCAGTTATCTGTTTTTAATTAAGACATTTCGAAAATGTTCACGTTCTTAACTAACTTTTTAGACCTTTGTATCCTGCATAGGCGTATGAAGTTTCATTAAAATCGGTTCAGTCATTTTGAAAAACAAGGGCTTGAAAGTTTGTATGAAATGCCGTACGTCATAAACGCTCTTAACTGTGTAAAAATGTACCTATTGTGATGCTAAAACAAAAATACCTTTATTATTATTATTTTTAAGCACACCACACACAAACTGCACAATCATGCAATATTACACACCAAAAACCATTAATAATGCATTATTTATTAGCAATAATCATAAAATATATAAATGGGACATCCTTGTTACTGACACATAAATACCTAACTTTATAATCTGTGAATATTTAATTCATATTTTATGATGGTTTGGAAGTGCTTAAATTATGCACTTAAAAATACCAGTTTAAAACCAAGCACACATTATCACAGATACAAAGGTGGGTCCAGACAGTATGAGGCATTCGATGCATGCCTCAGGCAAAGGTATCTGACAAAAACAAATATTTTGCGGAGCATACCTACTTCGCACCGTCCGGACGCACCTTTAGTTAAGCATTCATTGTGTACTTCATAATTACGAAGAAATTCAATAACTGTCGCTGTTATCGACTTGTTGACTCCGTGACACGATCGATCGTTAACACAGATTACTCTGTTAATTATTTTTTATTGATTTAATTTTAAGAACAAGGCGATTATCTCGTGCGCTTTCGCAGTAATTCGGACCGTGTTTACAGAATTAAATAATATTTGTGTCCACAATTAATTTGAGAACAATTACATTTATACCTAATATTTGTGTCCGTTCAACTTATTCATGATTTGATAATGTGTGCACTGTGATTCATACCTGCTTATGCTTAATTTTTGGTGATGCTTGATATGCACTCTCCAACTTAGGATTAATTGGAGCTTTCTTTGGTCTTGTGTTCTTAATGCCTAATGATTTGCCGAATGGAGCAAACCAGTACCTGTAACAAGGAATGATTTTAAATATTGCGGAAACAATAGTTTTCTTTCCACCTTATCACAATTAATTAGAGGTCAGCGGAGCCAGCCTTCTTATTCCATAAATCTCCATTTACCCTCATCTCATTATTCACAAAAAAAAACTGGTCTATAATCTCTCAAACATTCCATCCTTAGTTTGTTGGTGTTCCTGCCTCGAGAAAAATATGTTGCCAATGTGTATTTTTAATTCTTGTCGGGCTGATATTTCGATCTCCAGCAAAATTATCTGAAGAATTACTAATATGGTTTGTCAGTTTTTGTATAGAAAATATGTTATACCGCCATATTTATAGATATAGGTAGAAGTTACCTGAAGATTGAAAAACCGGCCCAAAGGTTTTATGAAACCGCTTTGTAATATAGCTATGTATGTATACAGGGTATGGCGTATATAATGGATAACCCTGAAACTGTCGATCGGCCCGATTATTATATATCATTTACCCCACTTATATCGCCATAAGCCATGGATCCAAAACTAATCAAAAGACCAAATTATTGAAATTTTTGATATTTTAAATAAAACGCATACTCAAAAATCTGTTGCCATATTTACAATTGGTGACTTGTTCTCGTTTTGTTTTTTTTATGTCACTCCTGAATATTTGTATTATCAGACCAGTATCAAGATTTTTTTTTACAATCTAAGAAAACATTGCAAAAAATACTTATTCTTAAATTTTTACATTTTTTCTACAGAATTATACAATTTTGGGCCCTAATATCGAAAAAAAAAAAATATATGGGTATATGGCGATATAAGTGCAAATAATAGATGATAATCTGGCCAATCGACAGTTTCAGGGTTATCCATTATTTACGCCACAGCCCTGTATAAGCCGTGCCGTGTGGTGCCGGACGTAAAGAATAGCACCATCCTATTTCTTCCAGTGGGTGTCGTAAAAGGCGACTAAGGGACTTATTAGAGAATGGGCAGCAGCATTCTCTATGCATTTTAACACCATACTGCGATCGCCAAGCCGCCTGCCATGTGTGGCGATTATGGCAAACCCTATGGCCCAAGGCCTATGTCCAGGATTGGATGTCTTTCAGCTGAAATGATGATGTATGTAAGTGATACTAACTTATCTGTTGCCTTATTAGAGATAGATAAGATAGGGAAATCCCTAGTTATGTAAGATCTTTAGATTTTTTTTTTAAAATATACTATGTATAATAATTTAAAACTATATATATTTTTTTTAGATTTCTATGGGCCGTGTGGTCATGTGTGTGTGAGGGGCTTGTGGCTAAGTAATAATAGCCGCACGGGATGATCAAGCAGGTTAAGCTATGCTTGCCGCGGTTGGTCTGTGGATGGGTGATAATCTTTACATACCTCTGTCATCTGTGTCTTGGAAAGTACATTAAGGCATTAGTCCTGGCTGTCATTAGTGGATCTTTAACGAGTCCCTATAGGTCATCAGAAGCCCGAAAGTCTGATATCCAGTCTTAGCAAAGCGTATTGTATTACCCAGGAACTGGGTTGTGGAGGTCATATAGGCGGTCGCTCCATGTAAAATACTGGTATTCAGCTGCATCCAGTTAGACTGGAAGCCGACCCCAACGTAGTTGGGCAAAGGCTGGGCAGATGATGATGAATGATTGGTTATGGCTTGGCAGCCATAACATGGAACCCTGAATTATGATAGAAAACTTTCTCATACTGCTGGAATACTTTACAATATAAATTATAATCATTTCCCGTTTGATATACTTAAGCTGAATTTATTGATTTAAGGAAATTAATGATGACAGGCTGTTAAGTATAATATGTTTCTGTCTACCCCATGGGAAGTTTATGTATGTATTTTTGCTATTATTTGCAATTCCTTTTAAAAAAGGTTTGGTCTTCATTGTTTTTTATTTTATTAAATCACAGCATACAGAATTATACAAAAGTTTGAATTGTAAAACCAACAGTTTGCTACTAAAACCATCAGCAACATTATTTAATTTGTGCATATTTTCTTTCAAACATGGAAACTTTTAAAATTAGTCCTAGATAAAATTTATTTTTTTATTAACAGTTATGAAATGTACTTGTAATACTTTTTAGATGCATTTAATATTTTGAACAGACATAGGTACATTTAGGAGAAAATGCCGCAAATATAAACATGTAGAATAAAATATGAAAGACCCTGAGTGGAAGTATGAACGTGAAACATACATTCTTCACTTACAGTGCACTGAAAGTTCTGTACTTTCGCCAAATTGATATCTAATGAGTCACTGAGTGCATCATTAGACTTTATTCATCCGTGAGAAACTATGACATACATTCTGAAGCCTAGCGACAGAAAGTAGGTTAACTTACTTCTCTAGAGTACTCCGCAGGAATATCAGTACCAGTGCCAAGGGCAAGGGGTATAAGAGGTGCATGTAGTCATTGTAAATCACATCCTTGTCTGGACCCGGTGTAATATCTTCCCATGTAGTATTCGGCGGCAACCACACATCTTCATTCCAAAATGTATCTAACAGAGCTCGTAACATTATTGACACTATTTATTTAAAAAAAAAACAAGGCAGTTTTCAACCACACTACTACGGTCTCAATAAAATTATTTATCACGAAATAAACACTCCCCCAAATATTTAGAACGACCATCCGACAACCGACATGACACGGATTTGCAGATTTGATTTGTGCGGGCACAGATGAAATTATTTATATGACATATTGTTTTTTTTGTAAATAAGTTCTGTCAAAACAAAACTTTTATCGAAGATGAAATTAAATTAATAATAAGCTTTTTCTTTTATTTATAGGTAGGTACATATTTAATTTCAGAAAATGAAACCTTTATATTTTTTATTTATATCTCAAAATACAAGTATACTAGCTACGAGTACCTAAAAGACTAGTTTCCTAGCCTTCATTTAAACGTCATGAAAATCTTTTTAGGGTTGCGTAATAAAACGAGGAACCCAACGCTAAGTCCAAGTCCAGATAACAATACTACTACCTAGTCTGTGGTGACCTGTCTGTCTGTCCGCGGTTTAACTCAGAGACCCTTGGTATGTACTAAAAAAGCTGTAACTTGGCATGATTTACTCGCCTATTCCGTTGTATGGGTTGTCGTCAATAGGTCCAGCTAAACCGTTGTTTTTGTATAGGTGAAAAGTATTCACGATAGTAGTATATTTTAAAGACCTTAATTATATTCAATTCAATTTTATTCAGGAATAATTTACATTGTGTTTGAAATCATAAAAAATAAATAAAAAATACGATAATCAAAAATATAAAACCAACACATTCACAATACAATAATTATAGAAAATAAAACATTCAAATGCAATACCATTAAAAAAATCCAATACACAACAAGCTACTACATACCTACTAATAATACCCAGTCTCACATTAGCTAATATTATATATGGAAAACTATCACAGTTAAATTAGCTCATCAAGTTAACGAGTATAATAATAAATGAATAGTCGAAGCACATACTTGGATAAGTCATAATTTAGGAAAATTAGTGAAAAACAGGTGCATTATAACTTTCTAATGTCATTATAAAATGTAAAAAATAAAGATTTTTTCACTTCAAAAACATCTAGGCAGTTATGGGCACTGCCTACAAAAGTGAAAAGTTATCGCTCAACGCGCCTAAAGTTTTCACTTCAATAAAACTACATCATGTCGACGTGGACATGTTGGTGACGCAAACCCAAAAGTTTTAGCCCTACTAAAAAACGATCAACGCGTCTAAAGAATTTTTCACTTCAACAAACATTATGTTTACTACAAAAATGTACTACTACTATAACTTTACACTTTCCTTTAAGGAGTGGGAAGAGAGGATCGAGAGCCACATAAGCGGGTGGGGTTGTGTTGAATCCCATATTTAGGAGTTTTATGTTTTTATGAGACTTTGTTATGGTTAATTTACGGTTACAGCCGCAGAAATAATGTTGTTTTTCATAGTTTGTTTCGAAAAACACTTTCTAAAACAAAGTGATTTCTGCAGTCGTTATAACTAATACTGTGCATGAGTAAATACTCGTCCCAATTACGAAACCCTTTACTGTGTCCGACTCGAACTTAGCCGGTTTTTTTTTCATTATCGTTCATTTGATTCGTTCATTTCATAATTCATTCGATTTGAGGGAAAGAAAAAGAAAAACATATTCAATGTTTCAGAAAGAGATAGCCAATAACCTTTGTTTTTAATTTGTAAGTAAGATCAAGATGTGCATCTTGGATTCTTGAATTTTTGTTTTATTTTATAAAGACCTTGTAGTTACAGCTCCATAGTCCATACTATTCACAAAAGTATAATGTCCACATGGATAGAAACTTGTGTGAATGTGCACAGAATTTGTTAAGAGTCAATAATGTTATTTTGCCCGACGTGTGCCAACGTTCTTATGGTAGAAGAAGGTCCAGAGTCTGGCCTGCGGTACGCCTGTAATACTTGTCCTTATGTCTTCAATGTAAGGAGGAAGGTGTCCTCGCGTACATTCCCTAAACTAAAGGTAATTTAACTCACTTGAAATATTCAATAGATTGCATCACACTTCCTTCTCTTGCTTAATGCCTAGGATCCATACAGATGATCTTTAGATTTAAGCCCCGTGTAGCTTTAGCCTATAAGCATAATTCTCTTACCATAAAGCTGACACTAGCTTTTATTAGGCAGATTACACATCAAACATTACATTTGAATCTCATTATGCATTTTTTTCAGGAACTCGACTATATTATGGGCGGGGCAGCCGCCTGGGAGAATGTAGATTCGACGGATGCAGTGTGCCCTAAGTGTGGACATGGTAAAGCATTCTTTATGCAACTGCAAACTCGATCAGCTGATGAACCGATGACAATATTCTATCGCTGCTGTAATCACAAGTGTGCACATAACTGGCGTGATTAGAAAATTTAATGTGAAAGACATAAAAACATTGTGAAAATAATATTATATACTGTACTTGTGCTCCAGAGTATGAATTTCTTCCAAAAACTTAATTTACTTCATAGTTTTCTAGTTAGATATAAAGGTGCATCTCCTAAAATGAAGATAGAAAAGATGGCTCCAGCAATATCAAGCTTTGAAGACTCGGCTTGTGCCAAGGCTGCAGAATTCCTGGGCAAAGGTCAAGTCATAGCAGTGCCAACCGACACAATATACGGTCTGGCATGTAGTGCCAACTGTCCAGAAGCTATAAAAAAGTTATATACTATCAAAGGCAGGGATTCTGCCAAGCCAGTAGCAATATGCGTGACTAACGTTTCAGACATGAGAAAATGGGGTGAAGCTGATCACCTGTCAGATGATCTACTCAACAGCTTATTACCAGGACCAGTAACTGTTGTTCTAGAAAAGACTAGACATCTTGACAATCCATTTCTGAACCCTACTGCCACAAAAATAGGGATTAGAATACCTAATCACGATTTTGTGAACAGAGTAACAAATATTTTTGATAAGCCTGTTGCTCTGACAAGTGCAAACTTTAGTAATGAACCTTCTACTTTGTCTATAAAAGAGTTTGAACATCTCTTTGGTCATTTAGGAGCTATTTTTGATGGAGGAGTGTTAAGTCAAGGACTGGAACAGAATAGGACTGGATCTACGGTGATAGACTTGTCCCAAAAAGACACCTATAATGTCATACGAAGAGGTATTTCTTATGACAGGGTAGTGAAAATTGTTGAAAGTTTTGGTTTAATAAAAAATATTCTTTAAGTTATTATATGGACCCTGTGATAGATTCATGTTTGAAATAAAATGTTATATTTTTAATGATTTGTTATTATTTTATTAACACATACTATTTTTTTTATTATGCAGATGAAATATCATGGAAATGCAACTTTTTAATCACTGATTAGGACCTACCCTTTTATCTAAGGCAAAAGGTCTTCAACCCGCGGCCTGCAGTGGCTTCCTTGGGCCCGGCAATAGCTTGACAAAATTAAATTTATTTATTACTATTCATGTCTAGAAATGAAAACAAAGTAGCAACATATCCAGCTACATATCAACAAAAAACAGCTACATATCCAGCACGCGCGAAAACAGAATTATTGATAATAGCTAAGAGTAAACAATGTCAAACATCTCATTGATTGAATTTTATATACAGGGTGGATTTATGAGATGGGTCAGTAAGGGTAGTTACCTTAATCGTTGTAGCTACAGGAAAATGGTCTTAAGAGACTGTCCTTAACATTTTGACAGTTAATGATCTGCATTCACAGATTTTCAAAAAAAATGTACAGTCAGCAAGAAAATGGGCAGTTTTCACAAAAACTTTTTATGATGCCGATCGATCCTGTTTCCTATAAGGATCAAAAATCTCTAATGGACCAAGTGAGGTTTGAGTACTAGAAAAGTCAGGAATCCACCAATATCAAATCAAATCTAATCTATCAAATTCTCCGCCCTTGCCTCCATAAAGGTTGAAGACCCCTGATCTAGGGGCTTCTTTCCCTCTAAGTGAACTAAAGTAATCTAATTTATGTATCTATCTACGTTTAATAAAACTAGTTTATAATTAAACAAAGTTTACTTTTTTTTCTTTCTGAACTATAACAAGAACAAGCATTTCAATCTTATAAATTAAAATTTTGGCTAATATCCATTTAACTCATTTTATAAATCCGTTTTTACATTTACACATTTCATGTAATTTACAATATTTTTTTATCATAAATCTAATGGCAGTATTACCAATAAGTACATTTTCATAGGAGAGTAAAACATACATAGGCTTATTTATTGAGATACATCATTGAGTTGACAGAACACAATCTAGATTGTGATCTTTTATAATATTTACAGCAATAAATATAAGAACTAAGTAATGATAATTACGATTACTGAATTTCACCAAGATTGTTGAGATGCCATCAAAATTAATCAATAAATGTGTGATTTCTATCTCTATTTTTCACTAAAACATAGGGTCTAATTACTGTTTTTCTAAAACGGGTTTTCTGCTTTCTGGCAACTTAGCTTCTAGTCTTTGCCATCTACTTGGTGGCCAGACAATGTATGCTGCCCTGGCGTTAACCAAGCCTAACGAGATAGGCCCGAAGGTGTTGCTGTCGAGTGTGTGGCCAGTGTGATCGCCTTCCACCCAACAATGTCCCTCAGGAACCCTCACATACTGCGACTTGTAGCCAAGAGTACTCACAACGTCACCCTGCAGCCCAACAATACGTTTGATTATCTTTTGGTTCGGATCTTTCGGAGACACCAACGATATCACGTCACCTCTCCGCACATCATAGTCTCTGACCGACCACCTCGACAGGAACACATAGTCGCTGTTGATAGAATCCGGGTTGAGTACCGGCTGCATGGATATACCTTCCACTCTGGCCACATAGCCTATCGTGTCAAGAAAGGTTATACCAATCGGTACACCCAAGATGACGGACTTGCATACACTTCTCAACCACATGAATATACTGGTACGTGATTTTGTAACAGAGATGTGTCCGGCATAGTCATTCAGGACGTCAATTTTACTATTTATTGTTAAGTAACATTTTAAAATAATAGATTATTGAGGTAGACGAATAAGAATTTTGTGACATTTGACAAACACTAAACAGTGATAGGTCATTGACAGTTTGACAGATGTCAAGTCAGACAAGCCAACAGATAAAACATAAATAGATAGAACGTCACTATTGAGTTTTACCAACTGTACGAGTAGAAAGCATTTCATTTTACAGGTATCGAGAATATCTTCCCTGTCACGTCACGCTCATTCACTAGCGAATGACCATAGAGATACTTTCGGTCTTTACAAATACTCAAAAAAGTGTTGATGCTTTCTATAGTAAATTACAACCAACCAAACAGAAATTTTGGACATTTTATTTGTGTGTAGCGAGTATAATATCAATTGAATTAAGTTCGATAAACACATGTTTCTAACAATCTGAACCTGAGGAGTGATCTGAAAACAATCCTTGATAGATGGAAGTGTTCCGTGGTCGAGAAAAACTTACAATCTGCATAATCAGCTGTCAGTGAGATAGATCATCTGTCCCTGTAAATATAAAAGCTAAGACAATCACAACACGTTTTAAGTTGATACGTGTGTATAATGAAGTAAACAATCGAGCTACGATGTGACCCTAGTTGCGCTCCCGACAGGCAGCAATCTCAAAGCAGTTATGGGGTAATAACCTAACAGTGGACTGAGGCTGGTTACGGTATGGCTGGACTCCCGTGAGGGAACGCATGAGTTTCAAGATCGGATCATTGGTGAATGCTGAAATATGTCCGGCGACTACCAGTTCGCGGCGAAGATCGTGAGCCCGGTTAAGTGCAATGAGAAGCCCTGGGACCTGTGGGTTAGTGAAATAGGGCACCTGTCGCCGCGGCGGGACGATGACGCCACGTTCACGTCGCCGGCGGCGGTGGACGCCAAGGGAGGCGCGTCAGTGCGGCGCGTGCACGACGCTCACCCCTACAAGCAGGCGGACAGGCGTGCCCGTCGCGCCGGCCTCAACCGCCTCAAGCACGAGAGCATGAGCCTCCACGGACTGTTCCCTCAGATGGACAACTTGAATGCTGCAGTGTGTCATATGTGCGGTGTGATAGTGAAGTGTAGTGCGGCATATAGACACTTGCTAGAGTCCCACACTGGGGCAGAGCCTCTACCCCCACCACCACCACCTGTCTCCACACACAAAAGTCGTAGCCGACATAAAAAGGAACCACCACCGCCCATCCCTATAGATATACTCCCAGTGAAAATGGATTCTTCCCCAGTTCACATTGCCACACCACCATTGTCAAGGCTAATGTTACCACCGCAGCCTGACCTACAATACCTAGACGAGGCCAGCACATCATCCACTGTATCGGGGGAGGTGAAGGTGAGCATGGAGTGTGGAGAGTTACCAGTTGTCAGTATACAGGACACAGAGGATCTGCCCCTCGGTGAAAACTTAACAGATGATATATTTGCAATAATGAATTCTGAAGGCATTCAGAGTGCAGATGACATCACAAATGCAGCTGACTGGAAAAATATTATCAGGGATATTGGAAACATGGGCGAAATTAATTTTCCTCAAGCTTCAGATAGTGTTCCAACACAGGATTTATATGCACCAATTCACACATCATCACTCTCAGCATATGCAATATCAGATTCAGATCTATCCAATATTCAATTTGCACCCAACACATCTCCCATGTTGTCGACGGTGATGGACACCAATGTACTGAACCCACCACCCTTAAAGCCGGCGGCAACGCCGACCACACCGTCAACAAAATCATCATCTAGGTCCAAAACTAGTAAAACGAAGTTTAATTTACGAGAATACGATCCGAACAAGCACTGTGGTGTGGTGACCGCCGAGAACCCCAAGCCGTGCACGAGGTCGCTAACGTGCAAGGCACACGCGCTGTCGCTGCGGAGGACGGTCGAGGGGCGCTCCAAGCCCTTCGACACGCTGCTGGCGGAGCACAGGGCGTCGCGGGACCCGGGCGCGGCCGCGGCGGTGGCGGCGGCGGCCGCGCCCGTTCCCGCGCCGCCCGTGCCCTCGCCGCTGCCAGCCGCCCCCCTCAACCTCCCACCGCTCCTAGTCAATACGTCGATAGACCTAAGCACCTTCAACGGCCTCACCGCTGAGCAGCAAGTCAACGACATCTATGCGAGTCTGCTTAGCGTGGAGGACCCTAATTCGGTGCTGCCCGACACGTCGAGCATCACGTCTTTGCTGAGCCAGCCGCTGGCTCCGGAGGCGTTCCTCATGCCGGACGACGCGGAGATCCCGCCGGATGTGCCCATCCTGAGCATAGCGTCGCCTCTGCCGCCGCCGACGACGCGGCTGGACGACACGCCGGACGAAGCGCCGCCGCCGCTGGTGCCGGCGGACGTGTGCTGGTACTCGTCCTGCCCGCGCCCGCTGGCGCTCTGCACCTTCAACGCGTCGCACGCCGGCGGCGCTATCACTTTAGGTAAAAAATTTGCTACTGTCCGGAGTAATATAAAATCTTCGCTGTCGCGGTCTCAGTGCAAGTCTTCGGGCAGCTCGAACAATTACTATTACAATCCGAACGCCTTGTCCTTATCGAAAACTGTACATATGAACGCTAGTAAAACGAATAAGCCCGAAGTGCGTAAACTGATAGTGACGTGTAGTAGTGGCGTGAGTGGGACAGGGGCGGGCTCGGCCGGCAAGGAGGTGCAGCAGACGCTGAGCGAGCTGTTCGGCGGCGAGGTGCGCGCGCTCAACGGGCATGCCGCGCACGCGGGGTTGGCGGGGCTCGCGGGGCTGGGCGGGTTGGCGGGGCTGCCCGAGCGTCGCCGTGCGCCGCTCAAGCGGCCGCCCGCACCCGTGCTCGACCTCGGCTTCTCGCTCGACCCTTTACTCGCCGACGAGAAGTGCTGAGCACTAATAAGCAATCATCGGTTGTGTAGTCACATAATAATTGTATATTTATTTTTCTGTGAAGAATCGAATCGGATTCACGTATGTAAAATGTAAAATAATCACGAATTTTCCCGAAAGGAATTTAATGTTATGATAATGTTAAATCTCATTTTTTTCGTCGACAAGCGAACTAATGTTTGTATTATTTTGTATATTATTTTATAAGATTTTTTTAAATCCGATACGAGAGTCGGAATGTGTCAATGAAGAATTAAAAATAGATTATTACAGAACGGTTGTATTTTTTCGAAATGACATATTACTCATTGTTGATACTGAATTGAATACTGATAAATGGCCTAGGATTAATAATGGTTTAATGTGATGAAAATTTCCATGTAAAAATATAAATACTATTAAAATAAGTATATCCGTAATAGTAAATCGCCTCCTTTGGAAAATAAAGGCAAATACCTCAATAACTAAAATAACTTGTTTTAATTGACCGGTTCGCACCTAAAAATGTATTGATATGAATAGATCGAGCGCGGGAACAGGTTTCCAATTAGTTTCTATGAGTGCTTGCTGCTAGTCGAATAGCTTATGCGCTTGCGTCGTTATGCTTGTGAGAAGATTTTTTAATAGCTGTGTGAGTTTACCTTTGCAGATAAATAGAATAGATATGAATACTGATTCATATTCTTTAATCACGTCTCACGATTTTGGCGAGGACACGCGAAGGTCTTCAGACATAGTTCTTGATACATGAGTTTACAATTGATTGTCCACGCAAGCGTGGGTACTAGGGGCGTGCGGCTCCATGAAGGTAGCGATGCATCTGTTATTAAAATGGACGTGAACGATGCTAGCGCAGTAATCAAATCAAAGTCACTACTTACGTTGCATCCGTTTGATATGTTATTTTTACACACAATAGGCTGTTACATGTGGTTTCCGGTGGTACCAACGTCTTTTAGCTCTTGCTTGTCGGTTTATCCAATAAAAAGCTTTATATTGCAATCTCTCAGATTTTCTATATAACGGAGAATGGTAGAGTAACATTGAAGGCTCTGTAATAGTACATACCTACCTATTAGCTCTCTCCAGTTGGAAATGGCCTCCCCAAAACCATACAAACTTATCAATCTTTCCCGACCAAATTTATCACGAAATACTGATTTCGAGATAAATTTGGTCTGGTAAGATTGATTGATTTTTTTGGTCGGGTAAGATTGATTGATTTTACGAATACCTACGACCTAGAAATGCAGGCAAGGTAGAAGCATTTCTTGGTCTTCGTAAAATCGTAACCACTACACGATTGTCCCAGTAGGTATGTTGCTGCTTATCCCTCTGAGCATTACAGAAGAAAGCTCTCACCTACTCGGCCAAAAACAAAACGGCAAAAAATCAATAGCCTTATCGCATCCATTTATTGTAACTATAGATTATCGTAGACCAATTTTGCATAATAAGGGGTTATTCCCTAGTTGCACCACGCCACGATGACACGCCACAGGTGTCTCCATTATGCTCAAACACCTGCACGAAGGACAATCACAATGCCAGTACTCCTAACGAGCTACAGGACAGGTGTCCAGTCCACATACACTAGGTGTTACAGAAGCGGACAAGCAAATAAACCATACTCTTCCTTCTCTCATAATACAGGGTCAAATTTAATTAACTAACGAAACTCCGCAGACATAATGGGCATCGATATCAAAACATGATTAAAAAAAAATGTGTTTTTTCTTTTGGTCATCAAATATCAGTTTTAAAAAACATTTTTTTTTTGTGTAAACTTCACAGACGTGATGGGAATCAATAACTAAACACGATATAATGAAAAATAAACAGATTTTCTCAGCCCATACTTCTAGTAACAACAAAAAAGTGGTCGTTGATCCCAAAAAATGAAATCATCAAATCATTTTTATTTTTTCGTGTTAAGATATCGACACCCATCACGTCTGCGGAGTTTCGCTAGCTAATTTAATTTGACCCTGTATATCAGCACGAACATACACAGTTCTACAAAACTACTATACAAAATTACAATTATTTTTATGTTGGATTCCCAGGTCGGGCATAGTGTTATTTGGATGTTCCATTATAGAAATTTCTCAGTAGCAGCCCGGAGTCTGGATTTGTACGCGGTTGATGGCAATAGGCTCTATTCTCCCTCTATTACATTATGGGACTTAAACATACATAACCGGCGAAATATTGGTGTAGATACTATATGGTACTTACACCTCTGCCTAAACCTTCGGGGATTACAAGCGTGTTGTTTTGTTAAATTACAATTGAGTAAAAGTAGTATTTTTAAAGCTTCCTGTCTCCTACTACCCAGTTTGCTGTGCCCGACCGAGTCAGACTTTTAGTGACTAAAACCCACCCGTGTTCCTTCAGATGCCTGTGTGCCAGGGCCACGATATCCTTTTCGGACAAAGTTGCAATCCTGGCAGGCATTGGCCCTATCGGCCTGACTTCGATGTATGAAGACTACACTTGAAGCTCGTGGTTCTATATCCAAGGTTAAATTATGTTAGCAACTAGTTGATAAGATGTAGAGATTTCTCTAGAATCACCTGAGGAAATAGATCTTGAAGTCTTCTCTGATATGTTCTGTGATATGAAACAGACTGACTAGATAGAACAAAACTTCACGACAGTGTCGCTTTTCGTTTGCCTGGAACTGATAGCCATGTGAGGTCTTGTGTCAATCAAAAATCTAGTTGGCTTGATCTGTTTGTTTTTAGGGTTCCGTACTAAAATGGTAAAAAGGAACCCTTATGGTGAGACTAAGTCTGTCTGTCTGTCACACCTGGATATCTCAAGAACTACTAATGCTATCAACTTGAAATTTAGAATGGTTTTAGATGACGTTTGCCCAACTATTTTGCAAACAAGAAAGAAATTAAAAAATTATATCTTTTTTGCAAAAGGGACTGAAAGGAGGTCTTAAAAAATTTAAGTGTGGCTACTGGGGCATGTGGGGTATCATAGGAAATAACGCTGTTTGCACATTCCCAAACATTTTTTATTTTAATTTTAGGCTGCATAGTTTCCGACTTTTGGAGAAAAATGTAAAAAAAAATACTGTCCCCCCCCCCCCCTTATCTCCGAAGTTTGCATAGATAAAAATCTGAAATTATTCTATGTGATAGAAGTGTATGTAAAGATTAAAGGAAAAATAAAACGATGTCTCTAAATAGCACAGTTTTTCAGAAATCATCATATATACGTACCGGAACCCTCGGTGCGCGAGTCCGACTCGCTCTTGACCGGTTTTTTGTGATGTTTTTGTTCATATCGAACTAATAGGTTACCTGATTGTTAGGTACCCCAAAATACGTAAACTGTATTTGTAAGTAGGTATTGATCATTAAATAAATAGGTACCTACCCAGTTTAGGTAGGTATAATATATTACGTTTATTTTTTGGAGATTTAACTTCGTAGAACACTGATGTCAGTTCTCCATAATTTCACCAATATTGAAAAAGTGATTTTGCAGCTGCTAATATCCATTGGCTTAGCTACGAATTTTGTCTACGGGGGCAGCCCTATAAATGTACGCTGTGGGGCAGCCGTCCAGCTGAACTAACCACGGTCATTTAATGACAGATTTCAATGACGCCTAATAATAAACATGAAGTTTAGAATTTTTGATTGTTGTTACAATCAAAAATTCCCCAACTTCAAACCTCAAGAAATACATCATCATTGGCAACCTTGTTCCACTTCCACCCACTGCTGAGCATATGCCTCCTCCCTTTTGTGCCTTGCGTCCCTGGTCTGTACTGTGTCTCATCAAGGTCTTCCCCGCGATCTTCTGTAGGTCGTCCGCCCACCTAGCCGTTGATCTGCCAACGCTCCTTCTACTCTCGGCAGACGACGTCTCTCAGCAACCATTTCGGCTCTGCTCCACCTGCCATCACCACGTCTAGCCATGCGTCCTGCCCACTTCCATTTCGTGTTTCTCGTCCATTAGTGCATCGGAGGCTGTTTCCTTCAGCTCTCGTTGTGGGATGTTTGTTCTACTGCCGACAATGCCTACCGTGAAAAGCAGAGTTGGAAATAGAACACAATTTAATAAGAGTGTAGTCGAGAGTGAAGTAGTGTAGATGTTTCTATATATGGCATCTCGCAGGTCAACCTAGGAGGTTGTCAAACATCTCACCCCCCCCCCCCCCCCCCGGATTGAGATGGCCCACAAGGCGGGGCACGCGGAAGTTGCACTAGTTCCCAAGATCCCCGGTGCAAGTGGGGAAGGGAACACTGGGATTTTCCAACCCGTTAACAAAAAATCACTCACTCCGTGGGGTACGCGTGAACCTCGGCTTAGGGCGTCGCTGGGGGAGCAAGGGACGGGCTGGATCGGATTAATATTATTATTAGGGGACGAATTTAAAGCTACAGGCTCAGCGGCACGGGCTGGCTCGAGCAAGGGTTGGGGCGGGGATGGACGGGGACGCGACGTCGCGGCGGGCCTCGGCGGCGAGGATGGAACGACGGGTCGGTGACCTACTTACGTTGGAGGGAGAGTATCGGGCGGCCACCGCGATCAGGGGATTGAGGTGCTTGAAAGCAGAGTCGAAGAAACGCTTTGAGAGGCATTTCATGGACTGCTGGATGGTGGGCATTTTGAGATCTAAATATAGATCCAAATTGCGAACATAGAAGGGGGCTCACGTTACCTTTCTAAGGAACGGTTCTGGACTGAGCATGTGCGAAGACGATGCAAGCATAGGTCATGATGGAACGGATGACCACGGTGTAGATTCGCAATTTGCACTTGAGTGACAATTTGCTGCGCACGATCAATATGAAATGGAGCCTACCGAGATCGAAAGAGCCGCGCGAAGGAGCCGTCTTTAAGTGCTCACTGAAAATAAGGTGATGGTCGAGAATCACACCTAGGCATTTGGCTCGCTTCTCCCAAGGGATCGGCTTGCCATACTTAGAGATCAGGCTGGGGAGGGGATCGATGTGTTCACATTACCTGTCATAAATACCTACAGTTATCCACTTGCCGGTAGGTACTTTGATTATCACGGTGCGGAAGACATCATGAAGTACGTGCGCCAAAGGCTGAAGTACGCGCCGAGAGTGCAGCTGCTGGAGTCGCATCGCAACATCAACTTTAAGGCGTTTGTGGTGCGCATACCAACGTGCTACCTGCCTCAGGTGATGGAAGAAAGCTTTTGGCCTCAGGATGTGGTATTCCGCCGCTTTCGCGGTCAAGTGCCACCAGAACGCACTAAGACTTAGTGCATATAAGTGATACTAACATAGCTTTAAGTTTTATTTACTAAGGCAATTGTTAATATATAATATGTATACTTAGGTTAAGGTATTCATCTATGGGTCTTGGTAACCTGAAAATAAATGGTTTTATTATTATATTATTATTATGCGTCACCTAGTGTTTCGTACTAGCGGAAGGTAGTTCTACAAAGTTCCACAAACCAGAACAAGCAATACACCTACAATGCACGCACTCAATGAATGTCACAATCCCACAATGATTGAATACGAAGCGCATTCAACGGCTTGTTACTCGTGCAAATTACGAGACAACTCAATCTAATTGGCTGTTATGTGCTGCTGGAGCGATGGGCTGACAGTCCTTCCTACCATTATTTAATCATCAACACAATGTAGTATGTCATGTACTTTCTGTGATACATACTGTTATTGTATAAGACTGCCGTACCCCTCTCAACTCGAAACGAAAAAACCTTGCAATGCAACTGTTAAAGCCGCAAAGTGCAAAGCAGTCGAAAACCCCGAATAACGTAGGTAACAAAATGTTTTACGAGTTGAAGATGAAACCAATTCATAATTTGTAGGTATCTTGTTTAAGGGTACCTACCATTTGTATGTGAAAGAGCTGTATTTTTCAAGATGGAGTATTAGAAAGAATATTCAGTCGAATTGAGAACCTCCTCCTTTATGAATTCGGTTAAAAATAAGATGCGAACATGGGTTACATATGGGTATCAGTCTATAGGCGGATCACTTTTTTTTTCCTAAAGCAGTTTTGCTTTGACATTCTTCTATAATGGCTGAGATTTTTATAAGTAATATTAATTAGAAAAATTATTCACATCTTAAAGACTTAATTATAAGCTATAAAATGAGCACTTAAAGTTTAAATGCTCATTTTATAGCTTCTATTTTACTTTATTTGGATTAAGTGTGCATTATATATAAGGCAAATAATATCTCCGAAGCACAAGCACATCCTGACCGGAACAACTATCTAGAAATAAGGCAATACAATTATTTATTCCGTGCCATCCAACTCGCATCCCGTAGCGCAGAATACGTTTGCTCAGCCACTGTGCCATCAGAGCCATTACCGTCTTAATTACCCGTCTCATCGATGACGTTACCTACAGTCATCAAAGATTCTACGTAAGTATTCAAAACACAATTCTAATCTAATCAAAACACGTTTTCACTAAAACTAGGTGACGTACGCCTAAATATTATTGCACACTCAACAGTGCGCTTTTAACTAAGCAATAAGGTCCGTGACTGCCATGTCACCTCGTGTTAAGACGCTGACAGCAGGTAAACCGCTGTGACTGTCAGACTGCATACAAAAGAAAGAGAAGCGCGATGACACAACGCTTTTATTGCAAAATATGAAGCAATTATTTATTTACTCAAAAATGAGTTGAGTAATCGCAAATAAAAAAACAACCAAGTTCTGCATACAAATAAGACGTTCTTGTTATTAATGAAATACCAACCGTACGTTGATATTTAATACAGATATTTTGGATTGAAACTCAAAGTAAAGGGTTAGTTTACCGTTAATTTGTATCGATATTTTTTTTCTAAACGTGTTTTGGTAACAACCAAGTTCTGAGAAAAATGTTCAAGAATAACATATATTTTTCCCGCTACCACAAACTTTAACTTAGATTTGGCTATTTTTTTGTTTAAGACAAACCTACTTTTATCATTTGCCTCTTGTCAGCGCCTTAATGTGGGCTGAAAACGGCCATTATTAAACTAGTACCTACTACTTAGTTACCTAGCTACCTATGTCGTAGGTTTCCGGTAATAAAGCAAAAAGCTAAAGCTCTATGTAGGTAGGTATTCACTTTTCTAGTAGAGATTTATAGACGATTGCGGTTGTTGTATACTTAGAGACTACTAATGGATCATTTATGAAGCACATCCTGTGATGCAACCTTATTATTACAACTATATAAACTTTCTTCGTTTTCTATTTTCACCTTTAAGGCTTCTACAGACCGACGCGACACAAAGGCACCGCTCGTCGCGCGACACGCGGGGAATTTGTGTCGCGCCGTCGCAGCCGGTCTGTAGAAGCCTTTAATGCTGTTTAACACGTCATGATTATGATAATTGCAAAACTATAAGTCCTTCATCATCATCATTTCAGCCAAAAGACGTCCACAGCTGGACAAAGGTAGGCCTCCCCCAATCTCTAGTAAGTCCCTTAGGCTCAGCGCAGACAGAGAGGAATAATCACCGCGCGGTCTCGGGCATTTTCTTTACGGATCGCGTATGCTTCCCGCGTATCTTCGAGGACGCGCGAGCATTTTTTGCCAGGTTCAAGCATTTATGCACTTTATTGTAATAATTTTAAAGTTTATTTTCAAGTGCGTTAATAAAATCATCTCCGCTGCGCTCCGTTCTGTCTGCGCTGAGCCTTAGTCGCCTTTTACGACACCCAAGGGAAGAAATAGGATGGTGCTATTCTTTACGTCGGGCACCACACCGAGAACTTACGGACTTACATATACTTAGTTGCGTCTTTGGAATCGGTGGCTAATTTGGCAAATCGCAGGTTGTTATGTTGTTACAGCCCGGCCGACGAGAGAATGCGTTTGACACCTTCAATTTCGTACTAATGAATATGTGTTTGGCAAATTTGATCTTTATTAAAACTAGAAGTTGTGTGTCAGGAACGCATTCTCTCACACACGCATTTTGTGTCACGACCGGACTGTAGTGGACATATTGATGCTGCTGCCTAAAGGTAAGCGCACATTAAATCCGCGGGCCGCACTGTCGGGGTCACATCTGAGTAAAGGGGAATGGGAAGTTAATGAGCCATACTAGATGCACGTATGTTGTTTAGTAAGGCAGGAAAAAGTGTAGGGAACCTACCAAACCTATTTCTTGGACGAATTAATTCAAATGCTTGCGAAAACTTCATAATCTACAATTAAGCCTACCTGCATCACAATAATAAATTCTTTTCATCTGCTGTACAATTATAAATCCTAATCGATCCATAAGCTAACGCTAAATAAAGCTTTAAATATTCTGCTTACTAAAATAACATGAACTATTGACATTAGTAGTCTATACAGACAGACACAATTGAAAACAATCCGTGATCTCGAAATGCCAGCGTCGCTAATATTGTCCGATATAGATTTGTTTGTAAATAATTAATTGCTTATCGCTCGTTGGTTTTCAGTTTGCTGAATAAATATACAGGGTTATTTTTAAAACGTCAATAACCTCTAAAAAAATATCTGCTGTTCCCTACATTATAAATGTATCTGCGAATCGAACCCCAACCCACTTGCTCAGTTGCAAGTTTCCAACAGCCGCGATTGCATCTCAATAGACCGACGAGGAATTACTCTATGTGGAAAAGTATCAACCCAAGAGGCTATCTTCACTTGTGTGTCGTCGAGTGGCGTAGCTACCGGAGGGTTAGACGGGGCAGTGCCCTGGGGCCCCCAAGCTCAGGGGGCCCCTCGGACCCTGACTTACAAACTATAAATTGAACTAGTGATAATTTCTCCCACATTCGGAATATAAATAAACCCGTAACGCAGTTTGAATCGGAATCGGAATGATTTTGAAGTTTATTGCTCATCCATTGCTTCAATGTTCGAAAAATTTGTCTGCTCAACAACCTAAATAACGCAATGAATGTTGTTGAACTGTCAAATTGAAACCGATTCCTACTGATAGTGTGTTACGCAATTACCCCGCAGATTCCAGGAACGTGACTTTTATAATGGCAATCTATTTGAAAAAATAAAAGGGAATTCCCAACATACAAATAGTTTAGTTGGGGCCCTAGTTTATTTTTTGCCCCAGGGCCTTTGGTTACCTAGTTACGCCACTGGTGTTGTCTAGGGGTTGTTCTAGATAACAGGTTTGGTTTCCGAATTTAGTCCTCAGGCGGTCTATTGTGCGTGGGCCATGGCGGCCGTCAGTGCAGTTATTCCAACCAGCCCATGCACCTCCCTCCAGAAGTTGATCACCTCTCCTATGTGGATATATAAACTGAATGATATATAATAATTAGTTGCTTAGTTAATTTTTATAGGTACCTATAAAATGTCAGCGTAGTACATACAATAATTAACAAGATAACAAAATAAAAGTCATTAGGAAGACGGACTGGGGGGTGGGAGTAGGAAAGTGGTAACCCAACCATGTTTAGGTGGTTACAAAAAAGCGACCGCGTAGTAGGTACATTATGCTATCTTCTAAAATGTTTAGTGTATAATACACCTTACAAGTTCAGTACAGGGTCTGTTTAGAACATCTGTGTAGGATCTGGGTGCCCCGAGGGTTTCTGTTCTAATCTGGGTGACGCATGTGCATTCAAAGAGCACACGCGCAACGGTCTCGTCCGCTTCCATGCAAGCCTTGCACAGAAAGCTATCCGTATGTGGAAGTGTTTGTTTAGCGAGTAGTGTCCCGTAATGGTTCCCGTTACCAGGCGCAGGCCGGTCCTGTCAAGGAGTAATAAGCGCCTGGTTATCTTATTGTCTAAGGATGGCATAGCCTCCTTGGACTGCCAGCACCCCGGTGTCTAGGACCACCAGCTCTCTGCTTATGTACGAGTGAATTCCTGTAGCCACCTGCGTAGCTAACCCTTCAACCGAAGATGATGGGTATACAATTGGTTCGGGTCCGCAGACTGATGTTCTGGATGCTCTCCTAGCTAGTTCGTCAGCTGCGTCATTACCTAGCGACCCGCTGTGTCCTGTGTACTTTTATCCACTGCAGTAGTGTCACTATGTTGCGGCTAGATGTTAGATACCGTGCATGTGACATTCTTGTGTTAGTCTCGAGGTAATGTATTTTTCCTTATGGATTGGAGAACTGAGGCGCTGACGGAGAGTATAATGTACCTATACAAGTGTCCGTGACTCTCCTGGCTTCTATAGCATAAGCCGCTTGTATAATGCCCACACACTACATTCTAGTGCATGTGACATTCTTGTGTTAGTCTCGAGGTAATGTATTTTCCTTATGGATTGGAGAACTGAGGCGCTGACGGAGAGTATAATGTACCTATACAAGTGTCCGTGACTCTCCTGGCTTCTATAGCATAAGCCGCTTGTATAATGCCCACACACTACTCTGCCTGGTAGACAGTGTTGAATATTCCCAGCGGGCTGGATATGTATAAGTTAATGTCGTGTGAGAATACTCCGACTCCGGTTCTGGAGTCGGTCTTTGACCCGTCGTTTGGACCTGAGTAGTCGCACCGGTCCGCTGTGAGTGTTATGTTGCAATGCTTTTGAAAGTAGTGTAGTTTCGGGGCTTTGTAAGGGTTAGCGCAAACTGCCCGAGCAGTTTTTTAACCAACTTCAAAAAGGAGGAGGTTATCAATTCGGATGTTTTTTTATTTTATATGTAGGTATATGTTCGAGCATAACTCCATAGACGGATTTGCAAAAATCTTTTTTTGTTCGAAACTGTATGCTCTCAAGGTGGTCCCACTGTCACCAAGTCGGATTCTGATGAGGGGATGACATGGAAATCGAGGGAATTCCTCAAATTATATAGGCACACATTTATAGCTATTGTGTATTTTTTATAGTAGATAACTCATGAATTTGCACTCGAAAATCAGTATTTGGTGAAGTGGAACTGATGATGAAGACCACAGATAGCCACCGGAACTACTTAATTCACTTTACCCAGTAGTAAATGATTGCTAAGCAATTTATGCTCGTCACAATGCATATGGTGAAGTCACCATCAATTCCAGTTCTTCCTTAATATTTAACGCCCAAGCAATATTTTGTAAAAGGTGATGACCATTTGGATGATGCAGATGGCCACAGACTAAGTACTTAGCACTCAATACGCTATTGTAACTTAGATAAATTACAAACTTACCCACTAAAAGGTAAAAAAATAAAAAAATAAACAACCGACTTCCAAGAAAAACACTACAATGTGAAAAAATACTTTCATTTCGGAAGTCGGTGACAAAAACTAAAATACAGATCCAAAGACACCGACTTCCGAAATTAAAGTTTTTTTTTCAGTTTGTAGTGTTTTTTTTGGAAGTCGGTTTTTTTTTGTAAAAGTAGGTGGTAAAGTTTTTGATTGATTAATTGATAATGAACCCAACCACAAATAGAATATAGTAAATCTTTTCCTGTTGATGACTCTAGGTCTAGCTAGGCCTTAGTTAGAGCATAATGCTCTAGCTCTAGGCGCGTAAGACACTTAACCATATATAGTCATAACGATTTAGCAATCGGACAACAATGCCAAATTGTCATGTAATATTGAAAGTTTTTTTTTTGTATCTATATGAATACCTACCTATTTAGTCAGTGATTGATAAGTCTTCAAATAGCCTTTGTAAAACAATAGAATAACTACTTGGAACTGAATTTTTGAGCTATAAATTATGGTGGTAAGAATATTCCTTTTGCCTTAGAAAGGGTACAGTCTTAAAAAAACGTTCTGTTACAATATTTCTTTTAAGACCTTATTCACGTTCGTTGAACAATAACCCTAATGTGTAACCTCCCATAATACTTAGTATACGGACATAATAACAATATGTCCGTAGGCGTAAAGTAGGAGTTCAAAATAACGTGGAGAGATCTTCCCAGAGGGCTAGTGCCGTGTGATAAATGATTTTTATTTCTGGAAGTATGTTTGTACAAACACTTTTCCACGTCTATCATATTTTAAAAACTAGATGAGGTCGGCGTTTTCTATTTTTTTTTTTTTTTTTAGGAACAGCGACCAGCTACATTAAAAGCAATATTATAAATAACTTAAGTAATAATGTAGCCCACAGCGCTGTTCACAGATTACTATAAATAAATAAAACCTTAAAAGGTGGTGAACTGTACATGCATGACAATTACACTAATAATATAAAAACAAAACAAAAATACAAAATTGAAATCAAATTTGAAATAAAACAATAACAACTAGTCCATGAGTTTAAGTGTCTCATATATCCCCTATCTGACTACTCTGAGAAGAAAGGCCGAAACAAACTCAAGAGGTCACAGTCGCTTTTAAAGTCCAGACATAATCTTGGTCTGGGGGCCTAAAATGGACGCTTTCGCAGAATCATAGTATGGTCTGCGTACAATTCATATCCCGCAATTCAGCTGTTTGACAGTTGTGTATGGAGTTTCTTAAAATGGTCCACAAATTAAGAATTAATATAGTGAAGTCTAATGTCAAATAGCAGCTGTCAAACAGATGAATTGCGGGCTGTATGAATTGCACGCATGATTCTGCCAAAGCGTCCATTTTAGGCTCCCAGATCATGAGAAGGCCATGTAGATTGGTGTCTGAAATGGCCTTTTGAGGAAAGAACCACACAGATTGAGTGGACCTGACCAGTCAGTGCACGCATTTTTCAGTAATCGTGCAGCTCTGCTCAGAACTTAAGGAGCTCAACGATGCAACGATCAATACCAAAGAAAGGACATTTGGGTAGGCCGCTTAAAAACTCAAACTGCCAGACCATGACTAACACTAACTGAGAATAAAAAAGTAGAAAAAAAAACATAGTCTTCACATTCACAATAATTAAAATAATATAATACTTTACAAGTAAATGTTCATGTCATTGTGTATAAAATAATAATTAAATGTCACTGTATATAAAATAAGAAAAGTTAGCAAATAAAAACATCAAACAATAAAAATAAACCACCTCAATATGTAAAAAAATGTGTGCGCTGTTCCATATAAAATAACCATATTTACCCAATACTTATCGGCTTCAGCTGTCGGATTCAGTCATTTAAGAGGCCTTGGGAAATAATGCACAAAACCTGGTTTTTAATCATCATTGTATTCCATTTTGTGGGGTCATTGGATAGGTCTTATGTGCTGAACATTTTTACGATTCAAGGATCCGTTTGTGAAATATTAAGTGGTCATTTTTGTAAGTGTCCCCCGCCTCCCCGCCAGATAACCGTTGTTTTTGGATACGTGAAAGTTACACACGATTATGTTAAACGGAAAACTATCTACAAGTTATCAAGTAATAGTAGACTAAATCCAAAATTTCGTATAAATTCCATCGAAAATGACATAGATGGCGTTTAGCCAATAAGTTAAATCTAGGTGCTTTATAACTTTGTAATGTCATTGTGTATTTTTTGTTTTATGAATACTACATAATTATGTACTACTACAATAACTTTACGCTTTCCTTTGCGGGGTAGACAGAGAGGATCGAGCGGCTCATAAGCGGGTGATGTATTATTGGATCCCATAATTAAAAATATTTAATTAGTTATAGATAGATATAGTATAATAACTTATATTTTTATGTGACCTTGCTATTTAAGTCAATAGTTTTTGAGATATTTTAGGTTAGAATCGCAGAAATAAATTCGATTATTAGGTATTATAATTCGATATCATAGTTTTATCGAAAAATACTATGTAATACAGACTTATTTTTACGGTCGATAAAATCAATAGGTACTGTCCATGCGTACCTAAATATTCATCCCTACTACGGAACCCTTCAATGTGCGTGGTCCGAAACGCGCTTGACCGGTTTTATGCCTGCGCTTGGAAATAGGATCTCCATCTTCTCAGTAATTAAACTTCAAAATATTTCATACTTATAGATTTATTAATATATACTTTAGAGTTTCAACATTTCACAAATCAATAACGACGTTTTGATTAGCCGAACATAAACTAAACAGGTTCAACCACAGAGTATAAATATTTACGTTATTTTATTTTTTAATAGCTCATTCGGGCAATGAAACGTTGCGTAAAGTGTGAAATAAGATTCATAAATTGCTATTCGCAGTTCGTATTGATGGTCAAAACGATAATCTTATTAATTTTAAGATTTTTTGACAATGTTAACTATGTTCAGAGACCATCTCTTGTGGCTAGATGAAAGCCTCCATTTCGAGAACAAAATAAATGATAGCAAAAAATTCAACAGACTGGCATTAAAGCTTCTTTTTTATTTATTATTATTAAACTAATGCATTTTATGGCATATTTGAAACATCATTCTATATCTGTCATCTTCAAACGATTTACAAAAACAGAACGATGTTTTATATACGTGTGACGCTAAACGCATTTAGTGATTCATAGTGCAAGCGGGTCTTATTCCAAACTTTGACAAAGAATATGAACTGTCAAAAGCGAGGTGATACAACAAAGGGAAAAAATTTTACCAGTGCGCAAAGATTTTTTGGTGGCTCAGAATCAGTGATAGAACACATTTCCATTATTTGTTCAATATTAGTTTTTTTCCCTGACTTGAAATACTAATAAAATACCCAAAAACCTACAAATCGCAAATCGAGCGAGCGCACAGCAGCTGTTTAGGTATTTTCGCGCGTTTCACTACACCACGCACAAGCGTCGGCTGGCAAATCACCATAAAAACAGTTCCAAAGTTAATTAACCAGCGCGCAATTTATTTTTTGGTGGCTCAGCATCAGTAATAGAACACATTTCCATTATTTGTTCAATTTTTTTTTCCCCCGACTAGCAATAGTAATTAAATACCCAAAAACCTACAAATCGCAAATCGAGCGAGCGCACAGCAGCTGTTTAGGTACTTTCGCGCACACGCGCCGGCCGGCAAGTCACCATAAAACCAGTTCCAAATTAAACATCTTTCGTTAACGTTACCTTTTTTTTATACTAAGGCATCAAAATAAAAACAAATATATGTTTAATAAAACTCGCTGGATCCGTAGTTGTAGCCCGCGAAATTAAAAAATTCTTACGTTTTTTGCTATTTGCAGGTCAGTATCAAAATATGATTCGCGACTAACAAATATGTATTTACAGAATTATATAATTAGAATCATTAATACATCTCTCTAAGTTAGATTTGTTCCCCAATTTCATGAAAAGTCGTTCAATGGAACAAATCAGCTGCGGATTCACCATAAGTTACATTTGTCAAAATTTGCGCACTTTTTAAAATTATTTCCTTTTTATATTAAATATAGTACTTAAAAGTTATAACTATTTGACTAAAACTCATTTCTTCTTTATCCTTCCTCCTTTAGTTTTAGATTTGACAACACCTTTGAACTGTTTCGACGTGACGGCCTTTTTCCTGTGAAAAAGAGAAATGCATAAAAATGTGTACAAGGAATCTAATAAAGGGCGTTGTTAAGTCGTAAGGCACACCGTCTCAACTCCAACTTTCGGTTCAGCGTAAACTGTGTAAATGTAAACAAATGGATGAGAAACCTTCTTAATACAGATCCCATTCGATGCCAAGAACCCAGCGTATGGGTCGAAAAATTATTCGTTCGTCCCACAACCGCATCTGAGTCGCTATACGTAGCTATAGATGACTTCTGTTCATGCCCAGCTACAGCATGCTACGTACGAGTATAGCGTCTTGGATGCGGGTTGTGGGCACACGAACAAATTACTTTTCGACCCATACGCTGGGTTCTTGGCATCGAATGGGTAGGGAATATGCACGTAATTCAAAACTTATGCATTATTTTAATATACATTTGGTCAAGAAGCAAATTCCTATTTTTTGATGATGGACGTTCGGTTGACTGTTCACTGCTTTAGCAATGCCTGGCCCACGCGACGTATTGTAATATTGCAAGAATTGCACAAATTGTACTGTACGTAACATGATTCAAAGCTCACAATTGTAATGAGTCTAGTTGGTGTCGAGTCGAGTCATTGCCCAAGGCTGCACTACTGGATGTGACGTATTTTTTAGTGTGTAAAATTCTACAATACAATATCTTCTGCATTCGTAAAATAACATGTTACTTGGCAATGATTTATGTCATCATTCCACAGCGGAATGATGTGTTTTTACTCCACTTGGAACAATGCCAAGGCAAACTAGACGAAGTTCATGAAAATCGGCTCAGTATTTCCGGAGAATAGGACGTGACATACAACTTAATGTTGCTATTTTTATATACTATGTATCTGAGAATAGGACCTTTGCCGCGGCCTAGTTGGGGTATGGGGGTTTTAGGCAACTGTTTTGTGTGTTTGTAGATTGGAAATGGGAACGCTGTTTGGTAAAAAGCGCGAGTTTTAGTTGAATTCTGGTTGAAAACGAAATAAGTTATTTATGTATAACTATTTGACTAAAGTTAGGTCTCATAATATCTTCTTTATTTTCTCCTATAGTTTTGAAAACTGAAAATACGGGACCCTTTGAAAAGAGAATTACTCACCACAATATTTAGCAACATATTATAGAGGAGAATGGACAAAGAACTAATTACAAACTCAATAAAAAAATAGACAGTCATGGGGACTGACGGCAGAAGTGAAAACTGAATTCTATGAAATAACAGTGGTTTATTTTTTTAATTTGCAAATCAATTGTGATCAAAAATTTAAATTTCATAATTTGTTACTTAATATTATTAATACATTATCACATAAATATACTCTCTGTACGATACTTAACAACACGGATCGCATCACGGTTCGGACCGGGTTTTGTTACATGTCGTACATGCTTTCACTGCCGGCCAACCGCAACATGTCATACCATATCTTTTTTTTTTTTTGGATGGGAGATTATCAAATAACTTCTCCCGCTCTGGGCGGAGCGGGCGGGCGTGTCAGACTTTTACTGACTAAAACCCACTCGTGTTCCTTCGGTTGCCTGTGTGCCAGGGCCATGATATCCCTTTCGGACAAACTCGCAACCCTGGCAGGCATTGGGCCTTATCGGACCCCGTCAGTTGGTGCTGACATCCCTTTGAGGCGCGCGTTAAACACAACGCGACTTCGACCACAACGGGCCTGGTCCTTATTGGACGGCGGGCTACCCATCGCTCACCGTCCGCAGGCCCGCGCCTACGGTGGCCGGACATCGGCCTGCGACTCCCGAAGCCCGGGGCGTCTCCTGCGGCGACTAGGAGCGCGAGGGCGCGCACCTTGCCTCTCCCTCAAGTGTTCCGCCTCCTCCTTCGCCAGCATTACTGCTTCGCAGAAGGAGGTGACGGCCTTCCATGGTCATACTCATATCTACAGATATACTGTTAACATTAGCATGTCAGTGACGCGAACCCAAGATTTTTCCTACAAAAAATCGCTGGCGACTGGCGATTTGCGAGCCTGATTCCTGCAAGGCAAGTGGGCACAAACACGAGCTCGCAACGTGTTCGCCACGAGAGCGCAACGTTTCCACAATATTTTACACTCAATTGTCTCGCTCTCTCTTGTACAGTCGCGAGCAATAACATAGAAACGCCAATTAAATTCAAATTCATGTAGTTGCTACATGAATTTGAATTTAATTGGCGTTTCTTCAATAGCAAAAATAAGTATGCTAACTGTGTCCAATAATTATGTAAAAATACAATACACTTTCAATGTTATTTTAATGTATCCATGACTATTCCTTTAACACTTATACTATTTCTATTACATGTATACATTTTGTATTCATTTAATAGAATAGTAAACTACATTGAAAGTGTAAACTGTTTACTGATTTTGTTTCGTTTATATTACTTTGAAACCAATGTATACCCAGTTTTGACACAGTTTGATGGTTAGGTAATTTAGAAAAAATTGTCGTACACATATTGTTTTAATGGTAGAACTTAAAATATTTTAGAAAATGTGACAATGTGTATATATTATTGCTCGTGACTGTACACTCACGTCACCCGCTCTCGTTCCACAAACACGGCGAATACGTTGCGCACTCGTGGCGAACACGTTGCGAACTCGCCTTGCTGAAAACACGGTCGCAAATCGCCTGTGTGATAAGGCCCCAAAGAAGTTTTCACTAAAACAAGTTTTAAAAGTAAAACCGGACTACGACAAATACGCCAACTATTTTAAAAAGGTAAAAAAGACATCGTACCAAAATTACATCTGTTTTCGTATTACCCATTGAGGTAGGAATACTATGGAAAGGGCATATTCTACTACAATTATGAAGAATAGTTATACAAATATCTATCATATCGACACAGTCATGTCAAAAAGCGTTTTGTTTCTTTCCAACTCATCAAGAGTTACATAGGAAAAAAGAGATATCTAAATGTTTGTCAAGGACTAAATTTGGCAAGACTTTTGTGTGACGTCAAAATATGTCTATGCGTGACCGGTCGCCATGTTTAATGCCAAGTTTTGTGGTACAAAACTCGGCAATGAGCTGTCAAACGGTTGCTTGCTTTCTCTCTCGCACTCGCAGTAACAACCCTATAAAAGGCAGCCATTTTAAGTACTCGTTTTTTGTAGGTAGTCACGCTAATTTTGTAGGTATGCCAAGTCCATAGGTTTATACCGCCCACCGCTGTCACCAAGTTTGGTGGTATGAGGAACAGGGTGTAAAGTTCACTCATCCACCATAGAAAAGGGAGGATCCTCCGACCAGACGGGTGTTGTGTCTGGTGGGCAACTGCCCGACGGTTGATGTCGGGACGTTGTATATATGCTAGTTGCGTGGTAAACTCTGATTGCGCGATGCAGGATTCGCGTGACGTCAGTTTGACGCGTTGTTCGTATGTGGCGATGTTGATTCCGCTACAGGTCAATGGTATAAGTCGTACGTCATGTAGGTACCTACAAATTACGTATGACTCCAGCTATACGAAAAACGAACCCCTATTTGTCTGTAGTTAGGAGTTATCAGGGAACAGAGGAATATACCTAAATACATACATAGCCTCTTAAAATCATAACCTTCTTCTGCCTTTGGTGTAGTCGGGTAAAAACAGGCAAAACATATATTTTTTAGTTACATTTACCTCTTATTCAAATTCTTCCTAGATAGCGGTAGGTACGCGTACGGTTCGTGCTTGCCTTGCTTCTTTATGTCGCCCTTCGCCTTCTTAGACTTGTATTCTGTGCCCGCACCGGACGCAACGGAGGCGGCTGATCCGAGAGGCCTGTAGAATAGAATAGAATACTCTTATGTAATTAATAGTTTGTAATTATATAGTGTTTTATTAAGACTGTCGTTTAGTGTTTGTATTTATAATTAACCTTTATAAATGAGGGACTAACACGTTACGAGCCTGTCCGAAAGGGATATCGTGGCTCTGGCACACAGGCATCTGAAGGAACACGGTGGGTTTTAGTCAGTAAAAGTCTGACACTCCCTCTCGCTCCGCCCAGAGCGGGAGAAGTTATTTGATGATTTCCCACCAAAAAAAAAAAAAAAAAGCCCATGCGGTGTTCTATGCCTAAAACCTGCTAAAAACGGCCAATATCTCACGTCTTTGTCTGAAATGTAACAATTTGGCTAAAATGCCGACCACAAAGCAAAACTAATCATCGTACTGTGGCCTGAGCCAGTCGACTCGTCCCAGTGGCAATTAGATAAAAACGATATTTTTCATTACTCTGTGCAGTTAGCCCCGCTACCCACCAAGGTATAAAGCAAATTCAATTAACTCTTTCTTAAGTTAAAGTTTTTTTTTCATTCATTCTTATCACTATAGTCGTGCAAGTGCCAGTTACCGCCTGAGGGGTGAGACTGGCAGACTAAGCTAGCTTGGCCTTTGTCTACCTCCCCCGTCTCATCGCTCACATAAATCAGGCGAGGCGGTGACTAGCAAGTGCGCGCGGACTATAGCGAATCACCGTTTTTTTTTTATGTTTCTGAACTATTAAATGGCCTGGTTGCTGGGACCTTTTAGCCAAGTCATCATTTAGTTACAAAGTTTGTTTAAATATTGATGAAATGAATTATATTCAATGCATGGTTATGATATCCCCGCCCGCTCCCCTTGAGTTTCAGTAAAGATGTGGCACTTTACTCAGACCTCACGCGGACTTCTTGAGAGAACTTGAAGTGATGTTGCACTGTTTTGTTTCATTTGCCTACACTAATGTACGTTCACAAACACATAAAGGTTAACAATCCAGCATTATTACATTATATTCGGCTAAACACAAATTTTAGAAAATAAAACAAAACTGCTAAACATGACGCTTTACTTTCCCGCCAAGAAGTCCTCGCCGGTTTAAGTTGAGACGGGCAAAAACGGCGACAAAGTAATATATATACAGTGTGAGTCTTCATAATGTGCACATATCGAAATGAGGGAAACTTAGCTTAATTTTATCGACGGAAAAAATAGTTTAAAAAAATCTAAAAATTTAATTTAATTTTTATAGCATTTTTTAAATTTTGTTCGCTGCTGTGACCCCTGTGTAAACAAATCGGTATAACTTTTAAACTAAACAATCTGTCACGATGAAACAAACTCAGTAATGACTGGAAATAATAGGGCGTCTTCATAAAATAAAAACTAACGAAAAACTCGCCCTCAATTGAGTATTAGGGTGATTTTATAACAAACATCTGATATTTTTTCATAAATTTTTATAATAATTGTAAAATTTCTCAGTAAAAGTCCCGATTACCTACCCTTTTTTATTACTTTAAATTATTTTCCATCGTATCAGCTTTCCAAAAGTAAAAATACCATGTTTATAACTCAATCACAACGTTTCCTATCAACTGTTAAAGAAAGGCCTTGCACTCGACTACGTACTTTACTTTAGCAGGTAGAGACCCTTTTTTGTAAAAAAAAAATTGTTTAATATTTTTTTTATATTTTTTCCGTCGATTAAATTAAGCTTAGTTTCACTCTTTTCGATATGTGCACATTATGAAGACTCACACTGTATACGTTTAAAAATTTGGAGTACTCACCTATGGATACCCTTGCCTCCCGCCTTGTACTTGGATCCCACAGTAACAGTGGATGCTCTACTCCTGCCTGACTTGCCACTCTTCAAACTGAGGATGTCATCGTAGCGACGTTTGGCGCCAGGTTTGAGCAGCTTTGAAGGCTTTGAGGGTTTGCTGTCTTCATCTTCTGCATCTAAAATTATTCGGCAAGTTAAAACAGGGTAAGGATATACAGATACGGGTGGGACAGTAGAGCCTGAGATTGTTGATCTCCGCGTCCTATGGACTTGGGCAATATTAGGCAGCCTGTCCACCGGAGGAGCGAGGCTGCGGAGCGGAGAAACGGAGAAATATTAACCAATATGATTGCAAGCAGGGACCGTACAACCCCGGTTAAGGGTTAAGCCTTTCGAAGGGGTAACCCATTCAATGGGTTACCTTTATCATGGTGTAACCCATTGAAAGTATGAATGGGTTTTATACTTTAAACCCAGTGAAAGGGTTACCGGTTATCAGGTAACCCATTTCAATGGGTTCTATACCTACTTGAAACCCAGCAACATGAAAAAATCATAATACTATGTTATTTTGATATCCGCCCAGCACGCGTAGCAGGACCAATTCTATCTCTATTCTACCCAGGGACCATTTTGGTTACCATTTTAGAAAAACTCTATCGAAAACCCTTTCAATGGGTAACCAAAATGGTCCCTGAATTTGCAAGTGGACAGGGATTTGCAATCCTACTGGTTAATATTTCTCAGTTTCTCCGCTCCGTTGGACAGGCAGCCTTACGGCCGAACCCAATAACTTATTTTCAGTGAAAGACAGATCGCTATTGATGATAGACAGTATAATTATATCTATCCTCGGTTGGCGTCTCACAATCATTGATAAAGGCTATCTAACGAAAACAATAAGTAGGTTTCTCTACTTCGCCCTCCCGTGCGTTCCATTACAACCAACCCAACATCACTTTAAAAAACAACATGTGTAATTAGGGTTATATTAAAACTTCTTTGTTTCTTACTTCTAAATAAGTTACTGGATTAAGATATAATTCTGTAGAGCCATATTTGTTATGGCCGCGAATCAAAATACAGCCTGTTACTGCAAATTGCAAAAAACGTAATAAAATTTGAATTTCGCGGGCTACCTTAGCGCATTAATGTTGTTTTTTTTAACTAAAATTTTTGTTGGCATGGTGCTTGCACGGGGGGATGGTAGTAAGGCGGGGAGGGTTAAATTTCTGTTTTACTTTTTTTATTTTTTGCCTAGGGCGCACCGTTTTCGAGATATTTGAATTTCAATTTTTTTAAATTATTTTTAATAAAAAAAAACATCTATAATCATTATTGCAAGTACTAAAAAGTTCGTTTTAGCTTGGCTACTTTACGTTTATCCCTGCAATTCGGGGAATAGCCTAATCTGCCATTTTTTTTTTTAGTTTATTTATTTATTTATTTATTAACATTTTGTAGACATATCAGGTCACCCCAAGGCGTCTACAATTAAGTTACATTTTCGTAATATATACGTACAGTTACAGTTACAATTTTTTAACATATTAACATTATTGCTTAACTACTAACTTATGCTGAATACAGATTAGCCTATAAAAATATACGTCGATGTCATGATTTAACTTTGATGACAGTGCGTGAGGTAAACATTTGCCGCAGATATAATTTTGTTCAGTTTATCAGTAAATAGGTCCACATCTTGAGCTAGTATGATCGAGTTGAGGAGCGTAAGAGTACGTCGAGTAGTTGCATTTCTTGTGGCACGTGTGCGGGAACCAGCCACCGCCAGCAAGGGCCGCCGCCGACGCAAACCACGCTCCCCCGCACCCCGCATGGCTCCCATAGGGACGTTTAGGCTTATATCGATCAGTGCTGAGGGATTGTCGATTTTGTTATTGAGCAAATGGTAAAAGTGTATAATTGCCTGCGAGCTCCTTCGCAGCTCTAGAGTGTCGAGTCCAAGCGTACCTGTTACAAAGAGCGAGGGATAAAGAAACGGGTAGTACCCGTACTTCTTCTTGTATATGTACCGGCAGAATTTTTTATGTCTTTTTTCTATCATAACTTTGTACTTTGCCTCATACGGGTCCCAAATGAGAGCATTATATTCTAACCGGCTGCGAACGTACGCGTTGTATAGCATGATTACGGGTCTGCAATCCTGAAACTTGTAAGTTTGACGCATGATAAAACCGAGCGTTCTGTTAGCAGCTGTCGTCATGGACACGACATGTTCCCTAAAATTAAGGCGAGGGTCAAATGTCACGCCGAGATCACGCATCTCATGGACTCTTGTCAGCGTAGTGTCTAGTATTCGATGACTGTGTTGAATGGGAGTCCTAGTTCTAGTATACGTCATAACTGTGCACTTTTTTTCATTAAATTGTAAACGATTTCTGACGCTCCACTCAACAACCTTAGATATGTCGTTCTGGAGAGCTTCGCAGTCGCAAACCGACCCAGCCATCTGTAGTACTGTCCTGTCAAACAAATCTTATATTGGGACGCATACTTTGGCATTTTAATACAAATAGATATCTGTTGTAGGCGATACACCCTCCCATCAGTAGATAGCGTGGGCCGGTAAGATTCCATAATGTCTCATAGATTATTGGGACGTTAGAACCATCGATAGATATATTTTTATATCTCCAGTAGGCCGAAACTGGTGATATATAGATTATTGGGTTCGGCCGTTAGAGGCAAAACAAAGCGTTGTCATCCAAGAGTAAGTTTAAATTTGTCTGTAAGTGTACCGGGATCGATATCGTAATACACAGGAACGCTGCTTGGCGGCATAAATAGGTATGTCGTTACACTTGTTACCTTCCCCGAACAAGTTCCTCCAGAAAGCTAGCTAGCTCATTTAATTTTGGGGTAACTCTACAAACAGAGAAGCCGCTTTTAAAGCGCAAAAGCGATCCATCAGAGCCATGTTTGGAGTACAAATAATGGACAGTTGTGAACCATACTTCAAAAAATACAAAATTTTAGCCCTGTATATTTATGAAACTGCCTTATTTGTTAAGTAAATGCACACCTGTTTCCCCAACTATCAGATACTGTTAAACGCAACAGGCGGAATGATAGGTTACGCGGACGGAGAGCCAAAACAGCCTTAATGTGGAAAAGCATATTCTGCATAGCCCCGCAAGTATATAACAAAATTCCTAAATCAATGAAAGAGTTAAACGTAAATGGATTTAAAAATAAACTTAAAGACTTGTTATTTATTATAATTTAAACGACTATTTGAATGATACTTTGACCGACTTTGACGAACCATGATAGTGAGATAGTTGAAATTTTCACAGATTATGAATTTATGTTGCCGCTATAACAACAAATACAAAAAAAAAACAAAATAAAATAAATATTTAAGGGGGTCCCATACAACAAACGTGATTTTTTTTTTTTCGTTTTTGCTCTATATTGATAACGGCAATAGGTAGACGCTTGAAATATTCACAGAATATTTAGTTATATATTCACTATAAAAATAAATAATTAAATCAAAATAAAACAAATATTTAAGGGGGGCTCCCATACAACAAACGTGATTTTTTTTGCTCGTTTTTGTTCTATATTGCTATCTGCTCTATATTGATAACGGCAATAGGTAGACGCTTGAAATATTCACAGAATATTTAGTTACTTTAAAAATAAATAATGAAATTAAAATAAAACAAATATTTAAGGAGGGCTCCGATACAACAAACGTGATTTTTGCACTTGGTCGGTTTTTTTTCTTTACGCATGGCTTATGTGAAGTATCAATATATCTTCCAATATTACTAGAACTTACCAGTATCATCAGTATCAGCATCAATATCCCCGCTAGCCTTAGGCTCGTCATCACCATCATCATCAAACGCGTCATCGGTGATGATCAGTCTTCCGTCCGGCGCGGTTTTGAAGCCGCCATCTTTCTTCTTTAGGGCTTTCACTTCTGAAGCCTTTTGCTTGCGGGATGGGTCGGTTGCTGCAAGAAATTAGTAAGATTAGAGTATTATTGATAAAATCCTCCTATTTAAAACTGACCCGAGTCCTGAGGATCTACTCCGAAGTATCGGCCGAATGTTTGGCCGTTTTATACCTTCCATGGTTTCCTTTTATGACTTTGAATCCTTACCCGACTTAAAGTCACATTTTTGACTTTGGCTTATCTCTGACAGACTGTCGTTTTATTTTCTTTCACCGTAGTCAGCCGTAGTTAGCCGTAGTCAAGCAACGGCCGAACATTCGGCCATACTTCGGATTTATGTTCGGAGTAGACCCACTGATTTTGGTAGTTTATTCAGTTTCACAGATATCTGCTTGATTCGTGAAGGTTCGAAACGAATCAATAAATTTACTTTTAATTCTTGAAACTCAAATGTAGTCTAGAACTTTTTCAAAAAAACTTGGCATTGAAAAACCGATTTTATAAATGTAATTATTATTATATCTATTCCCCTGTCAGAATCGCCTCAATGCAGTGACTATAGACCAACAAACAGTGTTTTACAAATAAGTCATTAATTAATTAGAATGATGAGGTTTTTTTGTAGTAAGACCGCCATTAAATGACTATTCGATAACCCATTACTTTCGAAAAGCCGGCTCACTTTGGTAGCTTGTCTAACTGATATAACATCGAAAAAAAAAAACATTCTGCACACACAAATAGATTTAAAATAGATAATATAAGAGGCTATCGGAAGTAGTGTCATAGAAACATTGTAATCCCATGTCTCAGTGACGCCATCTAGCGTAATATAGCAAAATTAAAAAATAACTAAGTTTGACACGTTACACTTCGTCAAATAGTTTGATCCATCTAAGAAAATTATTTATTTTATCTAAATACTGGGTAAATTACAAAATATTGATCAAAAACACACAAAAACCATGGTCAAGTCTAGTCGTTATATCACTAGGAGACTTGCAATATTAAAATGCACAATATATACTTCGAAAATAATTTTCTTTTGGTGGACACGAATGCGACTAGACATGCAGGCATACCACACTAGACTGAGCGACTTTTGTCCACTAGGACAAATGTATCGGATTACGATTTTGTTCGCTAAGTCCAGTCTATTGTTAAGTAAATAATTTAATGTCTTTCTGCATACCTGTAATCTTCCTCGAAGCCGACACATCAGCCAGATCCACAATATTCTCCGGATCATCCTGGATCCAGGCCTGGTTCCTTCCTTTCATCGTCTTCTTGATCTTAGGCTTTGGCCTGTCCTCCTCTTCATCCATAAAGTCCATATCTGAGTCAGAATCTTTGAGAATGTCTTCCAAAGTCTTTGACGTGCCCTTGATCTGCATTTCTGTGTCTGAATCGTTGTCGGATTGGTCTCTGAAATGTGATGTTAGGTTAAAAATGGTTGGTTATGGTAGTGGATCCTGTAGGTAGAGTTATAATTTGTATAAGCTACGATAATTTTTGTAACTTAAGACGCAGATATATGTCAGTGACCTTGAGTGGTTAGCTTGTGTGTTCTGTACTGAGCTCACGCAACGCGTCGTACGTTCAGCCAGTAATAGGACTCGCCCATCAAAGAGCGCTGTCCCCAATTTGACGCATTATTAATTTATTATACACAAAACAAAAGGTATTTTAATAAAACGCGTATATTAATTTGACTTGACCGTTATTCGAAGCTTATTTAATTTGAGATAGGCACTACGTTTCCCGCCATCTATATCCGTCTCTTTCTTTCCTGTATCCTTCTCCTTCTGACCCCACCACCTGGCAGAGTGGGGGCGCACTGAGTGAGCCGCCGTCTTTATGTCTCATTGGCGTCTTGTTTCCCGCCGCGTACGGTTGTGTTAACACTATCGTTATCACAATATTAAAATTTATTTTAAAATAATTATCAAGTATAATTCTAGAACTTCAACTCAACAAATATTTTTTGTGTTTTATGTGTGGTGCATACCAGTGTTATTAGGGTGGTAATAAGAAACCTACTGGTAAAAATACCCACAAAACTACACGTGAGTAATTTCATATTGATATTAAAACGCAGTGATACTTAAGATCTTTGGTTACAATTAAGTACCTACATTTTATACTGTGTAGTTTTATTCAAGAGAAATTGTGTCTCCAGTGTGTAGTCGCATAGTTTTTATTAACGGTTTTTCCGTTCGTATTTAATTTTAAATGTTTTCATCGGATTTTAAGAACGTATATTTTTATTTTCTTAAATTGTGTGTGCTAGTAGTAGTCACATACTTTTTATTTGAACTTTATTTTAACGGTTTTTACCGTTAGTGTTGTTCTAAAAGCCCCTTTCCTGTTTTAGTATGGATGATAGTAATAGAAATGAAGTGACTGAACCATTACCAGGACCATCTGGTATGCAGCGTAAGTTACGGTCTAGGAGCTCAAGTTTAAGTAGTGATAGTTCCCAGAGCAGTTCTTCATCTTCGTCTTCTTCACGCTCTTCAAGGCGTCGACGGAGTCATCATGAAAAAAGGAGGAGGGGGAGAAAACAAAGACATTCGAAAAAGGAGTATCGAAAATTATCGAAGGAGGTAAGTCATCTTCGTAAATCTTTGTATGCTCGTGATAATGAGCGTCAAGTTCAAGCTAGTGATCACAACTATAACGATTCCATGTCTATAAATTCTGATGTTAGTCGTAATCTTTACGAAGAATTAGGTGATAATGCGTCGATTATCGACACGCCCAATGAAGTTATTTTTAATATTCAAACAAAATTAAAAGAACCTTCTATGCCCAAGAGTTCTGAACTTCATTTGAAACTGCTATGTGATCTTCAACATTGGGATACTAGTAATTGGAATGAAATCAGATATTCCGAAACTCAAAAGGCGTATAATCACAAACCGGATTTTACGGATATTGAGATAAATGAAGAAGTTGCAGCCTTTCAGTCTCCCCGCCATTTGATATATGCTGATAAAGCCTTTGCTGCCTTAACAATGTGCATTTTAGAGCAGAAGGAGTCTCTTCAGAAGGTACTGCTTGATTTTGCCAAGTGGTCTAAAGAATTAACCCCAGATTATGAGGTTATTAATAATAAGTTAACAGAACTTATAAATTGCGGTGATTTTCAAACAACCTCCTCAGATTTGTTACAGCTTGTTTGTGGCCATCGCGCAGAGATATTGCAAATGCGCCGGGACTGTGTAATCAAACAGGTTAAGGAGCCATTAGTGAAGTCTACGCTTATGAAGATTCCACCTACATACACAAACTTATTCAACGCAGACAAATTCACAGCCGCTTTGGAAAAAGCGGGTGGAGTGCAAAAATGTTTTTGGCCGCTAAAGAAGTCTAACAACTCTATCTCGCAGGTAGAGACACACAAAACTAGCGTCTCCTCGCAGGAGTACGCAACCCGAAAACGATCCTCGCAGGGTTGTCAACATGGACCAAGCTACGCGCAAGGCTATTGTCAAACTGCACCACCCCCGCAGGGTGGTTATAACTCGCACTGTCATGGACATGGCTCTCATTCGGTCGCACCGAATAATCGGGGGCTTTTTCGTGGACGAGGTTCTTCGAGAACTTACCCCAAGCACCGAAATCAATCCAAATCTGGGCAGAAACGAGCATCGTCTCCGCCCAACAACAATAGAGACGTCAAACGTCGAAAATATTGACATGATGCTGTTCAAAGCAGGCCGTCTAGCAATTTTTTTTTTAACTCAATGGGAACAATTTACTAACAACGGAGCTCCAAATGTCATTCTCAAGATGATATCGGGGTATCGCATACCCTTTCGTCAAAGGCCTCCAATGATCCATCCAAGGAACATAAAAAAGGGTACGCTAGTTCCTTACTCAGTAGAGATGACCACAGTCATCGACAAAATGAAGGATCAAGGGGTCGTCGAACGAGCACAGCTGTCTCCAAGTTTCCTGTCATCAATGTTTTTAGTTCTCAAGAGCGACGGCTCTGCTCGGCCCATTTTCAACCTGAGGGCCCTCAATCAATATGTAATAACCACAAAATTCAAATTAGTGAATGTTTTTCGTGTGCCAGACTTCCTACAGCAAAGAGAATGGCTGTGCAAAATAGATCTCTCACAAGCGTACTTTCACGTTCGTGTAGCTCGCAGCCACAGACGATTCCTACGCCTAGTCTATCGAAAGGAGCTATTGGAAATGAGATGTTTACCCTTTGGTCTAAGTACTGCACCCAAGACTTTTGCATCAGTGACAAATTGGATTGCCCAAATGCTCAGAAAAAGAAGAATACGAATACTGGTGTACTTGGACGACTTCCTGATTTCTCATCAACACGAGGAAAGCCTAAAGGAACATTTAAATATTGTCATTCAGACTCTCGAGACTTTAGGCTGGATCATCAATTACGATAAATCTGTGTTGACTCCGTCAAAAACATTAGCGTATCTGGGTGTTCAGTGGAATGGTCACAAATCAGAAGCAACTCCCCAAGGAGAAGCTGACGTCCCTGATTGTCAAGCTGTCCCAAATGCTAGACAAGGAATATATAAAGCTCAAGGAGGTTCAGAGTCTGGTTGGACTTCTGAATTTTGCGAGTTTTACCGTCCCAAGAGGCCGACTCAATTATCGGGCTTTATTGGACCTCCTCAACAAAATGTTGAGATCAGACCAGAAATGGCATTTGATTCCTATCGAAGCCCGGGACAACATAAGATGGTGGCTTCAGAACTGCAAACGCCCGACAGCCATTCATGTTCCTCCACCAACCCATTACCTAACAACGGATGCCTCCGATATAGCATGGGGAGCTCGATTAGACAATCTGTCGTTGACAGGGTTGTGGGCACATCGCGAAAAATAGTGCGTAGAAATGCTCGCTATTCTAAAGGTGTTACAAGATCATTGTCAGCTCCTGCACCGGAGTACAGTACTAATACAATGCGACAACAAAACTGTTATCGCATATCTTCGACACGAAGGGGGCACGAGATCCACACCACTGATGGATCTAACATACCAAGTTTTTAAAATTCTGGAAGAATACCAAATTCACGTAAATATTTTTCATATTCCCGGGATGTACAACGGTCATGCGGACCATTTGTCGAGACTTCGGGTCAATCCGGAATGGCATCTCTTGGCCAGAGCCACAGAGACAGTGTTTGCCAAATGGGACATCCCCCTGATAGACCTCTTTGCCTCCAGTCGAGCACACGTCGTAGTGAATTATGCGTCCCTGGATCTGAACGATCACCAAGCATTGTTTCACGATGCGTTCTCCCGACAGTGGAATTTTCAACTGGCGTGGATTTTCCCGCCACCGTACTTGATTCCCAAAGTACTATCCCATTTGAACAGTGCTCACGGGATATACTTGCTAGTAGTTCCGCATTGGGAACAAATATATTGGCGGGCAGATCTAAGGGCCCGAGCTGACGCTCGGGCCCATTCACACTACGGAATCTTGATCAAGTCTTAATAGACGTGTCGACGGGATTCCCACCTCCGAGGACACAGAACATGATTCTCGAGGTATGGAAAACTGGGGGTGGGCCGAGACCCTAAAAGATTGGAATGACAGCCAGAAAAAACGATTGAAGAAGTCTTGGCGGCCTTCCACACTAAAGACTTATCATGTTGCTTGAAAAAAATGGCTAATCTAGTCCGAGCAACACCAAATTAATCCTCATAATCATAGCGGTAGAGAAGTAGCCAGGTTCCTGTCGGACCTTCATTTGGTTAATAATTTATCATATAATACGATTCTGTTGCACAAATCTGTAATTTCCACTCTTTGCAATCCAGACATTGCTGGCAATTAAAAATTAGTTCTCATATTTTAGTAAAACAAGTTTTAAAATCCATAGCGTTAGAGAAACCAGTTAAAACTAAACCACCAATTTGGAACATAGATAGCCTAGCTGCATACCTAAATAGTTATAACGTTTCACACGACAATATTTTCCAAGTGCAGAGACACACTGCAACATTATTACTCTTATGCTCAGGTCGAAGAATTCACGATTTGACTTTATTAAGAACTGATTCGGAGCATTGTATTAAAAGTAATAACTCAATCATATTGTGGCCTGTTTTTGGTTCAAAGACTGATTCTTCGGATCACAGGCAATCTGGTTGGAAATTGTTTACTAATCTAGATAGCAATAGTTTGGATCCAGTTTATTGGATTAGTAAAACAATTGAATTGTTAAAAATTCGCAGAGATTCGGCTAAGATCCATAATTTGTTCATTTCTACAAGAGGTGAAGCAAAAGCCGCTTCAAAGACAATCATATCGGGGTGGATTAAAACACTACTTAAGGATGCGTGTATAACTGCAACGCCAGGGAGTTCCCGCTCGGCTGTTGCCTCAAAAAACTGGCTAGAAAATTTCCCATTAGCGGATATTCTCGCGAGAGGAAATTGGAAGTCCCAAAATACTTTTTGTAAATTCTATAAGCGGACAGTTCTACCCTCATCTTCAAATACCTCTATAACTATGCTATTTAACCCTGTTGATTGAGGTTGCTGATATAATGTTGATTCTATCATTGTGATTAATCAAGTTGAAACAATTACTTAATTAAACCATAATCATATTCACATAATTATGTAAGTTATTTATTTTTCTTTAATATAAAGGAAAAATCAAGATACATTTGTTTCATTCAACAATATAACCAGTAATATCTTAATCTACTAACAAGTAATTCACATTGGCGTCCGTGTCACCACCACCAGGCGATAACAAACAGGTCTCAAATTAAATAAGCTTCGAATAACGGTCAAGTCAAATTAATAGAAGCGTTTTACCTACCAATAAAACGCATATTAATTTACTTACCTTATTCGAAGCTTATGTTTTAAAGTCTGCCTGGTGATTTTCGACTCAATGAGACATAAAGATGGCGGCTCACTCAGTGCGCCCCCACTCTGCCAGGTGGTGGGGTCAGAAGGAGAAGGATACAGGAAAGAAAGAGACGGATATAGATGGCGGGAAACGTAGTGCCTATCTCAAATTAAATAAGCTTCGAATAAGTTAAGTAAATTAATATGCGTTTTATTGGTAGGTAAAACGCTTCTATTAAAAGATCAATAATTAAATTATCTTTAAATTGGTGAAGGTTTCAGAAAAATATGCTTGGTAGATTTTGCACCATTCTCAGTTTTTTATCCGCGTTAGACATAACTTTACAAATTAATTTCACTATGTAATATAAACATAATCTAAAATATTCACATATCAAGTTATTGAGAACATGCTCTAATTTATCATATATTTTTTTCAAATCATTAACACTACTCGTTTACACGTGATCTTCAGTATAAAATCATTAAAAGTCGGTTGTCGTCCCATTAAGTAAAGATCGATCAGACCGTAAGAGCTGAAAACACCACATTGAAAAATAATCCTGTCTTCGTTCGCTTCTCCAATAAACCTGATCCAATAATAAAGATGCTTCATCTTCATTTCAGAGCAATGTTGAAAAGCAAGTATAGCCTTTGGTACTGATTTACTTTTAAAATGACAGTAATAAAGTAAACTGAGTGATAAACCTTCTTCATGTTTTCAAAGGGTAACAAGAAATGTATATTGTTTTCGATTTTCCAAAGTTGTCAGTTTTTAAACCATATTATATCGTTGGTTAGCTGTTATAGTTTTGGTAATCCCATCACAAAAGTTAACATAAGATATTACAGCAGATTTTCGGTGTAAAAACTTGACCACGCTTGTAGAAATCAGGGAAGATGAATAAATAAATCTATGGCACTCACACTAATAGCTTAAGGGGCTGGCGTATCATGCGTAGTTCATACAAACGTAATACCAAAATAATTTGTAAATCGAACATATTCTTAACGTAGTGTGTTTTTATTTCGATTGGATTACAGGATATCTATGTTCCCAAATATAAACTTTGAAAGGACAATGATATAAAGACGAGATATGAGGAATTTAAAATTAACTTATTTTTCTCATAACTCTTGTTTAAATCAGTGTCCATTCAAAATATATATTTGGGAACCTAAATATTCTGTATACCAATCGGAATAAAGACACACTACCTTAAGAATATGTTTGATTAACAAATCATTTTGGTATTACGTTTGTAGGAACTACGCATCCATCACCGGCCTCTTAACTCATGTAATTTTTTTACAACCAGGTTTATTTGTTTAACCTAACAATAAAATCCACCACTCACCTCTGATTTTCCTTCTGCCTCTTCTTCCTATTATCCATCTTCCGTATATTCCTGAGTCTCCTCAGCATCACCTCATCAGTGTTCGGTATCAGCTTCTCCACGGTATCAGCCCCAAACTTCCTCATCATCTTAGTTAGGAAGTAGCCTATTTCCAGACGAGAATGTCTCTTGCAGTCTTCTGGCATTGAGGACAGGGATTTGAAGATAAGTGGAAGAGATCCTGCTAGGACGTCTGTGGGTAAGACTTTTGTGTATACCTGGAATTAATTGGTAAAGCTAAGTGTTGTGTTAAGATCAGGGACCGTGCAACCCCGGTTAAGAGTTAAGCCTTTCGAAGGGGTAACCCATTCAATGGGTTACCTTTATCATGATGTAACCCATTGAAAGGGTTTTATACTAGAAACCCATTGAAAGGGTTACATGATAACCCATTGAATGGGTTCTATACCTACTTGAAACCCAGTAACATGAAAAAATCATAATATTATGTTATTCCGATATCCGCCCAGCACGCGTAGCATGACCAATTCTATCTCTATTCTACCGAGGGACCATTTTGGTTACCATTTTAGAAAAACCCTATCGAAAACCCTTTCAATAGAAAGGGTTTTTCTAAGCAGTTAATCAAGAACCCATATGGTGTGGGTAATTTTGAATGACTTAAATTAAGCCGTTCAAAAGGGTTACCCGCACCGTATGGATTTTTATCGAAAACCCTTTCAATGGGTTACCAAAATATAATTGAAGCCGTTCTTATGGGTTACCCCCATATCGTATGGGCTTTTGTTTAACCGCTTAGAAAAACCCTATCGAAAACCCTTTCAATGGGTAACCAAAATGGTCCCTGATTTAGATAGGTAATCCCTCCATGAAAAATACTGGTATTCATCTGCATCTGGTTGGACTGGAAGCTGACCCCAACATATGGAAAAGGCTGGGCAGATGCTGATGAAGTATTTACTATAAATACATAGGTAACATTCGTAGACTTGTGAAAGGACTTTTTTGAGGAAGTACGTCAAACCAAGCACTACTATCAACGTAATATTTTGAATGTCAGTAAAATTTCAATTTAATATAAAATATATTTTCAACACACTTGTTTGTAAAGTGAGTTGATGAGTTTAGGTTCATAATTCAGATTATTAAACACTCGTGTTTTTTACTTTATATTACCACACTAGTGTTTTTACTTTACATTTGTTTTTTCAATCTCAGCATCGAGTTTCTATGTCTAAAAACAAATCAAATCAAAATTATCATCATTTCATCAAATTATATATTTTTCACTACATATTAACCTTAATTTTCGTATTAAAAACATTATTTTGTGTTTATTATATTTAATATACAACATTAGTTTTTGCTTATACTAAACCCGAAAAGGGGTCATTGTACTCATCATTTTGATTTTTTTTTCTATGGGACCAACCGTGAAATCGCGAAAAAAAAAATCAGCTGTTCCCTAAATTTGTGTCCACTTTTTTTTTTTTTTCAAAATGATGAGTACAGTGACCCCTTTTCGGGTTTAGTATAAACAAAAACTAATGTTGTATGGACAAAAAAAAATGTGCTTATGAAGAGACACTTACCTTCATGAAGCTCATAGAGGCAGCAACCACTTCTCTGTTGCTATCAGTCATGTGTGTGACCACGGTCTCCAACAGCCCCTGCACTGTGGCCAGTCCCATGTCTTCAGAGAAGTTGAATAGCGCTGATGCGACCGCGCGTAGCGTCGCGCTTATGATGCGCGGGAGAGGCGCGGAAAGGCCTGATGTTAGCATGTTTACGAATGCTTCCATGCCTGGGGAAGAAAGTTTATATCATGTTAAATAAAAATTGAAAGCTAGAAAAAGGGGTAAGTCTGTGTCCTACCGAGCAAATGCTTAGCTGCTTGACGCGTAGTATCTTTGGACGTTTTGGGCGAAGCTGTACTTATAGTAGCACTCACATATCACCAGTTATGTTTAAGTTCTATGTAATAGGGGGCGAGCCTATTGCTATCAACCAAGCACATATCCAGACTCCGGGCTGTTACTGAGAAATTCCAGATAGAAAATCCAATAACACTTTGCCCCACCTGGGAATCGAACCCAGGACATAATGCTCAGCAGTAACGCTTGCGACCAACGAGGCACTTACTTCATCATTTCAGCCGAAAGACGTCCCCCAAAGAGGGCGTCTGCCATAATCGCCACGCTTGGCAGGCGGGTTGGCGATCGCAGTATAGTGTTAAAATGCATAGAGAATGCTGCTGCCCATTCTCTAGTAAGTCCCTTAGTCGCCTTTTACGACACCCACGGGAAGAAATAGGGTGGTGCTATTCTTTACATCCGGCACCACTCAGACAAGGCACTTACTTGTTGAAGTAAAACGACTTGGGGAGTAAGCTGAAGAATGCGTAACGAGAGCGTTACGAAAAGTGTGATCGGGCGAGGCGAACGGAAGTTGTTTAAATTTTAAACATGGAACACACCGCGTCACCACCGCGGGCCGTCCCGCTTAATACGTATTTTTTTAAATTCACACTGGCTGTTTATACACTCACAAGACCGGAGCTTTTTTGAAGTAAAACTTTTTTACGCACGCTTGACTTGGTGAGTAAGCTGGTGAATACGTGACGAGAGCGTTACGAAAATTGTGATCGGGCGAGGCGAACGGAAGTTGAGAGGGAGATTTGAAGTAAAACTTATTTTGCTAGCGTTACGCGAACGGTGATTTCTGTTTTACTTTAGCCTGCACACTCGTTTTTTTAGCCTTAGTACGCAAAATACGCGATTGTACGTGGACTTGCGACCACCAGTCTATTATACAATACTTAAGCCTTTCTTATAAGGTTTATATTTGCACATACAATAATTTCATATTTAATTTTAATTTCTACATACCTCCTTCCTGCGTCTTCAACACACTGCCAACGCTGTTGATAAGGTTGAACGCACATTGGCGACATTTGCTGTTGATGTCTTTAGTGCATATGACGGATTCTGCGATAGCACTCTTCAGTAGCTTGCTCTCAGCGTTCAGGAATGGTGTCGAGTTGACAAGATGCTCTATACATCTGTGTGGGGAAGAATGTTGTTTGAAAGGGGCCTTTTTAGTTGACAAATTGATATTAACTTTATAGACTGATGTGATGCTAGGATTATACTTTTACTTTAGGAAATTTTCTGTGGTTGGTATGGATTCTGAGGAATGGAAGTAATAGGGTAGTAATAGTAACCTCTATAATATATCATGCTGTTTGGGGTAGTATAGTGACCTCTGTAATATATCATGCTGTTTGGGGTAGTATACTGACCGACCTCTGTAATATATTATGCTGTTAGGGGTAGTATAGTGACCTCTGTAATGACATCATGCTGTTTGGGGTAGTATAGTGACCTCCGTGATATATCATGCTGTTTGGGGAAGTATAGTGACCTCTGTAATACATCATGCTGTTTGGGGTAGTATAGTGACCTCTGTAATTATATCATGCTGTTTGGGGTAGTATAGTGACCTCTGTAATGATATCATGCTGTTTGGGTAGTATACTGACCAACCTCTGTAATATATTATGCTGTTTGGGGTAGTATAGTGACCTCTGTAATGATATCATGCTGTTAGGGGTAGTATAGTGACCTCTGTGATATATCATGCTGTTTGGGGTATACAGGGATGATACCTACATTCTGTTTTAACCAAATCTGATCTTTTTTTGTTGATATCAGTAAATATGAAGCTTTATTTTCTATCCTAAATAAAACTATGCCACAGCAGGACAATTATCTCTATTCGATTTTAGTAATAACACATAGTTACTTTAATCTGGCCGCCTTACTGCTATCAGCAACCTTATTCAAAGAAGTCATCAACAATTTCTTAATCTTTTTATAATTATCTTTCAAAAACTGTTTACAACTCTCTTTATCACTTTTGAAAATCTCCTCCAATATCCTATACGCTTTCTTATGTTCCATTTCTAATAATTTCGATTTCTCCTTATATCTCAAGTCTCCCTTTTTCTTATCTCCCTCTTGGTTATCTCCTTCTGTGTCCATTTGTTTATCTTTTTTCGCCTTTTTGTGCTTTTTGGGGTCTTCTAAGACAGTTTCGCAGAGTGGGTAGACCCATTCTTCGAACAGTTTGGCGATTCTTTCGCTAGATTGGTATAAAACTAATGCTCTTAGGACGTCTAAGATCGATTCTCTTTGGAAGTGGTTGTCTTTCGAGGTTTCTAGCTGCTGAAGTGCGTTCGTGAATAATTCTTCGCAAAGTGATTGTTCGCTAATTGTTAGGTATACCTGTGCAAGAATAAAGTTGTTAGATTATAATGATAAAGGAGCCTCTAAGGTACTAAATATGAGTATAAATATATTAATATTGTTCGAGACAAAGAATGGTGCAAACTTAACCTAGTCATTGCTTTATCATTTTGACAAAAACTCCCAGTAAATTGAAAGTACATTATGGTTGAAATTATCCAACTGATATAATCATATACCTTGACGTTTCATGAAATACAAGCGTCATCATTTAAGCCGAAAGACGTCCACTGCTGGACATAGGCCTCCCCCAAAGGAAGGAGGGGGGAGGGGAGGTGCCATAATCGCCACGCTTGGCAGGCGGGTTGGCGATCGCAGTATGATGTTAAAATGCATGGAGAACGCTACTGCTCATTCTCTAGTAAGTCGCTTAGTCGCCTTTTACGACACCCACGCGAAGAAATAGGGTGGTACTATTCTTTACGTCCGGCACCACACGGAATACAAGGGTAGTGACATTTAACCTTGGGGTGGTATACCAATAACGAGGTCGCGTATACCTTGTACGCTTCAAAACACAAATGCTTGGTGTTGCCAGAAAAGTCGATTTAAACTAAGTGAGATTGGGAAAACCAAACCTCGGCTTAACTTGTAATAAAACTGTTTGACTGTTATATTAAAAAAATTGCCCAATGTTTGATTGGCTACACAATTTTCGGGGAAAGATAAAAATGAGCAACGTGACCTACGTTGCTCATTTTTATCTTTTCCCGAAAATCAAACCCTAGCATTTTTTATCAACCATGACATGTTCAGAGTTCATATAAAATGTTGATATTTACCTGTATAGTCTCCAAAGCTGCCAACCTCTGTCCCTCCGCGCTACTGCCCTTCGCCGGAGACATATAAATGTTCAACAAAATTGGCAAAAAATTCTTCGCAAACCGTCCCAATTCTAACTGATCTTCTTCATTATCAGTTGAACAACTAATAAGCTTTCTTAGAGCCTGCATAACCGACAGTCTGAACTCCGGGTTATCTTTCAACACAGTACCTAATACTCTTGCTACAGACTTGAAATTATCTTTTATATCTTTGGGGTTGTTGCAAAAAGATGGCAGTAAGGCCCAGAATTGATTACAGAGCAGTTCATAAGTATGTGATTCGGGGACATCTTTTATTTGGGTTAATTCTCTGGATTTTTTTCTACAGAATGTTGCCATTTCTAGAATTTCTGTTGCGAAGTATTTTAAGTTCGAATTGGTGATTTTTTCTTTGAGTACTGGAAGGAGCCAACTTCGTTCTAGGTTGATTGTCTCTGGTCCGTCTCGTATGGGTATGATTCTGAGTACGAACTCGGGGCCTAGAGCTTTGATGGCGCATCCAGTGGCGTATTCGACCTCTTTGTCGTTGTCAAAGTTGTGGCTCTCGCGACGGTCGTTGAGTTTGCGTAGAAGAGGTCCGAGGGAGTTTGCTACTTTCTCGTTGCCAATCTGTGGAATGCAGGTACATCTTGATTTAAATATTTAATAGTATTTTCTTTTTGAGATAAAAACAATTCTGTGCATATGTATACAGTTTATTATTAAACCCAATATATAACTTGAGCCCTATAAAAAAAAATATTTAGAACCAAACGAAAAATACTTTGTCAATGTGGCTCATCAAATACTAAATCCATAACTTTTGCCTTAATATAATATTTTAAGTTCCTAACCTACATGATACTCAGTACTAGTTTTAAGTTATCTTGCTGCGCCCTAACAGGGTCATGTACTCACTAGTTTAAGCCTAGCGTGTAACTATGTTGTGTACATTGTGCAATAAAGAAAGAAAGAAATAAAATAATTCTCAAAATCGGTTCAGTAAATCCAGAGATTACCCCCTACAACCTCACAAACTTTACCTCTTTATAAAATTAGTATAGATGACATATCTCATCAGAACATCATGCAGTCTGAGCGAAGCTACACACTATGTATTTCTTTTTACTCTCTAATCAAATAATAGTAAACTTTATTAAGTATGTAGCGGCATCAACATCGCCACATGCGAACTACGCGTCACACTGACATCACGCAAATCCTGCATCGCTGTTCCTCATGCCTCTAAACTGGTGACCCCGACGTGATACCTCTCCTGGTCGACGCCAGCAGTCAGCCTCAACCCGGCACTGTACCACATCCGACTCACTGGAGCTTAAATGCAGCGGCCCCCCGACACATTGGGGAATCACCGCAGACAGTTCCGACTCACCTAGAACTATGCAGAATCCGGTTCCGACTCACTGGAACCCTCTACTGGCACTGGCAAGCATCGCAAGATACACGACTCAGCCCACTATCGAGCTTCGGTCTCCGGAGGGGAGTGATGTGGGGCGGCATCAACATCGCCACATGCGACCTACGCGTCACACTGACGTCACGCAAATCCTGCATCGCGCAAGCAGAGTTTACCACGCAACTAGCATATATACAACGTCCCGACATCAACCGTCGGGCAGTTGCCCACCAGACACAACACCCGTCTGGTCGGAGGATCCTCCCTTTTCTAAGGATGAGTGAACTTTACACCCTGTTCCTCATGCCTCTAAAAATATATTTCTCACCTCAAAACACACAGCTATAGTCAATATAACATGTCTAATAGCCTGATTGAAGGGGTTATCTAACCCAGTGCCGATGGTCTTGAATATAGCGTCGATGTGTGACTTGTGCCTGATGACCGACTCGTCGGAATCCAAGGCTAACTTCACGCAGTCTAGGAGGACTGCCTGTAGGAGGAAAATTGTATTTGGTTAATTTAGAGATTAGCAAATTAGGTGCAGGGTACCTATATAGATGAAAATTTTTGTATTCATTGGAAACAAAGTTGAGAAATTATGTTGCGCGATTAATACAAAACATTTTACAGTTGCCAGTAACACTGCAACATGCTTCCCGTAACAAAGAAACATGTTGCAAAAAAAAAATATTGTGTAGCTTTAAAGATACATTTTTTTTTCTCGATTTTGGTCTGCAATCAGTCAGTCAACTATGAGTAGATGTGGAGTAATTTGGGCATCCAAAGTTACTGAAGAGATAATTATATGAATGAGATTTTTTTTTCCATTGCTACTATTTTGTAAGAAAATATATTCCGCGGAGTAGGCAGCGCTTTGATTAGTATAATGATGCATTTCAAATATTGAGTGAATTCAGTAAAAACAAAAGTTTTATACTTAGTATAAACATTTCTATCTCACTTGGCATTTTTATGCAAATATTCGTGCTATTTAGGCATTCCAAAATATACCCTGTTCTTATTGCAATAAAGTTAATTTTGTGTTAATAGCGAAATAACGTAAATATGTGCAATAAAATAAGCATTACAATGGGACACGAAATTTTATTCAGAAATTGGCAACTTAAAAACGGATAAGATTATAACCTAAGATTGTTCCCGAACGAGTTGCTGTTAGCAATAGAGTAAGTGTGATGAAGTGTTCCTACCTTCAAAGCATTTGTTGACGCTGAGTTGATGTCAGCAACGTCAGATAGCCACAGCTCAGTGACACAGATGTTTACGAAAGCTGGTAGGTTGGGCATGCACAGGTTCAAATCCAAACTAATAAAACAAAAATGAAATTGATTAAAATAAACGTAAAATTAAATCAATTATTAAAAAACAACCGACTTCCAAAATAAAACACTAAAAAGTAAAATATTACTTTAATTTCGGAAGTCGGTGTCTTTGGATCTGTATTTTAGTTTTTTGCCACCAACTTCCGAAATTATACTTATTTTTCATAGTGATTTTTTTTTTGGAATTCGGTTGTTTTTTTTTTGTAAAATGCTTTTTATTTTTCACTCTTTAGTGGGTCAGGTTGTAATTTATCCAAGTTACAGTAGCCTAATTTCAAATGCTGAAAGCTGATGTTTTACAAAATATTGCTTTTCCCGATGCAGGGTCGTTAATTGTTGAGGAGTTCTCCTAGTAAGAACCACGAGAATTGGAACTGATGGTGACTTCACATATGCATTGTGACGAGCAAAAATTTCTTAGCAACCATATTAAAGTGCCTAATCGAATCGCAACCGTGAAACTTACTTAGCCAGAGTCCCAAATCCCTGCGTCAGTACGGCCGCCCAAGCCTGCACTTGGCCCGTATCGTTGGCGGGAGGCCGGGCCGCCATCAGTGCCCTCGTCAGCTGTACCGCTAGGGCTGCGGTCATGTTGCTGGCGTCGCGGGCGTTTGAGAATAGAGCGTGTAGAGTGTGGAGGCAGCATGTCTTTATGTACACGTTGTTGTGGGTCATTAGTGAAAGGATTGCTTCGCAGATTGACTGGAAAAGAAATGTTTCATTTGGTAATGTATTTTGATTGAATGGTAAAATGTGCGTATTTTTGGACCCTGGAAAAGGTGAAGCAGATTTCAGTGACGAAAAACGGCCAACCGCGTGTCGGACCACGCACAATGAAACGTTTCGTAGTTCGGATGACTTTGAGACTAAATCTGTCTGTCTGTCTGTCACACCTGGATATCTCAAGAACTACTAATGCTATCAACTTGAAATTTAGAATAGTTTTAGTTGACGTTTGCCCAACTATTCTGCAAACAAGAAATTTAAAAAAATATATCTTTTTTGCAAAAAGGACTGAAAAGGGGTCTTAAAAATTTGAATTTCTTAGTGGCATGTGGGGTATCATATGAAAGAGCGCTGTTTGCACATTCTCAAACAGTTTTTTTTTTTGGTCAGCATAGTTTCCGACTTTTGATGAAAAATGTAAAAAAAAAATACCGTTGCCCCCCTTATCTCCGAAGTTTTCATAGATAAAAATCTGAAATTATTCTATGTGAAAGAAGTTTATGTAAAGATTACAGGAAAAATAAAACGATGTCTCTAAATAGCACAGTTTTTCAGAAATCATCAACATCATATATACGTAAGGAACCCTCGGTGCGCGAAAAACGGTAAACTTAAAAAACTCAATTGAGAATCTTAAGGAGCAGATCATGAGCATGCATCTTGAAATTGAAACGCTAGGTTTAGAGAATGCTTCGTTGAAACAACAAATATCTGACGAAAAGCTTAAAACTGAGCACTTCAGGAAAATGTACAGAAGCACCAATTCCAAAACGACTTCTTCATGCAATACAAGAATCTCCAAGAAATATTTGCCTAATAAAAGCAAACTATCGGCTAGAAAACTAGACCTAGACATCGACTTCCATACGCCTGAACCAGCTTCTAGCAGTACTGTTACTGATATTCTTAGAGAAGAAAATAAAAATGAAACTAAAGAAACACACACAAAAAATATTGATTCAGCACAAACGGATTTCATTGCTATTACCAAGAAGAATACACTAGAGCCCATCTCACAAGAAGAAGAACAAAAATACAAACAAGCGAAAATAAGTAACAAACCTGGATATGGAAAGATACTTATTCTGTCGGATGACCAAGGTAAAGGTATAGTGCAAGGGCTACTGGAGAAGAAAGAAGAAAATAAATTTATTATAAATAATTACGCCATAACAGGGATTAGGAAACCAGGTGCGACTACAGAAGAAGTCTTGTTGGGTTGTTATAAATTGACTAAAAACTTTACAAAAAATGACAACGTGATTTTAATGACAGGTAGAAATGACTCGAACCCTATTAAATTTATGGCTGAAATATCTGCAGCAGTTAGGATTCTGAAAAATTGTAACATCTTTATTGTAAATATTAAGTACAATGCATTTCTGAACGAGTGTAAACTTAATTATCATTTAAAACTGCTTGCACAAAACTATAAAAACTGCATTTTCATTGAAGCAAATGGCTACAATAGCGTTATAAAACAACTTATACACAAAATAAACGTTGTTCAATACTACAACAAATATCTTATGTTCAACGATAACATAGTTTTAAAGGAAAAATCAAAAGATTCAGAGCATATAATAGAAACTCCAAAAACTGTGTCATGTCCGGTAGTCAATATCAGTGCCATATCGGTTGAACCGATAAATCAACCAAAGAAAGGCACTATTCCTTATTATTTTCAAAAAACTAACAACCCACAAACTATGCCTAAAAATGTGGCTGCGGAGAACATAGTGGTAAGTAAAGAACAATTTTTTCGTTCCCAATAAAAATAAACATAATAGAAGTAGTTTTTCAGTTCTACACCAAAATATAGCTGGGGCTTTAAGCAAACTTAATGATATAGATTTGACTATTAATGATATGCGTGAATCTGGTATAAATGTAGATGTAATATGTTTAAGCGAACATTTTGTTGTTAAAGGGGAAGAAAAGTACCTGAAACTTAATAATTTTCAACTGGGTGCTATTTATTCGCGGCCTGATCAGCGACGAGGGGGAACATGCATACTTTGCAAAAATCACCTCCAAAGTACTGAAGTAAAAGAAATAAAAGAATTCTGTATAGATAAACACTTTGAGATTTGCGGCCTTGAAATCAAATCTATACATGTAATCATACTATGTGTATACAGAACACCCTCATCTAACATGAATATATTTTTTGAAAACTTAAATAAAACTCTATTAAAACTACAACATAAAAGAAGTAAAATAATAATAGCAGGAGACTTCAATATAAACCTTCTACGTAAAGACAATAATAGTACAAAATTCAAGGAACTCGTTTCAAATTATGGAATGCGGTGTCACATTCAAGAGGCCACTAGATTGAACACATGTATCGATAATATCATCAGTAACATTCCAAATGTAATAGGTAAAACTCATAATGTCTGTTTATCTGATCATAACACAGCGCAGGTTGTTAAATTTGAATATGATCAAAAACCCATAACAGGTTACTACTTCATGTCATTAAATGATCTGAGCAAAGACAATGTCATCAAATTCATTGAACACATAAGCAAATTATCTTTTTCAGAGATTTATAACATTTCTGACACGAATAATGCCTTTGAAACCTTTCACGACACAATAACTCTTTTCTATAAGTTATGTTTTCCGCTCATCAAAGTAAAAAAACAGTTCAAATGCAGTAAATTAAAATGGATAACAAAAGGGATTAAAATGAGTAGTAACACTAAACGGCTACTGAGATATAAATATTATTTAAACAAAACAAGTGATAATAAAACTAGATTTAAGGTATATTCAAATTTGTTAAGAAAATGTATCAATAATTTGCAATCTTTATGTAATCTAAAACACATTGCGTACTCAAAAAATAAGGGTAAAGCGTCATGGGATATTGTCAAACGGAGCACAGGTAGCGTAAAATCTCGTGAATACATTAATAATATTGTTGACAGTGATAATACAGCTACATCAGGCTCTGATATCGCAAATGTATTCAACAATTTTTTAATTGATATTGTTGAAACAAACACAGCCTTACTAAACAACAGTAACAACCAAAGTAATATTAAAAGCAATGACAACAGCATATTTCTAAACCCTACTAATCCATCTGAAATTTTTACCATATTAAAAACATTAAAAAGCACTAAAGCAACCGGCTATGATGATATTACTACAGACCTCCTTAAAAATATCGCACAATACATTGCAGAACCACTTTCGTATATCATCAACTTATCATTTGAGCAAGGCTACTTCCCGGATAAACTTAAGATATCTATAATAAAACCACTGCACAAAAAAGGTTCTAAAACAGATAAAAATAATTACCGACCTATTGCGCTGGTACCAATCCTATCGAAAGTCTTTGAAAGAGTTATGTACAAAAGACTTCTCTCTTTCTTTGATAAGTATAATGTTCTTGCTAATGAACAATATGGGTTTAGGAAGAACAGATCAACGTCACTCGCAGCGTTTAGCCTAGTCAAATCAATCTTAAACAATATTAACGCTAAAGTTACAACATCAGCTCTGTTCTTAGACCTAAGCAAAGCTTTCGATTTTGTTCATCATTCAATTCTACTCGATAAATTGAATAAAATCGGTATAAGAGGTCCAGCCTTAGAATGGTTCAAATCATATTTATCTAATAGAAGCCAAATCACAAGGATCACTAAATTTGAAGAAAAAACTAACAATATCACCAATTTCGATTCCCAACCTCGACTTAATTACTTTGGTGTACCGCAAGGAAGCATTCTAGGACCACTGTTATTCCTTGTGTATGTTAACGATCTTCCTCAAGCAGTAGAACAAGATTGTGTCCTTTTTGCTGATGACACGACGGTTATTTTAGACTGTAAGAACGTTGAAACCTATGAGTCAGTCATAAATAACACCTTAAACAATATTATTACATGGTTAGATAAAAATGCTTTAAAAGTGAATGTAGCAAAAACTAAAATATTAAATTTCAAAACGCAAAAGAGTAAATGCCTCCAACTTAAAATATCTCATAGGAACCAATTAGTTGAACAAGTACACAAAACAAAATTTCTGGGAATAACACTCGATGAACACTTCACCTGGAAAGAACATATTGACGAAATATGTATGAAAATAAATAGATTTGTTTATGCTTTAAAAAAAATTAAAGACGAGACATCTAAACCAACTGCGATAATGGTATATCACGCCTATATCTGTTCCATTATTCGGTATGGTATCATTGTTTGGGGAAATTCTTCGGAAATTTCTAGAATACTAATAGCACAAAAAAAATGTATTCGTGCAATCTTTAACATGGACTGGTCTGAATCATGTAGACCAGTGTTTAAATCACACAAGCTTCTTACTGTTTCTTGTATTTACATTTTCGAAATCGCAAAATTTGTTAAAATGAACTCTAAACTATTTGAAGCTAATAACAATTTTAACAAACGAAAAGTCACACAGTATTTATTGAAAATCCCTGTACCTAGGATAGAACTATTCAGGCGCAGTTGCGTGTATATGGCGCCACTTATATATAACTCATTACCTAACTGGATAACAGAACTACCTTACAAAAAATTCTGTGTTTTTTTGAAAAAATGGTTGATATCGCATAGTTTTTATTCAATCGGCGAATTTCTCAACAAAAAAACATGTCAATCCTACCACTTCAGGAATGCAATGTAGTACCTTAGTTATTTAAGTTACTTTGGTTAGTAAGTTAGTTACCTCGTCGTTTTCCTACTTACTTGTACATTACCTACTATTTAAATATGCATATACCCAATGTGTTTAAAATTTTAATTCAATTTGGTATTGAATTTAATAAATTGTTCTTTATGTTCATAGAATTCTCAAGCTAAACTGTCATTTGTGTATTATTGTATGTTATTGTTTAACATCCTTTAAATATTTGCATGCCATCAGTGCATGGCGGAATGTGTCTTTGCACTGAATTTTATTTAAAACATCTTTTGTACCACATTTTATGCAAATAAACGATTTTGATTTTGATTTGCGAGTCCAACTCGCTCTTGACCAGTTTTTTTTTTATTTTGAGGTTAGGAACCCTAAAAAGATGTAAAGGAAAAACGACTACATAGCTTTTTTTAACGTCTTCTAATAATGTGACATTGTGCCGCCTTTGAACATCGAATGTTGGGTAGGTAACCTACTTAGTTCTTTTTACTTATCATATCTATCATTGGATTTATTTATAGGATGGCAATATTATTTCCTCTGCTCAAAAATTAAACAAAAGACAATTTTTTTGAATGGTTTGTTACTAGATACCGATAGGTTCTTAGCGTAAACTTCGATTTGTTGTAACTGTTGTGTGTGCGATATATTTTTTTTTTAATAATTGATTTGCTATATTTGTATTTCTTGCGTGTCCCGAATAAAATATTTTTCTTTCTTTCTTTCTTTCATTTCATCACAGTGATAAATTGATAATATTTCGAAGGCCTGATAACCTTTGGGGGCAATAGTCATCGTTCATAATAATTTCAGCCGAAAGACGTCCACTGCTGGACATAGGACAATGGGGGGGTTGCCATACTAGCCACGCTTGGCAGGCGGGTTGCCGATCGCAGTATGGCGTTAAAGTGCATAGACAATGCTGCTGCCCGTTCTCTAGTAAGTCCCTTAGTCGCCTTTTACGACACCCACGGGAAGAAACAGGATAATATAATAATAGGCGTAATAGTAAGTCATCATTCACAGTCACAAAAAAATCCTATTATGAACATACCTTAATATAATCCTTGCTAAACGCTGGCAATACATCTCTAAGCAGGGTAAGTGTGTGCAATACAGTTCTATGACCAGCCAGCAATGCTTCCGCCTTGATCTGGGACAGGCAGTACTCAGCCACGCGGTTTGAACCTGGGTGGAGCTTTGGTACCTGAAATATAAAGCCTCTTTAGTAACACAGTACATTTAAAATATTCTAATTATCCGTAATGATGATAGAACCGGGAAGAGTGGTGGTGTTGCCATTTATTTGAGTACTGAGTACAGTACGATTATCAGCACATCACTATCTTCTTACTCGGGGTCAGCAGACCATCTATTTTTCGAAATTTCTTTTTTCTTGTTTAAAACGTTGCCCCACACTAGGAATTTCACCTGTATTGTGGGTGTTTTTACAAACATTTAAGCTCACATACACAAACAGCCAGACCCGAAACAACAACTTGTAGGTCATACAAATATTTGTTCCGTGCGGGAATCGAACCCGCGACACGCAGCGCAGCAGTCAATCGCTTAACCACTGCGCCAACCGTGCCGCTTTGCATCACGTTAAAAACCTAAAAACCTCAGTATCAATTACTTTAACTCTTTTCATTTGCTTTTTAATGATTTCGGTCCCTCTTATGACCACGTGGTCTTGATGGGCGATTTTAAAACTAACCCTCTTAAAAATTATAGTTGTACTCACAAACTTCAATCTCTCTTATCTTCTTTTAAACTTAGTATTCTGACTCTTTCTGCTACTCTTCATTTCCCTAACTGTACCTCTTCTCTTTTGGACCTGATGATTATCTCTAATTCTAATTTTAATTATTTATTTTATTTAATCACCATAATTATACTAAGAATTTTTATATTGACAGTATTTTAGACTATTAAGCACTAATCTAGTACTAAATGTTTGCATGCCTAATTTAAGGAAGAATGTCTAAGGATCTCTAATTATTAACATCTGCATTTTTTTCTGTAGGTTCTTATTGTATTTAATAATATTGTATTGTATTGTACTGACTGATTGACATGCTATTATTACATTTGAATTTTATTCCTTTTTATTTATTACTGTAATAAGGTTGAAATTTAACATTTTTGTATTATTATAACATTTTTACTGGTATTCAAATGATTTGACCTTAATTTGTATTTTCAATTATTTTATTTTCATAATTCTTTTAATTATAATTCCTTTAAATTTGTGTAAATTAATTAATAATAAATATGATTTGCATGCCCATGTGACGGCAGAATATGGAGGACTATTATAATAAAACATCTATGTACTAATTACCCATGTTTGTAAACCAATATATGATTTGATTTGATTAATAATGTATCTGTTCACGGAAAATCGTCCCCTTACCCATAATTCCTAGCCCGGTCTCACCGACCGATTTCCAACCCATTTCTATCCTCCCTTATCTCTCTAAGTTTTTCAGCACAGAGTTCATCAGCATATTTCTACCTTTATCTCTCAATCTGGTTTTCAACATGGCCATAGCACAGTAGCGGCTCTTTTAAAGGTCACAGGTGACATCCGCTGGGCTATGGACCAGAAATCTTGCAACGTACTTGTTCTTTTGGACTTAGCAGTGCCTTTAACTCTGTCGATTACGAAAACCTGATTTAAGCATATTTTTAAGTAAATTAGTGTATAAAGTGTAGCATTACCTTAATCTTCTGATCTTCAGAAGGTATCATGAAACAGCTGCCACGCAAGACTGAAGTTACGGCGTGTTGAGCTGCTTTGCGGACCTAAAAGATTATTTTAGTTTTAAGCTATATATTATCGTTAGTGATCCTACCTTGGAAGCCCAGGGTTGCGGGTTCGAATCCTGACTTTGTGACAATTGGACCACAATGCATTTTGGCACAATTATGTTTTATCTGTGGTGTTGTGGGGCAGCCTGGGAGAGGCCTATGTCCAGCAGTGGACTGCTATAGGCTGAGTTGATTGATTGATTGATGTTTTATCTTTTGTACATTATGACAATCTAACAATTAGACCCTTTATATCACAATTATTTTTTGTCATTTCCACATTCATATACATTAAGACTTTTGTACATTTTGACACTACGACTATGTTGCCCATTGATGTTTTGTCTTTGTTAACATTTAGTATCCGGCGTCTATATTTTTCATTCATAAAATAATCAGAAAGTGCATGTTTAACAAACCTTAGGCTTAGAATGCAATGCAAACGCCAATACAGACTCGAAAATCCTCATCGTCGACGAATCACCCCACAAGGCATATTCCTGAGCCCTTAGCAACACAGACAGACAACCAATAGCACTCCTCAGTAATGCCCCGTTCTCACTTTGTTCATTCTTCACAAGTATATCCGTGAAGATTGTCGCGGAATCAGAGAACTGTTTTCTTAAAACTGCTTGTGGTACTGCCTTTATACCCATGGACAGTAGTGTCAGAGTTGCTACTAGGTTTTCTTCCATTTCTGCTGATTTTAGAGTTTCCATCTGCAAACAAGGGTATTATGAATATATAACAGTATTATACATGTTAAAAGCAGTTTCATTATTGACAGAACTTATTTCCATAAAGAAATTCACAATTAAGGCGACGATAACCGACTTTTAATGATTTTATACTGAAGATCACGTCTAAACGAGTAGGGTTAATGATTTGAAAAAAAAAAGCATTTTCTCAATAACTTGATATGTGAATATTTTAGATTATGTTCATATTACATAGTGAAATTAATTTGTAAAGTTATGTCTAACGCGGATAAAAAACTGAGAATGGCGCAAAATCTACCAAGCATATTTTTCTGAAACCTTCACCAATTTAAAGATAATTTAATTATTGATCTTTTAGTATGCGCGTTTTATTAAAATACCTTTTGGTCTGTGTATAATAAATTAATAATGCGTCAAATTGGGGACAGCGCTCCTTGATGGGCGAGTCCAATTACTGGCTGAACGTACCACGCGTTGCGTGAGCTCAGTACAGAACACGCAAGCTAACCACTCAAGGTCACTGGCGTACATCTCCGTCTTAATACAGAGATGTACAGGGAGGGGCATGGACCATTTTGGTTACCCATTGAAAGGGTTTTCGATAGGGATTTTCTAAGCGGTTAATCAAAAACCTATACGATATGGGTAACCCTTTTACTGGGTTCAAGCAAAAACCCATTCAAAGAGTTAGATCACGATAAAGGTAAGCTCATAAACGTTTTCTCTTAACCGTGGTTGTACGGTCCCTGGTCACAGTTACTTTGCAAAAAATGGATGGCGCTATTTGTACTGTACAAGTCCATCTCTTTTCACATCAAAACAATGATGGCTCCAACACGTCAAAGTATAGCTATCGTATTTTATTGAGTTGCCCTTTTGTAGTAGTAAAAACTTAAGAGCACTAGATCGCCTACCATAGGACACGGCAGATCTGAGGGCTAATTGCGTAACACACTATCAGTAGGAATCGGTTTCAATTTGACAGTTCAACAACATTCATTGCGTTATTTACGTTGTTGAGCAGACATTTTTTTCTACCGTATGAAGCAATGGATTAGCAATATACTTCAAAATCTTTCCGATTCCGATTCAAACTGTGTTACGCAATTAGGGTACAGGTTCATCATTTAAACTCACCAGTGCTGCAAAGTACTCAGTGGTAGACTCCTTGCCACCTTGCTCTTTGATAACCTCAGTGACGGCAGCCAGAACAGCCAGCATCTCCTTGTGAAGACCATTGTTTGAGTCAAACCTTGTCAATAACCTAGAGGAACATTGATTGTGTTTAATTAGTAATAAGTTGTGGTTTAATTAGAAATCATCCCTGTGGCTTATTCTCTTGCAGCTAGCTATATGAAAATAGTTCAAACCATGGTTAAAATATTTGACAGTCAGCAAGATGGTATGGTGATAATAATCTATATATATAAAAGAGAAGTCCACTCACTGACCACTCATCACGAAATCTCGGAAACTACTGGGCCGTGAGTTCTAAAATTTGGCACAAGCACTCTCTATGGGGTGCAGGCGCGCACTAAGAAAGGATTTTTATAAATTCGCACCTTAAGCGGTTGAAAAGGGGTGCCAAAGTTTGTATGAAAGTCCTATGTTTTTAAAGTTAGAGACATGAATGTTGGCCTGATTGTTCCTTTCGACTTCTAGGTGCTCACTAAGAAAGGATTTTACGAAATTCGGCGCTTAAGGGTGAAAATAAGGGTTTTTAATGTTTCTATGAAAAATGTACCAAATCCAGTTAAGATCCAAATTGAATCTTACGGCGACGAGTTATTGCATACTTTACATTGAAATTAGAATTCGGAGGCCGATAAAGATCTAAATTGAATTTTACGACAACGCGTTAATGCATATTTTACATTGAAATAAGAATTTTTGGAAGTTCCTTGAGGTTTATTTATCTTTAGTTTTTGCCAAATGTCAATTTATAGGTGGCCAGTATGTTTCAGTAATACGCAGGCGTGATAACGTTCTAAAGTTTTATGCCAATTTATAAATGGCCAGTAGACTTCTTGGCGGGAAAGTGAAGCGTCATGTTCAGCAGTTTGTTTAATTTTTCAAAATTTGTGTTTAGCCGAATATTAATGTGTAATAATGGTGGATTATTAACCATTAAGTGTTTGTGAACGTGCACTAGTGTAGGCAAATGAAACAAAACAGTGCAACTTCGCTTCAAGTTCTCTCAAGAAGTCCGCGTGAGGACTCAGTAAAGTGCCACATCTTTACTGAAACTCAAGGGGAGTGGGCGGGGATATCATCATCATGCATTTATAATTCATTTCATCAATATTATACAAGAACTAAAACTTGACATTGGCTAAATGCACAAACCGTGCGAAGCCAGAAGGAAAAAAAAAAGAAAAAAAATGGCCAGTATTTTTCAATAGGCAGGCATCTGCTAAAAGATTATGAAATGAGGTTCTAATTGGTATTCAGGTAATTTGAACGTTGCAGTTATAGCAATAAAGTCGAGAATGCAAAGGGGAAATCTTCAAAATGTATAAAAAAATGTCGCGGCATGCAAGCCGATCGTTTCAAAAAACGAAGTCATGTATCAATCACAGAATACAGAATACTGTGAAACCTAAGCGACACAAGTTCAAGCTATTATTACCGAAATTTCTGTTCTGCGATATTTTGTTATTATTACTAATTTGCTTTGAAATAATTTTCATCGGGAGTTTCCTGTTCAGGATAAAGCGGCAGGAAACGCCCGGGTGTCACCACTGTGTGGATCGCCCGGAGGACACGGTGGAGCATACGGTGGAGGTCTGCCCGGCTTGGACGGAGCACCGCCGTGTCCTCACGGAGGCGATCGGCGGCAGCGATCTGCAAAAGTGCATGGGAGACCGTCACCTCCTTCTGCGAAGCAGTAATGCTCGCGAAGGAGGAGGCGGAACGCGTGAGGATGAGGCAGGGTTCGCGCCCTCACGCCCTTAGCCGCCGCAGGAGACGCCCCGGGCGTCGGGAGTCGCAAGCTGATTTCCGGCCACCGTAGGCGCGGGCCTGCGGACGGTGAGCGATGGGTAGCTCGCCGTCCGATAAGGACCAGGCCCGGGTCGACGGCGCGTTGTGTTTCACGCGCGCCTCAAAGAGATGTCAGCACCAACTGACGGGGTCCGTTAGGGCCAATGCCTGCCAGGGTTGCGAGTTTGTCCGAAAGGGATATCGTGGCCCTGGCACACAGGCAACGGAAGGAACACGGGTGGGTTTTCGTCAGTAAAAGTCTGACACGCCCTCCCGCTCAGCCCAGAGCGGGAGAAGTTATTTGATAATTTCCCACCCAAAAAAAAAGGATGGTTCAGGAGCTGCTTATGGTTTGAAGCGTAAATACGTTGCTGAGATGTCTTGCCATGGCACCTACGGAACCATCTCTGAACTCATGGCAGCGGGAGAACTATTCCCATTTGAGTTCCAGGTGTTTCAGGATGGTACTTTTATTGCTGGTTTTTCGGGAAGCACGGCAGGGAGTCAAAATAATCCGATTCTCAGGAAACTTTAGTGAAGGTCATTTTGATGTTTTAATTCCGTTGGCTAATTTAAACTTTCACACTATCACTCAGTTGCAGAAACGATCTTTAAATTTTAAAGACTACATTAAACACTAATGTAGCATTAAATCATTGCACAAAACCATTTTTTATTTTATTTTAATGCTCCATTAAATTTAACTAATGAAATGTCAAACCTAATGAAACCGGATATTTTAAACACTTTTACGTTGCACGTAACTTCATTAGCGCCCATTAGCAGGTGGTGAACTTTAAGTTTGACATTTCAGATTTTTTAATTTTAATGGGCCGAAAAGCATCCATTAAGAGCAACATTAGTGTTTTCTACGGTACTTGAATGCATTTCTGTAATTGAAAGATGTCTTTAACCAGTCTTTCGTCATTATCTGATTCTTATTTAGTAGATTTACCTCGCCGTCGAATCCCAGACCGAGTGAATTCATTTTTAAAACATGATGGAAAAGAGTTTCGTGTAAAGTATAGAATTTCCGAAGAGGCAGTTCTTCAAATTTGTAACCTATTTGATTAAGATTTAGAACCAGTGACGCAAAGAAATAAATCCATTAATGGCCTGACACAGCTTTTAATATGTTTGAGATTTTTCGCCACTGGATCTTTCCAGCAAGTAGGTATTGGGTGATTTAATAAACATAAATAAATCAACAGTTTGTCGGAAACAGGTTGGGTCGGGTTGTTTGTCAGTTTGTTTATACAAAAAGAATCCCGTGAGCTAGCAAAATTATTATTAAGCCACCTCTATATTAAAATGCCAGACCGGACGGAACTACGTAGAGTTGCAGAAGGTTTTTATGAAATTGATGGATTTCCACGTGTGGCCGGAGCTCTAGACTGCACACATGTTAAAATTATTAGATTAAGGGGGATGCGCTAAAGTAGCCCGCAAAATTCAAATTTTATTACGTTTTTTGCAATTTGCAGGTCAGTAACACGTATGTTGATCTAATTATGATTTGCGGCCATAACCAATATGGCTTTACAGAATTATAATCATTAGAATATGAATCAGAAGTATAAAAATTGCAAAAAACGTTGGTAAATTTGAATTTCGCGGGCTACCTTAGCGCATCCCCCTTAAACCAGATTATTTAAACTACATTGAACCACAGAGTACACTGAATACACATAAATCAACTACATTTACTTTATTTTATTCTAAAATTGTACGTACGGATAATAACAGAACGCAAATGTTCACTCTTTTCGTTCAATATGGTAATTTGTTCCTGGCAATATTGTTTAAAGTCTTCTTTAACTAAAGTGGCATTAAAAATGTCTAATGCTATCTAAAATTTGTTTGTGCAACTTCATTAAAGTAATGAATTCATTAGCGATAATGTTGCTTTATGTAATGAAGTGTTAATGGTGAGCTTTCTGCAACTGAGTGTAAATCTCATAAACACCAACGTATGAAACACGCGAGTGAAACCGCGCGGGTACAGCTAGTAAATATAATAATTACTGAATCCAGATGCTAAATCCGTTGGTTATTAAAAAAATATATTGCTGTTCTATACATTTTGACCGATAAGTTTTCTGGGTCGTCAACTGGGTCACAAACCGGTACCGTAGTCACTTAAATATCAGTTAAAAAAATCCGTTTTTTTTTTGTGAATACTTCACAGAAGTGTTGGGTATCGATAACTAAACACGATAAAAAATAATAAAGAGATTTTCTCAACTTCCAGAAAAAACAACAATCGGTTGGGGCCATACCACAAAAAAAACATCATCAAAACTTTCATTTTTAGTTTTTCGCCTTTCGGTATCGATGCCCATCACGTCTGTGAAGTTTTGCTAGCTGATTTAATTTGACCCTGTATATGTCCCAATTGCAGTTTAGTTAAGGGCACGGCGTAGCATGCGCAGTTCATACAAACGTAATACCAAAATAATTTGTAAATCAAACGTATTCTTATGGTAGTGTGTATTTATTTCGATTGGATTGCAGAATATCTATGTTCCCAAATATAAATTTTGAAAGGACAATGTAAATGTAAAAGTATAAAGACGAGATAATTATAAGGAATTTAAAATTTCTATCTAAGAAAACTTATTTTTCCCATAACTCTTGTTTAAATCAGTGTCCATTCAAAATATATATTTGGATCAACCTGTTACTGACCTACAAATTGAAAAAACTTAAGAAAATTTGAATTTCGCGGGCTAGCTTAGCGCATCCCCCATAAGGTGTATTTTTATTGCTTCAACAGCTGGAAGAAACTAAATTATGTATTCCATTAGAAGACCTCTAGACTGACTGCCTTATTGGTGTAGTAGTCCCAATAGCTACTGCTGAGCATGAGGTCCTGGGTTCGATTCCCAGGTCAGGCTAAGTGTTATTGGGGGTTTTCCATCTGAAATTTCTCTTTAGCAGCCCGGAGTCTGGATTTGTGCCTGGTTGATGGCAATAGGTTCGCCCCCTATTACATGGGACTTAAACATAACTGGCGAAATGTGGTGTACTATAGGTGTACCTCTGCCTAACCGTTTGGGGAATATAGGCGTGATGTTATGTTATGTAATATTAGAGGATATTCTTGTATGTTTAGTACTTTAGTATGTTCCTTACATTCAACCTCTTATTCCTCCTCTTAATTGATAGGACCATATATATTATTATAATAGATAGATATTATTATATTTTAGTTAATTTTTAATTCAAATCCATTTATTCTTTAGTATGTTTTAGGCGATTAACACACGGCACCGCACACCGCCGCGGTAGGCGGTGAAGCGGATCTCAACGTCGCTTTGGCCTCTAATAAATCCGTTGATGCCTAACACACGTACACCGCCCGACCGCGCGGTGCTCTCACCATATGAAACCGCGGCGGTGCACGGTGCCGTGTGTTAATCGCCATAGGGTTTACTTATCAGTGATATAATTTATGAGAAATCCAGAAATACACATAAGTATTCTACTTGATATACTTACTTGCTAAAACTAATATTAGAACATTGACTCCAGTCAGATGCAAATGTCTGAAAAGTCTTATAGGTTCCAGCTTTGAAAGACCCAGAGTATTCAGTGTCTGAGGCATCATCTGTACTTTTCATAGACATATTCTCTAGTTCCTTAGCTATCAGCAACTCTGATTCTGCATCAGATTTCTTTTTGAGTGAAGCATGCCCATATGTCATCATGGCATCATGTTTAGAAACTGCCTGCTGGGTTAAACCTGTGCTTCCTACAAAATTTAAAATGTTATAATAGGGAGGTTTGTAGTATAGCTGTTAGAGATGCTGAAAAATAAATATTAGGGGAATGAAAATGGTATTTTTGTTTTGTTTCTGGTTGAGGTTAGGGGCCAAAAAATCTTGCTTTATTATCAACTATATCTAAATACATCGTATGATGAAGAGTAGGCAAATTTAAGGGTATTATTCAAAGATCAAAGTTAGGAAATATAACCCAGATTACCTAGATTCTCTTGAAAAAACCGGGACTTCGCCATCTCCCGGTATTTCTGTATTTTCGGGTTGGAGTTCGACGACTGGCCTTTCAGCCATCGCTTCCCCTTCGATTTTCCTTTCAGTTTGGATCTGAATTTACCCATTTTTCTTACTATAAAGCACGAGTTTCAATATAATAACACCGCACGTGGTTGCGGCTATTTGAAATGAAGTTGGTCGCAAATAGTTGTCAATAATGACTTAATGACATTGCCAATACACAGTTTAGCCAACTTTCCCCAAAGGTCCAAGCCACAGAGCGTGTAATGGTCCAAGCTAAAAGATGAGCGCATTGTAGAATTATGAAAGACCTAATTCAAAATAACTAAAATACTCTTTGGTATTAATTTATTTATTATTGAAGAAATTGATTTGCACTGTGTTTATTTATTTCCTAACTATAATTCACATGCTATTTACAGATAATTTATCAATAACCCATTGTTTGCACTAAAGGGTTTTTCAGATTTTGACACACATTGACTGCATTTCCAATCATGAATAACGCGCTTAATCAAGAACAATAACAAAAAACCATAAACAGACAGCATAACATCAAGCGTAACGGAACGCAGTTCTAATAATTTTTCTTCATTCACCTTCGCTTTACTTGTTTCATTGACGTTTTTCTTGTTTGTAAATAATAATTGCTGGAAATAGTACGCAATGTGAAATTGTACGCATTCCTCGTTCTATTGCACATTACGTAAACGTTAAACATCGTTTTGTAGTTGAATTGATAGCGCAAGAAATATCATAACCTAATGTGTGTCTTGTTCTGTTGAGGTGTTGAAGCTATGATAGAAGATAATGCCTCAATTTAGAAGAAAAAAGGCGTCCAAGTCGTTCCCAGTTAAAGTATGTACGCTAGACGCTGAATTGGAATTTAACCTTGAGGTGAGAATTTTGACAAATGTTGTTATTACGGCTAAAGAAAGATTACATTGTTATTGTTTATTGTCGAAGTTGGTGTGTAAGCGCGATCCTTGGCTTACAATGAGTAGGTTGTGACTCACCGTCACTCGGCTAACTCGTAAGTTACCCTAATAATACACACTAGTGATAATTGGGGCCTTGTTTAGTCATTATTTTCCTTTTTAGTAAAGTATGGCTGGTAGATCGTGTGTAATCGTGGTGTAGGTTCGATTCCGACTATTCCGAGTCATACATGTTTTGACATACATGTTATTTAGATTTTTTTTTGTTATGGATATGGTATTGTTGTGTTCTGGAAGATTACTTTAAATTCAACCACTCATTGTTATTGTAATGAATGGATTCCTTATTCATTCTCAATATATTCAGAAAGCAATGTTACCTCAGTAGGTACCATATTTGGAAAACCTGAATGCTTTACAATTGTTCACTATGACCCCAAAGGTTAAGAATGCAGACATTGAATTATGGATGGAATTACTTATGATAATGCAAAACAAGACTAGTTAATGCAAATCATTTCTAATTGTATGTAATTTACGTATGTAGCTATTCAATCAATGCATTTAACTAGAGACTATTCAGTTTAGTGCTATTATTAGGCACCATTTAGGTAACACAAAACGAATGAAAACCTCAAACTGTTGCTCTGTAATCACTATCATTGGCAAACACTTATTTTGTATCAGGCTGCTGATATACCGATACAGTCTTTGTGGATAAATTAAGTTTAATAAAATATGTATACTCAAATTAGACTAAGTGCGAATTTCACCAACGAAACTGAACGCAATCAGCACATAAACCGCGTTTAACAACTGTCAGTGTCATTATTTTTTTGGATTATTGACACTTACAGCTCTTGAACTCGGTTTAGATGTGCTGATCGTGTTTAGTTTCATTGGTGAAATTCACCCTAAGAATTAGCACTTCTTGAACTTAAAAAATTACAGATGCTTTCTCTTCACCACTTTCATAAATCTTGAGCCCACTAGTGCCAAGTCTCTTGGAATGCAAATGCAGCCAAAATTATGGCTTTCTCACACCTATCCCTAGACATAAGCCTTACATAAATGTTATACTAGCTGCGCCCCGCGGTTTCACCCGCGTAAGTCTCGATCCCGTGGGAGTATCGGGATAAAAAGTAGCCTATAGGTTAATCCAGGGTGTCAGCTACCTCCATGCAAAATTTTATCAAAATTGGTCCAGCCGTTTGAGTGTGAAGAAGTAACAAGCACACACACACACACTCACTCACAAACTTTCGCCTTTATAATATTAGTGTGATAATGAAATCGTGTATTCTGTAAATAAAATATTAGAATCACTTTTACACGTCATATAAAAAAAAATATCTAGATGTAGCCAACATTTCCTATCTGACTACCCCTGAGAAGAAATGGAGAAACAAACTCAGGGGTCAAAGTCTCTATAAAGTCCAGACATAATCTTGGTTAGATCATGTAGATCCGTGTCTGAAATGGTCTTTTGAGGAAAGAACCACACAAATTTGAGTGGACCTGCCCAATCAGTGCAAGCATTTGTCAGTAATCGTGCAGCTCAACAATAAAACATATCCATATGCTGTACATGTAAATATAAACATTGTAGAATCTATAGTCGTCACACATTAGTCATAGGATGACCAGTAACTGAATAGTTGTTTGACATTTGATAACAAATGAACTCTACACTGATAACCGCATTACGTGCCAACATTGTTGTGGAACAAATATAAATATTATACAATTTAATGCAGTGTAGAACAATATTATGTAAAATGGACTATAAATAAACTGTGAACTCAAAAAGTTTGAATACAAACCTGCTTGTCAGAGAATACAGAAATAAAGAAATATAGACTTTTTGTGGAGCAATCAAAGTCAAATTTATTTCAAATAGGCACATACATTTGAATGTCAAGAATACAAAAAAAAAATAGAATTGATTCTAGTTGCCCCTTCTAAAAGGTAGTTTCGTATGGAGAAGAATGGGCAAGAAACTCCACCGTTACTCTTTTAAAAATGTTTCACAATATTTTGTTTAAGTACATTAATTATATATGAAGACGATGCACCTAGAACAAAATTACTATACCACAATAGGTAAAAATAATTAAAAATGAAGCAATGAAAAATAACTTGATCAATTGTAATATAACTCATTGGTATAAATTAATAAACTTAACTATGAGATAGATACTGCTGGTGCTCACATATTTACAAACATTGTAAAAATATATGTTTTCCAAAAAAAAGAAAAAATAATTCAGTGTGTGAATCCATGTAGAGATACCTTATGTCTGGTTATCTCCTATTGACTAAAACCCCACAATGTTCCTTCTGCCACCATTAATTGAGACTGTTGAGAGAAGCTCTTTAAAACTTTTTAAATTAAATACCGCAATACAGTTCCTCTTGCTTCATTTTTTTGCTATTGTATTTATGTTTATTATAGTATATGCTTTATATATATGTATTTATTGTACTTATATCTAAATGGTACACCACACCACTGACTACCTGCAGTACCTACCTATTGTCTCTCTTTCTCCCTTTAATCCATCCAAACGTTGTCTGTAAAAGATGGTGTTTAGCGATAAGACCGCCCATTGTGTCACCCTATGTAAATTTTCAATATTTATATCTGTAATTTTTATGGTGTAGATAATAAAGAGTATTCAATTCTATTCTACAGCAGTAAGCTTCCTATATTCTAGAAATGCCCCCTTTGGGGTGGCCTATGTCCAGCAGTGGACGTCTTTCGGCTGAAATGATGATGATGGTTCTAGAAATGAGCTAAATGACAATGTGTTCTCCATTAACTGAGTCATTATAGAAATTCACTGATATAATATAATAAATATTTAATATGCACTTTCATTGCAGTGGCGAGCAACGGGAAGAGATCTGTTTGATTTAGTATGCAGGACGATAGGACTGAGAGAAACATGGTTTTTTGGGCTGCAGTTCGAAGACACAAAACATTTTATAAGTTGGCTGAAGTTGGATAAAAGAGGTGAGCTTATTATTATCCTTCACAAAAATCCTGTTATTGTAGCCACAAAGTCCTGTTGGATTAATCTGGATAACGATGCTGGTGGTGTGATTAGGGTCATTACTTAAGGGTTTTATAAAATCAATCGGTCCACTGCTGGACATAGGCCTCTCCCAGGCTGCGCCACAACACCCTGTCCTCCACATTCCGCATCCAGTCTGTTCCAGCCGCCTTTTTAAGGTCGTCGGTCCATCTAGCTGGGAGGCGTCCCACACTATGCTTGCCGATACGCGGTCTCCACTCCAGGGAGACCCCCTGGAGTTACTACGAACATAAATCCGAAGTATCGGCCGAATGTTCGGCCATTGCTTGACTACGGCTAACTATGTCTAACTACGGCGAAAGAAAAAAAAGAAAAGTCAAAAAAGGAAACTAGGGAATTTATAAAACAGCCGAACTTTCGGCCGATACTTCGGAGTAACGCTTCGGAGTAGACCCCCTGGACTCGTCTGCTCCACCGGCCATCGGTTCTTCGTCAAACATGGCCAGCCCACTGCCACTTCAGCTTGCTTACTCTGCAGGCTATGTCGGTTATTCCGGTTCTCTTCCAGATAACTTTATAAAATATCTGTACCTAAATATTAAGCATTATTGCGGAATTGTTTGTTATCCTGAAGAAATAAAATAAAACATGATCAACCTAGTACTTTCTTATGTTGGAGTTATCTGCCATGGAGTAACAGCAACTTGCCAGTATATTATGGTATGCGGTTGCATATAGTGGATGCTTATGCACCATACCAGGATTTGCAACACCTTTTGACCTGAAATCTAATATTTTCAGCAACAACTTGTTAAACTTCAGGCTTCTGAAATAGAAAACAAATATTCATGTCCTGGCAACATTTTGATCTCTATTATTATTCGTCCTTTCGTTTTTAGGGTAACGTATGTTCGAATGAAAACCGATTTTTGTGCGAAAGAAATACATTCACACAAAAATCGCCGAAAAAATTGCTCGTGGGCGAGCACCCTTAAGGATCGTGTGTCTGTGTCTGTCCGTCTGTCACAGCTAATTTGATCCGAAACTAATGGACCGATTAAGTTAGAATTTAGTACCTACACATATCAATTTCTGTGACCCGGATATGTCACTTGACACTTTTGTGAGACAAATAAGAAAAAAAAAATGGTACACCATACAGTGTCAAATGAAAGAGCTTACTGCGAGGGTCTCAAGTAATTTTGTTAAATCATTTTAAAATAAATAGTTTTAAAGTTACTTAAGAAATCGATGAAAATTTACCTTCCCTCTGTCTAATCTCCATAACTACTGAGCCTAAATTTAACAAAAAATATAAATTATTATTTCTACATATAAATAGTTCTCTAAGTACTTATAGATTACAAGAAACCCTATAAAAAGGCTATGGTCTTAAAATAACTTGGTAAATCTCTAACTCTCAAAACTGTGCGTACCAACTTACATTTGCAGTTCGAATGTATGGAAGAACATGTTTTTAAACTACAGTGTTAAGTTTATTCTTGGGGTAAATGCATCCCTTCTACGACACCCTTCATTGTGCGTGGTCCGACGCGCACTTGGCCGGTTTTGCAAATCACTTAGAAAGTTAATCTAATTTGTATTTGTAATAATTACTTAAGTAGATAATCACATTATGCTAAGGCCATTCATTACACCTTATCTAGACTGTTGAATTGCAATGTTTATTATTACACTGAAGTACTTGATAAGAATATTAAGGGCGAATTTCACCAATGAAAACTGAACGCGATCAGCACATAAACTGCGTTTGGGAGCTGTCAGTGTCATTATTTTCTTTGTAATATTGACACTGAAAGCTCTTGAACTCGGTTTAGATGTGCTGATCGCGTAAAGTGAACGCGATCAGCACACGCTTAATATTCTTATCAAGTACTTCAGTGTAATAATAAACATTGCAAAGATTGGTGAAATTGGCACTTAGTAACTTTTAAGGTGTGTAATTTATTTATTTATTTTACAGTTTATGTACACACATATATACAGACAAGAAAAAAAAAAAAAAAAAAGAACAGAAAAATACGTACAAAGGTGATGCTTATTTCTAAAGAAATCTCTTCCAGCATACCTGCGACAAGGAAAGTAGACGAAGAGATGTAGACAACGTGTGTAAGATTAAAAGAGAAAACATAATACATAAAATCAAAATAAAAAACTTACTAATATTATTACTATACTAATCACTAATTTAAAAATAAACACACAATAAGAGAATATACTTACATACATACTTCTAAAATGAATATCATTGAAATATATATAAGTTTAAAATAATAAATACATAATATGCAACTATGACGAAGTGGAAAGATGTGTGTAATGTGTGTTTTATATCTAGTAATTTCAATGTTTTTGTTGATATGTTTGTTTGGTTGTAGTGGATGTTTGAATTGTGTTATTTGAAGTATCAAAACAATGTAATAAAAGATAAGCCACAGCAAGTTAACTATATACAAAATACAAGGCTATATTAATGGCCTGGTTACACCTAAGAATTTTAAAATGTTTATCGAAATCTAAAGTCATTTATTCAAGCTAGGCTGAGATTCAGCACTTTGCGAACGTCAAAGTTACACAAGACAGTCCCCCAAAACGCAAACCCTTCACCACTTCCTAGTGCTTTAGCTGGGAAGAAGTGGAGCAACAACCTCCCCAGCAGCACAGCTGTCTGTTCAGTTAGATAAAAATATTTTATACAATAGTACGCAAAATACTTCGAATTACGCAACACAAAACTTTAAATTAAATTATTTGCCATATGTCAGCTAGCACACGCTATTAAACCAACAAAAAAAAACATCGAAAACTATACTCAACCAGTTTTTTTTTTTTAAACGAAAACTGAACTTAGTACCGAATAAAAGCCTCCTGCAGGAATAAAGGGCGTGCCCATTTACATATAGCTATAGCTCGAAGTCACAAATGATAAACTAGCACCATCGAAGTAAATTAAATAAACAGTAAATTACTAATAACAAAAACAAAACCATGGTCAGCAAGACGACCAGTCACCACAAGCAGCACCCGTTCACGAGCATAACAAAAAGATCAGCCATTACCCCCTCGTCATATTTGAGGCAAGGAGGCAACCCGACCCCTGACTACCGCCAGCAGTGACATCTGAGGGAGCATGACAAAATTTGCTAGGCAAAGCACTTCAATATAGGACACTTACCTATGTTAGGCTCAAAGAACAAAAAGGCTCATTGAGTGAAAAAGCAGCCTACATCACGTTCTTTAAAACATCCACATCGAGAAATCCGTGGTATGGCAATTATTAAAATAGTCATAACGCGTAGTGGCAAACAAAAGACGCGGTGACAAAACGAAACTCGCGTCGTGCCTTTCCTTGTATACGACCACAACGCGTTGTGGCAATTCGCAGAAAAGCTTTTGATTTTTTTTTAAGAAATTCTGCAAATGACAATTTGTGACTTGTCTTTGCTGATCATGGACCAGTACACCGTGTAAAACTGCGTCTCCACAGTCTTTTTCAACATCAAGTTTAATCATCATCCCTATTCCAGTACAAGACCAATGCGTCTCCCAGATGCCAGGCACCCCATTCATGTTACTCTGCAAGCTGTACCCGGAGGATGTGGCCGAGGAGTTGATACAGGAGGTCACCCAACACCTGCTGTTCCTTCAAGTGAAGCAGGCGATACTTAGCATGGACATCTACTGCCCGCCTGAAGCGTCCGTCCTGCTTGCCAGTTACGCGGTCCAGGCTAAGGTTGGTTATGTAAGCTTGATGAATGTCATTTTTATTTAGTTGTTAGAAGGTTTTGTAGAATTAAGGGGGATGCTCTAAAGTACCCCGTGAAATTCAAATTGTCTTACGTTTTTTTTTTGTAATTTGCACGTCAGTGCCAGGTTGTATTGTGATTCAAATTACGATTCGTGACAACAACAACAGGCTATTTACAGAATTTTAATCAATACAATCATCAATCAACTCTCTCACAAATGTCATGATTTCATGATAAAATGATTTATTTTCTGTAAGTAGGTTTGTACAAATACTTTTTCACACGTCAATCATAATTTTAAAAAAAACTAGATGAGGTCGGCGTTTCGAATTTGACTACTCTGAGATGAAAGGCCGAAACAAAATCAGAGGTCACAGTCTCTTTTAAAGTCCAGACATAATCTTGGTCAGATCATGTGAAGACCATGTAGATTGGTGCTGAAATGATCTTTTGATGAAAGAATCAGACAGATTGAGGGGACCTGTCCAGTCAGTGCACGCATTTGTCAGTAGTCGTGTAGCTCAACTCGGAACTTGAGGAGCTCAACGATTCAACGAACAATACCAAAGAAAAAACATTTGGGTAGGCCGCATAAATTACTCAAACTGCCTGACCATCATTAAAACTGAAAAAAAAAAATCAAAAACAATGACCCACATAGTCCTCACATTCATAATAATTAAAATAATATAATACTTTACGAAGTAAATATTCATGTCATTGTTAATGTAAAATGGTATATAAAAAACAACAAAAGAAAACAATAAATAATTGAAAAAAAAAAAATATAAATCAAATCAAGATTCACTGTTTTATTGGAGCAGCTTCCCAAGCCTTTTTGACATATAGTCATTCAATAGGGTAATTTAAACGTAGACAGTTGTATTGATGATTTTAATTATTTTATTTCTGTAACTTCATACTTGTTACGGTCGCGAATCATACTTTGATCAACATACACCTGATACTGACTTGCAAAAGACGAAAGAAAATTTGAATTTCTGGGGCTACTTTGGCGCTTTCGTCTTCAGTCGCCGCTCAGGAGGCAGCAAGACTCGGCATGGGATTTTCGCGGCAGATTATTTGAATCTTATATTCATACTCTTGCCGTGCCGTGTGGTGCCGGACGTAAAGAATAGCACCATCCTATTTCTTCCCGTGGGTGTCGTAAAAGGCGACTAAGGGACTTACTAGAGAATGGGCAGCAGTGTTCTCTATGCATTTTAACACTATACTCCGATCGCTAACCTGCCTGCCAAGCGTGGCGATTATGGCAAACCATCCCATTGGGGGAGGCCTATGTCCAGCAGTGGACGTCTTTCGGCTGAAATGATGATGATTCGTGTAAACTAAGAAACGTACTACGGCCTCTTCCACAACTATCAGGTGAATTTGTAAACCAACCCTGTCCAGGTTAGATTCTTACGGAACCACTGAGAAAATGGAAATAGTAACACTTTCATCTGTACTTAGTAGGTTTTAACTTTATTTCTCACCTCTTTTTCCAAGAATTTGTGACTGAACAACATTATTAAACTGTAATTGAAAAATCATCGACGAAAATTGAGGTTATAAAATTAACTTCAACTGTCAAATGAAAAACATCTTTGTGGTGATTTTAAAATTATAATTTTGGGTTTAAGCATTTAAATTATCAAATCAAAGTACTGAATTTGGCAGTGGCACTACAAATTGGCATCAACAGATACGTTTTCTGATTTATTTGTTTACTTTTGGAACAGACTCTACTTGCAAGCCGGCGGCGCACCGCCGGTGGCTAAACAGCAACCAGAACCTCAAATATAAACCTGATTTTGGATAGGTTTCTGTACAGTGCACACTACGCCAATGTCTTTATTCTTACAATATCTTGTTTATTTCAGTACGGCGACTACGATGAGAGCGCATACAAGCCTGGTATGCTTGCAAGCGAAGACCTGTTGCCTCAGCGGGTCATCGACCAGTACCAGATGACGCCGGAGATGTGGGAAGACCGCATCAAAATATGGTAAGTACAGTCTCATCCAAAATACTATGTTCGTCACAGTCATATCCAAAATACTATGTTCGTCACAGTCACATCCAAAATACTATGTTCGTCACAGTCACATCCAAAATATGTTCATAACCATAAGAGATATTTTTGTCTGCTCATTGCACTATAGAATCTACTTCACAGCCTCAGCATTATATAATGCGTTGTAAGTCTTAGTAACAATGACAGACTGGTTATGTATATAGTTTGGCCATTGCCATAGCTTCAAAAGAAAAGTGATTCATAGAAATATGTTGAGAATTGATAAAGAACAGAATTTGAAAACTGACGAAGAAAAAACAAAAGATTTGGCTGTGCAACACTATGTATACGTCTTCTCTTGTGTAAACAATACAAGAATACTTATGCTGAGATAAAATCACAAGTAGCTGGCTGGCAGCGCGGCTACACAAAAACACAGCGGAGGCTGTTTTTAGCACACCATAAAGTTAAATGGCCATTGCAAAAGTTATTAAGTTGTCTGCTTTTATTTTCCTTAGAATGAGCATTTCTATAGATTTTACTAAAAAACTAGCGACCTGCCCCTGCTTCGTACGATTTTAATTATCCTAACTAATATTATAAATGCGAAAGTAAGTTTGTTTGTTACTTTTTCACGCCTAAACCACTGAACCGATCATCCTGAAATTTTGCATATATGTTGTCAGGTGTACAGAAACGGACAAAAGGTACCTTTCATCCCGAAAAAAAGTACTGTTCCCGAGGAAAACAACAATAACGTTCTTATGATAATAGATGGCGCCACGTGTTTTTCGAATCATGATTGAATTATATTAATATAGAAACTTTAATAGTGTGTTAAGAGTTTTCTGCCGCCAAACGTCAAACAACAAGCATTGTACAACCTGAATTGATTGTCAAATTCTAAATTAACGCGAGCGAAGCTGTGGGCAAAAGCTAGTAATACATAAATCTTCCGGAATAAATTATCTAAAGGATGGTGAAAACTGCATCAAAATCCGTTACGTACGTACGTCCGTCATTTAGTCACCTGCATCCGTCAAGGGGGTGATTCTACCTGTCATACTGAAGAAATGCTATGAAAATCATATCAAATTCGTAAAAAAATTAACCGGCCAATTGCGTGTCGGACCACGCACAATGAAGGGTTCCGTAGTTGGGATGACTTTATCTCAAGAACAAACTTAACATTGTAGTTGAAAAACATGTTCCCTTCATTCACTCCAACTGGAAATGTAAGTTTGTACGCACAAAATTTACCATGTTCTTTTAAGACCATAGGTTATCCTGTAATCTGTAGCATTTTTTATTTTTTCATATTTTAGGTTCAGAAGTTTCGGAAATAAGGGGGGGGGGGGGGGGTATTAGCAAGTTTTCATCTATTTTCTTAAATAACTAAACTGTATTTACTTTAAAATTATTTAAAAAAAAATACCTGAAATCCTTACAACAAGCCCTTTCATTTGATATGTCACACGGTACTGTCTGCAAAACTTTTTATTTTTATTTTCTAATTTGCGCCCCAAAAGTAACCATATTCAAAATTAATTTATCTACGTTACACGTCCGTGATTGGGTCACAGAAATTCATATGTGTATCACTACCAAATTTCAACTTACTCGGTCCAGTAGATTCGGAGCAAATTGGCTATGACAGACAGACATCGAGTGATCGTATATAAGTTCTGTTTTTTCCTTTTGAGGTACGGAACCCTAAAAACATAGATGCATCGAAATAGTCTGTCTACTGTTGTATAGGAATTTGTTCATTATGTTCCCCCGAGTCGGATATGAGTTTCATAGCGAAAGTTGTTTGGTATGACGGGTAGAATCACCCCCTTGACGGATGCATTTGACTGAATCGCCACCCTGTATAGAATTAATAATGGGAGATATTTCAATTTGTAATTAGGTATGCGGACCACAAAGGTATGTCTCGGGATGAGGCAGAGATGGAGTATCTGAAGATAGCACAAGACCTCGACATGTATGGAGTCAACTACTTCGCTATCAAAGTAAGGCTAAGCAGGTTTTACTAATGTAGCTTTTTAAATGATTTATATGTCAATTCCATTTTTTTTTTTTTTATGTCAACAACAGCTTATGCTAAATAACCATATAACCTCTGCCTATACCTTCGGGAAAACAGGCACGATGTTATGTTACCATATTACCATTAGCAGACAAATTGGTAATCGTGGATTATTATTATTATCAGATAGGAAGACCCTGCTACTCATTTCAGCCCTGGTTTAATAATAAGGCTGAATTATACACTTTATTATCAATGTCATAAAGTGCAAAAATGTACAAAAATAAACGCAGACTTAATAAATCAGCTCCTCAGACGTCGCTCGCGTCTTCAAGCTTACTTGCACTTTAAAACACTTAACAATAAGGTTTACTATTCAATCTCACCCTTTGAACAGCACTGAGACCCAAACCTTCTAAAAAAATACCCTTCAACCTTCTTTCCAGAACAAAAAAGATACAGAGCTCTACCTCGGGGTCACAGCTTTAGGCCTCAACATTTACGAGAAGGACAACAAGTTAACTCCTAAGACCACGTTCCCCTGGTCCGAGATCAAGCACATTTCGTTCGACGACAAGAAGTTTGTCATCAAATTCGTTGAGAAGACCACGAATAATTTTATATTCTTCTCGCCTAAGGGGATGAATAAATTGGTGAGTATTATTTTTTTGTGAAGATTTTAGTTTGAATCTTGACGTTTGTCACACGTACAATTAATGGGTTTTTATCTAGTTTTGTATGGCTAAGTATGCTGTATGGGTAAGGCTCTTCCATCCTTCCGAAAACGTAATACATCTAAACTCCATTTGAAATAAGATTAGAAATTAAGATAAACATCTTTTACAGTCAGCTCATTCGATTTTGACTTCTGTTACATTGGTGGCATGACAAATGGCAGCTGTAATAAACAGTTGGTATTGTAACCACGTTTTTGCTTTTAATGCCATCCTTATGCTTACGGAATAGAAGTCAAAATCGATTGAACGGACTGTAAAAAAGGTTAATTTAAACTAATCTTATTTCAAATGGAGTATAGTGGTCTAAAATAGGTTTCAAAATACTTGTTAGGGAAGCGTGAAGAAATTATGATTTAAAAAACACGAGCTAGTCTTCCAGTAGTCGCTTAAGATGTGTAACATCTGACATCTCACCTTGGTAATAAGCAACTGAGCAGCGTCAGAAGTTAAACTCAAAATTTATAAAAGATAAATACTGAAATATTTATTCGAATAATTATTCATTACTAGTGGTCGCCCACTGATTGAAATTCGTCCCCCTTCTACTTACAATCCATATAATACTTACTAATTCGACGATTACACTAATTCCATGCTATTAAAAAGTACTACTTACTTATTCCATGCTCAAGCTGTCACTTTCTGTTACACACTTCCGTCCCTTGTCACGAAATCACTCCCACAAAAATAATACTTATTAATTCCAAGAGTACACTAATTCCATGCTATTAAAAAGTACTACTTACTTATTCCATGCTCAAGCTGTCACTTTCTGTTACACACTTCCGTCCCTTGTCACGAAATCACTCCCACAAAAATAATACTTATTAATTCCAAGAGTACACTAATTCCATGCTATTAAAACGTACTACTTACTTATTACATGCTCAAGCTGTCACTTCCTGGTACACACTTCCGTCCCTTTTCACGAAATCACTCCCACAAAAAGAAAGAGGAAGGATGTTATACATCAAAAACTACTACTGTACTATAAAGTATAAGTAAATAATAATAATAATCCATTTATTTCAGACGACGTAGGCCCATAGATAAATACCTTAACCTAAACATGCATATATTTATTATACACAAACATAAACACACATAGAGATTAACTACGATAATATGGCACGCCCCTCCACAATTCAAAACGAATGAAAGTATTTACATAGCGCCACCAAGACTCACAACACATTGTGCGTAATGAGACGGCCGTCAAACAAAAACAAATCACGGATTTGTTGCTCGACTAGTGGCGTCATTAATCGCTCATTATTATTAGTATGGTATGGCGCTGCACTGACGTACTCTATGAAAACGACACGTCTTACGCGATCGGCCAGTTATGATTAGTTGACCAACAAATCTGGTAATAAGTGAGATATTACGAGTACTGATTGCACAAAAACTATGAGTAAATTCGACGAATACGAAGACGAATACTTACAACTACAGTTCGCGTCAAATAACTTTGCCGCTCTGAAGCTAGGCTTTCCGAACGACCGCGCAGATACCATCGCGTAAAAAAGTCTTCACTTACGATTATGAATTATTTTTCTCGCTTGACGGCGTAAAACAGTGTTCCGTTTACAAAACTCAAAGTACAACGTCAACCAGGAACAATAACAAGGCAAAGGCAACCATAACAAACACAATAAGAAACAATTTAAACGCGTAACACTGTTCACACAAAGAACGGAGTCCCTAAAATACTTGGGAGTCACTATAGACCAATCCCTATCATTCAAATCCCACTTGGAGGTTCTTGTTACCAGACTTCGCAAGGTAATTTATATATTTAAAACACTAAGACATATTGCTGACCGTCGAACAATCAAAATGGTATATGATGCCCTGTGCCAGTCTCTTATTAACTATTGCGTAGCCTCGTGGGGTTGGGCCGCAAAAACTCATATATTGGAGGTTGAAAGAGCGCAGCGGTCAATTCTCAAGGTTGGAGCTGGACTGCCTTTTCGATTCCCTACTGCGCAACTTTACAAAAAATGGGATATTCTGACAGTCAGACAGACGTTTTTGCTTAACATAATTCTAAAAAAACACACCCAGTTGATGTACAATAAGGACATAACAAAAGGTAAACGCAGGAAGGGTATAGTATGCCATATATCCTTATTTAAAACCAGCTTTTCTCATAAATTCTATTGCATCCTTCGTTCATTCATCTACGAGTACAACAAGGCAAACACCGCTCTTTCCATCTACCACAAGCCCAAGAGTTTTTGTAAGGCTTCTGTGAGTAAATGGCTAAAAACTCTGGATTATGAAGCAACTGAAAAATTATTGGTTCCTATAACTTGACACTTCTTACATACACATTATCTCACATAAAACTACATACGCTTCACCTACACAATTCAACTCACACTTACGCACACAACACACAGTCAAATCCACTCTCGAAAGTTTGAATTATCGTTATGTTGCTTTGTATTATTTATTTTTTACTTTCTTATATTGTAAATTCTCTTCTGTTTCATAAAACCATCCAATGTAAGCTTGTACATTAAGAAGCGTCGTGGGGTCCTGGTGACTTGTACCACAGGCGTTGCTTGCAATGCCTATTTCAAGCACCAGTCTCTCACAAATGTAAACTTATCCTTAAGCTAGTTTTAAGCAATACTAACTGTACATTTGTGAAGAGAAAATAAATATACTTACATACACTTTATCGACATCCTTTTTTTTTTTTTTTGGGTGGGAAATTATCAAATAACTTCTCCCGCTCTGGGCGGAGCGGGAGGGCGTGTCAGACTTTTACTGACTAAAACCCACCCGTATTCCTTCATTTGCCTGTGTGCCAGGGCCACGATATCCCTTTCGGACAAACTCTCAACCCTGGCAGGCATTGGCCCTAACGGACCCCGTCAGTTGCTGCTGACAACTCTTTGAGGCGCGCGTGGAATACAACGCGCCGTCGACCCGGGCCTGGTCCTTATCGGACGGTGAACTACCCATCGCTCACCGTCCGCAAGCCCGCGCCTACGGTGGCCGGAAATCGGCTTGCGACTCCCGGCGCCCGGGGCGTCTCCTGCGGCGACTAGGGGCGCGAGGGCGCGAACCTTGCCTCTCCCTCACGCGTTCCGCCACCTCCTTCGCAAGCATTACTGCTTCGCAGAAGGAGGTGACGGCCTCCCATGCACTCTCGCTCCGAACCATGGCCCGAACCAGGGCCGGACTCGAGAGATCGCCGCCGCCGATCGCCTCCATGAGGACACGGCGGTGCTCCACCCAAGCCGGGCAGACCTCCACCGTATGCTCCACCGTGTCCTCCGGGCGATCCACACAGTGGTGACACCCGGGCGTTTCCTCCCGCTTTATCCTGAACAGGAACCTCCCGAAACAACCATGTCCGGTGAGGACCTGCGTCAGGCGGTAGGTGAGGATGCCGTGGCGCCTCTCTAGCCACTCCTCAAAGAGGGGACTTATCGCCACAATTGTGGCTCTCACAAATGTAAACTTATCCTTAAGCTAGTTTTAAGCAATACTAACTGTAAATTTGTGAAGAGAAAATAAATATACTTACATACACTTTATCGACATCCTACCTTACTGTGCGAGCGGAACAAGCAAGCATCGGACCTATACGAGCGACTGAGACAGAAATACAATGCTATTGCCTGCCATTTGCTCCGCTAGCTGCGCATGCGCGCTGCTGTTTTATTCGTAAGATTGACTACTGCGCAGTCATTTGTAGCCTACTTCAGAGCGGCAAAGTTATTTGACGCGAACTGTACATACAAACTCTTTCGTAAGGATGTAACTACACACATTGAAACAGTAATTTGGAGGGGCGTAGTGTAGTTTATCTCTACACCACATTACACACACACACCCCCACATTAAACACACACACACACACACACACCCCCACATTAAACACACACACATACACATTACATGAAATTAAATTATTGTACACAAGTGATGACTGTGTCGGCGTTGTGGTGTGCTGCGTGGTGTAAAGCAAAAGCCTTAATTACTATAAAATATTTTCAGATACTAGACCTGTGTATCGGGAACCATGATCTGTATATGAGGAGACGGAAACCGGACACCATGGAAGTACAACAAATGAAGGCACAAGCGAAAGAAGAAAAACAGGTAAACTTTTAAAAATAACTTCTTCCTCTACTAAGTGCTATTTATTAACTAGACTAGACATGCGCAAAATGTGTCAGTGAAAAGAAATGAATGAAGTATATCTTTTTGTTTAACGAAGTAGTCCACTAATTTACTTCAGTACTTCATTTAGTTCAGCAAATCAGAACGAGTCGATTACGAGAGAGTGAATGATAAGTTACCACGAATGACGGACTTCACTAGTTCAGTTTTTTACCTATCTTCTATCTCAATTTTCCTTCATACTTTATACAGGCTTAGTTAGGACTGCAACCATGAAACATGAATCTAAGCAACTATTTTCATTAAGTAGTATGTTTTCTGTAGTACTCGTATGTGTATAGTTAGACCTTTTTGTATAGGTTGGCGTATTTGAAAATCGAAATCACAGTTGCTGCGAGCGAAAAGATATACTGAACTAAATGAAGTAGAGACACATTTGAATGACTACTGATTGAATGATAAGTTTATTTTGTGAAATGAAGTAGTTCATTTCCTTCAATCGTTCGCGAACTACCCATGTCTAAACTAGACCAGCGAAGGCATTACCATTTTCAGTAGAAATCCTACTGCAATTGAAACGCAACGAGAACATGTTTTTCGATAAAAACTAATTTTACGGCATTTTATTCATATTTTTTTGATTACAGTATGTGCAAAGTAGTCTAAAATTCAATCTAACTCATTCACAAAGGTTTAATTCTGACATAAGTGCAAATATACTAATCGCAGATCACATTACGCTAGCGCATACCATCTAAAACATAATTATTCTTCTTTCCCGTAAACTCATATCTTCACTACATAGTATAAAACAAAGTCGCTTCCTGTCTGTCCCTATGTATGCTTAGATCATTAAAACTACGCAACGGATTTTGATACGGTTTTTTTTTATTAGATAGAGTGATTCAAGAGGAAGGTTTATATGATTAGAAAAAGCCACGCGGGCGAAGCCGCGGGCAGCAGCTAGTAATATATATAATTCTTCTGTACGTGCGTTTGTCACCTAAGTCCTCCTAAACGGCTGGACCGTTTGGTTGAAATTTTGTGTGTATATTTCAATGGGTTCCTGGATGGTTTGAAAACACAATTGGACCCGGTAGGTGGCGCTGGTGTCGGTATAAAGCAGTACGAAGTTCGCCGGGTCAGCTAGTATCATATAAAATATATTCTTCTCTACCGTTACCTAATATTACCTTTCTTCTTAACAGCGTCGTCAAATAGAACGCAATAAGTTAGCACGGGAGAAGCAACTAAGGGAAGCGGCGGAGCGGGAGCGGCAAGCGATGGAGCAGCGGTTAAGGCAGTACCAGGAGGAAATACGACTTGCTAATGAAGCTCTGGTGAGAAATACTGATATTAGATAAACAATAATGTGTAACTGAATTAATGCTTATAAAAAAATTATAAAAAATACTTTAATCCGGACCTTGATCCATATCCTCTCATATGGCACGGCCATTTTTGCAAAAAACTGTCAACTATCAAACTACGTCGTGGGTGGTCTCGCGGAAATCGGAAAATTGTGATTAAATTAACGATATCTGTAAATTTTTGTATGGGAGCTGTATAAAAACCTTACGTTATTGGAATTGCTATGAAATAAGCTAACACATTAAAAATGGATTAGCACAGTTTTGCCTTGTAATATATTATCAATTCTAATTGAAAAATCAGGGAAAGCGAATATTTCGAGATATCCGCAAAAAATTAACGATATCTGTAAATTTTTGTATGGGAGCTGTATAAAAACCTTACGATATTGGAATTGCTATGAAATAAGCTAACACATTAAAAATGGATTAGCACAGTTTTGCCTTGTAATATATTATCAATTCTAATTGAAAAATCAGGGAAAGCGAATATTTCGAGATATCCGCAAAAAACGATTTTTTTTTTTTTTTTTTGAAAAAACTTTGCCCCACACTAGGAATTTCTCCTGTATCGTGGGTGCGTTTACAAACATTTAAACTCATACACAAACAGCCAGACCCGGATCAACTACTTGTAGGTCATACAAATATTTGTTCCGTGCGGGAATCGAACCCGCAACACGCAGCGCAGCAGTCAATCGCTTAACCACTGCGCCAACCGTGCGTCGGTTTTTATGTTATTAACATATAGATACATTATTTTACACTAATCAATTAAAAGACCACACCATCCCATACAATTGTTTCATACCACAAGCTTTACATAAACATGACGTCATTTTGCCAAGCCGATAAGGCGATAAAATGTTAGTAATACACAAAACTTATGCTATGTTAGTAACAAATGCAACTCAAATTCTTAATTCAAATACCTGTTGCACTCACTTGACGCACCGGGTACATGCACCCAATGCGCCATAATGGTGCAACACGGCTTATCGTTCACGCTCCCACGCACTCTGCGCATCATGGACACAATCCTTTTTCGCAGGATGGTACTGAAACCATCAGTATGTGCTTCGGCAAACATCCCTGATGCACTGCAGTAACGTGGAAGTCCCAACAACATTCTGAAGGCATTATTATATTGAACTTATGAAAGTTTGTTCAGAATCGTTTACTGAATAGATTTTTGTCATTTTTAATAGGTTATTTTTATCTCAAAAATAATTGAAACTACGTCAATTACAGTCCTCTTCCGCTGTACAGTCAAAACAAACCAATATGGATGAAGTACAGAAAAAGTACAGCAGGTCAAGCTACCCGAACCTGTCAAATTTTCCCAATCAACCTTGAACCTTATGCTGTAGGGATAAAGTTGAAATCTATTAAAGAAAGGAGATGTCCGCTTTTTGTATGGGCGTTGGTTTTTTATTCCGAGAATAATCCAACCAGCGTCATACTACACCTAAATAAAAGCGACAAAAATATGGAATTTGTAACCACTGAAATAATATTTTTAGACCCTCCATTTAAGAGAAAAATGATAAAATATTTAATGTTAGTACATATATTTTATTTGTTGATGGCAACCCAAATAAAATCTCCCACATACTTTGACAATGTCTTATTTGACAGCTGATTCTATTCGTCTGTCAAAATATGATTTAAAGTGTTGACTGACAGGCATCATCCGTCGTGGTATTTTTACGTCCATGCGAACGTCCAAAACGAACGAACGAACGTTACAAATAGCTTAATAATTCAGTTTTTCAATAGCATATTTTGCTGAAAAGCTTTTCATCTACCTACTTCCGATCTCGATTCCAAGTCATGAAAAAGGAATTCTCCTACGTAATTATAAAATGTTCTCGATCAGTAGATACTATTAACATATTAAAATAATTACTTATTACAACTTGCACATAAATCAAAGTAGCCATGATCATACCTATAGAGTGCCCTTTCAGTTCTAAAAGGTTAGACTAAAAATATCCCATTTCATCATATTTCATAATTGTTTACATTGTCATATTCATCCATTAAATATTTATAGACAGTAATGACAGTGCCATGTGTCAATTTTCTATTTGTTTAGGGTGTGTTCACTTTATTATACTAGTTAGTTATGTTCGTTTTAGGAGTAAATTCACACTAAAATAAAAAAAACTATTTTTCTCAAAAATTGAAGCCTTCAAAAATGTATGTTATAGGTAGAACTACTAGCTTTTGGGTTGTCTATCCAAATATATTTATCTGATCCTGATGGCCAGCACATCAAGCTAACTACAGCTTGATGTGCTGGCGTCTGTGCCTACTACGTTAGATCCTTATACGTGTGCAACTGTGTGCGTGCGTAGATTTGTAATGTGACCACAATTTTCTCCCACAATCAGTATAACTAATTTAATAAATAAATAATGTTTTAAACATAATAGTAAAAATTCACTGAATGTATTATGGTTATGATGTGCGTTAATTCCGGGACATGTTGTAAATAGAAAGATTTAATAAAGCCAGTGTTTTTAACGTTCCTCAAGAATGTTTTAAAGTATGCTGCACATCATGCAGGCGGCACGCGAAGCATCATTTCCATCGTGATTATTTAAAAAAAACCGGCGGCCTATAGATATGTATATATGAACTTTTAAATAGAGATTCGTGCACCAATCTAGAAATTGGCCTTATTCACATCGGGTTTGCTTGGCAAAAAAGTGAAAAAAAACTAGGCTTCGGTCTCTCTCACTAAAGTTTCAATCTTGCAACCAACCCAAATACTACACGACATGAATACTATTCGTACCCGATGACATCTACGATACCATAAGATACTTAGCGAAACTTCACACGCGTCATAACCTAATCAAATCGAAAATTAAAATTTTGCACGACTTTTTGATTTCAATTCAAATAATATCGTGATAAAAATAGAATAAATACCTCTTACATGTTATAAAACACCTTCCAAATCATCTTCTAGCGTCGTTCAGAAGAGACGGCGGAACTTCTGGCAGAGAAGGGGCGCGTGGCAGAAGAAGAAGCTTCTCTTCTGGCGCAGAAGGCGTCTGACGCCGAGCGGGAGAACGCGCGGCTACGACTATCGGCTATCAAGACTGAGGAGGAGAAGGTAAGGGCTATAAAATTATAATTAGTACAAGTTAGCAACCTACGCCTGCATTTTTACAAGACTTCTTCGGTATATGATAGTCTAATTAATGTATTATACACATAAACCCCGGTGTGGTGCCGGACGTAAAGAATAACACCACCCTATTTCTTCCCGTGGGTGTCGTAAAAGGCGACTACGGGACTTACTAGAGAATCAGCAGCGTTCTCTATGCATTTTAACTCCATACTGCGATTCCCAAACCGCCTGCCAAGCCTGGCGATTATGGCAACCCCCACCACCCCATTGGGGGAGGCCTATTTCCAGCAGTGGACGTCTTTCGGCTGAAATGATGATTAATGATAGAAGAATTAGAAGATTCAGCTATAATGTCCGCCCTTTACCACTTTAGATGACATAAATTAAAATATCCATTACAAAGTTATAAGTCAAAAAATCTCTTGGCATTGAATGGTACTGTAACGGCATCAACATCGCCACATGCGAACTACGCGTCACACTGACGTCACGCAAAATCCTGCATCGCGCAAGCAGAGTTTACCGCGCAACTAGCATTTAAACAACATCCCGACATCAAACGTCGGGCAGTTGCCCACCAGGCACGACACCCGTCTGGTCGGAGGACCTTCCCTTTTCTATAGACGATTAATGAACTTTACACCCTGTACCTCTAAAGTACCATAAAAAAAAAACATTATGATCATCAGAAAGTTTTCTATCTACCAACTTGACGCCCGACTTACAACACCCCCCCCTCCCCTTTAACAATATATCTTGATGTCCCATCGAAATAAAAAAAGCTATCACTTCAAATTTTATCTAGTAAACATACTTTTTAAACAATTTTAGGTACACTTAGAACGAAAAACCCGCGAAGCCGAATACCTAACAGCCCGTTTAGTAGAAGAATCAGAAAAACGGGCAGCCGAAGCGGAAAGACTGAAAGCGGAACTGATAGCAGCCAGAATGGCGGAAAAACAAGCAAAGGAGAAACTCTTGAACTTCCTTAGCAGAACGTCTACCGGGTCATTGCCTCCTGTGAGTAAACCTTCTAGAAAGTACGAAGAGTCTATGGAGACGAAGATGACGGAAAAGCAGGCAAACGAAAAGCTGATTAATTTCTTGAGTGATACAGTTTATAATGGATCCTGGGATCTTGGACCTCCGGTAAGTGTTTAAATTTTGATATTGGTTTCTTCTCACTGCTTATGCCATTTTCTCCTTCGCATATTTTGTTACGTAGGTGTTTTTAGAGTTCTGTACCTCAAAATGAAAAAGCGGAACCCTTATAGGATCACTTCGTTATCCGTCTGTCTGTCAGTCTGTCAAGACCCTTTTTCTCAGGAACGCAAGGAGGTATCAAGTTGAAATTAACATCAAATACGTAGGTCTATGGTCCCTTGAAGCTCTAAAAAATCAAGCTTCCAAGTCAACGCAATAAAAAATATGGCGATTTATGCGACATATTTTGATACTCGCAAACAAATCAAAACCTATAGGCTTCCCGTTGACCTAGAATCATGAAATTCGGTAAGAAGCAAGGTCTCACAGCACAAGTAAAGGAAAAAGTCCGAAAATCTATAATTTGAAATTTATCACTTAATTTTTTTATTTTTTATTATTACGTATTACATTTACAGTCGGAAAATTGACTGTGGCGTATATCGATGTATGGGAGAACATGTTTTTCAACTGCAACGTTAAGTTTGTTTTTGGGATAAATTCATCTGAACTACGGAACCCCTGGTTTTTTTTAGGTTATTTGAATGACTATTGACTTTTTACTACTTTCTAGGAAAGTGATGCCTTCATATACAATGGCTGCTAAACGTAAAATACCAGGGAAAATTATGACATACTTTTGAAAAAAAAAAAAACACTCATGTGTTCAAGGCACCGCTTTGGTAAGAAACGGGTCAGCCCACCAGATCTTACATTAAAACCCATACTACAAGTACTACATTACCTATGAAGTAAGCATAGACAATCTCGGGCGGCCATTGTTGTTTACATTATTGGAACAAGCTGACAGAAATGACTTTAGTCTTCATTTGATAAAAAAATCTACAAATTCAAAATTAGCAATCAGAATACACTACTTTTCTATAATAGTATAAAGTATTAATCTATCAAATCAGAACTTGAACCCACTCCTCAAACACAAAAATTACAAATAATATAATTATGTTCTATTTCAGTCATCAACAGTCCCATCTAGTCTGTTTCCATCCACCTGTTCGCTACCAGCGGAACTGGGGGGCGAAGTCCTACAGAACGGCACCGCGACAGTCACGGAGCCCGAGCTGAACTCTTACCAACTTGTGCCGGACGACTCCGATCCTCATATACATCGGCTGTCTTTGGAAATTGAGAAGGAAAGGTACGGTTTTGATTGTAAATAAATTATAATAAAGGGTGTTAAAGTAACTGCGTGCCATTGCTTAAGGGTAGGGTCAGTATCGATAAAGGAACCCAGGTAAAATTACAAAATAAACTAAAATGAAAACATTAAAAAGATATTGCAAGATCAACCTAATTTAGTAACTACTTACTTAAAATAGTAATCGTTTCGAATTAAAATTATTTTATTTGACGGTCCTAAGCCCGTTAAAGTACGGAGACTTGAACCTACCCCTAAGCTATGGCACGCAGTTACTTTAACACCCTGTATATTATTGTGAGGGTTTTCTGAACATTTTCGCTTTATTATTATAATATTTGGTGGTTTTTGGCAAAAGATTGATAAAACATACGAATATGCCAATTGTCTAAATCAAATGTTACACAAACAAACATATTTGATTGTCACGGATTTCCGCAAAATAGCGCGCAAAATAATCTATTATTTGCCTTACTTTTCGACCAAAGCCACATACCGATCTAATATATTTGTTTGTTCGTATTTTATGCGCTGCCATACCGTTAATCCGATTGCTTGCACTTGCGCGAAGTTTATAGGCATAGTACCATTAAGTTACTGCAGCAGCAACGCGCCTGGTACTAACTAGTATTAAATAAGCACCTAACAGCTACAGGCGCTGTGTCGACAATCACGGTTTCTACCCGGCGCCGTCTAAGCTTGTTCGCGTACACGGTTTTAAGGCGCTGACAAGAGGCAAATGATAAAACAAAGGCTTGTCACAAAAAAAAATGTCAAATCTATATAGTTTGTGGTAGCGGAAAAAATATATGTTATTCTTGAACGTATTTCTCAGAACTAGGTTGTTACCAAAACACGTTTAGAAAAAAAACTCGGTAGAAATTAATGGTAAACTAACCCTTTACTTTGAGTTTCAATCCAAAATATCTGTATTAAATATCAACGTACGGTTGGTATTTAATTAATAACAAGAACGTGTTATTTGTATGAAGAACTTGTTTGTTTTTTATTTTCGATTACTCAACTCATTTTTGAGTAAATAGATAATTGCTTCATATTTTGCAATAAATTACAAGCCAATATCATCGCGCTTCTCTTTCTTTTGTATGCAGTCTGACAGTGACCGCGGTTTACCTGTTGTCAGCGTCTTAGCCCGGTTCATAGGTTTAAATGCGGCCTGCGCCGTGTACACACCCGATCTCGTCAACAAACACTCATAGACTGCCATACAAAACTGCGCTGACTGCGCGCCAGGCACGACTTCGCCGGCCTCATGTACTGAACTGTACGGGGCTCCATACAATAACTGGCACCGGGCCGGTGCCAGGCCGGCTAGAACCCGTCTCGTGGACACAAGCCCACAAGGTTCCTTTACCAATAGTGAACGTGCAGAATCTATGGTTATCTGTACCACATGGTACAGCAGGTCAAGCTACCCGAAACTGTCAAATTTTCCCAATCAACCTTGAACCTTATGCTGTAGGGATAAAGTTGATAATCTATTAATGAAATTTGACAGATTGTAGTAGCTTGATGTGCTGCCAGTCTGTACGTCCACACTATATTTCTATCAATAATATACACACAACCGTCTACGAAAAAATATTGTCAAAGGTTGTGTGGCCGTGTCACTTATTCCTTCCATAGCCATTAACAGTAGCACATACCTTATCATTCCAGAGTGGAATACCTAGCAAAATCCAAGCATCTTCAACAACAGCTCGATGAACTCCGCTGCGAGTTCTCAGTTCTTCGCGTGGACCAGTCCACCGCAACCTTAGACCGACTCCATGAGGAACAGGCACGGGCTGGAGACAACAAGTATTCAACCCTGAGGAAACTGAAGCAAGGGTCTACCAAGACCAGGGTCGCCTTCTATGAAGAGCTGTGAAGTAGGTACGTAAAATATATCTACTTATTAAAAATCTTAAATTCATTCGTTGACACGACGCACATCATCGTAAGCCGGTGAGTGAGCAACATGAAGTGTTGTTCAAGAGTTCCTTCTTTAACGAATCTGAAGTTCGTCATTTTTGCAGATGGGAAATCCCATCGAGCGCACGGCTCCTTTTTTTTTTTCAATAAAAGGATTTTTTTATGGGCCACAATTCACATGTACAAATAAATATTTAAACACAAATTGAGCCGTCACGGGATGACTGGCAGATGTGAAACATCGCACTACACATTTATTCATTTATACACGTGTATAGTGGCCGATCGCCACGTGGCATGCGTCGCCACGTGGCAGCAATCGGTTATACGTGCGCCTATAGATGTTTCACATCAAAAGTCTGACATGTGCAAGCACCCTTACTCGATACGTGTGGATGCGTAATAATAATAAAAACCGGCCAAGTACGTGTCGGACCACGCACAATGAAGGGTTCCGTAGTTGGATGAATACATCCCAAAAACAAACTTAACATCGTAGTTGAAAAACATGCTCTCCCATACATCTATATACGTTACGGTCAAATTTAAGTTGGTCGACGATTACTCGTTAACTTGTTAACCCTACTTAGCTGTGATAGTTTTCCTTCTAATTTCGTTATATATACTACTGCCATGAATTTGTTCACATATCCAAAACCAACCATTTAGCTGGCTGGGGGGGGGGGGGGGGGGGAGGGACACTTGACTATAACAAAAAATAGCACTTTAAAGCTTAATATTAACAAACGCAAACGGACAAACGGATCTCAGAATTGAAAAATGTTTTTCACAGACCCACAATATTTTTGAACGGCCTATACAACGATGCCCCACACTATGTATTAGACGAGAAAAAAACATATCATCCGTACCCTAAAAAAAGGACGTAAAGAATAGCACCTTCCTATTTCTACCCGTGGGTGTCGTCAAAGGCGACTAAGGGTTGGACCTTATCTGGCAGCACGGAATCGCCTTTTTCCGTCGCCCTTTCTCTTTCTGTCGCTTAGAACTGCCATTTGCTAGACCGAGACAGAAAGCATAATGCGATAGCACGCGAAAGGGCGACGGAAAATGGCGATTCCGTGCTGCCAGATGAGGTCCAACCCTAAGGATCTTACTAGATAATTGGCAGCAGCGTCCTCTAAGTATTTCAACACCATACTGCGATCGCCAACCCGCCTGCCAAGCGTGGCAATTATGGTAACCCCCCCCCCCCCCCCCCCCTCCCGTTTGGAGGAGGCCAATGTCCAGCAGTGGACGTCTGTCGGCTGAAATGATGATGATGTAAAGTTGTGGCTCTCCAGTTCCATACACAAATTTATTTTATTTTCAAAACCCTTTAAATCGTGCAATCCTTGAACTGGATTTGAAGAGCACAGACTTGTGGAGTGGCAAATTCACAGAACTCAACAGCAAGTTGGAAGTGTTGGAGGTCCAGAAATGCATGCACTTTGTGCAGCACAAGTGGACAGCTCTAAAAGAAATGTTGCGAGTTGTGGCTTTTTAAAAACTGGGAAATATTGTAAATTGTAACTTTGGCTCTTCCGTCTAAAAAGGTTGCCGACCCCTGTGCTAGGGGTACAATTGATTACGGATTTCTTTATTATAAGAATAACATGCATGCATAGAGTGGCAAGAGTTGTTTTACCTCATCTGTGTGACGTGGTTAAACATCTGGGGGCCATTATATGACGTGTTAAAGCCATCATTCCTACGTTGTGAAAAAGGGACAGTGCTATTCGTCCTGTATAGCTCCATCTTGCTCCCTCATAGAAACATTGATGGCTTTAACGCTTCATAGTACGGCCCCCAGCATTTGTAATATCCAGTACTTATTTATTTACCTTATTTTCAGGTACTCGGTACCAGTTTATTCTCAAAGATGCACAAGTAGGTGATCAAATGACAATACAAATTAGTTGGTATTCAGAAATTTTGAGCCCGATCAACCAGATGTTTTATCAAATAATGATAAAGTTATCTTGTCGAACGGCACAATGAATGAAGAAAATTATTTATCACGCCCGCCGTGCGTGCTGGTGGTCATACCTTCCCTAGATTATTTGTCTATGGGTAAGGTAAGCAGTCTATGGTCAGTTGTGTAGAATAAAAAACTGCCATAAAACAAAAATGAATACCCGATATTGGCACATATTTTGTGAGTAAAAAATACGTTGATATTATTGGAGAAACAAAAAAAGAATTTTCATGCTATATTGAACTGTAAGCTCATAGAAATAGGTTCCATACAAAATGAAAGCCATGATTTATTGATGCTTTGTTCATGTTAGGCAGTTATGAACTTTATCTAATGTACTATAAAGATCATTGTCGCTCGTAGATGATCCCATTTCATTTCAAGATACCTTATTCAGGTACATAACGAGTAATTAGTTCAATTTTAAAACTAATAATGATTGGCCGATGTTCAAACATGGGCATACAAGAAAAAAAAATGCTATACAGAATGGATTTATTTAAACCTTTGCAAAATAAGCTGTGTTTATTATAAGTCGGTCAATGTTGAGAGGCTCGTAATTATTATGAAGTAAAAAGAAATGTATTAATTGAAATATAATAATTAATTAAACTTGATAGGTTCAAATATTCACCTTGAATATTGCTTACTAATGTGACTTCTATGCATAATAATTTTTAATGTCACATATCGAAAATATGTTATATGTTTCAACTATAAAAAACTCTAAAATGAAGCCGCAATTAATATAAGTTTTGCTTCTTTTTTATTGGAAATGTGTATTTGTGAATACTGGAATTGCCTACTGGGCAAATAGTTGGTTAATGGTTCATTAACAGCTCTAGGGACATCCCTAGTGTATTTATATTGAAGGATATTATTATAGTATGTATGCTTCATTCTATGGAGCTCTAAACGCCAAGATTCCTAACAAATAGTGTCTATTGACACATGTTCCTAGGAAATGTGTACATAGTTTAGTAAAAGTGCCTTATTTTAAAATTAAATAAATTATATACAAAAATGTTACGATGTAGGGAGTATAGTGCTCGATAAAGGGGGAACTTTTTATATGAAATTCTTTACACTAAGAAAAATTGGTAAGTCTTTAATTTTGTATCATGACTGTTTTACAACAGTTATCTTTTTTTATTTTGAAATCGCATCATGGCCTACACAAGCGGTTCTTCAGAAACCAAAAATATTGATCTGTTGTTAAAAAAAGAACAATAAAAAATCCTTGTCTAATTTTTGTAAACTATGCTTACAATTCCTTGTATACAAGGAAAATAATTCAGTGTTTATTATAAGATCTGTGTAGATATTTTTCCATATTTTATAATTTCTTTAATTTTGTTTTTCGTCATGGATCATGCACAAAATTAACTCACAATAGAATAATTTTATAATTTCGTCTAATTGAATTGTATTTTATTTATATTTACTTATACGGTTTAACACCACCAATTTAAATTAACTAATAATTCATTCCTATTATTGTCTTGTATTTTTCAAATATCATCTTTTTAATTAAATTAATTTCATGTGATTAAATTGCATACCAATTTGCAAATGCATGTGCAAACACATTTTTTTTTATGGATTGCGTTCCGTAAATCTCGCGCATGTCGCCCGAGCCATATTAGAATCTGCGAATAACAGTTTTATGTAATAATAACGACTCAAGAAATAATCGCTTGGCTCTCGCTACGTGAACAAACATTTATTTTAGCAAGCTCTAGAGTGCGATTGGATTAATTGATCTCGTTAGCTGTAACGTTGGAGAGGTATACTCGACTGGGCATACCCAGTAAAACCAATTGCCGGCGCAAAATAACAACTTTTGATTCGCGATAACGTGGCACGCACTGGTATGCCACTATAATATAACATCACGCCTCCCGTATGCCCCAAAAGGGTATTCAGAGATGCATCCAAAATTGCAAATAAATACAATGTGGAGTACGACAATATGACAATAAATCATAACTAGAGATCGGATATTCGGATGCATATTCACCTAAAGTTTGAGAGTTGACTAGTATGGAGTGCGCTTCGGTACGGGAAAAAGTGTCGGTTACCACCAGGACTGACAAGTTTTTAAGAACTACTCTTTTGTACTGTGTATCCCCGAATAAATATATTTAATTTTAGAATAAAAGGTTTTGAAGAAATATTAATAGTGTTTTTTAAACGTGTTATTTTTTCCACAAAATTCTTGCTTAGTTCTAAATAGATAAGAAATATTTGTTATACTTAGGAATACAAAATTGTATACCTACACACTGTTATTAATGCAACCCCGCGATCCCGGAATAAAAATATATTTTAAGAAGCCCCATACTTTGTATCATTTGCCGGGAAAAAAACGTACTTCAGGTAAATATGTATCCGAATATCGGATCTCTAATCATAACACTGGTAATACTAATGCGTTAGAGTATTTAGAAACTATCAAATAAAACGCATTTTGCAGTTCAATATTTGACAAACGACCAATATGTTTTCCATCAAATAGGCCTAAATCAGTACTTACATAAAACATAAAACTCACGACTTTTTCCCATGGGGGTAGGCAGAAACTATAGAACGCCACTTGCTACGCTCCTTACATATTAAAAAAAAAAAACTGTACTTGGCATTATATATTTTGTTTTGGGAGGAAGAAATATAAGATCCCTAGCCATGTACACTAATAATAAAAAGATTCTACCACATTCTCTCATAAAGAGGAGTAGTGTAATAATAATACAGTTCAAACATTATACCAGACCATTCTATAACGTACCTTTATTTTAGTTTAATTTATATTTATGATACCGTCTCTTTAATCATACATACAAAATAACGGCTAAGTATAAGAATATTTAGTATGTATGTAAGTATGAAGATTTTCAATAAAACCATTTACAGGCACTTTTGAATTGTCAAGGAGTCGGTCATAGAAATGTGAAGCTAGTTGTCCATTCCAAAGCGTAGTAGGTCCTTTGGAGAAGAACGGGTAAGAAACTCCATGGACACTCCTTTAAATGACAATGTTACAAAAATATTAGTTACATTACATCTTTAATGTTGAATTTATAACTATAGGTGAGGACGAAGTAAATGTAAAAAAAAAGACGTAGACATTAAATTAAAAGCGTCCAGAGTACAGCAAACATAACCAAACAAAAAAAATATGCTGTGGCAGGGGTAGGTGGATGACCAGTCCCAACTGACGCGCCCGTTCACGAACATGACGCATGGATCAGCACCATTCAGCTCAATGATTTTGAAAGGAGCAAAATGATCACCCTGTATACACTTTAGTGTAGACTAGCCATACATACATGCTATAGTTAGTGATTCCGTGTTATCTGTTTAGCAATAAGGTCAATAAACTAGATAATAAGCAATGTTATGTGAAATTACATGTTAAATTCCCATACGCTGGGAATGTTATTGTTCTCAAAAATGTGCAAACGTTCCGTCAAAAAATATTCGTATGTTACATCATGCTGTTTGTAAAACAGGAAAGTCGTTTTTTTTATAATTCAATTATATTCCCACAGTTCCAGAGCAGGATGTTCCGAGTTCCGTGCTCTGGCACGTCCGGAATCATGAAATTTTTCAGAGCAAGCCATTTGTGAACCAGTACAAAATGTATGCAAGCAATATTTTTCCGGGATCTGCCCTGAACCCTATTTGTATGGATAAACCATAAACTAAAAACTTCTCCACAGACATAGGGTAGGGTCAGACAATTGATTCTTGATGTAGATCAGATGCCCTTTATCGCGCCACCATCGCCTCCGGTCCGCGGTGTGTGTGGCGATGGATTAAAAGATAAGCTGATAAGCGCAATCAGCTTGTACTAGCAACGAAGTAGCGGGAAAATGAACTCGATATTCACGCAAAACAATCGTTTTAAACTAAGTAAACCGGAAAAGTGGCCTTTTGTAAAATAAGAAAATTCTGGACAGTTAGTTTAGTGAGTGAGACGGTCTTGTCTGTGATGAACATTAATAACAAAAGCATGGAAAAACCCTCAAAACTTTGGTAAAGTACGTCTAAGTTAATATTGCGCGCCTCCACTGAAGTACTTGTTTAGATTTAGAGTAGAGCCCATTTTTAAATTAGACAACCTATAATTACCTATTTAAGTATGAGCCGTCCAAAATTCTGAATCCGCTACTGTAATAAATAGACTTATAAAAAAACTACGCATAATTAAAAATGTATTGTAGACCAAGTTGTTGTAACGAATTTTGCAACAATTAGTGTAAATTGCAATTTATGGCTTCCTGCCGGCGCGGCGGCGCCCGCACCAATCCGCATGTTTGTGAATAAATATCGCGCATGTGCCGCACCAGCGCTGCCGGTGCGTCTCCGGCGTCATGTACAGGAAGCTTTACTCTTCAAAAAACAACTATACTCCATTGGTTTAGGTAGTTAAATAAAGGTAAACATGACACTTTCTTGTTTAAAAACTTATAACCAAATTAAATGTAAGTAATTAAGTATATTTGATTTTTACGATAGTTTCCAGTTTTATTAATGTAAGTATGTTAACTTTATCTTTTATTCATTAACTACTCTTCTAGATTAATAATAATAATATTATAATATTTTGTAATCTGTGTATTGTAAAGAGCCCAAAAATACAGGTTCTCAAAACGTCAATGAATTATAACGTTGCTAAATTGAAGTAGCATGACTACTAAGTTACTTCACAGCTGTCTCGTCACGTGGTTTTTTTTGTTTACAATTATTTGACTACCTAAACCAACGGAATATAAGCAAATGATGTATTATTGTTGCCAAGAATGTTCATGGTATACGAAACACATGTATTGCTGGCACTTCACTTGGGAGTATTTATCTAAATATTTGCGTTATTTGGGCAATACAAAATATATATGTACCCTATTGTTATTTGAATAAAGTTCATTTTGTATTATTTGCGAATTTTTGAACATTATACGCCGCCGAATGTAGTGCCAGTATAAAGTTATGTGCCTCTCTGAATAAATGTTGTGATTATAATCAAGTTATGATAAGTCTTCACTGTATGTGCCTTGTAATCAATTTTTTTTATTTTGTAAATATATTTATAGTCAATTTTATAACTTTTATTTTATTTTAATCCTACGAAACTTGTGTCGTGTTCAACGAAGACTTGTGCTGCGACTGCTGCGAGTCACTTTCGGACTACTTATAGTTTTGGGTTCGATTCCCATTCTTGGTGGGCCGGTACTAAATACTCGCGACACTACAGATACCTCCCTATTCATAGGCTGAACAAATGCCTTAAACGTATCAGAGGGCCTAAAATGGACGCTTTGGCAGAATCATAATATGATCTGCGTACAATTCATACATCCCGCAATTCATCTGTTTGACAGCTGCTATTTGACCTTAGACTTCACTTTACCAATTCATAATTTGTGGACCTTTTTACGAAACTATACAAAACTGTCAAACAGATGAATTGCAGGATATAAATTGTACGCAGAACATATTATGATTCTGCCAAAGCGTCCATTTTAGGCCCCCTGATCTACGTATAACCTTTTTTTTGTAAGTATATTCTGTAAATTGAATTAAAAAAAACAAAAAAAATAAGCTAGATGGAGTCTATATTTCTTACCTGACTACCCTAAGAAGAAATGGCGAAACAAACTCGGGGGTCAACAAACCAAACTCAGGGATCGAATAGGAAACAAACCTGAATTTGCGGAAAGACTAGCGCTAATTAATTTTCTACGTACAACGTACCAGATAAGTACACGTTATCAACAAATTGATGGCACTTGATAATGCAGTAAGTGCATTATTGATTGACATGTATCGGTATTACCGACGGTCGATCCTCGATCCGATATTTTACGGTAAAGGATTGCGTCAACATCCCATTGTTTACTTGGTGTAAAACAAATGTATTAGGTATTATACCCCCATGTGATCCCAAAATTATACTGTAAAATGTACTGATGATCGCCCGTGGATTTAATTTTACTAAGCTGGCAGTGATCAAGGTCATCGGCCTGTGTCAAATTTCCCTATATCTTTAGGTCAACCCCCACGATCCACCAGTATATGCTTGCAGCAAAGATATAAATATGTCTATAAAGACAGTCAAAGTAATGAACTCGTCGAAAAAATTGCGTCCAACTGTTGGCCGCAAAATGCATGCACACTAGAGTAACACAATGACGTGGCGCCAGTGTGTCGTAGCTGTCACGCACACCATCGTAACAAAGATGGCCTCTTTGTTTTAGTTCTTTTGCAGCGCGACACTATCTAAACATGTAAATAATCGAAGGCTTGCATCTTGACTTCACAACAATCCTGAAAACAGACCGAAGAGCAGAGGTACTTCAAGTACAGTCAGTTAGATAAAAGAGCCTCGGAAGTATAAAATAAAATGCGAAATCAACATACAACTTGGCTTTTAATTTCAAAAATATACACCACAATCTTATAACAATTTATAAACATACACAATGTAATATGTACAGCCTAACATTGTTATTTTATTTAAATAAATTTATTAGGTATTGCTAATCCTCGCGAATACCATAATGACAAGAATTTATTAGTTTATTACTTGTGTGAACTAAATAACTACATAGAGGAGTTCGATTAGATAGGAAAACAATGTTTTTAATTTATAAACACGATTTTTACTTTGCAGCTATGAATAAAGTCTATTGCACATTTAACCAACAGTGAACTAGGAAGCTTTTAACAAGCCCGTATCAAGCACTTGAGATATCAATCAGACTTCGATATTATTCTAGTACTTACTGAGCATACAAATATTGTGATAAATTGTGCTAGCCCTATACCCAAACAATGGTTAAATTAATTTTAATACTTGAAACAATCACATCTCATTAAAAAATAGTTATTCTATAGTTCTATACATCACTTCAGCATAGTTTTAATTAAGTATAACCAAGGATAAATGAAATTACAATTCGAGATTAAGTAATAATATTTGTGCAAAAAATTCAATTTGATTGTTTTTTATGTTTATGTTTTCTTTACTCTAATTGGAAATTGATTAAAATCTTGTTTAATTTAGGTTGCTGAATATTCGGATACACGTTTTATCCAAATGTCAGACATTTGCACCTCAAACTGAGTGAATAATTAAGATTATTAAAAAAAACTGTATCGTGTATCAAACGAATAAACGACAGAATCCAAAACTGAAATAAAAATAAGTCTGCCTTGCAGTTCTAAACAATCTTTTTTGAGTACCTAATTAACTTTCATTTTATAGCCTTCTTATCAAACAAAAATAAATAACGAGTCAATGATTTTAACAACTGTTTTCTTCCACAAATATTATTGTTTGATAGTAGCTCTAGCATCCGTCCATTAAGGATGTATTAGATAAAAATAAAACATTATGCCCCTGTGACAAACAAAAATAACTTCAGAAATAGACCAGTAATGAAGTCTGCAAACTATGAATTCTATATGAAACTTTATACACTAATTAAAGAGGCATTGATGATGTCTGTAAATAATACAAGCAAGTATTGAATTGTATTTTTGGTCAGTTGTGCATAAAAAGCGTACATATCAGTCAAGCAATGGACAATGATGGAGCACCCATCTTACTAAGGCCTCCATACTTCAAGGCTTGTTGTAAAGCCGTCTATAACTCCCTCCATTATCGCAAAATTCGTTCATGATTATTCTGCACAAGAATAAATGGAAGACTACAATAAGAACTATAATTGATATCCAGAATAGGGGATTAAGGCCTCCTAAACTGTGCCCATGTTTATGTAATGCTATAACATGATGATCATGAGCAGGGGCCTCCACTACTTCTTTGACATGAATTGCATGTCTCAGATCTTCCATATGCTGCTTGTCAGCTGTTACATATAGTATAGCTGTTAAAGGCTCTGTTAATTTGACAGGGAAGTACTTTCTGTAAGGTCCTAGTTGCACGGGAGAGTCCAAGCACCCTGCATCACATGCATAGTATGTCTTGTCTGAGCGGTCCAGAGCCACAAATATAGCTGCTTTATTGTCTTCCTGTAAGATAACACTTATATTCACATGCGTCATATTGCCATAATTGAGTCGGCGGAATAGAAAGTCCCTATGTAACTTTGAAGGATGAATGTTGTATTCTAGGTGCTGATTACTGAAACGCAAACTTCCAAAGCTTAGAATCATTGCTTGATTGACACCACTTGCTCCAGCTTTTAATAAATTATGGCATCCTTGTTTTTCTAATGTTAGCAGCCATACACTGGCCACTTTGTTTAAATTTTCCAAACAATTCAATGGTTTCCATAAATTGAATGCATCAAGTGTTGAATGTCCTTCATAACAGCCTTCAGAGTAAGTCAAACTTCTCATAATATCTGATTTTGTACTAGATTTTATATTGTCTTCGTGTTCATAGCTCCTTACTTGAGAGAGTATGGCATATATTGTAGCATTGATTCTATCACCATTAATGATTCCTTCAGCTTTTGAGTCGGAGATATAGAAACCGGTATACCACAGTCCATTCCATACTCTGGCATGGTTCTCTCTTAGCTTCCTTACAGCTGTTCTGTCACCAGTTAGTGCAATCACTTTTTCCATTTCCTCAATAGCTTTTTTTTCCACAATGTCTTTATGTTTTGCATAATCTGATTTCCTTATTGGTTTACTGTATTGCACTGTGGTTAGTATAAGGATGTCCAGCCCATCTCTGGCATCTACTTTGATGGTGTTACTCATTTTTCTGCACACCACTGCAGCAGCTAATACATTATCACTGTCTGGTATTGGTATCATACCAGTTACTACCTCATACTCCTTCTTATCAACTCCTTGGTGCATATTGATAGTCTGCTTAACAGAGGTTGGCCATTCAGATACTCTTGGTGTTGTTAAATGCAAAATTTTCTCTGCACTTGTTGGATTATTAACCCAAATTTCTTGCACAAACAATGAAGGTATTGTTCTGTGAGCGTAATACTGATAAGATACTTCTAAGCCAGAACTTGAGCACTGAAATCTGTGTAAAATGCCCTTCTTATATTCAGCTACAGTAAATTCTTTCATTTCGTAGTCATCTATGACATACAAGGGGTGGTAGTACATTGGTAAAGAGAGAGTTCTTCCATGTTTTATGTTCAAATGAGGAAGTTGTTCCAGTGCCAAGCCCACTAAGCCATTTCCAACATAAGGCACATAGTTGTGGTTAAGCGAATTCAATGTCGCTGAGGATTCTTGTCGCAGGTACACGTCGTAATCATTCAGAGAAGATTCGAAAGGTTTCATGAAATTCTTTACGCATACATTTTGGTGGCTTGTCAGTCTCTCAGAATCGAACATCCAATTCATGAAACTAGGTCCAACGTATAGAACTAAAAAGATAATAACTAGACATATTATCACCAGTTTCTTTCTCGTCATGGGTCCATCAGCTAATCTGTTGATACGCCTCAAAACATCCCCGGCGCGGCGGCTCATATCTGCGACGTCGGAACGGATCCTTTCCATTACAAACCTTCAGCAGCTTTATACAATATACTTCTGGTTTTTAAACACGTTCAAGTGAGACCAGTTATTGTCATTGTAAATTGGTAAATTCACTAAAAACTGAACCTTTTTATTTTTTGTTCAAATGCACGGAACATTAACACTTGACTTCACAGATAATAAATTTTTATTTAGGCCATTGCCGAGTGAGTGACGGAGTGAGGATCCGTTTTTTTTTTTTTTTTTGTTCCTGACCTATTGCAGATGGCTCCGGAGTGCCCTTTCTGCTTAACCGAGCTTTGGCGGGGCCAGAAGGGCCTCTCGCCGTGAAACTGTGAGGGTCCGTGAAACCACTGACGTATAAATCATACTGGTTGTATCCTGATCAAAATATGATTCGCGACCATATCAGATATGAATTTACAGAGTTATAATCATTAGAATCATGAATACATATTTTTAAGTTAGATTTGGTCAAGAAAGGTCTAGTCTAGAAAGTGATCACTTTTGTGAGGGGCTCAGTCCATTCTATAAGTCTATGTCTCAAACGTAAATAGACAGACGGTAAAATAGCAGATGACAGTCACAGGTGTAAGCCCGCCAAATATAAAAAAAAATACACAGATGTGCTCCTTTATGAACAGTTGAACTCAATGACTGAACTGCAACTGAAGAAATCAGATTATTAAGTCATTATTGGCTGATATGGGCATAATTCTAAAAAAAAAAAAAAGTTTCGTTTGTTTTTGAATAAACCCCGACCCCCATATTACAAAACAAGGTTTATCTACAGACCCTGGTTTAAAACATGGAGCCATTATTGAATTTCGAACTTTATTCCGACTAAGGTAAAGTTCCTAAGCACAAAACTGACAACTTAGTACCGAACTAAGTTATCAGTTTTGTATAAAGAACGGTATTTCAATCACTGTTAGGTTTTTATTACAAAAACTGACTCCATGGTTTAAGCCATGTCAAAATATAAATCTTGTTTTGTAATAAGGCGGCGAGAGTTTTGTTTTTTTTACTACTTAAGCATAGTAGTATAGTTATATATATACATAGTTCATAGTCTCAACAAAATAATGTTGAGTGCATAAAAAAGTCTATGTTGGTAGGTAATCTTAGAGTAAGTTTATTTCTCAAACCTACTTACAGAAATAAATCATTTAACATAAAATATTAATTAATCTAAAATCATTTACAAAAATAAGTTGATTTTTGATACTTACTTATTTTTAGTTCACAACCATTCTACAATACGTCATTCTAGCTTAAAAAGATCATTTGAGATCATACAAATACATAAAGGGTAAAATTAAATTAGCTCCATTAAACTCACAATAAACCAACAAAACCGGATAAGTGCGAGTCGGACTAGCACGCGAAGAGTTCCGTACCTCCGTAAAATATTTAGCAAACCGAAAAAACACGTTTCTTCTATGGGGACCCCCTAAAATGTTTAACTTTATTTTTTTTTATTGGTTGTTATAGCGGCAATAGAAATACAAAATCTGTAAAAATTTCAACATTCTAGCTTTTACGGTTCATGAGATACAGCTCGCTGGCAGACAGACGGACGGACAGACAGCGGAGGCTTCTGCTTCAGGTAGGGGGGAACCCTTAAAAATAATATTTTATAATAAGAAATATTGGGAGCCAACGACCATTGGTTTAGTAGTTTTAAATAAGACACGGCCTTCGGCTATCATGCTGTTTAATTGCACTAAACTTAGAGGCGTAGTACGCACGACACGCAGTTATCTTTAACCTAACATCCTTCCACCTTAATTATATTCTTGTTACATAGCTAGAAGAAATTTCATTTCGTTAATCGGCTCGAACGATATTCCTTAATATTGGACGAACTTTCGTATCCGTTCGGAGATCGGCCTAGGAGCTGCTGCTTGAGGTACTAGCTCAGATGCTTACTCCTCGGAACTCAGCTTGCCTCACTCCACCCTTCCTCTGGCCCCTGTGGGCCTGTGGCAGGGCGTTTTGGAGTAAGCTTTGCTTCCTTCAGGCGTCTTCTAACTGTCCACTCATCATCATCATCATCATCAGCCCATAGCAGTCCACTGCTGGACATAGGCCTCTCCAATTGCACGCCATTCAGCTCGATTCTCGGCAACTCTCATCCAGCTGCCACCAGCCACCCTGCGAAGATCGTCGCTCCACCTAGCCTGAGGGCGTCCTACCTTACGTTTGCCAATTCGTGGTCTCCACTCAAGAACACGTCTACCCCAACGGTCATCGGTTCTACGGCTAATATGGCCGGCCCATTGCCACTTCAGCTTGCTTATTCTGTGGGCTATGTCGACAACTTTGGTTCTCTGCCGGATCACTTCGTTCCGGATTCGATCCCTCAGAGAGACTCCAAGCATAGCCCGTTCCATAGCTCGCTGAGCGACCTTGAACTGTCCACTCGCTGGCAGCCAATCCTCGAACGCGCCTCGGCTCCTGCTGCACATCGACACCCAGTTAGGTGACGATTCCGCAGTAAGGTAGAAACAATTGACCGATCGTCTCTCTCAGAGGTGCACCGGTGACAGCTGGTTCTCGGTCTTCGATTGAAAATATATTTAACGCAATAGCACTTTACCTTCTATCAATAGGAATTTGTGGTTGTAGATTAACATTTTACGAAATTTCGTTCGGGGGGCCCTGTAGCCCGGGGGCCCCTTATCATTGATATGGCGGTAGCTACGTCCCCATGATCTTAAGAGATCTAGTGCCGGGTACCGTGTGGTGCCGGACGTAAAGAATAGCACCATCCTATTTCTTCGCGTGGGTGTCGTAAAAGGCGACTAAGGGACTTACTAGAGAATGGGCAGCAACGTTCTCTATGTATTTTAACACCATACTGCGATCGCCAGCCCGCATGCCAAGCGTAGCGATTATGGCAAAGCCCCCCCTTTGGGGCAGGCCTTTGTCCAGTAGTGGACGCCTTTCGGATGAAATTATGAAGCGTTCTAGAAAAACATGAGACCGCTAGCCTGGAGGTTTCGTTTTGGTCAAATATTTTAGAAAATAAGCGTTCTAGAAAATTGCTGTCTAGTAAAATGAGAAGCACACAAGAGGAAAATTTCAGATGAGTGCCGATGGAACAAACATTGAACTTGGAACCACTCGCGCTCTGTTAAGGCATGGCCGTTAGGTGTAGGGACATTATAGGATACAACACATAAGGCCCGTATTTATAGAGCGTTACTCAGTACTCAAGCATTACTTAAGACTAGTTTCAACCAATCCAATGGCTTGAATATAGTCCTAAGTAATGCTTGAGTACTGAGTAATACGGGCCCTATTAATTTATTTTTCTCAAAAATGCTTGGAAATTCGAGCATTATATTGACAACCTTCTTCAAGATAAATCGAAATTGCTGTACTGGCCAAATACATGCGAGCAGCGGCCTCCAAAAGTTGTATGAAAATCTATGTGTCGTGGTTTAGCGGCCAAATAAATTACATGGTAAACTCTATATATTATCGTGTAATTTAAAAATGGAACGATCTTTTACTCCGAAACATGGCAACCAAGCAGAGACAACGGTTTTATTTAAATTTCGAACTGGCTTGCAAATAGAAAGCTGTTTATTGAAAAAAAAAAACAAATGAACACATTCACGCGTGAAATATTATAGTTGTTCGTTATTGAATCTGGAATTTATAAATCATTTACATTGTTTAAATTTCCGCGTATTATTTGAGATACGCCCTATACAAACCTTGGCCGCAACCAGGCATGATGTGAAAATGTGGGCCGAGGCACTCATACGTGCGTCTGCCCGTTTCAGGCCGCTGCAGATAGTAAGAGAAGTACAATGATGAATGTTTGAGTTTATAAAATAAAATAAAACAAAAAATAACAGATAAAAGTTCTAAACTATTTACTACAACATCAATACGGAACTATCACGTTACAAATATATAAAAATAATATACAAAATTGATTAAAAGCACCTTTAACATGTTTGTCTAAAATTGCCATAGTAAAATAAATTCGTTAATATTATGTATAATTATTGCTGATTTTAGGCTTATTTTTAGGAGATTCTCTAAATACCTATATTTTTCTACATCTAACTCATTTGTTGCAACCACGTTGAAACAGTTTATGTCAAAATTACCATTTGATTATACAAATAATAAGCAAAGATTTATATCGCTAGGTATGCCCTCATCGTACTTAGTCATACGAAAAAGTGTCCGTACTGAGAAAAGTGATCTCACACATGATTAAATAGCAGATCGTTACCATGACAACCAAAATCAATCAAGTCTCTGCATCATTGTCAGAGCTGTCCAAACAAAAAGAAATCCGATTAACTTTTGACGCGTTAGGGGCGAATCTAATGATTTAAATCTTTGCATATAACAAATTGTTGTGCATACCTATATACGTAGACAATAGATCAAGACATAAAATGTAAAGTACGATAAATATTATGTTTGCTCAATAGGTAATCCGACAAATACAATATCCAGTCTGTTGGCGTCTCAATAAAATACATTTTAAAAATTTAAAATTTTACATTCAATACAGTAAAGTTTTGCAAAATAATCGAGACATAAAAACATTTGCTTATTCGAAGCCGTAGTTATTTTTAATTGGACGTTTATCTCTGATGAGAAAGTGATCACTGGTTAAATGCGCTACTATTAGCGCATTAAATAACATGACATGTATATTCACTAACGTCAAGAAACGTTGTGCGGAGAAATAAAGTGTAGGTAATACACTCCGGACAAACCGAGCCATCCTGCACTTGTTGTATATAGGTATATAACTTTTGAAATGGTCCTAAATTCAAATTCGGAACAATGAAGACACCAAAATGACGACCAGTAAGGACATAGTGCATAAAAACCTTTTCACTCGTCTTGCTCAAAAATTCCGTCATTGTAGCGTACCAGAGCTGGGATAAAATAGCATATTTTCCTCTAGAGGAAAGAGTTTATTTTTTGTTTGTTACCAACGAGCCTACAAAAACGACAAAGTCTTTATTCATAAGTATAATAATCATGAATAAAGACTCGACTTATTACTGTTTCATAAAAAAAGAACATTTTGTTTTTGAAAATGGAACTAAAACCGGCGATCTCTTCGGTAAAGTGCGTGCATTGCGTTGCGGCTACAGAAGAAATAAAAAAAGGCTTTGCCGCGAAATCTTTAGAATTTTTCTCTAATTGAATTGGTGACCGTAATTTATTTTACAATCGTGAAAATGTCATAGTAAGAATGGAGACCCTAATTTATAGATGGAAGAGAAAGGAAAAGAAATAATGTTCAATCTGTTGCCGTCAAGGTCAAGAAGCATAATTATTTAAATACTTAAGAAAAGTTTATGAAGTGGAGGACAGAAAAACGAGTGGATTCACTAACTAGAATCAATTCAATTGTCCCTATTTGAAATAAACAATTTGACTTTGACTTACGGAAGGAGTTTTTCTTACGTATTTCGATGAACTTTCCAAAAAATATCAAAGTTTAACATCTCGTTAAATATCCAGAATTGTACAAATTGTACATTTAATTTTGAATAAAATAAACTATTTAATATTGTAGGTATTGGATTATTTTATTTTCTCGCAATCGTAGTGCAAAGTAGAGTGTAACCCGGCGCTAAAATCCATTATAACTCGGTTACTATTTAGTACTGCCTCGCTAAAGCTCGGGAGTTAAACTACCTCGTATATAATGGGTCATTTTAGCCCCTTGTATAACAATCTACTATTTCTTTGACTGATAATTATTTTGATGTTTTAGGCCTTTTTACCTCACATGGAATTGCACGGTGGCTCGATTTAGGAGTCCGTAAGTGTATAAAAAAATACCTACGTAAATAATGTAATAATAAAAAATACCCATAACAAGTACCTTAGTTGTTGCGTTGGTATATTACCATATCAAAATATACACACCAAATATGGTGCATTTTATAGTTTATCAAAATAGTTTTTTTCTATAATATTATAAAATACACTGAAACCCTGTAGTATAAAATTCAAGGCACCTATTATAAATATAAAGAGTAAATATAGCACAAGGAATAAGAAGGGAATGTACAGATTATGTAAAGGAATAAATAAGCTTATTTTCTACGTTTTCGACAAAAAATACTTTGTTTCGTGTTACTTACATAATTCAAACAGATTTTTGTTGTTTACTATTAGATTGTGGTAAAAGAAACCCCTTTTACACGCGCCAGCAAAGATAGGTTATGTTTTTTAAACTAGGCTGTAGGTAAATCTTTTACCACCGAACGGAATGTGAGCCAATATTTATGTTATATTTAGTTTTTTGTCTAATACTGATTAATTTTCAAAAAATTGTGTCTTTCAGAGATCCTTCCAATTGTTAAAAAAATATACTTAAATATAATTTTAATTATTCTGTCTAGTACATTTTATTTTAAAATTAATATCGTCTTTATTTTTTAAACTTTTTCGATTAACAACAACATTTAAAATAACAACCATCTAAGTTAGTAATAAGTAATACATTTTCCTACTGTAAAAATATTTCGTTTCGTTTGTTAAATTGTACGTACAACTATGTTATAATTATCATCATTTATTAGTCAAATCCTGAAATACCTAGTCAGTTCGGATATTACCTCCTTATGTCGTCATTACCCGAGTGACTTTAGCTTTGAGATTGGCTAGTGTCGATATTACCCAGTCAATGTAGATAACAATTTGCTAATAAAATAAAATTATCAATAATTGTAGTTTATTAATCTGAGGCGCATAGAATCAAGAAAACTGAAACTTCTGCCAATGCAAATTCAGATTTTTTGAAGTGAAAACTTCGATAAGCGCACTTTCTAAACGGTAAACGGAACTAAACCGTCACGCTCGGGTCGTTGAAGCTGAATCGGGTATACTCGGCTGCAGTCGGTCAGTGACGCTGAATCGGGTATACTCGGCCTCAAACTCTCTTTTATATTAATGTCAGTCTACGAAAATATTATAACTGGTCAAACTTATGCGCATAAATAAATATAAGTAGATGTTGAATTTCACGAACACGCAAAAATTATTCCGATTTATACCTTATTACAATGACATAAGAGTCACATGACGTGCGCACGTGAATGGCATTATCTATTACTGTAAAATTTTAAATGATTCTATAGGCCTAAGACTATGGTATTTAGCGATGATACTCTTGACAGTTCGTCGTTCCCTCTCGTTCTAGCACCACTTCGGGTCTTAGATAGACACAGCGCTATATGGCAACATATAGCGCTGTCTCTATCTAAAACCCGAAGTCAAAAGTCTAATCGCTTTATACGTGAGTTGTGTGTAGTTTATTCTTCGTCCACCTGTTTCCACTCTCTATCCGATCTAAGGAGTACTATTTCTTCTTCCGAGTCGGTCTCTGAAGGTGGTAGATCTTCTTCATCGAAGTACGGTTTGCGTATTATGTCTGCAAGGAATAATATTTATCATTTGTTTTTAATGTTTTATTCCAATACAATACATGGTTTACTTTAAAATGTTAAAAAAATTACGTGGACGGAGGAGTAAGAAATTTGGCACAGTAAAAATCTATATGGAGGAGGAGTGCAGAAAGTTAATATTTTTATATAATAAGCATTATAAATAAACTAAATTAATAAAAAAAAAACATTGAAAACACTACCATGCGTTTAACACAAACACACATAGTACAGTCTGCGTCAGTATGTGCTAACCCCTCAAGTTTTAAAATATTATACTGCTACAACATTGAATTCGTTACGAATAATTTAAAGAATACTTCAAAAAGAGTTCATTGTTTCGACTTGGATTTGAACCATCCCATCATCGAACGCCGTCATACTCATACCGGCAGCGCGGCAATAATAGCATAGAATTAGTGTACTCATGGATATAGTAAATACTACATAGATTGTAAGTAGAGGGGTTCGAATTTCGATCAGTGGGCGACCCCTAGTAATAATAATAATGGTAATTGTGCCGATTGTCGTAACAGCCAATAGCCGAACGAGCCGATGGACGAAAGCCTCGATCAACATCTCTCGAGGCTCTCGTTAGGCGGTTGGATCAAGGGCCTGATTTGGCAGAGAATGCAGTAAGTACACCTCGATAGGGCTGCATCGTGTGGAGGTTCTGTCTCTGAAACCCTAACCACCGGTAACTTAGACCTTGATCCAGATACCGGCGGACCACAATTTTTTAGATTTTTAATACCTTTTTTAAACATATAATAATAAAAATAAATATTTTATGTGAAAAAAAAAGGAATAAACGGGATTATGGTCAAACGTCGACCATAAAATTGCTTGGAAGCAGTTATTAATTATGTCGTACTTTCCTGGGGGTCTACTCCGAAGCGTCAATCCGAAGTATCGGCCGATTGTTCGGCCGTTTTATAACTTCCATAGTTTCCTTTTTTTACTTGAATCCTTACCCGACTTAGTCACATTTTTGACTTTGGCTTATCTTTTCGAGCGTCTTTTTTTTTTCTTTCACCGTAATCAGCCATAGTTAGCCGTAGTCAAGCAAGGGCCGAACATTCGGCCATACTTCGGATTTATGTTCGGAGTAGACCCCTGGTAATGTTTTGTTTTAAATTTTTGATAGCCCTCGGGTTTGAACAGGATCTCACCTGATGTTTCCTCGCACAGCGGTCGCTTGTCGTCGCTCGGTATCTGTGTGAACATGTACTGTCGGCGTGAGTCCTTCGCTCGCTCGCGGCAGCTGAAGCACCACGCTGATATAGTTACCACTGCTACTCCAATTACACCTGAAATTAATGTTAATTTTAGTGTTTTCACGATTTTAAGGGTGTGGTGTTGTTATTTGGTAAAGTTGAAGGTTCATATTCCTGTGAAAGATTGTTGAAGCTTGAGTACATTCTGCAGTGATTTCATACTTTCATTGTAATTTGGATTTTATGGGGAAAAACATAAGGTTCATATTCCAATGAAAGTTTTTAATAACTAAGGGCTACTAGCAATACAGACCTGCCAACATTACGAACACAAGTCGCGGCATGCCCAACACGTAGTCGTCGCCCTCAAGTTTGAACAGTATGTTCGGAGTCAAGTTCTCTTTGCCGTTTATCTGTAACAAAATATTAATAATCATTCATCAGTTTTAATTGTGTTTTCATTGTCCCAAAACCCCAAAAGCGCTAAGTATTTATTTACCCTAAAAATGTTTAAGGCGCAGATATATGATTTTAGTGATTTTCAAATCTGTTATTACGCTTTCTTATAATACAAGTAAGTTATGAAAAAAATGTATGTTAAACTAGAACGCATACACATTAATTCTCTAACGGCCGAACCCAATAACTTATACATCACCAGTTTCGGCATATTGGAGATATAAAAATATATCTATCGATGGGTTTAACGTCCCAATAATCTAGGAATCATACCGGCCCACGCTATCTACTGATGGGAGGGTGTATCGCCTATAACAGATATCTCTTTGTACGAAAATGCCAAAAGTATGCGTCCCAATATACGATTTGTTTGACAGGACAGTACTACAGATGGCAGATTTGGCTATTCCCCGAATTGCAGGGATAAACGTAAAGTAGCCAAGCTAAAATGAACTCTTTAGTACTTGCAATAATGATCATAGATGTTTTTTTTTATTTAAAGTAATAAAAAAAAATTGAATTTCAAATATCTCGAAAACGGTGCGCCCTGGGCATCAAATAACAGAAATTTAACCCCCCCCCTTACTCAGACCCCCCGTGCAAGCACCATTCCAACATGAATTAAAAAAAAAAAATCTCTTTTTACAAAGAGAATAGACCTCGATGAGAAGGAATATTTTCACCTAGTGACTTTTATGAAAGTTCCTTCGTACCTTTTGATGATTTATTCATGATGATTTTGCTAGAAAATTCAATAATATCTTACCACGATATGTTTCTGCTTAGTAATGTATGAGCTGACAGAGGCGCTGGCGACCACTTCCTTAGCCTTGTAGTCCAGTGGCAGAGCGAGCACGAAGCGACCAGTAGCGTCGCTCTCGTTCTGAGCTACTATCGGAGACTTGGCGCCGATAGGTCGGATGTTTACTGAGACTGAGGGCAAAGGGTTGCTGTCTTTGTCCAGTGTTAGACCTGGGGATCATAATATAATATATCAAATTTTTTTTAACCTTTCATTTCATGTATGTCTCTAAGTAGTATTTCAGACTATAGAATAGGTGAAAGATCGTCTTCACATGTCTAGACACGGAAAATAAAAAAAAAATGCATTTATCTCTGACAGTTTTTTCGTAGCTTTTTATAGATAATTTTTTAGTTTTAGTAATTACAATTTAAACTTTCACAAATTAAAAAAAAGTTGGTTTTGTATTTTTTACTTGATACTTTTTATTAATGTTTAATTTCGGTTAGAGCGCGGGAAAAGAGTTCCTGGAATGACTTGGGGGAGGCATTTGACCAGCAGTGGGCAGTATAGGCTAATGAAATAAAACGGTTATGGCTATTATTAGGTATTTTTTCTTCCAACTTTCCGATTTTGACTTCTATTCCGTAGACATAAGGATGGCATTAAAAGCAAAAACGTAGTTAATTGTAACTACAAAAAAAACAAACAAACAAACAAATGACCAACTGTTTATTACAGCTGCCATGCAACCCACGCAATAGAAGTCAAAATCGGTTGAAAGGACTGTAAAAAAGATTTATTTAAATTTCTAATCTTATTTCAAATGGAGTATAGTCTAGTATAAATTGTACCAGTAGGTACATATACATACTCGTATTAGTTTTCACAAACAGTGAAAACAGCCACTTTTTTTTCTACCAATTAACATCAATTAGCTACTTTACAGACATTAATTAACCCGGCGCTGTACCACATCCAACTCACTGGGGAATCACCGCAGACAGTTCCGACTCACCGAGAACTATGCGGCATCCGGTTCCGACACACTGGAACCCTCTACTGGCACTGGCAAGCATCGCAAGATACACGACTCAGCCCACTATCGACTTCCGGTCTCCGGAGGGGAGTGATGTAGCGGCATTAACATCGCCACATGCGAACTACGCGTCACACTGACGTCACGCAAAAACCTGCATCGCGCAAGCAGAGTTTACCGCGCAACTAACATATATAAGGTGCTAACAAATTAAGTACCAATATTTTAAGAGGTGTTACATTACATCAAAATAATTAACTTTAAATAGAAATTAAGAAAACTTTTATATGATATTTTTGTTTTAATTTACGGAACAAAATAAATAAATTAAAATTTCGCCCAAACATAATCATCCTGTGCTTTTAACTGACAAGACACATTTTCTGTCAATGTTCATTTATTTTTATGTTTATTTAAGTGAAGTGGCCATTGACTCATGACAGTCAAGAGGTTTCATAAGATAATCAAAGAGGACTTAGTCACGGATTGTTGACTATCTATTAACAGGGTGTTTTTACGCAGTAACGTTGTTTCCCTAATTATCTCCAAAAAGTAACATAAACTTTTCAATATTTCATACTTAAGTCTACTCCTAGAGACGAGTACTATCAGCTCTAAAAGTATTGGTACCTAATTTGTTAGCACCTTATATACAACGTCCCGACATCAATCGTCGGCAGTTGCCCACCAGACACAACACCCGTCTGGTCGGAGGATCCTCCCTTTTCTATGGAGAATGAGTGAACTTTACACCCTGTTCCTTATGCCTCTAAAGTTACGGCCCCGCCGCCGCCAGATGGCGCACGGCAGATATTACCATGACCATGCCTGCGTGTAGCCATGCCGGCGGGCCGGCCGAGCTTTGGACTTCGTGCCGCTAGCCGCACAATGCGATGGTCGGACGACCACTTGGGCCCCCCAGTTCCTTGTTGTGGACGTCGCTCATTATTTCTTTGTTCTCATCAGAGTTAATCAGATTCAGAATCTATCAATATATGTGCAAGTTTTGTAAAGTAAAATACAACAGATTGTACCAGTAAACAGTTCATTATTTCGAAGCCCTCCTAAACACAATACACAGCGGCAACCAATGATATATTACCTTTAGATGCGTTACCCGCGCTAAATAATGGCAAAGTAAAAACAAGGCAATTGCCCGACTTGGAATTTGTCGCACGCCATCCAGTGACGCGGCTACACGTCACAATCACTCGCAAAATTAATTGTCAACAATTATTTGTGAATAAAATGTCTTCCCGTGTCTATACACGATGTACTTACAAATTACACTACTACTGTGGGAGTACAGCAAAAGTCTCATTTAATGCATAAGTACTTATTGTATTTTTTTATTATAAGAAAACGTTGTTTTGTTTAGTACTTGTACAGCCAGTCAGCCCTTTTTCCTGACTGCTGCGACCGACGCGTACGCACCAATGAACATGCAGCAGCTAGTGACGTAACTAAATATGTATGTTCATCTTTTTGTAACAACAGTTATTGGTATAGGTCTTTCCTTTTCTTCGCGCAACCTATGATTGTACGGAAGTATGTAGCTACATTCATGGCTTACGCTGTTTTTGAGTGCACTAATGTTCGTGTATGACGCGTCTATTTATAATACGTCATTGGCGGCAGAAGCCGAAAATAATATTAATTAAGTTGTACTTACCAGTAACATAAACGACATTAGGGTTGTCGTCTACCTTCACTTCGGTAAACTGTCCTCCCGGTATAGTGTCTGTGTTGATGCGACGCATTATGATGTCCTTGCTCTTGAGCACGCCTTCCACCACCGTCCACGTTAGCATCTGAAAGAAGATGGGTTATGATGATGAAGATGAAGATGTCAGATGCTTTTACTTTAAATGGATAAAAAGTTCTTCAGATTTAGTTGACACTAGCTTTTGTCTGTGACCTCTGGGTGGAGGTCGGGAATCCTACGGGAATGTACTACCAGGATAAAACCACAATACCAATTTTTTACGTCTTTCAAAGGGCTTCAGACAATCCATACTTCCATATTGTATACAGAGTGGATTTTTGAGACGGGTGAGTAAGGGTAGTTAAGTACCTTAATCGTTGTAGCTACAAAAAAATTGTCTTAGGAGACTGTCCTTAACTTTTTGAGACATATTGATCTGCATTCACAGATTTTGAAAACAATGTACAGACGGAAAGAAAATGGGCAGTATTCACAAAAACTTTTTTTGACGCCAGTCGATCCTGTATCTTTCGGATCAACTGAAGTTTGAGTACTAGAAAAGTCAGAAATCGCAAATAACTTTCCCCATACATTTCGTAGGAAATGAGACTCCAAACTACTTGTTTACGATGGATAGATAGGCCGAAACTAAAAAAAAAATTGGTACTTAAAATTACGAACGAATACGCGTTATAATTTTATATGGTTTGAAAAAAAAAATACTTTGTTGCTTTTGAAGAAAACTTTTACATAAAAAGACTTTTAGCTATTTCTGACTTTTTATTTATTTATTTATATACCTTTTTGTAGACAGTATTATAAGTCTGAAAGTTCTAAATTATATGAGGTAATTTTTTTCTCACAACGTCGGATATCACAAGCAACAAACTATCTTGTTCTAAAAGCAAATAAAATTTAAAAAAAGTTTTTGTGAAAACTGCCCAGTTTCTTGCTGACTGTACATTATTTTTTAAATCTATGAATGCAGATCAATATGTCTCAAAAAGTTAAGGACAGTCTCCTAAGACCGTTTTCCTGTAGCTACAACGGTTAAGGTACCTGCCCCGTCTCAAAAATCCACCCTGTATAATATGGTAAAAGCGAAAGTAATTCTCTCTGTCTGTCTGTTATACCTTTTCACGCCTTAAAGGCTGAACATTTTTGAATGAATTTTATCACACGGCTAGACCGTGTCCTGGAGAAGGAAATGGGCTACTTCTCATCCTGGATCGTAGACGAAATCACGGGCAACAGCTAGTACAACAATAAATTAAGCTTTGTATATTATCTAACTAATGTCAATTTTTATTTTATTTATATGTGCGTTTAAGTACATATTTGATGATTTCAAAATACTCCTGTGCACTAGTATTGCCAGCGTTTTAATTTACTGTCGTATTATATATAATCAGTTTATTTCAGACAAAAAATACATCCATAATTATATCATATTAATTGTTTTTTTTAAATATTATTTGTTATTATTTATTATTATTATTTTTGTTTGTCGTGCTCACATGGTGTTGCTAGTGTGTTCTTACCTGGTCATGATAATTGTGGCAGCGCACGATAACCTTGTACACTCCCGGTGGCAACATGACGCCAAAGTGCGCTTGATTACGAGTTACACGGTATTGACGCTCTACCCCTGTTACAGCGACTATTGCTTCACGCATCGGCATACCTTCTTCGTTCTTTACGAAGCCCACGACACCTGAGAATCGGTTTAATGTGATTAGGAATAGGTATTAAAACTTCGGCCGCCTTATTACAAAACAAGGTTTATATTTTAACATGGCTTAAACCATGGAGCCAGTTTTTGTAATAAGAACGTAAAGGTGCAATTCCAAGATGGACCGCAGGCCGCAAACTGCAGCTGTTTCTATGTATCTCTATGAAAATCTCTATGTCAACCGCAGCCGCTAGCCTTATTGTCGCCTGCGGTTGCAGTCTGCAGCCCATCTCGGAATTGTACCTTAACTGTGATAGAAATATCGTTCTTTATACAAAACTGAAAACTTAGTTCGGTACTAAGCTGTCAGTTTTGTGTTTAGTAATTTTACCATAGTCGGAATTAAGTTCGAAATTCAATAGTGGCTCCATGTTTTAAACCGGGGTCTAAAGATAAACCTTGTTTCGTAATAAGGGGGAGGGTGTATATATTAGATAATAAAAGAGGGAGAACTATATTTTAGACTGGCTGCAGTTTCGCCCGAGTGGCTTTTTCTAAAATAAAAGTTGCCTCAGTTACTCCATAGAACATCATCTATCTGCCAGTGAAGGTCCCGTCAAAATCGGTCCAGGCGTTTTGGAGGTTAGCCGGAACAAAAGGACAGAGTCAGGAAAAAAAGTTTTTTGTTATAATTACCGTATTTCATAGTAAAAACCTATTATTTTGACGTTACAAACATACACTAAAATTTTCTTCCTTTGTATAGATAGGGTCAAAACATCCATGAATATGGAGAACTTTTAGTTCAGAATCATGAAGAATTATTTGGTTTTATAATGTTTCCCTTAGCAATTCAATGTGCTCATTTATTTTAGAAAAATGTGTTTTTTTCAGTATCGTCGCGTCAAAGTCAAATTATTTATTTCAAGCACTTATAAGGCACTTTTGAACGTCAATATTTACAAAAAAAAAATTGATTCTAGTCGCCCCTTCCAAAAGGTAGTTTCGTATGGAGAAGAATGGGCAAGAAACTCCACCGTTACTCTTTTACAATGTTTTGTTAACTGTATGTATACGTCCAGTAAATTTGTTTCAATAGAAACAAAATCTAGTAAGTACATACTACTGCAAAAGGTGACATTGAAACAAAGTAATGCAAATTATTCCCTATTTCTTCACGCGGGTGTCGTAAAAGGCGACTAAGGGAGAGAATGGGCAGCAGCGTTCTCTATGGATTTTAACACCATACTGCGATCGACAAACGTCGATCAAATCGACGTCAAACAAATAAAAAAATATTATGATTATTATGATTATCGCCAATCCGCCTGCCAAGCGTGGCGATTATGGGAACCCCCCTCCCCCTCTTTGGGGGAGGCCTATGTCCAGCAGTGGATGTCTTTCGGTTGAAATTATGATGATGATGAATGCAAATAAACATAAAACAACACTTACCAGTATTAGCCAGCTCAACAAACTTCATGATTCCTCTCAGATTATTTCTCCAAATCCACGCAATCTCACTTTCCACCGGCATGTTACAACAACTGAGCCCCGCCGAGATCACAGGGGTATTGAACCTTTCACACAGTACATCTATCAAGTCCCCATGCGTCACACTCGTCCCCTTACATTGATACTTATCGTCCCCACTTTTGCTATCCTGGTACCTCTGAGCGAACTTTTCATACAAATTCTTCGATAACTCCGGGTATGTAATATCTTCGGAACCGGAAGAAAGTTCTAGAATAACATCGTACTTTTCTGCTTCTAGCATTTCTGTGAAAGATTTTTCTCTGGTATAGTTTGATAAGGGGTTTAAGTTTTTCTTAGTTAGATAACTATATAAGCTGTCTCCAAATTCTTCTTCTAACGGTTCTACGCCACATCTGTCGGTACCATCGTACTGTTTGATGACTTTGTCCGATAAAATATCAATATTCGGTATAAAATGTAGCACTGCGTTTTGTAACAGGCGTTTGTGGACGGGCTCTCCGATAGTGTAGGCCGTGCCTATGTGACGGGCAAAGTTCAGGAGCATTTCTTGACCTAACGGTTGGGACCCGTAGAAACTGCTGCTTATGGCGATGTGGAATTTTGTTTCTTCTGGGGAGCCGACCTGTGGAAGAATCCATTACTTAGCATCGTAAAAATATATAATTATCTCATAAATTATGTACCTACAACAAAACTCCCGACGTAATTGTTCCCCCGACCCTTGCTCGAAGTGCAAGCCCGCGCCACGGCTGAGTGCGCCGTAGCTTTAAATTCCCTCTATAATAATAATTATCCAGTTCTGATCCAGCCTGTCCCATCTTGCTGCCCTCCCCCCAGCGAAGCCTTAAGCCAAGGTTCGTACCCCACAGGGGAGGTTAGCGAACAGTCGCTTAGTAATGTAAGAAATTAGCCCCTGGCTGGAGGCTTTAAGCTAGCTTAAGGCAGCCATAGGATAGTCCGGTTAAGTAGTGACGACCTCTCAAGGTCAACAACGAGATGCCGTACATAAAAAAAAAGTACAACAATAGGAGAAAAAACTGAAACTGTTCGACATTATCTTTAATAAGCCTATAATTGTAGATTAATTTATTATAGAATTTGGGGATTGATTGCTGCAAGTGATTGAGTCCCTTTCTCGTACGGAGGAGGAGAACGGGATTTTGTTCTACGAAGTCTATGAATTAAGTTGGTTTTATTGCATCTCGGATATCTGCAGTGACACAGGGCTTTGTGAAATGTAATGGACTTCACCTTCAGTCTATGACACAAAACATACGAGTAAAACGTTGCCTGCAGGTTTTGAACGCCTGGTACTAATCCAAAAGCTCTTTGCTCGTGATTATTTAAGTAGATCTGTTTTTGTTTAATTTTTTTGTTGACCCACGTGTTTCTGTGACAAATAAAGTTATGTTTCTTTCTTTCTTTCTTATTGCTTAGTCATTGTAATTTTAGATGCAGATTAAGGATATCTATGATGGCATCTTATTTTTATTAGCCCTGCCTTATTTTTATCGACACCTTAACATGTACTAACCTCGTCTGTCATCTTAAGCTGATGGAAGGTGGATGTCAGCATGCTGTCTCCGGCCCTGAACTCCGCAATGCTTGGGAATCTGTTCTCCAGTTCCGATAGAGCCGCATACATCTCCAGTCGAGAGTGGTATCGAGTATTTATTATGTTGTCCAACACGCTGTTGATGAAATTTCGTGTCAAATTATGTGTTATTTATTTGTTGTTTGGATTTCCAATAGACAATTATGAATAGTCGACCTCGTAATTGTTTTAACACACGTGATAAAACGACAAGGGTCTATGTGACAGTTAGCTACATTTCGACCTTAGTGAATGTCATAGTAGTGAATATGTGTCCAGAACTAGTTATCGAACAGTCCGCGAGGCCTAAGCTGAGCTTTGTATTTATGTGAGTCATTACCAAAAGTAGAGTCAGACAACCGGTTTAAACCAAGCAAAGGACGCGTCGTGCTCTAGGCCGACGTCACACCTACACTATCTATGTGCACTCACACAAATGAAAAGCACAGCTTGGCCTCGCGGACTTAGTGCATCCCATCCTCGTAGCCATTAAGTTATGTCTTCTAATAAAGTGATGAAGCCACAGGCCAGGTGGTATATAAGTGGTAATGAATACCACTTATATACCACCTGGCCTGTGGCTTATATGCCACTTATATTAGATTTTATTTATTTTTTATTTAGAAAAACATCGTGCGTACAGCATTACTAATTAAATTCTCAATGACAATCAACATGGCGGTAACTAGTGCCAGGCACATATCCAGTACTATAACAGTGATGTTTCAATTTACTGGGAGTTGTCGTCAAAAGTGGCAAAGCAATTACGAGGTCGACTGTAAATACAGTTGCTGTTGTTATATTGTAAGTATGTGTAATAGCGCGTTGATCAAATCTCAGGTCATACTAAGAAACAAAAACTAAATTAATTCTCCAAATAATCTTCTGGGGTCTGCCCCAGAAGATTATTTGGAGAATTAATTTATTTTTTGTTTTATCATGTTTAGGTATCGATACCCATGAAGTCTGCAGAGTTTCGCTAGCTTATTTATTTTGACCCTGTATATACAAATATTTATAAGGTAAACCATACACAAACACAACAACTATTTTTTAAATAAAAGTTTCAGTTCACCTGTATGTCATAAGAGGGCGTACAACGGTACACTAGCAACATTCCTTTAAAAAAATATCATCTCGTGACTGAGAAGGAATTATGAATAACAGCTAAAAAGGGAAAAGTAAGTAACTTGTGAATTGTATCGAAGCGTTCGGTGACGATGACGCAAATTCCATGATTTTTTTCACTCAAAAAATGCTCAACGCGCTTAGAGAAGTTTTCACTTAAAAATATGGTTTATTGGTTTGTGATAATGGATTGTGACTGTAGATACCCACAATGTTTCGCCAAAAAACAAAAACTTACGTCCAGATTGATTTTGAGCATTTACCGTCTTATTTAAAACAAGGTTTATCTTCAGACCTTGGTTTAAATCATATTGAATTTCGAACTTTATTCCGTCTATGGTAAAGTTCCTACTACAAAACTGACAACTTAGTACCGTACTAAGTTTTCAGTTTTTTATAAAGAACGGTATTTCAATCACATTTATTTTATATTATAAAAACTGGCTCCATGGTTTAAGCCATGTCAGAATATAAATCTTGTTTTGTAATAAGGCCGTTAGAGTTTTGTCGATCAAATCTTCTGTCAAAGTTATTTAATTATGAGATCTATGAAGAAGTCAGTAGTAACAACATACAGTTAGTGCAATAAACAACACATTTACGTGCAAATTATTTATTAATAAAAGGTTATAAGCAATATTAATACAATGTGACATATAAATAAACTAATATTAAAAACTATTGTTAAGAATCAAGCTGTAGAAATTATGAGAAAAATAAACATAGAATATATTGTTTAAAACTATATTTAAATCCGCCATTGCAACTCAGAACTAAATGAAAGCGACTTTTTGTAACAAAATGGTACAAAGCATAATGAACTTTATTTCAATAATGTAACGTACAGAATAGAATAGAATAATATCAGACAGGCGGTAATTCCTGAGAATGCTCGAGAATTCTCCGGAGGAAGCGCGACCGGTTTTTTTGCCCGTACCTAGTTTGTACGTTACATAATCATAAAGTTCATAATGCTTTGTACATTTTTTTTATCAGAATTCGCTTCCATTCGGTTCCAAGGTAACGTAAATTGAACCTTAATCTCAAAAATACTATAATACTGTTTTAGATCATTAGTAAATCGATCATAGAAAATACTTGAGTATTCCAGATTTAGAATAGAGTTGATAAGGTGCCTTTTTATCTGATTTTATATTGCTATTACCATGTATATTATATTAATTTTGTTCCTTAAATATTTTTGTAAAAGTACACTTAAGTCCTTGGTCCCGGCTGTCATTCATTATCATTGACAGTCGTTATGGGAAGTCAGAAGCCCAAAAGTCCGAGAATCAGTCTTACCAAGGGGCATTGTGTTACCCAGTAACTGGGTCATGGAGGTCGTTACATGTAAAATACAACTGCATCCGATTAGACTAGAAGCCGACCATGTTGGGGTCAACATGGTTGGGAAAAGGCTGGGCAGATTGATTGAGTAAATATCGATTATTAATTAAGTAATTTTAGAGAGCACACAATATTTGTCATTTCTTTATTATTTTTAAAATTGACAAGGTATTGTCTTATTAAAATTTGACCATTGTAAAGGCATCTTAAAGACAAAAATGAGTAATAGAGAGCAAAATAGTAATAAAAATAAGCTTCAAAAATTATAACGATGTAAAATCATTTAGAAATCATTAGTTTATGTTGATCAAAAAAAAATTGTGACCAATTTCACTTTTAAAACTAAAAATAATTTATAAACGACGAATAATAATAATTAAAAGAGTAACTCTGAAATAATTTTATAAACGACGAAGTATAACATTAAAAAGTAACTGTAAAATAATTTTATAAACGACGAAAATAAATTAACAAAGTTACTGTCAAATGATTTTATAAATTGCGAATTATAATAATTAAAAAAGTTATTCTGAAATAATTTTATAAACGACGAATAATAATTAAAAAAGTTACTGTGAAATAATTTTATAAACAAAGAAGTATATTATTATATATATGAATTTATGATAATAATCTGAGTTTTTCTTAAAGATTTGTACATGTTATAGAAAAAATATACATTAAGGATAAAAAATATACTGTAAATAAGCAAAGTGCATTGCAATCACAACACGGTACTTAGAAATAATAAAGAGTAGTTTAAAAAGGAATGTCATTCGCAAAAATGTCTATCTATCCGCGATAATATCTACGTTTTATTTTAAGACCATTACGAAATCGACCGTCGAATTATCGATACGTCAATCAGTCATTTGAGATAAAATACTTTAGGATTATTGAAGCACAAAAGGTACGCGAAGTATCCTTAGTAGAACTTCAATAATTTTATCTAATTAATACTGAGATCAATAAATATTTCTGCACAGAATGCAATTACGCATTTTATTTCAGTTGAAAATAAAGTTCAGAGTAATGACAGTCCTTTTTAAACCATGCCTTAGAAACATTAACATTAATAAGTGCTTAATAAAAAAACATATACAAGTCAAAAACATTGCGTACAAGCATCGTGAGAAGCGTATGACAAAGCAAACTAGTGCATATTGCCACGGAATAAGGTTGGTATTCGTGCGACTCACCGGAAGTCGTATGCTGATGACCAGTGCTGAGGGTCGTCCGCCATTAAAGTGAAGTTGACGCTGACAGAGCCTTCTGCGGGAACGGTTACTTGTTCGGTTATGCTTTCATAGCTGGAAACAAAAGAATTCCATCATAAAATAACAAAAAAATATAGTTGACGAAGTGTAGGGCACAGTGGCGAAGGGTGATTTTATGAGAAAGGTAAGCTGGAACAAAAAATATACTGTCTATACAAAATAAACTCGTCATGACGTCGAAGAAATTGAACTCACGGCATGCCCGACACGCGTAAGAGTTATTTTAGTGCAAAATGTTTTGTTGTTGGGATATAAAGACAAAAAATGTAATGTATTCGTTTTGTAATATTTTAATTTTACGGTGTATTAAAGACCTATAGTGTGATGATATTATTTGGCATTATTAAACCATCAAAATTTCGACTATGCCATTTTTCAATGACGATAGAGTGGTTATGTTCCGAATTTCCGAAGGCAAGCCGGTAGGAATCGTGTTATACGGTACTTTCGCCCCTGGTAGGGCAACGTTTTCATAATCAACTCTGCTTTAGTGTGTGTATTTAATCACACTAATATTATAAAGGCGAAAGTTTGTGTGTGTGTGTTTGTTACTTCACGCTCAAACGGCTGGACCAATTTTGATAAAATTTTGTATGGAGGTAGCTGACATCCTGGATTGACATATACTTTTTATCCCGATATTCTTACGGGATCGAGATTTACGCGGGTGAAACCAAGGGGCACAGCTAGTGTTTACTAAAAATGTGCATGTTACTTGGGCTGAACAAAAAATAATCTTTCCCTTTACCTGCAAATTATGATAGGTATTCGATACGGACAGTAGGAAACGGAAATCTAATACTCTAACACCCATGTCTAACCTAAGGACCCATCCCATTTTTGAAAACGATCCTCAGAAATGGGTCCTAGGAGCAGATATCACTAGGGCAGAGTAAAATACTGATAAAAGGGTGTACCTCTTAACGAATGTCCACATATCTGAGTCTTTTGGGGGAAGTTAACTTTTATAGTCTACTGTGGAAGGTTCAATCGATACACAGGCTTAGTGGAGATGCTAAGATAATCAAAATATAAGATAATCAAAATAAAAATCTTTTATTTCACATAAACCTACATGGGCACATATGAAACGTCAGAAGCTAGGTGCACGGTTCCAATTGGTTGTTTCCTATGGAGAAGAGCCGGCAAGAAACTCCACGGTTACTCTTTTAAAAATAATGGGATTTTACAATGTTTTCATGTTACGGTGTTAATACGTATGGGAGGACAGTGACTGTGTAGGCCCGTCAACAAGTACCAAGTACTTAACAAAATAGAAAATGGTTTACAAAGCTACAGTCCATTAAGCCTACAACGTTCTCGCATTAACAAAACATTACAAAAAAACCATATAAAATATTATTAAAATAATAAAATTTGGATCCTTGTTTAAATTAAAAATGTAGGTATATAACGTCAAAGAAAAAAAAAAAAGATTATGTCAAGGAAGTATTAAAAAAATAAATAGACATTTACATTTTTGCTGTTAATGAGGTACCAGAGAAGCCACATGTGTAGAAGGAATTAATGCCAAACTTCCTTGTCTTCAACGTAGTCTTTAATCTTATAACATGCTTTTTTGATAAGGACACGTTTGATGTGGGTTTTGAATTTTCCATCGCATCGCATAATAGAAACAGATTTTCAAAATATGGTAGATACAAAATAAAATACATGCCATGCCTTAGTTCTAGAGTACAATAAGCTTACCCCTGTTTGACAGCAGTGATATTGTAAGTGCCAGGCTCCAACAGTCTCCAGTAGTCGCCATCTTTAGCCGTTTTAACTGAATGGGTGATGCCGTTCACTTTGATGGTCGAGTTCGCGAGCGGATGGCCGATGTGGCTGTGGACGAAGCCGTTTATGCCTGTGTGGACCTGTAAGGAAATTTAAAAAGATTAGTTATTTTATGGTGATGGAGCGCGGTATTTACAAATTATTACGGCTTATTAATAATACGGTGGTATGCTACCTACGACAGGTTCCCCCCCTCACGACAGACTAGCGTCTGCGACAGCTTACGCGAGTATGCACGCGGATAGCGTGACTTATGGACCGGTCGGCTCCACTCGGGTTACACCGTCACTGTTCGGTAAATAATTCGCATCAAGATGCAACTACTCTTTCTTTATTGAAAGAAGAACAATCGGCGAAAGGCGATGCAAGTCAGACCACGCACAATGAAGGGTTCCGTAATTGGGATGAATTTATCCCAAGAACAAACTTAACATTGTACTTGAAAAACACGTTCCCTCATACATTTCCAACTGCAAATGTAAGTTCGTACGCACAATATTGAGAAATGTACCATGTTATTTTAAGACCACAGAATTCTTATAGGGTTTCCTGTAATCTATAAGTAAAAAACTACTTTCTGTATTTTTTTCAAAATTTTTGTGGCAGTAGTTATTTATATCTATTTTCTTAAATAACTTTAAAAGTGTTTATGATAAAATTATTAAACAAAAAAGATCTGAAATTCTTACAACAAGCCATTTCATTTGATATGTCACACTGTACAGTTTGCTAAACTGTTTTTTTTATTTTCTAATTTGCCCCCCAAAAGTGACCCCCATATTCAAAATTCATTTATTTACGTTACACGTCCGTGTTTGGGTCACAGAAGTTCATGTATGTACCAAATTTCAACTTAATCGCTCCAGTAGATTCTGAGCAAATCGGCTGTGACAGACGAACAGACAGACACACGAGTGATCCTATATGGGTTTCGTTTTTTTCCTTTTGAGGTACGGAACCCTAAAAAGTAAGAAAATTTGAATTTCGCGGTCTCCTTAGCGCATCCTCGTTTTTATTAGTGTTACCTGTTCAATAAACTTCAGCAGCGCGTCCCTGTTGTCCTCCCAGTAGGTGGGCAGGTCGGAGGATGGAGGGAACTTGAAGCAGCCCAGTTCTAGAGTTATTTCCATGTCGTTTGTGTTAAGGTAGTTCCAGTCTTGCATCCCGCCGGCGAGCACGTACCTAGAAGGTATATAAAGGATGTGTGTTAAAAAGGTGCTTGATATTAGCTCTTATTTTAAAGGTGGTAAAGGCTAGAAAAGTGGTGTTGTTGCAAAAATAAATATTTCATGAAAAATAAAATACAATATACAGCTGCAATCAATGTTCTTGTCTGTTAAAGTAAGAGGGTTTTTGTAACGCAACTTAACTAACGAACTAATTGACAATATACTTAACTCGGTTACTAACCCATAAGTTTATTGAAAACTGAACTTAAAAGCTGAAGTTACTAGAATCTCTTTCAGTTTTAATTAGACAAAAATAATAATTACCATTTAGCACCATTAGTGATGCCCTCTGGAAACTTTTCACTGGGTAAGTTCTTGCATGGTTGTCCCAAATGCATTTTGTGGTGAGCCTGAAAAGATACAAATTAAATTTAGAGTGGATGACCGCGAAATTAAAATTTTCTTATGTTTTCGCAATTTAAAGGTCAGTGTCAGGTTGTATCTTGATCAAAATATGATTCGCGACCATAACAAATATGTGTTAACATAATTATATTGTAATCAATACTACATCTCTCTAAGTCGTATGGTTACTTCACTAGTTGCGTCGCGATTGACCATCGCAACGTAACTAGTTAAGTAGAGGCTTCTTGGCGGGAAAGTGAAGCGTCATGTTCAGCAGTTTGTTTTATTTTCCAAAATTTGTGTTTAGCCGAATACTAATGTGTAATAATGGTGGATTATTAACCATTAAGTGTTTGTGAACGTGCATTAGTGTAGGCAAATGAAACAAAACAGTGCAACTTCGCTTCAAGTTCTCTCAAGAAGTCCGCGTGAGGACTCAGTAAAGTGCCACATCTTTACTGAAACTCAAGGGGAGTGGGCGGGGATATCATCATCATGCATTTATAATTCATTTCATCAATATTTTAAACAAGAACTAAAACTTGACATTGGCTAAATGCACAAACCGTGCGAAGCCAGAAGGAAAAAAAAAAAAAAAACTAGTTAAGTAACCATACCACTCGGTACTCGATACTCACGATAAATCGATTCAAGTTAAATGTCAAAACAGGCCTATTATTTTTTGATAACTTTAGCGAATCATATTTTGATCAAGATACAACTTGACAATGACCTGCAAATTGCAAAAAAAACCGGTCAAGTGCGAGTCGGACTCGCGCACAGAGGGTTCCGTACGAATATTATGATGTTAATGATTTCTGAAAAACTGAAATAATAAATAAATAAAATGTTTATTTGTACACTTTGAAAACATACAGTACACAAGGATTAAATAAATGTTGTACAATATAGTCACATTAAAGGGCGAACTGATGCCTCCTAAACTAGGCTAAAAGCCAGTGTTTTAGGAGTCAATGTTCCTCCACATATAAAGGCATACAACTGGTATTGGGTGTCATGCAAGTACTTAAAGAAACAATAACATAAAAACAAAAACAAATAAAGAAGAACAAATTAAAAACAAAAAGTGGCCTAATCTAAATACAGTATTAATTCTATTTTTATTAAGAGACAATTGTAATAAGATTCTCGGTTTCGTCATACGTTAACTTCTGCAACCAGTTTTTAACTTCGTGATTAGTCAGGGAGTATATGGGTATAAGTTTAAAAACTGTGCTATTTAGAGAAATCGTTTTATTTTTCCTTTAATCTTTACTTAGACTTCTATCATATATAATAATTTCAGATTTTGATCTCTACAAACTTCGGAGATAAGGGAACGGTATTTTTTTTTACATTTTTCATCACAAGTCGGAGACTATGCGGCTTAAATTTTTTTTTTGAAAATGTGCAAACCACGTTCTTTCATATGATACCCCACATGCCCTAGTAGCCTCACTTCAAATTTTTGAGACATTTCAGTCCCTTTTGCAAAAAAGTTTTTTTTTTTAAATTTATTTCTTACTTGCAAAATAGTTGGGCAAACGTCACCTAAAACTATTCTAAATTTCAACTTGATAGCATTAGTAGTTCTTGAGATATCCAGGTGTGACAGACAGACAGACTTAGTCTCACCATAAGGGTTCCTTTTTACCATTTTGGTACGGAACCCTAAAAACGTAAGAAAATTTGAATTTCGCGGGCTACAGCTACAGATTCACCTTAAGTGTTTTATGCAACAGTTAAAAGTTGAAGTGAAATCATTATAAGTATTTCCAAATAATTACAAATTGAATAGAAACTTGTAACCAAGTACAGCCATACTAAGTTCTTAATTCAACGTTAACGCCCCAGTTATACTTATATTCATTCTGCCTACCCTTTTCTGAACTATCTTGGGGTCAGCTTCCAGGCTAACCGGATGCAGCTAAATACCTATCTGAGCCTATCTGACCACCACAACCCAGCAACTGGGTAATACGATACCCCTTGATAAGACTATATTAATAATAATAATCCATTTATTTCAGGCTACGCAGGCCCACACATAACCTAAACATACATATTTTTACTATAGTAACATTAACCAAATTAAACTATAACTAAACACATGTTGTCGGCGTCGTGTTTCGCTGCGTGGTGTCGCGTAACCGTCCTCGGAAACGTCGACACCTTTCGGCCAAAAGTCCTCCTTCAAGCAGGTCTGTAGATGGTTGGTTGGGATTCGTACCACAAAGCCACAATTAATGGCTTGGTTGCTGGGACCTTTTAGCCAATTATTTATTTAGTTACAAAACTTGTTTAAATATTGATGAAATGAATTATATTCAATGCATGATGATGATATCCCCGCGCGCTCCCCGGTTTTAGTAAAGATGTGGCACTTTACTGAGACCTCACGCGGACTTCTTGAGAGAACTTGAAGCGACGTTGCACTGTTTTATTTCATTGCCTACACTAATGCACGTTCACAAACACTTAATGGTTAATAATCCACCATTATTACACATTAATATTCAGCTAAACACAAATTTTAGAAAATAAAACAACTACTGAACATGACGCTTCACTTTCCCGCCAAGAAGTCCCTTGATAAGACTGGTCGTCAGACTTTCAGGCTTCTGACGACCCGTGACGACTGTCAAAGACCCACGAATAACAGCCAGGACCCACGGCTTTTCCACCTGTACCAATTACTTAGCCACGAGCTCCTCCCCTAGTTATACTTACATCAGAATAAATATGAGCGAGATGCAAGAACACAGGGTTGTCCGGCGTCAGATACTCGAGCCCGCTCGTCATCTTAGGGTTGCCATCGTACGGGTAGTTAGCAACGAGGGCGCCACCGTGCAAGTTCGCTGATAGCACGAACGGTTCCGAAAGAGACCAGTTCATTACTGCCTGGGTTTCTGGTTCGGGGATCTTGTTGTCCTGAAAGATGAATAAAATAAAAAAATATGAGCCATCACGGGACGACTGGCAGATGAGAAACATCGCACTACACACACATTTACACACTACTACATACAGGGTTATTTTTAAAACGTCAATAACCTCTTAAGGGGTCATTGTACTCATCATTATGAACAACTTTTACTATGGGACAAAAACTGAATCGTGAAAAAAAAAACCAGCTGTTCCCTACATTTTAACGAATTATTCGAACATAAATGTAGGGAACAGCTGGTTTTTTCTTCATAGTAAAAGTTGTTCATAATGATGAGTATAATGACCCCTTAAGAGGTTATTGACGTTTTTTATAACCCTGTATAAACTGTATAACTGTATAGTGGCCAATCGCCACGCGGTAGTATCCGACTGGTAGTTCCAGAGATTACCCCTACACAATGCCGTAACTAGTCTCATAAGCGCCTGCTGCGAGCTTCTATGTACTGTAACTGCGCCCTTGAAAAATGTTCTTTCGATCCGGGCCTGGTCCTTATCGGACGGTGAGCTACCCATCGCTCACCGTCCGCAGGCCCGCGCCTACGGTGGCCGGAAATCGGCTTGCGACTCCCGACACCCGGGGCGTCTCCGACTAGGGGCGCGAGGGCGCGAACCTTGCCTCTCCCTCACGCGTTCCGCCTCCTCCTTCGCAAGCATTACTGCTTCGCAGAAGGAGGTGACGGCCTCCCATGCACTCTCGCTCCGAACCATGGCCTGAACCAGGGCCGGACGCGAGAGATCACCGCCGCCGATCGCCTCCGTGAGGACACGGCGGTGCTCCGCCCAAGCCGGGCAGACCTCCACCGTATGCTCCTCCGTGTCCTCCGGGCGATCCACACAGTGGTGACACCCGGGCGTTTCCTCCCGCTTTATCCTGAACAGGAACCTCCCGAAACAACCATGTCCGGTGAGGACCTGCGTCAGGCGGAAGGTGAGGACGCCGTGGCGGCTCTCTAGCCACTCCTCAAAGAGGGGACTTATCGCCACAATTGTGGCGTGCCCAGTAAAGATTACCCATGGCTCGCGGTTTCATGTTAATTCTCAAAGAAACCTCGCATTTTTCTGACATAAAAAGTATATAACGTGACTCGGTAATAGTGCCGCTTTCTATTGGTGAACGATTTTTTTTAATCGCATCAGCAATTACAGAGATTAGCTGTTACAAACATACACATCTCTTAATAATTACAGTACTGATTTATCAACTTAGTTTAGATGAAATATTTACCTCTGTGTCGCTGAATTGATCGGGGAAGTTTCTGTTAAGATCGACATCATGAGCGTTAGCTCTTCCTTTTACACTGCTGTAATCACCTGTAAGTGATATGTATTATATTAAAACACATGATCCCTGTAGAAGAAATTAGAATAGTCTGCCGCGGGGCGAGCACGGCCTACTGTGACATGACTTGAGTCACACATTTTATCACAGTTTGTGCGATAAAACCGTTTTGTCTTAAAATGCTAGTACAAATTGACAAGACATAATTTATCATATCTTGTCACAAACGTCATGGCACGCCCGTGCTCGGCCCGCTGGTGTAGAAGCAGTGGTGTGGAGTGGTGGTGGCCCAGTGGTAACGGCCGCGATTTACGACTGGTAGGTTGAAGGTTCAAACCCTGACAGGCGTTATACTTTGTGTAAATTATTTCATCACCACTGCTCTCAAAACTGTGTAGGAAAGCTTCGTGAGGAAACCGACATGTCCTAGAACCAAAAATTCAAAGATATGTGACATCCACCAACCCGCACTGGGCCCGCGTGGTGGATTACAGCCCACTCCCTCTCACAGAGAGGAGGCCTGTGTCCCAGCAGTGGGACATTATAGGCTGATTATGCTGGTGTGGAATCGATTTACAGTGCTTGAAAGGCCTTGGACTATCAACAATGCTCCTATTCGTAAAAAATATATAGAAATGTGTAACAAATTTACCAAAACACATGAGATTACATTACAATCATCATCATTTCAGCCGAAAGACGTCCACTGCTGGACATAGGCCTCCCCCAAAGGGGGGGTTTGTCATAATCGCCACGATTGGCAGGCGGGTTGGCGATCGCAGTATGGTGTTAAAATGCATAGAGAACGCTCTTGCCCATTCTCTAGTAATTAGTCCCTTAGTCGCCTTTTACGACACCCACGGGAAGAAATGGGTTAGTGCTATTCTTTACTTCCGGCACCACACGGACTCGTCCGGCACCACATTACAGTACCCGGTTGTAAATAAATATGACAAATCGATCCAGGGGGTCTACTCTGAAGCGATAATTTGAAGTATCGGCCGAATGTTTGGCCGTTTCTTGACTTCCAAAGTTTCCGTTTTTGACTTTTTTCTATGGGACCAACCTTGAAATCGCGAAATAAAAATCAGCTGTTCCATACATTTTGTCGATTTAATTAAGTGAACACAAATGTAGGGAACAGCTGATTTTTTTTCGCGATTTCAAGGTTGGTGCCATAGAAAAAAAAATTCAAAATGATGAGTACAATGACCCCTTTTCGGGTTTAGTATAAACAAAAACGAATGTTGTAGATAGGAGCAAAAACTTACGCCTTCATCCAACAGGGGTAGGCAGAAATAAGAGAACGCTACCTACTACGATGCTGTGTGATCAATCCGTCATACTAACGCCCAGGTACAAAATTAGATAAACTAACGCCCGGCTACAAAAATCTTAATACATATTATCAAACTCTTACCAATCGTCGACCTCTCATACCCATCAGGGTTCATACTGGGTAACAGATGTATCCTGGTGCTGTTCATCATTCTCTGTATCCTCTGGTTACCGCTCACGTACTCCTGGCACAGGTACTTGGCTAGGAGAAGGAGGAGCTCCCTGCCTATGACCTCGTTACCGTGCATGTTTGCTACGTATTTAAATTCGGGTTTGCCTGTAGGAGAGTATAAGGTGTTAGCTTTGTATGATCCTGCCAGGGTTGCGAGGATATCGTGGCCCTGGCACACAGGCAACTGAAGGAACACGGGTGGGTTTTAGTCAGTATAAGTCTGACAAGCCCTCCAGCTCCGCCCAAAACGGGAGAAGTTATTTGATAATTTCCAACCCTAAAAAAAAAAATACTTTGTATGACAATAGTTATTTTAGGACAATGAGTCTTCAGATTTTTTATGAGGTACTAAATACTACACAAATCAGTACTTAATGCTTTATTTATGGAAATATTACGTGTCTAGGTGTCTACAGTTTTTGTTTTACGTATTTTGACTCTCACCAAATGACAATTCATTATCTGCCTAGACTTGTCCCAACTACTTTGAGTCCTGCTTTCAGTCTAACCGGATTCAACTGAATACTAGTAATTTACACGGAGCGACTGCCTATCTGACATCCATAACCCAGTTACTGGGTAATACGATACCCCTTGGTAAGACTGGTTGTCAGACTTTCGGGCTTCTGACGACCCATAACGACTATCAAAAATCCACGAATTACAACCGGGACCAACGTCCAAAATACCCAAATGTCCTTTCTTTGGTATTGTTCGTTGAATCGTTGAGCTCCTCAAGTTCTGAGTTGAGCTGCATGACTACTGACAAATGCGTGCAATGACTAGACAGGTCCCCTCAATATGTGTGATTCTTTCATCAAAAGATCGTTTCAGGCACCATTCTACATGGTCTTCACATGATTTGACCAAGATTATGTCTGGACTTTAACAGAGACTGTGACCTCTGAGTTTGTATCGGCCTTTCTTCTCAGAGTAGTCAGTTACGAAACGCCGACTTCATCTAGTTTTAAAAAAAAAATATGATTGACATGTAAGTGTTTGTACAAACCTACTTACAGAAAATAAATCATTTATCGGCTTAATGTGCTTTCCGAGGTACGGAGAGGTCTTGGTATGTAAAGATGGTCTCCCATACACGGACCAACCGCGGCAAGCGTAGCTTAACCTGACCGATCGACCCGTGCGGCTGAAATTACTTGCCACGAGTTCCTCCCCTAGTTATACTGTGGAGGTGGAGGGGCACTCCACCAGATGGAAAATTTTGGATGGGAAAGTATCCAATAACTTCTGCTCTGGGCGGAGCGGGAGGGCGTGTCAGACTTTTACTGACTAAAACCCACCCATGTAAGGAACATGGGTGGGTTTTAGTCAGTAAAAGTCTGTCTCAAGTCAGTCTCTCAGTTGCCTGTGTGCCAGGGCTACGGTATCCCTTTCGGACAAACCCGCAACCCCGGCAGGCAACTGCCCTAATTAACCCCATCAGTTTGTGCTGACATATCTTTGAGGCGAGCGTGGAACACAACGCGCCGTCGACCCGGGCCTAGTTCTTATCGGACGGCGAGCTACCCTTGCACACTGGCCGCAAACCCACGCCTACGGTGGCCGGGAATCGGTACAGCACAGACATGACACATTACAGTTTTCTCGAACATAAATGTAGGGACCAACAGATTTTTTTTTTCGAGATATCTGGTTTGGTCCCATAGTAAAAGTTATTCATAATGATGAGTAAAATTTCCTCTTAAGAGGTTGTGCATTAATTCCCGGACATGTTGTAGAACATTTACGGAATAACTGATGGATGATTATGATTAACATTTTTTTTTTTGTTTCCAGGTGTCCTAGTAGGCGTCGGAACGAGTCGTAAGAGTCTGAGCTAAGCCGGGGACAGACAGACAAACGGACATGGCGAAAATATAAGGGTTCCGTAGTCGACTAGGAAAACTACTAAAAAAGAAAAACTCACCAGGTTTATGAACTCCAGGCTCGTTTGTAACTTCAAGCACATACAGCTCCCTTCCCTCCACAGACTTGCCGATGCTGCTCAGCTTGGTCAGGGTGGGGTACTGCTCGTTCAACTCCTTGAGGAAGCTCTCCATCTTCACGTAGTCGTGGTGCTCGAAGTCTACTGGGGACATACCGTCGATGTCGTGACGCTCGCGCCTCAAATGCACTGGAGATTTGCCCGGTTAAATTTGTTTTAGTATGAATTTGTCGGCGCCATTTTGTTTTTGTCTTTTGTATGCCTGCCTATCTTTGTGTAAATTTTATTGTGTACTTACTTTTTTGTAGCTACTATTTTATACCTTGGAATGTGGTGTTTTTAACGACAGAGTTTGAAATAAAAAAAAAATTGCTTGAAATGTACAGCAAGCAATAAACTTATTGCCTCTACTTTGGTAACCTTTTATGATGTGCAGTTTTTTTTTTACTTTAAGTTTTATTTTGCTTTCTCAAAATCATTATCTGAAATAAATAATATTTCAGATAATGATGTCTTTTCAATAGCTACAAATATGCACCTTGTTTAATGGTATTTTGAGCTCAAAAACGTGTATAAAACAGTGAATTCGAACCTCACACCAAACAAAAAATAAATTTTGATTAGAACAATTTATCATGCAATAAAATTTCTGTTGTACTTATACACAGTGGTTTTAAAACAATTTTGGCGAACACAAAAATGCATTTTGACTACTAGGAATTTAGGATTGTGAGGAGGTGGCTCTAAGAACGGTTTATAAAAGCATGTTTCGAAAAGATACGGGCAAATCAACAGTTCATGCACAACAGAAAAATATGAAAACATCCACCACCAAACAAAACAATGAGAAAATAACCACTTTCAAGAAAAATATATGTAATTAACCATCACCAAAAAAAACAGTTGAAAAAAAACACCAATGAAAAAAAAAGAAAGGAAAATTTCCAAAGTCAAAGGGGAAAATTTAGAATATCTTAGAATGTAGTCTGATTCATTAATGAGCTTTACCTAACATTTGGTTGATTTTAATACTTATCACATTATTTCATTGAGATATATGTAAAATATTAAAAGATTTTATTCAGAAAACTGAATCAAATTTTTGACTTTTTTTTCCAACTAAGTACAAAAATATCTCCAATTTACAACAAAAAAAAAGAAGAAATGTCTATTTTGTATATAATATTTTTTTTTAAGTCAAACTACAATAATAGGTAACTAAAAATCAATGAACGCTAAATGAATCAAACTACTTAGAAGGTGTTAATTAAAACAAAGCATCAGATTACTGTGTACCTGTGACGTTTATTGTTCATATACAACGCCTGTCTGGCCATCTATGTACAAACAACTTATTACAAATCATTTGGTAAATCGATGCAAACTAATATCAACTATAAAAAGACAGTTTATTTTGAAATGACAAAATCTTTAATGTTATAATTTTAGCTGCATTGGAAACTGATCTTTGAGTGTATGGATATTAGGTCCCATTTTCATAATACCAAAATAGGTTTAACCAGTATTGAAGTAAAAAATATTTATTTATTTAAACTTTTTACACACAAAAAAGGTACAAAGGCGGACTTAATGCCTTAGACATTCTCTACTAGTCAACCAAGGGTGGTGAAGAATTAGATGGCAGGTGCTCTGTTTGAGAGGAATAATGAGAATTTTCATATATAGTATTTCAATATATCATATTAAAATATATCATAAGTACATAAATAGGTTTTAAACTTATAATACACATACATACATACATATTTACTATAACATATACCCATATTATAAATATATACATATAATTATACAAATTCAAGATAGGTGTTGACTCTACTCTATTTATTTTGAAAATAACTCAGCAATTTTCGCTTGAACGCATACCCAGTAGTGGCCGTCCTGATATCAAGAGGAAGAGCATTCCCAAGAAGAATGGACTGAATATGAAAGGAAGAATGAACAAAGTCAGAAGTAAGAGAAGGACAAAGTAGGGGAAGATTGTTAGAAGAACGCAGATTCTTAGTGTATGAAGAATATAGATATTGGAAGTGAGACACAAGATAATAAGGAGTGAGTAAGTTGAGAAGAGAGAAAAGCGTGGTCAAAGGCTCATCATTAGCATTATCCTGTCATCGTTGAGTAGATGTTGAAATGGGTAAGTTACAGTGAAAGAATATGGAGACTAACGGACTCAATTACGTTAAGGAGTTTACGGGATCGAGGGGTGTGGTGAGTAAGGTCAGATTTGAATCGCCCATGATGACGCAATGTGCATACTATGACCCTACGGATTCCAGCGCCAATTCAAGTTTGGAAAAATAGTCAACGGCAGGTGGACAAAAGACAACACCAAGAAGGGTCTGGACGCCTTTGACGTAATCTCCAAAAAGAGGTACTCAGCGGAAGCATTGTATTGTGAGGGAGATGAGGCAATGATTTTGAAAGCGAATTTGCTACGAAGATAGATAGCTACCCTTTCCAATTCTATCATTACGGATAAGAGTCAAACTTGGGAGAGATTACTCTCTCCCAAGTTTGACTCTTATCCGTGCGCCCGCGTGGTGGAGAGAAGATGAGCTTTGAGTCAAGTCTCAGAAACCAGAACGCCATGGGCATTGGGCAATATTATATTTATTTTAATGTTAGCCGTAATTTACGTATGTGAAAGTCACAATTTCAAATTCTAAGATAATTTGTAAGACATGGAAATCGCATAAAAGCTCTTAGCGACCACGTTTTAGTTAGGACCATCAGATCAATACACAAAGTACAAATGTTGTCGGCTGTAAATATTAGCAGCGACCAGAGATTTGCAACTATTTACCAAATACTAAATAAATACGAATGTGTAAATAAAATTTTACTCTTACTTATACTTATCAAAATATACACAACCAACTCCTAATTAATATTTTTAAAATCACAATTCATTTTGAGAAAGATATCTAATAATTTAAATAATTTAATTACAATCAATGAGATCCATTTTTAGAATTTATAATTGATGAAATAATTGATTAAATTGGCACAGTAATACTCACTAACAGCCTTAATTTAATTCTTTCCTATAAAATACGCCTAAATACAATATGTTTATAACCTAAAAAAAACAACTATACAAAGTTTGAACTTATTGAACCAAGTCATCTAAAAATTTAATTTTTTTTAAACCTATATGAGACCGAATATTTAAGAATCGAAACAATACTTTTTTTCAATGCTTACCTAATAATAATATTTTTTTACTTCTGCTATAACAGAAAATCTTGAGCAATATAATTTGAAACTTATCTCTAAAAAAATTAAGTTAATATTTACTTGTTACTAAAATTATAATAAATATGTCGACATGAATAATATTTACTGGCTGGTCAATAGACCTTTTCATTTTCGCCTTATTCTAAATTCAAATTATTTCAAATTGGGCCTTATAAGCTTATGGTCCTATGTTAAATTAGGGAGAAAACTAGTTTCGACTTTATTGCTTTGTCACTACGTCACAAAAGCTAAACCCTAGTGTTAAAATTTAATGGAATGGAATTAGGAAGCCCGATGGTAATGAGTTGGATGGTTTACAATTTTACATTAACACAACAGCTGTAGACATAAATTACGATAACATGGCGCGCCCCTCAAAAATTCAAAACGTTTGAAATTATTTACAAAGCGCACGTGTTCTGAGACGAACGTCAAACAAAAATAAATCCAAGGATTTATTTATTCGTAAGGATTTCTACACACATTGAAACAGTAATTTGGAGGAGCGCGCAATATTATCGTATCTTTGATGTATCAACTAAATATTTGAAGTAAAATCAAGTTAGTAGTGAAAAATTATACCCTACATTTTTATAAGTTCATATTTTTTCATTTGCAGTTTTGCGGTACGAAGAAAAGCGCCTAAAACAGGCCAATAGAACAAATTAAAAAATTATCTATACGGGATATTCATAAAAAAGTTAATGATTTTAAAAACATCGCTCACTCGATTTATTCGTTTAGTTGAAACATCTTTAGTTAGTCACAAAACCAGTAGATAGAACATGACGTACCCACAATAGTAATTACTCTATAACACAGAGTAGTAAGAATGGAGTCATATTGTATGTATGAATGAACACAAGCACTGCGCAATACAAGACAGTAGCCAATCAGAATCAAGCCGTTTGACGCGAAATTAGCGACCGTCCAATGACAGACGATTCTTTCTATACACCTTACGACTAAGTCTTAGACTATAAAATTATAGATAGCTCAGAGTCTAACTACGCCATCTATAAATTATCTATAATAATATTATACAGGGTGTTAAATAAACTGCGTGCCATAGCTTAGGGTTAGGTTCAGTATCGATAAAGAAACCCAGACAAAAAAAAAAGATTGCAAAATTAACCTTATTTAGTACCTACTAACTTAAAATAGCAATTTTTAGAATAAAAATTATTTTATTTACTTATAAAAAAAAAACAAAATAAAAACATAAAAAAATATTGCTAGATCAACCTTATTTAGTACCTACTAACTTAAAATAGCAATCGTTAGTAGGTACTAAATTAGGTCGATCATGCAATATTTTTTTTGTTTTTATTTTGTTTTTTTATAAGTAAATGAAATAATTTTAATTTTAAAAATTGCTATTTTAAGTTAGTAGGTACTAAATAAGATTAATCTTGCAATCTTCTTTTATGTTTTTTTTTTTATATATATTTTGGGTTCCTTTAACGATACTGAACCTACCCCTAACCTATGGCACGCAGTTTCATTAACACCCTGTATATATATTCAATGAGAAATACGATAACTGTCACTCTATAATTACTACTCAGTGTTCTTCTAAATGAATGATATTACTTATTAATTAACTAACTAAGCTATTATCTGGTCGATAAATTTAATTTAGCAGCATATTGTACTCTTTATATTGGAACCACTGGTTAACCACAAGGGATAAAGGCGCTTTATTATATAAATGGCACTGAACCTTAAGGTATATGTTACTATACAAATCATTAAAGTTATTATTAAATTTCATTATTGACCCCTTTTAAGAAAGTTTATCAAAATAGAAGCGTAGTAATAAACAACCATGTAAAGGCATATAATCGAATGTTAGGTCGACCACACTTAAAGTAGGCTTCGGAAATCTTCGGGAGCCGAACTTTGCCGAAGATTACGACGGCCATTACACGAGTTATTGTTAGTAGCGAATGAAAATCGACTTTACGACTAAGTTTTAGGTTTATTATTGCTAGATACATTCAGCTTGAAAAAGTTTCCGAATGGCCCCTTTGAACGTGGTCGAAGCTAGTACAAATGTTAATGGACATGATGAAATTGACAGTAAAGTACGGATTAGTTACACAGGAAATTCAGTCAAATAAAATGGGTCTGATTTATGCTTTCTACATAGATATGTGAACCAACGATGTTAGTCTGTCATAAAGATAGGTTATAGACTCTGTGATGTACGAGAAAGTGGTGGATTACGCAGAAAAGGGTAGTTGACCATTGTTATGTAAAAAATAAGAAAAATTATTTAAATATTAACAAACGCGTAAATTGTTCGCGTTTTAAAATAGCTAAACAGCCAGACTCATGTCTATACTATTTTCAAAACAGTAATAATAATAATAATATTTAAAAATATAATCAATATGTATGTATAACTAATAAATGAAAATAATAATAATAATTATTCGAAGAAAATAAAGTCAACTACCCTATTGTAAACGTGATATAGGTAAAAATAATGGAAGCTGATAAAATCAAGTACCTTTCAATTTGACGGTCACCAATAACCTGACATTCAATAAGAAAACCATTCGCTAGACAGAGACAGACATACTGTGACGTCAGTTAAGTTACGTCCAGATTTTTACAACTCTTAGCGCGATATTAGTTTTGGGCGACTAGGACGGAGAATGTAAACTTTCGTTCTTAAACTTACTACGCGCTGGCGACAGTCGTTCTTAAACTTAAAATTGTGTATTTAGTTGTCTCTTGCCACTCTGCGTTTTTTGCATTACGTGTCCTTTTTTATCAATCCAAAAAACAAGAACCTCAAAGGGATTTAAGAAAACGAATCTAGCAAAGAATAAAATAGCTACGAATGACACACTCTAGCATAGTTTTTTATATAACGTAGACCATTAATTGATGACTGCTAAAAAAGCCTTTGGCCGACGATGCAGCACTTTTTACTCACATTATTAACAAAAAAAAAAAAAAAAAAAACCGGTCAAGAGCGTGTCGGACTCGCGAACCGAGGGTTCCGTACGTATATATGATGTTGATGATTTCTGAAAAACTGTGCTATTTAGAGACATCATTTTATTTTTTCTGTAATCTTTACATACACTTCTATCACATAGAATAATTTCAGATTTTTATCTAATCAAACTTCGGAGATAAAAGGGGGTTTATCTAATCAAACTTCGGAGATAATACTCCACGGTATTTTTTTTTACATTTTCCATCAAAAGTTGGACACTATGCTGCCTAAAAAAAATGATTGAGAATGTGAAAACAGCATTCTTTCATATGATACCCCACATCCCGTAGTAACCCCACTTCAAATTTTTAAGTCCCTTTTGCAAAAAATATATATTTTTTTAAATTTCTTTCTTGTTTGCAAAATAGTTGGGCAAACGTCATCTAAGACTATTCTAAATTTCAAGTTGATAGCATTAGTAGTTCTTGAGATATCCAGGTGTGACAGACAGACTTAGTCTCACCATAAGGGTTCCTTTTTACCATTTTGGTACGGAACCCTAATTACCAAAATACTATCACTTTTTTTACGGGTGACCGTCAAAGCGAAATCAACCATTTCTAACCCACTTAAGTCTCAACAATCACCACAAGCAGTAGATTGACGACCAGCACCGAGGCGTGTGTGAGCGCGGTCACAGCGGAGTTGTCATGGTAACGCAGCTGCGACTTACCGGCTGTCAGCGAGCGCGGGTGTCGGTGCACGGTCATGTTGAAGACGATGGGCGACGACTGGTTGGCCGGGACGGTTATTGAAGCGTAGGGTGGGACTGAATAGCTGGAAAATATAAGTTTTGTGAGTAGTGCATTTTATAGTGCTCTGTGGAGTAGTGTGAGCCAAGGGCCTGTGCCCACTGGCGGCACGGCACGGGAAGGGATTTTTATAATAATAATAATAATACCATTTATTTCAGGCGACATAGGCCCATAGAAAAATACCTTAACCTAAACATACATACTGTATATAAACAAAAACTTGTGTTAATAAAAAGGCTTAGACTATGTTAGTAGCACTTCACTTTGCACTAGATTGTGCTGTCCTGTGGAACTTGTCCGCGGAAGCGACGGAACACCACGTCCTGCGGCCAAAAGTCTTCTTCCATGACGAGGGGCAGATAACAGTTCGGAACACGCACGACGAACGCTTTGAAGTTGACGTTCCGGCGCGACTCCAGTAACTGCACCCTCGGCGTGTACCTCGTCTTTTGGCGCACGTACTCCATGACGTCCTCCGCCTTAGTGGTGTAGTGCAGGCGGAAGATGTACACCGGTGTGTTCGGCTTTGCGGCACGCAGGCTCACTTCGGGCTTCGCAGGAGCTTTGCCGCAGCGGTTCTTGTTAGTTCGCGATCGGCGCTTCCTTCTTTGCACCGTCACGAAACCGTCATCATTATCAGCCCTATTCGGCGCCTTTTCTGACATGGGCTTGATACTAGGAGCGCCAGGGGCACTCGCGGCGACGCTAGCGAAATCCTTTTGTAGGGGTTTCGCCTGGGCTGCAGACACTGGCAGCGGGATGGGGCGAAGGGCGCGGGCGGCGCCGCGTGAAGTAGCCACCGTGACGAGCACGGGGCTGCGGGGCGGGCTGGCAGCGGCGGGGCTCTCTGCAAGCTCAGCAATCGACGGATGCGCTGGCGACGAAACTGCTGACGCGGAATTCGACAACGATATATCGAGGCCGGCTCCGCGACACGTGTTTACGTTAGACGCATCGGCAGGTGACCTAATTACCGCCACACTGTTGCGCAACTCGCTAACTTCTTTGCGCAAATCAGCGACGGTGTTTTGGGATGCATCCAATTTCGTTAGCACATCCGTGAGGCGGGCCTTCAAAAAGACAATGTCCTTCAGAAGGCTCGTTACATCGACATGGTCGAAGGTGACGGGAGGAAGCTTGTGTAGCTCCTTCGCCACAAACGTTGGCACGTCGTCAGGGTCGGTCTCCTTGAACAGCGTGATTATGTCCTGCAGACTCCTCTTAGTCCCGTCACGCCGGCGGGACACCATCTGGTCGCGCTTGTTCAGCACACTAAACAACAACAGCTTGGCAGCAGCTATGTCATCCTCGCTAAAGTTCGTTGCGCAGATCTGGACAGCAGACACCTCGTCCATCACATCCAGCTTCTGCTGCAGGAACGCCAGCAGCTCATTCGCCACTAGTTCGTTACTCATGGCGGGTAAAATACGAGCGACAGCTTGCGCCGCGCTAATCGAAATAAAGCAAACGCGTCCACATCGAAACGCAGCACAAGCGAGACTGATGATTTTATGCGACGAATAGAAATATAACTATCTCATGCTGTCGGAGGCAATAGGTCGTTATTGTTAAGAAGATGCCTCCGACTGCATGAGATTGTTTATAGTATTAATTTATATAAATCTTGTTTCCATCTTTTTTGTGTTCACTTTTTACGCAGTCGTGTTTTTGATTTTTTTAATTAACTTTTTTTAATTTACACTTTTTAGTTAGGGTTATAAGATGGTAAATTAGGTTATTTACTCACTTATAATCGGGTGATAACAGCCTCTTACTCATTCACTACAAGTTTTTTTTTATAATTTCTCAAACATAGATAGCCTTATTTATAAAAATCTCGCTAATGACTGATTAGCCACTGATTAGCTTAGTAATTGGTTAGCTTCTAATCAGTGATTAATTTTTCTTTATTTATAAACGCTAGTTAGCAAGTGATTAGTCGCGAAACGAAATAGAGGAGACAATATGCATTCGGCACAGATTATAATCAAAATAGTCGACTAATAAAGCAGAGTATTACGAATAAAGTTGTCAAAACCACGATTTTTGCATCTGTTGAGACACTGACAGACAAAAGTCAAAAATTTCATTGGAAAATTTGAATTTGAATAAATTCATTTATTAAGTTTATTTCAATGTGTTTGCGATAGTAGCAATGAAAATAATAAGCTCCATTACATTGGAGCTCCAAAACGGAAGCAACTTGGACTGACACTAAGAAAGTTCTACTGGATAATTTGGTCGGAAGTTACAATAATTACACCTGGAAAATAAAACCCTCTTTAAAAAGCTATAATCAAGCCTTTAAGGACCTATGGCATTCTGCAACGGGTAGCAGCATGACACTCTAACATAGAGATCATAAAGCGATTTCAGCACAAGCTTCTAAGAACAATAAAAATAAACAAAATATGTTGGAGTATTTTATATTACTTCCTATTGCTTTTGCACCGGGGTTTTAATGTCTTTTAAATAACAAATTATACTTGTTTACAGGTACGAGTTGACTGCTGCTATGAAAGCCACTAGCACCTAGCACCACTACTATTCAACCTTGTAAAGACGGCGAGGGTCGAGACCATTCTACGTGAAAAATATGAGGAATGAGAGTGGCGTGAGAAAAGAATGGCACACATATCTTTGGAGGAAGAATATTGGAAATAAAAAAAAAATGAATTTCTAACAAAAATTTAGTTTTTTAAAGTATCAAAATATATTGTTTTCTTTAAAATGTCTCTTGTTATTTGTGTGTGACTACCACAACATGGCTTTTCTTTAGTTCTGGGCCTTATAACTGGTGATGGGCACATGGGATAACATATTGGGTAATCACTATCTCTGATGAGCTTCCTCACAAACTCATTCTCTTCAAACCTTCTGAGCACCTACTGAGCCTCCTCCTGTTTGAGCTTTCCATATACATTCTTTCATCATGTATAATTATGTACTTGTTCATTCGAAGTATGTAATGGGTACCTAATCATTCTCGGAGCGGATTTAAACGAGATGTGTAGGTCTTATTCCCGCCGCCGTTAAATTCTCCTGTCGTTCTGATATCCCGTAACAGATTATCGAAATCAATATTTACTAAGGCTCAGAACAAAATTACCTCGAAGCACACAACAATCTTATTGAATCGATCAGCTGATTGAAATAAAATCCGCCATCTTCCCTCTTAGTATCCTCTTAGCAAGCTCTAAACAGTGTACCGGTGGTGTTTAAATTTGACAGCTACTAATCAATTGCTTAGCGACCTGTTAGCGCTAAATAGCGTTTATGAATAAGAATTTTGCTAATCAGTTGCTTATCAATTGATTAAAATTTAACATGCGTTTATAAATAAGACTGATAATATGTATATATTTTTATGTATATATAATTACCTTTTAAAACCCTTTATTTTGAGACCCCACTGGATAGGCTTGGGAGATATTTTTTTTTCAAAAATACATATCCGAAACCCACCCTTTGGCGCCAAAAATCCACCATTTTGAATTTTAATTATACTTAGTGACACTCACGCAATTAAGACAAATCTAACGACACACTAAACGGCTGAACCGATTTTGATGAATGATAATATCATTCATCAAAATCGGTTCAGCCATTTAGTAGTTACAAGGGAACATAGGGACGGACATACATACATACATACAGGTCAAACACATAACCCTCCTTTTTTGTCTTCGCCGCAGTCGGGTAAAAAGAGATGTAGACAACGTGTGTAAGAGTAGAAGGGAAAACGAAATACATAAAATAAAAATAAAATGATCACTAATTTTAATTAAACACTTACATACTTCTAAAAGAAATATCACTAAAATATATCTTAATATATAAAATTCTTCTGTACGTGTGTTTGTCACCTAACTCCTCCTAAACGGTTGGACTGATTTTGTATTAATATTTCAACGGGTTCCTGGATGGTTTGAAAACACAATTGGACCCGGTAGGTGGCGCTGCTGTCTGTATAAGGCGGTACGAAGTTCGCCGGGTCAGCTAGTAAAATTATAATGTAGTAAGTACAAAATAATAAATACACAATTTATGCAACTATGACGAAGTGGAAAGATAGTGTTCTTTCAATCTTTTTTTAAAAACCGCAACAGTTTGGCAGTACCTAATGTCAGGCGGAAGTGAATTCCACAACCGAACCGCGTGCACAGTGAAGGAGTAGAAGTAGAAGTGATAACTTACCCTGAAGCAACAGCAGTGATGTTATATTGTCCAGGTAGCAACATGCGCCAGAAGTAGCCGTGGTCTGTTGTGCGCACGACGTGATCGTTACCCTCAATTTTTATTTGAGCATTCTGGAAATATAAAATTGTTCTATTTAGTTTTCATACAAAATGAAAGAATACTTACTCGTTGGTCTAGTGGTCGCAAGCGCTACTGCTGTGCATGAGGACCTGGGTTCGATTCCCAGGCCGGAAAAAGTGTTATTGGGTTTTTCCATCTGGAATATCTCAGTAGTAGTTCGGAATCTGGATTTGTGCCCGGTTGATGGCAATAGGCTCGCCCCCTATTACATGGGACTTAAACATAACTAGCGAAATGTGGGTTTACTATAAGGTACACCTCTGCCTAACCCTGAGGGGATTACAGGCGTGATGTTGTGTTATGTTATCAAAGAAAGAAAAAAAAATGGGAATGGGAAAATTTTGTATCAATTTTGCAATCAAGTAAGTAGCCATGACATATTTACTAACTTATTATTTATTCTACACATAAATGACAAAGAGAATGTTATAACATTATAACGACAGCTTGTCTCTAACGAAGGCCGGCCTAGAAAGAGAGACCCAGATGACTTGGAAGCGTAGTGTCCCCTTGTCAGCGAAAGTGAGCAAAGTTCTTACCTCCCCTCCTAGGCTTACGTTAAACATTGATATATTTTTTTTTTAAATAACGCGCCCGGTTAATTCCCTACTTCGGTTCTTTCTAACTTAACCATAAAACACCGCGTGAGAGCGAGTAAGCAATATCAATTATTTTGGGGAATCCCTGAACATGATTTTCGCTTTCAAGCATAGACAAGTAGGGTTGCCATATTTATTCAAATCAGAATTTATTAAATTTTGCAGAAAAATCTGAAGAAGTAAACATTGCTGACTTAAGCACCATCCAGACCCCCCCGTCCCCCATATCATCAAAAATAAGCAAAGCAAAGACCACCCCCTTTGGTGCTTACGTAGTACTTGAATGGCCCCCGAGCAGTGGGAAAGTTTTAATCGGTAAAAATAATTAAATTCTTCGTATTCACCTTGACAGGTTCCCCAGCCTCATCAACAACAACACCAGTGGCGCCGATATGAGACTGCTCAATGAAGGACATGAGAGCATCCTTGTTCAGATGCCAGTACTTCGGGAGTTCTTCCGCGGGAGGGTACTTGCAGCAAGACAGTTCGAAAGTCACCTCGAAACAGTTCGAGTGCACGTAGTTGAAGTCTTGCATGCCACCTGAATAGTAATTATGAGTGAGATTTAGTCATTTAAATATACAACATTACTTTTAGTTTATACTAAACCCGAAAAGGGGTAATTGTACTCATCATTTTGTTTTTTTTTTTCTATGGTTGGATGGACACGTTGCGGCCCGATGCAGCTATAATGTGCGCTTATCTTAAACCTACCAACCTTGTACAGAATACCAGTGCGCTCCATTAGTGAGTCCACCAGAAAAGTTCTCGGGTGGACAGGTGTCACCCGCGCGCATTTCTTCGTTCCGAGACGCATACACATTGGCCAAGTGTTTGAATAATGAATCGTCTGGGGAACGACTCTCTTCGCAACACTCCTTGCCGGTACTGAAAGGGTAATATCAATGATTAAATCACACAGAGAAATAAGAGACCATTTAATACTACTATCAGCCTTTATTAGTTCACTGCGGGACATTTAAGCTTCCCCATATGTGAACCAAAACGCTCGATTCTCGGCCACTTTCATCAATCAGAAAACTTTTGATGAAAGGAATACTTGTGAAAATAAAATAGTCCAATCTGAAGTCACTACAAGCCAGGCGACGATAACCGACTTTTAATAATTTTATACTGAAGATCACGTCTAAACGAGTAATGTTAATGATTTGAAAAAAATATATGATAAATAAGTGCAATTTCTCAATAACTTAATATGTGAATATTTTAGATTATGTTTATATTACATAGTGAAATTAATTTGTAAAGTTATGTCTAACGCGGATAAAAAACTGAGAAAGGCACAAAATCTACCAAGCGTATTTTTCTGAAACCTTCACCAATTTAAAGATAATTTAATTATTGATCTTTTAGTATACGCGTTTTATTAAAATACCTTTTGTTTTGTGTATAATAAATTAATAATGCGTCAAATTGGGGACAGGGCTCCTTGATGGGCGAGTCCTATTACTGGCTGAACGTACAACGCGTTGCGTGAGCTCAGTAGAGAACACGCAAGCTACCCACTCAAGGTCACTGGCATATATCTACGTCTTAATATGTTAGTCGAAGTTAAGCTAACTACCTTGAACTAGACCATAATCTGACGCGTTGTTTACTAACCCTCCTTCTGAAGCAGTCGGGTAAAAAGGGACGAACATAAGGATTTCTACTGCGACCCAGTACGACAACCCGAACTGTTAGATGCTTAAGATCATTTATACAACCTATCAGATGGTTTATGGTTTGTATTGAAGGTAACACAACATACTGCCACTCCCTCTTACACAGAGGAAGCAAGCGACCCAGCAGTGAAAATATGATAGGCTGATGATGTTACCTGACATACATTTATTAGGGTTCCGTACCTCAAAAGGAAAAACGGAACCCTTATAGGATCATTCGCGTGTCTGTATGTCTGTCCGTTCGTCTGTCGCAGCCTATTTGCTCCGAATGTACTGGACCGATTAATTGTTTGGTATACTTATGAAGTTTTGTGATTCAAACACGGATGTGTAACGTAAATAAATGAATTTTGAATCTGGGGGTCACTTTTGGGGGCAAATAGTAAAAAAAAAAAAAAAGGGTTTGCAAACTGTACCGTGTTACATGTCAAATGAAAGGGCTTGTTGTGAGGGTCTCAAATCAATTTTTTTTTTTTTATAAATATTTTTAGAAGTTATTTAAGAAAATAAATGAAATTTGCCCAAAAAACCGGCCAAGTGCGTGTCGGTCCACGCACTATGTAGGGTGCGTGGTTCGACACGAACTTAGCCAGATTTTTTTTATTAGAGACTAAAACAATGTCAATTCTATAAAACCAACCTGGAATCATCATAAGGATAGCTAGCAACAACAGCGCCTCCATGCAGGTTCCCTGACAACACAAACTGCTTGCTAGTCACCCATCGCATAAGCGCCACGGTCTCAGGCTGCCGTCCACCATACAGGTACTCGTCATCATTCGACTTGCTCTTATCGAACTGGTCAGGGAAGTCCCTGTTTAAGTCCACGCCTTTAGCGTTGTTTCTGCCTAGGTATTCCCCTAGGGACTCGCAGCTACCCTCCTGTAATAGAAAAGCTATAGGGGTTAGGTTTAGGTACTACAAATAACATGAATATGGATTGGATGGACGGCGATGTGTGGTGTAGTATATAAGCATGTTATATATATTATAGTAATGGTGTGTGTGTTTAAATTGTCAATGAATGGCCCAAATATACGCAGTGTCTAACTAGCATTCGAGATGTTTCATTCCGCCTTATTACAAAACAAGATTTATATTTTGACATGGCTTAAACCCTGGAGCTAGTTTTTGTAATGAGAACGTAACTCTGATTGAAATACCGTTCTTTATACAAAACTGAATACTTGGTTCGGTCTGAAGATAAACCTTGTTTTGTAATAAGGCCCGGTGTTTAACACCCGTCCTTATAAGGCGACCCTGCCATGCGAGCGTGGAATCAAATCATGTTCGCGTTTAGTTTGGACTTTGCTATGCGTGATACTCATCAATTTGCACACTATTTAAAAGTACTTCTGTACTTTAAAGAAGAATTCTTTGTAAACCAGAATAGTACCGGTGGAGGCAAAAATTCAGCCACTGTGGAGGAATTCAAATTTCATTTATCTGCAACAAGCATTGTGGTAATGATCATAATTATGCACGATATTGTGGCGGGACGAGCTTGCTACCGAAACCACTGGCCCACATTAGTAGAAAACAGAATGGTATGGAAAAGGACAATACAAAACTCAAAGCATTTATTTCAATTAAACCATTTACAGGCACTTTTGAATTGTCAAGAAGTCGGTCAGTTACAAATATGAAGCTAGTTGCCCATTCCAAATAGTAGGTTCCTATGGAGAAGAACGGGCAAGAAACTCCACGGACAGAGGGGTAATTGGGTAACACACTATCAGTAGCAATGGGTTTCATTTTGATAGTTCAATAAGATTCATTACGTTATCTGCGCTGCACATGAGCAGACACATTTTTCGAATATAATTATGAGGCAATGGATTAGATATACACTTCAAAATCATTCAGACTGTGATTTAAACTGTGTTAGGCAACAACATATTTGTGTGTTAGGGGGTTGGCTAGTTCATCATCGGCATCATCATTCAGCCGAAAGACGTCCACTATCGCAATATAGTGTCAAAATGCATAGAGAACGCTGCTGCCCATTATCTAGTAAGTCCCTCAGTCGCCTTTTACTACACCCACGGGAAGAACTAGGATAGGATAGGCTGGCTAGTTAGATTAGAAGAATTGCTCACACTTGTTTCGATAAATTCTCTTGGAGTTATTTTGTCTCTATTTCACTTTATATTTAATGATAGATGTTTTTTACGACTTTTATTTCACTACCAATATGAGACTCAGAAAGTCCTCACATTGGTATGTGAAATATGGTAAGATCCTAATAAGGCGGTCACGATGAAGGTCGTTCAGAAAGTCGTTAATGTTGAAAGTCTTCGAAGAGTCGTTAACCTATGATAATCATTCTACTAACTAAAGAACACTGACTGAATTAGAAACCTACAAAATTATGAATCGGAAAAGTGTTGAAAACATTTACAATAAAAACTAAGTAGATCGCTTTGTTCGTGTGGTGCCGTACGTAAAGAATAGCACTAACCCATTTCTTCCCGCAGGTGTCGTAAAAGGCCACTAAAGAAAAAAATACTAGAGAATGTGCAGCAGCGTTCTCTATGCATTTTAACACCATACTGCGATCGCCAACCCGCCTGCCAAGCGTGGCGATTATGGCAAACCCCTCCTTTGTGGGAGGCCTATGTACAGCAGTGGACGTCTTTCGGCTGAAATGATGAGATAGTTTCGACCAGGGCCAGGATAGCATAGCCTAGAGGCTACCGCTACGCCCGCTCAAATTGGTGCTGTATTTACATAACTCCTTACAGTTCTGTTGTGTTATGATATACAACAGTAACACAAATGAAATATGCAATTTGATCATCACCCTCTTCAATTTCATCATCATCATTTCAGCCGCAGCCGGGGGTTGCCATAATCGCCACGCTTGGCAGGCGGGTTGGCGATCGCAGTATCGTGTTAAAATGCATAGAGAACGCTGCTGCCCATTCTCTAGTAATCCCTTAGTCGCCTTTTACGACAGTCACGGGAAGAAATAGGGAGGTGCTATTCTTTACGTCCGGCACCACACAGACAGACCACTCTTCAATTTAGAAGGTTATAACTTGTAAACATCCGCGTCCTCTCTTGTCTACCAAAGCGTATATTGTGACTACGACAATTTTCTATTTAACCGTTCATTGTAACGGTCACTAGGAGGCCCATGTGTAGCAGGTTGATAGCAGACAGAAGCGCATATGATTACATATTGCAATTATCAATACTGAATGCATCATGCAGTCATCGTCCGCCGTGCGTAACTGGGTATTCATAATTATGTACTGGGACCACATGTGACTTCCTAAATTACCCTAGGCTGATAAAATTTTCGTTTCTATATTTTTGTAAATTTTGACGTTTTAAAGGGCCTCTTATGTGCCTTTTTGAAATAAATAATTTGACTTTGAGTTTGTTTGTTGTCATTTGGTTTATAATAGTGTTTAGGGTTGTCCGTGTGGTGCCGGAAGTAAAGAATAACACCGCCCTATTTATTCCCGTGGGTGTCGTAAACGGCGACTAAGGGAATTATTAGAGAATGGGCAGCAGCGTTCTCTATGCATTTTAACACCATACTGCGATCGCCATCCCGCCTGCCAAGCGTGGCGATTATGGCAACCCCCCCCCCTCCCCCTTGGGGGAGGCCTATGTCCAGCAGTGGACGTCTTTCGGTTGAAATGATGGTGATGATGAGTGTTTAATGAAGTTCAGGTCAATTAATTCACACATCATTCAATTGTAGACTTTATTTTGAAGAGTTAAGTTGCATTTTAGATATGTTTTAGGTTTTTAGTGCATATTAATAGTACGTGGAAAGTCAATGAATTCACACATAATGTCATTCAATTATAGACCATATTTCCAATCAGTTTAAGGTAAGTTTTAGGTTTTGTATTGTTTAAAGTAGGTGGAAAGTTTCAGTGTTTATGTAGTTGCATTCTATTATCTAAAGTGAAGTCAATGACCTATTGGCCATGCCGTTGCAATAATAATTTTGTTGTCCCAGTCAATAAGGTGATAAGACACTCCTCATGCTATTTCTGGCGGCGAAATTGGAGCTGTGTCGTCGCTCGAGGAGTCAGGCTCAAAGAGGTGGTACGCATTATTATATGCGTGCAGTCGAGCGATCGGCCGCACTCGGTGATGGGGCTCGCTAGGCATGGCGGGCTGATACCAGTCGGGGGTGCGGCGAATGTAAAATGTAAGTATCCCCAGGCCCCCGACTCATGGTACTAGAAGGAACAGTGGAGTTTTAGTCGGTCCCTCCGTTCCTCCCAGACGGAGGATATCCATGAGGGTTTCCACATGGAAAAAAACCGGTCAACAGCGAGTCGGACTCGCGCACCGAAGGTTCCGTACGTATATATAATGTTGATGATTTCTGAAAAACTGTGCTATTTAGAGACATCGTCTTATTTTTCCTATAATCTATACATAAACTTCTATCACATAGAATAACTTCAGATTTTTATCTATGCCAACTTCGTAGATAAGGGGAGGGGAACGGTATTTTGTTTTACATTTTTCGTAAAAAGTCGGAAACTATACTGCCTAAAAAAATATATGTTTAAGAATGTGCAAACAGCGTTCTTTCATAAGATACCCCACATGCCCCAGTAGCCCCACTTAAAATTTCTAAAACCCCCTTTCAGACCCTTTTACAAAATAGGTATACTTTTTAAAATGTCTTTCTTGTTTGCAAAATAGTTGGGCAAACGTCATCTAAAACTATTCTAAATTTCAAGTTGATAGCATTAGTAGTTCTTGAGATATCCAGGTGTGACAGACAGACAGACATACTTGTCTCACCATAAGGGTTCCTTTTTACCATTTTGGTACGGAACCCTAAAAAGGAACGATTTTAACGGAATTAGGTCCCACCTTTATACTCTTATTGTGCACAAAGTTTAATAAATAAATAAAATATTAGAGTTCTGTTTCACAGTATTTATAAAGACACCAGCTGCCACATAAATTAGAAAAGGAACAGAAATAATAATACATTTTCTGCTAGATAAAATAATCAGAAGTCATTTGAAGGAGGCGAAACAGGCCATAACTGACGTAATTAACAGGGTGTTGACATTCTGATATAACTGTATTTTATATACAGTTTGGAACTAACAATCTAAGTCATAGATGTCATTATGCGGTATTTAGTTTTTTTTAACCACTGTCTAGTGCAGTTTAGAAAGAATGAAAATTTCTTTTTTTTTATTACTTTATTCCAGTATATGCATACCTACATTATATCTCAATTTTATTGGGTACCCTTTAAATAAATATACAGAGGGGAAAAGGGAGTGTGGGTGGTCAGAGTCCTTAAAACCACATCGGGTGTGGAAATAATTTTCTCTACCAATAATAATTCGACGGATATCAGTTAAATCAATACTGTTCAGTACGGCAGTTACTGCTAAACACTTCACGGTAATTTAGAAATGGAAAATAAACCACGGCTCGTTGATAATAAATGCCACAAAGAAAATGAAGGCAAATTGGTTATGTTACGGTTAAATAAAAGGCATTTTGTTTATTTAAATTGAAGTTCTGGCTTTCTATTAACTGCCAGTTTTAACTATTCCCAAATTCATTTGGGTTTAAGGCTTGCTGGGCCATTGCCACTGCTTACGCTGTGCGTGTCCCAAAAAAAAAATCTTAAGCAAACTTGGAAAAAAAAATTTGGAACGTTAGTTAGGAGGTCCAAAATGACGCCAACCATAGGCTATGCCAGGACATGATGCGGCTGTTGTGAAAGTCCTAGATCCAAGATTCAGTTAGCCTAAGGCGAATGTCCAGTAATGTATGGGCAAAAACCCAGTAGGTAAAAAAAAAAAATTGTAATAGGACATTAATTTTATAGTAGATAACAAATTTGAAATTACTTTCTTTGAAAATGATCCCCATGATTGGCTATGTGTTGTTTTATTTACCTACTTGCTTTCTTCAAGTAAATTAAGTTGGTTAGTATATAAAAAGACAGTCATGTGAAAAAGCGTAAATAGATATTTATTACAAAAATGTGCGACCGACAATTTTTTTTGTCTGTGTTATTTACGATATGCACGATATGAGGGCTGCTGCGATTCTAAAGTCACTAATGCCGTCGCTGTTTTGTTGAAATAAGTGTCATTAGCACTCTCATCTCAGTCCATAACTGACTTTCGTTGCGTTATTTGGATGATGGAATTTGTGCAATATAACCACATGGTCACTACCTATCTTTCTGACTGACAGACCCCTCAACAGTTCAAAAGCCCCTGCAATTGGTTTATTTGAAAGAAATGCTTTGAGTTTGACCAAATGAAACTCTTTAATGAAGCTTGCAATGTTGCCGATTTGTGCACGCTGTGGCGCTTATAGCGATTATTTTGAGACAAATTTATTTCATAATTGATATCTACCATGTATTCTATCGTACGTCTATTATTTATAAGTTTGTTTAATAGACGCTGGGTTTTTTTTGAGCATTCTTCTTTATAATGCTACTTAATTCTTTCTAAACATTTAGCTACTTCCCTAGGGGTGCCCTACTCGCTCCCGTCACCCCTCGAATATTTAGCGTTCTAAGCCTGGTTGTCCTTCTTTTTTTGGGGGGCATTACAGGCATTGGCCTTAGCGGACCCCGTCAGTTGGTTCTGACAACTCTTTGAGACGCACGTGGAATACAACGCGCCGTCGACCCAGGCCAGAGGGCCTAAAATGGACGCTTTGGCAGAATCATAAGTACAATTCATAACCCGCAATTCATCTGTTTGACAGTTTTGTATGAAGTTTCGTAAAATGGTCCACAAACTATGAATTGCTATAGGGAAGTCCACAGAACACTATTACTCCTAGCGGAGGTGAAGTCTAATGTCAAATAGCAGCTGTCAAACAGATGAATTGCGGGATGTATGAATTGTACGCAGATCCTAATATGATTCTGCCAAAGCGTCCAATTTAGGCCTACTGGTCCTTATCGGACGGTGAGCTACCCATCGCTCACCATCCGCAGGCCCGCGCCTACGGTGGCCTGGTTGTCTTGGCAGGCCGTAAAATGTTTTTTGACAAAGGCGTTTTTGCATGTCTTACCGGCCGATAATGACTCTGAACATGACCTACAAATGTCTAACTGCCTACTACGAATGACCACACATGCTCTGCCACTGTGGCGTGTAGATCATAAGATAAACAATAAAAATCTATTTTAAACAAAAGGCCACAGTATAACAAATAACAATGCTCAGATGAAAAGCATGTGTCCCATGCTTGTTTGATTTGTTACGTTTGTCATGCTAATTTTTCCTATTTGCATATCTGATTTTATGGCTTCAAATTGTTCCCACCTGTTACTATCATTATTTTGTTTTCTGTACCGAATTCATATTTTCATTTGATTCAAATTATTTTATTTTTCACATAAATGTACATGCGCACCTATGATAAGTCAAAAGCCAGGGGCACGGTTCGAATTGTTTCCTATGGAGAAGAGGCAGCAAGAAACTGCATGGTTACTCCTTTTTTAGGGTTCCGTACCTCAAAATAAAAAAAAAACGGAACCCTTATAAGATCACTTGTGTGTCTGTATGTCTGTCCATTTGTCACAGCCGTAGCCGATTTGCTCCGAATCCACTGGACCGATTAAGTTGAAATTTAGTACATATATGACTGTCTGTGACCCGAACACGGAAGTCTAACGTAAATAAATGAATGTTGAATATGAGGGTAACTTATGGGGGCAAATTAGAAAATTTAAAAAAGAGTTTGCAAGCTGTACCGTTTGACATATTAAATGAAAGGACTTGTTGTGAGGGTCTGAAACATTTTGTTTTTAAATAAATAATTTTAAAGATAATTAAGAAAATGTATGAAAAATGACCACACGGGGGTGGTCATTTTTCACCGAAACTACTCAGTAAAATTTTGAAAAAAATACAGTAAATAGTTCTTTACATATAGATTACGAGAAAACCTATAAAAAGTCTATGGTGGTATAATAACATGGTAAATCTCACAATATATTGTGCGTACAAACTTACATTTGCAGTTGGAATGTATGGTGGAGCATGTTTATCAACTACAATGTTTAGTTTGTTCTTGGGAAAAATTGTTTTGGGGTAAAAAAACATGGTAGGGAACATACTTATTATACGGAACCCTCACCACGCGAGTTCAACTCGCACTTATGCGGTTTTTTTATTAATTGGCTTTTACAATGTTTTCATATGTTTTGATAAAGCTTCAGCCACCATCCCGCTCTGAGCCCACGTGGTGGGTTACGGCCCACTCCCTTTCACAGAGAGGATGCCGGTGAAATGTGTATGCATAATCAGTCTATAATGTTCCCACTGCTCCTTATTTATTTGTGTACCTGCAGTAATACCTTACCTAAATAGTATTGTGAGCCAATGTTAAATGAACAATAACACACGACACGTCATGATGTTAATACACGTGATGTTGGTGTTGTTTTTAAATAAATAAATAAGCTTCACTACTAGAAAACTTGGATTATATCTTAAAAACTATCACCACAATTATAATTGTAAACCAATCTCATGAGTTAAAATTAAATAATGTAAATAATAACAAATCAACTTGAACTCAATTACAAGTAAGTACAGATAAACTCGTCCAAGGGTTAACTGAATTATGGAAATAATTGATTTTGTTATATTAAATACAAGCTTTAATATTCACACTTTAACATTATGACGTGTAAAAGTGTTTGTACAAACCTATTTACAGAAATAAAATCATTTATCGTTAATAAAGGAGTTTTTTTTTGTAACTTTTTACCAAGTAGGTAACTGGGTTGTGGAGGTCAGCTAATGCAGTCACTCCATGTAAAATACTGGTATTTAGCTGAATTGGGTTAGACAGGAAGCCAACCTCATTAAAATAGGCAGATTGATTGAGATATATTTAAACTTTAATTTAATAAAGTTTTCTTTACTTTTTGTTTAGTGCAAAAACTTACAGAAAAACTGTCTTGTTGTGATTGTAGGAAATGCTTTGAAAAATGTTACATAACCTTGTGAGGTCACTTTTTTATTTGTGGCTGTTGTGTTAAGACTATGAATGTAATACTTTCTTGTTACTTAAATGTAATAAAGTGAGGAAATCAGATCAGATAAGTTTTTAATTTGTAGACTGTTGTTTCATACTATTCTGGTATTTAAATTTATACAATACTCTGTAATAAGTGTAATTAGGATAAAATAATTGAATTGGATTCCAATTATAAGCAAAGTATTACATTTTCCTTTTGTGTAACATAATTTAGAACTGATTCTTGAATTATTATATGAATAACCATTGATATTAAGTTATAGTAACTTACAGCTCTGTTAATAAACAAGACTAATCTACCTACTTAGTAGATAAGTCTCAATGTTGGTGTTAAGAAAATCCCCTCAAGTTCCTATCTCTGGAGCACTGACCGGCGGTAGCTTGGACCCTGTTCTTGATACCGGTGGGCTATATTTTTATTTACTTATTTCTATATGTATTCATATTTTTTTATATTCTTACTTATATTTAAAATATAACTTATATGTAGAGTCGGAGATAGTAAAGAACGGGTGTGTAACGGTTGATATAATAACAAAAAATCTAACGTTCACTTGACCTAATTTCAGTTAGTATACTTTTGTTTAATATAACGATCAGTTGAGATAATGAATTGTTGATATAATTTCATTTTATCTAATTTCTTATGATATAATAAACATTTCCTATAATGCACATTTGACATAATATTCATGCAGTATATTATTCATTTACTATAATATTCATAATCTCTAATAACTTTTAATATAATTTAGAAAATCTGATACGATTTTAAACGCCTGCTAGTATGGTGCTAGCAATAAGCATACCGCTACAACAGCATAACGTTGTTTGATATAACCTTTATGTAATCGAAAATCATTAGGCCTATCGTTTAAAATATATAATATTGCGATTAATTTGATTGAGCGTGCTGCGGGAGCGGCGTGACACAAACGAATCGCTGCAAAACCGACTCCACGTAGTCTTGTCTGCCCTACCCCTAGTGTTATTTAAAATCGCGTAGGTGCGTAGGGGCGAGGCGGCCCGCGAGCTGAGGAGCAGGTGGTTTCAACGCAGTCGCCGCGGCTGAGGCTGGCCGGCTGAGCCGGCCAGCAAACCGAAGCCACGGTGGTGAGCGTGAAACACATCTGTGACGATAAGCTTGCATGGGACCGCTGTAGCCCTGCAGCACCGGAGCCGTGATAGAAAACATTGCTACATGCTTGCTTGCATGCTGCATGCTTGCTTGCATGTTTTATTATATTAGACTAATTAGAGTTATAGTTAGGTTAGAACTGTGACCATTAAACATGAAAATTAGGTCACAAGAACATTAGGTCAAATGAATGTTATATAACATTCATTTGACCTAATGTTCTTTTAAAAGAATATTATACATATTGAAAATTATATAAAATGAACGTTATACTAAATGTTTTATATTAAATGAAAATTATATCATATAAAACATTAGGTCATATGAAATTAGGTTATATGATTTTATAGCATATGAAAATTATATTATATGAACGTTATTTCAAGTGAAATTAGAGCATTTGTTATTATATCATACATTACACACCCGTAAAGAACACAACAATTATAGGCCTGTGTCAGTTCTGCCAGTTCTCAGTAAGGTCTTTGAAAAGTTGATGCTCAATCAAATGTTACGTCACTTTAATAAAAATTCCATCTTTCATAAACAACAGTACGGTTTCACCAAAGGGCGTTGTACCACTGACGCCGGTGTCTCCCTAATAAAGAACATTTTTAACGCCTGGGAGAAAGCACAAGATGGCATTGGAATCTTTTGCGACCTCTCTAAGGCGTTCAATTGCGTAAACCATAAGACACTTTTGCTGAAACTAGAGCACTGTGGGATTAGGTATACAGCTCTTGATTTACTAAGATCATACCTGAAAGATAGAAAGGTTAAAGTTCAAGTGAACGGCGTAAACTCATTGGGGTCTGAAATGGCAATGGGCGTTCCTCAAGGTTCAATATTGGGTCCATTCCTCTTTTTAGTTTATATTAACGATTTACCCCAATTATTTCAAAATCAACCGAAGATGGTGTTATTTGCAGATGACACATCATTGATATTTAAAATAGACCGACGGTCACAAAATCTTGACGACGTGAATAACTCTATTCTTCAGGTCCAAGATTGGTTTACGGTAAATAATTTGATACTAAATAAAGCAAAAACCAAATGCATTCGATTTAAATTACCTAATGTTAGAAGTAGTGAATGTAATATCATATTGAATGGAGCAAAACTGCAATTTAATAATCAAACGGTTTTCCTAGGAATCACTCTAGACGAGAAATTACAATGGGGACCACATATACATACTCTTGCGGGGCGGCTAAGCTCGGTGGCTTATGCTGTTAGAAAGATAAGACAGTTAACAGATGTAGAAACCGCGCGGTTGGTCTATTTTAGCTACTTCCAGCTACTTCCACAGCATTATGTCGTACGGCATTTTACTGTGGGGTCGGGCTGCTGACATTGAGTCCATCTTTATTTTGCAAAAGAGAGCTGTCAGAGCAATTTATAATCTAAGTCACCGCGAATCTCTTAGGGAACTATTTAAAAATATTAATATCATGACATGACGGTACCCTGCCAATTCATTTATGAAAATATTATGTATGTAAGGAAAAATCTACATCTTTTTAATAAAATAAGTGATAGACATAATTTTAATACTAGAAATAAAGACCAAATAGATCAACCATTTTTCAGGTTATCTAAAGTACATACATCTTTTATGAGGTACTGTGTTAAATGTTACAACAAAATACCTTGTGATATATTGCAACTAAATGAAAGAAAATTTTAAACTCATATTAAAAGAACACTTTGTAAACAAGCATATTACAAATTAGAGGATTATATACAAGATAAGAATGCCTGGAAACATGCTGGTCCTGCTCCATAGGACAATCTAGAGTCTAGACAAAATCAAACAGGTTGCTATTTTAATTGTATAATTTATTATTTTTATGACATTTATTTTAAGTTCTGTGATTACCTTAACTCACACTGATATTGTTATTTTTTTAGGAAATCATACCTATATATTTTTTAAATTTTTTGTAAATATGTGAGCACCATGTATTTATCACATAATTAATTTATCTGTCATTTTTTTTCTTTTTTTTTTTTAAAAAACGTTGCCCCACACTAGGAATTTCTGCTGTTGTATCGTGGGTGCGTTTACAAACATTTAAATTCACATACACAAACAGCCAGACCAGAAACAACTACTTGTAGGTCATACAAATATTTGTTCCGTGCGGGAATCGAACCCGCGACACGCAGGGCAGCAGTCAATCGCTTAACTAACTGCGCCAACCGTGCCGTCGAAGCTCTTGTCATTGCTTCATTCTTAATTCTTTTTATTACCTATTGTGGTATAGTAATTTTATTCTAGGTGCATCGTCTTCACATATAATTATATAATTAATGTACCTATAAAAATATTGTACTAGATTTTAAAAGAGTACCGGTGGAGTTTCTTGCCCATTCTTCTCCATACGAAACTACCTTTTGGAAGGGGCGACTAGAATCAATTCTATTTTTTTGTAAATATTGACGTTCAAGTGCCTATTTGAAATAAACAATTTGACTTTGACTTTGTAAGGAAAGAAAGAAAATAATAAAACTAAGCAAACCAATGAATGTAGTTTTTTTTTGTGTGTATTTTTTTTTTAATATTCTATTCCTAATTAGTAATTCAAAGAGTTAAGTTATTTAAGTTTTAAATGATTAAAGTAATTCACAAAGTTTCCTTTAACTTGTATGATTCATTATTATTATTAAAAAAATATTAGTATTGATTTTATACTGATAGACAATAGACTACTACTGTATCTCAACACCACACTGCGATCGCCAACCCGCCTGCCAAGCGTGGCGATTATGGCAAACCCCCCCTTTGGAGGAGGCCTATGTCCAGCAGTGGGCGTCTTTCGGCTGAAATGGTGATGATGAGACAATAGAATAATAACACAGAAGTTTTATACAAAATTATATGAATGTATCCTAAGATACTTAAAAATAGATAATGGCATTAGAATAAACATATTCAATATTAAGTTAATCAACACAGTGACACTTACATGTTATGTAAGCATTGATTAGGTATACACACAAACCTGTTGAAATGACAAGCTCTGTAGTAACAGACCAGTTTCTTAGAACAATCTAATATGAATAATGATCATTAAAATTTAACAATAAAGTTCCTTACCTCACTGATCTCATATCCATCAGGATTCAACGACGGCATCAAGTGTATATCAGTTGTATTCAACAGCTTCGTGACTCTATCGTCTTTGCCATAGTTGGCCAACAAATATTGGGCCAAGTATATCATTAACTGGCGGCCAATAGACTCATCACCATGCATGTTGGCCACATACTTGAACGACGGCCGCTCATAATGCGACACCTTAACATCCTCGCTTATTTGCAGCACCAAGAGTTGCCTTCCTCGCACAGACTTCCCAATAGAATATGACTTGATCAGATCCGGGTACGTCGACTCCAATTCAGTAGTTAAGTTCACCAAATCATCGTATTTCGGATATTTAGGAGCCACAAGGAAATGTTCGTCATTCTCCTCAATTGATCGGGGCACACAGCTATCAATAAATAGCGCAAATAACACAAATAAACACGTGTGAACAAGCAACATGTTTGCTCCTATAAAAAGAGCCAGTCATGTGCGCGAGGGTATTTACCGTTTACAGACGATGTAGGAACGTAAACACTACTTTATCGCCGTAAACATGGTAAGCGGCACGACGTTTAATGTAAATTAATTACAAAAATGATAACAAGGGCAACAATAGGTATTTGTACGCTTTGACAGCTGACGCATTTCATCATACATTTCATTGTTCGGATGACGGCCAGACGGCGAATAACTGGGTTACCAGACCCATTGGCAATTTTACATTTTTTTATTTATTTATAACCTCTTTAATTCCTTAGTAATAATACATACAGTTTTTTTTTTTTACATCATTTTAACTAGGGACTTTTCGACGAGTATAGGTCTCCTCCATCTCACTCCATTTTTTCCTATCTTGAGCTGTTCTCATCAAGTCTTTGTTTGTACATTTTATGAGTTCGTCTTCCCATCTTTCCAGGGGGCGACATCTTTTGCTTTTTCCAGGGGGGCCAGCCCATGTAGTATTTTTTTTAGTACATCTCTCTTTATCCTGACGTGCAATGTGACCAGCCCACTTCCATTTAAGTTTCTTGCAGTAGGTTAAGGCATCAATAACTTTTGTCCTTTCTCTAATTTCACTGTGTCGTTATTTGTCTCTGATTTTCAAGTTAAGAATGCTTCTCTCCATGGCTCTTTGGCATTTTTCAAAATTTTCTTGCGTGTGCGTATTATAGATCCAAGTTTGACTCGCTTATGAGAGGCAAGGTGAAGGACATGAGTCTAGGACTTTCTTTTTTAATCTTAAAGGTAGCTCAGACTTTACAACTTCTTTGTGAATCCAGAATTTGTTCCATGTCATTTTAATACGTCTCTTTAATTCATCACGGTGTCTTGATTTTGAGAAAGATATTCGTTTGCCTAAATATATTTATTATGTATTCATGAACATATTCCAACTGTCGACTTTCCACAAAAATGGGTCTTTGGTTTTGTTACACATGATTTTAGTTTGTATCTGCTGTTGAGCTATTTACCTATCCTCGCATAAAGTTTTGAACTCACCATAGAGGATAATTGGAACCTACCTTGGGTTCCAAAGTCATCATGATTTTTAGAGTATGGTAAACTTCAGGGAATATCAAACGGATAGGAATTATGTATGTTTAAAAATGAGCCAAAGTTGAAACAAAACATACTCAATGCTAAATTTTCTGCCAAAACGAAACCTAAAACAAATGAGATTTCCGAAATTCAAACTAAATCAAATTCAATGTTCAAGGAGCTAGTCTGTCCCCTTATTTGAGGTAATTTATTTTGTGTTGGTATCATTTTAGGCAGTGTGTTGTTTGACGTGTCATATTAATGTTACGTTTCCTCTTACGCATTAATATACACATTTAGTAAAATTCGAAAAAAAATGTTTGGGTTTCGTGATAAGTGTGATATCGCTGTTTGCCTCTTTTTTTGATAATGACTGAAAATTATGGTGATGATTGAATAATAAACTTTATTTTCAGGAAGTTAAAATGCGAAGTTGTAAGAACATTGACACAGAAACAAAAATCTGACCCTTGGACGTTAGTAACCTGACTATAAGGTTTATTATTCAATGTATGAAATCCTTTGCTACTGGGAATGGGAGTGTAGGCGCACCATTCTTATAGTTTTGGACTAATAGGATTTTTACACTTCTACATTTTGTGTATCATAGGCTTGTCTAGATGTAGTGAAAGGTGTAATAAAATAATAACGCAGAAATAAAAATAATGCAGTTTATTATCTCTTTCCTTTTTGCCTTTATAACTAAAATCATACAACAAGTATTGTGCAAATAAAACAGTAGGTACAAGATAACACAGGAACTTAACTTATCCTAAAAAAATCACTTACAAATAAACTTTACATACTTATTGAAAATATAATAATGCTCTATGTATAATCTCAAGGTACTGTACTTTATGCGTATTTTTGGAATATTATGTATTTCTTTGATCATTTCATCAGAACATTATTTGGTAAGGGGGTATAAAGCCCAAAAAATCTTGTTAAAGCTGTCTATTATATTTATATAGTGGGGTATTTGCTATAAGCGAAAAATATAGGTAGTATGGCTTCAGAATACGTCGAATTTTAAAATAAAATTGAATAGAAATAAAAATGAGACTAACCGCTAGTTGCATGTACGTCCATTAAATTTAATTCCTCATTAAAACGAATGCTGTCACTTTCTGTTACGTTCCGTTAGAGAGAGACAGCATTACTTTGAATTGGGTGTAACTAGCTATTAGTAACAATCAAATTCTACAGTTTAATGGAAAAAAGTCATTGATGTAAGATAAAATAGAACTTTGTTTACTCTTAATATAATAAATACAACATAAAGACTAACATGAACACAATGAAACTCTTGGCTTTTAAACCTATTTACCGTCACTTTTTTTTTTTAAATGGTATCAAGCTATTTATCAAAATATAAATCTTAAACTACTGTCAATGTTGGAAGATAAAGACGGATTACCGATTATCAGTAGGTACTCTTATCAATGCAGTTCCATTTGATAAAATTGTAAAATCCAACATACTTGAGAAAATGCGGGGTTTTATGACGTCATGTCGATAGTAACTACTAAATCTTTACCATAAATTAATGCAAAATTGAATTTATATCTTGGAGAATTATAAGTAATAGAAAATATTTTTTTTATTTTTCTATAATTAGTTCAGCAATGAACAAATGAACATCAAAGTGTAGCCAGCATTGGCCATTGTGTAAACTGCCTGTTGAAGTTACAAAACAAGAGTTGATACACAACACTATTATTACTCATACATCTCTATAAATAACAAACATAAATTAATAATACAATTGAATGGCAATTACAAGACGTCTAGCAGCTAACAAATACGCTCAAATTCATTTATTTACGCTAAAAACAATAACAACACCCAACATAGGAAATATACAAAAAATATTACATGTGTATACAAAAAATATTACATCTGTATACAAAAAATATTATTTAAATGTAGAAACATCGACAGTAATTGCATAGAAACTAGTAAGTATGTACATTTTGTTTATAAAATAAGGCACGTGATGTGTTTTATTTCACGTTCATACCTTAAACGACTATTAGGATTTATCATACTTATGTAGAATAGTATTTTTAAATTAACGTGTAGTTGTGCTGAAATTGTGCTTCAATAGCGAAGTTTTCGGAAATATAATTCAAAGTTAGTTTTAGGAACAAATTAAGAGGAAATTTTAATTGTTCTTCTGACTGTATGAAAGTCATAAGTCTGTGCGTTCTGAAGTTATGTATTTACAAATAGGCTCACATCGATTTAGCAACATTATAACTGCAGCAAGAAATACATGTAAGCAGCTCTTACAATAGAGAAACTGATGCAAAGCTAGTAAATAATGTCTTTAAATTGAATTCGTTGGCACGGCCGGAACTACTATGGGGCAACCGGGGTCCCTCACTAGGGGGGAGTATTTTAAATAATGCCTATTAAAAAGTATTGTTTGTTCCCTTCCAAGCATAAAAATTATTGATGAATGAGGCCCCAGTTTTTCCTGCCCCGGGGCCACTTAATTTAAAGTTACGGCTCTGTTCGTAGGATAATACGCTTTCAGGCTCCTTTTTAAACTCGTTCTAAACTCCTCAGACTAAGGGTGCGTATACATTGGATAATACGTTATGATCACATACTTTTTCTTAATCGTGATCTTTCTGTTATTGGTCAATTTGTACGCACCCTTATAGTAAAACCTGATCACAAATCCTGCCCCCAACTATTTGGCGAAGTAGTTGGCACCAATATGACATTTGATCCAGTATTGGGGCCAATATATAAGGTGTATCTATTTATACACGAAATCTCTTAAACGGGTTTTACTCATCATTATGAACAACTTTTACTATGGGACAAAAGTTGAAATCCAAATCAAAACGAAAAAACGAAATCGAATCGTTGTCTTTGGTCCCTGGCCCTGACATCTGGCAATGGACAAGATTGTCAAAGTTTTTATTGTAGATTAAGAGGCTTTTGGCTACTTTGTTTGTGTGCAATTTATGTTATTTCATTAAAATGTGCGTTTTGTTTGTGCAAAATAAACAATTTCTCTTTTTTTTTTATCCCATAGTAAAAGTTTTTCATAATGATGAGAACAATCCTTAACTTTTCTTACATCACCAAGGTCAGCATAATAAAAATAGCTAATATAAATTCTAATAAACAAGCATTCACATCCTTACAACTATTTAAAATTTTAAATACGAGACAATCTAAGCTACTAGTATCGTTTCTATGGCAACGCTACAGGACGGCACAGAACAATACTGCAGTTACTCAATACTGTACAATGATATCGCAATACATAATAGAGCTGTTACATTTCACGAATGCACGTCAATTATTGCAATTTATACCTTACTAGCTGCCCGGCGCGACTTCATTCGAGTGGTGTCCTACCCCCTTATAGGGTTCCGTACCCAAAGGGTAAAACGGGAACCCTATTACTAAGGCTCCACCGTCTGTCTGTCTGTCCGTCTGTCACCAACCTGTATCTCATGAACCGTGATAGTTAGACAGTTGAATTTTTCACAGATGATGTATTTCTGTTGCCGCCATAACAACAAATACTAAAAAACAGAATAAAATAAATAGGGGACTTCCATACAACAAACGTGATTTTTTTGCCATTTTTATAGATAATGGTACGGAACCCTTCGTGCGAGAGTCCGACTAGCACTTGTCCGGTTTTTTTTTTGGTTCGCGGGGTGTAATATCCTCATGGATGTCTCCGTACTGGGGAGCAATTTATCTTACTAGCTGCGCGGCTCGACTTCGTTTGCGTGGTGCTCTACCCCCCTTTTTTTTGTTCCCGGGGTGGAATATTCTCATTGATGTCCTCCGCCCTGGGGCAGGCGGACGGGTCTGTCAGATTTCTACTGACTAAAAACTACCCCGGTGTTCCCTTCCCACACTTGCACCGGGGATCATGGGATCATGTGCGACTTCCGCGATCCCTGGGTCCTACCCCTACCCTATCCCAAAACCTTCGCGGGCGTATGCAGAAAGGTTAGGAAGAGATAATGGTGTAATTAGCCGAACGCTGGGGAGTAAATTAAAGGCTGAACTGCTGAATGAAATGGTCGCAACATGTGGCAGTAATTAATCGATTGAGGGACACTGCACCATTCAAAAACTACCTTCAGAAGCAATTTTCTATTTACTCAAAAATTAATCGAGTAATCGAAAATGAAAAACATCCAAGTTCTGCATTCAACTAAGACGTTCTTGTTAGGTATTAATTAAATACCAACGTACTTAATACAGATATTTTAAAATAATAAATAATTTTGGATTATTAAGTACTCAAGGTAAAAGGTTAATTTGCCATTAATTTGTATCGAGATTTTTTTAGCCTACTTAAATCATTTGCCTTTTGTCAGCGCCTTACTTAAATTGTTTAAACCAAATGTTTTAAGACGAGCGCTCATCCTGCCGACAAACTGTCACGCAGTTTGCCACGTTTATAGAATCTGTACACGTGTTGGGTCCAAAATAAATTATTTATTTATCAAAATAGGTCCAGCCTTTTCGGAAGCCATAGAGGACAAACTAACAAACATTGTTTTTTATTTATATAGAAGATAGATTACAATGACAAGAGTCACATGACGCGCGCTCGTGATTTGCAAAGACTACGAGTACAGTGGTACCCAATTGATAAGGCGCGTCGTGAATCTTCGTTCGCACAGAAAAGAAAGTATGGCCCCGAAGATTAACGAAAGAATGCTTAAAACTTACAATCAACCTTAGGTCACTATTATAAGGTTCATAATACACTGGAGCTGCTAGCGTGCACTCGATCAGAAGTATGGCGGCTGACAAACATGCCACGCGGCGCGCGCTAACATGGCGGCAGCTGCCGACCAATAGCGGTACAGGAAAAAGAACCGCGGTGCGTGGAGCGTGCCGATTGGTCAATAGCATTTCCCGCACTTTTAAAATTCACCTTCTGCGCAGGTACATCGGTAAGCCATATAAATTGGGTACTACTGTATATGCATGATGATATCATATTCCACAAATACATAACATATCAACTTATATTTAGTGTACTCGTAAAAAAGCCGGGAGAGAAAAATTACGTATAAAAATACATGCATGCTTAAATACAAGAAGGTTTTTAAAATCTTTATAATTAATACCCAAAAGGCACTATCTATTATTATGAAAAGGCAGTACTTACTTTGAAGTTATTTTATCGTTACGTACGTAAAAAAAAAACTTTTTAATACAAAATTCGATAAAACTTCTCCGTTGAATCAATTATTTTTAACAGTTATTGAATCATCGTCTAAGTTGGAAAATAGACAAATCTCACAAGAATATTTCTAAACGAAAGGCCTTTTATGTAGTCTAAAAAGTTCATTATATTATGTTAAATACAGTCAGGGTAATTAATTATTGATCAAATAGACTACCAACTTAAATTGAACGTATATTCAAATCACACCTGTCTTTCTTTGACAGTATTGTATGCTATAACACGGGAAATTGACATCATCATCACCATTTCAGCCGAAAGCCGCCCACTGCTGGACATAGGGGGGGGGGGGGGGGGGAGGCATAATCGCCACGCTTACGACACCCACGGGAAGAAGTAGGACAAATTGACGTAGTGTAAATTTAATAAACAATTAATTTCCTTGATAATACATGGGGCGTATAAATTACAATATCTATTTAATAATTTACTTATAGAAAGCTCAAAAAATAGCAATATTAGGTACTATATAGAAATAGGCCACAGTGTTCAGTTCAGAAAATACTAAGTTACTTTTGCAAAATCTAATCTTTCCAATAAAGAAAAATTATTAAATACATGGAACATTAGCTACTTTATTCTCTACTAGCCCATACGTTACGCGGACTGTATTGTTAATAAATATCGCCAAGAGAGCAGTAAAGTTATATTCGTATAACCCGATGCATTAAAGAAAGCAAATCTTGGAAAATTAATGCATCGGCTTTAAATATCATTCTACAGGGTCAAATTTAATTAGCTAGCGAAACTCCGTGGACGTGTTGGGTGTCGATATCTAAATACGATAAAACGAAAAAAATAAAGATTTGGTGTCAATACCCGACCACTGGCAGTGAATTTACTTGAAATAGTTAAGTTTTTGTTTTATCGTGTTTAGTTATCGATACCCATCACATCTGTGAAGTTTACACAGAAAAAAACTGTTTTTTTTCTGTGTTCAAGTAACTAGTCGTTGACCCCAAAAAAATACAATGTTTTTTTTTTCTTTTTTTCGTTTTATCGTATTTAGATATCGATACCCAACAAGTCTGCGGAGTTTCGCTAGCTAATTTAATTTGATCCTTTATACATGTACCCTTTTCTTTTTTTTAAATGTACCCTGGACCCTTTTTGCTTGGCCCACATTATTATGTTTCGAACCTAAAACAGTGAGTCGAAAAACCTTAACAACTTCTATACTTAGTACACATAAATCCAATGAGCCTGTATTACAAAGCCAGGCAACTTACATTCGATGGCTCATACAAATAAGCTCGCCTAGGCATCGCATTCCAGGCCCAGTTAAAACTGTTCCAAGCGAAATTTTAGTTCTAAAGTAACATTATTGTGAAAATGGTATTGTTCTTCTTAAGACGCTGTATACATCGTCTGCCAGAGGCACTCATACGTTAATACGCTATACTTCTAGGCCCTCAATCCATACAATAAAAGCCACTTCACATAAACACAAGAAGCGTGTGATCCACAGCATGTACCTAATAGTAGGTTCAGACTTAGAACGGTGACGTCATTGAAGCTAGGTGCTAGGCTGGAACCTCGCTTTCCAGAAAATATTGGCGAGAATGCCCGCGAGCATCAGAGAACAGTACAGTAGGACTGCCGCCCACCATAGACGCTTCTCCCATTTCCTCTTTTCTAGGTTACGGAGTACTCCGATGCCTACGAGGAGACCTGGAAACAGAAAACAAAATGTCAATCATAATCATCCAACAGCTATTCGGTAAATGTTCTATATCGAATTTATGACTACTTTAGATTAACTACTTACTAAAACTGGTCATATGGGCTTCGCTCGCGTTAATTTAGAATTTGACAATCATTTCGGGTTGTACTCTGCTTTTTGAAATTTAAAGTGCTACGAAATACATCCCATACCATAACTCAATCATGATTCGAAAGACACGTGGCGCCATCTATTATCATAAGAACGTTATTGTTGTTTTTCTCGGGAACAGTACTTTTTTTTCGGGATGAAAGGTACCCTATGTCCGTTTCTGTACACCTGACAACGTATATGAAAAAGTTTAGGATGATCGGTTCCGTGGTTTAGGCGTGAAAAGGTTACAAACAAACAAACTTACTTTCGCATTTATAATATTAGTTAGGATATAGTTGATTTATATGGTTCCGTAGTCAGCAAGTAGTGACAGACGGACAACGAAGTGATCCTATAAGGGTTCCGTTTTTTCCTTTTGAGGTACGGAACCCCAAAAACATCCCTACTGTGTCCCGTGCCGGGAGGAATGCACGTAGTGGGGATGCTATTTTTTTTCTCGTCTAACCCATGGTGTGAGGTGTCATTGGATAATATTGCCGGTCTTTGAAAACCATTTTTCCATAACAGCGTGTGAGTACATGCAGGCTATAAAACGCTTCTATCCAACACTGTAATGGTACTGAAAAACAAACTTAAATTAAGTTAATGCTTGGTTACTGTATTTTATTATTGTAAATTTAAAAAAAATATTAGCATGTAAATCTTTTATAATGTGAAATTTTCTCTAGGCCCGTTGAGCACTTTTTGGGTGAACAAAAATCATGGAACTCGCGTCATCGTCACCGAACGCTTTCCATGAGCTATACGTATGTATACTGTTTTCACTTCTATCGGCAGTCCCCAAAGACTGTCCCGCATGTTTTTTTTAATGACATTTTAATTATGTATGTATTCAAAACATTTGTGTTCCTGTAATTGAGTGTGTATTACAGGATAATGTATACTATACAAGTTTTTATTATAGTAAAAGATAATTGTAAAATATCTCGTTGGTAATCCTTAAGACGCAGATATATGCCTGACCTTGAGTAGTTAGCGTGCGTGTTCTGTACTGAGCTCACGCAACGCGTCGTACGTTCCGCCAGTTATAGGACTCGCCCATCAAGGAGCGCTGTCACCAATTTGTCGCATTATTAATTTATTATACACAAAACAAAAGGTAATTCAATAAAACGCGTATACTCGTACTAAAAGATTAATAATTAAATTATCTTTAAATTGGTGAAGGTTTCAGAAAAATACGCTTGGTGGATTTTCCGCCATTCTCAGTTTTTTATCCGTGTTAGGCATAACTTTACAAATTAATTTCACTATGTAATATAAACATAATCTAAAATATTCACATATTAAGTTATTGAGAAAATGCTCTAGTTTATCATATATTTTTTTCAAATCATTAACACTATTCGTTTAGACGTGATCTTCTGTATTCTCGTAAAATCATTAAAAGTCGGTTATCGTCCCCTTAAATAAATAAACAAACAGTGATTGACTCTCAGTAGTTGTAACTTTGTCTCTCAACACAATCTTGATGACGGCGTCCCCTAACCATGAGGTAAGTCACCTGTCTGTTAAAGTAACTTAAGGCGACGATAACCGACTTTTAATGATTTTATACTGAAGATCACGTCTAAACGAGTGGTGTTAATGATTTGAAAAAAAGATATGTTAAATAAGAGCATTTTTTAAATAATTTAATACTTATGTGAATATTTTAGAATATGTTTATATTACAAAGTGAAATTAATTTGTCAAGTTATGTTTAATGCGGATAAAAACCTGAGGCTGGCGCAAAATCTACCAAGCGTATTTTTCTGAAACCTTCACCAATTTAAAGATAATTTAATTATTGATCTTTTAGTATACGCGTTTAATTAAAATACCTTTTGTTTTGTGTTTAATAAATTAATAATGCGTCAAATTGGGGACAGCGCTCCTTGATGGGCGAGTCCTATTACTGGCTAAACGTACGACTCGTTGTGTGAGCTCAGTACAGAACACGCACGCTAACTACTCAAGGTCACTGGCATATATCTCCGTCTTAAAGAGGTGAATACATACCGGCAACAGCACCGGCCAAATGCGCGACGTATCCGATGTTCTGGTCCAGATGGCGCCAGTAGCGGTCGTATACAGCCGTGCCAATATCCACCGAAGCCAGCAACAGGAATACCAGCAGCTGGATGATCGCGAACTCCATCTCAGACCAGTTCTGGAATGTATAGGTGGAAATTAAGTTGTCTCCTTCGTGCAAAACTTTAACTCTCAACCTTAAAATCATTGGGATAAGGTACAGGGTGAAGATAAGAGGATAATGATGGTCCCATTGCTAGAAAAAGGCTTAAATCTTTTTTTTTTTTTCATTTTTTAAGGCTGTTGAGGTAAATCATCATCATACCAGCCGAAAGACCTCCACTGCTGGACATAGGCCTCCCCAAAATGGGGGGGGGGGGGGTTGCCATAAACGCCACGCTTGGCAGGCGGGTTGGCGATCGCAGTATGGTGTTAAAATGCATAGAGAACGCTGCTGCCCATTCTCTAGTAAGTCCCTTAGTCGCCTTTTACGACACCCACGGGAGGAAATGGGATGATGCTAATCTTTACGTCCGGCACCACACGGAGCAGTTGAGGTAAAACGACAAATAAAATCGTCAGATGGGAGAATTGGGAGATTGAATCAATTAATTCGTATTATTTGAAGAACAATTTGTCAAACGGAATTTGCATTCATGGTCATTATCAACGTGGATGTTTGAATACAAATATTTCTCCTGAATAACATCTTAATACACTCATTAAATAAATGTAAACAGCTAAAGCAGTTAAAGTTCAAGGACAGTTTAACAGCAAACAGTTTGAATGTGAAGAAAGAGCCTCACCTATGTTTTTTATATGTATAAGTATTTACACATACATACAGATGTAGCGGCATCAACATCGCCACATACGAACAACGCGCACACTGACGTCACGCGAATCCTGCATCGCGCAATCAGAGTTTACTACGCAACTAGCATATATACAACGTCCCGACATCAACCGTCGGGCAGTTGCCCACCAGACACAACACCCGTCTGGTCGGAGGATCCTCCCTTTTCTATGGTGGATGAGTGAACTTTACACCCTGTTCCTCATGCCACCAACTCACAACAAAACTATTCTTAAGCATGTATTATGAAATCATCTCGGAACATAAATCCGAAGTATCGGCCGAATGTGCAGCCGTTGCTTGACTACGGCTAACTATGGCTGACTACAGCGAAAGAAAAACAAAACCAACAGTCAAAGAGATAAGCCAAAGTCAAACATGTGACTTTAAGTCGGGTAAGGATTCAAAGTCAAAAAAGGAAACTATGGAAGTTATAAAACGGCCGAGCATTCGGCCGATACATCGGATTAACGCTTCGGAGTAGACCCCCTGGTCTGTCAGACTGGTTGCTAAGGCCCCTGCAGCCACCTTGGCAAGGTATTGTGACTCATTGCAAATACAAGCAAAAACACGCCACCCGAAACGCCCGCTAGATACACCTTATGGTCTGTTACTGGTTGCTAAGGACCCTTCAGACACCCCAGCTAAGTAGACCAGCGGGCCGAACACGGGCTGCCCAAAACGTTTGTGACAAGACATGATAAATTAAGTCATGTCAATTTGTACTAGCATTTTACGACAAAACAATTTTATCGCTCAAACTGTGATAAATTGTGTGACTCAAGTCATGTCACAGTAGGCCGTGCTCGCCCCGCAGAGTGAGTTGTTACAAAAACAAGTGAAATACCGAAACAGTACTTTAACCTTCGATATGCCTGGAGGTAGAAAGTTACACGGTATGCCTGGTGGGTCTGTCAGACCCGGATTTTTAACTTGTTATTTCTCAAATACTTTTTGAGAAATAAGTCATTATAATGTACTAATGTTTTTACTAGGGGTGTTTATTAATAGTTAAAATAAAATCAACATTACAAATCAACAACAAATTAATATTTTTTGTAATTAAACTCAGGTAGCATTTTTAACAAAAAAAATACCTTATTACTTTTGTAACATACATTAAAACTAAAGAGACCTCAATCAGACTACATAGAATATAAGGCACTTCCATGCACTTATAAATAACTATAGAATATTCAGTCTTTGTCCCTTCTATCAACATTTTCTAAGGCTCTGATTCGGAAGCAAATTGCACATTGGATATGCAATTGCATGATACAGACATAAGTGACTCTTACAGGTCTCACAGATTATATTGTGTCGGTGGGCGTCAGGCGATTCAAAACGGCCAGCTACTGAGTGCGGTTAAGCACGAAATTCACATTAGAATGAAAAACAACGGTTTATGTACAGAGGCGGGTCTGACAGACCCTACCAGGCATACCGAAGGTTAAAACTTACCATGATAATAGTAGCGACATGAGCAGCGATCAACGCGTACACGCCTCCCGAAGCACCTGCTAGATACACCTTAGGATCTGTCAGACTGGTTGCTAAGGACCCTGCCGCCACCCCGGCGAGGTACACCAGGACGACCCGCCACCATCGATGCACCATCTCTAAGGGTACTCCGAGGAAGAGTTGCACGAGGAGGTTGACCAGAAGGTGAACCACGCTGGAATAGAAATGGGTAGTGTTGAAATATATCTAAAAATAAAATATGTGGCATCTTTTGTCTTATATAATGAAATAGCATATTGGAGATTTTAGATTAAAAGGTAGAGTTCATTAAATATGACCATGACAATCATCATCATCATCATCGCAGCCGCAAGACGTCCACTGCTGGAAATAGGCCTCCCCCCAAATGGAGGAGGGTGCCATAATCGCCACGCTTGGCAGGCGGGTTGGCGTTCGCAGTATGGTGTTAAAATGCATAGAGAACGCTGCTGCCCATTCTCTAGTAAGACTCTTAGGCGCCTTTTACGACACCCGGGACGACAGGATGGTGCTATTCTTTACGCTCGGCACCACACGGACCATGACAATCAGACAATATATACTCAAAAATAACGCAGTTCCCTTTTACTAAAGTTGTAGTCAAATTAATAATCCTAGATGTTTATTCACAATGCATTTGGCATCTATTATAGCTACACACAATGTCAAGGTTTGTGCAAATATACAATATTAGTTTTAGTTTAAGCGAAACCCGAAAAACGTGTCTAGTATTTTTATGTAAAGAATCTATGTAAAAAATTTCAAAACTGTAAGTATCATGAAAAATCACAATAAGTTATAAGGTTGTTATGTTACCGGGTTGTCCGTACAAAAACATGCTAACGGCGCGCGCCTCCAGGGTCGTCATGCGCTCATTGATAATAATTTGGCAATAGGTACCTAACCGTACGGCGATTGTATTGTAAGTAATTAAATGGGGACAACATTTTCCATCACACTTAAATATTTTTGGGACTGAATATAACACGGTGTAAAAATGATTGAAATCGATTCAGTTCCTTATTTTGAACAAACTATATTCAGGTTTCGCACATGAGTACTAAAAATAATGTTGTATACTTGCAAAATTGTAACAGTTGATACACAAAGCGTGCAATTCAGCATTTCCGAGTCTGGGAATTTGATTAATTTACACTCAACATTTCCAGTCTGTTCCTAACAAGAATACTAAGCATTCTCTTCTTTTCTCGTGGTTTTATGACTTGTGATATTCATCATAATATGCCTAGCCCTTTCTCAAATATGTTGGGGTCGGCTTCCAGTCTTACCAGATGTAGCTGATGATACTGATCTTAATAAATAATGATAAGAATGAATAATAAGATACTGATCGTAAAATACTGATGTTACATGGAGGAACTGTCTATCTGACCTTCACAACTCAGTTACTGGGTAAACATGATTATATCCCTTGGTAAGACTGGTCCTCAGACTTACGGACTGCTGACTACCCATAACTATGTAGCGGCATCAACATCGCCACATGCGAACTACGCATCACACTGACGTCACGCAAATCCTGCATCGCGCAAGCAGAGTTTACCATGCAACTAGCATAATTACAAGGTTACTGACGGTTAAGGTTATTAGAAGGTTACTGACGAGATCCGCTGGGCTATGGACCACAAATCTCTCACTTTGCTTGTACTTCTGGACTTTAGTAGTGCCTTTAACTCTGTCGATTTCTACATCCTTCTAGGGATCCTAAAGGCTTTCAATTTCTCTTCTTCTACTGTTAGTTGGTTCGACTCCTATCTCAAAGGCCGCTCGCAGCGGGTTCGTCTCGATGAGACTTTGTCTGACTGGTGTTCTCTTATCGCGGGTGTGCCCCAGGGTGGCGTTCTCTCTCCTCTTATCTTTTCTATTTTCATTAACTCCGTCACCAGAGTCATCTCTTCTCACTTCCATCTCTATGCCGACGATCTGCAGTATTACAATCAATTCTTGAGGCAGGATGCGGAAGCAGCCGTGTCTGCCATGAACAGTGACCTGGATTTGATTAGCGAGTGGTCGCGGTCCTTTGGACTGCAGATCAACCCTAAGAAATCCCAGGCCATAATTATCGGCGGAAGGTATATGCGGAATAGGCTCGATGTTGCGTCGCTGTCTCCACTCTGTCTGAATGGAGTTCAGATTGAATACGCAAATACGGTTAAAAACCTGGGGGTCACCATGGACTCTTACCTATCGTGGACTGCCCATGTTGCTCAAGTCAGTCGCAAGGTACACTACACGTTCCATTCGTTAAAATGCCTCCAGAGCTTCTTACCCTTGAATACCAAAATCTCCCTTGCTCAAACTCTCATACAGCCCATCATAGACTACGCTGATGCCTGTTATTTGGATGCCACCGAGGAGCTTTTAAATAAACTTGAGCGTTTGCAAAATATCTGTATTCGTTTTGTTTTTTTAACCTTAAAAAGTATGATCGTGTTTCTAACTTCCGCAAGATAGATGCTCAAGTGGCTCCCTATTCGACTTCGCAGGAACTCTCGGATATTGTGTTTGCTATTTAACATCCTTCACAACCCTAGAACGCCATCCTATCTGCGGGAACGCTTTTCCTACGCTCGTCCTTCTGATGCGCCTTGCAGGTCCCATCTTAGAAATCTCCTTAAATCTCCTCCCCACTCTACCGACTTTTACTCCTACTCCTTCTCTGTGCACGCGGTTCGGTTGTGGAATTCACTTCCGCCTGAAATTAGGGACTGCCAAACCGTTGCGGTTTTTAAAAGAAGAGTCAAAGAACACTATCTTTCCACTTCGTCATAGTTGCATATTATGTATTTATTATTTTATACTTATATATGTTTTAGTGATATTTATTTTAGAAGTATGTATGTAAGTATATTCTCTTATTGTGTGTTTATTTTTAAATTAGTGATTAGTATGTTTTTTATTTTGATTTTATGTATTATGTTTTCTCTTTTAATCTTACACACGTTGTCTACATCTCTTCGTCTACTTTCCTTGTCGCAGGTATGCTGGAAGAGATTTCTTTAGAAATAAGCATCACCTTTGTACGTATTTTTCTGTTCCTTTTTTTTTTTTTTGTCTGTATATATGTGTGTACATAAACTGTTAAATAAATAAATAAATAATTATATACAACGTCCCGACATCAACCGTCGGGCAGTTGCCCACCAGACACGACACCCGGTCGGAGGATCCTCCCTTTTCTATGGTGGATGAGTGAACTTTACACCCTGTTCCTCATACCACCAAAACGACAGTCATATTTAAAAAAAAAAACTTTTTCTCTCATTTTCTCTCTTCATTAATAAATAATTTGTCTAGAGTTTAAAATTGACCAATGTAATGTTAATTCGATTTAGTTCGGAGTGAGAGCCTGGTGATCCGTCACACAGGGTATCCTAGTCGGTACGCTAGTAGGTACGCCAGTCTCTCACAAAGGATCATATTTTATGCATTTTTGTCAAAACGTTATAATTCTTGTCTCTGTCTATAATTATGTGAACCTTTGTGAAGAGAGAAATACAATTGTACTTATAAAAAAAAAAATATACTTATTTCGTCGCACTGAACACAATTCATCTGGCATACATACATAGGTACACAAACATACATCATCATTAAGACCAACTCGTGTTCCTTGTTCCTAATTCATGGCGGATTTCTTAGATCCGGTAGGAAGATGCTGCGATGAATAGTGCCAAGTATCTTAACATTATAGCCTAGCTACTAGGACATGCATTCGGGTATTGCGGAATTTCGAAATTCCGGAATTCTGCAAAAAAAATCTGATATTCCAGTTCCGGAATTGAGAAAAGTAATTCCGGTATTCATAATTTTTTTGTACTTTTGTTTTTATGCTATCTCATTTCATAATGAAAATTTTAAAACTGGAGACTGTAGTATCGTGACACGTGATACATACTACGATTCAAATATCGTGTTTTTTAGGGTTCCGTAGTAAACAAGGAACTCTTATAGTTTCGCCATGTCCGTCTGTCTGTCCGTCCATCCGTCTGTCCCCGGCTTAACTCAGAGACGCTTAGTCCTAGAAAGCTGTAATTTGGCATGGGAGTACATATTAATCACGCCGAAAAAGTCGTAAAATAAAACCATGAAAAACATTTCTTTTTAGGGTACCTCCCTAGCACGTAAAACGGCGATGATATTTTTTTTCTCGTCTAATACATAGTGTGGGATATCGTTGGATAGGCCGTTTAAAAATATTGTGAGTTTGTGAAAGACATTTTTCAATTCTGAGATCCGTTTGCGTAATATTAAGCGTTAAAGTGCTATTTTTTGTTAGAGTCAAGTATCCCCCCCCTGTCAGCTAAATGGTTGGCTTTAGATATGTGAAAAAATTCATGGTGGATATATAACGAATTTAAAAGGAAAACTATCACAGCTAATTAGGGTTTACAAGTTAACGAGTAATAGTGGACCAACTTAAATTTGTTGTTGAAGAATTGGGTATGTAAAGTAAAAATTAACCTATGCCGATTCCAAAACCATTTAGCTCCAGACTTATTTTTCTATTAATAGGTCTTAAAATTATAAGATCGTATTTATTTTCACAAAAATACTTAAAATCACTAGACTTTTATTTGACCTCTAAATGACGTCAAAAAGCAGCCTGAATTGGAAATTTTCAGTGCCTCTTGTAATTAAGTTATTCTTTATGTGTCAAGTGTCATGCTAACGTCAAATTTACATGAAGCACTTATTATTATTCTATTCAGATATGTAAATAGTGTAGTTTTTCACCAGCGGCGGACAGTACAAGTCAAATCACATCGATGTATCGCCTCAGGAAAACTTAACTTACGTTAAAATGATCTTCACAATAAAACAGTCGCCGCCCAGACTTGTACTACACATTTACTTCCTCGCACCATTTCCTTTTTAAGGTTTCTTTTACTAACAATCAATTTGTGTCGGCTATTTGTTGTGGTGTTTATACTTGACGGTATGAAGCACTTAGCAGAAGTAGTCTTTGAATCCATTAATTTTATTAATAAGCCTTAACTTTAAACTATAGTAAGTACGGAAATCGCTAAAGTATGAAATGTAAACAAATTAATTGTCAAGTTTGACAGTTTGTCTTTACTGAATTTTGGTTTTAAATAAGTGTTAAACGTGGCAAAGATCCTAAGCTATTCAGCTACTAGAGACGTCAGTACGAACAATACTTTAAAAAAATATATAAAAATAACTACAGCTTGTAAAAACAAAACGATAAAATTATGTGTTTCAAATACTCTTATCATTAAAATAAAAATATAAAAACATACCTGAAAAATACTTTACATACCTAATTAACCGTAACGCATATCGATCTAAGGATGAGAGCATGTTTTTCAGCTACAATGTTGGGATAAATTCATCCTAACTACGGAACCCTTCATTGTGCGTGGTCTGACACGCACTTGGCCGGTTTTTATTCATAATATTTTAATGTATAATTCTATTGTGTGTTAGACAAGCTTTGTTGATTTTACTGTTTAAAATGTCTAATTAGAGTAATACTCGTAAGTAGTTAAATTCTAGAAGATGCATCTGTATGGCTACATGAAGTTCCTCACATACATGTTCATCGAAGGAACATCGCACCTAGTTTATCCACGAATGATCATCATCTTGTTCCCCTTATCCCAAATTATATGGGGTCCATGCAGCATTTTTTTTCCATTCATACATCTTTTTTAGCCGTCATCTCAGAATTCTCCCATCAGGCTAAGCTACGCCGGGGGTTGGCCGTGGATGGGAGACCATCTTTACATACCGATACTCCTCCGTGCCTCGGAAAGCACTTTAAGCCCTTGGTCCCGGCTGTCATTCGTGGATCTTTAACAGTCGTTACGGGTCGTCAGAAGTCCGAAAGTCTGACAACCAGTCTTACTAAGGGGTATCGTATTATCCAGTTACTGGGTTGTGGATGCCAGATAGGCAGTCGCTCCATGTAAAATACTGGTATTCAGCTACATCCGGTTAGACTGGAAGCCGACCCCAACAGTTGGGAAAAGCCTCAGATCGGCAGATTCATTTTTTTTTTAGCCAATATTATCTTTCACACAATTCATCTATATTTTCTTTGATCGCTCTGTTATTAGTTAATTTGTATTTAAGGTGGGTTTTAATAATAAAAAACCGGTCAAGAGCGAGTCGGAGTCGGGCACCGAGGGTTCCGTACGTATACATGATGTTGATGATTTCTGAAAAACTGTGCTGTTTAGAGACATAGTTTTATTTTTCCTGTAACACTTCTATCACATAGAATAATTTCAGATTATTAACTATACAAACTTCGTAGATAAGGGGAGGGAACTGTATTTTTTTTACATTTTTGATCAAAAGTCAGAAACTATGCAACCTAAAAAATAAATGTTTGAGAATGCGCAAACAGCGTTCTCTCATATGATACCCCATATGCCCTAGTAGCCCACTTCAAATTTTTAAGACCCCCTTTCAGTCCCTTTTGCAAAATTTTTTTTTTTTTTTTTTCTTGTTTGCAAAATAGTTGGGCAAACGTCATCTAAAACTATTCTAAATTTCAAGTTGATAGCATAAGCAGTTCTTGAGATATCCAGGTGGAACAGACAGACAGACTTAGTCTCACCATAAGGGTTCCTTTTTACCATTTTGGTACGGAACCCTAAAAAATAGAACGATATTGTAACCCTCGTTACTCCGTTGACGGTAGATAAGTATAAAGAAGACTGAAGACTAGGTTGAACGACCATCAAAACTTCAAAGATACATTAATCAACTCACCCAACATGCACCAGCATATAAGTAATAAACCTCCACGCCTCCTGCCTCTTGTGTGGGTTGTAGATGAACAGTTTGGCGATAGTTCCATTGGCCTGGGTGTGGCCTTCAGCGGCATCATAGCAGAACAGTACGATCTCCACCAAGGAGATGAGGATCATGCAGACAGCGGGTGGCCAGCAGCTGTACTCTTCTTCGTACGTCCCGTCTACAGAGTACCGGAACAATGATTTGCTATGGGTGGCTGGATAACGCAACAAACATGGGGAGGGGCGGGGGAAATGGTACAAGTAGGAAAGGTAGGTAATTTATGTTTTTGGTAAAAAATTGGTAGTTTTTTTTTGTTTTTTGGTGCATTTGCATTGACACGAATCCGGAAAGAAATTGTGATGATATTATAATGACGGAAAAATATGTGTCATTTAAAAATTAATCCTTAAATCCCCGATAAAATAATAGTGATTCATTCATATAACATTATTGAATGAACGAATGCACAAAACCAATTTATTTTCAAGATATAAATAGTTCATAACAATGATGTGGCGACAATAGACCAGAGATAGAGCACGCAACGGCCGAGTGACAGCCATTACTTATTGCGACAGCAACGGGATGTATTAGCCAATTAAGCCAACGTGTAACGTTAAAGGGCAAATTGTTTTAATTAATCGCTCAACAATTTTGGAAAAAAAAAGACAGTTATATTTTTTTATGGATTAAAAAACAGAATGTTTGAAATGACGATTTTGTTTTAATTTATTGAGTTTGGTAATTTTTGGGACAGGAAAGACAAACAATAACATAAAGGTAAGGGAAAACATAGAAAAAATATTGTGTTAGTAAATTGCATTCAAACTTATTACTAAAGTTATTGACGGAGCATAAAAGCAGAAACAAGAAAGCTATGACACAGATTTAAAATAAGAATTAAAAAAAGAAAAAGGGATTAGTATCTCTTTTGGCATCTTATTGTAAACAAACAAGAAGCATTCACATTATATGACGTAAACATGTTTTTTCTCTGTATCATACCAATCATAGTATCGTTCCAGTACAAACCAATTAATCGATGACAATTATTTGAGAGCATTTGCGCAATAAGCCAAAAAACAAAATACCTTAACCTTGGTAGACACAAACATGCAATGGTGATGGTGCAGTCTATAGAACATAGAACACATGATCTGGGCGCCGATTAAGACCAAGGGCGCCAGAATGAATAGAATCCTTGTGTATATGGGCGCTAATGCGAAAAATATACAAGCCACTGAACTGATTATGAAGGCGATAATTGACAGATTATACTGAAATACAGATTTAGAACATGTGTTTATGTTTCTGTACGTTAGTGACAAGAGGAAAATCAACCGTTTTGAATGAGGAAATTGTTTAAGAAAATACGTTTTCAAACTAAGCTGATTTTTCTACATTGTAATAGGTAAAAAAGATAAATGTGCAGCTCAGAGTATACGGGTTTAAAGAATATTACTTTTGTTATTATAACAGTTGGTAACATACCAAAGTACTCAACAATCTGTTTTATGTACTTCAACGTCCTATCCCACGAATATTTACACACACTGAGCCTATAGTTCTTCTGTTCACTCAAAACTTTATAACTACACCTATCCGTCTTTTTACACATTCTGTGCCACATTATTGAGTACCCCACTAACACCGAAGCTTGCTTCGACTGATAGTCTAAACGTCTACATAATTAAAACTGCATTTAAAAAATAATTAAACAACTTTTTTTTGTTTACTTCTAACAAGGTCCTTAATACACGGAAACACACATTGTACACTTCACCTTGGTATCCCCGGCTTCCCCTTCATTTTGTTTACTTATTTTATGTTTGTCTGAAAAAGTTTTCTCACTTGACCTCTCGTTACATTTTAAAAAGAGAACTCGTGAGGTCGCACTTCGCAGTACAGGCGTGCACCTGAATGCGATGTGTATGACATACTATGGAAAAACCTTCGGATTCGGAGTTGAGCGCGGTCCACGCTATGCTCGGGTGAACTGTGATGTAACATTCGAATGGACCACTAACTTCGGCTCTAACAAGTGGACACTGGCTGGAATTGTATGATTTGAGACATTTCCATAATGACAGACTGCTGTGAATGAGTCTAATTTAGGATCACAAATTGATCTGCATTCGATAAAGAATGTTGACGAAATTTTTGAATGATTTTTTTTTGTTTTGAGAACGCATGGAGTAACAATACGCATAATTAGAATATCTATGTAATTAAAAATTTAAATAAATTTTAAGATAACTACCTAACATGGAAACTCAAAAACAATAACCTTAAGCAAGGACAAAAACAAGATGCATGATTATTTTTTAAACTGTGATCTTTGACCATCAGGAAAATAACATAAAATCCCTATGACTTGAATACACTTCAGCCTAACAAGCTAAGTGGATATTTTTATACCCTACGAGATACATGATAATCTCTTCAATTGTGTGTGTCATACAATTTTCCTGTTAACAACGAAGTAAATGGTCATGTCTCTGTGACATTGTCATCTTTATAGCAGAAGTACTTCAGTTTAATGGCCCATTTTGACTGACTATTTATTGTTTGCGGTTTTCCTATCTATTAATTATTATAAAAGGTGTAATTAAAAGTTGAACTGCAGTAGGTATTCTTTTAAAATCAGTAATTACTTCTTATCATCTAGGAGCATTATTTTAATTTTCAATTATTTCAATATCTGTGGTGTTAATAAGACTTTTATTTTAAAACATCGTCGTTTTAAATAAACAAAACATTAAATATAATATGTAGGTACAATACACTAGGTACAATATTATGTACTTAATTGTTTTGTGTCAACTTTATGGTTAGCGATTTTGCGAAAAAGCTGGCAAATAGAATTAATTCCAAATAGGTATAAGAACTTTATGTATTTTCCTATTATTAAGTACATGAATTTTATTAAGAAATCTGTGTTACTGGCTTTTGACTCATCATATTTGTTTGGAATTTGGGTCACAGTAAAACCTGTAAAACTATCGACTGATTGTGAATTAATTATATTTATACATTGTAGTGACTAGTGCTCGACATAAATTTAGTTTATGGGGTATCAATTAACTACATATCTTATGACTAAGTACCCGGCTGTAACACAAAAGACATCAAACTAATTGATAGGAACGATAAGCCAAAGTAGATACTTGACATGATATTTAAAGTTAAACTGATAGTAATAATATAATAGATTAGTATTTAGTCCATAATTACCGATGCTACTCTAGTAAAGAAAAAAAAAAAAATAAACTGATATTTTAAGAAGATTCTATGCTATTAGTTGAGTTGCTAAGTTGATTGAGACTTCTGTCACTATTGTGCCAGGCAGGTTTATGCACTCTAAAGGCGCTATTCCACTAGCGTGTGGCACTGTGCGACACTGCACAGTGTACGGCACAAATGTTTCTTTCGGTGGACTCACTTAAGTAAATATTTGCAAATGTGCTGCACTGTACGCTTACAAAAAAACTTTTTACAAAAAACAATCAACAAAAAGAGAAAAATAAAAAAACTTACTCGACTTCCAAAAAAACACTACAAAGTGAAAAATAACCTTATTTTCGGAAGTCGGTGTCTTTGGATCTATTTTTATTTTTTTCACTTTTTAGTGGGTCAGTTTGCAATTTATCTAAGTTACAATAGCCTAATGTCAACTGCTCATCACCTTTTACTTTTCCCGATGCAGGGGCGTTAATAGTTGAGGAGTTCTTCTGGTAAGAACCAGGAGAACTGGAACTGATGGTGACTGCACTATATGCATTGTGACGAACATAAATTGCTTATCAACCATATTAAAGTGTGTAATCGAATCGCAACAGTGAAATACTTATTATTAAGTAGTTCCGGTGGCCATCTGTGGTTTTCATCATCAGTTCCACTTCACCAAATTGTGCTTTTCGAGTGCAAATGCATGAGTTACTATAAAAATACTGAAATCGATATAGTTGTCCCTATAAAATTTGAGGATTGCCCTCGATTTCCATGGGATCCCCTCATCAGATTCTGACTTGGTGACAATGGGACCACCTCGGGAGCAAACCCTTTCAAACAAAAAAAATGATTGCTCTATCAATTGTGAACCGATTTTGGAAATTATCTTTTTGATGTGAACGTTTTTTATGTACGAAATTTTTTATGTATAAAAAAACATACAGCCGAACATATAACCTCCTCCTTTTTGGAAGTCGGTTAAAAATGACGTACAGTTTTGCCGGTGGAAACGGATCTGCTGCAGGTCAGTACACACGGCTACACATCAAGCTATAGGTACTACATAAGCTGAGCTCGCATTGTATAGGATTTCCGTACAGTGCGAGATCAGCTTAAACTGGAAATGTATAGCTTGATGTGTATCCGTGTGTACATGCACTGCGTGCGTGCGTGTTTTTATTTTAATTTTTTACTTTGATTTATTTTTGGTTTTGTTCTTTTTGGTTCTATGAGTGTGTTTTATTTTAATTTGTGATCTGTACGAGTCCCAATAAATGCTTTTTGTTTGTTTCTCACTTTCACTGTTGGAGTTCTGCACTAAAGGTTTGTGAACAAATGTGCTGAACAAAATTTTGGTGGAATCGCGCCTTAACAATAAAACTGTTAAAAAAATGTATAACGAAACTTATTATTATTGCAGTTTGACAACACATTGCTAGACGAATTTGTTAGGCGAATCCTACGTAGTACAAATTGATATCATTTTAAAAGAATTTCTATTTAAATGTCATAATCATTTACTAAAGGTCATAATCATTTACTTAAGGGTTAGGCAGAGATGTACCTATCTATAATACGCCTACATTTCACCAGTTATATTTAAGTCTCAGGTATTAGGGGGCGAGCCTATTGCCATCACAAACCCCGACTCTGGGCTGCTACTGAGAAATTCCAGATAGAAAAACCTAATTACACTTTGCCCGACCCGGGAATCAAACCCAGATTCTCATGCTCAGCAGTAGCAGTTACGACCACTAGACCAACGAGACAGTCTTTAAAAGGACACTTAATTAAAAAAAAGCGCTCCGTTTTGATTATGACTGACATTGTTGCTACCAAATTACTATTGGAAATTACATTTGACATGACATGAGCTGCAAAAATTGTACCTCTGTGATTTTTTTACAGACTAATAACGCGATTAAAAATCATAAGTAGGTAGGAAAATTGCTAGTTACAAGCTTCCACAATGTAATAAATACATCACATCACACTAATATTATAAAGGCGAAAGTTTGTGAGTGTGTGTATGTTTGTTATTTCTTCACGCTCAAACGGCTGGACCAATTTTGATAAAATTTTGTATGGAGGTAGCTGACACCCTGGATTAAGACTAGGCTACTTTTTATCCCGATATTCCACGGGATCGAGACTTACGCGGGTGAAACCGCGGGGCGCAGCTAGTTGTTCATAAAGGCTCTTACAGACTCACGTGATACGCGGGCGCGACAGGCAGCGACATGGAAATTGTGCTACTAGAGTCGCGTCTCGCCCGCGATATCGCACCAGTCTGTACGAGCCTTTAATCTTTTGTTTTATAACTGTCAGCTGCTATGAATCTCAGTTAGAAACTGGAATTACGTTGATTGATATCCTGCCGTGGAATTCAGTTCACAGTAATAGACTGAACAATGTAATGTCCTACTTCATTTCCCTTTCCTGTATTTATTTAAGCGCTAAATCTTGCCAATTTTTTTTGGCACTAATACTCAGATACTAACGTAGCTGCAGAACTCTGTAATGAATTGAAATTGTTTATTCTGTAAATCGGAGTCAGTTTTACACGTCATATTTAAAAAATAATAAGCTAGATGGATGGAGTCGACATTTCCCATTTGACTACCCCTGAGAACATAATAAAGAAAAAAAATAAAACCATTTATTGGGACTCGCACAGATCACAAATTAAAATAAAACACACCCATAGAAACAAAAAGAACAAAACCAAAAATAAAACAAAGTAAAAAAAGAAAATAATAAAAACGAAACAATAAAATAATGGCGAAACAAACTCATGGGTTAGTCTCTTGTGTAACGGTGAGTATGGGTGACTCGATAACTGATTAATTTCACATTAACCGGTCAGACCCTACTGGCACCTAAAAGGTGCCGGAAGTAGTTTCCCGAAAAAACGCTCACCCTTAACGGAAAGTGCCGTTGACAGCTGTCAGTTGACGAAACTCACAGTTGGCAGTTGACTTGACGTAATTAACAGCATTCGTATCGTTAGATGATATCGATGATGTGATTTAAAAATATGAAATAGGTTTTTCAGGTTTGCGAACCTCTCGATCGATGTGTCTTGATTAGTAAAACCCCTATATGACACCCCCAAAAAGTGTTATTTTTGCTCTATCTCGCTTCCTTCACAAGATATAGCGGTTTTTGTGTTTTTTTTGAGGAATCTTGGTACATTTTTTTTATTTTGAAATTGAAACATCGTTTTATCGATAACATTGTTTTATTGATACGACAGGACAGCATGTATAAATGTCAAAGCAACTGTCAACTGTCACCTGTCAACGGGGCTGACGTTAAGGAGGAGCACTGTATCAGACTTTATCCGGTTTAACAGGCTAGGGTCTGAGTGGTATCATAAATTCTACAATGAAGTGCAATATATTATTATTTTTTTTATGATAAAACAATTAATAATAAATGACGTAAGTGTTTCAGTGACATAATTATCAGGAAAGTTACGTATTGTGTGCGAGGTAATACATTGGATTTCTGAGCTATCTACAACAATAAAAATACCCAAGATTCTTGATCTATGACTACAGGCGAATACAAATACAGAAACTACCCGTCATTAATATGACACATCGCCCTTTAGAAAGAGACTGTTACCTACACTGGTAAATAATTAAATATTTGCGACGCACGCTTTAATTGTGGTAACCAAGTCTAAACACGCTGAGAATGACACACACTTCACCCGTGTCTCGCCAGTACCGGGAGCTCCTGCGCTTACACTCACATTCACAGCGTGTTTACTGTACACTTCGTAACCACAAGTAAGGCGCACGTCACGCGTCGCTTCGTGAGATAAAAAAAAACTATAAAAGTGACTGAGACAGCGCTCTACAAAACAGAACTTACTCAAAAAATCGATGTGCCTTATTAAAGGCTGTGCATATGTTATTTTACAATCAAAACTGATTTACCTACGCCTTCGTGGTATGGTTTCGGTTTGCACTGCTCTTGTTTCGAGTCGAAGATCCGTATGAGTCGCTTTGTTACGGCTACGAACAGGCGAATGATATCTTGGGCCACCTTTTACGTGGAATATTTGATCACGAATTGTGAGCCGGTGGAGTCTCTCATTTCCTACGGGAGATACATAACATAATCAGCCTATAATATTCCTATTGCTAGGACTCAGGCCTTATCTCTGGGAAAAGGAGTAGTTCGTGATCCACCACGCGGACCCAGTGCAGGGGGTTTACTCTGAACATAAATCCGATGTATCGGGTGAATGTTCGGCCGTTGCTTGACTACGGGTAACTATGGCTGAATACAGCGAAAGAAAAAAAAAACGACAGTCAAAGTGATAAGCCAAAGTAAAAAATGTGACTTTAAGTCGGGTAAGGATTCAAAGTCAAAAAAGGAAACTATGGAAGTTAAAAAACGGCCGAACATTCGGCCGATACTTCGGATTAACGCTTCTATCTAAGGGGTCTACCCCAGGTCTGTGAATGTCACATGTCTTCGGATTTTTTGTTCTACTAAAACATGATAGTTTCCATACGATGTTTTCGTTAAGAGCAGATATAACATACGAGAGGGGAGGGAGACACGATCGATTTTATTTCGGCGCCAGACTTATCGATCCAATTCAATTGACGGCACTTACAGGCGCCAATGTGGAACGTAGTGTCAATTAATATGACATGCGAGTGCTATAATCAATTTAATGTGGTAAACTATGAACTGTCACATTGAGGTTTGTACTAACCAATTTATAGGTATTTTTTCTGTTTCTTCTATTTAAGCAAAATTAACTACAACAAAAAAAATTGAGTAATCCTATCGATTGACTATTCTAGATACCGAATCAAGTCTTAACTCAATAGCCCACTACTGGACCCTTTTTGCTTGGATGCCCACAAATAATAATTTCGTTCTAGGTAAGTACATCTGCAAAATATGTTTACCTACAGACAGTGTGCCAGTGTGTTTGTGCAGTTCCTACGCATCTTTCAAGAACTTCAGTGTTACTAAAATATTTTTATTTTCATAAATAAACATTACGTATCGGAATTATTTCTAGCCAGGGTGTGGTGACTTATTAACGAACAAGGTCGAGATAACACTGTGGGATAAGATACGGATTGGAGTGCTTTTTATCAATAGACTAGCTAGCTGCTGCACGCGGCTTCCTCCGCGTGTCTTTTACCAAAATAAAAGTACACCTTATAACATCAGCTATCTGCCAGTGCAAGTCCCATTAAAATCAGTCCAGCCGGAACATCAGACAAAATTTTTATAAATAGTTTTTTTTTTAGGTACCGTATACATATACAGGGTTAAATTAAATTAGCTAGCGAAACTCCGCATATGTGATAGGTATCGATATCTAAACACCACAAAATAAAAAAATTGCAGATTTTTTTTTGGGTCAACGAGCGCTGTTTTTTTTGTTTTACCTTGTTTAGCTATTGATACACATCACGCCTGTAAAGTTTGCACAAAACATAGTTTTTAAATAGATATTTCCACTTCACTGCGGTTGATGACCTCAAAAAAATCATCAAATTATTTTATTTTTTCGTGTTTAGATATCGAAACCCATCACGGCTGCGGAGTTTCGCTGGCTAATTTAATTTGACCCTGTATACTTGCATATTATGCATTTAGTAAAAAGCTGTTAATAAAAATAGTAAATTACAAACGAAACTTCAATTTTATTTATTTGTATAGTTTAATAACTCGTTCATCAGAAGTTTCGATTCGATACTTTGTCTGACAAAAATATGATCTTGGTAGCAAACTGCAGTTTCATATTCTGATGTCATAGTGTAATGTGAATAACCCAAATGAATCCAACGTAATGGCGTTGGTTAATTTTCTTCAAATAGTAATAATAAGTTATATTTGAGAATAAGCAAGCTGAAGTAGCAATGGGCCGGCCATAATAGCCATAGAACCGATGACCGTTGAATTAGACGTGTTCTTGAGTGGAGACCGCGAATCGGCAAACGTAAGGTAGGACGCTCTCAGGCTAGGTGGAGCGACGATCTTCGCAGGGTGGCTGGTGGCAGCTGGATAAGAGTTGCCGAGAATCGAGCTGAATGGCGTGCAATTGGAGAGGCCTATGTCCAGCAGTGGACTGCTATGGGCTGATGATGATGATTTAACAATGACTTTTTTCGAATAATCGTTACCTGTATACCTATTATACCTAATGCCTACCATCGTTGTGCGCTTTTATAATTTATAACGTGACGATATTATCGTGGACGTATAAATTGTGTAGAAATACGTGCAGGTATTATTTTTTTCTGGGTGGGAAATTATCAAATAACTTCTCCCGCTCTAGGCGGAGCGGGAGGGCGTGTCAGACTTTTACTGACTAAAACCCACCCATGTTCCTTTATTTGCCTGTGTGCCAGGGCCACGATATCTCTTTCGGACAAACTCGCAACCCTGGCAGGCATTGGCCCTAATGGACCCCTTAAATTCGTGCTGACATCTCTTTGAGGCGCGCGTGGAACCCCACGCGTCGTCGACCCGGGCCTGGCCCTTATCGGACGGTGAGCTACCCATCGCTCACCGCCCGCAGGCCCGCGCCTACGGTGGCCGGAAAGCGGCTTGCGACTCCCGATGCAAGGGGCGTCTCCTGCGGCGACTAGGAGTGTGAGGGGGCAAACCCTGCCTCACCCTCACGTGTTCCGCCTCCTCTTTCGTGAGCATTACTGCTTCGCAGAACGAGGTGACGGCCTCCCATGCACTCTCGCTCCGAACCATGGCTTTAACCAGGGCCGGACGCGAGCGATCGCCGCCGCCGATCGCCTCCGTGAGGACACGGCGGTGCTCCACCTAAGCCGGGCAGGCCTCCACCGTGTCCTCCAGGCGATCTACACAGTGGTGACACCCGGGCGTTTCCTCCCGCTTTATCCTGAACAGGGACCTCCCGAAACAACCGTGTCCGGTGAGGACCTGCGTCAGGCGGAAGGTGAGGGCACCGTGCACGAACGGACGAACTTAGAACGTTATCGTGAACGGAAATTTAAAAGCGTCTTCATATATTTCCTTACATTTTACTTCCGTGATATCGTGATGTCGTGACTTGACAAGTCTTTTGCGAACTGTCTGAGTAGTGAGTCTTATCGATAACAACCGACTAACTTCTCTACACCCCAGTTTAAGTTATTTGAATATGATTGAATATGTAAAACTAGGAAATAAACATACCTACAACTTATTACACGCGAAGCTTATACAGAATGTCCGAAAGATACCGAGTGAACTCACCAAGCGCAAACAACGCGTAGCGAAACCGAAACTCTTTACAGTAATTAATAAGTAATAATGACACTGATTGATGTCTTTTTCACAACAGACCCTGAAAAAGCGTAACCGATCGATATTCTACGTCTGTTAGTACCAACAAGATTTATTATGGCATCAATTTTATTGTCGAAAAATACTTCTTGGAACTGAAAACATCCTGTATTATATAAATGTATATTGGGGATACAAAAGTTATCAACGCGATAAGTAAAGATATGTCGAGTAAATATCGATATTTATCTACGATACGAGATTCAAATGAGTCAAGGGCAGATAAACGAGTAAAAATATTAAGGGTTTTCTACGCGTAACTAAGTTTTTCGAGCGTTCAGAATATCTAAGACTAGGTTTTACTCCTACCCCCTTATTACAAAACAAGGTTTATCTTCAGACCCAGGTTTAAAACATCGAGCCATTATTGAATTTCGAACTTTATTCAGACTATGTTAAAGTGCCTAAACACAAAACTGACAACTTAGTACCGAACTAAGTTTTTAGTGTTGTATAAAGAACGGTATTTCAATCACTGTTACGTTCTTATTACAAAAACTGGCTCCATGGTTTAAGCCATGTCAAAATATAAATCTTGTTTTGTAAGGGTCTAGATATATGACTGACTAGCTTCTGGCCGCGACTCGTCCGCATGAAATATTTTGTTTTAAAGCGATACCAAAATAAATTGGGAGTTTTTTCGTAACCATTTATTTCACAATTACAGCATGTATGGATTTAATTTTTGGATATAATTATTTTTATATTGACTATTTCATTAATATTCTGACCGACGGAAAACGCAATTGGGTCGATAGAATTTAATTCCGAAAAGACCTCTACTTTTTTATATTTTTTTCTGTAATTCTAAAATCCTAAGTAATTGAATTGCAAAATTGCATTCAAAATGTGCGTATTAGGTAATTCAAAACTGGCTGAAAATATTTTTGGTACATAGCTTAATTTATGTTTAAACAATTTTTATTTGGGTTGGCGCTCTTACGTTGTTTTATTTTGGTTCCAGCCTTAGGTTCCAGCGCGTTGTTGCGCTCTCTTTTTTCGCATGTGGAAGTAATTTACTCTGTCAGTTTCTTATGTGGCTGTACTATAGGTACATAAGAAACTGGCGTGGTGTTATGTATGTATGTGTGAACTTTCTTATGCCCGCCCAGGTCACTATGATTTATTGATGTGAAACATCTATAGGCGCACGTAAAACCGATTGCTGGCGCCGCGACGCATGCCGCGTGGCGATTCACCGCTCACTCCGCGTGCGCGGTTCCCCCGCTACGCGAGTGTGTAAATAATTTCGATGTTTCACATCTGCCAGGCGTACCGTGACGGCTCCACTTTTTTTTTATGTATCACCTTAACATAAAATATATTCAACTAGCTTTTGTCTGCGGCTTCGCCCGCGTGGAGGTCGGAAACTATCCCACGGGAACGTACTACCCCGGGAATAAAAAGTATCATATGTGTTAATACAGGTTATAAACTATCTCTGTGCCAAATTTCATCGAAATCTGTTCAGCCGTTTTAGCGTGAAAGCGTAACAAACAAGCTCACTTTCGCATTTATAATATTAGTTAGGATGACACTGCATGAGGTCCTGGGTTCGATTCCCACGTCGGGCAGTGTTATTGGGATTTTTCATTAGGAATTTCCCAGCCCGGAGTCTGGATTTGAGCCCGATTGATGGCAATAGGCTCGCCCCCTATTACAGGGGACTTTAAATATAACTGGCCAAATGTGGGTGTGCTAAAGGTGCGTCTCTGCCTAACCCTTCGGGGATTGCAGGCGTGATGTTATGTATGTTAGGGTGACACTCAGCAATACTGTAGCTTCCCATTAGTGAAATAATTTTCGGAGCCGGATCAGTAGTTTTTTTTTTTTTTTTTTCCCTTCTGGCTTCGCACGGTTTGTGCATTTAGCCAATGTCAAGTTTTAGTTCTTGTTTAATATTGATGAAATGAATAATAAATGCATGATGATGATATCCCCGCCCACTCCCCTTGAGTTTCAGTAAAGATGTGGCACTTTACTGAGTCCTCACGCGGAGTTCTTGAGAGAACTTGAAGCGAAGTTGCACTGTTTTGTTTCATTTGCCTACACTAATGCACGTTCACAAACACTTAATGGTTAATAATCCACCATTATTACACATTAATATTCGGCTAAACTCAAATTTTGGAAAATTAAACAAACTGCTGAACATGACGCTTCACTTTCCCGCCAAGAAGTCCCGGATCAGTAGTTCTGTACATGTTTTAACCTCTTTATAATAATACTAGCTGCTGCCCGCGGCTTCGCCCGCGTGGCTTTTTCTAAACCTTCCTCTTGAATCACTCTATCTATTAAAAAAACCGCATCAAAATCCGTTGCGTTGTTTAAAAGATCTCAATTCTCAATTCTTTATTGCATTCCATATGTATTTATAGATGTTATAAAAAAAAGTAAAAGATCAATATGGACCCTGTCGGGCACAGCAAACATTGGGATAGACAGGAAGCGGGAAGCGACTTTGTTTTATACTATGTCGTGATACTCGTAGAAGATAGATAGAAGGTTCTACGCATGTTCGAAATGAAATGCGTTAATTTTGAAAATAATAAAAACTTTTTATTTCCATGTTAAAATGAGCACAATGTACGCCGTGAGCCCGTGATCCAGACACATTTTCTAAGTACTAGGGGTAGTAGGGGGATACAGGAAGTCCCAAATAATATTGCCAGTTTATGAAACTAGAAATGTAACAAGCACAATACGAATACTGGCAATGTTTACTAAATTGAACCAAGTATAACTTTATAAATTAAGTATATGTTCATATATGGACTTGAACATGGGCCAGGCCAAGAAGCAGAACTACAGCAAACAAAATCGGTAGAATTAATCAGTAAAAAGATAGTGATATAACATGATATATTTTTAATTATTGGGTAGCGGACACAACTTAGACACTTCTTCTATAAATCTTATCATAAATTTTACATCAGCCACTACTACACATATAACATTTCCTGGATAAACTTTTATTATTCTAGCAATAGGCCACACTTATGGTAATGTATTCAAATGCTTTACCAGGACAATATCACCTTCCTTCATATTTGGTGATTCACGTTTCTATTTGGGACGACTTTGCAGCTGAATCATTTGACCAATTTATCCAGAACCGCTGATAAATAGGCTTTTTTCTTCTTAGTTTTCATAAAGTGACAATTAATAATAGGTTTGTTTTTGCCATGAAACGCATGTGTACCTCAAAGCGGCTTTCCCTAAGCATGATTATAATATTTTTTTACATGTATGTACCCAAATTATTTTTAACAATGCAGGAAAATATAAAATGTCATTTCATATCATTTAGGTACATTAATGTCAAGGTTGTTTATAATAATATGTTTATATGACATTCGAAGGGTGGTCACGTACTGTGAGATAGCGCCAATAAATAATAATGAGGCATTTAATATTGTTTTATTTAAATAAATAGAAACCATTATCCTTGCGCTTGCGTTGTTTGCACAAGACTACAAAAATAATAAGAATAAACACTAGTAGATAAACTGCAATTGTTTATTGGACTTTTTAGGTACTTTATAGTACCTCATTGTTCTAATGTCACCAATTCGATGTAATCGGTCCAGGCAATGACTATTTAATGGATTTATCTTTAAATTCTAATTCGGTAAATTTAATTTTAGTTTTTGCTTTTGCTTTCAACAAATTAGCGATAGTATTTTTTCAGAAAAGACTGGCAGTGCCCCATTGATCCAATGTCACCAATTCAATGTAATCAGTTCAGTCAATGTCTATTTAATGGATAATTTTTCCTTAAAATTTATGCTTTTTTACAAATATTTTTGTTTAATTTCGATAAATTCGCGATAGTAGGTACTTCAGCTAATGTAGGTAGTTAGTTATACGTATGTAAGTACAGTGGCGTAGCTACCAGCATGGGTGACACCCGGTGCGCATAATTTTGTCACCCAAGAATAATAAAAAACCGGCCAAGTGCGAGTCGGACTCGCGCATGAAGGGTTCCGTACCATTATCTATAAAAATTGCAAAAAAAATCACGTTTGTTGTATGGGAGCCCCCCTTAAATATTTGTTTTAGTTTAATTTAATTACTTACTTACTTATTTTTAAAGTGAATATATAACTAAATATTCTGTGAATATTTCAAGCGTCTAAATTTTGCCGTTATCAATATAGAGCAAAAATATCACGTTTGTTATACAACAAACGTGATTTTTTATGATAATAATAATAATAATTTAAGTATATAATTATAGTTAATAATTATTTTAAATATTTATTTTATTCTGTTTTTTTTTGTATTTGTTGTGATAGCGGCAACAGAAATACATCATCTGTGAAAATTTTAACTGTCTAACTATAACGGTTTATGAGATACAGCCTGGTGACAGACGGACAGACAGACAGCCAGGCAGACAGACGGCGGAGCCTTAGTAATAGGTTTCCCGTTTTACCCTTTGGGTACGGAACCCTAAAAACCGGCCAAGTGCGTGTTGAACCTTGCACAATGAAGGGTTCCGTAGTTCGGATGAATTTATCCCAAGAACAAACTTAACATTGTAGTTGAGAAACATGTTCTCCCATACATTCCAACTGCAAATGTAAGTTGGTCGATTATTACTCGTTTTGTTTTTAACTTCGTTATAATATACTGCTGCCGTGATTTATTTCTTCCCTTTTTTGCTTTGTTTAAATTATATAGTTTGGATTACTTGGTTACAATGGCTTCAAGCCTAAGTGGGTCCTTGAAGTATTTTTTTTAAATATATTAATATATGATAGTTTGTTTAATTTTTTATTTCACGGTCGGGTGTCATCTCCAATCAGGTGGCACCCGGTGCGGACCGCCCCCGACGTCCTCCCCTAGCTACGCCACTGTGTAAGTAGAATCAATTGATTATTAAAATGGAGTCGTTTTATCTGTTTTTTTATATTAATATTATTTATAATTATAACCTAGCTATTATGTCGACTATAATTGTAGACTCAATTATATTAGTGTGAAATGAAGATTAGATTAACTAAACCATCAGTGCACATTGCCAAAATATTTACGAAGTAATCAGACATCTACAACGTGCATAGGCCTAGAGAGGACCTGCTGCGGTTCCAGCTATACACGTTGTTCAGGCTTTATAAAGCCTCCAAACAACAACAACAACGTTTTTGGCAACATTTTATAAGTGTTTTTTTTATATTATTTTGGCAACATTGTATTCGGTGTCAATGTCATAATTGTCATAGTGCCGGTATGACTTTTTTTCTATTGAATCTGTGTACTTTTTACCGCCAATACCCGAGGCAAAACACATTGTAAAATACAAATTATAACTTTTTAAACTGCAATTTCTGGGCCTTTTTTTGCACCAATATATCCCCAAAGATATAACACACGTTCCCTACACTCAAGTATGTATTTATTAGGTATAATGATCTATTAAATGAAAGGATTCCTCTGCCAGTAAAGGTATGATTTGAAATGATCGACAACACTGACATTAGACAGCAATGAATTTGCAATGAATTTAGAAGCCAATTGCAGCAGTCCCCCATTGCTGTTCAAAAAAGTTTTAAATATACAGACTATTTGAAAATTGGGATATTTTATTCTTTAATAGGTAATATTAATATCAACTTTGATTTCTATTTCCAAAAAAACTTCATTTTATTTGTTGATGATTAAAAAAACCTTTAATCAAATAGAAAACAGTATGTATATTTAAACTTATAAGCCGAATGATAATAACAACAGAAACAAATAATAAAACATTAAAAAAAGTACCGCCGCGATCACTTGACGAAACAGGCCGGAAACCTGTCCACGGTCCTAGCGAACAAAGTTAGTTGTTATTGTATAATATAATAATACACTATTGTTAGATTAGTTAAGATACCTAGAATTTATTAAATATACAGCGAAAATACACTTCAATATTTACATAAATACAAATATCAGAAGCCAAAGACACATTTGATGCCATTTAAAAAATTGAAGCATGGATCTAGTCTTGTCCTCCAGAGAAAACCTTTGTGAAGAAAACTTAAATGGAAAGTGTCTTATGTCAGCCAAGCCAGCATTCCTTGTTATGGCTATAGACAAAATGTGAATGAGGGTGTCATGGAAACATGGAGCTAGTCTTTTGGTGAATTGAAGCTCCTTCAGTGTTTTATTAAATATATAATAATTTTAATCTGGTGTAAATTTTATGGGATTTACTGAAATAAAAATGTTTTGATTTAAAAAAGCGATCCCAATGGTCAGCTATAAATCGGCATAGCCAACTAGATCTTGATATTCCCACACTTCAGTGTCTCATAACACTGATATTATTGTGTATTTTTTGGGTAACAGCCGCCATATTTACAATTGCATAATTAATTACAATCCTACATATTGCCTGCAAGCTTACAAAACCATGTTATTATCTACGCAAGCTTGGATGTCCACATTCCGCAATCAAAATCCACTAAATAGGGCTATTAATAACACCTGTTTACACGTTCATTAGTGCAAGTGATAAGTCAATTGAAGAAGCACACGTGCCTAGAGAAGGCAACAGGTGCATTCAAATTTCGTCATGTAATCACTTGACCGGTGAGAATACTTCAGTAAATCCAGTAGATATTTTGACTGCTTTGACACAGTGTATTTTTACATAGATGACATATACAGGGTTATTTTTAAGTCGTCAATAACCTCTTAAGGGGTCATTGTACTCATCATTATGAACAACTTTTACTATTGAACCAAAACCGAAATCGCAAAAAAAAAATCGGCTGTTCCCTACATTTATGTTCGAATAATTCGTTAAAATGTAGGGAACAGCTGGTATTTTTTTCGCGATTTCAGGTTTGGTCCCGTAGTAAAAGTTGTTCATAATGATGAGTACAATGACCCCTTAAGAGGTTATTGACGACTTAAAAATAACCTTGTATAATTTGGTAAACAAAATAAGTTATGAAAATCACGAGTATTCGCATCAATGATACGCTTTAGTAAGGTATGAATCTAAGGACGTATTAATGTAAACATATTATTTAAAAACTGCATCAAATGAACCAATTATCCACATGCATTTTCTCGAAAGCAAAATCTCAGTGCACCAATTTGTTTACCAAGTGAGACAAGGCAAAAACACACTATGGTCAATGTGATGAATGTGAGCAATATAACTAATTTATCACTTGCACTAGGTATGTGTAAACCGGTCTACGTGATCTGTACTACATGTACAGTACATGCTGTGCACAACGAAGGTGTAACTTGGGATCAACAGACCAACAGTGCCATTGAAAATAGTGAAAACCATTGAAATACGCCAAAGTACACGTCTCTTGCGAATTTACTAAGCAAACAATTCAAGAGTGATAAAACACGTGCCGTGTTTAGTGTATATATTATAGTAGGAACTGCTAAAATCAAACACTATTCAGCTGATTAACACTTCTTCTACTTAAAACAATAGAGTTGAGAATATTCTGGACTCTCTGTAAAAATAGGAGCTAAGTGCCATAAACTGTATCCAATGAAATTTATAATTATCTAATAAAACAAAGGAATACCACTGTTTTCAGTTGGAGTTAGAGGGTTTCATGTCAAAACATTGCGATCAGCACTTAGTACAGCAACCAATTCCAATGAGGCAATGCAATGGCTTTCGGCAGTTTCGTCTTTCTGCTTATATGGCGAACTGTATGGTGTACAATGATGCACTTCTGGCAATCTATTATTACACCGTGCAGTAAACTGTGTGGCATGAATAGCAATCCAGTTACACCCACGTTTGAATAACAAACCTACTTTTCAAGATCCACTATACACTACAAGGTGGTCAGATATATTTTGGCAGTTCGAGAATACATTACAGGACTGCTTGCATCCATATAATTAAGTTTTTTGTTACAGACTGCCAAGATATATAGACACAGTATATTTATTCTTATATACATCAGAGCCTGTAAAAGTCACCTTAGTAATAGAAAAGTTAAAAATGAACGAAACTTTTTCAAGACCTATTCTGACTACGAGTATTCCAAACAAAATGTGGCTTTTTCTACAGATCCTGTTCATAAAATTACCTGTAGTATCCACAGGTCCTCGATGAGGAATGATGGAGTGCACGTATCTGGCAACAAAGTGTCCAAACACTGCCTTCAAGTCGGGGTTCTGCATCATCGCAACGAACTCGTTAAAGTCGAGGTACCCCGAGTTGTCTCGATCTGCGAGGCCCATGATCTTATCCACCACATTGTCGGGTAGGTCGTGTTCGTACTCTCTAGAATTGATGATCTCTTTGAGTTCCACGTAGGAGATCCGCCCATCTTTGTCTTTGTCGTACTGGAAATAAAGGAGAGATCGTTTTAGTATAGCGTTTGTATATTTTTGATAGAAACTAAGCATTGTTATCAAACTGATGCATGGATTCATTCATTCGACAAAACCACCGCTTCGTTCCTAAATAACATCCCTAAAAGCTTGTAAGCTGTTTATTTCGTGTGAGATGAAAACAGAACACACTCCATGAATACAATGTAGCACAAGTTTAGTATACAAATGTCTAATAACAGAACTTCTAACAAAAGCAAGATTTGGTAAGGAAAACAAACGAGAAATATGTTATTAACAATATCAACCAGCTGAGACTGTATTGCATAACAATGGTTTGTTAAATAGGATAAAATAAATAGGTTTTTACTAGGATATAAAATTAATTGTAAAATATAAATATTTCTATTGTTGTACCTATCTTCCTTGAAATGAATGAACTAATAACGTCCGCTTTTTATTAATAGTGTAATGTAAATATTTCTATTGTTGTACCTATCTTCCTTGAAATGAATGAACTAATAACGTCCGCTTTTTATTAATAGTGTAATGTAAGGTATCACAATGTGTGATTTAATATAAGTTTAATTAGAATAATAACGACACCCAGTTTAGGTATTACTTAATTTTTCCGTAAATTATTTGTATGGTGCTGTTTAAGCTGAGCTAAGCAAATTGCTATATATAGCTTCATTAGCTACGTATGAGCTAGCGGTTCGGATGGAATCTTGCGAATCTGGAGCGCTTCATGCTATAATTCCCGTTCACTGGAATTTTTCATCATCATTCTTTTGCTCTTATACCAAATTGTTTGGGGTCTGCAATATATAATATGTCTCTTTCTTTCATTATTCTATGTAGGTACAATATACAACGTGTAACGTTAAATGCGCAAAACCTCTTAAGGGGTCATTGTACTCATCATTATGAACAACTTTTACTATGGGACCAATCCTAAAATCACCGTATCGTCGTTGCTTTGGTCTTCTCCTACCCATAAAACCATCCCATTCATACAAAAGTTTCCTCTCGACGTGTTCCTCATTTATTCAGCTTCCAAGTTTGATTTATATATAATATGTCATTCATTATACTCATCAACAAATTGAAGAATTAGATTCCCCAGCCTTGTTCTCTCCAAGGTTAATATTACAAGGTCCTCAGTTGCTTCTTTTTTAAACATTATTTTGTCTTCAGCACGCGTTCGAGATTCTATGTCGAATGGTATTGAACTACGACCTCATTTAAGTACAAAAGTGGTAACTATGACAGTTGCTTTTCGAAAGTTAGTGATAATTCGTTCTAGTACCGTACCGATTTCTGCACGCTCTCGATATGTTATTTTTCATTTGAATGTTTTATGGTCTGTTTAATTTCCGGTTATCTTATCTGGCAGAAATTTCATACAAATTCTGTTTGTTATTTTTTTCATGATTTGGATTCTATTTATCAGGACGCGATGAAACAGGCCCTAATGTAGTGTGTCCCTGACCACCAGCATTATAGTTGAGATGATAGTTGTTTTTCCTTTAATAATATCGATGCGAGAAAGTTGTGTGTAAATGCAAAACCTGGAAACCTCATAAGGGGTCATTGTACTCATCATTATGAACAACTTTTACTATGGGACCAAACCTGAAATCGCGAAAAAAGAAACAGCTGTTCCCTACATTTTGACCAGTTAAGGCTTCTACATACCGGGGCGACTTGTCGCGCGACGCGACGCGACACAAAGGCACCGCTCGTCCCGTGACGCGCGGGGCCTTTGTGCCGTGTCGCGTCGCGCAACAAGTCGCGCTGGTATGTAGAAGCCATTATGCGAACATAAATATAAATGTAGGGACCAGCAGATTATTTTTTACACCTCGTATACAACATTATTTTTAGTTAATGCGAAATCTGAATAGAGTTTGTTCAGAATAAGGAACTGAATCGATTTTAATTTTTTTTACACAATGTTATATTTTGTCCCAAAAATATTTAAGTGTGAATAGTGTGATGGAAAATGTTATCACCATTTAATTACTTAAAATACAATCGCCGTACGGTTAGGTACCTACTGCCAAATTATTATCAATGAGCGCAAGACGACCCTGGACCCGCCCCTAGCATGTTTTTTGTATGGACAACCAACATAACAACCTTATTACTTTGAGATTTTTCATGATACAGTTTTGAAATTTTGTACAGACGCCAGCAGGTCAACCTACCCGAAACTGTCAAATTTTCCCAATCAACCTTGAACCTTATGATGTAGGTATAAAGTTGAAAATCTATTAAAGAAATTTGACAGATTTGACAGTAGTAGCTTGATGTGCTGGCGTCTGTACATAGATTCTTTACATAAAAATACTAGACACGTGTTTCGGGTTTCGCATATACTAAAACTAATATTGTATATATTTTTGTAAAATATCGGCCAAAATACTAAAGTTCTGTTATGTTATTAATTAATTACGTTACGCAACTTAAATATAAATTACGTGGGTATTAGCCAAAAGTTGCTGTTGCTAGGAGTTTTTCTACAAACAAACTCTTGATTTTTTGTCAACGTTTTTTATGTATGTACGTGATTTAATAATAAATAATAGTATCTACTATCTACCAATTAGACTTTCATTTAATAAAGGCTCTGGTGTCAAAAAACTTGCGCGTGGCGGTTGGATATCCCAGATCCCAGGGGACCGTGCTACCGGGATAAGAAGTATCCAGGTTATCTGTGTGCACAAATTTCATTAAAATCCGTTCACCCGTTTTTGAGTGATTGAGTAACAAACATCCAAACTTTCACATTTATAATATTATAGTAATAATTAAGTACATAATTAAATAATTATAGTCTGTGTGGTGCCGGACGTAAAGAATAACACCAGTATTTCTTCCCGTGGGTGTCGTAAAAGGCGACTAAGGGACTTACTAGAGAATGGGCAGCAGCGTTCTCTATGCATTTTAACACCATACTGCGGTCGCCAACCAGCTTGCCAAACGTGGCGATTATGGCAAACCCCCTCTTCGGGGGAGGCCTATGTCCAGCAGTGGACGTTTTTCGGCTGAAATGATAATGATGATGACATAATATTTATATAAGCTAACAGACTTAAAATAATAATATGTCATGTACATATTATTATTTTAAGTCTTATATCAAAAAAAGTAGGGAGACAGAATCAGAGCCACATAAAAAATCGTCCGCATCGCTGTCAACAGGAAAGGTCCCGAAAAGGCTGGCAGTATTGCCACGTTGTATCGCAATGCTGATTCTTTGCCCGAAAAATAGACCAGCCATAATTAGCCTAATATTATAGTAAGATAGTATAGGATAACTTGTCTATGGCACAATCCATAATGGAACTAAACCTACTTCACGGTCAAGTCCATGTCCGGAGTCCAGCGGGAAATTGCGTAACACACTATCAGTAGCAATGGGCTTCATTTTGACAGTTCAACTCCATTCATTGCGTTATTACGATGTTAAGAGGCGGAGGAGGATGGATGCGTAGTTCATACGTAAACCTAATACCAAAACAATTTGTAAATCAAACATATTCCTAAGGTAGTGTGTCTTTATTCCGATTGGAATACAGAATATCTAGGTACCCAAATATATATTTTGAATGGACACTGATTTAAACAAGAGTTAAATAAGTTTACTATAGAAATTTTAAATTCCTCATATCTCGTCTTTATATCATTGTCCTTTCAAAATATATATTTGGGAACATAGATATTCTGTAATCCAATCGAAATAAATACACACTACCTTAAGAATATATGTTTGATTTACAAATTATTTTGGTATTACGTTTGTATGAACTACGCATGCTACCCCTTAAGCTGTAATTTTCGAACTTATGAAGCTACTAGCTGCGCCCCACGGTTTCACCCGCGTAAGTCTCGATCCCGTGGGAATATCGGGATAAAAAGTAGCCTATATGTTAATCCAGGGTGTCAGCTACCTCCATACAAAATTTTATCAAAATTGGTCGAGCTGTTTGAGCGTGAAGAAGTAACAAAAACAAACAAACACACACACATACATACGCTCACAAACTTTCGCTTTTATAATATTCATCATTTCAGCCGAAAGACGTCCACTGCTGGACATAGGCCTCCCCCAAAAGGGGGGAGGGTTGCCATAATCGCCATGCTTGGCAGACGGGTTGGCGATCGCAGTATGGTGTAAAAATGCATAGAGAACGCTACTGCCCATTCTCTAGTAAGACATTTCACATTTCTCTTCTTTATAATATTAGTGTGATAGATTAGCAATATCCTTCAAAATCATTCAGATTGTGATTGAAAGTGTAGTTTGCACTAATTGCAAGGTGCAGAACATTGCTCGATGATTCACAAGAATTTATAAGACCTTGAAATTATTCATCGCAAAATGTACAAAAAAAAATATCGTATCAGTTATCAATCAATGTAAATAGGATCAACGAAGTGACGAACAGTCATAAATGTAATAACTTCACTGTAAATGCGTACCTATCGTATCTTTAAATTGTAATACTTCCATGAATCATTCATTCTTGAGTTAACCTGAAACGTTTTTACAGCTGAATACGATTACAGATATTATACAAAAGTTATACAGTTATTATACTTTGCGTAATAATCAGTAAAGGCTTCTACATACCAGCGCGACTTGTCGCGCGATGCGACACGGCACAAAGGCCCCGCGTGTCGCGGGACGAGCGGTGCCTTTGCGTCGCGTCGTGTCGCGCGACAAGTCGCCCCGGTATGTAGAAGCCTTAAAACGTTTTTTTTTGGTGTGGATAGTTATGCAACAGAATCTCAACAGTTAAGGCGACGATAACCGACTTTTATTCAAAATCAAAAGTCATTTATTCAAACTAGGCTGAGAATCAGCACTTTTCGAACGTCAAAAATTACATGAGATAGTCCCCCAAAAACGCCCACCCTTCACCACTGATTAATGATTTTATACTGAAGATCTCGTCTAAACGAGTAGTGTTCATGATTTGAAAAAAATATATGTTAAATTAGAGCATTTTCTCAATAACTTAATATGTAAATATTTTAGATTATGTTTATATTACATAGTGAAATTAATTTGTAAAGTTATGTCTAACGCGGATAAAAAACTGAGAATGGCGCAAAAACTACCAAACGTATTTTTCTGAAACCTTCACCAATTTAAAGATAATTTAATTATTGATCTTTTAGTATACGCGTTTTATTAAAATACCTTTTGGTTTGTGTATAATAAATTAATAATGCGTCAAATTGGGGACAGCGCTCCTTGATGGGCGAGTCCTATTACTGAACTGGCTGAACGTAAGACGCTATTCGTGAGCTCAGTACAGAACACGCAAGCTAACTACTCAAGGTCACTGGCATATATCTCCGTCTTAACACCTGGTCTATTCAGAACTTTTCAGCTCAAACGATACCAGATTATAAGGTACTCCACGACCCTCTGGTTTTACAAATCAAATCTTTCATAGGACAGATTAGTATTTACTAGATACCTCATTGTATGACGCTATCGAATCGCGATCCACTTAAAACAATCCTCATATCTGAGGAAAGAAAGGAAGCAGGTGCGTTCCTAACTAGGTATTAGTCACAAGTCAGTCATATTTAGGCCGAATCATGTTCATGGTATACTGAAAAATACCGAGGAAAATATGAGTCATGTAAAAGAGGAATGATTCCTTGATGTCATGATATGAATTGAAACAATTGGTGACACAGTAACTACACAAACGGACAATGACTAAGCCGTCTAGACTAATTTCATGAACATTTTATAATAGCATGTGTAACGGTGAATTTTTGTAAAGAATTGAAACTAGCTTGTGATGGAGGACAAATGTTTAGTGCATATAGAAACATAGATTGGAAGTAATAAGGTAGAATGAATTCGATGATATATTTCCGCCTCTGGTACAAGATAATTATAATCCTAGTACGCAGTCTAACATTGTAATACCTTCATTATTTTAAACATGTTGTATAAGATTTATATTTGTATTTTAAGTTTGAACTATTTTTATTTTGTATAGTTTTTTTTTTTGTGGGTTTACTATACTCACACTAAACCCACACCCACTACTCACTACTCACTTCTGCACAACCTTCGGAAAAACAAGATGTGATGTTATGTTATGGTTTTTATATTATGCTATACATTACCAGTATAAGCTGAGGTCGTATTGTATACGCTTCCGTACAATGAGAGGTCGGCTTATACTGGAAATGTATAATGTCGTCGTAATACCTGTAGCTATTATCCAATCTCAATCGTAATGTTTCATCTAATCTTTTTGCTTCAGATACGAGTGTACTTGTGTTAATATTGTTGTAAGTACAAGATTTACTTTCTAAAACATATAGAAAAGAAAGAAAGAAAGAAGAAAGAAAATACATTTATTTAGCACAGACTAAGGCACACAATATAACATAAGTACAGAATGTTTAAAAAAAATTAAAAAAAAAACAAGTAAATAGTGTAAAGTGCGATGTAAGAAATTAGCGGGTAAGTGTGCCTCACGGCTGCGCCAAAAAGGCCCAGTTCAGCACAAATGCCAGACAACTAGTGCCTGACGCTGGTTTTCAACTGGACCTGAATAAAAAATATTAGCGTACTTTATGTAAAAGTTATGTGACAACGTTTAAAGACACGAAACCCAAACACCACAAACCCAACACTTCTAAATTCCATTATTATAATAATAAGTACATACATGGAAATCATGAATATTTATGATAAAGACAATGTATTGCATGAATATGCTGCATAATGTGAATCATAAACTGCACTACCTACTTGTTGATAATACGAATGAAGGCTTCTACATACCAGCGCGACTTGTCGCGCGATGCGACACGGCACAAAGGCCCCGCGTGTCGCGGGACGAGCGGTGCCTTTGTGTCGCGTCGCGTCGCGCGACAAGTCGCCCCGGTATGTAGAAGCCTTCAATGCCATGCTTCACAATTAAAATGATTATTTTAAAACCATTTAATTTGTGACGAGTGATAAAATTCATGGAGCCTGTTAACCCTAGAGACAAACATAGGCTCATGTTTCATTGTTGATAGTGGTTATAATTTTTTCTTATGTGTGTTCTTGCGCAAATATCATTAAAACAAAAGGTCAATTAAACAGCATATAATGCAATCTGTCTCATACATAATCCTCGACTAAACCTAAATAAATTATTGAAATTACCATACCCCAACAATCATAAACAGAAATGGTCCTAAATTAGATCCTTGGGGAAACCCACTTGATTTTTTTTGTGAGCTTTGAGCTTGATTAACTTCTTATCAATTTGACTAAAGAATGATACAAAATCGATAGATCATCAACAAATCCTGTAGTATTTTATTTAAATTCAGAATAAGTTTACGGTGACTACTGTGATAAGCAGAGTCGAACGATTTGGTAAAGTCACAAAAAGCTTTTGGAAAAAACTGTGCAAAGAGTAGTTCTGATTGTGTTTTGTGTATATTATGTTTGTATGTGATATAGGATTACAAATGCGTGTAACACAAAATGTGAGTTAATGGATGTATTAAGATCGTAATCTGTCCATAATGGCATTGTTAACGAATAATCACACTATTTCCTGTCGTTATATCACTAATGACTGTTACTGATTCTTCTGAGCTGACAATTAAATGCATTATTTCATGTAACTCCTTTACGCTTTCTAGTTTCATGGTGGCTGTAATAAAATTGTAACTGACATAGCTTCCTTATTTGCATGGAATTTACCAAAGTACTTGATTGGTATTTAAGGAATTAATAGAAGTTATATGATTGCCAATGAAAATTACTCTAGCCTCTGACCATGAAAAGAGACTTTTTGGTTAACTCCACATTTTTAGTTTTTGTTTGGTGAAAAATAAAATACTACCCCAGACACAAGTGTATGGCTGATTAGATTTTTCGCGATTTCATGGTTGGTCCCATTTTAAAAGTTTTTGGTAATGATGAGTACAATGATAGGTTCAGAGTAAATAAAAACTCAGCTTTAAGACTCAGTTTAACGTTTAGTTTAACTCAGTTTTCACGTAGAATGTCCTTTAACTATAAGCTTGGTTCATCCTAGACGGGGCGCGTCATAAAATTATACAACGTTGGTAACTAACTAGGAATCTTCGCATACCGATAATAATCTAATGAAAATCAATTTCACACTTTCGGTATAAAAGTAATTTAGTTTAACCCAAAGTCGGTTGTTTGGCTAGTTGATTGTGTAAGTATTTGCCGCTGAACAAGTTTGCTGTAAGTCATCGTGTTTGCTTTGTGACATCACGCATTCCGCGGTAATTACCGCGTGCTCTATCTACCTGGTTAGTGGATTAGTAAAAAAATCTTACATCGATTTAATCGTTCTGAAAGAAAAAGGTAATTAACAGACTGGATAAAATATTCGCCTTTCAGAATCCTTTAGAATTTAAGCAAGTACTTCGATTTCAGTTCTGGGTGCAAACATAGATGCTATTTATCCAAGGTCTTTGAAATTAGGAGAGTTTGATCTACCAGTGACATTTTTTCTGAATTCAAAACTCATCCTGTCCGTCCTTTGGTCTGTACGTTTTCCGATCTGTACCCCGAGTGTAAGTTTGCAAGTGAGTAAACGAAACTAGCGCGTTTGCGTTAAGATTTTTATTCTCAACCATATATTCTTTCTTAGCATTAAGATCCATCGGTCAAATTTTAACGCAAACGAAATAGTTACGTTTACTCTCTTGCAAACTTACACTTGGGGTACTCATTTTCAATTTGTTTGTAGTGTACCGGAAGAAGATAATTATGTTAGGTAGGCTAGGTACTTTCGATACAACCGTAATTGAACAATATGAGACTAGGAGCTACAATGAAAACTGCGTAATCCATGTCCTGATTTCAAACTGTAATCGGACAAAATTTTATAACTATTAATTAATCATAAATTTGAAAGAACGTACCAAACAAATCGAGGAAAACATACAGTTAAAGTTTTTGTTATCATACCACTTAGCATGAGTCAACCGGGAAAGAGGTTTATGCGTAGCGTACGAACACCAATCACTTTTTTATGTAGGACCAATTCTTATGTCATGTACGTGTCTTGGCATACAACCAAGATCAATGTGGGATGTCTCATTAAGATTCATCAACTCAAAGTTTAGTGACCTCTTTATTACTAAAATAGGTGAAAACCCTGATTAAGATACTGACGACATTACTAAATTCATTATCCCTGAACCAGTTTTTGACACGAAAAGCGTCAGCGCGGCGGCAGGGAAGGCGGGTTATCTTGAGATGGATCGAAAAAAATACAAAAATTGGTTCGATTCTATCAATTATACTCTGTCGGTCCGTCAACTACCTATCATGTGGAGGCTGTGTGGAGGTGTGGTTTTTCTCCATTATTTTTTATTTCCTTGGCTAAACCTGTATTTTAATTAAATTTAACTGTATAATCGATAATTGATTTGAAGTATGTCATAGTGTCACTCTATTTCTTTACGTATGTTTATTTTCTTTTTTGTATATTGGCACCTTGTTTTTATACATATATATATATTCCTGTTATTTGTTATTTATTAATTGTACTATTGTGTGTTGTGCTGTCTTTTGTGTGCACTCAATAAATGTTATATCTATATATCTATCTATTGCAGCTATGAAATGACCATAAAAAATATGTAAATACAGTGATTTAACTTTTAATTACCGTTTGCATTGATGAACTATCGTCACAAGAAAACATATTGTAAAATATAAGTAGCATATAAATAGATAATTATGTAAATAAACAGAACAAACAGACCTAAATCTTCTTTACATAATGTAAGTAAGCTGCCATATAGCAATTTACAATGTTGTTAGAAAGACTCATAAACATGGTCTATTATTTACAAGATTCAGCGTCTGTGGGCCGTGACGCCGACGCTAAAGTTATAATAATTTGAATAATATTGAACAGACTTTGTTCAGCATTCCGTGCGTAGAAATTCCAGGGTTTTCGTATGAGCAAATATGAAATATATTATGTCCATGCACATGTAAAATGAATAGACTCGAAAGAATAACGGACCCTGAAAGTATGTGGAAGTATGTCAATCTCTCAAGAAGCTGTGGTACCAGATTCTTGAACTGTACTGTACTTTTGGCTGATTTGATCATGCTTTTGATTCCATTCATTAAATTTATTCATTTCATTTTTAGCATATTTTGACTCCTTCCTCTAAAGCGCATGCGGTGGTTGCAATTAACGCCTCGCCAAGTAATGCCTTCGTCCTATATTGTACCAAGTTAACTTACTACACCGTAGCTAGTAGATGAGATCTGCTTATCTACAGAGTGCCACGACTCGAGCTTAACAGTCTTGAGGGCAAGAACATTGCTACCGATAAGCAAACCTAAGCGGATGTTAGGTACATTATCTCTGATCATATTTTGCTGAAGCTTATAATGCCAGCAGGAAAAATGTTAATCTATTCATAATATAATCGTTTAACGTGACAATTCCGGTTTAAGAGGTCAAAAGCAATCAACGCGATGTTAATGTTTTTTTACATAAATTACATAACGTCAGGGAAAATCAAGGGAAAGACCCAGTTCCGCTTCATAAACAGTTTGACCAAAGTAATGCCTTTACATATTGCATACGTAATAAAAATTGGCAACGAGTAAAAGATTTACTTTATTGTTTGAAAATACCAATGATTAGTCATTGGCATGGAATTACTCGGTACATCAGAAACTATTTCTATTCTTTGATATAGTTATTTGGGTATAGATGAACGGTAGCGTCTCTTGTTTCTTGGTCTCGTTACTGCTCGCTAAACGGACCTAATAAGGCCAAAGAAAGCTTGCAAAATCCAGTCGTTGGCTCGGTCTGTAGTTCTGTACCCAGCATAATCGTGACTGTACCATTTTCCTTCAAGCATGTTTGGGCAGTTTCAAGACTAGACATTTTAACCAGTTACTAGATGAGTGATTTCCGTGGTTTCCTGCATCACTATTATGATTTTTTATTTATATTAATGGGCTTAAGTTTTTAGGTATATCTTAAGAATGCGTGTATTGATAGTATCATCCTACGTTTCAAAAGGCAATTTTTTACGAAGGCATATGATTTTTTGCAGAGTTGAATATTCACACAATCGTTATTCACAATGCAGATTCGCATAGAATACGAAATTGACGGAGAATTTGGAGGAAAACCCGATAAATGACTAGATAGATACTTTAAGTTGTATTATTCAACTACGTTATCGTAAGATCCGAATGAGAATTCCTTGTCGGATTTGCAAAGATATGGATGCGCTTCACGTTTTGTTTCTGGTCAATATCACATCTCGGCAGCACCGAGCGCTATACGCCAATTCTAAATGTATCTAGAAATTGTCAACAATTGCGCAATTTTAGTAGCCCCTGTAAGCGCACCATTATTTTGGTAGAAGACAGATCTAATTGTTTTTGTCTGCATTTAAAAAGCTATAATAAGCCTTTAATAACCTTATTAAAGGTTTATTATATAGCAATTTAAACGCCTTAAGGCTCGTGGTTTAGTAATAACAGACGCACAGGTCAATCAATCACGATAAGCTACGCATATGCATACGCTTTGACAATCATTAGGGGAAATCAGAAGCAGTGGGAACTTTGACAACCAGGAGTGGAAGTCAGATAGGCAGTCGCTCCATGTTAAATATTGGTATTCAGCTGCATCCCGTTAGTCTGGAAGCCGACCCCAACATAATTGGGGAACAGGCTAGATGGTGATACTCATCACCATCTAGCCTTTTCCCCAATTATGTTGAAACTTTGCTTCATCAATCAAATAGCAGGAACTGGGAAAAAGGCCGTGGACCTTATTACGATCTCTTATTACCCGACTGCGGCGAAGTAAAAAAAGAAGGGTTATGTGTTTGACCTGTATGTATGTGTCTGTCCCTATGTTCCCTCGTAACTAGTAAACGGCTGAACTGATTTTGATGAGTGATAAGTAGTTAGATTCGTCTTTATTGCGCGAGTGTCATAGGGTTTATTAAAATTATTAAAAATCAAAATGGTGGATTTTTGGCGCCAAAAGATTTGTTTTCGAAAAAAAAAAATCTTCCAAGCCTATCGAGTGGGGTATCAAAATGAAAGGGTTTTAAAGGGTGATTACAAACATATATGGGTACTTACTTATTGTTTAAAAGTAATTTAAATGAGTAATGATAAAAAAAATATCCCGAACTTTTGGAGTGAGTAAGTAAGAGGTCGTTATCACCCGATTATAAGTGAGTATATAACCTAATTTACCGTCATATAATTCTAACTAAACAGTATAAAATAAAAAAAGTTATTTAAAAAACAAAAAAACCCGACTGCAAAATCTTGTTTCCATCTTTTCATTTCATGTTTTTGCAGTCGGGTTTTTGTTTTTTTATATCATCAATCATCAATCTCTTGTCCGCCTTCTCCATATTTTTCCGCTATTTTAGTTATGTTATCGGTCATGAAAATGCTGTATTAGGCTTAGCAAATATTTGAATACGCAACGCAGACTATGAATGAAAATAATCGTGTTCTTGCATTAAATTACGTTACACAGGTATTGCAGTTATTGATTGCTCGTAAATATTTTATAGATACGTGAAACAGAGAATGCCAATATTATGTAGGAACATGAGCTACATAATATTACATTGCTCTTTGGCATAGTTATTTTAACCAGGAATGTGTAGTGTATTGTAGTATCTACCGTGTAGGAATCCATTAACGAGATGTGTCTCATTAGCGCCATGTCACTCTATCACAAAAACAAACGCAGACTGTGGGGAATCCATCATAAATATTATTATGAGTTATTTGAAATAATTTGTGACTAAGACGGGTATTACCATATTTTTGACAATCTGAGTGGTGCTTCGATTCCAGACCCGAATTCTAAATCGATGGCCAACCATAATTTTCGACAGGATTAAAATTAGATTTGAGTAGTTTTATAGATCGGTCTCAAATATACAGTGTGAAATCTGATCCTGATGTGCATTTTTTTGGAGATGCGCGTCCTTATGTGCGCTTTTATAATTTCTAACGTGTCGTGATATTATCGTGGACTTCCACGTTCACAAAATATATGGAAATACGTGCACGTTTTAACGTTATCGTGGACGGAAAAAAAGCGTTTTCATATATTTCCATAAAATTATCTAAATCTATTTTTGATTCATGACGCTCATAAAGACTTGGCCAAGCTCAGAAAAAAAAATTCGGCATAAGGAAAATTCGGTTGAGTATTTTTACGAAGGCATGTTAATGATTTTTTGCAGAGTTGAATATTCACACAATCGTTAGTCACAATCACAATGCAGATAGATTCGCATAGAATACGAAATTGACGGAGAATAAAATATAATAATGATTATGGTAATTTGGAGGAAAACCCGATAACTACTACCGACTAGATAGATACTTTAAGTTGTATTATTCAACTACGTTATCGTAAGATCCGAATGAGAACTTCTTGTCAGATTTGCAAAGCTGCGATTCACGAGCAACTAAATTGCGCGATTCTTGGCAATAATAATTGTGGTCAATACCACATCTCGGCAGCACCGAGCGCGCGCGCGCTTTAAGCCTATTTTAAATGTATTTAGAAAATCTAGAAATTGTCAACAATTGCGCAATTTTAGTAGCCCATGTAAGCATAAGCATAACAGCCTATAATGTTCCCACTGCTGGGACACAGGCCTCCTCTCCTCGAGAGGGACTGGGCTGTACTTAATCTACCACGCGGGCCCAGTGCAGGTTGGTAGATGTCACATGTCTTTGAATTGTTGGTTCTAGGACATGTGGGTTTCCTCACGATGTTTTCCTTCACCGTTTTGAGAGCAGTGGTGATGAAATTATTTACACATAGTAAAGCGCCTGCCTGGGTTCGAACCCACGACCTATGACTCGTAAGTCGGGGCCGTTACCACTGGGCCACCACTGCTCTCAGCAGTGCATGTAAGCGCACCATTATTTTGGTAGAAGACAGATTAAATTATTTTTGTCTGCTACATTAGAATTCTCGTACAAGACCTTGACATTAAAATTAAAACACTAATGAACAGTTTTACGACATAGTGCTCCCGAATTTTATCACCCATTCTGTTTACAATTAGCCCAAAAAATACTACGCTCTCAATGAGTGTAGTATTTTTTGGGATAATTGTTTATTTTTGGTTAATTAGTATTTAAGACCGAACTGTTGGAGCCGTGGTCAAGTCGTTGGCTTTTGTGGTATGGGTTTGGTTCTCGTACGGTCTACAATGTCTATTCTAATTACAGTATTACTGTACGAATGTAGTTACATACTCTGTGGTAAGTATTAATATAATGCAGATTGGGCTACATAAAGATAGTTGTTCCGGCGCCGGCGGGTTATTGCGTAGAGATAGACTACGATAACATGGCGCGCCCCTCCTAATTACTGTTTCAATGTAATGTGGTCAAATCCTTACGAATAAATAAATACTTGGATTTATTTTTGTTTGACGGCAGTCTTAGTACGCACACAATGCGTTGTGAGTCTTGGTAGGTAGCGCTTTGTAAATACTGTCATAAATACTTTCAAACGTTTTGAATTTTGGAGGGGCGCGCCATGTTTTCGTACAGTTTATCTCTAACACACTATCAGTAGTAATGGGTTTCATTTTGACAGTTCAACTACATTAATTGTGATAAATTTACGTTGTTGAGCAGACAAATTTTCCGAACTTAGAAAATTGTCAAGAAGAAGAATTGCCAAGCTTAAGTGGCAGTGGGCAGGGCACATTGCTCGCAGAACTGATGGTCGATGGGGCCAAAAGGTTCTGGAGTGGCGACCGCGTACCGGAAGACGTAGCGTTGGAAGGCTTCCTACAAGGTGAACCGATGACCTTGTGAAGGTCGCAGGTATCCGCTGGATGCGGGAAGCACAGAACCGGGCGAAGTGGCGGTACTTGGGGGAGTCCTATGTCCAGCAGTGGACGGCTGAAATGATGATGATGATAAGAAGCAAAGGATTAGCAATAGGCAAATACGCAATTTGGGTGGTGTTCTGGATGGTTACACTAGTGACATGTATACTACATCCAAGATTAAGGAGGAAGTAAGACACTATTTATTTTTGTTAGATTTTTTTCTGTACGTAGGACGATTATTTCTGTAAACGCTATCACGATTTTGGACTGTGACATTTCAAGCACGCCAATGTTTTTTTATTCTGTAGCCTTTGTGGTACCAAAGGCTATCGTGTTACCCAGTAACTGGGTTGTGGAAGTCAGATATGCAGTCGATGTATGTAAAATACTGGTATTTATCTGTATCGAGTTAGACCGGAAGCCGACCCCAATACAGTTGGAGATTGATTGAGCCTCGGTAGGATGGGCCTTGGCATAAAAAGGAGTTTTCACTGTTTTCAGACTCAAGGAACAGTGACGTATTACGACAGTGCCCTAGTTTTTATCACCATCGACGTAATTAGAGGTGAGTGCTCTCATATCGTAAAACATATGTCAAGAAGATAGTCCAATAAATATTTCATGGCTTGAACCTGTGCCAATACTAACGCTAGTAGGTACAGTAGGTAAGTACTGAAATAGAGTAATGAAGATACAAATAAAACAAGTGCAGCTACATTGATGAATAAAAGTGAAAATGTGTCTCTGAGCTCTCTCTATTACAATCATACCTTTTTTTTTGGGGTGGGAGAAATTATCTAATAACTTCTCCCCCTCTGGGCGGAGCGGGAGGGGCATCTCAGACTTTAACTGACTAAAACCCACCCGTGTTCCTTCAGATGCCTGTGTGCCAGGGCCACGATATCCTTTCGGACAAACTTGTGAGATCGATTTTTGGTAATGATTTTTTTCATAATTTTCACCAGGCATCAGTTTAGATTTTTTGTATATTTCTATTGGACGTTTGTGGATGTTTTTGTCTTGATAATTTATCACCATAATATTGATATTAAATTTTTGGTTGACCTGGGCCGTATGGAACATGACTGAAATTAAGCAGCGTTAAAAATTACAGATCAAGCTTAATACGCACAAAAGTACGATCCATGATTTAAAAAAAAAATGGTGGCAATGGCTTCTAACTTAAGTGTTTCTAAAAACTGCTAGGGACCTTCAATAACAAAAAACATTTAAAAACCAGACCGCTATCAGGATTTATTTTCTGTAACTTGCCTTCAAAGTAAAAACGAGTAGGTAACTTTTGAAGGAAAATACAGAAAAAATATTGTATTCATTTCATTAATGGCTTCTACATACCAGCGCGACTTGTCGCGCGACGCGACACGGCACAAAGGCCCCGCGTGTCGCGGGACGAGCGGTGCCTTTGTGTCGCGTCGCGTCGCGCGACAAGTCGCCCCGGTATGTAGAAGCCTTTACCTTTAAACTACGCACCTAGCCAGTTTTTAGGGTTCCGTACCAAAATGGTAAAAAGGAACCCTAATGGTGAGACTAAGTCTGTACGTCGGTCGGTCTGTCTGTCTGTCTGTCACACCTGGATATCTCGAGAACTACTAATGCTATCAACTTGAAATTTAGAATAGTTTTAGATGACATTTGCCCAACTATTTTGCAAATAAGAAAGAAATAAAAAAATATATATCTTTTTTGCAAAAGGGACTGAAAGGGGGTCTTAAAAATTTGAAGTGGCGCTACTAGGACATGTGGGGTATCATATGAAAGAGCGCTGTTTTCACATTCTCAAACATTGATGTATAGTTTCCAAATTTTGATGAAAAATATAAAGCAAATACCGTTCCCCCCTTATCTCCGAAGTTTGCATAGATAAAAATCTGAAATTATTCTATATGATAGAAGTTTAGGTAAAGATTACAAGAAAAATAAAACGATGTCTCTAAATAGCACAGTTTTTCAGAAATCATCAACATCATATATACGTACGGAACCCTCGGTGCGCGAGTCCGACTCGCTCTTTTTTTAAAATCTAGAATAGCTATTTGTTATTTTATTCAATAGTTCATACATTATATTATAGTCTCTATAAAAATCAGCACTCTCAGCAATGATAATTATAATATAACTCTCAGATTAATAAAAAAAATTAACAATATATTTCCATAAGGCTGTGTCCAGGTGTGTCAGAAGGTGTAATACCTACTTATATAAGGACTAATCAGAGATTCTCTGAAAAAAATGTTTTGAATTTATTTAAATTTCAGTAAGTATCTACTTACTTAAAAGTTTTTTCCATTTATTTATAAAATCGCCTCCCAGGGGATCATTAATTGTTCTTCATGAGATGTCAGATTATAACCTAATGAAATATGAAGTCCTTAGGAGTACTTACATCCTGCCAGGGTTGCGAGTTTGTCCGAAAGGGATATCCTGGCCCTAGCACACAGGCAACGGAAGGAACACAGGTGGGTTTTTGTCAGTAAAAGTCTAACACTCCCTCCCGCTCCGCCCAGAGCAGGAGAAGTTATTTGATAATTTACTACCCAAAAAAAAAGGTATCATTAATATTAAGTGGTGAAAAATAAGATTAGTATTCTAGGGTTAACATTATAGTAAAGGCAATAATGTATTGCTTATTAATAAAAGCTCACATTACATTTTAAAAGAGCTATTAAAATAACTGGTAAAAGAATTGTTATTTTACTTTTTGCAGTTAAATTACCAGAATAGAATGCATCATAAACTACATAAGTAGCTGGTAATAAGTTCTAATTGTATTACATCACATTCATTTGAAACTAGCTGAAAAACAGGATTCTTTTTCTGAAAACTTCATAAATATAAAAGGCCAGACTCTGCCCCATTCAACATCTCAGGATGCTTTCCTTAGGCATGAATCAAGGGCTTGATACAGAAAGCAGTACTCCTGGACTTAGTCCATATTGTTATGACGTGAAGGGAGAAGAACCCCCCTTCTCTCTGGACCCAGCTTTACCCTGATACCAGAGGGGTAATCATTAGAGAAATGACTAAAGCACAAAAAGTATTAAGAGACTCAATGTTATTTGGTAAATCTATGATATATATATATAGATATGTTTACATCATTTTAGGTAGGTAATATGATTTTGTAAGCAATGATAATGGTGTCAGAGCAAAACATAAATGTTAATGTAGTTTTTGTGCTACACAGCAAACAGATAATATCTGTTATTTATCTGACCCACTCTTCAAATTATTATACAAATATTTATAAAAAAAACAATGATTTTAAAGATAATGTTTACCTACATAGTTTAAAAGCTAAGAAAATGTATGTGATAGAGACTGGTTGGTAAGCTTAGAATAAATAATTATAATCTAAGTTGGTAGGTATAAATGGTAGGTAAAATCAGGAATACCTACTTGAAATTAATTTAAAAACCGGCACATCGCGTAAGGCTACTTTAAAATAATTACACAAAGCAAGGTAAGAATTTTATACTGCCCTACTTTTTCGTATGATACAATACTTGCTTCATAGGGCTAAGAAAAATCTGCACCTATAAGATAACAATAAATAGTAGGTACAAACAACTGGTTTTGCACCTGTCTTTGAGTTTGACTTGGTGTAGTCAGGCGCTTGGTATTAATAAATGCTAGATATAAATATGTACCTACGAACCTTTTCAAAAATTCTCCGCCAATACAAATCGGACCGCGTCGGGGTCAGCGGCACCGAAACAGCCGTTTCTCGTCCAGAAGGCATTTTCACTCAAAAAATCAACAGTAAATAACGTTAAATGTAATTAATTCAGCTAATTACGTAAACAAGGCACAGTGTTGATTGAACATGATCGATTTATCTTCTACAGTGCGAGATAAGATAACGATTGTTGGAAAAGGTAGATATTACGCGATAATCTTTATTGTATTCGTGTTTAATTTACGCAATTAAAGACGACAAACTCATCCGCGGTACCGTTAGCGACTGACGGGAAAATAAAACAATGAATGACTTTACTTCATTGACATTAGTTTTCTTACTTTACTACGACTTGATTGACACTTGACACCACACTTGACACTGGCAGTCTAGCACGGATGCATTCAGAACGAGCAGAATGAAATATTATATATGGCAACACTGGATCAGTAATTATCGATGAGTATTTCTTTTTCTTTATTGATTATTTTGGAGGAATATCTAAATAATTTTGTTTGTTCCTCTCTGAGCGGACACCCTGTTTTTCTAATTTGTGAATGCAATGCAACGTAATGTAAATTAAGTTTCTAAGAACGCGTTTGTAATAGTGTACTACTTAATCTGTGGTAATAGTTGTCTAGTACTACTTAATCTGTGAGTTGTCTTGTCAACTTGTCATCGGTTATGATCGGTTGCCATGGTGATTGTTGTTGAATTGAAATGTTGTCATCAGATAACAACACTAGTCTCATAGATTAATATACACTAGTCTGTGCACTTGTGCAGATCACGTGCAGATAGCTTAGGTCTCCCGTTACCCGTTTATTATTATACTTTGGCTTAGGTCCTGTGTCCTCATATTAATATACTCTGGGTCCTGTTATTTACAAAAGTCCTCAGCTGTGGTCCTGTCTACGACTACGCCCAGAAAAATAATTACAAAACTTGAATGAAATGGTATGTCTCAGACAATGAACGACTTTAATCGTTGTAATAAAGTTTCAGGTGTATACTGGCTAAAGAAAGAGGTCAGAAATTTACAAATAAAGTGAGTTTTATTATATTTAATAATTACCTGTTTGTGATATTGTATGTGTTAATTTGATACTTGTATGAAACAGTTAAATTTATATCACACTCTTTTATTTACTGCAGTACTTACTAATCTGATAACTGCGGTGTTAAGGATAAAATCAAAAGTTTTTGTCTCTAACTTGTACTATTCCAATAACCTAGATAAGAGGGAGATCTTTCATATTAAATCTACTAGATAGTATGCCCTTAGACATCCTACCTATTTAATTGTTCATAGGGAATGTCAAAAAAAAAACAAAATACACCAATTTAAATATATTTTCAGAATAAAACTAAAGCCCCAAGATGGAATCATATTAATGCCAAAATTTGAAGACTGTACCAAAGGAACTAATATTTTAAAAATAGAAAATGCTGGGGAAGAATACTCTTTTAAATGGCAAGAAAAACTATTCAGCTTATGGGAAGTACAGCGTTACACAGACATTCACAACTGCATCACAGACTCAGAATTAAATTATCATGAAATTATTGAAAACATAGATTATAAACCTTCTAAAATATTCACATATGTGGATGAAGACTGCTACTTACCTTTGCCCATTGACTGTAAGAAAAGATGTAAAGGTCTGCTCAATTTGGATTCATACTTGGAAAAGTTGAATTTGAACGATGCAGTCAGTAGAGCATTTGGAGGTGATACAATTTCAAATACTCTTTTATTTAAGAGCGAAGAGAATGTTGCAATGGAAAAGAAGGAATGGACAGCAATGCACGTTGTGTTTGATAATTCTGATTATAATGAGTAAGTTTGCTTCATAATTTATGGCTAATTGAGTGTGAGATTCTTGTTTTGTTGTCAATACTGGCTAATAATTAAACTTATGCCTACTTATACAATTAAATAGTTAAAATCATAATCTCTGGGTCACGCCTGCCCTAGTTTGGAATAGGGAGAGGTGTATAATACTCCCACATTTCACCAGTTATAATGAAGTCCCATGTAACATGGGACAAGCCTATTGCCATTAACGGGGCCCTAATCAAGACTATAATTTTATTAAAGAGAATTTATTGCTATGAGATAGCAATGCTTAACATGAAAAGCAATCCATTTCAACATGACTTCATCGTCATTTTAATATAGATCTTGAATATTTTTTATGTCCTATGTTTTCAGGGATGCTCACTTAATCTACAAGCAGGAAGTAACTCTCCTCTCAATATACCACAACTTAGCCCACAACTACATGGTCATGATGCCAGATGTCAACAGCTTGGAACTGAACCCGTACTCAGTGGAGACAGCGGCTGGAGTGCCGTGGGGATACCAGTACGGTGTTGAGATAGAGTTTGATGATGAGTGTGGAGAAGATTTAATAATGTTGGTATGACTAGTTACTATTTACTCAATAACAACACACATAATATCACGCCTGCTTTTGCCTTTTAGGCAGAGGTGTACCACTTTTAACATACATTTCCAGGAAATCGAAACTTCACAAAGGCCGAATTCTCAAATTAAACTGAACGCGAACACCACATCTAAGCTGGGTTCAAAGCTGTCAGTTTCATTACTGTTATGAAATATTGACACGGACTTAATCTTGAGCTCGGCTTAAATGTGCTGATCACATGCAGTTTTATTGGTGAGCTAGTTTCACCATTAAAACCTTAGGTTAACTAAAAAATAGTGCTAACGCTTGTCAAAAATTGCTACTTAGCCAGGGTTGCGAGTTTTGTCCGAAAGGGATATCGTGAACCTGGCACACAGGCAACGGAAGGGACACGGGTGGGTTTTAGTAAGTAAAAGTCTGACACGCCCTCCCGCTCCGCCCAGAGCGGGAGAAGTTATTTGATAATTTCCTACCCAAAAAAAAAGGTTGAAACTAACTGTCACATAAACAAATAGGCCATGTCTTTTTATGGTTTGTAAGTGGCATTCAACTTTAGGGTGGTAAACCAATTACAAGGTCGACTAAATCTATAGTACACCCACATTTTGCCAGTCATGTTTAAGTGACCAAGCCATTTGTGTGTTTCGCAAGTAGGTATAAGTATAATTTCACCGAAACCGCTGTACCGCGCCTTAGATAAGTGCGCGGCGAGACGCAGCGGGTGCAGTGGAGGCAGCTCATTCGTCAACGCTCCCGGCATTCTGTTTGAGCTCCATTTGAGCCCGATACCTACTGCTCCCAAATTACGAAGTTTGTTTCTTTTATTTTTTTTACGTACCTCCTTGACATTATCTTTTCATTATTTGACATTATATACCTACAATTTTAATTTCAACAAGGTTTTTAATTTTATTATTTTAATAATATTTTATATCTTAGTTTTTTAGGTTTTTCTATATTTTGTGAATGTATTGTTGTCTTGTCTAATATGTGTTTGTGATCGTGCATTAGTGTAGGCAAATGAAACAAAACAGTGCAACTTCGCTTCAAGTTCTCTCAAGAAGTCCGCGTGAGATCTCAGTATACTGCCACATCTTTACTGAAACTCAAGGGGAGCGGGTGGGGATATCATCATCATGCATTGAATATAATTCATTTCATCAATATTAAACAAGTTTTGTAACTAAATAAAGACTTGGCTAAAAGGTCCCAGCAACCAGGCCATTAAAATATTATTTTTTAAAAAATGGGCTCGTATTATTATGATTTATTATTAACGAAAATATTAAGTACGGTCAGTACTCCCTATTACCTGACCCCTCTTACAAAGTAGGGTCGGGTTATGCAGGTCACTAACTGTACTAGCTGCCTCCCGCGGTTCCACACGCATAAGTCATTCTGTGGGAATATCAGGATAAAAAGTATCCTATGTCCTAATCCAGGTCAGGGTCTACCCATGTCCCAAATTTCATCCAAATCCGTTCAACCGTTTTTGCGTGAAAGCGTAAAAAATAAACGAAACTCACTTTTGCATTTATAATATAAATAAAAACTGTATTTCGGGTGGCATAGACCCATAGAAATCTTAACGTAGTATATTTTTAGGGTTCCGTACTCAAAGGGTAAAACGGGAACCTATTACTAAGGCTCCGTCGTCTGTCTGTCTGTCACCAGGCTGTATCTCATGAACAACACACACACTTTAAAAATAAGTTATTAAATTAAAATAAAACAAATATTTAAGGGGGCTCCCATACAACAAACGTGTTTTTTTTTTGCCATTTTTATAGATAATAGTACGGAACCTTTCGTTCGCGAGTCAGACTCGCACTTGGCCGGTTTTATTTGCCATGACAAGCCACACCTACACAAGACATGACCCACTGCTTTTGATAAGGACAATCAAAACGTACAGCTATTGCGTTCAGAATGTCGTTGTTGCAATTAGTTAGGGTTTGATCAATTCAAATATTTATTTTCAGCTAAAGAAACTGTACAAAAGATGGGAGAGGAAACAAAGACATTTGCTGAACTTTGTGATGCCTCCTGTCGGCAAGAAACAGTACTATGTGACAGTAGAGATACTCACTGCTGCAAACTTTGATATGGATAACTTGTACATAGAGTTTGATATAAAGGTAAAATATGTTTTTTTTATAGAGGTTTTGAAGGCAATATCGAGGGTAGTATCATAATCATCATCACTCAGCCGAAAAAGTGGGCAGTCGCCGTAACAAGTCGTTAGGTATTTTCTACTTGCTTGGGTTCTGGTCAGCTTCCAGTCTAACCGACGTGGTCGCCGTGGTCTAAACTGTTTAAGGGGCCGGCGTAGCATGCGTAGTTCATACAAACGTAATACTGATTTAAACAAGAGTTATGAGAAAAATAAGTTTTCTATAGAAATTTTAAATTCCTCATATCTCGTCTTTATATTGTCCTTTCAAAATATATATTTAGGAACCTAGATATTCTGTATTCCAATCGGAATAAAAGTACACTACCTTACGATTGTGTTTGATTTACAAATTATTTTGGTATTAGGTTTGTATTTTCTTTTATTTAAAAAAGAAAGAGAGAAAAATATTTTATTTTGGGACACGCACAAGAAATACAAAAATCCCATTTTTAGGGTTCCGTAGTAAACAAGGAACCCTTATAGTTTCGCCATGTCCGTCTGTCTGTCTGTCTGTCTGTCCGTCCGTCCGTCTGTCCCCAGCTTAGCTCAGAGACGCTTAGTCCTAGAAAGCTGTAATTTGGCATGGGTATACATATTAATCATGCCAAAAAATTCAAATTATGAAAAACATTTTTTTTTAGGGTACCTCCCTTACACGTGAAATGGGGATGATATTTTTTTTTCTCGTCTATTCCATAGTGTGGGGTATCGTTGGATAGGCCGTTCAAAAATATTGTAGGTTTGGCAAAACCATTTTCCAATTAAGGGATCCGTTTGCGTAATATTAAGCTTTAAAGTGCTATTTTTTGTTAGAGTCAAGTGTCCCCCCCCCCCTGCCAGCTAAATGGTTGGTTTTGGATATGTGAAAAAATTCATGGCAATAGTATATATAACGAAATTAAAAGGAAAACTATCACAGCTAAGTAGGCTTCACAAGTTAACGAGTAATAGTCGACCAACTTAAATTTGCAGTTGGAGAATTGACCGTAACGTATATCGATGTATGGGAGAGCATGTTTTTCAACTACAATGTTAAGTTTGTTTTTGGGATAAATTCATCCCAACTACGGAACCCTTCATTGTGCGTGGTCCAACATGCACTTGGCCGGTTTTTATAACTAACAATCATGGACGTATAAAAAAAGTCGGACGGAACTCCCGCTAAGACAAAACTGTGTCCCGTAATGGCGGCAACAGTCATACGTGTGAGTGAATTTAGGGTTGTCACGTTAGCCAAATTTACCCATTTATTATTGTTTTATTTTGACAAATACAGGTCGGCAGATAAAGTTTCTTGGAAATGTCGGCAGAATTTTACTGTGCCATTTGAACAGGTTAATGGTAAGAACAAAATCTCCCTATGAAAATATATGCAATTGAAAACATAGTTAATAATTCACTCTGTTCCCCGTCCTAGTATAAACTGTACGACGCACGGTGAAAGAAAAATAAATAAAAATACATGCTTTGAAAAAAAAAAAGAAAAGTTAATAATTGAAAATATTTTAATGGTAATTTTTTTAATGTAACGACACTAAAATAGTGTCGTTTTCGTATTTCAAAATAAATACCATGTTAGCTTAGATTTTTAATTTACCTTTTGAGGTACTGCTTATTATGTAACAACACGCCGGAGTCCTCTTTTAGTTGTAGGTATATAAGTCATTAGTTTCAAAATGTAAACTGCAAATCACACTGTATTTGTTCGGAATCTAGTCATTTTGACAGTTAAAATTTCGAATTTTATTAATCCAATCATTTCGCCAAACTTCATTTTCTTTAGGAAATCTTGTAAAAAGAATATAAAATAACTAGTAATAAATAACCTAAATAAATTGGATTGATTAAAAAAATATAAATTTCCCATATATTTAGGGTAATTTGCACACGTGAATATTGGAAACACTGGGCTTGAGATGAATTATTTTGTTCTGGTGAATGAAGATTGATTGTAATTTATAAAATCGGGAACTAAGTTGTTGAATTATTAATTTACCTATGAAACGTGATTCCTGGATTTTTTTACTTCCGATCGCTACGGTTTTTACAACATTTCACCACACATGACATGCTGTATTTCAATACTTTTTTGCCGCTTAGACGTGTCGACTGTGTTGAAGTTTGCGCGCGTAATGGCTGGGTAATGTGTGAATGTGTGCGTGGTGCTTGTACGTACAGCGAGCTGGCTGACTGAGTGACACAGTTTTCTGTCAGCGAGAATCCGTCCGACTTTTTTTATACGTCCATGCTAACAATATACAAAAAAAAAACAATCATGATTTGTGCGATGCCAAAAAGGCTCTTATCTCAGCATAATGATGCGTTAATATAAATACACGTAGTAAATATGAAATTGTGTTACCCAAATTTAGATTAACTAAAACAAGCAAGTCGTTTCTTGTAAACAGTATCCGCTTTTATAACAAGTTGCCACAATCGGTTACAGAACTTAGTGATGGAAAATTCAAAACGCACATTAAACGTGCCCTTATTAAAAAAGCATATTATAAGATTAAGGACTACGTTGAAGACAAGGAAGTTTGGCATTAATTCCTTCTGTAACATGTGGCCTCCCTGGTACCTCATTAACGGCAAAACTATGTAAATGTCTATACCGGTTGAGCCCGGGTGTCTCTCGAAGAGAGACACCTGTCAAATTCCGTCAAGCCCGGGTGACTCTCTTTGAGACGGTGACTCACCCTACTAGACGCTCAAAATATAATTGAAATAAAGTTTAGTATTATTTGTGATGGGTTTTAGTCGATTTTCTAATAGACATTCTTGGATTTGGAACGCGCCCGAACGTAAAATATAGCATGACAACATTTAAAAAAAATATTGAATGTCAGTTACGTTTTCTGTGGTTGTGTTTTGATGTGTTGTGTTTTTAGGTTAAAAGTGTAGTTTTAGTGATAAAAACACGGGTAAGTGGATACATTTTCATTTATCTGTTGTCAATACATCATTGTAGATAATAATTACACGAAATTCATCATAAAATCGAAATTTTTGAACAAAGAAAAGTTTCGACAAAGAACCGTTCTATCGTTGGAATTTGGACTTATTTTGTGTTTTATCGACTGCAAATAATCAATAATAATCATAAATAAGTGCTTGAAACATCGTTTTAGATAATATTTGCACTAAATACTTGTGAAAAGTTTCAAAATATCATATGTCAAAAACTGCATCAAAATTGTTAAACTTTGAGGTTAAATATCATTATTTCTTTCCACAAGAATGACTAAGTGTTAAATTAATATGACAGTATAGTTCCCACTTGTGCATTTATCACTAATATTCAAAAAAAAAAAAAAAGTTAATTTATTTTTTAATTAATTAATAAATAAATCAATTAACCCCCCCATTTTCTTCAAGAAAATCTTTTATTAATTAATTATGGTGGTATATTTTTACAAGATATAGGTAGCTATCAGTCAATAAAGGTTTATGTAGTATCTTAGTAACATTTTTGTATAAGAAACTACTCGGTGTTACTCCGATGTGAATTTTCAAAGTTTCAAAGATATCATGAGGCCGGCCTCAAGTGCCATGAACTTTGTGGTTTATTATTACAACAATGTTACATAGAACTCTCAAAGAAACGCTGTTGTCAGATTTCTTATCTATTCATAATGTAACTTGCAAAATTTTGTGTAAATTGATACAATAGTTTTATCAGAAATAGCCATAACATAAGACCAAAACAATTACAGCTGTTATCTGTAATTAGGGGTAATTATTAAATACAAATACAGTTCCCACAACCATTTTTTTTATTGTTAATTACAGTGACTCTATTCAAAAACCCATACAGCTTAAATAAAGGATGTTTATGTTCTCACAAATCACTTAAGATGTTTTTTGTTTACATTGGGAACAAAGGGCAATAAATCTGGCGGCCATTTTAAGATAAGGATTGGTCCTTGTGCGTTTTGACGTTTGTTATGACATAGGGTCTGACAGGTTAAAAAAAAAAATACCACAGTGCTGGTATTCTGATAGGGCCCGCTGTGATGCCAGGGACTCACATAAACGGATACATATAAATCTCACTAGGGTATATGATAAATAAAAATAAATATATCAACACATACAATTAAAAAAAAAGGAAACAAAAATAACCGAAACACGTAACTATGTCATGTTATTCTTTAAACTTCAGGTACCAGAAGACATTCAATGCACCGATACCCTCCACGGAAGAACGCACACGAGTGAAGCCGCGACAGTCGACGGAGACAAAGCATGGAGCTACGGTCATATTGTGGAGCTGTCTTTACTGATTAATACTGGAATGGGTAAATTAATGCTGATTAAAACTTATTATTTAATTATTAACTAGCTTCTGCCTGTGAATTTTGTCTGCGTGAAATTTATTGTTTTAACATTCAATATATCCTATAGCTGTGCCCCGTTGCTACGTTTTTGCTTAGTGTGCATTCTGACTGTTTTAGAGTTCTGTACCAAAATGGTAAAAAGGAACGCTTATGGTGAGACTAAGTCTGTCTGTCTGTCACACCTGGATATCTCAAGAACTACTAATGCTATCCACTTGAAATTTAGAATAGTTTTAGATGACGTTTGTCCAACTATTTTGCAAAAAAGAAATAAAAAAAAAAAATTTTTTTGCAAAAGGGACTGAAAGGGGTTTAAAAAATGTGAAGTGGGGCTACTAGAGCTTGTGGAGTATCATATGAAAGAGCGCTGTTTGCACATTCTCAAACATTTTTTTTAGGCAGCATAGTTTCCGACTTTTGATGAAAAATGAAAAAAAAAATACCGTTCCCCTTATCTCTGAAGTTTGCATAGATAAAAATGTGAAATTATTCTATGTGATAGAAGTTTATGTAAAGATTATCCACCCCATTCAGGGTGGATAATCTAACACGCGTTTCCGACTATCTCCTTTAGGGTGGCAGTTTTAGGGTGGATAAACGGAATAAGCCCGATATTGGGAACTAAATTGTGAACGTTTGCCTAAATTCATTACAGAACCAGCACCCATCAAACTATTCCTGGAGGCCATATCCTCAGACTGGTGGGGTCGCCACCGCACTGAGGGTTACTGCTACCTTTCTCTCACTTTGGACCCTGGCTGCTACTCCAAGGAACTGGCTTGCACTCGTCCAGAGGAGCTGGATGTAGTGGAGGCTGCGAGCAGGCGGTTCTTTCTAGGAGGATGCCATTTGCTCAAGGATCTGAATGTACTGGCTGAGCCACAGTTGCAGGTAATTTCGTTTTAAATTCGGGGAACTACGAAGGTCAAAATCAGGAATCAATGTGCACTTTTATAATTTCTAACGCGATGATATTATCGTGGACGTCCACGACCACGTCACGGCATTACGATAACTCAGGGAAGTAAAATATAGGGACAACTTAAATTAGCTAGCGAAACTCCGCAGACGTGATGGGTATGAAACGCAAACGACGGGACGGGACGCAAACTGCAATACACAACAACAGCAGGCAGGTCTCGCACACAGCGGGCGTGGCGTGACGTGGCGTGACGGGGCGCGGCGTGGTGGGGCGGCGTCGCTGCCCTGTCGCGGTGGCAGCGGTCACACTGCGGGCGCGATCACGTCCCGTCCCGCCGCGCCCCTTCACGGCGACCGTGTCACGACGCGATTCATTCAGAACAAGGATTTATATTGCCTATGGCCCAAATCATACAAACATACGTGACCACGAACACATTCGATTAGATTTTCGACATTCATTTTTGTAAAACAATACAAAATCACATTCACGCTCCGTCCCGTCCGACGCGACGTGTTCACGCCCCGCCGGCACTGTGAATGCTACATACGTAAACCATACAACACAAATAGTCGGCGCTGCGCTCGCGTCCCGCCCCGCCCCGCCGCTTCTGACTTGTATTCCCGCTCGGCGCGGCGGTGGCGTGGCGCGACGGTTACCGTCGCGTCGAGCGGGACGGCTCTGTGTGGCGTCGTTTGTAATATCTAGTACATTACAACTACTCAGCGTCGCGTTGCCGTCCCGTCCCGCCGCGCCGCGCCCGCTGTATACAGATGTTATCAATTTGGTGTAAATTCGCTTCTGAAATCACGCACAGTAGGAAGCCGGCTATGCACGACGACATTATTCCCTTTCTCATCCCTATAGGACGCAAACTACACATACACAACAACAGGCTCCATCAACCTTCGATGGACCATCATCTCTCAAGCCCAAGTCGGCGGCTTGGTTGCACCACCTCCTCAGCCTGGCACCAGTACAGCATCAGCACTACTCTTGGGAGCTGAAGCTGCCCTGAAGAAGTATAAAAAAGCGAGGGCGAGGCTCGCGGCTGCTACTAAGGATTTTAGTAATGTGACGTGTATGGGGACTGGAGATGGATAAAATGTAAAATGGTGATTTTTTTTTTTTCAGTTTTTCGGAGTCAAAGTAATGTTTTTGTGCATTTGATACAATACAACTGCATCGAATCTGGCGAAAATGTTGCCGTCCATTTGATCACGTGCAGTTCTAACGTTGAATTAACAGAGAAGCAGTCTTAAAATTTAAGAGCGAGAACACCTGACACGTATTTAGAAATCTCGTAGTAAATATTCACTGTCCCACTCGCGCGTTTTTATGACTGCGAATCTTGGATTATAGAGGTATGAGGAACTGGGTTTAAAATTTCTCATCTTTCATAGAAAAGGGAGGATCTTCCGACCAGACGGTGTTGTCTGGTGGGCTAATATACTGCCCGACGATTGATGTGACATTGCCCAAAATACTTAGTGAACATTAAAATACTTAGAAATACATACTTCTTGTTTGAAAAGTCAAAGCTGAAAATAGTTTTTTACTTACTTTGGTGTACTTACTCTTTTTTATTTATTTTTAGTTGGTAGATATGTGATGTCTTTTATTGTTTAATGCAAGTTTTTATTAAAATCTAATAAGTTTATTCCACTGTCGACTGTACTTGGGGTAAAAAGTCGGAAGAACAATCAGAAGTGAATTCCGATTATCCACCCCGTTTAGGGTGGTTAGATGGACACGCGTTTCCGAAAATGCTAGTCGCGCGTCGAACTTTGCTTGCGCGATGCAGGATTTTGCATGACGTCAGTACGATGCGTAGTCCGCATGTGGCTTTGTATAGATGTCGCCACAAGAATATAATATATCCTTAGAAAGTTTAAGGACTTCGATTTAAAGAATTCCGTTAAAGGAAATGTACAAAAACAAACAAATTGTACGTTTGTATGTAAATAATTTATTACTGATTAATAATTAAAAATAAGTTACCCAAGACTACGTTTACTTTTAATATTACCTACGAGTACCAGTTACATTACGAGGTAGACATTATAATTCAATAATTTACATCTTGGAATTACTACCTTTAAATAAAAACGTGGCTAACGATTGGACAGGGGGCCGATTGTAGGATGAAGGGAAAACTGTGAAAATTATACCTATTTCAAAATAAGCATAAAAGTTAAGTACACTTAATTTTATTAAAAGTGGTTGTATATTTTGGGACTATAAACTTTATAATAGTTTAAAAAAAGCTGGACTTGTGTGCATTTTGACAAATATACCAAACGCTAACATTCCTGATAGGCATGGTCATAAAATGTGGGAGCGAGATGACACGAGTCTTAGTATAGTTTTTAGAAATACCGTACTAAATATTCACCTTCCTACTCGCACGTTATAAGACTGCGACAAACACGACAACGACGTTTAATATATTTAGTACATACAGATTGAGCAGTTACTGCATGCGCCAACAATTGCTGTGTCACTAAGGCTGCGTGTACACGACGGAAGCATAGCTTAGCACAGGCACATACAATTCCAAAGCAGTATACGGTGTACTTACTGTTTGAAATCAACCTTTCTAATTTGTTCATGAATAAATACGTATTAAATTGTACTACAAGAGAGTGTTATTTAGTATCTATTGAAAATTTTGCATTTGTATTGACACTTATATTTCTTCATAACAAGAAAAAAAAACTAGATGACGAGAGAAGGCACCCCAGTTTGGCATCTACCTACCCGACCTAATGGCATCCCTAAGTTGTTGAGTAACAGCTGCCAGACTCTTCGCGCGTCGCCTCCTTGCGTCCCGAGCGCGCATGAGTCGAATACTGCGCGCGTCTGTCAGGGCCGCGTGCGCCGCGTGGTGAGCGCGCCGGGCTGCGTCCATAGCTGTCACTTCTTGACGAAGGAGCGATGACTCCCAGGAGCTGAGGGCGTTGTGTATTGCGACGCGCTGAAACCAACAATGCTATCATAATAAGAATATAGGAGAAAATAGATTATTCAGTAAGGGACTAAAGCAGTGTCTACCTGTGACGTAACTCGTGTGTGTGTAACTGTTGTGGAGGTCAGATAGACAGTCGCTCCATGTAATTAATATACTGGTATTAGCTGCATCGGTTAGCCTGGAAGCCGACCACAACATAATTGAGAAAAGGGTAGGCAAATGATGATGTGATTATGTAACGGGCGGGTATTGAATCCCGAGGGAGTTAAGACTAGAATCCTGAGTGCAGCGAGGGTTTCGGGTTTTAGGAAAGTATTATACTTTTCACACCATGTGCAGTAACAATAAAAACTTTTCGCAAAAAACGAAAATCAAAACCAGACACCGACTTACGAAATTAAAATAATAATGTTGTTTTTGGAAGTCGGTTGTTTTTTTTTTGCATAACGTTTTTATTTTTCAATTGTGGTCTCTACAAATTCGGATACCACTACCTGATACATATAATAAATACAGTGGATTGGAAGTTATTATAACATCATCTACATTGAAGCTAACTCAAAAGCTACCCAAGCAAATTTAGTAAAATTTATATAGGAATGGGACCACCTAGGAAGTATCCCTTTCAAACAAAAAAAGATTTTTCCCAACCGGTCAGCCGTCTTTGAGTAATCGGGGAACATAAATAAAAAGATTCCGATGAACTGAAAACCTAGATAAACCTATTTTTGAAGTCGGTTAAAAAGCAATTGGATATTCGATTATATTTTTTTGTAAAAGATTACATACGTATTTTTGTTTGGGGTTCCAAATTCAAATAACATTTGACCAGCGGGTTAAATATGCGATAATGACTTAGGTTAGGTTAACCCCTTGGCTATAACGACTTACTTTAGGTTAGGTTTTCATGAAATATAATTTGACATTATCGAGCAGGTGGTGTAAAAAATTATTAACGTTGAATTAGTTAAATTCTGGAAGAATAGTTGACTATTACGTTTATTCGTAAGGTAACAACCCTTTTTCACATTGGGCCCCAGTTCTATTTTCTAGAAGGTGTACCTGAGTAGCATCTTTCAGCATCTTCGTTCGTCTCTGCATAGCGTTGTCGGCTTTTCTCTGCTTGTCGATAAGTTCTATGTGTTTCCTGAATTCTTCTGCTTCGCCCATGCGCATACGTCTGTCGGCAGCAAGCTGCGCGCGCGCCTCTTCTTCCAATGTTTTGTCTACTAGGAAGCATGCCTGAGGAATTATAAAATGTCGCTATAAATATGGGAGTATTAGTAGGTAAACTTTGAGGTTTTGAAGTCATAACACTTCATGATTGAGATCGGTTATGAGTCCCATAATATTCTGATAAAGTTCAAGACGATAAAACGGTTCATACTCCTAAATACTATTGACTATAAACTACTCCACTTAGATATTGATTTGATTGCTTGCTTAATCCCCGCTATTGGCGTGAACAACTACTGGGCCCAATCGAACTCTATAAGAAGAAGAATAATTTGATTGCTTGTCATTTTGTGGCAGGTACGAGTATGTATTTGGCGAGGTCATGCACTTACTGGGCCCAACTCATCTAACATATATCTCGAACTAGAAGCTCGAAACGAAGAAGAAGAATTTGATTGCTCTTCATTTTGTGGAAAATGTTGGTAATCTGGAACCTCGTCAAAATAATCGTTTTCTACCTATTGTTTGAAATGTTAACACACAATTAATGTTGGCTTATCTAAACTAAACGACACGACCAAGACCCACGGTAGTTGCGGTCATAATACGTGCGAGAGAGACGGTGAAGCCGTCTCTTTCTCACGTTTAAGACGCAAATATATGCCAGTGACCTTGAGTAGTTAGCTTGCGTGTTCTGTACTGAGCTCACGCAACGCGTCTTACGTTCAGCCAGTAATAGGACTCGCCCACCAAGGAGCGCTGTCCCCCCCAATTTGACGCATTATTCATTTATTATACACAAAACAAAAGGTATTTTAATAAAACGCGTATACTAAAAGATTAATAAGTAATTAATTGGTGAAGGTTTCAGAAAAATACGCTTGGTAGATTTTGCACCATTCTCGGTTTTTTATCCGCGTTAGACATAACTTTACAAATTAATTACACTATGTAATATAAATATAATCTAAAATATTCACATATTAAGTTATTGAGAAAATGCTCTAATATATCATATACTTTTTTCAAATCATTAACACTACACGTTTAGACGTGATCAGTATAAAATCATTAAAATTCGGTTATCGTCGCCTTAATTACCGCGCTTGCCACCACGAAGTTTGTCGCCTTTTGGAGTTGTTAGGAACTTAAAAAAGCTTTTATTTATGGTTCTATGATTCTATTTAGTTTTGTTTGTGATCTTCCTGTTTGAGTCCCAATAAATACTTTTTCTTTAATTACCTTCTGATCATCGATATGCGCGAGCAGCTCAGCACTGCGCTGTTCCTTGTGCCGGATGCACTCCATCAGCATCTGTCTCTTGATCTTCGACTCCAGTGACTTTTGGTACTGCATGTACTCATAGTGGGACTTCTCTTCGCGCCGCTTTTCAACTATGTAGCGCTTGTACTGATTTAGGGTTTCTGCTTCAACCTGGGGTTTAATTAATTAATTTAATGGAGTGAATGATAGAGTTACGGCTGACAGGAGAGAATATAACCCTAGTAACAAGGGGCGAAGGTAGGAAAATGATGATGATGACGTACCCATTGAAATTATGATAGCAGCTCAAGGACACTGAACGAGACACCATAGAAAGGTATATTGTTATGACGCCTATGGGCTTTTAGTGGTCCTGAACGAGTTCGGGCAACTAGTTTATGAGCGATAAAATTGCATTCACCCACTCTTCCAGGTAAAATCATTATTTAAAAAAATCTAATGGAGACACAGCTCTGATTGTCAGTTAAAAAGTTTAGATTAGACTGAAGAAAGCAATGATTAGGTGCGTATGAATCATAATTATTGATGAGTGAAAAAACGGTAAGATATTTGCTGTTAGTAGGTATCTATAATACAAATGGAGTTGTCTATAAATATATTGCTCGACGCTGCGCCGTAACTGCCTTTTGTCACACCCAAGCTGTTACACATACCTACGCACTAGTTTTTTTTTTTTTTTTTTCCTTCTGGCTTCGCACGGTTTGTGCATTTAGCCAATGTCAAGTTAGTTCTTGTATAATATTGATGAAATGAATTATAAATGTATGATGATGATATCCCCGCCTACTCCCCTTGAGTTTCAGTAAAGATGTGGCACTTTACTGAGTCCTCACGCGGATTTCTTGAGAGAACTTGAAGCGAAGTTGCACTGTTTTGTTTCATTTGCCTACACTAATGCACGTTCACAAACACTTAATGGTTAATAATCCACCATTATTACACATTAATATTCGGCTAAACACTAATTTTGGAAAATTAAACAAACTGCTGAACATGACGCTTCACTTTCCCGCCAAGAAGTCCCTACGCACTTTTTTTTTTTTTTTTGGTTCCTTCTGGCTTCGCACGGTTTGTGCATTTAGCCAATGTCAAGTTAGTTCTTGTATAATATTGATGAAATGAATTATAAATGCATGATGATGATATCCCCGCCTACTCCCCTTGAGTTTCAGTAAAGATGTGGCACTTTACTGAGTCCTCACGCGGACTTCTTGAGAGAACTTGAAGCGAAGTTGCACTGTTTTGTTTCATTTGCCTACACTAATGCACGTTCACAAACACTTAATGGTTAATAATCCACCATTATTACACATTAATATTCGGCTAAACACTAATTTTGGAAAATTAAACAAACTGCTGAACATGACGCTTCACTTTCCCGCCAAGAAGTCCCCCTACGCACTTGTTAGCTATTTTACTAAAAAAGGCGCCAAAAGCCAAAACCATAAATATTTTATTATATTTTTTATCATTGATACGCTAGCGTTTGACCACTATCTCAGCTGATGGTAAATGATGATGTTTATTTTTATTTATTCAAAATCTGTATTAACAATAACATACTTAGTCTGCCAAACTGCTTATCAGTTTGTCGGCAGCAGTTCTCGTCTAGCAATGGATTACAAATTTTGAAAATTAATATGCCTTATCTTAATAAAATTGTGCTAAGTAAACTATAAAATAAATACCTACAGTTCAGATCAAAAATCTCACATTAAAAAAAAAAAAACAAAACTTTTTCTATGGACACAATGAGAGATAATGTTTTTGTAGAACTCTTTTAAGTTGATCCTTAGGCAATAGACTTGACATGCGATACCACACGAAACTCGTGCGTGGCTCCGGCTCCCGACCCGCTCCGCGCCCGACCCGCGCACGCGTTTCGTGTTTTAATGTCATTCATATGAATACATGGAATTCAGCCCGCCGTACTGCCGCCCCGACCCGCGCCCGTCCCACACCCGCCCCACACCCGCCTTCTGTGTATGTTGAGCTTTAATCTTGTTAATGAGTAGCATGAAGTTTTGCACAAATACCGAATATTAGATCATACATTTCATCATTTCAGCCGAAAGACGTCCACTGCTGGACATAGGCCTCCCCCAAAGGGGGGGGATTTGCCATAATCGCCACGCTTGGCAGGCGGGTTGGCGATCGCAGTATGGTGTTAAAATGCATAGAGAACGCTGCTGCCCATTCTCTAGTAAGTCCCTTAGTCGCCTTTTACGACACCCACGGGAAGAAATAGGGCGGTACTATTCTTTACGTCTGGCACCACACGGACTATTAGATGGATTGTTATATTGGGATGATAGTTCATAATTTTTGCCGACAGGAAATCCCATTGAGCACACGTGGCTTGTTACAGAATAATAATAATCAAGCCTGGGCTAACGATTTCTCTTTGTTCTTTCTCCTTCTGCCACAGCTGCCGGAACTGGTCAGCGAGTTTGTCTCTCTCGATATCTTCGTCTCTCTTCCTAGCTAGGGCTGCAAGGAGTTTCCATTCTTTCTCGGGGATAGAGTCGACGATGTCTGTACTGCAGTTTTCGTAGTCGAACGACTGAATCAGCTGGGATATGGAGCTGCGTACTGGAACAATAACAAGGATTTAGAATAGAGAATAGTAGAATAGAATACTCTTTATTATGTACTTACACATTTTATTATGGTTACATCCACATTTCGCCAGTTATGTTTAAGTGCCATGTAATAGGGGGCGAGTCTTTTACCATCAACCGGGCACAAAATCTAACTCCGAGCTGATACTGAGAAGTTCCGAATGGAAAGACCCAATAACACTTTGCCCGACCTGGGAATCGAACCCAGGACCTCATTCTCAGCAGTAGCGCTTGCGACTTGAGATTTGTTCACTCATATTGTTTGTGAGATATCTGGAAGCTTCAATGAGCCAAAAGAGACGTACGAAAACATACGGCAGAGGGTCCTTCAATGAGCCAAAAGGGAGATATCCTTACGTACAAAAACATACGGCAAAGGTTTCTTAAAAAAGTGTTTTATGGAAAGAGCCTGAGATTTTACGACTATAATTGTTTCAGTTCATGTCTTGCCAACACTGTTTTACTAGGCGCTAAAGATACACGCTGAGACCTAAAAATTGTGTCATTTGCACAAGAATGCCATAACAAATCCCACACGGAACAAATATCATTTGGATGGCCTACGATAAACAACCCCGTCTCTTGATTGACGTTCAAAAGTGCCTTTTATGTTGAAATAAACAATTTGACTTTGACTTTGGATGGCTATACTCATGATAACTACCGTATTAATGATATCCAATAAGTTTGACATTTACGCAGTTGGATAAACTCATTGAAAATACCAAAAATAGTTACTATAGTAAATCTTTCGAAGACTAAGCGGGATCCTTTAAAAATGTGGCAATTATTTAACAGACTCTCAAAAAACAAAACGGAAATCAGCAGTGGGCCATCAAAGATGAAATTCCATATCGGGTAAAACTACAGACATCAAAGAAATTTGTGAGTGTTTTAATTATTTTTTCTCAACAATAGGAAGCGATCTAGCTAACAAAATACCAAAAAACTCTAATAACTATAATGCATTGCGGACTCCAACAAATAGTAAACCTAAAACAAACCGCGATCAATTACAAAAACGAAATCCGACCAGTACAAAAATGAAGTATTAAAAATACTGAATCAGCTAAAGACAAACACTAGTACAGGTAGTTTGGATGGGATTAACACGAAAACTATAAAATGTAATAAAGATTTAATTGAAATCTATGAGTCTGAAGACTTTAAGACTATAATTGTTTCAGTTCATGCCTTGCCAACATGGTTTTACTAAGCGCTAAAGATACACGAATACCAAAACAAATCCCACACGGAACAAATGTCATTTGGATGGCCTGCAATAAACAACTCCGTCGCTCGCTCTAATAATATTCATGATAAAATGATAACCGTAAGTTTGACATTTACGCAGTTGGTTACTCTTTAATGAAATATATGAGTCTTGGGCCGCGCACGGGCGTGTCAAGACGTTTGTGACGACAAGACTTGATAAATTATGTCAGGTCAATTTGCACTAGTATTTTATGACAAAACAGTTTTATCGCTCAAACTGTAATAAAATGTGTGACTCAAGTCATGTCACAGTAGGTCGTGCTCGCCCCGCTGTTCTAACCACACGATGTATATCAAGAGGACACAATAGCTGGCTCATCGTGCGTTGATAGAGCAAGAGTAAACAATTTTCTTTCTTCCAATTATGTTATTAGAATTATATAAATTTCCCATGCAAATATGCAATACATCTTACCAGTAGTACATACAGGTGACTTCTTCCTCGGAGACAGGCCGGGCCGGCGCGGACTTTCTGTTATTATTTTATAACAAAACACCATTATTCCTACTTCCGCAGTTTGTTTAAACCGTGGGAAACTTTTTATTGACACTTCTTATTGTATGCGCTAGCTGTTCTTGTGTTTATTGGAAGATTTTGATGCAATTACGGGTCAGAGAGTAGAAGTTATTAAAACTATAGGAAAATTCCACCTGTAAGGGGGTGAAATGGGTTGAAGGTTGTATGTAGACGGAGCTAGTAATAAAATATATATAGCCAGTAATCTAAGGCGATGCAAACAAGGTTTTGGGGTTGGTCTTGTAAAAGGACCTGGTAGGTCCTCCCCAGCCCCTCCATCAACTGATGGTTTAGGTGAGGTAAAAATCCAACACTCACCGGGCTTATGGAAAGGCAGGGAAAGCTTTTTGAAGATTTTCTCTCCAAAAACTAAAAAAAAAATTGGTAGAAATATTTATTCTGTGCTTTTGTGTAGATTATCTTAAAAGTTCATGTAGTCTCGGATCCTTAACCGCAACTAAAGAGGTTAATACACGAGCATATGCTCGGGTATCTATTCATATTGCAAAGGTGTATCTATTCATACACGAATTCTCTTAAGGGGTCATTGTACTCATCATTATGAACAGTTGAAAGTTGAAATCGCAAAAAAAGACAGAAAAAGTTGAAATCGAAAAAAAAAATCAGCTCCCTACATTTATGTTCGGTTAACTCGTCAAAATGTAGGGAACAGCTGATTATTTTTTCGCGATTTCAACTTTGGTCCCATGGTAAAACTTGTTCATAACGATGAGTACAATGACCCCTTAAGAGATTTCGTGTATGAATAGATACACCTTATAAAGGTGTTAATATCCTCCAGCAGATAACATCAGTCTGCAGTCATCTGCCACCAATCGTGGTAATGCCATTACCCCCAGGACTATTCACTGTAACGGACTGCAGCCATGTCTTGCAGTAGACTTTTAACAGGCTAACACGCACTAAATAACCTTGTTTGCACCTTGCCCTTGGCCTTAAACACAATAAAAACAAACTAGGGAGACAAATAAACTATTCAAGAATGCTTTTTGCACATTTAAAGCACAGTTTTAAGCACTTTTTTTTCACAAAACTATCACATTATGGTTTATTGTCGTCGACAACTTACGACGGACTTCGTTGCTACGTTTGTATCGATTTAACATCAGGTATCAAGGTTAACTTGTACATATAACTACTAACAAGGTATGTATAAAATCACGTAGGTAGGTAAATACTAGCTGCAGTGTCTGAAAGATAGGAGTTAAAAGAAAATGCAGTGAAAACTGTGAAATGCATGAAAATGGCGAATATTCATTCTTCATTTGTTTACAAAAACCGGCCAAGAGTGAGTCGGACTCGCACACGAAGGGTTCTGAGTTCTGCACCTCAGAACAATATTTAACGCTACATATTTTTAACAGCAAAAAAACGCCTAAAAAAACACGTTTCTTGTATGGTGGGAACCCCTTTAATTTTTATTAACTTTGTTTTATAGCGGCAATAGAAATACACAATCTGTGAAAGTTTCAATCTGTCTAACTATTAAGCCGGGTCTGCTGCGCCCATAGTTGCGTGTTTCAAACAGTTACAAACATGTTTCAAACACGATTTGTATGATTTTGATTGAGGCCACGCCCCCAAATCGTGTTTATAACTGTTTGAAACACGCAATTATGGGCGCAGCAGACCCGGCTTTACGGTCCATGAAATACAGCCCGCTGACAGATAGACTGACGGACGGACAGCGGAGGCTTAATAATAGGGTTGTACTCGTAGGAGCCAATGGTTGTAGGCGCCGTATTCTATCACTTTGTTAATATTTGTTTAGTTATGGAGTACACAGAAAGAACCACAAGTTGAGTGTAAAGTTATATTAAAATGTAGAGGGTTAACAAGTTTAAAGTGGTAGTTGGTTGACTCGATATGCATAGCTTAAAACGCTAGGTAGGTATCATCATCTGCCAGGGTTACGAGTCAGTCCGAAGGGGATATCGTGGCCCTGGCACACAGGCATTTGAAGGAACACGGTAGGTTTTAGTCAGTAAAAGTCTGACACTCCCTCCCGCTCCGCTCAGAGCGGGAGAAGTTATTTGATGATTTCCCACCCAAAAAAAAAAAAAAAGTTAGGTATCATCATCATCATTTCAGCCAAAAGACGTCCACTGGACATAGGCCTCGCCCAAATAGGGGGGAGGGATTTGCATAATCGCCACGCTTGGCAGGCGGGTTGGCGATCGCAGTATGGTTTTAAAAATGCATAGAGACCGCTGCTGCCCATTCTCTAGTAATTCCCTTAGTCGCCTTTTACGACACCCACGGGAAGAAATGGGATGGAGCTATTCTTTACCTCCGGCACCAAATGGAACAGGTAGGTGGTTAGGTAGGTATAATTAATTGTAACATAATATTTGTGACACACGACATTCAAGTAGGTTGCTGCGTTCGCAAAGTAAATGTGCGGTTGATGAGACGAAACTGTGCAGACGTGATGTGATCAGTACGCCAAGTGTAAGTTTGCAAGAGAGTAAACGTAACTATTTCGTTTGCATTAAAATTTGACCGATAGATCATAATGCTAAGAATATAAGCGTGAGAATAAAAATCTTAACGCAAACGCGCTAGTTACGTTTACTCACTTGCAAACTTACACTTGGGGTACTGAATCGATATAAAAACAAAAGATAAAATAGAATAAAAACGGCCAAGTGCGTGTCGGGCCATGCCCAATGAAGAGTTCCGTAGTTGGGGGCGGTTTAGTATGGGACAACATGTTTGAGCAACACCACCCAACCATACTATGTAGTAGTACTAAATTAGGTTGATCTTCAATTTTTTTTAAAATATTTTTATAATTAACTAGCTTTTCTCGGCCCGGCTTCGCACGGGTACCGCTAAGTATCTACCCTACCCATCTACCCTACCTACCTACTCTAAAAGAAAAAAAAGTATCCTATGTCCGTCTGCTGGTACTAAGCTACCCAATGATGTTATTACCTTCAGATGCGTTACCCGCGCTCAATAATGGCAAAGTAAATACCAGGCAGTTGCCTGCGATGAAATTAGTCGCGCACCGTCCAGTGACGCGCCTACACGTCACAATCACTCGCAATTCTCAGCAATTATTTGTGAAGAAAATGCCTTCCCGTGTCTATACACGATGTACAAATTACACTACTACTGTGGGAGTACGGAAAAACGTCTCATTTCATGCTTATGTACTTATTGTATTTTTTTATTTTAAGAAAACGTTGTTTTGTTTTGTACTTGTACAGCCAGTCAGCCATTTTTCCTGACTGCTGCGACCGACGCGTACGCGCCAATGAACATGCAGCAATGAGCATGTCTTTTTTGCGTCATGTTTACCGCAAATAAACGTATTTTCTTTCTTTTCAGCTAGTGACGTAACTAAATATGTATGTTCATCACTTTCTAACAACAGTTATTGGTATAGGTCTTTCCTTTTCTTCGCGCACTGTATGATACGCAAGTAGGTGTTTTTGAGTGCACTTTATTCGTCATTGAAGCTACCCCTCCACAAATTTTCAGCCAAATCGGTCCAACCGTTCTGGAGTTATAAATGGTGTAACTAACAACTTTCTTTTATAGAGTATGTAACAAAAACCCTGTTGTTCCTTTTAGGGACGTATACATTTACCTACAAGCACAACATTGGTGGAATTATAATTAAAACAAATTAAGTATTGGCTAGTCGAGAAGTCAAAATCAAAGAATGAAAGAGGTTAGAAATCAGTTAAACATTACAAATATTAATAATTAAATATTTATTTGAATTATTTTTGTTGAACTGTTTTTGAACTGAATTGCTTTATTACGTATGTATACCATTCTTAAAACGTAGGTAGAAAGAACAACAGGGTTTTTGTTACATATTGTATATAAAGATTATTTTTTGTTTTATTTTTTATTTTTGCTGGGTTCCTTTATCGATACTGAATCAATTCCTTTAACGCACTGTATAACCATAACTGTGCGTTAGCTACGTAGGTATTCGAATTAGTTAGGTACTAGAATATCAAAACCAGACTACATAAAGATACTACGTATAACACAACTGCACGACACATATCCATCGGGAAGCTGTCAAAATCGAACATTCAAAGGCATTTAATTCAAAGGGATGGTACACACGACCTTCGATCTATAATGTGCTATTATTGATCGAAGGTCCATGGTATAAAATGATTGTAAATAATTAAATAGCACTCACGATTTTGGCGGCTCATTCAAGATATCAGATGAAGTAGATTATCGGATTCCTCGCTTGAACTCATATTATTATTTTGTAAATAACAGTCGGAAAGTCGCAACAATCTTTGACATTTCTAATAAGAAAATGGCGCAAATTTGCAAATGGCGCCACGTGTACATGGTGAAAATTAGTACTACATCTTTCGTCTCATTTTCTCTGTATCAATAGGTAAAGTGAGATAAACGTATCGAGCAAAAGCGCTCCCAAGGAGGTTCGATCATTCAGCTTATTTATTCTCGTAATTTGAAACTCCTTGGTGGAATTCTTACATAATTTTTATGGTAATTTAAAAAAACCGTAAAGGATATACGCACGGCGCTATACAACGAAGGGGGCGGTTAAACATGTACTTAGGTGAGCATACCTAAGTATTTTTTTTTACACTACACTACATAAAGAAGCAATAAAATGCAACTAGGTACCTAAAGTTGAATTAATAATTCACTGGAGGATACTGACAGGTGCTAGCTGTCACTTAGTTAAATATTATGGAAATATTTATTGTATTCTAGACTTTTACACTTATTATTGTTTTACACTAATATAAACCGATTAAGTAACTAAACGATCACCATTACAATAAAATTGCAATAGTTGTCAGAATTTTCTACGTTCATATCAATCACCTTGGTACGAGTACGTCAATTGGCTTCATTATTCACAACTAGCTATTAACAGTGTTATTAACAGGCTTTGTATGTGTACACATAGTTATGGAAGAGGGAGGACTTCTGTTACAGGTATCTCAATATTTAAAAGAGGCCTTCTTTTAGTAAATATAGAGATACCGGTAACAGAAGACCTTCCTTCCTCTTCTACGACTTATTTGTTAAAACCTGTTGATTATTAAATAAAAAACTTATTATTAACTTATTATTACTATCTAACCCTCGGCCCCCGACAAAAAAACAAGCGTGTACGTCAACGCAATAAAAAAATACGGTGATTTATGCGACATATTTTTACACTCGCAAATAAATCAAAACCTATAGGGTAGGTACTTCCCGTTGCCCTAGAGTCATGAAATTTGGCAAGAAGCAAAGACTTTTTCATTTACTTGTGCTGTGAGACACAGCACAAGTAAATGAAAAAGTCCGAAAATCGTTAATTTGTAGTTTCACCTCAAAAAAATATTTTATTTAGCGATTACAAACTTACATTTGCAGTTGGAAAATTGACCATGGCTTATATCGATGTATGGAAGAACATGTTTTTCAAGTACAAGGTTATGTTTGTTTTTGGGTTAAATTCATCCCAACTACGGAACCCTTCATTGTGCGTGGTCCGACACGCACATGGCCGGTTTTTTGTTATAAGTAAGTATCGTATAAACTTTCATGCATTTACTAAAAAGCTCTTATTTTGACATTACATTGCAAACACAGACTTCAATTTTATTTATTTGTATAGATTTTAATATACATCAATAATAATAACCATATTTCACATTTGTTAGCGGATGTAAGTGAATTACAATTTTACTAGCGTTTTATTACGTTGTAGTAATGGCCAATGACTTCCTGGCAATTTCCTTAATTATACACTTTACGACACCCGCACGCGTCACGCTTCTTTCGAGTTCTATAACATGAAAATGGTTTGCTCAAACAAACATTTTATGAAAGAGAGGATAGAGTTCCATGGAAGAAATATTCAAGCCACTCCGAACCAGACAAATAATTATGGTGGAACCAATGATGATACCAAAAATGAATGATGGTTTAGATGCGTTTATACCTGCGCTCAATAATGGCAAAGTAAATGCCAGGCAATTGCCTACCATTTACAATAATAATAATTATTATTACGTACGCGCCAATGAACATGCAGCACAGCTAGTAACGTAACTAAATATGTATGTTCATCTCTTTCTAACAACAGATATCGGTATAGGTCTTTCCTTTTCTTCACGCGCTGTATGATTATTGTATGCAAGTATGTAGCTACAATCATGGCTTACGCTGTTTTTGAGTGCACTAATGTTCGTGTATGACGCGTCTATTTCTAATACGTCATTGGGTGTAACATAATGATTCATATTCACTTGACCATTTTTCTGACGGGAGTCTCGATTTTCATTAATTTCCTTATTCATTGTGATTGCTAATTCTTAGGCCGACACAAGTTGACCTTTTCAGTGGCAAAAAAATTACCATTTGAGTTTGTATCAGCGCTACTTTACGCCAGAATTCCCTTTAGGTATAGCGCTGATACAAACGTAAATAAATTAAATGAATAAGTAAATTAATATTTTGGTTAGCGTTTCACGAAAATTATCACAGCATAGGGACGTTTCAAGTTACCCATTACCTAAAAATAGGAGTCCCAATTATGTGCCGCTGGAGAAACACGATATTATCGCCTGAATCAAACAGCTGCCACGAAAACATGTAACGTAAAGATCCTATTTGACCCTGAACCCCGCACAAGGTGTAAACTAGTGTGAATAGCCTTTACACGGAATTACTTACACGACAAAATGAGAAAATAAACTAGCTACCAATTCTTACCTGCTGGTACAGTATAGATGTTGAGCTGGATGTTCAGGACTCTTAGATACGTCGTTCCCAAGACTGCAGGAAATCATTCAGGCCATCAAAACTAGTCCAGTCAGTACTTTCCTATTGTATACTGTCTGGGGTGGTGCAGCCAAAACAAAATTTCTAGCGGTGGAAAGGGCACAACACGCTCTTATCAAATGCATGTACTTAAAAAAAAAGAGATATTCTACTGAAGACCTATTTCGACTTAGTAACTTGCTCTCAGTCAGGAAACTTTACATTACACAAATTATATAAAAAAAAACATTAGTCTCTTTCTTATGATCCCTAGCATACTGACAAAAAGAAGGAAAGATATGATATTAAATATCCCTAGGACAAGGACTTTGCTTGCCAGTATGCAATTTAGTAAACGATCTGCTGCGCTATATAACAAAATCAATAAATACATCTATATTTACCCAAAAAACTACTATGACAGTAAAAAAATAATAATGGAATGGTTACAAGCGCTTACCTACAATGAAACCGAAACACTTCTGAAACCTTGAGACATACCTACACACACTCACACTCACGTACTCTCACTCACACCTACAGGCTACACTTTCACTTACATATAGGTATTCACACACATACTTACACCCACTCATACACACATTTGATTTACCTAATTTAAGTTAATGTTAATTTATGTAGTTTTGGCATAAAAATTATACGTTTTTGCTTTATAAATAACATGTCTTGCTATGGAAGAGCGGACTCTCCTAATACAGGCACTATCTGCCTAAAAGGAGGACCCAATCATAAAATTGTTTATACCTGTACTTGTTTTACCAATAAACTATTTTTATTTATTTATTTTATTTTAAGCCAGGGCCCTATACCACAAAACACAATAACGGCTACACATCAAGCTATACATTTCCAGTATAAGCTGATCTCGCTTCGTATAGGATTTCGGTACAGTGCGAGATCAGCGTAAACTGGAAATGTATAGCTTGATGTGTAGCCGTGTGTACCAGCCACACAATTGTAACGGAATAACTTTACAAAAGTTAGCAGGTTTGAACCCAGACAGGTGCTTTCATCATCATCATTATCATTTCAGCAGAAAGACGTCCACTGCTGGACATAGGCCTCCCCCGTAGGGTTTACCATAATCGCCACGCTTGGCAGGCGGGTTGGCGATCGCAGTATGGTGTTAAAATACATAGAGAACGCTGCTGCCCATTCTCTAGTAAGTCCCCAAATTAACAATTTTGTAGAATTATAGACTTTTAGTGGTAGTATAGACCCTTCGTTATGTTTCTAGAGTATTGTATTTTGATTATTTTGCGCAGGTATACTCGTATCAAATATCAAACAGTAATATTAGTTAAGAACACAAAACACGAGAGAATATTATCAGCGCTTATCTGTTTCGAAGATATCGCAGTTGATAAGCGCCAGTCGAAAACACACCGCGGGGCGGTGATGACGTCTGACATGGACAAAGATAAGCCAAAACCACCCATCATCAGACGACCTGATGTCTTGAGGAAACTCAACGCGGACAGTTTGTTCATGATAGAGCGAGGTCTGCTCGGAGACCTCCCTAAAAAACTCAAACCACCTCCATTAGTACCATCTAGAGCGCAATCTCATGAACTCGCCGTAGCTGATCGTAAACCATCTGGACTCTTATCTGCATGTCTGCCCATCCCGGATTCACCTGTCTCGGAGAGAGTGTCGTCATCCGATGAAGAAATTTCTAGTTCTCCGCTGAAAAAATCATTCAGCTTTCGCGATAGACTCTCAAGAATAAGTTTCTTTAATAAAGACAAAGAAAAAGAAAAGCCAAAATGGAAAACAATCGTGGAAAGCGAAAAAATCGAAGACCCAGTGAAGATCATCGAAGCGCCGAAGCTAACGCCAAAGAGATCCGACACCAAAGCGGAACAAGACTACAAAAGCAATAAACGTTTTTGGTTTTTCAGAAGCAAAGAGCTTTCTGAAAAAAGAGAAAAAGGTCACAGGCCCGTCTACACACGCAGCAAAAGTTTCGAATTCCTGCCCAGAGCTGCTATCGAAGAAGAGGAGGAAGAAATGTCACCAAGAATAAAGAAGAATAGTTCATCACACCTGTTCGGAAGCAGTGATACTATGGGTGATGCTTGGACATCCAACGAGAGCCTCGAATATATAGCCAACATTTATCATGACAGTGACGACGGTGTGTTCCTTAAAAGTATTAAAGAGCTGGCTTCGGACCACTCGTGTGATAATTCCAGTACATCAATCCCAACGTCTGGATCTAGTGTTAATGCTAGGAGCATTTTGAAAACGGAATCAGTTGAAAATGTTTTCAACGAGTTTAAGAAGGCTGTCGAATTATTTAGTGAAACTTATCTCAGTGATTGCGAGCCGTATACAAAATCGAAGGATTTAACCATCAAGCAGAAGAGAAAGAGTTCTTCTTTCGCAACGTTACCGTCTCCGAAAGTAGTGCAAGTGAATAAAATGAGTGAGGCCAGTGAGGACTTTAAGAAAGAGTTGTCCAGAGTGTTAAGTATTAAACGTGAAGTGCGGACGGCCAGGAGAGGTTCAGTGACAGACTGGTTTGTGCTAGAAGATAAGGTAGCTGCCCCTACTACCGTTCCAGAGTCTAACAAATACAGGAGGGGACAGAAGAAAGACGTGAACCGAGTTCGAAGAATCAGCTCGACGAAATATGTAAGTGGACCTTTTTATCTGATTGATAGTAACGTGTTGCACTATGATAAGCACGTTTGAACGCTGATTAGCAATATTATCTTTGTTAGGTCGTACTTGTCATTGTTGTGTATATTTTTCGAAATGGAAACTTTGGACAGTTTGAAGATGTTAAAGATGTTTTTACTCAAGACAACATGACATGAACATCATTGTCATGATCTTAATCATTTTCTTAGCAACCATTACCTATTTTAATCGAGTAGTAACCGCAGGGTAATAAACACATATAAAATGAAAATTGACCGCAATGGGATTTCTTTATTTTTACTTTTTTTTGTCACCCCCGTTCGTTGCGTTATTTACGTTGTTGAGCAAACTAATTAGGTTTCATTCTACCTACTCCATGATAATATTAAAATGTTCTCAAAGTACTCCACTCCATTTTAATCAAAAAGCTAATTTAATTAAATATGTACCGGATTTATGTTAAGAATTTTTGCGACTGACTGTAATATATGTGACTGTATTTGTAAATAAATACATGGAGCAGTTTAAGAATTGATATAGAATAATTGGAGGAGTACTTTTAGAATAATTCCAGATACCTATGGATCAGAATGGGAACAAAATAATAAGTATTTTTAAATAATAATAATTCCTTGGAGTAACTCGGGAATTAATGTATGAGATTCTTATCTTTTAACAACAAAAGAATGGAGTACTTTGGGAATAACCCGGAAAATCCTAGGATAATATGGTATTAATAATTTGATACCAAGATAATATTTATCTAAATAATGTCAACTTTATATATTTATTTAAATGCCTTAAAACTATAATTACAGGTCTTAACCTAATGCGATAGCCAAGTCACACACACAAATATTGTTAAAAAACTCAACTATTAGCTGGTCGATTCGGACATAGTTTGAGTGTTTAGTAGTTAGCTCCTGTAATTACAAACGATTTTCAATAAACTTATAAACATCATGCTTATTTGCTACATATTAAATACGGCTAAAAACTTAATTTCTTCGCTCCAGTAACACATCGTCGTAATCAGGGCACGCGTTGCCCTATTTTACCAATTAGATTACTGCCATCTTATCGGCAGTTAGTCGATAACGGGGCGGTGTGAGTCGATAACCAATGATTGCTACACTTGTACCAACAGCTACACATCAAGCTATAAATTTCCAGTATACGCTGCGCTGACCTCTCATTGTACGGAAATCCTTTATAATGCAAAGACTCAAACTCAACTCAAACTCAAAGCATTTATTTCAATTAAACCATTTACAGGCACTTTTGAATTGTCAAGAAGTCGGTCAGTTACAAATATGAAGCTAGTTGCTCATTCCAAATAGTAGGTTCCTATGGAGAAGAACGGGCAAGAAACTTCACGGACACTCTTTTAAATTAAAATATTGATCAAAAGTATTACTTTTTTCTGATAAAAAGGTTACTTACATCATTCATATTGAAATTATACATGTGAGAACGATGCAAAACGTCAGAAGCGTCCGTAATAAAAAGAATAAAAACAAAAAAAACAATTCAAAACTAAAATAATTAAAAATAAGCCGTGGCAGCTAAGACAATGCGAGATCTTGATGTGTAAGAGTGTGTACCAACCCTTGGTTATTTGTTGTGATACCGCTATTCTTTACTCTTGCGAAGTCGCTGACTATTAGGGTTTTCGTGTGTAAGGGACCTTGATTCTAAGGATTATATACAGCGTGGCGCTTTAGTAGCGACAATAATTTAACACACGTATACAGTTTCGCCTTTACGTTTTATGAAAATATTTTATATTCATTAAACGTTATTATTTATTGATTTATTTACAATTTTCTAAAATAGCATCTTGGAGCAACTTATACTTAAAGAACGTAGCGCAGAGGTAATAAGCCGGGGTTATGGATCATAACATCGAATCAATGAAATTAAAACAAATAACGTGCAAGGAGTAGGGTAATTGAAGGAAAGAGATAGCTTTATTATTTAGTTGGTTTGATTTTTTTTAATTTTTCAATTTATAATTATCTTTCTTTTTTTTTTATAATATATTTTAAAATATATTTTTTTTACGATGACTAGCCACTAGACCTACCAGTGTGTCAAATTAATGGCGCCACTGTAGGGGCACGCTGTATTCCTATGGGTATCAACTATCAATGCTTCGTAACTTACTGTAAATTAATAGCTACATTGACTGCCTCGTTGTCCATCTGGAATTTCTCAGTAGCAGCCCGGAGTCTGGTTTTGTGCCCGGCTGATGGCAATAGGCTCGCCCCCTGTTACCTACCGACTTTTAATGATTTTATACTGAAGATCACGTCTAAACGAGTAGTGTTAATGATTTGAAAAAAATATATGTTAAATTAGAACATTTTCTCAATAACTTATTATGTGAATATTTTAGATTATGTTTATATTACATAGTGAGATTTATTTGTAAAGTTATGTCTAACGCGGATAAAAAACTGAGTATGATGAATCTACCAAGCGTATTTTTCTGAAACCTTCACAAATTTTAAGATAATTTTATTATTAATCTTTTAGTATACGCGTTTTATTAAAATACCTTTTGTTTTGTGTATAATAAATTAATAATGCGTCAAATTGGGGACAGCGCTCCTTGATGGGCGAGTCCTATTACTGGCCGATCGTACGACGCGTTGCGTGAGCTCAGTACATAACACGCAAGCTAACCACTCAAGGTCCCTGGCATATAACGACCAATTGGAACCGTGCACCCAGCTTCTGACGTTTCATAAGTGCCCATGTAGGCTTATGTGAAATAAAAATATTTTTGATTTGATTTTATTTTGATTTAACTGCGTCTTAAACATAACTGTCGAAATGTGGGTGTTCTAAAGGTACACCTCTGCCTAACCCTTCCGAGAATACAGGTGTGATGTTATGGTATGTCTAACTATAACCATTTTTTTTCCACATTAAAAAACGCATCGTCTCTCTGTTTATCTGTCCCATAGTGCTCATATAATTATGCCCGAGATTCAATTGCACGATTAACTTTTATATATTTATTTTGTCTTGCCAGGTTGTATTTAATACAAATTATTATTAATTTATTGTATGTCTAGATAGTGTCGCGCTGCAAAATAACTAAAACAAGCAGGCCAGCTTTGTTATGCTGGTGTACGTGACAGCTACGTCTTAAAATCGTCACGTCATTGTGCTGTCATTGTTTTATTCTATAGTGCGTGCATTTTGTCGCCAACAGTTGGACGCAATTTTTTTTCGACGAGTTTACTGCTCGAGTGTATCTAAACATACAATACAGGATGTTACAGAAACTGCGTGCCATAGCTTAGGGGGCTTATTTTCCTGGGTTTCTTTATCGATACTGAACCTACCCCTAAGCTATGGCACGCAATTTCTTTAACACCCTGTATACATAATATCTTTGACTAAAGGTTAGTAAACATATGTACAGATAGTAGTACCTTATAAACCTACAGTTAAACTAGAAACTGCACCACGTTAATAATATGGCTGTGCACTTGTTAAAGAGAGCATGACTAGTTTGTGCAAAGGGGAATCCGAAACCTGACAAAAGGTGGAACACAAGAGGACGAATATTGTCTAGATTAGCTGGTGGATGATATTACAAGAAAAACAGGCTCGTATTCAAAATATCCGGATATCGTTCTGGATGTCTGCGAATTATCCGGATAGTAAAATGGGGCGGATAATTGCATGCTCTAATCATAACATGTCTTTTACGGCGCCCTTTTCTGGGTACCATTTTAGATAACCACAAGTGTCCAAACGAATTAAAGTTAAGCGTCCATGAAAACAGCAGTCAACTCAATAATCAACCGCTTGTTACGTGTCGCGATAATGTGTTCCCTATTCAAATTGTTTATTTGCAAGAAAATACATAGTTTACACAGGAAGATCTTACAGCTTTAAAAAGTCATTGCATTCTGCCTGCGAGCAAGCGTGCAAATTATTCATGTTTATAAGTCACATTTATTATGCAGATTCTATTAATAGTACCTACATTATTATTACAACAAATATTTACATTATTATTTCATTATTATCACATTATTTTCATGCATTATTATTACATACAAATTTCCTTTACTAAAATAATTTCACTAACAAATATTTATTTATTTGAAAAGTTGTTTGACGCTAAGTATGTAAACACTTTTTTGTAACCACTCTGACAAACTTGTTTTAAAAACAAGTTTGTCAGACTTGTTTTAAAAACAAGTTTGTCAGACTTGTTTTAATTTAAATTGCTGCAGGGTAGTGCAGCAATTTAAATTCGTCTGGTAAATGAATATAGACACATAGTGAACACATTTTTCTTTTATATATCCTTATGACCAGGGGGCCTAAAATGGACGCTTTGGCAGAATCATAATATGAGTTGCGTACAATTCATATCCCGCAATTAATCTGTTTGACAGTTTTGTATGGAGTTTCATAAAATGGTCCACAAATTATGAATTACTTTAGTGAAGTCTAATGTCAAATAGCAGCTGTTATACAGATGAATTGCGGGATGTATGAATTGTACGCAGATCATATTATGATTCTGCCAAAGCGTCCATTTTAGGCCCCCAGCTGGCCGTTATAAGAGGTTGCCACTTAGCCCTTTTCTGTGTTGGTATAACCTCGATAAGTTGCTTAAAATAATGCATAATATGCACGTGTCTTTGTAAAAATGCCGATATCTCTCATTTACATACAGGGCAGTGGAAGAATTTTCAGTTTTTGAAAGAGGGGTTTACTTACAGGTTTAGGTTCAATCTTATTTGAAAATAAATTAAAGTATCCAATGAATAACCGAGAATCTATCGACGTTTTTGCTGTGACTGCGTCAGTATTTTCGATATAATATCGCGAAATTCTACGGATTGTTGATCGCATAAATAATAATATAATGAACTCCGATGCTACCAATGCTATCTTAGATGTTTTTCAGGTGTCATAATTATTTCACTCTGTTCTATGTAAAACAATAGTCATTCTTCTGCTTATCAATATCTATTCCTAAATTAAGGCTTCTACATACCAGCGCGACGCGACACGGCACAAAGGCCCCGCGTGTCGCGGGACGAGCGGTGCCTTTGTGTCGCGTCACGTCGCGCGACAAGTCGCCCCGGTATGTAGAAGCCTTTACTTGTTGGATCATTTACAGAATTTGTGGTGTCAAACTGGGTATGGAAGGTAGAAATAAAGCTTTTTTTTTGTTGTCTTGACGACGCTGGCAGAATAGTCGACATCGGATCAATTGCCAAACGAGAAAAAAAAATGTCATTTATTTGGCAATATTTGACTTTGACTGGCAAAGTATTTGTCATGATTGTTTTGCGTTCTTCAGTGGTTTGTCATTTATTTGGCAGTCCGCGTACATGAAAATTTGTATTCAATGACACTCGCCTGTAAGCTGATAAAAACTTCACTGATAACACACATGGATTAAAACGTAAAAAGTGCGATATTTCAATGGCGCCTAAATGAGGCCAATGCCACGAATGCCACTGCATTTTATGTTGGTCTTCATTATTTTACTGAAAAATTGTGCATTACTAAAATACATTTTATTGGAAGAAATTTTAGAATTATCAGATATTGTGAGAGTCATAGTGGTTAATGTCTAAAATTATTTTTTGAGGAAAGAGACATACCTACATGGAAATTTGAGTGGACCTGAACTGACAGCATTCACGCAAGGGGCTGTCATCGTGTAGCTCAATTCAAAGGTCAACAAGCCGACGAACTTACATCTTTTTTAAACACTAGCCGTGTTAAAAAACTTTATGAAATATCAATGAAAATGAAAACCTTTTATGTGCCTAAATAATGCAGCTTAACTTCCTTCTTTGTAGTTTAGACTATGGACATGACCGTGCCCATATCAAACCTTTGTGTCAAACTAGGACGCCGCTATTGTCAAGGTCGCCAAGGTTATCACATAATAGACTAAAGACCAAGGTCACTCATGTGAATCCTCCTGATGACAATAGAATGAATCTAGGCATTGTAGTACAGATTTTGTGGTATGACTAGCGACTAAAATAGAGTATAGACCTACTAATTGTTATACAGTGCTATACAGAGTACATTTTTGAGATGGGACATCTGGGCCTGAACTACCACCTATTATAACAGTATAATTTTGAGATGGGACATCTGGGCCTGAACTACAACCTATTATAGCAGTATAATTTTATCAGCATCAGAACTTTATTATTTTGCTGCTTGCTTCTATTACTGCTTCAGTTACACCCAAGTATAGAATTTGTTTTATGTTAGGTATGTATCATTCAATAACATATTTATATTGACCACCTGCGTAATTATTACACCTACTTACTATAATTATGACGTTCGCCACATACCGCAAATTGTTAAAATTATCAAAGCAACATTATAAAGATTTTCCGAGAAAACCGACACATAATAACGACCATAGATAGCGGCCGATAACGTAGATAGAATGTGAGCTATCGACAGCTTATCTATCGAGTGAATGAGATTGACGATAGCCTAGCGTCAGCTGATTGCATGTTTAGAATGACAAGACAACGTAAAGAGATGAGGAGGTTGGAATTGCGCAATGGCAGTTAATGTACAGGGTGGCAGGGACATCGATGCGCAACCTGTTACCGTGAATTCAGTACATGATTCTGGATCCCTGAGGGCTAATTGCGTAACACACTATCAGTAGGAATCGTTTCAATTTGACAGTTCAACAACATTCATTGCGTTATTTACGTTGCAGACATTTTTTTCTACCATAAGAAGCAATGGATTAGCTTACTTCAAAATCATTCCGAATCCGATTCAAACTGTGTTACGCAATTAGGGTGCTGGTTGAACATGGATGAAATATATCGTCGCTCACAAAAAAAAATCAAAACTGGTCCATACATTTTGACCGCGTAGGGCACTTTTGTATGAAACAGCTGTTTTTATTTTATTACCGACGGAAAAATTCCAACGCAGTGAGCCCAGAATTGACGGGGTCCGTTAGGGCCAATGCTTGCCAGGGTTACGAGTTTGTCTGAAAGGGATACCGTGCCCCAGGCAGACAGGCAACTGAAGGAACACGGGTTGGTTTTAGTCAGTAAAAGTCTGACACGCCCTGAGCTCCGCCCAGAGCGGGACAAAGAGGAGTTTCCCATCAAAAAAGGGGGCCCAGAATCATGTACTGAATCCATAGGAACAGATTGTGCGTCAATGTCCCTGCCAATCCGTACATGCAGAAGGACTGGATCTACGTGGTAGATTATTTTTACGGCCCTCTCCTCTCACAAGAGATGCCCGTGTCCTAGCAGTGGGAACGACATAGACTGATTATGCTATGGACTTGTTGTTGTATTATCAAACGCTTGCAACAGAAATAGGGCGACACACAATCTGACAAAGCAAATTAACCTTTTGACTGTCAGTAATAATTAGGAGACAGTCAGACACTTATCACGACCCAGATAATTATGTAATAATGTCTAATGAACTAATGAATAGTGATTCATTAATTGATTTAATATTTATTTCAGAACTCAATGTTTAGGTACAGACGCCAGCACATCAAGCTACTACAATCTGCCAAATTTATTTAAAAGATTTTCAACTTTATCGCTAAAGCATAAGGTTCAAGGTTGATTGGGAAAATTTGACAGTATCGGGTAGCTTGACCTGCTGGTGGCGTCTACATAAGTTTAGTGAGAAATGCAACCGCACTAAATGTAGGTATATTTTGTAGCTTTACAAAGATCTTTTGGCGCGTCGCCAAACTCGGAACTAATGCCGCCATCTTGTTTTTAGGGTTCCGTACGTCCTAATGAAAAACGGAACCCATAAACGATCACTGTCTGTCCGTCTGTCACTGGCAATTTGCTCCGAATCTACTAGACCAAAAACTTGAAAAGTACAAATATGAATTTCTGTGAATAAATGAAATTTGAATATGAGGAGCAGGATTACACCTTACGGCATTTCATACAAACTTTCAAGCCCTTGTTTTTAGAAATGAATGAACCGATTGAAATGAAACTTCATACGCATAAGCAGGATACAAACGTCTAAAAAGTTAGTTAAGAACATTTTCGTGAGGGTGTTATTTTTTTTGTTTTTTTATCATTTTAAAATAAATGGTTTTAAAGTTATGTATTTAAGAAAACAATTGAATAAAGACCACCTTTATCTTCAAAACTACTGCTAATGCTCAATTTTCATCTATGTTCTTAAATAAATTGAAAACTATTTATTTTAAAAATATAAATATAAAATATTTTTGTGAACCCTCACAACAAGCCCTTTCATGCCCCCCCCCAAAGTGACCCCTCATATTCAAAACTAATTTGTTTACGTTACACGTCCGTGTTTGGGTCACAGAAATTCATATGTGTACCAAAAATTTTAATCGGTCCCGTAGATTCGGAGCAAATCGGCTGTGACAGACGGACAGACAGACAGACGAGTGATCCTATAAGGGTTCCGTTTTTTTCCTTTTGAGGTACGGAACCCATTTTTTTTTTTTTTTTTGGGTGGGAAATTATCAAATAACTTCTCCCGCTCTGGGCGGAGCGGGAGGCCATGTCAGACTTTTACTGACTAAAACCCACCCGTATTCCTTCATTTGCCTTTGTGCCAGGGCCACGATATCCCTTTCGGACAAACTCGCAACCCTGGCAGGAGGTACGGAACCCTAATTATATGATATTTAGTATGTAAGTAGGTATTACTTTATAGTTAGTAACGACGCTTTCACATAAAACAAATTTCGGCTTAAATATCGTTTCAAGAATAGTCACTTATGTCTGACATTTACGGGGTATTGAGTTTTGGCATAGAAGTGGCGGAGCCCTGGGGTCGTGGGATCAAGTAGTGCCGTTTGACTCCGCGCTCCGATTGTGGGTACTATGTCCGGTTAGGCCATAAAGAAAGGTATGACTGGAGTGCTAATATTGTCCTCGTGTGTTGAGAGTCTTGAGACACGCTATTGCGTCAGGCTGAGACGCCTTTCATTTTGTATTTTTTTAATACAAGATGTCTCTGAGGATGTTTCAAAAGGACGACTACGCATCATAGCCAACGTTAACCTATATTGTATGTGGATCCATATTCCACCCCATAACTTAGTGCCACTCGAAATGAATTAGAACAAACGTCTTTGTTTTGTTGGCAAAGTGAGAGGGATTATCTTTATAGACTCATAGTTCTAAGCGAAATCACTATAACTCCTGACTCACCTGAATTAATAAAACCATAAAACATCGCACAGCCCAAACCGCTGGGTAAAATCATGAAATTTTGCACAAGAATTCCTTTTTTAACTTGAAAATATATTCCCTACCCCAAAGGGGTAAAATAGGGGATGATAGTTTGTATGGAAGTTCGTCATCTTTGTCGATGCCATCGGGCACATGTCTTGTATGCCTCTGCACCGTGACAGGTCGGTGAGCCCAAATCAATCTGCACATGAGTGCTCCATTTCGTCTTACTCCATGGATTGGCACAACCACGCCCTGTATGTTGTAATGCTCTGTGATAGTAAAGGGCATGGTGTAGGTATGTGACGGTTGCATTGGTTTCCAGTATTTGTAGAACATAATACCTTATGTATTTTACATTTCTAGGTAGGTTGCCTTCACTTAGCTAGGGCTTAAAAACAGCGCAAGTATTTTTCAATTGGACAGGTATGTTTAGCATTAAAAGAGTCCTAAACTCCATTTGAAATAAGATTAGACATTTAAATAAACCTTTTTTACAGTCTGTTCAACCGATTGTGACTTCTATTGCGTTGGTGGCATGACAAATGGCAGCTGTAATAAACAGTTGGTATTGTAACCACGTTTTTGCTGATAACGTCATCCTTATGCCTACGAAATAGAAGTCAAAATCGGTTGAATGGAATGTAAAAAGTTTGTTTAAATTTCTAATCTTATTTCAAATGGAGTACCTATAGATTATCTTTGATAACTGCAAATGTTGTTGTAGCACCATTTATTAGGTATCTGGAATATATATTTTCTGTCTGTCTGTTATCGGCACAAAGGTTTCTGAGATAGCTGCATTATCTAGCTGTTCTAGTATTGAAAATAATACCATAAAGATGAACAGCTGAGTCCGGACGAATAGTATCGTGTCAGTCGCGGTGGCTCTTTTAAATAGATTTATTTATTTATTTAAATCACAATTATAACACCTTTACAGACTCATCCAAGGCATGTTATAACTGTTATAAGTCATTGTGTACACAGATTTTCAAAAAATAAAATGACCTGTAAGCAAAGTTACAAATAATTAAATACTAATATTACAATTTTACATAGGTAGGTACTTCGCTAGCAGTGCAGGCTTGTTCTAATTTCAATCTAAAAGGATAAATTGTGTAGTTTATGTATGCAGATTGGAAAGTCGCTACGTGTAAGTGGTCGGCTCAAAGGCTTAGATGAGTCGGAGCGGAGCCATTGCCTAATTAATGAGAAAAGGATCATCGTACGGCGTTCTAAATTAATCAAGCAAACGCACGGCCTGGGTGCCTAAAATAGACGCTTTGGCAGAATCATAATATGATTTGCGTACAATTCATACATCCCGCAATTCATCTGTTTGACAGCTGCTATTTGACATTATACTTCACTATAGCAATTCATAATTTGTGGACCATTTTACGAAACTACATACAAAACTGACAAACAGATGAATTGCGGGATATGGATTGTACGCAGATCATATTATGTTTCTGCCAAAGCGTCCATTTTAGGCCCCCTGCACCCTAATTGCGCAACACGGTTTGAATCGGAATCGGAATGATTTTGAAGTATATTGCTAATTCATTGCTTCATAAGTTAGAAAAATTTGTCTGCTCAACAACGTAAATTACGCAATGAATGTTGTTGAACTGTCAAATTGAAACCGATTCCTACTGATAGTGTGTTACGCAATTAGCCCACTGGTTTACAAATGCAATCTACTGGGGGTCTACTCCGAAGATAAATTTGAAGTATGGGCCGAATGTTCGGCCTTTTCCTGACTACGGCTGACTATGGCAGACTGCGGCGAAAGAAAAAAAAAACGACGGTCAAAGAGATCAAAGTCAATGTCAATAACGTGACTTGGAGTCGGGTAAGGATTCAAAGTCAAATAAGAAAACTTTGGAAGTCAAGAAACGGCCGAACATTCGGCTGATACATCGGATTATCGCTTCGGAGTAGGATCTCAGGAATTTGATGAGCTGGTATGGGAGGATTCGGGGATAATGTAGAATAGATCCATCCGTTCTGCCCTCGGGGACCCTTGGTTGATTTAGACCCAAGGAAAACGTTTATGAAATGTGTGTGTATACTTTTGTTTTGGACAAATAAATGATCTATTCTATTCAAAAGATTTAATTTTGGATAAAATAGCTATATGAAGACCGAAAACCGTTGATTGATTTTGTGAAAGTTTTTTTATTTTTTATTCTTTAATTTTCAATCAGTCAATCATTTATTTTGTTAAACATACTGTATGGTCACAGATAGTATATTGTCAAAAATATGTGCACTATGTTTTGACAATATAATTATGGCGTACAAAATTAACATAAACAAGTAATTACAATTAAGGTGGCATGCCATTAAATTATATTCAAAAATAATTCAATTTAAAATATGTCAGTTTGATATTACAATTATAAATTACCTACAGGTTCTTACAAATTTAGATAAATAAACACATTCACACTATTATTCAATAAATAAAATCGCGTGTTTAATTCGCGAGTCGGAATCGTCATACCTCTGTTTATCAGTAGTAAATTCAGTAATGGAGTAGTAACATCTATCTAAAAGGAATTTAAACAAAGACCTCTTAAAGGATCCCAGACACTCTTTATTTCTAATAGCTGCTGGGATATTATTATATATTTTTGGGGCATACCTAGCACACTTTTAGCGAAAAATGCGGTTTTATGAGAGTTTAACATGAATGGTATTCTGATAACGGCGGATTTTCGAATCATAATTACTTATAGCCTCTGAAAGTACGTCATGTTTAACAACTGTATTGAAAAGAAAATATAGATACAGCGCCAACCCCTTATACCTTTATCATTATATTACAAAAGAAAGTGTAAAAAAGAAAAACATTACACAAATCACCCCATAACCATACAATAAAACTTAATTACTTACGACCCATCTAACATTATGCATAATAACATCTCTACAGCATGCACACTGCGTCGGTATATCGCATGCCCTGCGCAAACGCAGCGGACGGTGAAAGGCGACAGCGTTCCGCCCTGAATGGTGCGCCAGCGCAAGTCTGCTGGCGGTTTCGCTTTTACTAGTGAAGTAGGGGATTATGGTACTGGTTGTAGTAAAGAAGATGGTAACGAGCTGAGCTGCCTTTCCGTAACCGACAACTTAGGTAAGTTAAGGATTGATTTATGGGGCTATTGTGTATGTCTGCCGCCCCCTGTCATACAGGACCCGAGGTGGCGGCGCGTGGTATACCACGCGCGCCCCTTTCAGCCGTCGCGGGGGGTCCAAACACCTCACCCCCTAGAATTGAGGTGGCCCGCAGAGGCGGACTGGCACCAGTCGGGGATCGCGGAAGTCGCACTTGATCCCATGATCTCCGGTGCAAGTGTGGGAAGGGAACACCGGGGTGGTTTTTAGACAGTAAGATTCTCACAGACCCCTCACAGGGCGGAGGACATCCATGAGGATATTCCACCCCAGGAAAAGAAAAAGAAAAAAAAAAGGAACTCTTGCAATGGTGTATTAAAGACAACTTGTACCACCCGTGGATGCTGGGTCGATAGTCGAAAATTATAAAACTTAGGAAAAGTGATAGAAGGATGCATCCTCCAGGAAACATAATCAGTACCGTGTTTACAAATCTTTAAGTCAGCATATTCTGCCTAGCCTGTTCCCAAATATATTATGTTGGGGTCAGCTTCCATGTCTAACCGGATACAGCTGAATACTCGTATTTTACATGGAGCGACTGCCTATCTGACCTCCACAATCGACTTACTGGGTAATACGATACCCCTTGGTAAGACTGGTTGTCAAGCTTTCGGGCTTCTGACGACCCGTAAAGATTTTCGAAGATCCACGAATGACAGCCAGGACCAACGACTTAACGTACTTTCCGAGGTACGGAGGGGTCTTGGTATGTAAAGATGGGCACCCATCCACGGACCAACCGCGGCAAGCGTAGCTTAACCTGATCGATCAACCCATATGGCTGCTATTGCTTAGCCACAAGCCCAAATCCTTTGAGTATCTATAGATATTGTGTAAGAAGTGTAAATTCAAGAACCATATCAAATACAGCTCTTGTCTATTATATTTTCAAGCATCACTTATTATTATTGCATCAAAGAAGCCAACCACAGTTTCATTCCATCACCACCACATTTCCACAATTAATAACCCGATTGTAAACTTGTCACATGCGGCTAATTTAGTAGAAAACTATCAATTAACAGACAAACAGACCTTTACGAGTCCGACAACCGTAACTAAGTACTGCCAGTCATTAGTGCACATAGTATCTAGGCTAGAAAGCTATTGTGCCATCTGCCTATGGCCTGACGTAGATAAATGAGGCTAATACTTCATATTGAAGCATAAGTTGCTGGAAAAATGCTGTAATTGTCTGCAAGATTCATCTGATAGGTCGTTAATGTTAGGTGTCAAGTTGTCAGTCTATCTTTATGACCTGGTTCGGTCTGGTGAAGGAATACTATCATTAGAAGTAAACAGTTTTGGTATCTGTATATCATCAGCTTAGCTTTTCACAACTATTCGACTGGCTTCCGAATCGAAACTGACAAATTTGCAGTAATTTAGCTAATAGCCGTCGGAAGAAGTCTACAAACTGACAAATTTTTGGGTTTTGGTTTTGTGAACAGCGTTTAGAGTAGGTACTCTTTCGTTAACATTGATTGATGTTGGATTCGGCACGAAAGCGTCATTGATGTGGTGTGTATCATAATGGTCGTGAATTGCAGGGGGTCTATCTACTCCGAACATAAATCCAAAGTATCGGCCGAAGTTCGGCCGTTTCTTGACTACGGCTAACTATGGCTGACTACGGCGAAAGAAAAAAAACGACGGCTAAAGAGATAATAAGCCAAATTCAAAAATGTGTCGAAACTTTGGAAGTTATAAAACGGCCCAACATTCGGCCGATACTTCGGATTAGGTATCGCTTCGGAGTAGACCCACAGCGGGGCGAGCTCGGCCTACTGTGACATGACTTGAGTCACACATTTTATCACAGTTTGAGCGATAAAACCGTTTTGTCATAAAATGCTAGTACAAATTGACATGACATAATTTATCATGTCTTGTCACAAACGTCTTGGCACGCCCGTGCTCGGCCCGCAGGAGTGATTACCTAACGACACGGATTTGCTGTTCTGTTTCTGACTTGGCATTCAAACTCAACATACATCTGAGGATGTCCAGTGTATGCGTATAGGTTTGCAAACTACATTCAAGCTTTGATCTCGTTTTTACCGAATTACAACTTAATATTTTTGCATAAGATTTTACTGTCATGGATTTCCGCAAAGTAACGCCCGATTCCATAACTTAACTTACTGATACCTAGTGAATACAAATTGTAATCTAACAATAATTATGGGAGTTCTACTTACAATCCTATCGTTTGAAAACGAAACACAAAGAGATGTTGCATGTTAGCTGTCCAAGTTCCGTGCAACGTCAATTTTAATACACGCGATCGGCCCCTTGCACTTTCCTGGGACTATAGGTAACGCCATCTCAAGCAAAGATGTAACGTATGGTTTTCCAGATGGAACGAGCGGAAGAAAACTATGAAGCTCTAAAATGACAGCGTAGTAAAGAAGGTGCATTCTTTCGAATTTGAATTACGTTAAGACGGAGATATATATATGCCAGTGACCTTGAGTAGTTAGCTTGCGTGTTCTGTACTGAGCTCACGCAACGCGTCGTACGTTCAGCCAGTAATAGGACTCGCCCATCAAGGAGCGCTGTCCCCAATTTGACGCATTACAAATTTATTATTCACAAAACAAAATTATTTTAATAAAACGCGTTACACACTAAAAGATCAATAATTAAATTATCTTAAAATTGGTGAAGGTTTCAGAAAAATACGCTTGGTAGATTTTGCGCCATTCTCAGTTTTTTATCCGCGTTAGACATAACTTTACAAATTAATTTCACTATGTAATATAAACATAATCTAAAATATTCACATATTAAGTTATTGAGAAAATGCTCTAATTAATCATAATATTTTTTTTAAAGCATTAACACTACTCGTTTAGACGTGATCTTCAGTATAAAATCATGAAAAGTCGGTTATCATCGCCTTAAGTACGTACGTTAGTTTGAAAGAGTACGTTTCCTTGACCACACTGTAATTTTCCAGGCCACACAGTTTTTCTTCTGCACTTTCTATATGAAAAATAAAGCATCTAAGACCTCAAGTGGAAACCATCTTCTTTCGCTGCATATTTCTCCATTCAACAGATTCATACGTATTCTCTACCAGTGCACTGCAATATTTCATGTACAATTTGGTCCATTCATTCTGAAACAGCTATCAATCACAATTAGCCGCTAAACAAGTGTCTTGGTATGAATCATGCGTGCTGAACGTCTAGTAATCGTGTTGATTTAGCGTTGATTGATGGATCACAATCCACAATCATTATCACAACATTTTTAGAAGTCTTGTCACTCTGTGAACAGGTGACAAATACCGTTTGGTCTCGCGATCTATTTATTTACGTTTGTTTTGGTCATTTGATTTGCAATCCATCTTCATCTTATAGGTGAAGTCATGTTGTGTGTTGTTGTGTTTCTGTGACAAATAAAATTATTTTTCTTTCTTTCTTTGTTAAAGAACAGTCATCAAATTATGCTCCTGAATTTTTCCCAATTTATTTCGGGTCGCAGCATATCTTTTCCTTCAATACATCTCTAAAGTAACCGCCTTTCTACCTAAATTATCTACCACACAATCCATCTATCGCTTCTCGTTTTCTCCTACTTATAAAGCCATCTACATTCATAGTAATACTGAAACCTTCCTCACAACATGTTAAGGGGTCTAAACGAGTAGTGTTAATGATTTGAAAAAAATATTATGATAAATTAGAGCATTTTCTCAATAACTTAATATGTGAATATTTTAGATTATGTTTATATTACATAGTGAAATTAATTTGTAAGGTTATGTCTAACGCGGATAAAAAACTGAGAATGGCGCAAAATCTACCAGGCGTATTTTTCTGAAACTATCACCAATTTAAAGATAATTTAATTATTGATTTTTTAGTATACGCGTTTTATTAAAATACTTTTTGTTTTGTGTATAATAAATTAATAATGCGTCAAATTAGGGACAGCGCTCCTTGATGGCGAGTCCTATTACTGGCTGAACGTACGACGCGTTGCGGGAGCTCAGTACAGAACACGCAAGCTAACCACTCAAGGTCACTGGCATATATCTGCGTCTTAAGTTACTCGTTCCTTTGCATCACATACCATTGCCCATACCATGACAAACAATTTCCACACAACTTCTCAGTCACCAGCGCCATTTTGTTGGATAGGGAATAGACAGCAGACATAAATAAGCTAGACCTAAGTTACCCAACTATAGGCACAAAATACAAATTAGAACGTGAGAAACCTTTACCAATAAATGTCCCAATTTATAAGGACACCTAAGCACTGAATTACCCTAAATGTCAAGTATGATTGTTGAACTTAGAAACTAATATTATTCGTCTACTATTCGTACATAGCCGCATGTCATACCACAAAGAATGTGAATGATATTTAATAAGACATAATTATGAGTACTTACTATCAAAAAATAAATAACTACTCAGGGAAATGAATGGCACGTTTAGGTAATTATGATAATGTAATGGGTAGCCTACATATTAATAAATAAACTGTTACGAATGTATATGTGTGAAGTACTTATAGTTAGAATATACGCAGATGTCGCGGATTGTCCTTGTGGTATCGGACGTAAAGAATAGCACCGCCCTATTCCCCTCCCTTCGCGTCCCTTAGTCGCCTTTTACGACACCCACGGGAAGAACCCCCCCCCCCCCCCTTTTAGGGGAGGCCTATGTCCAACAGTGGACGTCTTTCGGCTGAAATGATGATGATGATACGCAGATGATTAACTTGTATCCGATGCAGGGGACGGCTATAAAACCTGTGTACAGTGGTCACAATTTTTCATGCTCCTTTTGAATTCCTGAGACGAGACTGCCGCATGCCGTCTCTGTTCAAAAAAGTAGTTACGACACTTACGACTTTTAAGCTTTTCGTGTTATCTGGTCAAACACAATTTATAGGATTCTCCATCCTTAAAGGTGAGGTGAGGCATGTTTTTTTAAAATCTAAACGAACGTTTTAATTATAAGTCCTCACGTACCAAAAGACCAAGTTCCTTTTTGCAGAGTATTTCAGCCTACGAAAAGCAAGTTTTAATAATTTCAGTGTAAGTTCTACTCACTATTTATGTTTTATTTACGTGTCGGTGCGAAGGTGAAAGTCAATGCGGATGAGTCGAGATGCAAGACTCGCTTGCATTTAGCGTGATCGTGTTAGCGAGAAGAGGGGGGGGGGGGCATTGCTGCTCTAATTTGACTACGTAGCTACGTTGTAGGTTTCATGGAAACCGGAATTGTAATTTACAGCCTTAAAGCACGTTGCTTCAAAGTAAATTGTGAATCGTTGATAGTGTAGATAAATTAATAATCAATCAAAATAAAATGATTTATTTTAAACTTGTCCCAATATCTAATCCAGTCTATCTCTATTTAATTGTAAAAGTAAACAAACATAAAGCTGCAAGAATTGATTACAGAAAATCTCTACACAATCGATTACAAAATATCGATTAAACATATGCGGACTAGCCAGTTATTCACATCACTACAGATATTCATAAATGGAAGACAATACGCAGAGAAAGGCGGGAAACGTTACGTGATTCTCCATACTAGGAGGATAATGTAGTAAAACGATAGTTTGATTAGTTTGATAATTGATAGCTGTTAACGTAAACAAAAATGATCATGATATTTCATACTTTTTTTCATTCGTTTTTTTTCAATCCCAGTAGTGGCCGTCAGACGGTCACTTCTGGGATTATACGAGTATTCCCTTAAAATATTATAGTATTAGTGCAGGGCAGACGGTTCTTATCGTACAGAAAACGGACAAGCATTCCTCGTGCTTACCGGGGTGCATAATTGGGGTGCCTCCGAGAGTAGAGAGATACTTTTGTTTAACGCAACCCTATCCTCTGCGTTTATTAAATCACATGATGACATTAAATAAAAGCTATACTGCTATTTATTAATGCATGTAGAGTGGAGTCCGTTATATGCAAATGTAATTGCACGCCGAACGCATAATAAATGCATTTGCAAGTTTTATTCTGAATCTCACTATGCATCGATTCACGGTAAAATTTTGTGAGTAGCTGTGGCTCGTGGTTTCTCTTGTATCCTAGGGTCATTTCTTTACCTATTTACCAGAAAAAAAGTATCTTACACCTTGTCACAGATACTTACCTGTGAGCCCATTCAAATTCATTCAGTATTCGCCTCGGGACCAATGTTCCGGGACACGACCGCGTCCCCGAAGACGTCGCTCGATTTTATACGACACGACAAATTTCTGATGACATGGAAATCGATGTCGTGACATCGTGCGAAGTCGGGCGACGACCGCGACGTCGAGCGATGTCTTAAGACACGTGTCCCGAAACATTTTTTCCCTATAATAATAGCCACTACCTAGGGGACAAAAATGTCTACTGTTAATAATGATAAATAATTTACCTTCGTTGTCACTAGTACCATTAACAGTTCCATGATGGAACTACTGACTGTTTTTTTTTATCACTAGTTCCATTTTAAAAGAATCTGAAAATAATGGAACTAATGTTGAATTTGTTATCACCAGTTCCGTTTTTAAAAAAATATAAAAATAATGGAACTAATGTTGAATTTGCAGATATCACTAGTTCCACATTATTGCTTTAGGCACTTGTGAAATTTTTAAGGGTGGTAAAAACATTGGAGTTAAAAACACTTCGTTTTTATAGTAATTATATTCAATAAAAACAACAAATATTTTTTTAGTCTACCTTTACTTTTTTTAATAGGTATGTAGTGATCGAATAGAATCAGTAAACATTTATTTTTTGAGAATGAATTAGTTTACATGGCGATACTTGATGAGACAGCCAGTGACATCTATCGGTCGTTTATTGTAATATCGATTAATTTTTTCCATATCGGGAGGTAGTTAGAAAAACGTAAGTTTATGTCGTCGTTGTAGTGCGAGAAATCAATGCAATGTGTTCGCAAGCAAGTTTATTCGGCTCCTCTTAAGAATACAAAAAATGAGTGCAATTCAAATAATTGAAAGGGGAAGAGGAAAAGTATTGTTATCATCAGGATGGCAGTATTACAAACATGTGATGTATAAAAGTGGAACCAGCTTGTGGCGTTGCAAGCTATTTAAAAAACAAATGAAATGTGCAGGATCCGTAAAAATAGATACGGTAAGCTAAAATTAACATACGTAAGTACATCATACAATCGAAATATTTAAGTCGAGTGCCTATTCCATATAACAATTATTTAATGTAATGCTCGGGTTTGCACAGTTACATTATTAAGAAATATATAATCAAAACGGCATAATGTCTTATCGGCCTATGGCCGCTACTAGCTGATAAAGCGGTGTACCTACATAGTATATTATTGAGTAATGGTTTATGTTGGGTTTTGATGAATCCGACATGTATATTTGCATAAATGACATTACTCTTAGCTTTATGTTTAAGTCGTATTGTGTATAATTTCATGTTCTTTGCTTTTGTAAATGTTTATCTGTAAATGCCCTTTAAGTCCAATAAACATATTATTTATTTATTTATTATTTATGTATTATTTTTGCTCCCCCCTCCTCCCTTTTAATGTATGTGCCATGTACCTATTTGTTTTTTTTTTTGCAATGTTTGATTTTATGTTATTTTTTTAGGACCAAACAAGCATTATTAAACAAAAACCTCACGACAATAATTGTGAGCCTGATGAAACGCAAAATTTGGTAGATTTTCAATTTGAGGAAGCTTGCCTTGAAGCGGCTCAAGGCAGAGAATCGGCTCCTGGGGTGTACAAACGGGCCTTGGTTCGTATAGCAAATCAAGGATTTGATTTAGCTACAAAAAATGCTGTTCCACCATTCAAAAGTAAACAGAGTCGCATTTACCGCCTAAAAAAAAAAATGCAAGCGTTAAAAAAATTAATACAAATGATCCAAATGAAGTTGAAGTGCCAAAACAATTTGAAAAAATTTTACTAGCTGATTTCAATCAAGATAATAATAGAATTCTGGTCTTTTGTACTCCCGAGGGAAAAATGCACATGGGAAATGTTTCGAATTTTTTTATGGACGGCACATTTAAATTTTGCCCGAAACCTTTCTCACAAATGTTTACTATTCATGCTGACATTGGCAGCAATAGTAATTTTACTAATGTCGTGCCCGTTCTTTATGCGTTTATGACAAATAGAAATAAATATTCTTATACAATTTTATTTTCTCTCATAAAATCGCAGATTCCCCAGTGGAACCCAAATAAAGTAATGTGCGATTTTGAGGAAGCCACAATAAAGGCTCTTTTATCATTCAATGTTGGCATAGATGTTAAAGGTTGTCATTATCATTATACTAACAGCCTTTTTCGAAAAGCAACCAAACTGGGCATTACATCGAAAAAGGGGTATATCAGTAGCAGAAAAAACAAAAGGATAATTTCTCTTTGTGGCAATTTAGCGTTTCTCCCGCCAAATAAAATCGAAGAAGGTTGGAAATATATACAACAGGAAATGCCCGAAAACGAAGATTTGAATAAATTTAAAAAATATTTCGATACGTTTTGGATGAAACCAGACGTACAAAAATGATGGTGTGTTTATGGTGAGATTCATAGGACAAATAATGTCCTTGAAGGCTGGCATCATAATTTGAATACAAACGTCAATAAAAACGAGACAAATTTATTGCAGCTCTTACATATTCTTTATGATGATGCAATGTTAATGAAGTATAGAACTAATCTTCTACAAATGTATGGGCAGAGTTCCCAACCTAAACGACGAAGAATTTACAGAGACAGAAATGACTTAGTCATTGAAGCCCAAATGCAGTTATTAACAGGCGAAATATCTGTGGGTCATTTTTTAGATAAACTTCGTTGAGCGCGTACTGTAGTAAATGTAATGAATCTGAATCATACATAAAAAAAAATATTTGTTGATTTTATTGAATATAATTATTATAAAAACTAAGTGTTTTTAACTCCAATGTTTTTACTACCCTTAAAAATTTCACAAGTGCCTAAAGTAATAATGTGGAACTAGTGATATCTGCAAATTCAACATTAGTTCCATTATTTTTATATTTTTTAAAAAACGGAACTGGTGATAACAAATTCAACATTAGTTCCATTATTTTCAGATTCTTTTAAAATGGAACTACTGATAAAAAAAAACAGTCAGTAGTTCCATCATGGAACTGTTAATGGTACTAGTGACAACGAAGGATAATTTATTTCTGTGAATTCTGAGAATAGGTTTGTATGTAACAAACACTTTTACACGTCAATCATATTAAAAAAAAAAACTAGATGAGGTTGGCGTTTCGTATCTGACTACTCTGAGAAGAAAGGCCGAAACAAACTCAGAGGTCACTGTCACAGTCTCTTTTAAAGTCCAGACATAATCTTCGTCAGATCATGTGAAGACCATGTAGATTGGTGCCTGAAATGATCTTTTGATGAATGCACCACACAGATTGACTCCTGTCCAGTCAGTGCACGCGTTTGTCAGTAGTCGTGTAGCTCAACTCAGAACTTAAGAAGCTTTATGGTCTAGGGCCTAGTGAATACATGGCTTTAAACGTGCTTTAGTAACAAACATACGAACTGTCCCTTTTTAAATTTATCTATTAGGATTTATTATTAGAATATTGTTATCATAGCGGTGTTTCTTACATAAGTTATGTGTTATAAAATAAATTGCGAATCGAGTGTTCCAGTCTTGTGATTATGATCTTGGTATCTAATTAATAATATAATTAATTCATTTTCTAGGCTAGTTGTAAATTAATAATTATTGTGATATGATTTTCACCATTATTGGTATGAAAGTTTATAAGTTTATACTTTTTCCTTTTTTTATTGAAAATTTATGAATATATTTTATGACTACAAATGATGCATACATTCTAGTCTTCTACTGTCCATATCTACACATCTTTATCATAATATACAGTTACTGTACCTAACTGTGAGACACATCGTTTTTAGGGTTCCGTACCCAAAGGGTAAAACGGGAACCCTATTACTAAGGCTCCGCCGTCTGTCTGTCTGTATGACTGTCTGTCTGTCTGTCACCAGGCTGTATCTCATGAGCCGTGATAGCTAGACAGTTGAAATTTTCATAGATGATGTATTTCTGTTGCCGCTATAACAACAAGTACTAAAAAATAGAATAAAATAAATATTTAAGGGGGTCGCATACAACAAACGTCATTTTTTTTTTGCTCGTTTTTGCTCTATATTGATAACGGCAACAGGTAGACGCTTAAAATATTCACACAATATGTAGATATATATTGACTATAAAAATAAATAATTAAGTTAAAATAAAACAAATATTTAAGGGGGGCTCCCATACAACAAACGTGTTATTTTGCCATTTTTATAGATAATGTTACGGAACCCTTCGTGCGCGAGTCCGACTCGCACTTGGCCGGTTTTTTTAACACATAAGTGCTAACAAAGATGCAATTCAAAGTGTATGCGCAAGCACATCATTACAACGCGCGCAGTTACGCAAATATCATTTTACTATGAGAAAATACTTCAGAACTGTTAACTTATTCTATTACAAGAAGGTCTCATCCATACTTGAGACCATACAAAACGTAATCATCGGCATGTCAGTTACTAATGCTATGTGCCATCATAGACAAGTTCTACTTTTCTCACATTTCCGAGGCGTAGACAAAAACGGTGGCATCATTAAAATCACATAACGTATGCAATGTAACATACTCTACTAAGTAGTGTCTAAGTGCGAAGACGATGTTGCCAGACCAAACCAATTGAAAAATAATATTACATAAATAACATAGGTACAGTGATGACTTCATTATGTTTAAAATGTCTACTTCATTGAGACAAGTTAAGGAAAATAAGTTTTGACAGTTCCCAATTTAGAATATCCAGCTAGAATAATTTAATTTCAAAGCTTAGTATGGCAACACTGGCCAGCTTGCAACAATGACGTGAAAGTAAAAGCCGTCATAAGTCGTGTGATCAAGTCACGGAGCGGTATGAAACAATATCACGAGCTGATCGGTACTAGTCGCCTGCAGTCATTCATAACACTTAGCATACGGTGACGTCGATACTTATTGTAGATACTAAATACAAGTAGTATTATGAAAGAACTGTACCCCGAGTGTAAGTTTGCAAGTGAGTAAACTTAACTAGCGCGTTTGCGTTAAGATTTTTAGTGTGGATTTCACCAATCAAACTGAACGCGATCAAGTGTCAATCTAACAAAGAAAATAATGACATTGACAGCTCTTAAACGTAGTTCATGTGCTGATCGCGTTCAGTTTTCATTGGTGAAATTCGCCCTTATTATTCTCACTCATAAACTCTTAGCATTATGATCTATCGGTAAAATTGTAACGCAAACGAAATTTACGTATACTCTCTTGCAAAGTTACACTTGGGGTACTGTCTGAGTGTTTACACCTTACAGCATTTCATACAAACTTTCAAGCCCTTGTTTTTCGAAATGACTGAACCGATTTTAATGAAACTTCATACGCATAAGCAGGATACAAAGGTCTAAAAAGTTAGTAGAGAACTTTTGCGAAATAGTGTTAAGGCCAAATTAGACCGATTTAAAATTTTCCATAGAAACAGAGATTTCCAGTTATAATAAGACATTTCGAAAATGTTCTCTACTAACTTTTTAGACCTTTGTATCTTGCTTATGCTTATGCGTATGAAGTTTCATTAAAATCGGTTCAGTCATTTCGAAAAACAAGGGCTTGAAAGTTTGTATGAAATGCCGTAAGGTGTAAACGCTCTTAAATAATATTAAAAAAAAACTTTCCATAAGGGTGAAGGATAATAGTTCCTTTGCTCACACACATACACAATGTTCAACATAGTAAAATAAATACCTACCTAAATTTAAAATTTAAATTTTAGTTTGAAATTGTATTTTTATTATTTTTAAATTAGTTTTAAGTACTGTTTTTCTGAGTTCAATATGGACGTTCGAATTTTTATTGTATTTTTATGTAACCTAGTTTGGAAGACGCTGGTGTCTGTGATACTTACAATGATTTTTCATTAGCACAGAGTACAGACACCAACGGTACAGTTTTTTCTGTAATGTTCATTTTTTACTTGAAAATTTGTTATTGTGAACCTTATTATTTGTTGTCTGGAACAAAAAATGTTTTTTTAATTTTTATTTATTTATCTTATGAGCAGCACGAGGCAGCAGCAATCGCGAATTTAGTCCACTCTACAAGTTTGTATACCATGACTACAGCTGTAATAGGTGACGAGTTTCTAACTTTTGTTAAAAAGTTTAGCCAGGGAAAATATTCGTAGAAAGGAATTTAAAAATAAAGTTGTACCTAATTTTAACATAGTTAAGCATAGCCCTCATAGCAAGCTGTAGGTACAAATATTTATTAACTGCCAGCGGATTTGAAAATGTTGTTATACACTAGCTCTTTTAAGGCTAAGCTCAAAGCATTTCTGTTAGACAAAAACTTGTACTCAATGGACGAACTGTAATTTAATTATTGTTTTTGTAAGCATTTTATTATTATTATTGCTGCATGATACTTTTAGAATTTATATCAATATTATTAATTAAGATGTATGTAATCAAACACAATATAAATTGTTCCTGATAAATAAATAAATCTTTGCTCATAACTTCATATGCCATAATGTCTTATCTTGGTCTCATCTTACTCCAGATTCACAATTTCCCGTTGTCTGATCGTTTCCTAAAGATGGCTCTTTCTATCCAACTGCAGAGGTTTTTTTCCGATTGGTCGCAAGACCTTTGTAGAATCCAATTGGAGATATACCATGAGAACTTCCACTGTACAAGATTGTAAGCCGTATACAATTTGAAGATCCACTTTGCAAATAAATTAATGGGGTCAGAATCATGGCATTTAATTTTTTTTCAACATTTTGTCTACGCTCTTAGCAGAATATAAAACGGCTATAAACACACATGTCAAATTTCCGTGCTCTCGAATAGTATGTGTATTTACTATTTACCGGTGAACACGACTAGTGTTGTGTCGTGTGATGCACGTGCATCCGGGACAGCGGGACGCACGTGCACTACCGTGCAGCGTCATTGTGAGGAGTAGGTGATGAGCGGAGCGGGAGCGATTTTAGAAAATACTTTCTCATGACGTGCTTCTTTGTTTAAGACGCAGGTATATGCCAGTGACCTTGAGTGGTTGGTTAACTTACGTGTTTTGTACTGAGCTCACGCAACGCGTCGTACGTTCAGCCAATAATAGGACTCGCCCACCAAGGAACGCTGTCCCCAATTTGACGCATTATTAATTTATTATACACAAAACAAAAGGTATTTTAATAAAACGCGTATACTAAAAGATCAATAATTGAATTATCTTTAAATCGGTGAAGGTTTCAGAAAAATATGCTTGGTAAATTTTGCGCCATTCTCAGTTTTTTATCCGCGTTAGACATAACTTTACAAATTAATTTCACTATGTAATGTAAACATAATCTAAAATATTCACATATGAAGTTATTGAAAAAATGCTATAATAACATATATTTTTTCAATACACTTCCTCGAAAACTGGTTCATATCGCACTACGATTAGGTTCACAATGCAATGTATTTCACACGCGTGCTATTTTTTATTTTCCAACACGTGGGCGGGAATAAAAATTGCCACAGATAGCTTATACCTATACTTGGTACAAATTGGTTCAATGCCTTTAATCACACCGTCTCGCACCAGAGACGGTTCTCTCTATTCGGAGGTTAATTTTTTTTTAAATCTCGGCAAAATTGCGTCTTTACGGCGTTAATATTTTTGGAATAATAATTTTTATATATGAATACCATGATTATTACAAAAACAAACGTTTATGAACAAATTAACATTTATTTGTGTTCTAAACTCAAAAATATTTGTATTTTCTATTTTTCATATTAGGCTGTTTATCGGCTTTATTTATACCTTTGCCTCTCATTTAACCTGCGAAGGTGTAGCGCGCAAAAAAAGCAAATTAAACCATAGTTTCATTGTAGTTTCCTAATAATTCATGACAAAAATATTTTTCGTAATTTTATTTTATTTCTTCAAAAGTGTATTGAAAAACGTCGTTTGATACACGTGGACATTTGTTATTGCAGTTCTCGGCTCAAAAACAACCTCGCCTACGGCTCGGGTGTTAAATCCGCCTCGAATGCAATAACAAACATTCTCCACTTGTATCAAAATGTACTATTTTCAAATCATTAACACAACTCGTTTAGACGTGATCTTCAGTATAAAATCATTAATAGTCGGTTATCGTCGCCTTAAGGGATCGTGGGGGTTGTACATGTTTATAGACAAAATAGACTGACCATGGTAACCAAAGCAAAGGGAGGGCCAAAAAAATAAGTGAAATACCTACCTCAGTATAACGGTACATTTTGATACTAGTGGAGAATGTTTGTTATTGCATTCGAGGCGGAATTAACACCCGAGCCGTAGGCGAGGTTGTTTTTGAGCCGAGAACTGCAGTAACAAATGTCCACGTGTATCAAACGACGTTTTTCAATACACTTTTCAAGAAATAAAATAAAATAAGGAAAAATATTTTTGTCATGAAGTAATACGAAACTATGATTTAATTTTCTTTTTTTTCCGCGCGTTTTTTTTGCTTTCGCCAGTTTGAAGGAGAAGCAAAGGCATCAAGCCGATAAACAGCCTATTATGAAAAATAGAAAATTAAAATGAAATAAATGATTTTCTCATAAACGTTTTATTACGTAATTGTAATAATCATGGTATTCTATTTATAAACATTATTTAAATATTCCAAAAATATTAATGCCGTAAAGACTCATCATTGCCGAGATTAAAAAAAAAAACACCTCTGAATAGAGAGGACCGTCTCTGGCGCGAGACGGTGTGAACAGAGGCATTGAACCAATTTGGACTAAGATAGGTATAAGTTATCTATGAAAATTTTTATTCCCGCACACGTGTTGGAAAATAAAAAATAGCACGCGTGTGAAATACATTGCATTGTAAACCTAATCGTAGTTCGATATGAACCAATTTTCGAGGAAGTGTATTGAAAAATATATTACATATCACGGGCATCACAGCCCCTCCCCTATTAATTGAGTGTAAGTAGTAAGACACGAGATTTATCTTCTTCCTTCTGTCCAATCTATTAGGTACTATATTCTATGATTCAGTCGTTGTTATACTAAGATGTAAGCGTCGCCTGCACGGTCACTAGCACTACGAAAACCGTCCTTACTTGTTACCCATGCAGTAAAAACACTGTCAAAGTCAAATTGTTACTATAAACGTCCACACAATAGGTATAACGGACAGCCCTCTGTGCAGGGCTTGCATGGAGGCTGAAGAAACCGTTGCGCATGTGCTCTTTGACTGCACAGGCGTCACCCAGATCAGAACAGAAACCCTCGGGTCACCCAGATCTTTCACAGATATCCTATGCAGACCAGGAGACCTAATCAGCTTCTGGAGCGAGGTGGGCTGGTTGGAATAAACCACTGACGGCCGCCATGGCCCACGCACAATGGTCCACATGAAGGACTAAGTGCGGAAACCAAACCCCCTAACATAGAACATAGATACTATAAACGTACTGTTGACTAAAGTAGGTAGGTACCTACGCCGTGCGGCTCGTGCGGTAGCTGTTTAGCATCCATATACCGCACATCCACGCACCACTCACGCTTGTCACGACGCGCAAGTTCAGCAGATGACATCAAAGACCTAAGATTTGCACGAACATTGTCATATTTTCTCAACGATTTCCTCAGATAATATCGTACGATTATGAAAATGTGTGATAAAGAACAATAGATATTATATAAATAGAGATATAAAATCTAATCTTTCATAGCGAATGTTACGATTTGTAACTAACGGAGGTTTGTCACGTAATGTTTGAAATCTAATAAAAGATAGGGTGTACTGTGTGACTTTTTTAAACCGATTTAAATACATATATCACTTATCTCATTAACCAAGTCTAATTGGCAGAGAAACGGGGTGTTGTAGGTACATAATGGCTATCCTTAAACCTTGATCCTAATTAACCGACTTCATTTTATTTGGCGTGAGCGCAGCTATCTTCTTTTCCATACATATTAATTATCTGTAATTTTAGTATTCGCCCCTTTTCTAGCTATATCATTGACAACAATCGATTTATCGTTTGTTTAGTCTTCTTCTACAAACAACATTACTATGATTGTCAGAAGTCCAATATCAGTGACCAAACGCTTGCCTTCCAATGTTCCAATATTTATAGGTTCTTTATAGCGTCTAAATTCGCTCCGTCTATCACAATGTCCCATACCGTGACCAGTAGTCCAATTTGTGCGAGCCACGCTATGCGTGACATGCATACTAATAAGGAACCTCATTTGTTATGTCTTTTATTTACCTTTAGATAAATGACATGCTCTTTGTAATCGCTCTATTGAAATACAACTTAATTATGTTCAGAAGTAAATGAACTTTTGACGCTGTGGTTGATTTATTATGGATTTGGCTTCCTTTTCATTGGAAGCGTGCCTGATAAATTGAAGTTATTTAGAACTAAGTGATTATGTTCGTGTGTTTGTTTAATCATTTCCTACAATTACTTACATTTACAACATATGTAGCTATTTTGTTTTAATGGTTGTCGATGACTAACTTTAAACTGTTTTAAATGCGCAATATACCTACTGCTTGATAATGAATACAAAAGTTACAGCACTGTTATTATGTTACAATATGTTTCAGCTAATAAGATTTGCAAGGTCAAACATTTTATTAAGTGCTATAGGAATAAATACCAAATCATCCAGATAAACGTTATATTCCCTTATTTTGGACCGAAATCTTAGTTATGTTCATTATTGTGTTATATTATACCTGTTACCATTATTATATCGCTCAGAAGAATAAATAAAAATTAACCAAGAAATATTTTAGAAATCGTTCACAAAAACCTTACATATTTTTACAATAACCATTTGGTTGAATCCGCATTGCAGTGCAAGTAATCAATTCCAATACTTATACGGTTTCGATTCTGAGGTGAAGGTCAGCCTTATATGGTTTTTTATTTAGACAAATTATATTTATTTTACGCTCCGAAATAAAATAAAACTCAGTTTGGATGGTTGACGTCATTTATGTTTCTGAAAAAAAGGGTGTTATTTTTTGTCGATTGCTGTCTAGACAAGACAAATTCGGAATCATTGGTACAGGCATGTATGTAAATAAGCGTATTGCATGTCTGTTGCTAAGCATATAGTTATCGGCGTATCGCCTATGTACTTAATTACTAGAACTATAAAAAGCATCGGTCTCGTATCATAGAATTGGTATTTGACAGACAACAAAAGGATTGATGACAAGACATTATCACTCTCCTGAGCAGAAGTAAAGGGTAGGCGTTTTGTGGGATATCTTCTGTAATATTTTACCTTCAAATCTTGTTGTTTATTTTGAATGAATGGTTTTTGATATAGATTCCAGCGACGATTGTCTACTTTAAAATTGCACCATACTTTTGTGATGTGATGGTAATTTTGTGATCAATACTCTCATTCCTCACATTCAGAATAGATTATGAAGATTAATGGGCCTTGTTTTATTCTTCAAAATGGCGCACATCGTTGAAATTCATACTTTAAGCACGTATTTCTGATGCAAGTACATATTTGTTTTAATGGTTTTAAAACTATAACGTTAACCCACATACCTAATGGCATTGTAATCGCACTGTGTGGGCTGTGAATCGCTGCAGCCATTGTAATTTTACTTTTAAGTTTAACTATACAATAGAAAGTTGTTGGATGGTTCGATTAGATGCTATTCTTGTGTATTAAAAAGAGTTGGCAGGTATGCAAAAAGAGAAATGTGCGTTTTGCAGAAAACGATTGTGGATAGCAAAAACTCAGCTTAGCTTTATGAGACAACTTATTAGAAGAGGTAATTTATCCTAACCCCAAGGTTCTTGAACTAAAGTTGGTATTATGAGGATCCACATTTTATTATGAAAATGAACGCAGCTGACAAGTTTGAAGCTTCAAAGTCTTACGCAGAGCAACTTTTGTCTAACGTTTGCGACGTGACACTTAATAAAATAGTGATATTTAAAGCAATGAACATTACCTGAATTGAAATAATCAGTAATAAATATATTTTTACCACAGCAGCATCAATATCGCGATAAGGAAGCCAGAAACAACATTCCATCAGAATCAAGCGAATATTCCAACAACAACAGGCAAATTCAAGTTTTCCGGCATCTACGTCTAGGTCAAACCACTACATAATAAAAGCCAATTAATCTGATAGTTGATCGTCAGTTAATTGAATTACTGATGAAGAACGACTTCTGATGGAACCTACGAACTTATGAGTAGTAGGAGTAAAGTGATGACTTCAGACTTAAAGGGCGTCGAACGATTTGCCATAGTTTTGATTATGTAGGTGAGTGAAGGCATTGACACTGACTTGGAGATAATTTTTTCTACACAAAATGTTGTATTTATTTTGGGATTTGCCTTGATAAAGTTGTTGAGACACCAGAAAAAATATCTTTCACGGTCATACGTAAGGCCGTCTACGTAAACATAGGAACCTGGCGAAAAAGTGTTTCAATACCAGTCCCCGGTATCCAATTGCCATTAGCTCGAAATCTATTTTAGCTGTTATAACTTAATTTTGACAAATTTATATCTTTTCTGTCTTTCTTTTTTTTACAAACGTTGCCCTACACTAGGAATTTCTCCTGTATTGTGGGTGCGTTTACAAACATTTAAACTCACATACACAAACAGCAAACAAATTTATATTTCTGTCATGTTTCTATATTTACAAATCAATAATTACTTAATTTTTAGTATCTAAACTCAAAATTATCTGCAAAGGAGGTGCATCTTACTAGAATCACCCTTTTCACCAACAATATTAAATGAATACCATAACCAGTAACGACATACTTAGAGTAAGAAGAAAGAATATTTATATATTGTATTATAACATATATTGGAACTTAGATTACAAGAGCATAATGACAAACTGACGACCTAAAGTAAGAAATACAAGTCGCTGCACAAACACGTTACGTCTACGAAGATTCAGGAAGTAAAGATAGATAACAAGTAACTACATATTTGATATCATCTGTGTGCGATCATAGCTCAACGTATGAATTACATAAAACATGCATAATAGCTTGCAGACGTCCGTGTGCCCATAACGAATGATCTTCAGGGGATAGTGGTGTAAAAACACTATGATTAGGTTATTATAGGATTTGATCAGAGAAGGATGTTATGTTTCATGTTGAAATCGGAAATATATCATTAAGTAATAAGTATTCAATACCGCAGCGTATAGATCCAGATAAACCGGAAAAAAGCATGGAAGGAATGTTTCGAAGGCAAAAATATTCATTGTTAAAAATTGCAATGGAGAAATATAATATTTATAGATTGAGTGAAAGATTCCAGAGTATAGAATGCATTTCGAAGATTACAAAGTAAAAGATGCATCCCAATATGGCAATAGGCTCGCCCCTTATTACATAATGGGACTAACTGCCGAAATTTGGGTGGCATATATGTATAAAGATGGATGAAGGGGTTCTATAATCATTCATCATCATCATTTCAACCCAAAGACGTCCACTGCTGGACGTAGGCCTCCCCCAAGCACCGCCACTCCAACCGGTTGAGAGCTTCTCGCATGCAGCGGATTACTGCGGCCTTCACAAGGTCATCAGTCCAACTTATAGGAGGTCTTCCAACGCTACATCTTCCGGTACGCGGTCGTCACTCCAGAACCTTTCGGCCTCATCGGCCAAGTGTCTTGCGAGCACTGTGCCCTGCCCACTGCCACTTAAGTTTGGCAATTCTTCGGGCTATGTCGGTTACCTTGGTTCTCCTGCGGATCTCTTCATTTCTGATTCAATTACATAGGGAAACTCCAAGCATAGCCCTCTCCATTGACTCGTCCGTTTCTCAAACATTAGTTACAGTTACACTTGACAGTGTCGCTTCCAAACAAATATGGTCGAACGTATAATTTGGAAACCCGGTCAGGGTTTCCAAATTATACACGACTCAGAAACTTAGATAAAAGTGTACGACATGTGACAAATTTTGTCCTTTCTTTGTTACTTTTAGCAAATGAGTGGAGGTAAAATGTGGGTACGTAAGCCTGCGCTGCGTAGCAACAAATGTTCGTGATAAGTAAATGACAACGCTTTATGTCGTCTTAAGACGACGGCGACGATAACCGCCTTTAATGATTTTATACTGAAGATCACGCCTAAACGAGTAGTATAATGATTTGAAAAAAATATATGTTAATTTCACTATGTAGGTAATATAAACATAATCTAAAATATTCACACATTAAGTCATTGAGTGATCTTCAGTATAAAATCATTAAAAGTCGGTTAGCCTGTGCTTTCCATTGCTAACTTCAGAGCATTTATTCATTAGGGAGCAGCAGGATGAGTCAGGATGAGCACATTAGACTGTAGAATTTAGAGATTTTGGCAAATTGTGCAGAGCGAGGCACAAACTACTATTCTTAGAAAAATGGCTAAAACACCATTGTTTACCGGAACTATCGATAAGTTCGTTATCTACGATAGTGGCCTATTATAATGAAGCGTTACTCATCCTATAATTCTACCTTTACCAAATCCAATTCTAGACTTCGGCCAATTGCTGACTAACACACAGTCGGCGGACCCAACACACAAAAGGCTTCACATGATTAAAGTTCAGATAAACATAATGACTCATGATCACCTAACTGTACAATTTATGTATACCATATATGAATATCTAATCCAGGGGTTCCCAACCTTTTAACATACCCGCCCCCCTTACTTTCTTTTAAAATCACTACCCTCCAGTTACTTTGTTGACTAGTGCAGAAAAGCCTGAATGTAAGAGCGAGCTAAATGGTGGTGCGAAAATTTTTGCACTTTGTCGGATAGCTTCGGTTTTCTTTTGACCATTCATACAGAAAAAGAAAAATATTTTGTTGACTTATGCGCATATTTTATAGCACCTAAGTATTACGAAATGTTTGGGTTTTGGAATCTGCCCTTATGAGCGTTTACGACGTACGGCATTTCATACAAACTTTCATGCCCTTGTTTTTGAAATGACTGAACAGGTTTTAATGAAACTTCATACGCATACGCAGGATACAAAGGTCTAAACATTTTCGAAATGTATTATTTTAAAACAGATAACTGAAAATCTCTGTTTCTATGTAAAATTTAAAAACGGTCTAATTTGGCTGTAACACTATTATTCGAAAATGTTCTTAACTAACTTTTTACACCTTTGTATCTTGCTTATGCGTATGAAGTTTCATTCAAATCCGTTCAGTCATTTCGAAAAACAAGGGCTTGAAAGCTTGTATGAAATGCCGTAAGTCGTAAGCGCTCTTAATATTTTCTAATAGGTACACACGGCTACACATCAAGCTATACATTTCCAGTATACGCTGCCTTCTCATTGTACGGAAATCCTATGCAATTCGAGATCAGCGTATACTGGATATGTATAGCTTGATGTGTAGCCGTGTGTACCAAGATCATTAAATTTCATAATTTTATTAAACAGTTTATTTTTGGAGCCGCCCGCCGCGTCCCCCCGTGGGTTACTTTACGCCTACCAAGCGCGGCGCGCCCCACCGATTGGGAACCAATGATCTAACCTATACATATTAAATTAAAGCCACTTTTCGTGTCTGTCTGTGACTGCATTGTTCTTCTGTACCCCGAGTGTAAGTTTGCAAGTTAGTAAACGTAACTAGCGCGTTTGCGTTAAGATTTTTATTCTCACTCTTATACACTTAGCGTTATGATCTATCGGTCAAATTTTAACGCAAACGAAATAGTTACGTTTACTCTCTTGCAAACTTACACTTGGGGTACTGAAGTAAGTACGCAACGGATTTCCATGCGGTTAACACCATCATTTAGAGAATTTACTCCAGAAGATTTATGGTTATAATACAGTTACTTAAATGAAACTTACATATAATAAAGATATCTCATTATTTTGTAAAGTCGTAAAAACCTTACGAAACAGGGGCGGGCCGGTAGTCTTTTATAAAATCACAATAGAACAAAATGTCCGACTCATCGCGTCATTCGATACTTCCGCCAAACCTTTTATTAAAGCCCCATCAGCTAAAGCAAAAACTGCAAACAGAAAAAATGCCAGACCATTCTAAACTTTATTACTATCCAATGAGAGTCGTATAAAGTGGTTTAAATACAACAAAGTGCCGGATGTGGGCAATGGAACGGTTGTCGGGTTACCTGACATGCGGGTCTTGAGTGTGTACGGTAGACCACAGACCATGGATCGTTGCTTACATTGTGCCAATGCTCCCACGATCATGTTTATGGGATGACTTACCCTCGGTTTCAAAAAGCTAATTCAATTGCTTCTGTTGTCAAATCTCATAGTAACTTAAATGATTGGTTTTTTGGAATTGGAAAAGTTATTGGACGACAATCAAAGGCAGCAAAATAGCTGAAGAAAAAAGGGGACGTCGTAAATAAAGTACAGAAATATAGTTTCTTATTCCATGAGATTGATTCATAAAGATCAAGTCATTGCACCTCATGTTAGTTACGTTTATATGAAAATTGGCCTACTTGCTCTCGATATAATTATGAGCCTTAGATTATATACTTGACAAGTATATAATCTAAGTTATGAGCATTCATTTTCATAACAACATCAAAATCACTGTATTAATAACCGTTTCTATTGAAGATTTCATAAATTACCGATATAATATGATACGTTGCTCAAATGTTACACATTTATAAGCATACTATGATGAGCATATTATTAACAATATTAACGCTTATTACTTTATGCTTACAAAACGATTTTTTGTGTAATAAATGTATCGTAAATTCTGAATTGTTCGACTAATGTTCGATACTATTATGACCAAAGTGAGTTGTAGGCTGAGGAGTAATAACTTGTTAAGTTGAATGGTCGTTGCGTCTTTACAGACTTGAAAAATCGAATGTTCAAATGAAACTAGGTCTTTCTTCATTGTTATTTTTTTTTCGAGACTGATTTGTTCAGTGTGCATATTTTTAGGAATATTGTTTTGTATAATTGAAATACTACATTTTCTGAAGCCACTAGAGATAGTAACTTTTTTTGCTATATCTAAGTATCTAAATCTAAAGTCTAGACGGACACTTTATTTAATTGTGTTTTTTATGCTGAGATACAGAATTGTCTTTGACTTCAAGGTTTAAAATGTTATTGTTATCTCTAAATACTTACTATGTAAGTAAGTAGAAAGAAAGAGAAAGCAATCTGACTAAGCATTTTCTATTTCACGAAACACTACAGTTGTGACTATTAATCTAGATTTTTTCTGAGTACAACTAGTTTAATTCAGATCAAGTTGAACACAATTTGTGTCAGGTGTACCGATCATTCAACTTTGGGCCACACAAAGTTAATCCAGTTTTTCAACAATAAAACGTTCCCAATACGAAGTTTTTGTGGGAAATGTACCGTGAAATAGATTTTTTTATATTATAATGCAGGTTGAATATAGGTAGCGGATGAAGTGACAGTTATGGTATCAAATTACGATAAGAGACTTTTTATTTGGTTCTGTAGTTAAATGGAAACAGCTTCTGTCGCGTCGGAACGTGCTATACAAGAATAGTTTATGGTGCAATGATTAGCCAGTCACTGCCAGTCAGCAAGTTTAGGAGTGGAGGAGACTGGAGGCCGTGGACGCGGCTCACTGCCTAGGGCGCGCCCATCTGCTTTTTGTTTAGGTTTTTTTAACGCACCTATAACATGAAAATAATCATCCTTCATTTTTGTATAATATGCACTTATCAGCAGACCACAGTCCTGCTTAATTCTTGAGGAGTTCCAACCATAACTGTTTGCTTATCATTTCATTGAGCCTTAAGTTGACCCATTACATTAACCCCAGTTCAATCTTTGATAGCCCGAGAATTCAACAGTTCCGTTTCACGACATTCGTTGACGGAGTTGTCTGAGTTTCGAAGTCACCCCCAAATTGACGTCAGAAAAGGGGTAGAAGACGTCACAGGCGACTAACCTTAACCCGCTTTATTATAGGAATTGTCGGAATAGTGACGTAGGGGACTATAAATAGTTTTGGGGCTGAACTTGGGTAACCCCTTGTTGATGTAATAAACGGTTTTGTGGTGTTGGATTGCTATTAAGGGAGAGTGGGAAAGGTTATAAGATCATGAGAAGATTTTTAAGTACCTACTATTGCAAAATTATACGAGTTGTAGCAGAATGCAGTTGCTATGCTGGCAAGAAATTTTGAAGAGTGGAATCCTCTAGTTGCTTTTTAAAAAGGTTTTCAAGATGAAGGTTACATTAATATCATGAGGGTAATTTCGTAATCAAAGTTAAAATCGATTAACTTATTCCCCCTTATTACAAAACAAGGTTTATCTTCAGACCCAGGTTTAGAACATGGAGCCATTATTGAATTTCGAACTTTATTCCGACTATGTAAAGTTCCTAAACACAAAAGAGACAACTTAGTACCGAACTAAGTTTTTAGTTTTGTATAAAGAACGGTATTTCAATCACTGGTACGTTCTTATTACAAAAACTGGCTCCATGGTTTAAGCCATGTCAAAATATAAATCTTGTTTTGTAATAAGGCGGATTGTGACAATGATGAACTGTAGGCTCTCCTTGTCCTTTCATTTCCCTTTCCAAAGAAACATCCTGTCAAATTCCAAGGCGTAAACCCAAGTCTATGTATGATGCTACTATGATATAATAGCATCATATCTGCATCATACTCACGTCACGTTCACGTTTAATTAGACTGGGCTCGCGCAGTGAAAGCGAGCGGAAACGCGTACAAGATGGCGACCGGAATAACAATGGTGTATTAATATCTTGCGCGGATGATTATGAAAGATTAATTTGTCGAATTTTAATGGCGGTTACAAAATCGTTTGCGTTTTGTTTTGGTTGTTGTTATTGTTGTTGTTGACAGTTTTGTGTGATTTGGTGATGGGAAATTTGTGGGAGAGAAATAAAGGGACAATAGAGGAAGAGTCAAAAAGGTGTGTCTTGATAATTTGCGCCAAGTTTCCGTTGCTTACAAGTGAAGGATTGCTATCACTCCTTCTCAAAAATATTCCAGTTTAAAATTTCTTATCATACATGATTATATATATACTATAGTACCAAGACCCGTGCCTCGGAAAGCACGTTAAGCCGTTGCGGGGCTTTCATTTGTAGAAGTTGTAACGAGTCGTCAGAAGCCCGAAAGTCTGACAACCAGTCTTACCAAGGGATAAACTGGATTGTGGAGGTCGGATAGGCAGTCGCTCCATGTAAAATACTGGTATTCAGCTCCATCCGGTTAGACTGGAAGCTGACCCCAATACAGGGTCAAATTAAATTAGCTAGCGAAACTCCACAGACGTGATGGGTATCGATATCTAAACACGATAAATAAAAAAAAATAAGATGATAATTTGTTTGGGGTCAACGACCGCTGGAAGTGTAGTTACTTAAAGTTTGAGTTGATAAATTATTTTTTTTGTGTTGTCGTGTTCACGTCTGAAAAGTTTACACAAATATAAAAAATAATGTAAACTGATAGTTCAAGCAACTACACTACAAGTTGTAGCAGATCCTAAAATAAAAAAAAAAACATAAAATTAATTACATTTTTGTTTTATCATGATATGATATCGATCACACGACACGTCTGCGAAGTCTGAGAACTTTTCTGAACTGTCAAGTTCAGAAAAGGCTGGCTATGATGACATATTATGAGTAAGTTTAAACTCGAAAATTTTCTTCTAGTCATAGATCATTTCATGGTCACCATAGTGTGCATAGTAAAATTGAGATTTAGATTATATTTGACTCGAGACTCCCATCTGTTTGGTTTTTTTTCCTTTCCAGAAACTGATCGAACTAAAGTCCTGTCACGAAGCGGAAATCATTTCGTACAATGACCCCTCATTACTTATCTCTATCGCTCGCGCACAATTGTATTGCCATCGCACTCGCACATTAGAAGGACCTTAAAATGCGCGAGCGCGACGGCAATACAATAAAATTGTGCGTCAATCGTGCTCATCTTACTCTTCTAGTCCAATACAATGGAATTTCGTACGATATATCGTAGTTTAAATGCGATACTTGCGCAATGTGCATGTTGTGGGTTATCAAAAATGGCTCGTAGGCAGACGAAACTATTAGATATTTTTGTTTAACATCGTCTGTGCAATCTTCAGCGTCGAGTCCTGTTTATACCTTAAGACTTTCAGTTTCGACTTGATTCGAATCTTGCCCTGTAACTAAGCTATCAACGATCGTGGTGTATGAAAGACCATCTTTCTCGTTTTATCATTGATAAGTAGACATCGGATTATATATGCGATTGCATGTTTGCATATGCAAATGAATAAAACGTTATTTTTTTATCGTTATTGCATATTTGAGTACATTTTTTCATTTATAGTGCTTATTTCAGTAGTTAAACGTGTTAGGCGTGTTGTATTACGCGTAAGAAAGTTAACGCATTTATCAACGGTACTGGCCAAACTCTGCCTGAAGACGTTTCTGCAGAAATGGCGCCATGCGCCAAATTTCAAGTTCCGTCCAGAAACGTCAGTTGACGTAGAATAGTAGATTGTTATACAAGGGTCGAAAGGAATTGGTAACTTTCACCCGTGTTAAACACTCTACTTTTCATTTCGAATATAATAAATAATAATAATATAGCCTTTTATTCAGATCCATATTACAATTATGACAAAATACATAGAAACCTTAAATTTAATGTAAACCTAAATCTAGTCTCTTATTTGAGTTTTACTTATTTTCTGTAGGTCTGTTTGCCAGTCGACAAAGGCCTCCTCCAACCTTTTCCACTCATGTCTTTCTTTAGCCACTCTGTTCCATGTGACGCCTGCCACTTGTCTTAAGTCGTCATCCCATTTTTATTGTGGTCTACCTCTTTTCCTTTTACCTTCTCTAGGATACCATCGTGTCACAATTTTGCTCCACTTGTCTTTTCCTCTTATCACATCTGCCATCATTTCGAATATAAAAGAAGTAAAAAATTGTAGTTTTTCTAAAATATGTATATTATTTTCTTGTTTGCTCGCCACATCATAAAATCATTGTATATCATGTATTTAAATATCTTTTCTTTGAAATTTCTGGTAAAAGATTTTCGATTACTGTATTTGCCTCGTCTTTAACCGATTCTGGGGTCAACATTTCAGGATCGCTTGAACTCATTTTTTATCAAATATTAGTCTGTATATAACCCAGATTTTGAATTTCGGTACTGCTTAAGTACCTACTACTAAGTTAGTATTCCGTCAAATTATATAGTCTTTTAATATTTTAAATATGGAACACACCGCTTCACCGCCTCGGGCTGTCTCGCTTATTAGGATTTTTTTTAAATTCACACTGGGTGTTTGACAAGACCGCAGCATTTTTTTTCATCGATATTTTTCTTAATTATGTAAAACAATTCGTAGCCGACCACCTAACCAAATATAGTTCTATTTTTAAAATTTGTTCCCGCCCTAGGGAGGGAAGCAATTACTATGAGTATGTCCTGCCCAAGGGTGGGAAGCAACGTTTTCCACCCGTTACTTAGGTCTAAGAAAAAGGTAATTTTCAGTCTACAAATAAATAATAGGTGACAAACATCACAAGTTTGGGTCTAGAAAATCTAGAAAAATATGTAATTTTATATTGTCACAAGAATTACAACCGATCATTAATATAATATAAAAATATATTGTGAAAATAAACGTAAATTCTAATAATAAATTGTATTTTGATTGTATATTTAGCGCATATTTCGCCCTTTTTTAGTGCATATTTACATGCATATAATTTTGGCATATTGACAGTGCATCTATTTCGCTGTTTATTGATAAGTATTCTAGCGACCTGTTTCACCTCCTCCATATAAGTTCCGGTTAACTTTTCAGGAGGATAATTTCGTACAAATTCTGTTTCTTTTTTTTTTTTTCTATTATCTGATTATACTGAAATACGAGTACCATTCCGAACTCTGTGAACATTACCTCCAGTTTAATGGTTTAGTTAACGAAATAAGTGCATTCAGACGCTGGCTAAAGACGTAGCTTGTAAATAGCCCTTTAGCTGTTGAAAATAGAGCAATTTTAAAGTTCATGTCACGTTCTAATCTCTTTGTTAAAACATTTCACAGGTCTTTTGTTTGAAACAAGGCAATATCAGCTAAGGCATTGGACTAGCTATTGAGCAATCTTACGTTTGAATTCCTAACTGATTGTGGTAGACCGACGACCTTTAAAAGGCGGCTGGGTTAAATTGGATATGGAAGACGGAGAACTGTGTGTTGTGGCGCAACTTGGGAAAGGCCTATGTCCAGTAGTGTATAATGATAGGCTGAGTTAATTGTGGTAGGCCCAAAACAGACTCAGAACATTTTAAACCAGGCTTAAAAGCCTTTTAGTACCTATCATTGATTTTTTAATTATATTGCATGGACGATAATATCATTGGACTCTTAAAAATGTAAGTATCAGATTTTTTTAATGATACTGCAAAGACGGAAGATTTTCTGTACAGCACTTAAATTCTCCTACGCCTTCCGCATCGAGTCTTCCCAGCCACCTTTTTAAGGTCGTCGGTCCATCTAGCTGGGGGCGTCCCACACTACGCTTGCCGATACGCGGTCTCCACTCCAGGGGGTCTACTCCGAACATAAATCCGAAGTATCGGATGAATGTTCGGCCGTTGCTTAATGACGGCTAACTGTGGCTATGACAAAAAAAATAAAACTATAGTTAAAGAAATAACCCAAAGTCAAAAATGTGACTTTAAGTCGGGTAAGGATTCAAAGTCAAAAAAGGAAACTATGGAAGTTATAAAACGGCCGAATATTCTATCCGATACTTCGGATTAACGCTTCGGAAGCCCCTGGAGTAGACCCCTTGGACTCATCTGCTCCACCGGCCATCGGTCCTTCGACAAACATGGCCAGCCCACTGCCACTTCAGCTTGATTACTCTGTAGGCTATGTCGGTAACTCCAGTGCTCTTTCGGATAACAGGGTGTTGTGGCGCAGCCTGGGAGGGGCCTATGTACCAGCAGTAGACTGCTATAGGCTGAGTTTATTGATTGACTTAAGTTCTATGAAGGTATACATACATTCAGTCATACAGTATCCGCTTTTATAACAAGTTGCCCAAATCGGTTAGAGAACTTAGTGATGGAAAATTCAAAACGCACATCAAACGTGCCCTTATCAAAAAAGTATATTATAAGATTAAGGACTACGTTGAAGACAAGGAAGTTTGGAATTAATTCCTTCTGTACATGTGGCTTCCCTGGTACCTCATTAACGGAAAATCTATGAAAATGTCTATTAACTGCTCCCAAATTAGGATGTTTTAAAAAAAAAAAAAATTTAATCTTTTTTTTTTACAAACTTGTCTGATATAATATTTTTCTTATTTGACATTATTATACCTACAATTTTAACTTTAACAAGGTTCTAAGGTTCTAAGTTTTATTACTTAAAACATATTTTATAATGTTTTTTTGTTAATGTGAGGACGTTGTAGGCTTAATAGACTGTAGATCTGTAGACCATTTTCGATTTTGTTAAGTACCTGGTACTTTTGACGGGCCTACGCTGTCCTCTCATACCTATTAACACTGTAATTTGAAAACATTGTAAAAGCCAATTTTATTTAAAAGAGTAACCGTGGAGTTTCTTGCCGGCTCTTCTCCATAGGAAACGACCAATTGGAACCGTGCACCTAGCTTCTGACGTTTCTTATGTGCCCATGTAGGCTTATGTGAAATAAAAATATTTAAGATTTTGATTGTAATCATGCTGGATTTTAATATCAAACCCAAAGCCAAGATAATAACTAGTTAGCCATTTTTAATTACAACAATATACGTCTTTCTTTCCACATTTCTTAAGGCTTATGCGGAAACCAAGTCAATGAGTTACAATTACGTAATTTTCCGTTCCATGCCATGAAAACACGCGCGACCTCGAAAAGAAACATATTTTAGCAATTGTAAATAACTTTAAGTACACTAATTAATAAGTAGCTTGTGCCATAACTTTATGATGCACAGAAATTATTTTAAGATAACAATCAAGAAACAGTGATAATTCAGACTAAGTTGAGTAGGGAAAAGGCTATGAAGAAGGCGAGAAAAATAGCAGAAAATATTTTTAATAATGATTTTGTGTCAATCGACTGTACATCAGCAGTTGCTATTGCAACAAAGTTTTAAATGGTCAAAATTTGACTTTATTTGCAGCCGTGAGGCACACTCTGTTGTTGTTAAAACATTCCACTGTTTTTATTTGTATTTTGTTTCATGAATCATTGTCACATTAATGTTACTTTTTTTGGGTTCAGTACCTCAAAAGGAAAAACCGGAACCATTATAGCATCACTCGTGTGTCTGTCTGTCTCTCCGTTTGTTATTGCTCCGAATCAACTGGGCCGATTATGTTGAAATTTGGTAGTTACACTTATTAATCTATGTGTGTGACGGGTAAGTACTACCGAAACTACTAACTCTAAATTTTGAAATAAATTGTAAATACATACCTAGTTCTTTAACCTATCGATTACAGGAAAACCTATAAAAATCTATGGTGTTAAAATAACTTGGTAAATCACTCAATGTTGTGCGTACAAACTTACATTTGCAGTTGTATTGTATGGGGGAACATGCTTTTCAACTACAATGTTAAATTTCTTCTTGGGATTAATTCATCCCAACTACGGAACCCTTCACTGTGCGTGGTTCTTTTTTGTAAGCCTCCTTTTCTTCACCCACTACCAAAGGCTTCCCCCAAATCCTTCCAAGCATACTTTTCCAGGGCCACTTCGATCCAACCCTTGCGGTACTCGTCTAGGTCTTTACTGGTCGCCCCTCATCTTTTCTTAATCTTAATAAAATTGAACTGGTAATAGCATTTAATCATTAGAATCACAAGCAAACTGTCTGGGTTTCAAAAACAACATCGTTTTTGTTGTGATATCTACGACTATATTTGGACATTCATTCAAATTCCTTTGCTTTAAATCACACTAGATATATTATTCAAGTTATTTCTCCGCAAAGTTTCCAACCACAATTCAGTTTACCGCAAACATTGTAAACACAATTCCTTCTAATGAGTTCCCCGCGGTTCTAGTGGCCTCTGTTATGAAATAATATTACTGGTATCACGTATCTCTGTTGTCATCACTGTACGTAACAGTTTCTAGCAGAAGTAGGTAACAATAATAATAAAAATGGTTATAATCCGACTTTAAAATGGTATACCACAGACTACCTACAGTACTGTCTCTCCTTCTCTCTTTTAAAGCATTCAAAGCTAAAAGATCGCTTTTAGCGATAGGAACGCCCATTGTGTTACCCTATGTAAAATTTCTACATTTTCATATCTGTAATTCATATGGTGTACATAATAAAGTGTATTCTATTCTTTCTTAAGACAGTTACATTACTGGTTTTAGAAAGGATTGCACAAAAAATCTTAAGGACAGATGGGCGAAATCGATCAGCTTACAGCTGGCATTGAAAAATTTTGATCAAAAAAACATAATGCAACTTTTATTCATCCGAGGTTGTATACATTAATTATGAAGAAATTGTTTCGGTAATAAATACCGAATGGATTTATAAAATCACTTTTTAAAGTTGTGGAAGATTTATTTTCCATTGAAGCGGAGTTATTTCCCAGACTTCCATATTGAAAATCCCATACAATTTTGGAAAACCAAACACCTTAAAATCCAAATCTTATTAAACAGTGAATAGTGGTGCAGTATTTTTGATACAAAACTTCTAAAAGAATGTAGCTATGATCACTGCTTTAGTAACAATTGGATTGTGTGCGAAAGTGAAAGGAAGCGAAGGGCCAGCAGCCGGTACAATACTGCCCTACGGTGATCATGTCGGGCGTGCACTCTCGGAATGTAAAGCTGCTCCTTCAAAATTACTGTGGAGTATAGAAAATTTCTGATTTTTATCGGCCGTAGTATGTTCCCTTGGGGGACACCTAAGAGTATTTTGATCAAAATCAATCAATCTGTCTAGTCTTTTCCCAACTATGTTGGGGTCAGCTTCCAGTCGGTTTCAGTCAGTAACCGGATGCAGTTGAATATCAGTATTTTACATGGAGTGACGGCCTATCTGACCTCCACAACCCAGCACCCAATCCAGCAGACTTTTGATCATTAGTTGTTTTTTTAATAAGTAATACATATATTAAGAGTTTCACAATAAAGGATTGTTCTTAATGAATCTTAGTAAGGGTAACTGAAAAAGTAAAACACAACAAGGATAAATCATAGGCCGTAGAAGACAAAGATAAAAGTATGACTCGTAAAAGCGATATTTAACAAAAAAAAAAGTGAGCACATAGAATATATTTGATGTAACCGGAAACTAACAGGTTTGTATCAAACAAGGGCAATGCTCCTTTCGAAGCCATACAAAAGAAACCTTTACGATTTGAAAATGTTTTGCTGCATCACTTTAATCCTGTTAACATTACATTTAATACGATTTCGCTTGTCATAAAGATTGTGATTGGAAATCTCTTCAGCTTTTCCAAATCCCGAAAATGTGTGTGAGTGACAGCTATCTGTGACAAGTACTCCACTCAATGTTGGGAATCACTAATCGTTTGCATAATATGCTGAAATTCGTTGGATTCGATGAAATTAAAATATTTGTAGTTTGAATTTAAGTTTTTTTCAATTTTCACGGGATACGTGTGATATATTTTGTTATGTAGTATTATGTACTACAATGCTACGTAGATTTAGGTTTATGTTTATAGTCCAAAAGTAATTATTTTGATTTTACATAGCAATTCATGGTTTATGTTGTTGCTGTTGCTTATTTTCATTGTTTAAGTTATTTCTCTTTGTTCCTAATGTTGTGTTTCTAGTTTTATTCAAAATGTTAAAACAGGTCAGTAACTTCTTTCCTTGCATATTTCTAAAATTCAACAAAGGTAAACTGGTTGTTCAGGTGCTCGTGAACAATAGGCTTGCAACCTGTTACCCTGTGCAATAGCACTGTTGTTAACTTTAACGCGAGAAATATGCTTTTCCAAGCGTTTCCTGGTTAAGGTTCCCCTTTGCTTGAAAACTTTGGTTATACTATTACAAAGTTCGAGTAATACCTACAACTAGTGATCTAGCTAGTATATTATATTTTTATTTCTGGAGTTCTTGGTTTTCAAAGAAGTCATTTCTACATCTGCAATTTAATAAAAAATTTAGAATTCTCCGGGCTTACGCGAAATTATGAATTCATCAGAAAAAAACATTTCTTCATCAAGTTCTGTTAACACTCTCTGACTAAACGAGCCAGGAACTATAAATATATGTGTGAATTACTTTATATTTAACTCTCACATATGAATGTAACGACGTCCTCCGACTAACTTTTATGTAACACCTAGGAAGTGACTTTGAGGCTTGTGTCAGCGTCACGCAGAATGTTCGCAAGAAATGTATCGTAAGTTTAACTACAGGCAAAGATTAGTGTTGCAGTTATCTTGGTTTTGTTAATTTCAATGATATTTTTAGTGATGTCTTGGAAATATATGTTATTAAGTTCTACATGCTAGGTACGAATTCTACATGACATATTATTCATTAAATAATATGTCCGGTGCATTGAGTTGGTTTACTAATTTGCCAATAGGGTACTAGGATAAATATTGAAAAGGATCTTACCTTAGACAATGTAGTTTTTGAAAAGTTTGATCTGGATCTTAATCAGCTAAAACATTTCTTTAAATTGTATAACTTTTGAAATACTCAGTCCCTGAACCAAGCGGCTGTTTCGTTAGTTGTTAGAACAGTAATTAGACAGACGGTTTCGTCTTTATTAATTACCACGCCAGCTTCATGTGGCCGGACTATAAAATTTAATTGCTCTTTGATTTCGTCTCTAATTGCATCAACCTTAATTTCTAAACAAAGCCCTGTCTATACAATATCTGTGAGAGAATTTGTTTGATCGTCCGTAAATCCTTTAGCCTTGGCCAGATTTACAATGACATAACTGTAGCTTAAAGTAATGACTGAATTAATGCTCTAATCTAGATATTAACAGTGTTTACCTAAACCTTAATAAGGTCGTCACCGATTAACTTTCTACGAATGTTTACTCTATGACCGCCGAAGAGCGCAGCCGTCGCGCCGCGTTCAGTTGCGACTCGGCTATGGCGCGGTATACACGTTATATCTACTGCGCGATTTTCACTGAATTGTTTACGTGAATAAGCCTGTTTCCTATTTCATTGTTACTACCGACTATTGTTGACGCGAGTGGTAAATGTTCAGTTTTTAGTGTGCTTGTGTTGTGGTAATCATGGCTAACTTGACGCTTCGGTACCTGGATGAGTTGTCCTATGTTTTGCATAGCCGAAGGCATTTGGCGAATCAGGCGAAAGCATCTTCTGTTGGGGATTTGCTCAATGCTGAGGAGGAACGGTTCACACCGGTATGTTACACTAATATTTTAATTATTTGTACCTAACTGAGAATTTAGATCTTATTTAAACTGGAATAGACAGCGAAACTGACAATCACTGACTGGTGACGTTTGAAATTCCGTTTCACAATAAAAAAACAAATACTTTTTTATGACTTTTACGTTCGAATTTCGTTTGTAATAGGAACTTTGTTAAGGGGAGGTTCGAATGCATGCGATTAAGAAGATTGAAATCAATTGTTTGCGACTTGTGGCAGAGATTCAAGGTCAAATTAATAATTCAATGATTAGTTTTCCAACGTTAAATCATCGATGTGAGCGGCCTACCGGCTGGAAGGAAAGCGATTTATTGGATTAGTACCACTACTATACCGCAGTCACGTATCATCATGACGTTTGCGATTAAAATACCGAATGCATTTTACATGTTATTATCATTATTAAATTGCACCTGATTAATGTATATATTATTAATGTCGTCTGAATATCGAATATCATCGATTTTGTAAGAATAACAAAAAAACTTGAATCGTGCAAGGAAAACGAGAAGTCAAAAGCGAAATGAGGTCGCAACGGCATGCTATTTAAATGGCCATCCAATAATTTAATTCTGTTGAGGCTAATGAAATGCATATTGTCATAATAATAATTTATTGCACTTTGATGAAACATGATTTTAAGTGTGCAAGTAGTATTGCCAAACATCAAGATTTTAATGATGACTTAATGAAGATCCAACAGTAACCTGAACAGCTATCAGAGAAAGTACTAATCGAAGTTAAATGTGTAAAATCTTAAGCAGTCATAATGGTGTTCATGTGAGACATACCAATCACCGCGGCCGTTGTAATTTATAATCCCACGCCAATTGTCAACACACTTTGTACTCGTAAGTCAGAAGATGAAGATCTTAAAAGTAAACATTCACTCGGTATTTCTTATAAATAAATATCCATGTTGGTTGCATTTTTAGATTTGAAAATTGATTTTTGGAACTCCCCTCTAACTTCATTGTAGGTAACCAGAGACAATTTTATTTGAGTGTTGCAAAAAGAGTATGATTGCATTATCGGACTCGGATATCGGATACAATGGGAACCGGTCGCGTTGTGGGTTGTGGTTCAACGCTTCGGCGACCATTCATGAGAATCGGCTCTGTAACCGTTCTGTTTAGGCCTGAAACTGCGTTAAGCGGGCGCCCGCGACGGGCAACCGTCACGTGTCTACGCGCGTGGACACGCGGGTGGGCTCCGTGGGAACGCAACGGTCCCCGTCGCGGGTACCCGTCGCGGAGACCAGATTATTTTATTTACGCTGTGTCGCTAGTTCAATTTACCTTCAGTCTGTCGGTCCGCCTGTCACCAGGCCGTATCTCATGAACCGTGATAGTTAGACTGTTGAAATTTTCACACATGATGTATTTCTGTTGCCGCTATAGCAACAAATACTAAAAAACAGAATAAAATAAATATTTAAGGGGGCTCCCATACAAAAAACGTGATTTTTTGCTCGTTTTTGCTCTACATATAATATTGAAAACGGCAACAGGTAGACGCTTGAAATATTCACAGGATATTTAGTTATATAATATTTACTTTAAAAACAAACACAAAGGTGATTTTTTTTTGCCATTTTTATAGATAATGGTACGGAACCCTTCGTGCGCGAGTACGACACGCACTTAGCTTTTTTCATATTGAACTCTCAATCTAAGTAATCACCTACGATAAAAATGTATTCTCAGAATGCCTCTTTTCCATGAATCATGTTACCGGTCCGCTGGCGGGCACCGCGCGTACCCCCGCGACGGGTTCCGTCACACGGAGGCGGGCCCTGTTGCGTGGGTGCGGGGCGCGCCTCCCCGTGACGGCGCCCGCGCGTGTCCCCGCGACGGAGCACTTTTGTATGAAACCGCGCGGATGCCCGCTTAACGCAGTTTCAGGCCTTATTCATAAAACTTCGATTTGAACTGTTTGTTTTCAACACAGTAGCACAGCTTAGGTAGGTAGGTACTAGGTATAAACATAGTTTAGAGGATTATTATTAACTTCCGATGTTATTTTAATTTTATGACTTCCTTGATCTTTGCGTAATATTGTTCAATTTGACGCATGGAGCCGTGACGAGGACGACACATTCATGTTTTAGGTAAGTACGCCGTTTAATATGCATTTTTCAGCGAAAATTTCAAGTTTTTCTGAATTTATTACCATGTTATTGATAGTGCTGCTAATTTTTACAAGCCACCTTTTTAAAAAAAGGTTGTCTATTTTTTAGTTAAAAACAAAAACATTTTTGATCAGAGTTTTTGTTATTTTAGCTCAGGCTTGGCTTTGCATGTTCATCGTGTCAAAATCAAAAATCAAAATCAAAAGTAATTTATTCAAACAACTAGGCTGAGAATCAGCACTTTTCGAACGTCAAAAATTACATGAGACAGTCCCCCAAAAACGCCCACCCTTCACCACTTCCTAGTGCTTTAGCTGGGAAGAAGAAGTGGCGCAACAAACTCCGTGTTGTGAACGATTTTATTTAAGTTGTTTATTTGTTGGTCTTGGAATTAATAGAATGCCTGAATTCTCTAACAATTGTCTGTAAGTTTGGTAACTCCTAAGTCGTACCTAGTTTTTACAAAAACATCGAATTACATTCGATTATGTTGATTTGAAATTTAGCAACTAGTTATTATCGTTGGTGTGAAAATATAACAATAATTGCTTACAACATGATTGTTCTGTATACTTAATCAAATTTCGACTCTGAATTAATGATTTTACAGTGTATTTTCCAACAGTAGGAGCTTCAGGTGAGTCTTGTCGTGGCTGGAGAATGGATGACTTTTATTGCGAGGCACGAACGTTTTCGCTTATTTTTTTAATGATAAACGGTTTCCGATATTGTAAAGGCTCGTGCAGACTGGCGCGATTTTGGCGGGCGCGACGCGACACTTTTAACACGATTTCTTTGGCGCTGCCTGTCGCGCCCGCGATATCGCACCAGTCTGTACGAGCCTTAATACGACTTAATACTGTGCGATTTGATGAAACAACACCTGATGATGTTGAGCTGATTTAGTTTATTTCTGGTGTAATGTGAATTCGGTGATAACTACTAGGTAGGTACACACGGCTACACATCAAGCTAACCATTTCCAGTTTATGCTGTCCTCTCATTGTACGGAAATCCTATACAATGCGAGATCAGGAAATGTATAGCTTGATGTGTAGCCGTCTGTACTACCTATCAACTATATGAAATTTAAACTTTTAAGATATTCCTTAGTTTAGATATCATGGGATTTGTTGGTCTAGTTCACATTTCTTAATTATTATCATCATCGGTCTATAACATTCCATTATTCGACATGGTCTCTCTAATCGCACGCCATTCAACTCGATACTCGGGTTCTCACATCCAGCTAGAGTTGCCAACCCTACTAATAATAATAATATAGTATGCGGGTGGTGTTACTCCGAAAATCGGCCGAATGTTCGGCCGTTTTTTTGACTTCCAGTTTCCTTTTTTGACTTTGAATCCTTACCCGACTTCAAGTCAATGTTTGACTTTGACTTATCTCTTTGATTGTCGTTTTTAGGGTTCCGTACCAAAATGGTAAAAAGGAACCCTTATGGTGAGACTAAGTCTGTCTGTCTGTCTGTCACAGCTGGATATCTCAAGAACTACTAATGCTATCAACTTGAAATTTAAAATAGTTTTAGATGACGTTTGCCCAACTATTTTTCAAACAAGAAATACATTTAAAAAATTACATCTTTTTTGCAAAAGGGACTGAAAGCGGGTCTTAAAAAATTTAAGTGGGGCTACTAGGGCATGTGGGGTATCATATGAAAGAACGCTGTTTGCACATTCTCAAACGTTTTTTTTTTAGGCAGCAGTTTCCGATTTTTGATGAAAAATGTAAAAAAAAATACCGTCACCCCCCCCCCCCTTATCTCCGAAGTTTGCATAGATAAAAATCTGAAATTATTCTATGTGATAGAAGTTTATGTAAAGATTACAGGAAAATTAAAACGATGTCTCTAATTAGCACAGTTTTTCAGAAATCATCAACATCATATACGTACAGAACCCTCGGTGCGCGAGTCCGACTCGCTCTTGACCGGTTTTTTTTTTGGCGCCGTAGTCAGGAAACAGCCGAACATTCAGCCGATACTTCGGATTTATGTTTGGAGTAGACCCCTAGCTATCAAAGACTCAGGTCATTGTTGTTGGCAGCTCAAGAAAGACCCCGCAGATAAACTGGTCGCAGCTTCCCCAAGTTCAATTTAATGGAACTTGGAGTTTGGATCGATAAACATCTTTCTTGGGGACCCCAGCTACAGGACGTAAGTCGCAAAATTTTTGCATCTGGGAAGTCCCTGAGACGATTGCAGAACTTTCTTCAAACTGCTACTAAAACTGCGCTTGCGCAATCTCTTTTACTACCCATATTTGCGTTCGCAATAGGGCCAGAATTAATCTCATAAAAAGCTGAATGGTATTTTTCAATACACTTCCTCGAAAACTGGTTCATATCGCACTACGATTAGGTTCACAATGCAATGTATTTCACACGCATGCGTTTTTTTATTTCCCAACACGTGTGCGGGAATAAAAATTGCCACAGATAACTTATACCTATACTTAGTCCAAATTGGTTCAATGCCTCTATCTATTCACACCGTCTCTCGCCAGAGACGGTCCTCTCTATTCGGAGGTGATTTTTTTTAAAATCTCGGCAAGGATGCGTCTTTACGGCGTTAATATTTTTGGAATATTTAAATAATGTTTATAAATAGAATACCATGATTATTACAATAAAAATAACGTTTATGAACAAACATTTAATTTTATTTGTGTTCTAAACTCTAAAATATTTGAATTTTCTATTTTTCATATTAGGCTGTTTATCAGCTTTATACCTTTGCTTCTCGTTCAACCTGGCGAAAGCAAAGCGCGGAAAAAAAATAAAATTAAATCATAGTTTCTTAGTAATTCATGGCAAAAATATTTTTCGTTATTTTATTTTATTTTTTCAATAGTGTTTTGAAAAATGTCGATTGATACACGTGGACATTTGTTATTGCAGTTCTCGGCTTAAAAACAACCTCGCCTACGGCTCGGGTGTTAATTCCGCGTCGAATGCAATAACAAACATTCTCCACTTGTATCAAAATGTACTATTGTAACCCTAATTTAGAGTGTAATAATTACACGTGACACATTCACTTATAAAAAATAAGTAACTGGCTCAAAGTAGCAAAAAATATGCACATCAAAATAAAATATTTTTGAAACATAGGTACGGTCAGTGCTCTGCATTGCCTGACCGGGGTTACAAAGAAGGAAACGAGAAAAGGGGTCAGTTAAGCAGAGCACTGACTGTACCTACTATATTTTATTTCGCTGTCTACTATATTTTTCAGTCAATGGCGTCGAAAATGCTATAATTGATATAAAAAAGTTGGAAATCCTACATCCAGCTGCTACCTTGCGAAGATCATCACTCCACCTAAATTTCGATAAAAGATACTACTGAAAAATTGTTCGTCAGACTGAAATTACTTTGTGGTTACCAAAAATTAAATGACCATTTAATTTTTGGTAACCACAAAATAATGGGTTTGTTTAGACAAATTTTTTAGGTGTTTTAAACTGAAAATTATTTTATCCCATTTTCAGAACAAAGACCTAAAGACCGCAGTTTTTTTATTAGCAAGTCCCAATGGCTCCCGGCTACATATCTAGCTGATATAAATTTCCAGTATAAGCTGATCTTGCATTGTATAGGATTTCCGTACAATGAGAGGTCAGCTTGTACTGGGAATGTATAGCTAGATATGTAGCCGTGTGTACATAAATAGTTCTGCAGCAGAATATAACTAATGAAGCAACATTTGCTACGCAACTGGCACGCTTGCCCCATTTGTATTTAATTCTCATACAAACAAAGAAATCTAACTAAATGCTGTCGTAATTTACACAAACATATGGACAGAGGAGTTACTTGCAGATAATGTGGAACAGCCTGGTGATGATAAATTAACTTTTATTGTTTTAATCATATTTTATATTGTTTTTTTGTTTCAAAATAGAAAATGATCTACAGTCTATTAAGCGTAAAACGTCCTGTGAGGACGTTTTACGCTTAATAGACTGTAGCTATTTTGTTAAGTATCTGGTACTTTTGACGGGCCTACGCTGTCCTCTCATACCTATTAACACTGTAATTTGAAAACATTGTAAAAGACATGTTTTTTTAAAGAGTAACCGTGGAGTTCTTTGCCGGCTCTTCTCCATAGGAAACGACCAATTGGAACCGTTCACCTAGCTTCTGACGTTTCATAAAGTGCCCATGTAGGCTTATGTGATCTAAAAGTATTTTTGATTTGATTTGATTTGAAAAACTATTTCATTAAGAACTCGTAGTACATGATACATATTAAACTTTCTATAACAATTATTTGATTATAATAATGCTACTAGCCTACATCGCTGTACGATCAAGATACAAATTGCGCTTTGGATGATTTTCAAACTAACTTGTCTGTTATTTGTGTTCTTTGCTTATCGATCTTTTGTTGCTAACCTTGATAGAAAAAGACTGCTCATAGCAATTGTTACTATCGAACCAGATTTCCTGATCTCCAAGTCTTCTTATAGGTACTTTTCTTGTCAATAAAAAGTAATATAGACAAGTTTGTTACAAGACTTGCTTGTTGACTGATGCCCAGTTCCTCAGGTTCTCAGATAAATACTCTTAATAGCGGGTGATTCGACAAAGTCAGCCATGTATTTAATTTTAAGCTAAAGTTTTTCAAGATATCGAAAATACTTACATATTATAAACTCCAGCTAAGAATATCTCAGAAACCATAAGTGAAAGGATTCCTGCTGTCCTCTGGGGCATATTTTATACTCCCTAAGGCCTTGCCAGTACTCACAAGTCACAACACATCGCCTCAGTCCTCACGTTGTACGAAGTATGAGAACGTGTGGCAATGTCAGAAACCCGCTCAGAATTATAAGCAGACCATTCATTAGGATTTTCCCGGATCAACATAGTTAATGGCGACGAAGACAGCTATGAAACGCAGCTATAAAGGCTTCTACATACCGGCGCGACTTGTCGCGCGACGCGACACGGAACAAAGGCCCCGCGTGTTGCGGGACGAGCGGTGCCTTTGTGTCGCGTCGCGTCGCGCGACTAGTCGCGCCGGTATGTAGAAGCCTTAATGGAACGTGAAAAACGTCATTGTTATCCTCTTTTTATAAAAGCAAAGGTTAATCTACGCTTGTCGCGGTCGGTTTGTAGCAGATCATACCGAGGTCCTTTGGTGTCTAGGAAAGCCGTTGGTTCCAGCTGTCATTAGTAGATCTATAACAGTCGTTAGGGTAGTCAGAAGCCCGAAAGACATACAACCAGTCTTACAAACGGGTATAGTGTTACTAAGTAACTGGATTGTGTTTACAAAAAAAGAATATCCGACTTCCAAAAAAAAAAAACTACTAGTTATTTTTCACTTTGTATAGTGTTTTTTTTGTAAAAAGTTTTTATTTTTCACTTTTTAGTGGGTCAGTTTGTAATTAGTCTAAATTACAATAGCCTAATGTCAACTGCTTTTACAAAACCTTACAAAATATTGCTTTTCCCGATGCAGGTGGAGTTCTCCTGGTAAGAGGAGAACTGCCACTCACCATATGCATTGTGACGAGCATAAATTGTTTAGCAACACTATTAAAGTACCTTCTCGAATCGCAACCCGTTAAATACGGTGGCCATCTCTGGTCTTCATCATAAGTTCCACTTAACGAAATGGTACTTTCCGAGAGCAAATGCACGAGTTACTATAAAAAAATACCCGAATCGCTGTGGTGTGCCTATAAAATTTGAGGATTTCCCTTGATTTCCATGAGATCCCCTCATCAGATTCTGATTTCGTGGCAATGGGACCACCTCCGGATCATACCCTTTCAGCAATAGGTGAACAAACATAAAACAAAACGAACATATAACCTCCTCCTTTTTGGAAGTCGGTTAAAAATAGGAACTCAAGTCCAACTAGATAGTGCAGCGGACATTTTTGCAACAAAAGAATGTTAGTACCTGATAAGTTAACAGTAAGTTCCATGAATTTGACTCAACGTTAACAATGCTATTGATACCAACAATTATTTGTCAATAATTGATTTAGCGAGCGAAGCGTCTCTGCTTCAAGTTTGACAAAATTTGCTTTTCTTTGTCAGTTTGTTGCTACTCTTCTACCTGAGCTCGTAATTTACAACCGATCTGGACGAAACTTGATAAACAGGTTTTATGATTTTATAGATTTTTGTTGTCATCGGGATATTTTGATTGGAGGGTCCCTCAAAAAGGGGGCTACAGGATATCTTCGCCTTATGAGATCCGATTTCGATGGTTCTTTTCTTATTTGAAAGGTAGTAACTTTAAGTTGGTCTCATAGAAATTTAGTCAAGATCTGATGAGGATCTTTGGCGTGATGAGCAGAATAGTTCGCGAGGTCTACTGTTCGCAGAAGTACTGGTTTATTTTTAATCCCTAATACAAATGCATTAGTAAATAGGGTAAATACCATTGTTATCTGTTCACTTAGTTGTTATTAAATATTCTATTTATTATTTTTATAAATATTGCGTGATTAGGTACTCTAGTCACCAATCAATGCGTTTCCCTTTGAACTTTGCTTTGTGGTTAATCTTTTATTATGTTTATTTATACATATGTAAGTAGGTACGTTTATTCGTGCTTTAGGCAAGGTATACCGGGGCGACTTGTCGCGCGACGCGACGCGACACAAAGGCACCGCTCGTCCCGCGACACGCGGGGCCTTTGTGCCGTGTCGCGTCGCGCGACAAGTCGCGCTGGTATGTAGAAGCCTTAAAACGTGCATATCTAATATTTTTTAGGCACTGAATAAAAAATAAAAATGTTTGACCTTTTGTCATAGGAGTTAAGAAACCATCAACACTCAGCCACGACAGGTTGGACAGATGACGTTTTTCGTCCGGAATTACCCACAAATCTCACCACGAATAAATGCTTTTTTTATAGAATAAGGCAATAATATTTTTCCTCAATTCGTGGATTTATTTCCTCTTTTTTCATTACCGTACACTTTCCGTCTGTTTCTTTGAGTGTGTTTTAGTTTAATTTGTGATCTGTGCGAGTCCCGATAAAGGCTTTTTCTTTCTTTCTTTCTTTATGGCCGAAAATTAAACATTACGTTTCGGCCGCGAGCCGCCAAATCGCATCGCATCACTATTACTTCATTTTAGCTTAGCGTTCTTTATGATTTATTTCTACACGGCTTATAATGGGTCATAGCGTGATGTAAAAAAGCATATTTATAACCTTTCTCATGAATTGGGCTATCAAATGAAAATGAAAGAATTTGTCAAATCTGACTGATAGTTCAGACAAAAGCGCATTCAAACAAACAAACTTTTCGGCTTTATTATGAGTATACTTTTTTTGAACTTTATGGCTTAAAGCAACATTTGAATAATACTAGCTTTCATCAGCATGTTGCAAAATATTCTAAAACTTTTAAAAGTGTGTGCAAATTAGCTAAAGCTCTTTATATTAGCAATAAAATAAAATCTGCTGATGATAAAATAAAAACTACCTGGCAAATAATAAATAATGAAACAGGTAGGAAAAAACAGCGTAATACTGAATTTAATTTAGAGACTGCACATGGGCCCATCACTTCAGATGTAGAGATAGCTCAGGAATTCGAAAACTTTTTTGCTAATATTCCCCTTAAAACTACTGAAACTTTAAATTCCTCACCCGCGCTTTCTGCTGCCTTACTTAGAAAGAATGTAAAGGCTTGCCCTATGGAGTTTAGGTTTCAGCATACAAACCCCGAGGCTGTTATAAAAGCTTTTAAAGATCTTAAAATTAAATCAACAGAAGATCTCTGGGGGATGTCTGCAAAAGTCTGTAGATCTATCATAGAAACCATTGCGCCCTATTTAGCTTTCATATTTAACACCAGTGTGTACCAAGGAGTCTTTCCGGATCTCATGAAACACAGTAAAGTAGTTCCTTTGTTCAAATCCGGAGATAGTAAAGAACCCAACAATTATAGGCCTGTGTCAGTTCTGCCAGTTCTCAGTAAGGTGTTTGAAAAGTTGATGCTCAATCAAATGTTACGTCACTTTAATAAAAATTCCATCTTTCATGAACAACAGTACGGTTTCACCAAAGGGCGTTGTACCACTGACGCCGGTGTCTCCCTAATAAAGAACATTTTTAACACCTGGGAGGAAACACAAGATGCCATTGGAATCTTTTGCGACCTCTCTAAGGCGTTCGATTACGTAAACCATGAGACACTTTTGCTGAAACTAGAGCACTATGGGATTAGGTATACAGCTCTTGATTTACTAAGATCATATCTGAAAGATAGAAAAGTTAAAGTTCAAGTGAACGGCGTAAACTCATTGGGGTCTGAAATGGCAATGGGCGTTCCTCAAGGTTCAATATTGGGTCCATTCCTCTTTTTAGTTTATATTAACGATTTACCCCAATTATTTCAAAATCAACCGAAGATGGTGTTATTTGCAGATGACACATCATTGATATTTAAAGTAGACCGACGGTCACAAAATCTTGACGACGTTAATAACTCTATTCTTCAGGTCCAAGATTGGTTTACGGTAAATAATTTGGTACTAAATAAAGCAAAAACCAAATGCATTCGATTTAAATTACCTAATGTTAGAGGTAGTGAATGTAATATCATATTGAATGGAGCAAAACTGGAATTTATTAATCAAACGGTTTTCCTAGGAATCACTCTAGACGAGAAATTACAATGGGGACCACATATAATATCTCTTGCGGGGCGGCTAAGCTCGGTGGCTTATGCTGTTAGAAAGATAAGACAGTTAACAGATGAAGAAACCGCGGGTTTGGTCTATTTTAGCTACTTCCACAGCATTATGTCGTACGGCATTTTACTGTGGGGTCGGGCTGCTGACATTGAGTCCATCTTTATTTTGCAAAAGAGAGCTGTCAGAGCAATTTATAATCTAAGTCGCCGCGAATCGCTTAGGGAACGATTTAAAAATATTAATATCATGACGGTACCTTGCCAATTCATTTATGAAAATATTATGTATGTAAGGAAATATCTACATCTTTTTAATAAAATAAGTGATAGACATCATTTTAATACTAGAAATAAAGACAAAATAGATCAACCATTTTTCAGGTTATCTAAAGTACATACATCTTTTATGGGGTACTGTGTCAAATGTTACAACAAAATACCTTGTGATATATTGCAACTAAATGAAAGAAAATTTAAAACTCATATTAAAAGAACACTTTGTAAACAAGCATATTACAAATTAGAGGATTATATACAAGATAAGAATGCTTGGAAACATGCTGGTCCTGCTCCATAGGACAATCTAGAGTCTAGACAAAATCAAACAGGTTGCTATTTTAATTGTATAATTTATTATTTTTATGACATTTATTTTAAATTCTGTGATTACCTTAACTCACACTGATATTGTTATTTTTTAGGAAATCGTACCTATATATTTTTTACAATTTTTCACATAATTAATTTATCTGTCATTGCTTCATTCTTAACTCTTTTTATTACCTATTGTGGTATAGTAATTTTATTCTAGGTGCATCGTCTTCACATATAATTTATATAATTAATGTACCTATAAAAATATTGTACTAGATTTTAAAAGAGTACCGGTGGAGTTTCTTGCCCATTCTTCTCCATACGAAACTACCTTTTGGAAGGGGCGACTAGAATCAATTCTATTTTTTTGTAAATATTGACGTTCAAAAGTGCCTTTTATGTGCCTTTTTTGTGCGCAGTGGTTAAGCAATTGACTGCTGCGCTGCGTGTCGCGGGTTCGATTCCCGCACGGAACAATTATTTGTATGACCTACAAGTCGTTTTTCCGGGTCTGGCTGTTTGTGTATGTGAGTTTAAATGTTTGTAAACGCACCCACGATACAGGAGAAATTCCTAGTGTGGGGCAACGATTTAAAAAAAAAAATAAAAAGAAAAAAAAACAATTTGACTTTGACTTATAAACAACATTATTTTTAGTATATGCGAAAACTGAATATAGTTTGTCCAGAATAAGGAACTGAATCGATTTCAATCATTTTTACACCATGTTTTTTTTCCCAAAAATATTTAAGTGTGATGGAAAATGTTATACCATTTAATTACTTACAATACAATCGCCGTATGATAAGGTACCTACTGCCAAATTATTATCAATGAGCGCAAGACGACCCTGGAGGCGCGGGGGCGCCGTTAGCATGTTTTTGTACGGACAGCGATAAGGTCGTTATGTTACCGGGACATAACGACCTTATCGCTATCGACCTTATAGCTTTGTGATTTTTCATAATACAGTTTTGAAATTTTGTACATAGATTCTTTACATAAAAATACTAGACACGTGTTTTGGGTTTCGCATATACCTACTTAAAATAATGTTGTAGATATAGATATTGCTTTGACTTTCAGTTGAGTATTGTGTTTGTGTAGTACTTTAAGTAATAGTTTCTCAATTTCTGGATTGTATATGTGGACCTCACTATTGTATTTAACTGTAACATCATTACTATCCTTTGGTTGAGTAGCATTTGCATCGGAAAATGTCGGTTTGTGAATGTCGTAATGTTGATGTTGATGAAAATGTTTTTAATTAGGTACTTGACTACTGTGTCATGTTGAGCTATTAAGTCTTCGTCTTTCGAATACCGTATTTCGTATCGATTTTAAGAATAGATTACCTATAGCTTAGCTGCCGATCTATTTTGTATATATCTCACCGTGAAAATTTACGTGAAGTGAGCTGTCACTAGTGTTGTAGCGGCATCAACATCGCCACATGCGAACTACGCGTCACACTGATGTCACGCAAAATCCTGCATCGCGCAAACAGAGTTTACCGCTCAACTAGCATATACAGGGTCAAATTAAATTAGTCAGCGAAACTCCGCAGATGTTATGACTATCGATACCTAATCATGATAAAAAAAAATATTTTTTTTTTGTGGGGTCATCAACCGCCGGTAGTGTAGTCACTTAAAATTACAGTTTAAAAATCCGTTATTTTTGTGAAAACTTCACAGACGTGATGGGTATCGATATCTCAACACGGTAAAACAGATTTTATTAACTCACGCTTCAAGTAACAACACTACAAGCAAGCGGTCGCGGACCCCAAAAAAATAAATCATGACTTAAATCTTTTTTATCATGTTGCGTGAATCAGTCTGCGGAGTTTCGCCAGGTAATTTAATTTGACCTTGAATATACAAGTTAGAACGTCCCGTCCATTTGCAATCGGGCAGTTGCCCACCAGACACAACACCCGTCTCGTCGCTCCCTTTTCTTTAGAGCATTGGTGAAATTTACACCCTGTTCCTCATACCTCTAAAGTGTCAATCCAGGAATGACAGGTGACTTTAAGCTCACCTCACGGTGAGATTTTTATAGAATACATCGGCTACCTACATTTCGTATAGTTTTGTAATTTTTATGGTGTACAATAAATAAAGAATATTCTATCCATCTGAGACAGACCCTAGTCGATCCCTACTTCTTGTGTTTTTCAAACTCGTCATCAATTTCCTGCCTTTTCAGCCGTCGCACTATCATTTCACTTCCTGCTCTGCATGTCGATTATGTAAAAATCTCACCGTGAATTCTTGCGTGGAGTGAGCTGTCAGTGTCATTCCACTGTTGCTAGGGATTGACCAAGGTTACATTTACAATCATAATCGAGATTTCAATTATATTTTTATATTAATTCTATTGATCATTTTATATTATTTCAATACTAGTATTTATGTGTCATAGTATGGGATTTAAAATAAAATAGCAAAACAGAAATATTGTCAAACTCAATTTAATGTTAAAAAAGAAAATTGAGTTTCTTTTAAAAATCTCGATTATGAATATTATGATAGTTTTAACCCTTAGTCCATCCCTAGCATCAGGTGGGATGACACTTACAGTTCACTCCACGCTCACTTCATCTAAGTTTTCACGGTGAGATGGTTACACAATAGCACTGCAGATCCACGCCCATGACGTCACCAAATCAACCAGACAATAAGAACCAATCAGATACAGAAGTTGAAACTCATCAAGATTCTGCAAAATCAGCCGAAACCAAGGTTACGCTTTCAGCGCATGTCGCTGCAAATTTTTCCACTGCATTACTGGCCACAGCCCTGGTACCAGTGAGAAAATATGAATCGGGACAAGTGACAGAGCTCCGTGCGCTGATTGACCACGGCTCCCAAGCTACATTTATGAGTGTAAGAGCGGCCCAGATGTTAAGACTGAAGATAACCTTATTCCTATAACATAATTATCATTCCTTACAAAAACTATCCATCTTTTCTTTGGTCTCTCTCATCCTCTCCCTCTCCTGGCTCTTAAAGAAAAAGGAAGAAAGAAAAATTGTTTAATGGTTTTCTCTTCTGGGTTTTTAAACTAAAAACGTACCTAATCAAGGCTAACAAACAATCAAAATCTAGCTTTCAAAAGCAATTCTTCTACTCAATTTCTCTCGACTAATAGATACCTAATATACGAGTACTGAGCCTCGAGCGATTATAATTTTTATAGTCAACTTTCATTAGTCGACGTGCGGCTGATTTCCCGATTTACCATTTTATGATTATCTGTGGCTCACATAACCTGTGACGTCAGAGACGTTGGTGAACTGAACTGACTGTCGTTTGGTTTTGGTCCTCCGTACACATCTGATACATTTTTACAATTCAACAATATTTATTGTGTTTTTCACGTTGTCGAGCAGACGAATTCGAACATATGAAGCATCGGGTTATGTATATGAATTCAGTGTAGAATCCTATGGATTGTGATTGTGTTTTATGCAATTGGGATCCCAGATTAGTTCACTGGAATTAGCCAGGTGTTGGTGGTGAAACAAATTTTGAAATTGTAGGTATTGTGTCGAAAGTACTTAGTGCCTAGTCTGCCATGGACAATGGACGTATCTGCATATCTTCTAGCTACAAATCTGAATCAATCTGAATCAGATTTATTCAAACCCATTAAAATTCATCCACAAACATTTCAATTATACATAAAACACATAAACAAGCGAACTGTCAAACTTACGTGACAGCATCCGCGTAGAGATTTACGCAGTGGCCTTTACTGCTATGCAAATATCAACCTTAAACCTATGTAGTAAGGTTGGGGAGTTGGTCTGTTTGTCAGATGAGAGCAGGAAGCTGTGGGGAGCGACAGGATGGCTGCAATTGAATGAGTGCCCTTGCCAGAAGATCATCCTGTTCGTTGGATTGTGTGCGTCTCTGGCATTGTTAGCTGGCCGTGACTGACGCAGCTGTTATATATATTATGTCGTATGGTTTTACTGATGTAAATGTTTTTAATAGGAACCTGCTGGATATACAAGGCGATAATCCTAACTTATAATTGAGTTTGTTTGTTACGCTTTGAAACTTAAACGGCTGAACGATTTTGGATTTTTGGCACAGACCATGACCTGGGTAATGCCATACTGCCATACTTTTCACCCTTGATCGCAGACGAAGTCAACATTTCAGCCGAAAGACGTCCACTGCTGGACATAGGCCTACCCCAAAAAAAAAAAAAGTGGGGGGATTTGCCATAATCGCGACGCTTGGCAGACGGGTTGGCGATCGCAGTATGGGTTTAAAAATGCATAGAGAACGCTGCTGCCCATCCTCTAGTAGGTAAGTAAATAAATTAAACTAGTACGAAAATAAATTAAACTGCGTATAAGTACCTATCTAATGAAATGGCCGGACGATGACCTAAAAACCGGACTTATCCGGACAAATCTGGACGGAGGGTAACTAACCCTATACATTGAATTCGACGATCTCTCGATGATCGTCTAGTTTAAAAATGCACGTCCTTTCCTCTAAAATGTTTAAACAATCAATCTGCTTGGCCTTTTCCTAACTATGTCCGGGTTGGCTTCCAGTCTAACCGGGTGTAGCTGATTACCAGTATTTTACATGGAGCGACTGCCTATCTGACCTCCATAGCCCAGTAACTGGGTAATACGATACCCCTTGGTAAGACTGGTTTTCAGACTTTCGGGCTTCTGACGACCCGTAACGAATGTCAAAAACTCACGAATGACACGGACCGACGCTTTAAGAGGGCTATTACAATTTTTCTGGAATTTGCGCGTTTTACACGAGTTTTGATGTGTGATTATGGTTTAGATATAGCCATAAAATAAAAAATAAAATATTCCCAAGCAAGTTTAGTTATTTATCTTGGGAGCGCTTTAAATAAATATTTCAATTTATTTACATAAATCAGTAAAAACCTTGTCTCTGCAAAGGATGTTTCATAAAATTTTACTTTTGGGTATCTTTTGATGCTTTTTTACACCAAAGATAACGTAATTTAAGAAATTATAAAAATGTCCATGGTACTATATATTGTATTTTATACTTGGGAGCGCTTTAATCAATTTATTATATTTCGTACAGTAATTCACCAAAAATAATTCTGTAAAACAGAGAGTTACTGACAATTTTTCATCCGAAGTTTTATTTTTTATCTACGAATATAAAATCCAAATTCAAACAAAAATTATTTAATAACTAAGTTTACTATGTTACCTTGCTCGAAAAAAAATTAAATAGTCTATTTAAAAGTAAAATAACGGCGTAAATCATCGGCGAAATAAGCTATATTTTCGAGAGCGAAAAGTGATGAAACTATTAACGGGTGCTGAGACTGACACGAATGGTTTATCACTACAAAAACTGTACTTTTATAGTTACACAGACTTATTGTTTCGATTATTTCACGCTTTATCACAATTAGATAAGAAATTGACGAACAACTTTTTTTTTGTGATAGCACCCTTAACGTGCTTTCTGAGGCAGTTTTGCTGATTCTAATGATTATAATTCTGTATAGCCATATTTATTACGGTCACGAATCATATTTTTATCATATTACAACCTGACAGTCATCAGCAAATTGCAAAAAAAAAAAAGAAGTAAATTAAAAAAACTCAACTAAATCCGTTTGCGTAAAGAGTGAACTTCAAAAAAGATGGAAACAAGATTTATATATAACTTAATACTATATACAATCGAATGCAGTAGGAGGCATCTTCTTAAAAACAATAAAGACCTATGTATGCCATGTATGGCCTCCGACTGCATGATATTATTGTTTCAGTGACACACGCGCAATATAGACGAATCTAACGATATATCACTCATCAAAAGCGATTCAGCCGTTTAGTAGTTACTTACGAGGGAACATAGGGTCGGACTTAATGATAATGATAAATGATTTATTTCTGTAAGTACGTTTGTACAAACACTTTTATATGTATACATGCATCTATTAGTAAACGCATTATAAATTGTCTTTGGTCCCTGACCCTGACATCAACCAATCGCAACCAATGGAAATGATTGTCAAAATTTTTAGTGTATTGGATACGAGGGTTTTGGCTACTTTGTATGTGTGTATTTTAATTATGTTTATATTTGTTGAAATGTGCGTTTTGTTTGTGCAGAATAAACAGTTTTTCTTTCTTTATTTTTCTTTCTTTCAGGTCATACACATAACCCTCATTTTTTGGCTTCACCGCATTCGGGTAAAAACTTAAGAAAATTTGAACTTCTCGGGGTAACTTAGCGCATCCCCCATAACTTAAATTTTTGCACCCTTGAGAAGCAGGGGTGGGTCGCTAGTATTAGGTATACTTAGGTATTTGTGTATTTTCTCGGTCGTAATGAAACTGAAGCCATACTATTACAACCGCAGCTTGAAGCGAAGGTACAGTCTACCGCATGCCGTGTCGGTGATAACACTTTGACCTTGAGCTGGACTATTGAAGTACGGAGTTTCAATAGAAGAAGAGGCCCGCTTAATATTGATTGTATTGTGACTGACTTACGCGGCTTACTTTACCTACATTGTTGTTGAAGGCGGACATACAGCTGTGTCCTGTCTCTTTCTATACGGATACATTACAATATCGTATTGTCTTTTGTGTATTTTCGTGTGCAGTTTTTTTCTTTATTTCTCGCCTTTTAGCGAGAATTTTGACTTTGAAAAGCTGTCAGTTCAAGAATTGTGGATATAGAAACAAAAAGGTGTGCAATCAACATAATGATCATTTATTACTTCACCATAATCATTTCAGCCGAAAGACGTCCACTGCTGGACATAGGCCTCCCCCAAAGGGAAGGAGGGGTGGGGGGGCGGGTGCCATAATCGCCACGCTTGGCAGGCGGGTTGGCGATCGCACTAAGGTGTTAAAATGCATAGAGAACGCTGCTGCCCATTCTCTAGTAACCATTTATTACTTAAATCTATACAAATAAATAAAATTTGAACTATCTGTTTTAATGTCAAAATAACAGCTTTTTACGCCTGATGAACTCGAGTAGTTCAATTTATTTTAAATTATTATGTTTATATGTCAATTTAATTTTGATTAATTTTCAATTTATTTACAATTACTATTCATCAATATTTAAATTTTAATTTAATTGTAATTATTTATTTCAATAGTATTTTCATTTTAATTTGTTTTCAATTATTTATTTGGATTTTATGTTATTAGCGCATTAATTGAACGTGTCATGACTAACATAGTTTTAAGATATTATCGTAGTACTAACAAACTATGGACCAAAATTAGTCTGAATTAAATGAATTTTATTATTTTTACTAAATGCATACAACATTATTTTTAGTATAATGCGAAACCCGAAACTCGTGGCTAGTATTTTTATGTAAAGAATGTATGTACAAAATTTCAAAACTGTATCATGAAAAATCACAAAGTTATAAGGTCGTTATGTTACCGGGTTGTCCGAATGTCCGTACAAAAACATGCTGACGGCGCCCCCGCGCCTCCAGGGTCACCTGTGTTATATTTCATGATACAGTTTTGGTATTTTCATCGGTAGAAGGATATTGAGTTTAGTTTATTTTATTTTTATTTTATTTATTCGGGAAAACAAACAATTACACATTAAGAATTACAAAGAGATAGGATACAGAAATGATATAAATGTGAAATCAACCACGTTCTCCACAGATACACAATGAGACAATTTGGTAAATTATTAGACTAACGTTGTAAACAATAAAAAAAAGGAATATTAAAAAGAGGAATACAAAAAAACAAAAAGGAATATTAATAGCATAGTATCATCATAACTTAGTTGCCAATAGTGCCGCGTAAGTGGAACAACAGTGTCACATTATTTTCTCAATATGTTAAGCAACATGAGTCTAAACTTTCCTTGCGATAAAGCAAACAGATCCAAACTGCTGAAATTCTTATTAAAATTGCTTGTCAGGCGACGAAGAGGCGCACGCAAGCCGGCATTTGTACGACTGAAACTTCAGTTTTGGTTTTATTTTATGACACAAACTTGTTGACAATAAATGTACACTAGACCTGTTACAATAGATTGTGGTTAATAAATTAAGATTATCGTTTAACACTATATAACAAAATAACTATTATTGTTCTTCGTTTATTTGTAATCTCTTCGGTTTTACCAGGCCACGCATAATTATACCCATTTCATTAATTAAACCTCAGATTATAGAAAAGAAGCAGATAGACCGCGCGGAACAATAAAGTGAGGCCCGTTTGTAGACGTGTGTGCGTTACAGCCACGTGACAGCACTATAAGAACAGGTGCCTCTATGTGTGTGTACGGTTGCCAGGAGAATGAAAAAATTTGCCATAATATTTCATTACATGAAAAAAAAAAGTTTTTTTTTTCTTAAATCTGTTGTTTTTATTAACAGTATACGTCAAATTAACAATACCCTTATAAACGATACATTTGCGATATATTTTTATTTTGAGACACCAACATTTTATTGTTTTTGGTAGCTATATTAACTTTATGGTGACGTCATATAACCCATGATATAGCAAATCGACTGATGTAATAAGTATTATAAAATCCATTAACTAGTTACACTTCCGAAGATACATACATACTTATTTATTTATAAACATACTAACCAGAAAAGGCGATAAATAAAACACTATCGACATAAATATTTTTGTAAATCGATACTCCTGTATCCCATATACTTATTTCCTAACTTAGGGGTAAATGTTTCAATATAAACTAGCAACACCGAATGATTTTTGTTAAGGTTTTGTGTTTCAAGATGTCACTAACAATAAACACGTAAAATAAATCCAAATAGACAAATAATCAATATTTTACTTATGAAAGATACTCCATCTTATTTCTTTTGTTTTTGGGAACAGTTTTTACAATGTTTAAAAATACAAGACGGCATCATTCTGAAATTATTTGTTAGAGGCCGTGACGTACTAACGATGCGACGCTTCGTGCTGTACTGAATCGAGAGTGTATTCGCTTTTGAATTTGTATTTGCTTTGTTGGCCGCACTCTCGGTGTTCCGCGCGGTCTATCTGTTTCTTTTCTATAATCTGAGAATTAAACATGTATTTCTGATCAGTAATTGTTCTGAAAATTTTGGGATTTCCCGTTAGGCTCGTACAGACTTGTGCGATATCGCGGGCGCAACGCGACACTAGTAGCGCAATTTCTTTGTCTCTGCCTGTCGCACCCGCGATATCGCCCGAGTCTGTAAAAGCCTTAAGGCCAGGCTGCACTGTTGACAATATTTCAATAAAATCGGAATTTCTAATTAGCGCTGGGACACTTGCAGTTTCGACTTTCAAGGAAATAATAGGAAGTAACTTTTTTTTCATACGAAAATAAACACGTAATTAGTAGTGCCAAAATTAACGAAATTTTGATTCTCACCATAATAATTCCATAAACACTAAACAGAGTTCAAACATAATAACATCCGTAATTAATTATCAACGAATACGAATATACCTCTACAATCCAATTTCTAACCAATAAATGATGAATCAATTTCATTTTTTAATTACAAACGGTAAATAAGGAAATCGTTTATCAAGTTTTTTGCATGCAAACTCAGATTTTTATATTCTTTTATTGTGTCTGAGCATGTTACCACCGTTATGTCCAGTTATGCAATAAATTCCATGATCTCTAGTATAAAGAAATCTTAGTTAATATGCTTCACGCAACATCGGGTTATTGGGCGGTAGACCTCGGTCATAATGCTGTAAGAACAGGTAATGATAGACCTGAGACTTACCGTTCAAGTTTACTAGAAATTATTAGTTAATTTTGATATAGGGTAGTGATGGGCAGACGGTGTTGAAGCTGAAATAAAAGCTATAGATGTGGTTGTAGATGTAAAAGATGCGTTGACGGTCGCCAAGCAGGGCCTCAAGTCTGCTATTACAATAGTGTCAGAATGGTCGATCATTGATTTCATCATTGTTGATTTTCACATGTTTGGTAATCTACTATTATAATGGCGTCATTATAACTTTCCAATGGTCGGCCACTGACTCTACATTGAAAGACATTGCATTTATTGGTCACCTCGTACCTAATGACAAATGAATGACATTTCTACTAATGGGTTTTATAATAATGGCAATACGACAATGCCAATAGAATAACACAATTCTATTACGAGAACATTGACCGACCAATGATCGACATTATCAGTCTTATTACAAAAAAATGCTAAAGTACTGTTTTATACCAAGACCACAAGGTCTAGGATTGTTACGGTATTCAAGTTAATATCAGGCTCAAAACGTGTTCTTATTACAAAAAAAAGACTTTTCGAGGATCAGTTAGTAACAAAGAAGGTTCATGGTTCCACAGATAAAAACAAAAATGGCATTCTTACATTCGTTCATTCTGCATCTATTTGAAGCAACGTTTCGTTTCTCTAAATATTGATATTATAATAACACTTGAAATGCATAAATAATTATTAATCAATAAAAAAAAATAAGTCATAAATCGTTCTTTGTTTAGGTTACAATATATTGAACAAGCACAACTTGTACTTTTGACGTGCTTTTTATAATCAAGTTATCATATTTTTTAACACCTCTAGCTTGAAGTGGAGTGAATTACATATCCGCGGCACTCGTAATTTGAGACGAATGTTTATGTTGCGTCCATAAATAATAAATCTTAGTATTAGGTACTGTTGATAATATGTGGTTTGTTCCTGACTTGTGTCTGGTTAAACCGTTGAAGATAAACTTAGTAAAACCCTAAGACGACCCACTGACCAAAACATGGATTTTTAATTAATATTAGGTAAGCAATGTTTTGTATCATCTTATTTCGACTGCCTAACGCGAATGTTCATATTATTATAGGAAATATTACGTCGTACTACGTATGACGATGTCTGTAAGATCGCCGAGAGGTCTCCAGCATAATTAACCAAATCTTCCAAATCCATCAAGTCGATTTGTAAATAAAAAGCCACACAATAGAAATAAACGCTAACCTCAAATAAATTAGTACCGAAGTTAGTCCATAGAAAAACTAGGGGTCTCGGCGGACTAACTTAGCGTCCCAATATACGATTTGTTTGACAGGACAGTACTACAGTTGGCAGATTTGGCTATTCCCCGAATTGCAGGGATAAACGTAAAGTAGCCAAGCTAAAATTAACTCTTTAGTACTTGCAATAATGATCATAGATGTTTTTTTTTATTTATAGTAATAAAAAAAAAAAACATCTATGATCATTATTGCAAGTACTAAAGAAAGAGTTATTTTTTTTTTTAACTTAAATTCATGTTGGAATGGTGCTTGCACGCACGGGGGGCGTTAAATTTCTGTTAGTTTTTGCCTAGGGCGCACCGTTTTCGAGACATTTGTTTTTTTTTTTTATTACTTTAAATAAAAAGAAACATCTATGATCATTATTGCAAGTACTAAAGAGTTCATTTTAGCTTGGCTATTTTACGTTTATCCCTGCAATTCGGGGAATAGCCAAATCTGCCATCTGTAGTACTGTTCTGTCAAACAAATCGTATAATGGGACGCATACGTACGCGTAAGGGGGTTAAATTTCTGTTATTTTTTGCCTAGGGCGCACCGTTTTTGAGATATCTATGCAGTTTATGCGGTTCACAATGCATATGGTGAGTGGCAGTTCTCCTGGTTCTTACCAGGAGATCTCCTCAACAATTAACGTCCCAGCATTGGGAAGAGCAATATTTTGTAAAAGGTGATGAGTAGTTGACTTAAGGCTATTGTAACTTAGATAAATTAAAAACTAACCCACTAAAAAGTGAAAAATAAAAAACTTTTTGTAAAAAAAATAACCGACATCCAAAAAATCACTACAAAGTGAAAAATAACTTTAATTTCGGAAGTCGGTGGCAAAAAACTAAAATACAAAACCAAAGATACCGACTTCCGAAATTAAAGTTATTTTTCACTTTGTAGTATTTTTTTGGAAGTCAGTAATTTTTTTTTACAAATAGTTTTTCATACAAATAGATATCTGTTGTAGGCGATACACCCTCCCATCAGTAGATAGCGTGGGCCGGTAGATTAAGAGATTATTGGGACGTTAAAACCATCGATAGATATATTTTTATATCTCCAGTAGGCCGAAACTGGTGATATATAGGTTATTGGGTTCGGCCGTAAGACAACATCAAACGGACAGCTAAACATACAAAAATACATTTAACTATATTGGCTCTCTTATTCTATCTCGACTTCATTCTATCTCGAGTTTGTAGCCAACAGAAGTTCAACACAATTTAGGTTTTTTTTCGGGTTATATTGTGGTTTGTAATTATATTTTGTCCGACCCAAATCCTTAGTCAAATTAATTTACCTAAATGTCAGGGAATTAAAAATATCCGTGTGGACGTGAAAGAATCCGAGTCTTCCACATTCTACTTGCAACATCGAGAGACATGAATATCTGCATAAATACAATTATGAGCACTTTCAAAACGCTTGCTCAATGAAAGTCAAGCCGAAGTCGTTTCTTTTCTTTATTACACTTCGTCTATTGCTAGAACTATTTTTGTTGTCATTTGTCAATAACTTACTGATTCTGAGAGTCAGATTTTTTTTCTTTGTACCACGATGTAAAAAGTAATGCCTTTGCAAATAGAGGGAGTTTCATATTTGTATATTGAATAGTGAACTACAAAACGAGATTTAATTTATCTTATCGCAGAAAGTTCAAATGACAAGTGATTAATTAGATAAATAGTTCATTTGTTATCCTAATTAATCCATGATAAAGACCATTGTTGGACTGTCCACATTTGTGTTACAAAGCCGGTAAATAATTGCTTTGGTCATAATGATATAAATTATGTACGTACGCGGTAAGACCTACGTCAAACTGGTAATTTATTTAATTGCACTCCTTCTCAAGCTCTTAAATGGTTATTAATAATTCCATTAATGGGATCAGTCATCATCAGAAATTATGGTTGTGAAGATATTGACATTCGCTATTCATATTCCTTGGATAGAATAAGAAATGAGTATAAACGAGGAAGTCAGAAAGTGGCACCGCTCATTGAAAAGTTGGGTGGAAATCGGTTGTCAAGGTGATGCGGAGGGATGAGGAAAATGTCGTTAGGAACATTTTGAGTATGAATGTCTATAATTTATATAATTTATATATTTGAGTAAGGATGGCTATAAGAGTAGGGGAAGACTAAAGAAAGGATGGATGGACTGTGTGGAAGGTGATATGGCTAGAAACGGGGTGATTACTGAGATGACGAGTAATAGAGAAGTATGAAAAAAAAAAAATTAAGAATGTGCAAACAGCGCTCTTTCATGATATCCCACATGCCCTAGTAGCCCCACTTCAAATTTTTAAGACCCCCTTTCAGTCCCTTTTGCAAAAAATATTTTTTTTTTTAATTTCTTTCTTATTTGCAAAATAGTTGGGCAAACGTCATCTAAAACTATTCTAAATTTCAAGTTGATAGCATTAGTAGTTCTTGAGATATCCAGGTGTGACAGACAGACAGACTTAGTCTCACCATAAGGGTTCCTTTTTACCATTTTGGTACGGAACCCTAAAAAGACATGTTGCACTGACCCCAAATACATAAGGATAAGGGCAGGAGAATGATGATGTTGGACATACATCATGCAACGCTACCTTTTAAACATATCACAGGTAACACTTCCAATTACATTTGGTGGCAACGCTGACAACAACGAGCGGAATATAGATGGCCTATTCCTCAATTCTTTATTCGAAAGTTAGCCTTCTTCAGTTTTCACAAGAGTCTCATTCCTAAGTAGAACATAACTGTTATATACAAGTATCGATTCTATTTCTCTCGATACTGTGACGTCAGAACTTCGACTCAATTAGCTTCGAGTGTTCTCCTCGACTGGATTCGTTAACCTGCATTCAAAGTTAATTCGGACTTGCCTCTAACGGTAGCGTCATTCGGTGAATTACGAGCATTCCGAATTACAGTGTCCATGGCCAGTAAAACTAGACACACAGCAAAAAAAGGAACTCATTTTATAATGCCGAATTCTATTTGCTGTCTATATTTTTGGTCTGCAGTCAGTCCTACGGGAAATGCCAAGAGGTACTGGTCCACCTAGGTTGTATATAATATTATACTGTGTCTTCTATTCTCTTTGATTGGTAGCTGTTGTGCCTTCTTGATAATCAAATTATCATTACCCCAACAACACAACACGATGCAGATAGCATTGAACTTGATAGTAGTGTGGGTCAATAGAAATATTGCTTTGATACCAGACCAGATTGGTCTCATGTGTGCACAAAAGAACGTTGATATAACATGTCTGGTCGGTTAGTTAATATCTAATTATGAGCGTAAGCCCTTTGTTAATAACTTAAGAGATATTGGATGTATTTCTAGGATGACGATGCTCTTGCGTTGGTTGTGGCTGTAATCACTTACCTTCACGTGGGCCGACTGCTTGTTTGCCACCCAATATAAAAAACTTGTCAATTTATTTATCAAAAGCCAGTGTTGAATTATCCTGTACAATTGCTTTTATGATCTGCAGAGATGGATGTAGATGTAGCATTGCCTCCTCCGTATTACACGCACTTAAAATTTTACATACTCATAAATATTGAACGAATGCTAAATTACTCTGCCTTCACGCGAAAACCTTTCCTATAATTTCGTCACAAACAACATGAAAACACTTTTATGAGCGTAATATAGCGAAAACACTCCTACTCAGTCATACTCATAATATTACGCTATCCTCGCTATTTTTATACGCATAGGAATAATTCATATTGTGGCCGAAAATCTCATATTATTTTATTTCATTTGCTTTGCTATTCTGGAATTGCCATCCTAGTTTGTATGTATGAATATTCAGTGTTGGGAGACAGACGAATCAAGTGTATTTAGATTTTGACATTACTTAGTCTCTTTCGTGTTCGTTCTGAAAGGCCATATTGGAAGTGGTTGGTCAAGGGAATAAGCACATGTAATTAGCATTATTATAATGGTCAATTTCGCTTGGTAACTTAGCCTACGACTGTATTTGCTCTCAGATTATAACTCTTCGTTACACCCATTGATTTAATTGTGCATGTTTTAAAAATCCTTTCTTTTCTTGTTTCTTTATTCAGTAGTTTAGGCTGTGCGTTGTCAGTCAGTCACGCATCTTTTTTCAAGACAACATGACCTTCATATTTAATCTTTGGATTCATCAGCACTTACATTATTATGTCCACTCCGTATAACTCTAGGTTATGGTCAATTTATTCAGATTATTCTAAAAGAAACGCCGACTGTAATAATCACATTAATGGCTACTAAAATTCGTCTGGTAGCATTTGCCTAGACTTCATGTTTATACATAAGGAGTGACCTTAAATGTGCAGATTCGAAGTTTTTATGATCACGTTTCTTAACATTTTTATTATTAATTTATTTCTCACAGAGCATAGTTTCAGTAATCGTCCTTGAGTTTAGTTTTAGATGCTACATTTTGTGTTTAATTAGCGTTGTGTTGTTTAATTTGAAATTATTCAGTGGCTAATGGATATTTCCTTTGCTTCGTTGACGAGGAGGATTCTTGCCATTCATGAGTATTTATTACATTCTTCATTACCGTATGCATCATTATGTTGATAAACTGAATATGTTTATGTCTATCGAGGAAGATGAAATGAGAAAAGAAAGACCTATGCACAACAGTGGAATTGTGAATGCTGAAAATGATCAAATTTAAATATCACAACTACAGAAGGTGTTATAGAGCTTCAGCTCCTTCTAAGAACATTAAATGCGAAAGCGTTGGCGTTTGTCTACAGTAGGTAGGTAATAGCTAAAACGATTTTAATGTTTTCTGTAAAACTAGCTATAACCACAGTAATACAATTTGAACCTACCTAACCTACAATTTTAATTTCAACAAGGTTGTAACTTTTATTTTTTAAGCATATTTTATATTGTTTTTTTGTCAATGTGAGGACTTTGTAGGCTTTTAATAGACTGTAGATCTGTACCTAGTCCATTTTCTATTTTGTTAAGTACCTGGTACTTTTGACGGGCCTACGCTGTCCTCTCATACCTAATAACACTGTAATTTGAAAACATTGTAAAAGCCATTTTTTTTTAAAAGTGTAACCGTGGAGTTTCTCGCCGGCTCTTCTCCATAGGAAACGACCAATTGGAACCGTGCACCTAGCTTCTGACGTTTCATAAGTGCCCATGTAGGCTTATGTGAAATAAAAATATTTTTGATTTGATTTGATTGAACAAAATGAAGACCTTTCTCCTACCACGGCTAACTAATTGCAAAATGATACGTCTGGTATCACGTATACCTGAGAACCTCACACAATGAGTGACGGTAACAAACGGTAAGATAATGCATACTTGTTTGCTCAACGTTACGGAGAAGTAGCAAATGGAGTAATAATGTGCAGCTGTGATAGACGCGAAAGAACACACACACGATTTGAAACGATGCCCACTTGACACGATGTCGTACTTTCGCAGTGGATGAGAATCAGAATATTTAATTTGTCATAAAAAAAAAAAAAAAATTGAATTGATTAATTTCAAGTATTGCAATCTACTGATTATGTAAGTAGTTTTCACAGGCGGTCCCGGAGGTACGCCATGCATGAGACACTGAGACACATTCTTCCTTACTCATTGCATTTATATTTTCATCCGCTGACGATTTCCCATATCGAACGTCTCCGGACAACTTGCAAATTCAGTGAATCGGATATTTAGTTTACCTACGACTATTGATTGCATTCCATTTGATTACTCCTCTGTGGTTAACCCCGACTATTGTTATTTTTGTACACTTTGCGTAAAACGGGAATTGAATTACTGAGTGTTACAGTTAGTTGAATTTTAAAGCCAAGGTGTCCTGAATGACTTTTGCAAGGTTATGGATGCCAGCTGTCAAGACAAAACACGTGGAAATTGTAAGAAAACTTACAATAACGAAAGTGAACCACTCATGTAATATTTATTTGTGTACTTTGAATAATTTTATCGGAGTATTTGTTTGTTATTTATAGCTTCGTTTATTCGATGGTTTTCATTCATTAAAGGTTATAGTTACGTAAAAACACGCCTGTAATCCTCGAAGGGTAAGGCAGAAGTGTACTTACCTAATAGTACACCCTATAGTTCTTTATGATTAATGTCAATTTATCGGGTATAATTACACAAAACATTATTTCTATGGAGAGGTGCGTGCTCCTCTTCATTCCCTATTAGATTCTCTATTTCTACTTTCACCCTGCATGTTTGTACGTAATGGTGTAGTAAGTTTAAATGACACTAATTGGCACTATAGGTACCTATATAACTCAACAGCTGCACACTTGGCTTCTTTCACATCCTGAAATTAAAAGCAGAACTTCGTTAAAATGTTCGTAATAGCAGCAATAAATAAGATTACAGCAGGCGGACGGACCGGTAGCTATTACACGAAAATTACATTATCGGGAAATTCAGTGGCGACACAAAAAAAAGAAGACAGAAGGTTGGCTCCATTGATCTTGCGAAAACAGGAGCATCCACACACAGATGAGTACATACAGCAGGCCTCACGTTAGTGGTATCAAAATCAGTATAAGCAGCACCCTAATTGAGTAACACACTACCAATCACAATCTGAATGATTTATAGATATAGCTGATCCATTGCTTTATATATTCGAAAAATTTGTCTGCTCAACAACGTAAATAACGCAATTAATGTTATCGAACTGTCAAAATGAAACCCATTGCTATGGTAAAAGTATTATGCAATTACCCCGCTGGCCACTTATTCTATTGAAAATCCGTATTACGCTAGGCCAGCTCAAGGTCGTAGTGTTTCAGATTAACGTACAGTAGACCGCACGTCAGTGCGGTCTACTGTACGTTAATCTGAAACAAATGCCAGTCGCCTACGTGACCCGTGTCTATGAGTACGTGACCCGTGTCTATGCGTACGTGCATTTTCGGTCGTTGTTTAGAGCCGAACTTCTGTACCTCCATCTATTTTGTGTGACCTACGCGTCTCTGTAGATATAGTCTGCTATTCACATCTATCTACATAGTTATAATCGGCATAATATACATTTATACATAGATATAGTCGTCTATTTACGTTTATCTGCGGCAATAACACGGGATATTATTGAATCTCTAGTATCATTTCCTTTACCATTTTGCATCAGTTATTAAGTATGACGTAGAACCTGTCTGTTTGTTAGATCTTTGGTATTAGTTGTTAAAGTTATATTTCATAGTTGATTATTTTCACCCTTATCATCATCTTGAACCCGCATTGCTTTATAATTCCTTTGTAAAAAATCATCTCATAATTATCACACTTGACTTGATCAGGGATATAGTCATCAATAGTTTAGCACTTTATTTATTTATAATTCGCATTACCAGAAAAGAGGATACCTGATACCACAGAGTTTACAAAACTCCTTGGCAATCAAGTAAAAGCAGGAATTGGATTGACTGCTCCACAATATACTTTACGAACTCACTACACTACTACTACTTTGCTGACTCTGATAAGGGAGTTCCCCTGTTCCTTGCGAAGACTATACTTCTTTTCAATCGCTCTCTGACTACTGAGAATCGCGTCTACGTTTCAAATTCTCAACAGTTTTTCTCTCAGATACCTATTTGATCCGACCACCGTTTTGGGCTACTGCTTCTGTCTTTTGCCATCTATCTTTCCTGTTACTATTAGACATTCTATATTGTAGTACCTCTGCGGGTAATGTGGTCGAAGTATCTCAAGACACGTTGCAGACAGGTTGAGGACAGTTTATCGAAGACCACACACTGCCAGTTTTTAATTAAAAATCAAGCAGAAGAATTGTAGGATCTGTGCCAAACAGTTGCCAAATAACAATAGAGTCAAGTTTAAATACATTCGATATATCGTAACTTGATCAAGACGGTATAAATCGACGGGTGATCAGGCTTGAACAATGGACAATACCTGTTCTATGTACCTACATAATCATGTGTTCGATATAGATGCTAATGTGACTACTACGGGGAAGGAAAAGAAACCATGTCTTGTTATGGTGGTGTTTCTTGCGGAGAATTGACCACCCACTGATAATAAATGATATTACGTATTTCTGTGAACTACGAGTAGCTGTTGCCCACGGCTTCGCCCGCATGGATGTCGGAAAATATCCCACAGGAGGACTGATTCCGTAATACATTGTTTTCATATAACTCTATTGGTTTCAGGGCGCTCGCCAGTAAAGTTCCCAGTCGGCATGATTTTTTTCGACATCTTCAAGTTCTTTATTAGTGATCGATGATCTTCAACAATCATCGTCACATTTCAGCCAATTTACACATAACCTGAATTATACACCTAAACCTTCCTCGTGAATCACTCCGTCTATTGATGAAACCCGTATGAAAATCAATTCGGTAGTTTTTGAACTCAATCCCCCTTATTCCGACTTTGGTACAGTTCCTAAACACAAAACTGACAACTTAGTACCGAACTAAGTTTTCAGTTTTGTATAAATAAACGGTATTTCAATCACTGTTACGTTCTTATTACAAAAACTGGCTCCACGGTTTAAGCCCTGTCAAAATATAAATCTTGTTTTGTAATAAGACGGTTTGAGTTTATCGCGTTCAGACAGACGCGGCGGGGGGGACTTTGTTTAGTACAGTCATGAGCACTAATATGTAAACGCTTAGCAGAATTCAAAAACGATTTTCTCATAGCGAATAGCGATTGCAACTTTGAGAAAAGATCTATTTTATAATATTTTGGGTTCCAAAATACTATGTTCGTAGTAAAATAAAATTTCAATCGATATAGTTGGAGGAAATCACTTTTAAAAGTTGCTGAGTGTATACATATTGGTGCTCGTGACTGTACTCGTATGTAGTGGTTGGCTTAAAGTTGCCAAAAAATAATAGCCATTGTTGACCATCGCGACGTAACTAGTTTACTAACCATACGACTCGATACTCGATACTCACGATAGGTCGATTCAGGTTAAATCTCAAAACGGGCCTATTATTTTTTGACAACTAGGTATAAAAGAACAGTTTTACTCGCCAAAATTAAAATTTCCTACCTAGATGTTCCTTTCCGATTAGATGGATGATTTCGATGTTTTACCGATCGCGAGCGTAGGCAAAACATATCATCCATATTTTAATTCGTAAATATTTGCAGTTTTCTGTTTTCTTAGTTTAAAACAGCGAATGCTTGTAGACACTTACTTGAACATTTTACAAGATTACCTCCTTGACTTTAGTATCAGGCGATTGTTTAACAGGAATAGATGTTGAACCTGCCTGTTCCTTATTTTGTTTTATCAACTGACGACAGACGATAACCACCTTATGGTATAAACATGTTTCATATTCAAAATCTTTTTACAAGCATAATATGCCTGTAAAAATAATAAACAATTCCTCCTAAAAAATCAACTCATGAATGTTTTTTTTTTAAAAGAGTAAACTTTAAAACATATTTAGTAACGTGAAGCTAATTTGCGTCAAAACAATAAACCAGACTGCGTCTGCGCACGTTATAAAAACTAACCAACGTGTTTACTTTCACGTCGGCGTCGCTAGCGCCACAAACGACTTCCACAATTTGCTTGTTCAGCTGCCGCAGATATATATATGTCTCGCTCAAACTTCAGCGTTTTGAAGGGAAAGAAAGAGATGGATGGACTAGTTTATGACGATTTTTTATGGAAAGGAATGTACCGTTTTGCATTTCCGTAAACAAAACGTCTGTTTCATGTTTGTGTGTTGGGTTGCTTTGAACTTCATAGCTATGGACAACAAGCGTTAACGGATTTTATCGGATTTAGTCTGAGACTTTTCAAAATTCATGAGGCATCTATTATTATGGTAGAACTTGGTGGCTCTTCAGGCAGATGGGAAACAGATTTTTCGAACTTTATCTGTAAGATTTGTAAGTTCATGATGAATCTTCTTACGGATTTGTTAAGGGTTAGGTTAGGTACTGAATAAATCCATGTACGAGTTGTATGTAGATCTATGTATTATACAGAGTGTTAAAGTAACTGCGTGCCATAGCTTAAGGGTAGGTTCAGTATCGATAAAGGAACCCAGGAAAAAAAATTTGCAAGATCAACCTAATTTAGTACCTACTAACTTGAAATAGCAATCGCTTATAATTAAAATTATTTTATTTGACGGTCCTAAGCCCGTTAAAGTAGGAAGAGACTTATTTTTATTTATTTTTTATGTTTAATTAAATTTTTTGTTTATGTTTTTTATTTTTTTTTACCTGGGTTCCTTTATCGATACTGAACCTACCCCTAAGCCATGGCACGCAGTTACTTTAACACCCTGTATTATAAGGTTTTTCCTGCAAAGATAAGAAGGTAGCATAAATTACGTAAATAATAATAGTAAAACGCATTAAGTCCGCCTCTGTACATTTGTGTGCTTGAAGTATTAAATAAATAAATAAATCGTATCATTTATTTAAAGCTATATATAATTAGGTGTACAATGCTTTCCTCTTCGTTACAGTCGACGCTAACTAACTTCCTTTAATAGACGGATGCCTGTTAGAAATCTTGTTAAATTGCCTTTTTTACTTGTGAGCTGCCTAGATTCATGACCATAACTCATTAGTAATGATACGTTATGTCTAAACTATTAGCTATTTCCTGAAATAAGGAGAGATAACCGTGAGAAAACATTGAAAGACAAGCAATTAATAAGTATTTACCTATAAACTCTTATATCTATCTACCACACACGTCTATCCGTTGAGGGCACTTTCGTATCCAAAAATACAAATAACTAAGTGCGCAATTTCCTTTCAATTTAATTTCTCTTTGAACGAAGGAGGTTCTTCCAAACATAAGATAGAAAAGAGACTCTATCCGCCTTATTACAAAACAAGATTTATATTTTGACATGGCTTAAACCATGGAGCCAGTTTTTGTAATAAGAACGTAAGTAACAGTGATTGAAATACCGTTCTATAAACAAAACTGAAAACTTAGTTCGGTACTAAGTTGTCAGTTTTGTGTTTAGGAACTTTACCATAGTCGGAATAAAGTTCGAAATTCAATAATGGCTCCATGTTTTAACCTGGGTCTGAAGATAAACCTTGTTTTGTAATAAGGGGGATCGTGTTTGAGCTTTTAAAAACAGGTTCTACACATCAGTGAGTTTATTTGTGCTTCAGTAATATCAAGGGCTGTTTTGACATACACGCAAAGAGACGCGTCATAATTATACAGGCCAACTTTGAAGTCATTGAGCGGGTGAAAGTACCGATGAATATACTTCATCTTTTTTCGTTTCGTCGGTACATCTATGTTGCTAACACTGTATGGGCCGAGTAGTTGGCCACGTTAATTGCGGTATCAGAGGTTGTTCTGATCGTCATGTACTTAACCATTTTATGAATGGGACCATCACCGAAATATAGACACAAATCAGCTGAATTGTACAAGACTGCAATAGGTACCCAGTCAAGATGAGTTTCAGTGTGTCCCATTATCAAAAGTTGTTCGAATTCATGAGTGGCTTTCACCCCCTGAAAGTGTGTAAATAATTTCAAAGACAGTCTTCTTCCTACCTACAACCTTAGTTTTCGTTCACCCTGATCCTCTAGGTGTCATGGTACTCATTATTATGAAAAAGTTTAATAAACCAGTAATCGCGAAATAAAACAGATTTCCCTTACATTTCGTCGATTTGTGTGAACACAAATGTGTTGAACTGCTGATTGTTTTGCGCTATTTCAATGTCTTTGTCATATAATATACAAGTTTACTTTTTTAACTAAAACTAAGCTTGTGTAGACCTTGTAGATGTAGGTATATGAACAGCTAACGATCTAAGGGGGATAAGGCTGGTCACCACGCTTGGCAGACTGATTGGTAATCGCAGGGAGATTTTACCAGTACCTACCTACACAATGTTGTTGCCCTAGTGCACTCGTAGATTTTGCAATGTACCACTAAGGTCGAAAGAAAAAGGGCATTCTCATAATAATAATAATAATAACTCGGGAAGTATAAGGGAAAAAATAGATTCGATTCAATAAAGATTTGATTGGACAGGCTTTGTATTTGTCTGTATTGAAGTCGACCATAGAATGCTACATTATATTTACAAGACTTTTCGTTATTTCTTCTTCTGTACTACCCTCGGCGTCTCCAACGATCATATCATCATCATCGTCATCATTCTGTTCTTATACTAATTTCATTGTCCCAACTTAATACTACTTCATCCTTCCACCATCACTATCAGCCGTCACCTGAGCATTAACTTCTTCACTATCCAAATCATCATCTATATGAATCATTTATATTTTCTTTGGCCTCCTGCTCTTGTTGATCATCAGAACTCTCATGTAAACCAGTGTCAGACAGTATCTGTCTGGCATTAATGCTGAATTGAACCTTTTTGGCGCAGCCGTGAGGCTCACATTATTGTTGTGAAAACAATATTTTAACTGTTTTATTTTGTGTTTCACTAACTGTGTCCAAATAAGCTTTATTATTTCTTTCTTCTTTCTCATATACCACCTACATATATAACAAAATATGTGCAGCTCCAATCCATTTTATTACTGCACTATCCAACACTCGAGGCCGTCCGTTCACTCGCTCTTTAAAATCCCGCGCTCCATATTGCACCACACTGTCTGAAAATAAACAATATACATAATACACGTATTATTTTTATTATATTGCTACTTTTAACATTTAATATGCCAATTCATGTATAATTGATCGTATTGGCCAATCAGGTTACGAATATTATTCAAGTCCGTGTGCTCGAACGATTCTCAGACGTGAATTTAGAATTATCAAAAGATCTTTATTCAATCTTTCTGTCAGTAAAATTGAGCTACCTTATTTATAAATGAAATTAAATCGTTTATTCTGTAAATAGGATATCGAAATCACTTTTACACGTCATAAAAAAAATATAAGCTAGATGGAGTCGACATTTTCTATTCGACTACCCCTGAGAAGAAATGGCGAAACAAACTCAGGGGTCCAAGTCTCTTTTAAAGTCCAGACATAATCTTGGTCAGATCATGTGAAGACCATGTAGATCCGTGTCTGAAATGGTGTTTTGAGGAAAGAACCACACAAATTTGAGTGGACCTGTCCAATCAGTGCAAGCATTTGTCAGTAATCGTGCAGCTCAACTATTTAATAACTAGCTTAATTACAACGAATAGTTGATTTAAAGACGATAGATAATAGCGAAAGACGATGGTTGAGAAAGGGTCACCATGCAGTTTTGGCAAAATGTCCATGGATTTTGTTGGGAAGCAAAGGAAAACTATAAAGTTGAAGACCAGTATAATACAACACCTGTTGAATTTACAAATATTTAAACCTTCTTAGAATTTGCATTTAAAATCAGCAGTCGTGCGTGGCGTTTAAAACCAAAAGGAATTTTAGAAGCTGTGTAAGATTTAATATACTATTACCCCGATGTTGTGAATGGTTAGTAGCAAAAGGCAAAATAAATTAAAGACAAAACGAAGATAAAAAGAAAACAATGCCTGATAAATCATTTTTAGTGCACGTGTTTCAGAGGTAACATCACATAATGAGATAAAGACTCTTCGTTGGCCAATCTCGTCTTTTCAATCTTGGAAGCCGTTATCGTAGATAGTATATATCTCTCTTATATAGCATGTATAAAATGTACTCAATATAGGAATTAGGTAATGTGAGACAGTCGAGTTTATTAGCTATGTTGGAAGTCAATACAATGTTACTTACATTTTCTTCGGTTTTAGGCAACTGGGAGTCATTAACCTCCTGCCCTTAATTATTTGGTTTCGAACTTTCGACGGAATACGTATTTTTATTCCATACATCTGATTTTGCTTCGAATTCATTTCCTCCTTAGTCACATCATCTTTAACATAGTTCATCCATCTTTCCCTCTTTTGAATCTTGGAATCTTCTTCCTATTCGTAATTTTGCTGGATGCAAGTCTGAAGCATAACTGGTAACTGGTGGTGATGCCTTAATCCTTATTGAAACTCCTTAGTCGTGTAATTGGGTTACTCGTGTATATTTTTAACTAATATAATATTAATAATATGTTAGTCAAAAATAAACAAAAGGTTTGTCTTATTTTTAAAACATGACCGCAATGGAAAAGGCGGAATTTACCACAGCCGTGACCACACTATAATAAGCGTACAACAAGACGATTGCTTTTCGCATAATGTTTAAGAGTTTTCGTAATCGACGCATTAATTACACTTAACTACATTTCATAACACCTTCATATAAAATTGCTGCTACAAATATACATGAGACGTGCCATTTTTACAATGGAATCACACGCGATTATAGGTACTTTCTTCGACAGAATAAAGATTGTATTCGAGTGCTGTAAAATGTCTAAATAAAACAGTAGTTTCCCGTTTTTATGGTGGGTATTATATCGAAAAAAGATCTATTGTATGCAGTTACATCAGTGGTCTGTGGTTTTGAATTTCACCGAAAATTTCGTGTCATGCTTTGTAAGACGTTGCCGCTTTGCCAGCTGTTTTTTGTAGAGTCGTTGAATAATGCTTATTGCATTTTGAGCTAGCATGATCTAGAAACAAGAAAGTATAAAATGGTTTAAATTATGCCGTCCGTTGCTACTTGCAACTTACTTTTAATTAACATTTGTTCTTCTTTGTTTTTTAATGATGTCTTTGTTTCTATTATTTATAGCCTCCAGAGTACTTAAAAGTAAGGTACTAAGTTGAAAATTATATAGATTTTTATTACGGCACGGTTGGCGCAGTGGTTAAGCGATTGACTGCTGCGCTACGTGTCGCGGGTTCGATTCCCACACGGCACAAATATTTGTATGACCTACAAGTAGTTGTTCCGGGGTTGGCTGTTTATGTATGTGAGTTTAAATGTTTGTGAACGCACCCACAATACAGGAGAAATTCCTAGTGTGGGGCAACGTTAAAAAAAAAAAAAAACATTTTCTTCATTATACACACTCCCCCTTATTACAAAACAAGGTTTATGTTCAAACCCAGGTTTAAAACATGGAGCCATTATTGAATTTCGAACTTTATTCCGACTATGGTAAAGTTCCTATACACAAAACTGACAACTTAGTACCGAACTATGTTTTCAGTTTTGTATAAAGAACGGTATTTCAATCACTGTTACGTTCTTATTACAAAAACTAGCTCCATGGTTTAAGCTATGTCAAAATATAAATCTTGATTTATAATAAGGCGGTTAGTGTCTGCATTTCTATTTCAACCTTTCTTACTATAAGTCAAGTAGATTTTTTTTTGGAAACATTATGTTCCCGTCGACACCGCTTTCTTTGATCTTTCCGTATCAATAATCGTATGTATTTATGCATAACGTGGTGTTAAATAAAGAAAGAAAAACTGGTCTCCCATAAAAGGTGGACACGGTTAAATGCTGATAACTGTTACCACCCAGTTAAAGCGCTAACTACAGTTAAAAGACAAGTTATTGAATATTGAAACCTTGGTGATAACTAGAGTTGAACCGACCGGTTAGTTATATAATATATGCGTCTAACTTGATCTTGATAATGTTAATAACAGCTATTATTATATTAAAAGCCTTTTGTTCAAGTCTCATTTTGTTAACATTTTCTATGGGAATTTCTTATTGTTTATTTCTAATTTCACTTTTACTGCTGTTTAGGAGATTAGATTTTTATGACTGCTTGCATATGGCTTGCACTAAAGTTGATATATTATTTTGTCTGCGAAATGTGTGTATCTCACTTATGTTATTTATTTCGAGTAAAAATCCACTGGAGCTAACTTATCTCTTAAAATTGTCATCTTCTTCATGTTGATGGCTCGACAGTATATTATTTCTTTTTGGACCAATACTTCGTCACTTCCACGGCCTGTGGCAGCACAGAGGTCACTTTGGCTGCATTTTTTGAGGCACAGAGGACAGGATAGGCGGCATAGTTTGCGATACAGCTCCACATCCATAGTCGTTCCGTCGACGTATCCCCCACATTTGTCCCAAAATTTTAAGCGCCAAAATTAAATTGAACTTACGCTAAAGGCTCAATTATATCTGGTATCTGCTTACCGATCTTTTTACTAAGTGATATTCATGCTATCGTAAGTTCATTACGATAACACAGTATAAAGATTCCCTTTCTCGCTCTCTCCTACATTTTCAATCCTTAATTTATCGATAGTCCTTATCTTTATCTTAGCATCTACTGAGCCTTCATTAATCAGTTTTGTGGGCTCTACATTGTTCTAACCTTTTCGGTACTTAATCAGTTTTATCTAAAGCTGTTATACGATTCATTCTCTAAGTACTAATCTTTTGTTGGATTAAATATCTACAGTTTATAAACTGTGTGAGTAAGCTAAAAATAGCAAATGCCTTTGTGGATTTTTAATAATACCTAGGTACTATATATTATTATAATATTGGATATCGGGAAAGAATAATGTGTGTCATAAGCATCATCATCATCATTTCAGCAGAAAGACTTCCACTGCTGGAGATAGGCCTCCCCCAAAAGGCATTTGCCATAATCGTCACGCTTGGCAGGCGGGTTGGCGATCGCAGTATGGTGTTAAAATGCATAGAGAACGCTGCTGCCCATTCTCTAGTAAGTCCCGTAGTCGCCTTTTACGACACCCACGGGAAGAAATAGGGTAAAGGCTTCTACATACCGGGGCGACTTGTCGCGCGACGCGACACGACACAAAGGCACCGCTCGTCCCGCGACACGCGGGGCCTTTGTGCCGTGTCGCGTCGCGCGACAAGTCGCGCTGGTATGTAGAAGCCTTTATGCTATTCTTTACGTCCGGCACCACACGGAACGGTCATAAGCATAACAATGGGATTATGGCTGTCTTTCATGACTATCAGGGATGGGGAGTAGCTTCTCTTGGTCATGAGTAATTACAATAATTTTGTTGAGTAGGTATGAGCAGAATCTCAAGAACCCACGCGAAGTCTTCGAAGAGGGCGTAAAATATAGGGCGAACTGTAGCGGGAAAACGAGGAAACCTGACCCCCATCATGGGAGACTTACTCTATAAAGAGAATCAAAGTCAAAAAGTCAAATTGTTTACTTCAAATAGGCACTTTCCAAAAAGTAACGGTGGAGTTTCTTGCCCATTCTTCGTATGGAGAAGAATGGGCAAGAAACTCCACCGTTACTTTTATTAAATCCTGTACAATATTTTTTACACGTACATTAATTATATAATTATATGTGAAGACGATGCACCTAGAATAAAATTACTATACCACAATAGGTTTTAAAAATGGTAAAAAAAAGGCTTCCTAAAAAATAACAATATCAGTGTGAGTTAAGGTAATCACAGAATTTAAAATAAATGTCATAAAAATAATAAATTATACAATTAAAATAGCAGCCTGTTTGATTTTGTCTAGACTCTAGATTGTCCTATGGAGCTGGACCAGCATGTTTCCAAGCATTCTCACCTTGGATATAATCCTCTAATTTGTAATATGCTTGTTTACAAAGAGTTCTTTTAATAAGAGTTTTAATTTTTTTTCATTTAGTTGCAATTTAACACAAGGTATTTTATTGTAACATTTAATACAGTACCCCATAAAAGATGTATGTACTTTAGATAATCTGAAAAATGGTTGATCTATTTTGTCTTTATTTCTAGTATTTTTGTCTATCACTTATTTTATTAAAAAGATGTAGATTTTCCCTTACATACATAATATTTTCATAAATGAATTAGAAATAAAAATAAATAACATAAATCAAAGATAGAGCCACAACCATAGATATGTGTACGGCACGAGCACGACTCCCCAATTTTGCTGTTGGTTTTCCTGTTTCAGTTGTGCAGTGATAGCTTTAGGCCCGAATAAAACAATTATGGAACTAAATCTGATCCTAAACATAAAAATAACACCAGGGGCATCCCAACAATTAAATTCTACCGTAATACAGTATTGTGTGCGTTGTACGGAGCGGTGAGTAACGTGTCCATTACCAGTTAAATGAGTGTGATGACCTTAGGCTGCGCGTGCGCTTCCTAGTGCGCCGATGCTGATCGACGCCTGTGTGTGGGTTAGATATCATTTTGTAGACTGGCTTTTTTTTGAGGATGGAATACGTAGAAGATAGATAGCTCTTTTTTAGACCTTGTGACTCGGTTGTATTAAATCATGGAATTAGTATGTAGGTACTTTTAAATCATGGAATTAGTATGTAGGTACTTTTAAATCATGGAATTAGTATGTAGGTACTTTTAAATCATGGAATTAGTATGTACTTATTAAATCATGGGATTAGTAAGTACTCTTTGAATAAAAAACTGAAAGAAAATTGCTTTTTTATTAACTACTACTAATAATTGATTAATTTTCGGGGTTGGAGAGAATGCATGGAAATAATGGTCAATGTGAATTTGTGTAATTTCGAAATATGTGGTTTAAAGATTCTGGATTATACCAACGTAGTTATAATGAAAAACTAACAATGTGATAAGTACTGACTATTGTTAGGGTTCCGTACCCAAAGGGTAAAACGGGAACCCTATTACTAAGGCTCCGCCCGCGCCGCGCCGCGCTCCGTCTGTCTGGTCCGTCCGTCACCAGGCTGTATATCATGAACCGTGATAGTTAGACAGTTGAAATTTTCACAGATGATGACTGTATTTCTGTTGCCGCTATAACAAAAAATACTAAAATCTAGAATAAAATAAATATTTAAGGGACTCCCATACAACAAACGTGATTTTTTTCTCGATATTGATAACGGCAACAAGTAGACGCTTGAAATATTAACAGAATATTTAGATAAATATTTACTTTAAAAATAAATAATTAAATTAAAAAAATATATATATTTAAGGGGGGCTCCCATACAACAAACGTGATTTTTTGCCATTTTTATAGAGAACGGTACGGAACCCTTCGTGCGCGAGTCCGACTCGCAACTGGCCGATTTTTTTAATTTTTAATATGGAGGTGCTAATCAGGTGTGAGGTATCTAAGTGTGAGTTTTTCAGTGTAAAGTGCTTGTTCGCATTTATTTAAATATGTTCTTTGTAATAAAAAGTTATTCGTTCATTTGATTATTACAAGAAAAACAGTTCGTTTACAATTGAACTGTGATACCTAGTAGCTGCCTACTAGACATTTTTCTTTTAAAATACTTGGTACTTACATAGTTGGACGGTTGTCAACTAGCGGTCATTGTCCTTATTGCAAAACGACTAATGCCAAAGCAATTAGAAAAAAATGTTGCAATAGTTTAGTAGTAAATAAAAACATTCGTGGTCTGTTCATCAACCTTCTGATATGTTTTAGAAACTCCTGAATTTGGCAAAATATCTGGCAGATCATGTTATTTTTTTTTGTCTGGTAGATAGTGCCTATTTGGACACTGCCACAGGCCCTGCAAGTTCGGTATGAAAACAGAAAGACGAATTCAGGCGAAGTCATCATTATCATCATTTCAGCCAAAAGACGTCCACTACTGGACATAGACCAAAGGGGCGGTTTGCCATAATCGCCGCGCTTAGCAGGCGGGCCCATTCTCTAGTAAGTCCCTTAGTCGCCTTTTACGATGGGTCCGCGCCCACTCGACCCGCTTAGAGTCGACCCGAAGAAGAAAAGGCGTAAAAACGTCGATGTCTATTCAGACAGAAAAGTGTCGATTTAACGCTTGCACCACAGAGAGTGTAAAACATAAATATGTTAGGATAAATAAATCAATAATTAAACAAGTAAGTACTTATCCTTTTCAGGGTTCCGTAGTAAACAAGGAACCCTTATAGTTTCGCCATGTCCGTCTGTCTGTCTCTCTGTCTGTCTGTCTGTTCGTCCGTCCGTCTGTCCCCGGCTTAGCTCAGAGACGCTTAGTACTAGAAAGCTGTAATTCGGCAAGGGTATACATATTAATCACGCCGAGAAAGTCGTAAAATAAAACCATGAAAAACATTTTCTTTAGGGTACCTCCTTTGCACGTAAAATGGGGATGATATTTTTGTTCTCATCTATTCCATGGTGTGGGGTATCATTGGATAGGCCGTTTAAAAATATTGTGGGTTTGTAATGACAATTTTTCAATTCAGGGATCCGTTTGCGTAATATTAAGCTTTAAAGTGCTATTTTTTGTTAGAGTTAAGTGTCCCCCCTCTGCCAGCTAAATGGTTGCTTTTGGATATGTGAAAAAAATCGTAGCAGTAGTATATATAACGAAATTAAAAGGAAAACTATCACAGCTAAGTAGGCTTTACAAGTTAACGAGTAATAGTCGAACAACTTAAATTTGCAGTCGGAGAAGACCGTAACGTATATCGATGTATGGGAGAGCATGTTTTTCAACTACAATGTTAAGTTTGTTTTTAGGATAAATTAGTTTCTTTTACGGAACCCTTCATTGTGCGTGGTCCAACACGCACTTGCCCGGTTTTTTTTTAATATAGGTAGTATACGCTTTGTACTTTGTACTAAAAATCACAGATTATTGTTAATTATCATTACAATCATACCTAGTGGCATGCTAGAGGTAGAGAGGCTATCTTTGTAAAGCTACATTTTAAACGAAATCACTGACTACAAGGATAAATTATGTATCCTAACAAAATGTTAAATATTCTATGTATAATAAGTTAATATCACTTTGTCTGACTGTACAAATGGCACTGAATTGGTAGTTAAACATGTAATATTATTCTTCGGGTTGAGTCTAAGCGGGTCGAGTTGGCGCGGACCCTTTACGACGCCCACGGGAAGAAACAGGGCAGGCGAAGTATCTACAGGTAATTGCTTCTGTCTTCCTGCCTGAGTTTGGTTATTAATTGACTAAGGAAATAATATTACTATTAATAAATCACGCTATGCAACCAAAATGCCTTGTTGACATCCAGTGTTGTACTGGCTGTCAAGAAGGCATTTCAGTTGCTATTAGTTGGTTGCTTGCACATGCCAAAAAAAAAACACCACAAATTTAATAATAACTTTAATTTCGGAAGTCCGTCTCTTTGGATCTGTATTTTATTAGGGTTCCGTAACCAAATGGCAAAAAACGGAACCCTTATGGTCAGTCTGTCTGTCCGTCCGTAAATCACAGCCACTTTTTTCCGAAACTATAAGAACTATACTGTTGAAATTTGGTAAGTAGATGTATTCTGTGAACCGCATTAAGATTTTCACACAAAAATAGAAAAATAAAACAATAAGTTTTAGGGGTTCCCCATACTTAGAACTGAAACTCAATTTTTTTTTTCATCAAACCCATACGTGTGGGGTATTTATGAATAGGTCTTCAAAAATGATATTGAGGTTGCTAATATATATTTTTTCTAAACTGAATAGTTTGCGCGAGAGACACTTCCCAAATGGTAAAATGTGTCCCCCCCCCCCTGTAACTTCTAAAATAAAAACACTATTATTAAAACATCGATCAAAGTTACAACGAACTACAATAACTTTTATATTATGTTACTTGCTGCTACGGAACCCTTCATGGGCGAGTCCGACTCGCAACGCTTTTTTAGTTTTTTGCCACCGACTTCTGAAATTAAAGTTATTTTTCACATCGTAGTGTTTTGTTTTTTAAAGGCGGTGGTATCTTTTTTAAAGGCATCTACATACTGGCGCGACTTGTCGCGCGACGCGACACCGGTAGAACAATTTTCTTGAATTTTTGTTCTACCGGTGTTGCGTCGCGCGACAAGTCGCAAAAAGAAGCCTTAAAAAGTTTTTTAATTTTCACTTTTTAGTGGGTCAATTTGTAATTTATTTAAGTTACAATAGCCTAATGTCAACTGCTCATCACCTTTTACAAAATATTGCTTTTCCTGCTGCAGGGGCGTTCATTGGTGAGGACTTCTGCTGGTAAGAACCAGGAGAACTGCCACTCAACATATGTATTGTGACGAGCATAAATTGCTTAGCCACCATATTATAGGACCTACCTAATCGAATCGCAACCCGTTACATACTTATTATTACGTTGTTTCGGTGGCTATCTGTGGTCTTCGTCATTAGTTCCACTTCACGAGTTACTGTAAAAAATAACCAAATCGAGTTATTATAAACGAGTTACTATAAAATGTGAGGATTTCCTTCTATTTCCATGAGACTCCTCATCAGATTCTGATTTGGTGTCAATGGGACCACCTCAGGAGCATACCCTTTCAAACAAAAACAAAATCGGTCCACAATTGACGGAGAAATCGGCGAACAAACAGAAAAAAAAACAGCCGTACATAAATATAAGTAACCTCCTTTTTGGAAGCCGGTTAAAAATAAGAATAATTAATACGTACGTAATCTAAGTTAGAATTGGTCTATTGTATGACCTTTTCATGAAATCTTGACATTTGAGACCAACTCAAACTTATAGAGTGATTCTGATGATTATCATTCTGTAAATAAATATATTTGATATGGTCGACGAATCATATTTTGATCAAGATACTCGTACAACCTAACAATGACCTGGAAATTGCAAAAAATGTAAGAAAATTTGAATTTCGCGAGCTACCTTTGCGCATCCACCCCCATTAAAATATATTATTATTTTTAAGTTATATTCAAGGATACCCTCATAATACTGATCCCCCTGGTTAGAAGCTTTTAATTAATTGTTAATAAAAATCGTTTTCAAGGACACTTTCTAAAAATCCCCTTTTCAAAAAAACCTTCAGTGTATTTACACTACGCTATATCAGATATGTAGATATGGAACTATACACAGTTGTGAAGGGATTTCCTCGACGATCCGCTAAATGTCAAGGTCGGGGTGACCCTGGCGCGTTGCAGCATCCACCCCCCTCCCCGAACCTGGGGGTGGCTCTTACCACAGCCCCCGGGAGGTCGGTGTTGCCAAAAATAGAGCCATGTAAGCGTTTAGTTTTAATGAACGTGTAATACTGGGAGTGAATATTGTTATTAAGTTGGCAAGGTGTGTAGTTTCTTGGAGTATCGTTTTGTATTTGGAGGTGAAATTGCATTTGAAGGACGCAAAATCTGGATTATTTTTAGATATAAGCTTTATAGCTTAGCTTGTAACTTTTGACTTAAAATAAGAGTGGTTCTATATTGAAAACGAATTCTTAAAAAAAAACATGCAAGGCGTATTACCAGTTTTCTTATTCCATCGGTATTTTTCAATTTGAATTGTGTTTTCTCCTTCAGAAGTAGATAATGAACGAAGGCAACAGAATGAGGATCATTCTCATTCTGTTGCCAATTTGATTAACTTCCAAAAGAGGAAGTTGGATGATGGAACAGGATACTCGTATGACCTAACTTGTCATCCGAATCATGAAAGAGTTATATGGAAAATTTATGTCAAAAAGCTTCAATAATCGTCAATTTAGTTGGGATCTTCAGACTGTATAGATCTGGCATAACGCGAGCGCACGTCAACTATTGCAATTTAAACCTTCTGTCAATTACATAAAAGTCTCATGACTGTATCTGTAGTAAGTAATTCATACGTGATTTGCTCTGTATCCGTCCTTTGACACGATTATTTGATTACCATGTCTCAGATTTTTTTTAAACTGTAGCTTTAATTACTACTTCCTGTGTATTGTAGTGTACTTAGGAAATAATTGGCGGACAATAGTGTAGTGGTCTGTTCTGAGAAAAGAAGCGGATCTTAACAATTTGTGGACTATAGCTGGTATCGATTGAGGATAGATGACGCGACATTGTCTAATTATGGCTCAAATTTTTATGACTGTTCCTAGTTCCTACATGGTTGTCCTATTGGATAGTTCAGCCATTATGTCTGTATTTGGATATAGAGTATAGACCTTGGCCTCATAGTTTAAAATTGTATTGTTAGTTTCTTCATCGTGTCTTGGTTTAGGCACTAAAATGGATTATGAGCTCGGAGTTTATTGTCTCAGGTATTATTATAGTCAGGTAGCTAACAGTACCAAGTGTAAGTTTGCAAGAGAGTAAACGTAACTATTTCGTATGCGTTAAAATTTGACCGATAGATCATAATGCTAAGAGTGAGAATAAATATATTAACGCAAACGCGCTAGTTACGTTTACTCTCTTTTGTAAAGTTACACTTAGGGATAATACCGAAATCTGGAACTCAAATGATTTATAATTTTATTGAAAGTGAGTGAGTGAGTCATTTACTGCTCAAGTTATAGCAAGCAACACACTGTGATCATTTTGATTTCTTTAGTTGATTTTGTAATTACTCATTTTTGACAACAATGTTCCGTGTGGTGCCTGCCGGACGTAAAAAATAACACCATCCTATTTCTTCCCGTGGGTGTCGTAAAAGGCGACTAAGGGACTTACTAGAGAATGGGCAGCAGCGTTCTCTATGCAGTTTAACACCTTACTGCGATCGCCTGCGAGGCCTATCTCTAGCAATGGACGTCTTTTGGCTGGAATGATGATGATGATGATGAATTTTTGACCGATTTCTTGGGAAATTACAAAATATGTAAAAAGAACACTTATACAATCTTCTAGAGCTTCACTCCAAAATTTCTGGGAACATAATCTGGTCGCGATATTTTCATACACTTTATTTCTGCAGTTGGCAACACCCTCTCACCCTGTTGTAAGTGGTCGCCATTTGGGGGATGATGAATCGTCCCCCACCCTCTCGTTAGCCCATTTCGACTATTTCCCACCCGTATTTTTGGACCTTAATGTAACCTTCATTGACTTAATTAATAATAGGTATTGTTATGGTTCTATTTTTGAATGTAGGTGGGTGCATTGGATGATTAGTTTTATCTTCACAAAATTTTATTATGAACAATTGAAGAAATTAATATTTGACGACACTGTCCGACCCTTCTGAAAGCATTTGTGTCAATATCCTCCGCGGATTCTTCTTCAATATTATTCTTATTGAAATGGCCTGTATGTTTACAAAACCGCTTCTTAACCAATAAATTTCAAGTTTAGAGATGGCATGGTACCTTTTCAATGTCTTGTTTGTATCTACTTATGAGAATCCCACGCAACACTACATACTCCTCATATGGGATATACTAGACGGCACGGTTGGCGCAGTGGTTAAGCGATTGACTGCTGCGCTGCGTGTCGCGGGTTCGATTCCCGCACGGAACAAATATTTGTATGACCTACAAGTAGTTGTTCCGGGTCTGGCTGTTTGTGTATGTGAGTTTAAATGTTTGTAAACGCACCCACAATACAGGAGAAATTCCTAGTGTGGGGCAACGTTTTATTAAAAAAAAGAAACAAAAAAGCAAAAAAAAACAAAACATACACCTCATGGCCTGAAATCGCTAAAAATCCAGTCAGTCAGTTGCCTAGCGTCGTAATTTCTTAATGCCACAACACCATTTTAGCTCTTAAGGGACTTACCGCTAGTTGCACGAAGTCCATTAAATTTAATTCCCCATTAAAAGTAATGCTGTCACTTTCTGATACGTTCCGATAGATAAAGACAGCATTACTTTTAATGGGGAATTAAATTTAATGGACATACGTGAAACTAGCGGTATAAGAGCGGAAATTGCAAAAATGCAGTCAGTGGGCAAGTGTCGTAATTTATTTTAAGCTTGATCCTTCTCTATAAGAGAAGATATTATTCAGTAGAACGATAACATCGCTTCATTAGGTTAAAAGTAGGTGCTTATGAGCTGATCTGTTGATGATTAATGGGTATTGAACTCTGCCCACATGGGCCATCGTGTACATACGAGTACACAAGTCGGTACTTTTTGATTCCTAAAGCGACCATTGACTCTAAATCTTGATCATAAATTCAAATCTGTCTATGGTCATCATGTTTTGATGTTACGTGTATGGAATATTGAAGATATGATGTTTTAACACTGCCCCCTTATGGATGGGATGATTGATGGCTTACATTGTTAATCGTATGGGAGGAAGGAAAAAATAATAAGACTCCAGATTTGGTTATCAGATTTTATAGGTATGATGGCACTACACATACGTGTCTTTTAAAACAGATCTATGAGCAACCAAGATTTAAGATTCCATTTTACTTGTACCAGGAATTTGAGTCATCATGCAGTGAGACTTAATGAATACTGGCATTCTGCTGCCGAGCACACTGGAAGCCGACCCAACATATTTGGTATGAGGATAGGCAGATGATAATGCAACAGTAGTCATACCTCTCTCATTTCTTATATTAGTTGAAGATCTTTCGTGGGCACAGTCTATAGTGTGTAATTTGTGTAACATCAAATTCAGTACGATTTAATTGGAACAAATTTCTTTAACGCGGCTAACAGTAGGAGTAAACTAGCAGAAGTCGTCACGTGAAAAAGCGTTCATACTTGCGACGTTCTTCTTCTAATTCACACTTTCTTTATTTTCACATTTTTCGTCATGGGTGTCGTTTTCATAGTTTTCGAGTGTGCTAGAGCCGATAGTGAGATCAAAATGTAAATCCTTGATGTAAAAGTTTGGCGGATGCGAAAAAATTGTTTTTGTTTTAAATCATACGTGAGAAGTAATTTCGTTCCAGTCACTACCCCGACTGTACACGTTTTTTTTCCTTTATATTTCTGTTCGTTCGGTATTCAAATAAATCTCCAAACTCCTCTGATTGACTGTCTAGCCACCATTTTTTCGGTAGCTGTTGTGAATGACCTTTGCTCTACAATTACATTGGCGCGAAAGCAATAATAGCTAACGGTGATCGCCTATCGGCCTTGTTGTTAATAAATTATTGGATAAACGGGTAATGTCATTTCTGGCTGGGTGAGGTGGTCCGACTGGTTCAGATTTTGTGGTAGGTGTTAATGAAAATGAGCAGTGATGAATATTAATGATATAGTTATTTAGAGATGCTACTAACTAGTGTTAAAAGTTTAAATTATATTTCACACGACCATGCTCGATAATTTCAAATTATATGTCATGTAAACCTAACCTTGAGTTAGTCATAAAAGCCCTGGGTTCTAGCCGGGCAATAATATTGTACTGAATTTCATTATAACCCGCTGGTCAATAATGTGATTTGAATTTGGAACCTCAACCAAAGAAATCGCATGAGAACAACAACGTGACCTAATACTCATCTTTATCCCTTAGTGAATAATCTACTATTATCCAAATTCTAAATATACGGAAAGAGACAAAAAGAGAGAGAGAGAGATAAAGAAAGAAATATAATGCAAAAGCATACTAAACAAACATTTCTACGCAATAGGCACAACGGACAGTCCTCTGTGCAGGGCATGCATGAAGGCTGAAGAAACCGTTGCGCATGTGCTTTTTGAATGCACAGGCGTCACCCAAATCAGAAAAGAAACCCTCGGGTCACCCAGATCTTTCACTGATATACTAAACAGACCAGGAGACCTAATCACCTTCTGGAGGAAGGTGGGCTGGTTGGAATAACCAATGACGGCCGCCATGGCCCACGCACAATGGTCCTCATGAAGGACTAAGTGCGGACACCAAACCCTCTAACTTAGAATGTAAAGCACGAGCATGTGAAGTTTTTGACGAATTAGCAAAGTCCTCGAAACATTCGATATAAAAAGTCTAATCCTAGCGTACGACATGACACTAATGAATTCTATTTCACAATTTCAGACCACTTCTATCATTCTTCGGGGAGTTACAATTAATTTATTTCAAGCACCAGGCACTTTTATTAAAACTTTCAAAGAAACTGTGATTACAGAGGATCTGAGAATAAAACATACAGAGACATTCTATACTTCAGAGAATATTAGTCGCAAAGACGTACGTGAGTTGATTTTATATATTGTAATGAACCACATTCAAGTGAGGTAGATATAAAGTCTTATATAGCGTAGATGAATGCTGCAGTATGAAATGCCCTCATTAAGAAACTGAACTGATATAAGGAGGCACAGCCGAGACAAGTGGGAAGGAAGTCTGCAGAAAATGGGAGAGAAAATAAAAATGAATGTTGAATGTAATGAGGGTTAAAATAAGACTTTGGTAAAAAAGTTTTTACATTTTAAAACAACGTAGCTGAAGCACAGATTCTTGCAGTTAGCTTCTTGTTTACTTCGAATGAAGCTTAAACAACAGCATCAAATAACTTGCACATTGTTTTGCTTCTTCCTCAACAGTATCTGGCTCTAATCACCCTTTTATTGGTATCTCTTATCTCGTCTTTGATTATAGTTTCTTTGACCTAATCCATCTTCTCATTGTCTTTTTCCTCATGATACGAAGAACATTCTTAGATAACAGTTTAGTTATTACTGCTAACTGCATAATGTTTAGCAAAGCTATCACGACAACAATTATCCTAACTGCCGGTCGACATGAAAGCCTCTTAGCAACTGACCGAGACAGTTGCAAAACAATTGTTTGTTAACGGTAATTGTACGATCGTCGCCGACTCGTAATTATATAATTAGGTCATGGAAGATCAATTAGGTACGTTGGAAAATGTAGATGCTTTAAGACTGCTAAGTGGTGCTAGTGTTTGATAAAGTGGGTAAGAATGCTTCTTCATAAGAAATTGTGGAAGTTGATAAGTGAGCAAATGATCTCGATAGGAATTAATTATTTGAAAATAATAGAAATACAGTTTAGTTATGAACTGGAAGTTTGTTTTGGGAATAAAGGCTCCCGCAGATAGGCGCGACGCGACACTAGTAGCACAATTTATATGAAAGTGTGGTGCTGCGCATCGCGCTGCCTGTCACGCCCGCGATATCACAGCAGTCTGCACGAGCCATTAAACATTGGAAACTGCTAGAAAATCCAGTGGGTACTTACTATTCCAAAATCAGTTCACATTCCTCCCTTATCTTATTTAATACCAAATATACCCATGAGAATATGGAGTATAGAAATGAAGTGAAATATGAAATAAATACCTACAACATGTCTCGGAATTAACGCACAACCTCCTAAGGGGTCATTGTACTCATCATTATGAACAAATTTTACTATGGGACCAAAACCGAAATCAGGAAAAAAGTCAGCTGTTCCCTACATTTTGCTACACCTAAGTTATCACGGTGAGATGGTTACAGAATAGCACATAATTCTCCATGCGCCTGCTTACCTAGATCCTAGCCACATCCTTAAGGGAACCAACCCTTGCTTCAAGAGAAATCACCTACGGGCCCACTAAAAGCTTAAGTTAAGTCCACACTACATTAAGAGCGTTTACACCTTACATCATTTCATACAAACTTTCGTGCATACATATATGCTGCTTATGCGTATGAAGTTTCATTAAAATCGGTTCCGTCATTTCGAAAAACAAGGGCTTGAAAGTTTGTATGAAGTGCCGTAAGGTGTATTTATCTAAAACTTGCAACAGCTTGTTAGAGATTATCTTAATACACTGTATACCTTCGTAGACACTACACACCACTACACATGAAACTATACATTCCAGTATAAGCTAACCTCGCATTGTGAAAAACCAATGATACTCTACAATGATAATTATTTAAAAAACAACTGGGAATTTGTATATTACAGAAATGTTATTACGCAATTAATTAATATTTTGAAGACTCCCTAGACTTTTATCATCGTTCTTTTTTACTACATCTACCTATGTGTATTCCTTATAATTCTATCTTTGCCTGTGTTACTTAAAATTGTTCTTGTACATGTTTAGTTTACTGTTTATCCTATCCTTGATATTATTTTCATATAGAAAACTAGCGTCAGACAGCACCTGTCTGGCATTAATGCTGAAATGAACCTTTTTTGCGCAGCCGTGAGGCCCACATTATTGTTGTTAAAACATTATTTTAACAATTTTTTTGTTGTTTGTATTTTGCGTTTCACGAACTGTGTCCAAATAAACTTTATTCTTTCTTTCTTTCTTTGTATTATTGTACATGTTGTAGAGATACTTTTTTTAAGTTTTGACCACTTGCAGCAACAATAAACAATATTCTATTCTATTCAGTCTTTCGTCAATGAGAGCCTGAGAGGTCAGCTCATACTGGAAATGTGTGGTTTGATATAACATTGTATGTACCACATACTTCGTCTAAACATTACACCTTGCTCCCAAACAGGTTGGTCTCGTCGCGAGGATCCCGTTAGGCACCATGTAACAAAATATACGTACTATAGTGAATAATACAGGTTTTAATTGATAGCCTCCATCATGGGTTCGTGGTCGACTTTCTCTTCACATGTGTATTTGTGTCCGCTTTTGATTAGTTTCCGATGGTTATACTGTTCTGTTTGAGTGACTTTGATTTTGGTATCTGAATGTTAACCTAATTTTTTAACTTTTATTTTTTCAGGTAAGTCATCAATATACCTAGCAATCACCTGTTCAGCAAAATTGGTGAGAACTGAAATGTCGTATAATGAAGCTGAAAGTGTTGTACATTCAAAATTACCATAATTCTAGCCGAAAGACGTCCACTGATGGACATAAGCCTCCCCCCAAAAGGGTTGCCATAATCGCCACGCTAGACAGGCGGGTTGGCGAACGCAGTATGGTGTTAAAATGCATAGAGAACGTTGCTCCCCATTCTCTAGTAAGTCCCTTAGTCACCTTTTACGACACCCACGGGATGAAATCGGATGATGCTATTCTTTACGTCCGGCACCACACGGAGCAAAATTCATTCAAAATTATACAAGCTTTAAAATATTACAAATATCTCTTATAAATACCATGTAACGGCTTGCCTACGATCTCAATCATACTACTAGGACTTATTCAAGAAAAGGGTCAGTTAAAAACAGTTGATATAAAGAAAAAATATGAAGAAAATACCATTCAAGTAGAAACGTGCAATTGATAATAGTAATGTAAAGGTCAGTGGGGCGCTTGGCGCGCTGTCTGGGTGGCATCCGAAAAATGTCGGCGATCCAACTGGATTCCGGACATTTCCGGAATTGTCGTGATACCTATTAGGTATTTGTTTCGGATTTTCAAAGCTTCAGTTACCTGGTATGCTGTGCAATGATGTGAGTCTTAATGAAGAAGTTCATACCTTAACAAATTTCTGCGTTTAGAGCCTTCTTACCGCTTACTTGGCCACATCTTACTGCCAAACATTTTAAATCATATTCTGTCTTCCTTTCTTTCATAGCTTTTTTAATCAAAATTCCTTAACACATACTTACACTTACCTACTAGGAAACTGTTCTTAAAAGATATCATGAACATTAATTTTGTTGCTCTTCAAATAAACTATGATACGTAGAAAATACAAAATAGGCAGTGGATGAAGCACTTGAAGTGGTCATAGTGTTTTGTGCTACAAAGAGGAACACAAAGCTGATTGGCGACCTTCATTTGTTGGAAAGGCACTTTGGGAAATAGAAAACTGTGAAGTATGACAGTGCAAGGTCAAAAAATATCTTGTTTTATTTTTCTATTGGAAAATTCTTAGTTTTAGGGTAGGATGCATATCCGGCAGGCTCTAATAATCCTTCCATATCCCAAGGGCACGTCTTCCCTACCATTATCGCGCCCCCCGGTGTACTCTTTGATATACAATGGTCTCTGTAGTCTCATGAAACATGAGGCTTCAGGGGCTAGGGTGCATAATTATGTGGGCTCATTCGAGCAATCGAGTCAGGTACAACCATGCTGGGGTCGGTGCTGCGCTTCATTAATTCATGGAAAATTCTTAGTCTTAGCCCAGAGTTTAGATTTTTTATTATATTTGATGATGAATTTTAAGCAATACTGGTTAAATATGGGCAGACCACCAATGGCAAAATGTATGTCCAAACACTTATACATGTCTACTGTGGCAGTTCTTACATTTTCTGTGACATCCTCTTATTGTTCATGGGGTTTACCATCAACACCTTATCGTAGCTGTCCTGTTACCAGATGACAGTTGACAGTTTTTACACCAGGGTTTTCTCAGTAGCAGCCCGAAATCTAGATTTGTAGCCAGTTGATGGCAATAGGCTCGCCCCCTAAGTATTACATGGCACTTAAACAAGGCCTGTTATGTTAGAATACAAGCAATATATGTTTTTTCACAATAAATTATCAGGTCTCGTGTATTTACGGCTATTTTATCAATCTGCATTGACTGGCGGCAAATTAATGCAAAGTTATCGTTGTCCTACTTCCCAGCGTCTGTCTGTGTGGCGTGGGCGCAGATAAACTCGAATATAACGGCACTTTTGATAAACAATGCATTTGTTTATTAATTGCTAATCCGTTTTGCGTACCGTACATCGTAAGAGGGAAAACAAATTGTATTATTGTTGTTGGAGTTGGTGAGAAAGAGTTGATTTACGATACCTTAGGAATGGATACTATCAGCAGCGCCCCAATTGCGTAATAAACTATCAATCACTATCTGAAAGATTTTGAAGTAGGTACTTATATTACTAATCCATTGCTTCGTATTTTAAAAACTTTGTCTGCTCAATAACGTAAATTACGCAGTGAATATTGTTGAACTGTCAAAATGAAGCCCATTGCTACTGTAAGTGTAAATTTCACCAATCAAACTGAACGCGATCAGCACCTAAAAACCGAGTTCAAGAGCTGTCAGTGTCAATCTAACAAAGAAAATAGTGACACTGACAGCTCTTAAACGTAGTTTATGTGCTGATCGCGTTCAGTTTTCATTGGTGAAATTCGCCCTAAGTGTGTTACGCAGGTCGGTCAGGTTCTGTCTATCGGGTCATGATTCTGTAAAAGTGTCTCCATGTGAAGCCCAGTACGCGTAGCATAGCAACTTCTATCTCTCAATCAACTCAGCCTATACCAGTCCACTACTGGACATAGGCCTCTCCCAAGCTGCGCCACAACACCCTGTCCTCCGCCTTCCGCATCCAGTCTGTCCCAGCCACCTTTTTAAGGTAATCGGTGCATCTAGCTGGGGGGCGTCCCACACTACGCTTGCCGATATGCGGTCTCCAATCCAGGACTCGTCTGCTCCACCGGCCATCATTCCTTCGACAAACATGGCCAGCCCATGCACTGCCACTTCAGCTTGCTTACGCTGCAGGCTATGTCGGTAACTCCGGTTCTCTTCCGTTAATTTCATTTCTGATCTTATCCTTCAAAGAAACTCCGAGCATAGCCCGCTCCATAGCGCGTTGAGCGACCTTGAATTTGTGGACCACCCCGAATGTCAGTGTCCACGTTTCGGCACCATATGTCATAACGGGCAGGACGCACTGGTTGAAGACCTTAGTCTACAAACACTGCGGGATTGGCGAAGACAACACTTGACGAAGTTTTCCAAACGCTGCCCAACCCAACTGGATTCTTCTACTTCTATCTCTACTTTACGAAGAATAGACATTATCTCTTTCTGTAATAACTAATAAAACGTGACATTTCATTTTTGATTTCGCGCCGTTGAATTTTTGCTAAAAACCTGTAATTTTGTCTTTCATATTTTCCGTTGCCTCTATCGCTTCTTTGGACTTGCATCTATCTACTCTTACATAGGTACCTTGCTTTATTCCTCTATGTTTGATAAACTCACGTTAAATAATCCTATTCTTAAATTGCCGCGTAGCTATGAGTGTGCTGTGCAGTCAGCCGCAGTACCAACATACTGCTAGGCTGATAGATGCTAGTCTTTATATTCTCTCTGACTTCTAAGTCACAGGTATTCCTAGTTTAGGAGTCAGGGTTTCAACTTTTGTGCGCCTTTAATTATTGTGAACTTTAGCTAGATATTAAGCATATTGTAAGGACTTGTATCAATAAAGTATACAATTTATTATTATATCTCTGCATGAGCTAATATTCTTGAATAGCTTAGCACGAGAGAAGGAGAAGAATTAGAAGCCATTTTTCGATGATGTACTCGTAGCTTCGCTCAAGCTTAGATAACCCATCACAAATCGCCAATCAGAGTTGACTATTGAAAAGCTGAAGAAAACAGCATAAAACCTTTTTAATTTTTTAAACAACTGAAAGAAATTCTCTGATTTGCTAGAAGATACTCTGGAACCTGATAAGTGATTAGAGATTGTGTCTACAGTCGTAAAATTTGCTCTTTGTGTTGGCGACTAGTTATAAGCCTGTGAAATCCTAATGAAGTTCTTCCCGTATGTACGAAATTATGACAATCGTAAAGTCTGCAGTCTTGTGTATGATGCTCAAATGAACGATACTAGGATTTCATTTTATAACTTTGTGTAGTGTAGCTCTAAAATGTTGCTGCAATTCATAGCAACATTACAAAGTGGCTCATCTCTTCAGTAGGTAGGTAATAACATGATTTGATATAAAGTCCATTTCACGAAAGAAGTCCCGCGGAATTAAGTGGAACTAATTATTATTATACAAGTTAGCAATGCCTGCAGCGCCACGTCGCGCCTCGTCTGCGGGACTTCTTTCGTGAAATGGACTTTACCTAGCAGTTTATTTCATAAATCATGAAATAAACTGCTGGCATTTCCAAATATATCTATGACCGTATTTTCAGTCGTACAACACTAATTTCGAAATGTCAAAACTATTTCAACTTTCTCACTTTCAAGCTTATTTCAAATCTTATTTCTTGCCTTGTAAAGTCCTTTTTGCTGTGTCATATAATTCTGACTGGTTCAAAACGTACGTTTAAGCGCTTTTAAATTGTATTGTCTGAAAGATAGAGTATATTTTCTCTTGGTGTATTAGACTGTGGAATTGTGGAATGCTGTTATGCTATTCTAGACTATAAAGTTCTTGTTTTAAGGTTAGTTTTTAATTGAAAGTTTTCAGGATAAAGTTTATAGGGTAGAAATAAACCGGCAAGTATTTGGAACAGACAGTTTGGCGCCGTACCAAATAGACAGCCACTAGTTTCCGAATTAGAAACAAAATCAATGGCGTCTTAAACAGACTTTTATTTTAAGAAGTTCGATTTTATTCGTGTCAACTGAGAAAGTTGAGCTTTTTCTTTTATGAGTTTTTTTTTTTCAGAATTTTCTCTAGGTATGGTAAACTGTGCATAGATAAATATGTATGATAGATTTAGCAATAATTTAAATACTTAAAGGGAATAATGTTTAATTGAAGCAATATTCCATTCCAGGAGGAAAATAAGAAGAACATTTTTAATACTTGCGCCAATAGGGTTTCATATTTTGAATACTTGCGCAAATATGGATTTACAGAATTATAATCATTCGAATCAGCATTACAACTCTCTAAGTTCAAAAAATCCTACTGAATGATTTGATGACTTTCACAAATTATACTATGATTATAATATTGTGATTATTATACTATGATTGTTATACTATGATTGTTATACTATGATTATTATACTATGATTGTTATGCTATGATTATTTTTAGTAGGGAAAACATGTTGAAACTTAAAACCCTAGCTTCCGCTAGGGTTTTAAGTTTCAACATGTTTTCCCTCGGTTTCCGTCTTGATTTATCATCATCTACCTAGTCAACATCATCCAACTACGTCGGAGTCGGCTTCCAGACTAACCGGATGCAACTGAATACCAGTATTTTACATGGAGCGACTGCATCTGACCTCCATAACTCAGTTACTGGGTAGCACGATACCCCTTGGTTGTCAGAATTTCGGACTTCTAACGACCCGTAACAACTATCAAATATCTACAAATGGCAGCAGGGACCAATGCATGCTTACAGGAGCTAAACGCAAGTTTTATAATGCCTAAAAGTTCATGATCCACTGCAGTAAACAAAATCAGACAAATATATGTTATTCTTCAGGATATATGCTATTTTGATACTGTGTTGCAAAAATAATAATAACTAATTTGATACGATAGAAAAAAATCACGAAATACCACTAAAAATTTCTTTAAACGAATAAAAACCATATTATTTAAATATACATGCATTATATATATTCTGATGTTTTCTCAGATTATTCTACAATCAAAATACTAATTCATTACTGTTTTATTTTTTTCGTGCTTTCCGAGGCACGGAGAGGGGTCTGGGTATGTAAAGATGATCACCCATCCATGGACCAACCGCGGCAAGCGTAGCTTAACCTGATCGATCGACCTGTGCAGATATGTATTATATTACTTAGCAGTGGCGAAGGGTGATTTTATAAGAGAGTTAAGCCGGAGCAAAAAAAATCTTTGCCGTACAAAATGAACTCGTCATGACGTCGATTTTGTATAGAAATTGAACTCACTGAGTTATTTTAGAGCAAAATGTTTTTTTGTTGGGATATAAAGTAAAAAAAATGTAATACAGGCGTTTTGTAATGTTTTAATAGTACAGCAGCAGCAGTATAGTACTCACTGTGTACATTTAAATAACGATAGAGTGGTTGTGTTCCGAATTTCCGGAGGGAAGCCGGTAGGAATCGTGTTATACGGTGCTTTCGCCACTGTTACTTAGCCACAAGCCCCCCCTCTGAAAGTCTTTATTATGCCTGGCATTGTAATTATGTAATCCATCGTTGTCAAATTATTTGCTTGTGTTAGGAACAAGATACCTACTTGTCTGACAACAGATTTATTGATCAGTATAAAGCAGGCCTTCAAAAATCCGGGGTCATTTTTACCTCGCTTATTAATGTAAAGAAAAAAAAAAGAAAGAAAGTACAAAACGACAAACGACGATACATTAATGTCAGCGTTATTAAAAAAAAAAACGGCTTGAAGACAGCAGCATGTTTTTAAAAGCCACCACAACAACAGTGACTAATCGATTAAGAGTCGATAACTACCGGTTTTGTTATCGGTGTCGAGCGTGTGACCTTCTGACATCCTTGCGATCCAACCGGCTGGAAAGCAGAAGCCAAGGCCGCGTCACAAGGCCGGCCAAACAAGCTCTGTAGAATCTTATTAACTTTAGAGGGTTAGCTTAGCTTTAGAGCTTTTAAAAAGACAAAACAGTCATAGAATTGAGGGATAAGAGCTTTGAGCTTTAACGACCATGAAAGCTAGCGTCCGCCATATTGAATCGTAGCTTTTGTCCCCGGATTTGTTCGCGTGGAGCTGGGGATGAAAATTTCTATGTCCTAACCCAGGTCGCATGACTTACCAGTGCGCCTAGTGCCTACCCATCCAAATAACAGACACAGACTGACAGACAGAGAAACATTCGCATTTTTTTTGTATTTATGGACCTTTGTCATGCTTTGAAGTCTTCTTCTATTCGTATCGGCAAGAACGGATGCTGTACTGTATAATGCATCCCCAAATAATTATGAGCTAACTTTCACCAAACACACAAAACGAAATTCATTAAGTACCATTTTCTTTGTAAATCGAAATCTTCGTTCGGAATAATTCTCCATATTGCGTGGGGTGTGAGAACATCCTTGTGATTTATCCAGCTGGAAAACATCGGTCAAGGACACAATGCAAGGTTGGCTGGTAACTGGCTCTGTGTCGTGCTTAATACACGTTGTGACTAATTATGGCTGCAGTTTGGAGTTACTGACACGCTCGCTTATTCTATTATTTCCCTTTAATATATTCGCAAAAGGAGGTGCAGGGTTATACTAGTCCATCTACATTCGCAAAGCATCAGTCATCTTCTCAGTTCTGCGGGCTAATTGCGTAACACAATATCAGTAGGAATCGGTTTCAATTTGACAGTACAACAATATTCATTGCATTTTTACGTTGTTGAGTAGACAAATTTTCTAACACATGAAGCAATGGATTAGCAAATATACTTCAAAATCATTCCGATTCAAACTGTGTTACGCAATTAGGGGGCTGATGTTGAACATCTTTTACAATTCGTCTCTGAGCTCGATCCTCGATCACTTTTGTTCTTCTATTTTAGGCCTTGCTCCTTACGAACGACGCTCCATCTTAGCTAGATGGTAGTATGTCATTTACCGAGCGATTGGGATTCTTTTCAGTAGGTACTAGCTAGACCTTAAATGTTACTTTTCTCATCTTTAGCAAGATTCTGAAGTCGCCGACACGGTTGTCGCGTTGTAATTCTGAGCTCCTTTTTTAAATTCTCTGCATCTTCGCGCCTACCATTACTCATGCAAGTCACGTACGCAAACAATGCTAACTACCTGATTAGGAACTTGTTTCTGTAGGTCACACGAATATTTGGTCTACTTGACTGTTTCTTTCATAATCCCCGACAGTTTTGAATATGTTGACGATAGATAATTTTGGAACTGATCATTCAGACTATGGCTAGCCCAGTAGATACATTTAAACTAGCTCCAGTAGTCCAGTAGAGCATTGTCTCCTAGACAGCGCTGTCAACAACAGTGAGGTGCGGCCGGTTTCGTAAACATGACTGTGTGCACTTAGTGACTGTTCCGGTGAGGTGTAGTTTGGTTGTAAATGAGAGCGTGTGTGCGTGTATGCATAAAGCGAGGTGTAGATTTGGCATGCTTCACTGTATTGTACGCAGCGCTATGTCTTGGTTTTTTATTTGATCTGAGGTTCTACATCGCAGCATCGCTTCCTCTGTGGTGATTAATCCGTGCAGATTTATCAGGTCATGTCCGGCTTCTTGCCCTCCGTCCGGGCTTTGTCCGGTCTTTTTATTTGTCCCGACTTTTCGATAATCGAGATTTAATATATTTCCTAGTGTGGGGCAACGTTTAAAATATATATATATATATATAAGATAAAAAAAAATTAAAACATCTTTTCCGCCTAGCTTTTTTCCAACTATGTTGGGGTCGGCTCTCAGTTTAACCAGATCCAGGTGAATACCAGTTTTATACCTGGAGCTACTGCCTATCTGACCTCTACAATGTAATCTCTGGGTAACCCACTAGTAAGATTGAGACTTCTGGCTACCCGTAACGACTAACAAAGAATTCGAATGACAGCCGGGAAGAACGGCTTAACGTGCTTTCCGAGGCAAGGAGCCCGGCGGTCGCGGTATGTAATGGATGGTCACCCATCGGACCAACCCCGTCAAGCGTAGCTTAACCTTCAATCGACCTGCGGCTGTCATTCCAGGAGCCCCGAGATTTTAAAGTAAAATACCCGGAGTTTGTTGCAAATGACGCGGTTTTTCCTCAGGACTTTTCTAACCCTTAGTGAGTAGGTAGTTAGGAGCACAGAGTCTATGAATTATACAACATGTCCCAGAATTAACGCACAAGCTCTCAAGGGGTCATTTTACTCATCATTATGAACAACTTTTACTATGGGACCAAACCTAAAGTCACGAAAAAAAGGTCAGCGATTCCCTACATTTTGACGAGTTATTCGAACATAAATTGTAGGGAACAGCTGATTTTTTCTTCGCGATTTCAGATGTGGTCCCATAGTAAAAGTTGTTCATAATGATGGGTACAATGACCCATCCATCCAAGAGGTTGTGCGTTAATTCTGGGACATGTTGTATAGGGTCAAATTAAATTAGCTTACAAAACTCCGCAGACGTGATGGTATCTATATCTAAACATGAAAAAGCTGAAAGCATGAAAAAAAAACAGATTTTAAAATGATATTTAAAAAAATATCAGTTTAAAAAAGCTGTTTTTTTTATGAAAACTTAACAGACGTGATTGGTATCGATATCTAAACAAGATAAAACAAAAAAAAATAGATTTGTCAACTCACACTTCCAATAACAAAACTACCAGCGGTAATGGACTCCAAAAAAATGAATATATTTGTTTTGTCGTGTTTAGATCAACGGCCCGAGCATGAGCGTGCCAAGACGTTTGTGACAACACATTATAAATTATGTCTTGTCAATTTGTACTAGCATTGTAGGCCGTGCTCGCCCCCGATAGATACCGATACCCTTCACGTCTGCGGAGTTTCCCTAGTTAATTTAATTTGACCCTGTATAGCTTTAAGCAAAAATATCATACTTAAAGAGGCATCCATTATCCGCAGACTATTCTAATGATTAATTAAAACATTAAGGATGTTTTTCTCGTTCCTAAATTAGTTGGATTTGCGTGGGTGGCGCCTGTGGGTAGCTCGTCTGCGTGTCCGATATTGATAGTTGATGCCTAGCATCACATAGGTAACCTACCTTATAGGATGTACATAAAAACGGTTTACCACCCACATGAATTCAGCTTATTACTTAAGGCGACGATAACCGACTTTTAATGATTTTATACTGAAGATCACGTCTAAACGAGTAGTGTGTAATAATATGAAAAAAATATATGTTAAATTAGAGCATTTTCTCACTAATTTTATATGTGAATATTTTAGATTATGTTTATATTACATAGTGAAATTAATTTGTAAAGTTACGTCAAACGCGGATAAAAAACTGAGAATGGCGCAAAATCTACCAAGCAAATTTTTCTGAAACCTTCACCAATTTAAAGATAATTTAATTATTGATCTTTCAGTATTCGCGGATTATTAAAATACCGTTTGTTTTATGTATAATAAATTAATAATGCGTCAAATTGGGAACAGTGCTCCTTGATGGGCGAGTCCTATTACTGACTGAACTTACGACGCGTTGCGTGAGCTCAGTACAGAACACGCAAGCTAACCACTCAAGTTCACTAGCATATATCTGAGTCGCTGACGTAGCCCGCGAATTTCAAATATTTTCTTTCGTTTATGCAATTTGCAGATCAATATCAGGTTGTACCTTGATCAAAATATATGATTGGCGACTGTATCAGATATTTATTTATAGAATTATAATCATTAGAATCATTAATACAACTGTCTAAGTTAGATTTGTTCCCCAATATCATGATTTCATGAAAAAGTCATTTAATGGAACAAATTTAACGGACCGACTGGGGCAATATCGCGGGCGCGACGTGTCACTAGAAGCACAATTTCTATGTCACTGCCTGTCGCGCTCGCGATATCGCACCAGGTTGGACGAGCCTTTAATGATTCTAATGATTATAATTCTGTAAATACATATATATCTGTTATACTATATACTGTTTAAATAAATAAAAAAATAAATAAATATACCTAGTCGCGAACACACAAAATCCGCCAAAATAAGCCCGCGTTCGCACGGACGTAAAAATATCGCGGCGGGATTTTATCGCGCACTGGAATTTCAACTCTCGATGTTGAGCCGAGCTTTAAGAATCCAACAGTATGCATCTTAGCGCTTCGAAAAAACACACACTTGGATTTACAACTCTCGGCGCTAAGCAGTAGGTATAATACCTACACATTGAAAATTCAATGTGCGAAAAAATTGGCCGTGCAATCCTGGGGGTCTACTCCGAACATTAATCCGAAGTATCGGCCGAATGTTCGGCCGTTGCTTGGCTACGGCTAACTATGCCTGACTACGGCGAAAAAAAAAACGATAGTTAAAGAGATAAGCCAAAGTCAAAAATGTGACTTTATGTCGGGTAAGGATTCGAAGTCAAAAAAGGAAATAAGTTATAAAACGGCCGAACATTCGGCCGATAATTTGGATTAACACTTCCGAGTAGACCCCTTGGGCTAAGTAGGTTTTCACGGTGGTATCCTTCTGCGAAACAGTCGTGTCGCAGAAGAAGGCTGCGGAAAGGGGGCGGGAGATCTCTTCAGCTCACCCAGCCCGCAGCAGGCGCACCGGACGTCGGCAGAGGGCTGCCAAGACAATGCCCTCTTCCGGCCTCCCTAATGGGTCCAGGGACGGCGAATTTGGGGACGCCCCAGGGCGGAGGACATCCATGAGGATTTTCCACCATTGAAACAAAAAAAGGAGGTTTTTACAAATCCTTTTTACAAAATTTGCCTAGGCTAAGCAGTCAGAGAAATAAATTGTTTATCAAAGTGACTACAACCTAAAATTGTCCGTATAAGTAGGTATTCAAATCACAACTGTAATTTGTTCACAGTTTTCATTACTATAGTTGTGCTATAGCCATTGCTAGCACAACAAATTGATGTAGCGTGTCAATGTGATAAACAATTAATTTAGAAAATTACCTGACTGTATTTTTCAAAACGCAGTTTCTGACCTTTCAATACACCCACATAAATAAATATCAACAGAGAAAGCAGGCACACAAGTGAATATCACATCATAATTTTACCAAACCAATCATCGCACAGATCCAATTACAAGCGACTATTGCGCAACCACAATTTCATAAATCACGGTTTGCTTGCGCCTGCGCACCGGAACGTTAGATCGGCCATTTGTACAGGCTTTGACCTAGCAAGGTCGATGATTTATTTCTTAGAAAGGACTGAGTTTTGAGGCCGGAGAAAGTACTAAATGCGTCTAAATAACTGATGAATGGAACTCATTATTTATTTGGCCATTTTTAATCGTGATATCATAGGAGGTTCGTTTAATTATAGGAACAGAGCTAAAGCTTGTCAAAATCAAACACATTGAAGTTTTTTGCCGGAAATGTGCTAGTGAAGGTCGATTTGCGAGTGGTTTCTTACTAATGCATGTAATATTGGTATATTAGATTATTGTTTGAGGAAATTAGAGTTTTTTTCTAGGCTTTTGTGATGTAAAAATAATTGCAGTCCTTGGATTTGGACTTTAGCTAAGACATTTGAACCTGTGCCGATGGCCTGAGTTAAGATAAAAAAAAAAAAAAATATTAGTCTATGTAGGTACCTAGGTACCTACCTACTGCTTTTTTCCAATTATGGTACATAACCATAAAATAGTAATATAACTTTGATTTGTGGGGTACTCAATAGTGTAAGTAATAATTAATTTTACACTATTGTTCAGAGTTTATGTGGGAAAAGTTGAAAAAAATTCTCACCAAAATAGCATGATTCCTGTCCCAAACAGCCAAAGTACTTCTAGCGCCATCTGGTTTGGTCGGATGTTAACTAAAGCAACAGAGCCATCTATACTAAAGCATTCGATATTTCAAGCTTGCGCGTAGTTTGTTGTAGCGTAGCTAGATGGCGCTAACGACTACTTTTATCGGAACTTTTCAATAAAACTATAGTGTATTTGAGTTGTCTTTATTTTCAGTAAAAAGTAAACCATATTCAATCTAAATATAAAAGAAATTATGCGTAATCTAATAAAAAATATGTTTTCATGAACATAATTTTCCAGAATTCATAATTTATGTAAGTACAAGTAGTTTAGACAGGTATTTTAAATTTTATTAACAAAAACAAAACAAACTTATCAAGTAAATTCATAAGTCCACAAGATGAAACTAATATTTAAAAGGAAATATCTAAATCATTTTAAGCATGTACGTCGGCCACCCAAATAGTTGACTATCGCCACATCCTCACGGCATCCCTCCCGATCGATTCCCATGTTCTATGGGGGATAAAACCCATAAATTACATTAACACGTGCCCAACAGCGGACGTGGACTATTAATAGATATATTTTTAAACACAGAGCATCTGATGGATTCATTGGTTCCATTCATTGGTGTTATGGTAATGTTATGATAATGTTTATTCATATTTTGTAACATATGGATGTCTTTAGACGGTTTACGGTTAGAAGTTGGGGACTTGAGACGCAGAACTTTGAAGGATTCTAAGATTGGGATCCTATCTAGTACCGAGTTAGAATAATTAGTGAACTGGGGAGCTCATAGAGATACTATTAAACAAGTAAAGCAGAATAGTTTAGCGTAATGCGTTTAGTTCGACTCCTTGGTGAAACAAAGCTTTGTAATCTACCCAACGCATCTAGGAAAGCAGATTGACCTTTTGTGTGGAAATTGGAAAACTACCCAAATGCAATAGGTACTTACATCTCCGAAAGAAGGGTTGCCTTAGTACCTAATAATAACTACAAGATCACCCGATCTTGTAGTTATTCCATAATTTAACTAAGTAATATGTATAAAATAAATACAAAATATAAAATTGGAAAACAACACAATAGAAGATTTTATTTTAGTAATCAGCTAGTAATAATGGCTAGTACCACTCAACCCAATTTTATCGACCATTGGAATTGTATTTTTTGACAATTAGAAAATTTCTCAACGCCTCTCGTTTAGAAATTTCTCGGGCACTGACGACATTGACTGAAATATTACTAAAATTTCAGGTAAAAAGTACCATTCTCATTTTGAGAATTATCTTAAGGCTTCAAAAGTTGAATCCTAAAACCATAATTAATTTGAGTAATTGTCTACATTATTTGCTATACATACACAAATTGTAGACAATCAAATGAATATCTACTTAACCATGTAATACTTAGGTACATATTTTTGACGCTGACTGTACCTAAAATTAAAGAAAATCAATTCCTTATTAGTAGTTCATTAAAAGATACTTATTATACGTACCTCACTGAATGGTGTCACTTTTTGTACTGCGTAGGTGACGAACACATTATCTTATGCAAATTGGACTTGCTAATGTCGTCATTTGGCGCTGAAAAAAAAAGAAACGGGAGGTGTAAAGATTTTAGCTAATGATGTAGCTAGCTGCAATTGATATTTAACGCAAAAGTCCTTGAAATAACATTCAGGAAACATGTTATATTTGCAGCTTATTATTTTAATAACATCAGGTCATTTGGTTATCGCTGAATGTCGCAATAACTTGAGGCAAGTTTTACAAAGTAAAAATAATGTTCTCCTTCATTTTGTCAAAGACGGTTTTGTTTTTTTTTTTAAACATAAACATTGATAAACAAATTTTATTAAGTATAAAGTATTACTTATCATCGAAATTTTACGTAGGTATTTACTCAATTGATTTGCAGTCATATTTTTATTTAGGCTATGACAAATTAATAATTTAGTTTGTGTTTTGACCAGTGACATTCACTATGTGAGAACACAAATAAAAGTGGTCTCACGAAGATAAATCCGAAGTATCATCCGAATGTTCGGCCGTTTTCTGACTACGGCTTACTATGGCTGACTACGGCGAAAGAAAAAAAGAACGACAGTGTAAGAGATAAGTTAAAGTCAAAAATATAAGTTGAAGTCGGGTAAGGACTCGAAGTCAAAAAAGGAAACTTTGGAAGTCAAGAAACGGCCGATACTTTGGATTATCGCTTCGGAGTAGACTCTACTCGGGCTCTGGTACTATCCGAAACTATTTGAAGATGAGCGCGAAGGACGCTTCATTTTCTTGAAAAATCTGTCATCATGCAATTAAAGTTAAAGGTCTTAGTTACCCTAGCGTTGAACTTACCCCAATATAGTATACCTAGCTCCTTCATTCTCCTGCTCTTATCCCAATTTATTTGTGGTAGGCGCACCATGTCCAGTTCTTCCATACTAACTTATCTATTAAAGTCCGGTCGCGAAGCAGAAAGAATTTTAAGGTCATTCTAATGTGCGAGTGCGACGGCAATACAATTGTGCGCGAGCGATAGAGATAAGTAATGAGGGGTCATTGTACGAAATTCTTTCTGCTTCGCGACTGGACTTTAGTGGCCATCTCGGTAGACCTAGACACCCACTTTTTAGCCATATTATCTTTCACACAGTCTATCCATCGTTTCTTTGGTCTTCCCCTACTCGTATATAGCCATTCACATGCATACTCGAAGCCTCCATAAAAAAAAAATCTGTACTAATTTAATTTTTTTTTTCCAGGTAAGTCATCGTCTGAACTGTACTTCATCAGTTATAACTGAGGACATCCTACAAAATTGGTGAGAGATAAAATTATTAAAATAAAATTACACTAAAACGCAGATGTTATGCGTTTCATTTTTGTAAGTTTTGCATAGAGTCGCATAACTATAGATGACCCGATGAACTTCGTTAGACAACATTTTGATTTTTTCGATTTTCGACTGTTTCTTTATTGTTTTCCTAATTTTATTTTTTCCTATACCACACCAGCATTGAGGCGCACAAAACTAAAAAAAAAAACTTATCAGTCCAGCCATTTTCGAGCTTTTGGGAGACTAAGGCACGGCAATTGATTTTTATTTATAGGTAAGTATAGATAGATTTTCTAAAGAGTAAAACATCGGTTAAAACTACAGTTTTAGCCTCTGAATGATTTCAGTTTGTTTTAGTGCTGTAGATTTCATTTTGTTTTAGTGTAGTTTGCTGTAGTTTTAACCTCTGAAGGCTTTCAGTTTGTTTACCTTTAACCTATTCATAACAATCCATAGAATCATGTAAAAGTACCCTCGCCCTTATTTTTCCATAAATTAAGCCATAAACACTTTTAACACTATCATGCGGGCGATACGATTATAACGAAATCAATTAAAAAGGTAAGACCCCTCTAATAGGGGTCTTACCTTTTTAATTGATTTCGTGAATAGCTAAAGGGTTACCTAATGTAACCCTTTAGCTATTATTAAAAATATCGTTGCTTTTTATGGAGGTCATGTCAATTTATTTTATGGGGTTTAAATCGAAAAATCGACTTTATTAGCATGGTTATTAGCTATATATAGCTGCTTATTGGTTTTGTACTAAGAAATTAAATGAAATGAAATCGTTTATTCTGTAAATAGGTTATTAGAATCACTTTTACACGTAATATAAAACAATAAGCTAGATGTAATCGACATTTCCTATCTGACTACCCCTGAGAAGAAATGGCGAAACAAACTCAGGGGTCAAAGTCTCTTTTAAAGTCCAGACATAATCTTGGTCAGATCATGTGAGGAACATGTAGATCCGTGTCTGAAATGGTCTTTTGAGGAAAGAACCACACAAATTTGAGTGGACCTGTCCAATCAGTGCAAGCATTTGTCAGTAATCGTGCAGCTCAACTCAAGACTTAAAGAGCACAACGATTCGACGAACAATACCAAAGAAAGGACATTTGGGTAGTATATGAATACAAGGTCAAATTAAATTAACTGGCGAGATTTCACTGGCTGGATGGGTATTATTTATATTGAATCATTAGTAATCGTAATAAGTAAATCTATCCAAGGGGTCTACACCGAAGCGAAGATCCGAAGTATCGGGTGAATGTTCGGCCGTTTCTTGACTTCCAAAGTTTCCTTTTTGACTTTGAGTCCTCTTCTTGTTTCTCTACTAGCCCTTTGAGTCCTTTGACTACTCTCTTTGACAGTCGTTTTTAGGGTTCCGTAGTAAACAAGGAAGCCTTATAGTTTCGCCATGTCCGTCTGTCTGTCTGTCCGTCCGTCCGTCTGTCCCCGGCTTAGCTCAGAGACGCTAAGTCCGGTTAAGGTAAAATAAAACCATGAAACATTTTTTTTAGAGTAGGTACCTCCCTTGCACGTAAAACGGGGATGATATTTTTTTTTTCTCGTCTTTTACATGATGTGGGGTATCGTTGGATAAGCCGTTCAAAAATATTGTGGGTCTGAAAAAAAAATTTCAATTCTTGCGTAATATTAAGCTTTAAAGTGCTATTTTTTGTTAGAATCAAGTGTCTCTCCCCTGCCAGCTAAATGGTTGGTTTTGGATATGTGAAAAATTCATGGCAGTAGTATTATAACGAAATTAAAAGGAAAACTATCACAGCTAAGTAGGGTTTACAAGTTCACGAGTAATCGTCGACCAACTTAAATTTGCAGTTGAAGAATTGACCGTAACGTATAAAGATGTATGGGAGAGCATGTTTTTCAACTACAATGTTAAGTTTGTTTTTGGGATGAATTCATCCTAACTACGGAACCCTTCATTGTGCGTGGTCCGACACACACTTGGCCGGTTTTTTTTTTCGATGTAGTTCACCATTAGCCGTAGTTAGGAAAGTGTATTCCCGTTGTCCCCGTTTGCCATATCCACGTCACGGGGACAGGACGTGATTAAATTTATTTCCCGTTGTCCCCTTATCGTACGAAGTAAACCTTTTTTAAATCGAAACAGCTAGGTTAGGTTAAGTTAGAACTGTGACCACACAGTCCACACAATTACTCCTCTCTAGCCACTCCTCAAAGAGGGGACTTACCGCCGCAATTGTGGCGTGCCCAGCACTGGGTTGCGACAATCGCACTTTCCATGTCGCCATGACATCCTGCCGGAGCTCCGTCCGCTGTGCCGCGATTTGTTGCGGCAGCGGAGTTTCACCCCGGCGTTTCGCCTCTTCGCGCCACACCCACATGTGCGCGAGGACTTTCGCCTCCAGATCCCATGGCGGCAGTCCGGCAAGGAGGCTCGCCGCCTCACGGGAGACCGTGCGGTAACCCCGTACCAGCCTGATGGCCATGACCCTTTGGGACGCGTTCAACCGACCCTGGGGATGTACTCCGAAGTATCTGCCGAATGTTCAGCCGTTTCATGACTTCCAAAGTGTCCTTATTTGACTTTGAGTCCTTACCAGACTTCGGGTCACATTTTTGACTTTGACTTGTTAGTCGTTTTTTTTTCTTGTTTCGACATAGTCAGCCAAAAATCAAATCAAAAAACAGCCGAACATTTGGCCGATACTTCGGATTTTTGGATTTGGATGGATTTATCTTCGGAATAGGCTCCGTGCTTCCTAATCAAAGATTTCTTTATTCAATGTACACTGAAAAAAATGCGAGCTAACTAAGATACATTTTCTCTTAGTTGGCATTAAAATGTTTGGAATCACTATTTATTTATTGACACATATGTGATTTAAACAAGATAGCATATTTGCCAGAACAAATTCATTTTATTTATATCGACAATGTGACGTACAGAATAATCACCGGTCTTTGTTACATCATACATGCTTTGTTTGATTTTACTTCTTCACTTTTTTAAATCAAATAATAATCTTAGTTGATGGTAAGAAGCAACTTGTTAGCATTACATCATTCTTAAACTGACCAACATTTGAGTTAAATCAAATAACTACCCGTAATTAAACTAACTAATTTCTTAGTTGACGGAACTAAGATAATTTAACAAAGTTCTCCTAGCTTCAGAAGTCAAGATCTTGTTAGGCTCGTATGGAGTCAAGATGCGTGATCACATTAAACAAGATGTTTGTTAAAGCAAACACTTTTTTTTTTCAGTGTAAGTTCAATATTATTGCACTATACACTTAAACCTACCAGAATAACTTTTCTAAATTATGGTGAAAACCGTGTTAAAAATTAAAATCAGCTGCATAGTTAAGAAGAACAACAATAACATACAGGCTCGAAAAGCGACTTTAATTTTCAATATGGAAGTCTACTCCACAGTATCGGCCATTTCCTAACCGTATATTCCCGTTGTCCCCGTAAGCCGTGTCCCCGTTCTTTGGGGACAGCAAAGTCAAAGTCAAATTGTTTATTTCAAATAGTCACATAATAATATAAGGCACTTGTGAACGTCAATATTTACAAAAAAATAGAATTGATTCTAGTCGCCCCTTCCAAAAGGTAGTTTCGTATGGAGAAGAATGGGCAAGAAACTCCACCGGTACTCTTTTAAAATCTTGTACAATATTTTTATAGGTACATTAATTATATAATTATATAGTCCGACACACACTTGGCCGGTTTTTTTTTCGGTGTAGTTTACCATTAGCCGTAGTTAGGAAAGTGTATTCCCGTTGTCCCCGTTTGCCATATCCCCGTTCTATGGGGACAGCGGTACTTCAATTAAATATTTAAAAATACTTCCCGTTGTCCCCGTGGTTTGGTTTTACATTCAAAAATATGTGTCTGGCACTCGCCGGCCGCTGCCGCGGCACCGATCGCTTCGCTCGCTCGGCTCGTGCGTTGTGATAAATGATAAATGATTTTATTTCTGTGAGTAGGTTTGTACAAACGCTTTTACACGTCAATCATATTTTAAAAACTAGATGAGGTCGGCGTTTCCTATCTGACTACTCTGAGAAGAAAGGCCGAAACAAACTCAGAGGTCACAGTCTCTTTTAAAGTCCAGACATAATCTTGGTCAGATCATGTGAAGACCATATAGATTGGTGTCTGAAAGGGTCTTTTGAGGAAAGAACCACACAGGTTGAGTGGACCTGACCAGTCAGTGCACGCATTTGTCAGTAATTGTGTGGACTGTGTGGTCACAGTTCTAACTTAACCTAACCTAGCTGTTTCGATTTAAAAAAGGTTTACTTCGTACGATAAGGGGACAACGGGAAATAAATTTAATCACGTCCTGTCCCCGTGACGTGGATATGGCAAACGGGGACAACGGGAATACACTTTCCTAACTACGGCTAATGGTGAACTACATCGAAAAAAAAAACCGGCCAATTTTGCTCATCATTTTACACCTGTGGCCTGTGGGTACATTTTACGCAAAGATCGTACAGTGCCCTTCGCGTACAGTACAATAATGCTTTCAGGGTGTTGATGGGGCTTCCTCGCTTCTGTAGCGCATCAGGGATGTTTGCGGATTTGCGTGTTGATTGCTTTTATGCATTAATGCGTAAAAGATGTGCGTCTTTGGTGCGCAGGGTGCGAGCTAGTTCCAACAGCATCCTGGGAGTTATTGCTGACAGGCTGGACTGCTCTATTGTAAGTCGTTGCTCCAGTATTTCAGCTGGAATGCTGAAGCAGTGAATAAGTTGTTGTGTGTGTTTTGTAATTGTTATTGTAATTGTATCACTAACATAGTTGTAAGTTTATTTTATTGTTACTAATACTGTATGAGTCTCATGAGTTACTCCCAATAAAGAATTTTAATTATTATAGGTCCTTGTTCCGGATACCTTTTATACTTAAAAGTTTTCCGGAACACTTTATTCATATAATTAATAATATACATAAAAAAAAAGATAATGCGTGTCTGAGAAACAGCACACGACGGCAACGCATAGTGCGCGTATCAATATGTATGCGTTACCCGGGAATCGAACCCGCACCATCATTACATGATATGCATCGTAGATGAAGTGAATAGGTAATTACATATTATGCTTTCTAGACTTGCATATCAGACAGCACGGAGATACGGTAATTATATGCTTTTTGTTTACCATTGAGCACCTTGAGTGAATTGCTAATGGTTTTCTTTGACAACAATGTATGCTGTAAAATCATTCACTCGTTTAAGTCCAGAAACAGCGGGCTAATTGCGTAACACACTATCAATAGGAATCGGTTTCAATTTGACAGTTCAACAATATTCATTGCGTTATTTAAGTTGTTGAGCAGACAAATTTTCTAACACACGAAGCTATGGATTAGCAATGTACTTCAAAATCATTCCGATTCCAACTGTGTTACGCAATTAGGGTGCTGGAGATTTTACCTTGATTGAGCAATATATATGCTTGAGCTTGCGAACGCAAAAGACTAATTTAAAGAAGAGCCATTCTAGACGATTTCAGTTACTCGTGGACCTAAAAAAACCATCTTACTAAAAATAAACGACTTCCAAAAAAACACTATTATGGGCAAAATAATTTTAATTTTGGAAGTCGGTGTCTTTGGTTTTGTATTTTCATTTTTTGTCTTCCAAAATTAAAGTTATATTTCACTTTGTACCTAGTGTTTTTTTGGAAGTAGGTTGTATTTTTATTTATTTTTTTTGTTTCAGTTTTTAGTTGCGGTACCTTCCCTACACAAATTCGAATACTACTTACTACCTGCTATGTAATAACAGCGACAGGAAGTTATAACATCTGTCACATAATAATTATAATATTGAGAAAAACTTTTACTATAGGGGACCACAAACCAAAACGTCATCTGTGTATATATTTTTTGATTATGTTGATTTTTTTTTAAACTGCAGAATCAATATCGATAACATTTATATGGAACCACCTCTGAAGTATTTTTTTTTTTTTTTTACCAAACAAGAAAATAATCATCAAAATCAATTCATGATTGGCGACGTAATCGCGTATCAAACATACAAAAAAAAAACTCCTTTTTTGAAGTCGGTTAAAAAGCCCCTCGTCATTTATTATATTTTTCTAAGTTCGTCCATTTTATGAGCGTACACTACGCTCATGAAATGGATCCTAATAAAAAAATTACGAGCTATCGAATTGATACATTAATGGTGCTCCCATAAAAAGCTTGGCTTGAACTACCAACCACTTTGATTAGGTGCTTAATAATAGTTACTAGTACTTTCGGATTTTAGATAAATTACTAGCATCTGCCCGCGACTTCATTCGCGTGGCAGTCAACTATAACGTACCATAAAACATATCCACACACTCGGAAATGGTGTAACTTTCTATTAGTGAGAGAATTTTTGAAATCGGATGAGTTATTTCGGAGATAAACAAACAAATTTTACCTCTTCATAATATTAGTAAGAAAGAAAGAAAGAAAAATAATTTTATTTGTCACAGAAAAAACGTGCGTATGAAAACATAATAGTATGTAATAAACTCGAAGGTTACACAAAACAGATCTAAGTACTATCAGAAACAAACAATTAGTCGGAAGCTGCCCGTCATGACTGTGACAAGAAGGCTTGCACTCAGCGTGATGCAGTATCTAAGTAAATTAGTAAACAGCCCGGAGTTTGGAACTTTTGGAAGTTGGCGGTGTGATACCCCCGTGCCTCGGTGCGCACGTTAGGCCGTCGGCCCTGCACCTGTACCCCGAGTGTACGTTTGCAAGTGTGTAAACTTAACAAGCGCGTTTGCGTTAAGATTTTTATTCTCACCCTTATATTCTTCCCATTATGATCTATCGGTCAAATTTTAACGCAAACGAAATAGTTACGTTTACTGTCTTGCAAACTTACACTTGGGGTACAGTACCCCGAGTGTAAGTTTGACAAACTAAAAACCTGACCCTCTCCCCCTTTCATCAGCCTTACCATTATCGTATAAAGATGAAGCGGGGGAGAGGGTCAGGTTTTAGTTTGTCAAAATTCATTGATTTCATGAGGAAAAACCGTGTAAATTCGTGCGATGCTGCTGCCCGAAACTAGGTGTTATCTCTTCTGGCGTTCCCAGACGTAGATGAATCCATGCATCCAATTCGTTTTTGTCCTAATGGGCCCTGAAGACGAGGTCAGTTTGCGAATCAGTTCAGTTGACGGTTGAGTTTCTGGCATTTGACTGGCATTGTGTACGAATACAATCGTAGATAGTTTACTACTAACTGGCTTCGTGTACCTAGCCGTCAGTCAGCAGCACAAGTCGATGAACTGAATCACTGAACTGACTTGAAAAATAAACAAAAAAAATGTTTATTTTTTGTCGCCATTCGGTCTACTCTTTGATATGCAATGGTCTTTGTAGTCCCATGAAACATGAGGCTCCAGGGGATAGTGTGAATCTCTGGGTTCATTCGAGTGATCGAGTCTGGTTTAACGACGCTGGGGTCGGTGCATTTCCTTCATTCATTCATTCATATAGCGTATTTAGATTTCCCATCACGACAGTGGCGTTTTGCTAGCTAATCTAAAAGAGCACACATTCACACTCTCCGAAGAGCCCTCTTAACAACTGTCAAACCGATAAGTAAGCAATCTATGAAGTGGGTGCTCTTGAATACTTGAGAAACAGCTGCTCCGTCTAGTCACCCGGCCGAGGCACCAATTCAGACAATTTAGACTCGCCAGCAGCTACACTAATTGCAGCCAATGTAGCTCAATTAGAAGATTACGCAGTTTTCGGACTCATCTGTGGATTAAAATGTGTTTATGTGAGTGTTGTTTTAAAGTTTTCAATAGTCACGAATTACGGCTATATTCATACATAGATTCAATGATGATTCAACCTTTAGATGCGTTACCTGCGCTCAATAATGGCAAAGTAAATGCCAGGCATTTGCCTGAAATTTACAATAATAATAATTAATATTACGTACGCGCCAATGAACATGCAGCAGCTAGTGACGTAACTAAATATGTATGTTCATCTCTTTCTAACCACAGATATTGGTATAGGTCTTTCCTTTTCTTCACGTGCTGTATGATTGTATGCAAGTATGTAGCTACAATCATGGCTAACGCGGTTTTAGGTGTACTAATGTTCGTGAATGACGCGTCTATTTATAATACGTCATTGCATAGATTGAGATATTTTCTGAAATCTTGCACATTTTGATGCACGCACGACTCATCGGCAACCGCCCGTAACCCTTTAGCATTTTGATTGTCCTATAAATACCATAATTGATGGTCGTTGGACAATCGGTTGCGGAAGTCGTGGTCGTAGAAATCTTGATGTAATATATTGTCTGATTATCAAATATTTTGATGGTTGCCATCTTTACGAATAACAGAAGTTAGGAATTCAGGACACGTTAAAAGAGAGAGTTGAGATTTCACTGTCAGAAAAATCCAGCAGAGAAAATTGCTGTCCCTTTTAATACTTACTTCTTATTCTGATTCTTCGTATTTCTGGTAATTAAAAAAAAAACAACAGCTTTAGTACACACGGCTACATATCAAGCTATACATTTCCAGTTTAGGCTGATCTCGCATTGCATAGGATTTCCGTACAATAAGAGGTCAGCTTATATTGGAAATGTATAGCTTGATATGTAGCCGTGTGTACCAGTGTTATTGAGGTTTAACGAAGATAAAAGGTGTGTCCGTCTTGTCATTCAGGTTAGCGATAACTACTTAACTTTTTCCTATAAAAGCCACGATTAATGCTATGACAAGCTTTCCGGTTATCAAGAGCAATAAGTAGTCTACCTTCAGGAAATTAAAAAATTAACAACTTAGGCTAACTGATAAAGTAAGTTTGAATTACATGAGCTTGATGATCGTTTAACTCTTGTTAAACGGGCCAAGACAAATAAGCAGATTAAACTTTGCTGAAATTACATTAATTTGATGTCGACATAAAAATAACTTAGTAAATAATCTAGGTAGGTATACTCCATTTGAAATAAGATTAAATATTTAAATAAACCTTTTTTACAGTCCGTTCAACCGATTTTGACTTCTATTGCGTTGGTGGCATGACAAATGGCAGCTATAATAAACAGTTAGTATTGTAACCACGGTTTTGCTTTTAGTGCCATCCTTATGCCTACGGAATAGAAGTCAAAATCGGTTGAACGGACTGTAAAAAAGTTTATTAAAATTTCTAATCTTATTTCAAATGGAGTATTATAGTTACCAAGTGATTCTCACTAAGGAAGTAAGGACCATTGAATCATTTTCTACAGGAAGACCTTCTCTATGGTCGTGTTGTCTTTGTAATATTTCTCACATAGTCAAAATTCATTTATTTGGGTCACAAAAATTCACATGTGTGCCAAATTTCAAGTTAATCGGTCCAGTAGATTCGGAGCAAATTTGCTGTGACAGACAGACACGAGAAATCCTTTAAGCCTTTAAGGGTTTCCGTTTTTTCATTCGTGCGTACGGAAGAGGTATTCCACTCAGAGCACTGATTTCAACAGCACTTGACCGAACCGCACCTGAGCACTTCCACTAATCGCACTGTAACATTTGGATACGTGCGGTTCGGTGGAACAGTTTATTAAGATGAACCCCAAAAACGTTTTTTTTATCAGTTATTTTCAGTTCTTCTTCTCCATTGTTAGTCGATTGCCATTTATTTTTGTATTATTCTCAACTAGCTGACCCGACAGACATTGCAATGTCCTGTCGTCTTGAGTTCATGCAGAAATCCCATAGAAAAAGTACGTTAAGTTTATTCCCGAATTTGTAAATTTTTAAATTTTTCTTTCCTTATAAACCCAATTCGGATTATTACAAACATTTGAAAACAAAAATTGCCAAATCGGTCCACCCATTTTCAAGAACAGCATTTAATTTATTGTATACAGACATAATGTAGATGCTCTTTTTGTTTTACAATGAAAATTTATTAAGTTATCTTCAGACTTACAACTTTGAGGAATTTATTTAAAGACACATTTTAAGCGACAGAAATACTGAGACTATTAATAAATAATATCTTATAATATTCAATTGCTTGTTCGTGTAGTAGAAGTAAACATTATCCACCTTGATATTGTAATTATCACAGTTTAAATAGGTACGTCAGAGCAAATAAAACACATAGTTCCATAGATTACTTTGTCACGATTTTCTTAAGGTACTTACACAGTTATTATTCGTATTTATTTAATAACAAAAGAAGGATACCTACTTGACAGAGTTTACTTACAAGAAAATCTTTTACATTTAAATTGTACTCTTGCCTCCATTTTCTCGTACAAAAGTGAACTTAAAATGGCGGCATAAATTGGCCAGTAAATGTTCGTAGAGTTTAACAATGATATGTATTGTTTTACTCTTGAACTGACTTAAATTGAAAGTTCAACTGTTAACTGCTCCAAACGTTCACTGCTGCACTAACGATTTACGCAAACAGAACCATTTAGAATCGAATATTTCATGTTTGGTAACTTTTAAGTTTATTTCAAACAGTAATACAGTCTCTATGAACGAAAGCGAAGTAAAAGGAGTCTATAAATATCGTTGTAGGTGGCGTTCTGTACCCATGTACTTAAGCATAATAGATAAAAATAAAAACCGCACGCGTGTGAAATACATTGCATTGTGAACCTAATCGTAGTGCTATATGAACCAGTTTTCGAGGAAGTGTATTGAAAAATATTTTTAAATACACTTCCTCGAAAACTGGTTCATTTAAGTCGGTTATAAACTGTATTACACACGTAAACTTAAGCCTTTTTCCCATGAAAAAGGCTTAAGTTTATGAATGTGTGTATTGAAAAATATTGTTCAATACACTTCCTCGAAAACTGGTTCATATCGCACTACGATTAGGTTCACAATGCAATGTATTTCACACGCGTGCGATTTTATATTTTCCAACACGTGTGCGGGAATAAAAATTGCCACAGATAACTTATACCTTTAATTAGTCCAAATTGGTTCAATGCAATTCACACCGTCTCGCCCCAGGAAAGCGCGCCAGAGACGTTCTCTCTATTCGGAGGTGATTTTTTTTAATCTCGGCAAAGATGCGTCATAGCGGCGTTAATATTTTTGCTATATTTAAATAATGTTTATAAATAGAATACCATGATTATTACAATAAAGAAACGTTTATGAACAAACTAACATTTATTTGGGTTCAAAAATATTTGAATTTTAAATTTTTCATATTAGGCTGTTTATCGTCTTTATACCTTTGCTTCTCCTTCAACCTGGCGAAAGCAAAGTGCGAAAAAAAAAGGAAATTAAATCATAGTTTCCTAATAATTATTGCCAAAAATATTTTTCGATATTTTATTTTATTTCTTCAAAAGTGTATTGAAAAACGTCGTTTGATACACGTGGACATTTGTTATTGCATTCGAGGCGGAATTAACACCCGAGCCGTAGGCGAGGTTGTTTTTGAGCCGAGAACTGCATTCATTCAAACATTCTCCACTTGTATCAAAATGTACTATTTCAATACACTTCCTCGAAAACTGGTTCTAAACGCACTAAGATTAGGTTCACAAAGCAATGTATTTCACACGCGTGCGATTTTTTTATTTTCCAACACGTGTGCGGGAATAGAAATTGCCACAGATAACTTATACCTATACTTAGTCCAAATTGTTTCAAAGCCTCTATTCACACCGTCTCGCGCCAGAGACGGTCCTCTCTATTCGGAGGTGATTTTTTTTTAATATCGGTAAAGATGCGTCTTTACGGCGTTAATTTTTTGGAATGATGTTTATAAATAGAATGATTATTGCAATAAAAAAAACGTGTATGAATAAATGAACATTAGTTCATTTGTGTTCTAAACTCAAAAATATTTGAATACCTATTCTATTATTCATAATAGGCTGTTTATGGGCTTTATACCCTTGCTTCTCCTTCAACCTGGCGAAAGCAATGCGCGGAAAAAAAATGAAAATTAAATCATAGTTTCCTAATCATTCTTAACAAAAATATTTTTCGTTATTTTATTTTATTTCTTTAAAAGTGTATTGAAAAGCGTCGTTTGATACACGTGGACATTTGATAATGCAGTTTTCGGCTAAAAAACAATCTCGCCTACGGCTCGGGTGTTTTTCCGCCTCGAATGCAATAACAAACATTCTCCACTTGTATCAAAATGTACTATTTCCACACTAGGTATTAGAACTTCATTTTTAAAACTAATAAGTTTTTCAAACATAAAAATATGAGCATTAAGTAACTAGTTATGTTGCTAATGATATTGAATAAAATGTTAATTACGTTTTTCATAAAAACTTTCATGCTGAAGCCTACTATCAAATTTATTTTGTCCCTCACTTCCTTAGAGGAAATGAAAGCATTACCAAACCGTCCAGTACCTACCTCATCATAACATGCACATGCGAACTCCTGAAACAGTAGCCCTCACAAGCTTCCCATAACGCCTGCCAATTAACATTACACCTTAAATTCTAGTTCCTAAAGTTTGTATTGCGTCGTAAGGTGTGGGCTATCATAACTTTTGCCAAATGAAATCACACTCTAACACATAGGTGATAAAGTTAATATTAAAGTAAGAGGTGTAATATTGGTATTACACATGAATGGGCTTTGTGTTGCAGTTAACTTTGTTCATTCAGCTTTGGAGTGACCATTCGATTTAGATTGTTCGGGATAAAGTCACTGAAGTTTGTATGAACGCTTATCCATGCAAGTAAAGTAGGTATCTACTTTATTTTATTAGGGGTTTATTCATAAGATAGGATAACTACTGGTTAACAATACATTTTAACGTTTAAACGTATAATTCATTCCATTTAATTAATTTCATCATCATTCATTAATTTCATCGTCATTCATTCATTTTATGTTTTCATTTTCATTCAATTTCATTGTTTTTTTCTTGTAACTATAAGCAACGTTTAAGTAGATATGAATAAAGGGTTAAAGTTAAAACAACACATCGAAATAATTTTCTCTTAATCAACACATAGAAAAAAAATCAGCCCGAAAGACGTCCACATCACTGCGGTCGATACTTATTCGATAATCGATTTCAATAATTTTTACACCATGTTATATTTTGTCCCGAAAATATTGTTATCACCATTTAATTGCTTACAATACAATCGCCGTACGGTTGGGTACTTACTGCCAAATTATTATCAATGAGCGCAATACGACCCTGGAGGCGCGGGGCCGCCATTAGCATGTTTTTGTAAGGAAAACCCGGTAACATAACAACCTTATAACTTTGTGATTTTTCATGTTACAGTTTTGAAATTTTGTACATTGATTCTTTACATAAAAACACGTGTTTCGGGTATCGCATAAACTAAAACTAATATTATAGCAGGATATTTTCTATAGTATTATAGCAGTAATATCATATAGCAGGATATTTTTTATAGTAGTAGGTTGGCAACCCTACTATATAAAATTAGCTCTTAAATGCGGTCTATATGTGCTGATCGCGTGAAATTCGCCCTTAGAGTGTTGGTTTAATACCTGCCAACCCAGAACCGAGTATTCCTTCCTGGGATATCTATGATTCCGTCCATTCCATTACGCATGATAGGTTTTTTTAGTCAACGATTCGCCCGTATTATTCGCCCTGTATTTAGGAAAATAGAAAGCGTTTAGCCAAAACTGATATAATTGTCGTTTCGCATGTTCACGATGATATTACTTTAATTGATTTCAGATCAACAGTTATGTTATGCATGACAAGTTTCTTCCGCGTTAAATAAATTACATCCTATAAAACTATAAATGCGTTCTCGTCATGATCATTTACTAGCATCTTTACCTAATGTTAGTAGGTAAGTAGTGTTGTGTCCCTCTCGCACAATGAAGCAGTGTTCATTATTAATCTACTATAAAAGTATGACTGAATACTCTATTCTAAGTATTCAGTCATATTTTGTGTAGGTACATAAATAGTTAGGTATGGCCTACCTAAGACTGTAAATGTAAACAATAATACAAAATAATAATTATTTGGAAACTGATCCTCTAAAAACTTTTTCCGCTTCGAATAATAAAATTGAGCCTCTTTTTAACTTTCTGGCCTTTTCTCACAGTCGGTCACAGTAACTAAGCTAGAGCACCCCGATTAGAACTGTGACCAACCGCGTGCGAGCCGAGCGAGCGGAGCGAGCGGTGCCGCGGCAGCGGGTGTCGAGTGCTACATCCAAGTTGGACAAAGGCTATTTAATATTTTTAGAACTCCAAAATAGTAATTATTTGAGGTTCACAAAAGGCGCGTTATCATTATATTAGAGAGTGTTCAATAATATTTTTAGAAGCGCAATTTTAGAGTTATTATTAGAGATTCGATTAAATACATGCCATAATTATTTTTCAGCTTTGAAATATTTTAGTAATTAAGACTACCGAATATCTGGGGACACGTTAGTGCCCCCGCCAAGACGAGCCTTATAATATTCCGACGGAGGTAGTATATGATTTTTTGTACGGGAAACACTGTTTAAAAAGCTCACAGATTTGACAGAATGGAAGTAATGAAGTCACTTGAGCCGCCATGACAGAATGCACCATTTTGGCAATAAAAATAAGTTACCTACGTTACTAAAAATTTGTTTTGTTAATGTTATTATTTTGCTGAAATATTTATATTTTGAGGGAAGTAGATCACAAGGAACATTATTAATCGGTTTCATAAAAACGGTCAACTAGCCTATTTCAGCCAGTGGTAACAATAAAGCTATGACCAAAAATCTATAGAATGCACAACTGTTTGCTATCCCACGGTAATAAAAGTCAAGGAAGATCATCGAACTAACCTTTTTCAAGTGTGTCAGGGTTAGCAATAGTTACCATCCAGTCTAGCCAGATGTTGGCTATTTGGATTAGTCTTGGTACTAATCTGCAACCTTTCTTTAGGTTAAAGTCGATCAAGTATATTAGTTTATTTATTTATGTATGTAGAATTTTCTATGAGTCAAGGCGAACATTAAAAAAAAAACGAAATTCTGTGCAAACGATACGTGACTTTATAAATATATAAAATAAAATAGGTTAGTGATATGCTTTTTCCTGCCAATCTAAAAAAAAAACAATTGTTTACCGTTTTGGTCAAATTATTAAGGATATGGCCGCTTTTAATACATCAGTGGGATAAAGTTATTTTTTTGGATTTACTGTTAATTATAAAAATATACTTTGTTATTTTTATATGCAACCATTACAAAAAAATAGAAAGTAAATAATACCTATACATTCCGTACTGAATAATGTACTTATACTAATACAATAGATCATATTGTGTGTGTTTACATATAATAAGTCATTTTGTTATATCATATTGTTATATTCAATAATCACACTTTTAGATAAGTAATTTTAAACTAGATTATTAATCAAAAAATGGTACAATGTCATTGTGCATGCGGAGTTTACCTGTGAGTGATTGTCCCACTGTTCAAGTTCATACACATTTTTGCATGTTACCTTTAGCTTATAACCAGTGTAAACAATTGTTGGTAAACCAAATGAAATAAACACATTCTATTTTTCTGCATAAGTTCTTTGTGGGTCCCGTTTTTTTTTTTGAGTGGGAAATTATCAAATAACTTATCCCGACTCTCAGACTTTTACTGACTGAAACCCACCCGTGTTCCTTCAGTTGCCTGTGTGCGAGGGCCACAGTATCCCTTTCAGACAAACCCGCAACCCTGGCGTTACATTGCCTGGTTCGTTGCGGGTCCAAGATGCATATTTCAATGATTTCCCTCCAATATCTCTAATAATCTATAATAGGTAGTATTATATTTTCTGTGTCTATAAGATATCGATCTAAGTAGGTACCTACTTATAATATACTTACAGAAGACGTTTTAGCGGGAAGAAATAAAAAATAAACCAAAAACTGTCCCAATGAATATACTTAACTCTCCAAAAAAAAAAATCAACTGCATTTGTGGCCGAAATGCCAAAAAACAACTTATTATATTTTTTATTAATTTGATTTGTAGTTTAAATACAAATGAATTCTTAGGTACACACGGCTACACATCAAGCTATACATTTCCAGTATAAGCTGATCTCGCATTGTATAGGATTTCAGTACAGTGCGAGATCAGCGTAAACTAGAAATGTATAGCTTGATGTGTAGCCGTGTGTACTATTTAATTGTAGTCATTCTCAATTCAATATTTATGTCAAGTCCGTTACCTACGCGCAGTGTAGTCATCCTAGCTTCTGTGGGTTGCGCCTACAACCACATTCAAAGTGAATTTTGAGGAAAACTACGCCCATAAAAGACGTTTGATGTAGTTTAGTATTGCGAAACAAAGGTGGATCTTCATTTTAATAGCATACAATACAACTCGATAGCTTCTTAACGTTTAAGTGGGTGTTTTAAAGTGGGTTTACTTTAGGTTTAAAACCATGAATGCCAGAAAATAAAGACGGGTTGGTGAGTTTAGACTTAGGTATATTAACTAAGTATTAGCCCAGGGGGCCTGCTCCGAAGATAAATCCGAAGTATCGGCCGACTATTCGGCCGTTTCCTGATTACGACTAACAAAGGCTGACTAAGGAAAAAAAAAACGACAGCGAAAAAGATAAGTCAAAGTCAAAAATGTGACTTGAAATCGGGTAAGGACTCAAAATAGGAAACTTTGGAAGTCAAGAAACGGCTGATACTTCGGATTATCGCTTCGGAGTAGACCCCTGGTTTCCTTACCAGGCTTTAGCCAGAAAATGGTACTACGAAAACTTAAACACAAGTATTTCATAAAACTCTAAAATTTTAAGTAAGTAATCATTTAATTAGCAAAAACTTAGCCTAGGTAACATCAGTTTTGTTTGAATAAGGGATGGGTATGGCTATTACTTAATGAGTAAGACCCCTGCCCTTCAAACTAGGAAAATCCTGTATCTTGAAGGACAGTGTTCTTTAGTGGGATTGACACGTTTTACAAAATATTTGTAACTGCGTAAAAATTCCACAGTAGATTCAAAAAGATTTGGGATAATCGCTATGTTTAGCAAAGCAATTGGCTATCGCAACATGTTGTAGGATTTTTTTTTTTTTTGTTTTTCCTTCTGGCTTCGCACGGTTTGTGCATTTAGCCAATGTCACGTTTTAGTTCTTGTATAGTATTGATGAAATGAATTATAAATGCATGATGATGATATCCCCGCCCACTCCCCTTGAGTTTCAGTAAAGATGTGGCACTTTACTGAGACCTCACGCGGACTTCTTGAGAGAACTTGAAGCGAAGTTGCACTGTTTTGTTTCATTTGCCTACACTAATGCACGTTCACAAACACTTAATGGTTAATAATCCACCATTATTACACATTAATATTCGGCTAAACACAAATTTTGGAAAATTAAACAAACTGCTGAACATGACGCTTCACTTTCCCGCCAAGAAGTCTCATGTTGTAGGATGATGATTTTGTTCAACCAGTTGACATAAGGTACACTCGACAAAGTTGGTGGTTGACCGGCTTTCACCCTTATACTTTTAGTACCTAATATACATAATAAGGTTGAAAATTGATCGATAGTGAATTTTGTCGACTGTACCTCAAGTTTCAAGAAGTAAAACGATTGCTTGTGTCATGCTTAGTCACTCTGACATCAAGAAACGCAAAGAAAAAGAGTTCCGGTACACTTGAGTGTTTCAGAAATGTTCACAAAATCTAGAACACATGTTGTTTCAGTTTCCATAGAATTCATTGTTCAATCGCACTTCTCGATTATCCTGTTCGTATCATTTAACACCGCACTCCTGTTATGATCCTTATACGTTAGAGAATAGGGTCTAAAGTAGCTTAAGAAATAATTAGACGCATTTGGCGTTCCCAGCTTCAATAAAGGAAAATATCGAGCAAAACAGAACATTTGAATTTAAACAAATATTGCTCCAAGCTCTAACAGGAACACACATGGTAATGAATTTAAATTGTTATGCCCTCCAGCCGTCTATACAATCTTACTTGCTTTAAGTTTATTGGCCAATGCACACAACTTTATGGCCCGTATCACTACAATTAAATATAGCAATAAATATGTATATGTCTCGGCGCCTGATCTGTCTTATCTAATGCACATTGCATTTAGTTTTAGTGTGGTTGCGCCACGCATGCTCCAGCTGCCACAGAAATAACGTAGAATATCGGTCACACAGACTCGAGCGCAGAATGAACGCATCCAATTAATTGCCGGACGGCGCACCACTATCGTGGTGGACGTGCCGCGTGCGGACGCTTCCGCTCAGCATTTAAAAATTAAAATAATATTAAAAAAGCGTGCGAACTTCTACAACTGTCAGTGTCAAAATTACCGCCTAAAATTTTTCGTTTTTTTTTTTTGTTAAACCCTTCAGTGCTGTGACAGGAAAATATTTTAGAAATACAGTGATGTCTCACCGAATATGATGAGCAAAAATAGTCAGTTACCATACAAAGGTCAAATATGCTTTCGTCGTGTATGATTAGGAAAATAATGATAAGCGATCGCGGTCGAGTGCAAATGTCGTCTGTATCGTACGCGCGCTCCACACTGCTATGGAGACGTCAAAGCTTAGTTTCGCGGAATCCCGCGTGTTGATTCATACACCGGTTATCGTGCAGCGTCGGTAAAATGTGTGAACTAGCAAGTTGGATTCCGAACGCAGTCGCGGACACACTGCGCTCCGAGACAGCGCAGCCGATTATCGAATGGCTCACAACAATACGGCTGGCGATCGAGGAGTACGACCCTCTAATAACAGTCACACCGCCCGAGGCCGAACCAGATACACCTGACAGCAAGTTCGACGAGATACTGTCGCAGCTCGGCAAGGAGATCTACAAGCTCGACGAGTATCAGCGCCACCTGGCGCCCTCGGAGAAAGAAGTGTCCCTCAGCATCCTCAACATATTCGACGAATGTTTGGAACGCATGACCGAAGAAAAACAAACAAAACACAGTGAAAGTGAATGTGAATCGACCCTATCGGACGTCTCTTTCGTGACGAGCACACCGTCTAGTGTCAAAGTGAATAATAACATAAACACAATCTTCGATAAGGGCATCGGTACACCGGTACCACCGCGGCGGATTCGTTTGAAATCGATGTGCGACAATTCCATTTCAGATATGGAGTCAAATCGAATCACTGACCACGAGAGTGAATCGTCGAGTGATTCAGAGAGCACGTGCTGGAGTTATAAAGAGTGTAGTACTGACGACAATGAAGTTAACCCTTACGCAGCAGTGTGGGCCCACTCGACGGGCTTTCACAATTCCGACGAAATATTACGTCGCGTTTTATCGCAGCACCACGCTACAGTATCGCGTCTTTCGTTCGACACGGCGACCGATTTTATACCTGCTCGGTATTCAGTGTACTCGCTGCACGAGGTGGGAGAATGTAAGGACAGGTGTGTTGACAGTGGCTCAGTAGCAATGACGCCCGACAAGCCGACGGACGACGGTTACGAACCGGTGCGGGACGCGATCACCGACGAGAATATCTACGAGGAGATCGAGTATGGATATAGTTATACTGATGAGGGATGTTCTTGCGGTGGAAGTGTTGAAGTGGAAAGTTGTTCGATCAGTGCTAGTTCGGAAGGTGTCGGCAGAGACAGTCCCTTGTACGCGAATTTGAGAGACCACGACGCGTATGCGATACCTCCGGATGTTATTTATTGGAAGAACCTACTACTGGATCCGTTCTTTAACGACGACGAGGAAGACGAAGTAAGTGTTTATTCATTAAATGTTAATAAGCTCGTTAGTTACATAGAATGGCTATCCTTGAGTGTGAATTAGTAGGTCCCGATCGCCTGCTCGAATGTTGCGTTTGAGCTTAAATTAGAACGTAAATTAAGGCTGTGTTGTTTTAATTCCACGTTTGAAGTAAAATAAGATCGACTTTGGCTAAAGGACAGGCCGCGTACTTGATAAATTCCAGATAAGTTCGCTTATAAATGGCAGGTTTCTTGCCTCTTGGCAATTTCCGTTTGCCCTCGACAACCCTTAAGAAAATCAAGTTTGTTTGCGGACTTTGATTTAATCAGAACACAGGTTGATGCTGCCCATCCTGTCGGATATAATCCCTTTTTGTGCTCATAATCCATCACAGGGTAGGGTGAACTATTTTTAGAGCAGAGACCATAATATTATGATTAAAGAAATAAACAAGAGTAAATGCTAGCTGTCGTCTGCGGTTTCACTCGTTTCCTAGTGGAATGACTTCATATACTGAGATAAAGAGTCCTCTATGTGTTAATCCAGGTTAAGGTGTATCTGTTTGTCAAGTTTTATTCAAATCTGTCAAGGCATTTATGAGTGATTGAGTATATAAAATAAGTAGTTGGAAGATCCTGAAAATATCTGGAAAGAGTAATGTCCCCAGTCAACCTTAAGTTTCAAGGAAAGTAACAGCTAGTGATCTCATGAATATACAAATCATTGCTTAGTATAATTCTCTTCAAGCCTATCTGACGCATGGCTTATATAACAACAATTCTTTCAGTATAAACATAAATCAGATGAAGTAATGTGCAATATTTATGATTGAAGAGTGACAGCTAAATAAATAAAACACAACATTTCTTGTTGGTACTATCCTCGTTGCGTCAGATATAAAAAATAAACAAGTAATAGTACGTGTCTTGGAATAAATATAACATCAGTATAAAATGATAGTTAACATGGTTTTGATGTTTCCTGAAATCGGAAACTAACCAACGTATATTTTGCAAGCCTGTTCGGATTTTGTTACTCAATCACTTCAAAGAATTAGATGGATAATAAAACAGAACATAACGTATTAAGAAATTCAAAGAATAGTGTTCAAAAGGCTCATTGAAACTTGTTTTAATCCAAATGACATTCAGAGCATTCCTAAAACAATAAAGGATAACAATAATCATTTAAAAGAGGTCAAAAGAGATGTAGAGCATTTTAAACTACCCAAAAATGTGTCAACAAAACATCGTAGTAACAATAAAGCTAGAATGGTCCGTATTTTACGCCAATGAACTGTTTTATTTGTTTGCTGGTCAGTTTTTATGGATGGGCTTCCGTATCAATGAAAATCCGTTTATTTATGTAACTACAGGATGTGAAAGAAAGATCATGGGAAGTCTTGAAACGTCGACATACCTTGGTGGTTTCAAATTAAGAAATAATTTATTGTTGAGGAACAAACATTTTTAAAAGGACAAATAGTTTTGGATAAAGAAAAGTCAGGCGTATTTCGAAGAGCTAAAGTTGAATTTGGTAATGTTGAGAAGACAGAAGCAATTCTCCTTGCTTGAGTAATGTTTAAATTAAACAATGATTTTGATAAGCATTAAAATACAGGAGCTTGACTCAGTCTTTGTACTGATGGTGACAAAATTCGTCAGTCTGAGGATGTACCTACCAACAGTCATTATTGTACTTGATGTAGGATAAAATTATGTAAACAATGCGTCAGCCTTACTAATTAATGCTTTTAATTTCTATTTAACTATAATGACTAAGACATAATAATGTTGTTTAATAAGTAATTACAATAACGACTTTAAACAGGAATTTTGTTAATGTTATTATAGAAAACGTGGAAACAAGTTTGGCTTAAAACGGGATGATTATTGATTACGATTCTGAAAGGGATTAAGAAAGGACGAGACAAATAGATCTATTTCGTATCTAAAGACCAAAATCTATTTGCCATGCATCTCTACTATCAAACCAAATAAGCAAGTACCTAATCATCAAAGAAAATACTTGTGGTAGATACGTATCTAAAGAACAAAATCTATTTGCCATGTATCTCTACTATCAAAACAAATAAGTAAGGAATCATCAAAGAAAATACGTGTGGAATCCCATCTTAAGTTATGTCCACTAGTTCCAAATGCAAGATAGACCAAATTATGTAGAACCACTTCAACATTTCAAAGATGGTAGCCCGACCAAGTTTGTCCTAAGCTATGATGCAAAGAATTAAAGACATTTAGGTATCCAGACCGAAGAACAAACTTTTCGTAGAAATATATGTAATTTATTGACAGAACACGATCAAGATATAATTATTAGGTTTTATAGAACCCAAGGAGAAATTCTTAGCATACCAAACAAAACGCATAGGCCCATGATTTAGACAAGCTGGTTGTTTTCTAGATGAATCATAAGACATTCAAGCGTATACTCGTACGATTAAATTATTTGATTGCAAGCAGTTAAATGAAAATGAATAATTAAGAGCAATGGCTGACTATAGAGATGCCTGCAATTGCATAAATCACAGTGGTACTGCAGTATAATATAAATGCCGTAAAACCCATCATTATTAAGCATAAACTAGCTTGAATTCCTTCGTTTTGCATTTCTTGAGTATTTGTCATTATTTCCATAGACAATGATCTCAAGAGAATCCTTCTTGAAACGGAGTGTAAGGATCGGAATGCTGACGTAAGAAACTCCATGCTAATTCTAGCCTCCTCGGAGTCAGTTACATTATGATGAATGGCGTGGGTTCCATTCATCTTGATCCAAGTGCTCTTGAATAGATTAATAAATGTCTCTTGCAAGGCCGTGGACCAACGGATGTGACTCTTACGCAGTGCGACTGTGAAGATTGATGCTAAATGGTTTGTGAGATTTTGTTTCCGAAACTCTGGTTGTTAGTGTCTTATATGAAAAGAAGCTTCAGATAAAATTTGGCTTTAAATTGAACTCTAAAGATACCAGTTTAGCACAGTGATAAAAACATATTATTTACATTACACAAAATGTAAATAACTGACGTTTAAACAAGTCTAATTTAAATTGCTCGCAATTTTTCAGTCATTTGGAATTATACGGCTCATTTACTCAAATAATTACGGATTTAAAGACTTAACTCAAACTCAAACTCAAAGCATTTATTTCAAATAAACCTATTAGGTATAGGCACTTTTGAATTGTCAAGGGGTCAGTCAGTCAGATGAAGCTAGTTGCCCTATTCCAAAGCGTAGTAGGTTCCTATGGAGAAGAACGGGCAAGAAACTCCACGGACACTCTTTTAAATCAAAATATTGTTACATAGTATAGGTTACATAATTTATGTTGAAATTATACATGTGAGAACAATGTAGAAAGACGTGCACGTTAAAAGCGTCCGTAATAAACATATAAAAAACAACTAAAATACTAAGTTAAAATAAGTCGTGGCAGCTAAGAAATGACCAGTCCCTACTGACGGCGCCCGTTCACGAACATGACGCATGGATCAGCACCATTTAGCTCAACCATTTTGAAGGGAACTTAATGATTCAACACATACGCCACCATCAGCTAGACATTTTAGTGAGCATGACACTCTCAGCCGCCATGGCACATTCAAGTCAATAAAAGACGTACTCAGAAAATGGTAGGTACATAGTGCTCACACATGTGCTATGCAATTATACAATACTAATAGATTGAATTTATACAATATAAAGATAGTATTTACAATCTTCAGCCGCTCCAACAATAGATTTGAATGCTATTCAATTAGTTTATGCGCCCTTGTGGAGCAGGACCAGCGTTAAGCCAAGCATTTTTGTCAGCAATGTAATCCCCCAACTTATAATATGCTTGGCTACATAGTGTGCGTTTTATAAAAGATTTAAATTTCGTTTCATTTAGTTGGACTATGTGGGGAGGTATTTTATTGTAGCATTTTAAACAGTACCCCATGAAGGATGAGTCTACTTTAGCCAGTCTGAAACTTGATGACTTAAGCCTTGTTTTACAATTACTGGCAAATTAATATCTGTAATGACAACATATTCTTGTAATAACTGTATTAATGCTTCAGTAATGTCGAGCAAAAACAACATATTAAGTAACATCATTTAATTTTAGTGACTTTTAACGAAGGACTCAGGGACTATTCCAACCATAACAAGTATTTTCAATCCATATATATATTATGAGAGTTTATCTATGGGCAAACGTCGGCATTTTTGGTAACTAAACTTCTATTAGTTGTATGTAATATATTATATTATATTATATGAGCCGGCTTAGGAAACGTGCCAAAACGAAGAACTTAGGTCTTTATGAGCGTTTACACCTTACAGCATTTCATACAAACTTTTAAGCCCTTGTTTTTCGAAATGACTGAACCGTTTTTAATGAAACTTCATAAGCCTAAGCACGATACAAAGGTCTAAAAAGTTAGTACAGAACATTTTCGAAAAATATGTGTTACAGCCAAATTAGACCGATTTAAAATTTTCTATAGAAACAGATATTTCCAGATATCTGTTTTTAAATAAGACATTTCGAAAATGTTCTTTACTAACTTTTTAGACCTTGCTTATACGTATGAAGTTTCATTAAAATCGGTTCAGCCATTTCGAAAAACATGGGCTTGAAAGTTTGTATGAAATGCCGTAAGGTGTAAAGGCTCTTAATACTACCATAAAAGGTAATATCAAGCCTTAGAGGACAGTGTATGGGTAAACCTCGGAATTTTGGTACTTATCTAATATTTGTATGGTGTTCTAAATAAAAAAATGGGAAATCATAACCTGACATAGGACTTTGCCAAAACAACACAATAACATTTTTTATCGTCTTTTGTAAGTTCCACGAAATTCCATCTAGATTATTACCATGAAGGGCATTCTCAGTCACTATACGTCACTTCCCATTTCCCCCTTTAGCAGTCTCAATTTTATTTACTCAACACTCCAGTTAAGCTTTGTCGCGATGCTCAGATGTTATAATTAAACCAGCTTGCCTGTCATGATGTCATATCCTAAGACGCGTCATACTGTATCATTGTTAGCTTTTACGGGGCTATTGTTAACCAAACTGTTCAATGGAGCATTCTTTATTTGAATGTTAATTTTTGACTTGAATTTGATTATAGAGACTTAAGAGAGAAGAGTTATGTGTAATGTATCGACGTATGTTTTAATTTTGGATAAATGAGTGGAGACATTTTGTGCATAATTTCAGATTAACCAAAAAACAATCTGGGAGTTCGACGGCTAAATCGCGGCTTATTGGTTGATTCGCACGAATTTACTCCCCCGAAACGGGCAACCCGACACTTAAATAATATGATTTTTTCTGTAGGCTATGGTCAGTTAATTTATTAGTGGGCGACTTTTAACAATTATTTTTGTACAAGTTTATAACTAAAAATATAAACTTGTACAAAAACAATTGTTAAATTTATTTTTTAGTGTACTTTTTTCATAACTTTATAGCATACAATTCAAAATGTGCCAATTGCCTAATACGTATTTTCGGAGTTGTCGATTCGCCACAAATAAATTAACTTAGAGCGAATAGCCTATATATTATAAAGCCTACAGATAAAATAATATTATTTCATTAAAAGTGTCGATTCGCCCGTTTCGGGCGAGTAAATTCGTGCGAATCGACCAATAAGCCTTAATCGCTAAATTAGCAAATCTATGCGTCTATTACCACCTGGTAGTGCTTATTAATCAAATGATCTTTATTGACATTACATTCAAGTTTTAAGGCAAGAAAATCCTCAATCACATGCAATGTATGCAAAATGTAATGCTGCTGTTGATAAAAGCAATATAAACCTACCTATGCAACTTAATATGCCAATACACCTTCAACCCATGATAAAGTAACAAAAAAAGATTGAAAAGACCATGCAATTTAATATGCCAATATGCACACATGATTTGACAGCACCCAAACCAGCTGGTAATTGCATATTCTTCCGCTTCCACAAACAAAATGGGTTACAGAGCATGTGGGCTGGCTCGCTGTACTACAAACTTGTTCATTTAGTGCATATTCCTATCTATAAACCAAACATCGTTGGTAGTTGCACGTGGCATTAATATCGGCCCGGAGTTTGTTTACCTCTCGTACATAGTTATAGGTTTGTAAGTCTGTATGTATTGATAAAACCTTTGAACTAGTATGTAGGAATGTTGTGTATGGCAACAATTAGTTAAATAGTAGTGGTAATTTGGTATTACTGATTAGGCAGGTACCTACGTCATCCTGGATTTTATAGGCTAAAACTAGAAGTCAAAAGAAAAAACTGAAATTTGATTTTGTGCTCTACTTCTCCAAAATTATTTAGTTAAGTAGGTACTTAGCTTTTTTTTCCTGGGCACTTCAGGGACTAGCACTTGGTCCTTTTTTCTTCTCTGCTCAGTTTTGACATCTGGCCTAGTTTTGACATAAGATTATTTTGGTTTAGTCCACATTACTTTTGACATTTTTGTACAACAAAGTTTTTTGATGCCTGTGTTTTGTGTGTATATAGGCTTTTCTTAGCATCTAATTAATTTAATCAGGAACTTATCTCGTTAGGGTAAAGTATCACTTTAAAACCTCAAGGACGTTTAAAGGTGTAACCTAACCAGTTTAATTAGTTACCTAAAGTCCTTTAGTGCTTTTGTGCGAATTTGTGGTGTTGATTTAATTAAACACAGCGTGCCTTTTAAGGCAAACAAAAGCCCTCTTTCTCACTCCATCTTTTGCTGTGCCCGACTTCTTTTGCTGTGCTTCTGCTGTGGTCCACAATGATCATATTTAGATGACCTACCATACCACCAAAGTTCGCATGTGGAAGCAATGAATATATTGAGTATTAAGTAATACGTTTTGTATAAGGACCAAGAAACTTGTCTTTTGCACGCTAGAGGAAGAAGCTTTTTGTTTAGGGTACAAGTTTATTTGGCAGCCGTCCTTAACACGTCGTTAATGAGGTTGTCTATGGGCCCATAATGATTAAGAATATTTTTGTCATAAGTGCTTAAACCATGTTTGCCCTGTCACTCTTTTTATCAGTAATTTTTACGTTTGTTTTGTTGAGTGTCTCTCTTTTCATACCTAAGTCGGGTCCGCTCGCCATGTTTTCGAGTTATATAAACATGGCGCAGCGGACCCGTCTTACTATCTTCATTTTAAGATCTACACATTAAAAAAATCTTATTCACAAAGTTTACAACAATACTTGCCTTTAAAGCTAACACGACTACATATTGTAAAACGGTCATGTCCTTGCTGACTTGTTACAAATATTTATGTCCATTCACATTCTCAAAAACAGCTGATCCGATTTTCGTGCGTTCTCTCATCAGAATAGTTTTACACGACTTCCAAAAACATGAAGTGTTATGTTAATCTGTTTTACTTCACAGTGATTGTATTAGTAAATACAAATAAACTGTAAAAGGATTTTTGCTGTTTGTAAATATAACAAAAGAACACATAATATAACCCAACCTTTATTCTCAGAAGAGGTAGAGGTCCCATATTTCGCTAGCTAAGCTTAAATCCCATGTAATAGGGGAAGCGGGAACCTATTGCCACTCAAGTCATTGGGCAGAAATCCAGACTTTGACTGCTACTGACAAAAAAAAAACAAAAGAAAGAAGTTTATCCCTAATTATTATTAAAAGCCTTTGATGTCCCCCTGCAGGGCAAAGTTCTCACTATTCTCTTTCGATTTATCTCTATTTAAAGGCTTGCACATACCGGGGCGACATGTCGCGCGACGCGACGCGACACAAAGGTACCGCTCGTCCCGCGACACGCGGGGCCTTTGTGCCGTGTCGCGTCGCGCGAAAAGTCGCGCTGGTATGTGCAAGCCTTTAAATAGAGATAAATCGAAAGAGAATAGTGAGAACTACCTCAAATGGCTTAGCATGATCCTTCGTTGAGTCAAAAATTCTGCAGCATTAATTTTGAAATAAATACGAGTATATGGTAAATTTGAGGATTAATGTTAAGTAACTACGAGTATGTTTGACGAAAACACGATTCCATAAAATATTCTTCTTTGAAAAAAAATCCAAATTTACTTCCAAACCGAACAATAAACCGCTGGTATTCAAAAAATACTTCAAATTAGATAATTAAACTTTGCATATTAACTGACCTAATTATAAAGCAGGTCATAAGTTATTTTTTTTAAATAACAATTATTTTCACCGTAAAAAGAAAAAAACTAAAATATTCGTGCCTTGGAGTCTTCTCACTGCCACCCTGTCCCGCTTGCTCGCGTGACCGCAAGCTACTTGTGCGAGCGAGATAAAGAGTGAGGTGGCGCTGAGGTAGTATATTCTCGTTGAAGGAGTGCAGCCCATCCCGCCATTTCCGGCTGGGCCTGCCGTGATGTTACTTGCCATTCAAATCCACTGGGTCGTAAGTATGGCGGCAGATCACATGTGTCTAGCCAAATAATTTTTAGCGTAGTGGCTTTTTTGCTAATAGTTGGAACAAATTTTTACCTGGCGCTTTCTTAGAAACTTACCTAAGTCTTCCTTATTAGCGTTTTCCTATAAGTTATTAGTTCAGGTAGCTGATACTTAGCTACGATAAATTGCTTTTATTGTATACTCATTACGGTCATTACTTTATTGGTGATAATTGCCCTAATGAGCCTAATCTGGTGATAAGGATTTTTAGTATTCTATCAGTTATATTTTATGATCTTTAAGTATAAATTAACGGCTTGAGTTGCGTTTTGAAATATTATTATTGACTAGCTTTTGATTGCCGCGTCGCCCGCGTGGATGGGGGAAGTACTACGAGGATAAAAAAGTATCCAAATGATGTCCTATCCTAACCCGGATCCCAAATCCGTTCAACCACTAAGGCCCGAAAAGCTAACATAAAGAGTTACTTTCGCATTAATAATATCAGCTTTGATTACTAAACTTATATTCCTTGCAACAGTGCCGGCTGATCTGCAAAGATATTGAACTGCCCAAAGTAGGTAGGTATGTACTATTTATTGGGTTATTTCTGATTTATTTTTATTATTCTTGAAAATTAATTCGTGCCCTTTTCCTGAACCGATTATAATAGGTAAGTAGTCAATTACTTACCTAATTTTTTAAATTAAGTTTTTAATTACTTTGGCGTAATTTCCGAAAAACGTTAACATAAAGAGTCGTGCAGAGTGGCGCGAAATCGCGGGCGCGACAGGCAGCGCGACACTTTCCATGAAATTGTTATAGAAATTGTGCTACTTTAGTGTCGCGTCTTGCCTGTCTGCGGGAGCCTTAATGTAAGTACCACAATAGGCTGCCCTAGTTACGTAAACATATTGTCAAAGATTTGGACTAAATAACACAAGTTTTTATTGCTTTAATTTCGTTACAAATACATATAAATCAATTATCATTTCATAAGCCTTATTGACCAGTAGAGCGCATATTGCAATGTTTTGCACGCGAGCTCATATGCGCATGCGCAAGTGGTGGGGCTAAAACGACTAACTGCCAATGGACCAATGGAGGTGAAAACTTTTGACATGCTTCGAAATTTAAAACTTAGGCAACTTAGACTGTCAAAATATTATAGTGATCGTTAGTGTTGTAACCTTCGAAAATAAAGTTTTATTTAACTGTTGTCCAGACAACAGTTAAATAAAACTTTATTTAAAACAAACGTTAATTTTTTTTTTAACCCCTAATAGGGCAGAGATAAAAATTATTGAAAAACCTGGTTTTGTGTTATTGTGTATACGTTTATTAGGACCCTTTTATGAAATGAACCATTATTTATGAAAATCTAAAAATATATAATCACAAGTACGCGAAAATTCGGTGGTAATCATTTTACCATCGCCCGTTTACGTTTTGGTGTTGGTGGTAATTATTTGACCTTAGCCTGCTAAGGTACTAGAAGCAGAGCTGCTACAGTCCATAGCCTCTCCTTCTTCTGGAGCAATATCAAAGCTTTTGAAGCATGGCGTAGCACATAAAGCTACTTTTCGTATTGCTGAGTACTTTTCGTGCTGCAAAATCGGCATCTAGTAAATTTCCCTTGGTCTTCTGGGTAGTTTGGCACAGAAGAGCGTCTGATTTCAGCGGATACCCCGAAATTTCCACCTTGTTTGTTCCTGAAAATATTATTAGTGGTTCTTTTTTTGCCTGTGAATCCATCTATAAGACTGCGAGCCAAACGGAGCCTTAATTCTCGATCGCCCTAAAGTGGTTCTTCCGAAACACTTTCGTCGCTGCTTTCAATAGCGAAGAGATCATCTTCTAGAATACTGGCGATAGTATTGTCAGATAACTTCGTTTTCTTCGACATTCTCCTGATATAATAAGCACGCTAATGGGTAACGGTAACTATATTACCACTAAATACTGTAACTTGTTGATGTAACCGGGCAAAGGTAAGAGTTTTACCATCGAGTTTACGACGATTTTCTAATTAGGTCAAGTTTCATTTCAAAAGTTATTCTACGGGTCATACAGGATAAAATGATCAATTGTCTCACCAAATATCACAAAAAACCACAAGACTTACCGGAATCTTGTTAGAACAAAATTTCAATTTATTTGCGCCAAACAACTCCGATTTTCAAAATTCTTCGCTATTTTTTTTAAATGTTGGTAGTTTGCAAATTTTGACAGTTAGCGTAATTGCCAGTACTAATAAAAGTTTTAAGAGTCTCCACGCATTATAAATATTGAATAAAAAAAAGTGTACTTATAACGACTCTTGCTCTATGGTAAAAAAGCTGAGGTGGTAAGCAATTGCCCTTTGCCCTATTAAGGATTTGCCAGCATAGTAAAAGTTTATTTTCTAACGTTTGTATGATATATTTTGTGAGACTGTAGCGGCATCAACATCGCCACATACGAACTACGCGTCACACTGACGTCACGCGAATCCTGCATCGCGCATGCAGAGTTTACCACGCAACTAGCATATATACAACGTCCCGACATCAACCGTAGGGCAGTTGCCCACCAGACACAACACCCGTCTGGTCGGAGGATCCTCCCTTTTCTATGGTGGATGAGTGAACTTTACATCCTGTTCCTCATGCCACCAAACTGGTGACCCCGAGTATGAACGTCAGCGCAGCCTTCGTGCAACTACTTCAGCGTGACGTCATTATCATCTTCATCACTTCCTCAAGCTTTCGAGCGACGAGTCACACAGCCAGCCAGCACCCACGGCTTCAACGGGTATCCTGACCACCAGCATGCAGCGGACGCGCATTCCTGGTCATCACCCACAGCCTTATCAGCAACCTTGGCACAGCACACTGCACTTTCGGCCGGTCCACAAGCAGAGAACATGATACCTCTCCTGGTCGACGCCAGCAGTCAGCCACAACCCGGCGCTGTACTACATCCGACGCACTGGAGCATAACGCAGCGCCACCCCGACTCACTGGGGAATCACCGCAGACAGTTCCGACTCACCGAGAACTATGCGGCACCCGGTTCCAACACACTGGAACCCCGCGACTGGCACTGGCAAGCATCGCAAGATACACGACTCAGCCCACTATCGACCTCCGGTCTCCGGAGGGGAGTGATGTAGCGGCATCAACATCGCCACATACGAACTACGCGTCACACTGACGTCACGCGAATCCTGCATCGCGCATGCAGAGTTTACCACGCAACTAGCATATATACAACGTCTCGACATCAACCGTCGGGCAGTTGCTCACCAGACACGACACCCGTCTGGTCGGAGGATCCTCCCTTTTCTATGGTGGATGAGTGAACTTTACACCCTGTTCCTCATGCCACCAAACCGTCCTCCGATTTTCAAAATTCTTCGCTATTTTTTTTAAATGTTGGTAGTTTGCAAATTTTTACAGTTAGCGTAATTGCCAGTACTAATAAAAGTTTTAAGGGTCTCCACGCATTATAAATATTGAATAAAAAAGAGTGTACTTATAACGACTCTTGCTCTATGGTAAAAAAGCTGAGGTGGTAAGCAATTGCCCTTTGCCCTATTAAGGATTTGCCAGCATAGTAAAAGTTTATTTTCTAACGTTTGTATGATATATTTTGTGAGACTTTAATTAAAATGGCCAACAAGGAAACAGAGAACAATCCAGTCTTCTCTGTACTTACCTACCGTTATTTTAATTTCAATAAGAAATAGAAAACAATGCGGTTTCTTTTAAATATTTTTCGGAGAATTCCTCTATTTTATCGTTTCCTCGAAGCCCTATTCTAAATTAAGGCTCCTGCAGACAGGCGACAGTTCGACGCGATTTTTGTAGAATAAGTTTGCATAGAAATTGTTCTTCTAGAGTCGCGTCGTCGCGCTGTCGCTTCGCACCTGCCTGCGGGAGCCTTTATGCTTTGTACTTAATACCCTTCAATGTTTAGATAAAGTACCTAAGTAAATTCTGATAGACCACATTAATTTCTACAAACATTAGGGCCATGGGGTCCGAGTGACCACTTGGTTTTTCAAGATATCGCCAAGTGATTTGGTCGACTCTTCACGTGACCAGAGGGCTGGTCTATTTTTCGGGCAAAGAATCGGCATCGCCATATAACGTGGCAATGCTGCCAGCCTTTTGGGCACTTTTCCTGTTAACAGCAATGCGGACGATTTTTTTTATGCCTAAGGGGTGAGACAAACAGAAAAGACGTAAGACGAGGACGCGTCGCAGACGTGGCGTTCAATAGATTTTCATACAAAATGTATAGAAGCCTCGCGACACAAAATAAACAGAAAAGACAGGGCGCGGACGAGACGCGGTCACAGGCATCTACGACGCGACCTCGTCTTACGTCTTTTCTGTGTGTCCCGCCCCTTATGATTCTGTCTTTTTTTTTTGTATACTTACATGTACATATTATTATTTTAAGTCTGTTAGCGTATATATTATGTAATTTTTTTAATTAAATAAATACAGATTTTACTATAAGATGATAAAAAAAAAAATGCTCCAATATTTAAACAACTTATTATGGCTAGAAAAGGAGTGACTATCAAGATGACGACTAATGCAGAAGTATGGAGAAAACAGTTAGGTTGCGCCGACCACATAAATTGGGATAAGGGCAGCCAGGAGAATTATGAATTTATAACAGGGACAACCCCGGTTAAGAGTTAAGCCTTTCGAAGGGGTAACCCATTCAATGGGTTACCTTTATCATGATGTAACCCATTGAAAGGGTTTTGTACTAGAAACCCATTGAAAGGGTTACATGATAACCCATTCAATGGGGTTTATACTCGAAACCCAGTGAAAGGGTTACATGATAACCCGTTCAATGGGTTCTATACCTACTTGAAACCCAGTAACATGAAAAAATCATAATATTATGTTATTTTGATATCCACCCAGTACGCGTAGCATGACCAATTCTATCTCTATTCTACACAGGGACCATTTTGGTTACCATTTTAGAAAAACCCTATCGAAAACCCTTTCAATGGAAAGGGTTTTCAATGGTTTTTCAATGGAAAGGGTTTTCGTTAGGATTTTTCTAAGCAGTTAATCAAAAACCCATACGGTGTGGGTAATTTTGAATGGCTTAAATTAAGCCGTTCAAAAGGGTTACCCACACTGTATGGGGTTTTTCAAAAACCCTTTCAATGGGTTACGAAAATTTAATTTAAACCGTTCATAAGGGTTACCCATATCGTATGGGGTTTCAATGGGTAACCAAAATGGTCCCTGATTTAAACTACTTATTAGGTACACGAAACTGACCCATTTGGAACATGTAACAAAGATCACAGTCCGTAAGCACTAATTAGCGGGGTCACTAAATGTCAATCACACATCCAGACAGGACTGAATTTATGTCATGTCCGTGTCGAAAGTATTCAATTGATCTAAATATAGTGCTTCGGTTTTAGACTGGTGATAAGCAGGCTGAGGTTTTTATCATATCATAGAATCATCATCATCTGCCTAGAAAGCTAGATAGATCATCACCTGCCTAGTTTTTTATCATAGCATAGAATCATCATCATCTGCCTAGTTTTTTATCATTGCATAGAATCGTCATCATCTGCCTAGTTTTTTATCATAGCATAGAATCATCATCATCTGCCTAGTTTTTTATCATAGCATAGAATCATCATCATCTGCCTAGTTTTTTCCGAACTATGTTGGGGTCGGCTTCTAGTCTAACCGGATGCAGCTAAATACCCTTATTTTGCATGGAGCGACTGCCTATCATAGTATACTTTAGTATAGAATATATTATGTAAAATTTAAAACACAGATCCCCTTTTTTTAAGTAATTTTCTTGAAAAATACTAAATTAAGTGAAATCGTCATGGAGTCGAAGGATTTTTGAAAGCATTTAGAATATGGGGAACAAGCACACCGAACTTGACTCATCCACTGTAGCAACTTAAGACGCAGATATATGCCAGTGACCTTGAGTAGTTAGCTTGCGTATTCTGTACTGAGCTCACATTCAGCCAGTAATAGGACTCGCCCATCAAGGAGCGCTGTCCCCAATTTGACGCATTATTAATTTATTATACACAAAACAAAAGGTATTTTAATAAAACGCGTATACTAAAATATCAATAATTAAATTATCTTTAAATTGGTGAAGGTTTCAGAAAAATACGCTTGGTAGGTTATCCGCGTTAGACATAACTTTACAAATTAATTTCACTATGTAATATAAACATAATCTAAAATATTCATATATTAAGTTATTGATAAAATGCTCTAATTCAACATATATTTTTTCAAATCATTAACACAACTCGTTTCTAACGTGATCTTCAGTATAAAATCATTAAAAGTCGGTTATCGTCGCCTTAAGGGCGTACCGAGGGAGGGAACGATACGTAATTGCGAAATAATTGCGTTCGTTATTTATGCAATTATTATGTAAGATATTTAACGACTCACTGTACATTTTCAAAATGTGTATTTGTTTTAATGATACGAAGGAAATACCTAAATTAGCGCGCGAACTGTCCATTCTAGCCAGAGGGCCTAGACAATTAATGGCATTCGCTTCAGAGCGATTCTACAGTCGCTATCGCTTCAACGATAACGAAGTTCGATTGGCAGACAAAGTGCACTACGTTTCGCTTTCGTCTAGTCGTTGCGTCTGTTCGATAAAAATTACATTTTGTTTATGGTCTTTCGTCAGCAAACGTCAAATTCCGCGCTGTCACTGTCAATTCATGTTGTCATTTGATCTTCCCCGATAATTTAATTAGCGCCAGAAGCTCAGTGGTAACTAGATGTGAGGGAAAAAGCAAAACCCATTTTGTCTTGAAACTTCAGTTAATATTTTATTTTACGGCTATTATTAATAAATACTTAGAATGTCTGGTCAGAATTGTTACACGAAATGAAGAAATCATGTAGGTAAATATTACGTTTTTCGTGTGTCGTCTAAAGTTTTCGTGACTGAAACTTTAATTACTAACGTAAATACAATAATTATGAAGTAGGTGTTTTAATGTCTTATACAATTCTGTTGTAATTCTAAATTGGTATAAATAATGTTACACGATTATTTTTTACGTGACTTGCCGGATTGGCACCTTAACTTGGATGTTAACATCGCTCTCCTTCGCTTTATTAGAATCTTGTAAGGAAAATTTCTTTAATTTTATAAGAGGCCCTATTTTTATACTTGATTGAAGCCTTGATGAGGCTTCTAAATTAATATGTTATACAACATGTCCCGGAATTACCGCACACCTCTTATGGGGGTCATTGTAGTCATCATTATGAACAACTTTTACTATGGGACCAAAACTGAAATCACGAAAAAAATATCTGCTGTTCCATACAATACATGTTGACGAGTTATTCGAACATAAATGTTAAAACAGCAGATTTTTTTTCGCGATTTCAGGTTTGGTTCCATAGTAAAAGTTGTTCACAATGATGAGTACCTTTTTTTATTTTTTTGGGTGGGAAATTACCAAATAACTTGTGAGGGCGTGTGACTAAAACCCACCCGTATTCCTTCATTTGCATGATGAGTACCTACAGTGACCCCTTAAGAGGTTGTGCGTTAATTCTGTGGCATGTTGTATATAGAGGCTTTTAGTCTAGTACTAAGTTCTAATTTCAGTCAAGAACAAAAAAATAACGGCGAAAACTAAACCAAACAAGTGTGTTTGTTAATCACATCACAAAATTCTAACGAAGGATTCTTACCAACAAATTCTTGTAACTCTTATCTTTTCAGTAAATACATAGTTAATACAAGCTGGTATGTCAGTTAATGTCGTTAAAAGTCAACAACTAACTCATTACAAGCTTCTAGTCAGCGATTTGAACTCATTTACATTGTTGATTAGGTAGAAATTGTTCACAATTCAATGAACAACTGTTGGCAAGAAAAGATAGAAAAAAAAATGTACACAAGTCGTTGGTCGATAAATGAGCACTTTGTTGCAATTCCTTATAAACAAGTATTAACATAAATTATACTTATGAGGTGGTGTTATTTAGCGCTTTAATTACTGGCTCATTACTGCTTCTTTTTTTTTCTTAAGTATCTAATGTTTTTAAGTGGCAACCCTGAAAGCTGCAGTGTTAAATAAAGTGTTGCTAGACGTCAAATTGCAAATATGAACAAGTCAAAACATTGAAGCATTAATAATAATTTTATTACAAATCTTATTGATTTATTTGATAATTTCATATTGACACTTGAAAAAAAACATAGACAGTCATGGGGACAGCCGACAGAAGTGAAACCTTATGCATAGCTACAGTTAGTGTTAAATTAGCATGTCGGTAACGCGAAACCATTACATTTCCCCTACCAAAAACCGCTCAACGCGTCTAAAGAAATTTTTACTTCAATAAAATAATGATTATCTAAAAAGTAAAAAGTTTAATTTGTATAAACTGAGCGTTGTGGCTCAGTATACACAAATTAAACTTTTCACGGGGTCAATTTAACTTATCAGCATGTCGGTGACGCGGGCGTAAAGGTATACACCTATGTATATATTTTTTAAAGATTTATTTTGGTTCACATCACTAAAGTGTCCTACCAATTTCTGAGGGGATATTCCCGTATTTTCAATTTGCATTTTTGATAAGTTTTTGACATTGATTGTCGATGAGATGAAATTGCGACAAGATTTTAAACGATTTTATTTACGGGAATTGTCCTTCTGTTTTTAAATTAAAAACAAAACAAACGAAAATCACTGTCCACCCGGCCCTAGGCTATTTCGTTGCAGTGCAGTATCATAAATCTATCAAGTAGTAATTGCTTGCCATATACCGTGTTACGGCAACATGGTTCCGACTGATTGGTCATGTGTGCCCAAGGACAGGAAGCTCATTTTGAACGACTATTGACTACTAATATCAACCTACATGCAAGACTCTTATTGGTATAATTATTGCGAAGTATTGGTATGGCTGACGTCAGCTTTGTGAACGTCATTGCACTTGGTATTAATTTGTAAGCAAAACGATGGTTAGTAAGGCTGTGTCGTGATTATGTATTGTACGTACCTTTTTGTCTAGCCAATCAGTCACCTCAGTTTGGCTAACTTCCTCTTATTTATTTATATAAGTAACTACTTACACACAAAACAATAAAGAAAAATACATTAAAGAAAGAAGCTCTTCGTTCTTTGGTTCTTCGTCCGTCGCTAAAAGGATGATCCCTTCTTCTAAGTTATGTTACCTCCTATAAGGCGGTATTCAAATCAAGTGCAGGACCTCCGCATCAAATCGAATCCGGAAAGTGGATAACTATTTCCCAATGTACTAGAGCTTTGATGTTATCTTACATAACGCTTGACGAAGCTTTTCGCCATATTTTATGCATCTCCATCGACCCAATTAATCTATCAAGGGTAGACTTTCCTGAAAAGGTCCATAGGTAGAAGGGAGCGAATCTAAAGGTCAATTAATGATTTGATCACGGTTTACGCTTCCCTGGTTGACAATAAGGGTGGTAATGCTTTAAATAGCTGCCATGCGCTTGAGTTGATGGCTAGGTTGACTAGCGGGAACAGACATAAAACTATAATTTTCTTGTAAAATATCGATAAATGTTGTGGAAATAAAAGGTCTAAAAGAAAGACCTACGTATCTACCTTGCTTATTTACAATAACTTTGACTATCACTATGAACTTCTTCTAGTTTGACATTCATTCATTCATTCATTCAAGCTAGATTTTGAAACAAAGGTGATTCAAAATGTTTTTAATACCTGATTATTCTCTCGCCTTTTGTGACTCACTCGGGGTCAGAGGTTGGGCTGTTTTATCATTCGTTCTTACAATATTACAAAGACATACTGTGAGAATGAACAAATCTGTTGGTTTCTTAATAGTGTCGTCGATTGAGGCGACACTATTAAGTTTTATAGAATATATATTATAGAAATTTAATATTTATTTATTTAATCACAAGGCAACTACAACAGGTAACAATTACAGTACGATTATGTCAGTGGGATCGCATTAAAGGTTTCGACCAGTACCCCAAGTGTAAGTTTGCAAGAGAGTAAACGTAACTATTTCGTTTGCGTTAAAATTTGACCGATAGATCATAAAGGCTTCTACATACCGGGGTGACTTGTCGCGCGACGCGACGCGACACAAAGGCACCGCTCGTCCCGCGACACGCGGGGCCTTTGTGCCGTGTCGCGTCGCGCGACAAGTCGCGCTGGTATGTAGAAGCCTTAATGCAAAGAGTATAAGAGTGACAATAAAAATCTAATGCAAACGCGCTAGTTACGTTTACTCGCTTGCAAACTTACACTCGGGGTACTGATTATCACACAAAGCGTAATCGCACATGTCTAGTAACAACCTTTAAAGGTGACTTTAATGGCAACAACAATATTATTAAGTAATGATAACTAGACTAAAAATAAAATTACACATTCACCAAGTTAAATTATTTAAAGAAAACAGTATTTAAACTTTTAAAGCGTTACAAAATTAAAATGAAAGAGTGCTTACGTCGCAGGCAATTTGTATGACTCCGCTTTTTACAAACGGCGTCGTCCGTTTACAAATCGCAGTTTTGAAATATGCCGAGGCAAAATGTAAATGCATTTCTAAAGGCGCGGTTTGTCACAGTTCTAACCTAACCCATTTGGTCGGGTCGGAGTGCCTCGATGTCAAAATTATAATAATTGCACGAGTTGCCAATTTCGAGTTGCAAGTTCCGTGTGGTGCCGGACGTAAAGAATAGCACCATCCTATTTCTTCCCGTGGGTGTCGTATAAAGCGACTAAGGGACTTACTAGAGAATGGGCAGCAGCGTTCTCTATGCATTTTAACACCATACTGAGATCAGCAACCCGCCTGCCAAGCGTGGCGATTATGGCAAACCCCCTTTAAATTGGGGGAGGCCTATGTCCAGCAGTGGACGCCTTTCGGCTGAAATGATGATGATGATATTTCAAAACTGCGAGCGTTTGTAAACGGACGACGCCGTATGTATAATGACGAATCATACAATGTGCCTGCGATACATACATGTCTTTTGAAAGCAGCAGTAATATTGTATGCTTGATATTTGTGGTCTTATCAATGTAGATTTTAACTAATTATATTATTTTATATTTTAAGTTATACTTATTATAACTAAAAAGCCAGGCCCTTTACTATAGTGAAACTAACATTGTAGAACATAAACACAACATTACTTATCTTGCATTGAGGTCGCGCCGGCATCTGGCAGGGGACTAGCCGGTGTAATGTGTGTCTGATATTCATTGTATATGGGCAGTCATTTGTTTTGATTCCTTTCAAAACAGATGACTAGCTGATATCACCGGTTCCCTTATGAAAAATGGTTCCAAAACGGGAGTACAGTAAAAACTATCAGAGGGTCTTGATAAAGTGACATATCAGCGAAAGCTTTTGTCAATTCTATTAAAATTCAGCGTTAAATTAAAATACGAAACGCTTTGAATGTGATTGTTATTTATCTAGATTGTAGGGCGTTAGGGTTGTCGTCATGGATTTTGTAAATTCACGTGTTTGCTTGTTTGTTGATTTCTTCGACATTTTTGTTTACGTAGCTGTTTTTATCATCTTTTTAACCAAAGGTTATACATATAATAATACCTATGTTAATATATATAATTCTTCTGTACGTGTGTTTCTCACCGAACTCCTCCTAAACAGTTGGACCGATTTGGTTGAAATTTTGAATTTATATTTCAAGAGGTTCCTGGATGGTTTAAAAATACAATTGGACCCAGTAGGTGGCGCTATTGTCGGTATAAGACGGTGCGAAGTTCGCCGGGTCAGCTAGTACATTTATAGAATTTTAATTGGGGTTGATCTATTTATCAACTGTAATCATAAGGCAATCAAATCACTAAAATCGTTTTGCTCTACTTCTAACACCGCCCAATATTTTGAATGATCTTAAATTAAATTAATTTAAGGTCTGCGTCCTGCGTACGTAATTATTCTTAAAGAAATGTTTACTCTGTTTATGCTCCAGACATCGTATAAAATATTCAAATCTCGTCAGATTTTCACGACAAACTCTTTGACGGCTTACCTCGGAGGCGGGAATAAATTTACAACTTGATAAGTTCTAGCAGTAACGGATGACGTCATGACATCTGCATTTATTTTTTCGCTTCTAACTTGAATAATGGAGAGTACAATGTAAACAGATCGCTTTCTGTAGACAAAGAGACATAGAGACAGTTACAGCAACTAAGATTTTTTTTTTTTTTGTGAAAAGTATGAAAGCTTTTTTATTTTTCACTTTTTAGTGGGTCAGTTTGTAATTTATCTAAGTTACAATAACCTAACGTCAACTGCTCATCACCTTTTACAAAATATTGCTTTTCCCGATGCAGCCTAGGGGCGTTAATTGTTGAGGAGTTCTCCTGGTAAGAATCAGGAGAACTGGAACTGATGGTGACTTCATCATATGCATTGTGACGAGCATAAATTGCTTTGCAACCATATTAAAGTGTCTAATCGAATCGCAACCGTGAAGTGTTATGAAGTAGTTCCAGTGGTCAGTGAAATAGGTGAACAAGCAGAAAAAAAAAACAAACATACAGAGGAACATATAACCTTCTCCTTTTTGGAAGTCGGTTAAAAATGATAAGCTATACACAACATGTTTGAAACTACACAAGATTTAAATTGATGATTAATTGAAGGTTGGTTTGGATACTTTAAAAAGCTCTAAATATTTAATGAATGGAAAGGTGCACTAAACTGACTGTCTCCTTGGTCTACTGGTTGCAAGCACTACTGCTGAGCATGAGGTCCTGGGTTAGATTCCCTGGTCGGGCAAAGTGTTATTGGGTTTTTCGATCAGGAACTTCTCAGTAGCAGCCCGGAGTCTAGATTTGTGCCCGGTTGATGGCAATAGGCTCGCCCCCTTTTACATGGGACTTAAACTTTGGTGAAATGTGGGTGTCACGTACTACAGGTACCTACACCTCTGCCTAACCCTTCGGAGAATGCAGGTGTGATGTTATGTTACATTGGAGAAATTATTCCTTGTTCCTCAGAATTTCACGACACCTCTTTGACGCCGTTCTTCAGAGGCGGGAATAAATTTACAATTTGATAAGTTCTAGGACGCGGCTGATGACGTCATGACATCTGCATATTCGCTTCCTCATCTGAATGTGAGGATATGTAAACAGATCACTATGTGTAGACAAAGAGACAGCTTGACAGCTTCAAAAGAATGAATTTTTAAAAAGACCGGCTCTCCATCAAAAAAGTTTGGTTTCCTCATAAAAAGGTTGCATCACCCAACTGTGAAGCATGTGGAGTGGTGGAAGATGTGCAACATGTTATGATGGAGTGTGTGCGGAATGCGCTTGCGATTTAATTTACTTGGTCCAACAAATAAGTGCAATATTGGAGAGTGTAATGCTATCCTGGCTTGTCCTTTATCGGAACAAGCTAGGATACTGTACAAACTGGCATTTTTTGTTTTAAAGTATTAATGTTAGATTGATAAAGTGTTTTTAGGTTAAGTTGATTGTGCTGATGTTACAGGGTGACGCTATCGCTCAGCGATAAAGCCCTTAAAAAAAAGAAAAAAAAATGACTGGCTAGTTATTAGCATTTTTGAACCTACTCGATCTTTAAATTGATGGAAGGTATTTTAGGCTTAGGTAACAACTTGATTATGCTCTAAATACTGAATGAATACTGAATTTTCCGTGTGGTGCCGGACGTAAAGAATAGCACCATCCTATTTCTTCCCGTGCGTGTTGTAAAAGGCGACTAAGGGACTTATTAGAGAATGGGCAGCAGCGTTCTCTATGCATTTTAACACCATACTGCGGTTATGCGAGTATGGCAACCCCCCCTCTCCTTTTGGGGGAGGCGTATGTCCAGCAATGGACGCCTTTCGGCTGAAATGATGACCGAATGAATGGGAAGGTGCACTAAACCATAGATTGTCTAGTTTGGTCTTACTAAATATTTGTAACTAACCGGCTTTGGGCCCGCGTGGTGGTTTAGGGCCACTCTCTCTCACAGAGGGGAGGCCTGTATCCCAATAGTGGAAACGTTATAGACTGATTATGACTGAAATATTCGGAACCCTTAGTCTAAATTAAAACACTTCAGCGTACAGCAAATAACACGCTTCAGTTGAACGGTACAATTGAAGGTCATATTGATAAAGCATGTCGAGACACTAACCAAATAAAGAGAATGTAGTGCCATCAATTTGTGCCATGGACATCCACTGACTAATCTAACGGACTGTCCTTGGTGTTTTTTTTTGTTATTTTTACTGAGTACGGTACTCGTGGGGCTCGTGGCTCCCCCGCTGTCATTCGTAGAGCTTTGACAGTCGCAACGGGTAGTCAGAAGCCCGAAAGTCGGACAACCAGTCATACCAAGGGGTATCGTGTTAGTCGAGGTCTGATAGGCAGTCGCTCCATGTAAAATATACACGTTTAAAAAAAAACTGGCCTACAAATTACTCATAATTTTTCTTAACCATGTTTTTTAAAAACAAAAACACGGTAAATATCCCGTTTTAAATAACTTTAGTGGTATATTAATGTTGCAAAAAAGTTTGTGCTCGCTAATTCTACTGTTCCCAGAACTACTAGTTATTATTACTTTACTTTTAAAGAACCTATCAATGTTGAATGGATGTTGTTTGTTCACATAACCGTTGCTCACGTCATGCTATGATGACACAGGATTTGATCCTATTGTAATAGTTTTTATATTATTATTATATGTAAATAATAGTACTTAATAATCATTAGTCATGTCCATAACCTATTTATTTATTAGGCTTGTGGTTATAACTTCTTTTGATTGAGTGGACACTGTGATAGTTTTGTAGGACTAGTTAGGAAGTGACGTCATTGTTTAGTCATGGAAATTTAATTTAAGTTAATTTATTAATGATATTAGCCGAAAGACGTCCACTGCTGGTCATAGGCCTCCCCCAAGCACCGCCAGCTGGACCGGTTCTGTGCTTCCCGCATTCAGCGGATACCTGCGGCCTTCACAAGGTCCACCTTGTAGGAGGCCTTCCAACGCTACGTCTTCCGGTACACGGTCGCCACTCCAGAACCTTTCGGCCGCATCGGCCATCAGTTCTGCGAGCAATGTGCCCTGCCCACTACCACTTAAGTTTGGCAATTCTTCGAGCTATGTCGGTTACCTTGGTTCGCCTGCGGATCTCTTCATTTCTGAATCAATCACGCAGGGAAACTCCAAGCATAGCCTTCTCCATTGCCATTTGGGTGACTTTTAGCCTTCTGATAAGGACCATTGTGAGCGACCACGTTTCAGTGCCATAGGTCATCACTGGCAACATGCACTGGTCAAAGACTTTCGTCTTGAGACACTGCGGTATGTGAGACGAGAAGATATTGCTTAGCTTCCCGAACGCTGCCCAGCCGAGTCGGATTCGACGATTTACCTCTTTCTCGAAGTTGGACCTACCTAACTGGACAGTTTGTCCGAGGTAAACATACTCGTCCACAACTTCGAGTGTAGCGTCTCCGATCTTCATGAGAGTGGGTGTTACATGGGCATTTGAACCCACGACTTACAACTCGGTAAGTCGTGGCCGCCAACCAATAGACCACCACTGCTCACCATGATATAAACTATGGACGTAGGTACTCTTGAAAAAGGAAACAAGAAACTATTCCTTATGCATAAGTAGATCTCGTTATGTTTTATCATTGTTAGTAGAAGCTGAATGTAGACCAACGCGTTTTCCTCGAAATTTCTTCGTAAATGAATTCAACTTCTGTAAATCACTGAAATAGAGTAAAACTATTCTAATTTATGTTGAAAGGTCTGACGTTTACGTCATGTTACGAATAGAAATTATATGTTAATAACTAGAAAACTTTGTTATTATTCCGCTTATTTTTATTGTTTTTCTTTTTGCAGTTGGATTATCATGAAATTTGTTGTTATCAAAATGTACATTATTATGATCGAAAACTGTATATTAGCCTGGAATCCCATGTATTTGTTCAATTCTTTTGGTTCATTTCAGTACCTTTTTTTTTTTTTTTGGGTGGGAAATTATCATTATCATTTCAGTACCTAGTGTATCAATGTGATGGCCTACTGTATAATATTGTAAACGCCAAAGATTGTGAGGATGGAGGGATGCATGTTTGTTACTCTTTCACGCAAAAAACTCTTAATGGATTTTGATGAAACTTTACAGTAATGTAGCTTATCATCAGAATAATACATAGACTACAATTTATAAAGATTTTGTGTAATTTGGCAATTATATAACGATAAGTATCAAGTAAGTCTAAAAAATTGCTACCCTCTGAATTTCTGAGACCTATCTGTGCGTGCGCTGCCTAAGCCGTTAGAGTAACTTACACGAAAATAATGTATACTGTGTCAATCATATTTAAAAAAAAACTAGATGAGGTCGGCGTTTCATAACTGACTACTCTGAGAAAAAAAGCCGAAACAAACTCAGTGGTCACAATCGTACTACTGAAGTAAATAGTATGCTATGATGTCAATAATAGTTTTAGAGCCTGTCTCCAAGGTAGCCAACCCAGTTACAATTTTTTTATAGCGATTATTAAGCTAGAAAACACAGGGATTAATCTACTAGACGTAGACTCAAGATTTGTGGTGCCTTGGATGGTGATCTTATTGTTGCATTTCAGGAATGAAATTATACTTTGTGGACAACAAGTTCATCGCATTGAAACTGTAACAAAAATCATCCAGTAGTCATTTTGCGTAACGCCTTAAGTAATTAATCCATGTCAAGTGCGCTTCTTTTGACATTTGCACTGCACATGCTTTGCGATCGCTCCAGCTGATTGCCGATTTCAAGAACCGTTTTATTTGCTTTTATTGCGCCTGCGACGTTTGGGGTCTTCCCTTCTGAGAAAACGTTATTTTTGTTTATTATTTTCGCAATAACCTGAATACTAATGCTTAGAGTTATTGCTGAGATGGGACTGATTGTGAAATTGTATGAAGTCAAGTGGTCGGCGAAATACGAAAGACGAAGATTTATAAGTATGGGACAGTTCTTTTTGTATACTACTTGGAATGTATGAACGGTTTCTTAAACGATTTAAAGTGGATCTGATAAGATGTGATGAAAGATTTTATGTGAAGATACTGTAAGTGACTTTTGACGATTCTTTCGGTACCTTGACTGAATCCTTTAAAGTTTAAACATAACTGGTGGGTGTACTATAGGTACACTTCTGGCTAACCCTTCGGAGAAAACCAGGCGTGGTTTTATGGTAGTAAATGAGGTAATAATTGATATCTATGTTGACAGTAGACCGGTGTGGTTTTCAGAAAAAAAAACCAAGCTCTTACCATCCTTAGGTGTCCTAAAAGTCGACTATGGTTATTGCCGATACTTAAAAAATTGTTGTGGTAACTAATTCCTAGTTTGGTGATCATAATAATAGACCATCAGTGTTCATAATAATAGGCCGTCAGTGTAGCCTTCAATGGGAGCCCCATGTTTAGCTATGGACGGTTAAGGGCTGATAATTATGTCGTAAAAATACCACTATACGACCCAGTCGATGAAGTAAAAAGTAGCCGAGGTCCTTAAGTCATCGCGATGGGGGGGCCTTGACAGGTTAAGTCTCATGTAATAGGGGGCTCAATTATTACCATTGTCGCTTATATTCGATGCCGGAAGCAGACCCAAATAGAAATGCAATTTCCCAAGCATTTATATTCAATATTTCATAGCAAAAACAATATTAAATCAAATGAAACTTGATTAAAATCACAATGTACGTTGCAAAAGCCTGCCGACGGTCACGTAGCCTCAACACACAGACTGATGGACGCCCAGCAAGGAGCTAACTTATGTATCCAATATGGACACGGGACTGCGGTTCATGGACGGAATTTGTATAAGTAGAGATGGGTGCGACTGTCAGCGGGTATGGGTATACATGCATGTACTAGGCAATTATGATGCAGAACAGAAGGAGAGTTATTAGCAATGGAAGGAATGAATGGATGGAGTGACAAGGACAGCGATAATCTAAGTGAAAGAAACGGCATTGCCGCAACCCTAAGTAAACATCGATGTACTAGGCAAGTATGATGCAAAAACAGAGGTTAGTAATGAAAGGAATGGATAGGTGGGCTGACAAGGACAGTGATGGTCTAAGACAAGTGAAGTAGAAATGGCATTGCCGCAGCCCTAAGTATACATGATGTACTAGGCAAGTATGATGCAAAAGGAGAGGTGTTAGTATTGAAAGGAATGGATAGGTGAGCTGACAAGGACAGTGATGATCTAAGTGAAGTAGAAATGGCATTGCCGCAGACCAAAAAAGGAGATGGTGGGATGAGCTGCAATTTTAAAGCTTGGCACAATAGCACTAAACCAATCATTGCTAGCAGTTAGATTGATTAACCAAATAAAAAATAATAATATAGGAAATGGAATGTAAATACTTTTTAGCTTGATTCTCAACCAATTTTGCGAAGTAACTTTTAATGGCTTCGATTTTTCGAAGAGCTGCACGAAGAATGCCTAATGAAACGAAAACGTGCATGAATTGTAAATGGAATAACTGTGGTGTCGATTTTGTTATATATTTTAAACTTTGTGATTACCATACTATTGCAGAGTTGACTTGTTGGCTCGTATTTTCTGCAATGAGTCTGATAGGACACCTATTACATGTTGATGGATCTTTGCATGTTTATTTTTAGAAATCCCATTAATCCATACATATTTCGATACTTAGTTATACTGTATAGATATAACGAAAAGTCTAGAAGATCTAATCCGCTTTCGCAACTCGCTAACAGTACCTCCTTTCCTAACACCTAGCTAGGGACATGCCTAGTCCTTACAATAGCGTTTGAATACTAAGTCGAGGTCTTAAGTGATATGTAAATGTACCCTTTTGTGTATATTATAATACACTGTTAATGTCACTTCCTTGTTTGATATGGATTTTCACGTTTCTTTAATGAGATATATTACGGCTTCGTGCATCGGTACTAAATGATAGTGAAGTCGTATGGAAATGAATATGTATTGGGACTTTGAAACCTGTTTGGTTCTTCATTTGTTTCTTTTTTCTTTGTGAGTGTTGTTACTGTCTATTTCGTTTCTGTGTTTTGAAATTAGAACTTGATTAATTATTTATAGACTGCTAGTGAGCTTATGAATAAATTGTCGTGTAGGTAGTCCTTTCAGTTAATATTTTACCTCTGATTTTGCATTACTGTCAAAATCACAATGATCTTTATTATAGTTGCAATAAGGTTCCTGTTGGGTTGCTGATATTGACAAGTCTGTCAAAATCACGTTGATCTTTATTGTCGTTAAAATAAGATATAATAACTGTGAAAGACTAGAATGAATTTCATTGAATGTTTTGCAATAAGCAACAGTGACTATAGTTGAAGTACTATAAGTTATTAAAGTTATTATCTATTCTGTGATGTCAGTTCAATATAGGCACAGAAATTACGTGCTTTAACTCAAACAGAGATTCATAAAATTCACCTTTTCAGTTTCGTTAAACATATCTTACAAACAGCAATACAACATGCTCAGTGTTCATGCTGAGTGCAAGCCTTCTTGTCACAGTCATGACGTGCAGCTGCCTACTATTTGTTTTTTTGTGCTCATGATTACATGTAGATCTGTTTTGTGTAATGTTTACCTACTTGAGTTTATTATGTTTTCGTATGCATGTGTTTTAAGCTGGCTTTAACGGCTAGGCAGCGTTCGGGAAGCTACGCAATATCTTCTCATCCCACATACCGCAGTGTCTCAAGAGGAAAGTCTTTGACCAGTGCGTGTTGCCAGTGATGACCTATGGCACTGAAGCGTGGTTGCTCACAATGGGCCTTATCAGAAGGCTAAAAGTCACCCAAAGGGCAATGGAGAGGGCTATGCTTGAAGTTTCACTACGTGATCGAATCAGAAATGAAGAGATCCGCAGGCGAACCAAGGTAACCGACATAGCTCGAAGAATAGAACTGATGGCCGATGGGGCCGAAAGGTGCTGGAGTGGCGACTGCGTACCGGAAGACGTAGCGTTGGAAGGCTCCTACAAGGTGGACCGATGACCTTTTGAAGGCCGCAGGTATCCGCTGGATGCGGGAAGCACAGAACCGGTCGAAGTGGCGATGCTTGGGGAGAGGCCTATGTCCAGCAGTGGACGTCTTTCGGCTGAAATGATGATGATGAAGCACGTGTTTCTGTGACAAATAAATTTCATTTCTTTTCTTTTTTCAATATTGAAACTCATTCATTCATTCAATATTGAAACTTACACTCCTAAGATTTTCAACTTCCTAAGCTTAGATTATAGTATGCCCGACCATGGATTACCTGATAAAGATAACAAGTAATCACAAACATTATGACAAGTTACGTCGTTTAATGAGACTCCATAATCCCACTTTCGTATCATGTAACTACATTATACTTCTTTGTAACGTTTATTCTCACGATTAACATAACAATAGCATATATACCAGATAAATGTCTATATCTGGCAGCAGAACAATGAACGAAGAATCTTATGATTTAACAACAAAAAAAAGAATTTCTATTTCAATGGGTTAATGGATATTGTTGATGGCCTACCTTTTTATTAACTTTTTACTGTCAGGTTTTTATTAATAGACCAGCACCCTGAATGAGTAACACACTTTCGTTTAAAATCCAAAATTTTCTAAGGAAATTAAAATAATTGGGTGTTCTTTTTATGGTGTACTTATTAAAGAGTATTCTATTCTATTCCTAATCCATCACAGCATAGGTTTGAAAAACTCGCCTGCTCAACAATGTAAATAACGCAATGAAAGTGGCTGAACTATCAAAATTGGTCATTTTATGTATGTTCTACAATTACCCCAAGGAGTAGGTGAAATTATTGAAAGAGGTTATAATAATGATGTGTGTTTGTTCTCTTGCATTTTTTGCATTAACATTACTTTGTTACTTATCAAACTATATGTCTGGCCATTGCCTGTTCCTTTCTAATAAGGCTTATCTTTCGGAGAAGCTCGTTTTTAACCTACACTATTCTCGGTTTAAAAGGCCCTACAGCAACGATACCATAAAGAAAATAACTTTTACCTGAGTAGACTATCTAAAAATTTCATTCCTTCCAAATTATAAACATTTTAAATATCTGCCCTACGTGTTCTATTACAATATTCATACCCAATAAACTATATATACCTATGATCCATGATCTATCAACAGTTCACTTCTACCACACGGTTACAAACTAGTCACAATGCTGCGCACACGCATTTGATGACTCCTTCCGCGCGCGTCTACTAACGCCCGTAACTTCCTGTATACTTTGAACAAACGACTCGGGAACTTACTATGGCAACTCGAATCGGTTACGGGAATGTTAATTCTCCTGTGAGTTTAGGATTATGTTTGAAGATTAATTTTCATACTGAAAGAGATATATTTCATTGAATCCACTAACTGTAGATAAACAGACACAATATTGAATATTTGTGATCGTATTCTAAAACCATTAAAAACATACAAGACTCTTATTTTCTTTAGTCAGAAATTTTGTCCAAATATGATGTCTACATATCTGAACCACTCCAGACTGCTAAAATAAGCATAATAGATTGAATGATTAGGAATGTGAGAGATAGGAGTAGGGATGGAAACAAAAGAATATAGATTAGGAATGATTTGAAATCTGAGTGAGTATAGAAGTTCATACTGACGCTCCTACAGATACCATTTCATCAAGTGTACATTATTTAATAGAGATTCTCACGCCATCAAATAATCACCAATAGTAGTGGCTAAGGTCAGTAATATAGGTTATTGCTCTTTTGGGCTAGCAATGTAAACAAGTACATACAACTCGCGCGCAGGGCTCTGAATCACACTAGCTGTTAGTTAGCACCGCTCTAAACGAAGCACGGTTGTGTGCTTATAACTGTAATTATGTATTCGAGGTAAATTGTGATAGTACTGTTGTGTGTTATTCTGTTTTTAAATAAATTTGATGATGTAGGTGTGAAATCATTCGCATCACATCACAAATATTTGCAGTCCATTGCTTCACCAGAGGCTTTGGCATCCAGTCTTTTAAAGAAACTGTCGTAGGAACCACAAAACTTGAAGAATAAGAAAGCTAAAGCAGTACCAAATGAACTAGGCCTATCTTTCAAAGAGCCAGCTGCCATTGACGATAAACGGACACCCTGTAGCAGTTAGATGAACTGTTCAAGTAAAAGGGTGTTAATAATAAACTCAAAGCATTTATTTAAATTTAAGTTAGTCAGAAAGTTCAAGCTAGTTGCCTATTCCAAAATGTAGATCTCCATGGAGAAGATCGGGCAAGACACTCCAAGGACACACTTTTAAATCAAGATATTCCAAAATCCTGGGTAAATTAATAATATATTGTGTAAACTTACTCATTTCAATTCAATTCAAGTGTGATACCAAAATTGGAATTGACTTATAGTCATTAATGGTCAGAAATCCAAATAGAATTCCTAAATTGGAATTCGTCCTGCGGTTAATGAGCAAAAACAAAATGCTTCTATGATATCATCATACAAACTAAACTACCAAGAGAAAAAAGAAATCCATTGAACATGAGGAGTTCCAGTAAAGCGCTATCTGAAATAATGTTGACAGACTGTGAAGTTTGGTATATTATGATGACGAAAACTTAACTAATGCGGATTAAATTCAATATTGTAATCCTAATATGAATATGGATCGAGCATTGTCATCTCATAGAAGATATATATATTTATCAACTAACTAGCCACGGTTTTACGACTTGATAAAACATCTTTATTATATGTAAGTTTAATAGTAATGTATTTTAAACATAAACCTTCCGGAATACATTCTCTAAATGATGGTGAAAACCGCATCAAAATCCATTACGCCGCCCATTGTGTCACCCTATGTAAAATATAAACATTTATATCTGTAACTTTATGGTGTACATAATAAAAAGTATTCTATTCTATTCTATTACGTAGTTTAGAAGAAAAACGCGATCACACAAACAGACACGAAAAGTGACTTAAATTTATAATTATCTATAGATAGATATAAAACTTGCTCCGAAACATGTCTATAGAGTTATTAAGAAAAGATTTATCAAATATTTCTAAGGTCTTTGTTTACATTGAATCTTTAGATTTTTTTATATCTGACAACACTTAGCATGCTGCTCATCTTTATTATCTATAAGCCGTTATTTATTCCACAAGGTGTGAAAAATGGCTTCCAGAATTGGAATGTAACTTATGATGTTAAAAATATGCTTCTAATCTGGATAAAAACAGATTACTTTCACGTATCTACTCTTATATCCATTCCATATAGTATCTTCGAAATCTCATCATTGTTTTTAACAACGGGTACCTAAGCATGTTGTAGGTAGACATTGCACTTTTTATTGATCCTTTTTTCTTGATAAAAGTTCCAATTTGATTCACTACAAGGAAGATACCTTGTTAACCTCTGCTAGGTTCACAGTTGCTTGGGATCCAGTTCATCCTCCTCTATCCTTACATAGAAGTCCAACTCAGAAAAGACCAAAGGACCAAAGCTACTTCCTCAGTTCCAAATAAAGGACCACACTCATAAAAGTAGTCCTTTTTAAGTTTTATTAACTTGACGTACGGTAAATAAAATTACTGTCAAAGGAAGTGTACATAAAAATGTTTCGTAACGCAACCGGTTTAAATGAAGACGGCGCCACTAAATGACCTAAGTGTGGTGATAACACTATTAGCCATAAAATTGATAATTCACGTATTGAAGAAACACTCCTTTGTGAGTCACATGATTTTAGAATTAATCAAATACTTTTAATAACAATATAGTGCATACGGACTAAATGTGCACGTGATGATATTGAGGAAAAAACGAAAGTTATCATTAATTCCTTGAATTTTGTTTCAACTCCAGGAACATGTTTATAAATATTATAGTGTCCTGTTTTGATCATATAGATAACTTTGTTTGTATTTATAATTAGTGGGCAATTATTGTCTCACAAATATTATACAAGTAGCTAGCTACATAATATATATTATAATATTCCCTTTGTAGTTCATTATTATTATTTTCATCTGTTTTTTGACGTGTTCTATGTTGTGTCTATGCTTATATTAGTGTCGGAATCTCAAAATATGTTTTCTCTTACTTTTCTGCTTCTATATCAGCTACGTTGTTGAATCCAATATTATATATTACAGCATAATGCTGTCCTTTCTTATTACAGCAGAATGGGTTCTGGATTCTTCAAGGCCTTATTTTAGGTGAAACTGCCGGGTAGCCCGCGAAATTTAAATTTTCTGCATATTGCAAAAAACGTATTTGCAATTTGCAGGTCAGTATTAGGTTGAATGTTGATCAACATTTATGATTCGCGACCGTAAAAAATATGTATATACAGAATTATAACCATTAAAATCATCAATACAACTATCTATGTCCAACATTTGAATTTCACGGGCTACCTCAGCGCATCCCCCATAGTAACGTGAATTGGCAAATACTTAATCAAAACATGAGCTAGTTTTAATGCTTACCTAATATCTAATTCAAAATGTAGTACTTGAGTAATTGTTGTTCCACAGGTATTTTCGTTTCTAATTATTCAATAATAATATCAATACATGAAGAAGTCAAGAAACCAAAACGATATTGTGTTTTCTCAAAAAATCTAGTTTATATCATCGTCATAGTCATTATCTTTCACAGCCCACCTCCAGCTTGCATTCAACTTCATACCGTTTCCTTGTTACGATTCGTTTGTGATGTTGATTCAATCTCAAACTCAAAGCATTTATTTAAATTCATATATTTCAATTAAACCATTTACAGGCACTTTTGAATTGCCAAGGAGTCGGTCAGCTAGAAATATGAAGCCAGTTGCCCATTCCAAAAGTGTAATATGTACATATGGAGAAGAACGGACAAGAAACTCCATGGACACTTTTTAAAATTATAATGTTACAAAAATATTGTTACATCTTTAATGTTGAATTTATAACTAAATGTGAGGACGATATAAAAAAAAAACGCGTCCATAGTACAACAAATATAATTAAAACCTAACATAATTAAAATAAGCCGTGGCGGTGGCAGTGACCAGTCCCAACTGACAGCGCCCGTTCACGAAGATGACGCATAGATCAGCACCATTCAGCTCAACTATTTTGACGACAAAATCAAACAGGTTGCTATTTTAATTGTATAATTTATTATTTTTATGACATTTATTTTAAATTCTGTGATTACCTTAACTCACACTGATATTGCTATTTTTTAGGAAAAGTTTTTTTTTTTTTTATATTTGTAAATATGTGAGCACCATGTATCCATCACTAATTTATCTGTCATTGCTTCATTCTTAACTTTTATTATTACCTGTTGTGGTATAGTAATTTTATTCTAAGTGCATCGTTTTCACATATAATTACATGCCCTAGTAGCCCCACTTCAAATTTTTAAGACACCCTTTCAGTCCTTTTTCCAAAAAATATATATTTGTTAAATTTATTTCTTGTTTGCAAAATAGTTGGGCAAAGGTCATCTAAAATTATTTTAAATTTCAAGCTGATAGCATTAGTAGTTCTTGAGATATCCAGGTGTGACAGACAGACTTAGTCTCACCATAAGGGTTCCTTTTTATCATTTTGGTACGGAACCCTAAAAATATTGAATAAGATTTTAAAAGAGTAACGGTGGAGATTCTTGCCCATTCTACTCCATACGAAACTACCTTTTGGGAGGGGAGAACAGAATCAATTAAATTGTTTGTAAATATTGGCGTTCAAAAGGTCCATATATGTGCCTATTTGAAATAAACAATTTGACTTTGACTTTGAAGGGAGTTAAATGACCCAACTCACCCGCCACCATCAGCGAGACATCTGAGTGAGCATGACATACAATCAGCCGCCAGGGCACATTCAAGTCAATGGAAATTAACCAACCAGTTTCCATCAACTCTTGCTGGAGTTCCAGTTATACTTGAAGCACCAATAATAAATCGACGATCACAATCAGTAACTATAGAAACACAAGTCATAACCCTGTCATCATTCCTACATTTCATTCTAACAATACTTCACCATCCGTTTGTTAGTAACAATATTTTGACAGATACTATTGTTTGTATATTCGCAGGCGCAGCTAAGTGCTCTCGTATGGCAACATTAAAATTTTCTTCGTTTGTCTTTTTATATCCATTGTTTGTTGAAAGAATAAACAATGATGAATCATTGGAACGTGTATCATTGAGTTACACGTCAACCAATGGTAATCGATATGGATTTTCATCGTTTACACTTGGTTTGGTTTCTATTTTCCGATAAATTCGTTTGGTGTTAGTAATAGGTATATAGTTAGTTGGTATTTGGTTATCACATTCAAAGGTACTTCAATGTGAACAGAAATGACATTACACTATAGTGATACTATAAAAGTCGGCTGCAATTTTACTTGCCATTGCTAGTAACATTTCGATTGTATTTGTACTGTCTACCTTATCAAATGACACTTTAGTGAGAAACTCCCAAGATACAGTACGCATAGGATAGTTTCTCATCATTCTTCAAAACAAGTTATAAATCGTTCGTTTTTTGTTTCAATTGAAACACATTGAGCCAGCATCAGTAGCACCACAGTCGTCAGGTCGAGATCAACTTTTTCACTCATATCCAATCATTCCTTGAATTAACAATACACGACTAAAATGGTATCCTACAGCGAATCCAATTAAGTATCATGGTTAATTGACTCTCATTGACTTTATTTCCTGTCTCGTTTCGCAAGCTGCGCGTACGCCGAGTCAGAGAGGGATAGAGTATCAAACTCATGAATGGGAGCTCCATTCGCGTTGACTTGTAAGGTCAATAAGGTGGTTCAACTCTTGATATCATGTTATTAAGGGGTATTAAAAGAATGGAAAGTATACCGGGTTGAAAAGTGAAAGGCAGAAAATAATTAGATAACTGATTTACGAGATCATTTAATTGTGCTATTTTTGCACCTGTCATGTAGAGTTTTACTTCAGAAAAAATACTTGGAATTGTATTTTCTTTTCTTTATCAAGCTGAAGTGTATTTTCCTTATCTTATCTTTTATAGTCATTCGCATAAAATATCATCATAATCTTCTTCATGATGCTTGCCCTTAACATCTAATTGAACGCCCGCATCATAAATTCATTCATATTCTTATTTAGTGAGACAGAGACAGCAAATGTCAATTAGAAGAGACAATAACAGCTTTATATGATTTACTTTATCATACTATGATAGCAAATAATGAATGAGTTCCTACTCATAATTTACTTTGTCCTCCAGACTGCTTGAAGTCAACGAAATCAGTGCATGCAACTTATTTGCAAGACTTATACTGTGTCGTGTCCTGTTTTGCATATATTACATACACAACGGATCAGACTTTGGGGCGATGGAATAAGAAAAACAGCGTTTTTAAATCGTTCCCTGTGGTACAGTTACAATGGTACTACAAGTTAAGTTATAGTTGTCAGGTGTGTCTTGTGTTGTCCTGTGTTCTTTTGTGTATTGAGTATTGACGCTGGTGTAGATAAATAAGCAAAATCAGCTCAGTTGGAGAAGGTATCATCATCCATAATTTTGTATGATATCAGTAAATATCTATCTTTTTTTTAAATAATTTATTGTCCTAAGTTATCAGGAGTCTTTTCCTGTCTTCTGCTATCTTCTGTTCTCCGATTATAAACAGCTCTATTACCACTTAGAAAACCTCAATAAACAGAAGACAGTCAATGCTCTGCAAGGAAGACATCCCGTGCCCGAGCTAGGATGACTTTTATTTTAATGAAAATAAAGGGTTAGCGTTGCGTTTAATAGTTTATTTATAGGTAGACAGACTAACCTTGATAACTTTCAGCTCCAAAATAGCTCTTAAACCGATTCAAAAGAAACCATTTCGATCACAAAATGCGTCTCCGAATGTTGCAAATACAACTTGAACCAGTAAAGTGATTCCTGAGATCAATATGGTCTGTATCTCCGAGTTTATTGCTTGCGATACAACTGATAGAGATGATTTATTTTCTTGATTGTAATTAATGTTTTCCTTAATATGTAAAATATTTCCCGTCTGACATTGTAGTCCTCCGGTAGGCGGTACTGTACTGTGTATGTATTTGTTTAGCATTATCTATTAGAGTCACGGTCTGTTCGACGTGGACAGAAATATATTTTATGTATGTACTTGTGTTACTTACATGTGAACATTTTCTTTCTACAGTCGACTAGATTATTACAGTTCTATATTACGTAGTCTTTTTATTAACTATTATCCAGACTACGTCGTGATTCTGTATAGAATCATACTATAAGATTGTGTCTATTCATAATTTATGACATCCCTTTGCTCTGAATAATTTTACTGCAGTCTCATTTTCTGGAACGAATCTTGTTATATGCTTTCGAAAGAGGAACACCGGCCCTTTAGATGCTATTTTGGAGTTCGACACGTTCTATAATTTTAGATAGATCAGCTGTATAGCTATAAGTGCTTAATTGACTATGGTATTTTGTCAATAAACATAACTTTACATTGCCAAATCCTACAAGACCAATAACCTCACACGCCTACATCTCATTAACATCCACACAACAATCAGTACCATTCATAACTTCAACCATAAACATAACACCATCAAGCAGGTTATGTCTACTACAACACGGTAAACAAACTCCAACGCAAACTTGACGTTGCGGGTCAAGGAGACTTATCTAACCAGTTCCGAAATCGCATCATCTCATTCATGATTCGAGTGATTCATGTCTGTGGGTGTAGCTGTAGACGAAGAAGGAAAGAAGGCAGATTAAATGGAAGTACAGAAAAACCCTGATGCATTGTCATTAAGTTCATATGGTGATGATAACAGTGGTGTTATGGTGACAGTTGATTTGAAATTATTAGAAGAAAAAAAAAAAATCAGGAGAAATATTCAACAGTAGCCTTAAAATTGTATTTGTCAATGCTGGGCTTTTGTTGTATTATACCCATTTATTTATTGTACTGTTTTTATGGACGGTTTTTTAAGTGGTTTGGATGTATGCATAGCCATTAAGAGATGTCTTCTAAGACTCTAATGATACTGAGGTTATTGCCTATGATGCATTTGTAAAGTCAGAAGCTGCTAAGCTATTGATCTTATACTAACGAAAGGACCTTGTCTAGCGTAGAGAGCAAGGCTTAGCCAATTAATTGATTTCAATTAATCAGCTAAGCTAAGCTTATCCATTGCTCGACAAATGCCTCTCCTTAGTTTCAATACTGCATGTTCTGTTCACTTGAGTCATTCTAGTTACGTATAATCCATTTATTATAGGATTAGACAAATAACGGCTAAATAACTCCAGGTATTGTGTAATATTGTTGAAATTGCAGCACTGAGATACTTTTTTATATGTAAATGATAAATATATTACATTGCTTTGTATTGATCGTGAAATAACGGAGTTTATTATACTTTTATATTGAAATAACGTAACGGTGATAACCCATATTTGTCTATTGTTATAATGAATGGAGTAAGTATAGTGAATAAACGTTTTTAGTCGTAAAAATTTGAATTAATTTTTGATTCTAAAGAAGATGCATAATATCGCGAACATCAACTATTTAATCCGCCATACCGCGTTAAAAAATTATCACGTTAAGTTGACACCCTTTGAATAGTAACTCTCTCGTAATAGTCTCTCGGTCACTCATACTGAAAATCGTATCTATCGTCACATGCGGGATGTTTAAGCTCACTCTTATCCGTGTAATCATTTTTTCAAAGTACGGTGAGGGCACATCTAACTATTTAAATCTTTGGATGGATTTTAACGCGATTGCAGAAGCCATCTTGCTCTGACCCACTATATTTTTTTTGCCCCCTACATTATTTTAAGAATAGTCTTTTTTTATAATACCAGTGTGAATATTTCCAAACCATGCCTCTGTAATCTTTTCCAAGGAAATAGAAAAGTCAGCGGTTTCTTATCCTGACGTCATTGCTAGGAGAGGCGTTGCCCCAATCAATGAGTGAGTCACAAGAAACCTACGACCAATAGGTCAGTTTCGAATACCAATATCCGGGTTCCTTTTAGAATGGGAAGTGGTAGCAAGGTCAACTAGAATCTGACTAAAGCTATAAATCTAGTTAAGGCGACGATAACCGACTTTTAATGATTGTAGATTGTAGATCACGTCTAAATGAGTAGTGTTAATGATTTGAAAAAAATATATGTTAAATTAGAGCATTTTCTCAATAATTTAAATTATGTGAATATTTTAGATTATGTTTATATTACATTGTGAAATTAATTTGTAAAGTTCTAACGCGGATATAAAACTGAGAATGGCGCAAAATCTACCAAGCGTATTTTACTGAAACCTTCACCAATTTAAAGATAATTTAATTATTGATCTTTTAGTATACGCGTTTCATTAGAATACCTTTTTTTTGTGTATAATAAATTAATAATGCGCCAAATTGGGGACAGCGCTCCTTGGTGGGCGAGTCCTTTTACTGGCTGAACGTACGACGCGTTGCGTGAGCTCAGTACCAGAACACGCAAGCTAACTACTCAAGGTCACTGGCATATATCTCCGTCTTAAGATGTAAGTTGGTATTTTGTTAGAATTTATTGTCTGGGTAATCTATCTATCTTCAATTTGTATTTATAAATTAAAGTCGCCTTTCGTGTCCGTCTACATGACTGCGTTGTTCTTCTTAAATTAGATGCAGGTTTATGTGTACTATTTAAATGGAAAAAGTAGGTACATATTTTTTATCAAAATGTATGAAAGTTTTATCCAATATGATTTTATCATTCACATAAATAACAAAGCCTTGATCCATAAGAAATTTATACTATTATCTCTGTGAGTCAGGCTCTTAACACTAAAACGGAAATGGACTGGACATTTACAAAGAGTTTAGCGATGACATAATGGACTCAAACCATAACAAACTGGTATCCTATCAACAAACAGCGAAAGCGTGGGAGACCCAACACGAGATGGAGTGACGACATATCAGGCTTATTAGGAAAAACATGGACTAGCTAGAGACAGAACAAGATGGAGACAGATGGAGGAGGCTTTTACCGCACAAGGCGGTTCGTATAATGAAATAACAAATTAATTAATTAATACTAATAACTAAACATTAAGAGTTTTATTATAAGTAAATTAAAATGTATGTTTTTTATGAAAATAATAATGTGTGTATTTTAATAATTGTAAGGAATCAATAAAAGCTTTTTATTATTTATTTATTATACATCTGTGTGAAGCATGGACGGGCTACTTAGCCTCACCATCACGGGGGTGGGGAATGACGATATTGTTATAATTCTTGATGAATAAATAACTCCATCCATCGATACCGAAATCTCGGTATCGATGGATGGAGTTATAAGTAGGTACTGTAGGTAAAAGGACGTTGCTCTATGCAGCTTACTCGTAGTATAAATTTCGTATAGATGAAGGCTATGTTATTTGTGTGAATGATAAAATTATATTGCATAAAAACTTTCATCAATTTTGATAAAAATTTGGTACTTTTTTTCTATAAATGATGTTGGAATTACTTACAGAATAGAAGCGAAACAATCAATGAAAGAATTTAAAACGGACAAGTAGATTTAGATTAACTTAACTAATTTTCACTATTAAGCTAGATCAACACCTATGTAGACATACCTTACAGGGTGTAAGGGACAGCCCTCCGCAAATTAACAGGGTGCAATCAGCTCCTTATTTTGAATCATATTCCACTGAAAATTTTCTCAGGAAAATTGTATTTTTTTTAATCGTAATTTCAGTTACTATTCCTTTATTTCAATGTAAAATCATATTCTCTATACGCAGTACTCCATTAATGTAAATAACACAGCTAAAATAAAAAAATCTGCAATGGATGTTGAAATTCTCTAACGAACGACGCCTGAAATCAGCGAACGCGGCCGTCCACCCCGCCGCGACAAATCAGGTTCATTGGATTCCCATAACGTTCCTGAAATAATTTCATGTAGCGGTCATCTTAGTACGATATACTGAATTCACCCCATCAGTCTGCGGAGGGCTGTCCCTTACACCCTGTATAATTTCGACACAAATTTTAAAATTCATCTCCTTGTACAATTCATCGTCTTGTGAAATTCATCGTCTCAGCCTTGTTCCACCCACCCACAATAAGGCTGCCAAAGACGATTAATTTTAAAATGTATGCCTGAGTATAGGCCTCTTCCCTTTTGTGCCTTGCTTCTCTGGTCCGTCTCATCCAGGTCTTCCCCGCGATCTTCTGTAGGTCATCCCCCCACCTGGCTATTGGTCTGCCAACGATCAAGGTTGTCTGTAAAAGATCGCTTTTAGCGATAAGACCGCCCATTGTTTCACCCTATGTAAAATTTAAACATTTATATCTGTAACTCTTATGGTGTACATAATAAAGAGTATTCTATTCTATTCTATTCTTCTACCGTTAATATATTTTTTTAAATTACGTTAGGTTTATTAAGAATTTTTATCTGAGGCTCCAGGGGCTAGTGTTAAACTTTGAGTTCATTCGAGCAATCGAGTCTGGTCAAACCACGCTGGGGTCGGTGCATTTCATTCATTCATTCATGTCTTAGATTCTATTAAATACATTTATGTTTTAAAACAAAACTGGAATTCTTCGACACAGTTAGCTCAACATAAATATTTTTCCAACGCACGTGTTTTTTTACTCGTACTACTAGATAACAACTATTAGTCAGAGAGTACGTGCTTGTAGTATTATGTACGTTGTAGATAGGTTATGTTTATTTTAAACTGTTTACTTAAACCATATTAAACATTTGGGCGTTGATTGAAAGATAAAGTCGACTCAATCCACCACTTAGCTCATCACAGCCTTGAAGAACTAATTTCCTTGGTCCTTTTGGGCCATGTCTCAGATCATCATTCTCTAGCCCTTATCCCAATTTATTTGGGGTTGGTGCATCATGTGATCATGTCTTGTTCTTCCACCCTTCTCTATTATTAGCCGTCATCTCGGTAGTCACCCCCATATTTACAGACATATCATCTTTTACATAGGCCATCCATCGTTTCTTATGCCCATATCTCAGATGCCATGAAGAATTCAGTAGCAATGTTTCTGTGGTTAAACTTGTAGGTCTCTCCTATGTTAAAAATACGTCATAACTTCCTGTAATTATCTTTTAAAAGTTACGAATGTCGAAATAACTAGTGTAACTTCTATTTCTCGGCAATAGGTCAGCATCGGCATCGATAACTACACATAACGTAATCAGATGGAATTACTAAGCATATTTCTACAAATGGAAAACTAACGAGACTGCCTTACAGTATGTCATAAACCAGTATACTATGACACTTCACTGTGCACTGTTTACAACGTAAAAAAATGAAACTTTGTACATTCAAATGTAGTTCCTATATTCGCTGTAGCTCAAATTTATTGGTCCTCCCAAACATAGTCATCGATTACGGAACATTTTAGCATTTTCTAACGATACTGACATTACATTATAATTGTATTATTCGTAATACATTTTAAATCATCTGTAATGGACGGTATTATGCAATATGGCATTTCCTGATATCTTTTTAATGTTTAAATGTCAGGAGTTCAATTGTTGAGACTCTTTGAGTAGTAAGAGATGATCATTATTGTCTAATTATGTAGGCGCGTGTGAAATACTCTTAGAAAGTAGGTACGGAATGGATGTATTACGTATGGAACGGTCCATTGTTCGTCACTCATCATCATATTAAGTAAGTATATGAGGTCAAGTAAGCAGAAATATTGCTAATGATGTGCCAGTAGATTTAGTAGAGTCATGTCAGCTAGGAATTAAACGTCTCTTGGCTGAGACCTGGGTTTCCTAAAGTCTAGAGAAGGGAAATGATTGCTGGCATCACCACATACATTACTGTAGGTATGACATACAACAATGGAGATGATCTTCCGACAATTATATGTATCAGACCTGGAGCCGCGGCAGTCTTCCTAGTAGGTATGCCTATAAAGGACTAGTATTTTAAAATAAAACTGATCCTATGACCAGAGGGGCAATTCTACTAATTTTAAGAACGTTCACAGTCTGATCTCAGTCTCAATCTGTCAAAAATACCTCTTATTTCCCTACATTTTGACAATTCTTTGACGTTTGTTTGTCGCCAAGATGAGATTGCGACTAGATTTTGAACGTTTTAAATTACGAGAATTGGCCTTCTGGTCTTTTGAAAAAGGAACGAAGCGTTGATCCGTGTCTGCATAAACAAATATTTTATCCAATAACCGCTTTGCCAAATATACTTTTAATTTTCTTAGGTCGTTAAGATCGCGAGTGAGATCTTGATCTCTAATGCTTTAACTGACAATCAACGCCATCTATCGCTCATAACCTCAACTGCGTCCGCAGAGGTGTCAAGAACTCAAGATACAACGAAAGACATAACTCAGATGATTGATACTCAATAGAGTGTGACTAACTTAACCGAAGACGTATGTGAAAATAAATAATGTACTGATGATCTCGTGTCGCTAGTTACAGCAGATTACTGACTAGTTATTACGTAATTAGCTATCTAAATTCTAAACACGTTAAATAGATGAAGAGTTACAATCATAAACTTACTAGATAAATTACCAAATTATTTGGGAGAAACCAAGTTAAATGACAACTAGGAAAATCTGAAATCTAGTAGCCCATTAGCATTACATTGTTCTTTCTAAGGTTGTTCATAGTAACTATGAAGAACTGACTGAAATTCAGGAAGGCAAGACTAAATTAATTAATTAAGGCCAGACTAAATTAATTAATTTAATTAATTAAGGCCATACTAAATTAATTAATTTAATTAATTAAGGCCATACTAAATTAATTAATTAAGGCCAGACTAATGCGGAAGCGGTGTGAATCACTGGTTAGTAGGGTGCGGGGCAGCACCAACAGCATCCTGTCTATGGTAGCAAGCAGGCTAGCTTGTGCGTTTGTGAGCCACTGCAGCGGGCCAAGCACGGGCCAAGACATTTGTGACAAGACATGATAAATTATGTCTTGTCTATTTGTACTAGCATTTTATAACAAAACGGTTTTATCGCTCAAACTGTGATAAAATGTGTGACTCAAGTCATGTCACAGTAGGCCTTGCTCGCCCCGCTGCAAGGTATTGGCTGGGCCTGTCAAATTGCAGCAGTGATGTCACAAATTGTTTCTGTGTTAATGTTTTACTAACATAGTTTGTAAGTATTTTGGTACTAACACTATCCGCCTTATTACAAAACAAGGTTTATCTTTAGACCCAGGTTTAAGCCATGGAGCCATTATTGAATTTCCAACTATATTCCGTATGGTAAAGTTCCTAATACAAATCTGACAACTTAATAACGAACTAAGTTTTCAGTATTGTTTAAAGAACGGTATTTCAATCACAGTTCCGTTCTTATTACAAAAACTGGCATGTCAAAATATAAATCTTGTTTTGTATATATTATATAAGACGGTATGAATCTTATTGCCTGAATTAAATGATTCAATTAAATTAAATTAATTAAATTAAATAGTTTTACTAGAAAAGCAGTTGAAATCTTTAACAACGTAATATACCATATTAATTTTTTTATTGATAATCACGCTATAAAATGATACATGATAAATTTATTTGCCATAAAAATACAGATGGGATTTATTATAAAATTGTGTAAGTACATTGTATACATCTGGTTCTATGTTAAAATCTGTACTCAAGTATAAAACCCTGCCTCTTAAAGTAGGTAAACCTACATTTCTTAAGAGACAGCCAAATATACTAACATCAATCATGAAAGACTTAAGGATTACCCATTCAAGTACATAGTACTAACAGCAGTAGCAATAAGTACTTTAAAGACTGGTGTTAACCGGCCCTCCATTGATTCCCATGTGGCGCCATTGCGGCAGGATGTGCAACAAGGAACACTGTGCAAGCTGTAACACAATCTTGAAAGGAAATCATTGTATTTCACCATCAATTAGAATCCAGTTTTAATGGATAGGAATGTTGTTGCCTGTTGCGAATTTTATATCGTCAGTGCGTGGAGGAGCTCCTGGCTAAGTAAGAACAGCCACACGTGTCCATCAATCAGGTTAAGCTACGCTTGCCACGGCCAGTCCGTAGATGGGTGACCATCCATTACATATCGAGAATTCGAGACCCCTCCGTACTTCGGAAAGCACGTTAAACCGCTTTCATTCGTAGATCTTTGACTAGTAGGAGCCCAAAAGTAAGACAACCAGTCTTACCAAGGGGTGTCGTCTTACCCAGTAACTGGGTTTTGGTCAGATAGGCATTTGCTCCTTGTAAAATGCTGGTATTCAGCTGCATACGGTTAGTCTGGAAGCAGACCCCAACATAGTTGGGAAAAGGGTAAGCAGATTGATTGATCTGCATTTCATTCAAGCAATTTTGTTTTATAATCGAGGTGAAATAATTTGAACTGATAGCAAAAGTTTATAAAACACAAAAGTATTAAAAATCTCATCCCATACCAAGCCGGTCTACTCCGAAACGATAATCCGAAGTATCGGCCGAATGTTCGGCCGTTTCTTGACGTCCAAAGTTTCCCTATTTGACTTTACCTGACGTCAAGTCACATTTTTGACTTTGAGTTATCTCTTTGGTGGTAAGAAGAACAGGGTGTAAAGTTCGCTCATCCACCATAGAAAAGGGAGGATCCTCCGACCAGACGGGTGTTGTGTCTGGTGGGCAACTGCCCGACGGTTGATGTCGGGACGTTGTATATATACTAGTTGCGTGGTAAACTCTGCTTGCGCGATGCAGGATTTGCGTGACGTCAGTGTGACGCGTAGTTCGCATGTAGCGATGTTGATGCCGCTACATCTCTTTGACTGTCGCTTTTTTTACTTTCGCCTTAGTCAGCCATAGTTAGCCGTAGTCAGGAATCGGCCGAACATTCGGCCGATACTTCGGATTTATCTTCAGAGTAGACCCCCAGGTCATTAAGATTGGCTTTTCATTTTACTAGTTTATGAAATATAAAACTATAATTTCCAACTCTTGTCTGCAAGGACCAAAAAAAATGTTCACAAATAAGTTTAAAATTTTCTCTGCCTCTATCTAACATAAACCTTTCCTTGTCAACAGTGGATAACGCCAGAAGAATGTGCAGTATACAGCAGAGACCAGAGGCCGCCTCTAGTCATCCCTCGAATCACACAGTTCAGGGCTCCCCGACCAAGGGCACAGCCTGTTGGACATGGATATCATCATGAGGTAAGAAACAAACTTGAACTTGAGCTCTACCCACTACATGTCTGCCGTGTACGTACGTTATGCTGATTCAAAAATAATGCATAAAGCAAAGCAAAATGTCTCCTCTTCCTTAACACAAACTCAAAACATTTATTTCAATTAAACCTATTACAGGCACTTTTGAATTGTCAAAGAGTCAATCAGTTAGTCAGAAAGTTGAAGCTATTGGCCCATTCCAAAACGTAGATCTCTATAGAGAAGAACAGGCAAGAAACTCCAAGGACACTCTTTTAAATCAAAATGTTACAAAATCCTGGGTTCATTATTCTTGTTGCTTCTATATGTGAGAACAATGTAAAAAATTAAATTACTTATTTAAAAAACAATACAAAATATAAGATTAAAAGATTACAAATAAGCCCTGGCAGTTAAGAGAAGACCAGTCTCAACTGACGGCGCCCGTTCACGAACATGACGCGTGGATCAGCACCATCCAATTCAACCATTTTGTAGGGAACCGAATGATCCAACACACGCGCCACCATCAGCGAACCATTTAAATGAGCATGACATACTCTCTACTGCCACGCTTTTTTAAGTCAACATACATCTTGTCATAATAAACGGCTCCATGGTACACACATTAACAAAATTGAAAAAATGCTTCTAAATTATACAAAACTATAGCTTGTAATGTATTTCAAAAATTAATGAAATTTTACTAGCAAAAGGAAAATCATTATTTAACGTTGCAACACATGACCACAACGAGGTATATTTAGCTAATACCCGAAGACATAAGGTGCTGATAACGCTACGTATACATACGTTGCATTCCTTATACAGTTATGCAAGTACAGTTCAATATTAAATAACCATGATTTATGTAGTTTATGTAAAAAGAGCTTTTGTACCTAATTCTTTAAACCACCAACTAAATAAGAAATATCGTGGTCTGACCTGCAAAAATAAACAAGAAAGAACTATCCGACACACTTCTTTCACTCACTCACTTTTTTCTGAAAAGCTAATGAAGTTTCTGATAAGTAAACCAACTGTCTTGTAAGCTTTTATTTACGTACCTACTCAATTTCTGTTATGACAATCATACATAAGTTGACATTCTATATAGCTTCTGGGCGGGAAATTATCAAAAAACTTCTCCCGCTCTGGGCGGAGCGGGAGGGCGTGTCAGACTTTTACTGGCTAAAACCCACCCGTGTTCCTTCATTTGCCTGTGTGCCAGGGCCACGATATCCCTTTCGGACAAACTCGCAACCCTGGCAGGCCCTAATGGACCCCGTCAATTCGTGCTGACATCTCTTTGAGGCGCGCGTGGAATACAACGCGCCGTCGACCCGGGCTTGCGGACGGCGAGCTACCCATCGCTCACCGTCCGCAAGCCCGCGCCTACGGTGGCCGGAAATCGGAACATTCTATATAGCTGAGATCTTGCATTAGGTACAACACTTGAACTCCTGTTACACAAACTAGAGGGCGTTCTAACTGTTTTTTTTTTCACCTGGATATTCATTGCAAAATATAGAGATGTGTTAAGTAGGTACCAAACTATTTTCCTTGTCCAGCAAACACAAGCAAACAAAATAAAAGCGTGCCCTGAGTCAGCGCGGACCGCAGGACCATAGGTCTGTGTTAATTTGTCCGATTACTGCTTGTCGTGCTGTTAATTTATGCGCAAGCGCATACATTGTGTTGTTCAACCGTTCTAATATGGCGGCGGGCGAGGCAGAATGTAGGGAACAGCCGTAGGACCAGTTTGGAAAGACCATTCTCCTCACGTTTCCAACTCATAAAGTGCTAAGTAATATAAAATGTAACTTTCGGAAAACTTAAAAGCTTCCAAAGCCTGAAAGGAAGGCAATCTTTGTTTATCTCCTTGCTCGTCTCTGATAGGTTGTCTTTATTTTTGGGGTTCCGTCTCTAAAGGTAAAAACGGAACCCATATAGGATCATTCAGTTCTGCCTGTCTGTCCATCCGTCGTAGCCAATTTTCTCCGAATCTACGAGACCGATTAGTTGAAACGTGCTATACATGTGAATTTCTGTGACCCAAACGGTCCCACGGACGTGTAACGTAAATAAATTAATTTTGAATATGGGGGTCACTTTGGGGAGCAATTAGAAAATTAACAAAAAGTTTTGCAGACGGTATCGTGTGACATATCAAATGAAAGGACTTGTTGTAAGGATTACAGATATATAAAAATAAAAAAAACCTCCAAAGTTATTTTAAAAAATTACCATCGCTTATGTCCGAAATTACTGAGCCTAAAATAAAATAAAAAACCAGAAAATTGTTCTTTACTTATATATTACAGGAAAACCTATAAGAAGTCTATGTTCCTAAAATAACATAGTACATCACTCAATAAACTGCCGACAGAGTTAAAAAGTCTAGTTTATACAAGTGGGTTTCAGACTAAGCTTAAACGGTTCTTGTTAAATAAGTGTCTATATTCTATTGATGACTTATAAATTAATACAAAGGTTGAAGTAACATAATTTTATAGATTTGAAATGAATAATGAATTTTTATGAATTGACTTATGAATTATGACATTTACTTTTATATTTTTGTTATTTTTTTATTTTTATGTGATTTTGTATAATTATAATGATTTAAATATTGATTGCATGCATGTAATATGTTTAGTTATAGAAATTCAGACACGATGTGAAAATTGTTATTGAATAAATGAATTGAATTGAATTGAATATTGTGCGTACAATCTTATATTTGCACTTGGAATGTATGAGGGACATGTCTTCTGTTGAAAGTAGTATGTTTGTGCAACTGAGGTTTTGTGTCCCTCACTTCAAAGTTGCTTTTTAGTTAACTCTCTCGTCTTACCTGAGATATCATTAACCATTATTTCAGACTGCAAATCACCCACATTTTCTAGGTTTTGTCCGATCTATATTTCTGTAATTCATCTGTCCAATGTATTAATATAACATGGCGTCGTGTTCTTGTCCAATGACGTGCATCCGGCGCGCCCTTCATGTCAATATATCGTTTCAATGCGAGCGATTCATTCGCGAAATTCAAATAGATTTCAGCATCTTCACATTTTCTATAAAATGCGATTTGGTTGGCCCGGGAGACTTTGGAAGGATACTACAGATTCGAAAGTTTTAAAAACGGACTTTGTCGAGTAGACAAAAACAAACAAAGTTATATCCATACTTTCTTATTATACAGGGTGTAGAGGTAGGTTCAGTATCGACAAAGGAACCCAGGCAAAAAAAAAAAAAAAAAGCATAAAAAATTCTTGGAAGATCAACCTAATTTAGTACCTTAAAATAGCAATCGTTTAGAATTAAAATCATTTTATTTGTTTAAATGCTTTAATTATTTAGCTACTATCGAACGCAACTAAATACCTACGCCCGAACACTACGCAATTGTTTTTTTTATGTTTTTATTTTGATTTTTTTTAATTTTTCCTGTGTTCCTTTATTGATACTGAACCTACCCCTAAGCTATGGCACGCAATTCCCAAAGGCAAAACCCTGTATTACCCCCCCCCCTGTACTATTAATATTATAAATGGGAAAGTGACTGTCTGTCTGTTACATTATTTTTAACCTCAGAACAGATTTAATTTTGACAAACCATGACCAAGCTAGGTTATAGGATAGTACTCGGTAGTACGTCCCGTGGGATGATTTTAGACTTCTATGTAACCGCTGGCAAAATAAACTATAAAATAAAATTAATATTGGTTTAAAGCAAAGTATTTATTGCAACTTACATTGGTTTAAGCTGTTTAACTAATTATTTATATCTTTATTCTCAAAAATAATGTATTATTAAGCCATTAAGCCAAGTCAAGTCAAAATAGTAGATACGCTTTTTAACCGACTTTAAAAAAAGGAGGAGGTTCTCAATTCGGATGTTTGTATTTTTTTTTTATATTAGTTCGCGCATAACTCCGTCGCTTGCCAACTGATTTGAAAATTTCTTTTTTTGGTGGAAAGGGTATTACTTCCCAAATGGTCCCATGAAAATTTTATCGAAATCGGACAAGCGGTTTTTGAAAAATCAACAAACATCTAAAAATGTATCTACACTGTCTACATTAACGATCTTTTCGTTTACTCTGCATTGCGTTTTTTGTTCGCGCATAACTCCGTCATTTACGAACCGATTTGGAAAATTCTTTTTCGGCACTAAAAAGTGAAAGTTAAAATGGCTCAGGCGCAAAACGTCTCTTTCGCAAAATGTCCCCTGGTCGTAAAACGTCTCTTTCGCAGAATGTCTCTTTCGTAAAATGTCTCTTTCGCAGAATGTCTCTTTCGCAAAATGTCGCGCCAGGGACTTAAGAATAAAATGTTGATTTTCAAAACAAAAAATCATTTATTAAAACTATAGTGCAATTATGATGTAAAAATTTTGGTACTTAAATTTACTAATAAAAGTGGGACTACTTTCTGGCGGTGCATAAATAGGCTAGACTGTAATGCGTCACTAACATTAGACAAAACAGGAAAAATTATCATTAAACTGAAATCAGTGCATACATGTGAGTCAATGGAATTTAAAAATATAATTAAAGAACACATAACATTATTAAAACATATTGTTTGCAAAGATTTTCGCCCCATACAGGAAATTTACGAAGAAAATGATAAAACTGATAAAAAGGTGGCGGAGCTGACATAAACGTGCCATCTGCAAAATAGGATCCGGGTTTCTTCACAATTTTCTTTCCCAAACGTGTTGCAAATACCAAAATTTTTTCACTTTGTCCATCTTCACAAATATGGAAATTTTTACTGGTACAATTGCAGTTTCGGTACTGGTATGTTGTAGTCGATCTACGTTCAAATAAGACTTTCGTGCCCTATTTAAAGTGTCTTTAATTGATTTAAACGTAGGAATTCGATAGTGTTCACTATTGGTTATTTTGTTACGAATTTTTATATCATTTTCTTTTTTCAATAAAAAGTAACAGACAAAACACAGCTCGGCAATTAATGAATGACACATACATTTATAAGTTTTTTTCTAACTACCCTCACATATTATTATAAATGTTGCCATCACTGAACTTTAAATTGTACCAAAATATTATTTTTAACTGAATCAAAATAGTTTTTTTTTATTTGGAATACATTCTTAAGTAAATTTAAGTACCAACATTTTTACATCATAATTACACTATAATTTTAATAAATGATTTTTTGTTTAGAAAATCAAAATTTTATTCTTAAGTTAGAAGAGACATTCTGCGAAAGAGACATTCTGCGAAAGAGACATTTTACGAAAGAGACATTCTGCGAAAGAGACGTTTTACGACCAGGGGACATTTTGCGAAAGAGACGTTTTGCGCCTGAGCCGTTAAAATTGATTGTTCTTGTTAATTGTTATATTGTTGTTGTTGATTGATGTTGTTGTGTATGTTGTTGTTTGTCCGGTTTATTTTCTTAACCTTCCTAGATCGCGTTAAATTTTCAATTATATTCTGTCTGGTTTGAAAATCTGTTCCAATATGTAAGTTGCACTAGCGAGCCTACCACTAAAGTTTCTTCAGCTCGTCTTTCAATTGTTTTATTTCCCTAGTGTCGCGTTCGATTTTGTATTCTAGTGTTTGCCGGTCACGACGATCAAGTCCTTGTGTGTTCTGCAATACATCCTGATTACGGGATATTCGGCTCCCTACTGATGCAATTTTGTCCCGATTTATCATCTGATTTGTCTCCGTCAAATCACTCCACTCCATTTTTTCTCCGCGTCCTTTCTTCTCCATTTTCGATTTTTGGCACAGTCTCTTCTGATGATGACTTTGTGTAACAACTTATTGTGACAGGTTATCGTAGTGTACTGAATTGTTTTCTTATGCTCTGCGCTTTATAAACCTCCCCAAGACCTCGCAAGCTCTTGTCCTCAATTTATCACTGAAGCGGTTTTGTGGTTTTCCTCTGAATGTGACAAACACCCAGAGGAACTTTCATTCAGTATTTACAACCAGTTGGAAAATATTTAACTGAAGATTTTGTTTTAATAGTAAATAAATGACTTATGCACGCAGGTCCGCAGTTTCTACTGGTCTTTGTAAAAGAGGATAATGGTTGGTGGCCGCAATCCGGCTCGAAGGACCATGTTGATATACAATACTCTTTTGCAGTTTTTAAACATAATCAAACTCCAGTCGTTCGTTCGAAATCACGTGGTCGACATTTTGGAAACGTGACTTGAAACATGTTAAGATGATCTTAACATTTCAGGTAATAGAGAAATGTGGTCAAAGGAGCAATGCAATAAACGTTACTGCTGCACTCAAGTTGTAATCAAAACTAAAAACGTAATCACAAATGCAGGTGTCGTAGTCACTCGTATAGTATTCTTGTACGGTACTAATGCAATAGACTGAAGTGCCATTAAGCATATTAATGAGACTAGAAGACTGAATATTAGTTACATTAACTTAAGTGATTGTAGTTATACACTTATTGAATCCTATTAGAACGGTTCGTATACTTTTTATTAACCAAATCCTTTTTCTTAGGTAAACCTACTAAGTAAGGTACTTTCTTAATATTTAAAAGCAACCCCCTTACATTTTCTGAATATTTTAAAAGAACTTGCAACATCTTTCTGCGGGCCGAGCACGGGCTGCCCAAGACATGATAAATTATGTCAGGTCAATTTGTACTAACATTTTATGACAAAACAGTTTTATCGCTCAAACTGTGATAAAATGTGTGACTCCAGTCATGTCACAATAGGCCGTGCTCGCCCCGCTGGTCTGGATCCGGACTTCAAAACTAGAAGCAATTAAAAACTCTGCTCGGCGAAGAATTGCCAAATTAACTGTAACCAACATCATTGTAAAGTATGAAATTACTAACGACCATAAAATAATATCAACCGAATTTTGAGGGTTAAGCGTTTTGCAAGCGATGAGCTGTCAATTCCGCAATAAATCTTACACGAATACATCTTTCGAACGATGTTAGTTCTGCATGTAATGATTGATGCACACGTGCTCTGCATCACTTAAGTTTACACGTAATCTTGAAGGTTTGTTTACATAACAAAAGTATAAAAACGTCATCAGTATACAGGGTCAAATTAAATTAGCTAGCGAAACTCCGCAGACGTGATGGGTATGGATATCTAAACACGAAAAAATAAAATTAAAAAGATTTGATGATTTTTTTGGGTCGACGACCGCTGTTTAATTTTGTTACTGGAAGTATGAGTGGAGAAAATCTATTTATTTTTATTTTATCGTATTTATTTATTGATGCTCATCACGTCTGTGAAATTTACAGCAAAAAAAAAAACTTATTTCAAGTGACTACACTACCAACGGTTAATGACCCAAAAAACAAAAACTTATCAAATGAATTTCGTATTTGTTTTATCATGTTTAGATATCGATACCCATCACGTCTGCAGAGTTTCGCTAGCTAATTTAATTTGACCCTGTATACACAATTTGCATACTGAGCTTTAACGAAATTTCTGCAGTTTTGGAAGCAGAATTACGAATAATATGGCAACATTATAAGGGCAAGTTTTCTACGGAAATCTATTATGAACGAATGGTCGACAAACTGTGGAAATGTGGTTGTAAAGAGAACACAAAGTAACAGATTTAACTGGGCTATTTCCTCATACACACTTACCTACATTATACGTGGGATGATTGAAGTCTCAGGTTACGGCTAGTACCACAGTATAGTTAAATGCAGTAGTTTATAGCCATCGGACATATGACAGGGTCATCGTACGATACAAAAAACACGGCACATGGAATGGCATACGATTGTGTTACATTTAAAATTAGAATGCTATGTCTTAATGTTACATCCGAAGCTGCTAATATCATTATTACGACAGCTCAGTCTAACCCTTGTGAAATAGCGTTGACCGACTGTACACAGCTAGGCTGAGGTTCTACTACAGTTCTCATTGGAACTAGTGTGGCTACAGACAACACAATTATAATCAGTGCAGAGTAATAAAGCAAGATAACAATACACTTCCTAACATCAAATTGACGACCGGCCGGAGATAAGAGGGCACTAGTGATGCGACATTCATTGTTCCGTTCGCCGGAACTTGGCCGTAAATGTGGACTATATTTAGTTCGAGCTTTTATATATTTGGTTCGAGCTTTTATAGGTTGATTTGAAAGGAATGTGGATAACATTCTTCTTTAATTTAATAGTTTTGGTTTTTTGCAGTGTTTTGTGTTTCTGAATTTTTTTGGCACCTAATGTCATTGTTTCTTTCATAGTAATTTTCCTGATATCACTTCAAAAATAATAAAAAACTTATTTGGCTTATATTTTATTACATAAATTACTACAACTATTGCTCATTTTAAACGCTCATTGTTATACGTAAAGCACTAACCAGTTAATTGCTTACTTTTCATTTTCCTTATTTTATTACCTTTCGTTATTAATATAGCATGTAGTCTGCTTTGTGCTTGTGGCATATGAACGAACATGACATGCGTATGGAATATATTATAGTAACAGGAATACACGATGTGCCTATTTCCACGATCATGCTGATTTTCTGGTGTAGTTAATTCGTAGGGATACTTAACAATAGCATCATCATCATCATCATTCCAGCCGAAAGACGTCCACTGCTGGATATAAGCCTCATCCAAAGGGGGGGGTTGCCATAATCGCACGCTTGGCAGGCGGGTTGGCGATCGCAGTATGGTGTTAAAATGCATAGAGAACGCTGCTGCCCATTCTCTAGTAAGTCCCTTAGTCGACTTTTACGACACCCACGGGAAGAAATAGGGGAGTGCTATTCTTTACGTCCGGCACCACACAGACAAAATTAACAATACCATGGCAACAAATTTATAGATTCCAAACATTATTATTAAATATTTTTCTATTTGTTGGAGTACTCGTATTAATATATTTATCATTAAGGAAACATGTACCTAAATGATCACTGGTTTCCTTATTGACGAACTATTGATCGAATCCACTTTGTAATACATCATTAGCATTTGAAAACTAGTGTGTCGCAGCCATCAGAGATATATCGACACATTTGCGGAAAAATATCGACAAAAACCATCGACTTACGCCCATCACTAAATAGTATCGCTACAATGACACAACTGCAGTCAGTGTGTCACCCGCTCGACGAACAAGACGAATTTATTGTCGTTTTCCATTAAATATTACCTTATTTTACACATTCATACGTTAAGTTGGACATTGATAATGTAACAAATATGTGTCCTAGGGGTGTAGTGTGAAATTATAAGTTAAACAAAGTTTTTTAAAGTTATATTATGTTTAAACTGATAAAAGGCAAGACATGGTTCCGAGAGGTAAATATTTTAATATTATTTGATCAAATAAACTGTTTTAAAGGAGTGGCTACAGCGTAGGTAGGTTGAGCAAACTAGTCGCGTGGTCACGTACAGGATGGGTGACCTCTCCTCATCCCAATTGTGCTTGGAGGGTCTCATAGAGTATCGATGATAGTTTGATTAGGTATACCCATTTGATACATTACAAGTATCTCCAGCCATACTATAGGGACCCTCTGGTCAGAAGGCTCTCGCTCCCTATGAAATACCAAGTCACCAACATCTGATTAGACTAAAAACCATCCCAAAGATTCTCGAAAACATAGTCTCTTGTTACAAACTATGTAATAATAGCCCACGCCATGGTTAAAATAAGTACTAACCAGTCAGCATGTTGGTTGCGGGGCTTAAGTGCTCAAGGTAGGCCAAACGCACCTACAGTATCTAATGAATCCGTTTCTACAGTACCTAACGAATCTCTCTCTACAGTACCTAACAATTCTCTCTCTACTGTATCTAACGAATCTCTGTCTACAGTACCACGAATCTCTCTCTACAGTATCTAACGAATCTCCCTTTACAGTACCTAACGAATCTCTCTCTACAGTATCTAACGCATCTCTCTCTACATTATGTAATGAATCTCCCTCTCCAGTACCTAACCAATCTCTCTCTACAGTATCTAACGAATCTCCATTTACTGTACCTAACGAATCTCTCTCTACAGTATCTAACGCATCTCTCTTTACAGTACCCATCTTAATATGCCACACATACGGCGTTACAAAATATATAAACACTAAAGTACCTACCTACCAAACAGCTAGCTACTAGTTCAATACAATACCATATAAAGAGGTCACGAATTAGATGGGTAACCGTGATTCATTGCTACTAAACTATGTGTCACTAACAACAAAATATTGTAACAAATAATTGTCATACGAGTATACTCCATCAACACCGCGTATTTATTACGACATAATATTCGTAAATTGTGTTCAATCAATTTGCTCAGCCATTTCCCAACTATCTCGGGGTCAGCTTCCAGTCTAACCGGAAGCAGCTGAATACCAGTATTTTACATGGAGCGACTGCCTATATGACCTCCACAACGTAACGTTGCCCCACACTAGGAATTACTCCTGTATTGTGGGTGCCTTTACAAACATTTAAACTCACATACACAAACAGCCAGACCCAGAACAACTACTTGCAGGTCATACAAATATTTGTTCCGTGCGGGAATCGAACCCGCGGCACGCAGCGCAGCAGTCAATCGCTTAACCACTGCGCCAACCGTGCCGTCAACTGGTACTTAGTAACAAGACGTACCTCTTGGTAAGACTAGTTGTCAGAATTTTCAGCTTCTGTTCTGACTACCCGTAACGACTATCATATGTCTACGAATAACAGCGGGACCAACGGCTTAAATAATAAAAAAATCTTTATTGATACTAAAACCTTTGACATTGCTAAGACTTAGGATACATAACTTGGTTAACTAAAGGTCAGTGTTCCTTTATTTGCCTGTGTGCCAGGGCCACATATCCCTTTCGGACAATCTCGCAACCCTAGGCTAGCATTGGCCCTAATGGATCCCGTCAATTCGTGCTGACACCTCTTTGAGGCGCGCGTGGAACGTGGCCTGGTCCTTATCGGACGGTGAGCTACCCATCGCTCACCGTCCGCAGGCCCGCACCTACGGTGGCCGGAAATCGGCTTGCGACTCCCGACGCCCGGGGCGTCTCCTGCGGGACTCCTAAACTAGGTGATAGAGTAAGTCACAGGACTTAGGAGTTCTGCTGTCACTGTGATACCAAAAGCCTTTTATGTTGTGTTCTAAGTTCTAACATATTACAAAAATAGTCATTGACATTGCCGGTTACAAAGTAAGTATATTAAAATTAATATAACTTACTAATAACTGATACTGGAAACGACTTTTGAGGTGTATATGTGTGTGTATGTTAAAGTGAGGGTGTGTATGTGCTTTCCGAGGCCCGGAGGGGTCTCGATATGTATTGAATGGTCACCCATCCATGAACCGACCGCGGCAAACGTAGCTTTACTTACCTTCAATCGACCCTTGCGGCTGTTATTATTTAGCCACGTAATTATGTACCTACCTACTTACGAAAATAATCACAAGAATCAATGAACTGGCGTTGATAAGGGCCCGATGATTCATAGGCTGTCAGCTGTCTTGTTTATATTTGCAATGGAACCGTTCATTTGTCTGTCATAGAGGAGTTGAATACTAATTTTGGAGATTTAACTACTGTTAACTTAACAGCAAACGAATTCAAAATATGAAATTGAAGAAATAGCTAAACTTGTCACTAGAGGAGAGCAGGATTCACTTGGACTTTCGTAAGTAAAGCGTCTCATATGAATATGAACTTCATTCGTATAACGTTAATGCTCATTTTTGTATAAAACACTTGCTCATACTCGAATATGAACATTAAATGCATATGTATAACATTCAAATTCATATGCGTCGCTTATCGTACTAAGCAAGAAGTGACGCCCGTGATTATTTTCTTAGGAGTAATGTTTTTGCGGTAAATTGCAACAGAGATCTAAGGGAAGGCAAATTGAGACCTTATCATGCAACTGTTAAGAAATACCAACATAATAGTAAGACAATGATTGCTCCTTAGAAGAACTCTCCGCTGTTACTTCATCTAGCTTCTTCTGCTCTCGTTATTTATAATAAAATATCCGATGTCATAAGAAATACCATTAAAAAAAATCAAAAATTGTTTTCATAAATTATTGGTTGAGAATTCGGATGATTACTTAAATGATAAAACACGGTTACTACTGTACTCTATTAAAAATCCAATGTATTGCATGTAAAGAATTATTGATACTATAATGAATTTAATCTCTCAAATATATTGCAATTACATATTAAAAACAAACATACAGCCGACCACAAAACCTCCTTCTTTTTGGAAGTCTGTTAAAAATAGGAATTGAACCTACTTTTAGCTAACTCAAATGGCCGAACACAAAACCTCCTCCTTTCTGGAAGTCGGTTAAGAATAGGAATTGAACCTACTTTTAGCAAACTCAAATGACACCTAGTACCTGTATGGGTATAACTTGTAATAAATTAATAATAGGCGGATATCATTTTAACTTTCATATATTATGTCACAAAATCACATAAGTTACATTAAATAGGACGGTAACCTTATGAGACTATTTTTACAATTGGGTAGGTACACATTTTATACTTTAGGTACTTATTATATTAGATCAGTACCTAACTGCAAATAAACATACACACAACACATACACAACACACAACACAACACAACACAGGAATAGAATAGCTAAGAAATATGGTTTTAGAAAAGTAAATACTCATCTTTATTTATTTTGTGCAGACTTCCTTTACAGCGTACCGGCTCTCTTGGGCCAGTACTTTGTGGTGTATACTGTGTCCTAGTGGCAATGGCGGTGGAACTCCTTTGCAGCTTAATAATTACGGCGGACACGAAGTCTCTACCGTTGGACAGCTAGCTAAAGGGTCGCTGGATGATTTGGCCAGAGCTTCCGCGTTACGGGGCGTACCAGCTCTCTTTGGCCTGCCGACCAGAGTTTCCACTTTATAGTGTACTATCTCTTTGTGGCGGGGAATCTCCTTAGCAGCTTAATATTACGGCAGACACCAGGTGACTAGGCCTTTACCGTTAGACAGCTAGCATAAGGAGTCCGCCGAGCTGCTGGATACATGCCCTTTTATAGTATTCACAAATTTTCAACTTTGCCCGCCGTTTTCGACCAATCACAGAGCACCATACAGTTTTGGCTGAATATATATTAGCATAGCTATTAATAAACAAAACTTATGTAGTGAGACTACTTTAAAACTTAATGAGATAGTTTAGCAATATAGCTAGCGTTTATTTATAATGTTTTAAGTAAGATCTGATAAGATATTAGTATCCACCAATCACAGAGCGTCATACAATTTTGGCTTAATAATTTCTTTTGGAAGTGTTAATAAACAAATCTCATAAAGTGGAACTGTTTTAAAACATAATAAGATAATTTAGGAATTTAGTAAGTGTTTACTTGTAATCTTTACGTAGAGTTGATAAAATATCAACTTCGTTTGAAAGTTCCGAGAATTGTTTAGAAACAACTTGGTACATAGATATTGCTATGTAAAATCTAATAAACATTAAAGAATCATACTATTCATAATACCATATCAATTTGTAATGTTAAAGTTAATAAACATTTGTTTTGACTATCTAGAACCGCAAATCATGACTAGCTTGGAATCTAGTCTTTTAAGTCACACAATTGACTGTTAACATAAATTAACTATTTGTGAAATATTAATTTAGGGAGTGATGATTATATTTATTTTAAATTATAACTCTTCGTTTCACAAAATAATAATTTATGATAAGAATACTATAATTACAACATTTTGAAACGAAACGTTACCATAACTCAACGTCATCTGTCGTATGACAGCTGACATTGTCTTTGTTATTTACTAAAGTTCATGGTGTTTTACAACATCAATTCAACAGTGTTTACCTATAAATATGAATAATCTAATACATGCATGTATTTTCTTTTGTTTTGATATATTTTGTTTGTTTTTTATGGTGATTTTGTTTGTTTTTATTTTCTATTATCTTTACTGATATGTGTATGTCATCAATGACAAAACATAGCGCAACATATAATAATTATCCTTTAACCTATGTTTTACAAATAAAAAATTCTGATACTGATTCTAGCCGCCTTGAAAACTCCCAACTAATTCAATAACTTCAACAACATCTTCACCCATAACTAACTTTTCAATTGCCGCTTCGTCTTCATCATCATTATCATTAGCAGTCTTGTTCCAGTCACTGCTGAGTACGCCTACTTCCTTTTGTGCCATGCTTTCCTGGTCTGTGCGAGTTTCACCCAGGTCTTCCCCGCGATCTTCTGTAGGTCGTTCGTCGCTTCGTCTTACCTTGAAAATATGATTTCTCGAATAACAATACAAAGGAAAAGACCTTAGACAAGGGACCTCGTCCTCAAGTCCTGTCTTTGCAAAAGGAAACAAGTATCAGCCTGTCACTAAGACAAATACTATACTCCATTTGAAATACGATTAGATATTTAAATAAACTTGTTTACAGTCCGTTCAACCAATTTGAGTCCTATTCCTTAGGCATAAGGATGGCATTAAAGGCAAAAACGTAGTTACAATACCAACTGTTTATTACAGCTGCCATTTGTCATGCCACCAACGCAATAGAAGTCAAAATCGGTTGAATGGACTGTAAAAAAGGTTTGTTTAAATGTCTAATCTTATTTCAAACGGAGTATAGGTATGGCTCCACCAATGCGTCAGAAAAGAAAAACAGCTGACTGGTCTAACCTTCGGCTGCCTTGTTGGTCTAGTGGTCGAAGGCGGTACTGCTGAGCATGAGGCCCTGAGTTCGATTCCCGAGTCAGGCAAAGTGTTATTGGGGTTTTTCTATCTGGAATTTCTCAGTGGCAGCCGGGAATCTAGATTTGTGCCCAGTTGATGGCAACAGACTCGCCCCCTGTCACATAGGACTTAAACATAACTGGCGAAATGTGGGTGTACTAAAGGTGCGCCTCTGCCTAACCCTTTGAGAAATACAGGCGTGACGTTATGTTGTGTGGTCTAACCTACAATAGACTATACAGGGTCAAATTAAATTAGGTAGCGAAACTTCACAAACGTGATGGGTATCGGTATCTAAAAACGATAAATAGTTTTGATGATTTTTTCTGGGGTTAACGGCCGCTTTAGTGTTGTTACTTAAAGTATGAGTTGGATTTTTTTTATTTTATTATTTCATCGTGTTTGTATATCGATACCCATAACGTCTGTGAAGGTTTCTTACACTAAATGCGGACGATGACCCCACAAAAAATCAAATTAATTTCATTGTATATTCTTTTTATCATGTTTAGATATTGATAATTATCACGTCTGCAGAGTTTCGCTAGCTAATTTAATTTGACCCTGTATAATATTTCCGACTCTGGGGGTCTACTCCAAAGCGTTTATCCGAAGTATGGGCCGAATGTTCGTTTGTTTTATAACTTCCATAGTTGCCTTTTTTGACTTTGAAACTTTACCCGACTGAAAGTCACATTTTTCACTTTGGCTTATCTCTTTAACTGTCGTTTTTTTTTCCGCCGTAATCAGTCGTAGTTTAGCAACGGCCGAACATTCGGCCGATACTTCAGATTTATGTTCGGAGTAGACCCCCAGCTTCGGGAGTCAACGATTCGGAAATACTGATTAGTTAAACGGATATCAGATGCTTCCTGTATAGTATTTTTATTCACTCGCATTTATTATGTGGCTGGAAGCAGAACTTAACATATCCGACTCGAAGGACCCATATAAACGCGTGCTTTATGATAAAGTGGCCGCGTGGCTCTCGGTAAAGCATTTCGTAATAAATAAACCTTTAGTATAATTATCTATTTCATCATTACCATCATTTCAGCCGAAAGACGTCCACTGCTGTACATAGGCCTCCCCTAAAAGGAGGGATTTGCCATAATCGCCACGCTTGGCAGGCGGGTTGGTGACCGCAGTATGGTGTTAAAATGCGTAGAGAACGCTGCTGCCCATTCTCTAAGTAAGTCCCTTAGTCGCCTTTTATACCCACGGAAAGAAATAGGGTAATGCTATTCGTCATTACGTCCGGTAACACACGGGTCCACACGGGTATCTATTTACCGGTATCTAAACATTGTCTCATTCACACAAGAAGTGAGATAGCGCTGTCGCTAATGACATCTGTCAGTCACTACGATTGGCGGTAAAGGTTAAAAGTGAAACTGTGAACCCTGGCACACAGGCAAATGAAGGAACACAGTTGGGTTTATTCAGTGAAAGTCTGATGACACGCCCTCGCAGCTCTGGCCAGAGAGGGAGAAGTTATTTGACAATTTCCAAAACCAAAAAAAAATAATAATATGCCAGCATATTACTTTTAATAATAAATAATAACAAAAATCTTTATTGTAAACCACATGGTCAATAAAAACACAATAAAATAGTTACATATTACAAAAAAACCCTCATCCTTTAAAACAAGATTGAACAGGGTTCCCCTTAAGAGCGTTTACACCTTACGGCTTTCATACAAACTTTCAAACCCTTCTTTTTCGAAATGACAGAACCGATTTTAATGAAACTTCATACGCATAAGCAGGATACAAAGGTCTAAAAAGTTAGGTAAGAACATTTTCGAAATGTCTTATTTAAAAACAGATAACTGGAAATCTCTGTTTCTATGAAAAAAATCGGTCTAATTTGGCTGTAACAATATTTTTCGAAAATACTCTTATGCGTATGAAGTGTCATTACAATCGGTTCAAACATTTCAAAAAACAAGGGCTTGAAAGTTGGTATGAAATGCTGTATGGTGTAAACGCTCTTAAGATCCATTGTGACCTCATATTATCACTCAATGTCAAGAGTTGACCCCGAATGACATTCTATAAGCTAACGTACTTATAACCTGCTGTTTCTTTCTTCTTCGTGTCGCTGGTACGACTGCCATGCTATTCAAATTTTGTTGACTCAAATTTCGCCACTGCCACGGCGTTAACGGCAGCACCGCAAAAGTCACCTTGGCTGTATTTTTTGGGGCACAAAGGGCATAGTTTGAGACAGCTCCACATCCACACCCTGCCCTGTAATTAGTAGCAGTGGAACTCCTTGGGAAGAGGTTCTTTTCCAAGAGTTTGGTCGTCAAGCAGCATTACTGTGTTTCAGTTACTGTGATACACTATGACGTAGAGTGATGAGCTCATGGAACTTCCAACTTTGTCCCGATTAAGGGTGTTATGCAATGACGCACGGTCTTGAGTTTGGCGAACGTAATCTATGACGTAATAATAATAAGTGCTATAATGTAATGAGGTGGAATATGTGTCAGTTCCCTTTTACTCATATGATAATATCACGCCTGTATAACCCGAAGGGTTAGTTAGGCAGAAGTGTACCAATAGTACACCCACATTTCGCTATTTATGTAAGTCCCATGTAATAGAGGGCGAGCCTATTGTCATCAGGGCACAAATCCAGACTACGAGCTACTACTGAGAAATACCAGATGGAAAAATCCAATAGCACTTTGCCCGACCCAGGAATCGAACCCAGGACCTCATGCTCAGAAGAAACGCTTGTGACCACCACAACGAGGAATCTCGTTTATTAAATGATAAACAATTATACTCCCAAATGCTCAACACAGAGTTACGTCAGGAACTCATGCTATATGGCGATAGGAAGTTATTCAGAGCGTTATACCTACAACATTATATTGAATATGCGAAACCTGAATATACTCGTAGTTGGTTCAGAATAACGAACTGAATCGATTTCAATAATTTTTACACCATGTTATATTTTGTCCTAAAAATATTGAAGTGTGATGGAAAATGTTATCACCATTTAATTACTTACAATACAATCGCCGCACGGTTAGGTACCTACTGCCAAATTATTATCAATGAGCGCAAGACGACTCTGGAGGCGCGGGGACGCCGTTAGCATGTTTTGGTACGGACAACCCGGTAACATAACAACCTTAGTTTGCTTGTTAGAAAAAACCTACATCTTTTCAGTAAGCTAAGTAACAGGCATAATTTTAATACTAGAAATAGGAACAAATTAGATCAACCACGTTTCAGATTGTCAAAAGTACACACTTCTTAGGGGTATTGTGTAAAATGTTATAATAAAATACCACTCGGTATTCTTCAACTAAATGAGAAGAAATTTAAAACTTGCATTAATGTAGACAAGCATATTATAGGTTGGATGACTAAATCGTAGATAAAAATGCTTGGCTTAATGCTGGTCCTGCTCCACAACCACTTGGGCTCACTTGTTAAAATTATAATATTTTGAAGAGATGCTTCCCCCCTTTTATGTTCTGACATTACAATCATATTTATTATATAAAATGTACTTAATCAAGTTTTAGTTGTTGAATACTTCAATAGGTAATAATGTTTTTCCTTTTGCTAGTAAAATTTTATTGCAAGCTATAGTTTTGTACGAGTATAAAGCATTTTTTAAATTTTTGTAAATGTGAAGAAAAGGAGGAGTATAAAGCACCTTCCATGGAGCCGTTTATTATGTTATGATGTATGTTGACTTAAAAAAGTTTGGCAGTTAAGAGTATGTCATGCTCACTTAAATATCTCGCGCGTGTGTTGGATTATTCGGTTCCCTTCAAAATGGTTGAGCTGGATGGTGCTGATCCACGCGTCATGTTCGTGAACGGGCGCCGTCAGTTGTGACTGGTCATCTCCTATCTGCCAGGGCTTATTTGTAATCTTTTATATTTGTATTGTTTATAATTTTTTTTTTTTTTTTACATTGTTCTCACATAAAGAAGCGACAAGAATTTTGTACCTAGGATTTTGTAATATCTTGATCTCAGATTATCTTGATTTAAAAGAGTGTCCTTGGAGTTTCTTCCCTATTCTTCTCCATAGAGATCTACGTTTTGGAATGGGAAAATAGCTTCAACTTTCTGACTAACTGACCGACTCTTTGACAATTCAAAAGTGCCTTTTTTTTTTCTATTTTTCTTTTTTTTTGGGTGGGAAATTATCAAATAACTTCTCCCGCTCTGGGCTGAGCGGGAGAAGTTATTTGACTATCGTATCAGAGCGTATCAGACTTTTACTGACTAAAACCCACCCGTATTCCTTCATTTGCCTGTGTGCCAGGGCCACGATATCCCTTTCGGACAAACTCGCAACCCTGGCAGGCATTGGCCCTAGCGGACCCCGTCAGTTGGTGCTGACAACTCTTTGAGGCGCGCGTGGAATACGACGCGCCGTCGACCCGGGCCTGGTCCTTATCGGACGGTGAGCTACCCATCGCTCACCGTCCGCAGGCCCGCGCCTACGGTGGCCGGAAATTGGCTTGCGACTCCCGACGCCCGGGGCGTCTCCTGCGGCGACTAGGGGCGCGAGGGCGCGAACCTTGCCTCTCCCTCACGCGTTCCGCCTCCTCCTTCGCAAGCATTACTGCTTCGCAGAAGGAGGTGACGGCCTCCCATGCACTCTCGCTCCGAACCATGGCCTGAACCAGGGCCGGACGCGAGAGATCGCCGCCGCCGATCGCCTCCGTGAGGACACGGCGGTGCCCCGCCCAAGCTGGGCAGACCACCACCGTATGCTCCACCGTGTCCTCCGGGCGATCCACACAGTGGTGACACCCGGGCGTTTCCTCCCGCTTTATCCTGAACAGGAACCTCCCGAAACAACCATGTCCGGTGAGGACCTGCGTCAGGCGGAAGGTGTGGACGCCGTGGCGCCTCTCTAGCCACTCCTCAAAGAGGGGACTTATCGCCACAATTGTGGCGTGCCCAGCGCTGGGTTGCGACAATCGCACTCTCCATGCCGCCATAAGATCCCGCCGGAGCTCTGTCCGCTGTGCCGTGATTTCTCGCGGCAGCGGAGTTTCACCCCGGCGTTATTCAAAAGTGCTTGTAATTGGTTTAATTGAAATAAATGCTTTGAGTTTGAGTTTGAGGTTATAACTTTGTGATTTTTCATGATACGGTTTTGAAATTTTGTACATAGATTCTTTACATAAAAATACTAGACACGTGTTTCGGGTTTCGCATATACGAGTACTAAAACTAATATTGTATACTAGTACGAGTATTCGGGAGAACAGTAACGAAATCCCGATCATTAGATGCAGTTACACGATTTCAATCAATCTGCCCGCCTTTTCCCAACTATGTCGGGGTCTGCTTCCAGTCTAACCGGATGCAGCTGAACGACTACCTATCTGACCTCCACAACCAAGTAACTGGGTAATACCCCTTAGTAAGACTGGTTGTCAGACTTTCGGGCTTCTGACGACCTGTCACGACTGTCAAAGATCCACGAATGACAGCCGGGCTTAACATGCTTTCCGAAGCACGGAGGCGTCTCGGTATGTAAAGATGGTCACCCATCCACGGACTAACCCCGGCAAGCGTAGCTTAACCTGATGGATCGACCCGTGCCCGTGTTATTAATTAGCCACGAGCTCCTCAGTTATACGATTTGATATTATGAAAAAGTAAACAAAATACAGGGTCAAATTAAATTAGCTAGCGAAACTCCGCAGACTTGGGTATCGATATCGAAACATTATATAAAAAAAGAAATTAATTTGATGAGTTTTTTTTTGGGTCAACTACTACTGTAGTCACATTAAATATCAGTAAAAAAAACACTTTTTTTTTGTGTATAAGTATGTCACAAAAGTGTTGGGTATCGATAACTAAACACGATAAAATAAAAATAAACAAATTTCCTCAACTCATACTTCCAGTAACAACACTAACAGGAGTCGTTGACCCCAAAAAAAATCATTAAAACTTTAATTTTATTTTTCTCTTAGATATCGACATCTACCCATCACGCCTGCGGAGTTTCTCTAGCTAATTTAATATATATATTCCCTGTATATTCGTGTTATGTTTCTAGTCCGATATAAATGCTAAATCAACCAAGTGGCGAGCGGACGCCGTCATCGACTATTTTTCCTTATTTGCCATTCGCTCATAAACTGTACTGGCCGGGTTATTAGGTAAAAATTAAAAGGAACGTTTAAAATTAACCATAGTGAGGTCCGCTGAAAAAGGGTTAAGTACATAATTATATCTATTTCGATTCGTTTTCAATAACAACATTTACATTATCTGTTTTATCCTACCTGTCCTTATTTATGAACCTAACAGAGGCAATCAACAATTAAATTATTACAGTTTTCCTATTCAGCAACAACATTATTTGTTTGTTTGTTTATACAAAAGCTCTCTCGTTTCTAACCTCAGCGAAATATTAAATTTAGATTCAACAGTATACCTTCAATATGATGAAACAAGCCATTATCCACCACGCACACAGGCCTAGTGTGGTTTGGTGGATATCATTTTATTTAATATCACGCTAACTATTTAAATATTCTTTCTTTCTCCAGATAGATTACCTACTAACAGGTTATATGAGTTCCTCTATTTGTATATTTTATTTGACTGTCTAAGTCAATTTATTTTAATTTATTAGTGACAAAATCTACTAAATACAATGTTCTTTTATGAGTTGTATTGCAATAAGTGGTTAGCTAGCGACCTCAACAAATTGATTACTTTATTCTTGCCTGAGCAACCGGCAGCAAGTTTGGCATGCTCCCTTAGATGTCACTGCTTGCGGTAGCGTCGGGGGTCGCGTTGCCTCCTTCCCTCAAATATGGCGAGGGGGGTGATGGCTGATCTTTGCGTTATGCTCGTGAACGGGCGCTGCTTGTGGTTACTGGACGTCTTGCTGACCATGGTTTTGTTATTGTTATTAATAATTAACAGTTTTTATTTTACTTCGATGATGGCTACCTTATCATTTGTGACTTCGAGTTATAGCTGTAGCTTTATTTAAGCGGGCACGCCCGTTATGCCTGGAGGCTTTTATTTAGATACGTTTTATTTACGTTATTTCTGCTTGAGTATAGTTTTCGACGATTATTATATATATATTTTTGTATTATGGTGTGTGCTAGCTAACATAAGGCAAATAATTTAATTTAACGTTTTGTGTTGCGTAATGCAAATTATTTTACATTGTATTGTATAGATTCAAGTTTTATATGCGAACAGACAGCTGTGCTGCTGGGGAGTTTGTTGCGCCACTTCTTCTTCCCAGCTAAAGCACTAGGAAGTGGTGAAGGGTGGGCGTTTTTGGGGGACTGTCTCATGTCATTTTTGACGTTCGAAAAGTGCTGATTCTCAGCCTAGTTTGAGTAAATTACTTTTGATTTGATTTGATTCGTTATTATTATTATTATCTTTCACAATTTTATAATTAAGTATATATACACAGTAGTATGAAACTGATTTACATCCGTCACCTCACACTAGTTGTCTGGCATTTTTGCTGAACTGTTTGGCGCAGCCGCGAAGCACACTTTCCTGCAAATACCTTTAATTTTAATAGCTATGCTAATAGGACATAATCCCCCTTATTACAAAACAAGGTTTATCTTCAGACCCAGGTTTAAAACATGGAGCCATTATTGAATTTCGAACTTTATTCCGACTATAGTGAAGTTCCTAAACACAAAACTAACAACTCAGTACCGAATTAAGTTTTCAGTTTTGTATAAAGAACGGTATTTCAATCACTGTTACGTTCTTATTACAAAAACTGGCTCCATGGTAAACCATGGAGCCAGTTGCCAGGGATGAGAGCCAGGCATGTCAAAATATAATTCTTGTTTTGTAATAAGGCGGAGTGTGTTTTAAACCTATTTACGTTTTCTCTCATATGTGAATTTGTAAATCTTTTGAGAAATAAATATCTTTATCCGCACATCGAGCATTTACCTAACCACGATTTCCCATGATTTCAGGATGACATTCCAGAGCAGGGCTCCTTGCGCGGGCGCGGGTACGAGCACCTGAACAACTGGAGCCCTACGTCAGAGAGATGCCGCGCAGATCTCGACCTTGGGTACAACAAGGCTAGTTCTGACAGCCCGCCCTTCGCCAAGATTAACAAAAGATTGGGTAAGTGTCCAACAACCATACTAAATTAACATAGCTGAATAGTTAATCTTACACCACTACGTATCACTCAACGCGCCTATAAACTATTCTCTTCAATAAAAAAAATAAAAACAGAATTTAAACAATGTACAGTATACTTTTCACGTGGTTAATTTAACTTCACTTACTGCTACTACAGCATGACGCGAACCCATACGTTAGTCCGTTATACAAAAATCAAAGAAGTTATCACATCAAAAATCTGCATCACATCAGCAAAAAAAACATTAGTTATTATTGTGGTCGATGATTTTGGTGCACGGTAAAACTCTAACGAGTTTATGTTTGCGCCAACTTATAGGTATAAAAATTTAAGTGTACTACTGAAAAATATATATATAATAAAAAAATAGTCCTGGAAAGAACTGCTAATCAGTACGGCAAACAATTCGAAGTGTCGAGAACGTCGAAGCCCTATGAAAACCACCTCACGTCATTTCCAACCGATGCTGTATTCACTATATTATCATATTAATTCAAATAATCTCAATTTCCAGGTGGCTCCACAGAAAACCTTCTCATCAACCCCAGAAGACCGAATCATTTGCAGCTTCCAGCGTCTTCATCTGGAGACAGCCTAGATGTGGAGATTCGGGAGAGGGAACCGGCGTATGTCAGGAATAGGAAGTCCAGGTCAATGGTGGCTCCTAAGAATCGGATGCAGTCTCCTATACCAGCGCCTAGGTTGACCCTGCAGCAACCGTCAGAGGTCAGGATCTTACAAGTATATTGGTTTTACTTATCTTTTGCTTGAATCCACTAACACAAGATTTAAAGTTAAGACCTTAGTAGACCTAAGTAGTCTTGCATAAATCAGCAGTAACACTTAACTATCTAAAATCTAACATAAAAAAAAATATTGTTGCTAACCAACTAAAAATAAGCTTTAATATGAGCAACATGTTATACCTATTTTTATCATACATTTTGCTATGTGGTTCCCGGCAGTAGAACGGACATCAAATTCCTAGGTTCAAATTGTACAAAACCACGGATATTCGCCCAATCAGGTACTCCGTCTACAAAGAAACAATGATGTAACAGTCATCGGAAAAATTATATTATAAAGTTTGTTTTTTAATCCCAGACATTTCAAATCTTTGTTGGTTGTTTTTTTTTCAATTTGGAGTTTTTTTTTTACGTTTCCCCACATTAGGAATTTCTCCTGTATTGTGGGTGCGTTTACAAACATTTAAACTCACATACACAAACAGCCACACCCAGAACAATAACTTGTAGGTCATACAAATATTTGTTCCGTGCGGGAATCGAACCCGCGACACGCAGCGCAGCAGTCAATCGCTTAACCACTGCGCCAACCGTGCCGTCTGACATTTGCACCTGTCAAAAAACTATTTGGGATTAAAAAACGAAATTTAGTATAGAATCGCCTAAAGAGAGATACAATTAATGTTGAACTAAACTAACAAAATTATGTTTGTACGACTGCAAAGTCGATTATAGTTTTTATTTCTGTTGTAGTTTGACTAGTAGAAAATGTCTATGGCATTAAGTCCGCCTCTGTACATTTCTGTGCTTAAAGTATTAAATAAATAAACAGTAGAACCATTAGTACTAATATAATGTCATTCATTCAATGTTTTGATTTTCCACAGGTGATTCTAGAGAGTCCCATCAAACGCACCAAGTTCCTGGAAGGCACGAAGAAGACCAAAAAGAACTGGATAGACTGCTACATGGTCCTCACACCCACCGCTTTAGTCTTCTACAAGGACCAGAGGACGTATTATGCTCCTGTGAGTATTCAGCTTCATAGAATACAGACCATTCCTTGCTGTCCTTTCTCGGGTCGACTGTTGTGAATGAGAAGTGTTATTCTATCGTGATAAATACGTAACAGTTGGCTTTTAGATACTGTAAATTAGTGCTGTTGTATCGTTTGGATCTTGGGGTATTTTTAATGCTCCTCATGCAAATCACTTCAAAAGCCTTAAGCTCAACACACACAGAACGCGGATGCGGGTCGGGCGCGGGACGGGCGCGGTTAAGGACGGCAGTACGGCTCCCGCCGCCGAGCCCGACCCGCGCACGCGTTCTGTGTGGTGTCGTTCATAAAAATACAGAGAATTCAACCGCCGTACTGCCGTCCTGAACCGCGCCCGTCCCGCGCCCGACCCGCACCCGCGTTTTGAAGAAGTTTTTGAAGCCTTTTCCCTTTCTGATTGTATACATTCGGATTGTTTTAGTTGTTGAATACTTTAATAGGTAATAATGATTTTACTTTTGCTAGTCAAATTTTATTAATTTTTGAAATACATTGCAAGCTATAGTTTTGTATAATTTAGAAGCAACTTTTTTTTTTTCATTTTTGTTAATGTGAGTGCCATGGAGCCGTTTATTTGTATGTTGACTTAAAAAAGCGTGGCAGTTGAGAGTATTTCATGCTCACTTAAATGGCTCGCTGATGGTGGCGCGTGTGTTGGATCATTCGGTTCCCTACAAAATGGTTGAGTTGGATGGTGCTGATCTACGCGTCATGTTCGTGAACGGGCGCCGTCAGTTGAGACTGGTCTTCTCTTAACTGCCAGGGCTTATTTGTAATCTTTTAATCTTATATTTTGAATTGTTTTTTAAATAAACAATTTTTTTTTTTTTACATTGTTCTCACTTATAGAAGCAACAAGAATAATGTACCCAGGATTTTGTAATATCTTGCTTTAAAAGAATGTCCTTGGAGTTTCTTGCCTATTCTTCTCCATAGAGCTCTACGTTTTGGAATGGGCAAATAGCTGACCGACTCTTTTGACACTTCAAAAGTGCCTGTAATAGGTTTAATTGAAATAAATGATTTGAGTTGAGTTACAGCAAAAATTGTATCTTAAGGTTTTCGGGGGTGACGACTTTGATGAGCTCTCACTCCATCAGTTGGCCTGAGCAAATCCCTAAAATGTAAAATCCTGAGCTGAAATTCTAAACCCATATTTCATACCAAGTACACAATGAATATTAGACTATAAATCAATCTATCATTGCAGAAAGTATCTCGTCCTCCCGGCACGCCGCCCAGTCCGTCCGCGCCGCTCGCCGAGCTGGTGCTGCCGCTGAGGAATGCACACGCCACGCAGTGCATACAGAAACACACCAAAAGGTAACAAATTTTTATTTACTAGTATTTCGCTTTTTTGCAGATCACCTTGTTCAATTTCCCAAGCTAAACACAGGCATGGTAGTGCTGAAGTTGGCTGCAGTAACAATATCTGCCTTCTAGATACACTACAAAATATGTGGTCATTAAGGGTACACACCATCAAAACGGAAAATTTACAAAATAATATATATATTCTGCCGTGCTTGCCCTTACATCACGCCTTGTTTCCCTGAAGGGTGTACCTGTAGTAAATCTACATTTCACCAGTTATATTTAAGTCCCATGTAATAGGGGGCGAGCCTAATGCCATCAACCGGGCACAAATCCAGATTCCGAACTGCTACTGAGAAATTCCAGACAGAAAAACCCAATATCACTTTGCCCGACCAGGAAATCGAACCCAGGACCTCATGGTCAGCAGTACCGCTTGTGACCACTAGACCAACGAGGCGTACTTGACCTATGGTTGCCAAACATGGGCATTAACAGAACAACTAATTCAGAAAATAAACGTCTGCCAAAATAGTATAGAAAGTAGTGTAATTGGAGTTATGAGAAGAAACAAATTAGATTAGACGAAATCAATAGTATACTAAAAAGTATGTAAAACACAAAAATAGCGATGGACAGGACATAATATGTTAAGAGAGGAAAACGAGAAATGGACCAAATTAATAAAAGGGTGTTACCCGAGGGATAGAAAAAGGATAAAACAACGACAAGTGAAACGTTAGGGAGATAAATTTAAAAGAGTAGCTAGTCCAGAGTTGATTCAGAGGACAAGATATGGAAATCCTAATGATTTTACATATCTAGCCCTCGGGAGGGCTTTGTTGAAAGACAAGCGGTTTAAAAAAAAAGTGCACCGATCGTCGATATATAGGAAAAAATTGTAGGTATAATATAGAAAAATTATTTTAGAAACATTGTAGAACCAGCAACAAAGGCTTATTTTGTTTATTTTACACACCATCAAACTGAACAACTTTCCATAAGGGACCAACATCGTAATCGTGAAACCCTTAAATATATCCACACGATTCTGATACTTGCTCTATAGTTTAGTGTTAGTTTGTATTATGTACCCAGTCACCGTAAATTGTGAGCACCAGTTAGTTTATAATAATCTATCTAGCGAGATTATAAACTATCGAAGACAATGATATTATATTAAACAGATATGTTATACACTCACCAAACAACCGAAAAAAGTGTGCCGTGCAGCAGCGGCAGCACACCCCCACTTTTCATTCATTTTACATTTCACTACAAGTAAAAATGATGCCTTGATAAAAACAACAAGAAAAAAAGAGACAGCTAGTGTTGTCAATTGCGCATGAATGTAAACAAACATTATTCTGGCCACCAATCACCGAATGTTGGCATCACAGACTAACAAATACATCCCAATTAGGACGTTTTCGAGTCTTCACGATTGCGCCCTCACAACATATCTGAGGGCCTAAAATGGACGCTTTGCCAGAATCATACGTACAGTTCATATCCCGCAATTCATCTGTTTAACAGTTTTGTATGGAGTTTCGTAAAATGGTTCACAAACTATGAATTGCTATATTGAAGTCTAATGTCAAATAGCAGCTGTCAAACAGATGAATTGCGGGATGTATGAATTGTACGCAGATCATATTATGATTCTGCCAAAGCGTCCATTTTAGGCCTCCTGTTCTGGTACAATATATCGCTTTCATTTTCGGTAGTTTATAATCTATCAATGTCAAATTGTGAACGATCCGGCACTTATTGACAGGGTTCATAATCTGTCCGATTTTAACACCTGTAACACTCTGAACCGTCCCTGACGACCAGCACTAGGCAGTTATTGAAAAGCATTATGTTCAGTACATGTTTTTTACGTGTTGTTATCCCAGCGCCTTCTCTCAATATTAAAAGGCGGCGCAGATTCACTAAAAAATATTGTCTTTCGGCAGAATACCGCTTACCTTATTTTCATTAGTTTTTAACTGATTAATATTTTCGCAGGTACACGCGATCCATCCTGCTTATTGTGGGATACGATCAGTACCTGATTCAGGACGAAACTGAAGATGGAGCCAGGAAGTGGCTCGGTCACATTCGCGGCGTTATATATAACTTGGTAAGAATATAATCTAGTTTCGACTTCATTTGGTCTTCACATACCAAGACCCCTCCGTGGCTTGGAAAGCACCGGAAAGTCCAGGCTGTCACTCGTGAATCTTTGACAGTCGTTACGGGTGAGAAGCCCGAAAGTCTGACAACCACTTACCAAGGGGTATAATACCCAGTAACGAGTTGTGGAGGTCATATAGGCAATCGCTCCGTGTAAAATACTGGTATTCAGCTACATCAGGTTAGACTGGAAGCCAACTCACTGATGACGCAATGTTTGTGTGCAAAGTTATGAAACATAAAATTGACTGCCCACAAAGATTGCACACCTTTAATTTCCGTGCTCCTTCAAGAATTCCTCGCAGACCCATAACACCACTCTGCCCACCGCAGAGAAGAACGGTTCTAGGCGCCAATTCCCTGTGCTTGATTATGCAAGATCGTAAATAGCTGCAGCGATCAAATCGATGTGCACTTTGAAAGTTTGGGCAAGTTGAAGGTCAAATTTCTTAAATACCTTTTTAAATAGATGTGTTTTTTACATATTATCATACTAATATTTTATGTCATATTGCTATATTCAATAACTACACTTTTAGATAAGTAATTTAGTTAATTTTTATTTTGTACAACTTCTTTCTGCATGCGGAGTTTGCCTGTACGTGATTGTTGCACTGTTGCATACACACTTTCGCATGTTACCTTTAGCACGTATCCTGTGTAAACAGTTGTTGGTGAACCAATAAAATAAATAAATAAACTCCAAGAAAGTTGGGAAAAGGCGAGGCAGATGATGAGTGTATAAGCCTTATTAATAGCCCGCCAGATAAATTTTTTCTCCATTGTACGTTGTTATTATCCCCCACAATTCAGTTTCAATCAATCAATCTTAGCCTATAGCAGTCCACTGCTGCACATTGGCCTCTCCCAGGCTGCGCTACAACACCCTGTCCTCTGCCTTCCGCATCCAGTCTGTCCCAGCCAGCTTTTTAAGGTTGTCGGTCCATCTAGCTGGGGGGCGTCTCACACTACGCTTGCCGATACGCGGTCGCCACTCCAGGACTCGTCTGCTCCACCGTTCTATAAACATGGCCAGCCCACTACCATTTCAGCTTGCTTACTCTGCAGGCAATGTCGGTAACTCCGGTTTTCTTCCGGATAACTTAATTTCTGATCTTATCCTTCAAAGAAACTTCGAGCATAACCCGCCCCATAGCGCGTTGAGCGACCTTGACAATTCAGTTTGAGTAAGGGAAATCCGCTACAAAACAACCTTATCATTAAATACAAAACTACCGATATTCATAATAATCATAATCACCGATAACCTATATTCATAAATTCATAGATAATAAACAATATTTATATAACTTTTGTTGTTATTCTTATTTATCAAGCAAAGATTATTAGATTAATCTAGCAACAGAAAATGGAGAAAAGTTTCCACCGAACTCCCGAAATGCCTATATGGCATTAAGTCTGCCTCTTTTGTGTGCTTAAAAGCAAGTAAAAAAGTAAAGATTTAAATAAATAAATAAACTTCACTTTTATTTTTTTAAATATCACGACAGTACCTAGTAGTTAGTCTGAAAGCCAATTACAGGTCTCCACTTATAACCTGCTGCAGTGCTTTTTGTGCCTGAATCACAAATCACTGACAATCAATATTTTTCCCACAGTACCAATGCAGCCTTGCGGGAGAGTCTCCGCCCCCAGCGTTTTCTCAAAGCAGCAACACAGACTTGGAGAGCTTAGGCAGGACCCCTCCAGCCGCCCGACACGCCAACAGGAACAAACAGAAAGGTACATAACATTAAATGATCAGCCAATGTTCTCACTGCTGGGACTCGGGCCTCCTCTCTGTGAGAGAGAACTGTAAGGTAATATCGACAAAATTTAACAACGATAAAAAGAGATGCCGTATACAATTTTTTTTTACTATATTTCACAATTCATATATTCCTTCAGCTATACAGCGTGTTACGGAAAGGGTATAGCCATACAAACGGGGTGAAGAGTGCATCCGGTTCAGAAGCTCTGTACAAAATTTCAGCTCAAAAGTAATAACTTTGAAAATGCTTAATATTTTGTTTTTTCCATAGATATTTTAAATTTAAATGCAAATAGTACCAGGAGACACAAATCTTTTACAGACTTGTTTCTTTGTGTGTAGTTTACACACAGATTTGTGTCTCCTGGTACTATTTGCATTTAAATTTAAAATTGATTTTGATTGACACATTTGATTTAAATTAGTTAAATGTTTCTAACTTTATAATTATGTAGGTATAGGTATACAAAAAATGTTGCCATGTAGTTTGTTATCACCAAAAGAATCCGTGCCTTTGATATGTACATACCCTTTCCGTAACACGCTGTATTATGATCCAGCGATATTATATTATTTCCGTTCCGTGTGGTGCCGGACGTAAAGAATAGTACCATCCTATTTCTTCCCGTGGGTGTCGTATAAGGCGACTAAGGGACTTACTAGAGAATGGGCAACAGCGTTCTCTATGAATTTTAACACCAAACAGCGATCTCCTACCCGTCTGCCAAGCGTGGCAATTATGGCAACCCGGCCCTCCTTTTAAGGGAGGCCTATGTAGGTCGAAATCAATCGCTATTAGGCGCTATGGATGCAAGTTAGACAAACTATTTCTTTTAGCCTTCATAAAGAAAAATAAAATCCGTTCCATTTAAAATGTTACTGTATGCTCTATTCAAATGACATCGTATTTAAACCTGCAGACAGTATAATGTGTACAAAAAGGCATCTTGACGCGACTTGACGGCATGATCTTCGGGCGATTCACTGAGTTGCACGTTAGTGCAGTAGCTCGCCTAGCTCGGTAACTCGGTCGGGAAACATGATACCTATCAATTTAGTGTCGCGTTGGCTTTTAATTGTTGATTTTATTCTTGTGATAGTAATATGGCTTGCGTGTAACATTGTTTGCAATAAAGATTGATTTATTACCGTAATACTGTATCAACTAGTAATTTATTACCTAACTATGTCAACATTAAAATATGGCCGCCAGTAAAAGTCACAATACCCCCCTATTGTGACTTTTACTGGCGGCCATATTATTGTAATGTTGACATATTGTACAACAGCCTATAATTAGGTAATGAATAGTGCACAAATAAATAAAATTCATTTGCATTCTATCTATCTATTAGCCCAGGTGATTATTTTACGCGGACTGGATTTTGAAAGCTGTGCTTAGCGCAGAGAGTTGAAAACCCAACAACGTGTTACTTTGACGCGCTGGGATGCACTCTGTTGTATTCTCAATGCTCGGCTTAACACCGAGAGTTCAACATTCAGTACACGATAAAATCCCACCGCGATATTTTTACGTCCGTGCGAACGTGGGCTTACCCGTTTGCACTAAGTAGGTAAAAAATAATCCTATTCTATTTTCACCTTTTTCAATATCATTGTAAACCCTTAAGATTTTCATTTGAAACTAACCAAAAGTTCGCATCGCGGATAGAAGGACCATAATTATAAGAATTTGTAATGGTTTTCCTGCGCTTCATTTTTGCCTGATGCAAATCTTTGAGCTTGGAAAAACCAATGACAATGGTTTACCCACAGTGAAAGCCATCTTGAAAGACGTGATTTTCGGAAAAGTCGTGACGCAAAGAAAAATGATTTACGTAACAAAAGCGTGTGTACTCAAGCAGCATTTTATTTATTATTCAAATCGACCACAAAACGTTTCAATTATTTTATTTTACCACTTCTTGGATGATGACGAATCGCTTCCCGGTAAATACTGTCTGTTACTGACTGTTTATATTTTCCTCATTTACTTGGTAGCATACACTGAGTTAGGAACGCTCGCTGTTAAAACAAATATTATTCGAACGATGAACGCAAAAGTTAGACAGTGTTCATTCAGTGTTGTGGAAATACAGTTGGTCAAAAGTTCCGTGAGAAAATATTCGTAAAAAGAATTCCGTTGTGATATTTTAAAACGTGTTGTTAGTTGTAGTGTTGTTTATCTGTGGCTTAGTTTGTGTTGTCGAACTGCATTCGTATAGGCTGTAACTTTTTTTTTTACTGTTTAATCTATTTGCGATTTGAACTGAATATGATTTGAAATTTTGTGTAAAATGACTATATTGTGTGGGTGTTTAAGTAACGGCTATAGTCCGATGAATTCATGTAAGGATTGATTTATGTTTACTACCGGATTTAGCTCAGTCTGAAAGCATTTTTTTGTTTTTAGTGCACTATATGGTACCTACCGCTTCTGATCCAGATACAGTTGGAGTTGAAAATGTTTATCTATTTTATTATAGAGCAGGTACATTATATTTTGAGTAAAACTGTACCCTAGCGCACACCACAGGGAGTTATCTCTGACACGCTATTTTCAACTCTATCCGCGTTGTAATTTAGATCATGATCAATTTATCAATATCAAATACTAGATAATTTTGCTGCTCAGTTTGCAGACCTTCTGCAGACCCCCAGCTCCCAAAAATGTGAACATGGATTTTGAAAATCACAAAACAAAGAAATTCTCTTAGAAATATTCATCACTTCAGCGCATTTTTTCTCGATAGCGCACAGAGGAAATATGACATCGCCTAGTTAAAACAAATGACATCATTGCACTTTAAAAAACAAACATAGGTTCTATTAAACATAAGTAAACAACTATATCTGTTGACAACCGCCATTACCGTCGCAATTGTTCCTTTATCAAAAATAAAAATAATTGCGGCAAAATAATACCTATTCATTGGAAAATACGGTTCTACAATGTTTTAGCGAGCTATGGGACGGGCTATGCTTGTAGTCTCTCTTAGGGATCGAATCCGGAACGAGGTGATCCGGCAGAGAACCAAAGTTGTCAAGTATCTCACAGAATAAGCAAGCTGAAGTGGCAATGGGCCGGCCATATTAGCCGTAGAACCGATGACCGTTGGAGTAGACGTGTTCTTGAGTGGAGACCGCGAATCGGCAAACGTAAGTTAGGACGCCCTCAGGCTAGGTGGAGCGACGATCTTCGCAGGGTGGCTGGTGGCAGCTGGATGAGAGTTGCCGAGAATCGAGCTGAATGGCGTGCAATTGGAAAGGCCTGTGTCCAGCAGTGGACTGCTATGGGCTGATGATGAATGTTTATGCCGTCCCGGCTGTCATTCCCAGATCTTTGAGAAGCTCGACAGTCTGACCAAGGGGTATCGTGTTACTCAGCAACTGGGTTGTGGAGGTCAGATAAACAGTCGCTCCATCTAAAGTACTGGTATTCAGCTACATCCGGTTAGACTGGAAGCTAACCCCAACGACTTTGGAAAAAGCTGGGCAGATAATGACAGTTCTGCAAAAGCTAGGCAGATAATGACAGTTCTGCAAAAGCTGGGCAGATAATGACAGTTCTGCAAAAGCTGGGCAGATAATGACAGTTCTGCAAAAGATTTCACTGCTACTTCAAGATGGATCTCATTTGAGGCAGACTTTTCGATAATCCAAAAATTATAGTGGGGTTATATTTTGTGCCATAGTTTTTGCCGCTGTTTTCATGTCTGTAATATGGCGAATACTTTTCGTGGTATGTACCTACATACCTTTGCTATTGGTAGCTTTGTGAAGTATTATTTTAAGGCTCGTACAGACTGGTGCGATATCGTGGGCGCGACGCGACACTAGTAGCACTTTTTTTTACCATTTCTCAATTGTTTCAAAGGTTCATTTGTAATGACTGGGCGCATCCTAATGACAAACAGATGGTGGCAACAATTTCTACGTCGCTGCCTGTCACGCCCGCGATATTTCGTGAGTCTGTAAGAGCCTTTAAGCGGGTACGTAGGTGAAACTTATTAATGACAAGTCATTAATTTAGCTTTTGGTAAGCTATGGTTTCGCCGCCATATAGCGACCGCTATTTTCCGGCGAATGACGTCAATCAGCGGCAAAATGCGGTGGCTTAATTATCAAAGTAAGTTGGTGTGTTTTCCTAAATTCGATTTTTTATTTAGTTGCAGTATAATTACACTTCTTACTGTCATAACGCAAAGAACTTCTGAATTGCAACTGACAATTAAACCACACCGTGTAAAAGTCTTTATTGACCGTATATTTATGCATTTCTATGGTATAAAACCGAATAAAAATGCACCAACAACTGAAGACCAATTCTCGTAATTTAAAACGTTCAAAATCTAGTCGCAATCTCATCTTGGCGACAAACAAACGTCAAAAAATTTTCAAAATGTAGGGAAATAAGAGGTATTTTTGACAGATTGAGACTGAGATCAGACTGTGAACGTTCTTAAAATTAGTAGAATTGCCCCTCTGGTAGCGGTGGCTACTTCATACGCTTCTGGAGTCCTAAATCGAGCCTCCGTGCATTTCCTTGTTAGGTTTAAAGGCCTCATCAAAATAGTGATGAGTCAAAGAAAAAGTGTTGATGCAGTTTTGAAGCCGAAATACTAGCCATCATTTTAGTGTCACCATAAGTCCCAGTTTTAAATTCATGAACATTTAAAAATATACCTAACTTTTTACGAAAACATTAAATACACTCCTGGACTTTTTAATTCCAGGGGGGGGGGGGCTCCGAAGTGATAATCCGAAGTACCCGCCGAATTTTTGGCCGTTTCTTGACTTTGAGTCCATATCCAACTTTGAGTTTGCTCTTTGACTGTCGTTTTTTTTTCTTTCGCCGTTGTTTGCCATAGTCGGCCGTAGTCAGGAAACGGGTGAACATTGGACCGATACTTCCGATTTATCTTCGGAGTATACCCCCAGGAGAGTATCTGCATTTATTCGTTTCTAAATTGTACTAAAAAAAATAAAAGGCAAAACAACATCAGTTTCAATTTACTATTAAGTAAATATAGCGCCTGTTCCGTTTGGTGCCGGACGTAAAGAATAGCACCATCCCATTTCTTCACATGGGTGTCGTAAAAGGCGACTAAGGGACTTACTAGAGAATGGGCAGCAGCGTTCTCTGTGCGTTTTTAAAACCATACTGCGATCGCCAACCCACCTGCCGAGCGTGGCGATTATGGCAAATCCCCTCTTTTTGTGGGAGGCCGTCCTGCAGTGGACGTCTTTCGGCTGAAATGATGATGATGAGCATCTCAAGAACGCCCCACTCTATCCCCTGTGGCGACTAGACGGTCCCGTTGAGTCGTTGTGTATGGTGCCGGTGGCGAAGGGTATTTTCTGAGACAGTTAAGCCGAAGCAAAAAAACGATTTTCTATATAAAATAAGCTCGTCACGACGTCGATTTTGTATAGAATCTATCTGTACTCACGGCAAGCCTGACGCGCCTACGAGTTATTTTAGATGAAAATGTTTTGTTGTTGGGATAAAAACACAAAAAACGTAATGTTTTAATTTTATGGTGTATTAAATCCCTACAGTGTGATTATATTATTTGGCATGATTAAACAATACTGACTATGGCATTTTTCAATGACCGTAGAATGGTTGTTGTAGGAATCGAGTTATATGGTGCTTTCGCCACTGTTACCTACTCTAAGCCCACTAACTATCACTAGATAGGGGCATTGGGCTTAGAGTAAAACTTCACTAGAATCACTTCTAGTGAACACGAATAAAACTTTGTTCGATGTACTTTGTCGCACTTATTTCGGCGCCATCTTCGTTGCTCATACTAGACGCGCAATGCAATGCAATTTAATGGAATGCAGTTTCAGTTGTCTCCATTGATTCAACCATCGGGGGGTAGATAACTTGCCGTCTAGCTGTAACTCTAACGGTTACCGTAGTATGTATCGAAAAAATAATCTACGGCACGATTTATAACGTCTAGTGAATCCTTTACGTGGCAGGGATACTGATTAGATATTCGGTCATGCCTAATCTAAACGTTAAACTGAGTCAGAAATGTTTGCATAATAAACATACAATTATTAGTCTGCCATTCTAATATTTTACCCTAGTCAGATAAACAGCTGTCAAAGTTCAAGCCAAAACTGCGTTCATTTGTGATGTCATGTTTCATTCTTAGTAATAAACTAAACTTATTTTAGTCTTCGACACTCATGCTCAGTCGGTATACTGAGAATATCCAATTATTTGTGCTAGATTAGAAACTATTAATGAATTATATTTTGGGTAGAATAATAAACTTCTGTAAAGTCTGCGTAACGTCTTGTACGCACTAGCACATAAGTACCAAATTATATTTAAAGGTGTTTTAGAGGCATGAGGAACAGGGTGTAAAGTTCACTCATCCTCTATTGAAAAGGGAGGATCCTCCGACCAAACGGGTGTTGTGTCTGGTGGGCAACTGCCCAACGATCACGTCGGGGTCACCAGTTTAGAGGCATGAGGAACAGGGTGTAAAGTTCACTCATCCTCTATTGAAAATGGAGGATCCTCTGACCAGACGGGTGTTGTGTCTGGTGGGCAACTGCCCAACGATCACGTCGGGGTCACCAGTTTAGAGGCATGAGGAACAGGGTGTAAAGTTCACTCATCCTCTATTGAAAATGGAGGATCCTCTGACCAGACGGGTGTTGTGTCTGGTGGGCAACTGCCCAACGATTGATGTCGGGATGTTGTATATATGCTAGTCGCGCGGTAAACTCTGCTTGCGCGATGCAGGATTTTGCGTGACATCAGTGTGACGCGTAGTTCGCATGTGGCGATGTTGATGCCGCTACAGTGTGGTCATATTTAACCATCAAACAGAAAAACTTTCTCCATGGTACCAACATCGTATACGCTAAAAAATAATTAGCCGTCCCCATTTGGGTCAATACTCAATACTTTATTGCATTCCATAATGCGTACATAAAACAGTTGGTATGTTAAAACATCGAATCATTTGTATAGGACAGTTGGCCATTATTTTGCAATTACGATGTTGGTCCCATTAACAAAGTTGTTCGGCCACAGTTTACCCTTAAATATGATCAGATCTTTCTGAGACATGCTGTATTTTTTTTTTCGTGTTCAAATAATGTGATGATAAGAAAACATCGTAGCTTTGACAAGACCTACAGAATTTTTCATTCAAGAATTCTCATTGACTTGCCTGGTGGCGACGCTATTAAAAGATGAAGATCTCATAAATAAATATCACCCGTCTATCACCCACTATTCCAATGCGTACTCAAGGATGCATATCCGGCAGGCTCTAATAATCCTTCCATATCCCAAGGGCACGTCTTCCCTACCATTATCGCGACCCCCGGTCTACTCTTTGATATGCAAGTCTCTGTAGTCCCATGAAACATGAGGCTCCAGGGGAATCTTTGGGTTCCTTCGAGTAATAGAGTCTGGTTTAACCATGCTGGGGTCGGTGCATTTCATTCATTCAATAATTCTCATTGACTGAGTCACTCGGACCTAAGGACCAAACTGCTTTACAATTTCTAAATTCTACCACAGAGTTAAAAAAAAGTGTTAAATGCGTGGTAAACTCCACTAAAATATGAGCCAAAAAAAATTAAGACCAGCCTTTAAGTGATCATCATATTAGCTTGTGAAACAATACTAAACAAGTATGGACGATTTATCTACGACGTTTCCAAAGATAGAAATATGTCTAGATACACAGTAAGGCAGCGAAATCATCAAAAAAAAAAATTAGTCCAACGGTTGGCCGCATAATAATTTACAGTCAGCAAGAAAATGGGCAGTTTTTACAAAACTTTTTTTTGATGACAATCGATCCTGTTTCTGGAGGAGCAGACAACTATTGGACCAACCGAGGTTTGAAAACTAGAAAAGTCAGAAATCGTTAAGGACAGGAAGACAGGAAAACGGTCTTAGCAGACCTAAGACCGTTTTCCTGTAGCTAAAACGATTAAGGTACCTACCCTTACTGCCTCGTCTCAAAAATCCACTTCTATAACTTGACTCACCACGATTAGAAAAGAGATTTACACAATCACAATATAATTATGATTCAGGATTTATCTTGTATTACTGTAATTTTTGCTTCATCGGTATTTTACGAGACCTAGAAACGGCTAAAGAGAGTGACAGGTATGATAATGTATACCGGAAGTACACATTACATCAGTGGTAGTAACCTTAACGAGTAGATTAACTCTAACATGTCCCATTGTCATAGAACTTTTTATCAACATACACATCCATAATATTCAACCGACTCTGCCCACTATCTGATAATGGCTCACATTGATAACAACAATCACTAATTGCGCCAATCGTTTAGTGTTCAACAATCTATAATGAGCCATTGTCATCTGCATTGCTAGGTTACAAATATCATTATTGTTATGTTGAATTCAGACCTGATACAAAGTCCCCAAAACTGACTCCTTGAAAAAAAAAAATACAATTGAAAAATAATAATGCGGGATTGAACTTCCAAAAATGTCAAGTGCTAAGTGAATTTGACCTTTATTAAAAGTGAAATGGAACATAAAATTGTAGAAACATTCGTGCGCTATATACATAAAAAAATGCCCAGTGATGCAGTGATGAACAAACCAAAGAAAAGTCCTACGGAAAAAACGAATAAGTTTAAAGAATATTTTGGATCGCACCATGACTTGAGAATATTTGGATCACACCATAAACGTAATGTACCATTAATCTGCAGGTTTATTACAAATAGGATTATTAATACAAAATTGCATTGTCTTCATGCGGTTTAGGGCACATAATTGTAATATCATCAGAATCTATATTAAAATTGTTGTTATTTTTATCGACGAGTGTCCTTATTGTATCGGACAACAGTGTTTGTATGTAGGCATATATTATCTTCTCTTATCAGATTATAATATATTATGCTTTATCTTTTCGTTGAAGTTTTGTGTTACCCAAAAAAGGCTCATCACCCAGTGTGGTGATTATTCGTTAATTCGCCTTGTATATATTATGCGTTGTTACCTTGTCAACTATTCTTGATAGACTGGAACAATGTAGGAAGATTAAACATGGGCCCTTGTGACCCATGTTTAATTAACAGACATCTAAAGACTGAATACAGAATCGTAAAAATGCCTGCAAATTATACCGCAGTACCTATCGGACGATGTCAGTATGTATGTTTTAACGCTTTATACAGGTACATTACGTTGATCTAGTTGTAGATCAGTCCAATATTTCCAACACAATGAAGCAAAGGACTTAGTTGTATTGCCATATGCCATTATGAAAGTGATTCTCACGGGAGTGACATAATTAAAGTGCTTTTATTCAAGTGCTACGCTGAATAGGGGTTCGCTAGAGGGTGACTACCGAGATGACGACTAATGGAAGTATGGAAGAAGAAAACCATGTTGCGCCGAGTAAGGGCAGGAGAATGATGATGATGCTAAATGTTACAAGTTAACATTGAAGCATGAGGATTAAGAACCCAATGACTCATAGTGATAAACACCGTAATCGCATGACGATAATCTTATCTTTACATCACAAAATCTTAGATCTGTCGGTTATCACTAGACACCGCGAAACAGCGGATCTTAAACAAAATAAAATAGACACACCTATACAGAATAGTATGGTCGGCAATACAGTCGACTGTGAATTAACTATGTGTCAATATCTACCATCTTATCGTATCCACACACGATTGATAACAAGCTCCTATCAATTTATATGTAGCAGGCATGACGAATTCTACTGTTCAATAGTATTGACCGTATTTATTGTACCTCAAAAAAGAATTCATAGTTCTAATTGGAATTGATTTCGTAATTGCGTCAAAATTTCTCATCGTCAGCGATCTCAGATAATTCAAAAGCATTAGTCGATTTTTCCATTTTCTTTTATTTTTGGTGTGAATTCAGGAAACAGGCGAAAAAGGTAAATTATTGATAACAAAATTAATACTTCAGATTGTTTTGGCCTTAGTTTGTGTTTGTCTCAAATGCCTGTTCCTAACTTGTATCGTCCGTGTCATTCTAAAAAAAATATGATTCATAATTCATCTTTTCAGTTACAAAATTATGTAGCCCATTATTGGGATGAGAATTATTTTTTAAATCCTTACATAAATGAATGATTAAATTATGGTTATTTGACATCAGTCATACTTCAGATGCTACACGTTGCGGTCGAGTAGTGTATCTGAAAGTATGACCATGCAACTTGTGTTACTAAACCCTTAATTCATTGTTACCTCAAAAAACCCTTAACTTTTATGTCTACTTATGAATTATAACTTCTCTTAAGTGTCACATTACCATGAACTTCTTTCAATTTAATTTCTGTGTCATAACCTAAACAGCGTATACCTCACCTCATATTAATCCATATGGTCTGTTCTGTAAAAGTAAAGTATCTGATTAAAACATAAACAAATGGATCAGAAAACGTACTAAAGTACATGTTGATGCCAATTTTTCGTGTCACTTACAAATGAGTGCTTTTATTTGAATATTTTTTTAATACTTAAACCCGAAATTGTAATTTAAAATCACCCTAAATATATTTTTTTATTTGACAAATGAGGTTGATTTTATAACCTCAATCTTCGTCGATGATTTTTGAATTACAATTTAAAATATAATGTTATTCAAACAATACATTGTTGAACAAAGTGGTGAGATGTAAATTTGAAACCTTCTAAATACACATGAATGTGTTTCTAATTCCTTTTTAGTGAGTGATTGTGTAAGATTTTTTTTTTTTTTTTTAACCTAAATAGTCTACAATTTCATCAGATAGTTTTTGGAACAGACTACACTACATTCCGCCTCTCTGGTTATGGCTTTGAACCCAAACTGTCTTGCTATGGGAATCCTTTAACAATGTACTGTCCATTATAAAGCAATGGCGTTGGAAAAGACTCTGATCCTGAAAATTGAGATAACGTTCAAACCAATAACATTGAATAAGATATTGCAAGAGACGTGATATCAAATTGCTCATTTGTAGTAATTTCTACCGCTAATGCTTTAGACATCTGCCAATTGCCATTGACTGGCAGCATGTAACCGATCTCGCAGGCTACATAATCGTGTCAAATCTGGTTTATTGTTCTGAAAATAACTAAAGGAAAAATTGGCTGTATCTACTAACATTACATTGAAATGTGAACAATACTCACCTACCAGATTTGATGTAATTGTGTTGTGTAGTATTCTTTTGAATGATTAAATAAATAAGTTCATAAGTTTTATTTACTTTTTTAAGTCATACTAATGATGAAAAATAATACTGCTCAACATATATAGCCATCTATCTCCTGCTTCACCATTTCAATTTCTTCTTCATATACTAACTAACAATGCGGTTTCATCTTCAATGTTCTACATTTCAGCTGGAGGCAGCAGCAATGAAGATCTGAGCGACTCGACAGAAGTTTCTATACAGAAATCACATGTGAGGAGTAGGTTAAGAAAATTCTTCGCCAAAAGACCTGCCATGGAGCAACTTGTGAAGAAAGGGATTTACAAAGGTTCGAAATTTGATCTTTGATGGTTTGAGTGGCACTGAGTAGAAAATAGTTTTAGAGAAGTAGATTTAGTTTGGTGTGAAGAACTAACAGTTTTTGAAGTGATATTATGGAGATAACATTAGAATTGGTGAAGAAGTGATTTGGAATTATTAACTGAATATTTTTAATGTAACAATTTTGGAAATTTAAGTGAACTAAACAGAGTGTTATAATAAGTTTGTTTAATATTTGGGTTTTTTAATTAGTCCTCCATTTGTTTTAGTTACACTGCTTCATAGTTGATTTTTCAGTGCTCAAATTGTAACCAAAGGTAAGTGCTTGTTTTGGAGAGTTGCATTATTATGTATATATTTTTGTAAAATTGTTTTCACACGTATGTATTATAACAATTAGTTGTATAAAATCTAATTGGTGTTTTATTTTTTACCTATATGCGCCTGAATTTCGGAAATTTTGCTAGAGTTGAAGGGAAAATGTATATATCGAATGTTTGTACTTTGCAAAATACATTGCACTATAATTTATTTGTGCGTAAGGAGTATGTTTAACAAAGCATACTCCCTACGCTTCAAAAAAATATGATGTAAAAAGTTTTCAACAACAAAACGTTTGTCATTTGGTAATTGGTTAATTGATTTCGTAAACAAATCGTGACGTTTCACTATAAATAAAAAAAACACCTGTTTTCCTGACGTCTTCTGACGTCTTTTAAGACATGCCGTTGTATACTAGACCACATTAATTCAAGCCTAATGTTAGTTTTATAGTTATGACGAAAGTAGATGATTTTCCAATATTTCATCATCGTTAAATGAAAACTTTGTTACACGTATACAGTTTTTGTTTCTGGCTTCTAATACCGACTACCTACCTGACTAATAAATTATTGTGGTTGATCTTAGCTTGAATTGTGTATAAATAAGCTTTACAAACGTCCACAGTTTTAGTATTAACTATTCCTTCTTTGGAATCAGTCCTTAGTGTCTTTTTTTCTTTTCTTTAATTTTTATTGGCGGTTTTATTATACATCTGAAATTATGTGTAAAAGGCTGAGAAACAAGATGGAGTATTTCTTCTGGAATTCTTTAGTTCTTGGGGACCGTCGCGGTCGAAAGGAACTTATTTTGGGTATATATCAAGTGTTTATTTTGAAAATACTTTCTGTGGCTTTTTGGGTGCAATTTATCTATGTGTTACGAGTAATAGATTTATGTTTTCACTGAGATATATGAGGATATTCCTACCATGACCACACATCGCAACTAGGGTTTTAACAAAAATAAATAAATCGAAGGACACTTAATCGGTCAAAGTTTTCTGGTTATTTTCCAAATAATTAATTAAAATAATTATTAAATTATTGAATTTCAATTCATTATTAAGCTTCCAATTTTGCTAAAATCTTAAAACAATCATTATAAACACTGTTCAAAATATTCATTTTTTAATAAACAAATAAAATTAACTTTTACCGCCAAATGATTGAAATCTAACCAAACCACTTATTTCTTGACAGACGAGCCTGTATTCGGACGGAATCTGGAGGAGGTATGTCCCCTCACCAGCCCGCGGGTGCCAGAGTTCGTGGTGGCATGTGTCACCGAGATCGAGAGGAGTGAGGAGAATATGTGCACAGATGGACTGTACCGAGCCAGCGGGAATCTCAGCCAGGTCCAGAAGATTCGATTAGAGGTGAGTCTTGCACCATTCATCATCATGAACGTTCTTTCAGACAGACATACATAGCATGATCAACGTAGAAACAGAAGAAACGAAAGACAAAATGACAGATTGTAGAAATATTTCTATTCTACGGCACGGTGTAACAAATGAAGAATTTACACGTCACTTTGTCTTCGTAGAGATAGAACGTACTTTGTCTTTGTAGGCTACGGGTGCTGTTGAGTTAATGTTGTCACCAAGGATTTAAGAATTGGCTTTGTTGAACTTGGTACAGACGCCAGAACATCAAGCTACTACAATCTGTCAAATTTCTTCACTAGATTTTCAGTTTTATTCTTACAGCATAAGGTTCAAGGTTCATTGGGAAAATTTTACAGTTTCGGGTCGCTTGACCTGCTGGCGTCTGTACATAAATATTATGACATAATAACAATTAAAACCAAAGATTCATTTATAACTGTTAAAGAGGAAAGTAATTACACGATTATATTATTATTATCCTTCCTTATTATGACATGATAGATAATAATAATCAATAAACCACCATGCTATTGATTTAAAAAACCGCATTATTGAATACAATACATTTTTGTGGCTATTAATTTCACAGTATTATTTTGAATCCTTCACAAAATTTTAGCTTCAACTTTTATTTAGACTGTGCTATTTGAATTTTATTATAAATAATTTATGGATAAGTAGGTACTTTAATCGGGGAGACCAACAGAAATACTTCCTAGTAATGCCCAATCCACATTACGAGTATCTTTTAAAAATTATTAATGCTTAAACAATCTTCTATTTACCCAGGTCGACCAGAACAAGATGTCGGTTATCGAAAACAACACAGATATCCACGTGCTGACCGGATCACTGAAACTGTTCTTCAGGGAGTTGAAGGAACCGCTGATACCCTGCACCATGTTCGACAGAATACTCACTGCCTGCTGTAAGTATATTTTTATCATCAAGCTATCAATTTTCCATTTTGTGTGTTTCCCGCTGAACGTAACGCAGTCTTTAAAACCCGCTGCCCTACAACCCGTCACAAAAGAATAATTTTGCAATAGTTAGGTAATGATTTCGACGACCATACTCTCACGGAATGGATAAGCTACATAAATATCCAATGATAAACAAGGGTCTTCTTTTTTTTATTATTTATGTCTAAAAAGCCCGTTTAGAACTTAAATCCTACTCTAAATTTTTTTATATTTACATTCATAATACCTAATAAATATCATTAAATTACTTAGATTACGTATATTACGGACGTAAGTTCCGTTTGGTGCCGGACGTAAAGAATAGCACCATCCCATATCTTCCCGTGGGTGTCTTAAAAGGCGACTAAGGGACTTACTAGAGAATGGGCAGCAGCGTTATCTATGCATTTTTAAAACCATACTGCAATCGCCAACCCGCCTGACACGCGTGGCGATTTTGGCAAATCCCCCCCCTTTTTTGGGGAGGCCTATGTCCAGCAGTGGACGTCTTTTGGCTGAAATGATGACGTATATTATATAATAAAGTACTCTTGAGGATTCCGGCCGTATCACATCGTACATACCTACTTCAAATCTAATACCATCCCTCTGAGAGCCAATTTAATATTGAAGGCAACAAGGTTTGAATGGAAGGGTTGATCCGGTCATGTCCAAAAATTGTAACACGGGTGAAATAATTACTCTGGTTGTTTATAACCATTCCCTACATATTTGTAGAAAACGGATTATTTATTTAACAGTTTATGTACACAAACAAAACAAACAAGAAGAAAGGAACAGAAAAATACGTACAAAGGTGATGCTTATTTCTAAATAAATCCTTCCAGCATACCTGCGATAGGAAAGTAGACAAAGAGATGTAAACAACATGTGTAAGAGTAGAAGAGAAAACAAAATACATAAAATCTTAAAAAAAATACTATTCACTAATTTAAATATAAACTCGTTTACGTATTTTTTATTTATTACTTTAATTTCGGATGTCGATGTCTTTGTCGTCGACTTGCTCATCACAGAGATGTTAATTGTTGAGGAGATCTCCTCGTAAGGACCAGGAGAACATATGCATTGTGACGAGCATAAATTGCTTAGTAACCCTAATCGCAACCCGTGAAATACTTATTATGAAGTAGTTCCGGTGGTCATCTGTGGTCTTCATCATCAGTTCCACTTCACCAAATGGTGCTTTCCGAGAGCAAATGCATGAGTTACTATCACAAATACCCAATTCGCTATAGGTGTGCCTATAAAATATGAGGATTTTCCTCGATTTCCACGAGTACCCTTCATCAGATTCTGACTTGGCGACAATGGGACCAATGGGACCTCGAGAGCATAACCTATCAAAATAAGAAAAACATTTTCAAAATCGGTCCACAATTGACGGAGAAATCGGTGAACATAATAAAAGACAGACGAACTTTATAAACTCCTCCTTTTTGGAAGTCGATTAAAAATACGTCTCAAAATGTCTACAGTAAAATTATAAAATAAATTAATAATGTTCGTTTTTTTTTCATTTCAGCACTGAAGCCCAAGGAAACAAGAATCAAAGAGTTCCAAGAGATCGTGAAGGCGTTACCACAGTGCAACAGGGAGACGCTTAAGTTCTTATTAGAGCATCTGCTTAGGTAAGTTTTCAAGTAAAAAAATCACTTTGGTAACTGTAAACTTATTAACTATTAGAGCTTCATACTTATCTTAAGCTTTATACAGTTCTTGCAACTGAAAGGAAAAAAGATAATATGCTTATTCGGGTAGACGTGATGCACAACTAATGCAGAATATAATAAATAATACCATTACCTATATGTTTGTATATAAAACTAACGACAGCCCAAAGTTTTTTTGGTTTCGTGTAAAAGTCTATTTAGTCATCAAAATTCTGAAGTAGAACAAAAAAATGTCGCATATTCTGGATGGACAGGATGTCCCAGCTCAGGGGTCGAGACCTCATTGATGTAACGTTTACTCAAGTTATTGAAATAAATGACTATTATTAAAAAAAAACTATTATTTTTAGGGTAACACAACACAAAGAGCAGAACAGAATGCACACAGCCAATCTAGCAATCGTGTTTGGTCCTACTATCCTATGGGCGCCCCCGGAGCAAGCTCACAACATCGCCGTCGACTGCATCCAACAAAACAATGTCGTCGATATACTCCTCACAGACTTCAAAGAAATATTCGTAGAAAATGGAAGCAAAGGGAAGAAAAAAGCGTGACTCTTAAACAGCCGTTAGCTACTGGTAGTATTATGAGCCCCAGTATTGGTTATTGTACCAAGAAACCAAAATGTTCAGTTGCATCCAGTTTCACAAGTCGTGGTGAAAGTACAAAAGCGTTTATTGAGAAGCTAGTATCTACATTTCTTAAGTGAAATAATTAATACTAAGTTACATCGCAAGCTAATTTATCAAAAGAACGACAAAATATTTCGATCGCTTTTGTATGACACTATTAGACTTGGGAACAGGATACCGTCAAATGAAGATGACAATACAAAATCTAAAACTACTATTTAATAGGAGTATAACAATAACCAATCATTCCAAAGGGTTAAGTTTTGTGAATTAAGCGCGCTAGATTGTAATATATCTACGAAAAGTGTGCTATACTACATATTGTAGAGGACGTTCTATTTTGTATATATAGACGATAGTGTGATTACGAATATTTGAAAGCCTAGAGATATTCGGTATGATCTCTATTGCTTACAAAACTTATTTAATGTAGGTATACCTGCGATTAGAATGGTCTGACCACCAATGAATGGAGTGAAATATTACTAGCATAATTATTGAACATTGTAAAGAGCCCATGGAGTGAATTTTTAACAAGCCATATTTAACGAATTGTCACGATCATTAAGTATACATTAATAACCGTGCAAATGAGTTTATCTATTTACATTGGATTTTATTTTCAGGTTAAAAGATCGATTAATCTATTGACCTTAATGATTAAGGTATAATTTCATTTCGTTGGTAGTCAGATTAAAACTAAGTTAACTAAGTTAATTCATTTAAAATTAATCAAAATTCAATACTGAATGAGAGTTGTGATTGTGAAGCAATATATAGTACGGAAAGACTGTCCGAGGCTAGAGATAAATAATATATTCAAATATTAATTATGTATAGAGTAAAAAAAATACTAAAAAAGAAAAAAATATACGTTTCTTCTATTTGTATATATTTGTGGCACATCGCACAGAACCGCTCGATCAACTTAGAGGTCTTGAAATTACCCAGTTTTACATAGTTTGAGCTCTAGCATTTTAATATTCTATTCTAGTGACTTATAAATCTAAGATAATATCTAGATGGAAAGAAAAATGGTGGGGTAGAAACTATCAGTAAAGTAGTTAATAGAAAAACGATGAAGTGTGATGTAATAGAAACTATAGTTTTAAATCTTTATCAACAGCATTATTTTGGGGCCAATTATGTATATATTATGAGTCCTAGGGTGACTGGAGCGGGCGATGACAATAAAGGTATTTGAGGAATTATGGTAATAATTAGATGATTTCTTGACAAAAAGAGAATAATTATCAAGATACTTTATATTCCTAATCCCAATGCCTTATAAGTGGGTCGAAACTTTCGACGCGAAACCCAATACGGTTACATTTCAGTTACGTATTTATAAAAATAGTGCCAAATTAGAATTGTTGTTAATCATTATGAAACCACATCCTGCTTTTAGTTTTTTTACCATTTCCTTCTTGTCATTGCTCGCTTCATCATTTTTTCATTATAGCGGCTTAAAGCCAATTTATAATTTGTGCCTTAAGCTATGTAAATATTCATCATAGATGATTTTCTTTATATGTGATAATCATTACGTTGTTGTATCTTAGTTTAATTTCGTTGTATTAACTTTTTAAGTAACAATGCTTGCAAACGTGACAGTCTAGTCCTATACAGTTTAAACTGAACTTTATTCAGTAAAGGCTTTGCTTTCGTCTCCATATCGGTTTTCAAGCCTCTTTAAATAAAGCAAGGTTACACATGCTAGTTGTTGTAGCTGTGCTAGCTACTTGCATATTTTTGTCCAAAGTAATTTGTTTCCTTTGTTCCATAACAATTTCTGATTGGTTATAATATGGGTATGTCACAATGCAGCTTGCATTAGCATACTTTTGTGCGTCACTGGCTTGTGTATTGTATTGCGGCTTGAGGCTCATTTTTGGATTGATCATTCATTAAATCTGTATCTACGTTAATTAATTCAATAGTTTTGTCTGTATTTGTAATAGATTGGACGTTTCTAATTTGTTTTTCTTTGCACTGTAAATATTTCCAATTGTTCTGAATAAATTCTTGTATTATTAATTGTATTTGCTGTAATTCTTTTATCAAAATTCAGCTAACATTTGTAAATTCATAAGATTGAACGCAGACAAAAGCTAGAATAAATACTCAAGGTAGAAACACCAATATTAAATGTAAATTTTCTAATAAGCTAGTAACCAAAGGTTTTGTATTCGGCTGATAGAGTAAAAGAAAATAATTATATTGTTGTGTAGTTATTACTATATGTATGTTACGCCAATAATGCTTGGACATAGTTAATGAAGTTACATGAAATAAATCAGATTATTTTAATGATACTTTTTATTTTATTTTTAACCCAACTGATATAACGATTACGGCGCCCCCGGCGACTCGATTGGAGGTGCGGGCGCGGCCGAACCAGCGGTATGGCTACGCAACTACGCAGTCACGGCGGTGGTAAGGCCAGCCGCAGAGCGCCATCTGGCGACTGTAATTGCACAAAAATAGAATTGTCTGAAAACAAAATCACGAGATTAATGGACGACACCTTTACATGTAATAGAAACGACAAGACAAGTACTTATTCATTATTATATTCATCCTTTTATGCCCACTTAAGGCGAAAACCTTCCTTCCCTTATTCAGTTATCAATGGCTGTATGTGGCCAATCTTTGAGCAAAAAAGAGCCCGGTGTGGAAAAGAGATCGGATTGTCCCGCCACCTCGTCCTGGGACTGCCGCGCTGCCGTTGGCTGCTGTTTGGGTCCCACTGTGTCAAGATGATGTAATCAAGCCTGACAAATATATACATCCGTATAAGTAAGTACCTCAACTCAAACTCAAAGCATTAAGATTTATAAAGTTACATGCTCTGTGGCATTTATTTCAAATAAACCAATTACAGGCACTTTTGAGTTGTCAAGGGGTCAGTCAGAAAAATGAAGCTAGTAAGCTAGTTGCCTATTCCGAGAAGAACGGGCAAGAAACTCCACGGACACTTTTAAATTAACTTAATTATGGTTACATCATTCATGTCGAAATTATACGTGTGAGTACGATGCAAAACGTCAAAAGCGTCCGTGATAAAAAGGAAAAAAAAAACAATTCAAAAATTCAATTAAAATAAGCCATGGCCGCTAAGAGATGACCAGTCCCTACTGACGGCGCCCGTTCACGAACATGACGCATGGATTCCGCACAACCATTTTGAAGGGACCTACTTCCATACTAGTTAGTACTAGTAGGTAGTCTGTCTGTGACCTTTTCAAATCTAAACCACTGAATCGCTCGTTGTGAAATTTTACAGATAGATATGTAGCCTGGGAAAACCCGGAGAAAAACAGAGGCTACTTTTCATTCTGGTGGTTATTTGTACCTATTAAAAGGTTATGAAACACAAAATACATGCAGACGAAGTCACGGGCAACAGCTAAGTAGTTGTACTATGTACAGGCGCGACGCAAAAACATGATTTGACTCTAGTGGAACAGATTCTATGAAAACATCACGGAAATTGTTTTACCAGAATCCTGTCGCACTATCACGTCGCCCCTCTACGGGAGCCTTTAATAGTAAAGGGTTTTTCAACAAGAACTTAGTTTTTAAAAACAAAATAAAACAAACAATTTAGATGAAAAGGATTAAAAACATTATTGTAATAGAAAGAGTAAGGTTTGACAATTATGAAAGAAAATGATATCGGACATGTCCACCACGACCACGCTCACAGATGTCGATTGTTTCATCAAAGACTTCAATCACTTTTTGGCAATATGGCGGGTCTATTTCGTTTATCGCATCACGGGTTTTGAGTTTTAAGGCTGCAATCGATTCGAGTGGCTCCGTATAGACTCTATCTTTAACATAGCCCCACATCATAAAATAATCCAGTGGAGTTAAATCACACGATCGGATGAAATTATGCGATCGGGAAATTTGGTTTGCAATAAATTCATGATGAAAGAATCGATATCTGTGAACGTGGCCGTGGTGGACATGCCCGATATAATTTTTCATTCATAATTGCCAAAACTTACTCTTTCTATTACAATTAAAAGAATCATTTTCATCTAAACTCTTTGAAAGAAAAGAAGAATGAAAGAAAGAAAAATAATTTTATTCGTCACAGAAACACGTGCCTAGGAAAACACAAACTCGAGCAAGTAAACATTAAAAAAAAAGTATTAGTAGTTATTGTTTTAAAAAACAAAGTTCTTGTTGAAAAACCCGTTAGTATCTGGACTTAACCTTGAATACTCAGAAAGTTATATGTACCTACAAAGAATTCCAAAGTCATTCTATATTTAGTTAACTTTACCAAAATAACGTGCGCTGCTTTTTCAGTTAGTACAATTTACATATTTTACGTAGGCGGGTAGGTACTTGCGATATGTTCTTTCAATACTTTAGAATACTGTAGTGATCGGTTTCCAGACAGACCAGTGGGTGTACCGGTATCTACCTACATTGGACAGGTACAGTCCTTGCCCGGGAGTTCGTTGCTGCTTCTTTTCAGCAAAACTAATAATCTAGTAGAAGGTTCCAGTGGTCGGAACCGGGTGCCGCATAGTTCTTGGTTAGTCGGAACTGTCTGCGATGATTCCCCAGTGAGTCGGTGTTTACTTTATCGGCGGTGTAATATGCTGGCGTGTGGCACTCCTCAGCAAACCCGCTCGTAAATCCCTTTTTTAGTAGTGGACTGTATGTACGTTATGGTTTGATTGCCAGGAGAAGAGGAACGGAAAGAACACCAATGAATACGCACTTTTACCTTGAATGCATGTGGTCCAAGAAGACCTTTTATTTCACACGTTAAAAACAGACACATCGGTCGAATGACAGTAGTAACAAAGTTACCATGTGTAAAATTTAAATGTTGCAACTTCCAACAGTCGGAGTGGCGCTGCATTATGCTCCAGTGAGTCGGATGTGGTACAGCGCCTGGTTGAGGCTGACTGCTGGCATCGACCAGGAGAGGAATCATGTTCTCTGCTTGTGGACTGGCTGAAAGTGCAGTGTGCTGTGCCAAGGTTGCTGATGAGGCTGTGGGTGATAACCAGAATGGTGGTCAGGATACCCGTTGAAGCCGTGGGTGCTGGCTGAATGTGTGACTCACCGCTCGAAAGCTACAGGAAGTGATGATGACGTCACGCTGAACTGACTGCTCGAAGGTTGCGCCAATGTCCATGTTCGGGGTCACCACTATAAGAGGCATGAGGAACAGGGTGTAAAGTATGTACATAGAAAAGGCAGAGGATCCTCCGACCAGACGGGTGTCGTTCTGGTGGGCAAGTGCCCGACGATTGATGTCGGGACGTTGTTTATATACTAGTCGCGCGGTAAACTCTGCTTGCGCGATGCAGGATTTTGAGTGACGTCAGTGTGACGCATAGTTCGCATGTGGCGATGTTGATGCCGCCACAATCTAACCAAGATTATATCTGAACTTTATAAGAGACTGTGACCTCTGAGTTTGTTTCGGCCTTTCTTCTCAAATATGGTTGACGTGTAAAAGTGTTTGTACAAACCTACTTAAAGAAATAAAATCATTTAGTATACAAATATTATCGTTAAATATGTCGGCATCGATAGCTCTCAATAAAACTTGAAACCATGTAAATCTACATGAACTCAAACTCAAACTCAAAACATTTATTTCAATTAAACCTATTTATTACAGCCACATTTGAATTGTCAAAGAGTCGGACAGTCAGTCCGAAAGTTGAAGCTATTTGCCCATTCCAAAACGTAGATATCTATGGAGAAGAACAGGCAGGCAGGTAAAATGCTGGATACATTATTTTTGTTGATTATTTATGTGAGAACAATGTAAAAAAAAAACTTATTTAAAAAACAATACAAAATAGAAGATTAAGAGATTTCAAATAAGCCCTGGCAGTTAAGAGAAGACCAGTCTCAACTGACGGCGCCCGTTCACGAACATGACGCGTGGATCAGCACCATCTAGCTCAACCATTTTGTAAGGTACCGAATGATCCAACACACGCGCCACCATCAGCGAGACATTTAAGTGAGCATGACATACTCTCAACTGCCACGCTTTTTAAGTCAACATATTATTATACATACATACATCTTATCATAATAAACGGCTCCATGGTACTCACATTTACAAAATTAAAACCAAACTCTACTCCGTAATTACATTACACACAGGCCGTTCCCGTCTACTTACTGTTCATTACACAGACGCTATACCCACAATACTTAATGGAAATAAAGGAATTCCCATCCTATATGGAACGCAATACTGCGAGCATGGTCTATTGTTCGGGGTGCGGCTCTTAAGTACACCTAGCTATACAAAGTGGCTGCATATGTATAGGTAGAGTACCTATACATACATATGCATACATATACTCGTATTATATCAATGACGTTCCTTTAAGGCGCAGATATATGATTTTAGTGACTCTTAAATCTGTTATTACGCCTTCATATAATGCAAGTAAGTTATGCAAAAAATTTATGTGAAACTAGCACGCATACACATCAATTCTGTATGTGAATATTTAAGTATTGTAGTAAGTAAAATACCTAATTAAATAAATTCTGGAAGTAATGTCTATCCCAAAGCATAAAAAATGATATTACTTTCAAACTACTTAAGATATTTTCATGCTTTTTTTTATATGAGTAGACTGTTTTACTATCTATAATTATATTTGTGATTTTTTTCAAATATTCATATTTTCGTTACTAAAAATAAATATTCCCTATGAAAGTTAATAGTGGCGCGGCGTGAGCGCGACGCGCATTTGTATGGCCAAGGTCAACGGCGATTATCTGACCCTTAAGTGTTTGGTATACGCACACAGGCAGTATCGTCGCTAGTCCTACACGCCCTGTATCAATATTAAAATTAGTTGGACCCATGCGGCGAAGGTCTAAAATTTTCTGTGTGATTGTACTAAATGAATGCAAGAGCTTGAGAATTGGACCGCGCCTGTAAAATTTCGCTTGAAGCCTTTGTCAAATTACATTAATTTTTATATTTTCAGTACTCATTCCTCTTAGGTTTTAGATAATACGGACATTTGCTTACACAGGTCACGTCAGGGCTCTGTTGCTTGGGGTCCCGTATCATTGATACGTCTGATACATCGCTAGCTACGCCCCCAGGATAAATTCCGCATGGGCCATTGCGACTGCGTTTTGTTGAGTTGCAGCATCATAACTACTATACTATACTCATTAGCGAATGAGCTACCCCCCCAAACTTATATCGCATGCCAAGTCTAAGGCTCAACTTAAAAGAGTTCTACAAAAATATTATCTCTCATTGTGTCCATAGAAAATGTTTGTTTTTTTTTTGTAATGAATTTTTTTGAAATGTGAGATTTTTGATCTTAACTGTAGGTATTTATTTTATAATTTACTTAGCACAATTAAGATATAGCATATTAATTTTCAAAATTTGTAATCTAATTGGTATTTCACACGAGAACTACTGCCGACAAACTGTTTTGCAGTTTGGCAGACTTTATGTGCTATTGTTAATACAGATTTTGAATAAATAAAAAATAAACTTAATACAAAAAAAATAAAACCGACTTCCAAAAAAAAACACTACAAAGTGAAAAATAACCTTCATTTCGGAAGTCGGTGTCTTTGTATCTATTTTAATTTTTTGCCACCAACTTCTGAAATGAGGATTATTTTTAACTATGCAGTGTTTTTTTTTGGAAGTCGGTTTATTTTTTTTGTAAAAAGTTTTTTTATGTTTCACTTTTTAGTGGGTCAATTTGCATTTATCTAAGTTAAAATAGCCTAATTTAAACTGCTCATCACCTTTTACAAAATATTGCTTTTTCCGATGCAGAGGCGTTAATAGTTGAGGAATTCTCCTGGTAAGAACCAGGGGAACTGATGGTGACTTCATCCTATGCATTGTGACGAGCATAAATTGCTTAGCAACCATATTAAAGTGACTAATCGCAACAGTGAAATACTTATTATTAAGTAGTCCCGGTGGCCATATGTGGTCTTCGTCATCAGTTCCACTTCACCAAACGGCGCTTTCCGAGTGCAAATGCATGAGTTACTATAAAAAATACTGAAATCGATATAGGTGTGCTTATTTTGAGGATTGTTCTCGATTTCCACGAGATCCCTCTCGAGAGCATTCTCGAGGTGGTCCCATTGTCGCCAAGTCAGAATCTGATGAAGGGATTTCGTGGAAATCGAGGGTATGCACCCTATCAAAATAAATAAATCATTTTCCAAATTGGTCGGAAATCGGTGAACATAATAAAATACAGACGAACATTATAACCTCCTCCTTTTTGGAAGTCGATTAAAAATACGTCTCAAAATGTCTACAAATGACGGACCAATCGGTGAAAAAACATACAGCCGAACATATTACCTCCTCCTTTTTGGAAGTCGGTTAAAAATAATTGCACAGATATTGGAATGTTTGTGATTTAAGGCTTCTACAGACCAGCGCGACTCGCGACGCGACACAAATGTACCGCTTGTCGCGCGACACGCGGGGCCTTTGTGCCGCGTCGCGTGTCGCGCCAGTATGTAGAAGCCTTTAGCCTTAGATGTTTATCACAAAGAGCTGATTGTTTACCCAGCTAAGTACCCCAGTAGATATTTTATGCGCATAAATATAGATACATAATTATTATATACTTTATGAAAGACATTACTGACATCAATGAAGCAAAACATCGCCAGGAAATCTGGACTTGCAGTTAAATTATCTGCCTAGCCTCTGCCCAACTATGTTGTTGTTGGCTTCCAGTATAACCTCTATATATATATATATATATATATATATATATATACAGCTACACATAATTATATATATATGTCGGCGTTACCATTGTAAACAGCACGTGCAACGGGCCGAGTTACGATTTGTCACTTAGGCCTCCCGACTCTCTCCATTACTCGAGCCGCTCTACATAAGCGAGCGCGTAGCAAGGAGGGGATCATTCTTGTCGCAGGCTCGGCCCGGTGCACATGTTGTAGCGCTTAGATACTGTAGTCTGAATTAAACTATTATTACAGTGAATTAATAAGTTGTGGAAATAAAGGCTGACTTCTGCTATATCTCTTACTTTCATTTAAGAGGTTGGACCCTCTGCCTTCATATATATATATTTATTTTTATTTCAGATCAAGATCCATAAGTTGTTAGTAAAGGTCTTAACCTAATGTTAGTAAAAAACCACAGTGACACTATATACAAAATTGAAACGACTGACACCTACGTGTGCAGCCGTATCCAGTGAGCCAGCATGGGGCTGTCCCACCTATCACACAATACACTCAGGATGCTGTGGGAGCTAACACGTATTCTACCGAGAATAGAGGCACACCGTTTCCGGATAATGGCATGAAAACCATCGACCCTGGCCTCGGCAAACATCCCGGAAGCGCTACAAAAGCGTGGTAGACCCAACAGCATCCTGAATATATTGTTATACTGGACACGCGGCGCGTTGTAGGCACCCAACTAAACACATATTAATAATTTATAATAATCATGAATTGCTTGAATTTTATTGTTACTTAGCCCTCTTCCTCTCTCCTAATTTTTGCTGTACCCAACAGGGTCCATATTGATCTTTTACTTTTTTATACCATCTATTAATACATATGGAATGCAATAAAGAATTGAAAATTGAGAATTGAGAATTAACCGGATACACCCGCATAATTATCAGTATTTGATCTAACATGTCCCAGAATTAACGCACAACCTCTTAAGGGGTCATTGTAGTCATCATTAGAACAACTAAAAAAAAATCAGCTGTTCCCTACATTTTGACGAGTTATTTGAACATAAATGTACGACAGCTGGGACCAACGACTTAGAGATGATTTATGTTAGAGCGAGCTGTGCCACGAACGAGTCACGGATCCAAAAATATCAAGAAGCAGTTCATGCTGTGTCCCGTCCTTACACGTCGTGCCGTACTTCAGGTTGAGGCAACATCTTAACTTGAGCTGCCTTATGTCGAGGCATCGGTTCTTGCAGTTAGTTCGTGACTCTAGTAGGACGCTCACTGCTGCTCATCTAACAAAAATAATCAGTACAATTCGTAAATCAATGGATTCAGAGGTACAGTACCAGTATGAGCATAATAGGCCGCGTGCGTAATGTTCTCACTGCTGAGACACAGGACTCCTCGCGTGGTGGTAGTACGTTCCGGTGGGATAATTACTAAAGCACCACGCGGGGGGTGGGGGGGGAAGCTAGTTCGACCACGATTGGTCATGACGTTTACGTTAACGAGAAAATGATTAACGGTTCGTTCACGTGACTGAATCTGTGATGTAAATGTAACTGAACAATTCGATTTTATGTAATGTCGGAATATTATTTGATGTGAAAATAATTTGTAGGCTTTGGAGAGGCTTTTTTTTGTGTGGGAAATTATCAAATAACTTGTCCCGCTCTGGACCCCGTCAGTTGGTGCTGACAACTCTTTGAGGCGCATCGTTCACCGTCCGTAGGCCCATGCCTACGGTGGCCGGAAATCGGCTTGCGACTCCCGACGCCTGGGCGTCTCTTGCGGCGACTAGGGCCGCGAGGGCGCGAACTTTGCCTCTCCCTCGCGCGTTCCACCTCCCCATCGCAAGCATTACTGCTTCGCAGGAGGTGAGGCTTTGGAGGGGCTTGTGGTTGTGTTTCAGTTTTCTTATAAAAATACTGACTGAAAATTTCTATAGGGTGTCACTAACTAAACGTGAGCATTAACAGTAGAACAGCTGTATTGATAGCAACCAGTCGGAAGTCCAAAAGTCTGACGTTGCACTGACCTCCACGTTGTCTGACTCTGATAGCTTGTAACAATGTATCATGTAATATTGTGGTGAGAAAAATAAATCTTATCTTATCTTATCATTAACATAAATGTCATTCATTTGTCATTATGTACGAGATTACCAATAAATGCAATTTCTTTCAATGTAGTGTCAGTGGCCGACCATTGGAAAGTCATAATAACGCCATTAGCCATAATAGTAGATTACCAAACTTGTCAAATCAACAATTATGAAATCAATGATCGACCATTCTGACATAATAGCAGACTTGAGGCCCAGGGCAACCATGTAGCAGGTGTAGCAAATAGTACAGGCCCCTCGTTTGGGGGCTCCGTGCTCATATCATGATACCTGGTCATGCATCATAGCTTCGCATAGTTCTTCAGCTTTTCAGGATCGTCGAGAAGTCGACGAAGGAATTCTTATTTCTGTTGTAATTTGTCAAAAGAAATCTAACCTCTCCGAGACGGGATGCTTAACATTTTTTTCCTTTCTTTCTCTAGGTGTTAAATTTTGCTTCGGGATGTAGGGCCTCGAATGGCAAATGCCTAGGGGCCCTAGGTCCCTAAGTGCGGGCCTGAAAATAGCTACTGATATTTGGCCCATCTACCAAGCCGCTTTCTGGTCTAGCTCTCCCAGTTGTTAGCTAATTTTACCCAGCTTATTTCTATTTTGTCTAGAAAGACAAAATCAAACAAAGTTCATGACTTAATGAACTGCATCACCAGTATTGATATGCAGAAAGTAGCTTGTTTTTCTCTAAGTAGTTTATCAGTCTTGCATTCATAAGTTTTCCAAAATCTTTGACAAAGTAGGTAATTGAAATTGGTCTGTAATTATTAACATAGTCCCCTGTCACCAGACTTAAATATAGGTAGGATTTGTGAGATTTTGAAGGCTTGTGGGAAGATTGTTCTTTGATGATCATCATCATTTCAGCCGAAAGACGTCCACTGCTGTACATAGGCCTCCCCCAAAGGGGGGGGAGGTTCATGATCGCCGCCAACCCGCCTGCCAAGCGCAGGCTGGTTGGCGATCGCAGTATGGTGTTAAAATGCAAAGAGAACGCTGCTGCCCATTCTCACGTCCTTTAGTCGCCTTTTACGACACCCACGAGAAGAAATAGAAGAGTGCTATTCTTTACGTCCGGCGCCACATAGACGCATAACATATTCATTGTACGGGACCCTCACCACGCGAGTTCAACTCGCACTTGTTCGGTGTTAGTCGCTAGCTCTACTCGGTCCTCGTTAATCGCCGGCGGAAGGACATGTGCCGAATTACACTTTGTATACTTACCTTAACATGTGACCATTTTCATTATTTAACCGCATATCCTGGCTAATTTGGAGCTGATGTGGATGACCCCTTTGCGGCAAATGTAGCCTCTCTAAGATACTGCTGTGGTCTGGTTTTTCTGTTAAGCAAAAATCTAAGATTTGAACCGTTAGATTCGCCTTTCCACCACTATTATTGTGTGACCGGTCTTCTCAGTAGCTATGGACATGTTTTCGCGGGACTAAGTACAGACGCCAGCAGGCCAAGCTACCCGAAACTGTCAAATTTTCCCAATCAACCTTGAAGCTGTAGGGATAAAGTTGAAAATCTAGAAAGTACAAATTTGACAGATTGTAGTAGCTTGATGTGCTCCAGTCTGTACCTACGGTGAGGGCAACTCTAACGATTTAAATCATCGGTAAAATTCAACATAGCTTAAAGATGCATAATCTCTATTTCAGTTTTCAGTGTAGCTATTGCTTTAGAGTCATGAGGAACAGGGTGTAAAGTTCACTCATCCTCTATAGAAAACCACCGCCTAAGAATATCTACAAGTGGAATGCAATAAAAGTATTGACTAAAAGGGAGGATCCTCCTACCAGACGGGTGTTGTGTCTGGTGGGCAACTGCCCGACGGTTGACGTCGGGACGTTGTATATATTATTATGCTAGTTGCGCGGTAGACTCTGCTTGCGCGATGCAAGATTTTGCGTGACGTCAGTGTGACGCGTACTTCGCATGTGGCGATGTTGATGCCACTACACTGCGATACAAAAGCCTCTCGTTGAGCTAGTTCACGGGAATTCTGAGCTCAGGATGGTTTAACGGTTACGGAGAACAGCTCTATCAGCCTGTAAATATTTAGTAGAAACGACGAAAGGGGATAAGTAGGTTCTGGGGAAAGATTCGATTTGTTACTCCTATTTCGTTATGCCATTTTGAGCTCAGTATTTCTCTTTGAGTGAGTCTCAGAAATAAATAAAAAACGAGTGTGCTTTAGATATACTAATTTTGTTTTTTTCTGTTCTGTGATACTTAATTACTTACAACAATAGGCCTGCACTGTGTCTTAGATATACGAAACGCAACTGGCTATGAGAGAAAGAGATAAGGAAAACGTGTGCTCGCACCTCTCTCTTGCCCCTACAGTGATATACGAAACGTAACTCTCTCCCTTTCTATTTTCACCATCTCCACTAACATAAATCTCCCTCTCAAGTTCCGTTCGCTCGCTTCCGTAACGCTCTCGTCACGCATTCACTAGCTTACTCTCCAAGTCAAGCGTGCGTAAAGATGTTTTGCTTGAAAAACCAAGACAGCGCTGCGAACAACAGGAATCATGCCAAAACTATACCTCGCTGTGCATACACGCTCATACGCTCACATTTACAACCAAACTACACCTCACCGGAACACTCACTAAGTGCACACATGTTTACAAAACCGGCCTCAGCCCGCCTCACGTCACTGTTGACGTTCTGTGAAGTGAGTGAAACAAGAGATTTCACCTTGAATTGACAACCTGCCGATATTTGCGAAAACTTAGGTACAGTTAACTTGAAGCAAGCTGTCAATAGTAGTAAGTTCCAGCATCAAGTGGAATAATAATAGCTGGCACGTCAGTTTTCACAATGATATGGTATCAATTAATACAGAATAGTCTGAGGGCGCATTCCGAATTGCGCTGTAATCGATTTGAGCGTGCTTACACCCTTTCCGAATTAGCTTGCGCACGATATCGATGTCCCGTGAATAGTCATAGATGACGTCATAACATGTACCATCTTGCGATAACGCCAACCATGCCATAAATTAATACCACCGTGAGTGCTGTCAAAAATTACAGTTGTGCTGTTTTGTTTTGAGTTGCATCGTATCTAATTAGCGTGGCATTTTCAAAATTGTGCTTCTGGGCTGGCTACAGTCGCCACCTAACCAAAGAAGAAGAAGAAGAAATATGTGGTGTATACACAAAGAAATACTGTAATCCAACCGTGAGCGCGTTAAAGAGCGTTCCAAATTGTTGACAGCTCTCAGCTGTCATAATAGTGATGTCTAAATCGGAACGCAAATTATTGATGTGAGCGCTGTGAGCGATTATATTATAATTCGGAATGTGCCCTTAGTTACTTACCTTATTATGTAGTACTTGTTACTTTTATCGAAGTTATGTAGGTAGGTAGGTATGCACGTACTTGTTGAATCTACACATGGTCATTTTCGTACATTCCTCGGGCATTAAGAAAACAATAACTATAATACCAGTATGTAATTAAGTAATGAAAAATGGTTACAGAAGACAACGGAAACGTTTATTGGCTAACAATTCTCCTTTTTTTCATAATTTTTACGCAGTCTTATTCATTTACTGTAATCGTATCGGACAGAATAATTTACGTTTTTATTTTTGTTTTTCTACACAAAATTGCGTTACGGAATGTACTTCTACAATAATAATTACAAAAGTAATATCGAAATTATTTTTTTACAATTAAAATTATATTTCTATTACAATTTACAAACTAAAATTAAACATTATTAGTTAATCCTACCTAACTTATCTACATATGAACAAATTATTGTAATTAACAAAATTATCATTTTTACAACTAATGATAACATATTTTTACTGATCGGTAAAAGTGTAACGTACTTAATACATTAGATGGCTTCAAGGCACGTGCTTTTACGCGCAGAAATTCATTGAGGAAGCACGTGCGGAAATAATCCAATGTCAGTAAACACGTGTATGTGGACTAATATACCTAATTAAATTACACTTTTACGAAAACTACTGTTATGAACATTGAAATTGCAAATAATTATTATTTTTTAATTATGTGACATAAACATTTAAACTAGGACAAACATTTATTATGTAAATGGACAGTGAAGAACAAAATGCACAAATCAAATGCTGAAACATAGATAATAAGAAATTGGTACACATACATTGCATGGCTACAAAAAAATACTTATCCAAGGAGGTTATTTAATTTCTTCCTGTTAATATTTAAAAACAGAATAGTAGGTATTTAGCATTATTTTCCTATCACAGTCCAATATATAACTGCTTATGTACAACCAGCGCAAACGTAATAGCTTAAAACGATACAATATTATTAAAATTAAACTAACTGTCTAGTGTAAAAAAGCTATTTATCGTAATAAAACTTACAAAGCTCATGTTTTCATGTTTTTATACGTTTATTGATGGTTCGAGGGAAAATATAATTACAGTAAAAGTTCCCATAGAGAATTTTTTTAATATTGTATTTTGTACAGGTTATTTTTATTTTCAGACGTATTTTACAAATAAATGTTTCATATTATAGATTAAAAAACCTACAAATTTAAATATTGTAGTTTCAGTAAAAACAACATAACATAACATCACGCCTCTATTCCACGAAAGGTTAGGCAGAGGTTCACCTATAGTACCTACAGTAAAAAAAAACAAGAAAAAAACATCATCCATGTAACTGAAACGGAACCTCAAGAATTTGAAATAAATCCTCCTTTATATAAAATCGTTACTTAAGTTACGATATATCCCACCCCAATAGGATAGGTTTTTGTCGGTAAATAATGGAAGCCGACGGATAAGGGACATAGAATAAGGGAAGTAAGGGACATATAAAAAGGGAAGAATGGGACAAATCCCCTCACGTGGATGAAGGTAAAGTAGGCATTCTCTGGAGGCTTTCAACTACTTACGAAATACTGCAATATAACCATAAACTCTTTTAGACATCTACCGGTATTTTTTGAAGAATCCTTTTGATATATAATAAGACTATAAATGAAAACACTGTTAATACCATTGCATAGAAGTATAGTGAAACTATCGAATAGTTATTTTTTAAATAAACTAAATAATTGTGAAGGGCCAACTATGGATTTTACCAATCTTTGACTATATTATATATGATAGTGACTAAATTATTGTTTAAATTTGGTTGAATTTTTGTATGCAGACCGGAAACGTCATAAGATATATAAAGTTTATTGCAATAGTAAATTTAGCTTAAAAGCAAAAATATTATAAATAATATTATTCTTATTTACTTACAACCCATCCCAACCAAAACCATCCTTATGATCATGTAAAGAAAAATAATGAAAAGACCAGCGAAAATTTAAAAAAAAATTGTATTTTTGCCCAAAAAATAGTATTATTCATGTTAGATTTTTTTTGTTTAACTTAAATTCATGTTGGATTTTTTCAACTTAAATTTTTATTGGCATGATGCTTGCACGGGGGTTTACACACAGGGGGGCGGTAAATTTCTGTAATTTTTTGGCTAGGACTTTTTATTAACGATAAACTTGGCGAGTTGTTGTACCGTGTATACCTATCTGAACAAAACATAAACCTTAGTGCTATTAATAATAAAACGCGGTATCAAAAATCATTTTTTTTAAGTACCTGTAATTACTTAGAATCAGATCATAAAAAAAAAGTTCGTTGTGTTAAGAATGTTATGATATTACCTACAGCTACCCATCAATTAACGCCCCTACACTCCGTATTATGTCTGTTTATTTTAATTCAAAACCAAACCAATGATGTTGAATACGGATTTATTATTTCTACATTCGAATAAGGCTTACTAGCGATTAGTTAAACCCATGTTTTTAGATTCTTATCTTTGCAAATGGTAGAAGAAAATGACGTAAATTCAGTAGGTAGGTACCCACAGTTTGTCCACGAAACTTGTGTGATTCTATCAAGATCGAGTTTACAAAGTTTGTAATAAGGTTTTCAACCGCTCCAATTTCAATAAGTACAAAATTAGTTTAGTTTTTATAAGTTGGACTGGTTTTATTGAAACACAGCGTTTTTATTTGTCAGCTTGAAGATATTATGCAACAATGCTACTTCATCATCATCATCATTTCATACATAGGCATAGACATAGGCCTCCCCCAAAGGTGGGGGTTTGCTGTAATCGCCATGCTTGGAAGGCGGGTTGGCGATCGCAGTATGGTGTTAAAATGCATAGAGAACGCTGCTGCCCATTCTCTAGTAACTCCCTTAGTCGCCTTTTACGACACCCACGGAAAGAAATGGGATGGTGCTATTCTTTACGTCCGGCACCACACGGATTAACGACATTACAATTACAATGCTACTTCTAATCTCTCTTAATCTAGGCGTGATGTTATGATAAATTAAAGTACTTAATTTATCATAACATCACGCCTAGTTTCCCTGAAGGGTTGGGCAGAGGTTAGGTATAGACTATAGTACACCCACATTTCGCAAGTTGTCCCATGTAATAGGGGGCGAGCCTATTGCCTTCAACCGGGCACAAATCCGGGCTGCTACTGAGTAATTCCAGATGGAAGAATCAAGAATCTTCATAAATAAAATTATGAGCTAATGGGATGCTGCAAATGTAGGTAACATTAATCTCGCGATGTGAGTGCTTTTTTATGGACTCACAAAGAAAGTGTGAATGTTTTTGTTTTATTTCAAAATCCATTAAAAACAAACCTTGAAAACCAAATTAGCTGCACAAATATTTATAAAAGCAACTGATCGAAAATAAACCTATTTGCGATTATTTCTATCAATACCACTGCACGGTGCACCTGTTGGTTATTTAAAGACAGAGTTAACAGGTTATTGGGTTATTGAGTCCAGTTTGGGTTTTTTATGGAACTTAAGGGGACGATAATCGACTTTTTATGATTTTATAATGAACATCACGTCTACACGAGTAGTGTTAATGATTTGACAAAAAAAAGAAGATAAATTAGAGCATTTTCTCAATAACATAATATGTGAATATTTTAGATTATGTTTATATTACATGGTGAAATTAATTTGTAAAGTTATGTCTAACGCGGATAAAAAACTGAGAATGGCGCAAATTCTACCAAGCGTATTTTTCTGAAACCTTCACCAATTTAAAGATAATTTAATTATTGATATTTTAGTATACGCGTTTTATTAAAATACCTTTTGTTTTGTGTATAATAAATTAATAATGCGTCAAATTGGGGACAGAGCTCCTTGATGGGCGAGTCCTATTACTGGCTGAACGTACGACGCGTTGCGTGAGCTCAGTACAGAACACGCAAGCTAACTACTCAAGGTCACTGGCATATATCTGCGTCTTAAACATAACTGGCGAAATCTACGTGTACTATAGTCCATAGCTAACCTCTGCCCAACCCTTCAGGGTAACAAGGCGTGATGTTGTGTGAATTCAGTTTAAAAGAAAAATCCTCGAACCATCGATAAACATACATTTTAATAAGTTTCCTAGACAACAACACGTTGTACAAAATTTCGGATGTACAAATATATAAAAAAGTGCATAAAATGTTCCAAAAATGTGTCTCAACAATCCTTTGTCTTGCCACTAATTTCTTTCTACCCAATATTATTAATATCACTAACAACCATGGCAAAGGAAAATACAAATCAAAATAATATATTATGTATGGAATTTTCATCTACTAAGCTCTCTATTCGATTGAAGCATCACTTTATTTTAAAGAAATATTTCTGATGGATTCGAGTTGAATATTTCGTATTATTCATTTAATAATGCACAAATCATTTAATTCACAAGTAGGTATTCAATATTCAATTCAAAATAATATTATATATATTATTTATAGGTATTTAGATTTATAAGTTGTTAGATCAATGCTCGTGGCTTCTTTGTATGACAAGAGTTATTTGCCCTGCGGCTGGACACTAATAGGCTGGTACCTATTATTATTATTATAGTTAGATTTATTTCGGCCTCGTCTATTTCCATTTCCACAACATTATTTTTAGTATATGCGAAACCTGAATATAGTTTGTTCAGACTATGGAACTGAATCGATTTCAATAATTTTTACACCATGTTATATTTTGTCCCAAAAATATTTAAGTGTGATGGAAAATGCATCATTTAATTACTTACAATACAATCGCCGTACGGTTAGGTACCTACTGCCAAATTATTATCAATGAGCGCAAAACGACCCTGGAGGCGCCATTAGCATGTTTTTGTACGGAAAACCCGGTAACATAAAACATAACATAACCGTATTACTTATAACTTTGTGATTTTTCATGATACAGTTTTGACATTTTGAACATAGATTCTTTACATAAAAATACTAGACACGTGTTTCGGGTTTCGCATATACTAAAAATCATATATAAAAATATACATCAAATACCAGGTATCTCATTAGTGAAGTCATTAACAAGTCCACCACTCTATCAAGTACCTACCTACATAGTAAACATGATTTCAGGGCATGTCACTCGTTGATGTCTGACAATGAAGCATACGGCTCGAATAATTATACTTCCATTAGTAGGCCAGGCTAATTTGTCATGATTTTTATCTATTTTATTTATAATATAACATAATAAACGATTTGTATTCATCAAACTTTCCTTTTAAAAAAGGAATAATAATGGCGTAATTTTCACGCACTAGATCTCGAAGTAAATCGAAGGAATTTAAAACAAATCGATATATCTATATCGATTTGTTTTAAATTCCTTCGATTTACTTTCTCGGCCATCGTTAAAATATTTCTTTAAAATAGGCACATATTACTTATTTTATAACATATTGACCGCGGAATAACATTGGTTTTCAGACACAATTGAAATACATAAGTAATAAAAAGATTGCCGTAAATCTTCAATACTTTTATTGTACCATTTCTATATCGTAAAATTAATGTGTTTTTGATCGCCGTATCATGGCAATGTTTGGTTGATGATATCTGTTTTTTTTTATTTCAATTTTGATATCAATAAGACGAATGCCATTTAAATTACGGGGTGAATATATAATAGATAGGTTTACATTTTGCGTTTCAATAAATGAATCATTCAGAATATTTTCAAATCGTTGTTGTTTCTATTTATTTGTTTTATTTTAATAACTAGCTGACCTGACAGACGTTTTCCAGCCCAAAATTTCACACAATAATCCCATAGAAAAAAGGAAGTTACGTATTTTCCGACTTTGAAAATTTTCCGAAAATTTTAAGTGCGTTTACCAACGAACAGCATTTAATTTTATATAGATATATCGATCAATTCTTTATCGTCTTTCGCACCTTCATTTTGTTGCTGGACTAATCCTAATTCAGACTTGAGAAACATTGTCTGAACAAAAGCTTTTCTTTTAATACCCATTAATCAAATCACTAATGCTCCAAAAAGACGAGTTTTATCGCGTTAAAAAGTCAGATTTTTTGCTTTTTACTGCCTACTTTATAACGCCGTAAAATCCATTGTGAAATATTGATGGTCTTTCACAGGCTTTTAATGTTACGAAAAATGATTTTCATATAATTTATGCGTCTGAAAAAAGTCAAGGTGATTCGATGGTAAGTGCCCTTGATCAGTGGCACGCGATACGATCCTTGTCAATTATTTATTACCATAAACTTACTCTGTTTTTATTTTGTTTCCCCTTATTTATGATGTCTGTGCTAATCTTTGAAGTCGTATTAATATCTTTATATCAATTTATTTCGTCTCGAGGCTGTTTTGTTTCGATTGCGACTATTGTAACTTTCTAAAGATATATTTTTGATGATATATTTACTGTAATAATTATAATATTGATATCAACATCACCCCATTATTAGTGTTGACAGTGTACTCGTAGTGTGTTTAACAGGTGAATAACTGTGAAACAAAAGCAGAAATGTTTACCGATATTGAAATCAATACCCCCGTATTGACAGTAACGGCGCTCAAACAAAATATGTACATAATGAAACCAATGTCAGTCCACCGGTCAACCGCGTGAACACGCATTAACAACCATAATACGTATACTACTGCTTCTCAAAGCGGGGTCAACCAAAAACTCAGTCACAACTAATTAGGAACATTTTAATACAAACAAACTGTTCTTACAAACTAATAACATATTATTTTCTCTCCTTACAAAGCACAATCAGTCTGTGGCACCATTTTTTACTAAAAATACACTTAGACGATCTACGGGTGCTATATCTCGTCGGAGTCCGACCTTATTGAATCATAATTGGACGTTTTGCTCCTCAGCATCCTTAGGAAGGAGCCTACCGCGAAGATCGTCCGCCTGTGCCTGTGAAAGATACCCTGGTACAACGCTTCTCTCAGTGCCTTCCTGTCGTCCGACATCGAAGGCTGAGTGCTTAAAGTTATGTCGGAATGGGCCTGCACCACAACAGCTTTCTGATGCCTCAGGCCACCGTGTTTCTTCTCCAAAGACTTCTGGTTAGGCAGACTCATTGTCGATTCTATTGATGAGTTTTTCGTTTTTCTCAAGTTTAGCATCTTCTTTCCAGAGGACTGTGTCTCTGAGGTTGACCTAGTTGGAGCTAGTTTCGATCTGTGCAGAGGATTGTTAGAGCCCTCCGGGTGGACCATTATTTCGACGGATTTTTGGCTCACAGCGCTCGACCGTGTTAATGTTCTCTGCGGATGGGATGTTGTAGCCTCCGGTTTGGGCATCCGCTCCTCGCTCGGGAGGGAGGATTGTTCAGTTTCTAAAGCAATCATTTTGGTTGATTACTTTTTGTGTGATTGTTGAAAGCACAAAACCTAATCACATCATCGGAGGGCGAGCCTCATCAATGCTATCAATAGCAGGCACGGCCAAATTGATCTCGACGTCCTGATTGTTCGGTAGGTCGCTCCTAGCGTACCCGTCGCAACAGTTACTGAATGTTATCGTAGGTACTTTTGCATCACTGTCTATTTTCACAGAATCCAAGTTCTGTGCCAAACAGTCCACGTTGCTGTCGTTCTGAGAGTCGCGGTCATCGGAGTTTGCGCTCATACTCGGTGCGAGCCATTCCTCCTCGTTTTCTGCGTCTGTCTTTTCTACGTCAGGTGACGGCCCGTGGTCCTCGCGGCTTGGAGACAAGCGCTCCCCGTTTATATTCAAACTAATCAAATCTGCCAAGTTAACGTTGAAATTCTTGTTTCTTCTGCTGCTTGCCTGATGCTGATCTTCTACAGTTTTAACTTCATCAGCAACTAAACGGTCTGTGATAGTTTCAACTTCTTCTCTTAACTCTTTGTCGTCCTCGTAGTATTCGGATAAGTTCTTCAGGTTCTGAAACCAGTTTTTCTCTAGAATGCTGGGTTGTGGTTTATTTTTTTCGGCGTTCGATTGACGATACTGTTCGATGAGTGGTTCTAGGGATTCCTCGTGCTGACGGAACAGGTAGTGGTAGGTCTGACTTACGGCGTAGAGGGAGTAAGCAGATTTTGGCCTCGGCAACACAGATGCTGATCGCTTCTGCGGTGCGACACATCCATGCCACACGTGGCTGCGCACTCGCTCGCACAGTATTGCATTAGAATTAAGAATCCTTTCAAAGTCTGTCACTTGTTCGGCTTCGCTGATCTGCAACAACAGCTTGTTCTCCGTCCCTTTCCCGCAGCCCGCAGTGTCACACAGCCTCTTGTTGTCGCCGACCTGTTTAGGAGGATTACAACGCTTAGTCTTGTTAACATCGATCCGTCGGTTGTAGTTCTGAGAAGGTTTGGAGGTTAAAAGTCTGGGTTTTGGTTCGTCCGCGTACTTCATAGGTATAGATAAATTTTGTACGGAAACCGCGAAAGGAACTTTCTCAACTACTTTTCTGTTTTGTTGTTTAACAATAACATTATTTTGTCGGCGTTTGGTATCGTTAGTGGACGCTGGCCGTTGGAAAAACTGTTTGTTGGCGAAGCGTGAGCGGTTATTAACATCGGCGCTACGGACGGCGCGAGCATATTTGGAGCGCGGCCTCTCCGCTAGACAGACACTTTTGGCCCGCAGGGGGATATCGCGAGCCTCCTTAGGGACACCTGCCAGTTTTAAGAGCGCAATGTCGTACCGTGATCCGATGGAATGCGTATCAGAGAGCGCGAGACGAGCGGTGGCCGCGTGCTCACACGAGTGACTGCTTGCAAACCATGCACCGCTTTCTTCGAAAACTCGAGCAAAAAGTAATTTATCGCGGTGGCGTGCCCGACCAATCGATCCAATTGTTCCGAATCAACGTTTAAATAAAGATGCGCATAAAATTTGGCGAATGTACGATGCACGATTAACGACGTTTTTATAATCCTTTCGTGATTCTTTTTCGTTGAGTCTTACGATTTGTATTTATTACGACTGTTCATGTCCTGACCGAGTTGACGTGACTTTCCGATTGCGAATCCGACTGGCTCTGGTTTGCGTGTTCATGTATTTGCACGCATACAAGTTTGAATATCGCGTGTTACGATGCGTGCATGCATGCAAAATGTATGTATAGAGAGATGTCGATGCAAATCTTTGAACGAATGCCCTTTAACTGTTGAATAGAATTTTAAGTAGGTTCATAATATTTGTTAACAATGATTTTAGAATGCAAAGGTTGGAAGCAGAACTTTAAAAAATTGGTTCAGGTTTTTTTGTTTTTTCAACTTTTCATAATACTTTGTATAGTCAGTATACAGAAGTTGGATTTTTGACTAACAATATATTTTGGTCACAAAAGTAATGTTAATGTAAAGTGAATGAATGTTTTACTTTCCTTTTGTGTTCACATTTCTATAGCGTCGTAAGTAAGTATACAACTCTTTCGAAGTACAAGAAATCTATAATAAGAAGGTAATATAGGTCTGCCTATGCCTATCACATACATGCCCATTTCTGAACAACAGTATGATACATTATCGAGATGGAAACTTTTATTGTAAATATGTTTTAAATTGCAAAAACAATGGCAACTGTACCCCAAGTGTAAGTTTGCAAGAGAGTAAACGTAACTACCTATTTCATAGATCATAATGCTAGTAAAGAGTGACGGCGTAAACAGATATAAAAGTCACTAAAATCGTATATCTGCGACTTAAGTCACAAGGACACACTGTCCTACTAACCCGTTATTGAATATATATATACATATAACCATGCTGATCAGCTCTTCTGTACACGGGTTGACCGGGCTTTCAAAGCCAAATTTGGTTTAGCTAGTCATCAGAGAGCTCACGAAACGTCTACTAAACTACGTCTTACTAAACCTCCACCTGAAAATTCCCCTGAACTGAAAGCAATCCAAATCCAAACACAACACAAAGAAATGCTGAAACATTGAAGTTTATCCTCACAATATGAATCATTTTACTACGCCGTTTGGTTATTAAAAGCTCATGTTTACTATCAGAACATGTATGTTTTACATCATAATATCTTGACCAGCTGCAGACGAATCGGTTGACCTTTGCATATTAAGATGTTTTTATTTATTGGTTTGTTCAAGGCCAGGCCCGATGGAGCCGGGAACTCGGGAATGTATTTGCGCATCGGAATCGTTCGGAATTTGTTACTGAAAATGACATAACATAATATGTATTTATTTATATGCATGCCTCCAATATTTGGAACGAAGTCCATTATCGCACGTTATAGTCTGTACGCTTGGCGAATGAGAGCTAGACCGAAAAAAGTATATCTTTTGAAGTTTTGACCTTCACGACACAGTAAAGGTTCTTTAAGGTGAATCATTAATACATCTCTCCAAGTTAGATTTGATCCATTGAATGACCTTTTCATGAAATCACGACATTAGGGAAATCGGGGGATTCACCGTATTGATAGCACTGAGACGTCAGGTTCGGGGACCTGTCAAAATTATCAAAGCGCATAGACTAAATTGCTTTAGTCGTGACTGAATGATGAACGAATGAATGAAACGAATAAAGAATGCCATCTTATATTTTATATTCGTTGTTGAAATACAAGACCTCTTGAGATCTTGTCGAAGTAGCGCCAATTGGTGGCGTGAATTTTCATGAAAACCCTTATTATGACGCTGACAACAGGTAAACCGCTGTCACTGTCAGACTGTATACAAAAGAAAGAGAAGCGCTATGACACAACGCTTGTAATTTATTACAAAATATGAAGCAATTATTTATTTACTCAAAAATTTGTTGAGTAATCGAAAATAAAAAGCAACCAAGTTCTTAAATACCAACCGTACGTTAACATTTAATACAGATATTTTGGATTGAAACTCAAAGTAAAGGGTTAGTTTACCGTTAATTTGTATCGAGATTTTTTTTAAGCGTGTTTTGGTAACAACCAAGTTCTGAGAAATATGTTCAAGATAACATATATTTTTTCCGCTACCACAAACTTTACAGATTAGGCAATTTTTTTGTTTAAGACAAGCCTACTTTTATCATTCGCCTCTTGTCAGCGCCTTAAAACGAAAATACAAAACTGAAGACACCGACTTCCGAAATTAAAGTTATTTTTAACTTTGTAGTGCTTCTTTTGGAAGTCAGTTGTTTTTTTATTTGTAAAAAAGTTTATATTAAAATAGCTACTTGACTAACTTCAACTGAAGTCAAGGTTAAATAATCACTGTGTTTTGTCACTTTTATTCATAATATATTTTTGCGTGCACTATGATCAAGAATCATGAATAAAAATTACAGATGACGTTGTCGAGTGTTATTTTTATTACGTTGTGCAAACAGATTTATAGTAGCAATACCTATTTTTAATAATATTATGATGCATATCCGTTCACGCTGACGATTGCTGGTCACCATGAGCAAATATGAAAGACATTACCTACGATTTACAAAATATTTTTACAAAAACTGACGAAAACGAGAAAACAATCGTAGCTAAGCCCTGGGGGGCTACTCCGAAGCCCTCCAGGCCGTTGCATATTATGTATTTATAATTTTATATTTATATAATTATATTTTAGTGATATTTATTTTAGAAGTATGTATGTAAGTATATTCTCTTATTGTGTGTTTATTTTTAAATTAGTGATTAGTATAGTAATAATATTAGTAATTTTTTTATTTTGATTTTATGTATTATGTTTTCTCTTTTAATCTTACACACGTTGTCTACATCTCTTCGTCTACTTTCCTTGTCGCAGGTATGCTGGAAGAGATTTCTTTAGAAATAAGCATCACCTTTGTACGTATTTTTCTGTTCCTTTTTTTTTTCTTGTCTGTATATATGTGTACATAAACTGTTAAATAAATAAATAAATCTGAAGAATCAGTCGAACATTTTCCAGACTACGGCAGAATATGGCTGACTACGACAAAAGAAAAAACGGCGGTCAAACAGATAAGTATTAGTAAAAAACGGGACTTGAAGACGGGTAAGGATTCAAATAAGGAAACATTGGAAGCCAAGAAACGGCCGAACATTCGGCCGATACTTCCGAGTAGGCCCCCAGGTAGGGCAAACCTAACATGATTATGTTATAATTGCCCTACAGGTCAGGGCTGGTTAAGATATGGACAGTTCAATCCATCCCTTTTCTCCAACAGGATAGGCGAAATTGAATATATAAACAAATCGGAGAGAGGCAAACCGCTCCACAAGAGAACGCCCCCCCCCCCGTCAGCATAGGCTTTGACTCGTAAAGTCACTCCTAGCTTATAAGTAATTTTAGGTCTAGACCTAATGGGATCCTAAATCCAAAATTTCTCACGCTTGTTCTGTATACCTATAAATCAATTACGTGAGAAAAGATCTCAACAATAGGTTGCAAAAGATCCCTCCCCGGACAAAGTGCGCCAAAATAAAATGCATACTCAAGGCTCTTGTAAAATTACATTTTATAACTGACATGAAAAAAACAACTAATGAAATAAGTTGAGAAAATTATTATTATTATTATTATCATCTATTCTATTCTATTCTATTCTATTCTATTCAGGGCTGGTTAACTAATTGACCCAGAACTCTTCTCTGTGAGAGGATGCGGCCCGTAATCTACACACGCCCCACGATCCCAGGGCTATTTTTTATAAATTCAGTCATTCCAACACGATCCCATTGTCATTTTGCTAAAAGTTCGTAATCTGCAGCTAAATTCATAATGGTCGATCATTGGTCGATCAATGTTCTCGTAATAGAATTGTGTTACTTATAATGGCATTGACGTATTGTCATTATTATAAAACCCATTAGTAGAAATGTCATTCATTTGTCATTATGTACGAGATTACCAATAAATGCAATTTCTTTCAATGTACTGTCAGTGGCCGACCATTGGAAAGTCATAATGACGCCATTATAATAGTAGATTACCAAACTTGTCAAAATCAACAATTATGAAATCAATGATCGACCATTCTGACACTATTGTAATAGCAGACTTGAGGCCCTTACCTACGAGTTGGTTCATGACACATGTCTTAAAATGTTTGTAGCGCAGATTCTGAGTTCATTTACTTTACTTTTCTATATACTAATAAGATTACTACTACTTTTTCTAGAAACAAATAAGTTTTAAATACAGCATTAATCTGGTAGTGACAGGCTGCTGGCTTATAGCCCAGCTTCCATTAGCCTACTTCACTTAATCTAGTCGACTTGTCCCGGATAATAAGTAGTCATAGATACATTGCTTTTGTCGAAAAACTTCCAAGATTCGAAATGGATTTGAAGGAAAACCATACTCCATTTGAAATAAGATTAGACATTTAAATAAACATTTATTACAGTCCGTTCAACCGATTTTGACTTCTATTGCGTTAGTAGCATGACAAATGGCAGCTGTAATAAATAGTTGACATTGTAACCGCGATTTTGCTTTTAATGCCAACTTTATACCTACGGAATAGAAGTCAAAATCAGTTGAACGGACTGTAAAAAAGTTTATTTCAATTTCTAATCTTATTTCAAATGGAGTATAGATTTGTTAATGATGTGGCCTTATAAGCTATAAAAGGTGACGGATTTTTTAATGATAATTGATTGCTTAAAAGCTCCTGCAGACAGGCGCGATGCGACAATGAGACGCGATTATTGTAGAAAAGTGTCTATGAAGATTTCATAGAAATTGTTCTACTAAAGTCGCGTAGAGCTTGTCTGTGGAAGCCTTTATCTGGAAAACGATAAATTAAGTTAAAATACTGGTATTCAGCTTTATCCGGTTAGGCTTGAAATCGACCCCAACATGGGAAAAAGCTAGGGATATGATGATGATTCCGTATTTACTAATCTCATCATCGTCATCATTTCAGCCGAAAGACGTCCACTGCTGGACATAGGCCTCCCCCAAAAGGAGGGTGGGGTTCCATAATCGCCACGCTTGGCAGTCGTGTTCGACACCCACGGGAAGAAATGGGATGGTGCTATTCTTTACGTCCGGCACCATACGGAACCTGGATTTACTAATCTAATATTGAGAAAAGGATAAATTAAAAAAAAAAACTATAATTGAATGATTCAACTACAATTACAACTCCATACACTTTTATTACGGCACTCTGCTGCCCTTTCTCTAGTAAGTCCCTAGTCGCCTTTTACGACACCCACGGGAAGAAATGGGATGGTGCTATTCTTTACGTCCGGCACGATACGGAACCTGGATTTACTAATCTAATATTGAGAAAAGGATAAATTAAAAAAAAAACTATAATTGAATGATTCAACTACAATTACAACTCCATACACTTTTATTACGGCACTCTGCTGCCCTTTCTCTAGTAAGTCCCTAGTCGCCTTTTACGACACCCACGGGAAGAAATGGGATGGTGCTATTCTTTATGTCCAGCACCACACGGAACCTGGATTTACTAATCTAATATTGCGAAAAGGATAAATAAAAAAAAAACTATAATTGAATGATTCAATTACAATTACAACTCCATACACTTTTATTAAGGCACTCCGCTGCCCATTCTCTAGTAAGTCCCTAGTCGCCTTTTACGACACCCACGGGAAGAAATAGGATGGTGCTATTCTTTACGTCCGGCACCACAAGGAACCTGGATTTACTAATCTAATATTAAGAAAAGGATAAATAAAAAAAAACTATAATGGAGTTATTCAACTACAATTACAACTCCATACACTTTTATTAAGGCACTGTTTGTCGGATATAATAAGCATCCGTTGTAAACAATATTATTACTAATGTATCCAGCTTCCACACAGACTAACAGGGCGGATAAATTGAGATCTCAACGATTCAACAGGAAACCACAAAATACGTACTGTTTATATAAATAAAACAGCTGAGCACTGAATTAAAAACAAATACGAAAATAATCTTTCAGAAGGAATGGAGGAAATGGAATGAATGAGTGAATGAAAGTAACCGGAATGAGGTTATCTGTCTCAGATGTTGGCATTTCTTTTTTCCTCTCTTTGTGTGAGAAAAAGTAATTCAGGTAAATAACTTTTGCAGAATTTTCCAAACAATTCTGTTTGTGAGATTTTCCGTCTCTCAATTAATTATTTATCTACCAATGCTGGGACAGACAGGTACTCTCTGTGAGAGGGAGTGGGTCATAATTCACCACGCCGGCCCCGTTCGGGTTGGCGGCATGTCACATATCTTCGATTTTTTGGTTCTAGGACATGCTGTTTTCCTCACGATTTGTTCCTGCACCGTTTTGAGAGCAGTGCTGATGAAATAAATTACACAAACTAAAACGCCAGCTTGGGTTCAGGCTCATGACCTACAACTCGTAATTGTCGGGGCTGTCCACTGCAATGGGCCACCACTGCTTGTATTTATTGATCTACTTTTTTTTCCAAAATGATTGGGCACAAGTCCACTACGCATTTATTATTGTTTTTATTCCAACTGTGATCATTTATGGATATCACACATTATGTAGGTAAGTAACTAAGTATTTATCATCACTATTCATCATTTCAGCCGAAAGACGTCCACTGCTGGACATAGGCCTCCCTCAAAGGGGGGTTGCCATAATCGCCACGCTTGGCAGGCGGGTTGGCGATCGCAGTGTGGTGTTAAAATGCATAGTGAACGCTGCTGCACATTCTCTAGTAATTAGTCCCTAAGTCGCCTATTACGACACCCACGGGAAGAAATGGGTGTGCTATTCCTTACGTCCGGCACCACACGGACGACCAAGTATTAATTTATTTTAAATAAAAGTTAGTGTCGTCATTTAACATTAAATTCCCTCCAAAAACTGTTTTCTAACATAGTGCTGCTGTGGTTGGCAGCCGGATACCTTGATAGGCGCCAGTATTCTTCTACCACACAGAGTAGGTAATTATGGCTCCGTACCAAAATGAATAAAGGAACCCTTATGGTGAGACTAAGTCTGTCTGTCTGTCTGTCTGTCACACCTGGATTTCTCAAGAACTACTAATGCTATCAACTTGAAATTTAGAGTAGTTTTAGATGACGTTTGCCCAACTATTTTGCAATACTGTTCCCCCCCCCCCTTATCTCCGAAGTTTGCATAGATAAAAATGTTATGTAAAGATTACAGGAAAAATAAAAAGATGTCTCTAAATAGCACAGTTTTTCAGAAATCATCAACATCTTATATAAACGTACGGAACCCTCGGTGCGCGAGTCCGACTCGCTCTTACCGGTTCTTTTTTATTATGTTCTACCAATACTGAAATCGAACTACAGGTCAGTCAAGACCTTGTGAACCAGGTATTTAAATTAAGAACAAAATACCTATGCCATTTTATTATATATAATAAAAACTTTTTATACATCGCATAATCAGGTCAAATAGTTTTGAACGTAACATAAACACTTCGTCACATATTTTTATATTTCAATGTCAATGTGTAACTCTTATGTTTGATTATGACTGATAACGGCGTGCGGCGGTCAAATAGATTATGTTCGATGTTTGGTTAGTTTTCATTTGTTTATTTCAGTGACAGGAGAGTCAACAGTTACAGATAGTGACATCCACGAAGACGCGCCCTACTATTAATTTGGGCGAGGGGGCCGCGGGGTGTGGGGAGTTTGATCCGGGCTGGTTTTGAACACTTTTAAAAAAAGCAATTTGCTAAAATAATGTTGCAAAAACTCGTTTAAGTGGGTAACAAGGTAATAATTAACATTAATCGTATCGGGAGTGAGATTAGGGCAACCTTAAGAATTCCGTGACGTAAAGTAAAGGTTATAGCCAGAGCTTTATTTAAGCTTTAATTTTATAAAAATAAAATAAGATAGGTAACTAATTTAAATGTACAGTCCAAGTAACTTTAGAGCTCAAAAAGAATTTCTGAAAGAAAGTAACATCTTTCCTTTCACTTTGTGTTAGATTGATTTCGTGAAAAGGGACGGAAGTGTGTAACAGGAAGTGACAGCTTGAGCATGGAATAAGTAAGTACTTTTTAATAGCATGGAATTAGTGTATTCATGGAATTAGTAAGTACCTACTATAAAGATTGTAAGAATAGGGGGTCGAATTCCGACCAGTGGGCGATCACTAGTAATTAATAATTATTCGAATAAATATTTCAGTATTTAGCTTTTTTTTAATATTGAGGTTAATTTCTGTCGCTGCTCAGTTGCTTATTCCCAAGGTGAGGTGTCAGACGTTACACAATATATGCCTACTTTAAGGCTCGCTCGTTTGCTCGATGATGATGATATGATGATGATGATGACATTGTGACTTGTGTGTTTGTCATACTGAAAAACGCCCCTATTAACTAATCGGCTACATCTAGATTTTTGTTTTTTTTTTTAAGTCGTGTAAAAGCTATTCTAATATCCTATTTACAGAATAAACGATTCCATTTCATTTCAATAAATTTCACAGTTTGGGATATTAGCCAAAGTCAAAGTCAAATTATTTATTTCAAATAGGCACATAGAAGGCACTTTTGAACGTCAAAATTTACAAAAAAAACATAGAGTTGATTCTAGTTGCCCCTTCCAAAAGGTAGTTTCGTATGGAGAAGCCAATGAATGGCAATAGACTCATCCCTCAATTAGCTTCGTACCGGATAGCATCACTGCCGAATCGAAACGTACTAGTTTGATGTTTGTGTCTGATGCGTCGCAGCCTAAGCGACAAAACAGAAAAGGGGATAAAATGAAAATGGGTGCTCAACCTGCCCCGACTGCGGTCCGTAGCTCCATTCCAAGAACGAGCCAGGTGGATGAGGAGGGTTTCACTAAAGTGGAAAGGATGAAAAAGAAGCTCTTTTCTCGTAACCTGTGCGGTACCGCACCGAGTGGACCCAACATGCTGCTGCGCCCTGCAGTGCCTACGACGGAGCTGTACATTTCACGTCTGCACCACTCCACGACGATCGAGGAAGTCGTGCAGTATGTGAAAGTGAAAACCAACTGGATTCTGAGGGTCGAAAGGTTGGAATCGCGCCACAACATCAACTTTAAGTCATTTGTGGTACGAATCCCAACCAACCATCTACAGACCTGCTTGAAGGAGGACTTTTGGCCGAAAGATGTCGTATATCGACGTTTCCGGGGACGGTTACACGACACCACGCAGCGAAACACGACGCCGACAACGTGTGTTTAGTTATAGTTTAATTTGGTTAAAAATATGTATGTTTAGGTTAAGGTATTTATCTATGGGCCTGCGTAGCCTGAAATAAATGGATTATTATTATTATTATTATTTAGGCCCCAATTACACTATCATATATTTATCATACAAATGTATGATTGCTTATCTGTCGAATTCTATGATCACAGTTGTATGATGCTGTTCTTCATTTATACATATTATAAAGTCAGACTTAATCAAGAAGGACTTTAGCCGAGTTTTCCGTTGCTATGAGTGCAATTTCAATAATTGCATTAAAAAAAAGATAAAAACGATTAATCATTTGTAAAATATATTATTAATTTTCCTCGTATTCCAGTCGACTTTTTTGCATTTTGACGCCATTTTTAAGATTAGACGGATAAGATCATAATTTGTACGCTTGCTGTCAAATATGATCATAGACAATTTGAATCATAGGTAAGTAGATATTGTACCGTCATAGGTTCTTCACATAAAAATGACTCATACATCTCTGATCATATTTCTATTATAGTCTATATGGCACCTCTAACTGACCCCCAAATACAGTATCCACACGCGTGTTTTTGTTTTTATTTTGAACCGAAACATTCTAAACTCTACATACAGCTCAATGAAATTCCGAATAGTTTTTAAATTTTTATGCGTTCCTCACAAATTACGTCAGTGGGCACGCCACACAGTGGCTGCAATACATATTTATGAGCTTACTCCAAAAATAGCCATGTACGAGTACCTACGCGCCGACATCATCCAATTAACTATTTTGGAGAAACTTACTATTTTCGTTCTAATATAAGCGAAATTCGCCTTTCTTTCACGCTACGTAGTGCGTTATTCGTGTGCTGTGTTATAGCTGTGTTAGCAACGTGCCTGCCTACGTATGCGTGGAGTTTGTTGACATAGGGTAATAGCATTTTTTCATTAATTTGATTAAGTGTTTACGTGATATTGAAAATGATGAAGTTATTTCGTTGGGGTGCATGATATTATTTTTATGAACTTTATAAAAAGGGAAACCTAAGGCGCTGACCAGAGACAATTAATGATCTAAGTGGGCTTGTCTTAAACAAAAAAATTGCTAAATTTATATAGTCTGTAGTAGCGGAAAAAATGTTATTCTTGAACATATTTCTCAGAACTTGATTGTTACCGAAACACATTTAGAAAACAAAATCTCGATACAAATGAACGGTAAACAAACCTTTTACTTTGAGTTCCAATCCAAAATATCTGTATTAAATATAATATAATATTAACGCACGGTTGGTATTTAATTTATAACAGGAACGTCTTATTTACTACTTGGTACTTGGTTGTTTTTAGGGTTACACCGTACCCAAAGGTTAAAACGGGACCCTATTACTCCGCTGGCCGTCCAATTGTCACCGGCTCTATCTCATGAGCCATGATAGTTAGACAGTTGAAATTTTCACAGGTGATGTATTTCTGTTACCGCTATAACAACAAGTAAGTACAAAAAACAGAATAAAATAAATATTTAAGGGGACTCCCATACCACAAAAGTGATTTTTTGCCGTTTTATAAATAATGGTACGGACTCCTTCGTGCGCGAGTCCAACTCGCACTTGGCCGGTTTTTTATTTTTTATTACTCAACTCATTTTTGAGTAAATAGATAATTCCTTCATATTTTGCCTACAATTCAAGCGTTGTGTCATGGCGCTTCTCTTTTGTATTCAATCTGACAGTGACTGCGCTTAAGGCGATTAACACACGGCACCGCGCACCGCCGCGGTTTCATATGGTGAGAGCACCGCTCGACCGCGCGGTCGGGCGGTGTACGTGTGTTAGGCATCAACGAATTTATTAGAGGCCAATGCGACATTGAGATCCGCTTCACCGCCTACCGCGGCGGTGCGCGGTGCCGTGTGCTAATCGCCTTAATACGTCTTTAATGAAGAGAGCTGTTTATTTACTAAGTACTAGTAGTAACTATAACTGATTGCCGGGAAAATAATTGATTGGTGGGCAATTATTTTCCCGTCTTTGGATTCTTTCTTCCCCTGTATTTAGATTTCGTGAATAAAAGGAAAATAAAGGAAAGGAAGAAGGGAAAAAACCTCCGTATAACAACCTACAATAATCCAGTTCATCAGCCAAACATGGCTATCAGAATCTGACATTGATTATTAAAATTTCCCCATTGACAAATTCCTTCCTTAAGGTTATTGGGAAGCATTTAATTAGATAATTATATGCTTCCCAATAACCAAACAATACAGTAGAAATTCCTAGTGTTACCCCACACTAGGAATTTCTACTGTATTGTTAGGTTAAGAAAAAAATGGGCGATTAAAAAAAAAAATTGTGATAATTTGTATTTAGGCTTCTATAATAAAACAAACGTGCTCGACCACAGATAACTATATAAGGTGTATCTATTCAACACGAAATCTCTTAAGGGGTCACTGTACTCATCATTATGAACAACTTTTAATATGGGACAATGTTGAAATCGCAAAAAAAAATTACCTGTTCCATACATTTTGATGAGTTATGCGAACACAAATGTAGAGAACAGCTGATTTTTTTTCGCGATTTAAGTGTTTGTCCCATAGTAAAAGTTGTTCCTAATGATGAGTAAAATGACCCCTTAAGAGATTTCGTGTATGAATAGATACACCTTATATACTAGTCACTACTACTACTAGTGCACTAGTGTACACGAGTGTACTAGTGTAGCTCGACTGCCAAGACGGAAGGAAGTATATTTCTCTTTACATAGATATTACTAAAATACTCTTAGGATTATGGAAAGAGTGTTATACAGCCTACAACTGACACCTGCACATTATAGGCGGCAATAGTAATTACTAACTATTTGAGCTAATTACAACAAGAAGTTGCATATTATGAGACGGTTAATATTATACAATATTAGTTTTACTATATGTGAAACCCGAAACACGTATCTAGTATTTTTATGTAAATGATGTGTAGAATCTTTGTCCAACATTTTAAAACTGTATCATGAAAAATCACAAAGTTATTATGTTACCGGGTTGTCCGTATAAAAACATGTTAACGGCGGCCCCGCACCTCCAGGGTCGTCTTACGCTCATTGATAATAATTTGGCAGTAGGTACCTAACCGTACGGCGATTATAACATTTTCCATCACACTTAAATATTTTTTGGACAAAATATAACATGGTGTAAAAATTATTGAAATCGATTCAGTTCCTTATTCTGAACAAACTATATTCAGGGTTCGCATATACTAAAAATAATGTTGTTTAAGTATAGAAAACCTGACGTGGCCGCGTGGTTTTCAAAAATCATAGTTATACCTAGGTAGCCACAAAAACGAACGGCACAGTAAAAATATTTTCAACTTCATAAGTCAGCGCCACAAAATTAGAAATTAAACACTCATGTACTAACCTCGGTACTTGGAAAACAATGAAAATCCAATCGCCTTGTTTAAATTGTCGTGTGTTAGCGACTTTGGCACGAGTGCGATCGTATTCCAAACTGAACAGGAATCGTGTTACTGGAATGAGAATTCCTATTGAATTTTTGTGCTGACCTTACATGCGAAGGTCTCTATTAGTGAGCCATGTTTTCGTATTTGTAGGTAGATTTTGAGTTAGAAAATATATTATGAAGTTCTGGCTGAAGATTCGAGAGCTTTAAAAGGGCTCTGGGCTATCACAAATTTTCTTGAATTTTAGCGTTTTACTCGAGTTTTGATGTGTGAGTATGGTTTAGATATAGCCATAATTTTTTTTTTAAAATATGCCAGAGCAAGTAAATATTTCAATTTGTTTACATGAATCAGTAAAAACCTTGTCTCTGCAAAAGATGTTTCATAAAATTTTACTTTTGGGTATCTTTTGATGCTTTGTTACACCGAAGATAACATATTTTAAAAATTTATAAAAATGTCCATGGTACTACTGTATCTTATACTTAGGAGCGCTTTAATCAATTTATTATATTTCATACGAAATGAAATGTCTTATTTAAAAACAGATAACTGGAAATCTCTGTTTCTATGGAAAATTTAAAATCGGTTTTATTTGGCTGTAACACTATTTTTCCAAAATGTTCTTTACTAACTTTATAGACATTTGTATCCTGCATAGGCGTATGAAATTTCATTAAAATCGGTTCAGTTATTTCGAAAAACAAGGGCTTGAAAGTTTGTATGAAATGCTGTAAGGTTCGCTCTTAAATTGGCAGAACTCAAAACTGAAACTCAAACGATTATGATTTGAAGTATTGTCTCGATCTTTCCGTATTATAACTGAAAATGTATTAAACATTACATTGCTTACCTAATTTGCTACAATTGTATATCCTAATTATGTGTAGGTATGTAAATGCTTATATCCCTATTTCTTCCCGTGGGTGTCGTAAAAGACGACTAAGGGACTTACTAGAGAATGGGCAGCAGCGATCTTTATGCATTTTAACACCTGCGATTGCCAACCCGCCTGCCAAGCGTGGCGATTATGGCAACCCCCCTTTTGGGGGAGGCCTATGTCCAGCAGTGGACGTCTTTCGGCTGAAATGATGATGATGATAATGACGTTGTATACGCTAAATGATGATGATGTATAGGACGGGAAATTTCTGAAAATGGTCAAAAATGTGGTTTTTAGGGTTCCGTAGTCAACAAGGAACCCTTATAGTTTCGCCATGTCCGTCTGTCTGTCTGTCTGTATGTCTGTCTGTCCGTCCGTCCGTCTGTCCCCGGCATAGCTCAGAGACACTTAGTACTAGAAAGCTGTAATTTGGCATGGGTATACATATTAATCATGCCAAAAAAGGCGTCAAATAAAACCATGAAAAACTATTTTTTTTTGGGCTCCCTTACACGTGACATGGGGATGATATTTTTTTTCTTGTCTATTCCATGGTGTGGGGTATCGTTGGATAGGCCGTTCAAAAATATTATGGGTTTGTCAGAACCATTTTTCAATTAACGGATCCGTTTGCGTAATATTAAGCTTTAAAGTGCTATTTTTTTGTTAGAGTCAAGTGTCCCCCGCCAGCTCAATGGTTGGTTTTGGATATGTGAAAAAATTCATGGCAGTAGTATATATAACGAAATTAAAAGAAAAACTATCACAGCTAAGTAGGCTTCACAAGTTAACGAGTAATAGTCGACCAACTTAAATTTGCAGTTGGAGAATTGACCGTAACGTATATCGATGTATGGGAGAGCATGTTTTTCAACTACAATGTTAAGTTTGTTTTTGGGATAAATTCGTCCCAACTACGGAACCCTTGATTGTGCGTGGTCCGACATGCACTTGGCCGGTTTTTTAAAGCACGTGTATCTCTTAAACCGTAAAAAAAATCCAAAATAAAAACAGTATCTCTTATTTACACCTTTGTAAGCCATTACAAATACATGCAACGTCCTAGGGCTTACAAGTACTAAAGAAATATAGTAGAACGAAAAAAGTAGCGATTGACGATGACCAATAGGCTCCCAAACAATAACTTTAATGACCAAACAAATAAGTCTATTAACCACAGTTAAGATAATAATCTTAAATGTGGTCTGTAATTACTATCAATCATAGAGGGCATGGGAACTGCCATGGAAGATGAAACAATAAGCGAAATTAATTTATAATACGTATACACACTGCTTAGTGTACCTATACGTATTAAGGTTTCTACATACTGGCGTGACACGCGACGCAACACGCGACGCGACACAAAGGCCCCGCGTGTCGCGTGACTAGCGGTGCCGAGTCGCGCTGGTCTGTAGGCCTTAATTTCGCTTTTCGTGAATGTCCCCATGTAACCGCGTTTACTACTAAACTGAGCAACGGATTTTGATGCGGTTTTCACCATAATTTCCGTTTTTTGGCAAGGACACTACCAGCCGAACTATCAGTAGTGTCGTTTACAATTAACGACACTACTGGTATGCAGGGGTGAATAGAGACGCAACTTTAAAATGGATTTTAACGTTGAAATAATATATTTTGTTGCCAAAAAGGACTATAAGTTGCTACCTGTACTATAATTAACGATTAAGTGTCCTTGTTGGCAACAAACTATATTAATTCAAGGTTAAAATCCATTTTAAAGTTGCGTCTCTATTCACCCGTGCATGTCTATTCACCCCGTTTTACGGTACCAAACCTATTTTGGATTAAATTGTACAGTCAACCAAATTTCGAGTTTTTTTTTCCGGAATACAAATCCATTAAACGATATTACTATTTACATAAATAATAAAAAAATCTTGATGTTTAGTCAAGTCGCAACAACTGTGCGAAGCAGGATTGGGACACTAGTGTATATTTATAAATTAAAATGAGTTTTCTTGAATTTAAATTGACAAGACATTCGCTGTAGTTACGCCACATATGTACTGCAAATTAGCCCTTCATCATCAGCCCATAGCAGTCCACTGCTGGACATATGCCTCTCCAATTGTACGCCATTCAGCTCGATTCTCGGCAACTCTTATTCAGCTGCCACCACCCACGCTCGTCCTAGCCTGAGGGCGTCCTACCTTACGTTTGCCGATTCGCGGTCTCCACTCAAGAACACGTCTACCCCAACGGTCATCGGTTCTACGGCTAATATGGCCGGCCCATTGTCACTTCAGCTTGCTTATTCTGTCAGCTATATCGACAACTTTGGTTCTCTGGTGGATCACCTCGTTCTAGATTCGATCCCTCAGAGAAACTCCAAGCATAGCCCGTTAGCCCTTATTCCAATTGAATTAAGTTCAGTATTTCATCTTCTTCACTTATTCGCCATCTCAGTACCCTTTCACCACCTTTCTAGCCATATCATCTGTCACATAGTCCATCCATATTTTCTTTGGTCTCATATAACCATCCATATTCTTCTCAAAACTTTCCTGATAGCTCATTTCTTAAGTTTTAATGAAAGACAATTTTACTTTCCACACAATAGGCATAACGGACAGTCCTCTGTGCAGGGCATGTATGGAGGCTGAAGAAACCGTTGCATATGTGCTGTTTGAATGCACAGGCGTCACCCAAATCAGAACAGAAACCCTCGGGTCACCCAGATCCGTCACAGAACACACCAAACCCATAGAACACACTAGAACCCAGTTAGAACATAGAAGAAAGAGTAACCGTGGAGTTTCTTGCCGGCTCTTTTCCATAGGAAACGACCAATTGGAACCGTGCATCTAGCTTCTGACGTTTCATAAGTGCCCATGTAGGCTTATGTGAAATAAAAATATTTTTGATTTTTGATTTTAAAGACAATTTTAAAAAGATCGAATACCTCACTCTTTTAAAATAATTGTGTTTTTCTTTCATTTATTTGAAAAAAAATCAAATAGAAAATAAGAAACTACGAGATTTACTTTACAAATACATTTATAAAGTAACTCTGTTCCATTGTATTCCCAACATTTTCATCACAAAAGTCTCATAAGGTATTTATCATTCTTGACAAACGAGAGTCACTGTTGTATTAAAGCAGTTTATTTTATCACAAGAATTGTATAAATAAAGCCGCATGAAAGTCAGAAACGGAAGAGGAAACTACAGTTTTATTACTTTTTAGGGTTCCGTACCTAGAGGGTGCCAACGGGACCCTATTTCACGGGACTGTAACTTTTTCAGCCAGGGTTGCGGGTTTATTCGAAATGGATACCGTGGCCCTGGCACACAGGCAACTGAAGGAACACGGGTGGGTTTTAGTCAGTAAAAGTCTAACCCGCGCTCCGCCCAAAACGGGAGAAGTTATTTGTTAATTACCCAACGAAAAAAAAAAGGACTATGTTTTGAACCGTAATAGGTAGACAATTGAAATTCCCAGAGTGTGTACCAGTATGGCCGCTAAAACAGCAAATAACAAAAATAAAACAAAGTAAAAAATTGGGGGAGCCCCAAGAAACGTTAACAAAATATGTAAGTAGTGTTAAATCTTGTACGGTGGTAGGAGGTACGGAACCCTTCGTATGCGAGTCCAACTCGCACTTGGCCGCTTTTATTTACTTGTTACAACAAGGAAATAAGTAAACTCCTCAAAGTTCCTGCATATTGTAGCGAGCATATTTTGTTTTACATATTTTACCTTCTTTCGTTCAGAGTACACAAGACAAAAGAATAACATTATTCCCACGGTACTACACAGATGTCCCGGTCGGCATGACTCGGCACAATCGGGCGGCAATATCGAATATATATAAATATAAATGTTCAGGAAAAAGCCCCTCTGCTTAGCTCAAATTCGAGCCGAACCCAACGTGATTCACCGAGGATAAATGCCGAACGAAGTTTGCCGACCGGCAAACTTCGTTTTGTAATGTTAGAACACAACATAAAAGGCTTTTGGTATCACAGTGATAGCAGAACACTGACTCCTCAGTCACAGGATCACCTAGTTTAGGAGTCAAGGTTTTACCTTATCCGTATGACCTTCAGATAACCAAGTTATGTATCCTAGTCTTAAGCAATGTCGAGAGTTTTTGTATCAATAAAGATTTTTATTTTTTTACTATGTTACTAACCACTAACAAATTATGGACAAATCTAGGTCTGAAATAAAGATATATTTTTTTATTTGTTCTGGGTCGGCTTTTTTTTTGTTTAGCAAATACTGCCGAATCAAATGCGCCGCCGACCCGAACAGGTAAGTAGCACTTCTTACGTACGAGGGAAAATAAATTGCCGCTATGAATCATATGACATGTACTTTAGTAAGAGATGCAGATTAATCAGGCAATTTCTAGAAGCTTTTAAGAGATTAGGGTCATTTATCTACGGAGTCGGGGCAAACGTACTCATAATGTGAATGTACTATATCTAGTACACCTACGTACACCTCTGCCTAACCCTTCGAGGATCAGTGTTATGTTATACTCATAAGTTTGATAACAATTTATTTAAAAACCGGAATACGTAGATCAACCTATGGAAGCTAACTGAGTTTTCAAAAGTAAATTAAATGCGTGAGAATGTTGATTTCTATTTATGTAATTTAATTTTTCTTCGCATCGTTTTGTTTTCTACCTAGAAAACATGATTTAAGACGCTGAGAATAGGTAAACTGCTGTCACTGACAGATTGCATACAAAAGAAAGAGATGCGCGATGACACAACGTATGGCGTAAAAATGCAAATAAAATCGTATAAAATTAGATATTAACTAATTAATAAAAATTAATCCATCACCGGATACAGTTTGGCATTTGCAATTTTATGGTATACTTTTAATTATAACTATTAACGAAGGGATAAACTTCTTTTAATAATAGTTAAGAGTTGTCTTTGAAGATTTTTTTGATGTATTAAATTTTGTTTAATTCTGTTTTGAGTTCCATCACCGTATGCACAAAAGACTTGAAAATATAATTTTTGTTTTGGAAAAAATATTTACGGTTACAGATACACTGCTTTAAAAACCACCTTCTTGACCATTTTCAAGAAATCTCCGGCATAAATGTTACAGTAAAATTAAACTTTCCCATTCAGTAATAATTTAGAAGTACTGATTTGATACTTAATGTTACAAACATCTGCCATGCCATGCCATCATCATTTCAGCCAGAAAGACGTCCACTGCTGGGCCTCCTCCAAGCACCGCTACTTAGAACGGTTCTGTCTTCCCGAATCCAGCGGGAACGTATATCGCCACTACTCTCAAAACGGTGAAGGAAAACATTGTGAGGAAATCGGCATGTTCTAGAACCAAAAAATCGAAGACATGTGACATCTACCAACCCGCACTGGGCCCGCGTGGGGGATTACAGCCCACTCCCTCTCACAGAGGAGGCCTGTGTCCCAGCAGTGGGAACATTATAATGTTCTGAATTGTTGAAAATGGCTGATTATGTAATAATCATGTAATAATTGACGACATACCAGAATTGAAATAATACTTAATAACTTACATTTAGACTGACTAACAATCTACAGAAATCGTCATAATGGGAAATATTCTCTTTAAAGAGATGTGTCATCAGCATTATATATCTTAATGGTATTAGGCGTTAGGGCAGATACAGTTTAGCCTAATCTTCCGTTCAGCCGTTAAGACGTGAAAGGGTACCAGCATAGCTATTCACAACCGTTCGATACGCTTCCGTGCCGAATCGAGCATAAATCAATGGTATCAAAGGAGTCAAACATAAGCTGTTCTCAAAACCAAAACACTTAAGTTTTGTCAGTTTAAATCAAATGTATGACCGCCATTCTTGCGACAGCTATTTGCTGTCGGGTTAGGTTAATCAGATAATGAAAATGTTTCATTTTCGATACGACAACTTGTCGAATGGTTGTGAATTGCTATGCAAATAGAGTTATTTTCACAATCATTAATTTTTAACATTAAGTGTGGTTATGGATAGAAAACTTTAACAGTACCAACCGCTTGTCTCGAACATATAACAAAATAGTACTTATAGGTACCTCCTAATATAACGTACCGCTTTAATGGCGACATTAATTGAATACACTTAAACGGTTTCACGTTTTCTGTATACGAAGATATTTTAATTTTATTAAACGTTATTATTTATTGATTTATTAACAATTTTCTAAAATATCATTTTGGAGCAACCTGTACTTAACGAACTATAGCGCTTTTGCTGGGGTCACGCATCATAACATCGCTGTTAGAGAGTATGGGTACGTGGCACTAGGAGAAGATTAAAAGGCCTTGAGATAATAGATTAGATTATATTTTATATAGAAATACACATACGGGTAGACACTTTTAGACAGAAAGTAAGTATGTCACAAACTAAACAATATTTAAACTTAGAAGTAACAAAGCTGCAAGGTAGAGTGTTATCATTGAAGTTCCAACAATCGCAACAATGAAGATAAAACGAATAACGTGCAAAGAGAACGTAGAAAGAGAGAGCTTTATTGTTTGAAAATTAAAAATTTTCAATGTACGAATTATTTTATCTTATTATATTTTTTATGAATACTGGCCACTAGCCTACGTATATTAAATTAATGTAGCCATTGTAGCGGCACGTTGTATACTCGATCGTGTCGCCAATTACCTTATACGGAAAGTGTAACATTCCTCCGCGTAATGGAACTAAACAAGTATCGAAATCAAGGTTAAGGAACACTTAGCAAACTAACACGAAGCATGACATTTTTATTTTACTTCGGTAGATCCCGTTATACTACCGACCATTATCCATAATACCGATCCTTTCTCGATATTGAACCTACTCCTAAGCTATGGCACGCAGTTACTATAACACCCTGTGTTATTATCATTTATTTCATTAAAAAAATATGAGCTAAAAGTTAAACCATTAAGGTGAACCCGCAGCAGTGGCCCGCAAAATTAAATTTTTCTTACGTTTTTTGCAATTTTCAGGTCAGTGACAGGTTGTATCTTGATCAAAATATGATTCGCGACTTTATAAGATATGTATTACAGTATTATAATCATTAATACATCTCTCTAAGTTAGATTTGTACCATTGAATGACTTTTTCTTGAAATCATGACATTAGGGAACAAATCTAACTTTGTACAAATTTACCAAAAAAATAATTTTGCGGGCTACAACTGCGAACTCACCTTAACAAGTGGCAACTTTAAGACTCGTGTAGACTGGCGCGATATCGCGGGCGCAATAGTCATTAGGCAGCGCGACACTTTCCATGAAGTTTTAATAGAAATTGTGCTACTAGTGTCACGTCGCGCCTATCTGCGGGAGCCTTTAACCTCACGCTCGGTAATATATAGAAACCCAAACAAAGTGAAAGTTCAAACACGCAGCTACGGACCAGTTAAACGTTAATAAATCGGACTCGGGACCAGTTGGACATGAATTATAAACCAAGGGGTAAAAAAAACAGAAAACAACATTTTGGGAATACAGAATTAATAATTCATTCAAAAGGACGATGAAATGATTACTCTCGGGACTGAATAAGTTTACTGAAGACGTGTGATACCAATGCATGCAAAAAATATAAATTCTGCTTCTAACAGTATGTGAATTTCTATGTGATTTTTGTAGGGACATTGTAATGTTACCAAAACGTGATATTATGGTTATGTCGGCCCCGAACGGCGTACTTTAGCCCCAAGTTGGGGCTAAAGTACGCCGTTCGGGGCCGACCACCACCTCTTAAAGCAGTATTATTTTAATATTATTTCACAGTGGGCAAAGAGATGCAGCTATACGTCCTGTAGAGCTCCGTCTCCTTCTCACACTGAAGTAATATTAAAATAATACTGCTATAATAGGTATTGGTTCAGGCCAGGTCAGTAGGTTAGGTTAGATTTTTGTTGTGTAACAATCTTTTTTCGTACATAACCTTTTCTTTTTGTAGCTACGTAATAGGTAGTTTTATTAATGATTAGATATTATTAGATTCGTTAATACATTAAGAATACGTTACCGAATACGTCATAATTAATAATTCAGTTCAATAAGACCAGTGAATTAATTAGTATCCTACAATAAATCATATTTTAGTGATGGTAGCAATATGGCGTAGCGCGTAGACCCTTGGCGCGTAGGCCGCGTAGCCTTCGTAGCGCGTCGTAGGCGATATGTCAGTTGTAAGATTACGTAGGCACTAAGGCTACGAGTGAATATGATAATTATTGATAATACGACTTGTTATTAAGGTGGTCTATTATTTTCTCTTTATTTATAAGCTGTATCAATTCTTCATACACGAAATCTCTTAAGGGGTAATTGTACTCATCATCGCGAAAAATTAATCAGCTGTTCCTTACATTTATGTTCTCATAATTCGTCAAAATGGACGTAACAGCATTTTTTTTTATGAGTTAGGTTTCGTGTATTATGACTTATACAGTACTTGCTTCTGCCCGCGAATCCATCCACAATACATTTCCTGTTTTAACATATTATAATAATTCCTATGATACACGGTAATAGCTTAAGTGAATGAATTTTCGGAATCGGGTCAGTAGTTCCGAAGATTACCGAAGATTACCCCTACTTATAAACTCACAAATTGTACTTCTTACATTATTAGTATAAATGCGAGTTTAATATTAATTCATCGTTCAAGATCAACACTTTTCGAACATTACATAAGACAGTCCCCCAAAAACGCCCGCACTTCAACACTTTCTAGTGCTTTAACTGGGAAGAAGAAGTGTCGCAACAAATTCCCCAGCAGAACAGCTGTCTGTTCAGTTAGAAAAACTTGATTCTATACAATAATATGTAAAATAATTTACATTACGAAAGACAAAACATTAAATTAAGTAAATTATTTGGTATATGATAGCTAGCATACGCCACTATACCAAAAAAAACCCCACACTGCACTCAAGTAGATACAAAGTTTTAATAAAATTAACTATTCATAAATAAAAAAATCAAAAGATGCAGTATCTAATTAGCTTTGAAAATAATAATATTCTATAAAGGGAAGCTGTCCGGTGCCCAAGATAGATATTTATTGATGTAAAATGGAGCAAAGTAAAATTAACTGCAGATATGAACCTCAGAAAGGCTATGTCATATTTTTAGTGACGTCTGAGCGGCTGAAGCTTGTTTATCAGGTAGATAGAACAAAGGTTCTACTTTTAAAGGCTTTTACACATATTGGCTTGCATCTTGAAGTTTGTTATGGCCATAAGTTTAACGTAACCGTAGTAAAACTATATTTTTTTAACACATTTTGAATTAAGAGCGTTTACGACGTACGGCATTTCATACAAACTTTCAAGCCCTTGATTTTCGAAGTGACTAAACCGATTTTAATGAAACTTCATACGCATAAGCAGGATACAAAGGTCTAAAAAGTTAGCTAAGGACATTTTCGAAATGTCTTATTTAAAAACAGATAACTGGAAATCTCTATTTCTATGGAAAAATCAAAATCGGTCTATTTTGGCTGTAAAACTTTTTTTGACATAGTGAGATATGAGGAATTTAAAATTTCTATAGAAAACTTATTTTTCTCATAACTCATGTTTAAATCAGTGTCCATTCAAAACATTCAATTCGGGAACCTAGATATTTATTACAATCGGAATAAAGACCCACTACCTTAAGAATATGTATGATTTACAAATTATTTTGGTATTACGTTTGTATGCACTACGCATCCATCGCCAGCCTCTTAAGTTGGCTACACTGAAGGAATCACAGAGTTTGACAAATTCAAATTCTGAATTCAGAAACCGAGTTTAAGTAGTATTAAAACTGACCACGTCAGGCCAAAACCGATCAATCATAGCTGGAGACGGTGTGTCAAAACTTCAAGAACAAATAGAGCGAAATATCCAGGGTGATTTATCTAGATAGGACTGCAGAGTGACAAGCTGATCATCATTCTCCTGATGCCCTTAACCCAATTTATTTGGGGTCGGCCCAACATGTCCCCAAGCTAACCGGATGCAGCTGAATACCAGTATTTTACATGGAGGGACTGCCTATCTGACGTCCACAAACCAGTTACTGGGTAACACGATACCCCTCGGTAAGACTGGTTGTCAGACTTACGGGATTCTGATGACCCGCTAACAACTGTCAAAGATCTACAAATAACAGCTGGGACCAGAGGCACGGAGGGGTCTTGGTATGTGAAGATGGTCACCCATCCACGGACCAACCGCGGCAAGCGTAGCTTAACCTGATTGATCGATCCGTGTGGCAGTTATTACTTAGTCAGAAGCCCCTCCTAATTAAATAAAAAACAATTACATAATAAATCACAACCTCAATTTTATATAAGCTCACAGTTTCACATTTCTCCCGGCAGCCCCAACTCAAGTTTACACCCTACGCAGTGAATGTTCCGTTGTGGAATGAAATCAATCAATCTGGTTCTAGGAAGCAGTGTTGAAACAAAGGAACTAGGTCAAGACTTTCATGTGCGTGGGATGGGAGCTGTTTTCATGCCCATACCTGGAACGAGATCGTGCGGAAATCAAATCATTATGTTGTTCTGGGAATTCAGCCCTTGCGAAGCTTCCTTGATATAATGTAAGTACCATGTAGCTATGTGTATTACCTAATAAATTCGTTTTAATTGAAGCTTGAGTAAAATTATTACTCTGAACTTTCAATTAAAACGAATTTATTGTATTACCTAATAAATTCATTTTAATTGAAAGTTCGGAGTAATATTAATGAAGCTTTATAAATGACTAGCTACTCCTACCCTATCCATACCCTACTCCTACCCTACCCTATCCTACCCCTAAACCTTTGCGGGCGTATGCAGAAAAACTCACCAAAGTTTGATCAAAATCGATTCAGCCCTTTCGAAGTCCATAGAGGACAAACAAACAAACATTGATTTTTATTTATATAGAAAGAAGTAGACACTATTACGCATTATGGGGGATGCTCTAACTGTTCTAAGGTAGCCCGCGAAATTCAAATTTTCTTACTCTTTTTGCATTTTGCAGGTCAGTAACAGGTTGTACGTATGTTGATCTAAATATTATTCGCGGCCATAACAAATATGGCTTTACAGAATTATCGGCTTGAGAGCCTAGGAGTAGGATGTGCATTAGCTATTGTGTGCCTACCATGCAGAGATAAAGTCTAAACGTCCTATTTGCCTGCAATTGTACCTTCAAACCGGAATATAGCAATTTGTCTAGACGGCGGGAATGGGTACACACGGCTACACATCAAGCTATACATTTCCAGTATACGCTGACCTCTCATTGTACGGAAATCCTATACAATGCGAGGTCAGCTTATACTGGAAATGTATAGCTTGATGTGTAGCCGTGAGTACCTGTGTTGGTGTTTCTTCCACGGATGAACTATCTAACAAAAGAGCTCTTCAACTAACATACAATGACATGACCAAACACTTAAGGGGACGATAACCGACTTTTAATGATATTGTACTGAAGATCACGTCTAAACGAGTAGTGTTAATGATTTGATAAAAAAAAATCTTAAATTAGAGCATTTTTTCTAAAATAATAAAAAAGAAGATCACGTCTAAACGAGTAGTGTTAATGATTTGAAAAAAAAAAAAACTTAAGTTAGAGCATTTTTTCCAAATAATCTAAAATATTCACTTAATATGTGAATATTTTAGATTATTTTTATATTACATAGTGAAATTTATTTGTAAAGTTATGTCTAACGCGGACAAAAAGCTGAGAATGGCGCAAAATCTACCAAGCGTATTTTTCTGAAACCTTCACCAATTTAAAGATAATTTAATTATTGATCTTTTAGTATACGCGTTTTATTAAAATACCTTTAGTTTTGTGTATAATAAATTTATAATGCTTCAAATTGGGGACAGCGCTCCTTGATGGGCGAGTCCTATAACTGGCTGAACGTACGACGCGTTGCGTGAGCTCAGTACAGAACACGCAAGCTAACCACTCAAGGTCACTGGCATATATCTGCGTCTTAAATGTAAAATGAAATACATAATTATAATAAAATCGTAGCGAAGTCAATATTTTACATTGTTTATTTTTAAAAAACAGTAATTGCTACGAGGTTTAGGACCGATTCTAATGCCGAAAATATAGTTTTTTTTTCATTTTTGTCTGTTTGAATGTATGTTCTTGCACCACGGAAATTTTACCGGATAGATTCTGTTAAAATTTTACATAGATATTTCCTATAAGTCTGGTCAATTGGTAGGCTGTTTGTATTCCTCTATTCCACGGATGAACTATCTCACAAAAGAGCTCTTCAACTAGCATACAATGACATGACCAAACACTTAAATGTAAAGAAAAATACCTACATTATAATAAAATCGTAGCGAAGTCAAAATTGTACATTGAATATTTTTGAAAAACAGTAATTGCTACGAGGTCTAGGATCGATTCTAATGCCGAAAATATAGTTTTTTGAATTTTTGTCTGTTTGTCTGAATGTATGTTGCTGCATCACGGAAATTCTACCGGATAGATTCTGTTCAAATTTTGCATAGAATATTTCCCATGAGTCTGCTCAATTGGTAGGCTGTTTGTATTCCTCTATTCATTATTTAGAAGGGTCCACTGCAATAATGGTAAAATTGTCCTCTTTACTTTGTTTTGAGTTAAAAGCTTTTTAATTTTATAAACGGTGAAAGAAAACTCAGATTTAAAGATATGAAAATACATTTTTATTATTGTTAAAGCACATGTTTATTAGTTTTATTCCTTTGGCAAACAATCACAATTTGCGCATTTATCAATATTGCTGTGAACACCTGTGACGCTGAGCATTTTCGCCGTGAATCATATTTTTAAAAACGTATTTATCTCGGGACTGTAAGCGATATTGCTGTGTTTGAAATCGAGATTACTAACTCTATAGAATAAAGGATCTTACAGACTCACGCGATATCGCGGGCGCGGTCGCGGACGCAGTCTGTACGAGCCTTAAGACGGTGACAACAGGTAAACCGCTGTCACTGTCAGACTGCATACAAAAGAAAGAGCGCGATGACACAACGCTTGTAATTTATTGCAAAATATGAAGCAATTATTTATTTACTCAAAAATGAGTTGAGTAATCGAAAATAAAAAACATCCAAATTCTGCATACAAATAAGACGTTCTTGTTATAATTTTAATTAAAATATACATGTTAACACTAAAATATATATAGTATGTACAAGTTTAAAATAAAATAATAAAGGGGGGGGGGAAGCTCATTGGGCATCAATAAATTCGTCCGCATCGCTGTCAATGGGAAAAGTGCCCAAAAGGCTGGCAGCATTGCCACGTTGGATGGCAATGCTGATTCTTTGGGCTAAAAATAGGCCAGCCCTCTGGTCGCATGAAGAGTCGACCAACCGCTTGGCGATGTCCTGAAAAACTCGATGAGCACTCGGACCCCAAGGCCCTAGCGTTTCAACCCCAAACGGCTCAAACATATAACTCCCAATAAGGTTGTTATATTTGCGCCGTTTGAGGTTTTCTGCTCCTGTAGCTGCCGCCCCGGCACAGCCCGTCGCGCTAGGAAGATGGGATGGCGCGAGGGTGTCGACACAGATTGCATCCCACACCAAAGGCTTACCCAACTTCCACGGCATTATGGTCATTCCGTCTGGCCTCTTCCCATCGTCGCGTGTCAAGCCATTGGGTTCTAAAACAGCTGGCACCCCGGCGGTGACAAGAGCCCGACGGATGATGTCGTTAATGCCAGCATGACGTGCCATCCGACCAGCGCTCTTGCTACAAGATAGGCCATGGTGTCCTAGGCAGTCGACTTCTTCACCGCATTGACAGCGATGTGGAGCCCCGCAAGGAGCGAGATGCAAACAGGTAGCGAGCCGGAATGTGATGTCACCCAGCATGGTGCCAATGTTGGGTGACGGTAGTGCCTGAAGCCAGAGGCCCGACTCCCATTCACCCACAGCCAGCAGGCGGGCACGCTCGGCAGTGTTGGTGGACGTATTAATAAGTTTATTCCGTACCAACCTGCAGAGCGGCTCATCCCACTGCATCCGGGAAGATGGGTTCTCGGGCTGAACCGTATCCGGGCAAGCTTTTTATTAATTAAATACCAAACGATGATATTTGAATACAGATATTTTGGATTGAAACTCAAAGCAAAGGGTTAGTTTACCGTTAATTTGTATCGAGTTTTTTTTCCTAAACGTGTTTTGGTAACAACCAAGTTTTGAGACAGATGTTCAAGAATAACATATATTTTTTCCGCTACCACAAACTATATACTGCCGAGGACCCTTCTTGTAGCCTACTAGCTTCTGCTCGCTTCGTTCGCGTGTTTCTTGTTCCCCTGACCCACTGCATTGCATCCGCCAATTACTTCATTTTCGCTTGGCATTCTTTCTTGATTTTTTTCGTAGCGTAATGGTAAATAGCCCCTATAACCTTCCTCAAGCTTTGGGATATCAAAATACAAAGAAGAAGATTTAAAAGAATGAAGAAGATAAAGAAGAAAATTAGAAAAATATTTAAAATCCGACAGGTAGTTCCAGAGATTACCCTCTACATACAAACAAACAAATTTTACCTCTTTATAATATTAGTATATTCCGTGTGGTGCCGGACGTAAAGAATAGCACCATCCTATTTCTTCTAGGGCTTGCGATCCCGCAGCATGTATTCAATCTCGGTAATTGCGGGACTAGGAATTTTCAATCCCGCGGGATCACGGTGTTTGCGCGTATATAATATTTATTTAGAAAATATTAATATGTATATAAGACAAATGAAACAATGAATTAATCAACTTATCTTCACATTTATTTAAGTTTTACTATTAGAATGAGATCAATCGAATTGCACCGTCTATTTGTCACAGAAAACGGAAACAAATACCGAAAAAACATAAAATCTATCAATTACAAAATACTTTTTTACATTGTTTTTAGCCGAAAGACGTCCACTGTTGGACATAGGCCTCCCCCAAAAGTAGGGGGGCGGTGCGATAATCGCCACGCTTGGCAGACGGGTTCGTGATCGCAGTATGGTGTTAAAATGCATAGAGAACGCTGCTGCCCATTCTCAAGTCACCCTTAGTCACCTTTTACTATGTCCAGCAGTGGACGTCTTTAAGCTGAAACGATGAATATTATGTATAGTATAGACTACACCACTTCCCAAGTAGGTCCCGGACATGTTTCTGGCAATATAAACAAATTCCATTCCATGTTTTAGTTTATCTGGTCTGCCTATCTACAGACTATAAAACATTGATGTTTTGAATCTAAAATTAACCAGTTCTCAATAGTTCCTCCGGAGTAAAAATAAAAGAAACACATCCATCAGGTTGTTTATCATTCTGCGCAAGTCACGAAAGTCGATTGAGGGTATTGCACCCTGCGATATACTGATATACAGACGCTATTATATACAAGTATCTTCAGCCATACATATGTGGGCGTCCAAACAAAAACCCCCTTATTACAAAAAAGGTTTATCTTCAGACCCAGGTTTAAAACATGGAGTCATTATTGAATTTAGTACTTTTTTCCGTCTATAGTAAAGTTCCTAAACACAAAACTGACAACTTAGTACCGAACTACGTTTTCAGTTTTGTTTAAAGAACGGTATTTCAATCACTGTTACGTTCTTATTACAAAAACTAGCTCCATGGTTTAAACCATGTCAAAATGTAAATCTTGTTTTGTAATAAGGCGTTAAGGGTCTAGTAGTAGGGTATTGAGTTAAGACTAGATTCGGTATCTTAGAATAGTCTATTGATAATAAGGATTTAAAAAATATTCAAAAACTGGCACTTTTTTAGGGTTCCGTACCAAAACGGTAAAAAGCAACCCTTATGGTGAGACTAAGTCTGTCTGTCTGTCTGTCACAACTGGATATCTCAAGAACTACTAATGCTATTAACTTGAAATTTAGAATAGTTTTAAATGACGTTTGCCCAACTATTTTGCAAATAATAAATAAAATAAAAAAAATGTTGCAAAAGGGACTGGGGTCTTAAAAAATTGAAGTGGGGCTACTAGGGCATGTGGGGTATCATATGAAAGAACACCGTTTACACATTCTCAAACCTTTTTTTTTTAGGCAGGATTCCGACTTATGATGAAAAATGTCCCCCCCCCCCCCTTATCTCTGAAGTTTGCAGAGATAAAAATCTGAAATTATTCTATACGATAGAAGCTTATGTAAAATGTACAGGAAAAATAAAACGATGTCTCTAAATAGCTCAGTTTTTCAGAAATCATCAACATCATATATTCGTACGGAACCCTCGGTGCGCGAGTCCGAGTCGCTCTTGACCGGTTTTTTTTATCAGACGTTTGAAGTTGAAACTAAAAAAGCTTGACTTGAGAAAAAGCATTTTCTTTGGTAACTTTTTACTAAACTTTTAAAATTTCTGGTCATTTACTAAATGAACTTGTATATAATTGAGCATTAATTAATATTCAATTTAAATCGCGAAATGCAATTTTTCTCCCACCAAAACTGCATAGAGAATCTCGGAAACTAGATGCCGAGAACTGGACCCTGTTTGCTTGGACGCCCACATTATGTGCTGCACCCAATTGCAGTTGAATCGCAATCTGAATGATTTTGAACTATATTGCCAATTCATTGCTACATAAGTTCGAAAAATTTGTCTGCTCAACAACGTAAATACCACAATGAATGTTGTACTGTCAAAATTATGCAATAATATGCTTAAACCTAGCCTGATAACATGTCTATGCATTTAGAAAAGAATCAAGAAAATCGGATCAGTGGTTTTCCAGTTATGAGTCCATTAATGGACAGAAAAAAACGTCGTGTTTCGTGATACGTATGTAGGAAAGATTGTGAAAGAATCGAATAGATTGTTTCTGAAGTCTTCTTTGATATATCTTGGAGTTTCTTGCCTGTTCTTCTCCATCGAGATCTACGTTTTGGAATGGGCAAATAGTTTCAACTTTCTGACTAACTGACAGACTCTTTGACAGTTAAAGAGTGCCTGTAATTAGTTTAATTGAAATAAATGCTTTAAATTTGAGTTTGAGAATAAACTTCCAATATTATCATTAAACTGACGCGGTTTTGTTTAGCTGTAAATATTTCATGAGTACCTTAAATAAGTACGCTTTTCAGGAAAAATAACTTTCATTTTAAGATATTTTATACCATTATTTATATTTATATTATTTATGTTTAGGTCGTCTTGATTGTAGCAGCCCTACCAACCTATACAGAAATTGGAAATTAGGGAACCATAATGAGAAACGGTCTATTAAATATTAAACAAAATATGAACCAAATACTTAGACACAATCAATCACGTTTATTAGAGCTTGATTTTTCCTCTAATTATTCTGATATTTATAGCAATTCAGGCAAAAGTTTTCCTTTGATATCAACAAATGTATATTTCTTAAATGGTTTAATAATTAATGGAATCCAGAACGATGTTCGTTAATTACAAAAGTAATAAATATGTCGTTATAATTTGATGTGTTTAAATTGTATTGTTTCTGTTATCTTTGTTTTTGATTCTCTTGTTTTGTTATTTAATTACGCAAGTAAGTAATACCTAATCGTGCATCGTACATAGGGTCAAACGCAAATTCAGTAGATTACGTCGTAGTTCAATCTTCTGCGACTTACATTTTAATAACATAAAATAAAAGTAGGACAGATTCTTTTTTAATCGTAAATTATCTTTTTATTTACCGATGCTCATAAATCACGGGCTTCGTCCGACTCAATAAAGTCCGCTTCACAAGCCGTAGATGATTGATGATCTTCACCTATGAGTCGCCAAAAAAGTCGCGAAAAACCGTAAATCTTTGTACCAGGTACAGGCGCACAATCGATACCGAAACCCGTCCATAAACAATAACAGAAGAACCTCCAAAACCTCCTCCGAACACAAATTAACCCACTAAATTGAAAACACCAAAAAAATTTGATGAAAACATACCAAATGTACACAATTTAAATTCGTCGAGTAATCAATATTATTGTGACCTACTTTACTTACCAAAGTTATGCGTTATATACAACACTCCCAGAAGGCACTGTGTTTTCCTAATAAAATACTTTAAATCACTGGCACATGTTTATTTTATTTAAATTTTACACTTTAGCGTGGATCGATAAGTCTACCATACTGGTACGCCGGCCGTCTGTGATCAGAGCGCGTCCATTCAATACTGGGAGAGGCATGCGTAGAGTAGAGGGACGCTCGCCACGACGCCGAGCGCGGGAAAAATGACGTTTTGTTTTTTTTTAAGATGAGTAGAGCAGAACAGACACGTTCACGTTCCAGCCAAGATATAAACGTGACACTAAATAAATATAATTTTATGTTGTTCAAGCAAATATTAATAATAGTAACAGTTTTAATTCTAGAATTATCAATGTGTATACTTACAGTAGCTCGGAACGTTTATTACTTTGTGAATATGCAATAAATTAAGTGGTATTGCTATTTAGATTGTTGTTCTAGTTCATTATTTATTTAATGACAGTGTATTGAACGTTTTTTCACGCCATAATGAATGAAAGAAAGCAGTTCTGTTGCCTATGAAGGCAAATAAAGGTTTAAAAAAGCAATAAACATTTAATATTTCCATAAGGAAAATAATACCTACTCCAACATCTTCAAAAGAAATGTTGCAGTATTGAATAGATACATAATGTGCTATTTATATACCCTACAAAGCAAACATCGCCTACATTTTCCGGCATTTCCGGGCCGTAACAATAGGCATTTTCCAAGAATAACATTATATGCGGGTACATCTGGCTGAATACATTATTACTAGGTATCCTATTTAAATTTTCAAAAAAGTATAATGCTTATTTTTAAATCCTGTTAGTCCTCCTGTCAAGGAATATACTTTAAAATACTTTCAAAAAAACGAACAGGAAACTGCATCATCATGTACCTACAGAACAAACCCTTTAAAATATTTACGAGCAAAGATTTTATATTTTTACGTTTAATAAAATATTTTGGCAAGTAATAAACCACCTAAAATCAATAAACCCAAACATTTCATATCAATATTTACATTATTACTATTATGATATCAAAGTATACTGTTTAAAGCAAGGAAAAACACCAGGCACGGATAATATAAAGCCGTTCTGTATCTGTATTAATGTGAACCATATTAAGGAAATGGAAATACTTGGCAGCGTAGGTCAGGACGTCTGGCGTCGTCGCATAACCAGTGAAAATAAACACCGTTAGGCTGTTTGCAATACTGATAGTTTGGACGTGGAATTACCTATGAATTAATTTTCCTATTGGCAGTATTCATGGCTAAAGCAGATCCGTTTATCTGTGAGGCAAAGTATCACTTGTCGTGGTTAGTTTTGATACCTTTTCTCAATGCTTATATTATATTAAACAGATATGTTAGACACTCACAAAACAACCGAAAAAAGTGTGCCGCGCACCAGCGGCAGCACACCCCCACTTTTCATTAATTTCACTACAGGTAAAATACGTCCCAATTAGGACGTTTTCGAGTCTTCACGATGGCGCGCTCACAACATAATATCTGTTTAATATAATATCATTGCCTTTTCTTGCTTTAAGAGCACCATAGGTAATGGTCTCACTTTCCTCTCAAATAGTTAAGTACATCTTTATTATTATATTTTCGCTTAAGACTCAGATATATGCCAGTGACCTTGAGTGGTTAGCTTGCGTGTTCTGTACTGAGCTCACGCAACGCGTCGTACGTTCAGCCAGTAATAGGACTTGCCCATCAAGGAGAGCTGTCCCCAATTCGACGCATTATTAATTTATTATACACAAAACAAAAGGTATTTCAATAAAACGCGTACACTAAAAGATGAATAATTAAATATTATCTTTAAATTGGTGAAGGTTTCAGAAAAATACGCTTGGTAGATTTTGCGCCATTCTCAGTTTTTATCCGCGTTAGACATAACTTTACAAATTAATTTCACTGTGTAATATAAACATAATCTAAAATATTCACAATATTATGTTATTGAGAAAATGCTCTAATTTACATTTTTTTTTTAAATCAGTACACACTACTCGTTTAGACGTGATCTTTAGTATAAAATCATTAAAAGTCGGTTATCGTCGCCTTAAGGCTTAACGAAAATATCTGATACGATGGAAAAAGAAAACGAGCCAGCAAGGTTCTCAGCGTGGTTCGCCAGATGTGGACAATGCAGGCTGTAGATATAAAATGTCCTGGTCCTGCCTCCGAGGAAATTTATAATAATTTTCCAACTCTCATCTCGTAGCAGATCGTAAATATGTTTGAGTTCGAAACTTCTGAAATATGAACGTGCTTTAAACTGAAAATCTAAATATATTTTTATCACATCCTATACTCAAAACGAGCTAGGTAGTCTCTTCGTAAACAGGGACTAAAATAGCTCTTTAATCCCTAGGGACTAAAAGTGGTTTGAATTTGGAATGTGGATATTATTAGTAAAAGTTCCAATCACCAAAGAGATTAATTACGAACATTGTATGAACAAGTAACAGGCTGTATAATAAAATAAAGAGCGCGAGAGACAAATAAAAAAAAAAGATTGTGAAAATATAAAAAACGAACGAAATTAAAGAATAAAGTTTATTTGGACATAATTCGTGAAACACAAAATACAACAACAAACGAAAAAAACTGCAAATTGTGTTTTAACAACAACAATGTGTGCCTCACGGCTGCGCCAAGAAGGTTAAAAAAATGCATTCCGCCTTCGTTCATAATTGTTTACTCAAATATTTAGAGTTTACTTACACTCGCGCCTTTAAAATAGTTGTTTTCTCCCTTGTTTTTTTTTACGTGTTGATTTCAGCATACTTAATCATTTCGCGAAATTCCCATACTAAAAATCTCTCATTTACAAGCAGCCTATCCCGCCATGGGGTACATGCAGGGGGTATCTGAGCAGGCCGACCCACCGCGGTCGACAACCCTCCGAATGAGGTCAGTGGGGGCGATCTCACTCTCTAGTTAAATATTCAGCCTAATAATACCCTTTGTGATGCAAGCGGAATTATATAAGCTTATTTAAGAACTGTTTCAGCAGTAAGCGTTACTGTAAGTGATTATAATTTTCTATATGATTTTGTGGTTGAAAGTTACAGTATGTTATGTTACGTTAGAGGGTTTGGTTTCCGCACTTAGTCCTTCATGTGGACCATTGTGCGTGGGCCATGGCGGCCGTCAGTGGTTTATTCCAACCAGCCCTCCAGAAGCTGATTAGGTCTTCTGGTCTGCATAGTCTATCTGTGAAGGATCTGGGTGACCCGAGGGTTTCTGTTCTGATCTGGCGATCTTCTGATGACCTGTAACGACTGTCAAAGATCCATAAATGACAGCCCGGTCCAACGGCTTAACGTGCTTTCCGAGGCACGGAGGAGTCTTGGTATGTAAAGATGGTCACCCATCCACGGACCAACGGCGGCAAGCGTAGCTTAAGGCGATACCAAAGTAAATTTGGGACTTTTTCGTAACCATTTATTTCACTATTACAGCATACATGGATTAAGTTTTTGGATATATATACAACATTAGTTTTTGTTTATACTAAACCTCTTAAGGGGTCATTGTATTCATCATTATGAACAACTTTTACTATGGGACCAAAGTAGAAATCGCGAAAAAAATATCAGCTGTTCCCTACATTTTGACGAGTTCAGCGAACTTAAATGTAGGGAACAGCTGATTTTTTTTTCGCGATTTCAAGGTTGGTCCCATAGTAAAAGTTGTTCATAATGATGAGTACAATGAACCCTTAAGAGGTTTAGTATAAACAAAAACTAATGTTGTATATTATGTTTATTGACTTTTATTGATTTGATTAATACTCTGACTGAAGGAAAACGCAATTGGTTCAATTTCCTCGATAGAATTTAATTCCGAAAAGACTTCTACTTTATATTTTTTTCTGTAATTCCAAAATCCTAAGTAATTTCATTGCAAAATTGCATTCAAAATGTGCGTATTAGGTAATTAAAAACTCTGGCTGAACATATTTTTGATACATAGATTAAGTTATCTTACGTTGTTTTATTTTGGTTCCAGCGCTTTGATGCGCTTTCTTTTTTCGCATGTGGAAGTAATTGACTCTGTCACTTTCTTAGCCCGCCCAGTTCACTACGATTTATTTTTTACGTATCAACTACCGTTATACTACCACCTACCGACTATCGTTATTACTTAGCCACAACGAGCCAAATGCAAACTCGCATTTGGCTCGTTGTGCGTGGTGGGTCCTGGCTGCGATGCAGTCATGTTTACGCGACGGTAGCGCATCGTTTCCGCGGCGTCAGCCAACCGCCTACATGAAGGCAGTCTATTATGTGACAATGCAACAAAGATATCAGAAGTGCTATCCAAAGAGCTACTAAGCGACCTTCACTTATAGATATAGCCTATCATCACACTAATAATGAAGTATTCCAGTAAGATGCTGGTACGGATCTTGACCATCTTCCGGGCTCTGGGATTGTCCTGATAGCCGTGGAATACCTCTCCACTCCTCAAGCACCTCAGAACATGTTGCCCCCTTGTCACTACGTCACTATGTGCTAGAGACAGTTTCCGGGGGCCCAATATTGAGTGTGCAAGTCATTTTTATCCGTGTATAATTTATAACATTGGTGAGGCAGGGGACATAGTTCTTCCATAGTTCATGGCAACCAATCATCTATAGCCACCCAACCCATAGCCCAATATGTTTTGTTTCCATGTTCACCAAGCGGGGGTTATCCTTGGGTGCACTTGCATAATGCATCGTCAGTTCTGATCACGAATCAACTATATATACTACTAGCTTCTGCCCGCGACTTCGTTCGCGTGTAAGTAGTAAGAACCACAATATACAAATAACAGCCACTTTTTTATAAAAAACTGCCTCGTTGGTCTATTAGGCATGAGGTCCTGGGTTCGATTCTCGGCATCAAATATATTTTTTGTGAAAATTGCCCATTTTCTCGGAGACTGTAATATTTTTTTAAATCTGTGAATGCAGATCAAAATGTCACAAAAAGTTAAGGACAGTCTCCGTTGACTGATTTCCTGTATCTACAACGTTAAAGATACCCTTACTTTCCCATCTCAAACATCCAGCCTGTATATATCATGATGATTGACTGCTTAGTCCCATAAATATATAACGTGATGATAATCATTTAAAAGGTTAAATCGGCAACAATCTGCAATGTTCTAACCATTTGGCTCGGCTATTTACAATAAGCTCTAAACCATAGAGCAAACATAATGCAATATTGCTCATGCCCCATAGTAAATAGCGTGATAATATATAGCCTACCGGCTGACCAGACTATGGGGAATTACTAGAAAGGGAATATATTAGGTATGCAAAATAGAACAGACTCTATCCGGTAGAATTTGCGTGAATTCGGTTTTATGAGGTATTTCTTTCCGACTTGCAAGACAAAAAATGTGATAGCTCGGCTAATATGCTTGATATAAATAGAGTTTATAGCCCTCAGGAATATTGTAGCTTTGGTTTACGGTAAATAATTTGGTTCTAAATGAAAAAAAAACCAAATGCATTAGATTTAAACTACCTAATGTTAGAAGTAGCGAATGTGATATCATATTGAATGGAGAAAAACTGAAATGTATTAATCAAACGGTTTTCCTAGGAATCACTCTAGACGAGAAACTACAATGGGGACCACATATAACATCTCTTGCGGGGCGGTTAAGCTCGGCCGCTTATGCTGTTAGGAAGATAAGACGGTTAACAGATGTAGAAACCGCGCGTTTGGTCTATTTTAGCTACTTCCACAGCATTATGTCGTACGGTATTTTACTGTGGGGTCGGGCTGCTGACATTGAATCCATCTTTATTTTGCAAAAGAGAGCTGTCAGAGCCATTTATAATCTACGTCGCCGAGATTCCCTTAGGGAACTCTTTAAAAGGATTAATATTATGACGGTACCTTGCCAATTCATTTATGAAAATATTATGTACTTAAGAAAAAACCTACATCATTTCAATAAAATAAGTGATAGATATCATTTCAATACTAGAAATAAAGATAAAATAGATCAGCCATGTTTTAGATTATCAAAAGTACATACATCTTTTATGGGGTACTGTGTTAAATGTTATAACAAAATACCTAGTGATATATTGCAATTAAATGAAAGAAAATTTAAAAATCATATTAAAAGTACACTTTGTAAACAAGCTTATTACAAATTAGAGGATTACATCCAAGATAAGAACGCTTGGAAACATGCTGGTCCAGCTCCATAGGACAATCCAGTGTCTAGACAAAAACTGATTGCTATTTTAACTGTATATACTTTATTACTTTTATGACATTTATTTTACATACTGTGATTACCATAAATTCACACACTGATATTATTTTTTTTTTTTTTAGGAAAACGTTTTATTTTTTTTTACTATGTTTGTAAATATGTGAGAACCATGTATCTATCACATAATTAATTTATGTGTCATTGCTTCATTATTAATTCTTTTTAACTATTGTTAGTAATTTTATTCTAGGTGCATCGTCTTATAATTACATATAATTATATAATTGATGTAGGTACCTATACAAAATATTGTAAAACATTTTTAAAAGAGTAACGGTGGAGTTTCTTGCCCATTCTTCTCCTTACGAAGCTACCGTTTGGAAGGGGCGACTAGAATCAATTCTATTTTATTTGTAATTTTTGACGTTCAAAAGTGCCATTTATGTGCCAATTAGAAATAAATAATTTGACTTTGACTTTGACTTTACCAGTGAAAAAGTTTTTAAATTGGATCGCTAGTTGCGGAGATTACCCCCTACATACAAACAAACATACAAACTTATAAACAAATTTCACCTCTTTATAATATTATATAAGTATAAATATAGTTAGGGGGTTTGGTTAGTTAGTTTGAAAAATTAATCTGCTGGACAACGGAAATACGAGTACCGCAATAAATGCTGTTGAATAGCATTGGCATTGTAAGTGGGTACGCAATTATCATGATTGTTCAAATACTTAATCAACTGGAACCGTGCAAATAACTTCTAGAATTCTTAGATGAGTGGTTGTTAAGTATTTGCTTTGTACTAAAACCCGGAAGTACCAGTAGGCGGCGGATTATAAGTATATAATCCGCAGTTATGGTGCTAATATTTATCAAAAAAGACGGCTCTGATTAGTTTTTTGACATAATCCAGCTGTTCTATAGTATCAAGGGCAATTCATAACGTTCTGCCTTGTTGGACTTGTGATTGCAAGCACGACTGCTGAGCTTATAGATCTTGGCTTCCATCAGAAAAATGTTACTGGATTCTTCCATTAGGGAAATCCTAGAGAAGACCGTTGTCTGGATTGGTGCCCGGTTGTTGGCAATAGGCTCGCCCCCAATTACAAAGGATATACCTAAGCGTATGTGCCCAAATTTGGCACTACTGGCTACCCTTTTAAGGTGACGATAACAGACTTTTAATGATTTTATGCTGAAGATCACGTCTAAACGAGTAGTGTTGATGATTTGAAAAAAATATATGTTAAATTAGAGCATTTTTTCAATAATTTAATATGTGAATATTTTTGATTATGTTTTTATTACATAGTGAAATTAATTTGTAAAGTTATGTCTAACGCGGATAAAAAACTGAGAATGGCGCAAAATCTACCAAGCGTATTTTTCTGAAACCTTCACCAATTTAAACATAATTTAATTATTGATCTTTATTAAAATATCTTTTGTTTTGTGTATAATACATTAATAATGCGTCAAATTGGGGACAGTGCTCCTTGATGGGCGAGTCCTATTACTGGCTGAACGTTCGACGCGTTGCGTGAGCTCAGTACAGAACATGCAAGCTAACCACTCAAGGTCACTGGCATATATCTCCGTCTTAAGAATACATGCGTGATGTTCTCTTGTTACTTATCTGGGAGTATACTTGTATACTATTCTAACTAATACACTTGCCGTCAAAACGAAGTACCTGGGTGCCTTAGGCGCTCTAGACTTCCTCCATCCGTACACTAGAGAGCTGCATCAGATCTCATCCGAATCATTACCTGACGGAGAACCGAGGCTTCGAAATGACGTCGTTTGTATGAAAATGTTGCTCTGGGTACTTACTACTTAGTTTTGACGGTAAGTGTTTTATCAATGGGAAAGTGAGTTTGTTTGTTATGCTTTCACGCTATAAAAGCTGAACGGATTTGGATGAAATTTTGCACACGAGTAGACCATGACCTAGGGTTAGGATACTTTTTATTCCGATATTCCCATGGGATCGAGAATTATGTGGGTAAAACAGCGGGGCGCAGCTAGTATAATATTATAATAATAATAAATTCATTTATTTCAGACCCATTGCCAATAAATTAATAGAAATAGTCCATAGCACTCACACATCCCCAAATCACAAAGCATTCATTACAAACTATCTCAAATTCCAAACAGACAAACACCCAAAATCAAATTGTGTTCAATTAAATTTAAACATTCAACAACTCATTAAATAATAAAACAATCATTAAAATTGCCAAAATAAAATATAAAATGTCAGAATCTACAAAATATAAAATGCCAAATATAAAATTGTCAAACTGTAAAAACGATATAAAAATATCAAAACATTTCAAATAAAAATTATAAAAATCTATGGCATTTATTTAAAATTTTACTTTTGTTTTTTAAAGAAGAAAAAATTGTGAATTTGTATGTAGGGCGTAATCTTCGGAACTACTGATCTGATTCCGAAAGTTCTTTCACTAATGGGAAGCTACATACAGCTACAAGCACAAGTATTGCCGAGTGTCATAACTTCGTAAGATATCATTTTCTGTTAAAACAAGACATTTCCCGCGGATGAAGTTGCGGGCAGAAGCTAGTTTTGTTATTTCTTATCAGACATTTAAAGGTGCCAGGGTATAAAATATGATGCACTCAGTAGATATAGTTTGCATAATTTAACACTGTGTTTGAGCTGTAATTAGCAGTATCATTATATTTACTCATGAACAAATCCGTTGGAAATTGTACGAATTTATTCATTGTTGCTAACTTACACTACATAAAGACAAACATTGAAGAAACAATGTTGCGAATTGTGGTTGAATTAATTTGTATGTCATTTGGTTTAAACAGTTTTTTTTTTTAATTATGATTTTTTTTAACTTTTATATGTATAGATTCTCTTCTATTTTGTGAATGTGACAACATTGTAAGTCTTGTAGATTTGTTGGCCATTTCCTATTTTGTTAATTACCTAGGTACTTAATTAACAAATAGGAAATGGCCACCAAATGTACACTGCACTAGTGCCTACACTGTTTTCCCATACCTATTAACACTGTAATTTAAAAAAATTGTATAAGCCAATTAATTTATAAAAGAGTAACTATGGAGTTTCTTCCCGGCTCTTCTCCATAGGAAACGACCAGTTGGAACCGTGCACCTAGCTTCTGACGTTTCTCAAGTGCCCATGTAGGTTTATGTGAAATAAAATATTTTGATTTGTGTTTTTTAAAGTCTGTGGTTGGCCAATTTCTGCGCTTTATATCGCGGATTTAATTCCCATGTCTTAAAAATATTTAAGTTCATGTATGTGAGTATGTCAACCCTTCGGGGGTTGTTTTTGCATTAGGCATACCCACGTTTTTTCTCAGGGATCAAGCTGTCTCTACAGAGTAACCGACTTATAATGATTTTATACCGAAGATCACGCCTAAACGAGTAGTGATAATGATTTGAAAAAAATATATGTTAAATAAGAGCATTTTATCAATAACTTAATATGTGAATATTTTATATTATGTTTATATTACAAAGTGAAATCAATTTGTAAAGTTATGTCTAACGCAAATAAAAAACTGAGAATGGCACAAAATCTACCAAGCGTATTTTTCAGAAACCTTTACTAATTTAAAGATAATTTAATTATTGATATTTTAATATACGCGTTTTATTAAAATACCTTTTGTTTTGTGTATAATAAACAAATAATGCGTCAAATTAGGGACAGCGCTCCGTGATGGGCGAGTCCTATTACTGGCTGAACGTACGACGCGTTGTGTGAGCTCAGTACAGAACACGCTAGCTAACCACTCAAGGTCACTGGCATATATCTGACTCTTAACGCCCACATTCATTTAATACACCTCTACGATTTCGCATTGCCTTTTTATGAAGAGACTTTAATTTCATTAAACATTAGAAATTATTTATTGATTTGTTAACAATTTTCTAAAATAGCATTTTGGAGCAACCAACTGTACTTAAAGAACGTAGCGCAGAGGTCATTTGCCGGGTTCACGGATCATAACATCGCATCAATGAAATTAAAACAAATAACGTGCAAAAAGTTGGCGAATTGAAGGAAAGAGACAGCTTTATTATTTAGTTTGAAAAATAAAAAAATTAATGTACGAATTATTTTATCTTAGATATTATATTTTTTTTATGATTACTGGCCACGTACCAAACATTTCAGCCGTAATAACGTAACAACAGACAGACAGACAGACATACTTTCATAATTATAATCTTGGAATGGAAGTGACAACCAGTTTTACCAAGGGATAACGTATTAACGTATAAAACTGCGATGCGACGACGCATCGCAAAAACCTGCGAGCTCGCACGACGTCTGATACTCCCGTATGTAGGAAAATGATAGGTGATTTTTTGCGTAACGAATTCGCATCGCGTCGCATTGCAGTTTTATGTACAAGCCCTTACCCAGTAGCTGATGGGTTGTGGAGGTCAGATAGAAGACGCTCCATGTAAAATACTGGTATGCACTTGCATCTGGTAGACTGGAAACCGACCCCAACATAGGAAAAGGCTAGTCAGGTGATGAATGGAAGTATTGTAGGTATGTTTTTTTCAAGGAGTTTCACGAAACTTATTTCCATACCTGTTCGAACGATCTGCACCTATAACTGCAGGTTTGAATATTTTATTACCACCTCCATCAGCTCTTCAATCGATCAGGTTCCCCATGGTAAGTTAGCTGCCTCGCTGTCTTTATTTTTAAGTAGGTCAGACAAGAATAGTTAAAGAGTCGTCGACTGTCAGTCATAGGTTAACGCACTAGGAATAACTAACTCATTTTAAATTTAAAAAAATAAGTATTTTGAAACAAAATACCTTTTCGTACCACTTGCTCAAAAAAGTGACATTCTATGCCACAAAAAGCGAACATAACAATAGTCATTTTTAATCTGTTAAAAACAGGGAAAGAAAATTGTACTGAATTTCATTCATCCTCTAGGGGGAGAATGTGATTTAAATTTGGAATACTTACCGAAATTTATATTGAACTACATCTGTGTTTACACCATTGAGTTTGTATATAAAGCATTATACATCTTTTTGAAAAAGGAATACGCATTTATTATGCAGTTATGATTATTAAATAAAATTACGAAAACCGACGAGCCCGTATGAGCTTGATGCCTTTGCTTTTCCGACAAAAAAATATTAGTCTAGGAATTTGCCGCGTTTTTGTTTTCTTCAAATACATAAACGTTAAGTTTATTTTAATTTATTTTTATAAATAACTTAATGTTCTAAAATGCTTATCTCATATTATTATTGTTTTAATTTTTTCGCAAATGGTACGAAAAGTAGAGTATTTTCCTCGGTGATATAGCTGTCTTAGTCTTGGGTGAACTTAAATCCCTCGCTACACTCAGGACTCGTCTTAAATCCCTCCCTTCGCTCGTGGTTTAAGTTTTTAACACCCTCGCTACGCTCGGGAGTAAACCTCGAGTCCTTCGTTACGCTCGCGATTTAAATCGTCATCCGCGACAGAAGACACTGCTTTATCCCCTTGGTTAATAATCTACAATTTGTATACAATTCAATACATTTCACAATAGGCAGGAACATTTGATTTAGGGAAAAGGCTGCACAAATAGTGAAAAACCCTGCCTCCTAAACTAGGGGAACCCTGTGACCTAGGAGAGACAGACAGACAGATTTCAATCGTTTTTCGATTGAAATTACTTTGCAAATTAGTCTTTTCAATCATACAGTACTCGTATGTAACAAAAACCCTGTTGTTCCTTTTAGGGACCTAATACATTTACCTACAACTACAAAATTGGTAGAATTATAATTTAAAAAAATTAAGTATTAACTAGTCGAGAAGTCAAAATCAAAGAATGAAAGAGGTTAGAAATCAGATAAACAAAATATTAATAATTAAATATTTATTTTATTAATTTTGTTGAACAGTTTTTATAAATGACTTGCTTTATGAATAACGCATTCAGATGCATACGGGGTTCGCCGTGGCGGTGTAGTGCTTCCGGCATGTTTGCCGAAAACAGGGTAGATGACTTTTACGCTGTCATGAGAAAGTCGCAGGCGTCTTTTATGTACCGAATACATAAATCTGACAATGGAATATTGAGGGCCATATACGAGGTAAACTATTTCTTCGTATATGGCAATTAATATTCCAGCTAAAATAATACTGCGTGTAATGTAATGTAATAGTGTTGATAATGATTGATTGATTGTTTTGTATAATTTAATAATAATGATTAATGTGTTATTTGTAATTTGTAATAGGGTGTCTTTATATGGGTAGTACTTATACCTGAAATAAAAAATATTTGATTTGTTTTGATTTTTATTACGTATGTATACCGATTCTGAAAACGTAGGTAGAAGGAACAACAGGGTTTTTGTTACATATTGTATAGGTAGCTTCTAGCTAGGTAAGTTAGGTAGGGCAAGCTAATACTGAATACGGCCTACAAACTTTCGGGCACGCCAAGCAACATGCGAAGTAGCTTGTAGATGTACATCTACTTTAGTTCTGAAATCGTAATCGTTACTTTATGGCCTTGATCAAATGGAGTAAAGATTTAGCCCAGAAAGAAACCAAGCATAAGCATAGCATAAGCATAATCAGCCTATAATGTTCCCACTGCTGGGACACAGACCTCCTCTCTTCGAGAGGGAGTGGGCCGTAATTCACCACGCGGGCCCAGTGCGGGCTGGTAGATGTCATATGTCTTCGAATGTTTGGTTCTAGGACATGCCGGTTTCCTCACGATGTTTTCCTTCACCGTTATGAGAGCAGTGGTGATTAAATAATTTACACAAAGTAAAGCGCCTGCCTGGGTTCGAACCCACGACCTACAACTCGTAAGCCAGGGCCGTTACCACTGGGCCACAACTGCTCTCAAGAAACCAAGCTATGTGTCCGAAATTTATTTATTTATTTTCTTCTTACATCTACCATTACAGAGTAACCTAATGCGGTAAATGCGCTTATCCTTACTTAATTATCCTAAATACTAACAATAATGTTCCTACCTATAACAAATTACAAACAATGCATTCCTTGTGAATTCACTCAGAGAACAACAGAATAAGTCCGTCTCAATCGCTATGAGGTTGAGCGTGCGGAGTGCACGCGTCAGCGGCGCCTCCCTTACAGAGTTGGTCCGAGCGCGGGGTTCCACTAGCAGTGGCGGCTGCCGTCGTCACCATACGTACCTGTCCGGAACACACAGACTCATCTGCGCTAAAATAATTGCATTATGCACCTTCCCTCAAATTGTTCAAGAAAATCTACTACAGCAGTCCAACGCTGATTGAAAAAACACTGCATAAATAATTATTTAATTTACCAACACACTTTTGGCCACCGTCAACTCAACCGCAGCTGGCAGGGCTTGTAATTGACTTCAGAAAAAGGAGGAGGCAGTAACGAGTATTCTGTTTTAAAATGTTCTTAGTGGTTACCGGGTACACGCCGTTTTTAGGCATGGTAATTTAAAAGCTGGACCCAATAAAACCTTCTTTGTAATCTTGAGCGCATTACAGCACAATTCTGCCAAACCTTTTGTTAAAACCAGCTCAATGTCTTAATCTGTCACCCCAGAACTGAAATTAAGTTTATTATCACCTCCCATACCCCTCACCAGCTCGTAAACTGACGATTACCACATTTTATCAGCTCGTTACTCAATCGTGGCGAGCTTGAGGTTATGACCCCGTGGCACGGCGGCGTAGACGCCTACGTAATCTATTGATTTCCTTGGCAAAGATAAAATTAGGTGATGGAGGATAGTGATATAAATGAGTGTAGTGACTTTTATAGATAGCAGGTTTAATATCGTTGGTAGGTAATTTATTACGAAGAAAATGTTATGTAATTCTACTAATGTTAAAATCCATTTTTTCAACGCAGATTGCATTCTATGGCAAAATTGATGATGGAACTTGACAGTCATATATAAATACAGTCAGATCCATTGTGATCAAAAATAAAACTATGTCAAACTCAGAATTTATTTGAAAACCCAGTGTTCTTGTCCATAATTCTTCATCTTCTCTCGTATCGGCAGTCTGTATGACACTAGAATTTAGCTCATGCTGTGGTATAAATATGAGTCAGTGTGTGTGTAGGCACACACACTGACTCATATTTATACCACACCCAGAGTGCACTTGACGTTGTAGGTACCTACGTCACAGACGGATTGTCGAATCAGCTGTTTAGATAACCGCTAGCTGTTTTACAAAACAGCTCCGTTATGTAAAACAGCTGACCGACGTTTAGCGATTTTTCATAATTACTGAACTTTAACACGTAGAATTGCATAAAAGTTTTGCATTTATCAACGAAACGGGTCAAACAAAAATAGACAGAAATGAAACGTCCAATTGTAGGTTTTAGTTCTAAAATTTGCCGCTCGTGGCTGTTTGTGTCATAATAACAATAATGGCGTCCAAAACAGAAATAAATAAATATATTATGTTTCAGTACCACTCGTGGAAACGCCTCAAAATGCCCCTAATCCCATTTACTCATTTTACTTATAATAATGTACTCTTTAATTTGCCAAAAATATCTAAATATCCAAATGTCATATTTTAAGTATTTACTGTTTATTTTATTGTATTTCGATACGACTCATTAAACCTGACTTGGTTTCTTTAGGTACGTATTTTTCGGGTGACCACTGAAAATAAGCGCTCTGGGGGCCTAAAATGGTCGCTTTGGCAGAATCATAATATGATCTGCGTATTACAATTCATAGATCTGTTATGTTTATTTTTTTATTTTAATTTTATTTTATTATCCATTCGTATATACACACGGCTACACATCAAGCTATACATTTCCAGTTTATGCTGACCTCTCATTGTACGGATATCCTAAACAATGCGAGATCAGCTTATACTGGAAATGTATAGCTTGATGTGTAGCCGTCTGTACGTGTTTCTGTGATATTCTTTTTTCTTTCACAATGCAAGCAAGTATGTATGGTGTAGCAAGTGCAACCATTTCCATTTCATAAACAAAGTAGAATGTAAATAAAATCGATTAATTTCTGCATTCCAACCTTAGCCGTACCCTCTTAGATCTTATCTCATATCCTCAACGACCTAGCCACGAGCCCCTTACGTACGTATTTACGATATTATTATGATAAATTACGATTACCTATTTACCCTTTACGCCACAATGTTTATCTTTTTGCGTAAGACTATCTGTAATGGATATTATGATGTATGTGGTTTGTGTTGTATTTACTAGATGCGTGTGCTTTAGACGTGTTTGTCGTGTCGTAAAGTGACAAAGTTAAGAAAACATTGTAAGTGTATCTTGATAAATTAACCGGGTTCATTTGCATGCTGCAAACAGAGATTTAATGGAGGCACCTGTTTACTTAGCTCTCAATATTTAGAGAACGTTCTGACAACATGGTTTCACAAGCTGTTTTCCAAGTAGTGCTATTGTTGACGACGAATTTCGACAGAGACGGTATTAAGGTTTTCTATAGCTAATTAAGGTACCTACTTAGTTTTTATTGCACATGAATACAGTAAGCTCTAACTTGGAATATTTAATTAAAGATATCGCACCTCCACTCAAATAGTGTCACAACTCACAAAAGAAAACTCTTATAATGTTCCATTCGTTTCAGAAAACTTCAAAATCTTATCTCAAATAGTGTCATACTTATGACTGATTTGTTTGACTTACGACACTATTTCAGCGGAGGTGCGATATCGGTAGGGCTCGAATTGAAAAATCGCTATCATTTGAGAGTTTTTTTTATCAGTAGGCACCAAATCTACTTAAGTATAATACTAATCTACCTAAACCTAATCCATCCCTCCATCCATCCTAACCTAATCTATCTACATACATACATACATCAATAAACTCACACCTTTTTCGTATGGGGCTAGGCAGAAATTTAACTACTACGATCCTTACTTACATACTCCTTTTGTTTCGTTTATCTAATTTTCTAATGCTGAATTGCTGTTTCAAACAAATTAATAAATTCGTTTTGAATGGTTTGTCAATTTTTTATAAGAGACCTCTGCAACTGCCCATACCCCTTACCTTCCTTCGTGATAAACAACGTAGTTCCCGTAGTTTCTCACTCCGTATAGTTTCACTATGATGAAATATTTGCTAAGTTGATTGAACGTAGGCCCCAGCATTGTGTGGCCGGCAAATACACAGTCAACTAGATTATACTGTTTATTTTGACCCGGCAAACATGCAGGCTATTTATAGAGGGGATAATAGAAAACTCCATTAGTGAAGTGCGTAGGTTATATGTCTTAGAAGTTAGGGAATGACAGGTATGAAATTGATCAATGCACGGGCGTGTGAATGAATGAATGAAATGCACCGACCCCAGGTTGTACCAATTACAGACTCGATTGCTCGAATGAACCCAAAGATTCACTCTAGCCCCTGAAGCCTCATGTTTCATGAGACTACAGAGACCATTGTATATCAAAGAGTACACCGGGGGGCGCGATAATGGTAGGGAAGACGTGCCCTTGGGATATGGAAGGATTATTAGAGCCTGCCGGATATGCATCCTTGAGCAAGCATTAGAATAGTGGAGAGACGGGTAATATTTATCCATCTATTAATGACGTCGGTGCCAGGTTGGCTCAGGTTCAGCTGCTTCCGGCCGTGGTTGAGTCCGGCCGTGGTCGGGTCGGCAGTGAAGAGTCCTGGGACGCGGTGGTATCCTTCTGCGAAACAGTCGTGTCGCAGAAGGAGGCTGCGAGCGGTACCCGCTCACCCGGCACGCAGCAGGCGCACTGGGCGTCGGCAGAGGGCAGATAATGCACTCTTCCAGTCTTCCAGCCCCCCTAAATGGGTCCAGGGACGGTGGACTTGGGGACGTCCGCCGCCCCCTATCACACTGGATCCCAGGTGGCGGTGCGTAGTGTTCCACGCGCGCCCCTTTCAGAAGTCGCGGGGAAGGTCAAACACCTCACCCCCCAGACTTGAGGTGACCCGCAGAGGTGGGCCGGCACTAGCCGGAGATTGCGGAAGTAATAATAGATCCCAAGATCCCCCCGGTGCAGCAAGTGTGGGAAGAGAACACCGGAATGGTTTTTAGTCAGTAAGAGTCTGACAGTCCCCTCCGCCCGCCTTAGGGCGGAGGACATCCATGAGGATTTTCCACACCGGATACAAATAGTGAGTTTTTTCTGTGTCACTGCTATGCTGTGTTACAAGTTGCGGTTTCCAATGTCTTCAATTGAGGTCTCACTACTATTTGTTTCGGATTTCCTGTAAATCACGTTAGCATCCTTCTTAATCTTATCTCAGTCTTCAGCCGTGTCCATCCAAAAATTGTTTTCCTTGTCAGTGCACGGGCGTGCGAGGTGAATTATTCTGAACAGAAAAGCGTCCAAGATGAAGAAGAATGAAGCTATCAACAACAGAAGAGTTAATAAAAGTCAATCTGCCTAGGTGGGGGTCGGCTTCCAGTCTGACCGTACGCAGCTATACCAGTATTTTACATGGAGCGAATGCCTATTCTGACCTCCACAACCCATGTTACTGGGTAATACGATACCCCTCGGTTAAACTGGTTGTCAGACTTTCGGGCTTCTGACGACTCGTAACGACTGTCAACGATCCACGAATGACAGCCGGGGCCAACGGTTTAACGTGCTTTCCGAGGCACGGAGGGTTCTTGGTATGTAAAAATTGTCACCCATCCATCGATTTCTGACGATTGTTGAGCAAAATAAACTTTTACTTACGAAAAAATAACTGTCTGGAGATTATTGACTCAACCATATTTATAGGTCTTATATGTGCGAAAAAATCATAACCCACCTTTTTGCTTCACCGTAATCGAGTAAAAAGGCCTTTGTCCTGAAGGGCTGAATTAAAGACAGTCTGTAATTAAAGTCTCTGTACCATATTTGCGGTTTCAATATTCTCTCTATCAATCTTCGCTCCACGCTCGTATAAGCCTAATACTCCGCCTGCTGGGAACGTAGCGTAGTGCAATATTTGGGGCACTGTAGCGTGTGCATTGCGCTTCACTAGAGCCGCGATATTACTACAGATGAGACGTTACAAACTCTGTATACCTATAGGCATAGTCTCATACGAGTAGATATGAAAATACGACCTACCTATCTATCCACAGATTCTACGTATAAAGCTATTTTTTTTTATACAGGGTGTTAAAGTAACTGCGTGCCATAGCTTAGGGGTAAGTTCAGCATCGATAAAGGAATCCAGGAAAAAAAAAATGAAAAATCAAAAAAACATTGCAAGATCAACCTAATTTAGTACCTACTAACCTAAAATAGCAATCGTTTTGAATTATTTTATTTGACGGTGCTAAGCCCGTTAAAGTACGAACAGAATTATTTTTATTTATTTTTATGTTTAATAAAAAAAATTGTTTATGTTTTTTTTTCTGGGTTCGTTTATCGATACCGATCCTACCCCTAAACTATAGCACGCAATTAATTTAACACCCTGTATAGATATATCATTTATTTGTCCGAAACTTGAGTATGCACACAAAAGGCATGCAAGTTGTTAAGTAGGTAATTGCAGAAAGATCACAGTCATGTTTCCTAACGTCGTACAAATATGTATTACGATAACATTTGATCCGTTAGGTATTTAATTAATTATCACTATTAATTTATTATACATTAAAAAGAAATACAATCAACTGAAATTAACTTTGTTTTTCTTATCTTTAAGTAAAGAACTATTTTTAGTTTTATTTTTCAACATTTTTGGCTCTGTAGTTTCGGAGATACGGGGGGGTGGTCAATTTTAATCTATTGTCTTATTATAACTTCAAAAATTATAAAAGATATACAATCTGGCTCTGGATGTACGACATTAAATTAAAACGAGCACAGGTACTAGTCCATCGAAACATTTTAAAACACGAAGATTAGTAGGTAATGGAAAATTTAAAAATTGCAATTTTCAAACAAAATAAATAGCAGAATCAACTGCATAAAAGTAAACACTCTATATCTACGAAAAGTTACTGACCTTGCGCGGCGCGTTAGGCGCGCCTTACAATGTTTACCTATTATTACGGACTCAGATCTACATCATGTTGAAAAATAACAAAATGGAAAATAATTTCCTGTGGCTAAAGTATTCATTGGATTTGATTTATTTTTTGTATACGGATAAAAAACAAGATACTTACTCTTTACGTGGTTTATAGGAATGTCAATCGTCCTGTAACACCTTGTATATTCAAGACCTTCACAACAAGCCCTTTCGCTTGATATGTCAAACGGTACAGTTTGCATTTTGTCTCTTAAAAGTGACTCTCATATTTAAAATTCATTATTTTATTACGTTACACGTCCGTGTTTGAGTCACAGAAAAAAAAATCAACTAAATCGGTCCAGTAGATTCGGAGCAAATTGGCTGTGACAGACGGACAGACAGACACACGAGTCATCCTATAACGGTTCCGTTTTTTCATTCGGATGTACGCAACCCTAAATATAAAAGAAAGGAAATTGTCTAAATAATACTAGGTAATGTACTGGGTCTATAAAATGAAAGGTACTAGAGAATCCTGTATCTTCTAAAAATTAGGACCCTTCTGAGTAGTATTCTGTCTGCCTATATTAAATGCATCTAAAACCATCTTTGTGCAAGTTAGTGCGTTCTTTACTTATCCCTTTAAAGGAGGCTAGACTCATAATGTCACCTAACCAACTGATTCCTAGTCTGCCTGCAGAATCTTCGACTTTATTTCGGCCACCATAATGCCAATGTCATCGTCCTTCTCCTCAATCAAACGAAGTTACTAAAGTGGCTAGTAAGTCTGAGTTCGATTCGGCCTTTCTTCTCAAAGTAGTCAGATAGGAAACGCCGACCTCATCTACATAGTTTTTTAAAATATGATTAACGTTTTAAAAAATCAAAAGTCATTTATTCAAACCAGGCTGAGAATCAGCACTTTTCGAACGTCAAAAATTACATGAGACAGTCCCCCAAAAACGCCCACCCTTCACCACTTCCTAGTGCTTTAGCTGGGAAGAAGAAGTGGTATGAGGAACAGGGTATAAGGTTCACTCATCTTCTATAGAAAAGGGAGGATCCCCCGACCAGCGGGTTTTGTGTCTGGTGGGCAACTGCCCGACGGTTGATGTCGGGACGTTGTGTAATGCTAGTCGCGCGGTAAACTCTGCTTGCGCGATGCAGGATTTTGCGTGACGTCAGTGTGACGTGAAGTTCGCATGTGGAGATGTTGATGCCGCTACAACGTGTAAAAGTGTTTGTACAAACCTACATACTTAAAGAAATAAAAATCATTCATCATTTCTATAACCGAAATAAAAACATAACACAGCCAATTGCCATAAAAATGATGTAGCAACAATGTAGCAACATCTACATTCCTCTTAATCATCATCAGGTCAACAGGTCATTTCCATCAACGGCTCAAGTGTTTACAAGTCTCTGGTGACCTGTCAATGACTCCCTATTGATCGCATCGCTTTTTTATTAACACAGCATTAAGATTGGTCGTTTGCTCATGAATTTTGAATGTTTCAATTGCACTCGATATAGCAGAATATTGGATGACATTAGGATATTTTATTAAAAACAAGTTTACTGTTTATTGAAAGACTTAAGACGCAGATATATGCCAGTGACCTTGAGTGGTTAGCTTGCGTGTTCTGTACTGAGCTCACGCAACGCGTCGTACGTTCAGGGAGTAATAGGACTCGCCCATCAAGAAGCGCTGTCCCCAATTTGACGCATTATTAATTTATTATACACAAAACAAAAGGTATTTTAATAAAACGCGTATACTAAAAGATCAATAATTAAATTATCTTTAAATTGGTGAAGGTTTCAGAAAAATACGCTTGGTCGATTTTGCGCCTTTCTCGGTTTTTTATCTACGTTAGACATAACGTTACAAATTAATTTTACTATGTAATATAAACATAATCTAAAATATTAAGATTATTATCTAAGTTGTTGAGAAAATGCTATATATATATATATTTTTTTTTTCAAATCATTAACACTACTCGCTTAGACGTCATCTTTAGTATAAAATCATTAAAAGTCGGTTATCGTCCCCTGTTAAATGATTTTATTTCTGTAAGCAGGTTTGTACAAACACTTTTACACGTCAATCATATTTTTTTAAACTCGATGAGGTTACAATGTAAGAATGTATGGCATAGCTTAATCAGCCTATATTTTTCCCACTGCTGGGACACAGGCCTCCTCTCGGCGAGAGGGAGTGGGCCGTAATCCACCACGCGGGCCCAGTGCGGGTTGGTAGATGTCACAAATGTCTTCGAATTTATGTTTGTGTGGATGTTTTCCTTCACCGTTTAGAGAGCAGTGGCAATGAAATATGAATATATGATCTATGATATGATCGATACGATGATATGATCCCTGCAATTTTAAGGTTTCAGGAATGTTATGCAGGTAGGTACGTATGGCACAAGTGAAACTACTGACAGCTATAAACACACTGCTTAATTCGTAGGTTAGAGCAGGCCAGGTACGCAGCCCACGCACACATATACAATGTTGACACACACATATATAACATGGAACAATTCCCAGTCCCAGTCATCATCATCATCATTTCAGCCAAAAGACGTCCACTGCTGGACATAGGCCTCTCCCAAAAGGCTTTTCCATAATCGACACGCTTGGCAGGCGGGTTGGCGATCGCAGTATAGTCTTAAAATGTATACAGAACGCTGCTGCCCATTCTCTAGTAAGTCCCTTAGTCCCAGTCCCAGTGCTTTCATTTATTTATGAAAACAAAAAGCTACCTAAGACACCCAAGCTAGATGCAAATTATCTACTCGTAAAAAAACCGGCCAAGTGCGAGTCGGACTCGCGCACAAAGGGTTCCGTACCATTATTTTATTTTTATATTTGAGTTGATTGAATGAAAGGTAAATTGCGGTTTACGATTTATGACGTTTTAAAAAAAAAACTACTTACTAGATCTCATTCAAACCAATTTTCGGTGGAAGTTTACATCATATATTTTTTTTAGTTTTATCATTCTCTTATTTTAGAAGTTACAGGGGGAGACACACATTTTAGCACTTTGGAAGTGTATCTCGCGCAAACTATTCAGTTTAGAAAAAAAAAGATATTAGAAACCTCAATATCATTTTTGAAGACCTATCCATAGATACCCCACACGTATGGATTTGAAGAAAGACAAAATTGAGTTTCAGTTCTAAGTATGGGGAACCCCCAAAATGTATTGTTTTTTTTTCTATTTTTGTATGAAAATCTTAATGCGGTTCACAGAATACATCTACTTACCAAGTTTCAACAGTATAGTTCTTATAGTTTCGGAAAAAAGTGTCTGTGACATACGGACGGACAGACAGACAGACATGACGAATCCATAAGGGTTCCGTATTTTGCCATTTGGCTACGAAACCAAAACGAATTAGCTAGGTAGTTCGTAACTAGAAAAGCATAATTGTCTCAATTGATTGCGTCTTGAGATCTATCACGGTCTGAAAATAATCATTGATCTAATAACTTGTGTAAATTAATGTATGGAGCAGACATTCCGTTACAGTCAACATAATCTGTAGGTATGTCTTTCCTGTTGTCTACTGTTCAAAATTTCTTTGTATGTAACAAAACGAGAGTCGTTACGAGAAAATAATATCATCATCATCATTTTAGCCGAAAGACGTCCACTGCTGGACATAGGCCTCCCCCAAAGGGGGGATTTGCCATAATCGCAACGTTTGGCAGGCGGGTTGGCGATCGCAGTATGGTGTTAAAATGTATAGAGAACAGTGCTGCCCATTCTCTAGTAATTAAGTCCCTTAGTCGCCTTTTACGACACCCACGGGGTAGATGTAGAGCGGGGTAGAGAAGGGTAGATAATATAATACATTTAAGCCTTTATTTACTGATAAACTAAAACTAATTACATTATAACATAAACCGGGAGGCCGGCCGGCCGGCCGGGACGGGACGCCCTAGAAGGACATATAGTGACCAAATTAGTTATGTTCTTCAGAAAGGTCAGTTCATTCATTCATTCATTTAGAATTTGACAATCAATTCGGGTTGTACACTGCTTGTTGTTTGGCGTTTGGCGGCAAAAAACTCATAACACTCTATTAAAGTTTCTATAATAACATAATTCAATCATGATTCAAGAACGTTATTGTTGTTTTCCTCGGGAACAGTACTCTTTTTCGGGACGAAAGGTACCCTTTGTCTGTTTCTGTACACCTGACAAATTATATGCAAAATTTCAGGATGATCGGTTCAGTGGTTTAGGCGTGAAATGGTAACAAACAAACTTACTTTCGCATTTATAATATTAGTTAGGATAGGATTAAGCAAAACATGACTATTGACCTTCGGTGTCTTCGTTAATCAGCGCGTCCTTTGACGCATAGGCCTCCCCCAGGCTCCTCCACTTGTCACGCCCTTGTGTGTGTCTATCCCACAGGGCACCAGCTGTCTCCACTATGTCGTCGTACCAGCGTTTGCTTTGTCTTCCTCTACTTATTTTCGATATATCTCAAATTTGCCATTCCGTCACAGCTTTAGACCACTTGTTCCTATCGCGGAGCATATGACCAGCCCATTTCAATCTTTTTGGTATTCTATATTTGCAATGCCATAGGCGGCAGTGACCTTACAACCATCAGATATCATTTTGCCATTCAATATCCTGCCGTGTGGTGCCGGACGTAGAGAATAGCACCATCCTATTACTTCCCGTGGTGTCGTAAAAGGCGACTAAGGTACTAGAGAATGGGCCAACACGCATGCCAAGCGTGGCGATAATGGCAAACTCGCCTTTGGGGAGGCCCATGTCCAGCAGTGGACGTCTTTGGGCTGACTCAATATCATAAACAAAAGCAAACAGAATTTACCTAGTTCTCGAGATAGAGAAAACTTTTGTTTATTATCTCACGTTGTGGATATAAATGTGTAAAATTATTCTGATGACGCAAATCTTGGGGTGCCCATTGCGTCAAAACCAAAAACCCGTCAGTAGGATTTCCTGTCCACGCACAGGCGATCGAGTTTTGATTATTTCTGACGCAAGATATTTCGGAAGTTATCATTATTTGCGCGTAATCGGCTGTAAAAGTGGATGAATTATAGACACAGGTAAATAGGTATGTAATAATTAATGGTGTTCAATCAAAATTAGGCAGTAAGGTGTAATGAAGTTAATTGATTAGTTGTTTCCACTGACCCAGATTTGTGTAGGTATTTAATTAGGAATTAGGTGTGTCCGTCCCATCGCAATATTATTACCTACTTAGTTAATCTGTTGGTTCTGTAGCCAGGGTGTTAATTACTTAAGTAGGTATAATGATTGCCAAAGCAAGGGTTTAATTTACAAAGGAAAATGAGATTTTGTTTGAAAATGAGCCCCGGCTTTGGTACGTAGACACCTTAAATGTTTTTCATAGCACCAGAGGATTCACAACGTTACCGTTGTTAAACACAGCTTTAAATTTTTTCTTTTAGTACTATTTTCCGTTGGTTTAGGTAGTTAAATAAAGGTAAACAAAAAAAACCACGTGACGAGACAGCTGTGAAGTAACCGACTAAACGTAATACCTGTCACTTCAGTTGTCATGCTACTTCACAGTTATACTCTTCAATTTAGCAACGTTATAATTCGTGGACGTTTTGAGAACCTGTATTTTTGGGCTCTTTACAATAGACAGATTACAAAATAATATAGTACCTATTATTAACAATTTAATTAAAAAATTGTGCTCAAGCAGTTACATCAACGAAGAGTAGTTTAAGAATAAAAGATAAAGTTTAACATACATTAGTAAAAGAGGAAACTATCGTAAAAATCTAAAATCCATTTATTTTGGTTCTAAGTTAAAACGTGTTTTTAAACAAGAAAGTGTCATCTGTATAAACCCTTTTTACGATTGGTTTTCTATTATTTAACTAGCTAAACCAATGGAGTATAGATAAATATTACCCGTCTCTCCACTATTCCGATGCTTGCTCGAAGATGCATATCCGGTACGGCTCTAATAATCCTCCCATATCCCAAGGGCACGTCTTCCGGGTCTTCCCTACAATTATCGCGCCCCCCAGTCTTATCTTTGCTAGACAACGGGCTCTGTACAACGATGAAACATGAGGCTTTAGGAGCTAGTGTAAATCTTTGGATTTAATCGAGTAATCGAGTCTGGTTTAACCACGCTGGGGCCAGTGTATTTCATTAATTACGGCTGCTTTTCCACCGGACATGTGCTATGCAGCTTACAGTGTTTCTTTCAGGTACTCCGGGGAGTCCCCCGGAGTAGTCAATAGCAATATAATAGCTGTACAAGACACTGATGTAAGAAAGTTTTGTGACAAATTTCCTACGCTTAAAGCGGAAAATGTTATAGCAGGTCTTAAATCACTTAAATTTTACATACAAGTCAATGCTAGAAAACGGAATGTACGCACGGCTACAGATCAAGCTATACATTTCCAATATAAGCTGATCTCGCATTGTATAGGATTTCCTTACAATGAGAAGTCAGCGTAAACTGGAAACGTATAGCTTGATGTGTAGCCGTGTGTACAAGGAGACAGGTGAAAATCCAATCGCAAAAATCTTAGAAGCAGACTTAGGGTACCTACTGCGAATTACAAAAACTTTGTAAATCCTTCTTGTCATTCCCGTAACCACTGCCTCCGTCGAAAGATCGTTTAGTACGATGAACAGAATACTAAATAAGGCAAGAAACAGAATGCTACCTGAAACTTTGATGCATTGTATGATGATTAGCATCGAGGGACCAAAGACTCCAAAAGAAGAATTTCTAGAAAAAGTTGTTGATTTGTACGCAAGAAAAAGCCACGAAGAATAAGATTTTTGTAAAGAATATTATTCTTCGTGTCTTTTTACAATGTTACTTTGAGAATTTTGGTTCAGCTTATAGCATCTTTCATTCATTAAAATATTAATAATAATTGGAATTGATTTTAAATATGACTTTGTTTTCTTTACTTACTCCGCCCCCCCCCCCCCCACATCTCTTAACCCTGAAGAATTTTGCCTGAAAGAAACACTGCAGCTACGCTGCGAGGATGTGAAAGCTAAGCTATGAAACGATGTGACTGTTTCAATCAGTGCTATGCTATGTGAACCAATGAATACGATCGATGGATATCAAACGCATCCATAGCAACATAGCATAGCACATCTCTGCGGTGGAAAAGCAGCCTAATAAGCATGCATAGCACAGTCGTTGGTGCAAGGCCTTTATTTCCCTGTAAAAACGTTTGATAATAAAAAAACCAGTCAAGAGCGAGTCGGACTCGCGCACCGAGGGTTCCGTACGTATATATGATGTTGATGATTTCAGAAAAAACTGTGCCTGTGCATTTAGAGACAAAGTTTTATTTTTCCTGTAATCTTTACATAAACTTCTATCACATAGAATAATTTCAGATTTTTATCTATGCAAACTTCGGAGTTAAGAAAAATTTTTTCATCAAAAGTCGGAAACTATGCTGCCTAATAAAAAAAAATGTTTGAAAATGTGGAAGAGAAGTATGAAAAAAAAAATTAAGGATGTGCAAACAGCGCTCTTTCATGATATCCCACATGCCCTAGTAGCCCCACTTCAAATTTTTAAGACCCCCTTTCAGTCCCTTTTGCAAAAAAGATATTTTTTTTTAATTTCTTTCTTATTTGCAAAATAGTTGGGCAAACGTCATCTAAAACTATTCTAAATTTCAAGTTGATAGCATTAGTAGTTCTTGAGATATCCAGGTGTGACAGACAGACAGACTTAGTCTCACCATAAGGGTTCCTTTTTACCATTTTGGTACGGAACCCTAAAAAGGCGCAGTAGATTTTCTCAACTATAATAATATCTACGTGGAAACCTGATGACTCCTAGTTTAGTCAGACGTCCTAGCCGCTACTTGCTACTACAAAACAGTTCAGTTAAACCCCCCCATTATTCTATTACTGGTTCGAATATAGCCCCACGTGCAGGTTATTATTCAATAGAGTGAGACTCACTCGTGCACGTTGCAATTGTATGTGCATCCAATTGTAGAGGTACTGTGTGTCCCCGCTTTGAGGGTAGCGTTGCCAGGCGTCCGGATAGGGCCGGACACAGCCAGGCTTTTTGGTTGCGTGTTGGACCAAATTAGACGGTGTCCGGCCTGTCCGGCTTATTAAATATTTTTTTTTACGTTTATCATGTGCTGGTTTCCGCTTTAATAATAAAGAAAACTGATTCATTCAATTTTGTTGTTGTTTCATTAGAATTTAAGAAGATTTTATGGAAAATGATAAGAAATTGTTTTACTTTAAATATTTTTTTTCGTGATTGCACGACAAATGATTTTAAAGTACACCCTTAATTTTGTAGGGATCCGTACCCTTTTTTTACCTTAAAAGAAACGTGTTTTTAGGGTTCCGTACCCAAAGGGTAAAACGGGAACCATACAACAGTGATTTTTTTTTGCTCGTTTTTGCTCTATATTGATAATGGCAGGTTGAAATATTCACAGAATATTTAGTTATGTATTCACTTTAAAAATAAATAATTAAATTAAAATAAAACAAATATTTAAGGGGGGCTCCCATAAAACAAACGTGATTTTTTTGCCATTTTTATAGACAATGGTACGGAACCCTTCGTGCGCGAGTCCGTCTCGCACTTGGCCGGTTTTATAGTCTTAATATACTTAAATTAAGACGCCGACAACAGGTTACCCGCTGTCACTGTCAGATTGAATACAAAAGAAAGAGATGCGATGACACAACGTATGGCGTAAAAATGCAAATAAAATCGTATAAAATTAGATAGTAACTAATTAATAAAAAATAATCCATCACCGGGTGCAGTTTGGCATTTGCAATTTTATGGTATACTTTTAATTATAATTATAACTGTTAAAGAAGGGATAACCTGCTTTTAATATTAATAATAAATTTAAATTAAGAGTTGTCTTTGAAGATTTTTTTGATCTATTAAATTATGTTTTCCATCACCGTATGCACAAAAAACTTGAAAATCATAGTGTTTTTGTTTTGGAAAAATTATTTACGGTTTAAGAGATACACTGCTTTAAAAAACCAAATTATTACCATTTTCAGAAATCTCCGCCTTAAGACTAAAAAAATAGTAGCCTTTAGTTAGCCTTTTTATCCAAAAATGTCCGGCTAAACTGGCTGGTCTGTCCGGCTTTTCGGTTTTAAGACCTGGCAACCCTACTTGAGGGAAATAAAGTTGATATTATGTTTATGACCTCGTTGCGTAAATGCTGTAAGGTCTGTTACAGACCCTACGCTAAAATATAGTGTCAAATTATTTTATCCTTGTATTTTTGCGTACCTAATGAATATGATGGACCTAAGTACCTACCTGCGACACTAGACCAACGTCCGACATGTCCTTAAAAACCGGCAAAGTGCGTGTCGGACCACGCACAATGAAGGGTTCCGTAGTTGGGATGAATTTATCCCAAAAACAAACTTAACATTGTAGTTGAAAAACATGTTCTCCCATACATCGATATACGTCACGGTCAATTCTCCAACTGCAACTGTAAGTTGGTCGACTATTACTCGCACACTTTTACTGCTAAGTATGCATAGAATGCATACAAATTAGCATGCCATATAATGTGTTATGTAAATCTATAACAACCCGTCAGTACAGTACAACACTGAAATCATCTACAACGTGTTTTTTTTGATATTCCATAACTCTAGGGTATGATTGAGGCCATATCAAAGAATCAACTGGCATATGAGTTATGTTCCAATCCTTCGTTATTTTATTTTTTTCATTTTTCATACAAAATAATTCGGCAAAGTCAAGATTATTAATGTAAAACACCCTTACGTGAAATATGACAACGTCGACAATGTAGCTTTCCCTTCACTAGCTGCCGCCGGAAAGCCCCGATACCAACATACCTACATATTTTATTTTACTATTTATTTTACTACACTAATGCGAAGTTTGGCAACCTCGCAAAAGTAAAGATTCGTCATACTGGTGACAATTTTTGACCTAATTTAATTATGATTGATGATATCTCCGAAACGATGCATTTTTGGACCACCTATTCTAGGAGTTTTAGTATTATTTTTACCTACAGAATATAACCCTAGAGATATGGGATATCAAAAAAAACAGGTTGTATAGCTTCAAAATCAAAATCAAAATCAAAAGTCATTTATTCAAACTAGGCTGAGAATCAGCACTTTTCGAACGTCAAAAATTACATGAGACAGTCCCCCAAAAACGCCCACCCTTCACCACTTCCTAGTGCTTTAGCTGGGAAGAAGAAGTGGCGCAACAAACTCCCCAGCAGCACAGCTGTCTGTTCGCATAAAAAACTTGAAGCTATACAATACAATATAAAATAATTTGCATTACGCAACACAAAACGTTAAATTAAAATATTTGCCTTATGTTAGCTAGCACACACCATTATACAAATATATATATATATATATATAATAATCGTCGAAAACTATACTCAAGCAGAAATAACGTAAACAAAACGTATCTAAATAAAAGCCTCCAGGCATAATGGGCGTGCCCGTTTAAATAAAGCTACAGCTATAACTCAAAGTCACAAATGATAAACTAGCACCATCGAAGTAAAATAAAAACAGTTAATTATTAATAACAATAACAAAACCATGGTCAACAAGACGACCAGTCACCACAAGCAGCACCCGTTCACGAGCATAACGCAAAGATCAGCCATCACACCCCTCGCCATATTTGAGGGAAAGAGGCAACCCGACCCCCGACGCTACCGCAAGCAGTGACATCTAAGGGAGTCACTTGCTGCCAAGCGGCAGCAAGTGACAAGAATAAAGTGCTCAGGCAAGAATAAAGTGATCAATTTGTTAAGGTCGCTAGCTAACCACTTATTGCAATACAACTCATAAAAGAACATTGTAATGAGTAGATTTTGTCACTAATAAATTAAAATAAATTGACATACACTCAGTTGCAGAAAGCTCACCATTAACCCTTCATTACATAAAGCAGCATTATCGCTAATGAATTCATTACTTTAATGAAGTTGCACAAACAAATTTTAGATGGCATTAGACATTTTTAATGTCACTTTAGTTAAAGAAGACTTTAAACAATATTGCCAGGAACAAATTACCATATTGAACGAAAAGAGTGAACATTTGCGTTCTGATATTATCCGTACGTACAAGTACACCACAATTTTAGCATAAAATATAGTAAATGTAGTTGATTTATGTGTATTCAGTGTACTCTGTGGTTTAGTCTAGTTTAAATAATCTGGTTTAAGGTGTATACGCTAAGGTAGCCCGCGAAATTCAAATTTACCAACGTTTTTTGCAAATTTTATACTTCTGATTCATATTCTAATGATTATAATTCTGTAAAGCCATATTGGTTATGGTCGCGAATCATAATTAGATCAACATACAATGTGTTACTGACCTGCAAATTACAAAAAAGGTAATAAGATTTGAATTTCGTGGGCTACCTTAGCGCATCCCCCTTATTATGTTATATTAATTTTAACATGTATGCAGTCTAGAGCTCCTGCCACACGTGGATATCCATCAATTTCTACGTAGTTCCGTCCGGTCTGGCATTTTAATATAGAGGTGGCTTAATTTTGCTAGTTCACGGGATACTTTTTGGATAAACAAACTGACAAATAACCCGACCCAACCTGTTTCCGACAAACTGTTGATTTATTTATGTTTATTAAATCACCCAATACTTTCTGGAAAGATCCAGTGGCGAAAAATCTCAAAAATATTAAAAGCTGTGTAAGGTCATTAATGGATTTATTTCTTTGCGTCACTGGTTCTAAATCTTAATCAAGTAGGTTACAAATTTGAAGAAATGCCTCCTTGGAAATTCTATACCTTACACGAAACTCTTCTCCATCATGTTTTAAAAATAAATTCACTCGGTCTGGGGATTCGACGGCGAGGTACCTAAATCTATTAAATAAGAATCAGATAATGACGAAAGACTGGTTAAAGACATCTTTCAATTACAGAAATGCATTCAAGTACTGTACAAAACACTAATGTTGCTCTTTAATGGATGCTTTTCGGCCCATTAAAATTAAAATATCTGAAATGTCAAACTTAAAGTTCACCACCTGCTAATGGGCGCTAATGAAGTTACGTGCAACGTAAAAGTGTTTAAAATGGCCGGTTTCATTAGGTTTGACATTTCATTAGTTAAATTTAATGGAGCATTAAAATAAAATAAAAAATGGTTTTGTGCAATGATTTAATGCTACATTAGTGTTTAATGTAGTCTTTAAAATTTAAAGATCGTTTCTGCAACTGAGTGTTAGACAGTCAAATAAAATAAACAAATATAGGAACTCATATAACCTGTCAGTAGGGAATCTATCTGGAGAAAGAACATGAACATTGTCTTGAGTTAATGACAGCGACCAACTGTTCTTATCGTTTAAGTAGTCGTTGATAGAATAGTATGCCTTTGAACAAAGATTGGATTTAACTTTAATTTTAAACGCATAAGGCAAATCTAGCAAGGAAGAGGGTAGCTTGTTATAAAAAGTTATACCAAGTCCAACAAATGAGTTATGAACCTTATGAAGCCGGTGAAATGGAGCACGTAATTTGTCCTTATTTCTGGTATTAATATTGTGGAGATCACTGTTTTTAGTGTATAAGTGTAAATTTTTCCTAATATATATGATGTTGGCGAAGATGAATTGTGATGCCACCGTGAGAATACCAATATCTTTAATCGTATAGCGACGACTCGGATGCGGGTTGTGGGCACACGAACGAATTATTTTACAACCCTTAAGCTGGGTACTTGGCATCAACTTGTAAAGCCTACTTAGCTGTGATAGTTTTCTTTTTAATTTCGTTATACTTAATTATATACTACTGCCATACATTTTGGGCATTTAATCACAACATCACGCCTGTAATCCCCGAAGGCTTAAAGATAGTGATGTACTTAAAGTACACCCACATTTCGCTAGTTATGTTTAAGTCCCATGTAATAGGGGGCGAGCCTATTGCTATCAACAGCGGCGGACACAAATCCAGACTCCTGGCTGCTACTGAGAAATTTTAAATGGAAAATCCCAATAACACTGCCCGACTCGGGAATCGAACCCAGACCTCTTGCTCAGCAGTAGTGCTTGCAACCACTAGACCAACGAGGCAGTATGATAAACCGTGGATAAACCCAACCGAAAAAAACTTACCGTACATTGATGTCCTGAAAGAGACAAAATTCTTCTTTGCCGAAATGTAAAGAGACTTGAAAATCTTGATCGCTCTACGATTAGCAATCGTCTCAGAAGCCTCAGGAGCACCCTCAGGAAAGTTAAAACCTAGTTAAGAAGCACTATGGGGGAAAATCGTCTCAATGGTCTGGCCATGATGACTGTGCACAGAAAACTTGTCAATGAACACTTTTACACTTACAAGTTTTTTTAAGTAATAAAGCGGTCGAGAAGTTTACAAAAAAAAAACCCCGAAGATTATGTTTTAATTACTTAACTTTTTTTGTTTTAATGGATCTCGCTAGGCCAGTTTATTAATAAAATCTTGTATTTTTCCAAAATTAATCTGTAAGAAAGAAGAAAATAAGTTTATTTGCTGTAATCATGACTCAAACAAGGAACACAAATACAAAAAGAACAAGTTGGGGGAAAATATGCGTCACATCCACGCAAAACGGCCACCGCTCAACATAATACTGCGACCCTATGCGACACAGAGCGCCAGCGCTGGTTTTCACACCGACAGACAGCGTTGACGTGATGACGTCAACCGGTGCAACATACGGTGAGATTATAAAAAAGAAATAAAAAATAAAATTTATACAAACTTCCCACAGCTGCAGGCCGCGAAATTCAAATTTTCTTACGCCTTTTGTGGTTTGCACAGTCATTCATCATGGCCAGACCAATTTGAGTCAAATTTGTCCCAAATTCTTGTTATTCTATTTTTCTAATGAATATAATAACTTTGTTTAAAACTTTTATTTATTGTAAGTAAAGTCACGAACTCGTGGAGCTTTACACATTGGACTTTTTACCGTTCGTATTACAATCGCCGTTGACGTAAGACTTGCACTACAAGTGTACCTAAAGTTTCATGTGTTTCACCCTCCATTAAACAACACCCCCCTAAATTAGTAGTGGACTGAGTTAAGTTCAACTAAACCAGAGCTAGAAACGCACATGGTAGTAATATTGCTCCACCAATGTCTGCAGGCACACTTTTATGTAACCTGGAACTACAGTTTCAATGCCTTGGTCATTGGCGTAGGCCGTAGCAAATAACAGGGATGGGAACGAGGGATGACAGGTGGAACCAACGCACCTTGAATATAAGAGTGACACACTTTTACCAAGACGTAGTTTCTGTAGTCGTGCCATTTGCCACGAGAATACAGCTCTTCAGAAGCATTGTTTCAATGATAGGGAAAACCCCGTAAATGGAGTAAATAATAAGGAAAATATTCGGAGAAGTAAACGCTACAAACAACGAGTTCGGAAAATGCATTTTATTTGGCGTGATTTTGGTTTATAAATAAGCAAGTTTAAATTAAAGTCTACGTTTAGTTAAACTAAAATATAAATTAATCGTAATAAATACCTACACGATACTTAATTATTAAGAGATAGGTAATCAAATTAAAATACTTTAGTATAAATCTAATTAATGTGGCAAGCAATCGCTGGAATGAATGTGCATTATTGACACAGTACCTAATTAGATTTCAATATTTTTAAATAAATACAAATTGTTAGGGCTTAACTTAGTTATACAGTAGAGTATTGTACGCATATGTTAAAACCCTAACAATTAATTTAAAAATCAAAACTAACATATTATTAAACCACTATTATCTATAATATTATTTTAGTTTAGTTTGGACAACAGTTCAAAACACCTACCTAACGAAATACTAAACTATGGGAATCCTATAACTATCACTTTGGAATTTATTATGCTTTGGACAACAGACGAAAAATCTTAATTACATCTTACAAATAAATGACAATGTATAATAATCACAACAGGTATATAAAGCAAGTAAGTACTTACACAAAAATTAAGTCTTAATCTATAAACTGGTAGATTCAAAAGTTTTAGTAAGGAATTTATTTTCCTTAAAAAATATATTTTCCTTACATAAAATGGAAAATCAATTGCACTGCAATCTGTACAACCATAATATCTCAAACATATAATTTAAAAAATCTACAATTGGACAAAAAGTGCAAGTCATTAAAATCATGATCAACCAAGTAAATTATTTCACATATTTTGCTGCAAAAACTTCCTCTCATTGATACAGTTCTCCAACTCATCATGGTACTTATCAATTTTAGCGTCAAACCCCGGACTCTGGATATCATAGTCGAAACTATTCCCTGTTATAACTTTTTCCCGATTCAAAGTTGAATCAAACCGCACTTTCTTACCAGGCGTATTTGTTTTGTTTTGGGACACATCAGCATTCTCGCTTCTTTCTTTTAAAGGAGTAATATTCATGTTAAGATGTGTATTTCTTAAAGTTTTTACTGTTTCATATTCATGTTCTTGATTATCGATTTCTTCTATTTCAATTTCATCTGAATTGTCCAACTTTAATGCTGGGTTTTCAATACCTGATTCTTTTGTTTCAGTCTTCTGTTTCGGTAGTTTTCGGGAAACTTCATACGGATTTACTGTAACATTATTCTCAGTTTTCTCTCCTTTAAATGTTTTTCGTAAAGTCTTGAAAACTCGTTTGGATATTCTGTTGCCAACTTTCAAGAATGGGTTCTTCGCTTTCTTGCTGTCATTAGAATCATTGGACGAATCTTGGTGTGCATTTTTGTTCAAGTTTATAATATCTACAGCACTAAAGTGAGATACATCATACCCTAAAATCCTGCTTTGTTTATTAAATTCGTTTGCTTCATCTATATTTTCATAGACTGGGCTTTCAGATCTGTAGTTATCAATATTTTCATATTCATGTTGACCATCCAAAGATTCATTTACAGTTGATATTGTGCTGTTGGTATCTCCAAATAATCTGCGAGGTTCAAGTACATTTTCAGCTTGATTTGGTACTTCTACAGGCCTGTTCAGAACTTCTTCATTATACTCCAATTCTGGTTTTGTAGCATCCAGATTCAAAAATGGATTTTGACTTGGTGCAACAATAGGAACATTTACATTACCTATGACCGGATCTAAGAAAGGATTAGTATTCCTAGTATTAATCCTTTTCTTCTTAGTTATGATTGTAATAGTCTTGATCTCCATAATATTGCTCTCATTCAAATCATCATCATAGAACAAAGATTGATTTGACAGATTTGGTGAGTCCAACGCAAGTCGGTCAATGAAACTGAGATTTAGATTGCTTGAATTGTTGATATATACTTGATTTGTGACATTTGTTTGTATATTTGTTATAGGTGAAAATACTTTGGTGTCATCATTTGTCATTGCGCTTAAAGATTTTTGTTCTAATACTGAAATACCAGAATCCATATCTTCATTAGGAACTGACACTTCCATAAAATCATCTTTAAGCACCACTGTTTGTGAATTAAAACTATTTTGTGTTATATCTGTTAGATTTAAAGAATTATGTTGCCGCTTTGGTAGCTGCAGTACTTCTGATAAATTAGCATAAATTGGTTCACCGGAGTCCATACTTGTATCATCTGTAGTATCATCTCTGACATTCTGCCGTACATTTTCAAGTTCTCTTGCTAGTAATTTGTTGACCGTTGCCTTGTTAACGCCTAAGTCTAAAGCAGAATTGTCAAATGTAGCAGCGTTACCACAGCTTCTGGTCCGTTTCCTCTTCTTGATTGGTATGATCTCCATTGCGGTATTACACATAGGATCTTCGTTGGCAAGGATGTCCAAGGCTGGGTTGAGGTATGCGTTGGAGCAAGGAGTTGCAATCTTCCGCTTACTCTTTGCAGGTATTATTTCAAATTTGTTGTTGTCTACTGAATCCATTGCAATCTGAAAATAAAATATAAACCTTTGAAGTAGGTACATATTTATTTTTTGTCTGCTGACATAAAAAAGTTATAAAAGAGTTCATCAGCTCTTTTTATCCATGAGTGCAGCAACAACATTAGAGGTATTTTGAAACTACAGTCTTATTTCGTTACAATTTTGATGGCAAAATACAACTGACTGGGTGAGAGTTACTTTAATATTTCTTTGTTTATAGACTGCAACACAGAGTTCGCGGGTTATTATTAATTCATTTTGACACGATATTTTCGGTAATTTCACTGAATGGTTCTCTAATAAAAGTACGACTAAGAATAGTAAAATTCATACCTTGAGAAATCCAAAATCCTGCTGCAAACATCAAGAAAACGAATATATGCACGCACAAAACACAATTAGGTTCAATTTATATCAATAATTTATTAACAGCACAATAAGTTTCATTCATAACTTTCCGTTTGAAGATTGTAAACAAAAAAATCGGCAGGTGTTGAGCAACCGTTATTATTTGACAGTTCGCGTATATCCAGTTGCCACTCGTCAAAAAATATTTTCTACCAATTTATATTTCCGCGTTTTTACGACAGATGGCGTTAGTCATTGGCATTTATAAGTTTTCTTTGCCTTCAATTTGATTGCGTTTATCGATTTATCAAATGCGAGAACCACAGACAGCGCTCACAGACTGACAGCGCTTTATCGACTGTGTCGAAATGTCACGACTATTATTATTAGGAAACAAAACTTATAAGTTACTAACCTATTATTTCGATCAATAAAAATACAATTTTATTGCATAAAAATATATTTCTAGTTCAAATCACAATTTCTGATTCTTGGAATCAACATAACACATTTTTTTTTTCAGTAATACAAGCTTATCACAAACTTTGATAAGGAATTGAGTGGAATTTTCAACTAAAACTAAACTACTGTGCACATAAATACAAAACCTTAATTACGTACTACCGCCACCATTCAATGACGCTAAAAATTAGGTATAGAATTGAACATGGCATACGCGCTTTTACAAGTCTGGTCCCTATTCTTTTTTGTCATATTAGCTCAGAAAACTCTATCGCACCTTCTAATTTATTTACTTAAAAAATGACAACATTCTAGATAAGTGGTAGAATTACCGTAAAATATTATTGAACATGAAAAATTAAAACGTAGACAACATGAATACTTTCCATTTAGTAACCAGTTACCAGTGTAATGCTATAAATTAACCTTTCAGTGGACATGACCCTAGCTCATTTTAATTTTTAATGCATAATTGAGCGTCAAATGTGTTGAATATCGTCAAACATTGATTTTACAATGACTTAAGTACCTAATAATTAAATATTTACACAAATCTGTTCAGATTTACCTAATAAATTTAAAAGACAATTTAGCAAGATAAACAGATATAAATAGGTACATATTACCTACAAATAAATATATGGAATATCAACTAAAATGGAATATAATGCAGAACATAAACAAAATCATTCCTTAACGGATTTTCAAATATTTAATTACATTAATCTATTCACCTGTTTATCTTATTGATTCCGTCAAAAACAATTTTTATTCATTGTTTTTTTACTATAGTATATTTTTTTACATTAAGTGCTTTTTGAATACTAATAATTTATTATAGGTATTTAATTAATTTAAATTCCAATTCATTTGTCTTTATTTTCTCACTTTTGTATCACATCATTATTTCGATAAGATAATAAATTTGTTTTTTTACGCAACCGTTACATATTATTTAAGTGTGTATGAGGCGGCATGTACTTGGATCTAATCAGAGAAAATGTAACATGATATTAAGTAGTATTATTACATTCAAACTAACAAAGATGGATTAGAACTACTAGCAATCTACTTATTAAAATGTCTTAGAGAAACACAATTGTTCATCGGTTTCTTAATTGTACATTAATTATGTACTTATGTACAATCAAACCGTCACTATTTTTTTTTTCCATATCAATGAATATATAATACTTACAGCACTCAAATGCGGTGAGTAAAAATTAACAATTATTATGCCTTTCTTTCACGGCTAATAAGATTAATCATTTCATATCGCAAATTAACAATTGATTACTTGCAAAGTTATTTTGTATCAGATGATAACAGTTGGGAAACCTAATCCTTTACATTTATGTGTCATTATTAATTTACCTTTTTCTTCACATTGCTTAGCAACAGTGATTATCACTTCCTGTAAGTACATATTTATGAAAGAGGACGCAAAAAGTAGGATGCCAATAGGTACTAGTAAGCAAACTATTCAATAGTTATCAAATGATTGAAAATTATGATTTTATATATTTTTTGTAGCACGGTAGATAAGAGACAAAATGGATATATTAAAGATTGGTTAAGATATAATTTCTTTTTTAAATCTATAAAAAGCAATAGGGAATATGCACGTAATTCAAAACTAAATAAAACAAACAACTTTTAAATAAAAGTACACTGTTTGAGTCAAGAAACAAATTCCTATTTTTTTTTTACTTTTTTTTATGCATTACATATTTTACAATTCATTGTTTTAAGTTGCATTTTTTGGTGGAACGGAACGAAAACTCAAAACGCGTTGTCTTCGACAATGCCGGAAGTGACATAAAAAACTATGTGAATAAAAATCTATTCTTGGCAAAGTGCTTGAAATATCACTAAGGCAAGACAAAAAATATTATTATTTATCATATATTATTTGGGGCTAATAAAAAGATGTAAACATAAGTAGTTGAATTTAACTTTTAATACTTTTCTTGAGTTTATATTACAGTTTATTTCTGTTTTAGTAAAAAAAAAATTACATGCATGTTCCCTATTATAGATATATTGACTGTTCAACACTTAACAATTTAATTAAAAATATTACGCCATGGTCGTCATTTATATTTTATAGCTTAGAGCTAACTCTAAAAAACTTCTGTCACCTCCTAACATTTAAACAAATTTTCTAATAAAAACATTAAAATTCTAATCAACATTAACAAAAATAAAACTTTTATGTACACCAATATCCGATCTGCTTTTATTATTGCATAATTACTACAATTTTGTTTGTAATTTATTATATAGGTGTAAAAAACACCCATTACCAAGCCACATATTATTCCCGTATTTTTTTTTTTTGTAGTGGAGCAGACTGCCTGTAAGAGTTTGGTGATAGGTCTTTTTACACCCTCTATAGTCGAATCAGTACTATCTCAATCCTCATCTATTGTTGTTATAGATTCGTAATTGACAATATTTGAAGTACACATTGCTAAGATCACGTGAAAATATTTTTCAAACATAAATAATAATAACCCAAAATAGTTACGATCATAAGAACGTAACTTACTCAACACCACTATCATTGAATTTTATTACTTCCAACTTAAGTAACACTGAAATGCATACCTATTGTACTAAATATAAAAACTCCTTCAAGGACTGAACTGGCAATATAATGAAAACGTAAACCAGTGCTGTTAAACATCTCTACATTCTAAATACTAAAAGAACGTTTCAAAATATAAAGGATTACATTTAAATACAGGTTATTTGGAAACAAGCGTTTCGCCAGCAACACTACTTTAAAAAAAGAGACAGCGCCCTTCACTTTTTCATTATAGTACCAGGATAACATCGATTTGAAGAGCTAGTCGATATCCAAGTTCTTGAAGGCCCTTTCCATAGCCTTCTCTCGCTTCTTGTCTGGTAAAGCCGCGATCCTCTGTTCCTCCTCAGCTTTGAAGTAGGGCTCCATAACTTGGAGCTGTTGCATGCATTTCTTGTGTAGAGTCTGGGTGTCAGGGAGGGTACCGCCGTAGTCTGGAGGCAGTGCCGATCGCGGCACCACGTTCTCGTAGAACTTCTCCAAGTCTTCGTTCTTGTTGTGGAATTTGAGCTGAAAAGATTAGGTAGAAATTTGTAGTAAAATGCGAAATATCATAGTTACAAAAGTAGTGCATAAATTAAATGTGTAAATGGTATAATTTGTTATTTTAATAAATTTTTCGCAACGATTCTTATTAGGAACATCACAGTCACTTTTTCGTAATCGACCTCAGATCTATTTTTTCAAGACTAAGCACTAAAAATGTATTCAGATTTTACCAATCAAGGTAGGTACTTGTATCATAGGATACAAATGATGCAACCGTATTTCCTTGACACCGACCCACGAAATTAAAGTACCATCAACTTTAAGGTAGAATAAATTCGTGAAACTTGTTTAACGCACTCATAATAATTATGACGAGGCCATGAAAATGTCAGAGGTAGATAGCCCTGTCCGAAAAAGTACTTGTTTTGTAATTTGTTAAATGATTTTATTTCTGTAAATAGGTTTGTATAGAATAGAATAGAATAACTTTATTTTTGCAAATATGGGTAGATGATACATCAATAGCTATTATACTCCGTTTGAAATGAGATTAGACATTCAAATAAACCTTTTTTACAGTTCGTTCAATCGATTTTGACTTCTATTGCGTTGGTAGCATGACCAATAACAGCTGTAATAAACAGTTGGTATTGTAACCACGTTTTTGCTTTCAATGCCATCCATACGCCTACGGAATAGAAGTCAAAATCGGTGGAACGGACTGTAAACAAGTTTATTTAAATGTCTAATCTTATTTCAAATGAAGTATAGTACAGTACAAAGATCAGCCACACACACTTGTACAAACACAAAACACGTCAAGTCAATCATATTTTTAAAACTAGATGAGGTCGGAGTTTCCTATCTGACTACTCTGAGAAGAAAGGCCGAAACAAACTCAGAGGTCACAGTCTATTTTACAGTCCAGACATAATCTTGGTCAGATCATGTGACCTGGCCTGGCCTGATTTGTGTGGAAATGTCACGTTTTATTAGTTATGGATAGACAAACGACAAAGCCGAACATAAAACCTCCTCCTTTTTAGAAGTCGGTTAATAATTGATTTTAATGCATATGTCATGGAACGCCAGAAAAAACGTTAAGATTACTTCAGCATTTTGTAGTGAAAACCCATTAAGGCGCGGACTGACTACGATTTTGAACGCTGCAACTGCACTCACACAATCGCTTGAAATAAGGTTGAAAATTGAATAAACATTTGTGTTGACGATGTGACTAAGCTGCGAATTGGCATTTATTTTACGGGTTTTATTTAGATTATTCGGAATATACACATTATATTAAATAATTGTCCGGCTAAAGTTTTAAAACAAAGCTAATGCAATAAGAATCCAAAAAAAAATGTTGTGTTTGCTGAAAATTCAGAGATATTCGAAGCCAAGGATTATTTTTGTAAAGTAACTTCAAATTTTTTTATTGGGAATATCAAACTATATTTTACTATTCTATTCGGTTAACATTTTTTTTTTAACCCTTTTCTGTCCACTGTATTTTTTGCGTCGGTTATTTTCATCGCGTTACGTCATACTCGACTATCCAAGAAACCAGTTTTTATAAATATTGAGGTAACACCGCGCCTTAAGACCTTCGCACTTCAGAGAGTTAAAAGATGTTTTAGTTTTACTAATGAGTTATTTCAGCTTATATAATAGACAATATTTTATGGCAGAAACAAGTTTCGGTTTCAACGTGGTTTTAATACTCGTTTACATAAAACAATTTCTGGATAGGACTAATTACTTACTTAATAATATGGATTAAGTTTAAAATTATTTAATTAAAATAAGAGCATATTATTCAAATAGGTAGCAAAACGATGCTCATATTTCACAATATTTTTAAGCTTCACATTTAGAGTATTATTATTATTTTTTTGGTTGCTTTGCATTTAGTGATAGGTAGGTACTTAATTTTTGAAAACAAAACCAACCGAGCATCACAATAATTAAAACTCATTAATAATTAATAAGTCTTTAGTTCGAGTAAGTGGCTGTTTTTTTTTTTTTTTTAGTTCAGTTAATTAATTTTAGAATAACTAGTAAGTAAGTAGGTATACTATCCAGACATCCTAAATTTTATTGTCAGATAGGTTTATCTTTAAAATAGTTGCAACTTATTCACCGTCACACATAGAGAATCAAATCCAAGAAAACATTTCAGTTTCAAATTAAACCCTATTTTTCCACAAGTGTTTACCAAAATATGTGGAAATAGCTGAATATTCTGTCTGCCTTGTCTACCTTTTCCTGCTAGATATAAGACTTAAAATTGTATCTCATGTATGCCAAGGCCAAATGACCCATTTGCAAGTTGAATAGGTAGAAGTAAACACTTACATAAAGTAGTGTCAGATCAAACAAATATTACCAACATTATGTACATAGGCACATTGTGCGCAGTTCCATAAAATCAGATATTTTATGACAAGGTAAAAACCGTGACTTGTTCCTTGCATAACAAAAAAAAACATAATTTTGGCACGTCATGACGTCAATTTTAACTTTCTTAAAATATAGAACATTCCCTTGCTTAAGTGCAATATTGCACGGACTACAATAAATGTAGGTACCAATAGATATAGGTAATCAAAGATAAATAGAATAGAATAGAATAGAATACTCTTTATTATGTACACCATAAAAGTAAAAACAAAAAAAAAAAAAAAAAAATAGACAGATAAGTCGACCTTTCAACTTAATGTTAAAGTTGTCAAAAAATAATGTTACGTTATGTATGGTTACTTCACTAGTTACGTCGTGATTGGCCATCGCGACGTAACTAGTGAAGTAACCCTACGACTCGGTACTCGATAGTCACGATAAATCGATTCAAGTGAAATGCCAAAACGAGCCTATTATTTTTTGACAACTATAATGCAGAAACGGGCATTAAAGTAACACCTGAAATTTGTATTGTTTTTTTTTTTCAAATGTTTTACACAACAAACTAATTTGCAAAATTAATTACGCGCAGTGCATTGCTGTTACTTTTTGCGTGTAGATGCTAAGTTATGGCTTTGAAATGCTAAGTTAATAATAATAATAAAAAAAAAGAAGGAAAACTTACCATATCAAAGAACTTCTTGTCCATAAACGGTCTAATGAGCAACATTAATTTGTCTAAAACTGGTTCTGTGTTCAGTACATGTATCGCGCGCATGCGAACTGGCATCGCCTCCTGGACATACTGGAAGAATTTGCGGAGGGTCCTGAAAATATAGGTGTTTTTGAGAATATTAAGATCATTATGTATGACTTGTGGCTAGGATGTATCTAAGGACTCATGGATAGGGAATGCAAATCCGTTCTGTTTTAAAATCCGGATTTTTAAGAACGAGTTTTTGGTCATTGGTACCTACCTTCATTTGGTACTGATTGTCCGAATTTTACGGACTTTCTATGAAAATAAACACAAAGTTAACCCCTATTAGTTTGTAAAGACAGTTCAAAACTTAAGCCCAACTACGACAAAAAAGCCAACTAAAAAGATAGCGCATCCCCGCTGAAATAGTGTCATAAGTCAAAAAGCAACAATGGTTTTTGAAGTTCTACAAAATCACCATTTTGTAGATCTTCAAAAGCCATTGTAACATAAGTACTAAATAACTTACTGTGCAATTATTTTTAGTGTTTAAATTAAAAGCCGATAATTTAGAATAAATTTTAAAGCCCTTTTTCTCGATATTTTGCTTTTTGACTTATGACACTGAGCGATATGTAACACAAGACATCGATATCGATTTATTTCGGTTCTTGTATAGCTAGAATCACACCTCATTACTAAGTCATGTATATTATCGTGCTTGCTGACATTTTCGGAACTTCAGAAGTCTCAAAGACATGATCGAAAAGCTGTACAATAGGTCACTAAAGGTGGGCTTGAAGGTTAACAGCACAGGCTGCATCGAGGGCCAGCGTATCAACAAAGTGGAAAAGTACGTCTGCCTTGAACAAACCAGCAGCCAGGACAAAAACAGCCAGGAGCGCAAACTGAAGCAACTGGGCTGGCGGGGCTTTTGGCAACCTGTCTGATGTGCTTAAGGGCAACATACTGAATCTGAAGCGACGCCCTTTTGAACAATGTTTCCTCCCCCTGATGGTGTATGGGGCTGAAAACTGGTCTGTCACTTAGCTTAGCAGGCAAACCCCAAACTCAACGAAAAAGTAATGTTGGGGATTTCTCTTCGTGATCATAATAAAAATACAGAGATCTTATGAAGAAGGAAACTAACCATCATAGTCGCCATAGGTAACGCGGAAGAAGTGGAAATGGGCTGGCCACATATATGGCCATAGGAGCGTAGGCAGGCCACCAGCCAGATGGATCGATGACACGGTCAAAGTAGCAGACAAGAGTTGGATGCGGGAAGGGCCCAAGACCGAGTAAAGTGGCGTGGCGTGGCGTGCCATGGATGTGCCCTCGACCCGCGTCCCGCTCGCTCCTCTCCCAGAGCCGAGAGACTCGGTATTGCGGTATGCGCGAACAGCGCGATCTAGCGACTAGCCCGAGAAACTCACTCGTTTCGATTTTTTGTTGATTTCTTAATGTTAAAAAAAATCCGGATTCGATTTACAAATTCGGGTTTGGAAGTCTAGTAAAAATGTGCGGATATTCGGATTTTTCCGATTACGGATTATCCGGATTGCATTCCCTAATCATGATGGGTAGGTACTCTTGATTTAGTGATGTTGTAGCAACTTTCGAGGTAATGTTATTGTGTTTCTCTATTGATATGTACTGTATGTGGGTATGTGCAAACATGGACTTTAGAACATAAAAACTAATTAACATGTAAATTAATAAGTTCCTCGTATTTAATGCTAAGAGCCATGTAACGCAACAGGTTTCTGTGTAATTAGCAATAAAATTAACTTTAGCTTCATGAGGTTTAGGAGTTGCGTTTTTCAGCCTCCTCGATTTCTTCGGTTTGGTAGTAAGTATATTCTATTTTATTGAGAAAAAAATAAAACAACTATTGACCCCTAAATATCTTACAAAAATAGCCATTTAAATATTAGAAAGTAACCAATCGCATGACGATGGTACAGAGGTGCCCTTTAGTTACCACTATTTACTGTGGTAAGAAGTATACTAATAAATTGATTACTATATTTTAACTAAAACATTTATTTTAAGAAAATATAGGTACCGATCTCCCAGCAAAAGTACGCGCTTCGGCAATCATCGTCTATCTTCGGAAATACGAACGCGCCATGATGAGATCTAATACCTAAGAGCTATTACAACCATGGAAGATTTCACGTAATTTGTATTACCATGGTTGCATTATTTAAGATCAACAACTCTAATTCGAAATTTGGAATGACATTGACATTGACAAGGTGCGACATATAGGTACCTAACCCAACAGAGAGAAATCTCATAAACAAACGCGCAGTGATCATGATCTATCCACTGCGCGTTTGTCTATGAAATTTCTCACTACGACAAAACGCGGCAGTACAAAACTTAGACATTTTCCCTGTGCGGGGTTACTCTGTGGCGCATTGTTCGTACTAATTCGGAAACACAAATATTTCCAAAGCACACAACTTTTCTGGTTTACCTGTACATTGTTATGTAACGTATTTAAAAAACTGTCATGATAAATGATGATTTTTGGTTCTAAGCGAAAATAGGACATTGATGTGTACGTCTTTTACCTTTGTCTATCCTTTTGAAAGCTATGAAAATATAAATATGTATACTATCATAATATTTATATTGAAAACTTTATATTCTTTCATTGTTTTGCAGCTGTGAATCCATTATGTTGCGTTGACAGAGATAACTAGGTATCATCATCATTACAGAATAGATAGGACTGTAAAGCATTTATAGGTTATTGCTAGGGATGCATCCGATACCGATATATCGGCGATACTTCGGGTTTGCCGATATATCGGCATCGGTGATATTTTTATGGCCGATTCAACGATACTTTTAAAATTTTGCGCTTTAAAAATGTAATGTAAACGCGCGTGTTGTCTCGTCTAGTCGAGAGATACCTAAGGTCTCCTACTCGTATATCGAGAGACGCAAATCCGTTGGTTGCCTGGCAATGACGTCTTTATACCCAAACTTGAAAAAAATGGCGCAGTACTTTAGTTCCAAATGATTTCTGTCGTATCTGAGAGACAATTTTCCACCGTAGGTCTTATTCAAACAGATTTGCGAAATCGCCTTAAAAATCTAATCAATTTTAATTATTAAAACTATAACTAATCTCAACCTGTCTATATTTTTTATACCTAATAAAAATTAACCTGACTACTGATTTATTTATTTTACCTTCATTTTTAAAATCAATAAGCGTATCGGTATCGCCGATATATTTATAAGAGTACCTTGGTATTTAGGTATTGTATCGGCAAAAAGGCGTATCGAGGCATCCCTAGTTATTGCAGAAAAAAAGTGTATTTTTATCAGTTCTTACCGATCACGGCAATAGGCCAGTAAAACTAGGTACTTACGTATCGAAAATTATTGACCAATGAATAATGGATCCACAGTGCGAATTAAAACATAGCTTAAGATACTTACGATAGGCTAACTCTTGTCAGATGTCCAAATTTTACCCCGCGCATGTCGAAAAGGAACATATAACCTGGCTGTGGACCCCGCTTGGTGAGACATAAGTCTGAAAAAAAGAAATGAGAAAATAAATAAATGGTAGAATACAAAAGTACATTTATGGAAACAGAAATCTACTAAAAACTGTAGTTTTTACTTTGGCGGGATCATTGATTTTTCGCGGGCTTCTTTCGTCTCAAGGCTAAGGAAACTTTTATAGCTGCCTATCACGATTTTTACGATGTTTACGTAACGTATCTATTATGTGTCTAAGGGTACAGACATTTCTAGTGATGACTTAGGTACTCAAAGCAAATACCTAGAAGTTCAAAATAACTTGACCTGTTCAGTAGACACCCATTAATTGCGTAATTGAATAAAGATAAGGTAAACTTAAATTATTATCGGTAAGTGTTTGTGGCCTTTTACTGTCTACAAACACGTGTAGCACACTAATTACATTCCGTTACTTCCGCACTAATTACATCGCGATTGACCATCGCGACGTAACTAGTGAAGTAACCGATACTCACGATAAATCGATTCAAGCTAAATGTCAAAACAGGCCTATTATTTTTTGACAACTTTAACCAGTGTTTTACATGTTAGCAAATAAATAAATAAATAACAGGAACATACAGACATAGAGATCTCGCTAAAATGTATATTTTAAGGCCTTTTATGTACCTATGTTCACAAAATATGTTTAGAAAATGCCACGCGGGCGAAGCCGCGGGCAGCAGCTAGTTCCGTATATTTTAGTAAAATAAGTACCTATTAGGTATTAATGTAAAATTAATTTGCATGCCATATACAGGCAAAATATGGACTGTACTTAAACCACCAACACTTACAACTGGTAACAACTTTATTTTCTGCAAAAAAAATATTCTTCTTGTTCTATAAATTAACTACAGAACGACAACCTATGATATTTTCATTGATGAATTGCGGGATATGAATTTTACGCAGATCATATTATGAATTGTCAGTTTGTGACCATTTTACGAATTTTAATGATTCATAATATTATCATAATTATGATTCTGCCAAAGCGTCAATTTTAGCCCCCCTGATCGCTAAAAGCAATCTTTTTAATACAACTTTTGGATGGATTTAAAGGGAGATGGAGAGACAGAACTGCAGGGCCCCAAGCTATTTTTATAGATTCAGTCATTCCAACACGATCCCATTGGCATTTTACTAAAAGTTCGTAATGGTCGATCATTGGTCGGTCAATGTTCTCGTAATAGAATTGTGTTACTTATAATGGCATTGTCGTATTGGCATTATTATAAACCAATTAGTAGAAATGTCATTAATTTGTCATTATGTACGAGTATACCAATAAATGCAATTTCTTTCAATGTAGTGTCAGTGTCCGACCATTGGAAAGTCATAATGACGCCATTATAATAGTAGATTACCAAACTTGTCAAAATCAACAATTATGAAATCAATGATCGAACATTCTGACACTATTGTAATAGCATTATAGCAGACTTGAGGCCTGGGCACGCCACAATTGCGGCGGTAAGTCCCCTCTTTGAAGAGTGGCTAGAGAGGCGCCACGGCGTCCTCACCTTCCGCCTGACGCAGGTCCTCACCGGACACGGTTGTTTCGGGAGGTTCCTGTTCAGGATAAAGCGGGAGTAAACGCCCGGGTGTCACCACTGTGTGGATCGCCCGGAGGACACGGTGGAGCACACGGTGGAGGTCTGCCCTGCTTGGGCGGAGCACCGCCGTGTCCTCACGGAGGCGATCGGCGGCGACGATCTCTCGCGTCCGGACCTGGTTCAGGCCATGGTTCCGAGCGAGAGTGCATGGGAGGCCGTCACCTCCTGCGAAACAGTAATGCTCGCGAAGGAGGAGGCGGAACGCATGAGGGTGAGGCAGGGTGCCCGCCCTTCCGCCCTTAGTCGCCGCAGGAGACGCCCTGGGCGTCGGGAATCGCAGGCCGATTCCCGGCCACCGTAGGCGCGGGCTTGCGGACGGTGAGCGATGGGTAGCTCGCCGTCCGATAAGGACCAGGCCCGGGTCGACGGCGCGTTGTGTTCCACGCGCGCCTTTAAGAGACGTCAGCACCAATTGACGGGGTCCGAAAGGGCCAATGCCTGCCAGGGTTACGAGTCTGTCCGAAAGGGATATCGTGGCCCTGGCACACAGGCATTTGAAGGAACACGGTGGGTTTTAGTCAGTAAAAGTCTGACACTCCCTCCCGCTCCGTCCAGAGCGGGAGAAGTTATTTGATGATTTCCCACCCAAAAAAAAAAAAAAAAGCCGACTTGGGGCCCAGGTAGTCTGTGATGTAAACATTTACAACACAGACTACTGGTTACACAGCTGTTGCTATACTACTACTATATACAGGGTGTTTGGTGCATCGTGTGCCAAATTAAAATGGTCGACTGAAGGGGTCATCCGCTAGCCTTTCAGACCCCTTAACACCCCTCATGCTCTGTGGATTTTTTTTTATCGACTTTTTATTGTTTTCCAAAAAAAAGACCCAAATTTTACATTCAAATACAGATTTAAAAAAAAATATAAGGCGTAGACTCTGAATTTTAATTTTATTTCGATGTGTATTGTTTAAGAATACTTTTAAATACAAAATTAGTGATATTAGTCACCTAGTTTTTTTTTTAATTCACTCGCAAAGGTAAAACTTAAATTAAAGCTGTACATGTTACAGCTATTTATAAGGCTACAAAAAAAAACCAAAAGCGACCGGGATCTTCCAACTCCCTCATTAATTCTCCAGTCTATTCTCTTTCTAATGATGTGCCACATGCCATAAAAGTATTTTAACAACTTTGTGAATTCGCTAGAATTGTGAATCAAGTCACATAAAACTACATTCCAAATTCTAATGAAAAAATATTTATTGCGGAACTGTTACTTGAGAAAGAGGTAAAATTTGTTTTCTCACTCTTTCACAGTAAAATCTATCTTCTATCTCTTTCTTGCATACCTTAAATCGGTTTTTAACAAATCGCGCCGCCCGACCCGCCATTTTTTTAGTCGAGACATGACTGCCTCTGCTACCTAACGTGTGTGCTAGTTCACCATACTCCGCGATTCTTTTATTACTTTGTTATCGTTAAGTTTTGCTGGTTCTTGTTACATTTGTTTAATTTTTGTTGTTATTGTTAAACTTTGAGTTTTTTGTTATTGCAATGGCGACATTCTCTAACGAAGAATATGCGGACATCATGATGGCTTACGGAGCCGTTAATGGCGTCGCTCGTGCAGCGCAACGACTTTACCAGGAACGCTTTCCTGGTAGACGATTACCTGGCCGCAGTCTTCCAAGACACATACCGACGCATACGCGAGACTGGCAGTGTTACTTTTAATGAACCAAGGGGCCATATTGTGCGACATAATGTTGAAGTAGACGAGAGAATACTGGCACTTTTTGAGGAAGACCCTACAAGAAGCATTAGAAATGTGGCATCACATCTTGATATTTCAATCTGGAAAGTGTGGAAAGTACTTCGTCAAAACAAAAAGCATCCATTCCACTACACTCCGGTGCAAGGTACGTAATTTTAAACTAACTTTAAACCCGTGCAAGCTTTGTTTGACCTTGCCTTTGTTTAGCAGATAATGGGTATGGTATGGCGTCACTTCCAGGTAGTGAATCTATTAGCACGAACAGCGGGTCCTTTCTTGTGCAATTACTTATTGCCCAAGAGAAATTTAAAAGAGTTTTTTGTTTGTTGCAGGTCTTGAGGGTGGTGACTTTGAGAGACGAGTGGCTTTTTGTCGGTTTCTTTTACACACGGATGTGGATGATCCTGATTTTTTAAAAAGAATACTGTGGACGGATGAATCCAAATTTACCAAGGATGGGATCCTCAATTTACACAATTTGCACCACTGGACAACGAAAACGCAAAACCCACGTGTTAAAAGACAGAAATCTTCTCAAAGAAGGTTTAGTGTAAACGTTTGGGCAGGAGTGATTGGGAATCAGGTAATTGGACCGCATTACCTGCCCGATAATCTCAATGGCGAAGACTACCTGGAATTCCTACAAAATGACCTGCCCGAATTAGTGACCGATGTGCCCGTATTTAATGAACGTGTGCCCATTGTATTTTAAAATGACGGCTGTCCCGCGCATTGGCGATTGACTGTGAGGGAATATCTCGACAATGTGTTCCCCAATGCATGGATTGGACGCGATGGCCCTATTCCATGGCCGCCACGTTCCCCAGATCTAACTCCGTTAGACTTTTATGTCTGGGGACGTGCCAAAGAGTTGGTATATGTCACGGAGGTTCCAACTAGGGAGGTATTAGTCCAACGCATAGAAGCGGCATTCAATACTATTAAGGAGGAAATACGACTTCGTACAACAACTGTTGAAATACGAAACAGGTGTCGGGCCTGCATTCGCAACAGAGGCCAACAATTTGAGCAAGATTTGCAACAATGATTAAATAAATGTTTAAAATTCAATTTTGTTTTTTTATTTCAAGTAAATCCCACGAAAGATACAGATATGAGACACGAATTTACCTAACCATAAGAATGAGATAGCAGATTTATAGGTTTGACAGGTATCATTTAAGAGATTTTTTTTTAAATCATAATTTTGAATATTAGCCTTAGGTGACTCGATTCACAATTCTAGCGAATTCACAAAGTTGTTAAAATACTTTTATGGCATGTGGCACATCATTAGAAAGAGGATAGACTGGAGAATTAATGAGGGAGTTGGAAGATCCCGGTCGCTTTTGATTTTTTTTGTAGCCTTATAAACAGCTGTAACATGTACAGCTTTAATTTAAGTTTTACCTTTGCGAGTGAATTAAAAAAGAACTAGGTGACTAATATCACTAATTTTGTATTTAAAAGTATTCTTAAACAATACACATCGAAATAAAAATAAAATTCAGAGTCTACGCCTTATATTTTTTTTTAAATCTGTATTTGAATGTAAAATTTGGGTCTTTTTTTTGGAAAACAATAAAAAGTCGATAAAAAAAAATCCACAGAGCATGAGGGGTGTTAAAGGGTCTAAAAGGCTAGCGGATGACTCCTTCAGTCGACCATTTCAATTTGGCACACGATGCACCAAACACCCTGTATAATTATGTGCTAAGTTAGTTAGTCTATGTTAGATCATTGTTTACGATGATAATTAAATAACAGAGTGGAAACGGCTCGTGGTTAATAATAGCTTGATCGCAAATTGCAATTTTATTGTACAGGTTCAGCACGTCGAATGGTGTCAATTAAATGTACATAGTTGATCTATACCTATTAACAGAGCTATAGGTACCTGGGCAAAGAATGCATAATTATAGTAGGTCTAACAACTCTATGTCGTTAGGTCTATTGTAAAGAATTAAAGCACGTAGCGTTTTGATGTTTCTTCCTGCTTAAGACGGAGATATGTACCAGTGACCTTGAGTGGTTAGCTTGCGTGTTATGTACTGAGCTCACGCAACGCGTCGTACGTTCAGCCAGTAATAGGTCTCGCCTATCAAGGAGCGCTGTCCCCAATTTGACGCATTATTAATTTATTATACACAAACCAAAAGGTATTTTAATAAAACGCGTATACTAAAATATCAATAATTACATTATCATTAAATTGGTGAAGTTTTTAGAAAAATACGCTTGGTAGATTTTGCGCTATTTTCAGTTTTTTATCCGCGTTAGACATAACTTTACAAATTTATTTCACTATATAATATAAACATAATCTAAAATATTCATATATTAAGTTATTGAGAAAATGCTCTAATTTAACATATATTTTTTTCAAATCATTAACACTACTCGTTTAGACGTGATCTTCAGTATAAAATCATCAAAAGTCGGTTATCGTCGCCTTAACTCACTCGTGTAAATAGGGCAAGAGTCGTTGAAACATTAAATTCCCGTATTGAACTTTCCTTACACCGCCTGCGGGGTGAGCACGGCCTACTGTGACATGACTTGAGTCACATTTTATCAGTTTGAGCGATAAAACTGTTTTGTCATAAAAAAACGTCGAAACCGCTGACGCCTGATTTCTCATGGGAAGGTCACCATTAGCCTTGAATATGTCGGCCGAACATTCGGCCGATACTTCGGATTTATGTTCGGAGTAGACCCTCTGGACACATGAGCCAGTCAATAATACTTAGTAGATATAAACAGGGTCAAATTAAATTAGCTAGCGAACTCCGCAGACATGATGGGTATATAATTATCTAAACATGATAAAACAAAAAATATATTAATTTGATGATTTTTTTGTGGGGTCATCGACCGCAATTAGTGTAGTCAATTGAAATATCAGTTTTTTTTTGTGTAAACTTTACAGACGTGATTGGTATCGATATCTAAATACAAGAAAACCGATTTTATCAACTCATACTTCAAGTAACAACACTACTAACTGTAATTGACGACCAAAAAAAAAAACATTTATTTTTATTTTATCATAACGCGGGCGGCATCATTAAAAGATGCCCCAGCCATAAATAAATATAATCCGTCTTCCACTATTCCAAATTTTGCTCAAGGATGCATATCCGGCAGGCTCTAATAATCCTTCCATATCCCAAGGGCACGTCTTCCCTACCATTACCGCACCCCCGGGCTACTGAGATATACCTACAATGGTCTCTGTAGTGTTATGAAAAATGAGGCTTCAGGCTAGGGTGAATGTTTGAGTTCATTCGAGCAATCGAGTCTGGTACAACCACGCTGGGGTCGGTGCATTTAATTCATTCATTTAGATATCGATATCATCACGCCTGCAGAGTTTCGCAAGTTAATTTAAATTGACCCTGTATATAAATACAACATTGCTAACTAATACAGCGACCATTAGTCCGCCTGCAATGCGTGGTCATTATGACAATTTCCCTCGGTGGCTATTCTCGGTAGCGGCACAGATTATATACAAGATACCAGTGTAAATGATAGTACTATGTACCCACAGTGTAACAATCAACTCCATACAGGCAGTGTGGTAGAATGATTTTGACATAGTAGTATTTCTGGGTAGTAATAGTAGTTCTGGGGCAGAGTTTAGAGGTAAATTGACCACGAAGGCCGTAAGTACACCACTTGATGTTTAGTAACAGCCTTCAATTTATTTGATGGCCCATGCTTTTACTTCGTGGCTCAAGTTCAGCAGCCCGTTATGTCACCGCGGTCGTTACAGCCACCGTTACAAGAAACTGAATAAACTTCCCTCAACAAACAAGCTACAACATCTGTTAGGAAATAGAGGAAGGCTAAGTATTTCCTGGCAGCAGCATGGGCTTTAGAATCCTGCCATTCAGCACATTGCTCGCAGCACTCCCAGACATCACCGCGCTAGCAATGCGTTGGTTAACTGTATGGGGTGCGAGTGGTTAGACTATGGCATGGTCGAACTCGAAATGCAGTGATAAAGTAAATACTGCATTGTGGAACAGAACTGTGGGAAAGCCTGTGATCATTAGTAGGCCTATGAAGGTTGTTGTACAGTGGTCGTAAATAACTACATTTTTGCAATCCATACCCCTAGAATAACGATTAAAAATGCATCGCTGAAGAATACATGATACCTACGATAAACCTCAAATTGTGGTTAGATAATAATTTATTTTCGTATCCCTTACATTTTCCTATATGTACACTATCTATATCTTTCATAGCCATAACCGATTGCCACGGGCATTTGAACATTGTAGGCTTTCATATCAATTGGATAAGTCATATAATCTCATCAACCCTCTAGACCTCTACAATGTAAAAGGACGGGGAGAAAATAAGTACCTGCGTATCTACCTACATACTACCTAAAGTACCTTCTATCTTTTCAGTGTCCCCCGACCGTGAAATCTCGAGCCCGCTTCACGCAAGAGTTCGTCTAGTAATATTGATTTTTCTGCCTCCCATGTGCCGTGCTCCCCTGATCTGTACGAGTCTCAGGTAGGTAGGTTTTCCCCGCGGTTAATTTGTAGGTCTTACCAACAGCCAGATGGTTATCTGGCTGTTGGTAGGCCAACACTACGTCATCAAATTTATGTTCTGTTTCCGTACCTTTCTGAAAATGGCGCCGTTTCTCCGTATTTTTCCTTGAAACGTAACCCATAAATATACATCCATACTTGATTAGTTCGTGACGAACTACACTATAAAGTATGTATATATTCAACAATATAATATGCACTACGTAATAATGTAGTGGAACTTGTCGACCTTGACTGTTCAGACAATTTGCGAGAAGGGATTCTTTCGCAAGACTCCGCGAAGGATTATGTAGGTCGCGTCCTTTGCAAACCTTCGCTAGATACTTTTTACGGGGTAAACAAAGACCGTAGTAAAACCAAGGACCCTTGAATAAAATAAAGATTCACTGAAGTGTAAGAACTGTGGAGGGTGGATTTTAGTTTTCTGACAGTCTTGTTTGATTTCATTCATCATCATTTCAGCCGAACGACGTCCACTGCTGGACATAGGCCTCCCACAAGGCGGGTTTGCCATAATCGCCACGCTTGGCAGGCGGGTTTGCGATCGCAGTGTTAAAATGCATAGAGAACGCTGCTGCCCATTCTCTAGTAAGTCCCTTAGTGCCTTTTATGACACCCACGGGAAGAAATTGGTGCTATTCTTTACGTCCGGCACCACACGGCACTATTTTGATTTGTGATGTTAGAAAAGCGATGATTTCTCACAGTTTCATTTGACTGAATACGTTTTGTATTTGACTGAATTTTCCATGAACGGATGATCGCCGGAGATGTTTCTGCAGAAAGTCCATCATCATTTTCATGCCCTTATCCCAATTTATTTGTGATCGGCGCCACATGTCTGGTTCTTCCATACTCTTCTATTAGCAACAAACAGGAGGGAGATGGTTTGGGAGGGGGATGGGGAGATAGGGGGGTGGGGAGAGGGGGGGTTTGGGTCGTCATCACGGTAGTCACCCGCTTTCTAGCCATATTATCTTTCAGACAGTCCATCCATCGTTTTTTTGGTCTCCCCTACATACTCTAGCCTCTGCAGAAAGTCCAATACAAGTCGATTTTGCGAAATTCAAATTTTCTTACGTTTTTTGCAATTTGCAGGTCAGATTGTATTTTTAACAAAATATGATTCACGACCATAGCAAAATATGTATTTATACTTATCTCTAACTTAGAGATGTATTAATGATTTTTTCTCAAACATGCTTGGAAATTCGAGCATTATTTTGACAACCTTCTTCGAAATAAATCGAAATTGCTGTACTGGCCAAATACATGCGAGCAGCGGCCACCAAAAGTTGTATGAAAATCCATATTTAAAGTCGTGGTTTAGCGGCCAAATAAATCGTCGTATCTATCGTGTAATTTAAAAATGGAACGATCTTTTACTCCGAATCATGGCAACCAAGGAGGTAACTTATCAAAGGTTTTATTAAATTACCAAATAGAAAGCTGTATTGAAAAAAATAAAAATCACAAATTCAAGCAACTATGAATACTTGATAGAAAAGGAATATAAATTAGAATGATTACTAGCTAATGTAGACTAAGTTACTCCTTATAACATCAACCATCTGCCAGTAAAAGTCCCGTCAAAATTGGTCCGGCCGCTTCGGAGATTAGCCGTACCAATCAGACAGACAAAAAATTTAAAACTTGTTTTTTTTTTGTAATAAATACCGTTTAAACTTTAATATACATTTGGCAATAAAAACAAAAACCCGACTGCATAAAAAGTGAACTTAAAAAAGATGGAAACAAGATTTATGTAACTTAATACTATATACTATAACATAGCATAGACTCAACTGGTTTTATTTTATTTATTCAGGAAAACAAACAATAATTATACATTAAGAATTACAAAAAGATAGGATACAGAAATTATACAAATGTGAAATCAACCACGTTCTCCACAGATACACAATGAGACAATTTGGTAAATTATAATACTAGCGTTGTAAACAATAAAAAAAAGGAATATTAAAAAGAGGAATATGAAAACAAAAAACCGGCCAAGTGCATGTCGGACCACGCACAATGAAGGGTTCCGTAGTTGGGATGAATTTATCCCAAAAACAAACTTAACATTGTAGTTGAAAAACATGCTCTCCCATACATCGATATACGTTACGGTCAATTCTCCAACTGCAAATTTAAGTTGGTCGACTATTACTCGTTAACTTGTGAAGCTTACTTAGCTGTGATAGTTTTCCTTTTAATTTCGTTATATCGTCGGTCGGAATCATTACCGGTACATTTCAAATTATGCTGTTTTTAGAAAATCCAAGTTAAAGTTTTTAGAAATTTTGAAAGGTTAATTTAGTTGACATAATTTTTAGTAGTCTTGCTCTTTGTTATGCCTACATATCGTAAAAATACTATAGTTTATTATGAGATTGTTACTAACTATGCAATATTTTTAGTTTTTTCGATATTTGTAGTTTTTTGAAATGTTCCAGTAGTGAATTATAAAAATTTACGAAATATAAAGATCTAGTGGAATATTCCTGAATGTTCAAGTAATAAAATAGGAAACTTAATGGACAGAATTATAATAAATAAAGATCTAGTGGAATATTTGTGAATGATCTGGTAAATAAATTAAAACAAACAACAATTTAGACAAAAAAAAAGGTTTATTTATCAAAATTTAAAATGTATTGTACCTCAAAAAGCAGTGAAAAGGAACGTTTTGATCAACAGCATCTTAACAGAATCGGGTTTAAATTAAAATTAATCACTCTCGAAATTATCTTCATGTTCAACAATGTTGTCTGTAACTTCCAAACTTTCATAATAGTCGCGGTATACGCTAGGAATCACATTGGCATCACATAAGGAAAGTAAATCTCTTTTCTTCAATCTCGATATCTTTGGTCGCCTATGGTTTTGCTGCATTCTTACCCCTTATTTTGTGCCGCACGTTCAAGCATTTCATGGACGTTTCTGAAATAAAGGGGTCGTTATAGAAAGCTAAGTATGGAGAAGATGCTTGTATATAAATGTTTCGTATGTCATTCCATACTACTCGATCAACCATCATTGTTAACCGTAAAGTTTTTGCCAAACTGTTTTACCAATTCTTTAAAAAATTTGAAACAAAATTAATTCTTCTTCACAATCTGTATCATCACCTTCCGGCGCTACGTCAGGTAAGTTAAAGTAATTTTGCGTTAGAATTGGCTGTATTTGATTGGATTCATCACCTGTAAATAAAAATGATTTGTAGTTTAGTAAACTATTCGGTTATAAAACTATAGAATAAGGATAATTAATTAAATTATGCATTTAAAACGTTCTCAGAGTCCAATTAGGATAATTTAGCGATAAGTGGATCACTTACTTTGTATTGGCTCCACCCGGTCAATAACAGTAGGCGAGTAATTTCTATCAAATGCGAGTAGTGTTCGCATTAGACAAAGGCTGATTTTCTTCTTTACAATCTGTATCATCATCCTCTGGCGCTACGTCAGGTAAGTTTTTAAAGTCATTTCGCGTTAGAAATGGCTGTAGTTGATCCGATTCATCATCTGTAAATAACTTCTTCACCACAGACCTGTTCTTCAACACGGTCCTATTCTTCATCACCGATTTATTTTCCACCAATGAGCCACCATCTAAATCAATTTCATATTTTAATAGGGGCAAGAACAGTGCATGCATTTCATAAACAGACAGTTTTCACTTAATTGAGTGTAGTCGTAGATTTAACCTGAATAAAAAACAATAAAACTTACCTTTGAACTGATCGTTCTCCACATTTTCCTTGTCACACACACTTTTTGAAATTGCTAAATTCAATAATTTTTGTGCTCTGGAACTGGAATACATTCTTTTATTCAAAATTTAGAAAATTAATGCACTTCTACCTCAGATTATAGAAAGAAGCAGATAGACCGCGCGGAACAATAAAGTGAGGCCCGTTTGTAGACATGTGTGCGTTACAGCCACGTGACAGCACTATAAGAACAGGTGCCTCTATGTGTGTGTACGGTTGCCAGGATAATGAAAATATTAGCCATAATATTTCATTACATGAAAAAAAAAAGTATTTTTTTTCTTAATTCAGTTGTTTTTATTAACAGTATACGTCAAATTAACAATGCCCATATAAACGATACATTTGCGATATATTTTTATTTTGAGACACCAACATTTTATTGTTTTTGGTAAGTAGCTATATTTACTTTATGGTGACGTCATATAACCCATGATATAGCAAATCGACTGATGTAATAAGTATTATAAAATCCATTAACTAGTTACACTTACGAAGACACATACATATTTATTTATTTATAAACATACTAACCAGAAAAGGCGATAAATAAAACACTATTATCGACATAAATATTTTTGTAAATTGATACTCCTGTATACTATACTTATTTCCTAACTTAGGGGTAAATGTTTCATTATAAACTAGCAACACCGAATGATTTTTGTTAAGGTTTTGTGTTTCAAGATGTCACTAACAATAATCACGTAAAATAAATCCAAACAGACAAATAATCAATATTTTACTTATGAAAGATACTCCATCTTATTTCTTTTGTTTTTGGGAACAGTTTTTACAATGTTTAAAAATACAAGACGGCATTATTCTGAAATTATCTGTTAGAGCCCGTGACGTACTAACGATGCGACGCTTCGTGCTGTACTGAATCGAGAGTGTATTCGCTTTTGAATTTGTATTTGCTTTGTTGGCCGCACTCTCGGTGTTCCGCGCGGTCTATCTGCTTCTTTTCTATAATCTGAGACTTCTACAATATTCTGCGTTCAGAGCGCTAGTGAAGTAAATACGAAAAAATAATATTTATCTCATAATTTTCAGTCATACTGTAACATTTCGAAATATACTGTTAATGACTTAGGCCAGTACAATAATTCTCTGCCGGTACATGTCGTTTCTCCTAGTTAGATTAACGCGTATGACTAGTTCCAGTAGTGATTTGGAAAGAGCATTTAATTTTCTATAATTCTGCATACTTAGTCCAAAACACATAATTTTGGAGATGTTCCAGTAATGATTCCGACCGACGATATATATTATTGCCATGAATTTTTTATCATATAATTTTTCATATCCAAAACCAACCATTTAGCTGGCAGGGGGGGGGACACTTGACTAACAAAAAATAGCACTTTAAAGCTTAATATTACGCAAACGGATCCCTTAACTGAAAAATGGTTTTGACAAACCCTCAATATTTTTGAACGGCCTATCCAACGATACCCCACACTATGGAATAGACGAGAAAAAAAAATATCATACCCATTTCACGTGTAAGGGAGGTACCCTAAAAAAAAATGTTTTTCATAATTTTATTTTACCATTTTTTCGGCATGATTGATATGTATACCCATGCCAAATTACAGCTTTCTAGGACTAAGCGTCTCTGAGCTAAGCTGGGGACAGACGGACGGACGGACAGACAGACAGACAGACAGACAGACAGACGGACGGACATGGCGAAACTATAAGTGTTCCTTGTTTACTACGGAACCCTAAAAAGGAATATTAATATCAATAGCATAGTATCATCATAACTTATAGCTGCCAATAGTGCCGCATAAGTGGAACAACACAGTCACATTATTTTTTCAATATGGTAAGTAACATGAGTCTTAACTTTCCTTGCGGTAAGCAAACAGATCCAAACTGCAGAATTTTTTATTAAAATTGTTCGTAAGGCGACGAAGAGGCTATTTTGTTAAGTTATTAACACTCAGTTGCAGAAACGATCTTTAAATTTTAAAGACTACATTAAACACTAATGTAGCATTAAATCATTGCACAAAACCATTTTTTATTTTATTTTAATGCTCCATTAAATTTAACTAATGAAATGTCAAACCTAATGAAACCGGCCATTTTAAACACTTTTACGTTGCACGTAACTTCATTAGCGCCCATTAGCAGGTGGTGAACTTTAAGTTTGACATTTCAGATTTTTTAATTTTAATGGGCCGAAAAGCATCCATTAAGAGCAACATTAGTGTTTTCTACGGTACTTGAATGCATTTCTGTAATTGAAAGATGTCTTTAACCAGTCTTTCGTCATTATCTGATTCTTATTTAGTAGATTTACCTCGCCGTCGAATCCCAGACCGAGTGAATTCATTTTTAAAACATGATGGAAAAGAGTTTCGTGTAAAGTATAGAATTTCCAAGGAGGCAGTTCTTCAAATTTGTAACCTATTTGATTAAGATTTAGAACCAGTGACGCAAAGAAATAAATCCATTAATGGCCTGACACAGCTTTTAATATGTTCGAGATTTTTCGCCACTGGATCTTTCCAGCAAGTAGGTATTGGGTGATTTAATAAACATAAATAAATCAACAGTTTGTCGGAAACAGGTTGGGTCGGGTTGTTTGTCAGTTTGTTTATACAAAAAGTATCCCGTGAGCTAGCAAAATTAAGCCACCTCTATATTAAAATGCCAGACCGGACGGAACTACGTAGAGTTGCAGAAGGTTTTTATGAAATTGATGGATTTCCACGTGTGGCCGGAGCTCTAGACTGCACACATGTTAAAATTATTAGATTAAGGGGGATGCGCTAAAGTAGCCCGCAAAATTCAAATTTTATTACGTTTTTTGCAATTTGCAGGTCAGTAACACGTATGTTGATCTAATTATGATTCGCGGCCATAACCAATATGGCTTTACAGAATTATAATCATTAGAATATGAATCAGAAGTATAAAAATTGCAAAAAACGTTGGTAAATTTGAATTTCGCGGGCTACCTTAGCGCATCCCCCTTAAACCAGATTATTTAAACTACATTAAACCACAGAGTACACTGAATACACATAAATCAACTACATTTACTTTATTTTATTCTAAAATTGTGGTGTACTTGTACGTACGGATAATAACAGAACGCAAATGTTCACTCTTTTCGTTCAATATGGTAATTTGTTCCTGGCAATATTGTTTAAAGTCTTCTTTAACTAAAGTGGCATTAAAAATGTCTAATGCTATCTAAAATTTGTTTGTGCAACTTCATTAAAGTAATGAATTCATTAGCGATAATGCTGCTTTATGTAATGAAGTGTTAATGGTGAGCTTTCTGCAACTGAGTGTATAACACTCAGTTGCAGAAAGCTCACCATTAACATTGCCAGGAACAAATTACCATATTGAACGAAAAGAGTGAACATTTGCGTTCTGTTATTATCCGTACGTACAAGTACACCACAATTTTAGCATAAAATAAAGTAAATTTAGTTGATTTATGTGTATTCAGTGTACTCTGTGGTTTAATCTAGTTTAAATAATCTGGTTTATGGGGATGCGCTAAGGTAGCCCGCGAAATTCAAATTTACCAACGTTTTTTGCAATTTTTATACTTCTGATTCATATTCTAATGATTATAATTCTGTAAAGCCTTAAGGGTTATGGCCGCGAATCATAATTAGATCAACATACAACGTGTTACTGACCTGCAAATTACAAAAATCGTAATAAAATTTGAATTTCGCGGGCTACCTTAGCGCATCCCCCTTATTCTAATAATTTTAACATTTGTGCAGTCTAGAGCTTCTGCCACACGTGAAAATCCATCAATTTCATAAAAACCTTCTGCAACTCTACGTAGTTCTGTCCGGTCTGGCATTTTAATATAGAGGTGGCTTAATTTTGCTAGTTCACGGGATACTTTTTGTATAAACAAACTGACAAACAACCCGACCTAACCTGTTTCCGACAAACTGTTTAAATCACCCAATACTTGCTGGAAAGATCCAGTGGAGAAAAATCTCAAACATATTAAAAGCTGTGTGAGCTGTTAATGCCATTAATGGATTTTTTTCTTTGCGTCACTGGTTCTAAATCTTAATCAAGTAGGTTACAAATTTGAAGAACTGCCTCCTTGGAAATTCTATACCTTACACGAAACTCTTCTCCATCATGTTTTAAAAATAAATTCACTCGGTCTGGGATTCGACGGCGAGGTAAATCTACTAAATAAGAATCAGATAATGACGAAAGACTGGTTAAAGACATCTTTTAATTACAGAAATGCATTAAAGTACCGTAGAAAACACTAATGTTGCTCTTTAATGGATGCTTTTCGGCCCATTAAAATAAAAAAATCTGAAATGTCAAACTTAAAGTTCACCACCTGCTAATGGGCGCTAATGAAGTTACGTGCAACGTAAAAGTGTTTAAAATGGCCGGTTTCATTAGGTTTGACATTTCATTAGTTAAATTATAATGGAGCATTAAAATAAAATAAAAAATGGGTTTGTGCAATGATTTAATGCTACATTAGTGTTTAATGTAGTCTTTAAAATTTAAAGATCGTTTCTGCAACTGAGTGTTGAGTCCTAAATCCTAAATATTAATTTCTTTCCATTTATTCGCAATGAAAAATTGTTTTAAAGCTTGTTTTTTTCTTAATGTTTTATTATACATTGTTTAAAACTTGTTTTTAAACACGTAATAAAAAACACGGTTTTAAATAAAACTGTTTTAAACACGTGTTTTAAAATGCCTTGTTTTATAATCATGCCAACCCTGACTTTATACAATCTCATGCAGTCGGAAGCAATAGTTATTTATTGTTGAAGAAGATGCTTGTTATTATCTTTTCAGATCATTATTATGTGTTTTTTGCAGTCGGGTTGTTACATTTTTTAATAACTACAGCCGCCCTATCTGAAGGACACTCAAATACATAATTATCTATAGTCGAAAGACATCTAGTTTCAAAGATTGTATTTGCAAATTCATAAAAAAAAAACACTTATCAGTACCTAGGTAGAGTGCTTGTTAAAAATAAGATAGTAATTAGACATTTCTAATTTCAACACTGTTGACGATCGGGAAAAAAAAGGTCTCATTCGTTCGCACGACAATTTTTCGACTATTCCTGATCAGTAATACCCCTGTCGATAACACTGTTGACAATCGGGAACAAAGGTTCCGTTCGTTCACAGTGTTGACGAACGGAACTTTTTTTTCCCGTCAAGAGTCAAGGTGTAGAAAAGTGGAGTTAAATTAAAGACCACGCGGATTTTTTAAATGCTTTAATTAAGACTTTCAAAGTAAAAAATTAACAACAAAATAAAAATAAATACATCTTTTTTACTCTACAATCAGTATGTTTTACAGTAATTACAATGAATAATATTTTTATACTTACTTAAAATTAGTTAAGAAAACTGGGTAATACGATACCCCTTGGTAAGTAAGACTGGTAATCCGACTACTTATTGTCTTATTTTACGCCTAAAACATCGCAGGAATCAATCTGTGCAGATACAGAACAACGTAATTTTTAGGTCGATAACATTGTGTTCAAACTACTACGGATTAAGGTTTTAATCCGTTCCATATGTTTGATAATCATTAATAGATAACAGTAACGAGTAATTATTGCCGTGAAATACAATCATTTTAGTACGAGCTAGATAAGAATCGTGGTGCAAAGTTTAGCTAGTCCTGGCTGGCTAGCCCCTAATGCGGTGGAGGTTTTGTTACACGAGCGAAAATTTTACAACCCCTACTGTTTAGCGTAATCAGTCTATTATGTTTCCACTGCTGGGACACAGGCCTCCTCTCGGTGAGAGGGAGTGGCCCGTAATCTACCACGCGGGCCCAGTGCGGGTTGGTAGATGTCACAAGTCTTCCAATTTTTGGTTCTAGGACATGCCGGTTTCCTCACGATGTTTTCCTTCACCGTTTTGAGAGCAGTGGTGATGAAATAATTTACACAAAGTAAAGCGCCTGTCTGGGTTCGAACCTACGACCTCAACTGGTAAGCCGCGGCCATTACTACTGGGCCATCAATGCTACCCTACTATTTGTAAGCATGAAAATGGGTCATCGTAACTTTCCATTAAAATTGTAGAAGCCATTTTAGAATTTTACGCCCGACTTATTTTTGACTTTTACTTGGAGAAACTACGCGCTTTCTTGTTAGCACTCTGCAGTCTGCAGCCATTTCCCTAATTTGAAGCGTAATGAGTTTCTTGTTCCTAATTTGCGAGGCGTCTGAAATCTGAGTACCTGCTCTGCTACTAAATAGGAAATATCAAGATGTTGTCCTTAAATTTGTGGGTTTAAAAAAAATGTTTACTGCTCAGATTAGTTGGCTGAAATGTATGAAAAGCACCGACCCCAGCGTGGTTTGACCAGAATCGATTGCTCGAATGAACCCAAAGATTCACCATAGCCCCTGAAGCCTCATGTTTCATGAGACTACAGAGACTATTGTATATCAAAGAGTAGTACGGGGTGCGCGGTAATACTCGTAGTAGAGAGACGGGTTATATTTTTCTATGGATGGTTGCGAGGGTTGCGTCCAGTCCAGCTTCGCCGAGCTTCTTGAATGTATATATTATTAATTTTCTATATGACAGCGATGGTATTTGAATTTCTCATACATAACATAATCAGCCTACAATGTTCCAACTTCTCAAATTCAAACTCAAAACATTTATTTCAATTAAACCTATTACAGGCACTTTTGAATTGTCAAAGAGTCGGTCAGTTAGTCAGAAAGTTGAAGCTATTTGCCCATTCCAAAACGTAGATCTCTATGGAGAAGAACAGGCAAGAAAATCCAAGAACACTCTTATAAATCAAGATATTACAAAATCCTGGGTACATTATTCTTGTTGCTTCTATATATGTGAGAATAATGTAAAACACACAAAATATAAGATTAAAAGATTATAAATAAGCCCTGGCAGTTAAGAGAAGACCAGTCTCAACTGACGGCGCCCGTTCACGAGTATGACGCGTGGATCAGCACCATCCAACTCAACCATTTTGTAGGGAACCGAATGATCCAACACAAGACAAAATCATTATTACCTATTGAAGTAAGTATTCAACAACTAAAACTTGATTACATTTTATATAATCGTTACGATTGATATGTCAGAACATAAAAAAGGGGGGAAGATCCTTCTGGGACACAGAACTCCGTGAGAGGAAGTGGGCCGTAATCCACCACGCGTGCCTAGTACGGGTTGGTAGGAATTTATCTGCTTTTCAAAAACCGGTTGTTAGTTAGCTATAGCCCGAAATCGAACATAGCCGGCCCATCGCCGCTTCAGCTTGATTATTCTAGTTCAAGTTTGGCTCTCTATTGTAAAAAAAAACGTACAGATTTGACAGAATGAAATTAATGAAGTCACTCGAGCCGCCATGGCAGAATGTCCCGTTATGACAATTTAAATTAAATTGCGATAATTAAACGAAAATTTAGTTCTGTGGCGGATTTAAATCGCGACATGCGAACTACGCATCACACTGACGTCACGCAAAATCCTGCATCGCGCAAGCAGAGTTTACCGCGCGACTAGCATATATACAAAGTCCCGATATCAATCGTCGGGCAGTTGCCCACCAGACACAACACCCGTCTGGTCGGAGGATCCTATACCTACCTATTCTGTAGAGGATGAGTGAACTTTACACCCTTTCTATTTATTTTTAGGGTGGGAAATTATCAAATAACTTCTCACAGGCAGAGCGGGAGGGCGTGTCAGACTTTTACTGACTAAAACCCACCCGTGTTCCTTCCATTGCCTGTGTGCCAGGGCCACGATATCCCTTTCGGACAAACTCGCAACCCTGGCAGGTATTGGTCCTAACGGACCCCGTCAGTTGATGCTGACATCTCTTTGAGGCGCGCGTGGATCACAGCGCGCCTTCGACCCGGGCCTGGTCCTTGTCGGACGGCGAGCTACCCATCACTCACCGTCCGCAAGCCCGCGCCTACGGTGGCCGGAAATTGGCTTGCGACTCCCTCGGGGCGTCTCCTGCGGCGACTAGGGGGGCGAGGGCGCGAACCTTGCCTCTCCCTCATGCGTTCCGCCTCCTCCTTCGCCAGCATTACTGCTTCGCAGAAGGAGGTGACGGCCTCCCATGCACTCTCGCTCCGAACCATGGCCTGAACCAGGACCGGACGCGAGAGATCGTCGCCGCCGATCGCCTCCGTGAGGAAACAGCGGTGCTCCGCCCAAGCCGGGCAGACCTCGACCGTATGCTCCACCCTGTCGAACTTTACACCCTGTTCCTCATACCTCTATTAATAGTTCTGTATGCTGTTAATATTTCGCTAAAATATTCATATTTTTAATTAGGAAAATAAACCACAAGGAACATTACTGATTGGTTTCTCAAAAACTGTCAACTGGCCTACTTATTCCTGACGGTAAAATCAACAACGAATTATCAGAAATCTAATCAAAACTTCCAGTATTTGTTTGCTCATCACATTTTATGGGTCGTTAAACATCTGCGACCATTCAGGAAACATTTATGTAATTATTCAGTCATTAAGTTTTCTTTTTTTTGCAAAATGGTTGTTGTCGTATTTTTTGCAATAATTTGCAATCGAAACCATTTAACCGAGGTACTTACTAAAAGTTTTTTTTTTTCTCTTCGATTTTAAGCATTCTTTGAGTTTTATTAATCGAGGAGGACTAACGTTTTTATTTTCTTTACCAATTATTATAATAAACAATAAATCATGTGACGGTATTTACATACACATTTATGATTTAATTCTTATTATTTCTACTTATAGTTTTTTTATCTTTTTATGAAATAAAATTTAAAAATTGTGTCGTCAAATGTCAATAGAAAGCACTGAACCTGTTACTCTAGAAACATTTGTAGCATTTACCTAACTTTTGAACATTTTTATAACATAAAATGAATAAAATCACGCCTTTATTCCTCGAAGGGTTAGGCAGAGATGTACCCCACACACAGTACACCCACATTTCACCAGTTATGTTTTTGTCCGACGCATCAGGGGGCGAGTCTATCGCCATCAATGGGGCACAAATCCAGTCTCCGGGCTGCAACTGGGAAATTCCACATCGAAAAACCCAATAACACCAGGCCCAACCCGGGAATCGAACTCAGAACCTCATGCTCAGCAGTGACGCTTGCTGCCGACCAGTGAGGGAGACATTTATTTATAATCGTCCTTTATTAACGACATGACCGCAGACTCGCAGTAGTGTAGGTAGGTCTAGGTACCCATTGTCGTTTATTAAAAGATGCAAAGGCAGGAATGCATATTTTCATAGGAACAGAAGGATCTCTACTTCCGGCCTTACATTGTTTCCATATTAATGAATAGTCCAGAGAAATCCCGGAACCGAAAGTACTGGATTTCCCGGAAGTTTGCGTCTTTTAGAAACCGGGATTTTCAAAACCAAATCCCGGTTCTTTCGGGAAAAGATACTTCGCGTTTAGAATATTTCTAATTTTATAACCGCATAACCCATAAATCATAATTACAGTAAAGGTAAGTGAATACAATATTTTTTTTTTTTTTCATTCAAAAAGTTACTCGTTTTTACTTTGAATTCAAGATACAGAAAATAAATCCCGATAGAGGTCTAGTTTTTAAATCAGTTTTTAGAAACTTAAGCCACTCTCGTGGCTATTATGCTTGAGCTGTAATTTATAACACTCTACTCAATTTCAGTCATGTTCCATAAGACCCAGGTCAACCAAAAATGTTAAGGTGGTACTTGGCATTATAGTGACAAATTATCAAAAAAAAAACGTCCACAAACGTCAGAAAGAGAGAAAACATCAAAACTGATGTCAGGTGAAAATTATGAAAAAATCATTAAAGTAATCTATCTCCTATCTACTAAATGAGAAGGACCTTTTAAATTCATAATATTTGCATACAAATTAAAGTTCATACGCGGGAAATAACCGATCGGCGATTTTAATGCAATAAATATTTGCTAATTAAACAATTAAAACGTATGGTACGTGAACCTACATAATCTTCACTAACCTTGTTAATTCGACCGGCACAGTGATCGATCACTCGTTTTAAATAAAAAACAACAGGAAAGTGAACATAGGTTATTCACTGCTGTGCACAATACTTTATTTTAGAACCGGTCCTATTTTTTGCCGTCGTAATATTTGTCACCTGGTAAGTAGGTATACTCGGTATACTATACGTGATTATCATTGGCATAAAGATAAAATTTAATAAAGGTTTTGATTGATCACAGTCGACCAGGAACGGCAGGAACCTCCGATTTACAAAATTTTGCAGCATAATTTATTTAAAACACAAGCCTTCTCTTCCTTTTTTATTCGTTACTTCCCTTGGGATAGAAAAATCAATCTCGACCATAATGTGAAAATATTGTTTTAATCAATTGAATTCCACAAGGAGTTAGATAAACTGCATGGATCTATAAACATAAACAGTCATAGGGACTGCCGATAGAAGTGAAAACTTAAAACTATGCGTCATCATTCATCATCATCATTTCAGCCGAAAGACGTCTACTGCTGGACATAGGCCTTCACCAAAAAGGGGGGATTTGCCATAATCGCCACGCTTGGCAGGTGGGTTGGTAATCGCAGTATGGTTTTAAAAATGCATAAAGAACGCTGTTGCCCATTTTTTTGTAAGTCCCTTAGTCGCCTTTTACGACACCCATGGGAAGAAATGGGATGGTGCTATTCTTTACGTCCGGCACCAAACGGAAAACTATGCATAGTTATAGATAATTCTGTTAACATTAGCATGTTTGTGACGCGAACCTATAAGATTTTCCCCTACCGAAAATCGCTCAACGCGTCTAAGGAAGTTTTTACTTCAATAATCTGCAAGGTAAGATGCGGTCGGTCTGTGGATGTGACCGTTCTACCCAATCATATAAGTAAAAAACTTTTTACAAAAAAAAAAAAAATTGTAAAAAGTTTTTTTTATTTTTCACTTTTTAGTGGGTCAATTTGCATTTATCTAAGTTACAATAGCCTAATTTCAACGGCCTTTTACAAAATATTTATTTTCCCGATGCAGGGGCGTTAATAGTTGAGGAATTTTCCTGGTAATAACCAGGAGAACTAATGGTGACTTCATCCTATGCATTGTGACGAGCATAAATTGCTTAGCAACCAGATTAAAGTGACTAATCGAGTCGCAACAGTGAAATACTTATTGTTAAGTAGTTCCGGGGGCCATCTGTGGTCTTCACCATCAGTTCCACTTCACCAAACGGTGCTTTCCGAGTACAAATGCATGAGTTACTATAAAAAATACTGAAATCGATATAGGTGTGCCTATAAAATTTGAGGATTGCCCTCGATTTCCATAGGATCCCCTCATCTGATTGTGACTTGGTGACAATGGGACCACCTCGGGAGCATACCCTTTCAAACAAAAAAATAATTTTCAAAATCGGTCCACAAATGACGGAGCAATCGGTGAACAAACATAATCTAAAAATTAAATTTTAAAAAAACATACAGGCGAACATATTATAACCTCCTCCTTTTTGGAAGTCGGTTAAAAACACGTAGATAGGTTACCTACTCAACATACCATCTTCAAAAACAGCACAACTTCGCACTATTAGCACGTGGAAGTAGGTCGGCATGTCGTAATTATCACGAGCGAAAAAGAGACACGACGAAGAAAATGTTAGTAATTAGCCATATTTTGACGTGCCACTTGCGGAGCGTGTATAACCTATCTACCTCTTTTTAGTTATAATATAATTGATTCTACCATATTTACAGATACTCCAGTCCTAAGTGCTTTGGAGACTATGACGTAGATACTCTCCAAAGCTCTCAAGAGTGGACCGTGTACTTCAACCGTACCGTAGTATAACCTTAACCGGATACTACATTTCGGTTACTTTCTTATTAAGATTCTACAACACATAATATCATAGCATAAACCTCAGTTATAGCATAAATACTGCAGCATTAATTTTGAAGTAAATGTAATGGTAAAGTTGAGGAAACATTTTAATTGCAGACGCCAACAGGTCAAGCCACCCGAAACTGTCAAATTTTCCCAATTAACCTTGAACCTTATGCTGTAGGGATAAAGTTGAAAACCTATTACAGAAATTTGACAGATTGTAGTAGCTTGATGTGCTGGCGTCTGTACTGTTTGACCAAAACACGATTCCATAAAATTTTCTTTATAGAAAAAATTACAAAGCTACGTCCAAACCGAACAATAAACCGCTAGTATCAAAACAGTACTTCAAATTAGATCATGAAACTTTGCATAATAACTGAACTAAATATAAAGCCGATAATATTTTTTTTGTTAATTACCATTCTTTTCACCGTAAAAAGAAATTAACTATCAAACTAGTAAAAAAACTATCGGCGCCTTGGACTCTTCTCCCTGCCACCCTATCTCGCTTGCTCACGTGGCTGCGAGCAGTAATGTGCCAGCGAGGTAGAGTGAGGTGGCGCGGATGTTTTATTGACTCTTAATACACACTGTGTAATCGATGTCAACGCGCAAACTGTTGCCATAAATTAAGAGGTACTAGGCTACTAGCGTTGAAATTTTAAAAAGATATTGTGTTTCATACAAAAGGCAATACCTACTCGGTCAAAATGTACTGAATTCATGATAACAGATTTATCCATTCGTATGTATAAAACCAGTCACACAAAGATCAATGTTAATGTCCCAATAAAGGGACATTAACATTGGCCAAGGCTATACTCGTACATATATATTTATATACATCTTATTAATTAAAGTCGCTTTTCGTGTCTGCGAGAGGAACAACTTGTGTTCTTCTAAACTACTTTCACTATCTTTCAGAGAATTTATTGCGGAAGGTTTATAAGTATATTAGATTAATATTAAACTTACATATAATAAAGAAATCTCCATGTTTGTTAAGTCGTAAAATCCGTGCGAGCCGATGGCGAGTCGCTAGTTCAGTTAATTAATACTGTTATCATAACAGAAATATTAAGTGATATGTTCATCTTGATGAATAACTTGTTTAAATGTTATCGACATGGTAATTGGCCTGACCTATTAACAATGCACTGTTGTTCCTTCCTGCCTGAGTGAAGATGGTCTGAGCCAAAATGATCACATCATCAATGGGGAGATTATATGCCGGGTGGTCTTGAAATAATTATTAAACTTAATCCCCCTTATTACAAAACAAGGTTTATCTTCAGACCCAGGTTTAAAACATGGAGCCATATTTGAATTTCGAACTTTATTCCGACTATGGTAAAGTTCCTAAACACAAAACTGACAACTTAGTACCGAACTAAGTTTTCAATTTTGTAAAAAGAACGGTATTTCAATCACTGTTACGTTCTTATTACAAAAACTGACTCCATGGTTTAAGCCATGTCAAATATAAATCTTGTTTTGTAATAAGGCGGAATGAGTGTAATAATAAGCCGTTTTGGAGACTGGGTAGTTGGGATATGATAACTATGGATACGTCACCCATCGGATGTGCATGTGGCCTATCAAGGGTCATAAACCGGGCGTTCAAAAAGCGGTGTGGCGGCATGGCGGCATCTACGCCACATGCGAACTACGCATCAAAAACTTGAAGTCACACAAATCCTGCATCGCGCAAGCAGAGTTTACCACGCGACTGGAATATATACAACATCCCGACATCAACTGTCGGGCTGTTGCCCACCAGACACAACACCCGTCTGGTCGGAAGATTCCCCCTCTTCTATAGAGGATGGATGAACTTTACACCCTGTTCCTCATGCCTCTATAATTGTGACAGGCACAAGTAAGCTAGAATCACAATGATCCCCTAAGTGAGAATATTTGAGAGTCGTGTCGACCATCATTCATGCCATGGGCTGGATAAAAAAAATCAAGGAAGGGAACTTACCAGACACATAATGGGTAAGAACTATGTGTGACATGGATGTGTCTTATTAAAGTTTACGAGCTGCAATTAAAGGACTCTAAAACTACCAATAAGTGCCAGTTATAATTCCAAAAAGAACTTAGCCAAAGTCACAAAGAAGAGGGTCCAACCTACCGTAGCCCACTTGGAAGTCTCTGAACCACCTCCAAATCCAAGTTGACCATGCAAATACAACCTCGCGACGTGGGGCTATCTCGACAGTACGGCACCAGGGTGTGGGTGAAGCTGTGGCGGCCTCTGTGTCCCAAAAAATGCAGCCGTAGCGACTTTTGCGCTGCCACCAACGATGCCGTTGAAGTGGCGAAGTTTTGGGTCAGCAAAATTTAATTCTTAAACTGTCGTACCATCAATACAACGAAAAAGACAAAGATTTTAAGTATATTTGCAAGTCGTGATACTGATCAGCACAACATGCACTAGATAAAGTTAGAAAACCAGGCCAACTTACCAACAGTCATGAAGAGTAGTTTGCATCCAGCTTCCAGATTGTACCTTGAGGGTTCAGTCTCGTGGAGCCGATGGTAGATGATGTCGTAGCCTTCGCATGACTTGCCCGGCAGAACAGAGAACTCCCTGCAAATAAAACAGATACATACTAAGTAAATCTGGTCGAAAAGTTCTGGCAACTTGCGAAGATATTTTGTTTGTCACTGGTTTAGTACTGAATCCATGTTTTACATGACAACTTTCTAGACACATTTTCGTTTATGCTCGAATACAGTTTTTCTCAGTTTACTCACAAGTTTGCTCAAACATTGCGCCACTATTTTCGAAATGAAACGGTATCCTTACTAATAAGCTGATCACGACACGAGGTCGCGTGTGCAACAAGCTCAGCTCGTTCAACGAAACATGCTCGCTAAGCTGTACACAAACATCCTAACTAATATTATAAATGCGAAAGTGACTTTGATTGTTTGTTACGCTTTCACGCTATACCGGCTGAACAGATTTGGATGTAAGTTGGCACATGGGTAGACCATGACTTAGGAGGATACTTACCGTAAAGTCAAACCCCGATGCCATAATTTCCATGACAGCCGTCCCGGCGGCCGTTATGTGGCGGCCGCCGCTGTTGTGGAAACCGTACCTTTACATACCACAATCGGCATGGTTTCAGCTAGTCATGGTAAAGTACATTGTGCACCGAGGAGAGAAAATGACCTATTACTAACGAGGGTGTAGTTTGAGGCCCGAGGCTAGACCGAGGGCCTTAAGGCGGATGCCTAGACAGGCCTCGCCATACATTTTTCAGGGGTTGTAATCTCCGTAAATAAACGGTTTCTGCAGAATAAAAGCAAGTATAATGAGACTTTATAATGTATTATGTTCGCCTAACGCCAAAATTTTATTAAAAAAACAGTATTTCTAGGAGAATTAGACCCAATAAAAAACGAAAAATCTTTACATGTGTGAGTGACCTGAATCGCGCCATCTAACAGAAATTTGAAGAACCACCAAGAAAGAGTTATTTGCTGTTGTGTTACGAGTTTACGTTCGGTAAACATTTATAATAGATGGCGCTTCGAAATTTCGTTCGAAAATTGGAACAAGCGCCAAGGTTACACGTCGAGTGACCGGCGATGCGACGTTGCCATTCAGACGCACCCCGCGTTGTTGCCAAATTGCTCCAGTCAGTCCATGCGTGATTGTCTTGACAACTTGCGAATCGTTTCCAAAATTGTGTTTCTAGAAAGTTAGCGCCGGCGCGCGGGTTTGCCCGCGGGTTTTACATTTTATGATTGATAAAATGTTTTTTATTAGGGAATGAGAAAGAATGCTAGAAAGTGAAAAAAAATATCTGCGATCTGCATTTGGTTCACACAGATACAATACTAATGTAATTATTGTATTATCTACTTTAAATATAAAGTACCTAAAGATTTAAAAATCTTTCTACTGAATGTAAGTAGGTACTGATAATACATTTTCTGACACGGTTAGGTACTAATTCATTGGTTTGGGTTGAATAAAATCAGAGAATAGAAGTTCATGTAAACTTAGGGTATACCTAAATCAGGCGATCAGCGTAGGCAATTTTACCAATTTTTTTTCTAATTACCTACCTACGCAATGGTGACACGTAGGTACTACTTACATCTATTGATTGAATCATATTTAATTTATGTGAAACCATCAAGATAAGTGAATACACAGACAAACCACATTGATTTTTCATAACAATTGCACATTTTATTATTATTAGCACACGTCAAAGTGCGTCGAGATAAATTGGTCTTGCCATCTAAGAAGTTTACCAAGAAAAAGGGGAAATAAAACATAGGGCAGTATTTTAGTAGTAAGTTGTAGGATGTTCTGATATTTAAAACGATGAATGATATAGGTACACCAGTGGTGGCTCTGACTTACAAGTCAGAGCCACCACTGCTGTACATCATTCATTTATGGTTGTAGCTAAGTAAGTAGTAAGCACCATTCAGGTTTAGAATTGGTGACTGGGGCTACTACTGAGAACCATTCATACGAGTGCCATCCGTGAAAGAGTTTTTATTTAAAAGTGAAGTGTTTTTGTGTTTTATTGACGGTAAGTGTTATTTTTATGTACAAAGGATGCTTTTCTGCTTGAAGGTGATACAGAGTTATATTATAATAGTAATAACCCTTAAAACTTAAAAAAGTGTAAGATTTAGAAGAGGAAATACAAAATCAAACGTTAGCAACACTCGTTGATTGTCATCACATCACATACCTACCTACTCTAAATTTCAAATATTTCCCCCTAATAGGGACGTCAATTCTCTCTAAAAAATGGCTGTATGGTCTCAGCTCACTTTGCCTGTCCCAGAGGGACGAAAGGAACCAAAAAAAAACTCTCCGAAAAAGATCCGTTACTGAATTGATTCGAAAGAAATATGAAAAATCGATTCACAAATAAAGAAATAATTTTCCAAAAATCAATCATTTGTTTTCGATGAAATTCGCAATGTAGGGGTTTACGGGGTGTACGTTACCCTAGCAAGAAAGTGTCTCCTATAGTTATATGAGTGGAACGTATAGTTGGTGCCTAATCTGCTGTAAATGTGCCCCTACATAAAAAATTGGTGCCCCTTGTCGTTTTGAAAAAAAAAACGAAAAATCGATTCCTGCTAGGGTAACGTACACGTTTACGAGGGCGAAAAAACGATCGATGAGCGAAAAGAATTTAACTAGTCTCATATTGGAAAAAAACCGTATTTTTACGCAAAAGGATTTGCACTGGATATGGTTCGTAATTTTCCCGCCACCACAATTCTTAACAATTCAAAAAAACAAAATACTGATGTTCTAGGGTGAAATATCGATTCCCTGTATCGATTCAGTACTAGATATCGATTTGAAAAAACGTTTTTATTTGTTCCAAAAAATCGATTCTTTGCTCAATCGATCTCAGATTGACATCTCTATTTGGTCTGTTCTCATGTTCTGTCAGTTGTTTTGCAAATTTTCACACACAGCTTGACAGCTTGATTGATGGTGACAAATGGTGGTGTTATTTCTGACTAATACAAATTTCTTGAAGCATTTCATAATTACGATACTTTTGCTGTTGTGTTTAATTATTATTTTTGATTACAGATTGAATTGCAACTCTGCCTAAGATGAATCCGACTAATAAACTTGCCTATATACGACATATGTATTCAGGGCCGCGAAAATCACGGAAAAAAGTGCAAGCAACATTGAAAAGATATCATGGAAATTCTTCTAATGATTTTTAGTGAGTCATCAGCCATCAGGTCTATTTATTGATGAAGACTTTGGATTCTTAGCAGCTAGCCCTGATGGTAAGATTATTCAATAATAAAAATATACAAATAACTAGCTTTTGCCTGTGGTTCCTCCCCCATGGATCTTGTGTGTCGCGTGGATTTTTTAATTTGGTTCAGTGGCGTAGGCCTAAAAACTGTTCTTTTTTACAGGTATTATAGAAGCAGAAAATACTATTGTAGAAATAAAATGTTTTCTCTCCTTGAAAAGGAAATCTCAAAATATTAGAGAAGCATCAGAAAATAGAAATTTTCCTATTCATTTGGAAAACGATGTTTTAGTTATGAACAAAAAGCATAATTATTATTATCAAGTAAGTAACAAAGATCATTATTTCTTGGTTCATGTATGTATAAATATAATGTATTTCTTGGATTGTTTCTCAGCTATTATTATTTTGATTCTAGGTCCAGGGTCAATTGCAAATTACCAAAATGAGTAAATGTTACTTCATTTGCTTTATATCTGTCACCCAACCATTGACTGTCATAGAAGTTAACCGGGATGAGGAATTTATCAACGCTATGATGCCAAAGTTGGTAACATTTTTCAAAACATGTGTACTGCCGGAAATTATTTTGAGACGAGTTGAGAAAAATGCTAATGTCTAGACATCAAGGAATTAAAAGGTATGAAAATATAAGTCTTACTCATTTCGTAACTTAATCCTCAGGTTTCTGAGGTGTGGGTTCAGTAAGAATAGTCTAACAAAACTGTGTAAATTCATTTGTTGCAGCGAAAACTATGTCTCCCAGCAATTGATTCAGATCGCACGGAAATGATATAAATGGAAGTAAAAAGTGACAAGCAGAAGATTGATACTGCGCGGCGACGGCGGCGCAGCAAAAAGTAGCGTGTAGAAGAGAAGATATTTTATTATAGTATTTTTTATGTATCTTTGTATGGTGGTACGAGTCGATGGTTCGAATCCAAGCAGACACTTTGCTTTGTGTAAATTATTTCATCACCACTGTTCAGAGGAGGCCTGAGTCTCAGCAGTGGGAACATTATAGACTAATTATTATGCTATTTTTTTACGTAGCGATGTATAGTTTATGTTATTTGTTAGTTTATAAGATTTTTCTGTGTACATATGTTTCACTCATGTATTTAGGTACCAGCCAAACAATTCAATTGTAAAAGAATATTTATTGTTCAAAGTTGTATAATAAGTGGGTATTCTTGAAACATAAATGTTATGGTTAGCTAGCAACCACTTTTGTGTTGTGTAAGATACTTACACTTACGTGTGATGTTACATAAATTGTTATCTACGTACATAATTCTTTCTAATACTAAATTCAGAATCATAATTGTAAATATCAAAATATTATAAAAAGGATGTTATCTTTGTGTGGTGGTACGAGTCGATGGTTCGAATCAAACCAGAAAATATTTAGGTAAATGCAGTGAGAGTAAATAAAACGATATTTGTATGAAAATATTAACCATATATAAAGATTATTAATTTATAGTAAGATACAATAAAACGCTTTACAATTGAATACATAATCTTTTATTTATTTAGTACAGGTCACAATTTATTTACACGTTAGGTACTATTTAGGTTCAGTCACATTACAACAACCTATTTATGTACAATATACCTTTATTACCCAAAATAATTTATCTGAATAATTTGATAAGGTGAAAAGGTATCTGATATCGAGCCTAGAAACAAAAGTATGCATAGGTAACCCAATAATTATATTATTAAGAAATAGATTGGAACATAACAATCCTCTAGTAATTTAAAGTATGCTTAATTAGTAAATTAATATTTGTTTTCAGTTTTTGCTATACTGTAAGGATATTCATCATATAAATAATTTGGTCCTCTTTCTTTAAAATTAACACCATCTGGACATTTTAATTTCCAACCATGTTTGAATAAAACGACATCTAGTGGAGTCGGAAGTTACTACTATTTACTTTGCATGTGTGTGTAAAGAGTAAATTCATGCGGCTAAATCATTATTATGTTCTAATCTTTGTATGATACCAGTTAACAAGCACAGTGATGATCTAAAAAAATCAAGTTAATGCCCTAGGTTTCGCTAAGAATAAAGTTGTTTATTAAAAATGTCTATGTTAAGTGTAAAAATTGAAAATGTTCGAAATTGTGGATGTGTCGCCATCTAGCGACAAAATGGCAGTGAGATCATCTATGCTTCCACCTTAATACAAACGAGTTAGGAATCGCACTTTCATCTGAGTGATACAGGCCCGTATTAATAGAGCGTTACTCAGTACTCAAGCATTACTTAAGACTAGATTCAAGCCATTTGATTGGTTGAAACTAGTCCTAAGTAGTGCTTGAGTACTGAGTAACGCTCTATTAATACGGGCCACAGAGTGCTTTATACTATACTTACGAGAAAATATAAGACATTTTTTTTTAACTGGCGGCGTCATTAAATCTTTACTATCAGTAATAAACGGCACTGACACTCAGTTGCAGAAAGCTCACCATTAACACTTCATTACATAAAGCAGCATTATCGCTAATAAATTCATTACTTTAATGAAGTTGCACAAACAAATTTTAGATGGCATTAGACATTTTTAATGCCACTTTAGTTAAAGAAGACTTTAAACAATATTGCCAGGAACAAATTACCATATTGAACGAAAAGAGTGAACATTTGCGTTCTGTTATTATCCGTACGTACAAGTACACCACAATTTTAGCATAAAATAAAGTAAATGTAGTTGATTTATGTGTATTCAGTGCACTCTGTGGTTTAATCTAGTTTAAATAATCTGGTTTAAGGTGGATGCGCTAAGGTAGCCCGCGAAATTCAAAATTACCAACGTTTTTTGCAAATGTTATACTTCTGATTCATATTCTAATGATTATAATTCTGTAAAGCCATATTGGTTATGGCCGCGAATCATAATTAGATCAACATACAACGTGTTAAGGTTTCTACATACCGGGGCGACTAGTCGCGCGACGCGACGCGACACAAAGGCACCGCTCGTCCCGCGACACGCGGGGCCTTTGTGCCGTGTCGCGTCGCGCGACAAGTCGCGCTGGTATGTAGAAGCCTTTACTGACCTGCAAATTACAAAAAACGTAATAAAGTTTGAATTTCGTGGGCTACCTTAGCGCATCCCCCTTATTCTAATAATTTTAACATGACATGTGTGCAGTCTAGAGCTCCTGCCATACGTGGAAATACATCAATTTCATAAAAACCTTCTGCAACTCTACGTAGTTCCGTCCGGTCTGGCATTTTAATATAGAGGTGGCTTAATTTTACTAGTTCACGGGATACTTTTTGTATAAACAAACTGACAAACAACCCGACCCAACCTGTTTCCGACAAACTGTTGATTTATTTATGTTTAATAAATCACCCAATACTTGCTGGAAATATCCAGTGGCGAAAAATCTCAAACATATTAAAGCTGTGTCAGGCCATTAATGGATTTATTTCTTTGCGTCACTGGTTCAAAATCTTAATCAAGTAGGTTACAAATTTGAAGAACTGCCTCCTTGGAAATTCTATACCTTACACGAAACTCTTCTCCATCATGTTTTAAAAATAAATTCACTCGGTCTGGGATTCGACGGCGAGGTAAATCTACTAAATAAGAATCAGATAATGACGAAAGACTGGTTAAAGACATCTTTCAATTACAGAAATGCATTCAAGTACCGTAGAAAACACTAATGTTGCTCTTTAATGGATGCTTTTCGGCCCATTAAAATAAAAAAATCTGAAATGTCATACTTAAAGTTCACCACCTGCTAATGGGCGCTAATGAAGTTACGTGCAACGTAAAAGTGTTTAAAATGGCCGGTTTCATTAGGTTTGACATTTCATTAGTTAAATTTAATGGAGCATTAAAATAAAATAAAAAATGGTTTTGTGCAATGATTTAATGCTACATTAGTGTTTAATGTAGTCTTTAAAATTTAAAGATCGTTTCTGCAACTGAGTGTGAGAGTAGAACGTAAACACAAATTGAAAATTCAAATAAATAAAACAAAAGAAAGCTATCCACGCGCGCGCCCTCAGCGCGCGTCCGATTTCCGCTTGTTCTGAATTCTTTTTCATTTTATGTTTTTAAATCAATATTCAGTAAAAGTATGTAATATGTGGCCAGCCAGTAACACTTTGCGCTTGGTGATAAAAAACTTTTTCTTTCAACTACGTAGTAAAAGTAATGTTATCATTAATCACTACAAAACCGATCACAAAGGACGTATTTATTGCTTAGGACCATAACAGTGCAGAAATATTATATGTAATCTCATGGTTGCACAGTTTTTTTATTGTTTAAATGTTCCAAGTAAAAGTGCAAATTTCACTTATAATAACTGCACATTTAATAATTGTAAGTTTTAAATGTTTGAGGAGAAGATGAATTAAACTTTGTTTTCATTAAATTGAGTTTTTATTTTGAGTAGGTATTTTATTTACTTACCCGATTTGTTATGTCACACAGGGGGACGTCATTACGTCATTCGAGTGGTAATTGCTGAAAATCAGCACTGTTGACGATAAGTTTGTCCGAAGTCACAGTATTTTGCTGAGCAATGACCTGTTCTTGCGCAGATACGACGCACGGTTTACGTGTTTGTGATAAAGTTATTTGTTTGTTTCAAAAGTAGTTATTTTTCCACTCGGCAATCAGCATTTTGTTTTTATTTTGATTGTTTGTTTGTTGTCATTTGCCAGTGTCGCAACACCACAGAGTACTATGCAGTTTAAATTGTCTTTGGTCCCTGGCCCTGACATCTAGCAATAGACAAGATTGTCGAACTTTTTATTGTTTGATTGCGGGGCTTTTGGCTACTTTGTTTGTGTGCAGTTTGTGTTGTTTCATTGTAACGTGCGTTTTGTTTGTGCAGAATAAACGTCTTTTCTTTCTTCTTTCTAGGTATATTTTATCACGGTAGGTAGATCGGTAGTTGAAAGAAAAGTAGATTACGCAACTTGCTAAAGTGAGTAATTAATGCACTCGTGTTAAGGCTTCTACAGACCGGCGCGACACAACGCGTCGCGTCGCGAGTCGCGCCGGTCTGTAGAAGCCTTTAATTTAGTGCCCTCGCATGCGCCCCGCACCAACAGAACAATCCTGCATAGTGCATTGATAACTCAGTTTGCGCTCAATGCAACAATCTACTATTTGTCTTTTGACATTATACCTACTATACTAGCTGACCCGTGCCCACTCCGTTGGGCGGTAAATATTTTTACTCTATGACACTCACAAATAACGTGATTTTCTATGGGTAAAAGAATACCTACCCTACCTACCTACCTTACCTACCTACCTACCCTACCTACCTACCCTACCTACCTACCCTACCTACCTAACCTACCTACCTACCCTACCTACCTACCCTACCTACCTACCTACCCTACCTACCTACCTACCCTACCTACCTACCCTACCCTACCTACCTACCATATCTACCTACCTAAAAAAAAAAAAAAACTTCACATAAATCATCTACTAAATAGTCCGAACAAAGCCTAACCCTTATTTTATTGATAGGTGAGCCCGTTCTTGAGTTATAAAATTACAACGAAAAGTGGCATTGATTTTTATAGATATAGATTTAATTAGATTAGCTACTGAATTGCCCTAAATAAAAAAAACACAGCTCGATTTTCATTTACTTTTTCTGCCCGCTCAGCACGTTAACAATGGATTTTCATACACTTTTCCGACCCACACATTTGTACAACAGTAATGACGTACATTATACAATATGTAACAAAAACCCTGTTGTTCCTTCTACCTAAGTTTTAAGAATATACATACATACGTAATAAAGCCAGTCATTTATAAAAACTGTTCAACAAAAATAATTAAAATAAATATTTAATTATTAATATTTGTAATGTTTAACTGATTTCTTACCTCTTTAATTCTTTGATTTTGACTTCTCGACTAGCCAATGCTTATTTTTTTTTCAATTCGAATTAAACCAATGTTGTGCTTGTAGGTTGTATACGTCCCTAAAAGGAACAACAGTTACATACTGTATACCCTTCGGGGATTACAGGCGTCTTGTTATGAATACTCACTTCTATATGGCCTTAGTTTCAAAAAGCTGTCGACCAAATAGATTGCCATCAGCCGTAAAAAGCCTTCAGCACAGCTCTTGAAGTGGCCTTAAAACAAGGCCTCAAATGGTGCCAAAAGCAAGCAGGTGCAACCAACGCGAAAGTTATTGCCCACAACTCCCAACAAGCCTTGTTCTACGAAAAATGGGGAAATGGTCGTATATACATACGGCTACACATCAAGCTTTACATTTCCAGCTGCAGCATTTGAGCTGAATGGTGCTGATCCAAGCGTCATGTTCGTGAACGGGCGCTTTCAGTTGGGACTGGTCATCTCTTAGCTGCCATGGCTTATTTTTAATTATTTTAGTTTTGAATTTTTTTTGTGTTTTTAATCTTTTTATCACGGACGCTTCTGACGTTTTGCATCGTTCTCACATGTATAATTTCAATATGAATGATGTAACCAATACTTTGTATCAATGTTTTAATTTGAAAGAGTGTCCGTGGAGTTTTTTGCGCGTTCTTCCCCTTATGAACCTACTATTTGGAATGGGCAACTACTTAGCTTCATATTAGTAACTGACCGACTTCTTGACAATTCAAAAGTGCCTGTAAAGGGTTTAATTGAAATAAATGCTTTGAGTTTGAGTATAAGCTGATCTCGCATTGTATAAGATTTTCGTACAATGAGAGGTCAGCTGATACTGGAAATGTATAGCTTGATGTGTAGCCGTGTGTACAAAGCAAATGGTCGTATGTATAAACAAAGCGGCCAAATGCGAATCGGACACACATCACACACATACGAAGGGTTCCGTACCGCCGTAAAATATTAAACACTTGGTACTTACATATTTTTTTAAATACGTTAGCAAAAAAAAAGAAGAAAAAAACACGTTTCTTATATGGTAAAATTAAATAAAATTTTAAAAAAAAATTGTTATGCAATACATAGTTGCCATAGTAGTAAAGACGGCTACACATCAAGCTATACATTTCCAGTATAAGCTGATCTCGCAGTGTATAAGATTTCCGTACATTGCGAGATCAGCGTAAACTGGAATTGTATAGCTTGAAGTGTAGCCGTGTGTACACACTCTGTGAAAATTTCAAGTGTCTACTTATTACGGTTCAGCCCTGTGACAGACGGAGGGACGGACAGCGGAGCCTTAGTGATAGGGTCCCACTGGCACCGTTTGGTTGGCTACAGAACCCTAAAAATGAAAACATTTACAGAGAAAGGAAAATGCTTTTGTGCAAACTTTAAAATTGAATTTTTTGGGTTTACTCTAATGTCAAACCCAATGCTATTAGAGATCCCATTTTAGAAACCTCCAGCTTTATTATAATTGAAAAATATACAGGGAAAGTTTTGCTTTTGTTAGTTTAGGCCCTTGTTGGGGCTAACTTTGGGATTCACGAATTTTCGTCTACATAAGAATAGACCAAAAATATTTCTAAAATATGCTAAATCTACTTAATTTTGGTCGCAAATAATAATGAGGTAATTTTGCCTTATTGGCATTTGCTGACGCCAAAAAATGCAATGGGTAATAATCATTATGATTGTCAAGGTTGTCTGGAAGAGATTACAGAAAGCGATAAGGATTTCGGCGATTTTTGTGTGAATGTATTTCTTTCGCTCAAAAATCGTCGAGAAAATCGCTGAAAAAATCGCTCGTGGGCGAGCACCCTAAGGCAGCCCATTGTATATTTTGTAGTGTTTATTTTATTTTTGTTGTTTTTTTTGGTGTAAAAAAGTCTCATCATCATCATCACCCCAAAGCAGTCCACTGCTGGACATAGGCCTCTCCAATTGCACGCCATTCAGCTCGATTCTCGGCAAATCTCATCCAGCTACCACCAGCCACCGCGAAGATCGTCGCTCCACCTAGCCTGAGGGCGTCCTACCTTACGTTTGCCGATTCGCGGTCTCCACTCAAGAACACGTCTACCCCAACGGTCATCGGTTCTACGGCTAATATGGCCGGCCCATTGCCATTTCAGCTAGCTTATTCTTTGGGCTTTGTCGACTACTTTGGTTCTCTGCCGGATCACCTCATTCCGGATTTGATCCCTCAGAGACTCAAGCATAGCCCGTTCCATAGCTCGCTGAGCGACCTTGAATTTATGGACGAGAAGACTCGACGAAGCTTCCTAAAATGCTGCCCAGCCCAGCTGAATTCTTCTGTTAACCTCTGTTGCAAAGTTTGGCCGAGGTAAACGTATTCTCGAACAAGCTCGAGAGCACCGCCATTAAAGGCTTCTACATACCAGTGCGACTTGTCGCGCGACGCGACACGGCACAAAGGCCCCGCGTGTCGCCGGACGAGCGGTGCCTTTGTGTCGTGTCGCGTCGCGCGACAAGTCGCCCCGGTATGTAGAAGCCTTAATAATCGGTCCCGGAGTGACGTGTTCGTAACAAAATAACAACAATTAATAAAAAAACCAACGGCATGTCTAGATATTCCTTGACTCCTAGAGAATTTCGCAAGTGTGATTCTAAATAGGTAGTTACCTAACCTACTAACGATCGATGCGTTTTTCCTTCGCTTCGTTTTTTTCCACATTTTTCTAAGTAAACACTTTGTGGCTTCATCGCAATATATTAATCCGATTGAAATATACAGGGTGTTAAAGTAACTGCGTGCCATAGCTTAAGGGTAGGTTCAGTATGGATAAAGGAAACCAGAAAATAAAATGAAAACAACAAAAATATTGCAAGATCACCTAATTTAGTACCTACTAACTTAAAATAGCAATCGTTTAGAATTAAAATTATTTTATTTGACGGTCCTAAGCCCATTAAAGTACGAAGAGACTTGTTTTTATTTATTTGTTATGTTTAATTAATTATTTGTTTGGTTTTTTTTTCCTGGGTTTCTTTATCGATACTGAACCTACCCCTCAGCTATGGCACGCAGTTACTTTAACACCCTGAAAGAAACCCAGGAAAAATAAAAATAAAATAAAAAGCAAACAATTTTTTTTATTTAAACAAAAAATAAATAAAAATAAGTCTCTTCGTACTTTAACGAGCCGAGCTTACGACCGTCAAATAAAATAATTTTAATACGAAACTATTGCTATTTTAAGTTAGTAGGAACTAAATTAGGTTGATCTTGCAATATTTTTTATGTTTTCATTTTTTTTCCTGGGTTCGTTTATCGATACTGGACCTACCTTGCTATGGCACGCAGTTACTTTAACACCCTGTATACATAAAGCACCGTTCTTAGAAAAGGCACGTGTATGTTATCATAGACAGCGTTTTATTTAAGGTGAAGGGCTGTAGCCCGCGAAATTCAAATATTCTTACGTTTTTTTTCAATTTGCAGGACAGTATGAGGTTGTTATTTGATCAAAATATGATTCGCGACTATAACTGTAGGTCGGTATCGGGTCATAAAATTGTAACAAAAATTTAACTAATGAATTCTTGGTTTATGAAATACTAGTATTTGCTCGCGGCTTCATCCGCGTGGATCTCGGAAAAGAAAATATCCCATGGGAACGTGTAGTACGTTCGTTAAAAGTGTCCCTATAAGTGTTAATCTAGGTTATAAACTGTGTGCCAAATTTCATCAAATTCCGTTCAGCCGTTTTTGCGTGATTAAATAACCAAAATCCAAACTTTCACAATTATAATATTTTATAGTAGGATTTTAGGCGAATCTGGCACATGAATTGATCATGTTCTGAAAATTCTTGCGTAAAATAATATGAAAAATTTAAATATTCTGAATTACCTATGTAAAGTTTAACAACGGAATATTATATTTTACTATTTATTACATAAATTAGTTTGTTTTGGATTGTGAAGCATTCTATAGCTTTACAAAATCCTAACAAACAACGTGACCCTTTAGCGCCCAAATACGTAATTATTTGGTTACGAGTATCAGAACAAAACAGGCCTGTTTGTTGGCAATAAATGAAAACATGCGTCATAGAATATAGACCCACAATAATATATCTCCGTCTAACCTCTTTGAGGCAAAATTAATGTTTATTCATTCTAAATGCAAATTCAATATCGAGGTTCTGTGCATCCGTTAATTATTTAAATTATGATTATCATACTTACATTTTGTTTAAAGGCTTCTACATACCGGGGCGACTTGTCGCGCGACGCGACGCGACACAAAGGCACCGCTCGTCCCGCGACACGCGGGGCCTTTGTGCCGTGTCGCGTCGCGCGACAAGTCGCGCTGGTATGTAGAAGCCTTTATGCATGTAAGGTATTTTTTTTATGAAACGTAACCCAAAGTACTTAAATAATAAACCTGCGTACGGCATTTATATTATTAAATAAATTATATAACCAGTGTTGCAATATACAGGGTATTTTTCCTTATCCACATTAAGTGGAGGCGACAATCCTACTTAATATTATAAAATGACATGTGAATATTTGTATATTTCGATGTTTGTTACTCAATCACGCAAAAACGGCTGAACGAAATAACGGATTGGGATGAAATTTGGCACGCAGATAGCAAAAAGTACTAATAAGTCCGCCCAGAGCGGAAGAAATTACTTGATAATTTCCCACCCAAAGAAAAAATAAATTGTAAGTAGTATTTCAATAATATTTATTAATTAGACTAAATAGGGTTTGGATGAAATTTGGCACGCAGACAGTTTGTAACTAACAAAAAGTACTAGGCTTGCATGAATTCACGTTAGGTGTATTATGAGTACTTACCTAAAAAAAGTTAATTAAAAAAATCAAAAACCAAAGTGAATTTAAAAAAATGGAAACAAGATTTATATTAATTAATATTATAAACAATCTCATTCAGTCGGAGGCATCTTCTTAACAATAAAGGCTTCTAAAAAAATGGAAACAAGATTTATATTAATTAATATTATAAACAATCTCATTCAGTCGGAGGCATCTTCTTAACAATAAAGGCTTCTCGGCCTCGCGTGTCGTGGCACGAGCGGTGCCTTTGTGTCGCGTCGCGTCGCGCGACAAGGCGCCCCGGTATGTAGAAGCCTTAACGCATTATTGCCTCCGACAGCACGAGATTGTGTTGAATTTTTTAATTAACTTTTTTTTATTTTATACTTTTTAGTTAAGATTATAAGACGGTAAATTAGGTATTATAATCGGGTGATAACGACCTCTCAGTCACTCCAAAAGTTCGGGATATTATTTTGTAATTTCTCATTAAAATTACTTTTAAGTAAATAAGGTATATATTTTTGTTATCACCTTTTAGACTAGTAGGTACTAGAAAGCTGTAATTTGGCATTGGTATGCCTTTCATATTAATCAAGCCGACAAAGTGGTAAAATGAAATCTTGAAAAAAAAACTTTAGTAGGGTAGGGTAAAATCGCCGGGCACGTAACTTGGCAAGGTTTTGGGGTAGTGGGGGTAAGATCGCGCATAGTACACATACGCAACAAAAAACTGGTCACTTTTATTGTTTGTCATTATTCTATGGTTATTGCCATCATTTATTTTAAACATGTCTGTTTAGAAGAAAGTTAAAGAAAAGAGAGGTATTCGTGAACTGTATTAGGTGTTTTATATAAAATAATAATAAAATATTTTTAGTTATTGCCTTTCAAAAAACAATATTAACGAGAACTAAAGGTCAACAAGCTTCATTAGTAGCTGCCGCAAAAATACACTCTTAAAATAAACTTAATTTAAAATAGTAACAAAAATTTGTAACAAAAACTTAAAAAAAAACAAAGGGTATAATTTTAGTGCACGCAAGTGTAATCGGGAGCGAACGGAACGCGAGTCGAGGTGCGGGAGGCGAGTGTCGACTGACGCACCAATCGCGTGCTCGGGACGGTGCTCCCTCATTCCCCGCGTCGCGCTTGACCACCAAAGAGACCTAAAAAATTACTTAAGCGCATCTAACTACTGTTGCCAACTTACGTGCCGGGGACTGTACCTACCTCCCTTGCACGTAAAGTGGGTATGACATTTTGTTCGCGTCTATCCCATTCGTGTGGGCCGTGGTGTATCTTTGGATAAGCCGTTCAAAAATATTGCGTGTCTGTGAAAACCCATTTATTCAGATTCCGTTTGCGTAATATTAATCTTTTAAAGTGATTTTTTTTTTGTCAAGACATCGGGAGGGATCCGACATGTCCTAGAACCAAAAATTCGAAGACTTGGGACATCTACCAAACCGCACAGGGCCCGCGTGGTGGATTAAGGTCCACTCCCTCTCACAGAACCCTGTGTCCCAGCATTGGAAACGTTATAGGCTGAATAAGGAAGTGAAAAACGTGCCATATTAACATTATTTTAATACTTAAAATAATGTTAATATGGCACGTTTTTCTAACTATTGTAATATTACATCTAAGTTAAAACCCATCTATGTATCCGACTGAAAGACTTGTACCTATCTATGGTCATGAATAAGATCTATAAAAAAAAAATGGCTCATTCAGACAAAATGAGGAAGCGTCTGTCACTAATGTCATCTGTCAGTCACCACGAATGGCGGGATAAGGTTGAAAGTGAAGTGGCCCTGCACGAGACGCTTGGTGTGGTAGTAAACTAAGTGAGTGAGACAGTGTCGTGATATAATTATATATCGGCAGTTTTTCTTGGAATAACTATTGACGGTAAATTACAACCACACGTAGAAAAATTGTCGGGAAGGCTTAGTTCGGCCGTCTATGCTGTTAAAAAAATTCGACAGATAACTGATGTAGATACTGCCAGAATTGTTTATTTTAGTTATTTTCATTGTCTTATGTCAATATGAGATTCTACTCTGGGGAACCACGTATTTAAATTTTAACCAGGAATAAACACAATCTTGCTGTACACCGACCTCGCCTCCACGGAGTAGGCAACTCGTTCATGGGTCAATGTATACGTTTTTACAACAAACTTCCTACTGACATTAGAAACTTATCCATTAAACGATTTAAAAGCTGTATTAAAACCAAACTTTGTAAAAAAGGGTACTATAATATTTTTGATTATTTAGAACAGGGCTGTCCAAACTACATACCTTCGCGGGCTAATTAAATTTACCACAAAAGCTGGAGGGCCGCAGAAACAAATATTTTCAGTCACGACCATTTTTCTTGCTTCACCGACATGTCTTAAATATTTTTCTTCGTGTAAAGTCGTTTAATGACGTTTAACATTATATTCTTTACTCACAGACAAAACTTGCATACAAATCATACACTGAATTTTATAATTATTGTTGCAAATAAAATATTCAAGTTTCCACTTCTCATTATACACGATGTTCCTCACTTAATTTTCGCTTCTTCGTTGACATAATGAAGTTATAATATAAGTATTTTTCTCAAAACTGCATGTTAAATACTTACTATGTGTAAAATTCAAAGCGGTACCTATAGGTACGAACAGTGGCGATACGAACTTAGTGAAAGCACAAGCTTAACTAATAGGGACACCAACAAATACTCGTAGGCTCCAGGCTGAATACCCCCAATAATAGTAAAAGGTAGCTTCACTTTTAAATGATGTCATGCGAATGGAATGTTACAAGAATAAAGATAAATAAATTATACCAAATATTGATTATATGTTTTGACAAAGAATTCTATTATCCAAAATATTTGTAACCAAAACTATTTTCTGATTAATTTACACTTTAAAACATGCGTCGCGGGACCGCATGAAAACAAGACCGCGCCGCGGGCCGTTGTCTGGACAGCCCTGATTTAGAAGAAAATAAAGCTTGGGATTGAGCTGCTCGCTCTGCTAGCCTTGTGATAAAACTGGAAATCTTGACATTTTAATTATATGACTTTGAATTATTGACATTGCAGAATATTATGTATATTGTTATTTTATGTAAACAGCCTATACATATGTAATAAATTGTGCACGGATAATAAATAAATTATACACAATATTATCTACATGAATATTTACTATGAAAAGTATTATATTTATTACTTTATTTTATTGTGAAGAAAAGAAGCAAGAAAGAAAAAAAATCTAAACTAACTCTCTTCGTAGAATCCTATTAAATGACTATTTCATTGAAATAGTCATTCAATAGGATTCTACTAACTTAGGGAGTTGTATTGCTGATTCTAATGATAATAATTATGTTAAGCCATATTTGTTACGTCCGCGAATCATATTTATATTCCGTTGGTTTAGGTAGTTAAATAAAGGTAAACAAAAAAAAAACACGTGACGAGACAGCTGTGAAGTAACCGACTAAACGTAATACTATGCTATGCTGTTATGCTCTTCAATTTAGCAACGTTATAACGTGGACGTTTTGAGAACCTGTCATTTTTGGGCTCTTTACAATAGACAGATTAAAAAATATTATAGTATTATTATTAATCTAATTAAAAAATTGTGCTCAAGCAGTTACATCAACGAAGAGCAGTTCAAGAATAAAAGATAAAGTTTAACATACATTAATAAAAGAGGAAACTATCGTAAAAATCAAAAATCCATTTAATTTAGGTATAAGTTACAACGTGTTTTTAAACAAGAAAGTGTCATCTATAAAAACCCTTTTTACGATTTGTTTACCTTTATTTAACTACCTAAACCAATGGAGTATAGATCAACATACAACCTGTTACTGACCTGCGGGGCTAGCACGGCCGTACCCAAGACGTTTGTGACAAGATATGATATAATGTATCATGTCTTACAATTTATCTTAAGGTGGATGCCTAGACAGGCCTCGCCATACATTTTTCAGGGGTTGTAATCTCCGTAAATAAACGGTTTCTGCAGAATAAAAGCAAGTATAATGAGACTTTATAATGTATTATGTTCGCCTAACGCCAAAATTTTATTAAAAAAACAGTATTTCTAGGAGAATTAGACCCAATAAAAAACGAAAAATCTTTACATGTGTGTGACCTGAATCGCGCCATCTAACAGAAATTTGAAGAACCACAGAAAGAGTTATTTGCTGTTGTGTTACGAGTTTACGTTCGGTAAACATTTATAATAGATGGCGCTTCGAAATTTCGTTCGAAAATTGGAACAAGCGCCAAGGTTACACGTCGAGTGACCGGCGATGCAATGCGCGACGTTGCCATTCAGACGCCGCGCCGTTGCCAAATTGCTCCAGTCAGTCCATGCGTGATTGTCTTGACAACTTGCGAATCGTTTTCAAAATTGTGTTTCTAGAAAGTTAGCGCGCGCGCGGGTTTGCCCGTGGGTTTTACATTTTATGATTGATAAAATGTTTTTTATTAGGGAATGAGAAAGAATGCTAGAAAGTGAAAAAAAATATCTGCGATCTGCATTTGGTTCACACAGATACAATACTAATGTAATTATTGTATTATCTACTTTAAATATAAAGTACCTAAAGATTTAAAAATCTTTCTACTGTATGTAAGTAGGTACTGATAATACATTTTCTGACACGGTTAGGTACTAATTCATTGGTTTGGGTTGAATAAAATCAGAGAATAGAAGTTCATGTAAACTTAGGGTATACCTAAATCAGGCGATCAGCGTAGGCAATTTTACCTATTTTTTTTCTAATTACCTACCTACGCAATGGTGACACGTAGGTACTACTTACATCTATTGATTGAATCATATTTCATTTATGTGAAACCATCAAGATAAGTGAATACACAGACAAACCACATTGATTTTTCATAACAATTGCACATTTTATTATTATTAGCACACGTCAAAGTGCGTCGAGATAAATTGGTCTTGCCATCTAAGAAGTTTACCAAGAAAAAGGGGAAATAAAACATAGGGCAGTATTTTAGTAGTAAGTTGTAGGATGTTCTGATATTTAAAACGATGAATGATATAGGTACAGCAGTGGTGGCTCTGACTTACAAGTCAGAGCCACCACTGCTGTACATCATTCATTTATGGTTTCGGGGTTTTTAACTGTCAGCGAAATTGCGTTCTCAAAATGGTAGCTGTAGTTCCAATTTCGCTCGTCTGAACAGCTAAGTAAGTAGTAAGCACCATTCAGGTTTAGAATTGGTGACTGGGGCTACTACTGAGAACCATTCATACGAGTGCCATCCGTGAAAGAGTTTTTATTTAAAAGTGAAGTGTTGTTGTGTTTTATTGACGGTAAGTGTTATTTTTATGTACAAAGGATGCTTTTCTGCTTGAAGGTGATACAGAGTTATATTATAATAGTAATAACCCTTAAAACTTAAAAAAGTGTAAGATTTAGAAGAGGAAATACAAAATCAAACGTTAGCAACACTCGTTGATTGTCATCACAGTCATCACATAAAATATTTCCCCCTAATAGGGACGTCAATTTATTCTCTCTAAAAAATGGCTGTATGGTGTCAGCTCACTTTGCCTGCCCCAGAAAGGAACCAAAAAAAAACTCTGAAAAAGATCCGTTACTGAATTGATTCGAAAGGAAATATGAAAAATCGATTCACAAATAAAGAAATAATTTTCCAAAAATCAATCATTTGTTTTCGATGAAATTCGCAATGTAGGGGTTTACGGGGTGTACGTTACCCTAGCAAGAAAGTGTCTCCTATAGTTATATGAGTGGAACGTATAGTTGGTGCCTAATCTGCTGTAAATGTGCCCCTACATAAAAAATTGGTGCCCCTTGTCGTTTTGAAAAAAAAAACGAAAAAACGATTCCTGCTAGGGTAACGTACACGTTTACGAGGGCGAAAAAACGATCGATGAGCGAAAAGAATTTAACTAGTCTCATATTGGAAAAAAACCGTATTTTTACGCAAAAGGATTTGCACTGGATATGCTTCGTAATTTTCCTGCCACCACAATTCTTAACAATTCAAAAAAACCAAAAAACTGATGTTCTAGGGTGAAATATCGATTCCCTGTATCGATTCAGTACTAGATATCGATTTGAAAAAACGTTTTTATTTGTTCCAAAAAATCGATTCTTTGCTCAATCGATCTCAGATTGACATCTCTATTTGGTCTGTTCTCATGTTCTGTCAGTTGTTTTGCAAATTTTCACACACAGCTTGACAGCTTGATTGATGGTGGTGTTATTTCTGACTAATACAAATTTCTTGAAGCATTTCATAATTACGATACTTTTGCTGTTGTGTTTAATTATTCTTTTTGATTACAGATTGAATTGCAACTCAACCTAAGATGAATAGGACTAATAAACTTGCCTATATACGACATATGTATTCAGGGCCGCGAAAATCACGGAAAAAAGTGCAAGCAACATTGAAAAGACATCATGGAAATTCTTCTAATGATTTTTAGTGAGTTATCAGCCATCAGGTCTAATTTTATTGATGAAGACTTTGGATTCTTAGCAGCTAGCCCTGATGGTAAGATTATTCAATAATAAAAATATACAAATAACTAGCTTTTGCCTGTGGTTCCGCCCCCATGGATCTTGTGTGTCGCGTGGATTTTTTAATTTGGTTCAGTGGCGTAGGCCTAAAAACTGTTCTTTTTTACAGGTATTATAGAAGCAGAAAATACTATTGTAGAAATAAAATGTTTTCCCTCCTTGAAAAGGAAATCTCAAAATATTAGAGAAGCATCAGAAAATAGAAATTTTCCTATTCATTTGGAAAACGATGTTTTAGTTATGAACAAAAAGCATAATTATTATTATCAAGTAAGTAACAAAGATCATTATTTCTTGGTTCATGTATGTATAATAATGTATTTCTTGGATTGTTTCTCAGCTATTATTATTTTGATTCTAGGTCCAGGGTCAATTGCGAATTACCAAAATGAGTAAATGTTACTTCATTTGCTTTATATCTGTCACCCAACCATTGACTGTCATAGAAGTTAACCGGGATGAGGAATTTATCAACGCTATGATGCCGAAGTTGGTAACATTTTTCAAAACATGTGTACTGCCGGAAATTATTTTGAGAAGAGTTGAGAAAAATGCTAAATGTCTAGACATCAAGGAATTAAAAGGTATGAAAATATAAGTCTTGCTCATTTCCTAACTTAATCCTCAGGTTTCTGAGGTGTGGGTTCAGTAAGAATAGTCTAACAAAACTTACTGTGTAAATTCATTTGTTGCAGCGAAAAATGTGTCTCCCAGCAATTGATTCAGATCGCACGGAAATGATATAAATGGAAGTAAAAAGTGACAAGCAGAAGATTGATACTGCGCGGCGACGGCGGCGCAGCAAAAAGTAGCGTGTAGAAGAGAAGATATTTTATTATAGTATTTTTTATGTATCTTTGTATGGTGGTACGAGTCGATGGTTCGAATCCAAGCAGACACTTTGCTTTGTGTAAATTATTTCATCACCACCGTTCAGAGGAGGCCTGAGTCTCAGCAGTGGGAACATTATAGACTAAATTATTATGCTATTTTTGTACGTAGCGATGTATAGTTTATGTTATTTGTTAGTTTATAAGATTTTTCTGTGTACATATGTTTCACTCATGTATTTAGGTGCCAGCCAAACAATTCAATTGTAAAAGAATATTTATTGTTCAAAGTTGTATAATAAGTGGGTATTCTTGAAACATAAATGTTATGGTTAGCTAGCAACCACTTTTGTGTTGTTGTGTAAGATACTTACACTTACGTGTGATGTTACATAAATTGTAATCTACGTACATAATTCTTTCTAATACTAAATTCAGAATCATAATTGTAAATATCAAAATATTGAAAAAAGTATGTTATCTTTGTGTGGTGGTACAAGTCGATGGTTCGAATCCAACCAGAAAATATTTAGGTAAATGCAGTGAGAGTAAATAAAACGATATTTGTATGAAAATATTAACCATAGATAAATATTATTAATTTATAGTAAGATACAATAAAACGCTTTACAATTGAATACATAATCTTTTATTTATTTAGTACAGGTCACAATTTATTTACACGTTAGGTACTATTTAGGTTCAGTCACATTACAACAACCTATTTATGTACAATATACCTTTATTACCCAAAATAATTTATCTGAATAATTTGATAAGGTGAAAAGGTATCTGTTATCGAGCCTAGAAACAAAAGTATGCATAACCCAATAATTATATTATTAAGAAATAGATTGGAACATAACAATCCTCTAGTAATTTAAAGTATGCTTAATTAGTAAATTAATATTTGTTTTCAGTTTTTGCTATAGTGTAAGGATATTCATCATATAAATAATTTGGTCCTCTTTCTTTAAATTAACACCATCTGGAGGCCTAAAAAATATTTTATAATTAAAACAATTCTCATCTTATATTATTTAAAAAATCTAACAATAATCAGATAATGAAAATAACAGAAACATAATGATTATTCAATATTATTTTTCATTTAGGTTTGCGACTCTGATTTATTTGAATATTTTAAGTGTTGATGCTGCCACGGAGGGGCCAACCGTGACTTCTTTGTATGGAATCACCATCCACTTGGAACAACACCAGGCTGAAAACGAAAAGTTAAATCATCAGTCAATAATTAACATAACTTTTAAATAAAATGAAAACATCATTGTTTTCACACACAGAGCCCGATACCTTTTTGCTTAAAATTATAGTTTGTTTTTCTCCTTGTATTTCTTTAAAGGTATTAAATTACATGAATGTTAATCTTTTTATTTTTTTTATTGTATCTACAATAAATTCATACCTTATGGGATAAATATCTTTCAACTGCATCAGCAACACTCCCAAGGTTCCGAGCTATTCATTGGTTGGCACGAGCAGAAGCCATAACAGCTTCTGCAGCACCACCTGACATAAAACTCTCCGAGTCTCATATAGTTGAGCCAGACGGTGACCTAAAATACGTAATATAAATAAAATTATCATTTTCAACAGTCATTATATGCCTTAACCGCAATGTGAATAGCTGTAGGGTTAGAAAATACCACTCACTGCGGTATTTGCTGCCGAGTTCGACGAGTCAGAGGCACTGTTGTAGCATCGGCTGTGGTAGGGCTTGGTGCTGACGCACGGGTCTGGACAGGACTTGGGGCTGCAGTGATCTCGATATGGGGCTCAACATCGACAGAGCTCCCACTTTCAGTGTAGAAAGTCGAGCAGAATGTATTGTGTCTCAGGCACTCTAGCTGCACGCCTTTCTATTCCTAAAAAATATTACAGTACATTTGAATACTTTTGCACAGCGAGAAAATTAAATATTGATCTAAGATATACAAGTATGCACTTACTTCGTATTAAAAACAATCCAATTCGCACGAAATAATGAAATTTAATTATTTAAAATTACGGACGTCTATACTCGGAATTTTAATTCGATTCCAGATTTGACATTAGCTACTGTCATTTTGTGAAATAATGATACCACATTTAATAGTGTAGTGATGAACACAAAAATCGATAAACAATCGAGCTAAACCCTATCGAATTGATATGGGCGCAGGTAAAGGGGCATGTAGCTCAAAATAATAAAACCTTCAAATTGACAGACGTGAGAAATTTATTTCAGGAAGGCATTACAAAAATTACGGCTACCGAATGGTCTAAATGCGTATCCCATGTTGTCAAAGAAGAGCAAAAAATGAGTAGGCTAGATATGTTAATTGACAATATCACAGACACATTTATAATAAATGTTACAGAAAGTGACAGCGATAGCGATAGCGATGACGGCGACAATTTATAAAATAATTTATTACCATAATACATCTATCTATCTGTTTTATTTGTCATGTTCCTTCATGATCACATTTTTTTATTTATTTCACACACAATTATAAAAGAAAAGTCTCAGATCGTTAATTAATCGTCAAAACTAAATTATTGGTTCAGAAATATTTAATTTCCTGATATACTTAGTTTACGAGCGTAAAATTATAAACGAGAAGAATCGATCTGGAAATATTCCATTTCCATATCGAATAATTTCGCAACGTCACTATTTAGTACTTGTCATAACGTTGCAACACTGAAATTGTCAAATCTGGAATCGAATTAAAATTCCGAGTATAGTTGAAGTTGACATACCGGGATAGACTAAAAACTCATTTGTGCGTGTTGCCAGCCTACAAAGTTTTTATTGATTCTAATTTCCGTTCTCAGGGCTTATCTGAGGTATTTTTAACTGTTATGAGTTTATGATAATGAAATAATATAAAAACTATAGACTTAAGACATACAAAACTAAATTAATTCATAAAAACTGTAAAGAAAAATTAACCAGTAATATTACGGTCTTTATTTTTTTCATGCGGCAATATTTACACCAAATATGATTCTGATGATGAATTGAATGCGATTCTGCTAATATGTGTCACCATTTTACGAAAATTAGAGGAATTGCTAATGATCTGCTGGGAATTCAGGAAATGAATTGCTTTTAGAGGAATTGCTTAATGTGGCCGTTTTAGGCCCCCTGGACATTCCAACCATGTTTGAATAAAACGACATCTAGTGGAGTCGGAAGTTACTACTATTTACTTTGCATGTGTGTGTAAAGAGTAAATTCATGCGGCTAAATCATTATTATGTTCTAATCTTTGTATGATACCAGTTAACAAGCACAGTGATGATCTAAAAAAATCAAGTTAATGCCCTAGGTTTCGCTAAGAATAAAGTTGTTTAAAAATGTCTATGTTAGGTGTAAAAATTGAAAATGTTCGAAGTTGTGGATGTGTCGCCATCTAGCGACAAAATGGCAGTGAGATCATCTATGCTTTCGCCTTAAATGCTAGCACGGGTCAACCATGTGATATAATCTAGAGGCGCGATATGCTTTTATTGTTGCAAGAGCGAGCACAGCCTACTGTGACGTGACTTGAGGCACAGATTTAATCACAGTTTGGGTTGATACAACCGTTTTGTCTTACATCCTAGCACGGCGGAGTGAGATAATTTCTTGACGTGTGACATAAATTCTTGACGTTTAGTTGGGACTCTATTACGAGTATATCTTATTTGCTAATACGGACGCACCCATTTTATCACAAATGTTACATTTTGACAGACGACTAAGAAAAAATTATCACGGTCGTTCGGAGGAGGTGATAAGATTTAAACATTGAAAAAAAAATCTATTTTCCTGCTAATTACTGCACTAAATCGCAATAAATGATTATAATTATGTTCTCGCCCGAAAGCAAGAGGCCCAAAGTAGAAAAATATTCCGAAAAAAGCATTCGGGATGCCTAAATAACCCGTTCGAGTTGCCAGACGGGAGTTCCAACGGATTTTCAGCCTGAAAAAGTCTATGGTGTTTTATTTGTGTAAAGAATTGCGCGTGGACTTGCAGCCTTTTTATAAGGTGGATGGTTTGCTCATTCACATGTTTTTATTTTTACCATACTATTATTTTGTTATAGTTACTAGTTTTATAACTAGTTTAGTAAGCCGCTACGGACTAATGTCTTTTTTTGTTTCAACTGTAATGTTCGGACAGGCAGCGAAATCATGGCGAGATCAGTATTAACTTGGATTCAGAGTTGTCCCTAAGCTCGATAGATGGCATTGGCGTCGAGTTAGATCTCGCTATGGTTTCGTTACCGGCATTTCCCTTAGTAAGATTGATTTTGTTTGTTTTGTGTCCGCTCACCTGATCATGCTAATGACCACCATCTTCAATGGCGCTCTTAGCAACAACATTTTTCCTCAAGCTTGGAAAAGTGCCACGGTCATCGGTATCCCGAAGCCCGGCAAACCTAAGACCGAACCTTCCAGTTACCGACCCATCAGTCTGCTCAACGTCTTCGGCAAAGTCTATGAGAGGCTTATTTATAAGCGTCTCAGAGACTATGCCGAGACGAAGGGCCTCATCCCAAACGAACAGTTCGGGTTCAGATCCCAACATTCGTGCGTACAACAGGTCCACCGTATCGTCGAGCATGTAAGCGCTGGCTTCCAGCGCGGGCTCATGACGGGTGCTGTGTTCTTCGACATTGCGAAAGCGTTCGACAAAGTCTGGCACAACGGCTTAATATATAAGCTCTACAAACTCGGTGTGCCCGATCGTCTCGTGCTCATCTTACGAGACTTTTTGTCGGACCGCACCTTCCGCTATCGCATCGAGGGTGCGCTATCCTCCCCCCATCCGCTCCGCGCAGGCGTCCCTCAGGGCGCTGTGCTGGCACCGCTGATATTCACTATATTCACTAGTGATATCCCCAAATGTAGAAAGGCGCAGTTAGCTCTGTTCGCAGACGACACGGCCATCTACTACTCCGGCCTCAGGCAAGACAATATCGCCCGCATCCTTCAGGCCGAAGTCAACAGACTCGCGGCCTGGTTCAGGAAGTGGAGGATTGAAGTCAACCCTGATAAGAGCCAGGGGGTCCTATTCTGTAGGCCCCGGCGATCACCCGCCCTGCCCCAACCGATCACCATGTTCGGCAAGCCTATCCCTTGGGAGAAGCGAGCCAAATATCTCGGTGTGGTCTTAGACCATCACATGACGTTCGGCGAGCACATAAAACAGGTGCGCTCGCGCGCCAGTTTTGCTCTCGGCCGACTACACTCCGTACTCAACCCGCGCAGCAAGTTGTCCCTTAAGTGCAAATTGCGTATTTACACCGCGTGCATTCGACCGATCATGACTTACGCCTGCGTAGTCTTCGCTCACGCAAAGTCATATCACATTCATAAGATGCAGACGCTTCAAAACCGATTTCTCCGTAGAATTACGAAAGCTCCTTGGTTCGTTCGGAACGAACAACTTCACGTAGACCTTAAGATGCCTACCATCAAACAGTTTATGAAGCGCCTTGCAAAGCGCTTTTTCGAATCCGCGGAACGTCATCGCAACCCCTTGGTTGTGCAGGCCGCTAGTTACAGGCCTTCTGCCATTAGTCAGACTCGCCGACCGAGGCACACTCTCTTAGATCCGGATGACCCCATCACTCTCCTTCAGGAAAGCAATAGGGCCACGAGTACAGTGCACAAAATACACAAACCGACCTTCCGTCCTCGCCGCCAAGGTACCACGCGAACTTCCCGAGTAAATGGTAATAAAAGTCCTCCCCCCCGTCCCTTGAATGTCGATGCGCCAGCCGCCCGGTTAGAGGCTGAGAGCGCCGTAGCAATAAATATAATATCCCCTGATAATAATCATGATCAAAATGTTGATCCAGCCCGTCCCCAAATTGTTAGTAATTTTGTGATCCCCCAACGACGCCCTGAGCCGAGGTCCGTACCCCACAGGGGGTGCCCTTAGTGCGCTGTCGTTTAGTTTTTAATATATATAATTTGCGCCCTGGCTGGAGGCTTTAAGATTAAAAACCTTAGGACAGCCACAGGAATATCCGGTTAAGTAGCAACGACCTCTCTAGGTCTGCTACGAGAAGCCATACAAAAAAAAAAAAAAAAATTGTTTTGTGTGAGCTTGTGTAACAGTATTTACTTATTATTTAAAATAATATACTTTAAAGATACCGAATTGTGTTCAATTATTTACTGCGCCCATAAACGGAACGAAAAATCAGTTAACTATACCACACTATGAAGTCAGCAACAAGAAAAGCATATCACGCCTCTACATTATATCACATGGTTGACCCGTGCTAGCATTAAGCATTTGTGATAAAACGGTTTTTTCACCCAAATTGTGATAAAATGTGTGATATAAGCCATGTCACAGTAGGCCATGCTAGCCCTGCTGCAAATTGCAAAAAACGTAAGAAAATTTGAATTTCACGGGCTACGTTAGCGCATCCCCCTTAAAGAAAATGAAGTCGGAAAACTTCTTTTACCAGTAGCACGGGCTGGTATGAGTTATGACTTGATTAATTGAACGTCTAAGAACCCAGTAACCTATTTTCAGCGGTAGCTTCTTACAGGGTAGGTAATATTTCATGAAGTCACGCAGACAATCACGATAAAAGGGCAGACACAGACAAGCTCCATTATAAATTTAGGTATTACATCGCAACAGCTGTATTGCTTTCTTCGTCAACTAAGCAAAGGTAAAATCAGAGAAAATAATTGTTAAGCAAATAGACTACCAACTTAAATTATCGGTATATTCAAATCACAACCGTAATTCTTTAATAGCTATATGAAATGGCTGTATCACGGCATTATACTTGTCAAAACATAATAGGCCCGTTTTGGTCAATCGCGACGTAAATAGTGAAGTAACCATACGACTACTCGATACTCACGATAAATCGATTCAAGTTAAATGTCAAAACGGGCTTATTTTTTGACAACTTTAGTCAATTTGCGTAATTGGTTGCCGAACCTGTTTGTAAGCTGCCTAGTATCGAAAACCACAGGTAATAAATAATGATATGATAAATAATGACAGTAACAAATTCACTTGTCAGCGGGGGTAAGTGGTGCGGTACTGCACAGCGGTTACTGCACTTCAGGGAGTATACTCCGAAGCGTTAATCCGAAGTATCGGCCGAATGTTCGGCCGTTTTCTAACTTCCACTTAATCACATTTTGACTTTGGCTTAAAATCTCTTTGACTGTCTTTTCAAATCAAAAATATCATATATCAAATCAAAAATATTTTTATTTCACATAAGCCTACATGGGCACTTATGAAACGTCAGAAGCTAGGTGCACGGTTCCAATTGGTCGTTTGCTATGGAAAAGAGCCGGCAAGAAACTCGTTAAAAAAAATAAAATTGGCTTTTACAATGTTTTCAAATTACAGTGTTAATAGGTATGAGAGGACAGCGTAGGCCCGTCAAAAGTACCAGGTACTTAACAAAATAGAAAATGGTCTACAGATCTAGTCTATTAAGAGGAAATGCGGGCGGAGAGACTTTTCCGATCGAATAAACGAGATCCGACTAAATAGCCTAAGTAAAAAGTCATAATTCGAGGTTCGGCTCTCGCCTATTTCCTCCTCCAATATTGGACCAATTTAAAAGATATTTCTTATACTGAATAAGAAGGATATATACTGTGTCCCTATGTGTTTTCTTTTTTTATTAATAGTTGGCAAATTTGTACAATACTCGGCCGATACTTCGGATTTATGTTCGGAGTAGACGCTCAGAGCCGCCATCATGTTTGCCACGAGCTGTACACACGGCTACACGTCAAGCTATACAATTCCAGTTTACGCTGATCTCGCACTGTACGGAAATCTTATACAATGATCAGCTTATACTGGAAATGTATAGCTTGAGGTGTAGCCTTCTGTACCAGAGACAGCTATAAGATTAATAATTTAATATACTTACTCGTCACTGACCTTTTACGTTTCTCAATGATTAACTACGAAGTTAACAAATCGAATATAAATTGGCTTAAAACCGGCTAGGCTTGTTTGTTGCACAATATTATACCATAAATCATGATTACGAGTATACAATGTGTAAATAACTGAATTAATGCACATTGACATTATATAATTCGTTATTTCAGAATCGTTTACTGAATAAATAATAGGTAAACAGACGTAATTCAACATTTTTGTAATTTTAATATAGGTAATTTTGTATCCCAAGAATAATTAAAACTACGTAAACTACCTACTACGCTAGACCCTTAAGGCTCGTATAGACTGGTGCGATATCGCGGGCGCGACAGACACTAGTAGCAAAATTTCTTTGTCGCTGCCTGTCGCGCCCGCGATATCGCGCAAGTCTGTACGAGCCTTTATACGTAACTGCCGCACGGGTTGATCGATCAGATTGAGCTGCGCTTGCCGCGGTTGGTCCGTGGATGGGTGACCATCTTTACATACCAAGACCCCTCCGTGCCTCTGAAAGCACGCAGACGCTAACAACAACTAAAGCGCGGTCACTGTTCGACAGCATATGAAAGAGAACCGCGAAGACCCAACGCTTGTAATTTATTGCAAAAAATGAAGCAGTTATCTGTTTACACAAAAATGAATTGAGTAATCGAAAATAAAAACAACCAAGTTCTGCATTCAAAGGAGATGTTTAATTTTCGGCCATAAAGTGTACGGTAATGAACAAAAAGGAAAAAAATCCACGAATTCAGGAAAAATATTCTTTCCTGATTACTTCGGCAGAAGAAATAATAGTTTTTCTCATATTATTGCCATATTCTATTCATCATGGCCGCGTCGTCTTACTTGCATTTTGCTTTCGTCCAGAAATCATAACAATATCACTTTGACGTTATTTATATATAAATATAAAAGGCATGAATTTCTGGCATGGCTATCTTAGACAACTTTTTTGGCTAATTATAAGAAAGTGATCGATAAAAAAATATATTTTATTTTTGTAGATTGTAGATTTGTCGGTATTTCTGGACGAAAAATGGCTGGCTGTCGATGTTCGTAAAGTCCATTTCACGAAAGAAGTCCCGCGGAATTAAGTGGAACTAATTATTATTATACAAGTTAGCAATGCCTGCAGCGCCACGTCGCGCCTCGTCTGCGGGACTTCTTTCGTGAAATGGACTTTAACAACATGGCAAACGTCAAACATTATCCATCTTATTACAAAACAAGGTTTATCTTCAGACCCAGGTTAAAACTATGGAGCCATTATTGAATTTCGAACTTTTTTCCGTCTTTGGTAAAGTTCCTAATATAAAACTGACAACTTGAGTACCGAACTAAGTTTTCAGTTTTGTATAAAGAACGGTATTTCAATCACAGTTACGTTCTTATTACAAAAACTGGCTCCATGGTTTAAGCCATGTCAAAATATAAATCTGGTTTTGTAATAAGGCGGTTAAAGTTTTTATTTAGTGCCTAAAAAATATTAGTTAATAAGAAAAAAGACATTCTTTATTGTATTCAGGGGATCGTTTCCCAGGTTTTCTAAAGCGTACATGTTATGGCCCGAGTCCTATACGAAAATGAAATGTCTCCTTTCAAATAAGACGTTCTTGTTGCAACCGTACGTTGATATATTACAGATATTTTGGATTGGAACTCAAAGTAAAAGGTTAGTCTGTTTACCGTTAATTTGTATAGAGTTTTTTTTACTAATGTTCTGAGAAATATGTTCAAGAATAACAATACCTATTTTCCGCTACCACAAACTATACAATATGTATAGATTGGGCAATAAGACAAGCCTACTTAGATCATTTGCCTCTTGTCAGCGCCTTAAGCCGTTGGTCCCTGCTGTCATTCGTGGATCCTTGACAGTCGTCAGAAGCCCGAAAGTCTGGCAACCAGTCTTACCAAGGGGTATCGTATTACCCAGTTACAGGGTTATGGAGGTCAGATAGGCAGTCGCTCCATATAAAATACTGGTATTATGGCCTGGATTTATTGGTAAGTACCACCGCGAACGTTCCCGGTCGACCACTTTTCGCCCTTACGTACAGACGCCAGCACAAAGAGCTATTACAGACTTCTTGGCGGGAAAGTGAAGCGTCATGTTCAGCAGTTTGTTTAATTTTCCAAAATTTGTGTTTATCCGAATATTAATGTGTAATAATGGTGGATTATTAACCATTAAATGTTTGTGAACGTGCATTAATGTAGGCAAATGAAACAAAACAGTGCAACTTCGCTTCAAGTTCTCTCAAGAAGTCCGCGTGAGGTCTCAGTAAAGTGCCACATCTTTACTGAAACTCAAGGGGAGCGGGCGGGGATATCATCATCATGCATAATATAATTAATTTCATCCATAATAACAAGTTTTGTAACTAAATAAAGACTTGGCTAAAAGGTCCCAGCAACCAGCCATTAAAATATTATATAAAAATAAATAAAAAATAAAAGAGCTATTACAATCTGTCAAATTTCTTTAATAGATTTTCAACTTTATCCCTACATCATAAAGTTCAAGCTGTACCACATTATATGACAAATTATGATGAGACCATAGCCTCTGGAGTATTGTGACAAAATATTGACTAGGGTAACTCTCAGATGGCATTTATAAAGCCTCGATCACCAGTGCCGTTGCCTGAGGACACCCCACTATTGGAGAGTTTGTTGCGCTCGTCTTCTCCTCAGCTTAAAGCACTAGGAAGTGGTGAAGGGTGGGCGTTTTTGGGTGACTGTTTCATGTAATCTTTGACGTTCGAAAAGTGCTGATTCTCAGCCTAGTTTGAATAAATTAGTTTTGATTTTGATAATATGATAAATTATGATGATATCATAAGCTCTGGAGTAGTATGGCAAAATATTGACTAGGGTACATTGATATACAAATATCAATGCTAGGATAACTCAGATTCAGATAGCTATTATAAAGCCTCGATCACAAATGCCGTTGACCGAGAACACCCCACTATGCATCCCAGCTGGCATTCTGCTAACAACCTCGCTTATTCTACTATCACGACACGACATTCACGACTAGAGATTTTTTCGTAAAGTTTTTCGTACATGACATGAGAGCAGACAAAGAAGGGACTTTGCACGAATCTATACATTTATACAAATAAATAAAATTGAAGTGTCTCTTTATAATGTCAAAATGGCGGCTAATGGGGGGGGGGGGGGTAATGGTGACTGTTTACTAAATGCATATGAAAGTATATATGCATATGTCATGTGTACATATAAGTCTGTCTGTCTATTTGTTCCGGCTAATCTCCGAAACGGCTAAACCAATTTTGACGGGACTTCCACTGGCAGACAGCTGATGTTATAAGGAATAACTAAGGCTTACTTACTTTTATTTTAGAAAAAGCTACGCGGGTGATTCCGCTGGCAAAAGCTAGTTCTAAATAAGAGTGCTTGCTACCGATCCGAATCCGTGATAATACAAAAAAAAATCCAAAAGTGCACGCCTCAAAACGTTCACGTCGTTTTTTTCTTATTACTGCTAACAATAAGATAATTAATCAAATGAAATAAAATAAAAAACAATTACCTATAAATAATAATAAAAAAATATGAAAAAACAATTAACAAAAAAAAAACAGAAAACTCTGCTATGGTTTAGTGGCGCCATAATTATAAGGTGAGGAAAAAAAATACGATAATAAATAGATAGATATACAAAAAAATACACAGTCGTATATTAGTTTTTTATGAATAATAATTAAACGACAGTGAATTGAACGCTCATATTCATTGAGAAAGTCCGTAGTGTATTACTTTAGATAATAGAAAAAAAAAATATTCCGGTACGATAATTTTTTCGACCAATTTCCCTGCCGCATACACCAATCTATAAACACAGTCACACGGACGTCCAGGAAAGATAATTTGTATTGTTATTATTTACTATGTTAAACAAAATAATTGTTATTGAATTATATTTTAAGTGTCTGACAAATTATTTGACTTGATATTAGTACACTCATATTAACCTGTAAGTGCGATATAAATAAAAAAATATCGATTTCAGTTTCGAGAAAAATGCTTTTTTTGAAATGTTGAGAGTAGAGCACAACCTCAACGCTTCGCTTATGAGGCGTGCAATTGGCAGCAGCACAATTCGTACAACAACTACACAACAACTTTCTACACTACATCTGAAACTAATTCACAGTTTTCTCAGATCATTCTTCTTCGGATTCGGAACAGCAAACAAGTACTGTAAAAGTTAAAAGTGTCTCCATTCCCAAAGGGCTCCCCAGAAGGCTGGTTACGTAATATACACCAACAATGCGCCAGTGACCTGATTAGGTGTTATTACAACGCGGTTCGCACAGCACAGTTTTAATGGATCAATAGACAGCATATCAGTGACCGCTGACTGAGTTGTGGGGTCAAAGGGTCCGAAATAGCAGTTGTGTGTAGAAGAGGTTAGACTGGAAGCAGATGTTCTACTGCCTCTATCAGAAGGCTGCGTATTCCAATCACGTCGGTGTAACCAGTAGAAAGGTATGAGGAACAGGGTGTAAAGTTCACTCATCCTCCATAGAAAAGGGAGGATCCTCCGACCACACGGGTGTTGTGTCTGGTGGGCAACTGCCCGACGATTGATGTCGGGACGTTGTATATACAACATGTCCCGGAATTAACGCACAACCTCTTAAGGAGTCATTGTACTCATCGTTATGAACAACTTTTACTATGGGACCAACCCTGAAATCCCAAAAAAATTCGAAAACTCGTCGAAATGTAGGGAACAGCTGATTTTTTTTTCGCGATTTATGGGACCACCATAGTAAAAGTTGTTCATAATGATGAGTACAATGACCCCTGTTGTAGAAACTAGTCGTGCTGTAAACTCTGCTTGCGCGATTCAGGATTTTGCGTGACGTCAGTGTTATGCCTAGTTCGCATGTGGCGATGTTGATGCCGCCACAAGAACTTGCTAGATGAAAGACTAGACCAAATGACTTGAAAATTAATGACTTAGCAAATGGGAGTTCTACAAGGCCTGAGGGGTTGCGTTAAATACATAAAATGACAATTGATCGCAATGCGTTTCATTTTGTCAGTTCACCCACGTACAGACGCCAGCAGGTCAAGCTACCCGAAACTGTAAAATTTTCCAATCAACCTTGAACGATATGGTAGAAAATCTTTTAAAGAAATTTGACAGTTTGTAGACAGTGTAGTAGCTTGATGTGGTGGCGTCTGTACATTGCGTTATTTACGCTGCTGACGAACTTTTCTTCTTTCAACTCTCGAATTGTGATTGAAAGAGTGTTAAGGCTCGTGCAGATTGGCGCGATATAGCGGTCGCAATGCGACCAGTAGCACAATTTCTTTGTCACTGCTTGTCACGCCCGTCTGGACGAGCCTTTACGCAATTAGGGTGCTGTATCGCTCTCGATAAAGAACGAATTGATACAGTCACGGATATAGCGAAACTCAATTAAATCAAATGGAATGAAAAGAAATAAAAAAAAGTCAAGTAACTCAAGAACTTCAATGAAATAGTCTTGACAAGACAACAAATTGTAGCTTCAAAACTACAAAGAAAATATACTTACTTTTCAACGCTACCTAAACATAAAAAGTAGGCATTATAACACAATGTAATACGTATTAGCATATTTAAATATACAAACTGCTGACAGGTCAAATCGATTCAGTATATTTTGTGTACCTTTGTATCCGAGCGTACAATTTCATTTCAAACATGTGTTCAACGCTTACGCGACAGAAAGAAATTGTAATCGTGAAGAAACGCTAACGATGCTTTTTATACCAGATTGTGCCGAAAGAAGGGTAATGCCTTTCCGCGTGTGTGTACATTTCTCCCAATCGTAATGTAAATAAAACTGATATCGCTGTGACATCAATACGTATTTATAACGATGGAAAGGGCCTTGAATGGGGACAATTGCAGCTTTAAAAGGGTTTCTAGAATCTGCCACATCTCGCTGTCGTTAAAACGAGATGAGGGATGGCAGGCGGTTTTAAGTGGCCTTCGGAGTAATGACAGATGTGAATCCATTTAAATTTTCGTCTAGAGGTCAATCCGGAATAGTTTTGACGAAGGGTTTGACCCTGATCCTTTACGAACATATAAAGGCGACCTTTGATCCACTCCTGTCTTCTGGAAGAGATTAAGGATTAATTTAAGGGTCATTTGTAACAGGGCGTCGTAAGTTTTATCTGATGATCAAACTTTTAAGTCTCTTTGTAGTAGTACATTTGTCTTAACTTCGGGACTCCAGCCCGAACTTTAGACACTTTAGTTAATCTACCTATGCTCCAGTCTTTAAGGACTTACGCAGTTGTGTACAAGGAGGTTAATTATTCCTGCTGCAGTCCAGTACGTGACTGTAATGTATCTTCGCTTGCAATCTGTGATCTACGTGGCAGATAATAAATGAGAAACAGTCATGGATATCTCTCGGGAGAAAACAATGTTTATCACAATGAGAAATCGTATACCAACGGCCGCGACCTTTGCCCTTTTGTAAGTCGATGAACGGTCGGGAGGATGAAAGTGAGATATTTCAGCGGTTACTGAATTTCTAAATACATGTACCATTTGGTAAAAAAATTAAAAGGGTATATAATATATCATTTTCGGCGAGATCTTTCCAAGCTGCGTAGACCAAGAAAATTATCCTGCAAAAACGGTTTTCTATTAGCCAAAAGTCTCATAAGTTTGACAATTTAATTAACAAACCGAATGACTTCCTCAATATTTGAGGACACAAAATGTCAGCTGATTTCCTACAATGTAACGCTAAAAGTCGTAGGAAGTGAAAGTTCTTAATGATTCTCGCTAGATGAGCGACCTTTTACCAAACAATTAAGTAAATTCATCATAATTATATTATAAACACTCTCTCTCTCTCTTCCTAGCCTTTTTCCCAACTATATCAGGGTCTTCTTCCAGACTAGCCGGATGCAACTGAATACCAGTATTTTACATGGAGCAACTGCATATTTGACCTCCACAACCCCTTAGTAAGACTGGTTGTCAGACTTTTTGGCTTCGGACGACGTAACGACTGTCAATGATCTAAGAATGACAGCCGGTACCAACGGCTAAACTTGCTTTCCGAGGCACGGCTGGGACTCTTAATGATAAGGAATCACGTATTACTTCGAAGAGTTTTCGTGTATATTCGTGGGAAAAGATATGCATTTGTCACCGTAAAATTGTGAGCATTGTTAGTTTCTAATCTATCTCCTGATAATCTGTTCCGTGTGGTGCCGGACGTAAAGAATAGCACCATCCTATTTCTGCCCGAAGGTGTTGTAAAAGGCAACTAACTTTTTCCATAAAAATAATAACCGACTACCAAAAATAACACTACAAAGTGAAAAATAACTTTAATTTCGGAATTCGGTGTCTTTGGATCTGTATTTGAGTTTTTTGCCACCGACTTCCGAAATTAAAGTTATTTTTCACTTTGTAGTGATATTTTTGGTAGTCGGTTATTATTTTTTTGTAAAACGTTTTTTTTCTTATAGCGGCAATCCTACTAAAGCACTATCCACACATTTCCGGGTACCCGTCCGTGCCGTGTTCCGTCAGGGAGGGGCCAAAAATCGGTTACGTACAACTTGTATGAACTTGTTCACATAGCTCTGTGTCAGGCGCATCCGGAATTCCGGTTATTCCGGATCTTCAGTGTCCCGGAGCACGCTCGGACGCACGGACGCTCTGACAGTGCTATCCGATTTTTATCTAGAGCTCACCATACCCAAATACTTTTTGCCTGCTGATAGTCTTCTTGGTGATTTGCTTCTTCTTCATCTAGCGCTATTGCAATCATTGCTAATTCTTCATTGTTAAATAACATCGTGTTGTGTGCGTATCAGCTAAAGAAACAGATTACACTGATACCGATTTCCCTGATATGTGTGAACACGGGTGACGGGTGGCACGTCCCTGACGGGAACACTGGAACGAACAACACGGAACACGGATAGCCCTGACCCAGAAATGTGTGGATAGCGCTTAATCCTTACTAATATTATAAATACGAAAGTTAAAATGTTAAGTTTGTTTTTGTCCGACACCCACTAGGCCGTTTTTTTATGAAATCAAAGCTTTACAGGAATTAATTTCTGTCTCACTCTATCACAACAAGATCAATACGCGTTTTTATTATTTTGTTTTTTGTTTAGTCTGATCTGTAACTACCTATTAAATTCGAATATGGTAATTATTACTTCATTCAAACCTAATAGTTTGCATGCCGTAAGGTAAAATGTATCGGGACACTTAATAAATATTCCAACTTATACAGGAAAAGTTTTTATCCACTGTGCAAATTTTGACAAATTAAACTTAAACGAATTTTATTAAACATATATTTTTTATTTTGATACGTCTTAGTACAAAAAATATCGTTAACGAAAGATGTTTATTTTAAAAGTGGTATGGCTACCCGGCGGCGCGCGGCAAAGCGTAACGCGCTAAAGTACCTACCTATCAGCTGTGCGCTCGCTCGATTCGCCGGCGTAGGTATTTACGTGGGTTACAATGTACTGATCGCTAATTTTATCAGGTTCGAACTAGACTTTTTTATGTTTAGACCGTGACCTGAAGTTATTTGCAGAGTAATTCCAAATTTTCCTTCATACTTTAACGGGCTTAGGATGGCTTCTTCGATTTCGATCGCCAGTCGGGGTCTGCCAGACCCTCGTGCATGATTCGGGGTTCTGAACTGTCCGTGATCAAGCAGCCTTTGAGTGGCCGCTAAAATAGTCCTTTCATTAGGGACCGCGGGGTTAAGGATTCCATGGGCTCGCATTCGAAGTATGCTCTCCGTCGCATACATTCGGCGAGCTGCTCGCAAACTTTCACCACTCAGTACATACACTCACACCATCTCGGTTACTGAAGTCCGACATCGTGACCGGTAGGTACAAGCACGACACACGTGCAGCGCGGCGCTTGCGCGGGAAAGCGATTAGACGCGACGTCACATGACAGCGCGTGCGATGAGTGAGGCCTGAAACTGCGTTAAGCGGGCACCCGCGCGGTTTCATACAAAAGTGCTCCGTCGCGGGGACCCGCGCGGTCGTCCGTCTCGGGGAGGCGCGCCCCGCACCCACGTAAAGGGGCCAGCCTCCGTGCGACGGAACACGTCGCGGGGGCACGCGCGGTGCCCACCAGCGGATCGGTAACACGGTCACGCACGGACTTGTTGACTTGAACTAGCGACACTGTGTAAATAAAATAATCCAGTCTCCGCGACGGGTACACCCGCGACGGGGACCGTCGCGTTCCCACGGAGCCCACCCGCTTGTCCACGCGCGTAGACACGCGACGGTTGCCCGTCGCGGGCGCCCGCTTAACGCAGTTTCAGGCCTGAACTGTCGGCCGGCGCGCCCGGCGCGCCTTGCCGCCCGGGAGCCGTGCAACACCGCCGCTTGCGCCGGCCGCCGCGCGCGCCCATTGATATTATTACGAATAGATTGTGTCCATATTTTGCTGATTTAAAGTAGGATAAAAAATTTAAAAAAAAGTATTGAATAAATAATGGAAATGTGTTCTATTACTAATATTGAACCACCAAAAAAAATTTGCGCACTGGTTAAAAACTTTTCCTGTATGTAGGTATACCTAAATAATCAGCAAATAAATGATTTATTTCTTTCTTTCTTATAAATTAGATCTGATAAGCCCTCTTTGCTTAGGAAGCCGTCTAAATAATTCCACGAATTTTACTCTTGAGTGGCACGGACGATAAATTGGCGTAATGGACCTTCAAGTTGCCAGGACGGGTCTTTAGTCAAAGTGTACCTAATTGCGTAGCGTATAATTATTTATACATCGCTTTGACCGAGACATTGGTAACTGACAGGTAGATGGGACGCTCCAGCGACTTTTTTCCACCTAGAGAAAAATGTCATCCTTCTCAAAAGGTTTAATATTTATAACCTACACCAGAACTACAATCGATTGATTTTGTTAGAACCATTTCCAAATCTTCTGAAACAACGCAGGGTTATGTCTGTCTATCAAATATAAACAATTCTGATTTTCGCGCTGCCTTTCATAGTTCATTATGATCCAATTTCCATTTTTCCGAACCATCAAAAACTCTTGGTCATTCGCTAAGTAGGTACATTCAACAAAACAGTTACATACAATGTCAAAACTGATAAACCATTTCGTCTACTTTAAATAAATACAATTTACATGACAATAGAATAGGAAGGTACTGTATTCAAATATTTATAATACTTAAAAGAGGTATTTGTGTACTTTGCTACAATTGTTTACGCTAACTAATGAAAGTTAAACAACTGTCAGTAACTAAGCAGTTGTATAAACTGGTAACTGTTTTTCTTACTGCCTCCGGGGTATTGGTTTCGTGTTTCGAGAAAAGTAGTTCTTCTATTGCCTTTTACTATTAAAATATTCAGTAGCAGGTATGGGACTGAAATATGGCAGTAGACCCCTTCATTTACGGGACTTTATAACATCATTTACGGACCGATGACCTTGTGAAGGCCGCAGGAATCCCGGCCCGCTGGATCGGCGGATGTAGCGATGCTTGGGGGAGGCCGGAAGGCCTAGCAGTGGAAGTCTTTCGGCTGAAACGGTGATGGATGAAGATACCATCATCGGTGTCATGCGTATCTGCGACATTTCCGTCTATATCTTCTTAGAATATAAAAAACTTTTAACAAAAAAAATTAACCGTCTTTGGATTTGTATTTTAGTTTTATGCCACCGACTTCCGAAATTAAAGTTATTTTTCACTTTGTAGTGTTTTTTTGGAAGTCGGTTATTTTTTTTTTGTAAAAAGTTTTTTTTTCACTTTTTAGTGCCGCAAAAGAATTATCCAAATCGGTTCGTAAATGTCGGAGTTGTAAAAAATGTAATGCCAGAGTAAACGAAAAGATCGTTAAAAACCACTTTCCGATTTCGATAAAATTTTCACGGGACCATTTGGGAAGTATACCCCAAAAAATAATTTTTCAAATCGGTTGGCAAGCGACGGAGTTATGCGCGAACAAACATATAAAAAAAACAAACATCCGAATTGAGAACCTCCTCCTTTTTAGGGTTCCGTAGTAAACAAGGAACCCTTATAGTTTCGCCATGTCCGTCTGTCTGTCTGTCTGTCCGTCCGTCCGTCCCCAGCTTAGCTCAGAGACGCTTAGTCCTAGAAAACTGTAATTTGGCATGGGTATACATATTAATCATGCTGAAAAAATGGTAAAATAAAATTATGAAAAACATTTTTTTTTAGGGTTCCTAAGGGAGGTACCCTAAAAAAAATGTTTTTCATAATTTTATTTGTACGTGAAATGGGGATGATATTTTTTTTTCTCGTCTATTCCATGGTGTGGGGTATCGTTGGATAGGCCGTTCAAAAATATTGTGGGTTTGGCAAAACCATTTTTCAATTAAGGGATCCGATTGCGTAATATTAAGCTTTAAAGTGCTATTTTTTGTTAGAGTCAAGTGTCCCCCCCCCCCAGCTAAATGGTTGGTTTTGGATATGTGAAAAAATTCATGGCAATAGTATATAATATAACGAAATTAAAAGGAAAACTATCACAGCTAAGTAGGCTTCACAAGCTAACGAGTAATAGTCGACCAACTTAAATTTGCAGTTGGAGAATTGACCGTAACTTATATCGATGTATGGGAGAGCATGTTTTTCAACTACAATGTTAAGTTTGTTTTTGGGATAAATTCATCCCAACTACGGAACTCTATGTCTCTCTATTTCGGTTGTCGAGCACATGACGCACGATATCGGGTCCATTTAATATTTACGTGATGTTAGAAAGTGGCCTATCTTCCTATTTAATACATCAATCATAAATTAATAATAATGCATACTTGTTAAGTCCCTCAAGTACTACAAAATCTTTATGTACCTCAATAAATTATTATTGTTATTATATCTAACCTACTTCATCTGAAGGATATTCTGAATATTCAATCTTTATCCTTCAAATAAAACGAAACACATTCACAAACAAACATATTCCTAACAATCTCAACTTCGATGTTGATTCAGATAAAAGGACTAAGCAAATAGGTATATTGAGAGCCTTTGCGAATTTCATTTGGGAACGAAGAATATCTGCTTTCGCAAATTCGAAGAATTTAATTAAATGATTTTGATTTCGCTGTTCAAAGAATGTTATTGAGTATTGGAGCTTGATTTCAACCATCTAATAAAATGAACAGACGACCTGCCGGCGTGTCTTTCTAGTTGGCCCCTTTGATTTTGATTCAGAACAGTTTGAGGGGAAGCAGGTTTGGTTCGACACCTTACAGATTATGATTATGAATACCGAAAACGTTAATGTCAATGGAAATCGAAAGTTCAGCCCAAATTGGGCAGCCATTTGTGTCAATGGCCGCTAAGCATGTCAACTGTCTACCTGACAGAGCAAGCAGTTTGTTCACATTGTTTGGCAATGAGATTTAGGATAGATCTAATAGAGAGTCATCGGAAGTAATGTCATAGAAAAATAAATTGTGATCCCATGTCTCAGTGACGCCATCTAGCGTATTATAGCAAAATTCAATAAAAGCTAAGTATGACACGTTACACTTTTATTACCATATTTCAAAATTAGACATTATACTTCGAAAATTATTTTCTTTTGGTGGACACGAATGCGAATTGCGACTTGACATGCAGGCGTACCACACTAGACGCGACTTTTGACCACTAGGACAAATGTATCGGATTACGATTTTGTTCGCTATGTCCGGTCTATTGTTAAGTTAATAGTCTTTGTTATTAGGGAATGTTACTTCATCACATAAGAATAGGATGCAAATCAAACCAAAAGCCCCTTATTCCAAAACAAGGTTTTTCTTCAGACCCAGGTTTAAAACATGGGGCCATTATTGAATTTCGAACTTTATTCCGACTATGGTAAAGTTTCTAAACACAAAACTGACAACTTAGTACTGAACTAAGTTTTCAGTTTTGTATAAAGAACGGTATTTCAATCACTGTTACGTTCTTATTACAAAAACTGGCTCCATGGTTTAAGCCATGTCAAAATATAAATCTTGTTTTGTAATAAGGCGGAAAGTGTCCAAAAGCTATTTTAAGGGCTCAAACATCACACTATACCAAAAATGATTCACTATCCTCGCTTTTACAGTAGCATAGGTAGTTAGAATGATAAACGACTACCTATTGATAATAACATTAATAACCTATCAAGCGAATCTCTGACGTCAGAGCACACAGAAGCCTATAAAAATAATTGGTTGTTCAGGAAAGGATAATTTTATTGCGCATTGTATTTTCTATAGGATCACGGGACGAATGATGTGTATGATAAAGAAAGTCGCCGCTAATGTGCTGGGTAATTTGTAACACCATACTGATTTGAAATGGGCGGAAGTTACAATGGGAGATTTTCCTATTGTTTAATTCAGACCGTATAGGGATCAAAGTAAGCAATCTGAACCGAAAAGAGATTAGAAGAAAAGCAGTGCCGGATTAACCACGTAGCAAGATTAGCAATTGCTACGGGCCCCGTGTATCCAAAACCCCTCCACCGACCTCCGCCTGATCGTAAGTAATTTTTTAAGTGAAATTTCTTTAAAAAAAAGGTGTCCATCATTAGAAGGTCATTAAGCTTTTACAAGATCAGTTAAATATTTCCCGTTTAGATTTCGCTTAATTCTGAAAAAGTATCGACGACACGATTGCGAAGCTGCGACCTTGGAAGTGGAACTGTGCGGTTTCTAGTTCGAGAAGATATTAATTGAATATTTCCATTTCAAGTTCTGTGAATGGTTCCCGATAATTGGAAGTTGGCAGGGTTTGATTGAAGGCTTCTACATACCAGCGCGACTTGTCGCGCGACGCGACACGGCACAAAGGCCCCGCGTGTCGCGGGACGAGCGGTGCCTTTGTGTCGCGTCGCGTCGCGCGACAAGTCGCCCCGGTATGTAGAAGCCTTGAAACTGAGCGTTTCAGAATATTTTCAAAGGGTTAATTAACCTAAGTGACTGTTTCTAAATTACCCCGGGGTCTACTCTGAACGGAACGACTCGGTAACGGTGTAATTTTATAAAGTAAGTACATATGTACTCAGCATGCATATTACAAGACCAAATATGAACACTTATCTTGATTTAAATCTTTTCGCAGTTTTATTGCACACTCACCATTCGTACGCGATAAGAAAATAGGTAGGTACACACAGCCACACATCAAGCTATACATTTCCAGTATACGCTGATCTCTCATTGTAATCACGCAAAAACGGATGAACAGATCCGGATAAAATTTGGCACACAGATAGTTTATAACCTAGATTAACACCTATGATACTTCTTAGCCCGGTAGTATGTTCTAATGGTTTAATTTACGTCCTCCACGCGAGCGAAGTCGCGGGCAAAAGCTAGTTGTTCTATAAGTATTTGCAACATATAGGTATCAGGAACAAAACAACCATTGATTATACAATTAATCATCCATGGGAATGGACGCATCTGTCGCAAACCGGACTCATCTGTCCGTGAAAACTGTTTTGTGGTGCAGTTTTTACTATAAGATTGCTATAAACTATATATATCTGTGCCTGAGAATATAACACCGTAACACCGTTTTTTTCTGATTAAATGTTTTATACACTATCCTAAAGTATGTGTCCTTCTATACAAAGCCATAATACTGTTACTAATAAAATCAACTTCACATCAGTTTCTAAATTGTATTTTAATATAATGTACGTATTTCTGGGAAACATTCTAAACGAAAGTGATTTATACCTACATTACAATAAAATTTTACTGTTTATACGGAGTTACTTTGTATTGCCGCTACATTTTCCATGAATATAATGATTTAATTTGCATTTTACAGTATGTACGGAGTTCATTCGGAGTATGTTTATTTATCAGCCTGAAAAAAACTTAGATTATATGTTTTAGCTATGCTGTGCCTTGGTAAGCTACTTTTAACATTTGTTATATTTAGTAGATTGCGAAATGCCCATATGAAGTAGGTCACATTTTTTTTTTTCCATATGTATAAAGAGTATATATGTGTATGTTTATAGAGAAAATATTATTTTAATAGGGAATAACTTTTATTTTTATGTATCCAAATAATGACAGTTTGCTGCAGACACTTTTTAACGTTTTTTGTAAATACCTGTAGCAGCAATAAATAATATTTTAAGTAGGTACCTACTCTAGTCTAATTATAAAAAGTAGATAAATCAAATAATTAATTTACCCTTACAAATATATGGATAATTCGGTAATCTGTAATTTTATACAATGTTAGTATGTTTTGAGCTTGTTTTAATTCATGATTTTTGCAAGCTAGGTACAAGAGAAATGTAAAAGAGAAATTGGTCTGTATGACAATGTTGACCAAAGTCAGATAACTAAAAATGTTTGCCAAACAGTGCCAATTTCAGAGGTTGTAAATATCGGAAAGATCGGTCAGTGGATCAATATCATCAGTTTAGCAGTCTGCTTGCATTTAAAGACGACATTGGATTATTTATTAAATTTTATTAAATTAGAGAAATTTACTCACAGAACATCCGCACTTTGTTTCAACTCTTCTGTCTTCAAGATCCGATTGTCGAACAGCTCCGGTCCATTTTTTCTACATGAGTAATACTTTTCTATACACGCTTTCGTCTTGTCCATGTCCCCGTAACATGCATTATAAAACAACACTAATTGTTTATCCGTTAAATCCTTAGGAACATATTTTGATTTATCCAATTTCTGCGTCCAGTAACGTAGCTCGTTTATATCCTCCTGAGAAAATTTATCCATGGCTGTTGTCGTCTCATTATAATCAAACTCTAAATCCACTTGCATCTTTTCGCTTTTTGAATTTATTTTTATCGTAAATCGTAAACGAATTTGTTTATGTTCGACACGCACCCAACCTCGAACGCGATAAATTGACAACTAAATTAATCCAAAAATTTAACAATTAAAATGATAGGTCTCTACAAATGTTGCCATTATTCAAAAAATATTTCTACCAAGTATGTTCAACCATAGTAGATTTTTTTTCAGGCAAATCTAAAATCAATATTTACTATTTCGTTTACTAAGATCTTTTAGTAGCTGAACCTCAGATTATAGAAAAGAAGCAGATAGACCGCGCGGAACACCGAGAGTGTGGCCAACAAAGCAAATACAAATTCAAAAGCGAATACACTCTCGTTTCAGTACAGCACGAAGCGTCGCATCGTTAGTACGTCACGGGCTCTAACAGATAATTTTAGAATGATGCCGTCTTGTATTTTTAAACATTGTAAAAACTGTTCCCAAAAACAAAAGAAATAAGATGGAGTATCTTTCATAAGTAAAATATTGATTATTTGTCTATTTGGATTTATTTTACGTGTTTATTGTTAGTGACATCTTGAAACACAAAACCTTAACAAAAAACATTCGGTGTTGCTAGTTTATATTGAAACATTTACCCCTAAGTTAGGAAATAAGTATAGGATACAGGAGTATCGATTTACAAAAATATTTATGTCTATAATAGTGTTTTATTTATCGCCTTTTCTGGTTAGTATGTTTATAAATAAATAAGTATGTATGTGTCTTCGTAAGTGTAACTAGTTAATGGATTCTATAATACTTATTACATCAGTCGATTTGCTATATCATGGGTTATATGACGTCACCATAAAGTAAATATAGCTACCAAAAACAATAAAATGTTGGTGTCTCAAAATAAAAATATATCGCAAATGTATCGTTTATATGGGTATTGTTAATTTGACATTATATACTGTTAATAAAAACAACTGATTTAAGAAAAAAAAATACTTTTTTTTTTTCATGTACCTACCTAATGAAATATTATGGCTAATTTTTTCATTCTTCTGGCAACCGGACACACACATAGAGGCACCTGTTCTTATAGTGCTGTCACGTGGCTGTAACGCACACATGTCTACACACGGGCCTCACTTTATTGTTCCGCGCGGTCTATCTGCTTCTTTTCTATAATCTGAGAGCTGAACCATCGTGATTACCTGAACCTGCGCGACTTATTTTGAACGTCAGAGGAGTAAAACCTAAAATATATGTAGATGATCACTATCGCAGTGAAATAGTAAATTTAAAACATGGATTCTGATGCCTCGTCGTAAGTTGTGCATTAGAACCATTCAAACAAATGTGATTTCCGTGTATAAATATTATCAAGTGGTTTCTTTCACAGAGTAACTAACCTTGTGATAATCACCAGAAGGGATCGATACAAATTATTCTGTAGGACATATTGGAGAACAATGGTTATTTTGATTGTTCCAATCATATTATCACCAGTTCCTTTTTTCAATGATAAAATTGTTAGTATCTTCGTTAATCATTGTTAAGTTCAATATTCATGGGCCACATGAGCACAAAAGGAGTTTTGAAACTACTTGAAAACAAAGTTTATTAACCTAGATCATTCTATTAGGTGCCACTGCTAGTGCCCACTTCTGGAGATGAGTCAATACCTATAACCGAAGGTGTTATAAAACTATTCTTATCGTTCACTGAACAAATTGGGGCTCTAAGTGGGAACGGTGCTGCCAGTCAATGTTAGCAAGTTACCGACCAACCTTCTAAAAAATAGATTATTTTTCTGTCTTCCAGTTCGTCTGCCTTCGATCACTTGCTTTTAGTCTTTTAGCACTGGTGATCGAAGTCGTCGCATCAAAACTCTTGTCAGTAGCACTTCCTCGGACGAGCTCCTTCACAAAGAGAGACCTACAAAGGTCCAAGATCAATGAAAGTGACACTTATTTTATGGCCCAAGAGAAAATTAATAGATGTTTCTCAGTACTTAGATAAATTTTCCAATATTTCGCAGGCCTACAAGAGTTTTTACCTGTTTCTGCTGATGGTCGTTTATTGGACGTTGGATGTGCATCACCCTGCTGTGTTGGCAGTCATGCCCATCGGCTTCTCGTGCATCATGACCGGAATCGGCAAGAGTTTTATTAGTGAGGTATTTGCTGGTAGTCAGTCTTACCCAGGGTAACCATTTCCAAATTTTAAAAGTCTTGACAGAAAACCGGACATGTGAAAGAAGAAAGAAAATCTATATATTGAAGTGAAAACTTCTTTAGCCGCATTGAGCTATTTTTGGTAGGGGTTAATAAGGTCGGTCCTGTCATCCTGTGGGTCGGTCCGAAATTTGCACAGAACGGCTGCGCATTGACATTTTTTTTAAACCAAAAATGGTGACATTTCATTTATTCGTGAACAATGTGCATGTGTTGTGTTCACATGAGGCGAGTATGTGTGAGTATACACACAGCTACACATCAAGCTATACTTTCCAGTATACGCTGAAATCGCAATGTTTAGGATTTCCGTACAATGAGAGGTCAGCTTATACTGGAAATGTGTAGCCGTGTTTACATGCGCGAAAGTTCGGAGAGCCTATGTTCAGACTGGTCATGATTTACCGGCCGTATTGTACTTCCATGGTCAAGCCCATAGATAAGCCGGACACCTGCCTAATAAAAGCGCGGGATATCTCGCATAAATAAGCACTTGTATGCCCGACTGATATGTTAGGAGCAGGGACCATTTTGACTACCCATTGAAAGGGTTTTCGATAAGGTTTTTCTAAAGAGTTAATCATAAACCCATACGATGTAGGTTTAGATGTGGGTAGCTCTTTTGAACGGCTAAAATTATAAGCCATTAAAATTTTGGTTATCCGTTGAAAGTGTTTTCGACAGAAACCCATAAGGTGTGGGTAACTCTTTTGAAGTAACATTCCGACTCGGAGTAATGCAAAATGATCTCTCAATGATGGGCATAGGTTGCAAAATGGAATAAATAGCACGCGTTACGGCCTGGCCACAGTCTCTGGCGGTGCGACGAGAGGCGCGGCGGGCGGCGCGATTTGCGGTGGTATGCCACAGCTCGACTAGTTGCGTGCGACCGCGGTGGCGTCAGCGGTGGACGTATTTAGAGAACGGTTATACTATTAAAATGGCCCTACCAATCTATGAAATTAAATTGCTGTATCTAAATTACTTACTTGTAAAAAATAAATAGTACGATGTACGATATAGTGCGATGCCTGAATGCGTCAACCGATACCGCCGCGCGCGCCGCTCTCTCTGAGCTGTGGCCGCCTCAGGGTTGGATTTAGGTAGGTTGAAAAAGATAGTACAAAAAAATTAAAAGGATAGTATTTATAAAAAAATATAGTACACTTTAATTATTTTTAATTTAACGTACAATAGTCAAAATCAACACCCGTTAAGGCAAAATTTACTCCTCTTCTACGTTTATCAGTTCTTGAATATTACTATTAGTCACTAAAATGACGTCTATGGATTGTGTTGCCAGTTTGTTTCGTATCTTCACACAAAAATTCGCAAGCGATTGTTAAAGCATTAAGCAAACTTTGATTGAATTTCGAATGGAATGGAAGGAACGAGATTAGTGGAAAGAGAGAAGTGTACTGCGAACGATAATCGGGGAATCAACACAGAAAACATCGCAAGATCAGAATTCGGTTGAATACACGCACGGTCGAAATATTCATAATATGACGTAAAACTAAGCATTCGGGATCCAACTTTAAATTATAGTATTTTAGCGTACTATCCTTAGATGTGGATAGTATATAGTACAAGGGGACTATAATTATAGTATAAATACTATAATTATACATAGTACAAAATCCAACCCTGGGCCGCCTCGAACTCGATAGTCGCTCGCTAGTCGCTAGTACATTTGTTTCACTCGCGCACCGCGCAGCCCGTCGCCGCCGCGTTTCGCGCGACGCTCGACGCGCCGCAGGTCGCGCCGCAATGCGCATCGCCGGTAGCTGTGGCATACTTCATAGGTTGTCTACCTGTCTACCATTTGATTTCGCCGCTCACCGCTTGCCGCGCCGCACGCCGCGCCGCAATTCGCGACGCTCTTGGCTGTGGCCAGGGGGTTACGCGGCCGCGGCGACGCGCCTTGAGGCTACTTATCGAGCGGCTTGTAAACAAGGATCTATGATCAATTGATCCTTAGAGCTTATAAATGTACAAAACGAAAGGTCTCTCATTTACTCGCTGACTAAACAGATACCTAAATAAAATTGTCATTGCTGTCGGGGGACCGTTCTGAGGAACACTTTTTAATCTGCAAGAGGCCCCCCGACAGCAATGACAATTTTATTTATCTGTTTAGTCTGCGAACCTTTCGCTTTGTACACTAAAGGTTTCTACAGACCGGCGCGACACAAAGGCCCCGCGTGTCGCGCGACGAGCGGTGCCTTTGTGTCGCGTCGCGAGTCGCGCCGGCGCGGTCTGTAGAAGCCTTAATACAGCTTGTATTTCACTTTGTAAGCAGTCGGGTTTCTTGTTTTTTAAATTTACTTTTTTTTATATGTTTTTATTACACTAAATAAATAATGGTAGGTAGGTAGATACTTATCCTGTCGTCTGCCAGAATATTAAACAAGCAATTAGGAGATGCGAAGATCGTAAACAGGTGCTATCAAAGCTTTATTGCGTTTTTGTATGTATAATAAATGATCATATAAAAGTGTTTATATTACGACATTAGTTGATCACCTACACTGTAGGTGATCCTGAGCCACTTTGAGCTACATTTTTCTCCATGCTCTCATCCGAGGTCTATTGTTTATGAACGAGGGGCTGGATAGCTTCTGTTAGCTAAATAGTAGGTACACTCGCTTAGGTACTCGTAATGTTTTCAGATGTACATTCGAAATGACCTGCTGGACTGTATCGGGGTGATGATGATCACGATAGCCATAGAGAATTGCAATGTGCATAAAAGGATTGCACTCAAAGTCTTGCTCGTGTTTGGATGCTCACATTATAGGTAAGGCCATACAGAGAATAATTACTGCTAGTGCTAATATTGAGTTTGATTTTTTGCATGAGGCCACCAGAATCTAGAAGCAAAGTGAAATGTCAGCCAAACAGCCCTGCCCAAAACTTACAAGTTTAGTAGACTACTTAACTATAATAACTTGTCCGTGTGGTGCCGGACGTAAAGAAAAGCACCAACCCTGCCAAAGTGCCAACCCATTTCTTCCCGTGGGTTTCGTAAAAGACGACTAAGGGACTAATTACTAGAGAATGGGCAGCAGCGTTCTCTATGCATTTTAACACCATAGGTACTGCGATTGCCAACCCGCCTGCCAAGCGTGGCGATGATGGCAAACCCTCCCCCCCCCCCTTTGGTGGAGGCCTATGTCCAGCAGTGGACGTCTTTCTGCTGAAATGATGATGGTAATGAGTTTTTTGCTGAACTGGCTTTCTGCTGAAATAAAATTAATACCAATAGGTAGACGAATTTAGAAGTATTAATTTTATTTGATATTTTATTTGATTTGGATTTTTTTTTTCTTTTTGTGGCTTTCAATACACATTTTGTGATCGCTGCCTCACGGTCAGGACCTGACATTCTTTGTACAATTGAGCCGTACTATGCCGATAGTGTTTAAAGGTCATGACCTTGAGGACAGCTTTATGCGCCCATTCCAGTTATACCATACGTATCTTCGAAGCACCGCCCTATACCAATATGCTGAAAGTTAATATTGACTGGCAAAGGAAGAAATGCCTCATGCGCAAGATATCGAACGTAATGGACTTTGTCTGAAAATAAAAGAATTATTATTATTATTTCGTCTTCAATATTTCTCAGGACCCTGGGGTCCCCGGACCTTTAGAAGGCGTACGAGGGGCCGAAGCCAACTCGCAGAGGCCCATTAGACGTTTTGAATGAAATGAGGCACCAACCGACGTTTATCTCTGCTCTACAACTAGTGCATACAGCACTATATTGTAAGTGCATTCAAGGACAACCCCCGGTTGGTGCTGGGTTGTTGCAGAACATGGAAACAAAACATATTGGCCTATGGGTTTGGGTGGCTATAATGGATTGGTGACCTTGTACTATGGAAGGACTATGTCCCCTGGCTGATGAATGTTGTAAAATACACAGATAAAATGGCAGGGGGTGACTTATTGCACACTCAATAATGGGCCCCGGAAACTGTCGCTAGCCCATAGTACCGTAGCGACAAGGGGGCAACATGTCCTGAGGCGCTTGAGGAGTGGAGAGGTATTCCACGGCTATCAGAACAATCCCAGAGCCCGGAAGATAGTCAAGATCCCTACCAGCACTTAATACTGGAATACTTTCTTCCTCCGAGCACGGTTGCTCTTGCGAATCTCCACTCAAGGCGGCCAATTAAGGCAAGAATGAGGTGGGAGCTCTGTTCCTCAAAAGTGTTCACTCCAGCCGGCCAATAAAGGCAAGTCAGTAATGACGAACAAGACTTCTCCCGGGAGATAGGGTCTGTTAGGTCGCTACTGCCCAACAGCTCGCCACATGCTGCCCTGCGGGTTTCTGTATCTCTCTTGGTCTGGCTCCTTATCCTAGACCTGTTCCGGTAAAGTACTCTACCGGCATAGACCTAGAGTTTGCAGCGCGCAAGCCCCACCACAACGTCAACGTAGAGATACGGTGGTGGGGTTATTATTATTATTTTTTATTTTACATATCTCGGGACCATGGGGTCCCGGACCTTTGGAAGGTGTACGAGGGGCCGAAACCAACTCGTGGAGGCCCCTTAGACACTTTTAAATGGAGTAAGGCACCAAAGTTAAAAAACTTTTGACATCCTGGATGTCACAAGTTATGTAGTGATTGCTGAATGTCTCCATTCGCTGTCATTATCCAAATCCAACAACCCTATCTTAGGCCGGTGACAAAACAGGGCCCGGCCGCCTGCTGGATTGCGATTACGACCTGCCCCTCTAGTAAGGAATACCAGGACCCAGCACTGGGAAGACAAATTAAACTGAACGCGTTCAGCACACGACATGATACTCGGCAAAATTCCTGGTGATTAACTTTGTTTTCAGGTTAAGTTTTCTTCTATTCTTCATGAGCATGTTTCTTTCAATGTGGATATCTAACATCCTGGCATGTGGACTGATGATGCCTATCGTGAAAGCTATTCTTACTGAACTTGAAAAGGTAATTATGTAGGTTATAAATCTTGTTTCGATCTTCGAGCAACATTCTGTAGCTGTCATGAAAATGGTTGAACTTACTTACCTACCTATAGTTATTAATTTTAGATGGGAATCGTGGAAATCTATCAAACTATTGGAAAGGCTCAACAGAAATCTACTCGGCATGAACAAAAGTAAGAATTAAAGTGTTATTATGCTTTAGATGAACATTCATTAGGTGCTACTTCGAAGGTTTTGCCGGCAAAAAAATAACAGCAAAAAATTAACACGTGCTGAAGTCACTGAAGTGCTATACTTAAGTGACTTCAGCACGTGTTAATTTTTTGCTCACTTTATGACCATAAATATTCAATTACTTTTCTTATTAATTGAAATTACAAAACAATGCTAATTGTTTCAGTGTACCAAGGCCGTCAGACTTCACCGTATTTTATTTCCTCGGAATTGCCTATTCGTCATCCATTGGTAAGTGTGACAACTTTTACTAACTGACATTTGCATCGTATTTGCGTAACACACTATCCTATCAAGCACAATTTGAATGATTATGATCTGTCTGCTCTACAATCCACAACGTAAATGAACGTTGTTGAACTGTCAACATGGAACCCATTGCGATCACCTATCATTTTATAAGTGTGTTACGCAACCATGAAGTTCAACATGGAACCCATTGCGATCAACTGTCATTTTATGTGTGTTACGCAGCCATGAAGTTCAACATGGAACCCATTGTGATCAACTGTCGTTTTATGTGTGTTACGCAACCATGAAGTTCAACATGGAACCCATTGCGATCAACTGTCGTTTTCTGTCATTTTATGTGTGTTACGCAACCATGAAGTTCAACATGGAATACATTGCGATCAACTGTCATTTTATGTGTGTTGCCCAACCATGAAGTTCAACATGGAATCCATTGCGATCAACTGTCATTTTGTGTGTGTTACGCAACTACCCCGCCAGCGCGGCGCCGCGCCGCCGCCGGTTTCAGAAAAGCTGATCAACGTAATTTACTATACTCTGATTTTTAATTTGCTAGACTAAAATGATATTTGGTGTCGACATAAAAATAACCAACTGAAAGCTGAGAGTGATTTTTTCGCGTTTTCAGAAATTGACAACACTGCTGCAAATGTCACTTGTTGTTTTTATAACCTCTTACGAAAACAAATTTGTGTATTTTTTTTTGTCGTATTTGAAGTAAGACAATGCCTAAAACTTTAAGAAGCAGTGCGAGAATGTTGATAAACACTCTAGTAAATATTCTAGATAAAGTGCGTGCACTGAATTTTGCAGTTAAGTGGTTGGTAGTTTGTTTTGTCATGCGCCATTGACTGCCTCGTTGGTCTAGTGGTCGCAAGCGCTATTGATGAGCATGAGGTCCTGGGTTCGATTCCCAGGTCGAGCAAAGTGTTATTGGGATTTTCCATTACGAATTTCTCAGTAGCAGCCCGGAATCTGGATTTGTGCCAGGTTGATGGCAATAGGCTCGCCCCCTGTTACATGGGACATAACTGGCGAAATGTGGGTGTACTGTATGAGTACACCTCTGCCTAACCCTTCGGGGATTACTGGCGTTGTGTTATGTTATTATTGAAATTCTGACTGCAAAATTCAGTGCTACTAATCGCGTCACACGTCAAATAATGAACGCACAATACCGAGTATCTCTCAATAATGACGACTGAATCATTCTCTGCAGGAGGACCTTCACTGTTGTCGTGTTGTCTCTCTATTATTAATTATTTATCGTGTTATTTAGAAAAAAAACGTCAATTGCATTTTGTCATTTTGGTCTAGCAAATTAAAAAATTGATTATTAGATAGAATTATGCTACAAGGATAATTTGACCCGAGGTTCGGTATGAATGAGATTGAAAGGTGGTCGTTGTTGGTAAACTTTTGTGAAATTGTGTCACAGAAATTGTATTAACCAAACAAGATATAGATAGTGGCGCGTGGGCATAATGGGAACTAACGTTGCCATGGCATAATGGCAACGTTAGTTCCCATTATGCCCACGCGCCACTATAACCTTATAGCTAGTACCTGTGGCGACCTCTACAACGCCACTTGACAAGCGAACAACGCATTAAAGACCTGACGTCACATCAATCCTGCATCGTGCAAGCAGAGAGTATCGCGCGACGCGTCCCGACATCAATCGTCACTTCGTCAGCCAGTTTCTCACCATCAATCGTCGGGCAGTTGCCCACCAGACATAAATCCCGTCTGGTGGGAGGATCCTCTATGAATGAACTTTACATCCTGTTCCTCGAATCATACCTCCATAGATATACCTACCTACTTGCACCTTAGACTACCACCGTATAATTACAGCTTTAAACAGCGGGACGAGCACGGGCGTGCCAAGACGTTTGTGACAAGACATGATAGATTATGTAATGTCAATTTGTACTAGCATTTTATAACAAAACAGTTTTATCGCTCAAACTGTGATAAAATGTGTGACTCAAGTCATGTCACAGGCCGTGCTTGCCCCGCAGCTTTGGAACGGTCACTCAATAAATAACGGCTTTCCAATACCTACAGAGCGCTGTTCGTGTCAAATACTGGTGAAAAATACAGATTTTTATGATTGCTGTTATAATTATGATGGAACCGCATCCTAGGAAACCAACCATAACTCCCTTTACAAATTCATTATAAGATAACCAATAAAATCACTTGACATTAGATTCAATCAAATCATTGATCACCCAATCATATTCGTACCTTAACTTTAGTTAACTTATGAAAAAATATTATGTACAGGCATATTCCAGGTGACATGGCGACAATGATGGGAAGCCAGACCAATCAAATATTTAAGATCTACTGTGAATCGTAAGTTTTGATAATGGTGTAGGTACGAATATTGATTTTGTTAAGAGAAACTATAATTTATTTGAAGCGAGCACTGACAGGCCAAATAGCCGAACACGGCATAAAGATAGACTTCGGCTGCCACCAATAAAACTAAAATTATTTAAGAAAAATGTATACTGCATGTCGATTATTATTTACAATCATTTACCAAATACTTTTCAAGACTTACCGCTGACAAAGTTTAAAAAAATGCTTTTTAAACTATTACTATTTAAAAGATATTATACTATTAAGGACTATTTAGAAGACAAATCAATAGAATCTGTAATTTGTAAGTTGGATTAATTGACATCGCTGATTGTGAAGACATTTGCACGCCATGTTATGGCAGGATAATTATGCTGAAACAAATTTACTGTAACACCCTATGTACCATATTCTAGCAAATAAATATTTTTGATTTTGATTTTGATTTTTGATGAATTCTACAAGACATCATACTAATAACGGTAGTTTGTTTGTAGGACGTTATTTTCGAAACACTCATCTGCGGGGCGAGCACGGTCTACTGTGACATGACTTGAGTCACACATTTTATCACAGTTTGAGCGATAAAACTGTTTTGTCATAAAATGCTAGTACAAATTGACATGATATAATTTATCGTGTCTTGTCACAAACGTCTTGGGCAGCCCGTGCTCGACCCGCTGATTTTAGAAATTCATTCACTGGTAGAACGCTCGCTATTGTCGAGTGTAGTATAGCATTATATAGTAAGTAGTATAGGGTTTATTGTCGGACGAAGTCGCGAGCAGAAGCTAGTGAAAGATAAACTTAATTTGACGAGTGCGAATTACAGCAGAATTCTCAAACGCAGCTGAATTTTGAATTCCCGCGCGTGCTTACTTTTAGTACCCTGAAGACTTATATTAACGTTTTAACTATATAAAGTTGAGTGCCGTTTGAGAGTTCTAATATTATCCTGAACGTGCCTGAATCCAGATAGACCAGCATATCTATTCACAACCGTCCCATACGCTTCCATGCCGAATCAAAAATTAATCAATAAATCGCAAAAAAAAACATGCGGGGCAGGCTTTGGGGACTGCCGATAGAAGTAAAAACAGTATACATGGAAAGCGTTCGGAGACGATGACGCGAGTTCCATGATTTTTGTTCCCCAAAAAGTACTCAAAACGCCTAAACCAGCTTTCACTTAAAAAAAAAACATGCGGGCAGTCTTTGAGGACTGCCGATAGAAGTCAAAACAGTATACTTTAGCTCATGGAAAGCGTTCGGTGACGATGACGCGAGTTCCATGATTTTTATTCACCCAAAGAGTGCTCAACGTGCCTATAGAAGTTTTAACTTCAAAAACAATGTTGTCAAAGGAGTCCAATAGAGGCTGCGGACAAATTCTAAACCTGAAAATTTTGTCAGTTTAAATCTCAGGTCTAAAACATAGAAATATTCCTTATATCTATGGTTTAAAGTTTAAATCAAATAGACGACCGCCATTCTTCCGACAGCTATTTGCTGTCGGGGAGTCGGGGACAAGGCAAATCAGTAATTGAAATGTGTAATTTTCGATACGACAGCCTGTCGAATGGTTGTGAATAGCTATGCAGCTTATTTTTACAAAAGACTACAAAATTTTCCTCAACCTATACAAATTCCATTATTTGACTTCACAAAAGAGGCTCGGTTCTTTGTTAGAACCTGAAAATTACCCCTTGCTTGGCACAATGTCGTGAAGGTCGCCATTGTTATCTAACAACCGTATACGACCTAGGTTACCTATTTATAAATCTTAACAGCAACCATGTAAACTGCTTGTATGATTCTATGATAACATATCGTCACAAAATATTTTTTTTATTTGTAAGGATATTCCCCGTTGGACCAAAGATAGAGTTTCCACACTTCATGCTATTAAATCTCCCAGGAGTGTTAGTCATGGAGACTCTGTTATATTTGTGGATGAACTTCAATTTCTTGGGGATGTTCAGGTAAGTTAGAATCTACACTTATCTAGCTATACTACATGTTAAAAAAGTAATCCCAAAAACGGCATAAATTAAATATACCATACCTTTCCGCTATGCAAGTCTAATCACGAATGCGAAATAAATAAAATTGAACCTTCAAAAAGGTTGAACTCATTTTATTTTTACGATATAAAAATACTAGCTGATTTAGCGAAAAAAAACAGCTATGTGAACATGAAAAATAAATGAATTAAAAATAAAACTTTAATAAGTAGCATTTTTATATTTTAGGGTTCCGTACCTCAAAAGAAAAAACGGAACCCTTATAGGATCACTCGTGTGTCTGTCTGTCCGTCTGTCACAGCCAATTTGCTCCGAATCTACTGGACCGATTAAGTTGAAATTTGGTACACGTATGGACTTCTGTGATCCAAACCCAAACACGGCGTATAACTTAAAAAAAAAATTTGAATATGGGGTTCACTTTTGGGGGAAAATTAGAAAATAAAAAAAATAAGTTTTTCTAACTGTACCGTGCCACACAAACGAGCCACACGAAAGGGCTTGTTGTAAGGATTTCAGATATATTTTTTTTATAATTTTAAAATATATTCTTTTAAAATTATTAACGAAAATAGATGAAAATTACAAAGGCGGACATATTGCCTCAGGCATTAAGTCCGCCTTTGTACAGTATTTTTTTACTTGTGCATGAAGTTTTAATAATTAATAATAATAATAAAAATTGACCATTCCTTATCTCCGAAAGCGTGAGCCTAAAATTTTGAATAAATTACTGAAAATAGTTCTTTACTTATAGGAAAACCTATAAGAAGTCTAAAAATAACATAGTAAATCTCCCAATATTGTGCGTACAAACTTACATTTGCAGTTGGAATGTATCAGGGAGATGTTTTTCAACTGCAATGTTAAGTTTGTTCGTAGGATAATTAATCCCCAGTACGAAACTATTCATTGGGAGTGGTCCGACACGCACTTGGCTGTTTTTTTTCATGATCAATGGCCAGTCTTCTACGTCCCTGTTAGTTGTGCATGTAAAAAAAAATTTTGATATGAAATGGTTTTTGGAAAGTTTTATTTGTTTTAATTTACTTTAGATTAGACGCTCACTAAGTTTATTTGAAAGTAAAATATTACAGATCCAGAAGCGACATAGAAATCGGGATGACGGAAGAAGAAGCCGAATATATAGACGCTCTGTTATCAACGCAGTATCAGCAGCTGGGGAAACTCCGGTTCCATGAGTTTGTTAGTACAGCAGTCAAAATAATATATTTACTTGACATAGACTCATACTAGCTTAAGTCTTGAGTTGAGTTGCACGATAACTGACAAATGCTTGCACTGATTGGACAGGTCCACTCAAATTTGTGTGGTTATTTCCTCAAAAGACTACGAGTATTTCAGACACGGACCTACATGGTCCTCACATGATCTGACCAAGATTATGTCTAGACTTTACAAGAGACTGACCCCTGAGTTTGTTTCTCCATTTCTTCTCAGGGGTAGTCAGATAGAGAATGTCTACTTCATCTAGCTTCTTCTTTTTAAATTTATAATATGACGTGTAAAAGTGATTCCGACATCCTATTTACAGAATAAACAGTTTCATTTCATTTCAGATCTTAAAAATAGGCTACATACACTGGTTGAGCCGTAAAAATACAGTTGGTCGCTACATTCTGGAGATCTTCATTAGGCACTCCTAAATGTACCTACCTACTACGTATGATGCTGTTTTCGTCTCGGCTATCCCATTGTGTGGGGCGTCGTTGTAAAGGTCGTTCAAAAATATTGCGAGTGTGTGAACACCATTTTTCGATTCACGACCCCCGCCTGCTAAATAGTTGCTTAATTGGGAGTGTGAAAAAATTCACGGCAATAGCATAATATTTAACGAAGATAAAGGGAATTTTATCACAGCTATTATTGCTTTACAAGTTAACGAGTAATAGTCGACCAACTTACATTTGCAATTAGAATGTATGGGAGAACATGTTCATCAACTACAATGTTAAGTTTGTTCTTGGGATAAATTCATCCCAACTACAGAACCCTTTATTGTGCGTAGTCCGACACGCACATGGCGCCGGTTTTTTATACTGTCCGAAGGTCCATCCGCCTTTTTAACCAACTTCCAAAAAGGAGGAGGTTATATATTCGGCTGTGTTTTTTTTTTGTGTCTTTGGATCTGTATTTTAGTTTTTTGCCACCGACTTCCGAAATTAAAGTTATTTTTCACTTTGTAGGTAGTGTTTGTTTGGAAGTCGGTTATTTTTTTTTTACAAAAAGCTTTTATTTTTTACTTTTTTTTAACCTCCAGTCACCCCGTGTGATCCTGAGTAAGTATAGTTCAAAACCGTAAAAGTTTTTATAAGAAAACTTTGACAACACTAGGTGGTTTCCGCTGTCGTGGTGCTAACTGGTCTGCTGCAGGCTACGATCAGCACTGTGCACATGGACCAGTCCATTGATGGCAGCCCCGAGTTTCACAAGTAAATACCTATATTTAGCTATTTTCATTTACTAGATTTAAAAAAAATTATTACCCGACTGCGTAAAAAGTGAACTTAGGTTCGGGATAGTTTTTTTATCATTTAAATTACATTAAACATACGAGTATAATTTGTATATATTTTTGTAATCACCTTTTATAACCCTTTATTTTGATACCCAACTCGATACACTTGGGAGATATTTTTGTTCGAAAACACCTTTTGGCGCCAAAAATCCGCCTTTATGATTTTTAATCATTTTAATACACCCAGTGACACTCGCACAATAAAGATGAATCTGACGACGTATCATTCATTAAAATCGGTTCAGCCGTTTAGTAGTTACGAGGGAAAATAGGGTCAAACACATAACCATCCTTTTTTGGCTTGGAATCATCATCATTCCCCTGCCCTTATCCCAATTCAATTGAGGTCGGCACACGTATTTTTCTTTCATTTGTTCGCTAAAGGGCAAATTCTGAAAACGGCAAATTCTCGTATGGACAAATTCTTATAATGGCAAATCCGCTTATGGGCAAATCTAGTACAGCAATATCATACCTACTTCTGTGTTAGTCGTCATCACGGTGAACATCACGCCTTGTCTCCTCGAAGGGTTGGGCAGAGGTGTACCTGTATTACACCCACATTTGGCCAGTTATGTTTAAGACCCATGTAATAGGGGGCGAGCCTATTGCCATCAACGGAGCACAAATCCAAAGTCCGGGCTGCTGAGAGAAATTCCAGATAAAAAAACTCAATATCACTTTGCCCGACCTGGGCATCGAACCCTCATGCTCGCCAGTAACGCTGGCTGACTAGACCAACGAGGCAGTTACGGAGAATATATTATGCTAAATAACCCTCCTTTTTTGGCTTCCCCGTAGTTGGGTAAAAACTAGCACACGGCCCTACGCCTTGGTAAAGTGGTCAGGAACACCGCATAATCCAGAACACCAGAGACATCTCAGCCGCAGATGCATTGCCTGATGCTTCCTCATATCTACAATATTAGTTTCAGTATAGGCGAAACCCGAAACACGTGTCTAGTATTTTTATGTAAAGAATCTGTACAAAATTTCAAAACTGTATCATGAAAAATCACAAAGTTATAAGGTTGTTATGTTACCGGGTTGTCCGTACAAAAACATGCTAACGGCGTCCCTGCGCCTCCAGGGTCGTCTTGTGCTCATTGATAATAATTTGGCAGTAGGTACAGACGCCAGCAGGTCAAGCTACCCGAAACTGTCAAATTTTCCCAATCAACCTTGAACCTTATGCTGTAGGGATAAAGTTGAAAATCTATTAAAGAAATTTGACAGATTGTAGTAGCTTGATGTGCTGGCGTCTGTACCTAGCCGTACGGCGATTATTATATTGTAAGTAATTAAATGGTGATAACATTTTCCATCACACTTAAATATTTTTGGGACAAAATCTATCATGGTGTAAAAATTATTGAAAACGATTCAGTTCCTTATTCTGAACAAACTATATTCAGGTTTCACATATACTAAAAATAATGTTGTATAGAGCGATATAACAGCTGAAAATCTTGTGTGACTGACATATTCACGTTGCATCGACTATGAGCCGATGCTTCCCCCATGAATTAATTAGCAGTAGGTGCAAAAGCAGTTGTTTTTACTCTGTGAGAAGCAGCATAACATAAAAGGAGCAGATCCTTTAATTAAAAGAGATTCCTATACCATCACGGGGCACTGTTCGCTAAAAAAACATTTCCACACAATAAGCATAACGGACAGTCCTCTGTGCAGGGCATGCATGGAGGCTGAGGAAACAGTTGCGCATGTGCTCTTTGAATTCACAGGCGTCGCCTAAATTAGAACAGAAACCCTCGGGTCACCCAGATCTTTTGCAGAGGTTTCCATCTACAAAAGATCTGGGTGCCACGAGGGTTCTCCTAGTCCGTACAAAATACAGATTATGAGACCTTATCTACTTCTGGAGGGAGGTGGGCTGGTTGGAATGACTTACGCCGGCCGCCATGGCCCACATACAATGGTCCAATGAAGGACTAAGTGCGGAAACCAAACCCAATAACATAGAAGAGATTTTTAAGTATAGTGCTTGGTGGATATAATACAACATTATTTTTAATATAGGCGAAACCTGAATATAGTTTGTTCAGAATAAGGAACTGAATTGATTTCAATAATTTTTACACCATGTTAAATTTTGTCCCAAAAATATTTAAGTGTGATGGAAAATGTTATCACCATTTAATTATTTACAATACAATCGCCGTAGGGTTAGGTACCAACTGCCAAATTATTATCAATGAGTGCAAGACGACCCTGGAGGCGCGGGGGCGCGATGTTTTTGTACGGACAACCCGGTAACATAACAACCTTATAACTTCGTGATTTTTTATGATACGGTTTTGAAATTTTGTACATAGATTCTTTACATAAAAATACTAGACCCGTGTTTCGGGTTTTGCATATACTTACTAAAACTAATATTGTATTTTCGATCGTCTTTCTTTCCAGTCACTTCGGAGTTTCCTCGCCATGTGCCATGTGTGTGATCCTTCTATTCATGATGCCTGTCAATCTGGATTTCATGAAATATTTCAAGAGAAGAACAGGTAAATTTATTGTTAGCTATGCAATCCATAGAACTAGCTTGCTGCAAGGGTTTGTTACCCCTTCACCAGCTGTGTGGCGTGCGCGTGGCAGCCGGTCTGATATATTCCATAGAGTACAGACGCCAGCAGGTCAAGCTACCCGAAACTGTAAAATTTTCCCAATCAACCTTGAACCTTAAGCTTTAATTAACGATAAAGTTGAAAATCGACAGATTGTAGTAGCTTGATGTGCTGGGGTCTGTACATTCCAGTTTGTTTAGTTTAGGGGGGTTCATCAGAATTTTCCTGCCCTTGTTCCAAGTTACTCGGGGTCGGCGCAACACGTTTTCTTCTTCCATTCTCTCTTAACAACCCTCTTACTCCCACTCCCTCACTCTCTTTTCTTCTTAACTCTCACTTCATTCCTCACACAATCCATCCATATTATCTTGGGCAGCATCCTCTTCCTCTGCTTCCATCAATATTTACTTAGATTCATCACTATTTTAGTCACGTGCGTTTCCACCCTGCTCATCACATGCCCAAACCAAACCAAACGATTTCTGGTCAACTTTTTTGTCACTGGCGCCACTTTTATAAATTTCCCAATATACAGGGTCAAATTTAATTAGCTAGCGAAACTCCGTGGACGTGTTGGGTATCAATATCTTAATACGATAATACGAAAAAAAAAAAGATTTGATGTTTTTTTTTTCTGGTGTCAATGACCACTGGCAGTGAAGTTACTCGAAGTAGTTAAGTTTTTGTTTTATCACATCTGTGAAATTTACACAAAAAAAAAAACTGATTTTGAAACTCATATTTCAAGTAACTAGTCGTTGACCCCAAAAAAATACAATGTATTTTTTTTTCTCTCTATCGTATTTAGATATCGATACCCAACACGTCTGCGGAGTTTCTCTAGCTAATTTAATTTGACCCTGTAGTTTGTTTAGTGGGTTGTGGAATGTATTTTGCGCAGTTACGGAAACGTTTGTGTCTCCGTGGTGAACTTTTATTATTCTTAGATAGGATCCAAAGTTTTACACACATTGTAGGAAGGAAATTATATACATTATATAGAAATAACAGCGTGTTTTGCGAGCAGGTATTCAAATTCAACGCGGTATAGGACTACAATATAGAAATGATCAAAAAGGTATTCGTGACTTGGAGGGGTAATTTTTGGCAAATGTTTTAGTTTTAGTGTCCAGAGGGTCTACTCCGAAGCGTTAATCCGAAGTATCGGCCGAATGTTCGGCCGTTTTATAACTTCCATAGTTTCCTTTTTTGACTTTGAATCCTTACCGGAAATAAAGTCACCGTTGTGACTTTGGCTTATCTCTTTGACTCTCGTTTTTTTTTTTGTTTCGCCGTATTCAGCCATAGCTAGTCGTTGTCAAGCAACGGCCGAACATTCGGCCGATATATCGGATTTATGTTCGGAGTAGACCCCAAGACAGATGATCCACAACCCTGCAAAATAATACCATGGTCACCCAACCCCACGTGTTTCACATGAATGGCTCTCGGCATAACAAATAATCAATACCTATATTTAGATGGGAACAGCGAGCCGCTACCGACCACGCAAACCAAATCATGTCTGAGTTGGAACATGGTGCGGCGGGAGATTCACTGGAGCATACTCTTTGTTATAGGTAAATTAACACAAATAGCTACGTATTTCAACATTACGAATTAAGTAGGTACGTAGTAGCTAAGGGGGTATCCATAAATAACGTCTCGTTGAGCGGCAGGGAGGGGATCAGCAAAAACTGAAATCGTGTGACAAAAGAGGGGATGAGTCATTAGCATAAGCTTCGTGAGCTCACAATATATGTCATGGAAGAAGACTTTTGGCCGCAGGACGTGGTGTTCCGTCGATTCCGCAGACAAGTGCCACAGGACAGCACATAGTCAAGCTAGTGCAAAGTACTACTAACATAGTGATAAGTCTTATTTTTGAACAATAGTTTTGTTTACCATAAAAATATGTATGTTTAGGTTTATTAAGGTTTTTATCTATGAGCCTGTGTAGCCTGAAAATAAATGGATTTATTTTTACAATAAATCTAAAGGAACTAACTTTAAGCTTCAACTTTAATGAATGAATTCTAAATACAAACTCTATCAATACTATTCTATGGTTTATTTAAAATTGCAAAATATAATAGTCACCCAAATAAGACCATATGTTACAAGGACGGGGGACTCAGAAATCATGAACTTCTTGTGGCGTAATTTATGGATGGCCCTTAAGCTGTTCTTGTTCAAATTGATCCAATCTAAGTAATTATAGTACTAAAACTTGACATTGGCTAAATGCACAAACCGTGCGAAGCAAGAAGGAAAAAAAAAGAAAGAAAGTAATTATAGTTATTAGCTTGTTATGTTTACCTACCTGCCTGTTGAAGTTTACAGCCGGTAAAGAACTTTCAGGATAAATTCAGCAGACACATCAAATATGAATAGGACATAAATTCTATGTCCTAGGTTCGAATCTAGTGTTAGTGTTTGTCTGATAGGAAATTCGCAGTAGCTGCCTGCTGGATCTGGATTCAAAATTATTTTTTTTAAATAACGCGGTATTATGCTGAGTTAGGAGCCTTTTTGGCATCGCACAAGTCTTGATTGCTTTTTTTTTGTATTTTGTTAGTTTTAAATGCTATTTTTTGTATTTCTTGTGCGTGTCCCAATTTCCCAAATAAAATATTTTTCTTTCTTTCACAAGGCCTCTCCTTTCGAAAGGTGGACCTGTTATCTATAGGGTCAGATTACTTTACTTTTTTTGGGTCTACGATTGGTGGTAGTGTAGTTATATACTTGAAATGTCAGTTTGAAAAATCAGTTATTTTTATGTTAAACTTCACAGGCGTGATCGTATTATTTCTAAATACAATGAAATAATAGTACATTTTGATACAAGTGAAGAATGTTTGTTATTGCATTCGAGGCGGAATTAACACCCGAGCCGTAGGTGAGGTTGTTATTGAGTCGAGAACTGCAATAACAAATGTCCACGTGTATCAAACGACGTTTTTCAATACACTTTTGAAGAAATAAAATAATATAACGAAAAATATTTTTGTCATGAACTATTAGGAAACTATGATTTAATTTTCTGTTTATTCCGCGCTTTGCTTTCGCCAGGTTGAAGGAGAAGCAAATGTATAGAGCCGATATACAGCCTAATATGAAAAATAGAAAATTCAAATATTTTTGAGTTTAGAACACAAATAAATGTTAATTTGTTCATAAACGTGTTTTTATTGTAAAAATAATAATAATCATGGTATTATATTTATAAACATTATTTAAATATTCCAAAAAAATTAACGCCGTAAAGACGCATCTTTGCCCAAATTAAAAAAAAGAAAAATCACCTCCGAATAGAGAGGACCGTCTCTGGCGCGAGACGGTGTGAATAGAGGCATTGAACCAATTTGGTAAGTAATAAGTTATCTGTGGCAATTTTTATTCCCACACACGTGTTGGAAAATAAAAATCGCACGCGTGTGAAATACATTGCATTGTGAACCTAATCGTAGTGCGATATGAACCAGTTTTCGAGGAAGTGTATTGAAAAAAATAATAGACCACAATAACTAACTAAACTTAAACGTTTATATCTGTAACTTTTTATGGTGTAAGTACATAATATAGAGTACTTATTCTATTCTATTCTAATTTCCTTAACGCCTGCTTCAAGTAAATACAATACGAGCGGTTGTTGACCCCAAAAGAAGTCATCAAATCATATTATTTTTTGTTTTTATTATGTTTAGATATCGGGACCCATTACGTCTGTCGAGTTTCGCTAGTTAATTTAATTTGACATACACAGACACACATCTTCACCATCATTCCACTGTCTACCCTTTTGGCGAATAAAGGCCTGATAATACGTAACATTCAATTGATGACCTCAACTTTTCAGCCGGCAGCAGCACTCTATTCGAGTCCCTCAGAGATTCGAAAATGACCGAGGAGTTTGAGAAGTTCCTGCTGAACTTTGAAGGATGGCATGCGTCGGCCGTGGTCTTCGTCGTAGTGATTTTCTGTAAAACACTTACGGAGTTCGCATCCAACTTCTGTGTGGTCTATACGCTGTTGCCTAGCATTGCTAAAGTGGTACATATAATTTATTTAATTGTTGTATCACGTAATAAAACCATATTTTTTGCGATCGGATTATTTGCGATAGAATAGCAGTGGTTCTCAAATTTATTTGGCGACGGAACCCTTTTGGATAACGAAATATTTGACGGATCCCTAAAATAATCAAAATGTTTTATGTGTAGGTAATTCTAATAACACAAAATAAAAAATAAATACACATAAAACATTTTGATTATTTTAGGGATCCGTCAAATATTTCGTACAAGTAAGTAGGAGTACCTAAATAAATATGCAAGTAATAAATTTACTTACTAATAAATATGATTATTATTAAAGAATAATTATTAACCACAGCTGTCTTCTGATATACATTAATATATATTACGTGTAAGTTGTTTATTTAATAGACGATAAATATTGAATAGTTTGTACATAATAATTTCAGATGAGAATATTTTCTTGTTTCATACTTTTTAGAGCGTGATTTTTCAGTAGTCGGGTTTTAGTTTTTGAACTTATTTTTTATTTAAATTATTTTGGGGTTATAATTTCGTGGTAAAGTATTTGCAGAGGCGCTTTAAATTTTTTTTGGTTAGGTTCTTTCGAGTGCACCTCATTCATTCATTCATTAAGTTTAATATTTTATAAGTATCTGTGTAATATAACAAACATATACCATAGGTTTATGTTTCGAAGTTTGAAAGACTTTCTAATTCCTGAAGAGATCCTGAGTCATGAGGATTTTTCAGCAATTCGTTATGATCCAAAGAACAAATAAATAATCCGTCTAAGGATCTGAGTCTGCTGAGGGCAACATAGGCCTGTCCCTTATCGAATAGTGCCTTCCCTAAATCAATTACCGCTTTATCTAGAGTGCACCCCTGCAACTTGTGCACAGTAACTGCCCTAGTAAGGATTAAAGGCTTCTACTTACTGGCGCAACTTGTTGCGCCAGTATGTAGAAGCCTTAATGGTAACATATTGTCATCTGTAGGCTAATTGCGTAACACACTATCAGTAGGAATCGGTTTCAATTTGACATTCCAACAACATTCATTGCGTTAGTTACGTTGTTGAGCAGACAAAGTTTACTAACATATGATGCAATGGATTAGCAATATACTTCAAAATCATTCCGATTCCGATTCAAACTGTGTTATGCAATCAGGGTGCAGGTCTGTTAAAGCCCTGTGCCAGTAAGAAGACGTGCCTCGTATATTCCTCATACAGATGTGTATATTTTGGATTAGATTAGCCAGTAATAGGTATTACTGTTACGGCCTTCACCGCGTGGAGGCACTCCCAGCTTATGTCACTATAATTACACACATTTTGTTTTTTTTTTTTAAATAGGCCACATTGAAATATGTATTTATATAATATAATTAAGTATTTTGTGTAGGTTTGGAGAGAAAATAATAATAAGTTTGTTGTTGCATAAGATTTTATAGAAATTATACCTAATTATTGGGTTCATGCAAGCAAAGCCATGAGCAACAGCTGACAATATCTATATTTTTGAAATGTGCTAATTAAGGCCTTTCATTTGATACCCAACACGGCATGAATAAACAACTTTAATTTTTTTGGCTTTGACTTTATGTCCGCTAGAGGGCGCCATATTGAATTTAATGTGACCTCACAAAGCCTATAACCAGCGGACGATCAAGACCCTTCCAACAATACCTCATTTGTCAAATTATTAATATACATACATACGTACTGGTCAAAATCATAACCCTCCTTTTTGCTTCGCCGTAGTCGGGTAAAAACATGAATAAACATGATTTTAACAATACTTCAAGTAACTACACTACCAGCGATTGTCGACCCCAAAAAAAATATCATGATAGCATTTTTTTGTTTTTTTTTTCACGTTTAGATGTTGATACCCATAACGTCTGCAAAGTAACGGTAGCCTATGGTAGCCAACGGTAACATTTGACCCTGTATGTATGTACCTAAAGATTTATTTCTGCTGTTTAGAGTGTGTTCTGCAACATCAACCCTCACTACCTAATGATGGCTGCCACACTCGCCAGCTCACTTCCATTCCACCTGGTGACTGGAACACCGGTGAACGCGATGGTTGGCGCTTATGTGCACATCCCTCCTTGGAGAATGGTTAGTTCATAGCTGCTATGTACTTGCTCCTATTAGGTATTTTGTTCATGCTAAAAAAACGTATGCTTTAATCATAGTTTGGATTTGCACCAAGAAATATGCACACAACACAACCCTTTGTTAGTATTTCTCCTGTATCACAGGTGCAATGAATAAAAACAGACACAATAATTAAAAAAGAAAAAAACTCGTTTTTAGTTGCTAGCTCTACTCGCTTTACGTTAATCGCTGGCGGTGAGACAAGAAAATAAATTGGGGGCTTTTTTTTTCGTAACCATAAACTTTCCATAAATATTACATCATGATTGTATGGATTTAATTTCTTAATATTATGTTTATTGACTATTTGAGACTGAAGGAAAACGCAATTGCGTTATATTTCCTCGATAGAATTTAATTCCGAAAAGACCTCTACTTTTTTATATTTTTTTCTGTATTTCTAAAATCCAAAGTAATTACAGTGCAAAATGTGCGTATTAGGTAATTGAAAACTCTGGCTGAAAATATTTTTGATACGTACAGGTTAATTTATTTTGAAACAATTTTTATTTGGTTGAGCTAAAATGTACCTACTACGCACGGTTGTTGTTTTAATTTTGGGTCCAGCGCATTGTTGCGCTCTCTTTTTTCGCATGTGGAAGTAATTGACTCTTTCACTTTCATACGCCCCGCCCAGCTCACTATGATTTATTTTTTACGTATCACATTAAAGCCTTCATACAATCAGGACATTTCATTGAAGCTGTTCTTGTTGAATCTTGACAGATGTACGCCGGCATCGGTCCTTCCGTAATAGCGATGGTGGTGGTCTGGGTTACAGTGACGGTGTGGTCCACAGCCATATGGACCGACATAACACTCGACCCGGAGTGGGCAGACATCAACATCTTCAAGATATTTAGGAAAAGGAGTTAGACGGGGGGGAGGCGTTGGACGGCACGGTTCGCGCAGTGGGCGTGTCGCGGGTTTGATTCCCGCACGGAACCAATATTTGTATGACCTACAAGTAGTTGTTCCGGGTCTGGCTGTTTGTATAAGTGAGTTTAAATGTTTGTAAACGCACCCACGATACAGGAGAAATTCCTAGTGTGGGGCAACGTTTAAAAAAAAAAGAAGAAGATAGTATAAGGTTCTTTAATAAAGTAGATATTTTTTGCATAGTTTTTCTGTTAAATTATTTTACGTATAACACGGATGAAGGGTCGTGCAGACTGGCGCGATATCGCAGGCGCGACACTTTCCATGAAGTTTTCATAGAAATTTTTGGAAATGTTTCGAATGGTTGAAAAAGCCTCTATGTTTTTGGCAATGTTCCGAATGGATGAAAAAACTTACCCAAGCAAGCGTAAATAAGACATATCGACCATTACAAAGAGAATGGCCATATGGACCGACATCATGCTAGACCCGGAGTGGGCAGACATCAACGTCTTCAAGTCTACCTTCTATACCTAGGATATATAAATAATTATAATATTATATTTAATATACCTAAGATAAAATAAATATGAAATGCTGTTCGTTGGTAAACAACGGACAGCTTGGGTTTTCGCGGCACGCTGTATTAATAGTTGATCACAATGTTCACTGACTGCAGTTCATACCACTGGCGAGTACTCGTTTGTTGCAGCGAAAAGAGCTCATCAAAGAGTGAACTCGCTCAGCGATAGTAAAGTCGCGCAGCAATATTCCAAAGAAAATAATGACACTAACAGCAGTTAAACGTGGTTTAAGTGCTGATCGCGTTCAGTTTCATTTGTGAAATTGGCACTTAGACTCACGCTTGGTATAATCAACCTGGGCGAATTTCACGAATGAAACTGAACGCGATCAGCACATCTAAACTAAGTTCAAGAGCTGTCAGTGTCAATATTCCAAAAATAATGACACTGACAGCTCTTAAACGTGGTTTAAGTGCTGATCGCGTTCAGTTTCATTGGTGAAATTGGCACTTATGTTCCAACTGCTGGGACTCATGCCTCCTTTCTTCTAGAGGGAGCAGGCTATAATCTACCATGCGAGCCCAGTGCGGGTTGGTAGATGTCACATGTCTTCGAATTTTTGGTTTTAGGACATGCCGGTTTCCTCACGATGTTTTCCTTTACCAGGGAGAATAAAACAAAAAACGGTGAATTATATGCAACATATTATTTATTTAACAACATACTCCTTCGATCCATTATCTACAAAATGAGCATATTACGTACATTTATTTTTTTTAGTTTTGCATCACACGACACTGAAATCTTCTCTATTGTAGGTAAGTTCGAGAAAATATCATCGTCAACTTTATTTTTAGTTTTTTGCAGTAGAATCTTTTAGGAATTAATGAATATAAAATAATCAGTTGTGACAGAAAAAAGATCACAGCCGATTTAAAATTTGGAAAACGGTTATTTTAAATAGTAAAAAATAGTTCAGTCACTGAGATAACATGGATAAGTTTGAGAAATATATAAGTAAGCTTTTTAAACATGCTGTAAAAAGCGCACTTTAGTAGTATTTTGGTACATTGGCATACTTTAAAAATATCGAAAATACTACAGTATACATTGAAGGTTTTCATGTAAATTCACGTTACCAGTGGGCCACTTTGACAAGAGGTCTTCCATTTCGACATGGAATATAAAATAAATGATGGCGTCCATCATTCGTTCATCATTCAGGCAAGAGTTCACGACTAAAGAAAATATAGGCACTTTGACAGTTTTGACAGGTGCCCGGACATGACGTCTCAGTGCTGCCACCTAGTGAACTTAATTTCAGCAAACTCTCATTTACAGAAAAAGCTTAATTATAAAAATATTTGAAACGACAACTACAGGTTGTTCAATTATGGTACGTACAATTTAGCATAAACTGTTTATATATTTTTCAACACACTTGCCTGTAAAGTGACTCATACGGCAACCCATTTAGGTTCATAATTCAGCTTATTAAACACTCGTGTGTTTTTAGTTTACATTACCTAGTGTTTTTTACTTTACATTACCACACTAGTGTTTTTTTCATTTAAATTTTTTTTTGAGGTTTTATGTCAAAAACTATGAATATTTTTGTCAATGAATAAACAATTTTAGGTTAAATTATGATAAATCAATCATCAAAGTTATGATCATTTTCATCAAATTATATATTTTCACTACATAATATTAACCTTAATTTGAGTATTCGAAACATTATTTTGTGTTTATTATATTTTTATTATATAGGCTGTTTAGCGGTTTAGCCAGTGCCTTTATTTACACCTGCTCGCTCATCGATAGTGCGGCGTGCAGAAAAACAAAACCAGCGAACGTTTTTCCATAATAGTTAATAACAATACAAGTTTTTTTCCTCGCAAGTGTGTTGAAAAACGTCGTATCAAACACGTGTGCATTGATCATTAAATCATTACACACTACACATACGTAATTACGTATTATTTCATAAACAGGCATAATTTGTGAATCAAAGTCTTTGTAATCATTAAACTATAATATGAACACATCGATTTAAAAGCCATTGACATTAAGCTTCAGAGCATTTTGTGGACTATACACCGTGATCATTATTTAAATATTAGATTCAAGATATAAATGTATAAACACGTAGAAAAAAACCAGCCAAGTGCGAGTCGGGCCACGCACGATGAAGGGTTCCGTAGTTGGGATGAATTTATCCCAAAATAAACTTAACATTGTAGTTGAAAAACATGTTCTCTCATACATCGATATTTAAAGTCACGTTCAATTCGCCAACTAAGTTTTTAATCGAAATTTGTTTTTAATGTGATTAATTTAACACACAAATTAATGGTATCCAGACTTTTTCCTTTACTTTTGCTGTGAAACCTTGTATCTTGCCTAATTATATGATTATTGGTCAACGGGAAGTACCTATTAGTAATTTCGTATAAATTGCCGTACTTTTTATGGCATTGACTTATACGTTTGATTTGTTTAGCGCTCCAAGGGACCGTAGACCTACGTATTTGGTATTCATTTCTGCTTCTATGCGTAAATGGAGCGCGTCTCTGGTGCGCAGAGTGCGCGGCAGCCCCAACAGCGTGCTGATGATGATAGCGGACAGGCTCGACTGTCCATACATGAGACACTGCAGTGATTTGCACGTCCAGTCGTCGGTAATGTGAGTGTTGAAAGTGTTATGGTTGTTTTGTATTGTATTGTAATGTATTGAATATTGTATAATGTGAGTCATGTAACTTGAAGAATAAATGAATAATAATAATATCAAGTTGATACCTCCACGCGTTCATGAGAAAAAAGGGTTTTTGACAGACTGACAGGCAGACGGACAACGAAGTGATACTATAAAGTTTCCGTTTTTTCTTTTGAGGTACGGAACCCTAAAGACGGAATTAACCAGTGACGTCACTAAAATGGGAAGTATTTACTTCGTAGTTTATAGAAATTGTACAAAATCAATCAATCTGCCTATTCTTTTCCCAACTTTGTTGGGGTCGGCTTCCAGCCTAACCGGATGAAGCTCAATATAAGCCGATGCATTAAAGAAAGGAATCTAAAATGGCGGTGCTTATCATGTTTTCTCCCTTGCACACTATCACTTACACTAGTGTGCAAGCGAGAAAACATGATAAGCACCGCCATTTTAGATTCCTTTCTTTAATGCATCGGGTTATACCAGTATTTTACATGGAGCGACCGCCTATCTGACCTCCACAACCCAGTTACTGGGTAATACGATACCTCTTGGTAAGACCAGTTCATGTGCGTGACGTACGCACTCGACGTCTATTTGCTACTCGCCCCTGTAAATCCAATCCAATCGCGTTCACCACTTCAGGTTGAGACATATAACAATGAGTTTAATTTAATCGACATACTTTTTCTTAGTAAAAATGCATTTAGGAAGCAAATCCAAGCAAGCCTAAAGGATCAGCAAAGTATGTGACGTAATGTTTCATACAATATACGCACACAATTTACCTACATTGTCTTCATTTTTTTTTCAATTTAAAAATCCAGATATAATTTCTAGGTTGATAAATAAATATAAAATTTTATTGGAACTAAAAACAACTGATCTGAACTTTTAGTATATTAATATAATGTATGTGGTACTAGCTAGTTTTTAAATACTTTCCATTGAAATCTGTGGAGAACGTAGTGGGTAGCATAATTGCTTAACATGTAATATTAAGATAGATATAATTACTATATCGTATTGTGCTACTGTTTGTTTTTCCTTAAATAAATAAATAAAAGACTGGTTGTCAGACTCTGGCTTCTGACGATACCTAACGACTGTCCAACTTGAATGAATTGTTTCCAAAGGACCTGAGAATTTATGTACGCAATAAACATTCACATACTCATTTTTAATAATAATTATAACTAATTTGCACTTTTTCACACACATTATAAAATGCATCACAAATTATTTGACTCACAACAAAAGCACACTTTATTCTTTATGGACTTAATATTAAGGCACCTATTTAAGCTTGATTAACTAAGGAAGCCTTTACGTGGAATATTATACAGAGAAAAGGGTTCATAAAATAAATATTTTCTTAAATAAAGACTTCCTCTACACTTAATAGGATACATTCTTAAAGTCCACTTACAAAATACGATTCACACACAACACAATATTTTACACAGTATTAAAACTAGGAACACCCTTACATAGGGATTAAAAAAACAAAAGATATTTGAACTACACCTTCACATAAACACTTTTTATATAAAATATATTTTTGTTGCTTACACACTCGCAAACGTATTTGGTAAACTTTTTATGAGAAATGGCTCACTAGATTTTACCCGACTGTTATAATTAAATATTATTGTGTTAATTTTTCTATCATTCGGAATTCTGAGATTCTATATTTCTTCGTAGGTCTGCTACTTTTAAACGGCAACAAAATCTCGCATTTTCAATTCCTTTAAAGTCAACAATCACTTAATTGGGTTAGAAATTGAATAATATCTTGAATTGCCCCTTTCTGTTCCACTGTCATTTGCCAAACGAAAATAATCTTTATACCATCGACATAAATGACAATATCAGTACTTTTTCGCCAAAGTTCCTCATAAATTCCGTTGAAAGTGTGAAAAGCACAAGTTTATTTATATCCTCACCCGCTTTATTCCGCTACAATATATAATTATGTACTATTATATTAATAATAATATATTTAAGCATTATTATTGTCCCAGCAGGCTGGATTGTGTAGGCAGTAGGTTTTGGCCACGATTTCGTTACTTAGTTTAACAATTGGACATAATTTTAAAATGTACAAGTTTTATTAATGTATAATTTGCATGAACATTGAAATCTACAAGACGATGTTTTTGTTCCAACTGTGACTTAGATAATTGCGTCTTAAGCAATAAATTGCCCTGTATTTTTTTGTAAAGGAAATTTATTTCCTTTAAATTGTTATCATGCTAATTGATTTATAACAATCGTTTCATGCAAAGAGAACATTAATTATCCATCATATAATTATCTCTCTCTCTCTATCTATGCTAGTTTTTTTTTTAATTATGTCCAACTGATTTAAAATATATTTTTTATTTATTATGTATATATTTTGGCAATGCACTAAGTCGGTGGGGCGACTGTCATACTCCACATACATACATAAATGCTGTTTTAATATTATTTATCATATAAAATGCTTTTATACTGTAGAAAATACGAAAATATTGTTTTAATTTATCAATGACTTATTGGCGAAGTTGCTAAGATGCTTTTATCATAAAATAGCACCCTTTTCAAATAAGCACTATACCGATTTAGGGGAATCTTTTGTAGATATTAAAAAATCTAGTACTATGCAATCACTGCAGTATTGCTAAAAATACACATGAATAAAAATAAACTATTTCAGTATTTCCACTGAAAGAATTTTTCGATAATTTTAAGTACGCAAAAATCAGTAAAGTACTTTTCATAAATTCAGACCAAATATATAAAGCGACCTCGCCAATTGTCTATGATTTATAATTATCATTATGTTGGCAACATTGAATTATAAATACAGATAATAAAGGCCAACCGACTCACTTCAAAACTGGGTTCTCTTGTCACAAAACAAGACTTTCAAAAATATTGAAACATTTTCACACTGAGATTGCATAAAATAAATCTAAGGACTTACCCTTAGTTTGAAAATGGTACAAAATGGCACATACCTGTACATCCGTCTATCTTTGTAGATACTTTTAACAAAATGCTAGCACATAGCCATTAAAATCCTTTCATAATATTACCGATTTCACTACCTACATTAAGTTGGGTTTAACTTTTAAAAGGAAGGTAGTTGCATGTAATACTACCCGTATTATTGCTTAGTAATGTGGGTAGTGTACAATTGAAGTTCGAGAGGGTAGGCAGAGCGCTGTATGACGTATTGCAGTCTAAAGTCACGTTGTTCGTGGCTAATAATGCTGTGGTGTTGGTGAGGTGGGTCACTGGGGCCAAGAAGGGGAAGATAACTGAGCCCCATGTGGGGTAGGCGCCCCATACGATTAGGGTGGTGATGATTTTCGGGCCTATGCCGCCGACAGCCTGAAAAAAAAAAAAACAAAAACAGTTGAATTTAGAATGTTCTTCTTTGTGTCTGTGGCACCGTAGCTCTTAAAAGCTGGCGATGGATGCGTAATACCAAAATAACTTGTAAATCAATCATATTCTTGGTAGTGTGTCTTTATTACGATTGGAATACAGAATATGTAGGTTCCCAAATATATATTTTGAATGGACACTGATTTAAACAAGAGTTATGAGAAAAATAAGTTTTCTATAGAAATTTTAAATTCCTCATATCTCGTCTTTATATCATTGTCCTTTCAAAATATATATTTGGGAGTTTGTTTGTTTTCTTTGTGCAATCAACTCAGCCTATCGCAGTCCACTGCTGGACATAGGCCTCTCCCAGGCTACGCCACAACACCTTGTCCTCCGCCTTCCGCATCCAGTCTGACCCAGCCACCTTCTTAAGGTCGTCGGTCCATCTAGCTGGGGGGCGTCCCACACTACGCTTGCCGATACGCGGTCTCCACTCCAGGACTCGCCTGCTCCACCGGCCATTGGTCCTTCGACAAACATGCCGAGCCCACTGCCACTTCAGTTTGCTTACTCTGCAAGCTATGTCAGTGACTCTGACGCAAGCTATGTCGGTGATATTAGCAAAAGTCTGACAGATTTTTAGATATTTTATGTTTTTGTGAATTGTTTTTTATTTACTGTTGACATTTTTATGCTGAATTCACTTTAATTTAATGATATAATAGAATACAAATCAATTACTTATAATCTTAACTATTCATATTTGTACGCCTTATTATTTGGCAAACATGTCTGAACTTATTTTTTCAAGATATTAAGTTATCTTAGCTTAGGTATCGGTTGCAACTCTAACTTGCAACTTTAATAAACTTAAGGCCTATTTCATGTATAAATCATGTTTTTTTTTACTTGAAGGTGCAAATAAACAACTTTTTTTTTTTTTCTTTTTTTTTATCTTTGTAATCCTGCATGCATATCTCTACTATTGTATATGTACACATGTTTATGCAAATAAATATATTATCTTATCTTATCCGGTTCTTTTCCGGATAATTTAATTCCTGATTTTATCCTTCAAAGAGACTACAAGCACAGCCCGCTCCATAGTGCGCTGGGCGACCTTGAACTTGTGGACCAGCCCGACTGTCAGTGTCCACGTTTCGGCACCGTATGTCATGACGGGCAGGACGCACTGGTGGTTTTTTTCTGCGCTTCTACATATTATATTCCTTTACTGACCCTACTATAGGAATGGTTTATTCATGTCAACTAAGTACTCACCATCTTAGAAGTAGGTATATGCGCGACTCCGGCGACGATCGCGTTGGGCGGAGTGCCGACCGGCATGTGGAACGCCATGGAGCACGCTAGCGTGGCGGGGATCATCAGGTAGCGAGGGTCCATGTGTAATACTCGAGCCTGAAGGGGAAACAAGTGGTTGAACATGTTTTCATAGGTATGTTACGTTCCCTATGACATAAGTAGATATTTATAGTTATAGTATTTTGAGCAAAAACTGCGGGGTAATAGGGAATATGCACGTAATTCAAAACGTATCCATTATTTTAATATAGTTTGTGTAGGAGTCTAGAAACAAATTCCTATTTTTTTTTAATTTTTTAATGCGTTACTTATTTCACAATTAATTAATTTATGTTGCGCTTTTTTGGTGGAACGGAACGCAAACTCAAAACTCGTCCTCTTCGAAAATGCCGGAAGTGACGAAAAATACTATTCTTTGTTGTGTGCTTGAAATCTCCTGTGTCCTGCCAAGTCCGCATTAAATATGAGACTTTCTTCTTACGTCCACAGTGCCAGATGGCTTAGAAATTGTACGGGCGAACATACCACATACGGTCTGTGGACTGGTATGGAAGTCTCTCTACAGATATGTTGTCTGTGGACAGCTAACCTGACTTATCAATCACTGATTTTTTATTGTATTTGGTATGAAGGATAATACGATCCTTGGCCCTACAACACGGGTGCCATGCAAAAAGCTATACTGATTTAAATGTCGCAATGTCCGACCCAGGCGGGGCACTTATACATACACGGGGTACATATTTGGCACCATAATTATTTAGTAGACGCTGGTCCTGTGAAATGTTAATTATTGACTCTGCAAGCACACATAGTCCGTGTGGTGCCGGACGTAAAGAATAGCACCATCCCATTTCTTCCCGTGGGTGTCGTAAAAGTCGACTAAGGGACTTACTAGGGAACGGGCTTCAGCGTTCTCTATGCATTTTAACACCATACTGCGATCGCTAACCCGCCTGCCAAGCGTGGCGATGATGGCAAACCCCTCCCCCCTTAGGGGAGGCCTATGTCCAGCAGTGGACGTCTTTCGGCTGAAATGATGATGATGAAGCACACAAAGCGTGTCTTGCTGCATATACTATCGTTGTGTTTAATTCTTCAGTCTCTTAAATCAGCTAAAAACATTATCACTGTTTTCTTTGTATAACTTACCATGTTAGCCAATACAGGCAGTATAAGATTAGCGATGGCGACGTTAGAGGTGAACTCAGTGATGAACTGGGTCACTAACACCACTACCAGCAACACCAAGGAGTGGTTCAAACCATGCAGGCCTTCTAATGAGGAGCCAATCATGGCGGACAGGCCGGTGGCTTTGCTGCCTTCAGCGAGGGCGAAGCCTCCACCTGTTGGAGAACAGATTGATTAGACATAGTATCAATTAAAATCAGGGACCATTTTGGTTACCCATTGAAAGGGATTTCGATATGGTTTTTCTAAGCGGTTCAACAAAAACCCATACGATATGGGTAACCCTAATAAACGGCTTAAATACAATTTTGGTAACCCATTAAGAGCCATTTCACAAAATTATTACGCTCGAGTTTAGGTAAAAGTCGGCAGTATTGTGGACGTGTGCGCAGTTATCCACAAATACACAATCCAAGCAGTGTAGCGCGAGTGTCTAGATGGACTAAACAGTCTTGAGCCGTTATAATCGTAATGCACCATGGTTAGAGATTTATGAAAAAAGTTATTTTATTTATTCAGTATACTAAAGCTTTCGAGACTAATAAAAAAAACACAAATATATGTTATGTAAAGTATATAATAAAAATTAACAGGGAAACAATCACATATCATTTACATTATATGAATATTTGTCGCAAAGGCATTGATCTTGCCTTTCTAGGGTCTATGATTTCTGGCAATACGCAATCTTGGTAAAACCGACTTAATTTTGGAAGCATTTTTTGCTGCCAATAAACGTCATCTTTCACTATCCTCACTACTTTCAATGGAAAATCAGGACCTGTCCACACAGCAAATAAACATACGTTTTTGTTCGCAATGTGCAACTGGCCCTGTACCTGGTAGTACCAGTCATGATTTTGGTTCATTTCGACTTGAGATTGACTGTTCATTTTGAAACATTTAAGTTTTTTTGCTTGTAAAGCGGTATCAGGATCGATTCCAAAAATTGAGCTAGGACATTTCACTTCCACTAATCCTTCACTGCACAATCCATCCGGTGTCGCACCTAAATAACAATATTCCTCGTATATAAAAATACCACATTTTTCTATAATTGTGTTTTCTTGCACACTGAGTTGTGCTAAAGCCTTTGGTTCGTTGTCCCTACCATGTTTAATTGCGGTGATATTGTCCAAGTTATATGAGTACAGAATGGATTTTACTAGGGGAGCAGAATTTTGGTTCGAACGCCTTTTGCAAACCTTCCCAAAAGAAGATGCGGTTCGGCTTGTAATATAGTAGCCCTCTCAATTTCATGGCGTTTTGACGCCTGTTCTTTTAAATTGTTCAAGAAAAGTTGTTTTCCTTGTTCATAATCTGCAGCGTCCATATCCGGTCTTGCACATTCCTTTCCGTAATGAGCATCTACAGGATTGTAATTGATTTTTTTGCGAGCGGTACCTCTACGCGCCATTACTTCTCGACTATTTTTGGCGAATCTCCTGGTTTCCAACGATTTTAAAGATTTTCCCGGACTAGCGTGACAGATTGATTTATAAAAAGTATATTGTGGCTTGCCGGTATTAAACGATACCACTGCTGCATAGCATCTTGTTGTGTAGGAGTCTTTCAACGAAAAGTTGACACGTTTCCCACCTACCATCTTAGCCACGATACTATTGAATTGCTCAGCGCGATTATTGGTGTCATTGTAAAAGACTTCGGGAATTATAGGCGAGTTGAGATGAGTTCTTTTTTAGTTTTAAAAGTAGAGTTGGTATCAGTGGGACCAGATTGGGCTCTTTTTTTCTCTCATCTGTACAGTAATAACTGTCACATTCTAAATGGTCTCCAAAGATGTGTCGAGGGCTATTAATAATATCTTTTTGTAGATTTTTTATTTTACTTGAATCTGAACCATCGTCTTGTTGTCTATGTCTAATAGCAGCACGAACAGCAGTACGTAGCCTTTTCAGTCGGCCCATATTTAAAAGTTTACGTTCGCTTAGAGGTATAGCTGTATCTTTTTGAAGTAGCAAGTTCTTACCATTGTAATTCCTCAACAAATGGTTTGTGCATTCAATTTTTTGTATGGGTATATCCGGGTAAGGTCGACTCTCTCATATACTTTTATAAGTACTAGAATCGCCATCTGCGATTAGTGTTTAATAAATTAAATTTCTTTCCCTAATTGAATTTTTAAAACCTTCAACTAGTATGGTTTGCTCCATGCTGGTAGACGACCCCGAATGATTTTTTGTGCATTTGTGGGCTTTTACTGGCTGGCCTTTTTTGTGAGCTCGGGCGCAAATGACACAATATTTGTTGCGAACGCCAATGTATAGCACTTTACCACTATGTTCACCGATTATGGCCGCAACACCAGAGAGTGCAGAATAATTATTTTTGTAAGAGTGTTTGCCCCAACAAGCATCTGCTTCAACCGGAATCATTGCTATTCCAGAATTACTAACATCGCCACGTGATTTCGCCGCTTCAATTTCCTGTTTGGCAGCATTTAACATTGTCACTTCGGCAGCAGTCTTCCACATGTCGGAAATAGCATCATGTGTTTTACTGTATAATCGAAATGGCATTGTTGGTAAGTCCATCGATGCAGTGATCTCATTTAAGTTTGAGAGACCAATTCCAGTAATGATTGCACCTGATACCGCTCCTGCATTAAGATCGAGTCTTGATTGTTCAGTTGTGTCAGTCTCCGAAGTATTTAGAACAAAGTTAGATCCACACATCATACACTTCAAGTCAAATTTAGATATGAGACCCACCTGTTTCTCTTTTTCTATTTTCAAATAATTCAATTTGCAGCCGAACTTCTCGCTGTGTTCACTTATATTTACTAATTGACTCCAAAAGTATTGAAAATCAATTATACGCCTGCCATCAAACGATGTAATTGTTCTAAAAACAAAAGCACCATTAAAACATCTAATTTAAATTTTAAAGAAATATAAGATGTACTAAAAATATTTACGATCGAGACTGAAAGTTCCATTGATTCGTCCACTCCAGGGTCTAATGCAACAGGTTCTTTTTCCTATAAAATTAAAGAAATAATTATCATAGTACCTACTACTAAATAAACTTCTGTTTTAAACGTAAATTGTTACTAAAACATACAATTTCTGTTATCAAATATGACTTTTTGCACCATTAAAACCTAATTGAAATTCAAAGATATATAATAAGTACTAAAAATATTTACGATCGAGTCTGAAAGTTCCATTAATTCGTCAAGTCCAGGGTCTAATGCAACAGGTTCTATCTCCTATAAAAAATAAGTATTTATTATAGTACCTACTACTAAATAAACTTCTGTTTAAACATAAATTGTTACTAAAACATACAATTTCTGTTATCGAATCTGAATTTCCACTTGTACCCGGTACCGCGGCGGGGTCTCTTCTAAAGGTACTATCTTCTACTCGATTCATGCGATTTCTCATTCTGAAATGAAAACCAAATAGCTGTCAAGTTTCAATATCTAAGAATAAATATTTTTTGAATCAACAATAATTAAATAATTAAGTAATAAAATAATCAATATTTTTATATGTTGAATCCTTAAAATTGTAATTATCCGGTTCTATAGTTCATGTTGATATGTACTTATTTGATCGATTACTGTGTACATAATATGAATCGCAAATTATATATACCTCGCTTCTGTTGCTTTCTTTAAGGCTGCAGAATTTTTATTTTTCCATTTTTTGACACAATGGTATACACAACCCTTACGCCCCATTGCTAAAACTAATAAAACAAAAATATGTAATTATTCTACAAAATACTAAAATAATACTTTACTTGATAATAAAATAAACTCTTACCTTATGCAAAAAAAAATACGAAGAGAATCAAAATGTTGTAGTCGTAGTATAATAATTCGTTCACGATACGTGCGCTCGAAAGTCGAGACGCGGGAAAATATGGCACGGGTCCTACCTCGATGGGCGCTCGCGCCGTACTAAACGGTGCCCGCTTATGCATCGGAATTTATTCTAATTTAGAGTGATTTTAGTAACGATATTATGTCTAATTAAATGAAGGGATTTTAATTTAAACTTTAGAAGTCGATTTGTTAAAGACCATAGTTTATTTTGCCAATAAAAAAAAATTAATTACGCTTTATTCAAACCAAAAAATCACGATATAATAGCGATATCAAACGTAAAAATTGGCCTAAGACTTCATTTTTTTACAAATTAATGTTATCAATAATCGATATTCTAGTACTATATGTGTCGACAAAATTATATATCCGATGCTTTATGTATTTTTTTCAGTCAAATTTATAAATATTAATGATAGTTATAGGAGCCTGAAGTTGACTCTGCGATGATATTTCAGTAAACTAGTTGTGGGAGATTAATCACCACAAAGTAAGCAAATAAGTTTTTGTAAATGTGTTACATGAAGTGTCAATACGAAGAATTGGTCTATTTTTTGCATATATTCACCAATGTCAGAGTATTACATAGGATGGTAAATTAGGCGACTGAAATCTTCGACATTCGCGCGAAAGCGTGAAATGGCTCTTAAAAGGGTTTTCGATAAAAACCCATACGGCGTGGGTAACCCTTTTGAACGGCTTCATTTAAGCCATTCAAAATTACCCACACCGTATGGGTTTTTGATTAACTGCTTAGAACTTTTTTTCTAAAATGGTAACCAAAATGGTACCTGGGTATTTTGGGCTGGGGCTTTTGATTTTTGTACTGTGTATCCCCGAATAAATACATTTCATTTTAGAATAAAAGGTTTTGAAGAAATATTAATAGTGTTTTTTAAACGTGTTATATTTTCCACAAAATTCTTGCCTAGTTCTAAATAGATAAGAAATATTTTTTATACTTAGGAATACAAAATTGTATACCTACGCACTGTTATTAATGAAACCCCGCGATCCCGGAATAAAAATATATTTTTAAACGCTGTTTCCATACTTTGTATAATTTGCCGGGAAAAATAGTAGATTATTAACCAAGGGGATAAAGCAGTGTCTTCTGTCGCGGATTACGATTTAAATCGCGAGCGTAACGAAGGACTCGAGGTTTACTCCTGAGCGTAGCGAGGGTGTTAAAAACTAAAATCACGAGCGAAGCGAGGGATTTAAGACGAGTCCTGAGTGTAGCGAGGGATTTAAGTTCACCCAAGACTAAGACAGCTTTATCACCGAGGAAAATACTCTACTTTTCGTACGATTTGCGAAAAAATTAACACAATAATAATATGAGATAAGCATTTTAGAACATTAACTTATTTATAAAAATAAATTAAAACAAACTTAACGTTTATGTATTTGAAGAAAACAAAAACGCGGCAAATTCCTAGACTAATATTTTTTTGTCGGAAAAGCAAAGGCATCAAGCTCATACGGCCTCGTCGGTTTTCGTAATTTTATTTAATAATCATAACTGCATAATAAATGCGTATTCCTTTTTCAAAAAGATGTATAATGCTTTATATACAAACTCAATGGTGGAAACACAGATGTAGTTCAATATAAATTTCGGTAAGTATTCCAAACTTAAATCACATTCTCCCCCTAGAGGATGAATGAAATTCAGTACAATTTTCTTTCCCTGTTTTTAACAGATTAAAAATGACTATTGTTATGTTCGCTTTTTGTGGCATAGAATGTCACTTTTTTGAGCAAGTGGTACGAAAACGTACTTTAGGTAAATATGCATCCGAATTTCCGATCTCTAGGCATCCCTAGAGCCTAGCCTAGAGATCGGAATATATTTTAGGATATATTCCAAAAAAAACAAAATTATTTAATTTACATAAGCCTACATGGGCACTTATGAAACGTCAGAAGCTAGGTGCACGGTTCCAATTGGTCGTTTCCTATGGAGAAGACCCGGCAAGAAACTCCATACTCCTTTAAAAATAATTGGTTTTTACAATGTTTTCAATTTACAATGTATGGGAGGAGAATGTAGGAGGACCTACTTACGCAAAACGGAATCAACTCACAAAATCGTCAGTTTTGAGAAAAAGCCGTTTTTGTTATTAAGTTTTTTTTAAGTTATTTTTTATTGCTTCATTTATAACTATTTTTATCTATTGTGGTATAGTAATTTTCTTTTATTCTAGGTGCATCGTCTTCACATATAATCTTTAATTAATGTACTTAAACAAAATATTGTAAAACATTTTTAAAAGAGTAACGGTGAGTTTCTTGCCCATTCTTCTCCATACAAAACTACATTTTTGGAAGGGGCAATTAGAATCTATTCTATTTTTTTTTTGTTGTAAATTTTGACGTTCAAAAGTGCCTCCTATGTGCCTATTTGAAATAAATAATTTGACTGACTTTGTCAAAATTGTGTACAATAAAATTGTTTGTTATTTTGAATAAAGTTTATCTATAATATTGTACAAAATGATTAGTTCTATGTATACAAATATTTATTAAGGTGCATTTTTGAAAGCTTTTTGTAACTTATCTCGATTTTGGCATGTGTGTGAATTGGTTCCTTTTTGCATAAGTAGGTCCGATTGTCGTGTTGTACTCACCAAGCAAGAACAGTAGTCCCCACGGGATCTTTTCCTTGAGTATTCCCCAGGTCACGATGCTGGGTGAAGGCTTCGATGCTCTTAGTTCCTCGTCTGTAAACAATGGAAAAAACATTTATTAACTAGTCACGTTGTGTAAACTTGCTTAAAAAAAACCGGTCAAGAGCGAGCCGGACTCGCGCACCGAGGGTTCCGAACATATATTATGATGTTGATGATTTCTGAAAAACTGTGCTATATAGAGACATCGTTTAATTTTTCCTGTTATCTTTACATACACTTCTATCACATAGAATAATTTCAGATTTTTATCTATGCAAACTTCGGAGATAAGGGGGGGGGGTATTTTTTTTACATTTTTCATCAAAAGTCGGAAACTGTGCTGCCTAAAAACTAAAAAATAAATATTTGAGAATGTGCAAACAGCGTTCTTTCATATGATACCCCACGCCCTAATAGCCCCATTTAAAATTTTTAAGACCCTCAGTCCCTTTTGCAAAAAAATATATATTTTTTTTAAATTTCTTTTATGTTTGCAAAATAGTTGGGCAAACGTCATCTAAAACTATTCTAAATTTCAAGTTGATAGATTAGTAGTTCTCGAGATATCTAGGTGTGACAGACAGACAGACTTAGTATCACCATACGGGTTCCTTTTTACCATTTTGGTACGGAACCCTAAAAATATCGAGGTGTGAGTAGAATAAGCTGAATTGGTCAGGACGAGAAAAGTCTACACTATCTCATGATTTTCATTGGTTAACTAATTTATTGATGATTTACTTACCTGGGACTTGATGGTGCTAGAGGCATACATACTTTTTATAAAAGGGACTACTATAAAAGTAACTTTGCAGGTACTTACATGAAGAAGAAGCGGAGAAGAACTTGAGGAAGTCGCAGCACATCGGCAGAATGAACATCAGAATTACAATGAACATTGATGTCACACCGTCCTTTACTTTCCTGCAATAAAAGGAAAAACTAAATTTAGTGATTTCGAGGACAACATTCCAAATAAAGATTGGTGGTCCAATTAAAATAGCTAGCAAAACTACACAGACTTGATGGGTCTTCATCATCATCATTTCAGCCAAAAGACGTCCACTGCTTGACATACGCCTCCCCCAAAGGGGGAGTTTTCCATAATCGCCACGCTTGGCGCGGGTTGGCGATCGCAGTATGGTGTTAAAATGCATAGAGAAGCTGCTGCCCATTCTCTAGTAAGTCCCTTAGTCGCCTTTTACGACACCCATAAGAAGAAATAGGGTGGTGTTATTCTTTACGTACGGCACCACACAGACTCACTGCTGGAGACTTGATGGGTATCGATACCTAATCAAACAGAACAAAAAAAAAAACAATATGATGATTTTTTTGGAGCCATGTTTAGGTAACCATCATATCTGTGGAGATTCGCTGGCTAATTCAATTTGACCTTGTAGAATGCCATATAAGGCAAAATAGGCACAATCCCATCACTACTACAAAATAGGTACAATCCCAACACTACTACAAAATAGGCACAATCCCATCACTACTACAAAATAGGCACAATCCCATCACTACTACAAAATAGGCACAATCCCAGCACTACTACAAAATAGGCACAATCCCATTACTACTCCAAAAAGTATGGTTGTAGCAAGAATAGAAAAACAATAAGCATGTTTCGTCATGGCGACTGCCGACAGAAGGGAAATCTTAAAACTTTAGAATAACATATAATATACAACATGTCCCAAAATTAATGCACAACCTCTTAAGGGGCCGGCGTAGCGTGCGTAGTTCATACAAACGTAATACCAAAATAATTTGTAAATCAAACATATTCTTAAGGTGGTGTATTTATTTCGATTGGATTACAGAATATCTATGTTCCTAAATATATATTCTGTGTTCCAATCGGAATAAAGACACTACCTGAAGAATATGTTTGATTTACAAATTATTTTGGTATTACGTTTGTATGAACTACGCATCCATCGCCGGCCTCTTAAGGGGTAATTGTACTCTTAATTATGAACAACTTTTACTATGAGACCACCAAATCGCGAAAACAAAAAATCGACAGTTCCTTAGATTTTCACGGGTTATTCGAACATAAATGTAGTGAAGAGCTGATTTTTTTTCCGCGATTTAATTTTTGGTCTCATAATAAACGTTGTTCATAATGATGAGTACAATGACCCCCTAAGAGGTTGTGCGTTAATTCCGGGACATGTTGTATAAACATGTACACAGGCCGCTGCGCGTCGCTAGTCTGGAGCAACACGTCCCATTAGCATGTCGCGGTTAGCATGTTGGGGACGCGAACCTATACGTTTTTCCTCTACCAAGTCGCTCAACGGACCTAAAGAAGTTATCACTTCAAAAAAAATCGCTCCAGGGACAAAATGTAAACCACTCACATTTCGACCACCTTGTGTGATTTCTACAATGTTTTTTTTCTAAAAAAATAACTTACATGTCGGTAAGGACGTTAGCCCAGCCAAGCATGAATCCAGGGCTACGGAAGATGTACAGGAACACTGCCAAGATGAACAGGAGACCGGAAGCCTGTGACAAAATATAAGGTTATCATTTATTTACACAGGACTAGCTTTTCCCGGCCCGGCTACGCACGGGTAGCGCTAAGTATCTACCCTACCTACCTACCTACCCTATCTACCTACCCTACCTACCTACCCTACCTACCTACCCTACATACCTACCCTATACCTAAAAAAAAAAAAAAAATACATAAACCATCTACTAAATAGTCCGAACAAAGCCTAAACATGGATATGTTTGGATAGGTGAGCCCGTTCTTGAGTTATAAAATTACAACGAAAAGTGGCATTGATTTTTATAGATAAGGACAGGAGAGTAGTGGTGGCCCAGCGGTAACGGCCGCGACTTACGAGTTGGGTCACAGGTTCGAATCATTTTTTTTTTTTTTTACCTTTTTGTAAATTATTTCATTACCACTGTTCTCAAAACGGTGAATGAAAACATCGTGAGGAAACCGGCATGTCCTAGAACCAAAAAATTCGAAGACAGTGACATCCATTGTCTTATACTATGTAGGTAGGTTTTGAGTGCGTTAGTGTTTTGTCATTAGAATAATAGTAAGGTTGTGGGTATTCAATAAAAATCAGTCTTGGTCAACCCGCCTTTCATTTACTTTTACAACATGGTGGCAACTGGCAGCGGTGCTGAGTACCAACCCGCACTGGGCCCGCGTGGTGGATTACGGCCCACTCCCTCTCATAGAGAGGAGGCCTGTGTGACCTGTGTCCCAGCAGTGAGAACATTATAGGCTGATTATGTAAGGACAGAAGAATGATGTTAGCCCAATGATGAATGATGTTAGAGGTGCCAAGGGCTAGGACAAGTTTATTAAAGTATGCCCCTTTGGCAAGGGGCGCATGTATTATAAATAATATGCCGTAGGAAGATGTGTTCGATAGCCTGCCGAAATTTTTATCAGGAGCGCAAAGGTGCATTGAAGGAGGCATACAAATTTGAAAAAGAAATGTAATTTTTATTATGTATTTTAGTTTTATTTTTATTGTCGAATTTTTGTTTATGTATTTTATAAGGATAAATAGTTTAATAGGTTGGTATAACATCACATGGCCTACATACGAAATTACAACCGCTGATTTAAAAACTGAAGGGCTGACTGAATATATGCCAGTGACCTTGAGCGGTTAGCTTGCGTGTTCTGTACTGAGCTTACGCAATGCGTCGTACGTTCAGCAGTAATAGGACTCGCCCATCAAGGAGCACTGTCCCCAATTTGACGCATTATTAATGTATTATACACAAAACAAAAGATATTTTAATAAAGATCAATAATTAAATTATGTTTAAATTGGTGAAGGTTTCAGAAAAATACGCTTGGTAGATTTTACGCCATTCTCAGTTTTTTATCCGCGTTAGACATAACTTTACAAATTAATTTCACTATGTAATATAACCATAATCTAAAATATTCACATATTAAGTTATTGAGAAAATGCTCTAATTTAACATATATTTCTTTCAAATCATTAACACTACTCGTTTAGACGTGATCTTCAGTATAAAATCATTAAAAGTCGGCTAACGTCGCCTTAAGGTGAATCTGCAGGCGGAGCCCGCAAAATTCAAATTTTCGTACAATTTTTACAATTTGCAGGTTAGTTTCGGGTCTTATCTTGATCAAAATATGATTCGCGACTATAACAGATATGTATTTACTGAATTATTATCATTAGAATCATTAATACATCTCTCTAAGTTAGACTGGTGCCTACCAGTCTCTCACAAACTTTGTCACGCACGTCCTAAGCTTGTTTGAAATATACAACGTGGAGACGACAATATGACAATAAATTCAACTGCATAAATCTAATGACGTTCATGTCTGCACATGAAAAATTCAATCAAATATATCCAATAGTTTAGTGCCTATAGCTAGTCAAAGATTGGCACAACCCATAGTCGTCACACCACTGCTATATAGTTTGCTTTTTTATTTCGATGCTATAATTTATTTGATCGTTCCAAAATACTCTTATACATTAGTATTGCAAGTGTTTTCATTTATTGTCGTATTGTTGTCTCCACATTGTATATCTTGTCATTGTTTGTGAAGAGAAATAAATTATTTGACTACTATGGCCGCTATAACGACAAATTCATGCTTAATAAAAATTTAATACAGGTAAAAATTAAAGGGAGCGGATAAAAGTAACGTGTTTTTTCGGCGTTTTTAGAAAATATTGTACGGACTTGCACTTGACCGCTTTTTTATTGCTAATAATCAACTTTGAATACTATTAACTTACCCTTTCGTGGAAAGTGATAGGTCCAAGGTTCCTGTACTGTTCTTTGATGACCTTCATTGTAGTCAATGATCCTGATGACGCCATGTTTACTTTCTTAGCGGCGGGGCTGTTTGGTCTGCAGAAATGAATATCATAGATAAAAGTTTGTTGCCAGCGCTCGATTCGCGTAAAAACAGAGATTTTACGTCTAACCCAAAATACGGGAAAAAAATATGTATGTAGTTTTAAGGCAAAAGCCCATAACTGCCGAATCGGGCTACAGCTACATTTCAATACAAAAAACCGTCTGTAGTTTGCGACAGTTCATACAAAATGTACTAAAAAGATTCAATTCAAATAATGTATTGTGGATAGGTTCATAAGATGTTGTGTTAGTTACAGCCCGGTAAGGGCCAGGTAAAAAGGTAAGGGCCGTTACACACCACGTATTTTAAACGCTTCGTTAACGCGCGTTTGTAACGATACAGACGCGATACGCACGCGAGTCAGTCTGTTCTGTAGGAAAAAAGCGCGCCGTCGACGGCGCGTTTAAAAAACGGTATGTGCACAGGGGCGGGCCTTAGTCTGATGGAGATGTAGTAGGATTTTTGCGTTGGGGTGCGGCCCGCCCAAATGTTCGTCAGCCTTTACTTTGTCTATGAAGTTTCACTAATTAATTCAATTTGACCCTGTCACAGATAATATAATACTAGCGCTATACTTGTCAAAAAATAATAGGCCCGTTTTGACGTTTAACTTGAATCGATTTATCGTGAGTATCGAGTACCGAGTCGTATGGTTGCTTCACTAGCTACGTCGCGATGGTTTATCGCGACGTAGCTAGTGAAGTAACGTATCATCATCATCATCAGTATTTCAGCCGAAAGACTTCCACTGCTGGACATAGGCCTGCCCCAAAGATTGGGTTTGCCATAATCGCCAACGCGCGAAAGTAACATAAACTCACGATAAATCAATTCAAGTTAAATGTCAAAACAGGCCTATTATTTTTTGACAAGTATAGCGCTAGTATTATCAACTTTAGTCCAATAAGGCTTCCTATGGCCTCTCATAAGTTTGCCCAGCACCCTAATTGCGTAACACACTATCAATAATAATCTGAATGAATTTGAAGGATATTGCTAATCCATTGCTTCCTATGTTCAAAAAATTGTCTGCTCAACAACGTAAATAACGCAATGAATGCTGTTGAACTGTCAAAATGAAACCCATTGCTACTGTGTGTTACGCAATTACCGCGTATAGCCTCCTATGACCTCTGATAGGTGAGGTGGTGCATCAATTGTTAGGGTTACATACCTGAACATCCCCATAAAGGTAACCTGAAGAGCTATCCATACAAGAATCTGCATGATCAGCATGGGAGGCGTACTGTACGCCATGAACCAGAAGAAGTTCACTGAGCTTCCGTATTCGGGGAATTCACTGGAAGAAAAACATTACATATTTATTTATGTAGCGTGTAGCGCCACCAACATCGTCACACTGACGTCACGAAAAATCCTGCATCGCGCAAGCAGAGTTTACCGCGCGACTAGCATATATACAACATCCCGACATCATTGGTTGGGCAGTTGCCCACCAGACACGACACCCGTCTGGTCGGAGGAACCACCGTTTTCTATAGAGGATGAGTGAACTTTACACCCTGTTCCTCATACCTCTAAAAGCTTTCAAATAAGTTTTTAGGAGTGGATAATTAAGGTTTTAAGGCGGATACTACACACAAACATCGATTTTTAAGTTTAGTAACAAGTTAAAGTTTGTTTTTTGTTATGCAAAAACGTAACTATTTTTAACCCAACCCCTAACCATTCGGAAAATACAGGCGTTATGTTATATGTGTAATTATTCAATCGACCACACACGCGTCTACATCTATTGGTTGAATTTTACTGCTGCGCGGCAACACCATAAAGGTACAGACGCCAGCTCATCAAGCCACTACAATCTGTCAATTTTTTTTAATAGAATTTGATCTTTATCCCTACAGCATAAGGTTCAAAGTTGATTGGGAAAATTTTACAGTTTCGGGTAGTTTGACCTGCTGGCGTCTGTACTTTATAACTATTTTTCCCATTTTGCTGTCATTTAAACACAGGGCGGCATGGCAGGGACATCAACGCGCAAACTATAAAACCATAAATAAAGCACAAGATTATCGAAAAAAAATCTGCTGTTTCATAGCAAATTGCAATACCTACGCGGTGAAAATGTATGGAACAGCAATTTTTATTTGAAATATCAAACTTTAAATTTCAACGCAGTGGGGGTTCAGAATCATGTAAGTTACCTACGGACGTAAAGAATAGCACCATCCTATTTCTTCCCGTGGGTGTCGTAAAAGGCGACTAAAGAACTTACTAAAGAATGGGCGTTCTCTTACTGAATCCTTGGTAACAGGTTACGCGTCGGTGTCCCTGCCACCCTGTATTCTATTTCTTCTTTGGAAGTCGAAATAGTCGACTCTGATACAAGACTATGACGTATTAGTCAAAAGATACAAATATATCAAGTAGATAGACAGTCAAAGATGTGAACCAGCCGAAAAAAAATGCGTCCAAATTGCGGTCGGAAAATGCACGCACACTAGAATAACACAATGACGTGGCGCAAGTGTAAAACGTCGCTGTCACGCACACCAGCTTATCAAAGTTGGCCTTTTTGTTTTAATTTTTTTGCAGCGCGACACTATCTGGACATATAAATAATCAAACGTATTACGCCTTTAGAACACCTACGCGTTCGTATGCGGCATCGAAACAACGAAAAAACTGTAAGTAGTATGGCAGAATTTCGCATACGCTGTCTCACTCTAGCACTAACTACATGAAATAGTTGCGTCCTTGTCGGTATTGTTTCGCAAGGAACTGCGAAATCATCGTTACACAGACGCAGATGTTTCGCTAGTGGTGTTTCGCATCGCAAGGCATGCGTTCTGTCGGTGAGGACAGATTTTCGCAACATGGAAGCCGAAAATATAGAAATATTTTTGAATTTAATTCGAAATTATCCCGAATTATATGCAGTTGGTCACGCAGATTAAAAAAAATACGTACAGAAAGAGGTGGCATGGAGGAAAGTTCCAGCACCCGCAGTTCACGAAAATTACAATGACTTTTATTTGCGAAAAAAATAGTGCTAGTACACTGCAATTTTTTCGCAATTAAAAGTCATTAACATCATCACCCATGTCACTGTCATGCCATTTAGCGAATTATCTGCGGAACGTTAGTACGTTTCGCAGATATTTCTCTATCGCAGTAGTTCCGCAGAGATTCGCTGCCGCATACGAAGGCGTAGGTGTACTAAAGGCGTTAGTCAACTAATTACAGACTATTTTAGAAAGATTGTATGTAGAACATCACGCCTGTAATCCCCAAAGGGCAAGGCAGAGGTGTATAGTATGTACACCCACATTTCGGCAGTTATTTTTAAGTGCCATATAAAAGGGGGAGACTGGGGCGAGCCTATTGCTATAGTGAAAATTATACTTACGAATCAAAGATTCCTTTGAAGGCGGAGTTGGTAGCAGTTCCGACTAGGGTACCGCAGCCTCCCAGCGTTGAAGCGTACGCTATACTCAAGTAATAGCAGATGGTTATGTCACTCGGCATTGGAGCTCTGAAATGAGACAATTTCATATTTATCATAAATTATGGTATGGAGTTTTTCTTGTAATCCATGACTTAAAAGGGAATTAAATAGAGTACAGTATCCAGCCGTAAATATAGCCTGAACCAATAAATTACAAAGTCTGCAGTCAATGACAATAAAGGATCATAAATTGTCGACATATAGAACTTAGTTGTTGTTCATAAAATCTAGAAATCGAACGGATCCACGTAATAATCGCCATCTGCATCAAACTACAGCGTACAACAGCACACGGCGTAATTATGACACATTGAGCTTAATAAAGTAACTGTCACACCCAATTAAACATATCTAATAATTTATAATAATGTTGCGCGCACAACTAAAAAGCCTACTATTAGCGCCATCTAGTATCGAATAGTAGAGTCAAGATGCTTCTAGAAAGTTCGATTCTAGAACTATCGACACCCGGTCAGTCGGGGCCGGTATGTACTCGAATATTCTAGATGTTTCGGGAACTATCCGAGGCACTATATAAGGCCGGTATGGGCCGCGACGGAGTTAGTTTACTTTTGAAAACGAGACAAGCGAAAACACAATCACTTAATGTCACTCTCAAATATCGTTCTATTGTTTTCGCTTGTCTCGTTTTCAAAAGTAAACTAACTCCGTCGCGGCCCATACCGGCCTTATATAGTGCCTCGCATAGTTCCCGAAACATCTAGAATATTCGAGTACATACCGGCCCCGACTGACCGGGTGTCGACAGTTCTAGAATCGAACTTTCTAGAAGCATCTTGACTCTACTATTCGATACTAAAAAGCCTACTGAAAACGAGACAAGCGAAAACACAATCACTTAATGTCACTCTCAAATATCGTTCTATTGTTTTCGCTTGTCTCGTTTTCAAAAGTAAACTAACTCCGTCGCGGCCCATACCGGCCTTATATAGTGCCTCGGATAGTTCCCGAAACATCTAGAATATTCGAGTACATATCGACACCCGGTTGGGCCGCGACGGAGTTAGTTTACTTTTGAAAACGAGACAAGCGAAAACAATAGAACGATATTTGAGAGTGACATTAAGTGATTGTGTTTTTAATTGTGTTTAAAGTAGTAGTGTGTTTAAATTGGTGTTCTTAATTAAAGTGTCTATTTGTTTAGTTATTAAATCGGCAGTTTTTATTGTCACGAACCCCAAGCTCGTAACAATTGGTGTCAGAAGTGGGATTAAAATCATGCCGATTTTACCTAAAGACGACACGGAGGGTATCTGTACCCGGAGTCAACGCCAACAGGAGACGGACCAGAGACGTTTTGGTGGAGCTACGCCACAGAGGTCGGAGGGCCAGCTACCGACCACGAAGGCCGACCCGTCCGCAGCAGCTCTAGCATCAGCAGCACCAGACTTTGCTGCCCTGGTGATGATGCTGCAGGAGCAGTCCCGCCGTCAGGAGGAACAGGCTCGTCGGCTGGAAGAACAGCTCCAGCACGATAAGGAGGAGCAGTCCCGCCGTCAGGAGGAACAGGCTCGTCGGCTGGAAGAACAGCTCCAGCGCGATAAGGAGGAGCAGTCCCGCCGTCAGGAGTAGCAGTCCCGCCGTCAGGAGGAACAGGCTCGTCGGCTGGAAGAACAGCTCCAGCGCTATAAGGAGGAGCAATCCCGCCGTCAGGAGGAACAGGCTTGCCGCCAGGCAGAGCAGATGCTCTGCCTCATAAAGGACCTTCACGCAACCTTCAGGAAAGACGTGAAGGAGGTGAAGGAGAAGGTTGTCCAGCATGACAACCGCCTGTCAGAAGCTGAAACTCAGATCAGCAAGTTTAACAACGTCATTGCTGATGTGAAGCGGGAGTTGGGTAACCTTAAACTTGGGGATGGAATCGCAGCTCCCGTAGCTACAACACCTTTGCTACGTGGATTCAAAGTGCCACCGTTCGACGGAACTTCTTCCTGGTCAGGCTACAAAATCCAGTTTGAGGCTGTCATGAAGGCGAACGGGTGGAATAACAGTCAGGCCATGACTGCCCTCACCCTAGGCCTGCGCGACCAGGCCTTAACTGTCCTGGAAGCGCTTGGTAAGGAAGTGACTTACGAGCAGCTCCTTGAGGCATTAGAGGCTCGGTATGGCGATGCTCACCTGGAACACGTGTTTCGTGCGCAGCTCAAGGATCGTGTGCAACGCAGTAACGAAAACCTGCAGCAGTGGGCTCTTGAAGTGGAGAAGCTGGTTCGTAAAGCTTACCAGTCCGTACCTGCGCTTATTGATGGGAACCTGGTGCAGGCATTCATCGACGGCATCCGCGACCTTGAAGTTAGAGCTGCTGTGAGGCTCGGTCACCACGGGACGCTTAAGGACGCCTTGGCCCATGCACTGGAGGTGGAAGCTGTGCGGCAGGATCATCGTTCCCATCGTGTCAGGGAGGTTGCAGCGTCTACAGTTCGCGATCGTAAAGGATACATCCCTAGGCGCTACGGCTGTGGGGAAAGGGGCCACCTTCGATCTAGTTGCCTAAGCGAACTACAGAAAAGGAAGATGGCCGGTCTCCAGAGGGTAGTGCGGCTAACAGCACCACCCACCAGCAGCAGGGAAACGAGTAATAGCCAGGACTGCGGGGCGGGTGCTGGCTGATGTTCAAAGAGCCCCAAGGAAATCTCATGGCAACGCGGATGCATTGTCAAGAAGACCTTGTCCTGAAGACTGCAAGCATTGTACTAGGCAAGAGGGTAAGGAAGTGGTACCTGTGAGAATGCTCAGGACAGACCTCAGCAACGAGTGGAAGGAAAGCCTACAACGTACACAGCAGGAAGATTCGGACATCAAGCCGATTCTGGAGTGGATAAAGGCCAGAGCTCCCAAGCCCAGGTGGAGCGACGTCTCAGCGATGAGTTCGATCACAAAAAGCTATTGGGCCCAATGGGACAGCTTGGCGATTCAGGATGGAGTCCTGTGCCGTAAATGGGAAAATGCTCGGGGAGACAGCTGTCATTTGCAAATGGTTGTCCCCAAAGGTCAAGTACCGGACGTTCTACAACTGTACCATAATGGTTGTTCAGGAGGTCATCTGGGAGTAAAACGGACTCTACTGAAGATACGGGAGCGGTTTTACTGGATCCACTGTCGAGACGATGTCGAGGACTGGTGTCGCAAATGTACAAGTTGTGCAGCTGTAAAGGGACCTCAGATTCGCACTAGAGGTGCATTGAAATTGTACAATGTTGGTGCACCATGGGAAAGGATAGCCCTTGACGTTGCGGGGCCATTTCCGGAGAGTGAAAGTGGTAACAAGTATTTCATGGTTGTGATGGACTACTTCACTAAGTGGCCGGAAGTCTTCGCCATTCCAAACCAAGAAGCTTCAACAGTTGCAGATAAACTGGTTCATGAAGTCTTCTGCCGTTTTGGAGTACCCTTGGAAATTCACAGCGATCAGGGAAGGAATTTTGAGTCCCAAATATTTCAGGAAACTTGCCGAGTAATGGGTACTCATAAAACGAGAACAACTTCTTACCACCCACAATCGGATGGAATGGTGGAGCGATTTAATCAGACATTGGAGCGATACCTGGCAAAAGTTGTGGAAAATCGGTAACGAGATTGGGACAAACACATACAACCGTTTTTGTTGTCATATCGAAGTGCTGTTCACGAAAGTACATCGGTGACACCAGCTTTCGCAAATTTTGGAAGGGAATTACGGCTGCCTGCAGACCTGATCACCGGAATACCACCTGATGCCCCACGCAGTATTACCGATTATGCGAATGACTTGCGGAACAAAATGAATGACATCTATGAGCACGTTAGACAATCATGCCAGAAAATGTCTGAAAAGATGAAAATCCGTTATGACCGCAAAATGAACAATAAAGGGTTCGACGAAGGTTCACTAGTGTGGTTGCACAATCCAGTCCGCAGCAAAGGGAAATCTCCTAAGCTTCAAGCTAAATGGGAGGGACCGTACCGGATTGTGACAAAGATCAATGACGTAACATACCGGATACAGAAAGGGGCAAGAGGTACTCCTAAGATCGTCCATGTGGATCGACTGGCGCGTTATCATAAGGCCGATAATGCTCGGGACGAGCATGTCTTAGGAGGGGGCAGTGTTGCGCGCACAACTAAAAAGCCTACTACTAGCGCCATCTAGTATCGAATAGTAGAGTCAAGATGCTTCTAGAAAGTTCGATTCTAGAACTATCGACACCCGGTCAGTCGGGGCCGGTATGTACTCGAATATTCTAGATGTTTCGGGAACTATCCGAGGCACTATATAAGGCCGGTATGGGCCGCGACGGAGTTAGTTTACTTTTGAAAACGAGACAAGCGAAAACAATAGAACGATATTTGAGTGACATTAAGTGATTGTGTTTTTAATTGTGTTTAAAGTAGTAGTGTGTTTAAATTGGTGTTCTTAATTAAAGTGTCTATTTGTTTAGTTATTAAATCGGCAGTTTTTATTGTCACGAACCCCAAGCTCGTAACAATAATGTAGAATTGGATCTTCAATTATACACCCAATTAAACACATCTAATAATTTATAATAATACTAGCTTTCGCCCGCGGCTTTGCCCGTGTGGATGTCGAAAAAAAAACAGCTTCGCTATCAGCAGCATTCCCCCAAAACATTATACCATATCTTAGTTGGAACCAACGTAAGCGTGGTAAGCAGATAGGAGTGCAGTTTGATTTACAACTTTACGGAGGATATAGATAGCATATAAATATCAACTTCGTTTTGTACATACTTGTTCAATATACGTGTCCACCATTTCATGTCTAAGTCTATTTGTAAGAAATTTTGTATTGTTTATTTTTTCTACGTGTTTGTTCTTAAATAATAATTGATGTATATCAACTATTGAGTTATTCAAGGTACGCAGTAAAATTCTCCCGAAAACTTAATTACCCCTTTTTCCGATTCTCGAAAACTCCATATTTTTTTTTCTTTTTTTTTTGTCTTAAGTATGAGCATTGAGTTTTGAGTTAATCGGAGCTTGCGTAAAGATTCTTAAAAACAAACTGTAACACTCCCTAAAATCCTTTTGAAGGGTAGTTTTGAAAAACGCAACCGTCATGACAAAAATTGTTATTTAAGAACGTATTCTTGCTATGATTCACGTTTATTAACTCAAAAAATATGATTGTTCATACAATCTAAATCCCTTTTCACCCAGATAATATTGATCCAATTTTCAAAAACCGAATCTTAGAGTTCGCCTACAATGTATGGAATGTAAATATTATATATTCTCAAATAAAATTATTATTATAATAATTAATAATTTCTGTTGTCAGTCAGTCAGGACTTCGCCCACGACTTCGTTCGCTTGGATTTCGTACTTTCCCCTAAAAATTATTTCAGCAACACCTCCACCTCCTTTAAATGGTGTAGTATTAATTATTACGATCTTTATTATTAAATAGTATTCTCTATTTCTATCAAGTAACGACTGCTTCGTTAGTCTAATGGCACAAGCACGACTGCTGAGCATGAGGGGTGGGTTTGATTCCCAGGTCGGGCAAAGTGTTATTGGATTTTCCATTACGAATTTCTCAGTAGCAGCCCGGAGTCTGGATTTATGCCCGGTTGATGGCAATAGGCTCGCCCCCTATTACATGGGACTTAAACAGAACTGGCGAAAGTGGGTGTACTAAAGGTACACCTCTACCTATCCCTTTGGGGATTGCAGGCGTGATGTTTTGTAAATAAGTACTCGGGCCAAATTTCAAGTTTATATATCAAAAGAAATAAGATTCTGTTCATACAAACTATATCGCCTCTTTTTACGCACTCAAAGAGGTAAAATTGTTGAAACATCGTTATTGACGTTTCTATTATTGGACTTATAGGTTATTTATACCAAATTTCAAGTTAATCTCGCCAAGCAGTAAAATCCTTCCTTGTAAATTGACTATCCCTTTTCACCACCTTAGGGGCAGATTTTCAAAAAACCTGATAAAATTTATTCTTTATTTTTTTGTTTTCAGTATAGATACTGAGTTTCAAGTTAATCGGACCGTGCGTTAAAATCTTCCATACAAACTTTGAGATCCCCCAATCCCCCTTTAGGGGGCAGTTTAAAAAACAAAAATATGTCAAACTTTATAATTTACTTAGGTTAGTATTTGTGCCAAGTTTCAGGTTTATTAACTCAAGGAATAAGATTTTCATACAAACAAAATCACCCCTTTTAATCGGGAGTTAATCGGACCGCGCGTTAAAATTCTTTCAAACAAACTGACATCCGCAAATCCCCCTTTAGAGGGTAGTTAAAAAAATATGTCACACTTTATAATTTACTTAGGTTAGTATTGTTGCCAAGTTTCAGGTTTGATAACTCAAGGAATAAGATTTATCCCCCTTTTTCACCACTTAAAGGTCGAATTTAGAAAAATCCCTTAGCGGATGCTATAGTTTCCAACCATAAGCCGAAATATTAGTGATTTTAACTTAAAAAGAACTTTCATTATAAAACATTTTATCCCGTTTTTTACCCTTTAAGGGTTGAAATTCTATCAACACCGTTGTATTAGCTTCCAACCATAAGCCTAGATAATAAATTTAGTGATTTTTACTGTGAAAATTAAGGACTTTGATACACAACTTCATCCCCCTTTTTAACCCTTCGGGGGTAGAATTATCAAAAACGCTGACACACGTATAAATTAAATTTTAATCGTATACACCAAATTTGAAGATCCTAACTTCAAAACTGACGGACTTTCATATAAACTTCCATCCCCTATTTCACCCTCTTAGGGGTGTAATTTCGAAAAACCCTTTCTTAGTGGATACCTACTCTTTACAAAGAACACACCCTCCAAATTTCATGTCTCTAGGACCAGCGGTTTAGGCTGTGCGTTGATATATCAGTCAGTCAGTCAGTCAGTCAGTCAGGACTTTGAATTTTATATATCAATAATATTGAATTGCTACTTAGCCATCTTCCTCTCCAATTTTGCCGTGCTCGACGACAAGGTCCATATTGATATTTTACTTTGTTATACCATATAATATGTAATACATAAGGAATGCAATAAAGAATTGAGTACAGGTATGAGTAAGAGAGAAGATATGAGAGAGAGATACAAAGCCGGCTGTCATATTTACGCCGTGAGCTGTACGCTGTAGTTTGATGCGGAGAGCGATTAATAAGTGGATTTTATTTACTACAACTAAGTTTGAGTTTAATTAAAAGTCGACTATTTGTGATCCTTTACTTTCATTGATAAAAGGATATCTTTATTGATTAATTTGTCAAAATTGAATGTCTTTATAAAGTGACTTACTCTTCTTCCCCAGTCTTAGCGACCGCTTTGGTGTCTTTGCCATTCTCCGCTGGTGGGTTCTTCTTCTTGTTGACATATACATCTCCAAGGCCTTGCTGTGAATTAACATAAATATGTAACGTATACGAAAAAAAAAATCGTTGTATACAAATACAACTCATAGTACCTAGTAGCTTTTTAATATTAAGTAATGTTTTTTGAAAAGAATACTTCTTTAGGCACGGGAAACCTTTATGGGTTCGCGTCACCAACCTGCCCGCGCCGACATGCTGTAGTCGCAGTCATCATCATTTCAGCCGAAAGACGTCCACTGCTGGACATAGGCCTCCCCAAAAGGGGGGATTTTCCATAATCGCCACGCTTGGCAGGCGGGTTGGCGATCGCACTATGGTGTTAAAATGCATAGCGAACGCTGTTGTCCAGTCTCTAGTAAGTCCCTTGGTCGCCTTTTACGACACCCACGGGAAGAAATAGGGTAATGCTATTCTTTACGTCCGGCACCACACGGAACACAGTAGTCGCAGTCGGTAGTCACATTAAGTACCTAAAGTTAAATTGACCATATGAGAAGTTTAATTTGTGTATACTGTGCATTGTTTAAATTGTGTTTTAGATAATCATTATTTCATTGATGTGAAAACTTCTTAGGTGCATTGAGCAATAAGTTTTCACTTCTGACGACAGTTCCCATGACTGCCTGTTTTTTTTCGGGAGACTTTATTCTCAAGTCAACTCAGTTGCTTCCGTGCAGAAATGCCCGTACCTACATTCGTTCTTAATTTGATTGATGAGTCACAAGTGCTTGATTGTTCCCAGTGTGACTTGCGTTGAGGCTTGACTGCTGTTGTACAATTTGGCAGTTGTAGCCTGATCCAGCAGTGCTATTCTGTAAATATCTCACCGTGAAATCATGCGTGGAGTGAGCTGTCAGTGTCATCTCACTGATGCTAGGGATTAACCAAGCATTACATTTACAATCATAATCGAGATCATTTTATATTATTTCAAAGCAAATATTTATGTGTCTAAACATTACTAATTAGGAGGTTTTAAATAAAATAGCAAAAGAGAAATTCTGCCAGAAACTCAATTCGGTTTTGTTTCCATTTTTATCCTAGACTAGTCCTTAAACATTACTGTGTTTAGACATAAATACCAGCTTTGAAATAATATAAAATGATCAACAGAATTAGCATAAAAATATTATTAAAATCTCGATTATGATTGTAAATGTAATACTTGGTCCATCCTCCCAGCATCAGGTAGGCTGACACTGACAGTTCACTCCACGCTCACTTCACATAAGTTTTCACGGTGAAATGGTTACAGAATCGACATGCAGTAATCAGTCTTCCCAGAAATCAGTAGCTACTCTGTTTGAATATATACAAGATATTATTGTAAAATATTTACCTGTTCTAATACTTCTAATATGGCTTCAACGATGGGCACCATCATTGTAGTGGCAGCAGCGTTCGACACCCACATGGATATAAACATAGTCACGAATGTTAGGCCGAAGTTCAGTCTGGAAAGAAAAAAATCATACTAAGTTTTGCTGACGCTTTTTGAGCGCAGTTAAACATTTTTGCTTTCAACTTGCGCTAGACGTGTACGGCGCTGATAGTGCGCATTTCAGCGTCCTTGAAACGTAAGTAATTACTGTGTCAAAGCTGGCTCCATAGTGCTTAGTTACAAACGCCATGGGGTTAGGATAAGGTACAGAGACGAAAGTTAGTGTAAACTTACTTTTTGATCAGTCAAAATCAACGCATTTTGGGATTGATGTAAATAGGAAGATATGGTACGCGCTCCTCGATTTGGACCGCATAAATTAGGGGAAAGGACACAATCGACCTACATTAGTCCCGGTTTGCGGGGAATACCCGAATCGTAGTTTGTTTGCGAGTTGTTATGGGTACATAACAGTGATAATTATTGCGATCTCGTTCCCGGTTGTCGCGCACATGACGCACTACATCGTGATGTTAGAAAGTGGGCTATCTTCTTATTTAATACATCAATGCATTTTGACAGATCGTAGCATAAATTTCGTCTGAGTCTCGTTTTTTTGGTAAATAAAGATAAAGTAACAAACCTTCTATGTGAACAACCAACAACTTGCACAGTCCACAGGGCAACTCTCTTTGGTAACTTCGAATGCTGTACTCCTGCAGCTATCATCAGACCACCCATGAACATCATATTAGTCTCTTTCATGTATGCTGCACAGGTCTTGTCTGAGTCTAAGATACCCATGGTCGGGAACAAGACGATGGGCAGCATGGATGTGACGGGTAATGGAAGGAGCTCCAAAACCCAGTATATTGCCATTATTAGGACTACGTACATGCATCTGTATGCCTGAAAGTAAAGGTTTTAATTGATTATTTTGACATAGACTTTTTACCCATGTGTGTTTACAATGTCTTTGTGCTATAATTCTAAACTTAAATAAATAAAATAGGCAAAATATTATTGTAGCTGTGATATAGATTATTGTCCTCTCTCTTTATTAAACAGAAATTAAATAAAATTTACAAGTACAGGTAGTGTTTATGTGAAAAAGGAAGTAAGTATGTTTACTAGTTTAGTTTTACTTATGAAGTGGTAAGATAAGAAGTATTAAATTTTAATATGAGTGCCACTTCAAGATTAAGTCTAAGTCGCCGCGAATCTCTTAGGGAACTATTTAAAAATATTAATATTATGACGGTACCTTGCCAATTCATTTATGAAAATATTATGTATGTAAGGAAAAATCTACATCTTTTTAATAAAATAAGTGATAGACATAATTTTAATACTAGAAATAAAGACAAAATAGATCAACCATTTTTCAGGTTATCTAAAGTAAGTACATACATCTTTTATGGGGTACTGTGTTAAATGTTACAACAAAATACCTTGTGATATATTGCAACTAAATGAAAGAAAATTTAAAACTCATATTAAAAGAACACTTTGTAAACAAGCATATTACAAATTAGAGGATTATATACAAGATAAGAATGCTTGGAAACATGCTGGTCCTGCTCCATAGGACAATCTAGAGTCTAGACAAAATCAAACAGGTTGCTGTTTTAATTGTATAATTTATTATTTTTATGACATTTATTTTAAATTCTGTGATTACCTTAACTCACACTGATATTATTGTTATTTTTTAGGAAATAGTATATATTTTTTTAAATTTTTGTAAATATGTGAGCACCATGTTCTATCACCTAATTAATTTATCTGTCATTGCTTCATTCTTAACTCTTTTTATTACCTATTGTGGTATAGTAATTTTATTCTAGGTGCATCGTCTTCACATATAATTATATAATTAATGTACCTATAAAAATATTGTACAAGATTTTAAAAGAGTACCGGTGGAGTTTCTTGCACATTCTTCTCCATACGAAACTACATTTTGGAAGGGGCGACTAGAATCAATTCTATTTTTTTTTGTAAATATTGACGTTCAAAAGTGCCTTTTATGTGCCTATTTGAAATAAACAATTTGACTTTGACTTTGAAGTACAATGATTCATAATAATATGCACTTTTATGTAAGTCTCCACATTTTTGTGATTTGAGTTGAACTGAGTATCAAGGCTTTAGCATAGTCAGTTTGCTTATCATGACATGGAGGCTGTATGAATAGCAAGAGTTCAAATATTATAATTTATAGTGTAAGCATGCCAATCCATTGTGAGAAATATTTTTTTGGAACTTCATGATTCTTTCTTTGTAATTTTTTCTGGTTCATAATTTCTAAGATAAATAAAAGAAAAAGTTGTTACTTACAGGTTCATGGTTCAAAATAGGAATAGGCAGCAGTATCAGTGGAGCCAACACCACAATAAGTGCCTTCCAGTATATGGACACAAATAGACTCAGTCTCTGCCTTAGTGTAGCACTGGATCCAGTCTTTGGGAAATAATATGTTGTGGAACTGAAACATAATTGAACAAACATAAATAGACTGTGGCATACCCTTACACAGCAGTCTGAGTAGGCTACATAAAAAAGTAAGAATTACTTAAATGTAAATAAGGAGTTAAGCACATGGCATAATGTAATGTCCTGTTACAATATTTGGGGTGTAAATAATAATATTATACTATTTTTCATACATAAACTGAATTCGAAACACCTATTTAGCTTGCCATTTATGTGTAAAGATTCGAAATAAGTAATTGCTGATATTTTATTTATAAATTACCATGCTTCCAATCTATTTTTAAACTAAAATAGAAGTGATGCAACAAGCCAAAAACCATACGAACGCAAGCTGTTAGGGGAAAATAATGTAATGTATCAATAATAAGCCTAGCTAGGCTACTGAATTCAAAGGTTTTTCTAAATACGTGGAATGCAAAGTGACCACCTAAACGACGCTATCGACGAGTATAAGGTGTTTTAATTAGAATAACAACTTACCGTTCTTCGGGCATCCCGTTTTCTATTACCGGGTTCGACATGGTGATAAGGTATGTTTTAAATCTCTACAAAAATATTTAATGTTTACTTATATTTCACAATTTCCACATTCTTGGCACCATCTGAAAGAGAAGCCGGAATTTAGCTACTGTAACAATCACATTCGATTAATAAATGAGATAAATACAAAGTTAAAATTACCCGCTAAAATTATTCAAAATTTCAAACAAATCGTGAAGTCACTATTATTTAATCAAGGCGCATTATTCTCCAATCAAAACCAAATGACAACTAAAAATAAAACGTCGCGCGCGCGACCTGACAGTATTTTACAGGTGAAAAACCTTGGTAGTTAAGCTAGTAACAAAACGTTGAATGAGTTTCCTCGTAAATGGCATAAAAAAATTATACAAAACTTATTTAGTTACTTGAAATAAACCAAATAATACTGTACTTGTTACTTTAATTAGTTTAATTGCTAATGATCACAAATGTACGAAACGTAAACCGGCCACAGGCCAGGTAGGCAACATTAAGAAAATTAATGTCAATGTCATTGTAAACAAAACAAGATTTTGTGAATCAAAATAACTTCCACAACAGCCTGTTTTATTGGTTTAATTTAAAATTAAAACCTCAAAATCATTCTGCAATATATTCTTTGGTGTCGTTAAATGTGGTATTAGTGATATAGTGTCTACAATGACGAAGCACGAGACTAAAGGCGAGGTAGAAGGTATGTACTCTCTTAGCTCAGTTTTATCTCAAGTCCAAGCTCGTCATATTATTGTAATTTACCTAAACTTAAGGTAAAACTATGGATATTCGGTCCCTTGGCATGTTGTCTAAGTATTATTTACTGTTATGGTACAATTTTTCCATGTCGGTTCCTATTATCAATTTGAGGTTATAATTTTATGATCAATCTTGATAGTACTCAAACACTGCAAAAACACTGCTAATCTTTTTGGTATGGGCATGTAATGCGGAGGAATGAAGGAAATGTCACCAGGAAAGTTTTGAGTATGAATGTGAATGGCTATACGAGTAGGAGAAGTCCACAAGAAATGATGGATGAACTGTGTGTAAGATGACAAGACTAGAAAGGGAGTGACTACCAAGATAACAACTAATAGACAAATGAGGAAGAAAAAGACAGAAGAATGAGGTGATGAACATTGAGAGTAAAATACCTAACACATATTCGACAATAAAGATATTGTTTTAAGAATATTGGAGCCCGGTATTTATTTTATTTGTTAAACACCCCATAATATAGTCAAATACTGTTCCAATTTGAGCACTCTGGGCTGGATCTGGACTATTCTGTAAATCCGTGCTTAGCTTTGTTATGCTTATTCAGGCCCTGCAGTCTCAACATAGATAGCGATCGCTTGATGAACGAATTTGGTCGCAAAGTCCTAATGGGGTCTCTAGACGGTCAAAATTGCATGACGAGATTGTGATTTTTTCGTGGTTATCAAGCAATTTTGACTGTCTGGGGACCCTGTTAGGACTTTGCGACCGAATTCGGTCGTAAAGCGATCGCTATGTCGAGACTGCAGGGCCAGGTATAATTATTTCATTTATAGTTTAAATAGCTCATCTATCATATTTCAATTAATTCATAGAAATTAACAATTTCTAAAAGTCTTCTGACAATATTACATAGTTTGCAAGTACATTTCAAATTCTTTGTGGTACAATATTGACGACATTTTGACGGCACGGTTGGCGCAGTGGTTAAGCGATTGACTGCTGCGCTGCGTGTCGCGGGTTCAATTCCCGCACGGAACAAATATTTGTATGATCTGGCTGTTTGTACGTGAGTTTAAATGTTTGTAAACGCACCCACAATACAAGAGAAATTCCAGTGTGGGCCAAAGTTTTGTTAAATAATAAAAATAAAAAAACAGAAAGTCCTGTACGAGGCCAAAAGGCCCGAAAGGATAAAGTTATAACGCAACGTGTACGTTTTTCCATACATTTTATGGACGTGGACATGGACGTACATACGATAATATCGTCATGCTATTCATTATAAAACAGCGGCTCGTGTCAAAGTAATAACAGCCGCAAGGGTCGATCGATCAGGTTAAGCTACACTTGTCGCGGTCGGTCACTGGATGGGTGACCATCTTTACATATCGTGACCCTTCTGTGCCTCGGAAAGCACGTTATGTTATTGGTCCCGGCTGTCATTCTTAGATCTTTGACAGTCGTTACGGGTCGTCAGAAACCCAAAGTCTTACCAACCAGTCTTACCAAGGGGTATTATGTATAATAATAATATAATAATACTTTCTGTATTACGGTATTACCCAGTAACTGGGTTGTGGATGTCAGATAGGCAGTACCTCCATGTAAAATACTGGTATTTAGCTGCATCCAGTTAGACTGGAAGCTGACCCCAACACAGTTGGGAAAAGGTTAAGACGCAGATATATGCCAGTGATCTTGAGTGGTTAGCTTGCGTGTTCTGTACTGAGCTCACGCAACGCGTCGTACGTTCAGCCAGTAATAGGACTCGCCCATCAAGGAGCGCTGTCCCCAATTTGACGCATTATTAATTTATTATACACAAAACAAAAGGTATTTTAATAAAACGTGTTAAAAATTAAAAGGATTTGCTTCTGAATTAGGAAAAAAAAAATCTTAACCTGGCAAGTGGTGTGTCATTGTCTAGACTAGAACTAACCAAACTCGCAAATTGACACTAATCTTAGTATGTACCTACTACAGGTACATATTACCATAACAACATAACGCCTGTAATGCCCCGAAGGGGTACGCAGAGGTGCACGTGCACCTAAGTACATACTAAAGATACTAAAGATCAATAATTACATTATCTTGAAATTGGTGAAGGTTTCAGAAAAATATGCTTGGTAGATTTTGCGCCATTCTCAGTTTTTTATCCGGGTTAGACATAACTTTACAAATTAATTTCACTATGTAATATAAACATAATCTAAAATGTTCACATATTAAATTATTGAGAAAATGCTCTAATTTAACATATTTTTGTTTCAAATCATTAACACTACACGTTTTAGACGTGATCTTCAGTATTAAATCATTAAAAGTCAGTTATCGTCGCCTTAAGGTAGATAGTCATTAAAAACAAACAATACCTAACATCACCCATATTCAGTATCATAAAATAACTGCAAGTTTTAAAAAGTAAACAACTTGTAGGTAAACAACTATTACTATACATAACTGTGGTAAGAAACCACAAAGCTGTTGATAAACAGCACAATTTCCTATGAATTGTCACAGGAACACATTCTTCTACTACTTACCTATATGGTTTTTAAAAGGTTATGGAAATTATACAAAATTTTTGTTATGTCATATCTCTTTGTATTTTTCTGTGTGTACATAAATAATAAAATAAATAAATAAATAAAAATATGTAAATAGGTTTTTGAATGCAGAGGACTTGTGGAATATTTTATTTGAAAACTAATTATTGAAAAAAATAATAATATGTATTATTTATTTTGTAGAATGGACAAAATAAATAATACATATTATTATTTTTTAAGTTTACATATCTCAGGACTATGTGGTCCCGGCCCCGGTCCTTTGGAAGGCGTAAGAGGGGCCGAAGCCAAGTCGCAGAGGCACCTTAGATAATTTTAAATCAAATGAGGCACCAACCAACAATTACCCCTGTATGCACAATGCAAATGCACCCAAGGACTTTTTTTTTTTTAAACATAAACTTGGTTGAAGTTTACAGGACACGCATTGATATAATAAATAGGTTTTTTTTAATTTAAAGTTTACGTGGTTTTGATGTCGTCACACATTTATCAATCATTCAATACACACCCACTTCTTACAACTAAGGACATTGCTTATCTTATCAGTATTAAAAGCATTACTTGGCAAAATACCTACTTGTGATTATCAAGATCTTTATCAAGCGTAATTAAATTATGAATAATATTATATGGTCTGGCAGAATGAACCCTACTTTTTTTCATAAGGATTGGATTGGCCATAAACAGCAGAAGGTTTGACCTGCACCTCTGTACTACACAAACGGCTGATGATAATAATAATTATATGTTCGGATTATTTATATAGAGACACAGAGCATGTATTTTACAGACTAACGCCTTTTCCCATGACTGTCTGATTTTTCACTCAACAGTGAATAATTTGGCAATCCACAGGAAGATAATAATTATGGTACGTGTTCCTCGACGTGGACCGCATAAATTAGGGGAAAGAACACAATAGACCTACATTACTCTCGGTTTGCGGGGAATACCCGAATCGTAGTTTGTTTCCAAGTTGTTATGGGTACGTAACAGTGACAATTATTGCTATCTCGTTCCCGCTAGCCCGCGTAATATGTCTCTCTATTTAGGTTGTCGAGCACATGACGCACCACGCCACATCGGGTCCATTTAGTATTTACGTGATGTTAGAGAGTGGCCTATCTTCCTATTTAATACATCAATGGGTTGCATTGCTGTATTAAATAGGAAGATAGGCCATCTTTGTTTTTTTCTTTCCTACTTTTGATTAAGTATTTTATATTTTACGCCTATGCCTTTGCGCCGACCACTCGATTTTTGACGGTTGATGCGTGTTTAGTTCGTCTTCGTCATGAGGGGCAGAAATAGGTAGGTATATACTAAAGAACGAAGCACGTGTCGATTGTTAAAAATCAAGCAAATCGTAGGAATCTTAAAACAATGATAATTTTAAGTGACTTTACTCTCATTTAAACAAATTCGTAATTTGTCGTAACAAATGATTCACCTACCTACATAGTAGGCGTAGGTGTTATAATTTGCCGCCAAAAGCTTTGTACGTCTTTGTTTATTTTAACATTGACTCACTGGGACAGCCCTGTGTATATTAATAAAGTTCCTCAACAGACAAAGTCCAAAGCAAAAAAAATATCTTGTGTAAACACACGCCGTTTTATGGAGAGTAAATTATTTTCAATGTAAGTAATGTGTTGTTTTCATTCGATGTTATGGAATATTTCGTTCTGCAAATGTTAACTAAAAAAAAATCCATTCCACCTCTTCCCTAAGCTTAGAAACTTATTGAGAAAAGTGGTTACTTACTTAAGGGGACGATAACCGACTTTTAATGATTTTATACTTACTGAAGATCACGTCTAAACGAGTAGTGTTAATGATTTGAAAAAAAAATATGATAAATTAGAGCATTTTCTCAATAACTTAATATGTGAATATTTTGAATTATGTCTAAATTACATAGTGAAATTAATTTGTAAAGTTATGTCTAACGCGGATGAAAAACTAAGAATGGCGCAAAATCTACCAAGGGTATTTTTCTGAAACCTTCACCAATTTAAAGATAATTTAATTATTTATCTTTTAGTATAAGCGTTTTATTACAATACCTTTTGTTTTGTGTATAATAAATTAATAATGCGTCAAATTGGGGACAGCGCTCCTTGTTGGGCGAGTCCTATTACTGGCTGAACAACGTACGACGCTTTGCGTGAGCTTAGTACAGAACACGCAAGCTAACCACTCAAGGTCACTGGCATATATCTGCGTCTTAATAGAATATAAGTATTTCGTTCTTCTAATACCTACTCCGGTCGGCTTCGTGATATCAGAGGGTCTGCTCCGAAGCGTTTATCCGAAGTATCGGCCGAATATTGGCCGAATATTCGGCCGATACTTCGGATAAACGCTTCCTATAAAAGTTTTATAACTTCCATAGTTTCCTTTTTTGACTTTGAATCCTTACCCGACTTAAAGTCAGAGTTGTGACTTTGGCTTATCTCTTTGACTGTTTTTTTTTTGGTCTTTCACCGTTGTCAGCCATATTTAGCCGTAGTCAAGCAACGGCCGAGCATTCGGCCGATACATCAGATTTATGTTCGGAGTAGACCCCCTGATTCATTCATTCCTGGGTCATTATCGTTTAACTAAAAGTAATCAAAAGCAACCAATAAAGAAATTGAATTCTCTCAAGTCATTTTCTGAAGTGATTTGTGGAGGTCAGATAGGTAGTCGCTCCATGTAAAATACTGGTATTCAGCCGCATCCGGATAGACTAGATTCTGACCGCTGGGCAGATTGATTGATAATTGATCTAAAGTGATTTCGGCTACGACTGTCATTGTATTGCAATATAAATAAAGATGCTGGTTATCGATCTCACGCTGAAACCCAAACAACTGCTAATAGAATACAAATCATTTCACTTTACGAATTGTTAACATCTCTCACTCTCCATACCTCTATAATGTTTAGACATCGATTCAAAATATCTAATCACAATCCTTAGCCTGTATCAACAAAATTTATGTTCTCATGAAACTTCAGCTGATGAACACCGAATGGTGCCGTCCAATGTAGGTGTACCTACGGTCAAAGAGGAAATTACTACGCTAGACGTAATGCATTTTGTAATTGATTGAAGAAAGAAAAATAATGCTACCTAAACCCTTGATGAAATATCTGGGTAAAAACTATGAGTATTGTTGAGTAATGAACAACACCAAACAAATGAATAAAATGCTACTATCGCGTACCCTCTTTCTTGTTATAAGTGCCATGCCACAAAGTCAAACTCAACCAATTACAGGCACTTTTGAATTGTCAAAGAGTCGGTTAGTCAGAAAATTGAAGCTATTTGCCCATTCCAAAACGTAGATCTCTATGGAGAAGAACAGGCAAGAAACTCCAAGGACACTCTTTTAAATCAAGATATTATAAAATCCTGGGTACATGATTCTTGTCGCTTCTATAAGTGAGAAAAATGTAAAAAAATATATATTTAAAAACAATACAAAATATAAAAGATTACAAATAAGCCCTGACAGATAGGAGATGAACAGTCATAACTGACGGCGCCCGTTCACGAACATGACTCGTGAATTAGCACCATCCAGCTCAACCATTTTGTAGGGAACCGAATGGTCCAACACACGCGCTACCATCAGCGAGACACACACATTCACACTACATTCGTAACCAGAATAGCGTCTCAGGCTAGGAAGAAGCACACAGGCAACTGACTAAAGGAACACGGGTGGGTTCTAGTCAGTAAAAGTCTGACACGTCCACCCGCTCCGGCCTGAGCGGGAGATGATATTTGAGAATTTCCTTACCCAAAAAAAAAAGGCTAGGAAGAAACAGTGTTTATTAATTTATTCATCCTTCATCGTCAAGTTTTATTAGGTTGGATAATGTTTTGCTCTCAATTTCATTTGTTCTTGACCGTTTAACGTCAGAGCTTTATTGCTTTTATTTTGGATGTGACATTAATCATAGTGACATCAATGTCTACGCGCTATCATCTCGTTAGAAGCTTTCGGTGGCATTTGTTTTAATGCTTGGCAAATCAACCGAAGGCCAAATTGATGGAAAGTGTTTACCTACCGCTCATACTTTGTTGATGTGCCAACTTTATAGGAAAAATTGAAAGTTGCCCGTGCCCGGAGCCTTTGTCATTTAAATCTTACCAGAACAAAGCAAATCTTATTCGGCGGTAGAAGTAGTTAGCTATGCCTACTAAATGAGAATCATGGATTTGGAACAATTCCAAATACTATATTGCTATCGTCCTGAACGTTCACCAATAGATAGTAGGTACTCTCACTCAGTGATTCACGTTGTAGATATCATTATGAAATTCTGTTCTAGGTCAAAATCGTAGTTTTCCTCATTGCATAAAAGAAGTACTGTGTTTTTATATAAAAAAATTTAGAACATAAAAAATCTGACGTAGCCATTGATGTATTAAATAAGAGGGTACGCGCTCCTCGACGTGGAACCGCATAAATTGGGGGAAAGAACACAATCTATCTACATTACTCTCGGTTTGTAACAGTGACAATTATTGCTATCACGTTCCCTCTATAGCCCGCGTAATATGTCTCTCTATTTCGGTTGTCGAGCACATGACGCACGACATCGGGTCCATTTAATATTTACGTGATGTTAGAGAGTGGCCTGTCTTCCTATTTAATACATCAATGGACGTAGCATAGTTTTGCAACAATGTTATAGTCAGTCCGTCTTCCTGTCACGTTAAACACAACTCCTACTCCCTAATCACGAAATCCGTAGCTTCGGCCGAAGTTGTGGGCGTTTCCTAAACCGTATCACTTACGGACATAAGATTAGTTCAGGGCCCGAATTAAAAATTAATGACAACATGATTTGACAGTTGTCCCTAATCCCGATGTGTATTTACCCGTTACAAAAATTGAATTTGTCTCTTGTTTTGACGGATCAACTACTTTTGGACGGGCCCGTATCTTGTTGACGGACTTAGAGAGTAGACTCCAAGATCCATAGCTTCAGTCATTGTTGTACTGCTAAAGCCCTTAGCCTAGGTACGCGCGGACGCTTTTTTTATGCGACGAGTTTTTTTCGTGCACTCGTTTTTTCAACTCTCTGTATTGGGCCGAACATTGAGAATCTAACATAGCGCCCAAGCCATCCCAGCGCGTCAAGAAAACTCACTGCTGGATTTTAAACTCTCGGCGCTAAGCAGAGCGATGAAAATACAAAAATATTCTTTGTTAAAAATGCTGTTTTAAATTCTAATAAAATAACGAGTCTGTTAAGAAAGAACATCATAAGCGACATAAATTAAAATTTACAGGAGAGGTATTTTATTGTTTTTTTTTTTTTTTAATATGTCTAAGTACATTATGTCGCTTACGATGTTCTTCCATATCAGGTTCTCGATAAGTTATGTAAATTAGCACTCTGCCATAGAAATCGGTTCAGCAATATTTTAAATTATTGTATGCTTTTCTTGTGTGACTTCTTGTGTATTCAGTACAATAGGAGTTTATTTTTCAACGTCGCTAATTTTAGATTACAGTTCAAAATAAGACGTCACTTGGTATGTGCCTGAGCCCAGAGCGTAGCCAACCGACACATTTCGTCAAAAAGCCAATGTCAATACCATCCATTACAATTTATATCGATTTTAGACTTGTTTTTCCAAAAACCACAGCCCTCATTTCGTTAAAATAATAATTATGTCACTAGCGCGTAACCGACCTATATTTATTAGAGCTGAGTAAGCGCAGGGCAATGAGAATGACAGAGTGCAATTTAAAAAGAAACAAATAAGAAATACCTGAAATATTTCACTTGCAAGTAAAAAATCACGTACACAATAGTCACGTAGTCACCTTTTATGTATCATAGCCTGCTCGTTATATTTTGGCATTAAAAAAAGATATTGCTTGAGAGTCATCATTCGTATTCTCCGCTATTGCATTTTAGAAAATCCTGTCCTAAACGATAAATTTACGCCTTGACCTTCTTGAAACATCTTTCTTTGTTTTTTAATCGTCTTCCAAGAAGGACGAGGTTATAAATGTTCGTTCGTTTTGTTTTTTTTAAGTGTAAAAAACTTCTTTAGGTGCGTTGAGCACTTTTTGGGTGAACAAAAATCATAGTCATCGTCACCGAACGCTTTCCATGAGCTATATGTAAGTACCTATACTGTTTTCACTTCTATCGGCAGTCCCCAAAGACTGCCCCGCATGTTTTTTTTTAGGCTGTGGCGTGCTTGTTCAGTCTGTCAAACTGACAGTTTCTTGTGATGTTTATGAGTTTTAGACAGTGCCACTGGTTTGTTAATAAACAAAGTAATATCTGCATCAAACGTGAGAGGAATTTACAACATGTACCAATTTTGATATTTCACATCAATATAATATTATTGTCATGTTAATTTGTTAGTCACGAGTCTCGCTCTCAAAATGAGAAAATCGTGACGAAATGATTTCGAAGTCTTCCTAAATATCACATCTTTTAATATGCACTTATTGTCAGTTATTGTTGAAAACCCGACCAAGTGCGTGTTGGACAGACCATGCACAAATGCACGACGGAGGGTTATTGCAAAATACAAATTGCACTAAAGTTAACTTGTAGTTGAAAAATGTTCTTCCATACATCGATATACGTCACGGTCAATTCTCCAACTGCAAGTGTAAGTTTGTAATCGCAAATAAATATTTTTATATGTGATAAAACTACAATTGAATTACCTAACGTTTTTGGGTCTTTTTCCTTTACTTGTACTGTGAGACGTTGCTTCTTGCCAAATTTCATGATTCTAGGTCAACGGAAAATATCCTTATAGGTTTTGATTTATTTGCGAGTATCAAAATAATTATGGCGCATAATTTCAAATAGATACCTCCACGCGTTCCTGAGAAAAAGGGTCATGAGCTCATGACAGACAGACAGACAGATGGACGAACAACGAAGTGATCCTATAAGGGTTCCGTTTTTCCTTTTGAGGTAGGAACGGAACCCTAAAAACAGTCAGGTATTTTCAAAAAAAATCCAATATCGGATTTTAACAATAAAGCACGGTGACAAAATGTATTTTTGTGTGAAAAAAATATTTCTAATCATAAAATAAAACGACATTGAAATGAAAATTATGTGTTTTCATCAGAAAATCTTCCGCGTTAATATAATTTGCATAAAATAAGTATTTATAAACGCGTGATGGCGTATGACAAAAAATTCTAATGTGTATTCTCACGTTTTTAATACTTCGATGTAAAAGTTTAGCAAATGTACGATTTGCTTCACTTTCACTCTTTAAAATAATGCATTTGATTATAAATAATACATTTTTGATGTATCTTCCCCAGTCCAGTCCCAGTCCAGACCAGTCTATTAATTTGTCATTAAAATTATAAATTCATAAACTTCATACAACATTCCATAACTTTGTAAAATATTCTTATAGGTAATTTACCTAGTTCTGATTTATATATACCTAGCTTATTATTTAATATTTCTACACCAGCAATGGTAGTATGTATGAAACAATGTTTAATATAAGATTTCAGTGTACCATGTACTGAGAAATAAATAAATCTAAATCTAAAGTTATAGATTTTATTTGCGAATTTTACAACACACTGTGCTTCTATGTGCGCATAATATGACAATGCGCTTTTGACGGTTAAAATTTATAATACACTTCGGAAGCAAAAGCAGCTGATTCTACTCTGTCTAAATAATTACGGAAGTCGGTGGCAAAATACTAAAATACAGATCCAAAGACACCGACTTCCGAAATTAAAGTTATTTTTAACTTTGTAGTGTTTTTTTGGAAGACAGTTATTTTTTTTTTACAAAAAGTTTTTTATTTTTAACTTTTTAGTGGGTCAGTTTTTAATTTATCTAAGTTACAATAACCTTAAGTCAACTGCTCAGCACCTTTTACAAAATATTGCTTTTCCCGATGCTGGGACGTTAATTGTTGAGGAGTTCTCCTGGTAAGAACCAGGAGAACTGCCACTCACCATATGCATTGTGACGAGCATAAATTGCTGAGCAACCATATTAAAGTACCTAATCGAATTGCAACTCGTAAATACATATTATTATGTTGTTCCGGTGGCCATCTGTGGTCTCCATCATCAGTTTCACTTCACCAAATGGGTGATTTTCGGGAGCAAATGCACGAGTTACTATAAAAAATACCCAAATCGCTATAGGTTTGCCTATAAAATTCGAGGGTTTCCCTCGATTTCCATGAGATCCCCTGATCCGGTTCTGATTTCGTGGCAATGGGACCACCTCGGGAGCATACATTTTCAAACAAAAAAATAATTTTCAAAATCGCTCCATAATTGTCGGAGATATCGGTAAACAAACATACAGCCGAACATATAACCTCCTCCTTTTTGGAAGTTGGTTAAAAAGGAGACAAAAATTATCAATGCTGATGATAATATGACAAGTACAGTCACTGACCTGCATAACCTGACCCTCTTTCCCCTTTTCTTCTTTGTAAGAGGGGTCAGGGAATGCAGAGCACTGACCGTACAAAATACTGAAATGAACAATTAATTCATCTAATGGATTCGTTAAGTTTTCTACAGCTTTCAGTTGATCGTGTGTTTCGTGTTGATTGAAAAGAAAATGTCTATATTTCAGACAGCCAACGAATAGGTATCTATAGGATCAGCTGATTCAAAGTCCAAGGTTAATCGTAGACGCCTACACGTCATAAATTCACGTTTCTCTGTGACGCAAATCCTTTTGGATTTTATTAATAAAACGGGAGGCGTGCCTTTTACGTCAAACCGGCTGTTTTTCTGATCTGAAGATGGAATGTTGGTGGTAACGACTTGATAGGTTTCCCAAACATTGGGGGTTATTTGTGGTGCTACAGCAACTTGAGACTCTCCAAACATTATAATGTCAACACACTTGTGAATCTTGTTGCTCGAATTGAAACAGAAAATACAATCTGTATCATGGTGCTTCCTGCCAGGGTTGCGACTTTGTCTGAAAGGGATATGGTGGCACTGGCACACAGAAAACTCAAGGAACACGGCTGGGTTTTAGTCTGTAACAATCTGACCCGGTCAGAGCGGGAGAAGTTATTTGATAATTTCACTACAAAAAAAAAAACATGTTGCCTGCTCGATTTGAAACGTACCTTTAGTACTTCTTGGGAGTGGCAGAAATGCTAAAGAAATAAGCACTTTTGCCACTCCACTCACGACGAAGAAGTACTAAAGGTACACGCGTCGATTATCGAAAATCGAGCAGGGTTTTATTGACTCTTTCAGCTATAAGAAAGTAAGTGTGTGTATCAGCTTCGACGCACGACTGGAGTTTACTGCTTGAATGGAGCGCAAGGTAACGTTGCGTAGGAAAACGTAACACTTATGAGTTAACGCTTGTATTAATTTCACTCCTCATATAATTTCCATGCATTTCAGCCGAACGACGTCCACTGCTGGACATAGGCCTCCCCCAAGCACCGCCACTTGGACCGGTTCTGTGCTTCCCGCATCCAGCGGATACATGCGGCCTTTGATCATCGGTCCACCTTGTAGGAGGCCTTTCAACATTACGTCTTCTGGTACCCGGTCGCCACTCCAGAACCTTTCCCCTTCTGCCCTGCCCACTGCCACTAAAGTTTGGCAATTCTTCGGGCTATGTCGGTTATCTTGGCTCGCCTGCGGATCTCTTCATTTCTGATTCGATCACGTAGGGAAACTCCAAGCATAGCCCTCTCCATTGCCCTTTGAAATTTCCATACCGGAGCCTTATATGAAAATCCATTCAGAGTAAACTTCAATAAAAAAGAAAATGATGATATTGTTGTCAATCACTTTTCCCATTTCAATGCCGCGCCTTTTCTTACTTTACTACCCATTATATTTTGACATTACTATTTAATTTCCTAAAACTGTCGGTTACTACAACAAAGAACTAACTACACAGGTAGTTAATGGTAATTTATAATAAAATATACACTACGTGTAAGTCGTCAACAGTTATTTTGGTGATAATACTTTTAAATTAGTGATCAGCAATGCCAATTACTTCAAAGTTGTTGACATTTAAACCCATTGAATTTATAAATAGCCATTGTAGTCTTCAAACTACGGTTTTAGTAGAGTCATTAATAATACGTCAGATTCGTTTCTCTTAACATATTCAATTCTGGTTCAAAAACCTTTGATTTCTAGTTTCTTTCTAGTTTTAGATCACATATTTTATACCTTCGTCAGTTTTCAAATTCTTTTCTTTATCAAGTCAAGACATTTATTACGTTTAGAAGCTGCACTGAGCAGACTAATTGTATAGAAAACTATATTTAGCTAGCTGCGACCGGCGGTTTCACCCGCAGAACTCTAGATCCCGTGGGAATATCGGGATAAAAAGTACAATATGTCCTAACCAAGGTCACGGTCTACCCATGTACCAAATTTCATCCGAAATCCGTTCAGCCATTTTAGCGTGAAAGCGTAACAAACAAACAAACTCACTTTCGCTTATACAATATTAGTTAGGATTGGAGTTGTAATAATAGCCTTTATTCGACAATCTTATGAAAACATGAATGAAAGTAAACTAAACTACAGTAACTAATTAAACTTAAAAATAATAATTATTTGACACCGGTATCGCGATTGTCTTGCGTTTCCGCAAAGGCCTCCCCTAAAACTTGCCACCCTTTTCGATTATGGGTCATCCTCATCCAAGTAACACCAGCTATTTTCTTAATATCGTCCTCCCATCTAAGACGTTGCTTCCCTTTCTTTCTTTTATATTGTCTTGGACACCATTCGGTTACGTCCTTAGCCCATTTAACTTTGATACTCCTCATCATATGACCTGCCAGGTGGGCAGGGGTAGGGTTAGGATTACTTGATAACAAAGATCAAAATAGCATACACCTTTGACCAATGTTGAGTTGACATCAACCTAAAAGCTTTTGTGACGAACGTATTTTGCCTGAAACTGTATGATACACATCGATCACTGTATTAGTGATCGATGACGATACACCTTAATTGACTGATCTTTCTGCCTATATAATTACCACTATCATTGTTGATCATTTAATTGATTCCGCGACGTATGATACTCAACACAACAAGGCCGTAGCGTTAAACAGTGTTTATCGATCAATTGCACTTTCAATTGTACGTAATGATGACTTAAACGGCGCAGAACTTGATACGCAAACAACTAGTAATTGTAGGAAGCAGTGAAGGACATGTTTTTATAAAAGCCTTGTCTTCCAATGAATAAGAATGAAGGCTAAGAAACTAATTAAATGGAATAAGAATTAAAGATGAGGCATGCAGATTTTCATTAAAGTTTTTATTGCTAATCTAGCGATAGAAGAAGATATTGCCTTCTCTCTTCAAATTATAGAACAAGCAATCTTAAAGCCAAGTCAATAAAGTACCTTTTTTATAAAATTGCTAGCCCTCAAGTCTCGTAATAGATTTACTGGACAGATACAGTGGCAAAGACAGTACCTTCGCAAGGTCAAGCTTGCAAGAGACAAGGTTGAGGTTGAGGCCGACTTGTGGCTGTCTATGGTCGATATCCGTTTACTGGTTATCACTCTTGTGTGCATAATTGTCGGTTTTATCTATTCTGTAGGGACAATCATAAAATCTTTCCATTATGAGGTTACAAGTTCATTATTGCTAAGTGCTGTCAAGACTTGAGCATGATTTAGGAACCATATTTTGTAGTTTTGTTGAATATGAGTTTTTAAAGTGCTGAATTATTCCTAATACCAGCACCCCACTTTCAATCACAATGTGAATGATTTAGAAGTATATTGCTAATCCATTGCTTCGTATGTTCGAAAAATTTGTCAGCTGATCCACGTAAATAACGCAATGAATGTTTTTGAACTGTCAAAATGAAAGCCATTGCTACTATATGTTACTCGCGACGCGACACAAAGGCCCCGCGTGTCGCGCGACGAGCGGTGCCTTTGTGTCGCGTCGCGAGTCGCGCCGGTATGTAAAAGCCTTTAGAGTTCGACAAGTTCTCTCTCAACTTCAAATTCTCAATTCAGAAACTGGTCATGAATGTTTCATATTTTCAGAGGTGAATTCCATTCCCATCCACTTATCGTACTAATAGATTAAACACACTTAAATCGCAGTGTCATTTGTACAAATAATCAAATATTCACATGAATGACGTAAGTGTTAGTACGATCATTGAATACCTTTATTCGGTTTTCGGCGCCCGTGTAGAGACGTTAATTAAAATGGTCTTTTCCTCATAAATATGCTTTTGTCACTATGGGTACTGAATACGTTGGGTAAGCAAGTACGACGTCTTTCTGAGACAATATTGAAGCAGATTCTGAATAACTTTAGTTTGAGAAGTAGCAAGAAATTACCGAAACTAAATGTCTTTTGCACTTTGACTACTCTGTCTGTACTTATGTCTGTCTGTTATCGTTTTACGCCAAAACGAATTTCGATCAAACATTTTGGCACACAGCTAGACCATGGACTGGATTAAGCAACCACAGATTAAGGGCGGCTTTCACCGATGAAACTGAACACGATCAGCAAATCTTAACTACGTTCAAGAGCTGTCAGTTTCATGATCGTTGTGGAATATTGACACTGACAGCTCTAACGCAGTTTAGATGTGCTGATCGCGTTCAGTTTCATCGGTGAAACTGGCACTTAGGGTGAATTTCACCAATGAAAACTGAACGCGATCAGCACCTATACTACGTTTAAGAGCTGTCACTGTCATTATTTTCTTTGTAATATTGACACTGACAGCTCTTGAACTTGGTTTAGATTTGCTGATCGTGTTCAGTTTCATCGGTGAAACTGGCACTTAGAGTTAGGACAAAGGATACTCTTTTATCTCGGTAGTACTTCTCATGGGATGATTTCCGACCTCCACGCGGGCGAAGCCGCGAACAAAAACTAGCAGTGAAATAAATTTTAATAGTAGGCAGAGTAGGCAATTATTGTTTCAAGTTTTGTAAATGTAGAAAGATAAAGCTGCATTTCTTATTTGATTTCATTTATGAATGACAGATAAGGTATTAAATAATATGAATCATTATTTATCTTGCCGTATCAAGTTGTAAATACCACAAACAGTGGGTTAATAACTCTTATTAGATATAGGCGACCTTTGCATTGATTCGCTCTTAAAATCTTCTATGATTATGTTACTCATCATTTATTAATTATTATCGATCGTGTATTGATTAAGTGATTGATCAATCATCAGAAGACATTCCAAGCAATACGCCTTTTTCCACATGTAATAAGGAAAATGTAATAAATTACTTATTATTACAAAAATATTATTTCATTTTGTCCTTTTGCTCGATGGGATTTTGGGATGTGCAAATATGCTCGTAATTTGCACATGCACATAGTGCAAATACGCAGAAAATAAACTTTAAACCTCTCGATTGAGATTAATGATCGATTCATTTATTAATAAATCGTATAATGTTTAGGAATCATTCATATTTTTCTATGTTTACGTTAATTTAATACTAGCAAATTCTAACTAATATTATAAATGAGAAAGTGAGTTTGTTTGTTTGGTACGCTTCCACGCTAAAACGGCTGAACGGATTTGGGTGAAATTTCGCACACGAGTACACCATGACCAGCAGTGCTATTCTGTAACCATCTCACCGTGAAAATTTAGGTGAAGTGAGCGTGTAGTGAACTGTCAATGAGGGATTGACACTATTAACAACTCTCTTCAAGCTCACTTCACCTACGTTTACACGGTAAAATTTTTACAGAATAGATCGGCTGGATTAGGCCATAGGATACTTTTTATATCGGTAATTTCCGACATGCACGCGAGCCAAGCCGCTGGCAAAAGCTAGTAATATACAAGGTGTGTCGTAAATAGTGGTCCAACGTGAAGGGGCCGATAAACCGTATTCAGCTATCACATACCACAATTTGAATATTTTTTTCCATATGTCTCAGAACAAAGTATTTAAAAAAAAATGTATACCTCGCTTTACTAATTTGGTTATTTCTATAAATTACATTATTGAAGTAAAACTTCTTTACGCACGCTTGACTTAGGGAGTAAGCTGGTGAATGCGTGACGAGAGCGTTACGGAAACTGATCGGGCGAGCCGAACGGAAGTTGTTTAAATTTTAAACATGGAAAACACAGCCGCGGGCCGTCCCGCTTAATAGGTATTTTTTTTAAATTCACACTGGCTGCTTATACACTTGTTTTACTTCTGTCGTGTGGTTTAAAGCACACTCGTTTTATTTGAAAAATAATGTAAGTAATTTATAGATATTACTAAATTAGTAAAGCAAGGTATAAATTAAAAAAAAAAAAAAAATTGAGACCTATGGCAAAAAAGATAAGTATTCAAATTGTGATACCTGATACTGATAGCTGAATATACGGAGTATCGGCCCCTTCACGTTGGACCACTATTTACGCCACACCCTGTATAAATTACTTTATCTGTTCCCTAACTAAATCAACAAATGGTTAAACCTAATCCTTATACTTCTCGACCGAGGGCCTCTAAGTTATAATCCATTTGAAATAAGATTAGACATACATACATAAACTCACGCCTTCTTCCCATGGGGGTATGCAGAAACTAGACACCTACCACTAGACTAGACTATATTAGACATTTATATGTATAAACTTTTTTACAGTCCGTTCATCCGATTTTGACTTCTATTTCGTAGGCATAAGGATGGCATTAAAGTTTTGTGTACTACAAACACTAGTGATAAGGTATTTTACTAACAAATTGGACCATATTGTTGTCCGAACTGAATAAATAAATTATAAAAAAAATGCAAAAACATGGTATACAATACCAACTGTTTATTACAGCTGCCAGCAGTCATGCTACATCGAAATAGAAGTCAAAATCGGTTGAACAGACTGTAAAAAAGGTTTATTTAAATTTCTAATCTTATTTCAAATGGAGTATAGGTATTATTTGTAACAAATAGATAACTGTCTTTGAACTTATTACACACACATAGCCACATAAATATTGCTATTGAATATGACCTACATATCAGTAACGGAAGGAACAGTACTAGGGAGGAGAGATAAGACCAGAAACGTCCTCGACAATTAATGTACCCATACCGTAGTTCGCACGTCATTGGAAACTAAACCAGCGGCAGCGGGCTGATTGCGTAATACACTATCAGTAGCAGGGTTTTGCGAACATCAGCATCAGCATCCGCGGAGCTTCAGCATCATTTTCAACATCAGCATCTGTGTTGCCAGACGTCCCGATTTTGGCGGGATGTTCCGATTTTTAGCCCAAAATTTAATGTCCTGCGTGGGACAGGCTCAGTCCCGCTTTACAGGTAATAAATAAGTCATTCGTAAGCAATGTCTTGTTATATTATATTCCTGTGAAGACTGCCACACAGGGATGGATGGATGATAAACCAGACAGTTATTGTTATTAGTAGGTATAGTAAAGTAACGTATTATCATTAAAATACATTATATATGGCTACTTATCTAACATCATTGTAAACTTAATTTAGAACTAAAACAAAAGCATTATTAGTAAAAAATAAACTACAGAGTACACACGGCTACATATCAAGCTATACATTTCCAGTTTACGCTGACTTTTCATTGTAAGGAAATCCTATACAATGCGAGATCAGCTTATACTGGAAATGTATAGCTTGATATGTAGCCGTGCGTACTTACTACTTACCAATTCTTTTTTTTTAATATTTTTTTTTTTTAATAAAAATACGTAAATAATTATTTACGTATTTTTATTAAGTCCCGCTTTCGACGAAAGAATCCCGCTTTTTTTAATCAAAAGGTTTCAAAAACCACCTGTGCCCGAAAAAAAATCTGGTAACTCTGATTCGCCGACTCTGATTATTGATGATGAGGCTAAAGTTCGAGTCGTGAGTGTCGTGACATGAACGCAAATGGGGCGGGGCTTATAGCACGTGTTGTTTTCGTTTGCGAGTTTTGATATGCAATAGACTTGCTCTTTGGAAATTATCCATTCAGTCTAGGTACCTATTTAATTAATAATCTTGTACTAATTATTACTAAACTAGTAGGTAAGTACTTAGTTTGATTCTATTTTCTATTAAAAGTCACAAAATTATTGAAACAATATTTTATTTCAATACCAAGTAAAACTGCAACTTTTAGGTATAAATTTGTGATGTACCGACTAGTCGGAAAAGCCGACTGGTCGGCCTTATTTGTAGTCGGCGACTAATCGGCAAAAACCGCCGACTAATCGGCCTATTTTTTACGCGTATTAATATGGTTTAAAATTTAACTTTAAAACTTTCAATTTCAATAAGGTAGTTCCACTACTAATAAAACAATATACACTGTGTTAGCTACGTAATTCAACTTTGTTTTAAATTAAAACACAAAAAAAACGCCGGCTCGCACGTAAACAATGATAGAAAAAATGCAATGTAAACAAAATCATGTCCGACAAGTCCGCCTGGGCGCTAAGCGCGCATCTACAACCCGAAAGCGTAGTCACGAACATTGCCGATGTCACCCGAACTCAACCGAAAGCAATGATTGGCTTGGCCGACTAGTCGGCCATTTTGCAGCCGACAAGTCGGCTAGTCGGCCAAAGTCATAGTCGGCCCATCTCTAGTATAAATTCATAATGGTCACTACTTTTTCCCCGCTTTTTAAAGAAAATAATTAAAACCAGCATCAGCATCCGCTGATGTCAATGATAAAAAATCAGCATCAGCTGATGTGAAAAAAATATGCATCAGCAACAACCCTGCTACGCACGTCAGTGGAAACTAAACCAGCGGGCTGATTGCGTAATAAATACACTATCAGTAGGCATGGGTTTCATTTTGACAGTTCAACAAAATTCATTGCGTTATTTACGTTTTTGAGCTGACAAGTTTTTCGAACATATGAAGCAATGGATTAGCGATATACTTCAATATCATTTAGATTGTGATTGATATTGTGTACGCAATTAGGGTGCAGTATGAGCTGACCTCTAATTTATTTAGCACACAAAATGTACAGAGGCGGATTTAATGCTATAGGCATTTTCTACCAGTCAACCTTTGGATGATACAGAGACAAGCAGTGGTAGGTGCTATAACGAAAGTTGTGGAATAAATATTTATTAAAATAAACATATACTTACGTACTTACATATACCTATTAAAAACTTTAAATATAATATACAACATGTCCCAGAATTAACGCACAACCTCTTAAGGGATCATTGTACTCATCATTATAAACAACTTTTACTATGGGTCCAAACCTGAAATCACGAAAAAAAAAACAGCTGTTCCCTACATTTATGTTCGAATAACTCGTCAAAATGTAGGGAACAGCTGTTTTTTTTTTTCAGTGTGGCAATAAAAAAACGGCCATTAGTAAGCATAACGATTAGTTTTAGTTTATAGGAACCGAGCATTATTCTATTGAAACTCCGTACCATGTCTAGATAGATAGTCAAAGCTGTGAACACGTCGAAAACAATTGCGTCCAACTGTTGGCCGCAAAATGCACGCACACTAGAATAACACAATGACGTGGCGCGAGTGTAAGACGTAGCTGTCACGCACACCAGCGTAACAAAGTTGGCCTGCAGTTTGTTTTAGTTATTTTGCAGCGCGACACTCTACCTAGACATTATATAAATAATCAAAGCTCCGTACTATGCTAGGCCAGCTCAAGGTCAAAGTGAGTGTGTTACTACTGAAGTGATGTAGACACTTCTGCCCTAGTGCGTAAGGGCCGGAGACCCGGGGGTGCTACCCCACATGATTGCCGCCCGGCTATGCCGAATCATGCTGACCCGTACGTGTGTGCAGCACACCTTAGGAAAGGTAATCATGGAGTTATGTCACTAAACGTCAAGTTCGTAAGGAAACCAGGAAAACGTGCCTTTAACGAAGATTTTCTCGTAAAGAATGCGGCAAGAGCCACCAATCTCTCTTTATAAATACAACTGGCAGAGGTTTTGTACTAAATCGGTGGCTGTTTGGACGAGAGGCCCGAAATAACCCGGCAAAATCAAGGTTCCCACGTGATATAGGCGTGGATATCTGGATGCATCACGTTTCAATTTAGCATCCGTATCTGAACTGATAGCTTTTACTATCAGTAGTCCCTTCTGTAGGTAATGGATTTTGTTTTGAAAAGGAAAACGCCTTAATTTCAATAAGTAGCTGGCTGATACTCCCTCATTGATAAACGTACCTATAATGGGACATCACTGTTTAAAAATTGTCTGAAAATGTGGGTAGGTACTTATTTTTTTATCAAAACCAGAAACTACAGCTTTAACGAGCAATCGGTCATCTTGTCTGCTACAATTTCATTATTGCCAGTAGCCATGTCAATGCGCATTGTATCCAAATTATCTACTGTATGTTTTGTAAATGCCAAACGCTCTGCAGAATTGAGTATCGACTGTCATCATTCTATCGAGTTTCTTTTCCTACCATGTTCAGCATAATAAACTTGATTCAGTTTACCAGTAATAACTAGTAAAAAACCAGTTTGATCTACGATTCGTCTGGTATTAAATAAATAACATGTTAGGTTTTTTTTAATGTCAACAATAAAATATCAGTAAACTCTGTAACCTATGAATTGAAATAATCAGCGCACTTTTCAAGGGCGGGTCGTATTGTGATAAACTCCAAAATTTCTGGTTTATTTTCAGTTTCATTTTTTAACTTTTAATCGTACTTTTTTAAGTACTCTTCCTGCTAATCTATAAATAGTACGAACATATAATAACAATTTATTTGACAACATATGTCCGAACACGTGGACCCGAAACAGAACACATGATTATCAAGAACAAGCCGTTAAAAATATTTCATCTAAGACGAAAGAAAATTAATGGTCAGGAAAATCCAGTGATCGAAATGTACCATGTGTTTAAAAAAAACTCGTAATGTTTTATTTATCACGCACTTGAACGTGAAAGAAATCATCGCGAGGAAATCTCGCTAGTTTAATAATAAATGCAAAATAATTCTAGAAACAGAGACCTACTGAAACAGGATAACCATGAAATAATTTACGTAACTTGGGATGACATAGCACACCATTCTGCTTTTAATCCCCATGAAAATAATGGTCAAATTTATTATGACGATGGAGACCTTAACGATTCACAAGAACGATACCAATTTCCAAGGTGACAAGGGTATATTGCACTTCAGCTGGCAGAGTTCCAAGTGGAGCTTGTAACAGAAAAATTTGTAACAGAAATCTCAGATCACGCTATGCATGATCTTATTAAAAATAAAGATTTCTAAGCCAAAGATGATTTGCTTTAAAACATATTAATTTAATTGGAGAATCGAGAGTATTAGAGTCTGCTATTCTTTGTGAAATTCCTACTGCATGAGTGCATGTACCTATCTTGCTTTTCGTTGCTAGGACTAATGTTGGGAATAGAGGTTAATTTAACTTTGAAAAGTCTAGAAGCGAAGTTAAATCGGGGAGTTTCCAGCTTACATAATCCAAATAAACAGACCTTATCGTTTAAGCATATTAGACAGACAATATTTGTGGCATGGAAACAGTAGTTATCGTCAGAAAACACGTTCATTTAAATTATTGAATTATCCTGTCCAATACTTAAAATGGTTAGTAGGTTTTGTCGTTTTTTATCATCATCATGAATGACCTCAATATCGCATAAAGTGGTTTCATGCTTTTTATAACTGCCATTAATTTTATAAGTGAGGAGACATTATGATAAATGATAAATGATTTTATTTCTGTAAGTAGGTTTGTACAAACACTTTTACACGTCAATCATATTTTAAAAACTAGATGAGGTCGGCGTTTCCTATCTGACTACTCTGAGAAGAAAGGCCGAAACAAACTCAGAGGTCATAGTCTCTTTTAAAGTCCAGACATAATCTTGGTCAGATCATGTGAAGACCATGTAGATTGGTGTCTGAAATGGTCTTTTGAGGAAAGAACCACACAGGTTGAGTGGACCTGACCAGTCAGTGCACGCATTTGTCAGTAATCGTGCAGCTCTACTCAGAATATAAGGAGCTCAACGATGCGACTATCAATACCAAAGAAAGGCCATTTGGGTAGGCCACTTATATGACTCAAACTGCCAGACCATGATTAACACTAACTGAGAATAAAAGAAAGGGAAAAAAAAATATTATGCAATAACCCACATAGTCTTCACATTCACAATAATTAAAATAATATAATACTTTACAAGTAAATATTCCTGTCATTGTGTATAAAATAATAATTAAATGTCACTGTTTATAAAATAATAAAGTTAGCAAAAACAAAAAAAAAAAAACAATAAAAATAAACTACCTCAATATGTACAAAAATTGTACAAAAATTGGAGCAGCTCAATCAAATCATTGTCATGATTTTCAAGACGATTTAACTTTTACGGTTGAAATTTCATAGCTGTTTATAGGTTCTTTAACTAGATATATATTCCACAGGTAATCGGAAGTATACTATACAGTTAACGAAAACATAATTATCTTCTATCTGTATTGGGGTATTTTATAGCTGATGCTTTTCTAGTCATAGTCTTAAAAAGCCGTTGTCACCAAAATTACATCAAATCAGTCAAAATAACAAAACGTTCAACTGAATCCAACTATCTTATCTGCCATCAGATCTACTACCTTATCGTAAACATGACGTTGGCGCGTTTGTAACGCAATACAGGCATTATGTGTCAAGGGCTCAAATTTCCTTGAATGACTTCCATGGCTAGATGACTTGCGTATTTTTGCCGAGAAAATATAATTATTTTTGCTGTGTGAAAAATTCTAAATGATGTTCACTACTAGGTTTTCCTCTATAAGAGATGAAAACAAATGGAGTATGTCAAGGCGGAAATCGCCTGTGTGTTTCTTGGATCATTAATCCGTTTTCTAAAAGTCTTCTATTTTCTAACTTTTCAAAAATGTATGAGGTAGCCTACGCCGATAAATCCCCTGCTACGGGGGAATATCTCCCACGCCGATGGCTAGTCTCCGCTGAGACTGGCCGCCATTACCGAAATTCTGTTTGGAGGTATTATATGGATACATATATTATGTGTCATTTGATGTCACGTTCCTGAAATACATTAATGACGTCATGTAGCACAACACGAGTATAACTTTGAACCGACTATGAAGTCGGTTTAACGTTATGCCGAAACATATCTCCATCGTCACATAGGTGCAACAGGTGCTTTCTGATTGGTCAAATTGAATTTGTGGCGATATGGTCTGGCGTCGTCTTGTTCAATATTAATTAGGATTTTAGTTTTTCTGATGACTAAACCAGATTTAAGTCTCTGCATTATTGAATTAATAAGGATATAACATCTCATGGTGCCTTTGGTGATGACAACGGATTTCGAATAGCAAAAGACCTTGTTGCAGTATTCTAATTCGATATTATATGCACAAAAATAACTTTGAACACATTTACACTTTAGTTGAGCAAGTAGGTCTTCTGCTGTACTTAGTCAATATCATAGAATTTGGTAACCATTACATTCTCTCATTAACTTGTTTATTATTCATCTAAGCACCCGTCATCAGGTAGTTTGGTTTCGACGTGACATCTTAATGTATGCTATACGTCATTGTTTTTATAATTTACTAGATGTAGATGATCGGATTATAAACAACTTGAATTTGCTTACACAATCAAATGCAAAATATGTTTGGTCATAATCGTTGCAATATGTTTATACACGTTGAAACCAACAATGTCATGTTTACGTAAAGGTAGTCTCAAATGTTGTTGTTGTTTGTTCCTAAGGCTTCCCAAATTACGATTGGAATTTAATATTAAGTCGTAAACAAAGTAGTTACGAAGCCTCAATATGCAATGCATATTGAGGCTTCGTAAGTATTTTGTTTATAATCCGATCATCTACATCTAGTAAATTATAAAAACAATGACGTATAGCATACATTAAGATGTCACGTCGAAACCAAACTACCTGATGACGGGTGCTTAGATGAATAATAAACAAGTTAATGCTAGACGAAGTGCGCCAAACGTTCAAGACTTTAATCAACATTAATTAATTCAGAAATCAGGACGTCTGGCAAATGCGCAACACGTGCCTGGACTATGTAAGCAAACCTTGCCATTAATGTATAAGAAACTTTAGTATAAATAGGTAATCTTAATAAAAAGGAAAGCTTGAAAGTACTCATGAACTCTTTTACCAGTAAACAAAAAATTGGTGGTAGGTCAAAAACCCTGTTGCATCGGATTAACAAAGAACATAAAATAATGAACGTAAAATAATAAAAACCACAACCACATGATAAAATTAGAATGGAGTATTTTAGCATGTTAACTTAACGCTATCTTAACTACAATGGAACTCTCCAAGCCAGATGAAACTTCCGAAGCCAAGCCCCCAAAACAGTTGAAAACGTCGTTCAAGTAAATCCATTATCAAATTATGCAACTAACACTCCACAATCGATACCCGTCAAGCAACTTTTTTGTTACACGCGCCTAGGGCGGGTCAATAACTTATCTTCTAATTTTTAACCGCGTCATAATATTATGCATTCAAAATTAGCCTTCCTCATTATCTGGGACATTTCCAATATTAGCCTCTTACAAAATGGCTGCCACCTATTTAGCACTTATGTGTTTAACGAATCATTATTACTCTCTTTACGCTTTAGAATTATTTATCATTATGCTGCATTTTCATATAGATCTACGTCATTGTCATCACCTTGTCAAGTATTACTGGTTCACCGCTCTTTACCATCAGCAGATATACGAATAAATTCTACAATAATTATTATTGTCCTTGAGATTTTACTACAAGGACATAATTATTGTCTTTTAAAGTCTACTGACTTCGAGGAATAAGGAAATAATAAGAAATTCTGGTTCTTTAAAAGTGCACTATATTTTTTAAATGATGACGACATCCAACGCATTGTTACATCAGCTGTGTCTCGTCCGGAATTTCAGTGTATTTATGCACGTGGTATTAAAACGTATTTTATCTTTTAATTGTACCTAGAACTACATCCCGATTAAAACGAGACCTTGTAGTACTATTGTAAATGTCATTGCAGTCTCAAATTGCAATGCATTTACCTATCAGGCTAGTTGAAATAAATATTTATGTACATGAAGAAACCTGACACCTGCTATTTATTGAAACTATTGTCTTAGCTTGTCAAGGCTATTGCCATTTTGTATCTATTATTCCGATAAACCCTATGGAAGAGGTTATTAATGGAAACTTATTTCGCAGATCTTCCTCATTTGAAAAAAAATCACATTCACACCTTATGAGTCTCCAATCTTCCTTATGACTGCAATAAATACAGTTTAGCGATATTTAAAACAGGTAGTTGTCCTTGCTTTGCCACCTCTCTTTTCCTGGTCTCGGATATTACTATCACCCAGTCCGAACAGGGTCACTTTAGTGCCTATTCCATCTTAATTCTATTATGTTTTGTCATTTTTGTTTACTTCCTGCCTCTGATTAGTCTACCACGTTTCTGGTTGAATGTTTCCTGACTTCCTGTATCGATATTTTGATATTATTTATTGACTATAATCTTATATTCTTTAACTTTTTCTAAAGCATCGTCATGGTACAATTCTTATCGAAAGCAGCTTTAATTTAAATTCTTATCGCTGTTTACAAAAGTGCTATATTACCTGTTCAGTACCCCGAGTGTAAGTTTGCAAGTAAGTAAACGTAACTAGTGCGTTTAAGTTAAGATTTGTATTCTCACTCATAGACTCTTAGCATTATGATCTATCGGATTTTAACACAAATGAAATAGTTACGTTTACTCTCTTGCAAACTTACACTTGGGGTACTGTTTGCTCGTAGTTTGGAAATATTTAATACACGACCGTACGTGAGAACTGGTAGAAAGATGTTTTTTTTATAAAGTGTTGGGTGTCAGTTTTCATAGAAGTCACTTGAATCAAAGCCTGGCTTGATCGATCTCTGGTGCGATTGGTTGTCTTGTCACATTAATAAATTCAATAGATTTGTGTGTTCTTGACATTACCAGTTAGACTATTAAAATTAAGTTACTTTTTTATCTTAATCATTTTGTTGGCATCATCAAATCGCGTGCGAGACGATCTTTGATTTTCAATCATAAAAACATCACGTTTTGCATTGTGCGATTATTCTACCTTGCACTTTGCCTTATAATATTTACCTCTCTTTATTCAAACAGATTTTCTTAATTTTTTCAGGTGTCTATGAGTTAAGAACCGGGGATGGATGCGTAGTTCATACAAACGTAATACCAAAATAATTTGTAAATCAAATATAATCTTAAGGTAGTGTGTCGTTATTCCGATTGCAATACAGAATATCTAGGTTCCCAAATATATATTTTGAATGGACACTGATTACAAGAGTTATGAGGAAAATAAGTATTCTATAGAAATTTTAAATTCCTTATAACTCGTCTTTATATCATTGTTCCTTTCAAAATATATATTTGGAAACATAGATATTCTGTAATCCAATCGAAATAAATACACACTACCGTTGCCTATTAAGAATATGTTTGATTTACAAATAATTTTGGTATTACGTTTGTATGAACTACGCATGCTACTAGGCCCCTTAAGCAATCAATGGTTGCTCCTTCTACGGTTGCATACACTAATCAATTCCAAATACTTCTTTTACGAATTTGTCGCTTTGTTAGCCTTATCTTTCTCTACTTTTGGTATTTTTGTCCTTCGTCATTTTAGTCTTTAGGTCATAAATATGTTTTAACACCTTTAAACTACTATTTATGTTAAGTAAAGTCACGTTCAGCAATAACCGGCTATGTTGTAGATAGTAGTTCCAGATAATTAGTAGAAATACTAGGTCGTTTACGTTCCACTACTACTCGTTTCAGTTAGATTACTGTAGGATTAACGAAATGATTAGACATATTCTGTCCTCGACATGTCAGAGTTTTATTATTTGCTATGTTAGACTTAATTTTGGCTTTATTAATGTTCTCATAGACAGACAAGAATTCATGGACGTCACAACTTTTCCCTCACCTACTTAATTTAATATTTAAAGAGATAAAACGTTGTGCTCATCATTTTCGTTCGTACTTAATTATGTGTTAAAGGTTCAGTTCAAGATCATGTTAACCCTGTCTATACCGATGAATTTAAGAGTCTACAAGAGACTATCGTCACATCTTTAATTGTTCTGTTTCATCGCAAACTCATGTCGTCAAGTTTGGGACGTGCGTGCAAATTGATCACTATACTATATCAATGCCTATTGTCTTCAATCATAGCCATGCCAAGGTCGTCTCTGTGTCGACTATTGGTAGTTATTGTGAAATCGGAACTAAATCTTACTGCGTCTATTTATTATCCATCTGTATTGTTATAAATCCTAGTAAGATAATGGCCATTGTTATTCATTTTCCTATAATAAGTACATTTAAAAAATATTATTTGTTTCAACTTCAACTTGCATCTTCTTTTAGACTTCCTGACACTTTATTTCTACTCATTAGTTATTGTGTACTCCGTAGCATAGTATCTGTTACCAAAAATGTCAAGCAGTCTTCCAAAAATAACTTTTTATTATTTTGTCGCCATTATGCAACCGGTTTCGATCGATTTACGACTCGACTTTTTGTGAAAGAAGACTTGCCGGAGTAAGGACCTTTAATATAAAACCGTGATCAAAACCGATAGCTTTGTCTGCTAAAACACGTCGCTGTACTGAATCAATTTATCAAAAATATAGGTCAGCTTTTTATAAATCTGAATTGCTTAGATAGTAGTGCTGCTATAATGAAAACTATGATAACCTCTAATCAAACCATGAACACGATCACATGATAATCACCAGAGCGGGAGAAGTTATTTGATAATTTCCAACCCAAAAGAAAAAAAAAAGTGGTAGTGTCACCTCTTAATACCACAAATTATAAACTTGCTGTTGAGATGTTAATAGAATATTCATGTACCGTATAATGATAGATCACGACTCCGACATGATATTCAGATAAAGACAAGTCAGTGGGTCAGATTAAAGAATAGTCATTAATAACAATAAAAAAATACAACAGTAGGTAAAGATTGAGAACCTTAGGAGTAACACAACATATTTTTATGTAGACAATATAATATAATGAATAAGTAATCCAAACATTCCTATAAATACAAAAAAAAAACGTTGCATAATAAACATAAAGACTAATGAATTTAAAACCCATGGGGCAAAGTCTCTTGCTCAAAACATCAAACAAAACCAATGATGATCATACTGGATAGAACTGAAAAACTCACAAACAATTTCTAATGGCCGTGCTTTGAATAGTAAAGTGACTACACCAAGCAATGCACGTGTAAAACCCTAATGGAAAGTAATCATTAGGTAAAGAACATAATAGATTTCACCTGTGGCAAGAATGAGAACATTTTCTTTGGGACATAGGAAACAAAAGGATGGGTTTGTTTGCAGAGCCGGAGTTAGGAGATTTATCATCATTTCATGAATGCTGCAAATCACAAGGAAAACCCATTGCCTGTTTGTCTGTAGTACCTAGGAATAGGATAATATAATATCGACTCACTGCAAGTCCATCTTTTATTCCATATCCATAACAAACTACTTGCACTATACATATATTACACTATATTTTATTCAAAGATTCCAAATTAAACGCTTAATTGCTTGAACCTGCAATATCTTCTCATTATGCATAAGGTCAGTAATTTAATCATGTGACATATTTATTATGTCATTATCAGTTGCCCGGGGTATTACAATTCACATTCTTATCTTAATTGAGATTTTGTCACATGCATGCATGTCTTTGACAGTGACATTCGGCATTTCACTTTCCTTTGTAGATCAGCAGCTATAGTGGTAGAATCATCTGTCATTATCGGTCATTGATGATTGCAGTTTGTGTTATTTTTATTATGCTAGAATTCTATTAATTTGTAGAATTATTAATTCAATACAACTTATATAACGCGATGTTCTTTCCAAGGTCTTTTCGCCCATCGGAATACATTTTGTTTTAATTATAGTAAACATAATTATGTATCTTTCGAATACACGTGTATGCGTTTTTTGCTTAAGCTTTGTCAGACTAGGCCCGTATCACAGAACCTCACTCAAAACTCAAGCATTACTTAAACTCGATTAAAGCCATTTGATTGGTTGAAACTATTTAAACTATCAGGGAACCCCCGCCGTAACTGAAAAGGTTACGTAAACAAAAGATTAATTAGTAATAGATATTGGAAGTTTTAAGTAATGCTTGAGTCTTGAGTACGGTTCTGTAATACGGCCCTTAGTAAAGACAACGAAAGTGTCCTCCCATATATCATTCAAATAGTGAACTTGACTTGCACTATATTTTTTAATAACTGCATTATCATAAAAGGTTATCATCATGTTTCGGTGAATTATAAAACATTGATCTTCAAACAGTGATTCTTGATATCAGGTCAGAGATAACGGGCATCAAATGAGAGCGTATCCGCAGACTTGACCTGGGGCCAATACGTGGTTCTCGTACCAAGACATCCTTTATAGATCAAGTTCGTGAAGACACTTGGGTTAAATTGTTGGAATTTCTGTTCTCGAATTCCCAAGGAGTCTCTTATCTCTAATTCGCATAGTTGCAATATATCCCGACTAAGTAATTGCCTGATTGATACAGCTATGTGAGTATCTTTATCAAAGCTATTATTAGGATCTGTATTTTCGACAAAGGTGGCGCTAAGATGTGAATGTCTCCTCTTTCCATATTTCTGTAGCATTATTTTCCTTATTAAAACTTTGTTACGAGAATGACTAGAACCGTCACCACTGGACTTGTGGCTCAATTGTAATATTGTTTTGTTAGTGCGTTGTTTTGGTTTGTTTTCTTTTCAAATAACTAATATTTATTGCTGTATTTAGTGATTTAGCTGTGGCTATTCACCCATCTCTTTATGTGCTAAGCGGCCTGGGCCCAATTCTTTGTTCTGCATAAGTGAATCACAACTTTATATTTAAAATTTCAGTAAATGCATGACCTGTGTTATTCACATTATACTCTATATCTTTCATTTGTGCAAAATTGATTGAGCTGAGTAGAAACTGCTACGGAATTCATCCATTGTAAGACTTACTGTATTTGAATCGAATATATGGAATGCCTCAAGGCGCTCATCAAAATTCGAAGTAAAACTCGTTTACCACAGATTTCTCCTAAAATTCTTACCTTCACAAGTACAATGCTTACAAATCTATACTAATATTATAAAGAGGAAAGATTTGATTGTTTGTTTGCATTGAATAGGCTCCGAAACTACTGAACCGATTTGAAAAATTATTTCACTGTTGGAAAGCTACACTATCCCCGGGTGACATAGGCTATATTATATTTTCAAAAAAGTTAGGGATCCTTACTCAAACTCCAATAATGTAACCCAAGGTGTAAAAAAAAATCCATAGAAGGGTTTTTGTGTGTGTATTATAATTTTTAATATTGACATTTTTGTTAAATACCCGTGCGAAGCCCGGGGCGGGCCGCTAGTACTTTAAATGCACAATTTGATTTTTCACCTTGGTGTTCAATACCTTTGTAAACTCAACATTAATATCTGGCTTCTCAAAATTTTCACCGTCTGCCTGTGAGTCAACTTCGGAAGATTTAGCCCAAACTTAATATATCTTTCAACACAAAATATTATCATAACGTATGCACTCGCCGTCCTGTATTCGTATGACGAAAGCATTCATATTCATACTTGTTCACACCGTCTATGAATTTGTAAGTGATAAGCAGCGTTATTGCAGCTTGTATTTTTTACGGTGTATTTCCTTTTTAACAATGTGCGTCCCGAATAGTAATCTCGAAACTTTCCATTTCTACGTACCTTTATCAGTTGAAACTGCATTTGAAAAAATAAATAGTTCGTATAAATACTCCTATATTAAGGCGGAACAAATCTATTTACTACAAAGTTTAGAATCAATGAAATTACCGGCCAAACTATCGTAGATTGTACAATGTAACTCTGCTCTAATAAAAGACGGTCGGCTTCCAGTCTAACCAGATGCAGCTGAATACTAGTATTTTACATGGAGCGAGTGCCTATCTGACCTCCACAACTCTGCCCTAACATTTCATGCTAATGCGTTAAAATCAGTGCACAGACTTCTTGTAAAATGGGAACAATGTATCGCATTGACCTCTTCCGAACCAACTTCACGAGCTGTGTTTCATTCACCATAGAAATGAAGTGTTTTGAAAATACTATATTTCTCACTACTACGCCTTGTTGTTTCTTTGCTGCAAGTGTCAATTTACCCGGAGAAAAGTGGTGATAGAATGCGATCAATGTCAGTGTGAATAATGAATACGTTAGATCCAATAGGAAACCTACGTTGGGACCATCTTATGGTGGTTCAAAATATTATTACTGAGTTGTTTGTTTAGCGATTAGAATCTTTAATTATTTCTACTCTCCATTTATTTTTCGCAAACTTGGTATAGATGACAAATTGGTTGGTCACTCCATAGTACTCAACCATTTATCTACTGTTCTGGCATTCTTTAACATTAAGCACACTTATGGCAAAGCAAATGTTTATCTTGGAATAATTCGTTCTGCTATGCAGTTCTCGTATTTTTTTATTTTATATTTACTTGTTTATGGCATGTATAGTAATGATGACAGCTTAATAAAAAGGCTATTTAACAGTAAGATAATGTTTTATGATATTATCTTTGGATTATGTTTTCAATGCCATTTTGACACACCTCCTTTCAACACCTTTCAATCTTCCGCTTACGTCATGCGCTCATGAACACGAAATAAATAAAAGTTAACTTGAAATATTGACTCCATTAGTCCTGTAGAATTGTCTGATATTTTTTAACAATTCTGAATGTTCTGTTTATCCATTTCAAAGTTTTGTCGAAATTAATTTGATCATACTAAAGCGGCTAATTCAGAAGCCTCATTCTATGGCCAAGTCAATGAATTAGTTGTTTTTCAACAAATACGTATTATTTGTTCAGATGATATCGACTTGGAAGGTGAACAGGGCGTCCAGTCATTGTCTGCTTATTGGGTCAGCGTATGTCATTCGGTCTAAGCACCTCTATTTTTCACTTCTTTATTAAATCTAAGTAAATAAAAGTTACAATTGTAATGGAGTTATCTTGTAACCTTGATTCTTTGTAGTGGAGTTAAAAACTCGTAAAGATACTGAAATTCAGATTTGAGTTAAACTGTATTTGAACAACAGATAACATTGTCTGAAATCTGGAAAAAGATGAGCACTTATAAGTTAAACGTAAAACACTTAAAAGTATTGGCGAAGAAGGATTGAAATCCGAAATTCAAGTGGAAAGATGAGACTCGTGAAATCTTAATAATATGCGATGTAATGTTGATACCACATTCGGTATCATCTCTCAACACGAGACACTTCTCACAAAGGAAATATTATTAATGTGATTTCTTTTTACGTCAATTTCCAGATTGTTATGAATAGTTATGATATACCTGATACAATTAGGTACCAAGTTCTATAATAACTTTTCACCATAGCGATTTTTGTTATTTTTTACTATAGCAATATCTTTCTAATTATTCAGGTTGTTATTGTATATTTCGGAATTTTCCTCAGATTTAGCTGAAAACTTTGCAGCTTATCTCCCATATCCATCGCATGTTTACGCAGTCTTGGCTGAAACCCGACCTAGATTTTATTTATTTGTTTATCAGTACTGCAGAATTGTGAAGACTGTTAATCCCGAGAATTACGGTTTTTGTGGCTTCTTTTAAGCATAGTTCACGTTATTTTTTGACACTTGCATTACTGTCAGAATTTGTAAGTTTGTTGTGTGTTTGTAGGTTTGAAACCTGTTTTTATTGTAGACAATAAAGGAGAAATGCTTGATGATTTACTGATTTCTTTACTCGTAATTTTGACCAGATTAGATTTTTTCCAAGATTGGATTTATTTATCCAAATATAAATCTTCCTCAAAAAGTGCAATGTCAGATAAGAGCCAGACGTTGACCTTTAGAGTAAATACAAAAACCAGGACAAAAATTTATGTTTTTTTTACTGATAATTATCAAAGCAACAAAAGCTTTGAGATTAGGCAACCACATAAAACGCGTACGATACGTCACCGTCAATGATAATTTTAATGAAGTTGGAACTTTGTCTATTAAAATGCGTTGATCTTGAATGCATTCTGTTCAAAACAACTTTATAACTACATCGAGTATTATAAGGTTGTCTAGCTTAATGGCATCGTGATAAGGTTCACTATTATCGTGTAAATACGTAGTTAAAGTCTCTATAGGGATAATATGACGTGCAATGTCAGGGCCTTAGATATATAACATATAACATTAAAATGTTTGCCAGTTGCTAGTAGTATATTTCGATAATTGAATAGGTTTTTCAAATGCGTAATATCTTCAAGGACTATTTTAGTTAGTTACTCTTTAAAGAGATTTGTTATTTGTACTCTGGTTATTTTTTTTTTTCTATTGCCGGGAACGTCTTCACCTTCATCTCACCTGATGGTAAGTGATGATCAGAACAAAGGTGAAAACGAACTTTACCCGGAATCCTCAACCACAGAGGAACTGGCTATCTTACCCCTAACTGCCGAAACACTACAATTCTGGTTGTGAGCAGAAAATGCGGCCCCCGCTGGGAATGGAACCCGGGACCTCTGGGTCTGAGACAAGTGGCCTTACCACTAGACCACAGAGGTGGCGGAGGCGGTTGGCAATGTTTTGTGGTTTTGAGATGCCAGAAGCCAGAACTTATCCTGATGATAATCATCAGGATAAGTTCTGGCTTCTGGCTTTGGTTTTGAACGTAAAATCTAAGAGCTACAATACTTTTAGATTCTTCATTACCTAATGTGTTTATGTATCCGTCCTTGATGATGTAGTCAAATATCAGTAGGTATATTTATTCCGTTGCCATAGAGTATAATGATGTATTTATATATTCAACATATTTAAATAATGTGTGGAATTATTTATTTCGTTTTTACGTTTTTGTCTACTGAATATTAAATAGTCTGACGTTGATTGTAAAAAAATATATATCGAAGTCATGATTGATTGTATGTAAAGTGATTCTTTTGTTTTCTTCACACAAGTAGTTTTCGTTAAAGCCAGTAGCAGTTACAACTGGTTAAAGGTTGTTTTGTAATTTGAGCGATATATTCATTGACTTTTAACTTATTGTATCTTTTACCATTGATAAAGCGGTCTTGATTGGAGAATATGGCGTTTTGCAGATACAACTGGTTATAGGTTGTTTTGTAATTTGAGCGATATATTCTTTGACTTTTAACTTATTTTATCTTTTACCATTGATAAAGCGGTCTTGATTGGAGAATATGGCGTTTTTATCTTCTTTATTTATATTATTTCACTGTTATCTAGTCGTAAAATTATTTCCATCGACATTCTTATTCTTCGTTACGATTACAGTCACTATGATTATTAGTATGTTGTATTCAAATTATAATACGTGTCACTAGAACTTAAACATAGAATTTTCAATTTAAATGAAGCTTTTGATAGTATTAATAATGTAGGAAATAATTTTTCATAGCACATAAATATTCGTTAATATGTAAAATCCGAAAATAAATTCAGTCTCACCGATACGGAATTGAGAAATCCTTTGTATCCTCACGGAATCAGGCACCAGGCGTCGCTGACAAAAATAACACCACACGTATAAGTTATTACTTAAAGTTTTCACTGTACGAAAATATTATTTAATCGCGTAAATACGACGACGAGTCGTGCCTCCCCTACGAACTGCGGGCACACACTGAACCGTTGCCGTTGGTGACTGAACGCCGGAGTGCCGGACGCTCCCGCGCTTTTTTCTTCGGCAGTGCTCCGTCGGGCAAAGAGAACGCGTCATAGTCAGCCTATTTATTTTTAATTTCAATCAGGAGTGTGTGTGAACCTTCGAGCACGTCACAATGGCAGGTCAGTATTCTACGGACAATAAAATGTTTTACCAGACTGATAGCATTTAAGAATGTTTATTTATGGTTAAGGTTTCACGTAGTGCGTTAACCTGCGAAGTTTCTGTATCTCAATCTCTTTATTGTCTATTCATGTAACCTGCACCCTAATTGCGTAACTCACTATCAATCACAATCTGAATGTTTTTGAACTGTATTGCCAATCCATTGCTTTATATGTTCGAAAAATTTGTCTGGTCGACAACGTTAATAACGCGATGAATGTTGTTGATCTGTCAAAATGAAACCCATTACTACTGATAGATACTGTGTTACGCCATTACCCCTCTGTTTCTGTCAGTATTGCTAGATTGTCTTTGATTTGTTACTATTATTTAAGCACCTGTCTTCATTCATAGAAGCCGACCCATATAATTACGGAACTAGTCTTGCCACTAATGTTAGACTAGGCCGTGCCTTTTATAAAATGTCTACATTTGAGTTCAGTACCGCCATTTTTCTTGGGAACAAATTACGGTCATCCGTTGCCAACTTGCCATGATGGCATTCGAAACGTGAACGCAAACCCATGATTATAACCGATTTTACATTATTAATTAATCAAAAAGTTATATGAGTACTGTTTCCTTCCATACGATATATTAGCTGATCATTTTCCTGTACTTTTAATAAACTATATATTTATCTTTTGAAAACCCATTTTCAACCATATGTATTATACTTACAACGAATCGAGAAATATTAATTATTTAGGTACAGTAATCTGTCCGGTCAGGCACATGTGCCTGAATGTGCCTGACGTTAGTGAAGATTTGACCTACAGCGTTTTTGATCCGGCAAGACCGTATAAGTGTTGAAAAGTTATTTGAGTTCCATTTTACAGCACAAGAACCCTCTTCGTACTATCAAAATTAGATACTTTAACGCATTTAAATGAAGAATACCTGCGTACCCGAGGGCCCTAACAAGTTTTTTGGTGTTTTTTGATCAGCCATCACGAAAACCAGCGGGGTAATTGTATATAACCCTTACAGGAGCAATCGCTTTCATTTTGACAGATCAACAACATTCATTGCGCAGACACATTTTTCGAACATACGAAGCAATGGATTAGCGATATCCTTCAAAATCATTCAGATTATAATTGAAAGTGTGTTACTAAATTAGGGTGCAGTTGTCATTAAAAATGTAAATTAAATAGCATGTACACACGGCTACACATCAAGCTATACATTTCCAGTATAAGCTGATCTCGCATTGTGTAGGATTTCCGTACAATGAAAGGTCAGCGTATACTGGAAATTTATAGCTTGATGCGTGTGTACTGTATTCTGATTTCAAGCTGATCGACTTTTTAATTTAAGAATTTGTTTTTGTTTATGGTTCTCAAAAACAATGGCTGATTTAGAGACATCGACTAACGTTCACAGATTACTAAGCACTTTATTAGTGTGTCTATAACTATACGTTACTTGCTTGGCTTCCATCATGGGTCATTGTTAGCAAATGACATAATGACATAGGAGGTTAAGATCACTTTGAGCGGAGATACATAGAAATTAAAATGAGATCCATTTGATTAGAACAACATACGGAAATAGTTTTTATACGCAAAATCGAATGATTTTTTTTTTTTGGGTGAGAAATTTTTAAATAACTTCTCCCGCTCTGGGCGAAGCGGGAGGGCGTCTCAGTTTACTGACTAAAACCCACCCGTGTTCCTTCCGTTGCCTGTGTGCCAGGGCCACGATATCCCTTTTGGATAAACTCGCAATCCTAGCAGGCGCAAAATCTAATACATGGAAGTAATTTTAAGCCCTCCTCCACATTACACGCCATACCATGACAACCGATTTCCATTCCATTTTGATGCGTAATTCACATTAACGTAACCACTTTAGTTCCAGTTATAAACTAGTAGCAATAAAAATATTATTATAATAATGACATCATTAATGCGTAACTGCGTAATACAATGTGCGTATGGAGTCACTGATAGCAAAATTCCAAGGGGAATTAATTGCTGATATGTAACTACCAAAACGTTGGAAGAATATCGTACTTCTGACAGCTTAATGAGCCTATAATGCTCCCACTGCTGGGACACAGGCCTTCTCTCTTCGAGAGGGAGTGGGCTGTAATCTACCCCCGCGGGCCCAGTGCGGGTCCCTCATGAGCAAGTCACTAGATTCTCAACTAACCAGATTCTCAACTCACCAGATTCTCAACTAACCAGATTCGCAACTCTGCAGATAATGTACAGTCGACAGCACATCATGTTATACGGAACTGTCATATTTCTCTAAATGATTTTAAATAAACCTTAAAATGTTGACAGTTAAGTTAAAATTTTTATAACTTTGCACCCAGGTGAATTTGGCGCATAAAGTTTTCTTAATACATGGTGAATAATATTTACGAAAAGTATTGTTGTGTGAATTTAGTAAGTAAACTACATCAAGAATACCGTATTATTTTGGTTTGGTTTCGATTTACATTTGGTTTTATTTTTTTTGGTGAATAAAGTACCTGTTCTGTTATTTTTCGTGATTAGGTGTTTCATTGTACATTTGGTGAGTTGCGAATCTGGTGAGTTACGAATCTGGTTAGTTGAGAATCTGGTGAGTTGCGAATCTGGTGACTTACGAATCTGGTTAGTTGAGAATCTGGTGAGTTGCGAATCTGGTTAGTTGAGAATCTGGTGAGTTGAGAATCTGGTGACTTGCTCATAAGCTGTGCTGATGTCACAGGTAGATATCACATGTCTTCGAATTTTTGGTTCTAGGACATGCCGGTTTCCTCACGATGTTTTCCTTCACCATTTTGAGAGCAATGGTGATGAAATCAAAAAAGCAAATGATACCTATACAGCATCAATCAGCCAGCCTTTTCCCAACTTCGTTGGGGTCAGCTTCCAGTCTAACCGGATGCAGCTGAATACCGTTATCTCACATGGTGCGATTGCCTATTTTACCTCCACAACCCAGTTACTGGGTAACACGATACCCTTTGGTAAGAAAGACTGGTTGTAAGACTTTTGGGATTCTGACTACCGTTTTTTACTTTTAGCTTTTGCCTGCGGCTTAATTTAGACTTTGACAATCATTTCGGGTTGTGCTCTGCTTTTTGAAATTTAAAGTGCTATTAAATACATCCCATAATAATATAAGTAAGTCAATCATGATTCGAAAGACACGTGGCGCCGTCTATTATCAGGAACAATATATTTCTCGGGAACAATACTTTTTTTTTCGGGATGAAAGGTACCCTATGTCCGTTTCTGTACACCTGACAACGCATATGCAAAAGTTCAGGATGATCGGTTCAGTGGTTTATGCGTGAAAAGGTAACAAACAAACTTACTTTCGCATTTATAATATTAGTTAGGATGAACCAAACTAGCCTTAAAAGGGATCCCTTAAAATGCGACTGATTAAAACAAGCCTTCAAATTTGCTACCAAATTTTCTCACCTGTGAACGACCAGAGTTTTTTTGGCCAAATTGTTAATGCTAATCATTACAATTAGGTTAATAAGTATCTACTAACAATTAAAGTTAGAAGCCCCACAAGTCCACAACTCGTAGAGTCGAATACGTAACAGCTACCTATGTTGTATCATTCGGGTGATTACCTGCGCTACAAGTAGTAAAACATTCCAATCTTGATAATAAAATATGCAATCCGTAAGGGGTAGGGAAAGCTATGTGGAAGTCAATGGGACCTTTGAAACCCCATGGGGAAAAGGAAAAAAAAAGAAAGAAAATACGTTTATTTGCGGTAAACATAACGCAAAGAAAGAAAAACACAATAACGAAAGAACAAGTTGAGAGAAAATATGCGTCACTTTCACGCAAAACGGCGATCGCTCAGCATAATGCTGCGACCCTATGCGAGACAGAGGCCCAGCGCTGGTTTTTACTTTTCAGCGACAGCCGGCGGGCGTTGACGTGATTACGTCAACCGGTTCAGCAATAAATGAGATAAAACCTTTTGGAATTAACCCCATGGGGAAAAGGAAAAAAAAAAGAAAATACGTTTATTTGCGGTAAACATAACGCAAAGAAAGAAAAACACAAACACGAAAGAAAAAGTTGAGAGAAAATATGCGTTACTTTCACGCAAAACGGCGTACGCTCAGCATAATGCTGCGACCCTATGCGAGACAGAGGCCCAGCGCTGGTTTTTACTTTTCAGCGACAGCCGGCGGGCGATGACGTGATGACGTCAACCGGTTCAGCATTAAATGAGATGATAAAAAACTTGTTACAAAAAAATTATAACCGACTGCCAAAAATATCACTACAAAGTGAAAAATAACTTTAATTTCGGAAGTCGGTGTCTTTGGATCTGTATTTCAGTAGTAGTCGGTTATAATTTTTTTGTAAAAAGTTTTTTATTTTTCACTTTTTAGTGGGTCAGTTTTGAATTTATCTAAGTTACAATAGCTTAATGTTAACTGCTCATCACCTTTTACAAAATATTGCTTTTCCTGATGCTGGAATGTTGATTGTTGAGGAGTTCTCCTGGGAAGAACCAGGAGAACTGCCACTCACCATATGCATAGTGACGAGCATAAATTGCTTAATCGCAACCCGTTAAATAGGTACTCATTATTATATTGTTCCGCTGGCCATCTGTGGTCTCCATCATCAGTTCCACTTCACCAAATGGTGCTTTCCGAGAGCAAATGCACGAGTTACTATAAAAAATACCCAAATCGCTATAGGTCTGCATATAAAAATTGAGGGTTTCTCACGATTTCCATGTGATCCACTCATCAGATTCTGATTTGGTGGCAATGGGACCACCTCGGGAGTATACCCTTTCAAACAAAAAAAGAATTTTCAAAATCGGTTCATAATTGACGGAGTAATCGCGTAACAAACATACAAAAAAAAAAAAAAAAACATACAGCCGAATTGAGAACCTCCTCCTTTTTGGAAGTCGGTTAAAAATAAACAAAATAAGAATATTTTATTTCTTATTTTGTTTATTTTTATCTCATTTAATGCTGCAACATAATATACAATACCTCGTTCTATTAAATGTTATGTTGTGTTGTATGTTGCTTAATAATGTGGCGTACATAGAATAATATGTGTAGGAGTTTTAAATTCACCAGCATTTTGACAGCAAGGCCTGTACGCCATTTTTAGACACGTGCATGATCTTTAAATTTTTACACAAGACTGGTATCTTTCTTTTTCATGGCATTCGGGCTCGTGGCTCGAAGGTTAATCAAAGCTTGTCGCGGTCGGTTCGTGGATGGGTGGGCATCCATTACATATCAAGACCCCTCCGTGCCTCGAAAAGCACGTTAAGACGTTGGTCCCCGCTATCATTCTTAGATCTTTGACAGTCGTTACGGCAGTCTGACAACCAGCCCTAACAAGGGGTATCGTGTTACCCAGTAACTGGGTTGTGGAGGTCAGATAGGCAGTCGCTCCATGTAAAATACCAGCTGCATCCGGTTAGACTGGATGCCGACCGGACAGATTGATTGAGTGGTATCTTTGAGTGGAACAGTGTATAGAATTGCCTTTCTCGCAGTAAAAACCCGGGAGTAACCTCCCGATTTTAAGTTAATAAACTATTGCTTTTTAATTGAAATCGGGAGGAAAGCGTTTGGTAGTGGAAGAGTGTATAGAATTGCCTTTCTCGCAGTCAAAACCCGGGAGTAACCTCCCGATGTCAATTAAAACTAAGTATTGTTTTTTAATTGAAATCGGGAGGTTACTCCCGAAAGAAAACAATAATTAGAAATGCTATTGACACGAAAATAGTTGACTAGCTGTGACCCTGAAACTCTTCCCGGTCCCCTATGAAAAACATTGGTTAAATATAAACTGCTGCGCATCGTTACAATCGTTTGATAATAAGACGGGAAATAAATACGTCGCAACTCGCGTAAAGCCGTTTACATTTCTTCAAGGTTGTAGTGACCTTGCCTATGTGTTATGTCTAAAAACTTCAAGGAGGTAGACACATAATACAACAACAATACAATTCTGAGTTTCATTTAATATTTTGGTCTGCTCTACTGAAGTACTGACACAGTTGGCATTCGTCTTCTTCAAAAAAGTGGCCAAATGTGAGTCCGTACCATTATCTATAAAAAACGGCAAAAAAAAGTCACGTTTTTTTTATGGGAGCCCTCTTAAATATTTGTTTTATTTTAATTTAATTATTTATTTTTAAAGCGAATATATAACTAAAGATTCTGTGAATATTTTAAGCGTCTACCTGTTGCCGTTATCAATATCGAGCAAAAACGAGCAATAAAATCACGTTTGTTGTATGGAAGCCCCCTTAAATATTTATTTAAGGGAGCTTCTATACCCTTGCTGCCAAGCAGCAGCGTCGCTGTTTTGTGATTTCAAATCATAGAAATAATGAAACTACGTTTATTTGTGGTAATCATGACGCAAAGAAGGAACACAAACACAAAAAAATATTTTAAAAGTGTTTATATTAAAATTATAAAAAAAATATCTGAAATCCTTACAACACGCCATTTCATTTGATATGTAACACAGTACAGTTTGAAAAACTTTATTTTCTTATTTGCCCCCAAATCTGACCCCCATATTCAAAATTCATTTATTTACGTTACACGTTCGTGTTTGGGTCACAGAAGTTAATTTATGTGTCCTTTCAACTTAATCGGTCCAGTATAATACATTCGGAGCAAATCGGCTATGACAGACGGACATACAGACATATACACGAGTAAGGATAAGGGTTCCGTTTTATCCCTTTTGAGGTACGGAACCCGAAAAATAACAAGTTGGGGGAAAATATGCGTCACAGCCACGCAAAACGGCCATCGCTCAGCATAATGCTGCGACCCTATGCGAGATAGATTCCCAGCGCTGATTTTCAGCGTTGACGTGATGTCGTCGGTCGATGCAGCTTAAAATGAGATATAAATAAAAAATTGTAAATTTAAAATATGAATGGCAATATTCCATGGTATGTGATGCCGTGTATTTGCAAGCACATTAGAGTTAGACGCTAACAGCCACAACATGACATTCGCAGCGAATATTCGCGGTGCGAACGGCGCGAAGCGTTTAGCGACTGAAACAAATGTTTAAACTTTTACCTACTCTACTGATCATGCCACGCGTAGTGGCGAACGGCGGCGGCCACGGTGTACTGAAAATCAACTTTCATAAGTACAGGGTTGTTCCAAGATGCTATTTTAGTTAACTGTAAATAAATAATAACGTTTAATTAAATATCTTAACAAAACTAAAACGTGAAACCGTATACAGTAGTACCCAATTGATATGGCTTATCGATGTACCTGCGCAGAAGGTGAATTTTAAAAGTGCGGGAAATGCTATTGACCAATCGGCACGCTCCACGCACCGCGGTTCTTTTTCTTGTACCGCTATTGGTCGGCAGCTGCCGCCATGTTAGCGCGCGCCGCGTGGCATGTTTGTCAGCCGCCATACTTCTGATCGAGTGCACGCTAGCAGCTCCAGTGTATTATGAACCTTATAATAGTGACCTAAGGTTGATTGTAAGTTTTAAGCATTCTTTCGTTAATCTTCTAATACTTTCTTTTCTGTGCGAACGAAGATTCACGACGCGCCTTATCAATTGGGTACCACTGTACCCGTGTTAAATTAATGTCGCCATTAAAGCGGCACGCTCTTTAACGGTAATTCATGTTTTTTTTTATGTGCAGAAATATACTAAATATATTTTTTTCAATTCTGTATCGACTCGTTTTAAAGCACCAAGTCAAAATAGCAAGTATTAATTAGCTAATTAGGCTGAATAAGTGATATTTAATAATTTTTATGTAGACGGCTACACATCAAGCTATACTTAATTTCCAGTATACGCTGATCTCTTATTTTACGGAAATCCTATACAATGCGAGATCAGCTTATACTGGAAAGTTGTAGCTTGATGTGTAGCCGTGTGTACTTACCATGACCACCATGCAACAACACAAATTACTTGTATTATTCTGGAAAGTGAGTAATTAGGAGTTCTAGTAAACATTTTCAATCATTAAGCACTTTAGCCAACACATCTTTGATGAGCGTAGTAAACAAAGAGAACCCTTTAATGAGGTTAATTAACTAAAAGTAAATTTGTTAATCACTTACAGTATTTATTTATAAACATCTCTTAAATTTTTATTAATTGCTAAGCAACTGATTAACAAAATTCTTATTTATAAACACAATTTAACCCTAACCGCCTTATTACAAAACAAGATTTATATTTGACATGGCTTAATTAAACCACGGAGCCAGTATTTGTAATATGAACGTAACCGTGATTGAAATACCGTTCTTTTTACAAAACTGAAAACTTAGTTCGGTATTAAGTTGTCAGTTTTGTGTATAAGAACTTTACGATAGTCGGAATAAAGTTCGAAATTCAATAATGGCTCCATGTTTTAATCCTGGGTCTGAAGATAAACCTTGTTTTGTAATAAGGCGGTTTGAGTTTGAGTTTTGAGTTTTAATAATTTTCACCACCACCGTTTTCGAGATATATGAATTTCAATTTTTTTTAATTACTTTAAATATAAAAAAACATCTATGATCATTATTGCAAGTACTAAAGAGTTCATTTTAGCTTGGCTACTTTACGTTTATCCCTGCAATTTGGGGAAAAGCCAAATCTGCCATCTGTAGTACTGTCCTGTCAAACAAATCGTATATTGGGACGCATACTTTGGCATTTTCATACAAATATATATCGTAGGCGATACACCCTCCCATCAGTAGATAGCGTGGGCCGGTAGATTAAGAGATTATTGGGACGTTAAAACCATCGATAGATATATTCTTATATCTCCAGTAGGCCGAAACTGGTGGTTGGTTTCGGTTATTGGGTTTAGGTTATTGGGTTCGGCCGTAAGACGTCATACTACAGACATGCGTTTACGCAGGTGTTTCTTTAATTAAACGTACCATTATGTTGAATTTGCATTTAAATAAGGACTGCTTTGTTTATTGTTTATTTATTTATACTTCAATATACAATGGAGGAAAGCACGCTAAGCCGTTTTTTAATTACTCCAAAGCTAGTCCATAGTCAGAAAATGGACACAGCAAGACACTCTTTTTCCGTAGTCCCGGGATCTGAGTTTGGACTCCTAATGCTAGTTTCGGGGACTGAAATATATTACCTAAGAGGCTTACCTCTTAGATAAAAATACGCCACAATTCCAATTTTGGCTTAAAAAAGCGACGTTTGTTATCAAACATTTTTCCTCATGTAATTCCAATCTGAACCATAACCGTTTCTGTGCGCACGCTTAAAAATACAAACTCAGTAATGCCGACTTGCTGAGTACTGGCAGAGGTCACGTTCGCTTGTTATGCTGACGTAACGAGGGCGGGTCAACCACACCCACGGCTACGCAGCTGGACTGCGAATCAGCAGCGAGCGGCGGTGGCGGGTTAAGCAACAATCGGGGGCTTGGCCGCCATACTATCACTTGCATAACGGATGTTCTAGAACTGAAACGAATGTTTTGAATGTGTGCATTGTGACGTTGACGTTTACTGTCGTAAGCGCTGCGTAATTTTAAATTTAAATTTGGAATAGCATTGATCTTCTATTGTTTTGACGAGAATACCTATATTCGCTCGGAGTACTGGTAATAATTCTAATATTTCTGGCTGAAAAGCATGTGATTGCAATCGGTAATAACTACAAGACTTTTAATGCTAGAGTAATGGTTAGAGAACATTGTAGCAGGATATAATTTGCCTATGCCGTCACATCGCGAGGGCAGGAGGCTTTCATCCCGGGAATCTCGGTCTCGAAAATTTCGAGAGTCTCGACGATTTTTTGGTATTTTCGAGACTCGAGACTGACATTTTCGGTCTCGGGAATAACGAGACTTTTGAGACTTGAGTCACATACTTAATAGTATTAAGTAATCTACTAAACCAATAGTATTTTTTATTATGGGAGTAAAGCTTAGTATTATCTGTGGAGATTGAATGACCGTATTAAGGAAAATAGACTGATTGAGGCAAGTATCTTACAATACTTGCACATGCCTTTATTAGTTTTTTGAAAAGAAGCTTGATACAACCACCTTTTAAATATTAAGCAACGACAAAATTACAGTGTCTCTAAAAGAATTGTACGAACGAAAGGTTAAATAAATCCACAACTGACAATTAGGTATACCACAAATACCAGTTATTCAAATTATGCGACGATTGCGGAGCTCACAAGTTTAACTACAGAAGAACAGCTGGAATAATTTGTAAAACCGCCAAGAAGACAAAGGACATAATAACTTCCATGTCTATCCATGACATCCAAACATCCATGCACGTAGAAAAAGCTCTTTTTGAAAATGAGGGCGACAGAGGGAAATACCTAAATGATTGCTACAATTATTTAATATCTATTCCCTCCACTAGTATAGAAGCAGAGAGCTTTTTTTTTCGCGATGTTTTTTCTAACGCGGGTTACTTTTGTATTAAAATTTAGGTCCTCTGTCTGAAACCACATTAAACGCCCTTTGTTTTTTACGTGCCCACTACAAAAAATAAAAAACTTCATTCAATATATTTTTTTTTATTTAATTAGCGTTTGTTTAATAAACGACTTGATTGAAATATCTTGTTTTGATTGCCTAATTGCATATCATATAAGTAAGAAACCTAGTTTTGAAATAGTCTCGAAAGTCTCGTTTTCCTCGGGAATTTCGAGACCACATCGAGTCTCGTTTTTTTTTTCCCGGCACTCAGTGATGCATCGAGACTGAAAGCCCTAGGCGCAAGCGCGCGACTAACTATTTTTCACTTTGTGTCAAAATTCCATTTCGTATCTAAACGTGTTCAGCTAGAACGGCGATTCTGGTGTCGTTCCCAAGAGTTGACAATAAACGCATGCATATATGAAGTTGACAATAGCAACATAATTTTATACAAGCTGTTACAGGACGACCGACATCCTATAAACCACGTAAAGAGTATCATGTTCTCCACCCGTATACAAAAATAAATAAAATCCAATGAATTTACGCAAATTATGCATTAGGGGTGCATAGGCACCACTAATGCATAATGTTTACCTATTATAACGGACTCAGATCTACATCATGTTGAAAAATATCAAAATGGAAAATAATTTCCTGTGGCTAAAGTATTCATTGGATTTGATTTATTTTTTGTATACGGGTAAAAAACATGATACTCTTTACGTGGTTTATAGGGATGTCAATCGTCCTGTAACACCTTGTATATAGACGTAAGTATAGTTAGTATACTTAGTAAGTAATTTTGAATAGCATGGAATTAGTCAGTACTTTATAATAGCATGGAATTAGTGTACCTACTCATGGAATTAGTAAGTACTACCTTTATATGTATATTGTCGAATTTCGATCAGTGGGCGACCACTAGTAATGATTAATTTCGAATAAATATTTCAGTATTTAGTTTTTTTTTTTATTGTGAGGATAATTTCTGTCGCTGCTCGGTACAAAGGTATAAGATGTCAGACGTTACACATAATATGCGACTACTGTAAGGCTCGCTCGTTTTTAGGGTTCCGTAGTAAACAAGGAACCCTTATAGTTTCGCCATGTCCGTCTGTCTGTCTGTCTGTCTGTCCGTCCGTCCGTCTGTCGCCAGCTTAGCTCAGAGACGCTTAGTCCTAGAAAGCTGTAATTTGGCATGGGTATACATATTAATTATGCCAAAAAAATGGTAAAATAAAATTATGAAAAACATTTTTTTTTAGGGTTTTTTTCTCGTCTATTCCATGGTGTGGGGTATCGTTGGATAGGCCGTTCAAAAATATTATGGGTTTGGCAAAACCATTTTTCAATTAAGGGATCCGTTTGCGTAATATTAAGCTTTAAAGTGCTAGTTTTTGTTAGAGTCAAGTGTCCCCCCTGCCAGCTAAATGGTTGATTTTGGATATGTGAAAAAATTCATGGCAATAGTATATATAACGAAATTAAAAGGAAACATTTCACAGCTAAGTAGGCTTCACAAGTTAACGAGTAATAGTCGACCAACTTAAATTTGCAGTTGGAGAATTGACCGTAACGTATATCAATGTATGGGAGAGCATGTTTTTCAACTACAATGTTAAGTTTGTTTTTGGGATAAATTCATCCCAACTACGGAACCCTTCATTGTGCGTGGTCCGACATGCACTTGGCCGGTTTTTTTTTTTAGTGGTGTAGTAGCATAGTAAATAAAAAAATAAATTACTGAACTTCAAGCACCCCTGGTGCTTGATGATGCTGGAAGTTCAGATTCTTGAAGATACGTCAATACATCCACATATCGCCACTTTTTTAGAACTGCATGTAGATGTACAATTATCTAGATTTAATTATGTAATTAAATATCGAATGGGCTTATTTATACATAAGGATATGTCGATTTACAGCAAACATCAAACATACATAATTATGCTTAGCTGATTGACGTCATCTAAATAAGTACCAAGGAAAATAACTATTGCAAAACTAACAACGAAATGGCTTAGTAAATAGGTACCTACCTTAGTTACTTAGTAAATAATTAAATTAAATATTCATACTACTTTAAAAGTTTTCCATTCTGTTGTACGTACAGCTACATATCAAGATATACATTTCCAGTATAAGCTGATCTCGCATTGTATATGTATAGGATTGTATTTCCGTACAATGAGAGGTCAGCTTATACTGGAAATGAATAGCATCACCTAAGTTCACCGATTTGTCCGTCAATTGTAGACCGATTATAAAAATATTTTTTTGTTTGAAAGGGTATAATCTCGAGGTGGTCCCATTGTCACCAAATCAGAATCTGATCTATGGAAATGGGAGGAAATCCCAAATTTTATAGGCACACCTATAGCGATTTGGGTATTTTTCCTAGTAACTCGTGAATTTGCGCTCGGAAAGCACCATTCGGTGAAGTGGAACTGATGATGAAGACCGCAGATGGCCACCGGAACTACTTAATAATAAGTTTTTCACAGGTTGCTATTCGATTATGTACTTTAATACGATAGCTATACAATTTATGCTTGTCACAATGCTTAATTATGGTGAAGTGAAGCTGATGGTGGAGAGCTCCTCAACAATTAACGACCCTGCATCGGGAAAAGATATTATTTTGTAAAAGGTGTTGAGCAGTTGTCATTAGGCTATTGTAACTCAGATAAAATACAAACTGATCCACTAAAAGGAGATAAATATAAAACTTCTTACAAAAAAAAAAACAACCAACTTTAAAAAAAAACACTGTAATGTGATAAATAACTTTGATATAAATCCAGTCAGCCCGTAACTGATTGCGTGGTTTTAGGTCCCAATGAAAAAGGATTTTTTGCTTTTGAAATCGGAAAATCGTGCAAAGAATTATTCAGATTTTTTTTTAAATATTGTCGATCTTTCTCAACAAAATACAGCCGACTTGAGAACCTCCTCCTTTTTGTGAAGTCGGTTAAAAATGCAGGCACATTAAATATTTATTCACCATTTATGTCAAATAGAAACATTCTACGCGTCGCTTCACATTGAAACGTGCACCCCCTAGCGACATATTTAATAAACAGCCGCGGCTGATACTTCCTACATTTTAATTTGTGTGCTCACATAATCAACGATTTGCCCATGACCAGTCTGATAATGAAACACTGCGGTCGTCGCAGGCGCACCAAAACGTGCTGATATTTTGTTATCAAAGCTTTTTATAGGTTCAAGGACGGATCTATTATTAAAAACATTATCAGAATTAGAATTCATTTATGAAAATGTTGTGTTGGTTAAACAAATCAACTCGCTTATGTCTCCATTTCCTTGTAGTAATAGTCAGTGCGACATAAAGGCTTCCGCAGCCAGGCGCGACGAGACAGAACAACGCGACATTAGTAGCACAATTTCTATGAACACTTCATGGAAAGTGTCGCGCCCGCGATATCGCGCCAGTCCGCACGAGCCTTAATGCTAGTTTTCTTTTATGTAATTTCTTGTGAGTATCGCAAGTACTAGGAACATAATAAAATCTACACATCGGCATCGTTTACATTTTATTGCTTTAGTCTACCTAACCATTTAGTTGAGTTACGTTAGGTCTCCATGTTCCGTTTGGTGCCGGAGTTCCGTTTGGTGCCGGACGTAAAGAATAGCACCATCCTATTTCTTCCCGTGGGTGTCGTAAAAGGCGACTAAGGGACTTACTACAGAATGGGCAGCAGCGTTCTCTATGCATTTTAACACCATACTGCGATCGCCAACCCGCCTGCCAAGAGTGGGGATTAAGTTAAACCCCCCCTTTTGGGGGAGGCCTATGTCCAGCAGTGGACGTCTTTCATCTGAAATGATGAGGTCTCCATAAAGGCCCGGGGAGCGTGGAAGTCGCAAATGATTCCATGATCCCCGGTGCAAGTGTGGGAAGGGAACACCGGGGTTGTTTTTAGCCAGTAAGAGTTCGACAGGCCCTCGCCCCCCGGAGGACGTCCATTAGGATATTCTACGCCGGGAACAAAATAAAAATGTCTCCATAAAGATAGTCACTCCATGTAAAATACTGGTTTTCAGCTACATTCGGTTAGACTGCTGGTTAGACGGCAGATGATGATTTTCTTACCGTTTAAAAACCTATTAATGGCTAGCAGTGATGAGAGAGAGGATTTACTTGACACTTTAAAACAATCTAGGATCAAGTATTATAAAAGACAGTCCCCTATTTCGAAACGTTTCTCACCTACTGCGTAGAGCGTCAAAACTCCATTATTCAATCCATTGATGTATTAAATAGGAAGATATGGTACGCGCTCCTCGATGTGGACCGAATAAATTAGGGGAAAGGACACAATCGACCAACATTACTCCCTGTTTGCGGTGAATACCCGAATCGTAGTTTGGTTGCGAGTTGTTATGGGTACGTAACAGTGACAATTATTGCTATCTCGTTCCCGCTATAGCCCGCGTAATGCGTATATGTTGTCGTGCACATGACACACGACATCGGGTCCATTTAATATTTACGTGATGTTAGAGAGTTCCCTATCTTCCTACATAAATGATTCAATCATAATAAGTTATGATCTTTAATGTAGCTACAGAAACTGCATCATCTTTGCTTACTCTTCTATCTACGGACTATCTTTACGACTTAAATACATATAAACTTAACTCTTATAAATTATACATCGTAACGTTAATCCTTTTCTTGTTACTCTTGGTCATAAAATTAATTACAACACCACGAGTTTTAAGAGAGACTAAAACAAAGTAACGCTGAAACTATTAGAGTAGGCAGCATCAATTCCCATTATTTCAGAAAGCCTTTTCCAGGATCTCACTGATCAGCAAAACTGCTGTCTCATGTTAACTTGTTGACGGACACAAACAGCTAAACAAAATACTTGAATTTGTCAAAATTTCATTTCAAGGCTGCATTGCTATTCACAACCATTAGACAGGTTTCCGAATGAAAAAATACACATTTTCCGTTACCTAATTTGTCTAGTCTCCGACAACATAGCTGTCGGGAGAATAGCGGTTGTGGTGGCATTTACATCGCCACATGCGAACTATGCATCACACTGACGTCACGCAAAATCCAGCATCGCGCAAGCAGAGTTTACCGCGCAACTAGCATATAAATACCGGCCCGACATCTATCGTCGGGCAGTAGCCCACCAGACACGACACCCGTCTCGTCGGAGGATCCTCCCTTTTCTATACAGGATGAGTGAACTTTACACCCTGTTCCCCATACCTCATACTTACGTCTATTTAGTTTAAACTGTACACAATTTCGGGTTTAATTTGTGAACATCGTTTAGACTTTAGATGATTCCTCCAAATTCAAATTCTTATATTGATGACATTCATTGATGTTCGATTCCGCACGGAAACGTATCGAAGACTGGAATGTTCGTGAATAATTATGCTGGCCCTAGGTTTAACTAAGAATATTAATCTGTGAAGGACAAAGACCTATAATCGTCTTATCTACTAATGACTAGGCTAACAATGAGTCTATATGAGAGGCTGGAGAAGAGAACTTGTGCACCCGAATAGCGTAACAAACTCTCAATTACAATCCGAAGGATTTTGAAGGAAATTGTTAACGTAAATGACGCAATGAATATTATTGTACTGTGAAAATTAATTGCATTGCCATTGTGAATATGTTATGCAATTACCCTGCTGGTCTAGTTGGATTTTCTTCTCAAACCTACCTACATAATTGCTAGGCTGAAAGAAACTCAACACGTTACCGACGCGAATATTTTCTAGCGGCGCTTACGCAAGAGCACCGAGTTTACTTGGACTTTGAACATCAACAGTGTAAGGACACAGAAGGTTATACTCACTTTATGCCTTGGAATTTATAGTTGAAGTGAGTTACGATCTAAATACAAAAAAATTGCTATTTCCCGAAGTCCCGAAATACTTCTACCCACGCCAATAGTCATAAGACAAAATACACTAGCACAGCCGTCTTTCGAATTTAATCGGATATTGATTGTTTGGTTGTTCACTTGTAGGATTTCGGCTTACGGATCCATTAATTAACCGATTCAAAAGTGTTAAATGACTGATGCAAGGTGAATAATGCCTCTGAAAACAATTTTTGGTTCATTAAAAGTAACAAGTCCTTTTGTTCTTTTGCTATTCTTGTCGATTGAGTAACTACTTAAGACGCAGATATGTGCCAGTGACCGCGAGTGATAGCTTGCGTGTTCTGTACTGAGCTCTCGCAACGCGTCGTACGTTCAGCCAGTAATAGGACTCGCCCATCAAGGAGCGCTGTCCCCAACTTGACGCATTATTAATTTATTATACACAAAACAAAAGGTATTTTAATAAAACGCGTATACTAAAAGTTCAATAATTAAATTATCTTTAAATTGGTGAAGGTTTCAGAAAAATACGCTTGGTAGATTTTGCGCCATTCTCAGTTTTTTATCCGCGTTAGACATAACTTTACAAATTAATTTCAGTATGTATATAAACATAATTCTAAATATTCACATATTAAGTTATTGAGAAAATGCTCTAAATTAACATATATTTTTTTCAAATCATTAACACTACTCGTTTAGACGTGATGTATCTCAGTACAAAATCATTAAAAGTCGGTTACCGTCGCCTTAAATACTGTCCTGTATGTCGCTACTCCTTTTCTGACTATGTAAGTATCTCCTTCTCACAAAGAGAAGGCCTGTTTGGTGTGTACCACCCAGCAGTGGAAAATTTTAGGCTGATTATGCTCTTTTATTTGTAAACAACTTGATTTAGACATAAGAGCTGTAACAAAGCTGAATTATTAAGAGTATCTTCATATCACATACCTATCATGATTGTGTGTGTACAGGAATTTCATGACACAGCGGTTTCATCTTTCTACTGCTGCGGGTATACAACATGGTCCAGAATTAACGCACAACCTCTAATGAACCTATAATGAAATAAATGACTCGTCTAAATGTAGGGAACAGCAGATTTTTCGCGATTTCAGGTTTGGCCCCATAGTGAAATTAGTTCTTACGGATGAGTACAATGACCCCTTAAGCGGTTGTACGTTAATTCTGGGACATGTTGTATTACTATCTGTTCTGTTCTATACAGGGTTATTTTTAATTGGATAGCTAAACTCCGCAGACGCGATGGATCGATATCTAAACATGATAAAACAAAAAATAAATATAATAATTTGAGGGTTCATCGATCGCAGTTATTGTAGTCACTTGAAATATCAGTTTAATAAGTCTTTTCTTGAACAAATTTCGTCACGTAAGGAAAATGCGTTATGCTCAATGTTTTTTTCTATCTTTTTCTAAATTTTCACGAGTTATGAGAACATAAATGTAGGGAACAGCTGATTTTATTTTTCGCGATTTCAGATTTAGTCCCATAGTAAAAGTTGTTCATAATGATGAGTACAATGACCCCCTAAGAGGTTGTGCGTTAATTCCGGGACATTTTGTATATCGATACCCATCGCGTCTGCGGAGTTTAGCTAGGCAAATTAAAATAACGCTGTATAAGGTTCAGATAACCTCACCAAGTTTCTCCATAACATTTCGGTCAGCTCATCTATACAATAATTTATCTTTCGATGCTTCTAGCCCACCTATCACATATATATAGTTTTAAACATAGGAATTAGCAAGTAATTTCAAGTTATATTCTAAGCTAGCCATAAACCTAGTAATTTCCTTGGATTATTAGGTCAAGCTTGGTCATAATTCTAGGCTATTCCGCTAGGTCGTAGACGTAGCAATCATTCTTATTATAGTTACCGCTATAGTGACAAGTTTAGCGATAATTGACACATGAAGGTACTTAGCACAAGACCTTCCTTGTCAGACCTAGTATCAATGTGGCGTTTTGTAAGAATACAATCTAAAATGAGTATGTAATGTTTATAAATACGCTGATCTAGATTAAAATGGAACCCTGCAATGCACACGTCAGTTAACTTTTTGTTCATTCGAAACACCTTCAAATGATAGCCCATCTTTCTCGTAGCACTTTTCAAGTTACTACAGACTACAGCGCAAATAAAAGTATGGTTATAAACTGAGATAACATGAAACCGTCTCAACAGTATATTCATTTCCATTTTTAACAATCTCATAACATTATATTGTTATAATTCAAAGCAATAAAACTGGATACACAGAACAAAGTAGTATATCTAAAGTTTATCTAGTTTTATGACGTCAGCTGAAAGCTTTCTGTGCACCAAATCAATGCAAACGCAGAAATAAATCTGACGAGTCCCATGCAAAGAAAACATCTTGTGATATTTTTATGAAGGTAATATTTGAAGGTGAAAAGTGTTAAAATGTGCGTCAGTCGGCAGATTGCGTAGGCATATCAATAAATACTACGAGTACTAGCACGATGTTGTCTACCAAACATTAATCAGATATTTCTGTTCATATATCTATTTTATGAAATCCTGTGAAAATTTCCAGGTAAGGATAATGAATGACACATTCCCAGGAAACCTCGAGAGCCAAGTGATTCTAAAGAGTTTTCTTTAATTTGGGAAATGGAAACCATTGCCTGTTTTGCATGCTTCAGCATCATCCCAGATAACTGAAAATCAGTGAAAATCCGCAATAAAGTTGGCCATTGTAAAGAAGCTAGACATACAACCTTAGATCGAAGTGCTGGAAAGCTATTTTTGATGAGATTCAACTCAATGTAAATCGATGGATTCAATAGATACTTAGATAGATTTAAGATAAATAATTGCTCTTTATTCAATAAAAAGCAAAAGTGCGTGAAGAAACTGATAGACACAAATAACTTGAGACGCAAATCTTCCGATATATAACCAGTTCCTAAACTTTATGAAATCTGAAAAACATGGATTGTTGGTTAAACAACTTAATACAAACAAATTCTGACATCAATATACAGTTTATGAAACCACGTCACGATTCTTGAAATCAAGCAAATATGATCATGAAGTTAGCAGATTTGTAAACATATTTTGTAAAAGTCTATTGGAAGTTATCTTCAAAAGTATTAGAAGAAACATCTGGACTTAGCACGTAAATATAATGATCTAATCCAGATCCAACAGAATCATTCGGCAGTAAGGTATGATTAATGATGAAAGAATTAGTTTCTATACATATATTCTAGACAATTTGACAAGTTTTAATAGGTCATCAACAGACATTTGGTACGATAACACTAAGACTGATCGTCCCAACTATAGAGACAAATCACTAAACGATTTCTTAGATTTTTATAAATCAAGATGAAGATCAAACACTTAAAATTACAATTTGTGGTGAAACAAATTGTAATGAAGCAATCATCTTTTACGACAACTTGTAGATTGCTGAAAATCGTTTCTTGTTGAATTTCGTCATTCAAATATCTTATGCATTTTATTGTTTTAACTTAATCTTTTTTATTATTATTTAATTTGATTATTATTAAGTTATTTGACTTTATTGTTATTAATTGAATTATGAAACTAATCATGTTTTTACGAACGAGTCGTTGGAGTGCCATAATAAATAAATAAAGACAGATAGCATTTTGTACATGAACATGAGCACTAATTGACCTGATGGAAAGCATGACTGAAATCTCCTAGTTTGCGCAATGATACCCAAAGCTTAAACAAATTGTTTGCCCTGTGTATTAAATTTGAAGACAGTTTGGCAGTTGAAGCGATTAAAACCAGTGCGTATGTGAATGACACTGCACTGTTATCAGATAAAAAGTCGACTTCGTCCACGAGTGATGCCCCAAATTATTGTTTATTTATTTTCTCATCATTTCGTATATCTATTCTAACACTCGATGGTTTAACTTGGCAAACAAATGTATGTGTACACCTGTCGCGATAAAATGTAATTTTAATGCTTCATTCAATATTGTTCTGTTTGCATTTATTATATTAGTTGGTGGTTCCTATTTTTTAGTAAAACGGATACAGTTGCTTATCAACTGAATCCGTTTTACAAAAAAATATGAAATCTCTTGAATCTTGAAAGTTTTGTAGGGATCGTCGCAATTTTTTTATTTATGTCGAATACATAATCTAGCTTTAGCTTGAGAATTCAGAGTAAGAGTACTCTGAATTCGAATTCTTAAGAAACAGCACTGGCTTTAAGGAAAGTCCGAGAACGACTGTAATAAGGCAAAATACCTTTCTCAGTATTATGCTTCATGGTACCTAAAAGAAAGAGATGAATAAGGGAAACGCATTCATACTCTACGCCTACGGAGAGATTTGGGTCACAATAGAATCTACTTTATTACAAGCCATGTGCTATGCTTTGCTCTGCTCTTGGCCGCGTAAACAACAGCACCATGCTATTTCTTCCCGTGGGTGTCATAAAAAGCGACTAAGGGACTTACTAGAGAATGGGCAGCAGCGTTCTCTATGCATTTTAACACCTTACGATCGCCAATCCGCCTGTCAAGCGTGACGATTATGCCCCCCCTTTGAGGGAGGTCTATGTCCAGCAGTGGAAGTCTTTCGGCTGAAATGAAGATGTGCTCTTTGGGATTTCCCATCGGCAAAATTACGATAGTCCATACAGACTCCATATCCATTAAAGTGGTTAAATAGTAGTCGAGTCTGTATGGACGTTCGTAATTTTCAAAAATCCTTCCTTAGTGCTCAATTTCATTAGGTATATAAGGAACTCATGTGCAAATTTTTAAATTCTTCCATACAGACTCCCTAAAAGACTCCATATCCATTAAAGTGGTTAAATAGTAGTCGAGTCTGTATGGACGTTCGTAATTTTCAAAAATCCTTCCTTAGTGCTCAATTTCGTTAGGTATATAAGCAACTCATGTGCAAATTTTTTAATTCTTCTAAACCCTAGTTTAAGCCGGGCGTTGCCTGTCAGTGACTGAATTTAAGATTTTAATTAAGTAGAAGATAACAGTGAACGGATTCTTCCCAACAACAGTCACGACCTGATAGTGTTCTAGATCCCGATAGCTGTAGTTGCCATTCATAAAGTAGAAAAGGATTCTCATTCATAATACAGCTCCATAACCATCATAGTCATCATCGTTGTGGGATCTTTGAGGCACTTGTCCCACCGCCGACGAGAAAGCGAGTGAAGTGACGAGCCATCATCGATTTTCTCGCTCATGAAACGTACAAAAGTCCCGTGATTGTAATTCCCTGACTTTTCACACCTCCGCCGAGTACTCGCTCAGCCGCGCTCGTTTGGCAGGCAGAACACTCGCTAAGAGACGCACACTTGGTACATACGCATTATCGTCATCATTTCAGCCGAATGACGTCCACTGCTGCACATAGGCCTCCCCCAAGCACCGCCACTTCGACCGGTTCTCTGCTTCCCGCATCCAGCGGGCCGAGCACGGGCGTGCCAAGACGTTTGTGGCAAGACATGATAAATGATGTCTTGTCAATTTGTACTAACATTTTAAGACAAAACGGTTTTATCGCTCAAACTGTGCTAAAATGTGTGACTCAAGTCATGTCACAGTAGGCCGTGCTCGCCCCGCTGCGGATACCTGCGGCCTTCACAAGGACATCGGTCCGCTTTGTAGGAGGCCTTCCAACGCTACGACTTCCGGTACGCGGTCGCCACGCCAAAACTTTTCGGCGCCATCGGCCATCTGTTCTGCGAGCAATGTGCCCTGCCCACTGCCACTTAAGTTTGGTAATTCTTCGGGCTATGTCGGTTACCTTGGGTCGCCTGCGGATCTCTTAATTTCTCATGACATACGTCCTACCAGCGAGTAATCGCTCGTCGCCGTCGCGCACTTGCTGGTCGGTGCTCATTGCTCGCCCACTAGTTTTTAGTTGCTAGCTCTACTCGCTTCTAGTTAATCGCTGGCGATGGGATAGGTGCCTGACAAAGGAATGTTGTGGTCTCAAGTTGCGGTCGCATTACGTGCTTGAGTATCAGAAGTAGCCAATAGGGAAACGTGTGTTTATGTTGTTAAGAATTATTTCATGAAGGAAATGTCGCTATTATTTTACAAAGCTAGCATTTCTGTTAGTAGAATCAGTCAGTATTGTAGTATTTTATTGCTATCTGCATGTTGAATAACAAACGATTTAATATTCATCGGAAACTTAAACACGCGTTGCGGTTACACAAAGTTCAATGATGTTATGAATTTGTCAGTCTGTGAATATGGAAACAAGAGAACTAATGTATGGAACATTCACCTCATACTCAACAATCGCTTCTTAATTTTATATCCAAATATGGCATACAACTCAGCGGTTATTGTACTCTCTCAGAAACCGAGTGTTTGCACTTTTACTTTACAGCTAATCTTGACGAGACTGAGTCGATACTCTACATAGATGTCGCACAGATTATGCAGTAATTCTCCCCTAAATTGTAATGTTAAATATTTATTTATGGTTTTTTATTTTATTTCCGTTTATAAAAGGCCTTATTTTTTACTTAAAGTAAATAAAGGATGATAACGACGATAGAGTGATGATAAGCCACGCCACTTTGGCAGGTGCTGATCATCATCTGCCCGCCTATTCCCAACTATGTTGGGGTCGGCTTCCAGTTTAACCGGATGAAGCTGTATACCAGTATTTTACATGGAGCGACTGCCTATCTGACCTCCACAACCCAGTAACTGGGTAACACGATACCCCTTGGTAAGACTGGTTGTCAGACTTTCGGGCTTCTGACGACCCGTAACAACTGTCAAAGATCTACAAATGACAGCCGGGATAACATAAATTGCACACAAACAAAGTAGCCAAAAGCCTTGTATTCAAACAAAAAAAAATGTGACCAAAGACAATTTACATTGCGTGATTATTACTCTGTGTGTATATCCCATGCCACTCGGCAATACTGTAGCTTCCTATTAGTGAATGAATTTTCGGGATCGGATCAGTAGTTATGAAGATTACCCCCTACATATGCGATATACGGTATTTTATTTTTTTAAACTTCGGCCCCTCACTAGTAATTTCTCCTGTATCGTGGGTGCGTTTACAAACATTTAAACTCACATACACAAACAGCCATGAACAACTACTTGTAGGTCATACAAATATTTGTTCCGTGCGGGAATCCCGTGCTGTCAAACAAAAAAAAATTGAGACGTCACGGGACGCCTGGCAGATGTGAAACATCGAAATTATTTGCACACTTAACTACTACAAATAGTACAGTCTATTTGTGGTAGTTAAGTGTGCAAATAATTTCGATGTTTAGTAGCGTCGCGTCGCCACGCGGCATGCGTCGCCCCGCCTGCAATCGGTTTTACGTGCGGCTATAGATGTTTCACATCTAAAACAAATATAAACTCACAAAAACCTGTAAATAATGTTACTAGCTTTTGCCTGCGATTTCTCCCGCGTGGATGTCGGAAAATATCCCACGGGAACGCACTACTGGGTTTTAATGTAATAAACTATATGTGTGCCAAATTTCATCCCGTTTTTGCGCCAATCCGGAACATACATCCAGAAAACAGACTAACTGACCAAAATGTAAAAACTATATTTTCGGTATCAGACTAGTTATAACGTTCATGAGGGGTTGTTGTTTAAATAGGAGACCAGAAGCTGTAAGCTACAGCTTCTGAAGCTTCTTTAAACCTGAAGGTACTTTGTACAAATCAAAATCAAATCAAGAGTCATTTATTCAAACTTGGCTGAGAATCAGCACTTTTCGAACGTCAAAAATTACATGAGACAGTCCCCCAAAAACGCCCACCCTTCACCACTTCCTAGTGCTTTAGCTGGGAAGAAGTAGTGCAACAAACTCCACTGGTTGTCAGACTTCTGACGACCCGTAACGACTGTCAAAGATGAACCACGAATGACAGCCGGGACCGTGCCTCGGTATGTAAAGGTGGTCACCCATCCACGGACCAACCCCGGCAAGCGTAGCTTAACCTGATGGATCGACCATGCAGTTTTTATTACCTAGCCATGAGCTCCTTTGCGCTCAGCTACCTGCAATATCCGGTCATAAATTACCCACACCAATACCGTGAACAGAAGGTTTAAAATTATACTTGGAATTTAAAATTGTACTTAGATTTATTTGAAATCATGCCCATAGCCATACACGTATTTACTTCCTTTAAATAACCTTCAACCTAGAATTACCTTCAAGTCATCGTGCATCACCAGATATACAGGGTCAAATTAAATTACCTAGAAAAACTCCGCAGAAATTATGGGTATCAACATCTAAGGATGAACCAACAAAAAAAAAATTGTGATATTTTTTTTTTGGGTAACGATTGTAGGTGATTTTACCTACATTGAAATATCAGTTTTTACGTGTAAACTTCACAGATTAGGTGAGTATCGTAATCTCAATACGATAAAACAAAAAAAAAATATTTTCTCAACTCATGCAAGTCACTTACACAACCAGTGGTCGTTGACCCAAAAAAAAATCATCTAAGTAATATTTTTTTTTGTTAGGTCATGTTTAGATATCGATACCCATCACGTCTGTGGAGTTTCGCTAGCTAATTTAATTTGACCCTGTATATGTGGTAACAATATTATATAGCTCGATAAAATACTGTTTGTCTCTGTCAATACACTTTTAGTCAACAGAGTCTAGTGTTTATAACTGTAGTACTATTCCCATCTTCCTAGCACGGCGGGCTGTGCTGGGGCGACTGCTGCAGGTGCGGAAAACCTCAACGGCGAAAATATTCCAATCTTATTGGGAGTTATATGTTAGAGCCGTCTGGGGGTGAAACACTAGGCCATGGGGTCCGTCCGAGTGCCCACTTGATTTTCGAGACATCGCCAAGCGGTTGGTCGTCTCTTCACGCGACCAGAGGGCTAGCCTATTTTTTGGCCAAAGAATCAGCATTGAGCATTGTCATACAACGTGTCAATGCTGCCAGCCTTTTGTGCACTATTCCTTTTGACGGCGATGTGAACGAATTTTTTGATGCCATAAGATTTTTTCTCCTTCTTTTTAGGGTTCCGTACCCAAAGGGTAAAACGGGAACCCTATTACTAAGGCTCCGCCGTCTATCTGTCTATCCGTCTGTCACCAGGCTGTATCTCATGAACCGTGATAGTTAGACAGTTGAAATTTTCACAGATGATGTATTTCTGTTGTCGCTATAACAACAAATACTAAAAAACAGAATAAAATAAATATTTAAGGGGGCTCCGATACAACAAACGTGATTTTTTTGCCATTTTAATAGATAATGGTACGGAACCCTTCGTGCGCAAGTCCGACTCGCACTTGGCCGGTTTTTTATATACATACTGTTAAGAAGAAAAGAAAGAAAATACGTTTATTTGCGGTAAAAATGACGCAAAGAAAGAACATAGATACAAAAAGAACAAGTAGGGGGAAAATATGCGTCACATCCACGCAAAACGGCCACCGCTTATCATAATGCTGTAACCCTATTCGAGACAGAGCCCCAGCGATGGTTTTCAGCGATAGCCGGCGTTAACGTGATGACGTCGACCGGTGCAGCATACAGTGAGATTATAAATAAGAAACAATTTTTTTTATTTTTATTATTTTAAGACTCACTTGACCTATATATTATGTAAGTACTATTTAGGTTACACGAGTGGTCTAGTATAGTTGATCACAATGACTTCTATTGAATAACTTGACAATGTACAAAGAGGTCATTCGGTTCATTCCTGGGTACTGCGTTTTATTTATGTTCTACCTATTTATCATTGATTCCGTATAATGTTGCTTTGTTTTGATCTATTATGTAATTTGTGTCATAATGCTCATATTAGGTATTGAAGACATATTATTTTGTCATAGTAATCTTTAGATGAAATTAATGACTCTCGAGAATGCATTTTTCTATTGCCTATAGGTACTCCTCTAGGTACATTGTATGAATCGGAAAAGCTATGGAAATATGGTATTTGGTGCCATACAATACTTCCAGCTCCTGGCGCATGCATAATTGCACATATGAATTTTATGAGGCCGTTAATAATATTATTCCAATGGTCTACAATTACATTGTTTAAATTATGATGCAACGTTGAGTCAGGCACTAGGTACTTTTCGTGATAGATGGCACGTAGCTGGTTTAATAGATCTTGAAACCAGTAAAGGTAGGTGTTATAAGATACATCACGTTAAGGCGGCTTCCAACGGTGCATGATATTCCGGACGGACGCGGATCAGCTCGCACGACCGACGACCACGGACAGCCACGCACCGCAAACCAAGGCTCTTCTAACGGTGCGTTCGGTCTGTGTGGGTCTTAAGATTCGAAGCCATTTTTTTTTTGCTGTAATGCCAATAAACGCATTTTTCTTTCTTTCTTTCCATTTTCATTCCAAAATGTAAGGTGAAAGAACTTGTAAAGAGAGCTAACTAACATTACACCATTATAGTTACCGATTCGCCGCGGGTCGGACGGCGGAAGTAAACCTTTTTACCCGACTGCGGCGAAGCCAAACGGGCGAATCAACTTTTAAGGCTCTACTTTGAAAATGTTTTGCAATAGTAAAACTAAAAAATAAAATAACGAAAACTTACAAAAATAAAGTGTTATGTATTAAATAGTTTGTCTTACTTTTAGATTATATAGTTGGCCACGACATTTATGTTAATATTCATGAGTTTTTTTTGAAAAGTTGGTGCCCGTGTCTTAAAATCATCTCCTGAGTTACGTTTTTGAAATTATGGAAATTTGAAATAAAACTAAATATACTGCAAAACTAAAATAGTAAATATTTATTTCAACTTAAAATACAGTCTTCCAAATAATCAACCTTAATTTATAATAACGGTACCAACTAATAGAGACATTTGATAGTCCACTGCGTTACTTTGTTCATAATTAAATGCTATACTTTTAGGGAAATCGCTGTATTAGGTAATCAGTCATTCATTACATATTTCTAAGTTGAATTCTAACCCTGAGGTTTGCTAATGAAAAGTATTTAATAATGTAATAACAGTTTGACATAAGCTATATTCAAAAATCCTTACACAAATTAAGGGACATAGTAGTAACGCCAGAGAAAAATTGGTAACGCCTGAGAATTCTAGACTATCTAAAAAGTAATAACAGCAATATGATGTGTGTAATGATAATAATAACAATTTAAATCAACTTGTCCAATCACTTTTTTGAAAGGTACTTACACAATTATAAAAACAAATCTACTAAAATAAACAAAACTTAAAATTAAACGAGATCACAGAGAAGCTGAATTATTCTAATAGGAACCTTGATTGAAGTAAGTTTAACATAATTAGTCTTTTATTTCTTTTCAAACACATCTATCGACTTTTCGAACTGGTAATACGAGCGATGTCCTTTCCTGATAATGTCTGGTGCCGGTAATTTCTGGATAATGTTTACATAATCCACGTAAGAAATATCCTTTTCATCCAAACGGAAACGTTTGGCGTTTTCGTCCACTACTCGTAAAAACATTACTTTTACTTCTCCGTCTTCTTCAACATCAGTCAATGTTTTGCACGCATAAGTGTATGATTTGTTTATAGATGCGTCTACGTAAACCTTCACTAACAAAAAATCTCCACGTCCAATCTTCGTACTTTGGTCATGACTGCCACATGGCAATTCTTCGTCCAATGAAGAGCCACCATATATTGCGTCATATATTCTTCGGTGTCTGTTCGTCATATCCTGTAATTGTTTTGCAATTTTTAGGTTACTTATGGGTTCATCATCATCATCGTCATCATCTGACGCAGTTTCCAAGTCTGGCGGCATTTTTGATGTCGGATTACGATTTGTGAGCTCCACATTAGCGTTCGTAGCCATGAGATCAATTCTTTCTTTTATTATTGAATTGTTCGACAAAGTCTCATCATTCGTCAAGTCAGGAATGGAAGCACTCAGTCCAATTACTTCTGCATCATAGGACACTCCGATATCGTATGCCTTTGGATTGAGACACATACAGAATCCTCTTCCTTCCGGACTACCCGTCTCACAGAAACAGCTTAAGTCCCTAAATCTTAATTTACCATAGCAGGTCGAAAATACTTGATGAACTTTTAGGGTCCCTACAAGCCTTGGAATATTGACTGGCAAGGCTTTATGTTGGTCCTCGATTTTTTTTTCATCGATAATATATAGTTTTATTTTGCTGACGTTATTCATCTTATCATAGAATTGTAGAACGTCCGAAATATCATCACCATTGGCTACAATTTTATCTGCTGTTCTTTTCAGAAAGCCTCCAACACCATCAGCTGGGCCTTTCCCATGGCCAGCTTCAAAAAATGACCACGTCATGTAAGAGAACCCGTAATCATAATACTTCGTACACATCAAGTAAAAATTCTGCTTTTGTCTGTATTGTGTACTCGGGCCGTCCGAAAAGAAATGCACGGTGTCGACAGTATCAAATTTAGATCTTATCCATTTTAATACTGGATCTAAGTGACACCAAATGGCGGCAGGTTGATGATTGTTTGATGCGGAAATGCTGCAAAAAGAATTGACTGTATAACCTCTTGCAGCATCACTGTCAAAAGTATAGACCACAACCGTGTGAAGCGAAACTTGTTTGCGTGATCCTCCAAAATGATGTGATTGTACTTCTTGGCTATACTTACAACTATAATTTTCACTAAAGTCTGCGACCACAACGCATTCGTTCGAGCGAATACATTCAAGACAACAACGAAAATTTTTAAATTGTGTCTTAATATTAAACACGTGCTTTTTAAATGCTGCAAGGTCGTTCTCAAATATTTTTAAAAATTTACCTGCTTCTTCATTTTTATCTTATTTTATGTTTTTAATAGTTTTAAGATTTTTTCCATCTTTTGTGTATTTTTCTTCCTTTCTTACCCATTCTGGCCATGTTATTGAATCTTTCACATTTGTAATACAATAACTATTTGTTTTATTGACACACTGAATGCATATACCATACATACAGTCTTTGGAGTTAGTACTGCAAATTGTTGATTCGATAAGAAGATTTAAATTATCAGTGCCCGTTATGCCATTTCTTTTTAAAGCTTTTGCCTTAAACGCAAAGTTCGTATGAGTTTTGCAAAGGCACATATCTCTGGCGTCGATAGAAGCACTTACGACATAAAAAGGTTTATTCTTGGTAAAATAAAAGTAAGAACAACGAAGATTAGGATTCTCTTTCATGAAGGTTTTAAACAGATTTTTCATTGTGTCTAGCATAAATCTTTTTTGTGCCTTTATGCCTGCTTTTGTGAGCGTTTCTTTTTTACCAGCTGTTGCACGTGATATGTCATCTCTCAAGTAAAATTCCCTGATTTTCTTCTTTAATACTGTGTTTTTATCTGTGCTCTCTTTTCTTTTAACAATTTTGACAACGCCTAAATTCTCTCTAAGTATCTGTATTTTCAATCGTGAGTCTTTGACATCCACAGTTTCAAATATCTTCTTTATTACGTCTCTTTCTTTCCTAGATTTTGTCTTTTTGAATGTCTTCTTAATAGCATCACTCAATATTCTGTACCGTAAGTCTTCAAGTCTTCATTGTTTTCAACTTTGTGGGTTTTAGCTTCGATTTGTCTGTTATATCTTTTCTTAAATTTTTCGTACTTTCGTCTTAAATTGTTGTTATCTTGCCTTAGTTTTGCGTTTTCTCTATGCACTTTTGACCTGTCCTTTTTCACTTTTTTTCGACCTAATTTTGCTGAAAGCGATGGTAACCTAGCTAATAGCGATGCGCATAGGGGAGTAGGTGATGCTGGTGGTGGCGTTACTGGTGGATGAATAGCATGGGGAGGGGTTGGTGGTGGAGTTTCGTTTAATTCTACAAAGTTTTCCTACCTGGAGTCAGATCTAGGCGAGTCGGGGGGTGTTTGTTGTAATAAACTTTGTACAGCCCGTTTTCGTTCTTTAAGTTGTCGTTTTCGTAATCTCCATATCACATTTGCATTATATTTTTCTTTAGGAGTCAAATCTTTTACTAATCTCTTAGACTTATGATATCGTTCTCGGTGCTTTTTCTTCGCTTCGTCGTACTTTTCTTTATTACTTTTTAGTCTTTCTCTATAGCGTTTCTGTTTCTCAGCTGCACTTAGCGGCATTTTTGTTTATGTTGCCCAGATCTGAGACAAAATAAACTATTATCAATCTCTCAGAAAAATAGAAAACACTGAAAATATCCCTAATTAGCTATGGCATTCTGCCTTACATTCTCTGGCGTTATCGGTAAAGTGAGAGAAAGTTCTCTAGCGTTACCGGTAACTCAGGAGAACAGTATCTTGCGTTACTGATAACGCAGGGGAAAATTTTGCTTAAAATGACGATAAATAATTACACAATTGAAACTAACCAAAAAATAGGTCACGGCCTTGAAATCAGACGGCATGGGTCACATTGTAACGTAATATTAGCAACATATTTAAAAAACTCACCGTGATTTCCGTCGTAACTCAGCAGAACGGCAATAAACCCACGCGCACTCCTTGAGAGCTTACCGCGGACTGAGGGGCGGGTTACGTGAGGCCGGTCTTGTTGGACCACTCCGACGAATTATTAGACAACAGTCGCTTCTACTGACATTGAATTAGACGCCATCTCTTGAAAATTGTCTTCAACTTGTTTACAATAACGCAGTAGAACAGATATTTTTAACAATACTTGGGACTAATGTTTAGGGACGTCAAATAAATACTATTTATGTAAAGTAACTACAATTTCGTACTCTTATGTAAAGCTTATTTGATTCTGAATCGAAACTCTTCGTAAGTATTCAATGTTTTCATATATTTTTTTAAAGAAAATTCATAAATTGTTTCGTCACCTAGGCTTGGGGACAAATATTTTTTGTATGAAGAATGATTTTGTTCCGCTGAGTTACCAAAAAATCTCGTATATCTTACTTTAAATTATAAAAAAAGATTATATTGCTGTGGTAATTAAAAACCGTATTATGTGCTAAGGTTAACAATCTAAAAATTTGAAGAGAAATTTAAAAAATATGGTCACTTCTATTCAGGGGACATGAAAGTAGTGCCTTAAAAGTTGATTCACCCGGTTATGTGTTTGACCTGTATGTATGTCTGTCCCTAATTTCCCTCGTAACTACTACACGGCTGAACCGATTTTGATGAGTGATATGTCGTTCGATTCGTCTTTATTGCGTTATATTAACATTATTAAAAATCAAAATATCTGCCAAGCCTTTCGAGTGGGGTATCCAAATGAAGGGTTTTAAAAGGTGATTACAAAAATATATACTTATTATATGTTTAAAAGTAATTTATATGCGAAATGATAAAAAAAATATCCCGAACTTTTGGAGTGAGTAAGTAAGAGGTCGTTATCACCCGATTATAGAATCCAAACTAAAAGTATAAAATAAAAATAAATAATTAAAAAAACAAAAAACCCGACTGCATAAACATGAACTGAAAAGATGGAAACAAGATGAAAATAAAACGAGCATCCTAAGTACCAAAAATAAATAAATGCAGTCGGAGGCAAATTTTCCTCCTACGCCGCCGCCGCACAGTGTGTAATTTTCACAATCTAGCTGGCCAATTTTATTTAGGCCTGGCGATATGAGTAAAATATGCACTAAAATATTATAATAGTAATTTAAAGGCACTGTCCAGGTTTAAAAGATATATTTCGACATAAAGTAGGTACATATAAAAATATTTACATTCAAAATATTACAATTATATTTAAATTACAAAACAAATAAGCAGAAAACTCAAACTAAAACAAAATACATAGTCTGGATTACGCAACAAAATAATATAACATAGACATATACAGAAAGCCTCAGTCAGAATCGCTATCATCATGCTCGACATCACTTTCTTCAGACTGGATATCATCAAATTCAATTCCTGGTGGTCTTATTTGTAGAAGCTGGCTTACCTCAGGATTATTTGGCCACGCTTATTTTTTGGAGGAGCACGTAAGCTTGCTATGTATGGATCTGACGTTATCAACAATCGATGAATTAGATCTGTGTTTGAGTCAACTCTAGACGTTTTTCTTGTGAACAATTCTCTGATTTTCTGTTGTCCTTATTTCTAGCTTCCTGTGCTTCTTCGGAAAGCTGACCAATTCTATTACTGCAGCTTGCGAAATCTTTTTGTGGTCTTCCAGCCCGATTACTTGTTGTAGGAAGTGAAACGCTTACGACAGCGTTTGTCACTATATCGGGCAATGATATACTTTCTTCCAACCACAATGAATTGGCGTTCAAAAATCGTTCCCGATGTCTTCCCGATTTCGACCCATTTTGTTTTATTTTTTGGCAAACACTTCGAATTGTGACTTTCAAGCTCTTCAAAATGTCTTCCAAAAGGGAAGGATTTCCCAGGTCTTGCAATATAAGATGTAGCAAAGCATCTGTTCTGTTTTGTTTTGCGTTAGCAAACCAAACATCGAAACATTTTCCACGCGAAATTTGCGAAGCCATCCTAAAATTAAGAAAAACTTCTATGAGTGTCGCAATCATTCGCAAACAAACTGACATATGTTATAGAGCTAACAAGTAATACTTTCAGAAAAATACAATTTGAGAACTGTATAATGTATTAAAACTCAAGTACAAAGTCATTGAGAGAATTATTGTAGTAAAATATAAACATGATATATTGTAATGGTGCTTGCAGTTGAATTAAATAACAGTGGAAAGTAAAAAACATTGCAAACTTACCTCTAAGCCCACAAGAACACAATAACAACACACAACAACTACTAGCAACTGAAACACGAGCGTATTCATCGAGTGAATTCAGACGAATGACGCGGTCCCTCGGTAAACCAGATCTCGAACGAGCAGCTAGTCGGTTGTTCTGACCCTTTTTTCTATTGTTTGGCGTGATTCTTTGTAAAAAAAAATCTATATCTTGAAAGTGTGGTTCAACTACTTCAAGAATGTGCAACTGGTTTTTTTCTGTAAGTAAGTAGTTAAATTAGATTCCGGCCAGCTAGATTATGAAAATTACGCTCTGGCGCCGCCGCGCCGCCGCGCCGCCTTAAAATTTGCCTCCGATTGCATTTATTTATTTTTGATATTTATGTATCAAAAATAAATATATGCAGTCGGAGGCAAATTTTAAGGCGTTCGTAATATCTTAGATGCCTCCGACTGCATTTATTTATTTCTGGTACTTAAAGGATACTCGTTTTCTTTTCATCTTTCAGATCATGTCTATGTCGGGTTTTTGTTTTTTTAAATAACTTTTTTTTTTTATTAGAACTGCTATCTTTACGGCCAGGTACTTCAAACAGTTCACTTGTCTATGGTTCCGTTATCCTAGTATTTCATGGTACGTAGTGGTGACGGACGATATCAATAACAAAGGTCAGGTGTTAAGCAGGAGAATGAGTGGTAATTGAGGGCAATTTAACACGAAGTTTTTAATAGATGCACACGCGTCATTTCTGCGTCGTATTATTTTGATTTTCATTTAGATATTGATGGAATCTGTGGAGCAGTTATTAGCCTAGATGCGATATGATGAGTACGCTTCCAGCTTTAGTGGTTTGCGGTAAACCTCTACTAGTCCTTAATGGTTTGGCTCATCTCATGACTGATTCATAATTACTTTTAAACAAGCGGTGTGCCAGATAGGATTTCCCAACGGCAAAAGTAAAGACCTTTTATGTAAACTTTCATTAGATTTATTTAGCGTTTATTCCTTCCTTAATTCTTCATTGCTACCTATCCTAATCCTAACTAATGTTATAAATGCGAAAGTAAGTTTGTTTGTTTGTTTGTTACCTTTTCACGCCTAAACCATCATCACCGATCATCATAATTATACGTTGTCGGGTGTACAGAAATGGACATAGGGTACCTTTCATCTCGAAAAAAAGTACTGTTCCCGAGGAAAACAACAATAATTTTCTTATGATAATAGATGGCGCCACGTGTCTTTCAAATCATTATTGAATTATATTATGGGACAATCAGAGTAAAACCCGAAATGATTGTCAAATTCTAAATGAACGCGAGCGAAGCCGCGAGCAAACGCTAGTACATCATTAAAGGAACTTGTTTGCAAAATTGTATGCTTCTAGACTTGAGTGGATTAGGAAAGAAAAGAAAGAATAACGTTTATTTGGACACAGTCCATCAAAAACAAAATAAAAAAACCGGTTAAGAGCGAGTCGGACTTGCGCACCGAGGGTTCCGTACGTATATGTTGATGATTTCTGAAAAACTGTGGTATTTAGAGACATCGTTTTATTTTTCCTGTAATCTTTACGTAAACTTCTATCACATAGAATAATTTCAGATTTTTATCGATGCAAACTTCGGTGGGAACGGTATTTTTTTTTTACATTTTTCATCAAAAGTCGGAAACTATGCTGACAAAAAAAAATTTATTGAGAATGTGCAAACAGCGCTCTTTCATATGATACCCCACATGACCTAGTAGCCCCACTTCAAATTTTAAAGACCCTTTTTCAGTCCCTTTTTTAATTTCTTGTTTGCAAAATAGTTGGGCAAACGTCATCTAAAACTATTCTAAATTTCAAGTTGATAGCATTAGTAGTTCTTGAGATATCCAGGTGTGACAGACAGACTTAGTCTCACCATAAAGGCTTCTACATACCAGCGCGACTTGTCGCGCAACGCGACACGGCACAAAGACCCCGCGTGTCGCGGGACGGGCGGTGCCTTTGTGTCGCGTCGCGTCGCGCGACAAGTCGCCCCGGTATGTAGAAGCCTTAAGGGTTCCTTTTTACCATTTTGGTACGGAACCCTAAAAAGTGAAAATAATGTTTTAACAACAATAGTGTGTGCCTCACGGCTGCGCCAAAAAGGTACATTTCAGCATTAATGCCAGACGGATGATGTCTAGCGTGTCGTGCCGGACGTAAAGAATAGCACCGCCCTATTTCTTCCCGTAAGTGTCGTAAAAGGAGACTAAAGACACTTACTAGAGAATGAGCAGCAGCGTTCTCTATGCATTTTAACACCGTACTGCGATCGCCAACCCGCCCGCCAAGCGTGGCGATTATGGCAACCCTCCTTTTGAGGGAGGTCTATGTCCAGCAGTGGACGTCTTTCGACTGAAATATTGAATAATGATGCGTTGTTTGTCAGTAAGTGAATAATTTGTAAGATTTTCATTAAGTAGAAAAGCCCATACTGTCACACTTCTGGCAAAGGCTTCCTCCACTCTATCCATTTCTCTCGGTTGATTGTTGTTGTGGTCCAATTTCTCGTGAAGCAGTTTAGTTCGTCCCGTCATGTTAGTCTGGGTCTTCCACAGTGAACCGCACATCATTGGTAACAATTGCGCTACTAAAGTCACCGTTACTGCTACGACTTATTGGCGCTGTCAATATCAATGATGTGCAATTGAGTGTACCTAGTGTTACTTGTCAAAGCGTTTGTTGCTTTGAAAAGTATTTAGAATTTTTGAACCTATTTTACTTAACTATGGAAACGAAAATACTGATAATTGTTAAAGGAAAATAAATGGAACAAAGCTTTTGCAAATACATTTATAATAACTTAATATTATAATTACGAAAGTGAGTTTTTTTTTATTTGTTACGCTTTCACGCTAAAACGGCTTAACAGATTCGTATGAAATTTGGCACATGGATAGATGTGCCAAATTTAAAATCCAATCTGGATTACGACTTAGGATACTTTTTATCCCGATATTCCCACGGAATCGAGACTTATACGGGTGTAACCGCGGGGCACAGCTAGTATTACATAATTTTAAATGACAAACAACACCGTAGGTTAGCACACTCTCCAAGGCTGCTAAAAACTGTGACGTATCATCGTGATATCCGCAAAACTACTGAATATAGGCTTACTTAATAGGTTGCTAACACAATCAGTATTGCATATGGAATATTTGTATTATTGGCTTCTGTTAGCTAGGCCATTTGATGATCATAGTGTACCGGCATCAAGATCATATATGTTTTTTTACTGCGGAAAATTAACAATTTAGTAATCTGTTAAGTTCCGCCGCTAACGCGTGTGACACTATATGAGTTCATCCAAATCACGTTGCGAAATGACCGCCCACGTCCATATTTGGCAGAGCTCTCCTTTGAAGCATATCCCATGCGTGCTCAATGGAATTCAAGTCTGGCGATTGAGCAGGCCATGGTAGGGACGTTGATATTAGCTGCGGCAAGTGTGTTTGCAACGACTCTCACAGTGTGTGGACCGTAATTCTATATACAGTGGATTTGCATTGTCATGCATAGGCAGAAATGAAGCACTTTTGGTCAAATTGGGTCCGCAAAGGAATGACATCTGATACAAATGTGGCGGCATCTACATCGCCACATGTGAACTACACATCACACTGACGCCACGCAAAATCCTGCATCAGATCATCGTCATCATCGTTTCAGTGTAAATCTGTGCATTGAGATTTTCTCTAACCCAAATCAGTTTGGTTCTTCCGTCGATCCAAATACCTGCCCATATCATGATAGTTCCACCACTGTATGCATAGAGCTGGCATGATTTTAAACGTTCTTGGCGTCCAGGGTTCCTCCAATACCATGTACGTCTGTAACTGGCCTCATACCACAGCGAGATTCGTCAGAAAACCCTACTAAATGCCACTCTTCTTCTGCCCAATTTGTGTTCACGAGCCCATTGTAAAAGGGCTCTGTGATTGCGGGGTTCAATAGGCAGTACACTCCTTCGGGAACGGAGATTAACTTTACACAAGCGATTTCTTGTGGTTTGATCGCTTATTATCCCTGAAGAGCTATGAAGCCTCTCGTAACCAACATCATCGCGGTCATTGTATGATTTCGTCGAGCAGTTATTTGTATATAAACGACCTTGTCTGCGTCTGGCGATGCTAGCTCGTCCTCCATGTCGCTCTGCCACGCTGCCAGTGATGTGGTAATGTGTTCTAAGTCGACTTACAACACTCTGCGTAATGCCCAGAATGATTACTACAGCACGTTGCAGAGAACCAGCTTCCAACTTTCCCACGGCTCAGATAATTTATTTTCGGCTCAAATTACGTCTTATCTTCATAAGAACGTTGTTTTGTATTGATTCCACTCAAAAGTGTGACAGAAATTTTACTGATTTGGCCTCAAACCCGTTGCAGGATTATAAAGGAATACGACTTAACAGAAGATTTTCATCTTTTGACCGAAATTAAAAAACTGTTCCCTTTTCAAATCATGAAACTTACTAAAAAGTATCCATAGAAGCTACAAAAAAATCTAAAAAACTAACAGATTTTTTTGTAACTAGCAAAAACGTGCTTGATCCTTAGACACTTCTGATGTGTGTATGTTAGGGTTGGCTTCCAGTCTTAACCGAATGCAGCTGAATACCTCCACAATCCAGTTACTGGGTACGCCGATACCCCTTGGCAAAACTGGTTGTCAGACTTCCGGGCTTCAAGACTACCCGTAACGATTGTCAAAGATCAACGAATGATAGCCGGGACCAACACCGTAACGTGCTTTCTAAGGCACGAAGGGATCTCTGTATGAAATGGATGGTCACCCATCTACGGACTGACCTCGGCAAGCGTTGCTTAACTTTGTAGATCGACCCGTGCGGCTGTTATTATAGCTACGAATCTCTTATAGTTAGAAAGAAAAAATACAATATTTAGCAAAGACTAAAAGGCACACAACACAATAAAACAAAGGAAACAAATAAAAGTGTAAATAAAAAAAAACTTTTTACAAAAAAAATTATAACCGACTACCAAAAATAACACTACAAAGTGAAAAATTACTTTAATTTCGGAAGTCGGTGTCTTTGGATCTGTATTTGAGTTTTTTGTCACCGACTTCCGAAAATAAAGTTATTTTTCACTTTGTAGTGTTATTTTTGGTAGTCGGTTATAATTTTTTTTGTAAAAAGTTTTTTATTTTTCACTTTTTAGTGGATCAGTTTTGAATTTATCTAAGTTACAATAGCCTAATGTTAACTGCTCATCACCTTTTACAAAATATTGCTTTTCCCGATGCTGGAACGTTGATTGTTGAGGAGTACTCCAGGGAAGAACCAGGAGAACAGCCACTGACCATATGCATAGTGACGAGCATTAATTGCTTAATCGCAACCCGTTAAATAGGTACTCATTATTATATTGTTCCGGTGGCCATCTGTAGTCTTCATCATCAGTTCCACTTCACAAAATGGTGCTTTCCGAGAGCAAATGCACGAGTTACTACAAAAAATACCCAAATCGCTATAGGTTTGCATATAAAATTTGAGGGTTTCCCTCGATTTCCATGGGATTCCCTCATCAGATTCTGATGTGGTGGCAATGGGACCACCTCGGGAGTGTACCCTTTTAAACAAAAAAAAAATTTTCAAAATCGGTTCATAATTGACGGAGTAATCGCGTAACAAACATATAAAAAAAAAAAAAACATACAGGCGAATTGAGAACCTCCTCCTTTTTGGAAGTCGGTTAAAAAATTAAGAAATTTGCAGGAAAGTGTGCCTCACGGCTGCGCCAAAAAGGCCCAGTTCAGGAAAAATGCCAGATAACTAGTGCCTGACCAACTGGACCTGAAGTGTGAGGTGACGGATTTAAATCAGTTTCATACTGAAATGTCTGTGTGTATACTTAAATAAAAAATTGTTTTGAAGATAGTAATACTTAATAACGAATATTTTAATAGTTAGTGTCATTGATGTAGATATTAAATAGGATGATAAGTACGCGCTCCTCGATGTGGACCGCATAAATTAGGTAAAAGAACACAATGGACCTACATTACGCTCGGTTTGCGGGGAATAACCGAATCGTAGTTTGTTTCCGAGTTGTTATGGGTACGTAACAGTGACAATTATTGCTATCTCGTTCCCGCTATAGCCCGCGTAATGTCTCTCTATTTCGGTTGTCGAGCACATGACGCACGACATCGGGTCCATTTAATATTTACGTGATGTTAGAGAGTGGCCTATCTTCGTATTATTAATACATCAATGGTTAGTGTGATATTATATAATTGCAAAACAAAAACAATACCTATATGATAAATAAATAAACGAGATGGATAATAAAATAATTCAATACCTCATTAAATAATTCTTACATTTTTCCACGGATGGAAACCAGAATGTTCCGGATTAGTTTCTTAGTAAACATCGCGTGTGGCAGGTGTGTGTTGTATTTCATAAGCCATTGTTAGGTGACATGTATTGTCTCCGCGTTGCCGATGCCACAATACTATCCACTGCTAATGTTTACAAACCAAGTGAACCGAATGTGTAGTGTAATAATAAACTTAAGAACACAGTCAAGTCCTTCGCAACGTACAGTCGGCCTTAAGAGCGTTTACACCTTAGAGCATTTCATACAAACTTTCAAGCCCTTGTTTTTCGAATTTACTGAACCAATTTTAATGAAACTTCTTGAGCCTAATGTTAACGGCTATTGTAACTTGGATAAATTCAAAACTGACCCACTAAAAAGTGAAAAATAAAAAACTTTTTACAAAAAAATAATAACCGACTACCAAAAATAACACTACAAAGTGAAAAATAACTTTAATTTCGGGAGTCGGTGTCTTTGGATCTGTATTTGAGTTTTTTGCCACCGACTTCCGAAATTAAAGTTATTTTTCACTTTGTAGTGTTATTTTTGGTAGTCGGTTATTATTTTTTTGTAAAAAGTTTTTTATTTTTCACTTTTTAGTGGGTCAGTTTTGAATTTATCCAAGTTACAATAGCCGTTAACATTAGGCTCAAGAAGTTTCATTAAAATTGGTTCAGTAAATTCGAAAAACAAGGGCTTGAAAGTTTGTATGAAATGCTCTCAGGTGTATACGCACTTAATAAAAACTTATAAGAATAACAACCGACTCGCAAAAAAAACACTACAAAGTGAAAAATAACTTTAATTTCGAAAGTCGGTGTTTTTGGTTTTGTATTATCGTTTTTCGCCATCGACTTCCGAAACTTTTTTGGAAATCGATTGTTTTTTTGTTTTAATTCATTAGGTACCTAATATCTAGAAGTTGTTATCTAAGTACATTTCAGTTTAATTCTGAATACTTAATTAATTACATCAATAATTGTCTACAATATTTATTTTCCTTAATATTGTATCAATGTGTAACTACAAAACATAATTATTTTACACATTGGGTACCTACTTTATTATAGCTAATCATTGATCAATGAGGAGCTAATTGAGGATCAAATGGGGCGCGGGGGAGCGCGTTTCCATTTTCCATACACGGCCGGGTTGGCCATTTTTTCCAAGATGTTTTCCAGCTAGTTATTATCATAGGCTTGTTTTCATCATCATCATTAGCTTACGGCAGTCCACTGCTGGACATAGGCCTCTCCAATTGCACGCCATTCAACTCTGTTCTCGACAACTCACATCCAGCTGCCACCAGTCACCCTGCGAAGATCGTCGCTCCACCTAGGTTGAGGGCGTCCTACCTTACGTTCACCGATTCGCGGGCAGTTCTTTCATACACCGTGGCATTTTAATCGTCTTAAAACGGCAACCCACTTCACTTATCCAATGACTACTAATCATTCATAAAATATAAAAATATTTTATGAATGATTTTATTTTTATTAACATTAGAATAATTAAAAAATATTATTCGATAAGACGCATGATGTAGTTTGAAACACCCTGTTATGAGCGCGGTGCGAGCCTTGCACTCCATTCCCCGCCGCCCTTGGAACGCAAGGCTCGTAACAGGCTGTTTCAAACTACGTCATGCGTCATAATGTTTTTTTTTTTTAATTATGCAAATGATAATAAATATTTTTTTCTTTTATGAATGATTAGTAGTCATTGGATACATGAAGTGGGCTTCCGTTGTAAGACGACTAAAATGCCACGGTGTATAGAGAAGGAACTGACAGGATCGCCATGTTGGTTCGGCTTGTTTTTGATTTCAGACCATTTAATTTATGTCCCGTTTCAGTCAGACCTTGTCATCAATGTGTTTCCTTAAAAACATTTCGATGCTTATTTAAATAATTTGTGATTAAATGTGTAGTTCTGCGAAAATGTTACTCCCACGTTTACTATTGAACTAATTAGTAATGTTATAATGATGTTTACTTGCAGAGTCCAACAGGATGTGGGCGAGTGCTTCCTTTGTCGGGGTGCTCATTATCATCGGGCTGCCTCTCTGGTGGAAGACTACGGAAGTCTACAGGTATGACATGTCAATTAGAGCGGCAGAAGGGACGAGAGGAAGGGTCGTGAGAGTCCTGAACTCACGTACAACTATCTCCTGCAACCTGCTAGTTGTCCAACTTGGTCTATTGGTTCAAAGTGCAGCTGCTGTGACCATGAGGGTTCGATCCCAGGTCTTGCAGTGCGATTGGGGGTTTTATTGAGGAAATTCTCAATAGCAGCCCTAAATTTCTCTTTGCAATAGCCATTTATAAGCTCTCCCCCAGATCCAAACCTCTGCAAAAGCTAATTCTGGGAAAAAGGCGTTAGTTACGCTTATATGGGGTATGTATGGGTGACGAAGCAAAATGAGTATGCAAGGATCGTATTTGTAACAATTTGTAGTTCTTACCTAACCCAAAGGAAAAAAACGTTAGCTATGGTCGCACTGGCCAGTGCAAAGTGTGCTCAATCACCAGTAAAAATTTGACGAGACAGTTGAGCCCAACAGGAACTTAGTTTGTAATTAATAGGTAGGTACTGAAAATCTTAGAAACTCAAACTCTATCCCCCTTATTACAAAACAAGGTTTATCTTCAGACCCAGGTTTAAAACATGGAGCCATTATTAAATTTCGAACTATATTCCGACTATGGTATAGTTCCTAAACACAAAACTGACAACTTAGTACCGAACTAAGTTTTTAGTTTTGTATAAAGAACGGTATTTCAATCGCTGCTACGTTCTTATTACAAAAACTGGCTCCATGGTTTAAGCCATGTCAAAATTTAAATCTTGTTTTGTAATAAGGCGGTAAGCATTTATTTCAATTAAACCATTCACAGGCACTTTTGAATTGTCTAGAAGTCGGTCGGTTACAGATATGAAGCTAGTTGCCCATTCCAAATAGTAGGTTCCTATGGAGAAGAACGGGCAAAAAACTCCACGGACACTTCACATTGAAATTATACATGTGAGAACGATGCAAAACGTCAGAAGCGTCCGTGATAAAAAGATAAAAAACAAAAAAAAAGCAATTCCAAACTAAAATAATTAAAGAAAGAAAGAAAGAAAAATGCGTTTATTGGCATTACAGCAAAAAAAAAATACACCTTAAAGGTGTATTTTTTTTTTGCTGTAATGCCAATAAACGCATTTTTCTTTCTTTCTTTCTTTAATTATTTTAGTTTGGAATTGCTTTTTTTTTGTTTTTTATCTATTACAAAAACTGGCTCCATGGTTTAAGCCATGTCAAAATTTAAATCTTGTTTTGTAATAAGGCGGTAAGCATTTATTTCAATTAAACCATTCACAGGCACTTTTGAATTGTCTAGAAGTCGGTCGGTTACAGATATGAAGCTAGTTGCCCATTCCAAATAGTAGGTTCCTATGGAGAAGAACGGGCAAAAAACTCCACGGACACTTCACATTGAAATTATACATGTGAGAACGATGCAAAACGTCAGAAGCGTCCGTGATAAAAAGATAAAAAACAAAAAAAAAGCAATTCCAAACTAAAATAATTAAAGAAAGAAAGAAAGAAAAATGCGTTTATTGGCATTACAGCAAAAAAAAAATACACCTTAAAAACTATAAATAACACAGAAAACAATTAATTATAATGCCAAAAGGGCCTCAGCTCAGCATAATGTCAGATGACAACACAAGGTGTACCACCTGACGCTGATCTTCAGCTGCAACCCACGAGTGCCATACGCTAGAATAATAAACACATAGGGAAGTGTGTGTCCGTTAATTAATTGAGAGTAAATTAAAGGTGATAATATAAAAAAGCTCGAACAAAATAAAATCAAATGTTGTGACATACATGTGTGTGAGTGTTGTGTTTAATGTAAAACTAAAATAAATACCCACTATCTGTGTATTAACTATATTAAAAAATTATAATTTTTTTTTTTAAAACGTTGCCCCACACTAGGAGTTTCTCCTGTATTGTGGGTGCGTTTACAAACATTTAAACTCACATACACAAACAGCCAGACCCGGAACAACTACTTGTAGGTCATACAAATATTTGTTCCGTGCGGGAATCGAACCCGCGACACGCAGCGCAGCAGCCAATTGCTTAACCACTGCGCCAACCGTGTCGTCAAGTCAAGTCAAATAGAAAGTACCTATCTTAAATGCAAATACGTGATTAAAAATAAGCCGTGGCAGCTAAGAGATGACCAGTCCCAACTGACAGCGCCCGTTCACGAACATGACGCATGCATCCAACACCATTCAGCTCAAACATTTTGAAGGGAGCTAAATGATCCAACACACAGAATATAATAATATCTACACTAGCTTCTTCCCGCGACTCCGATCGTGTAGAAAGCGTAAGATACAGAATATTCTAAACTAACAGCCACATTTTTATAAAGCTCTTTCGGCCCCCAATCCTCCACTCTATGGGGCCTCAATCAACGCTAGTGGACATTTTATTTTTGAAGAATCTACTTCAGTTTAGTTCATATTTTTTATGTATCAGATAATTTTCTTCCTTCCATAATATTCATTAATATATCAGTTTCAACTCGGTCGGCCCGTAGGAACAGAGAAAAAAAAAGAGTGTGCTTTAGACTACACGACTGAAGTAAAACAGAAATCACCGTTCGCGTAACGCTAGCAAAAGAAGTTTTACTTCAAACCTCCCTCACAACTTCCGTTCGGCTCGCCCGCTCTCGTCACGCATTCACCAGCTTACTCCCCAAGTCAAGCGTGCGTAAAGAAGTTTTACTTCAAAAAAGCGGCAGTCTTGTGAGTGTATAAACAGCCAGTGTGAATTTAAAAAAAAAACTTTTTTATAAAAAAAACAACCGACTTCCAACAAAAACACTAAAAAGTGAAAAATAACTTTAATTTCGGAAGCACATAACATAACATCACGCCTTGTTTCCTCGAAGGGTAGGGCAAAGGTGTACCTGTAGTACACCCACATTTAATATTATATTTAATTAAATTTCGGAAGTCGGTGTCTTTGGTTTTGTATTTTCGTTTATGGCCACCGACTTTGTTATGTGCTTCCGAAATTAAAGTTATTTTTCACTTTTTAGTGTTTTTATTGGAAGTCGGTTGTGTTTTTTGTAAAAAAGTTTTTTATTTTTCACTTTTTAGTGGTACCTACCCCACACCAATTCGTATACTATTACTTGCTATGAAAACAACAGAGACAGGAAGTTTTATTTTACACCCCTTAAGGGGTTAAATCTTCAAAAATCGGTTTAGTAATTTAGCGGTTACCTACGTCATAATAACTATCTGTGTGCCAAATAGCCCAATCAATTCAGTGATTTCAGCTTTGTGTTGATAGATCAGTCAGTAAGTCATTGTATGTATTAAATCTATAGTGTAATTCGACATGTTACGACGACCCCAAATTAATTGGGATTAGGGCAGGAAACTGATGATGAAGTATTCAGGCTAAGTTTCAAGTTAATAGATCAACGAAAGAAGATTTTTTTCATACAAACTGTATCCATCCCCCTTTACACCCCCAAAGAGGTTAATTTTTAAAGTGGTTTGCGCCTTTTCCATTATTTGACATAGAGGTTATACCAATTTTCGAGTTAATCAAGCCACGTAGTAAAATCCTCTCTTGTAAAATTGACTACCCCTTTTCACCCCGTTATGGGTAGATTTTCGAAAAACGCTGATACAAGTTGTTCTTCATTTTTGGTCTTAAGTATAAATACTGAGTTTCGAGTTGATCGGACCGCGCGTTAAAATTCTTCTATACAAGCTTTGACATCCCATCCGTTGAAGTTAAGTTAACAAAAAAATATAAACTTTATAATTTACTTACGTAAGTATTCGTCCAAGTTTCAAGTTTATTAACCCTAGGAATAAGATTTTTCATGCAAACAAAACCCCCCGTTTTCCACCCTTAAAGGTCAAATTTCCAAAAACCCCTTCTTAGCGGATGTCTACGTGCCAAATTTCAGGCCAATCTGTTCAGTGGTTTGAGCTGTGTTGATAGACCAATCAGTCCCGGTTTCATTTTATATGTACATATGGCTAGATATATATATATTGAGAACCTCCTCCTTTTTTTTAGTCGGTTAAAAATCATTTATAGCCAGAGTGCATCTCATGACAATTCCAATAAGACCAAACACGGGTAGGATACATTTTTTTTTAAAGGAGTTCCAGTGCCTACCATCCGGCTTCATCATCAAATCAGATTGATGGTACCATTTTGATCAGAACTATTTATTTAAATTTGCTTCGCTTAACTATCTTAATCCAGATATCTCATCGCCACCCGTGAATTACGTATCACTGAGAAGTTCCGGTGGCCATCTGTGGCCTTCTTCATCTGTTCCACTTCACCAAATTATACTTTCTGAATGCAAATGATTGACTTGTTGATGAAAATATAAAAATTGCTATAGGTATGCCTATAATATTTGAGGAGTTCCCTCAATTACTCATGGATCCCAACATCAAAACTGTTGGGGAGTTTTGCAGAGATAAAACACAGGAAATAGTGTAAAGCATATAATAGGTGTAAAGGTACTCAGAACAAATATGTAACAATGGAATCTCGTACAAAACCATATGTCAACTATTAGCTAGATAGCTTTCTATCTAGCCAGTCTAAGTATTTACATGAAGGTGATATATCTTCAACACACCACCTCAACTCATGTACGATACGATTCACAAAAATAAACCTATCTTTACTTTCGCAGACACAATCCTAACGCACTTGTTAGTAACTCGTGTCTTACGCGAGGTAAAGGTTTGGTGAGGACATCTGCCAACATCTTATCAGTTGACAAATATTCCAACGTTATAGCTTTATTGTAACGTAGCACATCCCTTATAAAGAAATGTTTAATATCAATGTGCTTACTTTTCGCATGATGTATACCATGATCCTCAGCAAGCCAAATAGCACTTAAATTATCAGCATGCATTCTTACCTTACAGAGTTGATATAAACCTAGTTCTTTCAACAGGCTATTCAAATACACAGCTTCTTTCATAGCTTCTGCCAAACTCACAAACTCAGCCTCACAAGTAGATTTTACGAGGGCGGCCAACATGTCCTTTCTGAATCCTTGGCCTTCCAGTACCTCTTTTTAAAATAAGGTTTCTATCACCAATTCCAGTAGATTCTGTATTATCTGTACTTCCTTCATCAATCACTGGCACATTCGAATAAATATCTAATGGAATTTCATCTCTTGAAGGTTCATCATTAAATAGCACATGCGACTGTTCTTTAGTTTGGATTTCTTTATCAACGGTCTTTCTCACAACACTCTTTTCACATTGTGGTTCAATTAGTGATTCATTTGAGACCTTATACTCAGTTTCAGTTAGTTTACCTTTCTGAAATTTTACATCTCTCGACACTACGATTCTTCTACTCTCAGGTATCCATATTTTGTAGCCTTTAGAATCAGGTGGATAACCCACAAAAATGCCGAGTGAACTTCGTGCTGCAAACTTATCCTTACCTGGTTCCTTTTCCAAGACGTGTACTTTCGTGCCAAATGTTTTTAAATATTTGACATTCACAGGTCTCTCAAACCATTTTTCGTATGGGATTTCACCATTCAGACTGCTAGTTGGGCACCTATTACGCAAATAGCATGCAGTAGCTACAGCTTCTGCCCAAAAACTTGGTGAAATGCCTGACGATAAGATCATGCACTTTGCCATCTCAATTAACGTACGGTTCATCCGTTCCGCGATGCCGTTACTTTGAGGTGAGTATGGCGTCGTAAAACGTCTCTTAAGGCCTTGATTTTCTAAAAATTCATCGAAAAATTTATTTTTGTATTCAGTTCCGTTATCCGTATGTAAACATTGTATTTTTCGTCCTGTCAAATTTTCGACATGACATTTGAAAATTTTAAACTTTGACAATACGTCACTTTTATTTTTCAGCATAAAAACTTCACACCAATGAGTACAGTCGTCAATAAAAGTAACAAAGTATTTATTTCCGCCATTCGATTGAACTCTCATTGGACCTACCACATCAGAGTATATTATTTGCAACTTCTCATTGCAGCGTGAACTGGATTTCACAAAAGGCAACGACACCATTTTCCCTTTAGCACACACATCACAATCATGCAAGTTACTATCGATCTTTATTGGATCAATATCTGATTTCTTCAGTACTTTCATAAGATCCCTAGCATTCAGATGTCCTCATGCCATCGATACAGATCAACTCTTTCACTACATACCACAGAAGCTGAAGCGTCCAGCTTCCTCAAGTAATAAAAATCACCTCGTCGATCGGCGGTCAGTTTTACCTCACCTTTTTTAACAGCATAGGCAACGTCTCGCTTGAACGTGACTTCACAGCCTCGTTCAGTAAGTTGGGCGAAGGAAATTAAATTACTACGTAAATCGGGAACCAATAGGGTATTTTCAAATTGAATTTTACGCGTTCGATCATCATTGCATGCTAATAACTTAACTGTACCTTTACCTTGCACGGTTGTCAAAGAATCTGTGGCTAATTTTAATTTTTGACTCGCAGGGAGTATCTCAGCAAACCTTTCCGCGTCATTGCACATGTGAGAAGTGCAACCACTATCAAAAATCCATTCCTGACGGCGCTTCGCATCAACAGCAATGCGGCAGTCATCTGAAACATGATTTATGGTTAAAGCTTCACAACTTTCATGACTAGTGCTTGACTCCACACATCGGGTTTCTTGAGTCTTCTCCCTTTTCTTTGTGCAGTCCGATGCCTTATGGCCAAAATTGTGGCATTTAAAACATTTAAACTTAAATGTATTTCCAGTCGTTTTCTTCGGATGTTTGTCCAAATACATGGCGCCTTCTATCTTGTCAATTTGAGCGTTTCCTCTTGAACTATCCTCTTCGATGATTTTAACTCTTAGTTGTTCTGGCTTTGTGAGTTCATCTCTAGACTCTATGGCACATATAAAGTTTTCGTAACTTCCCGGAAGACTATACAACAACATGATCGTTAACAAATCATCATGGATTTTTATATCCATTTCTTCTAATTTGTCGACAGCTCCAAAAAAAGAATCAAGGTGCTCACATACCTTTTGGTTTTCACTCATCCTTTGTAACATGAGCCTTTTCATTAAATTCGCTTTTTTTGCAGGTCCTCTTGATGCAAACAAGCTCTCTAATTTTAACCATACCTCTCGTGCAGTTTCCACCCTTTTTACATGACGAACTACACTCGGATCTAATGCCAATATCAACTCAGACTTTGCTTTTCTGTCAGCCGTCTTCCATGTCAATATAGCAGCATCGGTCGTAGGTTTTGGCTTTTCTCCACTTGCTTGCACTTGCTTCCACCTGTACCTTCCAACTGTCGTAGTTGTCCTTCGTTAATAATTCTATTCGTACATTCGAAGTCATTTTTCTTCCCACATGTACTTTACCAATTTCGAATTATTTTCACAACATACAACAAATACACTTTACTGCTCTGGGCTTTACTGCTCTGGGCCCATAACCTTTGTTGGGGAGGTTTGCAGAGATAAAACACAGGAAATAGTGTAAAGCATATAATAGGTGTAAAGGTACTCAGAACAAATATGTAACAATGGAATCTCGTACAAAACCATATGTCAACTATTAGCTAGATAGCTTTCTATCTAGCCAGTCTAAGTATTTACATGAAGGTGATATATCTTCAACAAGAACTGGATTTTGAAAAAAATGGGACCAATCTGGAAGTATATCCTTTCAATTAAAAAAATAATTTTCCAAATCGGTTCATAAACGACGGAGTTCTGATGTAACAAACATTAAAAAAAAAAAAAAAAAAAAAATACAGACGACTTGAGAACCTCCTCCTTTTTGTGAAGTCGGTTAAAAATACGTATTAAGCGGGACGGCCCGCGGCGGTGACTCGGTGTGTTCCATGTTCAAAATTTAAACAACTTCCGTTCGCCTCGCCCGATCACGCCTTTCGTAACGCTCTCGTCACGCATTCACCAGCTTACTCCCCAAGTCAAGCGTCGTGCATAAAGAAGTTTTACTTCAAAAACCGTTTTCAATATTGGACAGGAAACGGACCTTTTCCAGTCGTTTTTTTTTTTTTCAAAACTATTCAGAACTCAGCTGAAACCTACTAAGGGTGGGGGATTACTGGGTCTACCACCAACACATAGGTACCAATATTATGTCCCCGGCCTACCTCGTTTAGGAGATATGGAACTTAAAAAAAAAAATGTTGTCCAAATAAACAAATTTGGCTTTAGAGATATAGTTTCTTTTATAATGCCAGAAATTTCTTGCCCAAGGAGCATTTTTAAACCTAGCAGTGTATTTACAGAGGATTTTAATAAAATTTGTACTGTTATTTGCTAATACTTACTTCATTTTATTTTAAACCAAATTGTGTTTATTTGTGAATATTTCTACGAAATACGAATACTATGAACAGAACACCTGCTACATCAATAAAACCCTTATAACTCCATAATTAACTAAAAGGCTGATAGTAGATATCGTGCAAATGATTCCATTCAACTAATTCCATCCAAGAATTTATACTGCTGATGATGATATAGATATAGGTGACAGCAATTAAACAACGGTGTCCTGTTTTATTGCCGTCACCCATCATCTATTATCATTAGCGTTCATTCCGCATATTTCTACGAATATCGTGTACTTGTAGATCCATGAAACCCGCATAAAAAGTTGATTTTTTCAAAAATAAATGTGCAGTGGCCGACCGATTGAAATAAAATAAAATCGTTCATTCTGTAAATAGGATAACGATTCCGTTATCCTATTTACAGAATGAACGATTTTAAAAATTTTACACGTAATATTAAAAAAATAAGCTACAAACTCAGGGGTCGGTCTCTTTTAAAGTCCAGACATAATCTTGGTCAGATCATGTGAGGACCATGTAGATCCGTGTCTGAAATGGTCTTTGAGGAAAGACCACACTTTGAGTGGACCTGTCCAATCAGTGCAAGTATTTGTCAGTAGTCGTGCAGCTCAACTCAAGGCGTAGCCCGCGAAATTCAAATTTTCTTACTTTTTTTGCAATTTGCAGCTCAGTAACACGTCTAAAGTCAACGCCATGAGACGAGATAAATTTCATACTTTGGGATTTAAAACTTTAACTGAAATTGCGTATGGTTCAGTTTCCATTGCAACTAAAATTATTTTATGACGTTTAGCGATAATTTCTTCATTCATAAATCAACTTAGAAATCTTGAGTTTAAAGTTGATAGTTGTATAATCTGCAATTTTATGTATTTATAGCTTCTCACGACGGTTACTTTATATGATTCGCGGCAGGATTCAGATTCGCCGCGTAAAACATGCTAACGGCGCGGCGCCCCGCGCCTCCTCGTCTTGCGCTCATTGATAATAATTTTGCATTAGGTACCTAACCGTACGGCGATTGTATTGTAAGTAATTAAATGGTGATAACATTTTCCATCACGCTTAAATATTTTTGGGAAAAAATATAACATGGTGTAAAAATGATGAACTGAATCGATTTCAATCGATTCAGTTCCTTATTCTGAACAAACTATATTCAGGTTTCGCATATATATACTAAAAATTATGTTGTATATAGATAGATATAGATTATGTATCTACATTCCTACTACTTAGTATTCTTGATTAGCTACATAAATAAACTAAGACTAATGAAAAGATTAAAATTATTAACCGGGACCGTGTCGCTAGGGCTTCCATTACGTAATTACGCAATTACGTAATTACGAACTCATTTTAAAGTATTTTCAATTCCGTAACTGAAGATGTCAATTCCGTACTTACGTAATTATTGGTATCATTAATCAATCAAAATAGTCAACTAATAAAAAAGCATTATACGTACACATTTATAATGTGGCAACACTAAACGATATAACTACATCGAAACTGTACAAACAGGGTATTCCCCGCAGTTTGTTTTTATTTTTTGTTAAATCTTGCAAAAAATAGTTCTAAGACGTACAGAATAGAGTTCAAATATATCAACTTGGCGAGTCGGCAGGGCCGGGGAGTCCCTGTCGAAAAGTCCCTACGACCACGGGGAACTACTATGCTCTTCACTTTCTTAACTAAAAAGAAATTGTAGTTTCATTGCTCAATTGTCGGTTGTTCAGTTCACATCGCTCTCGACACAGTTGACACTTGTTCGATTACTTAATTAAAAGTTGGTGGTAAATGCGCGCAAATATTAACAATTTGTCGCAGTTGTATCTTTATCGTGGGTGACTTTGAGTGTGTGGATTATCTCTTGAAAGATGTAAGTACTTAATCCAAAGCCTGAATCAGTCTATTTAGTATTAAAAGGGCATTAAAAACCCCGTGGAGCATGCATAGTTCGTACAAAATAATTTGTAAATCAAACACTTTCTTAGGATGTATTTATTCCGATTAGATTATAGAATACCTAGGTTCCCAATTATACAATTAGTTAAGAACACTGATTGAAACATAAAATAGGTACCTACCTATAAGAAATATAAGTTACCTATCAAAAATTTGAAATTCCTCATAGCTTATCTCTAAATCGGGAATGAATGAACTAAGCATGCTCTGTCGCCTGTCGCCTATTATAGAAGATAAAAACGTTAAGTGTTTACGTTTGTTATGACTTGGCAACTATGTTTATCCAATATAATTATTATTAACCTAACTCCCTTTTATTTTTTTCAGGTCTTCTTCAAATAAGACTGTATACAAAGAGTTTTTGAACAAACGCACACAAAGCTCTATCTGGGAACATTTCTTGAGAGCTGATAATGGGCAGTGTTGAATGTAAGCATTGCAAAAAAATTTTGAAAACTCCTGGTGGCGCAACTGGAGCGTTACACACTCACATGCGTGCCAAGCATATCGGAGAGATGCCGCAAGAGCAGAATTCGCAAAGGCCGAGTACATCAACGTCTAATAGTGTTCAAATTCAAACACGAAAGCGTACGAATGAACCTTCACAAAAGAAAATTAAACTCACTGATTATTTTTCAAATATGGAGGTTCGAGTGGCCAGAATGGCTGCATTAGATGGGATACCATTGAGAACATTTTGTACTTCAGAAGATCTGAGATATCTTTTTAAAAACTCTGGCTACGATATGCCGAAATCTTCTACGACTATAACGCAGATAATTCTAGAACAGAGTGATAACACAAAAAACAAATTGAAAAATCAATTGAAAATTATGAAGTCTGAAAATAAAAGATTTACAATCACGTTTGATGAGTGGACGTCTACCCGTAATAAAAGGTATATGAATATAAATATCCACAATAAAGACTTTAATATGTCCAAATATAAAAATTTGGGACTTGTACGGATACAGGGATCAATGCCAGCTGAAGTAGGCACTCAATTATTACAGCAGCATTTGAGTGACTTCGGTTTAAGTCTGGAAGACGACATAATTGCTTTCACAACAGATGGAGCAAGTGTAATGGTCAAAATGGGTAGAAATTTTGACGGCCACCACCAATTGTGTTTGGCTCATGGGATACAACTAGCAGTCTTGGATGTTTTATATAAAACACAAAAATCTCCAGAACCTGAAGTCCAGGAGGATGTCTCAAATACCAGTGCTGAAGAAACAGAAGAAATTGAAGAAGATGAGGATGCGTTTATTGTAGAATCGACCAGAGTTCCAGAATCGGAGTTTTTATACAAAGGTACTATAAAAAAATTAAGAGATCTAATAAAATCTTTTAAAAACTCCCCTTTGAAAAACGATTTGTTGCAAAAGTACATTTTAGAAGAACATGGTAAAAATATTGACCTAATACTAGACTGTAAAACGCGATGGAACAGCTTGTCAGATATGGTAGGCCGATTTCTCAAATTAAAATCATGCGTTTTTAAGGCGTTATTAGATTTGAAATCAAATGCAAAATTTACAGACGAAGAGTTAAAAGACCTTCACGACATTCATTACAGCTTGGATGTAATAAAAACTACAGTTTTGTCATTATGTCGCCGTGATTCAAATTTATTGACGGCCGACGCTGCGCTTCGATTTATGCTAGATAAACTTGATCTTCAGTCAAACGATCTCAGTGGAAAACTAGCCACATCTCTTAGAAAGAGAATAAAGGAAAGGCGAACAAATGTATTCGGTGTTTTGCAATATTTGCATAACAATGAGGAATTTTTTAAAACTGCTGCCACAAAATATTTCACGAATACCATCGTCGGATGATATACGAATGTACATAGTGGAACTGTTGGAACGGTTGAAATATAATTCTACTCAAAAAAGTACAAATTCACAACCACAATCGAGAGCATCGGACGCAATTGCTACCAGTGACGATGATGACGAGGAGTTGACAATCGCACAACAGTTAGACAAAGAAATAAACAAAGTGACTGTTAATAAACCGATTTCAACAGTAAACACAGATCTCCATTCCATTATTAGGGTAGAAATGTGCATTTACGATAGCGCTGGCGGCGGTCGCGAAGTATTTTTGACTGCAGCGTATAATTATTTGCTTTCGATAACGCCTACAAGTGTTGAAGCCGAGCGAGCCTTTTCATCCGCAGGGTATTTTTGCAATAAACTCAGAAGTTCCCTAAGTGACAAAACATTAAATGCCTTGTCATTTATGAGATCACATTTTCAAGAAGAAAGATTATATTCGGGACGAAAAAAAATGGTTTGATGTATGTACATGATATGTTCTTGAATAAATATTTTTTTGTTTAAATATTGTGTTTATTTTGATATTTCCTTGAATTTGAGATAGTAAAAGATAATTGTAAAAATTGTAGATACTCTATCAACAATATTTACAAAAACTCATAATCGATTTAAAAAAAAATAGGAAAAATTACGTAATTACGGAATTACGTAATTGGCGAAAAAAGTTGCGTAATTAGTTACGTAATTGACATTTCCGTAATTTTGGAAGCCCTACGGTGTCGCGTGTCTCGCTAATTAATACGTATGACATTTATTTGACCCTCTCAGGGCTTCATGCACTACTGATAACTGATATCAACTCTTTATTGATACAAACCAAAATTTTATAACATAATGTTTGTTATGATTCCATTATCAGCCCAATTGCTCTATGACCTCTGATAACCTTTTGTCACATTTTTATTCGTTATTTAATTTAGATAAATTACATTATCTCAAACATGCTTGGAAATTCGAGCATTATTTTGTCAAACTTCTTCGAGATAAATCGAAATTGTTGTACTGGCCAAATACGTGCGCGCAGCGGCCACCAAAAGTTGTATGAAAACCCATGTGTCGTGGTTTAGCGGCCAAATAAATTACATAGTAAACTCATATCTATCGTGTAATTTAAAAATGGAACGATCTTTTACTTCGAAACATGGCAACCAAGGAGGTAACTTATCAAAGGTTTTATTTTAATTTCGAACTGGCTTGTAAATAGAAAGCTGTTTATTGAAAAAAAAAAAAAACAAATAAACACATTGGAGCGTGAAAAACTATCGTTGTTCATCATTGAATCTGGAATTTATAAATAATTTACTTTGTTTGAATTTCCGCTCATTATTAATTGAGAAAAGCACTATACAAGCCTTGGCCACAACCCATTGGAGGACTCAAATATGTAGTTGTTTACTTATAGATTACAGGAAACCTACAAGAAGTCTGTGGTCTTAAAAAAAACATGGTAAATCTCTCAATATTGTGCGTACACACAGCTACACATCAAGCTATACATTTCCGGTTTACGCTGATCTCGCACTGTACGGAAATCCTATACCAAGCGAGATCAGCTTATACTGGAAATGTATAGCTTGATGTGTAGCCGTATGTACAAACTTTCATTTGCAGTTGGAATGCATGAGGGAACGTGTTTTTCAACTACAATGTTACGTTTGCTCTTGGGATAAATTCATCCCAACTACGGAACCCTTCATTGTGCGTGGTCCGACATGCACTTGGCAGTTTTTTTTACTGCCAAGTGAGCTGAGTAATAGGGTAAATACTTAAAATTAAGTGATTGCTTGACTTGAAGTGCACAGATTGAATTACGAAACTACTTCGAGTAATCGATAATGTCTACTTAGTTTAGCCACTCCTCTCGTCTCGGTACGAACTAAGGCCGAGATCTGCAAAGGTTAGGCGATTCACACACTGGCCCGCTATATTCTGCGGGGTTCGTGGTGACGAAGTCGAACGCGCGTGTTTGCGGGAGTGCAGATTTGCACCATCATGCAGATTTCTTCGCAGAAACGCGCGGAGCTGCAGTATAGTATACGGTGGCCCAAAGGCCTCATTTCACAGCGAGATCCATTTCAAAATATTACTTCACTAGCACTATAGCGGCCGCCCGGCCGGTCATATAAAAAAAATACTAGTCGATCTATCTGTCTGCAAACACTAGCCACAACGTAACCACATCGCAACTACTAGCGACAACGCAACCACATCGAAATTTTGTAGTTACCACAACGCAGTTGCAAGAAGCTGCAGCGACACTATTTATTTATTTATTAAAACTATATGCACAAGTAAAAAAATACTGTCAGGCATTTTCTACCAGTCAACCTTAGGGTGATGCAGATACAAAACATGGTAGTACAACATACGGGGTATATAGCTCGAACATAATTATAAAATACAAGAATAAATACTTATACATCATTGATGTATTAAATAGGAAGATATGGTTCGCGCTCCTCGATGTGGACCGCATAAATTAGGGGAAAGGACACAATCGACCTACATTACTCCCAATTTGTGGGGAATACCCGAATCGTAGTTTGTTTGCGAGTTGTTATGTATATTATGTACGCAACAGTGACAATTATTGCGATCTCGTTCCCGCTATAGCCCGCGTAATATGTCTATCTATTTCGGTTGTCGAGCACATGACGCACGACATCGGGTCCATTTAATATTTACGTGATGTTAGAGAGTGGCCTATCTTCCTATTTAATACATCAATGTAATACATAGATACAAACACATATAAACAAAAAAAAAAGTTAGCAAGCCTTACAGTAGTCGCATATGATGTGTAACATCTGACATCTCATCATCATCATCAGCCGATAGCAGTCCACTGCTGGACATAGGCCTCTCCAATTGCACGCCATTCAGCTCGATTCTCGGCAACTCATCCAGCTGCCACCAGCCACCCTGCGAAGATCGTCGCTCCACCTAGCCTGAGGGCATCCTACCTTACGTTTGCCAATTCGCGGTCTCCACTCAAGAACACGTCTACCCCAACGGTCATCGGTTCGGCTAATATGGCCGGCCCATTGCCACTTCAACTTGCTTATTCTGTGGGCTATGTCGACAACTTTGGTTCTCTGCCGGATCACTTCGTTCCGGATTCGATCCCTCAGAGAGACTCCAAGCATAGCCCGTTCCATAGCTCGCTGAGCGACCTTGAATTTATGGACCAGCCGTACCGTGAGTGTCCACGTTTCGGCTCCGTAAGTCATAACAGGTAGGACGCACTGATTGAAGACCTTCGTCTTTAGGCTCTGTGGAATACGCGACGAGAAGACTCGACGAAGCTTCCCAAATGCTGCCCAACCCAGCTGAATTCTTCTGTTAACCTCCCATCTCAAAGTTGTTTTTACCAAATTGCAAAGTTTGCCCGAGGTAAACGTATTCTCGAACAACCTCGAGAGCACCGCCATTAACAGCAATCGGTCCCGGAGTGACGTGTTCGTTGAACATAACCTTGGTTTTGTCCAAGTTCATCCGGAGACCAATGCGTACAGAAGAATCAACTAGGCCATCCAGCATCTGCTGCAAGTCATGCAGCGATTCAGCCATTATGACGATGTCATCTGCAAATCTCAAGTGTGAGATGTACTCGCCGTTGATGTTGATGCCCCGTCCTTCCCAGTTTAGCGTCTTAAACACATCCTCCAATGCGTTAGAGAACAATTTCTGGGAAATTACGTCCCCTTGTCTCACCCCTCGACGCAGGGGGATATGCCCAGTTCGCCGATCCTGAGTTTGGACGGTCATAGTCGCGTTGTCATAAAGACATCTCAGCACTTGGATGTATCGCCAGTCGACTTGGCATCGCTGCAGAGACTCCAAAACAGACCAGGTTTCGATAGAGTCAAAAGCCTTCTCATAGTCCACAAATACAAGACATAGGAGCCGATTATACTCTTCGGACTTTAGTATAATTTGTCGCACTGTGTGGATGTGGTCTATGGTACTGTATCCTCCTCGAAACCCAGCCTGCTCCGGTGGCTGAAACTCGTCGAGTCTTCTCGCTAGACGATTCGTAACGACTCTCGAAAACAACTTATATACGTGGCTAAGGAGCGAAATAGATCTGTAATTTTTCAAAAATGTTTTATCACCTTTTTTAAAAACAGAACTACCACACTCCTTCGCCACGCTTCTGGAGTTCTCCCAGAGAAAAAGACAGATCTGACATCTCACCTTGGTAATAATAATCAACTGAGCAGCGACAGAAATTAACCTCAAAATTTAAAAAGCTAAATAGGTACTGAAATATTTATTCGAATAATTATTCATTACTAGTGGTCGCCCACTGGTCGAAATTCGACCCCGTCTACTTAAAAACTATATAGTACTTACTAATTCCATGAGTACGCTAATTCCATGCTATAAAGTACTTATTAATTCCATACTATTACAAAGTAATTACTAATTCCATGCTCAAGTTGTCACTTCCTGTTACACACTTCCGTCCCTTTTAACGAAATCACTCTCACAGAAAGCTCGAGAAAAGATCTTACACATCAATAAAAAATTGTCAGGAGAAATTACGATCGGTAGAGGAGAAATCGACTCCAGCAAATCACCGATGGGATGTTTCGGCGAACTTCTGACGAATATGATTTATCACGTAACTACTGCTTGCCCACATTCCTCGCTGCGATTTGGTGTACGTGTGTTCGGGCCCTTAAATTAGTTTATGGAATTTGCTATTGTATCTACGGAACACCGGAAATACTTAATAATAAATATTTCACTGTTGCGATTCGATTAGACACTTTAATATGGTTGCTAAGCAATTTATGCTCGTCACAATGCATATGGTGAAGTCACCATCAGTTCCAGTTCTCCTGGTCCTTACCAGGAGAACTCCTCAACTAATAACGCCCCTGCATCGAGAAAAGCAATATTTTGTAAAATGTGATGAGCAGTTAACATTAGGCTATTGTAACTTAGATAAATTGTGAAAAAATTAATAATTTAAAACTTAAGTTAAAAAGTGAAAAATTACAAAACTTTTTACAAAAACCTAAATTAGATCCAAAGACTCCGACTTCCGAAATTAAAGTTATTTTTCGCTTTGTAGTGTTTTTTTTTTTGTAAAAAGTTTTATTATTGTTTTAGTTTTGAATTGTTTTTTTTTTATCTTTTCTTCACGGACGCTTTTGACGTTTTGCATCGTTCTCACATGTATAATTTCAACATGAATGATAAAACCAATACTTTGTATCAATATTTTAATTTAAAAGAGTGTCCGTGGAGTTTCTTGTCCATAGGAACCTACTACGCTTTGGAATGGGCAACTAGCTTCATATTTCTAACTGGCCGACCCCTTGATAGTTCAAAAGTGCCTGTAATTGGTTTAATTGATATAAATGTTTTGAGTTTGAGTTTGTTGATTTCAATCGTTTCTCATTCCAGGGTATCTCTACCGCACGACAAGATCAGCTCGTTCGATACGCTGTCGCATTCGATAACCACTGAGCTGACGGTTTTGGCTAACGATGAAGCGACAGCTTCGGAGATCGTCGGTCTCATTGAGAAAGCCTTTGAAAATTCTGGTGAGTAATAATTAATCCAGCTTATGTGTTAGGTACTTGGTGGCTATAACAGCCTCAAGGGTCGATCGATCAGCGGGCTAATTGTGTAACACACTATCAGTAGCAATGGGATACACATAGACCATATATCATGCTCCTGCCCTCATCCCGTTTTAAGTATTTAAAATGTAGGGAACAGCTGATATTTTTTTCGCGATTTTAACTTTGGTCCCATAGTAAAAGTTGTTTTTTTTTTTCAAATCAAATCAAATCATTTATTTCTTTGCAAACATGGGTAAAGTACATAGGTGTTTTTTATAATAAAAGTTCTCCATATTTTACCGACACATGGGCATGCAAATGTTTACAATTCCTAATAAAAAAAACAAAATTAAAAATTAAAAAAGAACAAATTAAACATCTTAATCAAAAATGTCAGCGTGGTCAACTTAAATAAAATAAGACTATATATAATGTCAAACAGAAATAAAAACGTAAATGAAACCAGGATCACAATAATATGTCAGTCAGAGAAATAGTAGATAGTGAATCATCATTAAGAAAATGTTCATAATGTTGAATACAATGACCCCTTAAGAGGTTTAGTATAAACAAAAACTAATGTTGTATATACAGAGTTATTTTTAAAACGTCAATAACCACTTAAGGGGTCATTGTACTCATCATTATGAACAACTCTTACTATGGGACCAAACCTGAAATCGCGAGTACAATGACCCCTTAAGAGGTTATTGATGTTTTAAAAATAACCCTGTATATGCATCTCCAGACATCGTCGCGGTATTCACACTCGCACGTATTTAACACGTACCTGTAATTTTTCGCTGACCCCAAATTAATTGGGATACAAGTAGACAGATGATAACAATGATGTTTAAATAAATTATCTGTCTCTCTCTCTCTCTCTATTCAACTTTCACCTACCTAAGCACCTTTTACCTACTTAGCTATGATCGTTTCTGTTCCCAGACGTAACAAAACTGAAGATAACTAAATCCATCATCTCAAAGCAACTACACTCGACCCTGGACTCCGTAGCGGATGAGCACGAGGCGGTGGAAGAAGTGGCGGCTGCCTACGACCTGACCAAGCACAATAGCTTCTATGTAGTGCAGAGGAAGCCGCTGTTCCAGGACACCTGGCTGGCTGGAGAGAGGGTCATGTTCTTCAGAGACGCTAAAGGTAATAAGGACCCTGATTTATAGAGATTAGTTTTTATGCAAATGCATATAAACCTAAACTAAACCAACCTATTTTTCTTTCTTTCATTTTGCATTTCATTTGCATATTTTACCAGTTTTTTCTGCTTATTATATGTTTTACCTAAAATCTACTGATTTTGCATATTTGGGCGTGTTTTAATACAAAAATGTACATAACATAACATCACGCCATGTTTCCCCGAAGGGTTGGGCAGAGGTGTACCTACAGCACTCACATTGTGCCAGATAAGTACAATTTAAAAATAATGTTTAAATGGGAATTCTAAAAGTACAAATTACAAATATGTTTTAAGTGTTAGACAGCACAATCTTACCACTGAGCATTTGGAACAGTACTAGACAATTATCGTTTGCAACAACAAAAATGATAATAATAATTATCTCGTTCAAAATGGTAGATTGTTTGCCCAGGGAGCAAACGACTACTTTAAAGTCGAGAGTGTTCCTTTGAATCCAGAGCGGAGCAAAAGAATCTAAAGTACGTCACTCGAGCTTAAAATAGGGTTGCTCCCGAGGTGGACACTACTTTTTATCACACTCTATGAGAAAATAAGTAAGTTTAACTTATGAATAAGAATAGTACTTACGTTTATTTATTTACATACAATTAGGAACATTATGGAAGAAATAATTAGACGCTAATGTTTTATATTTGAGCAATTAGAGAAGTGCATCGTAACAATTGTGTTACTTCGAGTTTGAGTAAACAACTACGAACGAAGGCGGAATGCATTTCGCGTGTTTATTTTTTATTTTTCACAATGTTTTTTCTTTTTTATTTGGCTCGCGCGCCGTTTACTTTATCATACAGCCTATTGCTTGTTCAAACAATGTTCGTGATTGTCGTGAATCTCTTTAGTGATTGGAACTTTTACTAACATTATCCACATTCCAAATTCAAATCACTTTTAGTCCTTAGGAATTAAAGAGCACTTTTACTAGATCTTTTTGAATAGATGTGATAAAAATAGTACATTTTGATACAAGTGAAGAATTTTTGTTATTGCATTCGAGGCGGAATTAACACCCGAGCCGTAGGCGAGGTGGTTTTTGAGCCGAGAACTGCAATAACAAATGTCCACGTGTATCCAACGACGTTTTTCAATACACTTTTGAAGAAATAAAATAACGAAAAATATTTTTGTCATGAATTATTAGGAAACTATGATTTAAGGCGATACCAAAATAAATTGGGGTTTTTTTCATATCCATTTATTTCACTATTACAGCATGTATCGATTTTATTATTGGATATATGTTTATTGACTATATGATTAATACTTAGACTGAAGGAAAAAACAATTGGATTAAATTTTCTCGATAGAATTTAATTCCGAAAAGACCTCTACTTTTCTATAATTTTCTCTGTAATTCTAAAATCCTAAGTAATTTCATTGCAAAATTGAATTTAAAATGTGCGTATTAGGTAATAGAAAATTCTGACTGAAAACATTTTTTATAGATAGCTTAGTTTATTTTTAAACAATTTTTATTTCGTTTGGCGCTTACGTTGTTTTATTTTGGTCCCAGCGCATTGTTGTGTTTTCTTTTTTCGCATGTGGATGTAATTGACTGTCACTTTCTTATTCCCGCCCAGTTCGCCTGCGGCCTTTGCCAGCAACAGACCTGTATCGGTTCCTCCCGCAACCGTGCAACAGTACAACGTCCAACATTTTTTTATCCCAATACTTTTTTAGTTTGTGTTTGTTTCATGACCTTTATCTATATCTATAAAAACCAATGCCAATTTTCGTTTTAATTTTATAACTCAAGAACGGACTCACCTATCAAAAAAAAAAGGTTTAGGCTTTGTTCGGACTATTTAGTAGATGGTTTATGTGAAGTCTTTTTTTTTTTTTTTTTAAGTAGGTAGGGTAGATAGGTAGGTAGGGTAGGTAGGTAGGGTAGGTAGGTAGGTAGGGTAGGTAGGTAGGTAGGTATTCTTTTACCCATAGAAAGCCACGTTATTTGAGAGTGTCATAGAGTAAAAATGTTTACCGCCCAACGGAGTGGGCACGGGTCAGCTAGTTATCTATATTTGTCAAGAGAACAAGGTATAAATAACAACAATACATTGCCGTTATGGGGAATAAATGTAAACAACGAAAGGTAAACAAATCCCAAAAGTTGAATCGCCTGAGAGAACATGCTCGTAAAATGACAGAAAATAAAAAGTAAGTTTGTCTTTATAATAATTACATATTCAGTAAGTATATAATACTTGAATGACTCGATTGATGATTGTGGAAGAAGCGAAAGAGGTATGTCAGGATCGTACGAACTTTACGTAGCGTACGGCAGCGCAGCGAGCTTTCGGTCGTGCTCGGCGCCACGGGTTCAATGCGCTGCCGCCAAGTGAGCCGAGCACCAGCTGATTTTATGCTTTGATCGTTTAGTATTAGTATTATATTATTATTATTACCAAATCTAAAGCGTATTTATTATTTTAGTATTTCAACACCATCGCCGATTTATTTATTTTTGTTGTTTTATTTACATAAATGGAGTAAGTACTGCGTACAGCGAATGTTATTTTACATTGAAATATATAAGAATAAAAAAAATCCTGAGAAATTATTTTACCGGTGGAAAGATTCAAAATGAAATTAATAGTATATTAATAGTAATATAATTAGTATTTTTTGTTATAGCGGTAACAGAAATGCATCATCTGTGAAAATTTCAACTGTCTAACTATCACAGTTCATGAGATACAGCCTGGTGACAGACGGACAGACAGACAGACGGACGGACAGCGGAGCCTTAGTAATAGGGTTCCCGTTTTACTCTTTTGGTACGGAACCCTAAAAATTACTATAATAGTTTGTTCTAGGGATAAATTTATCCTAACTACGGCACCCTTCATTGTGCGTGTTCCGACTCGCACTCGGCCGGTTTTAGGGTTCCGTACCCAAAGGGTAAAACGGGACCCCTATTACTAAGGGTCCGCTGCCTGTCCGTCTGCCTGTCTGTCTGTCACCAGGCTGTTCTCATGAACTGTGATGGTTAGACAGTTGAAATTATGTACACCATAAAAGTTACAGATATAAATGTTTAAATTTTACATAGGGTGACACAATGGGCGGTCTTATCGCTAAAAGCGATCTTTTACAGACAACCTTTGGATGGATTAAAGGGAGCAGGAGTGACAATACTGCAGGTAGTGAGTGGTGTACCATTAACATATACAATAAATACATACATACACAAAGCATACACTTATCTAATAAATATTTACATATATACAATAATACACATGAAACAAGAGCAGCGAACTGTATTATGTAATGATGATGTTTAAGGAGAGAGGAAGTGTTTTTTTTACCTGAATCTTAAAAGTGGACAAAGATTGAGCACGCCTTACCGACAAGGGCAAGGCATTCCATAACCGCACTGCTTGAACTGTAAAAGACTTGTCATAAAAGCTAGTGGAATGCATCGGCATCTCTAGTCTCAAGTTTTCCGATGACCTCAGATATCTATTATGCGTGTCATAATAGATATCTGAGGTTCAGAAACATATTTTTGAATTTAAAACCAAAATTTTATTTAAACTAATGTTTCACTAGACTAAAATACTTCCCGTTGTCCCCGTACAACGGGAAGTATTTTAGTCTAGTGAAACATTAGTTTAAATAAAATTAGTGCATTTTAAAATTCGGTGAAATGAAATTTGTTCAAATGAAATTAGTTCAAATAAATAATTATGCTAAATAAAAATTTACCAATGAATTATTCGGTCAAATGAATAATTCTACGAAATGACTTTATTGCAACTAAAATTCGCCGAAGTGATATTCGACAAAACATTGTTCAACCAAACAAGGGTGAACCGGTAAAAACAGCCTAATATGAAAAATAGAAAATTCAAATATTTTTGAGTTTAGAACACAAATAAATGTTAATTCGATTCGAACAACTTTAATATGGGACCAAACTTGAAATCGCGAAAAAAAAATCAGCTGTTCTCTACATTTTAACGAATTATTCGAACATAAATGTAAAGAACAGCTGGTTTTTTTTTCACGATTTCAGTTTTGGTCCCATAGTAAAAGTTGTTCATAATGATGAGTACAATGACCCCTTAAGAGGTTATTGACGTTTTAAAAATAACCCTGTATAAATTATGGAGTTATGAACGCCTGATAAATTTCATACAAAAAACCCTCTTCCAACCATTAATTTAACTTTATTTATATTACTTCAGTTAGAAACCAGAAAAGAACAGACTGGTAATCTAGCCAAACATTTAAAAACTCGCTTATTTTGTCATACAGCCTCAAACACCGTCGTAGAAGCGCTCAAACGAGTAGTGTACCAGACCTCAGTGGTGGAAGGTGCCAAGTCGGAAGCAGCCGATACAGCCCGGCAGACGAGGTTCCCTCCCGGAGGCGGCTACCATATTGTACTGTCTGTGGTACACCCCAGACCTGATGCGTTGAGGGTTGAACTTGATGCTGGAGAAGCTGTTGAAGGTAATTTGATTTATTTATTTAATTTTACACTTATACCTGATGCGTTGAGGGTTGAACTTGATGCTGGAGAGGCTGTTGAAGGTAATTTGATTTATTTATTTAATTGTACACTTATATTATGTGTTCGAAGTACGCTAAGAACCTTATACGTGTGCGACTGTGTGCGTGCGTAGATTTTTAATGTGACCACAGTTTTCTCCTAAAATCAGTACAAATCATTTAATTAATATTAATAAACAATGTTTTATAAATATTAGATTGGGTGTTCAAGCGTTGAACAGTTCGGACGTGTTTTAAGAGGTCTCCGGCATGTTTTTGCTATACATCTGGTGTTCGGAACATATTGTGCTTGGGTTACTCGCCGGTTTCCGCAATCGATTGGTGTTTGTTTTGTTTTGATTTGGGTGTCTTAATGCCATGAAATAATAATTAAATCAGTGCAAAGTGGTGTGGACTGGAGATATACGTGTGTATAACATACGAACTGAACTATCGCAAAAAGACCTGGGTGAGATCGGTCCATAACTTCTTTACTACTTTAAGCTGTTATCAGGAGATAACATAATTGTTAATAATTGTTCTAACTAACTGATTCCTTGAACTTTAGAACTATAACATTGGGCTGGAGTCCCAGAAACTGCGACAGTTTTTTGCTAAGCGTCAGTTGCCACGCGCGGCACATCTGCGTTGCCAATCGAACATGCACAAAACATGTACAAAATGTTAGGCAAGGCCCATCATCCGCCGCCCCCTATCATACGAAACCCGAGGTGGTGGCGCGTAGTGTTCCACGCGTGCCCCTTTACGATGTTACGGGGGGGTCAAACACCTCACCCCTCCAGACTTGAGGTGTCCCGCCGGGTATAGCGGAAGTCGCATATGATCCCATGATCCCCGGTGCAAGTGTGGGAAGCGAACACCGGGGTGGTTTTTAGTCAGTTCTATGTCCATGATATTGGAAGCCAGCCTAAGCTTGCCCCTTGACTAGGACTTAAACATATCTGGTAAAATTTGGGTAACCTTTGCCTACCTCTTCGTGGAAATGTATTATGTTATCTTGGTATTCTTGGTATACCTATTTGTTTAATATCGGGTCCGTTCTTTGTCTTCAGACTACATCGGATCGTTCGTGGATGAGCTGAGTGTACTCCATAACTTTACGCTCAAATCGCAGTGGCTACATCTTATAGATTTCGATTTCCAAGCCAAGGAGGTGAGTGAAAATAGTGTTACAGAATCTACGTTTAAATTGGGACTGAAGCGTTCATTCTTCATTCCATTTTTGGGTGTAAAAATGGAAGGAACACTACACAATGCAGTTTCTATAAAAATATGTGATAAGACATCTCACCTTCTCAATATTTGCCACCAGGACAAGAGTTGTCTGGATTTTAAGTTCAGCTTCAAAGCTAGGAAATCCTGCTCAGTTCCGTCCATGGACAATTCCACAACCGGAACTGCAAATGTGGTGCTGTTCCGTTAACTACGAGACACTTGAAATATCTTGTCCTGCGTGCCCGGATGCCTACATAAGCATAATCCACCTGTAATTTTCCCACTGCTGGGAAATAAGCCTCCTTTCTCTGAGAGAGAGTGGGCCATAGTCCATCACGCGGATTCAGGGCGAGTTGGTGGATGTCACAAGTAGGCCCGCTGGGTGCGGGGTTGCAGGGCGTGCACCGCACAAGGGCGGTATACATAGAAATCTCCTTATTGAACACATTGTTGTATATAGAAAATTAACGCAAACGTTTGCAGGTTCAAATCGCCAGTTAACTTTTATCCGACGAATAAGTTTTTCATTTTGACAGTTTTTGTTTGGACAATCTGTCAAAACGTCACATTTATTCTTCAGGTAAAAGTTATCTACTTAATTATTGATAAATCGGCCCATAAATAGGTAATCTCTAAGAGGGTATTCCCCTGTTATAAATATAACCATTCATTGTGCGTGGTCCGAGTGTCCGACACGCACAATGGCCGGATTTTTTATACACTTAGTCACATGTATTGGAATTGTTCACCTCACGATATTATCCTTCTCCGTTTTGTGATCGGTGGTGATGAAATAATTTATATAAAGTGCATTCTAGGTCCAACCTACGACCAATTCCCGGCCATTTTCACTGGGCCCCCATTGATGCCTGCTCGTTAATGCACCTACAGATAATTCAAAATTTTGTTCGTTCAGGTAAACGACATAAGCGAATGGGGCCGCCATTTCGCCGTTCGACAAGACCGCTTGCACTTGCTACTGACGAAGTTAGAAGAACGCATGGCCACGCATGTTTCAGAACTACCCACGATAAACCTTGCGCTGTACGCCGTGCCGTGCGAGAGGGCGCCACTCGTCATCTATGATAGTAATGGTGAGTTTATTTCTGAAATCAATAAATTAAAGGAAATTAGGTGTAAGACATTCTGTTTTTTTTTTTTATTATGTTTACTATTAAATAATATACATTGACACATACAAGGAACACATTACAATTAACCCCCAGGCAAAAGTGAGTTTTATCTTTTTTTTTACTTTTGAAAAATCTTAGTTTTGACATGGATCTTAGCAGCCTTATAAAACGTTCTTATTTAGTCGTTCGTTATTTTCCGTAGTAATTCATTATTTATTATTTCTGGTACTTTTAATTTTTAATACTTACTATACGATTGATGTCATTAATCTTTCGGGTATTAGGGTCACACACTCATGTACAGCTATAATGTTAATTCATTTAAACTTCCTTCTCCACCCAAAATGAACATAAAAACAAAAATAAACATTTAAAGAAACAATTTCTTTTTCTATCATATTCTCCATCCACCCTTTCACAGACAAAAAGGTCCAATCCCACGTGCAAGCCTTCATGTCTCCTAAATGGGGAGGTGTGGTACTAGGCGGGCCGAGTGAAACCGACTGCCGCGACGCTCGCGCCACCTGGCGACCCAACGTGAGAGTCGTGATGGGCACCTTCATATCACAGCTCAGGAAACTGCTGGGGATCACTGATGCGGTAAGTGGAGAATACAATGGTGTTTTTTAGAGAACATTTTAGATTTCTAGTGTCGTCAAGAAAGGAAAAGAAAAGAAAGAAAGAAAGAAAAATTGTTTATTCTGCACAAACAAAACGCACATTTCAACAATTATAAACATAATTAAAATACACACATACAAAGTCGCCAAAACCCTCGTATCCAATACACAAAAATATTTGACAATCGTTTCCATTGGTTGCGATTGGTTGATGTCAGGGCCAGAGACCAAAGACAATTTATATTGCGTTTACTAATAGATTATAATGTCTATGTATCTAATCTGTTGTTGTGGTACTGGCAAACCCAAAATGACAACCAGTGATGACAACAAAGACAACATCCAACAAACAACCAAACTTGAATCAAAACAAAAACAAAATGCAGATTGCCGAGTGGAAAAACAACTACTTTTATACCAAACAAACTATAATATGAACAATTACAATAACCGTGCGTCGTATCTGTGCAAGAACGTCTTTGCTCAGCTAAATGCTGTGACTTCGAACAAACCTAACGTCCATCGTCGTAATACCAGGCAATCGCCTGACATGAAACTAATCGCGCACCGTCCAGTGACGCGGCTACACGTCACAATCACTCGCAATTCTCAGCAATTATTTGTGAAAAAAATGCCGTCCCGTGTCTATACACGATGTACAAATTACACTACTACTGTGGGACAGAAAACGGTCTCATTTCATGCATAAGTACTTAATGTATTTTTTAAATTTAAGAAAACGTTTAGTTTTGTACTTGTACAGCCAGTCAGCCATTTTTCCTGACTGCTGCGACCGACGCGTACGCGCCAATGAACATGCAGCAGCTAGTGACGTAACTAAATATGTATGTTCATCTCTTTCTAACAACAGTTATTGGTATAGGTCTATCCTTTTCTTCGCGCACTGTATGATTGTACGCAAGTATGTAGCTACATTCATGGCTTACGCGGTTTTTAAGTGCACTAATGTTCGTGTATGACGCGTCTATTTATAATACGTCATTGTGGGTAGCACACTCTTTTAAAATGAGGATCGTGCGAGGCACTCTTTTTACAAAGTGTGCTAGCACACTGTGCTACCACGAATGAGGCGAGGCTACGGTGGCCTGTGAGCACGTACGTGCTATGATTGTGCGATAGCGTCAGTGAGTCGCGTGACTCGCCGCGCGAGTTAAGTGCCGTGTCGCGTTGTCGTCACTACACACCACAGGGTATAGTGACGACAACGCGACACGGCACAAATACTCAGTCTAGTAGGAACACGCGGTGACTAGTCGGTTAAGCGCGTCACACAGTTCGCACGAGTGATGATGAGGGAAAGAGAAATAAGAATGGTTACATATGTTCTGTATAGCTAATCTGTGCCCTGTGGTATGTGCTAGCACATATAAAAAGAGTGAGTGACTGTTTTTATCCAAATGAGTAGCTACAACTGTGCTAGCACATGTGCTGAGTTACCCAACACTAGTTGCCAACCCTACTATACATGTGACTGTTCCAAAATTACCCTAGGCTGATACAATTTTCGTTTTTCCTAATTCTGTTATCATTAGTGTTACGTCTGTTTCCCCATTAGGGGAAAATACCGCACCCCACCCCGTACGGCCCTGTAGAGCTCGTCTCTAGACTGGACATTCTCCCACCGATTGTAATGAATTCCCATGAAGTATTTTGGCTTGTCCCGATATAATATATGTAGTATCCTGCTATATTAGAGGCTTAAATACTATATTTATAAAGAAAAAATATAGTACGCGAAACTACTATATTTTTATTTCAATACAAAATGGCGAGATGATCTCAGTAGGGCCGGTATTAATCTCATAAAACTTGAATTAATGGTATTTTGTAACCTTTTTAGAGTGTAAAAATTGTTGAGACATAAAAAAAAACCTGTTTATAAAGAATAGAAGCAAAGAATATGCATTTAAAGAATAAAAATGTTTTTGAAACACATTCAATTTTTTGTTTTCGTCGTCTATTATATTTAATAGGCTTCGAAAATACTATATTTGATATAAAATAAGTTGGCAACCCTAGGTTCTATCCCACGTGCAAGCCTTACTGTAAATGGGGTGACGTGGTACTAGGCGGGCCGAGTGAAGCTGACTGACGCGACACTCGTGAAACCTGGCGGCCAAACGAAGGTCGTGATATGCACCGTCATATGGCAGCTCAGGGAACTGGTAGGGCTCACTGATGCGGTGGGTGGATATTGTATCTAGCTGGGCAGATTTACCATGATGGCTTTGTCCAGCAATTGAATAATACAGGATAATAATATAGAGATTAAAGACATCAATAATTTTGGGTCATTAAAACTGCTGTCGGGATGCTGCGACTCAGACACGTTTTCAGCCTTGCTGACAGGCTAATATGTTACCATGTCGTGAGTTATTTCAATACAACTTGTGTCGACAAAGCGATGTACAAGTTAGTAGCCTTATTTGGCTTAATAAGACTATCATTTTCAAGTGCTACTTCCAAACGTCAGATCTTGCAGTGTTCTTCTTTCCCGGATTTATTTAACAGTTTATGTACACATATATATACAGACAAGAAGAAAGGAACAGAAAAATACGTACAAAGGTGAAGCTTATTTCTAAAGAAATCTCTTCCAGCATACCTGCGATAGGAAAGTATAGACAAAGAGATGTAGACAACGTGTGTAATAGTAGAAGAGAAAAAATAATCCTTACTAATATTATAAATGCGAAAGTAAGTTTGTTTGTTTGTTACCTTTTCACGCCTAAACCACTGAATCGATCATCCTGAAATTTTGCATATATGTTGTCAGGTGTACAGAAACAAATATAGAGTATCTTTCATCCCGAAAAAAAGTACTGTTCCCGAGGAAAACAACAATAACGTTCTTATGATAATAGATAGCGCCACGTGTCTTTCGAACCATGATTGAATTCTATTATTATAGAACCTTTAGTACTGTGTTAAGAGTTTTTCGCCGCCAAACGCCAAACAAGAAGCAGAGTATAACCCGAATTGATTGTCAAATTCTAAATTAACGTGAGCGAAGCCGCAGGCAAAAGCTAGTACTTACATAAAATTAAAAAGATTAAAAATAGGTACTTATCACTAATTTTAATGGATTTTCTTGACATTTTTTTATCACAATACAAGAACTATCACCTCTGGCAGCTTCTGGATGTTCCAAGAAACTACCAGAAACCTTTTAAGAGTAACAGCGGTTCTAAAATGACTTTCTTTCACGCTTCAGGAGCATATTGAAGGCGGTCACTTGGAGCCTCTGCGCTCTGTAACTCCTCGCCAGTGGGAGATCGACAATCTTCTCCGCATCAGGACTTTGGAGCAACTCACATCGGCAGAGAGGACACTGCAGTCCTTAGCGCAGTTACTTGGTAAAGAAAACACACTGTGAATTAAATTATGATCATCTTCGAATTAGCTTTTTGTTGAGGGGGATGCGCTAAGGTAGCCCGCGAAAGTCAATTTTTCTTACGTTTTTTGCAATTTGCAGGTCAGTAACAGGTTGTATGTTGATCCAAATATGATCCGCGGCCATAACAAATATGGCTTTACATAATTATACTCATTAGAATCAGCATTACAACTCATACCGCCTTATTACAAAACAAGATCTATATTTTGACATGGCTTAAACCATGGAGCTAGTTTTTGTAATAAGAACGTAACAGTGATTGAAATACCGTTCTTTATACAAAACTGAAAACTTAGTTCGGTACTAAGTTGTCAGTTTTGTGTTTAGGAACTTTACCATAGTCGGAATAAAGTTCGAAATTCAATAATGGCTCCATGTTTTAAACCTGGGTCTGAAGATAAACCTTGTTTTGGAATAAGGGGGTTAAAGTTCAAAAAATCTTTCTGAATGATTATTTCTGAAAAAATCATTCAGTATGATTTTTTTAACTTTAATTTCGCGGGCTACTTTATCGCATCCCCCTTATCAAGTTGGAGTTAACTTCAGACAAACCAGATGTGGCTGAAATTAATGTTTTGTGTCTTTTGGAGTTTTTACTACCCCTAGCGACCGTCAACGATATTTTTATGAATGCTGGAACCGATGGTTTCACTATTTATCGAGACACGGCCCGTCTTATTACAAAACAAGATCTATATTTTGACATGGCTTAAACCATGGAGCCAGTTTTTGTAATAAGAACGTAACAGTGATTGAAATACCGTTCTTTATACAAAACTGAAAACTTAGTTCGGTACTAAGTTGTCAGTTTTGTGTTTAGGAACTTTACCATAGTCGGAATAAAGTTCGAAATTCAATAATGGCTCCATGTTTTAAACCTGGGTCTGAAGATAAACCTTGTTTTGGAATAAGGGGGTTAAAGTTCAAAAAATCTTACTGAATGATTATTTCTGAAAAAATCATTCAGTAGGATTTTATTAACTTTAATTTCGCGGGCTACTTTATCGCATCCCCCTTATCAAATTGGGGTTAACTTCAGACAAACCAGATGTGGCTGAAATTAATGTTTTGTGTCTTTTGGAGTTTTTACTACCCCTAGCGACCGTCAACGATATTTTTATGAATACTGGAACCGATGGTTTCACTATTTATCGAGACACGGCCCGTCTTATTACAAAACAAGGGTTATATTTCGACAGGGCTTATACCATAGAGCCAGTTTTTGTAATAAGAACGTAACTGTGATTGAAATACCGTTCTTTATACAAAACTGAAAACTTAGTTCGGTACTAAGTTCTCAGTTTTGTATTAGGAAATTTACCGTAGACGGAATAAAGTTCGAAATTTAATAATGAATCCATGGTTTAAACTTGGGTCTGAAGATAAGCTTTGTTTTGTAATAAGACGGGGAGAGTTTCGATGCGTTCATGCTCATTTATCGACAGTCTAGTCGTGCCAAATGCAGTTTAACTTCGCAAGTCGCAATACATTCTACTCTAGAATTAAATACATGAATTTAAAAATAATTTATATTTATTAAAAAAAAAAACATTTTAAAATGCCAAACTTTAAAAATCAACTTTTAACCCTTTCCAGGCGAAATCTCAAACATCGTGATCAACGATGAAGTAGGCGCTTCAATCAACTCGGCAGTTGACAGCATCCAGCAAGCCAGTGAGCTGATGAAGAAGGGGGCGCTAGTGGAGGCCTACAAGATGTCGCAGAGCGCATTCTTAGCAGCGGAGACAGCCTTTATGGAGCCCAGTCTCTTGGCGCTACTGTACTTCCCCGATGATCAGAAGTGAGTATGTATAGCCTGGTTTTATGGCTGGAGTGGTTCTTGCATGAGTAAAATAACAGCAGCCCGGAGTCTGAATTTGTGCCCGGTTGATGGCAATAGGCTCGCTCCCTATTACATGGGACTTAAACCGTAAAATGTAAAATAGCAGATTCCAGGGTATGTCGTACACAGTTTGTTTAAAGAAAACTTATAACCAAGTATCAAGTTACGCCAAGTATTAAGTTGTCCCCTTTGATTTAACTACTTAATTATGTTCGTGTTAGGAGTAGGTTCACGTCTAGGGTTGCCATTCGTCCCGATACGTCGGGACATGTCACCGTTATTAATAGTGGTGTCCCAACGTCCCGACAAGCTATAAAATGTCCCGACAAATACATCAGCATCCCGACTCATACGGAACACACCGAATCGACAAATGCCTATGTACCTGTGTCCTCACAATGGACGGATGAACGTAATCGCTTGGGAGTCGACACGGTGGAAGGTATTCTTCAATGTAAAATTAATTTTAACATGAGTTGTGAAGAATTTTATAAATTCATGAAAGGTGACCCACAATTATTGTACCAGGTGACATCATCTGAAAAATATAAAAAATAATGATTGTATCCTCAGCAATTAAAAATAAATATTTCGCTAGTCGTTTTTAGGGTTCCGTAGTAAACAAGGAACCCTTATAGTTTCTGTCTGTCTGTCTGTCCGTCCGTCCGTCTGTCCCCAGCTTAGCTCAGAGACGCTTAGTCCTAGAAAGCTGTAATTTGGCATGGGTATACATATTAATCATGCCGAAAAAATAGTAAAATAAAATTATGAAAAACATTTTTTTTTAGGGTACCTCCCTTACACGTGAAATGGGGATGATATTTTTTTTTCTCGTCTATTCCATGGTGTGGGGTATCGTTGGATAGGCCGTTCAAAAATATTGCGGGTTTGGCAAAACCATTTTTCAATTAAGGGATCCGTTTGCGTAATATTAAGCTTTAAAGTGCTAGTTTTTGTTAGAGTAAAGTGTCCCCCCCCCCTGCCAGCTAAATGGTTGGTTTTGGATATGTGAAAAAAATCATGGCAATAGTATATATAACGAAATTAAAAGGAAAACTATCACAGCTAAGTAGGCTTCACAAGTTAACGAGTAATAGTCGACCAACTTAAATTTGCAGTTGGAGAATTGACCGTAACGTATATCGATGTATGGGAGAGCATGTTTTTCAACTACAATGTTAAGTTTGTTTTTGGGATAAATTCATCCCAACTACGGAACCCTTCATTGTGCGTGGTCCGACATGCATTTGGCCGGTTTTTTTTAGTTTATTTCACCCACAAAATTTTCCCTTCACTTTAAATGTCCCGACGGTGTCTCGGGAAAATATGGCAACCCCATTTCACGTCACTACTGTTATCTCCCGTAATTGCAGTATTTCAGACTCAGTCAGACCTCACCGGTCCCTGTCCAACAACAAACTGTTACCCTATGCCATTTTAACATCACAAACTGTTTTATATAAAAATAACTTTCCAAATCGGTAAAAAAACACGAAAACGGTTTCAAACATTAAAAAAAATGCAGCCGACTTGAGAACCTCTCCTTTTTGTGAAGGCGGTTAAAAATGGGCTGTGATTTGGATATCATTAAGAAAGTTATGGTCTACTAGCTGCGCCTCGCGGATTTACCCGCATAAGTCTCAATCCCGTTGGAATATCGGGATTAAAAGTATTATATGTCCTAACTCAGGTCATGGTCTATCTACGTGGTACATTTCATCCAAATCCGTTCAGCCGTTTTAGCGTGACAGCGTAACAAACAAACTCACTTTCGCATTTATTATTAGGATTAATGAGGCCACATGAATCGATAAGGAAAGTCGATGGATTTATACTCACTTGCACGAAAAACCACTAAATTTTAATCTACCCCTTTACTTATAAATGCTAGTTCATCAAAGACGGGGAAAATGCGGATGAACTTTCCATCTATCTTTTATTGATCACTTATGGGTTGTTTTCTAAGTAATTATTAGCGACTGTTTAACCATAAAATTTTAACGTAACGTCTCTTAACTTTAATCATCGTTTCATTAGTTGGTTTAATGCTTTGGCGAACGTGCCTTTTTACCCGACTGTGGCGAAGCCAAAAAAAAGGGGGTTATGTGTTTGACCTGTATGTATGTATGTCTGTCCCTATGTTCCCTCGTAACAACTAAACGGCTGAACCGATTATGATGAATGATATGTCGTTAGATTCGTCTTTATTGCGCGAGTGTCACTGGTATATTAAAATTAACTTAAATCAAAATGGCGGATTTTTGGCGCCAAAAAGTATGTTTTCGAAAAAAAAATATCTCCTAAGCCTATCGAGTGGGGTATCAAAATGAAGGGGTTTAAAAGAACATTACAAAAATATATACATATTATATGTTTAAATGTAATTTAAATGAAAAATTACAAAAATATTATCCCGAACTTTTGGAGTGAGTAAGAGGCCGATAACACTCCAATAAAAAATCAATAACCCGACTGCGTAATAGGCATACACAGTTTTTAAGTGTACTATGTTCGTAACATGACTAAGTTCGTAATATTACATGGGGCCTATAATGGACGCTTTGGCAGAATCATAATAAGACTGCGTACAATTCATACATCCCGCAATTCACCTGTTTGACAGCTGCTATTTGACATTAGACTTCAATAGAGCAATTCATAATTTGTGGGCCATTTTACGAAACTCCATAATATACTGTCAAACAAATGAATTGCAGGACATGAATTGTACGCAGATCATATTATGATTCTGCCAATGCGTCCATTTTAGGCCCCCAGATAGGCGTCATATGGAAAATGGAAACCATAAACCGTCGTATTAGTTAAATTATAGGTGCATGCTCACAGATTTCCGTTATTTCGTTTCCAGGTACGCGATCTACATTCCATTGTTCCTGCCAATCATGTTCCCGGTGGTACTATCACTGAAGAACTTGCTTCTCTGGTTTAGGGGTAAACCTATTCACAAAGAGAAGACGGACTGAATGAATAGTACTGATTAATTTATAATAATTAATATTAATTGTACTGTGAATAAAGTATTGTTATTTTAACAGATTTTTTTATGTAGCTATGGTTTTTAGGGTTCCGTACCTCAAAAAGAAAAAACCGAACCCTTAAGAGCGTTTACGACGTACGGCATTTCATACAAACTTTCAAGCCCTTGTTTTTGAAATGACTGAACTGATTTTAATGAAACTTCATACGCATAAGCAGGATACAAAGGTCTAAAAAGTTAGTTAAGAACATTTTCGAAATGTCTTACTTAAAAACAGATAACTGAAAATCTCTGTTTCTATGGAAAATTTAAAATCAGTCTAATTTGGCTGTAACACTATTTTTTTTAGACCTTTGTATCCTGCTTATATGCGTATGAAGTTTCATTAAAATCGGTTCAGTCATTTCGAAAAACAAGGGCTTGGAAGTTTGTATGAAATGCTGTAAATCGTAAACGCTCTGTAAAGGATCTTAAAATAAATATTTAAAAATTATTTAAGAAAATAGATGAAAATCGACCATTCACCCTAGTACCTCCGAAACTACTAAACCAATTTTTTTTTTTTAATACAGTAAATAGTTCTTTACTTATTTTACAGATTACAGGAAAACCTATAAGAAGTCTATGATATTAAAATAACATGGTAAATCTCTCAATACTGTGCGTACAAACTTACATTTGCAGTTGGGTTGTATGAAGGAACATGTGTTTCAACTACAATGTTAAGTTTATTCTTCGAATAACTTAATCCCCACTACAGAACCCTTCATTGTGCGTGGTCCGACACGCTTTTGGCCGGTTTTGAAAGCACGTCTTGGAGGGAAAAATTGAAGGAAAGAAGGGGGATAAGTGAAGTCCGTGGTGTAAAAGGTTTTCAAGAGGTTGGCTCTCAATATCGAGATCTGGAAGGTACTGCACCAACAAGAGCATAGCTCATATTTTGGTAATAATACACTAAAGTAACCGTCATGAGAAGCTATAAATACATAAAATTGCAAATTATACAACTAACAACTTTAAACTCAAGATATCTAAGTTGATTTATGAATGAAGAAATTATCGCTAAACGTCATAAAATAATTTTAGTTGCAATGGAAACTGAACCATACGCAATTTCAGTTAAAGTTTTAAATCCCAAAGTATGAAATTTATCTCGTCTCATGGCGTTGACTTTAGTAGGGTTTATTTTTAAGGTTCCGTATCCAAAGGGTAATACGGGAACCCTATTACTAAGGCTCCGCCGTCTGTCTGTCTGTCCGTCTGTCACCAGGCTGTATCTCATGGACCGTGATAGTTAGACAGTTGAAATTTTCACAGTTGATGTATTTCTGTTGCCGCTATAACAAAAAATACTAAAAAACAGAAAAAAATCAATATTTAAGGGGGCTCCCATACAACAAACGTGATTTTTTTGCTCGTTTTTGCTCTATATTGATAACGGCAACAGGTAGACGCTTGAAATATTCACAGAACATTTAGTTATATATTCACTTTAAAAAAAAAATTAATTAAAATAAAAAAAATATTTAAGGACATACAACAAACTTCGCACTTGGCCGGTTTTTTAAAGTTAACGAGACATTTAAATCATCAGTGTATAGTAGCGCTCCTGCTGAGCTAAAAGACCTGGGTTCAATTCCCAGCTCGGATTTTCCATTAGGGATTTCTCAGTAACAGCCCGGAGTTTGGATATATATCTTATTACTTAGCAAATTTATGATTAAACACTCATATTGGATAATACTGGCGATGGTGAGTCTTGACTGTATGTAAGTAGTGGTGGTGTGGTGGTGGTAGTTGACATTACATGATATATCAGACTAAGGCGTCCCCCACATGGGGTCACGTAGCCGCCGTAAGGAGCTAGCCATAGCCAGAGTGGAGTTACTGAAGAAACAAGTAGAGTTAGCAGCTGCACGAGCGTGCGCGTTCCTCGGGCGTGTGAGCGACTCCTGAAACTCGCGAACACCGCGTGCACTCTCCACACACGCCGCAGGGCAGCAAAACGCGACGCTCCACGCCCAAGGAACGCGCACGCCTAATGTGGGGACGCCTAATACCGTCTTATTACAAAACAAGGTATATCTTCAGACCCAGGTTTAATCAATGGAGCCATTATTGAATTTCGAACTTTATTCCGTCTATGGTAATGTTCCTAATACAAAACTGAGAACTTAGTACCGAACTAAGTTTTCAATTTTGTATAAAGAACGGTATTTCAATCACAGTTACGTTCCTATTATAAAAACTGGCTCCATGGTGGCCAAGCCATGTCAAAATATTATATAAATCTCGTTTTGTAATAAGACGGATAAAGTCTGCTCCACTGTTAAGTTCATGGGCGCAATAATAAGTGATGGGAGTAAGTACCGTGTTATTCAGCCTGTCAGTACAATGCAGAGTGCTATCCGTCCTGATACATATAGATACTTATATTTTTACCCGACTGCCACAGAAGGAACCCATGGTTTTCGAGAGTATGTACAGACGCTACTACAATCTGTCAAATTTATTCATTTATTTAAACTTCTCACACACAATAATGTACAAAGGCGGACTTAATAGATTTTCAACTTTACCGCTCTATCTTAAGGTTCATTGTTAAGGTTGATTGGGAAAATTTGTCAGTTTCGGGTAGCTTGACCTGCTGGCGTCTGTACGTCTAACTTTTTGGCTTTTGATACCGAAAATCCCCGATCTGCAGTCACTAATTGCCCAGGATGACATCTAGCGGGTAAATAGCCTATTTTTGTAGTTATTTGGGTTAGAAATGGACTAGATTAATAAATAAAACAAAATTGTTGCTTGAATTATATAATGTATCATTATTAATACTTGAGGTACTTAATCAGAGTCGGAATCCGATCAAAACATTACTTAACTATGTAACTATATTATTACGATATCATTGTGCAGAAAATACATTGTGTGTGTTGTATCAATTATAATCTAATTATACGCCTATGTACTGAGGACAGGCTTATCAGTAAGAGGGGCCGGATTCGTTCGTAAGCCAAGTATAAAATAAAATATAAATGATTTACGTACGCTATTATTTTTGGGGTTCCGTACCTCAAAAAGAAAATCTGAACCCTTTTATGATCACTTCGTTGTCCGTCTGTCTGTCTGTCTGGCAAGGCCCTTTTTCTCAGGAACGCGTGGAGGTATCAAGTTGAAATTACCTACGTAGGTTTACGGTCCCTTGGAGCGCTAAAAAAATCAAGCTTTTAAGTCAACGCAATAAAAAAATACGGTGATTTATGCAACATATATTGATACTCGCAAATAAATCAAAACCTCTATGGATACTTCCCGTTGACCTAGAATCATGAAATTTGGCAAAAAGCAAGATCTCACATCACAAGTAAAGGAAAAAGTCCGAAAATCGTTATAACACATATTTTTTTTGCGATTACAAATTTAAATTGGAGAATTGACCGTGACGTGAATGGGAGAACATGTTTTTCCATTATAATGTTAAGTTTAAAATACAATGTGTTTTACATATAATGAGCTCACACATAATAGGTACATTGTTTTATGAACTTAAAGGCAAATTACGCAATAAGTCCGCCCCCAGTTACATATTTAACTTAATGACTATTGAAGTGAACTTGAAAATATTGTAAACGATGATTGATATGTGAACACGTACTCCAATAACTCAACTTTTAGATACATAATAAACTGTCTGTCTCGCCGTATGCTCATTAGGTAAGTATTTAACAATAGTAATGGTACCTATGTATACTTTTCGTATGGCCATACATTCAGCAAACTAATAGCGAATATGACTGACACTTTGTAAAGTTCATCTTTCAGAAAAACCTGATGGATTTAACACAGTATTAGGTAATTTCACGGGCGACAAAACAAGTCTCTTTTAGGATATTTCGTATTCTTTTAAATGTAGATCATCCAATTTCTAGCTTATCTCGTTTCATTACTATCAAAGTTTTATATTTCTGGTATTGTAAATATACTCATAGCTTAGTTTCTTGAACACCTTATATTTACTTCTGGATATGTACCGATCGTATTGATGGCAGAGCACACGAATTTAATGCATTTGTAAATTATTTTTTTGCAATAGGTAAATAGAAATTCGGTAGTTTATCGATTCAAATCGGTACACATACACATCTCACATTCATTTATCTACTAACGAAGGACAATTCACACGAGATAACTGTACATTAGGATTCATTCCAATCGGTCTCCGTGATCATAGCCACGTTTTCCCCTTTGCCCGGTAAGTAATCGAACTCCCAGAGGGAATTAGCCAACACGAGAGTCTCCCCTTCTGTCAACTCGAAGTTTAAAGTGTAGCAGTCGTCTTCGCAGGGAGCGCGCGGTCTCACCTGCATGAACGTCTTGCCTTTCAACTGAGACATGATTATCAACCCAACATCAAGCTCCAAATACTTATATCTATGGGTATCATAGTTCTTAGACAGTAACAACCAATTAAAATGAGAAGGTGGGATATGAGGGGACAGGAAATACGGTCTAGGTGCGAGGATCCTAAAGGATTTTACCGCACGAATATCGCAGTTTTGAAAATGGACAAACCAACTCGGTATGTCGGTGTTTGTTATTCTAGAAACTATTTCTTCTAAGTCCATAGGCTGACGACCGATTCGTATGTTGGTGAGGATCCTACAAGGAACTGAGTCGCGGAGTCGATCATCGTCGCTAATCAGGCTGGTCAGGTTGAGTTCATCGCGTGGGGACCAGTCGTAGTGCGCATCCACGACAATAACCGGCGCCCCGCGGAGAAGGTGGTGGTTGAAAACTTCGTTGTATGAGGTGTCGGACAAACGCGCAATGTTTTCTGGAAAAGACAACATCATATTGAAAATGTGATTTTAGGACACAACTATCTGCTTCCTATCGATTCCTAATTTAACAGTTCAATGCAATCGAATAAATTCAATTCGAGACGATAGAAGTTTGATTAATGTAAATGGGCCACGCCTGCACAGCAAATACGAAGTCGTCTAATTTTAATGGAAATTGGTTTCATTCGGAGTTAGTGGCGAAAAAACACAAGCTGTTTCAGTCCAAAATCAATAAATAACTAGAAGCATAATAGAGTGAAGACCTTGAAATTACTTGGCCAAATTAACTCTAACTTCATGGAAGCTTAGTGAGTTATTACAACATTTTTGAGTATGCCTTATTTCGGGTGAAAGACTGCAGTACCTACCTACCTAAATTAGTTTGTTTCAACTGCAGTCGACATCAACTTTATCTAAATTGTGAAAGTATTGATGATTGATACCGGCTAACCCTCAACCTTATTACGTGTGGTACCTACAAATGAAGACCACGAGAAGAAATCTTTGTTCAATCTATTAGGTGATAGAAAGTTTATTCGACAATAATTTTTATTTGGCCGTACTTTAGAGCATCTGGCTTTTACATCCAGCAGGATTAGACTTGAGATTTAGACGGTCCTTCGTACCCTACTTGGTATGGATAGAGCAATACGCCTCATTCTGGCGACAGGCAAAAACTAGGTACAGTCTTTTCCCCTCTTTTTCTTTGAAAGAGGGGTCAGGTAAAGCAGAGCACTGACCGTAGGTACTATAACGCCACGTGCTGTGCTAGTGATTGAATGTATTGACGCGCACTCAATAGAATTCAGGAGGACATAATATAGTGACCTAATTGGTGATGTTCTTCAGAAAGGTCAGGTGCGTAGTACTCGCAACCGGCGTGCGTGTATAACCAGATGTATGAACTTAGGCGAAGCAAAAGAAGAATGTAAGGAGCGTAGCAGGTGGCGTTCTATAGTTACTGCTTACCTCCACGGGAAAAAGCCGCGAGTTTATGTATGTATCTCAATAGAATTCGGATCCAAATGGATCTCTACGTAAGTTTATGCAGATTATATTGCACTTCGAGTTTTAGATATATAGGTAAGAGTGGTTTATTGCAGATTGATTTCGGTACTGGATTTGTATTTTGTACTGGGGTCATTCAACTGATACAGGCGGGTTTAAATTATTATGCCCAAAAAAGTTGAGTAAAAAACAATTAGGGTATCATCTACTTTATAATATTTATTGTAAATATATTTAAATATAAAACCACACTTCAATCAACTACCCTACTATCTAAATTACCTATTGCTCTTGTGCACAATAACATAAATTACGATATTTATGTCTTCTTATTCTTCTTGTGCGTTAAAGTTTAATTTATAATGCCTTTGTGTACAAGAGCATTACAAATGAGCCTTCATGGGTCAATATTAAACACCTAACTACAGCGGATTTTCTCTTCCGACCATACGTACGAACCATTTACAAATAATTAAAGCATTAAAATTATCACTCACTACATAGTGCTATGAAAAACTAAAATTAAAAGGCGAACTAGATACTGCTAGTGCTGCTACGTATGCAAATCCAAGACTTTTTCAACAATCTTTTTTCCGTCATCCTAGCCATCTGAGGAAAAGAAAAGAAAAAATTGTTTTAAACCCAAGCGAATGCACAAAAGATACATTTCTGATGGCATTTACGCTTGTTTTTCGATTTTCAATTTTTCGAAACGTTTAGGTGCGAGTAAAAGTGCGCCTACATCAATATATTCCCCTAATAACACAAGTTAGACAATAAGTAATATGAGGCAAGCGTAATCACCAACAACAACCAGTCAATAAATGTGCTTTTGCTTTTTTATTTTTTTTAGAATAACACTAATATATAGGTATACTCACTGACTGCCTCACAAGCTATGCAATCCGTTGTTGACGCGCCTGCATCCACATTAGGTGGTTCCGCTGGTCGCGCGATCATACACTTATTGTGGTACAAAGGGGTCCAGTCCCAAACAGGTAGCAATTTGATGAGAACAATCCTGGCTACCGCCGAGGCGTGCCACTTGAAAGTATCCGTCTGGCTCACAGTGTATCCAATCGCTATTCCCATAATCAAAACCAGAACCACCCTTGTCCAACGCTTGATAGTAGCTTTTCTCACAGAATTCGTCAAAGGCCGACAAATCAAATCCATTTCTTCATCGCTCATGCCAGCTTCCTTACAATATTCGTAAAAAGAACGCACTTCGGAGTTAATTAACTCGAATTTTTCACGTTGAGACATTTTTGCCCCGTTTTTGAGACTCATCTTGATGACCTAGTCCCGCGGCGATCAATAATAAACTCGACGGTTTTATTGATAGGAATGAAATTTCGCGCGCGCGCGGAAAGCTCGATTAGGTTTTTAATGTTGCAGTACTGTTCCAAAGAAGCCGGACACGGCCACATTAAAATCGACTAAGCAACAAAAAATATAGAGCCCTATTCATTTTCTATTCATCTTAGTAAAAGTATAGTATTAATAATCAAGTTTTATTACACTTACACATTGTTTGATTTTCATCAAAATGATTTTCTAACATAGACATTTCGCGTTCAAACTACTACATTTTTATCCACTTTTATGTCACATAATTACTATTACCATAACTATTACGGTTTTTTCTCCAAATAAAATCGATTATTCTCTTTTATTCTTTCAACTATGGTTTTTTTTTTGTTTGTGGTTTCATTTTTTATTTTTTTTATTTTATATCTTGGCAATACTAAAAGTCAAATACCTATCCGCCATATTGAAAGTTCTAAAGTGGGAAGTCGGTCAAACGCTGACCCTATTAGTTATTTCTATTTATTGTATGACGGTATTTATAAAAAAAGTTGTCCTAAATTATTTTTACACATTTAGTGAACTATTTGTTGTGATTTGGATATAGAAAAGTGCGTTTATACAAATTTGCAATTCGCCTAATGAATACGTCACAGCGCCATGTTGTATTCCTGCGCTGATTGCAGGCACGAGAAATCTGCCAACCCGTTTATTTTCCGGGATTAGTTCCCGAGAATAAATCGAACTGCGATTTTGTACTCAAATATATTTTAATTTATATTTGTTGGCAAATGTCAAACAACTTTAGTGGAATAGATGAATTCCTGTCATCGTATTTTGAGTGCTAATTCCTAATATCTACTGCATTTTTGTGCATCCGCGAAAGTTGAAAGGACTGTGTTGTAAAAGAAAGAAGTGATAATTAGCCAAAATTCCGGTCCCTACGCGCAGACGAGAAGGTGCCTACCCGCCGGGGCAAGCAGGCGAAACGGACATGAATAACAAGCGTAAAAACCGCCAAGGGCCACCGAGGTAACTACCATTTGCTATCATCTTTGAGGATCGAGCTGACATGTCTTTGTTGTTGGAGATAGTGCCCGCTTACTATCGAACATTTTGTTGTCACGTTGACAGATTTTGGGAGGTTGTTAAGCATGGATACGCTGACAGTGTAAACAAAAATGAGATTGTGCGGTGTTGTGTGGTGTGAGATCGGCGCGTGCGATGCAAAGCGTCGCGGCACTATAGTCTAGATTTTTGGCCTACTTTTGCTCCGTACTCGATACGATTAATATAGCCGTCTGATCAGCTGTTGGCGATCCCAGTACGCTAGTCACAAACCGTACTAAATAAGAACTGCAATTTACTATCTAAATTCAATATTGCAAACTGTCACTTTCATACAAAATTCAGCTAAAACAACCAATATCTAGACGGCAGGCCGCGATAGAAGTGCCGTCCTATAACATTCTGTAATAGGAAGTAAGGTAAAATGCTTTTATTTTCAATCACTTTCACTAGTTTGTATGATGGTGGATATAATTACTGGCAAAAGTCCAAAGTTCTTAATTTGAATTCTCTTATTGCTGTTAATTTGTGTTCTGTGTTGGTTAGACCTTATGAAATTTAACTGTGACTGATAAATTTTCATGAGGTGATAATTATTTGGTGATTAAACTGCAATCTCATATGATTGTGCGGTAATGTTGAAAGTTTATTGTCCATAACATCATGTTACTGTTTAGGGATTACTGCAGTTTACAATTAGTTGTCTCTACCTTTACATTTAGTTACGAGTACACACTTTCTAATTTGCACTATACATGAATGGTGTTCCGTTGCTTTTTCTGATTTATGAAGATTATAATTGATGTGTCAGTGCGCCCATTGTCATGAAAATATTGTTTTCAGATAGGCACAGTAGTATTAGCTAGATCATTGCTTAGAGCATCACAATAACCAATCCCTTCAATTATCTTGCGTGGGAAGTTAAATGGATGATTCACAATATTTTTCTTTTATCAATGAACTTAAATTGCATGGTCAATATTAGTTTGATGAGATAATGGTAGTATTTTCTGGTGTTTTTGAACTCTACAACTTTGATAGTTAGTTACTAACCAATTTATGTTGTAATGTTTGAAACATTTTATAATAACATTGATTGTAACAAATTAGCATCATTGTTGTAAATAATTAATTTGTTACGAACATTGTATAACTTCAGTTGCTCTGAAAGTTTTTATCAATGTCCCTGTAAATCAATTGATGACAGTTTAGTTTTGCTCGATAAGTGAGTGATTTCCAGCAAAATTTTAAACTTATAATAAACAAGTTTTAGGTCCGTATTACAGAACGTCAGTCAATACTCAAGCATTACTTAAAACTAGATTCAAGCCATTTGATTGGTTGAAACTAGTTTTAAGTAATGCTTGAGTATTGAGTGACTTTCTGTAATACGGAACTTAGTATTAGGTTAGTTACAAGAGACCTTTGAATTATTATCATTAGATGTCTAGTTTTCATCTTAATTTTCACCAAAGGCAAGCAAAGTTACTAATACATTAATACTCTGTTAAAAATATCACCAATAATTTTTATTACACATCAATCATCTAATTATAATTTGGTACTTATTGTTAGGGCAATTAACCTCCAAATCATAAACATTACATTAGTAAAATCTAAAAACTTGATTTGTTGTCGGCATAGCAAAACTATTTGCTATCTATGGCAGCAATTTTATAGCTTGCGTTGCAATGCTGACTTTCTAAGAAAATATGATAATTTGCAACACCAATGAGGTGGGTTTTCTTTACATGGTGTAGATTTTTTGTATTCTATGAATAATGGTACATCCTAGTGGTGGTCATGATATTGAAGCTTTTATAAAGATAGTTCCTACTTTCTGGGTGCCATGTTAATTCTGCCTATGAATAGGGCTCTTTTGAACAGTTGCAATAAAAGGCATCAGGATTGTAGTTCAGCATTGTAATCTTATCAACCTTTTTGTCATGCTGCTTGTATCAACATTCTGATATTCAGATGTGCTGAGTCAGCATGTTCTTATACTTTTTTATGATACATAATATTATCTTTTTTATGTATCCTAGACAATTTTTGGTAGATTTATTGACACATATTTACTCCTATGAGGTTAGCAGTTGTTGAATATCGAAACCTGTATTCTAGAACAATGCTCAGTTGTGAATCCCGCTTTAAAACTGTCAGATTACATACTCATCTCAACTCAAATATTGTTTTAAATCGAGATGCATGACTATTATGTTATCATCCTGCTCTAATCCCAATTCATAAAGGGTTAGGGCAGCACAACTTTTTCTTGCTTATATCTTTATCAGTTTTCATATTCGCTCTTTCTAGCCATATTATCTTTGATAGATGCATGACTGATACCCGGTTTCTGAATTAAGAATTTAAAGCTGAGAACTTGTAAAAATCTACTTCCGCAATGGGTTGTGTGGTTTATTTTTAAGGGTTCAAGAAATGCTTGTAAACTGCTTGTAAAAAGACTTCAGAATCGGAATCAGGAGTTCCGAAGATTACCCCTACAAACAAACTCATAAATTTGACCTCTTTATAATATTAGTATAGACTTGTGCACCAGTGTGAGGTATCAAACATAGTAGAAAGAAGCTTATCAATTGGAGACAAGTTAGGAAGTAGGTTACTGGTAACATGATGCAGTGGTCATGTTTGATTGATAAGATAAAACTCTGATTTCAATGTAGGTACAAAGTTTTCTTAATATTGTTATTATTTGATTTCAAGAGTGTAGAATGTCTTGTAATAACTGCTTGTAACCAATTAGTGAGAGTTTAATGATAAATTACTTAAATTCTTTTAAAATATTGATTAATTTGATTAAGAGTTACTGCATTTGTGGTGAAAAATGGTAAATACCAAGTTTGGTATAAAATTTATAAACAATAGCTTCAGGAAAAACATCACATTGAAAACACAATAAACAATAACAATACTAACACTAATTTACATAAAATTCTATTGTCAAGAATTGTTAACAAATTAGGCAGCAAATATGAATGGTAAAAATATAATTGAGTTTACTGTTAGTTAAAAATGTTATATTTTCTTAATCTACTTAGGCAGGAAATTATAGTTAAAAAAATATATGTTGAGAGTTATTTATTTTCTTCATTGTGTTTTTCTATCTGGAATTTCTCAGTAGATGCATGGAGTCTGGATTTATGCCCAGTTGATGGCAGTAGGCTCGCCCCCTATTACATGGGACTTAAAACATAACTGGCGAAATGTGGGTGTACTATAGCACCTCTGCCTAACCCTTCGGGGATTACAGGCGTGATGTAATGATGTTGTTATTATTTATTTTCCCATTACTTACTTAAGTACCTAATTACTTAAAACATTAATGTTATTTTGCTGTATTAAAATTTAACAAATGCTTTTATAATACATTACCAAACAAATGGTTAACAAAAATGTTTGGAAAGTGACAATAGTCTGCTTATCAGGCTAATAAAGTAGATTATTAATGACCTGTTATTCACAAATGCTGCTCAGCTATTGAAAGTATATCAGCCTCTTGAGTTTTTGTGAACAATTATATTTCTTTTTAGGGTTCCGTACCAAAATGGTAAAAAGGAACCCTTATGGTGAGACTAAGTCTGTCTGTCACACCTGGATATCTCAAGAACTACTAATGCTATCAACTTGAAATTTAGAATAGTTTTAGATGATGTTTGCCCAACCAAATAAGAAAGAAATGAAAAAATATATATCTTTATGGACGGGTTTCAGTCCGCTTTTGCATTTTTTTTTTTTTTGTGGTTAGCATTAGTAGTTCTTGAGATATCCAGGTGTGACAGACAGACAGACAGACTTAGTCTCACCATAAGGGTTCCTTTTTAACCGACTTCCAAAAAGGAGGAGGTTCTCAAATAGGCTGTTTTTTTTTTTTCTTTTTGTATGTTTTTTACGCGATTACTCCGTCAATTATGAACCGATTTTGAAGAATCTTTTTTTGTTTGAAAGGGTATACTCCCGAGGTGGTCCCATTGCCACCAAATCAGAATCTGATGAGGGGATCCCATGGAAATCGAGGGAAACCCTCAAATTTTATATGCAAACCTATAGCGATTTGGTTATTTCTTATTATTCATTCATTTCATATTATTCGTGCATTTACTCTCGGAAAGCACCATTTGGTGAAGTGGAACTGATGAAGGAAACCACAGATGGCCACCGGAACAATATAATAATGAGTACCTATTTAACGGGTTGCAATATTTTGTAAAAGGTGATGAGCAGTTAACATTAGGCTATTGTAACTTAAATAAATTCAAAACTGACCCACTAAAAAGTGAAAAATAAAAAACTTTTTACAAAAAAGTAATAACCGACTACCAAAAATAACACTACAAAGTGAAAAATAACTTTAATTTCGGAAGTCGGTGGCAAAAAACTCAAATACAGATCCCCTCAAATACAGATCCAAAGGTATTACTTTTTTGTAAAAAGTTTTTTTTATGACTGAACGCTGTTTGCACATTCTCAAACTTTTTTTTTAGGCAGAATTGTTTCCGACTTTTGAAGAAAAATGTAAAAAAAATACCGTTCCTCCCCCTTATCTCCGAAGTTTGCATAGATAAAAATCTGAAATTATTCTATGTGATAGAAGTGTATGTAAAGATTACAGGAAAAATAAAATGATGTCTCTAAATAGCACAGTTTTTCAGAAATCATCAACATCATATATACACGTACGGAACCCTCGGTGCGCGAGTCTGACTCGCTCTTGACCGGTTTTTTAGTTAACATTAGTATTTGTTTGCTTACATAAACTTTTTCGAGTTATTGAGTCATAATTTTGGCATATTTGAAATGGGATCTCTTAATAAATTTGATTGATTATAAATGTCTTACTAGAAGTTAAAGGCTAGAGCAATATTGTTGTGGTTCTATGTACCCATTTTCTAAAGTCTTTTGCTGTCATCCGTGAATCTCAACTGAAATACAGAGTCATAGTTATTTAATCCGTTAGTTAATCCTAATAACCTGTCCTTAATCCAAGATTTATGAATGAGTATTATTCAAGAGCATGGGTCTTGGAATTTTATTATGTAGTAGCTAATGCCCGCGTGGCTTTTTCTTAAATAATATTAGCCAAATTTACTCCTTACAACAAGGAAACTGCCGTCAAAACTTCCTCCTTACAGTAAGTCCCGTCAAAATCGGTCCAGCGTTTTCGGAGATTAGTCGGAAAAGACGAACAAAAAAAAAAATTGTTATAAGTGCCGTATATACTTTACTCGCGGTTTCGCCCGCGTGGCATTTTCTAAACATATAAAACTTCCTCTTGAATCACTCCAACTATTAAAAAAAAAACATCAAAATCCGTTGCGTAGTTTTAAAGATCTAACAATACATAGGGACAGACAGGAAGCGGAAAGCGACTTTGTTTTATTAGTGATAAGCATTTAATATAAACCTGTTATTTTGACATTACAAACAGACAATTTTATTTATTTATTTGTATAGATTCATTATCAAAGCTAAGTAAACCCGAACTTAAGCTGTGTCTGTGTAAGTCCGAGGCTATTGTTACCTATAGTACTTACACAACCTCTTAAGGGGTCATTGTACTCATCATTATGAACAACTTTTACTATGGGACCAGTTCTGAAATCGCGAAGAAGCAGCTTTGGTCCCATCGTAAAAGTTGTTCATAATGATGAGTACAATGACCCCTTAAGAGGTTGTGCGTTAATTCTGGGACATATTGTATACAGAAGCTGTTGGTGTACCTTTATAGATAAATATAGGTATTCAAGACGAAACTGCGAAATATTACTGTTACGTAGATCTTAAATCTAGGCAAGATCTGACTTTGATTATAGGTTGCAGTTCTAGGCATAAGTTTCTAAGGCCACCAAAGGCAGCTGTTACTCACAGATGTAAATTGTATGTCCGTTTGATTCAATCAACTCGGCCTATAGCAGTCCACTGCTGGACATAGGCCTCTCCCAGTCTGCGCCACAACACTCTGTCCGCCGCCTTCCGCATCCAGTCTGTCCCAGCCACGTTTTTAAGGTCGTCGGTCCATCTAGCTGGGGGCGTCCCACACTACGCTTGCCGATACGCGGTCTCCACTCCAGGACTCGTCTGCTCCACCGGCCATCGGTCCTTCGACAAACATGGCCAGCCCACTGCCACTTCAGCTTGCTTACTCTGCATGCTATGTCGGTAACTCCGGTTCTCTTCCGGATAACTTCATTTTTGATTATCCTTCAGAGAAACTCCGAGCATAGCCCGCTGAGTGACCTTGAATTTGTGGACCAGCCCGACTCAGTGTCCACGTTTCGGCACCGTATGTCATAACGGGCAGGACGCATTGGTTGAAGACCTTAGTCTTCAAACACTGCGGGATTGGTGACGAGAAGACTTGACGAAGTTTTCCAAACGCTGCCCAACCCAACCGGATCCTTCTGTCGGCTGTCCGTTTGATTACAAGAGATAATTACATCTTTAAACATAGCTTGCCCTTCAATTTAGTCTTTAATTGACAACAGCATAGGTTTATCAAAACAAAGTCCCCCCGCGTCAGTCTGTCTTTCTGTACGCGATAAACACAAAGACTACCGAACGGATTTTCATACGGTATTCACCAACGGACGGAGTGATGCTGCGTTCGGACGACACGCTCATAACCCGCGCTGACCACGCGCATGCCACGCACACGCGTTGTGCCCGACTTGCTGCACCCGCGTTTGCCACGCGCAAAATCCGCGCCCGATTTGCACCCACTTATACTACTTATTATTTAATAAAAATACGCCCTTGATCACAGTCAATAAGGCACTAGAATAAGCGCGGGCGCGAGGCGGGCGTGGAGCGGGCGCGGGTCGACTTCGATGAATGCAATTTGTGATCTACTGATGTGTCATATGACTCAAATTATATACAACAAATTTCAAAGCGAGCGGGGCGGGCGCGGAGCGGGCGCGTATCGTCTGAACGCAGCCTCATTCATGAAGAAGGTTTAATTAAGTTTTTGTGTAAATTAGCAGTAATAAAACGATGACTGTTAAAGACGTTAAAAATCATGCCGACTGGGAGCTTTACTAGCGTGCGCCGCGTTAACCAATAGTTATAAGAAAACAATGTATTACGGAATTATTCCTCTTAAGGGGCCGGCGTAGCATGCGTAGTTCATACAAACGTATTACCAAAATAATTTGTAAATCAAACATATTCGGTAGTGTGTATTTATTTCGATTGGATTACAGAATATCTATTATCTATGTTCCCAAATATATATTGTGAAAGGACAATGATATTACGACGAGATATGAGGAATTTAAAATTTCTATAGAAATCTTATGTTTGTCATAACTCTTGTTTACATCAGTGTCCATTCAAAATATATATTTGGGAACCTAGATATTCTGTATTCCAATCGGAATAAAGACACACTACCTTAAGAATATGTTTGATTTACTTTTTATTTTGGTATTACGTTTGTATGAACTACGCATCCATCTCCTCTTAAAAAGATCTATTAAACTGTAGCAACGGTTTATGTCCATCTGCAGTATTCATTTCTCTCTAGACCCAATTCTGACATCCACACAATGGAAGTCACGGCCAGAAGCTTGTCCTTGATAAAACATGGTACACACGGCTACATATCCAGTTTAGGCTGATCTCGCATTGTATAGGATTTCCGTACTATGAGAGGTCAGTATATACTGGAAATGTTTGATGTGTAGCCGTGTGTACCAGGTATTTCAAGTTGTTCCTATGTAGATAGATCATTATTTGGTTTTTGAACTTATGTCGTCCAACTTCTCGATGGTACTTTATCCTCTTATCTTATCAATTCATACAACCTTTCCATCATTGTTGTATCCAAATCTCTCTTGATATCAGGAAGAAGTCTCTTCTAAGTTGCACCTGTGTGGTTCTTTAAAAAAAACTGTGAGAAGCCTGTATCTTAGAACAGGCTCCCAGGTTGCACCACATGACTTAGAATAGAATACTCCTTATTATGTACACCATAAAAGTTACAGATATAAATGTAGACATTTTACATAGGGTGACATAATGGGTCGTCTTATCGCTAAAAGCGATCTTTTAAAGACAACCTTTGGATTGATTAAGGAGGAAGGAGAGACGATACTGCAGGTAGTCCACGTCTTAGTTCTCCAATTTCCACATTCACCTTGCTGCTTTCCGTCTCAAGCATCTTCCTGGGATAGACTTAATGACATCCAATCTTATTTAGTAAAATATAATAAAGTAAGGCACAATAGGATAAAAAGTGATAAAGCAAAACCATACTTTTCAACTCTGCAGTTACCACATTCCTCAAATAGTCATCATTTCAGCCGAAAGACGTCCACTGCTGGGCATAGCCTCCCCCAAAAGGGGGGGTTGCCATAATCGCCACGCTTGGCAGGCGGGTTGGCGATCGCAGTATGGTGTGAAAATGCATAGAGAACGCTGCTGCCCATTCTCTAGTAAGTCCCTTAGTCGCCTTTTACGATACCCACGGGAAGAAATAGGGGTGCTATTCTTTACGTCCGGCACCACACAGACGCCTCAAATAGTTTGCAAATACAAAACTAGAATCTTCAGCATGACTGCAACCTATTTGCTACTATGTTAAAACAATGTCAGATCACGAATAGACATCGTACTTGTTATAGGTCAGGGGTGAGCAGTGGCACTGTTTGATGGCAACGTCATAATACATTAATATTCACGTCCTTATGTTACATCGTGGTAGACTACTGTATTACCTTGATTATGAAATTTTGTTTTTAGATACATACAAATAAAAAAAAAAACTTAAAAGGTACAGCATGTATAGTCTGTGTGGTGCCGGACGCAAATAATAGCACCACCCTATTTCTTCCCGTGGGTGTCGTAACAGGCGACTAGGGAATGCATTTTAGCACCATACTGCGATCGCTAACCCGCCTGCCAAGTGTGGCGATTATGAACCCACCCTTTGGGGGAGGCCTATGTCCAGCAGTGGAAGTCTTTCGGCTGAAATGATGATGACAGCATGTAGAAGTAGTCTATACTTGTGATCAATTAATTATATACAACATGTTCCAGAATTAACGCACAACCTCTTAAAGGCTCACTGTACTCATCATTATGAAAAAAAATCAGCTGTACATTTATGTTTGAATAACTCGTCTTAATTTAGAGAACAGCAGATTTTTTTTTTTCGCGATTTCAGGTTTGGTCCCATAGTAAAAGTTGTTCATAATGATAAGTACAATGACCCCTTAAGATGTTGTGTAGGTACTTTTTTAAATTTTGTGCTTGCCCTCTCCTAGGCAATGGCCTCCTGACATTCCTTCTATTTCTTACAATACTATGCTTCTTCTTGCCAATTCTTGAGGAACTCTCTAAATCTTCTCTGCCGACCCCTAAGAAAATAAGCGAAACAAAATATCGTATTCTGATAGAAATATCATAAAACACTGCATTTCGCTTAGCATTGCAATGTTCCTAATCATGCTAGCTTTCGCCAAAGCATGTTAATCAGTTTCCAGTCTGACCGGAATGCGGCTGAATATCAATATTAAATTGTGCATTCTTTGCTTGACATTTTACTATATCTTCTAACGGCTCGGCTTTCCGATAGTTAAAAGTGAAATCTGCTTAATAAATTATAAGGGATTTCAAGTTTAACCTGTACATACGGTCATACACGTCCAGTTCTATACGTTAAATTACGTCTTATTGATGGTAAATTGTGGATGGATACGCAAATATACAGTTTAAGACGCAAATATATTCCGGTGACCTTAAGTGGTTAGCTTGCGTGTTCTGTACTGAGCTCACGCAACGCGTCGTACGTTCAGCCAGTAATAGGACTCGCCCATCAAGGAGCGCTGTCCCCAATTTGACGCATTATTAATTTATTATACACAAAACTAAAGGTATTTTAATAAAACGCGTATACTAAAAGATCAATAATTAAATTATCTTTAAATTGGTGAAGGTTTCAGAAAAATACGCTTGGTAGTTTTTGTGCCATTCTCAGTTTTTTATCCACATTAGACATAACTTTACAAATTAATTTCACTATGTAATATAAACATAATCTAAAATATTCACATATTAAGTTATTGAGAAAATGCTTTAATTTATCATATTTTTTTTTTTCAAATCATTAACACTACTCGTTTAGACGTGATCTTCAGTATAAAATCTTTAAAAGTCAGTTATCGTCCCCTTAAGCATCAGGTAGAATGTAAATAAAGTACTTATTGAGATTATACACGATCGATTTTTTGTTCCTGGTCAGTTAGTCATATCATAAGACGTCATAAGTCATTATTCATAAATAATAAATTGTATCTGAAATTACATGGTACTTATAAAAAACAAAATTAATTTACATAAGGAAAAATCACGTTAAATATTATATATAACAATGCATAAATACAACATAATTAATATATAGGAATTTCGTTAGATCTTCAACAGCTTATAGACACTTATTCTACCACCTCTTCACCTAATCTTTTAAGTTTATTTTTAAAAGAGCTTGTCTAGAGGCAACTCATTAAATAATATAACCGATTGGTAACTGGGACTGTCAAACAAATCCAAAACTACCAACTAATAGTTCCAAAATGAAAAATATCCAATTCTGTCCTCCAAGAATCTGTCATCATCATCATCAGCCCATAGCAGTCCTCTGCTGGACATAGGTCTCTCCAATGTCCCACCATTCAGGTCGATTCTCGGCAACTCTTATCCAGCTGCCACTAGCCACCCTGCGAAGATCGTCGCTGCACCTAGCCTGAGGGCGTTCTACCTTACGTTTGCTGATTCGCGGTCTCCACTCAAGAACACGTCTACCCCGGTCATCGGTTCTACAAAATCTGGTTCTAAGAATCTGTCATCTACCTCTAAAATCTAAAATAGAATCCGGAAAACAATTTCGCACGTGAGCAGTATAATATCAGAAATGTAAAATGTCGCTAGCAAAATTTTGCACAAACTGCCATCCTTGACCTTCAGACAACAATAAAACCTTTATTTGTGCTACTAGCCAATGCCAAACCGGGTTTTAGTTTTCACATCCATCATATCAGATTTCTAAAGTTTGTTTTTTTTTTTTTTTTTTCTTTTGGTCTAAAATCATGTCAAAATGTATATTGTGTAGGTTATTAATAATATATCCTACCATTTATAAATCAACAAAGTGCATGTTCTTATCAGGCCCATGGATAACAAAACAACTATTGTAGCAGACTAGGATTCTCCCTGGTATTGTGGTATTAAATTATTAATAAAACACTTATCACACTAATATTATAAAGGCGAAAGTTTGTGTGTGTGTTTTTGTTACTTCTTCACGGTCAAACGACTTGACCAATTTTGATAAAATTTTGTATGGAGGTAGCAGCTGACACCCTGGATTAACTTTATATTATAGGCTAATAAAATCAATATTATAGGCTACTTCTTATCCCAATATTCCCACGGGATCGAGATTTACGCGGGTGAAAACGCGGGGCGCAGCTAGTTAAGACCCAGATATATGCCAGTGACCTTGAGTGGTTAGCTTGCGTGTTCTGTACTGAGCTCACGCAACGCGTCGTACGTTCAGCCAGTAATATAGGACTCGCCCATCAAGGAGCGCTGTCCCCAATTTGACGCATTATTAATTTATTAAACACAAAACAAAAGGTAAATTAATAAAACGCGTGTACTTAAAGATCAATAATTAAATTATCTTTAAATTGGTGAGGGTTTCAGAAAAATACGCTTGGTAGATTTTGCGCCATTCCCAGTTTTTTATCCGCGTTAGACATAGCTTTACAAATTAATTTCACTATGTAATATAACATAATCTGAAACATTCACCTGCTCAACTACGTAAATAACGGAATTAATGTTGTTGAACTGTCAAAATTAAACTCTATTACATAGTGAAATTAATTTGTAAAGTTATGTCTAACGCGGATAAAAAACTGAGAATGGCGCAAAATCTACCAAGCGTATTTTTCTGAAACCTTCACCAATTTAAAGATTTAATAATTTAATTATTGATCTTTTAGTATACGCGTTTTATTAAAATACCTTTTGTTTTGTGTATAATAAATTAATAATGCGTCAAATTGGGGACAGCGCTCCTTGATGGGCGAGTCCTATTACTGGCTGAACGTACGACGCGTTGTGTGAGCTCAGTACAGAACACGCAAGCTAACTACTCAAGGTCACTGGCATATATCTCGCGTCTTAATGTGCGAGTGCAAAGGCAATAAGTAATGAGGGGTCATTGTACGAAATTCTTTCTGATTCGCGACCGGACTTTAATGTGTTACGCAATTAGGGTGCCTAGCTGACTCTCGAATCTTATACATCGATATAAAAAATAATATCCACAATTCTTAAGATTTCTTCAGTCTTGATACAAAAATGTCATTACCATTGCAATTTTAAAGCAGGAACCTTTCGTGTACCCTGTACCTGGCTCGGATCGGCACTCAATACTTGATATCATAATCAATACCGCTTGTTATCTATCAGTCATGCTTGTGAGACAAACATTTTTGTACACACACATCTGTCTCGCTTGTATTCGCTTGAAAGTTAGTAAAAGGCTTTTAACAGTACTTTGACAGTTTTGTAATTGAAGTACTTATGAAGTTTCGTGTTGGGAGACGAGTCTATCAACGTTGATCAGACGCTATAATATTATAGACAGAAAATAAGAAGGTCCTAGCAGGAATAAGCCACTGTCATATTTGAACTACGGACCGTACAACCCCGGTTAAGAGTTAAGCCTTTCGAAGGGGTAACCTTTATTATGATGTAACCCATTTAATGGGTTTTATACTAGAAACCCAATGAAAGGGTTACGTGATAACCCATTCATTTGGTTCTATACCTACTTGAAACCCAGTGACATGCAAAAATCATAATATTATGTTATTTCGATAATCGCCCAGCACGCGTAGCATGACCAATTCTATCTCTATTCTATCCAGAGACCGTTTTGTTTACCATTTTAGAAAAACCCTATCGAAAACCCTTTCAATGGAAAGGGTTTTTCTAAGCAGTTAATCAAGAACCCATACGGTGTGGGTAATTTTGAATGGCTTAAATTAAGCCGTTCAAAAGGGTTACCCGCACCGTATGGGTTTTTGATTAACTTTTGAAAAACCCTATCGAAAACCCTTTTAATGGGTAATCAAAATGGTCCCTGATTTGAACAGACAGCTGTGCTGCTGGGGATTTTGTTGTGCCACTTCTTCCCAGCTAAAGCACTAGGAAGTGGTGAAGAGCGGGCGTTTTTGGGGGACTATCTTATATAATTGCCTAATATCGACTTATGATTTTGGTTTTTTTATTTTGAAAGCTTGAAGCAATAATGCCATTTCTGCATTATATTAAAAATATGCTAATACCGTCAAGGCAACAGAACTAAATATGGTATTCACATCATAGCATGTATCTTGAGAAAGTTGTATTTATAAACACTACAAGACACAGCTGAGCAGTGAAAGTCATCGCAAAAGCGATAAATTGTTCCATGTTAGTTGTTGGGAAGTTTAAAATGCAGAAATTGTTTGTGTAGATTGCATTAATTAAGGCGACGATAACCGACTTTTAATGATTTTATACTGAAGATCACGTCTAAACGAGTAGTGTTAATGATTTGAAAAAAAATATATGTTAAAGGCATTTTCTCAATAACTTTTTATGTGAATATTTTGGATTATGTTTATATTACATAGTGAAATTAATTTGTAAAGTTATGTCTGAAGCGGGTAAAAAACTGAGAATGGCGCAAAATCTACCAAGCGTATTTTTCTGAAACCTTCACCAATTTAAAGATAATTTAATTATTGATCTTTTAGTATACGCGTTTTATTAAAATACCTTTTGTTTTGTGTAAATTAATAATGCGTCAAATTGGGGATAGTGCTCCTTGATGGGCGAGTCCTATTACTGGCAGAACGTACGACGCGTTGCGTGAGCTCAGTACAGAACACGCAAGCTAACCACTCAAGGTCACTGGCATATATCTGAGTCTTAATCACTTGGAAACTAATGATTCGTTGGATTATTTCGGCCTTAGCTAGGTTCTACTGATATGAAAACTTTTCCTCATGTGATTCAGACAGTATGAATAAATCCATAAACCGCAGAGACCACAGAATCCTGTTGAGCCATACTGCAAATGATACCGTTGCAATTAATTATATGAATATAACTGAATATATATATTATGAACCTGTTCTTGAAGACTTGCTCTCATCGTTGCAACGATGATACAAGCGTTACCTATTTTTGAACACCTGAAGAACAAATTATCCCCAGTTAATTTTTTCAAAAAATTTAACTGAAGTGGGATGATGTAACCGTTTTAAAAGACGTAACGAGCCTGATACGAAAAGTCTTCAAGGGCGCCGCTTTTCAGTTTAGGTCAGTGAACGGAGAACGTAAATACTGATATTACTAATATTAATAGTATTAGATACGTGATTAGCACAGCACGCTAAATACTTGGTTCAATCACCTTTTAAGAGATAAACGACATTTAGTTTACTTTACATTAGATTCAGCTTAGAATCTTGTCTCCTAAAGCTATAAAAATGGATACCAGTTCAATCGTAAGTCAGTGTTATCCCGTACGATTATCCATCATGGACATAATGACTTCCTTTTTTAACGATAGTAGAATGTACGTTCTTACGTTGACATCAAATTGCGTATAGTCGCCAATGTACACCACACAACAGCGTTCTCTCTCTTAAATCTTATCCTATTCCCTGCGCGAATATTATGATAACAATATGAAGTAGGTAATAAAAGTGCTTTCGTGTTTAATTGTTTGCACCCATATATGGGGAAACTAAGGCTGCATTAAGACAGCCTTCAAGAGTGGCGAACCAACCAACTTGGAGGCTGGGGTTGCTTTTCCACTAAAGCGGTCGGAGTAAGTGGAGCAGTGAACGAGGAGAAATACAACGAATTGAATAAGTTCACTTCTCCTCGCTTACCGCTTTTTCTTGTCCAGCTCTAGGAGAAACCCGTTCACCGAACAGTTCATTGTCTCGAGATAATGATTATTGTACATTTGCTAACCTATTTCTTTGTATCAGGTCACCACGAGGCCGAGTGGTGCCAGAAGGCGTCTACAATAACGCGCACTTCATGCACGCCGCGACGTCGCACGTCGGCGACATCGTGCAGGTGCTCACGCAGTCAGGAAGCCTCTGGGAAGGCGTCTTTAAGACTTTCAGCGCTCAATTTGAGGTAAGTCCATGACCTACCACAATGTGTGACGACAGAGCAAGAAGTGGTAGTACATACATACCTTGAACTGATGATGGTAGTCGGACCATGAGATGACACCGGTAATTGATAAAATACCCCATACAGGAAATATTGGAGCTAACTAATGACTGAAATAGAGAAGAACACCGAAAAACAGTAGTTTTCTGTAGAATGCTCTAGAACTTTATACGCTGTGCTTACACATTTTGTATTTTATGCACTTTTCTCAGACCAAACCACTTTTTTTGCAGACCAAAGCCTGCTTATTAGAGTAGGCTTCTGCTGCTAATCCTAAGTGTTAACTCAATCGGAATATTTGATTACAAGTGTTACTTTGGATATCCTAACATACTTTACTTGTTTCATAGTCCAAAACTTGTAAGCTATTAAGTCACGGTTGATAACAAAAAGTCGTTTGCCCGAAAAACGTGAACCCTTTTGAACCGCCTCTAATCACGTAAAACTTGAGGAAAGAAACCTCAAAAACTTACAACTTTTTTTCCTCCAGCTGGTAATAAGGAAAATTAATTTAGTGACTGTGTCAAAATATATCCATACGGAAAATGGAACTCAGAAATAGAATCATTATGTTAATCAGAAATAGAATCATTATGTTAATCAGAAATAGACTCATTATAATGTACTTACGTGAAACTTTGTAACACTTGTTACGAAAATTACGCGGGCGAAGGAGTATGAAATTTGGCACAGTTAAAGTTTATATGGAGGATAGCAGAAAGCTAATATTTTTATATAATATGCATTACCAATAAATTAAATTAATAAAAAAACATTACACACTACCATGCGTTTGACACACACACACAGTACCAGGGCCTCATGACTTGAAGATACATAGATAGGTGACAGAAGTGACAGCTTGACTATGGAATTAGTAAGTATTATATAGATTGTAAGTAAGAGGGGGTCGAATTTCGACCAGTGGGTGACCACTAGTAATTATAATATTCGGATGAAAATAGAATCATTTTAATTTCCGGACGAAAATAGAATCCTGAAATAGAAAAGTTATTGTACAAATGGCGATTTCAGGGTTCTGTGTCATGTAATAACTAAGTGCCACGTGCTATATTATGTCCGGATAGCTGACACGCCAGCCATTGAGTGTTAGACATGCATCAAGGTAAATTTAAACTGGTACTGTTATTGAAATTGCAATATAATAATGTTTGTAACTTTGATCAGGTTTAACAACCGTGTACAAACTGAAGGGTAATCACAGACCCCTTTGTCCTTCAGAAAATACGTTAAGCCGGTTATCGTCTGGGATCTTCAATCATCAGTTACAAAGTTCGTTTTACACTATGTCACATGATAAGGTTGATGATCTTGAAATGACTGATACCGATAAACCGCAGTTTTTTGCTCGTTCATGAGTAAATTCGAAAGAGTCGACTCAAGAGGCTCAACATGTTTTTACACTGTACTTCAGTCACCAAGCGTGGTGAAGTGGTGATTAAAGGAAAGTTATAGACCACTAATGTGTAAAAAACGAGTGAAGTAAAACAGAAATTACCGTTCGCTTGCAAAAGAAGTTTTACTTCAAAAAAGCTGCGGTCTTGTGAGTGTATAAACAGCCAGTGTGAATTTCAAAAAGTACCTATTAAGCGGGGGACGGCGCGGCGCGCGGCGGTTACGCGGTGTGTTCCATGTTTAAAATTTAAACAACTTCCGTTCGCCTCTTTCCGTAACGCTCTCGTCACGCATTCACCAGCTTACTCCCCAAGTCAAGCGTGCGTAAAGAAGTTTTACTTCAAAAATTAAACAGGACGTTCCCTAACAATACGTGTGGTCGTTGAAAGAATGCCAAGGGAATGCATGAGACGCGTTACAAAGAAAGAATGAGTGAACCAAATGAGCTAAGGCCACAATAAAAACAAAAGTGTATCCGTTTATGTCACAGTTAAGGCTTCTACATACCAGCGCGACTTGTCGCGCGACGCGACACGGCACAAAGGCCCCGCATGTCGCGGGACGAGCGGTGCCTTTGTGTCGCGTCGCGTCGCGCGACTAGTCGCCCCGGTATGTAGAAGCCTTTACTCTGTAGACGAGATTATTAGCTTGTATTGTATCTACTGTTTATCGTCGTCATTTTTGTCACTCAACAGGCATCGTGTCTCAAAGCCTCTGAGGAAGTATTCGATAAACTGACAAGATACGTCAGTATTTTTTATTGAACTCAGATTAAGCTCAACATTTACCTGTTGAGCTATTTTTCAAATTGTGCTCTAAAATTAGAAGTCTGGTTGACTAATAAAGCACTCAAGTTGACGAAGACAATTTTTACTCTGAAAACACAATTGGCACTAAAATATACGTTGCCCGAGCGAGTGATTTTATGAATAACAAATCAGGCATGTGTAATTACATTAAAATACACTATTTAAATGATAATTTTAGTGGCATAATAATTAGGTTAGCGTTACAAACGATCATTGATTAATTACTTAGCATTTTGGTACTTTTTTTGTAAATAAAAAAGACGACAACAAGTACTAATGAGCCAATCATTACAGGGACCAATAAGTTTTCTTTTTTTGTCATTCATAATTATATGGTGCGTGCATTAAAAAATTACACGCATAATAAATTTAAATCGCACTGTAAATGCCACTTTGTAAAATTGATAAACGATCGAATGTTTAAGATTGCGTGTTCCACTCAATTCGGGAGTGAAACAATAGCGATTAGAACGGTATGTGTGAACTGTCGACTCGTTCAAGCCATTTTAAATCTACCAGACTAATTGCCGTTTATTTTGGTACATAAAAACGTTTTTTTGGGTAAGTTTCTAACTGTTGCTGGGCAATTACTAACGTATGACGAATTATCTGATGATTGACGGGGGTACAAACAGGTTTAATATTCATAAATACATTACGAGTTACGGTTCAAGTGAATCTAGAAACTATTACAGTCTTGTGTAAGTTACGAAATGAAGGAAACAAACTTGTAGTGCCGCCTGCAAGCTCCGGGGCGCAGTCACATGATTATATAACCATAAATAATACAGTAGTAACGACCCCAGCCAGCTGACGTAAATGTGCATAGATTCATCCTGCGACTCAGTCTCACCGCGCCCTCTACGCGATCGCCAGCCAGCCGGCCGGCAAACGGAGAAACAGAGCTTAGCGCTGCAGAAAAGCTACCATTTTCAATTACATAATCAATATTTATGACTGTAATCGATATATTTGCACTCATATAAATTGTCAGATTGCTAGCAAGCATATAAAATAGGCTAAGTTCCAATCGAAGGCTGATAAGACCACGGAATTTACGTCCGACCACAGATCTTAAACATTCTAACCAATGCAGTGCTGATAACCTATTTTAAATACTTTGAGCTTGCATTCCATATGTTTTAGCGATTGTTTTGCCTTATGCGATGAATTACGTAATCACTAATAACTTATCAAATTAATTTTATTGTCAAATTTCTTTATTTGGTGTTTGCGAAATAAAATGCATCACAGTAACGCAGCAGTTTTGTGTTATCTGTGCTTGGCGTGACCCTCACGGAACTATGAAATGTAGGTCGAATCAATAAACGCATTGTAGCATGCTTTTGGACATTTAAAAAAGGATTTGAACGTTGATATCACCTGTGTGAAGTGATGTGTGTGATGCTGTGCTTCCCATTAGGGATACAAAGATACTTACGTTTTTGTGTTAGTGACGATTTTCCATCCTGTGTAGCGGTTCATTCGATTTGTTACACAAAGAACATGCTTTGGCTCGGTACAGTTCCAGTTCTTTTGAACCTGAGTGGTGTAATATGTGAAAAGTGCAATGTAGTGTCGAGTTAGTTAGAATACCTGGTTTTTTGGGAGTGCTCTCACCCCGCTGCCATTGGACATGCGCGGTAAACCAGCTGATTTTATGCCTTCCATTTTGAGCTTTAGAAATTTATAGGGTGCTTTTCAATCCAAATGGAGTAGAAACTTCGACGCATGTATTTGAGACATCAAAGAACTTGATAACCAATTTGTCTCATGAGATGACAGTCTTGAAAAAATTTCATTCAATTATTTTTTTATCAAAAATGTAGCTGTATATAATATTTACGGAATTCATTTCCTGACATAGCTAGGCGTTTAATGTATAGGAAGTCATCTTGATGGATGTCTGTCTCATGTACAACACGGGCGGAGATTCATAGCCCTCCGTATAAACGAATAGATGGCGCTGTCTATCTCGATTCCCAGGGGGGCATTCACGTTAGGGCCCGGTTAGTGTTTCTTGCTATTTCATTTAATATTGATAAATAAATAACTACTTACAAGTTTTTGTAATGTCGGAATACCAATTTATTTTGAACTAGCTTCAGCCCACGACTTCGTTCGCGAGGAAGTCGTAAGACTCAACAATATACTAAAATAACAGCCACATTTAAAAAAAACTTCCCTGTATACTACTTTTGTAGTTCTGGTCTCTGCTATGGTTCTCCGTATACGTTCTACGAACTATCATAATAATAATAATATAACAAAATGTAAAAAAAGAAGCACAATTTAATATCAATTGTTGGGAATCGAACTTAGGTTTGCAAAGCAGTCATCGATCCTTTAAACAATTTGCTTTGTTGAAAGTTGACTAAAATAGCATTTACTGCATAGCTCCTTAAAAGGTATAGCGGGATGATAATTATTTAAAATGTTAATTCTACATATAACTTTCTGCTATATTCGTCCCCTATTCAGCCCAGTAAGAATAATTCGACTGTTATCTTGTGTTCTCTCTCATACATATTGTGTCCTCTCTCATAGTCTCAGTCTCATTTCTTACGAAATGTATGGGTGTTTTTTTGCGATTTCTGACTTTTCTAGTATTCAAACCTCAGGTGATCCGATAGAGTTTTTTGATTCGTTTAAGAAACAGGATCGATTGGCTATAAAAAGGTTTTGTGTAAATTGCCCAATTTCAGATCCATTCCATTTCCAGATCAAAATGTTTAAAAAAAATTGACTGTCTCCTAATTTCTTGTAGCTACAAGTCTACAACGGTTAAGATACCTGCCCTTATTGCCCCATCTCAAAAATCCACCCTGTATATTTCATGATTGACTGATTAGTTCCATGAAGGTATAGCGTGATGATAATCATTTAAAAAGTTGTATCAGTAACTATCTGCAATATGCCTTTTGTATCGTTTTTTTACAGTTTGCGGTAAACTATAGAATACGAACAAATTGCAATATTGCTCATCCCCCATAGTAAATAGTGTGATAATTTATAGCATAAAGACTGATCAGATTTAAAGGCAATATCTATGCAAAAGAACAAAATCTAGCCGGTAGTATTTGCGTGCTCCTGGAACATAAGTACATTCAGACAAACTATAATAGACAAAAATTCTAAAACCTATATTTTCGGCATTAGACTCGTTCCCAGACCTCGTAGCAATTTCTTTTTTACATCACTGCCCAAAAAGGAGTGTAATGTATTTAGGGTTCATGTTTGTATGTATCTATGTAAAATTCTTTGTGCCACCATAACTTTTAAATACCTGAACAGACCCTGCAGTCTCGACATACATAGCGATCGCTTTACGACAAAATTCGTTCGCAAAGTTCTAATGGGATCTGTAGGCTGACCCCACATTAGACGTGCGCGTTCCTCGGGCGTGGAGCGTGGCGTTTTGCTGTCCTGCGGCGTGTGTGGAGAGTGCACGCGGCCTTCGCGAGTCGCAAAGCGATCGCTATCTATGTCGAGACTGCTGGGCCTGCAGTCTCGACATACATAGCGAACGCTTTACGACCGAATTCGGTCGCAAAGTGCTAATGGAGCCTTTACGGTCAAAAATGCTTGACAAGATTGTGATTTTTACGTGCTTATCAAGTAATTTAGACCGTTTAGAGATCCATTAGTACTTTGCGACCGAATCTTGTCGTAAAGCGATCGCTATCTATGTCGAGACTGCAGGCCCAGATTTAGATGTATGGGGGGTATCGTTAGAATCCCGAGTGACATAGGCTATAAATACATTTCTCAAAAATATTCAATGTACAGTTTTGACTTCGCTACAATTTTATTATAATGTACTGGATATATCGCCGTACATGCTGGTGTCATCCTTTGATAATTTAATTGTTCACTATACTCGGAATTTTAATTCGATTCCAGATTTGACATTAGCTACTGTCATTTTGTGAAATAATGATACCACATATAATAGTGTAGTGATGAACACAAAAATCGATAAACAATCAGTGTGTGTGCCATCAGTGTGCCAATTAAAGACTAAATTATTGATTTTTATTTAAATAAATACATAATTATTCATAATAATTATTTATTAATTAGTAATCGCTGCTCTATTTTATAAAAAGTTAATATTTTTGTTTTTATATTAAAAACAAAACTTATAATAAAAGAGCCTAAAGTCAACGCCATGAGACGAGATAAATTTCATACTTTGGGATTTAAAACTTTAACTGAAATTGCGTATGGTTCAGTTTCCATTGCAACTAAAATTATTTTATGACGTTTAGCGATAATTTCTTCATTCATAAATCAACTTAGATATCTTGAGTTTAAAGTTGATAGTTGTATAATTTGCAATTTTATGTATTTATAGCTTCTCATGACGGTTACTTTAGATAGTTTAATTATTACCATAATACATCTATCTGTTTTATTTGTCATGTTCCTTCATGATCACATTTTTTTATTTATTTCACACACAATTATAAAAGAAAAGGCTCAGATCGTTAATTAATCGTCAAAACTAAATTATCGGTTCAGAAATATTTAATTTCCTGATATACTTAGTTTACGAGAGTAAAATTATAAACGAGAAGAATCGATCTGGAAATATTCCATTTCCATATCGAATAATTTCGCAACGTCACTATTTAGTACTTGTCATAACGTTGCAACACTGAAATTGTCAAATCTGGAATCGAATTAAAATTCCGAGTATAGGTAAGACTTGATTGATGTATTGTATTGTAGTTGTATGAATGGAGCATCGCTGCAGCCATGATGCTGTACAGATAGAACGGGTCATAGATAATGGTTTTTTTACACTCTGTTTTAAATAATTTTCGCTTTCAAAACAATTGTTTTTAATTTGTGCTAAATAAAGTCTGCCTTTTGATTATTTTTATTACAGTAATTAAAACTCCTGGATCTTCAGCTAATTCAGAATTGTTTCCCAAACATACTTTTCACGTTCAAAACATGTTTCACGTTTATTTTTAATTCGTGTGTTTTAAGATCAAATATTAAAAGTAATTACCTACATACGAAACTTAATAATTAATAATTCAGCATTTGTTTAACAAATAAATTAAGTCCAGTCCTTTGATCAGGTTACTTATCTACCTACTCGGAAAATTATGTATTTTGTATTCAAAAGTACCGCCCCAGCTAGCCCTTCGTTTGATGTATCAAATTAAAAGGCTCTAATTGGAAATATTGAATGAAAGGGCTCGCTAAACCCTAGATTTGAGCCAGCCCTCTAATTTGAGATAGCCAATTAAGGAGGGACAATGCACTAAGTTTGTATGGAGTGCAGGTAGGTAGGGATTAAATATCGAGGATCCGTTCATTGTTGAAACACTGCAATTAATTTAATGCTCTCTATTGATGTCATGTTCATGTAATATGAAAGCGAAGTTTGAAAGAGACGCTCTGTCTTAAGACGGAGATATATGCCAGTGACCTTGAGTAGTTAGCTTGCGTGTTCTGTACTGAGCTCACGCAACGCGTCGTACGTTCAGCCCCCCAACCCCAATTTGACGCATTATTAATTTATTATACACAAAACAAAAGGTATTTTAATAAAACGCGTATACTAAAAGATCAATAATTAAATTATCTTTAAATTGGTGAAGGTTTCAGAAAAATACGCTTGGTAGATTTTGCGCCATTCTCAGTTTTTTATCCGCGTTAGACATAACTTTACAAATTAATTTCACTATGTAATATAAACATAATCTAAAATACATGAAAGTCATAAGTCATTTTTTTATTTATTGAAAAAATGCTCTAATTTAACATAATTATATGTTTTTCAAATCATTAACACTACTCGTTTAGACGTGATCTTCAGTATAAAATCATAAAAACTCGGTTATCGTCGCCTTAATTTGTCTGTCCGGTGTACAATTTTCTCGTAATCAGTGTTATTATAAGAGGATACGAGGGCGGCACTGAAAATTTCGGGAATCAAGGAAGTGACACAACATTACTATTTCAAAATGTATTTATTGCTTTTCGAAGTATTCTCCGCGAAATTTTACACATTTTTCCATACGATGGAACCAATCATTGAAGCAACCATTCCATTCGGAAGTTGGGGTCTCCAAAATGGCCGTTTTGTAGGCGTCCACAGCTTCTTCAGGTGATGAAAACCTCTGTCCACGCAATTTATTCTTTATTTTAGGGAAAGTATAGAAATCATTAGGGCTTAGGTCGGGGCTGTACGGCGGATGGTCTAATAATTCTATGTTTTCTTGCTCTAAAAACTCTTTTGTTCTGTGCGCGGTGTGAGAACTCGCATTGTCGTGATGGAGGATGATGCGGCGGTTGCAGTTCTCTTTACGGAGTTCAGAAACGACCTGTGGCAAACAAATGCTAGCATACCATTCTGCATTAACCGTTCTTTGTCCCTCAAGAGGAATAGTCGTAACATGGCCGGTTTTGGAGACAAACGTGGCCACCATTTTTTTTGCAACACTCCGTGGACAAACAATTTTTGTTGGCTTTAACTAATTTTCGAACACCCAAACTCGTGACTGGTTTTTTGTTTCGGGTTCGTACGCGTATATCCAGGATTCGTCACCTGATACAATGTTGTATACAGCATTTGAGGATCCTGCGTGAAATCTTTCGAGAGTTCTGACGCACCAAGTAACGCGAGCCGCTTTTTGCTCTTCACAGAGCGAATGCGGTATCCATCGGGAAAAGAATTTTTTACACCTAATTGTTCATGCAAGATTATTTGTATTTTACTCATGCCAATGTCTAAAGTTGCCTGAATTTCGCGGTATGCCACATGTCGATCTTCCTCAATCAGCATACGCACAGCATCAACGTTTTCTTGGGTGACTGCAGTGTTTGGACGACCTTGACGGGGATCATCACTGAGCTTGACACGTCCACGTTGAAATTCAGCAAACCAGCGATAAATTGTGGTTTTGGATGGGGCTTCATCACCAAATGCAGAAATCATCCGGTCAACACACTGTTTTTGTGTTAAACCACTTCGAAAGTCATAATAAATCATCGCTCTTGAATTTTCTCGAGTCAATTCCATTTTCTCAACGACTAAAAAAGTTTGACAAAACCTTGTGACAAGACCGAGAATCTTTTTTTAAATAAATAAATGGTATTCGATTTTTAAAACCAAGGAGCTTTCAATTAAAAAGATTTTAATATGACAGGAACAGTGGAAATATTCCATTCCCGATACTTTTAGTGCAGCGCTCGTACTAGTCTACATTGTTTTGCCTTGCAAAAAGGGGTCATTTGTACAGCTCGATTCAAACTTGATGGCGGCTCTGGTAGCCGACGGTTCTGCCATGCACCAAGGCTTCTTTTGCCCATCATCCAACACCGAAAAAATTGTTAATGATATGAAATGAAATCGTTTATTCTGTACTTAAATAGGATATTAGAATCACTTTTACACGTCATATAAAAAATTTAAAAAATAATCTAGATGTAGCCGACATTTCCTATCTGACTACCACTGAGAAGAAATGGCGAAACAAACTCAGAGGTCAAAGTCTCTTAAAGTCCAGACATAAACTTGGTCAGATCATGTGAGGACCATGTAGATCCGTGTCTGAAATGGTCTTTTGAGGAAAGAACCACACAAATTTGAGTGGACCTGTCCAATCAGTGTAAGCATTTGTCAGTAATCGTGCAGCTCAACTCAAGACTTAAGGAGCTCAACGACTCGACGAACAATACCAAAGAAAAGACATTTGGGTAGGCCGCATAAAGCGCTTAAAATGCCAGACCATCATTAAAACTAACTGAGAAAAAATATCAGACACAGAAACCAAAATGTACTCTTCCATTTCCATGCATCCAAAAATAGCACAAAACTATACAAAACATGCAGCGGAAACAAACGTCGACCTCAAAGCATTAATGTCCGTTAATGCAACGAAAACGTTCAAGTCAAGTCAGACACAGTTCGACCTTCACATGAAACGCACGTCGAGACGATGGAAATTCCTGCCCGATGACACATGTTAATTGACTCTTGTTTTACGCTTTATCCAGCCTTTATGAATGCAAGGCAGCAAAATGAGCAAACTCGCGAATGAACGGGTGAACCTGCGCACGCGACGATTTTGTTGATGTTTCTTCGATCGTTAATCTTTCTATGGTTTAAGGATTACTTTTTAATTAAACTTGGTTCACCATTAACATCACTCAGCCGAAAGTCGTCCATTGCTGGACATACACCTCAACCAAACATGACTAAATAGTAATTTCCGTCCAGCGGATTCCCAGGATCTTCACCCCTCCATGCGAGGGAGTTAGGCTCGCGGTTCCCAAACTTGGTTGTTTGTGATTAGAAAATCTAGGGTCCTATGTACATTCAAAGACTACGACTCGGTAAGTAACTCATGTGTGATGCTTCCAAAGTCTGGGGAGTACACATAACTTTCCATAAACTTACTATAAATACGAAGTATGCATGTATGTTAAGTATGTACGTTCAACGATAGTACGAATCAAGGTCTTTGCCATTGTTTAGCACAGGTCAACGGTCGTACGAATTGTTAGCACGTGTATATTTTTGGTAGTGACATCTGCGCTATCCATAATAACCATTTGTGATAAAGAATGACATCGCATCGGTCTAGAGTACATTCACTTCTATGACAAACTACTTAACGTCACTATTATATCTATGTATTTTTATGTATAAGTAAACGTAAAGGCTCGTACAGACTGGAGCGATATCGCGCCAGTCTGTACGAGCAGGATGACATTCCGTCATTCATGTTTATACTTTACTCACAATTATTTCGTAAAGTTCTAGCTGCGCCCCGCGGTTTCACCCGCGTAAGTCTCGATTCCGTGGGAATATAAAATATATATATAAAAATTACCCTATATGTTAATCCAGGGTGTCAGCTACCAGGGCACGCCACAATTGTGGCGATAAGTCCCCTCTTTGAGGAGTGGCTAGAGAGGCGCCACGGCGTCCTCACCTTCCGCCTGACGCAGGTCCTCACCGGACACGGTTGTTTCGGGAGGTTCCTGTTCAGGATAAAGCGGGAGGAAACGCCCGGGTGTCACCACTGTGTGGATCGCCCGGAGGACACGGTGGAGCATACGGTGGAGGTCTGCCCGGCTTGGGCGGAGCACCGCCGTGTCCTCACGGAGGCGATCGGCGGCAGCGATCTCTCGCGTCCGGCCTTGGTTCAGGCCATGGTTCGGAGCGAGAGTGCATGGGAGGCCGTCACCTCCTTCTGCGAAGCAGTAATGCTCGCGAAGGAGGAGGCGGAACGCGTGAGGGTAAGGGTTCGCGCCCTCACGCCCTTATCCGCCGCAGGAGACGCCCCGGGCGTCACAAGCTGATTTCCGGCCACCGTAGGCGCGGGCCTGCGGACGGTGAGCGATGGGTAGCTCGCCGTCCGATAAGGACCAGGCCCGGGTCGACGGCGCGTTGTGTTTCACGCGCGCCTCAAAGAGATGTCAGCACCAACTGACGGGGTCCGTTAGGGCCAATGCCTGCCGGGGTTGCGAGTTTGTCCGAAAGGGATATCGTGGCCCCGGCACACAGGCAACGGAAGGAACACGGGTGGGTTTTAGGCAGTAAAAGTCTGACACGCCCTCCCGCTCAGCCCAGAGCGGGAGAAGTTATTTGATAATTTACAACCCAAAAAAAAAAGAAAAGGTGTCAGCTACCTCGATACAAAATTTTATCAAAATTGGTCCAGCCGTTTTTACGTGAAAGAGTAACAAACATCCATCCATCCATACTTACAAACTTTCGCGTTTATAATATTAGTAGGATTATTCAAATAGTTTCGGACTCCCAACGCACCCCTTACTCATGAGGTCTTGGCAGCGGTCAAGTCATTAACAGCTGCTTAGCCTTTTCCAAACTATGTTAAGGCTTCCGCAGACAGGCTCGACGCGACTCTAGTAGAACAATTTCTATGAAAACTTAATGGAAGTTGTTCTATTAGAATCGCGTCGTGTCGAGTCTTTAGGGTTGGCTTCTATTCGAACCGGATGCTGCTGAATATCTGACCTCCACCATACAGTTACTGGGTAATACGATACCCCTTGGTAAGATTGGTTAGCTGGTGGTGGTGGTCTAGTCGTGAAACGAACATGACAACCCACGACTTAAGACGCAGATATATGCCAGTGACCTTGAGTGGCTAGCTTGCGTGTTCTGTACTGAGCTCATTCAACGCGTCGTATATTCAGCCAGTAATATGACTCGCCCATCAAGGAGCGCTGTCCCCAATTTGACGCATTATTAATTTATTATACACAAAGCAAAAGGTATTTTAAAAGTATTTAATAAAGCAGTCACTATTACCCCACTTAGCTAACAGCTTACGAAATACAACGCCAATTAGTGCACATTAGTTATTAGTATTACTTAATTTTACAGCCCACTTTCAAAATTATCTTACAAAACAGAGGCAAAAGCTGATTCCGCGTACATTTTATAATAGCTATCACGGGAACAGATACTAAGATAACGGAAATGTGTACAGATTCGGTGACCTTTGATATTCGGTTTTACTGCTGAAATATTAAAGTTACGCTTGTAGTGATAAGTTGAGTTTATTTTGCGTAAAATATTGCTGAAATTCGGATGGTTTTTGGTACTGTTAAATATTGTGAATGCAATTTTGCCACAGTTAGGTATAATGTAAAAAAAAAATGCAATTCAATCTACGTAATTAACAGATGAAAATTAATCTACGAAACACTAAACCTAAATAAAGGCTCCTGCAGACAGGCGCGACGTGACAATAGTAGAACAATTTATAAGAAAACTTCATGGAAATTGTTCTACAAAAGTCGCGTCGCGCTATCGCTTCGCGCCTGTCTGCGGAACCCTTAAAGTTTCCCTTAATTATCATAATAATCAAATCAAATATTTTTTTAATTCAGGCGTACACCGATATGAAACACCAGATTACAAATTAAATTATCACAAAACAATCAATATTTTCAATTAAAATAAAAAGAAAACACTTGCCTAAATAAAATTATAATGTGTACACTTCGATTATACAGGTGTGCACAAATCAAAATTACAATCCTAAGAACTCATTTATTTGTCTATCTCCACTCCCAAACATACAAAGCTCGATTCGGAGATCCAATTAAATCATCATAAGGCTCAATTTACATTGCCGCGAAACGGAGTAGACGCTATTGTACAGAGCAAAATGAACTTTATGACAATTGTCTAACGTACAAACTAGATACGAGCGGGAATTCCCGAGAATGCGCGAGAATTATCCAGAAGATGCGCGACACACTACCCCGAGTGTAAGCTTGCAAGTGAGTAAACGTAACTACTGTAACTAGCGCGTTTGCGTTAAGATTTTTATTCTCACTCGTATACTCTTAGCATTATGATCTATCGGTCAAATTTTAACGCAAACGAAATAGTTACGTTTACTCTCTTGCAAACTTAGACTTGGGGTACTGTTATTTGGCTCGTATCTCGTTTGTGCGTTACACTATTGACATAAAGTTCATTATACTTTGTACAAAAAATCGCTTCCATACCGTTCCGCTACAATGTAAATTGAGCCTAAGACAAATATAAAACGCTATAGATTTCCTGAAACACTATCGCTCGCACATGTAATTATCAATAACTTCCCATGTAATAATAGACTTTAGCTACATAGTAATAAAGCTTAGATTATCAATAGCACGTTGCATGTTCCTGGAATAATTGAGATAAGCAGTAAAGTTGTGGTTAGCTATTTTATGGTGGTGCCTAGTGCCCGTTAAAATTATCTCTTGTGTGTGGGACAAAGAGATTTGCGACTCTTTTGTTTCCGTAAAGATAATCACCATATTTTCCGTCTGAAGATAATGATTGTATTGACGTTGATTGACAGTTACTACTACTGCCTTGTCTTGTTCATTAGTTGCGGTGAGGGTTTGGAAGAGACAGCCACCTTTTTCCCTCTCGACGTTTGCAAAATGCGTATAAAATGCAACATCTTTCTCCTTATAAAAAGTGAAGTCTTGCTATCATCGATACATCTGATCTAGGCATGGTAAGGCTGCGTTCAGACAACACGTGCCCGCCCCGCTCGCTTTTTTTTGTATATCATTTGAGTCTTATGACACATCAATAGATCTCAAATTGCATTTATCGAAGACGACCCGTCCGCCGCGCGCCCGCCTTGTGCCCGTGCTTCGGCTAGTGCCGTATTTACTGTGATCAAGGGCGTTTTTGATTAAATAATAAGTAGTATAAGCGGGTGCGAGGCAGGCGCGGATTTCGCGCGTGGCGAATGCGGGTGCAGGGCGGGCACAACGCGTGAGCGGGGCGTGCGCGTGGTCGGCGCGGGTTATGCGCGTGTCGTCCGGACGCAGCCTGATTGTCATTATCCCCGTCGTCTGTCAGATCGTTTAATGAATCAATCATTAAATGGCTCAAGCTCAGAAGAACACATTTGCTGGCCGTAATACATTCCATTTAATCAACTCAGCCTATCGCAGTCCGCTGCTGGACATTACCTCTCCCAAGTTCAACCACAACACTCGGTCGCCTTCTTGAGGTCGTCAGTCCATCTAGCCGGTTAAAAGGACTAAATTAATCTTCCATATCCCAACGGGACGTGTTCCCTACCATTATTCCCCCCCCCCCCCCTCGGTCTACTCCTTGATATGAATATTATACAGGGTCAAATTAAATTAGCTAGCGAAACTCCGCAGACGTGATGGGTATCAATATACAGGGTTACTGGTAATTCGACGTATATCCGGCAGGGGCTGATAAGGGGGCCAAAATGCAACAAATTGAACCCCCCATATGTATGGCCGAAATTCAATAGTTTTCGAGATATTAGAATTTTAAGGGTTTTTCGATATTTACCCAAAATTTGACATTTCATTCCAAATTAAAAAAAAACTACATATTTGAATGGGTACCATTAAAAATGATGTTGTAGCTGGCACTTCAATTAAGCTATGGACATAATTAAAACTACTTAGTTTAACAAAATAATGAAAATAATGAGCGATATAAGAATAATATCTTACCAATATTTTCATTTTACGCTTCAAAAATGTTGTCTCGTCACAAAAATTTATATGACATTAATCGTACAAATAACTAAAACAACTTGCTTATCTTGTAAGCTTTCCAGAAAGGTATAAAAGTCAATTTTAAAATACATAATTCGTGGCATGGCATGTGTTTGAACCGGCGCGGGGAGAGAAATTATCTGTGTTTTTAGTTTATGATCCTCGCTAAAACAACCGATTTTCCTGGCGAAATTCTTCGCGATGGGGCGGGGTGTGAAGGCGGGGTGTGCGGGCGGGGGAGTACACGGCGTCTGCTGCGCTCGCGTCGCCTTCCTTAGTAAGTTTTGACTGTGGTTTTGACTCTCCGCCGCGCAAGCACGTGTGTTGTTATCTTGCTACCAATCTCTCATCCCGTTAATTTGTTATCGATCATTATTGTTAATTCTTGTTTCTCTTGTTATTCTTTTTGTTATCATTGTTATTTCGGATAACATGGCTTCGTATCCTAATAACGAATACGCAGACATAATGTTTTGTTATGGTTTTGCCGATGGAAACGCGGCTGCGGCTCGGCGAGAATACCAACGCCGCTTTCCCGATCGTCGACTTCCCCACGTTACTGTTTTCGGGAGCACCTATCGACGATTGTCTGAAACTGGCAGTGTTCAAAGAGCACAATTCAACGCTGGCAGACCTCGACGGTACACGGCTGACGAAGAGGACACCATTCTTCAGTGTTTTATTGATGACCCAAACATCTCAACGAACATTGTTGCAAGACAGCTCGGTATGTCCCAGTGGAAAGTGTGGTCGGTAGTACATCTATCAGGTAGACACCCGTACCATTATCAACCTGTTCAAACATTGCACGAGGGAGATCCTGCCAGGCGACTCGAATTTTCTCGGTTTATGTTAAACGCTGACGCTGACCAGGAACATTTCCTAAGAAATATTTTGTGGACTGACGAGTCAAAGTTTGACCGGGATGGAATAACGAATTACCATAACTTACATTTTTGGGCACCTAAAGCAGGCAGGAATCCAAAAAAACTAAAAGAAACTGCGTCGCAAATGAGATTTTCCCTGAACGTATGGATGGGTGTCGTTGATAATTATTTGATGGGCCCTCATTTCTTGCCCCAAAATTTGAACGGCGAAAATTACGAGGAGTTTTTGAGAAACAACCTAGACGATTTGTTGGCGGATGTTCCCGAAGAAATAAAAAACAACCTCATGTTTCAACATGATGGTTGCCCAGCACATTACCGGATTACTGTCCGACAGTGGCTAGACGAGAGATATCCAAACCGATGGATTGGGAGGGGAGGGCCAATTCCGTGGCCAGCACGAAGCCCTGATATCACACCACTTGATTTTTACGTTTGGGATCATATGAAGGCATTAGTTTATGTGACCCCAATAAATTCAGTCGAAGAACTTCGACAGCGAATAATAAACGCGGCGCAACAGATGAGAACAACGTTCACATCAAGAGTGACGAAAACCGAAGTTAGGAAGAGAATTCGAACCTGCATTCGTAATCGAGGGGCTCATTTTGAACAAGATGTGTAAAATTTGTAATAAAATTTGATGTACATTTTTTTATGCATTTTATTTCATACAAATACAAATGACCCTTTCTCTCCCCGCGCCGATTCAAACACATGCCTTGGCACGAATTATGTATTTTAAAATTGACTTTTATAGCTTTCTGGAAAGCTTACAGAATAAGCAAGTTGTTTTAGTTATTTGTACGATTAATGTCATAGAAATTTTTGTGACGAGACAACATTTTTGAAGCGTAAAATGAAAATATTGGTAAGATATTATTCTTATATCGCTCATTATTTTCATTATTTTGTTAAATTAAGTAGTTTTAATTATGTCCATAGCTTAATTGAAGTGCCACCTACAACATCACTTTTAATGGTACCCATTCAAATATGTAGTTTTTTTTTTATTTGGAATGAAATGTCAAATTTTGAGTAAATATCGAAAAACCCTTAAAATTCTAATATCTCGAAAACTATTGAATTTCAGCCATACATATGGGGGGTTCAATTTGTTGCATTTTGGCCCCCTTATCAGCCCCTGACAGATATACGTCGAATTACCAGTAACCCTGTATAATGATAAAATAAAAAATAATTTAATTTGATGAGTTTTTTTTGGCTGGTCTTAAAATGACAGTTAAAAAAAATGGTTTTTTTGTTTATGTAAACTTCCCAGACGAGATGTGCATCGATATCTAAATACGATAAACCAAAAATAAACAGATTTTCTCAACGCATAATTCCAGTAACAACAATACCAGCGGTCGTTGACCCGTGTTTAGATATCGATACCCATAACGCCTGCGGAGTTTCGCTAGCTAATTTAATTTGACCCTGTATATTCCATTGATTCAGTAGCATGTTCAACTGATACTAAGACTTAGGTTTGCCATCTGTACCGGTGCCATGAAGAAGCGATGTGTAGTACTTATTTTGTAACTGTTAAATATCAGTTTCTCTCGGCTGTAAGGTTGACGTGAAGCACCATATTTCTACGACCAATCATAAAAATAAATACGCCATAGCGAGCTTCGACAGCAAGGCCTATATTTGGATTTACGATTAAATAAAATACCCAAGAATGCCTTGCCTTCAAATTTGCCTCTTTTTTATTCGCCATTCCAACCAGCCAGCGTCCCGATGATACCCTAGAAAAATATGGCAGCCCAAACTACGAGTATGACAAGACTTTAAGTACTAAACCCAGTACTAGTGTTACCTGTTACAGATTAATTAGTACTTGCATGCAATGTGCGAGCATTCTGTAAAATTCGCCACTTACAACCTATTATCATGACTATGCAATTGTAACTAGCAGATTAACCGTACATCATTCATCATCATCATCATTCCAGCCGAAAGACGTCCAATGCTGGACATAGGCCTCTCCCAAAAAAAAAAAGGGAAGGGGGGATTTGCCATAATCGCCACGCTTGGCGATCGCAGTATGGTTTTAAAAATGCATAGAGAACGCTGCTGCCCATTCTCTAGTAAGTCCCTTAGTCGCCTTTTACGATACCCACGGGAAGATATGGGATGGTGCTATTCTTTATGTCCGGCACCAAACAGAATCCGTACACCAGTGCAATACTATTAAATATAGAAAACCACATGGAAACAAGCATCAATAAATTAGTTTAGTCTGTCTCTATTGAGTGGAGGACATAACCTCTCCAGAGCTATGTCACAACCACAATACATAATTATGTCCTTCACAGACATTCTACTCTAAATTATCATTAGTCCAGGGTGCAAATCTTAATTCCTAATGAAGTTTTTGCACTCCCATCACCTTGGTTGCATACTAGAGTTACATTATGTAACTAAAATCAAAGCTTTGCAATTCTAACCTCGCTAGCCGTAAATATTGCACATGGCGGCCGGTAGCTACCTCGCTCCGATATCGATTGAATCTCTGCGTAACGCAACGTCCTTCTCAAGGCGTTGCGTCCAAAATGGACTGCACTCTTTCACCGTTGCTTATAAAATACTAGATGTCAGCAAATGTCAATACACTTTCGAATACGTCTGCGGTTTTATATTTACATTTACAATTTACATATCGATTTTACGTCTAGACGCGATTCAAGGGAGTTTGGGTTTGATATCCTAAACAAATTAGCGACTGTAAGATTGAATGGAAGAAAAGTGTTGGACAGCCGCCTGGCAATGGGCCAGAAGACGATGAAGCTAGAGGAAGTAAAGCCAAGTCGAGCAGAAATAAACAAACAAAGACACAACTATACCATCCTTTTCTCGAAGCCATTCAGGACATTTCCGTAACTTCGTTGTGGATAAAGCTAGAAGCCTGAATTTTCAGTGACCAATAGAGCATAATATAAACAGGCACATTCCCAAATTAACACTGTAGCTGTTAACGAACACAAAAAAAATGTGAACCTGTTTTTTTGTTCCAATAAAATATTTGATTGCAGTTGAAAAAAAAAATTCTGATGTTCCCTCCCATTGGTAGGTAGGTACTGAATAAATTATCCGACTTGGGTTTTTATTAGATCTCACAACTTTTTGCGGTAGAAGACCTACGTTGCGTTAAATTGGCTGAAATATTAGATTAATAAATTGTAAAATGTGTGATGTGCATGAGAGAAAATAAATAAATAAATAATAATTATGCTCTGCTACCCGTGCGAAGCCGGGGGTTGATAGCTTGTTTTGATTTTGTTTGAACGCACTTATCTCTGGAACTACCAGTCGGATTTGTAAAATTCTTTTTGCATTCGAGAAGAAGTTATAGGCTATTTAAAATCACGCTACGAACGTTAAATAAAAATAAAAATACATTTAATTCAGACCTAATTTTGGTCCATATTTTGTTAGTATTACATTAATATCTTAAACCTATGTTAGTCATGAGTAGTCATGACACGTTCAATTAATGCGCTGATAACATAAAATCCAAATAAATCATCGAAAACAAATTAAATTGAAAATAAATTGAAATAAATAATTGAAAATGAATTAAAAATTAAATTGACATAAAAACATAATAAAAGTCGAAAACAATAATATAGGCAGTCATGGAGACTGCTGACAGCAGTGAAAACATACAATAGCTACAGATATATTGTTAACAGTAGCATGTCGGTGACACGAACCCATACGATTTCCCCCCGACAAAAAAAAAACGCTCAAAGTGCCTACGGATGTTTTCACTTCAAAAGAGTCTGAAAAATTTGGAACGAAGTAATAGCGCGGGCGGGCAACGCGATGCGAAGCGGTAGGTCGGGGTCCGAAATTTCACGCGAGCGAAGTCGCGAGCACAAGCTAGTTATCCAAAAAATATTTTATAAACCATTGACGATAAAAATAAAAATAATGATGAGCTATAGTTTGAAATTATTATTTAAAAAATCCGTGTGGTGCCGGACGTAAAGAATAGCATCATCCCATTTCTTCCCGTGGGTCTCGTAAAAGGCGACCGGGACTTACTAGAGAATGGGCAGCAGCATTCTCTATGCATTTCTTCACCATACTGCGATCGCCAACCCGCCTGCCTAGCGTGGCGATTATGGCAACCCTCCTTTTGGGGGAGGCCTATGTCCAGCAGTGGACGTCTTTCGGCTGGAATGATGATGATTTAAAAAAATAACAAAAGCCGGTACTCGTGTTGGTAGGTCGAGATAACGGTAAGATAAAGTAATTTTTCAATACAACAGTATGACAACGCAAATGATATAATATCACAAGGTGCGGAGTCATGATAGTGTCGTATTGTTAGAATTATGGGGTTTCCCGACCAAAACTCGGAAGCTTATAATGTTTTTGTACGTTTTCTTCAACAGAAAGCTGATTACGAGTAGATATTTATAGGGGAAACCCCGCTTATGATATAAGGATAGGAAATCCATCTATTTTGCCTCTGAAACGCGAATGAATAACGCATCGTGCGAATCAATGAATAAATACTAGTAGTGACACGGTTCCTTGCTATCAGAATGATACATGTATGAGGTCGACTGCGTACCTACATCTACAATTCATGATCAGAAATAGCTTTAGTGTGGCCCTGCGGACTTCCGAGAGTGTAATCTGGTTAAATAGGAACCAACTCTGAGCTATAGATAGTGATGAGCTCATAAACATCATGTATTGATTGATGATTAATAACTTTATATCTGCTTCGGAAGTCGTATCTAGAATTCCAATCGCATATTTTGATAAGATTGACTAGACTGATGACCGATCATTTCTTCAAGGATTTCAAATATTTCAACCCCTAATTTAGGTAATTTAATTCGTGCTACTATACAAATTCGCCAAATACATCATTTTCAACGGATTATCTCAAAGACCAGTCTTTGATGTGAAAAAGAAAATCCGGCTTAGGGCGATGATCACAACAACTATATTTCTGACTTTGAAACTATGAGCGTGTCGTTTTCTTTAATTCTAAGAACATGTGAACAGGCTCTAGCTACGAAAACCGTTTGTATAGAGGTTTAATCGTTAACCTTTGACTCTTGTATAACCGGTGTAACTCTAATCGGCCACTGACGGTCTCATGTTTATATTGTTCTTTTAAAACAACGTTTAATTAAAACTCGTATATTATGGTAATTATTTCGCTGGTTAGTGAAGCTTAGACTCAAATGAACCTGCCAGGGTTGCGAGGTTATCCGAAAGGGATATCGTGGCCCTGGCACACAGGCAACGGAAGGAACACGGGTGGGTTTTAGTCAGTAAAAGTCTGACACGCCAGAGCGGGAGAAGTTATTTGATAATTTTCCACCCAAAAAAAAAAAAAGAATAGTTATTGTCAATGATGTGCTCATGATCTTAATTAATTCTATCGCTACATAAGATCAACGGATTGGTCATACCAGTTGGTACATACCCAACAAAAATATGCTGGTATTTTACCCATTCATAAATGAACGAAAGGGGCCGAAAGGTTCTGGAGTGGCGACCGCGTACCGGAAGACGTAGCGTTGGAAAGCTTCCTACAAGGTTGACCGTTGACCTTGTGAAGGCCTCAGGTATCCGCTGGATGCGAGAAGCACAGAACCGGTCGAAGTGGCGGTGCTTGGGGGAAGCCTATGTCCAGCAGTGGTCGTCTTTCGGCGGAAATTAATGAATGGAATACATATAATTATGTCAAGGCAATCAATGCTCACCTAAAGAAGGATAGGAAGTGACATTGTCCATTCTATGATTATCACAGACAACTAAGTTTAGCGCAACACTTCCATAACTTTAGCTTCTTTGCTTGATAAGGTGATAAAACGCAACACCGCAGGATATAATAGTCATGACTAGTAGTGGTGATAGATTAGCACGTGCCGTTGCAAGATTAGTAGCACATTCTTTTGTTTTAATTTTGATGGTGTGCAAATAATTGACCAGGGAAGCATGGCACAAAAGGGAGGACGCTTATATTCAGCCGTGGGACCGTGGCTACCAATGATGATGATAATGATTAAGTTATTTCAGTGAATTGTTTCATGTGTAATTTATTACATTTATCCAATGATATTATATTAAACAGATATGTTGTGAGCGCGCAATCGTGAAGACTCGAAAACGTCCTAATTGGGACGTATTTGTTAGTCTATGATGCCAACGTTCGGTAATTGGTGGCCAGAATAATGCTTGTTTACATTCACGTGCAATTAACAACATTAGCCGTCTCTTTTTTTCTTGTTTTTCTTGTTGTTTTATCAAGCCAACATTTTTACTTATAGTGAAATGTAAAATGAATGAAAAGTGGGTATGTGTGCTGCCGCTGCTGCGCGGAACACTTTTTCGGTTGTTTTGTGAGTGTATCACATATCTGTTTAATATAATATCATTGCATTTATCAATAATTGGCATAAAATGTTAATTGTTCTAAGTGGTCCCCTCAAGCCTCACAAAAATGTTGCTGATAAGGAAACAGTTAACACAAAATACTTACTTCAACTGCTGAGTGACAAGTTTATCTTGAAAGTCTTATTTATGAATGTTCACCTTATCCAAACCGTGGTAGATATTATGTTTTGGTTGGTCAGGATTCAAACAACAGTAATCGCAAAGTAATGCAAATTTTGTTTAGTTAAAACACACATTTGATAGCTCTGGCGAGGTCATTAACTTTCATATCTGCCGTGATGATTATGATAATATTACAAACGTCATCTTTTCTCAGAGAGTATGTATACATAAGTAGCAAACAATAGCCTAGGAAGAGAAGCTATTTCAATCCAAAGTACTCTACAATCAAAGGTTTATTCACCCGGAAACCTGATCATAAGCAAAAATTTTCAGCCTACGATAAAACTCCATTCTAAAAGTATACATTTGCGATATAAAGCCCAATAAATTACAGACAATAGCGGCACACAGAACAATGCATTCATAAGTCGATTGGTGTTTATATTAACAAAAGATAGGTTATTGTAAACACTCGTGGCGTACTTTATTGGGAGAAAATCGTGTGTGTAATTGTAAATTATAATACTAGTCGAATAGAATTATTATCTCTGGCCGTATTTTGTGTCATTTAGAGATATTGAAAGAAAAATGAGTGCCGTTAGTCGTATCCGTTGGGAAAAGTATGTGCAGTGGCAAAGTCATTATATTATGACTGAAAGAATTCCGTCTGATGTATTGTTTTTTCCAAGCTTTCTCCAAAGGTATCCTTATCAGGTAAGCTTACTTGAAATCAGGTAAGAATTTAAACGTCCAACGGACATTCCTATTTTTTTTTTTTTTTTCATTCATTGACAGACAACGCACAGTCTTAAGGGTCGGGTAATTGCCGTTGACCTTGGCCATAATGCGAGTCGCGCTCACGCCATGCGCCACGCGCCGCCTTTCGGTTTCATAGGGAATATTTATTTTTAGTACTTACCTAACGAAAATATGAATATTAAAAAAAAAGAAAACATCTTAAGTACTTTGAAGGTAATATAATTGTAAATTATTACAATTGACCAATTGATTGTTTACCTAGAACGCATACACATCAATTGTATGTGAATATTTAAGTATTCTACAATACTTAAATATACGACGTATTTTACTACTAAAATACTTTATGAAATAAATTCAGGGAGTAATGTCTACCCAAAGCATAAAAAACTATATTACCTTCAAAGTACTTAAGATGTTTTCTTTTCTTTTTAATATTCATATTTTACTTGTGACTTTTAAATCTGTTATTACGCCTTCATATTATATGAAGGCGTAATAACAGATTTAAAAGTCACTAAAATCAAATTATCGGCGCCTTAACCACTGGGTCTACAAGCATGAAATTTTGCATAAGAATTCCTTATAATAAAACGAAAGTGAGCACCCCTAAAGAGTTTAATAGGGCATGAGAGTTTGTATGGAATTTTGCAATTTTAGTCGATGTGCACACGACTTTTAATTGATAACATCATACGTGTTATGGGGAATCTGCCTTCAGCGCGTGGCTATTATAAAATACGTCATTCATACGACAATTGAATATAAATAAAATATTTAGGAACCAAAACATACTCGACGAATTCATTTATTTCAAGTATTCATTACCTCAACGTTGAATTTTGTCCCAGCATTGGTTCTACATCCAACTAGTATAATCATAGATCTTAAATCTACAGTCAGATGACTCATAAACTCATTACCCACCGTCATCGCATCCAATCTCGACAAAATACAGTTATCCTATCAGCCGGAAGACGTGCACAGGAGCACAAAGGACTCCCACATCGCAACATCGTAACGAACGCTCCCGGTCTCTTGTATTCAACTATATGGACGGGCGTTGTTGTCTGTTGACTACGATAATCTAGCTTGATGGACATCTTATTATATCTGGCAGTAAACTTCCACTGCTGAATATAAAACGTCTGTGAGACCGCTATAAAGATTGTATATTTCCACTAGCTGATACCTGTGACTTCGTCTGCGATCCAAGATTAAAAGTAGCCTATATCCTGCTACCTATCTGTCAAAATTTGTAACGATCGGTGGTTTAGGCGTGAAAATGTAACAGACAGAAGAGTTAGGGCTCCTGCAGACAGGTGCGAGGTGATTTCGGTAGAATAATTTCCATGAAGTTTTCTAAGAAATTGTTCTATCATAGTCGCGTCGCGCTTGTCTGCAGGAGTATTTACTTTTGCACTTACTTATAAAATTAGGCTTTATAGTATGGATATGTAAGTAAAATTAAATTGATCGTAAAATATTTTCTTTGACATGTCAAATTATTTATTTCAAATTACGCACAAAAAAGGCACTTTTGAACGTCAAAAATTACAAAAAAAAATAGAATTGATTCTAGTTGCCCCTTCCAAAACTTAGTTTCGTATGGAAAAGAATGGGCAAGAAACTCCAGTTACTCTTTTAAAAATATTTTACAATATTTTGTTTAAGTACAGACGCCAGCAGGTCAAGCTACCCGAAACTGTCAAATTTTCCCAATTAACCTTGAACCTTATGCTGTAGTGATAAAGTTGAAAATCTATTAAAGAAATTTGACAGATTGTAGTAGCTTGATGTGCTGGCGACTGTACATGGACAGTAAGACAACGCAGTTTTTGGTACAAGTAATCATCACAGTATAGGACATGATTTACCATGTCCTATGCTATTTATTTGTTTAATCATGTGCCCGAAGACAAGGAACGTGGTATAGACGTAAACAAAGGTTTTGTCGCCATTCACAGCACCTATAGAAATTAATCGTGCAATTACTGTGCTCTTTCACGGAACTAAACTATGTCCATCCTTAACCTTTTGAATTTACTGTATTATCTCCTCCATTTTACTGTATTATCTCCTCCAATTTACTGTATTATCTCCTCCATTTTACACTATTCCTCCATGCTTTACGGCTATTCTGTACAGGTCTTTGCGATAAGTTCATATAATAATGTCGTCAGCCCATCATACTTACCGCTTACACTCGTTTTATGCACTGTCAACCACCGAAAAAATAAGTGATAAACACCACTACGATTGTCTACGATAGGCAGCTCCCAAAAATCAAACTTTCATAGATTTCTAGTATCTAAATGGGAAGGAGAAGCGGCGTAACAAAGATCTCGTCCGCGTGGTGCCGGGCGTAAAGGACCATCATATTCCTTCCCGTGGGTGGTCTTCAGCAGCAAATATGGCAACCCCCCCCCTGAAATGATGATGATGAACAAAGACCTAACATACCAAAAAACGTGACTACACTAGAATTCGGTAATAATAGTATATTCTTTCCTTGTTTCCAGGTTGTGTTAGAAGTGGCCCACCGCGTGGACCAAGAGGGAGTGGTGGCGGTTGACTCAGTAGTCGAGAAGCTGATCTTCAAGCCGCAGGATGTGGTGTCCATCAGGGCGAAGGATTCCGACCTTGAGTACGCCACCCATGATGTGTTCCAAACGGATAGTGCTATTTCTAGCAAGTTTAATGGTAAGTACCATAGTACACGCTATACTAAGCGATCACCACCCTAATTGTAGTATCACGCTGGTAGCACACCTCCGCCACGAAACCATAGCAGCGAAACCGCAGTAGTTCAATTCAACTGGCTCGCGACATGTTCCGCTACTCGAATCGGATGCCAGTAGCGGAACATGACGCAAGCCAGTTGAATTGAACTACTGCTGCCATGGTTTCGTGGCGGAGGTGTGCTACCAGCGTCAATCACAATCTGAAAGATTTTAAAGTATATTGCTAATCCATTGCTTCATATGTTCGAGAAATATGTCTGCTCAACAACGTTAATAACGCAATGAATTTTGTTGAACTGTCAAAATGAAACCCATTGCTACTGATAGTGTGTTATGCAATTACCATACTGGGGGCCTACTCCGAAGCGATAATCCGAAGTATCGGCCGAGTGTTCGGCCGTTTTCACTTCCAAAGTTTCCTTATTTGACTTTGAATCCTTTCCCGACTTCAAGTCACGTTCTTGCCTTTGACTTATCTCTTTGACCGTCGTTTTCAAATCGAAGTCAAAATCGGTTGAACGGACTGTAAAAAGGTTTATTTAAATTTATAATCTTATTTCAAATGGAGTATAGTCAGTGATTTATGCACAGTACAGCGGAAATTTGTCACGAGTTGTTGAAAAAGTTCGACTATTACCAGAGTAACAGTTCCTTTTTAAGCTCTTTGTGTCACGGTGTCAGTTTATCCTCCTATGCTTTGCCCCACTTATGCCCAATCGAAGCTTGTGTATAAAGTTTGGGGCACTTTGGGGTGATAGTATTTATCCTTATGACGACTTTGAGACGTGTATAGAAACTTTAAAATATTTAGACGTCGATGCAGAGTACCTGTTATTTGCGATGTAAATAATAGGATCACAGAATAAGAGATAAGTTACTGTGTAGGCTTTCTACACAGTAACTACAGAAATTCAATATTCGTCTGTCTTCCTTTAGTTTTACCCAGTCACTTAAATCTTAAGTTACATAATATTTCAACCGACGGTTTCAATGCCGACGTGACTATTTTGCCTTTGAACTTAAAAACTGGAACACTACCAATAACTGCGATAACTTGAGTTAACAGTAAGTTGTTAACTTTACTTGAAGTGGGCAAATCCACTTCTGATAAGCAATTATGGTAAAGGCAGGTGACTAAGAATGTATACTTTATGTATAGAAAACAAGTGAGGCAACTTTGAATGGGTGTTGGTTAGGTATCATTTCCTATGAGTAATCGAAGAGTTTACTTAGAAATTCTACTAACCTAAAGGCCACCTACCCTAGGCTACTTATCCAAATGTTGTCTGTAAAATATCACTTTTAGTGATAAGACCGCCCATTGTGACACCCTATGTAAAATGTCAACATTTATATCTGTAATTTTTATGGTGTACATAATAAAGACTCTTATTCTAACATCAGTTAATTTGTGGTGTGTCATTAAAACTTAGGTATTTGTAGCAACTATTGGATAATATGAGTAATATAATTATGTAAAGGTATGCGGAAGTGTGAAGGTAAAAACAATCTACCCTATAAAAATCATTTATCTTCACATATTTTTATTTTCCGGAGGGCTGGTAATCTGTGTGACAGGTTTTCCTAGTGCAGACACCAGTCTCCCACAAAAGATTGGTTGGATGTTATAATATTCATATTTTTAAGACGCCTTTGTGGAAGAGAAATAAAATTTCTATTTATTATTTCCAAGTCAATACTATGAATGAAGAACCCCGAAATATGCTCCCCACACCTTACGTCTTTCATGTTTCAATCTCAATGGAATGTTTTTATCTTTGTTTATTGACTTCAGCTACAACTGATGTTCCAAGCTAGCACAATTTGGGAGATCCTCCTCTCAAAGAATGAAAAAAAAACACATCTTTCTCCAACGCATATTCTCAAAACTTTACTCTGTCCATAATATTACTGCATCTATATTGTGTTTCCATAACATTGACAATAATAATAACAGGGCTTACCTTAGGTGTCGGCGCAGGGAACGGTAGGACAGGTGAGGAACGTTACCTCGAGCCGTGGGACGGCTGTGACGTCGAAATAGGAGAAGCTCCACAGCTCAACGGAGACGCTCTTCTCGAAGAGTTGGAACTCGACCACCGCGCCAACGGCTGGGACGCCAACGACATGTTCCGTAAGAACGAGGAGGTGTATGGAGTTCACAGTACCTACGACCACTCGCTAGCTGGTTATACGCTGCCGCTGCAGAGGAAGGACACTCAGGACTATAGGTGAGTGATGTAGATACTAAAGTAACAGAGGAGCCCTATCTGAGTAATTCGTAATTCGGCACGGTTGGCGCAGTGGTTAAGCGATTGACTGCTGCGCTGCGTGTCGCGGGTTCGATTCCCGCACGGGACAAATATTTGTATGACCTACAAGTAGTTGTTCTGGGTCTGGCTGTTTGTGTATGTGAGTTTAAATGTTTGTAAACGCACCCACAATACAGGAGCAATTCCTAGTGCGGGCCAACGTTAAAAAAAAAAAAAAATTGCTACAATTTTTGCTAAAATGCATAAGACTAACCAAATCGTTGTAACGAAACCATAGCGAGATCAAACTTGACGCCAACGCCATCTAGTTAATTTTAATTCATCTAATTTTATTCTTATTGACTTAATTATTTAAAATCATGTAAATAATATGTATTTTAATGCCTTTTTGTAATGTATGAACATTCTATGTACCGTGTTTCTGAATTACTCTGGCTTTGACTTTATTTACTAAAATATTATAAACTTACCCTGCAAAGTACTTGCCTGCCTTATTTAGAAGGGGACGTTATATAATATAAAAAAAAAAAAATGAAAATTGTTTATTATTTTAACAAGTTTTAGTTGTTACTAGTGTTTGAAGCCTCCTTTTAAGCAGATAAGCCTGTGTTAGGAGACTCCGCTCTTCCATAACATAAGTATCATATACAGTACAGAGACTAGCGTCTTTTGCCCACTAGGACAAAAGTATCGGATTACGATTTTGTTCGCTATGTCCCGTCTATTGTTAAGTAAATAATTTAATGTTTTTGGTATTAACTAATCATTATTGTATCTCCAGGGAGCAAGAGGCGAAAGCTGAAGAGATCGCAGCGGAGATTGAGAACGCTGCGTCGTCGAAGGCGCGAATTGAGCTCGAGAACGGCGACGAAGAGGAACGGTTCGCCGCGGTCGTTCGGCCACAGGACGGCGCCTCCACTGCCGGGAAATACGTCATTCCTAACAAGAGGAAGACCATGCAGGTTTGTAACATAGATCGAACTAGCTTTTGCCCGCGGTTTCGCCCTCGTGTAGGTCGGAAATTATCCCACTGGAACTTACTGCCGCGGGATAAAAAAAAAATCCTATCATGGGCTACCTGCGTGCCAAATTTCATCGAAATCCGTTCAGCCGTTAAGACATCAAAAGGTAACATACAGAGTCACATCCGCGTTTATAATATTAGTATTCTTCTTCTTGTTCTTCTTCGTTCCCTCAATGCTGAGGATCGCGACCACATACGTCGCGTCTCCAAGTTATGCGGTCTTCTGCAGTGTGGACCGCTCGGTAAATGCTACCTCCAACAGTCTTCTTGATCGCGTCTGACCATCTTGCCGGTGCTCTGCCTTGAGCGCGTTTGCTGCTACCACCCGGCCCAGTATCATAAGCCTTTAAAGCCTTTCTAGACCATGCTTAGGTGATCGCATAATATGTCCGAAAAAATTGAGGGCACGGTCCTGGCATATTATAGAAAGTCGCTTGGTAATACTGAGTTGCTCCAGTATGGATTCATTGGTTCTCATGGCGGTCCATGGTATACGAAGTAGCCTCAATATTAGTATGGATTAGTAATATTATAGAGCTCCCAGCAGGCTAGCAACTGCCATGGCCCATGGAATTCTTTTAACCCACAACAAAGCTAGGAGAAAGAAGGAAAGATAGAAAGAAAATACGTTTATTTGCGGTAAACATGACGCAAAAAAGAACATAAACACAAAAATAAGAAAAGGTTGGTTAAGAAGGGTTGAAAACGGCTATCGCACCGACCGCGGACCGCAGCAGGTACAATATATGTAGTTAGATTAGTACACACGGCTACACATCAATCTATACATTTCCGGTATACGCTGACCTCTCATTGTACGGAAATCCTATACAATACGAGATCAGCTTAAACTGGAAATGTATAGCTTGATGTGTAGCCGTGTGTACCCCCAATGTAGCATGAAAGTAGAATAGTTGCTGTGGAAATGCGTTCCTAGCGAAGCATGTGTGGTGTGACTATAAATGATAGGCTGAAAAATTATGTGATAAGCAATGGTGTGCTTTAAAAGCACACCATTGCTTGTAGTGACGAAAATTGAAGAGGGTATGCTTAGATGGTTTGCGGATGAATAAAAGGCGACTAACAAAAGGTATTTACAAGGCAGATGTGAGTGAAAACGCCGGGAGGGGACGCCCTAGAAAGACATATATGACCTAATTGGTGATGTTCTTCAGAAAGGTCAGGTGCGTAGTACTCGCAACCGGCGGGCGTGTATGACCAGATGTATGAACGTAAACGAAGCAAAAGAAGTATGTAAGGAGCTTATCAGGTGGCGTTCTATAGTTTCTGCCTACCCCGATCGGAAGAAGGCGTGAGTTTATGTATGTATGTAGTACTCCAGTCTGACTATGTTGTAACTGCTACGGACCATCTTGCGGTGCGCCTCATTGTCAACGTGGAACCAAATCACAAACAATGCTACCTGCATTATGAAAGACGTGTGAGGAACCTGCTTATGCTGTCCATGTGGTTGAGTTCTGTACCCTAAGTGTAATTTTGAAAGAGAGTAAACTTAACTATTTCGTTTGCGTTAAAATTTGACCGATAGATCTTAATGCTAAGAGAATAAGAGAGAGAATGAAAATCTTAACGCAAACGCGCTAGTTAAGTTTACTCACTTGCAATCTTACACTTGGGGTACTGGTCGCAGCTTATTTCATTTGTTATGTTTTGGAATTATCGACAAGGTGAAGAGAGTAGATGAAGGATCTCGCACTGGGATGTAGGGATGCAAGAAGTGCCAAAAAGTATCGATTTAAGTCGAATCGATATTTATTTAAAAAAAATTATATCGTTTTCAACATATCGAAGAAAAAAACATAATAACATAACAACCTGTTCCAGAATTAACGCACAACCTCTAAGCTCTTAAACCTCTCTTTGGGGGTCATCGTACTCATCATTATGAACATTTTTTACTATGGGACCAAACCAGAAATCGCGAAAAAAAATCGCAAACATAAATGTAGGGAACAGCTTTGCCTTTTTTCGCGAATAGTATTAGATAATATTATTTTTATGAAGCAATGGATAAGTAATTTCCTTCAAAATCTTTCGGGTTGTGATTGAGAGTGTGTGTGATGGCAACGCATTTTTGTAATAATGCCAATTATGTTTATGCCAATCTGACCAACGAGTTAACGCTTTAGTAACACTTTCATTGTTGACCTAGCCACTAATCTGTTATTTTTTCTGATAGTGAGATAAGCTGATGTTATTATTATTATAATGATAAAACATAACTTACATTTTTGTAGTCTTCATGATGAATTCACTCTTTACCTATGGCAAAATTATGCAGACGTGACTAAAACTTGTAAACTTTATTTATTTATTTATGTAAATTAGTTCAAACTATGTCGATGGTATAATGATATTTCCTTGTTATTTACATAAAGATAAAATTTTATCACATTTGTATCACAGACAACATATTTTCAATTCAAGACTAGACGATTGGTTTACTTAGCATTGAGTGTTTCAACTCGTTCTTCTTTTATGCATAAAGTGATACTTAAAAAAAATACGAGTGTGCTTTAGACCACACGACTGAAGTAAAACTTACAAATAGTAATAATAATTATTCTTCCGTAACGCTCTCGTCACTTCCGTAACTCTCTCGTCATGCATTCACCAGCTTACTCCCCAGGTCAAGCGTGCCTAAAGAAGTTTTACTTCAAAAATAAATGATAGCTATTGGGCAGATAAGGAAGTGACATAGTCAATTACTTCCTTATGCGAAAAAAGAGAGCGCAACATTGTGCTGGACCAAAATAAAACAACGTAAGAGCGCAAAACAAAGAAAAATTGTTTTAAAATTAATTAAGCTATGTATCAAAAATATTTTCAGCCAGAGTTTTCAATTACTTATTACGCACATTTTGAATGCAACTTTGCAATGGAATTTCTTGGGATTTTAGAATATCACCATAAAATATAAATAAGTAAAGAGAGGTCTTTTCGGAGTTAAATTCTATCGAGGAAATTTAACCCAATTGCGTTTTCCTTCAGTCAGAGCATTAATCAAATAGTCAATAAACATATTATAACCAAAAATCCATACATGCTGTAATAGTGAAATAAATGGTTACGAAAAAGCCTCCAATTTATTTTGGTATCGCTATAAGTATATGAAGTTTCCTTTATACTTACAAAAGCTTAGGTACTGTTACGAATTAACTACGTAAAGGCGTAGTTTCAGAGTAGGACTATCCCCATAAAAGGGTGAGCTTAGTATAATTTAATAAACAATGCTGAAACAATTTCCTGAAATTGTGTGAATTGAAGCACAATCGTCTTAGGTTTTATTAAGATCTTTAGTAGAGTGCGGGATTAATATTATATATACAACATTAGTTTTTGTTTATACTAAACCCGAAAAGGGGTCATTGTACTCATCATTTTGAACAATTTTTTCTATGGGACCAACCGTAAATCACGAAAAAAATATCAGCTATTCCCTACATTTGTGTTCACTTAAATCGATAAAATGTATGGAACAGCTGATTTCAAGGTTGGTCCCATAGATTTTTTTTTATTTTTTTCTAGAATATTAGTACTTTGTCAACCAATAACTTCGTAATCATTTTTTGTAGGAAAAGAGTTTGTTTAATGAAGTATTACTACTAGCTTTGTCCCTGGGTTGGCAACATACTTGCCTACTTGCCATGCTTCTGGATTTGCAGACCGCCTGCTTTGAAAGAAAGAAAGAAAGAAAAATATTTTATTTGGGACACGCACAAGGAATACAAAAAGTAAAAAAGGAGAATTCAAACTTAAAAAATATTACACATCAATCTAGACTTGTGCGACGACGTAAAAAAGGCTCCTAAAAGGTCAGCATAATGCTAAGATATTTAAAAAATAAATACTTCAGTGCTGGTATTCTGATAGAACCCCGCTGTGATGCCATGGACAAATATACATTATACAAATATCACTTTAAAAAAATATCATCAATTTATAATAAATAAAAACCAAAATAATTTAAAACCGTAATGCAAAGCAATACCATTTCACCACTAGAAATAAACTAAAACTATACAATGTAAAGGAAGCTTAAACTGCAATTCACCTACTCTTAAGCTGCTTCTAATCCTAAAACTGCATTTTTTGTGATTACATCTTATTTTCGTTTTTACAGACCGGCAAGCTCGTAGGCAAGCCAGGGGGCTCGGGCAACAACGGCGGTTCCCCGCCGTCGCCCGCGGGCCGCGCCGGGCCCCCGGCCGCGCCGCCCGGCGCTAAAGACAAGGAGCACCGCGCGCCGCGCCCGCACCTCACGCCACCCGCTGATAGGCGCCAGGAGGATGCTGTGAGTTACTTTGTTATTTAAAAGAACCGGAATTACCGACATAACTTGCTGAGCGAGCAAGCGGAAGTGGCAGTGGGCTGGCCATGTTTGTTGAAGGACCGGTGGCCGGCGGAGCAGACCCGTCCTGGAGTGGAGACCGCGTATCGGCAAGCGTAGTCAATCTAAATCTTTAATTTCACATAAGGGCACCTATGAAACGACAGAAGCTAGGTGCATGGTTCCAATTAATCGTTTCCTATGGAGAAGAGCCGGCAAGAAAGACTATGGTTACTCATTTAAAAAAAAATTGGCTTTTACAATGTTTTCAAATTACAGTGTCAATAGGTATGAGAGGACAGTGTACTCCCGTCAACAATTACCAGGTACTTAACAAAATAGAAAATGGTCTACAAATTTACAGTATATTAGGCCTGCAACATTCACACATTCACAAATCAAAAAAAAAAAAAAAACATAAGTTCGAGTGGAAATTGGTGTGGGACGCTCCCTAGCTAGATGGACCAGAGACCTTAAAAAGGTGGCTGGGACAGACTGGATGCCGAAGACGAAGGGCAGGGTGTTGTGGCGCAGCCGGAAACTACATTTTTTACATCAGAAGCAACCTGTCAGTTCTCCCAGCTTTCTTCCCATTTATATTCTTCCAAATGTGAAAAAGTGTTAACCTCATTATACATACCATCGACTTATAAATACTCGTGGACGTTGCATGGGAAAGCCATGCAGGCTAAAACCTCTACAGTACACGACAGTGTCTTTGCGTTCCACTGTTTGTAAGATAATATATTGATTTAAAAAGAGTGTCCATGGAGTTTCTTGTCCGTTTTTCACAATTGGAAACTACTACACTTCGGAATGGGCAACTAGTTTCATCTATCTGACTGACAGACTCCTTGACAGTTCGAAAGTGCCTGTAAATGGTTTAGGCGCCATCTCTACGGGCAAAAGAATCGCAGCGATAGTCTCGCGGTGCCATCTTCGCCGCGATGATATCGCCGTGTGGAGATTGCTCTATACAGTTTCTATAGAATTCGATGGCGTGACTATCGCCGCGATACTCTGAACCGTGATTTTTTCGCCGCTATACTCTCGCCGCGATACTCTGAACCGTGATTTTTTCGCCGCGATACTCTGAACCGCGATTCTCTCGCCGCGATACTCTGACCCCGATACCCTCGCCGCGATACTCTGAACCGCAATAGTCTCGCCGCGATACTCTGAACCGCGATTCTCTGACCCCGATACCTTCGCCGCAATACTCTGAACCGCGCTTCTCTCACCCGTGTAGATAACGTCTTAATTCAAGTAAATACTTGTGAGCAGAGTTTGACTGGTAAACAAGGGCGTGGCCTGAATTCACTTACTGTGCTATCCAATATCATGAATTCATGATAGTTTTATCAATCAGCAAATATGGTGCCGGAGGAGACAAATGTCGAGGTTTAGAAAAACTGTATTAATAAACGACACACAACCACCATTTTACCTCGATTTCTGAAAGTTTAATCTCACAGATTGTATCACTTGATATAAACTAATACGTAAATTAGACTAAGAAGCCACTTGGCTGAAAAAAACTCTACTTTGATTTAAATAATCACGAAAACCCCCTAGAAATGCGAAGTTGCCAGCTCGCGTGGGATGAACGCTGTTAATATTATGTCACTTGAATGTGTACACAATTCATGCATATTGTGAGACAGTAATTTTAATTCGATTAATAAATTAAATCAAGTAATACAAAGGTTACTTAATTGACATTTACATGTTTTACCAATGACGTATTATAAATAGACGCGTCATACACGAACATCAGTGCATTCAAAAACAGCGTAAGCCATGAATGTAGCTACATACTTGCGTACAATCATACAGCGCTCGAAGAAAAAGAAAGACCTGTACCAATAACTGTTGTTAGAAAGAGATGAACATACATATTTAGTTACGTCACTAGATGCTGCATGTAGATTGGCGCGTACGCGTCGGTCGCAGCAGTCAGGAAAAATGGCTGACTGGCTGCACAAGTACAAAACAAAACAACGTTTTCATAAGTATAATAAATAAAAAAATACAATAAGTACGAGGGCTGCACTAAAAGTATCGGGAATGGAATATTTCCACTGTTCCTGTCATATTAAAATCTTTTTAATTGAAAACTCCTTGGTTTTAAAAATCGAATACCATTTATTTATTTTAAAAAAGATTCTCGGTCTTGTCACAAGGTTTTGTCAAACTTGTTTAGTCGTTGAGAAAATGGAATTGACTCGAGAAAATTCAAGAGCGATGATTTATTATGACTTTCGAAGTAGTTTAACACAAAAACATCCAAAACCACAATTTATCGCTGGTTTGCTGAATTTCAACGTGGACGTGTCAAGCTCAGTGATGATCCCCGTCAAGGTCGTCCAAAAACTGCAGTCACCCAAGAAAACGTTGATGCTGTGCGTAAGCTGATTGAGGAAGATCGACATGTGACATACCGCGAAATTCAGGCAACTTTAGACATTGGCATGAGTCAAATACAAATAATCTTGCATGAACAATTAGGTGTAAAAAAGTTGTTTTCCCGATGGATACCGCATTCGCTCTGTGAAGAGCAAAAAGCGGCTCGCGTTACTTGGTGAGTAAGAACTCTCGAAAGATTCCACGCAGGATCCTCAAATGCTGTATACAACATTGTATCAGGTGACGAATCCTGGATATACGCGTACGAACCCGAAACAAAAAACCAGTCACGAGTTTGGGTGTTCGAAAATGAGTTAAAGCCAACAAAAATTGTTCGTTTACGGAGTGTTGCAAAAAAAATGGTGGCCACGTTTGTCTCCAAAACCGGCCATGTTACGACTATTCCTCTTGAGGGACAAAGAACGGTTAATGCAGAATGGTATGCTAGCATTTGTTTGCCACAGTTCGTTTCTGAACTCCGTAAAGAGAACTGCAACCGCCGCATCATCCTCCATCACGACAATGCGAGTTCTCACACCGCGCACAGAACAAAAGAGTTTTTAGAGCAAGAAAACATAGAATTATTAGACCATCCGCCGTACAGCCCCGACCTAAGCCCTAATGATTTCTATACTTTCCCTAAAATAAAGAATAAATTGCGTGGACAGAGATTTTCATCACCTGAAGAAGCTGTGGACGCCTACAAAACGGCCATTTTGGAGACTCCAACTTCCGAATGGAATGGTTGCTTCAATGATTGGTTCCATCGTATGGAAAAATGTGTCAAATTTCGCGGAGAATACTTCGAAAAGCAATAAATACATTTTTAAATAGTAATGTTGTGTCACTTCCTTGATTCCCGAAATATTCAGTGCCGCCCTCGTTCTTATGCATGAAATGAGACGTTTTCTGTACTTCTACAGTAGTAATGTAATTTGTACCTCGTGTATAGACACGGGAAGGCATTTTCTTCACAAATAATTGCTGAGAATTGCGAGTGATTGTGACGTGTAGCCGCGTCACTGGATGGCGCGCGAATAATTCCAAGTCGGGTAATTGCCTTGCTTTTACTTGTTGTTTTACTAATAATAATGTATTTTCGTTCACAGCCGATGCCGAGCGTGGGCGCGAGTGCTGGCGGCAAGAGTTACGCAGCGCAGGCGGCGCAGGGAGGCTACCACGTGCCGCCCTTCCCACCGCACCAAGCGCACCAGTACGTTGCATACTATTAAACATCCTTAGACATACTCACAAAGAGTGATGAATATAAATGTTGATGGGTGGAGAGGGAAGGCCAAAGAAAAGATGGATGGATTGTGGGAGGAAAAGGGAGTGAATGCTAGCGGGGCGGTTGACAGGGGAGAATTGAAGATGAGAACGTGGTGTGCCGACCCTAAGTAACGTGTGAGCAAGGCTGGAAGAGGATAATGATGAGTCATACTCACGACCCAACGGGCCACGGGGTTCTAAATGACACGAAGTGGTCCTTAGCAGCTATAAATCTGCCAGGGTTACGAGTGTCCGAACGGGATATCGTACCCCTGGCACACAGACAACTGAAGGAACACGGGTGGGTTTTAGTCAGTAAAAGTCTGACATGCCCGCCCGCTTTGTCCAGAGCGGTAGAAGTTATTTGATAATTTCCCAACAAAAAAAAAGGGCAAATGCCTCAATATTCACTTTTCCCTATTTATAGCTGCTTTTTTTTGGGTGGGAAATTATCAAATAATTTCTACCGCTCTGTGCGGAGCAGGAGGGCGTGTCAGACTTTTACTGACTAAAACCCACCCGTGTTCCTTCAAATGCCTGTATGCCAGGGCCACGATATCCTGTTCGGACAGACTCGTAACCCTGGCAGATTTATAGTTACAGTGGGATATCACAGGCTTTTAATAATCTATATATGTAAATAAAAATTAAATGCTGTTCGTTTGTAAGCGCATTACTTGAGAACGGCTGAACCGATTCTGCTATTTTTTGTTTTAAAATGTTCGTTAATATTCCGAATTTGTGTATTACGGAAAGAAACATTTGGAAAATTGGTGAATTCGGGATAAACTGAAAGATTTTGACAGGACAATGTCTGCTAGTAAATAATAATTATTACCATCAGTCTATGAAAGACAATTAAAGCTAAGACTGCTAAAGAAAGGCGTCCTAACACTTTCTGATCAAGTGATCATGATGATTAATGATTACTGTCTAAATAAATATCATTTATCATCAAACTAAATCGCCCCCTATTACATGGAACTTAAATATAACTGGCAAAACGTGGGTGTACTATAGGTACACGTCTGCCTAACCCTTCGAGGATTAAAGGCGTGATGTTTTGTTACTTAATCAAACAAAATGCTGATTGCAGTATGATGTAAGCGCGCACCTTTTGTCTCAGTTAATTAGCCTTCTTCTTCAACCCACTGACTGAATTTGTAAATGTTTATCACTAGAAAAATCATTTAAACAATATCTATGTTTAAGGGGACTATAACCGACTTTTAATACTGAAGATCACGTCTAAAGGAGTAGTGCTAATGATTTGAAAAAAATATATGATGAATTAGAACATTTTCTCAATAACTTAATATGTGAATATTTTAGATTATGTTTAAATTACATAGTGAAATTAATTTGTATTTATGTCTAACGCGGATAAAAAACTGAGAATAGCGCAAAATCTACCTAGCGTATCTTTCTGAAACCTTGATGCGGGATGCGCTAAGGTAGCCCGCGACATTCAAATTTTATTACGTTTTTTGCAATTTGCAGGTCAGTAACACGTTGTATGTCGATCTAATTATGATTCGCGGTTATAACCAATATGGCTTTACAGAATTATAATCATTCGAATCAGCATTACAACTCCCTAAGTTCTAAAAATCCTACAGAATGATTATTTCAGAAATAATCATTCAGTAGGATTTTTTGAAGAGAGTTAGTTGTATTGCCGCGAATCATAATTAGATCAACAAAAAACCTGTAACTGACCTGAAAATTGCAAAAAAACGTTGGAAAATTTGAATTTCGCGAGCTACCTTAGTGCATCCCCCTTAACCAATTTAAAGATAATTTAATTATTGATCTTTTATTATACACGTTTTATTAAAATACCTTTTGTTTTGTGTATAATAAATTAATAATGCGTCAAATTGGGGACAGCGCTCCTTGATGGGCGAGTCCTATTACTGGCTGAACGTACGACGTGTTGCGTGAGCCCAGTACAGAACATGCAAGCTAACCAATCAAGGTCACTGGCATATATCTGCGTCTTAAGAATGGAATATAGTATAGAATTTGTTTTTTTTTTTCGTGTATTAGGCCTCCGAGCAATACGAACAAGGTGAATGGTGACCCGCGGGCACCGATGCACCCACGGCAGGGATTCCCGCCTCATCACCACCACGTAAGTATTATTTATTGCATTTACCCAAAATGAGGGTAATTTATATTATTGTTGATCCAGATTTCCATACTTAATTAATATTTAAAAATGCGAAAGGGACTCTGTCTATCTGTTCCCTTTTAACGCCTAAACTACTGATCCGATTGTTATGAAATTTGACAGATAGGTAGCTTGGGACCTGAAGAAGGACGTAGGCTAACTTTTCATCCTGAATATATTTACAAATAAAATTAGTGTATGTTTGTGTAATGTCAAAATAACAGCATAAAAGTAGCAGAAAGTATATTCGGTTATATAAAAAAAAATTGACTGTCAGTTTATTTCGGCTAATCTCCGAAACGGCTGTACCGATTTTGACAGGACTTTCACTGGCCGCTGAAGCTGATGATAAAACGAGTAACTTAGGATTACTTTTATTTTAGAAAAAGCCACGCGGTCGAAGCCGCGGCAAGCAGCTAGTTTGTATTAAAAATGATGAAATACAAAGTACACGCAGACGAAGTCGCAGGCGACGTCCGGTAACCGATAAAATTGTGCTAGTAAGAAGATGGTGATTTCAAAATTGCTATGAGACTTAATTCTAGCCTATCAATGTCTATACAAAGCGTTGTCGTCTGAGTGCTTGGCCACACCGGCATGCGGCAGTGCGGTACGAGAATACGCGTGTTTGTGCCTGTCCGCAGTCGACCGCGCGACAACGCGCGCGGTCAGCTCGAACTATACTCCGTTTGAAATAAGATTAGACATTTAAATAAACCTTTTTTACAGCCCGTTCCACTGATTTTGACTTCTATTGCGTTGGTGACATGACATATAGCAGCTGTAATAAACAGTATTGTAACTACGTTTTTGCTTTTAATGCCATCCTTATGCCTAAGGAATAGAACTCAAAATTGGTTGAACGGACTGTAAACAAGTTTATTTAAATATATTTTTTTTTTTAATATCGTTTATTTAAATAACTTATTTCAAATGGAGTATAGTTTGAGATCTCCGCTCCCGCGCGCTCCCCGCGCCAAGTAGCCCGCGCTCGCGTGCCCACAATGGACGCTCAAATGAAGTTCTTATGTTTGAGTACATCGCGAAACATACACCCGCGCTTCCCCCGGGTTTGCAGTCTGGGCTCACACTGAAACTGAGATAGACACTAGATTAATCTATTTGTCAGACTTGGAATACTAATATAAATGTTCCCAAGTGTGAGTGCTAACTCAAATACAATTAAAAGACATTTTCAACCGACTTCAAAAAAGGAGGAGGTTCTATTTTCGTCTGTTTTTCATTCTTTTCAAATTCTTTTTTCATTTGGTTAGGAAACTTACGTGGTGGTCCCATATAAATTTTATTAACTTGGGTAGTTTTTGAGTTAGCTTCAATAATACGTATTTTTCCCACTTAGTCTATGTGGATGATGTTATAATAACTTCATGTCACTGTTATTTACATAGCAGGTAGCGGTATTCGAATTGAACGAAATCGTGAGTAGGTACTGCCGCCAGCACATCAGGTTAAACCAAACTGTCAAAATTCTCCAAAATATGATTTTAAACCCTAAAATGTTGATGGTTAAGTTCGAAATAGAATGAGAAAATTTGACAGTTTGTGTTAACTTGATGTGCTGGCAACTGTACCACAACTAAAAGTGAAAAATAAAACTTTTACAAAAAAAATAAAACTACTAAGTGAAAAATAACTTTAATTTCGGAAGTCGATGGAAAAAAACAAAATATAAAACCAAAGGCACCGAATAAACAAAGAAAGAATAACGTTTATTTGGACACAGTTCGTGAAATACAAATAACAAAATAAAAAAGTGAAAATAATATTTTAACAACAATAGTGCTGCGCCAAATAGGTTCATTTCAGCATCAATGCCAGACAGATGCTATGTTCTATGTTAGCGGGTTTGGTTTCCGCACTTAGTACTTCATGTGGACCATTGTGCGTGATCAGACAGATGCTGTCTGACGCTGGTTTTCTAATGAGCCTTTAGGGATAACCACGTAGCAAATCTCACAGTCCAGCACAAAAGAAGGTTCCTATACCATTCGGTAACACGCTACACTATCGACCTACAGAATCCCCCACCGCCGGGCGACGTGCACAGCCGGCCGCCGCGCCACCACGCCCCGCCTCCAGAACCCAGAAGGCAGGAAGACGTGCAGGTGAGTATTGTACTACTGCTCATCGACATCATTCTATCCTATGAGGGTCTAAGCACTGAGGTTAGGTGCGTAGGTCCTGTGTTAGCGTCGTGTAGGCGTCACTGTATGCATACAAATAAATAAAATTGAAGTGTCTGATTGTAATGGTCAAAATAACAGCTTTTTACTAAATTTAAATGAAAGTATATACGGTATACTAATAACAACAAAAATAAAAAACAATTTTAAAAAATTTTGTCGGTCTGTTTGTTCCGGCAAATCTCCGAAACGGTTAGACCCATTTTGACGGGACTTCACTTGTGGATAACTGATGTTATACGGAGTAACTCACTTTCATTTTAGAAAAGCCACGCGGGCGAAGCAGCTGGTCGAAAATACGGTATATTAAGAATACGAAAATATTGGAACAAGCCATACGGCTGTTCCAAAAGTATCTAAAGAAAATACATTTATTTAGCACAGACTAAAAGGCACACAACACAACATATACTACAAGTAAAAAAAAATAAAATTAACAAATAAAAAGTGTAAAAATTTAAAGAAATTTGCAGAAAAGTGTGCCTCGTTGCTGCGCCATTATCTAATGAAAATGAAAACAAGCGAATCAGTAATGTAACAGTGAATACCAATTAGTAGCGCCACTTACAAACTGAGTGCTTTGATTTGTTCACTTAAACCCTAAATTGCTAATTTTAAATCACCAGATGTTTTTCATTTGACAGTTTGAGCTTTCCTCAATTTTCGTCGATTTTTCAATTAGAATTTAATAACTTTATTCAAACAATAGTTGTTGGAATAAGTCGTGATATAATACAGGCTGACTTTGAAAACATGCGACAAAATTTAAGGGAGTGTTCTACCCATAAATATGACCAACTATTACTATAGGACCAAATTAGATTCGCGAAAAAAAAACTACCTTCCTATAAAGGTACTTACATAACCGATTGGACCATTTTGTATAAGAAAGTCGCTTTTTTTGCGAATTTTAAAGTGGTCCGATAGTAAAAGTTGTTCATACTGATGGGTAGAACACCCCCTTAAATTTTGTCGCATGTTTTCACAGTCAGCCTGTATAAAGTTGAAACCTAAATACTATTGATTGCGTAAGAATTTAATTGACACTTTCATCAGATACAGAACATGATCAGGAATAGACCTTAGCGTTGATGCGTCGTGAGACCAATGCCAGATACAAAGACATTCTTTACTCTTTTTTGGATAACTAGAATAATTATTGACCTGACTCAAGATATGGTTAGCTTTCTCCTATAGGGAAGGTGGTTTCGTATAGAAACGGTAGGCATTGAGTGATTGTATGGGCAAATGTTACAATTTATATCTACTCATCTTATTATTATATATGTTTAAGTTGAGATGGTACATGAAGCGAGAATCTTAGTTATACTTACTAAACGTTTCAGTAGCTACAGACCGCCAAACGCGAAGTCGAATCGTCCCTTTCCTTGCATCATGCTCAGATCATTTCACAATTAACCTTAAGATCGTTTACACCTTAAGGCATTTCATACAAACTTTCATGCCCTCGTTTTTCGAAATGACTGTACCGATTTTAATGAAACTTCATACGCATAAGCAGGATACAAGGTCTAAAAAGTTAGTAAAGAACATTTTCGAAATGTCTTATTTAAAAACAGATAACTGGAAATCTCTGTTTCTATGGAAAATTTTAAATCGGTCTAATTTGTCTGTAACACTATTTTTCGAAAATATTCTTTAATAACTTTTTAAACCTTTGTATCCTGCTTATGCGTATGAAGTTTCATTAAAATCGGTTTAGTCATTTCTAAAAACAAGAGCTTAAAAGTTTGTATGAAATGCTGTAAGGTGTAAACGCTCTTAACACATATATTCACCATGTCGTTCTACCGTTCCAGGAGCTGCGCAAGTTCGGTCAGGATTTCAAGTTGGTGTCGGGCGGCCCCCCGGCGGCCGCGCCCCAGGCCGCGCTGCCGCCCTTACCGCCACAAGTGCAGCCGCAGCCTGTACTCAACCCTCAACCACCGGTAAGTAATAATAATAAAAATCTGATCCAAAAATCGGTACTTCTGGAAACGGCGCATTTTGTCAGAAGTGTCCTCTCTCAGTAGCCCTGACGTCCGGTAGCTTGGACCTTGTTCCCGATACCGGTGGGCTACTATTTTTTTATGTTTTTAAATGTTATTTTTCCGTTATGATTCCGTTTGGTGCCGGACGTAAAGAATAGCACCATCCCATTTCTTCCCGTGGGTGTTGTAAAAGGCGACTAAGGGACTTACTAGAGAATGGGCAGCAGCTTTCTCTATGCATGTTAACACCATACTGCGATCACCAACCCGCCTGCCAAGCGTGGCGATTATGGCAAATCCCCCCTTTGGCGGAGGCCTATGTCCAGCAGAAGACGTCTTTCGGCTGAAATGATGATGATGATGAAATATTATTTTTATGATTTTTATAAAAATATTTAAATTACATTTCGTTATGAAATAAACGTACTTAATAATAATTCCGTTATTATCAGGCAACAACAAAAGATTATTTCATCAATGGAAGGCAAAAAAGGCGGCAAATGTCGAGATTCAAATGATTGAACTTACTGTATACGTGAAAATTGTTTCTAACATCGATAGCACTACAACTTAGAATGTATACTACCGCATCACTAAACCATAGACAATTTCGAGCGGCCAATGTTGTTGGTATCATTTGCAAATTTGAAAACGACGGAGTTTAAATATCAGTATTTTCGATAGACCGATTAGAGTTGTGTAATGAATTAAAAAATGTATAATGTTATCGACATGTTTATCCAGTTAACGCCTCAAAGTTAGTAAGTTATAGTGATGAATGTGAGTTGACAGAAACCACTGACTTCACAATACTAAGGTTATTCGTAAAAGTTACACGAAAGTTATGTTGGATGCTAATCCGCGGTTTTATTGCCATGTCAGCTATTGATCAACTAAAATGTATCACACTAATATTATAAGGGCGAATGTTTGTGAGTGTGTGTTGTTACTTCTTCACTCTCAAACGGCTGGACCAATATTGATAAAATTTTGTATGATAGTAGCTGACAACCTGGATCAACATATAGGCTACTTTTTATCTCGATTTTCCCACGGGATCGAAACTTACGCGGGTGAACCCGCGGGGTGCAGCTAGTTATAACATATTAATATAAAATTAATCGCTGGAAGTAGGTCGCGCGGGTCTAGCAAATGAATTGCCTGTACGCCAACCCTACTACACTTTTCGTAGACTAGTATTGTTTATTTTATTATCCTACGCTGTCCCACTGTTGGGCAAAGGCCTCCCTCCACTTCTTCCATCTTTTTCGAGCCCGCGCGCCCTTCCAGTTTTGACGGAATCTATCCAGTTCGTCCCGCCATCTCCTAGCTACGTGGCGACCACGTCTCACTTTCTCAGGGTACCAATGCCGTGCCATTTTGGCCCACAGTTTGCGGCACATGTCCTGCCCAGTCCCATTTAAGTTGGGCAGCCTTAGCCGATGCTTCATAGAAATTTAAAAAAAGTTGTATTATGTTCCGCAGAGCCAGCCGCCGCCCGCGCCCAGCCCGCCCGAGGTGTCAGCCAATGTGTGTGCTTCAGGCGAGCCGCACGCCAAGCGCGACCGTCCACCCAAGCAGCACACGCCGCCCACTGCGCACAAGGTACTTTACCCCGCATAGTTGTATAGTTGACCATATAATTGAATTAGCACTCTCAAGGTTGAATGTTACACTCACGTCATAAAACGACAAAAATATTTGTCTATGTAAGAAAGAAAGAAAGAAAAATATTTTATTTAAGACATTCACAAGAAATACAAAAATAGCATTTAAACTATTTTGTTGTTAGTATGTAGGTATTTCTTACAACCTTATTTCTTGTGTCATATTGTACCTGTTCATATAGTTTGAAACCACTTTTTTTTTTATAAGTTTTGTTTAATTTCGTTCTTACCTTAGGTTTTCACTGTATTTGAGAATGCTGGTTCACCTGTTATTGGCAACTGTATATGCTCATGACTGCTATCTACTTTTATTTGATATTTCGTATACAGAAGCTGTTGGTGTACCTTTATAAATAAATAAAACTAACAATATACAAAAAAAAAAACCTTTTGCGATGCCAAAAAGGCTCTTATCTCAGCATAATACTGCGATATTAAAAAAAAAACCAGTGCGCTTTAGACCGCACGACTGAAGTAAAACTTACAAATATTAATATTAGTTATACTTCCGTAACGCTCTCGTCACTTCCGTAACGCTCTCGTCATGCATTCACCAGCTTACTCCCCAAGTCAAGCGTGCATAAAGAAGTTTTACTTCAAAAATAAATACCGCAGCGCTGGTATGTATAGTGACCGCTACATTTCAATTTCAAAAGCCTTAGTTTGTTAGAATTTCAATTTACTAGGAGTTGTTGTCAAAAGTGGTTAAGCAAATACGAGGTCCAAGCAGCACACGCCGCCCAGTGTCCACAAAGTGCTCTACACCCAATATTATATTAAACAGATAAGTTGTTAGCGCGCAATCGTGAAGACTCGAAAACGTCCTAATTGGGACGTATTTTGTTAGTCTGTGATGCCAATATTCAGTGATTGGTGGCCAAAATAATGTTTGTTTACATTCACGAGCAAATTGACAACACTAACCGTCTCTTTTTTCTCGTTGTTTTCATCAAGCCACCATTTTTAATTGTAGTGAAATGTAAAATGAATGAAATATTATATAACCCTATAGCCCCCACTAAACAAACAAATCCCTTATGAAAAAGTTTTTATAGAACAAATCTAACTTAGAGAGATATATTAATGATTTAAATGATTATAATTATGTAAATACATATTTATTAAAATCGCGAATCATATTTTGATCAAGATACAACCTGTCACTGACCTGGAAGTTGCAAAAAGCGTAAGAAAATGTGTATATAAATGCTACAACTGGGAATCCACCATACTCGTGCATAAAGTTATAATATATAAAAACTCCATCCGCCTTATTACAAAACAAGATTTATATTTTGACATGGCTTAAACCATGAAGCCAGTTTTTGTAATAAGAACGTAACAGTGATTGAAATACCGATCTTTATACAAAACTGAAAACTTAGTTCGGTACTAAGTTGTCAGTTTTGTGTTTAGGAACTTTACTATAGTCGGAATAAAGTTCAAAATTTAATAATGGCTCCATGTTTTAAACCTGGGTCTGAAGATAAACCTAGTTTTGTAATAAGGGGGCATATGACTGTCAAGGGTTACGTACTGTAGCTTCTACCAATTCTACTAAGAAAGCTAACAGCTCCCTAAAGACAAGTCGCAGTGTCAGACGGATGTGACCAATTTACATGTGTATTGGGTCCAGTACGTACACACAGCGGCACTGATTTAGCACGCTGATCACTTCTTTGGGCTTACTTTCGTGCTCTAATAATTATTTAAATAAAAATTACTTTGGATCATAACTAAAGAGTAATCGGACAAACTTAGCTGTTTTACATAACCGCTAGCTGTTTAACAAAACAGCTCCGTTATGTCTGCTGGATTGCCATTGCGTTACGTTTAACAAAACTGCTACTCACGTTTAGACGTAATGCAGAATGGCTTATCTGCAATCACATAAGCGTTTGGTGTGGCTTCTAAAGCCGAATCGGTCGTTGTAACTAAGTTAGGGCACCCTGACTAATTGGTTTAGGTTAGAACTGTAACTAACCGCGCGAGAGCGGCAGCGGCCGGTGAACGCTACTTCCAAGTTGGTCGAAGTTACTTGGCTTTTTAGTATTTTTAGGACTGACTTTCATAAATAAAACTCTGATAACTATAAATTAAAATTGTCCTTAAAATCACTGTTTTCACTAGAGTTAGGGACATTTTCACTAATATTACTCGTTTTATTTCTGTTTCGGACGCCCTTATTGTTGTTATGACACATAGTCACGAGCGACAAAATTTAGAACTAAAATCTACAATCTGACGTTTCATTTCACGGTGTTTTACATAACCTCTAATCGTTGACCTGTTGCATTGATAAATGCAAAACGTTTATGCAATTCTGCGTGTTAAAGTTCAGTAATTATGGAAAATCGCTAAACATCGTTCAGCTGTTTTACATAACGGAGTTGTTTTGTAAAACAGCTAGCGGTTTTATAATAAAACCAGCGGCAATCTGAGTCTTGAGTCTGTATAATAAATAACGAAATTGCCAACAAAACCAATCTGAATTTTCTTATATTTGACACACGAAATTTTAACAGCCCCCCGTGGTCCCAAAGGGCGGAGATTCGCCGATGTCTGTAGAAGAGCGATCAGCGCCGTCAGCGTCCCCGCCGTCGTCCGCGTCACCAGGCATGGACCGCGTGGTGGCCATCAAGAAATCTACCCTCAACCCCAACGCCAAGGAGTTCAACCCCGCCGCCAAGCCCTTCACGCCAAGGAGTCCAAGTACTCCGAATCCCAGTCGGTGAGTGACTTGTGTAGTTAAAAGTTTTTAGTTGTAAGTGGTTGTTGTCTGCGGTTTCATCACCCAAGACTTACAGCATTCAGCCCGCGCGAGCTGGCAACGTCGCATTTCTAGAGGGTTTTCGTGATTATTTTATTAAAGTTAAATCCAAGTACTATTTTTTTTTTACAGCCAAGTAGATCGTTGTATTTTATAATTATTTTTAACATTTACTCTATTTTAAGTAAACATATTTAATTATAATACTGCAAATAGAAATAAATTTAAAACATGTAATTTTTTATGAGTAATACCAAAATAACTGTAAAAATATAGTATTATAAAATAACAACGATCTAGTTACTTGGCTGAAAAAAAATTGTACTTTGATATAATTATAATAAAATAATCACGAAGACCCTCTAGACTGCGACGTTGCCAGCTCGCGCGGGATGAACGCTCTTAGTTACCCAGGGACACCGTGATTTGCGCAACCATGTTGACGCTGCCTTGAAAAGACGTGACCATGGTTGCGCCATCAGTGTCGCGGTGATAAGGCCCTTCATCAGTGTCGCGGTGATAAGGCCCTTCATCAGTGTCGCGGTGATAAGGCCCTTTATAAAAAAGTTGCTGTTTTCATTATCGTGACACTTCAAAGCATTTACTGGCATATATTTGGGAGTATCCCGCAAAAGGCAATGGAGAGGGCTATGCTTGGAGTTTCCCTACGTGATCGAATCAGAAATGAAGAGATCCGCAGGCGAACCAAGGTAACCGACATAGCCCGAGGAATTGCCAAGCTTAAGTGGCAGTGGGCAGGGCCCATTGCTCGCAGAACTGATGGCCGATGGGGCCGAAAGGTTCTGGAGTGGCCCGCGTACTGGAAGACGTAGTGTTGGAAGGCCTCCTACAAGGTGGACCGATGACCTTGTGAAGACTGCAGGTATCCGCTGGATGCGGGAAGCACAGAACCGGTCGAAGTGGCGTGCTTGGGGTGGCCTATGTCCAGCAGTGGACGTCTTTCGGCTGAAATGATGATGATCCTGCAAATCTTATCACTGATTTTGCCTTGTAACCGGAGACTTTTTTACCCTATTTTATGCATACCTACACATTTCATGTTTAAGTTCCATGTAATAGGGGGCGAGCCTATTGCCATCAACTGGGCACAAATCTAGGCAAAGTGCGGGTGTACTAAAAGGTACATCTCTGCCCAACTCTTCGAGAATACAGGCGTGATGTTGGGTTATGTTTATATCAATGTACCGAAAAAAGTGTTCCGCGCAGCAGCGGCAGCACACTTTTCATTCAGTTTACATTTCACTACAAGTAAAAATTATGGCTTGATAAAAACAACAAGAAAAAGAGACAGCTAGTTTTGTCAATTGCGCGTGAATGTAAACAAACATTATTCTGGCCACCAATCACCGAATGTTGGCATCACAGACTAACAAATACGTCCCAATTAGGACGTTTTCGAGTCTTCACAATTGCGCGCTCACAAAATATCTGTTTAATGTAATATCATTGGTTTATATGCATTATTGTTAAATGTATACAGTCATTTAAGAGTTGTGTTTAGCTACTATTGTGAACGGACGTACCGATCGCGGTCGCGCGCGCCTGCTCTAGTTAAGAGTATTTTGCAGACGCATCACAACATCGTCGTCGCGGTGTACGTCGATCTATCGGGGCCACCACGATGACCCAGTTACAAGTGCGGAAATCGTCATGAAGTGTTTATCATAATTGTTTAGGTGTAACGCTCGCCCTAAAACTAAATAATGGCTGCAAAACAGTCTATTAAAATAAAAACAGACCTGGAAAAGCAGTTGTATGACTGTTACATCCAGGAAAAAACGGACAGAGAAAACCTGCAACAAATGGTACGTCAACTGAAGGGCCACATACAAAGCTTGCAGGAACAGGTACAAGATCTTCAAGGACAATTAAAATGCTTAAAGACAAATGAACCAGGAGAACCCTCAGATAAACAGGTTAGTGAGACCATAACACCGGCTCAGCCTGCTAAAAGTGACGTTGAATACTGCACGGATGAGGATGAACTCGCCAAAGAGACTGGGTGGATTAGGGCGAAAAACAGGAAGAAAAGGAAGTTGAACACCTCCCTCACTCCACCACCACTACAACAAGCTAGAGCTACCGCTGAACAGCAGCAACTTAACAAAAAAGAGAAGGCAACCATAAAAAAAAATCTAGCACCGCCTCCAATCGTAGTAGACGGTGTTAAAAATGATCAAACTTTCTACGACTTTTTGACTGAATCTCAGTCAGGAGAAACATTTACCGCCAAAATGTTAAGCGGTAATAGCGTGAAAATAAATGCCAAATCTGAAGAGTCCTACAGAGTGATTGCTAGACGCTTATCAGAAAATAACTGCTTATGGCATTCATACGAGGATAAGCAGACCAGGCCAATACGAGTGGTGGCGAAAAAATTGCATTCTTCCTGCCTACCGGATCGGATTAAAGATGATTTAACGTCGCAAGGATTTCAGATAGAAAACGTAATTAACAAGTTAAGCTGGAGAACAAAAGAACCGCTGAACTTGTTTATAATATCGTTCAAAAATGACGAAGATGTTAGTAAAATATACGGCATTAAACATATTCTAGGGTGTAAAGTTGAAATAAACCCGCTTAAAACATCAAAAATAATACCTCAGTGTAAGAGATGCCAGGCTTATGGTCATACCCAAAAGTATTGCGCTAAAGAGCCAAGGTGTGTTAAATGTACAGGTAAACACCTCACAGCTGATTGCAACAAACCTGCACAAGATAAACCTAAGTGTGTCCACTGTGGCTTACCTCACCCAGCCAACTACAGAGGGTGTTTAGTTGCCAAAGAGATGCAAATGATTAAGAATAAAAACTCTAAACATAATCCACCAAACAACCCTACAGTTAAGCAAGTTGTTGGAAACACCAACAAACAGATAACAAAACAAAGTGCACAGTTTACGCAGACAACCGGGATAACTGGACAACCATCTAAAAGTGCCTCGTATGCACAAGCGGTAAAACCAAGTACACAACCATCAAGTCTTGAGGACAAGCTCAACCAGATCTTGAAGTGCATAACCTCTTTTGACAAGAGACTAGAGAAATTAGAATCAAGGAATACAAAAATCAATCATGAATAACACACAAAAAATAATGGCGTGGAATTCTAACGGACTGCTGCAACACCAACATGAGTTGCAAGTAGTCCTAGACAGAGAAAATATTGATGTGTGCTTGATCTCAGAAAAGCATTTCACTAAACAGTCTTTTGTTAAGTTTAGAGGCTATAAGGTTTATCACTCGCTGCACCCTAACATCACGGCCCGTGGAGGTAGTGCGGTTATTATTAAAGAAAATATCTGTCATCACGAACAGTGTAAATATGAGGAGCCAGATACGCAAGCTGTGGCGATATCAATTAAAACAACAAAATTTAATGTTATAGCGGCCGTATATTGTCCCCCAAGACACACGATAAACAAAGAACAATATATACACTTCTTCAGGCTCCTTGGACAGAGATTTATATTAGGCGGTGACTTTAACGCTAAGAACACTCATTGGGGATCGAGATTAACTTCAACTAAGGGAAGACAGCTACTACGTGCAGTGAAAGACATGCGCTGTGAGGTCATAAGTACTGGAAAACCTACATACTGGCCGACTGACCACCAGAAACTACCAGACCTTATCGACTTTTTCATAGTCAAAAATTTATCAACTAATTATCTGAGTGTGGAAGAGGGGTATCACATGAACTCCGATCACTCTCCTATATTATTACAACTAAGTCACAAAATATTACTAAGAGAAAACCACCTGACATTAGTCAACAAGTTTACAGATTGGGAAAGTTTTACCATAGACCTACAAAATATTATTGACCTAAAAACTTCATTAAAAAGCAAAGATCAGCTCGATTCTGAAGTAAATAAGTTTAGTAATAATATCCAACAATGTGCATGGAACAATACACCACAGATTACAAGAAAATATAAAGGAAATACCTACCCAAAGGATATAATAGACCTATTATATGAAAAAAGGACTCAACGAAAAAGATGGCAGCAAACTAGGTTCCCGCAAGATAAAACTTTATTGAATAAGCTTACGAAAAGATTGACGAGAAAAATACAGACCTTTCAAGATGAGGCTTTCAATACTAACCTACGTCAGTTAACCAGCGACCATACAACGCAATACTCTCTTTGGAAAGCGACAAAGTCACTCAAAAGGCCAATTACATCAATTCCCCCTATCAGAGATGTTAACGGAAAGTGGGCCATAAGCAATGAGCAGAAAGCTCTAAGATTTGCACATCACTTAGAAGAAACCTTTCAGCCAAATGACGCGTCTGTAGACAACCTACAATTCGCTAATATTCTGCAAGATAAAAGAATAAAGCTTGTGACCCCGAAAGAAGTTGCAAACGAAATTCAAATCACTAGCCTTAAAAAGTCCCCAGGGTTTGACCTAATTACGGGAGAGATCCTAAAACATCTACCGCGTAAAGCCATCGTTAAGCTTACTAGGCTCATCAATGCAGCATTCGTGTTGAAGCATGTTCCTGAGCCATGGAAAGTTGCTGAAGTGATTATGATTGCAAAGCCCGGTAAACCACCACACGAAGCATCATCATTCAGGCCCATTTCCCTGTTGCCTATACTATCAAAGCTGTTTGAAAAATTGTTTTTAAAACGGTTAAAACCTATCATAAACGAGACAAACCTGATCCCTGACCACCAGTTTGATTTCAGAGAGAAACACTCAACAATAGATCAAGTACATAGAATTACCAACATCATTGAGAGAACACTCGAAGATAAAAAAGTCTGCTCCACATTATTTTTAGATGTGGCACAAGCTTTTGATAGAGTTTGGCATAAGGGTTTGATATTCAAGCTAAGACTTATGTTGCCCAATGATTTTGCCGATATCTTGCAATCATACATTACAGATAGAATGTTTCGAGTAAGACACGAGGATGCCTTTTCCGAGTTAAAAATGATTAAAGCTGGCGTACCTCAAGGTAGTGTGCTGGGTCCAGTCCTCTACCTGTTGTATACGTATGATATACCAGAGCTGGAAAATAATACTATTGCAACCTTTGCAGACGACACCGCTATTATGGCTACAGGTTCATGCCATACGGAAGCAACCAGTAAGGTACAAATTGCTGTAAATAAAATTCATGACTGGGCAGAAAAATGGAGAATCAAATTAAATGAATCGAAGTCACTTCACATTAATTTCACCAACAGGAAATGTGATTACCACCCAATCTTCATAAATGGACAACAAGTGCCATACGCAAATACAGCCAAATACCTTGGCATAACGCTTGACGCGAAACTGCGCTGGAAAGCGCACGTTAAAAAGAAAAGACAGGAACTAGACATGCGTTTTAAAAACATGTATTGGTTGATTGGACGGGATTCCTGCCTATCAATACATAACAAAATTCTATTATACAAGCATATTCTTATGCCAATATGGACATATGGCATCCAACTCTGGGGCTGTACTAAACCGACCAATATAAAAATAATACAAACATTCCAGAATAAGGTACTCAGGAGTATTGTTAATGCGCCCTGGTATATAAGAAATGACGACCTCCATCGTGACTTAAAAATGGAACCAGTCACCAAAATAATCCAAAAATTTGCTGAGGCCCATGACCACCGACTCCACCAACATGTGAACATCGAGGCAATTCAGCTGTTAGACCAAACAAATATAGTGCGAAGACTAAAACGAACAAAACCTTTTGAGTTAGTGTAGTGTAAAAAGTGTAGACATAATAGTGACAATGACACACTTATAACACGTGAACAGAGTGTTTATAAATATTATTATATTAGACTCTAAGAAAGTGGAATGGACTTGTGTAAAGTACAATCAGCACTATTCTAAGTTTTAAAATAATTATCACGTAGAAAATTAAGTTAGATTCAAATTACTTATTAGTCTTATAGGCTAGATTGTAATTAATTATTAAGAACCTGGTTCTTTTTAATAAAGGATAAAAAAAAAAAAAAATTTAGCTCTAAAGAATCGTCATGCTGACTCTATTCTGTATTTTCTTCAGGCCACACACGCCAGGCACCCCTTCAGGAGTGGGCGTTGGCGTGGGAGTAGGCGTGGGCGTGAACTTGAGCGGTGTGAGCGTCATGGGGCCCGGAGTTAGCTATGTGCCTGCGCCACATCCTCCGCCTCCCATGGTATGTATCTATATTGTTTTATAATTGTTTTATAATTTTCTAGAAAGATGTAGACACAAGCTAAATATTGGTAATGACAATCATAAATTACGGATTTTATTAAATAAAGTAAGTAAAGGTATGTTTCACCTAAGTTACAGTCCCCGGCACGTAAGTTGGCAAGAGTAGTTGCGTTTTTTGAAAGGCCACAATAACTAAAAATATGTTATAATATATTTTATATATAACACCTAATAAACTTCACGAATTCCTCTCCTTTCTTTAACTTTCTTCTAAACAGACACGTTTAAAATAATTGATGGCAATAGCCATAGAATAATGATAAACAATAAAAGTGGTCACTTTTATTGTTTGTCATTATTCTATGGCTATTGCCATCATTTTTTTTTTGTATAAGTGAACTATGCGTGAACTTACCCCCACTACCCCAAAACCTTGCCAAGTTACGTGCATGTTATTATACACGTACGATTAGTACAGATAGTATGATTTAATTCGTTCACAAATTAACTTTATATTGCGCAATGCGCATATAGAGAACTTTCAGTATATTTCAAAGTACTCATTGAAGATAACGGTTTATATACAACAGTATGCTTTTTAGTACTCTTACACTGCATCAAATACCATACAAATAGGTGACCTGTACGGACATTAAGCGCCTATTGTCCGCGTTATATTTCAGTTCGTAACCTGTCCATCTCTTTCTTGAATAGCATTGAATATAAGTACTATAGATTTCGAAGAGATTTATCTACTCTTAAGGGGCCGACGTAGCATGCGTAGTTCATATAAACGTAATACCAAAATAATTTGTAAATCAAACATATTCTTATGGTAGTGTGTATTTATTTCGATTGGATTACAGAATATCTATAAAGAAAACTTATTTTTCTCATAACTCTTGGTTAAATCAGTGTCCATTCAAAATATATATTTGGGAACCTATATTCTGGATTCCAATCGGAATAAAGACACACTACCTTAAGAATTGTCTGCGTGGTGCCGGACGTAAAGAATAGCACCGCCCCATTTCTTCCCGCGTGGGTGTCGTAAAAAGCGACTAAGGGACTTACTAGATCATGGGCAGTAGCGTTCTCTATGCATTTTAACACCATACTGCGATCGCCAACCCGCCTGCCGAGCGTGGCGACTATGGCAACCCCCCCCCCCCTTTGGGGAGGCCTATGTCCAACAGTGGACGTCTTTCGGCTGCAATGATGATGATGATGACCTTAAGAATATTTTTGTTAAAGAAATTATTTTGGTATTACGTTTGTATCAACTACGCATCCATCGCCGGCCTCTTAAATATTGATGAAATGAATTATATTCAATGCATGATGATGATATCCTCGCCCGCTCCCCTTGAGTTTCAGTAAAGATGTGTCACTTTACTGAGACCTCACTCGGACTTCTTGAGAGAACTTGAAACGATGTTGCACTGTTTTGTTTCATTTGCCTACACTAATATGCACGTTCACAAACACAATGGTTAATAATCCACCATTATTACACAATAAATTATTCGGCTAAACAATTAAATGCTGTCCACTCGTATCGATAGATGATATCGATGATGTGATTTAAAAATATGAAATAGGTTTTTCAGGTTTGCGAACCTCTCGATCGATGTGTCTTGATTAGTGAAACCCCTTTGTGAAGCCCCCAAAAAGTGTTATTTTTGCTCTATCTCGCTTCTTTCACAAGATATAGCGGTTTTTGTGTTTTTTTTTAGGAATCTTGGTACAAATTTTTATTTTGAAATTGAAACATCGTTTTATCGATATCATTGTTAAAATGATACGACAGGACAGCATGTATAAATGTCAAAGCAACTGTCACCTGTCAACGGGGCTGACGTTTAAGGAGGAGCACTCTATCAAACTATAACCGGTTTAACAGGCCAGGGTCTGAGTGGTTAAGGCAGTCTAAATCAGAAAGGCGTTTATAAAAATGTTACAAAAGTATTGTGTTACAAAAGTGCTAGATAACGTAGTCCGCAGCAATGCTACCCGCAGGTGACGGCGGTGCCGTACGCGATGATGGCGGCCGCGGCCGCAGCCGCGCAGCAGCCGCCCGCCTACCTGCAGCACCCACACCCTGCTGTGAGTATCTACTATTATAGATGAGGTATAGTCGGTGAACGCCATTACCCCGACCCCTCTTACAAAGATCATTGAGCCGTTTATTATGTTATGATTCTTATGATGTATGTTGACTTAAAAACGTTTGGCAGTTAAGAGTATGTCATGCTCACTTAAGGCGACGATAAGGGTTTTTTAATGATTTTATACTGAAGATCACGTCTAAACGAGTAGTGTTAATGATTTGAATAAAATATATGTTAAATTAGAGCATTTTCTCAAAGTAGTTTAATATGTGAATATTTTAGATTATGTTTATATTACATAGTGAAATTTATTTGTAAAGTTATGTCTAACGCGGATAAAAAACTGAGAATGGCGCAAAATCTACCAAGCGTATTTTTCTGAAACTTTCACCAATTTAAAGATAATTTAATTATTGATCTTTTAGTATACGCGTTTTATTAAAATACCTTTTGTTTTGTGTATAATAAATTAATAATGCGTCAAATTGGGGATAGCGCTCCTTGATGGGCGACAAGCGCAATGGACGCAAGCTAACTACTTAAGGTCACTGGCATATATCTCCGTCTTAAATGTCTCGCTGATGGTGGTGTGTGTGTTGGATCATTCGGTTCCCTACAAAATGGTTGAGCTGGATGGTGCTGATCCTCGCGTCATGTTCGTGAACGGGTGCCGTCAGTTGTGACTGGTCATCTCCGATCTGCCAGGGCTTATTTGTAATCTTTTATATTTTGTATTGTTTTTACATCATTTATTTTTTTACATTGTTCTCACATATAGAAGCGACAATAATAATGTATCCAGGATTTTGTAATATCTTGATTTAAAAGAGTGTCTTTGGAGTTTCTTGCCTGTTCTTCTCCATAGAGATCTACGTTTTGGAATGGGCAAATAGCTTCAACTTTCTGACTAACTGAACGACTCTTTGACAATTCAAAACTGCCTGTAATTGGTTTAATTGAAATAAATGCTTTGAGTTTGTAAGAAGAATAATGGAAGAGGGGTCAGGTAATGCTGGTCACCGACTATACTATCGCGGACGTGCATATCGGACCACTTTCAACACAAAATCCTAGACCACATCTGTTTACCGCCCCTTTTTGCGTCGACCAATATAAAATAATTTCTCAGACCCTGTTACAAGATCAAAGATGTCTGACCACAATTTATCCGGTTTTTATACGAGATTTTTATTTTTCATTTCCACAAAAAAGAAAGAAAGAAAAATGCGTTTATTGGCATTACAGTAAAAAACAGAAAACAATTATTATAATGCCAAAAGGGCCTCAGCTCAGTCTAATGTCAGATGACAACACAAGGGTCTAAACATGGGGCTGAGCTAAAATATGATTGATTGATTTTCTGACTGAGAGAATTTCTGATTGGTTGATGAGCGTAGGTTAGCGTTAGTAAAGGGGCCGCGCGCTGCAAGCAGGAACATAGTCCTTACAGTGGTTCGATTTGGACTTCCGCGATGGTACGACCAAAACTGTAGACAAAGATAACCTACGATAACATGGCGCGCCTCTCCAATATTCAAAACATTTGAAAGTATTTACAAAGCGCCACCAAGACTCGCAACTAAGACAGCCGTCAAACAAAAATAAATCCAAGGATTTATTTTATTCGTAAGGATGTCACTACACACATTGAAACAGTTATTTGGAGGGGCGCGCCATGTTATCGTAGTTTATCTTTACTTTGACATATTTTTCCTTTAAAAGTTTAGTACCATCAACTCAGCCTATAGCAGTTTACTACACATAAACTTTTTATTGTAAAATACATTCAAAATCTGGAGACATCTTTTGTTATGATATACCGGACCATTTTGAATTAGACGTCACTCTGTTGCAAATTCCCAAACTCATATGTGCAACAATTTACAATACGGAAAGCGCAATGTTGCTTGTCGTTTTGACATACTCGAACTTCAATGTCTAATCTCGTAACGTTTAATTCCAAGTGGTCAGGCGAAAATTACAGTCGAAGAATATGTTTTACATATTTGTATAAATTTGGGGAAATCGAGAGCCTATTCCGCAAACAATAGGAATATTCCCGATTGGTATACAAAAACATGGTTAATGAAGCTAATATGTTGGCGGCCGGCAACAGATGGAGATGGGGTGCGATTGCCGACAGTACGCGCCGCCCATATTCATGGTGCCCGACAAACGGGACCGCCCAGATGCGGTGAGCACACGAATACCGGACGCATGGGAGCGGGAATTATTTGTGACAAGTATTAAAGCATTCTGATAGTAAAATATTGCAATTTTCAGACGAAACTCGTTGAGACTTAATGATCGAAACAATCGTAAAGAAAATCGTGAGAAAACTCACAATCCGTTTTTAAATGCCGGTTCAAGTATCTGTTCAGTATACAGCGTGGGCCACGAATTTTTGGGGAATTCTCACTTGCCTTCATACTTTATTATTTTTCTCTTCCAAAAACATTTTTTTTTTGTTATTATAAATGCTTAAATTATCCACACAAGCGATACGAGAATATAACGAAAGAGGAATTCAGAAAAAAATGCTATTACTAATTTTACAAAATCCTTGAATAGTCATCTAAATAAATCAGAGGGCTGGCTCGTTCTTCGGTCAAATAATTAGCATTGCCATTCAACGTGGCAATGCTGCCAGCCTTCTGGGTATGTTTTCGGATGACAGCGATGCGGACGAGTACTCCGACGTTTAAGGGGCGTAGATCATACCAACGTAATACCAAAATAATTTGTAAATCAAACATATTTTTAAGGTAGTGTCTATTTATTTCGATTGGATTACAGAATATCTATGTTCCCAAATATATATTTTGAAAGAACGACGTTATAAAGACAAGATATGAGGAATTTAAAATTTCTATAGAAAACTTATTTTTCTCATAACTCTTGTTTAAATCAGTGTCCATTCAAAATATATATTTGGGAACCTACATATTTTGTATTCCAAGCCGAACACACACTACCAACCACTAATATGTTTGATTTACAAATTATTTTGGTATTACGTTTGTATAAACTACGCATCCATCGCCGGCCTCTTAAGTAGTCTTTTTTGTATTTTTCTGTTTATCTCTTTAATACCTAGTGTAAATAGTTAGTTGCGTGATCTATTGTATATAATAAATCATACAGATTCTACAGTATAAGTCTATTCAGTACTTGTCACAAATATGTTCCTATTCTCACGTACCGCCCGCGTGCAGTGTTCAGTTTTTCTGCAGTGTGTTGTAACTTTGTCATGTAAACGGGTGCTTGCCTCGCTAACCGCCTGGCTAACCCATCACCACGGATTACATACTAAATGGATACTTAGCTATATATGTAACAAACTCGGCGAGTGAATAATTAGATACGAAGTGCTTGTTAAGGTGAATGTGCAATGGAAGCTAAATAATACATATATTTACTAAGCACTTGTTACATTTATCCGCGTGAAAATATATTTTTAGTTCTAAAGATTGAATACCTACCTATCACACTGTCATTTAGACTTATTTCTCCACGCTTGCTCTTCTGTTGTTGCTGCAAAAAAAGTGTAAAGAAAGAAGCAAAGTGTGTCACTTCTATATTATGCTTCTATTGTCTTTTCAACTTTGAATTTAGCATACAAGTAATAATTCATTCGTCAAGTGACGCATATTAGAAGTGAAGTATCCATTTCCTATATAATCCGTTACTACGTTACACGATCACATGATGTGACCGTGTAACTCACATGATCATTAACCTCCAACCAACGCTAACGCTTTCAGAGTGAGTTTCGTTTGATTTAATAACAACAATGTTTAATTTAAGTGATAATCTGTTTTCTATAGTATCACGTTTTTGTGATTGAGCACTTTCGGTGATGTTTCATATTTGAGAATGGTTGAAAACACTTAAGGCGCAGATATATATATGATTTTAGTGACTTTTAAATCTGTTATTACGCCTTCAAATAATCCAAGTACGTTATGCAAAAAATGTACAGACGGCTACACATCAAGCTATATATTTCCAGTATAAGCTGATCTCGCATTGTATAGGATTTCCGTACAATGAGAGGTCAGCATATACTGGAAATGTATAGCATGATGTGTAGCCGTGTGTACGTAAAACTAGAACGCATACACATCAATTATATATGTGAATATTTAAGTATTTATTAAAATACTTTATTAATTAAATTCAGGAAGTAATGTCTACCCAAAGCATAAAAAACGATATTATACTTTCAAACTAAGTACATAAGATAATATATTTTTTTTTTGTATGAATTGACTATTTTACTTTCTCTTTTTTTAAATATTCATATTTTCGTTACTAAAAATAAGTATTCCCTTTGAAACCGAACGGCAGAGCGGCGTGCGCGCGACGTATGCATTGCATGGCATTTGTATGGCCAAGGTCAACGGCGTTTACCCGACCCTTAAACATGTGAGAAATATGTGTATTTTTTATAGTACACAGTTTGCAGTCTTTGGAAGTGGTAATACGATTGTGAATTGACCACCAATAAAATGATTGCGCTGTTTTAATTCGGGATGTATATCAAAATAGTGTCAGATTAGGCATGTTTGTTAGGACAAGACAACCAATTGATACTCCCGAGTGTAATGGCTCTGAAAATGAGCAAACAGGCCAAAGCCATGTTCAGGATCTGCTGATGGTGGCACTTGTGTTTGATCATTCGGTTTCCTTCAACTGCTTGCCATTATTGAATTGTAGACTCTTATTTAGCTAGATATTCGACTCAAATCTAAACAAACTTGGATATATGAATATGTAGCATTATTCTCACTTATGTAGTCAGTTGCCGCGTAAATGGGATGTGATTGTCTACTGAGCTAATCACAGCGATAAGCCTTCATATAATTAATTACATACGTAACGCCTTTGATGATAAGAAATATAAAAAATAATAAAAAGATATAAAAAAATAATTTAATCGTTTTGTAAGTACCTAGTCTTTAAGTCGTTTATATTTATAAAAATACTAACATTAATGTTGTTTGCAGTGGTTTTCTATGTTAATACCAATTTGATTGTTGTTTGAAGTGCACTGGACATTATTAATTACATAACCAATATGGATTTCACGATACCATCACTTATTTAAGCTTTATAAATAAAATAGCTTTACTTTTACAGAGTATTTCGTTTAAAAATCTACTTAAACACTATCTTCATTTATTTTATAGTCTTCCAAATAGAATTTGTTTTTCAGAACATAAAAAAACACTATACAGGATCTACGTAAACACAATTACCACCTAAATCCTCTCCTCTGACCTTAAGCCAACCATCTGTTCAGATATTTCCCACAACTTAACAGCCAAGTCTTCATTCCTCGCCTTCATGCCCATATATCCTTCCCTGCAGTCGACAAAGTAGCCTCCAGTCGTTTGATCAACGTCATCAGAAATCGCTAGGAACAAACTAGTCTGAGCACCTTCTACTGGATTCTTGAAGAAGCTGTATAAAACCATACTCCTTAACTTTTCTAATATCGTTGCTTTATAGAAACTAGTGTTCACATGACCAGGGTGTAGACTATTCACGACTACATCAGTGTCTTCTAGTCTTCGAGCTAATTCGTTGCTAAACAATATATTGCATAGCTTACTGTCGCAGTACGTTCTCATGTATGAGTGAGGACTGTTTAAATCGCTGATGGTACCAAACCTATGCAGCGTTGATGTCACAGTAATGATCCTGCTTGGCGCAGACTTTTTTAATAAAGGTGTTAGAAGTAAAGTCAGTAGGAACGGTCCGAAGTGATTGACCTGCATGTCCCTGATCAATCCATCTTCGGTCTTGTCCCTGTGGACACCACTAGCGCCTGCATTGTTAATCAAAACGTCTAGTTTAGCTTCGGCATTTTTGAAGTCTTCAACAAATTTTCTCACAGAGGCGAATGAACTTAAATCTAAGTGCATATATCTGATACTCCTGTTTCTAGTCTTCTTGATTATCGCTTCTGCAGCTTTCTGGCCCCTATTCTCGTCTCGGCAGCCTAATATAACTTTGGCGCCTCTCCTGGCCAGTTCTAACGCAGTCTGGTAGCCAATCCCGCTGTTACCACCAGTCACGATCACTACTTTACCACTCATGACATTGTCGGAGTAACACTTCCCATTTGTTATTTTGTTATAAGTTTTTATTAAGATTAACCCTATAATCAGCCACACTAACCACATTTTGACACCGTAATGTTATAATTTCTCCACTTTTATGTTCACAGTATTACAAAAAACTTGCAGAATGTTGTAGTGTAGTATTTGCACAGATGAAATCTTTATATTATTCAATAATTATGTTTAAAATCGTGTTAAACGCGTCGTTCCCGCAATGTCACTGAAAGATTGATCTGTATAAATGTCAAATCATGTTAACGGTCCAATTATCAGCTGTAGCCGCGTGGCTGTTATCAAATTATCGTTATCCATTCTATATTGTAAACAGCTTGCGTCTGTCCGGCTGTTCGTCATCGGCCAATTACATTAGGTTCAAAGTTGCTAGTAAATATAGGAAATATAAACTTATAGTTATTGATTATCAATTGACAAAAATGTTAAGATTTTTTTCATATAAATAATATTGTCATATTTTATTGTTAGGCCCTAAAAACTTAAAACGGCTTGAAGTTAGTGATTTAAAATGATAAGAAAATGATATTGTATTAATCATCAAATAAAATTGAATGTGCTGCTTTCTCCATAATCTCTTATTAACAATGACTTAAAAGATTATTACCAACATAAGTACTATCTGTAGTTTACGATATTAAGCACAGATATGCACGTGTTGCTAGAATATCTAAAGGCGATTATCCGATTACAATGTGTCGAAATCGTAACGCTCAAAGTACAGTAAGAAAAGTTAGACTTGCTTAGTGTTTGCATAGTTACCAAACTAGATCGCAACTTATTCTCTTTTTATTAGCTACGGTTTCCAATAAATATCCAAAATTGAATTGTTTAAAATAAGATGATGTAATGTAACCTATATCATAAAAATAAGAAATGAAATGCTGTTCGTAAGTAAATGCATCAGTTCAGAACGGCTAGACCGAATTGGCAGTTTTTCCTCCGGAGGTTCCTATAGAAAGAAGTTTTTTAAAAGTTTCCCGGAAGTTTTTCAAATTCGAAAAACACTGACCATCATTTTTCTAAAGGAATAAAAAAATTTGGAAAGGACAACATCTATTGAGTCAGCTAATAAGATATAATTGTCGGATATGTTAGGCTGGCGAAATAATATACTTAAAAGCAAAACCGTGATTAAAATAAAAACATAAACTGCCGGGACTGCCGACAGAAGCGAAAATTGTTCGCTCACCGCTCCTAAAGAATTTTTTACTTCAATAAAATAATGATTATCTAAAACACAGTTTAAACAATGCACATTATACAGAAATTAATCTTTCACGTGGTCAATTTAACAATTAAACCCTAATATTTTTAATATTTAGTTAAGTGTGAACTGATGCAGCCATTATAAATATTGGCTGCATCAGTTTTTTTTTAAATATATTATATATATATCATATATTTTAATCCACAATACCTAATTTCATAAAATCAAAATCAAGTAATTTATTCAAACTATACTGAGAATCAGCACTTTTCGAACGTTGCTACTACAGCATGTCGGCGCAGGCATGTCGGTGACGCAAACCCATAAGTTTTTCCCCTACCAAAAATTGCTCAACGTGCCTAAAGAAGTTTTCACTTAAAAAATCTATTCATGCATTAAACGGTAATGTAAGGTTATAAATATACATACAAACTCTTACACACAGTTCAGCGCAGATGTTGAGTCTCAGCGTCAGGTCAAAGTTCGAGACTTCCCATTATTGATAACCGAGTTATGACAGCTTCATCTCATAAATATTAATTACCTAATCTGTATTTCTCAGCGGATTCACTCATTTACGGTTTAAGACATTTATTCCTCAAAAAGAAGATAATTCACTTGACATGAGAAATACAAGTTAATCTTAGTACTAAATAAACGAACTTATGAAGAAACGGTAGGTACTCGTAAATAATCTATATAGTCAGTAGTAGGTAGCTGCACAAATATATTTTTTTTCTTGCAATGTTGTGGGTAACAAGAAAAAGTGAGTGTACAATTACATATCGCTTCTTGATGGCAAGTCAATGGCAATTACACATAGTCAATTGTAGTAGCAAGCTATATTATTACTTCTAAATTATCCCAATGCAAGGCAGAAATAGAAACCTCCTTACTCAGGTTAATCGATACAACTATAAAATAATTACTAGTTTTTTTAAGTAGTACTTAAATTAAACGCACATCAAATAAAATACTTTTTGTATCCAAAAATAATCCGAATTCCAATCAAAATTACTGATTGCACAGCAAAATACTCAACTAAAAATATAACTAAATAGGCAACAATTTATATTCGTGGCGCACCGCTATTTATCTTAAAGTATGCATAGGCCGTTTATTAATAGCTGAAGGACAACTAGCCAAGTCATTGAGCGCAATGTTTAACCAGAATGTCATTTAGTTGGATATTGATAAAGAGTTTTTGTTTTGGTAATTGAATTTACCAAGAATAGACGGGATCTGGCGCTCGGCACTCGTTTCGCTCCCTCACTGTTCTAACCTAACCCAAATGATTCAATCTGGCAAAGTTTGTATGTACGCTCTGGTTAATTTGCTGTGCAGTCAGTTAATTTGTAGTGAAATCATTTATTTGATATGTAAAAGTATTTATAAATGATGGAAATAAATTGATAGGTAGTTAATTGATTATACAACATGTCCCAGAATTAACGCACAACCTCTTAAGGGGTCATTGTACTCATCATTATGAACAACTTTTACTATGGGACCAAACCTGAAATCGCGAAAAAAATATTAGCTGTCCCTACATTTTCCACAAGTTATTCGAACATAAATGTAGGGAACAGCTGATTTTGTTTTTGCGCTTTCAGTTTGATCCCATAGTAAAAATAGACCAAAAACATATTTTTGAATGTAAAACCAAACCACGGGGACAACGGGAAGTGTTTTTAAATATTTAATTGAAGTACCGCTGTCCCCGTAGAACGGTGACACGGCGAACGGGGACAACGGGAATACACGGAAAATTGTAAATACAAATCATTTAAACCCATTATTAACAAAACAACAAACTAAACACCAAACTAAACTAACAACAACAACTAACTAAATAACAAATCAACACACATCATCATCAGCCAGCCTTTTCCCAAATATGTTGTGGTCAGCTTCCAGTTTAACCGGATGCAGCTGAATACCAGCATTTTACATGGAGCAACTGCCTATCTGACCTCAACAACCCAGTTACTGGATAATACGATACCCTTTCTTTTTTTTTTTTTGATGAGAAATCGTCAAATAACTTCTCCCGCTCTGGGCGGAGCGGGAGGGAGTGTCAGACTTTTACTGACTAAAACCCACCGTGTTCCTTCAAATGCCTGTGTGCCAGGGCCACGATATCCCTTTCGGACAGACTCGTAACCCTGGCAGGAAAACGATACCCCTGGTAAGACTGATTGTAAATAACAAATCAACATACAATATTACAAAATTACTACATACATTAAGTATAGGTAATCTCTTGTAGATATCGATTCACACACGGATATGGTTATCTAGGTATTTACTCACAATCTCGGGTTATCTTCGGATATAGCATAAATAAATAAATTGATTATAAGCACATAAGATCTGTTGATGATCGATGATGATACGATTTTTTTTTATTTTAATTATCATGAAAACAATTAAAACCTTTATTTTATAAATTATAATAAACACTTATTCTTGGATGTATATATAGTAAATAAAAAATAAAAATCAACCCAAGTTCAAATAAAAACATAATAATAATATGCTTTTATGCTAGACCGTGCACTGTGACTCGAGCCAGGGACAAAATACCAATACATACTAATTAAGCATTCCATTGTTTCTTCGTGCTACAGTTCAGAGTATCTTAATCATCCCTTATTTATACAAGTCCTCGTTAATGGCCGCATCACACATGCAACACACGTACTCATAAGTCGAAACAAAGATTCACGATATAAATCGTTACAAATGAGCATGCTACATAGACGTCGTTTGGCGTAGCATGATGTAAGTCTGTGCCCTGCCTAAACACGCCGTGGTCGCGACATAACTTGAATCAACGGTATTTTTAAATTACAGAGTAGGTGGTCATCGCAGCATTCTTACACATCCTAAAAATGGCTAAAAACAAGCCTAATGTCTCAACTTAATAATATGTGGTGTGTTTACAGCTGGCGTATGGAGCCATGGGGGGCGGCGGAGGAGTCGGGGGGGTCTCAGGGGGTGGCGGACAGCCCCCCATGCAGTCACAGCAACAGAGGAACTTCAGGAAAGGTAAGCAAAATCTACTCACATAACACAACACAGCCTGTTTTCAAATTGCCGAAAGGCAGAGAACATAAATTATCGTTATTTATAAGTCCCACTTAAAGGTTTGCCTTTCTCAATGAGTAAGTAACTCAATTATATACAAATGTTTTAAATATATTTGGCAAAGGAATAATGTATGATTGCGTTCTCAAGTTCAAGTTCACTCATACTCTATAGAAAAGGGAGGATCCTCCGACCAGACGGGTGTTGTGTCTGGTGGGCAACTGCCCGACGGTTGATGTCGGGACGTTGTATATATTATTATGCTAGTTGCGCGGTAAACTCTGCTTGCGCGATGCAGGATTTTGCACAGTCTAAATATGGACAGTATGGAAACTAGGCCTAATTGTTAATTACCTACGTTCCATTGGAGGATTCCTATTTCACCTATTTATTCCCGTGGGTGTCGTAAAAGGTGACTTAGGGTGTTATTAGAGAATGGGCAGCAGCGTTCTCTATGCATTTTAACACCATACTTTGATCGCGATTATGGCAAAAGTGTTCTGTGCCGCTGTACTAATTGACAGTGATAACTGTGATTACAATAGGGGCCAGAAAAAACGGTCCTATTCAAAGTCAAAGTATTTATTGTGTGATTTTTGGTGATACAGTAGATCTTAATGTTAGGTTATGGTAACTCAAAAAACTACCCATTAGGGCATACACTATTTAACAATACATGAATTTAAAATCGAAATTACATACAATTAACAAACATTGAATACAATCAATTTTTATAATAAACATTCAGAACACAATTATTAACACAGTGGTTAATTTCAAGAAGATGTCTGGATGTATTCTTTGCATACATCCAGAGGCATAACTATAAAATTAAAATATAGTTATAGTTAAATACTTTTTGTTCTTATATTTTACGCTAATATCGGATAAAGTCAGGGAAATTATTTGTTAATCAAATTGAGTTCCAACTTAATTGTCCGTATGTACACACGGCTACACATCAAGCTATACATTTCCAGTATAAGCTGATCTCGCATTGTATAGGATTTCCGTACCGTGCGAGATCAGCGTAAACTTGAAATGTATAGCTTGATGTGTAGCCGTGTGTACAAATCACAGCTGTCATTCTTCGACAGTTGTATGAAATGGCTATAACACGGCACATTGACGTAGGTTGTCAATTTGCTTAAGGGTGCTATCACAAAAAAAAACGTTTTTCGTCAATTTCTTATCTAATTGTGAGAAAGCGTGAAATAATCGAAACATTAAGTCTGTGTAACTATAAAAGTACAGTTTTCGTGGTGATAAACCATTCGTGTCAGTCTCAGCACCCGTTAATAGTTTCATCAGTTTTGTGCCCTCGAAAATATGGCTTATTTCACCGTTGATTTACGCCGTTATTTTACTTTTAAATACACAATTATTATTTTAATAGCAAGGTATAGAACATAGTCACCTTAGTTATTAAATAGTTTTTGTTTGAATTTGGATTATATATTCGTAGATAAAAAATTAAATTTTGGGCGAAAAATGATCAGTAACTCTCTGTTTTACAGAATTATTTATGGTGTATTACTGTATGAAATATAATAAATTGGTTAAAGGGCTCCCAAGTTTAAGATACAGTAGTACCATGGACATACTTGTAATTTTTTAAATTATGTTATCTTCGGTGTAACAATGCATCAAAATACCTATACCCAAAAGTAAAATTTTATGAAACATCCTTTGCAGAGACAAGGTTTTTACTGATTTATGTAAACAAATTGAAATATTTATTTAAAGCGCTCCCAAGATAAATAATCAAACATGCTCGGGCATATTTGATTTTTTGGCTATATCTAAACCATAATCACACATCAAAACTCGAGTAAAACGCTCAAATTCAAGAAAAATTGTGATAACAATTAATAGCCAAAACAAACAGTAGTATTAATGTCGCGTCGCTCATGGGTCGGCCATACTCCTAACATACGTTGACTGTGTAGTGGGCGTAGGTTCGGGCATGCAGGTTGCGGCGGCGACGGGCCAGCCGCTCCTGGCGCCCGCGCCGATGCAGCAGTTCGTGCCCTACCCGCACCCACACCCCGGACAGCATCCCGGACAACAAGCATTGCAGTATCAGCACATGGTGAGTAATAGTTAATTATTATGTATTTCTAACTTCGTCACTTGGACTTGGTGGTACTCCAACGATTTATTCACTAATAACATAATACATGAAAGAACTTATACAGGATGGATTTTTGTGATGCGGCAGTAAGGGGAGCTACCTTGACCGTTGTAGCTACAGGAAAACGGTCTTAGGTGACTGTCCTTAACTTTTTGACAAATTTTGATCTGCATTCCCAGATTTTGAAAAAAATGTACTGTTAGCAGGAAAATGGGCAGATTTCACAAAAACTTTTTTTTATGATAATGGATTCTGTTTCTTTGTGTTGAATTATGGCAAACACCCCCCCCCTTTTGGGGAGGCCTATGTCCAGCAATGGACGTCTTTCAGCTGAAATGATGATCTTTCCAGTCAATTTGAACCATTATTAAAAGTTGCCCTTTACTGCAGGTCCGAATGTACCACGGCGGCGTAGGCGGGTCGGTGGGCGGCGGCGGCGGGCTGGGCGGCGGCGAGGTGGGCGTGGCGGGATACGCGCCGCCGCCCGCGCCTTCGCCCGCGGCCGCGTCGCCCGCGCTGTACCCGCCGCCCTCGCCCGCGCACACGCCGCACCCGCACCAGCACCAGCACCCGCATCCGCACCATCATTTCCAGCAGCCACCTTTCCAGGTAACTAAACATTTTTTAAATAGTTTGTGAATGACCTTTCGAACGTAAAAAGACAAATCCTGACACGCAATATTACTTAAGGGGCCGGCGTAGCATGCGTAGTTCACACAAACGTAATACCAAAATAATTTGTAAATCAAACATATTCTTATAGTAGTGTGTATTTATTTTAATTCGATTGGATTACAGAATGTATGTGTATGAATGTGAATGTATGAATGTTCCCAAATATATATTTTGAAAGGACAATGATATAAAGAAAAGATATGAGGAATTAAAAATTTCTACAAAAACTTATTTTTCTCATAACTCTTGTATAAATCAGTGTCCATTCAAAATATATATTTGGGAACCTAGATATTCTGTATTCCAATCGAATTATAGACACACTTCGTTAAGAATATGTTTGATTTAAAAAACATTTTGGTATTACGTTTGTATGAACTAAGCATCCATCCTCTCTTGAGCCTCTTAACAATATTTTGTCGTGTTCAATTATTACTTCACAATAATTACAAACTAGCCGCTTTTCGCGTCTTTCCGTGCCTGTGTGACCGCGGTGTTCTTACATACTATGCAAATAAAGTCGCGCACATTGTTTTGCCGTCGCACTAGCACATTAGAAGGACCTTAAAATGCGCGAGGGCAACGGCAATACAATTGTGCGCGAGCAATAGAGATGAGTAATGAGGGGTCATTGTACGAAATTCTTTCTGCTCCGCGACTGGACTTTAATTCTGATGCAATTATCACCATCATTTAGAGAATTTATTACTGAAGATTTGTTTATCATATTTTTGTCAAGTCTTAAAAACAAGGCAAGCAGGAACAGGTTGTTGGTTATTATAACAATACTATCGATTGCGTCCGAGTCTACTCGCATTGTAAGGAAACTTCATGTATTCTGATTAAAAATATTCTAGTAAAAATCTGGGACTATCCAGATTTTACTAAAATGTCTGTTCATCAATTTTATCCTAAGTGATACAACTGTTTTTATGCGTATTTAATAAAAGACTACCGCAAAATTCACATTTATAATATTAGTGAAATTAGTAAGAATCTGAATAAAATCTTTGCTGGTCTGATCTTTGCATTCACGTTAGTCAATACAACAATACGGGCAGTATTGCCAAAAGCCAAAAGTCGTTATCACTGAGATACGATTTTCAATAGCTATAACAATTTGTCATCTAATGGTATACGCCAAATAGCGCTAACTTAAAATATTAAAAAAAAAAACACTTAGATGTTTTTTTGTATCTCAAATTTTCCTTAGATTTGTTTTTGAAAGTGCGAAAATATAATTTACAAAAAGTCGATTTTCTCAAAACTTAATCCGATTGAGATAGCGCTTTTCGGGTTATCAGAGTAGAATAAAAGGGTTATCTTTGCTTATGACGTGCTCACACACACAATCACGTGTGCGATGCATAGCGTGACGAACAGTGGCGTAGCTAGGCGTGGGTGAAGTGGGCCCACGGCCTCGCACTTAAGGGGCCTCGCGAGGCCCTTTAAATGCGATGCCCCCAGACTTTACCACAGATGACTAATTAAAATGATCAATTTTACGCTTGAAAAAGAACATCAACAAATTTAAAAGCGTGTTTGTTTGGGCCCTCACAAGAAGCCCCCTCTTAAGCGCGATTGCGAGGCCATTGTAACTACCTTCAAAGACCGCAACCGTTAGTTTGACGGTAATATGGTCGGCATTAACAAGGGAGTAAAATCAAGAATATTAACCATCAATCGAAGAGCATTCTTCACTCCTTGTGGTTGCCACAGTTAGAATTTCAAAAAGGACCTCGCTGATGCGACTTCGCCCACGTCTATATTAGTCCACGCTACGCCTCTGGTGACGAAACTTTTTCCTCAAAATACCCGTGATGTTTGCAATAAACACCAAAGATCTATTACAAATAATTTATGAACATAGTAAACTTGAACCGCCTTATTACAAAACAAGATTTATATTTTGACATGGCTTAAACCATGGAGCCAGTTTTTGTAATAAGAACGTAACAGTGATTACAATACCGTTCTTTATACAAAACTTAGTTCGGTACTAAGTTGTCAGTTTTGTGTTTAGGAACTTTACCATAGTCGGAATAAAGTTCGAAATTCAATAATGGCTCCATGTTTTAAACCTGGGTCTGAAGATAAACCTTGTTTTGTAATAAGGGGGGAAGTGTTTACTTTCCATTTGACTGTTAATAATACGTATATAAACGCACGTAGAGCAGTGGTGTCCCAGTGGCAACTGCCGTGACTTACGAGCCGTATCCAGGTTCGAACCCAGACAGGCTTTGTGTAAGTTACTTCATCACCTCTGCTCTAAGGAAACCATCGTGAGGAAACCGGCATGTCCTAGAACCGAAAATTCGAAGACATGTCATCATTTCAGCCGAAAGACGTCCACTGCTGGACACAGGCCTCCCCCAAAGGGGGGGTTTGCCTTAATCGCCATGCTTGGCAGGCGGGTTGGCGATCGCAGTATGGTGTTAAAATGCGTAGAGAACGCTGCTGCCCATTCTCTAGTAAGTCCCTTAGTCGCTTTTTACGACACCCACGGGATGAAATAGGGTGGTGCTATTCTTTACGTCCGGCACCACACAGACATCCATGACGAAGACACGTGACATCTACCAACCCGCACTGGGCCCGCATGGTGGTAATCCACGCAGGCCGTAATCGGCTCACTCCCTATTACCAAGAGGAGGCCTGTGTCCCAGCAGTGAGGACATTATAGGCTGATTATTTATTTATTTTATGTATACAGGGTGGAAGGGACATCGACGCGCAAACGTCGTGAAAATGTTACACCTAATGCCATAAATAAAATTACGAAAGTCATTCATCTCGTAAAAGACCGGTTAAAAAAATTGTAATTTTTGAGCGCGCAAAGTATTGCAAACTACGCGATTACAAAGCTCCGCCGTAAATGATGTCAATGTTAATGTAACTACCTACAAACACACACACAAGTGTGTGCCGTGGCCGGCCGCCCGCGCCGCCGGACCTTCATGAACGTACCAACGAAATATCGCTTCGACAAAATTAAATAATTAATCAACATAACCTATGATAGGTAAGCACTTATTTATAAGTAATCGTTATGACAAAAAAAAATAAGCTTAGGTATTTCCATAAAATAACTATGCCGATATGGATTTAACAAAAAAGATTATTGTTATGTAGCTACCTACGTAGTGAATTAGCGATCCAGTAATTAAGCTCGCTCATTCCTAATGAGATAGGGTTTGAAGTGGCCGCCACCAACTCGCTCGCAGATCAGAGCGCGGAGCAGAGTTTCAGCGTGAACACGGGGAAAAAAGGTGGGATCCTGGACACACTCCTCACGGAGCGTCGCAAACACATTCACAATGCGATCTCTCATTTCTGCTGCGGTATTGCACTCGGTCACAAACACCTTATCCTTGACGTAACCCCAAAGAAAAAAATCTAACGGGGTAAGTCCGGTGAACGAGCTGGCCATGGTTGTGAACCAAATCATCCAATCCACCGGTCTCTAAAAGATTCGGTGAGGCAGCGTCGGACAGGAAGGGTCACGTGTGGGGGAGCGCCGTCCTGTTGGTACCACGTCTGCCGGAATTGGGGCACAGGAATTTCCTCGATTATTTCCTCGAGAGTTGTTCGAAGGAAATCGTGATATCGTAGCCCATTTAGTCGTTCAGGGAGAAAAATGGGTCCAATCACGCGGTCCTTGTAAATACCGACCATCGAGTTTGGTGCCCCGTCCCGTGCCAGTCGCGGGTTCTGCCTCACGAGTCAGTATGTGGTTCGCAACACTCTGTCTAACGGGCCTGCCAGTTCTCTCGCGCGGTGGTACAATTGGTTGATGGTCCAAGACACGTTGGAAGGCTCGTGTTATTACACGAGAATTTCGTGGGTGGCTATCTTCGGGATATCTCTCCACATAAATACGTAGCGCCCGACTTGCGTTCCCACGTGCTTCGCCATAACACATGAGCTTAGTCCCGTACTCACGGGCACTAAAGACTTCTTCAGGTCCGGAAGGCATTTTTAAAGTCACTCTATCTCTCACACACACACACACAGATACAGAGAAAATTACATAAGAATTTAAATAACTGATTTGAAAAGAGACTACGAGATCACAAATTTGCGACAAACAGCACATGCACCCGTTTGCGATCAATGATATCTAGGAACTGGCAAAAATGCGTTAAAATCGGCGACCGACATTCAAAAGAAATGTAGGTAGTTACTTTACTTTTACTGATGTTTCTTTGATTTTGCCGCACTTGTACCTACATGCCTACACCGATCACAGATCAACAAAATGATAGAGTGTACGATCACATTTAGTTGTACCTAGTTACCTAATCATAAAATAATTTATTGCGAAAAAGGAAGTATTTTTTTATGAAAAAGTAAAATACATTGTGGAATAATTGCATACAAAACAAAAAAAAAGTTGATAATAGAAATTTATCAAAAAATTACCTGACTATCAACAAACTTCTACACATTTTTTTTTAAATCTTCTTTACTTAAATCGATGAAGCTTTAGAAAAATAATTATCCCTCATAATAAATCTAAAATAAAAGTTGTAAATGGGACATTAATTTATGTAGATGAATAAAATGCCTCATGTGACGCGTCTGTTAGATTCATAGGTATCTGTCGGCTCTGTCGCCAAAGCAGCCGCGGTCTTTTTGTCGGCGCCTTTGATAGTGAGTAGGCACCGGACGTCCGCGTACTAGGCCGATGTTGAAGGCTTCTACATACCAGCGCGACTTGTCGCACGACGCGACACGGCACAAAGGCCCCGCGTGTCGCGGGACTAGCGGTGCCTTTGTGTCGCGTCGCGTCGCGCGACAAGTCGCCCCGGTATGTAGAAGCCTTGACCCCGCAAATAAACTTTAGCAAAACAGCTGATCAGTTAGCTCTTTTGAGTTTTATTTACATTGCTGTTTTATGTGAAAAAGGTGAATTTACAATTTTTTTATTAAAAGTCTCATTGGGTTGTATATAAATAATGATTTTATACAAGTAACAGTAAAAAAAACTGCAAAAACAAATCGTAAAAATTAAGTAAAAGCCGACGAAAAATTTCAACACAGGGGGTCCAGAATCATGTACTGAATCCATGGTAACCGGCTTCGCGTCGATGTCCCTTCAACCCTGTATACAACATTAGTTTTTGTTTATACTAAACCCGAAAAGGGGTCATTATACTCATCATTTTGAACAATTTTTTCTATGGGACCAACCTTGAAATCGCGAAATAAAAATCAGCTGTTCCATACATTTTGTCGATTTAAGTGAACACAAATGTAGGGAACAGCAGATTTTTTTTTTCGCGATTTCAAGGTTTGTCTCATAGAATTTTTTTTTCAAAATGATGAGTACAATGACCCCTTTTTGAGTTTAGGTTAAACAAAAACTAATGTAGTATATTTTTTTTTTTTTTATATATATTATTTTTTATTATGTTATGTAAATGTATCACTAACCCCTTGTGTCCCGGGCAGGCGTACCACCAGGTGCTGTGCCCGCTGATGGCGCCGGGCGGCTCGGGCGCGCACCACCACCACCACCACCACCTGGCCTACCTCAACCACGCGCCGCCCACCGCGTCGCCGCCGCAGCCGCACCCGCACTCGCTACAGGTAACCGCCGCGCACCGCACACGTGGATCTAAATGAACCTGGGTGACGCTACCTGTCAACAAACATTACAAGAACCTGACACATCCAGTTATACTGCATTCGTGATTTAGTTTCCAAACATGAAAACAAATATGTGGTTTTGGAATAATAACTTTTATACCCACACATAAAGTGCTTTTTGCACTACAATTTGAAACATATAACGTTTTCAATGATGCTTTTATAAACCTAATTTACACTAGTATAAAGTTGATATTCGTGTTGGAAAAAACATCAATTGGAATGAAGGATTTGAATAGACTTTAGTTCTCTCTCACCACGTTCATTTAGATCCATCTACCACTGTACACGTCAGTCCCACTGACAATTATTTTATTGACTTAAAATGTCCTGTCACAGGAACACCGAACAACTGAAGCCATTATAGTTTCCTGCCATTTTAGTGGCCTATGTCAGCCATCATTTAAGCTTCCATAATATGTCATTCAGGAATATTAGTCTGATATTAGGCACGTTTATTTTGTAACAAGTCCATAAGATACTTGTCAGTAGCCAGTCCTTACTAGTCAAGGTACCGTCATCAAGGGAGGTTACCATGCACTTTTACATCAGGCCAAGATATGACAAAAAATCGGATGTCATGTGGAAGTGTCAAGCGATTATGAACCATGTGCGGTGCAACTACAGGTAATCTTTGTCTCGTCAGAACTTCGTCGGTGAGTGCATGTGCACCGCCTGCTGGCGTGGTTGATGATTCGAAGCTGGATCTTGTGCATTTCATACACGCGTTCGTACAATGTGAGTTTCATTCCGTATTTGAGTAGATTCGATAAATCGATAACGCGTACTGACAACACTGACAGCCCTACTGAATAACATCGCATCTTTTGTTAATTATTGTGTGTGGGCACGAAGTAGATGTGTACAGAAGGTCGGCTTCGCATAACGAGCGGAAACGCACGCTCACATATGTATATACGCGTCTACGTACGACGAGTGCATGCCCACTTGTGCTTGGCATTCGTTTGACATATTCATTTAATATCGCGAACGCGTCTACATACGATCCAAACAGAATAACTTTTAAAATGGAACCTTCTCTGTTTTTTATTGTTTCAGAATTGAAAAACTTTTATGACTCACAAAAGTTTGTCTAGTAATTTTGTGTGGACCTTATATGTGCGTACACCTGTTGTCGCTCATTGTATGGAGCCGGCTTACTGTAGCTATCTATTTTGTGGTGTGGGTTTGCGTGATGATATTGTCGAGTAGTAGTATAACGTGCGCGTTCGTCGCGTCCGCAGGGAGTGCTGATGCCGCCCAGCCACGGCTCGTCGGGCGGCTCCACGACGCCGGGCGTGGGCGCGGGCGGCGCGCACCCGTAACGCGACCGCGGGCCGAGCCGCGCCCGCGTGCCGCGCGCCCCGCGGCCCCGCGCGCCCGCCCCGGGCCCGCCCGCGCTGGGCCCGCCCGCGCCGGGCCCGCGCCCGCACGTCGGCCTCAGCCTGCGCTACAACTACAGCCTGTACGTGCAGTACGCCGCGCGCTACCGCCGCGCCTGACGCTCCCGCAGTGCAGTGTTGTAGTGATGTGACCAAGCCGGTCGCGAGCCGCCGCCGGAACACTTTGTGCATAGAGCGATATGCCCATATTATTTCCTTGCTTGTACTCTCATTTTCATATTACTACCGATGTAATTATATTAAAGGAAATAGTTTATATCGGATTTACATGTAAATAGTCGAAGTAAGCTATTCTTTGTAATTTAAATTTCAATCCGATATATCATGTAACTTTCATTGTGTTGCGATGTACTGAGTTACGATCACCAGTCAATAACATAGATGTTGGACGAAGAATCAATAGCGATGTTATTATAACGCAATGTAATGTAGGACAGCCTGGAGGTCTCTGCCAACTCAATCATTGTGAAAGTATTGCTGGACAGTAGTTTCCTCATTTTGCTGCTGGCAGCATCACTTATGTTTTGCGGTCTCGTAGAAACAAAAAAAAAACATATTTTTCTAGTTCCAAAAACATTTTCAATTATTTATACACGCAAAAATGTATAATTCTGACCTAAATTAACTCTAAAACAATTTGAAGTATCAAAATTTGTATAAAAAGTGCACTTGCAAAGCTTTTTTATGTAATATTTGTATCAAATGTCCATAGAGACTTTTGTGGAGGTAGAAGGACGCGAGAAATCTATGCAGGTTTACTTAAAAAGGCGCTTCTATCCCCACTGTGTATTATTACAATTAGTAATCGGAGATTTTTTAATTTTTTATCAAAATTAGCACGTAGACTAGGAGGCCTTCATTTTTTTAATATAAAAAAAGTCAACATCGTCACGAAAAATGAATTATACTTTTAGCGCCATCAAACTATTTGGCGATATTCAAGTATTTATTAGGAGTGACAAGATGTCATCATTGTGCGTCGTCTTACAGCCCATGGGGTGACGCAGCTGTAATTGTTTTCTAACTTTAAAAAACAACGTAAAGTAATAATTTGTATGCCTTCTTCGTATCGATACGTTCATCGCAATAATTAATGTTTTTCTAAAAGTTTTACTCGGTATTTTCACGTGGCAAAATATTTTCGAGTTTGAATTGTTATTGTTTGTTATATAACTTTAGTGAATTACATAAACTCTAGTACAGTAAATAAAAATAATACGGAATTATCCATTTTGGATATAAATGTACCATTTTCTCCACTCATCATAATTTAAATAACGCTGATTATTGTGATATATACCAAAGATATGAAAACATCTTTTACAACATGTAGTTGCCAATTATAAATGAAAAACCATAATTTATTGAACAATTTAAAAAATGGGTTCAATTTTGTATAAAATTAAAGTTGTCACGTGAAAAAACAAGAAAATGTGTATTATCTTTGAAATAATATGAATACCTGACCATTCTTTCAAACGTTTGAAAGTTTAGTTAGTGTTGCCATTCACATGAAAACACTGTTTAAAATACTTTAGTTAATTTAGCACGGCGGGAAAAAATATTAAATATTTAAGAATGGATGGAAGATTGTATGCATGTGTGCGTAAGAAAATAGTGCGTCTTGTACGGACGGAGTGTGGTCCGCCCGCGCGCGGAACTCGGGGCGGACATATGTATTATAATTAGATAATTCACTCTCTATCATACTTATCGATACAAACTGGGAGGAATTTGGTAACAACTCGTCAGTTTATTATATGTATTGTGAGCCAGGCACACCTCGCAAACTAAGGTGCATGCCAGTTTTATATAAAAAAAATATGAAATAAATCGAACTAAATATCATAATAAAGTTTGATACAACATAGTCTACAACTATTATTAATAGAATTTTATATTAAATACATGATATTTATCGGCATAAAAAAATCCTTTTATACTAAAAGTAGTAATTACCAAATTCCTCTCGGCCCTGGTCGGTAATCTTTGTTTCCTCGTTTATAACGACTATCGCCATTCTGAGACAGCGGTCAGTTCGTTAAACTGTATTTATTTAGGTTTAGGGTTTATTATTGTGAAGGTACCCTCCGCGATTTCTTTACCAATTCCAAAGTGTCAATTGCACTTTAAAAATATTAATTTATGAAATTGGCAAATAGTTACTATTTAAATTCGTAATGTAAATTATGGGCGATATTTTAGATGCCAGATCGATATGAAAGATATTGCAACGTCTTTCATTGGACAGTTCAAGTAAAATAAGTATCGGGACCATCCTAGATGCTCAATGTTTACTGAGATATGAAGTTACTGTCTCACGAGTCATTAGTTCTATTTTATTTTTATACATTTGCAGCTTTTGAAAAGGCAACGTAACTAGTTATACTACGAAAGGATACGGGCTCCCGAAATTATGGTATCGCATTGTCGTAACCGACTCCTTATTGAGAATGCCAATTCACTTGCGCTCATTACTTAGCTTATTCGCTACAAATATCACCCGTAGCCAAATGCTATTATTCTTTTTAAAAGAAAATAATTATTCGTAAAACATTTTATATGTTCCTTTGATATGGAATGTAGTAAGTGCGCCTTTTCAGGGTGCATGTGTTAGTGAAACTCGGCCCTTAAGTGTAGGATATCGTAAAGAACTGCATAATATTAATAATTCCTGTCGCGAGTCCTTGCGAGACTCCTATCGTCCTTGTAGAGGTCACGGGGTGGATAGAAACAACAATTTTTCGCAAATTACTATTCTGTGGACTTACGTTTTTCGCGTTGCAGAATACACGTATTTATTAAGGCCTCACAATATTTTATTTGCCACATGAAAACGAGGCCAGTCTTTATAAATTCACCACCAATACTAATTTAAGTTATGAAACATGATTTTGTTCCCTTTATTCAAGCGTAACGGAAATATTGTGCGAATCGAAGTTTCGTATATTCTCTTCTTTTTTTTTCGATGCGATTCTTAAACATGCGAGGTCAAGCAAGAGTCTTGTTTAAGCGCCTAACAGATATGAATTCTTTAGTTTTACTGCCAGCACCTAATATAACTCTAATATGTTTTTATTTTGTAACATCTACATGATATTTTTCAATATGTTAAAAAAAAAACATAATTACTTTACGACAATTTAGTTACATCTATGATTTAGAATGGAATATTATTTCATTTCTGTGCTAAACAATTTTTGAAAGCCTAGTTTAAGCAAACGCTGGAATCCAGCGAAACAGGCTTAACATTTTTTTTGATAAATTTTCCTTCGCGTTTCAAGGAATTGTAACAGGATGCGTTACAGACGCAAGTAGGTTTGACAATAAAAATATAAACTTGATAGGTAGGTGTAAGGAAGTTAGGATGCATATACATATTTACGACGAAACTGACACTGTTCACATAAATTAACGTCAGGATTGTCACAGAAATGCGTCATCGGATATATTTCGTTAAATAGATTTGCACAATCAAAAAACCATTTTCTCCCATAGTGATATATAAGGTATTTATGAATAAGTTTCAGCTTGAATCGAGGGTCGTAAAATGCTTAATATAAAAGTGTGGCATCAAGGGGAGCTAAGTCCATGACCTCCGCGCGGTGCTCCCTGGGTAGCGCCAAATGTGGACGATGACATTCACATTCTTTTATAACAATCAATCTGCTAAATGAATAACCATGGAGTGCTGCAGGATTTCTTTAAAAACACATTCGAGTTCTTCCTATTATGTATAAGCGCATTCCTTTTGTAAAATTTGATGGATAACCTAAACAGATCATAATGAAACTCTCCCAATGAGTTGCTCTGTTTGGATACATAAAGGGTATACCCGGCAGCAGAATGTATGATTTGTTTAGACTTAAAGTTATTAAAATAGACATATTTATATAATTAAACAGACAAATTGCGATATGAACATTGACATGTATATAATGTAAATATTATGATATAGAAGGAGTTACTAGTGCCCTTTCCCATGAAACGGCTTATAATTTTGTGATGTGTAAAGTTTTTTGACCATATTAACATTTCAAAAAATCACAAAATAAAGTTGCGGAAAGGGCTTCCTAGACCTGTACCACGTTCGTGACTAGTAGTGTTCGAGAAAGAAAGAAAGAAAGAAAGAAAGAAAATACATTTATTCAGCAGTTTTATTTTTCATTTTTTTTTTTCACTTTTTTTTTTTCTTGTTTTAATTTAAATTTTTATCGCGTGAGTGACTCCACCGCGTATGTGTTGGTAAATGAGAGTGTGTAAAAAAGATGTATGTGCGTGGTTGTCTGTTATGCGCCATAAAGTATCGATATATTTTTTTGTGTGAGGTGTCACGACTGGTGGCGCGGAAATGTTTATGTTTTAGCTAGGGATACTTCTTTTTCTCATAAAATTTGTACGTGCTTACAAAAGACGTTCCAGTTCCTTTGGCCACATTATATTATAACGGTTGTGGTACACCTTTTTATAAGATTCCCATATTAAATGCAACGATGAAAGCGCCGTAATGTACTACTTAGTATATTATTCAACGCACATGTTGGTGCATTTACTAAAAGAGGGACAAATCAGAGATCTGATTGTGAATTGCCCTCCTTGTATTAAAAAAATAAATAACCGATGAACCAGTAAAACGACGGGCAAAATCTCGTCGAAACTAGGATAAAGGGATAACTCCATTGTGCCTTTATCAATGGTGACATGTGAGTACTCGATCACGAATAATGACTACTGAACTGTTACGTAAACGGTACTGATATTAATAGTTTGAGTAAATAGAAGTTGTTGAGACAATACTTTAGAGATCACATTCCATTGAGTCAATTGAAGCTAGATTGGTTAATAATGTGGCAGAAATTAATTCTACACTTCACTTAACAGGTTCACTGTCCACAGACCACATACGGTCTGTAGAGACACTTCCATAGCAGTCCACAGACCGTATGTGGTCTGTTCGCCGGTACAATTTCTAAGCCATCTGACACTGTGGACGTAAGAGGAAAGTCTCTTATTTAATGCGGACTTGGCATTATACCGACTTTAAAAAAAAAAACATAACTGGACTTATGGACCATTCCGACTCTGGAGCCTGGACAGTGAACCTGTTAACAATATTCCCTCTGGACAAGGAGAACTAGTAAGTTAGATGATACGTTTTTACGGAATTAATTGTGTTATTATAGCAATTCTTTAAAAAAATATTGTCTGCAAAATTCTAATAATACTAATGAATAGATTAGTCTATTATTAAGATACAGAACAGTAGATTTATAGAACCTTTCCGTCTTATTACAAAACAAGATTTATATTTTGACGTGCCTCAAATCATAAATACTGTTCTATAAACAAAACGGAAAACTTACTTCGGTACTCAGTTGTCAGTTTTGTATTAGGAAATTTACCGTAGACGGAATAAAGTTTTAAATTCAATAATGGTTCCATGGCTTAAACTTGTGTCTGACGATAAACCTTGTTTTGTAATAAGATCCTTTTAGTCTAAGAAATGTCTGAACAACTACTATTTACTAATGTTGCTTTTGAAGCAAGTGGCAATTGTATTTATATTTCCCTGATTTCCTAATTTGCATAAGTTGACTTTAATTGTATACTGCTCAGAACACGCCGCAGCTAGCTGAGATCAACAGCTCAGCCCAACGATTTGCCACTTGCTATTAAGCATGATTGAAGCTTCAATCATATCATTTTTATAATGATCACATTATAAAAATGATAATTGAAGACTCTGTCCAATCTGAGCAGCTTTACCTCGTATAAGGCACTTTCTTAAATGTAAATATTTGTTACCGACTCCACTGTCGGCACGGACGATTCGAAAACCCATTGTGTATGTATAGATAAAATTCTATGAAATTGCCTTATAAATGTGTGTGTTGCCCCCGCGTACTCCGCCGGGGCATAATGTAAGGATGTTACCAACGTGTAGACCTAGTACTTCGAGGTTTTAACAAAATGCTCATTTAATGACTACTCGAAAAAATAATTCAAATCACAACTATCTTTCGATGATTAAAATAGCATTTTGGTAACATTTCAATACAGAAGGTGCAAATTAAGTAAAGACTGAAGGAAAATAATGTTTGTGGGAGTAAGCAGAGGTAATTGTAAAGAGAAATTGGTTTTATAGGAGTGAAATTGAGCCAACAATTCTCATATTGTAATTTGATTGATGCGAATCAGTAGAACTTATTAACAACACAATGTAGCGCCATCGCTTTTGAAAAATTAACTTCGAAGCATTTACTCTACTGCTTTGGCGATATCAGGTACCTACATTTTTTTAATAAATCTTACCTAACAATAATTCTAATGATTCGTTTGAAATATAATATGGTATGAAATTGTAGCTTAATTCCGCTTGTTGATGAAAGATTTGATTTGTGAAAAAAGTGCTTTTTATTTGTGAGCCCAATGACGGGCGTGTAAAGAGATGTGCCAAAAGTGGTATGGCATTGTTTATCGTTTGTTGGACACACAACACCTGTGTCGACGAATATTTTTCAATAAAAAAGTAAAAAAATGTGTTTTAAACACAACAGTTCTGTGTTTTAATTAAAATGTCCCCATCGTGTCTAAAAAACCGCCCAAGCCACACCAGCGTAGGTAAGCTTCTAGCGAGTTATGACAACCCGCGGGTTAATTGCGTAACACTATAAGAAGCAATGGATTAGCAATATACTTCAAAATCATTCAAATTGTGATTGATTGTCTAACAAACATACGAGTACAAATACCGGCACGTAAGACAGCGCAGACAGAGGAATAATCCCTGCGCGGTCTCGGGCATTTTCTTTACGGATCGCGTATGCTGGGTTGGATTCTCACGTATCTTCCGAGGACGCGCGAGCATTTTTTGTCAGGTTCAAGCATTTATGCATTTTATTGTAATAATTTTAAAGTTTATTTTCAAGTGCGTTAATAAAATCCTCTCCGCTGCGCTCCGTTGTCTGCGCTGAGCCCACGTTGGCAAGAGTAGTCAGATCATAAGATTATACACTTATTTTATATGCGCACAAGTCATTTTTTAGGTCTATTTGGTGGTCAAGCGGGACGCGGGGAATGAGGGAGCACCGTTCCGGGCACGCGTCAGTCGACACTCCTCCCGCACCGCGACCCGCGTTCTGGTCGCTCCCGATTACACTTGCGTGCACTAAAATTTTAAATTAAGTTTTTTTTACGAGTGTTGTTCATTATTTACGCCGGAGACGACAGCGACTTGATAAGTTGAGGATGAGGAGCCAACTCCTTCCACCAGCTCAACTGCTAGCATACATTTACTGCCAGGGGTAGCACTATTATAAAGTGGTAGTGACGAGGACGACAATTTTTTTTTTTCAGTTATAAATTTCTTATCTTTTAACTGTAAGTATATATTTTATTTATAACACCTGGTAACTTCACGAATTCCACTCCTTTTTTTAACTTTTTTCTAAACAGACATGTTAAAAATAAATTATGGCAATAACCATAGAATAGTGACAAACCACAAAAGTAACCATTTTTTGTTACCCGCGAACTTACCCCCACTACCCCAAAACCTTGCCAAGTTACGTGGCGGCGATTGTACACACGGCTACACATCAAGCTATACATTTCCAGTATACGCTGACCTCTCATTGTACGGAAATCCTATACAATTCGAGATCAGCTTATACTGGAAATGTCTAATCTTATTTCAAATGGAGTATAGATATAGTGCAGAACCTACCTAAAATCAAAGGAAGATAAGTTATTTCGCCATAAACACATACGAGCGATAGTATGAAAAGTATGAGCGGTTAACAATGGACGTCTACAAGCGCTAATGCTCTTCTTCGTTATTAACGAAGAAGACCATTAGCGCTTATAGACGTCCGTTGTTTTACCGGACAACGGACCGTTTATTGTGCTGGAGTCGCAGTGTTGTATAGCTTATAATTAATGTGTGTACATGCACCGGAGGCCGGACCGGTGTCCAACTCATACAAATATGAAAAACACGGTCCGTGGTCCGATGGAAAAAACGGGCGGCTTAAGGCTGCCTGTCCACCGGAGCGGAGCGAGGCTGCGGGGCGGAGAAACGGAGAAATATTATAATGCCGTAGTAAAAGGATGCCATATTGAATTAAAAATAAAATACTATTGTTAATTCGAATAATAATTTAATTACACATAAACGTGTGGATATAATACTAAAATAACTTAAAATTGATAAATTTCACATTAAAATAAGATACTTGACCAAAATGGCCAATAAAGTTACCCCATTCAAACCAGCGTATTTCCCTTTCCGTGTTCAATTCGAGGCATCGGTTGCTAAAATCACCACGCTTTTTTAGCACAGTACATACCCAGCAAACCGTGTTCAGTTTTCGTCAATTAAACACTGTTTAGTAATCGACTAACCTTGTTTAGTTTTTACAAAACGAGTGTACAGTTTACAGATGGGTGTTAATAGATGACCTTGACCATGTGTTTAATACCGTTCTACAAAAGCGTTATGATTTCACGCAACCGGTGTCTCGAATTGAACAATGAAAGAGAAATACGCTTCAGGGCTTTGCTTGCATACCTTACAATAATTTCACTATTTAGATTAAATAAAGAACTGATACTTATACAATTTCCACAAGAAAATACACATTCCACAAATTACATAACTCAAAGAACATGAACTACATGCAGCGGGAAACCAGGTACCTTAGGGCCATCCATAAATTACGTCATCAAATTTAATGATTTTTTGAACCCCCGCCCTTTCATAGGTGGTCTGGGGAAACCACTGCTCCTCTGTTGTGACGTCACATATTTTGCAAATTAAACCTTATAAGTAGAGTTAGTAATATTTTGAAGTTTTTTGTTAGAGTTGAAGTTTAGAGTTTTAATACTTTAGATTTATACATGTGACGTCACGAAGCTTATGTTATGACTCGTCCCCTTGTCACTCTTCGTTAACCCCCTCCCTCCCCCTAAACGTGTGATGTAATTTATGATACCCCTTACATTTTGATATTATTACATTCATCAACTGCTCAAACATTTCTAATATGCCTAGTATGCGTCCTATGCACTCCTTGCATGGCCGCCTTCACTTCTTCAAAAAATGAGGTGGAGTTATGGACAGTGGTGCCTCCGAGGACTATCCTGACTCCTGGATAGGCCTGGTTGATCTGATGGACGCACTGGGCCTCTTCATAAGTGGCGCCACCTACGATGAAGACGAAAATGTCTTGAGGGCGCCTGCCGTACGCTCCGTCATCACCGCCAAGCGTTGGGTACAGGTTTTCACGAAGTTTGCCTTTGATTAGGTCTTCGAGGGTGTCTTCTAGAAGAGGCGTGTGTTGGGTGTAGATATTTTCTACGCCGTTGAGACCCTGTAATCAGAAAAAAAAACATATGCAAGTCTCTTTTTTTTTTCAAAATCTGTCTCAACTATGTTTATCGTTCATATCGTTTACCGAGCAACCCTTAATACTAAATATGTAAATGAATTGTGTAAATTTTACTACTGTAATTTTATTAATTTTATCTTTTATTTTTACCAATATGATCAATTTTATTAATTCAAGTTTATTTTTTTGTTGATACTAATATTTTAATCCTATTTTCATTTAATATAATTTCATCTCTATGTACTTGCCGGTCTTAATATTTTTTCTATGAATTGACTTAATGTTATTAGTTTATCAAATTTTACAATTTTAATTTCTATTTTTTTTTTATCGGAATTTCATAAAAAAAAATCAATTTCATTGAAATGTAACTTATTACCAATTTTTTTCAAGTTTTATGCATACATGTGGTCATGAAATTTAATGAATACCTTCAAATTACTGATGCACTGTTATTTTACTTTTAAAAATGTATTATAGTTTGAATCGGTGTAATCAATTGTTGGTGAACCTAATAATATAAATACATTATCCGTTCTGAATAAAAGATTTGACATGGTAATTCCCGTTCAAATTGTGACAATATCTTATCTAAATCGTATCCCTGATTGATGATGTTTCCTAGACGTAAGGCTATAATTTATGGTAATCATTCATCCATCCTCACTCTCACTTCACGTTGCCTATTTGTACAAATATTCGCTTTATTTTACTAATATAAAATAAACTTTCTTCATCATTCAACATTTCAGCCGAAAGACGTCCACTGTTGCACATAGGCCTCCCCCGTAGGGGGGGGTGCCATAATCGCCACGCTTGGCAGGCGGGTTGGCGATCGCAGTATGGTGTTAAAATGCATAGAGAACGCTGCTGCCCATTCTCTAGTAAGTCCCTTAGTCGGCTTTTACGATACTCACGGGAACAAATAGGATGTTGCTATTATTTACGTCCGGCACCACACGGATTGTATAAACTTTATAACAACTGAAATGGTGTGTTTTGAATTGGGCAAATTATATTTTTTTTTTTTTATTTAAAATTTTCTTAGTAGCCTTATAGGCTAGATTTTAAATAACTATTAAGAACCTGATTCTTATAAAAAAAAGTCAACCAACCTTAAAAAGCCTCTTAGTAATTTTAACAGCATCCTGCAGCCCAAACAGGTCGCTCTGCCGAGCATGGGCGCCGCCATACTCCAGCAGGTTGACCACGCTCTTGACTAGCAGTTCCGGGACTCCCCTGGTCTTCAGGGCCTCGATGAGTGAGGGTAACGCGTTGCTGGCATGCTTCTCGTATCGTAAGGCGTACAGAGCGACCAGCTTGGCTGCGTCGTGGTGGCGGACGGATTCGTTGGATAGGACGTTCTTTAGACGCTGTGGATCAAAATTAATAAGCGTCAGCGTCGGGAGATTTTTTTAAGACGGTTCTTACTTCTCTTTCAAACTACATTTACTAACGTTATCAAAAGCCGTTTTTTTTTTCATTTGTATGTAATCTAACTGATCTAACTCTTAAGAGGAAATGCGGGCAGAGAGACTTTTCCGATCGAATAGACGAGATCCGACTGAATAGCCTATGTAAAAAGTCATAAATCGAGGTTCGGCTCTCGCCTATTTCCTTCTCCAATATTGGACCAATTTAAAAGATGTTTCTTATACTGAATAAGAAGGATATATACTGTGTCCCTATGTTTTTCTTTTTTTATTAATAGTTGGCAAATTTGTACAATAGCCTTCTGTTGTCAGCGGTCTAAACAGGCAATTTTGAGCATTTTCAGAGGGTTCCAGCTCTTATAAAGATAATGTATCATCAAAAAGGAAAACATAGGGACATACAAGTAGCCGATATTTATTTTACTGTAAAATATCATTGCTTTAAGGTTATTAACCGCATTTCCTCTTAACGATCAAATTTTGCTTAGACCTGCTGAAATACCGGGTAATTATGTCTTTCATTGACTTAAATGTGCCCGGGCGGCTGAGAGTATGTCATGCTCACTCAGATGTCTCGCTGATGCTGGCGTGTGTGTTGAATCATTTAGCTCCCTTCAAAATGGTTGAGCTGAATGGTGCTGATCCATGCGTCATATTCGTGAACGGGCGCTGTCAGTTGGGACTGGTCATCTCTTAGCTGCCACGGCTTATTTTTAATTATTTTAGTTTTTAATTGTTATCTTTTTATCACGGACGCTCCTGACGTATTGCATCGTTCTCACATGTTTAACTTCAATATGAATGATGTAACCAATATTTTGTATCAATATTTTAATTTAAAAGAGTGTCCGTGGAGTTTCTTGCCCGTTCTTCTCCATAGGAACCTACTATTTGGAATGGGCAACTAGCTTCATATTTGTAGCTGACCGACTTCTTGACAATTCAAAAGTGCCTGTCAATGGTTTAATTGAAATAAATGCTTTAAGTTTGAGTTTGAATAACAGGATCAACGTCATGTTTTTTTTTCATTCTTCAATCAATCTGCGCAGCCTTTTCCCAACTACGTTGGGGTCGGCTTCCAGTTTAACTCGTTGCAGATGAGTACCAGTATATTACATGGAGCGACTGCCTATCTGACCTCCACAACTCAGTAACAGGGGGCCTAAAATGGACGCTTTAGCAGAATCCGGTATCCGGTTCATATTTAATCTAAGAACATATGACCATGTGTCGAGTTACAGGACTGAGCTCAAATGGATGTCCATTCGCCAGAGAAGAAGTTTGCGCGCTTTCTCCCTTCTCAACTCTCCCAGCCCTCCTTCTTATCTTATGTCTCACTTCCAGTATCTATGACAGCACGGTTGGCGCAGTTAGTTAAGCGATTGACTGCTGCGCTGCGTGTCGCGGGTTCGATTCCCACACGGAACAAATATTTGTATGACCTACAAGTAGTTGTTCCGGGTCTGGCTGTTTGTGTATGTGAATTTAAATGTTTGTAAACGCACCCACAATACAGGAGAAATTCCTAGTGTGGGGCAAAAAACTATGTTCTTCACACGCTAAGAATCTGCGTTCTTCCAACAATCTTCTTCTACTCTGTCCTTCTCATACGAACAAAGTCAGAAGACTTTGTTCATTCTTCCTATCATATTCAGTCCATTCCTCTCTGGAATGCGCTTCCTCTTGATATCAGGACGGCCACCAGTCGGTATGCATTTAAGCGGAAATTGCAGAGTTATTTACAAAACAAATAGCGTAGAGTCATCTCAATTACCTCCTTTCCTTGAATTTGTATGTATTATATTTATTTTATACAACGTTAGTTTTTGTTTATACTAAACCCGAAAAGGGGTCATTGTACTCATCATTTTGAAAAAAAAAATTCTATGAGGCCAACCTTGAAATCGCGAAAAAAAAATCAGCTGTTCCCTACATTTGTGTTCACTTTAATCGACAAAATGTATGGAACAGCTGATTTTTATTTGTTTATAATCTATTTATGTACTTGAGCACCTATTTTATTAATAGTAATTTAAATAGGTTAGAATTTAATATTTTTTAATATTTTTATTTTCTGTCCATCAGAGCACCCGCCATCTTATCTCTTCACCACCCTTGGTTGACTGGTAGAGAATGCCTAAGGCATTAAGTCCGCCTTTGTACCTTATTGTGTGCGAGAATTTTAAATAAATAAATAAATCATAATACGATCTGCGTACGTTTCATACATCCCGCAATTCATCTGTTTGACAGCTGTTATTAGACTTCAATATAGTAATTAATAATTTGTGGACCATTTTACGAAACTCCATACAAACTGTCAAACATATGAATTGTACGCAGTTTCATATTATGATTCTGCCAAAGCGTCCATTTTCCTGGTCAAAGTCAAATTGTTTATTTCAAATAGGCACATATATGGCACTTTAGAACGTCAATAATATATTTACAAAAAAATAGAATTGATTCTAGTTGCCCCTTCCAAAATGTAGTTTCGTATGGAGAAGAATGGGCAAGAAACTCCGCCGTTACTCTTTTAAAATTTTGTACAATATTTTTTATTGGTACATTCATTATACAATTATATGTGAAGACGATGCACCTAGAATTAAATTATTATACCACAATATGTAAAAAGAGTTAAGAATGAAGCAATGATAGATAAACTGGGTAATACGATACCCCTTGGTAAGATGGTTGTCAGACTTTTGGGCTTCTGACGACCCGTAACGACTGTCAAAGATCCACGAATGACAGCCGGGACCAACGGCTTAACATGCTTTCCGAGGCACGGAGGAGTCTCGGTATGTAAAGATGGTCACCCATCCACGGACCAACCCCGGCAAGCGTAGCTTAACCTGATGGATTGATCAATGTGGCTGTTAGCCACGAGCTCCTCTAACCTCATGTAATATTACAGGGGCCCAAGTCTGCTATTTTTATAAATTCAGTAATTCCAAAACAATCCCATTGTCATTTTGCTAAAAGTTCGTAATCTGCTAAATTCATAATGGTCGATCATTGGTCGGTCAATGTTCTCGTAATAGAATTGTGTTATTATAATGGGATTGTCGTATTGCCATTATTGACAATTGCCATACCCATTAGTAGAAACGTCATTAATTTGTCATTATGGAAATGATTGTCAAAATTTTTAGTGTATTACGTGGATATATTTAGTGGATACGAGGGTTTTGGCTACTTTGTATGTGTGTATTTTAATTATGTTTATATTTGTTGAAATGTGCGTTTTGTTTGTGCAGAATAAACAATTTTTCTTTCTTTCTTTTTCTTTCTATTATGTACGAGATTACCAATAAATGCAATTTCTTTTAATGTAGTGTCAGTGGCCGACCATTGGAAAGTCATAATGACGCCATTATAATAGTAGATTACCAAACTTGTCAAAATCAACAATTATAAAATCAATGATCGACCATTCTGACACTATTGTAATAGCAGACTGGAGGTCCAGTCCCATAACGAACATAAGGTCACAATTAAAAAGGTTTACGTATTATAGACGCGCTGCAAACTTGGTGCTCACTGCCCGCGGAACCCTTGAGAGTGGTGTTGTCCGTATACTTTTGCTGCCAACTTTGGAAGTAGAATTTACTAGCTGATGAAATCAACGAAATTGGGTGTTCTCTGTTGGACTTTTTAACATGTGTGAGCTTAAGGCCCGGCACGGCATAGCAAGGTATTTTTAGGCGACGAATAAAAATATAACTTAATAGCATGGGAATAAAGTTGAAATTTCAATGATGACCACCAAATTGAAAAAAAACTTAAGAACATTTGAATTTCGCGGGTTACCTCAGCGCATCCCCCTTAACAAAACTTCACTGATGACCACCAAATTGCAAAAAAACTTAAGAACATTTGAATTTCGCGGGTTACCTCAGCGCATCCCCCTTAACAAAACTTCACAACCATAATGTGGACTTCTTGGCGGGAAAGTGAAGCGTCATGTTCAGCAGTTTGTTTAATTTTCCAAAATTAGTGTTTAGCCGAATATTAATGTGTAATAATGGTGGATTATTAACCATTAAGTGTTTGTGAACGTGCATTAGTGTAGGCAAATGAAACAAAACAGTGCAACTTCGCTTCAAGTTCTCCCAAGAAGTCCGCGTGAGGACTCAGTAAAGTGCCACATCTTTACTGAAACTCAAGGGGAGTGGGCGGGGATATCATCATCATGCATTTATAATTAATTTCATCAATACACAAGAACACACACAAGAACTAAAACTTGACATTGGCTAAATGCACAAACCGTGCGAAGCCAGAAGGAAAAAAAAAAAAAAAAAAACCATAATGTGTGACACATTACCTGCAGATGCTTGGAGTGGTCGCTCTGACAGGATATCTCCTGCTCCAATTCCGATACCTCGAGCAGATTGTGTCGCGAAACACACGCTGACAGCTCCCCCACCACCGTCACGTGCTTCGTTACTGTGCCTGACATTTTCTGAAACGTAATAATTATTGGATTAGATTCAAGCGATCTCGAGGCAAAATTAATATTGAACTGGGCCCTATACCAGGCCTGGCTCATTCCGCAGTTTAGGTATAAAACTACAAGTACGTGCGGCGGCCGGTCCGGACCGGTCAATCAGTGGGTTGCCGCGCGCCGCGCTGTTTAGTTCGCACGCGTTAATACGAGTAGCCTGTACTTTATTCTCGCGCTTCCGAGTTCTCGCGTTGCAAAAATGAAACCATAAAAATATTCTATATCATTTGGTTGTTTAAATACTTTAAATAATGACAGTGATCGAAGCCTGACGTTTCACATAATACCGAAGGATATTGAAAGGTGAGATTTTTTATACACAATAGGTAGGCAATAAGCTGCATTTATATCTAGATACTTTTGGGCCTTTAGGTGACTCAGATCATTACACTAAAAATGTATCCTGTTTATTTGATTAGAAGTTCGTTGTATTTTGTCATAATTATCGTAAGTATCTGCGTCCGCCGCCGCCGCCGCGCCGCTTGTTTAGGCAGGTATGAAATGATATTTATCAACTTGTGATGTTGTCGTAGGTATGGTGGTGGCGCAGCACGACGAACGTCTGTAGGTAGTCAGGCGTCAGTCATACGATACGACGAAATGATAAAGATTCCTAGTCGATTACCCAAATAATAACATTTCAATTTCTATATCGTAATTTGAGTTCTTTTTAGGAATAACTAAATTTTATTTCCTATAATTGCGAAAATAATAATCATTATTTGTAATGTTTGTAAGAATAATTTAATAAATATAATACAAAGTCTCTATTCATTTACATAACTGTGTTCTTATTTCATTCAACACACCTATTATTCATTTACCTATTTCAATATTACTACTTATCGTCTTTCACTCGCTCCATACCACTAGAGCGGCTGTTTTGTGGTCGGCTTGTCATAGATTCGCTTCACTCCGTTCGTTGTAGCCGCAGCAGTACAAAAAATATAATTCGTAAGTCGCAACCCTAATAAGTACGTGGTGACGTCGAGAACGGCCATGATTGAAACGGTTAAACTAAAAGAAGGGCTCTCGCGTAGTAACACGGTTTATTTTTGCATGAATGCTTTGCGGGAAATGGGCTGTAGGCTATTATCGCTGTAGGTAAATATAACAGGAGCTAGCTAGACTGTGCTTTATGTGTACGCGGCTAGAGTTTTTATCTATTTAATCGACTCCAGAGAGTGACCCTTCTGTACGTAGTACTATTACTTATTCTGTGCCTATACCACAAAATTTTACAATAGAGTTTTGACTGTTTTTTTATTTAGATTTTTCGAAACCAAGAAAAAAGAAATAAGCCACAAAAAAAATGCGCTTTAAAGTCTATGTAGCAAGCTGAAGTAGCAATGGGCCGGCCATGTTAGCCGTAGAATCGATGACCGTTGGGGTAGTTGGAACTCAAAGTAAAGGGTTAGTTTACCGTTAATTCATATCGAGATTTTTTTATCTAAACGTGTTTTGGTAACAACCAAGTTTTGAGAAATATGTTCAAGAATAACATACAAGGTGTTTGGCAGAACGTTGAACATACGAAAATGGTGGATAGGAGGGGGGGGTCATCTGCTACCTCAGCCCTAATTTATTTGGCCCTGGCCCCCTGGATATTTTTTTTTTACTTTCTTCTACTTTCACCACTTTCTTAACTTTAAAGTGTATTTTTTATTAAAAATGGGTATAAAACTGGCAATATTTTTTGATCATTTAATTTTTACCAACCTTGCAGTATTAAACTTCGCAAAACATTTCACTTTCCGTAAAGGTAGAGTTTCGTCGAAAAATTGATAAAATTATGAAATAACTTTAAAGGTTTTTTTTTTTATAAAAGCAAATTACATACCATTAGAAAGGTCACACTAGGGATGTTTTGCTAGAATTGGAACTCCTCAATCATTTTTTGTTTTTTTTTTAATGCAAGTTGAAATTAAGATTTAAGTATTTTTTACATCTTTCTGAGCAAAAATATTGCGTGTTTTACCCATTTTTAATAAAAATTATACTTTAAAGTTAAGAAAGTGGTGAAACTAGAAGAAAGCAAAAAAAAAATGTTAAAAAAATATCCAGGGGGCCAGGGCCAAATAAATTAGGGCTGAGTAAGTAGCAGATGACCCCACCTATCCACCATTTTCGTATGTTTAACGTTCTGCCAAACACCCTGTATATCTTTCCGCTACCACAAACTATATTGATTTGGCAATTTTTTTGTTTAAGACAAGCCGCTTTTTATCATTTGCCTCTTGACAGCGCCTTAAAAGATTTCTATGTGACTGTCTAATTGATTCAAGAGACCTGTAAATGCTTCCATTTTGCGATAAGAATGACTAGATTAGATTATCAATCAATATTGGATAACCACGTTATCTAGCAACATTTTTTTTAGTAAAAGCATTGGTTTCCTAGATAGATTAAAAATACAAACACACCTTGAACAATGGATAGGTCTCCACAAAGTTCTTCATGTCGGTAATGCTCTCCACTTTCTGATGACTCTTCGCTTTTTTCTGAAACTCTTCCATCAACGATTTCATGGTCTGGCCGATCTCGCCGAAGTTTGAGTACAGATTCTGGAAAATATTTAAGCATTTGCATTACTCTTTATTGAGAATGATAACATTTTCAATGACTGCCTCGTGAATCCTCGTGGGTCCTGGGATCGATTCCCAGACCGGGCAGTGTTATTGGGATTTTCCATCTGCAGTTTCTCAGTAGCCTTTTTTTCTTTTTTTTTGGGTGGGAAAATATTAAATAACTTCTCCCGCTCTGGGTGAAGCGGGAGGGCGTGTCAGACTTTTACTGACTAAAACCCACCCGTGTTCCTTCATTCGTCTGTGTGCCAGGGCCACGATATCCCTTTCGGGCAAACTCTCAACCCTGGCAGGCATTGGTCCTAATGGACCCCGTCAATTCGTGCTGACATCTCTTTGAGGCTGACCGTCCGCAAGCCCGCGCCTACAGTTGCTGGAAATCGGCTTGCGACTCCCGACACCCTGGGCGTCTCCTGCGACGACTAGGGGCGTGAGGGCGCGAACCCTGCCTCTCCCTCACGCGTTCCGCCTCCTCTTTCTCGAGCATTACTGCTTCGCAGAAGGAGGTGACGACCTCCCATGCACTCTCGCTCAAAACTATGGCCTGAACCAGGGCCGAACAAGAGAGATCTCAGTAGCCTGGATTTGTGCCCGGTTGATGGCAACAGGGTCGCCACCTATTACATGGGACTTAAACATAACTGGCGAATTGTGGGTGTACTTTAGGTAGGTACACCTCTGCCGAACCCTTCAGGAAAAACAGACGTGATGGTATGTTGTCATGCTCACTGTAATGTCTCGCTGATGGTGGCGCGTGTGGCGGGTCATTTAGCTCCCTTCAAAATGGTTGAGCTGAATGGTGCTAATCCATGCGTCATGTTCGTGAACGGGTGCCAGCAGTAGGGACTGCTCATCTCTAAGCCTCCATGGCTTATTTTAATTTAATTTTTGAATTGTTTGTTTGTTAATATTTTTATTACCGACGCTTTTGACGTTTTGCATCGTTCTCACATGTATAATTTCAACATGAATGATGTAACCAATATTTTGTAACCATAATTATGTTAATTTAAAAGAGTGTCAGTGGAGATTCAGATTCAGATTATTTATTTGTAAACATAGGTTACACAGGTGTGTGAGATGTTAAATTTTCGTAAGTTCTCTATGCTTTGCCATTAGGCGTACAAATATTAGCATGAGTTTTAATTATTTAAAAATATCAAATAAAAATTATAGAAACAGCTAGAGAGGATAAATCAACATAATATTCCCCTGTCAATTAATTAAATTCCAAATAAAAACTATAATGTCAAAAACAAGTACCAAATTAATAAAATATTTCAAAAAAGTCAACAATAAAAATGATAAAACAGAAATGTCAAAAAATAAAATCAAAATAGGATAACTGTCAAATTAATACATGTGTAAATTTATGTCTACTTAATTATATTAATTATAGGTCACTGAAGGAGGGATTATAGAACTGTCATCCAAATATTCCTTTATTGAGTAATACGAGTAACATTTATCGATTAAAATTTTCATAAGTACACTTTTTTTCTTGCCCGTTCTTCTCCATACGCACCTACTACGCTTGGGGATGGACAACTAGCTTCATCTTTATGACTGACCGACCCCTTGACAATTCAAAAGTGCCTGTAATTGGTTTCATCATCATCATTTCAGCCGAAAGACGCTGCTGGACATAGGCCTCCCCCAAAGGGGGGGGTATTGCCATAATTGCCACGCTTGCCAGGCGGGTTGGCGATCGCAGTATGGTGTTAAAATGCATAGAGACCGCTGCTGCCTATTCTCTAGTAAGTCCCTTAGTCGCCTTTTACGACACCCACGGGAAGTAATAGTATAGTGCTATTTTTTACGTCCGGCACCAAACGGATTCTGCGGACTTACGGCACCAAACGTAATTGGTTTATTTGAAATAAAAATGCTTTCGAGTTTGAGTTTATTATTAACGTTAAATGTACTGAAACATAAAAAAGGGCGGCGTTAGTTTCAATTTTAGCCACGAGCCTAATGATCCTCGTACAGCTTTACCATACAGGGTCCTTAATTATCAATTGATCACATATAATTTTAACTTACCACCTTTTTGTTGGGTAGGAAATGATCAAATAACTTCTCCCGCTCTGGGCGTAGCTCAGGGCGTGTCAGACCTTTACTGACTTAAGCCCACCCGTGTTCCTTCAGTTGCCTGTGTTTGGCCACGATATCCCTTTCGGACAAACCCGCAACCCTGGCAGGTATTCACCCTAGCTACCCTAAATACATATTGTGGAATGCAAATAAAGTATTGAGTATCTGTCAAAAGTAATTTACCTTAGCGTAAAACTCATCCTGCTCTGAAGACAAAACAACCTCTTTGAAGTCCTTGTGTACTTCGGGCAGGTGCGCCAGACTGACGCGATTGTTGTTGATCGTCAGCAGCTCGTGCACCATCGCCTGGTATGTCCACTACGAACAAAATATGAGGGTTTTTAAACAATGGAACAAACTTAACAAGCTTGTATACTATTCAAGTATTACGTAAAAATATATACGTAATATTATTTTTAGTATATGCGAAACCCGAAACACGTGTCTAGTATTTTTATGTAACAAATCTATATGCAAAATTTCAAAACTGTATCATGAAAAATCACAAAACTCAAACTCAAAACATTTATTTCAATTAAACCTATTACAGGCACTTTTGAATTGTAAAAGAGTCGGTTAGTTAGTCAGAAAGTTGAAGCTATTTGCCCATTCCAAAACGTAGATCTCTATGGAGAAGAATAGGCAAGAAACTACAAGGACACTCTTTTAAAGCAAGATATTACAAAATCCTGGGTACATTATTCTTGTTGCTTCTACATGTGAGAACAATGTAAAATAAAAAAAATTGTTTATTTAAAAAAACAATTCAAAATATAAGATTAAAAGATTACAAATAAGCCCTGGCAGTTAAGAGAAGACCAGTCTCAACTGACGGCGCCCGTTCACGAACATGACTCGTGGATCGCACCATCCAACTCAACCATTTTGTAGGGAACCGAATGACCATGCGCCACCATCAGCGAGCCATTTAAGTGAGCATGACATACTCTCAACTGCCACGCTTTTTTAAAGTTATAAGGACCGGGTTGTCCGTACAAAAACATACTAACGGCGCCCCCGCGCCTCCAGGGTCGTCTTGCGCTCATTGATAATAATTTGGCAGTAGGTACCTAACCGTACGGCGATTGTATTGTAAGTAATTAAATGGTAATAACATTTTCCATCACACTTAAATATTTTTGGGACAAAATATAACATGGTGTAAAAATTATTGAAATCGATTCAGTTCCTTATTCTGAACTAACTATGTTGAGGTTACGCATATACTAAAAGTAATGTTGTATATAGATATATTATTATTATTATTTATTTATTTATTTATTATAAATTACAAGTTACAACACTGAAACAAAACACACAATTAGACCTCTGAGGTCTGTCTTAGCATGCCATGACCTGAGATTTGATCAACGCGCTATTAACTATTAAGTTATAATCGAGTTGATGTAATGTTCTTTCAGCTTTGTTATATGGAGAAGTTCAACTGCTAAAAAAGCCCCTTTAATGGAGACTGCCAAGAAAAAGTAAGCTATCTCTAATTGGTACACCACTGACTACCTGCAGTATTGTCACTCCTGCTCCCTTTGATCCATCCGAAGGTTCTGTAAAAGATCGCTTTTAGCGATAAGACCGCCCATTGTGTCACCCTATGTAAAATTTAAACATTTTTATCTGTAACTTTTATGGAAACTTTAAAAAGGGCCCTTTCATGATCAGGGGTTCTACTCCGAAGCGATAACCCGAAGTATCGGCCGAATGTTCGGCCGTTTCTTGACTTCCAAAGTTTCCTATTTGACTTTGAATCCTTACCCGACTTCAAGTCACATTTTTGTCTTTGAGATATCTCTTTGACTGTCGTAATTATTAAAATAGATATTGAGGCGCTAACTGCTGCTGCGGTTTATTTATTCATTGGTCATTGTTACTGACATTTTGTTGACACTAGTTAGTTACGACGCGTGAATATAAAATTTAAATCAGATGCGTGCGATCATTCTGGGAGCTCGTAGCAAACTAAACGCGCGCCCAACGTGTGGACGCGGCGGCCATAACTCTGCCTCAACCCTTTGATATTTTGCTAAAAACCGACACTACACGGATCTCACGCCAACTTGTCGGCCATCATTCCAATACAAACCAAGTAAGCACAAACACCCGCTCTACATGATGGCCAATAGCTATTGGCCACAACATTCGCCACAATGTTGGCCAACGTGAAGAGCCGGCGGCATATGAGATACTTTATTCTTACACAATCATTTATGTAAAAGGAAAATACATTTTTATCAAAACAAGGTCATCAATACTCGTCGCTTTCTCTGAATGAGGAGAGCCCTTTGCCTTGCAGTCAGACAGTTCTCGACTAGTATTACCTGGCTCAACAGCGGTGTAACAGGATCATCCCTTCTATCAATAATCAGCAACTGAGGCGTTGGGATCTCTCCGTTGAACTGTATATTGTTATCGATGAGCACAGCCTCCCTGCGCAGTAAGTCACGCACTCGTTCGGCGAGGCGCGCGCAGGGCTCCGAGGCCGCCTCGTAGCGGACCACGGCGCGCCTCTTCACGGAGAGGAGTAAGGCTAACAGGCCTTGGGCACAGCGTTGTAGGTGATGCTGGTTCCAAGAGCGACCTGGTGATAGATTTAAAGATTTGAAAAAAAATTGTAAAATCTGATTTCAGAATACAACAAATAAAAAAAATAAAAGAAAAAGAAAAGATTTTTGTAGCGCAAAATGAACTTTATATGTCAGTGTTAAAGTTGTTTACCCCATGTTTTGAAACTAAATCGCGAACGCAGTTTAGTTTTGCTCATGAAAGTACTACTACTGAGTATACTTAATTGAGTTTAATTATTAATTTGATTGTTTTTATTATTTTTTACCAATTACTCATAAGAAGTAATAATTAGAATATCTGTACGCCGTTGACGCACGACATAGCGCTCATTTTATTAATATTGACATCTGTACTTTGTTTTACATACGTTCTACAAATAAAAATATTTGAATTTGAATTAACTGGAAATACAAAGAGCCTACAGTAACGGTGGGGCTTGTGGCTAAAACAGCCATACGGGTCGATCGATCCGGTTAAGCTACGCTTGCCACGGTTGTTCCGTGGATGGGTGACCATCTTTACATACCAAGACCCCACCGTGCGTCGGAAAGCACTTGCCGCTTTGCCTGCTTGTCGTTTTTTTTAAATAAGTAATTAAATTTTTTACATTGTTCTCACATACAAAACCAACAAGAATAATGTACCCAAGATTTTGTAATATCTTGATTTAAGGCGACGATAACCGACTTTTAATGATTTTATACTGAAGATCACGTGTAATCGATCGAAAAAAATATATGTTAAATTAGAGCATTTTCTGAATAATTTAATATGTGAATATTTTAGATTATGTTTATATTACATTGTGAAATTAATTCCTAAAGTTATGTCTAACGCGGATTAAAAACTGAGAATGGCGCAAAATCTACCAAGCGTATTTTTCTGAAACCTTTACCAATTTAAAGATAATTTAATTATTGATCTTTTAGTATACGCGTTTCATTAAAATACCTTTTGTTTTGTGTATAATAAATTAATAATGCGTCCAATTTGGGACAGCGCTCCTTGATGGACGAGTCCTATTACTGGCTGAACGTACGACGCGTTGCGTGAGCTCAGTACAGAACACGCAAGTTAAATACTCAAGGTCACTGGCATATATCTCCGTCTTAAAAGAGTGTCCTTGGAGTTTCTTGCCTGTTCTTCTCTATAGAGATGTACGTTTTGGAATGGGCAATAGCTTGAACTTTCTGACTAACTGACCGACTCTTTGACAATTCAAAAGTGCCTGTAATAGGTTTAATTGAAGTAAATGTTTTGAGTTTGAGTTGGTCCGGCTGTCATTTGTGAATCTTTGACAGTCCTAGTCATTACAAGTGGTCAGAAGCACGGAAGTCTGACAACCAGTCTTACCAAGGGGTATCATGTTAACTAGTAACTGGGAGGTCAGATAGGCAGTCACTTAATGTAAAATACGGGTATTTAGCTGCATCTGGTGAGATTGGAAGCCGACCCCAACATAATTGGGAAAAGGCTATTCAGATGATGACAGAGCCTACAGCATTTCCATTTTATATAAAAAACCGGCGAAGTGCGAGTCGGACTCGCGCACGAAGGGTTCCGTACCATTATCTATTTATATGGCAAAAAAATCATGTTTGTTGTATGGGAGCCCCCCCCCCCTTAAATATTTGTTTTATTTTAATTTAATTATTTATTTTTAAAGTGAATATATAACTAAATATTCTGTGAATATTTCAAGCGTCTACCTGTTACCGTTATCAATATAGAGCAAAATTGAGCAAAAAAATCTTGATTGTTGTATGGGATCCCCCTTAAATATTTATTGTATTCTGCTTTTTAGTATTTGTTGTTATAGCAGCAACAGAAACACATCATCTGTGAACATTTCAACCGTCTAACTATCACGGTTCATGAGATACAGCCTGGTGACAGACGGACAGACAGACAGACGGCGGAGCCTTAGTAATAGGGTTCCCGTTTTACCCTTTGGGTACGGAACCCTAAAAATACGAGTCTCAGTCTTTCCTTCTACCTTTGGAAGTATTGACATACATACCATGTAAGCATCCAACAATATTGAAAGAGAACAAGTGTCGGTCTACAGCGAGGTAGTCGGCAAACACTTCTTGTACCTCTCGCACTGTCTCCTGCTCATCACACTCCGCCAACGTCTTGATGTCAGCCTTAGATATCACATTGCTGAAATCTGAAACAAATAAAGTCAAAAAAGTTCATTGCAAGGGTGTCTGTCCACCGTCGCCGTCACCAGGACGTCTGCGAGAAACGAGACTATTCGAACAGTCGTCGCGGTGACGGCGATGACCGCGACCGAACTTGGCATGATACACAAAACAAAAACCAGGTGAACGACGGCAGTGTGTGGACAAGACCCATGATGACAATGTGTATTGTATTGCACATCGGGCCGCCACAATCCCGGGCAATCAGTTCTGACGGTTGCGCCGAACTACTCGAAACTTCAGCGGCCGGGATGACGGCGGCGGCGCTCGGGTGACGGATGTGCGGTGGACGCCGTCATCTCGTTCTCGGTGACGTCCCAGTGATGGCGGTGGTGGACAAACGCCCATAGTATGAGTATTATCAGGGCCGGCCTTAACCATCTAGGCGCCCCGGGCGAGTCTTTTGTATTTCATTATAATAAAAAAAACTTTTTTAAATTATTTACCATCCATATATATTATTGAATTAATAGAAAACTACAAACATGTAGGTATTTGTTATTACTCGTATTAATCATGACATATTTTACCCATTCATTATCTAAAATATGTAGGTACACACATGGTACACACCCACTTTTAATGTGTTTTAGTTGTCATTTAACTTGTAATGAAAAACAATGTCACCTGTCAGTCAGTGCGTCTCTCTGTCATCCTACCCATTGAGGGATACAACAAGACAAGCAACAAAATGATAGGTTGGGGTCATTGACATGGGGTAGATAAATGCTGTATACTCATACTCACTCTTAGAGTCTTAGGAGATAAGTTCATCAAAGTTAAGATCGACAGAGATAGGTCTTCAAATTAAGTGGTTAAGTTAAGCTTGTGTGCGCAGTGCCGTGTACGCCCTGGCGCCCTTCCGTCGCCGGCGCCCCAACCACACCCTAAAGCTGGCGCTTTTTATTATATTATCCCAGATTACATTTTTATTTCTACTTACATATAAAATACACTCCATATTTTGGGTATCTCAGTTCCCGAGATAATAATGAAATATTCTCTGAAGTTGGTCGTACAAAAACAATGCATTTCATATGCTTCATATTGTCCCACTTTGAATGGCTGTCAATCCTCTCAAATAAATAAACCTCCTTTTGCAATATCTCTGAATGGCTGAATACCATGCTAACTATGCTTGTCTGAAAAGAAAAATATTTATGACATTGTCACTTTTTCTAAGAGTGTCAGTGATAATGTAAAAAAAACAAGAGAAAATTTTATGCTCAGAACAGAACTCCTACAGGGTACTTTTCTATATTACTCCTAGTCGAAATTTTGTCTTAAGTTAGCACTAAAAATCTTTAGCTTTTAACAAATATAAAATTACAAAAAAATGGCGTGCGGCTATGTAGTAAGTATTGAATTTTGTACCTATAAACTTTATACCACACATACCTCAAAAATATAATATACATATAAAAGATAGAAATAATTTATAGAATACTGCAAAGATGAACACACAACGTACATCAGAACAGCACCTACAAATGGCAGTCTTTACTCTAAATAAAAAATTAAAGACTCAAGAGAACTTTTAGCACAGGTTTGAGTTAGAATCAATAGAGGCCTTGTTTCACCGGTAGGAAGACAAAAGAAAGAAAATAAATAATAATACTCATTCGCATGTCATTTAGAAGTTGGCATTCCACAATGTGTAAAAGCAATTTTAATCAAAAAACCAGTTTCTTTGTTATGCATAACAAAATAATGATGTACTTATTAAATTACAAAGACATTGATTTCCTTGCCTAGCTTAAAAATCTTTGATGTGAAAAATTGTATATTTATCTACTGAAGGTCTTGAGACCTTCAGTAGATAAATAAGTGTAATTTGCCTCTCAAGAGAAACCTGCAGGGAATCAAATTGATGTACACAGATATCACATTTAACTCTCCATAAATTTTACCAAGCACTATACAAGACCATTATGCCGATGTAACATAGAATTAAATTAATAGAAGTTAAGTAAATAAACAAGGACTTTGTTGTAGTCACAATCAATGGGGCGTACAACTTACGGTCTCCTTATCCATGAGAATAACTTTCATTCCCGGCCCGCTCTCTTCCGTCATTCTGGTTATATACAGTTTAACCGCTTGTATAACGTTCATTTTGATTCCTTCTGTAAACTACAACTGTAGACAAGATACAAATTATAAGTTTTTCTGGCTTTTCAATAGAAAATACGAAATTGTTTTCGTATCATTACATGACATCTCTAATCATCTGTGATCTGTCATGTCAAGTGTTTTTTTTTTTAATAATATTTTAGTGGCCTGGTTGCCTTTTACCCAAGTCTTTATTTAGTTACTTACTTGTATAAATAAATTCATGAAATGAATTATATTCAATGCCTGATGATGATATCCCCCGCCCGCTCCCCGCTCCCTAAAGATGTTGTACTTTACTGAGACCTCACGCGGACTTTTTGAGAGAACTTGAAGCGATGTTGCACTGTTTTGTTTCATTTGCCTACACTAATGCACGTTCACAAACACTGGTTAATAATAATCCACCAATTAATATTCAGCCAAACAATTTTTTTTGAAAATAAAACAAAACTGCTTGTGCTGAACATAACGCTTCACTTTCCCAGCAAGCAGTCTTCTGTCAAGTAACGTGACGTAAAATTCAGAGGGATGCGGTAAACAATTTTCTGAATGTTACGCAAAGACTACTATAGTATAATGTTACGATAAAATAACCGGATAAACACAACTACGCAAGGCAGAGAAATTAAAATTTTCTTTAATTACTGTCTGCGTATTGGGTCATGTTTAGACTAAAAGGTGATGCACGCAGTGCATGCAGTACGATGCATGCAGTAAAATTAGTTAGTTAAACTTTACTGAATCGGTTTTGCATGCATTTGGTGACGTGTTTATCTTGACGGCTGAAAGACGTAAAAATTCAACTTGACTGATGACAGGCAGGTAGTTACATCACTAGTTATCTTCGAAAGGTCAGCAGGGTCAGGTGGACTTCTTGCTAGTGTCTTCATAAATTAGTGGCTTTTACTAAAAAACAGACGACACAAAATGTTCTCCCGAGCACTGAAACCCGTCGCTACGGTGGCCATCCAGAATGGCGCCAAAAACTTTTCCACCAGCCCTGAGGTAATAATCGGTGTGCAAAAACTACTTTGACGGTGGAATGTTAGTCAAAATTTCTGGTAAACGATGTTTTTTTCTAGATGCAATTCAAAGTGATGGTTGCTGGTGCATCTGGCGGCATCGGCCAGCCGCTGTCGCTGCTGTTGAAGCAGAACCCGTTGATAAGCAACCTGGCGCTGTATGACATCGCGCCGGTGACCCCGGGTGTCGCCGTTGACCTGTCCCACATGGACACACCCGCCAAGGTCGAGGGCTTTAAAGGCACCGACCAGCTGGCCAATGCAGTCTCAAGTATGTGCCACCACTAAGAGTGAAACTTCAAATATTTTCCTATTACATAATGTAACCTAAAACTTTCAAGTTCATTGATGTTTGGTGCTAAATTTAGATTCTTCAAGGTTATAAATCTGTTTCGTAATAAGGCCCATTTATGTCGACCTTGACATAAAAACCAAATTATTTGGGCCACAAATGTTTGTATTCATTCATGGGATAATTAATCTTTGTAAGTGGAATTTGATCTTTTAGTTAAATTCAATCATAAGTTTATTAAATTTAGATAAGTCTGTTCCTGATAGGGACACAAAGTTTTATGTTTGGTCTTTTAAACAGTGGAATGCATGTCAGTAGTTATTTTTTAATATACAGCATTCAACTTATCTGCATTATGCCATTATGTTAATATTAAACATGTTCTCAAGCATACTTGACATACTACTAAGAACCAGCAAACATTTTCTATGACAATTCAATCACCATATAACAAACACAGTTATTTTTTCTAATTATTTTCATTCGTTTTTTTCAAGAAGGTTCTTGTCTAATGTGAAAAAAAAAAGGAATATAAAAAGATAACTGGCAGTTATAGCTGTTTTTTGTAAAAAAGGCAGACGAAGCAGGCTACAATAGAGGAATCACCATAAGTAATACTAGAGTTTGACAAGTTCGCAAATTTAAATTCTCATCACCATCTACAGATGCTGATGTGGTGGTGATTCCCGCTGGAGTGCCCCGCAAGCCGGGTATGACCCGAGATGACCTGTTCAACACCAACGCCTCGATTGTCCGTGACCTGGCCGAGTGTGTCGCGAAGAACTCCCCCAAAGCCATCATTGCCATCATCACCAACCCCGTTAACTCCATGGTGCCAATCGCCTCCGAAGTACTCAAGAAGGTTTGTAGATGGATTATTAATATTGGTTGTGTATTCCATTTTATTGGGTGATATTTGCCTCATCTATGGCTACCAAGTATTGTTCTACCAATAACAAACCAGCAGTTATAAAAAGTCTGCACATTATTATCTAGCTAGTAAATGATAATGGTTTTATTGCTATCAAATGGACTCCCACTACTTGAACATATTGTTCAGCATTCAATGTTTATGGGCTGATAACATGGACAATATGCTGATTTTGAATTAAGTGTGTTCTGGAAAAATATAGCATTCTTGATCACTTTTCCCATGAAACCATAGTTTGAAGCAAGCAAAAATTAACCAACATTTTGCATAGGTGGATAACTCATTACAATTACGAAAGTCTTCTATCACTTACCTTGTTCCAGCTAAAGCACTTAAAACCAGAAATAAAAGGGTCTTTTAAGAGTTGTTATTTTTGATGTTAGTATATTTATGATTCTCGGCTCTCAGGGTAAAGTCAAACTTTTTATTAATGTGATTATTGGTGATAAAACAGGTCTTAAAAATATTTTATAATACCTTAAAAATCTACCATATCGGGCATGCATTGTTAGATTACAATATTAGAATTAAAAATTATGAAGAGAAGTCTCTCTTATCTATAGAAATTAAAATACAAGTTATACCTATTATAATGCAATAAATTAACAGACATAATGTATTATGAATATTACATTAAAAGATAAATACATAGAATGGTCAGTCACATGAAATTTGGTCAACTGGGATTACTTTTTGTTGTAAGTTGATTAAAAATGGTTTGAGACTCCTAAGAATTGTTTACAAAAAACAAAACCAGTTGAATAGAGAACCTCCTCCCTTTCTAGAGGTCAGTTAAAATTGTTACTGTATTTTGCAATACATTTAGCATTGTGTATCAAGTTAAAAAGGAGCTGTAAGTAGCTGTCGTCGAGAGGTGCGATAAAGTACAAACAATGTGTGATAACGAGTAGGCAAAAACGTGATTGATAACGGAGACTATATCGCGTAGAAAATAGGTAACCATTCACTCGTCATTGATGGAATATTTCACAGAATTTCCCTTTTATTCTCTACTAACTTATAGAGAGGAGCTCGTAAACAGCCGCACGGGTCGATCCATCAGGTTAAGCTACGCTTGCCGGGGTTGATCCGCGGATGGGTGACCATCTTTACATACCAAGACTTCTCTGTGCTTCGTATAACTTATAGCCACAAGCCCCTCCTCAATTAAAAATACCTATAATATGCAAACAAAATTAACATTTAATCACGCAATTTCTTGATGAACGACGTCACAAAAAAGTTGACTGAACAAACAATCATCATTTCATCCGATACACGTCCAAAGAAAGGGGGGGTTTGATAATCACCACGCTTGGCAGGCGGGTCGGCGATCGCAGTATGGTGTTAAAATGCATAGAGAACGCTGTTGTCCATTCTCTAGTAAAAGTCGCCTTTTACGACACCCACGGGAAGAAATAGGATGGTGCTATTCATTACGTCTGGGAACACGGCACGAACAAAAAAAAGAACAAATAATAAGTACCGATAAATATTATTAATGTCATGCCTACAATACAGTTATAACGAAATACTTATTTTTATTGCGCACGGCTTCCTTTGACATAAATGAGTTTGGTTATCTCCTACGAGACTGATAATAGCTGGCCAAAAACATGTAAGTACATATGAATAAACATAATATGTGGGCGTCCAAACAAAAACCCCCTTATTACAAAACAAGGTTTATCTTCAGACCCGGGTTTAAAACATGGATGCAGCCATTATTGAATTTCGAACTTTATTACGACTATGGTAAAGTTCTTAGACACAAAACTGACAACCGAACCAAGTTTTCAGTTTTGTATAAAGAACGGTATTTCAATCACTGTCACGTTCTTATTACAAAAACTGGCTCCATGGTTTAAGCCATGTCAAAATATAAATCTTGTTTTGTAATAAGGCCCAAAGGGTCCAGCGGGCTAATTGTCTAACACACTATCGGTAGGAATCGGTTTCAATCAGGGACCATTTTGGTTACCCATTGAAAGGGTTTTCGATAGGGTTTTCCTAAGCGGTTAAACAAAAGCCGATACGATAAGGGTAACCCTTATGAACGGCTTAAATTAAATTTTGGTAACTCATTGAAAGGGTTTTCGATAAAAACCCATACGGTAAGTCGGTTAAAGTAAGCCGTTCAAAAGGGTTACACATATGTAACCCTTTTGAACGGCTTACTTTAAGCCATTCAAAATTACTGACACCGTATGGTTTATTCTAAAATGGTAACCAAAACGGTCCCTGGGTAGAATAGAGATAGAATTAGTTATGCTACGCGTACTGGGCGGATATCGAAATAACATAATATTATGATTTTTTCATGTTACTGGGTTTCAAGTAGGTATAGAACCCATTGGAATGGGTTATCATGTAACCCTTTCACTGGGTTTCAAGTATAAAACCCATTCAACGGGTTATAATGTAACCCTTTCAATGGGTTTCTAGTATAAAACCCTTTCATTGGGTTACATTATGATAAAGGTAACCCATTGAATGGGTTACCCCTTCGAAAGGCTTAACTCTTAACCGGGGTTGTACGGTTAAATTGAAAATTTGACAGTTCTACAACATTCATTGCGTTATTTACGTTGCTGAGCAGACAATTTTTTCTAAAATATGAAGCAATGGATTAGCAATATACCTACTTCAAAATCATTCCGATTCTGATTTAATCTGTGTTACGCAATTAGGGTGTGGTTCTCGGCATTTATTTTCCGAGATACACGCAGTTTTGTAAAGTTGGGTGAAAAAAATGCATTTCGCGATTTTAATTGATTATTAACGCTGGTAGCACACCTCCGCCACAAAACCATAGCAGCGATACCGCAGTAGTTAAATTCAACTAGCTCGAATCGGCTGCGAGTAGCGGAACATGACGTTCCGCTACACGCATCCGATTCGAGTAGCGGAACATGACAAGAGTCAGTTGAATTTAACTACTGCGGTTTCGCTACTATGGTTTCGTGGCGGAGGTGTGCTACCAGCGTGATTGATGCTCAATTATCTAAAATTTAATAAAGTAAATTACTATAATTATGATGTTTCTAAGTACAACTAAGAGAACTGTTTAGTAAAAAGGTACCAGTGGTCGGTCGATGTCAAATTTGAAAATGCTTTTTCTCAAGTCAAGCTTTTTCAAATGTCTGATAAAAAAAATGTGCCGGTTTTTGTTTTTTTTTAAATCCTTATTATCAATTGACTATTCTAGATACCGAACTCAATACCCCACTACTGGACCCTTTTGCTTGGACGCCCAAAAATATCTTTAAATCAAAATCTATACGAGGGCGGCACTGAAAATTTCGGGAATCAAGGAAGTGACACAACATTACACTGACTGACACATTTTTCCATACGATGGAACCAATCATTGAAGCAACCATTCCATTCGGAAGTTGGGGTCTCCAAAATGGCCGTTTTGTAGGCGTCCACAGCTTCTTCAGGTGATGAAAATCTCTGTCCACGAAATTTATTCTTTATTTTAGGGAAAGTATAGAAATCATTAGGGCTTAGGTCGGGGCTGTACGGCGGATGGTCTAATAATTCTATGTTTTCTTGCTCTAAAAACTCTTTTGTTCTGTGCGCGGTGTGAGAACTCGCATTGTCGTGATGGAGGATGATGCGGCGGTTGCAGTTCTCTTTACGGAGTTCAGAAACGACCTGTGGCCTACAAATGCTAGCATACCATTCTGCATTAATCGTTTTTTGTCCCTCAAGAGGAATAGTCGTAACATGGCCGGTTTTGAAGACAAACGTGGCCACCATTTTTTTTGTAACACTCCGTGAACGAACAATTTTTGTTGGCTTTAACTCATTTTCGAACACCCAAACTCGTGACTGGTTTTTTGTTTCGGGTTCGTACGCGTATATCCAGGATTCGTCACCTGATACAATGCTATATACAGCATTTGAGGATCCTGCGTGGAATCTTTCAAGAGTTCTGACGCACCAAGTAACGCGAGCCGCTTTTTGCTCTTCACAGAGCGAATGCGGTATCCATCGGGAAAACAACTTTTTTACACCTAATTGTTCATGCAAGATTATTTGTATTTGACTCATGCCAATGTCTAAAGTTGCCTGAATTTCGCGGTATGTCACATGTCGATCTTCCTCAATCAGCTTACGCACAGCATCAACGTTTTCTTGGGTGACTGCAGTTTTTGGACGACCTTGACGGGGATCATCACTGAGCTTGACACGTCCACGTTGAAATTCAGCAAAACAGCGATAAATTGTGGTTTTGGATGGGACTTCATCACCAAATGCAGAAATCATCCGGTCAACACACTGTTTTTGTGTTAAACCACTTCGAAAGTCATAATAAATCATCGCTCTGGAATTTTCTCGAGTCAATTCCATTTTCTCAACGACTAAACAAGTTTGACAAAACCTTGTGACAAGACCGAGAATCTTTTTTTAATAAATAAATGGTATTCGATTTTTAAAACCAAGGAGTTTTCAATTAAAAAGATTTTAATATGACAGGAACAGTGGAAATATTCCATTCCCGATACTTTTAGTGCAGCCCTCGTAGGTACTTAATCGTACAAAAATTAAATACCTACTTACCTCATAATGCACATACGAAACAGATGTTTTTTTTTTCGCTAAGCCTTGGTCCGTCCCATAATCCTATAGTATAAGGTATTTGTGAGAATATTTCACATAATACCGATAGACGACATAATTAGGACCTTCTTAGGTTACTATTAAGACTGACGCGACGCGATTTTGGTAGAAGAATTTCCATGAAGATTTTATAGCAATTGTTCTACTACAGTGGCGTCGCGCCTGTCTGCCGGAGCCTTTATGCTATGCCTCGTTTTAATTAGAAACTGCTTACTACGCGTGCGTTGTAATCCATGAAGGTTAAAGATTACAACGCACGTGTAGAAAGCGGTTTCTAATACTGTAATTAGTAAGAATGATCTTACTAATTACTGTATAAAGGTCTAAATGCACGATACCGTGCCGAGGCGTGGCAGGGAGGTGACAGAAATTAATCAGTCTTAGTTCATTTTTGTCGGTAAATTGTCTTTTATTAAAAATAGCTCACCAATATTATCTTAACCCAGCAACGAATTTCTTATCACTAAATAAGCATTAAGTTTTTTTTAATAGAAGATTATTTTAACTTCTTTTTGTTGAAACCCTCTGTTTCTTTTAGATTATCTTAATCCAATTAAAATCTAAAATAAGCGATCCTTTTCCGGGTATATAATGTCGGCTACCTTAATTCCCCTGCGAATCTCCTTATTTCTGGCATAGTACCTAACAATTATCCAATCAATAAATCAAATCGATTATCCTATTTCTTCCCGTGGGTGTCGTAGGCGACGAAGGAACTACTAGAGAATGGGCAGCAGCGTTCTCTATGTATTTTAACACCATACTGCGATCGCCAACCCGTCTGCCAAGCGTGGCGATTATGGCAAACCCCCACTCCTTTTGGGGGACGCCTATGTCCAGCAGTGGACGTCTTTCGACTGAAATGGTGATGCTGAACTAACAATTTATTAACACTCACTTTTAAGCCCACACAACCAGTCTTACCAAGGAGTATCGTGTTGCTCAGTTACTGGGCTGTGGTTATCAGGCAGTCGCTCCATATAAACTACTGGTATTCACAGACCTGCATCCAGTTAGACCGATCCCAACATATTTCGGAAAGGGCTAGGCAGGTTGTTTTACACCTTGAGCAAGTCATAATCATTGAGGTAGGACTATGGAGTATGGAGATGGCATTGAAGAATCTAATCTATCATACGGACACAGACATGTCATAAAACGTTTTGTTTCTTTCTAACTAATCAAGAGCTACGTATGAAAAGAGACACATCTAAATGTTTCTCAAGGACTAATTTTGGCAAGACTTTTGTGTGCCTTTAAAATCATGTCTATGCGTGACCGGTCGCCATGTATAGTGCCAAGTTTATTTGCAATGTGCTGTCAAACGGTAGCTTGCTTTCTCTCTCGCACTCGCAGTAACAACCCTACGAAAGACGGCCATTTTAAGTGCTCGATTTTGTAGGGATGGTAAGTCTATAGGTTTATAAGTCAAAGGTCATAATACTCGTCTAGCTTGTCAAATATCTCAAGTCTCATTAAAACAATGGACAGTTTGTTGACAGAAACTGCAGTTCATAATATTAATCGCGTATTGTCTTTGTTTTAAGTATATACTTAACTAGATGAATGGGGGAACTTATTATCATGATGTGGATATAAATAGATACTTTATCTACTAATGTATTATTTATAATTACGTCACTTTTCTCAATGAATTCATTATTAGTTAGTACGCTCGGTTGGTTTACGTTTATAATATTATTATGTTATTGTGGTATAGCGCAATAAACAGTACTTATTAGTTCGTTACATTTTTTTTTTAAACTTTGGGACACTAGAAACTTCTCCTGTATTGTGGGTGCGTTTACAAACATTTAAACTCACATACACAGGTTTCAGAAAAATACGCTTTGGTAGATTTTGAGCCTTTTTCAGTTTTTTATCCGCGTTAGACATAACTTTACAAATGAATTTCACTATGTAATATAACATAATCTAAAATATAAGTACATATTAAGTTATTGAGAAAATGCTCTAATTTAACATATTTTTTTTCGATCGTTTAGACGTGATCTTCAGTATAAAATCATTAAAAGTCGGTTATCGTCGCCTTAATTGCATTATTAAAGTCTTTGACTACCTATACTTTTGATGCAAATCACCAAATACGAGGGCTGCACTAAAAGTATCGGGAATGGAATATTTCCACTGTTCCTGTCATATTAATATCTTTTTAATTGAAAACTCCTTGGTTTTAAAAATCGAATACCATTTATTTATTTAAAAAAAGATTCTCGGTCTTGTCACAAGGTTTTGTCAAACTTGTTTAGTCGTTGAGAAAATGGAATTGACTCGAGAAAATTCAAGAGCGATGATTTATTATGACTTTCGTAGTGGTTTAACACAAAAACAGTGTGTTGACCGGATGATTTCTGCATTTGGTGATGAAGCCCCATCCAAAACCACAATTTATCGCTGGTTTGCTGAATTTCAACGTGGACGTGTGATGATCCCCGTCAAGGTCGTCCAAAAACTGCAGTCACCCAAGAAAACGTTGATGCTGTGCGTAAGCTGATTGAGGAAGATCGACATGTGACATACCGCGAAATTCAGGCAACTTTAGACATTGGCATGAGTCAAATACAAATAATCTTGCATGAACAATTAGGTGTAAAAAAGTTGTTTTCCCGATGGATACCGCATTCGCTCTGTGAAGAGCAAAAAGCGGCTCGCGTTACTTGGTGCGCCAGAACTCTCGAAAGATTCCACGCAGGATCCTCAAATGCTGTATACAACATTGTATCAGGTGATGAATCCTGGATATACGCGTACGAACCCGAAACAAAAAACCAGTCACGAGTTTGGGTGTTCGAAAATGAGTTAAAGCCAACAAAAATTGTTCGTTCACGAAGTGTTGCAAAAAAAAAGGTGGCCACGTTTGTCTTCAAAACCGGCCATGTTACGACTATTCCTCTTGAGGGACAAAAAACGGTTAATGCAGAATGGTATGCTAGCATTTGTTTGCCACAGGTCGTTTCTGAACTCCGTAAAGAGAACTGCAACCGCCGCATCATCCTCCATCACGACAATGCGAGTTCTCACACCGCGCACAGAACAAAAGAGTTTTTAGAGCAAGAAAACATAGAATTATTAGACCATCCGCCGTACAGCCCCGACCTAAGCCCTAATGATTTCTATACTTTCCCTAAAATAAAGAATAAATTTCGTGGACAGAGATTTTCATCACCTGAAGAAGCTGTGGACGCCTACAAAACGGCCATTTTGGAGACCCCAACTTCCGAATGGAATGGTTGCTTCAATGATTGGTTCCATCGTATGGAAAAATGTGTCAAATTTCGCGGAGAATACTTCGAAAAGCAATAAATACATTTTTAAATAGTAATGTTGTGTCACTTCCTTGATTCCCGAAATTTTCAGTGCCGCCCTCGTAATACTCGTGATGCAAGAATTTGATCAACTCTGTATCAAAGCAAAAACGCGATTGCGCGAGATGCATGCGACCCTGCGCTTACTGTTGACTAAATCAGACCTTGCATGCAACTATATGCTTTAGATGGTGTTGTTATCTATGAACACAGCATTTGTTTGTGAAACTCTATTAATTTGAGTATTCATAGACACATGAATGGTGTTCATGGCCAATGTAGGATAAGCCAAAAAGCGCTAGTATTTCTTAAGTGCAATGTGCAATAATATTACCTTCAACGTTTTCCTCGATCGTAACAAGCATCTATGAACTATATAATTACGCTACAGTGGCATACTTATGTGTCAGTCATCAATTCAATACATTCCTGTAGGTATCTTATTGCAGTTTTGTTTGTAAAGTATTTTGAAATGTGTTAGTTGTACGCACAAATCTGTGCAAAATAATGATTTCGAGTTGCTTCGTCCCTTGCAAACAATGCCAAAATGAAACGGACACTCATGTAGTCTAATTGTAATGCGATCGCTTTGAATGCGAATGCGAAGAGAACTCATAACTGGTGAATTGTGGCTGTACAGTCCACGAGCACTAATTTATATACACTTAGCATAATTTTAAAAGCGATTTTTTCGTCGATTAACGGTTGCAATTTTTAGGTGAGAAAGATCTATTTCATAATAGTATGGGTTCTAAAATACTATCTTCATAACAAAATAAAATTCCTATTAATACCTACAGTAGGAGAAAATCACTTTTAAAAATGTTGCTCAGTATATCTATATGTCGCAGATGGATTGTCGAATCCGCTGTTTTACATAACCGCTAGCTATTTTACAAAACAGCTCCGTTATGTAAAACAGCTGAACTTCAGCTGGGTTGTCATTGCGCGTTGTGTATAACAAAGCTGCTACCCACGTTTAGACGTAGCAGCGTATGCAGAATGGCTTGTCTGCAGTCACAATAAGCGTTTGGTGAGGCTCCTAATGCCGAATCTTTCGCAGTAACTAAAGCAAGGACACCTTGACCAATAGGTTTAGGTTAGATTAGAACGGACCAACCACGCGCGAGCTAAGCGAGCGGTGCCGCGGCAGCGGCCGGCGAGCGCTACTTCCAAGTCGCTCGCAGTTACTTGGCTATTTAGTATTTTTAGGACTGACTTTCATAAAACTCTGAAAACTTTATATTGTGCTTAAAATCACTGTTTTCACTTGAGTTAGGGTCATTTTCACTCATATGGCTCGTATTATTTATTTCTGTTTCGGAAGCCATTATTGTTATGACACCCAGAGCCATGAGCGACCAAAATTAGAACTAAAATCTACAATCTGACGTGGCATTTCACGCTGTTTTACATATCCTCTAAACGTTAACCCGCTGCATTGATAAATGAAAAACGTTTATGCAATTCTGCGTGTTAAAGTTCATTATGGAAAATCGCTAAACGTTGTTCAGCTGTTTTACATAACGGAGCTGTTTTGTAAAACAGCTAGTAGTAATGTTAAATAGCGGATTCGACAATACATCTGCAACAAACAGATTTTAGTGCACGTAACTGTATGATACACCTCTGCCTAGCTCTTCGAGAATACAGGCATAATATTTATTTTATACTCGTGCTTGTATTCTTGCAAATAAATATTATTCTAATCTAAAGTCCAATGATTTCAACAGGCCGGAGTATACGACCCGAACCGCGTCCTCGGCGTCACAACCCTCGACGTAGTCCGCGCGTGTGCCTTCGTCGGTGTCATCAACGGCGTGGACCCGCGCACGGTGTCCATCCCCGTCATCGGGGGACACTCGGGTGTCACCATCATCCCCCTGCTGTCCCAGTGCAACCCAGCGCCCAAGATCAGCGACCAGGCCAAGATTGAAGCGCTTACGAAGAGGATCCAGGAAGCTGGTACTGAGGTTGGTAGAGGTTTACAAGTAAACACATCAGCGCCATCTAGGCCAATTTGTACCACAAATTACTAAATGAATTAAAAAACGATCGTATTAAAAAACGTTTAGTATTAATTGCATCTAATGATTTGTGGTGAAGTTGGGCTCTAGTGTAGATATCTCTGTCTCTGGAATAATCCTTCAAGTATTTCAGTTGGACATTTCAGAATCCTAATCAATTTTATTGTAGTTACTATCAGTTTCTTGCTTAATTTCTGACAAACTTACAGACTTTGCGATGCCAAATGCCTTTAATAGTCGGCCTAATTAAAACTATTTATTTAAAAAAAAAAATGTATTTTTTGTTTCATTGAAGTAACTTTAAACGCTTGTAATAATTTTCATAAACTTTTTGTTTCCGTAGGTGGTGAAGGCTAAGGCCGGTGGTGGTTCAGCCACCCTCTCCATGGCGTGGGCGGGCGCCAGGCTCACCAACGCTATCCTCAGGGGTCTCAATGTATGTACCACTATTTTTCTCGCAGTTTAGCTATGACTTAGGCAAGTAAACCTCCGTCTGAGCGCACATACCCCTGCACGTGCAAGGTGACGTCATAAGCAAATGAAATTCCGCCTCAAAATTGGTACAGGCATGGCCTATCTTTTTTTTTAAACTCAACCATTACTCTACATTCAAAAGTCACGAAATTACTAACGATTCAAATCTTACAGTATTTTCTCGGTCAGAAATATTGAACTTACCACCAGTACACCGAGAAAAAATAAATTTATACGTCGAAAAGAACTACGCGTATCATAAGCACAGGCTTCCGCGCTTATGAACGCGTATGGAGCGTATAATCTGTTAAACTTTTCAGAATTGTACCCGTTTTAATTGAGAGGAGGTTAGTTACCATCTTAACACGATTTTTTTTCTTTTAGGGCGAGAGCGACGTTGTGGAATGCGCCTACATCAAGTCGAGCCTGACAGAAGCCTCCTACTTCGCCAACCCCGTACTGTTCGGAAAGAATGGTATCGCCAAGAACTTGGGCTACGGAAAACTGAATGCATACGAAGAGGGTCTTCTCAAGGAAGCGCTCCCCGAACTTAAAAAGAACATCGTCACTGGAGAGAAATTCATTAACAAGTAAACATCTTCATTGTAGAGGGTCGGGCCTAAACAATAAGTTGACAGTGAGCAGGTTATGTGAAGCAACCAATGGGATACGAGTGTAATTATACAATCGCGGAATGACAATGCTAAAACACCTTTAGGTTCTTTTTCCCGGCTACGACCTACCACTATTAATGAATGTTTCTATTCAAAAAGAGTTGGCTGGACCTCGCCATGTGGGAAATGTGTTTCAAACTTCCTAAACCCTTTTTTTTTTTCAGAGGTGGAAATAGTGGTGGTAGGGATTGTAAATGAATTTGTGCGGAATGGAATAAATATTTGGTATGATTGCAAACAATAATAGTATCTGTTTCAAACAGTCAGGATTCAAGGAGAGGTTATTATTGTATATTTTTTATTTGAAGTCTGTAGTAATCATGATTATTTGGAATAGTTGCTTATGTTGGTTGTTAATCTTAGCTAGTTATTCTCACATAACAATCTCACATATAGTATAATTATATAAGTTGTATCATTATTAGGTGCGGTTATTATCAGTACATTCACATAAGTATTACTGGTACTTTTTGAGTAGTCAATTATTTAATTTCTTCTTAAATTTAAATGTGAATTTGTCTGTAAAATATCTGTACCTAATATAGCTGTATGTTGTATAAACTAAAGTTATGCTATACGTAGAAATAGTAAACTTAACCAAACAGTATCAGTAAAGTAAGATGTATATGGCCCGATCGAATGTAGGAGTATACTGGAAGTATATATAATACAACCTAGATCTATCCAATAATGTATTTGTTCTAAAAATCACTTTTATAGTGCATTTTGTATTTAATCATGTTATATTCAGAAGCTGCATTGTGTTACAGAGTTGCAAATGTTAAAAGCTTTGGAACATAAAGTATTTGTTAAACTACAAACTGTCACCCAAAGATGTCCCGAAGTATGGAAGTGTAAATATTGTGTTGTGTTTGATGTTGGTAATTAAATTACTGCGGTATGATATACTTGTGTTTTATTCAGTAGGTACACTTCTAATGGTACACGCTTTTCACGAGGGCGCGGAAAATCGGCTCATGCGTATAATCAGCGCAAACTGAATGCATAATCAAATCAAAAATCAAAATTTATTCATAAAGACAACAAAGATCCATATTGTTAGTAATAGCTAGTGTTAGTAAGCAAAGTAATATTATTATTATTATAAGAGTTTGAAGCACTCTGCACAGAAGATGACCAAGCAGGGTACAAGTTTCTCACCTAGCCATTCTCTACACAAAATGCCTCAAAATGCGAGAATAGAAACTCTCTGACACAGTTTTCAGAATGCTGTTGCTACTGGCCCGTGTTCTAGTTACTAAAGATGCCATTTTTTTTTCGAAAGATCGCATGAAAGCCATTGGTTCGATTCTGTGCAAACATTTCCGACGCACTACAGAAACGGGGCAGTCTCAAGAGCATTCTGAAAATATTATTATATTGGACGCGCAAGACATCTAAGCGACCTTTTGGTGTAGCTGGCCCATAGACCTCCCGTGTACAGACCCTGACAATAAGCCTTGAAAAGCGTTATCATAAACTTGGTTGGTACAGCGGGAGAATGTACGTGCTAACATATTTCCTCGGACCGCCAATGCCCTACGCTCCCTCTCAATATCTACATTATCATCGGTCCCTGTTTGGCAGCATTCCACGCTAGTCCGATAGCTCTAACGATCATCTGTTCTAGACGAAAATCTGCCAACTAGAAAGAAAAGGGTCTAAAACTAAAAGTATAAAATAGGTACTGAAATCTGAATCCGTATGCCATAGATTATAAAAACAACCGTCTTCCAAAATAAAACACTACAAACTGAAAAATAACCTTTAATTTAGGAAGTCTGTATCTTTGGATCGATTGGTTTTTTGCCACCGACTTCCGAAATTAAGGTTATTTCAGTTTGTAGTGTTTTATTTTGGAAGTCGGTTGTTTTTTTTATATAAGTTTTTTTTTTTTTCACATGTTTAGTGGGTCAGTTTGCAATTTATCTAAGTTAAAATAACCTAATGTCTACTGCTCATCACCTTTTACAAAATATTGCTTTTCCCGATGCAGGGGCGTTAATAGTTGAGGAGTTCTCCTGGTAGAACTGGAATAATGGTGATTTCACCATAACACCATTGCACCACCATTGACCATTTGACCATTTGCATTGTGACGAGCATAAATTGCTTAGCAACCATATTAAAGTGTCTAATCGAATCGCAACTGTAAAATACTTAATATTAAGTAGTTCCGGTGGCCATTTGTGGTCTTCAGCATCAGTTCCACTTCACCAAACGGTGCTTTCCGAGAGCAAATGCATGAGTTACTATAAAAATAATGAAATCGATGTAGGTGTGCCTATAAAATTTGAGGATTTCCCTCGATTTCCATGGGATCCCGTCATCAGATTCTGACTTGGTGACAATGGGACCACCTCGAGAGCATACCCTTCCAAACAAAATCGGTCCACAATTGATGGAGTAATCGGTGAACAAACATAAACATACAGCCGAACATATAACCTCCTTCTTTTTGGAAGTCGGTTAAACAAAGAGGCTTAATTCGCCCAAAACCTTCCTTTTGTAATTGCAAAGATTGAAATCAGGGACCATTTTGGTTACCTATTGAAAGCGTTTTCGATAGGGTTTTTCTAAAATGGTAACCAAAATGGTCCCTGGGTAGAATAGAGATAGAATTAGTTATGCTACGCGTGCTGGGCGGATATCGAAATAACATAATATTATGGTTTTTTCATGTTACTGGGTTTCAAGTAGGTATAGAACCCATTGAAATGGGTTATCATGTAACCCTTTCACTGGGTTTCAAGTATAAAACCCATTCAAATGGGATAACATGTAACCCTTTCAATGGGTTTCTAGTATAAAACCTATTATATTCAATAGGTTACACCATGATAAAGGTAACCCATTGAAGGGGTACCCCTTCGAAAGGCTTAACCCTTAACCGGGGTTGTACGGTCCCTGATTGAAATAGACGTGGGCAGTTTATCAGTTGTAAATATAAGAAAACTGCTACAACTATAAGTGTATCAACTGTTAGATTACAATATTTAAATTTCTAAGTGGTGCCAGATGAGATAACACTAAATTCCACGCAGACGAAGTTGCGAGTAACAGCTAGTTTAATTATAAATGGCTTCCACAAAGCGGTAAGGGTTTGTAGTGTAATTAGAATAAACTCTTTTTAATTACGCCAGCACGGGTTTAATGATACCGAGAGAGAGAAATAAAAACATAATTAAATATTAACTTTGACACAAATTATAATAATTTAATATACTAAGTACCACAAACAGGCTTCTTTTTATTTAAGAATAAGCGTACACTTGATACAAAGCGTCCTATAAGTTTTCTTTATTGTTTTTTTTTTGTAACGGAAGTCCCGTAATTATCAGATCTAACTATTTGAGTTCCTAATTTACTAATATATTGGTGTCCATAAAAAAACAGCCCTTTCGCATTATAGATGGCAGATATGGGTACTTTTTCTTCTCTAAGCTTAGTTTCCTACTTAAATATTATTAAGCAAATTGGATGTTTGATGATAACTGCATTGCGGTCAGGTACCCACCTAGTTGCCTTTTGAAGGAACTAAGTCATGTGAACTTCTTTTACTCCAAGTAAATAATAGAAAAGAATTTAAAAGGTTTTTAGATACAGCAGCTTTGACAAAGTTCATAAAATAAAGTAAAATAATTGCAGGGGTGAATATAGACGCAAATTTAAAATGGATTTTAACCTTGAAATAATATAGTTTGTTGCCAACAAGGACAATTAATCGTTAATTATAGTACAGGTAACACATTATAGTCCTCTTTGGCAACAAAAGATATTATTTCAATGCCGATAAGGACCAGGCCCGGGTCGACGGCGCGTTGTGTTCCACGCGCGCCTCAAAGAGACGTCAGCACCAATTGACGGGGTCCGAAAGGGCCAATGCCTGCCAGGGTTACGAGCTTGTCCGAAAGGGATATCGTGACTGGCACACAGGCATCTGAAGGAACACGGTGGGTTTTAGTCAGTAAAAGTCTGACACTCCCTCTCGCTCCGCCCAGAGCGGGAGAAGTTATTTGATGATTTCCCACTAAAAAAAAAGGTGTCGTAAAAGGTTAGGCGACTAAGGGACTTACTAGAGAATGGGCAGCAGCGTTCTCTATGCATTTTAATACCATACTGCGATCGCCATACCATACCCGCCTGCCAATCGTGGCGATTATGGTCAATGTGCAGCAGTGGCCGTCTTTCGGCTGAAATAATAATAAAATTTATTCAAAAATATAAGATACAACGTCTACAGTTTTTCTTAAATCTACGTCAAATTCACGATGATTTGTGCTGAACTAGGAAATCCTGTGTTTCAGGCGATTGGAGGTAACTTTAGTTGACATAATAATCACATAGCTTAATAATATTTTTGGTAAAAAGGTATTTAAAAAAAATATAGTATCTTAACCTAGCTAACTAATTAAATAAAAAAAATTACAATACGAACAATATTTACTTTAGCACAAGTAATAACTTCTCTGTATCTTCATAGGACATAGTTTGAAGAGCTGATGATGATGATGATGATGATGATGATGATGATGATGATGACAATAATTGTGACGAAGAAACAGAAGCAGAGTGTGCGCCGATCTTGTGGTGTGTGTCCCGATCTTAAGCAAAGTAAAAGTCATGTAATTTTCATAAGGGTTGTATCCTTTCTCACACTGTTGAATACCGCTAAGTCGCCTCGACAATAAGAAATCACGGTCTGAGGCAGAATGACGTCTTTGCTAAGAAAATGCTTTAAGAGAAAATCAAAGCAGGCTAATGAGAGAGTAAGCAGTATTTAATTTATTATAAAATTAGGATGTTCTAATTAGCATTTGCTTTTGGAAGTACTTTACTAGTATTTCTGCGGTGAATGGATTGATTGCTTGCTATATATGAAAATAGCTTTGGTTCTAGGACATTCGAGGCAAACCGTGCCTCACGAGTCGGGAGATTTGATTTACTTACCTACACTAGCATTTTAATTAAGTGTACAGACGTCCAACCAAATACTGCATCCATAGTTTATTGTGAGGTATGATTATTCAAACATCGCCAAAGATAAAATTAAGGCTAGAATTTAGAGTAGGTAAGTAATATTCTGGTCTATAAAGAATTTTTTAACTTGAAAATCTTCTCTGTACAATAAGTAACATAAATGTTCCACTGTCCAACTAGGTGTACGGCAAGAGCGACTATGACGAGTCATACGTGACGACGAAGAAGGTGCTGGGATGGGTGAAAATCCGCATGACACATAATATCTCCGAGCAGACCACGTACGTATTGCCAGCCCGTAGAAATATAAAAAAGTCTCTCTTATATCATATGACCCAGCCCGATATCCATGTTTGGCAAGCCGATGGAGAAGCGAGCCAAATACCTAGGTGTGATCCTTGACCATCACCTTATCTTCAGTGGTGGCTCGTTCGGGCGCCGCGTTCGCTCTCGGTAGGCTCCATTTCATATTGACCGAACGCAGTAAATTGTCACTGAAGTGCAAATTTTGCATTTACACCGCGGGCATCCGTCCCTTCATGAACATGCTTGCGTTGTCTTCGCACACGCTAAACCACACCATCTCCATAGGATGCAGACCCTCCTGAATCGTTTCCTTAGAAAGGTCACGGGTCCTTCTATGTTCGCAATTTGCGTCTACACTTATAGATCTCAAAATGCCCACCATCCAGCAGTTCATAAAATGCCTCTCAAAGCGTTTCTTCGACTTTGCTAATATTAGGCACCCCAATCATCTGATTGCGGCTTTGCGGCAGCCGCCCGATACAGTCCCTCCTGCATAAGTAGGATTCTCTGTCCGAAGCTTACTCTCTCCATTCTCGATGACACCACAACCCTCCTCCAGGAGGGTAGTAGGACCACCGGCACTGTACCAAACCAAACCAGAATCCTTCTGTCCTCGCCGTCGAAGCCTGCCGCAACATCCGTCCATACCCGCCCCGACCCTTGCTTGGCCCCGCTGGGCCTTTAGTCGTCCCCTAATATTATTAATCCGATCCAGCCAGTCCTTTGCTGTCCTCCCCCAGCGCTCCCTAAGCCGAGGTCCGTACCACACAGAGGATGCCATCAGCGTGTGGTCGCTTAGTTTATAAGTTTGTGCCCCGGCTGGAGGCCTTAATTTATTGAAGAGGCGCCCACAGGAATGTCCGGCTAAGCAGATGACAACCGCCTAGGTTGGCCTGCGAGATGCCATTTAGTATAAAAAACTTATGTATGTATACTCGATTGTCCCTTCTCCGTGAAGAAAGTGATGACAACCAGAGTGGTTTTAAGTGAGGTAAAAATCCGACCCTCTCCTGCTTATCCCTAAAGCCCGAGCACATTTTGAAGGAAACAAAAAAAAATATGTAGTTTTAGCAGCGTATCGCATCCGGATAGAACCTCAATCCTGATATCAAATACTTTACCATCTATAACAAAATGAGCAATCATGGTCTATAGGTAGTAGGTAAGGTGTCTTGTGCAACTTCAATAAATAAAACAACTCAACGGGTTAATGTTGTGATGAGCACTTTCCTACGATACATAGTGACCAGCAATTAACTAGTATTCTCGAGCCTAACACCAAAACTGTGCCACTAATTTACTTGAGTACCATAATCTTGAGTACTTTCACTAAAAGATTACCCAGCTAAAAAAGATGATCATGATTTTTGTTCGCGTTTCGACACCAGCAAATGGTGGAATAGGTTCTACTGGTTCGAGCTGATGAACCTGCTCCTGGGGAGTCTCTCGGAGCTGGTCGGCATGGTGATGACGGTGTACGAGGCGCAGACGTTCCGCGACACCATCGAGGTGTTCCGTATGATGCCCTGCGTCGGATGCGCCGTGTTATGTGCGTACCACTTTCTTTCTGGGGTTTTCTAACTTAAAAAACATTGCTCGGTCACTACTCACTGGGTGAGGTTACTTCATCGAGAATAATGAAGACTGAACTCGACCTTACTGAACATGTTTTTATCGTAATACATTGGACCCTTGGCATCATCTTTCTCGTCTACCCTACTTTACTGCAGCGGTAGTACCATATTTACGTCCAGTTTCTGGGACGAAAATCAACACAAACATTATTTAGTTATTAAACGCAATCGCACTTGTGTTTAATTTTGACGCGTCTACCATTTTCGTTCCAAAAACATGGCAAAGGAAACATGGTGATGTGATAAAATATAAATAAATAAAGTGACAGCGAGCGGCGGCCTACGTAATCAACCGGCCAAGTTCGTGTAAGACCACGTAGAATGAAAGGTTCCGTAATTGGGATGAATTTATCTCAAGAACAAACTTAACATTGTAGTTGATAATCATGTTCTCACGTACATTCCAACTACAAATTTAAGTTAGTCGACTATTACTCGTTAACTTGTAAAGCCTACTTAGTTGTGATAGTTTTATTTTTTATACTCCTCCCGTGATTTTTTTATATAACCAAAAACAACCATTTAGCTGGCACGTACTTGACTTGACTTGACTCGTGCTTGCCTCTAACAAAAATTAGCCCTTTAAAGTTTAATATTACGCAAACGGATCCCTGAATCGAAAAATGATTTTCACAGACCCGCAATATTTTTGACCACTTGGTCGGCGTTTTTAATATCTACAGCACAATCAACATATTATAATGTGACACAGACCTCCCACTGCTGGAACACAGACCTCCTCTCGGTGAGATCCCAGTGATTACCCAAATTACAGCTTTCTGGTACTAAGAATATCTGAGCTAAGCCGCGGACAGATAGACAGACATACGGACATGGCGATACTATAAGGCCGCTTGTAGACTCCCGTTTTTTCCATCGGACCACGGACCGTGTTTTTCATATTTGTACGAGTTGGACACCGGTCCGGCCTCCGGTGCATGTACACACATTCATTATAAGCCATACAACACTGCGAGTCCAGCAAAATAAACGGTCCGTTGTTCGGTGAAAACAACGGACGTCTACAAGCGGACTTAGGGTTCCTTAGTGACTATACGAAACCCTTAAAGACAGAGCTTAAAAAAACACACACACACACACACTTTACTGGCAACTTTTGTGACCAAACGCTTGTTTACAATAATTATTTAATTGAACGCAGCAATTTTCAAGTCCATCAAGATGGTGATCCACCGCCCCGTGTATGAGAATCTGGTGAACGAGCTGCGAGACATGTGGCCGGAGGGAGAGGTATCTGATGAAGAGCATGACATCATCAAGGGAGCGCTCAAACAGCTCAGCTTTATAGTTAAAGGTACGCTAAATTATGGAACTCAGAAGGAGGTAGGCAGGAGACCTGGCAAGGCGCAGTGATGACAGGACATTGTTGCCATTGGGAGTGAAACATGGATATAGGCTATCATAGGAGCGGAGCGTGGGGATTGGTACAAGAAGAGAGAGGGCTATGTACAGCAGTGATTGAAGTAAGGCCTGTGTATGATGATGATGAATGTTATCTCTGTGTGAGAGTGATTCTCGCTCCTGAGATTACAGGTACTTTCCATCTCAATTATTATGAAGCCACGATGAACTCTAGGGTAACCCTAAAATACGATGAGTTATCCGATTTCAAAAGAAATTATTATTCTTACAAACTTAAAGTTACAGTCGCTCACAATGGGCCTGATCAGCAGGCTAAAAGTCACCCAAAGGGCAATTGGAGTTTCCCTGCGGGATCGAATCAGAAATGAAGAGATCCGCAGGCGAACCAAGGTAACCGACATAGCCTGAGGAATTGCCAAGCTTAAGTGGCAGTGGGCAGGGCACATTGCTCGCAGAACTGATGGCAGATGGGGCTGAAAGGTTCTGGAGTGGCGACCGCGTACTGGAAGACGTAGCGTTGGGAGGCCTCCTACAAGGTGGACCGATGACCTTGTGAAGGCCGCACGTATCCGCCGGATGCGGGAAGCACAGAACCGGTCGAAGTGGCGGTGCTTGGGGGAGGCCTATGTCCAGCAGTGGACGTCTTTCGGCTGAAATGATGATGATCATTATGACAAAGTTACAAGCCATGTGCCCGATGTAATTTCCTGTCGGCAAAATGTTCGGCCGGTCCGGTTCGGCTTCCAGTCTAAACGGATGCAGCTGAATACCAGTATTTTACATGGAGCAACTGCCTGGTTGTCAAACTTTCGGTTTTCTGACGACCCGTAACGACTGTCAAAGATCCACGAATGACAGCAGGGATGATCGACCCTTGCGGCTGGTATAACTAGCCACAAGCGCCTCATACAAACTACAATCCCCTATTTAACCACGCTAACGTTCGTTATTCAAGAAACTTTTGTGGCAAATTTCATGCTTCTAAACCCAGCAGTGTGATTCCGTGTGGTGCCGGACATAAATAATAGCACCATCCTATTTCTTCCCGTGGGTGTCGTAAAAGGCGACTAAGGGACTTACTAGAGTATGGGCAGCAGCGGTTCTCTATGCATTATAACACCATACTGCGATCGCCAACCCATCTGCTAAGCGTAGCGATTATGGCAACCCTCCTATTGGTGGAGGCCTATGTCCAGTAGCGGACGTCATTGGGCTGAAATGATGATGATGATGAAACCCAGCAGTTTAGGCTGTGTGTTGTCTGTCAGTTAGTGGTTGAATATTTTTTATAAATAGTATGTAGAAGTTCTTTCATTGAAACGCCCCGCTGCCGCTCTTAATTTGTGGCTAGGACAGAGGTATAAAAACCACCCCGTTGATTTCAACACAACCTATTTTTGCCTGCTCCTGTTTCCTTCCCAGGTTATTACTGGTGTAACAACGCGCTATTGATCAGCTTCCTCTCGCCGCCATACTTCATCAGCATCGCGCGCTACTGCGGCTACGACGCGCCCATGAGCCTGCAATTCTTCTTCTGGCTGCCCTACGACCCCTTACAGCCTATCTACTATGAGATCACGGTCGTTATGCAGAGCTGGCAAGGTTAGTAATATTGTTTAGAAGTGCAATTTTGAGATAGAGGACAATCGTCAAATTCGACTCGGCTAGGCAGCGTCCAGGAACTACGCAATATCTTCTCGTCCTAAAAAGCGTAGTGTCAAAGGACTAAAGTCTTTGTCAATGCGTGTTACTGGAATGATGTCAACGACAAGGTGAACCGACATCCAGATGAACTGGTGAACGTCAAGGGAATCCACTGGATGCATGGTGCTAACGACCGGTCGTTGAAGCATGCTTGAGGGAGTTTCTTTTCGCTGAATAATGATAACACCGTATGATATCTTTCAGCTGAATAATGGATCAGAGAACCTCACAACTAAGCCACGTCACTCCATATATAAATTGGTGTTATGTTGGTTGCCAGGGATGGTGGCGATCTGGTGCAACGTGGCGTGGGACATGTTGTTCTGCCTCTTCCTGTGCCACATCACCACGCAGTTCGACCTGCTAGCCAGACGTGTGCGGCGCTTGTTCTACGTCACGGTCGACCAGCAGCTCATCGGGTCTTATGCGATGGGTTAGTACTTTAGTACAGCTGGACCTATACTTACTTAAGAAAATATGTTCCTATTCCTAACACTTACTTACAAAGATTAGTGCTTAGTGCGTGATGCTGAATTCTACATTGCAATTGGTCAGATGGTGTAGTTGATTTTGGTGCAGTGATTGTTAGCGCGACTGCTGAGATCTAGGGTTCGATCCCTTGGGTCCAGGCGTGTTATTGAGTTTCTTCAATCGAAGATACAGTCTTTTACGTGGACATATTAGTAACGTGGATATACTGACTCCACCTAGACGCCTGCTGCATGGCCGCATATTTATGAATATTTTCTTCTGTAATGCTTGTATAGCCAACTCTTGGTTATTGCATTTTTATAAAGTATACCTACTTTGCGTAGCTAGAGTCAGCGAAGAAATGCTTCGAACTGAGGGCGAAAGAGTGAAGTCTATCGACGCCAATTACTGGGAGGCAAGGCATCAGAAGGAGATCACAGAAATTGTGCTGAGACATCACGCGTTGATCAGGTAACTAGTGTGTAGAGTGATTTACGAATGGTTGACAGTCACACTGTTACTTGCTAGGTCCAATCCAAAGTTGTCTACAACCAGTCACTACATCTGCCCGGGCCAAAAACAAATGAAACAAGTTTTTCATCTTGGAACCAACTCTTGAATAGGGCTAGAATTTGGAGAACTATAATAATTAACCCAGTAACTGCCGATTTGAAGAGCAACCTAGCCTACATCCTTATACCTTGCAGGTTGACAGGCGACGTGGAGAAAATGTTCAGTTTCGCGCTACTGATAAACTTCATGAACAGCTCCATCATCATCTGCTTCTGTGGATTTTGTTGCGTGGTTAGTGTTATTTGGCCATTCATCAATAGTTTATATTCGGAGTTATTTTTAGGGTTCCGTAGTCAAAATCATCATCATCATCATTTCAGCCGAAAGACGTCCACTGCTGGACATAGGACTCCCCCAAGCACCGCTACTTTGACCGGTTCTGTGCTTCCCGCATCCAGCCGATACCTGCAGCCTTCACAAGGTCATCGGTCCACCTTGTAGAAGGCCTTCCAACACTACGCTTTTCAGTACGCGGTCACCACTCCAGAACCTTTTGACCCTATCGGCCATCAGTTCTGCGAGCAATGTGCCCTGCCCACTGTCACTTAAGCTTAGCAATTTTTCGAGCTATGTCGGTTACCTTGGTTCGCCCGCGGATCTCTTCATTTCTGATTCGATCACGTAGGGCAACTCCAAGCATAGCATTAATAGCATTATTATTATTAGCTCCATCGCCCTTTGGGTGCTTTTAGCCTTCTGATAAGGCCCATTGTGAGCGACCACGTTTCAGTGCCATAGGTCATCACTGGCAACATACACTGGTGAAAGACTTTCGTCTTGAGACACTGCGGTATGTGGGACGAGAAGATATTGCGTAGCTTCCCGAACGCTGCCCAGCCGAGTCGGATTCGACGATTGACCTCTTTCTTGAAGCTGGACCTACCTAACTGGACAGTTTTTCCGTGGTAAACATACTCGTCCACAACTTCGAGTGTAGCGTCTCCGATCTTCATGAGAGTGGGTGTTACATGGGCATTTGACATGACCTTTGTCTTATCCATGTTCACACTCTTTCGGAAGCTCTACTGAGATCATCGAGCATTGTACTGAGGTCTTCCACAGTAGTCAACAAGGAACCCTTATTAGTAATTTAGTAGTTAGTATAAAGGTTCAATTTTTTCTTTTTGAGTCCTAAACGGAATCCTAAACCTTGAGTTCATTTTTAATCTGCACAAATATGTCGCACATTATCAAATTGTTGTTATACAGTTAATCGAGGAATGGAACGAGGCGGCGTATAAGTCTTTCTTAGTGACGGCACTGGCACAAACCTGGCTGCTGTGCTGGTATGGCCAGAAACTCATTGATTCTGTAAGTATTAGAACCTATTCAATCTGCATGCCTACATATACTGATGATCTTAATATTGGAAATTAGCTGCATTCCTACCTCGTTGGTTTAGTGGTCGCAAGCATTTCTGTTGAGCTGGTCGTGGGTTCGGTTCCAAGGTCGGGTAGTGTTATTAGCTTTTCCATCGGGAAATTCTCTCAAAATGTGGGTACGTTATGTTTTAGCTACATTCAATTAAATCTGTTTGCGACAGAGCAAGCGGTTGGCGGATGCCCTGTACGACTGTGGCTGGTACAACGGCTCCAAGAGAGCCAAGAGTGCAGTGCTGATCATGCTTCACAGGTGAACTTCACAATATTTATCTATGTTAATTTTCTCAAACATCTTTCTGTTCTGTTGGCGGTTAAGCATTCAGAAAGGCGGCAACGTCGCAAATAGCTGTCAAGTAATTTCCTGTTTTGTTTGATTAATTTGCCAATATTACTGAATGAAACTATGAAATATCGGTCTGTTAGTGCACTAATATATTGATTAGTAGCTAGTGCCCACCATTTCGTTTTCGACCCAGGCTCAGTCTCGACATAGGATAGCGATCGCTTTACGACCGAATTCGATCGCAAAGTTCTAATGGGATCTCTAGACGGTAAAAATTGTTTAATAAGCACACAGTATTTTTGACCGTCTAGGGACTCTATTACGACTTTGCGACCGAATGCGGTCGTAAAGCGATCGTTAAGTATGTCGAGACTGCAGGCCCTGGATGAAAAGTGTCATACTTACGTGTTTCTCCAGGTCCCAGGCTACCTACTTATCTAAAATTTCAAAACGATCCTTTCAGCCATCTTTGCGTGATTGAATACCAAACAACCAAACATACACCGCCTTATTACAAAACAAGATTTATATTTGACATGGCTTAAACCATGGAGCCAGTTTTTGTAATAAGAACGTAACAGTGATTGAAATACCGTTCTTTTTACAAAACTGAAAACTTAGTTCGGTACTAAGTTGTCAGTTTTGTATTAGAAACTTTACCATAGACGGAATAAAGTTCGAAATTCAATAATGGCTCCATGTTTTAAACCCGGGTCTGAAGATAAACCTTGTTTTGTAATAAGGGGGACAGAGTTTCACATCTATTAAAGTTCGTAGGACGAATTGCAATAATTGTTATCGTAACACTGAATATTTAGTTCCGAGCTTATTAAGCATTAGAAAAGCTTCCTAATGCTTTTTTTTTACACACACTTTATGCACCCTTAATACTATTGACATTCATCATCATCATTTCAGCCGAATAACGTCCACTGTTGGACATAGGCCTCCCCCAAAGGGGGGGTTTGCCATAATCGCCACGCTTGGCAGGCGGGTTGGCGATCGCAGTATGGTGTTAAAATGCATAGAGAACGCTGCTGCCCTTATCTAGTAAGTCCCTTAGTCGCCTTTTACGAGACCCACGGGAAGAAATAGGGTGCTATTCTTAACGTCCGACACCACACAGACGAGACTATTGACATTATTCTGTAAGATTAGCTGCAAGAAACAACGAATATTACGAGTTTATTCTATTTTAGTGGGTGTCGTGTGGTGCCGGACGTAAAGAATAGCACCATCCTATAACTTTCCGTGGGTGTCGTAAAAGGGACTTACTAGAGAATGGGCTGCAGCGTTCTCTTGGATGCATTTTAATATTTTTAATACCATATTGCGATCGCTAACCCCTGTCAAGCGTGGCGATTATGGCAAACACCCTCCTTGCGGGAGGCCTATGTCCAGCAGTGGACGTCTTTCGGCTGAAATGATGAACGATAGTCATTGATGTATTAAATAGGAAGATAGGCCACTCTCTAACATCACGTAAATATTAAATGGACCCGATGTCGTGCGTCATGTGCTCGACAACCGAAATAGAGAGACATATTACGCGGGCTATAGCGGGAACGAGATAGCAATAATTGTCACTGTTACGTAGTTTTTTTCCGAGTTGTTATGGGACAACTCGGAAACAAACTACGATTCGGGTATTCCCCGCAAACCGAGAGTAATGTAGATCGATTGTGTTCTTTCCCCTAATTTATGCGGTCCACATCGAGGAGCGCGTACCATATCTTCCGATTTAATACATCAATGATGAAGATCATGTTTGCATTTTCAGAGCTCAAGAGGGAGTTTACGTGACGACATATGGATTTTCAGTTATTTCACTGGCCAGCTACACCACGGTAAATGTTGATTGTACAAGCTTTTCCCTCCCGAATTGTTTCATAGCCTACATTCTCTATTATTAATTTGTTTCTGTGTATTTGCAGATAATAAAGACAGCATGGTCTTACTTCACCTTGCTTCTCAACTTTTTTAAACAAAGCGTTTGATACAAAAATAGGTGTTTTAGCTACAGCCTTAGTACTGCTTGTTAGAGATGAATTTATTTAATTTAAAATATTAAATAAGCGTAATTTTTGAATCTTCAATCACTTAAGATTTAGTAGTTGGTTATTAAAAGTAGTAACAAACATAAAAATCTTTTATTTTAAATATAAAAAGTATCATTGTATAAAGATATACAACATGTCCCAGAATTAACGCAAAACCTCTTAAGGGGTCATTGTTCTCATCATTATTTAAACTACATACTGTCACCCAAAGATATCCCGAAGTGTGGAAGTGTACACACGGCTACACATCAAGCTATACATTTCCAGTATAAACTGATCTCGCATTGTATAAGATTTCCGTACAATGAGAGGTCAGCTGATACTGGAAATGTATAGCTTGATGTGTAGCCGTGTGTACCTCTACTTATTATGTTGTGTTTGATGTTGATAATTAAATTACTGCAGTATGTTAAACTTGTGTTTTATTCAGTACACTTATAATGGTACCTATACACTCTTTTCACTAAGGCATAACAGTAGATTACATCGCTGTACCACTGTTTAGGAAATCAGCTCAAGCGCCAACTGTGAATCATTATTATCATCGGTCCATCTGTTTGAGAGCATTCCACGCTAGTCCGCTGTCGTGTCTAACGATCATCGGTTCTTGTAGACGAAAGTCTGCCATCTAGAATGAAAAAGGTTATTAAATAAAACAGCCACCACAACACAGCACACAAACAGTGCACAATTAATAATAATAACATTCTACAAGACTAAATCAAATTCTAAATATTTATTTTATTGTATTTTAAAATATTAATTGTGTAAATTGTGCAAAATATTAATAGTGTAAATTGTGCAATATATAATATAAAAATATATCATCATCATCATCATTGCAGCCGAAAGACGTCCACTGCTGGACATAGGCCTCCCCCAAAGGGGAGGTTTTCCATAATCGCCACTCTTGGCAGGCGGGTTGGCGATCGCAGTATGGTGTTAAAATGCATAGAGAATGCTGCTGCTCATTCCTAGTATGTCCCTTAGTCGCCTTTTACGACACCCACGGGTAGAAATGGGGAAGTGCTATTCTTAACGTCCGGCACCACACAGACAATTAAATATATATACATATAACTTAAAACCAAATATAAATACTTATATAAAATATAAATATCATAAAAGCAAATGATACTTTTTTAATGATTTTTTAACAAAAAGCTCCTTCGTTCTCTCTCCTATTAAAAAATTACTTTGCTGTGCCCGACAGGGTCAATAATTGATTCAATGTTTTAACATACCAATGTACACATTATGGATTACAATAAAGTATTGTATCATGCATATTTAACATTACTGAAATCTGAATCCGTATGCTACCACTTCAGTAGTAGGTACAACTTCAGATTCAAAGTACAATATACAGTGGAAAAACAAAAAAAGGTTAAAAATCAAAACACTTACAGTATTCTCAGTATATCACAATCTGCTTGAACACTGTTTATTTCCAAAAACGCAACATTTTATTGTAAACGCGCAAATGTGTGCCATTTTCATATATCTCTATGTATATTTCCACCATGAGTAGCACTAGGTATGCTGAGAACACAGTCACTCCAGTCCAGGTCCTAGTCTTAGGATTACTGTAACAAAACCTAGGACTTTTATCCATAGTCGTTTATATTTAAACCTATGTTTTGAAACAAACTGCAGTTTGGCACTGAATCAATGCGGGATTGTTTATTTTTAGCGAAGCATGTTGGAGTATGGTTTGTATGTGTGTTTATCAAGGTATACAACTATTCTGTTTACGTAACTGTCTTATTGATCTAGTGGTAGCAAGCGCGACTGTTGAGGGTAGGTTCCTCTTCCTAGGTTCGATCCTCGGCTGCCCGGAGTATTACATTACATGCGACGTGTCATGAGTAGTCATGACTGGCGATAAGCGGTTAATCCATACCCCACTACCGCGTACCTATCTCTATTCTGTGTTCAAACGGCCGAGCACGGGCGTGCCAAGACGTTTGTGAGAAGACATGATAAATTATGTCTTGTCAATTTGTACTAGCATTTTAAGACAAAACGGTTTTATCGCTCAAACTGTGATTAAATGTTGACTTAAGTCATGTCACATGTAGGCCGTGTTCGCCCCGCGCGCAGGTCGAAACACACACGGGTTGCGCATAATCACATTGATTTTGTAATACGGCACATTCCCATAAAATCACGTGTTTAGTTAGCGTCAATTAAACACTGTTATGTAATTAACTGCCAGATAGCCTTTTATACCGTTAAAGATTATATTGAGGACAAAAAGGCTTGGGATTGGGCTGCTCTATTTTTTTTATTGAGGTGGTTTATTTTTATTTTTTGATGTTTTTTTTCCAACTTTTATTATTTTATATAAGTCCATTTAATTATTATTTTATACACAATGACAAGACTATTTACTTGTAAAGTATTATATTATATTATTTTAATGATTGTGAATGTGAAGACTATGATGTGGGTTATTGTTTTTTTTTCCTTTTTTATTCTCAGTTAGTGTTAATCATGGTCTGGCAGTTTGAGTAATTTATGCGGCCTACCCAAATGTCCTTTCTTTGGTCGCATCGTTGAGTTCCTTAAGTTCTAAGTAGAGCTTCACGATTACTGACAAATGCGTGCACTGACTGGTCTGGTGATCCTCGTCCACTCAATCTGTGTGGTTCTTTCCTCAAAAGCATTCAGACACCAATCTACATGGCCTTTACATGACCTGACCAAGATTATGTCTGGACTTTTAAAGAGACTGTGACCTCTGAGTTTGTTTCGGCCTTTCTTCTCAGAGTACTCAGATAGGAAACGCCGACCTCATCTAGTTTTTAAAATATGATTGACGTGTAAAAGTGTTTGTACAAACGTACTTACAGAAATAAAAATCGTTTATCATTTAACCCTTGTTTTGTTTTTACAAAACTGTCAGTTTACGGTTTGCCTACATATCAGAGTTAACGGTTTGTCTACAGATTCATGGATGACCTTTAGTCACCTAATATCATCCATTATTACATAGGTCCTTGACCGTGACCTGTCTCATTACGAGTATTGTTGGATTTATGTTATAACCGTATGGCATTAAGCTGTGTTAACAAACTTAACATGATCAATTCTGTAAGTTCATCCGGAAACTGACTTTTGCAAAATGTCATGAGAAATTTCGTCCTTACGTATTTTTTTTTGTTATTTGGGTTGGGTTTGCTCTTGACCTTAGTCTAGGTCAGAGGTGACAGATACAAAGTCAACGATAAAGTGAGCTTACCCAGAAGAAGCCTGTGCACTCTCACTTTGAAGAAAAACACAGACGGAGGCAGAGAGTTCCACTCCCTTGCTGTGCGCATTATAAAGGACATTTGGAAACGCTTAGTGCGAATTGGTGGAATAGCAACCAGAAAGGGATCAGTGCGTCTAGATGACCGATAATAGAAGGGGGCCGGTGGAATGAGTTCGTGGAGCTCTTGGGCTCACTCACCGAAGTACAATCTGTAGAAGACCGACAAGTAGGCAACCTTGCGGCGATGGGCCAAGCTATGAAACTTGGCATCCACCAGTTTTACGTCGCCAATGAGCCTCTTAGCTCTGCGTTCCACCGAGTCAAGTGCGGCAAGTTTGTATTTAGCTGAGCCATCCCAAAGTTGGCTACAATACTCCATGCAGGATCGGACCTGCACTTTATAAAGGGTCAAAAGCTGTCCAGGCGTAAAGTATCGCTTCACCCTATTTAGGATGCCCAGTTTCATGGCCGCAGTTTGGGCTTTGTACTCGATGGTGGCGCCGAAGTTGAGACTAGATGTCAACTCCATGCCTACGAGCTCGAGCCGACCGGAACCGATGTACCCCGAAAAGTAGGAGCTTGGTAAAAAAAATGTGTGTACTTATAGAAAACTAGACGTACTAGTCAAAAATAATAACACGGCAAAATTTCATTAGGTATCATTGCTGGATATTTAATTATAAATGGCTTCCACAAAGCGGTAAAGGGTGTGCAGTGTAATTTGAATTTAAAACTCTTTGTAATTACGCCAGCACGGGTTTAATGATATAGAGAGAGAAATAAAAACATAATTAAATATCAACTGTGACACAATAATAACACAAACAGAGGCTTCTTTTTGTTAAGAGTAAGCGTACACTTGATACAAAGCGCATTATAAGTTTTCTTTAGTTTTTTGCTTCAAGTAACGGAAGTTTCGTTGCCTACCACATCCTGTATGAATGAATGAATGAAATACACTGACCCCAGCGTGGTTGAACCAGACTCGATTGCTCGAATGAACCCAAAGATTCACCCTGGCCCCTGAAGCCTCATGTTTCCTAAGAATCATAAGGGACTACAGAGACCATTGTATATCGAAGAGTAGACGTAGGTAGTAGTGCCCTTGGGATATGGAAGGATTATTAGAGCCGTACCAGATATGCATCCTACAGTTACCACATCCAGTAGGTAATTTACTAATACAGGAAAAGTTTTTAACCAGTGCGCAATTTTTTTTTGGTGGTGTTGTATCAGTTACTTTCATTAATGCTACGGCTACAGTGTCGCGATAACGCGAACTTACTTCGCGCACTCACTCTCGCATTTGCTTAGTCTCGCTGTAAAACAGAGGTTATAGGTAATTAATTTAATATAGGTTTTCCTGTAATCTATAATTGATTACACAAATGCCTGAAGTCTATGGTCTTAAAAATAACATTGTAAATCACTCAATATTGCGCATACAAACATACATTTGCAGTTGGAATGTATGGGGGACCATGTTTTTTAAATACAATGTTAAGTTTGTTCTTGAGATAGTCATCAAAAATACGCAACCCTTCATTGTGCGTGGTTCAACACGCACTTGGCCGGTTTTTTTTGTTTTTGTTATGTTCCAATGAAACTGAAATAGAACTGCTTGAGAACTCAACCATACCCAACATCATGTATGAAGAAATCGAAACTGCTTTAGATACCCAAAAGGAAGACAAAGCTCCAGGACCTGATGGCATAAATAACGAACTCTTAAAACAAACTAAGTTAAAGATAGTGCCTATCCTCACAGAAATCTTCAAAGAGGTCATCAACGCTGAGACTATTCCACGACAATGGACTGAATCAACATAATTCTACTGTTTAAAAATGGGGGACGTACAATATAGAAAACTATAGGCCCGTCAGTCTTATGTCCAACCTATATAAAATATTTGCAAAGATTCTACACAAAATAATAGAACGAAAACTGGACGAACAACAGACAATAGAACAAGCAGGCTTCCGTAAGGACTACTCAAGTGCTAGAACCATATCAACGTCGTAAGACAAATTATAGAGAAATATGCCGAGCAACCAACTTGTATTATATAGCATTCATTGATTACAGCAAAAGCATTTGACTCATTAATACATGTACAGACGCCAGCAGGTCAACCTACCCGAAACTGTCAAATTTTCTCAATCAACCTTGAACCTTATGATGTAGGTATAAAGTTGAAAATCTATTAAAGAAATTTGACGGATTATAGTAGCTTGATGTGCTGGCGTCTGTACGAAGATCTAAGAAGCACTAAAATAACTTAGGGAATCGAACACAAATATACACCGTGGCATTTTAATCGTCTTACAACGGCAGCCCACTTCCATGTATCCAATGACTAGTAATCATTTAAAAAAGTAAAACAATATTAATATTTTTACATATGTTTTTTTTTTTTTCATATTATTCATTACGACGCTTGATGTAGTTTGAAACACCCTGTTATTAGCGCGGTGCGAGCCTTGCACTCAATTCGCGCCGCGTGCGCCTTCGTCCTGAGTTGCCCCTTTGAGTACTTGCCCCTCGCCCACGTGGTTCTCGTCCGGCAGTTTTGGGCGCTGCACGCTGGGTTTCCCCTTCGCGTACTCGCGGCTGGTCGCGTGTTTCCACGTCCGGTCACTTTTCGCGCTGGGTTACCCCTTTGCGTACAGTGGTTTGTTGCGTACTTCCTCTTCGGCAAGAGCAGTATACCTAGTAAAAATAACTTTATAGCTGCGAGGCCAGAATGAGATGCCATGACGTCTCGTTGCTAGTCCAGGTTGAGATGCCGCTGTCACTTTGTAAAAGCAGATTGCAATGCCATATGCCACGCTGCTAGGCTAGATTGGGATGGCCTGCCACGCTGCGAGATTAGAAGTTACGCGTGATCGATGCGGTAATGTTTTATTATACTACATTTCAAAAAGATATTAAGCAGTCAATTTTCCATCTAAGTAATTAATTTTACCATTTAAAATTGCGACGAAGAAACAGCAGAGTGGTGTGTGCGCCGATCCTATGCAAAGTAAAATGCATGTAATTTTCATAAGGGTTGTATTCTTTCTCACACGGTTGCGTGATTAAGACTGCAATTATACCTACCGCTTAGGTGCGCCTCAATATAAAACAATAGGAAATCACAGTCTGAGGCAGAATGACGTCTTTGCTAAGAAAATATTACAAGAGAAAATCAAAGCAAAGGGCTAATGAGAGAGTAAGCAGTACCTATTTAATTGATTAAAATTAGGACGTTCTAATTAGTATTTGCTTTTGCAAGTAGGTTTGCTAATAATTTCTGAGAATGGGTTAATTGCTTGCTTTTTATGAAAAAAAAACGCAGTTTCGAGGCAAATCGTGCCAAAATATCGCAAATCGCAAAACCTAAATTCAAAATCTATGGCAAAAGCACATCTCAGGATGATCCTCATGAGTCGGGAGGTTTGATATACTTACCTACACTAGCATTTTAATTAAGTACAGACGTCCAACCAAATCATACTTTAAATGGTTTAATGTAATGGTGTAATACTTGTATTTATTCAAACATCGCCAAAGCTAAAATTAAGGCTAGAACTTAGAGGAGGTAAGTATTATTCTGGTCTGTAGACAAAATTTCTAACTTGATAATCTGCAATACATAGAATAACCTAAATCTTCCAACTGTGCAACTAGGTGTACGGCAAGAGCGACTATGACGAGTCATACGTGACGACGAAGAAGGTGCTGGGATGGGTAACCATCCGCATGACACATAAAATTTCCGAGGAAACCACGTATGTATTAAGCTCGATTGTCGCTTCTACGTGAAGAATATAGGTACATTTAGCAGATGATAACAACCAGGATGGTTTTAGTGAGGTAAATCCACCCTGCTCGCACGGTCTTATCCCCAAAGCCCGGAAGAGGTTTCCCCCGAAAACAAAAAAAAAAAATACTTTTAGCAGCGCGCAGCGTATCGAATCCGGATAGAACCAATCCTGATATTATAAGTTTATAACCAATGAGCAAGTACCTAAGGTCCTGCCAGGGCTCCAGGTTTGTCTGAAAGGGATATAGTGGCCCTGGCACACGGCAACAGAAGGAACAAGGGTGGGTTTTAGTCAGTAAAAGTCTGACACGCTCTCCCGCTCCACCTAGAGCGGAAAAAGTTATTGAAAAATCCTACTCAAAAAAAAAAGGTAAGTAAAAGTGTCTTGTGCAACTTCAATAAATAATATAACTCAACGGATTAATGTTATGATGAGCATCACTTTCCTACTATCAAGGCCTACAATTAACTACTATTCTCGAGCCTATACGCCTGTTCTGAGCCACTAATTTACTTGAGTACCTAAATCTTGAGTTTATTTTCACTGCAAGATTACCCAGCCTAAAAAAGATGATCATGATTTTTGTTCGTGTTTCGACACCAGCAAATGGTGGGATATGTTCTACTGGTTCGAACTGATGAACCTGCTCCTGGCGAGTCTCTTGGAGCTGGTCAGCATGGTGACGACGGTGTACGAGGCGCAGACGTTCCGCGACACCATCGAGGTGTTCCGTATGATGCCCTGCTTCGGATGCGTCGTGTTATGTGCGTACCCACCGGCACATTCTAAATTTGTTAATGCACTAAGAATGTTCTTTTGTCATAACATTTGATGAAACAACACCAACAACAACATATTCTTTAACATTATTCTCGACGAAGTAAGAAGTTCGTGGAGAATAATGAAGACTGAACTCGACTTTACTCGACCAAGTTTTATAGAAAGGTAACATATTTCTTGTCTACCAACCTACCTAAAGGCTTCTACATACTGGCGCGACACGCGACGCGACACAAAGGCACCGCTCGTCGCGCGACATGCGGGGCCTTATTTATAGTGTCGCGTCGCGTATTGCGCCGGTTTGTTTCCAGCGACGGTAACTACCACAAACGAGCCGAGCGACGCGACGGCGACGGTTATCCCAAAAAAAGTCAGAGCTTAAAAATAAACGTATATTTTATTTTAAACCTGCTGCTGTTTAGTTGTTTATAAAAAGGAACTTAAAAGTTAATAGTAGATTGTTATAGGTACAAGGGGCTAAAATGACCAATTATATATGAGGTAGTTTTACTCCCGAACTTTAGCGAGGGAGTAAATAGTAACCGAGTTATAATGTTAGCGCCGTGTGTTACACTATACTTTTCACTACGATTGCGAGAAAATAAAATAATCCAATACACCTTGACGGCAACAGATTGAAAATTATTTCTTTTCCTTTCTCTTCCATCTGCAAATACGGGTCTCCATTCTCACTAGATGATGACATTTTCACTGTTGTAAAATAAATTATGGTCATCAATTCAATTTCTAATTAGAGAAAAAAAATCTAAAGATTTCGTGCATTTTTTTTTTTCTCCTGTAGCCGTAACCAAGGAACATATTATACAACATTAGTTTTTGTTTATACTAAACCCGAAAAGAGGTCATTGTACTCATCATTTTGAACATTTTTTTCTATGGGACCAACCTTGAAATCGTGAAATAAAAATCAGCTGTTCCATACATTTTGTCGATTTAAGTGAACACAAATGTAGGGAACAGCTGATTGTTTTTTCGCGATTTCAAAGTTGGTCCCATAGAAAAAAAAAAACAAAATGATGAGTACAATGACCCGTTTTCGTGTTTAGTATACAAAAACTAATGTTGTATACTCACCTACGGCGAGGCCGCGACACAATGCACGCATTCTAGCGAAGAGATCGCCGCTTTTAGTTCCATTTTCAAAAATAAAATGTTCTTTTTTTATGAAACAGTCGAGTTTTTATTCATAATTATTTTACCCGCAGCTGTACCCCGCGAAATTCAAATTTTCTTAAACTTTTTAGTTTTTTGCTATTTGCAGGTTGTATCTTAATCACAATATAACAGATATTATATGTACTTATTTAGATTTACATAATTAAAATCATCAGCTACAGCTACGGATTCACCTTAAGAATAATGACTTTCTCGTTTTTGGCACACAAAACTTAAAAAAAAATCTTTTCCCCTACAGGCCCGCGCTCTACCTACCTACCTACGTAGGGTACGTAGGTATAGATAAGCACCTACTAACCCTACATGCCCTACCTACCCTTCCTACCCTACTTACTTTACCTACCTATCTTTTTAGGAATTCCCTCATTTTTTTTTTCTTTTAAATTTCTTTTAATCCACCCCTGTATTAAAGCGAACTAAACAAAATAAAAAATCAAATCAGTCAAAACGTTTCTGAGCTTTAGCAAGACTAACGAACAGCAATTCATTTTTTAGAAAGATAAATACAGTATTCAACCAACTTAATCATCAAACAAGCTCAAACTCGATAGATAGGGTTGCGTCGTTTTATTACAGAGTTCCCATAGCCGGGCCCCTCCAAGGTGCCACCTTCTGGCTCTGCCATCTGACCCTGGATATCATCTAGAACCAGAATCCTTGTCATGACGAATCAAACGAGCCCAAACTCGATGGGGTTGCGTCGTTTTATTAGAGTTAGAGAGTTTCCATGGCCACCATCCGGCTCCATCATCAGATCAGATCCATGTCATAATAATATTGCATTGCCATCCGATTAAATGCATGCAAAATTTCAGCTCAATCGAAAACCGGAAGTGGGACAAATTTTACTTTTAAGATTAGATTACAAACAGACAGACAGATGAAACTAAATAAAAACCACAAACTTCTTATCTGCCAACTTTTGTAACCAAACGATTGTTTACAACAATTAAATGATTGAACGCAGCGATCTTCAAGTCCATCAAGATGGTGATCCATCGTCCCGTGTATGAGAACCTGATTAACGAGCTGCGGGACATGTGGCAGGAAGGAGAGGTGTCCGATGAGGAGCACGACATCATCAAGGGAGCGATTAGGCAGCTCAACTTGATTGTTAAAGGTTTGTTGCGACATCTTTAGGTAATTGAAGTTTGATTATCATCATTCCATCCATATATTTTTTATCTTTGAGGTTACCTAAAACCAGCAGGTTGGTACCGCATATGACTGCCTCAGTTACGCCGGAATGCCGGGACCGCTTAAGACGTCACTCGCTGAGGCTATTTTAAAACGTCTATTACCAAAGTACTGTTTAAGTCGTCCTTCCCAGGCTACTATTGGTGTAACAACGCGCTACTGATCAGCTTCCTCTCGCCGCCATACTTCATCAGCATCGCGCGCTACTGCGGCTACGACTCGCCCATGGGCTTGCACTTCTTGTACTGGCTGCCCTTTGACCCCTACCAACCTATCTACTATGAGATCACGCTCGTTGTGCAGACCTGGCATGGTTAGTAAATATAATTAGGAAGTCCAACTTTGACATAGAGGACAATCGTCAAATCCGACTTGGCTAGGCAGCGTCCAGGAAGCTACGCTTTTAAATCTTCTCGTCCTAATAGCGTAGTGTCAAACAACTAAAATCTTTGTCAATGCGTTTTGCCGGAATGATGACAGCGACAAGGTGGGCCGACATCCAGATGAACTGATGAACGTCACGGGAATCCACTGGATGCGTGATGCTCACAGCCGGTCGTAGTAGCTGGCAATGCTTCTTTTGGCTGAATAATGATAACACATTCAACATCTTTCGGCTGAATAATGGAATAGAAACGTCCTGAAGAATAAGGGCCTCACAACTCACTAAGCCACGTCACTCCTTAACACGTTCAGACGGGGTGTACCACCGGTGGAACACGGAGTATTCGCTGATATGGCAGCGTGTACCACCGGTGGAGCACGGAGTATTCGCTGATATGGCAGCTTGTACTACCACACACACTAAGACCACACCACACACACACACGCCACACTACACACACACTAAGAAATAAATAAAATTTGCGCCACCTTGAGAGAACGTGTTGTAGTTAACGTTCCCGCCCTGTAAAATTGACAAATATTCATAATGTAGCTCAGGAGTTGGACATTATTAGGTAGGACCTTTGGTTTTTGGGGCGGTGGTATACCACCGGTGGCCATGTGAAGATTTCCCCGTAGGACAGCATATAACAGTTCATGTGGGCCCTTATAAACTGGTGTTACGTTGGTTGCCAGCGCTGGTGGTGATCTGGTGCAACGTGGCGTGGGACATGTTGTTCTGCCTGTTCCTGTGCCACATCACCACGCAGTTTGACCTGCTAGCCAGACGTGTGCGGCGCTTGTTCTACGTCACGGTCGACCACCAGCTCATCAGGTCTTATCCGATGGGTTAGTAGTTTAATACGGTATATACTTGAGAAAACTATATATACTGACTCCACCTAGACGCTACAGCATAATAAATTGCCGCTGTATAATGTTATGTATATTTTTCTTCTGTAATGCTTGTATAGCCTACTCTTGGTTATTATATTTTTATGTTGTGTACTACTTTACGTAGCTAAGGTCAGCGAAGAGATGCTCCGAACTGAGCGCGACAGAGTGAAGTCTATCGACGGCAGTTACTGGGACGCAAGGCATCAGAAGGAGATCACAGAAGTTGTGCTGAGACATCACGCGTTGATCAGGTAAATCGTGTGTAGAGTGATTTACGAATGTTTGACAGTCACACTGCTACTTGCTAGTTACATCCAAAGCTGTCTACGCCAGTCACTCTCACAAATGAAGCAAGTTTTTCATCTTGGAAACCAACCCTTGTTTAAGAATAGAGCTAGAATTGGGAGAACTATAATAATGAACCCAGTAACAAACTGCCGATTTGAAGAGCAACCTAGCCTACATCATTATACCTTGCAGGTTGACGGGCGACGTGGAGAAAATGTTCGGTCTCGCACTACTGATAAACTTCTTGAACAGCTCCATCATCATCTGTTTCTGTGGATTTTGTTGCGTGGTTAGTGTTATTTGGCCATTCATCAATAATTTACATTCGGAGTAATTTTTTTATTATATTAAATATACCTACAGACCACGGAGACGACTCATCGGCCGCTGATAGAGGCGGTGTCAACACTTTGGTAATTTGGCGCCACGAATTTTACTAAGAGTTATTTAGGTACATCGCCTTTTTAAACGCAACCGGCGCGGCGCAGCGATTGCGTACTCTGTGATTAATTAAGATATCCTGTTTACACTGTAAAAAAAATAAAGTTTTTTTTTATTCTGCACAAAAATGTCGTACATCATAAAATTGTTGTTAACCAGTTAATCGAGGAATGGAACGAGGTGGCGTATAAGTCATTCTTAGTGACTGCACTGACACAGACCTGGCTGCTGTGCTGGTATGGCCAGAAACTCATTGATTCTGTAAGTATTAGAACCTATTCAACCTGTATGCCTACAGATGATCTTAATAATGGAAAATAGCTCTAGTCTAATAGCTAAATAGCTAAGGTCTAGTCGCAAGCATTTCTGCTGAGCTTGTGGTCGTGGGTTCAATTCCCAGGTCGGGCAGTGTTATTGGCTTTTCCATCGGGAAATTCTCTCAAAATGTGGGTAGGTACGTTATGTTTTAGGTTTAGCTACATTCAATTTTATCTGTTTGCGACAGAGCAAGCGGCTGGCGGATGCTCTGTACGACTGTGGCTGGTACAACGGCTCCAAGCGTGCCAGGAGTGCAGTGCTGATCATGCTTCACAGGTGAACTTCACAATATTCACCTATTTAAATATTTTTTATGTATGTTCATCAATTTCTCGACCGATATTGAAAATTCTTTTTTTTATGAAAGGGTATGCTCCCGAGGTGGTCCTATTGTCACCAAGTCAGAATCTGACGAGGGGATCCCATGGAAATCGAAGGAAATCCTCAAATTTTATAGGCACTCCTATAGCGATATTAACGTGCATTTGCTCTAGGAAAGCACCATTTGGTGAAGTGGGACTGATGATGAAGATATATACAAACATACAGACGAACATATAACCTCCTCCTTTTTGAAAGTCAGTAAAAAAGGAGGACCGGACAAAATGGTAGGACTGACCGAGACGCTAGTTATCGGAACACTTGCCTATGGCATTAAGTCCGCCTCTGTACAGTTGTGTGCTTAAGCACATGCTACACTACGCCGTATGTCCGCTGTTTCTAGCTAGCTGACTCAACATTTGGCTGTAGAGTTTGTAGCTCTACAAAAATAAACAGTATTAAATAAATAAACACTTGAATAGTTAATCATTTCAAGTGGTCTAGTTTGAATATTTTGAAATGTATGCATTACGATGATAATTGAATGAATACATTATTAAGGTTACCATCGACTTAGTCTGATCGTGGACCAGGACGCTAGATAACGGAACTCTTGAACAGCTACAGTACGAGTATACCCATCGAGTGTGCTCATTAGATGTGTCTCAACAAGTCCTGTTAATTTTACCTGATGACGATGACCTGATAACTGACCTGGGACGCTAGATAACGGAACCCTTGTACTATTAAACCCGTGGAGTGTGGACCCATAAGATGAGTCTTAACGAGTCCAAATAAAAAATTCAATATATTCTTTTTTAAATTTCTTTCACATATTAACTCGGAACCTTTCCCGGGCGTTTGGACGACGTACAAAGGCCCGAAGCAACTTGCAGAGGCCCGTTAGACATTTTTAATGAAATGAGGCACCAACCGACGATTATCCCTATGTGCACTCTATGGGAGAAGGAGGCAGCTTTGAACAGGGGCAGATTTGAACAAACAATTTTAAGCAGTTAGTTTCAAAGCTTTTTCAGTACGAAAAATGATTTCGTGGTGGCAGCCCTACCCACAACCGTCATGTAGTATCTGCGGCGTTTGACAGATTGCAACCGAGTTATTGACCATGTTTGTTTTTGTCATTGCAAAGCAAAGAGAAGGTTCTATAGTCATTGTTGCAAAGTAAACATTTTGGAAGATAGGTGTAAGCTTGTGAAAGTACTACTTAATCTGTGCTTGTGAAAGTCAAAGTTTTAGATACCGGTGATTGTTAACACTCTTATTTTATTCAGTAGTTATAATAAAGGCTTTTGTAAAAGTGTTTGTTTTTATTCATCAAATATTTTTTTGGAGCAAACATATTAAATTTCTTTAAAAAGAGGGCGTGGGGTAGTTTTGAACAAATTGAGCGGGGTACCTTTGAACATGTTCAAATCTGCCCCATGCTAATAACGTAGTACGCAAGCGTTAGTCGTAACTTTGAGTTAGTTTAAATAGGTAAGCAATGCAAATATTGTCATGCAATTTGTGATTTGTTTCAAGGTAAAATGGTGTGCAATTATAAAAAAACGAGATCAAGATGTTAATGAGGAAGATATTATTAACTAATGTCATTCCGGCAGTAGTTGATGGAGATATGAAGCTAAGAAAGACTGCTGCGGTTTATAATGTTTGGTTTAACATTATAAACCGCAGCAGTCTTTCTGCAGTCTACATAGAATAAAAAAATACAAAGATCAAAGTACACTGTCGCACAATTATTTACTAGAGAAGAGGAAAGTATGCTAAAAGAATATTTATTAAAAAGTTTTAAACTGAATTACGGACTTACCTACAAACAGACTAGGTCGTTAGCGTATGAATATGCATCGGCATTAAACAAATTTCCACTAAAATGGACAGAAAAATAAGAATCCGGTATAGAATGATTAAAAGGCTTTAAGAAGCGTCATACTGAGAAAACCAGAAAATACAAGCCTTTCCTGATCTAGTAGTTTGAACAATAATAATGTGACACAATTTTATGATAATTATGAGGTGCTACAAAGGACTAATTTTACAATAAATTATTAAACTAAACTAACAATAATATAACTGTTTATAAAATCCACTTATATTATTTTTATTGTTTCTTTTTGTTTACTGTTTGATTAGAAGAGAAACACGTTGCTCAGTAATTCCGATGAGAAACATCGACGAATTCCTAATTATGTGATTAAAAAAAACTGTACTAACAAATTAATAAAAGTTGATTTATGGCCATTTAAATCTGTTATTCAAAACTGCCCCAGGCATGTTCAAAGCTGCCGCAATCGAGGGGCAGCTTTGAACATTTCTCTTCTAACACCAAAATTATGGCAGACTACGGCAAATAAAAAGATAAAACGACAGTCAAAGAGATAAGCCAAAGTCAAAAATGTGACTTTAAGTTGGGTAAGGATTCAAAGTCAAAAAAAGAAGCTATGGAGGTTATAAAACGGCCGAATATTCGTCCAATACTTCGGATTAACGCTTCGGAGTAGACCCCCAGGTGTACCCAGATCGCCTGCTGGCGCACGACATTGAAACAAAAAAATTGGACTATGAATTTGGATGGCAAATGTAGATTATATGGCCCCTGTCTGATCAAAGTTTTATTTAAACACGGACAAAATGACAAGGGGTGACTTGCACACTCATTATTGGGCCCCTTGAGGAGAACAGAGGTATTCCTGCACGGCTATCAGGACAATATCGGATGTACGGTCGACAAGAGCCCTATCAGCCTTACTGGAATACTTCCTTCCTCCGAGCCCGTTTGGTCTTGCAAATCTCTATTCAAACCGGCCAATAAAAGCAAGAAAGAGGTAGGAGTTCTGTTCCTTGTAAGTGTTCAGTTTCACTCCAGCCGGTCAATAAAGGCAAGACAGAGATGAGGAACAAAGAGTTTGCTACGCCTATTTGTGTGTGTTGGAACGAATTATACTGATTCTTTTATGGTCAGTAACTTTGACTCCCAGAATACCTACTTCGTTCCAGTGCTCGCTGGCTGACCCCATGTGTGGACTTTTGACGTTTCGTTGATGACCACGTTTGCAATGGAATTAAAGAATTTCGTTATCCACCTTCCAGGCCAGCCATTAGGTCTTCTACATCAGGTACAATGTACAGGATTCGTTATGACACATGTAATGAGCCGGCACAAGATGGTTTTACTAGTAGCCATTCAAGGGTTCCGTTATCTAGCGTCCAGGGTCAATCATCTGGTAAAATGAACAGGGACTCGTTGAGACGGATCTAATGAGCCCACACTCGCTGGTTTAGTAAACCCAGCCAATGTGCGCGTGATGTGTGTGTGTGTGCTCGTTAGGCTAGGACTTGTTATAAAGTTTCATATTGAGACACGAAGCAACAAAATACGATCTAGAGGAATGCGGCCGCTTTTCTTTAGATCGTATTTTGTTGCTTCGTATCTCTTATGAAACTATATAAAAGGTATTAGAAAATTCTAAACACTTTTACCGAGGGTCTCTACTAGCCGTTATTCATAATTCCTTCTCAGTCACAAGATAATATTTTTTTAAAGGAGTGGCGCTAGTGGACCGTTGTACGCCCCTTTAAGAGGGGCTGCGCTAAGGTATATAGCCCGCGAAATTCAAATTTTATTATGTTTTTTGCAATTTGCAACGAATATGGCTTTACAGAATTATTATCATTAGAATTAGAACCAACAATACAACTCTCTAAGTTCATAGAATACTATTGAATGAAAAAAAAAATTAAATAGTCATTCAATTGCACTAAATGGGAGTCCAGCTCAGCATGTCATGCTGAGCTGGACTCCCATTTAGTGCAACCTTGAGACGCACAGCGCACCTAATAATATTGATTAATGTCATAGTGTCACTATTTCTCTATGTATGTTCTTCTTTTTTTTGCCTATTGTTTTTTCTTTTTTAATTCTTTTAAGTTGTTATCTATTTTTTTTTTGTGCTATTGTGTGTTGTGCAATGTTTTTTGTGTGCACTGAATAAATGTTTTATCTATCTATCTATCTATTGCTGATTCTAATGATATTAATTCTGAATTTCGCGGACTACCTTACTTAGAGCATCCCCTTTTAACTAAACAGGTAATTTTTGCGTTTTCAGAGCTCAAAAGGGAGTTTACGTGACGACATATGGATTTTCAGTTATTTCACTGGCCAGCTACACCATGGTAAATGTTGATTGTACAAGCTTTTCCCTCTAGACTTTTTCATAGCCTACATTCTGTATATTATTAATTTGTTTCTGTGTATTTGCAGATAATAAAGACAGCATGGTCTTACTTCACCTTGCTTCTCAACTTTTTCAAAGAAAGTGTTTGATACAAAAATAGAGGCGTTTTAGCTACAGCCTTAGTACTGCTTGTTAGAGTTACATTTATTTAATTTGAAATGTTCAATAAGCGTTATTTTTGAATCTTCAATCATTCACAATTTAGTAGTAGGTAATAAAAATAGTAACAAACATAAAAATCTTTTATTTTTTAATATAAAAAGTATCATTGTATGAAGATATATAAGTAACAGGTACATAGTAGTGCAAGCCACTTCGTCACCGTTCATAAGACTACCCCTATTTCTCCCAGAATTTATAAAGATGCATTATATTTAGTTTGAAAGGATTGCCAATCGATGACCGACCCGTGGACAGAAAATATGGAAGGCCGCAGTTATTTTGAGGTATTTATTAGGCAGTGACGGGTTACTGGCGGTTACTCTCACAAATTTTTAAGTAGCTAAGTAGATCAACCCACAAGAACCAATTCGGACGGTATGAATAAAACACAGGCGTTAGATTTGCATCTTATTTTATTGATTTGTCCTCCCAGAAGTTGTTTTTTCGCTTAAGTTCGGACTTACAAGGATTATTTTTTTCTTGGGCTACTTACAGTACATTACAACGTTTTATAAAGAAATCACAATGTGTTTGCGAGCGCCGCCGCCGCCGCGCCTCCCATACACTCGCTCAAAGTAAATTTAATCAGTCGTTTTTTACACATAACTCGAAAACATTTACAAAAACACCGCGCGCTGCTCTAATATCGCCTCGAGAGATGATTAACTTTAATTGGGTGAGATTATTTTTTACAATTGGATAAGGGAAGTCATAAAACTGACAGTTACAGGGAGTTTAACATCAACTAATGTAAGTGAGTGTAAATAATGGGGAGTGTATGTGACGTGAGTAGAGCGGCGCGGGTGAGTGTAGCACATAAGATAAGCGCGCAGCAGCCGAGCGCGGCGGCGGCGGCGCTCCTCCCTCTCCCACTATATTTATATCGGTCACACGAGACCAGCCTAACTAAAAAACCAAATCAAATCTCTAATTCAACTCTTAGCTAACCTGTATAATTACAAATGCATATACATAATAACCATACACTTTTACATATGTATATAATTTATATTACTTACACTACTCCGTTAACGTTAACGCTATATGTATAATAAGGTTGTAGACAGTTCCCGAGTCGAGTATAGTTTCGATATCAATAGCTCGGGGACCGTTCCGGACTTCGCTGTGGCGGGCCGATATACACAAAGTTTACATTAAACGAACGACATAATGATATTTACAATACGAAATTAACAAATGATAAATTGAACTAAGCGTAGTCTAACCTAATGGATGAGGCGACAGCGAAATCCGAAGCGAAGCATAAAAAAATGTAAACTAAGAGCGGCGCGCACTCACGTCGACAGCTTAATATAACGAGGAAACTGCGAAATGCATGCCGGGGCAAGTGTCGATCAATAGTCACGCGTCTATTCACAAATATACAGTTCCTAAGTGTAGCTAATATTGGACGAAGTCGCGCGGATCCCTAGTCTAGTGTGGGGAGTCCCCTGTCGGAGTGGCGATGGAAGACTGGATTAAAAATACATCTCTTATTTATTTTATATCGTTTGAATCACCGAAACGTTCGTAATTCTGCCACTTAACATATAGTGAGGTACTCGGCGGCACTCAGCGGCAGTGCAATCACGTATGTTCATCAACTACAGTTAGACGAGAAAATAATAGAAACATGTTTGAATAACTAAATAAATAACAATTCATAATCGTATTCTCACTAATCGACAGCATTATGTTCATAAGCGTATCGTGCCACGCGCAGCGGACCGCGGGCGCGTGTCGGCCCGGTCACAGTGCACACAATCGCTTACTACCGGACACTTAAAGCTCTCCCACAACACATGATCGGTATTTAATCCCTGCATTACAAAACAACATATAAATATACAATTTTAGAACCATTGTCTATACTTAACACGATTAGATCCAATAGGTCAGCAGACACATAACCGAGATCACACGAAATGCACCCTTAACATGTCGATACTTGCTTACTAGTTTATTTTAATGTCTTTTGTACACTGCTATTTCCGTTATCTGTTGGATACACGTCACCACTGACTCACTTTATAACGAAAAACCTCATACTTATTTACATAGTCTGTTAAGGTGTGTGTATATGAAAGTAATACGTCAAAATAACTGAAGATTTACGCACTCTGACGTGTATCCGTGGAGGGTAGTGTTCGCACAAGCTTGGCCACTGCGCTGTCTATCGGGCACATACACTGCGGGGCACTAAATTATCTTCATTCAGCGTATTTTAGTCCACTGTTGGGCTTATTCCACCCGGTACATCTGCTCTATGGTCCAGGTGTATATGTTTCTCAGTTCTGAGCTGACATTTACTTCGAATAGGTATTCGATTTACAACCGGATCTTAACTTTCGAAGTTTCACTTTAGCCCCTCTTCAAAAGCTGGTTTTCAGGCGATGAGTGTTGATGGACAGTTTTGAATGAAGCATTGCTGTCACAAATCATCACGGCCCGATTCTTGCTCTTTCCAAATTTCAAGCAATGTTCTTTTATGTTGGATCCTTTTGACACCAATTTGGAAGCTTTTAAGCAGCACTGTTGCTTGATGCTGGAGCATCACGACCTTAAATCCTAGGTCTATATGTTCACATCCCTGGATCTCTTCAACCCGATGCCATGAACGCGCGTGCGACAGATAACGGAGCAGCGGGCGGGCTAGCCGGTGGGGTGCGGGCGCGCGGACGCGGCGCGTCAGTCCTCGTCCGACAGCGGCTCGTACTGCGCCGACATCAGCGGCGCCGGCTCCGGCGGCGGCGGCGGGCATGGGGTGGACACGGCGTTGGAAGCTGTCGCGTTGTTTGACGCTGGAAAGAATGTCAAATATTAGTCACAGTCAAGCTAGCATACAGTCCACGGTAAAGCATAATGGAGAAAAAAAAAACAATTTGGGTATCATTTACATAGTTTTCGAGGGTGATGTGATCGAAAATAAGGTCAAAATCAAAGCATTGTCCACCAAAAATCACTTTTCAATGTTTTACTAGATGATGGGAGAGGGATAGAGTCAAAAAAATATTATAAGATATATTGTGCTTGACAACGTTTTTTTAAACCTCTTGATAAGCTGCTTCTTTTTAACTTTCATAATTAAAATAAATTATTTAACTATGACTATGGAGGGGCTTGTGGCTAAGTAATTTTTCCTTTTACAACAAGTGTGTCGGTAGCCAGAAAGTGTTTGAGCCTTAACTTTTTCACCTGATGTTTGATGCTGCTTAGGTTATGTTAGACAGAGTAGCCTAGTTGTATCACCTTTATTATATTGTTGTTGGTATAGAGTATTAATATGTATAGCTTTGGCGGTTTATTATTTATGTTGGCAGTACTAGTAGTCCACAGATTTTTTATATTATTATTATGTAAATTATATGTGAAGATTTTCAATTTCTTAGTCTGTTTTGTTTAACTATAAGTCTTCCAAGGAAATAAATAAATAAATAACAGCGGCACGGGTAGCTCGAAGGTTAAGCTACGATTACTAAGGTCGGTCCGTGGATAGGTGACCATCTATTAAATATCGAAACGCCTCTGTCTCGGAAATCACGTTAAACCGGTCGCCCCGGATGTCATTTGTATATTATTGACAGTCGTTCCAAGGGGTATCGTATTACCCAGTTACTGGGTTGTGGAGGTCAGATAAGCAGTCGCTCCATGTAAGATACTGGTATTCAGATACATCCGGTTAGACTGGAAGCTGACCTCCAACATAATTGGGAAAAGTCTAGTTAGATGTGTGATGTTGACTATTACAATTATTGGTCAACATATTGTAGCAGCATCAACATCGCCACATGTACGAGTAGTGATGGATTAATTAGCATTCGCATTCATTGTTATCGTGTGAATGATCATTTAGCAGTTAGCAAATTAAATGTAGTCGCGAAATTCTGTGAAATGCGAAGCGATGTACTTTTCTAAATAGTCAGAGCGTCGAGCAATCGCGCATGCGCGTGCAGCACGGTAGCATGGTGTGCTATAAATATATTTAATTATCGGCGAGTCGGCGAGTAAACTAAACGAGAACGCGATTTTTAATTCGTTTAATTACAAAATTGACATACTTCATTATTATCAATTATCGTCATTAGCACATATCATAGCAATAGCTATTAACACGCTAAGACTCAAGAGTTCACACGCTAATGAAATTAATTCGAAATAGCATTAATTGCCATTACTAGCCACATGCGAACTATAGTGTGGCCATTAGTGCTGTGCACTCCCTGAGGTATGCGCGGCGAGGTGGGAGGAGAAGAAAAAACTGCATGAGTTCGCATGAGATCGATACATGGCGGACATATCTTACGATATCAGTTTGCATTTGTAAGGCAAGACTTGTGGCGGGACGATGGTCGGAGGCTATCTATCTGTAATATATTATACTTACTTAGTTGATTAAAATGTAACCCAAATATACTCATATTTTATTAAAAATATGCAGGTGATAAATAAGAACTAAACTTATAACTCAAAGCAGGACTTGTTTTATTGAACATTTTTTATATTTACAAACAATTATATATTGTAACGAAAGTTATTCTGACATAGATTCTGTTTCAACTTCATCAAAATGACAGTCTTCATATCACGAGATAACGCACGACCTATCTTTGAATATTTATCCCATGTGCGTCTGACATAGACAGTCCGATACAGATAAAACTACCTGCCGCCACGAGCGTTGACGGCGCACTGACAGAGCGCAGCAGCCGATTCTCCCCCCCGTCTCGCCGCGCGCATACCTCAGGGAGTGCACAGCACTAATGGCCACACTATACGCGTCACACTGACGTCACGCAAAATCCTGCATCGCGCAAGCAGAGTTTACCGCGCAACTAGCATAATTATATATGACGTCCCAACATCAACGTCTGTCGGGCAGTTCCCACCAGACACTACACCCGTCTGGTCGGAGGATCCTCCCTTTTAAATAGAGGATGAGTGTACTTTACACCTTGTTCCTCATGCCTCTAAAATATCATACTAAAAAGAAGTTTATAAACTCACAATCTCCGGGCGCCGTGGCCACATTAAGCGCAGAGTAGGGGTAAGCGTAGGCCGTGGTGGGGAAGGCGAGCGGCTTGGTGCGCTCGTCCGCGTCGCTGCGCATGACCTCTACGATGCGGTTGGTGACGTAGTCGAAGGCCGTCAGCACGCCGCCCGCGCCCGCGCCGCCTGCACCCGCGCCGCCCGCGCCTCCCGCCGACGAGCCCACGCAGCTGTAGCGACGATTGCTGTTGTTTCTGGAACCAGACACCGACAGCGTTATAGATCAATACAATAGGGTGTTTGACTGGTTGTTAGACAAAATCAAACTGGCATTGATTTTACATTCTGTGATTACCTAAACTCCATTTGAAATAAGATTAGATATTTAAATAAACTTGTTTACAGTCCGTTCAACCAAATTTGAGTTCTATACCTTAGGCATAAGGATGGCATTAAAAGCAAAAACGTAGTTACAATACCAAGTGTTTATTACAGCTGCCATTTGTCATGCCACCAACGCAATAGAAGTCAAAGTCGGTTGAACGGACTGTAAAAACGGTTTATTTAAATGTCTAATCTTATTTCAGTATAGACTCGTACACTTACTTATTATTTTAAAATTTTAGGAAAACGTATACTTTTAAAATGTTTGTAAATATGTGAGCACCATGTATCTATCTCATAATTAAGCTTCATTTTTAATTATTTTTACCTATTGTGGTATAGTAATTTTTTTTTATTCTAGGTGCATTGTCTTCATATTATAATTAATGTACTCAAACAAAATATTGTAAAACATTTTTAAAAGAGTAACGGTGGAGTTTCTTGCCCATTCTTCTCCAAACTAAACTACCTTTTGGAAGGGGCAACTAGAACCAGTTCTTTTTTTTTTTTGTAAATTTTGACGTTCAAAAGTGCCTCTTAAGTGCCTATTTGAAATAAATAATTTGATTTTGACTTTGACCGTCTTTTTTCATTTAGATTTTTCGAAACCAACAAAAAAAATTAAGCCAAAAAATTGCTGAAGTTGTATGCGTTTTAAAGTCTATTGTAGACAGAGATGCAATCTGACGTCAGAACACAGGAACGCCATAGTAACTTGCGCCATTCAGTACAATTATCGTTTTGCGTGACAAAAACAGTAGAATAATTACAAAAGCGTGTACACACGGCTACACATCAAGCTATACATTTCCAGTATACGCTGACCTCTCATTGTACGGAAATCCTTCACAATGCGAGATCAGCTTATACTAGAAATGTATAGCTTGATGTGTAGCCGTGTGTAGATTCTCCATTTTTGCACCGATTTTTTTTATTTTTTCACAAATCGTCTTTTTTAATTTTTTTTTTTGGTCGACGGCCGTTTACACACAACATGCGTTGTGAGTCTTGGTGGCGCTTCGTAAATACTTTGACAAATACTTGCAAAAGGTTTTGGATTTTGGAGGGGTTGGAAATTTTATCGTAATTTATCTCTACTTCACATACTATTGTATAGAATAAAATTCTAACTGAACAAACAGCTGTGCTGCTGAAAAATTTGTCGCTTCACTTCTTCTTCCCAGCTAAAGCACTAGGAATTGGTGAAGGGAGGGCGTTTTTGGGGGACTATCTTATGTAATTATGACGTTTGAAAAGGGCTGAATAAGAAAGTTTGAATAAATGACTATTTGATTTTGAATATTTAAAGCGATGGAAAATTTTGACGTAAAGAATAGCACCATCCCATTTCTTCCCGTGGATATCGTAAAAGGCGACTAAGGGACTTGCTTAGAGAATGGGCAGCAGCGTTCTCTATGCATTTTGACACCATACTGCGGTCGCCAACCCGCCTGCCAAGCGAGGCGATTATGGCAACCCCCCCCCCCCCCCCCCCCCCTCCTATTGGGCGATGCCTATGTCCAGCAGTACACATCATTCGGCTGGAATGATGATGATGAAAGCGATGAAATCGTTACCTGTTGGCAGGATGGTTGTCAGGCGGGCTAACAGGTTCCAGGTAGGGCGCGTGTTTGGGCGCGTCACGTCGCTTCCACTCCTCGCCACCGCCGCTCACGTAACCCTCTGAGTTACCCACGCTAAACCTGTTACTGAAAAACACATAAAGCGTTAATTATTGTTCAAGTCCAGAAGCTTCTTTTAAAGATGGAAAAAAGAGGCTTTACGTGCTGTTCGAAGGATGGGGGTGTGATCAATAACGTATTATAAATAGACGCGTCATACACGAACATTAGTGCACTCAAAAACAGCGTAAGCCATGATTGTAGCTACATACTTGAAGAAAAGGAAATACCTATACCGATATCTGTTGTTAGAAAGAGATAAACATACATATTTAGTTACGTCACTAGCTGCTGCATGTTCATTGGCGCGTACTAAATAATAATTATTATTATTGTAAATGTCAGGCAATTGCCTGGCGTTTACTTTGCCATTATTGAGCGCAGGTAACGCATCAAAAGGTGGGTGTAATACAGTAAACTTCTCAAGTCCGTGCTAGTGACATGACATTGACATATCTTGACAAAAATATCCAATAACTTTTTAGGCTAGAGAACCCGCGATCTTATGATCTGCAGCTGTATAAGTGAGCGTGATCAACGAGAAAAATAAATATAAAGTATTGAAGCTCTGGGCAGCGGGCCGTGCACGGGCGTGTCAAGACGTTTGTGACAAGACATGATAAATTATGTCTTGTCAATTTGTACTAGCATTTTATGACAAAACAGTTTTATCGCTCAAACTGTAATAAAATGTGTGACTCAACTCATGTCACAGTAGGTGTTTGTAGGTTTTTTTTTAATCTGATGAGTCCCTGTAGCAACAGTTTGTAATAAAAGATGTGGTTGCAAATGAAATTGAACTTTATCATGTTTAACATTGAATTTCTAATTTCAAAACACCCATGATTCTAAATTCCAATTTAGATATTTTAGTTGAATACTTACTTATGGTGCATTATAGAGGTGGTGGGGCTGCAGAAGTCCCTGGTGATGATGTTGGAGGCCAGGTCCCCCAGCTTGATGCTGGTGGTGTGCGCGGCCGCCGCAGCAGCTGCATGGGCCGCCTCCTCACGCTCTGCCGGCGTCACGCCGCGGTCGGGGCGCTCCTGGGGATAGAACGGATTGGTTACTACATCATCTTTTCAGCCGAAAGACGTCCACTGCTGGACATTGGTCAGGGGGGCGGGCATAATCGCCACGCTTGGCAGGCGCGTTGGCGATAGCGGTATAGTGTTGAAATGCATAGAGAACGCTGCTGCCCATTCTCTAATGTCCCTTAGTCGCCTTTTACGACACCCACGGGAAGAAATAGGATGGTGCAATACTTTACGTCCGGCACCACACGGATACTAAAAATTGTGCTAATATCGGTAACATCGTGAAAGCTAGCTGTTGAAATTGACAAAGAAACGTTGTGACAAACTACATAAATATCAAGCTTCTTGCATTAGTATAGACGAGATCAACTGAACGGATCATCTGTCTGACTGTCGAGCAAATTAGTAAAAGTAAGTACAGAACCCAGATCCTTCACAGATATACCTACTAAACAGACCAGGCCCTGTAGTCACAACATAGATAGCGATCGCTTTACGACCAAATTCGATCGCAAAGTCCTAATGGGATTCTCTAGACAGTCAAAATTGGTTGATAAGCACAAAAAAAACACAATCTTGTTATGGCGACGATAACCGACTTTTAATGTTTTTGTACTGAAGATCACGTCTAAACGAGTAGTGTTAATGATTTGAAAAAAAAAAAATGTTAAATTATAGCATTTTCTCAATAACTTAATGTGAATATTTTAGATTATGTTTATTTGTTACATAGTGAAATTAATTTGTAAAGTTATGTCTAACGCGGATAAAAAACTGAGAATGGCGCAAAATCTACAAAGCGTATTTTTCTGAAACCTTCACCAATTTAAACTATTGATCTTTTAGTATACGCGTTTTATTAAAATATCTTTTGTTTTGTGTTTAATAAATTAATAATGCGTCAAATTGGGGACAGTGCTCCTTGATGGGCGAGTCCTATTACTGGCTGAACGTACGACGCGTTGTGTGAGCTCAGTACAGAACACGCAAGCTAACCACTCAAGGTCACTGGCATATATCTGCGTCTTAAGCATTTTTGCCCGTCTAGGGACTCCATTAGGACTTTGCGACCGAATTCGGTCGTAAAGCGATCGCTATGTATGTCGAGACTGCAAGCCCAGAAGACTTAATCAGCTTGTGGTGGGCTAGTTGCAATAACCAAAGACGACCGCCATATCCCACGCACAACGGTCCACATGAAGGACTAAATGCGGAAACCAAACCCCTACATAGAACATTAGGTACAAATACAGCATATAATATTGATTACTCGAACTGTTAATTAATTAAGCGTAGTTCGGTGATCTCTAGTGCGTACTAGTGCTTATTCGCCCTAACATTGTGTGGAGTTGCGCAGACAATTCGTACGATGGAAGTACTAAACCCGTTAAAAATTGGTGACGATTATTGTTTTATATTGAATGCAGTTTACTATAAAATATAGGGCTCTTAACAAATAGGCCTCAGAACTAGTTTTTTTTTTTATTAACATAATAATAATATAATAAAACACTAAATGAATAATGCTGTGTCCGTTTCCCTCCCGATGCAATGTTGAATTTTGTGTTCCCTACTAAATGGTTGAGTTGGATGGTGCTGATCCACGCGTCATGTTCGTGAACGGGCTCCGTCAGTTGAGACTGGTCTTCTCTTAACGGCCAGGGGCTTATTATATTTCGCGTTTTTTTAGGCTTATTTATTATATTTTGTATTGTTTTTTAAATAAGTAATTTAATTTTTTACATTGTTCTCACGTATAGAAGCAACAAGAATAATGTACCCAGTATTTTGTAATATCTTGATTTAAAAGAGTGTCCTTGGAGATTCTTGCCTGTTCTTCTCCATGGAGATCTAGGTTTTGGTATGGGCAAATAGCTTCAGCTTTCTGACTAACTGACCGACTCTTTGACAATTCAAAAGTGCCTGTAATAGGTTTAATTGAAATAAATGTTTTTAGATTGAGTTTGTGCCTGAGAATCCAGAAATTTTGAGAATTTGACGATTTGATAAATAGATGTTCTGCTATACAGACCACCCGATAGTTGGAAGTTTTGCTACATGGACATTTTGCTAATTAGACTTACTGCTCATTAGACTTTTCGCGCTGTTGGACATTTAGCTACTTAGACCTTCTGATCAGTAGGGAAAACATTAACCTAACTTATCAGTGTAAGAATCACTACATAGTATAAAACAAAGTCGCTTCCCGCTTCCTGTCTGTCCCTATGTATGCTTAGATCTTAAAAACTATGCAACGGATTTTGATGTGGTTTTTTTTTAATAGATTTGAGTGATTCAAGAGGAAGGTTTATATGTTTAGAAAAAGCCACGCGGGCGAAGTCACGGGCAGCAGCTAGTATGTAATAAACAAAAGAGTAACCGTGGAGTTTCTTGCCGGCTCTTCTCCATAGGAAACGACCAATTGGAACCGTGCAGCTAGCTTCTGACGTTTCATATGTGCCCATGTAGGCTTATGTGAAATAAAAATATTTTTGATTTTGATTTGATTTTGAAAAGTATCCTTACCGGGAACCTCTGATCCGAGCTCTGACTGATCTGATGAGTGATAATAGCATCGATCAACGATGCAGCAGTAAGTGTTCCTTCAGCCGGCCGCGGGCGATTGTCTGCGCCCGCCGCGCCTGGTACGCCCGCTACGCCTGCCGCTACGCCAGCTACGCCTGCTACACCGGCCGCTACGGCGGGACCCACTGATACTGATGATACTACCGTTCTTCTGTAAATGTACATGGAAAGTTAGTACGTTGGAAAGCGAAATCATAGTAGGACAAAAATAGTAGATTGTTGCACCGAGCGCAGAGTGAGTTATTAATGCACGAGTGTTTGTTACTCAATACTTTATTGCATTTTTTAATAGGAGAGAGGATGAAGGCGCTTTTTGCTAAAAAAAAAATAATAATAATAAAATATTAAATTAAAATTGTATCGAAAAAATAGTATTGTATTAAAATTGTTCATGCCCGAGTGCATGCGAGGGCACTAAATTAGCACGAGTGCCTTAATTACTCACTTTAGCAAGGTGCGTAATCTACTTTAATTTCAACTACCAATCTACCTACCGTGATAAAATATATCTACTCAAAATAAAAATTCAAGTTAATGAAAACAAAGTTTTTCACCATTTTATTCAGCCGATTTGTATTTTCCGCCAGTAGCTTTTTTTCACAAGTTTGTTTAAAATCGTAATTTGATACGCGAGCATATTATGTCATTGCACACGTGCATCAAAATATACTATTGTCTCGTCCTAATAAGGACCTAACAATTGAATATCAATTCAATCAGATAAGATTAGATCATCATGAATCGATAATTCCATCTCAAAATTTCCGCCCCATTGATGGTCTAAGCTTCCATCGTCTTCGTTGGTTTGCCATGATCGCCACGCTTGGCAGGCGGGTTGGCGATCGCAGTATGGTGTTAAAATGCATAAAGAACGCTGCTGCCCATTCTCTAGTAAGTCCCTTAGTCGCTTTTTACGACACCCACGGAAAGATATAGGATGGTGCTATTGTTTACGTCCGGCAACACACGGAATTAGCTACCTATATTCTTGCAAATAAATATATTATTCATTCAACCAATAAAATAATAACTGCAATACTTACATGTCTTTCCTATCGAGATGGTGCGGCGTTTGCGCTCGGGGTTTGCCCGGCGTGCTGTACGTCACCGACGAAATCATGCGCCTCTCTCCATCTTGTGACGACACGCTCTGTGGGACAAGAGATAACGATATGATAACATAATTATGGTACTATTGCAAACTACCTACGGTTTACATTAATTGATGATCGAGGGATAGATATGCACGTACATAATTAATTAATTATTTAATTACACATTGTATAGGAATCACGAAACCAAATCCTACATTTTTTATTTGACAATTAATTATTTTTTGTTGCGTTTTTTTGGGGGAACGAAACGCAAACTCAAAACGCGTCGCCTTCGACAATTCCGGAAGTACGAGTAACGTTAATGACGAAAATGTTCTTAACTAACTTTTCAGAACTTTGTATCCTGCTTATGCGTATGAAGTTTCATTAAAATAGGTTCAGTCATTTCAAAAAACAAGGGCTTGAAAGTTTGTAAGAAATACCGTAAGTCGTAAACGCTCTTAAGAGGTTCTGAACGGGAACATAATGATGACAATTTGCAAAACAACGCTGCATATACGATTCAAGGGGGGAATATAAAACTATGTATCAGTATTAAAAGGCTGAAAAGCATCTTACGTAGTCTAAAACCACCTACACCTTTTCAAGTGTAGGTGGTTATTTCATCGTTTCATCGTTATTCATTATTTCAGCCGAAAGACGTCCACTGATGGACGTAGGCCTCACCCGAAGGGGGGGTGGCCATAATCGCCACGCTTGGCAGGCGGATTGGCGATCGCAGTATTGTGTTAAAATGCATAGAGAACGCTGCTGCCCATTCACTAGTAAGTCCCTTAGTTGCCTTTTTCGACACCCACGGGAAGAAATGGGATAGTGCTATTCTTTACGTCCGGTACTATCGGTACCTATTTCATCGTTTAACTCAATCTGCCAGGCTTTTCCAAACCATGTTGGGGTCGGCTTCCAGTCTAACCGGATGCAAGCTGAATACCAGCATTTTACATGGAGCGACTGCCCATCTGACCCCCACAACCCAGTAACTGGGTAATACGATACCCCTTGGTAAAACTGGTTGTCACACTTCCGGGCTTTCGACGACGGGTAACGACTGTTCAATATCGACGAATGACAGCCGGAACCAACGGCTTGACATGCTTTCCGAGGCACGGAGGAGTCACGGTATGTAAAGATGGTCACCCATCCACGGAGCAACCCCGGCAAGCGTAGCTTAACCTGATGGATCCACTCGTGCGGCTGTTAATACTTAGCCCCGAGCTCCTCCATCGTGTAACTTATATCTAAGCTACTTATTATCCCTAAAAATAACACATTCACCACAATAGTGTAATCCTATGGTTCGAAGATTGAAGCTTTTCGCAGCCAGTCTCAGGTCCCCACGTGTGATGATGACACCCTGGGCAGTCAGACATTCTACGACCTTGCTGACTACCCAATATTCATACAACTATACGAGCTATTTCCCGATAAAGTCCGGTCGCGAAGCAGAAAGAATTTCGTTTTATGACCCCTCATTACTTATCTTTATCGCTCGCGCACAATTGTATTGCCGTCGCACTCGCACATTAGAAGGACCTTAAAATACGAAATTCTTTCTGCTTCGCGACCGGACTTTAGGAGAGAAGAAAAATTCCTACTAATCCAAAATAAATGAGAAAGACGATAATGATAGAGATAATGACCAATGAATGGTGATGATGATGATGAATGATGGTGTGGGTGGTGGTGATAATGTGAAAGTGAGTTTGTTTGTTATGCTTTCACATTAAAACGGCTGAACAGATTTGGATGAAATTTGGCACATGGGTAGACCATGACCTGGGTTAGGGGCATAGGATATTTTTTATCTCGTTATTCCCACGGGATCGAGACTTATGCGGGTGAAACCGCGGAGCGCAGCTAGTGACATCACACTAATATTATAAAGGCGAAAGTTTGTGAGTGTGTGTTTGTTACTTATTTACGATCAAACGGCTGGACCAATTTTGATAAAATTTTGTATGGAGGTAGCTGACACCCTGGATTATTATATAGGCTAATTTTTATCCCGATATTCCCACGGGATCGAGACTTACGCGGGTGAAATCGCGGGGCGCAGCTAGTTATAAATATGAAACCTTGTATGTTTCGATGTTTGTTAGTCAATCACGCAAAAACAGCTGAACGGATTTGGATGAAATTTGGCACACAGGTAGTTTATAACCTAGATTAACACATAGGATACTTTTTATACTGGTAGTAGGTTCCCGTGGGATAATTTCCGACATCTACACAGGTGAAGCCGGTGGCAATAGTTAGTTTCACATAAATCTGACCGATTTGGTTAATGATTGAGTGGCTTTGTATGTAGAATAGGAGGCTTAAGGAAAACCAGGAAGACCTATAATCAACCAAGCCATTTTTCTTGGTCTTCTTACTTAGAATACTATTAGGTTTATTAGGCTCAACGGATTTGGATGAACGGGATAGACCATGACCATGGACTACTCCGAAGCTAAAATCCAAAGAATCGGCCGAATTTTTGGCCGTTTCTTGACTTCCAAAGTTTCTTTATTTGAGTTTGAGTCGTTACCTGACTTCATTTTTGACTTTTGACTGTCTTTTTATTTTTCTTTCTCCGTTGTCTGCTCTAGTTAGCCGTAGTCAGGGGTCTACACCGAACATAAACGCGAAGTATCGGCCGAATGTTCGGCCGTTTCCTGACTACGGCTGACTATGGCTGACTTCGGCGAAAGAAAAAAACATAACGACGGTCGAAGAAATAAGTCAAAGTCAAAAGCATGACTTGAAGTTGGGTAAGGTTCAAAGTCAAATAAACTTTGGAAGTCAAGAAACGGCCGAACATTCGGCCGATACATCTGATTTATCTTCGGAGTAGATCCCTAGGTTAGAACATGGATTTAACTTTTTATCCCAGCAGTACCTTCCCGTGAGATAATTTCCGACATTCATGCGGACGAAGCCGCGGGCAAAATCTAGTAACAGATCATTTTAACGACAACAGTCAGTATACGTATCAACTGACCATAAGATGCTGATGATGTCTCTCTTGTATTATTTGTTGTTGGTGCTGTTGTTGAAGCTGTTGTTGGTGCTGTTGTTGTTGCTGCTGTTGTTGTTGCTGTTGTTGTTGCTGCTGTTGTTGTTGTTGTTGTTGTTGTTGTTGCTGCTGTTGTTGCTGCTGCTGTTGTTGTTGCTGGTGTTGTTGCTGGTGTTGTTGCTCGGCATGTCGCTCCTGCATCGCGTGCTATATGTACGTACGACTTATGTATTAATCTCAGCTAAATGATGGTGCTATGAAATCGCTGAGCAGGTTATAAACTTATAAATTTATAGAAACCTTCAGCTAAGGAAAACGGTCAGCAATCAGCTAGTACAGACGCCAGCACATCAAGTTACTACAATCTGTCTAATTACTTTAATAGATTTTCAACTTTATCGCTACAGTTTAAGGTTCAAGGTTGATTGGGAAAATTTGACATTTTCGGGTAGCTTGACCTGCTGGCGTCTGTACATTGATAAAATCACAGTGTAACTATACCAACTCCATAATTACACCGATTAATCGCGTTTCATATGATTATAAAATATGTGAGAAACGGTACAAAGCATTAATGAGATTTTGTACAACATTAGAACACTTGTTTGGATGATATTATGGTTACTATGACACCGGTTGTTTTAATGTTGGCAATAATCAAACTGTTTCAGAAACTTTTATAAAGGATTTATAGCATGGGTGTAGATGAAAAATTTAATAGCTGCCACTAGTGACGAAACTTACAAGCTGGCTAGCTAATAAGTTTATATTTTTACTAGGGCATAAACTGTTCCTAAGAACGTTTACACCCTACGGCACTTCATACAAACTTTCAAGCCCTTGTTTTTCGAAATGACTGAACCGATTTTAATGAAACTTCATACGCATAAGCAGGATACAAAGGTCTAAAAAGGTGGTAAAGAACATTTTCGAAATGTCTTATTTAAACACAGATAACTGGAAAGCTCTGTTTCTATGGAAAATTTAAAATCGGTCTTATTTGGCTGTAACACTATTTTTCGAAAATGTTCTTTACTAACTTTTTAGACATTTATATCCTGCTTATGCGTATGAAGTTTCATTAAAATCGGTTCAGTCATTTCTAAAAACAAGGGCTTGAAAGTTTTTATGAAATGCTGTAAGGTGTAAACGCTCTTAATTTGTTTAGCCGCGTTTGGGACATAAATCCCCATAGTCCATACTAATATTTTAAGTAGATGCGAATCGTCTGTCTCTTTCTTTTTTCACGCCATAACGGCTAAATGGATTCGGATGAAATTTGGCACATAGGTAGACTATGGCCTGGGTAGTAAATAGGATTATTTTAACCAGGTAGTACGGTCCCGTGGGGTAATAAAGCCGCGGGCAACAGCTACACTAGATTTTTTAATTCTCTGCAGTAATATTACACTTAAATTTTTGCTGTAATTTCGTCAATAACTTAAAACTTTTATCTCATAACCAGGACGTTTGGAAGCCGGGCGTAAATTTAGCCTTAAGGGGTTGATGATACGCACCATTTAGAACATTTTGAGCCATACATGTACGAAGTACCAAAATTTTTTTTTTATCTGTTATTTTTGGCGAATTGCCAAAAGTGCCGCAGCTGTTGTTTATTTTCGTGGTATAACTGATGTGCAACTAAACTCATAAACCAAGTTCCAAGCAACTGTTTTATTGCAAAAATATATACTAGATACTTTTGAAGCTGTAGAATAGGTACTTTTAAAATTTGAAAAATAAGATTTTTTTAAACATGCTCGAAATGTTCCAAATTCAACTATCACCCCCTTAACACGCATATATATGCCAGTAACCTTGAGTGGTTAGCTTGCGTGTTCTGTACTGAGCTCACGCAACGCGTCGTACATTCAGCCAGTAATAGGACTCGCCCATGAAGGAGCGCTGTCCCCAACTTGACGCATTATTAATTTATTATACACAAAACAAGAGGTATTTTAATAAAACGCGTATACTAAAAGTTAATAATTAAATTATCTTTAAATTGGTGAAGGTTTCAGAAAAATACGCTTGGTAGATTTTGCGCCATTCTCAGTATTTTATCCGCGTTAGACATAACTTTACAAATTAACTTCACTATGTAATATAAACATAATCTAAAATATTCACATGTTATTGAGAAAAAGCTCTAATTTATCATATTTTTTTTTCAAATCATTAACACTACGCATTTAGACGTGATCTTCAGTATAAAAAGATTAAAATTCGGCTATCGTCCCCTTAAGGCTTTGCACCTAGCTTCCAAACAGCCTGTATAATTACTGTATGGAGTTGATTTAGTTACATTGTTCTCAAACAGTAACAAAACTTACAATGGAGTGTTGCATATGTCGCTCGTGAATGATCTGCGCCTGGTGTTGTTGTTGCTGGTTCTGCTGATGTTGCTGTTGTTGCTGTTGCTCCATCGCGTGCCGTTCGTGTATTGCGTGGATCGCGCGTTCACTGTAACAATGTATTGGACACTGGTTTATGGTTGATGGCATTTTTAAACCACGACGAAAAAAGAGGGGTGTTATAAGTTTGACCGCTATGTGTGTGTGTGTGTATGTGTGACGGTGTGTGTGAGGGTGTGTGTGTGTGTGTGTGTGTGTGAGGGTGTGTGTGTGTGTGTGAGGGTGTGTGTGTGTGTGTGTGAGGGTGTGTGTGTGTGTGTGGCACCGTAGCTCTTAAACGGATGAACCGATTTGGATGTGGTTTTTTTTTTTTAATAAACTACTTAATATTATTAAAAGTATGACTGTATTCAAATAAGGGCACTATAAACGAAATATTGATTGAAAAAAAATATTACACAATTGACGACTTCCTTAATGATGAATGACTGACTGATTGACATGCTATTATTACTTTTGACATTTTTTTATTGTGTTTTCTTAGGTCTTGAACTGTAATTTTGTTGAACTTATTATTTTTATCACCGTAACCTTGTTGACATTTGATATTTGTATCATTATGACATTAATACTGTAGTTCAAACAATTTGACATTAATTTGTATTTTGTATTATTTTATTTTCGTAATTGGTATTTAAAATATCTTTTTTATATAAAATAATGAATAATAAGTGGAGGACTATACCAATAAATGATTTGATTTGAAGACCCAAAAAAATTCATCAAAATAATTTATTTTTTGTTTTATTAAGATATTGATACACATCACGTCTGCGGAGTTTTGCTAACTAACTTATTTTGACCTTATATAGTTAATATTTTCACACTTACGCGTCTCTTCTCTGTATTTGTATCTGTCTGTCTCTCTCCATGTATTGAGGTTGTGACTGAACTCTTCTGTCCATCATTTGCTGAAAAAAATAAACATTATTAATTTAAAATGTACACATACCTATTTGCTTGTAACGGATCTGAATTACTGTATTCATCATCATCATTTCAACCGAAAGACGTCCACTGCTGGACATAGGCCTCCCCCAAGGAGGGTGTTTGCCATCATAATCGCTACGCTCTGCAGGCGGGCTGGCGACCGCAGTATGGTTTTAAAATGCATAGAGAACGCTGCTGCCCATTCTCTAATTACTGTATTAATTTTAAATACTTTTTTTAATAATATATAATTTAAACATATATAATAATATATATTAAATGTAAATAGGTTATTTACATGATGATAGTCCGCCCAGCAGTGGGACAATGTAATTGAATAGAAAAGCAAAATAAATGAATACTTACCGGGAACTGAGAACCGATCGGGAATTTCTGCGCCATGAATCTGTAAAATGAATATAATAACTGCAGTTAATACAATTATATTCGGAATTTTCCCTATACTATCGCGGTAAACATTAAATAGCTCTTGCAGTTGCAAAAATATTATGATAAAATTTATACAGTAATTTATTTCTTCAAAATGTGACTGGACATTGCGAGTAACTTTTTCCTGTATGGTTTACATTACATGAACTTGCGTTTACGAAACCGAATTAATTTATGAATCAATGAAAACCTACTAATTTGCTAACTGGCCTTTATACTGCGGGCATGAAGCTTTTTAATATAGCTCACTATAATGGTGGCACTACACTTGGCGTATTTGCGCAAATATTCGCTTTGTTTCACAAACATGACGTAACATCACGCATTTCCCCGAAGGATTAGGCAGAAGTATACTCTACAGTTCTACACTCACATTTCACCAGTCATGTTTAAGTCCCATGTAAAAGGGGGCGAGCCTATTGCCATCTACCGGGCACAATTCCAGACTTCTGGCTCGTGTAGTGCTCATAAAGGGTATATTTTGTATTGTTTATTTTGTACACCTTTTTTACAGTCCATTCTACTGATTTGGACTTCTATTGCGTTGATGGCATGACAAATGGCAGCTGTAATAAACAGTTGGTATTGTAACCACGTTTTTGCTTTTAATGCCAGCCTTATGCCTTCGGGATAGAAGTCAAAATCAAATGAACGGACTGTAAATAGAAAAGTTTATTTAAAGTTCTAATCTTATTTCAAATGGAGTATAGTTACGGTAATACAAACAAACGCGCGTATTGCGCACGAGCGTATTTTGTTGACAAATAGGCTAAATGAACTGCCAGCATTATGTCGAGCTTTATAAGAAAGCTCATGCCACAGTTAGTTTATAGATTAGCCAGTTAATAAGAAACACAGTCAAACAAGGTCTAATGAATAATTATGTTGTATTTGTGGCATCTCGTAGTTGGCCTTAAGAGGCCGTGACTACTTAACCGAGCTTTCCTGTGGACTGCCTAGCGTATGAGCTTAAAGACGTACGGACCTCGGCTTAGGGCGTCGTTGGAAAATCACAAATTGGGGACGGGCTGGATCAAAGTTTAGATCATGATCATTATCAGGGGTTACTATTAATGCTACGGCGCACTCAGCCTCGGTGCGGGCGGTTGTCGATTCGACGTGCAAGGGACGGGGGGGACAATTTAGTCTGGGACTTCGCGTGGTACCTCGGCGGCGGGGACGGAATGTCGGTCTGTGTAATTTGTGCACTGTACTGGTGGCCCTATTGCTTTCCTGGAGGAGGGTAATGGGGTCATCTAAGTCGGTGAGTTGTATTTGTATCGCAACACGAGAGTAATTTATTACGCAATGTAAATTGTCTTTGGTCCCTGGCTGTGACAACAAGCAGTGGACAAAATTGTCAAACTTTTATTACTTGAATACAAGGCTTTTGGCTACTTTTTATGTGTGATTTATAGGTAATTTTTCTGTAATGTGCGTTTTGTTTGTGCAGATTTTTTTTTTTTTCTTCTTTTTTCTTTGTAGTTGACATACCTGAGGTCATGATGTTGCTGTTGCTGTTGCTGCGACTGCTGTTGCTTGGCCTCTTGCTTGCCATCGGCCTGCGAGCCGCGCGGCACAGGCAGTGCCGTCGCCGCGGACGCCACGTCAACTAAGGACGTGAACGCCTCGTGACCTGAGAACAATGTGATTTTTTGTTTAAAGAACTTTTGATGATAGAGATGCTATGTTTTATAGAGGCATGAGGAACAGGGTGTAAAGTTCACTCATCCTTGATAGAAAAGGGAGGATCCTCCGACCAGACGGGTGTTGTGTCTGGTGGGCAACTGCCCAACGATTGATGTCACGCGCACTAATCGCGCGGTAAACTCTGCCTGACGCGTAGTTCGCATGTTGCGATGTTGTTGCCGCCACAATTTGTTATATTTTTTGGATAGATCTTTTGGTGAGCAAAAATACTTGACTACAAAGCAAAATAAAAAACATACTAACGAAGCACGTCGTTAAATAAAAGAAAAATAATTATTAATTTTTGTCCCATTCGTGTGTGACGTAAATAGCGGTTCATTTGTTTTCAGTTTAATATACTCAAATATAAATGCAGTAGTTAATGTATATTTATGTAACTAGGGGTTGAAACTAGCTCCTGTAATACAGTGGTTACTAGCGTAGGAGCTAGGGAATTCATAAAAATTTATGGAACTTATGTCAATAAAGATTAGATTCGATTTTTTATTATTATATGCATTATTTGGTTCTGAACTCCGAATCGATATCTCCGAGATTTTTGCACTGATTCATGAGGTTCTACAATATTTTAATAAAAAAAACAAGAATATCGAAAAAGAAAAGCTGTTTTATAACAATTTTGGTCGTTAGCGATGTTCGTTTGAGTGTTAGTACTTTTGTATGGAACAGCAGATTATTTTTAGAATAATTCAAGGGGTCGTTTTTACCTGGTGGGGGTTGTGGGTGTTGATGTTGATACACGTGCTGCGGCGAGTGCCTCTGAATGACGGACAGCGTGTCCCGACGGAACTGCGGCGACGCGGCGCGCTCATCTTAGATGTGAATAAGACAAGTTAGACAGGGTTATTTTTAAAACGTCAATAACCTCTTAAGGGGTCATTGAACTCATGATTATGAAAACTTTTACTACGGGACCAAAACTGAAATCGCGAAAAAAAAACCAGCTATTCCCTACATTTTAACGAATTATTCGAACATAAATGTAGGGAACAGCTGGGTTTTTTTTCTCTTCTCTTTTTTAAAAACGTTGCCCCACACTAGGAATTTCTCCTGTATTGTGGGTGCGTTTACAAACATTTAAACTCACATACACAAACAGCCAGACCCAGAACAACTACTTGTAGGTCATACAAATATTTGTTCCGTGCGGGAATCGAACCCGCCACACGCAGCGCAGCAGTTAAACGCTTAACCACTGCGCCAACCGTGTAGAACTGACCAATATTTATTAATTTATTTAAACTTCTCACACACAATACTGTACAAAGGCGGACTTCTCTACCAGTCAACCAAAGGTGGTGAAGAGATAAGATGGCGGGTGCTCTGATTGAGAGGAAATAATAATATTATAAAATATAACATAATTAATTACAAATAAAATAGGTACACAAGTACATAAATAGGTTATAAACTTAGATATAATACACATATATTTACTATAATATATACCTACATTATATATACATATATACAACATTAGTTTTTGTTTATACTAAACCCGAAAAGGGGTCCATTGTACTCATCATTTTGAAAAAAAAGTTATATGGGACCAACCTTGAAATCGCGAAATAAAAATCAGCTGTTCCATACATTTTGTCGATATAAATGAACACAAATGTAAGGAACATCAGATTTTTTTTTTCGCGATTTTACAGTTGGTCCCATAGAATTTTTTTTTCAAAATGATGAGTACAATGACCCCTTTTCGGGTTTAGTATAAACAAAGTTGTATACATACAAATTCAAGGAAAAGACAATAGAAAAGAAAGGAATATTTATTTCATAATTCATGCCTTTGCAAATAAAGCAAGGTTTAAAGGACTCACCAGGACTTCTTGGCGGGAAAGTGAAGCGTCATGTTCAGCAGTTTGTTTAATTTTCCAAAATTAGTGTTTAGCCGAATATTAATGTGTAATAATGGTGGATTATTAACCATTAAGTGTTTGTGAACGTGCATTAGTGTAGGCAAATGAAACAAAACAGTGCAACTTCGCTTCAAGTTCTCTCAAGAAGTCCGCGTGAGGACTCAGTAAAGTGCCACATCTTTACTGAAACTCAAGGGGAGTGGTGGGCGGGGATATCATCATCATGCATTTATAATTCATTTCATCAATATTTTAAACAAGATCTAAGACATTGGCTAAATGCACAAACCGTGCGAAGCCAGAAGGAAAAAAAAAAAAAAAAAAAAAAAGGACTCACCAGGCGGCGGGTGCGGGTGCGGGTGCGGGTAGGCGTGCTGCGGCGTGTGTCGCTGTATGACGGACACGACGTCCCGGCGGTACTGCGGCGAGCCCGCACGCTCGCGCTCGCGTCGCGCGCCGCCGTGCATCTGCTGCGACGTTATGAAGTCCGCCATTATGATCTGGCGCTGCTCCAGGCCGTAGGGGTTGCGGGTGTAGCCTGAGCTGCCCGTCTGTGGACGAAATGAGAGTATTAGTGTTGTTTTTGTACCTGTATTTGTTTTTTCGGGTTCCGTACCCAAAGGGTAAAACGGGAACCCTATTACTAAGGCTCCGCCGTCTGTCTGTCTGTCTATCTGTCCGTCTGTCACCAGGCCGTCTCATGAACCGTGGTAGTTAGACAGTTAAAATTTTCACAGATGATGTATTTCTGTTACCGCTATAACAACAAATACTAAAAAACACAATAAAATAAATATTTAAGGGTTTTTGCTCAATATTGATAACGGCAACAGGTAGACGCTTGAAATGTTCACAGAATATTTAGTTATATATTCACTTTAAAAATAAATAATTAAATTAAAATATAACAAATACTTAAGGAGGGCTCCCAAACAACAAACGTGATTTTTTTGCCATTTGTATAGATAATGGTACGGAACCCTTCATGCGCGAGTCCGACTCGCACTTGGCCGGTTTTTTATTATATTATGGTGGCTTTTCTCTGATCGTGGGTAATTTAAAAGGTAGAAAATTGCACAAAACAAACTGCGATCACCGATACCTACGTCTGCTATGTGTGGCATCCGTTCACAACATTCTCCTAAAAACTGCTGCAATGAACGATGAAAACCACGCATTGGAAATGGAACCTCTATCGTAATATTTATTTTTTTATTTAACAATTAGCTACTTTGCCAGGAATTTGTTACGAAAATCCTTCTAACCAGCTTAAATATTAAGCAATGGTAGCGTATGGCAGGCTCTTTGTAGTATTTCTTTGTGTCTTATATGAAAAACTAACTAAATAATAAGATATCGTATAGTTTGTAAATCCTAACTTAATATTATAAATGCGAAAGTGAGCTTGTTTGTTTGTTACGCTTTCACGCTAAACGGCTGAACGGATTTGGGTGAAATTTGGCACACGTGTAGACCATGACCAGGACATAGGATACTTTTTATCCCGGTAGTATGTACAGTCGGTGACCAGCATTACTTCAATTATTCTTCTTTGTAAAAGGTAATGATAGTCACCGACTGTACCCGTGAGATAATTTTCGACATGCTCGCAGGCGCGGGCGAAGCCGCTGGCAAAAGCTAGTTAATCATAATCACAAGTATGAACTCACAGGTGAAAAACTCGGAGACTGCGGCCTAGGTTGACTGCCTGGCGCGGCATAGTACGCCGCAGGGCCTCCCGGACTCCGTCTCTTATAGAAGTCCAATGTCCTCTTATCAGGCATATGATGGGACCCATGCACCGGGGTGCCAGCCGTTATGGACCCTGTCTTAGGCTCCGGGGGGTTCCTATGGGGCTCAAACCTCGACTCCACTGGGGTTCCGAGGGTTATAGAGCCTTTAGGATTAGGTGCCGGCTTTAAGGTCGGTCTTGGAGGTGCGCCCACGGATTTGGGCTTCGAGTTGTACTGGGTAGGAGATTCCCGTTCTTGTTGTGGCCTATAGTCTGTTGAGTTTCGGTATACCTGGCGAAAGAACAAAAAAAAAAACAAAATTATGAACATTGCAAATCCTCTGATCTTTTAGGAGTACACTAGATAATTTTGAGATGTCATTAATAAAATAATTACTCATACAGTGATGTATTCACACAAAGATTTTGAAGGGTTTCCAGAAGTGATATCACAAAAATGAGCAATGATGCTGGGGATATCTTTTTTTTTTTTGTATGATAAATATTTAAATAACTTCCCCCGCTCTGGGCGGAGCGGGAGGGCGTGTCAGACTTTTAATGACTAAAACCCACCAGTGTTCCTTCAATTGCCCGTGTGCCAGGGCCACGGTATCCCTTTCGGACAAACCCGCACCCTGGCAGGCATCGGCCCTAATGGACCCACCATTGTTTGGGGAAATCTGGACTAAATAATATAGTAATATTTATACGACGGCAAGAGATATTGTTATACACCATGGCATTTATGAATTTTTTTTTTTTTTTTTTACTTTCATGAATTATTAGTAGTCATTGGATACACAAAGTGGGGTGCCGTTGTAAGACGATTAAAATGCCACGGTGTATAGTGATGTGAGTGATAAATAGAGATCGGATGTTCGGATGCATATTCACCTAAAATTTGAGAGTTGACTAGTATGGTGTGCGCTTCGGTACGGGAAAAAGTGTCGATTTCCAGGACTGACGAATGTTTAAGAACTACTCTTTTGTACTGTGGATCCCCGAATATATATATTTCATTTTAGAATAAAAGGTTTTGAAGAAATATTAATAGTGTTTTTTAAACGTGTTATATTTTCCACAAAATTCTTGCCTAGTTCTAAATAGATAAGAAATATTTGTTATACTTAGAAATACAAAATTGTTTACCTACACACTGTTATGACTGAAACCCCGCGATCCCGGAATAAAAATATATTTTAAGAAGCCGTTTCCATACTTTGTATACTTTGCCGGGAAAAAAACGTACTTTAGGTAAATATCCATCCGAATATCCGATTGTTAGAGATAAACTATGTTTGTATAATATTATTTAAAACATCACCAATACTAACCGACTTATTAGGATGCGGGAACGGCTGATCATGCCTGGGCCTCTTCACGCTCAAATCCAACAGTGGTTCATGCCTCTCCTGCCTCAACAACAGATTCTCATGCCTGTCATGCCTATCTGGTCTCTCGGGGCGCTCGGGTCTTTCCGCACGAGGCTCGATGTGGAGCACCATGACGTCCTTGTCGTTTGTTGAGATGTGAGAGACAGGGGTGATAGTGGCTGCACGTTGTGGGCTTGAAGCGCCTGTGTTGCCGACGTGGGAACTGTTGACGACTGATAGCGTTGCGAGGGCTTCTCGGCCGCTTGCGCAGGAGGAGGTGACCTGCGGAAGAGGTTTGTGTGTTTTATTATTGTTTTGAATTTTTTCAGGGACAATATAGAATAGAATAGAATACTTTTATTTTTAGACATATGTCCATAGAGTTAGTAACAATTTTACTTATCATCTAGAGTTAGTACAGACAAAGATTAACAAAACAATTAAAATTCAGCGTGGAGCTGCATCCACCTCCGCAACATCGGGGAATCCCACCGATCTGTGAACACACGGAGAGTACTGTTGGTGCTGCCACGAACACGCGACATCAGGGATGCACATATTTTTCTTATAATGGCGGCAAAACCATCAATGTTATTGTCTGCAAACATCCCTGACGCACTACAACGCCACGGCAGCCGCAGCAGTACTCTCAGTGCGTTATTATATTGAACGCGTTGGTTGTACGCTGTATGCCCGCTGAGTGAAATTGACCACAGGACCCACATATTTATTATCCATAAAAAAAATTAAACAAAGCTTTTATTGCAAATACACCAATTAAAGGCACTTTTGAATTGTCAAGGGGTCAGTCAGTAATAAAGATGAAGCTAGTTGCCATTCCAAAGCGTAATGGTACCTATGGAGGAGAACGGGCAAGAAACTCCACAGACTCTCTTTTAAATTAACTTATGGTTACAAAATATTGGTGATGATGCAATTCTCAATTCTTTATTGCAGTCCATATGTATTAATAGATGGTAAAACGTCAAGAGCGTCCGTACTAAAATATTTAAAAAAAAACAAAAATTTAATTAAAATAAGCGGTGGCAGCTAAGAGATGACCAGTCCCTACTGACGGCGCCCGTTCACGAACATGACACATGGATTAGCACCATTCAGCTCCAATATAACAAGTAACATACCATCACGCTTGCAATAATCGACGGGTTAGGCAGAGCAGTACCTGTAGTACACCTACGTGCAGTTGCGAGAAACTATATACTTAATAAATAAAAATAAAATTAGTAATACATAAGAGGACGATAACCGACTTTTAATTATTTTATACTGAAGATCACGTCTAAACGAATAGTGTTAATGATTTGAAAAAAATATATGTTAAATTAGAGCATTTTCTCAATAATTTAATATGTGAATATTTTAGAATATGTTTATATTACACAGTGAAATTAATTTGTAAAGTTATGCCTAACGCGGAAATAAAACTGAGAATGGCGCAAAATCTACCAAGCGTATTTTTCTGAAACCTTCACCAATTTAAAGATTATTTAATTATTGATCTTTTAGTATACGCGTTTTATTAAAATAACTTTTGGTTTGTGTATAATAAATTAATAATGCGTCAAATTGGGGGACAGCACTCCTTGATGGGCGAGTTGCCGGGCCGTTACTGGCTGAACGTACGACGCGTTGCGTGAGCTCAGTACAGAACACGCAAGCTAACCACTCAAGGTCACTGGCATATATCTCCGTCTTAAGAGGAAATGCGGGCGGAGAGAATTTTCCGATCGAATAGACGAGATCCGACTGAATAGCCTAAGTAAAAAGTCATAAATCGAGGTTCGGCTCTCGCCTATTTCCTCCTCCAATATTGGACCAATTTAAAAGATATTTCTTATACTGAATAAGAAGGATATATACTGTGTCCCTATGTTTTTCTTTTTTTATTAATAGTTGGCAAATTTGTACAATAGCCCTCTGTTGTCAGCGGTCTAAACAGGCAACTTTGAGCATTTTCAGAAGGTTCCAGCTCTTATAAAGATAATTTATCATCAAAAAGGAAAACATAGGGACATACAAGTAGTCAATATTTATTTTACTGTAAAATATCATTGCTTTAAGGTCATTAACCAGAAAGAAAACAGGCGAGAACGTTTCTATGGAGAAAAGACCGCCCGCATTTCCTCTTAAGATGGGCCGTGGTGACCGATTTCTGTGTATGGACATTATAGGCTGATTATAGACCGCTATTCGGCCGAGATGATATTATTATTACCTTGATCTGATGCGGCTTGATGGTGGGATGCTGTGGCTGCGAGTCTCTCGTGAGGCTGATCTCTATGAGGTTGAGGACTACGTCGCGTACAGTCTGCGGCGCGTTAGTGCGCCCTACTGACGTCACAGGGGAGGCTGTGACTGCGCTTACGGCGACAACGGGACTGCAGGATGACGCTGATGATACTACTGTTGGGAGGGAGGTTGGGGGGACGACCTGTGGAAGATAAAATAAGGTCAAACACTTTGTCTTACTAGAAATGCCTCGCAAGATACAGGATTTTCCTAGTTTGGGGTTAATTCTTATTGGACATTCGACCTCATTGCAGTCTCTACCTACCTTTTCTATCCAATATTTGTTTAACCTTCTGTGTTATTGTCAACGTTTATGTTTTGTGAATAAAAAATAATATAATTAAAATTATGAATGCATGATCTCTTTGATAGTTAATGAAACTCAAGGGCTTTAATGAAGTCGTTATTATATCGCTAGGTGGTCTTATCCCGTTAATTCTTGGTTTAAGTTTGTTAAAACCAGACTGGATACTTTAAAAAAAGTTAACTTACGTGCTTCATGTGTACGGAATGGAATTACATTTTAAATTTATGAGATTGATATCTTTATTTTTTTTTTTTGTTTAAATTCAACTTATTTAAAAAAAAAATTGAGCCGTTACGGGACGCCTGGCAGATGTGAAACATCGAAATCAAACAAACAAACATCGAAAAAAAGGTCAGGGTCACGTAGAGGGGGGACCGCGCGAGCGGAGTGAGCGGTGAATCGCCACGCGGCATGCGTCGCCCCGCCAGCAATCGGTTTTACGTGCGCCTGTTAGATGTTTCACATCAAAAAAAACCTATAAAATATCAAGACAAACAACGTATAGACACATAGAACATATAGTTTATGTTTTCCTAAGCACGTGTTTCTGTGACGAATAAAAATATTTTTCTTTCTTTCTTTTCTTTCTATATTGTGTTCGGTTCAAAAACTGAAACAGGGCTGTACCAACCTTCGCACTAGGCGCATCATTCTCCTCATCGGCCGTCTCCGTGGCGGACGAGTCGTACTCGTCGCGGCGCGGGCGGCGCGGCGCCACGGCGTCGGTGCGCGGCGCGGGCGCGGGCGCGGGCGGCGCGCGCGCGGGCGAGCCGCCGCTGGCCGTGTCCGTGTCCGCGGACGACAGCGCGCTGTCCTCGCTGGACGTGCTGCGCGGCAGGGACGGCCGGTCGGCGACCGACGTGTCGAGTTGCAGCTTTTTTCTGTTGGTAGATTGAGGGTGTTAGGAATGAATGAATTAAATGCACCGACCCCAGCGTGGTTGTACCAGACTCGATTGCTCGAATGAACCCAAAGATTCACCCTAGCCCCTGAAGCCTCGTGTTTCGTGGGACTACAGAGACCATTGTATATCAGAGAGTAGACCCCGGGGGCGCGATGGTACATTGAGGGGTTTTAGGATATTTTTAATTTAATTGCATGTACAACATAATAATATTACTCTGAAAATTTTCTTAAAATAATCTATATTTTCAATATTTTTATTCAAAATCTGTAACAGTATCATCATCATCATTTCAACCGAAAGACGTCCACTGCTGGACATAGGCCTCCCCCAAAAGGGAGGGGTGTCCATAATCGCCACGCTTGTTAGGCCGGTTGGCGATCGCAGTATGGTGTTAAAATGCATAGAGAACGCTGCTGCCTATTCTCTAGTAAGTCCCTTAGTCGCCTTTTACGACACCCACGGGAAGAAATGGGATGGTGCTATTCTTTACATCCAGCAACACACTACGCACATTAACAGTATATGTACTGACAACATCAAGTCTGTCAAACTGCACAACTAGTCAACTGCCAACAGTTTGTTGGTAGTTGATCTCGTTTATCAATGGTTTGTCGAAGGACCGATGGCCGATGGAGCAAACGAGTCCTGGAATGGAGACCGCGTATCGGCAAGCGTAGTGTGGGACGCCCCCCAGCTAGATGGACCGACGACCTTAAGAAGATGGCTGGGTCAGACTGGATGCGGAAGGCGGAGGACAGGGTGTTGTGGCGCAGCCTTGGAGAGGCCTATGTCCAGCGGTGGACTGCGATAATCTGAGTTGATCAATGGTTTAACTTTATAAGACGCTGTGACTAAAGTCTATCCAAGATTCCATATAAGTAATAATTCCACTTAAAAAAATCCCTACCTATAGGTGAAGTAGAACGCCTTCAAGCTGGCCGGTGTCCGTCCACTGACAGCTGCAATCCTGTCCCACGCAGTCCCATGCTCCCGCAGCAGCGACCTGAACCTCGCAGCTTCCTCCTCCGTGGGTTCAGGTGCTAGGCCACCTTCCACCACGGTTTCTAACCTCCTGGTTATTCTCTTGAAGCAAGCTAAACAGCATTTGCTTAACTCACTGGGGATTTCTGTGAAAGGATGGATGCGGTATTATTAGAAAAAAATAAAACCTGAATAGAAATATATTCAAATTGGCATACTTAGAAGATAGAACAATCATATATTTTTTTTTACATTTACAGTAACTCAAGAAAACTTAGATACTTCTGAATTTCAACTGTTTCTGAAGGCAATCAGTGCCTAACTAAACTGAGCACAATAACATTGCAATAATAGTTTTTTTTTTAATCAACAATGTTTATGTTATTGCGAAACGACAAAATTAGTTTCGTTCTTCATATGACTGATATTATTAAAACTTACGGCCCAACGAAAAATTTAAACTGAACTATAAGTAACCTAATGTGTCATACAAAAGGTTCTTCAATATTATCTTAAAACGGTAAATTATAACGTAAAACTCACCAAACTCTTCCATAAGCGGCCTCTTCAGCTCTAGCGACAGATCATGCCACCGCGGCGGCAGATGCCTTAACCGTTTTGCTCTCACCCTGGGCCCCGGACACGTAGGAACCGGACACCGGGTATACCTCGACCGGACACATCTACAGTGACACGGTTCGCATACCCTCGCACCTAAACAAAAAGAAAGAAAATATTTTTATTGGCCACAGACTAAAAGTTACTCAAAAAAACTTTTTAAAGCTGTTTTGTGTGTCCAACTTATACTCCAATTGAAATAAGATTAGAAATTTAAATAAACCTTTTTTACAGTCAGTTCAACCGATTTTGACTTCTATTCCGTAGGCACAAGGATGCCAGTAAAAGTAAAAACGTGTTTGCAATACCAATTGTTTATTACAGCTGCCATTTGCCATACCACCAACACAACAAAAGTCAAAATCGGTTGATCGGATTGTAAAAAAAGTTTATTTAAATTTCGAATCTTATTTCAAATGGAGTATAGTTAGAAGTGTCACGGATACCTCTATGAGTAGTGTAACGAAGAGTGTAACGTTACGATTGGCGGGAGGGCCAGTCGTAGGTCACAACTCACAAGTTAAAAAAGTAATACAAAATTATAAAAGGAATATAGTCGTCAGTGGCTCGGGCTCGGGAAAGACAGGAAATGGACCAGGTACACAGGTACAGGATCTTCAGCCGGCTTCAATGAATAAATACAAAGGGGCTTTTTAAATTAATAGGATATACTTCACAGACGTAATAGGTATCGATTTCTAATGATAATAACACAAATAAAAACTATAAGCATGTAACTATTCTACACTATTCAAAAAAAAAAAAAAAAAGTAACTACACCGTAATCAGTTGTACTTGAAATGATGAGTTAAGAAAATCTCTTCTCTCCATTACGACTGTGAAGTTTCGCCAATCAATTTAATTTTAGCTCGTATAACTCTAAACTAATTAATATAAAGATATATAAAAAAAATAAGTACCACACGCACCTACAGCCTCTTCTTTAAGCCCGTAGTGGATGGCGCGAGACCTGGACACCGTTCGGGTGGCTCCGGACATATTGCACACGGCACAGTTCGACGATGTTGTTGTTATCGTTGTTGTTGTTAGCGTGGCTGTTGATGAGGGCGTGCCGATGCGCTCTGTTACCGCTGTTGAGGAAAATGGGTGGTTAGTGATGGCTGTAAATGTGGGGGTAAAAAGTCTTAGGGTGCCCACACACGGACGTTTATCGCCGAGCGATTTTTGAGTCGCCGAAAATGGAACGTATGGAGTTCTATGCAGTAACGCCCACGAGCTACTAAAAGTCGCTCACCAACAAAATCGCTGGATTCCGGGCGTAGCGATTATCGCTGACAAATGGAACGTATGGAAATGTACTAGCTAACGCACACGGCTCAGCGACAATCGCCCGCGTACTCTTTGCTAGGGAAGGACGTTGCGTCATTGCTCACCGATGGATATCGATATAATAAAATAAAGCGACACAGTATTATTACTAATGCAGTTGTTATCGAACACAGAGCTTCTGTAAACTGAGTTTTTCCGTTTCAATAAATTTATTATTATTATAATTATAAGTTTTGTTTACTTAGATAAGTACCTACTTACGTAATAAGTTTTTGTAGGTACCTATATGGTTTAGTTGTGAAAGTGATACAGATGTACATACCTAGGTAGATACTAAGATGAGTTTATAAAATTAAAAATATTAGCTACCTACTACAACGGTAGGTAATTCTAATTGCTATAATAATTCAAGCGTGTTTACTTTTTTGAACTATTGATTTCGGTTGAACAGTATTCTTCGAAGAAAGAAATAAGTACATTTTTTGGTAAACCATTGATCTATGTTAATCCATGACGAGCACATCTCTCGATAGCCAGCGACCAAATATCGCACGTGTGCGTTGAGTCGCTCAAAAAGTCGCTGGCGATAATCGCTGAGAAATCGCCCAGCGATATAATAGCTCAGCGATAAACGTCCGTGTGCGGGCACCCTTAATGTCATTAGGTAAAAAGATAAAAGAATCCTTTTCCTACTAACATATAAAATCACGCATGTGATCCCCGATGAGTTAGGCAAAGAAGTACCTCTAATATCTCACTCTAATCACGAATCAGTTTACCAAGTGTCAAGTCTCCCTCTAATATTTAACGTTCAGCAATGGACATCTAAACGCGGATGCTAAATTTTATAATAGAAGAACGTATTGCATAAAAAATCATCTGATAGCAACGTATTACATCTAACAGAAATTAAAAACTCATCTACAATATGAACATTCATAAAATCAACTTCAAAATCAAAACACCTAAACAATTTACAGAACAACAAAACGAAAATCTAGTTTCCATATAGTTCATTATTCAAGCGTTAGTTGCAATGTTGCATATTAACAAGTTTATTCAGAACAGCGCGAGATGATCCGTAAATCACGCCGCGGCCGACCGGGCAGGCGAATCGTGCAATATTCAGCGGGCCCACGTTGGGCGCCAATTTGTAGCGAAACTACGAAAGCAGATTAGCGCCAATTTAGTTCCGATACCCATGCCATGTTTGTTTAATTATTTATCGCTGTTTGTTATACAAATTGAATTACTGCGCGTCATACATACGTGTTGTTTGTTTGAATTAATATGTGCATTTATTATTTAGTTTGTTGTTCGGTATTTGTGTAAAGCAATTTATTAAATTCAACGCCAATCCATGTTTACAGTCTAACCTTTTTATAATCCTAATGCAAATTGCCACTAGCCTAAATACTGCACCAAATCCAACAGAGCATAAGACTTCATACAACTAGTTTTGCGAGTTGAAGCCAGGCAAAGGCGTGCTAAACTGCATCGGCGCAAGTTAAATAATTAACTATTATACGAACAGATTTGAGCTCGCAGTTAATAACTCTCTAACTGCTGTGTAATTAGATTTATACACTTCGGTTGAGATCATAGAACAGGATATTCTTGGATACCTGCTTTATAGTCCAATTTAAATTCAAGCAGGTTATTTATTGATTTGAGGGTTAGGAAATTCGTAGTGTCTTCTTTATACAACATTAGTTTTTGTTTATACTAAACCCGAAAAGGGGTCATTGTACTCATGATTTTTTCTATGGCACCAACCTTGAAATCGCGAAATAAAAATCAGCTGTTCCATACATTTTGTCGATTTAAGTGTTTGTTATTTCGCGATTTCAAGGTTTGTCCCATAGAAAAAAAAAACAAAATGTACAATGACCCCTTTTCGGGTTTAGTATAGAAAAAAACTAATGTTGTATAGTGAGATATGGTTAAAGTAAGACGGGACCCAGTTTTATTATCGTGTAAGTAAGACAAGAGTATAAAACGAGCTCCAAACTGAAACCATAACGAAAGATGTTGTATGGTCCCTTGCTAGATCGTACATCACTTTTAGATGAGGGATGAATGGAATAAAAGAAGGTAACTTTTGACCGTTCTCACAGCCTATTTCAGTATTTTGAGCACCCTTTCAAAAGTATGACCCAAAAACTTTAACAAAATCAAATTAAAATGTCTACTGAACTCCATATTCATAGTCAGCATTTCGTCTGTGTGTAGCTCAGTGCCTCTGAGTGCTAATTAGCGTCTGCAATCCCTGAGCAAACCAACGACGTTTGTCTTACAGATACCAGACTATTACTGAGAGAATATGCCACAGATTACTGTGTGATAGAAAGGACTCGTGTTCTTTGATCGGTCGAGTAGAAAATCGTTAAAATATTATGGTCTTGGTAAATTTTGTAGAAATAACACATTGTTTATTAAGAAATATAAACATTGTTTCTGTATTTAAAACATCAATTTGTTTATTACCTATCGTCATAATGATTTAATAAATTGGTTAAAAATAACACTTTGACACGTCAATTTTTGTATTGAAACTAGATGAGGTCGGTTATTAGTATTTATCTATTTAAAAAAGCTACTCTTATTTTGTAAAACCAACCTTTGCTGCTTCAGTCTTTTCTACATTTTTGCTATCCGTGCTGAGCTCTGTCGATTAATCCCACCAATTACTGATATTTGCACAAACGCTAATTGGATCACGATTCAACGTTTTATTCAATTTCAAAGCTTATACAGCGTTTTGGTGAAATGGCGCCCAACGTCGTACTAACCAAATGAACTGTTTCATCTAACATGTATCAGCCATTGTAACGAATTTATGAAGATCGTGATAGTGATTATTAATAGACTATCGTTAGTTAAAACGGATAGTCGATATTGTAACGAAATGTTTCCGATTCTCTGGATAGATAAAAGAAATTGGCGCCCAACTGGGACTCACAATAAAAACATAAATCTACCCCTATTCAATTGTACATAATCAAACAACGAATACAAGAGTGTACACACTTCCCTACACTTCAGATCCCACGGGTGGGCAAGCCGTGGAGCGGGATGTCACCTCTATTTGCGCACCGATGTTCAGCCAAGCGCGAGAATTTAACGAGACCGGCTATCTGTGTTTATTTACCGCGCAAACAGCCGCAGACATTTTGTAGATTAAATGCCTCCTGTATGCTGAACGTGTGTTGATTTTATTATACAATTTGTCATATCGTGTTTCTCTTTAATATTACAAAAAGTATTTATATTAAACTCGATATTAATAGTTACATTAGCGATTTATATTTGATTTCATCACACAAAATTATTTCAGTAACATCTTTTTATGAATCAAATATCATGTAGGACGATAATGATATCAGTTTTCACTTGATTACTTAGTAAATAATCCAATTAATTATGGAGAATGATTGGTGTGAAGACAAAGCGGGTCTGGATGGACCGTTTAATCTGTTAACCTTACAAAAGGCACGTCGGTCCCGCATGCCCGATGCTCGATTTACAATTCTGTGTGTGGCGAGTTCGTCGGGTTTATGCTGTCAACCAAGCCGAGGATTATGGTTGTCATCCACTAATGTTGTGTGGCTTAACTTATAATGTTTCGATCGGGAGTTATTGCGAGATTAAGAATAATGTAATGAGATATCCGGATGTTATGTTAATTCAATATTAGACTTTCCTTCGAACTAATGTTTCGTAGAATTGATTTATATTACCGACAGTTTCCAATATGACAAAAATCCATTAAAAACCGAGTAAAGTAATAGTTCAGGACCATTTTTTAATTGACAACTCTACGCTAGACTATCAGACAAATACAAAGGTTCTGAATAAAAAGGGTTTTGTCATAGTCCACAAAGCGATAAGGCATCATTGAAATTAAACCCAACGGCTATCACTGGGGAATCGCGCATTTTGAAATGGACTCCCCCTCAGGTAAGACAAGGGATAATAATTTATGGAACAACTCTCTTAGAAATTATTTAAAACTAGCTGTTTCCTGTAACTTTCATCGCTTCTGAACTACTTGTGTTAATGCACTCTTTACGAAACATTATCTTCTGAATTTCATGTATCTATTTTAGCCGTGTGATTTTAGTCTGGCAGAAAATTATTTCAAAATAGGTTTCAATGCATGTCGTAATCGTTAAACGAAGTAGTCTATCTAATAACATAAGTAATAATAGCACGCATAAGCATAATTAGCCTATTATATTCCCACTGCTGGTACACAGGCCTCCTCTCGGTGAGACGGATTGGGCCGTAATCTACCGCGCGTGCCCAGTGCGGGTTGGTAGATGTCACATGCCTTCGATTTTTTTTATTCTAGGTCATGCCGGTTTCCTCACGATGTTTTCCTTCACCGTTTTGACAGCAGTGGTGATGAAGTAAAGCGCCTGTGTTGGTTCGAACCTACGACCTCGAAGTCCCGATACTGAGGTAAGATAAATCATGCACTCAGCTTCAGTTGTCGCCTAAGAAAACGTCTAGTATAAATCCATTAAAATAAAAAAATAAATGGAAAAATACCTACTACTAGCTGAAAGAAGATTTTAGTTAAACATTCAACATTTTAAAGACTGTCATTCTTTTTTTAAACTTGCAAATACGTTAATAAATGAGACAATTTAAAAAGTTAAGAATATTTTTGTCAGTTAATATTTTTGAAAAGATGACGTTTTACAAAGTCAATGGCGGTATCAGGGGACTTGTAAATGGATTAACTGTTTGTAAAGTCACAGACACTCGACTGAATAGTCGTTATTGCCCGGGGAGTGGCGCAAAATACGCTTCATATTTCACTTTGTGTAAATAATACTCCCAAAAGATGGAAAAGGGATTGGAATGTGGTGAAGCTAAGAAAACTTGCGTAACTTGTGTTTATCCTTAAAATGCTTTTCTACGGAATCCGAATTATATGTGTAAATAATACTTAACCAAAACTTTTTATTTTCCTCCATTTATTTAATTGGCGAACCGAATTAGAAAAACAGACATTCTTCCATTCTTTTAAAAATCGTATGTAATAAAAACAGAATCCAAATGACTTGGAAAGCATAGCTTTGTATTGTAGTCGTTTTGTACTGTTTGAGCAGTATTTAGTCCCTTAAAACCACCAATAAGAAGTCAAATCATTCCATTATTCCGTCATCGCATTGTCTAACGAAGTTGCCCAATCTGAGGAGGGATACTGAAAATCAAACTTATAAACTGAATGTTGAACCCTACCGCGGTGTATATAAAGAGGCACTCTAGTCGGCGGCTGGCAGTCGTCGAGCGGCCGCGAGCGAGCATGTTGTCTCTGTACCGCGCGTGGCTGGGGCCCAGTCCCTGCGTGGCGCGACCGGCGCCGCCCCCGGGGGCCCACCGGCCGGTACCCCGCCGAGCACGGGTACCATCCCCACCCGCCTCACCACCACCACCGTCACCATCATCTACCACTTCGAGCGAGTTGGATGTCGAGCGCATCGAGGCTCCGGAACCGCCAAAACGTCAAAGTAACACAGTCCTCGACATAGCATCGTGTGATGGACCCGTGCAGTTCAGCCGGGTCCTCAACGTGGCCTGGCAGGAGAACTCTCCCGAACGCTCCTGGCCGTGCCGACACCGCAAGTCTCAAACCCGGACCACCCTACACTACTACCCGTGCAAAACATGCGGATCCAAGTTCCCTTCGTATTACTTCGTGCACAAGCATCGCAAACGCTGCCACGCTGATGAAACCAGCATGGGGGAAGCAGAACCCGAGCCCTCCACCTCCTCCGCCAAGTGAATCAGCCGTGTCGTAGTGAATTCTTACATATCAGTATTATTGAGTGATCTCAAGCGAGCTTACGATGTTGGTTACAACGTGTTTCGGTTTAAATGTACTATTGTTATAATAAATGTTTAAAGGTACGTCGTGTTTTATTTAATTTCTCCTGAATGGACTAAAGTTTTCGAAAAGATAAAGTTTGTAATTACGAATGTGTAACTGAGATGAGTTATATCAAAGTAATTTTCTATGAAACAAGTTTAATAAAATTTTTAGAGATAAATTTATTAATAACACTAAGCAATACCTGATGTGAATAGGTTTATTATTTATCCAATTAATGTCCGCACGCAACTAATTAATTTTAATCGAATCAAATAAACATAATAAACATACAGTGCTGCAGAACGTATTTATTCAATACAAATAAGCATCTGCAACTTTTATAGCCACATTTTACTTTTACTATAAATACAACATATCCCAGAGTTACCTCACAACCTCGTAAGGGGTCATTGCACTTATCATTATGAACAATTATACTATGGGAACAAACCCGAAATCGCGAAAAATAATCAGCCGTTCTCTACATTTTGACGAGTTATTCGAACATAAATGTAGGGAACAGCTGATCCTGCCAGGGTTGCGAGTTTGTCCGAAAGGGATATCGTAGCCCTGGCACACAGGCAAATAAAGGAGTACGGGTGGGTTTTAGTCAGTAAAAGTCTGTCACGCCCGCGACTTCTCCCGCTCCGCCCAGAGCGGGGGAAGTTATTTGATAATTTCCTATCCTAAAAAAAAATAAAAAAAAAGGAACAGCTGATTTTGTTTTCGTGATTTCAGGTTTGGTCCCATAGTAAAAGTTGTTTATAATGATGAGTACAATGACCCCTTAAGATGTTGTGCGTTAATTCCGGGACATGTTGTATATACATAATACAATATATATGACACAACTAACTATTAACACTAGGTATTAAATTGAATGACTAAGTAACTAAAAATATACAAATAAATACAAAAGGACACTTCTTAGACGTCGAAGTACTTGTCCGCATCGCTGTCATCCGGAAACGTGCCCAGAAGACTGGTAGCATTGCCACATTGAATGGCAATGCTAATTCGTTAGTCAATGAACGAGCCAGCCCTCTGGTCGCGTGAAGTGTCGATCAGTCAGCGAGAAATTTCCTTAAAAAGGACACGCGCACTCGGGCGCCATAACCCGAGCGTTTCGATCCCAAACAGGTCACAACTGTAGTAACCCATACATAAGGTTACAGTATTTTTATACACTATTAAATTACTACAGATTATAGGAAACAGATCCTAGAGCTTGAGTTTCAGCTTTGTACGAGTATAAACTACGATATTTTCGCACTTAAAAGCATCAGATTAATGTCTATACTCCATTTGAAATAAGATTAGACATTTAAATAAACTTGTTTACAGTTCGTTCAACCGATTTTGACTTCTATTCGGTAGGCATAAGGATGGCATTAAAAGCAAAAACGTGGTTACAATACCAACTGTTTATTACAGCTGTCATTGGTCATGCCACCAACGCAATAGAAGTCTAAATCGATTGAATGGACTGTAAAAAAGGTTTATTTAAATGTCTAATCTTATTTCAAACGGAGTATAGTGTTGTAGTGAAAGTTTAAACAAGAATGCTTTGTATTGCACAGATTTATCAACAAAGAATTTAACAAAATGTTAATTTTTTAAAGATGAAACAATGAAATATGTTTGACTAATCTGATAATCGCTCTTCTAAACATTCACTGCTGAACGACCTTATTACCAACCAGTTGAACAGTTGTAGGAACATTGTACTCAGACTTGGCAAATGGATTGGCGATCGCACAAAAATATACAAAGCAAAATACTTTGAATGAATGTAATGCACAGATCCCGGCGTGGTTTGACCAGACTCGATTCCTCGAATGAACCCAAAGATTCACACTAGCCCCTGGAGCTTCATGCCATTGCATATAAAAGAGTAGACCGGGGGGCGCGATAGAGACATAAGTACTAAAACATACTTTACTTGACATAAATAAACCTTTGGTCTCATGTAAGGACATCTTCAGGTCGATCTTAAGGCGACGATAACCGTCTTTTAATGATTTTATACTGAAGATCACGTGTAAACGAGTAGCGTTAATGATTTGAAAAAAATATATGATAAATTAGAGCATTTTCTCAATAACTTAATATGTGAATATTTTAGATTATGTTTATATTACATAGTGAAATTAATTTGAAAAGTTATGTCTAACGCGGATAAAAAAACTGAGAATGGCGCAAAATCTACAAAGCGTATTTTTCTAAAACCTTCACCAATTTAAAGATAATTTAATTATTGATCTTTTAGTATACGCGTTTTATTAAAATACCTTTTGTTTTGTGTATAATAAATTAATAATGCGTAAAATTGGGGACAGCGCTCTTTGATGGGCGAGTCCTATTACTGCTGCGGCTGAACGTACGACGCGTTGCGTGAGCTCAGTACAGAACACGCATCTAACCACTCAAGGTCACTGGCATATATCTCAGTCTTAAGACCAAAAAGAACCATGAAATCCTGATCTTAGGAAATCCTAACTAATATTATAAATGAAACAGGAAAGTGAGTTTGTTTGTTTGTTACGCTGTCACGCTAAAACGGCTGAACGGATTTATGTAATTTGCACAAGGGTAGACCATGACATAGGGTACTTTTTTATCCCGACTTATGCGGGAACAAATAACTTACCAGCTTCCGGCGTGTGTGGTGGCTGTGTCGGCGTGGGTGGTTGTGCCGGCTGCGGCGTAGGTGGTGCACTACCGCTGCCACTGCCGCTGGCACTGTTGCTGCCACTGCCAGTCGACATGGCAGGCGCTGACAGAGTGGCAGCTGCCACCGCTGCCGTTGATGTTATGCAGGTGACGGGTGAAGATGTTGGCGCCAGACTTGTTGGCGCGCTTATTGGAGTCTGTGAATAAGTTCGGGATTAAGTCCAAGAAAAAAAACATGACGAAAATACCAGTAATATCTATACTCCATTTGAAATAAGATTAGACATTTAAATAAACCTTTTTTACAGTCCGTTCAACCGATTTTGACTTATATTGCGTTGGTAGTATGACAAATGGCAGCTGTAATAAACAGTTGGTTGGTATTGTAACCACATTTTTGCTTTTAATGCCATCCTGCCATGCCTTCAGAATAGAAGTCAAAATCGGTTGAACGGACTGTAAACAAGTTTATTTAAATGTCAAATCTTATTTCAAATGGAGTATAAGTTGACCTTAGACACGTGCCTTTGTTTTATAACTTGGTGAAAATTATTACTTCAATATCTCAAAGGCTTGCCTTGGCTTGCCTGAGGGCAGTAAAGTCGATACTCGATGGTCGGTATTTTACTTTGATTTCCATCCGCCTTCTGTCGTGTCGGCACAAGCTTCACGAGAATAGCTCATGCAGCCGTGATGAGCAAGTCAGCCAGATTGACATCGAGGTTCACTGCTTAATACATTTAACAATCGTCCCTCTTAGCTATTTTAATTCCCTCTTTCACTTTAATGAAATGAGATGATTATGTACCCAGTTTTTTTTATAATATCCTGATTTTAAAAGAGTGTCCATGGTGTTTCTTGCCCGTTCTTCTCCATAGAGCTCTACGTTTTATAACGGGCTACTAGCTTCACCTTTCTAGCTCGTTGACAGTTAAAATGTGCATGTAAATGGTTTAATTGAAATGATGACATCATAGCCCAAAATTCTTATTTTTTTAACTCACCGAAACAGGAGTAATTGTAAGCGTAAGATCAGCCAACGTCGCCGGTGGTAGCGGCCGGTCGACGGCGGGTGGCGTGGGTGCCGCTGCCGGGCTGTTCGCTACAGACAGTGACGTGGGAGTTGACGTGACCGGCGCGGGCGGCGCCGATGATCCTGGTGGTGGCGACGGTGGTAGTGGCGGTGTTCTTGTTAATTCCGACCTGGTGGCAAGGGACATAATACTGTTATTAAGAAGTTGAAAATCATATAACATGTAAAAGGCGACGGTTTTGAGTTTAATAAGTTACCGGTGCGTAAGGTTCAATATACAACATTCGTTTTTGTTTACACTAAACCCGAAAAGGGGTCATTGTACTCATCATTTTGAACAATTTTTTCTATGGGACCAACCTCGAAATCGTGAAATAAAAATCAGCTGTTCCATAAATTTTTGTGTACTTAAATCGACAAAATGTATGGAACGATTGATGATAGATGATTCTTTTTTCGTGATTTCTAGGTTGGACCCATAGAAAAAGTTGTTCAAAATGATGAGTACAATGACCCCTTTTCGGATTTAGTGCAAACAAAAACTAATGTTGTATAGTCGTAAACGTCGAATAATCGCAGGTTAATAATTATTTTATTGGAGTAACCACAGCACGTAAAGGCTTCTACATACCAGCGCGACTTGTCGCGCGACGCGACACGGCACAAAGGCCCCGCGTGTCGCGGGACGAGCGGTGCCTTTGTGTCGCGTCGCGTCGCGCGACAAGTCGCCGCGGTATGTAGAAGCCTTAACTCTCAGTTTAATCCGCAACACGAACAATAACCTGTATCTAACATGTTATTGTTAAAAATCGTTATTATTAAAATCACGTTGTACAGAAACATTACAACCTACCAATCCATAATAATTCCATATAATTATAAATCGCAGTAAACTCCCAGCTAATTACATAACCAAAACACAATCAGAGCGCCGCGTAGGCCGGCCGGGTGCATCGGGGAGTTATGGCAAACATAATTAGCTCAATTCGCCTCTCTTTTAATTACCAGCGGTTACCCCGCGGCGCAGGGGAGGTGGGGGCTTTGGGACGACCAACCGATGTAGGGGATGAAGAACTCAATTAATCGGTTAGTTTCGATTCGGGGTTGAGGATTACTGTGAGCTTATTGCGAAATTGCGGGCTGATGAGGTGTCTTTAGGTCATGAACATATTATTATAAAACCTTTTTAAATCGAGATCAATGAAATTAATCTGTCATCTCTTTCTGTGGACATCGAAAGTAGCATCTCAAGATTACCAGTTACTTATTGATCAATGCGAAACGAATTCACGATCCCGGTAAAATCCTACGAAAACCAATTAATAAAAAGGATTTCGGAAGAAGTTGAGTAAAAGAAAATCTTCGTTTCGGAATGCTCTTATGAGATCCTCCTTCAAAATTTGTCTGTATGTGTATGTAACTTGCGGAATTTCTGGAACTCTTAGTGTAAAATTAGAATAAGCACTATACTGATGTCCTTATACCTCCATATACCCAAATACTAGACAGCTTAAAGTTCAACATGGACGTGGATCATACAAAAAAAAAACCCGTTAAAAAATGTATCTCAGAAAACGCCAACGTTTCATAGCTTTTCAGCACAAAATTTAAACCTAAACAAAAAATCTGGAGCCGCGAAAAACAAGCGCGTACCGACACTAACTAACAGGGCTCGTCGGTATTTGAACATCATTAAAATTTGCCCAATTAATACCGGCTAGGGGTGGTAATTATCCACGGGCGAACAGCGCACCCCGTTCGACAAACAACGACTGAACGTGGGTAAAACTGACAATCAAATTAATCTCATCCCTTTACTGAACAGTACAGTCGACCACACGTCCATGGACACCATTTGACATGGACAGCGCATTTACTTCTTAGCAGTAAGGCTGGTTTTCGTAGTTCAAGTTTTACCACTGTAAGCGGTTGACCGTACTGCGAATTTTTCATGTAGGTAACTAATATTCTTTTTTTGTTTCGTGTATTTGTTGAAGGCTATGATGCATGCTTTGCGCTAGAGTGGACGCAAAGCCACGTATTCGAATTTTGAATAAAAACATCCAATCGTGAACAGTTGAATGATTTATTTGACGAAAAATACGAACCGAATTTTATTTTCTATATTTTTGATTGAGGTAAAGTTTTTATCCAACAATAAAAAATAAAACAAAATTCGGTCCGTATTTTTCGTTCCCACTTTGGTTTGAAGTTCAAACTATCTTTTTCTACAATCAATTATATAAATCAAACCACGAAAAAAAACAACGAGCATCCATCATATCAATAAGCAAACATGACAGAATCAAACGATTGCCAGAACAGACAGATTTTTTCCACCGCCCGCCCTCTTCCCTCATATTTAGCTTTCTCGATTGGTAGATGCTTTTAATTAAGGCAATTAGAAAGATGGGTCGGCCCTGTGTTTGCGTAAAAATCTAAACAAACCGTGTCGGGAGAAACGGTGGCGGTAGTGATGTACTTATGCTCATGGATCACGGTGATTTGGAACAGCAGTTTGGAGTATTGTCGATAAAAATATAGTATACCCACCTTTTTGATATTTCACAACGGTAATTAAGAGGAGTAAATATGGAAATAAATGTTTTACATACAATAAATTAAACTAAAGCAACAAAAAATTATGGAAAATAAATTCTAAATAGCTATCAAAAATCACAAACGCCTTGCAACTTCACTTTAGTTTTTTTTATCAAAATCAAAGAAATGCACTATAAACACACGCGGAATCAATAATTGAATTAAATTTAAAAAAGCTTATATTTCTTGCAACCTTAATTAGTTTACACCAATCTTACCTAAATGTTAGTAGTTCTATTCTAAGCTGTATTTTAAAGTGTGTCTATATTATTTATATATATAAGTAAGTATAGTATATTATATACCTATTGATTTTTTTTTTTTCGCCGTTTAAATAACATTTCGGTCCACAAGCAAAGTTATTGCAAAGAACGACTTTAATCGAACTACCGATCGCGTATTTAAAAAGTTTATCGATAATCGAATCGCCTCACGTATGCTGATTGAGCTCCGCCCTGATTCCCGCGGGAGTCTTGTGCAAATAATCACCGGAGTGATTGTCAACACGCACAACACACGCCCATTATTATTTCATATTTCTCTTTTATTACTTCTGTGAAAATCCCCTTTACTTTGGTGGATCAACCGTTTGAGATTTAGAGGAGAAAAGTTTATAAATGAAATTTTGGTTTAATCTTATTTCCGGAAGTATTTAATTTGTCGCGACCCGCGCTACATGGTAATGAAGTACCGAGAGGGAGATGAAAGTACAGAACCTAACTCCAATGACAAAACAGGACAGAACGTCCTGGCGCCGCTATACAAGACCAGACCCCAAATAGAACTGGGATTAAGTAATGGAAAAATAAGAAGAAGACTTAATTTGTCCAAGTATCGGTAAAAATTAAACAACCATCAAATGCGATGGAAAATTATGCCAATATATCATCATCATCGATGATAGATAAACTATGGATTGGTGGACTGTGTAAAAGATGATAAGGCGTGACTAATACAGAAGTATGAAAAAAAGGGACATGTTACGCCGACCCCAAATAAATTGGATAAGGGCAGGAGAATGTTTTATTATGATCATAATTTCAGCAGAAAGACGTCCACTGCTGGACATATGCCTCTCCCAAGATCACACATATCACACACCACATAGACACACATTTCACACACATAGATACACCACACACACACATAAAACACCTTAAGTTCTGAGTAGAACTGCACGATTACTGACAAATGCGTGCACTGACTGGTCAGGTCCAATCTGTGTGGTTCTTTCCTCAAAAGGCCATTTCAGACACCAATCTACATGGCCTTCACATGATCTGACCAAGATTATGTCTGGACTTAAGAAGAGACTGTGACCTCTGCTCTGAGTTTGTTTCGGCCTTTCTTCTCAGAGTAGTCAGATAGGAAACGCCGACCTCATATAGTTTTTAAAATATGATTGACGTGTAAAAGTGTTTGTACACACGGCTACACATCAAGCTATACATTTCCAGTATAAGCTGGCCTCTCATTGTAAGAAAATTATATACAAAGCGAGATCAGCATAAACTGGATTTGTATAGCTTGATGTGTAGCCGTGTGTACGAACCTACTTACAGAAATAAAAAACATTTATCATACATCTTCGTCATCTTCACATATTTTGTTTCCCTCAAAGCCTCGAAGTTTGAAAACGATCTGATTTATTTTCAATAGCTTGAGACTGTCTTAAGTTATTTAACAGCCCATTCCCTCAACTTCGCCTTTAACTCTCAAGACCTGAATAAAAACAAACGCAAAGTGCCATAAAACCCTGCAAACTACTAATAAACCCACTTAAAAACTATTAACTCCCGGTCACAAGTAGCAAAGAGCCAATAAAATAAATCTCCAATGTTCCCCGTACCGATTGAAATAAAAATACATGAATTTTAAACGATTAATCTGGTCGATGAAAAATTGACTTATTCTCATTGTCTGAAGCTCATAAAAGTGAGTGGTCGTGCAAACATACGTCCACAGGGACGAACTTTGCGTAGCGCGTTTTCTGAGCAACGATGATGACTTATGAAGGAGGTTCGAAGTTAGTTAAGATGTTCTAATCCTTATTAAGCGGATTAAGAGCTTCAAGTCAGATCCTTAAGACTTTGTCTAGCTTTAGGGAATAATAAGGGGAAACAAAGCGTCAAAATGTGGTTATTATTTACCTGGCCAGTAAATACTCTTTAAATTATTTTCCAAATGAAACAGAAGGCCTCGTACTTAAAAACGTTCAAATTCAGCTCAACTACAATCAAGGTCAAAAATAATCAAATGTTTTTTTTACAGTTTGATACTGAGATTAGAATACAAACATTCTTAAAAATACGGAAATTGCCCCTTACAATTCAAAGTGGAAGTTTTGAGCATTTTAAAGAGTACGTTCTTCTCATTCCGGCCCTGTTCTCCGGGTCGAGAGGAACCCTAGTAAGCGAACCTTTGCTTAAACAATACGTCTTTTTGGAACGAATTTTTGAACCATTTTATGAAAATTAGATTTGGGAATTAAGTAGGTAACTCAACGAAATTGAATTTTTTATGTAACTATCAAAAATTCTATTTCACAAAGTTGTTTACTATAATGATAATAAATTATTTCTTGGAAGCCAGAAGTATACAGTACCGGACTATTAGATTAACTTAGAATCTAGGAATTGTATAACATCTGCAAAATTGTTTGCTTAGGAAAAGCTAACAACATTAATTATTATTATAATATGTTCTACAAGAATATGCTGCAGTGATTTAATTTAATGTGATAGTATTATATTAATTCAAAGTAAGTCATAAATTATTTTCGCACGAGTGCAATGCTAATGTGCAGTGTTTCGCTACTATATTATGCATGGATTAAACATATAAACCTTCCTCTTGAATCACTCTATCTATTTAAAAAAAATCGCATCAAAATCCATTGCGAAGTTTTTAAAGATCACAGGGACAGACAGACAGCGGGAAGCGACTTTGTTTTATACTATGTAGTGATTGATATACACGTTTGTCACTCCCCATTTACCTAAAATTGCAACAAATAACTGTCTGCTACAAAGCTCCAATTATGTACAATCCGATTTCACATTGTAGCTACCTAACGTTGTTGTAACTGCAAGAACGAATACTAAACAGTCTTTGTTGGTTTCAAAAGATTTAGATTAAAAATGCAGTAGGTACAGTCATCATAGGTCAAGGAAGTACCAAATCGATAGTCTTTAGTGATTTATTGAAGTTTATTATCATCATGCAACGTTACGCTTATAGCAAATCCCCCCGTTTTTGGGGGAGGCATATGTCCAGCAGTGGACGTTTTCGGCTGAAATGATGATGATGATTATGATGATGCAAAGTTAAAAGGTTACGGTTGGTACCGAAGGGAGAACTTTTTAAAGTTCTAGCAACCCGTACTAAACTTATTACTACTTATACTGTAATTGACATAGTGATTATTTTATATTATTGTTAATGTTAATATTATTTTTTGTGTTATTAATGTAGGAAGACCAAAATTTTTTTTTTTTAAGCTTTGACAATGTATACTTAAAAATTTGCACGACTAGAAAGTCGAATATAGTGAAACCATATACAATTTTTACCATATACAATGTACCTATATTCTGGCAAATAAAGAATTCATTCATTCATTCATATAATAAAGTTTGCACCACTGATTCGTGTAGTAAAAATACTTAACTAGTGTCTCTCGTCGGTTGGACATATTTTCTTGCTGTTTGGCGGAATTTCAGAGGGTGACACTTAGTACGAGATGTTGTCCACTGTGTAACTTGTGCTTTACCCCGGACCCGTTATTAGGGACCGAACAATTAGAAATTATGACTAGTTTTGTTAGCTTGGGTATTACCTGATAAAACAAATGTATGTGTTATTAAATAAATAAAAGTTTTATGAACTCCCACACGATCATGTCTTCAAAATGCAGCTCAACCACATAACGTTAGCTTAGCTATATCAAATATCAATCACTTCTCAAGACAATGGTCCTTAGCTCTTAACTCATCCACTCAGGAGCACATTACATCCGCGAATTACAAACAAGGAAAAATCCCCCAGCCAAGGAGCGCGGTAAAAAACTCGGCCGCCATCTCCACAGCTATTGGTGAATAATTCATTGGACGGCAGCCGCTCAATGTTGACACGGTGTAATTAAAAAGCCCGCCCCGACTCGACGGAATCGTATAAAATCTCTGTATAGATATTGAAGGAAAAATTATGATGGTTCGTTCGTGGTCGGGCGGTTTTTTTTTTTTTTTTTCTTTAACTGTACTACTCTTTTGTCTATGACTGTGATTTGTATAACGAAATAGTCATAGTTTCATTTTTCATTTGAAACTTAAGGGGCCGGCGTAGCATGCGTAGTTTTTACAAACGTAATACCAAAATAATTTGTAAATCAAACATATTCTTATGGTAGTGTGTATTTATTTAGATTGGATTACAGAATATCTATATTCCCAAATATATATTTTTAAAGGACAATGATACAAAGACGAGATAATTGAGGAATTTAAAATAGAAAACTTATTTTTCTCATAACTCTTGTTTAAATCAGTGTCCATTCAAAATATATATTTGGGAACGTAGATATCCTGTATTCCAATCGGAATAAAGACACACTACCCTAAGAATATGTTTGATTTACAAATTATTTTGGTATTAAGTTTGTATGAACTACGCATCCATCGCCGGCCTCTTAATATAATAATAATATAATATCCCTATGTTGGGGTCGGCTTTCAGTCCAACCGTATACTGAACACCAGTATTTTACATGGGGCAACGGCATATCTGTCCTCCACAACCCAGTTACTAGGTAACACGATACCCAATAAGCTTTAAAATACAGTTAATTCAAAGTAATTCAATCGTAAAATTATGACAGAATTTCAATTATAAGCAAAGTAAATAGGCTAATTTGGTATGAATAATCAAATTTATTCGTGGAAATTTGTGATTTCAAAGATCAAATACTTAGCACTTGCTGGCCTATCGTCCGTGATGTTTGCTGTAGATTTAGAGCTAATGCGTTCTAGGAAGCGGCGTTAACATCATAACGATGTTACGATGGATCATTTATTATTTACCAATGATAATAGCATGCTCATATATTATATTATCCACTTTCCTAGTGTTGTAACGTAACCAAATATCGACTTTGAGCCACCAATAAATTATGTGATTATGTGAATGGGTCATAGTGTAACTTAAGACGCAGATATATGCCAGTGACCTTAAGTGGTTAGCTTGCGTGTTCTGTACTGAGCTCACGCAACGCGTCGTACGTTCAGCCAGTGATAGGACTCGCCCATCAAGGAGCGCTGTCCCCAATTTGACGCATTATCAATTTATTATACACAAAACAAAAGGTATGCGTATACTAAAAGCTCAATAATTAAATTATCTTTAAATTGGTGAAGGTTTCAGAAAAATACGCTTGGTAGATTATGCGCCATTCTCAGTTTTTCTTACGCGTTAGACATAACTTTACAAATTAATTTCACTATGTATTATAGACATAATCTAAAATATTCACATATTAAGTTATTGAGAAAATGCTCTAATTTATCATATATTTTCAATAACACCAGTTGTTTAGGCGTGATCTTCAGTATTTAAATCATGAAAAGTCGGTTATCGTCCCCTTAAAGCCTGAAACAGCACAGTTGCTGCTTTGCAGCCAAGTCTTCCTCTGAGTTTGTTTCTGGCAGTTCGAGTAATTTATGGGACCTACCCAAATGTCCTTTCTTTGGTATCGTACGTCGAATTGTTGGTTGAGCTGCACGATTACTGACAAGTGCGTGCACTGACTGGATAGGTTCCACTCAATCTGTTTGGTTCTTTCCTCAAAAGACCATTTCAGACACCAATCGGCATGGTCTTCACATGATCTGACCAAGATTATGTCTGGACTTTAAAAGAGACTGTGACCTCTTGAGTTTGTTTCGGCCTTTCTTCTCAGAGTAGTCAGATAGGAAACGCCGACATCATCTAGTTAGGGTTCCGTAGTAAACAAGGAACCCTTATAGTTTCGCCATGTCCGTCTGTCTGTCTGTCTGTCTGTCCGTCCGTCCGTCTGTCGCCAGCTTAGCTCAGAGACGCTTAGTCCTAGAAAGCTGTAATTTGGCATGGGTATACATATTAATCATGCCAAAAAAATGGTAAAATAAAATTATGAAAAACATTTTTTTTAGGGTACCTCCCTTACACGTGAAATGGGGATGATATTTTTTTTTCTCGTCTATTCCATAGTGTGGGGTATCGTTGGATAGGCCGTTCAAAAATATTGTGGGTTTGGCAAAACCATTTTTCAATTAAGGGATCCGTTTGGGTAATATTAAGCTTTAAAGTGCTAGTTTTTGTTAGAGTCAAGTGTCCCCCCCCCCTGCCAGCTAAATGGTTGGTTTTGGATATGTGAAAAAATTCATGGCAATAGTATATATAACGAAATTAAAAGGAAAACTATCACAGCTAAGTAGGCTTCACAAGTTAACGAGTAATAGTCGACCAACTTAAATTTGCAGTTGGAGAATTGACCGTAACGTATATCAATGTATGGGAGGGCATGTTTTTCAACTACAATGTTAAGTTTGTTTTTGGGATAAATTCATCCCAACTACGGAACCCTTCATTGTGCGTGGTGCGACATGCACTTGGCCGGTTTTTTTTTAAATATGATTGATGTGTAAAAATGTTTGTACAAACCTACTTACAGTAAAAAAAAAACATTTATCAATTAAAAGGTACAGTCGCCAGCACTTCACCCAAACTGTAAAGTTTCTCTAAGTGATTTTAAACCTTAATTTCTTAAAAATAAAGTCCAAAATTCGAATTTGGGGAAAAGTCCGTAAGGAAAGTTTTACTGTCTTGAATGAATACTTACGGGTATTTCGTTTATGAAATGACCATCTCATTAACAGTCCTACAATTTAATTTAAAAAGGGTTTTTACTTTGATTAAAAAATATTATTTTAATAATATTATAAATAGATTATTTTTTAATAATATTTTGTGAATGTGAGAATGTTGTAGGCTTAATAGACTGTAGATTTGTAGACCATTTTCTATTTTGTTAAGTACCTGGTACTTGTTACCTACACTGTCCTCTCATACCTATTGACACTGTAATTTGGAAACATTGTAAAAGCCAATTATTTATTATTATTTATTAAAAGAGTAACCGTGGAGTTTCTTGCCAGCTCTTCTCCATAAGAAACGACCAATTGGAACCGTGCACCTAGCTTCTGACGTTTCATAAGTGTCCATGTAGGTTTATGTGAAATAAAATATTTTGATTTTGATTTGAATCTCGAAACTTGCACCCAGTTACTGAAAACTTTTTTTTTCATAGTTTTGTTAAATCTTGTGTCAAGTAATTTGATTTGCTCTTGGTATTTCTATGAACCACACAAAACAGCTAAAAATTTATCTGACAACAGATTTACAGAACAGAGACCTCCTTTCATAAAACCAAGAGTTAATTTCATTTTAACGAGCATTTCCGTTTTTATTATTAATCAAAAATAATTCAAATATAAGTACTCACCTAAGCGGCTGCGCAGGCGCTGCGGTCGGAATAGGTATGCACGTGACGGGGTCATTGACCTGCTGCATGTTTTCATCCATGTTCGGTTCTTTGCTCTCCGTGCCTCGCGCCGTCGTACCTAAGGGACCAACTAGATATACTACACTTCTATTGACAGCCGCCATTTTGTTTTGTGACGTCATAGCTTGGCCAATGTCAGGCTTATAGCCAGTAAGTTTGTACGGGTTTTTCTTTACGCCCATACAAACGTTTTGTATTGCGTTATCAAATTTTTCAATGATAGACAAACCTTAGTTAGGAATGTAAAAAAAAAATGTGTGCGGTCAGAGGACCCCCGTATGGAACGAAGTTCCTTCTCACGTATGATTTAAAACAAAAACACACTTGAAACTCGAGACCTTGAAACTGACTTTCGCGAACTTCGTTCCAAAAATACATTGACAGAGTCTTTAATTTAAAAGCAAAATAGACGAACTAACGTCCATTCTAATCAAAAACATTAGGGGGATGCGCTATAAGCAATACAACTAACTCTCTTCGTAGAAGCCTATTGAATGACTATTTAATGAAATAGTCATTCAATAGGATTCTACGAACTTAGAGAGTTGTATTGCTGATTCTAATGATAATAATTATGCAAAGCCATATTTGTTACGTCCGCGTATCATATATAGATCAACATACAACCTGTTACTGACCCACAAATTGCAAAAAACGTCAATTTGAATTTCGCGGCCTACCTTAGCGCATCCTCCTTAAGGGGCCGGCGTCGCATGCGTAGTTCATACAAACTTAATACCAAAATAATTTGTAAATCAAACATATTTTTTTTTTTTTCATACGGTAGTGTGTATTTATTTCGATTGGATTACAGAATATCTATGTTCCCAAAGACGAGTTATGAGGAATTTAAAATTACTATAGAAAACTTCTCGTTCTCCTATCACTTGTTTAAATCAGTATCCATTCAAAATATATATTTGGGAACCTATATATTCTGTATTCCAATCGGAATAAAGACACACTACCTTAAGAATATGTTTGATTTACAAATTATTTTGGTATTACGTTTCTATGAAGTATGAACTACGCATCCACGCCTCTTAAGAATATGTTTTAAATTATATTGCTACTATGAACGAAATACTTCGATAATATCGTTTATGGGATTCACCTGTATCATAGGTTTTCCGGATTCCAATGTTGCATAGACCCACCAGAGACCAATATTTTGACAACCTATTTGTTTGGTGGAAGGAATCCGATACCAAGATACTAGGGACACAAAGCCAAGCCAAGCCACAGGGGCGGTTCTAGATAGTTGTAGAGATAGTTGCATTCATTGGATACCCTTAATTTATTAAAATTAAATTGTACTGCCTCAACTTTACAGTTTTAATTACGCAACTTTTCCGGCATATTCCTTAAAACTCCGGACCGGTAATAAGACCTCTAATTGAGCCCGTAAATATACCCTATAACAAGTGAGATACAGCTAATTTACTGTATAATCTTTACAATATGTACCCAAAAACAAGTGAAATACCGCTAATTTACAGTATAATCTTTACGGTTTAATAATTTGTACTACTTCCAAAAAGTCCGTATAACTTCGGACAAACTATATTGTCTTCAGTCCAGCCTTAACTTAGCGGTTACTGCATAATCTTTACGGTTTCAATAATGTGTACTTCCAAAAAGTCCGTATATCTTCGGGCAAACAATATTGTCTCCAGTCCAGCCTTATCTATTCGATGTACCCCGAACACCACCCTTTACTTTACTACCTTTACTTATGACATGTGCCAAATAAACATATTTTCTTTTAAACAATAGTAATCAAAGGAACTAATAAATGCATCCACCCCTACAAATACTCTTCAACCTGTAACACTAACCCTGGCTTCGCTGTAGCCTCGTAGTGACTCCGGCCGGCAATTCCGGTTCCGGTTGCGCCCGCGGCGGATTCCGCGCCGATCGCCTTTGTCGCGGCTTCCTTAGCAACTGCTTGTAATTCTCCGCCTTTTTGGATAGGTAGTAGAATCTGTTGGGGAGAGTCATAGGTAGTGTGATGTTGGCAGTGATTGTGTTGTTGGTTTTGTTTGATGTCGGCGAAGGGTCAGTGATGCCAATAATATTGTCTCAGAGTAGACGGATAGGAAACATCCAACTGATTATAAACTTTTGTCGCGTAAATGTGTATTTTTTATTCCAATTTACATAAATAAATATAATTTATCATTTGTCCTATTTTCTGTAAGAGTCTGTTCCCACGATATGTAATATCTTAATTTAAACGAGTGTCCATGGAGTGTCTTGCCTGTTCTTCTCCATAGAGATCTACATTTTGGAGCGGGCTACTAGTTTCAACTCTCTGACTAACTGACAATTCAAAAGAGCTTGTAAATTATTTAATTGAAATATTGTTTTTAGTTTGAGTTGATTTTGAGATTAGCCCTTTGTTATGATAGTTATTCCCATGAGAGCCACTACTTTAATTAAACCTCTTCATTTTTAGGGTTCCGTACCCAAAGGGTAAAACGGGAACCCTATTACTAAGGCACCGCTGTCCGTCCGTCTGTCTGTCTGTCCGTCTCTGCTGTTTCTCATGAAGCGTGATAGTTAGACAGTTGAAATTTTCACAGATGATGTATTTCTGTTGCCGCTATAACAACAAATACTAAAAAACAATAAAATAAATATTTAAAGGGGCTCCCATACCACAAACGTGATATTTTTGCTCGATATTGATAACGGCAACAGGTAGACGCTTGTTTTTTTGCCATTTTTATAGATAATGGTACGGAACCCTTCGTGCGCGAGTCCGACTCGCACTTGGCCATTTTTTTTATACTTGACATTAAAAAAGAAGGTGGCGATCCTCAAGATTTAACTTACACAATACAATACAATGCTACCTATCTTATACAATTATACACAAGCAAGCAAACAAGCCTTGATATTTTGTGCACCTCGATATCTCACATTCTCGGGTCACCTACAATTACTGCTAGAAGATTTCAATCAAGGAGCGCTCCTTGATTGAAGTCTTCTAGCCAATGATGTATTACCAGGCAATTGCCTGACATTTACAATAATAATAATTATTATTACGTACGCGCCAATGAACATGCAGCAGCAAGTGACGTAACTAAATATGTATGTTCATCTCTTTCTAACAACAGATATCGGTATAGGTATTTCCTTTTCTTCAAGTATGTAGCTACAATCATGGCTTACGCTGTTTTTGAGTGCACTAATGTTCGTGTATGACGCATCTATTTATAATACGTCATTGCTTCTAGCAGTCTAATAAGGTATGATCGCCTTAGATAGATAGAATACTTATTTTTTCTTTTTTTACCTTTTATATTAATAAACTGATGTATGAACGTAAAAGAAGCCGGCTGTCTGTGTGGTGCCGGACGTAAAGAATACTCCCCTTTTTCTTTCCGCGGGTGTCGTAAAAGGCGACTAAGGGACTTACTAGAGAATGGGCAGCAGCGTTCCTTATGCATATTAACACCCTATTGCGATTGCCAACCCGCCTGCCAAGCGTGGCGATTATGGCAAAGTCCCCCCTTTGGGGGAGAGGCATATGAAATGATGATGATGATGATGAAACGAAGCAAAAAGAGTATGTAAGGAGCGCAGCAGGTGACTTTCTATAGTCTCTGACTAACCCCATGGAAAGAAGGCATGAGTTTATGTATGTATGTATTAATAAACAATTAATTGCCGTGCAGCGGTCACAATAATAACTCCAAGATAAAGTATACCTGCAGTGCAATTCTGTAAAATTCTCACCATGAAATCAGGTGAAGTGAGCTTGAAGTGAACTCACACTCAAAACTTAAAGCATGTCCTGTCAAGAAGTCGGTCAGTTAGAAATATGAAGCAAGTTGCCCTTTTCCAAAGAGTAGGTTCCTATGGAGAAGAACGGACAAGAAACTTCACAGACACTCTTTTAAATTAAAATATTGATTGACAAAGTATTGGTTACATCATTCATGTTGAAATTATACATGTGAGAACGATGGAAAACGTCAGAAACGTCCGTGATAAAAAGATAAAAAAAAAAAAAAAAAAATAATTAAAATAAGCCGTGGCAGCTGCTAAGAGATGACCAGTCCCAACTGACAGCGCCCGTTCATGAACATGACGCATGGATCAGCACCATTCAGCTCAATCATTTTGAAGGGAGCTAAATGATCCAACACACGCGCCACCATCAGCGCGACATCTGAGTGAGCATGACATACTCCACATAATTATGAACTGTCATCCCACCTGCTGCTGGGGAATCTAGGGATTGACAGCTCACTTCATACTCATTTCACCCAATTTTCACGGTGAGAATTATACAGAATAGACCGGCTTCACTTTAGACGCTCTTAACAACACTACACTACTGATACCGCGGCTTACGTGGTCGTTTACTGGGCCCAGGGAGCTTTTTAGAAACGAAAATACGTTTTTTTTTTATCATTAAGGAGTGCATTAATCATTCGGCGGTTAATTTACATAGTTAAAATTAGAGAAGATGATTTATTTCTTCAAAACATGAGTATACATAAACAAAACATGCAAATGATACATTCAATTATAAATCACAGTCATGTTTTGCCTCAACGCGGAAGAAATTTAGATAGGTAGGATATTATACAAATAATTATAAATTTATCCATTATTCAAAGCAATTAACCAAATCAGAAATTAAAAATTATAATGTACTACAGAATAATGTCATCAACTCATCCTAAAAATGTATAATGAAATTAGCTAATTAAATGTCACAATAATTAGGAACAAAATCTAGATATTTCATAAAAGTCAGAATTATTTATCAGTCAGAAATTGGTCAGTGATGTAATAGACTTTCTCATATCAAATATTCGAAATTAAAAAAATAAATTGCTAATACAAAAAGCTATTATAATATTTGCGAGATTCTACTACTACTTCTATTGATATTTTTTTATTTACATTTCCTTTTTACTTTAAATTTATGTTTTAGACTCGGATTTTTTAGTTCAATATTGATGTTATGTTTTTGATTTTTATATTTTTTATTTTATTTTTGTGTTTAAAGTTTCTCCCCCTTATTACAAAACAAGGTTTATCTTCAGACCCAGGTTTGAAACTTGCAGCCATTATTGAATTTCGAACTATATTCCAACTATGGTAAAGTTCCTAAACACAAAACTGTCAACTTAGTACCTAACTAAGTTTTCAGTTTTGTATAAAGAACGGTATTTCAATCACTGTTACGTTCTTATTACAAAAACTAGCTCCATGGTTTAAGCCATGTCAAAATATAAATCTTGTTTTGTTATAAGGCGGTCTGTGTTTAAGTACTGTAGGTACTAGTTATTTTTATAGAAACAATCCATATTAAGATTTGCACACCAGATACCTGGTCGAATATGACGGATTCACTATTTGTATATTTGGCAACTTATTGTACAATGTATTCTTGCAAATAAATAATATATATATTTTTTAATTATGGTGGTTCTATTCACTGTTTTTGACCATCTCTGACCCTGCACTGCCATCAAACTCGCCACAGCCGATATATAAAGAGAAATAACGCACGCATACCTGACGCAGTCTCTTACGCTCTTCCGGGGTAGGAAGGACGCGATCTGGCCGAAGTTCTTGGGGTGTTGGAGGTACTTCTCTCGAAACAGCTCCCGTTCTGCCTGGGACCACACGTTCCGGAGTTGCAGCTCTTTGTGTTCCGATTCCATATCCATACATCGTCCTGTGGAAGGAGGAAATGTTAGTTTTTCTGCTAAATCCATCCAAAGGTTGTTTGGTTTTTAATTCTCAATTATTGCGTACCATAATTTATATAGTTGGTAGGGAAATAATTATATTAGACACAATTATGGACCCTATCGGGCACTGCATAGATCAAGTAGCAGAGAGGAGGAAGAACCTTGGGTGTTTAATGTGATTTTTATTATTAGTTGTGTAGTTAGTAAGTTATACTGTTTTAATAATACATAATTGAATTTAAGAATTATAATTATTGTTTTATAAATTACTAGCTGCACCCCACGGTTTCACCCGCGTAAGTCTCGATCCCGTGGGAAAGCCACCCTTAAAAATAGATAGTAGCCGATTCTCAGACCTACTGAATATACATATAAAATTTCATCAAAATCGGTCAAGCCGTTTCGGAGGAGTATGGTAACTAACATTGTGACACGAGAATTTTAAATATAAGATATACATTTATTTATGTAGTAACATTTTAATAACCCTTTATTTTTTAATTTATTAATTATTGTTTTATTTTTATTTAGTACTTTATTAATATTTATTATCCCTAGGGTAAGTTATGTATTAGACGCTCAATATTTATTTAAAATTTATTTTTCTTATTATTAGTAGGTATTATCATTTATAGTGGTTTGACCGCCCAAGGTGTCGGCCTATGTCATTCAATCATTTTTATTTATTACCACAAATATCTTTATTTACTTTGAATAGAATATAATAGAATACTCTTTAATAAGTACACCATAAAAGTTACAGATATAAATGTTTAAATTTTACATAGGGTGACACAATGGGCGGTCTTATCGCTGAAAGCGATCTTTTACAGATATTGCAATAAAAATAATGTCGTACACATTTTAAAACGGGCTTTCTTTTGTAAGTTGACCCTTCACAGGAAATTTTGTACTATATATTTTATTTTCAATCGCACTAATTTACTAGAAAGTAATGTAGAACTTTCTAGTAAACAACAAATACAGTAATTAAAAATATTAGTAATTATAAATGATTTTATTTCTGTAAATAGGTTTATAGAAACACTTACACGTCAATCATAATTATGTTAAAAACTAGATGAGGTCGGCGTTTCCTATCTGACTACTCTAAGAAAGGCCGAAGCAAACTCAGAGGTCACAGTCTATTTTAAAGTCCAGACATAATCTTGGTCAGATCTGAAGATATGTGTAGATTGGTGTCTTTTGATGAAAGAACCACACAGATTGAGTAGACCTGTCCAGTCAGTGCACGCATTTGTCAGTGATCGTGCAGCTCAACTCAGAATTTAAGGAGCTCCCTCGTCCGCGTAAAGTTTTTTGTTCCTCCGACCCACCGCATCGCATCGCATGGCGCCCACGCTATCATTTCGTTTTCGCTTAGCGTTCGTACTAACTTCTTTTCTTTTTGCTCGGCTCCTAATCGTCGTACCTAGTGTATGTAATATAATAATTATGTAAAATTATAATTATAATCTAAATAGCCTATAAACGTTCCTCAAGAATACAAAACAATTTTTAAAGATGTTTCATTTTCGGCCATAAAGTCTACGGTAATAGAAAAAGAGGAAAAAAAATCCACGAATTCAGGAAAAATATTCTATCCTGACTACTTTCCTGATTACTTCGGCACAAAAATTAATAGTTTTTCATATTATTGCCATATTCTATTGATCATGGCCTTGTCTTACTTGCATTCTGCTTTCGTCCAGAAATCATGTTACATTAAAACGTAACAATATCACGTTGACGTTATTTATATAAATATGAAAGGCATGAATTTCTGTGCTATTAAGATAAGATATAAGATAGCTAACTTAGACATTTTTTTTTGGCTATTTATAAGAAAATTAACGATAAAAAAATATATTCTATTTTTGTAGATTGTAGGTTTGTAGGTATTTTTGGACGAAAAGTGGCTGGCTGTCGATGTTCGTAACAACATGACAAACGTCAAACACTTTCAGTTTTTATTTAGTGCCTAAAAAATATTAGTTATTATGAAAAAAGACGATCTTTATTGTATTCAGGGGATCCTTTTCCAGGTTTTCTAAAGCGTACATGTTATGGCCGGAGTCCTACACAAAAATTAAACGTCTCCTGTGACTGGTAGTTTCATAGATTAGCTCGTGTTCAAACCAACAAACAAACTCTTCAGCTTTATTATTAGTATAAAAAGATATAGATTATTAAGACAAATAAATATTAATTTCGTGAAGGAATGACCCGACCCGAGGGCCTAGACAAATGACATTCGCTTCGGAGCGATTCTATTTTTACAATCGCTATCGTTATTTCACTTTTTGACAAGCGTTATCGAAAACTAGCGATAGCGCTTGTCAAAAAGTGCCACTTGACTACGTATCTATTATATGTAAAGTCCATTTCACGAAAGAAGTCCCGCGGAAATGAGTGGAACTAATTATTATTATACGCTAAGTTAGCAACATTCCTAAAATAACCCATGCCTGCAGCGCCACGTCTGCGCGACTTCTTTCGTGAAATGGACTTTATAAGGGAGTTATCGTTCGACGCTGTCGATTCGTTCCATGGAATTGAATGATAATAACATTGTCTAGCTAAATTCTATTCGTTGACTTTTAATCTAATGTTACTTTGTCTAGGTCCTCTGCACCCTAATTGCGTAACACATACACTTCAAAATCGAAGATGAAGTATAATGTTAATCCATTGCTTGCTGCTTTGCTTAACCTTTATGGCAGGCGTACCGCTTCTTTCACAATCCCCAATTTACTAATCCAAATACCTGTAGACATCAGAGACTCAATGAATAGTAAAAACATAAAGCATAAGCTGAAAGAACATTACATCAACTCGATTATAACTTAACTGTTAATAGTGCGTTGATCAAATCGCAGGTCATGGCATGCTAAGACAGACCCCAGAGGTCTAATTGTGGGCTTTGTTTGAGTGTTGTAACTTGTAATTTTTAAAATAATAATAATAATAATATTTTCTTAAATCTGTCTGCTCAACAACGTAAATAACGCAATGAATGTTGTTTAACTGTCAAAATGAAACCCATTGCACTACTGATAGTGTGTTATGTAACTACCCTGCTGTAGCGCAGACACAAATTAGTCAGCCGCTGCACCAATTTGCAGTAACTTAAAAAAATATATTCCTCTACTACGATAGACAGACTATTTCGATGCATGTATGAAGAAAATCTATATATTTTTTACGAATCGTTTATGAGCTTCATTGCGAAATTCGTTCAGTATGACAGGTAGAATCACCCCTTTATGGGATGCAGGTGACGAAATCGCCACCCTGTATGGACGTGATTTACGTGATTTGAAAAAAATTGTTGTCAAACTTTTTTAGTTCACACTACTAAAGGAGAAGCATTCACATGTCGGTGAAGTCAATCAGAAATTTTTGGGTGATGGTGTTGACGAGTTCTATTTTCCTTAAATATGAAGTCAAAATAACAATAAGAGTTACTCGAGGTAACTCTTATTGTTATTAACTAGACTAGACTACTGACTAGATTAGACTTTTGGCCGCAGGACGTGGAGTTTCGTCGCTTCCGCGGACAAGTGCCACAGGACAGCACAAGGACAAGCTAATGAAGTGAAGTGCCACTAACATAGTTTTAAGCTATATTTATAACACGAGTTTTTTTTTAATACTTTATATATGTTAGTTTGTAAGGTATATGTCTATGGGCCATTGTAGCCTGCAAATAAATGTTTTATTATTATTACTATAAGAGTTACTCGAGGTAACTCGAACGAACACAGACTTCACCGACATGTGAGTTGAGGCAAATCAGCTGCTAGACAGCACGGACATAGTCACATAGTGCTTAGGCTAAAGAGAACTAAACTATTTCCCCCTTATTACAAAACAAGGTTTATCTTCAGACCCAGGTTTAAAAAATGGAGCAATTATTGAATTTCGAACTTTATTCCGACTATGGTAAAGTTCCTAAACACAAAACTGACATCTTAGTACCGAATTAAGTTTTCAGTTTTGTATAAAGAACGGTATTTCAATCACTGTTACGTTCTTATTCCAAAAACTGGCTCCATGGTTTAAGCCATGTCAAAATATAAACCTTGTTTTGTAATAAGACGGTTAGAGTTAGTGTAGTGCATAAATATTGAAGGAATAATAGTAACAATGCTATGCTATACAAATGTAACACGTGAACAAAGTGTTTTTAATTATCAGACTCTAAGAAAGTGCTTCAGAATTGTGTAAAAGTGCAAATTGACACTATTCTTAGTTATAACGTAATCTGTCACGTAAACTAATAAGTTAGAGTTAAATTGCTTATTAGTCTAGATTATATTATGCTAGATTGTAACCTGCCAGGGTTGCGAGTTTCTCCGAAAGGGATATCCTGGCCCTGGCATGCAGGCAACGGAAGGAACACGGGTGGGTTTTAGTCAGTAAAAGTCTGACACGCCCTCCGCTCCGCCCAGAGCGGGAGAAGTTATTTGATCATTCCCCACCCCAAAAAAAAAGAAGGCTATATTGTAATAAATGATTAAGAACTTTAGTTCTTATTAATCAAGGAAAAAAAAATTAAGGAAAGGTTTATCTCACTATTGGTGTCAATATAAATGGGCGTGGCGTCACTGGGGTCCCTCAGTAGCGGCGGCACCACGGTCAAGGACCTCATCTTCTTGTCCTCGTGCTCTTGTTCGTGCAAGCCGTCAGCGATCTCTTCGAGTTCCGCCTCCGACTTCACGCGGGCTCCTAGTCTGTTGAACCGTTCCCGCTCTTCGCGTTGCTTTCGCAGTTCGGGGAAGACCTGGAAAAGAGTAAGTGGGGCTTAGTGCAAGTTCAGGCGCTGACAAGAGGCAAATGACAAGAGGCTAAGTAGGGTTGTCTTAAGAGGCAGGCGATGGATGCGTAGTTCATACAAACGTAATATCATAATAATTTATAAATCAAACATATTCTTAAGGTAGTGTGTCTTTATTCCGATAGGAATACAGAATATCTAGGTTCCCAAATATACATTTTGAATGGACACTGATTTAAACAAGAATTATGAGAAAAATAAGTTTTCTATAGAAATTTTTAATTCCTCATATCTGGTCTTTATATCATTGTCCTTTCAAAATATATATTTGGGAACATAGATATTTTGTAATCCAATCGAAATAAATACACACTAAGAATATGATTGATTTACAAATTATTTTGGTATTACGTTTGTACGAACTACGCATGCTACGCCGGCCCCTTAAACAAAAAAATGCCAAGTCTTAGTTAGTGGTAGCGGAAAAAATATATGTTATTCTTGAACATATTTTCAGAACTTGGTTGGAACCAAAACACGTTTATAAAAAAATATCTCGATGCAAATTAACGGTACACTAACTCTTTACTTTGAGTTCCAGTCCAAAATATCTGTATTAAATATCAACGTACGGTTGGTATTTAATTAATAACAAGAACTTCTTATATGAATGCAGAACTTGGTTGTATTTTATTTTCGATTACTCAACTCATTTTTGAGTAAATAGATAATTGCTTCATATTTTGCAATAAATTAAAAGCGTTGTGTCATCACGCTTCTGTTTCTTTTGTATGCAGTCTGACAATGACCGCGCTTTAGCCGTTGTCAGCGTCTTAATGTCAAGATAAACTCTTCTACCTTACCAGTAATAAAACCAGTATCAAACCAGTACCGCGTGGTGCTGGACGTAAAGAATAGCACCATCTTAGGTCTTACTAGAGAATGGGTAGCAGCATTCTCTATGCATTTTAAAACCATACTGTGATTGCCAAGGCCAACCCGCCCGCCAAGCGTGGCGATTATGGCAAACCCCGCTCTTTGGGGGAGGCCTATGTCCAGCAGTGGACGTTTTTCGGCTGAAATGATGATCTCACACATACCTTTTCAAAGAACTCTCTATTCCGTGCATCTTTCGCCTTCCTCTTCTGTCCCTGTTCTATCCTCTCCACTCTTCTCAACCACTCGGCGGCTCTTCTGCTGTATGCTTCTGCTAACGCATCCTCGCGCTGGAAATAAAGAGATCAAGGTTTATAAAAACTTCATATAAAAGCGTTTTTATTTTAAAGTAGCTGCTGCCCGCCAGTGGCGAAAGCACCATATAACACGATTCCTACCGGCTTCCCTTCGGAAGTTCGCATCAACAATTCTACCGCTATTGAAAAATGACACAGTCGATAGTGTCTACTATTGCCAAAAAATATAGTTACACTGCGGGTATTTAAATTCACCATCATTCAAATAGAAAAAAATGCCTATTTTATTAGCTTTGAATTGAAATAACAAACACGAAAGTTTTGTCTGTATAGTGATGAGTCTCTTTGGTTCTGCTACTTGACGATAGATGGTGTTAAATTCAGTAAAGGAAAGACTTACTTCTAAGTAAATTAATTAATTTTTACTATATGTATACATGAAAGTAAGTTAAAATCGGCTTCGCTTCGGCTTCACCCATACAAAAATTGACACCTCGCCGCTGCTGCCCGCGACTTCGTCCGCGTGGCTTTATGTAGAATACAAATAGCCTAAATGACTTCACACATCAGCTATCTGTAAGTGAAAGTCCCGTCAAAATCGCTCCAGCCGTTTCGGACATAAGCCAAAACAGACAGAAAAACCGAGTTTAGTTTTTAATCTTTTTATCATGGACACTTCTGACGTTTTGCATCGTTCTCACATGTATAATTTCAATATGAATGATGTATCAATACTTTGTATCAATATTTTAATTTAAAAGAGTGTCCGTGGAGTTTCTTGCCCGTTCTTCTCCATAGGAACCTACTATTTGGAATGGGCAACTAGCTTCATATTTGTATCTGACCAACTTCTTGACAATTCAAAAGTGCCTGTAAATGGTTTACTTAATTGAAATAAATGCTTTAAGTTTGAGTTTATTTTTTGACATTTCTCGGGACTCTGGGGTCCCGAACCTTTGGAAGGCGTACGAGGAGCAAAGCCAACTCACAGAGGCCCGTTAGACGTTGTTAATTAGACGAGGCACCAACCGACGATTATTCATGTTCGCACTATGCAAATGCACCCAAGGACAACCCCCGGTTGGTGTAAGACTATTGCAGGATAAAGAAACAAAGATATTGGGCTATGAGTTTGGGTGGCTAAAGTGACCCTGTGATCTAGGACTACGGAAAGACTATGGTCCCTGCCTGACCAATGTTTTAGTATGTACTATTATTATCTCTTTTATTTCATTAAGAACATATCAATCATATTTCTGCCGATATTGTGCCGATAGTCATATCAGCCAATGGCTTAAGAGCCGAGCGATCAACACCGAAGGAGGCTCTCGTTGGGCAGCTGGATTAAGGTGCTGATTCAGAGAGCGGTATTCCTGGACACGGCTCGCATTGTTAGGAGGTTCCTCTCTGGAGCCCTGAACTAGTAGCTTGAACCTTGTTCACGATACCGGTGGGCAGTAGCCCACCAATGCCTGACCAATGTTTTAGTATGTACTATTATTATCTCCTTTATTTCATTAAGAACATATCAATCATATTTATAAACTCTAGAATATAAAAAAATACTATAAAAAAAAAAAACTATTTTTATATATTCTAATATTTAGAAAATATGATTGTAATCCAGCTGCCCAACGAGAGCCTCCTTCGGTGTTGGTCGAGGCTCTTAAGCCATTGGCTGATACAACTATCGGCACAATGATTGCTGAGTCCACATCCCACATGTCGACTACCTCGCGAGCTAAGTCAAGATACTTGATTTGTTTATCTTTCTCAGCTTTCACGAGGTTCCCGTTCCTATTATTATTAAAGTTAAAATAATATCAAAACATACCTTTTCCGCCTCAAGTTTGAGCTTCCGTATGTGCTCCGCTAACCGCTTCCGAAACGTTCGATGCCGCCTGATGTTCTCGTGGTAGACCTCTGTGTCTTGTGGCTGGTTGTAGAGCGGGTACAGGACGGGAGGACCCAGGTGCGTGAGTACTGCGTGCCCCGATGACGCCTGCTGATACAACCACATATCACAAATAGTTCTATTAACTTAGGTATAACAACGATACACTGCAGAATGAAAGGGTTAAAAGAATCACGGATGCCTTTCAAAAACACTGGTTCTAAGGCACCACCTCCAGGGACGAGAGGTTCGTGGAGATAGTTACGCTGTGCCTTCAAATTATCGCCATGATATGGCCGTGTGGTGATTGATTCATAGAGTTTCTATTGAATTTGAAGGCACAGCGAGACTATCATCGCGATTTTCTCGCCCATGAAGATGGCGCCCAAAGCCGCGTTTTAGCTACCCCCGAGCGAACATTTTGTTCAGAGCAAATGCAGCTTTAAAGATTCATCAACACAGAAACAAGCTGTCAATTCTCAAACACATGCCAGGTGATTTGAATGTTCTTATTTCAGACAACAGTAAACAAGAGTTTGACAGTCTGATATCAGATTTTTTTTTCGATGAAAATTTGAACTTGACCTTTCGTTCTGCGAGCGTACTTAATATATTTTATACACATGCTAATAATATATTATATACATTAAGAAAATTAATAATGATACTAGTCTGCAGTAATATTTGTAAACCTAAGTTTGGTTGCTGTAAATATTAAAATAATTATTATAAAAATTGCTGGTCTAAAATTACTTAAAATTTATACAAGTCGTGGATTTGGCATTTACACAGAAACGCTAGAGCAGTTATTTAACTAACAAAGCATTAATTAATAAAACATTTAAGCATGCAGCAGCGTCGGTAGTGTTTAAAGATCACGATCACAGAAGTTTTCTAGGTCTAAATTAAGGATTGCCTAGGGATTTACAGATATTTCTGCAGAATTATACTATACATAAATATGTAAGAAATTTTTTGGTGTGAAGTACGAAAACTATACAACTACATATGGATACATATACCTACATAAAACTATATACCAGCATGCCTTATTTGAATCAAAATCTAACATTGAAAATCAATTTTGAATATAATTAAAAACATTTTTTTTTATATCTACCAAAATGAAAATGGATAGTCTACAAAAATTAATTATCTTAGTACTTATAATAGTTTATTAAACAAATTATAAATACCATTTGCCGCTTATTATCCATGCTGATCTGGGAAGGAAAAAAAACATAAAATGTATCAGACTATTGATCCCATGCAAATCAATAATGTGAAACAGAATAAAAAAAACATCAATATAAATGTCAAATAAATAAACAGGCACATAATATATATATTTTTTGTATATTTTTGTACTATTATAAATAAACTGTAATATTATGCTATCATGAATCTAGAATAATTCGTCCTTTCGTCATAATTAAGAAAATTTATTTTTATCTGTTCCTTGAAACCTAGGTAAATTATCCGGATTATTATCTGAAACTCTGCATCATCTTTCCTCATCTCCCAACTTTTACTGTGTTGAAGAGTACTTCAAAGGGTCTGTTATTTAAATAAGCCCCTTTCAAACGGAGGCATCCTAAATGAATACCACCTCTAAGATTTAAAATCGATCGACTTTTTTTAGAATGCGAGCAGTCACCAAACAATGGTTTAATCAAAAAACCATTAAGTACATTACTAAATGGCTAACCAAATGGTGTTGCCACAGAAGGATTGTCCATTCGACCTACCCCAAAATACTTTCTGTAAAATAGCTAGCGTTTAGGTACCCTATGAAACCTAACCCTATCAACACCCATATCCTAACTGTCCATGGTTCACAGGTAAAAGCAACTGATACACTATGTAGTTTTTACATCCCGGCATGATCATGGCATGAGGATAGCTATTTACAACAGGTCTATTAGTGAGAATTAATTAATTATTAGTTTCACGGAGTATTTAGCAGTTTTCGTTAACTTTTTAAACTATAACGCGATTATGGACACACTTTCTTAGTCCTTTTAATTGAATTATTCTATCTCTAAACTAGTTTTAAGAGTGAAGCAAACAAAATTTTGAACATTAATTAATACTTTTACCTTTTTTTTCATGTACTTATAAAAGGCAAAGCACCATAAACACAAGTTAAATCTTACTCTGGGTGCCAGAGTTCATCGAAAACACTCTTTCCCTTAGTGTAATGCTGCATAGTGTATATAATATGTGTTTTTGTACAATTGAAGGTAATAAGTCACTGAGTCTTGTTACATGAATTAAATTAAATAAATAACTTTTTTTTTAATTCTTCTTTTAAAGTAATGTTTTTATCTTTATACAAAACTGTGAATACTTATATTCATCAGATTATAACAAACAACACATGCAAGAGAAAGGAACTTTTTCGTTTACATTCTGTACAGAAAATTGAGTAAGTTACCTTTTCCTCTTGGGTTAGGTTAGTGCTCAGTGCTCACTAAAACTTCTAGCCCCCATATTTTACTCTTAAAAAGTCAAACAGGAATAAACATCCGCAAAACCATTTATTTCTCCTGCCATGAAGTTGTTAGTCGATTATTATGGGGTCAATTATGATGATGTCAAAGTCATGAATCAATGAAATTCTTTCATAAACAGAAATGATAATGAGTGTAACTATAATAATATGAACCTTTTTCCTGTTTTCTGCGTACACGCACTGCGCTAAACTTCTGTGTCTGGGTACTGTTTCTTCTGGCTCTTCTGCCCGAGCAGGCTTTGAGGCAGTCTGTTCTAACTCTTCTTGCTTCTTCTTTAACTTTGATAGCGTTGACTCTGATAACGCCATTTCTCTGTCCACCTGTGGATGTGAAGAGATGGAGTTAGTTAAAATAACATAGAAAGGTTGTTTTTGCACAAACAAAACGCACATTACAGAAAAATTACACATAAAACACACATGCAAAGAAGCCAAAAGCCTCGTATTCAAGTTTGACAGTTTTGTCCACTGCTTGATGTCAGGGCCATGACCAAAGACAATTTACATTGAGTGTGAATAATTACTCCCGGTGTGCAACCGTAACACAGTGACACTACAATGGACATAAGGACACAGCGGATCACTAGGTAACGACGCAGCTGACGAACTAGCTAGGAGAGCATACAGCGCGTCAGTCTGTGGACCTGAACCTATCGTACCCATCCCCTTTAACCAACTACGCAGGTGGCTACAGGAGTTCACCCACACACAAGCGGAGAACTCGTGGACCTCGACACCGGGCTGCAGGCAGTCCAGGGAAGCCATGCCATCCTTAGATGGCTGGCTAGCCAGGCGCTTACTACGCCTGGACAGGAACGGCCTGCGCCTGGTAATGGGGACCACCACGGGACACTGCTCCCTAAACATACACTTCCACACAATAGCCATAACGGACAGCCCTCTGTGCAGGGGTTGCATGGAGGCTGAAGAAACCGTTGCGCATGTACTTTTTTGACTGCACAGGCGTCACCCAAATCAGAACAGAAACCCTCGGGTCACCCAGATCCTTCACAGATATCCTATGCAGACCAGAAGACCTAATCAGCTACTGGAGGGAGGTGGGCTGGTTGGAATAAACCACTGACGGCCGCCATGGCCCACGCACAATGGTCCACATGAAGGACCAAGTGCGGAAACCAAACCCTCTAACATAGAACATAGAACATTACTCCCATGTTGCGACACGACATGCATGGAGTTCTTCATCTTTCGTTCTTCTTCCTCTTTTTTAGAAAACGTTGCCCCAGACTAGGCATTTCTCCTGTATTGTGGATGCGTTCACAAACATATAAACTCACATACACAAACAGCCAGACCCGGAACTACTTGTAGGTCATACAAATATTTGTTCCGTGCGAGAATCGAACCCGCGACACGCAGCGCAGCAGACAATCGCTTAACCACTGCGCCAACCGTGTCGCCTAGTTAACACAATCCAAAGGATAAATCTTCATAAAGTTCTTTAGAAATTTGAGAGAGAAGGTATAGGAAGAGGCTTCCAGTTAAACATTTATGTTATTTTCTTGTGACTACAGTTCGTCATATTCCATTTATTTGAACTTGGAATTATTTTTTTATGGGTAGCCAAAAATGGAGGATGTTACGTCCCAACTTGCGAAGGATTGGTGCTAAAGGCAATCTGACGTCATTCTACATTGGGATAGGCATCGCCAGCGTCACCAGCTGAAACCAGGTAGACTGGAAACTAGCCCAATCTAACCAGACAGATACTGCTGAAAATCTTTATTTTCAATGAAGCAACCTCCAACTTGGAGGAATACATACCTTGGATATTTGTTGTAATAAGTCATCCTTAGTAGTTCTGAAGCTCTGGTCCTCCATCGTGGGCTCTGATGGCGGATTAGGAGATAGTACTTCAACTGTGCTGTACTGGTTCACCGGCTCCTGGAAATTAACCACAGAGTATTTATTAGCAATGGTATTTTTTTATCTAAAAGTATTAATAAATAGCTGGTTTTATTAGACATCTCAACTCATCTATCAACTGATTTGGTATTTAAAGAATTCTTAACTATTTAGTAAGAGGCTACATGATGCAGGTGGTAAAAAGACGGCTACGGCGACTCCTTCTACCTCCCCTTGGAAGGAAAATCTTGTTTTCACTTTCATTCTCCTCTGTCAGACACTAACATCACTATGTCTGCCTGAGGTTCAAACCCAGGACTCCATACACAGCAGTCGTGACCACGGAGGTATTCAGGAGCGACAAGAGAAGACATTGAGAACTTGGAGAAGATACTGACCCTAGTATCAACCCTAAGCGGCTGATGATGTGACAGCGGCGTCCGATCAGCGGTGAGCCTGATCTTCTTGAAAGGCGGAGGGTCTGCAGGGGGCGGGTGGTGCGCGGCGGGCGCGGGCGGGGGGAGGTAGGCCGCGCCGAGTAGCGACACGCGCCCCCCGCGGTATTCGCCAGCGCCCACCGCGCCCGCGCCCACTGCGCCCACGCCGCCAACCGAGCCCACTGCTCCGCCGCCGCGGACGTAGCTACTGTCCCTGGAATTGTACATGTGCTTGTTAGTACTGAAGATGTGGTAACAGTTGGAGCAGGTTTAGGAGACAAGAGATAATAGATTAGGTATTAATTAATGTCTAAGCCCGCGATTTTTTTAACTTCCACATCGACAAGTCGATAAGAGGTGAGGTCGGGTTCCCGTTAAACCAGAAAACAAGATGGTGGCAATATTCAAACGTAGGAACACGGAAACTGTCTGCCGCAAGCGCAGTTCAAAGATCCATTGACCAAGACGATAATATTATGATGGGTAATGTAGCTCGAGCTTAAAGTTGGCAGTATTTTTTCTCTAAACCAACACGTGTATATTTTAATGCTCCCTACGCCTTGCTTCAACTGACCAAAGATACTGTATACTGATTTTGACACCTTTTACTATCAAGATCGTATTTATAAATGTAACAACAACCAACACTCCAAATAACACTGATAAGAATACTTTCTTAGTTTCAATTATAATAACGACACAAATAAGCGGTTGAAGTAACAGCTGCCCTAAATGCATTGTGTGTTTGTAAAGACGGCAGACAACGCAAGGGGTGCATACTGCATGCAGACAAAGAACTGGACTACTAATCATTAGCCGAGCTGTCCATTTTAGTCGATTACTAGCACGAAAATTGCCTTAGGCTAATACCAGGGTGAGGATAGGAACCCCACTGAACACCAGATCCTTTGTTTCTGATATTTGTTCATTTCAATGGGAAGTCTAGTGTGTTAGGAGTTTTTTTAAGTAAATACGGTTTACGAACTACATGGTCAAAGGAGCACTTATTTAATTTGACATATTTGTATCCAAGGCCAGCCCTATCGATGACAACACTTCAAACTGTGGCCATGAACTCAAATAGGTAAGTAATAAATACAAGTATCAGATTTAGCTCCTAAAAATGAATTTAGATAGTTAGGATGGTCGCAGCGTTTACAATTTATATTGGTCTGGGTTCCGTTTTACGCGTGTCTGCTTTTGTGTGGTAATAATACCTCCTTGTTGGGATGCCTTTAAATGTCAACCGTCAACGACCTCAATACGAAATTGTTACACGCTTAACTCAACAGATGGCAGGCGTAGCGCCATTTTTAGAGTGCCTTTCAAAGCCAGTCATGATCACAGTGTACATTATTTTGTATACAGGAGGTCATGACGATTGTGATCAATTATTGTGTCTTATTTATATTATTTACAGCTATACTCACATACGTATATGTAAACAACTATATTGGGTTGAATTACTCGTAGCGTAGTTCGTAGTTCGCCCCCTGTCATTATGCAGGGCAAAAAAATTACGTAATTTCACCCTTTCAGTAATTGGGAGGTCTGATAGAGGACCTACCAATATACACCTCCATTCTAATTGCAATAAATAAACAGCTGTTCAATATTATCAATAGAAGAGTACATAATTAGATAATTACAATCGTAAAAATATTATTTAATTCTATTCTATTTTTTCTTTTTAGTGTTTTTACTTTTATCAAAGTAGCGTTTGAAATTTGTTGTCAATTTGACAAACATTTTATTTTTAAACACAAGCAAAAATAAGTTCAATGATCGTACCTACACAGCCTTGAAAAAACTATTAAAAAAAATTTGAGCAGAATTTTAATTTCGATAGGTACTATAAAAAACAGACTGGGTAAAACTAAAAACTTAGGACAAACAAACCACGTTACACTAAAAAAATCGTGAGTGTAGTTATAAAATGAATGCTTTGCATGAATGCTAATAAACTTTCACCAAACTAAACAAGAGATGACGTATTAAATAAGGCGAGTTGTGAAAATAATGCGTATTGTTAGTAATCTGTGGCCGATCGCATGCCGCGACGAGAAGGCCAAGGTTGCGCGCGGGGCGGGGGGCTAACTGTAGCCGTGGCAGGGTCGGACGCGTCGTTACAGAAATAAGTTCACTTGAGATTCATAATTTTTATGTGAATTATTTGGTCTTAGCAATGAAACTATTTTTGTTTTTGTCTTCTATGAAGTCTGTACGACTGCATTTTATTGAGTTCCAGAAATTGGTAGACTAACGTCGATGTCGGCTGTTGATTAAAGTCTTCAATTTATTTTTGATCGCTAATATAATAAAAAAAAAAAAAAAAATCAAATCGTCTCAAAAAGTATTGTTTCATTAGGTTTTATATGCAACAAAAGATGATTGGACAAAAACCACTACATTTGAACCATAAATGAACATTGTGATTGAATATGAACTTGAACTAGGTCATAGTTTTATCTGAAATCTGAATGAATCAAGCATGATAAGGGTTTTCCTTATGTTGGTCCCAATGCCTCAAAGTATGTCAGCACCAACTGACGGGGTCCGTTAGGGCCAATGCCTGCCAGGGTTGCGAGTTTGTCCGAAAGGGATATCGTGGCCCCGGCACACAGGCAACGGAAGGAACACGGGTGGGTTTTAGTCAGTAAAAGTCTGACACGCCCTCCCGCTCAGCCCAGAGCGGGAGAAGTTATTCCCACCCAAAAAAAAAAAATAATGTTGGTCCCAATACCACGCGCCCTATAGATACTGCTACAAATACAGTCATCATAGCCTTAGATCGAATAGCTATAAAAGCAAAACCACGCAGTTTAGACCGAGACGCTATTGACGTTATAATAAATACCAGTCCATCGCCCACGAACAACGGTATAAAATCAAGAAACCAGTTTGTATTAGTTAAAAGTCTTCACTAAAACTCCTAAAGCGTGAGCCGGCTAGTAGCAATGTGGGAGTTTTATACCAGACAGCCACGAAAACCTGGCGGAATTCCGCGGAATCCAATCTCATCCTGTGCCACAAAAAGTAAGCTACTATGTACTATAAAAGTAGGTATAGACAGACAGGGAATGACGTAACCGTGATGGCGATACCGCGATACGCGACAATACGGCCGCGTCTGTATTTAGCGCGCCACGTTGGCCCACCACGTGGTGGCCGGGCCGCGACGCGCGCTGAATAATAATAAAAAATAAACATTGAACCGAACGCGCCCGCCAACTCAGGGCTGCCAACATCACGAGTATGTCACGTATTTGTTACGAGTAAGTAGGTCTGTATAGGTATTTCAGGATAGTTCTTAATCATGAGTAGACCTTGTATGCTCTTGCTTTGGGAATTTCCTTCCATTCCGCTTCAAACACGTCTTCAGATGACATTTTGGGACTAAATAACCCACCCATCCCGTCCGTTAGCCCACAGGTACGAACGGTTTCTTCCCGCGGCGATTTTTTTTCGTGCACTCGATTGTCAACGCTCTGCTTAGTGCCGACAGTTGATAATCCAACAGTGTGTTTTCGACGCGATTGGATGCACTCTGTTGTAACACCGAGAGTTGAAAATCCAGGGCGCGATAAAATGCCGCCGCGATACTTTTACGTTCGTGCGTACGTGAGCTTACTCGGGTCAAATACTGGATTTTTGCTATAAGCTGCAATTTGCAGGTCTGTGTCAGGTTGTATGTTGATCTAAATATGATTCGCGGACGTTACATATATGGCTTTACAGAATTATTATCATTAGAATCAGCAACCTGTTACTGACCTGCAAATTGCAAAAAAACGTAAGAAAATTTGAACTACCTTAGCGAAGCTACCTTAGCGCATCCCCCTTAATTAAAGTGATACGTTAAAACTGAATCATAGCGAACTGGGCGGGCTAAGAAAGTGAATTACTTCCACATGCGAAAAAAGAGCGCAACAATGAGCTGTACCCTAAAGGCTTCTACATACCAGCTCGACTCGACACGGCACAAAGGCCCCGCGCGTCGCGGGAGAGCGGTGCCTTTGTGTCGCGTCGCGTCGCGCGACAAGTCGCGCCGGTATGTAGAAGCCTTAATTGCGTAACACAGTTTGAATCGGAATCGGAATGATTTTGAAGTATATTGCTAATCCATTGCTTCTTATGGTAGAAGAAAATGCCAGCTCAACAAAGTAAATAACGCAATGAATGTTGTTGAACTGTCAAATTGAGACCGATTCCTACTGATAATGTGTTACGCAATTAGCCCGCTGGAACCAAAATAAAAGAACGCCAGAGCGCCCAACCAAATAAAAATGGTTTTATAAGGCTAATTGTTTTTCAGGCGACTAACAACTTAAAGGGCGACTAACTATTTGCTACTAAAAATAATTTGGCAGCGATTAAATATTATTTTTAAATTTATATCAACAAAAGTTATGTAAGTAATGTTTTATTTAGTTCACACAATCAATATAGTAATTACCCATACACTATTATTGAATCATTTGGGTTAGGTTAGGTTAGAACAGTGACCATTCGCCTCTATTGTTGGTAAATTCAGTTAGCAAAACAAAAAAATCGATGCCAGTTTAAATTAAAACAAAGCTATCAACTGATTATTAAGCTGCTACTTTCCACTTAAAATTATACTTCGCTGTAGCTGCCAACCTATTATTTTGCTACCGGCTTTAATTATTTTTTAATCCCAGATTCAGATTAATTTGTCGCCGCGTTAAATACATGCCGTTTTATAATAAATTAGGCTATGTATCCAAAATATTTTCAGCCAGAGTTTTCAGTTACCTAATACGCACATTTTTAATACAATTTTGCAATGAAATTACTTAAGATTTTAGAATTACAGAAAAAAAGATAAGTAGAGGTATTTTCGTAATTAAATTCTACCGAGGAAATTCATTCATTAATATCAAATAGTCAATAAAAATATATCCAAAAATTAAATCCACACAATGCTGTAATGCTTACGAAAAAGAATCATTTTGTTATCGCCTTAATTAAAAACCTTCCTAATAATAATAATAATAATTAATAATTCGTACTTTGTAACATAAACTTATCAGATAGGTATTTTCCTTTATCTTTTCTAGTGAGATCACTAGGATTAACAAAATCTGTAGATAAGCCAAATATTTGCTGATACATAAGTACTATTGTACTTATTGTTTATCACATGACTAATGCAGGAAATAACGCATTATGTTGCCAAATCATCATACAGTAATTTAGCAAATTGTCCGAGAAATAATAACAGGTAAAGAATATTTCAACTGTCAGAGAAGATTACATGCCAACACACACGGTCGTGGAGTGGCCAGTCATGGCCGTATACTCTACCGTAAAATGGCAATAAAATTAAGCAGAAACAATAATTTTAATAAAAACACGTGCTTGCACTGCTGAAGGTGATTGAGCTCAACCATTGCGTGCGTGATGTTATTTTTACAGTTTTGCGTACAAAAAAAAATTCGCAGGAGGTGGAACTAATATGCGATTTCCCACGTTTTTATTGTTTATATTGGTAGCATTGATTAAAATAATTTCTAAATTATTTTACCGCCCCCGAATTGTTAAGTTTTTATCAAATATGTATAATATTCAAAAAGAAATCAGTATATCATCACATCCTATTTAAGAGCGTTTACACCTTACAGCATTTCATACAAATTTTCAAGCCCTTGTTTTTTGAAATGACTGAACCGATTTTAATGAAACTTCATACGCAGGGTACAAAGGTCTAAAAAGTTAGTAAAGAACATTTTCGAAAAATAGTGTTACAGCCAAATTAGACCGATTAGAAATCTGTTATTTCCAGTTATCTGTTTTTAAATAAGACCTTTGTATCCTGCAGCGTATGAAGTTTCATTAAAATCGGTTCAGTCATTTCGAAAAACAAGGGCTTGAAAGTTTGTATGAAATGCCGTAAGGTGTAAACGCTCTTAATATTGATTGACATAAAACAAAAGTAACTGCTGCAGTTCCTAAGGACTTAAGGCAGACCGGCGCGACGAGACACCGGTAGAACAATTTCTATAAAAAAATCATGGAAATTGTTCTACTGGTGTCGCTCCGGTCTGCACGCGCCTTAAAACGGAAGGAACAGTGTTATGGATCCGAATGTACCCTGCACCATCATTCTGCTAAGAACTAAGACCAAACTGAAGTTACAGAAAGAAATATGTCCAAACAATAAAATCTGCGAGAATCTAAATCAATATAGCTTACTTATGTCTGAGGTTTGAGATATACATTATACAACATTAGTTTTTGTTTATACTAAACCCGAAAAGGGGGTCATTGTACTCATCATTTTGAACAATTTTTTTCTATGGGACCAACCTTGAAATCGCGAAATAAAAATCAAGTGTTCCATACGTTTTGTCGATTTAAGTGAACACAAATGTAGGGAACAGCTGATTTTTTAATTTCGCGATTTCAAGGTTGGTACCATAGAAAAAAATTATCAAAATGATAAGTACAATGACCCCTTTTCGGGTTTAGTATTTAAACAAAAACGAATGTTGTATATCTCTTCATTTATTTCAAGAAATGAGTAAAGGCTTCTACATACCGGGGCGACTTGTCGCGCTGGTATGTAGAAGCCTTAATGCAGGTGGCATGGCTAAAAATATAGCCGAGTAAATTGCATGTGAATGATATTTTTTGGTTGTCAGGTTATTCCTAACACCTTTCATAATACCAGGCCGGTTGGACCAGGTCCAGATGTTTGTTTTCAATAAGAATGCACGACGCCTGCTTGTTAACAAAAAAGTTTTAACTGCTTTAGAAAACCCAGAAACTTATTGTGAAAATTGTAGGGACATTAGGAACACAATGAATAGAAGTAGTAGAACTGGCTATAGAATACTAAAGATCTTTTGAATATTTGGGATTCATAATTTAGCATTGTAACAAACATTTGTATAGAAAATAAATACTTAGACGCGTTTACTATGTAACTTGTTTGATTGTATTTTTTGGATAACTGACGTATTTATAATGAATTTTCCAGCTTTGCGTTGATGGTCAAATTAGAAACAAAATATTTTCAGAAATAGCTTCTTTTTAGACTTCTTTCAGTATTTTATTTATTCGTTATTTTCCAGTTTCAGATTTGGTAATTCGTAATTTATTCTCAATTTTTCCAGTTTCAGATTTGGTAATTCGTAATTTATTCGCTATTTTTCCAGTTTCAGATTTGGTCATTCGTAATTTATTCGCTATTTTTCCAGTTTCAGATTTGGTAATTCGTAATTTATTCGCTATTTTTTCAGTTTCAGATTTGGTAATTCTTAATTTATTCGCTTTTTTTCCAGTTTCAGATTTGGTAATTCGTAATTCATTCGCTATTTTTCCAGTTTCAGATTTGGTTATTCGTAATTTATTCGCTATTTTTCCAGTTTCAGATTTGGTAATTCGTAATTTATTCGCTATTTTTCCAGTTTCTGATTTGGTAATCGTCGTAATTTCTTACACCCGGAAAATTCTTCGTACTTATAGAATTCAGTGGTCTCGTAAAAGCAAAATTGGAAAATCCGTAAGATCATAAGTGTATGGTTACTAATATTAATACCATAATAAAATTATGTCTATTCATCATTATAAACAAAAAAGTGGGTTTTTACTCAAAAAACAAAAATATTAATAATAAATACATGGAGAATGCAAATGAAGAGGATAACGCAGAAACTGAGAAGTACATACAAAGTTATTCTTAATCCGATTATTACAAAACCAAGTTTTATCACAAATAAAACAATTACTCTTGTTCACACGGTGAAATCTGAATCCGTTTTCTTGTTTCAAGGAATAATGAACCTCATTATGTGGTGTTTCTGGTTATTTTTGCGTGTAGAATCGTAAAGAAATCTCAATTATTAAGAGCATGTATTGTGCAAAAACATTGTAATCGCTTCCCATGGCGGGTATTGTCGGTCGTTGGTAAACGGGCACTACGTCTCCAAAACTGCAATGAACCTCAGGGTTGCACGACCACGAACTGATTTAATCATCGACCTTCTTGAGATTTAGGCCCACTTGCATCACAAATCACTAAATGCGTTTAGCGCTAAACATATTTAAAACATAATTCTGACTCTATCATGAGAAGCTCGTGGCTAAGTCATAAGTATCATAACAGCCGCACGTGTCGATCCATAGCCACGCTTGCCGAGGTTGGTCCGTGGATTGGTGACCTCAGAAAGCTCGTTAAGCTGTTGGTCCCGACTGTCGTTCGTGGATCTTTGACAGTCGTTACGGGTCGTCAGAAGCCCGAAAGTATGACAACCAGTCTTACTAAGGGGTATCATATTACCCAGTTACTGGGTTATGGAGGTCAGATGGGCAGTCGCTCCATGTAAAATACTGGTATTCAGCTGCATCCGGTTAAACTGGAAGCCGACTCCAACATGGTTGGGATAATAGGCTAGGCAGATTGATTCTGACTCTATCATCTTCAAGTGATTGACAGACGCGGAACGATATTTTAAATTCGTTTAGCGCTAATCGTATTGGTAACACGCTAATCGTAACACCATGGCGGCGCAACCAGTCGCGGCACCGTGGTGTCCGTAAGCTACCAAACTAGACACCATACAGACACCAGAGTCGCCACACCACACTGAGACAGTACTAAAATGGACCTCGAAGAGATAGCACTACTGTTGAATGTTCGTAGGAAAAGAGAGTTGGGGCGTCACTGGCGATGGCGGCCGGACTGGCGGCCGAGTGAGTGAGACACCTTACAGCGCTATATAGTGGTGGCGCGACCAGGGAGGTGGCGCAACCAGTAACATTCTGTGCACGCGTCCGAGCTGGTCGCGTCGCCAAATTGGTTGCGCAACCAAACGGACACCAGGTGAGTAAATCTCTATAGAGCTGTATACATTTTGTTGGTAGCGGCGACTGGTTGCGTCGCCATGGTGTCCTGGTGAAATATAGCCCTTTATGGAAGGTTAGTGCGGATTTCACAATGAAACTGAACGCGATCAGGAATTCAGCACTTCTAAACCGCATTCAAGAGTTGTCAGTGTCAATATTCCCCAACAATTTTGACAGCTCTTGAACGCGGTTTAGAAGTAGGTAGTAATCGCTTTCAGTTTCATTGGTGAAATTCGATCTTACGTTCTGTAAAATTAAAATAGCATATATTTATAAGTAAAGTTAATTACAATATGTGAAAGGATGTGTGAAAGAGTCACTCATACTGAGTGAAAAAATCAAGAATGTGTTGAGTAAACAATGATGCTACGTCATCATCAGCAATAAAGATTATTGAGAATACAATACAGGTCAATCCAAGGCGTAAAGATCAATCATTAAAGATAAAAACCGGCAAAGTGCGAATCGGACTCGCACACGAATGTTTTCGTACCGTATTAAGGCTTCTACATACCAGCGCGACTTGTCGCGCGACGCGACACGGCACAAAGGCCCCCGCGTGTCGCGGGACGAGCGGTGCCTTTGTGTCGCGTCGCGTCGCGCGACTAGTCGCCCTGGTATGTAGAAGCCTTTAAGATCGAGCTAAAAACGCCGAAAAAACACGTTTCTAGTACCCCCTTTAATTATTAACTTTATATTTTTTTTATTATTTGTTGTTATAGCGGCAATAGAAATACACAACCTGTGAAAATTTCAACTGTCTACATAATTATTATGGTTCATGAGATACAGCCCGCTGACAGACAGACGGACGGAACCCTAAAAAAGCCGCTTATTATATCGCAAAAACTTATATAATATAACCTCCATTTAGTTCAAGGACTCTTACTCAAGAATAGGAGCACAGATGTTACATAATTAAAAAATAAAACATTTTTGATCTAAAAAGTTTGTTGAATTTTAACGATTCGTATAATAATTACATGAAAATTTAATTTAGCGAAACGCTGAACATAAATAAGCTCTGATGATGACGTCATGTAAAAAAAATAGCCGGGAGAAAAAATATGTAAAGGCTTCTACATACCGGGGCGACTTGTCGCGCGACGCGACACGGCACAAAGGCCCCGCGTGTTGCGGGACGAGCGGTGCCTTTGTGTCGCGTCGCGTCGCGCGACAAGTCGCCCCGGCATGTAGAAGCCTTAGGCGATTAACACACGGCACCGCGCACCGCCGCGGTAGGCGGTGAAGCGGATCTCAACGTCGCTTTGGCCTCTAATAAATCCGTTGATGCCTAACACACGTACACCGCCCGACCGCGCGGTTGAGCGGTGCTCTCACCATATGAAACCGCGGCGGTGCGCGGTGCCGTGTGTTAATCGCCTTAACGCGTAAAAACATGGCTGATATTTTTGTGAATTACCGCGGCGCGGCGTACGCCCGCAGCAATGAGGGATGTTTATCTATTTAAAATAATATAATTATAGCTGAAGAGCAGGGCTCGGAAACCAGTTTTTTCTAGTTTAGTTAATTATTTAATATTTTTTTACTAAATCAATGCAGAACATGTGATGAAACAATCTTTGAAGCTAATATCAATTGTATCAAAAATAATATGTATCTTCGGAAATAAAAATTAACCGGTTTCAAGACCTGCTGAAGAGTCTGTTTGTTTCTTTGAACGCGATAGCCGAAAGGCTTCTACATACCGGCGCGACACGACACAAAGGCACCGCTCGTCCTGCGACACGCGGGGCCTTTGTGCCGTGTCGCGTCGCGCGATAAGTCGCGCCGGTATGTAGAAGCCTTAATTCTTGAGGAAGATAATAGGCTATTTAACATTACGCTACGACCCTTAGGAGCCGAGCAAAAAGAAAAAAAAGTCGGAAATAATGCTAAGCGAAAAGAAGTAACTTCAGGGCGGGCGATGCGATGTGACGCGGTGTGGATTTGGATCCGCGGAAGTTTTATAAAAATGTGGCTGTTACTTTAGTATATTGTGAATCTTACGACTTCCACGCGAACGGAGTCGCGGACAGATAATAAAATAACACAGAGCAATATTTTCCAAAGACTGTAATTAGTCAACCCTAGGCAGTACAATGGTTCGTTTCCTTATCTCGGCGCTATGTCGGTTCACATTGTTTTGCCTATAATCTACGTAAAAGTATCATGACAGTTTAACTGAAAAAGCAAGAAACCCTAGTCAGATAATGACATAATTAACCGAAGGTACTATTATAATACTGAGATTCCTGTCAAGTGCTAGCTCTAATGACTGTAAACTATCAGTTTTATGAACAGACAGTCTATGAAAATCTTGAACATACTTAGAAGTAAGAATCTAGAAAAGAAAAAGTAAAGGATGTGAGTAAGGATCGTAGTTGGTGGCGTTCTGCAGTTTCTGCCTAATGGGAAATCCAATGGGAAATAGGTTTATATTATGTACATGCAGTACATGTACGCAAGAACCATAGATATCCGGTAAGACCCTTGTTGAACTTATGCAATTGGGGTACATACTTAGTCAAAAATGAAGCGTCAACGACCAATACCGTGGTAAGAACCTTGTTGAACTTAAGCAATAGGCGTACGTACTTAGTCAAAAATTAAGCGTGAACGACCAATACCGTGCAGGTAAAAACCTTGTTGAACTTATGCAATTGGCGTACGAACTTAGTCAAAAATGAAGCGTCAACGACCAATAAACCAGTGAAAACATAATACTGTCTTTGTTGTCGAGTAATTAAGAAAGATGAGTGTCACAAGATTAAAAGATTAACATAGTTTCCGTTATATAGGTGATTTACAGTACAGTGTTACGTGACCCGTGTTTTTGCACTAACAAACATAAAAAACTTCACAAAAACTGCAATTAAACGTCTAAAGAAATTTCAACGTGAGTTTCCTATTTCTAAAGAGCCGGTAGCTCTATTCCAAGTGCATTTCTTTCTGTAGCCAACACGAAGCAATTACTTGAAGTCTGTTCGTCCAGTAATTTAGATTTTACTGCTTCTAACGTGGCATTAGAAAAGACGATCTAGTCAGGTTTAGTGCTTTTCGTAATGAAAACATACATATAGTTACGCAAAGCACTTATTGCTTAAAGAAATTCTAACAAATACAGTCAATGAGAAAGTTTAGACAGCTAAATAATTACCTACTTCCCGTATTAAAATACCTTAGAGAGAGAAAAGAGGTAACCAATTAATGCAGCTGTTCGTTTACAAGTATATTTTTTTTATCAAATGCTTATTTTTGACACGCAATAACTAGTTATCGGTCATTTTTAATCAGAAGAGCCTAGTTTTGGAGTTCCTCGTACACAAATCGAAAGATAAGTTTATCGAATTTCGAGTCACTGTATTGATTTGAAACCATATCACGGTATATGAGCATCTATATTGAATATGTGGTAATATTCCCGTTCTTTCCTCACATCCCTACGATCCCTTACCTCTCCAAACATGACCTGTACCTACCTCTGACCGCTCTCCTATAAGTTAGAGGCAATGTTTCCCATGCTCGCTTGCAGATAATGGTTATGAATGACAAAAAGGACGCTTGGTATTCGCAGAGGGACCGCACGTGACGCCCCCCTCCCTCCACAAGTCAGACGTGACCAGACCATTAATATCTCCGTAGATACTAAAACTTTGTAAGGAAATAGTGACTATTTATAGGTGAAGGAGATAGTTTTTGTCAAGTATGTAGGTTAATTTTTATGTTTGCAGAAAAATTTGAGCGGAAAAATGAAGAACTGTACAATGAGCCAGAAGTAATCCAGGTGACGTGATACTTGGCAGTTGTTGGAACGAATTAAAAGAAAGAAGAGGAGAACTGATTGAAGAATGTTCACAGACCACAAAGCTTAAGCATCCAGGCAAGCTAAGTAGGTTAATATAAGCTCTAATAGGTCTGAATGAGACGACAAAGAGGCAGTTACAACTTAAAATATGATAGTAAATAGCACAGTAACTATAGCAGTCATAGCACGTACCACGTACACCGTATGGCCAAAGGCCAGGAGCTGAATAATAGTACTCTTTCTATATTGCATGTCGGCTGTCACGTTCACCAAGCAACCAAAGCACACATGGCAGACGAAGCAAAGAACTCGTTTTAAAGCATAAGGGAAAGCACTTTTCCCTCCCTAAAAACGTAATATGTTACGGAAAGTTTAAAAGGAAGAAAGGAAGAAAGAAAAATAATTTTAAAAGCGTATCACTTTTGGTATTCTCAAAAGAATTCCACATTTACGAGCGCTTTTGAAGACTAGGGTCGAAGGACAAACACGTCCTTTGTAAAGGCCCTTCCCAAAATGTTGTATGTTAATGAATCGCACCTACTGGGGTTATCTCTGAATACATTACGGCCACGTAGCTACTCACAAAAAATCCCCTATTATTTTGCAAATCACTATATTCCAAACACGCTGCTCTGAATTCAAGGAGCAAAGAATCCTGCAATGAAGCAGACTGAGAATAACGAACTCCTTTATTCAGCTTTTCAAAAGACACGAATTGAATGAGACATTTTTATTCAAGTTTTTAAACTGTAGGTCACGTCAGAAAAGAATGTAACAAAAAACAATAGACTTTCTGAGAATATATCTCGAAAAGGTGAAATCTTGTACACGAATATAAAGTGCGTAAGTAAGTATAGTAAATTGTACTTTAATAGCAGAGACACGTGAAAAAGTAGGTCGTTATTAAGACGCATCTAAAAGTAATAATAGCTCCGAACTCTGAAGGTAAAACAGAAGACGGTTCTATCAATTTAAATGGTGCTAATAAGTTGAACGCTCTACCAATTTAGAGCGCTCACAAGTTGTTAATAGTCAAGAAAATTTAAGAGTCATAAACCTTAACAACTGGTTTACGAATACTGTTAAAAGTGCTAGAGTAGTCTCCGTCGTTTTTGGAACTGATTGCGTCAAGAAACTGGAAATTGGAACCTGCCGCAGTTTACGATCTGTGATTTTTTTAAAAGCAATGTTAGTTTTAGAATCAACGACGAAAATAAGCCTATGCCGTATATCAATGTATCAAGGCTTTATTATAGTTCTAGCCTGTATTTTTATCTATGGACTAAAGTCCATTGTTCAGAATTTTACACAAGTAATCCCTAATCGCGTCCTTGCTTATAATGCGCTCATCAATCAGCCTGCTAAGCTTAGATTGAGGGAGTATCTCCCCCGGATCGTTGGTTTGTTGTCGGGGAGGTCAATGTCCAGCAGTTGAGAACTATGCATTGTTAGGTGGTTGGCTAAATATAATGGTGAGCGAGCAAAAATCGATCGTGTCACCCCAAATGTGAGTTCTCAAAATACTCTTGATCGTTTTTGCTGGTTGTCCGATTAGACAGTTTGTCCTAAATGTTTATTAGGGTCATTAATGACTGAAGGTGGCTATCAGCCGGATTTAGAAATTAGAACATACCAACTGAGCAACGGTAATTAAGGGCGTCCTATATTTGGGGCATGGCCTTGCGTTGGCTTTAGAGACGTTGTTACGGGGATAGTCTTTCAGGTAGAGCTTTTTTTTTTTTTTTTTGGGTGGGAAATTATCAAATAACTTCTCCCGCTCTGGGCAGAGCGGGAGGGCGTGTCAGACTCTTACTGACTAAAACCCACCCGTGTTCCTTCATTTGCCTGTGTGCCAGGGCCACGATATCCCTTTCGGACAAACTCGCAACCCTGGCAGGCATTGGTCCTGACGGACCCCGTCAGTTGGTGCTGACATCTCTTTGAGGCGCGCGTGGAACACAACGCGCCGTCGACCCGGGCCTGGTCCTTATCGGACGGCGAGCTACCCATCGCTCGCCGTCCGCAAGCCCGCGCCTACGGTGGCCGGAAATCGGCTTGCAACTCCCGACGCCCGGGGCGTCTCCTGCGGCGACTAGAGGCGCGAGGGCGCGAACCTTGCCTCTCCCACACGCGTTCCGCCTCCTCCTTCGCGAGCTTTACTGCTTCGCAGAAGGAGGTGACGGCCTCCCATGCACTCTCGCTAACATTACCCTCCGTTCTCCCCAGATGGAGGGTAACCATGAGGATATTGCCACAGAAAAAAGGTAAAAGTTGGACAGTTAGGTATGTTTTTGTCGTGGCCTGGACCATGAACGCATCGCGTCACTTCAAATAACAACTTTAGAAGCTCAACCAACCTGTATGATAATGCTGCTGATCCATATCCTGGCTGGTGCAGCCGCAGCTGTGCTGGTGGGTAGGGCTGTGGGGCGTAGGGTGCCGCGGGCGGCGGCCGGGGCTGCGGTGGCGCCACCACGCCCCCCGCCGCCGGCTTACCGCCGTACGCCAGCGCGCCGCCGCCGTGCCCGTGATCCGTCTGCCCGGGCCTGGAGCAACAGAAAAGAGACATAAGCAAAGGTACAAAGAAGAACGGTAAATATGCAAGATCAAAGGAAAGAAGGGAGGATCGAATAGGTCGGTTGATTCAGGGATGCTGTTAAAAATTGGACTTCATTCACACACGCCACCAAGACTATGCTGTGCGGAGTGCCTTTAGCGCTATTAAACTTGCTGAATGGCTAAGGCTACTCAGTAATCGTGTCAATACAGCATCTAACCTTGCTGAAGAACACCTTTATGTTACAGCGCCAGCTATGCCAATATACATAGCCCATGCCACTGACAACACGACAGTAGAAGACTCGAGACTACAAGGCGTGGTGTAAATAGTGACGAACCTCTATTAAAATCGCGTTTGGTGTACATCGGTTCTCAAGTAACATTACACGTGAGTTCACGTGACGGTTGATAAAATGAGTAATGGCAATGCAGAGACAGGTTGCCAACTACTAACCGAATAAAAGATAAATAAGACAAAACCAATCTTACTACGAAAATAACAATGAATTGTCGGTCATCAAGTACAGTACTTTTGTCTACTGTTCAGTTTTTTGTTCACACATTGACTATAGAAAAAGTATAATAGAAAACATTGAACGTATTTTAACCACAGTGTGTTGTCAAGACATCAAAGACTTTCCCTTTCAGCACCATACAATCATACATTTCACTCTTATGTAACAAAAAAATCAGTAAAACAAACAAAATTGTAAATGCGTTACAGACTTAAATGTATGCAAATTATCAAAGACATATTACAACATGCCGTTATGTACGCAATAATAATAAATAATATGACCGATAGGTATCCGTTCGCGAATCACTATGAGTCACGGGTCAGTCACCCTTCCACGGGATGGCGTCGGTAACACCGGAAATCCATAAAAAAACGGCTGATTAATAGTTTAAATACATTCCTATAAATAAAGTTGGTTTAGTTTAAGTGTAGTTGGGTAACGGGTGATCCCTGAAAAGTGCAGGGGGCCTAAAATGGACGCTTTGGCAGAATCATAATATAATCTGCGTACAATTCATATCCCGCAATTCATCGTTCTCTTGACAGTTTTGTATGGAGATTCGTAAAATGATCCACAAATCATGAATTGCTTTAATGAAGTCTAATGTCAAATAGCAGCTGTCAAACAAATGAATTGCGGGATGTATTAATTGTACGCAGATCATATTATGATTCTGCCAAAGCGTCCATTTTAGGCCCCCAGCACCTACCTACCACGAACATTATGAATCCACAATAGCCAATCTACGTGAAACTCTTAGTGTAACTACGGAGGAGGTTTGTGCTATCATTTCCTATACGTTTGTCAAGATAGAAGATAATTATGGTCTTTAATTTTTATTCCAGATGTGAACATATGGCGCAGTTACAAACCCTATCATTATCGATGGCGACTCGATTAAAGTAACAGCTATGGTCTATACTACTTTCATAGATGTTTATGCTAGATCTCCCGTAGATATTGTGAAATACTTAGAAAGAAAGGAAATTGTAGGAGTCTTATCAAGGCGATCCATGAAGATGATGGAAATATTCTCTCATCATTAATTGTTACAACATCATCGCTACAATTCTGCTGATGTTACGACGACAATCACACGACTTAACCCACGCTCATTGGATAATGCTTCGAGCTGCGTAGTCGGTGCTTATTCGAATAAATGTTTATGTAGTGACTATTAATAGTAGTCCACGACAAATTGATGTTATTTGTCCGGTGAGAGGAAGCCATCCAGCCGCATTCGAAGAGACAACCTGACACGGGACGATCGGGTAGTCGGTTTGTCTCTTTAAAAGATAAATACTCTTGTGTAGAAATACATTAAAATAAAATGTAAAAGAAAGAAGTAACATCATAATTTGACGTAGAAGAAAGATGGTAACGTCGTGAGACTCAATAAGAGAGAGAGCGTCGTGAAGACAGAGCAAAAAATCGATGAATTGATTCTGTGGAAGAAGATATGGCTAGAATGAGGGTGGATACCGAGATGATGGCTGATAGATATGTATGGGAGAAGAAAAAGAAGAACTTGAAGCGTCGACGCCAAATAAATTGGGATAAAGACAGTAGGAAGACGTTGAAATAATCCACAGAAAGTTGTATGGAAGAAGACATGCACACAAGAAGAAGACAGGAGAGGAAGTAGGGTGACAAGATTGAGATTGTCACTAGGATTGTGTGCAAGGCTCGAAAAGTGGAATACTGAGTTCCAGACTGAGAGATGAATAGATAAAGACCTGTATAGCGGGGCTTCCTAATAACTTGGGTGAAGGACAGTACGATGACGAGATTCCCTAGCGTCACTTGGTTTGCGAGATGATTGGCTAGGAAGAAAGTGAATACCATAATAATATGACGGCTGATAAGACATTTTTGGAAGAAGAAAACTTTCGCTGAGGGCAAATTACAGACAGTAGGATGACAAGATTCTCTATCACTATGCGTCATCTGGATTGTTGAGAGATGATCGGTTAGAAAGGAGAAATATTGAGATGACGGCGATCATGGACCAATGCAAGAAGAAGACATGCAACGGCCACTCTAAATAAACAAGGATCAAGACAGTGGGATGACGAGATTCCCTAGCACTTGTCATCAGAATAGAAGGCGTAAATTTTACAAAGAACTGTTTATAGCTTTTTCACAATGCTGCAGCTACATTGTGTTGCTACATGCACACAAAGGTATACCTACTGTTTCGGAAACAATGGCAATATGTGTCACTGCCACTCAAAATTTACGTCCTGAGATAGGCGGGTTGCGAATGTTAGCTATGTGGATATTAACATATTTACCGTTGGTAAATGCTACCGTTACATAAAACGACCTATCTGTACATGATATCATGTACAGGCATCGCACAGCATAACCACTGGAGATACGAGAATGATTTTTTAGAGAGTGTAATGGTGTTAGAAAAGACTCTGACCGTCACTGAAGGTCATATAAATTGCGAAGAAAGTTCCAGGCAATTAATTTATAAGAAACTACTCAACCGACAATCGTAAAAGAGCACAGTTTCAAGACATAGGCGTCAATAAAACAAGTTATGTTAATCCAATAAACACGGAAATCAATAATTAACTTAAGTATTTGTTTCTCCAGGACCAGCATAGCTACTCACAAACGTCCGATGCGCTTCCGTGCCGAATCGAACATCAATCAATGTTATCAAAAGAGTCCTCTAAAGGCTGTTCACAAATCCAAAACCCAAAAATTTTGTCAGTTTATATCAAATAGACGACCGCCATTCTTCCGAGCGCTATTTGCCCTCGGAGGCAAAGCAGGTTAGTGATTGAAAATGTGTCATTTTCGATTCGACAACCTGTCGTGTGGTTGTGAATAGCTATGCAGGACAGGAGGAGTTCTTGGCTAAGTAATAACTGCCGCACGGGTCGATCCATCAGGTTAAGTTACGCTTGCGGAGCGGGAGAAGTTATTTGATGATAGGCACCAAAAAAAAAAAGTTTGGTTGGTTGGTTGGATGGGAGAACATCTTTACATACCGAGACTCCTCCGTGCCTCGGAAAGCACGTAAAGCCGTTGGTCCTGATGGTCGTTACGGGTCGTCAGAACCCAGAAAGTCTGACAACCAGCATTACCAAGGGGTACCGTGTTGTTACCCAGCTACTGGGTTGTGGAGGTTAGATAGGCAGTCGCTCCATGTAAAATACTGGTCTTCAACTACATCCGATTGGACTGGAAGCCGACCCCAACATAGGATTGATTGATCTTTGATTGCTTGGGAAATTAAATATCTAGTAAAAAAAAAAATACAAAAATATTTAAGTAACAAAAGTACTTGAGTCGGAGCTGTCTCACACTTCCCTTTAGTGGTAGTTTTACAATGACAAGTAAATAGAGTATACAGTAGTTTGTATTTATTTTGTTTCTTATTTATAATCTCACTGTATGCTGCACCGGTCGACGTCATCACGTCAACGCAGGCTGTCGCTGAAAACCAGCGCTGGAGCTATGTCTCGCATAGGATCGCAGCATTAAGGCTTCTGCAGACCGGCGCGACTCGCGACGCGACACAAAGGCACCGCACGTCCCGCGACACGCGGGGCCTTTGTGTCGCGTCGCGTGTCGCGCCAGTATGTAGAAGCCTTTATGCTGAGTGGTGGCCGTTTTGCGTGGATGTGACGCATATTTTCCTCCAACTTGTTCTTTTTGTATCTATGTTCCTTTTTTGCGTCATGTTTACCGCAAATAAACGAATTTTCTTTCTTTTTTTGTATCTACAGGTAACTGAGCCCATAAAAATCCATTTCAATTAGATTAAGTAATACTTACTGACTAAAACAGTTCTCACGCCTCTAAATAAATAGCAGAGTGTTATTTGTAGCACGAAATACAGCGCAAATAGCCCTTGGTACAGCTATAAGTCACAATTAATTTATCAGTACACGCAATGATTAACATAAGAATAACATCACACAGATACATTCACGTTGTTCCGTGAATTTATTATCATTCTTTTTTAGCGTTCCGTACCCAAAGGGTGCCAACGGGACCCTATTACTAAGGCTCCGCTGTCCGTCCGTCTGTCATAAGCTGTATCTTTTGAACCGTAATGGGTAGACACTTGAATTTTTCACAGAGTGTTACAGACTGAAACAGCAGAGTGTTTCAGTCTGAAACACTCTGTATAATAACAAATAAACAAAAAAGACGCAGATATATGCCAGTGACCTTGAGTGGTTAGCTTGCGTGTTCTATGCTGAGCTCACGAAACGCGTCGTACGATCAGCCAGTAATAGAACTCGCCCATCAGGGAGCGCTGTCCCCAATTTGACGCATTATTAATTTATTATACACAAAACAAAAGATATTTTAATAAAATGCGTATACTAAAAGATCAATAATTAAATTATCTTAAAATTGGTGAAGGTTTCAGAAAAATACGCTTGGTAGATTTTGCGCCATTCTCTGTTTTTTATCCGCGTTAGACATAACTTTACAAATTCATTTCACTATGTAATATAAACATAATCTAAAATATTCACACATTAAATTATTGAGAAAATGCTCTAATTTAACATATATTTTTTTTCAAATCATTAACACTACTCGTTTAGACGTGATCATCAGTATAAAATCATTAAAAGTTGGTTATCGTCGCCTTAGGGGATACATGAAACGTGTTTTTAAACGTGTTCAATAATGTACCGTGGTTCGGAACCCTTCGTGTGCGAGTCCGATTCGCACTAGTCCGCTTTTTTTTCTTAGATTATCCTTTTTCGTAACTTTGTCAGTCAACATTCGCGGTCTGTTGTAACTTTGTAAGTTTTAATGATTGTTTAGCGTGTTTGGCAAACCGAATGCTATGCTATAAAGGACAGTGGAATTAATGGATACCCATAGTGTTGTTACCATAGTTTGTTATTTATGTTAATGTTTTCGGGGTAGTAAAGGGGTATCCTAACTAATATTATATTTTTATAATAATAATAATAGAAGTGAATAGTTGTATTCTTTTTGAGTGAAATAAATTTTCTTAAACCGTATAAATGGGAAAGTAAGTGTGTTTGGTTATTTATTTGTTACGCTTTCACGCTAAAACGGCTTAACGGATTTCAATGAAATTTGGGACATGGGTAGACCATAACCAGGATTAGGACATAGGATACTTTTTATCCCGATATTCCCACGGGATCGAGACTTATGCGGATAAATTCCTCACAAAGTTGTTTTCATCAGCATTTGTTGTGATGATCGCGAATTTGCGACGTAGCCATGTACTGATGATATTTAAGGGGACGATTAAAGACTTTTAATGATTGTGTACTGAAGATCACGTCTAAAAGAGTAGTGTTAATGATTTGAAAAAAATATATGATAAATTAGAGCATTTTTTCAATAACTTAATATGTGAATATTTTAGATTATTTTTATATTACATAGTGAAATTAATTTGTAAAGTTATGTCTAACGCGGATAAAAAACTGAGAATGGCGCAAAATCTACCAAGCGTATTTTTCTGAAACCTTCACCAAATTTAAGATAATTTAATTATTGATCTTTAAGTATATGCGTTTTATTAAAATAACTTTTTTTTTGTGTATAATAAATTAATAATGCGTCAAATTGGGGACAGCGCTCTCTGATGGGCGAGTCCTATTACTGGCTGAACGTACGACGCGTTTCGTGAGCTCAGTACAGAACACGCAAGCTAACCATTCAAGGTCACTGGCATATATCTGCGTTTTAAAGCTTATGTCAGTAAATCTGCAAGTCAGAGAGGATGTTAGGATAAATATATCCTAAAAAAATATCGAGAATTCATTATATTTTGAGAGATAGGTACATACTACGTTGTGCAGGTAGACACTGCAAAAATACATTGTCTTGGCAAAGGTTTGCGATTGGGATCCGGGTCGCTACTCACTCATGCTAAAAAAATAAGCTGTAATTCTGTATGCTGTATAGGCCGCAATTTGCCGAAGCTTTGATAAATCTAACTAAAATATTACAGTGAGTCTGTTGTATATTTTCAGCTGTAAAATCCTCCTGCGATTGTTTACAGTGTTTATGTTCGAAGAATACGTTTCTTATTGCCTTTTAAGGAGAAGAATTAAATAAAAACACAGCATTTTAAACTTACTTCTTGTCAAATTAATACAATCCGAACAATGACAGTGGGTATTGACGGAAAAAACAAAACAATCTCAAATAAACCAAATAAAAAAAAAAAACTATAGAAATAAATCAAATTAAAGTCTGTTTGTAATGTCAAAATAACAGCTTTTTACTAAATGCATAGAATACTCGAAGTATAAGCGGCACATATAGCTGATGTTATAAGAAGTAACTTAGGCTACTATTATTTTAAAAAAGACACGCGGGCAAAGCCCCGGGCAGCGGCTAGTCTAACTAAAAACTTTAAAAATGAAATGCTGTTCGTTGGTGGTTCGCGTATACTAAAAGATCAATAATTAAATTATCTTAAAATTGGTGAAGGTTTCAGAAAAATACGCTTGGCAGATTTTGCGCTATTCTCAGTTTTTTATCCGCGTCAAGGCTTCTACATACCAGCGCGACTTGTCGCGCGACGCGACACGGCACAAAGGCCCCGCGTGTCGCGGGACGAGCGGTGCCTTTGTGTTGCGTCGCGTCGCGCGACAGGTCACCCCGGTATGTAGAAGCCTTTAAGGCTTCTTCTACATACCAGCGCGACTTGTCGCGCGACGCGTCACGGCACAAAGGCCCCGCGTGTCGCGGGACGAGCGGTGCCCTTTGTGTCGCGTCGCGTCGCGCGACTAGTCGCCCCGGTATGTAGAAGCCTTTAGACGTAACTTTACAAATTAATTTCTCTATGTAATATAAACAATCTAAAATATTCACATATTAAATTATTGAGAAAATGCTCTAATTTAACATAATTTTTTTTTTCAAATCATTAACACTACTCGTTTAGACGTGATCTTCAGTATAAAATCATTAAAAGTCGGTTATCGTCGCCTTAATAAAACAATTAAATCGCACTGTTAAGCCCTAAAGCCGTTCCTCTGTTTACACCGCCATTGCACGCCTGAATAAATAATTCCGTCACAGAGTAACAAAATGCAGATTAACAAAACGCCAGCCAGCCGACAGATGTCCGTGGTGAGTCAGTCTCACACGCTATTGTGTGAGCTGTGCGCACAGCCAGGTGAATGACTCATACACACCTTATGAAGCACGGATGATAAACCAATTGCCATTTAGATGCACATTTAAATTAGGAAAATATAACGTTTTCTTGTTCACATTAGGATTGTGGTGGACTTGCCATGGCAGATTAGTTATTAATTAACTGGTAGCGAGAATGCCCAGCAACATCTTAAGACACAAATATATGCCAGTGACCTTGAGTGGTTAGCTTGCGTGCTCTGTACTGAGCTCACGCAACGCGTCGTACGTTCAGCCAGTATTCGCCCATCAAGGAGCGCTGTCCCCAATTTGACGCATTATTAATTTATTATACATAAAACAAAAGGTATTTTAATAAAACGCGTATACTAAAATATCAATAATTAAATTTTCTTTAAAATGGTGAAGGTTTCAGAAAAATACGGTTGGTAGATTTTGCGGCATTCTCAGTTTTTTATCCGCGTTAGACATAAGTTTACAAATTAATTTAACTATGTAATATAAACATAATCTAAAATATTAACGTACTAATATATTTACTTTAATAATAAATAATTAAATTAAAATAAAACAAATATTTAAGGGGGCTCTCATTGGGCACGCCACAATTGTGGCGATAAGTCCTCTCTTTGAGGAGTGGCTAGAGAGGCGCCACGGCGTCCTCACCTTCCGCCTGACGCATGTCCTCACCGGACATGATTGTTTCGGGAGGTTCCTGTTCAGGATAACGCGGGAAGAAACGCCCGGGTGTCACCACTGTGTGGATCGCCCGGAGGACACGGTGGAGCATACGGTGGAGGTCTGCGCGGCTTGGGTGGAGCACCGCCGTGTCCTCACGGAGGCGATCGGCGGCGGCGATCTCTCGCGTCCGGCCCTGATTCGGGCCATGGTTCGGAGCGAGAGTGCATGGGAGGCCGTCACCTCCTTCTGCGAAGCAGTAATGCTTGCGAAGGAAGAGGCGGAACGCGTGAGGGAGAGGCAAGGTTCGCGCCCTCGCGCCCCTAGTCGCCGCAGGAGACGCCCCGGGCGTCGGGAGTCGCAAGCCGATTTCCGGCCACCGTAGGCGCGGGCTTGCGGCGGACGGTGAGCGATGGGTAGCTCACCGTCCGATAAGGACCAGGCCCGGGTCGACGGCGCGTTGTATTCCACGCGCGCCTCAAAGAGTTGTCAGCACCAACTGACGGGGTCCGTTAGGGCCAATGCCTGCCAGGGTTGCGAGTTTGTCCGAAAGGGATATCGTGGCCCTGGCACACAGGCAAATGAAGGAATACGGGTGGGTTTTAGTCAGTAAAAGTCTGACACATCCTCCCGCTCCGCCCAGAGCGGGAGAAGTTATTTGATAATTTCACACCCAACAAAAAAAAAGGGGGGCACCCATACAACAAACATGATTTTTTTGCCATTTTTATAGATAATGGTACGGAACCCTTCGTGCGCGAGTCCGACTCGCACTTGGCCGGTTTTTATGTTCTATCTATAGGTAGTAGGTCCACCAAAACCCCTGAAGGTTTTACCGACACAAACAACTTCTGTAGGTGTCGATAAAAACTTCAGGGTAAAAATATAAGAATAAGGCTCATTGTTGTTCACAATTCGAAATGTGAAGCATTTCAGAACACGTTGACCTCACTATTGAAAAGGCATAAAAGGTTCCACTTCAGAAAAATACCACGAATTTTCCAATATTTTGCTTCTTCTCTTCTATGTTAAAAAATATGATTCAATAAAAGCAAGTAGTATAGGATTTCGTACGTTCTTCGAATAAAATACATAGCTTTTTATTATTTAGATATTATGTACTAAATAGTTCAAAAGTAGGTTTCTGTTTTACCCGACTGCGACAAAGCCAAAAAATTAGGGTTATGTGTTTGACCCGTATATGTATGTATTGGTATTGCCTCCGACTGCATGAGATGGTTTACTATAGTACTAAGTTATATAAATCTTGTTTCGATCTTTTTTAGGGTTCCGTACCTAAAGGGTAAAACGGTAACCCTATTACTAAGGCTCCGCGCCGTCTGTCTGTCTGTCTGTCACCAGACTGTATGTATATCATGAACCGTGATAGTTAGACAGTTGAAATTTTTACAGATGATGTATTTCTGTTGCCGTTATAACAACAAATACTAAAAAACAGAATAAAATAAATATTTAACGGGGCTCCCATACAATAAACGTGATTTTTTTGCGTCTATCTGTTGCCGTTATCAATATAGAGCAAAAAGCTCTATATTGATAACGGCAACAGGTAGACGCTTGAAATATTCACCGAATATTTAGTTATATATTCACTTTAAAAATAAATAATTAAATTAAAATAAAACAAATATTTAAGGGGAGCCCCATAGAACAAACGTGATTTTTTTTGCCAGTTTTATAGATAATGGTACGGAACCCTTAGTGCGCGAGTCCGACTCGCACTTGGCCGGTATTTTTAAAGTCGATCAATAATAGAATGTTCACTTTTTTGGGAACTCTGGCTACCGAAAAAGTTAACAGACAACTTTTTTGGTAAATTATAATAAAAATTAACACGAATATTCAAAAAAACACAAGTGAAAATGCAGTTAATTAGTTCATAATGAAAGCGAAGAAAAATAGTTAACCTCAAACATGACCTTTTGATAAAGGCTTCTACATACCGGGGCGACTTGTCGCGCGAGGCGACGCGACACAAAGGCACCGCTCGTCCCACGACACTAGGGGCCTTTGTGCCGTGTCGCGTCGCGCGACAAGTCGCGCCGGTATGTAGAAGCCTTAATACATAATTATTATCTTCATTACAAGCTCAGAAAAGGAATCCAAAGAGTTCTCGTATTTATTGCCTTTAAAAATTACTAACTTCTGCCCGCGACTTTGCGTGAAATTTATTTTCTACAGCGAATACCTACGGCTTTCTAAAAAGTAAGAATCCGTAATTTAAAGCAACAATCATGCCATTAAACGATATTTATCGCCGTCTATTCTTAGAAAAGGTGAAATCTATTGCCAATTATTAGGGTAGTGTCCCTCCCTTTAACGCTCGATTTCAGTGGTTGTAAAAAAATGGCTGTAAGAAATATGTTATTTATTTATGTTCGTAAGTCGTAAAGGATGGGTCAGATGCCTGCGAGACGGATAAGGTTATCGTGTTGGCTCATACATAAACTATGACCTAGTTGTTTCATGTTTATTATACTGTTAACTCCCGACTAATTAGTAATTATACTTACTGACATGCTATTGAACTAACTTCTAAGAGATGCCTGACACATTCCGCCTTATTACAAAACAAGATTTATATTTTGACATGGCTTAAACCGTGGAGCCAGTTTTTGTAATAAGAACGTAACAGTGATTGAAATACCGTTCTATATATAAAACTGAAACTTAGTTCGGTACTAAGTTGTCAATTTTGTGTTCAGGAACTTTACCATAGTCAAAATAAAGTTCGAAATTCAATAATGGCTCCATATTTTAAACCTGGGTCTGAAGATAAACCTTTTTTTGTAATAAGGGGGACTTAGTTCAATTGAGGGTTTTGTTGACACAGACTAAAAATATACAGTAGGACCAGATGGTGAAATGAGCAGCGAAAAATGCATGTTTTTTAGGGTACCGTACCCAGTGTGCTAACGGGACCCTATTGCTAAAGCTCCGCTATCCGTTCGTCTGTCACAGGCTGTATCTTTTAAACCGTAATAGGTAGACACTTGAAATTTTCAAAAAGTGTGTAAGTACTACTATGGCCCCTGTAACTACAAATATTAAAAATAAAATAAAGGAAACGTTTTTTTTTTACAAAAAACATGTAGTGTTAATATTGTACAGTGGTACGGAACCCTTCGTGTGCGAATTGGACTTGCACTTGGTCGGTTTTTTTTTTTCGGCCGTTGTCCTTATTTCCAACCGGAAGAAATAACAGTATTACGTAGAAGCATTTTAAGAATCCGTTGACCTCGTAATGCTATCATTGGCTTCGCCGCAGCCAACAATGTTGTGAAAGAGAAATACCTACCATTGTGGAGTTGGTCGCGTGACGCTGGTAGTAGTAAATCGCTCGTGCCCACGTATTGTGCGACGTGCCCACTTCTACACAAATGTGGGGGAACTTGCCAATGATTACGAAATGTTTGCACGGTCGAGTATTAAGGCCCCGCAGACTGGCGCGACGCGGCAGTGCGATGCAAATCAATCAAAATCAAATTTTTTTTTATTTCACATAAACCTACATGGGCACTTATGAAACGTCAGAAGCTAGGTGCACGGTTCCAATTGATCGTTTCCTATGGCGAAGAGCCGGCAAGAAACTCCAGGGTAACTCTTTAAAAAACAAAAAAATTGGCTTTTACAATGTTTTCAAATTACAGTGTTAATAGGTATGAGAGGACAGCGTAGGACCGTCAAAAGAACCAGGTACTTAACAAAATAGAAAATGATCTACAGTCTATTATGGCTACAACGTCCTCACATTGACAAAAAAAACAATGTAAAATATGATTAAAATAATAAAAGTTAGAACATTGTGGAAATTTAAATTGTAGGTATAATAATGTCAAATAAGAAAAACATAATGTCAGTGAAATTAAATTAAAAAATAACTTCGTAATTTGGAAGCAGTTAATAGACATTTACATAGTTTTGCCGTTAATGAGGTACCAGTACCACACGTGCAGAAGGAATTAATGCCAAACTTCCTTGTCTTCAACGTAGTCTTAATCTTATAATATGCTTTTTTGATAAGGGCACGTTTAATGTGCTTTTTAAATTTTCCTAAGTTCTGTAACCGATTGTGGCAACTTGTTATAAAAGCGGATTCTGTTTACAAGAAATGACTTGCTTGTTTGACGCGACCTAGTAGAACAATTTCTATGAAAACTTGATGAAATTTTTTGAAATTTTTCGCTGTCGCGCCTGTCTACGGGGGCCTCCACTCGGTGACTATAGAAAATTGTATGTATACCAACCTGCTTATTCGCTAGTCGCTACTTACGAAAATTTCATGATGTAAGTACTTCTGTTAATTGCTAGGGTGTACAACTTCGTGTGTTCTCCTTCTCCTAACTTTGACACCTCGATGACGCACTTCGCACTGCAATCCGATACTTTCAATGAGTATGCTTATGTGATTTCCATTTAGTCTTTCGACACTTTTAAACCGTTATGAAACATATAATAATGTTAATAGCCATTGAAAAATTTAAGATTTTAAGAAGTCAAGGCCAACTAATTGCATATTATAGAATACCAAGTTTGGTTCAAGTACAAAAACTTAATTAGCTTGCTGAGCTAACTACCGACATCCTGGTGCGCACTACGCACACACATGCTCGCGAAAGACTGCGCGCGCGCCACCCACGTGTCGCCCTAACCTTGACTGCAACTGTCACCTTTTGACATATCACGCGAACACACCACATTAAATTAACCTCAACAACTACTGGCACACATTTCGAAAGATAATAAATAAAAGAAAGATGTGTTGATTTTTTTTTTTATACAACGCGTACTTCGACAATCGACATACTGTTTTTTTTACACTGTAAATAACTGTGTTAATGGAATTACATTCATCATCATCATCATCATTTCAGCCGAAAGACATCCACTGCTGGACATAGGCCTCCCCCAAAGGGGGTTTGCCATAATCGCCACGCTTGGCAGGCGGGTTGGCGATCGCAGTATGGTGTTAAAAATTTAAAATGCATAGAGAACACTGCTGCCCATTCTCTAGTAATCCCTTAGTCGCCTGTTACGAGTTACGACACCCACGGGAAGAAATAGGGAGGTGCTATTCTTTACGTCCGGCACCACACAGACAACATTAAATAATTACATTATTATTGTTAATTTTTAGGGTTCCGTACCTCAAAAGGAAAAAAGGAACCCTTATAGGATCACTCGTGTCTGTCTGTCCGTCTGTCACAGCTGATTTGCTTCGAATCTACTGGACCGATTAAGTTGAAATTTGGTACACATATGAACTTCTGTGACCCAAACACGGACGTGTTACGTAAATAAATTAATTTTGAATATGGAGGTCACTTTTGAGGGCCAAATTAGAAAATTTTAAAAAAAGGTTTGCCGACTGTACCGTGTGACATATCAAGGATTTTTATTTTTTATAATTTTAAAATACATACTTTTGAAATTATTTAAGAAAATAGATGAAAAATTACCATTCCCCCTTATCTCCGAAACTACTGAGCCTAAATTTTTTATAAAAATACAGAAAATAGTTCTTTACTGATAGATTAAAGGAAAACCTATAAGAAGTCTGTGATCCTAAAATAACATGGTAAATCACTCAATATTGTGCGTACAAACTTACATTTGCAGTTGGAATGTATGGGGATCATGTTTTTCAACTACAATGTTAAGTTTGTTTGGATAAATTCATCCCAACTACGGAACCCTTCATTGTGCGTGGTCCGACACGCACTTGGCCGGTTTTTTTTAAGAGAAAACTTCTTTTGCAGCGGTTTTTGGTGGCGGAAAATGCTTATGGGTTCGCGTCACCGACATGCTAACCGCGTCACGTGACGATTCGCACCAGACTGGCGTTCGACGCGCAGCAGCCTGTCTACATGTATGTATACGCACATAATAATATTATATAAACAACTACCTACATAATGTTATTCCAAAGTTATATAGTTTTATACAAGTTTCTTCGATATTTGATCTACTTACTGCATTTTTGTTCGCTGTAGGAAATTCAATCCAAACATATTTCGATGAGGACAAATAGGACCTTTACTGCATGACTAACACGCGCATAAACATCGGACCATGTGGTATGGTGTTATTTATAATTATGATAAAATTTGTATTGTGCAATGTTTTTGGCGGGAACGAACCTAAACGACCGGAAAAGCAATTAGGCCTGCACAAGTGCACATAATTAAAGAGTTGGTGCTGTCATTTTCTAAACACAATAGATCGTCTAGCTAAAATATTTAACTTTCGCTGCGCTCTAGGCTAGACAAGGCTTTCTATAGCCTTTTGTCTTCCAAACAGAACGTAGAGGAAGCCTTTTCAGTGCTTTTTCATACAAAACAAGTCAATAAACAAAGTATGACTTAATTACTTGCAGGTGGCGTTCTGTTTCTGCCTACCCCTATGGGATTAAGGCGTGAATAGTTGTTAGGTCTCGAAAAATTAAACTATGAATACTTTATAACAAACTAGCTGCGCCCCGCGGTTTCACCCGCGATGGTCTCGATCCCGTGGGCTTATATAATATAGAGATAAAAAGTAGCCTATAATTATGTTAATCCAGGGTGTCAGTTACCTCGATACAAAATTTTATCAAAATTGGTCCAGCCATTTTTACGTGAATGAGTAAAAAACATCCATCCATCCATCCATCCATCCATACTTACAAACTTTCGCGTTTGTAATGTTAGTAGGATTATATTGTATACAAAGAAAAAACACGTTACTCTCCCGCGCACGCACTACCGAATAGGTATTTGTGTCGTCCATCGATCGATTTAAGGCTTCTACAGACCGGCGCGACTCGCGACGCGACACAGGCACCGCTCGTCGCGCGACACGCGGGGCCTTTGTGTCGCGTACTCGCGTCGCGTATCGCGCCGGTCTGTAGAAGCCTTTACTTCGTGCCGATCGCTAGTGCTGCCCGCCCTGATACGCATAGAGTTAGGACAACCCGAAAACCATTGGGTTGTCGTAATCAGTATGTATGTACCTATGTAAGTATATATTATGAGATGTCTTGCAACACTCGCCCGTTAAAATTGTTGCTTATTTAACTTGATATTATGTCGAGAGTGTCGAGACTAGTTTGAAGTTTCGTATGTAGAAAGGCCGAAGCTAACTTATCTATTCTTGGCATTATAGACCTTGTGATGTGTCAAGTACTCAAGTGTCAAACATTACGCTCTTTGCTCGCTCTCTGTACCCTATTTACATAATGACTTGAATAAATTGAAGTACGGTTTACAAGAGTATGTAGGTTGGTATGTTTATTTCCTTAAACACAGGCACATCAAACAGGTGGAATTAGTCAGAAAATAACTACGGTTGACTCAATGTTATTATTCGTTCGTCTCGAACGGTGACTGATGCAATGTCGTACAAACAGCAATTGTATTTATTCAACAATTCGATGTTGCTATGCCGAAAATGCAAATAAATTGTGACATGTCGCAGTTTCATAATAATTACTATACCTATAAATAATAGTTATGTAGAATACGTAGAATGTAGGTACCTTTGTTACATAGAATAAAAAAAACCGGCCAAGTGCGAGTCGGACTCGCGCACGAAGGGTTTCGTACCATTATCTATAAAAATGGCAAAAAACACGTTTGTTGTATGGGAGCCCCCCTTAAATATTTGTTTTATTTTAATTTAATTATTTGTTTTTAAAGGCAAAATATATCTACATATTCTGTGAATATTTCAAGCGTCTACCTGTTGCCGTTATCAATATAGAGCAAAAACGAGCAAAGAAAATTACGTTTGTTGTATGGGAGCAACCTTAAATATTTATTTTTTAGTATTTGTTGTTATAGCTGCAACAGAAATACATCATCTGTGAAAATTTCAGCTGTCTAGCTATCACGGTTCATGAGATACAGCCTGGTGACAGACGGACAGACAGACAGACAGACGGCGGAGCCTTAGTAATAGGGTTCCCGTTTTACCCTTTTTGTACGGAACCCTAAAAAGAAGTACTTAGAGATTTATGATAAATAGTTGTAAGCATCTTTCATTATTTATCGTGCTACCGTACTCATGTAAAGCATTTTATAAGTATTTCTTGAAACTATGAGGCAGTTTACTTAAAATAACGAAACCCCATTTTTGCACGTAGAAGAAATAACATCAAAAAGCGACAAAAAGGGCTTCGGTAGGTTCCGACGACATGTCTATGTGTATAGTCAACAGCGAAATCACCTCTCGAGTCGAGTGACCTTCGTTCGCTAACAAACAGCCGGCTGGCAACGCAGCGTAACGTAAAACCGACGTCCGTACACATACATACATATACACGTTGTATAGAGATCGGATCAAACAACGCTATACACACTTTATTTATACACATGTATAAGCGCGATGACCTGCGCGCCACCCTCCCGCGCGTCCGCCATTACGTGTGACGCATGCACTCACACCAAACGAAAGGTCACAATCGCTCACACGCAATAAAAAAATAACCAATCTTATTACAAAGTCGTAAGATTCAAATTCTAATACGACGCGTTTGTAGGTTAAGTTGCAATCGAAGTGCAAAGCGGCGCGGCGGGAAAGCGTTCATATTTTTTATTTATTTTTGTACTGCGCGCAACACAAGTGCAGTGTACCGAGTAAACGAAAACAGATACTGTCCGGTTCGAGTTTAGAATTGATGATGCGAAATGCAGCTGGCCGTCTGTTGTCCGTAATTATCATGTATTATATTGTCATGGCAAGATAGGCACCAAGGCTGAACGTGGAATGTGATTCTAAACAGCCCACTTTGCAGGTTTCCTCTAGTCTACAAAACTCGTAACGTACCTATGTATCTGCAATTATTGTAGTTACATTATAATAAGACTTCACATGATGACATGACTACGAGTCTACGACTGCTGTATGAAGACTTTGAAACTTCATTCGATGTAACATTATCTCGCTTTTTGCGTATCATAAGTACTATAGGTATTATTCTATCAGTCTTTCTCGTGACTCGTGAGTTCGTGACACTGTTTCTTTAGGTACGTATTTTATTTATACATTTAGCGCATTGAATGGCACAGTAAGCTGCTCGCCTTGGTTAGTGCTTTAAGATTATAGTAATATGCTTTGTTTACTGCATTCTTGTTCTTTCAACTGTTTTGTGAATTGTCAGAGAATTTATAAACAGATATGTCCTCTTTTTCTATACGTACGAATGATTATGAACTATTCTGCGGAAATAATGCATAAGGGCTTCTTCACACGTACCATAACCACACCACGACCACAACCACGCCTCAAACACACCACGTGGCCGGGCGTATATTTCGTATTGAAAATGAATAGGACTATTCACACGTACCACATTTTGCAGTCGTTATCGACCGTGTGTGTGATACCGACCACATCGCTACCACAACGCAACCACCAGCGACACTGCGAACTAGCCATAGCAAGGATAGCAATAACAAAGTTTCCTCTTCGAATTCCATGAGTTTGGTCAATCAACAAGTGTTTCCGCTCCGCTATGAAAACCGGAGTCGAACTGTGTCTGCCACGTAACCACTGCTTGACAGCATTTTGTCGTTGCGACGTGGTGTGGTTGTGGTACGTGTGAAGAAGCCCTTAGTGTTTCAATAATTAATCTTTTTCAACAAAGGTAAGTTCTTTTTAAACAAAGAAAAATGTGATAAGTGTGATAAGATAACTAACACGCATTGATCAATTGTCAAGTAATTTAGAACAAGCACCTCCCGACTCTATATTTAAATAACATTCCCATTAAAGACATTACGCAACACAAATTAGCTTATAATGGAATATATGAATCCTTAGTCTTTCTTGTTTACAATTAATTTCTGAGAATTTATTCTGTCCTTGAGAACGTGAGATCATTTTAAAATGGTTGTAAGTACCTACCTATTTGCTGTTGAATTATGGGGTTTTAATACGGAATATTAGATCTCAATAAAACTGTAACGATATAGGTACCTACCTGTACAATAAATGCGAGTAAATATTGGTCATCCAAGATTCAGGCTTGCGTTCGTTCGGTGCAATTCAAAATCCATATTTTACGTCAATGCTTTTCGGAAATAAATAATCTTTTATCTTATCCTAAATACTTCGATGACAATAGTAAATAGATGAAATAAAAAAAAATCTATTAATTATTATTGAAATAATAATTACCTATGTCGCATGGTCCAGCCATCCTGATGATCAAAAAAAAATTACTTCCTATGCATTTTATTTTGATGGAATTTTGAGGAATCGCTAAAATTGTGACGACAACAGATTTAGATGACATACATTATTTCAGTGTTCTTAAATTATTAAGTATCCCGCAAAGAACCCACGCGAGCATTTTATAATGATTCATCTCTCAGCATCCGTAATTTTTCAGTGGCTAGTCATTCTAGTGACGCAAATATTCGGAACCTAACTGTAAACGTTCCTCGATTCAACCGGTAAATACCGAAGCATAATATTGAAAAAATATGTCAGCACAATTAATAAATGAATTAACAATGGTGACCATGGTCTTCAACAACGAATATTTCCTATTGACAGATTTAGAAGTTTTGTTATCGACAGTATCGCAAGACAGCGACAAACAAAATCTTATTCTGAAAACCTGTGGGGTAATTGCATAACACACTATCAGTTGCAATGGGTTTCATTTTAACAGTTCAACAACATTCATTGCGATATTTACGTTCTTGAGTAGACAAATTTTTCGAACATAAGAAGCAATGGATTAGCTTAGCAATTTACTTCAAAATCATTCAGATTGTGATTGATAGTGTGTCACTTGACGCAATAAGGTGCTGGTGCTGGCTTAGGTCTTAAAATAAGCGTTTTCCTAGGTTTCTTTAAAGGTTAAATCAATGGCATGGGAATTGTGAAATTAAGGGAATAGACCGAATAAAATGCAGGACCATTCAAAAATTACATACAAACCTATAAAATTATTTTAATATCAATACTCAATCATATAATGCATTCCACAATAATTGTAGGTCAATAATGAGATCATGGACAGAATAACAATAATTACGCCCATATGACAATGACCTCGTTGGTAACAAAAAAAAGTTTAGCACCTTTTTCAGTAAACCAGTTTCCTTTGCTTTTATTGTAAACTTCCATTTAATTGGTATTTCTTGCCGACATTGGCAATCGGTACCGCCATCGTGAGCGTGGACAGTTAGTTACCCGAAGTTTTACATTATGGTTTGTTGGTTACCTAAAAACAGGAAACTGTATAGGGTTGGCCAAATATGAGTTGGTATATTATGGACATTCGAGATATGGAACGTCTGACTGAAATATTCCAGGCTGGTATATTATTACCAGCATAGAGGAGTTTGTGGCTAAGTAATAACTGCCCCATGGGTCAATCGATTAGGGCCCCAAGTTTGTTTTGTTTGTTGTTTTTTTTTTAAAACGTTGCCCCACACTAGGAATTTCTCCTGTATTGTGGGTGCGTTTACAAACATTTAAATTCACATACACAAACAGCCAGACCCGAAACAACTACTTGTAGGTCATACAAATATTTGTTCCGTGCGGGAATCGAACCCGCGACACGCAGCGCAGCAGTCAATCGCTTAACTAACTGCGCCAACCGTCTGCTGCTATTTTTATAAATTCAGTCATTCCAACACGATCCCATTGTCATTTTGCCAAAAGTTCGTAATCTGCTAAATTCATAATGGTCGATCATTGGTCGGTCAATGTTCTCGTAATAGAATTGTGTTATTTTAATGGCATTGTCGTATTGCCATTATTATAAAACCCATTAGTAGAAATGTCATTCATTTGTCATTATATACGAGATTACCAATAAATGCAATTTCTTTCAATGTAGTGTCAGTGGCCGACCATTGGAAAGTAATAATGACGCCATTATAATAGTAGATTACCAAACTTGTCAAAATCAACAATTATGAAATCAATGATCGACCATTCTGACACTATTGTAATAGCAGACTTGAGGCCCAGGTTAAGCTACGCTTATCGCGGTTGGTCCGTGGATGACCATCGTTACATACCAAGACCACTCCGTACCTCGGACAACCCGTTCGGCTCGGCTGTCATTCGGGGATCTTTGAGTTGTTACGGGTCGTCAGAAGCCCGAAAGTCTGACAACTTACCAAGGGTATTATCGTATTACCCTGGGTACTGGGTTGTGGAGGTCAGATAAGGCAGTCGCTCCATGAAAAATACTGGTAGAATACCATTCAACGGATTCAACCAGTATTTTTTTTTTCTGCCTATCTGACCTAGCTGAATGCTGCATCCGGTTAAACTGGAAGCCAACCCCAACATAATTGGGCAAAGGCTAGGCAGATAATGTTGATGACTACCAGCATATTATTATGTAAACTAATTATCAGCGGATAGAGCATTTTTCATAAAAATAAGTTTTGTCATGGATTTTTTTGTGCAATTTCAAAACGAGTTTCTCAGAACACATTAAACGATTTTACGACTGCACAATCTCTGTTTGTATTTAAGTACATAAACTTACTAAAGACAGAATCAGCCGCAAAAACATTGCTTAAAATTGTGCAATCACATTTTTTATGGTGAATGTAAAACCACTTACGATAATATCTTAGTATGATCAGTTGATAGAAGTTGAATGATCTAATAAATTCCCCAAAAACAATGGAAGCCAGATACGGGCAACCCTAGCAGTCCGTTTTAAAAGTCAATAGCAGCTCAGCTTTTGTGCCGTTTTCATGTTGTTAACGGTCTCATGCAAATGCATGCGAAAATGCTTACAGAATACAGTCGTATTGAGGTCGTGTAAACGTGGCGTGTAGCTGTTTCAGTTCTCTCAATAACATCCGTAGTTCTCACTAGAGATGAGGCTTTATGTTGCTTTTTAAGAACCTTTTTAGGGTTCCGTACCTAAAGGGTAAAACGGGAACCCTATTACTAAGGCTCCGCCCCGTCTGTCTGTCTCGTCTGTCCGTCTGTCTGTCACCAGGCTGTATTTCATGAACCGTGATAGTTAGACAGTTGAAATTTTCACGGATGATATTTCTATTGCCGCTATAACAACAAATACTAAAAAAACAGAATAAAATAAATATTTAAGGGGGCTTCCATACAACAAACAAGATTTTTTTGCTCGATATTGATAACGGCAGCAGGTAGACGCTTGAAATATTCACAGAATATTTAGTTATATATTCACTTTAAAAATAAATAAAAAAAACAAATATTTGGAGCTCCCTTATAACAAACGTGATTTTTTGCCATTTTTATACGGACTATAGTACGGAACCCTTCGTGCGCGAGTCCGATTCGCACCTGGCCGGTTTTTTAATAACCTTTTTATTCGTTTTCAATTACAGAGATAAAGAAGGAAATAATGGTTTCGGTACTAAGAAGCCTATTTCAGTCATATAACAGAAATTTATTACCGTTATAACGTTGTTTTTCTTTTATCTATCGAAAGCTTGTATATAAAGACAGCTAAACCGATAAAACTGGACAGTCTACAAGCACAACCAATCTGCAACCGATAACCTACAAACTAATCAACTTTCGCAGGAAACAACACGTAACTCAGTAACGCAATCAAAACATTCTTTCGTGAGACGGGCGCGGCGCGGGCGCGTGGAAAAACACAGTATTTCTCTCTTTCCTATCAGATTGACAGAGCGTTTACGACTTAAGGCTTCTACATACCAGCGCGACTTGTCGCGCGACGCGACACGGCACAAAGGCCCCGCGTGTCGCGGGACGAGCGGTGCCTTTGTGTCACGTCGCGTCGCGCGACAATTCGCCTCGGTATGTTTTTCGAAATGACTGAACCGATTTTAATGAAACTTCATACGCATAAGCAGGATACAAAGGTCTAAAAAGTCAGCTAAGAACATTTTCGAAATGTCTTATATATAAACAGATAACTGTAAATCTCTGTTTCTATGGAAAATTTAAAATCAGTCTAATTTAGCTGTAACACTATTTTTCGAAAATATTCTTAACTAACTTTTTAGACTTTTGTATCCTGCTTATGCGTATGAAGTTACATTAAAATCGGTTCAGTCATTTCGAAAAACAAGGGCTTGAAAGTTTGTATGAAGTGCCGTAAAGGCTTCTACATACCGGGGCGACTTGTCGCGCGACGCGACTCGACACAAAGGCACCGCTCGTCCCGCGACACGCGGGGCCTTTGTGCCGTGTCGCGTCGCGCGACAAGTCGCGCTGGTATGTAGAAGCCTTAAGTCGTAAACGCTCATTGCGGCTCGTATAAAAACAGAATCTACGTGGAAACACTACTCGAGGTTTCATAACAGAGTTCCAATACAAAATTCACGTCATTAAGATTATTTTTCATAACAATAACTTGTTTTATAAATATTTTGATCCCCGTGACGAATGCCACGAAGCAGACTTGTACTCGAAACAATTTACGTAGATATACGTAGATGTACTACGGTGATATTGATATCTAGAGCCGAGCTAGACTACAGAGAGTAGGTAGTAGTTGCATAGCAACACAGTCGGTGTTTACAGGAAGCGGGCCGGGCGGTCAATAATCGCATAGTTCTGAGAAACGCCGCGCAACGCGCATCCTGGCTGGTTTTACTTTCATTGATGACGTATTCATCAACTACATACGTAGTATCGATACCTGTAACTATTTCATTTGCTTTCTGCTTTTTAGTGTGATCGGCTAACGTTGCCTCGAAATAGGACTACTCAAAATGCCCCACAGATACGCTGTACGTGTATACAGTATCATATCTGTATTCTATGTACTATTTAAGAACCCTGTGTTCTTGGAATATTGCAAATACATGCCAAATACAATGATATTATAATAAACAGATATGTTGTGAGCGCGCAATCGTGAAGACTCGAAAACGTCCTAATTGGGACGTATTTGACGGAGGCCATATTGTTTAACAGCTGCGAGAGGCGGCGACTAGATGGCGCTAGTGGAACGTGCACCATAGACGATTCATTCATTCTATCGGTCATTTGACTTAAAACACTTGAAGTCAATTGAGTGAAATATTGTAACGTTACCCCCACTAGCGGATCGCCTTTATAAGGAGCTACGCTGTTGAGTCGGTACGCATTTTGATTTTGAACGGATGCGTCTTGGTGCACGGACCACTGTCTCTCGACAGTCAGTACTGCCCGGTTATTGGATATGGAACGCTGTCTCCGACAAATTAGTACTATCCTTATTGCGGTGGGTGCATGGACCACTGTCCCTGACAGTCAGTACTGCCCTATGTAACCGCCACTACCATTATTAGTTATTTAATTAATTCTATTTAATTTCTATATTCTCTCGATTTAAAATAACTGATTGTTCGATTGAAATATATTTCTGTATTGCCATATCTGAGTATTACTTCTGATGACTGGACCTATCCCGACATATTTTTTAGTCTGTGATGCCTACATTCGGAGAATGGTGGCCAGAATAATGTTTGTTTACATTCACGTGCAATTGACAACACTAGCCGTCTCTTTATTTCTTGTTTTTTTTATCAAGCCATCTTTAAACTATTAATTATTACTTGTAGTGAAATGAATGACAAATGTGTGCTGCCGCTGCTGCGCGGAACACTTTTTCGGTTGTTTTGTGAGTGTATAACATATCTGTTTAATATAATATCATTGGCCAAATACATATCCTAGGCTACAACTTGAGCATATACAAAAGGCTACTACAGCTTTAATGCCGTCAAATAGTTGACAACGGACTCGTCGGAACTATGGATGACTTTAATCTATATCTTGCCTGGAATACTTAAAGATGAGTATAGCATAACATCTTCATTGCTTCATAATTTTTTCCCTGAAACATTCGTTCGTGTTCGAAATTCCCCTAAGTCAAATTGGCTTATTATTAGTACTTTATAGAATCAGCAGCATCCTCTCTTATATTTGAGTAGCCAGGCGGCTTGATGATTCAACCGGTGATAGACGTGGGTTGTGGGATAAGCCCATGGCCAACAGTGAACATAAAATAAAACTGCCCTGACGGTGACTCAACAAAAAATAGCAATTAAATCAGTCGTTACGGTAACAGTTTCGAAAACTAAAGATTTTTTTTAAATCTCCACGTATGTTCACGTTTTGCTTACCGTACTCCTTTCCGAGAAAATACGAGGAAGGGTGGAAGGGTTCTTTATGAATCTGGATTCTAAAATTAGATGGACGGACTCTCAAAAGTTGCAAACACGTTATGTTCAAGCAATTTCAATAAAGTATTTATGGAGTTTCTTGCTAGCTTGGTCCTTACTTAGTAACAGTTCTTGGAACCGGCACCAAATGCCATAAGCCTTTTATACGGAAAAAGTCATCTTTACGGCTAAACTGCAGAACTTAGTTTTATGAGATTTGGCAGAGGGGAAGAACAGTAGAACTAGAAAGACAGACAGCGGGGCGAGCACGGCCTACTGTGACATGACTTGATTCACACATTTTATCACAGTTTGAGTGATAAAATCGTTTTGTCGTAAAATGCTAGTACAAATTAACCAGACATAATTTATCATGTCTTGTCACAAACGTCTACGCAGTTTCATTTCAGAGAATATAACTTTTCATTCAAGGGAAGCTAGTACAACTAGGGCTTTATGGTATATTCAAGGCCTTTTGGGCTCACAGTTCATCCATCCAGGATATACTCCTCTATTGGTTACCCAAGGTGTAATAATTATGAGGTCACACAAACGATTAGAACCTCGTCGCAAGTCGATCGATGTGTCATCGACACTGCGCCACCGAGGTGCGTGGTTGGACTTTGTATGGCATTATTATATTACAATTACTAAGCAATAACTGTGTTTTAATTATACAGCTTTATGAATATTTATTAAATTATCATTTATAATATTTATTATTATTTTCAGAACTCATTCCTTTTCTGGAGACTCGAAAACATACCTACTATTATCCTAGTAAAAGAAATTCGAGATTATGTATGTTATAACTCAATCACGCACGCCTAAACGGATGAACTTATTTGGATGAAATTTAGCACACAGGTAGGCTATGCCCTGTATTAAAACATAGGATACTTTTGATCTAGGTATTTGTAGTAGTTTCCTAAGGATGCGACTTTAACTGCAGGCAGCAACTACTGCTATCATACATCTATAGTTACTTAAGAACAGCTCCCTGAAGGTGGTATTAAGTCCCTATGTACTAATGCCTAGAGGACGAGCTTATCAGCAAACTGCACACATTACAACCTACTCGTATACATAAACTAAATATATTTAGTATGTGTTTACTAGAAAGTCGAAAGGGGTTATCTGTATTCTGTAGCTATACATGTAAGGGCAAGTAAACTAGTTTTACGTGACACTGATAAGGTTTTGAGATTGCGCTCTATTTATATCAATTAACATCATTGAAGCATGATGATAATGTTTACTGCCATTTTAATGCTGTTAAGAAATTCAAACATTCTTTTACAGGTTGTGGTGCATGCTGCACCACGTAAGTCATATAAAAGCTGTTTAATTACCCTTTTTTTAAAGCAGCTTCTTCAATCTAGGTTATCTACAAATAAAAGTGATGCATATATATTTATAGCTCTTATAAAAATACGACATGCGTGTGTGTATGACCGTACAATGCAACCTAGGAAAAAAGTTGCGCAGTCAATTCAATTTCATTTCCAGTGGATTTCCCTAAGGACCGTTGGGCTGTAAAAGTATCATGCACTTTCTGCCTCCTGCTGGTACACACGGCTACACATCAAGCTATACATTTCCAGTATAAGCTGAACTCGCATTGTATAGGATTTCCGCATAATGAGAGGTCTAGCTTCAGCCTACGTTAAAAAATATATTTGTAAAAGTATGTTTAAAACATACTTTTACAAATATATTTTTTTAACGATGATACGAATGAACCCCATTATAATTGTGAAATTTACTCCATAATATCCACTACGATAAACCTGATTGTTTTTTTATTTATTTTTTGTCCGCTTTTTTGCAACATAAAAAAGCAAAGCAAAAGTAAATTTCATTACTAAATTGCTGTAATATATGAGCCGGCTGGCTGAAATTACTGAAAGGACCTTCAATGCAGTCAAAATTCATAACTACAAAAGATTACTTTCGACCCACAAGACTTTACCAAAGACACTATATCAACGAATGAATCATATTTTATTACATACATTGCCCTAAATTGCTACCTGCCGTACGAAAACCGCTAGAAATGCTAATTTTAGTCCTATTAATAAATCTCGACATCAATAACCAAGTAGTTTAGTAGAATCAGATTCCCATTCCGCCATGCATACGCATAAAAGGAAAACTAAAGTACAAATATTTTTAACATAAATAATATTCTCTGCTCATTTCCATAGACTAACATGGCAACTTTATATAAGTTATTTATGGTTTTCCTTTATCCACGGAGGTATTAGTTATGTTTTCCTTACAAAGACTGTTTCAACATTCAAAATCGGAGACCTGTTCTTTATTTAAGGCTAAATCCGTCAGGACAGACGTGCAAGCGCATATAATTCGGTTAATTTATCACGATATACCAAGGGCATAGTGTCAGAGTATAGTGGCGGTCGACTGGTCAGCCCGAAATAACCTTCAGTACCTAGGCTTCATAAACAGGTAGAATTAGCTAGGGTCACCTTCCTTTATCGAAAGAAACAATATTTTAATTAAAGACCAAATGTTATGTTGATAACGCGTTTGTGAGTAGATACTTTATCAGCTACTGTATTGCACGTCCGAGCAAAAGATTGGAAATTATTACAACACACTTTGTATAATATATGATTAGGTTCGTGTTTGTTTGGCGTGAATACGTTTGAGTAAGTTTAATCAAGTATAATGTAGCAGATTGATGATCTAATGACCTGCTGAAGCCTGGTATAAAAAGGCTGGATTGAAGCTATTGTGTCGCAAGCAAGAGAAGCGCATATTGTCTGAAAGTCATTATTAAACTTTGGTCCTAAGCATTGTTTGGGCTATTATGACTTTAATCAACCGATGATATATCAGATATCATCAGTAAATTGAATCGTGCTTGATATCTCAGTATGATCATCTCTCGTAGATGGCACCATTCAATTAGCCAACGTTCTCTAATCAACGCAACCTATCACAGCCTAAAGCTGGACCTAATCCCTTTCTAAGTTAGGTACACCCTAACGACCTTGGAATTGCTTTAATCTGGACATTGAACAGTATCTAATAAATTACTTGTCAGTTTTCGAGGCGAAATCCTCCACGTTCGACAAGATGGCTCCCAAAATAAATGCTGTTAATAGAATGATTGTGATTTTATAATGCTAAAAATATCAGTGGTAATTGCGTAACAAAAGTAACAATTGCAGTCGTTAATTTTCACAATTCGAAAACATTAAATGCGTTATTTAGGTTGTCGAGCAGACGAATTTGTCAAACATATGAAGCAATGGAATAGAAATCCGTGTGTGTGATAAAAAAGTGCGTTCACGCAATTCGGATGCATGCCTTGTATCAATCGGCCTTTAATACTCCTTGAGGTCACTCATCAGTAAAAGGCATCTCACGTTAAGTACTTACGTTCGAGTACAGAGTTCTTTGTGTAATTTAATGAAATGGACCACAGTGTGATGACGTAATCCTGTCTGTAACCCTCCTATATACAAATGTACTCTGTGCTGTAACCTATATCCCTCGGTCTCATGAAATGTTTGCAACAGCACATGGCCACAGTATAAATAATAATAGTGCTGACAACGTGGTTCCAATAAGTAGGTTAGTTACGACTGTACCTATACCTACTGTGAACCATATTTTATGTCAATGCTTTGGAAATAAATAAACTTTTATCTTATCATAAATACCTACTTCGATGACTATGGTAAATAGATGAGGAATGAAACTCTACTGTAAAAGTTGAATAATAATTACTTGTCTATGGCCCAGTCATTCTGACGATCGCAACGATTTGTACTTCTAGAAATTTTATTTTGAGAAATCGTATACTAGGTACGTTCGCTACATACTCTGCGATGCATACTGAATTGCTGATTGAATAAAAGTGGAAGTGGTACTTATAATATTTGGTAGTTAATAGGTACCTACTAATATTGACTTGTCACTCGGTTGCTAAAATAGTACAACCGAGTGTCAAGACGTCCTGTCCTTGACTTTTAGTTGGTCTGAATAAGGTAGCTGATGTCATGATACAGAAAGTAGTCGTACCATTTACCTAGACAGAGTGGCAGCTACACCCAGTAGGTATACTCGTACTTAGGAAATCAGAAATACGATAATGATGACGTATCGACGAACTGTCAACTTTTCATAATTTTATCTCACTCAAGATACATAATTACCACAACAAAAACCTATGAAATGTAGTCGTTTAAAGTCAAATAGGCCACTCAAACATCTTTAGATTCCGATTATTGATGTGTTACGGTGGTATGACACCTAACTAATAAAACTTTTTTTGAATTTTTAAAAAGTTAGAACTCTTTTAAAACAGCTGCTGGCCGAGCACGGGCTGCCCAAGACGTTTGTGACAAGACATGATAAATTATGTCATGTCAATTTGTACTAGCAGTTTATGACAAAACAGTTTTATCGCTCAAACTGTGATAAAATGTGTGACTCAAGTCATGTCACAGTAGGCCGTGCTCGCCCCGCTGCTGTAAGTGATGATTTGTTTGTGTTATGGCGTCTTGTACCTACTTGAAAACGTGTCGTAGCAACTACTTATATTAGGATGTAGCTATGGCAGATGGTCTCAGTGTGATATTTTAGCATACAGTTAATCCTATGAGATCAAACAATTCATCTGGTATTGCCAACAAGATCAAACTAACTTTGATCTCATTCCTAACTTCTTAAATTGGATTAGGAAGAGATGTTATAGTATGTGGTAAGAGTTACCTTTCATGCAGATATCAACATTGCAAGTACAAGGTAGGTACGTTCAGTCCTGATACAGTGTCATTGGACACTGAAACAGCAGACTGGCTAATCTGCAATAGCTATCTGACTAAAGGTAAATTGAAGATGCAGAGATAACATTCCTTACTGGTCAATAGCATTCTACCTATCACCCTCTATTGGTTGCTGTCGCTTTCAAAGTTCATGTTACAACACTATGCTAGATGCACTTCTGGTGTCAACGACCTCGACGATGTAAGAATGCAACATGAGCATACAACAATGTCCCATCTCAAAAGAGTTTGTGAAATGAACGTCAATAACCTTTGATACGTGGTTACACCAAATAAATTATACTTTTCACTAACTTTATTTATTCAAAACATCGAATTAAGCGATAAACAGTCACTAGCCATGATAATGCTCACGCAGTTTAGTGAATGAGGTAATTGTAATGTCACATGACTCAGTCGTGTTTTATGTACACAATAGAAATATAACGAATTATGTATGTACTGTACCTCGTTACGATGTCAATCAACACTTCGCCAGTTTGCGTGGACCACACCATAATAAACTATAACACTACACAACACATCCACCTGCGCAGAACCATCTCACAAACGGATAAGGACCTCAATACACGTTCCCGAATGATAACGCGGCCAAACAAAAAAAAACCGGGGGTCCTAAGAAGGTCGAATCTGGTATTTTTTTTTCTGGTAAAAGCTGGCAACGTCGCACGTTCGCCGGACGGACGCGCGTTCGGCTCGCGCGCCGCTCATTGGTTGAATGCGACGGCGGCCATCACTGCGAGTCGCGAGTTCGCCCAATGACGCCGCGTCCCGCACGCCCCGCCCACATCCTGTCGATCTGTTGAATGGATTTCGCGGCAGTCTTGCTGCGGATGTCGAACGTGTTGAAAGTGTTCGATATAACATAGACAAAGGATGATTGAAGCTTTCGAGGATGTGTTCGGAGTGTCCAGTGACCTCTTGAAGCTAAATAATTTAATTTAATCGATGTAATCGCTACGAATACAGTAGTGCTGTAGATTTATGGTAAAATATAAAGAAAAAATCGAACCATAACCTAAAAATAAAGTAGCAATACGCCGAAAAAAAGGAAAAAAAGAGGTGAAAATTTAATTAGTGAGTTACATGTGTTGGCAACGTCTTTGCATATTATAATTTGTCGCAAATATTCTGAAAGTTCCAGCCTGTTTGGTCCAAATATTCAAGTGAACAAACGGTACCTTTCCAACGAGATTTCAGTGACAGCAGCAATATTTAACTTGTACCTGAAAAAATAAAAATAATTTCGTAAGAAATCGTGAAAAACAGTGATGTTTTGGAAACAAACAATACAACCATAATTTTCTGACTAACACGTGTGACATACTAATTTTCATCGATCTTATCTTATTACTTTTGCCTGAAGTAGGTACCTGTGGTTATCTACATACAATAACAGTTTTGAACATCAACAAAGAAAATTCATTTTTCTGCAAACCAATAAACATAACCTAGAAATATACTTAGTGAAAATGTGCTTACATTATAAAACAAATAACATTATTAATTTAGTCTTACGTGTTTTTTGTCGATATCAATTGATTTATCAAGATTAACTTTATTTATAGCCATGTATTCCTATGTAGGTAGTAGAACTTGATAGCGTTCAAACTCAACCTTAAAAAGTACTCCAAGCATAGATATTCTGGCAAATATTTATAACTTCATTAGCTTTATAATAGCCATAGATATGTTCGTGATTATATATTTTTTTGCTTAGCAACATGATGAATCTTTCTGAACTCGATATCTTTTTTTATCTGAATGAATGATTACCTGAATCAAAAGACAAATTAAATATTATATACCTGATAACCTGAAGATTATTTTTTAAATAAATGTTTTTTAAGTTTTTCTTTTTTGGGTTTGTATTTTCTCGTTTTGTTACAGCAGGCATGAACTTTGGACCGACATTCAACGTAAGTATGGCAAAAGCAGTTTTAGAAATAATTTTAGTCACTGCCGTGTACCACATCTTTAGATGGTTGTATTTAGGCAGGCTAAACAAATCTGAAACATGGGGTTTCAAAACATATAGGTACAAATATTTGAGAATTTCTAACAAGTTATGTCATAAATCCCTAAATTAGTTATGATAATGTACAAACACTTACACGTCAATCATATTTTAAAAACTAGATGAGGTTGGCCTTTTTTTATCATCTTAAAAGTAATAAATACGTATCTTTGATGTAGACGTTAATTACACAGAAACGGTACCTAATAGTTTCACTAAGAGTAGCGAGATAGACAACAAGAATAGAACAACGTAACAAGAATAGGAGAAAACACTTACAGACATTTGCTATAAATCCTGTTTAGACTTCAATACGTCTTAAGTTTACGACCGACCGACACTCGATGACTGGAGTCTCGTACAATATCAGATGAATATAATGTAAGAGTCGCTCCAATGCAGCTGAAATCCTGTGCCAGAGCTTTGACCAGATCAAGAGGGGTCTCAAGACCTTTAGGAAGGCTTCAAGTCTTTTAGGAAAGCCCATGTAAGTTGACATTGGTTTACATCATGATAATAATATATATATTCTACCATACTCGTATAATTAGACAAGAGTCTGCTCTGGGAGTTCTGGGACATAGACATTTATGTAGCTGTGTTTTCGGAAACTGAAAACGCTGATGCAACCATTAACTAACCAATATGAATAGAATATACGTGGTTACAGTACACAAGATGTGGCAATAGTCCCAGAAAGTCAAGCTGGTTAACTGAATCACTATTACAAAGAAAATAGAAAGTTGCTGTCGAACGGATGCCAGACGTGACGAAATTATAAGCGTTCCCTATTTTACGAATTCAACCTATTACGCTTTAGATAAACTTACCAGCAGAAAACAAGAATATTTATTATCAAAAACCGCCACCGAGATATAATATTGTAGATATCATTTTAAAGGGTTCTACAGACTGGTGCGACAAGGGTCGCGCCCGTGTAGGAGCCTTAGAGCAGGCCAAAGGAATTTGAAAACGAGAGATCTCGCCTTTCAGGTTTCCTCTAAATAAATATGCACGATGTGACATTTAAATGGTGATCCTCAGCTAAGAATAGTTGAAACGGCTAGCTCCGATCATAGGTCGAGAGCGAGACTAGAGAGGCCGCACTGAATTATAGTGTATTATCAAGTGGATGTACCGCCGCATGACTAATAGATTATATCGTTACATCAAAGAACCTCTAATATATCTCCAAGCCAACTAGAATCACACTGTATCATGACCACAAAAACAAAGAGACATGTGCTTGCTAAGACGCGCAGTTCCTCTCAACAAAGCCGACTCTGGCAATAGGCCAGAAAATGTTGAGATGAGGACGATAAAACATGCATTGTATGACCATTTCTATCTTCTACGTGCTCCACTCCAAGCCTCCGAGATTCTCAGAAGCATGCCCTTGAGGACACGTCCACGACCAATACGAATAAATGTCGAATTTAACTCGCTATATCTATTTGGGTTACAATTACAATTATGTATGCATGTGTAGGTGGCTACATACAATGTAGGTGTATAGTATCTGTGGAATGCGAGATAACGTGAGCGTCTGGCGAGCGCGGGCGCATGAGGGCGTTGCGCACTAACGCACACACGCGCAAAACGAAAGTGCGCACAACACACACTCCTGCATGAATCCGTATTCGATGCAAAACAAACTTTTCCTGTTTAAGGCATCGCTCTCAGTAAATGACGTTTTCCTTGCTAGCTATCTGCAATTATGCTGGACATTTGCATTATTCAATAACTGGGATATTGACTGCAGCAAATATGTATGCGGTACAGACTGAGTTTATTTATGCAAGCAATTTATTTGGGTATGAGTTTTTGCTCTTCTACGGAAATAGACCTTATGAAACAAAATTAGTTGTATTCAGTTTTTGATTGAGTTGATTGCGTTTGCTTATAGCGCTTTAAATGCTCTAATATGGCTGTTATGCGACAATGCGCAGCCGAATACCTTATGACTTTTATACCACCGTAACACAACATTATGTTCTATTATAATGGCTTTATTGTTATTTGGGCCTCAATAAAAAAACGATTATTTTTCTTGGTTTGTCGAATCCTTTGTTTATTGATACCTACATGTTAATAATGAGGCAAAACTTTAAGAGGAAATTAGGGTATAAAGGTGTAAAACTTACAGCTTAATAATATTCTACCTGCTACCGATGACGTAATAATTCCTATTCTATGTTGATTTTAAGTGCTGGACTGAAGAATTTGTTGTCTGCCTATAAATATAATTTGATAACTACCAGACACATTCCAATACTTCACAAGTACAGTTTGTTTTAGATCTAAATAGAGCTCATTGGTTAGTTTTGATCAAATAACTAAGTACGGTCTTATATAATTATGAGAACCACGTTTCTATAATTTCATAATCAAAGGGTGCTTTCAAGAACGAAAAACGATTGCTCATTGGTGAAATAAGCTTGCAAAAGAATTCGAACTTCAAATGAGAGTATAAGAAAATAGTCAAATGGTTACCGTACCTTATACTTTCAGATAGAACACAGCTAAACCAACTCAAAGAAATTCACAGAAGAAAAATTCTTCATCTTCAGCCATTTTGGCGGCACAAATAACGGTCGAAATGAAACCAGCAGGGCAAGCAAGGTCGGCCCTATTCCTGGAGGGTTCGCGATTAATTGCGTTGGGACGGCGCGTCCTCTGAGGGCAACTGTTGCCTAGCAACCTGTGTTGCCAGCCTATGATTTAGGGTAGGGCTTTTATGCCGGACCCAACGCGGGTGCGTGTTCATTCCTTTAATGTTTTATTAAAGTACCTATACTGTACTAAATATTAAACCGGTTCTATTTTATTTAATAGATAAGTACATACTCACTATCTGTTAACCTTCATAAACTTGCGCATTGGTCTGTAAGACCGACAAAATACTCTTTTGTGATTTTTTCTTTTTTTATCATTGCTGGTATTTTGTATTTTCTGTAAGCTGACTGATTCGTTGCTACGTTTATTCTAGGGCGTAGAGTGCGATCGTGCAAGTAGCACGTGTGGCCATATTTGGCGAAAATTGGTCTGGGGAACCGACGCGAGGTATGGAATCCATACATTTTGTACTGAGTTCAAATGATGACACTACTGCCTTTAATGTGTTGTATGTTTAATGTTCCTCATGGGGTTCTCTTTTACATTTGTGCGTTTGCATTTAAGTTGTTAGACGAAAAAATATTAATGTTTGCAAATATTTTGTTAACTCTTACGAAAATCTTACTATTTCAGAGACTAAAATAAAGGAGACTGTTATTCAGTAAATAAATGGTTTATTGTTAATAAATTGGGTTTATCTTTTTCCCGATATTATGTTTCAAAAAAATTAAAATTATAAAAAAAAGCAACACACGGTTTATTTTTCAAAAAGAAAACTGAAATTGTGTTCCGAACTTATGATTTGTGAGACCGTGCGCGGGTATTAAGTGTCATGGAATTTGGCGCGGGCCCATGGGAAGGTTAAATAAAATAGAACCGGCTTATATTTAAGTATAGGTATTTTGTGATTGATTTATTCAATATTACTTTAGACTCAGATATATGCCAGTGACCTTGAGTGGTTAGCTTGCGTGTTCTGTACTGAGCTCACGCAACGCGTCGTACGTTCAGCCAGTTATAGGACTCGCCCATCAAGGAGCGCTGTCCCAAATTTGACGCATTATTAATTTATTATACACAAAACAAAAGGTATTTTAATAAAACGCGTATACTAAAAGATCAATAATTAAATTATCTTTAAATTGGTGAAGGTTTCAGAAAAATACGCTTGGTAGATTTTGCGCCATTCTCAGTTTTTTATCCGCGTTAGACATAACTTTACAAATTAATTTCACTATGTAATATAAACATAATCTAAAATATTCACACATTAAGTTATTGAGAATTTTCTCAATAACTTAATGTTGTTGTGTTAATGGTTTGAAAACAATATAATTATGTTAAATTAGAGTATTTTACTCTAATTTAACATATATTTTTTTTCAAATCTCTTTAATAATAATTATCTGCTTAAGCCTTAGTAAGTTTTTTATTTTCTTACCAGGGCCAGCACCCTAATTGTGTAACACAGTTTGAATCAGAATCGGAATGATTTCGAAGTATATTGTTAATCCATTGCTTCTTACGTTACAAAAATTTGTCTGCTCAACAACGTAAATAACGCAATGAATGTTTTTGAACTGTCAAATAGAAACCGATTCCTACTGATAGTGTGTTACGCAATTAGCCCGCTGGTGCAAATCTTAGAGGCTTCAATGCAACTTAGTCGAGTTAGGGAGTATGGCATTTAGATTTAGAAGAATACAGCAGAATATATGCGCTAACTGTGGAGGCTTGTAAATGGCTTGTCGTGATTTACCTCACTATTACCTCTGTTTCGATAGCTGTAAGCCACCCAAACACAATAAAAATAAAATATGAGTGTAATCACAAGAACAGCTTTTCAATTCGTGTTCTAATACTAACCATTTTACCAATAACAGTACTACGTACCCCCAATGCCACTTGTATTAAGAGGGCGTACAACGGTCCACTAGCGCCACTCCTTTAAACAAAATATTATCTCGTGACTGAGAAGGAATTATGAATAACGGCTAGTAGGTTATTCATAATTCCTTCTTAGTCACGAGATAATATTTTTTTAAAGGGGTGGCGCTAGAGGACCGTTGTACGCCCCCTTAAGTAGATATTTAAATTAAACTCATGTTTTATACCATAAATGTATCATGCCGACTATTGTTTAAACTGTTAATTAAATAGGTGAGTACCTCAAAAATAATTTAATTTTGTCACAATTACTCAACTCATTTTATAGGGTAGGTACTTACTTAATTCTTTCATTCAATAATAATAATGTTTGCAGGCATATTACGGTAGATTGTACAGGGATCACCCATTTTACTGTTTCATCTAATTGTATGTTAGTAGGTAAATGGTCTACCGTCTACAATCTATGCAAAAAAAAATACTTTGTGCTTATTTTTCATAAACCACAGTCACGACACGATCCCTTACACGTGCGACTTTGATATTAACTACCAATAAGGTGAAACTTAGCGGGGTACATGAACAGCTGATTTTGTGGCACGGCACGGAGTCGCCTCAAGGTCCCGGGAAGGCGCACCCGACACCCCGGGAGAAATCTAATTTAGCACCCCTGTAAACCCCCGCGCCCTATCCCCTCGCCTGTCTCGCTCTAAACCGACCGGTGGAGTTCGTCGACAAACTTGTATGAACATAGAAATCAATGTTTATGGGCACTATTTGTTGATGGATTGCAAAAGCTACGTATCTAAGGCGTGTCAAAATACCTGTGTATATTAGGTAGGTACTTTATCCATGTTGAAAATTGTAAGAAATAGAAAATAAAATTGTGGTAAAATTCATTTTTATGTATCTGCAACTGCAACCTATGAAAAAATAAAAACAATAAACTGGTAGTTCTTTTTTTAAAGTCGATAAAAATAATACTCTAGTGTCAAGGCTTTTCTTTTTGACGAATTATTAGAAAAAAACAATTAGGTCAGCTTCAGATAAAAGTCGATTCATAAACTTAGTACATTTTACTTTTTAGCTCCAGTCTAAACGTAGCCAAGATAATAAGTAGGTACTACTACTACCATTTTCATCCAAGAACTTTCTAAACAACCTCGTAAAATTCGCATAAATCTAATAACATCCGTTTTATCATTTATGTAACTGAGTCAGCCCAGTGACCACTTTGTTGTTATTTTCCACTAAAGATATTTTAGCTTGAACTGTGCCAAGAGTAATTGGGGTACGATTTACGAATCGTACATGTACAGTATGTATACAGTAGGAGCGGCCACCACTCGACCGACCGAGACGAACACCACAATACCTCTTGATAACAGATAACTCCGCGATTGTTGCTTTGATAAAAATACGCACGAGACAACGTTGCCGCTCCGCAACAACCCATCCGTGCGACGTTGCCGCGTTTCCACGCCGGCGGCCATTTGCAATTCAGATGAGAGCTAGTCAGTTGTTAACTTGTTACGCCACACACTCTCAAAATAAAAACAATGTTTTAGTAATAAATTATGGCGGATCTAATGTGTGTTACTAATATAATCAGTCTCGAGTCACTGCACTTGTGTTTGACTTATGAAATAATTAATTAAGTACTTACCTACGTCGTAATCTTTTTCGCAAAACACGAGCTTAAAACATTTAGTTGACATTGTATGAAAACTAATTAAAGATCCTAAGTAGATAAGTACAGAATTAATTGGCAACATAATAAGTATATAAAATAATTTATTTTGCCAATAGGTAAAGAATTTATTATGCCAATAAATAATCATAAGACTTCACCCTTCCCAGACGAAACTAGAAATCTTACTTTGTTAGTAAGTTATCCACCGGTCATTAAGGCACATAAAACTATTAATGATCACATAAAATGATTAGAAATCACCTATCTAGTGCTCAGGAACCTCTATAAATATGTGCAAACGAAGTCTTACATTCTCACGATTAAAGACAATGCAGTCAGGCAAGAATAAAGAGTAGGATACAGCAATTTATGATTAAGTAATTGGTTTATCTTCTAAACTCACATATTCATCTATAACCAACTATCACTTTCGAGGGCGTGGCAATGCAAGGCCAAATTTTGATCTACAGAAACTACGCAGTTACTTTACATTGAGTTATTATAATACATTATAACTCAATGTTACTTTAGAGATATCTAATACCGTAACCTACCTATCTCATTTATTTTCATCCTAATAAAGTTTTTAAGTCATGACATCATGGTCTTCCTGCCCCTATCCCAATTTATTTGGTGTCCTAAGTCTTAGAGCATGAATTTTCACCCACTGGGGTTAGAAAACACCTTTTTCTTCCCATAAATCTAACGTGATATTATGACTGTACTAGATATATACATATATACTCTACTATACAGTTTGTAGTCTAAACTATACGTTAGTTGCATGTCTACATAAATCTTGTTTAGTTGCTGCGTGTCATTCTAGTCCCGGCCGTCAGATCAGGTTTCTGCAGGCCCAACGGACGTATAGACTTTCACGAAGCCATGCGAAATTCACACATACATGCTATTTTTTCATGAATACAAATTATTATCTTGCCATAAACTATGATTTAATTCCGAAGAAGAATTATTGTCAGACATATTTTGCGACTGTAAAACTAATATATTCATTCCCAATATCGCTATAGAAACTATTCAATTTTAAATTCATAGCATAATCCACAAGCAAAATAAAAATACTAGCAGAAAACAGCCAGTAAATAATAAAAAGAGCAAAAAAGTATGTTCTGAACGAAGACTTTCGTTTCTGTCCATTGGCAAAGAAATGCCAATTTCAAGAAGGCAGACTCGGTAAAAATGAATGAAACGGAAATATTGTAACAGACCATGGCATAAAGTAAGCCGCATGGTGGATATGTGCCAGGAATAAGTGCTTTAGTTATTTGTTATAAACATGGAGCCTCTGCCAACACTCGATCTGAACTGATCTTTATATATTCTGGCAAAGACGCAGTAACTGAAATAAACATTATTATATACCTACCTATACATGTACATATTACTATTACTGGCAGTCCTTGCACGTGTGATGCTAACGAAGTATACATAAAAAAAAAACTATATTTCTGATAAGTAATTATCCATAGCGGATTGGTGAAAATATATAAAGATTTGTTATATATAATTATGGTAAAAAAAAGTATAATAACACTATCCTTTTTCATTAGAGAACTGCCCATAGGCCGATTGTATAACGACTCTTCCAAAAATCATCTTTCTCCCTGAGCTCGGCCAGATTCCTGTGCCTGAAAAGCTCCATCCAGCTCTACATAACCTTAAACATCTCAATTGGCAGGTAATTTTTATGCAAGGGTATCTACAGTATTCCAAGAAAAAAGTTAAGTTATAGAGACTAACTTGTCAACTAGGCTGTCACTTATGTGCTTTGACACTGTCCTGATTGATGAAGATCTTCGTGGGAGTTGTCGTCAGTTAACATCATTCGGTTGGCTACAAATAGTAACTGCAATCTAAGCCTGCATCGCCATCAGTTTGGCTAATAGCTTGGAATCAACGCTAAAATACCGCAATATGTGAATAAATTTCACCCCAAGCGCTAGCGTGACATGGCAAGGGATATTTAGATTTGCGTCATAAGTTGCTACCTGGTACTTCAGCTTTATTAAGATTTTATGCTCGCTCTCGCATAGTTATGTGTGTCGTGTATTAGCGCAAGTAATGAAATATGTATACCGTGACGCCGTAAAAACACTGAAGGTATGATAACTTCTTAGAACCTCGAACAATATGATTCTATGACAAAAAAATCCCGCTTTGGCTTGATAAAATCCTTAGAAGCAAAAATAAAGTTTTTATGTAGTAGAAGGGTGAAATGATTTTGCAACGTTATGGAGCGCCGAAACTGGTCGAGAGGGTTGGGTGAATAGATTTTGGAATGGGAATAAACCCTTCCGCTGACACAAATAGGAATAATCCAGCTTAAAACGGGTTTGGAGAGGCTAGCATCCTATGTAAGGACGAAAGGATTTAGACCGGAGATAAAACGGTACGAAGGGGTACGGAAATCGCTCAATCAACGAAATTCCGGGCCATTAACGCTGCGATTGGTCTCGATTCTCGAATCACCAGCAGCCAGCCAGCAACACTAGAGTTGGTTTTTTTTAAATAAAAGTTTCAGTTATTTCCTACTGATTTTCTTTTGCCGTACTCCGCCATAGTTACTATTTAGTTAGCCGTAGTCAGTAAACGGCCGATCATTCAACCGATATTTCGGATTTATCTTCGGACTAGACCCCCTGAGTCGGAGACAATATTTAAAATGATGAAAATCACTAGAGCTTTGGTTGATTGCCAACTGCAATTATTATTTCAGAGCTATGTACTTAAATAGTTTTACGTGAGTAACTGCCGTCGGCACAGTTCAATACATGCGAAAGTTAACGACAGCTCTTGTACTACAAGTAAATTAACTCGGATTTGAGACACGTTACAATCACGCGTTGTTAAATAAATATTAGTTTACTCTTATCGATGATTTGTAATGGACTTGGCGATGCACTTGAACAGTAGAACGAACGCCCATGATAAAGTTATTTTTAATGTTTTCCCAAATAGTACGCACAATTAAAACGCACTTGATTACAATAACATACCACGTTCTGACATTCGCATGTTACTTTTGTGAATTCATTAAAAGTTTGATGTTGCTATTGCTACACACTAATTGAATGAATGGTATTTTACGGTTTATACCGCGCTGAACGGCAACGGCGCGTGGCGCCCGCCCGCACCGTGCGAGCTGGCAACGTGGCGCCTCGTATCCGTCAGAGCGGCAACGCGCGCCGCAGAACGGCAACGTCTCGCACTGATTCAGCAGTTAACATTCAACGGAGATAGCATCGATTTGTATAGAAGTTGTGTTTTAATTTCAAGGATATTGAAGGTTATAGTTATTGATAGTTGAGTAATCGATGTTATCATTTAGCGCGAGTCCAATATAAAACAGATTTCAAGTTAGGGGGAAACTGCCGAAAATTTTATTTGTTTTCTGTTACTTACCGAAGATGTCGGTCTCCGCCTAAAGGCTTCTACACACCGGCGCGACACGGCACAAAGGCCCCGCGTGTCGTGGGACGAGCGGTGCCTTTGTGTCGCGTCGCGTCGCGCGACAAGTCGCCCCGGTATGTAGAAGACTTAACTCAGCTAGTTATAAACTGTTGCAGCCAGCCTGACCTAAACTCAACAAATTCTCAGAATTCTCACTGTCGATTGTCACGTAGGCACTCGCTGCGCAGATTTTGGCAGTTCGGTCTAGATGTGAAAAAACTGCTCGACCGGGTAAACAAAATGCTCTGGTACCAAACATGAAACTTTCAAAGACTTCAATGGAGAGAAAAAAAAAAGCAAACAGCGTGGAATTCAATAAAAAATACAGCGTGCTATTATTTAAAATATTTTTTTTATAATTTCGTTAAAGGTACTTACGTTATTGTAAGTACCTATACTCCATTTGAAATAAGATTACACATTTAAATAAACCTTTTTTACAGTCCGTTCAACCGATTTTAACTTCTATTGCGTTGACGGCATGACAAATGGCAACTGTAATAAACAGTTGGTATTGTAACCACGTTTTTGCTTTTAATGCCATCCTTATGCCTACGGAATAGAAGTCAAAATCGGCTGAACCGACTGTAAACAAGTTTATTTAAATATCTAATCTTATTTTAAATGGAGTATACCTACACATATTTTTTTATAGACGGCATTATCTATAACCTGTTTACTTAACGACTGATTGAGTTATTACAAATCGTCATTCCTTTTTAAAACCTATTGTTCTCAGCATGACTCAGATCTCACATGCAACGTAATGTATTTTGCTTCGACTATTCGACATGCGTTATTGCATGTTATAGTTTTCCTGAACCGATTGGATTTCAAAATAGCCATAGTACTTACCTACGTTTTTATGACATGTGTTTCCGCTAAAAATAATGTAATCAACACCAACCACTGAAGTAGATACTTATACCTACTCCATTTATTATAAGCGTTAGAAAAATAACAATTATCCCTCCCGTTGTTTCCATACAAACGTATCATAAACTCAGTTATTTCACAATAAATACAAAGCAATGTAGGTAATCTATTTATTACATACAAAAAATAACTCCATTAATTTATTTTATAATTACACAATAGCTGTTGTTATAGAATTTTTTTCTATGTCGTTACTTAAAGGCTTCTACATACCGGGGCGACTTGTCGCGCGACGCGACGCGACACAAAGGCACCGCTCGTCCCGTGACACGCGGGGCCTTTGTGTCGTGTCGCGTCGCGCGACCAGTAGCGCTGGTATGTAGAAGCCTTCATGCTTGTTTTTTCAAATTTTACCTAACGTGATTGCTTTTCCGCCTATTAGGCCTTAAGAGTCGGTTTTAATGGTTGACATGAAATTGAAAATCAGTACAAGATGAGGGTACCTTGGTGTCAAATTGGCCAGCTGTATTACATATTTTTTATGTAACTACCTACACTTTTGTTTTGTTTGCCGTTGATCTCGTACGTTGTTGTTAAAGTTTTAGTTATTCTACATCTGCATGCTTCGTCATTAGACGACGAATATTTATGTTAAAAGTTAAATCTCATATAAGTGAACTGTGTTCTTATGAGAAATAAAGATTCTTTAAACCTAAAAGCCAGAATAAGCTAAGCTGCGTAAGCCCAAACACATGTTATGTAATACTGTGGTTTGCTTCTCTCAACAAGAACTTGGCTAACCTACTGCTCTGCGCATTTTCAATCAGATGCCCAGTGCATTTACGGATTAACTGTGATAGAAGGTAAATTATATATTATTTTCTATTTCGTACCAAGATATCTAGTTAACTTTTTAATATGTTCCAATTTTTCTGATATTCCGCATTGTAAAAACGTCCTCCTCGTTCTTTGTCACTTAATCCTTTCTCTAAGTGACGTCCTCCACACTCCGTTACTACAAAGTTCACTGCCAATTTACACGTTCACTTAAAATATTTATGAGATACCTACCTTATTTCAAACTGGATTTCTTAGATAATTATTTATCCAGAATATAGAATTTCAGTTCAAAATTGAGAATTTCACAACCAGTACCGAGAACTCACAGCTAATTCCATTTGGTTGTCCCTTGGTAATTAAATTAGCATCGTATCTTCATCCTAGTTGTTAGGTAGTTCAGTTCAGATAAGGAGTAAGTAACTATATTATCATCTATGTAGTCAGGCAGACATTCTTACTAGCGAAGGTCAATGTCGTTTGCCGAGTAAACATGTTCGCCGCTTCAAAGATAACATTTTTGGGCGTAGTAAAAGTCATAAAATTGATTTATGTCTTCAATTTAGAATCAGATAGAAAAAAATAACGCATTTGTCATACTTACAAAAATTCGTGGTACTGATTGCGAGGGTTTTTGATCATGGACCAAGTGCATCAGAAAAAAAGTCAAGTGGTTTGTCTGCATTTAGTTAATTAAATAAATAAGTACGTACATATTGAATAACGTATTCTAAAATAATGGTCAATATCGTTGAATGATTGGAAATCAATAGAATATCTAACCTAACCACAGACCACACAATCTAGAAAAAAAAAAGTTTTTATTTTATAAAACATTTTTTACAATATTCTTTTAGAAAACAACTTTCTATTTAGAGAGCATTGAGGACTGAAGCTGCACAATTCCTTGAATGCTTTTTAAAAGCCTGTGGACTTACGTAATCCAATTTGCTGCACGTTCACGAATCCAATTACTGGCGTTGATGAGTAGACTGGCGCTCGACCACATTGACCTGTGCTGCGACACACGACCAAGATTATAGGGAAATGGTCAGAGATTAGAGGATGCTGCTATCTTTTAGAAATTCGTTTATACCTGGCTAGGCTAAGCTTCTAACATGGAGAAGGTATCTAAGTATCTCATCATTTGGGATAAAACAGAGTAAAAAGTCAAAGAGAACCATTCCTGACTGGCTTTGGACGCTTCTTCCATTGGAACTCAATTCAGTGTTTCTGCAATAGAGGATTCTAATGATTTTGATTAAAAAAACGATGATATAATTTCTGCCCTTCCCGGAGAAATACTTAGCTGGCAGGATTCTCTTCCGATGCTCTTGGCACATAATCTTCTTAGATTGGCAAATCAACAGTTGAAGTAATTCGGTAATGATGACTTTATTGTTATGTTCTTTAGCTTTTCCTGAATATCTCGAGCTGTCTGTTATTTTTCAAATGTCTATGATACCTAAGTTCTATTCTAAAAATAACGTAGCGAACGTTTCATGGCAATTGGCCGTCCTACGCTTGCATATGCGAGGGAGCATAAAGATGCAGATCTGTGTGGCACCGACAATGCACCGGATGTGCATTGTGGCCGCAACTGATGCTAACACAAAAACATCGCACACATGCACAATATGCACATGCATATTGCTAAACTAGTGTTGCATTCTGCGATGTCTGCGGTACACGAAATTGTAGACGAAACATTCGAATAATTTTTTTATGAAGATTCCGCATATGTTATGTGCAAAGTAATCAATGACACGATTGAAGATTTAAATAAACTACGAGCTCTCGATTTGGGTTCGAAAATAAAGTCCTAACGATGATCACTGATGATCTCGCTATCAAAACGATGAGTTGAAATTATGAATCAAAGTACAAAACTTCAAACAGAAGATAAAATAAAGAAATCCTTGAGCTTTAACATCTGCATAAGGGTTCTAGGAACTGATGTATCCGGTTGTTCAATTGTATGGGGTCTGTAACTCTGTATAAAACTACACTTTTGCGTCGGTTAAGCATATTTCTCGGGATTCCGATACGAGTTCCGCATGAAAAGTAGAAAAAGACAGGATGGGTGAACTGATATGTCGTTAATAATGGCTTAGCTTCACTGCCAGACTGTTTCGTTACTCTTCCTATTTATTACCGACACTAATTTAGTAATGAGCTGTTTACCTAGCACTTTTTTAACAATATAGCTTTGCCTAATGACTCTACCATGATGTTGTTTTGCCCCAGGCAATTTATTCAAGCCCCACGATGTAATTTACTATGTGATTTTGCGCAGACATTAATTTAAGATAATATCTCCTCGTTTTATGTTGGAACCGACTATGGTAAATACGTTGGTCAACTAGTGAGAACTAGGCAATAAAAGTAGGTAATAGACAAGTACTTTATTGCCACCTAATCTTTTGTATTTTAATTAAAAATAATCGTAATTGAGTCACCTGGTTTTAGGAGTCTCCTCCTTCACAACTTCACATCATTGTTAATAAAGGATTATATAACTCTAAGGTCCTGTAATGTATTTAGAAATCATACACACAACACAGTTTTGTAGAAATGAGCATATCGTCTACATAAACACACCTAAAGTACGTTGCTATATTATTATCTGCACACTAGGCTATGACAAATTATCTTTCCTGTGATTCTTCGCACGACTATATTCTAACAGACTTGAAAAAGTAAAAAGTTTCATTGATGACAGCTAAATTTTGTTTGGCTCCCTATAAGTTACAGTTCAAGTAAGTGCTTAACAGATTCGAGAAAAAGAAAACGAAATGATGTCACTCCGGTTTTAAAATCCAATCAGTCACTTTTGTCGGCACGCAAATGATCGAATTGAAATGTTGATATCTTACTACGTGAGACGGAGGCGGTGCGAGCCTGGGGGCGATGACGGGCGTATCTTACCAAATCGAGGCTTCAACCCCGCTGCCATATCCCGTCAGATTTGTTTCAAAGAAAGTTGGACCATAATAAGAAACCCCGAGAACAACTTGAGTAACCAATAGTGACGCACGCCTTTACGTAGGTCGTAAAGTAATAACTGGTCAGGTAGTCTTCAAGCAAAATATCCTAACTTTAGATCCTAACCTTATGTCTATGGTATCGTCTATGGTTCACATAACTCATTTGACAGTTCCTTCCCCTCCCGCCTTTTTACTCCTGTCTCTAGGACGCCATGTTTAAATAAATGTGTATTATTTTTTTTTATTTTTTTTTTCCTTCTGGCTTCGCACGGTTTGTGCATTTAGCCAATGTCACGTTTTAGTTCTTGTATAGTATTGATGAAATGAATTATAAATGCATGATGATGATATCCCCGCCCACTGCCCTTCAGTTTCAGTAAAGATGTGGCACTTTACTGAGACCTCATGCGGACTTCTTGAGAGAACTTGAAGCGAAGTTGCACTGTTTTGTTTCATTTGCCTACACTAATGCACGTTCACAAACACTTATTGGTTAATAATCCACCATTATTACACATTAATATTCGGCTAAACACTAATTTTGGAAAATTAAACAAACTGCTGAACATGACGCTTCACTTTCCCGCCAAGAAGTCCAAATGTGTATTATTAGCAAGATTATTGAAATGAGTACATACCATAGTCTAGCCCTTTTTACCTTACTTCCAAAATGGAGGAGGTTATATTATGTTCGTCTGTTGTTTTTTTTTTTTTTGTTCACCGATTTCTCCATTCTCAATTGTCGACCAATTTGGATTTTTTTTTTTTGTTTGAAAGGTTATGCTCTCGAGGCGGGCCCATTGTCACCAAGTCAGAATCTGATGCAGGGGTCCCATGGAAATCAAGGGAAATCCTCAAACTTTATAGGTACACCTATAGCGATTTGGGTATTTTTTATAGTAACTCTTGCATTGCTCTCGGAAAGCACCATTTGGTGAAGTGAAACTGATGATGAAGACCACAGATGGCCACCGACGACTTAGTAATAAGTATTTCAAGGGTTACGATTTGATTAGATACTTTATTATGGTTGCTAAGCAATTTATACTCGTCACAATGCATATGGTGAGTGGCAGTTCTAGTTCTTACCAAGAGAACTCCTCAACAATTAACGTCCCAGCATCGTGAAAAGCAATATTTTGTAAAAGGTGATGAGCCGTTGACATAGACTATTGTAACTTAGATAAATTACAAATTGAACCACTAAAATGTGAAAAATAAAAAACACTACAATTTTTTTTTTTCGGATGTTGGTGGCAAAAAGCTAAAATACAGATCCGAAGACACCGACTTCCGAAATTAAAGTTATTTTTCACTTCGTCAAATGTTTTTGATACTTAATTGGGTTGGGGTCTACCGTTGTGTTTGATATGATAACGGAAATTTCTCCGGAGTTAATTAAATGGCAGATGTTTTTATTATTACCGCTTTGTTTGTTGCTTTTGCGGATCCCGTGCTGATCAACATTACCCTTCCTACACATTTTGAGCAAAAAAGCAGAGTTTGATAGGGTGAACAAAAAACTTCAATTTATTATTGTTGCAAACTTAGAGTAAAGAATTGATGATTAGAGTAAAGAATTGATGATTGAGATTCCCTACTGACAGGTTTAATGAGTTCCTATATTTGTTTATTTTATTTGACTGTCTAAGTCAATTTATTTTAATTTATTAGTGACAAAATCTACTCATTACAATGTTCTTCTACGAGTTGTATTGCAATAAGTGGTTAGCTAGCGACCTTAATAAATTGATCACTTTATTCTTGCCTGAGCAACCGGCAGCAAGTTCGTCATGCTCCCTTAAATGTCACTGCTTGCGGTAGCGTCGGGGGTCGGGTTGCCTCCTTCCCTCAAATATGGCGAGGGGGGTGATGGCTGATCTTTGCGTTATGCTCGTGAACGGGTGCTGCTTGTGGTGACTGGTCGTCTTGCTGACCATGGTTTTGTTATTGTTATTAATAATTAAATGTTTTTATTTTACTTCGATGGTGCTAGTTTATCATTTGTGACTTCGCGTTATGCCTGGAGGCTTTTATTTAGATACCTTTTGTTTACGTTATTTCTGCTTGAGTATAGTTTTCGACGATTATTATATATATATATTTGTATAATGGTGTGTGCTAGCTAACATAAGGCAAATAATTTAATTTAACGTTTTGTGTTGCGTAATGCAAATTATTTTATATTGTATTGTATAGCTTCAAGTTTTTTATGCGAACAGACAGCTGTGCTGCTGGGGAGTTTGTTGCGCCACTTCTTCTTCCCAGCTAAAGCAATAGGAAGTGGTGAAGGGTGGGCGTTTTTTGGGGGCCTGTCTCATGTAATTTTTGACGTTCGAAAAGTGCTGATTCTCAGCCTAGTTTGAATAAATGACTTTTGATTTTGATTTGATTTTGATTTTGATGCTTTTTAAAGAACTTTTTAGAAAAACTTAAGGGTCCTTACGCACGAACGACATAGTAATAATATTGATCCCTGCAACCAGGACGACCCAATTTTTGTTCTATCAGACAGGATAGGTTCGTATACCTGCATGATGTAGGAACTGTACATTATACTCGTTATTGCCTCGTCCTCGATGATGATAGAAAACAAGTGTAGTTCTATCATCATCTTCGGACGAGGCAATAACTTCGTATAATTACCGTCGAACTTCACTTACAGGTAAGTTCGTTTGACTATTCAATTTTCAGGTAGATTTATAATAGAAATAGCTCTAGTGGAAATTCAACACTGCTCATATAATTTTTGTCCTTTTTGCAAATTATACACGGTGCTTGCTCATTTCTCCCAAAAAGATAATATAGGGTTGTGATGATAAATAGCATAGGTTCCAGGTACTTATCTAAATTATATGACAAAGTACGGGATATTATGAAGCACCGTCTCAAGCCTCGGTCTTAAATTAAATACCGATAATAATTTAGAAGGGTAATAAACTGCGAAACTAGTTCCAATTTTGAATACTCTAAAAGCGTTTCAATCTGAATTACTTGCGCTCACGACGTAAACAACAAAAGGAAAAGTAAAGGTCACGAATATCGATGACTTAGCTACCAAACAGAACTTTGATATCTAAAAATTGCAAGCAATTAAAGCTATTCTATTTAAATATAAACTCCGACATTTTGGCGAGTGAAAAAAGTGCGCCTGTTGCCGCCTTGGAAGTGGGTCGAGGCGGCAACGTCGCATAGCGGTACCGGCCGCGGACCGGCAACGCCGCGTGGTGCAGCGCTGCTAGCCTGCCACATGTAGGTATCGTCGATAAATTCGGCTCAATACGTTCAGTAAAGGGGGCCATTCATAAAAAAAATTGCAGATTCTTTTGAACAGTTCGTCATCAATCAAATTAAACTTTTTATCTAGTACCTACTGACAGAAAAAAAGGTGTCATTAAAAAGGCCGAAAACAAATTTACGTATAGCAGTAAGTACGTGCAATTTACAAAAAAAAACTAAAATACTGCACACCTACATAATGGATGTATTTGTATTATATCTAATTTATGGGTGAGTAATATGTAGTTAAATAGGACGGGCTGCGACTATAAATTACTTTAGCGATTCACGTCACCACAAATCATAGCAATGAACGCCTATTACTGCATTTGTAAGTAACAAAAACGATCAAATAAACATTCAAGCAAACCAAACACCAAATAATTGTCTAGAATCTTAATGTTTTGATGTAATATGGAAACTTAACACTTAAAAAACAATTTGAATTCCTGATGCTTTTTAGTCATTATTGGTAACCGGTAAATCCTTTGACGCACCTCTTTGCAGGCAACCTAGGGCCTTGATCTGAATTATGTAGTGTTCTTAATTTTTCAAAGACACATTGGCTTTGCACCATACTGTAACACTCATAGTGATTACGGATGTCGTCTGAGGCTGTGATGATGACCTTGAGAAGAATTCTTCGTGAGGTTGAGTCCTCAGAAGAATTTTGGCTGTATAGTCATCGTGAAGAAAAGACTGGTGCATGAAGTCTAAAGGACGACGTCTGACTGTATTGACCACGCAAAAGGATATTTGGTGTGGCTGCGTGATTTTCGTGATGAATGAATTCCACAACAATGAACTCTGCGTTACCGAGAGTCTGCTGCCCAGGGTGCGCCGACTTCGAACTTTTTGCAGTTCCCACGCAGACATAGTTTCTAGTAGTTACTGGTCTGCATATATGGGGGCTCTGCTTATATTTACATACTAAAGCCCGAACCATCAAAGTCTTGAAACAGAGCTTCATAAAACTAACTTTGTTGGAAGTCTGAGGTCGAAGGACCTCAAACTACGACTGGGCAATTAAAGTTGATGCTGCAGCCAGCAGTACTTAGTTTTAAGCTTTGAAGAAGCTAGGGTCTTCAGTTGAAGACAAGTACAAGATTGGATAAAATTTGTAAGGAATGCAAAAAAGCCGCTCAATGATCCTAAACTCCATTCTAGATCCCTACAAGACACTCAACTATCGTGCCAAGCTCATGAATGTGATATGAAAGGAAAGAAACAACACATTTAGTGGCAATTCCTAGAATAATGGTAACTTTACAACACGTAAACATTCTATTTCTGCCATACTCTTTCATGTGTTAAAAGAGAAACATATAAGAATAGAAACAAGGAATGTCTGCAGCTTGTCCGTTCGCGCAGCAACGGCATGTAAGAGTCGACCGAATCGATACTTGTTTGTAGGTGAGATGTGTTCCGGTTTGACGGCTAGGCAAACTGAACGTAGAATTCAGCGCTGAGTGTCTTTAGATCTCTCCAGCTCCACTTCACTTTGAACACTTAGTACTATTCATCAAATAAATATAAAAAAAAAACATTCGTATTTCTATTACCGAAAATACATAAGTAAGTCAAATATTATCTTAGTAAAAAATACAACAAAGCGCATGAACTCATCTGTTTACTCAAACGAAATAGTTCTTCAGAAAAAACTTAATTTATCTAGACGTCATTTAAAATTATGAAAACATAAATATTTTTAATTTCCGAAAAACAACATCCTTTGTGTAATATTTAGCGCGTCGAAGGTTTAGCCTTTAGCGTGAAAACACGAAAAGTGCATCAAATTAAAAAAAAACAGAAAAGCGGTCCGTGGACCGTGCGTGCACGATTTGGCAACGTCGCACGGCCCGGCCGCACGCTGGCTGGCTTTGGCTGCAAACACAAGACGCGTTGCGGTTACATCGTGAGTCGTGCCGAGCCAGAAAGGGTTATTTTAAATGTTTTTATAAATACCTGCAACATGGGCTTATGAATAGCTCACATTCCAGGTTTAAGGCAGGTGGGAGGGGAGGGTAGAGTTAGTTGGAATCTTAACTCTCAGAAAATTATTTGTTTTCAATCTTTTCTTTAAGAATAATAGGTATTTATTTACAAGTCTTGAAGAGGAAAATAATCCAGTCAAGCGTTATTATTATTAATGTGATTCATCGAATCACATTAATTAGGTAATCGAATATAGGTAGTAAAAAAACGGTTTGCCTTTAGTATTTTCAAGTAGGTAATTGTTCTAAAAAGTAATTAAGTAAGTACTTAAATATTTTAAATAATGGAGTTTCATTGTTTACTAACACATAATGACACACATGAGCATTAATTATTTATTTTTCTCGGCCATCTTTCGTGCGAGGTATGAAACAATTATAATTTATCATTAACTAACTATATTTAAACGAAAATAACATATAAGTTCTTATCGTGTTAAAATGAATCGATTCGACAAAGTTTACGACACAGCGACACGCCAGTCGCAGTGGGCGGGCATTCTGTCAGCGGAGTCGCAGCGCGGCCAATCACGAGAGTCGAGCGTGCGCACAAACGCGCGATAATGCGTCAGTCGCATCGCGCCCCGCTGCGGAGGTGGCGCGTTTTTTTCGTCGCAATCGTATTCTACGCCTTTATTTCGACGATTGAAGTGATTTGTCAAAATGTCAATCTTTAACCCTGTTCAATTGATAGATGAAGTCAAAAAACGACCCGGTTTGTACAAAGCTGACCATCCTGCCGATCGTGAGGAGAAGTTGGCGTTATGGAAGGAAATAGGATCGATTATTTACCATGGTTGGGAAAACTTCAACAAGGCGACAGCGTATGACAGAGGTTAGTATGTATTGGAAAATACACGACCCTAACCTCTGTTATGTCAATGTCAAGACTGAGAATAATTTCGAACGAGAAATGAGTCACAAACTATTTTAGTATTTTCTACTTAATCGTTTTTTACCTCTACTTACATAGCTTGAGTTTAATTTTATGTTAGTAGAAGGAACGCGTAATGTTTGTATGCTAACTTTAGTTCTGAAAATAAAACAACATTTTTTAGTCGAACGAACTACGCAGCGCGACAGCATAATTGACGTGCGAGTCAAGTCAGTCGTTCAAGGTCTCACATGCAGCGAGGCAGCGCTTTTAATGATAACCATATTCCGTTATCCGCTTCCCGCCCTTTTGCCCTTGTTGTTGCTTACATTGTTTTTACGATTTAATAACAAAACTCTATAAGGAAATAATGTAACTGACATCATATTAACAATTCGTATTATCATGTAGCTTCTGTGTTGGTGCGTTTCGTGAGAATGAAACGCAATTGCGAGTTTATCACCATAATAAATTACAATGAATAAAATACCTAAAAGAACGTCATTCGTAGGTACTCCTCTCATGGACATGACACTGAACTTTCTACTATTTTACATACTTACGGTATTTCATGAGCATATTTAACATTCATCCATCATTATTAATTATTATTCGAGTTAATTACTGTCATAAAGAAATTGTTGAACATTACGATGTTCAGGTATTTGACCGCATTAAAATAGTCTGGCGTACATAATAATGGGTGCCTATAACAAACATGATTGTAATTTGCATACCGTGACGCGAGTGCGTAACGGGTGAAGACTGAAGTTCGTCAATATGAACGCAGTATGTTACGCCATTCAGTATGAATCACAATGTTCAATACGGCCAGATGGAGATGATGGCAGAAATTTCTAGAGATTTGCTCCATGACTTCCATGGAATGACTTTTTCATGCAATCATGACATTGGGGAACAAATCTAACTTAGAGAGATGTATTAATGATTCTAATGAAAATAATTCTGTAAATACAGATCGCACCTCCGCTCAAATAGTGTCGTAAGTCAAAAAAATCTGTCATAAGTATGACACTATCTGAGATAAGATTTTGAAGTTTTCTGAAACAAATGGACCATTGTATGAGTTTTCAATTTTTTTGAGTTGTGACACTATTTTGAGCGGAGGTGCGATATCTGATAGAGTCGCCAATATTTAGATCAAGACGCAACCTTACACTGACCTGCAAATTGCACAAAACAATATAAAATATGAATTTCGCGGGCTATAGCTGTAGATACACCTTAATGATGCGTTTTTTTTTAGGTTTTCAATAGGTACCATGTTCATTTAGGCTTCGTGGCTGATAAACATGATCTTCATGTCAGCTAGCATGACAAACAACAGCACCTCGTGGGTTTAATCTCAAGGCTCGCTTTCACCTGTGCTACAGAGAAAATCGTAATGGAAAAACTCAATTATAATTTTATAACACTGGCTATCCCGGGTCTCGAACGAAGAGCTCGCCACGTTGTTGCACTTGCGACCACTAGACTTTCGAGGCTCTGGGACTGGTTTTTTGAGACGCGAGTATCAAGGCACACTGCGAGTCAGATATAAGACAAAATGGTCTAGCTCGAGCAGACGCGAGATACAAAAACTGCGAAAACACATTCAATCGTAGATTCGCAGGCCGTATTGTCTTGGCTCTATGAAAAATAAACGTATTAGATGGTACACACGGCTACACATCAAGCTATAATTTCCAGTATACGCTGACCTCTCATTGTACGCAAATTCTACACAATGCGATATCAGCTTAAACTGGATATGTAACAATAAGAATTCTAAAGTTTTCTAGGTCCTAATTCCCACAATTTTCTTAAACAAAGTTTTACAGTTACAAAGGAAATGGCGGTCGTTGAGGGACGCGTACAACCGAGAGCTGCGCGCGCGCCGCTCTGGCATCAGGATCAACAGGCGCGTGTACCGCTACTTCAAGAGGATGAGCTTCCTCGGAGGATTCGAGGGAAGTCTCAGCGAGGACGAGTATGTTGACTTTCTTCCGAATATAACATTGGTTCATCCTTCATTAACGCAAATTCAAAATTTTAGGGCCTAGTCTGATACGTTAAGCATTGTTCCTATCACTGTCGCACAACTGTCAAACAATAATTGCCAAAATGGCAAAAATAGAGGACGGCAATATATCTTAGCTAACATTTATCATAATCGACCTTAGACTTCAAGGCTTCTACATACCAGCGCGACTTGTCGCGCGACGCGACACGGCACAAAGGCCCCGCGTATCGCGGGACGAGCGGTGCCTTTGTGTCGTGTCGCGTCGCGCGACATGTCGCCCCGGTATGTAGAAGCCTTAAGTCTTAACTAATCATTTAAAAATGTGTGCCCTTCATTCTGCTAACATTCAAGGTTAACGGAAATACAAAGAAACACGGAACTCTGTATTATTTAATCTGTCTTGTCAACAGGGAGTTGGATGAAGACATCTTAGTGGGGCCGAACCCAGAAGAAGAAATACAGATCGAGCCTGTCAAAGTGAAGAAGGTTAAAAGGAAAAAGAGGAAACGGGAGTCCAGTGAAATCGGTCACCAGCCTCCAGAGGAGCTAGAAATGCCGATGTTTCCCGTCGAAATGGCTGAGAGTGAAACAGACAGCGATAGATTATTCCTACTATCCTTTCTTCCTGAAATGAGGCAGCTACCGATCAATATAAAGATGTGGGTGAGAGCACAGATAGCCAACGTCATGCAGGAAGCAGTCTCCTGCGATTATAACAACACCAGGCCAGGAACTTCAGGGGATAAAAACTTAATTGACATCAAACGGCAAAGGCATGACAGTACAGAATAGGCTTCGGCGGGTTCATCCAAATAGTTTTATTGGTGCTCTTGTCATAAATAATTATTGTTTTTTGTTTAAGTTTATGTTATACATATATGTTTGTTGGTATTTTTGAGCCTGGTTTTAGGTAGATGGGAAAGGTCTTTTTCAAGTAAAACACAGTTTAGACTTGAGACGGATTTCGTAAAAAAAAGTTCAGGGCTTAACACAGTTTCATTGATTATTTGGACACTGATTGAATCTGTTCTTAGACGTTTTTCAGAAAATATAGTATTCAAAGAAAAACGTAGTCATTGTTTAACATTATGTGCAAGAAAATATAGGTCTTTACGAAACGAGTATACCCGAATCGCTTTAGTGTGGCAATAGCGGTCATTGACCTACCTACATTTTCTAGCATTCTTTATTTCAATAACTGAAATAAAGTCCGTTAACGTCCTGAATCAATATTCATCGTGTTCTTCAACATGTTCCAATAACGAAAAACCACTCACCACATCATTTATAGTTTGGGTTCCTACGTAGAAATATTAGGGAAAGGGCAATGACCATTTTTTTTTTTTTTTTTTTTTTTTCCTTCTGGCTTCGCACGGTTTGTGCATTTAGCCAATGTCAAGTTTTAGTTCTTGTGTGTGTTCTTGTGTATTGATGAAATTAATTATAAATGCATGATGATGATATCCCCGCCCACTCCCCTTGAGTTTCAGTAAAGATGTGGCACTTTACTGAGTCCTCACGCGGACTTCTTGGGAGAACTTGAAGCGAAGTTGCACTGTTTTGTTTCATTTGCCTACACTAATGCACGTTCACAAACACTTAATGGTTAATAATCCACCATTATTACACATTAATATTCGGCTAAACACTAATTTTGGAAAATTAAACAAACTGCTGAACATGACGCTTCACTTTCCCGCCAAGAAGTCGCAATGACCATTATTGCCACGCTAAAGCGATTCGGGTATAGTATACATATATCTTATACAAACTACTACATTACTTATCCCCATAACAGTTAACCAAGTTCAAAATAAAAATTATATATCTGTTATATGGAAAATATCCAAGTCTGTTGGCAAAAACAGAGAGTTTATACCAGTGTTGCTTCGTTTTGTTATTAGTTACGCTAATATATACGGACCCATTTTTGGCAATGGGTCAATAAAAAAATATAAATTGTTTTGCTCTATGGTTTACTTCTGCGGTATGAAACGTCTAGATCTTATCTTGTTTATGACTGCAGTGTCTGATTTGGTATTTTCAAGTATTGAAAATAAGTATGATGTTGATGTTTTTAGTACTTTATCTAATGTGTTGTAACGAAGTCATGTTACCATAAGTTACAGTCAGAAGTTTATGATTAATAACCTTTCAAGTTACATAAGTAAATGGTTTAGTAATGAGTACCTATTGTTTTAATGTAATTCTAGGAATATAAGTTTAAAAAAAATCTAGTCTAGTTAGTTATGTATAGATAAATGAATACCATATTAATTTAATAGGGACTAATCAATACATCACAGAATTCAAAGAAATATCTGGTTTTCGTTTAGTGGTTTTAAAAGAATCTGCTTCCAGATTATACAGCATTGCTTCCAAAAGGATTAAGTACCAATTTTTATGTTTTGTAACCTTGTTTGTGTGGCAAAATATTAGTCACGAAAACGACAATTATATAAAGCTGGTTATTTTCCTCAGTTCGATTAGGACCTGCCTATAATAATGTTATTTTATAACCTTGTTTCCTGTTTACCTACTTAATAAATGTTATAGGAATATTGAAACAACGCTGTATTATTTTACCTCAATGTTACACACCATTGACGACCATTTCATGGATTTATACCTGTAACAAAAATAGCATTACGTTAGTTTATTTCGACTTTTTTAAAACGTTGGATACAGCGGGGCGAGCACGGCCTACTGTGACATGACTTGAGTCACACATTTTATCACAGTTTGAGCGATAGAACTGTTTTGTCATAAAATGCTAGTACAAATTGACATGACATAATTTATCATGTCTTGTCACAAACGTCTCGGGCAGCCCGTCCCGGCAGGAAGGTCAAGTTAACACACAATAAGTAGGCATTTGTTATCAAGTCATATTTTCTAACAGTTCAATTCAAAGCGAACCAGAAAAATAATAAACGAAACCACAAAAACATGTCCTAGGAAATCAGCGAACAAAGCGAAGTTGGCACTAAAAGTGAGAAAAAGTTATGAAAACGCGGCCAGAGTTTTTCTAGCTTCCCGCTTCCGCCATATCTTTCGGCAAAACGCAAAACTTTGAGTTTGGAACACAGTTCGTAGGAAGTTGGCGCCCTAAATTGTAAAGTTTTACGATTATTCTAAAGTTTCGCAATCATTCTTGGAGTTGTGCGCTTTGTCTTATACATTAGTCGGATAATTCTCATTTCCCTAACGCTGAACTGCGGTCAACGCGGCTGCTGAAGCATCTATTGCACTTCTTCTAGTCAGGAAGAGACTGGAGGAAGCACTGGTATTTTAGCTGTCAATTCGAGACAACTAACATAGCTGAAATTGGTAATTTTTCAAATAGATTTTTGTAACATCTCCATTCAACTGCTGGTCGAATGATTCGGACAAACTTCACAAAACCGATATTCATTGCAGAAAGGTAACCCTAAAAACACAGTGGGGATTTTTGAGATGGAGCAGGTACCTTATCCGTTAAAAAAAAAATAAAAGAAAAAAAAAATGTGCAAATAAATGAATCTATCTATCTTTTTATTATTACTATAAGCTAAAATAAGCTATAGGCCTTAGGAGATAGTCCTTAACTTATTGAATTGTTTTATCTGCTTTTACAAATTTTGAAAAAAAGTACAGACAGCAAGAAAATAGGTCATTTTCCCTAAAACGTTTTTTTCTAAAATTGTTTCTTTTATGGATCAAAAAAGTGAGGCCGACTGAGGTTTGAGTACTTACTAGAAAAGTCATATAATAATATCACAAAAACTTTTCCCATACATTTCGTACATAACGACTCCAACTTAGGTACCTTTTATGATGGAAAGACTAGCAAGTTTTAAATAATATGTAATATCATAGATGATTATTAGTTATTTTAATCAAGTTTGGTACACTTTTTTCCCTATTGTTTGGTTCACTATTGTGCTTACTGCTTAAATCAGGGCCTGTGCTTACATATAGATTTATTACAACATTGCCACATAACTGGAACTGCTATTAATTAAAAACCTTTATTTACATTGCGCAATTAATACTGCGCACAACTGTTCAAAGCTTATGTGTAAATCATTTCGAACCTGTTAAAGAAAAAAACAAGAATATTAATTAGCATTGCAACTCTTAAATCATGTAACACCTTTAGTATTAAACTAAATCGCAGTGTTAAATTAATGAAACAGGTAATATTTTAAATGTCTCAGAGCTCTTCAATTAAATAAGACCACCCACGGAGTAGAGGTGTACCTAGTTAAAGAACAAATTTATGCTAGGCACGTATGCTTTATCGGGCAAGGCTACTGTACCATATTATAAAATCAAATTATATAATAAGAAATACATTAAAAGTACTTAATAAAATTAGGACAAGGAGAGTTCGAAAACCGGATCATGTCCGGCCTTTAACATTGGTCCTAAAATAATCCCCGAGGTAAGCCTGCTGAAGTAACAGGTCGACCATTTAATTCAAGCAAAATAAACTTATCAGAAAAATGTGGTTTTGAAAATCAAAGGTAAAGTGGCACCATACATGATGAATAATGATGATACCTATATGCGTTATGTTGAATTTTTAAAGGAGATTATTGCCATACCTTGTCAAATCCTTAATTAATTACTAACAGTGCCAAATGCCAATCTATGTTTTTTCTTCGTTTTTGTAAAAGATAAAACTGATAGTCTAGTCATCTCGCGTCTTATGTGCCAATATTGGTAAGTAAACTCTTTGTAGAAGTCTTTTTGCGATTCGGACTGTATGTACCTATAGTACAAACCTCAGACGAATCCGGTAAACCCATTCCGCCTTATTACAAAACAAGATTTATATTTTGACATGGCTTAAACCATGGAGCCAGTTCTTGTAAGAAGAACGTAACAGTGATAGAAATACCGTTCTTTATACAAAACTGAAAACTTAGTTCGGTAGTAAGTTGTCAGTTTTGTGTTTAGGAACTTTACCATAGTCGGAATAAAGTTCGAAATTCAATAATGGCTCCATGTTTTAAACCTGGGTATGAAGATAAACCTTGTTTTGTAATAAGGGGGATTGAATTGAAAAAAGATAATACGACTAGGTCGGAAAATAACAACCGTCATCATAATAATAATATCGTCATGAAAATAATAGAATAAACTAACCTAGACAAGATCACAATCACAAGATAGATATAGTTATGTAATATTTATAAAAATAGCAATTGGACATGACCCGGTCTTTATACATGTATTTCCTTTGATGTTTCCTACGTTGCCCGCTTGTATCGTACCTTTAGGTACGTAATAGAGCACATATCCACACTTCCACAGTGCGGCATTGACAGTGGAATAACTGTACATAAAATTACTACCAATATGGCCGTAGGTAATCATAAGACTGACACACGAGGAATTACAATCACGGAGATAAAAATAAACCTTTGCAAGCTAATTGATTCATTTGATAAATATCATGTAATATTATTGACTTAAATTACCTACGTCATTCAGATTATACGGTAAACAAATAAATTACAATAAATTAAAACAAAAACTGAGGACGGCCGGCGGATCGGCGTGCGAGCGTGCGACGTTGCCAGATCGTGCACGAAACGCAGCTGAGGTGCGGCGTGGCGGCGCGGCGCGCGGCGGCGGCCCGCTGCGACCCCGCTGCGTCATTCCGCGTCCAACGTTCGTACCGGCTGCCGTGTTTGTTTGTCGCAGTAAAATCGCGGCGTTTTTCCAAGTTCCAATCATGAGCTCATACTGTCTTGACGTTGAATCGTTTATATGTGAAGTGAAGAAGTATCCAGAAATATGGGACATAAACAGTGAAGACCACCGATTCAAGAGTAAGAAGCAGAACGCGTGGGCGGATATAGCTCGGGTATTTATATCTGATTTTGAAGAAATACCCGATAAGGAAAAAATCGATGTTTGTAAGTACATTTATGACGACACTTTCCACGTATACAATACGCATACAAATCAGATAGAATTATACTTACATATTTATCAGCTCTTCAAGAAGTGTACAAATAACAAGTAGCTAGATAAGATAGTGATACATTATGTAGGTTTAGGTAACGGCAGGGTTTTAAAAAAAATCCGGACGTTTAAAATGAGCAAAAACAAAAAAGGGTTTAACACATCATTGAATATTGACGAACTAAAAAGTTCCTAAGCAACACGTTAAAGGAATCATCGACTGTTGGCATAGAGCTCAGTGGCGTCAATATTTAGAAAGGTTGGTGAATAGGCAATCTCAATACTTTATTTACATAAAACAACGTGCGCGATCCAATGTGTATGTATACCCTATGTAACCTACCTGTGAAATGCGTCACCTTGAAAGCAGAGGTCGCGACTCGCGGTTGGGTAACTAGTCGACCGACCGATCGCGTTCGTGGTCGCTCCATAGCGATTGCCTTTCGCCGTGCAATGTAACTTCAACGCATCCATTCACTTCAGGTTATTTCTCGGTGCTTACAATAAGGAAAATACTTGTTTAATTTGAATATATGTGCTCAGCGTTTGCAGCGTTGATGAGTGGTCTACAATAACAGAAGTGCGTTAGTTATAACAAAATCTTGTTCATGAGTCAGACTCTTGACTTGTACAAGTAGATAATTCGCTACTCTTCATAAAAGGCAATTCTCGTTGCAGTACAGATTTAGTCAACTTTTAAATTTCTATACACAGTAAATCCTCGTAGGCCAATGTCTTGTACCATCACCATCAGCCTGGTAGGGTTACCAGATGCAAATCTCACATGCACAACAACTCTAATTTTGGGAATTTTCCGTGTTTCTCGCGGAGCAGATATACAGGCGCATAACCTATTTTCATTTTAATAAAGTGCAGAGCTCTTGGTCTTTATTAAAATAAAAAAACCGGTCAACAGCGAGTCGGACTCGCGCTCCGAGGGTTCCGTACGTGTATACGATGTTGATGATTTCTGAAAAACTGTGCTGTTTAGAGACATAGTTTTATTTTTCCTGTAATCTTTACATAAACTTCTATCACATAGAATAATTTCAGATTTTTATCTATGAAAACTTCGGAGATAAGGGGGGACGGTATTTTTTTTTACATTTTTCATCAAAAGTCGGAAAAAATGTTTGAGAATGTGCAAACAGCGTTCTTTCATAATATGATACCCCACATGCCCTAGTAGTCCCACTTCAAATTATTTTATTACCCCCTTTCAGTCCCTTTTGCAAAAAAGATATACTTTTTTGTTTGCAATATAGTTGGGCAAACGTCATATAAAATACTATTTTAAATTTCAAGTTGATAGCATTAGTAGTTCTTGAGATATCCAGTGTTACAGACAGACAGACAGACTTAGTCTCGCCGTAAGGGTTCCATTTTACCATTTTGGTACGGAACCCTAAAAATCAAACTTCATCCAGTAGTAGGCAGCAGTCATATTCGTGTCCAAAGTAAAGCATAGTCAGGACGTTACAATAAGAAATATCCATAGGCTTTCACAAATACTTAGGACAAAAATAATGGGTCATCGAACAGATAGATTAGAATGCATACAAGATGACAATCATAGATTTCCAAGCTATAAAAATAATAACAAAATGGTGATAGGAAATCTATTCTGACTTAGTTTCAATAGGTCCAAATTAGAAATTGGTGCTTGAATAAAGACTTCTACATACCGGGGCGACTTGTCGCGCGACGCGACGCGACACAAAGGCACCGCTCGTCCCGCGACACGCGGGGCCTTTGTGCCGCGTCGCGCCGGTATGTAGAAGCCTTAAAGATATTTATATTATGCATACATTCTACTGCAGAAAGAAGTAAGCGTCATTATGGTAGTCAATTGTGATACCAAGAGTCCAAGACTAAAACCGTTTCGACTTATTTTCGGCTAGCGTTGACTCTTGTTACTAGAAGAATCAAATCAGTCCTCGTTTGGGTTAATTAGAATGACATTTTTGCCGCTTTGTGGAACCGTTTCTGCATTTTGTTATAGCTTGTTCAGACATGGAAGGAATTCTGGGTAGCACTGTAGGTAGGTAGGTAAATTGGTTATTTGATTACGTGAGTTAAACTGCTTTGCAGCAGAGTCTTCTCGTTGAGTAACGTTACGATGTTATTCATCTTTTCATGCCTTGAGTCCTTGACAAGACTGGTTCATTCGAGGTGTTCTCACTTTTCCCAAAGAGCTGTGACGATGTTATATTCTTACTTACTATATTTACATTTTATTTATACAGACTATAAGTATCAATAGCATATCATACAAATAAAACTTTGTGAATGTTTTAAAATTTTAATAATATGTGTGACGTGAAATCTTTGACAAAAACAAACCATATGTATCTACCTGCTAACATATTGTATCGTATGATAAAAGAGAAAGAGATCTTTTAATATAAAATATAGTAACTATAAAATATAAATATTTCACTTTCCAGATCGTAAACTGCACGGAAAATGGAGAAATATAAGGGACTCATTCGTGCGTCATCGTAAAAGGAAATATGGAAAAAAGGGCTATGTGTACGCGAAACATTTGTCGTTTCTTACTGACTTGTACAAAAATAAGAACAGTCAGTCGGGAAGCGACGTGGAATGCGATAACGACGACCAGAGCGAGGAAGAAGATCCTAAGCTGAAAAAAATTGGTGTTAAAACGAGAAAATTAGATTTGTTAAATGACTCGATCGTCTGGAGTTGTGACCCGGAAGATTCTTCATCCACTATAGAGAATTTAAAAAGAAAAAGGTCTACGAAGCAGGAAACTGACATAGAATATGTAGATACGCCATTCCCGGACGCTGCAGTTAGTTTTAATACTCCTGCCGAGGATGAAGACAGGTCTTTCTTCGAATCCTTATTGCCTGCAGTTAGGGAGTTTAATATGGACCAAAAACTAGAATTTAGGAGTGAAGTGTTGTGTTTAATTAAAGGTTTAAGGTCGTCTAACGGTAAACGAAACTATATAAAGTTAGACCCTTCGACAGGTGATTTTTCCTAAATGATGTACTTTGTTGCTTCATCATTCCATTTTTTATAATAAATAAACGATAGTAATTTTTGCCAAGATGTTGTATTCTTTGACAGAAATGGTGAGACTCCTCTAAAGAATAATGGTCATTCATTCTTAGTAGCTTTATAAACAGAGGGAAGTGAAAGAGAGACAGACTAGCATATATATAATATTAATAGAATAAGTTAATGAATATAAAATACAATACAATAGGATATAAAATAATTCAAACTTAATAATAAGGAAAATTATTAAAGCGCTCTTCCTCTCTCTACTTACTTATTTAAAATTTGCTGTGCCCGACAATCCATAATTGTTCCTATTAATTTTTATTTACCACCTGTAAGTGTGCATTATGGATGGCAATAAACGATTTGAGAGTACATACAAAGGCATGTCCCGTTGTGGGAAAATACACGCTTACAATAATATACTTTGTCATTGACATCTTTATCATCTCCTTGTCCCCTGAATCCTTCCCTTATGCCAATTTGTTTGGCACAGTATGTTTTTCTTCATCATCATTATTATTAACTTCATCCTTCTGTAATTCATCAGTTTCAATTATAAAATTGCTCTGAATATTTAGGTGAATGTAGGTATTTAGACAGATATTACAAAAATGAAAGCAAAATTGTTTTAGAAGAACAACTCAGTCAAGTTGAATTGCTAAAATAGATACACAAACACCATCCGCCTTATTACAAAACAAGATTTATATTTTGACATGTCATAAACCATGGAGCCAGTTTTTGTAATAAGAACGTAACAGTGATTGAAATACCGTTCTTTATACAAAACTGAAAACTTTTTTCGGTACTAACTTGTCAGTTTTGTGTTTAGGAACTTTACCATAGTCGGAATAAAGTTCGAAATTCAATAATGGGTACATGTTTTAAACCTGGGTCTGAAGATAAACCTTGTTTTGTAATAAGGGGACATCTGTTTAGGTAAGTACAGTCCAATACGAAAGTATAAAGATGAATGAAACGAGTTTATAAACATCAAGATTTATAAATAGAGCACTGACGATACCTAAATATTTGGAGCAAGTGAAATAACGTTGCCCGTTAGTCGTTCTATCGCTAAAAAGTTAAACAGATCCCTAATGTAATAAACAAAATAATATGAAAATGCCCGAGAATATGAGAAATTTATTTTAAACTCAGACGAGCAGAAAAGGCCAAGATCTAGGAGGCTAGCTTACAAAGTATAGTTAATTTGAACATGGTAAACATCCGAGGGATGCCAGGCCCAGACGCCCAGTTCTAACGTTCCATTACAGCGAGGAGCGCCGGCAACAAGTAATGATACACCAGTCAGTCTTGTTACAATAATCTGTCTAAATAGTAACCGCGAGCTGGCAACGTCGCGGGGAAAGTAGCGGGGCGGCAACGTGGCGCGATCGATAGAACGCGGGGGAGCGGCGCCGCGCGGGGCGGCTGACCCTTCCGACAAACACATACATTATACTACTGCGTATATCATTGAGCGTACTGAAGCACGTGTTTGGTTGACATCGAACGTGCAGCTAACGGGTTATCATGGAGGCGGAATGCGACATCTCAAAATGATGTCTCTTTTTTTCTTCACAAATATATATTACACCTACGAATTTATCGCTCATTATCGTAAGATTTTTCTGAAATAGAATCTGGATTGGTGTGAGATTTTCAAAATAAACATTAAGTAATAAATTAAATAAACAATCTAGTCTTCGATCTGCTGCGTAATAGATTAGAATAACTCTTCAAAAACGTTCCATTTTGTTAAACCAAGACGTTCAGGAATGATGAAATCATCAACATAAACATCGACTATTGCCAGATTTTTTTCAAATTAGTTTTTTTTGTATTGCGTAGTTATTGACAGAGTGACTGTAACTGATTCAGAAGTATAACAGATAGACCTTCTCATCAGTAAGATAGAAGATCTGATGACAAATACATTGGAATGTTGAACTAAAGAGTAGGAAATGCCACGGCTGATAATGCATGAAGAGTAGAAGAAAATCCAAACACACAATCTCGATTTAAATTAATTTCAATAGGTAAGTACAAAAGTTACTAAACGTATATATTTTTGCTGGTATTTACCATTGAGGAACACCTTAAAAGGATGTATATGTATTGTGCCGAAGGCGTCATCATTTTGGAAATTTAAAATCATAATATACTTACTAAATTGTTATAAGTACGTTCCGTCATTTTCTACAATCATAACATCAGCTTTGATGTTTTATCATACACTCATAGTCCATAAGTTCATTTCTCGCTTCAACAGCTTCATGCCAAAATGTCCACTTCTAATTAAAGGAAGACCCTTCATTTATGGAATTAAAAGCGCTTGGTGTCTTTCCACGAATCAGGGACATTAGGCCCTCATTAACGTTTAACAAATGAGAATTGAAAATATACCTCTCAGAAACAAATGACGAAGTAGTTTAGAAGATAATTACAAAAGTACTCAGGGATTACTACAAACCAGAAGCATGTTCTATAGAACAACAAGCTAGTTTGAATTCTAACTAATTACTAATCAGGTTAAGAGCTGCTAATGAATTGCTCTACTAATTCGTTTTAGCAGAATCAGTACAGTCAAAGCTAGGCACCCGAAATGCGCAATATTGGAAAATTGGGACAGTAAACCCATGCGACTATCTATGACTGATTTGTTCATGAAAAAAGGTCGTGTGACATAAACATACATTACTCTAGCCCAAATGACGCGAAGGCCTTTACGAGACAGGCGGCACATTACGGCCTCGCCTCTATTGCAGTGGCAAGGAACCCTATGTAGTCCATGAGTCACATACAACTTGATGTCAGTATAGCGTGAGAGAGCTCAATCAATAAGGTTGCTTATAATAAAGCCTTTTTGCGTGAAACATTGCACCGCACAGCTGATTACACCGTACTTGCTTTAACGGGTTCAGCAATTATAAGATTGCGCAGGTGTTTTAAAAAGTTAATAAATAATTTTTGCATTTTTTTCGCTAGAGCCGGCCGTCAAATTGCATGCTCGTGCAAATGGATTAACAGCTGGTACATATTTCTATTCCTTAGGTGTAAGTCAATTGGTCCCTACAGAAATTTTAGGTAAAATCGAGCTGGACAAACCCGTTCACGGATATATACGCAGCCACAAGCGAGGTCGAGTAGAGGCACAACAAACTGGGTGTGTCTGGACTAGATCTCGGGCGAGGCAGTAAATTTATACTTAATGCTAAGATATAAATATGACTAGATAGACAGTCTAAGCTAGGAACTCGGCGAATAAAATTACGTCTAACTGTTGGCAGCAAAATGCACGCACACTTGAATAACACAATGAAGTGACGCGAGTGTAAGATGTAGCTGTCACGCTGACCAGCCTAGGAAAGTTGGCCTGTTTGTTATAGTTCTTTTGCAGCGGGATACTCTATACAGATATATAAAAAATCAAAGACTTAATGTTTATAGCGCGCTAGCTTGGGCGTCCGTCACCCTCCGAGGACACGATAGTACCTGCCAGTCCTGCCACTTAGCGCTTTGTTTGCCTCCCAACAGGCAGGCTGAGAGGCAGGGTGTTCAGTGCAGCTGCGTAATACGTAGGATGTATTTTTTGTTCGGAGATCGCCCTAGACTTTTTTATGCTCCCCATGCGTGGAACATCCGGTTTGAGAGCCCAGTAATAAAACGTTGCAAACAGGTGAAGACTTTACAGTTACCAACATTCCTAATGGCGGATTAGGGATCACGCTGCAAGCTACAATACAATGTTATTTTGCAGGTAAACGCGATAATGCACCCATAAATCTAATCCTGTCTGCTAGGAAATTAGTAGGCCCTTTTAAAGTTTTAGTTGGAACCTATTACACATTATCCTTGTAATAGTTCTCTTTGTCTCTAATCAGGTAATATGGTTAAATCGTTACTTGAAAATCAACTTCTTAACACTATTGCCATTATTAGAAACAATATGCATGCTGTTAAAGACGTACCAGACGTTATCCAATCACCACATGTTTTGCAATAACCCGACAAAATATAAATATTATCATAACAGCAGACAAACAGTTGCAAAACAAGGCCAATTTTGCATATATTTAGTATTTTGATCGTGTCAACTCGTGTCTCGTCTTTTCTGTTCAATTATTCTAAGCAGCTGAATCGTTCAACTTCTGAAGCTAAATTTTAAACCATTTGTGAACATAATTGTTTTGGAAGCAACTGTCGGTGAGCAAATACTACTTGATCATTTTCTTTGGCTGTATTTTGTACCTATACTAAAGATATAAGATTGATTGATTTCCGAAGAAGTGTTGTAGAAACAAATAAAATTATCAGTTTTTGTGTGAAAATAACAAGCACCAAGTGATTGGCATCACTAACTAGCAGCTAGTGTTCGAAGCTCGAAATTAGTCACACTCCCGTAGCTGAGAACTATCCACCACAAATTCGAGCAACTTCGTCTGCATCAAATAGAATTGCGATTTGTTTCATGGTTTTCATCGCTAATTTCTTTTGGCACCCCAGGATTTTTATTGATCATGCAAATTTGGAGCCCGGACATAGCGGTTCATAGCTACTGATGTTAGTGTTTTTTGTCACCAGAATACTTTACATTTATAACAAATCTATCTCTTTTACTGTAGTATAATCTACAAAATGAAAAGCAACGATGCAGTAAAAACATGTCGAATTTGGTTCGACTCTTCATTTGCTCTTAGATTATTTTTCTTGCTGTCCTAGGTCATATGTCAATTCCGATTAGATACCAGACGAAAAATTACTTCTTCTAAGTTATCTGATATTAATTAACACTAGTTCATTATGTCGACATCCTCTGATTGATAGACCAGCGCCAGCGATGTAACTGTGATGTGTTATTAATTACCAATCAAGCGTTAAGATCATTTGTAATACAATAAATAACCTTCTAGCATGTTCTTTAATTTAAAAAGTCCAGTGCTGTTTACGTTACATTAGAGTTGTGCACCGAAAAAGTGCTACTAACAATGCCCCGGGTTTTAAATTAACTATTAAAAAAAAAAAATAACTAGATAAAACCAGTTTATATCTGTTAAAAATCTATCTACGCCGACTGCTACCGAATAGAGATTAATGGATGAAGACTAAGCGAGGGAGGTATGCAAGGTCACACCAAATTGCCGTGTTTGTCTCTTTTAACAAAGACAGACTGTCGAATTCCGAAAAAAATATGACGATGTATATAAGTGTGACAAGTTTTAAGAGATGTAGATGTTGAAAATAGAGATTTAGAAGCAAGAAATCGTCAAACCTTTATGATTTTTTACGAGATTTGCCTTCAATGTATCCAGTTCCAGTCTTACAAATTCATTGGGGTGTATTCTCACACACAGTGTTTTTCTTTTTTAACGCAGGTAATATTGTATTGAATGAGGTGTCTTTTGTTGCCAACTGGCGCTATTATTATTTTTTGTGTTCGACTTGTAAAACTTGTTTTACCTCGACAATATGATTCGCGAATGGAATCCCAATTCATTTGGCGTCTTGCACATGCGACGATAGCGAAGAATTTCTGATAAATTCTAGAGAACAGTTTTCCCTGCACTCATGATTTCATTGGATTCTTCGGTCGTATATTGCACTGACGCAAAATTACTTAAAATCATGTGCAGCATACACTCCATGACTAGTCATTTAAATAATTTAAAAAGAGATCTTTCATTAATCAATAATCAGGCTGTTGACGGATGCAAAGACTACAGATGCACTTACATCGCAGATAATTGGTTCTCCGGTTGTCTTACGCTGCTAATTCTACTTCCCAAATCTCAACCGATGAATCGAACTTAGACACGACCAAAACCAAGGATGGGCACTAAACCAAAGATGAAGACAGCCTCCACGAGATTAAATCAAACGTGAAAGCAAACAATACACTATGTAACCTTGATTGAAAACATCAAGTTTCAAAATTTCGAATTGTGCACAATCATTTTCATTGGACAAAAGTGAAAGTTACATTAGAATGTTTTTCATCGTTTTTGACTACAAAAAAATGCCTAGCTGCAAATGGAAACGATTATTTGAAGTCTCAGCGGAAGAAATGAACTCTGCTGGTCGAAACAATGAGGTTTTGGCTTTTCTAGGACGGCTAGACGTCGTCGGCTTGTATAAATTATACTTTTGTTTCTGACAGGTCTAGGTCGCTGTGGACTGAGTTACTTATGTCTAGGATTTCCTGTAGGGACTATCCCTCCAAGTTCTACATCATCCTCTTTTCTGAAGACATTGGCATAAAACACTCGAGTCCGGGCAATGCACGAGTGACGCAAGCCGTGCAGCGGCCCTCAGCGGCCGCGCGTAACATAATAAATAATAATAGGCTCGCGGAGCGGCAACGCGCAGCGCTGGCGGAGCGGCAACGTAGCCGATCGATGCCGCGCCACGTTTATCGGCTGGCTCCAACTTTGTTTTGTCGGCCGGCCCGGGTTCAGGCAGGCAAGCCTGCGATGTGCGAATACTATCACACGTTCTAGCTTCCATCTCATGTTTAGAAGAAATATCTTTGTGGTTAGAATAAAATAGAGTAAGTCAAAAAAGAACAGTTACGAGTACTTACCAGAAAGTAGGCTATTTTTGCTCGAATACTCAAGTCGATTGTAAACGAGCACTTTTATTTCAGTGCACTTTTATTACTTCAGACTGGCGCTGGCACTACCTACTTTTCTTCAATCGCTCTATTTATAAATTCTAAATACATCTTTAGACATAATTGGAATCTTGATAGCTTAGACATCCTCCTAGACGTTTATTTAGTTCTCTACAATTGCGTTGCATTCTGATTCCACGACTATCAGGTATTGGCTAAAATAGTTTTAAGGCCTTGTTGATCTTGTGCCTTCTATTTTCGTAGCTAGAAGGTAAGATCCACCCAAGTTTCAGTCCAGTCGTACTCCACGAACATTCAAAATCAATACCGGGCTTTTCTTGGAGGATTCAAGACACACACATTGATCATATTAGGTATAAACTTGCCATATCATGGAGTTCATGGATGAAGGGACTATTCGTGCGATAGCTCCGATACCAAATGTGTGCATGACTAGATCCCATAAGCGTAGGCTCGCCTTGGACGTTTGTAAGGAATTCATCAGTCATTCTTGTGTTTACCCGGCAGGCACACGCAAGAATGAGGACGATGCCAAGTATTATGGTAAAGCTGTTATTTAATAAGTAGAGTTTAGTAGGTATAAATTGGTTTACGTAAACTGTAGTGTGTCTATGCTATCTTGCTATAATGTATGGAGAGGGTGACCAAAGAAAAGATGGTTGGATTGTGTGAGGAATGATTATGAAAAAAAAAGGAGTGAATAATAGCGTGACGGTTGACAGAGGAGAATGGTGAAGAAGAATGAAGGGTGTTGCGTCGACCCCAAATAACATGGGACAAAGGCAGGAAAATTATGACATTATCGTAACTGTTACGCTCTATCTTAATTTCATTTAAGACGCAGATTTAAGCCAGAGACCTTGAGTAGTTAGCTTGCGTGTTCTGTACTGTGTCGTACGTTCAGCCAGTAATAGGACTCGCCCAACGCCCACCAAGGAGCGCTGTCCCCAAAATGACGCATTATTAAATTATTATACACAAAACAAAAGGTATTTTAATAAAACGCGTATTAAAAGATCAATAATTAAATTATCTTTAAATTGGTGAAGGTTTCAGAAAAATACGCTTGGTAGATTTTGCGCCATTCCCAGTTTTTATCCGCATCATTCGGAAAATGCTCTAATTTAACATATATTCTTTTCAAATCATTAACACTACTCGTTTAGACGTGATCTTCAATATAAAATCATTAAAAGTCTGTTATCGTCGCCTTAATATACCTGACCATAAAATTATAACTACTTACGAGTATACTAATTGAGTTGGAGTTTTTCTCTATGATTTTCCCAGCATAGGAGAAATATCATTGTTATGCATGTGAGATTTGAGTTTGTGGAAGACGCAGCCTAAATAAACAACTGTCTTAGTTCAAATTGACATAGTTAGAAGTTTGAAATCATTGCAGTCTTAATTAGTTCCGACTTAAAGATGAAGGTTGATTTGTAGTAAGTAGGTACAAATATTTGTCCTACAAAGTCACGATTAGCGGCAGCTGCTTATAACCACGTGACCATATTGTTATTGTTAATAATAAATTGACAACAACCTTGACTAAGTTCTGCGCACTTTCTAAACTTATTAGTCACCACGGCTAAGGTCGTTCAGAGGACCAATTTTATGGCTGACCAAGAAAATGATTAAGTAATCCCTTTAGCATTCGTAGCGTCTACAAGGTCGATACTTAAATACAATTTCGTGTAGATACCGAAGGAGCTTTTTAACCTAGATGACACGATAGTTCTTTTTCTTTCTTTTCCTTCTGGCTTCGCACGGTTTGTGCATTTAGCCAATGTCAAGTTTTAGTTCTTGTCTAATATTGATGAAATGAATTATAAATGCATGATGATGATATGCCCACTCCCCTTGAGTTTCAGTAAAGATGTGGCACTTTACTGAGTCCTCACGCGGACTTCTTGAGAGAACTTGAAGCGAAGTTGCACTGTTTTGTTTCATTTGCCTACACTAATGCACGTTCACAAACACTTAATGGTTAATAATCCACCATTATTACACATTAGTACTCGGCTAAACACAAATTTTGGAAAATAAAACAAACTGCTGAACATGACGCTTCACTTTCCCGCCAAGAAGCCCCGACACGATAGTTACACTTAAATCATAGCGGAGTAAGATGCTGTAGTGTAAACAGCTATACTACCTACATTTGAAATAAGATTAGACCTTTTTTATAGTCAGCCGATTTTGCCTTCTATTTCGTTGATAGCATGACAAATGGCAGCTGTAATAAACAGTTGGTATTGTGACCACGTTTTTGCTTGCTATCCTCCTTATGCCTAGGAAATAGAAGTCAAAATCGGTTGAACGGACTATAAAAAAGTTTATTTAAATTTCTAATCTTATTTCAAATGGGGTAGCAAAAACCAAATTATTAAAAAAAACAAAAATCTGGCTGCAAAATCTGAAAAGTGAAAAATAAGCATTGTATAATCTATTGGCTTTTTTTTTGCTCATTTTTCTCTTTTTAGTTTTGTTTTGTATTCCAGTCTTTGATTTTTTTAAATTATTTGATTTCAAGTATTATAGTTTTATTAAAGAACGAGTTGTTCAGTTATATATTGGTAAATTGTTATACTTAATATATAAAGTACGTACATATATTTGGAATTCACTCATTACTAGCTTTTATTTGATACCAACATTGTTGTGATTTATTTCAATCCTTCCTCTTTTTTTTTTTTGTATTTGCAGATGCAATATAATGTATAAATATTATATAATAATAATAATCATTTTATTGTCAGGCATCTAAGGCCCATAGATAAAATACACAAAATATATATAGCCATGTCACTCCCACAGATAGGACGAATCTAACGACATCTCATAATTTATGTTATTAAAATCCATCAAACCGTTTAGGCTACAGAGCTTGCCAAAGAAATAGACACACATACATACATACTCTCGAAAAACATTACCCTCCTTCTGGGGGCGTCGGGTAAAAACGATCCCTAAACTGAAAAAAGGCACTAAAAGCGTTAGCAGAAGGTAACGTATACTCCGAACCGAAAACTCAATCATGAAGCTCAAGGGCCGCAGTCTATTCTAAAATGTTATTTAATGGAGATTCAGCAAAAAAAAAAAACAACTTAGTACTTAATCAATTTTGACACGAAGCATCGAAAAGTTCGAAAACTTAAAAAATAAGCAGTCGAGGTGGTCCGGTCATCGTGCTTGCCATAAAATTTCTGATCACAATTTTAATGATCTTGCTTATAGGAAAGTAAAAAAGTCTTTTAACAAACTTACAAGAGATACTGCAGCCGAATTTAAAAAAAAACCTCATTAAAGCGCATTAAATCCGATGTTTTTCTCTTTACCGTCCAATTAACAAACGCCCAAAATTAAAACCAGTTTCGGCCCATTTAAATGGCAGGGAACCGTTATTGAATACCTACTTAATAAATACACATATACCTACATACTTACACCAGTTTGTACCTACGTTGTCCAAATTGCAATGCCATCCAAGTTCGAATTTCGAATATTTACTTGTGTTGTGTGGTGTGCGGAGCGGCAACGTCGAGCGCACGGAGCGGCAACGCCGCACAACGCTGTTTCGCTACCCGTCTCGAAGTGATCGGGCGAGATCAGCTGTAGTACCATGCGTCTGTGTGTATTTACTATAATACAGAGCGCGTACGAGTTATGTTTGTGTGCGTTAGGAACTTAGGACTGGATTCTGTTTTGTGGGATTCTGCTCGGGGCTCGGCTCGTGGCAGGGTAGGTACCTACCTACTAAGTAATAATAAGTGAGTGGGATATTAATGTTTTCATTGCTAAACTAAAAGCTTGGTCCGCTTAAAACTGCAGAGGATTATCTGCCACAAGCTGAAGTTTTTTTTTTAAATTAAAACGATATTGGTGACCTTACAGTCTGACCTGAATTACAGAATTAACATACAACAACAAGACGAAGTCCACAAAATAATTTTGAACTTCTATACTTAATTTGTACTTATACAAAATTTCAATATAATGCCTTTGGCTTTTCCGAGCGAGATTTCAATCCGAGCATTCGGATAGCCATTAAGGCTCGTGCAGACTGGCGCGATATCGCGGGCGCCACAAGGGTGGCGCTGCCTGTCGCGCCAGTCTGCACGAGCCTGTAAGTACTCTTTGTTTTTTTTTTCCTGCCTAAATTCCAACGTCAATTATTTGCCGAACGGAATGTAGGTACTTATTTGACGAGGGAAATATGGAAATTGCCAAAATGTTCCGAAAAAAGCTCATACAGACTGGTGCGATATCGCGGGCGCGACAGGCACCGACAAAGAAATTGTGCTACTAGAAACAGAAACAGTCAGTGGTTTTAACTTGAGGAGGTACCTATGTAGAAAATTTTCGAAGATGAAGAAACGCATACGGTATACAGGGTATACATAATGTATAACGTACGCGTATCATGTTCATGTTCGAACATTTCGTTGTTTAAATAAACAGATGACAATACAAAATGATGCACAACTACAGGTAAAACTGGCACTGTTCACAGAAAACAAAGCAAGTCGGTCACATTCTTGTCGAACATTTTTGTAAAGTAAATAGCCAACTAAGGCTCGATTTGCACCATAAATATAATTTATAAGTGTACCTACTGATTATAATATTCAGTGTTAGTTGATTCAATAAATAAATTAAGTATGTTAAATTATAAATTCAATTTAATATTTATTTTTATAGTAATTAGGTTTAATAAAACTAAAGTCTATTTATATTAAGAATAGATTTATTTGAAATTGACACTGAATCGGCTTAAAAAAATGCGTAATGAAATGCTAGAGCTACAGCAATTCCTCTTTAATAATATCTATAGCATGGTTTTGTTCATCCTCATCATCTTGAAAACAATAATTTTCTGTTACATCTCTTTCCATTTTAATAAAATTAACAGCACTTTCTGTTTCCGCTATTTCCTTTTTGACGAGATCTTCTGTGGTATCGATTAATTTGCAACTGGACGAAGATTCTTGTTCACCGTTATCGAGAGCTGTGTCTGTGTCATACCAAGACGGTCCAGCTTTAGGGATCAAGACATTTACTTGATCATCTGCAGTTTCTTTTACATCGATAGATGTGTCCAATGACAACTGCTCCATTTTCGCGTGGTAGATGACGTCGGAGATGAGTTTTTCTGCGATGCATCTCTGCATTTTGGACAAGTGGTGCAGCTGAGCTCCTACTGATCTTCCGAATGCTGCTGCGGATGCGTCTACCAATGTCTCTGATTCTCCTTCTTGGGCGGTTGATGTTGATGCTGGTCTTTTTTGACCACGTGGAAGTTGCACGTATACGGTGTCCTGAAATTGAAAGAGGAGGTTAATACTTAAAAAAAATAACGGGTTGACAAATATATCACAAGCCTTGGCAAAGGACCTATCGAACGGACAACATAAAACTGACTCTAGTCAATATCTACATTATTTTTGTTAGACAAACCTGGGATTTTTACGCTAACTACGGTATCGGTGAGTTAATGCAAATGCCAGATTCCGCAGATAATTTTCCTTGATTCTTTCGTACCTAATCGAATTGTGTAAGTAATTGAATTGAATTTTGGATTTAGAGTTATGTTTGACCCAGTTGCGTAGCTAGGCATAAAGGGGCCCTGTATCAAAATTTGTACTTATAAAATATTGTACTGATTTAGAAAATTAATTTACCATTGTGATTTTACTAAGAGAATACAAGAGCGATCGAAATGAGCTAGAAAATTTGAGCATGCTGACTCGTATACTACATTAAACTGTCGTTGTGATTCTACTAAGAGAATGCAAGAGCGAGCTATGTGAGCTCGAAAGTTGGAGCAACCTAACTGAGATACTAGGTTTTAAGTTGACATTGTGAATTTGTGATCTTAATAAGTTTAGAATTTAGATGTATTTACTCATTAAGGACCTCTATCAATAAGAATTTGAGGTTTTGGATATTATTCTATGAAGTGTTGCTTACACACGTCGCGTCTGGGGGCCTCTGTAGATTGGTGCCCCGTATCATTAATACGGCTGTTATGGCGGTAGCTAAGCCCCTGGTTAGACCATATAAACTGTATCCCTTGATTTTCTGGTTTATTCCTCACTTTGGTTGCTTTAAGGCTTCTACATACCAGCGCGACTTGTCGCGCGACGCGACACGGCACAAGGGCCCCGCGTGTCGCGGGGCCTTTGTTTTTATTAAACTCGCCTTCACCACAAAATACTTGATCTGCGTATATTATTGTGCTACTTACGTCATTATGGTCTGAATCCGAATCGTCAGAATCGGGATCCTTGTTGCCAGACAGGAAGTTCAGATGCTTATAGTACCATAGTGTTGGTTTGTAGTGAACAGAAGCCGCAGCACTCGATTCAACCTTTAAAGAAAATAAAAATCAGTTATACAACATTAGTTTTTGTTTATACTTAACCCGAAAAGGGGTCATTGTACTCATGATTGTCAGAACGGGGATAAAGGCTTCTTCATACCGGGGCGACTTGTCGCGCGACGCGACGCGACACAAAGGCACCGCTCGTCCAGCGACAAGTCGCGCTGGTATGTAGAAGCCTTTAAAAGTAGCTTATCTAGTTCTTATCTATAGGTACCTACATAAATTATAAATGGATGTCGCTTTTCGTGTTTGTCTGTGATCTCGTTGTTCGCCTAAACTACGCAACGGATTTTGATGCAGTTTTCAACACCATTTGCAGGCCAGAAGATGTACACACGGCTACACATTAACCTATTCATTTCCAGTTAAAGCTGACCTCACATTGTACTGAAATTCTATACAATGCGAGATCAGCTTATACTGGAAATGTATAGCTTGATGTGTAGCCGTCTGTACGTGTGTTATAAATTAATATTAAACTACATGTTATTTTATGGACATATACAACATCTCTGAGTCGTGTCGCGCCTGTCAGCGGGAGCCTTAACGTGTAGCTTAGCGGTTGTTTATTGCTGCTGACCCAACATTTTGATAGGTACATGTGTACATAAGGCATGTTTTATTTTTTTATTATGTTTTATTATAAACCGCGAAAGAATCCGCATAGTTAAATTCAAAATACCTTCAAAGACTTCATAACAGCACTGAAGAACAGTTAACATTTCATAAAACATTTTATGATAAAAAGTAAACAACTGATGATTGATTAATTATTAATTTATTTTAATCATTGTAAGTATCCTAAAATGTTTTTCAATTCGTTACAACAAAGTTTTAAATAGTAAACCACTGATGATTCATTAATTATTCATTTATTATCAACATGCTATCTCTTACTTTTTTCCTTTCTCTTCGATAAAGTGACCGTATACTCTGAATTTTTACTTTTAAACCATCTAATGTCATATACTCATAATTATTCCATAGTTTTAATAAAACTAAGAGAGCGTCTTCTTTTGCAGGTTTATTATAATAGTAAATATTTTCCGTATTCCACAAGCACTGTGATTTTTTGAACTGTTTAACGAATTTATATAAAAGTTCTCGTTTTTTCTGTTTATTCAACATATTGATTGAATAGCACCACAACACGGCGCGCGGCGCTCGACACGTTAAGCCGACGTAAGCGCTGGTGAGTAACTGGCGAGTCAGGCGTTTCGGGCGACATCGCGGACTCAAAACCATCCTGCATTCGATCAACGGCGCCACATACACAACGCAAGCGAGTGTTTTTTTCTATCAGTTTTCACGTATGATTTATGCACGATACTGTTCTGCCTATCCCGGCAGCAATCGTATTCGGGACGTTGGTCAACTCTAAGCAGACATTTATCTGTTCATACGTATACATAACCTCAATACAATTAACTAACTGAGCAGTTACTATACATACAATACATACTAACTATTATAAGCTGCGCTCTGCTGTTTCACCCGCATCGAGATTCCCACAGAAGCCATTATTTTACAGGTTAACGCTCTTTACACTCGACATTAGAATATTTTCGTACTCGTTCGAAAGTATTCGGGTGGAACCCGTGGAACTTACGAAAGCATTCCGCTGTGATCGTTCAGCGCTTGATTCTCTAACGCGGCCACGGTTGGTTCTTGTACGTCTCTCGATTTGACTATTCTGCTGTAAGCGTTCGTTGTAAATTTGCGAGCACGTGCAGCAGCGATAAATTTTCTAGCTCGAGCTAGCCGCTGCAAGCGATCAGCAATCGTTTCTCTAGCACGTATTTCCTTTATATACTCTCTTCCACGTGTCAGACGTTGTTCTCTCTCGGAGGAAGACTCTCATTCGGCGTAATTTTGTAGATTTCGCTTTCGTCGACGCATAAGAAACCCTTGTTTTTTTTCTACTGGGCATAATGTCGTTGTCACTCAGTTGGCACAGTTATGTATATTTTGAAACAACAAAACTATAATATAATTATTTTTAAGAAAAGAACTTTGGAGACAAGCGTTGTGTTGCGTTAGGAGCCGACCGCGCGAGTGAGCCGCGCCCCGCGCGGCTACATAAGTTGCAGAAGTAGAAGATCAGGTACCCACGTCCCCCACCGCAACTGCACCACTAGAAATGAAATTTACCTTGCGTATTTCCATCTTTCACCATAAGGGCATTCCCACAGACATCGTGCATTTTTTTGCTATAAAAAGTATGCTATGTCACTCAAGAATAGTGTAGCTTTCTATCAGTGAAAAAGTTTTGAAATCGGATCTATATTTCACGACATAATCAGTTACAAACATACAATCAATTTGATCTATTTATAAATATTGTTACTAGCCTAGAGTTTTACGCGACGGGTCCAAGCTTACCGTCAAACGAATGTCTACTTTCGCATCTGAATTTGGATCATTATATAATCGCTGGAATGGGTAGTTCTGAACATCTGTTGGCTACATCCTGTACTTCTCCTTCGTTATCGTTGTCGCGACACAAATTGCGACTTTCAATGTTTTTTTTACGTTTTCGTTATATGTTTGAATGAACTTCAATTCAGCCAGTATTTCTGCGTCTTCGTTCCGAAATGGAATAAATCAGGTGACCATCTCTCGTTTGTATTGTATTCGTTAAGGCCTTGCCCCTTATCGTAATTATGGTAATAAATAATACGAGGTTTGGGTCTATTTGTGTAAGTTCCATCGGCATGAACTGTATAATTGGCGACAACCTGCGCAAGTGAAATACCTCTAGATCTTCATGTCCTCATGTGTTGTGACTCTCTCGTACTTTTTGTTCGTAACCAATCATGCTTCCAAATATCAATGCAGTCTTCTCCAACGCCCATTTCGTCCAACTTTGGGTCTTACGGATTCGTTGCCAATCAATAGGCCATACAGTTGAGATGCTGACTACTGAGGTGGAGCTTTCCGGCTAGAAATGTAGAATTATAATGGTCATCGGAGAATATATTATTGTCTCTATAAAAATCTTCGATGTCAGTATATACATTGTTTTCAAGATTCAGCCTGATACGCTTGGCCTGTACTGCTTTACATAATTACCAAACCTTGGATCCTCTTTATCTATTGGTGACAATTTATTGGTAGTTCTACAAGGCATAAACGGGGTCTCAAATCTGCACTGTTCTGTCTATTGGCAACCATTTTTTTATAACATGTCAAAGTACGTTTGTGAGTTTGTAGGTTTATCTTCTCCGATGACACTGTTGATGAAATCGATGTAAGTTGATCAATCAATGATATCGCATCGTTTTTGCCTTCATCGATGGAATCACGTGGAGCATGCCTGGTATCTGAAGCGTCGGAACAAACTTTGTGGAAGATTGTGTTCTCCCGGTGCATACTTAAGTGTTGATCTACGTTTCATAGGAAGAGCGTATACGAGGGCGGCACTGAAAATTTCGGGAATCAAGGAAGTGACACAACATTACTATTTAAAAATGTATTTATTGCTTTTCGAAGTATTCTTCGCGAAATTTGACACATTTTTCCATACGATGGAACCAATCATTGAAGCAACCATTCCATTCGGAAGTTGGGGTCTCCAAAATGGCCGTTTTGTAGGCGTCCACATTTTCTTCAGGTGATGAAAATCTCTGTCCACGCAATTTATTCTTTATTTTAGGGAAAGTATAGAAATCATTAGGGCTTAGGTCGGGGCTGTACGGCGGATGGTCTAATAATTCTATGTTTTCTTGCTCTAAAAACTCTTTTGTTCGGTGCGCGGTGTGAGAACTCGCATTGTCGTGATGGAGGATGATGCGGCGGTTGCAGTTCTCTTTACGGAGTTCAGAAACGACCTGCGGCAAACAAATGCTAGCATACCATTCTGCATTAACCGTTCTTTGTCCCTCAAGAGGAATAGTCGTAACATGGCCGGTTTTGGAGACAAACGTGGCCACCATTTTTTTTGCAACACTCCGTGAACGAACAATTTTTGTTAGCTTTAACTGATTTTCGAACACCCAAACTCGTGACTGGTTTTTTGTTTCGGGTTCGTACGCGTATATCCGGATTCGTCACCTGATACAATGTTGTATACAGCATTTGAGGATCCTGCGTGGAATCTTTCGAGAGTTCTGTCACACCAAGTAACGCGAGCCGCTTTTTAGGGTTCCGTAGTAAACAAGGAACCCATATAGTTTCGCTATGTCCGTCTGTCTGTCTGTCTGTCTGTCCGTCCGTCCGTCTGTCCCCGGCTTAGCTCAGAGCCGCTAAGTCCTAGAAAGCTGTAATTTGGTATGGGTGTACATACTAATCACGCCGAAAAAGTTGTAAAATAAAACCATGAAAAACATTTTTTTTTAGGGTACCTCCCTTGCACGTAAAACGTGATGATATTTTTTTTTCTCGTCTAATACATGGTGTGGGGTATCTTTGGATAGGCCGTTCAAAAATATTGTGGGTCTGCTAAAAACATTTTTCAATTCAGAGATCCGTTTGCGTAATATTAAGCTTTAAAGTGTTATTTTTTGTTAGAATCAAGTGTCAGCTAAATGGTTGGTTTTGGATATGTGAAAAAATTCATGGCAGTAGTATATATAACGAAATTAAAAGGAAAACTATCACAGCTAAGTAGGGTTTACCAGTTAACGAGCAATCATCAACCAACTTAAATTTGCAGTTGAAGAATTGACCGTACCGTATAAAGATGTATCGGAGAGCATGTTTTTCAACTACAATGTTAAGTTTGTTTTTGGGATGAATTCATCCTAACTACGGAACCCTTCATTGTGCGTGGTCCGACACGTACTTGGCCGGTTTTTTGCTCTTCACAGAGCGAATGCGGTATCCATCGGGAAAACAACTTTTTGACACCTAATTGTTTATGCAAGATTATTTGTATTTGACTCATGCCAATGTCTAAAGTTGCCTGAATTTCGCGGTATGTCACATGTCGATCTTCCTCAATCAGCTTACGCACAGCATCAACGTTTTCTTGGGTGACTGCAGTTTTTGGACGACCTTGACGGGGATCATCACTGAGCTTGGACGTCCATGTTGAAATTCAGCAAACCAGCGATAAATTGTGGTTTTGGATGAAGCTTCATCACCAAATGCAGAAATCATCCGGTCAACACACTGTTTTTGTGTTAAACCACTTCGAAAGTCATAATAAATCATCGCTCTTGAATTTTCTCGAGTCAATTCCATTTTCTCAACGACTAAACAAGTTTGACAAAACCTTGTGACAAGATCGAGAATCTTTTTTTAAATAAATAAATGGTATTCGATTTTTAAAACCAAGGAGTTTTCAATTAAAAAGATTTTAATATGACAGGAACAGTGGAAATATTCCATTCCCGATACTTTTAGTGCAGCCCTCGTATTGTTAGGCGGTGAAGGTACTTATATATTTTTTTTGTTGTAATTCCAATAAACGCATTTTTCGTTCTTTTCTTGCTTCAATTGGAAAATGTTCACTGTATTCATCGTAGAGAAAATGAAATTGCTAATTTATCGATTTTGATGTCATAAATTTATGACTGTATAGTGGAGTTGATACCCTAAGCTTTTATGGTACGTTCGTTGACGATGCCATGCAAATAACTGGTTTTATGACTCTGTTTACTTTTGTTATGTACATTTATGCAAAGACCGTCGATCCCTTCTTGGGAGATGTTTCACCATTGTTATTAACATAAACAGGGACATTAATCATTTATCCGTAAATACCATACTGGCGATAAACATCTCTTAATCTCCGGATCTGCATGAAGGGTTTCCATGGCGAAATAAATCTCTCAGGGGTGGCAAATATGTAGGTATTTGCGGAATCTTGAAACCATTATAAGTTGACATTGCTGGTTTATTTTTACTTTTTAATGAAACGATGCACATCAATATTTAATCCATCGATCTATCTAGTACATCTCTAAAAAATCCTTCAAGTTTAGGATAAAAACTTTTCAAATTGTCCTTAAACCACAACGTCCACAACCTTTCATACGCTGAGCAAATACATCCAAAGAGTGGTCTATTATAATTTGAATTCACGGTGAGATTATCATGACGAAAGAAAGAAAATACGTTTATTTGAGGTAAACATGGCGCATGAAAGAACACAAAGACCAAAAAAACAAAATGACATCACATCCACAAACAGAGCAGAGACAGAGCCCCAGCGCTGGTTTTCAGCGACGACACCCGGCGTTGACGTGATGACGTCAACGCCGGCTGATAACAAAATAAAAGACGGAGGTATTCATTATATGGCACATACGAATCAGTGGTCTGAATGTCATTTACACTATCATCTATCAATGACGTTACACTATTAATGATGATGGTCGTCGGATTTTGATGATTCAACCTAAGGAGAGGTGTTTCACGTGTTATCACACAATTGTCATTATATACCACACAGTTTGAAGATCCGGAAGTGGATGGACTGGGTGGTTCGACAACATGTTCGTATGGTCGTTTTCGCGCTCCGCCTTGTGGACTGCGTGCAATTGATGTTCCTACGTTGAATGCTTCTTGAGATGTTTCTTCAAGCCCAACTGTACCATCGATGTGTGTATGAGTTGTATCGGTCACGAGTTGTTGATTGGTTGCATTCTTTAAAGCTTTTCTTCGTTCTCTATAAGCGCGAGCACGTTCTGCTGCTGTTTTTGCAGTTTTCGAATGTCTCCTTAACTTTGTCACTTCTTGAGTGCTAGACTGCATTTGCATAGACGCTGCCTCCGAAAGCAAAGGAAATTCTTGTTGATGTACATCAACTTGAACGACAAATTGTCGATGGTTTTCTGCTGCTTCCTGGTCATCTTGGCTGCTTTTTCGACTGAGGGCCTCGTAAAGTAGCGAATGTTGATTTTCACGCATATCAACTCGGTTGTCTTCCAAATTTTGTTGAGATGCTGTTTGAATTTCCATACCCTCAACATTAGTTACAGATCCAGCTGCGGCTGCATTCTCAGGAGCCATTATTCGGGCTCTGTATTCACGAATGCGCTCTGCTCCTGTTTTCGCTATTTTTCGAACCTTTGGGATATTTTTTACTTCTCGACTCCCTCGGTATCGTTCGGTAACTTTTTTTGACATGGCGAAATCTGTGGAGTAGAAAAACGCATGAAAAGCTATGTCATTTAATCGTATGTTTGTACAGCTTGGGATCACGGGAAAGTACTTCCAGAATTTTATACCTTAATTATGGTCCTAGGAACACCACTGCATGTGCCGCGAAGTTTCAAAAGTTAAACTTTCCTAACAAACTAATTCATAACTTTTCTTGACGCACGCACGCATGTGCACCGAATATCCGTCACACACACAGTCGAACCGCGGCTTGCCGTTTACGCACGTACACACGTGTGTGCATACAGTCTCCACTATACACACAGTCTCACCCGCGACACATGCTGCGGGACGAGCACGGCCTACTGTGACATGACATGAGTCACACATTTTATCACAGTTTGAGCGATAAAACTGTTTTGTCTTAAAATGCTAGTACAAATTAACAAGACATCATTTATCATGTCTTGTCACAAACGTCTTGGCACGCCCGTGCTCGGACCGCTGGACCGCCTACTGGCCGCCGGATAAGAGACAGATAGCGGCCTAGACGATACCAACAGATAGGCAGGTAGAAAGGTGCTACTATGTGCCTAACTACTTAGGTAGGTCTGTCGCGTAAACACTGAAGCCTCGTACAGACTGCCGCGATATCGCGGGCACGACATGTGTCGCGCAACCTGCCGTGATATCGCGCCAAGCTGCAGGAGCCATAAAATTACCAATAGATATCTAAGTAAACCATTCACGCAATTTGAATTAAATAAGGTTGATATGATACGTATTTTGAATTAAATAAGGTTTATACGTTTTTTAGTGCACAATTAACGACTTTTCTTAACAGTTTTGTTTAGATACTCGTAGTAGAGATATAAAAAAAAAGTGCACTAGGTATGCGTTCCCGGAAACAGCTCGGGCTAAACTAATAAAAAATATAAAAAATCATCAGTGTAAACTGATCACAGTTAGGGGCAACTTTTTATTGTTAGGTCAAAAATCGGTAGGTACTTACATACTATTTACTTTTCATTTTTAATCGATTTATAAAAAGATTCGGCTTGGAATGTGTAGGTGGATACTCGTAGTCGTATGTAAAGGCTTGTGTAGACTTGCGCGATATCGCGGGCGCGACAGGCAGCGCGACGTGCAGCGGAACACTTTCCATGAACTTTTCATAGAAATTGTGATACTAGCTAGTGTCGCGTGATCGCGTTGCGCCTGTCTTCAGGACGTTCACCGATTAGAATGTTATTTTTATATCTTAAGTCATACCTATAAATAGGACATAGGTGCCTACTACAATTTTTTTTTTTTTTTTTTAAATACTTATTCCTAACAACTCTACTCAAATTTATTGATTGTACAGACGTTTAGTTAAAATGCAAACTTGAACCTCGATTTACGGCTAAACTAATAACTTTGAAGTTTAAACGCACGAGACCAACAGGGCAATTATTGTTCCTCATAAGCAAATTGTAATCCACAGACTATCGTAAGTACTTTCCCGTAATTCCACGCTGTATTTTAATGAGAAGTTTCGTTGAAAAGAGCAGTTTGAATTGTCATATTAAATTGAAGTCGATTGCAGTTATAAATGTTATTATAATGCTAGGGCCCGAATTGACAGCACGTATGCACCGCTAGACATAACTGTGTGTGTGTCGCTCACACATACAATTACATGCGTCGGTGTGCGTCCGCGCTGGAGTCTCATTACTATCCGTTTAACTTAAAAATTTGAACAGCCTCGCGATGCGCGACATAAATATTAATTGGTAATTTGGTATATAATACTTACATAACCCATCGATATAAGTAGATAATATTGTTTGCTCGCTAAGAATGCGTTGTTAGTAGTAATGGACTATGTGATCAAACACGTGGCGGAAATCAGGTATTTATAATTTTGACGCAGCATTAGCTTAGAAACGTCATTCATTACTGATAAAATAGTTTAAACATACTTACATATTAACTGTTCACTGATATAATCAAACGATCACAGGACAAACGTAAATAATCACAAAACACAATGATAAATATTATTTACATTTGCGTGTTACCTCAGCTGTTTTAAGGCTTCTACATACCGGCGCGACTTGGCACAAAGGCCCCGCGTGTCGCGGGACGAGCGGTGCCTTTGTGTCGCGTCGCGTCGCGCGACAAGTCGCCCCGGTATGTAGAGAAGCCTTTATACAGGATCTGACGCACGTACGTTTACAACGCGCGCACGCGCGACACTTTCTTGTTCTATAGCTTTGTATTGAGTGATATACGTCGCTCTCTTTTGCTCCACTCCCGTGGCGTCGGACTTATATCTTTCTTCTCTTTCATGTAACGAAATGTGTCAAAACGTGACGCGTCCTTGAAACACTCATTTCTCGTCCAATTATCGAATCGCCGCAAGAAGTTTCACTTCAAAAAGGTTTTTTAATTGAGTAAACAGTCATAAACCTTCCGGAAACCGTATCAAAATCCATTTCGTACTTTAGAAGAATAAGGTAAAGACAGACACAAACACGAAAAGCAACTTTGTTTTATTAAATACTTTAAAAAGATACTTAAAATATCAAACTGTTGGGTCAGCGCACGCACACGCACGCATCTGGGTTTTTTTTTTTACTCGATTTTACAAAAATAGAAATATATTAACATGTACCACCGCGAAAGTTCCCGGTCGACCACTTTTCAACCTTATTACTATACGCATAAGGGCGAAAATTGTTCGACCGGGAACGTTCGCGATCGTACCTATTGTTTTTTTTTTCTTTTCAGTTATCCATAAGTCACTCTGTAATAGTGTAGTTCCTATCAGTGGACATTAAATCATGTCCGTAATCGGATCAGTATTTCCAGAGGTTACCGTTTACACCTCTGACTGGCTCTGACCTCTGCTTACCACTTTTTATTGTGAAGAATACAGGGATGATTAAAGGTTGTTCAGTCAGGGAAATTAATTGTTAAACAAATTGACACCCTATGCCAATTTGCCGTGTTAGCCTCGTACCCACGAACAATTTTTAAACGCGACGGTTTTGTATCTCGCACTGGATTTTCAACTTTAAAAAAAATCGCACGTGTGTATCTGGCCTTACAGCCATGGAATTAGTATGTACTATAAATAGTTGTTTACAGTACAGCCATTTCATGCAACTGTCAAACATGACAGTTATGATTTGAATATCCTAACCTAAATACCTACCTATTTATAATATTATACTAATAGTACCAGCCTAATATTGTCCCACTGAAAAGCAAAGATCACTTCGCACACAGAGATGGCACGAGCATTGATCTCACGAATATATTCCTAGGGACCATTTTAGTTGGTAGTAAATTTGCTTAACAATTAACATCCCTGACATTACTTAGAGGTATGGATAAAAATTAATAAACGACATAGGTACCTACGAAATAAGTACACATGATGAGTATGATGACCTACATCATTGCTTTTAAATTAAATTAAATAAAAAAAGTTTCACTTACTTTTCTTCTCTGCCGCGTGTAATTCGTCCGCATATGAAATATTTTAATTTTTACATCGTGCAGTGTTGCGGTTGGCTGGCATTTCCGCCATAGTTGTAATAATGAGTCCCAAGCTTCGTTTTTGGTAGGTTTATTATGGTAATATTTATGTGTGGTGTTCCACAAACAAGGATTGTTTTTATACTTTTTTAAAACTTTAATTAAAACGGTGTCCTCTAATCCTAAGCGACTGTTCTTTAATTTAGGAGTCATGGTGTCGCTCGAGCAGCACGTACGTACGAAAGCGACGAGCTCGCGATCAATACTGCCGGGTGCTGGCGAGTTTGTGAAGCGGTTTCAAGCGCCTCGCCGACGAACGGCCGACGAGGGACGACATGATCGTGCTATCGCACCTAGCCACAAAATAACTAAGTACATACAGAAGGCCGACTCCATACAATAAGCGAAAAAACCCGCACAAACGCGTCTATGCTACGTGCGTCACTAGGATTGCTTTGGAATCCCGACTTCTGGCACTACTTTGAGTTTGAAATCGCTGTTGTCGCTGGATTACTGTACGTGCGAATCTATTGTGTGTCCGTTCACCTGTTTTGGCTCGATGTGTGGGAGCTATCTAATTTGGCATAGCAAAATGTTTTACAGAATCAATTTTTGAGTTGTTTTGAAAAATAGACGTGTGTACGTCTATTTACTTTATTACCCTCATAAAGGCTTCACCGGCGCGACTCGCAACGCGACACAAAGGCACCGCTCGTCGCGCGACACGCGGGGCCTTTGTGTCGCGTCGCGTGTCGCGCCGGTCTGTAGAAGCCTAAGTCTGAATATAAAATGGTAAACTTGTATCATACTTATGCTAAAAATCTACTACTCATCAAGATGGCAACGGGGACTTCTCGTATATTATTTCATTTATTTCGTACCCCGAAAGGTTTTCGTAGTTCGAGAGCCTTGAAGAAACTGACGAAGATTAACCGTACGTAGGTCAATCTGCCGTACAGTATTTTAAGACTATACAACATGTCCCAGAATTAACGCACAACCTCTTAAGGGGTCATTGTACTCATCATTATGAACAACTTTTACTATGGGATTGGGACCAAACCTGAAATTGCGAAAAAAAATCAGCTGTTCCCTACATTTATGTTCGAAAAACTCGTCAAAATGTAGGGAACAGCTGATTTTTATTTTCGCGATTTCGGGCTTGGTCCCATCGTAAAAGTTGTTCATAATGATGACTACAATGTCTTAAGAGGTTGTGCGTTAATTCTGGGACATGTTGTATATAAGGTCAAATTAAATTAGCTAGCGAAACTGCAGATTTGTGATGGGTACCGATATCTGCAGGCTTAGCACGAGAACCGTAGAGAAGCGTTTTGTCGACGGAAGAATAGACAAAGATGACGTTTCCGTGTATGTAGACAGTAGAACATTTCTTGCTTGAAACTTATTTCCAAAGCTTGGTTTCAATACGTTAGACGGTTAGAGCGTTCTATTTTACGAGCGCACACTGCGATGAATGCTGCCCAGCTTATTTTAGTTCAAAATCGATAGCCATTCAGTGGGTGGTTGGTCCATAAGTTTTTCAGAAATCATCAACAACATGTATACGTAAGGAACCCTCGGTGCGCGAGTCCGACTTGCTCTAGACCGGTTTTTTATAAGAGGGGTCAGGTAATGTAGAGTACTGACCGTACATAACTGCCCAGCCTTTTCCCAACTATGTGCTGGTCTACTTCCAGTTTTATCGCATGCAACTTAATACCACTATTTTACATGGAGCGACTGCGTCCACAACCCAGTTACTGGGCAACACGATACCACTTGGTAAGACTTGTAGACTTTTGCCCCCTTATTACAAAACAAGTTTTATCTTCAGACCCAGGTTTAAAACATGGAGCCATTATTGAATTTCGAACTTTATTCCGACTACGGTAAAGTTCCTAAACACAAAACTGTCAACTTAGTACCGAACTAAGTTTTCAGTTTTGTATAAAGAACGGTATTTCAATCACTGTTACGTTCGTATTACAAAAACTGGCTGCATGGTTTAAGCCATGTCAAAATATAAATCTTGTTTTGTAATAAGGCGGATTGGCTTCTGACGACCCGTAACGACTGCCAAAGATCTACTTCGAAGATTATGCAAGAACACAGGACCCCAAGTCTGCTATTTTTATAAATTCAGTCATTCCAACACAATCCCATTGTCATTTTGCTAAAAGTTCGTAATTTGCTAAATTCATAATGGTCGATTCATTGCTCGGTCAATGTTCTCGTAATAGAATTGTGTTATTATAATGGCATTGTCGTATTGCCATTATTACAAAACAGCAGACTTGAGGCCCTGGGCTTCAAGTCTGCTATTACAATAGTGTCAGAATGATATGGTGGAATGGTGCTATTCTATTCTATGGTCGATCATTGATTTCATAATTGTTGATTTTGACAAGTTTGGTAATCTACTATTATAATGGCGTCATTATGACTTTCCAATGGTCGGCCACTGACACTACATTGAAAGAAATTGCATTTATTGGTAATCTCGTACATAATGATAAATTAATGACATTTCTACTAATGGGTTTTATAATAATGGTAATACGACAATGCCATTATAATAAAACACAATTCATTATGAGAACATTGACCGACCATTATGAATTTAGCAGATTACGAACTTTTAGCAAAATGACAATGGGATCGTGTTGGAATGACTGAATTTATAAAAATAGCAGACTTGGGCCCCTGATTTGTCGCAGAGTTGTCATCAATTTTGCTTATTTTATTCGGTCACTAATAATAATAATAGTAAATCTAATACATTCTGTTCTTATGGACGAGTACCTAAAGGCTACATCATAAGATATATATAATTATTTTATTTTGATATAATATATAAATGATGCACTTTGCCTGCTGACCTATATAGCTTTCTTCAACATTTATCTAATTGAACATGGGCGCTACTACATGATACATTCTGAAGATCTGATGATGACCAGGTAAGTGCTTATCGGTTCTCACTAATGGAAATAGGATGACCTAGCTTTCAACATTTATCTAATTTAGGACGGGCGCTACTACATGATACATGCTGAGGATCTGATGATCATAGAAAAATTTGTCTGCTCAACAACGTAAATAACGCAATGAATGTTGTTGAATTGTCAAAATGAAATCCTATTGCTGTTACGCAATTACCGCGCAGGTCAATGTTCTATCAATAAGTAGTCTGTTTGGTATTAGGGCCGAGGACGACAACTTAGATTGTTGTTGTTATTTAAGGCTCGTAAGGACTGGTGCGATATCGCGGGCGCGACGTGACACTAGTAGCACAATTTCTTTGTCTGGGGCCTGTGTACACCACGTTTTTTAAACGCGCCGTTGAGACGCGTTTTAGAAACGTGCGTCGACGGCGCGCTTTTATCCTACAGAATAGACTGACTTGCGTGCGTATCGCGTCTGTATCGCTACAAACGCGCGCCGACGCCGCGACGGCGCGTTTAAAAAACGTGGTGTGCATAGGCCCTAGACGCTCACAACAGGTAAGCCGCTGTCACTGTCAGACTGCATACAAAAGAAAGAAAAGCGCGATGACACAACGCTTGTAATTTTATTTATTGCAAAATATGAAGCAATTATTTACTTACTCAAAAATGAGTTGAGTAATCGAAAATAAAAAACAACCAAGTTCTGCATACAAATAAGACGTTCTTGTTATTAATTAAATACCAACCGGACGTTGATATTTAATACAGATATTTTGGCAATATATATAAATATAGATTTGGCAATGTTTTTGTTTAAGACAAGCCTACTTTTATCATTTGCCTCTTTTCAGCGCCCTAAGATGGAAGAAATAGGATGGTGGTAAATAATAGGACCCTCCTATTTCTTCCCGTAGGTGTCGTAAAAGGCGACTGAGGGACTTACGAGAGAATGGGCAGCAGCGTTCTCTATATATGTATTTTAACACCATACTGCGATCGCCAACCCGCCTGCCAAGCGTGGCGGTTATTTCAGGTTATTGGTTTAATGTCCCCCCGCCTGCCTGCAATAACAACATTCTCAGTTCTCTCCTTTCACTTGTGTTTTTACAGACGTTTTTTTTTTGTAATTTGCGTTATATTTTTATTATAGAAAGAGTTGTTAAGTTAAGTATTGGTAAGTAAACAAGCTCTCTATTACTAGCTTTTATTTGATACCAATATGATTGTAATTTATTTTCAAAAAAGCCATCCTCTCCCTTTTTTGTGTTTGTAGATGCATTATATAAATATTACATAGCCTATGTCACTCCCATAATTAAGACGCAGATATATGCCAGTGACCTTGAGTGGTTAGCTTGCGTGTTCTGTACTGAGCTCACGCAACGCGTCGTACGTTCAGCCAGTAATAGGACTCGCCCATCAGGGAGCTCTGTCCCCAATTTGACGCATTATTAATTAATATTAAACACAAAACAAAAGTTATTTTAATAAAACCCGTATACTAAAAGATCAATAATTAAATTATCTTAGAATTGGTGAAGGTTTCAGAAAAATACGCTTGGTAGATTTTGCGCCATTCTCAGTTTTTTATCCGCGTTAGACATAACTTTACAAATTCATTTCACTATGTAATATAAACATAATCTAAAATATTCACATATTAAGTTATTGAGAAAATGCTCTAATTTAACATATATTTTTTTTAAATCATTAACACCACTCGTTTAGACGTGATCTTCAGTATAAAATCATTAAAAGTCGGTTATCGTCGCCTTAAGACGAATCTAACGACACCTCATAATTATGTTAAAATCCATCAAGCCGTTTAGGCTACAGAGCGTGCCAAAGAAATAGACATAATATACTCTTGAAAAACCTAAACCCTCCTTCTGGGCCAGTCGGGTAAAAAAACATCAAAGAAGTCAGGCCACATAAATAGAGCAATTCGGAATCTGTCACTCAAAAGTAGTTAACTAAAGTCATTTGATACGAACGGTCGTAGCGCCTGGCGTTGGCACGGCAGTTGGGCGTCCTGCCATAGACACGCGACAAGGGAATGTAAGGAAAAAACAATGCTTCAGTGATCACTCTGCAAATGTCACGAGCGGAGTTCATCGTTATTAGTAGATAAAACCTAAAGCTTTATTACAGCAGGAAATGTATATAGATTACGCAATGAATACGCACATTGGGGGGTGCGAAACTAATGCGTTGCCGACGAAGAAATTTTTTTATGAAGCCTGTAATTCAATTGTACACAATTGACATAGGTTGTCATTTTTATGGTTGAGTTCTGATGGTGGAGGTACAAAATTATTGAAATCCTTTTTCAACTACCTACTCTATAGAATTACGTAACTGCTTAAAATAGAGATCCCAACCTTATGATGTTTTAGACGTCCTTTTAAGAAGGCATGGGTTCATATCGATCCTGATACCGTCATCAGTGACGTCAGAAACATGTTTAGAATTTATAACAAAGCAATCGTAAGCGCCACGCGGCTCCAACGGGTGTCAAACATTTTGTCGCGCTCGCAGACGAATCTGCTAAGGCTTCCACGATTAACTTCATAAAAACATCTTAAGGCGACGATAACAGACTTTTAATGATTTTATACTGAAGATCACGTCTAAACGAGTAGAGTTAATAATTTGAAAAAAAAAATATGTTAAATTAGAGCATTTTCTCAATAACTTAATATGTGAATATTTTAGATTATGTTTATATTACATAGTGAAATTAATTTGTAAAGTTATGTCTAACACGGATAAAAAACTGAGAATGGCGCAAAATCTACCAAGCTTATTTTTCTGAAACCTTCACCAATTTAAAGATAATTTAATTATTGATCTTTTAGTATACGCGTTTTATTAAAATACCTTTTGGTTTGTGTATAATAAATTAATAATGCGTCAAATTGGGGACAGCGCTCCTTGATGGGCGAGTCCTATTACTGGCTGAACGTACGACGCGTTGCATGAGCTCAGTACAGAACACGCAAGCTAACCACTCAAGGTCACTGGCATATATCTGCGTCTTAATTATGGGAGTGACATAGGCTATGTAATATTTATATAAAAAGCTGTGCAATCTTGGTCGAAACTCGTTTCTCGCTCCTTGATTAGCAATTTCGGATTCTGCATAACACAAACACTTCAGTGTTCATAATCAACTTCCAGTGAGTTTTAATAAGAATTTATAGGAAAATTAACTACCAAGCGGAACATTAAACAAATCACGTGTAGTAAAACTTTTGCTAAGATTCAAGATTTTAGCAAAAGTTTCAATGAGTGAAACCTTGACAGACGTCCGAAGTCACGGCCAGGCGCGCTGCTCAATAGAAATCGCCGTTGTGTAACTGATGATAATAAACAATAAACATTTATGTATTATTTCGTTCGTGAAATTAGTCTAGACTATATTTTAGATGCGGCTTTATTTGCGGTTGGCATAGAAACTTCCTAGTTTAAATTCTTCGAACATTTCTGAGTTTTTTCATGCAACTCCGTGTTTCCGATAGTCGTAAGCTAGAGTTATGGATCGAGGGAACGTTGGCATGTCAGTCGTAACGATGTCAAGGTATTTCAATTTCCTTTTAAAGTATTTTCGTGGCATACAAACAAACAAATTATTATTATTCTTATATTCAAGACTTTATTTGCATTCCACAATGTGTACTTAGTATAGGGTGGTAACTTAAAATTATATGTGGTAATTATGGATCCTGTCGTCTCGGGTACAGCTAAATAGTAGGAGAGGAAGCAAAATAGTAGGAGGCTTTGAATGACTAAGACTTAGGTTTTCAGTCTTCTGAACTAAATTAATATTACTTTTTTTTATATTATAGTGAACTGTACCAATACTTAAGTTATTAGGTTATCACTTCTTTTTGTCATTAAATATTCGTTTGTACTATATTAGCATTTTTTTATTAAAAACTGTGTGTGTGTGTATGTGTTTTAACTTACTGGACTTTTTGTGTTATTGGGTTGTAAGCTGGTTACTCGTAAAAAAACATAGGAAATGAAGGTGGAGATGACAATACATAAATAAATTGAACTTCATATACCATAAAGGCTTCTACATACTGGCGCGACCTGTCGTGCGATGCGACACCGGTAGAACAATTTCTATGAAAAATTCAAGGAAATTGTTCTACCGGTGTCGCGTCGCGCGACATGTCGCGCCAGTATATAGAAGCCTTAATATAGCGTTCCCAGTCTTCTTACAAAAAAACAGACAAATAAATCCAATAGGTTAGTCACTACCTATAGCTAGTACAAGATCGGCAGAACTTATTACTGTACAGTTTTTAGAAAAAAAAAACAAAAACACTTTTATTTCGATGATAACATTTATTTTATTTTAGTTTCAAAATACTCCTATGCGTTAGTATTACCGGAGTTTTCATTTTGTGGTCGTATTTTTGTCACCACATTGTGTCGGTTTTTTTAAATGCAATAAAAAACTTTTTAGCTAGGAAAAAAATTGCAGATGCATTTAAAATAAAAATGATAGGTATCGTAGAATAGTCAAGAATTTGTATGAAGTTATATTTGTAATGTAGAGCAAATCAAGAATTTATATAGCTACAAAGCGGAGCATATAGTGGACGATCTGCGGACAATGCAGTTATTATAATAATATCGTCAGAGTACCTGGCGACTTACTGTTGTCATAACTACCTGAGAGATATTGAGGCAAACAATATTACAGTCCCCACAGCGATCATATTATTTGTAGAGTGTAGTGTCTCAAAGCGGGTTCTAAGAAATAATCATATGGAATTGAGCGAAAACAAGGCCGAAAGAAGACACGAATCTAATATCATGAACGTTTTATTAAAAATAGTCTTTTAACACTTTCTAAAGTTAAGGTACTTAGAAACTAGATTTATAGTCTAAAAATCATAGAATGAAAAATGGTGAACACAGTTCTAAACGGACTAATTACTAAACTCACTCAAGTAGAGATCTTCCGATCCTTCGAATTTAAGACGCTGACAACAGGTAAACCGCTGTCACTGTCAGATTGCATACAAAAGATGCGCGATGACACAACATAAGGCGTAAAAATGCAAATAAAATCGTATAAAATTAGATATTAAACTATTTAATAAAAAAATATCCATCACCGGATGCAGTTCGGCATTTGCAATTATATGTATGGTATACTTTTAATAATAATTATAACTGTTAACGAAGGGATAAACTTCTTTTAAAAATAATTACGAGTTGTCTTTGAAGATTTTTTTAATGTAATAAATTACGTTTAAATATGTTTTGAGTTCCATCACTGTATGCACTAAAGACTCGAAAATATCATACTGTTTTTGTTTTGGAAAAAATATTTACGGTTTAAGAGATACACTGCTTTAAAAAACCACATTTTTGACCACTTTCAGAAATCTCCGCCTGAACAGCACTTAAGTATATGTAAGTTAAATTCTATTTCAAACATACCAAAGAACAACTTCCTAGTTTAATGAATCAGACTTTCTACACCAAAAGTGGTATTTTTATTTTGAACCTACATAATTACTGCTAGCATTACAATATTCATCTCACTGATCTAGGGGTAATTATCGGCAGGTATAACCTGAAATTCTATCCCAAGACTGCTATAATTTACTTATAGGTATCACTTTTGTGGCTTAGAACTACGCCGCTTGTGTTTAGCCGGGTTCACTTCAGTCACTGTGACATCATCGCTGAATCCTCCCGACATTTCTGATTCGCCTTTTTCAGCATATTCCGTTTTAATAATGATAGGTAAACTTTCTGCAGCGTCTACCCTACATTGTTCCGCATCATCCAATTGTTGCAGTTCTGCGTTTGCAAATAACTTCGCAAGTTCAAACTTCATATACGTTTGCTGTCGCGCTGGAAACTTCTTGAATGTTCCCGAGTAGCTCAGGAATAGAAGATCAGTAGCGTCAATTTCCTTAAATTTTGATACTGGCTCGCCCTTATTGATTCGTAAGTCTTGATTAGATTGAAATGATGGAGAGCTAACTTCCGCCATAGTTAACGATCCCAATGGCGCTAGGGGCGGTGGGGAAGCCGATATTTCATAAGTTAATTCATCCCGAACCTGTAATGCCGGCTCAGCTTTCCGCTTACTAACTGTATGATAAAAGCTTCTCCGGTTAACATTGTGATTATCTAAGAATTTCAAATTGCTACTCCAAATATAGTCGATGTCTTTTGTACCATCTGAATTTTTTAATAGCCTTTTGTACTTGATATAGCTATCTCTTACGGTCTTCCATTTGAGTCTACAAAGCTCATCTGAAACGATACGGATAACATGAGAATTGAGTAAAGGCTTCTACAGACCAGCGCGACACAATGGCACCGCTCGTCGCGCGATATGTGGGGCCTGTGTGTCGCGCCGGTCTGTAGAAGCCTTAATGATGTCTTGATCAAATCAGAAACAGAACGATTGTCATTAATAACAAAGTTGAAAGGTAAAAAATTGCTGTTTGTTAAAATCTTTTATGATAAAAAGCCGACTTTCTCTAAATTATTGTAAATTTTTCTGTCACATGGCCCAATCTCGGTCGAACTGGTGGGGTGTACACTATGTTGTTAATTTGTTGGACATAAAACGTGCACTTACTTGTTCCATTTAACTCTCTTGCAATAAATTCCCATGTCGCAGATTTAAGGCTAGGGTTTTTGTAATCCTTGTGACTTATGTCGTACAGGAACTCGTTCTGTTTGACAAGTTCAATTAATCGTTCTATGTCAATCATTTTGGGCGGGAAATCGTAATTTTTATGTAAGTACACGACAGTCGATGCGCGTATCCCGCACTCTACGAGCTAACTGTGAGTACTGGGACGCTCACGCTAGCGTCCCGCCCCGCTCCGCTCCGCCCCGCCACGTCACGTCGTACCACTCGCCGCCGCCCGTCGCGTTCAAGGCTTCGGGTAGCTTCGTGTACCTTCGCTACAAAAGCGACGTTGCCAGATCGTCATATAGGGACGATTTGCTTTGACGGCGGATATTTGTTGCAGAACTGTAGTACGATCATAGTATTTATGTACCTAGTTCACTTTCACTCAACCTTGTCGTTTATTATTAAAAAGTGTAAGGAAAAGTTATTTTTAAGTTCGATGTATTCATTTGGTTGGAACATGACTTGTTTGATTTTTTTAGATAATACCACCTGTGGGTGGGGTAATTCCGTAGGTAACACATTACATTACATTCATTGCGTTATTTACGTTGTTAAGCAGATAATTTTTTAGAAAATTTGCAATTGTTTCCTGTTTTATTGTTTCGAACTTTCGAGTCGGTTCAATATTGTGAGCTGCAGAGTTTATGGATAGCCTAGCTAGTTAGTACAGCTAAACTATGCTAAGATATTCTTCTTTTGTTTTAAAGAAAAGCAACTCCTCAGTGCAGTTAAAACAACGGAGAATAATGATAATATATAAGATTTATTTTTATTTTATGCTGACGTTTTTAGTTTTGGATTACTAAATGTTGGCTATAATAGTTTTGTGTCTTCATAACAACCCAGCGGGCGTCCCTGTCCGTTGCCGGTTCGCAATGCTGTAGTACAGTCAACGCCATGAGACGAGATAAATTTCATACTTTGGGATTTAAAACTTTAACTGAAATTGCGTATGGTTCAGTTTCCATTGCAACTAAAATTATTTTATGACGTTTAGCGATAATTTCTTCATTCATAAATCAACTTAGATATCTTGAGTTTAAAGTTGATAGTTGTATAATTTGCAATTTTATGTATTTATAGCTTCTCATGACGGTTACTTTAGTGACGTAGATTTCATACGGAATGCGTCATAGGAATATGGCCCACCGGCATCGGCATCCCCGTTGCACGCTACTTGCTGTATGAGTGTATGATGACATGCTTTTAAACACAGATAAAGGCTCATGCAGACTGGCGCGATAGGCAGCGCGCCACTTTCCATGAAGTTTTCATAGAAATTGTGGTACGCATGTCGCGTCGCGCCTGTCTGCTGGACCTCTTAACTGTCGGAAGCAGTGTCTATGGGACTGTTTACTACGTCAGCCAATCTTTACTATGGGACCAAAACTGAAAACACGAAAAAAAATCAGCTGTTCCCTACATTTTGACGAGTTATGAGAACATAAAGGTAGGGAAACAACTGATTTTATTTTCGCGATTTCAAGTTTGGCTCATAGTAAAAGTTGTTCATAATGATGAGTGCAATGACCCCTTAAGAGATTTTGCGCATTTAACTATACACGTTGTCTAAAACGGAACATTCAAGTGTGTCAAACTGCTGAATAATTAATTTCCCTGACTTTACATCTTTGCATAATAAATTAATCCGTTTCAGTAATTTATTTCCCATGACATACAAAAATCCTTTTTCAAGGAAAATATTTAGTATCAATATTTGGCATCCACTCAAAATACAGAATAAATTGTACTTACCGCAGACTTTACAAACGAAAAGTATATTTTTAGGGTTCCGTACCCAAAGGGTGCCAACGGGAGCGTTACTAAGGCTCCGCTGTCCGTCCGTCTGTCACACGGAATTATCTTATATTTATCTTTTGAACCATGATTAGGTAGACACTTAAAAATTATCACAGTGCGTAACTACTATGGCCGCTATACCAACAAAAACTGAATAAAAAAAAAAGTTAAAAATTAAAGACCCTCTTCAATTTTTAACTTTATTTTTACGTAAGTATTTTTTACGATGTTTATGAAAGAAAGTATATAAAAAAAAAAAATTGTACGGTGGTACGGAATCCTTCGTGTGCGGCTAAGTGCGAGTCCACTTGGTCCGCTTTTTTTTCGGTTAAACTGATCCAAGATGGCACGTGCTGACGTGCCGCATGTCATGTCGTCATGTCACGTAGGGTCAACGAACGAATGTTTACCCTAACTAGCGTAGCTAGCTAGCCAGACTTATTGTAGTGTTTACAAAATAAAAACATTACGTCGTAGTTCCATTTCAAATGCATCCGTTTTTGAAATGGTGACGAACTGACGAATAAAATAATAACAATAATAATGACAATGCCAGTTATAACTACAAAAATTTAATGACAGTTAAATGCCAAAAAAATAATGAAAGTTGAATGACTGTTATGAAAGTAGAACGAAGAAAGGCTTGACGAAAATCAAAAATCCTGCCAGAGTTACAATTTAACCACAGAACAGGGGGTTAATTGAGTAAAACATTAACCGCCTTATTACAAAACAAGATTTATATTTTGACATGGCTTAAACCATGGAGCCAGTTTTTGTAATAAGAACGTAACAGTGATTGAAATACCGTTCTTTATACAAAACTGAAAACTTAGTTCGGTACTAAGTTGTCAGTTTTGTGTTTACGAACTTTACCATAGTCGGAATAAAGTTCGAAATTCAATAATGGCTCCATGTGTTAAACCTGGGTCTGAAGATAAACCTTGTTTTGTAATAAGGGGGAAACAGTTGCAATGATTTTTATTTTGACAATTCGACAACATTCATTGCGTTACATACGTTTATTCCGTTCTAATACCAATTACTAATACCACTGGTATTTGTTTCAACTCATAACTATTTTCTATTCCAAACGGATACCATTGTTAAAACTAATACCAAAACAAGTTCAAATGTATATGGTACAGTCAATAAAAATGCTTTGTATGTAATTATAAGACTTATTTGAAAAATAAATCAGTTAAATCATCAAAATACATAAAAATATCAGAATACAAATTTAATTTGAATAGTTTTGACTGAGCTGACTGTACAAAATTCAAGTTGTTTAGTATACGTTCGCACATCACATTTAATCATTTAAGGCTTCTACATACCGGGGCGACTTGTCGCGCGACGCGACGCGACACAAAGGCACCGCTCGTCCCGCGACACGCGGGGCCTTTGTGCCGTGTCGCGTCGCGCGACAAGTCGCGCTGGTATGTAGAAGCCTTTAAAGAGTGGTATCTGTTCGTAATAGAAAATAAATATGAGTTGAAACAAATACTAGTGGTATTAGTTGTTGGTATTAGAACGGAATAAATCTTCAAACCTATGAAGCAATTGATTAGGAATTTCTTTCAATATAAATTGGTGCAGAGTTGGTCACTATCACGTGTATTCCTCTGTGTCAATCTACCAAAATTCTGTCTCTTCATTTTCTAAGAATTAGAGGTTTTACCTACTATGTGTTTTTTTTTTCAACGTTTTGATCAAACATTTACGACTGGATAAACCGTTTACCGTTGAGTCCCTTGAATTTGGAATTTCGCATGAAGGCTCGTTCAGACTGGCGCAATATCGCGGGCGCGACGTGACACTAGTAGCACAATTTCTTTGTCGCAGCCTGTCGCGCCCGCCATATCGCACCAGTCTATACGAGCCTTTGATTCACCATGATTGCCAGAACATAAAATAGGAGTAAGCCCATAAAATTGAATGATTAATCAATTTAAGTAATTGGACCGAAAAATATAACTTAATGTTATTAATATACAAAATTAATTACCTTCCATTAGTAAGTAGATTATCAGCTTCGAATTAATTTAATTATATCATCATGCAGAAAATTATACTTAGATAGATAGATACGTAGTACGTGGCTAACGCAATGTAGGGAAATATGGCGTAATGTGTGAATCAAAACAAATAGGTAATTATGATATTGAATAGTGGTACTTAAGTTATTTATAGAATGAACGTGTTTTTTTAATAAACGTATGCGGACTAATGATTACGTGTCATCAGGGGCCTAAGTCTGCTATTTTTATATAAATTATGTACGAGATTACCAATAAATGCAATTTCTTTCAATGTAGTGTCAGTGGCCGACCATTGGAAAGTCATAATGACGCCATTATAATAGTAGATTACCAAACTTGTCAAAATCAACAATTATGAAATCAATGATCGACCATTCTGAGACTATTGTAATAGCAGACTTGAGGCCCTGGATTGTATTATTGTTTTAATACAACATAATGATTGGACGCCTGAGGGAGAACATCGTCATCGAGGTAGACTGCTGCAAAACTGATAATGTTTGCAGGGCCAACATAGCCAGAGATCGCACAAGACAGACAGGTTTGGAAGGACAAATGGGAGGCCCAGCAATCATACGCAATGAAGGGTAGCAAAAAAAAAGAAGAAGGTAGACTGTTTCAGAAACAATAAAATACGCATCACTGATAAGCAAGGTATAATCAAATTAGGACTCACCGTTTTGATAGAAAATGTTACGTATGTGTATGTACAAACTGCAGGAGACGAGTAAAAATATTCGATACTTACAGGATCATTTTTTTAATCAACACCTTCCAACATAATTCGTATATAATGTTGACTAAATGGCATGGTGTCGTAGTAATAACGAAGACTACTTACAACTTGGTGGGGAGTTGGTGACGTAACGAAACCACCTGTCTTTTACGGCGTCAGTTCATACGCCAACTACCTTTAGTGAAGACATTAAAATATTGCGTGCTACTAATAATTGACAGCTGGTCGGCAACAACGGACGGCGAACACCTAGGACCAACCCTGCACGTCAAATAAGCTGTCCAAATAAATTGCATTAAAATAATTATAAATTAACATTTTATGATTATTAACAAAACGTAAACGTGTAATAAGTACTCGAAAAACTTGAAGAAAAACGTTCAAGTATTTTTCTGATAATTTATTTTATTTTTAAATATAGGCTGTCTGGCCCAACGTCCAGCCAGACGCAAAGAAAAAAAGAAAACAAAATGTTTCTGAATTTCACTTCTTTTCAACAAGTTTTTTCCGTTTTTAACCTGTATTGCAAAAAAAAAAAACAAATGTTCGACAGTAAATTGGCTAGTTAGTAGTTAGGTACTCCTTCAATGAACCTTCACAACATTCATCAAGGATCTTGGGATGGGGGATCTTCAGGATTTCATGATCTGAAATATAAAAGGATTGGGATAAGGATAAATATGTAACTCACACTGAAGGATTTATCGAGTCGCAGACCCCGATTTCGTTCCAAAAACAAATCCCACACAATAAAATAAAGGCTTCTACATACCAGCGCGACTAGTCGCGCGACGCGACACGGCACAAAGGCCCCGCGTGTCGCGGGTTGAGCGGTGCTTTTGTGTCGTGTCGCGTCGCGCGACAAGTCGCCCCGGTATGTAGAAGCCTTAATTCGATGGTACCTACGAACTTGGATACATCCAACTTCGTAGGTACCATCGAATTATATAAAAAAAAAAAAATATTAATAACCCTACAGGGTTAATAATAATTATAAAAGATTCTTGTTACAAAAATTAATCCAATTGTAAGGCGGACTTGAAACTATGACGCGGCATGGGTGCGGTACCCGTGTCTCAACTTCGCAATTTCGCAACAATGCCAGTCCGGCTCAACGCACCGGTTTTACTGTTCTTTCCAATACCTGTCTAGCAGTTAAACTGAGATGAACAGATGAACCGACCAACGAGAACATTATTGTTTAATTGAATTTCAATATGGCATGCCAGTTAACTCTGCACGTCTACCGTTATTAATCTGCTGGTACAGTAATGATGAACGCAAAGAATTTTCTAGACGCTGTCGATGAAAAGCCACGTATGCCTGATTATTCAGCTATTCTGCTCATCGTTTTTAAAGAGAACGTATTCAAAGGAATACCATTACCCGTACATACCGTGGAGATAATATGAAAATGGACCCAATTTTCAACGGAGCAAAATTGAACGGAACCAATTTTCGTTCGATTTGATTGGACCGTGTGGCTGTACTTAACGTCGTACATGTAGGTGTATAAGTAAAATAAATTTATCGGAATATAATTATGATGCTGTTTTAATTATATTTCTGCAAAAGGGATATGTCGCCGTCCTAGAGAAAAAATGTTAAAGACAACAAAGGTCGTCTCACACTAGGTCTAACTTATAGATGACTATTGTGCCTGTGGGCTCCAGTTGGTCCCACGTTTAGGTTTCCTAGCTTCACAATTTATGACTAATGTACCTGTGCATTGGCTGTGTCCGTTGCGAGTACTGCGCCATGTCTCGTGTTGCACAGCAGGCATGGCTAGGCGGCGCGCATGCCGCGGCAGGCGCGGCTCGCTAGCTACGCGCCATCCCGGCGCTACCTCGCACAACACACACAAACACGGATGCACACGACACACCACTGCACACGACCGACACGACCGACGACACTGCACCGATAACCTGCCGACAAAAGACACATGTCAGAAAAGAAAAAGCAGAAGAAAGTTTACATCCAGAAACTGCCCTCGGTCCCAGTTATGATAGGTACACGAAGTATACTTTCCTAAATCATCATGTCAGAAGACAGAACACGAGTATAAAAAGCAAATGAGAACATCCCGGAAACGGTACAAGGTCCTTACAGCCCTATTAATGATATCAAGTTAAAAAACCCCCCAGCACTGTACTGATACCGAATAAAGGCTTCTATATACTGGCGCGACACAACGGCCCTGCGTGTCACGCGACGAGCGGAGCCTTTGTGTCGCGTCGCGAGTCGCGCTGGTCTGTAGAAGCCTTAACGCGATAGACCGATAAATTTTCCCAAAGCTTCATTGCAGAAGACTAAACACGACCATAAAAAAGCACAAGTATTTTTACACATCCAGAAACTGAACAAGGTCTTTCCAGTCTCATTTACGTTATTAGAGGTGACACTTTCCCCCCCGCACAGTACAAAATTACCCGAAAGGCCAATACATCTTTCCTAAATCAATTACACCTGGGGATTGAACTCAGGAGTTCAGTTTGACAGCCAAGCATCGATCACTAGACTGATGAGGCGGTGCCATGTCAAATACTTTTCAATGAGATGTCTACAGTGACTTATGAGGGCCTTGCATGCCCATCATTTATAAAATAAAAGGTCTTTGGATCCTCGAGGGAGTTGTATTTAGTAAGGTTACATTATAGCAAGGTCCTGAACTCCTGAAATAGAAATAATAAACCGAGAAAGATGTGTGGCGTGCCCAGCCAGATTTATAAAAGTAGTAGAGGTTGGTTGAACCAGAAAAATCCGGGAGAATCATCCAGTTATGTAGTGTAGACTTCTTTTTTCAGAAACGTTTCAAAATGTCTAGTGATTATTTTTTTACGTGTCTTTATATAGAAGTATAGCGCTAACAGCCAGGCTCTTTTAAAAAACTATTATTGAAGATTTTCCTGCGCTCGGATGACTCATACCAAATTGGTTTGATATTTTTAGATGACACCTGAATGTCGAAGTCGAGACGCTTCCAAGTTCCAACAATCAGGTTTGTAAGTGCAACAAAAAACTCCTAAAAAAAACTTGGCAGTATTTTGGCGTGCAGTCAAAGCTTGGGAAAAATATTTAAGGAACGAATCGTGGGCGTACTCCCGAAAGGATCCGGGATGTGTGCAATCTTCTGAGAATGGTTACAAATCTTGTCTATAGTAAATATAAAATACAACGTTTGTTCAGTTTTTTAAACCTTTTCCCCTTATCTATGGTATTAGTATAACAGTGTCGATGGACGAGAAAACAGCGCCTATGTTGGCAGGTGGGGGAGAGAATAGATAGGACGCAGTTGGCGCGAGCATTTTTAGTATTAGAAGTAGAACCACGTTATATCGTAACGGTAAAATAACGGTAGTTTTGTATTGTATCACCTCAACCACACAAATTATTTTGTGATCTGAATCAGTGTTGTCAAAAGCGTATGCTTTTATGGTTTTTTAGAAACGAATTAAATATAAATTAAAAAATCAGAAAGATGTAGGTAGGAAGGGAGACCCAAAACCTTAACGATCAGACTTTGCTACTGATGAACCAAAACAAGGATTGGGCTTCATCGTACTATAATTCTACAAATATATCACACACACACTCACACAATGCAAGCAAAACACACGATTCCCAGTCACACATACAGAATTAACCACACAGTCATTTTACTTCTTAATTTAACTCTTATTTTTTTTCTTTTACTGTTTTTCAAAAACAATATGTTTTTTCTTAAAATCACAAACTAATAATATATTATTTTTGTATAATCATCAGCTTACTAGCTCTTAATAATAAGGGTTTGTAGTGACAAATGGCAGTAGAACACTGACTCCTAAGTCACAGGTATTCCTAGTTTAGTAGTCAGGGTTTCAACTTTTATGCGCCTTTAGTTATTGTGAACTTTAGCTAGATTTAAACATAATTATTGTAAGGACGTGTATCAATAAAGTATATATTATTATTAATATCATACAAAGACGTGAGTCACATCACGAATACAGGGCTATGCATTGCTGCGACACTGACATTTCGCAAGGTGACACTTTGGCAATCCAATTACACAAACCAGTGGTGTCGTTTGCACATGAGTTTGCAGGTCAGGTTTTGCTGCTGTCAAGTTTGTATGTCGCCCATTAGACAGAAAGGTGAGCGTGTTTAATACTAAATGGTTGTCTGCTGACGTGCCCTTGGGTATAAAATTATAAACGAAGTCATTACGACAGGAAACATGGATTGCGGTGGTCCCGGTAGGATTGATCATAGACATTGTTTCTGAATGACAGCGTAATCAGGGTAAATTCTGGTTCAACTATCCAATGAAGGCCATATATCTCTATATCGCTGTTTCTATTGTCAAAAACCAACAGACTTCCAAAAAAATCACTACAAAGTGAAAAATTACTTTCGGTGTCGGTGTCTTTGGATCTGTCAGGTTGTGTTTTTTTGGAAAATGTTTTTATTTTCACTTTTTAGTGGGTCCGTTTGTAATATAACTAATTTACAATAGCCTAATGTCAACTGCTCATTACCTTGTTTTTCCCGATGCAGGGGCCTTCATTGTTGAGGAGTTCTCCTGGTAAGAACTATGAGAACTGTAGCTGATGGTGACTTTACCATATGCATTGTGACGAGTATAAATTGCTTAGTAATCATATTAAAGTCTCTAATCGAATCACAACCCGTGAAATACGTATTACTAATTAGTTCTGTGGTCTTCATCATCAGTTCCACTTCACCAAATGGTGCTTTCCAAGGGCAAATACATGAGTTACTATAAAAAATACCCAAATCGCTATAGGTGTGCCTATAAAATTTGAGGATTTCCCTCGATTTCCATGTGATCCTCTCATCAAATTCTGACTTGGTGACAATGGGACCACCTCGGGAGCATACCTTTTCAAACAAAATAGAATTTTCTAAATGGCCTACTATTGACGGGGAAATCGGTGAACATACAGTCGAACATAATTATAACCTCTTCCTTGTTGGAAGTTGGTTAAACATTTCTTGTCGTCTTTAGGGCATGGCAAACCCTATTATTACCAAGAAACTACATGTTCACGGTTCTATGTTAATACACGTTCAGTCGATTGAAGATTATGTGACCCTGTGGCTACTACCTAAACGAAATTACCAACGGAGACTTTCTGACAAACTTTATCGAAAGAGAACTACTGCTGAAACGGAATAGAATCCAATCCAAATGAATTTCGGTGCTAAAATAACGAAGTGGTTGAATAACAGCTATAGCAAACCAATAATGGATATGGCTGGCTGGATATAAAATATAGGTCTTTCAGACGAAAAGTAGATCACGCGGTATACCTATAAACTTTATTTTTATTTGGTTAGGTAATTGGGAAAATAGATCACGTCTACACACTCGTTTTTCTCTTTTTGGGGTAGACGGTTCAAAGCGAACGGTTCCGAAGTTTCAGAATTGACCATTGGCTAAGTAAATTTAGGTCTACAGCTCAGTTCTCGTGTGACGAACTCAAGAAGTAGATAGAAGTGATAGAACTAGCAAAAGTCGTGCCGTGGACATTCTTTAAATGAAACTTCCTAAAAGCCGTCTATGGGGCACATAGCCACCAGAGAACATTCTACTGGAGCTGCACGATTACTGACAAATGCTTGCACTGATTAGACAGGTCCACTCAGTGGTTATTTCCTCAAAAGACCATATCAGACACGGACCTACATAGTCCTCACATGATCTGGCCAAGATAATGTCTGCACTTTAAAAGAGACTTTGACCCTGAGTTTGTTTCGCCATTTTTTAGTCAGATAGGAAATGTCGACTCCATCTAGCTTATTTATTAATATGACGTGTAAAAGTGATTCCGATATTCTATTTACAGAATAAACAATTTCATTTCGAGGTCCTTGTCTGTGTGGTGCCGGACGTTAAGAATAGCACTTCCCTATTTCTACCCGTGGGTGTCGTAAAAGGCGACTAAGGGACTTACTAGAAAATGGGCAGCAGCGTTCTCTATGCATTTTAATACCATACTGCGATCGCCAACCCGCCTGCCAAGCATGGCGATTATGGCAAACCCCCCTTTGAGGGAGGCCTATGTCCAGCAGTGGACGTCTTTCGGCTGCAATGATGAACAAGCAATCTTTGAAACCACGACATTGTCTGGTAAGTTGGTTAATAGGCGGTAGCAGCAGTCCTTGGGTACATGTTCCTATGATAACCATGAACAGTGACCAAAGGTATTTTTTCCAGTAACTATTATACGTGACAACAGCAACAATTATTTTACAGTTTTATTTTAAACTAAGTATACTGTCAAACCTGGTTTTCTTGACAGTCGAGGAGTTCTTACAGAAGTAGTTGTGAACAAAATACGAAGCTTGCTCTATCAAGGATGCAGCCGCAGAGCATGGTGTGTTGGCAAGCTGTCTATCACCTTGAGATCATCAAGCAGAAATGAGGATGTATGATGAATTGATGTTAAACATGGTGTCCATGATCTATTAAGTAATCTGATTGCAGATAACATTGTATAAATCAATAGATTGCAATCACGGGTGGTGAATCTCGGGGGATATCATTAATTCAGTGTTAAGTTCATAACACAATCCTGTAATCCCTAGGGGGCAAGGCAGAGCTGTATCGTCAACTATCGTTAACCTATAGACTGTTCATTGAGGCGATGAGAATCGGAGAAGTGCAGAGAAAGGAACCACTACATATTTCCACTAAATTCAGGCCCAGAGAATTTAGTGAAATTCTATAGGTATGTTTACTCTGCTCCAATAATAATAAAAGAACAACAATAATAAATATTAAAACTAAATCATCATCATCATTTCAGCCGAAAGACGTCCACTGCTGGACATAGGCCTCCCCCAAAAACAGGAAAAAAAATAACAAAAATAAATTAAAAATTACCATTAATAAAATCAACAATATTAATTACCGGGTAAAACGGGGTGCATAGAGACGCAACTGTAAAATGGATTTTAACGTTGAAATAATATCTTTTGTTGCCAAAAAGGACTGTAATGTGTTACCTGTACTATATTATTAATGTCCTCGTTGGCAACAAACTATACAATATGTAACAAAAACCCTGTTGTTCCTTCTACCTAAGTTTTAAGAATCGGTATACATACGTAATATAGCAAGTCATTTATAAAAACTGTTCAACAAAAATAATTAAAACTAATATTTAATTATCAATATTTGTAATGTTTAACTGATTTCTTACCTCTTTAGTTCTTTGATTTTGACTTCTCGACTAGCCAATGGTTATTTTTTTGAAATTATAATTCCACCAATGTTGTTCTTGTAGGCAAATGTCTCAGATTATAGAAAGAAGCAGATAGAACGCGCGGAACAATAAAGTGAGGCCCGTTTGTAGACATGTGCGCGTTACAGCCACGTGACAGCACTATAAGAACAGGTGCCTCTATGTGTGTGTACGGTTGCCAGGAGAATGAAAAAATTAGCCATAATATTTCATTACATGAAAAAAAAAAGTATTTTTTTTCTTAAAATCTGTTTTTTATATTAACAGTATACGTCAGATTAACAATACCCATATAAACGATACATTTGCGATATATTTTTATTTTGAGACACCAACATTTTATTGTTTTTGGTAGCTATATTTACTTTATGGTGACGTCATATAACCCATGATATAGCAAATCGACTGATGTAATAGGTATTACAAAATCCATTAACTAGTTACACTTACGAAGACACATACATACTTATTTATTTATCAACGTAATAACCAGAAAAGGCGATAAATAAAATACTATTATCGACATAAATATTTTTGTAAATCGATACTCCTGTATCCTATACTTACTTATTTCCTAACTTAGGGGTAAATGTTTCAATATAAACTAGCAACACCGAATGATTTTTGTTAAGGTTTTGTGTTTCAAGATGTCACTAACAATAAACACGTAAAATAAATCCAAATAGACAAATAACCAATATTTTACTTATGAAAGATAGTCCAACTTATTTCTTTTGTTTTTGGGAACAGTTTTTACAATGTTTAATAATACAAGAAGGCATTATTCTGAAATTATCTGTTAGAGCCCGTGACGTACTAACGATGCGACGCTTCGTGCTGTACTGAATCGAGAGTGTATTCGCTTTTGAATTTGTATTTGCTTTGTTGGCCGCACTCTCGGTGTTCCGCGCGGTCTATCTGCTTCTTTTCTATAATCTGAGGTAAATGTATACGTTCCTAAAAGGAACAGCAGGGTTTTTGTTACATACTGTATAATTTCAAGGTTAAAATCCATTTTAAAGTTGCATCTCTATTCACCCCTGCATGTCTATTCACCCCGTTTTACGTTATTTATTTATATAAAAATTGCTTGCTGCACTTACAGTTTACACCAGAGCGTGCAGTAAGCCAGCAACAAAATCATCATCATCATTCTCCTGCCCATAGGTATCTCAATTTATTTGGGGTCAGCCAATGACGTATTATATATAGACGCGTCATACACGAACATTAGTGCACTCAAAAACAGCGTAAGCCATGAATGTAGCTACATACAGTCATACAGTGCGCGAAGAAAAGGAAAGACCTATACCGATAACTGTTGTTAGAAAGTGATGAACATACATATTTAGTTACGTCACTAGCTGCTGCAGGTTCATTGGTGCGTACGCGTCGGTCGCAGCAGTCAGGAAAAATGGCTGACTGGCTGTACAAGTACAAAACAAAACAACGATTGCATATAATAAAAAAATATAAGTACTTATCCATGAAATGAGACGTTTTTCTGTACTCCCACAGTAGTAGTGTAATGTGTATAGACACGGGAAGGCATTTTCTTCACAAATAATTGACGGCACGGTTGGCGCAGTGGTTAAGCAATTGACTGCTGCGCTGCGTGTCGCGGGTTCGATTCCCGCACGGAACAATTATTTGTATGACCTACAAGTAGTTTTTCCGGGTCTGGCTATTTGTGTATGTGAGTTTAAATGTTTGTAAACGCACCCACGATACAGGAGAAATTCCTAGTGTGGGGCAACGTTTTAAAAAAAAATTATAAAAAAAGTTGCTGAGAATTGCGAATGATTGTGGCGTGTAGCCGCGTCACTGGATGGCGCGCGACTAATCCCATGTTGGGCAATTGCCTTGCTTCTACTTTGCCATTATTGAGCGCGGGTAACGCATCTGGGTCAGCGCAATATATCTTTTCCTTACATACTTCTCTATTAGTCGTCATCTCGGTAGTCACTCCCTTTCTAGCCATAACATCCTTCACACAGTCCATCCATCGTTTCTTTGGTCTTCCCCTACTCATATAGCTATCCACATTCATACTCAAAACTTTCCTGAAAACATTTCCCTCATTCCTCCGCATCATGCCATGGGCAACCTCTTTCCACACAACTTTTCAGTCACCGGTTGTTATTACTCAACAACTCAATAATCAGTATAATACAACAAATTGTAACTGTATGTGTATATTAAGAAAATGTAACTTGTTTGTAGACACAACCTGTCAAGTCTACAAAATGTTTAATAAATAAATACTTACTCATTTATTATTGTAAGCCAACAACATAATATTCAGCTAAAAAACATTGAATAGATTTAGGTACTGATATATGTTTGTACATAAATATGCTTTATAACGACATCCGGTTCTTTGCAATCAGGGCAGATATGGGAACACAAAGTAAACATCATCATTTATTATCATCCGACTAAACAAATAAGTAGACACAAAATTTACAACAAAAAAAAAACAATTGAATTGATTCTAGTTGCCCCGGCCAATAGGTAGTTTCGTATGGAGAAGAATGGGCAAGAAACTCCACTGTTACTCTTTTAAAATGTTTTAATATTTTTTTTTTGAATAAAATTACTATACCACAATAAGTATTAAAAAGAATTAAAAGTGAAGCAATTTAAATAAGTGAAAGTGAAGATAGGTACATGATGCTCACATATTATATTACAAACATTGTAAAAATATAATGTTTTCCTAAAAAAAATGTAAGTAATAAGTCTTTGGGTAATCCTAATCACTAATCAAAGAATATAAAACCAATGTCTTAAAAATAATAAATTATACAATTAAAATAGTAACCAGTTTGATTTTGTCCTGACTCTAGATTGACCTATGGAGCTGGACCTGGCTGGACCAGCGTGTTTCCAAGCATTCTTATCTTGTACAGAATCCCATTTGTAATAGCAGCTTGTTTACTAAGTGTACTAAATATGTTTAAAACTTTCTTTCATTTAATTGCAATATATCATAAGGTATTTTGTTGTAACATTTAACACAGTACCCCACCCTTTTTTTGGTAACTGGTTGGAAATCCTCATGGATGTCCTCCGCCCCGGGGCAGACGGAGGGATCTGTCAGATTTCTACTGACTAAAACCACCCCGTGTTCATCACACACTTGCACCTGGGGCTATGTGGGCAACGGGTCTTCAACAACAGTACCCCACCACTTTTTTTTGTTGCCGGGGTGGAAAATCCTTGTGGATGTACTCCCGAGGGTCTGTCAGACTCTTACTGACTAAAAACCACTTCGGTGTTCCCTTCATACACTTGTACTGGGGATCATGGGATCATGTGCAACTTCCGGTTCAACCTCACACATAACAGATATCACAAACGGTCGTAAGGTGATTTCGCAACAACCGCGCTTGGCAATCGCCCGTGGGTAAACAAATTACGTCTTTATTTTCATAACATTTTTAGTGGTCATGCATGGCATAGGTATACAAACTATTTCAGTGACAATAATGTGACTCACAATAATAAGCGATTATGTTGCCTTCATAATATCAGGTTTTGAGGGGACTTGGGGGATTACCAATTCGTTATAGACTGGTGGTGGTGACTATGATGAATTGAGGTTTGACACACTATCAATAATAACCTCCTCCTTTTTGGAAGTCGGTTAAAAATACAAAATGTTTATTTCTGTACCAATCGTTTGTTTATTAGTTGTGATTGGAGCCTCCTTTTAAGCATGATGACGCCTGTGTTAGGAGACCCGCACTTCCATCGCTTTGGCTGTTTGTACAATTTTCAAAGAAAAAGATATTAAATAAGTTTTTAGTTCTGTATAATCATCTTATTAACATTATACTCTTATTATTAGCATTTTCTATGCTTAAATGGACACTCCTCGTCCTCGACATGCAATGTAAGCCAAATAAGTTAAATGAAATAAACTTATTTTTTTGTGTGACTAGCTAGGCCCCGCGGTTTCAACGATGTAATTCTCGATCCCGTGGGAATATCGGGATAAAAAGTATCATATGTCCTACTACTAACCCCAGGTCATGGTCTATCTATGTGCCAAATTTCATCCAAATCTGTTCAGCATTAAAATTTTTTTTTTTTCATTTCGCATTTGTAATATTAAGTTAGGATGGCCGAATGGTGACAGGGGGGTGGGTGAATCAACTTTTAAGGCACTACTTTCATGTCCCCTGAATAGAAGTGACCATATTTTTTAAATTTCTCTTCAAATTTTTAGATTGTTAACCTTAGCACATAATACGGTTTTTAATTACCACAGCAATATAATCTTTTTTTATAATTTAAAGTAAGATATACGAGATTTTTTGGTAACTCAGCGGAACAAAATCATTCTTCATACAAAAAATATTTGTCCCCAAGCCTAGGTGACGAAACAATTTATGAATTTTCTTTAAAAAAATATATGAAAACATTGAATACTTACGAAGAGTTTCGATTCAGAATCAAATAAGCTTTACATAAGAGTACGAAATTGTAGTTACTTTACATAAATAGTATTTATTTGACATCCCTAAACATTAGTCCCAAGTATTGTTAAAAATATCTGTTCTACTGCGTTATTGTAAACAAGTTGAAGACAATTTTCAAGAGATGGCGTCTAATTCAATGTCAGTAGAAGCGACTGTTGTCTAATAATTCGTCGGAGTGGTCCAACAAGACCGGCCTCACGTAACCCGCCTCTCAGTCCGCGGTAAGCTCTCAAGGAGTGCGCGTGGGTTTATTGCCGTTCTGCTGAGTTACGACGGAAATCACGGTGAGTTTTTTAAATATGTTGCTAATATTACGTTACAATGTGACCCATGCCGTCTGATTTCAAGGTCGTGACCTATTTTTTGGTTAGTTTCAATTGTGTAATTATTTATCGTCATTTTAAGCAAAATTTTCCCCTGCGTTATCAGTAACGCAAGATACTGTTCTCCTGAGTTACCGGTAACGCTAGAGATCTTTCTCTCACTTTACCGATAACGCCAGAGAATGTAAGGCAGAATGCCATAGCTAATTAGGGATATTTTCAGTGTTTTCTATTTTTCTGAGAGATTGATAATAGTTTATTTTGTCTCAGATCTGGGCAACATAAACAAAAATGCCGCTAAGTGCAGCTGAGAAACAGAAACGCTATAGAGAAAGACTAAAAAGTAATAAAGAAACGTACGACGAAGCGAAGAAAAAGCACCGAGAACGATATCATAAGTCTAAGAGATTAGTAAAAGATTTGACTCCTAAAGAAAAATATAATGCAAATGTGATATGGAGATTACGAAAACGACAACTTAAAGAACGAAAACGGGCTGTACAAAGTTTATTACAACAAACACCCCCCGACTCGCCTAGATCTGACTCCAGGTTGGAAAACTTTGTAGAATTAAACGAAACTCCACCACCAACCCCTCCCCATGCTATTCATCCACCAGTAACGCCACCACCAGCATCACCTACTCCCCTATGCGCATCGCTATTAGCTAGGTCACCATCGCTTTCAGCAAAATTAGGTCGAAAAAAAGTGAAAAAGGACAGGTCAAAAGTGCATAGAGAAAACGCAAAACTAAGGCAAGATAACAACTATTTAAGACGAAAGTACGAAAAATTTAAGAAAAGATATAACAGACAAATCGAAGCTGAAACCCACAAAGTTGAAAACAATGAAGACTTACGGTACAGAATATTGAGTGGTGCTATTAAGAAGACATTCAAAAAGACAAAATCTGGGAAAGAAAGAGACGTAATAAAGAAGATATTTGAAACTGTGGATGTCAAAGACTCACGAATGAAAATACAGATACTTAGAGAGAATTTAGGCGTTGTCAAAATTGTTAAAAGAAAAGAGAGCACAGATAAAAACACAGTATTAAAGAAGAAAATCAGGGAATTTTACTTGAGAGATGACATATCACGTGCAACAGCTGGTAAAAAAGAAACGCTCACAAAAGCAGGCATAAAGGCACAAAAAAGATTTATGCTAGACACAATGAAAAATCTGTTTAAAACCTTCATGAAAGAGAATCCTAATCTTCGTTGTTCTTACTTTTATTTTACCAAGAATAAACCTTTTTATGTCGTAAGTGCTTCTATCGACGCCAGAGATATGTGCCTTTGCAAAACTCATACGAACTTTGCGTTTAAAGCAAAAGCTTTAAAAGTAAATGGCATAACGGGCACTGATAATTTAAATCTTCTTATCGAATCAACAATTTGCAGTACTAACTCCAAAGACTGTATGTATGGTATATGCATTCAGTGTGTCAATAAAACAAATAGTTATTGTATTACAAATGTGAAAGATTCAATAACATGGCCAGAATGGGTAAGAAAGGAAGAAAAATACACAAAAGATGGAAAAAATCTTAAAACTATTAAAAACATAAAAGAAAATAAAAATGAAGAAGCAGGTACATTTTTAAAAATATTTGAGAACGACCTTGCAGCATTTAAAAAGCACGTGTTTAATATTAAGACACAATTTAAAAATTTTCGTTGTTGTCTTGAATGTATTCGCTCGAACGAATGCGTTGTGGTCGCAGACTTTAGTGAAAATTATAGTTGTAAGTATAGCCAAGAAGTACAATCACATCATTTTGGAGGATCACGCAAACAAGTTTCGCTTCACACGGTTGTGGTCTATACTTTTGACAGTGATGCTGCAAGAGGTTATACAGTCAATTCTTTTTGCAGCATTTCCGCATCAAACAATCATCAACCTGCCGCCATTTGGTGTCACTTAGATCCAGTATTAAAATGGATAAGATCTAAATTTGATACTGTCGACACCGTGCATTTCTTTTCGGACGGCCCGAGTACACAATACAGACAAAAGCAGAATTTTTACTTGATGTGTACGAAGTATTATGATTACGGGTTCTCTTACATGACGTGGTCATTTTTTGAAGCTGGCCATGGGAAAGGCCCAGCTGATGGTGTTGGAGGCTTTCTGAAAAGAACAGCAGATAAAATTGTAGCCAATGGTGATGATATTTCGGACGTTCTACAATTCTATGATAAGATGAATAACGTCAGCAAAATAAAACTATATATTATCGATGAAAAAAAAATCGAGGACCAACATAAAGCCTTGCCAGTCAATATTCCAAGGCTTGTAGGGACCCTAAAAGTTCATCAAGTATTTTCGACCTGCTATGGTAAATTAAGATTTAGGGACTTAAGCTGTTTCTGTGAGACGGGTAGTCCGGAAGGAAGAGGATTCTGTATGTGTCTCAATCCAAAGGCATACGATATCGGAGTGTCCTATGATGCAGAAGTAATTGGACTGAGTGCTTCCATTCCTGACTTGACGAATGATGAGACTTTGTCGAACAATTCAATAATAAAAGAAAGAATTGATCTCATGGCTACGAACGCTAATGTGGAGCTCACAAATCGTAATCCGACATCAAAAATGCCGCCAGACTTGGAAACTGCGTCAGATGATGACGATGATGATGATGAACCCATAAGTAACCTAAAAATTGCAAAACAATTACAGGATATGACGAACAGACACCGAAGAATATATGACGCAATATATGGTGGCTCTTCATCGGACGAAGAATTGCCATGTGGCAGTCATGACCAAAGTACGAAGATTGGACGTGGAGATTTTTTGTTAGTGAAGGTTTACGTAGACGCATCTATAAACAAATCATACACTTATGCGTGCAAAACATTGACTGATGTTGAAGAAGACGGAGAAGTAAAAGTAATGTTTTTACGAGTAGTGGACGAAAACGCCAAACGTTTCCGTTTGGATGAAAAGGATATTTCTTACGTGGATTATGTAAACATTATCCAGAAATTACCGGCACCAGACATTATCAGGAAAGGACATCGCTCGTATTAGCAGTTCGAAAAGTCGGTAGATGTGTTTGAAAAGAAATAAAAGACTAATTATGTTAAACTTACTTCAATCAAGGTTCCTATTAGAATAATTCAGCTTCTCTGTGATCTCGTTTAATTTTAAGTTTTGTTTATTTTAGTAGATTTGTTTTTATAATTGTGTAAGTACCTTTCAAAAAAGTGATTGGACAAGTTGATTTAAATTGTTATTATTATCATTACACACATCATATTGCTGTTATTACTTTTTAGATAGTCTAGAATTCTCAGGCGTTACCAATTTTTCTCTGGCGTTACTACTATGTCCCTTAATTTGTGTAAGGATTTTTGAATATAGCTTATGTCAAACTGTTATTACATTATTAAATACTTTTCATTAGCAAACCTCAGGGTTAGAATTCAACTTAGAAATATGTAATGAATGACTGATTACCTAATACAGCGATTTCCCTAAAAGTATAGCATTTAATTATGAACAAAGTAACGCAGTGGACTATCAAATGTCTCTATTAGTTGGTACCGTTATTATAAATTAAGGTTGATTATTTGGAAGACTTTATTTTAAGTTGAAATAAATATTTACTATTTTAGTTTTGCAGTATATTTAGTTTTATTTCAAATTTCCATAATTTCAAAAACGTAACTCAGGAGATGATTTTAAGACACGGGCACCAACTTTTCAAAAAAAACTCATGAATACTAACATAAATGTCGTGGCCAACTATATAATCTAAAAGTAAGACAAACTATTTAATACATAACACTTTATTTTTGTAAGTTTTCGTTATTTTATTTTTTAGTTTTACTATTGCAAAACATTTTCAAAGTAGTGCCTTAAAAGTTGATTCGCCCGGGTATGTAAACAGACTTTAATTCATCGTGAATTATTGACAGAGTCTATAACATAGGAAACCAGTTTTTTTCCGTTATAATAGTCGAACATTTTGCTTACGTCATTCGTTAACCCCACCTGTAAATAATTGTAAGGCAAAGGGGAACTTCAGAACAACAAAATAACAAAAGCTGTTTGGGTAACTGAAACTAGTACCTAACTATAGACGTATTTATATTATATACTGCGCAATACTGTAGGTATCTAACTACCTACATAGTACTTATGTTGTTTGTAGGCTGCTGCTAACGTTTGTTCTTATATACAAGTATATATTTCGTGTAATTTTTGGCCATATAATAAATGTTACGGCTCCCGCAACCAGGCGCGACGCGACTGCAGTAGACAGAATCGGGTCGCACCGTCGCGTCACGCCCGTCTGTGGGCACTGGCCTTAATTTGGAAATTGAGAAAAAGTTGTGAAGTAGACACTGGTAACTGATGATCACAGGAAAGAAAAAAACCGGCCAAGTGCGTGTCGGGCACGCACAATGAAGGGTTCCGTAGTTGGGATGAATTTATCCCAAAAACAAACTTTACATTGTAGTTGAAAATCCTATCCACTCATACATCGACATAGGTACGTCACGGTCAATTCGGTGACTGCAAGTAGGTATAATCGCAAAAAAAAAAAATGTATTTGTGAATTACCGGGTATCGAAGATTTTCCTTTACTTGTGCTGTGATGATTTTAGGTCAACGGGAAGTACCCTATTAGGTTTTGATTTATTTGAGAGTATCAAAAGGTTTCGTAAAAATGGCCGTATTTTTTTATTGCTTTGACTTAGAAGCTTGATTATTTTAGAGCTCCAAGGGCCCATAGACCTACGTATTTGATATTAATTTCAACTTGATACCTCCACACTTTTCTGAGAAAAAGGGACTTGACAGACAGACAGATAGACGGACAACAAAATTATCCTATCCGGGTTCCGTTTTTTTCTTTTTGAGGTAAGTACCGAACCCTAAAAACGTCAGTTCTGATCAGGAGCAATCGTGTACTGTTTACTTACTTACTGTACCTAAACTGTGTTTAAATTTTCAAATAACTTCTCCCGCTCTGGGCCCAGCCTTCTCCCGCTAAAACCCACCGTTTCCTTCAAATGCCTGTGTGCCAGGGCCACGATATGGGATTTCGGACAGGCTCGTAACCCTGGCAGGAAGTAACTACCTAGCCTAGCTTGGTGAATATGGTGAGCTATTTCTGTAAGTAGTTTTGTACAAACACTTTCACACGTCAATCGTATTTTAAAAAGTAGACGAGTTCGGCGTTTCCTATCTGATTACTCTATCTTGGTCAGATCATAAATGAAGACCATGTAGATTGGTTTCTGAAATGGTCTTTTGATGAAAGAACCACACAGATTGAGTGGACCTATCCAGTCAGTGCACGCATTTGTCAATAATCGTTCTAGAACGTTATTTTGTTAGTAGGTACTATGACAGGCTTTGTGACGCTGCGCTGACGACGTTATAGGTAGATTTTATTAGTACTGAATTAGGTATTGACAGGTACTGAGTACTGCTACGCGGATGGGTGACCGACAATGAGACGAGGTCGAAATACGAATACCTATACCATCTGTATCAGGCGACGATAAGTCGTCTTATTTGATATTAACGAGTTATCACTTTTAGCCACGTCACTTTTAATAGGAAATCTATTACGAGAGCCACTTGAACTGAGAGGAAAGGGGTTTTGAGTGCCACCGAACACTATCTCAGTAATTTAACGCATGAACGAAAATAACCTCATGATCTTGACAACACTGGCTGTTTTATGTGTGGGTGTTGTGTTTAGAAACTACTTTTCTCAACCTATTTTGAGGTTCTTAGCTTTCTTTGTTGTCTTTTCACTATTTTCTAACTGGCCAGACATTTCAGTAACGTAGTTCGAGGACTACTCTCTGCAGATTTATATTAGGAACGGGCAGTGCTAGCAGGTCGTTTGTCGTTGGCGCTGCGACTCCGCGAGCCCTGAACAGTTATAGGCCTACGGCAGCGGTCGAGGCTGGCCGTTCACACCACAACCCAGTTACAGACGCACTACTGATCGATACATGGTGCTGGTGTCGGATGCACAGCTATTTTAATGTTTGGCCAAAGGGCATTCCAAGATAAAAATAACGATGCGCGACCACCGGCGGGTGTCGCGTCAACTTATCTTGAGCTTATCATGGCTTACATAAGCTGGAGCCAGCACGTGCACCACCAGGGCACCACGCCGTGCCTCACGCCTTTATGTAACTACACTTTACAAGACTTTAGAAAACTGACGCCGCGGTTATTTACGCAGATACCTCTGAAACTTGGATTTCGATGACGGAATAGGAAAAGTAGGGGAACTTTTGAGATTGTTTTCACCAGATTCTACCACGTCTAACGGTCAATGTGCATGAACCTACGCTGTATATTATAAAAATAACGTTCTAGTACTCACCTTAGAGCCGAAAACAGACGTGTGAGCTCCCAACGGGACTTAGTTCACGGATTACAAGCACGGACACGCAACTCACACTCAAATATCACAAGATAGAAACAAAACAGACGGTCACACACCACTCCCTACAATAATCTATGCAACACAGGACTTTTTACGTAAAATGACACGTTTAGAGTTTTCGAAAAGTCCATTGAACTGTTTCGGTAGAAATTTACGTCCAGCGAAATTATAGGTACGGAATGGCAACGCTGTATAGGCGACGTGTACATTGCGCGGCGCGGCCGCTACGCGGCGCCGCGGTCGGAGGGGGGCGGAGCCGAGCGGGACGCGGCGGGCGCGCGAGCGAGACACCGCTACGCACCACGACACCACGTCGCAATAATATTTTTTTTCACGGTGTACTTATGGGATTCTATGTCGAAACTGCAACTGTTTAGATGGCGAAGACATTAGCGGATGGTGGCGAGTGGAGTGGCGACTGGTGACCTTTTCAGCGTATCGCGTCACCGCGGGCGATAACGCGAGGTCGTCGGTCGAGCGCGCGACGTTGCCAACTCGCTGCGGCATTCGAGCCCACGTTTCCACAGATTACGAAAGTCGGCGAAATCCCCGTGGCCCTTTGATACCTGCCTAACGAACCTAGCCCTAGACACGCGGAGCCATGCGCTAACCTACATACAGACAAGCAAATGGTCGGCGTTACACAACACGCAGTCACTTCGACTTTACATTGTAACTTTCATGCGAATGGTGCAAAATGAGAGTTATTACGATGGCTTACCCCCTATGGCGCCGTTCCAGGTTTCTCAATTTTTGCGAAATAGGACACCCCAGGGAGGAATTAGGTAGCTTCAATGCAGTAGTCTGTGCTTAGTAAGCCGGGTTAGGTAGGTAAGTACCTACCTATAAAGTCCCTATGTGTATGTGCTATTGCGCCGTACCTAGCTATTAACATTTTACTGAGCCATGCTCTAAGTATATATAGATGTTTTAACAGCAGTGCTCACGAAGAACTTTGTGTATGGAACGTGCTCGCTTAGCTTTAAATCAGTTGGTAATATTTTATGAGCATAATGGTTGGATCTAGAGAGCTGTTAGCGAAGGGGGCACTCCACAATGTACAGTACGGTGGAGCACACAGCACAACAACTTTGATAACGTATTGTCATTGAACATTGTGTTAAGGCTTCTACATACTGGCGCGACTAGTCGCGCGACGCGACACGACACAAAGGCACCGCTCGTCCTGCGACACGCGGGGCCTTTGTGCCGTGTCGCGTCGCTCGACAAGTCGAGCCGGTATGTAGAAGCCTTTATGTGGTGGACTCGCTTAGATGCCTAGGTATATGTATGTTGAACGTAGGTACTCATAAGTAAAATCAGACTTGAGCATACCGGTAGATACCACTACGAGTTAACTATTGTAATCCTAAAGATAACAAGCGAGATAATTATGCAATAATAGATGACGTAAACGTAATACAGTTACTCGTATCAGATAAAAATATGATTTCTTTGCGATAAATTAAAACTGTAAATTCAAATTCATATTCATAATTTTTATTTGCATTCCATAATGTTTGAAGGTGTTACAAATTTACAATGGCCTAAAGCTAAGTACAATAATTACGGGTCCTGTAGCCGTAGGTCACAGCAAAAGGTACCTATGACTATAGGTAATAAAATAAATTCTTAAAATAAAATAAAAATAAAATTAGCATTCAACAAATTTTAAATACTTAGACTAAAAATCAGCCGCAGCAGCGCAGATGTGAACTTATTTCATTATGTTGATTGTCTTTCCTTGAAACAAGTATGAGTCAAAGAATTATTATGACAATGTAATGATTAGGTACTTAGGTAGTATTGCCAGTTGTGCCAGTTTCCTTATTGTATTGGAAAATATTTATTACTAGCTTTTGCAAATGAATTCGTACGCGTGAAACTTGTTTATTAGCATACAATATAAATATTATAATGGCCCAGGATAGCCTTTACCAGAAGTGGTCATGGTATTAGTGGTTCAGCAGCCTAATATCATCAGGATGATGCCGGAATAAAGCAGTTCGTCGTGGACGTGGTACAACAGAGGCTCCCTTCACATCTTCTTCTGTCATCAGAAGACAGCCGCCACGTACCATCGATGCGACGACGCAAGGACGACGCGCGACGCTCTGCTAGAGTGACTGCCACGCCAGTGTCACTCTCTCAGATTATAGAAAGAAGCAGATAGACCGCGCGGAACAATAAAGTGAGGCCCGTTTGTAGACATGTGTGCGTTACAGCCACGTGACAGCACTATAAGAACAGGTGCCTCTATGTGTGTGTACGGTTGCCAGGAGAATGAAAAAATTAGCCATAATATTTCATTACATGAAAAAAAAGAAGTATTTTTTTTCTTAAATCTGTTGTTTTTATTAACAGTATACGTCAGATTAACAATACCCATACAAACGATACATTTGCGATGTATTTTTATTTTGAGACACCAACATTTTATTGTTTTTGGTAGCTATATTTACTTTATGGTGACGTCATATAACCCATGATATAGCAAATCGACTGATGTAATAAGTATTATAAAATCCATTAACTAGTTACACTTACGAAGACACATACATACTTATTTATTTATCAACGTAATAACCAGAAAAGGCGATAAATATTATCTACTATTATCGACATAAATATTTTTGTAAATCGATACTCCTGTATCCTATACTTATTTCCTAACTTAGGGGTAAATGTTTCAATATAAACTAGCAACACCGAATGATTTTTGTTAAGGTTTTGTGTTTCAAGATGTCACTAACAATAAACACGTAAAATAAATCCAAATAGACAAATAACCAATATTTTACTTATGAAAGATACTCCAACTTATTTCTTTTGTTTTTGGGATCAGTTTTTACAATGTTTAAAAATACAAGACGGCATTATTCTGAAATTATCTGTTAGAGCCCGTGACGTACTAACGATGCGACGCTTCGTGCTGTACTGAATCGAGAGTGTATTCGCTTTTCAATTTGTATTTGCTTTATTGGCCGCACTCTCGGTGTTCCGCGCGGTCTATCTGCTTCTTTTCTATAATCTGAGGTCACTCTTATCCGAACTTTTCGGTGATTTCAGTAATTTTCAGTAATTTAATAAAAATTTCAGTAACAAAAATAGCGAAGCAAATGGCGCCGTCAAATATGTCGTATGACACTCGGATCGGCAATAGGTACTGTAGCTTCCTGCTTCCCATTAGTGAAATAATTTTCGGAATCGGCACCTTAATTATTGCGTAACACAGTTTGAATCACAATCGGAATGATTTTGAAGTATATTGCTAATATTTGCTTCTTATGTTAGAAAAAATTGTTTGCTCAACAACGTTAATAACGCAAAACCCGCGGATCAGTAGGTCCAAAGATTACCCCTTACAAAGAAACTCATAAAATTTTTATAATAATATATTATTAGGTAAGTATAGATAAATTAGGTGTAAGTAATTTTTCGTCGCAGCTTAATCGTCAGTCAAAGATTGAACAGCCATCTGCATAGTGATGATGAGATTCGCATTTGTTAAACACTAATGTCCGTTTTCACTAACACTACCGGCCACACCTAAATGACCGCCTCAAAAAGCGTTCTGTTGGATTTTCAACTTTCCAAAAGCGTGATTTTATTTAGGCATTCATTTAAGTATCGCCTAGTGTCACTGAAAACCAAAGAGAATTGAGGATTTATAGTCATTGCTGAAAACGGACGGCTGGAAACCATTTGCAAACAAAAGTTTATTAAGGTAGGTAAGGTAGGTTATAAGTTATTTTCTGATGTAGTAGGTATCATCCAGCTGCTGCCCGCAGATTCACCCAAGTGGCTTTTTCTAAAATAAAAGCCTAGGTTGCTCCTTATAACATCAGATGCCAGTTAAAGTCCCGTCAAAGTCCAGCCGTTTCGGAGATTATCCGGAACAAACAAACAAACAGACAGACACACAGACAAAAATGTAAAAAAAAATAATTGGTATAAGAAGTACCGTAGATATATACTTTCGCGTAGAGCGTTTACGACTAAAGGCTTCTACATACCAGCGCGACTTGTCGCGCGACTCGACACGGCACGAAGGCCCCGCGTGTCGCGGGACGAGCGGTGCCTTTGTGTCGCCTTTACGGCATTTCATACAAACTTTCAAGCCCTTGTTTTTCGAAATGACAGAACCGATTTTAATAAAATTTCATACGCGCAGGATACAAAGGTCTAAAAAGTTAGTTATGAACATTTTCGAAAAATAGTGTTACTGCCAAATTAGACCGCTTTTAATTTTCCATAGAAACAGAGATTTCCAGTTACATATCTGTTTTTAAATAAGACATTGCATTTAATAAAAAGCTGTTATTTTGACATTACAAACAGACATTTCAATTTTATTTATTAGTGTAGAAAAAAGTTTATTTCAGAACGTTATTTCAGTGTATGACTGCAAGTCTACTGCGGTGACACTAAAAGTGTCAGGATAGGCTATTCTTGTGTGAGCAGCAGACCACACACGATTTTCGCAGAAAAGCTGGCCCCAGCTGGGTAGTTAAATCCAAAGATGAACCATAGACATCACAATGTAGGTAAGTACTAGCCATAAAGTAGTAGAACTCTTGTGTGAATAAGCTTCATTGCGTTGTTGCTAGAAGCGACCATGAGGATTGAGGAAATAGATGTTGATGTCAGCATTTACTTAATGATTTCTATTTTCTTAATGTCTCTCGGCAAACTTCGTGTTTCGTGAAATCGTCACAATCGTCAGTCATCGGATTTTTGTAGTTCACACGGAAATCAAAACAAAACAACAATAAAATATTGTTCTGAATTCAAATTATTAGACACGATTTTGGACATGGAAATTAGCATTCGTTTGTATTCGGAAATGTGATGACTGATGATTGCCGAGAGACATTAAGGATATAATGTAGAAGCACTGTAAGTAACTAAGTTTGGTATCAACGTAAAACGAGCAAAAGAATTTGGAGCCATCTATAAACCCACAAGCCCTCAAGCCTTGTGGGTTTATAGATGGCTGAAATATCTACTTTTTTTTAAATTAAATGTCCCATTATGTAACCGTAGGTTCTTATTTAAATACATAAAATTAAACAGAGCTGTCTGTCATAAGTGTGTATAACATGGCATAAAATACAAAATGTAAAAAATATGAAATTAAAAGCGCATTTTTCTCGTCCGTTTTGACTTTTGAGTAGGGTAACCACGAGACAGGCTGATACATTGGCATTTCGCGTTCTGTCTGCCAGACAGTCTGACAGTCAAACTGACGTTCGAAGCGTTTCGATTTCCTGCTTGCACGCATTCTGTCGCGGATGAAATCTATTCGAAAAATAGGAAATATCTACCAATTAATTGATTCCCAAAATATAACATAATTATTTACATTATCTATAACTTAAAAAAAAAATTAAGTTCTTTCTACGAATTTGCTTATTTGCAATTTATTTTTAATTTGCAATTTGCTTAATTGTAGAAGTTTAACGACTTTAGATAAGATTTTTTTAAATCACATTAAGCGAAAAATGAAGATAATACTTGGGTATATGAAATTGTACACTGGGAGGTTTATGCAAACTGTATTTCCCGGAATCTATTAAGTAGCCATTAATTATGAGAAATTCAATTTTACCCGCCATAATAATTTAAAAAATTGCGCCAGACCGACTAGCGCCATCTACCTATTGGCACAAACAGCTCGATTATTCTTCGTTACGTAATATTGCGTACCATTTCTACGACTGATATTAATTATAATGTTGCAATAAAACCATATCTAATACAATTCAAACAACTTGGCTTGTATCCAGAGCGTTGTGTCATTGTGTCCCTAGCTTGTGTTAAAGAGCAAAAACTAGACAGTGCTTGTAATTATGTTATAGCGGTTGTCTAGAATCGCGTAACTTGCCGACATGCCGACGACTCTGATGGAGTTGCTGCTTGGCATTACCGAGAGCTTTACGTAGCTAAGTAAACCGGTAAATCTAAAACGGAACAACAGAAAACGGACAAAACATGAGAAAGTTTAGAAGCCTATCATCAGTTGAAATCAGCCACCAGCTTTATCTAAACTCTCAAAACCGGCCTAACATAGCCAGAACTTTCGATCTAACAGAGCTAGCCTTATTTAACTTTTTCTTCTTATCTGAACTCCTCGCTAACTGAACACAACGCGGGCAAACTCAAAGGACCAGCTAGCATGCCGTAATTATATTACTCCTTTGTTTACTTTCGACCAAGCGAACGCTCTTAGTCATGTATGCTGTTTATAGACATACATACAATCGTGTTTTATTGTCATATCAAAACAGAAGCTGGAAATACAAATAGAAAAGACATCGGTAGCTTGTATGACTTGTATCTTGTATCACCACTAACAATAAAAGATCTCGTATATGTGGGGTGTGACCGTGTGAGGATAGGAGATGCCTCGCACTTTATTCATTTTTGTAACCAGTCGTAAAAAGAAAACAAAGCTATGCTGTCACCGAAGCCATGTACAACATTGGAGTAAAAAAATAAGGTCGAGAAAAATACCATTATTAATTCTCGATTCTGAAAGAAAAAGATGAATGAATATTGTGTAATTTCAATCAAATGTTGGGTAATACGCGGTACAAAGTTACAAATATACTTATTTTTTTTTTTTTTTTTTGGGTGGGAAATTATCAAATAACTTCTCCCGCTCTGGGCAGAGCGGGAGGGCGTGTCAGACTCTTACTGACTAAAACCCACCCGTGTTCCTTCATTTGCCTGTGTGCATACCCGACATACCTATTCAATTCTATTAAGCAAATTAGTTCGACTTTTAAAATTCAATGGAAGTGGTAAAAACCCATTGACTTTTTTACTTTCATTGAATTCTTTTTCTCGATTGCGTTGAATTTGGAGACCTGGAAATCGTGTTGATAATATTCTAGATCTCTATTATTTTTGTTAGCGCTCTTTTATTTTTGATATCTAACATTTTTCTTCTCGCTTTCTGAGGAAGTGATTTCGTGAAAAAGGACGAAAGTGTGTAACAGGAAGTGACACCTTGAGCATGGAATTAGTGTACTCATGGAGTTAGTAAGTACTATATGTATAGGTTGTATGTAGAAGGGGTTGAATTTCGACCAGTGGGCCACTAGTCATTAATAATAATTATTCGATTAAATATTTCAGTATAAAATTAACCTATTTTTTTTTTTTAAGCTTATTACCAAGGTGAGATGTCAGAGGTTACGCATCTTAATTATGCGATTACTGTAAGGTTTTTTCCTATAGTTATCAACAGTCCTAGTTCACTTGTTTTTGGCATCCTCAACGATCAGATTTTTGTTTCTTTTCGGATATCATGGTGTTTTGTTCCTACCAACTATCAAAGCTTTTGCTTCTGCAGACATTATAACATAAATATAATGAGGAGACTGTGTCGCTAGAATACTCGTCTCTGCTTTCTATTTGCATAAATAATTATGAACACAGCCCAAACATTGTACCTATCATAGTTGCATGTTTCCATAGAAACTAACCACAGAGCATGCATAATTGTCTATGCTAAACTAGCACTCCTTTCAATTCCACTCGTATGTATATATTTAAAAGTAACTATGGCTTATACTTATAACTCGTTGAGTCTAGAAACTGCTGAACATAATAAAGCGTGTATAGTTAATTGTATGTAACTGCAAGACCAATTAAGTGTACGGAAACGTTATCACATCTTCACGCTGAGTTGGATGCAGTATCGTGTATTCAATTACATACAAGAACACCACACATACATACATGCCAGTGTGGGCACGAAGCCTGTTAAAAAAACCGGCCAAGTGCGTGTCGGACCAAGCACAATGAAAGGTTCCGTAATTGGGATGAATTTATCCCAAGAACAAACTCAACATTGTAGTTGAAAAACATGATCCCCCATACATTCCAACTGCAAATGTAAGTTTGTACGCACAATATTGAGTGATTTACCATGTTATTTTAAGATCACAGACTTCTTATAGGTTTTCCTGTAATCTATAAGTAAAGAACTATTTTCCATATTTTTATAAAAAAAATATGCTCACTAGTTTCGGAGTTATGGGGAGAAGTTGGTAATTTTTCATCTATTTTCTTAAATAATTATCAAAAGTATGTATTTTAAAATTATAAAAAAAAATATACATGAAATCCCTAAAACAAGCCCTTTCATTTGATATGTCACACGGTACATTTCTAATTTGCCCCCCAAAAGTGACCTCCATATTCAAAATTAATTTATTTACAAAACACATCCGTGTTTGGGTCACAGAAGTTCATATGAGTACCAAATTTCAACTTAATCGGTCTAGTAGATTCAGAGCAAATCAGCTGTGACAGACGGACAGACAGACACACGAGTGATCTTATAAGCGTTCCTTTTTTCCTTTTGAGGTACGGAACCCTAAAAACTGAGATTTTATCGCACAACGGACAAGCAGTTTTATTTATTCTCAAGTACCTAGCCTGTTTATTTACTTTTACTAGGTACTCGTGGAAGGCTCCAGTAAGTTCAAACATTGGCTTGATCCAACTTAGCTAAATGGCTAGTTTTCGCTTGGCCGCGAATGCTGTTCTCTTTATTTATTTATTTATTTATTTAAAAGCACAGCCACATCACATACATTAAACTTATGCTAGAAATAATTATAATACGAGTAACTAGAGGACTAATGTACATGACAATTACGGCGTACATAGCATTGGTTACAATATCTTGCTGCCTTTATACTAAACTAAACTAAAACAGACCAACGTAAATAAGACGGCTACAAACAAAAAAAAAAAGTTAAGAATAAAAACATTAAAACAACAAGAAAAAAAAATTAAGAACAACTTGGCAAGGATAGCGTGATTTTCTTTCTGAATCTCAGTAGCTTGTCGCTGAATATATCTATACTCGGAATTTTAATTCGATTCCAGATTTGACATTAGCTACTGTCATTTTGTGAAATAATGATACCACATATAATAGTGTAGTGATGAACACAAAAATCGATAAACAATAAGTGTGTGTGCCATCAGTGTGCCAATTAAAGACTAAATTATTGATTTTTATTTAAATAAATACATAATTATTCATAATAATTATTTATTAATTAGTAATCGCTGCTCTATTTTATAAAAAGTTAATATTTTTGTTTTTATATTAAAAACAAAACTTATAATAAAAGAGCCTAAAGTCAACGCCATGAGACGAGATAAATTTCATACTTTGGGATTTAAAACTTTAACTGAAATTGCGTATGGTTCAGTTTCCATTGCAACTAAAATTATTTTATGACGTTTAGCGATAATTTCTTCATTCATAAATCAACTTAGATATCTTGAGTTTAAAGTTGATAGTTGTATAATTTGCAATTTTATGTATTTATAGCTTCTCATGACGGTTACTTTAGATAGTTTAATTATTACCATAATACATCTATCTGTTTTATTTGTCATGTTCCTTCATGATCACATTTTTTTATTTATTTCACACACAATTATAAAAGAAAAGTCTCAGATCGTTAATTAATCGTCAAAACTAAATTATCGGTTCAGAAATATTTAATTTCCTGATATACTTAGTTTACGAGAGTAAAATTATAAACGAGAAGAATCGATCTGGAAATATTCCATTTCCATATCGAATAATTTCGCAACGTCACTATTTAGTACTTGTCATAACGTTGCAACACTGAAATTGTCAAATCTGGAATCGAATTAAAATTCCTAGTATAAGTCAGGTATGTTTAGCACAGTATTATTGTATTCGTTGCTCATTCGTATAACTGGAGACTGTAAACCTAAATTAGTTTTTACAAAAGGTGTATCAAATACCCTTTTAATTTTTTTGGCCCTTGGGTAAATTCTTGGAACTGCTAAGGAAACACTTTGCAACAGGGAACTGCACTGTATTTTTCCATTAATTAATTTATGGAGGAAGCATAAATCTAGCAGACGTCTGCGATCGCGAAGGGTAATCATTTTAAATTTTTTTAAACTAAAAATTTTTCTCTTTGGTACAATTCCAAACATTTACTATTGTACCGAAGCCATAGGCATACTCTTGCCAAGCTTAAACAAGTTAACTTATTTCTTTTAATTGGTAATGGCAGCGGCCATGCTCCGTTTTTACGTAACGGTAGTTTTAAATTGCGTAGGATTAATTACACCAAATTTTTCATCCACACGAATACCTAAATCATTCGTTTTCCTGTGGTAATGAAAGTTGCGAAATCCAAAACCGATTCACGTGGAAACTCTACCAGCTGTTTTTCTTATTCTTCTACAAAGATCAACAGGGCACGAGGCACGAGTACGAGTAAAAGTAGTACGTGTCGCTCGCGTTGGCGGGCGAAAATCAATGTAGCCCAAAGAAAATTTAGTTGGAGGGCTGCTCAGGCCGTTATAGTAATTACAGCTGCGAGTAGGACTTCCGCGAAGGTCGTCACCCCGGGCCGCCCCACCCCAGGCAGCGCCCCGCCCGCCCCGTATCGCCCCTCTCACCCCATACCACACTAGACTCACCAACATTCACGTGGCAGACTAACATGACACGTGGATTTGCGCCGTGTAATTTAAAGCTCGAAACATTGAACGGGAGTTCTGAAGGTCTTACCTAGGGATTTGTTGACGTCCTAACTAGTATATTGTTAAGGTATTAAAATTAATCTATGAGAATTATTACTTACAATGAAAATATTCTCGTTGAGCATGAGAATATTGTTTGAGTAATGGAATACTTATAAAAAAAACTATGAGTAAATAATACCGTGTAGATTCTACACGGTATTATTTACTCATAGTTTTTTTTATATTCCATTTAGAAAAAACTAAAAATATCCGCAGAAAAACAGTAGCATGGTTACAGTAACCGAGCGGGTGTGGAAACTGGAAGGTGCTTTTATTTCTAAAATAAACAAACGAATAGCTGTCCTTTAGAATTTACGCAACCCGTTCATGATGGAGATCTTTTTAAAATGTTATAATATTTTGTATCTACATAAATGTCGGTCGGCTCATAGCTGTTCATTTCCGAAACCGGGTACACAGCAGGCTTTGCGACATTTGTTTTTGTAACAAGTAAAGAAAAAAAAAAAAAAAACAATACTAAGTGAAAATTAACTTGTCGGTATTGTTTTCGTTTTTTGGAATCGAATTCCAAAATTAAAGTTATTTTTCACTTTGTAGTGTTTTTTGGAAGTCGTTCTTTTTTTTTCACTTTTTAGTTGTGGTTTTTATCCCACACCAAATCGTATACTTACCACTACTTGCTATGTAAAAAACAGGGAAAAGAAGTTTTATAATATCATCAACATACACCAAATGCACTTAATGAAATTATTAAATCAAAAACTTAATAAAAAAAAGCTAATCTAATAAAATAAATATTGGACCACCGCGCAAGCTTCCTCTACCAAATGAAAAAAGAATTTTCAAAATCGGTACATAATTGATGAAAATATCGATGAACATATTATACATAATATATATAAAAATAAAATAAAATATATAAACAAGATGTCCCAGAATTAACGCACACTACCAAACACCCCAATTAGAATAATATTATGTTTTAATCATAAAACATAAAATAAAATTTTACTATCATGTATTCACACTCATTAATTCAATAATCACATTCACATTCATTAATTCTCTTAATGTATGTTTGTACTTAAATTAGTGAACAGTATTTATTTTTATTTTATGTAGGTATTTTGTTTTCTCTTCTACTCTTACACACGTTGTCAAAGTCAAATTATTTATTTCAAATAGCACATAAGAGAGGCACATTTGAACGTCAAAATTTACAAAAAAAATAGAACTGATTCTAGTTGCCCCCCTTCCAAAAGGTAGGTAGTTTCGTATGGAGAAGAATGGGCAAGAAACTCCACCGTTACTCTTTTAAAAATGTTATACAATATTTTGTTTAAGTACAGACGCCAGCAGGTCAAGCTACCCGAAACTGTCAAATTTTCCCGATCAACCTTGAACCTTATGCTGTAGGGATAAAGTTGAAAGTCTATTAAAGAAATTTGACAGATTGTGGTAGCTTGATGTGCTGGCGTCTGTACATTGATTATAAGATTATATGTGAAGACAATGCACCTAGAATAATTAAAAATAAAGCAATGAAAAATAACTTAATTATGAGGTAGATACATGGTGCTCACATATTACAAACATCGTAAAAGTATATGTTTTCCTAAAAAAATTAAAATAATAAGTCAGTTTATGAGGCTACGTAATCAATCACAGAATGTAAAATAAATGTCAGAAAAATAACAAATTCTACCATTAAAAAAGCAACCAGTTTGATTTTGTCTAGACTCTAGACTCTAGATTGTCCTATCTACATCTGTTTGTCTACTTGCCTATCGCAGGTATTCTGAAAGAGATTTCTTTAGAATTAGAAATAAGCATCACCTTTGTACGTTATGTTTCTGTTCCTTTCTTCTTGTTACTATGTGAACATAAACTGTTAAATAAATAATTTATTTATTAAGTTATACTGGGTGAAAATTATGGTCACATTGCAAATCTAAGCTGGTCTAGCATGGTAGGCTTTTTGGTTGGCAGGCATGGTAGGTTGTTTTGTCTGTACAGCGGAAGTATGACTGTGATTTACGTAGTTTTAATTACTTTTTTTTTTTTTTTTTTTTTTCCTTCTGGCTTCGCACGGTTTGTGCATTTAGCCAATGTCAAGTTTTAGTTCTTATATAATATTGATGAAATGAATTATAAATGCATGATGATGATATCCCCGCCCACTCCCCTTGAGTTTCAGTAAAGATGTGGCACTTTACTGAGTCCTCACGCGGACTTCTTGAGAGAACTTGAAGTGAAGTTGCACTGTTTTGTTTCATTTGCCTACACTAGGCACGTTCACAAACACTTAATGGTTAATAATCCACCATTATTACACATTAATATTCGGCTAAACACAAATTTTGAAAAATTAAACAAACTGCTGAACATGACGCTTCACTTTCCCGCCAAGAAGTCGTTTTAATTACTTTTGGATAAAATAAAGATCCTAGGGATAAAAATACCTTTTTTTATTGTTTTTTTGTTTAGGATGGGTTTGCTCTTGACCTTAGTCTAGGGCAGAGATGACAGAGACAAAGTTGAAAAAAAAACAAAAAAAAAACCTTTATGAAAAATGACAGGAATCGATTCAGTAAACGATTCTGAACAAACTACTTTCATACGTGACACGTTGTTTATTATACCTACATACAAATTGAGAACCTCCTCCTTTTTTTGAAGACGGTTAATAAAATATCTAAAATTATAAAATCAACAAATCCTTCTAAATTCGGCCGGTACCTACGATTTTTTATTGGGTTTCGGGATCACAGATCCAATTCTAAAGTTACTTCCCAGTTTCATACAAAAAATATCGATAGGTAGGTACTCATTCAAGCAAGCGTGGAGAGCGGAGACCTATTCTGCCGTCATAAGGAAAAAGGGCACAACTAACATATTTTCTGAAATTGAGTTATATAATACATATCCGGAATCAGAAAAAAAAGGCCCATCTGCCAATATTTTTTGTACAATTTTAGGAACAAGATAAACAAAAATACCGTAAGCCTAAAAGGCACAACTGAGTCACTTTTTAATTTGTTGTACGTAAAAAGAGCACATCTGACTCAAAAAAGTCACATATGCATAGATGTGGCTTTTATTGTATCACGATAAATATAATTTATTTACTTGAAAAGGCATAATTGACCTGCGTTAAATATTAAAGGCATAACTACCAGAGATGTGCCCTTTGATTTAAAGTTTACCAACTAGACCTTGACATTTAATTTAAAAGAAAAGGCACAACTAGCAGTTATGCCTTTACTACCAAAAATCTTTGACTAGAGGTGAAGTGAGGTGGTCGAGGTACGAAGCGAATCCCGCCAGTTGTGCCTGACGTGTCTCGATGAGTCCACGGTTGCCTGTGCTGCGCTGGTAAGGTTAAGTTTTTGTTACATTTGCATGCTTTTATTATAATAACACTTCTTTTGTGACACATTAGTATGATGTATTAGTATTTATTGGCGAATTTAATGCGATTTAGTTTAAAAAATATGATGACATTTTTTGTAGGAACTGTATCGTAAATAATTAAAAACAATACTACAAAATAAACTTAATTATTTTTTCAGCAATATGCAATCACGAAGTGCAAGATTAGTTAGTGCTGCTTTACGCAACGATAATTATTGTGTAGGCAAATGGTCTCCAGCGCCGTCAACAAGTGGCGTTCAACGATCGGTGCAATCATCAAGCTCGGAGCATGTTAGCAATCTGTGTTAGATACAGGGTCCGATTTTGATTCTGATGACTCAGTATTGGATAAAAATTACGAATTACCAAAAGTACGGGAAAAAAGCAGCAATAATAGTGATGGTTCTGACTCAGAAGACTTTATATACCATGTTCGCAGCCAGTTTCAGGAAAAACAATTTTAAAATCACCGGAAGAATCAGATAAAGAAACAAACCATGTTCAAGAAGAAGAAGTTATAAGTGGAAGTTCTAGTTATATGTGCCTTGATGATTGTGATACCTTTATTGTAAGGGTTTTATTTTAACTTTTGAAATAGTTTTTGTTTAGGTATATAATGTTTATGAAAGTGCCCTAATTAACAAACATTAATATAAAACTTCTAGAAGCTGATTAAATATCCTTACTGTGATTTTTATTAAAAAAAAAAACAAATAAGTTCCTTGATGACTAATAATTACAGTTACTTAATTAATGTTAATTTGTTAAGTTACAGATAATAAATGTAAGTTTTTTAAGTTTTGAGACGTTAATTTTTGTTACCTTTTAATTAAAATAAAAGCTTTATAGATATTCCCTAATTGTTTTTTTTACCTGTTTCTTTTTTGTATAATTATTCAAAAGAAAAGGCACATTTTAATAAATATGCCTTTTCATTGTATTATTACATATTTTTACACAAAATGTCAGAATGAAAAGTCACAATTGGTTAGTTATGCCCTCTATTCGTAATAATAATAACTTTACTTAATTTTTTATGCTACGTTGAAAGCGAAAATGTTGATTATTATTAAATAATCAACATTTTCGCTTATTAAAATGCCAATAAAATATAAACTTATATTTCAATAATCGTATAGGAATCGTTAAAATGAATTTATTATTATTCATCTATTTTCTAAAAATAATTTATAGTCGATATTTTTCGCCAAAAACCAATAAAAATTTTAAACTCTATTTTCTCCATATTTATAAAATGTTAGATGTGCATTTTTTCATTATGACGGCAGTATTACTAGCGGCTCGGCGGCGGCGGCGCGGCGGCGCGGCGGCGCGGCGGCGCGGCGGCGCGGCGGCGCGGGCGGTAGAATACAGGTTGATTACATAGCAAAGGGGATCACTGGGATGAAAAGGGGTAGAACATTCTCGACTCGCGAGCGGCGGCGATTTTCGTTTCGTATCATAGTAGAACGCCGCGCCGCGGCGTTCTACTATGATACGAAACGAAAATACAGCCTTTAATTTTAACATTTTCATGAAAAAGCCTTTTAAACTTTTTGTATTTGCATTATTTCGGCATAGGTTCGATTTGAATTGAAAACACTGCCTTTAGTGACGAAAGAACGCTAACATTGAAACAACTTCCTGTTTTTTTACGTCAATACGGGAGCATTTTACCGTCATTTAAATGACATAATTAGATATCATTATTGAGCCCTTTTATTTTATGTACACGACACGAAACACGTGTGAAAAGTGAAATGTGTGCAACATAGCGGGCCAAAAGACAGGAGAGGCGTGTTCGATTTTCAAAGCATTGAATGGTGCGCCATTATGGAAATAAATTCTGGTGACGCCATGCCTGGAGTGAGCGCGGCGAACCGTAAAATGATTGAAGAAACTGCATACTTAGTACTTTCGCATTTAATCGTCAGTTTTGCTTTGTAAATTTTAGCAAAACATCTTTCTCTTCATGCATTCAATTCTATTATGAATTTTTGCTTTTGATTAATTACTGTAAAGTTCTGTTTCGAGTTTCGTAACTACATATTTAGGTACATTAGAACTACCTAAAATCTTCTCTAGGTTTGATGGTGTAGCCTGTAAGTAATCCCAGCTAGAGTAAGATAATTTAAAAAACCGGCCAAGTGCGAGTCGGACTCGCGCACGTAGGGCTCCGTACCATTATCTATAAAAATGCCAAAAAAACACGTTTGTTGTATGGGAGCCCCCCTTAAATATTTATTTTATTCTGTTTTTTAGTAGGTATTTGTTGTTATAGCGGCAACAGAAATACATCATCTGTGAAAATTTCACCTGTCTAACTATAACGGTTCATGAGATACAGCCTGGTGACAGACGGGCAGACAGACATGGACAGACAGACAGACAGACGGCGCGGCGGAGCCTTAGTAATAGGGTTTCCGTTTTACCCTTTGGGTACGGAACCCTAAAAACAGACTTAAGGCTTCTACATACCGGCGCGACTTGTCGCGCGACGCGACGCTACACAAAGGCACTGCTCGTCTCGCGACACGCGGGGCCTATGTGCCGCGTCGCGTCGTTCTCTTGGGAGCATCACCACATACGAATTTCTCTCATAAAAGTCTTCAGTTTTCAAAAGTATAGCACATAGTCTCGACAAAATATCAGGTTTCCGTTTTTTTCCGAGAGCTTCCTTCCACAGTTTTCGTCTTTTAACATCTTTGGCAAATACATGTGTCTCCGTATTTTTGCAGTCCACAGCTACGCAACGGGGCATATTAATTAATGATGCGTAAAATAAGACGCTTGATAACAAAAAAAAAATTATGGATATTGACAGCTGTAGTAGCTGCCAAATTCTTAGACGTTGGATAGTAGCGACATCTGAAGTGAGCAAATGGCAGTTTTTATTCTCATTGCGCAAATGTTTACCAACAACGCTCCCCGTCAACGTCATTCGAGCACCATGATCATGTCCTTGTAGCGTAGCAGTGTAGGTATGTTGGTGCTATTGTCTTATATGTGACGTTCTTTTTCTTCAAATTTTTGGAAAGGCTCTACTGAGAGCCTAGAAGAAGCCAAAAAAAAAACAAAAACCAAAGCCTAATCTACGACTCGAGTTCAGATCTTAGTGGCTACAGTATTAAGGCTTCTATAAACTGGAGCGACACGAAGGCCCCGCGTGTCGCGCGACGAGCGGTGCCTTTGTGTCGCGTCGCGAGTCGCGCTGGTCTGTAGAAGGCTTTAATAAAGCGGTCGTTTCTACCTTTTCTGGTTACCAGAAGTATATCAAACCAGGGCCCAGGCTAAAGTATCTAGCAAAATCTATGGACTACCTAATAGCGCGCTATTCAAAGTTAAAGGTAGGTAAGTAGTTAGAACATTATCCTAGAAGTGCCATAGAACGTAGCCACAAGGAATATAGACAACCATGCCATAATCAATACGTAGTAGGTATATTGTTAGTGGCCGGTCACATGCAGCAGTAACGCATCCAGTTTATTGATTTCAGACTACAGCAAGCACTGACCCATTTGAGTTGACTCCAGCGGTTTATGTTCTACGCTGACGCTAAAATTAGGTTTATATTTCTGATCAGAACGTTGGTCGGTACACAATTTAGTACGTAAGGCTAGGACGTCTATGTTTTACGTCAGAGTAGATGTTTACGGTAAGTACCTACCTATATTTCTGGGGTAGGTAGGTACAGTCGCCAGCACAAATGAAGTTACCATAAACTGTCAAATTTTCTCATACGATTTTACAACTTAAACATGAACATTTTAAGGTTTAAAATCATTTGGAGAAAGACAGTTTGGTATACCCTTACCTGATGTGCTGGCGACTGTACCTACCACAGAAGTTTAAGTAGGTACCGACGCCCAAAACTTTCCTCACATTTTCCTCATTCCTTGTAGGTACTCTACCAACTTAATTATTAAAATGTTAACATTTTGTACGCCTACTGAGGCAAAACATGTTGGTTCGGTAAAACTATGTCTCTTTATGTGCATAATCATGTATCATGTTACACATGTTTGAACAACTAAATTCCTCCGGTTGAGCGTGAGGCGGTGCCTCCGCTCTCCTACAACGGCGAGACTCAAGATCATCTACCTACTCTGCTCAGTACCGGACATCACCTAGCTTCCATAGACTTTATCTCACATCAGAACATTTTCCATTCCTGAACAGAATTGCCTCCTCCTGACTATCCAACATCCAACTGTGGTCCACGCTGACGCTGCAGCCCCGTCCTGAAGCCGGCTGAAGATCCTGTTCCTGTGTACCTGGTCCATGCAGTTCCTGTCTTTCCCGAGCCCGAGCACTGACGACTATATTCCTTTTATAATTTTGTATTAGTTTTTTAACTTGTGAGTTGTGACCTACGACTGGCCCTCCGGCCAATCGTAACGTTAAGGCTTCTACAGACCGGCGCGACTCGCGACGCGACACAAAGGCACCGCTTGTCGCGCGCCAATCGGGGCCTTTGTGTCGCGTCGCGAATTACTGCAATGGGTTCAGGAAACCCATAAAATAAAACACAGCTAGGTAGCTACTATCCGTTCGTTTATGTCAAAGTAAAAGACTGCTATATTCGTTTCTATGTGTCTGCATTTTGCCTCTGTCTCTATAATTTGAGGTCTCTAGATACATGCCAGTTTTTGTTAGCTCCTTGCAATAAAAATAAACTAAAGAGCTATAGAGATAATGAATTAGGTTCCCGCAGTAGATACCAACAGCGTATTTCAATGTGTGGTTGCAAATGAATGCAGGCATCTCATTTGTTCAACTGTATAATGTAAATCATTAGAATAGACTTCAGACAGCGATACTGCAGACAAATGAACGCTAAAATACATTTCAGAAATCCTACACCTCCATCCGAGATTCATGTTTCAAAGTACAATGTTATTTATCGTAAAAAAATACGCGACCGACTAAAATTGTGACGTTGCATGGAGTAAGCATACGCGCTACTTCATCTAGGCCCGCGCGCCGAGTGCTGGCCGAGCCGAACTCGGCAGTACTCGGCACAAGAATGTCGGGGCTGCCAGCTCAAAGATAAATCTCCCCAGAAATTAAATAAAAATAAATTTGGGTACTCTTATCATTTGCACTGCAAGATTATAGATCCTGTTTACGTTATTTTGGTTTTAGTAGTACGTAATCATAGATTTTTTCAACAAAAATAAATGTCTTTAGAGAGAAAGAATAGTCTTTTTGACATGTCCGAGTACTTATTAGGGATTTGTGAATTCTCGGGTTTGGAATTAAATGCTGTCTCAGCAGTGGGAACATTTTATTCTGATTATGCGGTCTCAGCTGGACCTGTGGATTTCCTTGATGTCCTTTTCAGCACCCTCGCGCCTCTAGTCGCCGCAGGAGACGCCCCGGGCGTCGGGAGTCGCAAGCCGATTTCCGGCCACCGTAGGCGCGGGCCTGCGGACGGTGAGCGATGGGTAGCTCACCGTCCGATAAGGACCAGGCCCGGGTCGACGGCGCGTCGTATTCCACGCGCGCCTCAAAGAGTTGTCAGTACCAACTGACGGGGTCCGATAGGGCCAATGCCTGCCAGGGTTGCGAGTTTGTCCGAAAGGGATATCGTGGCCCTGGCACACAGGCAAATGAAGGAATACGGGTGGGTTTTAGTCAGTAAAAGTCTGACACGCCCTCCCGCTCAGCCAAGAGCGGGAGAAGTTATTTGATAATTTCCCACCCAAAAAAAAAAAAAAAAGCTATTTCATTTATTTCACGTTTCATTTTCTTCTTGTTCAGAACGGTATCTATGTCTACCACAATAATGTCAAAGCATAAATGGCACGACCTTATCTAATTACCATATTAGTAACCCTTACCCACAAGGCCACATAGGCACATATATATTTTTGGTTTCGTACAGATATACACTCCTGGACACCTAAATCAAGCCACCCTGCAATTTTTTTTTATAGGTCTTCTTCAGGTGCAGTATCCACAATTTGAACGTCAGAATGGATAAAACAATTAGGTTATACAATTTTGATACTCTTTTTATCCAAAACAACACAAATAACGAAATAACTATTGTCTAATAGATGCTCTTATCATACCTTGTTGCTTCTAAGAGCGATCAAACTCCGATTTTTGTCTCGTTTTTTAATTTGTGAATTCAAATTTGGAACAATGGTGATACCAAAATGATGGCCAGTATACAGAGCTGCATAAAAACTTTTTTCAGACCAATCATTATTTTGATGTTTTAGGCCTATATACATAAAAATGCACAGTGGCTCGATTTAGGAGCCCGGGAGTCTATATATTTAGAAGGGATTGATATTGTCTATTTTTTACTAAACAAACATTTTAAAACGCCTACATAACCTATTTTTGTTCGTTTTCTCTTATAAAATGGGCAAGTTCCGTGCGCTAGCAATAATACCGGTTCACGTTCGAAATTCAAAGTGCTCGCCAGCGGTTGCGAGCTGGCAACGTCGCGGCGACCGACACAACGCGGTATAAATAGGTGGGTGGTTCATAACTGCCAAGATAATCTTCGGCCTGACAAGACGCTTTTAATTTTTTTTACATTCATGTACTGGCTAATGCCTGGGTTGGACTGACTTCTAACTAAACTATTCATATCACTCAACTGGATTTCATTGCTTTAACTACACAGTATAAATGAACCCATTCATGAAAACAGAAAATGCTGCTGGGCCCGTCGAAATCGGAATATCCCATAAATTATCTTCTGTTCCCAATTTCATCAGTTAGGTTATACTAAAAACTTAGTTCACATCCATCACATAACTGCATATTAATATTAGCGAAGTCGTGACTTGCCGCAATAACCAAATATCTCTATACGATCTATATGATAGTGTTCATGGCACAGCTTATAAGCAAAGCAGATACTTTGAATATATGGGCCTTGGCATTGTTTAAATATTATATTTTGGCATTTGTTGCAGATCTTGTGCGCTAACAAAAGAAAAAAGTGTCAGCTGCTTCAGGATCACCTGTCATTTCGAACGACAAAAGGGAATCTGTACAAGTGACAAATAACGCCCTGCTCCGTTGCAATCCTCACCAGGATACCCTATATCTTTAAGCCACGTTATCTCGTGTTAAACTGTAGTAATTTCAAAAGAAATCATTATTCTTTTGTTTCTCACCTCGAAAGCAATTTGCGATCAGTAGAACACTATAATGAGTGATCTCCTAATGTTATTTTTAAACCACTGCATAGACTCACTTGTGTAACATTTATCATTATGGTGATGATTTTAGGCGTTGGATTCAGGTAGTTATTTACTCTCATTAATTCTCCCTTAGACGTCACAAACGGTTTGAATGGAAACAATGAATTTAGATAATCTCATTCTTTCGCTTATAATGTCTGTTTTATTACGATCTACTAACTGTAGAGATTCGTAACTTTCACCTACCAGCTTCCCACTGAAGTTGCACCAGTTGTTGGTGCAAAACGCGATGTGGGCGCGTTACAAGGCACGTTAGCTATCGTAGATCGACAACATGGGCTGCCATTGTTACTAACACTTTAGATCTGTCTCAGGTAGAGAAGGGAACAACGCTTGGCTCTGTCCTTGCGGATTGCATACCTTTCGCTATTCACATTCATTGATCTCCTCATGCGTGCTCTTCGATTGGAGGTCATGAAATTGTGTCATGTTTATGTCATTGGTCATTTCTAACAAACGAAGGCCTCTGCTTCTTTTGCTTTATTGATTTCGAGGTGTAGAAGCTGAGAATATTCCAAAAATTATGAAATTGTTAAGTACCTGATTAGTTTTGTATGCAGAGGCATACATAACGCAAATTCAGAGTGCAGTGTAAGTATTAGCTATGATTTGTAGTTATTCACAAGCAGTCATTGTCTATGTATGCTTAATATAACAGCCTGTGACTTGCAAGACTTGCAACTGACTCCGGTCTGACAGCTTTGTTGAGTGAATTTCTGCCTACCATATAAGCTAAAAGCTGATCGAAAATATACACCATAAAATGTCTGTCTTCTCAACTCACACCGTCACACTGCATGACATTCAAAACGTTTCATTTAACGTTCGAAAATTAAAGCTAGGTAAAATTCCAACCTAACAATTCATGCGCCATAATATCCGACATTTTCTTGATAACGATGACTTATTTTTTTCACAGCCAGTAATTGAATGAACCGTCCATAACGTGGGCGAGTTATTTATCTACGACAGAATAATGATAATGAATGACGGATTTCTTCAACGTCGACGCCACATTATAAAGTTGTTATGTTCGCCATTTTAGCTCAGTAAAGCGTTTTATGTAGGTATCGGGCAGAATTTTGTAATATTCCCCCAAGCTAATTTTATCTAGGCTGTCCACTAAATTAAAATTGAGCACCTTGTTGCTGCGACAGAAACTCGAAAAGGATTTAGGTACGTGGACCCGTGGACTGATAGGAAAGGAAGCCCAAAGTTATCAGTAGGTATCAAATACATTTTGAATCAGTGCTAATTTTGTTGAGTGAGTGCTTGGATTTTACTAGATACGATGACGAAGTTGCTTATTAAATGTTTTAATTAAAGATCAAGTAGGTACCCTCGTATCTTTCACATGTACAAATCAGTAATCTTTGAGCTCACAGTTTGATATGAAGGCACTTGATGTTCTACGACAGCGAATAAAAGACTCCTCTATTTCCCTCCACGTCTCTTAAATTAAAAGTTTGCAACTAACTTCGAACTTGGTCAGAATTTTGTGAGAAATGTTTTCAGCAAATAAGTAGGTATTTACGTAACACTCAACGAAAGAAGTCTGATTGTAAAGAAACTCCGAGTGTATTTCTCGTACGGGGAAACTCCTGTTGGCCTTAAGCGCGGCGTCGATCGATCGTGCGACGTTGCCGCTCTGTGGCCGGGCCCGCCGCCCGCTCCGCAACGCAACACTTTACTGTTTATTTTTATTGTTGCCAATCAATTATTATGAAGGAATAATGACACCTGCCTACTTACATAGTAACCTCTCTGCTCTCAACTTTGCTCTCAATGAGATCAACAGAATAATAATAGTTATCACTTTTGAAAAGTAGGTATAGCCATAGATAATGTTTGAATTATAAACAGTTATTCCAGCCTGACCAAAAGTGGGTACGTAAATTAATGATTTAAGGAGCTGGCGTCTGCGGTGAGTAATTTAGACTCCATTATCAGTTTCCACCACTAATAACCTATTGTCATTGTCAACATTCTGGGAATCCAAACTCATAGATAGTCTATGTAGATGACATACTTGTATGTGGTTGATTGTTCTCAGACAAGCCAAGGCTGATGACAATACAGCCACAATCATGACTTGCATTGCTAAACCTTCATCTCTCTATATTATATTGACTCCATTTCTTTTCAACGCCTCTACAGAATAACCATAACGTAGCAGTAGTCAATTGGTCACTGACAATGTGAACCGAGAAAAAAAACAGATAATTATTTTGTCAGATGGTAAAAATACGAATTCTGTAGGTACTTACCTATTATTGAAAAAATAAAAACAATACACAAAGAAACCGCGTCACACCAATGATTGTGTTGTCGTTGCCAACAATATTTCTGTCTCCAAATACATGTTGAACCGAATCCGTAAGTTTTATACACAACTAGAATACTTACTTAGATATAAATAGACAAACATTCAAGAAAAGTACCTAAGTTCCACCTAATAGGTACTGATGCTGATTTCATTAAATTACCTTAGTTTTAGGGAAATTCTTTTATTAAATTGGCAATATTTATGATTTGTAAACTTGCGACGTGCGTGATACGCACTTTTTTCTCGTTGAGTTAAATTTTATTAGGTTTTGGTATTTATAATTTTTAATCATGATAAGTGTTTAAATTTGAAACAAAATAGACTTGGGTTGGGCTTTGATTATCCACAATAATTATGTCCACCAATCAATATCAAACGCTAAATAAAATAGAATAATAAGAAAAATACTACTTGTATAAACTGCAAACTGTGATTCTATTGCGTTTTAAATATTTATGTAAGCTCGAATCGCTGCACTTGTGTGGCAACAGCTTGTCACGCACACATCCACAACTCTCCGTATACACGGAATATAGCGGGGGGAATCCAGTCGCGCCAGGAACTTTGCTTGCTATGAACGTACGGCAGCCGGTATTGAAATGGCGAAAAAAGTTTGTTCTGTGTTTTGGTGCAGCAACACAAATGTCAACAAGCCCACGATATCGTTTTTTTCGCTGCCTTCGGAAGATGACAGGTAAGCCGAAGGTAGTACCTACAAATCCTATAATAGAGATTTTGGTACATTTTTTGCCAGTCTACTTTTTTACTTCTTTTCATTCTTTGAAATTCGCAGTTTCCGCACCCTGAACTCGATCTATAAGCACTTTACCTTCTGTAATTCATTACTTCGTTTGAACACTCTCGTCTGCCTATAACTATATCATATCGTCCAGCACACGTACATATATATATAATTTGCGCCCTGGCTGGAGGCTTTAAGATTAAAAACCTTAGGGCAGCCACAGGAATATCCGGTTAAGTAGCAACGACCTCTCTAGGTCTGCTACGAGATGCCATTAAAAAAAAAAAAAAAAAAGCACACGTACACAATACATCGCTCGTTTCACGCGGTCTGTGGCGGGCGGGCGCAGGACGGAGGGGTCGCCTCACTCGCGTGACGTGACAGTCATTTTACAATACAAATAGCTTAGATATGTACTAATACATGACTGTATGCTTTGTACAAAATACGCACTGCTGCACCAGACCGCATTCGATTTTTTCATTTCGTATCTACGTACAAATGCTATATTAAAAACTGAAAATATCGGAGAAGGCAGCAATATCAGTTAGAAATTAGAATCGTGTTGTAGATAGCCCCTTATTATAATAAAGGCTGAGACTGCTGTCCTCAAGGCAGTGTGCTAGGGCCGCCGTTGTTTACTATTTATATCAACGACTTGCCAAAGGCAACGATTCAACCTATGACATTATTTGCTGATGACAGTACAGTTTCAATTGCATGTAAGGACATTAATAATTATAAACTTGACATAAATAATTCACTGACATCTATAATTTCTTGGCTTGATAATAATAATTTAAAAATAAATCTGTCAAAAACAAATATAATGCACTTTGGGCAAAGATTGCATAATCCATTAAATATAAATTTGATTCATGATAACTACACTATAAATGAAGTAACTAATGCCCGGTTTCTCGGTTTAATTATAGACAGCAAACTAAATTGGAAAGAACACATTGAGAAACTATGTAAAAAAATCAGTAGTCAATCTTATGGCTTGTACCAACTTGCTCCAACCATCAACACTGATGTGTTACTCTCGGCTTATTATGGACTTGTTGAATCTGTCCTCAGATATGGCTTTATCTTTTATGGCAACTCATCAAATAAAGATATGGCATTTATAATGCAAAAGCGATGCCTACGTGCCATGTTGGGTATCCAAAGTACGGAGAGCTGTAAGCCACTTTTTACAAAGCATAAAATACTCACACGTCCGTCACTTTATATTTTGGAAATAGCCCTATTTGTGAGAAATAACCCCCATTTGTTTCCTCGAATATCGGACATTATAATACGTAACCGCCGGGATAATAGTAATATTCGTGTTCAGGCAGCTAAGACAGCGCTACTGTATAAAAGCGTTGTATGCAGAGCGCCAATAACTTATAATAATATCCCTAGCTGTGTTAAGAAATTAAATATAGACCAGTTTAAGAAAACATTTAAAAAAATACTGACAGAAAAAGCCTATTATAATGTTAGGAAACGCCAACCTCATCTAGTTTTTAAAATATGATTGACGTGTAAAAGTGTTTGTACAAACCTACTTACAGAAATAAAATCATTTATCATTTAATGAATTTTTAAATGATAAATCGCTCTGAAGATACTGACATCTATTCTATTTATTTTGAATTGCATGATTATTGACCTATTTAATTTAATATTATTGCTAATTGTTGATTTATTTATATTATTTGTTCATTGTATCATGATTTTGAAAACCTTTTGTCTTTCGACCAAATTTATACACCAGCCATGGTCAAACATGTTGAGCCAAAAAATACCTTGTAACACCTATAATAAGCATCATACCATGTATATTATCTACACATGTTTTTGCAAATAAATGAATCTGAATCTGAATCTGTTCTTCTTTATCACTCCATCTTTTATCTCGCTACGATAGGTTAGTTTCAGATCTAACCAAACTTTTTTTTTTTGGTAACTTGTTGGAATTCCTCATGGATGTCCTCCACTCCTCCGCCCTGGGGCAGACGGAGGGGTCTGTCAGACTTCTACTGACTAAAACCACCCCGTGTATCGCACACTTGCACCGGAGATTACGGGGGCACTTATGCACTCTACAAGGCAGCCCCCGACTGGCATGAGGGCCCTGTCTGGTCAAGCGTGGGGAGTGAGGTGTTTGATTCCCCCGCGACGTCTAAAAGTGGCGCGAGTGGGACCTTACGCGCCACCACCTCGGGTTTTGTATGATAGGGGGCGGCGGATGTCCCCGAGTCCACCGTCTCTGGACCCATTTAGGGAGGCCGGAAGAGGGCATTATATGCCCTCTGTCGACGCCCGGTGCGATTGCTGCGGGCCGGAGAGATCACCCGCAGCCTCCTTCTGCGACATGACTGTTTCGCAGAAGGATACCACCACGTCCCAGGACTCCTCGCTGCCGACCATCGACTCGACCACGGCCGGCAGCGACAGGTCGCTGCCTTCTTCTGAGATGAGGGCACGGCGCGGCCCCTCCCAAGCGGCACACTCTGCCAGCGTATGCAGCAATAACGGAAGCCTGGTATAACCAAAAACAACCGCCCAAGTGCGTGTCGGACCATGCACAATGAAGGGTTCCGTACTTGGGATAAATTTATCCCAAAAACAAACTTAACATTGTAGTTGAATTGAAAAGCATGTTTTCCCATAAGTAACGGGTTTTCCAATAAGAGGTGTTATTTTGATATTCAAAGAAAAATGCCATTTTTTTATATAAATGATCAGATGTTTATTTCATTATAAAGAGGAAGGTATGCCGTTAATAGTGGAAAATAACATCAGGCAAATGACCACCAGGACCACGCTTACAGGACCATATCCTTTTCATGAAATTTTCCATAACCAAATCGCAAAGTGGCTGCCCTATGTCCTCGATAGCATCACGCATTCCATCTTTGAGGTCTTGAATCGACGCTGGGCTGTTGGCGTAGACCTTCTCTTTCACGTGGCCCCAAAGGAAGAAGTCGTAAGGTGTTAAATCACAAGATCTCGGTGGCCAATTGTGATCACCTCTTCGAGAGATAACACGGTCCGGAAACTTTTCCCGTAAAAGATCAATGGTTTCGTTGCTTATGTAGTTGTGTGGCACGTAGCGCCGTCTTGTTGAAAGTAAACGTTGTCCAGATCAATACCATCCAATTCCGGCCATAAAAAATCATTAATCATCTGTCGATAGCGCAATCCATTCACCGTAACTATTGCTCCAGCCTCATTTTTATAGTCAGTTTTAATAATTTGAATGCGTTGTTGAAGCGTGTATGGTTCTATTTTTATTAATGGCGTAGTTTCTAATTGTCAAATGTCAAAAAATTACAGTTTCAAAAGTGACATCTACCGAAATAGCGGGCTATTCAAAATAACACCTCTTATTGGAAAACCCTGTATACAAGTATAAGTCACGGTCAATTCGCCAACTGAAAATATAATCGCAATTTTTTGTTATGTTACGGTTTTCGGACTTTTTCCTTTACTTGTGATGTGAGACCTTGCTTCTTGCCAAATTTTATGATTCTAGGTCAACGGGAAATGGACGCTTTGGCAGAATCATAATATGATCTGCGTACAATTCTTAATACGTAAAATGGTCAAATTATGAATTGCTATGAAGTCTAATGTCAAATAGCAGCTGTCAAACAGATGAATTGCGAAATGTATGAATTGTACGCAGATCATTTTATGATTCGGCCAAAGCGTCCATTTTAGGCATATACTGGAAAAGTATAGCATTTTTACGACTACAGCACCCTCATTGCGTAACACAGTTTGAATCAGAATCGGAATGATTTTGAAGTATTTTAGAGGCATGAGGAACAGGGTGTAAAGTTCACTCATCCTCTATAGAAAAGGGAGGATCCTCCGACCAGACGGGTCTTGTGTCTGGTTGATGTCGGGATGTTGTATATATGCTAGTTGTGCGGTAAAATCTGCTTGCGATGCAGGATTTTTGCGTGACGTCAGTGTGACGCGTTGTTCGCATGTGGCGATGTTGATGCAGCTACAGTATATTGCTAATCCATTGCTTCTACGTTCGAAAAATTTGTCTGATCAACAACCCCTGCAGGTTTCTCCTAGCTTTGTCGAGCGAAAAGGTGTCGACTGCGTCATCTCGTGTGTTGAATAGATGTGCGCGCAGCTGCATTTTGCAGCCTCCCCCGCCTACGCTTCCCTTGGTTTTCTATCGTGAACAATCCCAGGTACAGCCCCGGATTTCCGCCTAGGCATATGAGGCCCTAGCCTAGGGGCCCAGCCAGCCTAGGGGCCCACCCACCCAGCTACAGCAACCAGGTAGCTTGCCTACCGGCAGGCGGGCAAAGCCGGGTTCACCACGTTGCAAGTGTAGCAAATGGTACAGCGGGGCGAGCACGGCCTACTGTGACATGACTTGAGTCACACATTTTATTACAGTTTGAGCGATAAAACCGTTTTGTCTTAAAATGCCAGTACAAATTGACAAGACATAATTTATCATGTCTTGTCACAAACGTCTTGGCACGCCCATACTCGGCCCGCAGGCCCCGCGCTTATATCATGGTACCAATACCACCCGTAGGTCCAATGGTCAAAAGAAATGCAAAATATTTTCGAACTTCCTTCGCTACATCTTAGTTACTCTAAGGCCCGTTCCCACTTAGACGGACCGTCTGTTTTCTCGGTCCGTCTAAACTAAAGAGACGGATATGCCAGTGGCAGTACAATTTATATGACAATGTTCACATTTAGACGGATCACACAATGTTCACATTTAGACGGACCACTTAGAGTTAGACGGTTCGTTTATGTGGGAACGGGCCCTTAATTCTTCAACTTTCTTGCGCAAGTCGACATAGTAACTCCTATTACCATTACTATATGAATAGTCAAACGAAACCTAACTACGTGCTTCAGGATGGGGGGGCCTCAAATGACAAGTGCCTAGGGTCCCTGTGTCTCTAAGTGCGGGGCTGCCCAGGTATCCTCCATGAAATAGTTCAAGGACATTGTAGCCTCGGTATTTCATAGCCGATATTGAGTTACTTACATATTATTATTACGAATACTAAATGGAGAACTGCGCCCAAATTATTTAACAAACAATTAATGGTTGCTTTCTTTTTGGCAATTCAAATTATCAAAATAAGATCATGTATGAATATACATACAGGATGTAACAAGGTCCATAACATAGGTAGTCGTTGTCTACTTATTTTGTACATCAAACTAAGTTACATTGAGCAAGCGTTTTTTTACATCCGATAATAATATGTACCTACATGCCGGACATAAAGAATAGCACCATCCTACTTCCCGTGAGTGTCGTAAAAGGAGACTGAATGGGCAGCCGTGTTCTCTATACGCATTTTAACACCATACTGCGATCGCCAACCCGCCTGCCAAGCGTGGCGATTATAGCAACCCCCCCCCTTCCTATTGGGGGAGGCCTATGTCCAGCAGTGGACGTCTTTCGGCTGAAATGATGATGATGATATGTATTTACCTATTAGGTGTATGTATGTTACGGATTACACCTCTGTCAGTATCCGAAAGTAAATAAGCCGCTTAAATATCGCTTGAAGTAAACGAATGTTTTTTTTATTTCCAGACGTGCCATTTGGCTGCACTTAATTTCAAGGGAGGAGTTGCAGGACAAGCAAGCTCACAGCTATGTAGTCTGTGAAGAGCATTTCGACCCTGGCAGCATTCAGGGGACGCCCGAACGAAAGAGACTGAGGAAATTCTCTGTACCCTCCCTAAAGTTGCCTGCCAAACGATCCGTAGCCAAACATACACAAACTGAAATAAAAGAAACACTCAACAAATTCGCACAGACAGACTTTTATGTACTGAAAATAGAAAAAGGAACGCAAACGGCGAATTTTCTTACAACGTCCCTTCCATCTGTGAAAAAACTAAAGGAAGAACTTATAACGTGCAAGAAACAAATGAAGTCAGCCGCATCAAGTAGCCTCACTAAAGATACGTTTCACAAACTTTGCGACAAATTCCTGACAAAACCCTTAGCAGAAATTGTAAAAGCACAGACAAAATTGAAATTTCACGGTAAAGGGAATAGGTACTCGCCGAAATATAAACAATTTTGTATTAATTTGTACTATACAAGTCCACAGGCGTACAAATTACTGGAGCAAGCTCTGTGCCTTCCGAACGCTACGACTTTAGCCAGACACTCCTTACCAATCAGCACGGAAGTTAATGAACATCTGATGACGACCCTGAAAGTAAAAGTCAATAACATGACGAATTCCGAAAAAGTTTGCTCTGTCGTAGTTGATGCCATTAGTTTGAAAACTAGTCTATTTTACAATATAAACTTGGATAAAATCATTGGACTGCAAGAGGTGAACGGACTTCAAACTCCAGTGCTGGCAAAAAAGGCTTTAGTAGTTATAATAAGGGGCATATTCGGAAACTGGCAACAACCTATTGGTTTTGCACTGCTTGGGGAATCCAAAAACAGCAATGACATATCTAACTGGATTGAGCAATTATTAGAAAAACTTATCGATGTTGGACTAGACATTAGAACATTCGTTTCTGATCTTGGATTCGATCTGTTGGCAGAAGAAAAAAGGAATATGATTTCAACTGAAAGACCGTACTTTTTCATTAAAAACAGAAAAATATTATACATAATTGACGCACTGCACTTGATTAAATCATTGAGAAACAATCTGATGACGAATGACTTCTATTTTCATGGATTAGTTGCAAAATACGAACATATTTTACAGTTTTATGAAAGTGAGAGGAACAAAACGTTAAGACTTGCTCCAAAGTTAACAGAGAGTCACATTAAACCCACAATTTTTGAGAAAATTGAGGTTCGGTTTGCTACAGAACTATTAAGCCATACTGTTGCTACAGCTGTATCGTGCTATATAGATTTTCAGGCTTTACATGAATCTGCGAAAGAAACTGTAAAGTTCATCAAACTGGTAAATGACTTGTTCGACATTTTAAATTCTTCATCCGTCCACTCGACATGCGAATACCAGCAGGCGTTCTGTGGAAGTGTTACACAAATAACATTTATGAATGAAATGCTTCAGTTTTTTAAATCGTTGAGACTAATTAGTTCAACGACAGGGCGCGATGTGACATCAACTGCTAAGTTTATTACGGGATATCAAATTACAATAACATCTATTCTGCTTTTGTTTGATGACCTCAGGGTGGAGGGTTATAACAATCTACTAACCAGACGGTTGAATCAAGATGTTACAGAAATTTTCTTTGGACAAGTACGAAGCAAGAGGAAAAAGCCGACTACCAGACAATTTGTGTCAGCATTTAGGAAAATTTTCTTTACCAACATAATAAAACCTGGTAAGCAAGGAAAAGGTTCAGGGGACTTGTCACAATTACTTGTTAATACAGAAAAATTAGGATTTATGTTGAGCACTGAAACAGAAGAGAATTTTCGAATGGACGAAGATGGCAATGAAACAATTATAGAATCCAGTACTCCTTCAATCTCCAGTTCAGATTATTGTAAAATTGAATTGCCTGAAGATAATAAATTGAGATACATTAGTAGTTACTTGTTTAACAGATGTGCCAGCTTACACGCAGATTGTCATCAGTTGAAAGCGTGTTTAATTCCCGATGATAAACTTGAAATAGTAAACATGGATGAGAACGGTTTGGGGAACAACGCAGCTTATAAAATAAAATTTATTCCACTGGAAGACTTCGTAAATTTTGTAGAAGAGATGGAAAGGCATTATCAGAGCTTCTTCAATAACTTCTATATAAATTGTAGGATTGCTAAATCTATTTTCGAAAGCATGAATCAAATAATTTACGTCCCTCCGTGTTCATGTTTTCCAATTAACTACGCCAAAAAACTGTTCATTAGAATCAGAATTTACATCACAGTCAAATATAACAATGAAGAGTTTAGCAAACATCGTTCTGCAAAGAAATGTTTTTCTGTTGCTAACTTGTAAACTTTCGAAGTTAGAACACCTATCTTGGTTTTTCAACTTGACCGTTATTATATGATTAATCCATCATGTTTGTTTCATTATGTTGCGTTTTGTTTCCCTACTCAATCCTTTTCCCAAGCGTGGTCAGTGTGAAGTGTGTTCATGGTGGTGACCATCGCATATATTCCCTTAAAGTTATGTTCGTTTAAAAAGCAACCATATAATAATAGAAGAACGTGATTTCCAAAACATGAAATTCTCCTTCGTTATGTCTTCTAATAACTAGAGGAGAAAGTAGTTTAACCCCGCCAAAAGATTCACCATTCAAGATTCGGCGAAGCTGGAAAACCAACCTGGCGGCGATGTCGTTTAAAGACCCTCCCATAGATAAATAATAATACTTCTATATCCTAAGGGCGTCTTCCTTACCATTATCGCGCCCCCCTGTCTACTCTTTGATATGCTATGGTGATGGTCTCTGCAGTCCCATGAAACATGAGGCTCCAGGGGCTAGTGTGAATCTTTGGGTTCATTGGAGTGATCGAGTCTGATTGAACCACGCTGGGGTCGATGCTTTTCATTCATTCATCGGAAAGATATCTTATATATTTATACTAAAAGAAATGAAAGGCAACAAAAAAAGAAATCCCTTGCCCAATTTGCCGCCGCTAAAGTCTGCCGCCCTGGGCTCAAGCCTACTCAAGCCTGTTGGTAAATCCGCCACTGGTACGGAGTCCCCTTTCCGGAAGAGAAGTTTTTTTTTTTGTGTAGTAGCTACCGCATCCGACCCCATTTGTTACAAATTTTTTTGTTCAGAAGATTGCGCATTATGCCTTCTCCATATTCTATATGTGGTGATCATGTGAGGACCATGTAGCTCTCTGGTCTTTTGAGGAAAGACTATACAAAACTTTATATTTTTAGGTACGTACTATGGGACGAGGAATATTATTAAAACCATACGAATGCATTATTTTATTTGGTCTAGTAAAATTTATTCAGTTAAAATCTAATACTCTATGATACAGTATCTACAAAACATAATTATTTACACAACAATGCTTAAAAACAAAAATTAAACAGATTAGGTCCATCATTAGGTATCTGTCTGATTAATGTTGAAAAGCTTCTAATCATAAGTACAAATATTATAATATTTTCGGTATTATTCCTACTTACATGATATTCCTCTACTATTATCTAACGCTAACACAAAAATAATTAGATTGAATTTAGACGAATTTCATAAAGTTCTAAATCTTAGGCATTTATTTTATTTGTTCTATACATCAATATACGATATAAACAACTTTTTTTTCTATGGGACCATCCTTGAAATCGCGAATAAAAAAAAACAGTTTTTCCATACATTTGTGTTCAGTTTTATTAAATCGACAAAATGTATGGAACAGCAGATTTTTTTTCGTGATTTCAAGGTTGGTCCCATAGAAAAAGTTGTTCAAAATGATGAGTACAATGACCTCTTTTCGGGTTTAGGGTAACAAAAACTAATGTCGTATAAGAGATAGGATGTAGGTAGGTACTTATTAAATTTTCCGAATGTAGGCTTTCAATACTTCCAAATTTAAAGGGGGGAGAAATCCCACCCTTCAATTAAGTAGGTAACCATATCTATCTACTGTTGTAGGTATAAGTAACTAGGACGTGGAGTGATAACCTAGAAACAGTAGGTACCTAGGTACCTACTGTGAACAAAAGCATTAAAAAATCAATGCTTTCGGTCCGCGGTAGATACCTAGGTACTTATTCAAAAACCACAAATTTTACGATCACTACAAAACCAAAAGAGCTTTTCATCAAAACTATTTATGAACGCAAAAAAAAAACATTTTAACGGTATTGAGTTACGAGGCTTTTAGCCATAATTTCTTAATGTGTAGCATTCATAAAAAAACCGGCCAAGTGCGTGTCTGACCACGCACAATGAAGGGTTCCGTAGTTAGGATGGATTTATCCCAAAAACAAACTTAGCATTGTAGTTGGAAAACATGTTCTCCCATATATCGATATAAGTCACGGTCAATTGTCCAACTGCAAACGTAAGCTGGGTCCGCTATTCTATCGGCTATAACTCGTTAACTTGTAAAGCCTATTTGGCTGTTATAGTTTTCCTTTTAATTCCGTTATTATAATAAATACTACTGCCATGATTTTTTTCACTTATCCAAAAACAACCATTTAACTGGCAGGGGGGGGGGACACTTGACTCTAACAAAAAATAGCAATTTAAAGTTTAATATTACGCAAACGGATCCCTGAATTGAAAAATGGCTTTCATCACAGACCCGCAATATTTTTAAACGGCCTATCCAACGATACCCCACACCATGTGACAGACGAGAAAAATCATCCACATTTTACATGCACCCTAAAATTTTTTGTTTTCACGATTTTATTTTACAACTGTCGTGTCGGCGTGATTACTACCTACACCCATGCCAAATTAGCATTCTAGTACTAAGAGTCTCTGAGCTAAGCTGGGGACAGACAGACAGACAGGCGGACATTGTGGACTACGGAACCCTAATAAAGAATTATGGCACAGACTAGCCTGAAAATACAATTTTGTTATCATTCACTATGTTTTTCTACGTGCGAGCGATTTCACTGGTGTTGACATTGTTGCGAGGTATATTCGTAGGCCTGTTTATGTAGACGGTGGGGTTGTCGTGCGGGGGTCTCTGGAGGCGGCCGGGCCGCGGTGGGGGTGGGGGCTGCCTTCCCTGCTCTATTCTGATCGGCTGTGGCTGGGCTCCGGTGTCCTGCCGAGGCGCCATCGCTGGAAATCGATTGATGAACTAGTTAGTAATGAAAAAAAATCCTTACATGGTTAACAAAGATAAATGGAAGTTTTCTATCATAGTCCTCATTAGAGAAAATACTATAACAGCACATAAATCCGAAGTATCGGAATGTTCGGCCGTTGCTTGACCAGGGATCAGAGGCGCAGCCTCCATACAACCCGATTCCTATCGGCTTCCCTTCGGAACAGCCAGTCTTCTTACAACTTTTTTTTTTTTTGTGTGGGAAATTATCAAATAACTTCTCCCGCTCTGGACGGAGCGGGAGGGCGTGTCAGTCTTCTACTGACTAAAACCCACCCGTGTTCCTTCAGATGCCTGTGTGCCAGGGCCACAATATCCCTTTCAGGGAGGGGTTTTCTTACACCTGTGTGTATCACATCGCATTACAAACATTTAATACCAGTTTAAAACAGCTTAAAGATTAAAAATATTCCAAAAGCTGCCAATGTTTTTTCACTGAACAACTAATACCATAGCTGGCGTAAAATTTTGAAAAATAAAGGAAGTACTAAAATTTTTGAGTTAATTAATTTTGACGTTATCTAGAGTTTATGAGAACTGAACAACTTTTTCTTCGGCTTACCTCTAACAAAAATTATAGTTTCGCTACTGAGGGCTAACTATAGCTGACTACGGCGAAAAAAAAAAAAACGATAGTCAAAGAGGAAAGTCTAAAATTTGACTGAAGTCGGGTAAGGATTCCACGTCAAAAAAGGAAACTGTGGAAGTTATAAAACGGCCGAACAATCGGCCGATACGACCCCCTGGCTTAGCACGATAATCGTAGAGAAGTTTTTTGTCGACGGAAGAGTAGACAAAAGTGACGTTTCTGTGTAGACAGTTTAAACATTTTCGGTAGACAAGCGGTTTCTATTCTACAGTAAAGACAACACTTCCTCTCTCCTTAAACAGCATCATTACATAACACAGTTCCCTGCTCTTGTTTCATGTGTATTATTGTATATATGTAAATATTTATTAGATAAGTGTATGCTTTATGTATGTATGTATTTATTGTATATGTTGATGGTACACCACTGACTACCTGCAGTATTGTCTCTCCTGCTCCCTTTAATCCATCCAAAGGTTGGCTGTAAAAGATCGCTTTTAGCGATAAGACCGCCCATTGTGTCACCCTATGTAAAATTTAAACATTTATATCTGTAACTTTTATGGTGTACATAATAAAGAGTATTCTATTCTATTGTAAAGTAGAAATAGAAAGGGTCCTGCTAAGGTCGTCGTGCAGTGGTTCTCGCTATAATATTTGTATAATAACGTAAAACTGAAACTGTTTATTCGCGTTATCGATTTGTTTATGATACATGATAATTTTATCCGATAAGACGGGTCGTCCTTGTGCGACGAACGTTACTTTATTCTCTCAGAGAGCCAGCGATGCGAATCTACTACAGCACCCTCATTGCGTAACACAGTTTGAATCAGAATCGGAATGATTTTGAAGTATTTTAGAGGCATGAGGAACAGGGTGTAAAGTTCACTCATCCTCTATAGAAAAGGGAGGATCCTCCGACCAGACGGGTCTTGTGTCTGGTTGATGTCGGGATGTTGTATATATGCTAGTTGTGCGGTAAAATCTGCTTGCGATGCAGGATTTTTGCGTGACGTCAGTGTGACGCGTTGTTCGCATGTGGCGATGTTGATGCAGCTACAGTATATTGCTAATCCATTGCTTCTACGTTCGAAAAATTTGTCTGATCAACAACCCCTGCAGGTTTCTCCTAGCTTTGTCGAGCGAAAAGGTGTCGACTGCGTCATCTCGTGTGTTGAATAGATGTGCGCGCAGCTGCATTTTGCAGCCTCCCCCGCCTACGCTTCCCTTGGTTTTCTATCGTGAACAATCCCAGGTACAGCCCCGGATTTCCGCCTAGGCATATGAGGCCCTAGCCTAGGGGCCCAGCCAGCCTAGGGGCCCACCCACCCAGCTACAGCAACCAGGTAGCTTGCCTACCGGCAGGCGGGCAAAGCCGGGTTCACCACGTTGCAAGTGTAGCAAATGGTACAGCGGGGCGAGCACGGCCTACTGTGACATGACTTGAGTCACACATTTTATTACAGTTTGAGCGATAAAACCGTTTTGTCTTAAAATGCCAGTACAAATTGACAAGACATAATTTATCATGTCTTGTCACAAACGTCTTGGCACGCCCATACTCGGCCCGCAGGCCCCGCGCTTATATCATGGTACCAATACCACCCGTAGGTCCAATGGTCAAAAGAAATGCAAAATATTTTCGAACTTCCTTCGCTACATCTTAGTTACTCTAAGGCCCGTTCCCACTTAGACGGACCGTCTGTTTTCTCGGTCCGTCTAAACTAAAGAGACGGATATGCCAGTGGCAGTACAATTTATATGACAATGTTCACATTTAGACGGATCACACAATGTTCACATTTAGACGGACCACTTAGAGTTAGACGGTTCGTTTATGTGGGAACGGGCCCTTAATTCTTCAACTTTCTTGCGCAAGTCGACATAGTAACTCCTATTACCATTACTATATGAATAGTCAAACGAAACCTAACTACGTGCTTCAGGATGGGGGGGCCTCAAATGACAAGTGCCTAGGGTCCCTGTGTCTCTAAGTGCGGGGCTGCCCAGGTATCCTCCATGAAATAGTTCAAGGACATTGTAGCCTCGGTATTTCATAGCCGATATTGAGTTACTTACATATTATTATTACGAATACTAAATGGAGAACTGCGCCCAAATTATTTAACAAACAATTAATGGTTGCTTTCTTTTTGGCAATTCAAATTATCAAAATAAGATCATGTATGAATATACATACAGGATGTAACAAGGTCCATAACATAGGTAGTCGTTGTCTACTTATTTTGTACATCAAACTAAGTTACATTGAGCAAGCGTTTTTTTACATCCGATAATAATATGTACCTACATGCCGGACATAAAGAATAGCACCATCCTACTTCCCGTGAGTGTCGTAAAAGGAGACTGAATGGGCAGCCGTGTTCTCTATACGCATTTTAACACCATACTGCGATCGCCAACCCGCCTGCCAAGCGTGGCGATTATAGCAACCCCCCCCCTTCCTATTGGGGGAGGCCTATGTCCAGCAGTGGACGTCTTTCGGCTGAAATGATGATGATGATATGTATTTACCTATTAGGTGTATGTATGTTACGGATTACACCTCTGTCAGTATCCGAAAGTAAATAAGCCGCTTAAATATCGCTTGAAGTAAACGAATGTTTTTTTTATTTCCAGACGTGCCATTTGGCTGCACTTAATTTCAAGGGAGGAGTTGCAGGACAAGCAAGCTCACAGCTATGTAGTCTGTGAAGAGCATTTCGACCCTGGCAGCATTCAGGGGACGCCCGAACGAAAGAGACTGAGGAAATTCTCTGTACCCTCCCTAAAGTTGCCTGCCAAACGATCCGTAGCCAAACATACACAAACTGAAATAAAAGAAACACTCAACAAATTCGCACAGACAGACTTTTATGTACTGAAAATAGAAAAAGGAACGCAAACGGCGAATTTTCTTACAACGTCCCTTCCATCTGTGAAAAAACTAAAGGAAGAACTTATAACGTGCAAGAAACAAATGAAGTCAGCCGCATCAAGTAGCCTCACTAAAGATACGTTTCACAAACTTTGCGACAAATTCCTGACAAAACCCTTAGCAGAAATTGTAAAAGCACAGACAAAATTGAAATTTCACGGTAAAGGGAATAGGTACTCGCCGAAATATAAACAATTTTGTATTAATTTGTACTATACAAGTCCACAGGCGTACAAATTACTGGAGCAAGCTCTGTGCCTTCCGAACGCTACGACTTTAGCCAGACACTCCTTACCAATCAGCACGGAAGTTAATGAACATCTGATGACGACCCTGAAAGTAAAAGTCAATAACATGACGAATTCCGAAAAAGTTTGCTCTGTCGTAGTTGATGCCATTAGTTTGAAAACTAGTCTATTTTACAATATAAACTTGGATAAAATCATTGGACTGCAAGAGGTGAACGGACTTCAAACTCCAGTGCTGGCAAAAAAGGCTTTAGTAGTTATAATAAGGGGCATATTCGGAAACTGGCAACAACCTATTGGTTTTGCACTGCTTGGGGAATCCAAAAACAGCAATGACATATCTAACTGGATTGAGCAATTATTAGAAAAACTTATCGATGTTGGACTAGACATTAGAACATTCGTTTCTGATCTTGGATTCGATCTGTTGGCAGAAGAAAAAAGGAATATGATTTCAACTGAAAGACCGTACTTTTTCATTAAAAACAGAAAAATATTATACATAATTGACGCACTGCACTTGATTAAATCATTGAGAAACAATCTGATGACGAATGACTTCTATTTTCATGGATTAGTTGCAAAATACGAACATATTTTACAGTTTTATGAAAGTGAGAGGAACAAAACGTTAAGACTTGCTCCAAAGTTAACAGAGAGTCACATTAAACCCACAATTTTTGAGAAAATTGAGGTTCGGTTTGCTACAGAACTATTAAGCCATACTGTTGCTACAGCTGTATCGTGCTATATAGATTTTCAGGCTTTACATGAATCTGCGAAAGAAACTGTAAAGTTCATCAAACTGGTAAATGACTTGTTCGACATTTTAAATTCTTCATCCGTCCACTCGACATGCGAATACCAGCAGGCGTTCTGTGGAAGTGTTACACAAATAACATTTATGAATGAAATGCTTCAGTTTTTTAAATCGTTGAGACTAATTAGTTCAACGACAGGGCGCGATGTGACATCAACTGCTAAGTTTATTACGGGATATCAAATTACAATAACATCTATTCTGCTTTTGTTTGATGACCTCAGGGTGGAGGGTTATAACAATCTACTAACCAGACGGTTGAATCAAGATGTTACAGAAATTTTCTTTGGACAAGTACGAAGCAAGAGGAAAAAGCCGACTACCAGACAATTTGTGTCAGCATTTAGGAAAATTTTCTTTACCAACATAATAAAACCTGGTAAGCAAGGAAAAGGTTCAGGGGACTTGTCACAATTACTTGTTAATACAGAAAAATTAGGATTTATGTTGAGCACTGAAACAGAAGAGAATTTTCGAATGGACGAAGATGGCAATGAAACAATTATAGAATCCAGTACTCCTTCAATCTCCAGTTCAGATTATTGTAAAATTGAATTGCCTGAAGATAATAAATTGAGATACATTAGTAGTTACTTGTTTAACAGATGTGCCAGCTTACACGCAGATTGTCATCAGTTGAAAGCGTGTTTAATTCCCGATGATAAACTTGAAATAGTAAACATGGATGAGAACGGTTTGGGGAACAACGCAGCTTATAAAATAAAATTTATTCCACTGGAAGACTTCGTAAATTTTGTAGAAGAGATGGAAAGGCATTATCAGAGCTTCTTCAATAACTTCTATATAAATTGTAGGATTGCTAAATCTATTTTCGAAAGCATGAATCAAATAATTTACGTCCCTCCGTGTTCATGTTTTCCAATTAACTACGCCAAAAAACTGTTCATTAGAATCAGAATTTACATCACAGTCAAATATAACAATGAAGAGTTTAGCAAACATCGTTCTGCAAAGAAATGTTTTTCTGTTGCTAACTTGTAAACTTTCGAAGTTAGAACACCTATCTTGGTTTTTCAACTTGACCGTTATTATATGATTAATCCATCATGTTTGTTTCATTATGTTGCGTTTTGTTTCCCTACTCAATCCTTTTCCCAAGCGTGGTCAGTGTGAAGTGTGTTCATGGTGGTGACCATCGCATATATTCCCTTAAAGTTATGTTCGTTTAAAAAGCAACCATATAATAATAGAAGAACGTGATTTCCAAAACATGAAATTCTCCTTCGTTATGTCTTCTAATAACTAGAGGAGAAAGTAGTTTAACCCCGCCAAAAGATTCACCATTCAAGATTCGGCGAAGCTGGAAAACCAACCTGGCGGCGATGTCGTTTAAAGACCCTCCCATAGATAAATAATAATACTTCTATATCCTAAGGGCGTCTTCCTTACCATTATCGCGCCCCCCTGTCTACTCTTTGATATGCTATGGTGATGGTCTCTGCAGTCCCATGAAACATGAGGCTCCAGGGGCTAGTGTGAATCTTTGGGTTCATTGGAGTGATCGAGTCTGATTGAACCACGCTGGGGTCGATGCTTTTCATTCATTCATCGGAAAGATATCTTATATATTTATACTAAAAGAAATGAAAGGCAACAAAAAAAGAAATCCCTTGCCCAATTTGCCGCCGCTAAAGTCTGCCGCCCTGGGCTCAAGCCTACTCAAGCCTGTTGGTAAATCCGCCACTGGTACGGAGTCCCCTTTCCGGAAGAGAAGTTTTTTTTTTTGTGTAGTAGCTACCGCATCCGACCCCATTTGTTACAAATTTTTTTGTTCAGAAGATTGCGCATTATGCCTTCTCCATATTCTATATGTGGTGATCATGTGAGGACCATGTAGCTCTCTGGTCTTTTGAGGAAAGACTATACAAAACTTTATATTTTTAGGTACGTACTATGGGACGAGGAATATTATTAAAACCATACGAATGCATTATTTTATTTGGTCTAGTAAAATTTATTCAGTTAAAATCTAATACTCTATGATACAGTATCTACAAAACATAATTATTTACACAACAATGCTTAAAAACAAAAATTAAACAGATTAGGTCCATCATTAGGTATCTGTCTGATTAATGTTGAAAAGCTTCTAATCATAAGTACAAATATTATAATATTTTCGGTATTATTCCTACTTACATGATATTCCTCTACTATTATCTAACGCTAACACAAAAATAATTAGATTGAATTTAGACGAATTTCATAAAGTTCTAAATCTTAGGCATTTATTTTATTTGTTCTATACATCAATATACGATATAAACAACTTTTTTTTCTATGGGACCATCCTTGAAATCGCGAATAAAAAAAAACAGTTTTTCCATACATTTGTGTTCAGTTTTATTAAATCGACAAAATGTATGGAACAGCAGATTTTTTTTCGTGATTTCAAGGTTGGTCCCATAGAAAAAGTTGTTCAAAATGATGAGTACAATGACCTCTTTTCGGGTTTAGGGTAACAAAAACTAATGTCGTATAAGAGATAGGATGTAGGTAGGTACTTATTAAATTTTCCGAATGTAGGCTTTCAATACTTCCAAATTTAAAGGGGGGAGAAATCCCACCCTTCAATTAAGTAGGTAACCATATCTATCTACTGTTGTAGGTATAAGTAACTAGGACGTGGAGTGATAACCTAGAAACAGTAGGTACCTAGGTACCTACTGTGAACAAAAGCATTAAAAAATCAATGCTTTCGGTCCGCGGTAGATACCTAGGTACTTATTCAAAAACCACAAATTTTACGATCACTACAAAACCAAAAGAGCTTTTCATCAAAACTATTTATGAACGCAAAAAAAAAACATTTTAACGGTATTGAGTTACGAGGCTTTTAGCCATAATTTCTTAATGTGTAGCATTCATAAAAAAACCGGCCAAGTGCGTGTCTGACCACGCACAATGAAGGGTTCCGTAGTTAGGATGGATTTATCCCAAAAACAAACTTAGCATTGTAGTTGGAAAACATGTTCTCCCATATATCGATATAAGTCACGGTCAATTGTCCAACTGCAAACGTAAGCTGGGTCCGCTATTCTATCGGCTATAACTCGTTAACTTGTAAAGCCTATTTGGCTGTTATAGTTTTCCTTTTAATTCCGTTATTATAATAAATACTACTGCCATGATTTTTTTCACTTATCCAAAAACAACCATTTAACTGGCAGGGGGGGGGGACACTTGACTCTAACAAAAAATAGCAATTTAAAGTTTAATATTACGCAAACGGATCCCTGAATTGAAAAATGGCTTTCATCACAGACCCGCAATATTTTTAAACGGCCTATCCAACGATACCCCACACCATGTGACAGACGAGAAAAATCATCCACATTTTACATGCACCCTAAAATTTTTTGTTTTCACGATTTTATTTTACAACTGTCGTGTCGGCGTGATTACTACCTACACCCATGCCAAATTAGCATTCTAGTACTAAGAGTCTCTGAGCTAAGCTGGGGACAGACAGACAGACAGGCGGACATTGTGGACTACGGAACCCTAATAAAGAATTATGGCACAGACTAGCCTGAAAATACAATTTTGTTATCATTCACTATGTTTTTCTACGTGCGAGCGATTTCACTGGTGTTGACATTGTTGCGAGGTATATTCGTAGGCCTGTTTATGTAGACGGTGGGGTTGTCGTGCGGGGGTCTCTGGAGGCGGCCGGGCCGCGGTGGGGGTGGGGGCTGCCTTCCCTGCTCTATTCTGATCGGCTGTGGCTGGGCTCCGGTGTCCTGCCGAGGCGCCATCGCTGGAAATCGATTGATGAACTAGTTAGTAATGAAAAAAAATCCTTACATGGTTAACAAAGATAAATGGAAGTTTTCTATCATAGTCCTCATTAGAGAAAATACTATAACAGCACATAAATCCGAAGTATCGGAATGTTCGGCCGTTGCTTGACCAGGGATCAGAGGCGCAGCCTCCATACAACCCGATTCCTATCGGCTTCCCTTCGGAACAGCCAGTCTTCTTACAACTTTTTTTTTTTTTGTGTGGGAAATTATCAAATAACTTCTCCCGCTCTGGACGGAGCGGGAGGGCGTGTCAGTCTTCTACTGACTAAAACCCACCCGTGTTCCTTCAGATGCCTGTGTGCCAGGGCCACAATATCCCTTTCAGGGAGGGGTTTTCTTACACCTGTGTGTATCACATCGCATTACAAACATTTAATACCAGTTTAAAACAGCTTAAAGATTAAAAATATTCCAAAAGCTGCCAATGTTTTTTCACTGAACAACTAATACCATAGCTGGCGTAAAATTTTGAAAAATAAAGGAAGTACTAAAATTTTTGAGTTAATTAATTTTGACGTTATCTAGAGTTTATGAGAACTGAACAACTTTTTCTTCGGCTTACCTCTAACAAAAATTATAGTTTCGCTACTGAGGGCTAACTATAGCTGACTACGGCGAAAAAAAAAAAAACGATAGTCAAAGAGGAAAGTCTAAAATTTGACTGAAGTCGGGTAAGGATTCCACGTCAAAAAAGGAAACTGTGGAAGTTATAAAACGGCCGAACAATCGGCCGATACGACCCCCTGGCTTAGCACGATAATCGTAGAGAAGTTTTTTGTCGACGGAAGAGTAGACAAAAGTGACGTTTCTGTGTAGACAGTTTAAACATTTTCGGTAGACAAGCGGTTTCTATTCTACAGTAAAGACAACACTTCCTCTCTCCTTAAACAGCATCATTACATAACACAGTTCCCTGCTCTTGTTTCATGTGTATTATTGTATATATGTAAATATTTATTAGATAAGTGTATGCTTTATGTATGTATGTATTTATTGTATATGTTGATGGTACACCACTGACTACCTGCAGTATTGTCTCTCCTGCTCCCTTTAATCCATCCAAAGGTTGGCTGTAAAAGATCGCTTTTAGCGATAAGACCGCCCATTGTGTCACCCTATGTAAAATTTAAACATTTATATCTGTAACTTTTATGGTGTACATAATAAAGAGTATTCTATTCTATTGTAAAGTAGAAATAGAAAGGGTCCTGCTAAGGTCGTCGTGCAGTGGTTCTCGCTATAATATTTGTATAATAACGTAAAACTGAAACTGTTTATTCGCGTTATCGATTTGTTTATGATACATGATAATTTTATCCGATAAGACGGGTCGTCCTTGTGCGACGAACGTTACTTTATTCTCTCAGAGAGCCAGCGATGCGAATAACATTGTTATTTATTTGATTTATATTGTGCGAAACAATAACATGGTTTTTATATAACGATGCGGAATATGCGCTGACATCTGTGATTAATGGGTTTGTATCTTAAACGTAAAGGCTTCTACATACCGGGGCGACTTGTCGCGCGACGCGACGCGACACAAAGGCACCGCTCGTCCCGCGACGCGCTGGGCCTTTCTGCCGTGTCGCGTCGCGCGACAAGTCGCGCTGGTATGTAGAAGCCTTCAATTATTTAACTGCAGTGAACAGTCAAAAATCCCACCTATACGTCGGCTGAAAATATTGGTAGTCCACGTAATGTAGTAATGTATCGACATAAGTATTGGTAGTCCACGTAATGTAGTAATGTATCGACATAAACATTAGTAGTCCACGTAATGTAGTATCGACATAAATAACAAGAGTTTACGAGAGAGATTATTCTAGACACCCATTTCTTTCAGATCACGAAAAAAGTTTAATGATAGTATGATAATAGGCAAATATTCTAAAATAAGCTTCGTATCATGTTGTTGTCTTATCAATCATGTCTATACCTACGCTGTTATTTAATATTTTCATTGTTATTTTGTTAATAAGATCCGTATCTTATTAACAAAATAACAATGAAATATTCCGTAATAAGAAGTAAAATAACACTGCTATGCAGTCCCATTTGTTACAATTAGGCTCAAATCCTTTATTGTGTGCAGTTTTATACTCTAAACTGTCTTTCAACTTAGTATATTTGGATATAGGTACTTAATATTACACACTATTTTTCATTTGTCTCTACTGTAGTCGGATAAAAATAAAAACATCATGTGATCACTTACCTGTTTGCGATAATTAATTAGTTCAACTAATTACGACGACACTTTCGATCAGCTTATAGTTTGATAAACGTAATTAAGTACAAAGAGTTAAAAAACACACCACACGTTATCAAATTTCACTTCTTCGAAAAATTAATTTAAAATGTTAATTTCTAAAACAATTATGTGTTTCGTGGGATCTCCCGCTGCGTGGGATGTTATTGTGAAAACATGTCACTTCGCTTAAGCATTATCTTTGTGATATGTTATCTGAAGTGATATTTATCATACTAGGCAGTAATCCAGGCGTTTTATTATCATAGTAACGACTTTCAATAACCTGAGGTGCTTGTGGCTAAATTATGACAGGTACACGGGTTGATCGAAGGTTAAAGTACGCTAGCAGCGGTCAGTTCGTGGATGGGTGGCTATCCATTACATCAAGACCCCTACGTGGCTCGGAAACCACGTCAAGGCTTCTACAGATCAGCGCGACTCGCGACGCGACACAAAGGCACCGCTCGTCGCGCGACACGCGGGGACTTTGTGTCGCGTCGCGTGTCTCCAATATTGTAGAAGCTACACTGTTTGTCCCGGCTGTCATTCGTAAATCTTTGACAGTTGTTACGGGTAGTTAGAAGCCCAAAAGTCTGTCAAATAGTCTTACCTAGGGGTATCGTGATACCCAGTACTTAACTGAGGGGCGGGTAGTAGAGGTCAGATAGGCAGTCGCTCCATGTAAAATACTGTTATTCTGCTGCATCCGGTTAGTCTGGAAGCCGACCCCAACATACTTGGGAAAAGGCTAGACTGACTTACTTAACGACTTTTAGGCCCGTATTTATAGAGCGTTACTCAGTACTCTAGAGCAGTGGTGGCCCAGTGGTAACGGCCCCGACTTACGAGTTGTAGGTCGTGGGTTCGAACCCAAGCAGGCGCTTTACTTTGTGTAAATAATTTAATCACCACTGCTCTCATAACGGTGAAGGAAAACATCGTGAGGAAACCGGTATGTCCTAGAACCAAAAAATTCGAAGACATGTGACATGTATCAACCCGCACTGGGCCCGCGTGGTAGATTACAGCCCACTCCCTCTCGAAGAGAGGAGGCCTGTGTCCCAGCAGTGGGAACATTATAGGCTGATTATGCTACTCAGTACTCAAGCATTACTTAAGACTAGATTCAAGCCATTGTAATGGTTGAAACTAGTCTTAAGTAATGCTTGAATACTGAGTAACGCTCTATAAATACGGGCCTTAATAACCTGAGCTGAGAGTTGACATAGACTTGTTGAACGATCATAATTTTTTTTACGAAGAAAAAAGTAGTTTATGAAGTCGGGCTTCGCCTAAATTAGATTTAAGAGACATACACAAACGGAATAAGAGGATCAAAGGAAATACCATTCTCTAGCGGTGGGGTCAGGATTGGATTTCGTTCAGGCTATACAATTAAATTGACTGGCGAAACTTCACAGATTCTGGTGTGATATGATGTGATATAATGGCAATCAATATCAATCACTATGACTTTGACTATATTATGTAAATTAAAACTTGTTTCCCAACAATAACAACTTAGTGATCTCCTAAAACAGGGCTTCCTCTCTCGTACCCTTTTGCTGTGCCCTACAGGGTCCATAATGATCTGAATTTTATAGTTACCACCTAAATACACGTTATGGTAAAGCAATAAAGATATTGAGTATTGAGTATCATGTTAAAGGAAAAAAAATTGTGAGCCAACTTTTTTTTACATTTTTCATCAAAAGTCGGAAACTATGCTGGCATAAAAATAAAAATGTTTGAGAATGTGCAAACAGCGCTCTTTCATATGATACCCCACATGCTCTACTAGCCCCACTTAAAATTTTTAAGAACCCCCCACCATTCAGTCCCTTTCGCAATTTTTTTTTTTTTTTAATTTCTTTCTTGTTTGCAAAATAGTTGGGCAAACGTCATCTAAAACTATTCTAAATGTCAAGTTCATATCATTAGTAGTTCTTGAGATATCCAGGTGTGACTGACAGACAGACAGACAGACTTAGTCTCACCATAAGGGTTCCTTTTTACCATTTTGGTACGGAACCCTAAAAAGGCGACGCATCGGGCCGTTGTTAGGTCCACGGCCATGGTCGCAAAGGAGGCGGCTGAAGGAGCGTGAGGCTACAACTACAACATCTTTGCCTATACGCAGCAAAAAAGCCAGGCACCTGAGGGCCTTCAGTGATCTCCGGCCGTTACAGGGTGTGGCCTGAACTACGGCTGTAGAGTGAAGGCCAATACCCGCCGGGGAAGCGAGAGGAATTACGCGAATTCTCCAGTCTACTGGGGGTAGGTCGGCTTCCGATGTTCTTCCATAACGACACGGTTGGCGCAGTGGTTAAACAATTGACTGCTGTGTTGCGTGTCGCGGGTTCGATTCCCACACGGAACAAATATTTGTATGACCTACAAGTAGTTGTTCCGGGTCTGGCTGTTTGTGTATGTGAGTTTAAATGTTTGTAAACGCACCCACAATACAGGAGAAATTCCTAGTGTGGGGCAACGTTATTAAAAAAAAAGAAAAGTCGCTTACGATGTTCTTCCTTTTCAGGCTCGATTTATAAAAGTATAGAAGCAAAAAGACTATGCCCTGTACTAGAAACAACAATTGTCAGTTTTAAATTGTGAAACCATTTTTTTTGTTTATGTTAGAACAATGGGTTAGAAAGTGTCATCACCATCAGTTGAGTGTCTGTTTGACAGTCAGTGTTCCCGTCGCCTAGGAAAATATCCCCGCGATATTTTTCTTTAAACTTATGGATTTTTCATGTTTAGGGGACTGAAAATTATTCAGTGTTTTAAGCAAAAATTTAAATAGCATTCGCAAGTTCTGAATACTATGCAACATTCGCAAATAATAAAGGTTGCATTATTCGTTTTTCAAACCTACCCCTAAGCCTACCCTTACCACAGAATAAGTAATAGTACTAGGTACAGAAGGGTCACTCTCTGGAGTCGATTAAATAGATAAAAACACTAGCCGCGTACACATAAAGCATAGTCTAGCTCGCTCCTGTTATATTTACCTACAGCGATAATAGCCTACAGCCCATTTCCCGCAAAGCATTCATGCAAAATTAAACCGTGTCACTACGCGAGAGCGCCTCTTTTAGTTTAACCGTTTCAATCATGGCCGTTCACGACGTCACCGCGTACTTATTAGGGTTGCGACTTACGAATTATATTTTTTGTACTGTAGCGGCTACAACGAACGGTAGTGGTATGAAGCGAGTAAAAGACTATAAGTATTATTGAAATAGGTAAATGAATAATAGGTGTGTTGAATGAAATAAGAACACATCTATATAAATGAATAGAGACTTTGTATTATATTTATTAAATTATTCTTACAAATATTGATTATTATTTTCGCAATTAAAGGAAATAAAATTTAGTTATTCCTAAAAAGAACTCAAGTTACGATAGAGAAATAGCAATTTTATTAGTGGGTACCTAATCGACTAGGAATCTTAATAATTTCGTCATATCGTATGACTGACGCCTGACTACCTACAGACGTTCGTCGTGCTGCGTCACCACCATACCTACGACAACATCACAAGTTGATAAATATCATTTCATACCTGCCTAAACAAGCGGCGCGGCGGCGGCGGCGGACGCAGATACTTACGATAATTATGACAAAATCAAACAAACAGGACACATTTTTAGTGTAATAATCTGAGTCACCTAAAGGCCCAAAAGTACCTAGTTATAAATGCAATAAGCTTATTGCCTACCTATTGTGTATAAAAAATCTCACCTTTCAATATCCTTAGGTAGTATGTGAAACGTCAGGCTTCGATCACTGTCATTATTTAAACAACCAAACGCTTTATAATGTTTTTTTGGTTTTATTTTTGTAACGCGAGAACTCGGAAGCGCGAGAATAAAGTACTTACTCGTATAACGCGTGCGAACTAAGCAGCGCGGCGCGCGGCAACCCACTGATTGACCGGTCCGGACCGGCCGCCGCACGTACTTGTAGTTTTATACCTAAACTGCGGAGTGAGCCAGGCCTGCCCTTACCCCAATAAGTGTGGGTGTTCAAGTTTGAATGGAAGAACCTTAACCTTTTTTTTAATTAATCCCTGTTGAGGGTGAAACGGTAAGATACAGTTTATAATAAAAGTATTTTTCCTTTCATTATAAACTGTATCATCATATAGATCAGCAAAGAGAATTTACCCGAATAATTGTCTAAATAAATAATAAAGACCATAACATTATTTATCGAAAACCTTTTAAAGGATGTGGAGCGGGTGTTGAATTTAGTAAGGGAATGTTGAAGTATTTTATTATCTGTGACACTTCTAATGTCAACGTGAAGTAGAGAACGCACTTCCCGGCCCGTTCCTTTGAAGATGTCTGTAGCTAGGTTACGCTTTATAAAATAAACTGATAGATATTAAATGAATCATTTATTTCACCATTCTAGTTCTCACAGGTTATGGGCCACTGACGCCTAATTAGTTTAGCTAGGGAAATAGTTTAAAGTATTATAGTTTATCGTTACATAATGGAGACCACGCCGGCAAAGCTGATAAATTTTCCCCAGCTAAAAGCCGAATCATTTGGAAATTGGCTCTTTAGAGTGTAATGTTTACTAGAAGAAAGAGGCTTAAAGGATATAACAGAGGCAAAACAGATAGAAGAAAATAAGAAGAACTTGGATGCGGAGGCAAGAAGTTTAATAGTACAATGCTTAACGGATAGGCATTTAAACCTTGTTAAAGATTGTTCTACAGCTAATGAAATGATGAACTCATTAAAAAGCACATTTCAAAGGAAAAGTGTGATATCAAAAATCACTCTTCGAAGAAAATTACTAACTTTGAAGCAAGATGGCAGCCTAGAGGAATATTTTGCTAAATTCGAAAACCTCATTCGGGAACTAGAAGTCTCGGATGAAAAGATAACAGAATGCGATAAAGTATGTTACCTCCTAACGGGGCTTGGAGAGGAGTATAACCATGTTATAACTGCAATTGAAACTGTTAATACAGACCTATCTCTAGAATTCGTCCGGACAAAATTACTGGACCACGAAGTAAGAAAGTCACAGGAGTCTCATGAAAAAGATGAAACATAATTTGTAAGCAGAAGCATGCATGTGATTTGCTACAAATGTAAGAAGAAGGGCCACAAGTCATATGAGTGCCGGATGTTGAGTAGAGGCCGAGGACGGGGCTTCAGAAGTCCCCGGGGCAGAGATGGAGCAGCTCATCCTGCACAAGAGGAGAGCATGATTATAGCGTCGGAGCAGGCACTAACTGCCAAAGACATGGCAAATACTATTTCTTTTATTGTTGACTCCGGTGCCACTCAACATTTTGTACAAGAGCAGTATACAAAATATATGGCAGATGTAGAAATATTACCACAACAGTTAAATATAAAAATAGCAAATGGACAGACCCTTACAGCTACACAGAAGGGAGTTTTAGTAGCCTCTCACAATAATAAAAGGATTAAAATAGAAGCTGTAATAGTACCTGGTTTAAGTACTAAGTTGCTATCGGTCAGTAAATTAGTAGGAAGAAAAATGGAAGTAATTTTTAGAAAAGGAAACGTACTAATAAAGTACCAAAATGAAACCTATCATGGAGTGAAAAAGGGACAGCTATATACATTTGATGTAAAAATAAATATTACAAAAGATGCACATTCGTGTCAGTTGACAGAAGATAATGTTAATGTATGGCATCAAAGATTTGGACATATGTGTAGAAAGAAATTGGCTATATTAGGATTACCTTTTAGTACAGAACCATGTGAGCCATGCATGAAAAATAAAGCAACGAGATTGCCATTCAAAAGGCTACAGAGACCGAGATCAAGTAAAATCGGTGAATTGATTCATACAGATATAGCAAGTCCGACTAGAGTGCCAACAACAGAAGGCTATAGGTTTTTTCAAACAATAATTGATGATCACAGTCACTTCACACAGACATATTTGTTGAAAAACAAGTCTGAAGCTACAGGAAAGCTAATAATATACATAAAGGAAATGGAAAGACAAATGGAAGTGAAAGTCAAAAGAGTTAGATGTGATAATGGTGGTGAGTTCACAGCAAACTCATTTAAAGATTTCTGCACCAACAAAGGAATTAGGATAGAGTATACCCAGAAATACAGTCCACAACAAAACGGCAAAGCTGAAAGGATGAATAGAACAATATATGACAAAGCAAGAACAATGTTGGATGAGTCAAATCTGCCGAGACACCTTTGGGGACAAGCTGTACTAACAGCCACATTCCTAATTAATCGCTCACCATGTTCCTCTATACAAGACAAAGTACCAGCCAAGGAAATGAAGAAAGAATGCAATCTGCAAATGATAAAGATTTTCGGAAGTATAGCTTGGGTACACATAATGCCTAAACAAGATAAGCTATCAAGCAGAGCAACTCCAGCTAGAATGGTGGGATATGCTACAAATGGTTATAAACTATGGGATCCTAACACAGACTCGATAATAATGTCACGAGATGTAAGATTTGATGAAACCAATATAAAGTATATAGAAGCAAAGAAATCACAATACTTGAATGAAGAAATATTAGATGATACAATCCAAGAAGAAGTTGAAAAGATAGAAGAACATGAAAATAGAGAAGACAAAAGTAGGCAAAATGTATGTACAAAGTCAGGAAGAGAAGTGAAAAAGCCACAGCATTTAAATGATTATGAGACTTATGAAGCATACTGCTTACTGTCCAGTGGAAGCGACCTGGTAACATACAAAGAAGCCATAGAACAGAGTATTGAATGGAAAACTGCAGTGATAAATGAAATAAAATCATTAGAAGAACAAGAAACATGGTCAGAAACAGAGCTACCAAAAGGATGTAAAACAATAGACACCAAATGGATTTTTAAGACCAAATCAGATGGAACCAGAAAAGCGAGGTTAGTTGCCCGAGGATTCCAACAAACAACTGAAGACTATGTATATGCTCCAGTGGCAAAACTGACTACCATAAGAATGGGATTATCACAAGCAGTGAACAATGATTGGAAAATAAATCAATTAGATATACCTACAGCGTTCCTAAATGGAAAATTAGAAACAGAAGTGTAACTTAAAATTGAGAGGGAGTGTTGAAGTATTTTATTATCTGTGACACTTCTAATGTCAACGTCAAGTAGAGAACGCACTTCCCGCCCCGTTCCTTTGAAGATGTCTGTAGCTAGGTTACGCTTTATAAAATAAACTGATAGATATTAAATGAATCATTTATTTCACCATTCTAGTTCTCACAGAGAAAATACGATATCCACACGGATGAAGTTGCGGACGCAGTGCTAGTTTGTATTATGGATCTTATTTTTCCGAGAAGCCAGGGTAAATCTGACGGAGGGTGGCATCACTGGACAGTTGACTAGTTGACAGCGTCACTGTCATTTCAAATTGACGTTTGTTCAATGCGTTATTGTGTGCTGCGTTTGCTTCTCGTTACTTCTTGATTTTTCCAGAACTACTTTTCCTCTAGTCTAGGTGATTCATCGCGTTCTTTAAAGCCTTTTGGTCTGTGTGTAGTTGTGTACATTGTTAGTAGTGTAACATCAATCTATCGAGTGACTTGTCGTCAGTTCATAAAATTCAACTGGTGTTTTAGTTATCTTAGTTATTTGAAAATGTGTTCAAATAACCCCCGTAGAAATAATAACACGGTTGCCATTCCTGCTAATAGTCAGGATGATGCCCAACCGGTACAAGGTATTGCTGGAGCATTGAGTTTATCTGTTACCAACAATCAACAAAATACTCAAAATGAGGCTTTGTCAGATGGTGGATCTTTGTTAGCAATTCCGGCTGGCAGTCAGGGATCTGTGAACCGAAGACAGCCTAAAAATTTACAGGTTAGTGACTAAATAATAAGTCCTAGTTTACCATGGTTTTAGGCTGTTCTAGCACTTACATAATCTCATGTTGTGTGCTTCCAGAGTCTGTTGAAGTTTGCTATGGAAGCAACGCAAGCGGAAGATGCTCGAGGGAATGCACACAGAGCCCCTCTGGATGATCAGGTTCGTACAAATGGATACTAAACATGATGGTGTATGATAACCCTTTTTTGTATGTTTCCATAATCATTTTAAAATGCGAATTATTTATGTTTTGAAATACTGCATTAAAAATATGAAACTGTTGATTAAAGTATTAGCTACATCACATTGAACATGACTATGCTGACTTAATCTATGCAATTTTTTTACACATTACATCATAACATTTCAGAGGCGTAGATTCCTTGAAGATGCACTGAGGAGCTTAACGGTGAATGTGTCAGAAGTGCTGGACAACTCCATCAAAGTCCTGACGAACAGGGAAGTGTTGGATAGTATAAAAGAGGGTGACGTGTTGCCTGACGAAGTGAGGAATTCATTCACCATACTACTGGATCATGTTGATGACCTAGATGTGGCTAATGGTAAGAGAACAGTCTTTGCTGTTCTAATTTACATAGCCTAATTGGATGGTGTTATGTATTCATGAAGCAAGTAACTGTTATTTGAAAATGTACTTCTTAGTTGTGATACTGTGGTAGTGATATATACTGTCAGTTCTCCTACACTATCTAATTGGGAAACTGTAATGATAACTGTTTGCCTAATGCGTGTCGCGGGTTCGATTCCCGCACGGAACAAATATTTGTAGTTGTTCCGGGTCTGGATGTTTGTGTATGTGAATTTAAATGTTTGTAAACACACCCACGATACAGGAGAAATTCCTAGTGTGGGGCAACGTTTTTTAAAAAAAAAAAAAAATAACTTTGTCACTTGATCCACCTCATGAATTTAGTTAAACAACAATACAACAATTTGGTTGCTTGATTCATTACTACTTAATGCCGTCTAATTAGCCGGGTGTAAACTCACAAATTAGCTGTGGGATATATTGGAGATGTATCAGAATTTTATACAGATTACATATTTGTCTGATTTCAAATTAGTATGAAATTCCTGTGTCATACATTCATATCTATGACAATTAAAATTCACAAATTACCACATTGTCAGTCATTCATCATCATCATCATCATAATTTAGATCAGACTCCCCCAAATGCTTCCACATGGCCACATCGTCATTAGAAAACAATAAAATGATTACTCATTCATTTTATTAACAAGCTGGGCTGAGTTTGTTACGCTGTTATATCTAACCAAGCTTCCTTTTTAATTCTTAATTTAAACTTAAAATTTCAGACTTCTACAAGATGGGTGGTTTTGCTATTTTCCCACTGTGCTACAGCAATCAGAATCAGGACTTGCGAGCTCGTGCCAGCTCGGTGCTGGGCACGGCGTGTCAGAACAACCCGTTCTGCCAGGAGAAGGCTCTGAACAGTGGGCTGCTGCCGGTGCTACTCAATTTGGTACAGACGGAAAGGGGGACCGCACTTGCAAAGTGTCTGTATGCTTTATCATGTGAGTAACGGCAATTTAACCTGACTGTAGCTAATATTAACATGTTCAACTTCATAAAATTTTTGACTAACTGATAACTTTTATCTGAGGAAGACAGCTTTTATATGTCAAACAGCCTTATTTATTCTTCAGATAGAAGATATTGAAAAATCAGACCTAATTCTTTTTTTCACATATATTTTAACTATGATCTTTAATTTAGTAGATTCCATCCCAATGCATAAGAGTAGATAAAGTAGTGTATAAAACTGCACATATCTAGGTATTAAAACACTTGTGTGATACTATTTAACCTCTCCTACCGCTTGTAACATACACTCGTGTTTTAATACCCCATAATATGCAACAGTTTCGTAAACTACTGTTTTATATTTTTTGTCCGTTTGTCTGGTTGTATGTTCCGGATTGGAGCAAAACCGGCTGACAGGATTTGGACGGAATATGGCACACATATAGTTTATAACCTGGAGGTACTTTAATTCCGGCAGTACATTTAAGTTCCCGTGGGATATTTTCCAACGTACACACGGGCGAAGCCGCGGGCAAAACCTATTAGTAAATAATATATAAAAAAAACATTTATTTCCAGCATCGGAATAACAACCAAAAGAATAACAAATACTTATAAAGAAAAAATTAAATTCAAAACATAAGTCACACCATATTACTCAAATGCACACACACACACACACACACTCACCCCCACACACTCATACACGCACACTCACACATACACTCACTCTAGTCTCCACACGAACACTCCGCATTCTAATTTGTTTTAATTTTAAGATTTTGCTGTTGTGTTTTGTTTTATACTGTAAGCTCCTAAAGCATAAAAACATGATTATTGTGATACTCGAATTGGCAGGCGAAACCGTCTCTCCTAAATGCAGATTACTCAGTGATCAAACTAGGAGAGCAGTGATTCACCCAACAATTCATTGTAACAACACCGTGTAATTAATACATACTTTGTAAGTCCCTTTCAAACCTTTATGTATACCTAAATAAATTGTAAATAATATAATTTTGTTTCCCGCAGGTATGTCTCGCGGGTACGACCCAGCTTCCCTGGAGCTGATCAAGCTGGGAGGCTGTCCAGTCCTCGTTGAACTACTGACTACGGCCGAACCATCTGCCAAAACAAAGGCGGCTTTTCTCATCAGACATTTCTGCCAGAATTTCGTTGACTGTAGAAGTAAGTTCACTACTCTTGTTATCATTTAAAAACTCGACAACAGTAATTTTAACCAACGTACATTGCTTTAAGTTAGTGTTAGTGGAACACCTCTAACACTAACTTCGCCTCCGACCGATTGACAGACTTTCGGCTAACTTAACAAAGTCTGCCAGACAGTCTTACTAAGGCGTATCGTATTACCCAGTAACTGGTTGTGGAGGTCAGATAGGCAGTCGCTTCATGTAAAATACTGGTATTCCCCCAGTTACTGGGTCATACGATACTCCTTGGTAAGACTGGTTATCAGAATTTCGGGCTTCTGACGACCAGTATGGACTGTCAAAGATCCACAAATGACAGCCGGGACCAACGTCTTTACCGTGCTTTCCGAGCCACGGAGGAGTCTCGGTAGGTAAAGAGGGACCATGGACCAGGTTGGTTGGTCTGTGGATGAGTGACCCATCCACAGACCAACCCCGGCAACTAGAGTATACTCTAATAAGATTTTCGTTATATTTTCAGAACAATTTGTAAGACTGAACATAGTGAAGGTAATTGCAGAAGATCTTCAAGCTGGAAGGAACGACAGCACAGAACATTTGCTGAGCATATTGCAGGTATTAGTTTGTACCAATGACCCCACCATCTTGCAACTGTGTAAGGACCCGAGGTATAACCTGAAGAATGTTCTACAAGATCACCTCAAGCGACCAGAACTAAGTGATGATAGCTTTTTGGAAGAGAAGGAGTATTGTCATGCTTTGTTAACGACTATTTTTACGAGTAACCAACAGTTCAGGCATGGTAATGTGGAGGAAGCGGATAGGTAGTGATAACATGGTTTGTAATACAGTATGATCTCTTTTCTATACTAAATTATACAGGGTTAAATTAAATGACAAATGTATGTGTTATTAAATAAATTAGCTAGCGAAACCCCGCGAGACGTGATGGCTATCGATATCTAAATACGATAAAACAAAAGAAAATATTTGATATTCTGTGTAAAAAAGAGCGAGCCTTACTGACAGTAGTCGCTTAAAATGTGTAGACTTCTTGGCGGGAAAGTGAAGCGTCATGTTCAGCAGTTTGTTTAATTTTCCAAAATTTGTGTTTATCCGAATATTAATGTGTAATAATGGTGGATTATTAACCATTAAGTGTTTGTGAACGTGCATTAGTGTAGGCAAATGAAACAAAACAGTGCAACTTTGCTTCAAGTTCTCTCAAGTCAAGAAGTCCGCGTGAGGTCTCAGTAAAGTGCCACATCTTTACTGAAACTAAGGGGAGCGGGCGGGGATATCATCATCATGCATTCATTTCATCAATAATAACAAGTTTTGTAACTAAATAAAGACTTGGCCAAAAGGTCCCAGCAACCAGGCCATTAAAACATTATTAAAAAAAAAAAATGTGTAACATCTGACATCTCGCCTTGGTAATAAGCTACTGAGCAGCGACAGAAATTAACCTCAAAATTTAAAATAGCTAAATACTGAAATATTTATTCGAATAATTATTCATTACTAGTGGTCGTCCATTGGTTGAAATTCGACCCCCTCTACTTACAATCTATAGTCTTAATATATATAATTCTTCTGTACGTAACACACGTACCTGACCTGTCACCTAACTCCTCCTAAACGGCTGGACTGATTTGGTTGAAATTCTGTATTTATATTTGAACGGGTTCCTGGATGGATTGAAAACACAATTAGACCCGGTAGGTGGCGCTGCTGTCGGTATAAGGCGGTACGGCATTCGCTGGGTCAGCTAGTAATAATATAATATTCTTTATTGTTTTCTCGTTATCATAAACACAGTACAAAGTCAACGTAACACTTAATAGAGACTGGTGTCTGTTTTAGGTTTTAACCTTTAAAGTACTTACTAATTCCCTGCTATTATAGAGTACTTACTAATTCCATGCTATTGAAAAGTACTTACTTATTCCATGCTCAAGCTGTCACTAAATCACTCACAGAAAGTGTGAGGATGAGAAAGATGTAATCATGAAACTGATTTTCTCAACTCTTACTTCCAGCGGTCGATACTCGTAAACATGACAAGTGTCTGCCGAGTTCAGCTGATTTAATTTAATTTGAAATAATAAAAACTAATTTAATTTGACCCTGTATTGAGTAAATGGCACATCACAGTTCAATTGTAAAATTTAAAATTGTTGTAAAATAATATAAATGTCCGAGATTGCTTAGTTTAACCTACAAGACCAATGTGCAATGATATAAAGATTTATGTTTGCTGTGCTGTGAAACATTGTGCAATATAATTTAGTAGGGAGAAGAGATACTTTATTTGTAAATACTGTTTTGCAGATATAAATGATCGTAGATAATGTAAACTAATGCTAGTGTTCAATTTTCGAATATTGCCTATGAGTGGAGCCGCCATCATTTTCTCATTGTAATAGCTGTATAGTGGTAATTTATTTATTTATTTATACAATATGTAACAAAAACTCTGTTGTTCCTTCTACCTACGTTTTAAGAATCAATCAAGTTTTAATAAAGCAAGTCATTTATAAAAACTGTTCAACAAAAATAATTAAAATAAATATTTAATTATTAATATTTGTAATGTTTAACTGATTTCTAACCTTTTTATTTTGACTTCTCGACTAGCCAATGCTTAATATTTTAAAATTATAATTCCACCAATGTTGTGCTTGTAGGTAAATGTATACGTCCCTAAAAGGAACAACAGGGTTTTTGTTACAGACTGTATATACTTTATTCCAATCTGTGGCCTGTGCTCTGTGTTCACAAGGGCACAAGGCGACCTTTTTACGACGTATAAAAAAAAAAACGCGGTGCAAACGGGTTTACTTGGCATGCAGTGCACCACCAACTTTAAGAGGCATAAGTACCTCACTGGGACGCCACGGCGACGTCGCTAGGTCGCGCTGCCAACTAAATGTATACAGCTTTAGAGTGGGCGGCTCACCTGGCGTTCGCTTGGTTGCCCACCAGACACGACACCCGTCTGGTCGGAGGATCTCCCTTTTCTATAGAGGATGAGTGAACTTTACACCCTGTTCCTCATACCTATATAACGCGACCTGGCTGCGCTGACATGGCGTCCCGGTGAGGTATGGCTCTTAAACCAACAATACTGAGGTAACAATATAATCTGTATGTAAGCAGATCAACTTGTTTGACGTTGTCCTTGTAGTTTTATCCTGATAGTGATTTTAGGAGAAATTTGGGGGAAGAGGCACATGTGGTAAAAGGTTGAGCACCCCTATGCTACAGCGTACAGTGCTGCTTTCTCAACCTAAGAAACGCAGATAGTCTGGCAAACTGAGAAAAAGGGGCAATTAAAACAAAAAAAAAAATACGCACGTCCATGACGGTCAAGGTCCCGTCAAAGCAAACGAATAATTAAAAACAATAAATAAATTATATTAAATACAAAGAATACTCAAGTATCAAAACATTTAACTAGAGGTATAGTTAGTAATACCACATAAAGATTTTTTGAATTTGCCGCGATTTCTCGGGTCACGGCCAGACTACGCGTAGTCGACGGCGCGATCATGAAGTTATAGATAAAAATGGAGGCAACACTCTAAATACCTAAGTGAACGCGACTGTGGTTGGACTCTCTCTTTCTGAATACACGCATAAGAACGAGACAGTGATATATGTTTTCTGTATCTTACTCTTGTCATCTCACACCTAATTTAGTGTTGCCTCCACTTTTATACTAAAAGCTTCTTGGGCGCGATATAAAGTCTTCGTGTGAACTTTACACACGACTCCTAAGCCCCTTGCACACACGTATTTCTTACTGTGAAAAACTACGGATTTTCCGTGAGTAGGCACGGTTGTAGTGTTGTTTAGATCACTATGGAAGCTTGTTGATAGATACGGCGGCACTACGGCACGGAGTTGTCGCCGTATGCGCATATATGTACAACCTCACACGACTTTTCTAAGGGGACTTCTTGCCGGGAAAGTGAAGCGTCATGTTCAGCTGTTTTGTTTTATTTTCTAAAATTGGGTTTAGCTGAATATTCATGTGTAATAATGGTGGATTATTAACCATTAAGTGTTCGTGAACGTGCATTAGTGTAGGCAAATGAAACAACACAGTGCAAGATCACCTCAAGTTCTCTCAAGAAGTACGCGTGAGGCCTCAGTAAAGTGCTACAATTTTACTGAAGCCCAAGAGGAGCGAGCGGGGATATCATCATCATGCATTGATTATAATTCATTTCATCAATATTTAACAAAGTTTGTAACTAAATAAAGACTTGGCTAAAAGGTCCCAGCAACCAGGCCATTAAAATATTATTACTTTTCTGAGGCGCGGTTAACACGCCGTACCGTCACGGACAGAGGGTAAGCTTCATACAACAGCGCTATGATAAGTAGATGCCAGCACATCAAGCTACTACAATCTGTCAAAGTTCTTTAAAAGATTTTCAACTTGTATCATTAAAGCATAAGGTTCAAGGTTGATTGGGAAAATTTGACAGTTTCGGGTTGCTTGACATGCGCGTGTGTGCGGGCCACTGGCGGCTTCGTAGCGTACGTAGAGAAACTGGTTCTTAGCCGCTCAGCCAGGTGCCTCGCTCAGGCAAAGCCGCCAGTTGCCTGTTGCCATGCTTGTAGTACTGTACCTATCATAGCGCGGTTCTATGACGCTTTCCCTCTGTCCGTTTACTCTGTGGTACCGTTGAGAAACCGTGCCGCGTACCAACTGTCAAATTTCTCCAAAGGATTTTAAACCTTAAAATATTGAAAGTTAAGTTTATAATCGAATGAGATAATTGGACAGTTTGTGGTAACTTGATGTGCTGTGTGTACAACAGGCCTGAGAGATTTTGTGCTTCTATCTCTCTCTCTCATGTATTTGAATGTTCTTTTGTTTCGGCACGACATAGGCTCATGCTGAAGAAATATGATTCTAGAGTGCGCTAGTTATACTAAAGTCATGCGTTGAGGGTATTCTATTGCCAGCACATAATTATAAGTTAAAATAAATGAAAATGGTGATAACGAGTTATTAATATGGACTTAAAATTATAACTATTCAAGTATTCAAATACTTAAGATGTGTAGGTATTTATATTTTTTTGTAACCAAGAAACAATATAAATAAGTACTTATGTATTGATACAAGTTAATGTCCTAATAATGCTTTTGGTGTAACTTTGTAATAATAGTTCTGTTGTTTCTTGATTTAGCTAATACAATGTAATCTGCTTTTATGAACTGCCTTTATAAGTACCTGATAGTTTTTTTTTTTTAATTTGCGGAGCTCTGGGGCCGTATTATGAAGTAGTAGTGCCATAATGATTCCTGTCCGAAAAAGGGATGGTGCTATCGGTCATATATAGCTCCGTCTCTGTTTCGCACTGGAATCATGATAACGTTATAAAAAGTCACAATACGGCCACAGTACGTGAAAAAATATTCCAGCCAGTGTTTGCACAATAATGGCATTTATAAAGTCCTTCCAATATGCATTGCGTAAGCCCTCGTACCGACGGGTGATTTTTTGGACCACCACTAGTTTTTTTTTGTTGAAAATCCAACGTATTTTTTAACGGGATGGGATACACTTTGTTGTATTCTCATTGCTCGGCTCAACACCGACCGTCTTAATACAAAACTAGATTTATATTTTGACATTGTCTTAAACCATGGAGCTAGTTTTTGGATGAGAACGTAACTCTGATTGAAATACCGTTCTAAGTATATACAAAACTGAATACTTAGTTCTGTACTAAGTTGTCAATTTTGTATTAGGAACTTTACCGTAGAATAAAGTTCGAAATTCAATAATGGCTCCATGGTTTAAACTTGGGTCTGAAGATAAACCTTATTTTGTTATAAGGCCCTTAGGCCGCAAATTCGGAAGGGCGTTTCTTGCACTGTGCAGCGGGGCGTTTAATGGAACTGCCAATGTCACGCACGCCCCGCTGCACGCTGCTAGAAACGCCCTTCCGAATTTGCGGCCTGAGAGTTTAAAAAACAGAAAAAAAAAAAAATCGGCTGTGGTCACCTGGGCTAATTAATTTGTGCGTACTTGGTTTTGTGTTAATAGTAACTCCCGGTTCAAATACAGCGCGCAGAAGCGTACTCACACACACGCAAAATGTTTGTCTCGTGGACTACATAGTTAATATGTACCTAACTACACAAGAATGTAACTATAACCTACTTTACATAAATAGAACAGTAAGAACTTAATAATGTGAATAATAATAAAGTTTTACTTTATACATTAATTTTACCGTTTTATTTTACAGCTAACCGTTTACTGTCATTGCTTTAAAGTTTAAACATTCACGTAAAGGTTTTCACGGCTCGCGACCTGATTATGATGTTTGGTAACGAGGTTAAAGCATTGAGGTAGGAAAACTATGGAGATGGCATATTCTACTATATTATTATGAATAATAGATAAGTGTAAGATAAGTATCTATTCTATCATACCGACACAGACATGTCATAATGTCATTTTGTTTCTTTCTTAGTAAAAAGAAGCAAAACGCTTTATGACATGTCTCTGTCGGTAATGTCGGTATGATAGAATAGATAAATATCTATTCTATCATACCGACACAGACATGTCATAATGTCATTTTGTTTCTTAGTTAAAAAGAAGCAAAACGATTTATGACATGTCTGTGTCGGTAATGTCGGATCTTTTCTTGAGAGCTGCATATGAAAAGAGACATCTGAATATTTGTCAAGGACTAAATTTGGCAACAGTTTTGTGTAACGTGGCTATTTTAAGTGCCCGATTTTTGTAGGTATAGCTAGTCCATAGGTTTCATAAGTCATTGGGTTAAACTCAGCTGGAGGAAGGATTTAGGGCAGTAGGGGTGTACCTACCTATAATTTATGACACAAATCTAAAAAAATGTTACAAGTGGGCGGGTTCCTCACCTAAGTTTCCAAGGTGACCATTTTCATAATAGACTGGTCTCAAAATAAAACAAAACTAAGGTTTTGAAGTCATAAACAACTTTTATTTCCTCCACATCAACGTAGTAGGGACTGTCCTCAGCGGAGGGACTGCCAGCGTTCTACTCAGAGTCGGGCTATAGCATCGCTGTCCCAGTCGAAGTTGATGCCAGTCACCTCTAGGAACCAGTCGTGGTAGTGGCCGGGACGGACGTAAGCTGAGGAACGAGGTTTAGAGACGATGAGTTTGCTGTTTTTTGCTGAGTATTTTCTAGGGCATCTGTATTTTAATCTTTTCTTTTCTTTTTTTTTTAAACGTTGCCCCACACTAGGAATTTCTCCTGTATCGTGGGTGCGTTTACAAACATTTAAACTCATATACACAAACAGCCAGACCCGGAACAACTACTTGTAGGTCATACAAATAATTGTGCCGTGCGGGAATCGAACCCGCGACACGCAGCGCAGCAGTCAATCGCTTAACCACTGCGCCAACCGTGCCGTCAATCGTTGGTAAAATACCTACAACGCTACGAGGTTCTTTTGTCAGTCACGTCATTTCTGTCAAGTTTGGATTTGGAACCCCTGTGCTTTTTTCACACTTAAAATAATCTGGTATTATTCCATTTGGTGCTGAATAAGGAACTTATATAGTAGGTGCTGAAACCCCTGAAAAGATTCCTAGTAATTTTCAAATCTATCGATGCCAGAAAAAAACAAGAAGAATGCTCGTGCATGTGACGATCTAACTATTAACTTTGCTTCAGGTTTCGTGCTGATATGAAAGAAGAATATGTTAACATTGCTTACCAGTAGGCCAGGGGCTGTTGCATCCAGCGCTGGATCCGAAGCTCACAATACCGACCTGGGTGTTTACACCGTCAGCATCTACGATGGTCAAGGGGCCACCGCTGTCACCCTGGTGGTTAAAACAATTTTTTTAAACCTATTAAGATAAAGGGTTAAAGAGAACTTATATTACACGGGCGTTCGCTACGACTCATCGAGTTTCAGAAAGAGACTGTCACTCAGTCACACAGATGAGACAACGCTCTCAAATCAAGCCGAAGTTTCTGCAGAACTGGATGACTCGATGTGTCAAATATTAACGGTCGGAGGTTCGCATAATACAGTACCTAATACTAAGCTGTGGTTTGAATCAGTGGCCGAATAGGCTTGCCTTGGCCTGGTAAGCAGAAAAGTGAACGAAGCGAGCTCAAACATTTTAGCACCCCGCCTTGGATAGGTCAGGGGGTCTACTCCAAAGTGTTAATCCAAATTATCGGCCGAATGTTCGGCCGTTTTCTAACTTCCATAGTTTCCTTTTTTTACTTTGAATCATTACTCGACTTAAAGTCACATTTTGGACTTACCTCTTTGACTGTCGTTTTTTCTTTCGCCGTAGTCAGCCATAGTTAGTAGTCAAGCAACGGCCGAACATTCGGCCGATACTTCAGATTTATGTTCGGAGTAGACCCCAAGGTTTCCTTTCCTTTTGACCATTAGGTAATACAGAAATAGGAGTTACTTCGTTGACATATGCAGAATTGATGAAACATTTTAGCAACCTACGTTTATATTTTTGTACACACACGTTTTGGCATTGTTTGGGATTTTCTTAAAAATTACTTATCGAGATACCGTCTGTCGGTCCTCAGTATTAAGTCCTTTATTTTTACCTGGCAAGCGGACTGTGAGGGGTGGTCGTAGGATCCTGCGCAGATGGTCTCGTTCCTGATGACCTGGCTGGTGGGGTACCAGCTTAGGCACTCCTCGTTGGAAACTCCTAGCTGCAACGTCCACAGGAGGATCTCAGAGGCAGCACCACCTGGGGCATTTAGTACAATTACAGGACGATAGCAAGGTCTTCTGACGCCTTCAGACTAGTGACAAACAACGAGCGTTTTCAACAATATTTTAGTTTGTGCGAGAAATACCATTTTTTTTCAGTAGTTATGAAGAAAACTTGTGTTTTCAGCGTGTTAACTGTTAAGAATATAGTGTCTCAAACGGAGAGTTATGGATATGTGTACTCTCCCCATTGTCACGTATGGTCCTGAAACCTGGTCTTTGACACTTCAGCAGAGGTGAGATTCCAATTTCGGACCATATAAGGAACAACACTGCGCGCCAAAATCAAGATCACGGACATTACCCAGAAAGCCTTTAAGCTTAAGTGGGACTTGACCGACCATGTCTGCCGCATGTCAGATGAGAAAAGAGAACCATCGATTGGGTCCCGCACTTCCACTAAACGCACGAGGATATCGCCGCAGGCTGAGACGAAGTTTGCTAGATGAGCTTAAACTCCTACCGGAAGGACAAGCAAAAGACAGAATTGTGTGTAAAAAGGAGAGAGAGGCCTAGTCATGCAGTGGGCATGAGCAACAATACAGGCTAGTTAGATAGGTTACGGTTATAAGATACTGACCGTTCACGGGATCGTCGGTACGTCCAAATCCGCTGACGATCATCCTGACTCCAGCGTAGTTGATGTTCTTCTGAGCACTGCTCATGAGACGGATCGGCTGCACGTTGTCTGTGATAAAGAAAATGATGATTATGAATCTAAAGTACATGGACTCTTATATGTTGTCTGTATCAAAATGGTCGAACAGTGCGTATTTTCAGGAGGATCTTTAGCTTTTTTATTCCAGACCTAGACTTAAGGTACAGTTCCTTTTTTCTTTCATTTGAATTGTACTTTTACAAATAGGCATAAACATTATATAAATAATGCTAAAACGAAATTTGTTAGGAACGGGATAAATGGCAGGGCCGTGCAGATGAGCACACAATGATTCGCCATAGAATTCGACTGGAAGCTAAATTAAGTTAAATGTTTTTAAGGCCCCGTTTTACAGTTCAGTTACAATTTCTTTAAAAATAACTGCTAGATAATTCCCCAGTATTTTTCTGGACATGGTGAAGGGCACAAGAAAATAGGTTCTCTCTCTTAACCCCGGGATGCGGTAAGAGGGTTGTATTGATGATTTTAATTATAATATTTTTTATGATCGCGAATCATATTTTGTTCAACAAAAACCTGGTACCGGCAGGAGCTTGACTGGATAGATTAAATTGCAAAAAACTTAATGTAAATTGAATTTCGCGGGCTACACTGACTTAAGTTGTTAAATATAATAGGTACAAAAGAAACACTGTTTTCACTAACCGGAGTAGGTGATTGCGTTATCAAGGCCGATGATGGCAAGGTCAGCAGTCTGGACTCCAGCCCTGTTCTCATCGTATTCGGGATGGATGAACTTGTTGGAGGACTCTGCGATGGCCTCAGGTCGGGTCAGGTTGGTCAGGCCGAAGCGGACGACGAACGTGATACGGCTATCAGGAAAAAACGTAGGAATATTATTTTAGTTAAGGCGGTTCGCAACAGAATCAGCTATGTGTCAGTTAGTGTTCTGGAGTAGAGATGGTAGCACACTCTTTCAGAATGAGGATCGTGCGAGGCACTCTTTTTACAAAGTGTGCTAGCACACTGTGCTACCACGAATGAGGCGAGGCTGCGGTGGCCTGTGAGCACGTACGTGCTGTGAGTGTATCAGTGAGTCGCGTGAGTTGCCGCGCGTGTGGCGAGTGTGGTGTGTAGTGACAACACGACACGGCACACATACGCAGGAGAGTAGGCACACGCGGTGACTAATCGGTAAAGCGTGTCACACAGCTCGTACGAATGATGATTATGGAAAGAGAAATGAGAATGGTTACAAATGTTCTGTGTACCTAATCTGTGCCCTGTGGTGTGTGCTAGCACATCAAATTAAAAAGAGTCAGTGTCTTTTTACACAAGTGAGAACTACAACTGTGCTAGCACATGTGCTGAGTTACCCAACACTCTGAAGAAAAAATGGTCGAATCTGTTAAGCTAGTTTGAAGCACAATGTAAAATAATGGCTATGCCTTTACTGTGTACATATTATGTGATTAGGTACCTAAAGTCAGCCTTAAAATTATGATGACATCGATCAAAATTAATTTGATTGTCTACAATTTTTGTTCCATCTGTATCAATGCGTAGCTACAATTAAGTACCCAATGTGTAATATTTTTTAGTGTATCTAGACTAGTTATGTATTAAGTTTAAGCCTTACCTACCTACAGCGAAGTTCAAGAATTACGGAGTTAGGGAATATTTATTACTGAAAAAGTTGTCTAAAATCCTAGTTTTAGTACTTACTTAGCCAGGCAGTGGGCGGCGCTGAGCACCCACTTGTTGTGGATGACCGAGCCACCACAGGAACTGACGGCACCAGCGCTGCTCACCATACGCACACTAACCTGGTGCGGGATCTGGCCTTCCTCTGCAGGCCAGCCAGCTACGATCCTTGATGCTTGGAAGTCAGCTAAAGGATGGAAGGTAAAAAAATAATTTTCAAATTCGTTATCTCGTAGCAGCTTAGCAGGTACACCGCGGTTCCTGTTTTGCTACGGCGCGCGGCGTAGCGGTTTTATACGATTTCCGATGAGTTATAATTTTCCGACACCGCAAAAAATGTCATTTTACAAACAACAAAATTTAATTTCTACAGCACGACAGCAAAAATGACGCAATGAAAATGCAAGAAATGTTTTCCCTTTTCCAGGTTGCCGAATTCTTTAATTTTCATAATTTTATAATAATATTCAAAGATTCACTTACCCAAGTCCTCGATAAGGGCCGGCTCGGGACTGAGGACACCTCCCTATAATACGGGAAATTCGTTTTTATAAGTATTCTTAAATTATTTAAAATTTAATTACGTAAATATTAAAGCAGGCAGTCACCTAGCTACTACTAAATAATTTAATTTCGTCATAATATATACTTATTTTTTAATATAAAAATACGTGCAAATTATACCAACATATTTAGTATAATTATCACTCTTTTACACGACTTAAAAACCCAACTACAAAAAAATCACCAACTAAAAAAGTATAAAAAAATAACTTTTTGGTTTATTTTATAACTTCGGTAATCTATACGTTTTTAACGGACTTCCCAAAAGTTATATGTTTGGCAGGGATGTTTTTTTTTATGTACGTTCACCGATTTTTCCGTCAATCTTGGACCGATTTTGCAAATTCATTTTTTAAGGTTATTTTTCACTAGTGTTTTTTTTTTGTCGGTTATTTTTTTTTGTAAAGGTTTTTTTACTTTTTTTTTCAATTATTTTGGGGTAAGTAGATAATGGATTATTGAGGGAACGTAGCAAATTAAATTTGTTACCTTTGATTTGTTAAACAAAGGCTTAACATTTTTTTTTTTTATGTCCGAACAGGCCTGAGTGAAAAAGACTTGTTTTATTCATAGGTGGGGTTTATGTATCTATAATTATTAATTATAGATAGCCAACAAAATAATATATTCTCAGAAATTACTCCGTAAGACCATTAATCAGATACCAATCACGATATGAGGCATTAATCTTATTTTTTTTTCAGTGTCACTCTACGTCATACTGATATTGTTCGTATAAAAAAACATACCTGCCGAACATAATAACCTCTTCCTTTTTGGAAGTCGGTTAAAAATTAGCGTGTCACCCGAACCATAATGACACTTTGTCAAAATCGGTTGAGTACCTAGTTTAGTTACGGTGGAACATACAGAAATAGAAACATATGTAACATAACATCACGCCGTATTCCCCTATGGGTTAGGCAGAGGTGTTCCGATAGTGTACCCACATTTCATGTAGGTAATAGTGGGCGAACCTATTGCCATCAACCGGACACAAATCCAGACTTCGGGCTGCTACTGAGAAATCCCTAAAGAAAAATCCCAATAACACTTTGCCCGACCGGGGAATCGAACCCAGGGCCTCATGCTCAGCAGGAGCGTTTGCAACCACTAGACCAACGAGACAGTCTTACAAACAAACACAATCATACATAAACTGATAAAAACATAACCCTTCCCTTTGGGTTTGCCGTAGTCGGGTAAAAGAGTTCTGTATTCGACCCGTATGTATGTATGTCCGCGATTTTCTTAAAAACTAGTGAAGCAATTTTGATGGCTTTTTTTAACGAAGGAACTTTATTAATTTATCGAATGTTTCAAAGTTCTTTACCTGCACATAGCCCAAAACGAAGAAAAGTCCCAATAGGTACGCGGCCGCCATCTTGAACGAACGCCTAGCGAGTGACTTGCATTGACTTAATTACTATTTATTATTATCAATCTACATGTATCGAACATTAGAATTAAATGATAATAGTTTCTCATTATCTGGGATTATGATATCAATCATTAATTAGGATTTTTATGGTAGGTAGTTACAGTTGGGTATTTCAACATTGTAAGGGTTACCAAACTTTGTGTAAGAATCAGGAATGAGCGGAGAAATCAGAGGAGTATTAAATGGCGACAGCGCAGGCTAGCCTCATCGGCGCACCTCTGGTGGTTATGAGGTACTTATTATAAATTATAACTACTCATAAATGTATGTCGGATCGTCAGGATTTACTCTGTAAGATTCAGACATCATGTGGGCAGTAGGTGGGTTTCGTGCAATGAAAACACACTGGGAGCGATACACAGCGTTTATTAAAATCCCAAATTGACACAATCACTACAAATTACAATTACCACAATAACTAAGCACAACGAATCGAGTACAGTTCCGCGACGATGACCAGTTCCTTGAGCCTGAATCTTGAATGTCGTCCTCGCCCATCGGCTCTAAACATCACGACTCTGTAGAAGCGCGCCAGAGGTGTGGGTAGATCACGCGATGTCGCCCATAGACGTACGCTGCGATTCGTTACGTGTCCGTACTAATGACCGGATCCGACATGTATGTGTTGAGTTTGAGAGTGAAAACAGCAAGAGGGATAGTTATTGTGAATATCGTAAACTCTTGGCAGATGATTGTTTTTTATAATTAATTATGTAAATAATAATTCAATATTTAATATTGTACAAAAACAATAGGTAATGCTATGAATATATTTATTTAATTTATGTACCAATAAACAATTATTAATCCAATCACTTTTGTTAAAAATGTCTTCGTCTACATTTTGTCTTGCAAAATTGTCATTATCAGATTCTAAATTTATTCTTCGTTCGTCTTGAAGTTTTGTCCCACATTCCAAAAAATTCGTACATTATTGAAGTTGTGTTTCGTCCCAAATTTCAAGTAGGTACTTGTAATTTTTCAAAACAATAATCTATATAAAAAGGAATCCCTATTTCCCTTGGTCACGCCAAAACTTGAGAATGACTTTACCGATTTCATTCATCTTTTATTTTTAGTTTTCCAATACTTTCTAGAAGATTCTTACGGAAAAAAAATAAGAAAATTGCGCAGAAAATTTCAAAAATAGCAAATAATAATTTATCTGTAGGTAGTTAATTACCTAACATAATAACAGTAACCTAACCAGGGTCTTTGTAGCCCATGTTAGTGATGCTCTGATTGACATAGTCAGGAAAGTTGGCTTCATCAAAATTTTGGATAGAATTGGGGACTTCTACTCCGCTGACAGTGATCTCAAATTTACTTCTTTAATCTTCAACTTCATAGGATGAGGCTTGCATGGATTCAAGATAGTAAGTATTTCAATCATTAGTGTTATCACACTAATTATGTTATATGTTAGCGGGTTTGGTTTCCATACTTAGTCCTGCACCACCACCATGGACCATTGTGCGTGGGCCATGGTGGCCGTCGTTGGTTATTCCAACCTGCCCACCTCCCTCAGTCTGCTTCAGATATCTGTGAAGGATCTGAGTGACCCGAGGGGTTCTGATCTGGGTGACGCCTGTGCATTCAAAGAGCACGTGCGCAACGGTTTCTTCAGCCTCCATGCAGGCCCTCCACAAAGGGCTGTCCGTTATGCCTATTGTGTGGAAGTGCTTGTTTAGTGAGCAGTGTAGATGGTTTCTGTCACCAGGTGCAGGCCATTCCTGTCCAGGCGTAGCAACCGCCTGGTTAGCTTGACATCTAAGGATGGCATAGCTTCCCTGTATTGCTTGCAGCCTGGTGTCGAGGTCCACCAGGACTCCGCTTGTGTGTGGGTGAACTCCTGTAGCCACTTGCGTAGTTGGTTGAAGGGGATGGGTACGATAGGTTCGGGGCCACAGACTGATGCGCCGGATGCTCTCTTAGCAAGTCCGTCAGCTGCGTCGTTACCTAGTGATCCGCTGTGTCCTTTTATTAATTGCAGTGTCACTGTGTTACGGTTGCACACTGTTACCCGTTCCAGTGCTTTGTGACATTCTAGTGTAAGTCTGGAGGTAATATATTTTTGTCCCTAAGGATTGCAAAACTGAGGCACTATCGGAGAGTATACGTATACGGGTGTCCGTAACTTTCCTGGCTTCACGCATTCCACCTGATAGACGGTGTAGAACAATCCCAGCGGGCTGGATATATTTATGTTGAAATCGTGTGAGAAATATCCGTCTCCCAGTTCCGGAGTCGGTGTCTGATCCGTCGGTGTATACTCTCATCTCTTTCGGGCCTGAGTAGCCACACCGTTCCTCTGTGAGTATAATATTGTAGTGCTTCTGTAAGAAATTGTAGTTTCAGGGCTTTGTCGCAGGATTATGCCATCAACAGTTGTCGTTTGATTGTGTCTTCCTTTATGCGTGTGTGCTTGACCCTAGAGTCTTTGCTTAAGGTTCCCGATGTATCAGAGTCTGAAGGCGGCCAGGGCTGCCTCCTCTCGCACGATGAGGTGTAGGGGTGGCGGTCCTAGCATTGCTTGTAGTGCGGCAGTGGGCGCAGTCCTCATGCTGCTAGTTATTACTACACAAGCGAACCGCTGCAGTTTTTTTAGGTCTTTTTGGGCTGTGCTCAGGTCCGTCCAGGGGGCCTAAAATTGACGTTTTGGCAGAATCATAGTAGGATCTGCGAACAATTCATACATCCCGCAATTCATCTGTTTGACAGCTGCTATTTGAAATTAGACTTCATTAAAGCAATTCATAATTTGTGGACCATTTTACGAAACTTTAGACAAAACTCTCAAACAGATGAATTGCGGGTTATGAATTGTACGCAGAACATAATTAATATGATTCTGCCAAAGCGTCCATTTTAGGCCCCCTGGCCACCAGACCAGTGAGCCATATGTCATAATGTGTCGGAAGACTGCGGTGACCTTGGGGCTGATACCCTAATTCTTTCCAAGCAGTCGCTTGGGGATAGGGATATTTTGTGGTATCCCACTAATTAGGATTTGGATGAAATAGTTTATAACCTGGATACTTTTTATCCGTAGTACGTTGCATACAAGACGGTATTCTGTTCACGACACGACATGTTGTGCACAATTTCGAACATTAGACCTAACAAAAATACCCTAAATTACATATCTGTTGTGTCGCGAATCATATTTTGATCAAGTTAAAACTTGACAATGACCAGAAAATTGCAAAAAACGTAAGAAATTTTTTATTTCGCGGGCTAAAGCTGCGGATTCACCTCAAAGGTTTTCACGGATCGCGACCTGATTTTGATGTTTGGTAACGAGGTTAAAGTCAGCTGGAGGAAGGATATAGGGGAAGGGTATCTTTATACTTTATGACAGAAATCTAAAAAAATATACAAGTGGACCTCACCTACGTTTCCAAGATGAGCATTTTACAGAATAGGTAGACTGGTCTCAAATAAAATAAAACGAAGGTTTTGAGAAGTCGTAAAAAAAACTTTTATTTTCTCCACATCAATTTAGTAGGGACTGTACTCAGCGGAGGGACTGTCCTCAGCGGACGGACTGTCCAAAGCGGAGGAACTGTTAGAGTCCTCATCAGAGTCGGCAGCATCGCTGTCCCAGTCGAAGTTGATGCCGGTCACCTCTAGGAACCAGTCGTGATAGTGGCCGGGACGGACGAAACCTGTGGAACGAGGTTTAGAGACGATGAGTTTGATGTTCTTTGCTAAGTATTTTCTAGGGTATCTGTTTTTTTAATAGTTGGTAATATACCTACAACGCTTTATGGTTCTTTTGGCGCGTGACCAAAATTAGAGCTAACGCCGCCATCTTATACCGCCTTCCAAAAAGGAGGAGGTTATATGTTCGGCTGTATGTTTTTTTTTATGTTTGTTCACCGATATCTCCGTCAATTATGGACTGATTTTGAAAATATTTTTTTTGTTTGGAAGGGTATGCTCCCGAAGTGGCCCCATTGCCACCAAATCAGAATCTGATGAGGGGATCTCATGGAAATCGAGAGAAACCCTTGAATTTTATAGGCAAACATAAAGCGATTTGGGTATTTTTTATAGTAACTCGTGCATTTGCTCCTGAAAATCACCATTTGGTGAAGTGAAACTGATGATGGAGACCACAGATGGCCACCGGAATAACATAATAGAATAAGTATTTAACGGGTTGCGATTCGATTAGGTACTTTAATATGGTTGCTAAGCAATTTATGCTCGTCACAATGCATTATGGTGAGTGGCAGTTCTCCTGGTTCTTACCAGGAGAACTCCTCAACAATTAACTTCCCAGCATCGGGAAAAGCAATATTTTGTAAAAGGTGATGAGCAGTTGACATTAGGCTATTACTTAGATGAATTAAAAACTGACCCACTAAAAAGTGAAAAATAAAAAACTTTTTGTAAAAAAGAAATAACCGACTTCCAAAAAAGCACTACAAAGTGAAAAATAACTTTAATTTCGGAAGTCGGTGGCAAAAAACTAAAATACAGATCCAAAGACACCGACTTCCGAAATTAAAGTAATTTTTCACTTTGTAGTGCTTTTTTGGAAGTCGGTTATTTTTTTTTACAAAAAGTTTTATTTTGTTAATACATTTTCTGTGCCAATGTCACAAATGTTTACCAACAATGTCACTAGGCGCTAAAAATCATCGTAGCACTGCACGTTTCTTTTAAACAAACTGTAATAACAATTCAGGAGCCTAGTCTAGGCCAGTTATGGCTTCGAGGAAGAGGATGTCAACGGGCACATCAAACATTAGGTATGTGACCGGCCAGTGATTAACGTTTAATAACCGCAAGTGGAAATAACCTCGTCTTAAAGCGTGTTCACTATAAAGGCTTCTACATACAGGCGCGACACAAAGGCACCGCGTGTCGCGTGAAGAGCGGTGCCTTTGTGTCGCGTCACGAGTCGCGCCGGTCTGTAGAAGCATTTAAATCACGCGTGACGCGATTGGTAGCGCTGATTTTTTTTTGCGTTTTGATGGATTTCAAAATGGTGACTGACGAAAAGAATTACCAATCACATGACTGCAAAATTCAGTTCTACCAATCACGTCCCTCGTCAAGTTATAGTGGACGCACGGTACCTAGAAATCTTCCTTCCAGCTTCGGATATTTTTTGTAAAATCTTTCATCTTTGGATTTGGAACCCCTGTGTTTTTTATTCACACTTAAAATAATCTGGTATAATTCCATTTTGTGCTGAATTAGGAACTTTTATAGCTACTGAAACCCCTGAAAAGATTCCTATTCAGCCAGTAATTTTCAATTCTATTGACGCAAGAAAAAAACAAGGAGAATGTTCATGCATGTTGTGACGATCTAAATATTAAATCTGCTGATTGGCTAATCCTTCAACCACGTCGTGAGTTTTGCTGCAGGTTTCGTGATGATATGAAAGAAGAAGCTAGATATATATTAACATTGCTTACCAGAAGGCCAGGGGCTGTTGCATCCCGCGGTGGATCCGAAGCTCACAATACCAACCTGGGTGTTTCTACCGTCAGCATCTACGATGGTCAAGGGGCCACCGCTGTCACCCTGGTGGTTAAAACAGTTTTTTTGAAACCTATGAAGATGAAGGGTTAAAGGTAACATACATTACCCGGGCGTTCGTTACGACACATCGAGTTTCAGAAAGAGACTGTCACTCAGTCACACAGATGGGACAACGCTCTACAAAGCCGAAGTTTCTCCAGAACTCGATGACTTGATGTGTCATATTATATTTACGGCCGCAGGTTCGTATATTACTGTACCTAATACTAAGCTGTGGTCTGAATCAGTGGCGGGAGCCTGCCTTGGCTAGGTATGCAGAAAGTTGTGAGAAGTAGCAGAACGTACATAGGATCAATATAAGATACTTTGAGCGTAGTGAGCTCGAAAATTTTAGCACCCCGCCTAGGTAAAGTCTCCTTTTGACCATTAATACAGAAATAGGAGCTCCATCGTCGACTTATGCAGAATAGATGGAACATTTTAGCAACCTAACCTAAATATTTTATATTTTTTATACATATAACACATTTTGGTCTTGTTTGGGATTTTATTAAAAAATCAGTCATAGGTATGACACTATTTGAGATAAGATTTTGAAGTTTGGTCGGAAAGGAATGGAACATTAAAAAAAGTTTTCAAATATTTTGAGTTGTGACACTATTTGAGCGGAGGTGCGATATCTAGAAACCGTCTGTCGGTCCTCATTATTAAGTCCTTTATTTTTACCTGGCAAGACGACTGTGAGGGGTGGTCGTAGGATCCTGAGCAGATGGTCTCATTCCTGATGACCTGGCTGGTTGGGTACCAGCTTAGGCAGTCCTCGTTGGACAGTCCTCGCTGCAACGTCCACAGGAGGATCTCGGATGCAGCACCACCTGGGGCATTTAGTACATTATTACAGGACTTTAGCAAGGAGTTCTGTTTCCATCATTACGCCTTCGGACTAGTGACAAACAACGAGCTTTTTCAACAACGAAATACCATGTTTTTTCAGTAGTTTTGAAGAAAACCCTCGGTTTTCATTTCAGTGTGTTAACTGTTAAGAATATAGTGTCTCAAACGGAGAATTATGGATGTCCATAATGCTCCGTTTGAGACACTATATATTCTTAACAGCAACTTATACCCTATGTGAGAAGACTGAGAAGGGGGAGAACACATATGTGTGTGTTCTCCCCATGCTCACATATGGTGCTTAAACCTGGTCTTTAACACTTCAGCAGAGGTGAGGAGCAGAAGTTCAAATTTCGGACCGTATAAGGAACACAACACTGTGCGCCAAAACCAAGATCACGGACATTACCCAGAAAGTCGCTAAGCTTAAGTGGGACTGTGCCGGCCATGTCTGCTGCATGTCAGATGACAACAGACCGATTGGGTCCCGCACTTCCACTAAATGCACAACGATATCGCCGCAGGCCGAGACGAAGTTGGCGATGTGAGCTTGACTTCTACCCGGAGGACAAGCAAAAGACAGAATTGTGTGTAAAAAGGAGAGAGAGGCCTAGTCATGCAGTGGGCATGAGCAACAATACAGGCTAGTTAGATAGATAGGTTACGGTTATAAGATACTGACCGTTCACGGGATCGTCGGTACGTCCAAATCCGCTGACGATCATCCTGACTCCAGCGTAGTTGATGTTCTTCTGAGCACTGCTCATGAGACGGATCGGCTGCACGTTGTCTGTGATAAAGAAAACGATGATTATGAATCTGAAGTCTTAGCCTTTATTTGTTGTGTGTATCAAAATGATCGAACAGTGAGTATTTTCAGGAGGATCTTTAGCTTTTTTGATTTTTTATTCCCGACCTAGACTGTTAAGGTACCAGTTCCGAAGGCGATCGCAGACCGCAAACCGCAGCGGCAAAGCCGCTCCAATCGCAATAACAGAAGGCCCTGACACGAACGCGACGCCCCAACTACCACAGCGTTTTCATAATTCGTCGCGTTTGGAATTTTACTTTTACAAATATGGATTAACTCTATAAAAATGTGGAGAAAAAATGCAAAATAAAGTTTGTTGGGAGGGGGATAGATGGCAGGCCTGTGCAATGAGCACACAGTGAACCGCCATCGAATTCGACTGGAAGCTAATACATTTTTATTAAGCTAAATGATTTTAAGGCCCCGTTTTACAGTTCGGTGACAATTTGTTTAAAATTAACTGCTAGATCATTTAACCGGTATTTTCCTTTTTCTGGACACAAGAAAGTAGGCCCTGCCCCTTTACCCTTGGATGCGCTAAGAGGGTTGTATAACTTGTATAATAATGTTTTAATTATTATAATTCTATAAATACATAATATTTTATATGATTGCGAATCATATTTTGTTCAAAAAAAACAAAACAGGAGCTTGGCTGGACAGGTGAAATTGCAAAAAACGTAATAAAAATTTTATTTCGCGGACTGCCTTAAGTTGTTAAATATTTTGATAGGTAAAGTCCGGTCAAATATTGTTAATAGGTAAAGTCCGCGAAGCACAAAGAATTTTGTACAATGATCCCTATTACTTATCTCTATCGCTCGCGCACAATTGTATTGCCGTCGCACTCGCACATTAGGAGGACCTTAAAATGCGAGCTAGACGGCAATGGTGGCCGGACTTTATTATAATCAGCCTATAATGTTGCTTCCGTTTTGAGAGCAGTGGTGATGAAATAATTAACACAAAGTAAAGCGCCTGTCACGGTTCGAATCTATGACCTACAACTCATATGTTGCGGCCATTACCACTGGGTCACCACTGCTCTATACAAGGTTAAATTAAATAAGCTAGCAAAACCCCACAGAGCTGAAGGGTGTTGATAACTAAACATGATAAAATAAAAAATAAATAAATTTGATTTTTTTTTGTTGGGTCATCGACCGCAGTTGTGTAGTCACTTGAAATATCAGTTTAAAAATATTTATTTTTTGTGTAAACTTCACAGACGTGATGGTTATCGATATCTAAACACAATAAAACAAAAGAAAACAGATTGTTAACTCATATTTTAAGTAACAACACTACCAGTGGTTGTTGACCCCCCAAAAAAACATCTTTTTATTTTATTTTATCGTGTTTAGTTTACATATTGATACCCATCACATCTGCAGAGTTTCCCTGTCTGTATAAATGGTACAGACGCCAGCAGGTCAAGCAACCTGAAACTGTAAAATTTTCCTAATCAACCTCGAACCTTATGATTTAACGATAAAGTTGAAAATCGTAGTAGCTTGATGTGCTGGCGTCTGTACAAAATTAACACTGTTCTCACTAACCGGAGTAGGCGATTTCATTATCAAGGCCGAGGATGGCAAGGTCAGCAGTCTGGACTCCAGCCCTGATCTCATCGTATTCGGGATGGATGAACTTGTTGGTGGACTCTGCGATGGCCTCAGGTCGGGTCAGGTTGGTCAGGCCGAAACGGACGACGAATGTGATACGGCTATCAGAAAAAAAGTAGTAATATTCTTGTAGTTAAGGCGGTTCGTGCACACTCTTTTTACAAAGTGTGCTAGCACACTGTGCTAACACGAATGAAGCGAGGCTGCGGTAGCCTGTGAACACGAACGTGCTGTGAGGGTATCAGTGAGGCGCGAGTGTGGTGTCAGCAAGACACGGCCATATACGCAGGAGAGTAGTAGGCACGAGCGGTAACTAATCGGTAAACCGTGTCACACAGCTCGTACGAATGATGATGAGGGAAAGAGAAATGAGAATGGTTACAAATGTTCTGTGCAGCTAATCTGTGCCCTGTGGTATGTCACACCGCATCAAAATAAAAAGAGTGAGTGAGTATTTTTATGCAAGCGAGTAGCTACAACTGTGCTAGCACATGTGCTGAGTTACCCAACACTCAGATCGAGTCAGTTAAGCTAGTCTGAAGCACAATGTGAAATAATGGCTATATGTACTTGCTATGTATATAATTAGGTACAGTCAGCCTTAAAATGATGATGACATCGACCGAAATTCATTTGGTTGTTTACATTTTTTGTTCCATAATACTGTATCAATGTGTAGCGTGTAGCTACAATTAAGTACCCACTGTGTAATATGTTTTAGTGTATCCAGACTATTTAGGTATTCAGTTTAAGCCAGCCAATTTCAAGAATTACGGAGTTAGGAAATATTTATTACAGAAAAAGTTGTCTCAAAACCTAGTTTTAGTACTTACTTAGCCAGGCAATGGGCGGCGGTGAGCACCCACTTGTTGTGGATGAGCGAGCCACCACAGGAACTGACGCCACCGATGTTGCTCACCATACGCAAACTAAGCTGGTACGGGATCTGGCCTTCCTCTGCAGGCCAGCCAGCTACGATCCTTGATGCTTGGAAGTCAGCTAAAGGATGGAAGGTTAAAACAGCAGATTTATATACAAGGGTCGAAAGGAATTGGTGACATTCACCCCGTGTTAAACAACACTACTTTTCATTTAGAATAAAGTTTCTTTTTTGTTTTTCTAAAATATATTATTTTCTTGTTTGCTCGCCACTTCATAAAATTATTGTATGTATTTAGATATCTTTCCTTTGATTTGTTCTATTTTTTAAATTCATTCCCGCCCTACAGAGGGAAGCAATTACTAAGAGTTTTTCTCGCCCAAGTGTGGACAGCAGCGTCTTCCACCCGCTACTCGGATCAAACAAATACTACTTTCCGAGTATGAGAAATGAAATAGTAGATTGATACGCAAGAGTCTACTTTTCATTTCGAATATGAGAAAAGTTAAAAAAAAAGTTTTTTTTAAATATTTTGTCTCTTCATAAAATCATTGTATGTATTCAAATATCTTTCCTTTGAAATTTCTGGCAAAAGATTTTCGATTACTGTCTGTTTGCCTCGTCTTTAACCGAAGCTGGGGGTCAACATTTTATATAATATAGATAGAAATTAAATATAATTTTCAAATTCGTGATCTCGTAGCAGCGTAGCAGGTAAACCGCGGTTCCCGTTTTGTTTCCCGTAGCGTTCTGTGCTACGGGCTACGGCGTAGCAGTTTTGTACGATATCCGATGAGAGTTAAAATAATATAATACTTTACAAAGTAAATAATTCATATCATTGTTTATGTAAAATGGTATATATAAAAAGCAAATTATAAATAGATGGCAAAAAATCATCATCATCATCATCATTTCAGCCGAAAGACGTCCACTGCTGGACATAGGCCTCCCCCAAGCACCACCATTTCGACCGGTTCTGTGCTTCCCGCATCCAGCGGATACCTGCGGCCTTCACAAGGTCATCGGTTCACCTTGTAGGAGGCCTTCCAACGCTACGTCTTCCGGTACGCGGTCGCCATTCCAGAACCATTCGGCCCCATCGGCCATCAGTTCTGCGAGCAATGTGCCCTGCCCACTGCCACTTAAGCTTGGCAATTCTTCGGGCTATGTCGGTTACCTTGGTTCACCTACGGATCTCTTCATTTCTGATTCGATCACGTAGGGAAACTCCAAGTATAGCCCTCTCCATTGCCCTTTGGGTGACTTTTAGCCTTCTGATAAAGCCCATTGTGAGCGACCACGTTTCAGTGCCATAGGTCATCACTGGCAACACGCACTGGTCAAAGACTTTCGTCTTGAGACACTGCGGTATGTGGGATGAGAAGATATTGCGAAGCTTCCCGAACGCTGCCCAGCCGAGTCGGATTCGACGATTGACATCTTTCTTGAAGTTGGACCTACCTAACTGGACAGTTTGTCCGAGGTAAACATACTCGTCCACAACTTCGAGTGTAGCGCCTCCGATCTTCATGAGAGTGGGTGTTACATGGGCATTTGACATAACCTTTGTCTTATCCATGTTCATTTTCAGACCCACTTTTTCGGAAGGTCTACTGAGGTCATCGAGCATTGCACTGAGGTCCTCCATAGTCTCAGCTATGACAACTATATCGTCGGCAAACCGAAGGTGAGTGATGTACTCGCCAAGTCGCCATTGATGTTGATGCCTAGCCCTTTCCAGTCCAAAACCTTGAAGACATCCTCCAGTGCAGCGGTGAACAGTTTCGGAGAGATAACGTCTTCATGCCTCACACCTCGCTGCAGAAGGATAGGTTTCAAGGTCTGGTCCTGGAGTCGGAGCGACATAGTGGCGTTTTTGTACAGACACTTCAGCACCTCGATGTACCAATAATCGATCTGGCACCGTTGAAGAGACTGCAGTACATCCCATGTCTCGATCGAATCGAAGGCTTTCTCGTAGTCCACAAACGCTAAGCAGAGAGGCAGGTTATACTCTTCGGTCTTCTGTATAACCTGCCGCAGCGTATGTATGTGGTATACTGTGCTAAAGCCTTTACGGAATCCGGCTTGTTCGGGAGGCTGGAAGTCGTCAAACCTCCGCGCGAGACGGTTCGTAATGACTCTTGTAGACATGGATCAGAAGTGAGATGGGCCTATAATTCTTAAGGAGGGTATTGTCACCCTTCTTAAAGAAAAGGATCACCACACGTCTGTTCCATGCCTGTGGCGTTTTGCCCTCGAGTATGACGGAATCAAACAGCTTCTGGAGGACCTTGAGAACGGGTTTTCCGCCGGCCCTCAGGAGCTCGGCCGTAATTCCATCACCACCGCCGCCTTGTTGTATTTAAGCTGCTTCAGAGCCATCCTAATCTCGTACAAGCTGATGTCCGGGATGTCTTCAGTGTAATGTCGGGTCAATCTAGCTCTTGGGTCATTTGCCAGATTCGTACCGGGGTTATTTGTTGATGTGTATAACTGCCCATAGAACCTCTCGATCTCTCCCAACAGCTCAGGTTTGGCGGATACGATCCTGCCATGATCGGTCTTCAGTTTTGCAAGCTGGCTCTGCCCAATAGACAGATCTCTTGAAAAGACCTTGGAGCCCTTATTTCGCTCTATCGCGTCCTTAATGCGGTCTGCATTAAAGCGGCGAAGGTCACTTTTCAAGGACTTAGAGATCTGTCTATTGAGCTGGCGGTACTTAAGCGCATCGTCTGAAGACTGCAGTATCAACTCGCGCCTCTCCTCCATGAGCTTTATACGAGTAGTAGGGTCAGAGAGCTTCTTGTTTTTATTTGTACGACGGGTCTTAAAGATCTTAGACCCGACCGTACGGACAGTTTCCACGAACCCATCGTTATAATCGTCCACGGAGTTCCCTAGGCACTCGAAACGATTCTGAAGTTCGAGCTGAAAGTTCTCGGGGTTTTGGACTTGGATCGGTGCTGGGCGGAGCGTAAACTTCATCAGTCGAGATCTTTCCAGCTTGATATTTAAGTTCAATGTGCCTCTTACCATGCGGTGATCACTCCCGGTTTTCACCGCGTTGATCACAGAGACATCATTGAATACTCGTACTTGCTTCTTCGTCGACATAATGAAGTCAATCTCGTTTTTTGTTGCACCATCAGGGCTCTGCCAGGTCCACTTTCTGTGCTCACGTTTTCTGAAGAAGGAGTTTATCATAAAGAGGCCTTCCTTCTCCATAAAACTGGCCAGTACGGTGACCTCGGTGGTTCCGACGCCCAACTCCGCGCGATTCGTTTGCCCAGTTTTGCATTGAAGTCCCCCATGACAACAGTGAAGTGAGTTTTAGAGCCATGCATGGCTCTTGAAATATCCTCATACATGGTCTCCACCTCATCGTCGGGGTGTGACGAAGTCAGGGGGTAAACCTGTATGACCTTCAGGGAATATCGTGCGGATATTCTGAGTATAAGGTACGCCACCCTAGTCGACACACTCTCGATCTTCACCACGTTGCTCACAAGGGACTTATGGACGATAAACCCGACACCACCTTGGGACTGCTGGTCGCCCTCCCGGAAATAGAGCAAGTTGCCAGATTTCAGGATTATTGAGTCCTCCCCCTGTCTTCGGACTTCAGATAACCCTATTATACCCCATCGTAACCTGCTCAATTCTTCCTCGAGTTCAATAATCTTCCCGTCGGTCCAGAGTGTACGCGTGTTGTATGTTGCCAGGTCCCGTTTTCGGTGATTTTGGTAGCCGGATCTCTTCCGGGGATTCTTAGCACCCCTTGCCTCACCGTTCCCTTGACCGCTACCGTAGCCAAGGGTAGGCGGGCTGCCGGGTACTAGGGGCCGTTTTTTATTAGTGCTTGTCATTTAGGGGGGGGGGGGATTGCCATAATCAGGCGGGTTGGCGATCGCAGTATGGTGTTAAAAAAGCATAGAGAACGCTGCTGCCCATTCTCTAGTAGGACACCCACGGGAAGAAATGTGATGATGCTATGCTTTACGTCCGGCACCGCACGGAACCATACCATGGCAATCTTGAATCAATTCAACATTCACTGTAAATTTATTGGAGCAGCTCAATCCCAAGCCTTTTTGTCCTCAATATAATCTTTCACAGTATTTAAAAGGCTTTCTGGCACAGTTTCCTCTTTATAAAATATTTAAATTTATTAAGTTTTAATTCTTGAATATGGCTAGGAAGTTTATTATAAAAATGAGCCACCTATTTTTTTAAGCCTGGTTGTAGGAACAACAAATTTGTGCTTGTTCCTAGTGTTTACATTATGTATATCACTGTATTTTTTAAACAGATTAATATGTTTTACAAAAGATTTTCATAAATATACTGAGAAGCTACAGTCATTATATTATAATCTCTTTAAATTGGTCTCTGAGGGGGTATTTGAGGCTTAATTTATAAATTGAATGAATTGCCCTTTTTTGCAGCACAAAAGTTGTCTGAATATCGGCGGCATTTCCCCCTATCAGAATACCGTACGACATTACACTATGAAAATAACTCGAGGATACTAAGCGGGCTGTCTCTAAATCAGTTAAATACTTAAATCACGAATTTTTGTAACGGCGTATGCTGCAGAACTAAGCATTTTTGACAATTTATCTATTTAGGGGGGCCCCATTGAAGGTTGGCATCCAAAGTTATGCTTAAGAACACTGTGGTATCTTCGGGTTTCAACTCTTCAACCTTTTTGAGCACACTAGTTTTTACTTGTCTAACATGAGGTATTGTAAACTTAATACATTTGTTTTTTCTCGTTAAGAAGTAGGTAATTAACATCAAAACAGTTAACAATTTTTTCGAGGGCACTATTTACACTGTCAGTAACCAACTGCTGACGTTTGGGTTTAAATAAAAGTGAAGTGTCGTCTGCAAACAACATTATATCATGTTTATCTTTTATGAGGTAAAGCAAGTCATTTATATAAACAAGAAACAAAAATGGGCCAAGAATTGAGCCCTGGGGGACACCCATTCTTACTAAAGATCCGGGTGATCTTTTTCCGTTAACATCAACTCTCTAAATCCTATCACTTAAATATGAAGTAAGAAGATCCAGAGAGGCATTTCGGATTCCGTAGTGGTGTAGTTTCCTGATTAATGTTTTATGAAGAACGCAATCGAATGCCTTGGAAAAATCGCAAAAGATGCCCAAAGCATCGCATTGAAAGTACGCAGTGAAAAGAAAGAATTCAGGAACCTGGAAAAGGGCAAACGTTTCTTATGTTTGCCCTTTTCCAGGTTCCTGAATTCTTTAATTTTCATATCATAATTTTTTCTTTCAAATGAAACAATAACATGTTATCAAATTGATAAGCAAGTGCTTATTAATTTGATAATTATGTATATAAATATAATATTCACTTACCCAAGTCCTCGATAAGGGCCGGCTCGGGATTGAGGACACCTCCCTAAAATAAGGGAAATTCGCTTTTATAAGTATTTCATAAGTATTTAAAATTCTAGTAAATAAATATTAAATCAGGCAGTTTTTAAATTTTAATACCTAACCTAGCGATTACTAAATTAATTAATCATTCTTCAGAATTTAATTTCGTCTTATAATTATTTTCAAAATTTAAATACCTACGTGCAAATTCTGTTCAACATAAGTATTTAGTGTTATCACTCTTTTTCATTTAAATACTTTGTCTTTTAAAAACGCAAATAAAAAGGTATAAACAAATTACTTCGATTTCATATAGAGTCACACGTAATCTAAAGACAGGAGGGGTGGAGAATTTTAACTTTTTTATTAATTTCAGTTTTTAGTGGTGATGGATCATTGTGGGAAGGTAGCAAATTGACGGCACGGTTGGCGCAGTTAGTTAAGCGATTGACTGCTGCGCTGCGTGTCGCGGGTTCGATTCCCGCACGGAACAAATATTTGTATGACCTACAAGTAGTTGTTTCGGGTCTGGCTGTTTGTGTGTGTGAATTTAAATGTTTGTGAACGCACCCACGATACAGGAGAAATTCCTAGTGTGGGGCAACGCTTAAAAAAAAAAAAAAATTGTATTTGATGCCTTTGATTTGTTAAACAACCTACTTAACATTTTAGAAGGGTTTTTAGTGTTTATAGTCCAGAGTGACGTGGGTGTGGGGTTTATGTAGGTATAATTATAGATAACCAATGTATATTATATTCTCAGAAAGTACTCCGTAAGACAATGGTCAAGGAGTAAACTTACTTTATAATTTTTTATTAATCAGATACTAACCACGCCTATTAATCTTATTTTTTTTAAAGTTACATCGCAAGTTACTTCCAAAAAAGTGTCACCGAAAGAAATATGCTTGCTTAATTTATACGAACAATCAGTATGACAGTGTACTGATATTGTTCGTATAAAATTAGCCTATGTCACCTGAACCATATAATTAACACCCCATTCATCAAAATCGGATGAGCAGTATTTAGGCGTTACGGTGGAACATACGTAAATACAAACATACATAGACTGATAAAAATATAACCCTTCCTTTTGGCTTTGTCTTAGTCGGGTAAAAAAGGTTCTGTATTCGACCCGTATGTATGTCCGCGATTTCCTTAAAAACTATAGCGAAGCAATTTTGATGCGGTTTTTTACAAAGGAACTTTATTAACTTAACGAATGTTTTAAAGTTCTTTACCTGCACATAGCCCAAAACGAAGAAAAGTCCCAACAGGTACGCGGCCGCCATCTTGAACGAATGCCTAGCGAGTGACTTGCATTGACTTAATTACTATATTATTAATCACTGTATCGAACATTAGAATTAAATGATAATATTTTCTCATTATCTGGGATTATGATAACAATAATAAGCTTGCCTCGCCTCGCTTTGCTGCGGACTGCCTCGTTAGTCTGTGTGGTCACAAGCGCTACTGCTGAGCAGGTCCTGGGTTCGACTCCCAGGTCGGGCAAAGTGTTATTGGGGTTTTCCAATAAGAATTTCTCAGCAGCAGCCCGAAGTCTGGATTTGTGCCCGGTTCATGGCTATAGGCTCGCCCCCTGTTACATGGGACTTAAACATAACTGAATTTTGCGAGCCACAGCGACGGATTCACCTTATGTTGGCATCCTTGAAAACGTAATTATTAAGAACGAAGTTTTTAGGTCGCGCATAATAGATATCATAGGAGAACTTGACAACATAGGTCCACAGAGTAAGAGTACATTTGTATAGGTCTAACCCCCGTAGGCGTTCCTACGTTAGTACGTTTACCTATGTCTGTGCGTTTACCAAATGACCCACCTGGGCCGGTTGGTGGTGTTCAGCAAGCTCCGGATCTAGGTAGTATACTTTTTTTATACGTCCATGGGGAGTATACATTTTTTTTAATTTTACTTCAGTCATTTGGAATGGGTTGGAACTGTTTTTTATATTTCTATGGTTGGAATGGTCTCGCAATGTTTCAAACTGAATTCTTTCTTGATAGATTAAAAAAAATAGTTATTTCTTATTTCACAGAATATGAAAAATGGATGTATCCACTTTTTTACCTACAATTTAAATTTCAACAAGGTTCTAACTTTTATTATTTTAATCATATTTCATATTGTTTTTTTTTGTCAATGTGAGAACGTTATAGGCTTATTAGACTGTAGATCTTTAAACCATTTTCTATTTTGCTAAGTTCCTGGTACTTCTGATGGGCCTACGCTGTCCCATACCTATTAACACTGTAATTTGAAAACATTATAAAAGCCAATTTTTATTTTTATAAAAGAGTGACCGTGAAGTTTATTGCTTCTCCATAGGAAACGACCAATTGGACGTTTCATAAGTGCCCATGTACGCTTATGTGAAATAAAAATATTTTTGATTTTGATTTTTTGATTGCCAAATCTTATTGTAGTGTAATTCGATGTTCAGTTCAAAAACCTTTCTTAAGTTTTTACGAATGAATTTAATATTGTATTCTAATAACAATAATTGTATTATTTAACTTTCTGCCGCATCGACAACAGCTGCAATCACATATGCTTCCATAATGATTTAAAATTTTCCAAACTCACAAGTATACCAACTTTCAAGAACTAGAAGACAATTATGCTTTGTAAATTTTAGTTCATCAAAACAAATTTAAAAAATAATCTGATTTAGTTCGACAATCCTAATTTTAGGTGAAAAACGTCAAGTTAGAATAGCAAAATTGCCATTGCCATTGCATTTTCACTACTTAAACTAGGTATACTTAAACCTAAAAAAAAAAAGTTTAAAGTTTTAGATAATAAGTTATTAAACAAATCTATCCCAAAATATTCAAAAGCCACGGTGTCTACGCTGCGTCATTGTGTTACATAAAATACAAAACAGATAATCCCGGATTACACCGGCTATACGCGTGCGCACAGTCCTATCAATAGGTAGCTATCAGAGTCTGCAATGGACACTGGCTTTACCCAGCTTTATCCAACACAACATCTCAAAGAAAAACAATACCTAGTTGTGTTTTTCCCAATAGACAAATGGATATTTACCTGCAGTTTACCGCGGCGCGGCGGGGGGCGCCTGCGGTTTATCTCTCGTATACACAAATGTAGCACACACAATAAATATGTATTTCTTCGTTACTCAAGTAGTAGCTTAATAACGGGCTGGTATCCGCGTATTTTGCGTACTGGTAGGAGAATTGATCATTCGATCCACCTCAGCTCCTCGAGGAAGGCCAGCAATGCCTTGGTCTTAGTCTTACCGCATGTTACTGACATTTAGTTTCCGTGATATACACAGTTTTGTCTGGTGTCGGAGCCAGTGTGGCGCCGGACGTTAAGAATAGCACTTCCCTATTTCTACCCGTGGGTGTCGTAAAAGGCGACTAAGGGACTTAATACTAGAGAATGGGCAGCAGCGTTCTCTATGCATTTTAACATCATAGTGCGATCGCCAAGCCGCCTGCCAAGCGTGGCGATTATGGCAACCCCCCCCCCTTTGGGGGAGGCCTATGTCCAGCAGTGGACTTCTTTCGGCTGCAATTATGATGATGTCACAGTTTTATATGTTGGGTGAAAAAATTCGCGATTTTAACTGATTATTAATTAATGCTCAATTATCTACAAGTTCATTATAGTAAATGGCTTTATTATAAGTATGTTGTATCTAAGTTCCAGAAATTTTAAGAGAAAAGTTTAGTAAAAGGGTACTGAAAAAATGCTTTTTCTCAAATCAAGCTTTTTAAGAGTTTCAACTTCTTCATTCTTCAAAAATATGTTCCAGATTTTGTTTTTTTTTTAAATCCCTGTTATCAATTAACTATTCTAGATACCGAATCTAGTCTTACCTCAATACCCCACTACTGGACCCTTTTTGCTTGGACGCCCACAAATAATCATGATGTCTAAGTTCAGTTGATTGCTTATGCAGCAGAATAATTGTTATTGTACATAATGGCGAAATCATTAATCTTGTAGATTAGCCCCATATTTTTAAGTTATCATAATCCTGAATCCTTAGGTAGTTTTATAATAAATTTGGTGACCTCTACCCAATTTATCTAATTACATAGCATAGCATAATTAGCCTACAATATTTCCACCGCTGGGACACAGGCCTCCAGGGCCTCAAGTCTGCTTTGTAATAGCAGACTTGAGGCCCTGGAGGCCTGAGTGTCAGAATGGTCGATCATTGATTTCTTAATTATTGATTTTGACAAGTTTGGTAATCTACTATTATAATGGCGTCATTATGACTTTCCAATGGTCAGCCACTGACACTACATTGAAAGAAATTGCATTTATTGGTAATCTCGTACATAATGACAAATGAATGACATTTCTACTAATGGGTTTTATAATATTGGCAATACGACAATGCCATTATAATAACACATTTCTATTACGAGAACATTGACCGACCAATGATCGACCATTATGAATTTAGCAGATTACGAACTTTTAGCAAAATGACAATGGGATCGTGTTGGAATGACTGAATTTATAAAAATAGCAGACTGGCAGGCAGGCCCCTGTTTGTGAGAGGGGTGGGCCGTAATCCACCACGTGGGTCCGCGTGGTGGACGGTTGGTAGATGTCACTTAGGTATGTCTTACAGACTTAAAAAAAAAAACAGTACAAAGTGAAAAATAACTTTAATTTCGGAAGTCGGTGGCAAAAAACTAAAATACAGATCCAGACACCGACTTCCGAAATTAAAGTAATTTTTCACTTTGTAGTGATTTTTTTTTAAATCAGTATTTTTATTTTGTAAAAAGTTTTTTATTTTTCACTTTTTAATGGATCAGATAGTAATTTATCTCAGTTACAATAGCCTAATGTCAACTGCATATCGCCTTTTTCATAATATTGCTTTTCTCGATGCAGGGGAGTTAATTGTTGAGGAGTTGTCCTGGCAAGAACCAGGAGAACTGGAACTGAGGGTGACTTCACCATATGCATTGCGATGAGCATAAATTGCTTAGCAACCATATTAAAGTGCCTAATCGAATCGAAACCGTGAAATACTTATGATTCAGTAGTTCTGGTGGCCATCTGTGGTCTTTATCATCAGTTCCACGTCATCAAATGGTGCTTTCCATGGTATTTTTTATAGTAACTCATGCAAATGCATGTTACTATAAAGAATACCCAGATCGCTATGGGTGTGCCTATAACATTTGAAGATTTCCCTCGATTTTCATGGGATCAGATTCTGATTTGGTGACTATGGGACCACCTCGGGAGCATACCCTTCCAAACAAAATATAATTTTCAAAATCGGTCCACAGTTGAAGGAGAAATAGGTGAACAGACTTACAAAACAACAAAAAAAAAATAACAATCCGGACGAACATTATAACCTCCTACTTTTTGGAAGTCAGTTAAAAAATGCACAGCCAGTACCTACCAAGAGTTGAGCACTAAACACGGATTTTTGAAAATTTATTTTCATAGGGGATGAAAGTTAATTTGTTCGTCATTTTTGTCGATGGGAAATTTTTTTTTTTTTTGACAAGCGGCTTGTAAGGAATAAAAACACAATGTAAAATATATTCAACATTATATTTTATTCTAAGTACATTCTGTAAAATCGCATTACGTACTAAATATCACAACAGATTTTAGAAATAAAAACATTTAAGTACTGGAAAAAAACTGCACACACTATACCTGCTTGTAAATACAATTTTATGCAATAATTGTGATAATAATTATTGTCTTTTATAGAATAAGAATAATTCATTTGTTCATACTACAAAACTTTACAGTTTATTACAATTTGCAAGAAACAATTATCAATTAACAAATTTGTTAATTTTACAAAGATCCTATTGAAAAACTATTTCATGAAATAGTCATTCAATAGGATTCTACGAACTTAGACCGCCATATTACAAAACAAGATTTATATTTTGACATGGCTTAAACCATGGAGCCAGTTTTTGTAATAAGAACGTAACAGTGATTAAAATACCGTTCTTTATACAAAATTGAAAACTTAGTTCGGTACTAAGTTGTCAGTTTTGTGTTTAGGAACTTTACCATAGTCGGAATATATATTATGTACATTCATACACACGGCCTACTGTGACATGACTTGACTTGTCACAAATGTTATCACAGTTTGAGCGATAAAAATGTTTTGTCATAAAATGTTAGTACAAATTGACATGACATAATTTATCATGTCTTGTCACAAACGTCTTGGGCAGCCCGTGCTCGGCCCGCTGGTGTATTGCAGTGAATAACATATCTACTAGGTATTTACGGTTTTTTACTTTCTTGACAACGTGAATTTTGAGATGGGACTTCGGGGCTAAAACCGTAACTATGTTATCTACAGTATAGCGGTGGTGTTCGTGAACCCCGACAACGGTTTTAAGAAAAAAAAAATCTTTAAATAATGCTTTTTGTATAAATAAGTAGCCAAGGCTAGTTTTTTTTTAATACTAAAAAAATCACCGTGATAATGCATTGAGATATATTATAAAAAAAAAACTGTTGTTCTTAAATGGCTACGCCCATTTATGAAAAAAAAAACCCATAGAAATACTAAATACATAATTAAAAAGTGTAAAAAACATAATTAGGTTTACATTGTGTACAGTCTTTTGCAAGTAATTTTAAGATTATTATTAAATTATGACACTAGAAATTGTACAATAAAATTAATATAATAGGACTGTTAAACAATAGCAACAAAATCTTGATCCAAGTGAACTTTTCTTAAATAATTAACTAAAATCTTTAAAGCGATTCCTAAGTACCTTTAAGTACTTTATATTTTGATTAACTAATTAATAGGAATAATATATTAAATGTGGCTGAGAATTAAATATATATATTAAATAAAATAAAAAGTGATCTAATGAGGCATTAGATCACTTTTTATTTAAAATTATTACTGTCAAGTCAACTTTGTAACATTTTATCTATAAAATTGTAGTTATTTCATGTGTTTTATATAATTAAGCTTAGCCAAGTTCAGCTAATTCACTACATTGAAGACATTTATAAATTTAAATAAATAAGTATGTTTTACATTTTATTTTTATATTTACCCTGCGCGGTTCTTATTAAAATAAATACTTTTTTTATAAAATAATTATTTTATAAAATCATTGTATCCGAAATAGGAACTGCTAACTGCCTGAAAAGGTAGATATTGATGTTTTTATTAGTTTTTTTTTAACATGGTGTTAAAACCAAGCCGTCATTTAAGCATTCTGTATTACATCAAACTAGGCACTCGAGTAAATTTGTGCAAAAAGACATAGCTGCTAAGCGACTTTTATTTTTGGCGGGAAAAATCGCTGTACGCAATCCCGGTTTATTTCAACAATATGTAAGTAGGACGTCTGTCAAACGTCGTATGGCCCACGAAGTTGGTCCTTAGGGAAACCAAAATATGAAAAAGAGGAAAGAAAATCAGGGTAATTTAAAAATAAAAAGAGTTAAAGATGATTGAGCTATTCGATCTTACATTACTAAGGCGTTCTTGGTATTTGAATACTACAAAATAACCCCCCTTGGGGGAGGTTATTCGGTCTCACGTGGTTACGGTGACCACATGTTTCTTAGATTCTAAATATTTGTAATATACGACCGCGTCGTGAACTGTCGGGAACGTCTCCATCTGCAGTTGGTCTGTCTCTAAGGAGTTGTACCTGTCCACCATTTCTAGGACCGGACCTGTGGAAAAAAAGAATGATCAACTTTGGAGATTGTGAAATCATAAACAAGTGGGTATCTACTTCTAGTTAGGTATTATTAAAAAAATTGTGAAACAAAAGAAAGTCGGTTGAAAATAGTGTAACAAATTAAGGAGTCATTCTTAATAAGTCTACACAAAAATAAACAGCTTTTACTAAGGGACCAATTCTGAAATCTTGTAAAAAAAAAACAACATGGGCCATCTAAAAATAAATGAGTGTATTCTTATACTAGCTTTTGCCTAAGTTTTGCTCGCGTGGAGGTTGAAAATTGATCCTCGGGAACGTACCACCGGGATATAAATCTAGTATCCTATGTCCTTACTCAGGTCATGGCCTGCCAGTGTGCCAAATTTCATCGAAATCCGGGCAGGTAAACAAAACAACCAAAAAAAAAGGTGTTAAAACATGACAGACTGACAGTTACTTTCGCATTTATTATTAATAGTGCGTTCACTATACCATGACGCGTGACGCGATTTGTAGAAATGAATTTTGCAGTCTTTTTTTTATGGCTTCGTGCGGTTTGCACATTTAGCGTCGTAAAATTAGGTACGGTAAAATTAGGTTAGGTAAATTAGGACGTAGTGTCAAGTAAAATTAGGTAGGTATAGTTGCCGGCACGTAACTAGGCAAGGTTTTGGCGTAGTGTGAGTAAGTTTTCGCATTTACAATTAGTGCAACGAAAAAATTATCACTTTCATTGCTTTTCTATGGTTATTGACAGAATTTATTTTTTAACGTGTCTGTTTAGAAGAAAGTTAAAGAAGGGAGAGAAACATCTAACGGTTCTTGCCAAGTTACGTGCCGGCGACTATAACAAGTATGAAGTTTGTTTAAATAATGCTGAAATGAAATATACCCTTGTTCAATGCATGATAGATGATATCCCCGCCCGCTCCCCTTGAGTTTCAGTAAAGACTTTACTGAGACCTCACGCGGACTTCTTGAGAGAACTTGAAGTGATGTTGCACTGTTTTGTTTCATTTGCCTATACTAAGCACGTTCACGAACACTTACACTCAGTTGCAGAAAGCTCACCATTAACACTTCATTACATAAAGCAGCATTATCGCTAATGAATTCATTACTTTAATGAAGTTGCACAAACAAATTTTAGATAGCATTAGACATTTTTAATGCTACTTTAGTTAAAGAAGACTTTAAACAATATTGCCAGGAACAAATTACCATATTGAACGAAAAGAGTGAACATTTGCGTTCTGTTATTATCCATACGTACAAGTACACCACAATTTTAGCATAAAATAAAGTAAATGTAGTTGATTTATGTGTATTCAGTGTACTCTGTGGTTTAATGTAGTTTAAATAATCTGGTTTAAGGGAGATGCGCTAAGGTAGCCCGCGAAATTCAAATTTACCAACGTTTTTTGCAATTTTTATACTTCTGATTCATATTCTAATGATTATAATTCTGTAAAGCCATATTGGTTATGGCCGCGAATCATAATTAGATCAACATACGTGTTACTGACCTAAAATTGCAAAAAACGTAATAAAATTTGAATTTTGCGGGCTACCTTAGCGCATCCCCCTTAATCTAATAATTTTAACATGTGTACAGTCTAGAGCTCCTGCCACACGTGGAAATCCATCAATTTCATAAAAAACTTCTGCAACTCTACGTAGTTCCGTCCGGTCTGGCATTTTAATATAGAGGTGGCTTAATTTTGCTAGCTCACGGGATACTTTTTGTCTAAACAAACTGACAAACAACCCGACCCAACCTGTTTCCGACAAACTGTTGATTTATTTATGTTTATTAAATCACCCAATACCTACTTGCTGGAAAGATCCAGTGGCGAAAAATCTCAAACATATTAAAAGCTGTGTCAGGCCATTAATGGATTTATTTCTTTGCGTCACTGGTTCTAAATCTTAATCAAATAGGTTATGCCTTCTTGCAAATTCTATACCTTACACGAAACTCTTTTCCATCATGTTTTAAAAATGAATTCACTCGGTCTGGGATTCGACGGCGAGGTAAATAAGAATCAGATAATGACGAAAGGCTGGTTAAAGACATCTTTCAATTACAGAAATGCATTCACGTACCGTAGAAAACACTAATGTTGCTCTTTAATGGATGCTTTTCGGCCCATTAAAATTAAAAAATCTGAAATGTCAAACTTAAAGTTCACCACCTGCTAATGGGCGCTAATGAAGTTACGTGCAACGTAAAAGTGTTTAAAATGGTCGGTTTCATTAGGTTTGACATTTCATTAGTTAAATTTAATGGAGCATTAAAATAAAATAAAAAATGGTTTTGTGCAATGATTTAATGCTACATTAGTGTTTAATGTAGTCTTTAAAATTTAAAGATCGTTTCTGCAACTGAGTGTTAATGGTTAATAATCCACCATCATTACACATTAATATTTAGTTAAACACAAATTTAAAAAAATCAAAATTGCTAAACATGACGCTTCACTTTCCCGCTAAGAAGTCATTTTGCAGTCTTAGTTTCAACAATAATAGAGTTCAAAATGGCGACTGACGAAGACAACTACCAATCACATGACTGCGAAATTCAGTTCTACCAATCGCGTCACGCGTCAGTTATAGGGAATGCACAGCAGTATGGAAGTATGTATTTACCATTGGCTCCCGCCAGTAGCACGCATATATGGCTGGAGGCCAGTTCTTTCTTTATAGCCACTAAACCCTTGATGCCCGGTGCGTCCACGTAAGACAAGGCAGTCATATCTATTATCACACATTGCACCTGTAAACAGAATAATAACAATCAGACAATTGAGCAGAAGAATTATTTTACAAGCTTTTATTTAAGTATATTATGTTCGGGTCAAATCTTGCAACTGAATTTTAAAGCAGTTATCCTCAACCGATTGAGATGAAATCTTGCATACACGTTTAGTTTGGATGACAATGCATGGTTAGCTAAGTGACGTCATTCTAAATCCAATGTGGCGGACGGCCCAAGTTGGCAGACTAATTATTTTTTGTGCACTCCCATGATATGGATATCAAATCAAAGGGTTTGCTGGGAAGAATACGAAAAATAAAATAACTAAAAATAAGTAAATAGTAAAAAAAACATTTTTTAAAACAAGCTTTTATTTAAATACTCTAAATAGAAGAAGATAAACTTTAAGTTAAAACAAACCCATCAATTTATTACGTTACACAAATTATATGATATAAAAGCTTGTCGCGAGATTTACTTGTGTAGATAAACAAGAATACAATAATACAAAAATCTAAGAATAAAAAAATTACATAGGTATTTTATAAAATAGGTAAACATGTGCATGTTTCTGTAAGTGAGGCGTGCATTTTTGTATTTTCGATGTGTAGCATCTTTTCTTTCCCTTTCATGTGAGTGATTTCGTTAAAAGGGACGGAAGTGTGTAACAGGAAGTGACAACTTGAACATAGAATAAGTAAATACTTTTTAAAAGCATGGAATTAGTGTAGTCATGGAATTAGTAAGTACTATATAGATTGTAATTCCACTGAAAATCAGCGCTGTGTTGTGTTCACTCCGCAGTTTAGGTATAAAACTACAAGTACGTGCGGCGGCCGGTCCGGACCGGTCAATCAGTGGGTTGCTGCGCTGCTTAGTTCGCACGCGTTATAATACGAGTAGGTACTTTATTCTCGCGCTTCAGAGTTCTCGCGTTACAAAAATAAAACCATTTTTTTTTTATAGCGTTTGTCGTTTAAATGATGACAGTGATCGAAGCCTGACGTTTCACATACTACCGAAGGATATCGAAAGGTGAGATTTTTTTATACACAATAGATAGGCAATAAGCTTATTGTATTTATATCTAGGTACTTTTGGGCCTTTAGGTGACTCAGATCATTACACTAAAAATGTATTCTGTTTATTTGATTAGAAGTTCGTTTGATTTTGTCATAAATAACGTAAGTATCGATAGCGTCCGCCGCCGCCGCCGCCCACGCCGCTTGTTTAGGCAGGTATGAAATGATATTTATCAACTTGTGATGTTGTCGTAGGTATGGTGGTGGCGCAGCAAGACGAACGTCTGTAGGTAGTCAGGCGTCAGTCATACGATATGACGAAATGATAATGATTCCTAGTCGATTACCCAATAATATTTCTATTTTACCTTTTGGAAGGGCAACTAGAATCAATTCAATTTTTTTTTTTTGTAATTCTTGACGTTCAAAAATAAAAAGTGCCTTTTATGTGCCTATTTGAAATAATAATTTGACTTTGACTTTATTTCTATATCGTAACTTGAGTTATTTTTAGGAATAACTAAATTTTATTTCCTTTAATTGCAAAAATAATTATCAATATTTGTAATGTTTGTAAGAATAATTGAATAAATATAATACAAAGTCTCTATTCATTTATATAAATGTGTTCTTATTTCAACACACCTATTATTCATGTACCTATTTCAATGATACTTATCGTCTTTCACTTCTTCTTTCCTCACGTTGTAGCCGCTACAGTACAAAAAATATAATTCGTAAGTCGCAACCCTAATAAGTACGCGGTGACGTCGAGAACGGCCATGATTGAAACGGTTAAACTAAAAGAAGCGCTCTCGCGTAGTAACACGGTTTATTTTTGCATGAATGCTTTGCGGGAAATGGGCTGTAGGCTATTATCGCTGTAGGTAAATATAACAGGAGCCAGCTAGACTGTGCTTTGTGTGTACGCGGCTAGAGTTTTTATCTATTTAATCGACTCCAGAGAGTGACCCTTCTGTACGAAATACTATTACTTGTTCTGTGCCATAGCACAGCATCATGCTGAGTGCAAGCCTTTTTGTCACAGTCATGACGTGCAGCTGCCGACTATTTGTTTTTTTTGTGCTCGTGATTATATTGTAGATGTGTTTTGTGTAATGTTTACCTACGAACTACGAACGGACTGTAAAAGAGGTTTATTTAACTTTCTAATCTTATTTCAAATGGAGTATTTTTGATCAATCAACCCGGGGCCATTTTGAACTTTTTAAACATTGGTCTTATAAGTTTACCTTTTCTCTGTAAATACTTACTCTTTGACTAAGATTAGGGTCCCACTCAAAGGACTCGTTCTTGGTGAGGTTGTTGTCCTCGTCGTGGGCCGTCTCAGTAGGCTTGAGGTACCCGATCTTACGGAACAACTTGGTTCTAAACAGATTCTTAGTGGCGAAGTTCAAGCCGCCGCAGTAGTGGAAGATTTTGATGCCTTGGAGTTCTTCGGCCTGGAAGAAGAATAATGCAATATTATTATAATTTGATATCTTAAAATGTGTCTGCGTGGTGCCGGACGTAAAGAATAGCACCGCCCCATTTCTTCCCGTGGGTGTTGTAAAAGGCGACTAAGGGATCCGGCTTACTAGAGAATGGGCAGTAGCGTTCTCTATGCATTATAACACCATACTGCGATCGCCAACCCGCCTGCCAAGCATGGCGATTATGGCAAACCCACCCTTTGGGGGAGGCTTATGTCCAGCAGTGGACGTCTTTCGGCTGTAATGGTAATGGTAATATCTTAAAATTAAGTTGGGTTTCCATTGAAAAAAGAGAATACGATTCAAATCACGATTTATGAAAATTGGTAATAAAAATTGATATAAGACCTTTTTAGATCTCCAAAAAGGATCTAACGAAACCGAAAAAATCAAATTCTTGAAAAAAAATAAAACATCACGTCAATAGTCATGTAATGTAATGTCACTTCATTACAAATGTCTCGGAAAAGTAACAAATCCTCAAGATAAATCTACAACAAAACTAAATAAAATGGTGCACAACCCTTTTATAAACCCTTCTCCCCAAATAGGAGGGTAAAAATGAGACTGTGCTCGGACAAGTCGTACCCTTACGCTACCACCTACGATATCGGTGTATGCGACTTTATAAAATGGATCCTATTCACGCTAATCTACATAGCGGTTATGTGCTTCGCCCAGTTCATAATCCTTGCTATGTATAACCATGAAATGGACATGGCTACTCATGGGATGCTGTCCAGTGTGAACAATTGACGACCATGTATTACTATTGCTGGGTGTGTGCCGAGCTCGGCTTGACAAGTGATTTCATTTATCAACAATAGTGTTATTTTAAAATATAGTAAGTAGGTGTTATATTTTACACTGAAGTTAAGATGTTAGGGATTTATTTATTAAAATATACGCATGACCTAAGATATCTATCGCTTTTATTATATGACAAGATGTATGGCTTCGCCGTTTCGCTACCGTCGTGGAGGTGATGCGAATATTTAGTTTCTGAAGTAAGTAACGAAACAGCCAAGCCATACATTTTTACTGATATGTAGAATTTGTGAAGTTAGGGTCGGTAGAGTTAGGCCGTGTAGATTCAGAAGCTTGGCTCTACTGATATCTTTTTCACAAGACAAACCTTATGTGGTCGTCTTGGCAACATTTTACATGAAATGTTTTTGGTAGGATTTCAGTTCTTTTTGTAAGTTGCTAGGCAGTCTTTTTAGTGTTTATTTTTTTCTTCTTTTTTTGGGGTGTATTTCTTGCACATCAGCAGTGCCGGATTTCATAGCCCATTCTCTATCCTTGCCTTTTTTCTTTGATGGTGTACTGATTACCATAAGCGATAAATCAGGGCGATATTTCGCTCTTAAGCGATTGCTCAACTATAGCTGACTGTTGTGCTTTAATACTATCGATTTGCTCACCTCGTCGTCAAAGGGCGTAAATAACTGAGACCTACCATGAGACTCTTGATACTTACAGTCGATTTGCTCCCCTCGTCGTCAAAGGGCGTAAATAACTGAGACCTACCATGAGACTCTTGATTAAGGCGGAGGTTCTTGTAAGTACTTATTATAATAGGTTTTTTAGTTACTGTCTACAGTCCCGTGTAAACTTTCATGTCCTAATTCATAAAATTGGTGAAAGTCTCATTCAAACTTCCACCCCCCCCCCAATTTTAGGGGATGGGGGGGGGCGAAAGTTATAAGTTTATCTGGGGGCACGGTAGTGTTTTTTTGTATACTGAACTTTGTTTACATACCAAATTTCGGCTTTCTAGCACTTCAGTACCCTAACATTTTAAGTCTCATAGAAACTTCCAACCCCCCATTTTAGGGGATGGGGGGCGAAAGTTATAAGTTTATGAATTTTTTTGTTGGTTGTATACTAAACTTAGATTACATACCAAATTTCAGCTTTCTAGCACTTCAGGAAGTAGCCAAACATTTTGATGACCATCAGTGTGTCAGTGTATCAGTGAGTGTGTCAGTGACGAAATCGGTGTATTTTAGATATCAATAAAATCTAAAGTATTAAAGCTATTCAATTGAGACTTTGTATGTTTAATTAGTCTATCGTTGACATTATATCCTGAGAATATGAACTATCTGGTACATCGGAAACCAACTCTATGAGGGTTCAAAAAAACGACGAAACACTTTGAGAAAAGGTAGGTAGTGCCCTTGCGCTTCGCTTGGCTCGTCTTGACGGGGGCTCTGCCGTGCCCCCAGATTAAATTATATGACTGAACTAACAGAGAAAATAATAAAAACAAAAAAAAAAATATAACCTACCACTACCTACTCTGGCCGAATTCACACTAATTGTGAATGGATCAGAATCATGGTCCTTGCATATATCATTGAAATTTCTGCTGGCGCGCACAATATAACGGACACACTGATATGAATATTTAAGTTATTAAATTTTTGAAACGTGCCCCACACTATGAATTTCTCCTGTATTGTGGGTGCGTTTACAAACATTTAAACTCACATACACAAACACAAACAGCAGATTAATATGACATACTCGCACGGTCAATCAAGTCGCATAAGGAGGTCATTGCATCGTCGTGTGTCGCGCCGACAGAGGTAGCGTTCGGGTCTTTCGAACCAATGGCCGCGGTGACCGCGTGACGATCACTTATATCAGGACACTGGGTCATACACAATGATATTATATTAAACAGATATGTTGTGAGCACGCAATCATGAAGACTCGAAAACGTCCTAATTGGGACGTATTTGTTAGTCTGTGATGCCAACATTCGGTGATTGATGGCCAGAGTTTGTTTACATTCACGCGCAGTTGACAACACTAGCTGTCTCTTTTTTAGGGTTCCGTACCCAAAGGGTAAAACGGGAACCCTATTACTAAGGCTCCGCCGTCTGTCTGTCTGTCAGTCTGTCACCAGGCTGTATCTCATGGACCGTGATAGCTAGACAGTTGAAATTTTCACAGATGATGTATTTCTGTTGCCGCTATAACAACAAATACTAAAAAATAGAATAAAATAAATATTTAATGGGGTTCCCACACAACAAACGTGATTTTTTTGCTCGTTTTTGCTCTATATTGATAACGGCAACAGGTAGACGCTTGAAATATTCACAGAATATGTAGATATATATTGACTTTAAAAATAAATAATTAAATTAAAATAAAACCAATATTTAAGGGGGGCTCCCATACAACAAACGTGTTTTTTTGCCATTTTTATAGATAAATGGTACGGAACCCTTCGTGCGCGAGTCCGACTCGCACTTGGCCGGTTTTTTCTTGTTGTTTTTATCAAGCCATCTCTTTTCTATTATTTTAACTTGTAGTGAAATGTAAAATGAATGAAAAGTGGTTACCTATTGTATATCGGTTGTTTTGTGAGTGTATATCATATCTGTTTAATATTATATAATATCATTGGTCATACATTACATACAGATACGATAAAAGAAGAAGTACTTACAGCTCTGTATCTCTTGATATCCAGGTAAAGGTCAGTGTCCAATACTTTGCCCAGGAGGCAGACGTATGGGTTCTGTGAGCGAATGAACAGCGCGCCCAAGCTTGCTAGCAGACCAGCGCCAAGTCTGAAAGGAAATGGAAAGATGTTGGTAAGAAACATTACCAACACTGCAATGTCAACCTCTTTATCTCCGGTTGAAAACCTCGTGGCTAAATAAAACAGCCACAAGGGCCTAAGCTATGCATAAGGTATTATTATTATTGTGGGCGTCCAAGCAAAAAGGGTCCAGTAGTGGGGTATTGAGTTAAGACTAGATTCGGTATCTAAACATTGATTTTAAATTCTGTGATTACCTAAACTCACACACTGACTTATTGTTACTTTTTTCTTTTTGTAGGAAAACATATATTTTTACGATGTTTGTAAATATGTGAGCACCATGTATCTATCTCATAATTAAGTTTATTTATTTATACCAACGAGATAATATTACAATCAATCAAGTTATTTTTCATTGCTTCAGTTTTAATTCTTTTTACCTATTGTGGTATAGTAATTTTATTCTAGGTGCATCGTCTTCACATATATTATAATCATATAATTAATGTACAGACGCCAGCAGGTCAAGCTACCCGAAACTGTACAATTTTTACAATCAACCTTGAACCTTATGCTTTAACGATTAAGTTGAAAATCTTTTAAAGAAATTTGACAGATTGTAGTAGCTTGATGTGCTGGCGTCTGTACTTAAACAAAATATTGTGAAACATTTTTAAAAGAGTAACGGTGGAGTTTCTTGCCCATTCTTCTCCATATGAAACTACCTTTTGGAAGGGGCAACTAGAATCAATTCTATTTTTTTTTGTAATTCTTGACGTTCAAAAGTGCCTTTTATGTGCCTATTTGAAAGAAATACTTTGACTTTGAACAGTTAATTGATAATAAGGATTAAGGGGGCGTACAACAGGCCACTAGCACCGCACTGAGAAGGAATTATGAATAACGGCTAGTAGGGACCCTCGGTAAGTGTGTCTAGAATTTTCTAATACCTTTTATAAAGTTTCATTTGAGACACGAAGCAACAAAATACGATCTAAAGAAAAGCGGCCACATTCCTCTAGATCTTATTTTGTTCGTTATGAATGAGTTGTGTTATTTCAATCATTCTTCTAAGTTCCTCTACCTTCTCATTTCATTTTCTTTGTGTATTATTGAATTGCACTCCACTGCTGGATAGGCCTCTCCCAGGCTGTGCCACAACACCCTGTTTCCGCCTACCGTAATAACTACCCGAAAACAAACTTACCCGATATCAATATTGATGCAAAGTGTGATCAGGAAGGTCAAGATCCACACCACGGCATCCAATTTACTTAGTCTCCAGAACCTAGAACAAATAACCGAAAAATTAAGGGGGATGCGCTAAGGTAGCCCGCGAAAACCAAATTTCTTACGTTTTTTGCAATTTGCAGGTCAGTAAGAGGTTGTATGTTGATCGAAATATGATTCGCGGACGTAACAAATATGGCTTTACAGAATTATAATCATTAAAATCTTGGTCTTAAAATAACATGGTAAATCTCTCAATATTGTGCGTACAAATTTACATTTGCAGTTGGAATGTATGTACATGTAACTATATGTAAAGTTTATTTTTGGGATAAATTCATCCCAACTACGGACCGCTTCATTTTGCGTGGTCCGACCGGCACTTGGCCGGTTTTTTTAAAGGAGTTGTTAATACACTTCGTGGTATTTACTTATTACAACAACATTGAGAAAAATGTATAAGTATTAAAAAGGTAGATGTACTAAGTAGTTAACTAACGAGGGTAGTCTGAAGCAAATTTCACGTGTTTTTCTTAACCTAAAATAAGTACATGATAATACCAACTTGTCAAGTTCCTTGATTTGCATAAACATGCCTTTAAGGGACACGACGATGATAGACGCGAGCACACAGCGCGGCAACTGCTCGAAGAATGGCCCGATCCACAGCAGGACGAACAGGATCAGGACCGCACTCACCACTGACGTTATACCGGTCTTGGCGCCTGCCTAAAACACACCGAGGGACGTTCTAGAATTATTAGGGTTTGTGTAAATAGTCAGAGTATTTTTGGCTGGTGTTTAATATTTACACACACCTTAATAATTATATTGTGCTACATTTATTTTACAGTGTGACACTGTTTTGCCCACCCATCACAAGATTCAGTAAAATCGACTACTGTAATCATTGATGTATTAAAATAGGATTTATGGTATGCGCTCCTCGACGTGGGCCGCATAAGTTAGGGGAAAAGGACACAATCAAACTGGCGTTTGTGGGTACGTGTAACAGTGACAATTATTGCTATCTCATTCCCGCTATAGCCCGCGTAAAATGTCTCTCTATTTCGGTTGTCGAGCACATGACGCACGACATCGGGAAATGTTGTTGTTGTTGAAATGTTGTTGTGTTACACTCAGTTGCAGAAAGCTCACCATTAACACTTCATTACATAAAGCAACATTATCGCTAATGAATTCATTACTTTAATGAAGTTGCACAAACAAATTTTAGATAGCATTAGACATTTTTAATGCCACTTTAGTTAAAGAAGACTTTAAACAATATTGCCAGGAACAAATTACCATATTGAACGAAAAGAGTGAACATTTGCGTTCTGTTATTATCCGTACGTACAAGTACACCACAATTTTAGAATAAAATAAAGTAAATGTAGTTGATTTATGTGTATTCAGTGTACTCTGTGGTTTAATGTAGTTTAAATAATCTGGTTTAAGGGGGATGCGCTAAGGTAGCCCGCGAAATTCAAATTTACCAACGTTTTTTGCAATTTTTATACTTCTGATTCATATTCTAATGATTATAATTCTGTAAAGCCATATTGGTTATGGCCGCGAATCATAATTAGATCAACATACGTGTTACTGACCTGCAAATTGCAAAAAAACGTAATAAAATTTGAATTTTGCGGGCTACTTTAGCGCATCCCCCTTAATCTAATAATTTTAACATGTGTGCAGTCTAGAGCTCCGGCCACACGTGGAAATCCATCAATTTCATAAAAACCTTCTGCAACTCTACGTAGTTCCGTCCGGTCTGGCATTTTAATATAGAGGTGGCTTAATTTTGCTAGCTCACGGGATACTTTTTGTATAAACAAACTGACAAACAACCCGACCCAACCTGTTTCCGACAAACTGTTGATTTATTTATGTTTATTAAATCACCCAATACCTACTTGCTGGAAAGATCCAGTGGCGAAAAATCTCAAAATAAAAGCTGTGTCAGGCCATTAATGGATTTATTTCTTTGCGTCACTGGTTCTAAATCTTAATCAAATAGGTTACAAATTTGAAGAACTGCCTCCTTGGAAATTCTATACTTTACACGAAACTCTTTTCCATCATGTTTTAAAAATGAATTCACTCGGTCTGGGATTCGACGGCGAGGTAAATCTACTAAATAAGAATCAGATAATGACGAAAGACTGGTTAAAGACATCTTTCAATTACAGAAATGCATTCAAGTACCGTAGAAAACACTAATGTTGCTCTTAATGGATGCTTTTCGGCCCATTAAAATTAAAAAATCTGAAATGTCAAACTTAAAGTTCACCACCTGCTAATGGGCGCTAATGAAGTTACGTGCAACGTAAAAGTGTTTAAAATGGCCGGTTTCATTAGGTTTGACATTTCATTAGTTAAATTTAATGGAGCATTAAAATAAAATAAAAAATGGTTTTGTGCAATGATTTAATGCTACATTAGTGTTTAATGTAGTCTTTAAAATTTAAAGATCGTTTCTGCAACTGAGTGTTAGTCCGTTTAATATTTACGTGATGTTAGAGAGTGGCCTATCTTCCTATTTAATACATCAATTATTGTGTTACATATATTTTCCAGTGTGACACATTCCGTTAGGATTTCCGTTGTGCAATTATTACGTAAAAAAATTGGTCCCGGCCCACCCATCACCAGAATCAGTAAAATCGACTTCCGTAATGTAAGAATGTAAGAAATTACTTAAATGTTACAAAACTCACTGGTTTACGAGCTCCAATACATTTAATTGTACTTATTGTGTATTTTGCTAGTCTAAACTAGAACCCACCTGATACTGTATGTAGGATCGTGACAGGCTGGCGCAGAAAGGTGCGCAGCTGAAGAATGATCCAAAAATATTGCTTGCGCCCTGAAATAAAGAGATGCTGTCATAAAAAATATGAATTTAATTAATCTTATAAGTATTAAGGTTAAAAATAATTTAATCATAATATTCCTATACTATAATCTCGTCTAATTTCTTCATGATAAAACATCTGTTCTATCATGAACAAACTTCTGTTCCAAAAGTAGGTATTTGATGAAAGAATAACTAAGCCTGTTCATGCAATGTTCATGTAGGTAAAATTCTTACGCATTCACTCACTAAAAGCAATTAGTAACATCTGTATTAAGAAGGTTTCAACTTTATATCCCACCACTTTTCCCAATAAAAATTGTTTGAAAAACGTAATAAATTGTCATTAAAAATCATCGACAAAAATTAAAGTTGTAAAAATTAACCTCAATATAATGTCAAATTAGAAAACATCTGAAATTTAAAATTAGAATTTCGGGTTGATGTAATTATTCAAATAAACAAACAGTGTTGGATTTTGTACGATAATTTATCGTATTTATAAATACGATTGTTTGTCATGAAGTACGATATACTATCCTTATTCAATGATGGCACGCAAAAATACGATAATTTCTATGTTGACCAGATAACTTACTGTCATCATGTCATGCAATGCAATAAAACTTAGGAAAAAGTGGTAATTGCATCGATTTCGAACCCACAGAAGAAATGTTAAGAAGAGTCAAATGAGCCAATCAAAAATAATTACGAAATGCAGTTCGTTGAACAGATTGTAGAAATTGAAATAAATGTTTCATTTACTTAGAATAATCAATTGATCATTCTTGTGATAATTTAAAGTTTATTTGATGACTTAATTGTGTCTTCTATATTTTCTTGGTTTCTTTATTTATTATTCCTCAATAGTGTTATATACTGGGAGATATTAACGAGTTTGACTCTGTTTTTCCAAGATAAAGATTTATCTGTCCGATTCCAACACAAATCAAATCAACGGATTTAGAACTGACTATAATGCCATAACAAGCAATATTTGGCCAACACCAACAAACAAGACCAACTCACCATGGCCAACAGTTCCTGGTTGGCATCGATCTCGTACTTATCTTTGCCCGCGAAGATGAGCGCCATAGACATCGTGATGGTGTACGTTACCATCGTGATCGTGAACGCGTCTATGGCAATTTCTGGCAGCAGTTCCAAGGGAGGGAGTTGTGGCTCGGGGAGCCTGAAAACATTATTATCCTTTACTAGCTGACCCGACGGATGTTTACCCGTCCAAAGACTATTGGGCGGCATCCGAGCCGGTCGCGAACAAGAACGGTTATGGTTTTAAATTATCGTCAATAATACTACTTTACACTGTGTATATTTGTTTTTTCCGAAGCTAGTGGTAACCTACCAAAAAGTTAGCAAAAAAAAAATAATTAAAAAAAATGAGGTAAGTATAGTTATATCTATCTTGACTCCACAAATGACAACGGCTATTAGAACTTAAAAAAAAAAAAATTGTCTGATTTTCTTCCTGATTTTAGCCGCCAATCAAGGCGGAAGTTTCTGAAAATGGTCAAAAATGTGTTTTTTTTAAGTATCTCTTAAACCGTAAATATTTTTTCTAAAAAAAAAACAGTATAATATTTTCAAGTCTTTTGTGCATACGATGATGGAACTCAAAACATAATTTAATACATAAAAAAAATTTCAGAGACAACTCTTTATTTTTTTAAAAAGCAGTTTATCCCTTTGTTAACAGTTATGATTACAATTAAAAGTATACCATAAAATTGCAAATGCCAAACTGCATCCGGTGATGGATTAATTTTTATTAATTAGTTAATATCTAATTTTATACGATTTTATTTGCATTTTTACGCCATACGTTGTGTCATCGCGCATCTCTTTCTTTTGTAGGTAATCTGAAAGTGACAGCGATTTACCTGTTGTCTTAGGGCCTGTGCACACCACGTTTTATAAACGCGCCATTGACGCGCGTTTTCAAAACGTGCGTCGACGGCGCGCTTTTATCCTACAGAAGGTCTACAGGCTGCGTCTGATTCGCGTGCGTATCGCGTCTGTATCGCTACAAACGCGCGTCAACGGCGCGTTTAAAAATCGTGGTGTGCACAGGCCCTTAACAGGCAATCCGAAAGTCGGTCCAGAGTACGCTAGAACGAAAGAGCGGTCCTAGCATGGCTTTTTCTTGGTTGGACATGAGGTCATCTAGGGTAGATTTAAATTGATCATAAGCCTTTAAAATTTTACATAAAAGAAACTTAACTTACCCGGTAGGTATTTCCCCAACCAGGCTGATGCCGAACGTTTCATGCAGGTGTCCGAATCTGGAAGCGCATGTGCCGATAACAATGGCCAGTAGCTCTATGGGGACCGGCACTCGGGACCGTTTGCTTACCCATGGCTGGAAAAGAAATAATGGCTTTTAAGGGGGATGCACTTGCATTGTCAGGTGGTATGTTGATCAAAATTCTATTCGCGACTAATATCATCTCCACTTTACACGTAAACGTTTACGTTTTTTAGGTACCGTTTTTTAGATATCTAAAAAACAGGGACCGTAAAACCCCGCTTAAGAGTTAAGCCTTTCGAAGGGGTAACCCATTCAATGGGTTACCTTTATCATGATGTAACCCATTGAAAGGGTTTTATACTAGACACCCAGTGAAAGGGTTACATGGTAACTCATTGAATGGGTTTTATACTTGAAACCCAGTGAAAGGGTTACATGATAACCCATTCAATGGGTTCTATACCTACTTGAAACCCAATAACATGAAAAAAATATAACATTATGTTATTTCAATATCCGCCCAGCACGCGTAGCATGACCAATTCTATCTCTATTCTACCCAGGGCCCATTTTGGTTACCATTTTAGAAAAACCCTATCGAAAACCCTTTCAATGGAAAGGGTTTTCGATAGGGTTTTTCTAAGCAGTTAATCAAAAACCCATACGGTGTGGGTCATTTTGAATGGCTTAAATTAAGCCGTTCAAAAGGGTTACCCACACCGTATGGGTTTTTATCGAAAACCCTTTCAACGGATTACCAATTGAAGCCATTAGTGGGTTAGGGTTAAGGGGTTACCAAAGGTTACCCATATCGTATGGGTTTTTGTTTAACCACTTAGAAAAACTCTATCGAAAACCCTTACAATGGGTAACCAAAATGGACCCTGCTAAAAAAATATATGTTTCAAGAATTTATTTTACCACGTTATCGGCGTGACTAACATGTATAACCATGCCAAATTACAGCTTTCTAGTACTGAGAGTCTCTGAGCTAAGCCAGGGACAGACAGAGAGACGGACATGGCGAAACTATAAGGGTTCCTTGTTAACTACGGAAACCTAAAAAATGCTCAAATTTAAAAAGCCGAACACAATCCGGACAGGCTCTGTACCGTCTAATTTGGCCGCACACGCAACCTAAATCTGACTGTGTCCGGCTTTATCCGGACGCCTAGCAATGATAAACCCACATATACGATCAGAGGGAAAATGTGTTCTCTTTTACCTTTAGCCTTTCGTTATTGAGTGCGATGATAAGGCACGTGATGAAGGATATCACGAACGCTCCCCAGTTGAGATTCGGCAAGCTCTTGCACACTTCTACAAATGTCTGAAAACAAAAAAAATTAACTCTAAATAAAGGAAACTGGAATGTGTTAAGGAGTGGAAGGCCCTGGCCTCCGGTCCTGGGGGGCCTCCAAATTTAAAGAGGACTTCTTAAATCAAGGCCGAAATATATTCAGTAAAATAAGAGGCAGTTTGGAGTGGGCACCCCCGTAAAGCTAGACTTACTTCTTCTTCTGTCAATACTCACAAATATAACTTTAAAGTTTCCGGATAGCTTCACTAGCTTGATTCCGAACAGGTCCTTCAGCTGCGAGGCCAGCACGTTGAAGGAGGCTGCCGTAGTGAACCCAGACACCAGCGGCTCCGACAGCAGAGTGGAAACGCAGCCTAGCCGGAGCATCCACATCAACACCTGAGGGAGGGATTGTGATGTTCTTTTAGTTGGACACAAACAAATCTAACTTAGATAGATGTATTAATGATTCTAATTCTGTAAATACATATTATCTGTTACAGTCGCGAATCATATTTTGATCAAGTTACAACCTGTCACTGAACTGCTAATTGCAAAAAACGTAAGAAAATTTAAATTTCGTGGGCTCCTGCTGCGGAATCACCTTAAGGCGACGATAACCGACTTTTAATGATTTTATACTGAACATCACGTCTAAACGAGTAGTGTTGAATGATTTGAAAAAAATACTTATAGAAAATGATTGAGAAAATGCTCTAATTTAACATAATATGTTAAATTAGAGCATTTACTCAATCATTTAATATGTGAATATTTTAGATTATGTTTATATTACATAGTGAAATTAATTTGTAAAGTTATGTCTAACGCGGATAAAAAAAACTGAGAATGGCGCAATATCTACCAAGCGTATTTTTCTGAAACCTTCACCAATTTAAAGATAATTTAATTATTGATCTTTTAGTATACGCGTTTTATTAAAATACCTTTTGTTTTGTGTATAATAAATAAAGAATGCGTCAAATTGGGGACAGCGCTCCTTGATGGGCGAGTCCTATTACCTACTGACTGAACGTACGACGCGTTGCGTAAGCTCAGTACAGAACACGCAAGCTAACCGCTCAAGGTCACTGGCATATATCTGAGTCTTAAACAAACGCTAGCTTGTAATGAAATAGTAATTACCTGAAATATTCCCACGCACAAGCACACCACGCTTAGCACTTGTAAAGGCGTGTATTGCACAGGATCTCCTTCCCCTGGTATTAATGCGGCAACTGAAAAACAAAAAATAACCTATTTATGAAAACATAGAGGAGCATTATCATGGGGCTCGTGACTATATATATAGAATTAGAATACTTTTTTTATTTTCAGTCAAATGTCCATAGAGTTAGTGACAATTATAGTATATAATAATAATGATGAGTATAATGACGCCTTAAGAGGTTGTGCGTTAATTCTGGGACATGTTGTATAAGTAGTAAAATGTGGGTGTACTGTGTACTAAAATGTTCTGTGACTACTCGTCTGTTTAACCATTCTTGAAATTACAGCGTGTTATTGTATTTGATTTAAGACTATCTCGTTGGTCTAATAGTCGCAAGCGCTACTGTTGAACATGAGGTCCTGGGTTATTATGTTTTTGCAACTGGAATTTCTCAGCAGCAGCCCGGACTTTGGATTTGTGCCAGGTTGATGGCAGTAGGCTCGCCCCCTATTACATGGGACTTAAACAAAACTGGCGACATGTGGGTGGACTACATCCACATTTAGGTACACCTCCGCCGTTGGTGCAGGTACACCTCTGCCTAATTTCGAAACCTGCTCTTCACGTTGGCCAACATTGTGGCGAATGTTGTGGCAAAGATATTAGCCAAGAGTTCGTGATAGCGTCCATACGTTGGAAGGTCTTTCAGTTTGCTTCGGTTCAGGCTATGCAATGTGCGGACGAATTTATTAGAATGGATGTTGAGGCGCTAACTGCTGCTGCGGTTTAGGGTATTTATTCATTGGTCATTGTTACTGACATTTTTTGACACTAGTTAGTTACGACGCGTGAATATAATGCGTGCGATCATTCTGGGAGCTCGTAATAAACTAAACGCGTGCTCAACGTGTGGACGCGGCGGCCATAACTCTGCCACAACCCTTTGATCTTTTGCTAAAAACCGACACCACACGGATCTCACGCCAACTTGTCGGCCATCATTCCAATATATTGGTGCTTACTTGGTTTGTATACAAACCAAGTAAGCACAAACACCCGCTCTACATGATGGCCAATAGCTATTGGCCACAACATTCGCCACAATGATGGCCATCGTGAAGAGCCGGCATAACCTTTCGGATGTCATGTATTTAATTTATAATCTAGTCTTAGAGGCATCAATGAAAGGTCACATACCTGACAAATCAGTCACATTGCCATGTGGTACATCTACTGGCGTCGCGTATTGTGTGACCACCTGGAAATAACAGATAAATATGTAGGTTCGATAAGGCCTTTTTATGCAATGACGTATTATAACTACTCGTACACCCGTCATATATGAACATTAGTGCACTCAAACACAGCGTAAGCCATGAATGTAGCTACATACTTGCATACAATCATACAGTGCGTGAAGAAAAGGAAAGACCTATACCGATATCTGTTGTTAGAAAGAGATGAACATACATATTTAGTGACGTCACTAGCTGCTGCATATTCATAGGCGCGTACGCGTGGGTTTCAGCAGTCAGAGGAATTTCAAAACAAAAAACATTTTAATATGTTATAATAAAAAAATACAGTAAGTAGTTACGCATGAAATGAGTCTTTACTCTCACAGTAGTAGTTTATTTTGTACATCGTGTATAGACACAGGAAGGCATTTTCTTTACAATTAATTGCTGAGAATTGCGAGTGATACCCAAGTAGCAAAATATGTGCTTATAACTATCTAGAAGACTATTTTTTTAACGCTTATACGATACTTGTAACTTGCTACAACCCTGGATTTGGGCGCAGTTATAGGAGCATTTTGTTTTTATAGTATCAATCGTATAATCAACTTACAGAATGTTATTAACTCCTATAATGTACTTGTAATAGCATTAGCACATTAACATAACATTTATAAGAATGATAACTTTTATAAGAGTCTGATACAAGCTCCTTACCAAACAAATCTTGTTTATAATGTGCTAGTAATGTACTTGGTTGTTGGTTATAAGTGTATTTTCCAAAAAAACATTTTTGTTTTTTGCTTGCTTCGTGAGTGATTATTGAAATTAAAAACGTTGTTAAATACTAATACTATAGTATCACTATTTATGGTAGTATAGTATGGGGCAACTAGCTTCATATTTGTAACTGACCGACTTCTTGACAATTCAAAAGTGCCTGTCAATGGTTTAATTGAAATAAATGCTTTGAGTTTGAGTTTGAATGTGAATATAGGGTGCGAAATCATTGGGAAGTAATATTCAATGTTAAAATAAACTATATTTACATTATTTTTTTTAAAGCGCCTCTAAAAATTGAACGTTACACAATTGTTTTAATAAATTTATAACAATCTAATTTATCTAATATTCGACATATTTAAAAATGATTTTGACTGAGAGCGTGTTAAGACTATTATACGCATAAAAGCACTTATTTCAGTTTTAATAAGAACTATTCGCCTCCATGTTATTATAAAGTAGGGTTCCTTATAGAATCATTAAAAATACTGCATGCTTACTAATATTGAATTTGTTTTAGGAGTTATATTTTCATGATGGTTGTAATTCTTATGTTAATCTAAATTGATAATACGTGCGTACGATAATTTTATACTAATAATAGCTTGGTTAACTAGTTTTTAAGATTATTGCTCTCATAGCGCTCTAATTTTATGCTTTTAACTTTTATAATAATTCTGATCAAGACTATATTATTACGATCTTATTAAGGTCTTGCCTAAGTATCTCAATAAATCTTATACACTCACTAAATGCTATAACTGTCTAATAATTTAATCTTGTAGTGAATTATAAACCTTAGTTACAAGATCAAGTGATCTTAAGTATTACAAGACTTAAAACTTAATTCTGTAGTGTACTATGAACCTTAGTTATAAGAACAATTGATCTTGAGTATATCAAAGCTTGTGGAATGCTATTATAAGAATGGAAGTCTTTACCAGTGCTATTTTATGAGTTTTATTAGTCTTGGCAGTCCTATAATTTTTATTATAGGACTTTTTTGCTAGTTGGGTAGTGACGTGCAGCCGCGTCACTGGATGGAGCGCGATTAATTCCAAGTCAGGCAATTGCCTTGCTGTTACTTTGCCATTATTGAGCGCGGGTAACGCGTCTAAAGGTCCACACATCATTGTTTTTATGCCACTATTACAGCCTTAACAATGTTCCAGAACAGGAAGGCTTTAGGCCAATAATCTATCAATCCAAGCATATGGTAGTTCACTGCTGGATATAGGCCTCTCCCAAGCCTTTGTAGACTTCCAACTTATTTCAAAGAAGGCGAATATGTCAACACTACGTATATCGCAATGTTAGGAAAATAAAAGTAGGGGAGAGTTGTATATTGGTTAGCTGGTTTATTAGTTGGTGGCTGGTTTATTGGTTGGTGGCTGGTTTATTGGTTAGTGGCTGGTTTGATGGGCACTCCTTACCCAGCGTCCTAGTCAAAAGCGACCGTCGCACAAATACGCGATCGTTTACCTGAATAATGATGCAGATACGCGATTTGATTGATCGACGATAGCTTTCGTTTAGGACGCTGTACCTGTAATTATTGTCCCGTTGCCCAGAAAAAGCTTCATCTTATGGAAAGAACATCGATCCCGACGCTAGCTCACGTTACCTATATTAAGTGGCAAAACAACTGATATTTACCTTTCCAGCCATGAGACAGGCTACCGCGAAGGTACCCATGGACACGTGAGGAGAAGTTCCGAGTATGACGTAGATGAGGACCGGGAAGAACGCCATGTACAGTCCCACTATAGGTGGTACTTCTGCTAGGAGTGCGTATGCCATACCTGGAAACATTAATATATTACATACATAAACTCACGCCTTCTTCCCATCGGGGTAGGCAGAAACTACGGAAGGTCACCTGCTACGATCCTTACGTACTCCTTTTGCCTAGATTACGTCATACATCTGATCATACATGCATACCGGTTGCGAGTACTACGCACCTGACCTTTCTGAAGAACATCACTAATAAGGTCACTATACAACATGTCCCAGAATTCATCTTAAGGGGTCATAGTACTCATCTTTATGAACAACTTTTACTATGAGACCAAACCTAAAATCACGAAAAAAAATCAGCTGTTTCCTACATTTATGTTCGAATAACTCGTCAAAATGTAGGGAACAGCAGATTTTTTTTTCGCGATTTCAGGTTTGGTCCCATAGTAAAAGTTGTTCATAAAGATGAGTACTATGACCCCTTAAGTGGTTGTGCGTTAATTCTGGGACATGTTGTATAGTGACCTTATTGGACCTTCGTCTTATTCACATTTATATTCATCCCTTTCATAAATGCTTCATCCATCACAGTCACCATATCTTGCAACTATTTTGCTGACGATGCAAGTAGAACTTGATAATTTACGTAGAGAAGGCGTTTGACAAGCAACTCATTCATACTTATCCATTGTTTCATAATATTATGTTTTAAAGATTCGTCTGTTCGACAAAGGCAACGACACAAATAATGCTGTTGGATTGTTTAAATAAAACGCATTGCCATTGTAAGAGTGTCACGCAAAAACCACGCTCGTCAAGTTCAAAAGATTCCGCAGAACCACATTAAGAACTGCTTTATGGTCATTAGAATCCCTTACCTTGGGGTATGTGCATGACGGCTGTGGTAGCGCCTGACACCAGGTCGCCCACCATGTTTTTCTGAAAACTGTACTTTGGAAGCCATCGCATCAATGGGATTGAGTTCAATAGGCATTCGCCAAAACCGCAATCCCTCACAATTTTTTTACACCGCTGGCTCACTGCGAAAAAGAAAAACAGACAAATGAGTATTTTTGTCAAAAATTGATCCATATTGGAACTTGCGGGGGCATTAAAAAGGTAGTGTGTTTGTAGGTCATGTGCTGCTGACTGGCTTATAATTTGACCATGACCCAGAGCACGGAATTGACGGAATGCGTTTAGAGACGGCCAGCTATTAAAATTTGTGGCACCGAAAGTGCGCTCAGCGAACAACTTCTGTCACGGACCGCCCAATCCACGCCGTCAGTTTCTATGAATCATTTGTGTTGTAGTGTGAGTAAACAGTGACGCACTTCGCTTGTATAGAGAGTGTTGACAATGCCGCCTATACCAGCGACTGCCAAAGCATTTCCGTGCTCTGTGGTCCGACTTAATTATGGTTCGTGCCGATAAGAGAGGAAATTATGGTTCGTGCCGATACTAGAAGAAAAATGTTAAAAACTTACGCGGACGGTCAGGTAATTTATAGTCTGCATCTTTGTTGAGGGTTTCCTGGTGGTACACGCGTCTGACTATGTTGAGTTGCTGCAAACTGGTCCTGGGAACAGTCTGGGCCCTGGGAACAAACATCACATTCAAGGTTATTCAGGAGTCTTCAAAATAGAATCACAGGACGTGGGTCAGGCAATACAGGACTACTTGAAATCATGACCAGGCTTGAGAGCTTTTTGTTCATAAATTATAGTTTATATTAGGATTGTCTAAAAAAGGTATTTTTTTGCAGTTGTATTTCGGGATCTTGACTGATTTCGGACTTGAATCGAGCCTTTTTTAATGGTACTTGTCATTAGGCTCTGGAATCGTCGTATCACCGTGAGGTAACAGACCTCACGGTGATACGACGTAAACTTTATTCTATAGAAAACGTCTTAGAATAACTTTACCTGCAATTGAATAACTTGATGAACTTTATCAGAAGAAGGTAGTTTATTCTCTTTGAAGTTCAATAGGACTCTAGTTACTGCGTTAATTGTTTACGTTTCAGCGGAAATATTTTAAATGAGTGAATAACATTACCAACCATTCCAATTTGAAAGTTTAGCACATTGCAGCTTTCTCACATTTACGTACAAAATAATAATTTGTTTGTTTATTATAGACTAGTTCCGTGTCTGGATATTTACATTGTCTGCAGGCTTAGCATGGCGTTTTCGATCTCTACTCTACTATAGAATAGACATCGCTTGTCTACACTTCTCGTTATCTCTTCTTCGCGAGCACGAGGACCTAGACTCGGGTTTCTTCGTAGACAGTGACTTGTCCATAGCAACGGGGTATTCGCTAGTGGTGTGTATTACTACCCAATTTTACCGTACTTTTACGTTTCGTTCTCAAACAAATCTATGAAGCAAAGTGTTTTTAACGAATATTTCTTCAATTACAAAACGCAAATGGTCAAGAAGGATGCGCTGAGTAGCCCGCGAAATTCAAATTTTCGAACGTTTTTTGAATTCTAAGGATTTTTTGAAGAGAGTTAGTTGTTTTGCCGATTCTAATGATTATAATTCTGTAAAGCAATATTTTTTACGGCCGCGAATCATATTTAAATCAACTTATAACATGTTACTGACTTGCAAATTGCAAAAAACGTAATAAAATTTGAATTTCACGGGCTACCTTAGCGCATCTCCCTTTTAAAAATATTGTTAAATGGCTGTAGCCAATGACGTATTATAGGTAATACATCATTGGCTGTGGCGCCACTAAGTTTTAAAACTCATTTGTATTGCATACACAGAACACTATATAATATTGGTAATTGCATAAAATGTACAGGCATTATTTAAATAAAGAGCCATAATTATACTATTTTGATGGCGTCACGCAAGAAGTATCCTTTAAGGGTACTGCAGACTGGTCGCGCTATCACGTCGCGCCTGTCTGCGGGAGCCCTTGTTTTTACTAGGTACTAACATTGTTATTGTATTGTTGTTTATCGATATTTTATTTATTAGTAGGTAAATGCTCCATTTAAAACTGATTGTGTAAGATTTAGTAAATGAAAATAATAATCACTACATAGTAAAGGCTACTACAGACCAGCGCGACTCACGACGCGACACAAAGGCACCGCTCGTCACGCGACGTGCGGGGCCTTTGTGTCGCGCCAGTATGTAGAAGCCTTAATGCAACGCGGGCGAGGCCGCGGGCGGCAGCTAGTACTTCATAAATAAATAATTTAGTGTTCAATGAGGAGATTTTGGCTCATAGTCAGATGTTTTATATTCCCTGTGAATGTAGGTATCTAATAAATCAAAGTTAAGGGACAACATAGTGTAAAAACTGTAGGATACTTATATTGTTGTTCTTATTTTATTGTTAATTCCAAAAATCTATTATTTATTTTGGGCGACAGGTCCTAGCCGAGTTCTTCGCATAAACATTGATTGCACTATCTCCTTGCTTATTTTATAATTCTACAGAACTCACTTCCCGTGAGATCAAAGGCTCCCAAACAAGCAAAGCAAGCTCGCTAATAGTATTTCTTTCCCATCTTCGCTGAAGTTTTTCTATAAAAAAACTTAAATAAAAAGCGCAATTTGAACCCAACATGTTAATTTCAGCTTAATACATGATAAAAGTAAAAAAGCACCGCCTATAATTACTCGAATTAACGAAAAAACAACTAACGAATCGTTGTCTAGGTCATTTTATATGTAGACTATTTCGGAAGAAAGGTTTCTATCCCAAGCTGTCAACACCGGAGAAAGATTGTACGCCGTGCTCGACGTTGTAGACAGTTGTCTAGGGTAGAGAAGACAAGTCTCTTCACATTTGGTTTTGTAATCGCCGTGCTACAGACAGTAGAAAACTTTCTGTTGTCTACACTGAAACGTCATTTTTGTCTATTCTTCCGTCGACAAAACGCGTAGAGAGGGTTCTCGTGCTAAGCCTGCTGGATGTTTACATTCGGTTCAAACGAGAGTATAGGAGAGTACCTTGACCTATTCTTGATAAGAATAATGATGAATTATCAATTTCTGATGGAAGATTTCAACTTATGTTTCTCTATTATATTTTTTTACTTGTACGTAATAACTATATACCTTTGCCAAACGTTTCCCTTGAGTTTTGATACAGGGTCAAATATTACTAATCTATAGACTGGCGATAAGACTGGCATGATAAAACTGACAGAGTAATTGGTTACTCTGTGCTAGCGCGTCGGGTCGTTGGGAGGATAAATTATATATACATAGCTTTAGAATAGAATAGAATGTAATAGAATAATCTTTATTATATACACAATGAGAATAACAAAAAAAACCGGCCGAGTGCATGTCGGGCCACGCACAATGAAGGGTTCCGTAGTTGGGATGAATTAAGAAGAAGGGAAGAAGAAGAAGAAGAAGAAAGAACAAACTTAACATTGTATGATTATTGATCCCCATACATTCCAACTGCAAATGTAAGTTTGTACGCACAACATTGAGTGATTTACCATGTTATTTTAAGATCACAGACTTTTTAAAGGTTTTCCTGTTTTCTGTATTTTTATCAAAATTTTAGGTTCAGTAGTTTCGGAGATAAGGGGGGAGGGGATGGTAATTTTTCATTTATTTTCTTAAATAATTTCAAAAGTTTGTATTTTAAAATTATAAATTATCCCTTTCATTTGATATGTCACACGGTACAGCCAACAAAACTTTTTTGTGAAATTTTCTAATTTGTCCCCCAAAAGTGACCTCCGTATTCAAAACTAATTTATTTACGTAACACGTGCGTGTTTGGGTCACAGAAATTCATATGTGTACCAAATTTCAACTTAATCGGTCCAGTAGATTCGGAGCAAATCAGCTGTGACAGACGGACAGACAGACAGACACACGAGTGATCCTATAAGGGTTCCTTTTTTCCTTTTGAGGTACGGAACCCTAAAAACAGACATACTGTTACAAACAAAGATACTGTTTTATTAAAACACCAATAGGATAACTTTTATTTGGATCAGAAAGTATAATAATTCCATACCACTGATTTGGAAAGCCCGAAGATGATACCACTAAACAAATCTACGAAGTCACAACTTTGTTTGATCCATGATTTAAAACACTTTACATAAGCCCTTGTCCTAAGGTAAAGCATACATTTTAGTACTGATTTGAGTGTAAATAATTTGTTGATTAACTCATAAAATGTTACAGACATGAATTTTGTTTATTGTTTACAGGGATTCATCGCTGCAACTGGTATATTTGGGGTTGACTTGACAGCAACTGCGGACCACAGATTGTTTCACGATATAGTTAAGTTATTAAATAGATTATACATAGATTTGTTGATTATTTTTGGACCTGATTGTGTATACGTATGATAATAAAGCCGGACGAGATCTTTGAGTATTTATCCTCAAATACTCAAAGGACGAGATAGTGGAAGTTATAACGTGAGTCGGAGAATAGCAAAGACTGGTAGTCATTCATCATCATCATCATCAGCCCATAGCAGTCCACTGCTGGACATAGGCCTCTCCAATTGCACGCCATTCAGCTCGATTCTCGGCAACTCTCATCCAGCTGCCACCAGCCACCCTGCGAAGATCGTCGCTCCACCTAGCCTGAGGGCGTCCTACCTTACGTTTGCCAATTCGCGGTCTCCACTAAAGAACACGTCTACCCCAACGGTCATCGGTTCTACGGCTAATATGGCCGGCCCATTGCCACTTCAGCTTGCTTATTCTGTGGGCTATGTCGACAACTTTGGTTCTCTGCCGGATCACTTCGTTCCGGATTCGATCCCACAGAAAGACTCCAAGCATAGCCCGTTCGATAGCTCGCTGAGCGACCTTGAATTTATGGACCAGCCGTACCGTGAGTGTCCACGTTTCGGCTCCGTAAGTCATAACAGGTAGGACGCACTGATTGAAGACCTTCGTCTTTAGGCTCTGTGGAATACGCGACGTGAAGACTCGACGAAGCTTCCCAAATGCTGCCCAGCAGCAGGTAGTCATTTATTATGTTAAATGTTGTAATATGTAATATATTGAGATGTATGGTGATTTAAAAAATCTTTGCAGTAGAGAGTATGCTCACTCAAGTGTCTCGGTGATGGTGGCGCGTGTATTGGATCATTCGGTACAAAGTGGTTGAGCTGGATGGTGTTCATCCAAGCGTCATGTTCGTGAACAGGCGCCGTCAGTTGGGACTGGTCATCTCTTAACTGCTAGGGCTTATTTTTAATATCTTAGGGCGGATTTCACCAATGAAACTGAACGCGATCAGCACATCTAAACCGAGTTCAAGAGCTGTCAGTGTCATTATTCCAAAGAAAATATTGACACTGACAGCTCTTAAACGTGGTTTATGTGCTGATCGCGTTCAGTTTAATTGGTGAAATTGGCACTTAATCTTCTATTTTGAATTGTTTTCAATATATTTATTTTTACATCGTTTTCAAATAAGTCAGTTCGAACCCGCGCTGCCACTTACTTTGTGAAATTTATTTCATCACCACTGTTCTCTTAACGGTGAACTGAAATATCCTGAGGAAATCGGCATGTTCTAGAACCAAAACTGGCCAAGTGCGTGTCGGACCACGCACAATGAAGGGCTCCGTTGTTGGGATTAATTTATCCCAAGACAAATTTAACATTGTTGTTGAAAAACCTATTCTCCCATACATTCCAACTGCAAATGTAAGTTGGTACACACAATATTAAGAAATTCACCATGTTATTTTAAGACCATAGACTTCTTATTGATTTCCTGGTAATACTTACACGTATACGTATAGAACTATTTTCTGATTTTCTGTAATTTTTTTTGACTTATTAGTTTCGGAGGTTTATGGGGTGGAATGGTAAACTATCATCAATTTTCTTATTATAGCTTTAAATATGAGAGTTATTTTTGAGAGACAATAAGTTAATTTTATTAAACACTATTTATTAATTTACTAACAATTTTCTACAATAGCATTTTGGAGCAACCAGTACTTAAAGAACTGTAGCGCCGAGGTCATTTGCCGGGGATCGGATCATATCATCGCATCATTGAAATTAAAACAAATAACGTGCAAAGAGTAGGCGAATTGAGCGAGAGAACTTTATTATTTCGTTTGTTTAAAAACAATATTGTTCAAGTTATAATTATTTTATCTTATTATATTTTGTATGATTACTGGCCACTAGCCCTACCCGTGTGTTAAGGTGATACGTAAAAAATAAACCATAGCGAATAAGAAAGTGACAGAGTCAATTATTTCCACATGCGAAAAAAGAGAACGCAACAAAGCGCTGAAACCAAAATAAAACAACGTAAGAGCGCGACTTCTTGGCGGGAAAGTGAAGCGTCATGTTCAGCAGTTTGTTTAATTTTCCAAAATTAGTGTTTAGCAGAATATTAATGTGTAATAATGGTGGATTATTAACCATTAAGTGTTTGTGAACGTGCATTAGTGTAGGCAAATGAAACAAAACAGTGAAACTTCGCTTCAAGTTCTCTCAAGAAGTCCGCGTGAGGACTCAGTAAAGTGCCACATCTTTACTGAAACTCAAGGGGAGTAGGCGGGGATATCATCATCATGCATTTATAATTCATTTCATCAATATTATACAAGAACTAACTTGACATTGGCTAAATGCACAAACCGTGCGAAGCCAGAAGGAAAAAGAAAAAAAAAAAAAACGTAAGAGCGCCAAACCAAATAAAAATTGTTTAAAAATAAATTAAGCTATGTATCAAAAATATGTTCAGCCAAAGGATTCAATTACCTACTACGCACATTTTGAGTGCAATTTTGCAATGAAATTACTTAGGATTTTGGAATTACAGAAAACTATCGAGGAAATTGAACCAATTGCGTTTTCCTTCAGTCAGAGTAAAAATTAAATCCATACATGCTGTAATAGTGAAATAAATGGTTACGAAAAAGTTCCCAATTTATTTTGGTATCGCCTTAAATTAATGTCGCCATTGTAGCACGTTGTATAAACTCGAATTATTAATATTCTATCTGTACCCCAAGTGTAAGTTTGCAAGAGAGTAAACGTAACTATTTCGTTTGCGTTAAAATTTGACCGATAGATCATAATGTTAAGAATATAAGGATGAGAATAAAAATCTTAACGCAAACGCGCTAGTTACGTTTACTCACTACACTCGGGGTACAGGCCAATTCAACCATGAAACCTCGATTCATCCGCTAAAGATAGGTTTTGCCGCTGATTGCAATGATTTGCGATACGCTACTATGCCACGATTAGTTAGGGTTATTGCAGACACTCTCTCAAGCAAAACATGATGTTTATTTAATTCTATGACATATTTTATTGTATCTATCATTAGACTAGGCTTGTAGAAAATATATCGATGTATCGATATTTATTTGTTGTTCGATATATCGATTTTTGTTTGCGCATCTATTATTATGATATATCCTTAGCAAATATCAAGTATCGAAAATGTATCAAATACGATATATTAAAACCGCTGGAATTCAGAGCCGTAAAAAGTAAACTTATTTTTATCAAAAAAACTTAACATAATATCACGCCTGTAATCCCTGAAGGGTTAGGCAGAGGTGTACCTGTAATAAACCCACACCTCGCCAGTTTTTTTTTTGAAACTGTTAATATCAATGTTGAAACATTGATATTAACAAAGTTTAAGATTAATTTAAGATTTTAAATCAAAAATGATGTTCCTAGTTCGGTAGGTATTTATATGATAAAAAAAACAAACACAATAGGATTTCATAGAGTACTTACCAATCTTTTTTTGAAAATATCACCGATATATCGAAGTCTTTTTTTTCGATATCGAAATCGATATATTTTTTTTTAATATTATAGGTACTTTTTGGCACTTCTTGCATCCTTACATTAGGCCATTAGATTTCAGTAGTAACAAACCGTGTACCCGATGGGAAGTTCAATTGGCAAACATTACGAATTTACAGGAAATTCTATAAGAAGTCTATGATTTTAAATTAACACGGTAAATCTCTCAATATTGTGCGTACAAACTTACATTTGCAGTTGGAATGTATGAGGGAACATGTTTTTCAACTACAATGTTAAGTTTGTTCTTAGGATAAATTAATCCCCATTACCCCGGAACCCTTCATTGCGCGTGGCCCGACATGCACCTGGCCGTTCTTTTTTATTTTCTTTCGCCGTAAACGGTTGAACATTCGCCCGTTACTTCGGATTCATCTTCGGAGTAGCTATTACCACTGCAGACTTGAGCGATATTGTAGGCGCGACACTTTCCCTGACGTTTTCATAGAATTTTACTAGTGTCGCGTCGCGCTGCCACGTCGCGCCTGTCTGCGGGAGTCATTATGCCACCCATTAGGCCGTTACTAAAAAGTGAATGTTTCTATCATACAGCATGTTGTTATCGAATCTATGAAACCATTGATAGTTCATTTCAAGTAATTTAACCTTCTGAAAAAGCATTGTATAATATGAGTGCATTTAGTAATCTAATTGTATATTTACGCTTTATATATGTACAATTAATTTCTCTGACTTTACCTATTCAATAGATCAAGGCACGTTTCAACGTTCAACTTTTGCAAAGAATATATAGTCAGTAACATTTTTGTGTAGGTATAATTTTCTTTCATCGCTTATGATGGAAAATTTAGTATTCTATCAAATTAATCAAGCTCTTTTTGCAGCTTCTTAAATTCATCGGAAATAAATGCAGTGGTGCATTGAATGACTTTATTATGAAATCATGACATTGGGGAACAAATCTAACTTAGAGAGATGTATTAATGATTCTAATGATTATAATTCTGTAAATACATATCTGTTATATTTTGATCAAGATATTATACATCCTAACACAGACCTGCAAATTCCAATTTTCCTTAAGCTTACTAAAAAAAAACCGGTCAAGAGCGAGTCGGACTCGCGCACCGAGGCCCGAGGGTTCCGTACGAATATATGATGTTGATGATTTCTGAAAAACTGTGCTATGTAGAGACATCGTTTTATATTTCCTGTAATCTTTACATAAGCTTCTATCATATAGAGTAATTTCAGATTTTTATCTCTTCAAACTTCGGAGATAAGGGAGGGGGAACGGTATTTTTTTTTACATTTTTCATCAAGTCGGAAACTATGCTGCCTAAAAAAATAAAAAAAATGTTTGAAAACAGCGCTCTTTCATATGATACCCCACACGCCCTAGTAGCTCCACTTAAAATTTTTAAGACCCCCTTTCAGTCCCTTTTGCAAAAAAGGTATATTTTTTTAAATTTCTTTCTTGTTTGCAAAATAGTTGGGCAAACGTCATCTAAAACTATTCTAAATTTCAAGTTGATAGCATTAGTAGTTCTTGAGATATCCAGATGTGACAGACAGACAGACAGACTTAGTCTCACCATAAGGGTTCCTTTTTACCATTTTGGTACGGAACCCTAAAAAGTACCTATACTCAATTTGAAATAAGATTAGAAATTTAAATAAACCTTTTTTACGGTCCGTTTAACCGATTTTGACTTCTATTCCATAGGCATAAGGATGGCATTACAAGCAAAAACGTGGTTACAATACGAACTGAAAATTACACCTGCCATTTGTCATGCCACTAACGCAATAGAAGTCAAAATCGGTTAAACGGACTGTAAAAAACGTTTATTTAAATTTCAAATGGAGTATATTCAAAATAAGCTCAACTTTTTCAACTTTGTCAATTTATTTACACAGAAATATTATTTAAATTAAAAACTTGCCAGTTTATGTCATTAACATCGTCGTCATCCTCATTTAGTAGAGGTTCTTGTTCATCATTGCGTTCAAAATCTTTTTCGAATATCAGAAACGTCTTTTTCATACGCATTCTTAGTTTTTATCCAGAAATTATCACATAAGATACTTGTTTCATATATTGTATGGTCCACAATAGCACAGTCAACACATTAAAAACGAACAAAATATCGTATTATATTTTAAAATATCCACAAGCAAAGCCGGAACAGGATAATTTTTGACAAATGAAAGGGAAATTTAACTAACAAAATATCACTTGTTATTCTTAATCATTAATGTTTATTAATAACTTAGTGGACGTTTAATAAGCCAATCGGTTAGTTTCAAACTGAGTCTAGTTGGTTGAGATAACGCAAGCCGACATGGCCGGGCGCCCAACGATTGGGCACACTTATTAGAGAAATTCATTTAAAAATGACCTCGCACTGATGAAATTATACAGCGGCAAAAGTTTCAGAATAGTTTCAGGAAACCATATCTAAGTATATTTACTCTAATAATATATTATAAAGAGGTAAAAGTGAGTTTGTATCTTCGGAAGTACTGATCCGATTTCGAAAATACTTTCATTAACTATTGGGAAGCTACAGTATTATCGAATGTCATAGGATATAGTTTATGATAAAACCAGGTTTGGCAATGTTGAGAGGATGAGTGAAAGGCGACTAACAAAAGGTATTTATAAAGCAGAGGTGAGTGGAAACGCTGGGAGGGGACGCCCTAGGAGGACATAATACATAGTGGCCAAATTGGTGATTTTCTTCAGAAAGGTCAGGTGCGTAGTACTCGCAACCGGCGTGCGTGTATGACTAGATGTATGAACGTAGGCGAAGCAAAAGGAGTATGTAAGGAGCGTAGCAGCAGCAGCAGGGGCTCAATTCTGTAAAATAACCAACTTGTCAATAGTGTGTCAGTAGTGTCTCAATAGAATAGTCATTGACATTTGGTATTCTGCAAACTGTTTATGGTCATTCACTTGCCACTGTAGTGCCATTGAAACGCCTATAGTTTCTGCCTACCCCCATGGGAAGAAGGCGTGAGTTTATGTATGTATGTCCTATAAAACCAAGAAATTTCACGCGGATTTAGTCGCGAGCAGAAGTTAGTCATTCAATTTGCCTTTTTCCAACTACATATGTTGGGGTCGGCTTCTAGTCTGACTGGATGTAGCTGAATACCAGTATTTTACATGGAGCGACTGCCTATCTGACCTCCAGAAGAATTTAGTGATTATTATTTACTTATTCAACATTGAACACTCTGTAGGTAGTGCGAATTAGTCTAAATAAAATGTTAACTTTAAAATCAACAGTGTCAAAACTCACGTTTTGTAAATAGGTAGTTTGATTTTACATCTACCGTCATTGTAAAATAAAATAACAACATCGACAACTTGCATTAATTTTATTTTTTTCATTCGTGCACACTTGCTTTTCCAACTCTAGACATTGGCAGAATAGTCGACATCGGCTTTGCTTGCCATTTATTAAAAAAATTGAATAGAAGATGGTACACACGGCTACACATCAAGCTATACATTTCCAAGATAAGCTGATCTCGCATTGTGTACGATTTCCGTACAATGAGAGGGCAGCGTATACTGGAAATGTATAGCTTGATGTGTGGCCGTGTGTACGTGCCTTTTACTTGATGTATGTAGGAAGAAATAACTATAGTTTTATTTTAAAACAACAATCTATTGCAACGTTGTGCTCTAGTTTTTATTGCGTGGATGAAGTAGACTTCTTATTACCTAACCTACCTGCTCATTTTGTGTTCAGCTCGCAGTTCCTTGTGGTTCCGGACGTAAAGAATAGCACCTCCCTATTTCTACCCGTGGGTGTCGTAAAAGGCGACTACGGGACTTACTAGAGAATGGGCAGCAGCGTTCTCTATGCATTTTAACACCATACTGCGATCGCCAACCCGCCTGCCAAGCGTGGCGATTGTGGCAAACCCCCTAAAATGTTGGGGGAGGCCTATGTCCAGCAGTGGACGTCTTTCGGCTGAAATTAATGATGACAGCTCGCAGTACCTACTTATGTACCTTTGAAAACCTCTGGAATACACGAGGCTTTGATTAATTTAAGTATATGTCTAGATAGAGTGTCGTGCTGCAAAAGAACTAAAACAAACAACTTTGTTAAGCTGGTGTGCGTGACAGCTACATTGTACACTCCCGCCACGTCATTGTGTTATTCTAGTGTGCTTGCATTTTGCGGCCAATACTTGGACGCATTTTTTTTCAACGAGTTCACAACTTTTTCTGTCTATCTTAATTGTACAAGGTTATTTTTAAAACGTCAATAACCTCTTAAGGGGACTTTTACTATGGGACCAAAACTGAAACCGCGAAAAAAAAACCAGCTGTTCCCTACATTTATGTTCGAATAATTCGTTAAAATGTAGGGAACAGCTGATTTTTTTTTCGCGATTTCAGTTCTGGTACTATAGTAAAAGTTGTTCATAATGATGAGTACAATGACCCCTTGAGAGGTTATTGACGTTTTAAAAATAACACTGTATTATAAGTAATAAGAGGTGGATATGCGCGCTATGGATCTATGCTTGGAGTCTCTTTGAAGGATAAAATCAGGAATGAAATTATCCGGAAAAGAACCAGAGTTACCGACATAGCTTGCAGAGTAAGCAAACTGAAGTGGCAGTGGGCTGGCCATGTTTGTCGAAGGACCGATGGCCGATGGAGTAGACGAGTCCTAGAGTGGAGACCGCGTATCGGCAAGCGTAGTGTGGGACGCCCCCCAGCTAGATGGACCGACGAGCTTAAGAAGATGGCTGGGTCAGACTGGATGCGGAAGGCGGAGGACAGGGTGTTGTGGCGCAGCCTGGGAGGGGAGAGGCCTATGTCCAGCAGTGGACTGCGATAGGCTGAGTTGAATAAGAGGTAGATAGGTTATATACGCTCCTCGAGTGGCACGTCAAATTATGGCTAATTAGCCACATTTCATTCATCTTGTCTCTTTTCCGCTGCCGATAATTCCGACATACTATCCTACTTCCACGTGTCATCTAATAGTGCGACATTGTGCCGTTTTTGAAGATCGAATGTTGAGTAGGTCTCTACGTCAGGATCTACGTCTTTTTACTTTTAATATCATTGGCCTATCTAGAAATATTTATATCTTCTATATCCGGCTCGAAGGACCAAATATGTTTGGATGTGTTCTGGTGTGATGGATCTGCTGGTTTAGCTACTACTTTTTGGGCTTTTAAATGGGTTGTTGATGATAAAACAAGACAAGTTGTAATTACATTCGCTATTTGACACGAGGCTACTAATTTAAAGTCAACATAAATGGAAACCCTTTGGATATGTACCTAAGCTTTTATGTACTTATAATAATATGGTCTTGAAGGAATGTATACCATAGTAGGCACCTTTTATCTGCCGGTTGGTGAAAAATATGAATAAATTTTTCATAATTACAATGTTGTACAGTTACTATAAAAAAAAATACGATAATATAAGCAGCTGGGTGCGGTGTCCCTGACCCCTTATCACTTACTTCTGGGTAGTCATGTGATGTTTGTAGACATCGAACTTTATTTATTTATAGTGTAACGACCCTAACCTTCGTTACGGCTGGGCTCGTAGAAAAAATATCGATGTATCAATACATCGATATTTTTTGTTCGATATATCGTTATTTTTGGCCATATCTATTATTTCGATACATCGATATAAAATGGGCCGTACAAGGAATATGAAATAGGACGAAGCGAGAATAAAATAATTAAAATTATATTTTGGGACGAACGAAGCATATTGTTTGGGACGATCCAGATTTTTTTTATGTAGGACAAAACTCAGTGGGCCGAAAAAAGAATAAATCTATGAAAAACCGCTAAATGTCGTTCAGCTGTTTTACATAATGGAGCTGTTTTGTAAAACAACTAGTGGTTTTGTAAAACAGCGGATTCGACATCGACAAATCCATCTACGACACATACGAGTACAAATTAAATTAACTAATAAAAAAAAAAATTCACAAACGCTTACGATCTCCTATAATATATAGTCGTCATACACGTTCCATCGTTCTTTCATCGTTCCATTTAATTCGCCTCATTGTCCACCAGCAATTATAAGGGCTGCCGTGGGTACCTGTCCTGTACGGTAATTGCGGATTTTGAGGGGAATTTCTAATCGATTGTTTCATAATAATGTTTACAAACATTTGGAACAAAGTAAATAATGCAATGAATGTGGTATTGCCGTTCTAGGTGTGTTATCCAATTACCCTGCTGCTCATTTTTACCTTACATAGGCGCTATTACCAGTCTATAAAATATGTGGTGTGGCGTGTGTGTGTGTGTGTGTGTGTGTGTGGGTATTCTGGATGTACTATAGGTACACCTCTGCCTTACCCTTCGGGGATTACAGGCGTGATGTTATGTGTTGTTTATAAAATATAATATGCAACATATATGTATTTTTGGGCGTCCAAACAAAAAGGGTCCAGATTCAGTATCTAGAATATAGTCAATTGTTAATAAGAATTAAAAAATATTCGAAAACTGGCACATTTTTTTTATCAGACATTTGAAGTTGAAACTCTGAAAAAGCTTGATTTGAGAAAAACTATATGAACTTGTAGATAATTGAGCACTAATTAATAGTCAATTAAAATCGCGAAATGAAATTTTTTCACCCAATTTTACAAAACTGCGTATAATTCGGAAAATAAATCCCGAGAACTGGACCCTTTTTGCTTGGACGCCCACATTTAGCTAAATTGATAAAGGGATATACAGGCTGACTTTGAAAACATGCGACAAAATTTAAGGGAGTGTTCTACCCATCAACAGGGGCGAGCCGCCCATAAAGGCAATTACGCCTAGCGTACCCTAGCCCTAGCAGCCAAAATGCATTTATTTAACATTGTTATAAAATAATACAAAATATATAAAAAAAAAGTTAAAACTCCTGTTAGAACACTTATAGGAACTTCTCGCGCCCGTGTGGCGTAATTACGCGCGTAAGTCAGTACGTAGTAGACTGTATACGCTCCAAGACGAATTGCCTCATTTTGCGACTTTTTCATTGATAAATTTAAGCACACCGATGCATATTTTGTGTGTATGAACGGCACACATTTCTAGATTATTGGCGTAACTCCTTTGAGTGGAGCTGGGTTGTGATTGGCTCATGGCTGCTACACAGTTGCGGTGTGTTCCGACGTAACTAAATGCTGTCCACTCGTATTGATAGATGTTATCAATGATGTGATTTAAAAATATGAAATAGGTTTTTCAGGTTTGCGAACCTCTCGATCGATGTGTCTTGATTAGTGAAACCCCTTTATGAAAACCCCAAAAAGTGTTATTTTTGCTCTATCTCGCTTCCTTCACAAGATATAGCGGTTTTTGTGTTTTTTTTTTGAGGAATTTTGGTACAATTTTTTTATTTTTAATTGAAACATCGTTTTATCGATAACATTGTTTTATTGATACGACAAGACAGCATGTATAAATGTCAAAGCAACTGTCAACTGTCACCTGTCAACGGGGTTGACGTTAAGGGTGAGCACTCTATCAGACTTTATCCGGTTACAGGCAAGTCCCTGAGAGGTTAAAACCGACCGCTGTCAGCGATTATGTTCTAATTCGGAATGCAGCCTGGATGACGCCAATAACCCGGCCAAATTTTGTTGCCCGCTTTTGTAAAGCAACTTAATATGAACATGTCGCTATTTTATCTGGTAGTATTATTCCATCAATATTTTCGAAATAATATTTTTCTTAAATACGCCATATTGTTTCATCGTGATAAGCAATATATAACACGTTCTTACTTCCTAATTGTTTTTAACCTATTAAGTTATATATGTTTTGAAACAGAAAAGTACCGTAAAAGTTAGTTACTTGTGTATTGTTTCTTGGTGATTATCACTTAAAAATGGTATTCAGTTGTGAAGTGTGCGCTGAAAATGTGTGTTTGATTCAAGTTAAATGCAATAAGTTTTCTCAATTATCGTATAATGATAAGATCAAGTTGTGTCTAAAGGTAGGTGTGTAAGGTGTGTACCCAAATTACGAGAATTAACCCAAAAAAAAAAATCGTAAGTTGAACCTTGAATAATGTGGTGAGTTCTTGTATTTATAACCTTTACAGGCTTATTTTCAAATATTATAAATAAATAAATGTGACTACTTTGAGGGTCATCATAATTATGTAGAACGACGTTGCGTTTTTTTTTTATTTCGCTGTCAGTATTTCGTGGCCTACCCTTCGTGGAGTACCATTGCACGCCACTGCCATCAATATGAACAAATTTTACTATAGGATCAAATTATAATTCGCAAAAACACGGGTGGGTTTTAGTCAGTAAAAGTCTGACACTCCCGCTCCGCCCAAAGCGGGAGAACTTATTTGATAATTTCCCACCCATAAAAAAAAAGAAAAAGGATATCATATCGCGTTCAATTGCATCAAACAAAATGTAATTTCAGGGAGTCCACTGCACTAACCCACTGACACGATTGACTTCGAGTTCACAGATAATAAGGGTCACATCAAGTCACATGATCAGATCACGCAAATTCTTGAGTGACGACGTCTGGGCAGCTTTTATCAATTAATTATGACGTCATTATTCATGATTTATGTGGGTTTATGAGCTTTCACGTGATGTGATTTATACCTTGTATTATACCAAAGGGAGTGTGTCTTCGGTCAAATAGGGTTATTTATAAAGATAAGAGGTAGGTACCTATTTCCTCGAGAATTTCAGGTTTTAATCCTAAGATTTACCGTACAATACTGCACAATAATAATTATGCGAACAACAAAGAATCATATTATGCACAAGTTATCTTTTTGAATAATTAAATTTTACAAATATTATGAAACAGTGACGAAGTACAATGATCCATTGTGTAAGACAAGTTATTATTTAACTTCAGTCAGATTAACTTTTACTTTATTAATGTAAGTATACAAACATTCTCCTACTTTGTGTAGGTTGTGAAGGTGTAAATTGTTACGGTAAGCTTTCTTCAAATGCTGTTTGCCTTAGAATAGAATCTATATCTATAAAAATCAATGCCACTTTACGTTGTAATTTTATAACTCAAGAACGGGCTCACCTATCAAAAAAAAAAGGTTTAGGCTTCGTTGGGACTCTTTGGTAGATGGTTTATGTGAAGTTTTTTTTTTTTTTAGGTAGGTGGGTTAGGTAGGTAGGGTAGGTATTCTTTTACCCATAGAAAGCCACGTTATTTGTGAGTGTCATAGAGTAAAAATGTTTACCGCCCAACGGAGTGGGCACGGGTCAGCTAGTACTCTTTATTATGTAATTGTACACCATAAAAATTACAGATATAAATGTTGAAATTTACATAGAAAAGAAAAAAAAAGAAAAGAAAGTAAGAAAAATTGTTTATTGTTTTTTTTTGTTTGTTTATTGTTTTTATTTTTTATTTTGTGATTGTTACATAGGGTGACACAATGGGCGGTCTTGTCGCTAAAACGATCTTTTGAAGACAACCATTGGATGGAGTAAAGGGAGAATACACACAATACTGCAGGTAGTCAGTTGTGTACCATTTACATACCTGTACAATAAATATATACATACTACACAAAGCCCTTTCTTTTTTTTTGTTTCCGGAGTGGGAAATCCTCATGGATTTCCTCCGCCCTGAGGCACGCGGAGGGGTCTGTCAGGCTCTTACTAACTAAAAACGAGCCCGGTGTTCCCTTCCCACACTTGCACCGGGGATCATGGGATCAAGTGCTACTTCCGCGATCCCCAGACATACATAAAACCTGCCTCAAGCCAGCAGCCTTACTTCAGGAACTTATCATTGAACTCATTTATCAACTTCTCGTTTTTGACTGATCTAACCCTGAGCGAGGTTAGTACCGTAGCGCCTGACCATTTATAATATCAAACTTAAATGCGCCTTAGATAACTACAAGAGCAATATTTTACACGTTGCTTTGATCATTTTATCAGGGGTACATTAAAGTTGCCTCCAGTCTCAATTCGATAGTTGGTTGGTTTGATACTTTTACTTATTAACTACTACTACTTATTAATTAGGATTAAAGTATAGGTCAGCTACTGGCATATGGATAGAATAAGCGTTTTTTGGTCACATAATTTTTTTTTTAGATTTATACAGTGTAAAAACATATAAGAAAAAAAAAAACAACCGAGTTCCAAAAAAAATCTTTGGATCTATTTTAATGTTTTGCCACCGACTTCCGAAATGAAGGTTATTTTTTAGTTTGTAGTGTTTTTTTTTTGGAAGTATGATGTTTTATTTTGTTAAAAGTTTTTTTTATATTTCACTTTTTAGTGGCTCAGTTGGCAATTAATCTAAGTTACAATAGCCTAATGTCAACTGCTCGTCACCTTTTACAAAATATTGCTTTTCCCAATGCAGGAGCGTTAATAGTTGAGGAGTTCTCCTGGTAAGAACCAGGATAACTGATGGTGACTTCACCATATGCATTGTGATAAGCATAAATTGCTTAGCAACCATATTAAAGTGTCTAATCCAATCGCACAGTGAAATACTTATCATTAAATAGTTCCGGTGGCCATCTGTGGTCTTTATCATCAGTTCCACTTCACCCAATGTTGCTGTGTGCTTTGTGATACGAGGGTTTTGGCTACTTTGTATGTGTGTATTATAATTATTGTATAAATTTGTTGAAATGTGCGTTTTGTTTGTGCAGAATAAACAATTTTTCTTTTCTTTTCTTTTTCTTTCCGAGTGCAAATGCATGAGATACTATAAAAAATACTGAAATCGATATAGGTATTCCTATAAAATTTGAGGATTGCCCTCGATTTCCATGGGATCCCCTCATCAGATTGGGAGCCCTCTTCCTCTCTCCTACTTTTTTCTGTGCCCGACAGTGTCCACAATGATCATATTTGTAAAACCTACCACCTAAGTTCACATGTGGAAGCAATAAATATATTGAGTATTGAGATTCTGACTTGGTGACAATGGGACCAACTCGGGAGCACACCCTATCAAACAAACAAATAATTTTCAAAATCGGACCACAATTGACGGAGCAATCGGTGAACAAACATTAAAAAGAAATAAAAAAAACATATAACCTCCTCCTTTTTGGAATTTGATTAAATATAACACAAAGAGTGATCTTAATTAATACTGGTCCTCTTTGAGGATAAAGTAGGTAAGTACCTTACTGTCTGGTCGTTACAGGGCATAACTCAATTGTTTTCTTTGGGTTGTGATTGATGGTCTTGGTAGAGTAGAGCTTTCACGATCGATGGCATCACTATAGGTGTTATTTACATTCGCCACGGAAAAAGGTACGAGTATGTGTTAATTTGCCACAGTTGTAGTTTTTATGAAGTAAATTCATCACAGTATATTAATTTTGATTATTGTAAATTCGTCAAATTCTTTATTTCCGCACAGACAGCAGAAAAATTAAACACTAAGTAGAATATAAACGTTATTTATTTATTTAAAAACCAATAACCCTGCTTGCTACCAGTATTTTATGCTAAAAAAACTTTTTTACAAAAAAAAAACAACCGACTTCCAACAAAAACACTAAAAAGTGAAAAATAACTTTAATTTCGGAAGCACATAACATAACATCACGCCTTGTTTCCTCGAAGGGTAGGGCAGAGGTGTACCTGTAGTACACCCACATTTAATATAATAATTAATTTAATTTCGGAAGTCGGTGTCTTTGGTTTTGTATTTTCGTTTATGGCCACCGACTTCCGAAATTTAATTAAATATAATATTAAATGTGGGTGTACTACAGGTACACCTCTGCCCTACCCTTCGAGGAAACAAGGCGTGATGTTATGTTATGTGCTTCCGAAATTAAAGTTATTTTTCACTTTTTAGTGTTTTTGTTGGAAGTCGGTTGTTTTTTTTGTAAAAAAGTTTTTTATTTTTCACTTTTTAGTGGTACCTACCCCACACCAATTCGTATACTACTACTTGCTATGAAAACAACAGAGACAGGAAGTTTTATTTTACACCCCTTAAGGCCTTAAGGGGTTAAATCTTCAAAAATCTGTTTTTAGCGGTTACCTACGTCATAATAACTATCTGTGTGCCAAATAGCCCAACCAGTTCAGTGATTTGAGCTTTGTGTTGATAGATCAGTCAGTAAGTCAGTCACTGTTTCCTTTTGTATGTATTAAATCTATAGTGTAATTCGACATGTTACGACGACCCCAAACTAATTGGGATTAGGGCAGGAGACTGATGATGAAGTATTCAGGCTAAGTTTCAAGTTAATAGATCAACGAAAGAAGATTTTTTTCATACAAACTGTATCCATCCCCCTTTACACCCCCAAAGAGGTTAATTTTTAAAGTGGTTTGCGTCTTTTCCATTATTTGACATAGAGGTTATACCAATTTTCGAGTTAATCAAGCCACGTAGTAAAATCCTCTCTTGTAAAATTGACTACCCCTTTTCACCCCGTTATGGGTAGTATTTCGAAAAACCCTGATACAAGTTATTCTTCATTTTCTGCATCTTAAGCATAAATACTGAGTTTCGAGTTGATCGGACCGCGCGGTTAGATATTCTCCTAGTACAGGAAACTTTCCTCAAGCCTTGTCATCGAGACCCGTCAATTGCGAACTATCGCGTAGTTCGCAATGACAGAACTCGATGCCACAGGGGCGGCACCCTGATTTACTATAGGACTCCTCTCCATTGCATCCCGCTCGATGCTCCGACAACTCTCTCGTGTCTTGAAGTGTCTGCATGCAAATTAGCAATGTCAGGTCATTAACCGATTACGATAGTTTCGGCTTACATGCCGCCCACCGCGACCACGAGCCCAGACGGTCTTCAACTGCTGTCTCGCGATCTTTCGATTCTTTTCGGCCGAGTGAATCCGTTATCGTAGCGGGTGATCTCAACGCCAAACATCCGTCCTGGAACTGTAATACCACCACGTTTCGAGGCCAACATCTGTTAGACCTCACCACCGTTTTAAATTTCGATATCATCGGTCCGATGAATCCTACTCATTACCCCCATATCCCCAGTCAATCCCCGGACATATTGGACATAGCGCTCCTAAAGAATATCAACCTACGGTTGGATTCGATAGAGGCGATGGACGAACTGACTTCTGACCACCGGCCGGTCGTCTTAAGACTGGCCCCTCGCGACGGACTCCTTGACCCTGACCAACCCCCCCTCACGAAAGTAGTCACGGACTGGCGGAAAGTAAGCGACCGACTGAAATCCACCACATCCCCGATACTGGATTCTATCCCCGATCAGTTTGACTCGATCGCCGACACGACGGCCGCGATCGACTCACTCACGGAACACGTACAATCAGTCCTGAGCGATTGCTCGAGGCAGGTTCCGGCGATGGACCCCCATCGCCGAAAGCTGCCGGACGATGTGCGTGAACTGCTGACTGAGAAGAACGCGGCCACTCGTGCATACAGTGTCTTTCCCTGTGACGCTAACAAAGTCTTCATGCGCCAATTACAGAAATCTGTAAGGAAGCGTATGAAAGAACTGCGTGAGGCTCACTGGGACAAGATGCTGAGCGAACTAGAGCCCACTCATCTTGCCTTCTGTGAGCTTCAGAGGAAACTCCGCAAGTAGCTTCTATGCCCCCTCTGACACGACAGGACGATAGCATTCGACGACACCGACAAGGCTGAATGCCTGGCTGACACTCTCGAGACTCAGTGCTCGCCCAGCTCTCAACCAGTAGACCAAGCTCACCTCACTGAGGTGGACGCTGAAGTCGAACGTAGGGCGAATCTCCCTCCGGTCGAAGACCCTGATTGTCCTCTGGCTCCCGTCACCCCAGACGAAGTGCACGACATTATCAAGGGTCTGAAAACCCGTAAATCTCCCGGATCAGACGGAATCACCAACAGGGTGCTCCAGCTGTTCCCCGCTCACCTGATCATGCTAATGGCGCTCTTAGTAACAAAATTTTTCCTCAAGCTTGGAAAAGTGCCACGGTCATCGGTATCCCGAAGCCCGGCAAGCCTAAGACCGAACCTTCCAGTTACCGACCCATCAGTCTGCTCAACGTCTTCGGCAAAGTCTATGAGAGGCTTATTTATAAGCATCTCAGAGACTATGCCGAGACGAAGGGCCTCATCCCAAACGAACAGTTCGGGTTCAGATCCCAACATTCGTGCGTACAACAGGTCCACCGTATCGTCGAGCATATAAGCGCTGGCTTCCAGCGCGGGCTCATGACGGGTGCTGTGTTCTTCGACATTGCGAAAGCGTTCGACAAAGTCTGGCACAACGGCTTAATATATAAGCTCTACAAACTCGGTGTGCCCGATCGTCTCGTGCTCATCTTACGAGACTTTTTGTCGGACCGCACCTTCCGCTATCGCATCGAGGGTGCGCTATCCTCCCCCCATCCGCTCCGCGCAGGCGTCCCTCAGGGCGCTGTGCTGGCACCGCTGATATTCACTATATTCACTAGTGATATCCCCAAATGTAGAAAGGCGCAGTTAGCTCTGTTCGCAGACGACACGGCCATCTACTACTCCGGCCTCAGGCAAGACAATATCGCCCGCATCCTTCAGGCCGAAGTCAACAGACTCGCGGCCTGGTTCAGGAAGTGGAGGATCGAAGTCAACCCTGATAAGAGCCAGGGGGTCCTATTCTGTAGGCCCCGGCGATCACCCGCCCTCCCCCAACCGATCACCATGTTCGGCAAGCCAATCCCTTGGGATAAGCGAGCCAAATATCTCGGTGTGGTCTTAGACCATCACATGACGTTCGGCGAGCACATAAAACAGGTGCGCTCGCGCGCCAGTTTTGCTCTCGGCCGACTACACTCCGTACTCAACCCGCGTAGCAAGTTGTCCCTTAAGTGCAAATTGCGTATTTACACCGCGTGCATTCGACCGATCATGACTTACGCCTGCGTAGTCTTCGCTCACGCAAAGTCGTATCACATCCATAAGATGCAGACGCTTCAAAACCGATTTCTCCGTAGAATTACGAAGGCTCCTTGGTTCGTTCGGAACGAACAACTTCACGTAGACCTTAAGATGCCTACCATCAAGCAGTTTATGAAGCGCCTTGCAAAGCGCTTTTTCGAATCCGCGGAACGTCATCGCAACCCCTTGGTTGTGCAGGCCGCTAGTTACAGGCCTTCTGCCATTAGTCAGACTCGCCGACCGAGGCATACTCTCTTAGATCCGGATGACCCCGTCACTCTCCTTCAGGAAAGCAATAGGGCCACGAGTACAGTGCACAAAATACACAAACCGACCTTCCGTCCTCGCCGCCGAGGTACCACGCGAACTTCCCGAGTAAATGGTAATAAAAGTCCTCCCCCCCGTCCCTTGAATGTCGATGCGCCAGCCCCCCGGTTAGAGGCTGAGAGCGCCGTAGCAATAAATATAATATGCCCTGATAATAATCATGATCAAAATGTTGATCCAGCCCGTCCCCAAATTGTTACTAATTTTGTGATCCCCCAACGACACCCTAAGCCGAGGTCCGTACCCCACAGGGGGTGCCCTTAGTGCGCTGTCGTTTAGTTTTAATATATATAATTTGCGCCCTGGCTGGAGGCTTTAAGATTAAAAACCTTAGGGCAGCCACAGGAATATCCGGTTAAGTAGCAACGACTTCTCTAGGTCTGCTACGAGATGCCATTCATAAAAAAAAAAAAAAAATGATCGGACCGCGCATTAAAATTCTTTTATACAAGCTTTGACATCCCATCCGTTGAAGTTAAGTTAACAAAAAAATATAAACTTTATAATTTACTTACGTAAGTATTCGTCCAATTTTTTAATTAACCCTAGGAATAAGATTTTTCATGCAAACAAAACTCCCCGTTTTCCACCCTTAAAGGTCAAATTTCCAAAAACCCCTTCTTAGCGGATGTCTACGTGCCAAATTTCAGGCCAATCTGTTCAGTGGTTTGAGCTGTGTTGATAGACCAATCAGTCACGGTTTCCTTTTATATGTACATATGGCTAGATATATATATATTGAGAACCTTCTCCTTTTTTGTAGTCGGTTAAAAATCATTTATAGCTAGAGTGCATCTCATGACAATTCCAATAAGACCAAACACGGGTAGGATACATTGTTTTTTAACGGAGTTCCAGTGCCTACCATCCGGCTTCATCATCAGATCAGTTTGATGGTACCATTTTGATCAGAACTATTTATTTAAATTTGCTTCGCTTAACTATCTTAATCCAGATATCTCATCGCCACCCGTGAATTACGTATCACTGAGAAGTTCCGGTGGCCATCTGTGGCCTTCTTCATCTGTTCCACTTCACCAAATTATACTTTCTGAATGCAAATGATTGACTTGTTGATGAAAATATAAAAATTGCTATAGGTATGCCTATAATATTTGAGGAGTTCCCTCAATTACTCATGGATCCCAACATCAGAACTGAATTTTGAAAAAAATGGGACCAATCTGGAAGTATATCCTTTCAATTAAAAAAATAATTTTCCAAATCGGTTCATAAATGACGGAGTTCTGAGGTAACAAACATTAAAAAAAAAAAAAAAAAAAATACAGACGACTTGAGAACCTCCTCCTTTTTGTGAAGTCGGTTAAAAATGATGTGATCCTAAAATGAAGACTTGTGGTTGTGACGAATTTACACATATGTTTAATGCAAGAGGCGAATACACTTTTAATGTATGGATTGTACGAAAATGTGACGAATTTACTTTGTGGCGAATGTTCAATAACCCCACTATATAGTTCGGTTAATTTAATTACATTTTCCTGGCACATGTAATTGAAATTGAACGTCACTCTCTTAACAGCTATTAGTAAGTACTTGAGTACTTGTCCAGTATAAGTGTTAAACTTAACACGTTTCCTGTCCCAATACAAAAATGCAAAATGACCGACAAGTCCAATAGGATTTTTTTAATAATTTCCCCGAGTTGCCTGGATTTATTTAATTGTCCCGGCGTTTTTCTTTACTTTATGATCGTACCAGCACGTCCAATGCAGCAACAGTACAGTTCCAGCACGTCCAGTGGAATTATTCGCTTTAGAAGTTGTATATGTCTCCTGACGCACATATAGCTCAGGAGCGTATTAGTGCCTTTCAAGCGCACGTTTCCTGAACCATAGGTGGCTCTGTGGACAGTGAAAGTGTTAAGGCGCAGATATATGTATAATTTTAGTAACTTTTAAATCTGTTTTACGCCTTCAAATAATGCAAGTATGCAAAAAAAAAAAATGTTAAACTAGAACGCATACACCACATCAATTCTAAGCGTGGATATTTAAGTATTGTAGTAAAATACTTTATAAAATAAATTCAGGAAGTAATTTTTAGACATTACTTCCTGAACTGATTGAAGTAATATCGTTTTTTTATGCTTTGGGTAAAGCATAAAAAACGATATTAGTTTCAAACTACTTAAGATATTTTTAACCGACTTAAAAAAAAGGAGGAGGTTCTCAATTCATTGGTACTTTTTTTTTCATGTTTTTAGGGTTCCGTACCAAAATGGTAAAAAGGAACCCTTATGGTGAGACTAAGTCTGTCTGTCTGTCACACCTGGATATCTCAAGAACTGCTAATGCTATCAACTTGAAATTTAGAAATAATTTTTCGTTCTGTGTATGCTTACACTTTTACAATATTTTTGTATGTTATAATTTCTTGCAAACACTGTACGTTGTATCAATAATGTTTTTTTTAAGTTAGATATAAATATTTCCCATGTAAGTGAAATTTCTTATGAGAAATAAAGACATCTCAAACCCGAAACCCGAAATAATTTTAGATGACGTTTGCCCAACTATTTTGCAAACTAGAAAGAAATTAAAAAATATATATATATCTTTTTTGCAAAAGGAACTGAACTGGTCTTAAAAATATGAAGTGGGGCTACTAGGGCATGTGTGGATATGAAAGAACGCTGTTTGCACATTCTCCATTTTTTTAGGTAGCGTAGTTTCTGACTTTTAGTGAAAAATGTAAAAAAAATACCCCCCCCCCCCTTATCTCCGAAGTTTGCATAGATAAAAATCTGAAATTATTCTATGTGATAGAATTGTATGTCAAGATTACAGGAAAAATAAAACGATGTCTTTAAATACCACAATTTTTCAGAGATCATAAACAGCATATATACGTCCTCGGTGCGCGAGTCCGACTCTCGCTCTTGACCGGTTTTTTTTAATAATACTAATAATACCAAATGGACGGAGTGATTCGTGAGGAAGGTTTAGGTGTAGAATTTATTAATGTTTTGTGTAAATTAGCTGAAATATGAAGATTATTGTTGAAGATGTCGGAAAAAATCATGCCGACTGGGAGCTTTACTGGCGTTAGCCGCGTAAACCGTATGAGATAAGTACATACAATTTATGTTCAATAGGATTGTACATCTTAAATAGTTCAACAAAAAAGTCCGGTTTAGCATAATTATGTCTATCTCTATCAAATTCTATTCAAATCTATTTTTATTGTTATGTCGAAGCTATTTTAACGGGTGTTATAATATTAATCCTAACCAATAAAATTTGTTAATTAAATTGGGCATTCAATTAAAATTAAAATATGCTCTTACATCATATCATTTAAATGAATACTTTATAAGATATCACAGATATAAAGTTACGCGAAAAGGCTTCTACATACCAGCGCGACTTGTCGCGCGACGCGACACGGCAAAAGGCCCCGCGTGTCTCGGGACGAGCGGTGCCTTTCTGTCGCGTCGCGTCGCGCGACAAGTCGCCCCGGTATGTAGAAGCCTTAAATGGATGACGGCCCGACCGAGCGACGCGCGACGGGCGCAATGCCATCGCTTCGTTTCATTATATTCCCGGTAGAAAATGTTCCCGTGGGATATTTTCTGACATCCACGCTGGCGAAGCCAAAGTCAAAGTTAAATTCAAAGTAATTTTTTTTTTTCAAATATTCATATTTTCGTTACTAAAAATAAAATATTACCTATGAAACCGAGCGGCGCGCGGCGGCGGCGCGGCGTGAGCGCGACGTGCATTTGTATGGTCAAGGTCAACGGCGATTTCCCGACCCTTAAAACACGAGTTTATCCGCTGTCAGCTATCAAAGACAGAGACTTACTGATAACAGACGAGTATTGATTATTTTGTCTTTATCGTATACTTGTGAGTCTTGTGCGTCTTGCTACTGTTATTTATTTTATTTTAGATTGTATCTTTGACTTTGATCTTCTAACCAATGTATTGGTTTCCCTCATGGCACGTTCCCAGCACCCCAATTGCGTATCTCACTCACAGTCCTACAATTTTTTTTTGGGTTCCGTTTTTTATTTTTGAGAAACAGAACCCAAAAAAAAATATTTAGGATCATTTCGTTGTCCGTCCGTCTGTCTGTCAGTCCGTCCCTTTTCTCAGGAACGCTTAGAGGTATCGTGTTGAAAATACGTATGTCTAAGGTCCCTTGGAGCTCAAAAAAAATCAACCTTCTAAGTCAACGCAATAAAAAAATACGGCGATATAAGCGACAATATTTTGACACCCGCAAATAAATCAAAACCTGTAGCGTAGGTACTTCCGGTTGACCTAGAATCATGAAATTTGGCAAGAAGCAAGGTCTCACAGCACAAGTAAAGGAAAAAGTCCGAAAATGGTTAATTTGTAATTTTATCACATAAATAAAAAGTTTTTTTTTGCGATTACAAACTTACATTTGCAGTTGGAAAATTGACCGTAGCGTATTTCGACATATGTATGAGTCAACATGTTTTTCAACTATAATTTTTGGGATAAATTCATTCCAACTACGGAACCCTTCATTGTGCGTGGTCCGACACGCACTTGTTCTGTTTTTTACGCTTTGGGTAGACATTATTTTCTGAATTTATTTCATAAAGTTCATTTTACAACAATACTTAAATATTCACGTATAAATAATAATTGATATGTATGCGTTCTAGTTCATTCATTTTTAGCATAACTAACTTGCATTTTATGAAAGCATATTAACAGATTTAAAAGTCACTAAACGCTTATGTAACTAACTATTTTTCTTGGCTAACTATACTCCATTTGAAATAAGATTAAAAATATAAATAAACCTTTTTTACAGTCCGTTAATTTATTATTTTTTGCTTTTTTTTTAAACCATACTGCGATCGCCATCCCGCCTGCCAAGCGTGGTGATTATGGCAAATCCCCCCCCCCCCTTTTTTGGGGGAGGCCTATGTCCAGCAGTGGACGTCTTTCGGGTGAAATGATGACAGTCCGTTCAACCGATTTTGACTTCTATTGCGTTGGTGGCATGACAAATGGCAGCTATAATAAACAGTTGGTATTGTAACCACGTTTTTACTTTTAATGCCATCCTTATTTATGTCTACGGAATAGAAATCGTAATCGGTTGAACGGACTGTAAAAAAGGTTTATTTAAATTTCTAATCTTATTTCAAATGGAGTAAGTAGTCAGCAAATCGCTTGTGGAAATAATAAAGCACAGAATAAGTCCTGCATATCACAGTTGTTACAGCAAAATGTACACTTTCATTCATTCACTTGTTTATTGTATCCGCCTGTGACATGCAAAAGCAAATGGTATTCTATTAAACATGACTTATTGCCGCATTTCCTTGAGGTCTTAGCTCTGGGCGAGTATCGATCGAGAAATAGTAAGTAGTTAATTAGTAAACGATAACGTTTAAATATATCGACACGGACAGAGGTGGCACTGTTCAAATCTTAGCCAGCGAGGTAGCGTAGAGATAAACTACGATAACATGGCGCGCCCCTCCTAATTACTGTTTCAATGTATGTAGTCAAATCCTTACGAATAAGTAATATTTTTTTTTTTAATGGCTGTCTCTGTACGCACACAATGCGTTGTGAGTCTTGGTGGCGCTTTGTAAATACTGTTATAAATAATTATATTACTTTCAAACGTTTTGAATTTTGGAGGGGCGCGCCATGTTATCGTAGTTTATCTCTAACATCCTATCAATAGCGATGGGTTTCATTTTGACAGTTCAACAACATTCATTGTGTTGTGTACGTGGTTGAGCAGACAAATTTGAACATTATGAAGCAATGGATTAGCAATATACTTCAAAATCATTCAGATTGTGATTGATAGTGTCTTCGCAATTGGTGTGGTGACTAAACGTGCATGTATGTGGAAAAATACGATTAGTTAGTTAGTTTCGAGCCCCAAGATAACGCCTAACCAGTGGCGGGGTAAAGGTTTTAAGTGGCGGTACACCGCGGGTCGGGTACTAAGCATCAAGGGGTGACAACTCACTCGCGCACATTTTATCTAAGTGGATCTAAGTCTAGAACTTGTCAGTCGCGGAATTGGCGCGAAACCCGCGCATTGTTCGCTCGATCGAGCGTTTACGGCAAAAGAGCGATTCCGGTAAAAGAACATTAAACGATTAATCGTATCAATAATCGAAGAACATTTATGTTCTCATAACTCGTCAAAATGTAGGGAACAGCTGTTTTTTTTTTCGCGATTTCACGTTTGGTCCCATAGTAAAAGTGGTTCATAATGATGAGTACAATGACCCCTTAAGAGATTTCGTGTATGAATAGATATACCTTATATTCAGGTTTCGCATAATAATATACTAAAAATAATGTTGTATACAGGTTGAAATTAAAATAGCTAGGGTAACTACGCAATCGTGATGGGTATCGATATCAAATCAAAAACCGACAAAATAATAAATAAATCATGATTTTTGGGGTCGTGGACCGCTGGTTGTTACTTGAAGTATGAGTTGAGATTTTTTTGGTTTTGGTTTATCGTCTTCAAATATCGACACCCATCATGTCTGTGAAGTATACACAAAGGAAACTGTAGTGCCATTCTGTCAATATCTCACGTTAACTTAGGTGTAGTGAGCTTGAAGTGACAATCAATACTTAGGCCCGTATTTATAGAATGTTACTCAGTACTCAAGCATTACTTAAAACTAGATTCAAGCCATTGGATTGGTTGAATTTAGTCTTAAGTAATGCTTGAGTACTGAGTAACGTTCTATAAATACGGGCCATAGTGTCAATCCCTAGCATCAATGGATTGACAGTTCACTTCACCTGAGTTTTCACGGTGAGATTGTCTTAGAATAGATCTGCTGATATTTCAAGTGATCACTAAACTACCTGCGGTTGATGACCCCAAACAAAAAATCTCTTCATATTAATTTCTTTTTTGCTTGATTATCAGTCAATCAACTTTATTTTTCGCACCACAATATACATAAGTTATTTTACATTGGTCAGATTCGACAATAGGGTATTACGCCCATTTTTGAAGTGTTTCAATTAGAGTCTATAGTGCTAATGAACCACAAAAAAAATCACAATTTTTTTATTCAATCGTTAACTGCCATAAAAATGCATTTAAATTCTGAATTTTCAAATTTCGCGCGTAATTTGACGAAAACACTGGACGCAGTGGACGCCATAATGCTCTGTGGTCATGACGTCAGTTGGCTGTGTAAACCAGGTGTAAACAAATGCCAGGCAGTGATATTTTGGTAAAGTCCATTTCACGAAAGAAGTCCCGCAGACGAGGCGCGACGTGGCGCTGCAGGCATTGCTAACTTGTATAATAATAATTAGTTCCACTTAATTCCGCGGGACTTCTTTCGTGAAATGGACTTTACGTTGGCAGTTGACGCTGTTTACATAGCCCTATGACGTAATGTAACATGGCGACTACTTTTTAATGGTGCTATGAAACAGATTAAAAAAGCTGCAACCTTTGAATTTTAAAATTTAGTTTGCTATTTTATGAACTAAAACTAACGTTTTCCGACTGCTTTTTGCCTAAACTATCTCAATAAAATACATATTTTTAGATTTTTTCTCTTATAGAGTAAAATACCCTATTAAACACAGTTCAGGTAAGTTTAGATTGTGGGAGACTGGTGCCGAAGCTAGGGTCGTGGCTGTGTTTCAGGAGGACACCAGGATCCCACCCCTTTACATTTTAATTTTATAAATATTATGTACTTAGCGCGCAATATTATGTTTAGATACCGATACCCATCACGTCTGCGGAGTTTCGCTAGCTAATTTAATTTGACCCTGTATAGAATTAATTAATTATATTAATAAAAATAAAAAGCTTCAATAAAGCAAAATATTAAAAAAAACACAAAAAACGCGACTGCAAAAACAAACTGACAAGACAAAAACAAGCATTATAATCTGTACAAGGTGTAAAATAAATAACGCACAACCTCTTAAGGGGGCATTGTACTCATCATTATGAACGACTTTTACTACGGGACCAAATATGATATCACGAAAAAAAAATCTGCCGTTCACTATATTTTGAATTTTTGACGAGTTATTCAATATAAAAATATGAAACAGCAGATTTTTTTTTCGCGATTTTAGGGTTTGTCCCATTGTAAAAGTTGTTCATAATGATGAGTACAGTGACCCCTTAAGAGGTTGTGCATTATATCTGTTACATCTTGTAGAATTTTGGTATCGCAGGCCGGGGACGAACCAATAACCTGAACTATGGTATAACTTTTGTATAACGGTTATGATACACACGGCTACACATCAAGCTACACATTTCCAGTATACGCTGACCTCTCATCGTACGGAAATCAGATACAATGCGAGATCAGCTTATACTGGAAATGTATAGCTTATGTGTAGCCGTGTGTACGTTTGTCCCGCCTGCGCTGCGCTGCGATACCAAAATTCTATAGATTATAAAATGCTTGTTTTGTCCTTTCAGTTACTTATGTGTTTTTGCAGTCGGTTTTTTTTGTTTTTGATGTACTTATAGCATTTTTCCTCTCGCTTTCTGAGAAAGTGACAGCTTAAGCATGGAATAAGTAAGTACTTTTTAATAGCATGGAATTAGTAAGTACTTTATAATAAAAAAAAAAAAAAAAAAAATATTTGTAATGTTTAACTGATTTCTAACCTCTTTCATTCTTCGAATTTTACTTCTCGACTAGCCAATACTTAACTTTTTTTAATTATAATTCCACCAATGTTGTGCTTGTAGGTAAATGTATACGTCCCTAAAAGGAACAACAGGGTTTTTGTTACATACTGTATAGATTGTAAGTAGAGGGGGTAATTTTTGTCGCTGGTCAGATGTCAGATGTTACACATCATCGAGTCGTTTTTAACCGATTTCCAAAAAGGAGGAGGTTATAATGTTCAACTGTTTTTTATTTTGTTTTTTTTTTTATGTTAGTCCGCCGCCGCGCCGATTGCTCCGTCATTTGAGGACCGATTTTGAAAATTCTTTTTTTGTTTCAAAGGGTATGCTCCCGAGGTGGTCCCATTGTCACCAAGTCAGAATCTGATGAGGAATCCCATGGAAATCGAGGGCAATCCTCAAATTGAATAGGCACACTTAAATCGATTTCAGTATTTTTTATAGTAACTCATGCATTTGGTGAAGTGAATGAATTTGTAAATGTAAGTGAATTTGAAAGCAACATTTGGTGAAGTGGAACTGACCATGAAGACCTGAAATAGCCACCGGAACTACTTAATAATACCTAAGTATTTCACTGTTGCGATTCGATTTGACACTTTAATATGGTTGCTAAGGAATTTACGCTCGTCACAATGCATATGGTGAAATGTGCGTTTTGTTTGTGCAGAATAAACAATTTTTCTTTATTTTCTTTTCTTACACCATCAGTTCCAGTTCTCCTGGTCCTTACCACGAGAACTCCTAAACTTTTAACGTCCCTGCATCGGGAAAAGCAATATTTTGTAAAATATGATGAGCAGTTGATATTATTAGGCTATTGTAACTTAGATAAATTGCAAACTGACCCACTAAAAAGTGAAAATAAAAAAACTTTTACGAAAAAAAACAACCGACTTCAAAAAACAATCACTAGTGAAAAATAACCTTTATTTCGGAAGTCGGTGGCAAAAAACTTAAATAGATCCAGACACCGACTTCCGAAATTAAGGTTATTTTTCACTTTGCTATACTTAGTGTTTTTTTTTGGAAGTCGGTTGTTTTTTTTGTACTTATTTTTTTTAAATAGTTTTAATAATGTGCTTTTTGATTATGTAGCAGTAGCAGTCGGATGGTTTAATTTTAAGGAAAATAAACGCTGGCTAAAATAAATCATATCTTTTATAACTTACCATCCATTTGGGTCCAGCTTCTCATTCTCCCAATCAGCTCCTTTATCGCCGTTCCTCATGTTTTTATCACTGATTTATTGTCACACTAAAGGTCCACTACATCGTCAGACATAACGCTTAAAAACTTTTACTTTTAAGTAAATAGAGGTTATTAATCATCACTTTTTTTATCGACAATAAGTAAAGTAAATATATAAAGTAACTCTGTTGTTATTTAAAGACAAGCAAAATTGGTTTAAGTTAAGTCTATGCTACACGGTTCAACCAATTTGGTTGAAAGAAATGCAGAATACACTCGACATGGATGCTTCAAGTTGTCTTAATTTTCTACCGAATTTGCAAAGGCGAACCGTGTTATTTAGGAGTAAGTTGAAAAGTTATTTCGAGTGTTTTAAAGCCATGATAAGGAAAATATTTTCTCATCGTTATCAGAAATCTATTTCTCACAATGGTTTTACTTTCGGCAGCTAATTTATTTGTATTGACGTCATCAAATTCCAGCTTTTCATGCAAAAATATGTTACGCATGTTCACGACATTTTAGCAATTTGACAAACGTTCTCTATTAGGTACCTAACTATGATATTATTTTAGAAGAAAATCCGATATACGTTACGTAGCATGGCCTAGTATTTTCATTGTTATTAAAATCTATATTTATTTAACATAGTTCAACAAATTGTCGGAGGAAGTCTAAACAATAAGGATGGAGACAAAAGTAATGATTCAGAAAGTACTTGTACCTGCAAAACTAAGGCTGCATTCCGAATTATGCCATAACACATCAATAATTTGCGTTCCGATTTAGTTAGCACGATTATGACAGCTGAGTGCTGTCAACAATTCAAACGGAACGGTCGTGAGCGCACTTACAGTGCTCGCTCAACGACAAAACTTACAACATAACCTCACTTTGCACAAGAAAGACCGATTAGATATTTTTTTCAAAAATGGAAGTTCAACGCATTGGTATTTCTGTTTTAGAACAACGATTCGTCCAGTGATGAAAAGGATGACGAAGTGCGTGCCACGAATTACAAATTACATAGATGCAACCATAATTAAATATAATGCGCATGAGTTTAAAACTCATTTCAGGTATGCTGTAACGTCTTGGATTGTATGCCACTGAGCCCTCTAGTATTGCTCTGATGTCTGTGAGCATGACAGAAATTTGTTGCCCGTTAGGCTCGTCGGCTATATTCACAATTTCGAAAATGCCACGATAATTTGAAGATATGATGCGAAATGGGACAAACAAAACAGCGCACACAACTGTCATTTTTGACAGTGCTAACGGTGATATTAATTTAGGCATGGTCGGCGTTATCGCAAGATGGCACATATCATGCGGCCTCTATGACGATTCACGGGACATCGTTATTGCGCTCACGTTAATTCAAAACGAGTGTAAGCACGCTCAAATTGATTACAGTGCAATTCGGAATACGCCCTCAGTAAATGGTATGGTCGTTACGGTGATGGAGAAATGTATGAAGGAATGAGTTTTTCAATATTAAATTCGAACACGCATAGGTACTTCATAGAATGTTTTATCTTTCGCCTAGCCCCAAGTCATGTGATTTTAGTAATATTATACAATTTTAATGCACTGTTTTACCAAAACAATACAATATTGGTGTGCAGATCAGCTTAAGCATACAATTCAAACGATCTGCTAAGGCTGGAAGTGGCTACAAGTCCCTCAAAGTGACCATGAATGAGATACCTGAGGTTTTGTATTCTTTGCTCGGTAATCGCAAAACTAGATAGTTCCAACTAGAAGGTTGGTCTAGTTTATAGTTTCTAAAATTTGTGTACTGCAAATTAAGCACGCTCAAATCGATTACAGTGCAATTCAGAATACGCCCTCAGTCAAAGGTATGATCGTTACGGCGATGGAGAAATGTATGAAGGAATGAGTTTTTCAATATTAAATTCTAACACACATAGCTACTTCATAGAATGTTTTATCTTTCGCCTAGCCCCAAGTCATGTGACTTTAGTAATATTATACAATTTTAATACACTGTTTTACCAAAACAATACTGCAAATTCAAACTTCACGCCGCACTGGCCGACCGAAGACCGTATATTATAATTCGTCCATAGCACAGCGAATTATAATAACTGTAAAATCTCACTGTATTCTCCTATATTTTAATGTTAATTTATACCCTACGCTAAGAAAACCGAAACAATCTTTGGTAACAAAACAACATAATTAATTTTAACCACAGCACTTAGCGTGACTTAGCGGCGTCACTAATTTCTTTGTTCAGAAACAGACTGGCAGGATAAAAGGTAATGGCACTAGATTATACATACTAACTTTACATTATCTTTTCAACAAATAGGTACTTGAGAAATGCAAATAGATATAAGAATAAGATAAGCCCTGTAAGAGCATGTTTTAAAACGATTGTAGACGTCATGTAAACAATTAAAGTAATTTATATTATTATGTTATTCTTATTTTAAAGATTTTTTCCCAATTTTTACAGCACTTAAGTATTTTTAAGCTGTCTGTTTTACGTACCTTTTCCCGTTAAAAAGAAAAAAAAATATTAACTTATGTACACACAGCTACACATTAAGCTATACCTTTCCAGTATACGCTGACCTCTCTTGTACGGAAATCCTACACAATGTGGGATCAGCTGATACTGGAAATGTATAGCTTGATAAGTAGCCGTGTGTACATTGTTAATTTTGCGAGTCACCTTTTAAGCAAATGATAGATTATGATATAATTATGTACCTATAACTAATAAGTAAGTGCATTAATGTAAAAATAAACAAGAATTAATAAAAGTTTTCTTTAACTCACGTTTTAAACCATATTTGAAACTGTGCAATAATCTAGGTTGGTAACCAAAGAGACAGAGGAATATCAACATGGCCTCTATAATAAATATAAGTTTGGTTGGTACCTAATTGTTACTTATAATTTATTTTATTGGCCATCGCGAATCAAGGAAACCGTGAAAATATTAAAAGAATTCTCGTTCCAAACTAAACTTAATTTTAACCCAATTAGAGTTCAAAATAATTTAAATATGGTTAAAAGATAAGATTTTAACCTGCTCATCTACTTCCAAGAATATAATTATGGCAATGTCGTGTTGTGTGCATTTTTTAACATTTAAGTTCAATGAACTTTACTTTTTATCCGGCTCGAACGCTTTTAGGTGCCAAACTGTAAATTGTAAACTAAGATCTATTTTGCCAACGTTTTAATAACGTTTAATTAAGTTAAAGTGTAAAATAGAGTATCAATTTACTTGGCTCAGATTCCATTGTGAGTTACACTTAGAGATTCCAAAGTGTGTTACACTTTATCACAATTCAATAAAAACGAGACCTGGTTTTGAAACCATGTGCTGTGCCATAGTTGATGTTTCTTTACCATTTTCAAAGACTCGTGGTTATTTTCGGGAACCTATATCTTGAGATATACCTACAGCAAGAAGGTGGAATAATAATGGAAGTCACAAGCCACGAAAAAACTGCGCCAAGTATGCCGAAAAGATCAAAATGTCACAAAGTTGAGAGTAGTTAGATGGATTTTGATGAATCCATCAGAGTAACTAACAATAATTATTACGTACCTCAAAGAACTGGAGACAATATTTTGAAATGTATTCATTGATTTCACTTATTGAACCATGTCAACGTTTAACCATTGTCTGTTAAGCAAACGAATGAATTGATTGGAGTAATACCTACGAGATTAATAAGTGCAGAAAAGTAATAAATATTATAAAAAGAAAAGGGTAAAGAGGAATTTGTAACAATGCTCGGTAGGTACCTACTACATGTGCTAGAATATTTTTTATCGGAGTTTAGAAATTCACAAGAGAACATTTTTTCCGAGATAACTTAACCTAACATCACGATTAAAGCCCGTATTCCCCGAAGGGTTAGGCAGAGGTGTATCTACAGTGCACCCACATTTATTTGACCAGGCATGCCCGCGATACATACTGCGAAATGTAAAGTAAGTACCAATCCTTTACTTACATCATCAACGTTACTATTGGGTTGCTGAAAAACTTAGGCTGGACCTCTACTCTTTCTGGGTCGGGTACACTCAACCACAACAAAGCAAGTGTACGGTCAGCCAATCAAGATTAACCGGTCATTGCACAAAGTGACAGAAAGTTACGTTACTTTTTTACAGTTTAGACAGTATTTTTTCAGACAACATTTTTGTATGACATTTTATTGTTCGTGTTCTAATTCCTTATGCAGCCTGCACACTAACCCCTTTATTTATAAACGTTGCTTAAAGTTAAGTAATGATTAGCATTAATTATTACTGTATATTCATACATTTTTGACGTTTAAGCGTCTCTTAACTTGAATCAACGTTTATTTAAACCCCTAATTATGAAACACAGTGTTAATCACAATCTGAATCATTTTGAAGTATATTGCTAATCTATCTTGACTTGCTTCATATGTTAGTAAAAATTGTCTGCTCAACAACGTAAACAACGCATGAATGCACTGTCAAAATTAAACCCATTGCTACTGATAGTGTGTTACGCAATTGCCCAGCGGGTTACTTACTAATAAAAGACGTTTTATTTACAAATCAGAACACTGATTGTCTCAAGTTATATACGTATGTTATTGTTATTTTAATAACACAGTCACAGAATCGGCTAATGTATTTGTTCAATTATCTTGTGATTAAATATTATTTCGTTTGCTTGGCGTTGGCAATACTACCATACTATGGCTGAGAAAAAAAAACACTTCACCGCATTTAATACCTGTCAAAGTAAATTTTGATAATCATTAATTTAATCACCTTGTATACGTATTAAACCTTAAAATAATTACCTTATTTAACCTTAATTATTGAACTCTAAATAAACTTAAAATAATTTTACAATAAAATTGTAGTATCGCGAAATTCGTGAATAATAGCGCGCGAAAATTACTTTTCGGCGACAGAATTGTTCACGCAACGCGTCGACGTAAATCAATAGCTGATCGATTACTGGACATTCTGCTGCACGGCGAAGGTCGAGATTTGGCAGATACCTACGCCTTTTTAATATTGATAAGCATTACAATGCGATACCTATATCGATTTAATACATTCTCATACAGTTAAAAAAATGTTATGACTGTGAAAAGAGCAGTAGGTAAGTAGTATAATGGTTTCAATTTTTTTTTTTTTTTTTTTCTTTTTTTTTTTTTTTAGCAACCTCTGACAATTCGCTTATACTCCATTTGAAATAAGATTAGAATGTAAAAAAGGTTTATTCTTATTTCAAATGGAGTAAGTATAGGTTATCATTATGATCAGTCGAACTATTATATGTAATGCAAGTACATACTAATTAAGACTATATGAGTAGGTAGGATCTACTATTTCTTAGTATGTTATGTTCTTCAGATTGACAACTGCGAAATTCACAGATCACACCCCCTCTGTCCGCGAAAAAAGTCGTAATATTTTCCAAACTAAACCTACTACATAATAATGTCATGACTTTTGACGTCAATGCGGAACATAAAGTCAAATGTGATAACACGTAACACGATTATCACGTGTGAAATGACTTGACTTTGTCGAGATAGCGATCATCCGATAACGTTATACTAATGCTGATAATTTCATACAAAATCATAGGAAACTGTCAGAAGTGACGTAAAATGACTATATCAAGATTCCTCCTGTTAATAAATTAGCACTCTGCTGAGATATTTACTCTGTACCTTTTTCGGTACGAATTATGTATTTAGGAATGTGTGAAATAGACATTATTTATGGACTCATCGCGATGTCAAGCCAAGAACTATATTGTCATTACAATATCATGTTCATACAAAATATACGTGGCACATAACTACATAGACTCCTACACTACCTATCAATGTTAGTTCTAGTTAGGTCTAGTGAATAAATAATAAATAAATAAAAAAACCCGACTGCATTTAAAAAGTAAAAACATCATAACCCTCCTTTTTGCTTCGCTATAGTCGGGTAAAACAAGCTAACTTTTCAAGCAGTCTGAAAAAAGTCTGTTAAATTTGATGCCACCAACTCAAACTCAAAGCATTTATTACAATTAAACCGGCACTTTTGAACTATCAAGAAGTCCGTCAGATATTCTGAAAGTTGAAGCTATTTGCCCATTCCAAAACGTAGATCTCTATGGAGTAGAACAGGCAAGAAACTCCAAGGACACTCTTTTAGATCAAGATATTACAAAATCCTGGGGACATTATCCTTGTTGCTTCTTTATTGACCATACTGGTCAACTTGTATCATTTGATTTAGGAAAAAAGTTACACACTGATAAAACCATTGAATTGAGACCTCTCACTAAAAATAAATTGAAAATGTTTAATAATAATGTCCTTAGCAATCTTTCAACAGCTAGTTTTGATTCGCAAGACCCCAATTTAAACTATGATACATTGTTTTCTACAGTAAGCCAAGAATTTAATAAAGCGTGTCCTGTAAAAAAAGTTACCATCAATTCTAAACCAAAATTTAATGAGTGGGCCACTGCTGGCATTAAACAAGCAGATATATTTTATATAACTTGTACTACGAAAAATCATAGACATCAGATCAAGCCCTTCATAATTATGTAAGAAACTATTCTAAGATATTCAAAAGAGTCTGTGCTCAAGCTAAATCTAAATTAATCAGTAACAAAATTAGTATTTCTAATAATAAAATAAAAGCTGTGTGGCAGGTAATTAACAAAGAAACTGGAAACACAAAACAGCGAGAACAGAATGAATTGTCTTTAAAAATTAATAATGAAACCATTTCAGATAAGTTAAAAGTTGCTGAGACACTAGAAAATTTCTTTACCAACATCCCAATAGACCTAACGAAATCTCTTTCCTCATCATCTTTGTTAGCTAAATCACTTCTCAAAGAAAACTTCTCTAAGGACATTCCAAGTTTCAAAGCCTATTTCTATTGTCACAATTAAAAAAGCATTCAAAAGTCTTAACATAAAGAACACTGAATACTTATGGGGGATTTCCGTTAAGGTTCTTGGAGATATTATTGACACAATAGCCCCTGTTCTAACAGACATACCTATTTATTCAATGTTTAGACAGCGGTATATTTCCTAATTTAATGAAACATAGTAAAGTAGTACCAGTTTTCAAATCGGAAAGTATGAGTGATCCCTCAAATTATAGACCTATATCTGTGCTACCAGCATTGAGTAAAATATATGAAAAAATCATGCTAGACCAGATGTTGTCGCATTTTAATTCAAATGGGATTTTACATAGTAATCAGTTTGGTTTCACGAAAGGTAGGTCGACGACTGACGCAGGAGTAAAACTCATCAGTCACATTTTGGAATCCTGGGCAACACGGATTTAATATTGTAAATAAATGGCTTAAAAATAACTTACTAACTCTAAATGCAGAAAAGACAAAATACATTAAGTTTTCGATGCGCAAGCATATATCGAATATCCCCACAGCGTTGCATGCTCATTGTTGCCCAGAACCAGCAGATGACAGGTGTAAGTGTCCCAATATTAAAAAGACTGATAAAATAAAATACCTAGGTATTATAATAGATGAAACCCTTTCCTTTAAACCACATATGGAAGCTCTAAATAATAGAATTCGTAAGCTGATATTCGCATTCAAAAAGTTACGATTTATTACAGATCCAAAAATGCTGAGGCAAGTATATTTTGCTCTTTGTCAGTCAATTCTGACTTACTGTATTACCTCATGGGGTGGGGTGAGTAAAGGTCTGTTATTGCCCATTGAAAGAGCTCAAAGAGCTATTCTCAAGGTGGCTACTTGCCGCCCTTTCCTTTTCCCCACTAACCTCCTGTATAAATCTTGTGAAGTACTAACAGTTCGACAGTTATTTATTATGAGCACTGTACTAAAACAACACGCAGCACTTCCATACAGCACTGATTTTACTAAAAAAAGACGGAAAGATATAGTTTGCCCTCAAAAAAGTACAAAACATGCTTTCACAGCCAAGTTTTATATGTACCTCGGACCGCTACTCTATAACAGGCTAAATGAAAAAGGAAACATCTACTCCTTAAACCACAGTAACTGCAAGAAAATCCTTAAGGAAGCTCTTCAAACTATGTCCTATGAAGATACAGAGAAGTTATTACTTGTGCTAAAGTAAATATTGTTCATATTGTTATTTTTTTTATTTTTATTTTATTTTAGTTAGCTAGGTTAAGATACTATATTTTTTTTATATACCTTGTTACCAAATATATTATTAAGCTATGTGATTATTATGTCAACCAAAGTTACCTCCAATCGCCTGAAACACAGGACTTCCTAGTTCAGGCACAAATCATCGTGAACTTGACGTAGATTTAAGGAAAACTGTAACCGTTGTATCTTATATTTTTGAATAAATTTTATTATATTTTTTTATTATTATATTTTCTGTGACCTCTCAAAAGCGTTTGACTGCGTTGACCACAATACACTGATATGTAAATTACACCACTACGGAATTCGTGGACAAGCTGCTGATCTTGTTCTTTCTTATCTTTCAAACAGGCAGCAAAAAGTAAACGTTAACGGGGTGACGTCGTCGGGATTAGAGATCCCGACGACGTCACCCCGTTAACGTTTACTTGGTAAGGATGGGCGTGCCTCAAGGTTCAATTCTTGGCCCTTTCTTATTTCTAGTTTATATAAATGATCTTCCTCACATGATGGCTAACTTATCGGATATAATTCTATTCGCTGATGACACTTCTCTTATTTTTAATATAGATGAAAAGATACGGATGTGTTACACGTCAACGATAGTCTAGCTGTTCTTTCGAAATGGTTCGCAGCTAATAATCTCTTACTTAATGCGAACAAAACAAAATGTCTTAAGTTCTCATTACCAAATGTACCCCAAGTAGGTCTTAATTTAAAACTTGATGGTAAGAAGCTAGATGCTATTATGGAAACTGTATTTCTAGGAATTACTCTAGATTCAAAATTGCAGTGGGCACACACACACATTAGAGCTCTTTCAGGTAGATTAAATTCAGCTGCATATGCACTAAGAAAAATAAGGCAGTTGACAGATATAGCCACAGCTAGGTTAGTGTACTTTGCTTACTTCCACAGTATTATGTCTTATGGCGTTCTGCTGTGGGGATCGGCAGCCGACGTAGATTCAATTTTCATTTTACAAAAAAGGGCAATCCGCGCGATCTATGGAATGGGTCCTCGTGAGGCCCTTAGAATCAAATTCAAAGAAATTGATGTACTAACTCTGCCTTCTCTTTATATCTTAGAAAGTATTTTATACGTTCGCAAAAACTTAGGACTTTTCAGAATAAGAAGTGATTTCCATAATATAAATACACGTAGTAAACATGAAATTGTGTTACCCAAATTTAGATTAACTAAAACAAGCAAGTCATTTCTTGTAAACAGTATCCGCTTTTATAACAAGTTGCCACAATCGGTTACTGAACTTAGTGATGGAAAATTCAAAACGCACATTAAACGTGCCCTTATCAAAAAAGCATATTATAAGATTAAGTACTACGTTGAAGACAAGGAAGTTTGGCATTACTTCCTTCTGTACATGTGGCTTCCCTGGTACATTAACGGCAAAACTATGTAAATGTCTATTAACAGCTCCCAAATTACGAAGTTATTTTTTAATTTAATTTTATCTTTTTTTACAAACTTCACTGATATAATGTTTTTGTTATTTGACATTATTATGCCTAAAATTTAAGGTTCTAACTTTTATTATTTGAAACATATTTTATATTGTTTTTTTTGTCAATGTGAGGACGTTGTAGGCTTAATAGACTGTAGATCATTTTCTATTTTGTTAATTACCTGGTACTTTTGACGGGCCTACACTGTCCTCTCATACCTATTAACACTGTAATTTGAAAACATTGTAAAAGCCAATTTTTTTTTTTTTAAAGAGTGACCGTGGAGTTTTTGCCGGCTCTTCTCCATAGGAAACGACCAATTGGAACCGTGCACCTAGCTGCTGACGTTTCATAAGTGCCCATGTAGGCTTATGTGAAATAAAAATATTTTTGTTTTTTTTTTTTGATTGTGAGAACAATGTAAAAAAATAAACAATCAAAAACAATTCAAAATATAAGCTTAAAAGATTTAAAATAAGCCCTGCAGTCTCAACTGACGGCGTGGCGCGGCGGCGCCCCTTCACAAACATGACGCGTGGAGCAGCACCATCCAGCTCAACCATTTTGTAGGGAACTGAATGATCCAAACATACGCGCCACCATCAGCGAGACATTTAAGTGAGCATGAGCATGACTGTTGTAAATGCACCAGACTGCTTGAAAAGTGAGCAACTGCATTTTTAACAGACTTACAGAATTTGGAATTCATTTGGTACAGGAAACTTGCGCGGTGGTTCCATATAAAATAAATTAACTTAGTCAGTTTTTGACTTAGCTTCAATAATACGTATTTTTCGCACTTATTCTATGTGGATGAAGCTATAATAACTTCCTGTACTATTAGAATCGTGGGGTCAGGCACCACAACTAAAAAGTTTTAATATAAACCCTTTATGTGTGTTTGGAATTGTCTCCTCGAGCCCTTTATGTTACCCTACAATGGTCATGGTAAAAAAACATAATTTTAATCCGTTATGATGCTTCGAGGGTAGGGCTGCCAGGTCTTAAAATCGAAAAATCGAAAAGCCGGAAACACCAGCCAGTTTAGCTGCACATTTGGGTAAAAAGGTCGGACACCCTTGATTTTTAGTCTTAGCGACGCTGTAATTATTGTAATAGTGTTGATAATGATTGTTTGATTGTTTTGTATAATTTAATAATAATGTGTTATTTGTAATAGGGTGTTTTTATATGGGTGTACTTATACCTGAAATAAAAATTATTTGATTTTGATTTAAAAAACAAGTAAAACAGGGCTTTTTTCTCATTTACCATATAATCTTGAATTCTAATAAAACAACAATACAATTGAATGAATCTTCTTCTTTCTTTTTTATTATTAAAGCGGAAACTAACACCAGACGAAAATGAAAAATGGTCGAATTTAAAAAGTCTAACAAAAGCCGGACAGGCCGGACACCGTCTAATTTGGCCGCACACGCATACGTAACGACCGTGTGTCCGGCTTTATCCGGACACCTGGCAACACTATTCGAGGGTATAAATAATCCCACATACAAAGATATCTACATACTACGTATGCAAAACATAACCTGTCTTTTCTGTCGTGCAGTTGGGTAAATAAGTACCTATGTATTCGCTCACAAGACGTTTGTTATGTCTTCTTTGAAGGCCAAATGTTATAACAATATTTTCTATAAATAAAAAAAAATACATCATCATTAGTATAACAGTAGTGATGTCTCCATAGTCTATGTATGCTCGGGATTTTAAAGAATCGAGAATGAAGTTAATACCTAGCTGTCAAATTGTGATTTGGATTTAATAATATAGCTTCTTTCTTTCAGTATGGAATACTTAAAAATTTTAAATATTATTCTTAGCCATAGCCATAGCGTAGTTATTACAAATAAAACCATTTTTTAAGAAAACTTAATGACAGTAGGTAATTCTACTAATTCTCTTCCATAAAGAATCTAAAGCTTTTCAATTTGGATGAATCAACCAAATCGAATCGCGTTTCATTTTATTCTTCGTCTTTCAATTTTTACCACTTTGGTTGAACCGTGCATTGTTGCCTTTACGACCATTTTTTGACATGTCTAACAAAGATTGATAGATGTGCATGCATTGGACAATCGTAGTCAATTAATATTACGTTAAATACATAGCGGGATATTCAGCAAATCAATTGATAGTCAATCATATCTGCTTCGATATACCGCTGCACGGAATGTCTTAACAAATTACATATTCTGTAACTAGGTATACATACATAAATAGGAATTATAATAAATTAAAGTCGCTTTCCGTGTCGGTCCGGCGTTGTTCTCCTAAACTACGCAACAGATTTTGATGCGGTTTCCAACATCATTTAGAGAATTGATTCCGGCAGGTTTGTATAAAATAGTGAATCCGCAGCTGCAGCCCGCGACATTAAAATTTTCTTCCGTTTTGCAATTTGCAGAGCAGTGTCAGGTTGTATTTGGATCAAATATTCGCGACTTTATCAAATATGTAGTACAGTTGCAGCTGGAATATTAAGTACAATTAGTTATTCTAAGGCCCAGATAAAGGTATGATTTCAATGACTTTTAAATATGTTTACGCCTTTATATAATGCAAATGCAAGTAAGTTATGCAAAAATGTATGTTAAACTAGAACGCATACACATCCATTCTTTATGTGAATATTTAAGTATTGTAGTAAAATACTTTATGACATAAATTCAGGAAGTAATGTCTACCGAAAGTATTAAAAACGATATTACTTTCAAACTACTTAAGATATTTACATGATGTTTTATCTATAATTCTGTTCTAAAAATAAATATTCCCTATGAAAGTTAATGGTGGCGCGGCGACGCGCATTTGTATGGCCAAGTTCAACGGCGATTTTCTGCCTCTTAATTAGGTACCTACTTGACAAGGTTGAAAATTGTTTCTTGTTAAGATTTACAAGTCCAACGTGCCGATAACTGTCATTTATCGGCACTTGTCTACCTATCATTGACACTTGTTTAAATCTTATCTTTGCGAAAAAAGGTTTTGATAATGTAGTTAAAGTCCGGTCGCGAAGCAGAAATAATTTCGTACAATGACACCTTATTACTTATCTCTATCGCTCGCACACAATTGTATTGCCGTCGCACTCGCACATTAGAAGGACCTTAAAATGCGCGAGCGCGACGGCAATACAACTGTGCGCGAGCGATAGAGATAAGTAATGAGGGGTTATTGTACGAAATTCTTTCTGCTTCGCGACCGGACTTTAGGTTATCATATCAATAATCTTGATAGTATGATTCGATGGTTACCCGGTAGTGTTTATTATAAGTAAAGTAAGTACACACGGCTACATTATCAAGCTAGATATTTCCAGTATAAGCTGACCTCTCATTGTACGGAAATCTTATACAATGCGAAATCAGCTTATACTGGAAAATGGAAATATATTACCTACCTATAGCTCGGTGTGTAGCCGTGTATATCTACAGATGTTTCGTAATTTTCCAATTGTTTTATTATTCGATATAATATCTGTAATAGAGTGTAATAGCATTTCCGCACGGTTTTAAAAGCTCGCGCGATTTTCTTTTTATTATGTAACGTCTTGACAATTCTAGTTTTATTTCTAGATACGGAAGCAGCTGATAATTTCTCAGTATCACGTGTGGAATCGTATGACATTGTGAGGAACACGCGTGGCTCAGAGCAATCATTTATTGATTATTACAGCGGGTTGCCCGCGCGCAGAGCTCTCGCGACAGCCCTGACCTTTGTGGAAAGATCCTACTCACAATGTAGGTACTTAATTTTAATTTATAGTCTGTTTAAAAACTGCCTATCTGACGAAAATGTTAACAAATGGATCAGAAAATGTGCTTGTGGATGCTAATTTGTGGTGCCACTGCCACTTACTTAATTTTTTGAATATTTATACACGAAATTATAATTTTAAATCACCTAGATGAGATGTTTTTCATTTGACGGTTGATGTTTTTCATTTGACGTTTTTGTCTGTGCTTGCTATCCTGGCTGTATCCGGTAAGGTAAGGTAAGTATCTGTTTGTGTATGAGTCTTGTTACTTGAAATAAACTAATTTTATATTATTTATTAATTGAGGTTAATTTTATTACTTTATGATTTTTCAATTCCGATTTAATATTATTATTACTTATTTAAATAATAATTGTTGGAAAAGTGGTGAGACATAAAATTGGAACCTTCTTAAGCCTTCTTAATACAGATGAATGTGTGACTAATTTCCTTTAGTGAGATGGTTCATCATTATCATCATTTCAGCCGAAAGACGTCCACTGCTGGCCATAGGCCTCCCTCAATTGGTTTGCCATAATCGCCACGCTTGGCAGGCGGGTTGGCGATCGCAGTATGGTGTTAAAATGCAGAGAACGCTCACTCTCTAGTAAGCTGCTGCTCATTCTCTAGTAAGTCCCTAGTCCCTTATAGTCGCCTTTTACGATACCCACGGGATGAAATAGGGTGGTGCTATTCTTTACGTCCGGCACCACACGGTAGCCAGTGAGTGATTGCGTAAGAATTTATCTTTACTTCCTGAACAGGGTTTGTTTTCACTGTCATCAGATACTTGTAGAACAGAGTATACCTATTTATGGCAAGAGAACTGCTTGTCATTATCATTACCTAACTACCTAGACTTTTTAGTTTTATGCCCGTCATGAGAACATCATTTCAGAGATTCTAGGTGGTAGAATTATCAAAAATAAGATTGTTAATTTAAACGCGCTGCGCTACCAGTTCAACGACCGGCAATTTAATTTATTGCTTACTCGGCGACGACGTTCGTAATGGTTAGCTATGTTTATCATAAAATTAATTGAGTTTTCCTTGTCTTATTTTTGGTACTTATGTGATAAGGATAACCCAGGTACCTACCACATATAACATCTTCGTACAGGGAAATACATCGAATCTTCTTTCTATAATCTGAGCGTCGAATAACGTTCGTTGTACCCAATGTTGTACCTACTTATTTGAACAGTTTGTTAGCAGAGGAGCTATTAAAACATGAATGCTAATCTAGTAGGTAGTGTACACACGGCTACACATCAAGTTATACATATCCAGTTTAGGCTGATCTCGCATTGTATAGGATTTTCGTACAATGAGAGGCCAGCTTATAGTGGAAATGTACAGCTTGATGTGTAGCCGTCTGTACATGCGTACCTAATGGACTAAAACCATGATTGTCTAGAAGCGATGTTTGTTTCATAAAATCTACCTAAGAGCAATACAATTCTACATTACTTTGAATTTTATTATGTCACATCTTCACAAGCCGTTTGCCCGATGAGTTCTCATAGGTAGGTACCTAAATCACGAAGTTTAAAGAAAGAAGATTTTTTTTAAATCCAGCCTTAGTTACGTTAGTACTATTACTTATTCTGTGCCTTAGTGCTCAATTTCGTTAGGTACCTACGAGTATTGAAGTATCTCATATTTTAAAAATTACCTACTTGCTTTTGGCGGTTTAGGCCCTAGGCGTAATTATAGGCTGAGAGGCGTTGTTTAACTGTCAGTGAATTAATTACTTATTAGAATAAAAAATAAAAAAACAAATGAGAAACGTCATTGTAATTTAAACTTATTTCACGAAGGAGAAATTATTAGTGGGATTAAAAATAATTCGTTGCAATTCATTCCAACTTTTAGACCTTGATTATGGGGACAATTTAAGGAAAAGCTTTCATGGTCAATCTTTGCGTGTAATGAACAGTTTCTGCCATTCTTCCTTCTTTTTCATGGAAAATCGATTGGAGAGTAGGATTATTAATGTAATAAGTAAATGGATTGATTGTGTGAAATATGATTTGCTTGGAAGAAAGTGAATTCTGAGATTCTAGGTAATGAATGGAATAAGAGTAAACTGAGTAAGAGAAAACTCAAATAAACTGGGTTAAGGGCAGGATGTTCACGAAACGATATCATCTTTATCAGAATTTCATAAAACAAAATGAAGAATATTTTACGAGATTTCCTACAAAACAAAAGAAATGACTGTCAAAATAATTGAAAACCCTTGAGCTATATAGTACATACCTACTAATTCCATGCCCTTGGGTAAGGTTAATAGTGTTGGGACACAGATAAAAATGAAATGTTATCGACATTTTCCTTGTATTTGAGGTTATTTCACTCTTGAAACAGGGTCAATGTTGTAAAATTTAATTAAAGAAGAAGGTGAAGGAAATTTATTATGCTATGCTTTTACTGATTACTGGCGTTTAAAAATCAAAAGGATCATCGAGAGTTGTCAGCATTTTAACGAATAAGTACAGTATATTTTTCCTGGGGTAAAAGTTACAGAAGTTTACGTAGAGCTCTATACTATGTTGTGCTTGACCAGCTATTTAAGTTTTTAACCGACTTACAAAAAGGAGGAGGTTATATGTTCGGCTGTATGTTTTTTTTATGTTTGTTCACCGATATCTCCGTCAATTATGGACCGATTTTGAAAATTATTTTTTTGTTTGAAAGGGTATGCTACCGAGGTGGTCCCATTGCCACAAAATCGGAATCTGATGAGGGAATCTCATGGAAATCGAGGGCAACCCTCGGAATTTTATGGGCAAACCTATAGCGATTTGGGTGTTTTTTATAGTAACTCGTGCATTTTCTCCCGAAAATCACCATTTAGTGAAGTGGAACTGATGATGGAGACCACAGATGGCCACCGGAACAACATAATAGAATAAGTATTTAACGAGTTGCGATTCGATTAGGTACTTTAATATGGTTGCTAAGCAATTTATGCTCATCACAATGCCTATGGTGAGTGACAGTCCTCCTGGTTCTTACCAGGAGAACTCCTCAACAATTAACGCCCAGCATCGAGAAAAGCAATATTTTGTAAAAGGTGATGAGCAGTTAGTTGACTTTAGGCTATTGTAACTTAGATAAATTAAAAACTGACCCACAAAAAAAGTGAAAAATAAAAACGTTTTTGAAAAAAAAAAATAATCGTTTTCCAAAAAAGCACTACAAAGTGAAAAATAACTTTAATTTCGGAAGTCGGTGGCAAAAAACTAAAATACAGATCCAAAGACACCGACTTCCGAAATTAAAGTTACGTTGTAGTGTTTTTTTGGAAGTCGGTTATTTTTTTTTTACAAAAAGTTTTTTTAGAATTAAGGCTTCTACATACCGGGGCGACTTGTCGCGCGACGCGACATGACACAAAGGCACCGCTCGTCCCGCGACACGCGGGGCCTTTGTGCCGCGTCGCGTCGCGCGACAAGTCGCGCTGGTATGTATAAGGCTTTATTACAAACGAGTGAAACGCGCTTAAACAAAACACTCATAATCTGGACTTTGATCATAAGGCGGCGATAACCGACATTTAATGATTATACTGAAGATCACGTCTAAACGAGTAGTGTTAATGATTTGTAAAAAATATATGTTAAATAAGAGAATTTCTCAATAACTTAAATGAGAATGTGATATTGAAGATTATGTTTATAAAGTTATGTCTAACGCGGATAAAAAACTGAGTATGGCGCAAAATCGACCAAGCGTATTTTTCTGAAACCTTCACCAATTTAAAGATAATTTAACTATTGATCTTTTAGTATACGCGTTTTATTAAAATACCTTTTGTTTTGTGTAAATTAAATTAATAATGCGTCAAATTGGGGACAGCGCTCCTTGTACGCGAGTCCTATTACTGGCTGAACGTACGAGCGTTGCGTGAGCTCAGTACAGAACACGCAAGCTAACCACTCAAGGTCACTGGCATATATCTGCGTCTTAACTAGATGATTTATAGTCGGCCCAAAAAACCCAAACAGTATTTGTTACGCGAATAGATAACTATGTAAATGTTTGTATGAAACATTTTTATAAGGTAGGTTAGTCTCCGTAGAACTTGACTTATAAGAATGGCGGTAAATGGTGTTCTTAGCGCTTGCTTCTCATAATTATAATCCGTGTACATACGGCTACATATCAAGCTATTCATGTCCAGTATAAGCTGACGTCTCATTGTACAGAAATCCTATACAGTGCGAGATCGGCTTATTTTGGAAATTTATAACTTGATAGGTAGCCGTGTGTACTGCTACTACTACCTTTATTATAATTTTATGTAATGTACGTATTATAATCATGTGTTCCGTAATTACCTACATAAGGAAAAATATCTACTCTGATAAGACTTATAGTTCTACCTAGGTAATCGAAATGCTACTTTTTACGCCCATCCAAGGAATAAATTCATCTTGGTTAAAACTTTTTATCGCGATTTTTTGCTTGATTTTAGCATTACTAGTTGACCTTGCTTGGGGATTGGGGTATCTACATACTGTATTATGTAAAGCTACTTTTGTATTGAAGTTAGAACGTGTGGTTGGGTTGTAACTTGTAGGTAACTATCTTCCTTGCTGACTTGACTGAATGATTTCACGTTTTCACCACGAAATGAGATATTTAATTCGCGTATAACTCATGCTATGGATGTTCTCACGAGCATAGAGATTGCATTAAGGAAGTATAGGTATGGGAAAATGCAGCTCATTACTTCTAGTAACGAATGTGGAAATATAACACGTACTTACCATAGTGCACATAATTATGAGGAAAAGTAAACATCCTACGTGTATACAGCCTAGTATGATTTTAGCCTACTTGTATTATATTATTAACATTTAGCTAGGAATGAGTATGACATATCGCGCTACATGATACGTGTAGTTTCATAGTCTAATAAGATTTCCTTATAAGCAATAATGCAGTTTTCCCGATAAAATTTTGTAGGTACGAAGGAAGATCGCACAAAGTGCACCGTAAATATAGGTAATGTCTGTATAATTTAATTTTGTTACTTTTATTAGAGCCAGTGATGTGCCGTGGCGTGTCGATTAAGCGAAATTGCATAAACAGCTTTTCGTATAGAAATTATTCCAAACTCCAGAATAATCCGGAGTTTAGTATATTTTCGTTAGAATTTTCAGGCTATGGAGAACGACTGGTCACTGCTGCTGGTTGAGGCGTCTATTGGTAGTAAGTAAGTAGACCATGCAAGATTAACAGACAAAATTATTAGCAACTTGACTAGCTTTTGTGACACCCGCTCCGGGGCTGTTAGAGAGTAATTCTTAAGACAGGCTATGTCTATCACATATTGCCCAAGATAAATACTTTTCAGAATATGACTACCGAAATGATTAACAGCAAACAGACAGAACCTCTTTACTTCTTTAACGCCGCGAATACTGCAAGCCCTACAAACGTTCATTGTAGGTACTTTCCATACCCAGAATATGCATACATTGGCTATTGTCTGTTCGTATAATTATGAAGACAAAACAACATACAAACTAAGTTCTTTGGTATTCATAAACGTTATTATTTAGCACGCTACGCATTAATTACTGGAACACTGTATTCAGTATTGTCAATTATTATTTACATGTCAAAAAGAATAATTTTGAAATTGTACACCAGCTGAATGATAACGATTTCTGTGCCGTAAATGATGAGGCGGCCTAAAAGATGGCTGTGTGCATTATGTAGGTAATAGGAAGAAGGAAAGGAAGGCTACCTATCCTATCTAGCACCCTAATTGCGTAACACACTTCAATCACAATCTGCGAGTTTTGAAGGATATTGCTAATCCATTGCTTGATATGTTTGAAAAATTCGTCTACTCAACAACGTAAATAACTCAATGAACTGTCAAAATTAAACCCATTGCCACCAATTGTAATTGTATGTGTGTTACGCAATTACCCCGTCGGACTTACTTCGCGAACTCCAAATAAAAATGGGGTAAAGGCAGCAGGAGAATGATTAATTATTAATTCATGTAAATCTGATGTTATATTTTATTTTATATTGTCTTCATACGGTAAAGTAGCTCTTATTTATTTATCTTTCATTGTTATAAAATATAAGCTAGTTCATTTAGGAGCACGGAGTTGATATGTGTTACGAGCTAATACGAGACGATGCAGGAGCTATAGAGCATTTAAAATTATGCAATTTTATTTCAACGCACATGGCTGTACCGGACTCACCCTTGCCACAGTTTTTTTATGCAAATTTATGGTAATTTCGACCTAGTGGCGGTATCTAACGAATATTGCGCTACTTATTACATTCTATCATACGTTAGGACAACTTAGTTTCCCTATATCTCAAACTGCGGCTATGGAGTTTGTAGCGCCACTTCTTCTTCCTAGCTTAAACACTAGGTAGTGTTGAAGGGTGGGCGTTTTGTGGGCTTTATTTTGTAACATTTGACGTTCAAAATATGCTGACAACTCTAGGTAATTTGAATAAAATATATTTTTAATTTTTTAAGTCTTCATGTGTCTAGTGAATACGTTACTTATAATCACATCAGACGAGATAAAGCAAACTTATCCGCCCTATAAGACCGCCCATTGTGTCACCCTTTGTAAAATTTAAACATTTATATCTGTAACTTTTATGGTGTACATAATAAAGAGTATTATATTCTATTCTATTCTTATCTGAAGGCCGAGTGAAGCTCACCTCCTTCTGGGAACGCGTGCATGTTTATGAAAAACGAGGATTTGACTGACAGGAAAACACCGAGGACTGTTTTGTTCTATTCTATAGCACAGAGAATAATTAAAAGGAGGTGACCGAGTACAAACCGTAGAGATCTGAAGACGCACTAAGATCTTGGACGTTGGGAAACGATTAATGGAACTAAAATGACGTTCGGCGGATCGTGTGTCGAACTTGGTTGCATGAGGCTGGCACCGTGGAGAATGGCACTCCCAAAAAGAGGCCTTATTCCTAGCAGTGGATGAAGTCGGCTGTGAATGATGATGAAGAGGGTGCGGGTACTACGGGTGTGTGACCAGACCAAGTCACGTATTTTTATACCTACAAGCATATTATTATGATTAACATCGCCAGATTCGCCACATACGAGCGATTCGAACGAAAGTTCTGGCGCTCGTCGAGTTGAGTATTAGTAGTAGGTACTCTAGTAACATTATTTTAGATCCATGAGTGACCTACCTACGCAGTTAGTTAAATAAATAGGCAAATAATTATTTACTAGCCTCGTTTTAAATTGACTTGCTGCGGTTTCGAGCACGCGGTTTTTTAAGGTAGGTTTGTACATACGTGCGAAATAACTATGGGATTTATAAATAAATTGTTTTAGTGCGTCACTATGTTCAATAAACACAGAGCTACGGAAAGTTTCTTTTTAGTTTGCCTTTTTCAATACTTATCAAACAAACTATTATGTTTTTGCAAATCTAGAAATCTCCGGTCCTAAGGACATTATTTTTGACCCCTTGGCCCAAACTTTCCGCTTGGATTATTGGAATAATTTGGCAAGTAAAACAAAAAAAGTAATAGTAAAATAGAAAGAAATGAGTTGATTTTAAATCACTAAGACAAAAATATTATCGCGTTTAAATTAAGTTCCGAATCTAAAGTCGTCAATGTCACATCACTACTGAAGGTTGATTTCGGCAATTATATTATTGTATTTTTAATTTTCAGACACAAAACAACAGAGTTATTTATTACCTACCAGCATTTTGTTAGCGACAGCGAATACAGCACATCAAAATGGAAATATTTTGATGGCGTGAATACACAAGATACGTAACACGACACGATTAATGTCCGACACCACTTATAACTTTCTTCACATAAAGTACACTTCACCACATGACAGAATAATGCGTCTAACACAGAATTGTTTGTTGCTATTGACAAAGCTAAATATAACCTAGATACACGTCCTACTTCACTCAGTGTGAGTTGGTGTGAGTGAACAGCTGACTATGAAGTATTTGAAATTTTGAAGTAAGCAAGTGGCTCACGTCACTTTACGTTGTCTGGGTTGTCTACATTTCTGCACGACTGTACTTTGATAGTTACGGACTTACGATTTAATAAGTATTGAGTGGTATTGACATTGAAAGTTAATAGAAGTTTTTAATTGATTTTTATTCAACTAGGAATTTTATATAAGTAGGTGTGTAGGACCTCTCGAGCCGAACAATCATTATTTCAGTTGATTTAGTTAAATTTCTGAGTAATCGCATAAAAGCGTTACTAATCATTCATAAGTAGAATCTACAACGTACCTTGTTAGGCAGATTTCAGTTCATTTTATTTTATTATCTAGAGACAAAACTTAGAGTAGCCTTTCATGTTACTTAAATTTGGTACTTTTATTCCTTTACGGTACCTACCGCCCGTACCAATTGGATAACTTTATTGCCGATGATGTGTTGATCTTAATCTTATAAGTTATAGTCACGGAGACTACAAACTGTAAAATTACCTGTCTTTGAAGCATCATCATCTAATAATTTTCTTTGTAGTTAGATTTTTTTTATTGCAACAGCTGTTATGAAAAAGGTTTTGATGAATGATGAAAAAAATATATTTTCACGTGTGGCAACTTTGCTCGACTTTTGTGTTACTACGTTATTATTTTTAATTAACCCAGAAGTTAGGGAATTTACTGTTGCCGCTAATTTACTTTAGCGGACTTAATGAGGACCATTCATGTTAGGACTTAGGGTTAGTACTTTTGTTCGTTTTGGTATCTCCTATTGTTTCAGTCATGAGTCCATGACTCTTAAAGTTCAAAATATTATGAACACCTCCGATGTTTAACATTACTTAAAATTTATTTATGATTAGAATGATAACATTTTTGAGTTGTGTTTTATTTATTTATTGAAGTGTACTAAATAAATGAAACAACTCAAAAATCTTGTCATTCTAATCGTAAATAAACAACTTATAAATAATGTTAACCACAGAACAAAGTTTTTGTAAAAGTATCAGTTTGTGTGAGCAAAATCTTCATGAGTGGGAAAGTTTTATTAAAAGAAATGTGGGGATTCTCAGATTAAATGCTGGCACCCCCATACAGAACTGTCACTACTGACAGTAAGTTCTCAGTGTCAAATGCACGGAAATGTGTCACTGTCACTATTTCAATGTCAAAAACTCAAAACTCAAATTATATCAATTTGGGTTGTGCTGTGCTGTGCGTGATAGTGTTTTTCTCAAAATTAAAAGCAGAGCTGTACATTTTGTTGGTTGATGGGACGAAGATACAGAATATTATGCTGAAACAGTTAATTTATCAGATGGCAACGTAAAACATTCCATTTCTTGTAGTCGCCCTAAGACCTGCCCTATCCTACATTGTTACCTAATAGTTTTATTTATAAATAATTACTTCCGCATGTCCAATTAGCGACCTGTGAATTGAACGTAAAAACTAGCGTAGTCCTATGTATAATTCCATAAAAGGTACTTTAATTTATAGTGTTTTTATTCATACGATGGAATAAAATAGGTAACGTGATTGTTTTGGGTCAGAAAAGTCGGTAAATTGCAGTAATTATGCCCGAAACACTTGAAAGGGATATCTGGAGGGACACATGGCTGCGATACCTAGGTAAATATAATATTATAAAATTTATTTTCATTTGAAAAACATACTCAAAAAAACATTATAGGTACTCTTTAGAAATTGAGACAGTCTGGCCCATGTTCTAGGTCATATCGTGGCCTAATAGATTTTAAAATGTCAGACGTACCTAATAGTACTCAACCATGATGTACCTAGTTGTTAGTTAGGTAGAAACTAGGTGCAATATTACAGCTCAATTGAAGCACTTAAAGGCAAGGCTTCAAGGGTAAATATGTAACAAGTCTATTAATTTTCCATTTCACTTTGTAATATTTTTAGTTTCTTTAGTTCTGTAACTCCATTACTAATTTTATACATACATACATACATAAAGTCACGCCTTCTTCTTATGGGGGTAGGCAGAAACTATAGAACGGCACTTGCTACGCTCCTTACATACTCCTTTTGCTTCACCTACGTTCATACATCTAGTCATACATGCACACTGGTTGCGAGAACTACGCACCTGACCTTTCTGAAGAACATCGCCAATTTGGTCACTATATATATATATATATGTATGTATATTCTAGGGCGTCCCCTCTCGGCGTTTCCACTCACCTCTGCTTTATAAATACCTTTTGTTAGTCGCCTTTCACTCATCCTCCACATGACCAAAGCATCTAAGCATACTCTTTCTTTTCAATCTTTGTCATTACATCTTCTTTTAAACTGCACCATTTCCTTACCACCTCATTTTATTGATATATATTAAGAAACCCTTATGGTGAGACTAGTCTGTCTGTCTGTCTGTCTGTCACAGCTGGATATCTCAAGAACTACTAATGCTATCAACTTGAAATTTGGAATAGTTGACGTTTACCCAACTATTTTGCAAACAAGAAAGACATTTAAAAATATATATCTTTTTTGCGACAGGGCCTGAAACCCCGTCTTAAAAATTCGAATGGAGTCTACTGGGGCATTTTCGACTTTTGATGAAAATTGTAAAAAAATACCGTTCCCCCCCCCCTTATCTCCGAAGTTTACATAGAGAAAAATCTGAAATTATTCTATGTGATAGAAGTTTATGTAAAGATTACAGGAAAAATAAAACGATGTCTCTAAATAGCACAGTTTTTCAGAAATCATCAACAATATATATAAGTACGGAATATATATAATATAAGCTCGAATACGCCTCGCTCTTGAACGGTTTTTTATTTACTATTGTCAGACCATTGTCTAAGGCAAATTATAAATCTATATATATATAAATCTAGCCCAAAAAAACTTTACATATTTTTGACTTATAGTTAATACACGGCCTGAAATCATTAATTGAAATGAAATGAAACCTGAAATCAATGCTTGTGCCTCCTCTGTATGAGAAGTGCCATATGCCTTGTAGTGGGACAATAATAGGCTGGTATTGTCATACTTGTACTCACCCTTCATCCCGCGTTATGTATCGTTCACTGAACAGGTCCATGTTTCAGGGTATGCCAATGAGGTCGGGGAGTCCTTCCGCCCGATTTTCTCCAGTAATGTTGTACGGGCCTCCTATGCAGTCGCCTTTGGATACACGATTGCTGATACTGTGGACAAAAGTTACAAATCATTTAAAGTAAGTAGGCATAATCATTAATTTAGCCAATATAGTTTGACCGACACCGCTGTACCGCGCCTTAGGAACGCGTAGCGTACCGGGGGGCGGGATGCCGTGAGCGTTGACGAATGAGCAGCCTGCACTGCGTCTCGTCTCGTTTCGGTCAAACTATAATAATACAACCCTCTTAGGCTGCCTGTTATTGAAGTGGAGCGAGGCTGTGGAGCGGAGAAACGGAGAAATATTAACCAATAGGATTGCATAAAATCTCCGCTCCGACAGATTTGCAATACTATTGGTTAATACCTATTTTTCCGTTTTTAGTTCAATGGACAGGCAGCCTTATTGTTCCCTATATTGTCTATTATGTCTGACTGTCTCGTTGGTCTAGTGCTCGCAAGCGCTACTGCTGAGGTCCTGGTTTCGATTCCCGGGTTGGGCAGTGTTTATTGGATTTTTCCATCTGGAATTTCTCAGTAGTAGCCCGGAGTCTGGATTTGTACCCAGTTGATGGCAATAGGCTCGCCCCCTGTTACATGGGACTTAACTGGGGAAATGTGGGTGTACTTTACGTACACCTACACCTAACCTAACCTTTTTTTTTGTTCACGGGGTGGAAAATCCTCATGGATGTCCTCCGCCCTGGGGCGGGCGGAGGGGTCTGTCAGACTTGCTGACTAAAAACCACCCCAGTGTTCCCCTCCCACACTTGCACCGGGGATCTTGGGATCTGTTATTACTTCCGCAATCCCCGGCTAGTGCCCGCCTCTGCGGGCCACCTCAACTCTGGGGGGCGACGCCCCCGCGACGTCTGATAGGGGCGCGCGTGGAACACTACGCGCCGCCACCTCGGGTCCAATGTGATAGGGGGCGGCGGACGTCCCCAAGTCCGCCGTGCCTGGACCCAAACCTTTTTTTTTTTTTTTTTTAAATACCTAACCTAACCTAACCCTTCGCGGAATACAGGCGTGATCTTATGTATGTCTATTATCTGTACCTTTATGTACCTATTTTATTTAAAGTTTTGATATTTATAATTTGTTATCACATTCAAAAATGATTTATCTGCCATGTTGTCTCTCCACCACCCTTGGTTGAGTAGTAGAGACAGAGGCAAAAAATTAAGCTTGCTTAATGGCTTTAAGCCGTTAAGCAATCAGGGACCATTTTGGTTACCCATTGAAAGGGTTTTCGATAGGGTTTTCTAAAATGGTAACCAAAATAGTCCCTGGGTAGAATAGACGCGTGCTGGGCGGATATCGAAATAAAATAATATTATGATTTTTCATGTTACTGGGTTTCAAGTAGGTATAGAACCCATTGAATGGGTTATCATGTAACCCTTTCACTGGGTTTCAAGTAACCCTTTCAATGGGTTTCTAGTATAAAACCCTTTCAATGGGTTAGGTACATCATGATAAAGGTAAGCCATTGAATGGGTTACCGCTTCGAAAGGCTTAACTGTTATCTGGGGTTGAACGGTCCCTATAAGCAATATTCAGCTTAATGTAAAAAAAGCTAATAGGATAAACCACATTCATTAAAAAAAATTGGCAGTTTTATTGATGATTTCTGTTTTGTTAAGTACCTGGTACTTGTTGACGGGCCTACACTCTCCTCCCGTACCTGTTAACTCTGTAATTTGAAAACAATGTAAAAGCCAAATATTTTTAAAAGAGTAACCGTGGAGTTTCTTGCCGGCTCTTCTTCATAGGAAACTATAAATTGGAACCGTGCACCTAGCATCTTTTCTTTTTTTTTTGGGTGGGAAATTATCAAATAACTTCTGCCGCTCTGGGCGGAGCGGGAGGGCGTGTCAGACTTTTACTGACTAAAACCCACCCGTTTTCCTTCATTTGCCTGTGTGCCAGGACCACGATATCTCTTTACCTAGCTTCTGACGTTTCATAAGTGCCTATGTGAAATAAAATATTTTGATTTTGATTAATGCCTAAAAATTAATGAATGCAGAGAGATGGGCGACCACAAGCGGTGGTGATCGAGGGAGGAGACGCGCTGATATGGCAGACGCTGGCATCTGTTATTATACCCGGATTTGTTATTAACAGGTAGATTTATTCATATTATAAATTAAAGTATGACGAAATATGATTGTTGAAGATGTCGGAGAAAATCATGCTGACTGGCTGGTAAAGCACTGGTGTGCGCCGCATAAACCAATACTGCCTTATTACAAAACAAGATTTATATTTTGACATGGCTTAAACCATGGAGCCAGTTTTTGTAATAAGAACGTAAATGTGATTGAAATACCGTTCTATATACAAAACTGAAAACTTAGTTCGGTACTAAGTTGTCAGTTTTGTGTTTAGGAACTTTACCAAAGTCGGAATAAAGTTCGAAATTCAATAATGGCTCCATGTTTTAAACCTGGGTCTGAAGATAAACCTTGTTTTGTAATATGGGGGGATAGAGTTTTATGAAAACAATGTATTACGCAATTAATACATCGTTTTCCTATAATAACCAGGGACCATTTTGGTTACCCATTGAAAGGGTTTACGATAGGGTTTTTCTAAGCGGTTAAACAAAAACCCATACGATATGGGTAACCCCTTTGAACTCCTTAAATTAAATTTTGGTTATCAATAAAAACCCACACGGTGTGGCTGGTTTAAGCTCAACACTACTCACACCGTGTGGGTTTTTATGTAAAACCCTTTCAACGGCTTTTCTAAAATGGTAACCAAAATGGTCCCTGGGTAGAATAGAGATAGAATTGGTCATGCTACGCGTGCTGGGCGGATATCGAAATAACATAATATTATGATTTTTTCATGTCACTGGGTTTCAAGTATAAAACCCATTCAATGGGTTATCATATAACCCTTTCATTGGGTTTCTAGTATAAAATCCATTCAATGGGTTACTTACATCATGATATAGGTAACCAATTGAATGGGTTACCCCTTCGAAAGGCGTAACTCTTAACTTTTACGGTCCCTGGAATTAACAAATAGGGTACCGTAATTGCGGGTTACTTTAGATACTTTTTTCAAATAATTTGATCTGTAGTTTTTATCGGTATTATCTTTTTAGTGTTCTTATATGTTATAAAGAAGCTCGAGGATGTAATCAACAAGATCCGTATGTATTTAAGAAATATGATAAGCGTAATTAGTTTTTTTTTAAATTAAAGTTTGGGCCAAAGTTGTTCTTAGGAAAGGGTTATTTTAACCCCATGAACTTTATCGGCAAAAAATCGCACTTGCAGCTATCAGTAGCCAAAGAACCATCTAGGGCAGTAAGATTGAATATCCAGGAGGGGTTTAATGAAGAAAAAGTTGAAATAAATTGAAATACTATGTAAAATCAACATTTTATATTTCAAAAATATTTACAGTAAGAAAATATCTAAAAAAAGGTTAGTTAAGTAACAAACTTTCAAAACTTACAAACATATTTTCTTAAACGGGTTAATTTGTTTTTCAAAGTGCTGCGAGGAATGTTAAACCACTCTGCAGCCGCTCTTTGTGTCAGCACTTTTGATTGATGATCCATACATTTTTTTTAAATCTGCATGGGTGTAGTCGACCTATCGATGACTGCCAGGCTGTCGTCTGTACACGGATGGCATCAGGAATGTCGCTCTGTATTATAGTTCTATAACAAATTGATCAAAAAAGTAAAGTTCTTCACTAATAAACTTCGCAATGTTACTTTGGACCAAGGGCAAAAGTTACCCGAAAAGGCGGTCAAAGTATACCGATCTTCTAGATCTGTAATTTAAGTCTGAAAACATAAATAAATCGTCTTTAAAAAACAATTGCCATACTCCTACACACACGCCTAAGAAAATAAATAAATATAAAAAAGAATAATAAATTACAATCCAATTGGAAAACTTACCAAAATACAGCATTACACATCAAAGTTTGCAGCAGAAAAATACTACGTGTTACTGTCAAAACTTCAAATGGCGCAAACATGTAGCGACGTTCACTCGAGTCTATACTCGTCTATAACGCCATCTATTAGTTACCGGTAACGGGCAGTTCAGTTCAAACATTTTCTCGATTTGGGCCAAAGTTATGCCCTAGGGTCAAAGTAACCCGCTTCTACCGGTACTTTTAAATCGCGGTAGTACGTCCCCGTGGGATATTCTCCGATATCCACGCAGACGAAGCCGCGGGCAAACGCTAGTTATGAATATAATGAAGTAGTATTATTATTATCTTTATTTTCCAGACTACATGGGGTCTATAGTGTTAGTAACAAAAAATCTTAGTCTATGTTAGTACTTAATAACTAAAACAGATCGGGTGCGGTTTGCAAGCGCCCACACTAGCGGGCTGTCTGCCCGGGCGACTATCGATTGCAGGATAGTGTTGGGACTACCACGCAGCCTCCTTAGGCTGCGTGGTAGTGGTAGAAATCTGCCTCGCTACTCCTTAGTAGCGAGGCAGATTTCTTACGCCACAGTGCATCAAAGCCGTCAGTGCGTGCTATTATATTTTTAAAGTATAACAACTGGTGATACTTTATTCACATTACAATGTAGCCTATTAGCTAATAAGTAATTTAAATATAACTTAAACTGCTAAGTAACTATACAATTAAGAAATCGTCCAATAAAGTCTTTCTTATTTCCTTATGAAGCAGCTTTTTTCTATATCTAACTTAAAAAAAAAACAAGTAAGTTCAACCCTACGAACGAAAACTGTTAAACTGTTGTATTTAAACCATTTCTTTACATAAATTTCAGGGTATGCTTCTCCTCCACAGAAGTTTTAAGAAGGTACAGTAAGGTGCCTCGGAAGACTAGGAACTGGGTCGCTGTGGGCGTGGGTCTGGCTTCCATACCCTTCATAGTTAAGCCAATCGACGACAGCACCACGTGGCTAATGAATGTTACCTACCGACGAGTGTTCAGGGACTCTGAATAGCCAGCCTATTTATTTAAGGCTTAATTATTTTTCAAAGTCCATTTGCACCATAAATCACTAACGCTAAACGGATATAAAACATAATTCTGTGTCTTTCATCTTCAAAAGATTGACAGCGATAGAACGTTGTTTTAAATTCGTTTAGCGCTCAATTAATTTAGTAGTTTGTGTTGCAAGTAGGGTTTGCGTTGTCAAAAAATAATAGGCCCGTTTTGACATTTAATTTGAATCGATTTATCGTTTGTATCGAGTACCGAGTCGTATGGTGACTTCACTAGTTACGTCGCGATGGTCAATCGCTATGGATGTATAGCTAAAGTTAAATGTCAAAACGAGCCTTTTATTTTTTGACAACTTTTGGCCTTAGTTTTATGGGCAGTATTCAATAAGTTTGTTCGATGTCATAAATATATTTTGATACTTTATACCTACCATATAAAACAAAAAAACATACGAGCAAAGGTCTGCATTCTGGCCTGGCAGCAACAAATCCGGCAAGAAGGGTTTAGGTTGCGTGTCTTATAATGCGTAAGAATAAAGTGATATTTCTGTGAGAGTTCCCATCTTCCCTTTTCAGCTTTTCTGCCCTAATTTAACCTATTCCATAAGCAATAAGAAATGCAACCTATAGAAGCTATAATGCCCCGCGTTTTTCAGTAAGCAAGAATGCAATAAATAAAACTTAATAAACAAATTCACAAAAAAAAAAAAAAAAAAACATTCAAATTTTCTCGGAAGCGGCAAAATCGAGTTATTGTATTCTTCGTTAGCGCGGTAGTATAATCCCGCCCCGAAAATGTTCAATTTCGTGCTTTTGCAGTTTCCCTATACCCTTTCGGGGCAACATTGCTCCGGCTACAATCCTGACAATGAAATGCCCAGTTTCGCTTCTCTATGAAGTATTTTATCTTTTTATATACATATTCTTCCATTTATGCCAGTGTCCAAATGTTTTCCAGAGTAAATATGTATAAAATTTACAATAAGTATTTACCTATAGGTATATTGCTTTCTTACCTGCCACACTGCCACATATTTAATGTAAGCTTATCAATAACTTACTGTACCTACATAATGTCCTATTTATGATGTTCCACGAAATTAGCTCAGAATAGCTCGTGGCTTAGTAATAGCCGAACGGTTTAATCGATCATGGTTAAATTAAACAACTAAAAATATTCTGAGGAGCTTGTAGTAACAGCCTCAAAGGTCGATCCATCAGGTTATGCTACGTTTGCCGGGGTTGGTCCGTGGATCTTTACATACCGAGACTCCTCCTTGCCTCGTTAAGCGTCAACGTTAAGCCGTTGGTCCCGGCCACTCCCGGCTGTCATTCGTAGATCTTTGACGGCCAACGGATACTGTGAGTGGTTTATATATAAATTAGCGTGCATACCTACAAAAATCGGGCACTTAAAATGGCCGCCTTTCGTAGGGTTGTAACTGTGAGTGTAAGAGAAGAAAGCAAGCAACCGTTTGACAGCACATTGCCGAGTTTTGTACCACAAAACTTGGCACTAAACATGGCGACCGGTCACGCATAGACATGATTTTCACGTCACACAAAAGTGTTGCCAAATTTAGTCCTTGACAAACATTCTGATGTCTCTCTTTTCATATGCAGCTCTTGATTAGCTAAAAAGAAACAAAACGATTTATGACATGTCTGTGTCGATATGATAGATATTTGGGTAACTATTCTTCCTATAGTAGAATATGCCATCTCCATAGTTTTCCTACCTCAGTGGTGTTCACTTGACGCGTAACGCGATTGGTAGCACTGAATTTTGCAGTCATGTGATTGGTAGTTCTGTTCGTCTGTCGCCATTTTGAATTCTATTGAAACAAACAAAATTCACACGTCAGATAAACTGCACTATAGTCAGAAACCCGAAAGTCTGACAACCAGTGTTACCAACGGGTATCGTATTACCAAGTAACTAGGTTGTAGAGGTAAGATAGGCAGTCTCTCCGTGTGAAATGCTGGTATTCGGCTGGATCCGGTTAGACTAGAAGCTGACCCCGACATAGTTGGGGCAAGGCCAGGCAGATGATGGTGTTTGCTCTAAGAGCGAACATTAAACATTAGGACATAGTCGCTATGTGTTTGTAATATTAATATTTAGGTGTTCTAAACTGCTTGGTAAGAAAAATGTACGGCAAACCATTGATGTATTGAAACCGGTAGATACGGGACTTAGTAACAGCGCCTGGTCCTATCAAACTAAGTGATGGCCCGTAGTTGGCACTCAGTCGCGCACGGGATATCGTTGATTAAACAGCTCCATAATTACAGTTTTTTTTGTGATAAATACGCATCAAAATGACTTCTTGTGCAGCTAAACAGTGTTTTAATAATACAAGAAAGAAAAATAAGACACATGGGATTACTTACCACTCGTAAGTACAGCCAAAAATGCTAATTTGTTGAAAGTTATAATAACATTTAATGTTTGCTTCGCCATGTTTGTGAGAGCGAGATAGATATTACAAACATGCGTGAGAGACACGATACGCACATAATTGGAGTTGTCGCTGTTGAGTTGAAGTCGATGTGTGAGTTTTGGTGCATGTAGTCGTGCGCCGAGCCCAGGTTTACTGATTGCGATGTTAGCGCGTAACATATCTTCCTTCTTTTAATATATCAATGACGGCAAACTTAATAAATGAACGATTCGGTGATCTAAGGCTGCCCGCACATTGGCTAGTATAACTTGCAACGACTATTTGCTGTACTCGATATTGTATTGCGGTTGCATCTAAATATTTTGCGTGAGCTATTATATTCCCCAAGTGATAGTTTTAAATGTGCGACCAGCATATGAATGTAATATAATGTACTGTAATATAATAATGTATGAATCTGTTAGCAAGATCTGGAGTAAAAAAATAAAATAAAATAAAGTTTATTTGGAACAACTTAGGTTTACAGAGTACACAAGAAAAACGAAGATAACTACAAAAGTAAAGTACTGTGGCGCAGCTATCAACGCCCAATTCAAGAGTGTTTAGGTCTCACAAAAGTTTCTTAGTCTGGTCCATTGATGTATTAAATAGGAAGCTATATGTTACGCGCTCCTCGATGTGGACCGCATAAATTAGGGGAAAGGACACAATCGACCTACATTACCTACTCCCGGTTTGCGGGGAATACCCGAATCGTAGTTTGTTTGCGAGTTGTTATGGGTACGTAACAGTGAAAATTATTGCAATCTCGTTCCAGCTATAGCCCGCGTAATATGTCTATCTATTTCGGTTGTCGAGCACATGACGCACGACATCGGGTCCATTTAATATTTACGTGATGTTAAAGAGTGGCCTATCTTCCTATTTAATACATCAATGGTCTGGTCCCATTCATATGATCAATAAACCTACCCACAATGAAGACAGCGAAATTCTTTTTGAAAGATTTTGTGCAGCAGACTTTCTACACGTTATTTCTTTTGAGATTATAATAACGTGTTGGTTTATTTAATAACTATTTTGTCCATTTTGATGTACAAAAAGCGTACATGGCTTCTTCTTAAGGGGACGATAACAGACTTTTAATGGTTTTATACTGAAAACCACGACTAAACGAGTAGTGTTAATGATTGAAAAAAAAAATATATGATAAATTAGAGCATTTTCTCAATAACTTAATATGTGAATATTTTAGATTATGTTTATATTAGTTATATAGTGAAATTAATTTGTAAAGTTATGTCTAACGCGGATAAAAAACTGAGAATGGCGCAAAATCTACCAAGCGTATTTTTCTGAAATCTTCACCAATTTAAAGATAATTTAATTATTGATCTTTTAGTATAAGCGTTTTATTAAAATACTGTTGTTATAACTTTCAACAAATTAGCATTTTTCTAATTTGTTGAAAGTTATAATAACATTTAATGTTTGCTTCGCCATGTTTGTGAGAGCGAGATAGATATTACAAACATGCGTGAGAGACACGATACGCACATAATTGGAGTTGTCGCTGTTGAGTTGAAGTCGATGTGTGAGTTTTGGTGCATGTAGTCGTGCGCCGAGCCCAGGTTTACTGATTGCGATGTTAGCGCGTAACATATCTTCCTTCTTTTAATATATCAATGACGGCAAACTTAATAAATGAACGATTCGGTGATCTAAGGCTGCCCGCACATTGGCTAGTATAACTTGCAACGACTATTTGCTGTACTCGATATTGTATTGCGGTTGCATCTAAATATTTTGCGTGAGCTATTATATTCCCCAAGTGATAGTTTTAAATGTGCGACCAGCATATGAATGTAATATAATGTACTGTAATATAATAATGTATGAATCTGTTAGCAAGATCTGGAGTAAAAAAATAAAATAAAATAAAGTTTATTTGGAACAACTTAGGTTTACAGAGTACACAAGAAAAACGAAGATAACTACAAAAGTAAAGTACTGTGGCGCAGCTATCAACGCCCAATTCAAGAGTGTTTAGGTCTCACAAAAGTTTCTTAGTCTGGTCCATTGATGTATTAAATAGGAAGCTATATGTTACGCGCTCCTCGATGTGGACCGCATAAATTAGGGGAAAGGACACAATCGACCTACATTACCTACTCCCGGTTTGCGGGGAATACCCGAATCGTAGTTTGTTTGCGAGTTGTTATGGGTACGTAACAGTGAAAATTATTGCAATCTCGTTCCAGCTATAGCCCGCGTAATATGTCTATCTATTTCGGTTGTCGAGCACATGACGCACGACATCGGGTCCATTTAATATTTACGTGATGTTAAAGAGTGGCCTATCTTCCTATTTAATACATCAATGGTCTGGTCCCATTCATATGATCAATAAACCTACCCACAATGAAGACAGCGAAATTCTTTTTGAAAGATTTTGTGCAGCAGACTTTCTACACGTTATTTCTTTTGAGATTATAATAACGTGTTGGTTTATTTAATAACTATTTTGTCCATTTTGATGTACAAAAAGCGTACATGGCTTCTTCTTAAGGGGACGATAACAGACTTTTAATGGTTTTATACTGAAAACCACGACTAAACGAGTAGTGTTAATGATTGAAAAAAAAAATATATGATAAATTAGAGCATTTTCTCAATAACTTAATATGTGAATATTTTAGATTATGTTTATATTAGTTATATAGTGAAATTAATTTGTAAAGTTATGTCTAACGCGGATAAAAAACTGAGAATGGCGCAAAATCTACCAAGCGTATTTTTCTGAAATCTTCACCAATTTAAAGATAATTTAATTATTGATCTTTTAGTATAAGCGTTTTATTAAAATACCTTTTGTTTTATGTATAATAAATTAATAATGCGTCAAATTGGGGACAGCGCTCCTTGATGGGCGAGTCCTATTACTGCCTGAACGTACGACGCGTTGCGTGAGCTCAGTACAAAACACGCAAACTAACCACTCAAGGTCACTGGCATATATCTGCGTCTTAAGTAATTTTATCACAGTCGTTGGTTTTGCATATATGTTTGGGATCACGAATAGAAAGCATAAAGTTTGTAAGTAGTGGGTTTCAATTAGAAAAGTGTTCATGCAAATAATGAATGTAGATTGTAATATTTGGCTCATAAAGGGGCAAAGGCAGCAAAATCATATCCAATAGTAACTACTCTGGGTTGATACCAAAAGGGTTGTTTACCGCCATTTTGGTATAACTGGATGTTGCTACCTTTGCTTCTATATGACTTATTTAAAATATTACCCGATGCTTATGTGTTAGAAATAAAGCTTTAAAAGGCACCAAAAATTACACTAAATTAGATTTTATTAAGAAAAGGAAATTGATTTCATCAGTAAGTATACCTATTACATGGCAACACTGACGAAATCTTTATCCTATAAAATTGGAAAAACGTACAATTACAACAAACTAGTTTATTTTATCCACCCTATAAGGTAATTTTTTATAGAACTGTTTTTAGATATATAGTGTTACAATGACGTATAATAATAGTTTAGTAACTGACAGTATTATTAGACCTAATAATTATAATGGAATGGCTAGTTACTAGCCAAGCTTTGCAATAATGGCGGACAAAGGATCTGTAAAGTGTCCTTAAACTAAGTTAAATATTTTACAATTAAGTACATATTCGCATCTTTAAAGACAAACCGTTACTAAACAAAATAAAAAATTTTACACAGTAGCTTAAGAGGCTGGCAACAGCTAAACCGCGGTCACTGTCAGACTGCATACATATGAAAGAGAAGCGCGATGACACAACGCTAGTAATTTATTGCAAAATATGAAGCAAATATCTATTTACTCAAAAATGAGTTGAGTAATCGAAAATAAAAAACAAACAAGTTCTGCATACAAATAAGACGTTCTTGTTATTAATTAAATACCAACGGTACATTGAAATTTAATACAGATATTTTGGATTGAAACTCAAAGTAAAGGGTTAGTTTACCGTTAATTTGTATCGAGTTTTTTTTGCGAAACGTGTTTTGGTAACAACCAAGTTCTGAGAAGTATGTGCAAGAATAACAAATATTTTTTCCGCTACCACAAACTATATAGATTTGGCAGTTTTTTTGTTTAAGACAAGCCTACTTTTATCATTTACCTCTTGTCAGCGCCTTAAATGAAAAAAATGCACGCCTTTTTCGCAATAGAAAAATAAAATAGAAAATGAAATTTAAGATCATGGTGATTTGAGCCATCTCTGGCTTCTGTCATCTAGCTCAAAGCACATGATCCAAAATTCTCTTGCGAAAAAGCCGTGCATTTTGTTAAGCTTCTGAGTAAAATTTTGAATTCAGGAGAGAGAAGAGCAGTGGTGGCCCAGGGATAACGGCCCCGATTTAAGGCTTCTACAGACCGGCGCGACACGCGACGCGACACCAAGGCCCCGCATAAAGGCTTCTAGAGACCAGCGCGACGCGACACAAAGGCACCGCTCGTCGCGCGTTAAGCGCGTACCTTTGTGTCGCGTCGCGAGTTGCACCGGTCTGTAGAAGCCTTTATGAGTGATTGAAACCCTGGCAGGAGCTTTATATTTTTTAAATAATTTAATCACCACTGCTCTCAGAACGGTGAAGGAAAACATCGTGAGGAAACCGGCATGTCCTTTATAGAACCAACAATTCGAAGACATGTGACATCTAACAACCCGCACTGGGCCCGCGTGGTAGATTAAAGCCCACTCCCTCTCTAAGAGAGGAGGCATGAGTCCCAGCACTGGGAACATAATAGGCTGATTATGCATTCAGTCCAGGTCGCATGGCATAAGAGGTACAAAAAAATATGTCAACTTATCAGTGCTTTATTAAAAAACAACAATACAAACGCTTAATTCGGTACGTTTTTATTGTCTGTGATACATAAACAATTCCGAAGTTTATTAACTTGCGAATCTACAAAGTGATTTATTTTGACGAAACTAAAGTTTATTTTTTGTTGGTGTTAGTGGTACCTATGTTTTTGTTAATTTGAAATAGTAAGTAAATTAATGCTGTTATTTTTTATTTATAGCTCTTGTTAACTATTAAATAAAATCTGAATTATATCTATGTTTGTTGTTTTATTTTTGTTAAAGGAAAGCCTATGATATATTTGGAAATTAATAATGAGATCGTGGTAATGCGGTGGTTGTTACAATAAAAATATTATCCTTTAATATGTTTATGGGAGTCACATAAGTTTTGGAAATCAATGTTCTCCCATTGGTCACGAAATATTTTAATATAGGTATGAGCCTATGTACTAATTGTATGTCCAAAACTATATGAAAGGATCTTTTACCAATGAATATGAACAATTATTCTGCAATATCACGAGTTTAATTTCACGCTATCCTTGCGATCCTAACATATTCATATATCTATACATTAGAACAGGGGGCCTAAAATGGACGCTTTGGCAGAATCATAATATGAAACTGCGTGCAATTCATATCCCGCAATTCATCTGTTTGACAGTTTGTATGGAGTTTCGTAAAATGGTCCACAAATTATTAATTGATATAGTGAAGTCTAATGTCAAATATCAGCTGTTAAACAGATGAATTGCGGGATGTATGAATTGTACGCAGATCATATTATGATTCTGCTAAGCGTCCATTTTAGGCTCCCAGGGGGCCTATAATGGACGCTTTGGCAGAATCATAGGTAATAATTATGATCTGCGTACAATTCATAGCCCGCAATTCATCTATTTGACAGTTTTCTATGGAGTTTCGTAAAATGGTCCACAAATTATGAATTGCTTTAAATGAAGTCTAATGTCAAATAACAGCTGTCAAACAGATGAATTGCGGGGTATGTATGAATTGTACGCAGATCCTATTATGATTCTGCCAAAGCGGCCATTTTAGGTGCCAAAGTTACATCTAGTGTAAAAAACCTGAACCATTTTCCGACCAGTGCGGCCTCTGGGGGATATTTGAAAATAAATGAAACTGCTTTAGATAGGTACTTTATCAAAACAGCCCTTATTGAATCGAATTGAATTTTGATTTAGCACCACAGGGTTCACAGGACCACAGGCAGGACAAAAGAGTTTTCTTCTCACACTGCGTTAGATTTCCAAGCAACCGAATATCTGGCAACATGTAACTAAAAAAATTTTGTTAGGCGCTACGATAAAATTTTTTTTTAGCAATTACGGTTTAATTAAAAACGTTTAATAAGATTAGTGACTGTTTAACCATACATTTTTGTCGTTTTATTATCTCTTATATTTATGCAACGTTTATTAATAAAGGGTTACTTATTGCGATCAGAATATCTATACAAAATGGTCAAATATAAAGTCGCAAAGATTGAGATTCTAAAATTAAAATTTTTGTACCCGTCTCAAATTATCCCGCGTTCATTTGTCATTATATTTCTACAAATTGACGAATTTATATATAATTACCTATCAATTATTACATACTTTGTCATTGTTGTGATGACAATATGGGATATAGTTCCGTACATTTACAAATAAGAGGAAATGAAATACACTATAAACTACTATTATGTAGCAACACAAGTATTACGGGCTTTGTTTTTTATGAAAAGCAAAACATGTTTGAGTCCGTTTGGTTCTCACGACGCATTCGTAAACACCTGTTGTATGATATGTTTACGCATTTATCGACATTTGCACAGCCGTATTTAGGTACGAACTTATATATATTACTTATGTTTTCAGTAACACTAGGTGACACCTAAAAGAATGCCTAAATGTTATTGCACTGTTTGATTTTCCACACTCTTCGCTAAACCGAGCGTTAAAAATCCTAGGTATGCAAAAAGTGCCAAAAAGTATCGATATTATGTCTTAGTATCGAAATGAAAAAAATAAAAAATAGACAGTCATAGGGTCTGCGACAAAAGTGAAAACGTAATAAGTACTTTGGAATAACATATTTTATTATACAACATGTCCCAGAATTAACGCACTACCTCTTAAGGGGTCATGGTACTCATCATTATCAACAACTTTTAGTATGGAAAGAAACCGGAAATCGCGAAAAAAAAATCAGCTCTTCCCTACATTTAGGTTCGAATAACTCGTCAAAATGTTGGAACAGCAGGAACAGCTGGTTTTTTTTACGCGATTTCAGTTTTGGTCCCATAGTAAAAGTGGCTCATAATTATGAGTACAATGACCCCTTAAGAGGTTGTGCGTGAATTCTAGGACATGTTGTATATTTATGGGTATACCATGTGCACAGGCCGCTGCGCGTCGTGACCTGTTGCGTCCAGTTTGACGCAACAGGTCACGTGATGCGGTTTGCATGTCTGTGACGCGAACCCGTAAGTTTTGCCCTACTGAAATCCGCTCAACGCGGTTAAATAAGTTTTCAATTTAAAAATTGATATCGATTTTGATATATCGAAAAAAAAAATCTGCCGTTTGTCATAATCGCCACGTAAACTAGGTAGGTTTGCGTGGCGATTATGACAAACGGCAGATTTTTACAGAAATAAAAATCATTTATCATTTAAAAAATATCGATGTATCGAAACTTCTACAAAAATCCATCAGTGTGCTTTTATTTAGGCATTCATATAAGTATTATTTAGCGTTAGTGAAAACGGGCACACATAGGTATAAGAAAATGATTCGCAGGCAAGATTAACGTAAATGAGCCTGCTTAGAATTTTATTTTGACTAGCAGAAAAAAGAAAAAAACTTTCTTGTTCCGGGAATCAAACCCAGTACCACACACGTTCAGCAGACAGTTTTGAGACCGACTAGGTCCAAAGCTCAAGATTAACTTGATATTTAGCTACTTAGCATGCACTTTAGCTATCTTAAGATCAGTCCATCATCCATGAAACCCGGATGACTGTATCTGATTAGAGCTGACTTCCCAATGATTTTTAGTCTAGAGCTGACTTCCCAATGATTTTTAGTCGACGATAAACTAAAGATATATTATAATAAAACGCGTATACTAAAAGATCAATAGTTAAATTATCTTTAAATTGGTGAAGGTTTCCGAAAAATACGCTTGGTAGAGTTTGCGCCATTCTCAGTTTTTTATTCGCGTTCGACATAACTTTACAAATTAATTTCACTAAGTATGTAATATTTAAACATAATCTAAAATATTCGTTTAATAAGTTATTGAGAAAATGCTCTAATTTATCATATATTTTTCTCAAATCATTAACACTACTCGTTTAGACGTGATCTTCAGTATAAAATCATTAAAAGTCGGTTATCGTCCCCTTAACAAAAGATAACATCATCTTTCTGCCTCTCGGTCACTTAATGACCCTCGACAGAATTCTCGTAAGCAATTTGCAACCCCAACTAGCAGTAAGGTGCATCCGCGGATCCTCGTCCTACTTGGAAATGTCACGTAGCACAACCCTGATAATTCTGTCATGATTTCCAAATATTAATAAGATTTGTAGTGGATTTTAAATACTAAATATAAAATTGAAAGTATGTGATTTGCCTCAAACGATTTTTTATCAGTGTAGTCATGAAGTTTTAAAAGTACTTATCTCATTTAAGGGTCGGTACACATCTGACGGTAGATGCGTCGCGTATTATCAGTCGCATAACGCACACACAATTATATAAGAAAGTATTCATACCTTTCACACTTAACCGATGATGCGTTGGTGTGTCGGGGCACTAACGAAGTTACGCCCGACGCATCTTCCGTCAGATGTGAACCGACCCTGACAGTTACCGTAAAAGTACTGGTTTTTTAACGGAACGGAATGGAAACATATTGTTTGGAGCGTTGCCTAGTTTCTAAGTTAATAATTCTCATCGAGCCTCGGAACCAAAAGGTTGTCGTCAAGAAGTCTAAAGCTTATACTGATTATTATATCGAGTATCTAATTATAAAGTTAAGTTAAATAGTTCGTTAAATATTGCTATATACTAAGTTTGTGCGTGCAAGAAGATAAATACAGAAATATTCGTACTGAAAAGGGGTTTCTTTACAGTTCTTAATAAAAATCCCTTAGGGAATAAACATATTTTGGATGAGAGGACTACATTGTTCCGCTTTAAGCTGACTTGGCCGCGACTGAACCTATTTTGATTTCCTTAAAATGAAAAAAACTGTAACTTTGCTGCTGAGAATAAACGCGTGAAAATCATCCACGTGTTTTCTTCGTTTGCGTGACGTCATCGACAACACCTACCATCTGCCGAAGGGTTAGGCATGGGTGCACATGTAGTACATCCGTCACCTCACACTTGCAGATCCAGTTGAAAATCAGCATCAGGCACTATAGTTAGGGTTCCCACCTCTCCCGGAATTCCTGAAGTCGCCCGGCTTTCAGCTCCTTTTTAAATATTGACGTTCAAAAGTGCCTTGTGCCTATTTGAAATAAAAAAATTGTCTTTGACTTTGACAGCAATGAAAATTTAAATCTCCCGGCTCCCGGAAAGAATTTCAAATAAACAAAATTCTCCCGGAATTTAAAATTCAGAAGTGTCACATACTTCTCAACAGTTGTAAACGGAGTTGGGGACCATACATTGAAGAAAACAGAGTCATACGTTTTGTCCATCCGCCTGCGAGCGTGTTTTTAGGTATTAGATAGGGACAAAAGAAAGATGAAGAACATCGAAACGTTTTTCAATTTTAAAATAGACTGCATTTTTTTTAAATTAGTTCAAGATTCAAGACAGACAGTTTCAAATTACGAGAATAAATAAGCTGAATGATCGAACCTCCTTGGAAGCGCTTTTGCTCAATACGATTATCTCACTTTATTAAAGAGAAAATGAGACGTAAGATGTAGAGATGTAGTACCTATTAATTTTCACCTTGTGCACGTGGCGCCATTTGCAAATTCGCGCCATTTTCTTATTAGAAACGTCAAAGATTGTTGCGACTTTCCGACTGTTATTTTTACAAAATAATAATATGAGTTCAAGCGAGGAATCCGATATTAATATGGAATCTACTGCACCTGATATCTTGAATGAGCCGGCAAAATCGTGAGTGCTATTTAATGATTTACAATAATTTTAAGTATATCATGGAAGACTCGAAGAAATACTCAATCATTCTCTTAAAATGTTTTGATGGCTTATTTTATTTTATTGTACTGTTTTCTCGCAAATGTGTTGAAAAACGTTGTATGACACACGTGCGGAAATTGGTATAATTTACAAACTCGTGATTATAGTAAGCCCTCGACTACTCGTTTGTAAAGACCAACTTACCGCCCTAATATCATAAATAACTATTATTCTTATTTCTTTACCTACACCCAGAACCACTCGTAGAATCTTATTCCAGTGATTAAAAACAAAATGCGTTGTAAATCGAACATTTGTATGGTTAACCTACTGGCTCTACATGCTCAGTCTGTTAAGTACCTACCTATGTTAGATATTGATCAGTAATTCACTACTTATTGCCTAAGAAACTTAATGCCTATTCATGCACTTCTGGCGCCAATCTGCCCGACTGCTTATAAATATTCGTCTGAGTTAATTTTAAAACTATTTTTGGTAAACATACATGATATCTGATATTTGGCAACATTTTGTAGCATAACAAGATTTTCTGTTGTTTTTGAATTTCTGTTTGTATTAATTAATGCCATTAAAATTATTATAATCACCAAAACTATACGGTCGGGATCAGATTACGAAACCGGTGTGATTTTTATTTTTAACTGGCAACCCGCTCCGAACCGTTTTTACGATTTGACAAAATATTGAGATTATTTATTTACTTATTATTTTTATTTTTTATAAACGTTGCCTGGGAATATGCAGTGGCGGACTAAGCCAGTATTTATATCCTATTTATATTTCCCCCACACTAGGAATTTCTCCTGTATTGTGGGTGAGTTTACAAACATTTAAACTCACATAAACAAACAGCCAGATCCGGAACAACTACTTGTAGGTCATAAACTAAGTACAAACATTTGTTCCGTGCGGGAATCGAACCCGCGACACGCAGCGCTGCAGTCGAAATTAGGACGTATCGGAGTTCCATATCATATCATCACGCCTTGTTTCCCCAAAGGGTTGGGCAGAGGTGTACCTGTAGTACACCAACATTTCGCCAGGTATGTTTAAGTCCCATGTAATAGGGGGCGAGCCTATCACCATCTACCGGGCACAAATAAAGACTCCGGGCTGGAATTCCACTCAGAAAAACCCAATATAATTTTGCCCGACCCGGGAATCGAACCCTCATGATCAGCAACAGCGCTTGCGACCACTAGACCAAACGAACGAGGCATTTCCTTATTGTCGAAATTAAATCTTGTCGTATTACAGTTTGTCGAAATTGAGATGTGTGTTAGTAATGATGATGAAAACCGCATCAAAATCCGGTGCGTAGTTTAGAAGAACAACAAGGGCACACGGACAGACAAGTAAAGCTACTTTTAGCGAATATATATAGATATAGACATGTAGTTAGGTACACCGTCTGCACGAGGCTAAGGACAAAAGTTTATTTTAGCTGAAGGCAATTGCCAAATCAATGTTATAATTAATTGTTTAACACGTTTTTGTAGAGGTTGAAACATGAAATACTTACGTAATGGTCCCGTAAAAGGCTTAATATGGTAGATAATTATGACTATTATTAGGCTGGGAGTTTTAGGGCTATTGGTAAAAAAGCTAAAAATACTCCTTCCAGTTTGGGAAATAGGGAAACAACCACACATTCTTGGAACATCTAGGAACGCATTTCCACTGGCAGACAAGCTATAGGTGGGGGAGGGGGTAGTGGCGGGCGGTCCTCCCCTGGTCCTGAAGGGCCCCAAATATCCAGAAATCTTTTAAATAAAATCCCAAACAAGACCAGAGTATGTTCAGTAAGTAGTTTGTTGTAGTTAGGGGCCCCTACGCTTTATATAAATGCAGGGTGCTAAAGTTTCGAGTTCGCTTCGCTCGCTCTTACAACCTACATTATCTTTTTTCACAAACTTCTCTACGAAAGTCAACAATGGGAAACCTATATCGTATGTATGAATAGTGAAAAGAAAACCTTACATAACCGGGGTGCTAAAATATTGCGAGCTCGTTTCGCTCGCTCTTGCATCCTACGTTTTCAAACTTTTCTGTTTATGTTAACAAAGTAATTCCTATTTCAATAGAAAATGTAAACTGCTAGGTACAACAATTTTGGAGCACCTCTCTCTCTTCTGGTCTGACGCTCTAGGTTTTCAGTTCTCCTATTTCTATATTATATCAATAGTCAAAAGAAAACCTAGCCTTTTCGAGGCAGCATGCTATATATCCTTTTTTTTTCCTTTTTCTCAGTTAGTTTTTATGATGGTCTGGCATTTTGAGCGCTATAAGCGGCCTACCTAATGTCCTTTCTTTGGTATTGTTCGTCGAGTCGTTGAGCTCCTTAAGTTTTGAGTTGAGCTGCACGATTACTGACAAATGCTTGCGCTGATTGGACTGGTCCACTCAAATTTGTGTGGTTCTTTCCTCAAAAGACCATTTCAGACACGGATCTACATGGTATAGTATCTACATACTACAGACACTACATCATACATCATATACTTACACTTTGCATTCATTAAATATTATGTATTATACTCTTCTATTGGTTTTGCATTATTATTTTTCGAATCGTTCTAAAACGATTAGTTTTCTTTAATTTTCATATTTTTCAATGTTTATGACACTTACGTCAGGCTGTCAAGCTGTCATTACTTTTTCTTCTAATTTTCTCTCATAGTTTTCTTACTGGCTTAGTCCATGAAGGTTACTTTTGATTTATATAATTTAAATTATTTTTATCAATATGTTTAGCTCAAATACTGTATTTTATAGATAATTATAATTGTTTACTGTATAATATTTGTATCATAACTTACATTTATAATAATAATTGAAACGCTCTCAGAATTCATCATAGAGGTTTTTGGTAAGAATATGTCTGGCCTTTTCGAACACTGAATTTGAAATTAAATTCTGTAAAGAACAGAAAAAACAGATGATGTGGAAAAATCACCCGAGACTCGGATATAAAAGGGATTTCTGAAACATTCCCGGCAGATCTGATCTGGTAGCGCTCAAGGAATCATCTCTACAAAAGTCTTGCAACATACTCAGTCTTCTCGGAACTACATACTTGCCAAGAGGACCATCCTCTACTTCTGGACTGGACTGGCAGTGATACTGGGAAGCGGATCTTCAGGCCTCTAAGCTAACGAGGCCTGGCGACTTCTACACTGCCTGTTGAACCTACCTAAATAACTGGGAAGCGGATCTGGAAGCTTCAGAGCTGACGAGGCCTGTACACCGTTTCGTACCAACTTTTTATAACCTCCCTTAACTTTTTAAAATTATTTTTCTGTATTTTTAAATTCTCTTAAAATATATAGTTGACTAGTCTACTTTCCCTTTTATTTTTAATAGTTTATTAGACTTGTTACAATGGTCCTCACATGATCTGACCAAGATTATGTCAAGAGACTTTGACCCCTGAGTTTGTTTCGCTATTTCTTCTCAGGGGTAGTCAGATAGGAAATGTCGGCTACACCTAGATTATTTTTTTTATATGACGTGTAAAAGTGATTCTAATATCCTATTTACAGAATAAACGATTTCATTTCATTTAATTTCATATCGACGTTCATTCCTTGGTGGGATTTAGCTTTTCCCCATTTAGATTTTCGCCCCGGGCGGGCCCGACTGGCTTAGTCCGCCACTGCCCATTTCCACAATTATCATTTTCTACTTTCATGTCCCTTTGGCTACAACCTAGATTCAAGTCACGGACTGCCTCGTTGGTGTCTGCTGAGTTCTAGGTTCGATTCCCAGATTGGGCCAAGGGTTTTTCCATTAGGAATTTCTCAGTAACTGCCTGGAGTTTGGAAGTAGGCGGTGTGATTATGTGATACCCCCGTGCCTCGGAAAGCACGTTTAGCCGTTGTTCTGCCCCAGGGAGTCTACTCTTTAAGTCCGTCAACGAAGATACGGGCCCACCGAAAATATTTAATCTGTCAAGCTAGTGACAAATTCAATTTTTCTAACGGGTCACACATCGGGATTAGGGTCAACTGTCAAATCGTGTTGTCATTCATTTGTAGTACGGGCCCTATGTTCTATGTTAGAAGGTTTGGTTTCCGCACTTAGTCCCTCATGTGGACCATTGTGCGTGGGCCATGGCGGCCGTCAGTGGTTTATTCCAACCAGCCCACCTCCCTCCAGAAGCTGATTAGGTCTCCTGGTCTGCATAGGACGTCTGTGAAAGATCTGGGTGACCCAAGGGTTTCTGTTCTGATCTGGGTGACGCCTGTGCAGTCAAAGAGCACATGCGCAACGGTTTCTTCAGCCTCCATGCAAGCCCTGCACAGAGGGCTGTCCGTTATACCTATTGTGTGGAAATGTTTGTTCAGTGAGCAGTGTCCCGTTATAGTCCCCGTCACCAGGCGCAGGCCGTTCCTGTCCAGGCGTAGCAAACGCCTGGTTAGCCTGCCATCTAAGGATGGCATGGCTTCCCTGGATTGCCTGCAGCCCGGTGCCGAGGTCCACCAGTTCTCCGCTAGTGTATGGGTGAACTCCTGTAGCCACCTACGTAAGTCCGTCAACGAAGATACGGGCCCACCGAAAATATTTAATCTGTCAAGCTAGTGACAAATTCAATTTTTCTAACGGGTCACACATCGGGATTAGGGTCAACTGTCAAATCGTGTTGTCATTCATTTGTAGTACGGGCCCTGAACTAATCTTATATCCGTAAGTGATACGGAGTAGAAAACGCCCAATCAGTTCAGCCGAAAGACGTCCACTGCTGGACATAGGCCTCCCCCAAAAAGGGGGGGGGGATTTGCCATAATCGCCACGGGTGCAGGGCAGGCGGGTTGGCGATCGCAGTATGGTTTTAAATTGCATAGAGAACGCTGCTGGCCATTCTCTAGTAAGTTCCTTAGTCGCCTTTTACGACACCCACGGGAAGAAATGGGATGGTGCTATTCTTTACGTCCCGCACCAAACGGAACTAAAAAACTGAAAACGCCCAATACATCGGCCGAAACTACGGATTTTGTGATTAGGGAGTAGACACAATGATCTTTCTCCGGTCGTGTCGGATTGCCGTCCTATCAGACTATGAGGGTGAGGGAAGAGTGAGTGCACCTGTGTCTGCACACACACATCTCAAATATCATTTCGAAGTCGACCCGCTCTGCGCCCGCTCCGCGCCCGCCTTGTGCCAGCGCTTCGGCTAGTGCCGTTTTGACTGTGATCAAGGGCGTTTTTTGATAAAATAATAAGTAGTCTAAGGCCTCTGCATCGAATCTTGCGGGCAGGGGGCCGGCGGCACCCGCGGCGTGGGAGCTGCAGGATCTCATGCGTAAAATCAAATGGACCGGCCTTCGAAATGCAGCGGCGCGGGCGCGGGCAACGGGCGGTGGCCTCCGTGTACTCCATTTAAGCGGTGACCGCCCGCGCGTCCTATTGTAGGGCTTCACTTCTTCTTTTGCCCACAATAAATTGAGCGTTAGGAATAAATTTGAATCAAAAAGATGTTGTCGCCGTTGTTCAGACATTTCGTTCGCGAATAAAAACAAATATCTCAGTATTTTAGTGAGCTCACGTCATATATATATCAGACTATGAGGGTGAGGGAAGAGTGAGTGCACCTGTGTCTGCACACACACATCTCATGAGTCTCGGCCCAATGAGTCTGTTCTCGATTTCTGAAATAAATTGCCGTCATACTTACCATAGTTTTATTACCGAAATTCATAAGTTAAATAAATTAATAATAACTTGAAGACTAATAAAACAAATGGTCTCATAATGTATTCAGTTGGCTGGTCCTTATTAGCATTAAAACATCATTTACCTATTCAATCAGTCGTTAATTAATTATGACAATATTTATTCAATAAAGTATCTAGTTACACAGTGGGCGTCTGAAGACGGGCGTCGTCACCAGGGCAGGCTAAGACTAAGAAACACTTTTTTTTGGGTGGGAAAAATAACTTTTTCCCCCTCCGGGCGGAGCGGGAGAAGATATAGTAGATAGATAGCGTGTCAGACTTTTACTGACTAAAACCCACCCGTGTTCCTTCAGTTGCCTGTGTGCCAGGACCAACCCGCAACCCTGGCAGGCATTGCATGGCCCTAATGGACCGGGTCAGTTGGTGCTGACATCTCTTTGAGGCGCGCGTGGATCACACCACGCCGTCGACCCGGGCCTGTTCCTTATCGGACGGTGAGCTATCCATTGCTCACCTTACGCAAGCCCGCGCCTACGGTGGCCGGCAATCAGTCTGAGATTCCCGACGCCCATGACGTCTCCTGCGGCGACTAGGGGCGTGAAGGCGCGAAATTTGCCTCTTCCTCACGCGTTCCGCCTCTTCCTTCGCGAGCATTACTGCGTCGCAGAAGGTGGTGACGGCCTCCCTTGCACCCTCGCTCCGAACCATGGCCGGTTCCGGTTCCGGAGTTGGTCTTTGATCCGTTGGTGTACACTCTCATCTCATTTGGGCCTGAGTAGTCACACCGTTCCTCTGTGAGTGTTAAAATGTTGTAATGCTTTTGAAAGTAGTGTAGTTTTGGGGCTTTGCAGTGCAAAATTGGTAGTCGTTTGATCGCATCCTCCTTAGGCTGCGTCCAAACGACTTTAATTTGAGTCTCATAACACATCAATAGATCTCAAATATAATTTCGAAGTCGACCCGCTCTGCGCCCGCTCCGCGCCCGCCTTGTGCCAGCGCTTCGGCTAGTGCCGTTTTGACTGTGATCAAGGGCGTTTTTTGATAAAATAATAAGTAGTCTAAGGCCTCTGCATCGAATCTTGCGGGCAGGGGGCCGGCGGCACCCGCGGCGCGGGAGCTGCAGGATCTCATGCGTAAAATCAAATGGACCGGCCTTCGAAATGCAGCGGCGCGGGCGCGGGCAACGGGCGGTGGCCTCCGTGTACTCCATTTAAGCGGTGACCGCCCGCGCGTCCTATTGTAGGGTTTCACTTCTTCTTTTGCCCACAATAAATTGAGCGTTAGGAATAACTTTGAATCAAAAAGATGTTGTCGCCATTGTTCAGACATTTCGTTCGCGAATAAAAACAAATATCTCAGTATTTTAGTGAGCTCACGAAAACTATGAAGCCGTCAACAATCCCAAGTGTAACAAATAGCGGGGATCGTGCGGTCCATGGCCCTTTACGGGGCACCGGTGTGGGCGCGTATTGAACGCGTCCCAAAGGGCCATCAGGCTGGTACGGGGTTACCGCACGGTCTCCCGTGAGGCGGCGGGCCTCCTTGCCGGACTACCGCCATGGGAACTGGAGGCAAAAGTCCTTGCGCACATCTGGGAGTGGCGCGAGGTGGCGAAACGCCGGGATGAAACTCCGCTGCCGCGAGAAATCACGGCACAGCGGACAGAGCTCCGGCGGGATCTCATGGCGGCATGGAGAGTGCGATTGTCACAACCCAGCGCTGGGCACGCCACAATTGTGGCGATAAGTCCCCTCTTTGAGGAGTGGCTAGAGAGGCGCCACGGCGTCCTCACCTTCCGCCTGACGCAGGTCCTCACCGGACACGGTTGTTTCGGGAGGTTCCTGTTCAGGATAAAGCGAAAGGAAACAGCCGGGTGTCCTCACGGAGGCGATCGGCGGCGGCGATCTCTCGCGTCCGGCCCTGGTTCGGGTCATGATTCGGAGCGAGAGTGCATGGGAGACCGTCACCTCCTTCTGCGAAGCAGTAATGCTTGCGAAGGAGGAGGTGGAACGCGTGAGGGATAGGCAAGGTTTGCGCCCTCGCGCCTCTAGTAGCCGCAGGAGACGCCCCGGGCGTCGGGAGTCGCAAGCCGATTTCCGGCCACCTTAGGCGCGGGCTTGCGGACGGTGAGCGATGAGTAGCTCACCGTCCGATATGGACCAGGCCCGGGTCGACGGCGCGTTAGGGCCAATGCCTGCCAGGGTTGCGAGTTTATCAGAAAGGGATATCGTGGCCCTGGCACTCAGGCAAATGAAGAAATACGGGTGGGTTTTAGTCATTAAAAGTCTGAATGCCCGTTTTCACCGACATCCCCTATACTACCACCTACGTATGGGACCTTTAGCTTAAAAGCTCCCCCAAACTAGCCCCTAAATCAAAGTTCGTTTCACCATCATTTTTATCACATAACTATGGGACACATAGTTAAGTGACGTTTTGTTTTCGATAACAGTGACTGATTCGTCTTTGAACTTATCGATACTTTGAAACAATATAGTTTTTTTGTGAAATTCTCTAAAGTATACACATAAATGGATTCAGTTATTAATAAATTATGTTTTGATAGCAATAATAAATATTATTTCATTCATATTTTTAACTAATTTCATATTTTCTTGCATATTTACATTACGAAACGTCGCGTCGGGTGGTATCTGTGGTCTTATTTGTATTTGACAGTTATTTCCTTTGTGAAGTACTGACGTGAGATTTGATTGTTTGTTGCATTGTTTGTTGTGACTTGTGCGTTGTGTGTTATTTTACCAACTTTTTGTGATATTTTAACTGATTTATCGGAAATACTTAAAGAATTATTTCTGAAATTAAATAAAAAAAATTATTTATAAGGAATTGTAACCTCACAAGTGTACTTAAGGTTAACATTGTTAGTTAGGTATCGACGTAAGTAGGTATCGTCAGCTAAGAAAAAATACCACGTTCATGGGCTTCACTTTTTTGTTTTTGTTTTATGGGCTACTTAGAAAAACTTTAAGTAATATGTTAAATACTCACTTATCATCAGGAAATTCTATGGTGTGTCCAATCTTATCCAATAAAATTAAACACTGAAGATTTGCCTAACCTACATCTCCAAAAAAAGTCAGTATCATCAAAACTTTCGAAGTAAGTAGTTTGGTTGTTTCCGATATATTTTTTTATAGTAGAAACAGTTCCTAAATCTTCAAGAAATTCAAATAAATCACTATCTATCTTCGTGTCTTAAAAGATCACTTACGTATGTGCCGGTTTATGAGCCCACATTTCGACCACCTAAATTTAGGGTACCTTTTAACGTTTAACTGACCCCTTACTGTTGGTGAAACGGAAACCACCTTCTAACAGCCCCCTAACCCTTCTTAGGGGATCTCTTAAACTTAGGGGATGTCGGTGAAAACGGGCATGACACACCCTCCACGCAGAGCCGGAGACGTTATTTGATAATTTCCCACCCAAAAAAAAAAAGAAAAGTGTAACAAACAAATATCAGTGTACCTGGTGCAAGCCTTACATTTAAGAATTGTTCCAACATTACCATTACTTTTGTAAATAAATAATGTTATTATTAGTTAGTCTCTAATTTTCCTTACTTCCTACCAACTTTTATTGCTATACTCGTAGTAGTTGAAAGAAAAGCAGATTACGCACTTCGCTCGACGTGACTTCTTGTTGCACTCGTGTTTTTAATGCCATCGCTAGCGCAGAGCGCTCATGCTCCAATCTACACTCGATGCAACAAGAAGTCATTTTCTGCTCGACGCAGTAATCTACTATTTTGGCGCAGCCGTGAGGCATAGACATAATATTTTATGTTGTTAAAACATTATTTTCAATTTTTAGGGTTCCGTACCCAAAGAGTAAAACGGAAACCCTATTACTAAGGCTCCGCCATCTGTCTGTCTGTCTGTCTATCTGCCCGTCTGTCACCAGACTGTATCTCATGAACCGTGATAGTTAGACAGTTGAAATTTTCACAGATGATGTATTTCTGTTGCCGCTATAACAACAAATACTAAAAAACAGAAGAAAATAAATATTTAAGGGGGCTCCCATACAACAAACGTGATTTTTTTGCTCGTTTTTGCCCTATTTTGATAACGGCAACATGTAGACGCTTGAAATATTCACAGAATATTTAGTTATACATTCACTTTAAAAAAAAAACAAATATTTAAGGGGGACTCCCATACAACAAACGTGATTTTTTTGCTTTTTTGATAGATGATGGTACGGAACCCTTCGTGCGCGAGTCTGACTCGCACTTGGCTAGTTTTTTTATTTTGTTATTTGTATTTTTAACCGACTTCCAAAAAGGAGGAGGTTCTCAATTCGGCTGTATGTTTTTTTTTTGTTTTTTTTTTTTGTATGTTTGTTACACGATTGCTCCGTCAATTAAGAACCGATTTTGAAAATTCATTTTTTGTTTGAATGGGTATACTCCCGAGGTGGTCCCATTGCCACCAAATCAGAATCTGATCAGGGGATCCCATGGAAATCAAGGGAAACCCTCAAATTTGATATGCAAACCTATAGCGATTTAATTATTTTTTATAGTAACTCGTGCATTTGCTCTCCGAAAGCACCATTTGGTGAAGTGGAACTGATGATGGAGACCACAGATGGCCACCGAAATAATAATGAGTACCTATTTAGCGGGTTGCGATTAAGCAATTTATGCTCGTGACTATGCATAATGGTGAGTGGCAGTTCTCCTGGTTCTTACCAGGAGAACTCCTCAACAATCAACGTCCCAGCATCGGGAAATGCAATATTTTGTAAAAGGTGATGAGCAGTTAACATTAGGCTATTATAACTTAGATAAATTGTAAACTGACCCACTAAAAAGTGAAAAATAAAAAACTTTTTCCAAAAAAATAATAACCGACTACCAAACATAAAAGTAATAAAACAAAGTGAAAAATAACTTTAATTTCGGAAGTCGGTGGCAAAAAACTCAAATACAGATCCAAAGACACCGACTTCCGAAATTAAAGTTATTTTTCACTTTGTAGTGTTATGTTTGGTAGTAGGTTATTATTTTTTTGGAAAAAGTTTTTTATTTTGTGTTTTACGATCTGCGTTCAAATAAACGTTATTCTTTCGTTCTTTCTTCAATGGCCTCAAAATCAAGTCGGCAGTAATCGAAACTACACCCGGTAGTGAAGGACACTCTGCAGCAGAAACGTTACAGAACCGTACGAAATAGGTAAGCATACATTAAGGCTGGCCACATACACATACGGAATTCTATTTCGAAATATCGATTCGAGATTCCGTATAAACATCACACATGTACTTTTATTTCCGTTCGAAACAACAAGTCTCAGTTGAGAGATGCTATTAGGAACTGAGTCCGTACGATCTGGGAACAAATATGGACTTTGACAACGTATTTTTAATTGCGATTGCATTATTGCTCTATCTTGCAAAAAAAATGAAAAAACCTTGCCGGTACGCGGAATTTCGAACGGAGAATTACTTAGAGTCTGACCAACGAAAGCTGTTCAAGAAAACAAGCGGCTATTTAAAAAATCAAGAGCTGTCAACCTTTGCTATACATTCCATAAATATGAAATACTCGATACTTTTAGCGCAGAATATTTCTTAAATAATAAATAGTAACTGTGTTTAAAGAGTGTACAGGAAAGGTGACAGCTCATGATATTTTTAAATTGCGGATTTTTTTCTTGAAAAAAAGAAAGAAAAAACATTTATTGGGACTCGCACAGATCACAAATTAAATAAAACACACTCATAGAAACAAAAAAAAAGAACAAAACCAAAAATAAAACAAAGTAAACAAAAAGAAAATAAAAACAAAGTCCTGTACGAGGCCAAAAGGCCCGTATCTCAGCATGATGCTGCGGCACTTAAAAATAAGTGTCGCAGCGCTGGTATTCTGCTGGGGTTCTTGGACGGCTTTTGTTGGTCAGACTCTAGATATCCTTGATATTGTATCGATTTGCTGTCTTCAAAATTCCGAATCGCTATTTTGAAACGGAATTCCGTCTGTATGTGACCGGCCTTACAGTTTTAATCAAAATATTTGAATGCGTCTTAATTTGGTAAGAATAAGGTAAGGTTACAATACATAACATAATACCTTACGATTTATGGGTATTTATTTAGTGTGAAACAATCGCAAATAATCTGGCATGGGCATGGTATAAAGATCATTAACCTTGAGGCTATAACAACTGGCGTGCCGATAAATAAGTTATTGAATTAATATTCTGTAGCAATGAGTTTAAACAATGGTCTAAATAAAATATACGATTTATTAAATAATGTAGGTATGTAAGATGGTTACAGACAAAGGCGCCGCGGGCGAGTCATGAATTTAGCGCCTTTTTATAAAATATATTTTAAATTTTGTACCATATTATATTTATTATTGGAATAATAGAAAACTACAAACATCTATAGAAAGAAAGAAAAATAGTTTTAATTGTCACAGAAAAAACGTGCGTACGAAAACATAATAAGTAATAATACCCGAAGGTTACATAAAACAGATCTAAGTACTATCACAAACAAACAAATAGCCAGAAGCTGCACGTCATGACTGTGACAAGAAGGCTTGCACTCAGCTGATTTTCAGTGGTCACCCGAAAAGATACGTACGGAACCTAAGTCAGGCTTAATAAGTTGTACATAAGTAAATAGGTAACAAATAAAATAAAATAAACAGTAAGTACTTAGAATATAACGCTTATACAACCAATTATAAGAATAAATATTATTAAATAACATACAATATTACAAAATTAATCCGCAGGCATCACCATGCGCATTAATATTATTACACAAAAATATCCAATGTTTTGTCTCGCTTCAACCCTCACCTCCGCGTCGCGTCGGTATAGGTATTTATTTATTTATAATAACATATTTTACCCATTCAATATCTAAACAATGTAGGTAATATTGTGTGGCAGTTAGTCACGATACTTATATCTAATGAAAAACAATGTCCCCTGGCGCTCAGTGCGTCTCTCTGCCACTCTACATAAGTTAGTTAGAGATACGAGGATACGACAAGACAATCAACAAAACGACAGGTCGTGATAGATAAATGCTGACTGAATACCCACTCCTACTCACTCATCTTACGAGATAAGTTCATAAAAGTTAATACGCTACCTTTTATTTAGATCGATAGAGATAAGTAAAGCTAAGCTAGCGCGCACAGAGCCCGGTATGCCCCGGCGCCCTTCAGTCGCCGCCGACGCCGCGCGCCCGTGGCTCTGGCGCTGCCCCCCAGTCACTCCCCTAAAGCCGGCGCTAGTTACAGACACCTCGTTAGTCTAGCGGTCGCAAGAGCGGCTGCTCTAGAGCTCTTAGACCATGGTGGTTCTAGGTTAGCATCCCCTGTTCGAGTCGATGTTATTTGGTCTTTCCTTTAGAAACTTCTCAAAAGCAGCTCAATTGCGATTTGTGCCCCGTTTTCGCCTTCTATTAAGGGTCAGATACTCGCAGTTGATGTTGGCCATACAAATGCGCGTCGCGCTCACGCCACGCAACCATTAACTTTCATAGGGAATATTTATTTTTAGTAAAGAAAAAATGAATATTTGAAAAAAATCACAGATAGAATTATAGATAATAAAACAGTCTATTCATACAAAAAAAATCATGAAAAATTTCTTAAGTAGTTTGAAACTAATATCGTTTTTTATGCTTTGGGTAGACATTACTTCCTGAATTTATTTTTTATAGTATTTTACTACAATACTTAAATATTCACTTAGAATTGATGTAAATGCGTTCTAGTTTAACGTATATTTTTTGCATAACTTACTTGCATTATATGAAGGCGTAATAACAGATTCAAAAGTCGCTAAAATCATATATCTGCGCCTTAACTGGAAAATAGTGGGTGTATACCTAATGACAGACCAGAGAAACGATAGTTGGACTGTGTCAAAGACGATATGGCTAGAAAAGGGGAGACTACTGAGATGACGACGGATAGAGAAGAATGGAAGAAGTATCTAGACATGCTGTGCCGATTTCAAATAAATTGGGATAAAGACAGGAGATTGCATGCTAATGCAACTATGCATTTCTTGAAAGAGATGAAATGAAATGAAATTGTTTATTCTGTAAATAGGATGTCGGAATCACTTTTACATGTCATATTATAAAAAACAAGTTAAAAAAAAAGAAGCTAGATGGAGTCGACATTTCCTATCTGACTACCCCTGAGAAGAAATGGCGAAACAAACTCAGGGGTCAGTCTCTTTTAAAGTCGCAGACATAATCTTGGTCAGATCATGTGAGGACCATGTAGGTCCGTGTCTGAAATAGTATTTTGAGGAAATAACCACACAGAGTGGATCGGTCCAATCAGTGCAAGCATTTGTCAGTAATCGTGCAGCTCAACCCGAAGGAAAGAGAATGGATACTAAAATGACGGCAGATAAAGATGTAGGGAAAATAAAATCCTTTGCATGATGTTGAAAATGGAGTTTATTTTAACTGTAGAGAGCGTTATTCATCTTAGTAGAAAATCAAACGAATCTGATCAATAGTTCAAAACTTCTACACAATGAATCGCTACGCGCTTGTAATGAAACGGCTTTGAACAGTCGACGTGCATCATGCTAATCACCCACTATATTACCCTCTTTGATGCAAGCTTGCGTGACGTATCGATAACTAATTATTTTTACCGCAAATCAAAGATATAGTTGAGAATTAAATATTATCTAGTAGTGATTGACACCAATTAACAACATTATGTAATTGAATAACAGAGGAGAATTGAGATTTTTCGGGAATAGAAGAGTATTTGAGTCGAGACCATATTTATGGCAGCTGAGATCAACTTTGGAAAGTCTTATGTCTAGTATTTAGAACAATACCAACGCAGGTACCTGAAAGGCGGATGAAAAGAAAATCCTAACTAATTTAGTCAAATTAAAATCCTAATTATAAATTCGAATGAGTGAGTGAAGTCTGTTTATTGTTTGTTACGCTTTCCCGCTAAAATAGCATGCTTTTCATCCTGAATCGCACACGTAATCGCGGACAACAGCTAGTAATCTGTAGTACAATAAATACATGTAGATTCCAACCCATAGAACACTTAAATCCTAACATTGTTCTGCCTCTTCTGCTAGAGAGTCAACAAGATATTGTCAAGAATAGCTCATGACTAGGCATATCTAGAATTTAACTAAACATTTTAACGCGTCTACCATTTTCTATGATGAGTGGATACTGTTAAGAATGTTCAAGATGTCAAGGAATCTGTACATTCTCTAATCTCGAGGCTATGACCATATAATTCTGATTTGCGAATAAGTAATAGTTTGTTCGAACAACAATTTGTTATTATCTTCAAGTTCACACCACGATTCTAAACATACCACATGGTAAGAATCTAAAGGAGTGACAATAACATAAATATAATGTTAGATATTGTTGACAAAACACGATTTACTCTATTGATACACAACGCATGGCGAATTATTGAAATAGATGGAATAATTTAAGCAATTCAAGATTGCACGTGCATTAAAAAGTAAAAACATAGGTAAGTACTCTAAGAATAGGTACGGTAATTTTGTAACAATTACCACTTAATAAGTCAACAGTTTAGTCATTTTTTAATTTGATTAGTCACTGCGTTTTAATAAATACATTTAAGAATCCAAATTTTACGGGGAAAGAGATTGAAGATTTTCTTTTAACAAAGCGTCGATTTAACAAAAGATTTCGACTCTGTGTAACACCAACATCCGTCTACAATTTGGACACAATCCTAAGACTCCATTGCGAAACGACGACATCAAAAATGTTCAAGAAGACGAGTTTGATATATTTTTCCTTTATTTCAAGCATTGCTTCCCTTAGCCTTATTCATTTATTTTTAGCCTATTTTGGCCCACTAAATGGCAAAGGCCTCTCTTCTCCTTTCCTTCTCTCTGTGTCTTGAGCTTGTGTGAACCTTTATCTTAGCTAAAGCATCATAATCAGCCCATGATGTTCCCTCTGCAGAAACACAGGCTTTCTCTCTGTGAGAGGGAGCGGTTCGTAATCTACCATGCCCAGGGTCCATTGCAGATTGGCGGAAGTTACATGTCTTCGAATTTAAAGTTCTAGGACATTGTTTCTCTTAACTTAATGAATATGTTTATAATACATTATATTCTGGTAGAATAAACACCCCATTGAAATTGAAGTTCTGGTCCCACTAGAATTCCATTACTTAACCTTTAATCAAAATGAATAGGTAGCAGGCATGCAAAGTTGGAGCTCTAATGAATCTAGACATTTTATTTCTAGTCCATAGTAATATGAAGTACATATATTCAAGTCGTCCTGAAAACTGGACGTAGAAAGCCGGCGGGTTGTCGCAACCATTATCAACATAATCACACATAAAAATAAGACTATAAAAGAAAAGGAAATAAGTATGTTCTAGAATTTTCAACAAACACTAAACCTAAATTCTGAAATCAATGTGCGTGCGGTAGACAAAATTGCTTACAAAGCGGGAATTCATTAGTAATAGAAATTTACAAACCTATTTTAATTTATCAAAGTAACTCAATATCACTTCACTAGAACTAAACAGTCATTTTTAACAGAAAATACTTCGCGTGTTTCTTTAATAGTGTTTTATATAACGTCTGCGCGTGCGCACACCCTTGTTGCGTTTCTTTACTGCGCGGGTGCCGATGTGTGGCGACCAGCTGCTGTGATAGGTGATAGGCATACTTGGCGTAAGACAAGAGCAGAGCGATTCCTAGTAAACATTCATTACATTGTGAATTTTATCAATGGTTGTTTATTATTGGGTGCGATTCTAATGGATATTCTTTAAATACGTATGAGTTCTGACTAAATAGAACTATAGTAGGATACATTTTGGATTTTAATTATACGCTCAGCAATGGAATGTTAATGAAATCCTTACTTTAACCATGTACCTAAAGTCATTATTTAAAAAGAGTCGAACAAGCGCTGGTTTACGAGGAAACTTACTGGATACGCTGAAATAAACATTAATTAAGTTTTTCCTCATTAATACGCAACATAAGACACGTCATCAACACATAGTAAATTATTTATGTACTTATTAAAATGATAGGTACGCGTTCAGATACTTGTGCTTAGGTACGCCTACGCGACACAGTCTATGTCGAGAATGAACATAAACAATAGTACATTACTGCAGCGGCATGCAAAAGGGGCATTGATGGACGAACGTGAAAATGTGGGCCGAGGCGTAGCCGAGCACTCACACGTGAGTCCATCAATGCCTGGTTGCGATCAAGGCTTGTATAGTGCTTTTCTCAAATAATGCGCGGAAATTCAAACTAAGTAAATTATTTATAAATTCCAGATTCAATGACGAACAACGATCATTTTTCACGCGCCAATTTGTTCATTTTTTTTTTATGTGAAACATCTATCAGGGTTGCGAGTTCTGCCAGGGCAGTAGTAGTATAGTCCTTCAGTTTGTCCGAAAGTGGCCCTGACACAGGCAACGGAAGGAACACGGGTGGGTTTTAGTCAGTAAAAGTCTGACACGCCCGCCCGCTCCGCCCAGAGCGGGAGAAGTTATTTAATAATTTCCCACCCAAAAATAAAAAAAGACGCACGTTTTTTTTTTCTTTTTTCTAATAAGTAAATGGTCCATGGCTAAAAAAATTATTGCTGTTTTTGATGTGAAACATCTATAGGCGCACGTAAAACCGATTGCTGGCTGGGCGACGCATGCCGCGTGGCGTTCGGCCACTATACAGTCTTGTAGTAGTGTGTAAATGTGTGTGTAGTGCGATGTTTCACATCTGCCAGTCGTCCTGTGGCAGCTCATTTTTTTTTCAATAAACAGATTTCTATTTGCAAGCCAGTTCGAAATTTAAATAAAACCTTTGATAAGTAACCTCCTTGGTTTCCATGTTTCGGAGTAAAAGATCGTTCCATTTTTAAATTACACGATAGATTTGAGTTTACTATGTAATTTATTTGGCCGCTAAACCACGACAAATAGGGATGTTCATACAACTATTGGTCTTTTCATTGTTGTGACCGCTGCTCGCATGTATTTGGCCAGTACAGCAATTTCGATTTATCTCGAAGAAGGTTGTCAGAATAATGCTCAAACCAAGCATGTTTGAGAAAAAAACGTTTATTCAAACCCAAAACACCCGCCCTTCACCACTTCCTAGTGCACGGGAAGAACAAGCGGCGCAACACACTCCCCAGCAGCACAGCTGTCTGCTCGTAGAGAAGATTCATCTACTTTAATTATACTAGAAATATTAATAAAAATCGCTGTAATAATTAATTTGCACCGTACATTAAGTTCCGTTACGTAAAGTGGCCCAGTGCAAGGGTTTAGCAAGTTTACTACAACTATCTTCACCGCAGTACACCGGGCATTTCTAATAACCTTGATATTCGTGCATTATCGTATTAATACATTTTTCGTTACCAAAATTGTAGGGTTTTTGAGGGTAATTGAATACCGGATTGAGATATTATATTCTAACTTGTTCGACTGTAGATACCTATACAGGAGAATTATCTTACATATCTTCATAAATTATACTTACTTTGTTAGGTTAAAGTTCACCTGTGTAAAAATTCAAGTGTTATACATATATGCTTTAGGGCGAATTTCACCAATGAAAACTGAACGCGATCAGCACATAAACTACGTTTAAGAGCTGTCACTGTCATTATTTTCTTTGTAATGTTGACACTGACAGCTCTTGAACTCGGTTTAGATGTGTTGATCGCGTTCAGTTTGATTGGTGAAATTGGCACTAAGTCGTGTCCTCATTTTGGGGTTCATGCCTGTCTAAATATTAATTTCTCTGGAGTGGTAAAATCATGTGCCATGGGTCCCGGGGGCCATGTCAGAAACTCAGGACCCGAATTTTGTAGTCGAAGTTTGTTCGCCAGACGTGAATCCTTAAATTCTGAGATGGTCTTCAAAAACAGGTTATTATTGATCTCTATTAAAAGCCTCCTGTTAATTTTATTTTCTATTATTTTCGTCTGATTTCTGCCCACTTATGCTTATTCGATTCATCTTATTTCTGTGCTTTTCCCAATATTTGCTTCGGTTGCGAGAAATATTTTCTTTAACCAATCTCCACTGTTAAGTGTCACATAATCATCTACTTCCTTTTTCCCTCCTATAAGAAAAGAAAGAAAGAAAATACGTTTATTTGCGGTAGACATAACGCAAAGAAAAAAAAAACATAAACACGAAAGAACAAGTTGAGGGAGGGAAAATATGCGTCACATTCACGCAAAACGGCCATCGCTTAGCATAATGCTGCGACCCTATGCGAGAGAGAGCCCCAGCGCTGGTTTTCAGCGACAGCCGGCCATCCATCTATCTTTTCTTTGGTCTACCTCTTCATCTCATACCATCAATCTTATGCAGATTCATTTTAGATACATTTATCAATCCTAATATTTGCACTCCTAGGCCGAAATCAGTGTAAAGAGTTTAATTATAGTTTATGTCAAAAAATCAAGATTTTATCGCACGAGTAATCTATAATATTTTATATAAGGTGCTAACAAATTAGGTACCAATACTTTTAGAGCTGATAGTACTCGTCTCTAGGAGTAGACTTAAGTATGAAACATTGAAAAGTTTATGTTACTTTTTGGAGATAATTAGGGAAACAACGTTACTGCGTAAAAACACCCTGTTAATAGATAGTCAACAATCCGTGACTAAGTCCTCTTTGATTATCTTATGAAACCTCTTGACTGTCATGAGTCAATGGCCACTTCACTTAAATAAACATAAAAATAAATGAACATTGACAGAAAGTGTGTCTTGTCAGTTAAAAGCACAGAATGATTATGTTTGGGCGAAATTTTAATTTTATTAGTTTGTTCCGTAAATTAAAACAAAAATATCATATAAAAAGTTTTCTTAATTTCTGTTTAAAGTTAATTGTTTTGATGTAATGTAACACCTCTTAAAATATTGGTACTTAATTTGTTAGCACCATAAATACTCGTAGATGAACTGTGACTGGAATGGTTTTAGATGGAGACAAGACAAACTATTATTACCGATCTAAATCTTTAAATTTTTGTCGCCTGCCGTTTGATGCTAACCTAGATACCTGCTAACCTCGGGATAGTGATACCTAGGTGATTGCACCGTGTTTTAATTACTTTGTATTCATTGCTGTGTTGGATGTTGGAAGGAAAATAGCACGGCTGAAGTAGGTACACACGGCTACACACCAAGCTATGATTTTCAGTATAAGCTGATCACGCATTGTATAGGATTTCCGTATAACAATGAGAAGTCGTATACTGGAATTGTATAGCTTGATGTGTAGCCGTGTGTACGAGTGCAGCCCTGCCCATGTCCTATGCACCTAGATATGGACAAAGATTCTCACTCAATAGACGAAGATGGTGTTGTATATTTGCAGGGTAGACATGGCGAGATTTCTATCGTAGAAAATTTAGAAATTTGGAAGGAGAAAGACGAGGTAGGTACTTGCGCTGCACGACGACACACTTAATTAACTTGGCAACAACATAACACTGTGGTGCTTCTGTGAAGATCTCACTGTGAACATTTAGGTGAGGTGAGTTAGAAGTTACCTTTCACTCTATCCGACTCTAAGGATTGACAGCTAAGTTTTCACGGTGATATTTTTCAGAATAGACTGCCTGCCGGTCTATTCTGTAAGAATCTCACCGTGAAATCTTAGGCGAAGTGAGATTTAAGTGAGCTGTCATTCCACCTAATACTACGGATCGCTAGGGATTGACACTATTGAGCTCACTTCACCTAGGATTTCACGGTGAGATTTTTACAGAATAGCACTACAGGGGGCCTAAAATGAACGCTTTGGCAGAATTATAATATGATCTGCGTACAATTAATATCCCGCAATTCATCTGTTTGACAGTTGTTTATGGAGTTTCGTAAAATGGTCCACAAATTAAGAATGGTTAAAGTGAAGTCTAATGTCAAATAGCAGCTGTCAAACAGATGAATTGCGGGATAAATGAATTGCGCGCATGATTCTGCCAAAGCGTCCATTTTAGGCCCCCTGGTCAGGCGCCGTAGGTGATTTGGACGTGAAAATCATCGTGTTTTTTTTTGTTTTGCAAAACGTCTGGAGAAATGGCACTAGAAACGATATAATCTAACCTTCCGCCACGGTTGTTGTTAAAACAGAAGGCCATGGAATAGACGATCTATAAAATGATCTGTCAACTTATATGATTGTTTACCGTGCGTCTACTGTTTACTACTCTACGCTGTGTGTGAATTTTGATAAGGAGCATCAGCTTGTAAACGCGAGTGACGTGAGAGCAATGAATTATCACGAATTTCCGCTTTATGTAATGTTCGGTGGTTTTAGCTAAACTTTGTTAGTATATGGTGCAATTTCTGCAAATGACTTGGACGCTGACGTGATTATTGAATTTTATACAAGTAAGTTCAGGGCCGGATTTAATGGTGGCCCTGGAGCAACCAAGTAGTCGAAGCCCTGCAAATGTTTGGAACAGACGAAAAAAAAAACTATTTAAAAAAGTACCTTGTGAATGTTTGAACATTTTCTTTGATGGACACGAAAGGATTTTTGTTTTTGATCTAAAAAAATAAAATTGTGGAGGCCCCTTCATTTTGGAGGCTCGGGGCTACAGCCTATGCCCTGCCCTAAATCCAGCCCTGAGTAAGGTTGTTTTTCTGTTCTATTTTAAGATTTAAAAGAATACACACACACACACACACACACACACACACTGAACACACTGTAACATAGAACAGAAGGTTTTTGAAATGAATCTTAAAACAGAGGTTCTGTTTTGAATTCAGCGCGAACATTGCCTGAAAGTCTGAGTGTTGCATATTGTTATGCTACCCATGGGGGCCTAAAATGGACGCTTTGGCAGAATCATATTATGATCTGCGTACAATTCATATATCCCGCAATTCATCTGTTTGACAGCTGCTATTTGACATTAGACCACTATAGCCATTCATAATTTGTGGACCATTTTACGAAACTCCATACAAAACTGTCAAACAGATGAATTGCGGGATATGAATTGTACGCAGATCATATTATGATTCTGCCAAAGCGTCGAACCAAGGTAACCGACATAGCCCGAAGAATTGCCAAGCTTAAGTGGCAGTGGGCAGGGCACATTGCTCGCAGAACTGATGGCCGATGGGGCCGAAAGGTTCTGGAGTGGCGACCGCGTACCGGAAGACGTAGCGTTGGGAGGCCTATGTCCAGCAGTGGACGTCTTTCGGATGAAATGATGATGATGATGATGAAAGTGTCCATTTTAGTCCCTTAGGTCCATTACGTCTTGATAAGTATTATCTCCTGAAATATTTACACGTGTCTGCTTCTGTAACCTATTATTATAAATTGCATAAAATATTGCTGAGGACTATTTAAAATTACTTCATTGTTTTAATCGCGCGGGAAAAACATATTGTCACACTAAAAATGTACAATATATTGTTTTTCAGGTCATAAATAAGTCTCATGACACAAGAGAAAATATTATTGTACTAGATTTATTTTCAATAAAATAGGGTTGGATAAATAATGGTATCTTCCAAAGTTTCCATGGTAAATATTTGTAGGAATACTCCGTAATTTATGTAGGTATTATATCCATGCATATTAGTTTAGGGATTAAATACAAATAAAAAGATTACTTCTTAGCAACTGGAGTGACGTGCTTATTTATCTAAGTAGCATCATACAATTTAGACATGATAAAAGACGTAAAAGTTTGACGTAGGTAAATATAGCGTCGCTTTTCTTATGAGTTGACATTTGTAACGTAACTGCACTAAAAATACCACGATAATGTACTTTTCGGTTAAGCAGAGGTGTATCATAGGTACACCCACATATGTTTAAGTCCCTTGTAATAGGGAGCGAGCCTATTGCCATCAACCGGGCACAAATCCAAACTCCGTGTTGCTACTGAGAAATTTCTAATGGAAAATCCCAATAACACTTTGCCCGACCTGGGAATCGAACCCAGGACGTCATGCTTAGCGGTAGCGGTTGCGACCACTAAAACAACGAAACTGTCAAGCATTTATCATGGTATTTTTAGTGCAATTATGTTAAAAATGTCAATTACGTCACTTCGTAAGAAAAGCGACGATAGTAGATAAATTATGATGATGAACCTTTGTATTAGGTATATCAATTAGGGCGCGATTCCACGTGTAAAAGGCCACATATTTCGATGGGCTTTGATTCAGAACAACTTACTTATTTTCTGCTCACTTGTAATGCCATGGAACCAAGGGTAATTAAAATTACCCATGGACCCGGTAATGGGTCGACCCACCGGGACCACCGGTAACGAGTGCTACACAAACCTTCTGCAAACGACTCCTATCGTAGACAGTTCTTTTCGTTTCTTCGCCGCAACGCAATGCACACGTTCTAATTTCTAACGAAGAGATCGCCGTTTTTAGTTACATTTTCAAAAATAAAATGTTTTTCTTTTAAGTAATAAGTCGAGTCTTTATTCATGATACATTCTACATAAGAATAAATACTTACCAACACTACTTACCCGACATCAACCGTCGGGCAGTTGCCCACCAGACACGACACCCGTCTGGTCGGAGGATCCTCCCTTTTCTATAGAGGATGAGTGAACTTTACACCCTGTTCCTCATCCCTCTAAAATAGTATACTTTTGACAGTTCAATAACATTCATTGCGTTATTGTTATTTACGTTGTTGAGCAGGCACATTTTTCGAACATTTTGAAGCAATGGATTAGTAATATGCTTCAAAATAATTCAGATTGGTATTGATAGTATGTTACGCCCATAGGGTGCTAGTCATAGGTACTACGTGGGTAGGTACTACCTAGAACAAATCGCAAGGTTTAAAACAATAATAATTACGAAATAAATTTTCCGGACTTAAAAAGTGCAGTTACAACCCAAGAGACACCGTCAGTGGGCAACCCTAGTGCGTGTTTATCTACCACAATTTAGTTTAGGTATTTACTTAATTATAATTTTGGTAACAAAGTCTCATTGAGAATAAAAAAATGACATTCGTATTCTACCCACAGAGTACTTTTTAATTTGCCAAAATTGATACAAGACAAGCAAATAAATAAATAGATATGACTAGATACACAATCAAAGCTGTGAACTCGTCGAAAAAATTAGACTCACTAGAATAACACAATGACAGCCCAATGACGTAGCGCGAGTGTAAGACGTAGCTGTCACTCACACCAGCATAACAAAGTTGGCCTGGATGTTTAAGTACTTTTGCAGCGCGACACTCTATCTAAACATATATAAATAATCAAAGAGACAAGTTTTTTAAAAGTCAAGGAATATCGTCTGCAATACTTTCAAGCTTTACCACTCCTGGGCAAAGGCTCCATCCACTCCTTCCATCATTCGCGATCCCGCTTCTCCTCCTTCCAGTTTTGACGGAACTTATCCATCCAGTTCTTCCCGCCATCTCCAATACGTGGTCTCAGCGCGACACTCTATCTAGACATATAAATAATCAAAGAAACATGTTTTTTAAAACTCAAGGAATATCTTCTGAAATACTTTCAAACTTTACCACTCCTGGGTAAAGTCTTCCTCCACTCCTTCCATCTTTCGAGAGCCCGCGCGTCCTCCTTCCAGTTTTGAACCTATCCAGTTCGTCCCGCCATATCCTATACGTGGTCTACCGCGAGGCCATCTTACTGTCTCAGGGCACCAATTCTGTGCCATTTGTGCTCACGGTTTGTCTGGCATGCGGGCAGACATGTCCTGGCCTGTCCCATTTAAGTTGGGCACCCTTTTGAGCCACGTTAGCTATCTTTGTTTTGGAGTGCAGTATTACAAAGGATATCTAATGTATTTCATTTTCCGGGTTGAATATATCATCAGCAAAAAAATATGCTGCTAATGGGGGCAGGGTCACGACTATGCGTGTTAATGTATCGTTTTGATATTAAAACGATATCATTATCTGTATGGAACAACGAACACCTGCGTATTTTCGGCCTTTGTTGAAAATTACAGAGTGAAGCTATTACTAAGGCTGACTAAAAACAAACAAAACAAAACAAAAAAGCAATGTTTATGAAGCGTAAAGAAACATACATAAACCTACTACATCTTCCCATGGGGGTACACTGAAAAAAAAAAGTGTTTGTTTTAACAAACATCTTGTTTAATGTGATCACGCATCTTGACTCTATAAGAGCCTAACAAGATCTTGACTTCTGAAGCTAAGAGAACTTTGTTAAATTATCTTAGTTCCGTCAACTAAGAAATTAGTTAGTTTAATTACGGGTAGTTATTTGATTTAACTCAAATGTTGGTCAGTGTAAGCAAGATGTAATGCTAACAAGTTGCTTGTTACCATCAACTAAGATTATTATTTGATTTAAAAAAGTGAAGAAGTAAAATCAAACAAAGCATGTATGATGTAACAAAGACCGGTGATTATTCTGTACATGTCACATTGTCGATATAAATAAAATGAATTTGTTCTGGCAAATATGCTATCTTGTTTAAAGTAAATAAATAAATAGTGATTCCAAACATTTTAATGCCAACTAAGAGAAAATGTATCTTAGTTAGCTCGCATTTTTTTCAGTGTAGGCAGAAACTACAGAATGCCACCTGCTGCGATGCTTACATACTCCTTTTGAAGGTTAAAGGTTATCTAAATTAAATAAAAAACGTTTAATCGTGTCGGATGTTTTATTATTCTGTAATAAATTAATTGACTAAAATTCACTAACAAACAAAATGAAAAAGTAACAACAGCACGTATGTTACAAACTTCCCGACTTAGCTGTCTTAATATAATTATTATGAATATTTTTATTTTCGCATTAGCTGAAAAGATTTCCATTAGAGTCATCAAACACGCAAAATATTTTTTTCTTTGATCTTTATAGATTACCTTAAAACTTAATTCACTCCACAATTTAATTAATTAATTTTAGGTAAGTAACATTATTGATTAGAATATAATTTGACAAATATAATGACAATATAAATAAAATATTTTTTATTTCACATTCACTCGGCCATTGTAAATCAATATTTTATAAATCAACTGCACGTTTTTACGAAATTCACTGTTTTACTTATTATAGCAATAAACAATGAAACAAACAAAATAATAGTAACGACTGTCTGATCTGTATATTAAAAATTAAATAAGCTTCGGCAAAGAAGCGGATGTATGGCAGTTGACTCATTTAGTTAACTTTTTTGTAAGAAGTTGTTGAAAGACATCTACCGTAATTTGGAAAAAAATATGTATTACAGTAATTGGCCTAACCATTTCCTTGGTAATACCCTATTAACTAAATGTATAAAATAGAACGAGATAGCTTTGTTCGTCTATGAATTATCACAGTTTTGCGTTCAAAACGCTGTCCTGTAAAATCATGACTAAGTAGATAACCGATTATATTTTGATTTACTTTGCGGCCGTCGAAATGATCATTACACATAGCCAAAGCAAATTCACAATACTTTTCAGCATTTATTTATTTTTATTACATAAGTAACTAATGTAACCAGTTGTACAGTCGACTACAAAGAGATGTATACATTTGAAAGTTACAAAAATATATATCCTTTGATGATGTTGTCATTGTTTGTTACAAATACTTGTAGACATGATATAATAATATGACAGATTTATGTTTCAATTAAATATGCCAAATTTATGTATACAGCAAGAAGGACACTAATGTGTACGCTCTGAAATGTTAATTCGTTTCAGAGCGTACACATTACAGTGTCCTTCTTGTTGTATCATAAATTTGGCACATTGAGTGAAAACATAATAATCGTTAATACGATGTGTATAAATTATTTGTAACGAAGTATGTACACTTCTTTCAATGGGTACATATGTTTGTAACTTTACGGTATACATCTCTTTGTAGCCGACTGTACAAAATTTTGACTGACTCCCCCTTGACTGTCCCCGTTTGCCATATCCCCGTCACGGGGACTAAATTTATTTCCCGTTGTTCCCTTATCGTACGAAGTAACCCTTTTTTAAATCGAAACAGCTAGGTTAGGTTAGGTTAGAACTGTGACCACACAACGCACGAGCCGAGCGAGCGAAGCGAGCGGTGCCCCGGCAGCGGCCGGCGAGTGCCAGAAACATATTTTTGAATGTAAAACCAAACCACGGGGACAACGGGAAGTATTTTTAAATATTTAATTGAAGTACCGCTGTCCCCGTAGAACGGGGACACGGCGTACGGGGACAACGGGAATACACGAAAAATTTCACCATGAAAACTTAGGTTAATTAAATTAAACTTGAAGTGACCTGCAGCTGCTTTCTGATATTTATCATTAGGCATTATCTGAATATTTCGAGGCCATATATCCCACCCAGATGCAGCTAAATGTCAATGTTTTAATTACTAACCACACAGATTAGCCAATCTCAGGTTACATTTTCTATTTGAATGCGAAAATAAAAATACCAGTATATTTTTGTGAACGATTTAACAATTAACTTTGAGAAGGCGTAGTAGCAAGACATTGAAGATATTTGACAAATTATGTAACTTCTAGAATCGATTTCATGAATTGTATCTGTTCTATGCACGTTACGTTTCAAGGTTTTCTCTGAAGACAATATTGATGCAAATCTAAGCGATAGTAAAACTATCTTAGAATACGATTGTTCAACTAGCTTGCACGTTTTAGACACTTGTTTTACAATTAATTCTATTTCTCAGTTTCTTAGCAACGACCGTAGGTAATCATTAACCTTATTTGACAGATTAGGTATACATTTTACAGAACTCATTTGGCCCTGGATTTGCAGTAAAATTAATTACTCTGACTTAATGTTAATTGTTAAATATTCACATTAAACTTATCATTAATTAAGCGTAAACAACGTCTAGCTCGTTCCAGCTTCGAAAGCTAAAATCACACAACAAATTGTAGTCTTTTAACACTTTCTCTTAATATCAAATCTTTAACACATTTGATATTATTAGGTTTGTACCATTACTTTAGGAAAACTAAATAGTAAATGATATGAAATGCTTAAAGCCAGGAGGAAATGTCTTGATGAGGCTTACGAGTTGGATGATATTAATTAAAACTAACGTTATTCTATAACATAGGTTCAAGGAACTTAATCCTTAAAAGGTCGCTAAGTTACATGAAATGGACACAAGTGATTAATTTGTTTGAAGATGTAAAGCTTTTATCAGATATTTAGGATACAGAGGAACCATTTTAGAGAAAGATACTGAAATTCTGTAAATATTTAGTTAATATTTAACGTGTTTCCGTTTGAAGAAAACGGTTAGTTATCTTACGCATATTTGTTTTCTGTCACTATCAAAGTAACCCCCACTCACACGTGTTTAAAAACCTTTTACAATAATAATCATGATATTTTGACTACTTCCTCTCTTAGGTAAACGACTGAACACACGTGTTGTTTTTAAGATTACAAAAGGCTTCCTTTTAGATCCATCACTAAACAAGACTCTTGAATGTTTAAAGAAAAACACAATAACCATGATATGAACAATATTCATTCCTCTGGCTTTGTAAGCAAAAAATAATTTGTTTATGACCAATAACGATAATATAACAAAGACGTTTACTAACAAATTATCAATAGAGCGGTAACTTGTTGTCTGTGAAAATTTTATTTAACATTTCAAGGCGGGAAAAGTAGGCACCTTACATTTTGGTAACCAATTGAAAATGTTGCATAATTAAAATAATATACAGCAATAAAAGTAGCAAAAATATAAGATTTGGTACAAATGGAGAACTGAAAATGTTGCTTATTTAAAAAAATATAGGTACAGCAATAAAAGTAGCAAAAAAATATAAAAATTGATAAAAATGGAGAGTTTGTTCAAAAATAACTGATACAAAAGCGATCTTAACCTAATACTGATACTAACCTTAGAATGTTTAACCTATCAACAGTAATATTAAACTCATTCCTTGGAGTAACGTCTGTCCGAACATTACCAGTCCATTCATTATATTTTAACAGAATATTAAAATTGCTATAAGTGTTCATTGGCTGGGAGATTGTTACAGCTGGGTCATAAATAACTACTGTTATAATTGTTAACTAAACTGTGCCAGGGTTTGTTAAATTAGCGCGAATTTCACCAATATGGCACTGAACGCGAGCAGCACATCTAAACCACGTTCTAGATCTGTCAGTGTCAATATTCCACATTGAGGTAGGAATACTATGGAGATGGCATATTCTACTATATAAATATAAGAATAGTGATACAAATATCTACCATATCGACACAGATTTTGTTTCTTTCTAACTAATCAAAAGCTACTTAAGAAAAGAGAGACATCTAAATGTTTGTCAAGGACTTTTGTGTGCCTTCAAAATCATGTCTATGCGTGACTGGTCGCCATGTTTAGTGTCACAATGTGCTGTCAAACGATTGCTTGCTTTCTCTCTCGTACTCGCAGTAACAACCTTACGAAAGGCGGCCATTTTAAGTGCTAGTCCATAGGTTTATAAGTCAATGATATTCCACAAAAAATCAATGACACTGACAGCCCTTAAACGTAGTTTAAGTATGTGCTGATCGCATTCAATGCCATTGGTGAAATTCGCCCTTAGTAGCTAGCTGGCTGGTTTAGTTATTTTAATTCACTGTAACTGGCAGTCCAAGATAAATATTAGTGTGAATGTTTACCTAGTTAATGTAGGCTATTCCGTATGTTGGGGTAAGCCCGGCGCTGGAATATGACCGTACGAATCAAATTCTGCATCATTTTATTTTGTCAGCACTAAAGAATATTGTCAAATTCGCCTGGAATTTGATTCGTACGGTCCTATACCAGCGCCAAACTTACCCCAACATATTCTATTCTTTATTTTCAAAACATTCAAAACATTTTTTGCGAGGTGTTTTATTTAATTACTATATTATGCACTTACATTGATGTATCCTTGAACAGATTAGATTGCGACGCTGGGCTTAATGTCTATGAATCCAAGGCTCACTTGCACGGCATTGGATTTAGCACTAAACGAATTTAAAACATTATTGTATTTCTGACAATCGTTTGAAGATGACGGAGACGGCATTATGTTTTAAATAAATTTAGCGTTAAACTCATTTAGTGGTTTGTAGTGCAAGTAGGCCTAAAAATTTAACAATCCTAATTCCTTAACCAAAGCCTTTTCGATAGTCCCATTTCCCTTTGTATAATTTTACCTACACCCACTTTTCATTCACAATTCATTTATTTAAAGGATAATGTATCTACAAATTTTTCGAATACCCGGCCATTCCAGTCTCCAGCCAACGCCAACGCTACAATAATCTTACACCCGACACGGCGAATGTAATGGAAACTGATCATAATACAAGGTCAAAAAAAAATAGTTAGCAAAACTCCGCAGACGTGATGGGTTTTATGATTTTTTTTGGGGTCAACGACCGTAGATCGTATAGTAACTTGAAATATCTGTAAAAAAAAAAGAAGATTTTTTGTGCAAACTTCACAGACGTGATGGCTGATTTTGTCAACTCATACTTCAGGTAAGTAACTAAACTACCTGCCGGGGTTGCGAGTTTTTCCGAAAGGGATACCGTGGCCCTGGCACATAGGCAACGTATGTCTCACGCCCTCCCGCTCCGCCCAGACCGGGAGAAGTCATTTGATAATTTCCGACCCAAAAAAGGTTGCGAGTTTGTCCGAAAAGGATATCGTGGCCCCGGCACACAGGAAACTGAAGGAACACGGGTGGGTTTTAGTCAGTAAAAGTCTGACACGGACCCCGCTCCGCCCAGACCGGGAGAAGTTATTTTATAACTTCCCACCCAAAAAAAAGGTAACTAAACTACCAGCGATCATTACCCCAAAAAAAAATCATCATATCATTTATTTTTTTGTTGTATCATGTTAAGATAATCGACACCCAGCACGTTTGAACTAATTTAATTTGACCCTGCATACTTTATAGTCCGTATTACTATAAGACTAGGTTTTTAGACAACTTGTCAACAATCGCAGTATAATATACGTAATTTCGACATTATGAAACATAGCAACAAATATGAAATTGTAAAATTCTATAAATTAATCTATTTTTTTTTTTATGTTTACGTCATTTTGTATTTGGGTTTGTGCGTTGACGTGTTGACTTTTTAAAGGCTTTCGCAGAGAGGCACGACGCGACATTGGGACGCGACTCTAGTTGCACACTTTTTATATGTTTGTTTTGTTTTTTTTTTTAAAACGTTGCCCCACACTAGGAATTTCTTCTGTATCGTGGGTGCGTTTACAAACATTTAAATTCACATACACAAACAGCCAGACCCGAAACAACTACTTGTAGGTCATACAAATATTTTTTCCGTGCGGGAATCGAACCCGAGACACGCAGCGCAGCGCAGTTTATGAAAACTTCATGAAAATATTGTTCTACCAGAATCGCGTCGCACCGTCGCGTCGCTTCTGTCTGCGGGAGCCTTTAAATCACTTCTCCGGCGATTAAGATCCATAAATATTATGGAAATAACAATGATAGTATTTTTTTAGATTTGTATTTGACAGGGGAATGACTACATTGTCAGATTTCTTACGTTTAAGTAAGTAATAAAAAATGACGGAGATTTTACAAGGTCATAAATTCATTCTACCTAGCTTGTCTACGATGTATAGTTGCCAAAAAATAATAGGCCCGTTTTGACATTTAACTTGTATCGATTTATCGTGAGTATCGAGTACCGAGTCGTATGGGTACTTCACTAGTGAAAACGGGGCTATTATTTTTTGACAATTTTATGCATCACTACATAAATTTGTATTCGTTATTTTTACAAACAACTGCCAGTTTAAGTCAAGCTTAATACATTTTTTTTTTTTCCAAATACAAAATGAAGCACACAGTGTTGCCGACTAGAAAATCAATCACAAAAGTTCCTTCTAAAACTAAAAATCACATATTTTGTTGTTAATATTTAAACTTTCACATTTGGTTAGACAGAAATATGTTCTTAGGCTCTGTTAGACCGTATGCAGTGAATAATTTTATACTATTTGAGGAGTAAGCATTGTGTTTGTTGATCAACCTAATTAACCGAGTAAAGAATGAGAATACTGGATTACGGCCCACTCCCTCTCACAGAGAAGAGGCATAGGCACCGGGAACGGGGCGCAAGAGGGTGCACTTGCACCTCCCGGTTTTCAAAATAAAATAAAGTTATAAAAACATTCAGAACTATAAAATTATCCGAAAACGCTTAACACAATAGAGAACTTAACCTATTCGAGGCGAGTTCCCGTCAATTCTAAAGCTTCTGTGCATTAGTCGACAAAGTACCGAACTCCTACTTTCGAAAATCTAATCGACCCTGCTAACATTATAGAGCTTGCTTCGCTCGCTCTTGCATCCTAATCTATCTTAATTCTTAAGCTTTCCGTATGAATGGACAAAAATAAAACCTATCCCATCCAAAGCGGATGCAAAAATTATCGAGCTCGCTTCGCTCGCTCTTGCATCCTACTATCTCTTAATTGTTAAGCTTTTCTGCATAAGTCCATAGAGTTACTTCTTGTATGAATGGACAAACGATAACCTAACATAATCCGAAATGAACTGCAAAAATGATCGAGCTCGCTTCGTGGAGCTGATGATGCATCCCCCTGAAAATAAGCTTGCCGGCGCCCTTGAGAGGAAGCAGCAGTGGGAACATTAAAGACTGATTATGATATTATACAACAAACTAAACTACTCAACATCACAATTCTCCGGTTAAAGGCAGAAAAAGATTACCTACAATCTTACTAAGAGTAGGTAAGTTACATGTAAAACTGTTGACGCAATGTTTTCAAATTGCACAATGTTAAATTATTAAGTGTTGATTATTTAATTACCCGGAATCGTATCGGGTCAAGTTAGACCCACCAGATTTTTACGTAACTATCTACTTTCAGGATTAATATATTCCATAAAAAGGGGATTTCCTATAATTATGGCGACAAATTCATGTTTCAAGTGTACAAAAATGTTAGATACCTAGATTTTAAGCAACCAACACAATGCTTACCGTACCGCGTGTAACCTAATGTAATATAAAACTGGCTAATAAACGTATCAAATTATTATAAAACCTCACACAGTCAATATGTCCTATGCCTACACACCTAGGTAATATTCTCTCATCGACCGGAAATATTACAAAGCCTCGATGTGATTAGAAACTTTTGGTGCGGTCTTGTTTGTCCCGGGGAAAAATAATATCCCCTGTCAAAATATAAGAAACATTTTTTTTTAAACTAGATTTCTAATGAAGTCGTCTACTCAGTAAAATTTTAGGCTGTAGCAGAAAGTACTTAAAAGTTTTTTGAAGGCAATCATAAACATTTAGTTTGAATTGTTTACGTTTGAATTGTATGCATCAATATGTAAGAATACCAAACACGCACCAAAAGTTCCCATCAGTCCTGCTATAAACAAAACTCAACTAAATTAACTACACAATATTGTAATATCAGAAGCGATTCTTATTTTACATTTTCTTTTCAAAAAAGCACAAACTACTTCACTGTTTTGACTTGGCCGTCCTACACAATCAAAAATGCTTTAGCATTAATGTCTTTCTAAGTTATTATTAGCTGCCATATTTAGGAGAATCTTATAACATTGTAACAGTTAACAAGTCAAAAATATATCTTTGATATACTTAGCTCAATAAGTTAATCAACTAAACTAGCCAGGGAATGAGATTTTTATTTAGTTTCTATTCAATAACACTTTTGCTTGTCAAAGATTTTTAATAGCAAATAACAAGTCACCAAGCCATTAAAGGTCAAACATTGACCGTTTTTTACTCCTATCTACTCTTTTCTTTTCTACCTTTCAAGTGAAGCGAAGTCAGAACAGTGACGTAATACTTACAATACTATCAACGGTTTAATTTTCTTAGTCTGATGAATCTACGTTTTCAGTTTGTGCGAATTTCAGGAACACTTGCTCCAATGTCGTTTGACTGAAGCTGTACTCTACTATGTTTAATTTTTCTTTCGCTGTAAATAAAACAATGTTAAAATTATATTATGTGGTGTATTATTATAAGTCATCCTTTAAATTAAACTTGTACAATTACTCTTTCCTGTAAAGGTAAGAGAAAAACTTCTCGACTGTCATGGCCAATCAGAGAATTTAATGGCGCCCAGCATGGGACCGTTGAATTATCTCCAATCTGTTAGAAAAACTAGCCCAAACGAACAGACATAATTATCTATGAAGAATTATCTTCACCACTCAATTATATTCTTTTTCAGTCTTGCTGACCAACTAGAGCCAAGTTCATTTTTGGCGCCCAGCATGGGACTATAAGATAAGGTTACGGTCCTTTATCTGTTGGAAATAACAGTTGTTGCAATTTTCGGAACAATAAGCTATGAAATGATGAGCTTTACACACTACACCAGTTTCTTCTTTACTAATATTGATCAACTGGATGAAGGAAAAAAAATATTGGCGCCCAACATGGGACCAGTAGATTAGCATACGGTCTTTTAGCATTTGCTAGAAAAAAAAAGCATGCATCGCTGGAAACAATACTTTATGAAATGATGAGCTTTAGTCACTTCACTAACCTCTCATACTGACAACCTAGAACTACATTTTGATTGGTGCCCAACTTGGGACCAGTAGTAAAACTTACCGTCCTCAATCTGCTGGAAACACCTGGCGAGGCTGGATACAGCAGATTGCGGCACGGAGAACACTAGCCTCTCCGCGAAGCTCTCTTCTAAGACTGCTGCCGGGAATATCTGGCCAACTAGAGCTATCACCGCTTCTGAGTTTGCACCGCCACCACCGGACTCCGTCCTGCGAGAAACGATTATTCATTCAAAATTCAAATTCATTTATTCATTTTGTGAACATAGGGTAAAAAAATATATAGATGTTTAAAAATATTCATGTTGTTTGAAAACTATAATATAGTTTTCAAAAGCTATGCACTATTATGAATAATAGCTAACAGACTGTTCAACAATAAAATACAAAAAAATTAAACTGCTAATGTAACAATGTCATCCAAATATAAAAAACAATGCTTATGTTGCTCTTGTGAAGAGAATGTTGAAAGGAAAAACGTTCTAAAGGGCCTCTGTCCTAAAAATCGTGTGGCTAAAGCGACGTTTGTTCAAAAAACATCGGAAAACCGTCGCATTAGAATCTGGAATCTTACAATCTGGGACATACCTACATTTTTACAAATGCCAAAGCGCCAAAAATTGGCTCAGATTGTCTTGAACTCATTTTGGCCCAAAAGGCGCTTTAGCATTTTATCCTTTCCACTGACGATATACTTTAAACAATAAAATAGAGGTAAAATAATTGATTAAATTAAAATTATCATATGATTACTACGGGACACTTTTCCATAAATTCCATAATAATGTATTTAGGATAGCCTAGTACTAGATTTTTGTATCGGAATATTTAAATGTATGTTATAGGTACCGGTGATGCTGCAGTCTCGGCGGCGGTGGTGTGCCGGCTACCAGTGGCGTGTGTATACTAGCGTCCACCGCTTCCGCCTCCCCCTCAGCTTCTGCGCACACTGAGCCCGCACCCGAACCAGCTGCCGAGAGAACGAGTCATATGAGCGACGGTATCCCTGACCATCGGTCTTCTGGTCTTCAATGAAAATCAAAATGGTTTATTATTTTAACAAGTAAACCTTAACAACTAGTGATTGAAGCCTCCTTTTAAGCAGATATGCCTGTGTTAGGAGACTCCGCTCTTCCATAACTTAATAAATATCATTTACTTGTTTTATGCAAAGGTAGGACTAAACCTTTGCATAAAACAAGTAAACGATATTGACGATAAACAAGTGAACGGTATTTTTTTTTACATTTTTAATCAAAGTCGGAAACTATGTGACCTAAAAAATAAAAAATAAATGTTTGAGAATGTGCAAACAGCGTTCTTTTATATGATACCCCACATGCCCAGTAGCCCCACTTCAAATTTTTAAGACTCCCTTTCAGTCCCTTTGGCAAAAAATATTTTTTTTTATTTCTTTCTTCTTTGCAAAATAGTTGGGCAAACGTCATCTAAAACTATTCTAAATTTCAAGTTGATAGCATAAGTAGTTCTTGAGATATCCAGGTGTGACAGACAGACAGACAGACTTAGTCTCACCATAAGGGTTCCTTTTTACCATTTTGGTACGGAACCCTAAAAAGAGAATTAAGGCTGGTTTTCCTGTCACGCTGACCGCACGCGGATGATCAGCGCTGATGGGTCAATATGCTATGTAGTAAGGTAGCGTTTCTGAGTAATGCTGACCGCTCAGCTACTACATACCCATCAGCGCTGACCATCCGCGTGCGGTTAGCGTGACAGGAAAACCAGCCTAAAGATAAACATGCAGCACGTACGCAGGCATGCGAGTGTGTGAGTGAGAGTGAGTGACTGTGTGTGAATGTGATGATGCGTGAATGTGAACACGATTGAATCATGCGTGAGGTTAAAGGCTTCTACATACCAGCGCGACTTGTCGCGCGACGCGACACGGCACAAAGGCCCCGCGTGTCGCGGGACGAGCGGTGCCTTTGTGTCGCGCGACAAGTTTGACGGCACGGTTGGCGCAGTTAGTTAAGCCATTGACTGCTGCGCTGCGTGTCGCTGGTTCGATTCCCGCACGGAACAAATATTTGTATGACCTACAAGTAGTTGTTCCGGGTCTGGCTGTTTGTGTATGTGAATTTAAATGTTTATAAGCCTTAATAAGGCAGAGAGACCGGCATTGATTGGGTATAGGGTTATATTTTATTCCAGCAGCGCCTCCGTGTATCATATGTAAGTGCTTTTATCCAATTAGTTCATTTCTTTTTAAATTCACTTTGTTTCATTTTATACAAGTAAATCTCTTTGTTAGGTCTATTGTATTTGTATAGCTGAGCTGAGCGTTTTTTGGATTGTGTACGGGCGAACTTGGTTTTAGTTTGAGGAACTTCTATTATTACAGAACTATTATATCTTTTCTTCTTTTCAAGGTTAAGCTGGGGTCAAAAGGCAGAGTTTTGTGTTTCTTTAGAGCCGTTCTAATTATGTATAGTTTTCGCACAGAGCGTAAACCGCTCATTTAATAAAGACTGTGTAGGATAGGTATCTAAGGTTTTTAAAATAAATTCGTTTTATTAGAGCCCGGTGTCCCCGCTCAAGGTCTATGAATTTAGTCTTAGCCGAACCCCCCCAAATGGTAATGTAGTACATCAAGACGGACTGTACTAAACCTAGATATGTATATATCGTTGAGTACATTCCTGGGGGTATTTGTGCTGGTGGGTACTTATACCTCAGCGTTTTGAATATCCAGCTCAGTTTTCTGGTTTTGTTAGTGACCTGTTCAAGATGGGGGTACCACGATAGTCTCTGGTCAACAATAACACCAAGATATTTAGTTTGCGATACTTTGACCAGTATTGGACATTAACAGTTATTAGCATCATTACACGAATGAATAAAATGGGAAAGGCTTTTGAGTTAGCCAAAATATTGTAGCAGTTTGTAGAAGAGTTTCGCATTATTTACGTACTTGGTCTTTTGCAGGTACTATTTATGTAGAGAAGAAAGAACATGTAACTTACCCTCATCTGCTTCTCCTAATGATGGCGAGTTTTCATTCGATCTGAGCGGCGATGGTGACATTGACTCTGACTCCATCATCTGATTATCGAAACAAATTGGTGTTATTTTTGGAGAAAAAATTAAAATCAATTTGCCTGAAGTTTTTCTACCGATGTTCGGGTCGAGTTCCAGTCTAACTGGCTGTAACTGAATACAAGTGTTTTACGTAAAGCAACTGCCTATCTGACCTGACTTCCACAAGCCAGTAACGACAGTAACTGAGTAACACGATACTCCTTGGTAAGGCTGGTGGTCAGACTTTTGGTCCTCCGACTACCCGTAACGACTGTCAAAGATCTATGAATGACATTCGGGACCGCTTAACGTGCTTTCCGATGCACGGAGGGGTCTCGATATGAAATGGATGGTCACCCATCCACGGGCCAACCTCGGCAAGCGTAGCTTAACCTTCGATCGACCCGTGCAGCTGCTATTATTTAACCACTGTCTCGAATCCGTGGGAATATCGGGATAAAACGTAGCCTATATGTTAATCCAGGGTGTCAGCTACCTTGGACCCGAGGTGGCGGCGCGTAGTGTTCCACGCGCGCCCCTTTCAGTCGTCGCAGGGGGTCAAACACCTAACCCCCCTTCCCCCCTCCCCCAGACTTGAGGTGGCCCGCAGAGGCGGGTCGGCACTATCCGGGGATTGCGGAAGTAATAATAGATCCCAAGATCCCCGGTGCAAGTGTGGGAGGGGAACACTGGGGTGGTTTTTAATCAGCAAGAGTCTGACAGGCCCGCCCGAGGGCGGAGGATTTTCCACTCCGTGAACAAAAAAAAATGAGTGTCAGCTACCTCCATACAAAGTTTTATCAAAATTGTTCAAGCCCTTTGATCGTGAAGAAGTAACAAACACACACACTCACAAAATTTCGCCTTTATAATATTAGGGTGATGAGCCGAGAAATATAAAGCAAAATAAATTGTTACAATATTGAGTGATGGAGTACTGGCGCCTATCGTGGGACCTGTCTACTCAGGGAAATCCGAAAACATTAAATTATTTACTTAACAATAGACGCCGGACGTAAAGAATAGCATCATCCCATTTCTTCCCGCGGGTGTCGTAAAAGGCGACTAACACTCAGTTGCAGAAACGATCTTTAAATTTTAAAGACTACATTAAACACTAATGTAGCATTAAATCATTGCACAAAACCATTTTTTATTTTATTTTAATGCTCCATTAAATTTAACTAATGAAATGTCAAACCTAATGAAACCGGCCATTTTAAACACTTTTACGTTGCACGTAACTTCATTAGCGCCCATTAGCAGGTGGTGAACTTTAAGTATGACATTTCAGATTTTTTAATTTTAATGGGCCGAAAAGCATCCATTAAAGAGCAACATTAGTGTTTTCTACGGTACTTGAATGCATTTCTGTAATTGAAAGATGTCTTTAACCAGTCTTTCGTCATTATCTGATTCTTATTTAGTAGATTTACCTCGCCGTCGAATCCCAGACCGAGTGAATTTATTTTTAAAACATGATGGAGAAGAGTTTCGTGTAAGGTATAGAATTTCCAAGGAGGCAGTTCTTCAAATTTGTAACCTACTTGATTAAGATTTTGAACCAGTGACGCAAAGAAATAAATCCATTAATGGCCTGACACAGCTTTAATATGTTTGAGATTTTTCGCCACTGGATATTTCCAGCAAGTATTGGGTGATTTATTAAACATAAATAAATCAACAGTTTGTCGGAAACAGGTTGGGTCGGGTTGTTTGTCAGTTTGTTTATACAAAAAGTATCCCGTGAACTAGTAAAATTAAGCCACCTCTATATTAAAATGCCAGACCGGACGGAACTACGTAGAGTTGCAGAAGGTTTTTATGAAATTGATGTATTTCCACGTATGGCAGGAGCTCTAGACTGCACACATGTTAAAATTATTAGAATAAGGGGGATGCGCTACGGTAGCCCACGAAATTCAAACTTTATTACGTTTTTTGTAATTTGCAGGTCAGTAAAGGCTTCTACATACCAGCGCGACTTGTCGCGCGACGCGACACGGCACAAAGGCCCCGCGTGTCGCGGGACGAGCGGTGCCTTTGTGTCGCGTCGCGTCGCGCGACTAGTCGCCCCGGTATGTAGAAACCTTAACACGTTGTATGTTGATCTAATTATGATTCGCGGCCATAACCAATATGGCTTTACAGAATTATAATCATTAGAATATGAATCAGAAGTATAAAATTTGCAAAAAACGTTGGTAATTTTGAATTTCGCGGGCTACCTTAGCGCATCCACCTTAAACCAGATTATTTAAACTAGATTAAACCACAGAGTACACTGAATACACATAAATCAACTACATTTACTTTATTTTATGCTAAAATTGTGGTGTACTTGTACGTACGGATAATAACAGAACGCAAATGTTCACTCTTTTCGTTCAATATGGTAATTTGTTCCTGGCAATATTGTTTAAAGTCTTCTTTAACTAAAGTGGCATTAAAAATGTCTAATGCCATCTAAAATTTGTTTGTGCAACTTCATTAAAGTAATGAATTTATTAGCGATAATGCTGCTTTATGTAATGAAGTGTTAATGGTGAGCTTTCTGCAACTGAGTGTAAGGGACTTACTAGAGAATGGGCAGTAGCATTCTCTATGCATTTTAACACCATACTTCGATCACCAACCCGAATGCCAAGCATGGTGATTATTTAGATGGCATCACAGTTTTTCTGACATTTCTTCGCAAAGCCTCTCTATAGTAAGTATCTTAAATCTCTTTGAGGAAATTATTCTCCGATGCAAAACTGAATATGTATTTTATCAAATAGTTCAGGTATTCATTCCATTGTATTACAATAAAACTAAGGATTAATTTTGGGATAAGAAACTGACAATCATCATGAGACAAGGTTGCTAATGTTACTTACCTGCTTTTGAATGCTTTGCCCAATCTTCATCTCCAACGTGTATCCCGCACCGTACAAATTCTTCAAGTGTTGTGTTGAGCCAATACATCTAAAGAAAAGAAAAAACAATATTTTAAGTTGTTTTTAGGACTTGCTAATCGAATCAAAGGTTTGTTTGGTTACCTAAGGCCACCTTTGACCATGATGCCGACTCTGGAACATAAAGCATCAGCCTCTTCCATGGAATGTGTCGTTAGTATAGCACCTTTTTTGCCCTGCAACGATAAAAAACTTAGTTCACCACACGGATTTTAATACGGACTGCCAGAAAGCTATTAACGATTTTTGCCTGAAATTAATTTAAAATGGTAGTAGGTAACGTCTTTAAGAAACACATCAGTTCCACTTTGGGGTACCATAATGAATGTCCGGTACACCCTGGACCATCATCCCTGAATCCCTGCTAACCACTTTGTCTGCCTTATTGACTTTTACGTACTTGTATTTTTATCACAGCATAATATGAGTTATTGCTAAATACTTACTTAGTTCAGGCTGATACGAGAGAGGAAAAAATCTGCTTAGGGCAGGTTATTTTTTTAAGAGCCAAGTCTTTTCATTTTCACACGCTCATCCCATTTAGTTCATAAAAAAACATAGCACCAAACATACTGAAATAAACAAATGCAGTTGTTACGGCCCCGCCGCCACCAGATAGCGCACGGCAGAAATTATCATCGCCATGCCTGCGTGTAGCCATGCCGGCGGGCTGGCAGAGCTTTGGACTTCGCGCCGCTAGGGGCGCCAGTGGTCGTCCGACCATAGCATCGCGAACGTCGCTCATATTACTTTTCTCATAGTCATCAATCAGAGTTAATCAGATTCAGAATCCGTCATCATAATACACAAGATTGTACCAGTGAACAGTTCATTATATCGAAGCCTTAATCACTATACACAGCAGTTTTAATATGAAGATATTTTACAATTATTAAAAGTTAAATAAATGTTAAATCTACAGCAAAGCTATAAGTGTTAGATAGTTTTCAAATGTTCTGTAGGTCATTCTTAGAATACTTTTTTCAAAATGTTGTTCGTAGGTCTTAGGGTCAGGCATCTGCGCCTTGCAGACAGCACACACAGGACGAGGGCTTTCTGTGCAGTTTTCTTCTGGTCACTATGGCCTTGCTGTTTCTTCATTTTGGACTGTTTCTCTGCAGCTTGTAATCTTATGTTTAGTCTTACCTGGAAGCTAGCCAGGATGGTGTCCCAGAGGAACCTCTTGCTCCTCGGGTCCATGCCGGTGGAGGGCTCGTCCAGCAGTACGACGCGCGGACTGCCCACCATCGCCAGCGCGAACGACAGCTTGCGCCGCGTGCCGCCCGAGCATTCTTCCGCGTTCTTACTCGCGTGCTCCATTATCTGTAGACCGTTTAGGTACGCATCTACTATCCTGTGTACAAAGGTAGATTGTTAATTGACTGAAAATAACTAGAGGGCTCAATTGGCTGACAGATTTTCGCTCCCTACAAATTTTTGATTGCCACCATGGTTAAACGATGAGCGTAAACGCATGAGCAATACATCCTTAGGCGAATCGTGCAAACTAATCTCACGTGGACGTCGTGGAACTGTCCTCGTGTAAACATGATTTGATTTCGGGTCTAGGTTTCGGACATTCGTGTGTCTGTTAAGGCGACGATAACCGACTTTTAATGATTTTATACTGAAGATCAAGTCTAAACGAGTAGTGTTAATGATTTGAAAAAAAATATATGTTATATTAGAGCATTTTTCAATAACTTAATATGTGAATTTTTTAGATTATGTTTATATTACACAGTGAAATTAATTTGTAAAGTTATGTCTAACGCGGATAAAAAACTGAGAATGACGCAAAATCTACCAAGCGTATTTTTCTGAAACCTTCACCAATTTATATATCATTTAATTATTGATCTTTTAATATACGCGTTTTATTAAAATAACATTTGTTTTGTGTATAATAAATTAATAATGTGTCAAATTGGGGATAGCGCTCCTTGATGGGCGAGTCCTATTACTGGCTGAACGTACCACGCGTTGCGTGAGCTCAGTACAGAACACGCAAGCTAACCACTAAAGGTCACTGGCATATATCTGAGTTTTATGTTAATTGTTGTATGATTTAATGCATAAACTTTAACTTCAAATAAATGGGTATCCACAATTTATTTGACGTTTATGCATTCCGTCTCTCATCTTTCACAACCCGCATCATTTGACCAAGGCATAGTATAGTTAATCTACCGAGGCGTGTCCGCCTTGCTGACGCCCCGGATGGCGGCGTAGCACTCGATGTGCTCTCGGATGGTGACGTTCTTCCAGAGCGCGTCGTGCTGCGGGCAGTAGCCCAGCATCATGAACGCGGACGTTTGCGAATCGTCGATGTTCTGACTGCCCAGCATTACCTGCGAGAAACACACTTTTATACAAATTGAGATCTTAAAAACTATTTTCATTACATTATTTTGCAGGGACCTGACGCCTGAGATACTGCATAGCACAACAAAACATCAACCAGGGCCCAAGTCGGCTATTTTTATAAATTCAGTCATTCCAACACGATCCCATTGTCATGCCATTGTCATTTTGAAAAAAGTTCGTAATCTGCTAAATTCATAATGGTCGATCATTGGTCGGTCAATGTTCTCGTAATAGAATTGTGATATTATAATGGCATTGTCGTATTGCCATTATTATAAAACCCATTAGTAGAATGTCATTCATTTGTCATTATGTACGAGATTACCAATAAATGCAATTTCAATGTAGTGTCAGTGGCCGACCACTGGAAAGTCATAATGACGCCATTATAATAGTAGATTACCAAATTTGTCAAAATCAACAAATATGAAATCAATGATCGACCATTCTGACACTATTGTAATAGCAGACTTGAGGCCATCAACAGTGACTAAACTTCCCCTGTACCAAATCGAAGTTGTACACAAACTTTTAACTTCCAGATAGAAAAAAAAAAATGTAATTCAAAATATTATTATGAGAAAAGAAACGACACTCACACTGCCATGTGTGGGCCTCTCCTCCGCCGTGATGATCTTCATAGTGGTGGTCTTTCCCGCGCCGTTGTGTCCTAGGAGGCCGAACACCTCTCCTCCCTCCACGGCTAGGCTGAGACGTGCCAACCCCACGAAACGGGACCGCACGTGGGATGCTGTTTCTTCTTGATGTGACCAGCAGGAACCACCACTGCCCGTGCCTCGCACTTTGTATTCTTTGCGCAAGTTCTGAAAAACAACATGTTTACTGAGCTATAACCATAAGCATCGTGAAAAGGTCAATAGTGATAGTGTTGGGTTTTGCTTTGGCTTCCACTATAAATCCCGCCAAAAACTGCCAACGGCTCATCTCACACAACGGAACGAGCGGAGACTGCAACGCCGTCATTGCATGCGCCCAAAACTTACAAAAACTAACAAAACCTGAGTGCCTGAACCATAAAACTTCCCATTTAGCACGGCCAAAACCTTGTGAAACCCGTAAAACTATCAGCCCGTCCCGGGATGAATCGGAGCAGCTTCAACATCCTTTGCGCAGAGCTGGTCGGCGGCGGGTAAGTGAGGCCACATTTCAAATCTACTCAAACTCAATACAGATAGGCTACTCTGAATTAAAAACACGTTTTCCTAGGAGTAGATATAAAGGCAAAAAACGATTGGAATAAAATGAGGTACTGAAGAACCCAGTTCTAACCCTGCGGTGAAACTGCACATGGTTTCGACCTAAGAGCAACCTAACTACCTAAAGCAGTTAAACCAACTAAGTACACATTGTAGAATGCAAATAAAGTATTGAGTATTGAACTGGTTATCCACTTAAGTTGGTTTTGTTATGGTTGGTTTGTAATTTTTTTTCATGTTTCTTTTACAAATAAACCGATTTATTTTTATTTTTCTCTCTTGTTAATGAAAGCAACTGTGTATGATTGAATAAAACTAAATATTTGATAGTGAACTAATTGTGTGTGTCAAATGCCTGACAGGAAATTATAAATAATTAATAGGTTGACGTGTAATGAATGAGCTTTGTGCTAAGAAAAGTAGTATATTTGTTATCAAAATGTACATAAAAAAACTGCTGCTTTAAATGAAAAAGGGGAAATTAATTAAAAATCTAGGTCAAATGTTCTTTTAAATGCAGTATTGTGTTGCCTTTGTGCATGATCGTTTTAGTAAGGGTATGCCAATTAATATCGACGACTGGTAAAGATATCAACATAAGTTCACGTACATGAACCACTAAGGGCGGCGCGCTGTGCGTGGGCTGCTGCAGTATGGTGTGCACGCGGCGTCGCTCGCGCCGCACGTCCTCGTCCTCACATGCCTCACCGCCCACCTCCTGCTCCGCGTCACCGCCACTCTCTGAAGTGCTTTTCTTGCGCTAGGTAGAAGGAATAGTAGATTATTAACCAAGGGGATAAAGCAGTGTCTTCTGTCGCGGGTGACGATTTAAATCGCGAGCGTAACGAAGGACTTGAGGTTTACTCCCGAGCGTAGCGAGGGGATTTAAGACGAGTCCTGAGTGTAGCGAGGGATTTAAGTTCACCCAAGACTAAGACAGCTTTATCACCGAGGAAAATACTCTACTTTTCGTACCAGTTGCGAAAAAACTAACACAATGATAATATGAGATAAGCATTTTAGAACATTAACTTATTTATAAAAATAAATTTAAAAAAACTTAACGTTTATGTATTTGAAGAAAACAAAAACGAGGCAAATTCCTACACTAATATTTTTTTGTCGGAAAAGCAAAGGCATCAAGCTCATACGGCCTCGTCGGTTTTCGTAATTTTATTTAATAATCATAACTGCATAATAAATGCGTATTCCTTTTTCAAAAAGATGTATAATGCTTTATATACAAACTCAATGGTGTAAACACAGATGTAGTTCAATATAAAATTCGGTAAGTATTCCTAATTTAAATCACATTCTCCCCCTAGAGGATGAATGAAATTCAGTACAATTTTCTTTCTCTGTTTTTAACAGATTAAAAATGACTATTGTTATGTTCGCTTTTTATGGCATAGAATGTCACTTTTTTGAGCAAGTGGTACGAAAAGGAAGATTTAGTGCTTCTTCCTCAATATCTGCTTGAAAAACGTTACACCGAAACGGTAATTTCTGAAAGAAAAAGGAACAGCTGGGACTGTGATTCGTTAAAACTAAGCCAGGTGACGTTTTGCCAGGTGAAAAGATCTGGCGATCAGGGGGCCTAAAATGGACGCTTTGGCAGAATCATAATATGATAATATTATGAATCATATTAAAATTCGTAAAATGGTCACAAACTGACAATTCATAATATGATCTGCGTACAATTCATATCCCATCATTCACATTCATCGTGTACAATTTGTGTAGGTACTACAGTCACTCACCGGACATATCCTGCCACCAGACTTGAGCCGGTCAGCAGCAAGCAGTGCGGCGCCAGAGACCGGCACATGGAACAACATGGCCGCCACCAACACCCACACCTCCGCCGTGAAGTAGCTGCTGAGTGGCGGCGTCGTGCACAGGTCGCGGAGGTTACAGGTTAGGTACACTCTGTGGATCACGAAATCATGATTTATAGCCATGGATGGGCAAACCTTGTTTGAATGGATGAAGACTGTATCAAGAAAGAGACATACCTATCAACGTAGTAAATGATTGCGTAAGGTATGTACATCACATCCAGGAAACTGAACGCCAGGTGCAAGTAGAACGCGATGTCGCTACCTGAAAACAAAAGGCACAGTTCAACTCCCAAGAAGATTTAGAGGCATGAGGAACAGGGTGTAAAGTTTACTCATTCTCTATTAAAAAGGGAGGATCCTCCAGCCAGACGGGTGTTGCGTCTGGTGGGCAACTGCCCGACGGTTGATGTCGGGATGTTGTATATATGCTAGTCGCGTGGTAAACTCTGCTTGCGCGATGCAGGATTTTGCGTGACGTCAGCGTTTCGCATGTGGCGATGTTGATGCCGCTACAAAGACAAGCCTCGACGATTACAGACAAGCAAGTAGTCCGTTACGAGTGGAGGCACGACGCCCGCCACTGCTGGTCGTACCATCAGCCAGGACTAACTTGCTGGCCAAAACCCCTCTGACTCAAGCAATTCGCACCATCAATTATATTCAGGTCGAAATTGATATATTTACATGTCACTGGGGTGAATTCGCAAAAGTACGTTTACACTTTGCTACGAACTCGAATCGTATGATATATGATCGTGAGATGTATTTTGGGCTTTAATTTTAATTTTGTGTGTGTGACTTGGCTATCGCATGTAATTATAGTTTTAAGGCATTTAAGTTAATAATAAAAAACGTCAGGTTGACAGCACAACGAACATCGTAATTTCGATGAATTTTATGAAAATCAATTGAACATTTCGTATTATAGTGTTAATGGTGGATGCTAATCAATGATCTGAGCTCATAAAAAAGGCGTTGCAGTTTGCAGATTCTCACACAGGCTCATAACCACGAAAGGAAAGAAAATTAGTTTGGTTGCTGTCAACGGATACGGTGAAGTGGACTATACATACCTACTCACCCAAAATATAATATATGTGACTTGTATATCTACCTACCTATCTATCATTTGTCCTTGGATTGAAAATTATAAAATAAATATTTTAACCGACGCGACGCTGTCTCATAGCAACGGTTGCCAGGGCTCGCCGAAATATCATACGGCGGCGCGGCGCGGCGCCCCAGGCCGCCGGCGCGGCTTGACTGCGCCGCTGTCATCGTGCTGCCGTCAAGTTGTGTCAATTTTTTTTAAGTCATTTTAGTTATGTTTATTTATATTTTTATTTTAGCTTCTTAACTTGTTTTACGTGTATATAAGGAACAAATTCTGTAAGTACCCATTTATGCTGGTCAATGACGTCAGTAGTGACGCCGCACGAAGCGCCAGTCAACCTTCCACATCGCTGGATGGCCTAGTGAGATGCCCTTATTGTCCCCAAGCTCGCCTTTTTAAAGGTGAACGAGGCTTGAAGGTACATTTGGGCAAGAAACACAAACTCCACAATGTGCCTTCATCATTCCCGACAATACCCAGTTCCCTAACTCCCGATTTACCTGCTCAACCCTTTTGGAAAAACCTTGCAAAATTAAAAAATTCAACTCCAGTTTTGAAGAGAGTTCCTCGTGGCGCGAGACCATCCGTGGCTTCATGTTTAGCGCGTTGTATCCGCCTCGTCACCCGAGAGAACTCTCAAAGTGCTTGGGAGCAATTAATCACCTTCCCGTTTAGAATTCTACATGTTCAAAAAAAATAAGAAAATGTTAACCGCACAAATCAAGGATAATTGTAACATTTCGGCCCAATGTTTCGACTCTAAATTAACAGCCCACCTCCCCCAAAGCGGTTTATTGCACCATGTAGAGTCTAAACTAGGCGAGGGTGATATCAGAGGTGCAGCTAGGATCATCTTTAGCAGCGATGTGGTTGCGCCGTACTCACCAGAGACACTTACAGCTCTGGAGAGCAAACATCCCGCCCCGGCAGATGACCTCTCCTTCCCTGACTCACCCGATCCGGAATACAACTCACTTGAAATTACAGCTGAACAAGTATGTGCGGCCGTCTGCTCCTTCCGAAGTGGCTCCGCCGGCGGCCTCGACGGCTTGACTCCTCAACATTTGAAGGACCTAATTTGTTCAGGTGCCGGGGAGGCTGGTGAGTCCCTTTTGAAGGAGCTGACGGCCCTCATTAATCTCATGCTCTCCGGCAATGTGAACGAAGCCGTCATTGATATCTTGTATGGGGCAAATCTATGCGCCCTGCGCAAGAAGGATGGCGGCATTCGTCCCATTGCCGTAGGGTCCACCTATCGTCATATCGCAGCCAAAATTTGCTGTGCTTTTTACAGAGAAACACTGGCCAGCAAGTTCCAGCCCCTACAGCTGGGCTTCGGATCTAAAGGGGGCTGTGAGGCTGCGGTACACGCTTTATCCACCTTCCTCAATAGTGGTAAAGGTGAGGTCATCCTTAAGGTTGACATTAAGAACGTTTTCAATTCCGTAAACAGGGACACCTTGTTGACAGAAGTTCAAAAAGAAATACCCAAAATTTACAGTTTTCTTTATCAATGTTACCGGCATCCCTCTAAACTACTTTATAAAGACAACCTTTTGAGATCAGCTGTTGGATGTCAACAAGGTGACCCCCTTGGGCCAGTAATTTTTAGTTTGGCAATAAATCCAATTATTCGACAACTAAATTCTGAATTCAACGTTTGGTATTTGGATGACGGAACCCTAGGAGGTGATGTAGACACAGTCATAAAAGATTTAACTTTTTTAAAAGAAAAAATCAGTTCCATTGGCCTTGACCTTAACTTTTCAAAATGTGAAATTTATCTTCCCCAAACCACTGACAGACAGACTACCATAGCAAAATTTAATACAATAGCACCAAATATCAAAATTACGGAAAAAAATTCTCTTCACCTCCTGGGCTCCCCAATTTTTGACGAATCCTTTCCAACTTTCATTGAGGAGAAAATACAAAATTGGAATGATGTCTCGGAAAGACTTTTTAAAATTAACATCCATTCGGCCTTCACACTCATTCGATACTGTTGTTTTGGACCAAAATTTACTTATAGGTTTCGCTCCTCACATCTATGGAGACATCCACAACTTTTAGAAAAAGTTGACCAAATTATTAGGAACACACTAACTTCTATCCTAAATGTGGCCCTGGACGACCGAGCGTGGCAGCAAGCCACAATCCCATTCACCTGGGAGGTCTCGGCGTCCGCAAAATTTCAAGTATCAGTTTACCGGCCTTCATCTCCTCGGTCCACAGTACTGATAAATTAACCAGGAACATTTTATCTTCCTCACTGGTTGATTTTGAGGTACCGTGTTTGACCGACGCTTTGAACGCTTGGAAAATGGCTTGTCCCAATACGGATTTGCCAGACAACCCGTCCTCTCAGAGACAGTGGGACGTGCCGCTCTGCAGTGTTATTCGGAATACCCTGATAAACTCGTCACTTAATACTGCTGAGCGTGCCCGTCTGCTGGCTGTGGGAGAATGGGAGTCAGGTTTATGGCTTCAGGCGCTACCGTCATCCACCATAGGCACTATGATGGATGACTCATCGTTTCGGCTCGCTACGTGTCTCCGCTTGGACGCACCTTGTGTTGCTCCGCATCGGTGTCATTGCGGTGAAGCCGTCGACGGTCTCGGACACCATGGCCTGTCCTGTTGCAGGAGCGCAGGTCGCATAGCTCGGCACGCCAGCATCAACGATATTATTCGTCGAGCCCTTGTCACCGCCGGCGTACCAGCGGTATTAGAACCAAACGGATTGGTACGTGACGATGGGAAGAGACCAGACGGCATGACGTTATTGCCTTGGAAGGTGGGTAGGCCTCTGGTGTGGGACGCAACCTGTGTCGACACCCTTGCGCCATCTCATATTCCAAGCACAGCTGGCTGTGCTGGCTCCGCTGCTGCGGCTGCTGAGACCCTCAAGCGGCGCAAATACTGTAATCTTATGGGTAACTACAGTTTTGAGCCGTTTGGGGTCGAAACGCTCGGGTCATGGGGCCCGAGTGCGCGTCTCCTTTTTAAGGAAATTTCTCGCCGACTGATCGACACTTCACGTGACCAGAGGGCTGGCTCGTTCTTCGGCCAAAGAATTAGCATTGCCATTCAACGTGGCAATGCTGCCAGTCTTCTGGGCACGTTTCCGGATGACAGCGATGCGGACGAGTACTTCGACGCTTAAGTGTCTTTTTAACTTTTTATATTTTTCATGTTGTAATTTTTTTTTCGTATTTATATAATAATTATATTGGTTATTATAGTAAGTTCTACAACCATTATAAACATGATGAGTAAATAAATAAATAATATTTTCAATTAGTGAAGTTTTCCTTCATCTTAATATGTGCTGTGTAAGTGAACTTACAAAATAGGTAACTACATGTTTGGAAACTGCAACATGGTGCCTTTAAGCCTTTGTGCCATCCAAAACTGGTAAATAACCCAGTTCAACTTTAACAAATGACGCGAATGTGAAATCAAGACAGACGACGAAAGAAAATAAAGAACGATTAAAAACATGCACACCACACTAGGACACAACTTACCCCATTTAAAAGTATCCAGAACCGCAACCAAAATGAACGGTATAACTCCGACCCAAGTGGTGATGTTCGGCATGATGCTCTGCGCGGAGTCCATCTTGTCGAAGATGTAGGAGAGGCACGTGTTGAACAAAATGGCGGACGGACTGTAGAGAAGGAGGAGGCCGGAGAGCATCGTGATCGCTGAGCCGTTGGTCAGGCTCGGGATGTCGTTGAGGATGACCTGTGAATAAGTAAAATATACCAGTCATTGGAGAACTTTTATTTACACTTAGTTTTTTGATCCTATCAGGAAGTATAGATCTCCTGTATTTTAATCTCATTTCAAAAGAGAGAAAGATAAAGAAAGATAGATCCACGTGTGTATACACTACACGATAAATAGCACCAAATAATACAGGACCAATAGCACCATCACTTTTTCGAGAACAGTGATGCCGGGATCAGTAAATCTGTGGTTTAAATCTCTTGTTATATAGCTGACCACTATAAAATATATATAAAACTGTGGTCATAGTTTAAATGAAATAGGCTTCCAGAAACCCAGGGGCAGATAATTAGACACGTTATTTAATATTGCTAAATATAGTGAAATTAAATCAATGTTGGTTGGATCATGGACGTATTTTTTATACGTCCATGGGTTGGATACAAGTTTCAGTATCATGTTTGTGGTTTTAACCACAAACATGATGAAACTTGTATCCTGTATGTCGCAGGCTGGTTGTATGATTCGTCATTATACATACGGCGCCGTCCGTTTAAAAATGCTCGCTGTTATCAAATAAGCCGAAGGTAAATTAGCAACTGACATCCAGGGCACCCCGAACAAATGGGTTACGTTCAGGGGCGAGCCGCCCATAAAGGCAATTAGGCCTAGCCTACCCTAGCCCTAGCAGCCAAAATGCATTTATTTAACTTTGTTATAAAATAATACAAAATATATAAAAAACAAGTTAAAACTCCTGTTAGAACACTTATAGCAACTTCTCGCGCCCGTGTGGCGTAATTACGCGCGTAAGTCAGCATGTAGTAGACTGTATAGCTCCAAGACGAATTGCCTCATTTTGCGACTTTTTCATTGATAAATTTAAGCACACTGATGCATATTTTGTGTGTATGTGTTTCGAAATAATATTTTTCTTAAATACGCCATATTGTTTCATCGTGATAAGCAATTTATAACGCGTTCTTACTTCCTAATTGTTTTTAACCTATTAAGTTATATATAATTTGTTTTGAAACAGAAAAGTACCGTAAATGTTACTTGTAACTTGTGTATTGTTTCTTGGTGATTATTACTTAAAAATGGTATTCAGTTGTGAAGTGTGCGCTGAAAATGTGTGTTTGATAGAAGTTAAATGCAATAAGTTTTCTCAATTATCGTATAATTATAAGATCAAGTTGTGTCTAAAGGTAGGTGTGTAAGGTGTGTACCCGAATTACGAGAATTAATCCAAAAAAAAAATCGTGAGTTGAACGTTGAATAATGTGGTGAGTTCTTGTATTTATAACTTTTACAGGCTTATTTTCAAATATTATAAATAAATAAATGTGACTACTTTGAGGGTCATCATAATTATGTAGAGCGACGTTGCGTTTTTTTTTTTTTTCGCTGTCAGTATTTCGTGGCCTACCCTCCGTGGAGTACCACTGCACACCACTAGTTAGGTTAGGTTAGTACTGTGACAAACCGCGCGCGAGCAGAGCGAGAAAAGCGAGCGGTGCCGTGGCAGCGGCCGGCAATAGAAAAAAAATAGATTCTCTAAAAATAAATAGTTTTATTTTTGCCTTCGGCATGTTTCATAACTGCGAGCGTTTTTAAACGGACGACGCTCTTTGTAAAAAGCGGAATCATACAAATTGCCTGTGACATATACATGTCATTACAATCTATGGATGTGTAATTTGATAAAGTTATACTCACCAACACGAGTACACCGATACTGGTAAGCACCATGATGAAGATCAGCACCGTGAAGTAGGTTAGAAAGTACATGCTCATTGATAGCCCGTTCACTCGCAACTGATTCTTGGCTTTTATCTGAAGTGGAAGAAGTTTAATTCCATTAGCCCTAGGTATTTTCATACTATTATCTTCTCCATGTTATTATTTTTTTAAGTTTTAATCACCAACCTGGTTAGTATCGACCTTAAACGAAGACATTCATTCGAGTTCGAATGAATGCCTCCGGAAATAAATACGTACTTCACCGTCTACAGTCAGACCAACCTTTCATAGATTAATATTTTTTAACCGACTTCCAAAAAGGAGGAGGTTATATCATGTTTGGCTGTATGTTTGTTTTTTTTTATGATGGTTCACCGATTTCTCCGTCAATTATGGTCCGATATTGAAAATTATTTTCTTGTTTGATAGAGTATACTCCCAATGGGACCAATTGCCACCAAATCAGAATCTGATGAGGGGATCCCATGGAAATCGTGGGAAACCCTCAAATTTTATAGGCAAACCTATAGCGATTGGGTATTTTTTATAGTAACTTGGGCATTTCCTCTCGGACAGACGCACCATTGGGACGGAAGCACCCTTTGGTGAAGTGGAACTAATGACGGAGACCACAGATGGCCACCGGAACAATATAATAATAAGTATTTAACGGGTTGCGATTCGATTAGGTACTTTAATGTGGTTGCTAAGCTCGTCGTTTTTATGCTCGTCACAACGCATATGGCGAGTAGCAGTTCTCCTGGTTCTTACCAGGAGAACTCCTCAACAATCAACGTCCCAGCATCGGGAAAAGCAATATTTTGTAAAAGGAGATGAGTATAATAGCCTAATGTTAACCATTAGGCTATTGTAACTTAGATAAATTAAAAACTGACCCACAAAAAAACGAAAAAAAAAATTACTCGCTTCCAAAAAAGACACTACAAAGTGAAAAATTACTTTAATTTCGGAAGTCGGTGTCTTTGGATCTGCATTTTAGTTTTTTGCCAAAAAAAAACTAAGAGTTTTTCTCATAAATGTTTGTCTAAAAACTTATGTGTGTAAAAATTCTAACTTACCTCTCGATCATACACGATATCCACAGCCAAGGTAACAGGCACCAACGCGAATATCATGCCCATGAAAATGGCACAGACGACGTTGCCCAGGTTGAACTCCTCCTGTTGTTCCGTCTGTTGGAACGGATGGGCTAGCACCTCGATGGGCTTGAAGCTTTCTATTAGACCTGATGCTGACATAAGGACCCTGGGGAGAAATGGTGGAATTCTTAAATCTTGTATGTGTAACTTTATAATGTTAGAAGAGGCTTTCAGCAAAGATATAAATATGTTGGCGTCCAAGCAAAAAGGGTCCAGTAGTGGGGTTGAAAGACTAGATTCGGTATTTAGAATAGTCAATTGATACCTAATAAGGATTAAAAAAAAGTTCCGTTTGGTGCCGGACGTAAAGAATAGCACCATCCCATTTCTTCCCATGGCATGGGCAGCAGCGTTCTCTATGCATTTTTAAAACGATACTGCGATCGCCAACCCGCCTGCCAAGCGCGGCGATTATGGCAAATCCCCCCCTCCTTTTTTTTCTGGGGAGGCCTATGTCCAGCAGTGGACGTCTTCCGGCTGAAATGATTATGATGATGAAGGATTAAAAAAAAAATAAAAAATTGGCACATTTTTTTTATCAGACATTTGAAGTTGAAACTGAAAAGCTTAACTTGTAGATAATTGTGCATTAAATAATAATCAATTAATAAATAATCAACTTTACAAAACTGCGTAGGTACCACCGCGAAAGTTCCCGGTCGACCACTTTTCAACCTTATTACTATGGGCATAAGGGCGAAAAGTGGTCGACCGGGAATGTTCGCGGTGATACAAATATCTCGGAAACTAAATGCTGAGAACCCTTTTTGTTTGGACGCACACGGGTTATTGAACCCTTCTACTGGACCCTGTTTGCTTGGACATATACCCATTTATTTATAAACGTTGCTTAAAGTTAAGTAATGATTATAGCGATTGTTTAACCATATATTTTTGACGTTTGAGCGTCTCTCAAACTCAAAGCATTTATTTCGAATAAACCTATTACACTGGGCACTTTTGAATTGTCAAGGAGATGAAGCTAGTTGCCCATTCCAAAGCGTAGTAGGTTCCTATGGAGAAGAACGGGCAAGAAACTCCACGGACACTCTTTTAAATCAAAATATTGTTACATAGGTAGTATTGGTTACATCATTTATGTTGAAATTATACATGTGAGAACAATGTAGAAAGACGTGCTCTCTTAACTTTAATCATCGTTTATAAATAAACCCCATGACTTTCATCCAATGCATATTCGTTGAATGAAATTCATCTTAACACGAAATCGTTGGTTATAATTACGTTAAAGATCCAGAGAAAATTTTGGAAAACAATATGAAAGAAAAAGGTGGGTTTCCAAGAGACTAGTGAATTATGAAACATTGATTAATTATTTCAGTTATGGTTTGGTACTAAAACTCACCTATAAACACTATTATCCAACAAATTAACGATGATAGGCAAACTGTGCGTATAAGTACTATTGTAATAGGCCATGAACTTTCCATAGGGTATCAAACTTTCTCTCAGACTGAACGCTCCAAAATTCTCCATATCCAGAAGGCTTGAGAAGTTCCCATCAAAGTCTATTATAGGGAAGGCTCCCAATGTCTCTAGGGAGTCCCTAAGGTCAGTTATTTCTTTGAGATTGTCCTGTTCACTGTATACGGCAATTGGGGTCTTGTTGAAGTACGCGTTGGGGTCCAGCTTGAGTGGCTGCATCCGGAAGAAGACAATCTGCCGAGATTTCATGTAGAGACCCAGGGCGCAGGATACTGAAAATAATGCAGAAAAAGGTTAAATATTTATTTTCAAACAAGATAATATAAATTACGTAACACAACAAGCCAACCGTCTTAAAGTTGTGGTAGGTAAATCAAATTCAGCATTCAACTTTAAAATTGTATATTATAAAAAAAAACCGGACAAGTTGAATTCACGTGGTGAGGGTTCCGTACAGTGAACATGTTATTCTACCATGTTTTTTATGCCAAGATAATTTATCCCAAGAACAAACTTAGCATTGTAGTTATTATCCATAGGTAAAGAACTATTTTCAATTTTTTTTTTTCAAAATTTTAGTCTCAAGTTTCGGAGATGGGGAAGGGGGTAATGGTCTATATTCATTAATTTTCTTAAATGATTTTAAACGTATATTTTAGTTATTAAAACAAGATTATCTGAAATCCTTACAACAAGTCCTTTCATTTGATACTTAAGTCACATGGTACCGTTTGCAAAACTTTCTTTTAAAATTTTCTAATTAGCCGCAAGTGACCCCTTATAAAATATTTATTTATTAACGTTATACGTCCGTGTTTTGGGTCACTGAAATTCATATATTATGTGATGTGCATGGATGCGTAGTTCATAGAAAACGTAATACCAAAATAATTTGTCAATCAAACATGAATTTAAGGTAGTGTGTATTTATTTTGATTGGATTACAGAATATCTAAGTTCCCAAATATATATATTTTGAAACGACAATGATATAAAGACGAGATATGAGGAATTTAAAATTTCTATAGAAAACTCATTTTTCTCATAACTCTTGTTTAAATCAGTGTCCATTCAAAATATGTACTTGGGAACCTAGATATTCTGTATTATCGGACCGTGAGCTACCCATCGCTCGCCGTCCGCAAGCCCGCGCCTACGGTGGCCGGAAAATGCTTGCGACTCCCGACGCCCGGGGCGTCTCCTGCGGCGACTAGGGGCGCGAGGTCGCGAACCTTGCCTCTCCCTCACGCGTTCCGCCTCCTCCTTCGCGAGTATTACTGCTTCGCAGAAGGAGGTGACGGCCTCCCATGCACTCTTGCTCCGGACCATGGCCTTTTTTTTTTTTTTTTGGGTGGGTAATTATCAAATAACTTCTCCCGCTCTGGGCGGGCGAACCAAGGCCGGACGCGAGAGATCGCCGCCGCCGATCGCCACCGGGAGGACACGGCGATGCTCCACCCAAGCCGGGCAGACCTCCACCGTATGATCCACCGTGTCCTCCAAGCGATCCACACAGTGGTGACACCCGGGCGTTTGCTCCCGCTTTATCCTGAACAGGAACCTCCCGAAGCAACCATGTGCAGTGAGGACCTGCGTCAGGCGGAAGGTGAGGATTCCGTGGCGCCTCTCTAGCCACTTCTCAAAGAGGGGGGACTTATCGCATGCCGTCAAAAATTGTAATATCAAATGCAAAACAAAAAAAACAAATCCGTCTGGTTGTTTCACAGATTAGGGCGTCTAAACAAACAAATAAACAAACTCTTCAGCTTTATTATTTGTATATACAACCTGTTTTTTTTGATATCCCATAACTCTAGGGTTATATTCTGTAGGTAAAAATAATACTAAAACTCCTAGAATAGGTGGTCCAAAAATGCATCGTTTCGGAGATATCATCAATCATAATTAAATTAGGTCAAAAATTGTCACCAGTATGACGAATCTTTACTTTTGCGAGGTTGCCAAACTTCGCAGTACTGTAGTAAAATAAATAGTAAAATAAAATATGTAGGTATGTTGGTATCGGGGCTTCCCGGCGGCAGCTAGTGAAGGGAAAGCTACATTGTCGACGTTGTCATATTTCACGTAAGGGTGTTTTACATTAATAATCGCGACTTTGCCGAATTATATTGTATGAAAAATGAAAAAAAAAAATAACGAAGGATCGGAACATAACTCATATGCCAGTTGATTCTTTGATATGGCCTCAATCATACCCTAGAGTTATGGGATATCAAAAAAAACACGTTGTATATATAAATGTTTAGATTTAATTGGTGGTTTTTATGTATTCCTCTTCTATATCTGTATAAGTCATCATCTCAGCACCCCTTTTCTAGCCATAATCTTTCACACAATCAAAAATCTTCATAAATACTTACTGATAGGCATCAAGATCATGACCCACAGCTTGTAGGGGTCCCTGATCATCCGCACCATCCTGATGTAAACCAGCGCGCAGAAGGTTCGCCAGCAAGAAGGGTTGGTCTTCACCGTTTCACCCAATGCGTCTACTGAGATCGGCACCTCGGGAGCCACCTGGACATAGGAGCTTGGGTTTAAGGTATAGGTTTAGATACAACCTGACACTGACAAATAGCAAAAAACGTAAGAACATTTGAATTTTGCGTGGCTTGATTATGGAATAAGATCATCGACTTACTTTATAATTATAATTAGTATAAAACAAACTCGCTTTTCGTGTCTCTCTATGAGTGCGGTTAGTTCTTCTAAACTACAACATGGATTTTGGTGTTGTTATCACCATCATTTATTTTCTTCAACTATCATGAATCATATTCATCATATTCATGAATCCATCGGAAGGTGTATGTGTTATTTAACGTGGATATAGCACATAAATTTCAGGGTGTTTTTTTTGTGTTATTGTTTGATTCGCTTATTATGTTGTTACTTTTGGTTTTCGATTGTGTTTTTTACAAATGGTCTCATTTTCGACAGTATCTGCGACTTGATATAGGTACTGTCTTGTTGCATTTATTCTTTCTCGCGATGGTGTTATTATATTATACAGGTTGTTAAAGAAACTGCATGCCATAGCTTAGGGGTAGGTTCAGTATCGATAAAGGAACCCAGGAAAAATAAAAACAAAAACAAAAATAAAAAAAAAACATTAAAAAAAATATTGCAAGATCAATCTAATTTAGTACCTACTAACGATTGCTATTTTAAGTTAGTAGGTACTAAATAAGGTTGATCTTGCCATAATTTTTTAATGTTTTTATTTTGTTTTTTTTTATAGTTTTTTTTTATAAGTAAATGAAATAACTTTAATTCTAAACGATTGCTATTTTAAGATAGTAGGTACTAAATAAGGTTAATCTTGCAATATATTTTTTTTTTCCTGGGTTCCTTTATAGATACGGAACCTAAGCTATGGCACGCAGATCTTTCACACCCTTTATATTAAGTGGTAAATAGAATAAATAAATAAATAATATGTTTTATGTGCCGTTGAAGCTCTTGAGTTGGCTTAGAATTTTAGTTACATAATTATTTTATATAGACTTCCTCTTTTCGCAATCTCGATGTGATGGTGTGGTGATGGTTTATCATGATGACGTCACATCAGTAGATCGAACCTGTGCGAAGAAGGGGTATTTCGATAGCATGAATATAATACAATGACCGCTGGACTTGAATCTCTACACGATAAAGATGAAGATGGAAGGCCATTAAGGCTGGCCCGGAAAGAGGTAGCGAGATGATTTGAACGTGTGGGTACCACGAGGGCTGGTTCGAGGCGGCGCGCGGCGCATGAATAGAGTACCTGGAAGGGCTTGGAAGTCATTGCCCAGCACTGGGTCAGCAATGGCTAGAGAAAAAATAATAATAAATGTACATAAAATATAAAAAAAATATAATATAAGATAAAACGAATTCTGTAATATTGAAGGTCCTACGTATTCAAGCAAATTAGGAGCCCTTTCTTTATTTTTTTAAATATTTATTTAAACAATAATATATTACCTTGACATGTTCAACTCCGTGGGTGGTGGAATGAAGCGCATGTGACGCAGGTGGAGTCGGCAGGGATGTCGCCTTCTGACCTTCCTTGTCGTTTAGCTCCTAGGACAACAACTATATTTAATTCACAGTAGTTAGTTAGTTCTTGTTATTTTCGTTTTTTTTTTGTTATTATATTTGAATACTTGTTTATTAATTTATTTTATATTGTACAAAAACATATATATTAGGTACGTTGAAACTGTTTGTACTCGACGATACTTGACCCTAAAGGTTCATTATAAAACCAGCGTCAGACAGCATCTGTCTGGCATTCATGCTGAAATGAACCTTATTGGCGCAGCCGTGAGGCACGCACTATTGTTGTTAAAACATTATTTTCAGTTTTTAATTTTATTATTTGTATCTTGTGTTTTACGGACTGTGTCCAAATATATTGTTATTCTTTCTTTAGACGTCATAACAAACATCGCGCCTGCATTCTCTGTCCTGTATCGAGAAAAAAAAATCTGCTGTTCCCTACGAACAGCAGATTTTTTTTCCCACAGTAAAAGTTGTTCATAATGATGAGTACAATGACCCCTTAAGAGATTTCGTGTATGAATAGATATACACCTTATATACGCAAACGGATCCCTGAATCGAAAAATGGTTGGTTGGTCAACGGCCTATCCAACGATATCCCACCATGGGATAGACGAGTAAAATAAATATCATCCTCACTGTACTGCAGAATACCAACCAAACTCTTTAGTGATGTGATCATAATTACGGCCATCTTTGTATTGTAATGACACATAATGTCATAGCTTATTTTATCAAATTGCTTAACGTCTATTTTATTGATTAAAACCGTTATTCTAAACGATTATCTTATTACACCAACACATTTTTTTTCTCAATATTTTATTTTACCATGTATACCCATGCCAAATTACAACTTTCTAGTACTAAGAGTCTCTTGAGCTAAGCCGAGGACAGACAGATAGTCAGACCGAGACGGACATGGCGAAACTATAAGGGTTCCTTGTGGACTACGGAACCCTAAAAACCGGCACTAGTTCAGTCATCAAACTGCTCCTGAGAAATACCTGAGGGAAAAACCCAATACAAACACTTTGCTTAACCAGCACGCGTAGCATGACCAATTCTATCTCTATTCTACCAAGAAAGACAAAGCTCTTTCTATCCAACTCGTTATCTCTTCTGCCCGAGCATGGCACGACTCGCGTTTCTATGAAGACAAAGATGTAGATATTCTTTCCATAGCAACGGGGAGGTAGCTAGTGATGTAGTAAACTATGAATTATAATTATTCGTGTTTCGTTTTCGAAAAAAATGTGTCAAACGTCAAGTTTTTCATTAATAAATCCAGTGAAATTCAAGTATCTCGAAAACGGTTTGTCCTAGGCAAAAAATTACAGAAATTCAGAGCAACATGAATTTAAATAAAAAACCAAGACAAAAATACATAATTTCTTTTAAAATTTTTATCTGGTCTTTTTACATCATCATAAATAAGGATGGTTTTCGACTAGAACAACAATATCTTTCCCACTATTTTTCCAATTTTTTTTTTTCTTTTCTGCTCATTGTCTATATATCTATAAAAATCAATGCCACTTTTCGTTGTAATTTTATAACTCAAGAACAGGCTCACCTATCAAAAAAAAAAGGTTTAGGCTTTGTTCGGACTATTTAGTAGATGGTTTATGTGAAGTTTTAGGTGGGTAGGGTAGGTAGGTAGGTAGGTAGGGTAGGTAGGTAAGTAGGTAGGGTAGGTAGGGGTCCCTTTTGCAAAAAAGAGATATTATTTAAATTTCTTTCTTGTTTGCAAAATAGTTGGGCAAACGTCATCTAAAACTATTCTAAACATGTTGATAGCATCAGTAGTTCTTGAGATATACAGGTGTGACAGACAGACAGACAGACTTAGTCTCACCATAAGGGTTCCTTTTAACCATTTTGGTACGGAACCCTAAAAAGTGACGTAAGCAAAACTGGACAGCTGGAAGTGTTGCCTTGGATCTTTGGAATTACATAATAAAGTCTGCTAAACTTGCTATCGACCCGTATTCTTTTACCCATAGAAAGCCACGTTATTTGCGAGTGTCATAGAGTAAAAATGTTTACCGCCCAACGGAGTGGGTACGGGTCAGCTAGTGTATTTATATAATCTGTCATTTTGTCGATTCTTTCGTCGACAAAACCCGTTTCTACGGTGGTCATGCTACGAGTCCTGGAAGAGCTAACCTAGGATAACTCAGTAGATAGACCGCGAAAATAATGAACTTGTAAAGTACAGGTAACGTACCTGGTAACTCAATGTCTTGCTCTGCAACGACAGACTCCTGGACAGGGCTCGAGCCCTCACCAGCTTCACAGAGGACACTCCTTCCACCGCCTCCGTTTCTTCAGCATTCTCTCCTTCCAAACTAAGGAACACCTCTTCTAGCGTCGTCATTGATACTCCGTAGCTTGTGATACCTGGAGAGGATAAGGAATAAAATTTTGAAAAATGAACCAGCATAGTGAAACCCTGAACTTAAAAGAACTTGGATCTTTAGAGGCATGAGGAACAGGGTGTAAAGTTCACTCATCCTCTATAGAAAAGGGAGAATCCTCCCACTAGACGGGTTTTGTGTCTGGTGGGCAACTGCCTGACGGTTGATGTCGGGACGTTGTTTATGCTAGTGCGCAGTAAACTCTGCTTGCGCGATGCAGGATTTTGCGTGTCGTCAGTGTGACGCGTAGTTCGTATGTGGCGATGTTGATGCCGCTACAGATCTACTTCAGTATGTTGATAAATAAATTGCTCTTCAGTTACTACATAAAAACAATATGTTAAGGGTGTGGGTAGAACAACACGTATTGAGCAAACGTTGTACATTTAAAAACTTTGGGGTTGGACAACAGAACTTTGAGGTAAGGAAGCGCGTGCTGTCTGTTGCGTTAGTCATAGCACTCATCATTTCAGCCCAAAGACCTCTACTGCTGGACATAGGCCTCCCCCAAAGAAGGGTCCACCATAATCGCCACGCTTGGCGCGGGTTGGCGATCGCAGTACGGTGTTAAAACGCATAGAGAACGCTGCTGGCAATTCTCTAGTAAGTCCCTTAGTCACCTTTTACCACACACCCGGGAAAAAATAGAATGGTGCTATTCTTTACTTCCGGCACCACACGGAACGATGGATATCTCATGTACCCGTAATAAAAACCATACCCTTTAAACTGCAACTTAGCAGCGATGCATTGCGGTAGAAATACCTATGCCGTTTAGCAAGTTCCTTCTACAATTTCTACGATTTAGGTATACCAACATCTTTCTCCATAAAATTCTTCAACTCACCAAGTCTATTGGTCTTCTCCTTGACCTCGTGTTCTATAGCGTTGAAGAGCGGCGGGAACAGATGCACCGCGTAGTGCGGCAGGATGTAGGACAGTTCTCTGCCGTGACGACGCGCCTTCTCCGCGCGGGGCACGTGACCCCGGACCAGGCGGGTTATCTGGTGCTCACGACATACTCCTGAATGGAGACGATTCTTGATCAGGGGAAGTTGGGTCAAGAAATAATAATAATATTACCAGCCTATTATTGACTTACTGCAAGGCAAATGCCTATTCTCAAGGACAGGAAGGATATGTGTTTAGAGGCATGATGACCAGGAATGCGCGTCCGCTGCATGCTGGTGGTCAGGATACCCGTTGAAGCCGTGGGTGCTGGCTGGCTGTGTGACTCGCCGCTCTAAAGCTTGAGGAAGTGATGATGATGATGACGTCACGCTGAAGTAGTTGCACGAAGGCTGCGCTGACGTTCATACTCGGGGTCACCAGTTTAGTAGGTATGAGGAACAGGGTGTAAAGTTCACTCATCCTCTATAGAAAAGGGAGGATCCTCCGACCAGACGGGTGTCGTGTCTGGTGGGCAACTGCCCGACGGTTGATGTCGGGACGTTGTATATATGCTAGTTGCGTGGTAAACTCTGATTGCGCGATGCAGGATTCGCGTGACATCAGTGTGCCGCGTTGTTCGTATGTGGCGATGTTGATTCCGCTACATGTGTATTGATCGCTGGGCCATCACGACATTTCTTGCTTAGCTAAAGTGCGAATGCTAAAGTCATCATTACCAATCTTGAGCAGTCCACTGCTAGATATAGGTCTTTCCAATCACACTCCATTTAGCTCAATCCTCATCACCTAATTTTTACTAACAACTCTGCGAAGATCGTCGCAAATGGCGAGCAGCTCAGCCAGTATTACGTGGTAGATCCGAAGTTCCCAGTAGACCACGTTGTGCTAAATTACTCAAAAATACTTACCGTCCAACACCAAAGTTAGATGATATCCGATTCCGAATTTGTTTTTCAAGAACAGTGAAGTTCCAGCGCAACGGACCTAAAAAAACAAAAAAACAATTTTATCATTTTTTAGGGTTCCGTACCCAAAGGGTAAAACGGGAACCCTATTACTAAGGCTCCGCCGTCTGTCTCTGTCTGTCCGTCTGTCACCAGGCTGTATCTCATGAACCGCGATAGTTAGACAGTTGAAATTTTCACCGATGATGTATTTCTGTGGCCGCTATAACAGCAAATACTAAAAAACAGAATAAAATAAATATTTAAGGGGGCTTCCATACAACAAACGTGATTTTTTTGCTCGGTTTTGCTCTATATTGATAACTGCAACAGGTAGACGCTTGAAATATTCACAGAATATTTAGTTATATATTCACTATAATAACAAATAATTAAATTAAAATAAAACAAATATTTAAGGGGGGCTTCCATACAATAAACGTTATTTTTTTTGCAATTTTTATAGATAATGGTACGGAACCCTTCGTGCGCGAGTCCGACTCGCACTTGGCCGTTTTTTTTTAATTATTAAGTATTCGTAACTCTTCAAACGTTTCTCTTTACAAGAAGCGCAAGATTGCATATTCTGTGTTTCTCTATATAGAAATCTAGAAGATCCTAAAAATTTTAATCTAACTTCTAAGTATTTAAAAAGTTTTTATTGAACTTAATTCTCCAATTTTCTTATACTCACTCTGCCTTTACTAATGACAGCTTTCCTGTCCCCCAGTATGTCTGCTTCGTCCATGAAGTGTGTGGTCAGTAGTAACACTTTGCCGTGTCGAGCTCGTTGTAAGATCCGCCATGTTTGTCTGCGGGACACGGGGTCTACGCCTGCTGTTGGCTCGTCCAGGATAATTATCTAGGAGGAGATTATAAAAATGTAAGTGATCTTATAAATATTGGCTTGGTGTAGTGATGATCTTGTAGGATAGCTGATAACAGCTGGATAAAATAATCCGAAGTACCAGCTAAATAAATTGTGATTGGAGAATAATGGAGAAGCCTATGTCTAACAGTGGACTGTGAAAACTATCTAAGAAATTGTAAGCAATCAATAAAAACAATTGGTCTTAAACCATCTTATGGAAATGAGAGAACAGGGTGCTTACATCGAAGAAGAACGTCGGTGAATGTCTTAATACTAGCAAACTTTAACAAAAATTTTGAAGACTGATCTACAGCAGATTGGCTTACCTTAGGGTCCCCAATAAAGGCGATGGCAATGCTTAGTTTCCTCTTCTGTCCGCCCGACAAATGTTTGGCAAACACATTGGTTTGATCAAGTAGACCGACATCCGAAAGAGCTTTGTGTATTTCACCCGGGAGCCTTTTACGAGGAATACCCTGCAATGTAACATTTTATTGTAATACAGAAGGCAGGATGGCAAACAACCTGCCAGGGTTGCGAGTTTGTCCGAAATCCCGTGGCCCTGGCACACAGGCAACGGAAGGAACACGGGTGGGTTTTAGTCAGTAAAAGTCTGACACGCCCGAGCTCCGCCCAGAGCGGGAGAAGTTATTTGATAATTACCCACCCAAAAAAAAAATTATGGCAAACAACATCTAGCTTTACTCAACATCATCCATATTTTATGGCTAACATGGAACCTGGTGGTTTGGACAGGACGTGACGGACCTGATATTCTATTTTTTTTTGTTTTAACGTTGCCCTACACTAGGAATTTCTCCTGTATCGTGGGTGTGTTTACAAACATTTAAACTCACATACACAAACACCCAGACCTGGAACAACTACTTGTAGGTCATACAAATATTTGATCCGTGCGGGAATCGAACCCGCGACACGCAGCGCAGCAGTCAATGGCTTAACCACTGCACCATCCGTGCCGTCAATTGGCGTATCCATTCCCAAAAGTATAATGAAATTATGAATAAACGCCGTTACTACCGATACACCGATTCACATCCTATCAAATGATGTTCGCCATCTAGATAAACTTAACGTATTTTAATAAAATAAAGAATAGAACCTAAAACAACTAACCTTAACAGCAGCAAAGAACTGCAAATGCTCCTTCACAGACAACAGGTCGAAGAGCACGTCTTGCTGAGGACAGACGCCGATCATCTGCCGGATCTCGTGCATATCGTTGGGATCCCTGCATTGCATCGAGAGAACACTATCTTTATGGATTTTTTAATAGGCAAAAACTATAGAATGCTTAGTTTATAGTATAGACCCATAATTCTACTAAAGTCTACTTAAGTTTAAAGACTACGTTGAAGACAAGGAAGTTTGGCATTAATTCCTTCTGCACGTGTGGTACTGGTACCTCATTAACGGCAAAAATATGTAAATGTCTATTAACTGCTCCCATGTTGCGATGTTTATGTTATTTTTTTTTACATACTTCCTTGACATAATCGAAGTTTTTTTTTTTAATTTTATCTTTTTTTTTACAAACTTCACTGACATAATGTTTTTCGTATTTGACATTAATAGATTAAATTTTAACAAGGTTTTAACTTTTATTATTTTAATCATATTATATTTTATATTGTTTTTTTGTTAATGTGAGGACGTTGTAGGGTCAATAGACTGTAGATCTGTAGACCATTTTCTATTTTGTTAAGTACCTGGTACTTTTGACAGGCCTACGCTGTCCTCTCATACTTATTAACACTGTAATTTGAAAACATTGCAAAAGTTATTTTTTTTATAAAATGTTTCTTGCCGGCTCATCTCCGTAGGAAACGACCAATTGGAACCGTGCACCTAGATTCTGACGTTTCATAAGTGCCCATGTGCCTATAAGTGATTTTTTGTTTGTTTTTTTTTGGTTTGATTCCTTTATTAGGTGCTAACAGTCGGTCAACGCAAGCGTTTTCGCAGAGTAATAGTGCGAGAGGAAGGGGACGGAGGAAAACTGCAGTATACCATTTTGGGACATAATTTTGTGATGTCATAATTTCCTTACCACTAACCAATGTAAATGGTAGATATAATGTGACTTTGCCATCACGGTTTTTGGAAACCTAATAAATTCTATGCCGTAAACTCAAATTGACCAAAACACACATAAATACAGACGCCAGCAGGTCAAGCTACCCGAAACTATCAAATCATCCCAATCAACCTTGAACCTTAAGATAGAGCAATAAAGTAGAAAATGTATTAAAGAAATTTGACAGATTGTAGTAGCTTGATGTGCTGGCGTCTGTACATAACTATAGTTTTAATTAGATTTGACCACCGATATAATTATTGGGAGCATGAAACAGTCACTTACCTAACATCAAGTCCATAAACATAGGCAGTTCCATTGGTAGGAGCCGTCAGTCCAGTTAGGATGTTGAAGAGCGTGGACTTGCCAGCTCCATTGTGGCCCAGCACGGCCGTGATCTGGCCTTCGTAGATGCTCAGGTCGATGTTATCAATGGCCTTGATTTCAGGCTTACGACAGTGTCGAAAGCTTTTCTGCAGACCTACGATTCTGATGGCTTCTTTGTCTTGAAGCTCCCTGGAGAAAAGTTATGCATTTGCTTTATTTTTGTGAGTCTAAAAATATTTCTTTTGTAGTCACAGTGATATTTTTGTGGCTGACAAGATCTTAGAATAAATGAGATATTCTTGTTGGAAGGTATTTCGATCAGAAAAGAGGCGAACTAGGGCATCGACAGATATATCGAATAGAAAGCACATCGAGGACTAAAAATAGAGGAAATAATAGTAGAACTATTTAATCCATTTGTCATCTGAATTTGTAGCAGTATCCAGTATTCTTGCTTGATTCTTTGACAGTCGCATTGGGTCGTCAGAATCCTGAAAATCTGACTGGTTGTCAGACTTTCGAGATTCTTACCAAGTGGTATCGTATTACCCAGTAACTGGGTTGTGGAGGTCAGATAGGCAGTTGCGGTTAGACTGGAAGCCGACCCCAAAAAAGATGGTAGTGGATCCAGATTCTTGCAACAATCTGAATGGAAAGTGGACTTTGTCAATGTAATTAAAATAGTATAAGAAGAAATGTCCCAAACTATTCTCAGAGCCCCTCGAGTGATAGTTAATTAATTGTATCTAATCATAGACGGAGCAAAACGAGTCATTTAATGGCGCTTTGGCACTTAGCTGTAACGCTATGGGCTACGGCGCTTCAACAATTTGGCAGGAAGCCATGCAATTGATTGTAAATATGACGACAGTGTTTTTGTTTTGTTTTCATTTAGACTTACTAAAAGCATGCTTTGTCGTGTCGTCTTTAGACATATAGCAGCGAGCCTGTATTCCCCAAAGATGAAAGCATATGTGACTACAGACGTAAGCATACCTACATTTCGCCAGTTATGTTTCAGTTCCATGTAATAGGGAGCGAGCCTATTGTCATTACGCTCACACTACGACTCTGGGTTGCTTGTTCTTTGAACTTGTTTTCGTTTTATAAATGATAAATGTTTTTTATTTCTGTAAGTAGGTTTGTACAAACACTTTTACACGTCAATCATATTTAAAAAAACTAGATGAGGTCGGCGTTTCCTATCTGACTACTCTGAGAAGAAAGGCCGAAACAAACTCAGAGGTCACAGTCTCTTTTAAAGTCCAGACATAATCTTGGTCAGATCATGTGAAGGCCATGCAGATTGCTGTCTGAAATGGTCTTTTGAGGAAAGAACCACACAGATTGAGTGGACCTGACCAGTCATAATGGATTTTGCTTCCACATACCTGGGTACTGGTTCTATATCTTTGTTATGAGATGCCGCCTCGCCATTGGAATGGAAGTGAACTGCGGACACCCTGCCTCGTCTGCTGCCGATCCAGAATGATGGTAGCAAGCAGAACCATGGTTTCTGCTTGATTCCGTACTCACCTGGAAGAAGGTTAATTAAGGTTAGCATCGTTTTCAGACTACCACGAGTACTTGGCAAAATCATCATCATCTTCCGCCCTTATCCCAATTGGTTTGGGCCCGGCGCAGCATTCCATTTCTTCCACACATCTCTATTAACCGAAATCTCAGTTGTCATAACTTTTCTAGCCGTAAATAAGTAGTCATCATACAAAATATTGTTAAAAGATAGAAAAGATACTTGATTTGACTAAGAAATGAATGTCTAAGAACATTTTTAAGACACTTTTAGGAGCTGCAAGAGAGATTTAGGCTTAAGGGGGATGCGCTAGGGTAGCCCGCGAAATTCAAATTTTATTACGTTTTTTCCTATTTGCAGGTCAGTAACAGGTTCTATGTTGATCTAAATATGATTCGCGGTCATAACAAATATGGCTTTACAGAATTATAATCATTAGAATCGGCAATACAACTAACTCTTCGAAAAATCCTACTGAAAGATTATTTCACAAATAATCATTCAGTAGGATTTTTTGAACTTACAGAGTTGTAATGCTGATTCTAATGATTATAATTCTGTAAAGCCATATTTGTTATGGCCGCGAATCATATTATGATCAACATACAACCTGTTACTGATCTGCAAATTGCAAAAAAAAAATCGCAGGCTACCTTAGCGCATCCCCCTTATATAAGATTAACATTATATTGGAAGACTTGAAGTGCTTTTAAACCTTCATTACCAACATACTTTCTATTTCAGAATAATTATGCAATTTTCTGATGAAATAGGGCCAGAAGTAAATATTTTTTTTTTTTAAATCTGGTCTTTTTCTTGACTTACTAGGTATAACAGCATCCAGCCAATACGCGGCCAAGCCGTACAGCACCGTATCTATGGCCATCATGATGAGGCTGCCTCCGAACGGAACTCCTGGACCACTCCACAGGTTATCCCATGTCACTCCGACACCTGCCATGTCCAGGACTAAAGCCTGTGGGTAGGACATGATAGTATAATTTATGAATAGCTTAACAATTTCACTGTTCGCGAAGAAGACACAATCGCCTTGAATCATACGGGTCCCTGGTCTGGCTAAGGGTTGAATAGGTCATCACTATCCTGCTTTCACTTCAATTAATTTGGGATTGGCGTAGCGTGTCTTTTTGTTCAATATCAAAGAAAAAAAGTTAAAAAAAAATTAAAGCATTATTTTAGTCTCTTCCATGCAATTCACAATAAAATTACCTTGAAATAAATTTTCTATAGAGGAAACCTTACCTTATCCATAGCGAGTGCGTAACAGCTGGAGCTGATGAGAGACACAAACCAGAAGGCGAGCGAGTCTGCGTTGGAGACGAAGACTTGGATGAAGTACAGGCCACTCATCAGGTTCACTGCGAAACTGCCCAGGATGCCAGCAGTCTGGTGGAAAAGATTTTATAAAATAAAGAACCGTCCTGCTGTGTTTTTATGATCTATGGTCCTGACCTTCTGAACTATCATTATTGTAGTTAAATAGGTATGTGGGTCTCCTATTTGGGCCGTCTTTTCAATGAATTTGTGTACAATTTTATTACCTTTGATTTTATCTTATTGACAAACGGTCATAATCATCATCCTCATTTCAGCCGAAAGACGTCCACTGCTGGACATAGGCCTTCCCTAAAGGGAAACCCCCCTTTAGGGGAGGCCTATGTACAGCAGTGGATGTCTTTCGGCCCATAAACGCTTGGCAGGTGGGTTGGCAATCGCAGTATGGTGTTTAAATGCATAGAGAACGCTGCTGCCCATTCTCTAGTAAGTCCCTTAGTTGCCTTTTATGACACCCACGGGAAGAAATTGGATGGTGCTATTCTTTACGTCCGGCACCAAACGGAATACGGGAAACGGTCATATTATGCACGCAGGGAAGTGATCCTCAGTGCAGGAGCCATCGGAACTCCTCAAATACTGATGTTATCTGGCATCGGCCCGGCTGATCATTTACAGAGCATGGGATTAAGCGTTAAAGTAAATTTGCCGGCTGTCGGAGCAAACATGACTGATCACGTACTACCGCTTATACTGGCCCTGGTAGATAAAAAAAAACATCAGAAGCCTAATTGGCATCAGAAGCCTAATCGGCAGTAAATTTTCGGTTTACTTAAAGAACCTGGTCGTACATAACATAACATCACGTCTGTTTTTCCCCGAAGGGTTAAGCAGAGGACGAAATATGGGTAAGAGCAATGATGTATTACCTTTAGATGCGTTACCCGCGCTCAATAATGGCAAAGTAAAAGCAAGGTAATTGCCTGACTTGGAATTGGTCGCGCGCCAGCCAGGGACGCGGCTACACTTCACAATCACTCGCAATTCTCAGCAATTATTTGTGAAGAAATTGCCTTCCCGTGTCTATACACTATGTACAATATACAGAAAAACGTCTCATTTCATGCACAAGTACTTATTGTATTTTTTTATTATAAGAAAACGTTGTTTTGTTAAATGCAGCATAGCTAGTGACGTAACTAAATATGTATGTTCATCTCTTTCTAACGACAGTTATCGGTATAGGTCTTTCCTTTTCTTCGCGCACTGCATGATTGTACGCAAGTATGTAGCTACATTCATGGCATACGCTGTTTTTGAGTGCACTAATGTTCGTGTATGACGCGTCTATTTATAACACGTCATTGGGTAAGGGTAAGTAACGAAATTACACTTAAATGGTTAAAATTCCTTACCCTGGCTCTATCGAAGAACGGAGTCAGCATGAAAGCGAAGGTGATAATCGTGAAGCCAAACAACAGCATCAGCAGAAATATCAAGATGTAAGAGGAATGCTGGAACACCTGAAATAAAATAAATGTGATTGTTAAGCATAATATTAAACTTACATGTTTTTTCGATTCTATTAACGTAAACGAGAGCATTTATAATATATTTACCGCTATCCGTCATTTCCGAGCGAAATAAAAAGTATTTAGGCAGGTACCAGTTTTGTTTTTTTTTTGGCCAGCATTATTTATCAACTTTGTATAAGATATCGGAACCTTTTTGTTGCACCGAATTTGGATCGTTTTGAAGCATGGATTAATTTGAATTTTGAACTTTATTCTTGCTTTGGTCAGGGATAATAATACAAATGTTTTACCTTTAGAGTAAAAAGTAGTACGGTACTGACGATGGACAATATTGTAACGAAGACAGCGTAAATTAGGAACCACGAACCCCTGAAAACAAAATTAAAACATACACAAACTATGAAACAGGCTTATATTTCACAGTCTTAATAATTAAAACAGATGATCATTGATTATGGCTAATAACTTTTATCCAGATCGAATATCAACTTAATAGTAATATGTTGATTTGATCTCGCCAACTGAAAATCGAGGAAAATAAATTTTGCTTATTGTATCAGCCGTGAAAAGTGAGCCAAAAGATAATTTCAAAACACTTCAGTCTTTAAACAGACCAGGGCCTCAAGTCTGCTATTATAATAGTGTCAGAATGGTCGATCATTGATTTCATAATTGTTGATTTTCACATGTTTGGTGATTACTATTATAATGGCGTCATTATAACTTTCCAATGGTCGGCCACTGACTCTACATTGAAAGACATTGCATTTATTGGTCACCTCGTACCTAATGACAAATGAATGACATTTCTACTAATGGGTTTTATAATAATGGCAATACGACAATGCCATTATAATAACACAATTCTATTACGAGAACATTGACCGACCAATGATCGACCATTATGAATTTAGCAGATTACGAACTTTTAGCAAAATGACAGTGGGATCGTATTGGAATTACTGAATTTATAAAAATAGCAGACTTGGGGCCCAGGAGACGTGATTAACTTTTGGAGGGAGGTAGGCTGGTTGGAATAACCACCGACGGCCCCCATGGCCCACGCACAATGGTTCGTCTGAAGGAATAAGGCCCGTATTACAGAAAGTCACTAGATTCAAGCCATTTGTTTGATTGAAACTAGTTTAGTATACTTGAGTAGTCAGTGACGTTCTGTAATACGAGACTAAGTGCGGAAACCAAACCTTTTAACATATCATAGAACCTATCAGCCTCCCGTCTTCCTGGTAACCCTTATAAACATTGCAACTCTCCAAAGAAAAGTCTCAACTAACCAGTACACCGATTCCTTCAACCCCATAATCCTCATTCCTTCCCTGATCTTCTTCTCCTTCTCCCCCACGACGAACATCAGCAGGTAGGTGATGAACTGTGACAGCGTCATCACCATATACATGGGCATGATAACCCTGAAGATGACCAGCCAGTCACCGGTGTGCTGGCGCTTCGGGAACTGGCGGAGGTCTATTCTGGGAGGCGGGATTGCAGCGTCGGTGTCATACTGTGGGGAAGAAGGGTTCTTTTTGTAAAGACACTAACTGTTGCCCGCGAACTCGTCGGTGATCCAGGATACAAAATAGTATATGTCCTTTTCCAGATCATGGTCTACCTGTGTTCCAAATCCATTCAGCCGTTTTGGCGTAAAAGAGTAACAAACAAATAAATTCACTTTCGCATTTATAATATTTTAGTTAGGATGACTGGCTGAACTCTGAAGTGATAATTAGTAGTAGGTATATTTATGATGTGTTCGAGAGAACCTAGACATCTTTAGAGTAATAACTAATAATACTTGATTTTTATGTCTAAAACCTGAACCCTTCCATACCTTAATCTTGATATAATCGATGAGCGTCTGCAAAGCCAAGAACCCTGAGTAGTAATACTGCAGCACAGGACACGTGTCTTCGCCATGCATCTCCGACAGCGGTATAAGCTGGCCCCCTCTCGACCAGTCAGATGACCAGTCTTTGGAGGCAGTTCTCTCCCGACATTTGGCTGGAGAGGTCGTGAGTGTTCGAGTGGACGGTGTGCCTATGTGCGATGGGTTGGTTCGGATGGTGTATCTGAGAAAAAGGGCATAGTGTTATCTTTGGATCAACCACACGAAAAGGCCGTTGGTCCGTTGGATGTTCTACGCGTCCAATATAAATATGTTTCTAGTATGCTGTTGCGAATAGCTCGTTTTTGCAGTGCCATAGCAATGTCTCAGGTAACTCATACCGATGGATATTATGCCATCATCTGCAATAAAACGCCTTTACTCCAGAGTAGTATAAGAGGCAGTCACAATAGCATCTTAAAGGCTGTAGCGGTAGATACTTCCTTCGCTATAATAAGATAATTTGAGCGAAGACTGACAACCCTTTTTTTTTTGGGTAGCAGATTATCAAATAACTTGTTCCACTCTGGGCGGAGCGGGAGGGTGTGTGAGAATTTTACTGACTAAAACCCACCCATGTTCCTTCAGTTGCCTGTGTGCCAGAGCCACGATATCCATTTCCGACCAATCCGCAACCCTGGCAGGCATTGGCTCTACCTCTAACGGGCGTCAGTTTGTGCTGATCCCTAGATTGCTGTTTTAATGTGTCCTGTTTAGTTTATGTTACTAACAATAGTAAGTATTGTCTCTAGTTTAAGTCACTATAGAAAGTGCAAACCGTTTACTAACAATTTGGATCCAAAATCATTTCATCATCATCATATTTTCCCGGAGTCACCCACTGCTGGGTAAAGCCCAATCATTTAGTAGTCCGAAAAAAAATTATTTATATTATTAGTAGGTATAGTGTATTAGGAAGCCGTAAGTCTGGGGACCCGAACCCATCGTACCCATCCCCTTTAACCAACTACGCAGGTGGCTACAGGAGTTCACCCACACACAAGCGGAGAACTGGTGGACCTCGACACCGGGCTGCAGGCAATCCAGGGAAGCCATGCCATCCTTAGATAGCAGGCTAACCAGGCGTTTGCTACGCCTGGACCGGAACGGCCTGCGCCTGGTGACGGGGACCATCACGGGACACTGCTCATTAAACAAATACTTCCACACAATTTTTTTTTTTTTTTAAACGTTGCCCCACTCTAGGAATTTTTCCTGTATTGTGGGTGCAATAGGCATAACGGACAGCCCTCTGTGTAGGGCTTGCATGGAGGCTGAAGAAACCGTTGCGCATGTGCTCTTTGACTGCACAGGCGTCACCCAGATCAGAACGGAAACCCTCGGGTCACCCACACCCCCCTCGGGTCCTTCACAGATATTCTATGCAGACCAGGAGACCTAATCAGCTTCTAGAGGGAGGTGGGCTGGTTGGAATAAGCAACTGACGGCCGCCATGGCCCACGCACAATGGTCTACATGAAGGACTAAGTGCGGAAACCAAACCCTATAACATAGAACATAGTGTTGTGGCGATATCGATTACTACTCGATACCACATCCACTCGTCACTAGTTGACACAACTGGCAACACCAGTTGGCAACATAACGGGGACGAACAAAGCGGTGTAGTCTTTAGTTGTACTGTACCTAGCGATAAGTTTATTGAATAGAGAGTTAAAGGTGATACGGACGTTTCATTTATACCGTCACCCTCCTCAGTGTATTAGGAATCTACCAGGTGACCTTCCTAAAGTTGAACTCATTATCTGTGTTGATTACGTGTCACCGTTATAAAAAAAAACGAGTGAGCTTTAGACCACACAACTGAAGTACACATAGATACATACTAATTATACTTACAGCAATTGGAATGTCTTAGATATACGAAACGCAACTGGCTATGAGAAAAAGAGAGAAAGAAAATGTGTGCTCGCACCTCTCTCTCTTGCTCCTACAGTAATATACGAAACGTAACTCTCTCTCTTTCTATCTTCACTAACTTATATCTCCTTCTCAACTTCCATTCGATCTCTTCCGTAACGCTCTCGTCACGCATTCACCAGCTTACTCCCCAAGTCAAGCGTGCGTAAAGAAGTTTTACTTCAGAAACATTACTCTCTTTTGGGTTTTCACCGCAGCCAGGTCAAAATATGAGATAATTATGATATTTCTGGAGTGTTTACCGTAACATCTGTTAGTATCATTACGTCAAAACTCATCCTCACCTACATAACTTGAGTCACCAACACACTGAAAACAACTTTCTTGGCATAAGTAACATTGTCCATTCCAGCGCTAATGGTTTTCATGTCCAACCTACGCTTTGTCTATGTTATCGAAAAGACCCAAAGACACGTGCCATTTTTTATTTACGGATAGAGTAGTCGCCAGCAAATGAGGTTATACCAAACTGTAAAATTTTATTTAAAATTACCACAAATGCCTTAATACCTTAAAATGTTGATAGTTAAGTTCAAAATCCAATGAGAAAATTTGACAGTTTGTGGTAACTTGATGACTGTACACAAAATAATCTACTTCTGAGGTACAATTCCCATATTTTTAAGAACGTTCTCATTAAAAGAAAAAGAAAAGAAAGAAAGAAATTACGTTTATTTGTGGTTAAACCTTACGCAAAGAAAGAACACAAACACAAAAAAGAATGAATTCTAAGCTCAGTTTCAATCTGTCAAAAATATGTAAAAAAAATATAAATTTTTTACTTCATTTTACCATATGTTTGGAATAAGGGTTCTGATCTGCAATGCAATTTCGAAACTGCGCCATTATCCCACGTAATATAAATTTTTTGCGTAGTTGGGTGATTGTCATCTGTCCTTTATTGTTGAAAGTTATCAATGCTTAAAGTGCATCTTTTATAAATTGAACGATTGTCGATTGATACAATGAATGGCGCTGTAAATCGGTGTCAGTCATAAGCATTTTATGAATTATTGCGGTTTGTAATTTAAGATTCTAATTTTACCGTTAACCTTACCTTAACTTTATTTTTGTATCTTCGAACTATTATGATGTACCTAATAAGAAAATACATTCTAATATGCATGTGTGGCTGTTCCACATCGAGGGTGTTTAACCCCTTAATAAACCTCTCTGGCTGGCCATTGTAGTTAATCACGGGACCGTGTAAGCTACTCGTATATCATCACCTTATCCATACCAACAGGAGCCGAGGAGAACTAATCATCTTTCTAATTGTCCCTCGTGTCTACGCTACAATTTGAATCCTCAAAATGCTCTCTTACCTAAGGGCTTCAGTATTAGATGTAGGATCAGTATGGAAGATGACGGCGATGGGGAAGTTCTTCGCGTCGTTGTGGTACGCGTCATTCAAGTCCGAATTGTTGTTGTACTTGATCCAGTGGATTGGATGCTGGTGGGACTCCGCTAGCAACGAGTTTATTTCCTCTAGGAAACCCTGCAAGAAAATAGGGATGTAATCATGTAGAAGAATATCAAAATAAAGTTTTATACATATACCTTCATCAGTGGTAATTTACTCAGCTTTGGATTTAGGCCAAAAAGGAACCAAAAGCATAGATGCAATGGGTAGTCGAGAATTCGAGATGCATGGCAATGTCGACGAGATGCCATAAAGGGAAGTCACTTGTGAAATACATAATTATAAAATGTAAAATATTGTTCTGAAAACCTATTTACATTATGACAGAGATTTACAATTGTAAAGTATAAACATTGGAAGCATAGTTTTGCATACCATAGTCCCATTGGCATTGAGCCAGTCAGCAACAACAGCAACGGAATGGTTCTCCGGGAAGGCGTCGTGGTGTATCCTCAGTAGTCGGCCTGGTTTCCGCACCTCTGGGAAGTTGGGGTTCGGCACTAACATCTTCAGGAAGATTAGCACCCCTAGAGAGTACAGCGGGACCAGCACCTCCTGGTTATAGAAAATGATTAAGGAGTTAGGCTTGACTTTTCTGTAGATAACTGAATTTATGCGATGTTAACTGAAATTCTCTATAAAAAACTATTTTAGTGAGAGCTTCAATTTCCTTCCAATCGATCCAAGATAAAATCCTCTTGCGAGCATTTTACATAAATACGCAGTAATTAAAGTACTGCGATTAAAGTAAGCGACTTATCAAATCACTTATTAGAGAAAAATACTTAAAGATAGAGAAGAAGGTAAAGAAAGAAAAAAAAAAAAAAAAAAAACTTTACTTAAAAGCATAAAGCTACCATGGATATTTATATTTCTTCCAGCAAATCTGTAGGCAAGAGAGTTGGCAAAGAAATTTAGACACAGTGTTGTAATAAGACGATGTTAAAGAAAATTGTTGTTGCTCTTTTTTCCAATAAATATGTGATTTGATTTTAATAAAAAGGATAATAATTAAACTGAGCATCTTCTGAATATAAAATTGAAAGGAAAAAGCTCGATGAAAGGAGCATGGGAATAAATAGATCGACCGTATAGGTTTCGTAATGGTACCGTTCAGATGATTCTGCAAAACATTGAACCAAAATTTTATTTAAAAAAAATAAAAATAAAATAATAATAATATATATAACAATATAAATGATATTTTTTTAATTCATATATATTTTTTTTTCTTTTTTAATTTTTGCACTTGAATCAAAATGAAGGCAGCTGAGCTTCAGAATTAGGTACAGCTATTAGTGGAACTAATGAATACACACGGCAAGAGTCTTCCTGGTATCCCGTTTCTTGAGCAGGAGGTTCCTGACGACGGTAGCCCATAACTGCGGCCAGAACTTGGCCGGGCGGCGGGTTCCCATCGCGCCCCGCAGCCGGCTACCTATCGCCACGCAGTCTTGGTCGCTCACCTCCTTCTCTCCGCATTTCCTGGAGATAAGAGATACTGGTTAAGAATCGTTGTGAAGAGGTAAAAGGTTATAAAGGAGGATAGCTCTTCTGAACTCTCCTCATTTGGTCTAATTACTAAAACCGAGTGCGATTTTTGATATCATGAAGTCTTAAGAATAAGATGGACCTTACAATTAAGTTTTTTCTATCAGTATTGTTGGCCGGGGTTGAACAATGGATGAACTGTAATCTAAAAACCCTGTATTTACAAACATCTCATAAATCGTTGCCATTGCCAACACTTCCGGGCATCGCAGCCGTGAACAAGAAGCTATGATGTTTTATGTTTTGTGCAATATGTAAGACCGAATGAAGATACCCACAATCAGTGAAATGTTTCAGCATATAATTATAATAATAATATCCTTCCGAGCGAATTTCAGCAGGGAGTCAAGCTCAACGGACATTATCGCCAGGTACGTAGGAGATATGTGCATGAGTGTGGGCGCAGACACAGCTGCACTCTCTGTTCAAAAGTTCAAAGTTAATTGCTCAACAGAGTACATAATTATACATTTCCAGATGTCATGTGAATGCGCAGACCGCTGTGTTGTACCAATTCAGGCATGCATTCATCATTAAAATGATATAATTTCATAAATTACAAAACAAAGTCAACACATAATTAAGAATAGGTACAAATAAAAATAACTTCAATAAAATAATTTAAATAAAATAAAATACATCGGACTCAAGTATTCACCATAATTATATATTTTATTATTAAACACTTTCTGGTATTCATTTAAAGTGTAATAAGTCTTACTCAGTAGATTACTGTTCCTTTACTCTCATCTCCGAGGGTCCAGGGGTTAGTCCGAGGGTAGTAGTAAGTTCAGCATTAAGTAGGGATATGTATATCAATCAGGACATCAAAAGGTTATGATGAAATAAAACTACTTAGTACACGCGCGAAATCTTAATTGGAATCAGAATGTAATGCGCCGCTGAGCGGGCTGCTTATCGCACTGTCCACAGAGCTGTAGTAATTAAAAACAAATATTGTGGAGATAAACCACTGCTTCTAAATTGCCGAGTTTGTTCTCTGCAGTATGGCTACAATGCTAAATAGCTGATGTTGCTTGGTATTATTAGTTACGGTATACAAAAATAAAATCAGCTGTTCCCTACATTTTGACGAGTTATGAGAACATAAATAAATAAATAATAATCCATTTAATTCAGGCATATAAATGTAAGGAACAGCTGATGTAAGTATATTTCGTGATTTCAGGTTTGGTCCCATAGTAAAAGTTGTACATAAAGATGAACCCCATAAGTGGCTGTGAGTTATATTACATCTTGTTTATATAAAGACTTTGAAAAGCTTGTAACTGATAGACGTTTTCAATAATTTTGTAGACTATTTAGCCTACGCTACATTTTACGCACACATAACTTACGCCTTTTCCCATGGGGGTAGGCAGAAACTACAGAACACCTCCGGCTATCTGTACGATACTCTTTTCGCTTAAACTACATAATATGTTATTTAGCCGTCGATAGACATCTGCAATATTAGGGTCATCACCATATATCTTATGTGCCTGTAAAATAACACACGCACCTTTCCTAAAAACATTTTTAAATCAAAATTTAATTTAACATCTGCAAAGTATCGGTGTTTTAAATTCCTAATCAAAGTCTACAATATTAGTTTTAGTATACGAAACCCGAAACACGTGTCTATTATTTTTATGTAAAGAATCTATGTACAAAATTTAAAAACTGTATCATGAAAAATAACTAACATATATACAAACATATCAGGGTTGTTATGTTACCGGGTTGTCCGTACAAAAACATGCTAACGGCGCCCCCGCGCCGGGTCGTCTTGCGCTCATTGATAATAATTTGGCAGTAGGTACCTAACCGTACGGCGATTGTATTGCAAGTAATTAAATGGTGATAACATGTTCCATCACACTTATATATTTACGGGACAAAATATAACATTATAACATGGTGTAAAAATTATTGAAATCGATTCAGTTCCTTGTTCTGAACAAAATATATTCAGGTTTCGCGTATACTAAAAATAACGTTGTATATAAAATTTGCCAATCTCAATAGTTGAAATCAAGTATCATAATACAGCTTCTATTTCTCAGAATACAAGTAAGACGAATCAAAGACGTGATTGAATGGTTAAAGTCCACTTAGAAATAGAAGAAACAATTAAGCATCACTGTCAGAATCAGATGGTCTGTGTAATGAATGACCAATCACATGACAAAATGCAGTAAAATCTACGAATAATATAATTGGCAGCATTTTTAGAATGGCTTTGATGCCAAAACTATGTTTTAAAAGGAACGCTCAAATATGTCGTCGTTGTGAGAACAGCTGTTCGTCTATTTCATGTTTCAGTTTAATGACACGTTTGCTGACGTCGACGGACCGTCAAACGGACTAACAGAGAGTAACGACTAAGTAGGACTAAGATATTATAATTTTCAGCGAAAGTGCGCGTTCCACTGTTTAGTTGAACGTTGTAATGAAGACTTGTGCCGTGTGGTGCCGGACGTAAAGAATAGCACCACCCTATTTCTTCCTGTGGGTGTCGTAAAACGCGACTAAGGGACTTTACTAGAGAATGGGCAGTAGCGTTCTCTGTGCATTTTAACACCATACTGCGATCGCCAACCCAGGCCTCCCAAACGTGGCGATTATGGCAAACTCCTTTTGTGGAGGCCTATGTCCAGCAGTGGACGTCTTTCGGCTGAAATTATGAATGAAGACTTCATGAAACAACATCTATTATGATTTCCATAGGTATTTGGAAAACTGTGGAATATAAGGCTCTTATTTAAAAGTGAAAACCCCTTTTAATGTCTAAGGTACGTATTGCCGGAAAGCCGAAGGGGGGGGGGGTGCCATAATTGCCATGCTTGGCAGGCGGGTTGGCGATCGCAGTATGGTGTTAAAATGCATAGAGAACGCTGCTGCCCATTCTCTAATAAGTCCCTTAGTCGCCTTTCACAACACCCACGGGAAGAAATAGGATACTGCTATTCTCTAAGTCCGGCACCACACGGTAGTATATCTACTCAATACGAGTTTGAATTTGGGATTTCTGCTGTTCCTAAGCTACGTTCACCCATCTAAGCGTACAGCTTGCGTGCCGACGCATAAATGAACATTTTCCAATCTCTATATATATTCATAACTTCTAAAATATAAGTGCTTGAAAATGCAGCTTGCTTTTTTTAAAGCTGTATACGTTATGGCTTACGTTTTTCTCCTTTCCGAGGCTAAACGTAAAGCATTTTGCTTAATTGTTTTATCGTGTTATTTATTAATTTTATGACGCTGCTTCGTAGTTCGTACATTATTCACGCTTAGAGACGGTACATTCTGAAGGAAAATTATTTAATCCCTCCTAGAGTTGTAAAAAAACGGTTTTCGTTTCTAAAAAAAAACGTTGAAAAATACATGAAAACATAAGGTTCTTTTCTGGATTAGGTCTTTTTTTCAAAATTACGAAAATAAAAATATACTTAATAAGATGGTTATCTTTAAAAATGAGCTGATTTATTTTGGTTAAAAAAAGAAATTGCTTTTTTTTTAAATTACATAAATGTCTCAAAATAATTGGCAATACTCATTGAAGTTTACATTTACGGATTGGGATTTCCCCAATCTTCGTTTGGTTTATGTTTTGTTTGAATTGGCTGCAGACTGGCGAGAGCTTTAGACAGTGAGAACTTCATGATGATTGTAGTACTGATGAATGTTTAAGTATTTTTTAAGTTCATAATATTAAGTACCTCTACGCATAACTTCTAATTTCAATGATTTAAACATAATTTGACTTGAGTTCAAAATAAAACAATCATAATATTATATTTAGTTTTATTCTATTTTATTTAATGTATTGCACGTTTTATGAAAAAAAAAAACAAAAGTAGAAAAAAAGGACGGTGACAAGTATTTTTTCATGTTTTTGTTCAAGACTGTGAAAAAAACATTTGTTTTTTTTTATTTACTTCTCTAATCCCTCCTGACTGAATCCTTTTAAGCTCCAACGTCTTCATGTTTTACTTTACTTATCACATTTATTGTGTTGCTGATAAGACCGCGAAAGTTTGGATGCTCATCAATCATGCCTTGCTCACTTTAACCAGGTTTAAACGCCTCACAGGTTAGTCCTGCATTTTCATCGGCACCCTTCAAAATGGCAATCAGTGACTGTAAGTACCTATTGGTATATTTTTTTTTTTTGGTGGGATTTTATCCAATAACTACTCCCGCTCTGGGCGGAGCGTATCACCAAAATAGTATCATGATACTACCTGCCATAAGTTAATAAAAAAGAATATGATTATTTTGTTCCATGTTCAAATTTCACCGGAAATGGCAGGTCGATGACAGGGTAGGGCCGAGCCCGCGAAACCGAGGGGTGCGCATGGCGCTTGGACGGCGCTGCATATTGTATCGCAAGGGGTTCTTATAGGGGCTGCTTTAAAACTGTTGCCATGCACTACCCCTTGTTTATTGATTAATTAATTTGTTCTGATTATTCAGAAATTTCTGGCACACGTATTGGCAAGTACACACAATACGTTTGTAAAGCTTCGTATTTCGATAGCACAGTAGCATCAGGACCGAAGTTCTGGCTATATATGTGTTTTATATATTTTTATTATCGGAAGGGGTTTAGTTAAGGGAGCTTCTATTCAAAACTGAAGGAGATATGTTCAGTGACCACTCTCCCAACCGTTCTGACTGACCAATTTGTCACCACATCATTACCTTTTCTCGTACATATCGAACCTGAAAAGGAAGAACATCGTAAGCGACAAAAATTAAAATTTGCTGGAGAGATTTTGTATTGATGTATTTTATTGTAAGATGGTATTTTATTGATTTCATTTAATTATTTATTGAAAAAGTGAAATACCTACATTATATCACTTACGATGTTCTTCCTTTTCAACCGTACATCCCCCTCCCTCTCACAGAAAGAGGAGGCCTGTGTCCCAGCAGTGGCAACATTATAGGCTGATTATGTATGTAGTATGTACGTACCACAAGTTTATAATAAATAAGTACCAATTATTGAATATGTTTTTAGAACAGTGAGTAAAATCGAAGCTCTTTGACAAAATCGAACACCAACCAACAATCACTACAGAGTTCTGCTTCTACATAAAGGGTCTGACAATTTGTTTTGGGGTCAATGACCACCAACCCGCCTGCCAAGCGTGGCGATTATGGCAAACCCACCCCCTTTGGGGAAGGCCTATGTCCAGCAGTGGACGTCTTTCGGTTGAAATGAATGAATGAAACACCCAAGGTTCTTCCTGCGCTCTCCTACTTGATCTATGCTGTGCCCGACAGGGTCCATAATTGTGTCTCATATAATTATTTCCCTACCAACTTTATATACATTATGGTACGCAATAAAGAATTGAGAATTGAATTGACCCTGTATAACTATTTGCTAATAGATAGGTTACAAAAATCTGCCATACGTGTACCTACAGTGATAGGAACTGTTTAAAAATAAATACGCGAGGCTCTGTTCCAACCAGCTTTTTATTTTATTCTCAGTAAAGAGCGGGCAAACTTTGATAGAAACGTTAAGCTCCTTGTTGAGTTTAAAACATGGAGCCATTATTGAATTTCGAACTTTATTATGACTATGGTAAAGTTCCTAAACACAAAACTGACAACTTAGTACCGAACTAAGTTTTCAGTTTTGTATAAAGAACGGTATTTCAATCACTGTTACATTCTTATTACAAAAACTAGCTCCATGGTTAAAGCCATGTCAAAATATAAATCTTGTTTTGTAAGAAGGCGGAAAGAGTTTTTAATGGTTCCTTTGACTTTTTTTTTGCAAAACACCCTCGTTGTTATGATAGAGGGATTTAAAGTGTTATACTTATAAATGTTATAATATTCTTTTTTTCTGGTAATTTTAGTAGGAGCAGTGGTGGCCAAGTGGTAACGGCCGTCGCTTATGTATGAGCTGTAGGTCGTAAGTTTGAACCCCGACAGGCGCTTTACTTTGTGTAAATTATTTCATCACCACTGCTCTCAAAACGGTGAAGGAAAACATCGTAAGGAAACCGGCATGTCCTAAAACCAAAAACTCGAAGAAAAGTAACATCTGTCAACCCGCACTGGGCCCGCGTGGTGGATTATGGCCCACTCTCTCTCACAGAGAGGAGGCCTGTGAATACTCGTACGTATTTCTGGAGTTGTCGATTCGACCACTAATTAACTTCGTGCGATTCGCATTAACTTCGAGCGATTTACAGAAAAAATCATATTATTGAGCCTGTTATGGAAGAACATCGTAAGCGACATAATGTAGGTATTTCAGTTTTTCACTGTAACGTACTGCTGAAGTAATTTGGGTCCTAATGCAATGGTCCTTAGACTTAATTAATTATAAGTAAAGCCTAACGTGTTTTGCAGGAGTTCTTTATGTAAGCTATAGAAAATAATCAATAAAATACCTCTCATGTTAGTTTATGTCGCTTACGATGTTCTTCCTTATCCGGCTCGTTATTTAAAAGTGTCGATTCACCTGTTTCGGACAAGTAAATTCGTGCGAATTGACCAAGCCATTTTTACAGCTTTTAGAGCATGTCATATATTATACCGGGCACATGCCTCACCCAGAAATGGTAAAAGCTTATTTACGTTCTAATTAGGGACGATCCAAATGGGTTTGACCGATATCCAGGGGAATCAAAGCTCCCTTCATTTCAGTGACTTATACGACGCACCCTGCTTGTCTTCCTAATGAGAATTAAATTGTCACGCCATGACCTGGCGGTAAACCCCGTGTCCCTACGTTAAATAGGGGACTAGGTTTATTATTAAGTTTAATAATAATTATTATATTTAATAGTCTTGTATCAGGCGGAAACAAGGAGCGCGCCTTCACCGGTTCGATCATGCCGGTTTTGATGTACCCAAATAGACACAGATCGAACGACTAAAATAAAAATTAGGAGGAACAAATTCAATATAAAGGCTTCTACAGACCGGCGCGCCTAGCGACATGACACAAAGGCACCGTTCGTCGCGCGACACCCGGGGTCTTTGTGTCAAGTCGCGTGTCGCACTGGTCGGTAGAACCCTTAAACCTTAAAAAATTAACTTGAAATTTGGCCGTTCATAATGTCCTCATAAATTATAAAAGTAAAGAAAACACCTTCATAGAATAATAATGGTGATTTAACACACATTTATTTCACAAACTTGTAAGGCTTATGAATGCTGCAGTATTTCGACTTAACGAAGGATCATGCTAAGCCATTTGAGGTAGTATAGGCTCTTAAAATATTAAATGAAATCACTGCCAAAGACGCTCTACCTAAACCTCTGGGTTAGAGGCATGAAATTTTACACAACCTTCACGGTCCGTCTATCGTCAACGCGAGCATGGTCGAAAAGCTTGTAGTTTCATCCAAACGCAAGTGAGAACTACTAAAACAATCAAGTGAGAACGTGATAACATTAAACGAAAAATAGTGTGCGGAAATTAAAAAAAAATTGTTTCAGGAAAGTGTTTCTGAGTAAAGGCTTCTACATACCGGGGCGAATTGTCGCGCGACGCGACGCGCCACAAAGGCACCGCTCGTCCCGCGACACGCGGGGCCTTTGTGCCATGTCGCGTCGCGCGACAAGTCGCGCTGGTATGTAGAAGCCTTTACTCAGAAACACTTTCCTGAAACAATTTTTTTTAAATTTCCGCACACTATTTTTCGTTTAATGTTATCACGTTCTCACTTGATTGTTTTAGTAGTTCTCACTTGCGTTTGGATGAAACTACAAGCTTTTCGACCATGCTCGCGTTGACGATAGACGGACCGTGAAGGTTGTGTAAAATTTCATGCCTCTAACCCAGAGGTTTAGGTTGAGCGTCTTTGGCAGTGATTTCATTTAATATTTTAAGACCCTATACTACCTCAAATGGCTTAGCATGATCCTTCGTTAAGTCGAAATACTGCAGCATTCATTTATGAAATTGAAATAAATATATGGTAAACTACTACTATGTTTGATGAAAATACGATTCCATAAAAAAAAATTGATAGAAAAAAAATCCAGGGTTTCTCCAAACCGAACAATAAATCGCTGGTATTCAAAAAATACCGGAACCCGCGTACCGGAAGACGTAGCGTTGGAAGGCCTGCTACTAGGTGGACCGATGACCGTGTGAAGGCTGCAGGTATCCGCTGGATGCGGGAAGCACAGAACCGGTCGAAGTAGCGGTGCTTGGGGGAGGCCCTATGTCCAGCAGTGGACGTCTTTCGGCTGAAATGATGATTCAAAAAATACTTCAAATCAAACTTTGCATATTAACGGAACTAACTATAAAGCAGGTCTTATGTAACTTTTTTTTTAAATTACTATTATTTTCACCGTAAAAAGAAATAAACTAAACTATTGGCGCCTTGGAGTCTTCTCCCTGCCACCCTGTCTCGCATGCTCGCGTGACCGCCAGCAGTAGTGTGCGAGCGAGATAAAGAGTAAGGTGGCGCTGAGGTATTATAGACTCTTAAGTTGATAAATATGGCGAACGCTATACTTAACAACCCACTAACTGCCTTAGGTAAACATACCGCTTTTACGTAAGTGTCGCTAATTATAATATTATCTCACTCAAGAGATTTTGTAGTTTATTTCCATAACATCATCCCTCTCGTTCTCCCTTGTAGTTTGAGCAATTAATTACCACTTAAAATGCAGAGCACACTTACTTTATAGGCCACACATAAACGTAATTAGGTACGTCTCTGCAAACTTTGATTGCGTAATTACTTCTCAACTTTAATTATCATCATTTCAGCGTGCTTTAAAACGAATTATTTTGAAATTATAAAAACAAAATTGTAATCCTCCTATCAAGTCCTTTCATTTGATATGTCACTTGGTTACGGTTTGCAAAACTTTCTTTTAATTTTTCTTATTTTTTCCCCCAAAAATTACCCTCATATTCAATATTTATTTATTTACATTACACTTTTGTGTTTGGGTCACAGAAATTCATAATACTCGTATGTGTACCAAATTTCAACAGATTCGGGGTAAATCGGCTGTGACAGACGGACAGATACACGAGTGATCCTATAAGGGTTCCGTTTTTTTCCTTTTGAGGTACGGAACCCTAAAAAGTAATCAACCAACGAAAGAACAATATTGTGAATGACAATAAGTGGTTCACGGAAGGAGTAGAACGATGAATGATACTGAGCTGACGGCTGTTAGAGATGTATGGACGAAGAAGCAGACTTGCTGCACTGACCGAATAGATTGACATTTGTGTACTTTACTCTGAAGTGCCTACGTTACTCTGAACGACAAAACTATGAAGAGAAACTAATATTGCCAAGACTTTGGCAACTCAAGTTTCTTCATGGGTATGAAAATCAGAATAGAAAAACGGTGTACCCTGCAAAACTTCAACACACAAGAAAAATTAAACAATAGTAAGTAGCCAAAGGCCAAGTACCCAACGTTCCGTGCGGTCTTCGCAAATCAATAAATATACAAACAAAGGAATATCGCTGTAGACACTAAGCTGCACTTTTAAACAAACCCTTTGATGTGATCCTGTCTTTTATACATAGTAAGTATTCTAGCGTACTCTCAGCTATTCTTTACGTCCATGTGGTGCCGGACCTAAAGAATAAAACCATCCTATTTCTTCCCTTGGGTCTCGTAAAAGGATTTATCAGAGAATGGGCAGCAGCGTTCTCTATGCATTTTAACACCATACCATGCGATTGCCAGCCCGCCTGCGCCAAGCGTGGCGATTATGGCAACCCCGCCCCACCCCCACCCCACTCATTAGCGGTGGCCTATGTCCAGCATTGGATGTCTTTTGGCTGAAATGATGAAATTATGATCAAGTACTCTAGACTAAGGTAAGACTTAGGTACTCGCTTTCCCTTAATACCACAGTTTATGTGATCATGCCAACAAAATGCCTTCTTGGTATGAAATATCTACAGGTAGAAGGAATCCTCGCCGCCGCGCCGGTACAAAGGTTAACGAGCTAAGTCTGGAATGTGTCTAGAACGGGCTTCTACGTAAAACTATGCCAGACTGTGCACCGTTTACCGAGAATGAACTAATAGAGCGCCCACCATAATTGTATACCTTCAATATACTAGACTGAGTTGTTAGTGGCACTTCTAGCCGTTTACATTGTGAGTAAAAGTCATGCAAATAAACCTATTTATGTTGAAGGCATGATCATAATAACTGCATTCCGGTACTTAAATAACAAAATAGGAATGATTCACCAAAAAAATGTATACTTATGGTTATATAGATATGGGTAAGTAGATTCTGTAAGATCACTAACCAATTAACTCGAACACTGTCGAAGACTTACATAGTCGAACACAGTTGAAATAGGTTGTCATGGTATGGCCATGTGGGGGAGGTTCCTGGGCCGCGCGAGGCCGCTCGGTGGAGCATACGGTGGAGGTCTGCCCGGCTTTGGTGGAGCACCGTCGTGTCCTCGCGGAGGCGATTGGCGGCGGCGATATCTCGCGTCTGGCTCTAATCCAAGCCATGGTTCGGAGCGAGTGTGCATGGGAAGCCGTCACCTCTTTCTGCAAAGCAGTAATTCTCGCGAAGAAGGAGGCGGAACGCGTGAGGGAGAAGCAAATTTCGCGCCCTCACGCCCCTAGTCGCCGAAGGAGACGCCCTGGGCGTTGGGAATCGCAGGCCGATTCCTGGCCACTGTAGGCGCGGGCTTGCGAACGGTGAGCAATGGGTAGGTTGCCGTCCGATAAGGACCCGATCCTTCCCGGGTCGGGGTCCGTCAGAGCCGATGCCTGCCAGGGTTGCGGGTTTTTCTGAAAGTTATATCGTGGCCCTGGCACACAGGCAACTGAAGGAATACGGGTGGGTTAAAGTCAGTTAAAGTCTGACACGCCCTCCTGCTCCACCCAGAGCTCCCGAGAAGTTATTTGATAATTTCACTCGCAAAAAAAAAGAAAGAATAATGGTATATGTGAAGCGGAGGAATGAGGCAAATGTCGCCAAGAAAGTTTTGAGTATGAATGTGGATGGCTATTCGAAGAGGGGAAGACCAAAGAAACGATGGATGGACTGTGTGAAAGACGATATGGCTAGACAGGGGGTGACTACTGAGATGATGACTAATACAAAAGTATGGAAGAAAAATAAATGTTGCACCGACGACAAATAAATTGGGATAAAGGGCAGGATAATGATAACTGTCAAAGGTTTAATCCCTATTGATTTAATTATTAAAACAAGACCTTTTTTCTCTTGAATTTACAAAGCACCAAGACAATTAATTCAGTCAGACTGATTGAAAACATCCAACTGAACATGGTCATAAAAAGACCACTGAACGGACACGTGTCACACCGGAATACCACAAAACAATTAATTACGGAAGTAGTTTTGTCTATTTCCAGTCCTTGAACATAAATAGAACCTCAATAGGTACCTACCGAACCTTATCTATGTAAAAGCATTCGAGAATTTATTGACCACATCTAGCTCGCAGAGGTTTCATCGATCTGTACTGGTGAAAATTTAATAAACTGAAAGCTCTTCGCAATTCGAGTCCATTACGATACCCCTTCACAAAAGGATAAGGATACGTACAGCTGGTATTGGCAGAAGTCATATACCTAAATATCAGTGAATAACTGAAAGTACTACTTTTCTAACTAAATACGTGGGTTGAACGAACAAACCAAGAACGGTATATATCCTACTAATATGTTTGGATGTTTGTTACTCAACCACGCAAAAAACACTGAACGAATTTGGATGAAATTTGGCACACAGGTAGTTTATAACCTGGATTAACACATAGGATACTTTTTTATCCCGGTAGTTAGGTAGTTCCCGTGAGATAATTTACGACCTCCACGCGAGGACATAAAGCAAGTAAGGGGGTGGTTTCTTTAATAAACTGATCGGTGCCGGTGTCGGTTACAACAATGGTGTTGTTGTGAATGTTTATACAATAGGAACCCAGTCAGCTCCTCCATAATATTATGTTTGTAGCTGTTTCGGATAACTACAAATAAGGTGCGAATAGACATTCTTAATTAAGGTGGATCCACAACGGTAGCCCGTAAAGTTCAAATTTTCTTACGTTTTTTGCAATTTGCAGGTCAGTGGTTGTATCTTGATCAAAATATGAATACATCTTTGTAAGTGGTCTCAATGGCATGATTTCATGAAATCCATCCATATACCAAAGAATTCAAATTCAAAAATTTATTGCTCAACACAGTACATTGTCATACAATTCCAGATGTAAAGTGAATGCGCAGTCCACTGTGTTGTACCAATCTACCAATTCAGACATGTAAAATTCATCATTAAAATTATACAATTTCTATTTCATAAATTACAAAACAAAGTGAACACATAATTAAGAATAAACAAAACAGAATCTAAATATTATTCGTCTATTCGTCGTTATGTTTCTAATGATTTATAATTCTGTAAATTCATATTTGATATGGTTGCAAATCATATTTTGATCAAGATACAACCTGCCACTGAAACGCAAATTGCAAAAAGCGTAAAAAAAATTGAATTTCGCGAGCTACCGATGCGGTTCCACCTTAAAACAATTAATCTACGTATTAACCTACCAGTGCTGATACCAGTATTGTACTTAGATCGACGACTGATAACATTTTATTAAGTAGTGGAGGCTGTGAATGGTGGTTTCCAAATATCTATGAACAACTCCCTCCCACGAACAGGTGAGTTTTATATCGCTTTTAGTAAACACTTGACTTTTACATGGTATGGGATAAAGATTAGGTTTTTATCTATCAATACTGCGGATGCCAAAATGAACTCGATATTCATATTTTCCGTACTACCTATAGAATACTCTATATTATGTACACCATAAAAATTACAAATATAAATGTCAATCTATCCTATCTTTCTGATCAGTCCTGCTCGTCCCTGACCCACTCATCAGTAATTTGGCAACTAAACGCCGTTTGACACAGACACTTATGCTTATAAAAGGCATTTCTATGCTATCGAAGTTTTATTACGAATAGGATAGCACTACTGATCTTCCAGCATTTCAATTTATCCTATCTTTCTGATGAGACCCTGACCCACTCATCAGTAATTTGGCAACTAAACGCCGCTTGACGCAGAAACTTATGCTTATATAAGGCATTTCTATGCTATCGAAGTTTTATTACGAATAGGGTAGCACTACTGATCTTCCAATATTTCAATTTATCCTATCTTTCTGATGAGTCCCTGACCCACTCATCAGTAATTTGGCAACTAAACGCCGCTTGACGCAGACTTATGCTTATAGATGGCATTTTTATGCCATCGAAGTTTTAATACGAATGGATGGCACTGCTCATCTTCCAGTATTCTCATTTATCCTACCTGTCTGATCAATTCTGTCTCGTCCCTGACCCACTCACCAGTTATTTGGCACTGAACGTCGTATGACGCAGGTACTTTTGGTTATATGGCATTTCTATGGAGTTCGAGTAAGGCGCGCCCACTGCACCCTGCGGTCAAGGCTAACGAATAGCCATCAACTATGCTTGGATTATACATTTTAATTACCGCCCAACCAACATTACCGCTACATACTCTTTACAGTAGATTCCTGGGAAAAACGACAACCTTCCGTGCAAATCGCAACGAAGATCAATTGGTAAAAGAAATAATCGAAGCAAGGTGCTCCTAAAGTGTCTGATATAAGTAGGTAGCTACAACAATTATGAAATTTCCATTTAAATTTTCAAAGTTTTTTGAAGTTATCTAAATTTGTGCGGAAATTATGACGTAGGTAACCGCTAAAAACAGATTTTTGAAAGTTCAACCCCTAAATAAATAAAACGTGTTTCATGTTTTTTTTTTTTAAACAGCTCCTTCTGGGGTTGTAAAGAGGTAAATAGTCTACAAATCAATATGGTGTCATTTTCAAGGGTTTTCAGGACGTTGATCACGTAAAAGTCAACAATTTTGAAATTGATTACACTTGAACAACGAAAAAAAACTATTAAGTCTTAATTTATTATTATTTTGTATTGATCTAAATAACAAATCTATCTATATAAATAAATGGAGAAACTGACCGACTGATTAAGTATCAACGCACAACCCAAACTACTGGAGTGACGTGAAATTTTGCACTAGGGTTCCTTTTATGTAGGGTAGGTACTTTTAATCCCGGTCCCCGTGAGATTTTTTCTGACATCCACGCGGGTGAAGCCGCGGGCAAAAGCTAGTATTATATTATGTTCAGGCGTAACTTATTTGTTTATGAACAGATTTTATAATTCTTTTATTTGGTAGAGGAAGCTTGCGCGGTCTCTTACACATTACAGATCTACAGCTAACTCTTCAATAATACGTATTTAATCCACTCGGTGTATGTTGATGATGTTATAAAACTTCCTGTCACTGTTGTTTTCATAGCAAGTAGTGGTATACGAATTGGTGTGGGGTAGGTACCACTAAAAAGTGAAAAATAAAAAAAAAATTACAAAAAAAACCACCGACTTCCAACAAAAACACTAAAAAGTGAAAAACAACTTTAATTTCGGAAGCACATAACTTAACATCACGCCTTGTTTCCTCGAAGGGTTGGGCAGTGGTGTACCTGTAGTACACCCACATTTAATATTATGGGTAATTGGTGGGTAATTATCAAATAACTTCTCCCGCTCTGGCCGGAGCGGGAGGGAGTGTCAGACTTTTACTGTCTAAAACCCACCGTGTTCCTTCAAATGCCTCTATGCCAGGGCCACGATATCCCTTTCGGACAGGCTCGTAACCCTTGCAGGCATTGGCCCTTTCGGACCCCGTCAGGCATTGGCCCTTTCGGACCCCGTCAATTAGTGCTGACGTCTCTTTGAGGCGCGCTGTCGACCCGGGCCTGGTTCTTATCGGACGGCGAGCTACCCATCGCTCACCGTCCGCAAGCCCGCGCCTACGGTGGCCGGGAATCGCCCTGTGATCTCTCCTGATGATGTCTCCTGCGGCGACTAAGGGTGTGAGGGCGCGAACCCTGCCTCACCCTCACGCGTTCCGCCTCCTCCTTCGCGAGCATTACTGTTTCGCAGAAGGAGGTGACGGCCTCCCATGCACTGACGATCCGAACCATGGCCTGAACCAGGGCCGGACGCGAGAGATGGCCGCCGCCGATCGTCTCCGTGAGGACACGGCGGTGCTCCGCCCAAGCGGGGCAGACCTCCACCGTATGCTCCGAGCTTTGCATTTGTGTGAGTGCACATAGATAATGTAAGCGTATACTGGAAAATAAAGCTTGATGTGTAGCCGTGTGTAAAGTATTTTCATCCCAAGAAGCAAACGCGCGCTTTACTTCTGGTAACTAAGGTACTTCATTAAAGTACATATACATTATATTTTTAAATATCAGAATATAAAAAATATGTATAAAAATATTTAAAAAAATGTATTTACGAGTATTATTATAAATTTTTCACGAACGTGGTCTTAAAAGGTAGCCAATTTAACCGAAATCCTATGACAGTTTAATACAACAAACTATATTACAATTAAAATAATTAATAAGTATAAGAGGCTTTTAAAGGTGTAAGGGTTTAACAATATTTTATACACAAGTACCATTTAGTCCCGGCGTGGGTGTATAAGCTTTATGAAAGTAATATATTAATACAATTAAGATATCGATTTCAGCTTCAGCGTCGGTTAGAGGGTTTTGAAAGGTAAATGTAATTAGAACGACGGGTATAAGGAATATAACGATTCGTAACAAAATTATGATGAGTACACAATTCATAATGGCATGAATAATTAAGCTACAAAAATTGCTGAAATCATAGCATCAAGTAGTTACAACTAATTGTATTTATTATGTTAAACTTTTTTCTGGAAGACCGCGCCGACCAAAGATGCCCAGCAGATCACCCCGGCAATGCATGCCGGGGTGATCTGCTGGGCATCTTTGGCGGCAATTAAGTGTTCTTTAGTGTAATCAAGGGGAAGAGCCACATGACATCCACCAATCCGCACTGGGCCCGCGTGGCCTGGGATTACGGCCCACTCCCTTTCACAGAAAGAGGAGGCCTGTGTCCCAGCAGCGGGAACATTATAGGCTGTATATGTAAAGGGAAGAGCGTTTACCCAGCAGTCGGATGTTACAGGCTAAAAAAGAGTAATTCCTGAAGAACATATAAAAAAAATATTTACGAAACTTAAATCACAAATCCATAATATAGCGCCTCGTACTAAATAAAATGTTATTAATACAACCAATCTCACTAAAAACATCTTTAAGATTTTCTAAAATAACAAATGAAAAAGGTTTAAGTTATTTCTAGAATTTAATTAAGGTTTTTGCGACGTAATATAAATTGTAATTTAGTCCCACGTTGGGTGCCACTAATGATTTTAAACTTAATTAAAACGACATTGTTCTGCAACTTCAACGTTTCTGACACTATATCAATCAAGTTAATGAAATAAGTTTTAATTATGTTGTAATGTTCGAAGTAGAATAGGATAACCACTGGTTCTAGGACATCTTCCCATTACGAAAACTTGTAACTACCTTCATTTGTCGTGAAACATTGCTGAACTTACACAAACAGACAATAGCTTTTCATATAATAAAGCCTTGATTGAAACGTAGTTATCTCACTTGCGTCATGAAACCTTACTGTAGGCAATTTGTGAAGTTCTTTACCAACTATTCAATACAAAAGGACGATACAAAAAAATAGGTCTAATCGAAGTACCCACAAGCCTACAACAGTTGTAAGTACCTATCCTAAATTATGTTTGTATGAAAATCGATGTACCTAAAGTAACCGTCATGAGAAGCTATAAATACATAAAATTGCAAATTATACAACTATCAACTTTAAACTCAAGATATCTAAGTTGATTTATGAATGAAGAAATTATCGCTAAACGTCATAAAATAATTTTAGTTGCAATGGAAACTGAACCATACGCAATTTCAGTTAAAGTTTTAAATCCCAAAGTATGAAATTTATCTCGTCTCATGGCGTTGACTTTAGTAGATAATAATGTTATCATGATATGATCAGAGCATGAGGTCCTGGGTTCGATTCCCGGGTCAGGTAAAATGTTATCGAGTTTTACCATATAGAATTTCTCAGTAGTAACCCGGAATCTGGATTTGTGCCCGGCTGACGGGATTAGGCTCGTCCTATAACATGGGACTTAATAACAGCGAAATGTAGGTGTACTATAGGTACACCGTACACCTCTGCCTAACCTATCGGGGAATACAGACGTGATGTTATGTTATCTTGATAGTAGTTATTAAAACAACAGGTAAACCGCTGTCACTGTCAGATTGCATACAAAAGAAAGAGATGCACGATGACACAACGTATGGCGTAAAAATGCAAATAAAATCGTATAAAATTAGATATTAACTAATTAATAAAAATTAATCCATCACCGGATGCAGTTTGGAATTCAATTTTTCAATTCTATGGTATACTTTTAATTATAATTATAACTGTTAACGAAGGGATAAACTGCTTTTAAAAACAATTAAGAGTTGTCTTTGAAGATTTTTTTGATAATTAAATTATGTTTTGAGTTCCATCACCGTATGCACAAAAGACTTGAAAATATCATACTGTTTTTGTTTTGGAAATTATATTATTTACGGTTTAAGAGATACACTGCTTTAATAAAAACACATTTTTGACCATTTTCAGAAATCTCCCCCTTAATATTATTATGTCTAGCCAGTTTTATTGGCCGACTTCTAGAAAAATAATAATTTAAATAACAAAGAATAATAGTAAAACAAATAACATTAGACCCAGTCAACGAAAAGTAACCATGTTTTTATGGTTATGGTGGTGGTTTTTACAATTATCTCAAAAAAGCGTTTGTTCGTGGTGTGGTGACACCCAAGTTTTACAAAAATGTTTACTTCTGCCAAACTGCAAAGCCGTTCGTTGGCAGATGTAGCTCCCAAATACAATATTATAGTTTTATTCTCTTACTTTTCCACCAATAATAAAAATACATTTACCGCTAAACATTCGGTTAGGTTAGGTTAGAAAATCATTCAGGTGGCCCTCAGAGGCGGGCGCCCACCAGCCGGGGATCGCGGAAGTCGCACTAGATCCCATGATCAGTGCAAGCGTGGGTATTGAACACTGGGGTGGTTTTTAGTCAGTAACCGTCTTATTTATTTTATTTATTTATTTTATTATTTAAGTACACACAGAAAAATACAAAGAGATATGACATAACAAAAATTTAGTACAAAGGTACTGCTTATTTCTTAAGAAATTTCTTCCAGCAGACCTGCGAAAGGAGAATTGAAAAAAGAAATGTAGACAATAGTGTGTGAGAACAAGAAGAGAAAATATGAATATGCGAAGTCTTAAACTAAAATGTTAAATATACCTAAACTATACCATAACTAAATATAAAAAATACACGTATACGTACACACGTGCAAAACCTACATAAACTTAAATAAATACGTAAAGCATATATAAACAAATATACAGGAAAAGTTTTTAACCAGTGCGCAAATTTTTTTTGGTGGTTCAATATCAGTAACAGAACACATTTCCATTATTTCTTCAATACTTTTTTTTTTTATCCTACTTTAAATCAGCAAAATATGGACACAATCTATCAATGGGCGCGCGCGGCGGCCGGCGCAAGCGGCGGTGTTGCACGGGGGTGAAACCCCCTCCCGGGCGGCAGGGCGCCCCGGGCGCTGTGGCCGTTGGACTTCAGTAACCGCGAGTTTTACGAGATGGTGCGAGTGTATGTACTGAGTGATAAAAGTTTGCGAGCAGCTCGCAGAATGTATGCGACGGAGAGCATACCTCGAATGCGAGCCCATGGAATCCTTAACCCCGCGGTCCCTAATGAAAGGACCATTTTAGCGGCCACTCAAAGGCTGCTTGATCACGGACAGTTCAGAACCCCGAATCATGCACGAAGGTCTGGCAGACCCCGACTGGCGATCGAAATCGAAGAAGCCATCCTAAGCCCATTAAAGTATGAAGGAAAAATTGGAATTACTCTTCAAATAACTACAGGTCACGGCCTAAACATAAAAAAGTCTAATTCAAACCTGATAAAATTAGCGATCAGTACATTGTAACCCACGTAAATACCTACGCCGGCGAATCGAGCTAGCGCACAGCTGATAGGTAGGTACTTTCACGCGTTCCGCTTCGCCGCGCGCCGCCGGGTAGCCATACAACCACTTTTAAAGTAAACATCTTTCGTTAACGATATTTTTTGTTTTTTGTACTAAGACGTATCAAAATAAAAAATATATGTTTAATAAAACTCGTTTAAGTTTAACTTGTCAAAATTTGCGCAGTGGATAAAAACTTTTCCTGTATATATATATATATAAATATAAATACTCACAGTTGAGAGGAAAGGTAGTGCTCTTTTACGCGATATTTGAATAAAGAAACAGTTTTTAAATCACGAATGCTAGGCGGAAGTGAGTTCCACAATCTAACAGCATGGACAGAGAAGGAATAAGAATAGTAGCTAGTTTTATGAGGATGAGATTTAAGGAGGGATCTAAGGTGTGATCTGCAGGGAGCGTCGCTAGGGCGAGCGTAAGAAAAACGCTCACGCAGGTAGGAAGGATAAGACGGGTTATGTAGGATGTTGAAGAGGAGACATAAAATCCGAGTGTTCCTGCGAAGGCGGATTGGGAGCCACTTGAGTTCCTTGCGAAGGTGAGAAACATGGTCATACTTTCGAAGACCAAAAACAAAGCGAATGCACAAGTTTTGCAAGCGCTCAAGCTTGTTCAGTAGCTCCTCAGTAGCATCCAGGTAGCAGGCGTCGGCATAATCTATAATCGGCTGAATAAGTGTTTGCGCCAAAGAAATTTTAGTCTTCAAGGGCAGGAGACTTTGAAGGCTCTTCAGCGAATGAAAGGAGAAATGTACCTTATGACTAACCTCATTGACCTGATTACGCCACGAAAGATTGGAGTCAATAATGACACCCAGATCTTTGGCGGTTTCGGTATAGTCAATGCGAACACCATCAAGATATAAAGGCATCAGAGATGTAACAGCAGCCACATTGCGAACGAAACGGCCGGAGGGGATGATTAAGTTTCGTAACCAGTTACGACAAAACTTTTTTTTCCTTATTCGCAACCTTCGTTGCCTGTTTGTTGACACACTATTTTGTTGATTTGCATACATTTTTTTTAAGAAGATACTGGTCACTACAATAATATACATAGACAATTACAAGGTATCTAATGTTGACAATGCATTCATCGTGGGTGCTCACGTCGTAAGTAATTACACAACAGTAATTTTATCTGATATATTATTTCTTAGTCTATTCTAATAAAAAAAATGTAAGTATGTCTTCTTCCAACGTGTTTCCCACAACATCCAACATGGAATTTATATCAACTAAGCGAGGAGGCTCGAAAATGCTGTATGAGGGCCACCAGTACCATCGTAAGAAAATACACACTAATATAGTAATTCATTTTGGAAATGTTGCAATGAGAAAATGTGTAAAGGAAATGTAACGCGCGGAATGAAACAATACAATTTAAAGGCACACAACAAAAACTGTAAAGCTAACACCGCTAAAAACGTGGTACTAAAAGAATTTGATAATCTAAAACGGAAAAGTAGCTGTAATTTTAACTCAATACAATTTTAACTCAATGTTCAACACACACATGTTTTTGTAAAGTGAAATATAATTATATATAAGTACGCAGATAAATAAAAAACTCATTATTTTAGCTACTTATTCTACCTATGCTGTTCCCACTGCTGGGATACAGGCCTCCTCTCTTCGGGAGGGAGCGGGATCTAGGTGGATCATGTCATGTCTTTGAATTTTTGGTTCTAGGACATGCCAGTTTCCTCGCGATGTTTTCCTTCACCGTTTTGAGAGCAGTGGTGATGTCGTGATGAAATAACTTACACAAAGTAAAGCGCCTGTCCAGGTTCTTAGCTAAGACCTACAACTCGTAAGTCGAGGCTGTTACCACTGGGCCATCACTGCTCATGCTTATCTTAGCTACTGGTTGCAAATTAAGAAATGCTTTTCTCCCATAGCAACTATGTAAGTTTGCGAAGTTATTATTCTTTGTTCGCAACCAAGTTGCGGTTAAGGAAAAATTTTTCTTGATTCGCAACTGGTTGTGAACGAAGAATAAAAATTCTTAATTCGCAACTGGTTGCGAATCCCAGCTGTGAAAACGGCCGGAGGGGAATCTGCTACCTATGATCATGGCTTGGAATTTAGTTGGGTTAATTTGCAAACCAAACGACTTAGCCCAAACGCTGATGCAAGCCAGGTCATGATTCATTGCAGCAATTGCAGAACCCGCGTCAGCTACATTAAAATATCGGTAAAGCTGCAAGTCATCTGCATAAAGATGAAATCTAAAGGAGATTACTCTGGTAACAAAGTTTAATGAAAATAGAAAAAAGAAGAGTAGAGAGAACGCTACCCTGGGGAACACCCTCCGTGAGGCTACACCAATCGGAGAAGGATTCTTCCAGGCGAACACACTGAGAGCGTTCCCGTAGATAAGCACTGAACCAAGCTAGAGCGGAAGAAGAGAAATTAATTGATTTGAGGATACCCAGTAAAATGTCGAAATCCACTGAGTTGAAGGCGCTACGAGAACAGAAAGGGACTTATTCTCCATTGCCCAGCGGATGTCGTCAGTTACTTTCAAAATCGCGGTTACAGTACTGTGACCCGAGCGAAAGCCGGATTGAAAGGGGGAAATTATCGAGTTTGACGCCAAGAATAGTGATAATTGTCTATGAACTATGTGCTCAAAAACTTTAGAGAGAAATGGGAGAATAGAAATAGGTCTAAAGTGGGTTAATAAAGTAGGATTGTTAGTTTTAGGTAAAGGTATTATGTGAGCCTTTATCCAAACAGATGGAAATGAGCAAGAGGAAAATGAGTGGTTGAAGATGTGAGTGAGAACAGGAAGTAACGAGGAAAGGATAAGAGTTATCATTCTTGAGCATAACTTATCATTACCGACTGCTGAAGAAGTAATCGCAAGTACAGATTTCTTAACGTCATCCTCAGTATGTTACTGAGGATGACGTTAAGAAATCTGTACTAAGTTTAAAGGGAGAACATTGTGGTAATGGCAAACTAGCAAGACTCTCTAGTGTCGCTGCTTTGACAGACGGATCAAGAGAAAAGGGAAGGAGAGAGAAATGTTTATTGAGATCATTGAGGTTTACATCGTTACACTGGTTGGTAGGTGACTTGCCAATGCCTACAGATTTGAGAAATCTCCATACATCGGAAGAACTACGGTTAATGAGTTGATCGTGGAAATAGCGTCTCTTAGCATCTTGACACAAATGACTGCAACGATTACGTAAAGATTTGTAATAAGAGAGATTCAGCTCTGAAGGTCTGCGCTTATATCTGCTCTTGGCTTTATCCCTGCGAGCCATAAGCTCTTTAATTTGTAGCGTTATCCATGGTGCAGGGTTATGGCGAACTTTGACATGACGTATAGGGGCATGCTGATCATATAAGTCGAGAACGGTTGCGTTAAAACAACTCACCTTATCGTCGATGTCATCGTTCTCGACCAGAGGGGTCCAGTCGAGATTGCCGGCATCACGCTGCAAAGCCTCCAGGTCTATGCCCTTGTAGTTACGAAGATATAATAGCTGGGACTTACGCTTGGGAACACGAATACGATAGGAAAGATAAATGAGATCGTGGTAAGAAACAGTAGCCGTAAGTTGACCATGGTAAGAAACATTATTAGGAGAGGAAACAATCATAAGATCTAGAAAAGAGGGTGTACAATTAGGAAAATAATGAGTTGCAGAGAGAGGCAAAACTTGAAGATTGAAAGATGACAAGAGTGAAAGGAGTTTAACAGAGCGAAAGTCATTTTTAATCAAGCAAGTATTAAAATCACCCATTATAATAACGTGCTCATACATGGGGCAAAGATCACTGAGAATGGAGTCGAGAGAATTAAAGTAGTCAATGTGAAGATTAGGACTGTAGAGCACTGCAAGCAAAACTTTTGTGTGATGAACAGTAATTTCAAGAAACAAGCATTCAGCTGACTCAGAGACGTCTTATTACAAAACAAGATTTATATTTTGACATGGCTTAAACCATGCAGCCAGTTTTTGTAATAAGAACGTAACTGTGATTGAAATAGCGTTCTCTATACAAAACTGAACACTTAGTTCGGTACTAAGTTGTCATTTTTGTGTTTAGGAACTTTACCGTAGTCGGAATAAAGTTCGAAATTCAATAATGGCTCCATGTTATAACCTGGGTCTAAAGATAAAGCTTGTTTTTTAATAAGGGGGTAAGAGTCTGATAGATCCCGCCACCCCGCCCCAGAGCGGAGGACATCCATGAGGACTTTCCAACGCGGAAACAAAAAAAAGCATGAAAATGGAAGGTTTGAAGAAAAAAGCTTCTCTAAAGATATCTATCATCATCTGCCTACCCTTTTACCAGCTATGTCGGGGTCAGCTTCCAGTCTTACCGGATGCAGCTGAATACCAGTATTTTTTATGGAGCGACTGCCTATCTGACAAGACTGTCTGGTAAGACTGGTTGTCACACTTTCGGGCTTCTGACTATCTGAACGACTGTCTTAGAAGATCTACAGCTGGGTACTCACTTAGCAGTGTTGCATGTAACGTATCAGATACGGTATCAAGTGAGTACGTAGGCAAGAGCCAGCTGTGAGCCGCTCGCCCGTGGAGCGCTGCGCGCTGTAAGCTCGCAGTGACCCGCCGAGTGGCAGTATGACTGCGAACACAAAGGCGGCTCGCAGTGCTCGTAGCTAGATGCGCGGTGGACCGTGGACGAGCCGTACCTGCAGGTTGATACAGTATCTGATACGTTACATGCAACACTGCTAAGTGAGTAGGTACCCAGCTTACTATGTGCTTGCCATATTAATAATTTCATTCGCTTACGAGTGTTCATACAAACTTAATGGTTCTTTAACTGCGGCAAGAACAACAAGAGCAACTATGTTCTTTTTTTCAAAAAAATCAAATTGTTTTTTTGACGCTTAATGGCGCGTGCAGACTAGCGCAACAGGCAGCGCGACGCGTAGCGCGACAATTCCCATAAACTTTTCATAGAAATTGCTGCTAATGTCGTGTCGCGCCTGTCTGCGGGAGCCTTTGGGTCAGATAGCCAGACTATTAATTTTTTACCACAAAAAAGGGTATCGTTTAATGCGTTTTTGGTAGCAATTTAATCAACAAACTCAGGTAACTAATATGAATTCCATCTTTACGATGTTCCTTATAGAATATTAACCTTCCAAGGTCAATGCTGGACATAAGGTGTCATGCCAACATTAAATCATGAACTAGTTTTCTCCTAATTTTAACACGGTATGATCGCTAGGAATTCGAAATAAACATCTTGTAATAATCATCCCATCTTAACTTCAGAGCTTTTGTATGAACTATAAACTATTTGAATCTATAAATTAATATGTGGCTGGCGATTCCTCGTCGTTTCGCGTCGTTGCTTCATCAAAGAAGCCGTATCTACGTAAGAACAATGAGACTGAAAAAAACATTAAACATGGGCTTCCTCTGCTAGCTACGTCATGAATGTCGTTTATTAGTGTAATGCCAACCGCTCCTGCTGACGTATGCAACGAGATTCGCCCACGGATTGCGTAGGTCGCCGAAAGCACCGCATTTAGCATTTTGGTTAAGTGAAATGGATGAAATGTCACATTAGAAGTCACCTGGAAGTGACAGGTCCATAACTGGATGTAGGTTTGCCGCTTTTAAATTGGAATCACGCAAGGGCCAAATAAATGTCAATTTCGATGGTCCTTACTCACTCATCTGACTGTAAGTACTCGCTAATAGAATTCAGCTGATTTTTGACATCAATTTTTAGAGCCAACTTTTTTATATCAAATATATTATTTTCGAAACCATTGCCTGAAAAATATAGGTGTGCGGGTTGCGAGCCAGTTCCAACAGCATCCTGGGAGTTATTGCTGACAGGCTGGACTATTGGTAACCCAAGTTCCACCCGACAATTTAGAAGAACACAGATTTCCATTTATCGTATCCGCTCGTTATGTGGTCTAAATATAGAAATAATTATACCCTGTTGTGTACTAGATAGGAAAGGCAAACTCGAACTGGTGCTTCCTTCCATGTAGGCTAATTTTCAAGCCCCAGCCATCTTGCGACACCGCTTTAAAAACATCGACATCTTTCTTCCATTCCCCCAAGTTTAGTAGACAATCGGGGGTGTCAAGATAATGTCAAGGAAAGTCTATAAAGACTGTGATCAGTTAAAACAAGCCGTGGCGTTCACTTAGTGTACAAAATCGATAGTCAGAAAGGTCGCTGTGAGTTAGTGTGCGTCGCACGTTACATTTTGGTGCCAATGTCCATGGTGAAACAGTAGCTCAACTGCGATTAAACATAAAACTAAATGGCATGAGGCAAGTTTATGATCAAAATTAGGAGCAAACTATCAGCTATCTTTTGTCTGGCAGTTGTTTCTTGAAATGGAATTTACAATGTTGATGAAGAAGTACTAGCATGCGAATGCAGCATTTTTTCAATTTTGTAAATGTGAGTACCATGGAGACGTTTATTATGATAAGATGTATGTTGACTTAAAAAAGCGTGGCAGTTGAGAGTATGTCATGCTCACTTTAATGGCTCGCTGATGGTGGCGCGTGTGTTGGATCATTCGGTTCCCTACAAAATGGTTGAGTTGGATGGTGCTGATCCACGCGTCATGTTCGTGAACGGGTGCCGTCAGTTGAGACTGGTCTTCTCTTATCTGCCAGGGCTTATTTAATCTTATATTTTGTATTGTTTTTTAAATAAGTAATTAATTTTTTTACATTGCTCTCACTTAATGAAGCAGCAAGAATAATGTACCCAGGATTTTGTAATATCTTGATTTAAAAGAGTGTCCTTGGAGTTTCTTGCCTGTTCTTCTCCATAGAGATCTGCGTTTTGGAATGGGCAAATAGCTTCAACTTTCTGACTAACTGACCGACTCTTTGTCAATTCAAAAGTGCCTGTAATAAATAGGTTTAAGTGAAATAAATGTTTTGAGTTTAAATGAAGTATTAGATCATTGTCCCATCAGTTTGTAGTGCTCCGATTTCCATACTAAACATCATGGATCTTGAATAATTGACGTCGTACGTAACATTTAAACATATTTTTTTACGATTATTTTTAATATGTTGATTATTGTGTACACACGGCTACGAAAATCCTATGCAACGCGTGATCAGCCTAAACTGGATATGTATAGCTTGATGTGTAGCCGTGTGTACTATAGGTACACCTCTGTCTTACAGGCAAAAGTCCTCGCGCACATCTGGGAGTGGCTCGAGGAGGCGAAAGGCCGGGGTGAAACTCCGCTGCCGCGAGAAATCACGGCACAGCGAACGGAGCTCCGGCGGGATCTCATGGCGGCATGGAGAGTGCGATTGTCGCAACCCAGCGCTGGGCACGTCACAATTGAGGCGATAAGTCCCCCTATTTGAGGAGTGGCTAGAGTCGCGCCACGGCGTCCTCACCTTCCGCCTGACGCAGGTCCTCACCGGACACGGTTGTTTCGGGAGGTTCCTGTTCAGGATAAAGCGGGAGTAAACGCCCGGGTGTCACCACTGTGTGGATCGCCCTGAGGACACGGTGGAGCATCCGGTGGAGGTCTGCCCGGCTTGGGCGGAGCACCGCCGTGTCCTCGAGGCGATCGGCGGCGGCGATCTCTCGCATCCGGCCCTGGTTCAGGCCATGGTTCGGAGCGCGAGTGCATGGGAGGCCGTCACCTCCTTCTGCGAAGCAGTAATGCTCGCGAAGAAGGAGGCGGAACGCGTGAGGGTAAGGCAGGGTTCGCGCCCTCACGCCCTTAGCCGCCGCAGGAGACGCCCCGGGCGTCGGGAGTCACAAGCTGATTTCCGGCCACCGTAGGCGCGGGCCTGCGGACGGTGAGCGATGGGTAGCTCGCCGTCCGATAAGGACCAGGCCCGGGTAGACGGCGCGTTGCGTTTCACGCGCGCCTCAAAGAGATGTCAGCACCAACTGACGGGGTCCGTTAGGGCCAATGCCTGCCGGGGTTGCGAGTTTTTTCGAAAGGGATATTGTGGCCCCGGCACACAGGCAACGGAAGGAACACGGGTGGGTTTTAGTCAGTAAAAGCCTGACACGCCCTCCCGCTCAACCCAGAGCGGGAGAAGTTATTTGATAATTTCCCAACCAAAACAAAAAAAAAAACCCTTCGGGAAAAATAGGCGTGATGTTGTGTCATGTATATTGAGAACTACGACCTCTACGAGTATAACCCAAATACCATCACAAACTTATTATCTCTACAAAAATAATAGAGTAACATGTTTCTAACAAATTGTCTAAGCCACTAAATAACTACTTTCCTACCAAAAGCTAGTATTTAACAATACAACTTAAAGCTACAAATTACTTAGTATCGCGACTCCACATCACGATTAGCTTTATCACTTTCATCTATTTTTAGAACCCAGTTCAGTGCCTTCATCGGAATTCTTTTACGTTGAAATACCTTCGAGTTAGGAATGAACGTATTTCATTTGTAATATGCCTATGCGTAATTATATAAGAGGCAATATGAGCAATATCATATTTTTAAAGGCTCCAATATTTTAAATTTAATTACTCGTACGTTACATTTTTTTGTGAATAACCTTTCGGCCATGCTATTAACCTCTAATAACTTAGAGCGTAGCTTCTACAAATATCTTAATTTTGCAACACATTACAAACATATTTTGTAGGATTTATATTTTGTAGTTAGGTCATTAATTTCGTTACTTTCATTAAGTATACAAAAGAAAATGACGGTATAATATACAGACCAAAATAAGGTATAATTTAAACGGACAAGTGCGAGTTGAACTCGCATGGTGAGGGTTCCGTACAATGAATATGTTATTTATATCATGTTTTTTTATCCCAAGATAATTTACCCCAAGAACAAACTTAATATTGAAAAACTTGTTCTCCCATAGATCCCAACTGAAAATTTAAGTTTTTACGCAAAATATTGAGGGATTTACCATGTTATTTTAACATCATAGACTTCTAGGGTTTTCTGTAATCTATAATTAGTATAGTTAATTTAAAATGATTTTCTGTATTTATTAAAAAAATATTGGCTCAATAGTTTCGGAGATAATGGTAAATTTTCATAAATTTTCTTAAAAACTTTGAAAACTATTTATTTATAAAATATTAAAAAATTGGTACCCTCACAGTAAGCCTTTCATTTAATATGTCACACGGTGCACTTTGTAAAACATTTTTTTTTTGCCCCAAATTTGACCGTCATAATAAAAAATCATTTATTTACGTTTAAACACGTCCTTATTTTGGTCACATAAATTCAAATGTGTACCAAATTTCAACTTAATCGGTCAAGTAGATTCGGAGCAAATCGGCTGTGACAGACGGACAGACAAACAGACACACGAGTGATTCTATAGGGGTTCCATTTTTTCCTTTTGAGGTACGGAACAATCAACTCAGCCTATAGCAGTCCACTGCTGGACATAGGCCGCTCCCAGGCTGCGCCACAACACCCTGTCCTCCGCCTTCCGCATCCACTCTGTCCCAGCCACCTTTTTAAGGTCGTCGGTCCATCTAGCTGGGGGGCATCCCACATGTACGCTTGCCGATACGCGGTCTCCACTCCAGGACTCGTCTGCTCCACCGGCCATCGGTCCTTCGACAAACATGGCCAGCCCACTGCCACTTCAGCTGGCTTACTCTGCAGGCTATGTCGACCACTCCAGTTCTTTCCGGATAACTTCATTTCTGATCTTATCCTTCAGAGAAACTCCGAGAATAGCCCGCTCCATAGCACGCTGAGTGACCTTGTATTTGTGGACCAGCCCGACTGTCAGTGTCCACGTTTCGGCACCGTATGTCATATCGGACAGGACGCACTGGTACGGAACCCTAAAAATAAATTTGCCCATGTCTCACAATTATACAGACTTGATCCACTGTATTCCTTCCACTGTGTACCTGTTTATCATGCGCCTGGCATTACAGCTGATAACAATAAATCCAGCCGAGCGTAACTCAGCTGTGTAGTCTAAACGCTATTCCACCCCACTGGCTTATTGTTTTAAACAAGCACCGATAATTACGTGAAATGAAGCTATAGATTTTTTGTATAAGTAATAGTGTCGTATACTTCGAGGGTAGATCGAAAATGTCAGATGGATTTCATTTAAATTGATTATATTAAATTACTAGCTTCTGTGCGTGACTTCGGTCGCGCGGAAGTCGTAAAACACCACATTATACTAATAAAACTTTTTACAAAAAACAAATAACCGACTCAAAAAATAACACTACAAAGTGAAAAATAACTTTAATTTCGTAAGTCGGTATCATTGGATCTGTATTTGAGTTTTTTGCCACCGACTTCCGAAATTAAAGTTATTTTTCACTTTGTAGTGTTATTTTTGGAAGTCATTTTCAAAATTGGTTGACAAATGACGGAGAAAATGCAACATAAATATTAAAAAAAAAACATGTGAACAATGACGAACATAATATAACCTCCTCTTTTTGGGAAGTCGGTTAAAAGGGCGTATCATTTCAATTCCGAATAGGATTTTTCAGGATTGATATAGTCGACGTGCCATTTTATTGTTTGCCTTTTAATTACTTATTACTTTTTCTAAAATAAAGGTACCATTTTCGGACATGCTATTGTTCCTACGTATTATACTTTATTAATTTAAATGAATACAAGTCAACCGTCAACCCTAACGTAAGAATAGCCTAACAATAGCGTGATTTGTTCGGAAGCCGGTTTAATTCTATTATGCATAGCAGCTTTGTTAAAATAAATGCCAAGGTCCTTTTTTATAAGAACGAGTAGGACCCTCCCCGGTTCGAGAGGGGACATTTTTGAGGGACACGGCGCAGAATTTCTGAAGGCTACTTGATTTTGAGTACAGATATCACGTCTAAAGTAGCAGTAGTTGTGTCTCGGAAAGCATGTTGGTTGCGGCTGTCATTCGTGGATCTTTGACAGTCGTTAGAAGTCGTCAGTAGCCCAAAACTCTGACAACCAGTCTTACCAAGGGATATCGTATTACCCAGTAACTGGGTGGAGGAGGTCAGATAGGCAGTCGCTCCATGTAAAATACTGGTATTCAGCTGCATCTGGTTAGACTGGAAGCCGACCCCAACATAGTTGGAACCTCCTCCTTTTTTTGAAGTCGGTTAAAAAGACTGGGAAGATTGATATCACGTCATCTAAAGTAGCTGAAAAAAAAGCGTTTCTTAAAAATTCTACCGCTACACATACATAAATTAACACTCACGCCTTCTTCTCTTAAGATCCTTACTAGACATGTGCGAAATAGCTCACTGAGAAGAAAAAGAGCGATTAGCTCTTTCACTCTAAAGAGCTATATATCACTCTTCTAGCTCACTAGCTCAGTGACTCGGACGCCGACTGTTAGCTCATTTGACTCACGCCACACGCGCGTTGAAGGAGATGGCTCGGCTCGCTCAATAGCTCTTTGAAAGTTTGGATTCTTTGTTACTCACTAGCTCTTCTATAGCTCAGTGACTCAGACGCGGACTGTTAGCTCATTTAACTCACGCCGCACGCGCGTCGAAGGAGATGGCTCGGCTCGCTCAAATTGCTCTTGAAAGTTTGGACTCTTTGTTACTCACTAGCTCTTCTATAGCTCAGTGACTCAGACGCGGACTGTTAGCTCATTTGACTCACGCCACACGCACGTCGAAAGAGCGAAGGAGACGGCTCGGCTCGCTCAATAGCTCTTTGAAAGTTTTGACTCTTTGTTACTCACTAGTTCTTCTATAGCTCAGTGACTCAGACGCGGACTGTTAGCTCACTTAACTCACGCCACACGCACGTCGAAGGAGACGGCTTGGCTCGCTCAATAATAATAGCTCTTTGGAAGTTTTGACTCTTAGTTACGGTTCTCTATCTCATTTGAGCTAACTGAGCTAGTCAGCTATTCAGCGAGCGAGTGAGTCAGCGAGAGCAACGTCAATCGAAAAGAGCTAGCTCATTTCTATCACTCGCTCACGAGCTTTCTTTTTTTTTCTTCTTCTTGTTCACATTAGTCTGGTCACGTAGTACTGGCACGGTTGCGAGTACTACGCACCTCTTACTCTTCTAAACAATATCACCAATATTCACAAAATATTGACTGTGTTGTGTAACGTAAAGCGTTGAAGTTGAAGAGAGCATGTTTAGTAAATGGCTGCTTCGTCGTTCTGATAGAGGTTTAAAGTTAAGGGGTTGACGTAATGGATAAAACAATAACTATTGACAACGGCCGTTCCAAAATCGTGAACTTCGTTCTTACTTTAACAACAGCAGCCATTTCGTTCGTTGAATCGTCAGGCTTACACATTATTATTCTGTAAAACCCTAACAAACCATCGGACACAAATTTGCACTTAGCAAAATTAAAACGCTAAATTCTAGCTAGGTGGTCTACCTTTCAACCTCCTTCCAAGCAAAACTTTCTCAAAACATCCTAGTGTCATAATTACTGAACTAATTAACGAGAATGTTCGCGAAACTTACAAGTTAATTGACATTTAGTTGAGTGACGTTAGGTCTGAAGCCGTTAGCGAGGGTCGCGAGTAAACACCGAAGTAGGGTAGTGGGTGTTGTGCTGAAATTAGTCCCCTCGGCCGGCCTGTTAAGCGAAGTAATGATGGCCGTTAAGATTGCGGGTTGTGCTGATTGCTGAATGATTTTAGAATTTCAACTGTAAGAAATCGATGCCTACAAAAGTAAAGATCTTGAAGGACTTTGCTGATTAGGTATTTTTATTATGGTTTATTAAGGTAAGAAATTGTGGCTTCTGTTTTTTAAACGATACATTAGGTTCACTAATTGAATACGATTATAGCATCATCCTTGGATAATGCTGGTAAGGAAATATACAAATTAGAGGGTTTGCGGATTCATTACCACATAAAAATGTATTATTTATTTAAACTTCTCGCAAACAATTAAGTACAGAGGTGGACTTAATGCCTTAGGCATTCTGTACCAGTCAACCAAGGGAAAAATTGAATTTAGTAATGACCCACGCTGGGCGCCAAATACCTAAATCGGCTCCCAGATTAGTACTATAACAAAATGTGTTTTTATATTACATTATAAGTTACTTTTAAAAGCTGAAATAACATTTTAATTATTCATACTTTGCAGACGAATCTAAGTATGAACAATAGTTATACCTATCTCACGTTGGGCGCCAAATGTCTGCACAGGTCCCACGGTGGGCGTCAACAGGAAAATGCTTCCTTATGAGTTACAATACAACCGACAATTATCCTTGAAATCGTCATAAAAGGCTTTGTTACGATCGCTGAACGTTCATAATTCATTTACAAGGCAAAGTTTTCTTTTAAGCGTTCTCAGACATGTCGGCGTCGAGCAAAACTCGTGCATAAAGTATATAGGTCTATTTGCCTTGGCATGTGTCCCGACTCAATAACCCAGTACAATTTTATTTATCTCTATCCAAGACGTGGGTTAAAACTTTCTAATAATATTTGTGTCAACTGTAACGGCAATGAACGTTTATGAATTTGTTTTGGATCTATCTTGGATCCTATATGACAGAATTGCAGTTGTGGAAAATTACTTATTAAATATTCGTGTGGACTTGCGTAATCACATAAATTACACAAAGTACTTTAAATAATCAGAAAAGCTATCGTATCACTTCTATGCAAACCGATATTTGTTTGACTCACCCCATGAACAAAATCAATACAAATGTACAAATATAGACCTGATTTTAAATTGACGCACATAATGCACAAAAGATATTGACATTGTTTCTTGATCGTTCGTGGGTACGTAATAAAATACCAATTCGTTTTTAGCTATACGGTGTATATATACGAATAACGAGATCTAAAACCACAGAAAGATAGTAATTTTAAATTCACTTGACTTTGATTTCATAATTATTTATCTCATCCTTCTCAATGGACCTTACTTCATACGAGTACGCTAGTATTTTTATCTGTGCTTCAGTCTTTACAAAATACTATCATCCTTGAAAGACAACATAAATACAAAACTGGAAGTCGTTATCCCAGCTTATTTTGATGACTACAAGCACCCGGTAGTCGTTCACCGGTATTGTTACTGAATTGAAGTGATTTATATTTAGTTTCTCTCAGAAATACGCTGAATACGTTTATGTACTACTAGCTTTTTCCCGCGGCTTCGCCCGCGTGGATGTCGCGGAAAATATCCCACGGGAACGTATTGCAGGGATTAAAAGGATCCTATGTGTTAATAAAGGATCTAAACTTTTTTGTGCTTTATTTGTCGAAAGTAGATCATCTAAATAAAGATTTTTTTTAAAATAAAATACGACCCATGTTACTCACTGATAGTGTAGCTTTCTACAGGTAAATTAATTTTTAGAATGGGTTTAGTATTTTTTGAGTTCATCCATTACAAACAAACATACAAGAAGTAAAATATTTTCTCTTTATAATTTTAGTTTAGATTAGAAAATGTCAGAGAAAGGTGGAAAATGCATCAAGGACGGGAAAGGCAGAAGATTTTGTTTTTTTTTCTACTGCACTTTTACATAAATATACTTAAATGCAATGTGCCTTCGAAAAGCCCGTAAACGGTCGATACGCTCTAAACTGAAATAAAATTATTTTGTTATAAAAATGATATTATGTAAAGGTCGATGTGCCCTTGTAACGAACTAATAATTCAACAGCTTTAGCGTCTAAACCAACTGGTGTTAAAAACTTCTTGAAATAGTTTATCGAATGTAGTATCGTTTATTATCGTTTCTGTCAAATTAAATACTGACAGTGATGCTTCGGCTACATTGTCGTTCTCACTCGCACAACGCTCGACATCTCGTCGTACAACAGAGAACGCGCGAAGTTCATTTCGCGTTATTGCGACAATGTAGCCATAGCATTAGTATAACACTAGAATTATTCCAATTCCCTCCTTTTTATAGCACATATAGATAAAATGAATTGCGAAGCATTTAGTGTAGGTAGCTATATTCCGTTTGAAATAAGATTAGACATTTAAATAAACCTTTTTTACAGTCCGTTCAATCGGTTTTGACTTCTATTGCGTTGGTGGCATGACCAATGACAGCTGTAATAAACAGTTGGTATTGTATTCACGTTTTTTCTTTTAATGCCATCCTTATGCCTACGGAATAGAAGTCAAAATCGGTTGAACGGACTGTAAACAAGTTTATTTAAATGTCTAATCTTATTTCAAATGGAGTATAGTGTTAAAGATTTCGTGAGCACAGATTTGTGAAATTGAGTACGTAACTGAACTCGAGATATCAACAATATCATCAGAAATAATTGAGAATCTCATCAGCTATTTCATACGTACGTGTCTCTAGGTAAGTGGTTACACACGGTACTACAAGAATCTGCCTACTCAAACAAGTATAATTATTATAATGAGCTCTTCCTCAGAGTTGAGTATAAAAACTGACTCGGGATAATGAGCCCCTTATAAAATGCTTTTAGAACATCGACATAATGATATCCTGGAGTACTTAATAATACTCGTAAACATATACTTAGTTCGTACCTATTTGTTTTTCTGGATTTTCGGGCGAACAAAGAGAAGCAAAAGATCTAATGTTGGGCGACACATTATAGATCCACGTTGCCAAATTGGCGCAATCTCAAAAAAATCGCTCTTCCGTATAAACTCTTACTCTTATGGCCATCGCAGACCTCTAATATTTAAGAGGAGATTTAAAGAAATATCATCATCACTTTTAGTCAACAATTGGCGATGTTTAGAAAGGCTTTAAAATTAAATTGACTTATGTATTATCTACTGAGGTCAGGGCTTGTCACAATCTTTTATTTTACTTCCATCCTAATACCTAATATTCGTAGGGATATAATTATGTTATTTGTGATATCGGTACTATTTGTGAAGATAGCCCCGAATCGCAGTGACGCTAGAAGCTGACAACTTTACGCGTTACACAATACTTATGGATTTTTACGCAAAGATGACGTAGACCCCGTCTGAGGCGTAACCGTCGTCTTCCTGGCATTGAGCCAACCTGACTGACACACTGGCTGAATTCGTCCGACAACAATGTTTTATGGTAACAACCAGATATCACGACTAGAAGGTTAATCTTTTCGGGAAAATTATGTCCTCCGTCTTTACGTCTTTGGAGGCTCAAGGAGTTTTATTGGTGTTCTTCTTGATGCGGTAACACACAAACACACAAACTGTAGAAATAATTATAAATCACTACCTACCGACATTAATCACGGTCATAGTCTTTAGGGTATGTTGGCGCAAGAGAATTGAATAAGTATAAAAATACAACAAGGATACGATTTTTGAGAAACCCCAAAGTTGCACTTTTTGGTTTTTTTTTCTTGTCAAATCGCACGTGCGCTCATGATTCCTTTAAGGGCTTCTAGATACTGGCTCGACACGTGACGCGACACAAAGGCCCCATTTGTCGCGCGACGAGCGGTGCCTTTGTGTCGCGTCGCGAGACGCGCTGGTCTGTAGAAGCCTTAAAGCTTTGACCTCTTTTCTCTATTCTCGGTTTTCGCTCTGAAGTCCCTTATGAAAATCTACCCTTTATTTATATCAACAAAGATATTATAATTGCTAACCTGACAATTTAGGATTTATCGTCTACATTATACATAAATGTGTAGACATCTCGTGACAAGTTGTTGTAGTTTGTATAGGACAATCCTGTTGACAGCCGGCGGCTTGTTGAACGCACGAAATGGCTTTCACGCTAAATCATCGCCACCGTTACAGAGTTCATAGTTCCGTTTGTAACACATGACACTGAGCCTATGAATGTGTACTTCATCGAAAATATAATAGACATGCATTTTCTATGATAATATTTTATAGAGGTATCTAAAGTTAAACCCCCTTATTACAAAACAAGGTTTATCTTGAGACCCAGGTTTAAAACATGGAGCCATTATTGAATTTTGAACTTTATTCCGACTAAGGTAAAGTTCCTAAACACAAAACTGACAACTTAGTACCGAACGAAGTTTTCAGTTTTGTATAAAGAACGGTATTTCAATCACAGTTACGTTCTTATTACAAAAACTGGCTCCATGGTTTAAGCCATGACAAAATAAATCTTGTTTTGTAATAAGGCGGATTGAGTTTGTATTTATATGTTCGAAACTAAAGGTACTGATCCGATTCCGATAATTATTTCAGTAATGGGAAGCTACAGTATTGCCGAGTGTCATAAGATATATTGTATGTTAAAACAGGAAATTTCACGCTAATGGTGTCGCGGGCAGAAGCTGGTATATAATTAGTCGCATATTTCAAGAAAGATCTACACCTTAGTTTACACGAGTGTACGACTAAACGCCGACAGGCACTACGCCGACAGAACGAACACCGACAAGACTTTACTTCGACGGGACTCTTCGCCGAAAGGACTTTTCGCCGCCGACAGGACTCTTCGCCGACAGGGCTCATCAGCGACGCAACTTATCTTCGATAATCGGTCGTACACTCAGCTTAACAATCAGCGGGCTAATTGCGTAACACACTATCAGTAGGAATCGGTTTCAATTTGACAGTTCAATAATATTCATTGATATACTTACGTTGTTATGCAGACAATTTTTTCTAACATATGAAGCAATGGATTAGCAATATACTTCAAAATCATTTCTGACGCAATTAGGGTGCTGTTGTTAGTTTTGTTTTAATTTAAACTGGCATCTAGTTTTTGTTTTGGTAACTGAATTTTCCAACAATAGAGGAGATCTGGCGTTCACTGTTCTAACCTAACCTAACCCAAATCTTTATTTTTTTAATAGTGTCGCTGATGGGCCCTGTCGGCGAAGTGTCCTGTCGGCGAAGAGTCCCGTCGAAGTAAAGTCTTGTCGGTGTTCAGTCTGTCGGCGTAGTGTCTTTCGGCGTTTAGTCATACATTGGTTTACACTCCAGATAAAAATGTTTGCATAGATCCGGTCAATCGCAACGACAAATGACAAGAAAGTTAAGGTATTCCCCGAATGTAAAATTTATAAATCGGTGACGCACTTTACCTTTCGTCACAGCAAGACAAATCTTAGGTCGGTGGGTACGTAGGTACTTATGTTTTCACAAAATGCGATGGAAATTATAAAGAAAAGCTGAGAACTTGTCTTAAACTCTCAACGTATGAATTATTATTATCTATGTGGCAGGCAATTTGTACGATTCTGCTTATTACAAGCGGCGTCGTCCGCTTAACAGCGCTCGCAATTATGAAATTAGCCGATAGAAAACTGTACTTTGATGGACAATTCAAACGCCGCCGCCGCCGCGTCGTTTACAAAACCGCGGCTAATTGAACTATTTCATAAGGCGCTCGCCGGTCGCTGCCGCGGCACCACTCACTTTGCTCGCTCGGCTCGCGCGTATTTGGTCACAGTACTAACCTAACCTAACCCATTTTGTCGGCATAGTTACTGCGACCAATTCGACTTGCGTGTAAGTTGGTCACAGTTCAACCGAACCTACAATAACAATCAAAGTCGAAATTATAATAATTGAACGAGTTGCCAATTTGCCTTCGGCATATTTCATAACTACGAGTGTTTGTAAACGGACAGCGCCGTCATCATATCGTGTCACACAATCTGTCTGCGACATATATATTAAAGCACAATATCTTCTCGTTGATTCACATCCGCAGCCAAATAATTTTCATAATCTAACCAAATCACAACGTAGGTATTTATAAAAATTATGAATTTTCCCCGAAGCCTTACGAATCCATTAAATTGCAAAGGTTTGTCAACATTTTCCACCAATTAAAGACCCCACACGATTTCTATCTATAGAATCACATTTGTTCCGATGGAAGGCTGCCATTAGGGGTGCGGTAAACCTTCATTATGCATAGTACCTAACAGTTACCCATAAAAGAGTACTAAGTACAGCGAATTCGATCGGGGAGACGTAGAAGTTCCGCTTGCGAAGGTTTCGTTAAATATTTGATTTTCATTTAATATTCTTACGTTAGCTGTTCGGTGCTGGCAGGTGAATCACGTCCCTCGTCCCGTACGTCAGCCACCCCATGAGCGCCACTCATGCAATAAACAATAACTCACTGTGTACACAAAATAATTCACTATTCACACCCGTAGACCGGACACTATAACATTTTATCCACGAACGATTGGCAGAAATAATAATTACGTGTGGTGAACTGAGAATGAGATTATCAAGTTGTTTTATGAGACGAGGCGCGCTCCTCGAGCGTTCGCCATGTTGATTTGGAAGGGCGATTCGCGCGCGCGCCAAATGCAATCGTGTGTTGCCACGCATTTTTGGTTTCCACTTATTCAAGGTAACTTTTCTGAGTTATCTGAAATCAATCGATTTCTGACTCATAGATGACAGTGCCCAAAGTTAAATTCATTGCAAAATAGCTCTGGTTTAAAACCTGTTGGATATTATCATTGCCCTAAATGTATTGGTCTTCTGCATAGCTATTCACAACCATTGGGCAGGCTGCCGTGTCCTAACTGATTTTCCTTGCCTTCGACAGCAGATAGCTGTGGGAAGAATAGCGGACGTCTATATTTGAATTAAACTGACAACATTTTGGGGTTTGGGATTTTACCTAATCTACTCCTACTTACCATTTTTTTCTATTTTTTTTTTCTCTGCGTGGAAAATCCTCTTGGATGTCCTCCGTCCGCCGCAGGGCGGAGGACATCTATGAGGGTTTGTTAGACTCTTACCGTCTTATTACAAAACAAGGTTTATCTTCAGACCCAGGTTTAAAACATGGAGCCATTATTCAATTTCAAACTTTATTCCGTCTATGGTATAGTTCCTAATACAAAACTGACAACTTAGTACCGAACTAAGTTTTCAGTTTTGTATAAAGAACGGTATTTCAATCACAATTACGTTCTTATTACAAAAACTGACTCCATGGTTTAAGCTACGTCAAAATTTAAATCTTGTTTTGTAATAAGATGGTTACTGACTAAAAACCACCCCGGTGTACCTTCCCACACTTGCACCGGGGATCATGGGATCTTAAGCGACTTCCGTGATCCTCGGCTCGCGCTGGCCCGCAGATGCGGGCCTAGTCCTCCTAGTACCTTCTCAAGTCTAGGGGGGTGAGATGTTTGAATGCCCCCGTGACATCTGAAAGGGGCGCGCGTGGAACACTACGCATCGCCACCTCGGGTCTTGTATGACCCATTTAGGGGAACCGGAAGAGGGCATTGTCTACCCTCTGCCGACGCCCGGCGCACCGGCTGCAGGCCGGGTGAGCGGAAGAGATCTCCCGCTCCATTTCCCCAGCCTTCTTCTGTGACATGACTGTTTCGCAGAAGCATACCACCGCATCCCAGGACTCGTCGCTGCCGACCATCGACTCCACCACGGCCGGTAGCGACAGGTCTCTGCCTACTCCTGAGATGAGGTCACGGCGCGGCTACTCCCAAGCGGCACACTCTGCCAGCGTATGCCGCGCCGTGTCCTCCCGGCAACTCCTACTTATCTTTTTTTTTTCTTTTACTGGGAGGAAATTCCTCATGGATGGCATCCGCGCTGAGGCGGGCGGAGGGGTCTGTCAGACTCTTACTGACTAAAAACCACCCCAGTGTTCCCTTCCCACACTTGCACCCTATCTTGGGATCTAGTGTGACATCCGCAATCCCCGGCTAGGCTAATCCCCGCCCCTGCGGGCCACCTCAAGTCTGGGGCAGGGGGGAGAGGTGTTTGACCCTCCAACTTGTACTTACCTACTATAACCTACTCCTTCATTAACATTTATTGAAGTTCGGTTCTTACTCACTTAGATATAAATCTCCACCATGCATGTTCAAGTAGAAGAACACTCACATAATCTATCAAACAAACAATATTATTAATTATTTCCTTATAAAACAAAAACCCAATAAAAAAGCAAAACTCTAGGGTAACCTCGTTCCTACCCGGGCAACACTTTGACGCATGCGCGGTCTCTCGCCACTGCAATACGACGCTGTAGAACCATGCGTCTATTTTTATTTCCGTACGATTTGTCGCCGCTACATGCGACCGGCGACTCGCATCTGCGTTGGCGAGCTTCCGACACAATATCTTACAAGGAAACCATGGAAAATTACATAGAATACTTGAATTTTTACAAAACCAACATTTTCCACGATATTTCTTCTTCCAATCTGCCTTAGTTTGTTCATTCTCCGTGTGATAAGTCAAACTTGACAAGGCTTTCGATTCATAGCACCCCTAGGCGTTACAATCGATCTCGACCGGTGTCGGCAAATAAGAGGTAAGGTTAGGAGTTGTACCCGACACTTTGTATTTCCATAAAGACTGCTCAACGAAGAGTAGCTTAGCAGTTGTCTTTGACGTCTAAAATTATATTAACTCACACAGTTTTAGAAAGCTTAATCAGTAACGGCCGAACCCAATAACCTATGTAACACCAGTTTCGGCCTACTGGAGATATAAAAATATATCTATTGATGGTTTTAACGTCCCCATAATCTATGAATCATACCGGCCCACACTATCTAATGATGGAAGGGGGTATCGCATACAACAGATATCTCTTTGTATGAAAATGCCAAAGTATGCTTCCCAATATACGATTTGTTTGACAGGACAGTACTACAGATGGCAGATTTGGCTATTCCCCGAATTGCAGGGATAAACGTAAAGTAGCCAAGCTAAAATGAACTCTTTAGTACTTGCAATCATGATCATAGATGTTTTTTTTATTTAAAGTAATAAAAAAAATTGAAATTCAAATATCTCGAAAACGGTGCGCCTTCGGCAAAAAATAACAGAAATTTAACCCCCCCTCCTTACTAATACCCCCCGTGCAAGCACCATTCCAACATGAATTTAAGTTAAAAAAAAATATAACATTAATGCGCTAAGGTAGCCCGCGAAATTCAAATTTTATTACGTTTTTTGCAATTTGCAGGTCAGTAACAGGTTGTATTTTGATTCGCGGCCATAACAAATATGGCTCTACAGAATTATATCTTAATCCAGTAACTTATTTAGAACTAAGAAACAAAGAAGTTTTAATATAACCCTAATTACACATGTTGTTTTTTAAAGTGATGTTGGTTGTAATGGAATGCACGGGCGGGCGAAGTAGACAAACCTACTTATTGTTTTCGTTAGATAGATAGCCTTTATCAATGATTGTGAGACGCCATCCGAGCATAGATATAATTATACTGTCTATCATCAATAGCGATCTGTCTTTAACTGAAAATAAGTTATTGGGATCGGCCGTAAGTCTGCTATGTTTGATTAACCGAAAAAATAAAGCATTCAGTTGGATAGGCATTCAGGAACCGGTGTTTAGAAAATATAGGTCACAAAAGTGTCACAAGAAGCAGTACAGCGACCTATGATGACCTCAACAGCTGTGATCTTTGATCTCCAGTTGCTGGTTTACAAAGCTATTCAATTATGAATTTTGATAACAACTTTGGGAACTAATCTGCGGAATCAAGGGGTAAATTCAAATCACCATGATGATGAACCACTAGTTACCTTTTGCGTACGAACGTATTAAAACTTTACAAAAGCTATTTTATACTAGGCAACCATTGAACTCAGTGACATGACATGAAATATTACAGACGTTTTGTCGCATGAAGTAAAATAAAATAACGGAATATAAAAATATACATAGTTACTTTTTATTAATTAAATAATAGTATGTGATGTGTTAGACATAGATTGATTTAGTTCCAACAGGACACTTTATTGATCTTTAAAAGTCTGTTGCTGAATCATCAGCCTTTAAAAGCAGAGGTTTTTAGTCAGAAGATTCAGACGATGAGCTAGATTCGGAAGACGAGCTAGATGACGAGCTTGAAGATGAGCTTGAAGACGAGCTTGAAGACGAGCTTGAAGAAGAGCTTGAAGACGAGCTTGAAGATGAGCTTGATGAAGAGCTAACATCGGAGGACGAGCTTGATTCATTAGATTCTTCGGGAGCCACAGTCGTTTCCGGCTCGGGAGCCACAGTCGTTTCCGGCTCGGGAGCCACAGTCGTTTCCGGCTCGGGAGCCACAGTCGTTTCAGGAGCTTCAGTAGTGATGGGGGGGTACTCCCAGTCGAAATTGATGCCGGTCACCTGTGTGTACCAGTCGTGGTAGAAGCCAGGACGGATGAAACCTGAAAATATAAAATATTAATAACAAGCTGACCCGACAGCCGTTGTTCTGTCAAAAATAAAAAAATCCCAAAGAAAAAAGTACGTTTTACGACTTTCCCGAATTTGTAAATTTTACAGGAAACTTTAAAAATTTTCTTTCCCAAAAAACCTAATTTGGACAATTACGAACAGCTGTTCTCAAGTGATGCATAAAAATGAAATGCTGTTCGTTGGCAAGGACAAACGAACAGCATTTCATTTTGATTTATCTATACTAACTAATAATAATAATATTAAACAGAGAAAAGATTTAATTTTACGTTTTTCTTTGTAATGGATTAACTCAAAAAATACGAAACTGATTTAAAAAATTCTTTCACTTATAGAAAGTTACATTATCAGCGAGTAACATGGGCCGATTTTTTTTTAATTGTGATCCCTAGGGAAATTATAATAATGTAACCCAAGGTATCAAAAATTTGCCTATAAATGTCATTATTTGGCGTGCGCTGCGAAAACTATTGATGATAATTATATATATAAAATAATGTACTACATGTTTACAGTTCTCATTATTACCCACAAAAAAGTCCGCGAAGCTATATAGTCTAACTATTATAGAAGTCACAATAACCTGAGTTTGAACAAATGTTATTTAAATTTGTCAAAAGTACTAATTATAGTTTACGACTTTTAAAACCTACCGTAGACTTTCTGTATCCACCAATACTTTACTTACCAGCTGGGATATCGGTGTGACATCCAGATGAAGAAACGAATGAGGTTACTCCAACCTGGGAAATGACACCGTCGATGTCGACAATGGTCAGAGGGCCACCGCTGTCACCCTATGGAACGACATCAGTTTAAGTTTTATTGGTCTTATGGGACGAAGGAATCTTTGCAAGCTTTGGTCCAGAGAACCAATTCTGGAGAATTAGTCCTTCCGTTATTTATTCTTAATTATACAGTTTTAAATCCGCTTACTGCAAGCCCCGCCGACTCACTTGAATACAAGAATATATTTTATTAATTTTAGCCTTAGCGTCTCACTGAGACTCAAAGGCCTCCTTTCCCTACTTCTACTTGTTCATCTTAGTTAATTTTATAGATTTCCAAACCATTTCCATACCTTTTATAGATTTCCATTTCCAAACCTAGCACTTTTACTTTAAAAATAATGAAAACTGGCTAAGCTAGCTGTTCTTCTTACCTGGCAGGTAGACTGACTGGTGACGTTGTAGCCTCTGGCACAGATGGTAGATGGCTGGATGATGGAGCTGCCGCCGAATGCGATCAAGCACTCAAAGTTGGAGGTGATGGACAGGTATACCCAGTTCAGGTTCTCGGGCGAAGCGCCTGTATTCAGAAAGTTGCAAATGAAAGGTTTGTGCAATTTGATTGCGATTGATTGTGAGTTTGATGGTAAGTTCCCAGGGCCTCAAGTCTGCTATTACAATAGTGTCAGAATGGTCGATCATTGATTTCATAATTGTTGATTTTGACAAGTTTGGTAATCTACTATTATAATGGCGTCATTATGACTTTCCAATGGTCGGCCACTGACACTACATTGAAAGAAATTGCATTTATTGGTAATCTCGTACAAAATGACAAATTAATGACATTTCTACTAATGGGTTTTATAATAATGGCAATACGACAATGCCATTAGAACTAACACAATTCTATTACGAGAACATTGACCGACCAAGGATCGACCATTATCAGTTTAGCAGATTACGAACTTTTAGCAAAATGACAATGGGATCGTGTTGGAATGACTGAATTTATAAAAATAGCAGACGGGGCCCAGTTCTCTTGCGTAGTAAGTACGAGTATCCATATACTCGTGGCCAGTCGTGGCATATACTCACTCATTCTGTTTTCTGCTCCTTTTCCTAAGGTTCATAAAAAAAATAGAGAAGCTCCTGAATTTATTTCTCCTAATTCTTTATGAGGATTGCCCAATTTTTATAGTTAATTCATGTTGGGGTTTATTTATAAACGTTGCTTACGGTGGATCCGATGCTGTAGCCCGCAAAATTAAAATTTTCTTACGTTTTTAGGGTTCTGTACCTCAAAAGGAAAAAATGGAACACTTATAGGATAACTTTGTTGTCCGTTTGTCTGTCTGTCAAGACCCTTTTTCTCAGGTACGCGTGAAGGTATCAAGTTGAAATTAATATCAAATACGTAGGTCTACGGTCCCTTAGATCTCTAAAAAAATTAAGCTTCTAAGTCAATGCAATAAAAAAATATGGTGATTTATGCGACAAGCTTGATACTCGCAAGTAAATAAAAACCAATAGGGTACTTCCCCCTTGAAATTTGGCAAGAAGCAAGGTCTCACATCACTAGTTAACGAAAAGGTCCGAAAATTAAGGATTTTCAGAAGTCAGGCCGTCGAGGCCGCCGGCGGAACCACTTCGGAAGGAGCTTACAGCTGCAAACAACTGGGGGGCCGAAACGTTTAGGAAGGATGAATTTAGGTCTGGAGGGTCGGGGGGGGGGGTACTCTCTAGAGCTGTTAGTGTTTCTGGAGAGTAAGGCGCCACCACATCGCTGCTGAACAGTATCCTGGCTGCTCCCCTGATGTCCCCTTCACTTAGTTTCGATTCCACATGTGAACAAAAGCCTTTTTGTGACAGGTTGTTAAATGCAGTCCAGCAGTGCACGTCTTTCGGCTGAAATTATGATGATAAAATAACTTAAAGAACTTGATTTTACCATTACTCCAGGTGCGTCCCCAACCGCTGGCGATGGACTGAACTCCCGCGTAGTTCTCATCACTTGCGCTGGAGCGCTGGAGCCTGATAGGCTGGATAGTGTCTACAAAAGAAAGGTTCAAAGTTTATTTGTATGTCGCAGAGCGCAGTATCTGAAGGTGGCAAATAATGGAATGTCAAGCAATTATTGTCGTTTAGTTCAAACATTTTAAATAATGCTTGAGTGTGTTTGGTTGTGATGCGATTGCCAACGACGCCTGACAGCTGACGTATAGCAGCTGACGGATGATATCTGACAGATGACGTATGACATATGACAGCTGATGGATGACATCTGATGTATGTCTGATGACGGTTGGTCAGATGACAGTTGTCAGTGGGGAAGAGGCAAAAACGTTCCAACGGGGATTCGATGGTGAACGGAGCGGACTTTGAGTATTTATACTCTGGATACGCCTTAGCTGAGCGTTCCCCTCTGCCAAAGTCACGTTATATAAAACTAGTTCATTCGCTGACAGCCGACATTGTGAATCGTATTGTGTCGCAAGTAAGTCCTCCCGAAAAATGGTAAATTGTGCAGTTTTCAGTTTTCCTCCAACATGTGGGTATATATTATACATCAACATGGTTTTATTTAAGCGCAATGTCGAAATAATCATTATATTATTTACGATAGAAAAATACAGTGGTACGTTGGTAGCACAAACGCAGTACAGGGTAAGGATTTGCATAGTGCTGGGACAACGTGAGTGAATGATTGATAAATCAAATGATTTTTTCAGTCAGTATGTTCAGTAACTATAATTTTTTGTGTATGTATCTGGACAAGTAAGCACCCTAATTGCGTAACACACAATAATCACAATCTCAATGATTTTGAAGGATATTGCTAAGCCATTGCTTCATAAGTTCGAAAAATTGGTCTGCTCAACAACGTAATTATCTCAATGAGCGGTTGAGTCTACAAGAACCCAGGCACAGGAGAGAAAAGTAGTGCACATAGTTCAAGGGTCTACTCTCTATGTCCGTCAACGAAGATACGGGCCCGTCCGAAAGTTGGTGATCCGTCTATACAAGTGACAAATTCATTTTTTCTAACGGGTAAATACACATCGGGCTAATTCGAGCCCTGAACTAATCTTATGTCCGTAAGTGATGAGTAGGAAACACCTAAAACTTCGGCCGAAAAAACGGATATCGTGATTAGGGAGTAGACACCAAGGATCAACGAGCACCACAAGGAATATCACAGAACCCATTGATTGTTTCTCTCTATTTATTACTAATGATATGGTCTGTAAAATCCTGACACGAATGAATAACAACAAGAAACCCATGTCACGAGTACGGCGATCGTATGTAAAAGAAGTATCGACAAAACTGTCTGATGAACTTTGAAGCGATGCCTAAATAGGAAAATTGTTGGAGTACTTGGCGAAACTTCGTCAATGCTCAATCACAACCCAGTGGGTTACAGAAACAAAAAGAAGTGGTTTCAGCGATTTAAAAAAAACGTCGAATGTTCTTGTACCCAGTGAAAAAAATCATTTGTATGGATCACCGAGGAATACTATGTGTGGATTGCTCTGAATAACTACTTTTCTCATTTCTATTTAATTTAAGTAATTATTAACAAATAAACAACTTTTAAAAGTTCAATGTATTTTCGTGTTTTATAAAAAACTAAAATCCTCGAGAAAAATGTATACTTGTGAGAGGCAAATGTTTATGAATAGTGTATCTTCCAAGTATGTTTATGAATCTAGTGTTAACCAAAAAAGTAGATCCGCAGAAATGTGTTCTACATGTTTATAATAAACTGGTACATTTCAAAAATCTGTGATTTCCTCTAGTCGTCATCATTCAGACATATGACTATGAACTATAGACTATGGCAATGGAGCCATAATCGCATCGTTTCATAAGATAGCAAACACATCATTTTTGTTTTGTTTCGTAATTTAACAAGGAGAAATTAGGCAAGTGCACAAGAAAATAAACGATACCGATATTTCGCGAACCAGCCAACTCCACATTTCAAACACATGTAGGATGTTGATTTTGATTATTATTTTGATTTTTTTTTGTTTAACATTTTAACAGCAGATATTATCCACCAACGGTATTTTAGATTTTTTCATAAGTAGTCTAAACAATGTTCCGTTTGGTGCCGGACGTAAAGAATAGCATCATCCCATTTCTTCCCGTGGGTGTCGTAAAAGGCGACTAAAGGACTTACTAGAGAATGGGCAGGAGCGTTCTCTATGCATTTTTAAAACCATACTGCGATCGCCAATCCGCCTGCCAAGCGTAGAGATTATGGCTAATCCCCCCTTTTTGGGGGAGGCCTATGTCCAGCAGTGGACGACTTTCGGCTGAAATGGTGAATGATGATGAGTCTAAATATTTTTTTTTTTTTTGTAAAGTTTTAAGTGTCTGCTGACACAAAATTTGCTCATCTGGAGTTAGCTGGTTTGCGAATTACGGTACCGTAAAACGAAATAAAAATTTGTTCATTCATTCATGAATTATGAATGAATGATCACTAGCACCTTTGTGTTTGTTGTCATAAGACAATTGCATAAATACTAAGGACCGACCGAAGGTTCTGTTTCGGTTTCGGTTTGGGCTAGTTTCGGCCAAAAAATCTAGTTTCGGCCACAGTTTCAGTTTCGGCCAATAATTGGCCGAACCTTCGGCCCCGCCGAAACTAGGTGTTCGTGAATTGTCGTGCATCATTCGGCTAACTTCGAGTGTGAATGTGATTGCCAGTTGAGTTCGCTAGCCGGCGCGATCGTGATGATTTGAGGTTTATTTTTATTTTTTTTATTTTTTTCTCGCTCAAACATTATTAGGTAAGTATTTGTTTTTACTTATGATTAATGATGATGTATTTTTATGGCATTCATTAGAGTATTGTCCTACAGTGGAAAATAAATAGGTTGTAAGTTTTAATAGAATAGAATTCATTAGATATTTTACTTGGTTCTGTTGATTATTCCCTAGCACCTATACAATATGAATTTATGTAGAAATTAATGTAACACTTAAAAGATGTGTGAAAGATACCTATGATATTTTATTCAAACATTACTATATTTGTTTGTAATTGTTGTTGGATTCAATTTTGTACCCGTATTCGAACCGCCCCGTAAATACGATACACAACTACCTCTGGTGATTTAACTATTACCCCCCTTTATTTCCCTTTAGTACGCGAGGTGCTTAGTCAATTCGGACGCGTAATACAGTAGTAGGTACGTGAAAGTTTTCTAGTTAAACTTCGTTATTTAGACAACAACACAAGTTATCTAATCATTAAGACTATTGTAAACATAAGTACTTAATTAATGTTGATTTTTGAAAAAGTTTGATAAATATGTTGACTGTGTTTTTTTATATTTGTTAATTTTGCAAATAAATAACTATTTTTGTTACATACTTTAATTATTGCATTTTATTTTTTTACACGTGTTAATTGTCTATATATGCGTAAAAATACAATAGATTTAACATGCTATAAAAATTCAAATAAGTTTTGGTTTCGGTTACGGCCGAAACTGGGACCAAGACCGAAGGTTCGGTTTCGGCTGAAAATCCAGTTTCGGTCGGACACTAATAAATACACACACAGTCAATCTGTGTGTGTAGAGGCTGAGAGCGCCGCAGAATTAATAGTAACCCCTGTTAATAATCATGATCTAAACTTTGATCCAGCCCGTCCCCAAACTAATTTTGTGATCCCCCAACGACGCCCTAAGCCGAGGTCCGTACCACTCAGGGGGTGCCCTTAGTGCGCTGTCATTAGTTAATAAATATATTTTACGCCCTGGCTGGAGGCTTTAAGCTTAAAAACCTTAAGGCAATCACAGGAATATCCGGTTAAGTAGCCACGACCTCTCTAGGTCTGCTACGAGATGCCATACATAAAAAAAAAAGACGGTCGGACGTACAGTGGTACCCAATTGATAAGGCGCGTCGTGAATCTTCGTTCGCACAGAAAAGAAAGTATGGCCCCGAAGATTGAACGAAAGAACGAAAGAATGCTTAAAACTTACAATCAACCTTAGGTCATTATTATAAGGTTCATAATACACTGGAGCTGCTAGCGTGCACTCGATCAGAAGTATGGCGGCTGACAAACATGCCACGCGGCGCGCGTTAACATGGCGGCAGCTGCCGACCAATAGCGGTACAGGAAAAAGAACCGCGGTGCGTGGAGCGTGCCGATTGGTCAATAGCATTTCTCGCACTTTTAAAATTCACCTTCTGCGCAGGTACATCGGTAAGCCATATCAATTGGGTACTACTGTAATCGCGTTACAACAACTAACCTCACTACGTTCCATGTGGTTATTTTATTGAATTCGTAATCGTTAAATATTGTGAGCATCCCTTATTATTTTGTAATCATAATTAGACTACCTATCAATACAGACTAGTGTACTGAACAACAACCGAGTGTTATTTTGAGATTTCTATCATGATCATGAAAATGAAGATTACCCGCCTCCGCCGTCATGTAAAACAAAGGAAGTTTCAAGAATAAAATAGTCTATTCAAAAATTATCTAATGAAAGCTTTGAGTAATTATGAAAGTGTTACACCAACCCCGGGGTAATGGCGTACGTAACACACTTACAGTAGTAATGGGTTTTAATTTGAGTTCAACAAAGTTCATTGCTTTATTTAGGTTGTTGAGCAGGCTTTGTCAAACATAAGAAGCAATGGATTAGCAATATACTTCAAAATCATTCAGATTCTGATTGATGTGTTTACACAATTAGGGTGCTGTTTAGGTTAAATTCTTGCACAATCACTGACTAAAGGGAATGACTAGCACATTAATCTGTATTAAGGGGCCGTGCATGAAATAGACTGATTTTGATCAATTCTTTTTCCCTTTCTCACAAACAATAAACAATCACTGTTTGTGATAAAGGGAAAAAGAATTTAAAACAAAATTATTTGAGATTCGTAAAGTCGACTTCTTTGTTTTGCATGTGGTGGAAAGGATTTTTTCAAATAAATTAAGAATTACTGGAAATATCAAAAATGTACAACAGGTTTCCCAAAAAATGACGCGAGACTTACGTTTGACCTTTTTTTTACGAGAAAATACTTTTGATTTTGAACATTAAAAAGTATAATCAACATTACTACGAGTATATGGTGTGCTTGCATGTGGCGGAAGCACTTTTTTCAACTTCGATACAAAATACAGCAGAAAAATAATATTGAAAAAACCTATTTTTGTTTTAAACCCAATCGGTAATTTTTTTGTCTTAATAATTAGCAAAACATAGGTATCAAGAAAATTAAAAATCACTCACTGGGCTTCAGCTATCCTTGAGATAAAATCAAAATTTTATTTTATGATTATACAATACCTTCAGTAAATCAAAAGCGAAATAAACTATATTTTCGAGAGCGCAAAAGTGATGAAACTAGTAACAGGTGCTGTGACTGACACGAATGATGTAGCACCACAAAATCTGTACGTTTACAGTTACACAGACTTAATGTTTCAACAATTTCATGCTTTCTCACAATTAGATAAGAAATTTACCAAAAAGGGTATTTTCGTGCACTGAGCCTTAAGCCTTAAGAAGGATTCAACTTTATATCTCACGATTTTTTCGAACAAAATATTCTTTTAATAATATTATTAAATTGTAATTGAAAACTAATCAACGGAAATTAAGAATAAAAAATAACCTCAATTGTCAAATCAAAACATCTGTAAGATTAAAATTACATCTTAAGAAAACTCGAAGCTTACGGTATTAGAGGCAATCTACTTAGTCTTCTTGAGTCTTACCTGAAAGACCGATAACAAATAACTGAAATTTGTCAAATTAATCCAGTTAGCAAGCGCGAAGAGATACATCGATCCTCAGAGCGTGAAGTTATATTTGGCGTACCGCAGGGGAGCGTATTGGGTCCTTTTATATTCATACTGTACATAAACGATTTACGTGAATGCATTGAACAACCAATAACGCTGTTTGCGGACGATAGTACTCTGACAATACCTTGTAAAAGTGTGGAGACATATGAAAGGGACATTAATAATTGTTTGGGAAATGTTGTAAAAAAAATAAACTTGACAAAAACGAAAGTTGTACATTTTAGTCAGCGGATTCCCAGCATTAGTCCTAATATACACTACAACAATGAAGATGTAGAAGAAGTAAATAATACAAAATTTCTAGGACTCTTAATAGACAAAAACCTAAATTGGAAAGCACATACTGATACTTTATGTAGGAGGATTAGTAAGTCCGCATACGCTCTGCATTCACTTTCCCCAATAATATACATGGATGCACTTCTTACTGCTTATTATGGCATAGTAGAATCCCACTTACGTTATGGTATAATATTCTGGGGAAACTCAACCGAAAGAGAAACAGTTTTTAAAGCCCAGAAAAGATGTTTACGGGCGATGTTTAAGCTTAAATCCACTGATAGTTGCATGCCATACTTTAAACAGCACAAAATATTAACACTACCTAGTCTGTATATAATGGAGGTAGCTGTGTTTGTGAAGTCGAACCCAAATTGTTTTAAACGTCTGGACGACGTAGTCCCACGTAATAGACGCGACAATAAACAAGTGTGTTCCCATCCCGCCAAAACGGCACTAATGCGCAAGAGTGTCTACTGCATGGCTCCAGTCATTTATAATAAGTTACCTAAGCAATGGAAAGAATTGCCGCTATCATTATTTAAAAACAGGCTCCGAAGCTTTTTAACGCATAAAGCATACTATAATGTCAGTGAATTCCTTACTGAGAAAGAATTTTGTATAGATATTGTGTAGTATTTTTGTATTTTTATGTATTGTGTAGTATTTTTATTAAGAATTTTGTTCAATGTACCTATTTTATAATTGCCTTTATTGTTTTAGCGTCAAACTAAATATTTGCATGCCTATTGGTAAAATATGGCTGAACTATTTATTAACCAATTTATCACCATGTACTGTACCCATATTTGCAGAATAAAAGACTTACTTACTTACTTACAATTTCGGGTTTATGTATTCAAATACTCTAAACAAAGTACTCAATGTCAATTTGTAATGGCATCAACAAGTATGTTTTCTGATCCATTTCTTTACATTTTGATTAGATAATTTTAACAGGCTTAATCAATATTTTATAAATGTTCCACTTATTACAATTATGTATTAACTTTAGATGCGTTACCCGCGCTCAATATTGGCAAGGTAAGTACCAGGCAGTTGCCTGACATGAAATTAGTCGCGCGCCATCCAGTGACGCGGCTACACTTCACAATCACTCGCAATTCTCAGCAATTATTTGTGAAGAAAATGCCTTCCCGTGTCTATACACGATGTACAAATTACACTACTACTGTGAGAGTACGGAAAAACGTCTCATTTCATGCATAAGTACTTATTGTATTTTTTTATTTTAAGAATACGTTGTTTTGTTTTGTACTTGTACAGCCAGTCAGCCATTTTTCCTGACTGCTGCGACCAACGCGTACGCGCCAATGAACATGCAGCAGCTAGTGACGTAGGTAACTAAATATGTATGTTCATCTCTTTCTAACAACAGTTATCGGTATAGACAGGTCTTTCCTTTTCTTCGCGCTCTGTATGATTGTAGGCAAGTATGTATCAACATTCATGACTTACGCTGTTTTTGAGTGCACTAATGTTCGTGTATGACGCGTCTATTTATAATACGTCATTGACTTATTATGAGTATTATAACGTTTAGCGTGCCTAAGCCTCTCACATGGTGGACCTATAAGGTGAAGATCGTGGGAATCCACAGGATGCAGGAAACACAAGACCGGTAGCTGTAGCGATTCTTGAGGGAGGCCCAAGTCCAGCAGAAGATGTCTTTCAGCTAAATGATAATGATCATCTTGGTCAAGGCAGCATATTATTGTGGTGAACGCTATGTGCCTACACATTAATTGTCATGAGCCTCATAGTCTTTTAGTCATTAAGATTGTTTCTGTGTGATGTGGCTGTGCTTTATTAAATAAATAAATACAATTTCTTACCGCCGAACACAAGTTGCCTGCCGAATTCAATTAAACCGATGTCATTGGGCTGAACGACCGACGCCAAAGAATTGTCGTACAGAGGATGGTTGTAGTAGTTGCTGGTCTCAAAGATAGCTGTCGGCAAAGTTAGGTTGACGGTGCCAGCACGGATGACGAGGGTGACTCGGCTGTGGAAATAAGAGAACAAGTGTATAAAACGGTGTGTACAACAAACTTGTATTATCCGTAAGGAGAGGCAGGGCTGTATAGTACGAGCTACTCGAACCTTTTGACAGTTATACAGGGTGTAAGGGACAGCCCTCTGCAGACTGATGGGGTGAATTCAGTATATCGTACTAAGATGACCGGTACATGAAATTATTTCAGGAACGTTATGGGAATCCAATGAACCTGATTTGTCGCGGTGGGGTGGACGGCCGCGCTCGCTGATTTCAGGCGTCGTTCGTTAGAGAATTTCAACATCCATTGCAGATTTATTTATTTTAGCTGTGTTATTTACATTAATGGAGTACTGCGTACAGAGAATGTGATTTTACATTGAAATAAAGGAATAGTAACTGAAATTACCATAAAAAAAAATACAATTTTCCTGAGAAAATTTTCAGTGGAATATGATTCAAAATAAGGAGCTGAATGCACCCTGTTAATTTGCGGAGGGCTGTCCCTTACACCCTGTATGTTAGCAGTCCCACATTAAACAGGGTTATTGGTAAAACACTAACAACCTCTTAAGTTGTTCATAATGATGAGTTGATTAGTACAATGACCCCTGTTATCATCATTATAAACAACTTTTACTATGGACCAAACCGAAAAATATCAGCTGTTCCCTACAGCTACATTGCGATGAGTCATGCGACCATAAATGTAGGAAACAGCAGATTTATTTTTCACTGGTACTTGATGAGCTGTCAATTGCATCAAGTGTAATGATAGCTAACTTCAAGCTTACCTCACCTAAGTTTTTTACAGAATGGATCGACTGAACACTTACCCAGCAGTGCAGTGAGCGGCAGTAAGACCCCACGCAGAGTGGATGATAGTACCACCGCAGGAGGAGACGCCTCCAGCAGGGTTAACCATACGGAGAGAGATCTGGTGAGGGAGCTGTCCCTCCTGTGCCTCCCATCCTGACACGATACGGGCAGCACCTGTTCGGAAACCGTCAAAAGAAAATCAGAATATATTTTGGTTTTGATAAACTCGCTATTAATTTGAATTAAAGAACATTCGTGTTGATATTCATAGAAATAGAAATACGAAAAGCGATTTCCTCATCTTGTCTCGGCCCCTGGTATTGTGAGGTATAGTTTTTCCTGCATTAGCATAGTTAGCAGCTTATAATGTTCCCCCTGCTGGGACACAGGCTTCCTCTCTTTGAGAGGGAGTGGGCTATATACATACTTATACCACGCTAGAAGTACGGGTTGGTAGATGTCACAAGTCTTCAAAATGTTGGTTCTAGAATATGCCGGTTTCCTCACGATGTTTTCCTTCACCGTTTTGAGAGCAGTGGTGATTAAATTATTTACATAAAGTAAAGCGTGGTTCGTACCCCAATTTTTCCTGCTTTTGTCATAATTTTGATTCTGCTCATTCTGAGGGCCATTTTAGCATAGAACCGATAAAAATAACCCTTATTTCGTGAATCACATCAGCAAAATTAATTGAAAGCAACTAAAGAACTTTATTTTTCAAGAAAGTGAATACTACTCGTACTAAGAAGTACTGCCCGATTCAATATTTATGGCGGTTCGGAGCACGAGGCGAGTCACTGCGCAGAAACGAATTCATACGTCAGCGGGGGTGAGGGGTGGGGTCCTGCGCAGTTAGTAGCGCACATCAGTGCCGCCATAAAGTTTGACGCGAACTATACGTTTGATTGATTGGCTTACCTCTCGCTACTTCGGGGAAGGTTAGACTGGGATCGGCGAGAACCTGAAATATGCGAAATAGGTAAGTACATTCTCTATTATGTACGGCTCTATCAAACGGCGCAAATATTCCAATCATATTACATGTCCGAGTCGTTTGGGGTTGAAACAAAACTAGGGCAGGGGTCCGTCCGAGTGCCCAATACATTTTTCGAGACATCGCCAAGCAACTGGTCGACTCTTCGGAGGACCAGAGGGCTGGCCTATTTGTTGGCCAAAGAATCAGCATTGCCACACAACGTGGCAATACTGCCAGTGCTTTGGCCACTTTATTTTAAGTTTGTTAGCTTTCATACAAACTTTCAAGCCCTTGTTTTTTGAAATGACTGAACCGATTTTAATGAAACTTCATACGCATACGCAGGATACAAAGGTCTAAAAAGTTAGTAAAGAACATTTTAAACTTTGGGGCAAACGCTCTTATGTAAATGTATTTAGTTTGAAAATAGAAACCATTGAGCAGTTATTAAAAAAAAAGAAAGATCATCAAAACCATTCAGCCTGTATAGGACAATCAGAAGAAGTATGCAGAAGTCCAGATTATTTCCTTGTTAATAAATTGATCCTGATCCAAAAATTGCATGGTGTAGCAGAATTTTACACCGGACTGTCACCATAATACACATTCCAGCACAACCGACCCTTAAAAGAATCTATATTTACCGTCGTCCCAGCAACAGCCAGAAAAAATACAGCAACCCACATCGCCATTTTATTCTCAAACTAACTAAAATTAAATTTTTGTTAGCTTATATTAATTCAGGGCTAGGAATTAATTGATTACATATAATGATTAAATGATAACGCATTAAGTCTAATCTTACTAATCCTACGCTTTGTTTTCGTAACTGATATTTTATGGATTTACTCAGATTATTATGTAGGTATTTTTAGCACTTGCTTAATTAAAGAAAATCCAATGGCTAGAAAATGTAGGAGTTCTAATTGGAGGTAGGGGTGCATATTAAATAGCCTTTTCTCAAAAATGCTTGGAAATTCGAGCATTATTTTGACAACCTTCTTCGAGATAAATCAAAATTGCTGTGCGAGCAGCGGCCACCAAAAGTTGCATGAAAATCCATAATATTGTGTGTCGTAGTTTAGCGGCCAAATAAATTACTTAATAAACTCATAACTATCGTCTAATTTAAAAAGGAACTATCTTTTACTCCGAAACATGGCAACTAAGGAGGTAACTTATTAAAGTTTTATTTAAATTTGGAACAAGCTTGCAAATAGAAAGCTGTTTATTGAAAAAAAAAAAAACAATTTAACACATTGGCGCGTGAATAATTATCGTTGTTCGTCATTGAATCTGGAATTTATAAATAATTTACTTTGTTTGAATTTTCGCGCATTGTTTGAGAAAAGCACTATACAAACCTTGGCCGCAACCATGGCAGGCATTGATGGACTCACGTCCATTTCACGAAAGAAGTCCCGCGGAAATAAGTGGAACTAATTATTATTATACGCTAAGTTAGCAACATTCCTAAAATAACCCATGCCTGCAGCGCCACGTCTGCGGGACTTCTTTCGTGAAATGGACTTTATGCGTGCCTCGGCTTCGCCTCGGCCCACATTTTCACGTTCGTCCATCAATGGCCCTGTTGCAGGCCGCTCCAGTAATGTACTATTTCTCAAACATGCTTGGAAATTCGAGCATTATTTTGATAATTCGAGATAAATCGAAATTGCTGTACTGGCCAAATACATGCGAGCAGCGGCCACCAAAAGTTGTATGAAAATCCATAATAATATGCGTCGTGGTTTAGCGGCCAATTATCACATAAAAATAGTAAACTCATATAACGTGTAATTTAAAAACCGGTCAAGAGCGAGTCGGACTCGCAGACTGAGAGTTCCGTACGTGTATATATGATGTTGATGATTTCTGAAAAACTGTGCTATTTAGATACATCGTTTTATTTTTTTCCTGTAATCTTTACATAAACTTCTATCACATAGAATAATTGCAGATTTTTATGCAAACATCGGAGATATGGGGGGGGAGAACGGGGAGAATGGTATTTTTTTTACATTTTTCATCAAATGTCGGAAACTATGATGCCTAAAAAAAAATGTTTGAGAATGTGCAAACAGCGCTCCTTCATATGATATCCCGCTCGGTAATTTATCGACACCTTGTAAAAGTCCGATAAGCATATCGATCATTACTAATAGATTTAGGACTCATGACTTTATTGCTGGGTGATGAGGAAGAACGGCAGCAGCATCACTATGTGATGCGTATTCGGAGGCGGCGTCTCAGAGACACAAACAATCCTCTAGAACTTCCAGAAAAAGATTTAGTTCGTCTCTTTCGGGTGACCCGAGAAGTGGAAGCCATTTTAATAGAAGGGATAGAGGTAGATGTGCGGAGGATATGCTCCACTGGACTCCCTGTCCATATCGTAGTAAGCACCTACTCTTTCTTTTACTATAGTTACCTACTTCATTCGAGTTGGTGAGTTTAATTTTTTGTCAATCCGTAAGGAACATTGAAGCAATCGTTTTGAAAAGACGGGTACGTAAGAAACAAGATAGTGAACACCGACGCGGCACGAGCATCATCACAATGCCGCACACACACGGTTCGCTTCGAAAAAATCGGTTTTGTAACCGTAAGCAGAGCAAGCAGAAGCACCAGCGCCAGCACCCTCCGTATCTACACTGCACACCACATGGATCCATGACTCTGATGACACAGGCGTCCCGCAGATCGGCAGGCACAGTCTTCTGATTGTTCGGTCTTCACTCGACTATTCAATATTTATGTCTTCGCGCGGCTAACAGTGGCGTGAGCAACACAGCGCCCCGCGCCTCGCCTTTCTCAAACTTCAAGAAAGTAATGTCAACAACAAACTTTTTTTTGGCAAAGGTAAACACAACGACGCTTTAGGAAGATGGCACGGGTTTCTCTGAATTATACCCATAAATATTGTTTCCAATGTCAAAAATATATGAAAAAAAAGGATTTGCTAAATATCTCGGACATTAGTCGTGCCACAGAAACCAGAAACCCACCTTAAATGTTTTGTCTGTGGACGTCCTCAGTATTGCCAGTCCACGATAAATCTTATCGTCGCGTGTTACGTACTTCCAAATTCGTCAACAAGATCGATAAAAATGCAAACCTTAGCGATCTGTTTGTCTTATCGATGCAAAGTTACGTACTTGCATATGCCCCACTTCAAATTTTTAAGACCCCCGTTCAGTCCCTTTTGCAAAAAATATATATTTTTTTAATTTCTTTCTTGCTTGCAAAATAGTTGGGCAAACGTCATCTAAAACTATTCTAAATTTCAAGTTGATAGCATTAGTAGTTCTTGATATATCCATGTGTGACAGGCAGACAGACAAACTTAGTCTCACCATAAGGGTTCCTTTTTACCATTTTGGTACGGAACCCTAAAAATACCTTTTTAATGAAGAAATCCCTTTCACCTAACTGTACTGCTTGTGATAAACCAGAAGATGTCCAACACCTCCTTATATACCTACTGTATTCGCAATGATTTTGAAAGACAACATTTATGTTAAAAATTAATATTGAGTGCATTACATATAAGTAAATTTCAATGTATTGTATCAATAACAACGGTATACGGTGTATGGTGTTGTGTGTAATGTATTGTGTGTGTATTGTGCTTAGCAATAAAGCTAAGCTTATTTATAAGTTTATATTTAATAGTCTTAAGAAATTTTTGTAAGTAACTTGTTAAGGAAATGATGGGGCTGACATGACTTGTTATAGGTTCCAAGTCCCTAATAAATAAAGAGAAAAAAAAAATCTATCTTTGACGTTTCTAATAGGTATGAAAATTGAAAATGGTGCGAATTTGCAAATGGCGCCACGTGCACGTGGGGAAAATTAGAACCAAATCTTTCGTCTTTCTTTAATACTAAAGTAAGACAAACGTATTGAGCAAAAGCGTCCCTAATAATAATATACAGATACTATAAGCCCCCTCTTGTACAGTAGTCAGTAACGCCCTAAGCCTAGGTTCAAGTCCCACCATGGGACGCCCTTAGCTGTTTTTCTAACCCGGCGAGGAAAGGCCCTTCTGGCCCCGCCAACGCTCGGTTAAGCAGAAAAGGCACTCCGGAGCCATCTGCGATAGGTCCGTATCAAAAAAAAATTGAGCAATAGCGCTTCCAAGGAGGTTCAATCATTCAGCTTATTTATTCTCGTAATAATGTGAAACTATTTGGTGGTATTCTTATTTATATATTTTATTATTAAAAAATCATGTTTTAGTATATCATTCGAGTAGGCATTGTTTGTTGGGGAAGTAGAATATGTTAATCTAGCTTAATTAATTAATGTGACTATAAGTCTTCGAAAATATGCAATCGAATTAACGTCATACGGCCTTTCCAATACTAAGATAATATTAATCCTAGAACGGATGTTTTGTAAGGGCTATAATCATTCATGTCATCGGACCATCATGAAATCTGTATTTCTATGCTCCTACCTCAAATTTGGACTGCAGCACTCAAATTACTGTATAGCTCGTATGAAAGTGTGACAATGGTCATGGTCGCGCTTCGATGCGTAAAGCATGATCCGGAGCCATCTGCGATAGGTCCGTATCAAAAAAAAAATTGAGCAAAAGCGCTTCCAAGGAGGTTCGATCATTCAGCTTATTTATTCTCGTAATTCTATTTGGTGGTATTCTTATTTATATATTTTATTATTAAAAAATCATTTTTAGTATATCATTCGAGTAGGCATTGTTTGTTGGGGAAGTAGAATATGTTAATCTAGCTTAATTAATTAATGTGACTATAAGTCTTCGAAAATTTGCAATCGAATTAACGTCATACGGCCTTTCCAATACTAAGATAATATTAATCCTAGAACGGATGTTTTGTAAGGGCTATAATCATTCATGTCATCGGACCATCATGAAATCTGTATTTCTATGCTCCTACCTCAAATTTAGACTGCAGCACTCAAATTACTGTATAGCTCGTATGAAAGTGTGACAATGGTCATGGTCGCGCTTCGATGCGTAAAGCATGATCCTCCATCCCATCTTCCGTCTCACTGCTCGTTTACATTAATTTACACCTCATTTCACTTGAAGCCCCTCAGCAGCGGGTAGAACCCAAGTAGGCTTGTTTCAAACAATTTTTTTAGCCAAATCTATAAAATTCGTGACGGCGGAAAAAATACATGTTAATCTTGAACATATTTCTGAGAACCTAGTTGTAATCAAAACACGTTTTTGGACACTTTTCTGGATACAAAAAAATGGTAAACTAACCTCTTAAAATCTTCCAACAAAAATATCTGTATTACTGATTAACGTCACAGTCACTATGATCCCGGCAAAGACCACGTCGTCCGTGTTTATGACAGTCTTGTCGTTCAATTTCGCAGTCTAGAAAACATAGGCATAAGAGAAGTCCCTTTGGCCTGTACCTCCAAGATAGAAAGCAACGTGTAAAAATAGAAAACTACGTTAGCGATGAGTTAAAGGTGAGCTTCGGTGTCCCATAAGGCAGTGCGTGTTTTTTCCTATGCAGAAGACACAGCCATTTGAGCCATTGTTTTCACTGGAGATACCTGGGAATCTGCCTATGAATATGCTGAAAAGGGACTCATAAGGGTTGCTAAATGGTTAAATTCTTTTATAAGTACTAACACTCATTCATTTTATTTTCAAATATCTGTAATTAACAAAGAAACAATTATCAAAATGCACTTAACCTAAGCTACATTAACTCATTATAATTGAGGCACTTTATGAGGCTAGGTATTCGCCTTTCAAAGCTTTTAACAGATATATGGTTAAAACTGATAACAACATAAACATAACAAACAATAAACAAGGGTACACGATGACAATTACGCAGAATTATTTAGTACATATAAATTTGCTGGTTGCATGTAGGTATAACAAAAAAATATTTAAAATAAAAATAGTTTGCTGATTCCACGGTGTACGTATATAAGTACTTGCAATCGTGCGACCAGTCAATGATCAGCTGACGACGAGTACTAACATTAAACACATCTAAAACTAAATATATTGCATTTACAAACTACAACAACAGTCAACCTGGATCTAATCATAACCTTAGAATACATAGCTGTGATAATCCTACTAGCAAAAACTGTTCTTGCAATAGAATAGTGTTACTGTGATAAAATATTTAGGTATTATGGTAGACCAACGATTATCTTGGCATCCTACACACGGATATGATTATGTCTCGGACCAGAAAACGCATTTGGATTTTCAGGACTTTAAGACATGTCATCTCAAGGACTCCATTAAACCAAATATATGTACCACTGGCCCAGTCAGTTCTAGTGTATTGTCTATCTGTATCGGGCGGGGCACTAAAATCAAATTCCTAGAACTGGAAAGAGCACAAAGGTCTCTCTTGAAAGTCATTTATTTTAAACCGTATAGATTCCCTACTGAAATTCTTTACTCACTAAGTGGACTTCTCACAGTCAGGAAATTATACGTTCTCCATGCTGCTTTGAAACTACATAAAACCCTTCGCTATGATCCTAGCCTTAACAAAAAAAGCAGAAAATATCTTGTTGCACCGGAAGTCTCGGTTAAAACCTCATATGCAAAAAGACAGTTCACCAGACAATCCGCTTCCATCTACAACAAATTAAATAAAATTATAAATATCTATCCCATGACTTATCGAGAATCTAAAAAATCACTATGACGACATTGAAACTCTTTTACAAAGCATCATGCGATAATTTGAAAATAAGCTACAGACAGTCACTCACTCACACACACACACTTACACACACACACACACACCGTCCTAGATATAAGTTCAATTTCTTTTATGTATCTACACTCCTACATTATTATTGTTTCTAGTTTTAGAAGAGCGGGGTCTCCTAGCACAGGTATTTTTAGGGTTCCGTACCCAAAGGGTAAAACGGGAACCCTATTACTAAGACTCCGCCGCGCGCCGTCTGTCTGTCTGTCTGTCCGTCTTCACCCTTAAATATGTTTTTATTTTCACTTCACCCTTAAATATGTTTTTATTTTATTTTAATTATTTATTTTTAAAGTGAATATATGTATAACTAAATATTCTGTGAATATTTCAAGCGTCTACCTGTTGCCGTTATCAATATCGAGCAAAACGAGCAAAAATTACGTTTGTTATAAAGCCCCCTTAAATATTTATTTTATTCTGTTTTTTTTTGTATTTGTTATTATAGCGGCAACAGAAATACATCATCTGTGAAAATTTCAACTGTCTAACTACCACGGTTCATGAGATACAGCCTGGTGACAGACGGAAGAAAGACAGACAGACAGACAGACGGCAGAGCCTTAGTAATAAAGTTCCCGTTTTACCCTTTGGGTACGGAACCCTAAAAACGGTATACACACATACACCCCCATATCTACCATATACATATACACAGACACACACAATATATACATACACACACACATGTGCACACCTCATACACCGAGAGCTGCAAAATTAATGTTTTATTTTATTTTAATTTTTTTTTAGGTACAGGGTCAATTTAAATTTTGCCAGCGAAACTTCGCAGACCATATGGGTATCGAATGAGGCACCAACAGACGATTATCCCTTTACGCACTATGCACAACTTTAGACCCTAATATTATTACGGGTTTATTTTTAGACCATAATATTGAGATTGTGTAAGTAGTAGTGAATATTTGCGACAAAGACAGAGTGATTGTGTGATCAAGTCAGCGAATGTAGGTAAGTGAAAGAAAATTGGGGCTTTTTTGCATGGAAATTAACAAGGCTTATCCGATAAATAGATAAGTAATTTACTTATACTTTATCGAAAGGCTAAAACGGCTTAATGTGACTTGGCCCAAATTCATAAGTAGGTAAGGTAAAACTGTAATTAACAAATGATTGGGGATTTCCTGTTTGTAATTAAGCGTGACGAAAGAAGGGTCATGAAAATAGGGTTTGCGCCATCTTGGACACAAAGTCTGGCCATGCGGTAAAATGAAAAAACATTGACAAAAAATAAGTACTTTATATAACTGGGTATAGGTACATTCGCAATATTTCTTAAGGTTGGACAAGGACTCATTAGGACAATAAAACTTAAAATTGCACTTAGCAGGGTTACAGTGTCTTTAGGCGGTCAGCAAAAATATGACGAAGGCCAGAGATCATTCCCAGGGGGATTAAATTAATTAATTCGATATTGAGAAATATTGTCTGCGTTGGTCTGCGTACAATTCTTAACCCGCAATAATTCATTGTTTGACAGTTTTGTATAATTACCGCAATATGTTTTGTGTTTTGTTGTCGTAAAATGGTCCACAAATTATGAATTGCTATAATGAAGTCTAATGTCAAATAGCAGCTGTCAAACAGATAAATTGCGGAATGTATGAATTGTACGCAGATCATATTATGATTCTGCCAAGGCGTCCATTTTTTTTTTTGTATGGCATCTCGTAAGGCGTCCATTTTAGGCCCACTGTTCATATAAGGAGTAACTTAGCCTACTAGATTATTTTAGAAAAAGCCACGCGTTCGAAGCCCCGGGCAGCAACTAGTAATATTATAATTATAATAGAGCCCTTATAAAACTTTCATTCAAATATTAGAACATTATCATAATAATGAAAGGCCGTTTGACGTCATAGTAATTTTGTATTTTCGAAGTCTTATCGCCTTATCTTTGAATATTGTAATAATTATCATAATAATAATAACTCATACGTCACACGAATTATATTTACCCACAATCTATGAATCCAAATAAACAGCCTACTGCTATACAATTAACCAGATACTCACACACTGACTTATTATTTTAATTTTTTTAGGAAAACATTTATACTTTTACGATGTTTGTAAATATGTGAGCACCATGTAGGTATTATCTCATAATTAAGTTATTTTTCATTGCTTGATTTTTAATTATTTTTACCTATTAAGCTATAGTAATATTATTCTCGGTGCATCGTCTTTACATAATTAATCATAATTATAATTAATGTATTCAAACAAAATATTGAAAAACATTTTTAAAAGAGTATCGGTTGAGTTTCTTGCCCATTCTTCTCCATATGAAACTACCTTTTGAAAGGGGCAACTAGGTAGAATCAATTAAATTTTTTGTAAATTTTTGACGTTCAAAAGTGCCTCTTACGTGCCTATTTGAAATAAATTATTTGACTTTGAGGTAGGAGCGTAGAAATACAGATTTCATGATGGTCAGATGACATGAATGATTATAATTATTTAGCCCTTACAAAACTTCCATTTTAGGATTAATATTATCTTAGTATTGGAAAGGCCGTATGACGTCACTTCGATTACATATTTTCGAAGACTTTATCACCTTATCATTAGATAGAGATTAGTCAGATATAACATTAATTAATTAAGCTAGATTAACATATTCTACTTATCCAACAAACAATGCCTACTCGACTGATATAAATCGGATATAAAACCGACCGAGGTGTAGTACGACTTGAAGATAAAATTTTTCTTCAGAGAGCGAATAGCTGTACTGCAATTTATTATTTTTTTTAATTACTGCCGAAATTCTATTCGTTCATCATCATTTGGGATGCATTTTCACGTTGTACAAATACAAAATGTTTATATCAATAACTTAAAAATACGTTTACATTAGGTCTTTAAGGCGCAACTAGTCGATACTTTTTCCATACAAATTTCGGGGGGGTTTTACTCCACTGTTACACATTGTACATCTAAAGCAAAGCAAAAAACATGATATCGTTTTGTCTTATTATTAATTTTGTCTGTACAGAAGCAGAATAGTAAAAAACAAAGGCATTCAAAAGTTATGAGCCAACAAAGATTCGTTTTTCCTGCTAATTTTAACGCAACTTTGGGCGTAAATAAGTAATAAAAGACGTATAAAATCTCAAAAACAAAGCTCGTTCCGACAAAGCTCAATTGTCGAAGATTATAATAAACTTTATTCGTAAATGATTTATGCAGTAGTTTTTTCATAAAACCTACACCACCTTCCAAAGGAGTTTTCGTATATTTTTACGCGCGTGGTTTAGTATGAATCGTCGTGCACTGTGTTTGTGTGCGTGCGACTAGACGTTATGCGTGTAGACTAGCTTCTAACTGCTCATCACTGGTGCTATCTCTGTCGGACACGATGCTAGGTGAGACAGCGTGCTTTTTGACCGCGCCCGCCAGTGAGTTCGAGCCCGCGACTAGTTGGCTCTTAAGGGCCCCTTATCCCGAAAGTTTAGGCATTTTACGCACCGTGACGGCTTGCGCCCGCGTTTCACAGAAGCCGTCACGATATGAACTCCGATGACCTATGGCGGCGGGCGAGCCCGCCACAGTATAAATAAATCAATAGTTCAAATATTGTGGTTACCTGTAATTGAGTGTGCATTACAGGATAATGTATATTAGACAAGATTTTATAATTGTAAAAGATAATTGTAAAGTATCTCGTTGGTAATCCTTAAATAAATAAATAAATTATTGGCGTGCTGGTAATAAGAGCCAGTTTGCAACAAAAACGTATAGCGTGATGTGCTATCCACTGCACTATTGACTGTAAACATAAGTGTATTAGACACTTTTATTGTTGTGAATGTATGACTGGCAGGCGATGATCATTCTATAGAATTTAAACAATGGTTGTAGATGAGACAGGTGATACAGCGTGCTTTTTGACCGCGCCCGCCAGTGAGTTCGAGCCCGCGACTAGTTGGCTCTTAAGGGCCCCTTATCCCGAAAGTTTAGGCATTTTACGCACCGTGACGGCTTGCGCCCGCGTTTCACAGAAGCCATCACGATATGAACTCCGATGACCTATGGCGGTAATGGTGAGTACTATAATGAAAGACAAACATGATTAATTATAATATAATAAAAAAAAAAATATAGGTACTAGCATAAAAAATCAAATTTAGTGGTCGTGTGCTAGGTCCAGGTTCCTTTTCAACGACCGATATATTCCTCAATGCTGGGCGCGAGTCTCCTTTAAGAGGGTCAAAGCCACAGTCCTCATGGCTCTCCCCACCAAGTTGGGAACTAAAAACTGATAGCAAATCAGGACTATTTTGCGTTAGAGATTCCTCATTTTCCTTATTTTCGGATGATTTGTTCTCTTCAAGTGTCAGATTTCTTATCTGCCCATACCAAGCGTATGTCTGGGGTTAATCAAAGTACCTTTTCCGGTACGAGGTCTCACAGCACTGGAATGGATTAAATTTCATTACTGTAAGTATACATGTAGATACTTAGATACTACTACATAGATACTTTTTTTGTTTGTAAATACATACTAATTATACATATAATTCATTATATTCATGACTCGGACGAACGAATGTCCTTAAGCTCATCACACAAACATTTGCTCCTATCGGGATTCGAACCCGGGACCGCAAGAACGTAAGGTAGCCTAAGTACTGCTGCGCCATTCGGACCGTCAGTTAGTACTTATGTAAAAATACAAGGTACATTTTTGCATCCTAGTCAAAAACGACAGTCAAAGAGATAAGCCAGAGTCAAAAATGTGACTTTAAGTCGGTAAGAATTCAAGGTCGAACAACCGACTTCCAAAAAAACACTACAAGGTGAAAAATAACTTTTACTCCGGAAGTCGGTGTCTTTGGAACTGTATTTTAGTTTTTTGCCACCGAATTCCGAAATTAAAGTTATTTTTCACTTTGTAGTGCTTTTTTGGAAGTCGGCTGTTTTTTTTTGTAAAAAGTTTTTTATTTTTCACTTTTTAGTGGGTCAGTTTTTAATTTATCTAAGTTACAATAGCTTAATGTCATCTGCTCATCACCTTTTAAAAAATATTGTTTTTCCCGATGCTGGGACGTTAATTGTTGAGGAGTTCTCATGGTAAGAACCAGAAGAACTGCCACTCACCAGTGACGAGCTTAGCAACCACATTAATTGAGTTAATAATTATTCTTCATTAGATGACTGAAAGCAAGTACTGGTCTCTTAAGCCGTTTAATAGTAACTAGCATTTACATACTTTTTGTTTTGTGTATAATAAATTAATAATGCGTAAAATTGGGGACAGCGCTCCTTAACGGGCGAGTCCTATTACTGGCTGAGCGTACGATGCGTTGCGTGAGCTCAGTACAGAACACGCAAGCTAAGCACTCAAGGTCACTGGCATATATCCGAGTCTTAAGTAAGAAATATACAATTGTGTTAGGAAATTCCGCTCTTCCACTAGTAAAAACTTTTAGTATAAGCTATTGAATAGACATTAAATTGTATGAAAAGAGTGTTAAAAATCAAAAATATAAAGAAAAACAAAAACAAAGTCGCTGTAGATCATTTGCATCACTTTTCTCAATACGTCTGAAGATATACTCTCATCTTTATCTTAGATGGGCTCTTTTAAGGTAAATGCGCAAAGGTAGCCCGCATAAATTAAAAATTTCTAACGTTTTTTGCAATTTGCAGGTCAGTGTCAAGTTTTATCTTGATCAAAATATGATTCGCGTCCTTTAAAAATATGTATTTACAGAATTATAATCATTAGAATCTATCTAAGTTAGAATTGGTCTCAAATTTCATGAAAAAGTAATTCAATAGCTCAGAATAATTAAAGCACTCAATACAGAGACAATAGACAATTGATTGAAATCGGTGGTTAAACTTGTTACTATTATAATTCTGTCTTCTTAGAACTAGAGAATAAGGTCGGTAGCGATAAAACTGGCCGATGTTGCGGGCCACTGCAAATCAAAAATCAACTAAATCTTCTCTAATCTTTCTTTAACCCCCGACGAAAAAAGAGGGGTGTTATAAGTTTGACCGCTATGTGTGTGTTGGTCTGTGTGTCTGCCTGTGGCACCGTAGCTCTTAAACGGATGAACCGATTTGGATGTGGTTTTTTAAACACTTACATTCAAAGTCATACATTACATTCAAGTTAATTTCTACTTGGCCATTTATGCTTGTACGGTCAACCACAGATTTTGACATTGAAAGCGATTGTCGCGGTACAAGTGTTACCACAGATTTGCGGTTGATTGTACGCTACGCTTCCAATTTAAAGACGCAGATATATGCCAGTGACCTTGAGTGGTTAGCTTGCGTGTTCTGTAGTGAACTCACGCAACGCGTCGTCCGTTCAGCCAATAATAGGACTCGCCCATCAAGGAGCGCTGTCCCCAATTTGACGCATTATTAATTTAATATACACGAAACAAAAGGTATTTTAATAAAACGCGTATACTAAAAGATCAATAATTAAATTATCTGTTCGTACCACTTGCTCAAAAAAGTGACATTCTATGCCACAAAAAGCGTTTAAAATAGTCATTTTTAATCTGTTAAAAACAGGGAAAGAAAATTGTACTGAATTTCATTCATCCTCTAGGGGGAGAATGTGATTTAAATTTGGAATACTTACCGAAATTTATATTGAATTACATCTGTGTTTACACCATTCAGTTTGTATATAAAGCATTATACATCTTTTTGAAAAAGGAATACGCATTTATTATGCAGTTATGATTATTAAATAAAATTACGAAAACCGACGAGGCCGTATGAGCTTGATGCCTTTGCTTTTCCGACAAAAAAATATTAGTCTAGGAATTTGCCGCGTTTTTGTTTTCTTCAAATACATAAACTTTAAGTTAATTTTAATTTATTTTTATAATTATGTTAATATTCTAAAATGCTTATCTCATATTATTATTGTGTTAATTTTTTTCGCAAATGGTACGAAAAGTAGAGTATTTTCCTCGGTGATAAAGCTGTCTTAGTCTTGGGTGAACTTAAATCCCTCGCTACACTCAGGACTCGTCTTAAATGCCTCGCTTCGCTCATAATTTAAGTTTTTAACACCCTCGCTACGCTCGGGAGTAAACCTCGAGTCCTTCGTTACGCTCGCGATTTAAATCGTCATCCGCGACAGAAGACACTGCTTTATCCCCTTGGTTAATAATCTACTATTAAATTGGTGAAGGTTTCAGAAAAATACGTTTGGTAGATTTTGCGCTATTCGCAGTTTTTTATCCGCGTTAGACATAACTTTACAAATTAATTTCACTATGTAATATTTAAACATAATCTAAAATATTCACATATTAAATTATTGAGAAAATGCTCTAATTTAACATATATTTTTTTCAAATCATTAACACTACTCGTTTAGACGTATCTTCAGTATAAAATCATTAAAAGTCGGATAGCGTCGCCTTAAATGCTTTATGACATGAGTAACCAACTGAGACCCCGGTTTCACCCGCGTGAGTCTCAATCCCGTGGGGATATCGGGATAAAAAGTATTCTATGTCCACATTTATAATATTGGTCAGAATTAGGATAGTAAGGATAATATAAACAGACCATTAATAACTAATAAGTGGGTAAACCCTAAGAACATTGGTAAAACCTTAATTAATATCAACGGAACAGATAATAAAATCAATTATCGGATAATTAATTGATTTATCGTAAACAATCAGTCAAAAAAATTATATAAGTAAGATGAATATGATTGTTATAGTTTTTAATCAGTTTTGTGACTGTGAAGAGCTATGTGGAGTGCTGTATTTTTGTTGGCTGTTGCTGGGACGGTAAATATCTATTCTTAATTATACCAGCGACCCGGTTTCACACGGGTGAATGAATATCGAGATTTCTGGGCTTTATCTAAATTCAATATTAATATATTATACTCATTTAAAACCTTCTGGAATATCATAATCAGCCTATAATGTTCCCACTGCTGGGACACAGGCCTCCTCTCTTTGAAAGGGAGTGGGCTATAATATTATATAGTGCTCTGTGGATATAATCCACCACGCGTGCCCAGTGCGGGTTGGTAGATGTCACATGTCTTCGATTTTTTAGTTTAAGGCGACGATAACCGACTTTTAATGATTTTATAGTGAAGATCATGTCTAACTAAACGAGTAGTGTTAATGACTTGAAAAAAACATATGTTAAATTAGAGCATTTTCTCAATAATTTAATATGTGAATATTTTAGATTACGTTTATATTACATAGTGAAATTAATTTGTAAAGTTATGTCCAACGCAGATAAAAACTGAGAATGGCGCAAAATCTAACAAGCGTATTTTTCTGAAACCTTCACCAGTTTAAAAATAATTTAATTATTGATCTTTTAGTATACGCGTTTTATTAAAATACCTTTTGTTTTGTGTATAATAAATTAATAAGTCGTCAAATTGGGGACAGCGCTCCTTGATGGGCGAGTCCTATTACTGGCTGAACGTACGACGCGTTGCGTGAGCTCAGTACAGAACACGCAAGCTAACCACTCAAGGTCACTGGCATATATCTGCGTCTTAAGGATATGCCGGTTTCCTTACGATGTTTTCTTTCACTATTCTGTGAGCAGTGGTGATGAAATTATTTATACAAAGTAAAGCGCCCACGACCTACAAGTCGTAAGTTGTAACTGTTACCACTGGGTCACCACTGCTCACTATTTCTTCCTCTTATCCTTCCGGAATAAATGCTCTAAATTATGGTGTAAACCTATGAAAACCACATCAAAATCCATTGTTTAATTTAGATAATATGCAATGCAGTAGGTTTTATTTTGACAGTTCAACAATATTCATTGCGTTATTTACGGTGTTGAGCAGACAAATTCTTCGAACATAAGAAGCAATGGATTGGCAATATCCTTCAAAATAATTCAAATTGTGATTGATAGTGTGTTACGCAAGGTGCTGAAGAGACGATAGACATGAAAATCAACTTTTTTTTATCTATGTATTCATAGAATAAGTTTGTAGGTAAATGAAAAGTTGACCCAGTGTCATCATTATCATTTCAGCCGAAAGACGTCCACTGCTGGACATAAGCCTCCCCCAAAGAGGCGGGTTTGCCATCGCCACGCTTGGCAGGCGGGTTGGCGATCTCAGTATGGTGTTAAAATGCATAGACCACCATTATCATAATAGAAACGTCAAAGAATGTTGCAACTTTGTTCCGTTGCCTATTGTACTGTTTTCTCGAAAATATGTTGAAAAACGTTGTATGACACACGTGCGAAGATTGGTATTTACAAACTCGTGCCTTACATTCGTCTACTCGTTTGTAAAAACCGACTTACCATACTACTATCATAATAACATTGATGTATGAAATAGGAAGATAAGGTACGCGCTCCTCGATGTGGACCGCGTTATATTAGGTGAAAGAACACAATCGACCTACATTACTCTCGGTTTGCGGGGATTACCAGAATCGTAGTTTGTTTTCGAGTTGTTATGGGTACGTAACAGACAATTATTGCTATCTCGTTTCCGCTATAGCCCGCGTAATGTGTCTCTCTATTTCGGTTGTCGAGCACATGACGAACGACATCGGGTCCATTTAATATTTACGGATAAAGAATAATCCGTGTGGTGCCGGCCGGACGTAAAAAATAGCACCGCCCTATTTCTTCCCATGGGTGTCGTAAAAGGCGACTAAGGGACTTACTAGAGAATGGGCAGCAGCGTTCTCTATGCATTTTAACACCATACTGCGATCGCCAACCCGCCTGCCAAGCGTGGCGATTATGGCAAACCCCCCCTTTAGGGAAGGCCTATGTCCAGCAGTGGACGTTTTTCGGCTGAAATGAATGAATGAATGAAAGAATGGCCTATCTTCCTATTTCATACATCAATGCATAATAAATAACAATTTTATTGTGTGTGGTTTTGATTGCCGATGGTCCCTGCTGTCATTCGTGGATCTTTTACAGTCGTTACGGGTCGTCTGAAGCCCGAAAGTTGACAACCAGTCTTCGTACCAAGGGGCATCGTATTACCTAATAACTGAGTTGTGGGGTCAGATAGGCTGTCGCTCCATGTAAAATACTGCCAACCAGTGGCGAAAGCACCATATAACACGATTCCTACCGGCTTCCCTTCGGAAGTTCGCATCAGCAAGTCTACCGCGATTGAAAAATGGCACAGTCAACAGTGTCAGCGTCAGAAAAAATGCGTCAGCGATAGTTAGATGGAGGGTATTGCATATTTTATTTATTTTTCACCAGTTCAAGTGTATTGTATTCGATTCTTTACATTCCTATAATAATTTTAGTATGATAGTAGATACCTAATAATAGTTTATTTCTGTAAAACATTGAAAGTTTTGTTTGTGTAGTGATAGCTCCTTTTTGGTTCTGCTACTTGACGATAGATGGTGTTAAATTCAGTAAATGTTTACTTTATTGTTAAGTAAGTAAGTCAATTAAAGCCGGTTTCACTTCGGCTTCTCTCTTACACAAATTGACACCTCGCCGCTGCTGCCAACCCCAGCATAGTCGGGAAAAGATTAGGCAGATGTCATCATCTGCCTAGCAAATGATGAAACGCGACTTGATTGATCTTGCGAGTGCGTCATATTCATAATATAAAGGAGCACGACGATCGCGAACTCGTGCGGTAGTCGCCTTCGGTTAGGACACGGCCATACCCTGATTGTATGTAGATGTACATAACGCCTATATTCTCTGAACGGTTAGGCAGAGGTGTACACCCACATTTCGCCAGTTCAAAATCAAAATCTAAAAATATTTTTATTTCACATAAGCCTACATGGGCACTTATGAAACGTCAGAAGCTAGGTGCACGGTTCCAATTGGTCGTTTTCTATGGAGAAGAGCCGGCAAGAAACTTCACGGTTACTCTTTTAAAAACTTCTTCTTCTTGTTTACAAATTACAGTGTTAATAAGTATGAGAGGACAGCGTAGGCCCGTCAAAAGTACCAGGTACTTAAAAAAATAGAAAATGGTCCACAGCTCTAGTCTATTTACTACTATTAAGCCTACAACGTCCTCACATTAACAAAAAAACAATATAAAATATGATTAAAATAATAAAACCTTGTTGAAATTAAAATTGTTAAGTAAAAAAAAAACATCGATTATGTCAAGGAAGTATGTACAAAATAAATAACATAAACATCGCAACTTGGGAGCAGTTAATAGACATTTACATATTTTTGCCGTTAATAAGGTACCAGGGAAGCCACATGTGCAGAAGGAATTAATGCCCAACTTCCTTGTCTTCAACGTAGTCTTTAATCTTATAATATGCTTTTTTGATAAGGACACGTTTGATGTGGGTCTTGAATTTTCCATCGCTAAGTTCTGTAACATACTTTGGCAACTTGTTATAAAAGCGGATACTGTTTATAAGAAATGACTTGCTTGTTTTAGTTAATCTAAATTTGGGTATCACAATTTCATTTTTACTACGTGTATTTGTTATGTTTAAGTCCCATGTTTATGGGGCGATTGTAGATGTAATGTCTGTAAATTGTTTGTTTCACATTTCAGGCGTTCGCCGACCCGCAGTTTATCTTCCCTGTAGATGCGAGAAGTAAGTTAATAAAAGAAATACAATTAGATATAATACCACAAGTCTGCGATACCTTACATTTTACTGATTAGGAAAGATGGTTGACTTTTATGCAATAAGTACATTGCCAGTCACGTTTGGTTTGCCTTTTTGAAAATGAAAAGTTTCAAAAAACGTTGACTGATATAATCCTTGGCTAGTAGGGAGAATACCTCATTCCAATATACAACATTATTTTGAGTATATGCGAAACCTAATTATAGTTTGTTCAGAATAAGGAACTGAATCGACTTCAATAATTTTTACACCATGTTATATTTTGTTACAAAAATATTTAAGTGTTATGGAAAATGTTATCACCATTTAATTACTTACAATACAATCGCCGTACGGTTAGGTACCTACTGCCAAATTACTATCAATAAGCGCAAAACGACCCTGTAGCCGCAGGGGCGCCGCCGCGCTGTCAGCATGTTTTTGTACGGACAACCTATCAACCTTATTAATTTTGTGATTTTTCATGATACAGGTATGAAATTTTGTACATAGATTCTTTGCATAAAAATACTAGACACGTGTTTCGGGTTTCGCATATTCTAAAATGTATATGCTGTGCTTAACATCAATTGTAGGTACACATAAAAGTTTAATATTACATTTAAATTAAATCCTAACTTAATATTATGGAAGTGAATTTCAAAAATATTGCGGATCTGCGAAAACAATTTTTAGATTCAGGGATCCGTTTGCGTAATATTAAGCTTTAAAGTGTAAATTTTTATTAGAGTCAATAAATGTCCCCTTGTCAGCTAAATGGTTGTTTTTGGATAATTTATGTGAAAAAAATCATGGCTGTAGTATATAAAGAAATTAAAAGGAAAACTATCACAGCTAAGTAGGCTTTACAAGTTAACGAGTAATAGTCGACCAACTTGCATTTGCAGTTAGAGAATTGACCGTGACGTATATCGATGTATGGGAGAACATGTTTTTCATGTTTTTCAACTACTTACAATGCTATGTTTGTTTTTGGGATAAATTCATCCCAACTACGGAACCCTTCATTATGCGTGGTCCGACACGCACTTGGCCAGTTTTTTTTGTTGTGTTCGTTATTGTCAGGACAAGGTTTCAAGTATGAAATATTTTTTTTGGAAAATCCACTGGAAATGTCGGAAATTTGGATGGTTGTTTTGTATGAAAAACTCAATAAAAACAATTATTCACCCGGGCGACGCCAGTTACGAACAGCTAAAGTCAACGCCATGAGACGAGATAAATTTCATACTTTGGGATTTAAAACTTTAACTGAAATTGCGTATGGTTCAGTTTCCATTGCAACTAAAATTATTTTATGACGTTTAGCGATAATTTCTTCATTCATAAATCAACTTAGATATCTTGAGTTTAAAGTTGATAGTTGTATAATTTGCAATTTTATGTATTTATAGCTTCTCATGACGGTTACTTTAGTTACATACCCTCTCTTTCGCCGATCGGCCTTAATAAGGCCGATGAGGCCGATTTCAATTATGCGGGATTCGCCAATCGGTCTGATTCAGTCCGACTGATTCAGTTCGTTCGTGGCGCACACCCATTTTCGCGCCTAATAGGCTGGTTCAGAAGAGGTTACCCTCTCATCTGTCAATTGACCTACATTAGGCCGATGTCAATTATGCCGGATTCGCCATCCGATCTGGTTTAGACCGACTGATTCAGTTCGTATAGTGGCAAATCCCCATTTCGCGCCAAAAAGCCGACACGAGAGAGGAATCAACGTTATTCTTTGAGTCATTTACATATAAAAAAAAAACTTCGTACATAAACTGGGCGTATCGTATGCCTTGCAGCTGCTTGGCTAAAATATGACTTTTCAACAGTATCGGGATCCCGTATCGTGTCAGGATGGGAAGCGGCGGTGGGCCAGTTCCCTCACCAGCTAAGTCTCCGTATGGTGAACCCTGCGGGAAGCGTCTTCGGCTGCGGAGGATCTATCATCACCCCTGAGTGGGGTCTTACTGCTGCCCATTGTACTGCTGCGTGAGTTATTTTTGTTTGGCACATAATCTATCGACTGTTACTGGACCCGCGTGATGAATTCTGGCCTCACTGAGATGAGGCCGGGAGTCCCTTCGCCAGTGTATCATAGTTGCACACGCATGTGTACTATCCAAAAATATGTGTATAATAAAAAAAAATAGGCAGTCATGGGGACTGCCGACAGAAGTGACATCTTAAAACTTTGGAATAACATATACATAATAATAACTATATTATTATATACAACATGTCCCGTAATTAACGAACATCCTCTTAAGGGGTCATTATACTCATCATTATGAACAACTTTTACTATGGGACCAAGCCTGAATTCGCGAAAAAAATATCAACTGTTCCCTACATTTAATTATGTTATCATAACCGGTCAAAATGTATGGAACACCTGAATTTTTTTTCGCGATTTCAGGTTCGGTCTTATAGTAAAAGTTGTTCATAATGATGAGTACAATGACCCCTTAAGAGGTTGAGCGTTAATTCCGAGACATGTTGTAGGTATATACAACATTTAGTTTTTGTTTATACTAAACCCAAAAAGGGGTCATTGTACTCATCATTTTGAACAATTTTTTCTATGGGACAGACCTTGAAATCGCGAATAAAAAATCAGCTGTTCCCTACATTTGTGTTCACTTAAATCGACAAATTGTATGGAACAGCTGATTTTTAATTTCAGTCTGGCGCAACAGCTCAAAAGAGTAGCTTAAAAGAGTGTCCGTGGAGTTTCTTGCCCGTTCTTCTCCATAGGAACCTACTACGCTTTGGAATGGGCAACTAGCTTCATCTCTCTGACTGACCGACCCCTTGACAATTCAAAAGTGCCTGTAATAGGTTTATTTGAAATAAATGCTTTGAGTTTGAGTTTGCTCACATTAGCATGTCGGTGACGCGAACCCAAACCGTCTTATTACAAAACAAGGTTTATCTTCAGACCCAGGTTTAAGCCATGGAGCCATTATTGAATTTCGAACTTTATTCCGTCTATAGTAAAGATCCTAACACAAAACTGACAACTTAGTACCGAACTAAGTTTTCAGTTTTGTATAAAGAACGGTATTTCAATCACAGTTACGTTCTTATTACAAAAACTGACTCCATGGTTTAAGCCATGTCAAAAAGGTTTTTCTCCTACCAAAAAACTCAACGCGGCTATAGAAGTTTTCACTTCAATTATATACCGTGCTTGTTGCATTCAAGGAGTTTTGTTTCGCTAATGCACACGATTTTCACACTTTTACTCGTAGTATGGAGAAAACAAAAATCTCACCTCGCATCTTTCGGTGTTTTGATTATTCTATAGAATCAAAATCACAAGTCATTTATTAAAACTAGGCTGAGAATCAGCACTTTACAAACGTCAAAAATTACATGAGACAGTCCCCCAAAAATGCCCACCCTTCACCACTTCCTAGTGCTTTAGTTGGGAAGAAGAAGTGGCGCAACAAACTGCCCAGCAGCACAGCTATCTGTTCAGTTAGAAAACTTAATTCTATAAATAGAATGTAAAATAATTTGCATTACGCAATACAAAACATTAAATTAAATTATTTGCCCTATGTAAGCTAGCACACGCCACTATAACAAAAAAAAAAAAAAAATCGTCGAAAACTAAACTCAAGCAGAACTAAAAAAACGTAAACAGAAGGTACCTAAATAAAAGCCTGGCGTGCCCGCTTAGATAAAGCTATAGCTGTATCTCGAAGTCACAATTAATATTAATTAATAAGCACTAAGTATAGATATTGAGTACGATAAACTAGCAGCCTTAATACCCTGAATCATATAAGGTACAAGAATGATAATTCTCATCATCCATCTTCATTCAGCCGAAGGACGTTCAGTGCTGGACATAGGCCTCCGCTAAGCACTGCCACCACGACTTGCACCGACGCCATTAGAAGTTGAAAAATAACTCGATTTTTGCCCCTACAGCCGTGTGACCATCGTCATTCGCGTTGGTGCTACCAACCAGACACAGCCGGCCTTGATCTTCGAGACCACCAAGTACTATAACCACCCCCTGTACAACGAGGCTATCGCTGGCATCGTCCAGCCCAATGACATTGGTCTGCTGGAGTTCGGCAGGTCCCTCACTTTTAGCGGTAAGACCCAGTTTTAGATCTAATACACCTTTTTAAAATGAATGTAGAGCTAAATAGCTTTTTAAAATCTTTCTTTGAGCAATTATTATTAAGCTTTTTTTTGACCGATTCATAAAAAATTGTCTTTGGTAAAGTAATTTTGTTTTTTACTTTTAGAACTTATTCAGCCAATCAGGATCCAACGTTCCTCTGCCAGGAACCAGAACTATGCAGGTGTGCAAGCCATCGCCAGCGGCTGGGGTAACACTTGGACTCAAGGTATGTATTATGAAATCTTCCTAGATTTCAGACATTTCCCCAGTAAGTATTCATATACTGGGGAAATGTCTGAGGAATAAGAGAGAGGGAGAGGAAAGATTATTTTGTTTTGCCGTAAAACAAATTAGGTATGCTTCTAAGTAACGTTTATTTACCAGGTTCCTCTCCTGAAAACATGAACTGGGTTTTCCTGAGGCCCGTTTCCAACGAGGAATGTCGGGCGGCTTACGGAGGCAGTTCTATCATCGTTGACTCCACCATCTGCACTAGGGGATACAGTGACCCCACACAATCTACATGTCAGGTAAGTCGATACAATCGCGCCCTCACGCCCCTAGTTGTCGCAGGAGATGCCCTGGGTGTCGGGAGTCGCAGGCCGATTACCGGCCACCGCAAATCAAATAACTTGTCCCGCTCCACCCAGAGCGGGAGAAGTTATTTAGTAATGTCCCAACGAAAACAAAAAATTACAGCAGTCTTTGGGAACTGCCGATAGTGAAAACAGTATGTCTATGTTGTGTATTTGTGTGTATGTGTGGTGTGTATGTCTCATGGAAAGCGTTCGGTGACAGTGACGCGAGTTCCATGATATTTGTTCACCAAAAAAGTGCTCAACGCGCCTAAAGAAGCAAACGGGTCAGAATGAACATGAAAAGGTATTTTTAACGGACTTCCAAAAAGGAGGAGGTTATATGTTCGTCTGTATGTTTGTTTTTGTACCATTGTCTTTGTCACCAAGTCAGAATCCGATGAGGGAATACCATGGAAATCGAGGGAAATCCTCAAATATAGGCACACCTACAGCGATTTGGGTATTTTTTATAGTAACTCTTGCATTTGCTCTTGGAAACCACCATTTGGTGAAGTGGAACTGATGATGAAGACCACAGATGTCCACCGGAACTACTTAATAATAAGTATTTAACGTGTTGCGTGTCGATTAGGTACTTTAATATGGTTGCGAAGCATTTTATGCTCGTCACAATGCTTATGGTGAGTGGCAGTTCTCCTGCATGGCTCTCACCAAGAGAACTCCTCAACGATTAACGTCCCTGCATCGGGTAAAGCAATATTTTGTAAAAGGTGACCTACTAATAAGTGAGAAATAAAAAACTTTTTTACTAAACAAAAAAACGCGAAGTGAAAAATAATCATAAAAAAAATAGAGGAAGCCGGTTTCTTTGGATCTGTATTTTAGTTTTTTGGCAAAAAGATTTTGACAAATTATAAACGAAATGCAAAAATTCGATCTAAATAAAAGTCTCTAAATCTTCTTGTTTTGAAAAAATGTTGGAGTCGTAACTCCAACATTTTTTTTGGGACTGGCAGCCCCAAAACTTTTTTGTTGAACTTAGGTATTATTTGGATGATTAAACATCACTTTATTAACCACTCGGTTTTCTTAAAGTTGTGGCGGTCAGTGAAAGTGATAGGACACATCAATCCTTTTTTTATCAAACATTTTTGGTAGCTTGAAGACCACGTTAAATGTATACTGCTTGTATAAAGTTAAATCCGTCCGTCCATAAGGAGATGAGATATAGGCCAGATTTGTAACAGTATACATTTTTTACAGGGTGACAGCGGTGGCCCCTTGACCATCATTGATGACGATGGCGCTATCACCCAAGTTGGAGTGACCTCCTTCGTCTCTGGATTAGGATGCCACGTTGGCGTACCCTCTGGTAAGTGTAGCTCGAAAGAATTGGAGTCTGCCTCTACCTTAAAAAAAAAAGCGGTCAAGAGCGAGTCGGACTCGCGCACCGAGGGTTCCGTACGAATATATGATGTTGATGATTTCTGAAAAACAGTGCTATTTAGAGACATCGTTTTATTTTTCCTGTAGTCTTTACATAAGCTTCTATCATATAGAATAATTTCAGATTTTTATCTCTTCAAACTTCGGAGATAAGGGGGGGAGAATGGTATTTTTTTTTACACTTTTCATCAAAAGTCGAAAACTATGCTGCATAAAAAAAAATGTTTGAAAAAGTGCAAACAGCGTTCTTTCATATGATACCTCACATGCCCTAGTAGCCCCACTTCAAATTTTTAATACCCCCTCTCAGTCACTTTTGCAAAAATATTTTTTTTTTTTATTTCTATCTTGGTTGCAAAATAGTTGGGCAAACGTCATCTAAAACTATTCTAAATTTCAAGTTGATAGCATTAGTAGTTCTTGAGATATCCAGGTGTGACAGACAGACAGACTTAGTCTCACCATAGGTTCGGGTTCCTTTTTACCATTTTGGTACGGAACCCTAAAAAGATTTATTCTTGTTTTCTAGATAGGTTAGGTAGGTTGGCATTCTTTGAGGTGTGAATGCTGTAACAGTAACTAGAGGACCTGGAAATGAATCTAGCAGAGAAAGATTACTAAAATAAAAGCTTAGCCCTGCTTTTCAAGCACACTGCTCTGAGGGATGCTTCAATTTAGTATTTTATTGAAGGCGGAGCTGTGGACAAGAGATAATAAGCACAACATACTCATTATCATCAGGATAATAGCGTATTAATAAGATTTTATTTAAAAAAAATAAGCATATAGCCGTATTGGAACCAGTTGAGCTCCTTAAGTCTTGAGTTGAGCTGCACGACTGACAAATGCTTACACTGATTGGACAGGTCCACTCAAATTTGTGGTTCTTTCCTCAAAAGAACATTTCAGACATGGATCTACATGGCCCTCACATGATCTTACCAAGATTATGTCTGGACTTTAAAAGAGACTTTGACCCCTGAGTTTGTTTCGCCATTTCTTCTCAGGGGTAGGAAATGTCGGCTACATCTAGATTATTTTTTTTATTTTTTATATGACGTATAAAAGTGATTCTAATATCCTATTTACAGAATAAACGATTTCATTTCATTTCCATTATTAACAATTTTCAATTTAATTTCAGGATTCATCCGCACCGGCCACTACCACGAGTGGTTCGCACAGGTGACTGGCGTCAATTTCGACTGGGAATATAACCCTGAATCTGATACCACTGTTGCTCCTGAACCAGAGACCACTGTCGCATCTGAGGAAGCTACCACTGTTGCTTCAGAAGAATCTGCCGAATCTAGTGAATCGTCTGAATCCAGCCAATCCTCTGCTTCATCCGACTCTTCAGAATAAATAGTAACAGCCACTGCAGTTAAGCAAGAGGATGAATAAACATCTCCTGTTACAAAGCGAAACTCGTAATTTGGAGGAAATTTAATTTATTAAATAAAATTAACTACTTACTTAGTTTTATTTAAATATCTTGTTTGAATTTTATCCTTCAATATCCATGGGTGAATGAACAGCAAAAAAACTGAGTCGTTGACTATGTTAAAATACTATAGTTGGACTTGAGTATTCCTCTATGAACGTTATTGTTGTTTTCCTCGGGGACAGTACTTTTTTCGGGATGAATGGTGGGTACCATATAAATATTATGGTGGGTACCTTTCATCCCGAAAAAAGTGTAGTAAGTAATATCCGTTTCTGTATACCTGACAACGTAAGTATTATATAAGCAAAATTTCAGGATGATCGGTTCGGTGGTTTAAGCGTGAAAAGGTAACAAACAAACAAACTTACTTTGGTATTTATAATATTAAAGTTAGGATATATAATTTATGTATTAGTTAGAAAGTTAGGATAGTCAAGAAAGTTTAGAAAAAGCTACCTATTGCGAAAATTATATCTGGTGCTATTATATTATTTCAGGCTGCGATAACGTATAACATTCCGAAAAGCAGATTATCACGAAAGCGTAGATAAATCTCAAGAGTGTGTGTGTGTGTTGTCTTTTGGCTTGGTTATTCTTTTTTTCATGTTCGTTTGTATTTTTTTTTAAGTCATTGGTTGTGTAATTCACTTTTCTTCTTTTTTTTTTCCCATGTGTGATTTTCGTGTTAAGTATTTTGATTTATTTTAATGTTCTTTTCTTGTCAAACTTAATGTACCTAGATTTTATGTAAATGATGTGGTCTCCTATAATTGGAAGCACACACTTGTATTCGTCCCTGTCCATGTATACTTGCATGTAATTGTGTAGCCTCTGTTGGAGATCCAATAAATAAATAATAAGAGAAAGCTGGTCATCAACACTCTTCACTCTAGCAGAAAAAACATTTTATTTGATATGCAAGGCTGCATTTGTGTTTTGGCGCGAGTACTTTTATACAATATGTAACAAAAACCCTGTTGTTCCTTCTACCTACGTTTTAAGAATCGGTATACATACGTAATAAAGCAAGTCAATATTTAATAATTAATAATAATATGAAATTAGTTTAACTGATTTCTAACCTCTTTAGTGATTTAGTGATTTTGACTTCTCGACTAGCCAATTCAATTTTTTTTTAAATTATAATTCAACCAATGTTGTGCTTGTAGGTTAATGTATACGTCCCTAAAAGGAACAGGGTTTTTGTTACATACTGTTTACGTATTGAATCCTGAGCGTATAGGCGAGGGTTTCAAAGGTACGAGACGCAGAATAGCTTTGCACACAAATTTTCACCTCACCACAGCGAGGAAAATGCTAGGTGGAAGAAAAACAGCTTAAATAATATATTAAATGCTCCAAAGTGTGCTTGATTTCCTTGTTTTAGATAGTCCAATGAAGTATGCATTATAAGTTTAGTCTCCGAAAACGTTTTCGCGCCTTTAGAATGTCTCTACTTATGCATTGAACAAATTGTACGCTTTTATGTACTTGTCGATGTACGATAACAGACTTTTAATGATTTTATACTGAAGATCACGTTTAAACGAGTAGTATTATTGATTTGAAAAAAAATATATGTTAAATTAGAGCATTTTCTCAATAACCTAATGAATATTTTAGATTATGTTTATATTACATAGTGTAAATAATTTTTAAAGTTATGTCTAACGCGGATTAAAAACTGAGAATGGCGCAAAATTTACCTAGCGTATTTTTCTGAAACCTTCACCAATTTAGAGATAATTTAATTATTGATCTTTTAGTATACGCGTTTTATTAAAATACCTTTTGTTTTGTGTATAATAAATTAATAATGCGTCAAATTGGGGACAGCGTTCCTTGATGGGCGAGTCCTATTACTGGCTGAACGTACGACGTGAAATAAAGAATCCTACATACATGGGGTAGCTATATACCATACAAGGGTGAATTTCAACAAGAGATTTTTATGTGTCATTTCGGTGGGATTTTTTTATTTCAATGTTATCTACATATTTTTAATGACAAATAAAACTTTAGCCTATTTTATAACATTGTGCGTGAGTGGACATCAAACATCAAAACTTACATAAATATTTAAGGATGAATTTCTAAGAGTCCACTGAAATGATAAAAATTACCACCGAAATGATAGACTGCACCGGAATGAAATAAATCCACCGAAATGATACAGCTAAGAACAACCGTGCTGGGCAGCCAGGGTTCCGTACTTTGTTAGGTTTGATTTCCACAAATTTTAGATAAACACTGAGACAGGACAGTACACAGTTATTTTAATATCATCATTAATATACAGATATTACAGTTAGTATTACATATATCATTCTTTGAGGTTACAATAACCTCAAATAATGATATTAATGTAATGATTATTAATATATTATATATCTTAAACACAAATACACCCGAATAATCTAATCTACACTCTAGGTAAAAGTACATTACAAAACTATGACTTTGTATTTGACACAAGGATCTCTAAAACGTTATGGTTTTATCATTTCGGAGATACATTTCATTCCGGTGGACTGTAATTGGTATAACAGTCCACCGCATCCACTGAAATGATAACACTGAGATGATAAAATAGAGGTTAGTTCTACATTTAGCTCCGAAATAAAATTATTAAAAAAATATGAACACTACTCAAACAAAACAGTACTTCCGGTGAATTTAATACAAAATAATTAAACGAATCTAGCACGAGTTATAACAGCCACCGAAATGAAACTATTTTTGTCCCCATATTACTGAAATGATAAACTTACTTTTTTGGCGGGAAACCGCAAGACGTTGGGACCGGTGTGTTCGCGCCGAGAGCTTGAGCCGGACTGATCCGAAGTGAAGAAAGGTGTAGCAACGCAATGTTGACATGGCTATTCGACTAAAACTTACTGTCCTCTGAAATGATAACTTTTTTCCAGACAAAAGTTGACTGCCTTTGACAGGCAGTCAACTTCAACAATCGAATATAATAATATAAAATAACGATCGAATATATTATAATTTAATGATAACAAAATCGATTTAAATCCATATTACGAATGTATTTGCAGGGGAAGGTATTTTTTTTACTTGGGCAATTCACCCACAAATACATGCGCCAAAAACATAACCCTTCTATTCAGTCGGGTCTATCTTTGACGATTTCTATTTTATTTAAAACTCTATGGTGCTGCGTGTGACAGCATCATGAATTATTTGTTGTGATTTCTTGTTATATGTTCAAAAATATCATTGGCTGTGTTTCTGATTATCTTTTTTGCATTTCTTAATGACTTTGCCTTTCTTGGACTTCGCATTACAGTTTTCCTGGGCTACAATCACAAAAACTCACATCTTCTACCACTCTTAGATATTTTGCCTGGTTTCCAACGGAGATCCAACGTTGTATAAACCAGACTATACAGCAAATGAATCATTTGGGGTACAGTCGTTAGATTTGAGTAATATTCAATCTGATGGAAGACAGTGGATTACTCCGCGATATACAGGTTTGAAGTCATTCGATTTGAGAAGGATCTTATGTCCCTTCACAAAGTTTTACTACGAACAAAAATATACAAAGCTATGAAACACTATCATAACTTCATAATACATTTGGTTTTATGTGTGATAATTACTGGGCCAAGCTTGTATGGGACCGATAACCATCTCCTTTATATCTTCGTCGCTGCTGGACTCGCTCATATTTTATGATTTCTTACAATTTTTTTTTTTATTCATGTAGTCGTCGTGCTGGCTAGTTTAATTATTTCTAAAAATAGTTTTGGCACACATGAAATAAGCACTATTGCATTATCTGTGGACTGGTGGTATAGAACCCTAAGAATATGGAAATGATAGAACATGATTGAATAGTAAGGTTCGAATTTAAAAAACTCATTCCACGCTAGCAGATAAAAGTTAATTAAAAATGTATGACAATTTTCATTTTACTTAAAAACAAAGTAGCATTCCAGTAAACTCAAAGACTGTTTGTGCGTCGTTGCTAAAGTGTTCCACATATCGCTTGTCACGTTATATTCAATATTCTCATGTATTTTCAGCGAAAATGTAAGCAGTACCCAGACACTTCCAAAAATCCCCAACCATGAGAATATTTGAAAGAACTATTAAAAAAAAAAAGTTCTACTGCTATTTAAGTTACGCCAAGTGAGTGATATAATATGTAAGGACTTAAGTCTAATGAGACGTATCCATTAAACATAAAATAAAATGTGGTAAACTTATTTATTTAAATAGATTAAAGATAATCAAAATCTTCTCCGAAATTCGCACCAATTAGCACCATTTTCACCTGCACACGATTTAGAAATTCATAATCATCGTTTTGTAGTAGTAGTAATAGCCTAGTATTGTTCTATTGCCTTTTTTTTTATTTGTGTCCGGGGTGGAAAATCCTCATGGATGTCCTCCGCCTTGGGTCGGGCGGAGGGGTCTGTCAGACTCTTATTGACTAAAAACCACCCCAGTGTTCCCTTCTCACACTTGCACCGGGGATCTTGGGATCTGTTATTACTTCCGCAATCCCCGGCTAGTGCCGGCCCGCCCTGCGGGCCTCCTCAAGTCTGGGGGGGTGAGGTGTTTGAAGTTACTGCAATCTGCGGTAGTCAGGTTGGAGACTTAAACGCAACCGCCTTGCTTAACATTTTTATGACGACATGAGCCGTAAGATTCCGTGTGGTGCCGGACGTCAAGAATAGCACCACCCCATTTCTTCCCGTGGGTGTCGTAAATAGCGACTAAGGGACTTACTAGTTAGTACTATGGCAAACCCGGGGGGTTTTGCCATAATCACGGAGTTTCACGGGTTTGCCATATTCCCCCAAGCAAGGGGTTGCTTGGGGGAGGCCTATGTCCAGCAGTGGACGTTTTTCGGCTGAAATGATGATGATGAATGATGAGCAGTAAGAGCTGTTGTTGATGTGTTATCAGTGAAAGCAGATGATTCAGCTTGTTATGAGATAGAAGCCGATGAAAACGCCAGTTAGGCTAGACAGCATGGCAGAGGTCGAGTTCTCGCATTGTCTATTATGTAGAGCAAATTCTAAAAGCGGAACCCTCCTAACCTAGTAGGTGCAAACAAATTCAAACTCTTTCTTCGCTTTTTGCAAAACACTTAACGCCTTAAGGGTGCTATCACAAAAAAAAAGTTTTCGTCAATTTCTTATCTAATTGTGAGAAACCTTGAAATAATTGAACCATTAAGTCATGCGTAACTATATAAGTACAGTTTTCTTTTTGATAAACCATTCGTGTCAGTCTCAGCACCTGCACTTTTGCGCTCTCGAAAATATAGCTTATTTCGCCGTTGACTTACTTAATGAAGATATCGTATAATCATAAAATAAAATTTTGATTTTATCACACGGATAGCTGAAGCCCAGTGTGTGATTTTTTAATTTCTTGTTAAGGGTTGTTAAATATTATAATAGGCAAAAACACATTACCAAGAGTGTTTTTAAAAAAAATATAGGTTTTTTCAATATTATGTTCTGAGATTATTTGTAACATTATTATATTGAAGAAAATTGTTCCTAAATTCAACACGATATCGTCAATTTTGTGTGACGAGGCAATGGAAATATTTTTTTTTACAGTAAGAAGAACCAACATTTTCGAATAAAAAATTGCTACTATTTGAGACTCATTCGGTCATCATGTGGGCAGAAGTTGGGTTTTCATAAGATTTGAGATGAAGGAGTAGTCTATCTGTGGCAGTTATTAGTTACATTTGGTTTAGTTTAAATTTGCCGCAAATTGTACCGAAAAACTAATTTTTGTCAAATTTTGTGAATGCGTCCTTATTTTTTTTGTTTTGTTCAGCTGATTTTGTAAACACCTTAAATTTACAGTTTCAATATAATAGAATACCTATTCTATTATATTTAAACTGTTAATAAAAGTTTTACGACTTCCTTGATTTGGAAGTTTTTAAAGACTTACCAACTTGTTTTATTTGAGCATTCTGGATTAGATTTGCAACGAGATCAGCTGAAGACAGCTCAAGTGACACTTGTAGGGATATTTCATTTCTTGTCAAAGGTCCTACAGTCGTTTGAAGTTGAAGAGACAGATTTGAAGTGGAAACCGCGTTCCGGTATTTACTTATTTCTGAACTACACTCGCTACGATGTAGATTGTAGCCTAAAATTTCATCAAAATACCATGATTTATTAACACTAAGTAAATTTCAATATCTTAGATTTAGTAATACATACATAACATAACGCCTGTAATCCCCAAAGGGTTAGGCAGAGGTGTACCCACCCACATTTCGCAAGTTATGTTTAAGTCCCATGTAATAGGGGGCGAGCCTAGGGAGGGTGAGAGGGGGTTTTTTAGTAATACCTGCCTTAATCACATCAAGTACCTAGGTACGGTCAAGGAGCGATAACGTTAACGGGTGTTATGCGAATTTGCCTGTTTTAGAGCCATATTAGACTATCATAGAAATATGATCAGAGATGTACGAGTAATTTTTATCTGAAGAACATATGACGGTATAATAACTACATAATTATATGTTTCAAATTGTCTATGATCATATACCTATTTGACAGCAAGCGTACAAATAATGATAGCTGTCCTTAACCTTAATAATGGCGTCAAATTGCAAGAATTTCGACTGGAATATCGAAACAACAAAAATATGAATAAACCTTTACGCGGAAAACGAGTATTTTTTACAAATTTTTAACCGTTTTTATCTTCTTTTTTAATGCAATTAATAAAATTGCACTCATAGCAACGGAAAACACGGCTAAATCGTTATCCATCTTGACGTTTATGTGATCCGTGTAATAGGTAAAAATAAAGAACAGCATCATTTAACTATGATCATAGAATTTGGCAGATATGAAATCATATTTGTATGATAAATATATGATAGTGTAATTGGGGCCATATAATTAATTTTAAATAGTCAAAATAGTGTCCTGAAAAAATTATATGGAATTTTCAAACAAAATATTTTCTCACATGCTTCACAACGGGCACATATCTTTTGGAATTCGGTTTTGCAGTCACAAAAATGAACGTGCATGTAAAAGTTAATTTTAAGGTAGGTACGTAACATACTCATTTATTATTTGATTGTATCTCAAAATGTGAGTAAGATTTCCTAGATGTTTCAGAATAAGGAATCACTGCAATATTTATGTATAAATCATAATTTAATTGAGCTCATAGCTAGAAGTTTTGAAAATTACAGGAATAAAGTTTTTTTTTTTGATAAGTCAACAAAAAATTGTTTGGGAGTTTGCCATTGTTCTTTAAACAATAGATTAAGGTCTTAAACATCTTTAATGACCAAAATTAAACAATAGATATTCTTTAATTTTGGAGATTATGACCTCATTCCAATTCTTTGATTCTCCAAATGCTTGTATTTACATAGTTTTTATTGTTTCTTTTGCTCGTAATATTGACAATGGTTCTGCTTCCGTATCAGCAGTCAGGATATCGTCAGCTACTGACGAGCGCTGGTCGAAGTTGATGCCGGTGACTTGTCGGATCCAGTCGTGGTAGTGGCCAGGGCGGGTAAAACCTGGACATAAACATGTTATTATAGTTAGTATAGGCAAATATCGATTACATATTACTATATTTAATTGGAAAGACGTTGACGATGATTTTAATTATAATTAGTAGATGATTTGCAGTAAAAACTTGCTTATTGGAATGCTATGAAATAAGCTAACACGTTAAAAATGGATTAGCACAGTTTTGCCTTGTAATATATTATCAATTCTAATAGGAAAATCAGGGAAAGCCAATTTTCGAGTTTTCCGCATTTTTTTTTTTACAAAAAATAAGAAATACAAAATTTATCCGTCGGTCTTTATGTTATTAACATCACAAAAGATCAGCTTTACAAAAACATGACGTCATTTTGCGAAGCCGTTATTGTTGTATATAGGTACCTACATACTTCGTAGTTTATAAGTGTGTGTTTATTAGGTTTAGAATCTACCCTACATCTTACATCATCGGCACGGTTGGCGCAGTTAGTTAAGCGATTGACTGCTGCGCTGCGTGTCGCGGGTTCGATTCCCGCACGGAACAAATATTTGTATGACCTACAAATAGTTGTTCCGGGTCTGGCTATTTGTGTATGTGAATTTAATGTTTGTAAACGCACCCACAATACAGGAGAAATTCCTAGTGTGGGGCAAAGTTTTATAAAAAAAAAAAAAAAGTATATACTGGGGAACTAAAATGGACGCTTTGGAGAATCATAATTTATGATCTGCGTACAAGTTCACGGGGGAAGGGGGAAGAATCACGCATTTACCGTCTCCTCCACTTCTATCTTTGTGTTGAAGACAGCATCTTTCTCTTGAGGTCTCTTTCCATCTCATAAGAGCGTTTACGACTTACCTACGTTATTTCATACATACTTTCAAGCCCGTTAACTTTTTAGACCTTTGTATCTTGCTTATGCGTATGAAGTTTCATTAAAATCGGTTCAGTCATTTCAAAAAACAAGGGCTTGAAAGTTTGTATGAAATGCCGTACATCGTAAACGCTCTTAACAAATCAATTAACTATGGTCAGGAGAACTAGGTTGCTTAGTAGTTAGTGTACTTACTTACCTAATACCTATCCCAAACCACGTAATACATATTGATATTTTAAGCAATACCTACTACTGTACATTTGTGAAGAGAAAAATAAATTCCTAGATGTGATGGATCTCGATTTCTAAACAAACACGATAAAACAAAAGAATTTGTGCGATATGAGAACAATTTTGGTTTTTACTGCGAGCATTGATTTTGAATCCCGAGTAAGCGAAGGATTCTGTGATTGAATCACGAGCGTAGTGAGCGATTCTAGGTTAGAATCTTGAGCACAGCTGGCGATTCAGACACGAGATGCAAATAACTTTGGTCTCGTGTAACACATGACTTAATAATTACATTGAAAACCTTAACAGATGCTTTGCAATTTTACGGTTATACGTGTATCCGAACGTTATAATGTTTGATTTTTTTGGACCTACTAGTTATGAAATTTGAAAATCGAACTTCGAATCGAGTTGTTTCTGTCTCGCTTTTTTCGTATCGAAGTGAACGTGGCAGAACAAAGTGAATTTCAAATCTTTCGAATTTTGTGAGTAGACCTGCGTCTACTCACAAAACTCGCACAATGCTGGCACTGTTCTCGGCATTGAAAAAATAATAATTAAAACTTTACTATGTCTCACGGTCGCAGCAAAATCAAGAGAAATCTACTTATTGCTCACTGTCTTTAAACAGCAAAACCTGCTTGTTTGAGGTGCTAAGGTGACAAACAGATTTCTCAATTACTCAAACTTCAAGTAACAACAACAACAGCGGGGCGAGCACGGCCTACTGTGACATGACTTGAGTGATTGAGTCACACATTTTATCACAGTTTGAGCGATAAAACTGTTTTGTCATAAAATGCTAGTACAAATTGACATGACATAATTTATCATGTCTTGTCACAAACGTCTTGGGCAGCCCGTGCTCGGCCCGTAATCGTCGTTTATCCCCCAAAAAAAACCCATCCAATCATTTTTGTTTTATCGTGTTTAGAATTTAGATATCGATACTCATCACGTCTGCAGTTCCGCTAGGTATTTTTATTTACCTTGTATATTAGGACAGCCTATAATAACCTGCGAGATAATTACGCCTTTCATTGACAGTTCAACAATATTCATTGCGTTTTTTCGTTGTTGAGCAGTCGAACTTTTATAACTCGTGAAGCAACGGATTAGCATTTTCTTCAAAATCTTACAGATTGTGGTTGGAAATGTTTTACGCAATTATGGTGCAAGTATTTAAAACGAAGAAACTGATTTTATCACATGGCCTGGCAGACTCACCTCCAGGCATTCCAACGTGGCACCCCCAAACAGAGGCAAATGAACCAATTCCGATTTGAGTCGCTACTCCGTCAGCTTCGACTGCAGTCAGTGGTACGCCGCTGTCACCCTGGAGCCACAAAATAGTAGATTGTTATACAAGGGTCGAAAGGAATCCATTCCCATACGAGTTGATACGAGGTATTTATTTAGACGCCCGAGCGTAGCAAAGGGCGGCTATTGTCCGAGTAAGAATTGGTGACTTTCACCCGTGTTAAACACTCTACTTTTAATTTCGAATATAAGGAAAGTAAATTTTAGTTTGTCTAAAATATTTTCTATTGTTTGCCACTTTATAAAATCATTGTAAGTATGTATTTAAATATCTTTCCTTTGGAATTTCTGGCAAAAGATTTTCGATTACTGTATTTGCCTCGTCTTTAACCGAATCTGGGTCAACATTTCAGAATCGCATGCACTCATTTTTATTAAGTAGGTAATCAAATATTAGTCTATAAAACCGAGATTTTCAATTTCAGCTTACAGTGTTATTATCCCGCCAAATTATACTATAGTCTTTTTTACATTTTAAACATGGAATAGGTACACCGCGTCCCCACCGCGGATCGTCCCGCTTATTAGGTATTATTTTAAATTCACACTGGCTGTTTATATACTCCCACCCAAGACCGCAGCATTTTTTATTTTATTTCAATCGATTTTTTTTTCATTATGTAAAATTGTTCGTAGCTGACTACCTAACCAAAAGGTCTATTTTTTTAATTCATTCCCAATTTATTGCCCTAGAGAGGGAAGCAATTACTATGAGTCTTTCCCGCCCAAGAGTGGAGAGCAGCGTCTTCCACCCACTACTCGGATCAAACAAACTACTTTCCGAGTATGAGAAAATGAAAAATACATTATTACTCATAACTCCTTAGAAATTATGAAATGGCAGTTCACATCAATGCGGGTGTATTATGTTAGCTTTTGATTTAATGTAGCTAAATCTTGTTGATTGGGTGCAGATTATTTTGTAAATGTTTTATTTAATTATTTGAGACTTTCTGCAACCGACTTCCGGTTAGCGAACGGAATCGGATTGCAAACTTGATTAAGTAAAATAATATTTAAAATTTTATTTCCGGAAATTGCTTGGAACGACACTTATTAGCAGTTTTTAGATGTAGAAAGGTATAAAGGCAAATATCAGTGCATTTTAAAGTGAGTTCCGTATAGAATAAAGAGCTATAACGTTACGCTGCTCGTTTTCTGGCCCCAATCCGTTCTGGTTTCTTATACAACAATAGTTTTTGTTTACCCTAATCTCGAAAAGGGGTCATTACTCATCATTTGGAATAACTTTTTCTATGGGACCAAACTTGAAATCACGAAAAAAAAATCAGCTGTTCCATACATTTTGTCGATTTAAGTGAACACAAATGTATGGAATATCTGTTTTTTTTTGTCGATTTAAGTGAACACAAATGTATGGAACAGCTGATTTTTTTTCCGAGGGCTACCTCTGCCCTTTCTTCGGGACCCTTTGGGAAATAAAAGCGTGACGTTGTGTTAGGTTAGAATCGTCAACTTCTAGTTTTTGTTCTTACCGCGCATATAGACTGGCTGGTGACGTTGTAAGGTCCGGCGCAGATGGTGGTCGGTCTGACGAGGTAGTTGGAGTTGAAGAGCAGCAGGCACATGAAGTTCGAAATTCCTGTCAGGTGTACCCAGTTCAGGATCACGGGAGTAGGACCTGGAAATTAAAGAAGAGAGGTTTGAGCTTGGTTCTAGACAAGCAAGGGGAGGTTGTGGAGGTCGAGCATTCGATCCATGTAAAATACTGGTAGGTAGCTGCATCTGGTTAGACTGGAAACCAACCATACATTGGGAAAAGGCTAGGCAGATTGAATTTCTTTTAAGTAGGTAAGCAAACTTTTGTACAGTTGTAGCTTTTGCTGATTCCAATAAAGTGGCTTTACGACTTTTAGTCATTGATGTATTAAATAGGAAGCAGTGGCGAAAGCAGCGTATAACACGATTCCTACCGGCTTCCCTTCGGAACGCAACTACTCTATCGTTATTTAAAAATGGTACACAGTCAGTAGTGTTTAATAATGCCAAATATTATAATAATCACATTGTAGGTATTTAATACTCCATACAATTAAAACACCACAAAACGCCTACATTACATTTTTTGTCTTTATATCTCAACAACAAAACATTTTGCTCTAAAATAACTCAGTGAGTTCAATTTCTATACAAAATCGACGTCATGACGAGTTTATTTTGTGTAGAAAAGATTTTTTTTTTTTGCTCCGGCTTAACTATCTTATAAAATCACCCTTCGCCACTGATAGGAAGATAATATGGTACGCGCTCTTCGACGTGGACCGCATAAATTAGGGGAAAGGACACAATCGACCTTAGTCACGATCGAACTGGCGCTTGTGTAGCACGTTAAGTAAAATTACGGTAATCGTCTAAATAAGCAGCAACAATGCCTTCCTGTGTTTATAAAATGTGCACAAATAGTGCAAAAACCAAAAACAAGTCCTACGGGATTCGTTTTCACTCATAAGTACAGCCAAAAATGTTAATTTGTTGAAAATTATAATAATATTTAATGTTTGCTCCGTCATAAGTCGTTCCTAATCGTAAACATTCGGCCATCATTCGGCTGCTAACGCGATTTCGCTTGCACAACAGTTATGGGTACGTAACAGTGACAATTATTGCTATCTCGTTCCCGCTATAGCCCGCGTAATATGTCTCTCTATTTCGGTTGTCGAGCACATGACGCACGACATCGGGAAATGTAGTTGTGTGGGTGTGTTTACATGTAAGTGTTTCTAGTCCATTTAATATTTACTTGATGTTAGAGAGTGGCCTATCTTCCCTTATTTTACATCTATGCTTTTAGTGCAAAAAAAAACTGTCAGTCGTAGGACTGCACATCAGAAGTGAAAACTAAGTAACTTGTGAATTGTATAGAAAGAAAGAAAGAAAATACGTTTATTTGCGGTAAACATGACGCAAAGAAAGAAAATAGATACAAAAAGAACAAGTAGGTGGAAAATATGCGTCACATCCACGCAAAACGGCCACCGCTCAGCATAATGCTGCGACCCTATTCGAGACAGAGCCCCAGCGCTGGTTTTCAGCGATAGCCGGCGTTGACGTGATGACGTCGACCGGTGCAGCATACAGTGAGATTATAAATAAGAAACAAAATAAATACAAACTACTTAGATAAAGTTTATAATATATATTATTTACAATGGCAACACTTCGTTTCGTCGGTAACGACGTACGCGCCACCGGCGTATAATCTGTGCGTGTATCGAAGCGTTCGGTGACGATGACGCGTGTTCCATGATTTTTGTTCACCCAAAAAGTGCTCAACGCGCTTATAGAAGTTTTCACTTCAAAAAGGAAATTTCAAAGCTATTGATCGCACACTAGGTAAGTAAGGTCAGCAACAGAAAACTTTATCAAAATTGACCAAAACGACTTGGTCAACTGCTTTTCAGCATTTCAAACAGGTAGCTAAGAGTTATATTCTTATAATTGCACTCCCTCTCATAAAGAGGAGGCCTGCCCCAGCAGCGTAGGGGGAACGTTACGGGTGATTATTATGCTCGTTAAAGTGTTTATCGATTTTTGTTGCTGACCGAACCAGGGGCTCTACTCCGAACATAAATCCGAAGTATCGGCCGAACGTTCGGCCGTTGCTTGACTACGGATAACTATGGCTCACAACGGCGAAAGAAAAAAAACGACAGGCAAAGAGATAAGCCAAAGTCAAAAATCTGTCCTTTAACGGCCGAACCCAATAACTTATTTTCAGTTAAAGAGAGATCGCTATTAATGACAGACAGTATAATTATATCTATGCTCGGATGGCGTCTCACAATCATTGATAAAGGCTATCTATCTAACGAAAACAATAAGTAGGTTTCTCTACTTTGCCCTCCCGTGCGTTCCATTACAACCAACATCACTTTAAAAAACAACATGTGTAATTAGGGTTATATTAAAACTTCTTTGTTTCTTACTTCTAATTATGTTACTGGATTAAGATATAATTCTGTAGAGCCATATTTGTTATGGCCGCGAATCAAAATACAACCTGTTACTGACCTGCAAATTGCAAAAAACGTAATAAAATTTGAATTGCGCGGGCTACCTTAGCGCATTAACGTTATTTTTTTTTTTTTACTTAAATTCTTGTTGGAATGGTGCTTGCACGGGGGGTGTTAGTAAGGGGGGGTTAAATATCTGTTATTTTTTGCCTAGGGCGCACCGTTTTCGAGATATTTGAATTTAATTTTTTTTTATAGCTTTGAATTAAAAAAAACATCTATGATCATTATTGCAAGTACTAAAGAGTTCATTTTAGCTTGGCTACTTTACGTTTATCCCTGCAATTCGGGGAATAGCCAAATCTGCCATCTGTAGTACTGTCCTGTCAAACAAATCTTATATTGGGACGCATACTTTGGCATTTTCATACAAAGAGATACCTGTTGTAGGCCCACGGCCCACGCTAGATAGTGTGAGCCGGTATGATTCCTAGATTATTGGGACGTTAAAACCATCGATAGATATATTTTTATATCTCCAGTAGGCCGAAACTGGTGATATATAAGTTATTGGGTTCGGCCGTAAGTCGGGTAAGGATTCAGAGTCAAAAAAGGAAACTATGGAAGTTATAAAAATGCCGACCATTCGGCCGATACTTTACGACCGTGGGACGGCGGTCAGTCTTTGAATAAATACCATCAGGATCAGTGCCCAATCAAACATCCCCTCAACTTACAGTCAAGTTCGGTGCAGGTCCAGGTGGTGCCCCAGCCGCTGGTGGTCATGACTACGCTGGTGTAGTCACGGTCCCGGTCCGCCGAACTCTGAATTCTAATCGGTTGGATGTTGTCTGAAAATAACGGTAAGCATTATAATAGTAGCCTACGTTATATATTGGGCGTTAACATTATCCCAGAAAACTTGAAATATCCTGGATGATCGTTCCGCAGCATTTTTATCATTTGTCATAAAATATGTACCTAAGTATGAGATTTTTTTTCCAGCAGCAATTCTTTATAATTATAAGTAATACGAATGGCAATCCTTATAATTATGTAAACGTAATACGTTATAATTATCTTGCATTCATCTAATGACAATAGACAAGGAATTAGGTCGAATTTAAATTCTCATAATAGGTATACCTACAGCAAAAAAAAACCATATTCAATAAACCCCGCAGTGGGAGCCCGCGAAATTCGAATTTTCTTAAAAATTTTGTAATTTGGTGTCAGGTGGTACCTTGATCTTTTAGTTAGATTTGTTCCGTATGAACAATTAATTTCTTATGGAAAAGTTCATATGGAACAAATCTAACATAAAGAGATATATTAATTATTCTAATGATTATAAGTCTGTAAATACATATTTGATAAGGTCGCGAATAATATGTTGATCAAGATACAACCTGACACTGACCTGCAAATTGCAAAAAAACAGTTCTTTTTAAAACATTAGTAAGTAGGTACTTCTCAAAATCCGTTACTCAAAAATAACTTAGATACTGGAAAAATCTCTTACTGTTAAACGCAAGTTCCTGACTGAACCTCATCAGGCTAATGTCATTGGGCTGGGTGAGGGGTTGCAGTATGTCGTCATAGCCAGGGGGCCTGAAAGACTCTCGGGCCTGCATGGTCACCCGCGGAGTGTTGCGGTTCACGCTGCCAGCGTGGATTATGATCTCGATGCGCCTGTAAAAATTAAAACACTTCTTTATCCCATTTCTAGATTTGAAGTTCTCCACGACTGATAATTTGAGTTATAATCATGAAATAATAATGATTTAATTCATAATTAAATAATAATAATGAAATATTACTATATTTCATTATTATTTCATGATTATAACTCAGTAGCCAGTCAGAATTTAATAAACTGCTATGCCATTGACACGATAAAAAAAAACGGCAAAGTGCATGTTGGACCACGTACATACAATGAAGAGTATTGAAGAGCTCCGAAGTTGGGATGAATTTATCCCAAGAATAAACTTTAACATTGTAGTTGAAAAACATTTTCTCCCATACATTCCAACTGCAAATGTAAGTTTGTACTTATGCATAATATTGAGAGATATAATTAATTAATGTATTTTAAGACCAAATACATCTTATAGGTTTTCCTGTAATCCATAAATAAGTATATAACTATTTTCTGTATTTTTTTCTAAGCTCAATTGATTCGGAGATAGGGAATAGTCAATTTTCATCATTATTCATCATTTCAGCCGAAAAACGTCCACTGATTGACATAGGCCTCCCCCAAAGGGGGGTTTGCCATAATCGCCACGCTTGGCAGGCGGGTTATCGATCGCAGTATGGTGTTAAAATACATAGAGAACGCTGCTGCCCATGCTGTCCCTTAGTCGCCTTTTACGACACCCACGGGAAGAAATAGGATGTTGCTATTCTTTATGTCCGGCACCACACGGTACCAATTTTCATCAATTTTCTTAAATAACTTTAAAACTATTCGAATAAATAGTTTTAAAGTTATTTTAGAAAATTATCAAAACACAAAATTGAGACCCTCACAGTAAGGCCTTTCATTTAATGTGTCGCACGGTACAGTTCGTAATTTTTTATTTATTTTTTCTAATTGGTCCCCCAAAAGTGACCCACTTATTCAAAATTAATTTAAGTACTTACGTTAGACGTCCGTGTTTGGGTCACAGAATTTTTTTTTTTTTTTTTTTTTTTTTTTTAGGGCATCTCGTAGCAGACCTAGAGAGGTCGTTGCTACTTAACCGGATATTGGGTCACAGAAATTCACATGAGAATTTTTATCAGAAATTCACATGTGTACATTTTTGCAGTTGCAAACTTTCGTATCGTTAGATTCGAAGCAAATTGGCTGTGCAAACGAACAGGCCGACACACGCGTGATCATAGAAGGGTTCCGTTTTTTCATTCAGACGTACGGAACCCTAAAAATAATTAAGTCAGTGGAATCGGCAGGCTAATTGCGCAACGCAGTTTGTTTTGGAAGCAGATTCCAAATTTAAGCAAACTCCAGTCGGAATCGGTTTTCATATTTGGAATTGTGTAACAATTATTTTTCCAATCCAGTAGAATTTTATAGAGGTATACTAACCAATCGGCCAGAGTAAGTTTGCTTGCAGCGTTTTGTTTCATCATAAAGGAATTATTTGTTTCTGAATTATTGTGCTACAATTTAATTTTGATTTCATTACAACTGATGGTCTACTAATGCTATTTGAATAAAATGTCCAATGAATGCCGAAAAATTAAAAATCAATTTTTAAAACACTTTCTACCAAAAACTACCATAGTTATCTGTGGCCAATGCAAAAATCGTAGAAAAGCAGTGTTGTCAACTTAGTGGGATTTCCACTAAACCTGGGGATTTGGGGCACCCCTACTGGCGGACAACATTTACCGAAACTACTGCGGATTCGAACGCTGATTTGGAAAGACTAATCAGCATGACGAATATAGTGAAGTCAAACAGAGGCTACGCGCGTGTGGAGATCGAAAAACAACGCAATTTCGAAAATAATATGCCACGGGTAGATACTGCTAGGATAAAAAAAAAAACATATTTTATAAGTATGTAACAAACATCCAAACACGTTCACTAACATTTTTAGTATTTGATATTATATTAGGATGATGTTGAAAAAATTACTATGAATATGTTATGTTTTCATTTTCATTCTTAAATCTTCAAATGAACCTCCGAAAAGAGACCGAACGTCGAAATAGGAATAAAAAATACGAGTATGCTTTAGACCACACGACTGAAGTAAAACTTACAAAGTAGTGTGGTACTTACAACAATAGGCCTGCACTGTGTCTTAGATATACGAAACGCAACTGGATAAGAGAGAAAGAAAATGTGTGCTCGCACCTCTCTCTCTCTTGCCCCTACAGCGCGGATATACGGAGCGTTACGAAACGTAACTCTCTCTTTATATCTTCACTATCTTAACTCTCCCTCTCAACTTCCGCTGGCTCACTTCTGTAACGCTCTCGACATGCATTCTCCAGCTTACTCCCCAAGTCAAGCGTGCCTAAAAAAGTTTTACTTCAAAAAAAATTGAGCCGTCACAGGACGCCTGGCAGATGTGAAACATACAAATTATTTACACACTACTACATAAAGACTGTATAGAAGCGACGCGTTGCCACGCCGCTTGCGTCACCCCGCCAGCAATCGGTTTTACGTGCGGCTATAGATGTTTCACATCAAAAAGCGACTAATCTAATTTGAAGAACCGCCACTACACTAGTAGACTCGGGGAAAAGTTGGCAACACTGAGTAAAATTATTAATAATAGGAAACTTCGCATTGTTTGCCTTGAATTTTGTTTTTACTATTAGTTTATTTGTATTTTCAACATACAAAATTATATTTATTATTCTCATACAGAAACAAGGGCCTATGATATGTAGTTTCAGTCCTTTTTTCTTGTGGATTGTGGAATATCTTTGGAGAGTTCTGTGGTGTGGTGTCTTCGTTTTGTACTAGCTGTACCTGTAAGACTTGCTCAATAGCGAAAAGTACTTACCTATGTCAATACCATCACTACAAGTAAGTAAGCCAATATATAAAGGAATAACGGGCATGTTCTGTGTCTGCCCCAACCGATCACCATGTTCGGCAAGCCTATCCCTTGGGAGAAGCGAGCCAAATATCTCGGTGTGGTCTTAGACCATCACATGACGTTCGGCGAGCACATAAAACAGGTGCGCTCGCGCGCCAGTTTTGCTCTCGGCCGACTACACTCCGTACTCAACCCGCGCAGCAAGTTGTCCCTTAAGTGCAAATTGCGTATTTACACCGCGTGCATTCGACCGATCATGACTTACGCCTGCGTAGTCTTCGCTCACGCAAAGTCATATCACATTCATAAGATGCAGACGCTTCAAAACCGATTTCTCCGTAGAATTACGAAGGCTCCTTGGTTCGTTCGGAACGAACAACTTCACGTAGACCTTAAGATGCCTACCATCAAGCAGTTTATGAAGCGCCTTGCAAAGCGCTTTTTCGAATCCGCGGAACGTCATCGCAACCCCTTGGTTGTGCAGGCCGCTAGTTACAGGCCTTCTGCCATTAGTCAGACTCGCCGACCGAGGCATACTCTCTTAGATCCGGATGACCCCGTCACTCTCCTTCAGGAAAGCAATAGGGCCACGAGTACAGTGCACAAAATACACAAACCGACCTTCCGTCCTCGCCGCCGCGGTACCACGCGAACTTCCCGAGTAAATGGTAATGAACGTCCTCCCCCCCGTCCCTTAAATGTCGATGCGCCAGCCGCCCGGTTAGACGCTGAGAGCGCCGTAGCAATAAATATAATATCCCCTGATAATAATCATGATCAAAATGTTGATCCAGCCCGTCCCCAAATTGTGACTAATTTTGTGATCCCCCAACGACGCCCTAAGCCGAGGTCCGTATCCCACAGGGGGTGCCCTTAGTGCGCTGTCGTTTAGTTTTAATATATATAATTTGCGCCCTGGCTGGAGGCTTTAAGATTAAAAACCTTAGGGCAGCCACAGGAATATCCGGTTAAGTAGCAACAACCTCTCTAGGTCTGCTACAAGATGCCATTCATAAAAAAAAAAAAAAAAAAATCTTCTGTGTCTTAGGGACGTGTGAACCTTCGTACAGTCGCCGGCACGTAACTTGGCAAGGTTTTGGCGTAGTCTGAGTAATTAAACGTATGTACAATTATTGCAACGAAAAAATTATCACTTTTATTGCTTATCATTATTCTATGGTTATTGCCAGAATTTATTTTTAACGTGTCTGTTTAGAAGTAAGTTAAAGAAAGGAGAGAAACATCTAACGATTCTTGCCAAGTTATGTGCCGGCGACTATATCTCATTAGAGTGAAGCTGCTGTAGGTACATTATTGGTCAGTCATATGGATACGGACAACTATTCCTTTGTTGTGTAGACACAAGAACTTAATCTATTTATTGCGGTTAAACTAATTGCTATAGTTAGTATGCCTGTCAACCTCACATTCTAACAAAATCGATATTTTTGTACTTACTTAGAAGCTCTACAAAACATTAATCATAATATTTTCGCAGACGGTGCAAGAGCTTAAAATACAAGAATGGAATGCAATCACAACACAACATATCAACCTCATAAATCAACTAGTTGAAATACTGGGGATTTTCTTACAAAGACTTGCTAGTGGCAAGGCTGGACATGGAAAACCCAATCTTCTGTAATATACGAGTAGTCATTTAAGGTAAGCTTTTGACACATCTATACTAATACTATAAAGAGGTAAAGTTTGTGAGGTTTCTCTCTGGATCTACTGAACCAATTTTGAAAATTCTTTTACCCATAGAGCCACGTTATTCGTGAGTGTCTTAAAGCTATTCACAAGTAAAAATGTTTACCTCCCAACGAAGTGGGCACGGGTCAGCTAGTAGTTAATAATCAAACAGGAACTCACTTAATTTAGTACTTAATATATTTTCTTGGCCAAACTTTCTCCACATTATATATTGTATGTATACCTAACTAATGTTTAACATTCTAATTTAGTGGTTAAAAAAAAATCTGGAGACTGAAAAATTGGCCCTAAATAAAGATGAAATTAAACAACTAATAGCAATGACTAGGCCGATGGCTTTTGTCCAGCCATGGGCTGAAAAACACCTAGTTGATTATGTGGCAAACTAGGCATTAATTTGCCACATAATGTTTGAGTACTTTATTTGAGCAGCAAATAATTAGATTTTTGTTTAAAACTAGGAGAGTTCCCGGGGCGTTTCACCTATGAAGACATGAAGGCAGCATGAATGATGTTGCCCCATTGCTGTTGCTGTTCACTTTGGCTACTGCTGCTATTTACTTCTGACATCACTGCTCAAGTACAAAAGTAGAAACTGAAGATTGTTCATAAAAGATAATCATTTAATTTTAGAAAACTTGTTGATTTATGTCTTGTTAGACACCAATATAAACCTATGTACATATTGTGTTAATTGATAACCTGTAAACTTTATTATGAAGTATTTTAATTATGAACTTTATAGGCATAAATAAAAATAACTTGTTATGAAATATTAAGAATAATTGAATACTTACTAAGTTTTTTTTTATAAATACAAGTGATTATTATAGTGATGCTATTTTGAAAATAGTGGTGTTTGCTTTAATTAACTGTCATTCATTAGGTAAGTATAGATAAATAGAAAGAAATAAATTAAGGTAAACAAAAAAAAACTTTATTTGTGTTATAACAACCAACTGACAATAGCATTTATTCACATTTAACATTTGGCATCTAATGTCTTCCTGTGGAAGTCATCATGGATAATTTAAACTGCTTGATATTGCTTGCTATGAGCGCATGAGAGAAAATTTAAATTTTTCCTGATTATTGTAGTTAAGGGTGACACCTGAAAAAGAAAAAGAATTTAAGTAAACTCTCATTACATTCCATTATCCATCCATAAAGTCTAATAGGCCTCTTCCTTTAACACTTCAATACACAATCTATCTACTTTATAGAACAGCAATATTCTGCTTTAGACAACAATAATAGGTGCCTACAATTCTATTGATAAGCAGACTTGAGTAAAAACTACCTAAACAAAGATACTTTATATAGCCCCAGCGAGTATTTAAATTGAATAATTGACTTGGATATTCTTACTAATAATATCAATCATTCAAGATAGGTACTTAGATATATTTTCAGTTGCCTTGTTAAAATTTGCTAAGTAAATATTCATATAAGTTGGTAGAAGGTTAGGTAGGTAACTATAGAATGGGCAGCAGCATTCTCTATGCATTTTAACACCATACTGCGATAGCCAACCCGCCTGCCAACCGTGGCGATTATGGCAACCCCCCCTCGTATGTATGGTAGGTACCTAATTATGTTTGATGATGCCTTACCTATATTTTGTATTCACCAGTAACAAACAAAATAATGTTGCTGTGCTTATCAAACATCTTTGAAGATACAATATTTAGGTGCCTATTTTGGGCATATTCAATGTTCAACACTTAGAAAGATAATACTAAAAGTAAGTAAGTAAGTATTGATATTACCTTGAACAGACAATGATGTGGAAATTTATATGTATGGTGGTGTACAGTTCATCGAAGTCCTTACATAATCCATTGACAAATGCTTATTTCTGTGCTTGTTTTTGTTCTTCGTCTCTATGTAGATTTATTGCTATTCAATTAAGTAAAACCTCGAATACATACACAAGTTGTTAAGCTTGTGGCTCATGGTAAGTTTGTTACGGTACGAGGTATGAATTTGTCTTTCCATAAAATGTCACTAATATACCTAGTTTCTGAAATATCATAATAAGTATCTCTAATTTAGGTTGTAAAGCACATAACAAAACAAAACTTTTACAATTATTTAAAAAAAAATATCTCGCTGCCTTGCTAGCTAAAATACCACTAATATTGATTTATCATAGATGTTCTACACAAAAACACATTCACAATTTATCAAGAAGATATTCACATACATAATTTCGTATTATCTATGGACCAACTTGTTGTCTTGTTGTCTTCGCTTTCGATTCAAACAAACTCGTTGGTTTCAAACCAACTAACAGCTGTCAAAACGGTTACGCAATTCGAATATTAGCGTTTTTAGACGCATATCGTTCACTCTTTAGCGTCTCAAACAGATTCGAATTGGTTTCACACATTATTGGTGTTACGCAATACGAAAGTCGTAAAATAAAGCAAACTCCGATCGGAATGAAGCAAATTAGTCTGAATCGTTTGCAGAAAATGCGTTACGCAATTAGCCTACGGGTCTCGAGCAGTTCATCACTGAGCTAGATATAGTTATAGAGATATAGAGTAGGTAGCTACCGATTAAATCGCGATAAACCCTGCATGCTATCTCTACCTACCTACCTCTTCTGTTGGTATCGACGACTTATAATAATGATTTAAGGCGGATGCGCTAAGGTAGCCCGCGAAATTAATTTTTTCGAAAGTTTTTGGCAATTTGCAGGTTTTATATTGATTAAAATATGATTCGCGGCCGTAACAAATATCGCTTTACAGAATTATAATCATTAGAATCAGTGATATAACTTTCTAAGTTCATAGAATCCTATTGAATGACTAGAATCAGCAATACAACTAACTCTCTTTGTAGAATACTATTGAATGACTAATTAATGAAATAGCATTCAATAGGATTCTATGAACTTAGAGAGTTGTATCGCTGATTCTAATGATTATAATTATGTAAAGCGATGTTTAGCGATAGACCTGAAAATTGCAAAAAACTCAAGAAAATTTTAATTTCGCGGGCTACCTTAGCGCATCCCCCAACGACAAAAAATTGTTTTGTGCGGCAAAGCTTAATAGCTAGGCAACAAGGTTGGTTGAACGTTCAGTAGGTACTTCAATATTTTCAATCACAGTGTTGACGGCTCCTACAAAAGAATACTTACCGAGCAGTACATCTAGCAGAGGTGAGACCCCAGCTGCGATGAATGATGGACCCGCCACAGGCTGTAATGTCACCGGTCCATAGCATTGTGCGCAGCCACAGCATGTACGGGAACTGACCCTCCCGCGCCTCCCATCCTGATACTATGCGGGAATCTACAAATAATACGTATGGTCTCATCATCATCAGCCTAGTCCACTGTCTAATCCTAATGGATATTAGGCATAGATAGACCTCTCCAATGGAAAGGGGAAGAGTAGGAAGACCAAAGAAGACTGTGTGAATACATGTTGCGCCGACCACAAGTAATTGGGATATGGGCAGGAGAATACACCTCTCCAATCAGTGGCGGATTTACCAGCAGGCTGAATAGGCTGGAGCCTAGGGCGGCAGATTTTAGGGGCGGCAAAATTTGGGGCCATTATTTTTAATGTGTTATGTACTGAAATAAAAAAAAAAAAAAAATATGGTACCTAAATGTTATTAGGTTCACAAACAATTCAACATGTAATAATGAATACGTTGCACCACGTGTATATAATTTTCTCTAAATGTGCCAACTGCGGCTGCTGAATCTTGCACAGAAGCTTGTCGCTTCTTCATGTTGCTTCAAGAAATCAACTAGACACAACTCTGGCAAAAATGAATAAATTGGGAAAAGGGAAAACGCTAAAGAGAGTAAATTGACACCTTATTGACACATTGCATTGGTCAGCTAGAGAGGACACCTGGAGAAGTATGAGAGATTTAGGAATCAATCAACGATGATTGTACCGATAAGCCTGTATGTAATACGAAGCGAAGCGACGGGAATACTTTTGAATTAAAAAACCTGGAAACGGTGGGTGATTTTTGATTGCGAATCCAAGCCGAAGGCCACGTACAAAGCATAGCGTCTACGGAAAGCACGTCACATCTTGGCCAGAGCTATATAATATGCATGTGTAGGTTCTTTACCATGTTGAGATACTTCCGGAGACGCCTGTAGAACATCGGCAGATGCCTGAAATGCACAAGTAAAATATCTAGTAGAGTAGTAGTAAATAACTAGTAAATATCAGGAACAATGTTTGTCTATCTGAGTTCAGGTAGGTAGTTCTACTTGGTGATGACACAAATGGACCTAGGAAGTTGACGAATTTAAATGGCAAAACATAAAAAGTAATAATTACCGAAATCCCTGCTACTATTGCTAAAATCACGACCGCACCCCACATTACTACAAATTAATTAACCAATCAATAAAAATTAGGAACTATAATCTTTATGATAGCGTTGTTTATCATGATAGATACTAAATTCCCTGCATTATGCAATGAACTGCGTCTGTAGAATTAGACCCAGTGTAATCTATGAATTTTGCGAGGTTGTGGCAGCATCTACATCGCCACATGCGAACTACGCGTCACACTGACGTCACGCAAAATCCTGCATCGCGCAAGCAGAGTTTACATATATACAACGTCCCGACATCAACCGCCGGGCAAGTGCCCCCCCCCCCCCTGCCAGCTAAATGGTTGGTTTTGGATATGTGTAAAAATTCATAGCAATAGTATATAATTATAACGAAATTAAAAGGAAAACTGTCACAGCTAAGTAGGCTTCACAAGTTAACGAGTAATAGGTAGTCAACCAACTTAAATTTGTTGGAGAATTGACCGTAACTACAATGTTAAGTTTGTTTTTGGGATAAATTCATCCCAACTACGGAACCCTTCATTGTGCGTGGTCCGACATGCACTTGGCCGGTTTTTTCTTGTTGATTTTACAATCGGTTGTAAACCTTTATCAGATTTTTCGTGGGGATTTTGACTGCTGAGGTCCATTCTTCCATCGAAGAATCTTCCTCTCAAAATTGTTTAGACTTTATTGAATAAAGTCCCTTAAAGTGGTGGCGTTTGAGCCTTTTCATGGTTATTGGTTCACTTAGGGCTATGGCTAAGGTGTTGGTATGGGAGTTGGGACGTTATTCGATATTTGTATGAGTGTAATCCTGTGTTCTATTGCCTCTTTTACAGTTCGTTCTGATCTGTAGATGCTCATGTAATTCTGAGGTCTTCATAAACCAGGGAGCATTTGTTATTATTCTAAGAACTTTATTTTGAAATCGCTGGAGAATTTCCACATTTGAGTTCCTCGCAGAGCCCCACAGCTTGACTCCGTATGTCCAGACAGGCTTTAATACTGCTTTGTAGATGAGTATTTTGTTTTCCAGTGATACGTGTGATGTTCTTCCTAAGAGCCAGTTTAGTTTTCGGAGTAGGATGTTAAGCTCGTCACGCTTTTTCTCTATGTGGTATCTCCACATTTGTTTCGTTATAAAACTGTGTTAGTTATAAAACTTTATAGTTAGGTACCTAATTAATCCTGACATTTTTAATTTTTTGTTTTATTTAATCACCATTAATATACTTACTAAGAATTTTTATATTGACAGTATTTTAGACTATTATGCACTAACCTAGTACCTACTAAATGTTTGCATGCCTAATAGGAAGAATGTCTAAGGATCTCTAATTATAAAACATCAGAATTTTGTTTCTGTAGGTACTTATTGTATTTAATAATATTGTACTGACTGATTGACATGCTATTATTACATTTGATTTTTATTAGTTTTTACTGTATTTGTTGAAATTTGACATTTTTGTATTATTATGACATTTTTACTGGTACTCAAATGATTTGACATTAATTTGTATTTTATTTTATTTTCATAATTCTTACTTAAAATTATAATACTTTTAAATTTGTTCAAATTAATTAATAATAAATATGATTTGCATGCCCATGTGACGGCAGAATATGGTTGACTATTATAATAAAACATCTATGTACAGACGCCAGCACATCAAGCTACTACAATCTGTCAAATTTCTTTAATAGATTTTCAACTTTATCCCTACGGCATAAAGTTCAAGGTTGATTGAGGAAATTTGAGTTTCGGGTAGCTTGACCTACTAATTACCCATGTTTGCAAACCAATAAATGATTTGATTTGATTTGATGAAACTGTATTTTTGACCTCAGACTGTTTTATGTTTGTTGGGTCTTGAACTTCTTTGCTTGATGTGCTTCCTAGAGTTGCATCTGGGTCGAGATAAAAACAAACTAGGGTGGAAAGCTTGCTGAACATATTTCTTGCTGCCAGTAACATTCACTACCATGGAAGCCTGGTCGCCGACTTCCATGGAGTCATCGGTGACCAATTTCTCACCCACCGGCCTGGATACCGGAGGGAGTTTTCATAAAAAAGTTGGGAAATAATCTCATAACACTTTCCCAGGGCAATATGGCCACTCTTTTATGAGGTATTTAGTTCTTCTTGGTCAGTGGAGGCCAATGGACGGGTTACTTAACCGCCGCCCGTGGCTCGGCGTTGTTGCTCGTTTAGCACCACCCGGGGGATACGTGTAGGGTGGGCCTAATAGGAGAAGGTGGTAAATCCTACGGCCACGAGCAACTTCATCCCCCAAATGCTAAGCTCATTTAATTTTTTTACTAAAAGCTTTTCGAAAGACCCCAACCAGTAAGGTATCACCCGTCCTATTATAACTTTTTTCATAATACTACCTAACTGACGATGTTATGATTGTATAATTTATGTATCGCCACTCGTGGTAGCACAAACAATCAACTATTATGGGTAACAATGGAGAGCTTCTGTAGTTTCATTCATAAATAAAGTTCATGTTTCATTGTGATTCCTCATGTAACATTAGGTAGAACGCTTTAGAATGCTTGTCTCACCATCGCAAACGAATTTAAAAGTAAAATGCTCTATGACGAGTTAATTATACGTGTCATATACTCAAAGTATATGACACATATAACTAGCTTTGCGAACTAGCAAAATAAACCCCGTTTGTCGGGATAATTTTATTGTAAATTTTTGATTTTTAACCAAAAATTTTATTTTTTAAAGAATTTTGTCGTTCAGCGTTGTTTCTCAGATTGTAGATCAAATAATTATGATCATAATTATGATGTTTTTATACATACTGGGTTGACTTGCAAACTTATTTCAATTGAAGTTCACAAACAATTTTCCGAAGATTGCTTTATTTTACAGACCTGTTTATGGTATTTCCAAAAAATATGTTGGCAGCACAGCTGTTACCGTCTAAACTGTCAAACAAATGTCATTTGATTTTTCTCATGTTTTATGTTTTCTGTTTGCAACCGTCGTGGCGCGCGTTTTTTCTAATTAAATTCTTATTTGATACATCATTAACTGCGTAGACGCTACTCTGAATTATAATTTTGTTACCAAAATGAGTGCGTGGCCTGAAGTAACGACTGCAAAGTCGGAAAATCGCCATGAAATCAAATTGGCGGGTGCGGCTATTTCGAAACGTATTTCGGAAAGTGGTTTAGACAAAGGTATATTCCAGTTAACAAATATTAACCTTCTAAATATTAGTGACACATGTCTATCAGCTATACCGGACGATATAAGTCGTCTGGTAAACCTGCAATCCCTGCTGTTATTCGGTAACAAAATAACAGATTTCAATAAAAACATAACCTCTTTGAAGAAATTGAAAGTGCTTGATTTGTCGAGAAACCACCTGAAGAGTATTCCAGAGAGTCTGAACGACATGAAAGAGTTGACTAGTATAAATTTAAGTTCTAATGAAATAGAAGAAATGCCGAAATTCACTGATTTTCCCAGTTTGCTTACTGTTGATGTGTCAAATAACAAATTGACGAGTTTCTTGGACTTGGAGAATGCTGTGCTGCTTCATGTGACTGATCTGAAGATTAAAGGGAATGCTATTGAGGTGTTGCCAACCTACATTGTCCGTAGCTTGCCATCATTGAAGAACTTCGACATTGGAGACAATCAACTGAAGACTGTTCCTGGGGAAGTAGCCACCATGGCTAAGTTGAAAGGTAATTCATTTATTGTACCGTATACTGTAGTGTACATCATTAAAAATGTTCATAAAGTTGACGTTATTGTTATAAAATATTTAAACCTATGTTGATGCACACATGCACCACAGATGGCAAACCTGAATATTGATAAATTCATATTGCATAACATTCAATCAATCTGCTGAGCCTTTTCCCAATTATGTTGGAATCGGGTTCCAGTTAACCCGATGCAGCTGAATAATAGTATTTTACATGGAGCAACTGCCTATCTGACCTCCACAACCCAGTAACTGGGTAATATAATACCCCTTGGTAAGACTGGTTGTTAGACTTTCAGGCTTCGGACAACCTGTAATGACTGTCAAAGATCCACGAATGACAGCCGGGACCAACAGCTTAACTTGCTTCCGATTCACAGAGGAGTCTCGGTATGTAAAGGATGGTCACTCATCCGTGGACCAACCCCGGCCAGGGTAGCTTAACCTGATGGATCAACCTGTGTGGCAAATAAACAAACATGAGAATGACTCACTTTATGTTTTTCTTTCAGAAATCAACCTTAAAGGCAACAAATTCACTGACAAGAGATTCATGAAACTTGTAGACCAGTGTCGTACCAAGCAAATATTGGACTACATCCGCGACCACTGCCCCAAGTTGGATCAGACCCAGCCTGCAGGCAAGGCTAAAGGAAAAGGCAAGGGCAAGAAAGAAGAACCCGTGCCTGAAGAAACGGAGAACGATCTCTGTCATTCTTTGAATATTTTACACGTAGAAGATGACACTCAACGAGTTAAGATTATTGAATCTCAAGTGGCAGTGGTCCGTCCCTATATCCTATGTTGTATCGTGAACGACTTGTCCTTTAACGAGATATCCTTCAAGAAGTTCATACAGCTGCAGACGAAGTTGCATGACACGGTCTGTGATAAAAGAAATATTGCTACAATTGCTACGCATGACTTGAATAAGATTGCACCAGGTAAATTCATGTTATTTTACAGTCCAATTATGTAAAGAAACAAATTTTATCCAAATTATTTACTTATTGAATCTATAGCATTTCAGTACAGCCACATCTAAAATATGTTCATCACCTTAATGTACAAGTTTATTACTTTTTATAGCCAAAAACAAGCTTGTCAAAATGATTTGAGCTTAATTTAACTAAGACTCTACCTTATTGACCTGCTGAGTAAAGAAAATATATTACCTTTAGTACCTCATATAGCAGTTCTATGTTAGAGGGTTTAGTTTCCACACTTAGTCCTTCATGTGGACCATTGTGAGTGGGCCATGGCGGCCGTCAGTTGTTTATTCCAACCAGCTCACCTCCCTCCAGAAGCTGATTAGGTTTCTGGTTTGAATAGGATATTGTGAAGGATCTGGGTGACTGCACAGGCATCACCCAGATCAGAGGAGAGTTTCTGCTCTGATCTGGGTGATGCCTGTGCAGTCAAAGAGCATATGCGCAACAGTTTCTTCAGCCTCCACGCAGACCCTGCACAGAGGGCTGTCCGTTATTGTGTGGAAGTGTTTGTTTAGTCAGCAGTGTCCCGTGATGGTCCCCGTCACCAGGCGCAGGCCGTCCCTGTCCAGGCGTAACAACCGCCTGGTTAGCCTGCCATCTAAGGATGGCCTCATATAGCAGTAATATAGTACCAATCCAAGCCATGAGCTAACTCAACTCATTCTTAATATTCCCAGGTGACCTAGTATACACAGCAAAAGCTCCAGCAGCCCTGAAGCTGATCCCGCTGTCGAGACTGCGACCATACTCCGGCGAGCAACTGTTCCAGCAGCTTACGGCAGAGGCTGAAACTCTGCGCAAGGAGAAGAAGAGGAATGTCTACTCTGGGATACACAAGTATGTAACATTCATATTTCTCTACTGATCCTTTTTTCTATGAGAACAGCCCCTTGCCCTGCAGTGGGACAATAAGAAGCCTATTATTATGAACTTGTGAAAACAAAATTGAAATGATAAATCTATTAAAAAATATAATAGTTTTTGGCTGGAACCCATAGAGCAGTCATAATTTCAGCCGAAAGATGTCCACTGCTTGACATAGGCCTCCCCCAAGCACCGCCACTTTGACCGGTTCTGTGGGGGGCTATAATCGTCACGCTTGGCAGGCGGGTTGGCGATCACACTATGGTGTTAAAATGCATAGAGAATGCTGCTTGACCATTCTCTAGTAAGTCCCTTAGTCGCCTTTTACGACACCCACGGGAAGAAATACGATGGTGCTATTCAGTACGTCTGGCACCACACGGATCAATAAAGCAGTCATGTAAATATTTTAGAGTTGATATTTCAATTATATTGAGTTGATTAGATATTACTGAATTTTACAATGTAGCTCCATTTTCAGCCAGTAAATAAGCCATCAATATTTTTATATATTATTTTATTGCAGATACTTGTACTTATTGGAAGGCAAGCCAGTGTACCCTTGTCTGCAAGACGCCAGCGGAAAGGTCATCAGCTTCCCTCCAATTACCAACTCAGAGGATACTAAGGTATTGGCACTACATAATAAACAGTAATAGATTTCATAAAAGCCTTAGGCACTAAAGTTTTACAATTTTTTACTAGACTTTTATGGAATAAGATTATAATATAATACCTACAGAATTTATAAGAAAGTGATAATTTAGTGAACAAAAACTTGACTTAGGTTCAAATCAAGCTTCATCAAATGCTTCTGTATCAAAGGTATACAGTCCCTGGCACGTAAGTTGGCAAGAGTAGTTACATGCGCAGAAGTCATTTTTTAGGTCTCTTTAGTGGTCAAGCGGGACGCGGGGAATGAGGGAGCACCGTTCCGAGCACGCGATTGGTGCATCAGTCGACACTCGCCTCCCCCACCTCGACCCGCGTTCCGTTCGCTCCCGATTACACTTGCGTGCACAAAAATTATACCGTTGAGGTTTTGTTACGAATTGTTGTTACGATTTTAAATTAAGTTTATTTTACTAGTGTATTTTTGCGGGAGCTACTAATGAAGCTTGTTGACGTTTAGTTCTCGTTAACATGTTTTTTGAAAGGCCACAATAACTAAAAATATTTTATAATATATTTTATTTATAACACCTAATAAACTTCACGAAATCCTCTCCTTTCTTTAACTTTCTTCTAAACAGACATGTTTAAAATAAATGATGGCAATAACCATAGAATAATGACAAACAATAAAAGTGACCATTTTTTCGTTGCATAAGTGTACTATGCGCGAACTTACCCCCACTACCCCCAAACCTTGCCAAATTACGTGATTGTACCTCATAAGAAATTATTATTGGGATTAAGAATTAATTATGAAATACTTAAAAGGGAAAAAAAAACTGATATTTTTCTCTTCTTTCTCATCACTTTGTCACAATCACAATACAATCCATGACTAACACAACACAATTTTCCTCAGATGTCTCAAGAAACCAAGTCAATGTTTGTAGAAGTGACGTCACACACGTCGCTCGGCTCCTGCAAGACTGTGATGAACAAGCTGCTGCAAGAATGCGTCCTGCTAGGAATAGGACCCCAGGACCCTGAAGCTGCCTACCACACCCTCACTGTGCAGCAGGTAAGATAATGCATCATCCCCCAGCCCTTCTATACTCAAATTTCTCAAAATAAATATCTTAAATATATTTGGTATCAGTGTATCAGGGTATCTTTTCTTCAAAACAACTCTACCAGTTCTTATACCAGACTTCACTTCCTTCCTAGCCATATTTTAACACAGATATTTATTTAGGTCTTCCTAATTTCTTATAGCCATCTATATTATAGCTACTGTGATAAAAGTTGCAGACAAAAGACACTCCCCTATTAAATGGTGCTTTTTTAAGACTCAGATATATGCCAGTGACCTTGAGTGGTTAGCTTGCGTGTTCTGTACTGAGCTCACGCAACGCGTCGTACGTTCACCCAGTAATAGGACTTGCCCATCAAGGAGTGCTGTCTCAATTTATTATACACAAAACAAAAGGTATTTTAATAAAACGTGTATACTAAAAGATCAATAATTAAATTATCTTTAAATTGGTCAAGGTTTCAGAAAAATACGCTTGGTAAATTTTGCGCCATTCTCAGTTTTTATCCGCGTTAGACATAACTTTACAAATTAATTTCACTATGTAATATAAAATGCTCTAATTTAACATATATATATATATTTTTAAATCATTAACACAACTCGTTTAGACGTGATCTTCAGTATAAAATCATTAAAAGTCTGTTATCGTCGCCTTAAGCAGCTAAGATAAACTAAACACTTATCTGCTGACTCTTTTGGGGCGTACAGGCGAGATGTTGCATTAATGATAAAATGAACCAGTGAGAGTTAGGGAGTCTCCCGCTCCCCACTCCTCGCCATCACCATTAAATTATTGCGACTTTAACTTGTAGATATAACAATTTATCTATGATATCTAAATGATATTGTCACATCCAAGGTAAAGATAATGCAAAACAAATGTTTAGTTAACAATGCGCTAGTCTATTAAACCCGTTTTTTTTCCGCATCCTAATATTTTGTTTCCTCCGCCAGGTGAAAGTAGTCGATCCTGAAGGAAACCTCAAGAACGTGTACCCATCACGGACTGACTGCGTTTTCGAAGGCACTAACATTAAGGTCGTACGTAATAACAAGAAGTAATTCTACAATGTGACTCTAGTTCTATTGACTTACGGTACGCTGCCCTTAATATAGCACATCGATTTTTTTTAAAAGCCGGCCACGTGCGAGTCGGACTCGCATACGAAGGGTTCCGTACCATCGTATTATAGAAATCGAGCAAAAAAAAAAACGCCGTATGAACATGTTCCTTGTACGGGGACACCCATTAATTTATTGCTTTTTTAGGGTTCCGTACCCAAACGGTAAAACGGGAACCCTATTACTAAGGCTCCGCCGCGCGCCGTCTGTCTGTCTGTCCGTCTGTCACCAGGCTGTATCTCATGAACCGTAATAGTTAGACAGTTGAAATTTTCACAGATTATGTATTTTAGTTGCCGCTATAACACCAAATACTAAAAAACAGAATGAAATAAATATTTAAGGGAGCTCCCATACAACAAACGTGATTTTTTTGCTCGCTTTTGCTCGATATTGATAACGGCAACAGGTAGACGCTTGAAATATTCACAGAATATTTAGTTATATATTCACTTCAAAAATAAATAGTTAAATTAAAATAAAACAAATATTTAAGGGGGCTCCCATACAACAAACGTGTTTTTTTTTTGGCATTTTTATAGATAATGGTACGGAACCCTTCGTGCGCGAGTCCGACTCGCACTTGGCCGGTTTTTTTTTTAATGATTTGTTGTTATAACACACTTCGTGTCTACCTATTACAATTTAGAAGATACAGCTGTGTGACAGACGGACGGTCAGCGGAGCCTTAATAAGGGTCCCGTTGGCACCCTTTGGGTATGGAACCCTAAAAGATTGCCTTAGTAGACCGTCATATCTTTCTAAAATTCGATGTGTATTAACGCCCGGGTACTGTAACTTGTGACGTCACAGCACAAGGTGGCAAGTCAATCGGCTTCAAAACACAAGGAACTGTCCAAAAAAAACTTAATTCCTAATTTTGCTAATTTATAATTTTGTCTAATGGAACATTTATGTCAACATAAAGCAATAAAAAAGAATGCCTTGTAATTACATTAAATCTATCCAAAATATTATACCAGTTATGTTATCGCACAAACATATAAACATAGCTTCATTGGTTAGGACATAACTTAATAACTGCGAGCATGTCCGAAAATGAGAACGTACTTCTTTTTTTTTAAGAGTGAATGTGTGAATTTAATTTTATAATTTTGATGAAGGTTTACTTCTCAAGTTAAATGTGTTTAAAATTAAAATGTATGTTACGTATTCGCTCAAATGCGTTGCTTTGTGTGTCATAAATTGTATAAACTTTATAATTAATTACAATGAACAATTTTTGATGCAAAGAGGTTATTAAAATCATATAACATTCGAAAGCTATAATCGCATGGCCCCATTCTATTTCTCGGACTTAAAATCAGCTACAGTATGTTTTAAGTTAGAAAAAATTCTGTGATGAATCATGCTAGTACAGTATTGATGCGACACATCTATGGTACCGATTATCACTTAAAAAGTAAGAGAAAGTTTTTGTTAAATATTTTCATTTTAATACTAAGTATTTTTGTAACCTTTGTTTTGTTTTATTTCACCGAATCCTACTCTTCGTACGGCTGATAAGCTGAATTCTGCAGTAATGCTGGTTTTCTGGCACCTGTTACCCGGATTTAATAAAAAGAGTGCCAAGTTCTACGCATACTCTTCGCTGCCAAAAAATACCGATACTCAAGGCGAGTATCGGTATTTCTTTGTATAGGTCAGATGGAAGTCGCTCCATGTAAAATAAACCCGCATTTGGTTAGATTAAAGCCGATTCTAACCACATTATAGAGCCAAATTGATGAATAAATTCCTGATGAGTAACACCTTGTCGTCACCACTGTTGACGATCGGGAAAAAAAGTCCCATTCGTTCAGTGTTGACGATTGGGACTATTTTTCGACTATTCCTGATCAGTTGCAATATTCCTATTATGTAGGTTCGCTGATTCTAAAGCAAACAAGAAACTATTCTTTTATTTTGATGTTAATTTATTACTTTGAAAGTCGTAATTAAAGCATTTTAAAAATCCTTTTCTTTAATTGAACTCCACTTTCCTAAACCTTGACTCTTGGACTAAGCATTACACTGTGAACGAACGGAACTTTTTTTTCCCCGATCGTCAACAGTGTTAACGATAGGGGTATTACGCTGATAGCACACTTCCGCCGCGAAACCGCAGTAGTTTAATTCAACTGGCTCGCATCATGTTCCGCTACTCGCTTCCGATTCGAGTAGCGGAACATGACGCGAGCCAGTAGAATTGAACTACTGCGGTTTCGCGGCGGAGGTGTGCTACCAGCGTTACTGATCGGGAATAGTCGAAAAATAGTCCCGATCGTCAACACTGTAAACGAATGGGACTTTTTTTCCCGATCGTCAACAGTGTAGACGACAAGGTGTTACTCATCGGGAATATTCGAAATTGATTATATTGAAACAAAAACATCGCCGAATTATTATTCTTTACACAATTCGGTGGTTTGTGGAAGCAATTCCTGTAATTTAAAATTTGCTAAAAGTTGATTTACATCTTACATCCTGTTTTCATCTTTGTTCATAAATTCTTTATGAAATTGTATTGTTTGTTTTTATTCATAGATATACCAATCTAGAAACATAATTTCTGATTTAAAACTAATAAAACATTGAAAATATAAAATATGTTTACTTTTAGCTCTGAATTCAACCGGTTTTAGTCAGTGTGTACAACGGTGTTGCTTTTAAAATAATTAAATCTTATTATTTGATACATTTTCGATACTTGATATTTTTTATCGATGTATCGAAATAATAAATTTCACTGAAAAATAACGGGAACAAAAAATATCGATACATCGATATTTTTTCTACAAGCCTAAACAAAAGGCATCTTCGCGTTCGCGTGTCTATAGCCGCCTTTGGATCCAAAAAGAACTATGCGTACAAATATTTTCTAGTGCAACACTAAAGTTAAACGTCAATGTCACAAACCCCGAATTTTTCACAATACTTTTCAAAACAAGTTAAAACAGGTGTGCGTTTGTTTTTATTAAATTTCCGTGTCTAAATGGTGTAAAGACTTAAAATGCGGCGCAGCCTAGCGCCGAGCCAAGTCGGCTCCAGCAACAATGTCTTCAAAAGCCCGCTGCTAGAATCCAAACGCAATAAACGGCGGGAATGTACGAAAATACCACTGGCTCAGAAATCTGCTTCTCAAGCATTAACTGGTTCTGAACATGAGAATTTAATCAAGCAGATACTGAACAAGCCTTTCAAGGTTCCCATACCGAACTATGTGTCCTCATTTTGTGGTAAAAGCTTGGGTTTAAAGAGAACGCAGGTTAGACGAGCCTTACACGATCCCGATGAACCGAATGCTTTGGTATTGTATCGCCCGCCTTACATCCCTGAACATGAGAAGATGAAGATGAGTCCTAACGACATCAGAGTGGCTGTGGTCGTGGATCCCGTCCTTGGGAACATCTTACGACCTCATCAGAGAGAAGGAGTAAAGTTTATGTACGACTGCGTCACTGGACAACAGATAGAGAACGCCTGTGGCTGCATCATGGCCGACGACATGGGTTTAGGAAAGACTTTACAGTGTATTACTCTATTATGGACACTATTGAGGCAAGGACCAGACTGTAAACCTACTATCTGTAAAGCAATCATTGTTTGCCCCAGTAGTTTGGTTAAGAATTGGTACAATGAAATACATAAGTGGTTAGGGCAAAGAATTAATGCTCTAGCCATGGATGGAGGGTCTAAAGCTGACATTACTTTAAAACTACAGCAATATATGAACACATTTACCACAACTCGAGTAGCCACCCCAGTTCTAATCATCTCTTATGAAACATTTAGAATTTACACCAATATTCTTCATTCATCTGAAGTGGGATTAGTACTATGTGATGAAGGACATAGACTGAAGAACTCTGAGAACCAAACATACCAGGCTTTAATGGGTTTGAAGGCCAAAAGAAGAATTTTGATATCAGGAACTCCAATCCAGAATGATTTGACAGAATACTTCAGTTTAGTTCATTTTGTCAATGAAGGTATCCTTGGAACTGCTCATGAATTCAAGAAGAAATATGAAAATGCAATTCTAAGAGGGCAAGATGCCTTAGCAACTGCTTCAGAAAGAGAAAAAGCACAGGAATGTCTGGCAACTTTAACCGCTATTGTCAACAAATGTATGATCCGCAGAACAAGCAGTCTACTCACTAAATACCTGCCTGTTAAGTTTGAACAAGTCATATGTGTGAAGATGACTCCCCTTCAAACACAACTGTACAAAAACTTCATCAATTCTGATGCTATCCGCAACAAGTTCAGTGGCAATGGAGAGAAGAACACCCTCAGTGCTCTTTCAAGCATCACTACTCTTAAGAAACTTTGTAACCATCCTGATTTAGTTTATGACAAGATAGTGGATAGATCTGAAGGATTTGAAAAGGCTCTGAGCCTGTTACCAAGCAATTATGACATCAAAGATGTAAAGCCAGAACTGTCAGGAAAGCTCATGATCTTAGATTGTATCCTGGCTAACTTGAAAACCAATACTGATGATAAAATTGTACTGGTTTCTAATTATACACAAACATTAGATTTATTTGAGAAATTATGTAGGAAGAGATCTTATTTGTATGTTAGACTTGATGGCTCCATGACAATCAAAAAACGAGCCAAGGTAGTTGAAAGTTTCAACAACAAGGACAATAAAGAATGGATATTCATGCTGAGTTCCAAAGCTGGTGGTTGTGGACTCAACCTTATTGGAGCAAACCGACTTATCATGTTTGATCCTGACTGGAACCCTGCCAATGATGACCAAGCCATGGCAAGAGTGTGGCGAGACGGACAGAAGAAACCTTGCTACATATACAGGCTCCTTGCAACAGGAACCATTGAGGAAAAGATATTCCAAAGACAGGCACACAAAAAAGCGTTAAGTGACACAGTAGTTGATCAAAACGAGGAATCTCTTAGACACTTCACTTCTGATGACTTGAAAGACCTGTTTAGATTAGAAGAAAACACATTATCAGATACACACAGCAAGTTCAAATGCAAAAGATGTGTCAACAACATTCAAGTTACAATTCCCCCAGAAAATTCTGACTGCACCTCAGATTTGTCCAACTGGTACCATTGTGCAGACAAGAAAAACTTAGCAGATTTAGTCTTAAAACAATGCTGGGACTTAGCAAAGACCATTTCTTTTGTTTTCCACCATAGATCTGCCCAAACTGAAGCCCAGAAGGCTATTGAAGCGGAGAAAGAGAATGTTCCAGAACCTAAGAGAAGGAAGGTAGAAATTGATGAAGATTATTCTGAACCTGATGATAGTGGTGATGAAGATTACAAGTGAATATTTAATGCTGGTCATTTTTATACCAGAGAGCAAAATTATGTTGATTGTAAATATGTTTTTCTTTAAGTTTAAATGCATACATTATGGCAATAATATTATTTTAATTACAGTATTTTTTTGTATATTGTGTTTTGTTTGAACTGCCCTACCTGGCTTTGACCCAGTCTTAGGCCCGTATTTATAGAGCGTTACTCAGTACTCAAGTATTACTTAAGACTAGATTCAAGCCTTTGGATTGGTTGAAACTACTCTTAAGTAATGCTTGAGTACTGTGTAATGCTCTATAAATACGGGCCTCAGCAACTGTCACCAATATGTTTAAAATGTTTTCTATTAAGATAATTTCACGGATCACAATAATTGGGGTAAATTAAAAGCAGAAATCATAACATAACAGCATATATTAGCAAATAAATTTGTATAAAAATAATAAATTGGATATATTATAATATATATTAAATAATTAACCATAATCCTTACATTCATAAGGTACCTTCTTCTTATTTTAATACCTTACAAGATATTGCTTACATCACAAAAGTAGGTACTGCCGATTTTAACTTCGTTCAAAAACATTGGTTTCTAAAATGTGCATTCGGAGTGGACCAGCCACTAGACAAAATCTTACATCTAGCTAATCAATTGTCTATGCCTAATTTACGTAGCATCGTTTCACGACACTGTTAATGATGTGCTTTAGTAGTATTTTATATTTAACTAGAACAGCTAAGCTTAAGTCCATAAGACCAGCTTGGTGGCTGTGCTGAATATCCTCGCTTTTCGGCTTCCTCGTTCACTTCAAACGGGTTTTTGAAGAGTTTCAGCAAAAATCGGACCTGAAATGAATGGATATTTATTATGAAAACAACAGTTTAATGGTCTGTTGGTAATAGGTATACAGGGTCAAATTAAATTAGCTAGCGAAACTCTGCAGCGTGATGGGTATCGATATCCAAACAAGATAAAAAAATAAATAAGATTTGATGATTTTTTTTTTGGGTTCTACGGCCGCTGTTAGTTTTGTTACTTGAAGAATGAGTTGATAAATGTATTATTTATTTATTAAAACTTGCACAAGTGAAAATAACACTACAAAGGCGGACTTAATGCCTTAGGCATATTCTACCAGTCAACCTTAGGGTGATGCAGAGACAAAACATGGCCGGTGCAACATATGCGATAGATAGCTCGGAAATAACTATAAAATACAAGCATAAATACTAATACATAAATAGATAGATAAATAGATACATAATATACCAAAATAAACTTTGTCAGGATCTGTTTTCTTTTGGTTTGTCATTTGAAGATATTGATACCCATCACGTCTGTGATGTTTAAAAAAGAAACACCAGATATTTCAAGTGACTATGACTACACAAACTGCGTTCACGAACTCAGTAAAAAAAAATCATTTCAAATTAATTTATTTTTTGTTTTATCTCGATTAAATATCGATACCCATAACGTCTGCTTTCTCTAGCTAATATAATTAGACCCTGTATACTTATATTTTGGCTTTTTTTGAGTCCACAGGTAATCCAATGTGTCGTAGTTTTCTCAACATTTAAGAAATAAGTACTTATTGTTTTGTAAGTTCGCAGGGGACGCTGTAGAAATTAATATAATGCACGTAATACCTTCTCAAAGTCATTGCCCTCAGCATCTTTGATAGCTTCCTCTAGGATCCAATTTCTCGGCACATAAACTGGATTTACTTTGACCATTCGCTCGATTCGCTCTTCTTCAGGCACTGTAATTAAGACAAAATAATAATTTACTTCAGCTAAACTTACAATACATGCACAGACCAAAAAGTGAAACTTAAAAAAATTAAGAATATGAGAGATTTAGTGTGAAAGACCGAGAGAGAGATATCTTTCTTCTCTCTCATGTAACTATATATGCCTAAACGTGCTTGAAATTCCACTTCAATAAAAAAAATCGTGCTGATGGAGCAACGAAAAAAATCGCGGGCTACGAAGTGTTCATTCAGAAAACGGCTGATTTTGTGTTTGATAAGGACAAAATAATTTAATGTTTGCCTTGCTTTTTTGATGGACTTTCACACTTTATTACAAACACAAGCAACCTCCCATTGAGCAGATTTCACTAACGGTTAAGGCGCTGAAAAGAGGCAAATGATAAAAGTAGGCGGCTTGTCCTAAACAAAAAAATTGCCAAATCTATATAGTTTGTGGTAGCAGAAAAAATATTTATGTTATTCTTGAACATATTTCTCAGAACTTTGTTGTTAAAACAAAACACGTTTAGAAAAAAAAAAAACTCGATAAAAATGAACGGTAAACTAACCCTTTACTTTGAGTTTCAATCCAAAATATCTTTATTAAATATCAACGTACGGTTAGTATTTAATTAATCTCAAGAACGTCTTATTTGTATGCAGAACTTGGTTGTTTTTCATTTTCGATTACTCAACTCATTTTTGAGTAAATAAATAATTGCTTCATATTTTGCAATAAATTACAAACGTGTAATCGCGCTTCTCTTTCTCCTGAATGCAGTCTGACAGTGACAGCGGTTTACCTGTTGTCAGCATACATAAGCATATTTTTACTTACCATTCTCTTTATTTAGTCTAATATTGTATTCATGCGCCCACTTCTCCCAATTTGGCGCCTCGCTTAATTTATTGAGAGACCACTTGGTCTCCAGTACTGTTTTATCTGTCAAATCATTTGGCGCTACCTGAAACAAAACCAGACTTTAAAATTACCGTTTTCACTCATCTGCCCAGCCTTTTCCCAACTATATTGGGAAAAGGCTGGGGGGGGGGGCGTTGTTATAATTTCCATTATTTGTTCAATACTTTTTTTTCCCCCCCGACTTAAAATCCTAATAAAATACCAAACAAAAATTACGCCGGCAAATCGAGCAAGCGCGCAGCTGTTTAGGTTCGCGCGTTCCGCTACACCGCGCACCTGCGCCGGCCGGCAAGTCACCATAAAAATTACAAAGTTCGAAATTTAAAAATTCCAAGTATATATCTTTCGTTAACGATAACTTTTTTTTTTATACAAGTACTATTTAAACAGATATATTTCTAAGAAATATATCTTTAATAAAACACACTTAAGTTTAATTTGTCATTTGCGCACTGGTTAATATTTTTTTTCCTGTATAAGTGGCATACACGAAAGGCTAAAAGAATGCTATTACGCTTTAAAGCAAAGTATTATAACTACCTCAGCAAGTTGTCTGAAAGTAGCTGTAAAGTCTGCAATTTTCGACTGCATGATTTCAAGCAGATCTTCCACCAATTTCTCGTCGTCATCTTTAATTTCTTTGAATCCAAGCTTTAGTAGATACGTTTTCCTGAAACATAACATTTAAAATTATTATTTATATATTTATTTGGTAAAACACATGCACAATATTACAGACCCAGATCCAAGTTATTGAACAGCTATATTTCAATAGAAACAGATATATTTACAATAAGGAAGGAATAACAATAAGAAATAATACAAAAATAACTAACGAAACAGATAAAATTAACAAAAAACAATCAAATAATATTGGCACCTCATCTTTCGTCATGTCACAGAATCTCGAACATGCACGACATACGTCTATCCATCTCGCGGTAAACAAATCACACTCTTATGTCGACGCCAGTAGAGCATTCAGCATTGCGAGCGCGCGGACCAGGTGTGAGTTAGAATGCGAAACTGTGCGTGCTGACGGAACGGCCAATAATCTGTGTCGTCGTGGTCTAAGTTGGTATTTGGGCACAGGAGGAACAAAAAGTCTCACAAGCTGAGCAACTAGTTCTGGGCAATCAGACTCCCCACGAAGGACAAGCGAACATGAGTAAAAAGTAATTACGCCTAACCTAATATGTATTAAGGATTCGACATACTTATTGCAAGCACTTCACGTGGCTGAGCAATACAAAATATACCCTATGCTTATTCTAATAAAGTTAATAACACGCTGGCCAAAAGTTAAACTTACAATACTTTAGTTTTAACGTATTCTTCGAGGGTAGCTTGAACAGCTTTGATTTCTTGCTTCTGCTGCTCCGACAGAATAGGTTCCAGAGCTTGAGCGAACTTGTCTAAGTTCCATATAAGAATCTGCAATAGGTAAGCCCATTTTCAATAAAGTACGATCGTTACACATTCACACGCTGAGTGGGGGCTACAGCACCTGTACGACGAGGAATCAACAATTTTCTTATTCATGAAACGTACACAAGATTGTAGGGAGCTACGAGTAAGTAAAAGAGATACACATCGATGGGCTAGGACAGCGTTTGCTAACCTTTTTTAGCCACGGACCCCTAGGAAATCAAGCGCAATTATCAAGGACTCCCTTAATAAAATAAACAGCAATAAATTTCGGACCATTTACTTATTTGAAATATAAAAATACCTATTTTGTTTTCGTTATTATAATATTTTTTTTGGGTGGAAAATTACCAAATAACTTCTCCCGCTCTGGGCGGAGCGGGAGGGCATGTCAGACTTTTACTGACTAAAACCCACCCGTGTTCCTTCATTTGCCTGTGTGCCAGGGCCACGATATCTCTTTCGGACAAACTCGCAACCTGGCAGGAATGTGAAGGTTGGTGTTGCTTTTTTGCAACTAAACTAGTGATATTCGGGTTGATGTTACTACAAAGTTGTATTGTTGTAATCGGATTCCGCTGGCGCACGGTAAGGTAATTTAAATATAAGGTAATTTAATAATTCTACGATAGCGAATAGAATAGAATACTCTTTATTATGTACACCATAAAAGTTACAGATATAAATGTTTAAATTTTACATAGGGTGACACAATGGAAATTTCGTCTATCACCCTCAGATAACCATTAAGTAATTAAATCATTTTCAAAAATTAATTATATTCGGATATCACTATAACCATTACATTACATTTTCAAAAATGCATAACATGTCATGCACGGACGTATAGGGCTAAATCTTCAGTGCATTACATGTAATGCGTGGACAGTAAAAGTGTTAAATAGTCCAGAGATGACACTGCGGACCTCCATACTTATACTCGCGGACCCCAAAAGGTCCGCGAACCACAGGTTAAGAAACACTGGTCTAGAAGACAGATGTTGTTTATGCAGTTTTGGTAATTTTACAGGAGAGCAGTTTAAAGAAAGTTTAAGATGCCGGCGGAGATGGATGCGTAGTTCATACAAACGTAATACCTACCAAAATAATTTGTAAATCAAACATATTCTTAAGATAGTGTGTCTTTATTCCGATGGGAATACAGAATATCTAGGTTCCCAAATATATATTTTGAATGGACACTGATTTAAACATGAGAACATGATTGATTTACAAATTATTTTGGTATTACGTTTGTATGAACTACGCATGCTACGCCGGGCCCGCTATGTGTGGCAAAAATGTGCAGTGATAGCCTGTGTGTTTATTATTTAACCATAATGTAGAGTACTTATCTGTGTTATCATGAGTAGAAAATAAATATGACCATTTATTAGGTATTCCGAAGAATATTCAAAAACATGAAAAAAATAACGTTATTGTGTTTATTGCTAATAACTTCGATTACAACGTTAATTATCAGGAATTTACGGCAAATAAGATTGGATATCGTGTGCCACCAAGTTAAATATTATGACCGGATATATGAGATAGAATATTGTTTGCGGAAACTTATAGATTATTCATGCACAAGGGGTGGATTACTATCTAGACACGAGATCACTAGCATCACGCTTAGAATATTCCAGACTAAGCATGCTCAGATTATGATTGAACATTCTTCTTCTAGTTTTTTAGGGTTCCGTACCTCAAAAGGAAAAAACGGAACCCCTATAGGATCACTTCGTTGTCCGTCTGTCTGTCTGTCAAGACCCGAGAATTTTTTATTTTATAGGGTGTTTCCCGTTGATCTAGAACCATGCAATTTCGCAAGAAGCAAGGTCTCATATCACGAGTAAAGGAAAAAGTCTGTAGAAGAATTTGTAGTTTCATAATGTTTTTTTTTTACTGCCTCGTTGGTCTAGTAGTCGCAAGTGCTATTGCTGAGCATGAGGTCCTGGGTTCGATTCCCAGGTCGGGCAAAGTGTTATTGGGATTTTCCATTAGGAATTTCGCAGTAGCAGCCCGGAGTCTGGATTTGTGCCCGGTTGATGGCAATAGGCTCGCCCCCTATTACAAGGAATTTAAACATAACTGGCGAAATGTGGGTGTACTATAGGTACACCTTACAATTCACAATTCTTTATTGCATTCCATAATGTTAGTAAAACAGGTGGTAGGCTTAAAATTAAAGACACAATTATGGACCCTGTCGGGCACAACATCATAGTAGGAGAGAGGAGGAAGAGCGCTTATTTGTGTTTATATTATTACGGTACTTATTCAAGTCTACTTTTTTCTTCTTCTAATATTGAATTTACTCATGCACCTGTTTAGTAAATATTTTAGTTTAAGTTGTAAGTAGTACCGTAGGTTTTTTTTATGTTATACCTTTTAGTTAGTTATTCCTGTTGCTGTCAGTATTTGTCTAAACTATGATATTTGGATATCAAACCTAAATTATTGCACGATTATTTATTAATTATTGACTAGAATTAATTATTTATTAAAAATAAGTTATTGAAAGAAAGAAAAATAATTTTAATTGCATTGTTTATTTATTAAATAATTGCAATCTGGTTATTGAAGTATTTATATTAATTGAATTATTTATTTAAATATTATGTATGTGTAGCTTTAAGTGTAAATGTCTCTGACTAACCCTTCGGAGATTACAGGTGTGATGTTATGTATGTAGTAGGATTTCAACGTGTGCAATTCAGAACTTGCAAGTAAATAAGAATTTATTAATGAATTACGCTTGATGTGTTTTTTATTTTATAGTAACAAATGTACGAGTTACTATAAAAAAATACCCAAATCGCTACAGCAGGCTTAGCATGGCGTTTTCGATCTCTACTCTACTATAGAATAGACATCGCTTGTCTACACTTCTCGTTATCTCTTCTTCGCGAGCACGAGGACACACCTAGACTCGGGTTTCTTCGTAAAGTCCATTTCACGAAAGAAGTCCCGCGGAAATAAGTGGAACTAATTATTATTATACGCTAAGTTAACAACATTCCTAAAATAACCCATGCCTGCAGCGCCACGTCTGCGGGACTTCTTTCGTGAAATGGACTTTAGACAGTGACTTGTCCATAGCAACGGGGTATTCGCTAGTGGTGTGTATTACTACCCAATTTTACCGTACTTTTGCGTTTCGTTCTCAAACAAATCTATGAAGCAAAGTGTTTTTAACGAATATTTCTTCAATTACAAAACGCAAATGGTCAAGGGGGATGCGCTGTGTAGCCCGCGAAATTCAAATTTTCGAACGTTTTTTGAATTCTAAGGATTTTTTGAAGAGAGTTAGTTGTTTTGCCGATTCTAATGATTATAATTCTGTAAAGCAATATTTTTTACGGCCGCGAATCATATTCAACTTATAACGTGTTACTGACTTGCAAATTGCAAAAAACGTAATAAAATTTGAATTTCACGGGCTACCTTAGCACATCTCCCTTTTAAAAATATTGTTAAATGGCTGTAGCCAATGACGTATTATAGGTAATACATCATTGGCTGTGGCGCCACTAAGTTTTAAAACTCATTTGTATTGCATACACAGAACACTATATAATATTGGTAATTGCTTATAATGTACAGGCATTATTTAAATAAAGAGCCATAATTATACTATTTTGATGGCGTCACGCAAGAAGTATCCTTTAAGGGTATTGCAGACTGGCGGGTCGCGCTATCACGTCGCGCCTGTCTGCGGGAGCCCTTGTTTTTACTAGGTACTAACATTGTTATTGTATTGTTGTTTATCGATATTTTATTTATTAGTAGGTAAATGCTCCATTTAAAACTGAGTGTGTAAGATTTAGTAAATGAAAATAATAATCACTACATAGTAAAGGCTTCTACAGACAAGCGCGACTCGCGACGCGACACAAAGGCACCGCTCGTCACGCGACGTGCGGGGCCTTTGTATCGCGCCAGTATGTAGAAGCCTTAATGCAACGCGGGCGACGCCGCGGGCGGCAGCTAGTACTTCATAAATAAATAATTTAGTGTTCAATGAGGAGATTTTGGCTCATAGTCAGATGTTTTATATTCCCTGTGAATGTAGGTATCTAATAAATCAAAGTTAAGGGACAACATAGTGTAAAAACTGTAGGATACTTATATTGTTGTTCTTATTTTATTGTTAATTCCAAAAATCTATTATTTATTTTGGGCGACAGGTCCTAGCCGAGTTCTTCGCATAAACATTGATTGCACTATCTCCTTGCTTATTTTATAATTCTACAGAACTCACTTCCCGTGAGATCAAAGGCTCCCAAACAAGCAAAGCAAGCTCGCTAATAGTATTTCTTTCCCATCTTCGCTGAAGTTTTTCTATAAAAAAACTTAAATAAAAAGCGCAATTTGAACCCAACATGTTAATTTCAGCTTAATACATGATAAAAGTAAAAAAGCACCGCCCAAAATTACTCGAATTAACGAAAAAACAACTAACGAATCGTTGTCTAGGTCATTTTATATGTAGACTATTTCGGAAGAAAGGTTTCTATCCCAAGCTGTCAACACCGGAGAAAGATTGTACGCCGTGCTCGACGTTGTAGACAGTTGTCTAGGGTAGAGAAGACAAGTCTCTTCACATTTGGTTTTGTAATCGCCGTGCTACAGACAGTAGAAAACTTTCTGTTGTCTACACTGAAACGTCATTTTTGTCTATTCTTCCGTCGACAAAACGCGTAGAGAGGGTTCTCGTGCTAAGCCTGCTGGTGTGCCTATAAAATTTGGGGATTGCCCTCGATTTCCATGGGATCCCCTTCGTCAGATCCTGACTTGGTGACAATGGGACCACTTCGAACACCCTTTCAAACAAAAAAATAATTTTCCAAGTCGGTCCACAATTGACGGAGAAATCAGTGAACATACTTTAAAAAAAAACATACTGAGGAACAAATAACCTTCTCCTTTTTGGAAGTCGGTGAAAAATATTGTTATATCTACTATAGGTACCCCCGCGAACGTTCCCGGTCGACCACTTTTCGCCCTTATGCCCATAGTAATAAGGTTGAAAAGTGGTCGATCTCCCAACTTTAGCGGTGGTACATGTGCTTACCTCAGGTTGCTTGTTAAACGCGTATCGCCCCATGTCATCCGAAGTGTTGGGTACATAATGGTGATAGTAATGATCTATGAACCCATACGGACCGTAGTCTATGGTCAGGCCTAACAGGCTTATGTTGTCTGTATTTAAAACGCCGTGAGTGAAGCCTACACCTACAAAAGAAAATAAAAGTAAATTTTTGGTTCATAAAGAAAAATTGCTGCTTGAAAAATATAAGAATGCAATCATGCATCTTTTTGCCTGGACATAAGGTATGCGAAACAGGGACCATTTTGGTTACCCATTGAAAGGGTTTTCGATAGGGTTTTTCTAAGTGGTTAAACAAAAACCCATACGATTAGGGTAACCCATTGAAAGGGTTTTTGATAAAAACCCATATGGTGTGGGTAATTTTGAATGGCTTAAATTAAGCCGTTCAAATGGGTTACCCACACCGTATGGGTTTTTGATTAACTGTTTACAAAAACCCTATCGAAAACACTTTTGATTGAAAAGGTTTTCGATAGGGTTTTTCTAAAATGGTAACCAAAATGGTCCCTGGGTAGAATAGAGATAGAATTGGTCATGCTACGCGTGCTGGATGGATATCGAAATAACATAATATTATGATTTTTTCATGTTACTGGGTTTCAAGTAGGTATAGAATCCATTGAATAGGTTATCATGTCACCCTTTCACTGGGTTTCAAGTATAAAACCCATTCAATGGGTTATCATGTAACCCTTTCAATGGGTTTCTAGTATAAAACCCTTTCAATGGGTTACATAATGATAAAGGTATCCCATTGAATGGGTTACCCCTTCGTAAGGCCTCTTAACCGTGCTTGTACGGTCTCTGATAATATTATAGTGTGACTAGCTGCACCCCGCGGTTTCACCCGTGTAAGTTTCGCTCCCGTGGGAATATCAGGATAAAAAGTAAAGCCTATATGTTAATCCAGGATGTCAGCTACCTCCATTCAAAATTTTATCAAAATTGGTCGAGCCGTTTGAGCGTGAAGAAGTAACAAACAAACACTCACATACTTTCGCCTTTATAATATTAGTGTGATGTGAGGATAATAATCAGACAGTGTTTGAGCTGGTCACTATTTTACTTTAACTTACCTTGCCATGTAGCCACCATATCAAGATTCCTATGTGCCACTTCTGTAAACCACTTAACGTATTTGTCTTCACCAGAGTTCTCAATTTCAGGGAAATGGTGCTGAAAACGAAAGAAAACATAATTACAACTCCTGTAAAATAGAAGATAGAGATACCTATGTATGATAGACTTACTTAGTTCCAAAGGTATAATAGGTGTGGAGATGTACTTACCTTTATAATATTACTTACATTTTCAAAGTGTGCGGCTCCCGTCGCTTCACCAGTATCTCTAAGGATCGGCGGGCTAATTGCGTAATACACTATCAGTAGGATTCGGTTTCAATTTTAAAGTTCAACAACATTCATTGCGTTATTTACGTTGTTGAGTAGACAAATTTGTCTAACATAATGAAGCAATGGATTAGCAATATACTTCAAAATCATTCCGATTCTGATTCAAACTGTGTTACGCAATTAGGGGTCTAATGCGGTATTATGTGTTGGCTAGGCGCATCACTATAGCTGCCATATGTAATAATAACTTACCTTTATTATAAAGTCGGCAAACGTCTTCAAAGTGTGCGGCTCCCGTCGCTTCACTAGTATCTCTAGCTATCCGATGCGGTACCACGCGTTGGCTAGGCGCATCACTATGGCTACTACAACACAGCATTTACCTTTATAATAAAATCGGCTAACGTTTTCAAAGTGTGCGGCTCCCGTCGCTTCACCAGTATCTCTAGCGATCCGATGCGGTACCACGCGTTGGCTAGGCGCATCACTACGGCGGCACGTTCTTGTCTCGCTCGACCGCTGTACGTTTTGTCTCGCCACACTTTGTGGTCGTCGCTCACTAAGAAATAAGAAAAATATTGCTCATCAAGGTAGTGCGGCGAGGCGGACTGGGTAGCCCGCCTCGCTACTACCTATACTCCATTTGAAATAAGATTAGACATATAAATAAACTTGTTTACAGTCCGTTCAACCGATTTTGACTTGTATTCCGTAGGCATAAGGATAGCATTGAAAGCAAAAACGTGGTTACAATACCAACTGTTTATTATAGCTGTCATTCTAAATCGATTGAAAGAACTGTAAAAAGGTTTATTTGAATGTCTAATCTTATTTCAAACGGAGTATAGATGAGCAATATGTTTTTTCTGGAAATTTTTAATCTGGAAGTTCCAGATTTACCTATACTTGAGTATCGCCACTTTTCTTTAGCCATATTATGCTGCATCCACTTTACTCAAGTGGACTATTGCTATAAGACTCTGTGATTGATTTTTGTAACAGTTTCATGTCTGTTTTCACTAAAACTAGGTAGCACCTAAATTAATGTCTCAATAAAAGGGTGCTGTTGGATTTTCAATTTTAGCTCAACCCCGAAAGTTCATCAGAGATACAACTTAAGAAACAATTAGGCCTATTATGATTCCTAAACATGGTTCAGCTTGAATGTTCCGTACCTAACATAATAATTATGGTACCGCTTCTTGGCGGGAAAGTAAAGCGTCATGTTCAGCAGTTTGTATAACTTTCCAAAATTTGTGTTTAGCCGAATATTAATGTGTAATAATGATGGATTATTAACCATTAAGTGTTTGTGAACGTGCATTAGTGTAGGCAAATGAAACAAAACAGTGCAAGTTCGCTTCAAGTTCTCTCAAGAAGTCCGCGTGAGGTCCCAGTAAAGTGCCACATCTTTACTGAAACTCAAGGGGAGCGGGCAGGGAATCATCATCATGCATTGAATATAATTCATTTCATCAATATTAAACAAGTTTTGTAACTAAATAAAGACTTGGCTAAAATCTCCCAGCAACCAGGCCACTAAAATATTATTAAAAAGTAAATAAAAAAATATGGTACCAACACAACAATTTTTGTTACTATAATTTCTAAGCATAAACAAACACAACATCAATCCTCCTTACCCACCAAAGCTGCGGCCCTAGTAGTTGGCATCCCAAGGTAGTGGCACGCTTCAGACGCGATCATCTCTCTGATTGAAGACCGCAGCACCGCGCGACCATCGCCAAAGCGAGAGTACGGAGTTTCACCTGAGCCTTTTAGTTGTGGCTGCCAGGATTCACCTTTACTGTTGAAAAAATATCAGGGACCATTTTGGTTACCCATTGAAAGGGTTTTTCTAAGCGGTTAAACAAAAACCCATACGATATGGGTAACCCTTTTAAACGGCTTAAATTAAGTCATTCAAAATTACCCACACCATATGGGTTTATGATTAACTGATTAGAAAAACAAAAAAAAAAAAAAAATGAAAAAACTGAAAAATGGTATCCAAAATGGTCCTTGGGTAGAATAGAGATAGAATTGGTCATGCTACGCGTGCGGGGCAGATATGAAATTAACATAATATTATGATTTTTTCATGTTACTGGGTTTCAAGTAGGTATAGAACCCATTGAATGGGTTATCATGTAATCCTTTCACTGGGTTTCAAGTATAAAACCCATTCAATGGGTTATCATGTAACCCTTTCAATGGGTTTCTAGTATAAAACCCTTTCAATGGGTAACATAATGATAAAGGTAACCCATTGAATGGGTTACCCCTTCGAAAGGCTTAAACCTTAACCGGGGTTGTACGGTCCCTGAAAAATATAAATTGGCTATCATTGGTTTTTTGGTTTACTGCAAATTGATGACTTTGACTTTTAGGTTTTGCAGCTTCATAGGTTCTCAAAGTCCAGAGACTGCCTTTGTGGACAGTGGAATACAGAAATCTCTATTAAATAATTTGCAGTGGAGAAGAGGGAAAGAAATATTGTCTTTGTTATAAATTCATACTCTTTCTAGGCAACCAGCTGTTTTGTTAAATACGCAAAATAAACACCTGTTCACATATTCTCCAAGGGTATGAGCTCTTCCATCACCCAGTTGATCAGCCCAATGTCCAAATTGGTAACCACCATATCTGAAAAATTACATTATTCAAAGTCAAATAATTTATTTCAAGTAGGCCATGTAAGGCTCTTTTCTGACTGTCAACATTTACAAGAAAATAGAATTGATTCTAGATGCCCAAAAGGTAGTTTTGTATGGAGAAGAATGGGCAACAAACTGCATAGTTAGTCTTTTAAAATGTTTTACAATATTTTGTACACATTAATCATAATTTTATGTGAACCACGTTTATGGAATAAAATTACTATGCTACAAAGTTAACTCACACCTTCTTCCCAAGGTGGTAGGCAGAAACAACAGAACACCACTGGCTACGATTCATTACATATACTTTTGCCTTATTTACTTTCATAAAATAATAAATTAATTCAGTATGTTGACAATATTTACAAATATCGCAACCATAGATGATTTTTCTTAACATTTAAACAAATAATGAATCAGTGTGTGAGTATAGGTACAAGGTAACAGAATGTAGAATTAAGTACCGGGTAAAACAGGGTGAGTAGAGATGCAGGGGTGAATAGACGCAACTTTAAAATGGATTTTAACGTTGAAATAATATCTTTTGTTGCCAAAAAGGACTATAATGTGTTACTATAATTAACGATTAAGTGTCCTTGTTGGCAACAAACAATATTATTTCAAGGTTACAATCCTTTTTAAAGTTGCGTCTCTATTCACCCCTGCATGTCTATTCACCCCGTTTTACGGTATGGAAGAACATTTTACAAAATACTTTTAATACACAAACTCACAAATTTGTTTGTATTATCATAAACATTAAGAATAATATTGATGATACCTGTGCGAAACAGTTAGGCCTCCATCAGGCAGGTAGCTGCCAGCAACAAAGTTGATAAACTCCTCAGTCTCAGCCACAGTAGGGTCCAAGTCCAGCATGTCTTTGAGAGCATCATCAGAAGCACATACTAAGTGTAGCTTACCAGCTAGAGGCTCTGTTGGTACCTATACATATAAATGGTTTGAACACATTAAATACTGTGATTTTCAACCCAAACGAGGAGTCCAAGACACGTATTACCTATAAAATGATGTAGGTACTATAGGTACAAAACCTTAAGCAGATTCCTACCTTTGAAAACACAGCATCCTTCACAGCCGTCGGCACATTATACTCGGGATTCTCATCAATGGGTAGCGCGGCGTAGTTCGGGGTGTCCCTGAACTTCCACTCTCTAAAGTTAGTCACTGGTTTCATTTTTCCAACTAAACTAGGCTTCTGTTCGTTCATAAGAGCTGCTAACACACAGAAAGCTCTCTTCATCGAGCAAATTTCATAAAAGTCCCCCTTCACTAAATCCTGTTTTATGTAATTAATTATTACGAAATAATAATCATCTAAATTAGTGTAAACATGTGTTGGCACAACAGTGTTGTGCACTTAGGCCTTAGATGATTGTAAATAAAGTTCATTTACCAATGCCATATCAATGCCAAAAAAGTAAAAACAATATTTTTATGTCATTTGCCAGTCATCATGACAAGAGATTACAGGGACTTCTTGGCGGGAAAGTGAAGCGTCATGTTCAGCAGTTTGTTTAATTTTCCAAAATTTGTGTTTAGCCGAATATTAATGTGTAATAATGGTGGATTATTAACCTTTAAGTGTTTGTGAACGTGCATTAGTGTAGGCAAATGAAACAAAACAGCACAGCAAAACAGTGCAACTTCGCTTCAAGTTCTCTCAAGAAGTCCGCGTGAGGTCTTTTTTTTTTTTTTTTTTTTTATGTATGGCATCTCGTAGCAGACCTAGAGAGGTCGTTGCTACTTAACCGGATATTCCTGTGGCTGCCCTAAGGTTTTTAATCTTAAAGCCTCCAGCCAGGGCGCAAATTATATATATTAAAACTAAACGACAGCGCACTAAGGGCACCCCCTGTGGGGTACGGACCTCGGCTCAGGGCGTCGTTGGGGGATCACAAAATTAGTAACAATTTGGGGACGGGCTGGATCAACATTTTGATCATGATTATTATCAGGGGATATTATATTTATTGCTACGGCGCTCTCAGCCTCTAACCGGGCGGCTGGCGCATCGACATTCAAGGGACGGGGGGGAGGACTTTTATTACCATTTGTGCCTCGGTCGGCGAGTCTGACTAATGGCCTGTAACTAGCGGCCTGCACAACCAAGGGGTTGCGATGACGTTCCGCGGATTCGAAAAAGCGCTTTGCAAGGCGCTTCATAAACTGTTTGATGGTAGGCATCTTAAGGTCTACGTGAAGTTGTTCGTTCCGAATAAACCAAGGAGCCTTCGTAATTCTACGGAGAAATCGGTTTTGAAGCGTCTGCATCTTATGAATGTGATATGACTTTGCGTGAGCGAAGACTACGCAGGCGTAAGTCATGATCGGTCGAATCGTGAGGTCTTAGTAAAGTGCCACATCTTTACTGAAACTCAAGGGGAGTAGGCGGGGATATCATCATGCATTTATAATTCATTTCATCAATATTAAACAAGAACTAAAACGTGACATTGGCTAAATGCACAAACCGTGCGAAGCCAGAAGTAAAAAGAAAAAAAAAAAGAAAGAGATTACAGCTATCAGAATTCAGAATTGACATTGACATTTCGTGCGTACCTATTACAACCACACGTAGCAACACACAGAACTATGGCTGCATTCCGAATTAAGACCATAATCACTGTAATCGATTTTAGCGCGCTTAAACGCGTTCCCTATTACCGTTTAGCGTGCTAAAATCGATTACAGCCATAATGGTTTAATTCGGAATGCAGCCACTATTACTCCTAGCGGAGGTTTACACGAGTCAACTTTATAACTCCTCAAGGCGATAAAGCCATTTCGTGTAAACTACCTATGCTACGGCTAAGGCCTCTGCCTCGAATTTTGCGGGCAGCGGGGCGACGGCGGCGGCGGCGCGGGAGCGGCAGGATCTTATGCGTAAAATCAAATGGACCGGTTCTCGAAAAAAGCGGCGCGGGGGCGGGCAACGAGCGGTGCACTCCAGTCAACCCGCGCCGCCGCCGCCGCTGCCCCGCTGCCCGCAAAATTCGAGGCAGAGGCCTTACACTTCGCGAGCTCTCGAGCAGATCGCCATATCGCGACAATGTAGTCGTAGTATATGAAAACACACCCAACTTATTTACTTAAATAACGTTTCAATAACGTTATTCGCCGGTAAATTGCAGACCCTACTAGCAGCCACCGCTCTTCTTGAAAACCGTAGTTTTACTTTATATCCCATGCCACTATATTAAAGGTATATTATAATATTATGTGGAAATAAAATAGGAAAACAATTACCGGTCTCTAAATAAAATAAGCAGATAGAAGAAATGAAAAATTAATAAATATTTATCCAAGAACATATTCAAGAACATTTAACTAGAGCAGCTAATCTTGAGAGCGTACGCCCACTGCGGCGGCTGTGCAGAGAAGCCACGCTTTTCAGCCTCGGCCTGAACTTCGAACGGTTTCTTAAGCACGTCCAACAGAAAACGTACCTAAAAAATAAGATCACAATAATACTAAAGTAGTAACGTGTTTGGTTAAGATTGTGTGTGCAATGAGTAGACCAGTCACCAATCCAGTAACAGAAGCGGTTGGTTTATAAGCCCAAGTCGCTGATGAAACGTGAAAACATTTTTCAGACAGGGTGCCTATACAACATTAGTTTTTGTTTATACTAAACCTCTTAAGGGGTCATTGTACTCATCATTATGAACAACTTTTACTATGGGACCAACCTTGAAATCCCGAAAAAAAAAATCAGCTGTTCCCTACATTTAAGTTCGCTGAACTCGTCAAAATGTAGGGAACAGCTGATATTTTTTTCGCGATTTCAGCTTTGATTCCATAGTAAAAGTTGTTCATAATGATGAATACAATGACCCCTTAAGAGGTTTAGTATAAACAAAAACTAATGTTGTATACTAGACGTTTCTCTAAGTCAAAGAGAAACAGAACCTAATAATTTAAATCTTTAACCTTCTGATAATCATCCTGCTCAGCATCAACAATGGCCTCATGCAGCAGCCAGTTCCTAGGCACGTAGACGGGGTTGGCGCTCAACATGCGTCGGCGCCGCTCATCCTCGAACAAGCCTGAAGAGCTGGCATCCACTGCAGCTACGCCACAATCACGACTGTTCACGGGAAGAACACCTAAGCCAAAAGAGATTGATGATTGTTATGATCAAATTCTATGGTGCCTCAACGTTGGCGGGTACAGGGGGCTGGCCATGGGGGCCATGGACCCCTTCAAAAGACCCAGGAATTCTATTATTTCGACTCAACTTATCGATTCAATTCAGGTGAACTTTTACACAGCATTCTCATAGGTAGAACATGTACAGACACCAGCAGATCAAGCTACCCGAAACTGTCAAAATTTCCCAATCAACCTTGAACCTTATGCTGTAGGTATAAGGTTAAAAATCGATTAAAGAAATTTGACAGATTGTAGTAGCTTGATGTGCTGGCGTCTGTACATTATATTCTTTACAACAGGTGAATTTCTATTTCTCAGTTACAAATTCACAATACTTCTAAAATACAAATTATAGTCACTTTTCATGCCTACGTGTGACCGCTTAGTTCATCTTTAAACTTCACACTGGAATATGATGCGGTTATCACCATCTGTATTTAGTTAATCGGGAAGAACTGCACAGAATTTATTCACGATGGTTTAGCAACATGTCGCCGCATCATGGCAGTAGATTGTAATGGGGACCCAAATAAAAATGTTTACATGTGATTCCTCACCGGCTTCCTTGTCGAGTCTCTCACGGTACTGGTCCAGCCAGCAGCCCCATGACGCGTGAGATGACAGACGCTTCAACGACCACTTTTCCTCCAATTTGATCTCGCTTACCATCTCACATGGTTCCAGCTGTATCATAAAAAGTCGGAATGTTTTCATTTTTTTAGACCTCCCAATGAAATAATTACTTATTCAGAAAATAACAGCATATCCCCCGAGTACACACGGCTACACATCAAGCTATTCATTTCCAGTATAAGCTGATCTCGCATTGTGTAGGATTTCCGTACAATGAGAGATGAGCGTAAACTGGAAATGTATAACTTGATGTATAGCCGTGTGTACCTTGACTATTCGCTATTTATCACTTACTTCACCAAGTTGTCTAAATGTAGCAGTGAAGTCAGCTCCTGTCTGCTGCATCATGTCCAATAGCTTTTCTACCAGCTGCTCGTCAGCCCAACGTTCTTCTTTCAAGCCTATCTTCAGGAGGAATGTTTCCCTAAAGGATTTTATGTAAGTTTTTATAGCATAAACATAATCAGCTTATAATGTTCCCACTGCTGGGACGCAGGCGTCCTCTCGGTGAGGGGGAGTGAGCCTTAATCTACCACGTGGACCCAGTGCGGGTTGGTAGATGCCACATGTCTTCCAATTATTGGTTCTAGGACACGCCGCCGGTAACAACACAGCCTGTTTCCTCACGACGTTTTCCTTCACCGTTTTGAGAGCAGTGGTGATGAAATAATTTACACAAAGTAAAGCGCCTGTCTGGGTTACGAGTTACGACCTACAACTCGTAGGTACGTCACGGCCGTTACCTCCGGGCCACCACTGGTAATACCACGCTTGGAAACCGTGTGGAATCAGAGTAGAGTTTCAGCACGGTTTCCAAGCGTGGTATTACGTTTTCAGAGGAGTGGCATTCATAAGATCGTTTTAAATAGTTGATAAAATTATGAACAGTTAAATTACTAACAATATCTTATTTTTACAGTAAGTATCCAAGGTTTTCAGGATATGTGACATGTGGACTTGTTGCGAGGAAGACAAAAGAGGCTTAAGAGCATTTGCGAGCTGGCCTATGTTCCACACCACCACCTAAAAAGCCGGGATTTTAATGAGATACATTCCCTATAAGCTAGATAATAAATCACTCCTACTTTTAGAAATTAAATAAACATCTCACATCAGGTTGCTTGGCTAGTGCATATCTCCCCTCGCTGTCTGAGCAATTGGGAACAAAACCCCCGTCGTAAGAGTCCATGAAACCAAAAGGACCGAAGTCCACAGTCAGGCCCAGAAGACTCATATTGTCCGTGTTCAGAAGACCATGAGTGAAACCCAGTCCTGCATTATAAGACCTCGCTATGAATATGTAACTATAGTAAATCATATGGTGTCTTGCTTTAATGTATAACTTCAGTAAGAGATTAGCAGAAGAGTCCAAAAGTGATGGTAAATAAATAAATAATCTTAGCTTACCTTGCCACTTAGCAACAAGATCCAATGTCTTATGTGCAATTTCCGAGAACATTCTAATGAAACGATTCTCATCAGTCAGCTGGATGTCAGAGAAATACTCCTAGAAATCATAACATAAAGCTGTAAATGTGCTTCATAGTACTAGAGAATGAGGGGGTAACATTTATGGGTTTGCTTGACCTCATCATCATCATTTCAGCCGAAAAACGTCTACTGCTGGACATAGGCCTGCCCCAAATGGGGAGTTTGCCATAATCGCCACGTTTGGCAGGCGGGTTGGCGATCGCAGTATGGTGTTAAAATGCATAGAGAACGCTGCTGCCCATTCTCTAGTAAGTTCCTTAGTCGCCTTTTACGACACCCACGGGAAGAAATAGGGGAGTGTTATTCTTTACGTCCGGCACCACACAGACGACTTACTTGACTTACCTTTATAATAAAATCGGAGAGCTGCCTCAACACAGCGATCTCTCCAGTCCTAGAAAGGATCTCTAAGGATCCGAAGCGGAACCAATTCGGAGACAAGCGGAGTATGACCGCCGCCCGCTCTCGACGAGGACATCCGTTGTAGTATATGTCCCTGATGATAGCATCGTCGCTCACTGTAATTGCAAGTATTTTTTATGTTTTTTTTATTCGTCGTCGGAAATCACCGAGTTCCTTTTGGATATTGGACATAGTGCGTTAAATAAGTTATGTGTGAGGTTGACAATGATGGTTATTTATAACTTGAAGAAATTACATTTTGAGGACTGATTGAGGCGTTCCAGATTCAACTTACCTACTAATCCCACAGCTCTCGTAGTAGGTATGCCTAGAAAGTAACAGGCTTCACTTGCTATCATCTCTCTGATAGCAGACCGCAATACAGTGCGACCATCGTGGACGCGCGCATACGGCGTTTGTCCAGAACCCTTTAGCTGGATTTGCCATCTTTCACCGCGTCTAAAATATCATTAATGATCTATTGCATATTTATTGGCCCGTAATTGGGTTGTATCTTCTAATATTGATAATAATGTGCCGAGGCAGCCAACTTGACATTCGCAGAGTGTTCTTATGGCAGACGTAGGCCAAGGCTGTCTGGAGCTGAGAAGAGAGGAAAGGAGTGGGGCTGTGCCAAGAGTTCACGCTCTGAGGTGTACGATCACCAGAGCCCTGATTGATTACAAGCTAAAGGACCGCAGTGAAGTCGCATAGTGGGCAGCCTGAAGCATCTTACCTGTTAACGTATTCTCCAAGAATATGAGCTCTGCCATCACCCAGTTGTCCTACCCACAGTCCATACTGATGTCCACCGTATCTAGAATAATACCGAAGTTAGTCTTTTGTTTAAATGGAGATAGTGAAGTTGAAATACTCTTAATTTAATTTACCTATGTGCAACAGGCAAAGCTCCGTACGGCAGTTTCCGTCCTGCAATAAATTCTGCGAATTCCTCACGGTTCGCCATGTCAGGATCCATGTCCAAGATATTGGTCAAGGCATCTTGTGACGCGCATACTAGCCTTATATTCCGTTCTAGTGGCCGAGGAGTTACCTGGTGATCATAGTTTTTTTAACCAACTTCCAAAAAGGAGGAGGTTATTATGTTCAACCGTATATTTTTTATGTTTGTTCACTGATTTCTGCGTCAATTATGGACCGATTTTGATTTTGATTTTTTTATTTGAAGGTGTATTTTCCCGAGGTGGTCCCATTGCCACCAAATTAGAATCTGATCAGGGGATCACGTGGAAATCGAGGGAAAACCTTGAATTTTATTTATTTTTAGCTATAGCGATTTGGGTATTTTTTATAGTAACTCATGCATTTGCTCTCGAAAAGCACCATATGGTGAAGTGGAACTGATGATGTAGACCACAGATGGCCACCGGAACAACATAATAATAAGTATTTAACGGGTTACGATTCGATTAGATACTTTATTATGGTTGCTAAGCAATTTATGCTCGTCACAGTGCATATCGTGAGTGGCAGTTCTCCTGGTTCTTACCAGGACAACTCCTCAACCATTAACGTCCCAGCATCGGGAAAAGCAAAATTGTATAAAAGGTGATGAGCAGTAGACATTAGGCTATTGTAACTCAGATAAATTAAAAACTGACCCACAAAAAAGTGAAAAATAAAAACGTTTAACAAAAATAAAATAACCGACTTTTAATTAAAAAAGTTTTTAATGTTTTTAAGTTAATATTAAAAAAACTTTACAGGCTTATTTAACCTTATGCCGCCTTATTACAAAACAAGATTTATATTTTGACATGGCGTAAACCATGAAGCCAGTTTTTGTAATAAGAACGTTACAGTGATTGAATACCGTTCTGAAAACTTAGTTCGGTACTAAGTTGTCAGTTTTGTATTTAGGAACTGTACCATAGTCGGAATAAAGTTCGAAATTCAATAATGGCTCCATGTTTTAAACCAGGGTCTGAAGATAAACGTTGTTTTGTAATAAGGGGACTGATGTTTAAAAATAAAATAGTCCAAAATATTTCTGTCAGCTTATCAGGTAGTTCTATTGATTATACATAAACCTTAGGGTTTATGCAATTGAACTATGCGCTATGCTAAATATATACCCACCTCGGAAAAAACTACGTTCTTTATATTAGACCTAATTTGGTCATGATTTTCATCAATCGGTAACAAAATATATTTTGGATATTGACTGAATCTCCACTCGGTCAAATTTTTCTTCAATGGAGAACTTTCTCCCTCCATTTTCATAGTGGAATTATTATTCTACTTATTGAAAACTAATAAAAGATAACATGAAAAAATACATCACGAATCAGAAAAGATTGAATGAACCGCCATTGACCGCAATTTATTACATAGACACTTATAAATTTATTAGTCTATGGTAAAACTACAGAGATCTATAAAGTTATAGACAATGAAAGATGCATTATCTTTCATTGTCTATAACTTTATAGATCTCTATAGTTTTAACTTATTCACCACCCTGTTTATATCTGCAACAAACTGAAAAAAATCATCGCATGAATGGAGCGCGTTAGCATCACGATTTTGTTTTGCGTGGAAGACATTCTCGACACAGGACCCAAGCCTATCATTCTTACCACAGATTAGATAGGTTAATTCTCACATTCGTGTTCATAAGAAAAGTTTTCCTTTTTTTAATTATTGTTTGAAGAAAAATAATTACTGCATATTTCGAATAAAACACTTAGTTTCTTGAACCGTAGTTTGATTGCTAGTTATTTTAAAATCTTGTTGACAGTGGTCGACAGTCAAGAGGTATTCGGTAAAAAAAAAAGTTACGAATAGTCCGAGTAGGTAGTGGTCAAGGTCATGGCTAAGCTACTAAATTCTATCACCCTCATGTTTCATGAACTTTGACCAGCGAACGGAGATGATCTAATTTTGTAAGCTTACACGCCTGGGAAGTCGCTCGGCCGGTGTGAAATTCGTCAGTTCGGCGACCGCAATTTCACTTTCGTGAGGCGCTTTCTCGTTTTGTCACTTTCGAAAAAATTCATTACTTGTGTGAATCAAACCCGTTTTTGTTTGTAGTAAATTCCATCGAAGTGTTAAATCATTTTCGTGAACCGTGCATGGTATTTGTTTCACGTTAAATGGATTTTTATCAAAAAATATGGTGTATACAGAGGGATATTTGAAGGAGAAGCTGACCAAGGATTTGGACGCCGTTCACGTCGTAAGTAATCTGTCAAAATTTTATCGAACAACCTGTGCCGCATTGAATTTTTCATGTAATTTTTGAATGAAAACAAGTGTCCGTATCGAATTAATAACCTCATAAACGACCACAATGACGAGAAGGGCAGATCCGGATAAATTTACCGTGACAAAACAAGCGTTACTTCCCGGTTTATTATTCTCTTTGCTTGTGAGATGGTGCGTGGCTGCTTATCCGTATTCCGGTTATAAAAAACCACCAATGTACGGGGACTATGAAGCGCAAAGACATTGGCAAGAAATAACAGTGCACACGCCTGTCATTAAATGGTATCATAATACGACGCAAAATGACCTTCAGTACTGGGGTTTGGACTATCCACCGCTCACTGCATACCACAGCTTACTAATGGGGCTGGTTGCGGACTGGCTCGAGCCAGAGTCGGTGCGTCTCTTTGCGTCAAGAGGTTACGAAAGCGACGCCCATAAAACCTTCATGAGGTGGACTGTTTTCTTAAGTGACATTTATTTGTATGTGACTGCAGTGCTCTGCATATGTATAGATGCCGAAAGAGTGCTGGGTAAAGAACCCAAAGATCCGAAGTGTGTTCTCAAAAGAACAGACATTTCAACTACTCTATTTTTATTGTACCCTGGCATCTTATTGATTGACTATGGTCACTTTCAATACAATTGTGTGTCTCTTGGTTTCTTTTTATGGGCTACTTTCTTTATAATAGCCATTAGGAATGATACTTTAGCTACAATATTTTTTGTCTGTGCTCTAAATTATAAACAAATGGAACTGTATCATGCTTTGCCATTTTTCTTTTATTTGTTGAGAAAATGTTTCATAGGTATGCCACTGGGGAGAGGCAAGTTCTCTCATTTTATTAGCTGTTTCAACAAACTCGCTATTGCGGTTATTGCTTGCTTTGTTATTATTTGGTATCCATTCTTAAAAGGATGGGATAATGTATTCCAGGTTGTACACAGATTGTTTCCATTAAATAGAGGAATTTTCGAAGATAAGGTTTCAAACGTGTGGTGTCTGGTAAATGTTTTTATCAAACTCAAGACTATTTACACTAACCAAGAGATGGCAAAAACATGTCTGTTGATCACTGCAATGGCTGCGGGGCCAGCATGTGCAGATATTTTCTTCAGAATAAACATAAAGAAGTTTGTTCCATGCTTGATCAATGTGTCTCTGGCCTTCTTCTTGTTCTCATTCCAAGTCCATGAGAAGACTATTTTGTTAGTAGCTATACCAGTTGCTCTACATTTCCCCGAAGATCCTTTCATGTGCTTTTGGTTCTTACTAGTGTCCACCTTTAGTATGCTTCCATTGTTGGTGAAAGATGGTCTTCTTTTACCTTTCATTGCTACTACTATGATCTACACATCTTTCTACAGCATTTGCTTAAAGTTATCACAGCCAAATTCTGGTTATTTCTCAATTTTCAATGCCAACCGTGTGGCTAAGATCCTGCAGCCAAATAAGAAAGATTCTTCACCATTTTTGACATTTGCGAGTCTTATTTTTGTGATATCTGTGGTTGGTATGGTCCTGTTGACTGTGGGCACTGTGTTTGTGGAGCCACCTCCACAGTTACCTGATCTGTTCCCGCTATTGATAGCAGCATATTCCTGTGGACATTTCCTATTCTTTTTCTGTTATTTCTATTACCAACAGTTTTCTCTCCCAGTGTGCTTGCCTTGTATTACTATTGCTAAGCAAAAAAGAAAATAAAAATTATAACAATTAAACTGCCTTAGTTAAGGGTTTTAAATCTTAACCATTTTAAACTTACTACAATATATTTAAAGGTTTTATATTATGTACTTTTTCATACACTTTTTTTAGTGTTCTTTAATATTTTAATTATTGCTTTTATTTAATAGAAACTGATAATTCTGTGTTAAGTAAACGAAGATTTGTACAATACCCAATACTGAAAGTAATACATTTATTTTAAATTTCTAAATTGCATTCCAATAAAGATTTTAACAATTAGTAGATTGCGCAAAATATGGTTTTCCTTTACCCTACCTTTATTATTAAAACAATATATTTAAGGTAGATGCGCAGTCGTAGCCCGCGAAATTCAAATTTTCTTAAGTTTTTTGCAATTTGCAGGTCATAGGGTTGTTTCTTGACCAAAATGTGATTCACGACCATCCTACTAATATTATAAACGCGAAAGTTTGTAAGTATGGTTGTTTGTTACTCTTTCACGTAAAAACGGCTGACCAATTTTGATAAATTTTGTAATAGGCTACTTTTTATCCCTATATTCCCACGGGATCGAAACTTACGCATGTCAAACCGCGGGGCGCAGCTAGTAACAAATATGTCTAATAAAATCATTAATACATCTCTCTAAGTTAGATTTGTTCCATAAGACTTTTCCCTAAGAGATAATTTGATCATACTATGGAGCAAATCTAACTAAGATTGATGTAGCAGGTATTAATGATTCTAATCTTTATAATTCTGTAAATACATATTTTTTATGGTCGCGAACTCTAAATCATATTTTGATCAAGATACAACCTGACACAAAAAAATTGCAAAAAAACGTAAGAAAGTATGAATTTCTGCGGACCCCCATACAAGTAAATCTGCAAGACCACTTGACAAACTGATGTCACATAATGTCAGTACATAATGCTCATGGACCGTTAGATAACTTTAGTAGATAACTACTAATTGGAACCATTGGCCAAGGTGTATGGCTTTCCAATCACTGCTGACCTACAACGTGCCATGACGTCATAGCACTACAGCAGTATTAGATAATATTGCTGTACGAATTTACCACAGAATGCGACAGGTAGAAGGTCTAGACAAAAAGCTGGCTCCAAAACAACGACCGTATCAGTGTTTGCGGCGACGTGACGCATATTTTCCCCCAACTTGTTCCTTTTGTATTTGTTTATAATATCATTGATTTGTGTTCTTTCTTTGCGTCATGTTTACCGCAAATAAAGGAATTTCTTTCTTTTCTTTTTTTTCTTATTAATACCTTACCTATTACTTACAACTCAATTCTTAATTACGAGACTTCCGTTTGACCTTCACTGAAGTTTTTATATAATGTATAGTTCACCCGCGGTCCGGTTATCTTTAAAGTACCTACCATGTATAGGTAATAGCGGGAGATAATTCTACCATTATCTATCTGGGCACACATTCTTACTATAAACTTGAAGAACCTTATACTTGGCTCGACTTTAGAACCAAGTCCGCGCAATCGCGCTTGCGACCACAAGACCAACGGTGCAATCCTTGTGCGAAGCGGTAATGGTCGTGAAGAGGGAGGCGCAACGCGTGAGGGAGAGTCAAATTTCGCGCCCTCACGACCCTAGTCGCCGCAGGAGACGCCCTGGGCGTCGGGAATCCCAGGCTGATTCCCGGCCACCGCAGGCGCGGGCTTGTGGACGGTGAGCAATTGGTACCTCGCCGTCCGATCCGATAAGGACCAGGGAGTCTACTCCGAAGACTCCGAACATAAATCTAAAGTATCGGCCGAATGTTCGGCCGTTCCCTGACTACGGCTGAATCTGACTGACTAAAACGAAAGAAAAAAAAAACGACGGTCGAAGATATAAGTCAAAGTCAAAAACGTGACTTGAAGTCTGGTAAAGATTCAAAGTCAAATAAGGAAACTTTGGAAGTCCAGAAACGGCCGAACATTCGGCCGATACTTCGGATTATCGCATCGGAGTAGGTTCCCTGGCCCAGGTCGACAGCGCGTTGTGTTCCACGCGCGCCTCAGAGATGTCAGCACAAATTGATGGGGTCCATTAGGGCCGATGCCTGCCAGGGTTGGGGGATAACTTGGCCCTGGCACACAGGCAACTGAAGGAACACGATTGGTTTTTAGTCAGTAAAAGTCTGACACGTTCTCCCAGCTCCGCCCAGAGCGGCAGAAGTTATTTGAGAATTTACAAAAGAAAAAAAAAGACCAACGGTGCATACTGACTGTTGTTATCATAGATAGGGTCCTAGTGAACCTTCTGCATGTTCCTGTTTCATATCTTAACTTTGTGAATACATTGAATAGCCATCGATGTCTGACGAAATTTCAGCCGGATCCTTAAACGAATAGTCACGTCGCTCTAAATTTATCAGAAAACGCGTCATATACTTTAGTATTTATATCTCTACGTAATATCAATTAGCTCCTTGATTAGAGGTACTATCTGTACCTAGACGAGATATCCTATTTGATTTCCTCTACGTTTCACTCACGAAGTCACGATATAAAATCGAGGGCTTTAGGTAACAGATTCCAAGTTCCATCAACAGGAAGACTTGATGGAACTTGCAATCTGTTTTGTAAAATGTCTGTATGATGTTTGGACTCGTGTGTATCTATATCTACACAAGTGCTAAAAAGCAGGTAAAATCTAAAGAAATTAAGCGTAATTTCTTTAATTTTTACCTGCTTTTACCCTGTGGGGTATGCGAATTGATTCTGCTCAAACAGCTTCGCTTATACCTGCAACTCTCATGCTTGCCAACTTCATGAGGTATAGGGCAAAAAGTTGAAAGGTGGTCTTATCTTATGCACATTTCAGAACACGTGATCTCTGAAGTTTGGGGTAGGGGCCTTCTTACAAGGGCTTCATCATAAGTTGAACACAATTAGATTATGCCCACGAGACTCAAACGAAGCTTGAAAAAGTAAAGTGTAAGTATATAGGCCTTAATTAATAAATATTAAGATGATTTACGGCAAGTCGTTTGATACACATATACTGCCGTGTAATCATAATGAAGACGGGGATATATGCCAGTAACCTTGAGTGGTTAGCTTGCGTGTTCTGTACTGAGCTCACGCAACGCGTCGTACGTTCAGCCAGTAATGGGACTCGCCCATCAAGGAGCGCTGTCCCCAATTTGACGCATTATTAATTTATTATACACAAACCAAAAGGTATTTTAATAAAACGCGTATACTAAAAGATCAATAATTAGATTATCTTTAAATTGGTGAAGGTTTCAGAAAAATACGCTTGGTAGATTTTGCGCCATTCTCAGCTTTAAATCCGCGTTAGACATAACTTTACTTTACTTCACATATTAAGTTATTGAGAAAATGCTCTAATTTAACATATATTTTTTTCAAATCATTAACACTACTCGTTTAGACGTGATCTTCAGTATAAAATCATTAAAAGTCTGTTATCGTCTCCTTAAGACGTAATATCACTCATGTCGAGACATTACGCAGAACTTATCACCACGAAGGTTAAGGTCATCAATTCATCATTATCATAATAATTTTAAGAAAACGACTGATATTATGATACTACAAAGCTTGGTGAAATGTTTTAAATGTCTGCAATTACAATACTGCGGGTAATACCCACCCTGACTTGTTTCGCTTCCGCATGCAAAAAGGGTAAAAGTGCTCAAGAAATTGATAAATTGATAATGTTATTATCATTTAACCGGCATTTCCTTGTCTTGTCTGTCACATAATTATAATAAAACGTATGGTGCGCATTAAAATACCTTTCATTCAAGTTTAAAAGAATCTGGGTTCTGACCGTACCTATCAGTCGGTTGTTGGCAATGTGGGAGATACAGATAAATAAATATAAGTAGTACGTTTCGTTCAAAAATATAGTATTTATTAAAAAAATATCGTACATACTTATTGGAAGAATCTTACATGATAATCTCTCCCAGTATAACACTTTAAACGAAGAATAAATAAAGGAACCAATAAAATAAGGGTGACACAATTTGAGCATCAAATAAACAACTTTAAATGATCACTAGTAAATGAAACATTTATTTCGATTTCTGCAATCTGTTTAATCCACTGCATTCCGTTATTATTTTTGTCATTGGCTCTTCTTAACATTTCTTCTGTGGGTTGGAAATCGGTGCAGTTAACACTTTTGCTAAGTTTTATTGCATCGTATATCGGTAAGATACGATCATTGATTATGAATAGTAAGTATATCGTACTTTATCCCCCTTATTACAACAAGAGGGTTCATCTTCAGACCCAGGTTTAAAACATGGAGCCATTATTGAAATTCCGACTATGGTAAAGTTCCTAAACACAAAACTGACAACTTAGTACTGAAAACTTATTTCAGTTTTGTATAAAGAACGGTATTTCAATCACAGTTACGTTCTTATTACAAAAACTGGCTCCATGGTTTAAGCCATGACAAAATATAAAACTTGTTTTGTAATAAGGCGGTATGAGTTTATGACAAATACGATAATTGTCGTATTAAATCCAACACTGGTTGTAGGTGAAACCTAAGTACTGCGTATAAACTAGTGAGTATCAATCATTTAATCACTACAGCTATCCTACCGACTAAGCTAAGTAAACTACCTTCGAGTAAAAACGTTAGGGCCGCTATAAATTCATTAGTCAATTAAGTTTTTCTAATCATTCCGACGCTAGATTTCTGATGAGGTGCATTATCTATTGAATTTATTGTAACCGAGCTCGAGATAAAATTGATTCACCCAGTCCGCATTAGCAGAATTATTTTTTATTTCTCTATGTATTGCTAAAATGTGATATTCAATTACTCGGTAGGTATACCTGCCTAAAACAATAAGCGCGGCGAGAAAGTTTGTTGAACTCATACTGATTAGAATTATGAAGAGAACAAAAATACTGACCGAAAATGAGGCCAAGTGCACTCAACATTATGTAAATAAAAATAAAAGTGTGAATGAATGAAAGTGTGGTGTATAAGAGCAAATGGGAATATTAGGAGTTTAGGAGCACCTCCTCATACATAAAGTTAGTATATTGTTGAACAAAGTCACGAGATTGTTACCAAAGACTTCTATTTTAATTTAAGAACAGTAATGTGATCTGTAAAATGGAGCGAATGACCGAGTTTTTATCGTAGACTATTACACAATATATCCAGACAGTTAAATCTTGGGTGAATATCGAGAAGGAAGTTAGGAATTACTGGATTGTGCAATAGTTAGGTACAGTTTTAACGGTTCTGCCGATTTTCAGCAGGACTTATCAGGGCAGAATATAACTGAACAGAAATTGTTTATCCAATCAAGGAAAATAAAATACAGGTCATCAGATTTTCCATTTCTACACGTAAGTAAAAGAAAGTTAAAACAATGTGACCCAGATTACAATGAACATCGTATCTCAATCAAAGAGACTTCCATCCGTCTTCACCGGGTTAGCGCAGTTCGGGCTGTTACTTAATTATTTAGACATTATTAAATTTATGTTTGGCCTGGGTAACTTTTGGCCAGTATGCCACGGGAATACTACCACAAATCTAACCCACAAACGCTCGGTATGCGGCCTGCGTGCTGTTTTCACTATGCGTTGCATAATTTGACGCATGATTTCACTGAGCATGCACGTGCCCGAACAGTGATGTGAATCAATTTACTTGCCCATTTGTCAATCGTTAGATAAAAAAAATTCTACGCGAGTAGTCCGATGTTATCGGGAAGACAGTTTTGCGTTCGGTTCAATGGCGCCAGCGCATTCGAATAACATGGGCGTCGAAAACTGTCTGATATTCAATTAAAGGAGCGGTACGGATGCACAAAAAATTAAATGCATAAATAATCTCATGATTCTTATCGTCTATGATAGGGCATGTCCTGAGCACAAAATATTTAATCAAACAATACCAAAACGTATTTAAAGCCCAAACGCAAGGTAAACCTTGAAATCCTGAAATTATGAAAAACGAAAAGTGCTCAGATCACCTGAAAATATCATCGTTCATCATCATTTCAGCCGAAAGACGTCCACTGCTGGACATAGGCCTCCCCCAAGCACCTCCACTTCGACCGGTTCTGTGCTTCCCGCATCCAGCGGATGCCTGCAGCCTTCACAAGGTCATCGGTCCACCTTGTGGGAGGCCTTCCAACGCTACGTCTTCCGGTACGCGGTCGCCACTCCAGAACCTTTCGGCCCCATCGGCCATCAGTTCTGCGAGCAATGTGCCCTGCCCACTGCCACTTAAGCTTGGCAATTCTTCGGGCTATGTTGGTTACCTTGGTTCGCCTGCGGATCTCTTCATTTCTGATTCGATCACGTAGGGAAACTCCAAGCATAGCCCTCTCCATTGCCCTATTGCCCTGAAAATACCTATTGTAAAAATAAAAAATAAAAAACCCAATAGCAGCTTTTATTACACTATGAACTATAAATTAATGTCATTAAAAATATCATATTCAAGGCACACCACGCAAATTCGCATCATTACACCGGTGTGCGTGTGAGACTAGCCACCATAACGATGCGCTTGCGTCGCGCCGCGTTAGCTAGGCTAATGAGGAGGGGCAGCCATTACGAGTAAATTGGAGATATTAGGACTGACGCTGTGGTTAGCTTCAGCCTTCGCTTCTTCATAATTAGGTAGAGAAATTAACTGTTTGTCGGTCAGTGCACCTAATGATCATTGCTGTTAGTAATTATCTGCGTTGTTAAAAATCAAGTCATTCTTTTTCTAAAGCCGATTTGTCTTTGACTATCTTGACTGTACATCTATCTGCTTGGCTTCATGTGTCATTGTTGTTATCCGCCTCATTTGCAAAATTCTATCTCTAAAATCGTTGCTTCTACTTCAATGGTGCTTAAGATAAGATTAACGAGTTTATAATAAGTGGCGCTCCCAGTATGAAGGACGCCTATATTAGACATCTAGAAGTGGACTGCGGTTGCCAGAGTTTGAACAGAGCACTGGAAAAGCGATACCTAAAAACTGAAAAGTAAACCAGCAAGAATAATAGCAACTAGGATATAAACTCTTCTGCAGTAGTTATACACTTAATTAAAGTGTCACTACTGTTATCATGAATGCTAATCTTAGTTACATTGAACTATTTCTGCATTTTAAACAGATAAACAAACTCGCCCTGACTATTTGAAGCGGTGATGTAGGGCAATGGTAATGATAATCGGACGTAAATGTCATAGTACAAACATTTGTAGAAGCATAATCGAAATTTATGGCTAGATTCAAATCAAACGTGGAGGAAAACAGAAAGCAAACATATATTACATACGTTATTGATGTACCTATAGCGTGTACACACCCTGAACTACCAGCGCTTTGTAGATTATACACGAGTGCCCGGCATTCCACAACACCGGAAGGAAAACAAATAATATAATTCCAATACATACTGTGGAAAACAATATCATCGCACTTTTGAACTACATTCTGGCAACAAGAATATAATAGTGTACTCCTGATACTAAAATAATCGGTTTCATGAATGTGGATTTTGTCGTCACCTAACTCCAAAGCTGCTTATAGTCTAATAAAAGTTTGTGTTGTTACTAAACGTCCCTAATAATAAATAAAGAGAAAAATAAAAAATGAATGTGGATACTCAAGAGCGTTTACCACGTACGGCATTTCAAACAAACTTTCAAGCCCTTGTTTTTCGAAATGACTGAACCGATTTTAATGAAACTTCATACGCATAAGCAGGATACAAAGGTCTAAAAAGTTAGTTAAGAACATTTTCGAAATGTCTTATTTAAAAACAGATAACTGGAAATCTCTGTTTCTATGGAAAATTTAAAATCGGTAACAACATTTTTCGAAAATGTTCTTAACGTTATAGACCTTTTTCTTAGAAACAAGGGCTTGAAAAACGTATGAAATGCCGTAAAGGCTTCTACATACCAGTGCGACTTGTCGCGCGACGCGACACGGCACAAAGGCCCCGCGTGTCGCGGGACGAGCGGTGCCTTTGTGTCGCGTCGCGTCGCGCGACAAGTCGCCCCGGTATGTAGAAGCCATAAGTCGTAAACGCTCTTAAGTGCTAAGTTTACTGAGAATATTATGACTGTTTTGTTTTGTAGAAAAGTCCAACTAAAACAACAGCACAACGTGATCAACATCTTAAAGATCAGATGTGTCACTGTATTTCTGTTACAGTTACAGCTAATAGTTACATCATAAGGCAAACTTTGTCACTGCTCTCCAAAATTCCCCAAAAAGATTCCTTGAAACGTGCCGTAATGCCGTAGTAGGAGTGTGTACTGCCAAACTTGCGTCACCCATTCTTACTAAGAAACAATATCGTATGATGATCATGATACAATGGGAATCATTTCTGGGACTCCCAGGAATGTTTGACTCACGGTAGACAAATCGGTAACCAGAACAATGGAACTAATTTGTGTGTACGTGGGTTGATTTATAAATAACCCCTCCATACTCAAAGGAGTATAGTAACTAAATAGTTAGTTACTATATGGTAAGAAAGAGATGGCCGATGCTAATACTTCAATCGCGTCCATGCAAGTGATCTATTTATGTTTTAAACTATTTTAAGTTTCGATACTTGAAATCGTTTGAAAGCAGTTTTATTGTTGCCTGTTACTGGACCTGTTTCATTATTCTTAATGCTCTTTTACATCTATAAGTAGTGTGCGTTAATAAAATTGTTATTTGTATTAATACGGAGCTACAATAAAAATTGATTGATCCAATTTGGTTTTGCATTTTATCGTCGATATTAATAAAGTAATTGGCTTTCTTGGATGAATCTGTGTCGATATGTTGTTAGAAACTCATTTCGTTAAGAGATCGACAAATTTTGATCGGCATTGGTCACAGCAATGGTATTTACCAACTTGAAATGCAAACTGACGTGAAATGGCAAAACCTTCTGGTCGTAATGGAATTTTATGATTATTGTAGTTACCCGGGCACCCATAACAAGTTACACCAGTTCAGTTCCACTATAATTTTTCAACAGAACATTTAACCTTATCAAACATGACATTCCCTTTCCCTATTTTTTCCTTTCGTGAATACTTGTCCGTCGGTCTTTTAAACCTTGAAGATATAATACAATTTTGTTTCATCCATGGTTTCTTGAGAGGCTATTGGACAATGACTGTGCACAAGTGCTCCTCGTACACATCGGTAATTCATCGATATTTCAATTAGATGAGTCATGAAAATTGGATTGATCAATATTCAAGATAGTCATGCTCAATGTTAATACATAGGTACTTTGATGTCGAAATCGATGATCTTGGAAAAGAACGTCATATCTAAATACATCTCAATGGAGTATCATCCATCCATCAAAATATTCGTAGGTGTCAAATAGTGTGACGACCAAGCTGCTGCAGCTGTACAACAAATTCATACAATAAAATTGAACATTTTAAATCTAACAACAACTTCCACAGTATTTTCTTCCAATATTACTCGGAATTCTAAAAAATAATAAACCGACAAACCGATTGAATCATTCGTTTTAATACTCTTAATACCTAAACCACGATTGTTTAATTTTAATTCAGTCCTCGATTCCATGTAGTTGAGAAATATGGAACGCATTTTAAGTTATAAATAAACGCTGAAAATGTAACCGACGTAACTGGATGACGTAATGCCATATTGGTGACAGACAATTCTAGGCTCGTACGAGTCTTGTTGCGGCCTAAATATCGATTGGCTTCAGTGTTGGTTAAGGTAAATGCTATAGAATCATAGATAGGTTCCCTTTGTTTGTAAGTAGATTCGGTATCTTTTTCTGCCTTGTCCTATGTTACCTGAGGTCTATCGGTGCTAAGAGCTCATTCTTACATTCTCCCTTGTCAGCCATCGTGCAGCAGCATCCCTCCAAGTCACGTCAGCGTCGCGTCGTCGTGTCAGCATTCACTACCTTTGCACGCAGATTATCTTTTACACAATCCATCCATTTCTTCATTCTTTGATGCACCAGCTGATTTGATTTTCATTTCTGCGAAAATTTGTTACGAAACCCCATCGCAACTAGTCGGTTCATTATATCTAAGACAATGACACCCATTATAATCAATTGAGTACTCGAAGCTGACGCCACCAGCTGGTCTAAATTATTCATAACGGTGCCTTATGCATGAGGCGTATCGATGCAGATGGGGAAAATCCTTACATAGAGGGCAAAGCAAACAGAGATATAGGTAACCTAATGTGCGACATACTACCTACTGCAAAGACTGGGCTGCGTCAGTCTTAAATATTTTTGATGAATAATTTTTTATTTGTCAGCTCACAAATTCGGAGGTGTGATGTTAATGATAATTTGCTTGACAGCAATCCATTTCTCACAATTCGCTGACTTCATGTTCATACTCTATGCAGTGTATCATGTATGCAGATGGGGGCAATACCAAGGTTTTCTGATTACTAAGATGACATAAGATAGTGAGTTAATAGCTGCCAAGAAATCTCTGCTAATTTCATTGTTCCGATGACTACGCTCCTGAAAATTGTAATGGTGCTAATTTTTCATTCTCATAATTATGAATATTGACTTTCCTTATTTGCATAAGCTGTTTTGAGAACAAAGACGGCACGTCTGCCTTGGATGTTGGTTGATTGTAAATTGTAATACTGATGTGTTTCAAGATTACATTAAAAGGTCAAATTTATTAAAAAATTCTTTGTATCTATACTACATTTTAATAAACCTTTTTTACAGTCCGTTCAACCGATTTTGACTTCTACTGCGTTGGTCGCATGACAAATGGCAGCTGTAATATACAGTTGGTATTGTAACCACGTTTTTACTTTTAATGCTATCTTTATGTCTACGGAATAGAAGTCAACATCGGTTGAACGGACTGTAAAAAGGTTTATTTTCTAATCTTATTTCAAATGGAGTTATAGTCATCATCATCATTCTGCCCTTGTCCCATGTTACTTGGGGTGGGCAAAACTCGTTTTTTTTTAGTCCATTCTCCCCTGTCAACCGTCACGCTATCATTCACTCCCTTCTATTTAATATCATTCCTCCATTCCTCACCCAATCCTTCCATCTTTACTTTGATATCTAAAATATTCTTGAAATATTTTATCATTTTCATAGACAAATGATACGCCAGAAGTCATAAGTCTTAGTAGCAAATAATCTGTCAGATGTAGGTATAAAGTACCCAGTTAAATCAAGGTACGAAAAGTAGGCATATTATTAACCTATTTGTGAAATGTCTTTTAATCCCGCAAGTGTTGCCAATCCAAAAAAAAACTAAAGGTTTTCTTTCGACATCGTTCTTAAGTTGATTGACTAGCCGCGAAGGTCACTAGCTTAAAAGGAACTGGTCTCTTGCAAGGTGGTCAGCTCATCGGTCATTCCCTTTGTGACAAAATTAAATAAAAATCCTAAAATGTCGAAATACCTTCGCATTCATAAAGTCGCCATTTTTTTTTGTTGCTAAAGCTCTTTGATAGATCGATGGATTTTGTTACCTTGCAAAAACGTATTTTTCAGTATTTTTATTTCGTAACTATTAGTTAAGTTAATTGGTTCTATAGAATTTTGTACTCCTGAATAATGTAATCATTAAATATTGGTATTTTGTTGAAAGTTATTTAATTTATTTATTCTAAACAATTCACGTGTCTGGTGGAATCAGAAAACGTGATTTACTATTGTAAATTGTAAGAAGTAGTTAAATAAAATGTGAAATTTGGCTCTCTCACAAAACATTCGACTTCAGAATACGTTACTTAAACAGTCAGGTGGTCTGCACTTCTTTCATTCTCAGTTCATTATAAAATGAAGGATACATCTACAACTAGCGTCTTACAAACATTTATTTAGTGCTAATCTTTTTCCTCAGCCGATTATCTCATAAACTACTGTAGTCGTAAGAACCGGGTTACGGTACAAGCTATCCATCACAAATGTAGACTTGATTGTTGTACGCTCCAAGCGACACCGGTATATCTCGCCTACATACTTCATAAAAATCTGCTGAATCCGCAAACTGCAGCGATAAAAACAGATACTGTTGCTCTACTTAGGCTAACCTTCAACAGAATTGCACATGTTCTACATGCTTACTACGCTTACAGTTATCCTAATGTGCTCACATCGACGGCCATTACATTTGTCCAGAGACAATGGTCGTCTTGCAACCAATTACGAAACATTTTGCGGCTACCTGGCGATTTAGATAAGTATTATTCATATTTTCATAACGGCTTAAATGTTTTATAGAAGTTTTTGTATGACGTGTAATGTCAAGATTTAATCAGAATTGCAGTTGCATCATCAGACAGATTTAATGCGATTTGCACTCCTCGTAGTAAAAAATAACACTCGGTTGAAATGCCCAGTCATTCTTGATAAAACTTCGCTTTTTGCAAAATACACAAATTTATAACATGTAATCTGTTTTGATATTATTAAAGTATATAATAAAAATGATTAATTATAAAAAGAGAGCGTCTTTAGCTTTGACCTCAAAAATATAATGTAGGTTTTCGCAACCGTGCAATTAAATTACTTGAAGAAAGTTCAACCATAAAATTTCTTCATAAAACGACCTGCAAATAATATGGTAATCAAAGATTCGGCCATGCGGGATCTTGTGGTTAATGAGGAAAATGAAAATGATGTCGATTAAAGTCATGACAATGACGTATGTGTTAAAATAATATTATAGAAGATGTTGAAGTAGGTGCCACCAAACGTCATAAAAAAGGCACATTTAATATGTGCAAGAAGTTATTAACATAAAACGTAACTAAACATTAATTATTACCAAAACAAGATTTTGTTTAAAACTCGTATCCTTGATGGAGTCAAACAAAATAGAAAGAGGTAATCGATGAAACCGATTGCGCAAAACAAGCATCTCCATATCGATGACTGTCTATGTTTATAAAACGTAAGAAAGTAAAAACTTTCACTTTCAATATTCGCCGATTCTTACTTTGAACTGTGCCAAAGTTATCGCCAAGTTCATTGGCTTTGATATCTCTCACTGGGCCAACCATTATCTAGGTCGTCAGCGATATCTCCAAGGTCTTACTAACTTGCGATGTCGTCTTCCATACTAACTTTCTTGTCTCGTTTCCCGCGCCCATCAGATTTGTTAATAGGATCAATGCCGGTTCGTCTTGATAGGTAAACCTAACTTATATTTGTCATGTATACATTCAACTTTGTATTTGCTATTTGCAGTCGCCTATCAAATTAGAATTCATTCATAGTGCGCATATTAAGTGTCTAATTTAGCTAGATCAGTCTTGTCAGCTTTTGTAACTACCTTGAATTGTAATAGGAAAATGTTGCGTTTCCTACGATGAAGCCTGATTGAATTAGTGGCATTGTGATTTCAATTGCTTATATTGATTCTTTTGTATTTTGCTTATGCTCTATCTGAACGTTAACTGTTAGGAGCATTGTTATCGTTTGTTAAACTTGACAATCGACCTTACTTTCATTTATAATTTCTTGTTGAGTCACTGTATTTGCAGCAACACAAACATTGGCTGAAGTACTAGGAAACAGTACAACGTTTAACACCGCTGTCATAATATGCATAAAGTGTGTATTTAAGAATAATTATTTTGTTATTTTTCTGAAGCAAACAATAGCCGTGGAACATTTTATCACATCTTGGCAATTAATATTATAATCATTTTTGTAATTGAATTATGTAAACGAAAAGAAAGTCTACTTTCGAAATATCGTGAATCGAATCAAGTTAAAATTAAGAACAACTCAAGTTAAAACAAGTGCGTGTCGGACCACGCACAATAATAATAAATAAATCATAATTTATTTCAGATTAATCATTATGATTACATCCATATTTGTTAGTACAACTGTGAGCTTACAAACTAGTGTTAGTAATAATTAATAGTAATTGGTTATAATAATTTAATTAAAAAATATACAATAATAATTGAATTAAATAATTTAAAATAATAATTCAATTGAACAATACACAATTGAATTAAATCATTATGCAAAACAAACACAACAGTAAGTGGCCGGTCCGGGTGGACTCCCCGATGCCGGTGACAAATCACTATACGACTGCGTGCAGCCGTATCCAGCAAGCCAGCATCGGAGAGTCCCACCGGTCCGCCAGCGCGTGCAGGATGGTGTTGGGACTGCCGCGCGTGCGGCGCATGATAGAAGCGCACCGTTTGCGCATGATGGCCGCAAAGCCGTCTGTCTCAGCCGCCGCGAACATTGCGGAGGCGCTGCAATGGCGCGGCAGCCCCACCAGCACCCGGAACGCGTTATTGTATTGAACGCGCAGATCACTGTATGTCCGCTGTGTATAGTTAACCCACAAGCTACAGGTGTAAAAGGACTGACAGTATGCTTTAAAAAGCGCAACTTTGACAGTCCCCGTACACCGTGAAAACCTGCGGGCCAACATGTTGCATCGGACAGACAGCGCTCTGCGCTCCCTTTCAATATCGACCCTGTCCTTAAGGTCCTCAGTGACCCAATGGCCCAAATATTTAAATTGCTCGACTTTTTTTAGAGCTGTACCACATAACGTGAAATTCGGAACGAATGTGTATCGCTTGTTGTCCGGCCTGAAAATCATTATTTCACTTTTTTTCGTGTTGTATTTGAGCCCATGAGTCACCGCGTAGGACTCACAATGAAGGGTTCCATAGTGGGTATTAATTTATCCTAAGAACAAACTTAATATTGTAGTTAGAAAAAAATGTTCCCTCATACATTCCAACTGCAAATGTAGGTTTGTACGCACAGTATTGAGAGATTTACTATGTTATTTAAGATCATAGACTTCTTAGAGGTTTTCCTGTAATCTATAAGTAAAGAACTGCTGTATTTCTTCAATATTCTGTATTTTTTTCAAAATGTTTGGCTTTGTAGTTTCGGAGATAAGGGGCCGAATGGTAAATGTTCATCTATTTTCTTAAATAATTTTAAATATGTTTAAAAATAAAAAAATATATATCTGAAATCCTTACAACAAGGGGTTTTCATTGATATATCACACGGTAACAGTTTGCAAAACTTTTTTTTTTTTAATTTGCTTCCAAAAGTGATTCCCATATTCAAAATTAATTGTTTAAATGATAAATGATTTATTTTCTGTAAGTAGGTTTGTACAAACACTTTTACACGTCAAACATATTAAAAAAAACTAGATGAGGTCGGCGTTTCGTAACTGACTACTCTGAGAAGAAAGGCCGAAACAAACTCAGAGGTCACAGTCTCTTTTAAAGTCCAGACATAATCTTGGTCAAATCATGTGAAGACCATGTAGATTGGTGCCTGAAATGATCTTTTGATGAAAGAATCACACAGATTGAGGGGACCTGTCCAGTCAGTGCACGCATTTGTCAGTAGTCGTGCAGCTCAACTCAGAACTTGAGGAGCTCAAGTTTTCCGTTACACGTCCTTGTTTGGGTCACAGAAGTCCATTATTATGTGTACCAAATGTCCACTTGATCGGTAGATTCGGAGCAAATCGGCTATGACAGACTGACAGCCAGACAGGACAGCCAAAGTGAAAAATAACTTTAATTTCGGAAGTCGGTGTCTTTGGATCTGTATTTTAGTTTTTTGCCACCGACTTCCGAAATTAAAGCCATTTTTCACTTTGTAGTGGGTTAGTTTGTAGTAAAGTTTCATTGCCTTGTTCATCACATTTTACAAAATATTGCATGCTTTTCCCGAAGCTTGGGCGTTAATGGCTTGGAAACCGGTTAATTTCTATTTTATTTTATTTATTTGGGTCAAAAAACAGATATACATTAAAGCATTTACAAAAAGTCGTTTTATTACAGTCGAATAAACCATACCTGTATGTATGTAACCTTAACCGTTATTATAAAGGTTTTCGAACAAATTTCGTTAATTATTTAATATTTTGTTACAAAATCAATGCTGAACTTTGTGATAAAGCGATCTTTGAAGCTAATATCAATTGTATCAAAAATAATTTGTATCTTCGGAAATAAAAATTAACCGGATTCAAGCCTTGGTTAAAGCGCAGGCCACACCGCCAGCTAGCGGGCGGGCGGGCTAGGCGGGCGGGCTAGGCGGGCGAACATCGTTTCACCTCTTTACATGGTTAGTCGGTAGCTCGCGGTGTGAACCGAAGTATGTAAAGAGGTGAAACGATGTTCGCCCGCCTAGCCCGCCCGCCCGCTAGCTGGCGGTGTGGCCTGCGCTTAATGGTTGAGGTGTTCTCCCGGTAAGAACCAGGAGAACTGGTACTGATGGTGACTTCACCATATGCATTGTGACGAGCATAATTTGCCTAATAACCATATTAAAGTTCCTAATCGAATCACAACCCGTGAAATACTTATTATTATGTAATTCCGTTGATCAGCTGTGGTCTTCATCATCAGTTCCACTTCATCAAATGGTGCTGCTTTCCGAGTGCAAATGCATGAGTTACTATAAAAAGTACCCAAATCGCTATTGATGTGCCGATAAAATTTGAGGATTTCCGTCGATTTCCATGGCTTCAACTTATCAGATTCTAACTTGGTGACAATGGGACTACCTCGAGAGTATACCCTTTCAAACAAAAAATGAATTTTCAAAATCGGTCTACAATTAACGGAGACGTCATAAAACCTCCTCTTTTTTGGAAGTCTGTTAAAAAGAGAACTTATTGGAAAATTTGAATTGGTGTTATCTAAAATAATTACGATTGAAATTGAAATTGATAGAGTAAGTATTAGACGATTTATTCAATGAATGGTGACATCACATACAAATATTAGGCCTTTCGCAAATTCTTCCAGATCTGTTAATTGATCTAACAAACATATTTGATGTTATTGAACGGGAAAACTTGTATACTTGTACGTAAAATAATTAATAGAGACATACACACACAAATAACATTTACAAAAAGAATGCAAATTCAAAAGCGTATGACGAGGCAGGCTAACCATATAATTTTAAGAGCACCAAGGACAAACTACTAGAAGGACTTTGTATATGAGGGGGCTCAACTCTATAACTCTTTACCTAAAGTAATTAGGGAATCGAAATCAATTCCAACTTTTAAAAGGCTATTATAGCACCATGTTCTGAATGGAGTTTGAATTGTAAGTTTTTAGTTTATTACCCAGCGAAACCGTCGCTTATCTTAATCTTAATTATTTGTTTTTCCTCATAGAAGTGGATAATTGTATTATTTTTGAGTGAAATAAATTTTCTTAAACCGTAAACCGTAAAACCAGGCTGGTGACTAGTTTCCAGGCTGATCAACGTTAACTCTTAATTCCATAAATTCAACAGTTAGAGATATTGAAAATTGAAAACCTTGTTATAACTTTGATTATTTCTACTGGTCGGACAACCCGAACCTATCGTACCCATCCCCTTTAACCAACTACGTAGGTGGCTACAGGAGTTCACCCATACACAAGCGGAGAACTGGTGGGCTGCAGGCAATCCAGGGAAGCCATGCCATCCTCAGATGGCAGGCTAACCAGGCGTTTGCTACGCCTGGACAGAAACGGCCTGCGCCTGGTGACGGGGACCATAACGGGACACTGGTCACTAAACAAACACTTCCACACAATAGGTATAACAGCCAGCCCTCTGTGCAGGGCTTGCATGGAGGCTGAAGAAACCGTTGCGCATGTGCTCTTTGACTGCACAGGCGTCACCCAGATCAGAACAGAAACCCTCGGGTCACCCAGATCTTTCACAGATATCCTATGCAGACCAGGAGACCTAATCAGCTTCTGGAGGGAGGTGGGCTGGTTGGAATAAACCACTGAAGACCACCATGGCCCACGCACAATGGTCCACATGAAGGACTAAGTGCGGAAACCAAACCCTCTAACATAGAACAAAGAACTGGTCGGACAGTTGGATCAAATACTAACAAAAGTAATAGATCAATGAATCGGCCTAGGCTTTTAGTTGGCTTCCAGTCTAACCAGATGCAGCTAAATACCAGTATTTTACATGGAGCCTGCTTCCGTTTGAAGTTTCATCCAATGTCGCAGCATTGGAGACTCCCATCTATCTGCGAATAAACTCAAGATAGTGTTGGTACTGCCGCGGAGATGAGCAAGCAGAGAAGCGCTTCTTTTACGTATGATGGCCGCAATACAATTTGCATTGTATTTCTATAATTTTATTGATCTTTTTGTAGCATCAGCTAACCGGACGGGCTTCGGTGCCAATATTTTAACAGAGAGCACTCATAATCAAACAAGTCGTTAAAATGTTTAATTTTTTCGTCAATGAATGACTGTCTTCTAAAATTGGGGCACCTAGGAGGGAGCAGTCAACTTTTTCCAACAGATTCATCATTTCAGCCGAAAGACGTCCACTGCTGGACATAGGCCTCCCCCAAGCACCGCCACTTCGACCGGTTCTGTGCTTCCCGCATCCAGCGGATACCTGCGGCCTTCACAAGGTCATCGGTCCACCTTGTAGGAGGCCTTCCAACGCTACGTCTTCCGGTACGCGGTCGCCACTCCAGAACCTTTCGGTCCCATCGGCCATCAGTTCTGCGAGCAATATGCCCTGCCCACTGCCACTTAAGCTTGGCAATTCTTCGGGCTATGTCGGTTACCTTGGTTCGCCTGCGGATCTCTTCATTCCTGATTCGATCACGTAGGGAAACTCCAAGTATAGCCCTCTCCATTGACCTTTGGGTGACTTTTAGCCTTCTGGTAAGGCCCATTGTAAGCGACCACGTTTCAGTGCCATAGGTCATCACTGGCAACACGCACTGGTCAAAGACTTTCGTCTTGAGACACTGCGGTATGTGGGACGAGAAGATATTGCGAAGCTTCCCGAACGCTGCCCAGCCGAGTCGGATTCGACGATTGACCTCTTTCTCGAAGTTGGACCTACCTAACTGGACAGTTTGTCCGAGGTAAACATACTCGTCCACAACTTCGAGTGTAGTGCCTCCTATCTTCATGAGAGTGGGTGTTACATGGGCATTTGACATGACCTTTGTCTTATCCATGTTCATTTTCAGACCCACTCTTTCGGAAGCTCTACTGAGGTCATCGAGCATTGCACTGAGGGCCTCCATAGTCTCAGCCATGACAACTATATCGTCGGCAAACCGAAGGTGAGTGATGTACTCGCCATTGATGTTGATGCCTAGCCCAACAGATTGTTTCAATACAAATAACTTCACTAAGTCAAGACACATTTTCAAGAAGATTTCACAACGCCATCTACCAAACATTAAGCTTATTGTCTAATCAAAAGTAATTAACCTGCCTACCATAGTTGGGGTAGGAGGGGGGAGGTTTATTGACAGACAATGCCGAATGGAACAATCAGTGGGAAGAGTTAAAGAGTAGATGCTGAGTCAGCAAGTATCGAAGCCAGTAACTAGACGCGTGCGCTAGCGAACTAAGAAATTAGTTTTCCTGCCTATCTGACTTTTGGGGCTTCTAACTACCCGTTACGAATGTCAAAGATCTGCAAATGACAGCTGGGACCAACGGCTTAACGTGCTTTCCGAGGCACGGAGTGGTCTCGATAATATGTACTTAAGACGCTGACAACAGCTAAAGCGCGGTCACGTCAGACTGCATACAAAAGAAAGAGAAGCGCGATGACACAACGCTTGCAATTTATTTATTGCAAATATGAAGCAATTATCTATTTACTCAAAAATGAGTTGAGTAATCGAAAATAAAAAACAACCAAGTGCTGCATTCAAATAAGACGTTCTTGTTATTAATTAAATACCAACCGTACGTTGATTAATACAGATATTTTGGATTGGAACTCAAAGTGAAAAGCTAGTTTACCGTTAATTTGTATCCAGATTATTTTTTTCTAAACGTTTTTTTGCTAACAACTAAGTTCTGTTTCTCAGATATGTTCAAGAATACAATATATTACTAGCTGCGCCCCGCGGTTTCACCCGCGTAAGTCTCGATCCCGTGGGAAAGCCACCCTTAACACTTATGTGTATAAAAAATAGATAGTAGCCGATTCTCAGACCTACTATACATATAAAATTTCATCAAAATCGGTCAAGCCGTTTCGGAGGAGTATGGTAACTAACATTGTGACACGAGAATTTTATATATATTATAAGATATTGTTTCCGCTACCACAAACTATAAAGATTTGGCATATTTTTTTTGTTTAAGACAAGCCTACTTAGATCATTTTTCTCTTGTCAGCGCCTTAATGGCTGCTTTCCGAGGCACGGAGGGGTCTCGGTATGTAAAGATGGTCACCTATCCACGAACCGACCGCGGCATGCGTACCTTAACCTTCGATCGTCCCATGCAGCTGTCATTATTTAGCCAAGAGTCTAAATAGGTATGAAGATAAACATAGAAAGCTAGATGTTTTTGCCATCTCAGCTACTGCTACGCATCGTACACAAAGTAATTACGCATTAAGAATTTGCCCCAAATCTCCTTTCACTGTGGAAAAAGGAGACCGACATACCGCCTCACTTTCACATGTTTTGATAATTCTCTTAACGTTTTTAACAATCATAAATTAAGTATACTTAGATAGTGTTAAAACAAGATAACGTGTAATCATTTCGTCAAGGTCATATATTGCCAAATTTTAGATAGAAACTTGGCCTTTAGATTAGAGCCGACATTTTTATATGATGCCTTAAAGCATGACTATTGTAATAAAACAATAATTTTGCTTTCAGACATTGAAGAAAGTTCTCGAAACTTTGCTATATATATACTTATACAGTATGTAACAAAAACCCTGTTGTTCCTTTTAGGGACGTATACATTTACCTACAAGCACAACATTGGTGGAATTATAATAAAAATAAAGTATTGGCTAGTCGAGAAGTCAAAATCAAAGAATGGAAGAGGTTAGAAATCAGTTAAACGTTACAAATATTAATAATTCAATATTTATTTTAATTATTTTTGTTGAACAGTTTTTATAAATGACTTGCTTTATTACGTATGTATACCGATTCTTAAAACGTAGTTAGAAGGAACAACAGGGTTTTTGTTACATACTGTATATAAGTATAGCAAAGTTTCGAGAATTTTCTACAAAAATACATATATAATATAAAACAAACAAAATAAAAAATATAATATATATATATATATATATAATATAAATATAGTATTATATATATATATTATATTATATAAATACTTATATATATTTATAGATTAATCAGTTGGCTCTTTTTTGTCCCTAATAAATAAAATACAATTAATGTTTTGTGAAAAACCATTATGATTATGATCGATCACAGGGAAAATTTAGTGTCGATCGGTTGCAAGTTGCAACGATCGTATCTATTTATACTATTCTGTACTTCGTTATAACGCCTCAGGGTTTTCCAATAAGGAATTTCTAAGTAGCAGCCTGTTGTCTAGATTTGTGCCCGGTTAATCGCCATAAGCTCGCCCCATTACTAAAACATAGCTGGTAAAATGTGGCATACTAAATGATACACCTCTGCCTTTCCGTGATGTTAAACTTTTAACAACTTAAGGGGGATGCGCTAAGGTAGCTCGCAAATTCAAATATTCTTAAGTTTTTTGCAATTTGCAGGTCAGTAACAGGTTGTATGTTGATCTACATACTACTGGTACTGAATGATTATTGCAGAAATAATCATTCGGTAGGATTTTATACATCATGCCTTAGTACATCCCCCTTAACTATAAAATTATCCATAACTAGGTAAAATCTTGCCATTTATCCTACTAACTAGCTGCTGCCCACGATTTCATCCGCGTGAAAATTCTTGTTTCCCGATATTACTTCGTTTTCGCTTAGTATTCTTTCTTACTTTTTGCTCGGCTTCTACGAGTCCTAGCGTGATGTTAGCCTTGCTCAAGAATTGGACTATCAAATGCAAAATCAAAATTATCTTTATCTTCTTTAGCTTCAATTTTTTTTTCAAATCCGTCTGATAGTTTCAGAGATTAGCGCATTCAAACAAAAAAACAAACTCTTAAGTTTTATTCACTCACCTCTAATATGCAAAGGTCAGAGGTTTTATTTTATTGTATTAGTATAGATATACTTATATTTTTTTTATATCTTTCTTTTTACATTGTTTAGTATAGATATTATAAATGTGAAAGTAATGTTTGGATGTTTGTTACTCAATGACGAAAAAACGGCTGAAGGGATTTGGGTGAAATTTGGCACACAGATAGTTTAGAACCTGGATTAACACATAGGATAATTTTACCCCGATATTCCCAAGGAATCGAGACTTATGCGGGTTGCAGCTATTTGTTTTAATAATCGTTTTGCCATGCAGTGGGAACATAACGGGCTGGATTCATTATATTAAATAATCGTACAATCGAAAGAACAATAAACAATGAAATCTCGTCTCGGTATGCACTTAAGAATTTATCGTAGAACCCAAGGTCACGAATTATTTCAATAAATTCACGTGTCATATACCTACTCATATCCCAGCTGGATGCGAGCTTGAATCATCATTCGTGCGTGCCCTTTTATTGCCTTTGTTTCATATTCTGCTCTTTGGTTGTAATATTAGTGAATTTAAGCAAAACTATTCATACCGTTTCTGATATTTTTGCTAGTAAAGCATACTCGGTCTGAGTATGCTCCCTAGGGTACCCCAAGCCTCAATACTTTTCATAATTATGAATTATTGATTGGAAATGATCACCTTACTTACAGGCCTCGCCCATGGCGACTTTTTGTAGCGATGCTGTCGCGCATTTGTATCGATACAGCCGCGATGCTGTCGCAGGCTGTGTGCCTTCGCCGAGATTCTCTATCGGTACTGTCGCAATGCTGTCATGCTTCAGTCGCGATGCAGAAGCGCGTTTACAAAACGCGCGACAGCATCGCTACAAAAAGTCGCCGTAGGCGAAGGGCCTAAATAGTAATATTGTCTTGCATCACCATGGCAACAAGAGAGTGGATTATCCATTCATATGTTTCGTTGTCTATTTGGCCGAATTATTGATTGGCGTCTCGTATCGGTCATAAAAACTTGGCATAACGTAACCGCTTCTTATCGTTCGTCGTCAGTAGGCCTTGAACGACGCATAGCGGGGGCGCGTAAAAATTATCGTTTTATGTAACACCTATGAGAAAAATTCTGTTTACATTGAGTAAAGGGCTTCAGAAGAAATTTTGGGGATTTTGACACTTAAATCCGTGTTGAGTAATACAAATTGTAGATGGAAAATGATTCATCAGCTTTTGTCTCTCGAACAACCTGTTAGCATCCTGGGTTTAGGTAAAAGTTGATCTTGTGATGAAGGAATTTTTGGATTTGAGCCAAACAACTGAGAGTTTTGGTCTCCATAAGAACAGTAGGTTAGGACTGGCCGATAGTACTCAATTACGTTATGGCGATAAATTATATACAAACAATGTCTTTGCATACGTAAAATGCCGTCGCCAAGCCAGTTTTTTCCGAATTGTTAGTAATGTAGCTTTTACGCAATTGTTTGACAGGTTCTGTTAGTTAGTTCATAACAAATACTTGCTACCAAAACTTGAAAACGATCTATATAATTAACTAGTATCTAGGTCAAGACGTTTAAGTAGTAGTGCCTATCATAAGTGCCGTTGTAATTTCAGCTTTACTCGTAATATGAGTTTCTAAGCTTATTTTAATTGCTAAAGTCGCAAACGCAATAACGTATCTGCAGTTGTAAATTACCAATATGCTAACTAGGGTAACTGAAAGTCACGATGACACTTTGACTCGCTATGAGTCAGGACAACATTATTGTGTATTCTCAAAGAACACATGGCTTTCTATGAACCATCATAGAAAATAAACATGTAAAAGAATGATTGATCAGCACAGATGCCAATGTCACGTTTATCCGTCCTAAAGCAAACAAAAGAGCTAAGTAGTAAAGTCAATATCAAGTGTATGCTAAAATACGCGTCTTTGCGTTGCGCAATATCAACACCGCTATTGCGGCAAGGTCCCGGCAAATTATAACGTATTATGAAACCGTTCGGCATCTTTCAAATTAATGTGTTTGTTTTACAAATGAATTGATTTTATGGCATGTGGTTCAACGATAACCACGTAATAGATTGCGAAATTTGATGGTGCTGGGGCATGAAGCTGAAACATAATTGGTTTTGTTTACGTCAACTACAATTTGGTTTAGAACGGAAGACGCCGCAGTTTGATACGCATCCGCTTCATCCAATTTACGTCCTTGAGTATCTAATAGTAAGGTTGAGTTCCCAGTAATCCTGAAATAGCCTTGGAACACCTGCGCGGTGTCAAGAACAGTATTTTGAAAGCAGATTTATGTCGATACCCTGCAATTTGTTTAGAGAGACGTCAGTCGTTCTGGAGATCGTTAGATTGATTTCTACATTAGCGAAAACATCATCAACGAAATCGTAGTTTATCAGAATCGTGTGTGGTAAGTCGATATTGGACGGGAGCACTTAGAAGAGATGATATAATAAAAAAAGAGTCTTTATTACTGAACAGGAATGTTGCAAATACAGGGTCATATTAAATAAGCTAACGAAACTCCGCAGGCCTGATGGCTATCGATATCTACACATGATTAAAAAAAAACATTTGATGTTTTTTTTTTGGGAGTCGTCAACCGCCGGTAGTGTAATAATATCAGTAAGTGATGGGTATCCATAACTCAACAGGATTTTATCAACTCACACTTCTAGTAACAAAACTACCAGCGGTCACTGAACCCCCAAAAAATCATCAATATTTTTAATTTTTCTTTGGTCGTGCTTAGATATCGATACCCATCAAATCTGTGGAGTTTTACTAGCTTATTTAATTTGACCCTGTATTTCAGTCTGAGCTCTCATATATCGCGTTTTAAAACAACGTCGGTAGTCAGCAATTTTGGGTTGTTTGCTAAACAAATTAAATCTTAATACGAAGTAATCTAATCGGTTTTCCTCCGGCCCACAAATCAGGATGTTTGATTATTTTCCGTGCGTGCGAGCACACTTTCCTGTCAATGGTTTTGTGTTGCGTGCGTGCTACTAATGTTGATTTTGGTTCTACATACAGTAAGTTAGTACTCTACTCAGAATTCACACTTTTTGTAACAAGTTTTTGTGACGCAAGATATGTATATTTGCGCAGTTTGGCCCTTGAGCGCTGAAAGTAATAGGTACGTTGAGAACGGCACGTCCATAATTTCCTATTTTTGCTCGCAAAAATGTCAAGGTGATGCATATGCACACGTATGAAGAATGTATCTGATCGTAGGATTTTAAAGTTTTTTGTGAATCTACTTATCAATCATTATCCTCTTCAAATGATGCGCGTTATACAAGTGCAAAAATATAGCTATGCTGCTTGTGGTGACTGGTCGTCTTGCTGACCATGGTTTTGTTATTGTTATTAATAATTAACTGCTTTTATTTTACTTCGATGGTGCTAGTTTATCATTTGTGACTTCGAGTTATAGCTGTAGCTTTATTTAAGCGGGCACGCCCTTTATGCCTGGAGGATTTTATTTAGATACGTTTTGTTTACGTTATTTCTGCTTGAGTATAGTTTATATTTTTTTTTTTTTTTGTATAATGGTGTGTGCTAGCTAACATAAGGCAAATAATTTAATTTAACGTTTTGTGTTGCGTAATGCAAATTATTTTATATTGTATTGTATAGCTTCAAGTTTTATATGCGAACAGACAGCTGTGCTGCTGGGGAGTTTGATGCGCCACTTCTTCTTCCCAGCTAAAGCACTAGGAAGTGGTGAAGGGTGGGCGTTTTTGGGGGACAGTCTCATGTAATTTTTGACGTTCGAAAAGTGTTGATTCTCAGCCTAGTTTGAATAAATGACTTTTGATTGATTTTGATAGAGTAAGAAACTTGACAAGATCGATACATATGGGATACAGTCATCCAATGCCACGTAATAACCCAAGTGAGACCTACTCGAAAACTAGACGGCTCGTCTTCACCGAAGCTGATGATTTACGAGCCAACAAGACGCCCACAATCGCGCGGCCGGTCATTCAGCCGCATCCGCGAGTGGGTAGCGCGGGAAGTCAGTCGGTGGACTTAGCGGGCCGCGGTTGGTGCACGCCGCTGCACATTATCAGAAAGCGATCTTAAAAAAAAAACTCGTACTATATACAAAGTGATCCGTGATTTATGAGTGAAGTTCTTTTTTTAAAGTGATAAGAATTAGGTACGTGTATTTTAAGATTGTTTTACGTTTTGTTGACCTCAGTGTAATCTACGCTTCTAATGCTTTTTTCTTCTAATTATTTATCGCTTGTTAGCCGTTCAAGGTTTATGATCAATAACATTAGTAAGGTTGTGTACAATATTTAAATTATTGGTAATTTATAAAATGATAAACGGTTTATTTAAGCATCCTATTGAGCAACGAAGTGTTATTGATGACCTACGGTCGCTTAATTAATCGCGCCGGAGACTGAAAACTTCATACAGCACACATAACTTTGAAAAAGTTATTTTTCAATATTTATATCGATCCACTTACAAGTTACATTTAATTAAAACCGAGTAGACAGATTAAACAGCAAAAGTAAAAGTTCAAAAATTAACAGAGAAATTATAAATTTATAATTATTATTCTAAAAACTGGTGTTTGGTGATTTCTAAAGTCCGGCTTTCACTGCGTGTACACGATCGATGCCTGCCGTACAAACTGCTAATACTTTAGATCTATGTTTACTTCGAAAGTTTATTTTCTAAAAGAAAACATCCGTTTGACTTGCTGAGACTAAAATTATTATTGTTGACGGTCTTCAAAGTAGTGTTTTCGGTTGAAACTGTAATTGCTCGAATCATCCACATATTAATATGGTAGTATTGCCTAAAATGTGTTTATAGTAACTTGAAATTATGACAATATGGATTGTCTTTGCGCTGAATGAGCAATGAAGCGAGTATCGAACTCGAATGTAAACATTAATGAACTGTATACATTTTCTTCATACAAACAACACTATGTGGTGGTTATAAGCAAAGCAAGCATAATAGTTTCCAGTTATACTTGACCAAAGAGAAAGTTAATAAAACTTTATCCTCTTTCGTAGACGTAAATGAAATCGTTTCTCGCGAGTATCATCTTCACGTTTACAGACGGTTCGAAAGTTTAGTAGGTCGACATTCGAAGCCATATAGGTTACATGTTGTTAGTCATGTTCCTCTTCCGTAGTCGGTTGTCGTGACAGAATTGCTACTGCTAATGCATTCGATGTATCGTCTCAATCAATCTTTGTCAGCTTTCTGGAGCACAGCGTTTGATCACATTTCATGCTCCTAAGCAGTTTAGCATTAAGATCAGACGTATTACAAGATTTATCACGTATAAGTAAAAGCAGAGTTTTCACAATTTTACCACCTCCAAAATGAAGATAAACAGTCTGCTTATTGATATGGGTTACATTTTGTTAGTCATGTTTCTCTTCCGTAGTCGGTTGTCGTGACAGAATTGCTACTGCTAATGCATTCGATGTATCGTCTCAATCAATCTTTGTCAGCATTCTGGAGCACAGCGTTTGATCACATTTCATGCTCCTAAGCAGTTTAGCATTAAGATCAGACGTATTACAAGATTTATCACGTATAACTAAAAGCAGAGTTTTCTCAATTTTACCATCTCCAAAATCAAGACAAACGGTCTGCTTATTGCCTGAAGGATCCCACATTTCTTGTTTTTACTCCAGAATCCTTATACAGGGTCAAATTAAATTAGCTAGCAGCAGACGTGATGGGTATCGATATCTAAACATGATCAAACAAAAAATAAATTAATTTGATGATTTTTTTTATGGGGTCATCAACCACAGTTAGTTAAAAAATCCGTTTTTTTTTGTGAATACTTCACGGACGGGATGGGTAGCAATATCTAAACATGATAAACAAAGAAAACATACTTTCTAACTCATACTTCAATTAAAAACCATAACAGAAGGTCCAAAAAAAAACATCTAATTAATTTATTTTTTGTTCGATCATGTTTAGATATCTATACCATCACGTCTGCTGAGTTTCGCTGGCTAATTTAATTTGACCCTGTATAATGCACGCTGTAATTGTCTGTAAAAATATTTACGAGAACTGGACTTCTCGTTTCGTCTGTACCGGCTAATGGGCAAATTACAGGGATTTTGACCTCATCTTGGCCGCACGATTCCGGGACGAATTTCTTGTGGGTCATTGTTTTTACCTGGAGAATCTATATCTATACATATTATAAATTAAAGTCGCTTTTCGTGTCTGTCTGTGGGACCGCATTGTTTTTTTTTTAAACTGCGCAACGGTGTATGATGCGGTTTTCCACCTTTTTAGAGCATTCATTATTCAAAAATATTTGTGTGTATAACATTAATATTTAACTTAAATATGGCACATATATCTCGGATGTTCTTTCATGTCGCCATTGCACCCGTGCGAAGCAGGGGCGGGTCGCTAGTTTTATATAAATGCTTACAGAAAAGTAATTTAGCATTCTCAAGGTATTTTTATTGAGAACCTTTTAAGCTCATGTTTTATAATTCTTTATCAGAATTGAATTGATCAAAAGATTTTGGGAGTTCTCAATATTTCGACGGTGAACTACAGCAATGAAGCCGTATCAAATAAAAATGACGCTAAAATACATAATATAGACCAGTGTTTCCGCATTGCTAGTAGCATGATTGCGTGGATTGTAAAAGTCAACAGGGAGACGAAACAGGTCACTATAACCTGCTCACTTGACAAACACTTAATACATAGATACAACACAAATACTGTTCCCACTTTTTTCAACTTTGTGAGACTAGTGCATATAACGGGTGGCCATTTAGGATGTACTTATACAACTTTTTTTAGCCGCCATTCTGATTTGACGCCAAATTTTCCAGGTGTTTGATGTCTATTATTTATTAAGAATATAATAGTCGTCTGTGTGGTGCCGAACGTTATGAATAGCACTTCCCTATTTCTTCCCGTGGGTGTCGTAAAAGGCGACTAAGGGACTTACTGGAGAATGGGCAGCAGCGTTCTCTATATGCATTTTAACACCATACTGCGATCGCCTACCCGCCTGCCAAGCGTGGTGGTTATCGTAAACCCCCCCCTTTGGGGGAGGCTTATGTCCAGCAGTGGCCGTCTTTCGGCTGCAAGGATGATGATTTAGTAAGAATGTGGCAAATTCATTATGCACCGTCGTCGTTAAGACCATGACCACCGCAATACTTTCAGTAATTTTATCCTGAAGTTTTTAAATTAATTCAAAAACGAAAAAAAAAAATCTAACAAACATCAACACGTCCTGACTTTTTTTCAGTGGGTTTATCTAAAGGGACGTGTTGTGGTCAATCTTGAATACGAAAAGCAGAATATTTGTGACTTTGTTAGTGGGATACTTAATAAAGTGCGCAAAAATTTAATGAAAAACATGACGAAAAGGGATCGCAATTTGTAGATTATATACCGTATGAAATTGCCAGGCCTGAATAATATAATAATAGAAAAGTATCCAGTAGTTTTCGTTGGTAATCAAAATAATCTTTATTTAAAGTTGTTTAATTCCAAATTGGCCACCCTGTATAACCTCGCAAGAAATACATAACTCATCAACAGTATATTCTTCACCCAAAAACTAATGTTTGCAGTAATAAAACCTAAAAGATGTTATTTATTTCACGTTTAACTTCGTTAAGCATAACGATAATCCTAGATCCGACCTTAGCGTAACCTACCTTTGGGTCTTTGATTTTATGGTCATCGTTTATTTTTGATCAACCATATAACTTAAAATATTTGAGTCTTACTGGTTCCAATGCTAAGTGCTAGCATGATTTATTGCCACTTAAATTATTCACCACATCAATCATCTGCAGTCCCTTGTCTGATCAACCTGTAAAAGATCAAGAGTATCTTTATGTTGTGTACTTGATACCATGCTAGCATCCTCTCATAATAGACTAATCGCACATCTTACTCACTCACACACACTCACAAACACCCTCACCCTCACTTTCACTATCCATCATTAGCATTACATACAAACTTTTGAGTGAATTTTTCTTTTGTAATTGTTAATTTACTATAAGACTTCCTTAAAGATTAGTAAGTCTGGAACAAATGTCTTCCATATTTTTTTTGTGTGGGGCGTTGACAGCTGCGTCACAATATTTTACCTTTGCAGCTATCTTCGTGTCTTTTGTTAAGTTATACCTAAATTGTTCCTAATAAATAAATGTGTATTCAAACTCCTTTGTTCTTGTTCTAAGAACACTCTTCTGGTATTTTCAATCATAAACAATATGTAAATCTTGTTATTTCGATTAAATGCGTGATGCAGGTGTATTATTCTGATTAACCCTCCTAATTATACTAATAAGCTAGTTTGAAGAGTAGATTCACCATATTAGTTGAATGAGGTTGTACGCGACCTTCCTAATGGGGTCATCTTAAGTTTGCATAAAATTACTGGTACTAATTGTTTTGGCAATAAATTACATTCTTCTTAATTTGCTTGTGGCTACTTAATATCATTCATGCAGTTATTTTTAATGATAGTGAATGTTAAAGAACTTGTTTGTTAATGGGCAGGATTGACTTGTATATGTTGGTTATTTATTATACTGTTTAGGTTTGCATTTAAGCATATCCACCGCACTACAGAACATTGAAACCTTTTTGTAGTTACATATCGATTTGTTCCGTTCCATTTCCCCCAAAACCATGCAATATTTACATGCAACATAAGATCACGCACGCCTGCACATATTTCTTGCTGGGCTAGGCAAAGTGCTAATCTAGAAGGCACCCAGATTTCGTCACTACATAACTTAACATATAATAAATAAAATAGTAACGAAGTCAGAAGCGTACATTGGATATTTTTGAAAAGAGTAATTGCTACAGTCTGATTCTGATGCCGAAAATATAGTTTTTATATTTATCCCGTCGTCTGTTTGTCTCCGTATGTTCCGGATTGGCGAAAAAACGGCCGAACGGATTTGGATGAAATTTGGCACACAGAGTTTATAACTTGGATTAACAAATTACTTCTAAACAATGAGATAATCGTTTTGTCAGTTCTGCAGCAATTGTGTTATTATTCCGATAATTATAGAGATAGTTTATCTGAAAATGATTTACAGAGTTAATGCGTCATGTTTTTGTAAGAGGCGGAAAAACGACTCCTTAACTACGTGCTACGTTTTCCGAAGGCTGCACATAGATTGTTTATTTATCTTAAATTGTTTCCCATGTTTTATATAGTCGTTTATATCCAACAAGGTTTTCAATTATTCTTTTTTATAGACTTCGGTAAATATTTTAGCTAAGTCTCTGTTTGCATATAGAATTGCGTGATTATTTATGATCATTTCGGTCAAGAGCGTATCCGTTTAATTCAAATGTATCGTAATTATATGCCACTGTAATCTTTGTTCACCTAAATATTATTCAAGGTTAAGTCGAAAGAACTATTAACCTTAAAACTGTGTGGTCAATATGAAATAACTTCGATCGCTCTGCAGGTCGTTATGAAAGAGACCAATGTCGCGGAATGAAGGTTAGATTTTGATTTAATTTGGATCTGTCAAACGTAAAATGCCAACTTGTTCATAATAAAACACGAGTTGGGAAATTATGATATGAATTTGTATAGTCGATTTGTCTCTATAATTTCATTCACACCGTGTTTCTCAAAGAAATGGGGTTAAGATAGATAGGAGAAGATTTAGATACTGACCTGGCAACCTTTCATGATAAAGGCTCCCGCAACAGGCGCGACGCGACACCTAGTAGCACAATATCTATGAAAACATCATGGAAAGTGTCGCGCTGCCTGTGGCGCCCGCGATATCGCGCCAATCTGCACGAGCCTACAACAACAATGAATGGTGAAAGACTGAATAAAATTATTCCTAACCCATACATTGCAACTTTAACAACAATGAATGGTGAAGGACTAACTAAAATTATTCCTAACCCATACATTGCAACTTTAAAAACAATGAATGGTGAAGGACTGAATAAAATGATTCCTAACCCATGCATTGCAACTTTTTTTTATTTGCAGCAGATCCTTTCAGAGACCGATCCGGTCAGAGACCTTTAATAAACATAATGTATGTGGAATTGTGGATGCAATTCATAAAAAGTGATTTGCTTAAGAGCTACTGTGCACTATATCCATTTATATCAGTTGACGGTTTCAGCGTGGGAAGGTAGACACTATCTGTTTTTTCTTCATTCGCACATGGGGATAGTAATCGGAATTAGTGTAAAAAAAGTGATAAATAAATATTCACGCTCGCTTGCATGCTCGCTCCGTTCCAAAATGTCCTGGCATGACCTGGCCAAGTACAGACGATAAAGAAAACGTCGCAACGGCATCGTGGAAGACGCAGGCGTAGATGATGGAACGAATTCGACGCTTATAGGAGGGATTAGTCCAGTTTGGCTCAGGGTTGAGTTGAGTGTATAGAAGTATGAGGAACATCCATAGAAAAGGGAGGATCCTCCGACCAGACGGGTGTTGTGTTGGCAACTGCCCGCCAGTTGATGTCGGGACGTTGTATATATGCTAGTTGCGCGGTAAACTCGCGCGATGCAGAATTTTTGCGTGACGTCAGTGTGACGCGTAGTTCGCATGTGGCGATGTTGATGCCGCTACAAGAGGAAAAAGGATATGCATTTCCCTGCAGTGGGACAATACGGGCTAATTATTTATTTATTTTATTTACTGACGCAGACGAGACGCAGGGAGGAGATAACCTATTTTTACACTGTCAGTCATCATAAAGTTAGGAATGGTTTAACAAACACCACTTATGACAATAATGAAGATACCTTAAAAGTTATAGGTAACAACGGTGCCTGAAAGGAGGAACATAATATTGATCAAGTTCTGTGTCCTCCCAATATTGAAGCTTCCTTGAATGTAAATAACACTTGGAACCCTAAAGATTAAGCTTCTGCACAGTGTCCAGATTATCTGCATCTGGCTAGGAAACACGGATCGTCTCACACTAACACTGGAGTTAGTAACCTCTAAAGACCGGATAAAGAAAGACATGGTGAGAATATTTCCGACCATGCGACTACACGTATACAAGATTTGGTACCGAATCCAGTATGTATTGTTTGAACTGAACCGCTTCTGGATGATCAATCAAACAATCTACGTAATTGTAAAATATTGTAATGATTATAGCTAATTAATCTGTACCTAAGTGTTCGATTCGGATGGGTAATCTTCTAATGGATTAGTTATTTGATTTATTGGTTTCTTTGAAAAGGATGTTTACATCATTCTTTTATTTACGGATGTTTGAAATATGGGGACTGGGGCGTTTTTTTTTTAGTTTGGGGCTGTTTCTAACAGACAATATTTAAGACTCGAGTTGGTCTTCCGGCTAACTGACTAAGACACAGACAAGGCTCTTTTGACTTAAACATGATCCCATCCAAAATTCATAATATACCAAAACTTTTTCAATGGTTCAATCATTAGTTGCCACCGGCTGTTAATGCAATCCTGCTTTTCCATGCAGTCACGTTTCCTGAATGATTTAGAACTAAAAGCTGTCAATGAACGTAGACCTTTGATTTTTTTAATTGACACTAAATTACTGAATACTTGAAGATCGATCTACATTTGTTCCAATTACTAGTATATCCTTGAGGAAGCACTCTTCCCGGGCAATTGTGGCCAATTCGTATCAATTTCTCTTGTCTCTGCGTCAATCAATGTCAGGGCCTTCCGTAATGTATACGATGCTCTAGAAATATCTAACTGCTATAGTCTAGGCTCTGATCGTTGTAGACATTGTAGAGTAACGTAGGTCAGTTGGTACAGAATAAATCTTCGGATTATGTTGCTCGTAGTCGTCTGTAAAGTGCGTGTTGTTAAGCTGTTTTGTTGGTGTAAAAAAATCTATTGTTATGTCTGAGAATTATGTGGCGTCATCTTTATTAGTGACGCTATTATCAGCTTATATTTTTTAGAAGAGGTCTACGACCTCAGAATACCTTTTACGCCTACACACCAGGGGCGACGGCTTCATACAACCCCATTCCTACCGGCTTCCCCTCGGAACAACGACTAGTAAAGTTTACTATTACTAAATAATATACATATTTATACATTATCACATTACAAGTATTTACTCGTAATAAGTAATCATAAGATAAATAACGCGTACCTATCTATAATCCATCCTAAATCGTGAACGCAGTTAACATTTTTTGTTTTAACTAAGAATTTCGGCGAATTAAGATGGCGTTAAATTAAAAAAGTAAAAGAATGACTAAAAATTTTTTTTAGGTAATCAATTTTGATGTTATTTTGAGTTTATGTCAACTGAACAATTTTTTTCTTCGGCTAATGTAAGTTGTAGCTTCGCTACTGCTACACACGATCGCGGTTTTTGAGTTCGAGAGATTGTTATCCCAAATTCACAAAAGATCATGCCTAACGCATGTTTGTTCCATTTCCACTAATGCATTCACGATACCAGGAATTCTCACGTGTGGTGTGGTATATGCCTGTATTGTTTCTGTTCAATAATTGGCGTAGGTAAATATTTCACAAGTACGGCGACGTGTCTTGCGCGTTTTCCCGCGCAACCTAACTCGTTCCCCCCATTACGAGTTGCGTAGGAAGTTACGCCAAACAAATAGTATGTAGGTGTGGTTTTATTTAGTATCCTCATAGAAATAATAGAAAACAGCTCAATTTACATAACTGTGAATACTCGACAGCTTAAACGCTTTTCTTGGATATTATTTTGAAGGCAGACTATTCATGCAAGATACTTACCTTACTCCTATCTCATAAACAAAGTTGGCGCCAGTCATATAATCCAACCTTTGTTGTAAAATGAGGTTTATTTTGTTGGTTTTATGACCTGATTATGCATTGATGACATTCTCTTTACACCTGATGGAGACTGGCTAGCGCCGCCATATGGGCATCTAATGCATCTCATATACCAGAAAGGTTGCCGATACGTTGGCAGTCTGAAATAAAAAACTGTTTACAAAAAAAAACAACCGACTTCCAACTTCGACACACAACGACTTGTTTTTTTTTTGGAAAAAGTAATTTTTTTTTACAATAGCCTAATTTCAACTCTGATCAACAAAATATTGCTTTTCCCGATGCAGGGGCGGTAATTGTTGAGGAGTTCTCCTGGTAAGAACCAGGAGAACTGGAACTGATGGTGACTTCACCATATGCATTGTGAGGAGCATAAATTGCTTAGAAACCATATTTAAGTGTCTAATCGAATCGCAACCGTGAAATACTTATTATTAAGTAGTTCCGGTGGCCATTTGTGGTCATCAGCAGTTCCACTTCACCAAATGGTGCTTTCCGAGTGAAAATCCATGAGTTACTATAAAAACACCGAAATCGCTATAGGCATGCCTATAAAATTTGAGGATTTCCCTCGATTTCCATGGGATCCCCTCATCAGATTCTGACTTGGTGACAATGGGACCAACTCGGAAGCATACCCTTCCCAATATTTTTTTTTTTTCAAATCGGTTGGCAAGCGACGGAGTGATGCGCGGAAAAACATTAAAAAAAAAGTACAAACGACCGAATTGAGAACCTCCTCCTTTTTTAAAAGTCGGTTAACAAAGTTAAAATGGCTCATGGAGTTAGTTGCCCAAAGCGGAACACAACAATTCTGCTTTAAGGCAGAAATAGGAGTGGAATAAGAGTGAGTGGAATGAGAGTACTTTATGTAGGAACCCCTCGGACGAGTCCTTTCATAAAACGGCGGTCATTCTTTATCTACTTCTAAATACAAGATGACTAATTATCTAATGATTCTGTCGGTATCATATGTTATAATCCTGTTTAGTCTAACGGCCCATGACGCAACGTATTGTGTGTGACATAATGCTGACGTGCTGTCTCTTTGCCAACAGGAGGTGACGGATGATAGCGACGGCTGTGGCGCGAAGTTTTCTGTGCTTATCGTCTCTGATAAGTTCCAGGGGAAGCCGCTGCTTGCCAGGCATAGGTGAGTCCCAAATGTTATTTCTAAAAACTATGAGAACATTTTAACGTTAGGTATTCCTGTACCCAAGTCGTTTCCCCCAAAAATTTTTGAATGGCTAAATCCACTTGTCGAGTCTTTGACCTATTGTTTCAATATTATTGATTGCAATCACGCATTTTTTTGTTTTTGAGGAAACTGCTTAGAGTATGAGACTGCTCTTTTAAAGCCTTGAAATATTTCCGAAAAACCTGGTCAGTGAAACATTTCAGTTGCAACTGTGGCAAGTGCCTAGAATGTGGGTGCTCTAAGCACGTGTCTCCCCGATTTATAGGCGAAAACCAGTGTGATCGATCCTTACACCTAAACAATACATTTTGCTGGGCATCTAGATATCCTTGAACTATTGTTTTTCGCGTTCAGATCACAAAACATTTGAACTAATAATTTCTGGGAACATAATGCGCATCTCAGGCTAGTCTAGTGGACATCTACACCGATAAATCATCGTCATCACATCATCATTTCAGCCGAAAGACGTCCACTGCTGGACATAGGCCTTCCCCAAAGGGTTTGCCATAATCGCAACGCTTGGCAGGCGGCTTGGCGATCACAGTATGGTGTTAAAATGCATAGAGAACGCACCGATAAATAAAACACATATAACAAACATAAGCAAAAGTCACGTGTAGGCTATAATTGACCCTATAAAATATCAGCAAAGCATTCATAAAACAATAAGTTTAAAGTGCACAGACCATGAACGCAAATTAGCACTCGGTGGCGGTACACTGATTGTAACGCAAACACCGGGATCAAATCATTCAGTAATTCATTGTTCCCTTTTGATCAAAGCTGCAAAGCTATAACCAGAAATCGAATCATGAATTTTGGTCCATGTACGTATCTGGTTCAAAATTAGCAAACAGTATGTAATTAAAATACGTTGGCAGGTTGGCACCCGACGTCGAAGCCAATAAAAACATTTATTGGAAATCCATTTCCCCAGGTCAAGTCATAAAAGCGTTACAATGGGTCTGCTAGATTCATCGGCACATTATATTGTGTTGTTTTACAACAACGATAAATCAATATTTCTTCGCATATGAGGATGCTGCTTATCCTCTTGATACAATTCTTAATCACTTTTTGCGATATTTGCGAAAGCTCTGTGCACTCCTCATGAATCTCGCCATTTTAAAATACAGGATGTTTGGCAGAACGTTGAACATACGAAAATGGTGGATAGATGGGGTCATCTGCTACTTACTCAGCCCTAACTTATTTGGCCCTGGGCCCCCGGATATTTGATATTAACCCCACCTATCCACCATTTTATTTTCGTATGTTCAACGTTCTGCCAAACACCCTGTATATACACAGAACTGAGGAAAGGTTGAAGGTTGCAATTTGTTTATCGCCATTTAAAGATATCTTGAATGGGCGCGGGATGCACAAGACACGAACCGCTATCGATATATTCGCTTGGCTTTCCTGGTTCAATAAATTCGATTATACCTAACACACTGGTATTCCCAAGAATACCACTTTATAATCCGACTACGTGTCTCAAGTCATATACAATCAAACAATATCGCATAATAGTAGAATTGTTACCGATATTGAGTCGTAATGAGACCATGAGAAGGTCATTGTGCACACTACGTGCGTGCAAAAATTGCAATAAAAACCGTGGCTGAATGCCAAGAGTTGACAAAATAGGTACAATGTATGCATGTGTGATAGCAACGGTTTATACGCAATCGTAGTCGTAGTATATCTTTAATGCATCGGGATTTGTTAGAACGCTGACTGCGCCAAACGACAGCGTCTAAGTGTAAAAAAAAACTTATTATTCTGGTATGCAAAGATAGAGTTACAAAAGCATATTCTCAAAGAAAAGAAAGGCTTTTTTCATAAAATCATAAAATTGCATTAAAATATGTCCAGGCAGACTGACAACTCAGGTTTTTGGCCCTAGGTAACAGCATTTTCATAATGGTTATAGATAATTTAACCCGGCGAAATAATTAATCTAAACTCTTTTCTGTTTTGTATGTAAATCAGTATCAATGCATTCATAACCACTTCCTCTTAGCTTAGACTACTATCAACCTCTTGAGGAAAACCAGCGCAAAAATTCAAAGATAATCTTGCTGAATATAAATTCAAAGATAATGCAAATAAGGACCCTATCTAAGACGTCATCAGACACTGTGAACTTTTAGACAATGAACTTGTCATAAAAAATCAGAGCACATCTTTTTAACATTCAAATAAGTTAGAACTAACAATGCGTAACCCCTGACTGATGACGTAGACGGACGCTTGAAACTGAAATTGCACACAAAAATACTAAGGGGCGACGGCTTCATACAACTCCATTCCGACCGGCTTCCTTTCGGAACAACGACTATAAATTGAGTTTACATATTAAATAAAATAGTACAAAAAGAGTCCCATTACGGGTATTTAATACATCATAAGATAAAAAACGCGTACCTATAGTCTATCCTAAATCGCGAAAGCAGCTTACATTTTTTGCCTCAACTAAGAATTCCGACGACACTAGCGTCAATAAGCCGCACGTGATGTGTCAGAATACAGTATTAATCGTAGTTCCAAACAGGCAAACACGCTACTTCAGTCAGGCACACTTCGGTAGCAATCGGGGATTCCGAAACACCGCTCGTTACGGAACGAGGTAAGCCGTTCACGAGCGAGTTATTATCGGGAGCGAATGAAAAAAATGCGTAACCAAAAACGAGATAGAATGAGGTGTTATTGAATTTCGTAGATTCGCAAATATTTTAAGTTTTATTTTCTTTTCAATGCATTTGATAACTCAGTTACATTCTCAACATAATTTTTTTAAATCTATCGTAGGTTCTATTACAGCTGGAATTTGTTTTTGCGTGATTTGTGTCATAAAGTGATAATACTTTGATATACTTACGTGAGTTTGTGTTTGAAGTGGTTTTTAAAACATTATTTTGGTATGAATAGATAGCCAGACAGAATTAGTATTGTTCCATTTCGTAGAAAACAAATCTATTTTAGCATTGATTTTTTGACAGATAAAATCACGTGTATTTTGTTTTCACCTGTTCACTCGCATTTTATTTGTTGTTACATAATTTTAGAATATTTTTGTAATAGACTGTCTTTCAGAAATAAAACTATAATCGATAATACCTAATATCATCGAGATATAAGTACTAACGTACGTAACTAAAGTACGTTAGTACTTATATCTCGATGCCTAATATAGTTTTATTTCTGTAAAATATTGATAATTTTGTTTGTGTCATCTCTTCGACCATAAATGGCGTTAAATTAATAAAAGTAAAAGATTGACTTAAATTTTTTATGTTATCTTGAGTTGAGAACTGAACAATTTTTTCTTCGGCTTCCCTCTAGTGGAAGTTGTAGCTTCGCTACTGCAAGGGTTGAAAAGTCAATGAGATGCGGAAAAATAATCATAAAAATCTAACACCCGATCGATAAGATGACAATACAGTTTTGTAGTCACCAAGATTGGTATCTCCAACTAACACGTTCAAACGTCCCCATTAGAATAACAATAGATATATTATACACTTATTATAGTATAATAATTCGCTCCACAGATTGGTGAACGCAGTGCTTCAAGAAGAACTGAAGAGTATACACGCATTCACGCAAAAGACGCTAACGGTAGAACAGTGGAACTCACAAAAGTCTTGAAATGTAACTTGGAAATAATAATGAAGTAGAACAAAATATATGTTGTTTTTATTGGTTCCTTGCGTGTAAACAGACTTATTAAAAATGATGAACGGAATAGATAATTTGTACACAGTAAGTGTGTCTGCTCCCGGTAAAGTGATCCTGCATGGAGAGCATTCGGTTGTGTACGGAAAGACTGCGGTGGCTGTCAGTCTGGGACTCAGGAGCTCGATTGTTATTAAGGTAATATTTTTATTTAATAATCTTATTTGATTTTACGTATTTTTTTTGTCTTGTTGTGTTGAATTTATGGCTTCCTTTGCTTTCATTATTGGTATATTAATTTTGCTCATTGTTACCTTTGTTATAAGTAGGTTTTTTTTCATTCCATTATAATTATACTCTGAAAGTCTATATTTTTTTCTTGTAGGCCAGTATTTATATATTTTTTGGTAAGTTTCCATCTTAGAACATAGCTGTATATTTAGAAGTTCTAGTCAGATTAAATAAAAAATATTTACCTGTGAAGATTAAAGGAAGTTTCAAACGTTTCCGAAAACTTATACTAACATCCGCTTGTGTGTAGTAATACGATTACTGGCCGTTTGTAAGGTGTCCATAAATGGCATCTAAATATTACCAATGCATTGGCTCATATAGCTGTTAGGTGCATAGCCTACATCGTTACTTAGAAAGCTGACTTTGGCAATAGGTAGAATAGTAACTAACTTAGTATATAGGAAGAATATTTTTTTATTGATAGTTCAGGTAGGTAAATATATTTTTTTTTTTTGATTAAACAGATTATATTTTTTTTCATTTCTAATTAATTGACAGAAACAATAACTTAACACCTTGTTATGAACACATAGTTTCACACATCTTTTCGAAAATCATAATTATTTGCGAAATTATAACAAAAAATACTAGAAATATTTGACTATACAGGGTGTTGAAGTAACTGCGTGCCACAGCTTAAGGGTAGGTTCAGTATCGATAAGGGAACCCCGAAAAATAAAATAAAAAATCAAAAAATAAAAAACTAAAATGAAAACACAAAAAAATAAGTCAAAGTCAAAGATTTATTTGCAAACTAAGTGTACATTTTGGTATTATTTTATAATATAGGTACTTACAACTTAGCGGCCTTTTCCAGGCATCGCAAATTTGAGGGTTATTAGTTACAAATTAAAATAACTATTCTATTGTCACGGTTTTACATTAATAATTTCAATTATTTACTTCTTCAAATCTTCTTACTACTTACTTATAATATACTTTTTACTAAGTATTACTTATTTACTTATTCAATTTTACTCATTCAAATAATACTCTATACACATTTTTATAATTCAATACTTAATAATATAAATACATTTTTTATTAATTAGATCACCTTATTAATTTATTTAGAATAGGAAGTCATGTAGGTAGTGGTGTAAGTGTGTGTAATGTCTGTGTAATATTGCAAGATCAACCTAATATAGTACCGTACCTACTAATTTAAAATAGCAATCGTTTAGAATTAAAATTATTTTATTTGACGGTCTTAAGCCCGTTAAAGTACGAAGAGACTTATTTTTATTTTTATGTTTAATTATTTGATTTATGTTTTTTTTTTGTTTTTTCCTGGGTTCCTTTATCGATACTGAACCTACCCCTAAGCTTTGGCACGCAGTTACTTTAACATCCTGTATAAAGTATAAGCCTACTATTCAACGGGTTTTGTAAAGTCCCAAAGAATAAACATAATTTTCAAGAAGATACCTAATTTTCTCATTAATTACCTACTTATGTTTAATTCATAATAGCTTCATACATGAACATTTAATTTAATAGCCATGTAGTATATTTAATAACTTCAGAAGCTATTTACTAAACGTAAACAATTAATTTTGTATAAATATAAGGCACTTAGTCAAATAAATTGATGGTAATTTTACTGAATGTCCCTATTAATATTAAAATATGATGATGAAATACGATAGCAAATAACCACAAGAATTATGGGTTATGAATATGAAAAATAATATCCCATTATGACTTGAATAGAAGTAATGGAAATGATCTTTTTACAAGCATAAAATCTCCTTGAACTGCAGTATTTTACGCTCTTTATAAGAAGCGTGACTTATAGGAAATACATAAAAATATTTCGGCAGTACATTATATCGTAATGTAAATAAGTCACAAAGCCACCAACCGATATTTTAAACCCAATTTAAATTTTAAATCAAAGCTTTGTAAGATTAACACGTCGTTTTCCTCCTTTATAGGAAGTAAACTATCACGTGGAACCCACGATACGGATCCACTTACCATGCGTCGGACTAGAAGAAACCTTACCGCTGGAACCAACAGTCAAAAGCCTCTTCCATCCGAAGCTGGCACCAGGCATCACAGGCAAATTCTCCTGGAGATTACCAGACAAACTGGACCACGACAACCATTTGCGAAGAGTTGACGAGTTCTTGCATCTCATTAAGCCAAACTTCGACGCATTACAAAACAACCAGAAGAATTCCTTACGCAGTTTCCTATATGTCTATTCCGGAATATTTGGAAGTACTAATCTTCCTGTCAGATCGTTGGAGATCTCATTAGGATCTGAACTAACTATTGGAGCAGGAACTGGTAGTTCCGCATCCTTTGCAGTATGTTTAGCGGGTGCCCTGATCCAGCTCCTAAAATTGAAGAGTTCAACGTCGTTTGACGCGTTCTACGATCAGACCAGTGAAGATTTTAGTTTGACAGAGAGAGAGATTATATCGGAATGGGCGTTTAACTGCGAGAGGATAATGCACGGGTCTCCATCTGGTGAGTTGTCCTTAATCCATTTACCTAATTGTTTTCAGTAGTTAATTTTTTTTTCTTTTTTTATGTTAGCCTACACTATCCCACTGCTGAGCAAAAGCATACCCCAAATCATTTCAAGCATCCTTTTTCAGTTTCCTTTAAAAATAATAACAAAGACAAGCTACCTATAGTCGCAATCGCGACGTGCATCATCGTTTTATAAATAACATCATCAACCATTTGTAACACAACTGCTCGATTAGATCGTAAACTATCAGAGAGCATACAATTTTTACCTGCATTAACCTTAAGCGACCTCAATTCTAGATCGAACCATCAATTTAAAAGCTTCCATCGTTTTATTTGCATATACTATAGTATTTCTGTAGTAAAACGTATATTAAGCCGTCTAAATCCTAATGTGTTGATCGTTTAGTCTGTCTGGTAAATAAAACTACGAAATCATTGGTATATCTTTCATCTCCGTTGTTTTGGTTTCTCTGGCTGCTTTTATATTAGTATGTTCTACAGTATACACAAAGTTGTTTATGACGTCAGAGAAGCTATCAAGAACCTCGAATACTTTGTAAGAGCTGATAGAATTCATTACTTGATTTCCTTTAGGCATTAAAATGAAGAGATATTAGGTTTCGAAAAGTTCAGAGGTCGATTTTGTTTGGTTTAGATAACGTTTTTGAAAATTATATGCCTAATTTTGAAAAAAAAACTTGTTTCTATTACTTAAATATTAACATTTTTGTCCATTGCGATCGTTGAATCTATGAAACACCTGACAAAATATTCTATATTCTATTGTAGCTAATAGTAATTGGACCAACATCTTGCTAAAATAGTGTACAAATCATACGAGCTAATATTTTAATTTACTTTCAAAGGCCACAGTCCATTTTTTGTCTCAGAATGGTTAACGTTTCTCAATACTAAAATTACCCTGTCATCTAAAATTTGGTAATCAAGATTATATTCTGTCTGTGCTAAAACTTCATTTAAAATTTGATTATCGCAGGTTTATTTCTCTGCAGACCAAAGGACCATTAACTTTCTTGCAGAGGTCTTAAGTTCAAGAAACATTCAATCATAGGTCTCGCTGCTACTCGTATAGGTAAAGGCACTGACCTCGACTCGACTTTGCCAAAGATGTATCGAGCAAGGTCTCAAGAATTCCTAAGTCCAACATATAGTTGCCGATATTTTGCCGAAACATTATACAATATTATTTTTATTATATGTGAAACCCGAAACACGTGTCTAGTATTTTTGTGTAAAGAATCTATGTACAAAATTTAAAAACTCCATCATGAAAAATCACAAAGTTATAAGATTGTTATGTTACCGGGTTGTCCGTACAAAAACATGCTAACGGCGCCCGCGCTCATTGATAATAATTTAGCAGTAGGTACCTAACCGTACGACGATTGTATTGTAAGTAATTAAATGGTGATAACATTTTCCATCACAGTTAAATATTTTTAGGACAAAATATAACATGGTGTAAAACTTATTGAAATCGATTCAGTTCCTTATTCTGAACAACTATATTCAGGTTTCGCATTATACTAAAAAAAATGTTGTATAAAAGGCCAAATTGCCAGTAATTTTATTGTTTTATGTTAGACCACCTTGACCGCTTGAGATTACCTTGGCCATATATCAGAGATTAGGGGCCATACACTTCGTCTGCATTGACCTCAAAAGAGATCTAAAGTTGTTTGAGCTCCTTGAGACGATAAATGCCAAGTCCATCGAATTTTAAATTACTTTTCTCCCTATATCCATTTTCTTAAACATCGTAAATTTCTATGAGTTCTTAGTTATTCGTTATGGTTGGCTTATAATAATATATGATCTTTGGATGAGGTGTTGATTGCTTGTCATTATTCGAGGACATCTCAACACCCATCATTTTCCTCCGATCAATACAATATTTTAAAAAACACACGAGACTTCGCTATGGTTCAATTTTCACTGAGTACATTCAATCGTATCAAACAGTTTTCGTGTCAACACACAATCAAAACTTTCCTCTACCAATATTCCTATATAAACCGGGTGCCCTCAAGTCCCAATTGAAAGTATCATGTTTACCATTCACGGATCAACTAGATCCATTTAGAGAAGTGGGGCAAGTTCGCGGCTTGGACATCATCATATCCCTCCGTACAGCGGGCTTCGAAAGAAAGCGACACAAACCTTGACACACTTTGGGACCACTAACCAAACTATGGTCACGAGTGTTACGAGTAGACAGCTCAATCAAAAACATAAAAGCGAAACTTGCACGGGGGATAAAAAAGCATCTAAGTATTTAATACTACACACTACTAGTAATACTACTATACTTGTAATTGAACAGATAAAAGTGATTCTGTAGGAATTTCTGAGCTTCTGTTAAATTCTGAATTGCGGCTCGAAGGACCAAAACGTTACACTATTTCGTGCGTAAAATTACGCCTGTCTATGTTACGGAGAAATCTTTCATCAAAGTCAAAGTCAAATTATTTATTTCAGTTAAGCACATAATAATATGAGGCACTTTAGAACGTCAAAATTTACAAAAAAATTGAATTGATTCTAGTTGCCCCTTCGAAAAGTTAGTTTCGTATGGAGAAGAATAGGCATGAAACTCCATCGTTACTCTTTTAAAAATGTTTTACAATGGTTTGTTGCAGTACATTAATTATATGATTGTATGTGAAGACGATGCACCTAGAAAAAAATTACTATACCTTAATATGTAAAAAGAATTAAAAATTAAGCAATAAAAAATAACTTAATTAGATAGATAGATAGATAAAACATTTATTCAGTGCACACAAAAGACAGCACAACACACAATAACACAAACAAAATAATAGATAACAACTTAAAAGAATTAAAAAAGAAAAAACAATAGAACAATGGGGGATAATTATGAGATAGATACATGGTGCTCACATATTTACAAACATTGTAAAAGTAAAGGTTTTCCTAAAAAAATTAAATAGGTAATCACAGAATGTTAAATCAATATCATAAAAATAACAAATCATACAATTAAAATAGCAACCAGTTTGATTTTCTCTAGACCCCAGATTGTCTTATGGAGCTGGGCCAGCATATTTCCAAAGCATCCTGGATATAATCCTCTAACTTGTAATATGCTTGTTTACAAAGTGTACTTTTAATAATCTGACTAACTAATTGCGTAACGCACTATAAATCAAATTCTGAAGGATATCGCTAAACCATTGCAACATTTCGAAAAAAAAAATCATCGTAAATGACGCAATGAATGTTGTTGATCTGTCAAATTTAAACCCATTGCTAATAGTGTTCCGCAATTACCCCGCTGTTCCTATGTCCCTTGCACCTTCACATATTGTTTAATGAACCAAGAACACATTACTAAGTAACATCTCAAACCATAAGAAAAAAAAAATATATATATATAAGATACAACGTTTACAGTTTATCTTAAATCTACGTCAAGTTCACAATGATTTGTGCCTGAACTAGGAAAACCTGTGTTTCAGGCGATTGGAGGTAACTTTAGTTGACATAGTAATCACATAGCTTAATAATGTTTTTGGTAAAAAGGTATTTATAAAAATTATAGTATCTTAACCTAGCTAACTAATTAAATAAAATAAAAAATACTGTACGAACAATATTTACTTTAGCACAAGTAATAACTTCTCTGTATCTTCATAGGACATAGTTTGCAGAGCTTCCTTATGGATTAACAAACAACAATAAAGTGAAATAATTGTTGCTAAAATAAATAAATAAAAATAAATAAATACATTTTTATTTTAGTTAACTTTACAAACTTCTACAATATTTAATCTTACATAGAGGCGTCTTTTAAGTATAAAAATAATTATACTTTTAGGAATAACCTCTATCAATCTTAGTCACAAGACATTCCTCTACTACTTTTTGTTTGAAGGACGGTCAATTCGGTCACCGATATTCGCTCGTTTGTTTAGTAAAATAGTAATAGATAAATATTTCGCTAATTACCCTCGTTGTTAATTTTGTTGTTTAATAATTAAGAACTTAAGCTTGTTTTAGTTTTTAGGGTTCCGTACCAAAAGGGTAAAACGGGAACCCTATTACTATTTGCCGCTATAACAAAAAATACTAAATACTGAATAAAATAAATATTTAAGGGGGCTCCCATACAACAAACGTGATTTTTTTTTCTCGTTTTTGCTCTATATTGATAACGGCAACAGGTAGAAGCTTGAAATATTCACAGAATATTTAGTTATATATTCACTTTAAAAATAAATAATTAAATTAAAATAAAACAAATATTTGAGGGGGGCTCCCATACAACAAACGTGATTTTTTGCCATTTTTATAGATAATGGTACGGAACCCTTCGTGCTCGAGTTCGACTCGCACTTGGCCAGTTTTTTAAATTATGTGGTCGTTGATTTTGGTGCACGATAAAACTCGAATGAGTTTATGTTTGCATGTACTAAGAATGTAAGTGTACTTTGAATGAATAAATAAAAAAAAGTGGTCCATCCTCAAGGCAGCCCTTGACTTGTTATCTCATAATATCTATAGCATAACCAGCCTATAATGTTCCCCCTGCTGGGACACAGGCCTCCTCGCTTCGAGAGGGACTGGGCTGTAATCTACCACGCGGGCCCAATGCGGGTTGGTAAATGTCACATGTCTTTGAATTGTTGGTTCTCGGGCATGCCGGTTTCCTCACGACGTTTTCCTTCACCGTTTTGAGAGCAGTGGTGATGAAATCATTTACACAAAGTAAAGCGCCTGCCTGGGTTCGAACCCACGACCTATGACTCGTAAGTCAGGGCCGTTACCACTGAGCCACCACTGCTCTATCTATTTAATATCTATAATATTAGCTAATGTTTGTTGCATATTTAGATCTCAAACGAGGTATAAAATAGATTAATTGATTCTCTTCTAATCTAACTTCTGCTGATTGCCTCGTTGGTATGGTGAACGCAAGCTCTACTGTTGAGCATGAGGTCCTGGGTTTGATTTCCTGGTCGGGCAGTGTTATTGGGTTTTCCATTAGGGTTTTGTCAGTAGCAGCGTGGAGTCCAGATTTTTGCCCGGTCGATGGCAATAGATTCGCCTCCTATTCCATGGGACTTAAAAATAATTGACGAAATATGGATGTATGTACTATAGGTACGCCTCTGCCAAACCCTTTGGGGATTACAGGCGTGATGTCTTTGAATCTGATTCAGTAGCCAAAACAAGGATTTCCTCAAAATCATTTTCGGCAAACATTTGTTCAGATTCGGAATAGTTCATCATCATCGTTTCAGCCGAAAGACGTCCACTGCTGGATATACGCCTCCCCCAAAGGGGGGGTTTGCCATAATCACCACGCTTGGCAGGCGGGTTGGCGATCGCAGTATGGTGTTAAAATGCATAGAGAACGCTGCTGCCCGTTGTCTAGTAAGTCCCTTAGTCGCTTTTTACGACACCCACGGGAAGAAATAGGATGGCGCTATCCTTTACGTCCGGCACCACATGGTACGGAATAGTTGAACGCTCAGAATTGTAAATAAGTGTATGTATGAACATTAATGAATTTAAAAGTGTGAAAATAATTTACGTCTTTATAAATTATTCATAATTAATATTATGTAAAGTACAACGGCATAGCAACCTTCTAACATTGAAAATATTCATATATAAAAGTACACATTACACTGGTTATTGACTTCAAATAAGTACGTTAAATAATTATAGTTTAAACAAAACCAATACATTATGACACCGGATCCCTTTTAATTATTATTTTAGTTTGTGTAATTACAACATTTTCAATATTTATACAAATATATCGTGGTTTTACCATCTACGTCATTATGTGCATATATTGGTTTATAAAATATTGTATAGCCCTGTATTGAATACATAATGCATCTTTTAACATGTATATTATGTTAATTAAGATGTTTTAAATTACTTAAGTAGTGGGTGTGGTTAGCCGTCATAGGTAATTATTACAATAAGTTGATGATAACATTTTCAAACCCTTGCTTCCAATTGTTGAAATATCAAGTCTATGTTAGGGGCGCCGTAGCATGCGTAGTTCATACAAACGTAATACCAAAATAATTTGTAAATCAAACATATTCTTAAGGTAGTGTGTATTGTTTAAACTGCTATTGTTTAGTGGCGCCATAATTATAAGGTGAGGAAAAAAAATACTATAATAAATAGATAGATATACAAAAAAATACACAGTCGTATATTAGTTTTTTTTATGAATAATAATTAAACGACAGTGAATGGAACACTCATATTAATTGAGAAAGTCCGTAGTGTATTACTTACGTAGATCATTTTTAATGTTATTATTTACTATGTTAAACAAAATAATTGTTATTGAATTATATTTTATGTGTCTGACAAATTATTTGACTTGTTATTAGTACACTCATATTAAGGGGGATGCGCTATGGTAGACCGCGAAATTCGAATTTTATTACGTTTTTTGCAATTTGCAGGTCAGTAACACGTTGTATGTTGATCGTATTATGATTCGCGGCCATAACCAATATGGCTTTACAGAATTATAATCATTCGAATCAGCATTACAACTCCCTAAGTTCAAAAAATCCTACTGAATGAATATTTCAGAAATTCAGTAAGATTTTTTGAAGAGAGTTAGTTGTATTGCCGATTCTAATGATTATAATTCTATAGAGCCGTATTGTTTATGGCCGCGAATCATAATACGATCGACATCAACGTGTTACAGACCTGAAAATTGCAAAACACGTTGGAATATTTGAATTTCGCGGGCTACCTTAGCGCATCCCCCTTAACCTGTAAGTGCGATATAAATAAAATAAAAAACGATTTCAGTTTCCATCAAACTGCTTTTTTTTGAAATGTTGAGTGTAGAGCACAACCTCAACGCTTCGCATACGAGGCGTGCAATACAGTCCGTCTGGTTTTCCGTTCGTATATTATGTTTACAGTAGGTATTCGTTTCGGTTCAACATTGCCACACGTTCAAACCAATATGACGTAGTGATCTTTCTGATTTGTTTACCCACTACCCATATGTACTAATTGAACGTGTATACAAAAAATCCAGATGTTTCGTGAATTTCCCACTCTCTAAGATTTGTTTTGATATTGAGCTGGTACGTGAAAACCGAAATGAAGAAATCAACTAAAACATCAATCTTGGTCTAGCGTGGTACTGTAATGTTACTTCACGACTTTTTGTCTACCGTTTCTGGGGCTTTCTGTGAGAGGGAGCGGGCCTCTCGACACTAACAAGAAACTTTTTCGTCCATTTACAACGACACCATAGACTCATTCAAACTTTTTTCCACCCACAGGCATAGACAACGCCACCTGCACCTTCGGCTCTCTGGTTTCCTTCAAGAAGGGCAGCAAGCCTCGTCACTTAGACATAAAGATGGACCTGCGGGTCCTGCTGGTGGACTCTCGCGTCTCCAGGGAAACCAGAGCCCTGGTGGTGAAGGTCGCAGCTTTGAGGCAGAGGAACACGGCCGCAGTGGACCATATCATGGATGCATGTGATCATGTTGCTCATACAGCCACACAGGTTGGTTACATTACAGGTGTTGTTTTTACTGAGCGATAAATATAAGATGTTTTATTTCTGATTAGTTACATCCAACCTTCACTCATTTCCATCGTTTCGCCTGCAAAGAGATGGCGCCCCATGTTGCAATAGGTTTCTGTGATTAGTGACATTTCATGTCGGTATACAATGCCCCCGAGTTTCATTATCCTTTTATTCAAGACTTGCAATATTAAAGTCGATAAAATATACAAGATAGTATACTTACCTTGAATATAAATCGCACATATAACAGTAAGCAAGTGTCCAAACGTTTGTTTCTATTAGACAAAATGACGGCGCGTAATTTGCAGATAAATTAATACGTAAGTGTTGCATTGACAGGTTGCTTACCTCGCAAACAACCCGTTCCCCTCAGTCAGATACAACTTGCGTAGTATCGTATACATTGACACACTGGGCTATTTTAATCCTAGGACCGGCTTCTTAGATTATACGATTTACTATGCAAAGAACCTTATTTGTGCTACTTGTTTGCTATCAGAACTTGGAACAGGGGCCCTAAAATGGATGCTTTGACAGAATCATAATATGATCTGCGTACAATTCATACATCCCGCAATTCATTTGTTTGACAGCTGCTATTTGACATTAGACTTCAATAAAGCAAAACATAATTTGTGGACCATTTTACAGAAAACTCCATACAAAACTGTCAAACAGATGAATTGCGGGATATGAATTGTACGCAGATCATATTATGATTCTGCCAAAACGTCCATTTTAGAAGTTAGAAAGTTCTTATTTGTATTTTGATAAAGTCTACAATTGTGGACTTAATTAATTACCCGAATGGAACGTGTTTACTTATGATATTTTATCATCAATTTTTTTTAAATATAATCGTCGTGTCTTTTACACGTCAATTATGTTTTGTACAAACCTACTTACAGAAATAAATCATTTATCATATCTTTCTTTATTTCTAGGTTTTGGAAAAACTATCCAGTGGCAAGTGTGAAATTGATTCTGAAGCAGAATACCAGCATTTAGCAGTAAGTAACTTTTGTCATTCTTAAATACCATCATCTATTTTACGGTAAATGGAATTTACTCTTAAATACTCATTTAACTTCAGAAATAAATTTTCCCCGTAATTCGATAGGTTCAAATGGACAAATTAAAAGAGGCATTAAACTCAATGGCACTTCTTCGGAAGTCTTTATATTTATTAAACGAGCATCATTTTAACCAATACCTTCTATTCGTTATGGTATGAATCATGGCAGTATCCCACAAAATCGTGCTAAAGCAATCTATGGGAAATTTCCAACACAGCTGACATTTATGGGTCGATAGCAAGATGAATGATGGAAAGGGTTATAGCTATTTTTACAACCTAAAGTAAACTTGGTGATGTCAGCCGCACTGGCAAATATTTGTTGTGAAATACAGTGCGTACAGTGCTTCTATTTTTTTAATGTCTCTCGGCAAACTTCGTGTTTCGTCAGTCGTCGGATTTCCTTTGCACTTGGTGCAGGCCGGACGCTCTCAATCGACTTGGAAGTATATAGAGTTGTTACTACTCTTTTATAAATATATTCAATCTCAATTTGGCTAGCCTTCTTTTCCCAACTATGTTGGGGTCTGTTAAAAATGGAAGGAAAGCTGCTAATATCGGAAATGTGATGATTGCCGAGAAACAATAAGAAAATTACTCTTAATTAATTAAGAGAATCACTGGTTTAATAAAAATGTTTATCTACACCCATGCTATAAATCCTCTATAAAAGTTTCTGAAACAGTTAGCTTATTGCCAACATTAAAACAACCAGTGTCATAGTAACCATTATAACATCCAAACGAGTGTTATTATAACTTATAATGTTATACGCAACTCTTTTTCTCACTTCTCAATTCGTGGTATCTTTATGAATTTCGAAAAAAGAACATTGTCATGAACGCGCGTTTGTCTACAACAGCGCAGTAATTAAAAAACAAAAAACATATAGGTTTTTTTTTTTTTCCTTCTGGCTTCGCATGGTTTGTGCATTTAGCCAATGTCACGTTTTAGTTCTTGTATAGTATTGATGAAATGAATTATAAATGCATGATGATGATATCCCCGCCCACACCCCTTAAGTTTCAGTAAAGATGTGGCACTTTACTGAGACCTCACGCGGACTTCTTGAGAGAACTTGAAGCGAAGTTGTACTGTTTTGTTTCATTTGCCTACACTAATGCACGTTCACAAACACTTAATGGTTAATAATCCACCATTATTACACATTAATATTCGGCTAAACACAAATTTTGGAAAATTAAACAAACTGCTGAACATGACGCTTCACTTTCCCGCCAAGAAGTATCAACATATAGGTTATTAGAATTAAAGTCGTATCCCGCCATTTTCGTTTGATATAGAGGATTCATATCATGGGTGTAGATAAAGTCTTGTATGCAACTGTACATAATTAGGTAGGTATTAAAACACTTATGTGATACTATTGTCACACGAGGCGAACACATTCGTGTTTTAATACCCCTTAATAAATAACAGTTGCATAAATAACTATTCCTCAACGCATCTAAACAAACGTATTCCGATGATGAGAAAAATCATGGTAGTAAAATAGTGACGTGGGTCGTCACTATTTTACTATCATGATTTTTCTATTACAATGCGATTTTATATTATGTGCCTACATGTTGTATTTAATTTTGTAACATTACGTGCGTAAGCGCCTAGTACCTATAGCAAGAACTAAAATAGCTGTATTGTTGTTTTTGGATAATGACAAATCTGTTGTTATTTTCCGCATCGCTTGTAAGGGTTTCTCGTTAGTTGCTATGCCTACACGGATTTTAAATAAACATGAGAGTCATTATTCATCGTCGCTTTTCTAAAAAATGTGTAAAACGTGACACACTGATCATTCTTATACCTAATGGTTGAGAAAATGATCTTGACGTCTATTAGAAAGTGAGACTTTTGACTGTTTAACGGTATCAATCGCAAATGCAGCAAATACTTAAAAAAAAAAACTATTGATTATGTTTTTTTTTATCACATTCATCATCATCAGCAATAAATAAATAAATCATCATTTATTTCAGATTCATCATTATGATTACCCTACATCCTTAATTGTTAGTACAACTGCGAGCTTACAAACTAGTGTTAGTAATAATTAATAGCAATTGGTATTATTAATTTAATTAAATAATGTATAATAAAATAATAATTTAATTAAATCTAAACTATGGGTTCGGCTCCTAGTCTAACCGGATGCAGCTGAATTCCAGTATTTTACCCAGTTACTGGGTAATACGATACCCAAACTCAAACTCAAAACATTTAATTTAAAAAAATCTATTAAAGGCACTTTTGAATTGTCAGTCGGTCAGTTAGTCAGAAAGTTAAAGCTATTTGCCCATTCCAAAACGTAGATTTCTATGGAGAAGAACAGGCAAGAAACTCAAAGGACACTCATTTAAATCAGAGATATTACAAAATCCTGGGTACATTATTCTTGTTGCTTCTATAAGTGAGAACAATGTAAAAAATTAAATTACTTATTTGAAAAACAATACAAATTATAAGATTAAGTACACCACGTGAACGAAGTCGCGCTGGGCAGCTAGTTATAAATAAAGCAATATACTCGTAGATCTATTGACAAAATCATAACAATCAAGCATAGGTACACTCAAACTGCCACAGCCAGATTGATTTCGTAAATATGTTATCTGGACAGACGTCTCTTAGATTAAGCACTTACGTTCCATCGTATAACCTCGCTTCCCATTGTTTCAGGAACTATGGGACATGAACCACTGCCTGCTGTCAGCTCTGGGGGTGTCGCACGCGACGCTGGAGGTGATCCGAGCCGCCGCGCGCGCTAAGGGACTCGCCTGCAAGCTCACCGGCGCCGGTGGGGGAGGGTAAGATATCCTATCCTTACATATTTACAAATACATCGTCTCTCTGTCTGTCTATTAAGGGAACGATAACCGACTTTTAATGATTTTATACAGAAGATCACGTCTAAACGAGTAGTATTAATGATTTGAAAAAATATATGTTAAATTAGAGCATTTTCTCACTAACTTATAATAGTATAGATAAGTGAATATTTTAGATTATGTTTATATTACATAGTGAAATTAATTTGTAAAGTTATGTCTAACGCGGATAAAAAACTGAGAATGGCGCAAAATCTACCAAGCGTATTTTTATGAAACCTTCACAAATTTATAGATAATTTAATTATTGATCTTTTAGTATACGCGTTTTATTAAAATACCTTTTGTTTTGTGTATAATAAATTAATAATGTGTCAAATTGGGGACAGCGCTCCTTGGTGGGCGAGTCCTATTACTGGCTGAACGTACGACGCGTTGCGTGAGCTCAGCAGTACAGAACACGCAAGCTAACCACTCAAGGTCACTGACATATATCTGCGTCTTAAGCCTGCACTACACTACTCGCGAAGTTGATCGAAATTAAGGAGAATCCGAAGCCCGCGAAATTAAATTTTTCTTACGTTTTATGCAATTTGCAGGTCCGTGTGTCAGTGACCTCGCGAAAGTCACGCAACCAGTTTTATACAAAACTCGAATTCTTTACGTAAACAAGTTAAACACGGATATAAAAATCCATGTTTGATTGAAAAGTACCTATTTATTTTGTAAATATTATGAGATTTACAATTTTCTCAGACATTTATGTTATTTATTGAGCATTGTTTCATCTTGGATTTCATTTAACGAAAGCCGTGAAGTGACTCAATGTGCTCATTTCCATTCGTTCAAGTTTTTAAAATATGATGAATTATAATAATCATTTATACTACAATTTCTCGTATGCCAATAACATACATTAGTTGGAAAACTTAATTTAAGGTGGTTGATCTGCGGTTTTCATTGCAATCTATTCGATCAGTCCAGGATATTTAACTAGTACATCATCATTTCAGCCGAAAAACGTCCACATAGGCCTCTCCCAAAGGGGGGGGGGGGGGTTGCCATAATCGCCACGCTTGGCGGGTTGGCGATCGTAGTATGGTGTTAAATGCATAGAGAATGCTGCTGCCCATTCTCTAGTAAGTCCCTTAGTAGCCTTTTACGACACCCACGGGTAGAAATAGGATGGTGCTATTCTTTACGTCCGGCACCACATAGAAGTAGTAGTACATCACTGAAATATAATTGCAACCAGCTGTTGCCCGTGAGTCTGTTTGCAAACAAACATCACTCGTTTTGACCCGTTAAGAGAGAAGTTTCGAGAAATTCTTTCTTAGTGCAATTAATCTTCAATTGTTTCTGTCAACTGTTTCATTCGTAGGAATAACCGTTTTAATCTCAACCATCTTTGTTACAGATACGCAATGGTATTAATCCCGCCGACAACGCCTCGCTCCATAGTAGACTCCCTCTGCGGTGAACTCTTGGAAAATGGCTTCCGAGTGAAAGAGACGCGTCTAGGCGGGTCTGGCGTCTCCATAGAGATGTGACATCGCGCGCCCGGCAAACGCCCGCGCATCGCATAGCCACGGTCACACTCTTTATGCTACATTATTTAAAAAATCAAACAAGTGTCGCACGACAGTTGCGCCACAGTCGCGCGATTTTTCAACGATTCTCGTGCGACACTTGCTTTGCTTATGGCACCGATTAGTAGTTTTTAGTAAGCCAGTTGTATAATCAAGTTATTGCTTGTTTTACAACTGACGGACTGTCCATTGGGAAGGGAAGGGATTCGGTTTGCGTCATGTACCTGGGTACGTTTAGAATGTTTGTAGGCACTACAACTACAGTATTATTTGCTGGAGTAGGTCGGGAAGAGGGTTATAGTGTTCCAATGTGCAATGATTGAGTGGCTGTTGTATTCCTCATGAATCTCTTTTGTAGATTCAAGGAAAAAGAAAAACTGACGCTTGAATCAATGAAATCGGCTATTCTGATATAGCCTTTATAGAATTAATATTTAATTCAACACTGCGAGTTTACAAACTCAAATGAGAGTGAATTGAAGTACTGGATGTGTGTACGATATGTGTATTTCCAGTTTATGATGGAAAGTACATTTTTGAAGGTCTGTGTAAACTATCATGCTTGATATTTTCTACCTCCAAAACTTTTTTAGGGCTTGTGCACACTTACTTTTTTGTGTCGCCACAGTTGCGCAACACTCCATTGCTGGAAATTATATTTTATGTAAAAAGAGGTATTTATGCGGCACTGTAAATAATGTAAAATTTTAATGTCATACTAAAGATGACACGTGGAAGTAGGACGGCGTGTCGTAATTATCGGAAGCGAAAGAGACAATCATATGTTGCTTCCATTGACGCCGGCATGACACTGAGGTCTAGCCGAGTATTAACGTGCCTCTTGTGGAGTACGTATAAGCTATCTACCTCCTTTTACTTATAATTGATTGCGGGGTTATGAGTGTGAGGGAAGGATTATGAATATTTTTGCACATTTATGCAACTGTAGCGCAACTGTTTGACTCCAAAAAAATGTCTGCATAAACCCTTAACATCTTGCATTTGAACTTATCGCAAGTTTCAAGAGAATTATCATGTCTTATTGACTCTAAAATATTGTTATAGTATATCTATCGACAGGTTGTATTTATATAATATTTAGGTACACAGTACAATACGTAATTATTTTTATAATACTTCAAAATTGTCATTGCTACGACGTGAAAAATTGTCATCGAATTTTTTTAAACCGTTTTTTGTAATTTTGTTTGTTTTCATTACATCGCCCGGTCATTATAAATAAAATTAGTACTTCGGTAGGTACGGGGATCTTGTCTAAATCGTATTTTTTACTGAGAATGATTACCTCCTTTGTTTATGTACATTATTATAAATTATAAAAAGGATAATTATTATTTTCAATAACAAAAAGGTAAATGAGAGAAAAGTAAAAATAATAACATCTAAAGATACCAACATTATTAATTAAACAAATGATGGTTTGATTCACACAAGTTACATAAAATAAATCCAACGCATTTTCTTGTTCGTGGCTAATTTGGACTTTACGTCGAAATACTTCGGTTCCAATTATTTTATTAATTATGATTATAAATATGATTATGTTTATTATAAAATAATAATTATTTTATTAGTTTAATTCTCTATAGTACCCACCTTTTTTCTTCGCATAATTTATTATTACGGGTGTTTAATGTAGTAATTTTGTGGACTCAAACTGCCATTTTTATTATTATTTTAAGTGTTGTTTTAATAATTTATAACATGTATTCTTTTCAAAACCCTGTTCTCATAAAACTTTATAATTAAAAATAGTTCTGAAGGCTTAAAATGGCTTTCTGAATCCACAAATTAAATCGTTTTACATGTGAGTAATAATTTCTAAATATATTGTCATATAAATAGTGTCCTTATTATTATAATACATTTAAATTAAATGAAGTTGGATTATTTGTAAAAAATAAAAATCTATTAATGATTAATATCATGTATGTCGTTATTCATAAATTACGTTTAAAATTAAAAAACTCAAAAGTTTCGCATATTTTGAACAATCCCAGTATTGCGTGAAATAATTATTATGTTGCTAATGTCTGAAATTATTTTATTCACTACAAGTGCTAACGCGGCCAAATTATAATTTACTCAACGCCGGAAAACAGTCTGATTTACTTACTTTTATAATAATGCACACATCGCAAGAAAAGAATATTTAAGTATATAGCTTCTATATAATGTTAATATAAAAAAAAAATATCGGTGTATGCATGATTGTCACTCAGTTGCAGAAACGATCTTTAAATTTTAAAGACTACATTAAACACTAATGTAGCATTAAATCATTGCACAAAACCATTTTTTATTTTATTTTAATGCTCCATTAAATTTAACTAATGAAATGTCAAACCTAATGAAACCGGCCATTTTAAACACTTTTACGTTGCACGTAACTTCATTAGCGCCCATTAGCAGGTGGTGAACTTTAAGTTTGACATTTCAGATTTTTTAATTTTAATGGGCCGAAAAGCATCCATTAAAGAGCAACATTAGTGTTTTCTACGGTACTTGAATGCATTTCTGTAATTGAAAGATGTCTTTAACCAGTCTTTCGTCATTATCTGATTCTTATTTAATAGATTTAGGTACCTCGCCGTCGAATCCCAGACCGAGTGAATTTATTTTTAAAACATGATGGAGAAGAGTTTCGTGTAAGGTATAGAATTTCCAAGGAGGCATTTCTTCAAATTTGTAACCTACTTGATTAAGATTTAGAACCAGTGACGCAAAGAAATAAATCCATTAATGAACTTACACAGCTTTTAATATTTTTGAGATTTTTCGCCACTGGATCTTTCCAGAAAGTATTGGGTGATTTAATAAACATAAATAAATCAACAGTTTGTCGGAAACAGGTTGGGTCGGGTTATTTGTCAGTTTGTTTATACAAAAAGTATCCCGTGAACTAGCAAAAGTAAGCCACCTCTATATTAAAATGCCAGACCGGACGGAACTACGTAGAAATTGATGGATTTCCACGTGTGGCAGGAGCTCTAGACTGCATACATGTTAAAATTATTAGAATAAGGGGGATGCGCTAAGGTAGCCCACGAAATTCAAATTTTATTACCTTTTTTGTAATTTGCAGGTCAGTAACACATTGTATGTTGATCTAATTATGATTCGCGACCATAACCAATATGGCTTTACAGAATTAATCATTAGAATATGAATCAGAAGTATAAAATTTGCAAAAAACGTTGGTAAATTTGAATTTCGCGGGCTACCTTAGCGTATACACCTTAAACCAGATTATTTAAACTAGACTAAACCACAGAGTACACTGAATACACATAAATCAACTACATTTACTATATTTTATGCTAAAATTGTGGTGTACTTGTACGTACGGATAATATCAGAACGCAAATGTTCACTCTTTTCGTTCAATATGGTAATTTGTTCCTGGCAATATTGTTTAAAGTCTTCTTTAACTAAAGTGACATTAAAAATGTCTAATGCCATCTAAAATTTGTTTGTGCAACTTCATTAAAGTAATGAATTCATTAGCGATAATGCTGCTTTATGTAATGAAGTGTTAATGGTGAGCTTTCTGCAACTGAGTGTAAGTCAATCGAGACTTAATTAAAACTGTATATCATACGCCTGTCTTCCATGAGACTGCTTATTCGTTATTATTCCAGTGTAATTGTGATAAAACTAATATATCTGATTATTTGTCTTCACTGACGCTTATGTAATAACACCTTTTTGGTACGGGGCCAGTGTTGCTATCTGTTAAAAAGTCTCTTACTCCCCGTTTTTGATTTTATGTATAAATTGATCGTAATTAGTTTCACGGAAAATTGGCAACACTTGAGATAAATCTTTGTCTCACAATAGGACATTCCTAAAATATCAAAAGATTTCAATCTTGGGTATTAGCGTTTCATAATAGTTATTATTTAATTACATTATGTAGGTATGTGTTTATAATGTCGCGCTCAATAATTTAGTGTTAATTGGTGCTGAATAAAATAATGAAAAATGTATTTTAGAAAAGTTGAGTAAATAAAAAGTTTAGTAATTTTGGAAACAGAATAAAATGTTTGAATATTAGACAATCTTTTATTTATAACTATATCAACTACACAATCATCAGCATAGCTATTCACAAACGTACGATACGCTTCCGTGCCGAATCGAACATCAATCAATGATTGATTCCTTTTTCGGCACATTCCTTTTTGGACATATTCCGTTTTCGGCATATTCTTGTTTCGGCAAATTCCGTTTTCGGCATAAATCATTATAAACAACAAAGTATCATTATTCTGAAATTTTTAATTGCCTAGGGCTATTTACTAATATACTTACCCACAACAGATACCTAATACAAGGTAGACGGCAATTAAATAGTAAGGTAATTTTTGTAATGAGGATCTTATTAATTGAAGAGCATATTAGGCTTTGCCAACTTTTATAAAAGACGGCAAGCATAAGCATATGAATTTAGATACCTAGTTGGTTATCATCATTAGTTAGTTGGCCAATTATTTTAAGTAATCAGTGTAGGTACTGTTTAATTTTTGTCTTTTATTTCTATTGATTTAAATATAATATTTTACTAATAAATATTATTTTATTTTATTACGCAAGCAAAGTCACAAGTATTTCATAGTATCATTTATTTACTAAAATGTACCGAAACAAGAATATGCCGAAAACGGAATATGTCCAAAAAGGAATGTGCCGAAAAAGGAATCAATCCAATCAATGTTATCAAAAGAGTCCTAATAGAGGCTGTTCACAAATCGAAAACTCGAAAATTTCGTCAGTTTGAATCAAATAGACGACCGCCATTCTTCCGAGAGCTATTTGCTGTCGGGGGCAAAGCAGGTTAGTGATTGAAAATGTGTCATTTTCGATTCGACAACCTGTCGTGTGGTTGTGAATAGCTATGCTGATCTTCTTATAGACTTTTTCCTACTCCAGGGTAAAAAAAAAAAAAAAAAACTAAATACATTAATTCCCACCTACTACATCCAGATGCAGCATGAGCGTTTAATAAAAAGCAAGGCATGTACTTAAAAGTGCATTTATTCATAATAAATTAACACATCTTTACAACTACAGTTGCATGTCAACAAAGTGAGTTCTAAAACATTACCATAAAGCCGGTGTCGCAATTAATACTGCTAGACGAAATTGAATCTTGCCGCCTTACAAATAAGACTTCACTCTGACTTAAATTATTTTACAATGGTGGAGGCGCCTCAATTCAAAACTAATATTTATAGTTCGATCACAGTTCTAATCTCAAAGCATGATACTTAATTTATTACTGAAAAAAACTGAATAGAAAAGATGATTTGAACATTTTGTAAATAAATGGAAGACAAATAAACTTTTTTTTTTGATAAGGTGTTTTGATAAGTATTACTTCTTGTTACTACTTACTTTGAAATATGTATCCCTTCATAAAAATAAACTTTTTCTAGGAATAGAATGGAATGAAATGAATGATTAGAAATATTTGGAAAAGACAAAGTAAATATTCGAACATAAAGCGAGAAATACCTTTGACTTATAAAACCCTGCATCTTCTACATTCTAATATAGCAAGTAACCAAAACTTAATAAAATAGTCGACTGGCCATCTATACACTTGTGTTGCTAGTTAAAAGTTAAAACTAAAGGTATTACAATTTTTTTTACGTACAATTCTATTTTATATGGACTTGGACAATCAATGAGCTATTTATATAAGTAAATAATAAAGACAGGACATGCGATAGTAGCTCCCTCTGTGCGGTTTATACAATAGGTAAATCCAGAAAATGCAAATCAAGATCAGTTTTTCACAAATGAAATTCAAATTCCAAGCTTTGGCGAATATTGCAATACAGTTTTGCAAAACCCGCACTGGATCCACGCAATGGATTCAATCAATTGGCTTTTACCTGTCAGCACCCGTTTCCACGGCGATTTTAGATCGCGCACTGATTTTCAACGGACTGCCAGCGTCGAAAATTGAAAATCTAACAGTGTATTTTTTGACACGCTGGGATGCACGACTATTAATGCTCGGGTTAACACCTACCCCCTTATTACAAAACAAGGCTTTAAACCTGGGTCTGATAGACCCAGGTAAAACATGGAGCCATTATTGAATATCGAACATTATTCCGACTATGGTAAAGTTCCTAAACACAAAACTGACAACTTAGTACGAGTACTGAACTAAGTTTTCAGTTTTGTATACAGAACGGTATTTCAATCACTGTTACGTTCTTATTACAAAAACTAGCTCCATGGTTTATGCCATGTCAAAATATAAATCTTGTTTTGTAATAAGGCGGTTAGAGTTTAAAATCCAGTGAGTCCCAGCTGTGAGAACATTAATTACAAGCTGATTATGTAATGCCTTTAATAATATTCGCTAAAGCTTTATGTGACCACATAATAAGCGAAGTAGCAGACTTTAACGCTTATTCTAACATTAAACTATTAATTGTCTAGCTAACTCCGACATGGAACATACAAGCGAAAGCACCATTTAATATCATATCTCCTTCGCGTCACTCTAGTGTCTAAATGAAACAATTTATGAGCGAATACATTAAGGGTCTGTTCCACCACATTCGGATATGCAATAGGCACTAATAGATAAATTCAATGAAACAGTTTGGGACTTGTAACTCTCTTATCTGCGTGGTTCTTTCCTCAAAAGACTATTTAGGACACCAATCTACATGGTCATGACATGATCTGACCAAAAAGATGTCTGGACTTTAAAAGAGACTGTGATCTCTGAGTTTGTTTCGGCCTTAGTTCTCAGAGTAGTCGGATAGGAAACGCCGACCTCATAGACAGGGTTATTTTTAAAACGTCAATAACCTCTTATGGGGTAAATGTACTCATCATTATGAACAACTTTTACTATGGGACCAAACCTGGAATCGCGAAAAAAAATCAGCTGTTCCCTACATTTTAACGAATTATTCAAACATAAATGTAGGGAACAGCTCTATAATACGTCATTGGGAACAGCTAGTTTTTTTTTCGCGATTTCAGTTTTGGTCCCATAGTAAAAGTTTTTCATAATGATGAGTACCTACAATGACCCCTTAAGAGGTTATTGACGTTTTAAAAATAACCCTGTAGTTTTTAAAATATGATTGACGAGTTATCTGCCATTAATTTCTTCATTTGTCCGAAGGTGGTGAAAAACGCCACAAAATATAATTATCTTAGAATGTTCTAGTTTTGGATGAGGGGAGCGATAAATTTCTACAACACTTATGTAACATTATTTCAATATTTACAGAGATTTCTTATCTTGTGGTATTATAAGGGTTGAAGACACATCTAGATGTAAAAATGAGTGGGATGATCCTCGTAGAATACTTTGTATTGGTTGTTTGAAATATACCTACTAAAATTGTCAAAAAATAATAGGCCCGTTTTGACATTTAATTTGAATCGATTTATCGTGAGTATCGAGTAGGTACCAAGTCGTATGGTGACTTCACTAGTTACGTCGTGATGGTCAATCGCGACGTATTCAAGTTAAATTTCAAAACGGGCCTATTACTTAATTTTTGACAACTATAATATCACATCGACATAATTATGTCAACTTGGTGACAAAGTACCCTTGACTGACCAGAATAATAAGGTATGTAACTCCTTTATCATGCCTTCACCCTAATTGTATAATATAATTTTAGTGATTAGTAACGTACGTATTCGGTAAATTTTAAACACTCATATTTTTATCATTATAGCATCTAAGTAAGTATTTTTATATCGGTAGACATTTATCATCCATATTCATAATCTGAAATTCGGTTTAAGTATCTATTGTTTTTCATTTGATTTTATAATTAGTTTTGCGCAATCAATATTAAACATTCAATTGATTAATACTTTAAACACCTAATATTTCGATTTTAATTATTACAATTTCGCTTAATTATATTAATAAATAAGAACAAAAATAAAATATTGTAACTACACATAAAAAAAAATATATACAGGATTATTTTTATAACGTCAATAACCTCTTAAGGGGTCATTGTACTCATCATTATGAATCAGCTGTTCCCTACATTTTAACCAATTATTCGAACATAAATGTAGGGACCAGCCTTTTTTTTTCGCGATTTCTGGTTTGGTCTGATAGTAAAAGTTGTTCATAATGATGAGTACAATGACCCCTTAAGAGGTTATTGACGTTTTAAAAATAACCCTGTATACACGTTCTGAAATAGTTAATGTAATACTGAGCAGCCAAAATAAAGAAAAAATCACAATTACATTTTTGGTGAAAATGTAAATAACATAAAATAAGTAAAGCGTACCTATAAATAATTCGATTTATGGTCCATATTTTTAGTTATCACACTAAATGACTATTTCTCTATTTTATTTACAACTCTTCAAGGTTAAGAAATGGGTCCTAAACAATGACGTATTATAAATAGACGCGTAATACACGAACATTGTGCACTCAAAAACAGCGTAAGCCTTGATTGTAGCTACATACTTGCTTAAAATCATACAGCGCGTGAAGAAAAGGAAAGACCTATACCGATATCTGTTGTTAGAAAGAGATGAACACACACATTTAGTTACGTCACTAGCTGCTGCACGTTCATTGGCACGTTCGTAATAATAATAATTATTATTGTAAATGTCAGGCAATTGCCTGGCATTTACTTTGCCATTATTGAGCGCAGGTAACACATCTAAAGGTAATACATCATTGGTCCTAAAGCGCAAGCGGCACTACTCTAATCATTTTCGAATTACGAATTATTTATTCCGAAATTACTTTTTAATTTCGAAATAAGACTATCTATGAAAATTCGAAGGTAAAAGGTTAGTCCGCCTTTGCTACCGCCCGTGGTAATGAATCAGTGTATAATTACAGTTATGGAAGATATCTTGCGTAATAAATATATTTAATGCCAGTACTAGGGCCTAAAATGGACGCTTTGGCAGAATCATAATATGATCTGCGTACAATTCATACATCCCGCAATTCATCTGTTTGACAGCTGCTATTTGACATTAGACTGCATTATAGCAATTCTTAATTGTGGATCATTTTACGAAACTCCTTAAAAAACTGTCAAACAGATGTTTGACAGGAGTCTCGTTTCGTTTCGATTGTCAGAATTGCGGGATATGAATTGTACGCAGATCATACTATGATTCTGCCAAGATTTTAGGCCCCCTGTTTCATAATCGAATCTTCAGTTACTCTGTTCTTACATAGGTAATTATTGTTCAATACATAATGGCAAATGAAACAAAATGGCTTTAAACCTCTTTGGCAATACCTACTTATCTATAAAGACCTAGGTACTTATAATACTGTACCTAACTACTGTATAAATAATTTGATCTCTTTAAGCATCGTTATTTTTAGATTGCCAACTTTAATACTAGCGTTCAAACCATAATAAATAATTCAAATAAATCATCACTTTTCATTATTGATAGAGTTTTCATAATTTTATGCCTTTACCGTTTTGTTTACAGGAGCTGACCATTTTTAATACTTTTCTACCTAACCTACGAAGGCGATTCATTCATAATATCATTAAATTGTCGACTCCACAATTTATTATAATACAGTCATTGTAACATGACGATTATTTATTAATTAACTTTATAATCAACATGGGTAGACATATGGTTAGTAAAACAATTAAATTACATAAAATGTACTTTAGCAAAATTATGCTTAGTTCATTTGATAGACGAATACAACCAAAATTAACACAACCCTAAAATAAAAAATATTTTAAAATAAACTTAACGTTCATCATTAGTCAAATCCTAACTGTATTCATTAGACGATAAAGTCTGTGACTCAGCCTTTCACTCATACACGTAATGTGAGAATGAGATGCGAATAGTAAAGCTGCCATTTCTACAAAATCAACGGGTTACAGGATTGATACTCGATATTCCACAAAGCCAGGTAATTTTGTTTATATTATTATCAACCAGAAATATTTCTAGACTAAATGAGAAAGTCTAGTTTTTCTATTCACACATTTACTGCCTGTACAGTCGAATTACACCCTCATAATTAATTTAATAAAATTCTATCACAGATGTTAAACTAATTCAGAATATAATTATTAATTTAGTATATTATTCGGTAATAATGTCCTAACTGGCAGAGTATTAGTAATAGCTGGCGGGTAAGGGATGCAACTAACTACAACAATTAGGTACGCATTTTACATAGAATTCCTACGAGAAAATCCTTAAAACAACAATTTGGAGTACACACATTGATGTATTAAAAGTGGAAGATACGGGACTTAGCAACAGCGCCTGGTCCTATCAAACTAAGTGATGGCCCGTAGATAGCACTCAGTCGCGCACGGGATATCGTTGATCAAAGAGCTCCGTATTTACAGTTTTTTTTTGTGATAAATACGCATCAAAATTACTACTTGTGCGGCTAAACAGTGTTTTAATAATACAAGGAAGAAAAATAAGACACACGGGATTACTTACCACTCGTATGTACAGCCAAAAATGCTAATTTGTTGAAAGTTATAATAACATGTAATGTTTGCTTCGCCATGTTTGTGAGAGCGAGATAGATATTACAAACATGCGTGAGAGACACGATACGCACATAATGCGCGAGTTGCGAGACAGACTTATTGGCGACGAGTACTCTATACGACGAGTACAGAAACATTCGGCAGCTAACGCGATTTCGCTCGCACGACAGCTTCGCCTCCTATCTCTGTTCTTGTCTATCGGTAACTGCAGGTTTGCGACTGTGATCACACTGATCACAGATGTGTGAGTTTTGGTGCTGACTGAATGCGATGTTAGCGCGTAACATATCTTCCTCCTTTTAATATATCAATGAGTACACATAAATATAAATCATGACTTGTCTTAATCCTTGATTAATTAACAATAAAAATGGAATTTGTTTGGTATTCCATTCACTTGATTCAGCTTTACAAAATACATTTTCTTGTTCAATTAGAATTAAAAACTATAAAACTATGGAATAGTTCGTTCTGATACATTCACAAACAAATCACTGCATTAAACGTCAAATCCAATCTGTCAAATCCATAAACAAAAGTTTTTTTTCCGTACCCCGACAGTTATGTTTGTTCAGCGTCCTGTACCCTTGGTCAAGCGTGGAGCCAGCTCAGGGCCCATCCTCAAAAGGCCCATCATAAGCTCTTGAGTGCGTCCCAGATGAACATTAGCCTGTGGTACAGAGCTAATTGTATTATGTTCTACAACTGGTAGCCTGTCCTCACCTGATGGTTATTCTCACTTTCGGGCTGGTGGATGAGGGGCGGGGAGAGGGGGTCTTCGCTTGATGTTATTGTCGTTGACGGTGGAACACCTGGAGACATAAAACGGGTCATCTAAAAAAAACAGTTTGCGATTGACATCACGTGATCAAATAACACTGGGTCTCTACGTCTCGTATCGCATGATCGGGACATTTTATGCGTGCTTTAGCCATCAAAATAGCCTCCTAAGGCCGCTTATAGACGCCCGTTTTTTCAGTCGGACCACAGACCGTGTTTTTCATATTTGTATGAGTTGGACACCGGTCCGGCGTCCGGTGCATGTACACACATTCATTAGAAGCCATACAACACTGCGATTCCGGCAATATAAACGGTCCGTTGTCCGGTGAAAACAACAGACTACAAGCGGGCCATGCTGATAAATTAGTTTCGCACAGATACACATTTTGGTGTACTGACCTTCATTTTCATCTTCCTCTGCGAGCCACTTCTGTATATCAGTCTGGTACATTCTCCTCTGTAGTACTTCCTTCGTACGTGGACGAGACCCGATGAACGTTACCTCCACCTGCAAAGTTTGAATAATATTTTACACATTGGGTCAAAATTCTTTACATTTAAGTTTAGTGGGTTTGGTTTCAGCGCAAGATATCTCTTCTCCTTCGGCTCCCTCCCGTCTGCCGAATAAGGTTGAAAGCTGAATCGTGTAAAATGCGTTCCTCAAAATTATACAATCAGTTCGTCTTACCCCAGGTGGTAGGTTAGGCCTCAGCTCATCAGCCAGGTCGCCATTGGCACCCAACCTTTGTGATTCTTCCCAACTTGTGTGCACTTCTTCGTGTAGAAGCTTCTCCTCTGAGGATATTAATACAATCAAATCAACCAGACAGTTACTGAATACGAGTCTAGTCTTCTCAAGTTCCCTTCGCATAGTTTAAATGTTACGGGGTATCCAACTTAGCCACGTACAAAGTTAAAAGGGAAAGACCGGGAGTGCAGTGGTGGACTAAGCCTATCGGGGGCGACAAAACTAAATGCCCCCCCCTCTGTCAAGATGTGAACGTCGAAATACTTAGAGCACTCTGCCTCGAAAAAAGTTTAGGTTTTCTTTTGAGCATTGATACAGAAATAGGAGAAACTACGCGAACGCGTAGTAGTAGCACAGGTAGTAGTGCGTGATTGTCCTCCAAAGTTATTGTTAGTAGAGTTCTACTCACCGTCTCTTTTGCTGGTGCTGCGTTTGTACTGTATCCTGAATCTGAAGGCCTCCAGCACGCTCGCTACCACGATCGTCAGTACCACCATCGTGAATAGATAGAATACCTGGAATTCAAGACAGTTGAGTTAAGATTATAGCTGAGTAGTTTATTTTGGGAACATCTAAAATCAATGACTCCTTTATTGCCCTAGTGGTCGAAAACTGAGTGCGGGACCCTGAGTTCAACTCCAAGTCGAACACTGCGTTTGAGTTTTTCTAAAACAGCGCAGAACCTAGTCATGTAATGAATGGCAATAGTGTCTCCCCTCCCTTAAATGGTTCATAGCTAAGGAAATGTTGTTGCACTTTGCACCTCTGGCAGTTCAGCTGCTCAACCAACGAGGTAGATTCTAAGATCCTCTTTCTACCAAGCACTATCCCTCAGTCTCACCATAAAATAAATCCTGCTAAACTGCCCCGCGACGGTGGCATACGCGTTCATGAGAATGAACCAGTTGTTGACGACGGTCAGCTCGAAGAGCGTGACGCCGCTGGTTACGATGTTCTCGAAGTTGTTCAGATAGTAGTACCCGAGGGCCGTGGAGCTGTTCAGGGAATACTTGTAGAAGTCTTCTACGGTCGTGTTACTGAAAAAAGAGGAAGAAAGGATGTCAGACGCCCAAAAAAAAAGATTTCAGCAGTTTTGAGCAGATATTTTAAAAAGGTCCATTTATAGAAAAAAAATTAAAACCTTATTCCGAAACATATTTATTTTAAAATATAAGTAAGTATTGATTAGTTAGGATTAGTTATTGACTTTTTCTAGGTTTCTAAGGCCAGTTCAATGATGCAGAAAGCTTTTTGAAGTAAAACTTCTTTACGCACGCTTGACTTGGGGAGTAAGCTGGTGAATGCGTGACGAGAGCGTTACGGAAGCGAGCAAACGGAAGTTGAGAGGGAGATATGAGTTAGTGAAGATAGAAAGAGAGAGAGTTACGTTTCGTATATTACTGTAGGGGCAAGAGATAGGTGCGAGCACACATTTTCTTTCTCTCATAGCCAGTTGCGTTTCGTATATCTAAGACACAGTGTAGGCCTATTGTTGTAAGTATAATTAGTATTACTATTTGTAAGTTTTACTTCAGTCATGTGGTCCAAAATACCCTCGTTTTTTATTTTATTAAATCGTTAGTTAATGATAATAGTTATGCCATGCGCGAACGCTGCAAAGTTGTCCGGAGACTATCCACTCCTTTGAAGCACCCAAACCTTCAGGGTCTGAAGTGATCTGTGTCTGGAGCCTGAAGACTGATAATTGATCCTGAAGTTAATTCAAAGTATACTCACACACAGCAGTTCCTAAGATCATAGCCAGCAAACAGCTCCATCCCGATGATGGCGAAGAAGTAGTACATGACAAGCATCACGCACCCAGCTGAAGACATGAGGGGTGATAGCAGGACCAGGGTGCCAAACACGTCGCGGTAACGCTTCTTTAACTTGTACAGGCGCATCAATCTAGAAGAGAAGTTGGTTGAAGATGGGAGAGCAATGTGGAGTGAGAAAAATTAAGAAATTGGGTAGGTACTGTAAAAGTTGCCCGCAAAAGGGAATTTTACATCATGCAGGCTGGCAGAAAAATGATTCTAGTTGCGTTCGATCGCTCAGCGAATTAATAATCGGTTTCAAAATTGTAAACCAGGCGCTTGTTTATAAAAAAATTTAGTTTTGTGATGGGCCTTATAAATGAGTAAGTTCTCTTGAAATAATATACAGGGTTATTTATAAAACGGCAATAACCTCTTAACTGAAATCGCGAAAACAAAAACCAGCTGTTCCCTACATTTATGTTCGAATAATTCGTTAAAATGTAGGGAACAGCTGACTTTTTTTCGCGATTTCAGGTTTGGTCCCATAGTAAAAGTTGTTCATAATGATGAGTACAATGACCCCTTAAGAGGTTATGGACGTTTTAAAAATAACCATGTATAGCTAAAATTCAGTATTGCTTCTTTTTAGCAACGCCGAATACTTCCCGATACTGCAAAAGCGCGTAGCTCTTCTGTAGAGCTACTCGCTCTTGGAATCATGGACTAACGTAACAGTACCTTTAACTTTATAAGTTAATCCTTTTAGCTTACAGTGTATGAGCACCAAAATAGTATTAATTGCATGGTACAGTCAATGACCAGCATAAACCGACCTCTTTTCCCCTCTCCTTCTTTGTAAGAGGGGGTCTGGTAATGCAGAGCACTGACCGATACCCTAAAATCGATTTTCAGAACAACAACGTACAATGAACTCTTCATTGCACGTTGTTGTTTTGGTGAATTTTCAGTTTATTCCCGCTGGCCCCGTATGCCATAACCCCGTCACGGGGACAGCGGGACGTGATTCAATTTATTTCCCGTTTTCCCCATAACGTACGAAGTAAACCTTTTTAAATCGAAACAGTTAGGTTAGGTTAGAACTGTGACCACACAACGCACGAGCCGAGCGGGCGAAGCGAGCGGTGCCGCGGCAGCGGCCGGCGAGTGCCAGAATCATATTTTTGAATGTAAAACCAAACCACGGGGACAACGGGGAGTATTTTTAAATATTTAATTGAAGTACCGCTGTTCCCGTAGGACGGGACACGGCGTACGGGGACAACGGGAATAAACGGAATTTTCATATCTAAGATTTGTTTCAAACCGTCTTTTGTTAACTATGGACCATGACTATAGGCACCATGACTTTGTAAGACTTAATATTCTGCCGTAAGTTAAACTAAGTAACTCGAAAATTTGCAGTTTATCAAATAACACCAAAAAACACTGATAAAGCCGTAACAATAACGGCTCCAGCACATACCTCAGTGGCCTAAATATAACAACGATGAAGAGTTTAGGTGCGATGCTGAGCAGCACGGCTCCCATGAGAGCCAGCAGCGTCACGCTTAGGTCGAACACGTTCCAGCCGCTCTCCAGGTACACTTGCAGACCTGATGCCATCATGCGGAGGGCTGCTTCCATTAGGAACACTGAGGAGGGAATTGTTTTAAGGGTTATTGCAGATGTGGAAGAGTTTGGAGGCATCTTTCATGCAGCCATAGGAAAAAAATGTATGATCCTTGAAGACAGTCACTTTATAACTAGAGATCGGATATTCGGATGCATATTTACCTAAAGTACGTTTTTTCCCGGCAAAGGATACAAGTTAAGGAAACGGCTTCTTAAAATATATCTTTATTCCGGGATCGCGGGGTTTCATTAATAACAGTGTGTAGGTATACAATTTTGTATTCCGAAGTATAACAAATATTTCTTATCTATTTAGAACTAGGCAAGAATTTTGTGGAATTTTCCTCAAACCTTTTATTTTTAAATGAAATATATTTATTCGGGGATACACAGTACAAAAGAGTAGTTCTTAAAAATTCGTCAGTCCTGGAAACCAACACTTTTTCCCGTACCGAAGCGCACTCCATACTAGTCAACTCTCAAACTTTAGGTGAATATGCATCCGAATATCCGATCTCTGGTTATAACTATTCAAAAGTAATAAGGTAATGCCAAAACTGAGTAGCGCAAATTACTTTAGTCTGCGATAGTAATTTTAAATACACAGTTATAGGATAATACTACACAAACAAAAGAAATTGGGCGTGTCAAACTACATACTTACAATATTATTTCTTTTGTCCCGATTCTAGTAATAGACAACGAAGTCTTGAGGATAAATATATTAACTTACATGTAAGGAACAGCCAGGTGTCCCATGATGCGCAGAGAAGACGAGCACTATCTTGCAGGTCGCCTGCCGCTTCACACACGCGAAGAACCATCGCCACTCCATTACCAATTATTAGAGCATCTGAAACAGAACACTCGAACTTTAGACCTCCTATATTCAACATGTCCCAGAATTAACGCACAACCTGTTAAGGCGACGATAACCGACTTTTAATAATTTTATACTGTCTTCAGTATAAAATTATTAAAAGAAAAAAAGAAAATTAGTAGAAAATTTTCAAATCATTAACACTACTCGTTTAGACGTGATCTTTCACGTCTAAACGAGTAGTGTTAATGATTTGAAAATTTTCTCAATAATTTAATATGTGAATATTTTAGATTATGTTTATATTACATAGTGAAATTAATTTGTAAAGTTATGTCTAACGCGGATAAAAAACTGAGAATGGCGCAAAATCTACCAAGCATGTTTTTGTGAAACCTTCACCAATTTAAAGATAATTTAATTATTGATCTTTTAGTATAAGCGTTTTATTAAAATACCTTTTGGTTTGTGTGTAATAGATTAATAATGCGTCAAATTGGGGATAGCGCTCCTTGATGGGCGAGTCCTATTACTGGCTGAACATACGACGCGTTGCGTGAGCTCAGTACAGAACACGCAAGCTAACTACCCAGGTCACTGGCATATATCTCCGTCTTAAGGGGTCATTGTACTCATCGTAATGAACAACTTTTACAATGGGACCAAACCTGAAATCGCGAAAAAAAAGTCAGCTGTTCCCTACATTGATGTTCGAATAATTCGTCAAAATGTAGGGAACAGCTGATTTTTTTTCGCGTTTTTTTTATTTTTTCTCTTAAAATTTGTGATGGATAATTGAGCATTAATTAATCAATTAAAATCGCGAAATGCAATTTATGCACCCAACTTTACAAAACTGTGTATGCGGAAACTAACTATGCCGAGAACAGGACCCTTTTTGCTTGGACAGGTCTACAGAAGCCATTCGCTCTTCATTTTAGCAGTTTTTGAAGTTAGTTTCACGACCCATGGGTCCACTACACTAGAGAAGTTGCCTGATCATAGTTAAAGGTGACCACAAAAACTTACAGATAAGATATTCGAAGTAAGGCCACCGCACAGCCGCTGCAGCAGCCCTTCCAATCGGTTCCAGCGGGGACTGCGAGTACCACGGAGCCCGGGACTGCTGGCCTGCCCATCTTAACGCGAACACTTCGTACAGGTTCGCGAACTCGCTGCGGGAGAGCCCGCCTGATGATGACTGGTTCAGCTGCTTAAACATCAGGTACACGTCGAGACCACCTAAGGAAGAAGAACGGAGATGTTACGACTTGTACCCAATTCTATCTCTTTTGTTCATCTTCTTCCGTTGCTTTTAGATTTATAAAGTCACGTTTTTGCCAGTAGAACTTAATATTTTAAAGTAGGTATCGTATCCAGAAGGCTCATATAGCCTTGAGTTTTGCTTTCAAATTGTTCCTTTAATAATCCGAAACAAATCGTGGTGTAAAGTTTAGATTATACAGGGTCAAATTTAATTAGTTAGCGAAACTCCACAGACGTAATGGGCATCGATATCTAAACACGACAAAACAAACAAAAAAAATCTGATGTTTTTTTTCTGGGGATAATGACCGCTGGTAGTGAAGTTACTGTATTTGAAGCTGATATTTCAAATATATTATACGAAAAAAAAACAATGTATTTTTTTTTTCGTTTTATCTTATTTAGACATCAATTCTCATCACGTCTGCGGAGTTTCTCTAGCTAATTTGACCCTGTATACATGATGCTCGTTAATTCGACCTATTTTTTTAAAACTAGATACTAGAGGTATTTCCAACAAATTAAGCCCGCCAACCAGGGGCGAAAATTAATGGTTTCCGAGCTACGGAGGCTTTTAGATTATTGTTCAAATATTCAGACTGGTCACCAAAAACAAATAATTTAAAAGTAACTACTTCTCTCTCGACACTTATTTGTTATTTTTCCGACTGATGATAAACGAGTGCTCATCTATAAAAAAAATACGTGTCCTAAATTCCCATAATTTCAGAAATAAAAGGTCTTGAGTGCAAAGGAAACCTTCTTCGTTTTATATTTTTTTAAATTTAGGCGTGTTGTACTTACTTGAAAAAAATGCGTGAGTTGGAAATTACCTCTAGTATCCCCTTTCAAGGAATAGCTCGAATTACCGAACATAGTCCACAAAGTCGATTAAATTTTTTAAGCCGTTCAAGATAAAGAAATTACGAACACGAGCTCGAACGATCTTGTTGATGGTCTGCGAAGTTCTTATTACTTAATACTCACTATAATGTGGTGCATAATGCCTCATGAGTCCAGAAAAGTGTCTCAACCTGACAGCATGTGGCGCCCGCCTCGACACGAGCAACCTAAAAGCGTGTCGAGCGGCGCGACGTCTGTGCAGTAGGAGAGCGCGACACTTCTCGCGCTCAATACGGGTAAATGTCTCGTATACTACGGCTAACATCTGGAAAACATGCATTTTGGATGATCATCAATATGTCTGTATGATAATTGTGGCGAAAGAGAGAGACAAATCATATCATTTGGTAGAAAAAAATGTGCGAGAACCGCAAAAATTATTGTTGATCCTTCGAGACAAGTTTTTAAAAGTAAAAAACTGGCCAAGTGCGAGTCGGACTCGCGCACGAAGGGTTCCGTACCATTATCTATAAAAATGGCAAAAAATCACGTATTTTGTATGTCCTTAAATATTTTTTTTATTTTAATTTAATTATTTATTTTTAAAGTGAATATATAACTAAATATTCTGTGTATTTTAAGCTTCTACCTATTGCCGTTATCAATAAAGAGCAAAAACGAGCAAAAAAAATCACGTTTGTTGTATGGGAGCCTCCTTAAATATTTATTTTATTCTGTTTTTTTTTTGTATTTGTTGTTATAGCGGCAACAGAAATACATCACAGTGAAAATTTCAACTGTCTAACTATCACGGTTCATGAGATACAGCCTGGTGACAAACGGCCAGACAAACAGACGGCGGAGCCTTAGTAATAGGGTTCCCGTTTTACCCTTTGGGTACGAATCCCTAAGAAGAGTAGATACGTTCTTATAAGCGCTTGATTGTAGATGCACACTTACCAAATTCATAAGCACGTAGAGAACTGTGATAATGTACAGTATGAAGAAAACAGCGTACCATTTAGATTTGGCATATGATGGCATCATGACATCAGGGAAACTGAAACAAACATTACAATTTTATTACCTACATCAAGCATTAACCTTTATATTTAGATTTATGACACTCAAAGTCAAAGTCAAATTGTTTATTTCAAATAGGCACACAAAAGGCACTTTTGAACGTCAATATTTACAAAAAAATAGAATTGATTCTAGTCGCCCCTTCCAAAAGGTAGTTTCGTATGGAGAAGAATGGGCAAGAAACTCCACCGGTACACTAAAGCGATGACATAGAAAATGGTTTGAGCTTGGTTTACGAAAATACCGACAACCGATTACATTATATTACAGAGAACTTATAATCGTTATGAGATAAAGAATTAAGTACCAATTCAGGACGATTTTAGAGACCTCGGAATTCCAAAGTCCATTTAAAAGGTACGTAAGTACTCCAATCCAATCAATCTAAGTACTCCAACGCAAAAGACACTTACTTGGCGGTGGTTAACAAGACGAACATGCTGACGAAGGAATCACTGATAGTCTGGAAGTGTCCATTGTCCACATGTTCCGAGAAAAGGTAGTATCCCAGAAGTGAGTAAGTTGCCACGAAGAACATCAGTAACCCTGAAATAAAGATACCATTTTAATAAAGACGTTTCTGATATGCTTTTTTCAATTTAATCGAGGACTTAGCCCGTCCGATGAAATTCAATGAAATGAAATTGTTTATTCTGTAAATAGGATGTAGGAATCACTTTTTGTGGAGTTTCTTGCCCATTCTTCTCCATACGAAACTACATTTTGGAAGGGGCGACTAGAATCAATTCTATATTTTTTTGTAAATATTGACGTTCAAAAGTGCCTTTTATGTGCCTATTTGAAATAAACAATTTGACTTTGACTTTGACACGTCATATTAAAAATTAGATAGATGGAGTTGACATTTCCTATCTGACTGCCCCTGAAAAGAAATTGCGAAACAAACTCAGGGGTCAGTCTCTTTTAAAATGATGATAAGATCGTGGAGGATAATGTGGTATCTTAGCGATACTCTTGTTTTTTCGGGAATAGTAGCTTTCCGAGATAAAAGATATATAAGTTCTCAGAGGACCAATATTTGACCTGACAGAACTAAATAGGTATTTTATCTTCTCTGTGTATTTTATTGTAGTTGCACCTCAAACCACTAAATGTGTTTAGTGCTGGACTAATACAACATTAGTTTTTTGTTTACTCGTATACTAAACCCGAAAACGGGTCATGGTACTTGTTGGCGACGACAAGAAGACCGCTTGTAACAAATAAAATGATTAGTTCTATACCTTTAATTATGAGCCATATTGTAAACTGAATAACACGATAATCAATAAATTACACGAAGTCATTACCCTAGAAACATCTCATGGCCAAGTAAGCACACAGACTCAATTATGATCATTCATCCATACACACATAGACAGGAATAGATCAGCCCGGGAGCAGGTTGCAACCTGTCGGGTGCAAGTTCAGACTTGACCAAAGTATCCGAGCGTCACTATTACACCATTGGTCGAAACCTTACAAACATTTTGTAATAACACTAGGACCACACGCTACTTGCGCTATGGTAATTTACTACATAAGTAGGGCCAAAATGTGGCCAGGACACAGTTCAGTACGCGGCTCAATAAGTAATAGTTATAAGTGACAAGTAATAAATCTACAAGTGTAAATCAACCAGGAGTTTTAATAAAGTCCCCTACAAGAATTGGTCCTACGAACCGAATTGAAGAACCGAAGCCTGAGTCTGAAGATGTGAGTATAAATCATGTTCTACGAAATAATGTGTGTGTACTATGTAATCTGTGTGAAATAGTGAAGATACGTCGTCACGGAAGATTATTCTACGAGCTGCGTACAACTGTCATTCGACCACCAGGCCCTCTGTGGAGGACCTGTTGATGAGCACGCAATCCAGCTGGGTGAGTATAATATCGCTGGGAGGGACGACCACGGACGTGCCGCCCTCTCGAAGCCAAGTATCACTCGAAGCCCTGTGTGCGTTAGTGAAGTTATTACCGCTGGAAATAAGCGTCGAGTGAAAAATCGCTTGTTCCCGAAGCCAGGCCCTCCGCGGAGGACCTGTTGATGAACACGCAATCCAGCTGGGTGAGTATAGATATCGCTGGGAGGGACGACCACGGACGCGCCGCCCTCTCGAAGCCAAGTACCACTCGAAGCCCTGCGTGCGTTAGTGAAGCAACTACAGCTGGAAATAAGCGGCGAGTGAAAGATCGCTTAATCCAGAGTTCAGGCCCTCTGCGGAGGACCTGTCAATGAGCACGCTACCACTTGTGAGTATTAATAAACATTATATTATAGTGAAAATAGACATCGTCTAAAGTGCTAAATAAACATTATATAGTGAAAGTAGATATAGTCTGAAGTACTAATAAACATTATATAGTGAAAATAGACATTGTCTGAAGTGCTAATAAACATTATAATATAGTGAAAAATAGACATTGTCCGAATTATCAAGTGAAATAGTGTCGTCACTCAAAGCATTGTGAACATTGTTAGGAACATTAGCAACATAAGCTTGCTGAGTGACTCTACCGGCTACCACTGGTGAGTAATAAGTGCATGTTATATAAGTGAAAATAGACATAGTCTGAAGTACTAATAAACATTATATAGTGAAAATAGACATTGTCTGAAGTGCTAATAAACATTATATAGTGAAAATAGACATTGTCTGAAGTGCTAATAAACATTATAATATAGTGAAAAATAGACATTGTCCGAATTATCAAGTGAAATAGTGTCGTCACTCAAAGCATTGTGAACATTGTTAGGAACATTAGCAACATAAGCTTGCTGAGTGACTCTACCGGCTACCACTGGTGAGTAATAAGTGCATGTTATATAAGTGAAAATAGACATAGTCTGAAGTGCTAATAAACATTATAATATAGTGAAAAATAGACATTGTCTGAAGTGTTACGCGAACTTTATTTAATAAACACAGACATTATCCAAAGTATTAAGTGAACATTTTATAGTGAAGAGAGACATTGACTCGAAACGGTGAAGCGGTTATTGAAACCAGTGTATCGAAGGGTGTGTACACCACCTGACACACCCTCCGCCGAGTAAAACACTATAAATAAATACTGGCGAGATACCAAACATTGTTGAAAATAAAGTGCTGTAAATAAAAAATAAAAAAAAAAACTGAACAATGATGACGCGAAGCCGTAAAGGAGATAGCACGTGCTCGACCATGGGAGAAGAGACTGCCACTGAAACCACGGATGCATCAGCTACAACCTCCGAGGAAAACAGCGCACGTACTGACGACAGGACCCTGGTCGAGAACGCCAATGCTACCATAATAGAAAAGAAAACGGCAAAGCCAAGTTCAAACAAAGCAATCAATAAAAGGAAAGAACTAGAAGCCAGATTGGAATTGGAAAAACTAAAATTAGAAGAAATCGAGATGAAAACCAAGATGGCAAATACTAAGTTGGAATTAGCACGCGTCAACGAAAACGATACAGACTTAAGTGAGAATGAAGAGGACGCCGAAACCAAAGCCGCTGCAGAGAAAGCCACTGCAGCTTGGGTGTCCAAGTCAAAGGACACAGAGCTCTACGAAGTGAAGAAAAGCCACGAAGCTCTGCGCACTACAGAAACACTGCCACCCACAATGACTCACACCAATCAGCTAGCTGAAGCAATATTAGAAGCAGTCAAGTCCGCCACAGACAGCAAAGCAGCAGCGACCATGCAGCGCGCACCGAAGTATGTCAGCGAGCTACATCAGTTCGATGGAGACGCAAGAGACTGGATGGCCTTTAAAGCAACGTATAAAGATTCACAGGCTCTCTTCAGCGCTATTGAAAACATGGGAAGACTGAGAAGAGCAATCAGAGGAAAGGCCAAGGAAGCAGTGAAATCCCTTCTCTATACACAAGTGGAACCGGAAGTAGTAATATCTGCATTAGAACGTCGATTCGGAAGACCCGCTTACCTGATAAGAAGTGAGATAGAAAATATAGAGAAACTCCCTTCCATGTCTGAAGACGCGCGAGAGCTGGTGCGATACGCTGGAGCTGTGGCTAATACGGTCAGTGTTGTGAAGCAAATAAAGAAACAAAGCTATTTGCACTCGAGTGACATATCAAATCGAATAATTGAAAAGATGTGTATCATAGTGCGATTCAAGTGGTACGAGTACAGAGCATCTAAAGAAGACGATGATGAACCAATCCTCATCAGCCTCATGAACTTCTTTAACCAGATGGTCGATCAGTTCGAGATGCACGAGTTCATGGGGACCAAAGTAAAGAAAGAAGGATTCAGGATGCGGCAAATTGGTTCTCGCGGCGTGCACACCACTCAAGTCACACAGCACAGCGAAGAAGATTGCTCAACGAACGAAGAAAAATCGGATGAAGAGCGACCCGAATCACACACAGCGACAGTTTGTTCATGCAAAGACAACGCGAAGAAACCAGAGAAAATCACATGCCCTGAGTGTGATGGAGAACACACCTTGCCGAAATGCAAGAAGTTCATCGAATCTTCTACAGATGAGAGATGGAATCAAGCGAAGCGAGCTGCAATATGCTTCAAATGTCTACTGGGACGACACAGAGGATTTAATTGTAAAGCAAAGCCGTGTGGAAAGTGCAAAAGAGGTCACCATGTGATGTTACATCCAGAAGAAGGCACCAAGGCAACCACTTCAGAAACCCAGTCTGTAGCATCAGCAGTGAACGCAACGCATACAATATCAAGAGCCTATCTGAAAATCGTGCCAGTAGAACTATGGGGACCGGACGCTAAAGCCCACGTCTACGCCCTAATGGATGAAGGTTCAACAGTGACTCTTATAGAAGACGACGTAGTGAACATGATCGGAGCCCAAGGCCCAGAAGAAGAATTAAGAATTGAGGGCGTGGGAGGTCATCGAATGGATCAAAGGTCAAGGAAGATCGATATAAAAATCAGAGGGGAGTTCGAGCGGAACCTAGAGAAAATGTCAGGGTACACAGTGAAGAACCTCAATCTGACCCCCCAGGAAGTCAGCGATAAAGACCTGGAGGACTGCCGTCATCTGGATGAGATAGCGGATCGACTGAAATATTGTAATGCTCGTCCCACCGTACTCATAGGACAAGACAATTGGCATCTCATCGTGTCTCAAGAAATAAAAGCGGGCAACCGTAACAAGCCGGTGGCATCCAGAACCCAGTTGGGATGGGTCTTGCACGGGACCAAAACAAGCAACAACGACCCTGTACGAATGGTCAATCACCTGGTAACACAGCCTAAAGGAAAAGACGACTACCTTGAGAAGATGATTAGAGACCACTTCGACATCGAAGCACTGGGGATTGCCGCAAAGAGACCATCTAGTGACATCGACCAACGAGCTCTCGACGTATTGAACTCAACAACGAAAAGATTGCCTGACGGCAGATTCAGTACGGGTTTGATTTGGAAGACAGACGATGAACGCCTACCTGAAAGTAGAAAAGCTGCAGCGCGACGACTAAAGGGAATGGAGAAGAAGTTCCTGAAAGACAAAGAATTTGAACACAAATATGAACAACAAGTCGAAAACCTAATCAACAGCAAATACGCCGAAGAAGTAACAGACGAATCCGCCTCCTCAAGAACCTGGTACCTACCACACTTCGCCGTCATTCACCCCCAAAAGAAGAAGATGAGATTGATCTTCGACGCCGCAGCCAAATCAAACGGAAAATCACTGAATGACGCACTGCTAGCCGGACCCGATTTATTGCAATCACTGTTCGGCGTTTTACTCCGCTTCCGTCAAGGAGCGACAGCCGTCGTCGCAGACATAAAGGAAATGTTCCTGAGGATAAAAATCAACGAAGAAGACAGAGACAGCCTCAGATTTCTCTGGAAAAACAAAGAGTATAGAATGACATCGTTAATATTTGGAGCCGCCTGCTCACCATGCACGGCCATATACGTAAAGAATAAAAACGCAGAAGACTTCATTAATCGTTGCCCGGAAGCCGTCGGAGCGATAAACCGAAATCATTACATGGACGACTACATAGCAAGTTTCTCCGACGTAGCAAGAGCTACCAAAGTGTCAAGAGAAGTGGACGAGATCCATAAGAAAGGAGGCTTCGTCTTAAGAGGCTGGGCGAGCAATGACCCTACCACGATCGAAGAGTTCGCTGACACGGAAAATAAGACCGATTCCATTGCGCTAGGAGAACAGAAGAACCAAGTCGAAAAAACCCTGGGACTCAATTGGAACGTCAACGAAGACAGTCTCCATTTTACCCTGAGCCTGCGCAACACTCCTGATGAAGCCAAAGAAGGAAGACGAGCGCCGACAAAGAGAGAAGCAACAAGCGCAGTGATGTCAGTCTTCGACCCTTTAGGTCTGGCGTCACCCATAACCATACAAGGAAAAGCAATGCTTCAGAACTTATGGAGAGCTGGTCTAGAATGGGACGAAAGATTGCCCCCATCACGAGAAGAGGAGTGGAGGAAATGGCTCGAAGATCTGAGAAAGCTAGAGGATCTTCGAATCCCGCGCTGTCTCACATACGACGTGACCGAGGGGGAGCTACACACATTCTGCGACGCAAGCGAGAAGGCGTACGCCTGTGCGGTGTACTGGCGCTCCCAACATCCGGACGACCACGTAGAAGTGAAACTGTTGACAGCAAAGGCTAAGGTGTCGCCTCTCAAACCTACTTCGATACCTCGGCTCGAGCTACAAGCGTGCCTGTTAGGAAGTCGCTTAGCCAATAGTGTGAGCCAAGAGATGGACCTGACTACAAACCGAAGATACTTCTGGACCGATTCCAAAACAGCACTGACATGGATCACTTCAGACCCCAGGAGATTCAAGCCATTTGTCGCACATCGCCTCGCCGAGATCGAAGAACTGACTAAACACAAAGAATGGCGCTGGGTTCCTACAAAACATAATGTAGCCGATGACGCCACCAGAGAAACTCCACCCAACTTCAACATCATGCACCGTTGGTACAAAGGTCCACCCTTTCTGTATGAAGACCCCAGAAACTGGCCTACCGAGGAGAAGAAAGTCTCCACCACCGACACAAGCGAAGAAAAACCTAACGCCACCACTCTAAGCGTCAGCAGAGCCATCCCTATCATCATACCTGACCCAGCGAGGTTCTCCAGCTGGACACGCCTACTCCATGCGACAGCAAGGTTTCTGCAAGCCATCGACGTTTTCAAACGAAAAGTGAAGAAAAGGGTACACGCCACAAAACTCATCACAAAAAAGGCACAAGACCCAACCTGGAAAAGAACGCAGACACGGAAGACCCAACCACCAGAGAAGAGACTGACTACGATAAAGACAAGCTGCTCACCAAAGCCATTACTCTACGTAGAAAGAGCAGAACAACTATTAATAAAAAGAATGCAAGAAGACAGCTTTTCAAGCGAACTCGTCGCCCTAAGGAAGAAGGAAGACCTCAAACCAACATCTAAGCTCAAGAACTTCACGATTAAATTAGAAGACGGAATGATCAGATTATCCACCCGCATCGGAGCAGCTAAATATTTGCTAGCTTCGTACAAAAACCCAATCTTGTTGGATAAACACCACCAAATAACTCGACTACTAGTAAAGCACATTCATGGAGTCCTCAACCACGGGAACCACAACACGGTGATGAACGAGGTTCGCCAGAAATACTGGATACCATCACTCCGAAACTTGGTAAAGACGATAGCCCGAGAGTGCGGATGGTGTAAAATTCACAAGAAAACACCACAAATCACACCTCAGGGAGACCTGCCACCCGAGCGTCTGACGAAGACCAGCCCTCCCTTCACCTGCTTAGGAGTAGACTACTTCGGACCCATGCTCGTTACTATTGGGAGGCGCACGGAGAAACGATGGGGAGCACTGTTTACGTGCCTCACCACTAGGGCAATCCATTTAGAGCTGGCTGCATCCCTATCCACTGACTCCATGATTCTTGCACTACGAAGAATGATCGCCAGAAGAGGAACACCGAAGATTATCTTGAGCGACAATGGAACTAACTTCGTTGGTGCCAACAGAGAAATCGCTGAAGCCATTGCGAACCTAGGAGAAGAAATAAACAAAATGGGCATTGTCTGGAAGTTCATTCCACCTGGAGCCCCCCATATGGGCGGAGCTTGGGAAAGAATGGTGCGATCGGTGAAAGTTGCTCTCGCAGCCACGCTACGCGAGCGGCAACCCAGGGAAGAAATCCTCCACACCCTACTTCTGGAGGCCGAGCACATTGTAAACTCAAGACCCCTGTTCTCCGTCAGCACCGATCCAGAAGAAGAAGAAGCATTGACCCCCAATCACTTCCTCATCGGGCGGTCATGTGGAGCCACTCTCTTTGGCTCATTCGACGATACAGAGCTCATAGGTTCGCCTAACTGGAAGACCTCCCAACGCTTGGCCGATCATTTCTGGTCAAGATGGGTGCGAGAGTACCTCCCAACTCTCTCGCCCCGTTATAACCAAGGTCCTCACTACCGAGATCCAACATTAGGCGATATCGTCCTGATCGTGGACCATACTCTACCACGATACTCGTGGCCACGCGGCGAAATAGTCTCGACTCATCCCGGCCCAGATGGAAGAACTAGGATTGTTGACGTGCGGACTGCAGCGGGCGTCCTGCGACGGCCAGCCTCCCGCCTGATCCTGATCGTACCAGCAACGTCGCCCCAACAAGACGGAGCGCAACGCACTGAGGGGGAGACTGTTGGCGACGACAAGAAGACCGCTTGTAACAAATAAAATGATTAGTTCTATACCTTTAATTATGAGCCATATTGTAAACTGAATAACACGATAATCAATAAATTACACGAAGTCATTACCCTAGAAACATCTCATGGCCAAGTAAGCACACAGACTCAATTATGATCATTCATCCATACACACATAGACAGGAATAGATCAGCCCGGGAGCAGGTTGCAACCTGTCGGGTGCAAGTTCAGACTTGACCAAAGTATCCGAGCGTCACTATTACACCATTGGTCGAAACCTTACAAACATTTTGTAATAACACTAGGACCACACGCTACTTGCGCTATGGTAATTTACTACATAAGTAGGGCCAAAATGTGGCCAGGACACAGTTCAGTACGCGGCTCAATAAGTAATAGTTATAAGTGACAAGTAATAAATCTACAAGTGTAAATCAACCAGGAGTTTTAATAAAGTCCCCTACAGTACTCATCATTTTGAAATTTTTCAGCTGTTCCCTACATTTTTGTGTTCACTTAAATCGACAAAATGTATGGAACAGCAGATTTTTTTTTCGCGATTTCAAAGTTGGTCCCATAGAAAGAATTGTTCAAAATGATGAGTACAATGACCCCTTTTCGGGTTTAGTATAAACAAAAACTAATGTTGTATAAAACATCATTTTGCCTCTGTCATATTCAAACGATTGATAGAAACAGAACTATGTTTTAAATACGTTAAGGAGTTTGTAATTGGTGCCCGGTTGATCAAAATCAAAATCAAAAGTCATTTATTCAAACTAGGCTGAGAATCAGCACTTTAGGAACGTCAAAAATTACATGAGACAGTCCCCCAAAAACGCCCACCCTTCACCACTTCCTAGTGCTTTAGCTGGGAAGAAGAAGTGGCGCAACAAACTCCCCAGCAGCACAGCTGTCTGTTCGCATAAAAAACTTGAAGCTATACAATACAATATAAAATAATTTGCATTACGCGACACAAAACGTTAAATTAAATTATTTGCCTTATGTTAGCCAGCACACACCATTAAACAAATATATATATATATATAATAATCGTCGGAAACTATACTCAAGCAGAAATAACGTAAACAAAACGTATCTAAATAAAAGCCTCCAGGCATAAAGGGCGTGCCCGCTTAAATAAAGCTACAGCTATAACTCGAAGTCACAAATGATAAACTAGCACCATCGAAGTAAAATAAAAACAGTTAATTATTAATAACAATAATGGCAATAGGCTCGCCCCCTATTACTTGAGACTTAAAAATTACTGGCGAAATGAGGGTAAACGTCTGCCTAACCCTTCGGGGATTATAGGCGCGATGTTATGCTATGTTTAGACTATTTAGCAATTTGTAGTGCAAGAGGGCTGTACCTACACTCCTTGTGTGCACTTACCTAACATATCAATAATAGGTGGAAGAGACTGCAGAATCTGTCTGATGAACCTCCTGACTCCTCCACAATGCCTGGTGTCCACTAAGAAGATGGGTCGCAGCGCCCTGGTGACGCGGAAGTGGGATGACTGCCGGCACAGTACCACAACAGCTTCAAGCACCATTATAAGTAATGTTATACCCTGGAATTAGAGAAGCAGGAAATGAATAATCCAACCGATTTATCCAGACCGATATATCTCTTGAAGTAAGTAAAAACCTATTGAATGTTTATTTATTATTTTTTTACTTGAATTAACACGGTGAAACCAATTAAGTACATTAATTAAAAGCAGAGACACAAGCAGATACACAAGAAAAAATATAAAATTATAAAATTCAGCTTACTTACAAAAAAAAAAACAATAAATAAATTACAATACTTTCATGAATCCCTCTCACAGTATTTCTAGCATGCCAATAAAATCTTCGTACATTCATCCGCAAACAGATCGTTTGTTGGATTAGAATCCAAGAGGCAGAGTGCGAGGTACTGGGGACTTAGCACTTGCAACGGTTCGACATGGAGGCACACCAAACAGCCTGTGGATTCTGTTGCGGCAGTAATTGTCTGGGACAAAGAAGCGAGCCAGCACATCATGCAGGTCTGGTGCGCCAATAGTGCCACGGAGCGTCTTCCAATGATGATGGAATGTAATATCCCATACTTCTTATAAGTAGTATTGGGTCCATCGTAAGTAACTTTCAATTTCACAGTTTTCTCAGCAGGACATCATAATCAGCCTATAATGTTCCCACTGCTGGGACACAGGCCTCCTCTCTGTGAGAGGGTGTGGGCCGTAATCCACCACGCGGGCCCAGTGCGGGTTGGTGGATGTCACATGTCTTCGAATTGTTGGTTCTAGGACATGCCGGTTTCCTCACGATGTTTTCCTTCACCGTTTTGAGAGCAGTAGTGATGAAATTATTTACACAAAGTAAAGCGCCTGTCTGGGTTCGAACCCACGACCTACAACTCGTAAGTCGGGGCCGTTACCACTGGGCCACCACTGCATTCTTTAATAGATTGACAAAATTCACTCAGCAGGACGAGACAAAGGAACAAGTATCTTTCCGTTAAGTAAGTACATATTATATTTAGCAATAAAACTGAATTTGTAAGATGGTCTCACTCACATCACTCACATCACACCGATAATGCCCTTCACGCCCCTTTATGATTAATTAAACAAAATAGAGACAACGTTTAAACAACTGTTCTAATAAGTCGTCGGTTAAGACACGCACCTTAATCATTGTCCTCTTGTGTTTGAGTATAGTGCCCCATCCGATCCACTTCAGCTTCAAGTGCAGTTCCACGCCAATCACTGTCAGTGCCAGCAACTCTATCGTGCCGTGTGCCCATACTGGTAACTGGAATGATAACAGGACATCTATTCATTAGTATGATCAAAAAATTGGTCACAGATACCTACCATATAAATCACTATAGACAACATTTTCAATAACTACTGCTTTAGCCTACACCTTCGAGTCGCTAGATGCTGCGAATGAAAATGTAACTAACCACCATAGATTTATTTAAGAAAGATACCACACAAGCGAAAAGTGAGTTTTGCTTTGTAGGTGCGCGCCTTCGTAGGGGTTGCCGACAGCCGCCGCCGCGCAAGGGGCGGCGGTGGCTGTAAGCAACCCACAAAGAAATGGGTCGCGTGCGACCCTGCGGCCGGTAGGTAGTTAGCGCGCGTAAGTACATGAAGTGATTTATCTGGTAATCTGTGACTTAGTGCAGTATTCTGTTGATGGTACAGACGCCGCCAGCTCAGGTCAAGCTACCCGAAACTGTCAAATTTCCTCAATCAACCTTGAACCTTATGCTGTAGGGATAAAGAAATCTATTAAGGAAATTTGACAGATTGTCAGCTTGAAGTGCTGGCATGTCTGTACATGGAGTTTAAATAAAAAGTTCGGCTCTGTAGAGCGTGGTCCTTGTCACACATACCTACCTACTTGTGTGACAGTCTCGATGTGTCAATTAAGTGCCGAGAATTCGTAGCATGACTTCTATCAAGAAAAGAGCTAGCTCTTTCTATATAAAGTTCTTCTGTTTTAGTTCTTGTTGTTTATTTTCTTCATTTTTGACGTCACGCTGTAGAAATCTTTTTTTAATCTGTAATTATATCTTTAGTTTCTTCCGTTTCTACGGTAGTCGTATTACGTATACGGGGAGGAGAACACTCTATACAGGATACAATTAAATTAGCTAGCAAAACTCCGCTAGCGTGATGTACCTAAACATGTAAAAAGAAAAAAAAGAAATAGTAAAAAAAATGGTCAATGACCTTGAAATTTCAGTTTGAATAATCTGTTTTTTTGTGGTTTGTGGTAAACTTTACAGACGTGATGTGTATGGATATCTAAACAGGATGAAATAAAAAAATAAACTCATTTTCTCAACTCCGGCTTCAAGTATTTACAATCCCAGCGGTTGTTGACCCAAATAAAGCCATCAAATCACATTCGTTTTTTTTTAGGATGTCTGTCGAGTTTAGCTAGCGAATTTATTGACCCTGTAGATAGGTAGATAGATGAATCAATATATTTACCTCAAACGTAGGCACAGCAGGGTCTTCAGTAAAAGCTAACAGGATAAGCAGTAGGGAAGCCAGCAGGTCCAGTCCATGGTACCAGGGGTTGTGGACTCTCAGGTAAGCTGGCAACTCTTCAGGACTCGACGGGTGAGAGTCAAACTTCTCATTGTTTAAACCTTCCTAAATAGAAAAGAGCATGATGTTACTGTCTTGCATCTCGCTTCGCATAAGCATTTGGAATTGCAACGTGGTTTTAGCTCATGACTGACGCGGTGAAGAAACGGCTGAATGAAATGGTCAAGGAAAACATCGTGAGGAAACCGGCATGTCCTAGAACCAAAAATTCGAAGACATGTGACATCCACCAACCCGCACTGGGCCCGCGTGGTGGATTACGGCCGACACCCTCTCGAAGAGAGAAGGCCTGTGTCCCAGCAGTGGGAACTTATAGGCTGATTATGTTGTAGCTCATGAATTTTAGTGGACAAGGTGCTTGTGGCGCTTATGACCAGCAGTGGATTGCGTTAGTCTGATGTTATATTTATTTTTCTCAAACATATATGCTTGGAAATTTGAGCATTATTTTGACAACCTTCTTCTAGATAAATCGAAATTGCTGTACTGGCCAAATACATGCAAGCAGCGGCCACCAAAAGTTGTATGAAAATCCATAATTATGTGTCGTGGTTTAACGGCCAAATAAATTACCTATATATTAAACTCATAGCTATCGTGTAATTTAAAAATGGAACGATCTTGTACTCCGAAACATGGCAACCAAGGAGATAACATAATGTAAAGTTTTATTAAAATTTCGAACTGACTTGCAAATAGAAAGCTATTTATTGAAAAAAAATCACATTGGCGCGGGAAAAATTATCGTTGTTCGTCATTGAATCTGGAAATTATAAATAATTTACTAATTTACTTTGTTTGAATTTCCGCGCATTATTTGAGAAAAGCACTATACATAAGCCTTGGCCGCAACTAGGCGTTGATGGACTCAGTTATGTGTGCCTCGGTTTCGCGTCGGCCCACATTTTCACGTTCGTCCATCAATGCCCCTGTTGCAGGCCGCAGCAGTAATGTACTAATAATAACATGTTCAATGGCTCGCTGACCTTATAAAACTCAAGGAATAGGGGCACTATAGCGTAAATATTCTACACTTAGATCCAGTGGCGTAGCTAGGGGGGATGTCAGTTATCCAAACTAAATAATTTAAATAAAGCAAAAAAGGGAAGGTTTAAATCATGGCAGTAGTTTATAATAATATAACGTAGTTGATCTTGAGTCGATCAACTTACATTTGCAATTGGAATTTATGGGAAGATCATGTTTCTCAACTACAATGTTAAGTTTGTTCTGACAAAACCAACGTTTTTAGGGTTCCGTACCAAAATGGTAAAAAGGAACCCTTATGGTGAGACTAAGTCTGTATGTCACACCTGGATATCTCAAGAACTAGTAGAACTACTAATGCTATCAACTTGAAATTTAGAATAGTTTTAGATGACGTTTGCCCAACTATTTTGCAAGCAAGAAAGAAATTAAAAAAAATATATATTTTTACAAAAGGGACTGAAAGGGGGTTTTAAATATTTGAAATGGGTCTACTATTACGGCATGTGGGGTATCATTGAAAGAGCGCTGTTTGCACATTCTTAAACATTTTTTTTTTAGGCTGCATGTTGTTTCCGACTTTTGATGAAAAATGTAAAAAAAATACCGTTCCCCCCCTCTTATCTCCGAAGTTTGCATAGATAAAAATCTGAAATTATTCTATGTGATAGAAGTATAAGTAAAGATTACAGGTAAAATAAAACTATGTCACTAAATAGCACAGTTTTTCAGAAATCATAAATATACGTACGGAACCCTCGGTGCGCGAGTCCAACTCGCTCTTGACCGGTTTTTTATTCTTGGGTGACACAATTATGGGCACCGGATGTCACCCATGCTAGCTACGCCACTGCTTAGATCTATCCGAGCTAGTATCTTTGTAACTGGTGTCAGTAGGAGCGGTCCCACGGTGAATAGGTATTCTTAGGGTCGACCTCAACTACTTTGTTGGGACATCCAATCAGCTGTTCAACCTCAGAATCAAGGTCTGCAACTGTAATTTGCAAAACACATAACTCCCACAGAAACACGCCTATGAAAAGTGGGTTTATTACCATTTCAAACAATAGTGTGAAATAAAACAATTATTTACGAGTCCTTCTTTACGCAGCTGGTCTTTTGTGTTGTTTCCATTGAATTCAGAGTTACTTTATTGATGGCTGCCTCAAACTGCGTGGCTAAAGGTACTTCGTCTACAGCCAAATTAATGGCTCTTCATTAACTTGCCAATTTATCAGTGTCGGTGAATTTATGAGTTTCGAGTGTTTACCCAAAAATTCGAATGTCTATCATCAGGCAAGTTTAACTTTGTGTAGACTATTCGGTGCGATGAACGCGTAAAGGCTTCTACATACCAGCGCGACTTGTCGCGCGACGCGACACGGCACAAAGGCCCCGCGCGTCGCGGGACGAGCGGTGCCTTTGTGTCGCGTCGCGTCGCGCGACAAGTCGCCCCGGTATGTAGAAGCCTTAATCCAGTGTCTGCGTCAACTTTAATTATGTTATTTGCATTAGGGATAGAACCTGGGGGTCTACTCCGAAGATAAATCCGAAGTAACGGCCGAATGTTCGGCTGTTTCCTGACTACGACGAAAGAAAAAAAAAACACAGTCAAAGAGATAAGTCAACGTCATAGTCAACAATGTTTTTTTTTTTTTTCTTTTCCTTCTGGCTTCGCACGGTTTGTGCATTTAGCCAATGTCACGTTTTAGTTCTTGTTTATTATTGATGAAATGAATTATAAATGCATGATGATGATATCCCCGCCCACTCCCCTTGAGTTTCAGTAAAGATGTGGCACTTTACTGAGACCTCACGCGGACTTCTTGAGAGAACTTGAAGCGAAGTTGCATTGTTTTGTTTCATTTGCCTACACTAATGCACGTTCACAAACACTTAATGGTTAATAATCCACCATTATTACACATTAATATTCGGCTAAACACAAATTTTGGAAAATTAAACAAACTGCTGAACATGACGCTTCACTTTCCCGCCAAGAAGTCCGTCAACAATGTTACTTAAAATCGGGTAAGGAGTTGGAAGTCAAGAAACGGTCTAACATTCGGCCGATACTTCGGGTTATCGCTTCGGACCCCCAGGAGCAGTGGAGGCCTTAGGGGGTGGCGAACAGCCCGAGTTAACAAAAAGTTAACTTTTGAAACTATATTTTATTCTTAGGTATTACGTGGCCTGCGCATACAACACAACAACACGTTCCGGGTGTTGATGGGGCTGCCGCGTTTTTGTAGCGCGTCTGGCATGTTGGCCGACGCGGACGTGGATAGTTTTTCAGCCGTCATGCGCAAGAGGTGCGCATCTCTGCTACGCCGTGTCCGCGACAGCCCCAACACCATTCTCAGAACGTTGGCTGATAGGTGGGACTCTCCGATCTTGGGGCGGTGGGTACGATTGCATGCAGTCAAGTAGGCATTCCCCAGGATCGGCGTGCCTCACACAGCTTAGAAATATCTGTACTAACACTAGTTTTATAAGTTTACACTGTTACTAACATACTTATATGGAGCATGGCTCTGAAATAAACGATATATTATATATTATTACTCCCCGGTCGTAAAGAATAGCACAATCCTATTTCTTCCCGTGGGTCGTAAAAGGCGACTAAGGTCGACATACTAGAGAATGAGCAGCAGCGTTATCTATGCATTTTAACACAATACTGCGATCGCCAACCCGCCTGCCAAGCGTGGAGATTATGGCAAATCGCCTTTTTGGGGGAGGCCTCCAGCAGTGCAACGTGTTTCGGCTCAAATGATGATGATGAGTTTGATAGAGTGGGTGGGTGGGTCTTGGGGTGTGGGTCGGTTTGAGTTTTTTTTATATTTTTTTTATTTGTCATTTTAGAGTTTTTCACGATGCAAAACAAGTGTTCGTCACGATGCACATATGATGGAAATTGTCACGTGAACTATGATGTCATCGTCAGAAATGTAACAGGACAAGTATCGAACAATTTATTTATAAACAATTTAAACCTCTTCATTTATTTGTTTATTTATTTCATTTCTTATTAATCATTAGAAATTACTACTTTCAATTCACATACTTTACACAAGGGCCTCGCAAAGACCTGCGGCCCGGAGCCTCGTAATGGCTAAAGCCGCCGCTGCCCAGGAGTTATTTATTTAATACTTCATTAAACACACAAATGTACAGAGGCGGACTTAATGCCATAGCCATTTTCTACCAGTCGACCTTTGGGCGATGCAGAGACAAGGAGTGGTAGGTGCAATAAGGAAAATTGTGGAATAAATATTTATTTAAATATTAGGTTACTCTTTGTGAAATATTGTTACGCTAAGTATTATGATACGAAAAGTTACTAAATTCTCAAAAATCACTGATATAATCACTGTTAATAGCACACTTTATGTATTTTGGCGAAATTACGAAACGAAACCACGCTTAATTACTACATTCACTGCAAACAACAGCCCGTAAAGTATTTACCGTTTCAGGTTTCAATTAATAAATTACTGCTGTACTTAATAGTGAATGATTACAGGTGGTCAGTTAGAATAAATAGGGTGTAACAAGACCCATCACATATTCGTTATCTACGGATTCTGTACCTACATCAAACTTAGTAACATTAATCGAAAATGATTTCTGGGAAAAGTCTTTTATTTTGGGGTTGGAAAATCGCTGTTTGCGGCAGCGTGCAATGTAACTTATGTAACGCACGTGAAACATTGCACGAAATTATTTTTTGCTATTTGAAGGTCAGTGTCAAGTTGTATTTTGATCAAAATATGATTCGCGATTCTAACAGATATGTATTTACAAAATTATAATCATTAGAATAATTAAATACTTACATCTCTAACACTCAGTTGCAGAAAGCTCACCATTAACACTTCATTACATAAAGCAGCATTATCGCTAATGAATTCATTACTTTAATGAAGTTGCACAAACAAATTTTAGATGGCATTAGACATTTTTAATGTCACTTTAGTTAAAGAAGACTTTAAACAATATTGCCAGGAACAAATTACCATATTGAACGAAAAGAGTGAACATTTGCGTTCTGATATTATCCGTACGTACAAGTACACCACAATTTTAGCATAAAATATAGTAAATGTAGTTGATTTATGTGTATTCAGTGTACTCTGTGGTTTAGTCTAGTTTAAATAATCTGGTTTAAGGTGTATACGCTAAGGTAGCCCGCGAAATTCAAATTTACCAACGTTTTTTGCAAATTTTATACTTCTGATTCATATTCTAATGATTATAATTCTGTAAAGCCATATTGGTTATGGTCGCGAATCATAATTAGATCAACATACAATGTGTTACTGACCTGCAAATTACAAAAAAGGTAATAAGATTTGAATTTCGTGGGCTACCTTAGCGCATCCCCCTTATTATGTTATATTAATTTTAACATGTATGCAGTCTAGAGCTCCTGCCACACGTGGATATCCATCAATTTCTACGTAGTTCCGTCCGGTCTGGCATTTTAATATAGAGGTGGCTTAATTTTGCTAGTTCACGGGATACTTTTTGGATAAACAAACTGACAAATAACCCGACCCAACCTGTTTCCGACAAACTGTTGATTTATTTATGTTTATTAAATCACCCAATACTTTCTGGAAAGATCCAGTGGCGAAAAATCTCAAAAATATTAAAAGCTGTGTAAGGTCATTAATGGATTTATTTCTTTGCGTCACTGGTTCTAAATCTTAATCAAGTAGGTTACAAATTTGAAGAAATGCCTCCTTGGAAATTCTATACCTTACACGAAACTCTTCTCCATCATGTTTTAAAAATAAATTCACTCGGTCTGGGATTCGACGGCGAGGTACCTAAATCTATTAAATAAGAATCAGATAATGACGAAAGACTGGTTAAAGACATCTTTCAATTACAGAAATGCATTCAAGTACTGTACAAAACACTAATGTTGCTCTTTAATGGATGCTTTTCGGCCCATTAAAATTAAAAAATCTGAAATGTCAAACTTAAAGCTAAACACCTGCTAATGGGCGCTAATGAAGTTACGTGCAACGTAAAAGTGTTTAAAATGGCCGGTTTCATTAGGTTTGACATTTCATTAGTTAAATTTAATGGAGCATTAAAATAAAATAAAAAATGGTTTTGTGCAATGATTTAATGCTACATTAGTGTTTAATGTAGTCTTTAAAATTTAAAGATCGTTTCTGCAACTGAGTGTAAGTTAGAATGTGGGCAACATTCTAACTTAGAGATATAATGTCATGATAACATGAAAAAGTCATTCAATGAAACATATCTAACTTATAGAGATGTTTGATTGATATTAATGTTCTAATTATTCTATCTGTAAAGTCGCGAACCATATTTTGATCAAGTTATGCACAACCTGACACTAACCTGCAAATTTCAAAAATCGTAAGAAAAATTTAATCATAACATTCAAACTTGTTTCCATGACAAAAAGTTGTAACTTTGACCTACAATATGAAAAAAAAACCGGCTAAGTGTATGTCGGGCCACGCACAATGAAGGGTTACGAAGTTGGGATGAATTTAAACTTAACTTTGCAGTTGATAAAATGTTCTCCGATACATCTATATAAATGTCACGGTCAATTCTCCAACTGCAAATGTAAGTTTGGAATCGCAAAATTATAATACCTATGTGATAAAAAGAACTACAAATGAAGGATTTTCGGACTCTTTCCCTTACTTGTTCCTTGCTTCTTGCCAAATTTCACGATCCTTTTTTTTTTTTTTTTTTGTTCACGGGGTGGAAAATCCTCATGGATGTCCTCCGCCCTGGGGCGGGCGGAGGGGTCTGTCAGACTTTTACTAACTAAAAACCACCCCAGTGTTCCCCTCCCACACTTGCACCGGGGATCTTGGGATCTGTTATTCCTTCCGCAATCCCCGGCTAGTGCCGGCCCGCCTCTGCGGGCCACCTCAAGTCTGGGGGGGGGGGTGAGGTGTCTGACCCCCCCCGCGACGTCTGATAGGGGCGCGCGTGGAACACTACGCGCCGCCACCTCGGGTCCAATGTGATAGGGGGCGGCGGACGTCCCCAAGTCCGAAACACGATTCTAGGTCAACTGACAGGTGTGATTCTTTAGGAGTATTCAAATATGTCGCTTAAATGTCCATATTTTTTTTTGCGTTGAATTAGAAGCTTGATCTTTTAGGACCGTAGACCTACTACGTATTTGATATTAATTTCAACTTGATACCTCCACACGTTCCTGAGTAAAAAGGGTTTTAATAGACAGAAGGACGGACAATAAATTGATCCTATAAGGGTTCCGTTTTATTCCTTTTAAAGGTACGGATCACTAAAAATTACCACAATGTCGCGGTCGGGGAGACCAAGTGACTTTCGTCTTCGTTAAGCGTCTTTTTACACTTACCTCTAAGTAAATAGCAGCCTCATGGTAGTTCATCTCCCAATGCTCATCTTCCGACATGTTGAGGCCGGTGTGCAGTGAGGACCGGCTGCCCATGTCCAGGGTGCCGGAGTCGCCAGCGCCATCTGTGCCAGTCCGGGTATCTGCACGACACATGATTGAATTCCGTTATTTAACATCCAATGTTAAAACGTTTCTGGTCCTTCGATCCGGATGCCGGAAGGCCGGAATAGTAACACGAATAAACAGACAACTCAGGCTTTGCGCAAAAAGGTTTTATGCTTGGTCACAACACAAAGGCTGGTGACCGCTGAGTCACACTGACACACTTCGTAAATCGCTAGAACTAGAGTTTCGAATTTTTTATGCAGTTTTTAAGCAGTAACGCGGTCCTTAGCTCACAGTGTATGAAATAATACACAGTAAACTTGGAGCTGACTTCACTGATTGTTGCATTCCGACTCCGTGTGAACGGAAGAGGTGGGAGGCGAACTGGTTTCGATCGGATTAAAAATTCAGACGTTCAGACTTAACGGCTTAGAGAAACTTTTGAAACTGGATGATTAAAGTTTAGTGTATTAATAATTAAATTGATGAACTATACTTAGGTAGAACAGTATCTATAACGCTATGCTAATTAAAGGCTTCTACAGACCGGCGCGACACTTGATGACGCGACGCGACACACAGGCCCCGTGTGTCGCGTGACGAGCGGTAGAAGCCTTTAAAAATAATAAAGGCTCCCGCAAACAGGTACGACGCGACACTAGTATTGGCACAAGTTCCATGAAAATTTCATGGAAAGTGTCGCGCTGCGCGTCGCGGTGTCGAGTCCGCGATATCGCACCATGCAGTCTGCTCGAGACATAATTAGTAATGTCTTGTTAAGCGATCTTGCAGCTATTTCTGTGATTCTGTCCAATCTCTGTCACTGGGAACCGTAGTCCACTGTCTAAAATAAGGAAAAAGTTCTATTGCACTTTAGTGTGTTATCAAAAAAACTTTCGTTCACGCACTTTTCTACAACTGTCTCTAATACTGAATTAAATCGTACCTGTCTCGATTTGTTTATCCATGAGTGCTGTACGTATCACACGCGGCACTCAGCTGGCATGGAAACGGAATGCATCGCTCTACTGAACCTACTAACCGACTTACGACTACGAGGCTAGGGCTGTCACGAGACAATGACAGCGCTAACTAACGGAACTAATAGAATCTGCGTAACGTTTTATTCACAAAGTGATTTGAAAAAAAAAACCTACTAGATATAAGTACAGTAGTTGCCTATGATTTGTAACATCTGACATCCCACTCAGACCCTGGCCTGTTAAACCGGATAAAGTCTGATAGAGTGCTCCTCCTTAACGTCAGCCCCGTTGACAGGTGACAGTTGACAGTTGCTTTGACATTTATACATGCTGTCCTGTCGCATCAATAAAACAATGTGAACGATGTTTCAATTTCAAAATAAAAAAATTGTACCAAGATTCCTCAAAAAAAAACACAAAAACCGCTATATCTTGTGAAGGAAGCGAGATAGAGCAAAAATAACACTTTTTGGGGGCTTCATTAGGGTTTCACTAATCAAGACACTTCGATCGAGAGGTTCGCAAACCTGAAAAATCTATTTCATATTTTTAAATCACATCATCGATATCATCTATCGATACGAGTGGACAGCATTTAATTACGTCAAGTCAACTGCCAACTGTCAGTTTCGTCAACTGACAGCTGTCAACGGCACTTTCCGTTAAGGGTGAGCGTTTTTTCGGGAAACTACTTCCGGCACCTTTTAGGTGCCAGTAGGGTCTGACCGGTTAACTTGGTACTAAGCCACTGAGCAGCGATAGAAATTAACCTCAAAATTTAAAAAAAGCTAAATACTGAAATATTTATTCGAATAATTATTCCATGCTCGTACAGATTGGTGCAATATTACGGGCGCAACAGATTTGATTTGATTTCAGATTTGGTCCCATAGTAAAAATTGTTCATAATGATGAGTACAGCCCAAGGTGTAACATTATAAATAACGCACAACCCATGATGAGGTTGTGCGTTATTTATGTTACACCTTGTATATTTTTTTTTATTTTCAATTTCTATTTCTAAACCTTACAGGCTTTATGATACGGTACCAATACTTATATTATATTTGCTGCACATTCGTAGCCTGGGCGTCATTTCTGAAACTTGATTGAACATTTTCCAACGATATCTTTTCTAAAATTAGCATTGGCAACATGACTTCGACTAAAAGATACCTCTATTTTATAACTTTGTATGTGGGTTTTGTGAGTCATTTGAAAGAACTCGCGCACCTTCTTTTGGTTTAATGTCCGTTTAAAAAAATCATGAGTTATAGTTATTTAACTCTCATCAGCAGACACGCAGACAGCATTAGCTTTTTGATTAGAATCGCGTACACTTTGGAGAAAAGTCAGCAAGATATAGTGAGGTAGCCGGGATGACTGCTGAGGGTACTCCGATACGTAATTTTCAGCGGCTTCATTCATGAAAGCTCGTTAAATGTCTTTAATTTTCATGCCAACCCTAGATACACACCCAAAATGTTGGTCCTTCGCGCCATATTACAAACTTTTAAAAACCAACAACACGGCGTGGGCCACGTTAAATATTTAGGATACCTATGCCCGAAGTGCGCGCGCAAAGGTAACATATTAATATTAGCACGTTGTCAACAAGCACAGTGCCAGTTGTAACCCCATTGTCTGGTTTTAGGACCATCACTAAGGTAACTACGTTTTTAGGGTTCCGTACCCAAAGGATAAAACGGGAACCCTATTACAAAGGCTCCGCCGCGCGCCGCCGCGCGCCGCCGTCTGTCTCTCTGTCTGTCTGTCACCAGGCTGTATCTCATGAACCGTGATAGTTAGACAGTTGAAATTTTCACAGATGATGTATTTCTGTTGCCGCTATAACAACAAATACAAAAAAACAGAATAAAATAAATATCCTTAAATATTTATTTTATTCTGTTTTTTTGTATTTGTGTTCCCATACAACAAACGTGATTTTTTGTCATTTTTATAGATAATGGTACGGAACCCTTCGTGCGCGAGTCCGACTCGCACTTGGCCGGTTTTTAATTAAGAGAACTTATTTATTTTCAGCAGACACGCGACAAACAGAAAAGGGCGTGATCTTTTGTCATAAATTCATAATGGGACCTCCTCGTGAGATATGGAGAAAGACTGCCTTGGAGTAGAGTTTTTGGTCTCGGATGTGAGCAAAAGACAGGTAATGAAGAAAACAGAAGCCCAAAAGAGTCTTGGCGGGAAATAAGCATACCTAAAACCGTCGTGCAGTAAAAAATTACTAATTTATAGTAGTACTTTTGAAGGTTTGACGATCGCCTTCCTGAAAATCTTGCTATTTTATTTTATCTCGACACCCAGAGGGGTGTCGTGATAAAATAAAATAGCAAGATTTGCAGGCCTTTAACCCAGACCCATTTGGCGCTCGCGCTGGCCATAACAGCGACTTTTTTTTTTGCGAATTCTAATTTGTTCCCATACCTAGTAAAAGTTGTTCATATTGATGGGTAGACGCATGTTTTCTAAGTCAGCCTGTATAGATGGGTACACCTCTGCCTTCACTCCTCCGGGATTACAAGCGTGATATTATGTGTAAGTACAGAAATAAATATAATTTAACAATAGGTTAAAAATTAAGTTAGTATGACAGCCCTATTATCAAGTTTAACACAAATTACGTTGGCCTTATGTCAGTGAAAATATTATTTTAAAGCAGGAAACCGCAATGAATGAGTCCAATTCATTATTAGGTAATAGGTACTAAGAATCAAAGTTCTTGCAATTAAATGTATTGTAATGATGATCTAGCTAGAACATGCTCCTAGCTTCCTTGATCGTGATTGGAGGTATCGTTATTCATATTTACGCGCCCATTGTTTTCCACAATTAAATATTAATTCATCCAAACTGCCATTCTGGGGGCCTAAAATGCACGCTTTGGCTGAATCATAATATGATCTGCGTACAATTCATATCCCACAATTCATCTGTTTGACAGTTTTGTACGGAGTTTCGTAAAATGGTCCACAAATTAAGAGTTGCTATACTGAAGTCTAATGTCAAATAGCAGCTGTCAAACAGGTGAATTGCGGGATGTATGAATTGTACGCAAATCATATTATGATTCTGCCAAAGCGTCCATTTTAGGCCCCCTGATGTAATATTCAAACATATTTGAATGTTTTGACATCGATATCCGCTGAGTAGTTTTTGTTGGTATACAACATGTACCAGAATTAACGCACAAGCTCATAAGGGGTCATTGTACTCAGTGTACTCATCATTATGAACAACTTTTACTATAGGACCAAACCTCATATCGCGAAAAAAAATCAGCTGTTCTCTACATTTTGACGACTTATTCGAACATAAATGTAAGGAACAGCTGATTTTTAGGGTTCCGTAGCCAAATGGTAAAACGGGAACCCCATTACTAAGGCTCCGCTGTCCGTCCGTCTGTCTCTCTGTCTGTCCATCTGTCACCAGGCTTTATCTCATGAACCGTGATAGTTAGACAGTTGAAATTTTCACAGATGATGTAAATCTGTTGCCGCTATAACAAAAAATACTAAAAAAACATAATAAAATAAATATTTAAGGGGGCTCCCATACAACAAACGTGATTTTTTTGCCGTTTTTATACCTATATAATGCTACGGAACCCTTCGTGCACGAGTCCGACTCGCACTTGGCCGGTTTTTTCATTTGAGTTCAAAATGACTTTTGTTTGTGGTATACACACGGCTACACATCAAGCTATACATTTCCAATATACGCTGACCTCTCATTGTACGGAAATCCTATACAATGCGAGATCAGCTTATACTGGAAATGTATAGCTTGATGTGTAGCCACGTACGCTAAGATGAAGAATGCGAAAGTGTGTTTATTACGTCTTAGGGCCTGTACATACCACGTTTTTTAAACGCACCGGTGACGCGCATTTTAGAAACGTGCGTTGACGGCGCGCTTTTATCCTACAGAACAGACTGACTCGCGTGAGTATCGCGTCTGTATCGCTACAAACGCGCGTCAACGGCGCGTTTAAAAAACGTGGTGTGCACAGGCCCTTAACGGCTAAACTGCTGAACCGATTTGGTATCGACCTGGACCTTAAGTTATAATAAGTCAAATAGGGTGTTAAAGTTTGTGCCTATCTATGGGAAAATCCGAAATACAATGGGCAATGCGCTTGTAGGCTTTAATTATACTATTTATATCTTTCCTAGTAACTAGGTATTAATGTAGATATTACACTCGCTTAAAGGTAGAGTGTAAAATAAACAGAAATAAAATGACACACTAGAAATACACATGGTCTTAATGGCTGAGTTAACAGTCGAATCAACAGTAACAAACGCTAAACATGCACTTATTTTAAATACAAACAATCCACAGGGAATATTGTCATAAATATCACGCTTGGTCGATCGATTTAATCGACTATATCCAATCGGTTATATATACGATAGGGGGGGGATCTATGACTATCTTCACAGATATCAGCCAGCTATAGAACTACTGTAATGGGAGTGGGAACGAGCACAGAAAAGTTTAAAATTGAAATAAATTTGTTTTCATTTCTGCACTTTTCAGGCAAAGTTTGTTACTTAGCTCATGAACCTAATTCGCTATAATTAAATGGTTTTTACTTAATTTTTCCACTTAACTTTAGCTATTGCGTTGGTACCTAACATAACAAAAACATTACGCCTGTAAAGTATTTATTCTCCACAGGGGTAAGCACAGACAGAACCATAGATATAAGAAAGAAGGTTTTTACACGAAACCACTGAACAACACGGCATTCTTAAATGTTGTCACGGTCGCGGTTGAAAGTGCACTAGTTCGCAGAAACGACCATTTGCCTGTGACATGAGCGATACGATCATGTTGCGCGCACAGAGACACGCCCCCTTGCCACTTCTCCTGTTTTAAGGGTTCCGTACCAAAATGGTAAAAAGGAACCCTTATGGTGAGACTAAGTCTGTCTGTCTGTCTGTTACACCTGGACATCTCAAGAACTACTTACTAATGCTACCAACTTGAAATTTAGAATAGTTTTAGATGACGTTAGCCCAACGATTTTGCAAACAAGAAAGATATATTTTTTTAAATTTCTTTCTTGTTTGCAAAATAGAATATATCTAAAACTATTCTAAATTTTAATATATATATATTGTTATGTTTTTAAAGTCCTGTGAAATAGGGATCAAACCTATTTCCATAATCAGGCACAAATAAAGGATTTAGGCTGCTCTGTGCAGAAATTCGTAAGAAGCCAAAAACACTTCGCATGACCCGGGGATTAAACTGAGGACCACACCCTCATCGGTTGCGCTATTTCGCTATAATGCAGACGCAACAGAAATCACAATAGCCAATTTACAGTTCATCATTGTTCGTTACACCACATTTCGGCAACCGTATCTATATACTTATGCAATGAAGATATTTGAACTAGCAGTATGATTAATAATTATTATGTTTCCGGCAATTGTGAATCCGAGTGTAGAAGTTACACAATAAATTCGCAAACGCAATTCAATTTCAAGTCGCCGCCGTTAAATTCAGCGTCACTAGAGAGCTAAGTTGAAAGCGATAGCGTAGTCGGCGATATTCAAATGTTTTAAGATTTTTGCAATTTTCAGGACAGTATTATGTTGTATGTTGATCAAAAGAGAGTTGTATGATGGTTTTAATTATTATAATTCTGTAAATACATGTATTTGATAAGGTCGCGAATCGTATTGTGATCCATATACAACCAGACACTTAGCGCATCCAGCAACGGTGTCCTAATGACCGAAATTAAAGTGTTGTTTGCGAATTTGGGGTAAATATGGTTTATGTTATCCAAGCCAAAATCTAACAAAAAAATTGAGCTCAAGAAATGACATCTACGAAGAGTAGTGTAAAAATAAATGATAAAGTTTTAACACAGTAATAAAAGAGGAAACAATCGTAATAATAAAAATAAAAAATAATTTGGATAAAAGTTACAACGTATTTTTAAACAAGAAAGTGTCATCTGTGAAACCCTTTTTATGATTTGTTACTTTCTCTTTATTTAACTACCTAAACCAATGGAGTATACATATTAATCACAAGCACAAAAAAAAAACAAATAGTCGGCAGCTGCACGTCATGGCTGTGACAAGAAGGCTTGCACACAGCATGATGCTGTGCTATGGGAAACCCACAGCACAGCGCTGATTTTCAGTAGTCACTGAAAAAATACGTACTGAACCCAAGTCAGATTTAATGAATAGGAATTCCTAGAAAGCCTTTGGAAGCTTGGTTGAAGCTATTAAAGTCCTGCTGGCTTATTCAGTTTGTGCAATTGTCGATTTGAATAAAATCTAATTTGATTTGAATTAGTTTGACTAGATACTATTAAATTCAGTACTCAAAGATGTTGAGTAAGCATAATTCCGCTGTTTGATATAAAGGAACAAGTTCCTGAACCAGTTGGAATACTCTTAATGCCTTCGCTATAAAATTTCCCGAGTTTCACGATAAGAGGAATTCTTTCAAGTATTGGAATCTTGGCAGAGCGTCGTCGTGGCTTTAACTTATTCTTCCTTTATGTTCCGTAAACAATGTATGGAATGTTAGGTAACAGAAATGTCTAAAGGATTATTTTTCTGTTCTTGTAGGTACAGCCCCTCTCACAGAAGCAGTGGGAACTTTATAGGCTGATTATGTAGGTAGCGTTGCCAGGCGTCCGGATAAAGCCGGACACAGTCAGGGTTTATGGTTGCGTGTGCGGCCATATTAGACGGTGTCCGGCCTGTCCGGCTTTTGTCAGGCTTATTAAATTTGACAATTTTTTTTATATTTGTTAAGTGTTGGTTTCCGTAGAAGACTGATTCAATCAATTTTATTCTTGTTTCATTAGAATTTAAGATTTTATGGTACTTAAATTATAAAAAGCTTTGTTTTACTTTTTTTTATTGTCATGTTATACAAAGCCTACAAATTAAGGGTGTCCGGTTTTTCTACCCAAATGTCCGGCTAAATTGGCTGGTCTGTCCAGCTTTTCAGTTTTAATACCTGGCAACCCTATATATGTATAGGTCTCCCTAATGATTTATTTTAACACTTTAATTTGTCTTTTTAATACTGACGCTGACCTTACGCTTTGGCATTGGCACACAAGCTTCTATTAGGTACCATTACGTATTTATCGGCAACAATGCGTTTGCCCCAAGGTGTTAAAGGTCCTTTGACCTTCACAGCCCTTTGGCTGTAACAATTTTTTTTTTCAACGCCACGGCACGAAGGCCCCCATCATTTTACAACACATTCGTACCCAAGGCCCTATGGATTTCACTATGAAAGGGCCGAACGTTCGTTTTACTTGGATATTAAATGGGTTTTGGAGAGGAGAAACAATGAATTGCAAGACGAAGACGACAAGGGAACTATGAAACAATAAAGCTTTAACGTAAGCCTATCTTGTGCTCAGGTGATATTACTTAAATACAAAGACATCTGTACCGACATTCCGAAGAGACGTAATACAGGGGAAGGTACCTACTTACGTAAGTAATTAAAAATGTTGTTAGTGTACCTAATTGATTAGCGCCTCGAATCTTCATTAAATATGTACCTACCCACACTTACGTTTCCTCCCTTTAAATAAGTTTTTAGCACTTGTATTCAGCAAAATGGTTTTTAGTTACTGTTACTGATAGCCTGCATCATCCCACTGCTGGGCAAAAGCCTCTCCCCATGACTTCCAGCTGTTTCGATACACGTCGTTTGTTTTCTCCAGCTCGTCCCGCCATATTCTACGGAGTCTGCCGCCGCCTTCTGGCTGTGTCAGGACTCCACATAGTGACTGAGGTGGCATCGCGTAGTGTGCCACGCGCGCCCCTCTAAGACGCCGCGGGGTGGGTCAAACACCTCAGCCCCCCCAGACTTAAGGTGGCCCGCAAAGGCGGGCCGCGGATCGTGGAAGTCGTACATATATGATCCCATGATCCCCGGTGCAAGAGTGGGAACGGAACACCGGGGTGGTCTATAATCAGTAAGAGTCTGACAGAGCCCTCCACTCACCCCAGTGCAGAGGACATATTTACATGAGTATTTTCCACCCCGGGAACAAAAAAAAAGGGCTCCACATAACCATGCAGCCAGTCCCACTTTAACTTAGCGGCTTTTTAAGTAATCTGTGTTTTGGAGCGCAGTGTGGGTGTTGCAAATGTGGTCTGTCAATTTGACGCGTAGAATACTGCGCTGCGCTTTTAGTACCAATTAAAAACTTACCTATAAAATCATTAACAGTCAAAAAGACATTCCGAGAAGCACTTCTAACACTGCTCACAAATCTATCAATCTTCATCATTTAGGTAATATAAAATAGTTATTAGTAATAATATAATTATTCCGAAAAGTCACCGGACGCAAATCAAGCAAGATATGAACTGAATTAATGGGCACATTGGAAGCAGTAGTGTTTGCAAAGTTGTGACAAGATAATAGTGAAATGTAGGTGCTGGTGTACGGATAGCAAAACAACTTAGCATGATTAATTCATACCTACTTCTATACATAATTATTGTAAATAAAAGTCGCTTTTCGTGTCTGTCTGTCTGTGTGGCCGTGTTTTTCTTCTAAACTACCCAACACATTTTGATGTGTTATTCATCATCACATAGAGAATTTATTCCGAAAGGCTTATCTTCCGGAATAAACTCTCTATACTTCATTGGTTTAGGTAATTAAATAAAGGTAAACAAATGATAAAAAGGGGTTTTATAGATGACACTTCCTTGTTTAAAAATACCTACGTTGCCGTTGTAACTTATAACCAATTTAAATTTATTTTTGAATTTTACGATAGTTTCCTCCTGTGAACTATACGTTAAACTTTATCATATATTAATCCATCACCGGATGTTTAGCATTTGTAATTTTATGGTATACCTTTAATTATTGATTTGACGGCACGGTTGGCGCAGTGGTTAAGCGATTGACTGCTGCGCTGCGTGTCGCGGGTTCGATTCCCGCACGGAACAAATATTTGTATGACCTACAAGTAGTTGTTCCGAGTCTGGCTGTTTGTGTATGTGAGTTTAATGTTTGTAAACGCACCCACGATACAGGAGAAATTCCTAGTGTAGCGTTTTTTTAAAAAACAAACAAAACAAACAAATTATAACTATAATAAAAAGGGATGCTTTTAAAAATAATTAAGAGGTGTCTTTCAAGATGTTTTTGATGTATTAAATTATGTTTTGAGTTCAATCACCGTATGCACAAAAGACATAAATATCATACTTTTTTATTTTGGAAAAAATATTTACGGTTTAAGAGATGCTTTAAAAAACCACCTTTTTGACCGTTTTCAAGAAATCTCCGCCTTAAACTACTTTTCGTAAATGTAACTGCTTGAGCACAATTCAATTAATTCATCTCACTTTAAGTTAGATTTCCTACAATGTCATGATCCAACAACATGAATCCAACTAGAGAGTTGTATTAATGATTCTAATGATTATAATTCTATAAATACATATCTGTTAAAGTCGCGAATCATATTTTGATAAAGAACGACGTGGACCTGCAATTTTCGAAAACCGTAAGATATTTGAATATCGCGGGCTTCAGCTGAGGATTCCTCAATGTCTTGTAAACTCGTAAAAATGCGCGACTCGCTACTAATATCATAAATGCAAAAGTAACTCTGTCTGCCGGCTACCTTTTCACGCCAAGACGATTAAACGAATTTGGATCAAATTTGGCAGACTAACAATAAACTGGTTTAGGACAAAGGACACTTTGTATCCCGGTAGTATGTTCCCTAGGCAAAATTTCCGCCCACCATACGGTGGAAGCCGCTGAAAGCTAATTGATTATAATTACTAGAGTAATATGGATAGGAATAACGACAATGCCGATCAGAGAGAAATGGTTGAATCGAATATTAAATAACATAGTGGCTCTCTGAAGGAGTTTGTTCAAAGACTGGTTCGTGTCTTTATGTAGGTACTAAACTTTTTTTTTTAAGTGAAAACTTCTTTGCGCCCTTTCTGAATAGTGAACGATCCTCACGTTCGGGTCGGTGACGCCGAATCCATACTTGGCTCCAGTCGGTCGGTGACGTTGAATTGCGTATACTCAGCTGCAGTTGTCATTCATCGTCCATGACTTAGAGCATCGAATAATAAATAAATGCTTTAGACCTAAATAGGTACCTATCACTTTTTCAGTTGGGTAACTGTTTCTTCCATGATATAGGTTTTCTCTCAAAGGTATTGTTCTGGGGGCCTAAAATGGACGCTTTGGCAGAATCATAATATGAAACTGCGTGCAATTCATATCCCGCAATTCATCCGTTTGACAGTTTGTATGGAGTTTCGTAACATGGTCCACAAATTATTAATTGCTCTAATGAAGTCTAATGTCAAATAGCAGCTGTCAAACAGATGAATTGCGGGATGTATGAATTGTACGCAGATCATATTATGATTCTGCTAAAGCGTCCATTTTAGGCCCCCTGATTACTTCTCGTCGACTTGCGAACTACATCCTTATCTTGTTAGTTCTAAGTTAAAGCTCGCTTGTCTAAGCATGAGAGGTTCAACTACTTTATAGATTTGATGGCATAATAGCTGTCTGTGTCCCTAAGTGGAAATTGGTAGGTAACGATTAGATTTCTATTCGAAGAGATTAGATTAGTTCTTTGTTGTAGTGTAGTGGCATTAACTATTAATTGCCGTGGTTGTTATTAACTACATTACAGTACATTTTTTACATTAATTTTTTTTTTTATTAAATTAAATATTTGTTTATTTATGGCATCTAGGCCCAATTGTTAGTAACATGTTCTTAAAAACTATTATTAGTAAACAAACAGAAACAAAAACAAAAAGAAAATTTTTAATCGTTAATTTTTTTTAACAAATCAATACAAAAATATGTTTTAAGAAATTAATTTAACACTCTGCAGGGCTTCAGACATCCCTATTATTCAATATGGTAGGTAGTATAATAATATACAACATTACCCAGAATTACGCACAACCTCTAAAGGGGTCATTGTACTCATCATTATGATCAACTTTTACTACGGCACCAAAGTTAAAATCGCGAAAAAATATCTGCTGTTCCATTTGGACGAGTTAAGGATTCTACATACCGGGGCGACTTGTCGCGCGACGCGACGCGACACAAAGGCACCGCTCGTACCGCGACACGCGGGGCCTTTGTACCGTGTCGCGTCGCGCGACAAGTCGCGCTGGTATGTAGAAGCCTTTATGCGAACATAAATGTACGGAACAGCCGATTTTTTTTTGCGATTTAATGTTTGGTCCCATAGTAAAAGTTGTTCATAATGATGAGTACAATGACCCTTATGAGATTTCGTGTACGAATACACGGTGATTTTTAATTCACTGTTAACCTTTCAGGGCATGATAGTACCCCTGAATATGTGTAACTTTCACTATGAGACCAACTCTGAAATGTCGAAAAAAAATATCAGTGGTTTCATACAAAAATGCAATATTTACCTGATGATAATGTATGAAATAGATGTATATTTTTTACTATTTCGTAGTTGGTCCCATAGTGAAAGTTGTTTATAATCATAAGTATTTTAACCTCCTGAAAGGTTAACAGTGAATTTTAAAATCACCTTAAAAACCACCTTGTATAAATACCAAATCTGAATAACGCATGTGCCCGGACAGTGGAGCCGTGAAAAGGTGACGCTATCGATCCCGTCTGATGTCATTATGTGGCGGGCTGGCATATCAGGCTTCGCACTGAGTCTAGGACGACCGGAAAGTGGTCCTATAGCTGCGTATGTTCCGTCGTTTCAAGGCTTCTACATACCGGGGCGACTTGTCGCGCGACGCGACACGGCACACAGGCCCCGCGTTACGCGGGACGAGCGGTGCCTTTGTGTCGTGTCGCGTCGCGCGACAAGTCGCCCCGGTATGTAGAAGCCTTTAATTTTCAACCTTTACCTCGTAGTAGGTACCTTACACTATTGAGATACCTAAAGAAGATGTAGTGACAAATTGAAAAGAGTAATACATATTATGCTTAGATGGTTTGGTCATGTTGAGAGGATGAATGAAAGACGACTAGGACTAACAAAGATTTACAAGGCAGATGTGCGTGGAAACGCCGGGAGGGGACGCACTAGCTATAGGACATAATTATATAACCTAATTGGTGATGTTCTTCAGAAAGGTCAGGTGCGTTGTTCTAGCAACCGGCGTGCGTGTATGACCAGATGTAAGAACGTAGGCGAAGCAAAAGGAGTATGTAAGGAGCGTAGCAGGTGGCGTTCTATAGTTTCTGCCTACCCCCATGGGAAGAAGGCATGTATGTATGTGTATGTATGATACTAACAGGCAATTAGGTAGTAATTATCAGAAAAGAGTGAGTATCTAAGTACTTAGATACTATCCATCTATCTAAAGTCAGAAAATTATTTGTTTATCAAATTGGCACTACGTGAATTTGCCGTGTTATAGCAATTTCATACTGACAACTGTCAAAGAATGATAGCTGAAATTTCTGTAGGTACATATCTATTTATGTATACGGACATTTTAAGTTGGTAGACAATTTGACAAACATACATAGGTACGCATTTATTATAGGTACAGAATATTTTAGAGGTAGCTTGTGTATTTCAATTAAGGATCAATGGTTGTAAAGAAAACAGTTTATTTGACAAACAATTGAATAATTTCCAAACTTTCATCATAAAACATATAAGAAATCACGACTTTATTTTCTAATCAAGCACCTAACGAACTTATGAACAATTGAACATGACGAGAATAAAATGTTGAGACAGTAGAAAATTGCGTGCAACATTCAATTCAACATTCAATTGACGGGTCATTGACCGAAACTCTTATTTCGATTTGTAAAACACAAAACAAAATGGCAGTATTAACCTATTGATTTGTTAAAAGCGTCTACACCTTACAGCATTTCATACAAACTTTCAAGCCCTTGTTTTTCGAAATGACTGAACCGATTTTAATGAAACTTCAACCGCATAAGCAGGGTACAAAGGTCTAAAAACTTAGTAAAGAACATTTTCGAAAAATAGTGTTACAGCCAAATTAGACCGATTTTACATTTTCAATAGAAACAGATAACCAGTTAATCTGTTTTTAAATAAGACATTTCGAAAATGTTCTTTACTAACTTTTTAGACCTTTGTATCCTGCTTATGCGTATACAGTTTCATTAAAATCGATTCTGTCCTTTCAAAAAACAAGGGCTTGAAAGTTTGTATGAAATGCCGTAAGGTGTAAACGCTAAAACGTTAAATGCTCCCCGAAGCCCCCCCGAAGCTTTTAAGACGGAGATATGTGCCAGTGACCTTGATTGGTTAGCTTGCGTATTCTGTACTGAGCTCAAGCAACGCGGCGTACGTTCAGCCAGTAACAGGACTCGCCTATCAAGGAGCGCTGTCACCAATTTTACACATTATTAATTTATTATACACAAAACAACAGGTATTTTAATAAAACGCGTATACTAAAAGATCAATAATTAAATTATCTTTAAATTGGTGAACGTTTCAGAAAAATACGCTTGGTAGATTTTGCGCCATTCTCAGTTTTTTATCCGCGTTAGATATAACTTTACAAATTAATTTCACTATGTAATTTAAACATAATCTAAAATATTCACATAGTAAGTTATTGAGAAAATGTTCTAATTTAACATACATTTTTTTCAAATCATTAACACTACTCGTTTAGACGTGATCTTCAGTATAAAATCATCCAAAGTCGGTTATCGTCGTCTTAAGAGCGTTCAAAAGGAGTAATCCTTTTGTAGCTCGAAAATTTCGTTTCGGCCATAGGTGACAATGACAAACAGTGACAGATATTATAGAATTATTGGGCCTTTTGCCAATTATTCGGCATGTATTGAATTAACATCATCATCACCACTAGGTATTAGGTATACTACCTATAGGTACGTATTCGACGTAAAAGTACTTCCAAGCTTTCTCTCCCTTCGTCTATTTTTAGTCTAAATTAAGCATTTCAACAGCCTAATGACGTAATGATCTACGTATACCTATATTATGAGTGTCGGAGTCACGTTAAATATGCTAGCTGATAGTTTATTTAATTACAAGGAATTTAAAACATTAAGAGGAATATTTATTGTTTTTTAATTACAATAAATATTCCTCTTATTAACCGACTTCTTAAAAAAGGAGGAGGTTCTCAAGGCTGAATTTTTTTTTCTTCATCGATATTTTCGACAATTCTAGAATAAAAAATCAAATATAATATATATAAAAAAGAATTTTCAAAATCGCGATTTTGAAAATTATTTGTTCATCTTATTTACGTATCAAGTAGTGGTATACGAATTTGTGTCGGGTAGGTACCTCAACTAAAAAGTGAAAAATAAAAACTTTACTACAAAAGAAACCAACCAACTTCAAAAAAAAAAACACTACAAAGTGAAAAATATTTTAGTTTTGGAAATCGGTGGCTAAAAGCGAAAATACAAAACCACAAACACCAACTTCCGGAATTACTGTAAATCACATAATAGAGTTTTTTTTTAAGTCGGTTGTTTTTCTTCTATCCGTACATTCAAAATGGCGACAATAATTTTATTCAGAGGTGCAGTTTACTTATTAAAGCCTACTTTGTACCTAGTGTTATCTTTGCAAGATAATTTATTATGATGATAACGAGGAGATGAAACTACTTGTTGTCCGTGACTTATTATAATAACGTGCAACTAGATTTTATAGGTTAATAAAATACAGATTGTGTGTGTGTAGGAGTTTGCTGGAGGTTTTCCCATTAATCTATATAAATAAAAATAACTTGAGAACGGCTCGACAGATTTGGCTGTTTTTTTAGGGTTCTGTACCCAAAGGGTAAAACGGGAACCCTATTACTAAGGCTCCACCGTCTGTCTGTCCGTCTGTCACCAGGCTGTATCTGTCTGTATCTTTTATTTTAGTTATTTTCATAGTCTTATGTCGTATGGGATCCTTCTCTGGGGAACATGTGCGGACATTAATAATATCTTTATTTTACAGAAAAGGGCTGTTCGAGCCATTTACAATCTAGGTCCAAGAGATTCACTTCGTGAAATATTCAAAGAAATAGATATTCTGACTGTAGCCTCTCAATATATACTTGAAAATCTATTATATGTACACAAAAATAAATCAAATTTTAAGAAAATGTCCGATATTCATAGTTTAAATACCAGGAATAAACACAATCTTGCTGTACATCGCACTCGCCTCCACAGAGTAGGCAACTCTTTCATGGGTCAATGTATACGCTTTTACAACCAACTTCCTACTGACATTCGGAACTTACCCATTAAACGATTTAAAATCTGTATTAAAACTAAACTTTGTAAAAAAGGGTACTATAAGATTTCTGATTATTTAGAGGACAAAAAAGCTTGGGATTGAACTGCTCGCTCTGCTAGCCTTGTGATATAACTTGACATTTTAATTATTATGCATGATTTTATATACATATTGACATTGCAGAATATTGTATACAATTTTACATGAATGTTTACTTTGAAAAGTATTATATTTACTGCTTTAATTTATTGTGAATGTGAGCACTATGTGGGTCATTTTTTTTTTTTCTTTAAATGTTTTCCTTTCTTTTCTCAGTTAAGTTTTAATGATGGTCTGACATTTTGAGCGCTTTATGCGGCCTACCCAAATGTCCTTTTTTTGGTACTGTTCGTCGAGTCGTTGAGCTCCTTAAGTTTTGAGTTGAGCTGCACGATTACTGACAAATGCTTACATTGATTGGTCAGGTCCGCTCAAATTTGCGTGGTTCTTTCCTCAAAAGACCATTTCAGACACGGATCTACATGGTCCTCACATGATCTGACCAAGATTATGTCTGGACTTTAAAAGAGACTTTGACCCCTGAGTTTGTTTCGCCATTTCTTCTCAGGGGTAGTCAGATAGGAAATGTCGGCTACATCTATATATATTTTTTTTTTATATGACGTGTAAAAGTGATTTTAATATCCTATTTACAGAATAAACGATTTCATTTCATTTCATATCTCATAAGCCGTGATATTTAGACAGTTGAAAATTTCACAGATGATGTATTTCCGTTGCCGCTATAACAACAAATACTAAAAAACAGAATAAAATAAATATTTAAGGGGGCTTACATACAACCATCGTGATTTTTTTTGCTCGTTTTTACTCGATATAGATAACGGCAACAGGTAGACGCTTGAAATATATTCACAGAATCTTTAGTTATTATTCACTTTAACAATAAGTAAGTAATTCAATTAAAATAAAACAAATATTTAAGGGGGGCTCCCATACAACAATGTGAGTTTTTTTGCCGTTTTTATAGATAATGGTACGGAACCCTTCGTGCGCGAGTCTGACTCGCACTTGGCCGGTTTTTTTAATTTATTTTTTGTTGTTTCGTAATTGTCAGGATAAGGTCTGTATGAAATATATTTTTTGGAAAATCCACCGGAAGGGTATGAAATTTGGATGGCGTTTTTTTATTAAAAAGACAACACACAGCCTAAACGACTGGAGATTGAGACATGAAATTCACTCGGAAGACGCCGAATTCAAATAAATAAACAGTGATAAGTTATTGTCAGGTTCGGGTTTTAAAGGCTACCGCAGACAAGCGCGAAAACATGAAAACTATGGAAAGTGTCGCGCCCGGATATCACACCGGTCTGTACGAGCCTTAAGTCCATACGGTGAATTATGCAGAAAAATGTACATTGAAAACATTTTTGCATGGTGTGTCAAGTTTGACGGAGCGCAGTCTGTATGGGCAAAAGAAAACTAACACGAAGGAAATGAGGGATCCCTTTCGATCCGGAGTCCGTGTTTCCTGCACTGTAATTGCTATAACTCAGAATGATTTTGAAGTAGGTACATATATTACTAATTCATTGCTTCATACGTTCGAAAAAATTGTCTGTTCAACAACATAGGTAACGCAATGAATATTGTTATACTGTCAGAATGAAACCCAATGTACAAGAAGCGATGAAAAAGAAGAAGAAGAAGTATACTGAAGTGAGTGTTTTGGTAGTGTATTGAAGTTCAATACACTTCCTCGAAAACTGGTTCATATCGCACTACGATTAGGTTCACAATGCAATGTATTTCACACGCGTGTGATTTTTTATTATCCAACACGTGTGCGGCAATAAAAATTGCCACAGATAACTTATACCTATACTTCGTCCAAATTGGTTCAATGCCTCTATTCACACCGTCTCGCACCAGAGACGGTCCTCCATATTCGGAGGTAACTTTTTTTTTTAATCTCTGCAAAGTTGCGTCTTTACGGTGTTAATCTTTTTGGAATATTTAAATAATGTTTTTAAATAGATTATTACAATAAAAAAAACGTTTATGAACAAATTAACATTTATTTGTGTTCTAAACTAAAAATATTTCAATTTTCTATTTTTCATATTAGGCTGTTTATCAGCTTTATACCTTTGTTTCTCCTTCAACCTGGCGAAAGTAAAGCGCGGAAACATAAAAAAATTAAATCATAGTTTCCATTTCCTAATAATTCACGACAAAAATAAATTTCGTTATTTTTTTTTTTTCAAGTGTATTGAAAAACGTCGTTTGATACACGTGGAAATTTGTTATTGCATTTCTCGGCTCAAAAACAACCTCGCCTACGGCTCGGGTGTTAATTCCGCCTCGAATACAATAACAAACATTCTCCACTTGTGTCAAAATGTACTATTTTAAAATATTGTGATTTTAAATACTTATACAATTTTAAGTTCGTTTTAATTGGGTTAGGTATTCCTTACATGCTTCTTACATGATCCACTTTTGTTTACTTAAACGTAAACATATATTTTTCGTTGACTGTACTAAACAGACGAATCAACAAATCTGGCGAACACTGGCAACTGTCGAATTGACGCGACTGTCTAATCCGCAAAACTGACCAATCAGCGAAACTGACTCAGATTAATCAAATCAAAAATATTTTTATTTCACATAAGCCTACATGGGCACTTATGAAACGTCAGACAGAAGCTAGGTGCACGGTTAAAATTGGTCGTTTCCTATGGAGAAGAACCGGCAAGAAACTCCACGGTTACTCTTTAAAATAAACTGGCTTTTACAATGTTTTCAAATTACAGTGTTAATAAGTATGAGAGGACAGCGTAGGCCCGTCAGGTAAGTACTTAACAAAATAGGAAACGGTCTACAGATCTACAGGCCATTAGGCCTACAACGTCCTCACATTAACAAAAAACAATACAATATGATTAAAATAATAAAAGTTAGAAACTTGCTGAAATTAAAATTATTAAAAAAAAATATGTCGAGGAAGTATGAAAAAAATACATAACATAAACAACGCAACTTGGGAGCAGTTAATAGACATTTACATATTTTTGCCGTTAATGAGGTACCAGGGAAACCACATGTGCAGAAGGAATTAATGCCAAACTTCCTTGTCTTCAACGTAGTCTTTAAACTTATAATATGCTTTTTTCATAAGGACACGTTTGATGTGGGTTTTGAATTTTCCATCGCTAAGTTCTGTAACAGACTTTGGCAACTTGTTATAAAAGCGGATACTGTTTATAAGAAATGACTTGCTTGTTTTAGTTAATCTAAATTTGGGTATCACAATTTAATATTTACTACGTGTATTTATATTATGGAAATCGCTTCTTATTTTAAAAAGCCCTAAGTTTTTGCGAACATATAAAAATACTTTCTAAGATATAAAGAGAAAGCAGAGTTAGTACATCAATTTCTTGTTATAATAATTTGTTTCTAAGGGACTCACGAGGACCCATTCTATAGACCGCGCGGATTGCCCTCTTTTGTAAAATAAAAATTGAAAACTAATCAACGAAACTGGCGAATTAAATAAATTGACGAGTGAGGGAAAAATCAGTGTTAGGTACGCGCTGGCTTAGTTTCTGCGACCAATTCGGCTACCGCCAAGACTTTACGGTTCACGATTTTACGAGTTACCAAATCGGACAGATTATGAACAATTTGACGATAGGCATTGATAGATTATAAACTACCGAAAATTAATGCGTTATATAATATTGTAACAGTTCACAGTTTTTCGATGGTTTATAATCTCGCTAGATAGATTACTTATAAACTAACGATGCTCACAATCTTACGGTGGCTTAAAAAAAGGAAATAACTAATCTTAAAACATTTCCATTTCAGTAGCTCCTTAATGAAAATAACCCACTTAGCAAATACACAAAGTATTCCGAAGCCTTTTACGTGGATAACTGAAAGAATTAGGTTAGTACGACAGAACCGCGGTGGCCGGTGGCGCTGGCGGGTCGTACAGGCGACAGTCTACCTACTGTATAAGTGTCAATCACGCCAGCGGAAGTACGTACTTGTAAATTATGTACTACTACGTACTTTACTTTAGAATTTAGATTGTTTAAAAAAATATTACCTACTGTTTTAACTACGGTTAAACAACAATAAATTTTACAGCATGAAAGAATTTACTGACGGGAAACATTTTGTAATGTAACCAATAATATTTGCATGCTATGATATATAACAAGACGGTGTAGTATATAACTACAAAACCATGATTTCACAGGAAGCTAAAAAACGTTTAATTTCTATAGTTTTTAACATTTTAATCAAAAAGTAACCTTTATTTAAAAAATTGTAGGAAACGCTTGAGATGGTGATAATGATTTCACTAAAATATTTCAGGTTAGGGATATAATCGTAGATAGAAGTTATTGTTTCAAATTTAACCGAGGACCTCGTATTTATCGTGTAGATACAAGGTATTGTATTTATAAATAAAAAACAACCTGGATTAAATTTACACATCGTATTTATTAAATTTGACTTTCGTCTTTTTATGTCAAGGCATATTTTGTTGTATTATCAAGTTTGACAAAACTTACACAATTACAAAATTAAGGCAGTTTAATTTTAGTGGATGTCACAATAGTTGAAAGACAACCTTTGTTTTGGTTATATTATAATATAACTTAACTTGGCACAAATAGTTATGGCTTTATTAATCAACTAAACATAACGTAGAGCGATGAGATGAGAACAAAAGTACAATGTTCAACAGCTAAAATCGTAATAACAGCATCAGTCAAGTGATATCAAGATAATTCGCAAATATAATAATCTGAGATACCTAAATCAGTCCCCCTCGCCCTATTCCGCTGCCAGTGTCTGCAGCCCAGGCGAAACCCCTACAAAGGGATTTCGCTAGCATCACTGCGATTACCCCTGGCGCTCCTAGTATCAAGCCCATGCCAGAAAAGGCGCCGAATAGAGCTGATAATGATGACGGTTTCGTGACGGTGCAAAGGAGACAAGAACCGCTGCGCCAAAGCTCCTTCGAAGCCTTAAGTGAGCCAGCATGCCGCAAAGCCGAACACACCAGTGTACATCTCCCGCCTGCACTACACCACTAAGGTGGAGGACATCGTGGAGTACGAGCGCCAAAAAACGAGGTACAAGCCGAGGATGCAGTTACTGGAGTCGCGCCGGAACGTCAACTTCAAAGCGTTCGTCGTGCGTGTGCCTAACTGTTATCTGCCCCTCGTCATGTATGAAGACTTTTGGCTTCCGCGGACTAGTTCCACATGACCGCATAAAGTCAATCTAGTGAAAAGTGATGTGCAATTAACATAGTCTTAAGCCTTTTTATTAACACAAGTTTTTGTTTATATTACATTATGTATGTTTAGTTCACTTTGTAGCTCAAATTGGGATCCTGCAACTGGCGATAATTGATATTCTCAGAGTTTACTATCTTACAGACAGCTGTGCTGCTGGGGAGTTTGTTGCGCCACTTCTTCCCAGCTAAAGCACTAGGAAGTGGTGAAGGATGGACGTTTTTGGGGGAGTGTCTCATGTAATTTTTGACGTTCGAAAAGTGCTGATTCTCAGCCTAGTTTAAATAAATGACTTTTGATTTTGATTTAGGTCTCTGTGGTAGACAGTCTACATCAAAATCTAGTTTTACTTTGATGGTCATTGTGTTGTAATAGATGACTCTAATGTCTACAACTTGTGGGTCACCAGCCTTGCGTCCAGGTATAATGCTTTTGTACACACCGCCTTATTACAAAACAAGATTTATATTTTGACATGGCTTAAACCATGCAGCCAGTTTTTGTAATAAGAACGTAACAGTGATTGAAATACCGTTCTTTATACAAAACTGAAAACTTAGTTCGGTACTAAGTTGTCAGTTTTGTGTTTATAAACTTTACCATAATCGGAATAAAGTTCGAAATTCAATAATAAACCTTGTTTTGTAATAAGGGAGAAAATGTTCTTGACTGGCATAATCTGTTACAAATTCGTGATCAATGTGGATTGATTCATAAGGATTTGAGCTTCGTGCCTCTCTTGTAATAGTGACGTAGTCACTTGGCAGGTGTATTTCCCTTTTCTTCCGTTTTTGCTCAATGGCACTGTGAACTGGCTCACACTCTATCTGTGTATGGAATTCCTGGGCTCAAAATTTTTTTGAGTGATCATGACGTTCGGCTTCTCGGCTGTACAGTACCTATTTACCTCTCGGCGAGGGACAGCGCCACAGTCAACATGTTTTTAAGCGCAGATATTCGGTATTGCAAGCAAAAATCAAGCACGCTGACTTAGTAGGTATTTCTTTAAGGAAATATTCTCATAAATAAGAACAATTCAAGACCTTATGTCTTTGCGAATACGAGCTCTTTTAATATCTACGAATATGCAATAAATTGAAAATCGCTAAAATGTTAGTTATTAGATATTGATACTTCACCGTCGTTATGCTCTTTGTATTTTTAAAACAACTTTATACACCATTTTTTATGCAAATAAATATTACTTATTTCTATTTCTACGATGACGCTGAACTGCATGCGAACTTGTGTAAATCAAAATTATAGAAACTGAATTTAATATACTGTAATCATATCGGCGCGCGGCGGGCGGTGTAATTTGTGTAACAGACTATTACGGGTACATCCCATTACGGGTTTCATTTTGACATTTCAATAACATTCATTGCGTCATGTACGTTGTTGAGCTGACAATGTTTTCGAGCCTAAGAAGCAATGGATTAGCATTATACTTCAAAATCGTTCAGATTGTGTACAAATTGTGGTACGCAATTAGCGTGCTCGTTGCTCCTACGTTATACTTGTCAAAAAATAATAGGCCCGTTTTGACATTTAACTTAAATCGATTTATTGTGAGTATCGAGCACCGAGTGGCAATGGTCAATCGAAACAAAACAACAAAAAATCAAAACGGGCCTATTAAGTACCTATTTTTTGACCACTTTAAAAGATGTGTATTTTTGCCAGGGCAGGGGATTTTTTAGTCCAAAAAAATGAGTCTAACACTCAGTTGCAGAAACGATCTTTAAATTTTAAAGACTACATTAAACACTAATGTAGCATTAAATCATTGCACGAAATCATTTTTTATTTTATTTTAATGTTCCATTAAATTAAACTAATGAAATGTCAAACCTAATGAAACCGGCCATTTTAAACACTTTTACATTGCACGTAACTTCATTAGCGCCCATTAGCAGGTGGTGAACTTTAAGTTTGACATTTCAGATTTTTTAATTTTAATGGGCCGAAAAGCATCCATTAAAGAGCAACATTAGTGTTTTCTACGGTACTTGAATGCATTTCTGTAATTGAAAGATGTCTTTAACCAGTCTTTCGTCATTATCTGATTCTTATTTAGTAGATTTACCTCGCCGTTGAATCCCAGACCGAGTGAATTTATTTTTAAAACATGATGGAGAAGAGTTTCGTGTAAGGTATAGAATTTCCAAGGAGGCATTTCTTCAAATTTGTAACCTACTTGATTATGATTTAGAACCAGTGACGCAAAGAAATAAATCCATGAATGGCCTGACACAGCTTTTAATATTTTTGAGATTTTTCGTCACTGGATCTTGCCAGCAAGTATTGGGTGATTTAATAAACATAAATAAATCAACAGTTTGTCGGAAACAGGTTGGGTCGGGTTGTTTGTCCGTTTGTTTATACAAAAAGTATCTCGTGAACTAGCATAATTAAGCCACCTCTATATTAAAATGCCAGGCCGGACGGAACTACGTAGAAATTGATGGATTTCCACGTGTGGCAGGAGCTCTAGACTGCATACATGTTAAAATTATTAGAATAAGGGGATGCGCTAAAGTAGCCCACGAAATTCAAATTTTATTACGTTTTTTGTAATTTGCAGGTCAGTAACACGTTGTATGTTGATCTAATTATGATTCGCGGCCATAACCAATATGGCTTTACAGAATTATAATCATTAGAATATGAATCAGAAGTATAAAATTTGCAAAAAACGTTGGTTAATTTGAATTTCGCGGGCTACCTTAGCGCATCCACCTTAAACTAGATTATTTAAACTAGATTAAACCACAGAGTACACTGAATACACATAAATCAACTACATTTACTTTATTTTATGTTAAAATTGTGGTGTACTTGTACGTACGGATAATATCAGAACGCAAATGTTCACTCTTTTCGTTCAATACGGTAATTTGTTCCTGGCAATATTGTTTAAAGTCTTCTTTAACTAAAATGGCATTAAAAATGTCTAATGCCATCTAAAATTTGTTTGTGCAACTTCATTAAAGTAATGAATTCATTAGCGATAATGCTGCTTTATGTAATGAAGTGTTAATGGTGAGCTTTCTGCAACTGAGTGTGAGTGTAATAAATGCACTATATTGCCAGTATTGGTATTGTCAGTTTGTCACCCATCTAAAAATTTATTTTATTGAATAACATCAAGCTTTAACATATCAACTCCTAATTGTCGTCTCTTATAAAGTTAATTTGTGTTGTCTGCTTACTAACAATATGTGCTAACAAATATTTTGTGTTGTTCTTACAGGCTACTCAATCGGATCTAGAGTTAAGTAAATTAGATAGGCAATACTACCGGTCAACTTCAGTGAATACACTTTGTTTCCTTCAACCTTGACATTGGCAGAATCATCGGTAAAACGATGGAGCCATTAATTTAAAATTGTAATTGGAATTGGATGAATGATTAAATGCTTACTTAAAACTTTCGCTTCAGATTGTGGTACCTAAGTATGTCAATAAGTCAACGAAACATGAGCATGGCATACCGTTTATGCATAGTGCTGTTCTCCGATCTTTTGCATTTCGATACCGATGCAATTTATGTACCTATTAAGTCTTCTAATATCAACCAGTAAGTAGGTATTTACTTATGCATATACCTAAACGCAGATTACTACACCTACATTTTAATCGATATAAGTAAACTAATAATAAAGCTGAAGATTTTTTTTTTGTTTTATCGATCTAATCTCTGCTGTACCTACTACCAGTCTGATTTGAACAATTATTTTTGCATTTGATAGCCCAATTCTTAAGGAAGGTTTTTAAGCTATTTAACATCACGGTACGACCCTTAGGAGCCGAGCAAAAAGAAAAAAAGTCAGAAAACGAAGTGATAGCGCGGGCGGGCGCGCGCGTTAGTATGCGACGCGGGGGTTGGGACCGTTGGGGGGCCGAAATTTCACGCGGACAAAGTTACCTATACAATATTCCTCATACTATGCGGCTTCACGTAAGCATTGAATGGTGGTGACCGTGACTCGGCTCCGTCACGCACGCCTCCCACAATGTATTGCGAGCGAGGGAGACAAGACAATGGGAAGCCATTGTGCGAAGGTGCAAATACTTGATTAGATGAGGATCGGCGCGACCAAATGGCCTATAAATTGGAAATTGCTTACGGATATTTGACATTCTGACCAGGTCAAGGTACGGTTCAGTTAATTAATATGAAATGCACTAGAAAGTGCAATAATACTTAGTTAATTGTTAAGCAAGGCTGCAAAGTTGTTTTTGGCGCGAGTACTTGTATTTGTACGCAAAGCGGCAGCAAAGTTATTGTACGAGACGCAGAATAACTTTGCTGCCGAGCGAAACACACAACTTTTCACCTCACTAAAGCGAGGAAAATGCTAGGTGCAAGAAAAACGGCTTAAGGCGATGACAAGAGGCAAATGATCTAAGTACGCTTGTCTTAAACAAAAAAATTGCCAAATGTATATAGTTTGTGCTTGTGGTAGTGGAAAAAATATATGTTAAGTATTCTTGAACATATTTCTCAGTACTTAGTTGTCATCAAAACACGTTTAGAGCAAAAAATCTCGATACAAATTAACGGTAAACTAACCTTTTACTTTTAGTTCCAATCCAAAATATCTATAATATCAACGTACGGTTGGTATTTAATTATTAATAAGAACGTCTTATTTGAATGCCTAACTTGTGTTTTTTATTTTCGATCACTCAACAAATTTTTGAGCAAATAGATAATAATTGCTTCATATTTTGCAATAAATTACAAGCATTGTGTCATCGATGCAGTCTGACAGTGACCTCGCTTTAGCTGTTGTCAGCGTCTTAAATAATATGTTAAATTAATGTTTATTTATTTTAAAAAAAATAAGTAAAATCACTACAATTGGTAATATTGAAAGGTACAATTTTTTTTGGAACTGGATATGCTTGTTTGTCACTTGAAGATTTTTTTTCTTGTCTATCCCATGGTGTGGGGTATCGTTGGATAGTTCGTTTAAAAATATTGCGAGTCTGTTAAAAGACCATTTTTCGATTCAAGGATCTGTTTGCGTAATATTAAGCTTTTAAAGTGCTAATTTTTATTAGAATCAAGTGTCCCATCCCTGCTAGGTAAATGGTTATATTTATATTTAATTTGTGTGTGGATCAAGGAGTCTTCCCGGATTTAATGAAATACAGTAAAGTAATACCACTTTTCAAATCCGGGGACAGTAAAGACACAAATAATTATAGACCCGTATCCGTGTTGCCGGTTTTCAGCAAGGTGTTTGAAAAGGTAATGCTTAATCAAATGCTCAATCATTTCAACTCGAATAAAATCCTTCACGATCCACAGTATGGTTTCACCAAAGGACGTTGTACGACCGACGCCGGTGTAACCTTATTAAGACACATTTTTAACGCGTGGGAAGAGGCCCAAGATGCCATAGGAATCTTTTGTGACCTTTCCAAGGCGCTTGATTGCGTCGATCACGAAACCTTGCTATTGAAACTTGAGCATTACGGACTTGGAAAACTTGCGCTTAGTTTAGTAAAATCTTATTTAAACGATAGACAACAGCTAGTTCAAATAAATGGTATCAATTCACTCGGTTTAAAAGTAAAAATGGGTGTTCCTCAAGGCTCGATATTGGGTCCTTTCCTCTTTTTAGTGTATATTAATGATCTACTCCATTTATTAAATAATCAACCACAAATGGTGTTATTTGCTGACGATACTTCTTTGATTTTTAAGGTAGATAGACGTGCTACAAATTTTGACGACGTAAATAACGCCTTTCTGCAGGTCCAAAATTGATTCACTGCCAATAATTTAGTATTAAATGGAAAAAAAACGAAGTACATACGATTTTCTTTACCAAATGTAAAAAGTAGTGATTATGAGATAGTATTGAATCAAGAGAAACTAGAATTCGTCGATAAAACTGTTTTCCTGGGGATCACGCTCGACTCTAGGCTTCAATGGGGTCCTCATTTAACATCTCTTGCAGGACGGCTAAGTTCAGCAGCATATGCTGTCAGAAAAATCCGTCAATTTACTGATGTAGATACCGCGGGGCTAGTCTATTTTAGTTACTTTCATAGTATCATGTCTTACGGTATTTTACTTTGGGGACGGGCTGCAGACATCGAGTCTATTTTTATTCTGCAGAAAAGAGCCATCAGAGCCATATATAATCTCCGCAGGCGCGATTCTCTTAGGGAACTGTTTAAGGATATTAACATCATGACGGTGCCTTGTCAATATATCTATGAAAACATCATGTACGTAAGAAAAAATTTACATCTTTTTAGTAAAAGAGGCGAAAGACATAATTATAGTACTAGAAGTAGGGATCTATTAGCTCAACCAGGTTTCAGACTGGCAAAAGTAGACTCATCTTTCATGGGGTACTGTTTAAAATGTTATAATAAAATCCCTCCCGTCATACTTCAACTGAATGAGACGAAATTCAAATCTTGTATAAAACGCACACTATGCAAGCAGGCATATTATAGGTTGGGGGATTACATCGCTGATAGAAATGCTTGGCTCAATGCTGGTCCAGCTCCACAACCACAACTAATTTATTAACGTTTGAAAATACTGTTGGAGCTGATGAAGATTGGAAGACTATCTTTTCATTGTATAAACTCGAATCTCCTTTGTATTATATAATTGCATATCACAGGTGTCAGTACTATGTACAATAGAGCTACCATTTACCGGGTAATTATGTCTTTCATTGACTTAAATGTACCCTGGCGGCTGAGAGTATGTCATGCTCACTCAGATGTCTCGCTGATGGTGGCGTGTGTGTTGGATCATTTAGCTCCCTTCAAAATGGTTGAGCTGAATGGTGCTGATCCATGCGTCATGTTCGTGAACGGGCGCTGTCAGTTGGGACTGGTCATCTCTTAGCTGCCACGGCTTATTTTTAATTATTTTAGTTTTGAATTGTTATCTTTTTATCACGGACGCTTTTGACGTATTGCATCGTTCTCACATGTTTAACTTCAATATGAATGATGTAACCAATATTTTGTACCAATATTTTAATTTAAAAGAGTGTCCGTGGAGTTTCTTGCCCGTTCTTCTCCATAGGAACCTACTATTTGGAATGGGCAACTAGCTTCATATTTGTAACTGACCGACTTCTTGACAATTCAAAAGTGCCTGTCAATGGTTTAATTGAAATAAATGCTTTGAGTTTGAGTTTGAGTTGTTATTGGATATGTGAAAAAAACCATGGCAGTAGTATATTATAACGAAATTAAAAGGAAAACTGTCTTAACTATCACAGCTAAGTAGAGGCTTTACAAGTTAACGAGTAATAGTCGGCCAAGTTAAATTTGCTGTTGGAGAATTGACCGTGACGTATATTGATGTACGGAAGAACATGTTTTTCAACTACAATGTTAAGTTTGTTTTTGGGATAAATTCATCCCAGCTACGGAACCCCCCTACGGTATTTATTACCTTTAGATGCGTTACCTGCGCTCAATAATGGCACAGTAAATGCCAGGCAATTGCCTGACATTTACAATAATAATTATTATTATTACGTACGCGCCAATGAACATGAAGCAGCTAGTGACGTAACTAAGTATGTATGTTCATCTCTTACTAACAGATATCGGTATAGGTCTTCCTTTTCTTCACGCGCTGTATGATTGTATGCAAGTATGTAGCTGATTGTAGCTACAATCATGGCTTACGCTGTTTTTGAGTGCACTAATGTTTTTTTTTTTTTTTATGTATGGCATCTCGTAGCAGACCTAGAGAGGCCGTGGCTACTTAACCGGATATTCCTGTGATTGCCTTAAGGTTTTTAAGCTTAAAGCCTCCAGCCAGGGCGTAAAATATATTTATTAAAACTAAAACGACAGCGCACTAAGGGCACCCCCTGTGGGGTACGGACCTCGGCTTAGGGCGTCGTTGGGGGATCAGAAAATTAGTTTGGGGACGGGCTGGACTAATGTTCGTGTATGACGCGTCTATTTATAATACGTCATTGACTAAAAACAGTTTTGACAACAGCCGGTACTTCGAAATAGACCCACAGAGGGCCTAGACAAATGGCATTCGTTTCGGAGAGATTCTATTTCTACGATCGCTATCGTTATTCACTTTTTGACAAGCGTTATCACTAGTTTTCGATTTCAATTCCTTCAAACGAATCGAAAACTAGCGATAACGCTTGTCAAAAAGTGCCAATTGGCTACGTATCTCTATTATTTCTCTATAGAACTTTGGCATTCGCTTCGGAGCGATTCTATTTCTACAATCGTAATTGTTATTTCACTTTTTGACAAGCGCTATCGATAGTTTTCGATTCGAATTCCTTCATACGAATCGAAAACTAGCGATAACGCTTGTCAAAAAGTGCTAATTGGCTACGTATCTCTATAGAACTTATCGTTCAACGCTGTCGATTCGTTTTATGGAATCGAATGATGATAAAATTGTCTAGCTAATTTCTATTCGTTGTCCTATGATCACGTGACATTTCGATAGCTTATGTCAACCCCATACATTTTGTGGCTTTTCTACTAGCGTTATCGCTAATCGAATGTTACTTTGTCTAGGCCCTTGTTCGTTTGTAGTGTCGCAAGTGTCGCAATCTACTAAAGTGGCTTCTTATAAGACCCGTGGGAGACGTGATGGGTTGGTTTAATTGCACCAGACACCATACAACGGTACAAATAGGTACCTACCTACTTGATAAAGTTACTTTATCTAAATCAAGCAACCGTAATCTATACAAATAAATAAAATTGAAGTGTATGTTTGTAATGGCAAAATAACAGCTTTGGATCACAATAGGGCCAGTATTATAATTACATAACATAACATCACGCCTGTAATCCCCGAAAGGTAAGGCAGAGGTGTACCAGTTATGTTTAAGTCCCATGTAATAGAGGGCGAGCCTATTGCCACCAACCGGGCACAAATCCAGACTCCGGGCTGCTGCTGAGAAATTATTAATGGAAAATCCCAATAACACTACCCGACCCGGGAATCGAACCCAGGACCTCGTGCTAAGCAGTAGCGGTTGCGACCACTAGACCAACGAGGCAGTTAGTATAGTATTAATCTGACAAAAACTGAATTAATGATATTTTGATAGCTTTTTTTTTTTTTGTGGATGGGAAATTATCAAATAACTTCTAGTTCTGGTCGATTTTGATACCTTAATTTAGAGTGTAAAAATAGTTATGAGACATTTAAAAAAAATAACCTGTTAACAAAAAATATGCATCTAAAGAATAAAAATGTTTTTGAAACATACCTAACAAAAAATTTTTTTCTCTCTTTCTACTATATTTTTACAGGCAGTGGCTTCGAAACTACTCTAATTGATATACTTAATAAAGCTGGCAACCCTTGTGAAACCTTACACAAAGAGAGTTCATGTTACATACAAGGCCATGGACTTGATATTTGGCGAGTAATACTTTTACTTTAGCGCTCTTTTCAATGGATAGACATTATGATTATTTATTAGGAGATAGGCTGTAGCGATAAGTCACTACTTGGTATAATACCGGAGGGGATCCTTTAACGACCTTGAGTGAGAGAAAATGCTGAATATTATAACGGTATGGCTTGGTGACGGTAGGTTAAAGTGATACGTAAAAAATAAATCATAGCAAACTGGGCGGTCTCATGAAAGTGACAGAGTTAATTACTTCCACATGCGAAAAAGAGATCACAACAATGCGCTGAAACCAAAATAAAACAACGTAAGAGCGCCAAACCAAATAAAATTGTTTAAAAATTAATTAAGCTATGTATCAAAAACATTTTCAGCCAGTTTTCAACTTGACGACACGGTTGGTGCAGTGGTTAAGCGATTGACTACTGCGCTGCGTGTTGCGGGTTCGATTCCCGCACCGAACAAATATTTGTATGATCTACAAGTAGTTGTTCCGGGTCTGGCTGTTTGTGTATGTGAGTTTAAATGTTTGTAAACGCACCCACAATACAGGAGAAATTCCTAGTGTGGGGCAAAGTTTAAAAAAAAAAAAAAACTAACATTAAAAAAAATACATATTACCTAATACGCACATTTTGAATGCAATTTTGCATTGAAATTATTTAGGATTCTAGAATTACAGAAAAAAAAAAAAGTAGAGGTATTTCGGAAAAACTAAATTTCGGAATTAAATTATATCTAGGAAATTTATCCCAATTGCGTTTTCCTTCAGTTAGACTTTAGAGTATTAATAAAATAGTCAATAAACATAATTATATCCAAAAATGTAATCCATACATACTGCAATAGTGAAATAAATGGTTACGAAAAAGCCCCCAATTTATATTAGTATCGCCTAAAAAAGGTATAATCGATGTATTCCGTTCTAATACCAACAACTAATACCACTGGTATTCGTTTCAACCCATATTTATTTTCTATTCATTACGTTTAATATACATTTGGGTAGGCCTCATAAATTACTCTAACTGTCAGACAATGATTAAAAATAACTGAGAAAAAAAAAACAAGAACAATGTGCCATCTTCACATTCACAATAATTAAAAAAATACTACTTTACAAAGTAAATATTTTCGTTGTATACAACATGTCCCAGAATTAACGCACAATCTCTTAAGGGGTCATTGAATGTACTCATCATTATGAACAACTTTTAATATGGAACCAAACCTGACGTCGCGAAAAAAAATCAGCTGTTCCCTGCATTTTGACGAGTTATTCGAACATAAATGTAGGGAACAACAAAAACAATCAGTTATTGATTGTTTGTTTTTTCGCGATTTCAGGTTTGGTCCCATTGTGAAAGTAGTTCATAATGATGAGTACCCCTTAAGAGGTTGTGCGTTAATCCTGGGACATGTTGTATATGTATAAAATTTATCAATGTCTATGAAAAATCCGGAAATAATCTTGGTCAATCATTTGAGGACCATGTAGATTGGAGTCTGAAATGGTGTTTTAAGGAAAGAACCACACAGATTTGATGGCCTAGATGTTCAAAACATGTTTACGGAGATTCACCGATACATCTTTCGAAAGTAAAGTGTTCGTGGCATGTGCTATAAAAGTTTGATAGATATTGTAACAATACGGGCAGTTCCCGAAAGTTTCCAGTGAGCCTGTAGGATAACTTTCACTGGCGTACCGCCTGTATCGAATCTAGGCTACCTTTGTTTACTCCTTTGGGAAATATAATGTGTATTGTGTAGAAAGTTTAATCGTACTTCTGACTCATTAAGTCACTCACAGGCCTCGCAGCCGGCTGTGAAGGATAGAGGACTAAGTGGTACCTGACACCCATTTTGAGAGTTCAAAAGAGACCCCAAAAGGTCACAGCCTGCTGAAGAGTTTTTATTTGTGAAGCGAGAACGACAACACGCAAAGTATACAACATAATTTTTAGCATATGCGAAACCTGAATATAGTTTGTTCAGAATAAGGAACTGAATCGATTTCAATCATTTTTACACCATTTTATATTTTGTCCCAAAAATATTTTAGTGTGATAGAAAATGTTATCACCATTTAATTACAATACAATCACCGTACGGTTAGGTACCTACTGCCAAATTATTATCAATGAGCACAAGACGACCCTGGAGGCGCGGGTGCGCCGTTAGCATGTTTTTGCACGGACAACCCGACATATCATCCTTCAAACTTTGTGATTTTTCATGATACAGTTTTGAAATTTTGTACACAGATTCTTTACATAAAAATACTAGACACGTGTTTCTACTAAAACTAATATTGTATAGTTCTGGGTCTGTAGGTGTTTGTGCAACCTTGCACAAAACGTTTGTGCGTGCATTTCAAATAAAAATAAAAATAACAAATAGCTGCATAAGCTATTTGTACACCTAGAACAGGAAAAGCGGCAACAAAAACAAGTTAAGAAAATGGAAATCAATATGGTACGCTATGACTAATCCCAGATAGGATAATAAATATTAATCAGGCCCAATTAGCATCTAGTCCATTCGGAGCGAAGGTCAATGTCAACGGTTACGAGTATGGTAGATTATAAATAACAATAACTTTTTTTTTTACTCTCCAGAATCGATACAAAATTAATGCAGTTGATTTAATTAAAACATACTGCGGGGTAATTGCGTAACATACAGTATACTTGTCAAAAAATAATAGGCCCGTTTTGACATTTAACTTGAATCGATATAACGTGAGTATCGAGTACCGAGTCGTATGGTTACTTCACTAGTTACGTCGCGACGTAACTAGTGAAGTAACCATTGAGTGATAGTTCAGTCAGTGCTCTGCATAACCTGACCCGGTCATGCAGAACACTGACTGAACTATCACTGAAAAACAAATTACCTACCATACGAATCCACTAGCTAGTTCTGTCTAAACGGGGCTTAGAACAGAAACTATTAAAGCCATTGTTTGGCGTGGGTAACTCCGAGGTCATAGCTATTCAGCCTCGAGCGGATTTAATATCGCGAACTCGCGCAGACTCTGAGCAATGTCGGCTAATTCTTTCACTGGCTAATGAAGTGCGTTGGGTATAGCTTTATTAGACTTGCTGTACGCTAATTGATTTCAATTAAGTACTAATTTCAAACCAAGTTGTCTGAGTAGTGCCAGACGTAAAGAATAGTACCACCCTATTTCTTCCCGTGGGGGTCGTAAAAAGCGACTAAGGGACTTACTAGAGAATGGGCAGAAGCATTCTCTATGCATTTTAACACCATACTGCGCTCGCCAACCCGCCTGCCAAGCATGGCGATTACGATGATTCCTTTGGGGGAGGCCTATGTCCAGCAGTGGTTCTCGGCTGAAATGATGATGATGAAGTTCTAGACTATGTTGTAATATCGTAATTTGATTAAGATTTTAATTTAATGGCATGTGTTTTGTTAGTTATTTTGCCTTGGCCAGAAATGGGTTTCATTTTGACAGTTGAACAACATTCATTGCGTTAAAGTTGTCGAGCAGACTTATTTTTCGAACATATGAAGCAATGGATTAGCAATATACTTCAAAATCATTCAGATTGTGTTTGTTAATGTGTTACGCAATTATGGTGCTGGTCCGAATTATTGCTGTTATGTTGTCCGCGGTGATATTTTAGTCTACGTTGTTGTCCGCGGTGTTATAATAGTCTAGTAATTAGACTATAATATCACGACGATGGATGGATGGATGCGAATGAAACCGCAGACAACAATTAGACTCTAGTTGTTGTCCGCGGTGATAGTATAGTCTAGTTGTTGTCCGTGGTGATATTATAGTCTAGTTATTGTCCGTGGTGATATTATAGTCTAGTTATATGTCCGCGGTGATGTTATACTCGTAGTCTAGTTGTTAACCGCGGTGGTATTATAGTCTAGTTGTTGTCCGCGGTGATATTATAGTCTAGTTGTTGTCAGCGGTGATATTATAGTGTAGTTGTTGTCCGCGGTGATATTATAGTGTAGTTGTTGTCCGCGGTGATATTATAGTCTAGTTGTTGTCCGGTTTCACTCGCATCCGATGGCCTGCTTCTTGTACCCGGATAAAAAGGATGGCCTGTGTGCTAAATGTTATGGAGCAATTTATTAGTCTTAATAAATGTCCCTAATAATAATAATCAGATGCTACAAGTACCTTCTTGTACAGTATTCAGTAGCGCTCTAAGCCTAGGTTTGAGTCCCACTATGGGTCGCCCTTAGCTGTGCTGCTTAATATTTTATTCTAAACCCGGCGAGAGGTCCTTCAGGCCTTGCCAAAGCTCGGTTAAGCAGTAGTAGAGGCACTTCGGAACCAACTGCGACAGGACATTATGAAAAAAAAAACATCCGGGGCAGTCTTTGGGGACTGCCGATAGAAGTGAAAACAGTATACATATAGCTCATGGAAAGCGTTCGCTGGCGATGACGCGAGTTCCATGATTTTTATTCACCCAAAAACTAGAAGTATTCACTTCAAAAACCTAAATGTTATCCATATCCTTTCAGCCGTTTAAACGTGGTTACGTCACAACTCCAAAAAACTTTTACATAAGTTTTTTTAAGTTCCGGTGAATGCAGCGTGTGGGGACTAAGGTCAGGGTCAGCAGTGATATCCGCCTGTATGAGTGAACGCTGATGAAATCATGCATCGGTCATCGAACGGACGTGATGATTTCATCATTCACGCTTTCCAAAATATTTTTGACTTAGCGATTTTTGGGAGCAGAAGAACTTATGGGTTCGCAGTAAGTGAAGTTAAATTGACCACGTGAAAAGTTAAATTTGTGTATACTGTGCCTTGTTTAAATTGTGTTTTACATAATCATTATTTTATTGAAGCGATAACTTTTCACTTTTGTCGGCAGTCCCCATGACTGCCTATGTTTTTAAGTGTTCCATGGACTAGGCAATGATATAGAGTGGACCACATTAACCCTAAAATACGTCGATTTGTCAAATAATACACCTATAATGGTACAGCAGGCGCCCAGGCGCTAGTGCGTCGGTTCGATTCCCAGGTCAGGCATTGTTAAATAAGAGGAAATTCTCAATAGGTAGCCGACTGCCTGCCTGCCTACCCTTTTGTTTTTTTTGTAGCAGACTGGAATATAAATAATAGTGACTCGGTTCATAGTTGGTGTTATATTGAACATGAGACCGAATACTACAGGGTCATATTAACCAAGCTAGCAAAACTCCACAGACGTGATAGGTATATATACTCTCTATTAAAGGTAAACAAAAAAACCACGTGACGAGAGAGCTGTCAAGTAACCGACTAAACGTAGATAATACCTACATGTCACTTCAGTACCCCAAGTGTAAGTTTGCAAGAGAGCAAACGTAACTATTTCGTTTGCGTTAAAATTTGACCGATAGATCATAATGCTAAGAGTATAAGAGTGAGAATAAAAATCTTAACGCAAACGCGCTAGTTACGTTTACTCACTTGCAAACTTACACTCGAGGTACAGTTGTCATGCTTCGTCACAGTAATTGTACTCTTCGGGCGCTGACAAGAGGCAAATGATAAAAGTAGGCTTGTCTTAAACAAAAAAATTGCCAAATCTATATAGTTTGTGGTAGCGAAAAAAATATTTGTTATTCTTAAACATATTTCTCAGAACTTGGTTGTTACCAAAAGACGTTTAGATAAAAAAATCTCGATACAAAAACGGTAAACTACCCCATTAATTTGAGTTTCAATCCAAAATATCTGTATTAAATATCAACGTACGGTTGGTATTTAATTAATAACAAGAACGTCTTATTTGTATGCAGAACTTGGTGGTTTTTTATTTCCGATTTCTCAACTCATTTTTGAGTAAATAAATAATTGCTACATAATTTATTTGCAATAAATTACTATCTAATAAATTATTATATTCGAAGCTGTGATGCCAACATTTGGTGATTGGTGGCCAGAATAACGTTTGTTTACATTCACGCGCAATTGACAACACTAGCTGTCTCTTTTTTTCTTGTTGTTTTTATCAAGCAATCTCTTTTCTATCATTTTTAGGGTTCCGTACCCAAAGGGTAAAACGGGAACCCTTTTACTAAGGCTCCGCCGCCGTCTGTCTGTCTGTCCGTCTGTCACCAGGCTGTATCTCATGAACCGTGATAGCTAGACAGTTGAAATTTTTACAGATGATGTATTTCTGTTGCCGCTATAACAACAAATATAAACAAACAAAAAATAGAATAAAAAAATATTTAAGGGGGCTCCCATACAACAAACGTGATTTTTTTGCTCGTTTTTGCGTATATTGATAATGGCAACAGGTAGACGCTTGAAATATTCACAGAATATGTAGATATATATTGACTTTAAAAATAAATAATTAAATTAAAATAAAACAAATGGGCTCCAATACAACGAACGTGTTTTTTTGCCATTTTTATAGATAATGGTACGGAACCCTTCGTGCGCGAGTCCGACTCGCACTTGGCTGGTTTTTTTAAGTGTAGTGAAATGTAAATTGAATGAAAAGTGGGTATGTATGTGTGCTACCGCTGCTGCGCAAAACACTTTTTTAGGTTGTTTTGTGAGTGTATACCATAACTGTTTAAATAATATCATTGGCTAAAGTGAACAACTCAGCAAAGCATTATCTATTTATTCCTTCGTAGGTTATACATAATATATAAGAGTGAAAGTATTGTCAACTTATTTATCAGATACGACATAGGTAGGATAAGTACAGATTTCATATAAAAACAGACCCACTTTGGACATACTCAGGGTAACGAAACGCTGCGTCATAAAATGCTGCTGAATATTTTATGTATGACCCCCGTATGCAAAGACACCGAGTGCCTTTACAGAGGACTCCTAATGTAACATAAAACTTTGTAGAAATATGAGTCATTTCACGTGAGTGATAATTATATTGTTTTTGCAGATAAGGTGGGAATTAATCTCTCATTTCTGAGTGCAGTGACTGTGCTTCCGATTGCTTCCGTAGAACATCCGGTGAACCACTAAATTATAGAAAAGTCATTAGATATACCTAGGACATTATAGCTGGCATGTACGAGTAGGTTAGTATTTATTTAGAGCCTTTCGGGAATTTCAGTGCACAAAGCGACACAGTCCTCCGGGAGCCTCGCAACAAATTGATTGTGTCAATTTGTGTCTCATTCTCATTAGTCGACGACGCTTGAGTTATTAAGACTGAATTTATATACAGTATGTTCTTGCAAATATTTTCCCGATATTAAACTTGGACCCAAGAATTTGACGTCGTGAATGGAACAGAAAGCTTTTGCGTAGGTAGGTATAACTGCTCTAGTACTGCTAGGTAGTTTTCGATTTTTGCGACCAATTTTATACCGAATTTTCATTTCTAGTAGGTACTTAGTTGCTTAACATTCAATAATCATGAATGTGAGAGTCAGACGTCGCACCCAAGATGGAAAAGATTAAAAAAAAAACAAAAAATGCAGTTGTATTTTCTTCCAAAATTGAGGTCATGGGTCCTTTGGCCACATGGTCCTATTTACCATCGTTTAGAATTAAAAAAAGATGTGCCATCGCAACAGTCACGTTTTAAGGCTTCTACATACCAGCGCGACTTGTCGCGCGACGCGACACGGCACAAAGGCCCCGCGTGTCGCGGGACGAGCGGTGCCTTTGTGTCGCGTCGCGTCGCGCGACAAGTCGCCCCGGTATGTAGAGCCTTTACGCGACTGACATAATTATATTCCCCCACTTCCATGCAACTGAAATTGTTTTTTGGATTGTAGATGATCCCAAAAGCCGTCCCATAAGATTTTTGCGCGGTATGAAATGACTTAAGTTTTTTTTTACAACTTTGACATGCTCTAACTTTGAACTCCAGCTCTACTGGAGCAGCTGACCCTCAGATCTCTTAAGCTGAAAGGAAAATTCTGTTTTTGGTATGATTTACAGCCGGTACAAAATTACTTTTTCAAACTAACGCCACCGCCCGTACTATTCCGTTTTTCCCCAGAGTTAATCAAGGCAGCTATAAACCTGTCAATATGCCACTCATGGGCCATCGTGTATAGAAGCTACAAACCAGTAATTGTGTATCTATGCACAATCGCTTTCACAGATTGTCCGCGCGACCTTGTCGGCATTTCTTGTTCAATGCGGGTGTTCATTGCAAACAATGGATTTCGCAATACAATGCTACTTATATACCTATACTGATTGAGCTGTACTTAACTCAGTTTCACGCTAAATTTAGATCTTCAGTCGAGGGGTAAGTGAGAGGGTTAAGTCAATCCACACGTTATGTCCTAGTCATAAATAAAAGAGGACGAGCCTATTGCTTGGCGAAAATCCAGAGTCCAAGCTAATACTGAGAAATTCCTTATTGATAAACCCAATAATACTTTGCCCGATTTGGTCATTAAACCAGGACCTGTTTGGCATTCACGCTTGCTACTCCTAAGGAGTACAAAGCGGGTCTTATCCCTGATAGCTATATCTGCCAGACAGAAATTACGGTCGATCCGCAGTGATAGCCCGATAAATTCAGTTTTTCTTACGTATTTTGCAATTTGCAGGTTAGAGGCGCGAATCTTAATTTGATCAAAATAAAACCTGACACTGTACTGCAAATTGCAAAAAAAGATAGATGTAAGACGACATTTCTGACTAGTGACTACCTCTGAGAAGAAATGGCGAAACAAACTCAAGGAAACTCAGACCACCGTAGTTTGGAGTTGAAAACAAAATAATGACCGACTGTAAGAAAACAATCACGAAAATCGCTACGCGTCAATTTAATAAAGACAACTGATTTGTTAGCCTGAACCGTGTTAAATTGTATGGATTACGATGTTTACGCTTTTGAAATCAATTGGCATATATATAAAAGCCGTGTGGGTCATTGGACTGGCTATTGATGAAGATACCGAAAAACGGATTTAGCTTAGAGAATTGATCCGGAACTCCGGAAGGGCGATGGGTCAATGACAAGAGGCTGGACAAATTATTTATTCTAAGCTGGGAGGGACCAGCTAAGGTGTGGATCAGCGTAGTAGAAAATAAGTCCTGTCGTCCTAGTGTTTAAAGCATTGTTTTTTTTTTTTACTTAGGTTGCTTTGCTGTTGCTACGCATTCAAATATCGCAGTCTGATATTATCCTTTCTGGACTAGTATTTGACCCCTTGCTGGGTGGTCGTACTTTGGAGGAGATATTCAATTATACCTAATCATTCTTTTTTTCTTCTTTTTTCTTTTTTTTTTTATCTTTTATAGTAGGTACTTATCTACATCATAATGGGGTATGTTGTGAGCATGTGATTTAAGGCGACGATAACCGACTTTTAATGATTTTCTACTGAAGATCACGTCTAAACAAGTAGTGTTGATGATTTGAAAAAAATATACTTATGTTAAATTATAGCATTTTCTCAATAACTTAATGTACGAATATTTTAGATTATATTTTAGATATTACATAGTGAAATTAATTTGTAAAGTTATGTCTAACGCGAATAAAAAACTGAGACTGGCGCAAAATCTACGAAGCGAATTTTTCTGAAACCTTCACCAATTTAAAGATAATTTAATTATTGATGTTTTAGTATACCTACGCGTTTTGTTAAAATACCTTTTGTTTTGTGTTTAATAAATTAATAATGCGTGGAGACAGCACTCCTTGATGGGCGAGTCCTATTACTGGCTGAACGTACGACGCGTTGCGTGAGCTCAGTACAGAACACGCAAGCTCGCTGGCATGTATGTATCTGCGTCTTAAATAACTTTTCTCTAACACCCGAAAATAATAAGTATTCTCGGTTCATAAAAATCTTTGCAGCGTACGGATATCGAACGCGACCAGAGGCAAAAGCGAAGCGCACAAACTTTCGAAACACAAAAAAAATATTTATGATAATATTTTATCCTTTTGATTTTTCTTTAAATTTTGTCTGTTCATACCTACCAGTTCATTATTGTTACCTACTGCTATCTCATTATCTATTGTTACCAGACCCACACATAGGCCGGATCTTTAAAATCCTAGCTCAGGGACTCTAGAATTGTATTTGATGAAACTCACATGACTTCAATCTGTACCACTGATAACTGATGCTGTAATACACTGTGTCAGCCACATTTCTCACTGCTTTCGACATTTTGATCACACTACACTGCTATGTATTGATTTTATCATTTATTTCAGTAATTGACTAATAAATAACAGTCATTTTTCTTCCGTGATTACTAACTGAATCATGCTGGGAATAAAATACAGACTCTGATTATGAAGCCAGAGGTTAGAAACTTTTAATGCATTTTTGCATATCAAGGCAATGGTCATTTAAAATTATGCCTTAGATTATTATAGAGATTAGAGAGGATAGATTATTAAACATTAACCAAGCCAGGACGGGCTTGGTTAATGTTTAAATTAAATGTTTTTAATGGAACACTGATCTAATAATGATCACAGATGATCCAAAGATTATTTTTAAATTCATAGTATATTTAACTGTTTATTTTCTAAGCCAAAATCCACAGTACACTCTCAAACCACCAAGAGTTGATTACCACTGGCTGATAAAGCTGTCAATAATGATAACATTGATAAAATATCTATTGTGTGGGACACCTCATGTATTTGATAGTGTTGATTAGATGTCTACACAGTTAGGTACTATAACAGTGCAATTTTAGGTTATATAAATAAAACATTACGTTTTTCTCTAGATAAAAAAAAAAAAAATCATCAGATACATGACAGACAACATTAAGCTCATTTAAAAATGTGCCAACAAAATCTGCACTTCCTACTTATTTTTAGGCACATTTCGAGTCAGCCTACCCAGAAAACAGTAATTTTTTTTACATCTGAATAAGAATAGTTATTCCATGTGGGACATAACAATTACAGCTCCATTTAGATGTAAACAGACAAATCAAATTATCTGGTTGGCATAATAAATTCCTACAGTATATTAAATGTTTAGCACTAGCCTCATACATAACATATAAGATGTTTATTGTATTGATAAATATAGGTACAAATGGGATCACTCCAGTTTAGCCAATCAGTAGCATTGCAACTGGCTGGAACTGGATAGATTATCTAGATAACTTGGTCTGGGGTATTAGCAAAGAGATTCATTCTTTCATACATAATTTTTACGACGCGCGGTTTTTTTGGTAGGTATATCAATTGGAAAATCACATAAAAAAGCGCTGGTTTAAATTGATGAAAAACAATCTAGATTTATAAATAATAAACAATATTGTATCGGTAAATTATCGACATGCAAAACAAGCCACTACTTCTTACTTACTAAGTGCAAAAGTGTTTAGAATAGGAACAGAAGACAAAAGCTTTGAAATCTACGTATTTGGGGCAAGCATATAGCATCTTACTGTTTATTTTATGCATATGTTAGTGTTTAGGTTTAGGCAGCTTTATGAGTCATTCTAATGCGTCATAAATATCAGATTTGGCAACAGTATAACAGTTAATCGATCTCGCTGGACCGCATATGGATGGATTTATAACAGTTATTGCTCAAAACAAGGTGAAATAAATTAAAACAAAATGTTAAATGAATTACAAAATGTATTGTTAATAAAACAAAAGCGTACACATAATCTTGCGGCTACTGTGCATATAAAAATCATAGCTTCTCGTTTACTTGTGACGTTCGAGCCGTAATTGTTGATGCTGGTGTTTGCGAAATCATCACTGAACCTTTTATAACCGTCGGACGGCGAAGACGGGCTCCTCAAGGAAGCCATTTTTCAACACTGAAATTTTTTGACACTACTTGATTTGACATTAAAATTATCGGCGCGTTCTTTGTGATCGCTGATCGCATTCATTTAATTATTTATAAACCAAAGACAATAATTTTTCATGCATTCCACCAAATTGACAATTTAGAAAAATGTACTGAAAAATAACAAGCGTAAATCAACAATAACAAAACCACTGTTTCATGATTCCAAGCCCCTAAAAATCTGCGAATGCAGTTAAGACACCCGATTGTTGAGTTTCCCAATTGTTGCTGCTTAGTTGTAGGGATTTTTAATTGAATCATTTGGTTCCTTACTTCCATCCTCCCCAACACAGTAATCGAAGTGTGAGGTAAAACAACAAAAATCCTGCAACACAGTCAACAAACATGACAATCTTGTAAGGCCAAAAGTTCGATAGTCAATCTTTAGTTTGTATACTCTACACAACCGCCATAGACAAATTCTTCTATGACAATTTCTTTTTTTCTTGATCCCGGTTGGAATGTGAGTTGATGTTGTTTTCAATGAAAATAAATCCAAAGGAATAGATAAATATTTAACTAATTTTCTCCATTCCATGTAAGAATTAAGAAAATTATCCTGCAAACAAGTGATTGTGTGTTATATTTTTGTTTTATCCAAACTCAACATCTTTGAAATATGCATCGAAAGTTTTGACGTTCCCCAAGTGATTGTGATAAAACAGTGAACGGATAGGTATTCGTGTGTAATTGTAACAGTTCCGCAGTGTAAAAGCTTATGAATCGTATCTAAATCACTTGTTTGTATGGAGAACTGCTGAAACATTTATAACCTCAAAGTTGGAAGTCAGGTGGTGAGTTTGTTGTTAAAGGTTGTGTTTCTGTTTGTGCAGATTCTAAATGGCTCCACCACAGCCTAAGGCGGCGGCCAAGCCCGCTGCGGCGCCCGCGGGCGGCGTATCCAAGGCCAAAGTTGGCAAACCAAGGAATTACGACCTCGGGAATGGAGTAGTTCGCTTCTCCAAGTCAAAGATGTTCCACAAGAAGGTGAGCTGATTTCCTTTACATATCATTGGCCTAAGCATCAAGTAGATAACAAATAGGCATAAAAAGACAGTATTAACATGCAGTAACAACAAGTAACTGCCCATGTGTGAAACTTTTGTCTCACATTTTGGTGGATGGTCATCTACTACTTAAGTTCATCATGGAATCATCTTATAAATGGCTATAAGTCTTTGTCTACCTTTGGAGGGTTGGAACTTATTGTTGTGCAATTTTATTTGTACAAAGGTTGCATTGAAGGTATGGTAAAATACACCTTGTATAATGAGAGTAGTATCTTTATCTGAGATATTCATAACAGTAGATGTTAGCATGTATGAAATAAATTGAACTTGGTTTACAGTAAAAAATTTTAAGTCAAATATATTGTTAATTTATTATAATCATAATTTTCTATTTCCAACTCGCTAAAACCCATTTCTTCAATTTCCAGGCTAAGTACAGGTTTGTGGGCAAAAAGAACCCCAAACAAGAAAAGCCCAAGAAGCTCTCCGTTGCTGTCAAGCAGATCGGTGGTGAGAAGAATGGAGGAACCCGTACTGTGCTGCTGCGCCGCAGAAAGTCCTTCTACCCCACTCAGGACAAGTAAGTATGCTCTATTTCAAATAGAGAGATCCTATTTGTTTTCTAAATCAAGCATTTATTTTCCATCTACCCAAGTTATTTTGTCAGTCTATCAAAGTTCTGATATTCAAACATTCTTCATTTATGGTTGGCCTATTAAACAAAAAATATAAAAAAAAGATGAGGGATATGAGTATTGGTTCACTAGCAAAGGATTAGTGATAAATGTGGTCATTGATCAAGAATTACAGACAGAAAAATCTGAAGATGTGAATGTTTGGTAGTGGATTTTGTTGTGCTCCAATTTTGTTTTGTGTTTCATTTTGGTGAACTAATTATTTTAGTAACTAGTCTATAGGTGTCAGGTTTTGTTGCCAAGGTAACTGACAGGCTCAGCGACTCTTGAAGGCTCATTGTAAAAATTATCGTTGTAAGAAGCTCTGCTATCTAGTGAACTAAAACGGGTTACGGAATTATCGCATAAATTGAATTGATAAAGCAAGGTAGCGACTAAAGCTGCCATTTTTTATAAAGTATGATGAAGAAATGTTTCCCATACTTAAAAATCTTGTATCTATCCACCCATTCATTCTATATTCATGCTTTCACCAGGATCACCACTCGTCCCCACCACAAAACGTTCAGCAAGCACATCCGCAGGACGAGGCCAACCCTCACCCCTGGTACAGTGTTAATCTTGCTCGCTGGTCGCCACGCCGGCAAGCGTGTCGTGCTTGTAGGTGTACTGCCCAGTGGACTGCTGCTCGTCACTGGACCCTTCTCGGTAAGCATTTATGATGGAACGACAGATAAATTGGATGCCTATGTTGGCTTAATATTGTTTGGTGTTCAGAAAGTGGAATTCTTATTTAAGTATGGTTTTTTTTAAGGTCAATATAATACCTATGGTGAAGTGCGGATGACAGACTTTTTGTGCAAAGAAAAGCTAATAAAATGTAATCAGTGTGTGCCGCAGACTTACACAAAAAGTCTTGTCATCTGTTCTACACCTAAGCCGCTGCCACAACAGTTCACGCATCGTGAAAATTAACTCACCTAAGCAGTTAATTGGCAATAAACCAAGTTGCCAACCAACAACATTGGGTTACTAACAAAATCATTGTTCAACTGCCACTTAGATTATACAACATTAGTTTTTGTTTATACTAAACCCGAAAAGGGGTTATTGTACTCATCATTTTGAACCTTGTTTTTGACCAAACTTGAAATCCCGAAAAAAAAAAAATCAGCTGTTCCCTACATTTGTGTTCACTCATATCGACAAAATGTATGGAATAGCTGATTTTTATTTCGCGATTTCAAGGTTGGTCCCATAGAAGAATTATTCAAAATGATGAGTACAATGACCCCTTTTCGGGTTAAGTATAAACAAAAACTAATGTTGTATAGGAACTTGTAAGCATGGTGCTGCACTCAAACATCAGTAAGCACTAAAATCCTCGGAAATCTACAAATTGAATTATTTGAAGAAATAATTAATAACAGTTCCAGATTAAAAAAAAAACCCTCTGAACTACTTCACCATAATCATAAAATAGCCTAAAATTAAATGTAACCCTTCTCCTTACAGTTCAACTCGTGCCCACTAAGGCGCATTCCCCAGCGCTACGTCATCGGCACGTCCACTAAGCTGGACCTCGGCGACTTCAAGCTGCCCGAGCATCTGAACGACGAGTACTTCAAGAAGAACAAGAAGAGCGCCAAGCGCAGCGTCAAGCGCAAGCAGGGCGAGGACATCTTTGCCTCTAAGAAAGAGGTTTGTGGAATTCTCTATTGTTATACTAGCGACCCGCCCCTGTTTTGCATGGGTGCATTCGACATGTCAAATCATCGAGATTTCTGTAATACATTTCAGTTAAATAATAATGCATAATTGGACGGCACGGTTGGCGCAGTTAGTTAAGCGATTGACTGCTGCGCTGCGTGTCGCGGGTTCGATTCCCGCACGGAACAAATATTTGTATGACCTACAAGTAGTGGTTTCGGGTCTGGCTGTTTGTGTATGTGAATTTAAATGTTTGTAAACGCACCCACAATACAGGAGAAATTCCTAGTAGGGCAACATTAAAAAAAAAAAAAATACACATAATTTTTTCTAAATAATGGTTAAAAAAGCATTAAAATCCATTGTGTAGTTTAGTAACTAAGCAGACAAACAGAACCACACGAAAAGCGATGATTTATATATTATTTATAGATTGATTGATTTATATATACTATTTATAGATTTGCATGTCCAGTACCAGTGTGGTATAATCAAAACTGTTTTATTCAATTTAGGCTGACATTAAGCACCTTTCTAACATAAAAAAAACCAACACTTAACATTAATATTGTCTAGCCTGGTCTTAAACATTTTGGGAAACGATTCTCACGGTGTGTTTTAGCTAGTGAAAAGCAGCCAATGTATTCTGTAAAAATCTCACTGTGCAATCCTAGGTGAAGTGAGCAATCCCTAGCGATTCGTAGCATAGGGTGGAATGACAGCTCACTTAAATCTCACTTCACCCTAAGATTTCACGGTGAGATTCTTACAGAATAGGCCGGCTGGTCCTAATTAAAAAGTAATGCAGAGTGGTTGTTCTTATCAGTATCACCAAAATAGAGTGATTTTAGAATATGATACGAACTCACGAAGAACTTAAAAACCTGCCCCATTTTTGTATATAAATTGGATATATAAATTTTGGTAAATACGAAACTAACACGAAATTGTGATGACAATACCATAAATCAATCTTCTCATTTAAATGCAAGCATAATCAACGTCTGCTTCTCTTTCCAGAAATACGTTCCATCAGAGCAGCGCAAGACAGACCAGAAGTCAGTCGACGAGGCCGTGGTCAAGGCGATAGGCAAACGCGCCGACAAGAAGGTGCTCCGAGGCTACCTCAAGTCGTCGTTCGGCCTCCGCTCCAGCCAATTCCCCCACAGGATGCAGTTCTAGTTTATAAGACACAATTAAACATCTGTGACTAACGCTTGGCTTTTATTTATTAGTATAATTTTCCCTAAACATTAAAAGCAACGGAAGTGATTTGGACCAGGGTTAGGTTGAGTTTATAGAAGACTAGCTCTACCCGGCTCGACGTCGCACGGGTAGCGCTAAGTATCTGCCCTACCCTACCTACCTACCTTATTTTACTTTTTTTTTGTTGTTATGTCCGTGACTACCCGGCCGGACCACAACGTCAATCGCTTCCATATTTGGCAAATAATTAGTGCTCAATTGGTGCTAATTAGTGCTCGAACAACAGAATTGGTGCCTTAGTGGTTTTCGAGATAATCGACTTTGAAGGTGGTCCGGCGGGTAGTCACGCTTCCTTCAGCAGGACCACCATGAGCGCCGAAAAAGGGGGCATGCTAAAGCTTAGGTATACAAATAATTAGTGCCCTTAAATGTGATTCATTTCGTAACAAAAACAGAATTGAAACATTTGTATTTACCGAGAAATCAACGATGATAAACTTCGCGCGCTCGTTCAGCAGGACTTTGAATGTTGATTCCAAGTTTCAGGAGCTAGTCGCTTTCCTCAAACCTACATAGAAAATTAGTGCTCTGCGAGACAAAATTGATACCCAAAATTCAAAATGACTAGTAGTTTACGAGATATACCATACCGTTGGTGGGGGTGGCGGTAGTCACGGTGTTAAATTTTCATTTGAAGATTTCCCTATTAATAACTATAATTTCTTCCCAAATTTATACAAAAATTAGTGCTCCTAAAGAAGATATAGTGACCAAAATTTCAGATTCCCAAGTGTTGTATTTAGCATTCATTACTTTTCCATACTAAATCTCCGCGTATCATCATCATCATCATCATCAGCCTATAGCAGTCCACTGCTGGACCTGGCACAGGCCTCTCCCACTGCACGGCATTCAGCTCGATTCTCGGCAACTCTCATCCAGCTGCTACCAGCCACCCTGCGAAGATCGTCGCTCCACCTAGCCTGAGGGCGTCCTACCTTACGTTTGCCGATTCGCGGTCATCACTCAAGAACACGTCTACACGAACGGTCACCGGCTCTACGGCTATTATGGCCGGCCTATTGCCACTGCAGCTTGCTTATTCTGTGGGCTATGTTGACAACTTTGGTTCTCTGCCGGATCACCTCGTTCCGGATTCGATCCCTCAGAGACTCCAAGCATAGCCCGTTCCATATCTCGCTGAGCGACCTTGAATTTATGGACAAGCCATACCGTGAGTGTCCACGTTTCAGCTCCGTAAGTCATAACAGGTAGGACGCACTGATTGAAGACCTTCGTCTTTATGGCTCTGTGGAATACGCGACGAGAAGACTCGACGAAGCTTCCCAAATACTGCCCAGGCCAGCTGAATTCTTCTGTTAAGCTCCCTCTCAAAGTTGTTTTTACCAAATTGCAAAGTTTGCCCGAGGTAAACTTATTCTCGAACAGATCGAGAACACCTCCATTAACAACAATCGGTCCCAGAGTGACGTGTTCGTTGAACATAACCTTGGTTTTGTCCAAGTTCATCCGGAGACCAATGCGTACAGAAAAATAAACTAGGCCGTCCAGCATCTGCTGCAAATCATGCAGCGATTCAGCCATTATGACGATGTCATCTGCAAATCTCAAGTGTGAGATGTACTCGCCGTTGATGTTGATGTCTCGTCCTTCCCAGTTTAGCGTCTTAAACACATCCTCCAATGCGTTAGGGAACAATTTCGGGGAAATTACGTCCCCTTGTCTCACCCCTCAACGCAGGGGGATATGCGCAGTTCGCCGATCCTGAGTTTGGACGGTCATAGTCGCGTTGTCATAAAGACTAAAATTATTGAGAGGGACCAATGGGACTAAAAAAATAATAATATATCATTCCCGTTCGTCCCCGCCAACAAAATGAGGGGGACGATCGGGGAAAAAATACGAATTCCCGTTCGTCCCCTTAGGTGGACGAAGTCGGGGGAACGAACGGGAATACACGATAATTTTATGGATATAAATAAAAACAGATTAAATATTTCCATATTTGTTTTATGTCACAGTAACCCTAGTAAGAAAAAATACTATAAATTATAAGTATCAAAGAAACAAATACTTATTTAAATTAGAGCTTTAGGAAATGAGGTTATCTCTATTTGTTTCATGAAGTCATTATTTGACTTCATTTCAAGTTCTTGGCGCTCAGGGGGCCTAAAATGGACGCTTTAGCACAATCTTATTATGATCTGAGTACAATTTCATACATCCAGCAATTCATCTGTTTGACAGCTGATATTTGACATTAGACTTCAAGCAAATAATTGTGGACAATTTTACGAAACTCCATACAAACTGTGAAACAGATGCATTGCGGGTTATGAATTGCACGCAGTTTCTATGATTCTGCCAAAGCGTCCATTTTTGGCCCCCAGAGCACGTTAAATTAAATTCTGATTAGGGATGTGGTCTATGGTCTTTCTTCTATTTTTGACTACTCCCATGTTTGTGGCTTACAGAACATTTCACTTATTTTATTTCTTACTTTTTGATGAATAAACGTTATTATTATTATCTAGTTGGACATATCTCAGAATCATCTTCTTCTGGTTCTACGTTCTCCACAAAACACTAAGGAGTTCGATTCCACACCTTCTAAAATTTTTAATAGCCGATCAGAATCCAGTTCTTTATTTATCTTCTCACCTACTTGGTTACTCCGTTATCGAATCCGATTAGTAAGTACCTGCAGCCTGCACTATGCCAAAGTGACCTTGACAGCCGTACGTATAATGACGTCACAGAACGACTTCTTAGTCCGTGGCGCCCCCGCCCGGAGCAATGACAACCATAGACTTATAATTGTTTTGTAGAGATGGGAATATAATTATCGACAAGGATTGCTAACAACTATTTAATTCCGAGTCGGCACCCATCTCAATGTCGAAATGAGTATATTTTTCCTTTGTTATAAAGTAGTTAACAAGTTCATATTTTACTGACCTCAAATTGTTTTCGATAATAATATCTACAAATATTTCAACGGGTGAAATCAAACAGTGGTAACTGTCGCGTCACATCACTGGCCGACTATGTATAAAGTGTTTGGCGTTCTGGGGACATTAAAAAAAACCGATTTCTCCGTAGAATTACGAAGGCTCCTTGGTTCGTTCGGAACGAACAACTTCACGTAGACCTTAAGATGCCTACCATCAAGCAGTTTATGAAGCGCCTTGCAAAGCGCTTTTTCGAAACCGCGGAACGTCATCGCAACCCCTTGGTTGTGCAGGCCGCTAGTTACAGGCCTTCTGCCATTAGTCAGACTCGCCGACCGAGGCATACTCTCTTAGATCCGGATGACCCCGTCACTCTCCTTCAGGAAAGCAATAGGGCCACAAGTACAGTGCACAAAATACACAAACCGACCTTCCGTCCTCGCCGCCGAGGTGTACCACGCGAACTTCCCGAGTAAATGGTAATAAAAGTCCTCCCCCCCGTCCCTTGAATGTCGATGCGCCAGCCGCCCGGTTAGAGGCTGAGAGCGCCGTAGCAATAAATATAATATCCCCTGATAATAATCATGATCAAAATGTTGATCCAGCCCGTCCCCAAATTGTTACTAATTTTGTGATCCCCCAACGACGCCCTAAGCCGAGGTCCGTACCCCACAGGGGGTGCCCTTAGTGCGCTGTCGTTTAGTTTTAATATATATAATTTGCGCCTTGGCTGGAGGCTTTAAGATTAAAAACCTTAGGGCAGCCACAGGAATATCCGGTTAAGTAGCAACGACCTCTCTAGGTCTGCTACGAGATGCCATACAAAAAAAAAAAAAAAGGGACATTAAAAAGGTTGAGTTTTTGTTTTTGCCAATTTTAAGACAAACAAGGCATCTTTTGTGTGGAAAAACAAAAAAAACAGGTTATTAGACTGCTATAATAAATAATAAAATGAGAAAAAACCAGTAATTTTTATAACATATTTAAAATCTTCTTTCTTTCGTGCCACCAGCACGCCTGGTGGCACGAAAATCTGGAACTTCTATTGAAGTCCGTGGCGGTGAAAAGGTCTGCTTAGAAACTTATCGAAAACCCTTTCAATGGGTAACCAAAGTGGTCCCTGCTTGTATAAGTAGGTATTGAATATCCACCTAATTGCAAGCTTTGAGTGTCAGAATCGTAACCTCTTGAGTTCCTTGATGGTAACTTGGTAACTGGTTATTTACTGTGTATCTATAAGAATGTGGTGTGTAGGTAAACGATTTTATGAATAAAAGCTCAGAAAGCAAGACTGCATTTATTTCAATTAGACATACTTATCAGATAATAATAGATATGCAGTACCTACATACTAACTCCATGAGGTAATGTTAATGAGAAACCTTGATTTTCGAACTTCTATATATAGTGGCACGAATAAATCTCCGTAAGTACATATTTTTGGTGTTTATGATGTCCGGATACATCTAGTAGTTTACAAATAACGTGGTGGGGCGTGGCCAGGGAGTATACTCCTTAGCCGCGCTACCAAATTTTTTCCATTATTGTTCGTCTAGAAAATAATCTCGACAGTTTAGGAAGAGAGATCAAAGATTAATTTTATTTTCTAAGATTCTACATAATTATTTCGACATAACTCGGGAAATAAAACAATGCTTGTGGATGCAAATGTTTATTAGTTTTTCACTTGTACTTGTTGGCGGGCTGGTGAGGCCGTGGGCGCGCGGACACAGCGTTGCGTGATCGCTGGCCGTGACGCTCGCGCCATTCTGACTCCAGGCGGGCATATACTCCACCTAGAAACGGAAGATGCATGAATCACATACCAATATATCCCTTGCAAATATTTTTTTATGAAACGCGTATTGCTACAGCTTAGGCCTAAGACTCAGATATATGCCAGTGACCTTGAGTGGTTAGCTTGCGTATTCTGTACTGAGCTCACGCAACGCGTTGTACGTTCAGACTTCAGCCAGTAAATAGGACTAGCCAATCAAGGAGCGCTGTCCCCAATTTGACGAATTATTAATTTATTATACACAAAACAAAAGGTATTTTAATAAAACGCGTATAACAAAAGATCAATAATTCAATTATTTTTAAATTGGTAAAGGATTTAGAAAAATACGCTTGGTAGATTTTAAGCCATTCTCAGTTTTTTATCCGCGTTAGACATAACTTTACAAATTAATTTCACTATGTAATATAAACATAATCTAAAATAGTCACGTATTAAGTTATTGAGACAATGCTCTAATTTAACATAGGTACTTATATTTTTTTCAAATCATTAACACTACTCGTTTAGACGTGATCTTCAGAAGTCGGTTATCGTCGCACTTTTTTCCTAAATTAGCGTTTTATACGAAAATGAACATTATACGGAAACTTATGGTTAATTATTAATATTCATGTGAAAGCGTATGGATAGGATTCATATCATTCATATTTTTATGAACCGCTTACTTACCAAAGTAAAGTGCGAGCGCTCTGGGGGCGTAAAATGGACGCTTTGGCAGAATCATAATGATCTGCGTAGGTACAATAATAATTTATACATCCCGCAGTTTTAAAAAATAAAACAAAAAAAGATAATTCATCTGTTTGACAGCTGCTATTTGACATTAGACTTCATTAAAGCAATTCTAAATTTGTGGACCAACTTTTTACGAAACTCCTTATAAAATTGTCAAACAGATGAATTGATTGTACGCAGATAATAATTTATAATGATTCTGCCAAAGCGTCCATTTTAGGCCCCCTGTGTATCTCGCCCTTAGCGTTGTATGCTCAGATATTGTCAACAGGCGCTTTGCCAGTATAGTGGGAATGTGGTGAGAATACATGATTATTCCTCAAAGGATAGGTTAAGATTAGGACACAAAAATTATAAACTGATCATGTGAGGTGAGACATGACGGGGATCAGGTGCCCCTGAGCTAAAGGTTAACTTAGGTCCTAACTAGGGTACAAATATTTAATACTAGGTATTTTTTCATGCAATGACAAATGCTCACGCATTTCAAAGGACGTTTTTCTACAGACTTGCCCGTGCCCGTGTGTTTTGGCCCCGGATTACGGCCCAATCCCTCTCACCGAGAGGAGGCCAGTGTACCAGCAGTAGGAAGTAGGAACAATGATAGGCTGTTATGCAAACAAAGTACCTATCTATTTCGGAAAAAATAGTGTGGAAATACAAAATAAAAAGCATGTGTGTTAAAAAATACACTGCATTGTGAACCTATATGCGGTGCGATAAGAGCCACTTTTCGAGCAAATGTGTTGAAAACATGTTGCAACTGTTGACGAAATAAAGTAGGTATCCTTCTTCTTCGTTGTGTCGATGACAATGACAATGAATTTTTTTTTTTAACCCAAAACTAAGCCACTTCCACGGCATCGTCGGTGGCAGCACAGAGGTCACTGTAGCTGCATTTTTTGGGGTACAAGAGGGGCAGGATAAGAGGTGGGATATATAAGTTTACGCCACAGCTGCACATCCACACCTTATTGCCGATAAATAAAGAATCCTGACCTGGTGGCAACTTGGATTTGGTGTGCTGATGTAGGGCGGCAGTCTTGGCGAGGGCAGACCGCATCTGACGGGCGGCGCGTTCCTCGAACCGCCGTTGTCCGTCCTGGTTGCTGCGTGCTGACAAGCATGAGATCCATTGACGACCCAGCACGCGGGTCCTTCTGTGTGAGAACATAATGTGAAAGAATCATATGACATCAAGTACCATATTTAGATAAGCCATAATACGCAGTTTCTGCATTCTGGATCTAGTTCGGAATTAAAACGAAATATTCTGACATACTCTCATATTCAGGAAGATAATATGGCGTAACAACTGGTTGTAGATCTGTGAACACCAGGCAAGGTTTTGTAGCAAAGCTTATACTCAAAACCCAGAGGTATGTCCTGGTATTATGGACGTAAGACTCCGTTTTACAGGAGACTCAGTGTGGTCTAACTAGAATCGGGAAGTAAAAGGTTCTTAACGCGGTTTCAGGGCTGAACCAGAACCATCAAAATCAAAAGTCATTTATTCAAACTAGGCTGAGAATCAGCACTTTGCGATTGCAAAAACTACATGAGATAGTCCCCCAACCCCAACGCCCACCGTTCACCACTTCCTAGTGCTTTAGCTGGGAAGAAGAAGTGAAGCAACAAACTCCCCAGCAGCACAGCTGTCTGTCATCCGTCCGGATTATGGGAATGTGCGAAGCCCTGCTGAGGAACATCCTTTAAAAGTAGGTATTTACTTCGTGAAACATCCTTCACCGGATTGAGAAGGATTGCTCCCGATTCTGTGGCCATCACTTCTTTCTCGAAACCACTAATCCGGACGGAGGTTTGGAGGTCTGTACTCACTTAGTGGCGGTATTAGTCTGTGAACGCGTATGTTTCCTGACGGCGCGTTGCGTCGTGCGTCTGGGCGCGCACTCCTCATCGCTGGGCGCGCTCGCCGAGCTCTGCTCACTGTCGTCAGACGAGCTCGACTGCTCTCCGCCCGAATCGCCCGCCGAGTCGCCGCCTCCCGGGGCGCCTTTCTTTGTATACCAGCAGTATTTGTCATATACGTTTTGTTAAGGCCGAAAACAGTGCGATTTCCCGAGTGGTAGTAGGCATCTCAAGTTTTTGTGAAAATTTGAAAGATTTCTTTTGATACACAATATTAGAGTATATGCGAAACCCGAAACACGTGTCCAGTATTTTTATGTAAAGAATCTATGTACAAAATTTTAAAACTATATCATGAAAAATCACAAAGTTATAAGGTTGTTATGTTACCGGGTTGTCTGTACATAAACATGCTAACGGCGCGCGCCAACGCCTCCAGGGTCGTCTTGCGCTCATTGGTAATAATTTGGCAGTGTGTACTTAACCGTACGGCGATTGAAGTAATTAAATTTAGTGATACATTTTCCATCACACTTAAATATTTTTGGAACAAAATATAACATGGTGTAAAAATTATTGAAATCGATTCAATTCCTTATTCTGAACAAACTATATTCAAGTTTCGCATAATTATACTAAAAATAATGTTGTAGATTCGAGAAGGAAGAGCTCTATCACAGCGCCGAAGGTTTTAGTTGCATTTCAATTGTAGTTTGGATTTCAAGTATCGATTTAGGATGCTCACTACTCCGACAACGCCATCCATTGCGAGTATTGCGACGGGTCGTATGATCGCATCGCTTACGGCCTACGAGCCTGTCTTACCACTTGCTACAATATCCTCGGATAACCATCAGACAGATGCAGAACTATTCTAATAAAGCCTGTTTAATAAAGCTTTAAAATTGACTACTGGAGTTATCCTGAATATTAGAGCTTAGTGTAATTGGCTTTAGATAACCCACAATTAGTTATAAACTTATAGCTTAAGATATGGATATTTCAACTTTTGGTATTGAAATCACGCTATAAGTGTGAATAAAGTAGAAAAAAACTGACACTATTTGGGTGGCTATAGACATGGTTATTGGTAAAACACCAACAACCTCTTAAAGGGGCATTGTACTCATCATTATGAACCACTTTTACTATGGGAGCAAGTTGAAATCGCGAAAAAAAAAATCTGCTGTTCCCTACATTTTTATAAGTTCGCTGAACTCGTCAAAATGTAGGGAACAGCTGATATTTTTTTCGCGATTTCAGCTTTGGTCCCATAGTAAAAGTTGTTCATAATGATGAGTACAATGACCCCTTAAGAGGTTGTTGGTGTTTTACCAATAACCCTGTATAGATAAAATTCTAATATAAATAATTATTATTTACAGCAGCAGCTTCTCTTCTACAGAATATAATCTTCAGAGGAACTCTTTGAAGCAATAACATTAAAAAGGAAGAATATATTTAAATAATTAAGGTTTTAACTAGTTAGTAGAGCTACAACTAAGTAACTAGTTACAGATAAGTAGTAGAAATAAGTCAATACGAGAAGATTTTTTAAGTAAGAAGGTTATGTATATATATTATGTATAGTATTTTTTGTAAATAAAGGCGTACCTAATACTTAAAGTAGGCTAAGAAGAATGTCTAACTACTGCCTGCATATTTATCTATTGCTGTTCTAAAATCACCAGCCTAGGTTTAAGTTGCATGCAAAATTATCTAACTAAGCATTCAAATATTTACCATGCCACGTATACACTATCGACAGCACTACTACACTACATGGCATGCTACATCATCAACACTATACTAATTACCACCACAAACAGTAGGTAGCAGAACCTTCAGTAGCGGAAGGTCTCGTGGCTGGCCGGTCGTATTGGTTTTGGAACTTCGAGGCTTACCTTGGTCTTATGGATCTCTTCCTTGGACTCTTTCACGGAGAGGGGTTTCGGGGTCTTGACATCTTTCTCCGGGGCGACCACGTTGCCGGTGGAGCAGTTCGCGGCCAGTGACTGCGGAGACACATGGTTTGTGCCCAACGCGGGCGAACCAGGTCTCACGTTGGCTGTGTATGCGTCGTTTTGGAATGTATTTCTCTTACTATTCCCCCCGTCTCGTACTTTCCCAACATGTGTGTCGATTAATGTAGGTTTTACAAAGTTTTCTGTGTAACATCGATAAATGAGGCAAAATTGACTGGGTTAATAATATTGTACTGAGGTAACTAAAGTATTGTGTTAGAACTTATGTTATAAAGTTACCGATGTAATAAACGATGTCTAATCGCTGACCACATCTTTGCAGACCTTCAAACAAAAATGACAAAACCAAAATGGGGATGCTACTACACAGACATACATGTATATTATTTGATTCTTTGGCTCTTTTCAGTAACGAGGAAATAATTTAGCGTTCGCAAAAACAAAAATGGCGGGCGCGTATTGCGCACATCTACATCTTCTTTGAATACTGGTCTTTTGAGCCAAGGAACATTAAATGACGGAATTTTGTGTATTTACATTAGTTACTATTCAGAACTATAATTATTTCTGTTGCCAATTGCACGGTTCCTATAATTTTGCAAGCGTGTCCCCATGGCCGCTACATGTATTGCCAATTGTTTTAGCGTATTTACAGCGGGTTTTCCCCCATTAGTTCTTGTGATGCGGTGACGTGTATCATGAAAGATAAATTTAAATAAATCACGTCCTCTAAAAACTGAGTCTTAAGTTAAAAACGAGATGAATATACGCGTAGATGGATACGAGATAGATTGTCATATGCTGGCGGGACACCTAATTAGGTTTTCCTCTTTTAGATAGATTTTTTGTCTGATCCAATCACGTTAAGCATAATCTGTTCCCTTTAAAATTCATACGATGCATTGTGATTAACACAAGTCCTCAAATCCCCTCACAACATAGTCCCACACGTCACCTCACCACCTCCGGTTTTCTACTCATCAACAAAGTGCGAGTCTCACGATTGAATTTGTGGTTGCTGGTGTACAACTTGCCGAGCAGGCCCAGTGGGGGACGAGGAGGCACCAGCAGGATGCCTTCCCACCAAAACACCTCCTTGCACTGCAGCCGACCGTTGCTGTCCTCGCCTGGTTCTAGGGCGAAACTTAGAAGCTGGCCTTATGTACAATTCCGAGGAAATTAGTCATTGTTTAATGATTAGAGACATTTTGATGTACTACAAGATCTGCTTAGATATTATAGAAACGTGTTTTTAAGGAAGTTTCGACCTTTTAGGTGCGAGTTCCAAGTGCAGTATCTGTCAAGTATACTTAGAAAGATTTTAGTGCTATTTACAAAGTTACAAATATTATGGTGCTATTTACAATTAGTTTTATTGTTACGTTCATCCACAAGAAGTCAAAATATTACAGCAGACACTGTTCCATCATCCATACAACTTGTCTATAATTTCTAGTTTACTACGAATCTAAATTTGCTTCACATCGACTTAAAAATTAAAATGAAGGCATATTAAAGCTGCGCCTCATATCAACCACAGAAATAGGAGACGACTAACCCGGGGAAGTCAAAACTCTAAGCTTCTAGTAAACGTACCTCTGCCCACAAGCCTGGTGAGCCTCTCCGGGAACATGAGCTGAGGTGGCCTCATGGAGATGATGTCCCGGAACTGGTTGTACAGCTCCATGACTGATGAGTCCATCGTCAGACGCTCATCCGGCACGTGCTCACGGAACTGACAACCCTGGTTGTGTATCAAGAAGTTTGGTTAAGAGCTAGGTATATCAAAAACTGATGAGGTATTTTGTCCCTGATGGACCTTTAATAATTAAGTTTCGGACAGTCAAGTTACGTCCAGTGCACGTTCAGTTAAGGACAAAAGTTGATTCACACGAGGTTTTTGAACCTTAATCAATCAATCAACTCAGCTATCGCAGTTCATTGCAGAAAATAGGCCTTAAACCAACCTCCACCTCAATATTGGAGTTGAATATTTTATTAAAATCGGAACATAAGTAATTTTACAATACGCAACAACAACAACAGTTTTACAACTCGTTAACGACGACGACTCGTTAAAGTCGGTTCGTCGTCGTTTTAACTCGTTAACATAATTTAAATGCGGAATATAATAATGATACCTATCGAATAATTTAATACTCAAGCATTACTACATATTATTATACATTTTATAAAAAAAACATTACATTACAATAGTAAAACCATTACATGGCAACGTGGACAGCCCCTCACAATACCTTTAAGGCTGGTTTTAGAGTCACGCTGACCATCGGCGCTGACAGCTTGTCAGCGCTGAGGTTCAACGCGAGACGTTTCAGTATCGTGCTGATCACTGCGTAGTACTTCGTCGATCACTCGACTTGTGTCCACATCGCGATCCGACATGACTGTTCACGCTGACGGCGTCCGCTCGGCTCGACAGTTCTACACTAACTAGAACGCTCACTGAAGGCAGAGCACCAGCTGCCGGGTCAGCGCCCGTACGCGCCGCGCGCCTTCGGCTACGCGGTGCCGACGCGCGACGCGTACGGGCGCTGACCCGACAGCGCTGACCACCGCAAGCGCTGATAGCTACGCGTTAATATAAAACGCTTCCTAGAAGTTCATACGTTTCGGCTGTCAGCGCCGACGGTCAGCGTGCAGTCAGCGTGATTCTAAAACCAGCCTAAGATACTGGGTGCGGAGGCACGTGCCAACATGGTGTTGAGCCACGTAGTGATCCGAAACAAATGAGAATAAGTATAAATATTACTTAAAACTAGATTCAAGCCATTTGATTGGTTGAAACTTAGTTTTATGTAATGATTGGGTTACGTTATGTAATACGGGACTCAAAATAGTGAGTGATCGACTGTGACTCGCTGACCATACTAGTGCTCACTACCTTCTGGGGCCGTTGGAAACCTTTTACGGCTCAGTCGTAAAAGGTTTCCACCGTATTTATATTTTTATATTTTTCTGCCGACAAGCAAACCATGACTATGGAATTTTACCGTATCTGATCTGTTTTATTTTGGCAGACCATACGTAGTCCACCTGGATAAATTTAACCTCCATTTATTTACATAATAATTTAGGCAGTTCTAATACTTCGCAAATTTAAAAGAAGACAACATTATAGCAGTTCCCACTCACTGTGTTTCTGGTGAGGGTCTCGAAGCGATAGGCCCTCTCTCCGCAGCAGGGGTACCGACCAGCCGGTAGCGAGGGCCGCCCCTCCAGCGCGAACATGTGAGCCTGCTGCTCGTGGTGGGAACACCACTCCATCTGGACGATCGTCGAAGATATTGTAATGCAGTTTAAATGAAGGCAAAACTGCACTTGAGAGAGTTGTATTAATGATTTTAATTACTAAATATAATTCTATATTATTATACATATTTGTTACGATCGCGAATCATATTTTGATCAACATCCAACCTGATACTGACCTGATATTTATTATTGTTTTTGCCTAAAAACAATAATTGGGTTCAAAGCCATTTACCTATTAAAAAAGCCCATGAAAAGGAAACAGACGCACTTTCTTAACTTAACCTACTCCGTCATCACATTACTTGGAATATCTTCATCATCATCATTTCAGCCGAAAGACGTCCACTGACGTTCCGTACCTCAAAAGGAAAAAACGGAACCCATATAGGATCACTTCGTTGTCCGTCTGTCTGTCTGTCTGCCTGTCTGTGTGTCAGTCTGTTAAGACCCCTTTTTCTCAGGAACGCGTGGAGGTATCAAGTTGAAATTAATATCAAATACGTAAGTTTATGGTCCCTTGAAGGTCTAAAAAAATCAACCGTCAACGCAATAAATAAATATGGAAATTTATGGGACAAATTTTGATACTCGCAAACAAATCAACACCTATACCGCCTTATTACAAAACAAGATTTATATTTGACATGGCTTAAACCATGCAGCCAGTTTTTGTAATAAGAACGTAACAGTGATTGAAATACCGTTCTTTTTACAAAACTGAAAACTTATTTCGATACTAAGTTTTCAGTTTTGTGTTTAGGAACTTTACCGTAGTCGGAATAAAGTTCGAAATTCAATAATAGCTCCATGCTTTAAACCTGGGTCTGAAGATAAACCTTGTTTTGTAATAAGGGGGATAGTGTACTTCCCGTTAACCTAGAATCATGAAATCTGGCAAGAAGCAAAGTCTCGCAGCACAAGTAAAGGAAAAAGTCCGAAAATCTATAATTTGTAGTTTTATCACTCAACATTTTTTTTATTTGCAATTATAAACTTACATTTTCAGTTAAAGAAGTGACCGTGACGTATATGTATGGGAGAACATGTTTTTCAACTACAATGTTAAGTTTGTTTTTGGGATAAAATTATCCCAACTACGGAACCCTTCATTGTGCGTAGTCCGACACGAATTTGGCCGGTTTTTAGGGTTCCGTAGTAAACAAGGAACCCTTATAGTTTCGCCATGTCCGTCTGTCTGTCTGTCCGTCCGTCCGTCTGTCCCCGGCTTATCTCAGAGACGCTTAGTCCTAGAAAGCTGTAATTTGGCATGGGTGTACATATTAATCACGCCGAGAAAGTCACCATGAAAAACATTTTTTTTTAGGGTACCTCCCTTGCACGTAAAACGGGGATGATAATTTTTTTTCTCGTCTAATACATGGTCTGTGATATCGTTGGATAGGCCGTTTAAAAATATTGTGGGTCTGTTAAAATCATTTTTAATTCTTAGATCCGTTTGCGTTAAGCTTTAAAGTGCAATTTTTTGTTAGAGTCAAGTGTCCCCCCTCCATGCCAGCTAAATGGTTGGTTTTGGATATGTAAAAAAATTCATGGCAGTAGTATATAATATAACGAAATTAAAAGGAAAACTATCACAGCTAAGTAGGGTTTACAAGTTAACGAGTAATAGTCGACCGTAACGTATACCGACGGGAGAGCATGTTTTTCAACTACAATGTTAAGTTGGTTTTTGGGATAAATTCATCCTAAATACGGAACCCTTCATTGTGCGTGGTCCGACACGCACTTGGCCGGTTTTTTTTATTATATTATATGCTGATCAAAATATGATTCGTGACAGTAACAAATATTTTATAAGTAAGCCCCTTGGGTAGAGTTGCCAGATGGTATCAAAAAGGAGGACATTCCTCCTTTTCCATGTTTTGTTCTCCCGTCCTCAATTACCTACTGTAAGTCCTCCTTTTTGCTAAACATCGTTGAAAATTTCTTGGCGTGCGCCGTGCGTGCGTGGTCAAAGGTCTAACGAGCATGATTGGTCAACATGACATGTGAAGATTTTCACAATTATTTGCTGAAAAACCAAGAACTTATTGCAAAAATTGGCAGCTCAGCTAAATATGATTAAAATAAAGTAAAATAATGTGAAAAATCGTTTTATTATGAATGTCCTCCATTTTTACAGAAAATCCTCCTTTTTAGACCCATCTGCCCTGCTTTATCAAATTATCATCTGGCAACCCTACCCTTGGGGGACAGGCCTAGCCTAATGGAAGACTGGAAATTGCTCTTGTGTTTAATTCTAAGAAAACTGAAATGTTTTAGCTGCGATTTTAATTATTATAATTCTAATACATATATGTTAAAGTCGCGAATCATATTTTGATCAAGATACAAGCTGACACTGTCCTGCAAATTGCATAAAACGTAAGAAAATTTCGCGGATTAACATTAAAATACTTAAAACATTCTCACCTGATAAGCCGGGAAGTAGCTGTCACAGAGCTGACAGCGCAAGAAGTGGCAGTCTGCCCACAGGCGCCAGTACACGCGCCGCCATGAACGCAGCTCCCCGTACAACCAGGTTATGTAGTCGTTCAGACTCCACGATTGGTCCCTAAGATATGCACCACAGTATTAGGAAAACTTTTGTGGAGAAAATCCAGCAACTAATTGGTTAATTAGAAAATCACTAAATGAAATCATGAAAACGCGAGTCCAGAAATGAGTCTTAGGCCCGTATTTATAGAGCGTTACTCAGTACTCAAGCATTAGATACATAAGACCGAATCGAGCCATTGGATTGATTGAAACTAGTCTTAAGGAATGCTTGAGTACTGAGTAACGCTCTATAAATACGGGCCTTAGTACCTAGTGCTTAAACTCAAAGTTTGTTTTTTAATCCCAGAGACTAATTTGACATTTCAAACGATTGTTGTTCGTTTTTTCAATTTGAATTTCAAGTTGATAGCATTAGTAGTTCTTGAGATATCCAGGTGTGACAGACAGACAGACTTAGTCTCACCATAAGGGTTCCTTTTTACCATTTTGGTACGGAACCCTAAAAACTAACTTTTAGAGTGATTACTTACTTAGTATGAGAAGAGACCACGTTGCCTCGTCGATCTATCCGCATACTAGCGGGCTGACACGGCACCTGCTCAGCAATATGGCGTCCTAGTAGCTTGTTGCATCTATAGTGAAATAAAACAAGATGAATGAGTTTAATATGAGGAACTGGTCCTTGTGTCCACCGGCATAATATATTCTCAATGGTGAATTATTATTGAAGGTTTGTTAGTATGTAGGAGTCATGTCCAGATCCACACACATTAGTATATAGATACCTTATGACAGTGACAGGTGACCATCAGCACCTTAATTGATTAGCACACAATCAATCATCGTGTACCGTGTGGTGCCGGACGTAAAGAATAGCACCATCCTATTTCTTCCCGTGGGTGTCGTTAAAGGCGACTCGAGCTGAGGGACTTACTAGAGAATGGGCAGCAGCGTTCTCTATGTATTTTAACACCATACTGCGATCGCCAACCCAAGCAAGCAAGCGTGGCGATTATGGCAATCCCCGTTGGGGAGGCCTATGTCCATTGTCCAGCAGTGGACGTCTTTCGGCTGAGATGATGATGACAATTACAATCTAAATGATTTTGAAGGATATTGCTAATCCATTGCTTCATAATGTTCGAAGTATGTTCGTAAGCAATTACCCACCAGCGGGTAACACACTATCAGTAGCAATGGGTTACATTTTGCAAGTTCTACAACATTAATTGAGGTATTTACGTTGTTGAGCAGACAAATTTCTCGAACGTATGAAGGAAGGGATTAGCAATATCCTTCAAAATCGTTCAGATTGAGTGGGTAAATAAACGTTACTACTTTGTCCAATGGTCTTGTAAAAATATGTACTTGTTGCACTTAAACAGCGTGGCGAGGGTAGAGTAGTGTCCCCTGAGGGTCTCCGGCATCGGCTCCGCGAGGGACAGGATCATCTTACAGTACAGGCGTGACTGGATCTTGTCCTTGCGGTCCCTGATGGCTTCCAGCTCAGCATTCGTGTACATGGCTGACAACCTAGGTGAATAGTTCTGTAAAGCAGCGCATTCACGATCTAATTTGAATGACGTAAAACCACTAATGGATTTACGTCATTCAAATTTGATCGTGATCGTGATTGGCCCAATCTAAATAGGGCCAATGAAAATCGAATCAGAAGTCATTATTCAAACTAGGCTGAGAATTTGCATTTTTCGAACATCAAAATTACATAAGACAGTCCCCCAAAAACGCCCGCCCTTCACCACTTCCTAGTGCTTAAGCTGGATGGAGGAGCAGTTGTCAACAATCTCGGACACCACGGATTACAGCCGAAGTATGGGTCGCTAAGCGCGGCACGTGAACTTTAACGACATCATCCGACGAGCACTTGGAACCGTCAGCATTCCAGCTGTATTAGTAGAACCCAATGGCTTGGCACGCGACGATAGCAAGAGACCGGATGACATGTTAATTACATGGAAGGTGGGTAGGCCTTTAGTGTGGGATGCAACTTTAGTCGATACTCATGCGCCATCACATCTTCTTGGCTCGGCGTGCTATGTCAGCGCTGCTGCTGCGGTTGCGGAAAACCTTAAGCAGCATAAGTATAACTAACCTTATTGGTAATTATATTTTCGAGCTGTTTGGGGTTGAAACCCTCGGGCTGTGGTGTCCGAGTGCGCATGGTCTCTTTAAGTGAATCTCGAAACGGCTGGTTGACACTTCCTGTGACCCAAGGGCTGGCTTTTACCTTGGCCAGAGACATACAACGTGGCAATGCCACCAGTCTCTTGGGTACCTACATTACCAGTCGACAGCGATGCGCATGAACTTTTCGACGCGATATTTTTGTTTGTGAATAGTTAAATTAGGTTATAATTTTGTTATTTTTATTAATTAATTAGGAATGAGTTGTTATTTACGTACCTACCTACATATCATTTTCATTTTTAATAACACGTTTGAAGCTTCACCCCATGATTGAATCAGTGTCGGACGTGGGGAAGCTCTGGTCTAGGAGTGTCTTCGAATCTCAAATACTTCTCGTTTGTAATGTCGAGTTTCAAGTTGGAGACACTCCTACGTATGCATACTTTTTATTAATCCCAGATAGTGATTTGACATTTCAAATATTCGATCAATAATTATTATTGATAGAAGTTACAAATGTCTGTTTTCTTCAATTTTGTTTTTTTTTTGAAATTTGAAATTGGAATTGGCACCTGTAAAACTACTATCTAGGATTAAAAAACCGGCCAAGTGCATGTCGGACCACGCACAATGAAGGGTTCCGTAGTTGGGATGAATTTATCCCAAAAACAAACTTAACATTGTAGTTGAAAAACATGCTCTCCCATACATCGATATACGTTACGGTCAATTCTCCAACTGCAAATTTAAGTTGGTCGACTATTACTCGTTAACTTGTGAAGCCTACTTAGCTGTGATAGTTTTCCTTTTAATTTCGTTATATATACTATTGCCATGAATTTTTTCACATATCCAAAACCAACCATTTAGCTGGCAGGGGGAGGGGGACACTTGACTCTAACAAAAAATAGCACTGTAAAGCTTAATATTACGCAAACGGATCCCTTAATTGAAAAATGGTTTTAACAAACCCTCAATATTTTTGAACGGCCTATCCAACGATACCCCCCCACACTATGGAATAGACGAGAAAAAAAAATATCATCCCCATTTCACGTGTAAGGGAGGTACCCTAAAAAAATATGTTTTTCATAATTTTATTTTACCATTTTTTCGGCATGATTAATATGTATATCCACGCCAAATTACAGCTTTCTAGGACTAAGCGTCTCCGAGCTAAGCTGGGGACAGACGGACGGACGGACAGACAGACAGACAAACAGACAGACAGACGGACATGGCAAAACTATAAGGGTTCCTTGTTTACTACGGAACCCTAAAAACGGCCATTTGCGTACAAATGTCGGACTACGCACAATGAAGGGTTCCGTAGTTGGGATGAATACATCCCAAAAATAAACTTAACAGTGTAGTTGAAAAACATGTTCTCCCATAGATCGATATATACGCCACAGTCTCATGGAAAGGGTCCTCGTGAGTCCCTTAGAAACAAATTCAAAGAAATTGATGTACTAACTCTGCCTTCTCTTTATATCTTAGAAAGTATTTTATATGTTCGCAAAAACTTAGGACTTTATAAATAAGAAGTGATTTCCATAATATAAATACACGTAGTAAACATGAAATTGTGATACCCAAATTTAGATTAACTAAAACAAGCAAGCAATTTCTTGTAAACAGCAGTATCCGCTTTTATAACAAGTTGCCACAATCGGTTACAGAACTTAGTGATGGAAAATTCAAAACGCACATTAAACGTGCCCTTATCAACGCAAATTAAGGACTACGTTGAAGACAAGGAAGTTTGGCATTAATTCCTTCTGTACATGTGGCTTCCCTGGTACCTCATTAACGGCAAAACTATGTAGATGTCTATTAACAGCTCCCAAATTACGAAGTTATTTTTTAATTTAACTTTATCTTTTTTTACAAACTTCACTGACATAATGTTTTTCTTATTTTACATTATTATACCTACAATTTAAATTTCAACAAGGTTCTAACTTTTATTATTTTAATCATATTTTATATTGTTTTTTTTTTGTCAATGTTAGGACGTTGTAGGCTTATTAGACTGTAGATCTGTAGACCATTTTCTATTTTGTTAAGTACCTGGTACTTTTGACGGGCCTACGCTAGTGATGGATTAATTAGCATTCGCATTCATTGTTAGCGTGTGAATGATCATTTAGCAGTTAGCAAATTAAATGTAGTCGCGAAATTCTGTGAAATGCGAAGCGATGTATTTTCTAAATAGTCAGAGCGTCGAGCAATCGCGCATGCGCGTGCACCGCGGTAGCGTGGTGTGCTATAAATATATTTAATTATCGGCGAGTCGGCGAGTAAACTAAACGCGAACGCGATTTTTAATTCGTGTAATAACAAAATTGACATACTTCATTATTATCAGTTATCGTCATTAGCAAATATCATAGCAATAGCTATTAACACGCTAAGACTCAAGAGTTCACACGCTAATGAAATTAATTCGAAATAGCATTAATTGCCATTACTAGCCTACGCTGTCCTCTCATACCTATTTACACTGTAATTTGAAAACATTGTAAAAGCCAATTTTATTTTAATAAAAGAGTGACGTGGAGTTTCTTGCCGGCTCTTCTCCATAGGAAACGACCAATTGGAACCGTGCACCTAGCTTCTGACGTTTCATAAGTGCCCATGTAGGCTTATGTAGAATAAAAATATTTTTGATTGATTTGATTTGAGTAAATTTTCCAACTGAAAATGAAAGTTTAAATTGAAAAAAAAATTTTTTTGAAGTGATAAAAGTACAAATTATAGATTCTCGGACTTTTACCTTTAGGTACTTGTGCTGAGACCATGCTTCTTGCCAAATTTCATGATTCTAGGTTAACGGGACCCTAGTACCCTATCCCCCTTATTACAAAACAGGGTTTATCTTCAGACCCAGGTTTAAAACATGGAGCCATTATTGAATTTCGAACTTTATTCCGACTATGGTAAAGTTCCTAAACACAAAACTGACAACTTAGTACTGAACTAAGTTTTCAGTTTTGTATAAAGAACGGTATTTCAATCACTGTTACGTTCTTATTACAAAAACTGGCTCCATGGTTTAAGCCATGTCAAAATATAAATCTTGTTTTGTAATAAGGCGGTATAGGTTTTGATTTGTTTGCGAGTATCAAAATATGTCACATAAATTGCCATATTTTTTTATTGCGTTGGTTTGGAACCTTGATTTTTTTAGAGCTTGACCATAGACCTACATATTTAGTATTAATTTCAACTTGATACCTCCACGCGTTCCTGAGAAAAAGGGTATTGACAGACTAACAGACAGACGGACAGACAACGAAGTGATCCTATAAGGGTTCCGTTTTGTCCTTTTGAGGTACGGAACCAGAGATACTTTATTTTTTATAAATCCATTAGAGATCTACTACAGCGCCATTGTTGTTCATAGTTACCGTTTAAGGCGACGATAACCGACTCTTAATGATTTTATATTGAAGATCACGTATTAAAAGTCTGTTATCGTCGCCTTAATAGTCTCTTCTTACTCTTTATTGCGTTATATAGTTAGGTTGAATTGACTAATTACCTACCCCATCATTACCGGGGTGCTAATGACTTCGCCAATGTTTACGAGGTGTTAGGTACAGAAAGGTTCGAATGAAAATAATGATTTTCGTGGTATAATATTGTAAGTATTTATTTTATAAACTATAATAATATAAAAAAAACCGGTCAAGAACGAGTCGGACTCGCGCACCGAGGGTTCCGGTACGTATATATGATGTTAATGATTTCTGAAAAATTGTGCTATTTAGAGACATCGTTTTATTTTTCCTGTAATCTTTACATACACTTCAATCACATAGAATAATTTCAGATTTTTATCTATGCAAACTTCGGAGATAAGGGGGGCGAAACAGTATTTTTGGTAAAAATTTTCATCAAAAGTCGGAAACTATGCTGCCTAAAATAAAAATAAAAATTGTTTGGGAATGTGCAAACAGCGTTCCCTTTCAGTCCCTTTTGCAAAAAAGGTATTTTTTTTTAAATTTCTTTCTTGTTTGCAAAATAGTTGGGCTAACGTCATCTAAAACTATTCTAAATTTCAAGTTGATAGCATAAGAAGTTCTTGAGATATCGAGGTGTGACAGACAGACAGACAGACTTAGTCTCACCATAAGAGTTCCTTTTTACCATTTTGGTACGGAACCCTAAAAAAGCAACTTACTAGATAATACTATTAATAAATATAAATGATGAAGTTAAACAATAATATCAATTTTACATAAAATATAGGTAGGTACAGTACTTAGGGGATAGATAACAATATAAATTTATTTATAAAGGTACATCAACAGCTTCTATAAACAAAATATCAAATAACGGTAGATAACAGTCATGGGCATAAACAGTTACCAATAACAGGTGAACCAGCATTCTCAAATACAGTGATAAACAGATAACATAAGGTAAGAACGAAATGTATAAAAATGAAGTGGTAACAAACTATTTGAACAGAAATACAAAATTACACAAGATATAAGTGTGCTGTGTGTACTTACATACTAATACAATGAATCTTTAGATGGTGTCGGTTGCGTGCTCCTAAATATTTTTAGCATGAGTTCCAACATTTTTTGTAAAATGAATACAGGGTCAAAATTTAAAAATTACATAGTAAAACTTTTTAATCTTTATGTTTTATTTTCATTTTATAGGTATCGATACCCATGAATACCCATCGCATCTGGTAAGTTTCCTCAGCTAAATTAATTTCACCTTCAACAGCATGATTGTACTAGCAAGGTGTGGTCTTATTACGATGTTGGTCCCATGGAGAAAGTAGTTCAGTTTGATGGTCTGTACCACACCCTTAAATTTGACCACACCTTTGTGAAACACGCTGTATAGATTTCTAAAGTATTCAGATACTTCAAAAGTAAAACATTTGTTTTTGAGCACAATTATTCTGTTGATGCTTTTCACGTCTTTCCTTCGATGGAAAACGAAGCAAACATGAGTCGCAAATATAAATCGCATGGCATTTCCTAGATATTTGTGAACTAACTAATCGCGATAAGTTTTTAATATAACAGTAATGATAATTGACACCATTGGACACCAATAATAGATTAATATGACTAGCTTTACGACATTTTGTTAAATGTAACGGACCTATGACGGAATGACCCTTTTTATCATTATTAAATTCTAACCCAAAAACATTTATACTAATACTAGCTGACCCGTGCCCACTCCGTTGGGCGGTAAACATTTTCACTCTATGACACTCACAAATAACGTGGCTTTCTATGGGTAAAAGAATACCTACCCTACCTACCTACCTACCTACCTACCTACCCTACCTACCTACCTACCTACCTACCCTACCTACCTACCTACCTACCCTACTTACCTACCCTACCTACCTACCTATCCTACCTACCTACCCTACCTACCTACCCTACCTACCCTACCTACCTACCTACCTACCCTACCTACCTACCTACCTACCCTACCTACCTACCCTACTTACCTACCCTACCTACCTATCCTACCTACCTACCCTACCTACCTACCCTACCTACCTACCCTACCTACCTACCCTACCTACATACCCTACCTACCTACCCTACCTACCTACCCTACCTACCTACCCTACCTACCTACCCTACCTACCTACTATCTCTCAAGTTGGATCGAACTGCACATGGTGTGCGAATTTTATTATAATCGGTTAAGTGGTTTAGGAGTCCATTGAGGACAAACATTGTGACACGAGATTTATATATATTAAGATTGTTTAGTTCCTCTACTTTTCCGACATCAGTAATTTTAACTGGAAAAGGAATACCATCGAATTTGAGTTTATTTCTATGAATAGCGTAAGATGTTACCCGATCAGTACTTCGGCTTACAGGATATAATCCTGATAATAACGCCCATTTGAAACATAATTTATCCGTATTTTTTACATTGATAACAGCTTTTTTTGTCTTTATGTCGTGAGGAAGGTCGATGTATGAGCTACCGGTGCTGCCGCGTAGGCAGCTGCATTTTTTATTGCTTGGTTTTATAACTCTTCTGAATTGTGGCAGTTGACTGTAAAAACAATAAAATAATAAGTAATAAATTTGGTTAAATCAAAATATTTTATTTCACATAAACCTACATGTGCACTTATGAAACGTCAGAAGCTAGGTGCACGGTTCCAATTGTTCGTTTCATAAGGAGAAGAGCCCGCAAGAAACTCCACGGTTACTCTTTTAAAAATAATTGGATTTTAAAATGTTTTCAAATTTGGTATGTGAGGAGAGTAGGCCTGTCAACAAGTACCAGGTACTTAACAATATAGAAAATGGTCTACAAATCTACAGTCAAGGCCTACAACCTTCCACGTTCTCACATTCACAAAATATGAAACAATCTACATAAAATAAATGAAAACCTATTTAAACCAAATGACATGATTGCCATTACGGTAGATATAGGTACATATAATAAATACCTAGTTAATAATTTATTCTCGATTACGATGTTGGTCTCCTAGAGAAAGTTGTTCAGTTTGATTGTCTGTACCACAACCTTAAATTTGACCACATCTTTCTAGTAGGTACACCCTGTATTGTGTATTTTAAAATTGGAAAAATAATAATAATATAATCAGTGTCAAGTTATTGTAACTTTTACTTACTTGATTATTGCTTCAATCGTCGCACAGTTCTCGTATAACTCATCATTGTATGACGAATCAAACTGTTCACTATTTTCAATTCGTTCACAAACTTGAAACAATTCTCGATCCATGTCGTCGTTGAAAAGCGAGGGGGTGTAAAAGAACGCACTGACACAAATTTCACTAGCATTTTCCATCTTGTAGGAAAAGAAAGAAGTACGAGATAGCCAAGTCAGTACCTCTCAGTAAAGGGTTGGTACACCAACTGATGCTCGAGTAGTACTTACATTAAGTTTTTATAAGTATTGCAGTGGGGCTCGTTTTTACAGGTATTTAAACATACTATGGCGAAAACTAATGTTCCCTAATCACTAATTATATAATTAGCAAAGCACAACAGTTGTTTTTGTCAAGTTCACTAATTATAAGGTTCCCACTTACGCACTGTAATTACAGCTACAACAAGAAGAGTCACCGAGTAGGTACAGTCAGCATCAAAAGTCGATGACCACATTCAAATTTTCAAAATCACTGTACATTATTATTTATATTATTGATTTTGAAAATCTAAATGTAGTCATCAACTTTTGATGCTGACCGTACCTCCACGTTAACGGGGAATCACTAATATGACTCTATCGTTGCCTAGATCGTTCTCCAGAATCCTGTTGAGTGAAAGCCTTCTTGTCAACAACGATGCGCCGCTGCCGACTATTTCTGTTGTGTGCTCGATTTTGTTTTTTTATTCGAACTTACTTATATTTTTTATAAGCACGTATTTCTGTGACAAATAAACCTTATTTTTTTACCTCGTTTTTATTAAGTCACATTCTTGTTTGTCTGCCTGTCTGTCGTTCCGGGTGGAATCTTGCAACTCAAATTTCGAGCACTTCCCGATTAGCTATCCGGCTGAAACTTTCAGGGTAGCTCACAACTCGATGACAATGCTATTTAATTTAATTATAAGAAAATATACTAATTCTAAATCAATTTATTAGCATGCAATGCCGACCTAACCACAAAAAACCCGATAATTATCTTGTAAAGGTAGCGAGATAGAGCAAAAATAACACGTTTTTTTAACTTCCGTTTTAGTTTTTATATTAATCCACATATTTTTTTTAATGTTTTCTTTCTAGACGACCGCCCCTGGTGCTACGGGCTGAGTCCACAACTGATACTTACTACTAAGTAGGTATTAATGATTGAATGTACTCGTAGCATTGTATACCTGGTAAGCAACGCGTCGCTTAAACACGCCAAGTTGGTGGAGGTTTTCACGATGTCATTCATCTGAGCGTGGCAGTAGATGAGACAGTCGTGTAGCAGTGGCTCCATCTGTAAGCAGATTTTATTTAAGACAAGGATCAGGCTGAGGGTGCAGTTACTGAAGTGACACCAAAACGTCAATTTCTTGGCGTTCGTGGTGCGTATAGGTACCGCACTGATATCTGCCTGCCATCAAAGAAGAGTTTTGGCTGCAGGATGTGGTGTTCCATCGCTTTCGTGGACAAGTTCCACAGCACAGCACAAAGTCATGCTAGTACAAAAAGATGCTACTAATGAACACAAATTTTTGAAAATAATAAAAATATGTAAGTTTAGCATAAGCCAGGGGCGTAGCTGCTGCGGTATTGAACCGTATCAATGATACGGGCCCCCCAGGCTACAAGGGTAGTACGGCGTGTGTAAGCAAAAATTTGTAATAAAATTCTCAAGCTCTTGCATTCATATAATAAAATCACGCAGAAAATAGCTACTGGAATCAGGATGCTCCAATTATCGAGCTCGCTTTGCTCGCTCTTGCATTCTCTTAGTAAAACTTCGGTGAAATCTTAATCTATCCCGACGGCTAAATGCGTAACACACAATCAGTAGGAATCGGTTTCAATTTGACAATTCAACAACATTCATTGCGTTTTTTACGTTGTTGAGCAGAATTGTTTTTCTACCATAAGAAGCAATGGATTAGCAATATACTTCAAAATCATTCCGTTTCCGCTTTAAACTGTGTTACGCAATTAGGGTGCTGGTCCAGAATGCTCCAATCCAATTTTCTAGCTTGCTTCGCTTGCTCTTACATTTTCTTAGTAAAGTCACAACAGCCTAATCTCCCAAGTCAGGATGTTATTATAATATTTTGTAAAAAAGATACCCTCCTTTTGAGCTTTTCCGCAGCGGGTAAAAAGGGATGAGATACAGCTAGGTCTCCTCTCTGTGAGACGGAGTGGGCCGAATCCACGCGAGTTAGTGAATGTCACTTAAGTCATTGAATTTTTGGTTCTAGGACATGCCGATTTCCTCACAATGGTTTCCTTCACCGTTTTGAGAGCAGTGGTGATGAAATAATTAACACAAAGTAAAGCACCTATCTGGGTTCGAACCTACGAAGAATGCATATCCGGTAGGCTCTATGGGCCTTATTACAAAACAAGATTTATATTTTGACATGCCATAATAAACCATGGAGCCAGTTTTTGTAATAAGAACGTAACAGTGATTGAAATACCGTTCTTTATACAAAACTGAAAACTTAGTTCGGTACTAAGTTGTCAGTTTTGTGTTTAGAAACTTTACCATAGTCGGAATAAAGTTCGAAATTCAATAATGGCTCCATGTTTTAAACCTGGGTCTGAAGATAAACCTTGTTTTGTAATAAGGGGGTAACAATCCTTCCATATCCCATGGGCACGTCCTCCCTACCAATATCGCGCCCCCCGGTCTACTCTCTGATAGACAATGGTCTCTGTAGTCCCATGAAACATGAGGCTTCAGGGGCTAGTGTGAATCTTTGGGTTCATTCGAGCAATCGAGTCTGGTACAACCACGCTGGGGTCGGTGCATTTCGTTCATTCATTAATTCATATCTGGGCCACTGGGCCACCACTGCTCCTCATTTTGTTTAGGATCAATCAATCTGCCTCGTCTTTTGTATGGATGTTTAGGATCAATCAATCTGCCTCGGCTTTTGTATGGATGTTTAGGATCAATCAATCTGCCTCGCCTTTTGTATGGATGTTTAGGATCAATCAATCTGCCTCGCCTTTTGTATGGATGTTTAGGATCAATAAATCTGCCTCGGCTTTTGTATGGATGTTTAGGATCAATCAATCTGCCTCGGCTTTTGTATGGATGTTTAGGATCAATCAATGTGCCTCGCCTTTTCCCAAATATTTTGGGGTCGGGTTCCAGTCTAACCGGATGCAGCTTAATACCAGAATTTTACATGGAGGGACTGCCTGTCTGAACTCCAAAATCCAGTTAAGTACTGGGTAACACGCGATACCCCTTGGTAAGACTGGTTGTCAGACTTCAAGGGCTTCTCGTAACGACTGTCAAAGATCTACGAATGACAGCTAACGGTTTATCCGTATATCGTGCTTTCCGAGGCACGGACGGGTCTTGATATCTTTGGTACCTAATGGATGTTCACCCATCCACGCACCAACCGCGGCAAGCGTAAGCTTAACCTTCGATCAACCCGTGCGGCCGTTATTATTTAACCACGAGCTATGTAGGTTTAGGATAAGGGATATAATTATGGGCCTGTGTCGCCCAGAAATATATAGTATTTTTTAGGGTTCCGTACCAATAAAAGGAAAAAACGGAACCCTTATAGGATCACTTCGTTGTCCGTCTGTCTGTCAGTCTGTCAAGACCCTTTTTTTCAGGAACGCGTATAGGTATCAAGTTGAAATTAATATAAACTACGTAGGTCTACGGTCCCTTGGAGCTCTAAAAAAAACAAACTTCTAAGTCAACGCAATAAAAAAATACGGCGATTTATGCGACATATAATACTCGCATTTAAATCAAAACCTATAGGGTACTTTTGACCTAGAATCATGAAATTTGGCAAGAAGCAAGGTCTGACAACACAGTAAAGGAATAAGTCCGAAAATCGTAAATTTGTAGTTTTATGACAAAAAAAATGCGATTACAAACTTACATTTGCAGTTGGAAAATGTATCGTGGCGTAATATCGCTGTCCCCGCTACGGGGACAGCGGGACGTGATTAAATTTATTTCCCGTTGTCCCCATGACGTACGAAACCTTTTTTAAATCGAAACGGCTATGTTAGAACTGTGGCCACACAACGCACGAGCCGAGCGAGCGAAGCGAGCGGTGCCGCGGCAGCGGCCGGCGAGTGCCAGAAACATTTATTTTTGAATGTAAAACCAAACCACGGGGACAACGGGAAGTATTTTTAAATATTTAATTGAAGTACCGCTGTCCCCGTAGGACGGGGACACGGCGTACGGGGACAACAGAAATACACGGTAATATCGATTTATGGGAGAACATGTTTTCAACTAAGTACAATGTTAAGTTTGTTTTTGGCAAGTGCGTATTCTGACACGAACTTGGCCCCGTTTTTTTTTATTTTGACGCCCTCTGACTCAGAGGACCAAGATTACCAACGGATTACCGACGGATTACGGAGTATGTTTTACTTTTAAAAAACTCGAATTGCTCCGGCTAGCTGCTTCAGTCAGCCCAAGCATTTCGATATCTTTTATATTAACAATTGTTTGTTGTAAATAATATCAAGTTCATGATGACTTTACCTGTAGAAATGATGCTGAAACCAGGATAGGCACAACATTGTGAGGGTCGAGCAGAGGCCAGTCGGCAACCAAAATAGTATCCCGTTTAACCCAGCGCATTAACCAGTCGAAAATCTGATGAAAAAATAACGATTATTATTATCTTAATGATTTAAGTGAAACAAACTAAGTATGTCCGCTAATTATTATCTAAATTTAATTTAAATAAGTCCTTTACTGTCATTGTCATTAATTAATTATTTCTTATCCATTTTTTGCGAACTATTAGACCAATTAAATGTGAATGGAAGCACCAATTATTTATGTTGGCCATTCGGGACATTTCACGTGGCTTTATTCAATACCGTTTTGTAGTAAATTACCTGTATATCGCAATGTACAGATATATCCATATCTTCCAATCTCTGGCCGGCTGTAACATCAGCGAAATAACCCATCTTGGATACCAACAACTTCTGCGGGCATCTAAAATCTTTCTTTAGGCCTTTCACTTCATCGCAAACGTGAATTTCTACGTCCCCACTGAAAATAAATACTTTTCGAATGTGAAAAAATGCAAAAAGCACTTTCCGATACCGGGAATCGAACCCGAGCCTCCTGGGTGAGAGCCAGGTATCCTAGCCACTAGACCATATCGGATATTGTAATGATAATTGAAATTATTGTTTTAAACACACATTATATTGTTTTGATCATTTTTATTTTCTATCAACTACATTACTTCTTTTACCCGATTGCAAAGAAAGATTATGCACATGTTACTTACTCTTGCTTTGTATTATTGCGTTCTTGAGCTAAGGTTACTGAAGATTTTCGCCTCCCTAGGCGATCCCTCGATTCTTTTTCATCCAAAAAGCCTTTAAATAATTATGAATGAAGATTGGCTAGTTATAACTCATATTTTACAAGTAAACATAGGTAATTATTTTACGTGGTTGCTAGGTTGTTACCTCCAAAACTTGCTGGTTTCTTTATTTCAACAGTTGTTCCTGATGAAACCTTCTTGATTATTGGAGTATATACACTCGTTGTTTTAGAAGGTTTTTTATATCCAACAAGGTAAGGCAGAATAGAATCCAATATCCCTTCGTTTACTACCTATAATGAAAAATCGTTTTAGCGCCATCTATTGGTACAATTTTCAGCCATCTAAAATGATTAATTCAAAATTACTCTATGATATTTTCAGACTAACATCGTTTAGTTTGCAATTCAGGTTGGCTTCAGTCCAAATACCAAGCATTTCAACTCTCGCTTCAGGAGGCAATGACCGCCTTCGTCCAAATTTTCCTGCAAAACGTAAGATTTAAATAGTTATCTTGACCGAAACTAGATGGCAGTAGTAGCACTATTAGATTTTGTCACCACAGTGCCACAGACTACATTAAGATATGGCCCAAAAAAGACTGTCGGGTCTCGCTACAACCAGAAATAATGTCATTATTGGTAATTTGCCTTACAGTTATTAGCCTATATAGAGATAATATGAGCCGGGGCAGTCGCTAGTACACACAACTATCACGATGAGCATGGCTCTGAAGAGAGCCAGTTCGAGACGGAATATGTTGGTTTTATACATAACTCTCAGTCAAAACCTCACCTTCAAGTTCACTGCAACTAAATCTCTTTTCAAGTCGATCTTCGCTGTTCCTTGGTTCAACAGTACACTCGCTCTTGCTAACCGTCGCCTTAGATTCAGCGAAGGCGGTCTGGTAGAGGAGATCTCGCTCTTGCTGTTCGATGACATGGTTGATAACTGTCAGTTTCGTCAGTTCTTCCCAGTCTATCTTGGTTTCATCATCGTCGCCCTCCAAGTGCTCGTAAACTTGATACGCAGTTTTCATAAAATCAAAAAAGTCTTTGACGGTAATAGTTTCAGCTGAATCGACTTTCTTGGGTGACGAATTTCTTCGCGACGAAGGCTCGGACCTTGTGGGGCTCCTGTTTCTCGGTCCATCTCCTCTTTGCATAAACATAGAATCGGGTTCAGGGCGCTGATTAGACATTTTAAATCACAGTATTCACGGTTTACATTCGACTGAGAATTTCATGTATTCATTGATCTAATAAGCCTCCTAGAAACGGCAGTTTAGGCAACCAGAGATATAAATCGATGCTGATAATGTCGTTGGAAACGAACATAAAAATAAAATTAGTTGCAAAAGTAAAATAAATACGTTTTTTTTTGCTTTTGAACACTACTCAATTAATTTAATTTAAAATTAATTAAACTGATATTGCTTACAACTCAAAAAATAGGAATATTTGCATTATTACAAAACAAAAAAAAAACATTGGCTAAAATGACTTGCCACCATTCTTGACACAATATTTTTTTCTTTTTTTATGAAATAACAGCCTTTGACTCAAAGTTGGGTTCGTGGTGGTTATTCCAGCTTTGACCGTTTTGTTTGAAATTCATCTATGACAATAGCTACTAGGAGGGTTTACTAGGAGTAGAAATGCACAAAATAAATAACAAATCTAACTTATTCATAGCTTTCTTACTATTTTTAATATGAATCATAATCGACATAATCTGAGCTAGAATAAAGTTTCGCCATTCGTTCTTGTATTGCCCCGAAAAGAAACGAATCCGTAAGTTACATATGAGTAGGTAGATATCGATTTCTTTGGGTAGCTTTAGGGCGAATATAAAACACTAAAGATTAATTATCCTTTAAAAATTTAGCGTAGCATCTTTTTTTATAAATAATAAAACATGTTGATAGATATTGTGTTCTAATAATAATTAAACCAAACATTTTTATTGTGATTTTGTCGAGATCACTGACCTCACTGACCTCTAACCTCTATTGAATGATTGAATGACCTCAGTTTTATTACTAGCAACATTGGTTTAAAGTATAAAATCACAATGCAATGAAATTAATGGGTGATCATTGACTAAATCGGGATTTTTCTGGTGATTGATAAATAAATACCAATAAGCCACAAAATCAACATCACGATTGATTCGTATCGAAATTCATAGTGTTACAAACACAAAGTACAAACTGACACGTTTGAACTCACATGTTTGGCATACAAAAACGGAATGTTCTATAGTTTGTCTCTTTCTATCTATCTCGTTCGGAAAAAGAGAGATGTACCGGGCACGTCACAAGCAAAACTAGAATCATTATTTAGGTTGGAATGCAAATTGTCTTTGATCAGTCTAGTGATATGTCATATCAACAACATTTTCACTGTAATTTTTTGTTGTCCAACAAAGTTATTTAGAATGTTCACGGCTGTATTTTATTATGGAAAGTTACCAACCCGAATATGACAAGAGCGGATTATTGTCTGACACTTTCTGGAGGACACCACAGCGCGCTATCCCTGGCAGACCTTTTCAGACGGTCAAACGGACCGAGGTTATGTCTGGGTCATCGTATCAACAGTTCCAGGCGTCTGTGAACGACGCCTGGGACCTGGGCGACGACGACATTATATCTGGTATCGCCGAAACTAAAATATCGAAGGCCATATCGCAAACTGCTGCTTTGAACGTGATAAATTCGCATAGGAATAGTAGTAGGAACGTAAACAAAAATGACGTAAAGGTTGAGAGTGAGATTGTGAAGCCAAAGGCTGAGGCGGTGGAGGTGAAGAAGAATGAGGTCCGTAGGGTGGGTGCTGGGAGCTCGGGGCCTATGCGGCACTACCCTGGGCGGCCGCGAGCTGTGAGGCTGTCGGCATTGACCTCTCGCGAAGAGAGCAGTGAATCAAAGCTTGAAAGGTTTCAACAAATGCATGATAGCACTGTGATAGACCTGGATGACCTCAAGCAGATCAGTTGGTCTGGCATCCCAGTCAAAGTAAGTCAATTGGTGTCTGTTTCAGAACATTCAGATGAGTCACTTGCTATAATTTTGATTGGTTAAGCTTGTTGTTTTTGTGACTATTGCTAACACTACTAAAATACAGATGTTTGCATCATCTCATAGGTGGGTCGTTTTCGTTTTTGGGGCCAAAAAAGTAGGAATTTCATGAATTTAAAATGCATTTTATTTTCGTAGTTTTTAGTATTTAGGTGCGTTGAGTAATTAAAAAGCACATGACAATCAATGATTGCACAGGGTAAGAAGCAGGGTATTAATCACAGGTGTTTATTGATGCGTTTAATTACAATTACACAAATGAAATTATGTATACAAACTCTTTTAAAAAGCTATTAGATGTTATTTTATTGTTACTCAAGATTGTTTCAACAGTTAAGTATCCTTGCTTTACAATTATATTAAACAGTGTCAAAATTAAACTCCAGTTTCCTGCACATGTTATTGTTCCATAAAGCAATCTAGAAAAAATAAGCCCTTAGAACTATTGACATTAATGAGAAATGGGTTAGTTTTCTAGGCCTATTTCCTTAATTTACAGTGCTAAGAAAGTTGTTGATTTAAAGTAATTTATTTATTTATTTAACACTTTATGCACACAAATGTGCAGAGGCGGACTAATTTAAGTTACGTTAACATCTACTTCACGAGAATGAAATCAAATAGCCTGTTTTTGGCCCTCAATTGGAAAACGACCCAGGTATGAAGATGATGTAAGTATTTGTCAAAACAAGTATGAATAAATAACATACATTAGCAGCCCGGAGTCTCAATTTGTGCCCCGTTTATGTCAATAGACTGGGTCCCCCTATTATAACACCAGAGTATTTTATCATACTATAACAAAACGGGTACAATATGGATATACATTACATTTCTGCCTGCCTCTTTGGTGCATATGGCTTATTTGTAGTAACACAAACCAAGTGGTGTCGTAAACAATGACACAGTTTTTGGTGTACGTTTGTTTATCAGTAATTCATGAGGAGGTTAAAGCAGTAAACGTCCTAAACAATAAACTAAGTGGTAAACAAGAAATTTGTTTAACACATTTCTTATCAGCCTGTTCATGGATGACTACTATCTCAGACTCAGACACCCCCTTGTTTGGTGAATGTTGCATAATCTGCATTCTGATGTCAGATAAGTATTACTCATATTTAAGAAAACCGGCCAAGTGCGTGTCGGACCACGCACAATGAAGGGTTCCCTAGTTGGGATGAATTTATCCCAAGAACAAACTTAACATTGTAGTTGAAAAACATGATCCCCATACATTCCAACTGCAAATGTAAGTTTGTACGCACAATATTGAGTGATTTACTATGTTATTTTAAGATCACAGACTTCATAAAGGTTTTCCTGTAATCTATAAGTAAAGAACTATTTTCTGTATTTTTATCAAAATTTTAGGCTCAGTAGTTTCGGAGATGGTAATTTTTATCTATTTTCTTAAATTATTTCAAGAGAATGTATTTTAATATTATAAAAAAAATACTCATAAATCCTTAAAACAACCTTTCATTTGATATGTCACACGGTACAGTCAGCAAAAGTTTTTTTTTTTCTAATTTGCCCCCAAAAGTGATCTCCATATTCAAAATTATTTTATTTACGTATTACGTTCGTGTTTGGGTCACAGAAGTTCATATGTGTACCAAATTTCTACTTAATCGGTCTAGTAGATCCAGAGCAAATCAGCTGTGACAGACGGACAGACAGACAGACACACAAGTGATCCTATAAGGGTTTCTTTTTTCCTTTTGAGGTACGGAACCCTAAAAAGGGGCAAACTCAAGCATTTATTGCAAATAAATACCATTTACAGGCACTTTTGAATTTCCAAGCAGTTGGTTAGTTAGTCAGAAAGTTGAAGCTAATTGCTCAGTGCTATGGAGAATATTGGAGAAGGACAGGTAAGAAACTCCAACAAGCTATTTATTTGGTACACCAACAACATACATTACACAAGGAATAAAAATAGAAAACTAAAAGTGATAATAAAATAAAAGTGCTGTTATGTATGTCTATTACAGTTAAACGCAAGCATTCACATTTAAAGACAGCACCATAATTTCAAGAGAAAACAAAATTAAAACTCTACTTTTTTAATCTTTGTTCACAAATCAGCCGTTTTTAGGGTTCCGTACCCAAAGGGTAGAACGGGAACCCTATTACTAAGGCTCCGCTGTCCATCCGTCTGTCTTGTCTGTCTGTCTGTCTGTCCGTCCATCTGTCCCTCTGTCACCAGGCTGTATCTGATGAACCGTGATAGTTAGACAGTTGAAATTTTCACAGATGATGTATTTCTGTTGCCGCTATAACTACAAATACAAAAAAAAACAGAATAAAAAAATATTTAAGGGGGCTCCTTATAAATATAATTCTCCTAATAATATTCAAGGGGTTTTTATAGACAACTAGCTTTTGCCCGCGGCTTCGTTAATTTAGAATTTGACAATCAATTCGGGTTGTACTCTGCTTGTTGTCTGGCATTTGGCGGCAAAAAACTCTTAACACACTACTAAAGTTCATATACTTTATATTATAATACAATCATGATTCGAAAATAGAGAGAAGTAAACATATTTGGGGAAAAATAATGAATTATTCATTGAATAAAGGCTGTTTTGCCTTGCAAATGTTGTTATTAATTTAATTTTATCTGCTTAGAATAATATTTTTTGATAAGAAACACAACAACTCGAATACTGGTTTGTTTTCTAATTAAATTCAACACAACATTTGCATGACTCATTTTATTGATAGTAGAATATTCAGTTTAAATTATAGCCTGGTTTGAATTGTTATTAAAAATTGTTAATAATTATGTTGAGTGAGATGTTGGACCTGTTTTTTACATTTAGCTATACATCACACCTGTATTCCCCAAAAGAGGTAGGTTGAACTGCAGCCATTTTGCGTCAAGTACGTTTAAGTCCCATGTAATAATAATAAATAATCAATCCATTTATTTTCAGGCAATAAAGGCCCTTAGATAAGTACCTTAACCTAAACGTACATATTTTGATTGTAAACAAAACAACAAACTTGTGTTAATAAATAAACTTAAGACTATGTTAGTAGAACTTCACTTTGCACTAGCTTGACTATGTGCTGCCCTGTGGTACTTGTCCGCGGAAGCGACGGAACACCACATCCTGCGGCCAAAAGTCTTCGTCCATGACGAGGGGCAGATAACAATAAATTAGGTACGCGCACCGCAAACGCCTTAAAAAGTTGATGTTGCGGCGCGACTCCAGTAATTGCACCCTCGGCGTGTACCTTTTTTTCTGGCGCACGTACTCCACGATGTCCTCCGCCTTAGTGGTGTAGTGCAGGCGGGAGATGTACACCGGTGTGTTCGGCTTTGCGGCACGCAGGCTCACTTCGAGCCCCGTAGGAGCCTTGCAGCAGCGGTTCCTGTTAGTTAGTTAGTAATAAGTACGGGGCCGGGTTATCCTGATGAAACAACAAGAATCCAAGCTTACTTAGAAATTCATCACTCATCAGGAAAAAAACATATTTTTTCCAGTAACCAGAAACAAAATATAAATAAATAATAAAATAAAATAAAATTCATTTATTTCGGGTAACTGGGCCCATAGAAGTCAATTTACAAAAACATAACACACTAATAATACAAGGGAATAAAATAATAGTAATAAAATTCATAATAATTTCAAAAATTCAAAATAAAATAAAATAAGACACCATTACAATTAAAATATTATACAATTAAAATAATACATACAAAGACACACACAAGAATTAATAATGCCTGACAAACGGCCTAACCGGAACATGCCTGCTGCAGCAATGCAGCATGTAGGGGCAGTCCAGCCTGTCAGCAATCATCGCCAGGACGAGTTGGAGCTGGCCCGTACTCTGCGCACCAGAGAGATGCTCCGCCTGCGCATAGTCGCATAAAAACAGGCGGTACGCTCCTCCGCGAACATACCCGAGGCGCTGCAGAACCGAGGCAGCCCCATCACAATCACATATTTCCAATAGTTACAATATAACCACATATTTCCTTCTTTCCCCAGGCTAGAGCTATAACATGGAGGCTCCTGGCCGGCTACCTGCCCCCCAACGCAGAGCGGCGCGTGGAGACCCTGGAGCGAAAGCGAGCGGACTATAAGCATTTAGTACGACAATACTACGACGCAGAGCGAGACGACGATACTTACCGACAGATCCATATAGACATACCGCGAATGAGCCCGCTTGTGGCTTTGTTCCAACAGATAACTGTGCAGGTGGGTTTCTTTGCATCTTACAGCGGGGCGAGCACGGCCTACTGTGACATGACTTAGTCACACATTTTATTACAGTTTGAGCGATAAAACTGTTTTGTCATAAAATGCTAGTACAAATTGACATGACATAATTTATCATGTCTTGTCACAAACGTCTTGACACGCCCGTGCTCGGACCGCTGGTAGTATATTATCAGCCGGTCAATTGCCTACTGTAGGGCAAGATCCTCTTCTCATATAGGAATCTAAGATTTTCGGTTTTTTAGTTACCATTTTTAGGGTTCCGTACATTGATATATTAAACCGGCCAAGTGCATGTCGGACCACGCACAATGAAGGGTTCCGTAGTTGGGATGAATTTATCCCAAAAACAAACTTAACATTGTAGTTGAAAAACATGCTCTCCCATACATTGATATACGTTACGGTCAATTCTCCAACTGCAAATTTAAGTTGGTCGACTATTACTCGTTAACTTGTGAAGCCTACTTAGCTGTGATAGTTTTCCTTTTAATTTCGTTATATATACTATTGCCATGAATTTTTTCACATATCCAAAACCAACCATTTAGCTGGCAGGGGGGGGGGGACACTTGACTCTAACAAAAACTAGCTAACTATTTTATAAACAGTGACATTTAATTATTATTTTATACACAATGACAGGAATATTTACTTGTAAAGTATTATATTATTTTAATTATTGTGAATGTGAAGACTATGTGGGTTATTGCATAATATTTTTTTTTCCCTTTCTTTTATTCTCAGTTAGTGTTAATCTTGGTCTGGCAGTTTGAGTCATATAAGTGGCCTACCCAAATGGCCTTTCTTTGGTATTGATAGTCGCAGCGTTGAGCTCCTTATATTCTGAGTAGAGCTGCACGATTACTGACAAATGCGTGCACTGACTGGTCAGGTCCACTCAACCTGTGTGGTTCTTTCCTCAAAAGACCATTTCAGACACCAATCTACATGGTCTTCACATGATCTGACCAAGATTATGTCTGGACTTTAAAAGAGACTATGACCTCTGAGTTTGTTTCGGCCTTTCTTCTCAGAGTAGTCAGATAGGAAACGCCGACCTCATCTAGTTTTTAAAATATGATTGACGTGTAAAAGTGTTTGTACAAACCTACTTACAGAAATAAAATCATTTATCATTTATCATTAGCACTTTAAAGCTTAATATTACGCAAACGGATCCCTTAATTGAAAAATGGTTTTGCCAAACCCACAATTTTTTTGAACGGCCTATCCAACGATACCCCACACCATGGAATAGACGAGAAAAAAAAATATCATCCCCATTTCACGCGTAAGGGAGGTACCCTAAAAAAAAATGTTTTTCTTAATTTTATTTTACCATTTTTTTAGCATGATAAATATGTATACCCATGCCAAATTACAGCTTTCTAGGACTAAGCGTCTCTGAGCTAAGCTGGCGACAGACGGACGGACGGACAGACAGACAGACAGACAGACAGACGGACATGGCGAAACTATAAGGGTTCCTTGTTTACTACGGAACCCTAAAAAGGAGGAAGATACGTGACGCCCTAACATCGCAATCAGTAAACCTGGGCTCGGCGCAGTCTGTCTCGCAACTCGCGCGTATCGTGTCTCTCACGTATGTTTGTAATATCTATCTCGCTCGTGCCACTACAGGCATCACCTAGTTTGAGAGGACCACATCACCTAGTTAAGTCCCGTATCAACCCCGACATTATTTCATTGTCATTGTCATAGATCAATAATTCATTACTATTCAAGTAAAAATACGGTATCTAGCTTCAAGCCACGACAAATATGTTGTAGGATGATCAAATATGTTGTTCAGCCGCCTCTGTGGTCTAGTGGTAAGACCACCTGTCTCAGACCCAGAGTTCCCGGGTTTGATTCCCAGGGGGGGCAAAAATTTCTGCTCGGTTTGGTTGGTGGTTTGGATGTTCTAATTCCGCCTGGGTAGCTACCACCATTTTATCTAAGTCTGTCGACATACTCGACATAACCACAATGTTAACATTGTTGAGTTTCGGGAGTTAGATGTAAGATAGCCAGTTCCTCTGGGTTCTGTGTGGTGCCGGACGTAAAGAATAGCACTTCCCTATTTCCGTGGGTGTCGTAAAAGGCGACTAATGGATTAGTAGAGAATGGGCAGCAGCATTCTCTATGCATTTTAACAATATACTGCGATCGCCAACCCGCCTGCCAAGCGTGGCGATTATGGCAAACCCCCCCTTTGTGGGAGGCATATGTACAGCAGTGGACGTCTTTCGGCTGAAATGATGATGAATGATGAGCCAGTTCCTCTGTGGTTGAGGATTCCGGGTGAAGCTCGCTTCCACCTTCGGTCTGATCATCACTTACCATCAGGTGAAATGAAGGCCAAGTGCTTCCCCGTTGTGGTTAAAAAAAAAGAAGATTTTAAGACACAGGCCTCTCTACATTCGGCCTCAAACTTTTTGAAGTAAAACTTCTTTATGCACGTTTGACTTGGGGAGTAAGCTGGTGAATGCGTGACGAGAGCGTTACGGAAGCGAGCGAACGGAAGTTTAGAGAGAGATATAAGTTAGTGAAGATAGAAAGAGAGAGAGTTACGTTTCGTATATTACTGTACGGGCAAGAGAGAGAGGTGCGAGCACTCTCATAGCCAGTTGCGTTTCGTATATCTAAGACACAGTGCAGGCCTATTGTTGTAAGTTTAATTAGTATTACTATTTGTAAGCTTTTCTTCAGTCATGTGGTCTAAAGCACACTCGTTTTTAGGGTTCCGTAGTAAACAAGGAACCCTTATAGTTTCGCCATGTCCGTCTGTCTGTCTGTCTGTCTGTCTGTCCGTCCGTCCGTCTGTCCCCGGCTTAGCTCAGAGATGCTAAGTCCTAGAAAGCTGTAATTTGGCATGGGTGTACATATTTCACGCCGAAGAAGTCGTAAAATAAAACCATGAAAAACATTTTTTTAGGGTACCTCCCTTGCACGTAAAACGGGGATGATATTTTTTTTTTCTCGTCTAATACATGGTGTGGGGTATCGTTGGATAGGCCGTTCAAAAATATTGTGGGTCTGTGAAAAACATTTTTCAATTCTGAGATCCGTTTGCGTAATATTAAGCTTTACAGCTAAGTAGGGTTTACAAGTTAACGAGTAATCGTCGACCAACTTAAATTTGCAGTTGAAGAATTGACCGTAACGTATATAGATGTATGGGAGAGCATGTTTTTCAACTACAATGTTAAGTTTGTTTTTGGGATGAATTCATCCTAACTACGGAACCCTTCATTGTGTGTGGTCCGACACGTACTTGGCCGGTTTTTTTTTATATAGTCGCCCAATTAACCTATTATACTCATTTTAGGTGATGTTCGAACGCATTCTATACATCTGGGCGATCAGGCACCCGGCCTCAGGCTACGTGCAAGGCATCAACGACCTGGTGACGCCGTTCTTCATGGTCTTCCTGCAGGAGGCGGCTTCGGGCCAAGAGTTGGACAACTTCCCCCTGGACAAGTTGACGGAGGAACAGCGGGACATCATTGAGGCTGACTCCTTCTGGTGCCTCTCCAAGTTCCTGGACAGCATCCAGGATAATTATATATTTGCTCAACTTGGTATTCAATATAAGGTAAGTGGAAGATTGTTTTTTTGAAGTAAAACTTCTTTACGCACGCTTGACTTGGGAAGTATAGCTGGTGAATGCGTGACGAGAGCGTTACGGAAGCGAGCGAACGGTTACTGTAGTGGCAAGACAGAGAGGTGCGAGCACACATTTACTTATTTTTTCTTTCATAGCCAGTTGCGTTTCGTATATTTATAAGACACAGTGCAGGCCTATTGTTGTAAGTAAGTATAATTAGTATTACTATTTGTAAGTTTTACTTCAGTCGTGTGGTCTTAAGCACATCGTTTTTTTTTTTTTACTAATTTCTACTTCTTGTATAATGATGATGCTCTAGTAATTGGGACATCATTTATACGCGTACGTAACATACTAACTGACGGACGTTTGAGTTTATTTCGCTGTTTCTTCTCATAATAGTCAAAAGGAAACACTAACCTCATCTAGTCTAAAAAATATGTTTTTGACGTGGGAAACCCTATTTACAGAAATAATATGAAAATCCTTACTGCTATCGAAAAAAAAGCGCAGTCAAAGTAAAATGGTTACAGTCCCCGGCACGTAAGTTGGCAAGAGTAGTTAGATGCGCAGAAGTAATTTTTTAGGACTCTTTGGTGGTCAAGCGGGGGGCTAGTTCTCGTTAACATTGTTTTTTGAAAGGCAACAATAACTAAAAATGTGTTACTATATACTTTATTTATACACCTAATAAACTTCACGAATTCCTCTCATTTCTTTAACTTTCTTCTAAACAGACATGTTCAAAATAAATGATGGCAATAACCATAGAATAATGACAAACAATAAACGTTACCATTTTTTTGTTGCATAAGTATACTATGCGCGAACTTACCCCCACTACCCCAAAACCTTGCCAATTTACCTGCCGGCGATTTTACCATGGACATGCGGTTGACTGTACCTAGTGCGCCATTTCAATTATCAAGTACCGGCGCTCCAAACAAATATTTTGTACCAAATGCGAAATCTAACCTGTCCCAACCGGTACCAATATTTTGTTTTGGCAACATTAGTAGTGCCTAGTACCAATATGCTATGCTAAACGCGAAATTATAATAGTACGCGTCAAACTTTACGCGCTCTGAAGGGCGCTTCTCATGAATTTGTTACTGCGCAACGACTCGTCTCATGTTCCGAGCCCCTATAAAGTTTGAATTGGGCTGTACCTAGTAAGACAACTTCAAATCGACGATAGGTAGCTATGTATGAGCGTAATGTTAATCAACTCTGCCTATCGCAGTGCACTGCTGGACATAGGCCTCTCCCAGGCTGCGCCATCACACCCTGTCCTTAGCATCCGCATCCAGTCTGACCCAGCCACCTTCTGAAGGTCGTCGGTCCATCTAGCTTGGGGGCGTCCGACACTACGCTTGCCGATACGCGATTTCCAGTCCAGGGGGTTTACTCCGAACATAAATCCGAGGTATCTGGCGAATGTTCGGCCGTTTTCTGACTACGGCTGACTTTGGCTGACTACGGCGAAAGAAAAAAAAAACGACAATCAAAGAGATAAGTTAAGGGCCCCTTTTCCGAAATGTCCGTTTCTAGATCGAGTTGTTTTCAGAGAAAACACCATATTTAAATTCGTAAAAAATATATAGTAGATACATGTTTGATCTAGTGACTTTTTTGGTTAAAAACACGATATTAACATTTTGCTTGATAAAAAAAAAATCAGAAGTAAAGTCGATTTTGAAAGTATTTTAAGTTGTATGAGACTTGGGGGAACGCAATTTTTATGAAAATTTAACATTTCAGTTACTAATCGGGTTTGACAGGGATATTATTGGATAGATTTATAATATGGCACTTATTTTTTTTATATTAAATAAATACGTGAAAAACGGCTCGCGCGCACCGCGCCAGTGCTATAGTGCCGCGCTGTCGCGACTGCTCCTGTGTAACGCGGGCGCAAGCTGTCTCATGCCTAAACTTTCGGGAAAAGGGGCCCTTAAAGTCAAACATGTGACTTGGGTAAGCATTCAAAGTCAAAAAAATAAACTTTGGAAGTCAAGAAACGGCCGACCGTTCAGCCGATACTTCGGATTAACGCTTCGGAGTAGATACCCAGGACTCGTCTGCGGCTGGTGGACGGCCTGGTCCACAAATTCAAGGTCGCCCAGCGCGCTATGGAGCGGGCTATGCTCGGAGTCTCTGAAGGATAAAATCAGGAATGAAATTATGGGAGTTACCGACATAGCTTGCAGAGTAAGCAAATTGTAGTGATGTAGTGGCAGTGGGCTGGCCATGTTTGTCGAGTGTAATGTAACCACTTGAAATTATCATAAAAATAGAGCTATCTGTGTCGGCGGCAGCTTATCTAATAATTGATAAGCACTGATTATAACTAAACAATGCTTGCTATTATTGCGTACAAACTGATATTTTGTAAGCCGTTAGGTATTTGGTTCCAGCAAAGGGATTAGTAAATTGCTTCTGATTTCGGAATGCCTATTGGACATGGCGCACACTATGCTACATGCGACAGATCGGCGAGTAGAGTCAACGACCGGCTGCGGCCGACAATTTTCATATATTTTGTTCAATAGTCCGGTCACTTGGCGTCGAGTTGCAGAGTCTCAACCACAGGCTATGATTGTGTGTGGCATTAGATAAGATAAGTATTTGTAAAACATGAGTACAGTATGAAGGTTTTATAATTAACTAGCTGACCCGTGCCCACTCCGTTGGGCGGTAAACATTTTCACTCTATGACACTCACAAATAACGTGGCTTTCTATGGGTAAAAGAATACCTACCCTACCTGCCTAACCTACCTACCTACCCTACCTACCTACCTACCCTACCTACCTACCTACCTACCTACCTACCTACCCTACCTACCTACCTACCTACCCTACCTACCTACCTACCTACCTACCCTACCTACCTACCTACCTACCCTACCTACCTACCCTACCTACCTACCTATCCTACCTACCTACCCTACCTACCTACCCTACCTACCTACCTACCCTACCTACCTACCTACCTACCCTACCTACCTACCCTACCTACCTACCCTACTTACCTACCCTACCTACCTATCCTACCTACCTACCCTACCTACCTACCCTACCTACCTACCCTACCTACCTACCCTACCTACATACCCTACCTACCTACCCTACCTACCTACCCTACCTACCTACTATCTCTCAAGTTGGATCGAACTGCACATGGTGTGCGAATTTTATTATAATCGGTTAAGTGGTTTAGGAGTCCATTGAGGACAAACATTGTGACACGAGATTTATATATATTAAGATATGAGGTAGCTACATGTTTTGCCATACATTTATGGCGTACAAAATTAGATGCACTAGGGCTAGACAAACAAAACAAAAAAAAAGAAATACAATATCAAGATATAAATCAAATTGAAATTAAAATGTCAAAATTTAGATTTCATTCAAAATGGCAATGTCAAAATTTAAATTAAATTCAAATAACAATGTCAAAATTCCCACGCTCTGGATACCTGTCGCAGCCTCTAGACACGCGCACAGTTATGAGAGTCGCATGCGACCGCTCAGCGTCTTGTAGATCTCTATCTCATATTTAAATTATTGATGTGAAACTTCTATTGGCGCACGTAAAACCGATTGCTGGTGGGGCAACGCATGCCGCGTGGCGATCGGCCACTATACAGTCTATAATTGTAGTACTGTGTAAATGTGTGTGTGGTGCGATGTTTCACATCTGCCAGTTGTCCCGTGACGGCTTAACTTTTTATTCATTACTTCGTTTTTAATTATCTTTACCTATTGTCGTATAGTAATTTTACTCTAGGTGCATCGTCATCATCATCACATATAATCATATAATTTAATGTACATAAACAAAATATTGTAAAACATTTTTAAAAGAGTAACGGTGGAGTTTCTTGCCCATTCTTCTCCCTAAGAAACTACCTTTTGGAAGGGGCAACTATAGGAATTAATTCTATTTTTTTGTAAATTTTGACGTTCAAAAGTGCCTCTTATGTGCCTATTTGAAATAAATAATTTGACTTTGACTTTGTCGTCGACCTGTCGCAGTCGCATAGTGTGCGAGGTACAGTAGTACCCAATTAATATGGCTTACCGATGTACCTGCGCAGAAGGTGAATTTTAAAAGTGCGGGAAATGCTATTGACCAATCGGCACGCTCCACGCACCGCGGTTCTTTTTCCTGTACCGCTATTGGTCGGCAGCTGCCGCCATGTTAGCGCGCGCCGCGTGGCATGTTTGTCAGCCACCATACTTCTGATCGAGTGCACGCTAGCAGCTCCAGTGTATTATGAACCTTATAATAGTGACCTAAGGTTGATTGTAAGTTTTAAGCATTATTTCGTTAATCTTCGGGGACATACTTTCTTTTCTGTGCGAACGAAGATTCACGACGCGCCTTATCAATTGGGTACCACTGTAGTTTACTTTAATCAGTTGTCATAATTATTATCATAAGTGATTCGATTGGCTATTGTTAATTAGGTCAACCCATCAGAACGGTTTGAGCTAAGACAACATATTTGCTGCCGCACTCAGAAATGTAACTTAAGGCGCTGACAAGAGGCAAATGATCTAAGTAGGCTTTTAAAAGGTGATTACAAAAATAAATATACTTATTATATGTTTAAAAGTAATTTAAATGAGAAATGATAAAAAAATATATCCCGAACTTTTGGAGTGAGAGAGTAAGAGGTCGTTATCACCCGATTATAAGTGAGTATATAACCTAATTTACCGTCTTATAATCCTAACTAAAAAGTATAAAATAAATAAAGTTAATTAAAAAAATCAAAAACTCGACGTTAAGTTCACTTTTTACGCAGTCGGGTTTTTGTTTTTTTTAATTAACCTTTTTTTCGAATACTCAACTCATTTTTGAGTAAACAGATAATTCCTTCATATTTTGCAATAAATTAGATGCGTTGTATCGTCGCGGTTCTCTTTCTTTTGTATGCAGTCTGACAGGGACCGCGCTTTAGCTGTTGTCGGCGACTTAATAAAAGTCTTAAATTCATTAATTCAGTAACAGACCTAACCCGCTTGGTTTAGAACTGCGGTCTGGAAGCATGAAATTTTTAAAACCTGGAAACCTACCTGCGCTAAGGTAGCCCGCAAAATTCAAATTTTCTTAATTTTTCTGCAATTTGCAGGTCTGTGTCAGGTTGTATGTCGATTTAAATAGATTCGCGGCCGTAACAAATATGGCTTTAAAGAATTATCATCATTAGAATCAGCAATACAACTCTCTCTCTTCGTTGAATCCTGACTGTTTCATGAAATGGTCAAGCACAATCAAGGGTTCCGTAGTAGGAATGAATTTATCCCAAAAACAAACTTAACATTGTAATTGAAAAACATGTTCTCCCCATACGTCACGGTCAATTCTTCAACTGCAAATGTAAGTTGGTCGACTATTACTTGTTACTTAGCTGTAATATTTTTTCTTAATTTCAGTATATGTGTACTACTGCCATGATTTTTTTCAGTTATCCAAAAACAACCATTTACTAACTGCTCCATCTACATATTTACCTAAAAAATACATAAGGATATTTCATTACAGTCAAACACAAAAACTCTTAAAAGAAAGATTATAGTTTAGCATTTTGTTATAGCGTCTTCAATTAGCTTCTTGATTAAAATGGAGTGGAGTACTTTTATCATGGAGTAGAATGAAACCTAATTAAAAATAAGTATTATATTTTTCATGGAGTAGTTTGGGAACTCTTTTTGGAATACTTTGGGAATAACCCAAGTTTTGACCTTTTTCCTCCTTTTCAATACGACTACTTAGATTTGAACATACATACATAACCTTCCTATGGGGGTAGGCAGAAACTATAGAACGCCACCTGCTACTCCTTACATACTCCTTTTGCTTCGTTTTGCGTTCATATATCTGGTCATAAACGCAAGCCGGTTGCGAGTACTACGCAGCTCTGAAGATAATCACCAATAAGGTCACTATACTTGTCAAAAAATAATAGGCCCGTTTTGACATTTAACTTGAATCGATTTATCGTGAGTATCGAGTACCGAGTCGTATGGTGACTTCACTAAAGTCAACGCCATGAGACGAGATAAATTTCATACTTTGGGATTTAAAACTTTAACTGAAATTGCATATGGTTCAGTTTCCATTGCAACTAAAATTATTTTATGACGTTTAGCGATAATTTCTTCATTCATAAATCAACTTAGATATCTTGAGTTTAAAGTTGATAGTTGTATAATTTGCAATTTTATGTATTTATAGCTTCTCGTGACGGTTACTTTAGTTACGTCGCGACGATAGTCAATCGCGACGTAACTAGTGAAGTAACTATTAGTATGTCCTTCTAGTATAATATAGTTTCATTAAAATCGGTTCAGTCATTTTGAAAAACAAGGGCTTGAAAGTTTCTATGAAATTCCGTACGTCGTAAACACTCTTAACACGAATTCAGAGTAAGTTGTCCCCATAGCAAGTCGTTAATTATAATAGGTTCGTAAAGTTTATTAGTTATTTATGCAACTGTTGTATAATAGGGGGTATTAAAACACGAATGTGGGGGTTTATAACATGAGGCGAAGCCGAGTGTGATAATAGTATCCCGTGAGTGTTATAATACCTAATTATGTACAGTTGCATACACGACTTTATCTACACCCATGAATCCTACTAATATTATAAACGCGAAAGTTTGTAAGTATGGATGGATGGATGTTTGTTACTCTTTCACGTAAAAACAGCTGGACCAATTTTGATTAAATTTTGTATCGAGGTAGCTGACACCCTGGATTAACATATAGGCTAACTTTTTATCCCTATATTCCCACGGATCGAGACTTACGCGGGTGAAACTGCGGGGCGCAGATAGTCCTCTATAAAAGGGATAAAAGGTTATGCAACCATAAGGTGTTGTACAGTGTTGTAAGAACTTTATGTAAATTCATGGAAAGTTTAATTAACCGACTTCCAAAAAGGAGGAAGTTATATGTTCGGCTGAATGGTTTTTTTTATATGTTTGTTCAGCGATATTTCCGTCGACTAAGGCCCGATTTTGAAAATTATTTTTTTGTTTGAAAGTGTATGATCCCGAGATGGTCCCATTGCCATCAAAACAGAATCTGACGAGGGGTCCCATGGAAATCGAGGGAAACCCTCAAATTGTATAGGCAAACCTATAGCGATTTGGGTGTTTTTTATAGTAACCCGTGCATTTGCTCCCGGAAATTACCATTTGGTGAAGTGGAACTGATGATGGAGACCATAGATGGCCACCGGAACAACATAATAATATGTATTTAACGGGATGCGATTCGATTAGGTACTTTAATATGGTTGCTAAGCAATTTATGCTCGTTACAATGCATATGGTGAGTGGCGGTTCCCCTGGTTCTTACAAGGAGAACTCCTCAACAATTAACGTCCCAGCATCGGGAAAAGCAATATTTTGTAAAAGGTGATGACCACTTGACATTAGACTATTGTAACTTAGACAAATTAAAAACTGACCAACTAAAAAGTGAAAAATAAAAAAAAAACTTATATACAATCTGGCTCTGGATGTACGACATTAAATTAAAACGAGCACAGTACTAGTCCATCGAAACATTTTAAAACACGAAGATTAGTAGTTAATGGAAAATTAAAAAATTGCAATTTTCAAACAAAATAAATAGCAGAATCAACTGCATAAAAAGTAAACACTCTATATCTACGAAAAGTTACTGACCTTGCGCGGCGCGTTAGGCGCGCCTTACAATGTTTTTCTATTATTACGGACTCAGATCTACATCATGTTGAAAAATAACAAAATGGAAAATAATTTCCTGTGGCTAAAGTATTCATTGGATTTGATTTATTTTTTGTATACGGGTAGAAAACAAGATACTCTTTACGTGGTTTATAGGAATGTCAATCGTCCTGTAACACCTTGTATATTTTCTTTTATAAAAAGTTTTTTTGTATCTAATACAAACAAACTATGTATAGGTACTAATAGAATAACCTATTTATTGTAATAATTATTTACATTTTGGATCGTACAATGACAATGGTGGCAAATTTTCTTGAATGTTGGCAGATCCTGATGTACTCGGAATATTTATATTCACCACTTCATTATTTAATTTTGTTTTAATTACGGCGCCGTGGTAATGAAACGCGCATGCATGGACAATGTTCTTTTTTAAATTCATTAAAGATACCACGAATTGAGTAAAATGTGGCTGTTAGATGAGTTAGGAAGGGATCGAAAAAGCAAAGGAGTTGCATAATGAATTTTAGTACAACATTATAACACTCGTTTGGATGATATTATGGTTACTCTGACACTGGTTGTTTTAATGTTGGCAATAAGCGAACTGTTTCAGATACTTTTATATAGGATTTATAGCATGTGTGTAGATAAAATCATTTAAACAACATTATTTTTTGTTTACCCTGAAGCCGAAAAGGGGTCATTGTACTCATCATTTTGAACAACTTTTTCTATGGTTCTAACCATGACATCGCGAAAAACAAATCTGCTGTTACATACATTTGTGTTCACTTAAATCGACAAAATGTATGGAACAGCTGATTTTTATTTCGCGATTTCAAGGTTGGTCCCATAGAAAAAGTTGTTCAAAATGATGTGTACAATGACCCCTTTTCGGGTTTAGGGTAAACAAAAACTAATGTTGTATACATGGTATATAATCCATTAGAAAAATAATTTGTAATATTATCGAATTATCTGCAGTTTAGAGTTATTTTTTTATTGTAAATAGTAAATATAGGTATTACTTACATTGCTTTGAATTTATCATGAAATAACGAAGTTTATTATACGTTTATATCGAAACAACGAATGAGTAATAACCGTTATTTTTCTAACGTTATAATAAATGGAGTACGTGGCTCACTCTCACCGATATGTGAAGATATAAGACAGATACTATCGCGGACACTGGCGCCTAACCACTTTTCGACCTTATTACTAGGAGCATAAGGTTGAAAATTGGTTAGGCGCCAGTGTCCGCGATGGTACATAAGGAATCTACTGCAATGCAAAATAAAACTTTATAATGCGTACAACAATCAGAAATAATATTCTATGTATATAATTGTAAACACAATTAAAAAAATACAGACACAATCGTTATACATTGTAATATGAAAATAATACAATGGGCGGTTTTATCGCTCAAATACGATCTCTACCTATGAACCAGACTTGTTTCATTTTAAATAATATAATTATAAAGTATTTCTAACAATAGTTGTTACACGTATGTACCACCGCAAACGTTCCCGGTCGCCCACTTTTCGCCCTTATGCCCATAGTAATAAGGTTGAAAAGTGGTCGACCGGGAACTTTCGCGGTGGTACCTACGTAATACGCTAGCACGCCAATCTTATTAAACAAAGAATATACTAATTTGAATACCTATATTATGAGTCGACTAGACGTGACTTATCTTTAGTGATGGCCTGGTTTAAATAAACCTAGATCGGGCGGGTCGCTACCTAACATTCTAATACCGAACCATCATTACTTGCACCTGTAATTAAAAATATTGTAGCTTTAGTTTATTATTAGGCACTATTATTGTATAAGATATTTATACTCATCATCATCATCATTTCAGCCGGAAGACGTCCACTGCTGGACATAGGCCTGGGGTATTTATACTACTATTGGCTAAATGTACACCTTTTGTAAACGTTTTAATTAATTAAATTATTTGTAAATTACCATCGCTATCAATTGTCATTTTATGTGTTTTACGCAGGACCATAAGCTCAGTGGGTTGTACGACATTGGTCAAGTCTGATATTCGTCAAATCGGCAATTCGTCAAATTTGATATTGGTCAAAGCTGAAGTTCGTCAAATCGTCTGTTTGTCCAATTATGAAATTTGCCAAATACGCTATTGGTTAAAGGCTTCTACATACCGGGGCGACTTGTCGCGCGACGCGACGCGACACAAAGGCACCGCTCGTCCCGCGATACGCGGGGCCTTTGTGCCGTGTCGCGTCGCGCGACAAGTCGCGCTGGTATGTAGAAGCCTTAAGTCCGTGTGCAGTCGATGTAAACATGTGTTTTGAATTCACATAACTTACTTGTAGGAACTTATAAAAGGAAAGCCGCCTGCTGTAAGTTCATATTGAAATATTGGTGAAAAACATTTTTCAATTCTGAGATCCGTTTGCGTAATATTGCAATTTTTTGTTAGAGTCAAGTGCCCCCCCCCCCCCCTGCTAGCTAAATGGTTGGTTTTGGATATGTGAAAAAAATCATGGCAGTAGTATAATAACGAAATTAAAAGAAAAACTATCACAGTTAAGTAGGGTTTACAAGTTAACGAGTAATCGTCAACCAACTTAAATTTGCAGTTGAAGAATTGACCGTAACGTATATAGATGTATGGGAGAGCATGTTATTCAACTACAATGTTAAGTTTGTTTTTGGGATGAATTCATCCTAACTACGGAACCCTTCATTGTGCGTGGTCCGACACGTACTTGGCCGGTTTTTTTTTTTACATTTTGTGTATGTAAGAACGTTGTAGGCTTAATAGACTGTAGATTTGTAGAACATTTTCTATTTTGTTAAGTACCTGGTACTTGTTGACGGGCCTACATTGTCCTCTCATACCTATTAACACTGTAATTTGAAAACATCGTAAAAGCCAATTATCTTTAAAAGAGTGACCGTGGAGTTTCTTTCCGGCTCTTCTCCATAGGAAACGACCAATTGGAACCGTGCACCTAGCTTCTGACGTTTCATAAGTGCCCATGTGAAATAAAAAAATCAGCTGTTCCATACATTTTGACAAGTTATTCGAACATAAATGTAGGGAACAGCTGATTTTTTTTCGCGATTTCAGGCTTGGTCCCATAGTAAAAGTTGTTCATAATGATGAGTACAATGACCTCTTAAGAGGTTGTGCGTTAATTCTGGGACATGTTGTAAAGTCTAATAGGCTTTTAAATTCAACGGCAAATTTAAAAGCTACGCTGTTTGGCGGCAGGAATAGGAATGGTGGTTGTAGTACCTCTGCGAAAGAGCTGTTTGGCAGAAAGAAAGAAAACGAAAGAAAGAAAGAATAAAGTTTATTTGGACATAGTTCATGAAACACAAAATACAAACAATAAAAAAACGGTGAAAATAATGTTTTAACAACAATGATATGTGCCTCACGGCTGCGCCAAAAAGGTTCATGTGAAAGGTTAAAGGTTGTTGTGTTAGGCAGGAGCCTATTAAGGCTCGTACAGACTGGTGCGATATCGTGGGCGCGACGTGACACTAGTACCACAATTTCTTTGTCGGTGCCTGTCGCGCCCGTGATATTGTCACCAGTCTGTATGAGCCTTTAAGTAAAGTCATCCTCAAAAAGATGACAAAGCATCGACAATAATTATTCATTTCATTGTCTACAATCTTTGTTCCTATTGTATCAGTGTAGCCACAAAACACTGGATACGCGACACTAGTAGCACAATATGCTATGAAAACTTCATGGAAAGTGTCGCGCTGCCTGTCGCGCCCGCGATACCGTGCTAGTCTGCCCGAGCCACGAGCACATTGGTACAATATTATGCAACATAAAAAATTATAGACAATCAAATGAATTCTACGACTGTACTATCAAAACAATTCGTACCAGATCTTTCTCGAACAAGTTACCAAGGGCACGTGCACCGAATATCGTTCAAATACTTGTCTTGTTTACCGACCAAACAAGGAAACAGATACATTAATAATAATCTTTTCCTACCACATACCGCTCTAATTGGCCACTATCACTAACCACGAAGTCACCAACCATGTTGTTCCCCCTCTGAATATTATGCGTCATTTGTTTCGATAAAAACAATTAACGCTTCAGAACTCAGGAAAATGATAGCACCAAAAATAGACATGCATGCCAAACAGGTAAATGTGTATGTAATAGGTACATATACGTTGTGGTATTTTAATAGGTCATTATGGTATCGTAACGGCTGTTGACTTCAGAAACAAATAGGATATTATGCACCTTTTGTTTACTCCGCAACGTATCAAAGGCGTTTTTTTTTTTGGTTGGGAAATTATCAAATAACTTCTCCGTGAGGAGGGCGTGTCAGACTTTTACTGGCTAAAACCCACCGTGTTCCTTCAAATGCCTGTGCGCCAGGGCCACGATATCCCTTTCGGACAGGCTCGTAACCCTGGCAGGCATTGTGTTCCACGCGCGCCTCAAAGAGATGTCAGCACCAATTGACGGGGTCCGGTCAATTGGTGCTGACATCTCTTTGAGGCGCGCGTGGAACACAACGCGCCGTCGACCCGGGCCTGGTCCTTATCGGACGGTAAGCTACGCGCGCGTCCGCAAGCCCGCGCCTACGGTGGCCGGGAATCAGCCCGCGATTCCCGACGCCCGGGGCGTCTCCTGTGGCGACTAAGGACGTGAGGGCGCGAACCCTGCCTCACCCTCACGCGTTCTGCCTCCTCCTTCGCGAGCATTACTGTTTCGCAGAAGGAGGTGACGGCCCCCCATGCACTCTCGCTCCGAACCATGGCCTGGACTTGTAAATAATCAGCCGTAATTTTGTTCCCACCGCTGGGCCACTGCCCTCATCTCGATGAGATGGAGTGGACCATAATCTCCCACGAGGGCCCAGTGCGGGTTGGTAGGTGTCACATGTCTTCGATATTTTTTCATGGTTCTAGGACATGCCGGTTTCCTCACGATGTTTTCCTTCACCGTTTTGAGGGCAGTGGGTCTTAGTTCGAACCTACGACCTACAACTCTTAAGTAGCGGCTGTTACCACTGGGCCAGCACTGCTTACTGCTGCCGTTGACTTATGTACGTTCTACCGAAAAGCCCAGATATCTTCATAATTATTAGCTTAAAACAACTGCTATCTGGTTTTAATAACTAACAGGCATTTAAAGGCAGCTCGGGACAGTCCTTTTAGTATGGTTCTGCAATGGCAGACTCCTTATTTTAATTGGTCATTAATTATTCTTAAATTCATTGATTGATTTGATTTAAAGGCGACTAACAAAAGGTATTTACAAGGCAGATGTGAGTGGAAACGCCGGGACGGGACGCCCGAGGAGGACATATAGTGACCAAATTGGTGATGTCCTTCAGATAGGCCAGGTGCGTAGTACTCGCAACCGGCGTGCGTGTATGACCATAAGTATGAACGTAAACGAAGCAAAAGGAGTATGAATAGCAAGTGGCGTTCTATAGTTTCTGCCAACTCCCTTGGGAAGAAAGCATGAGTTTATGTATTTATGTCGTTGCAGAATACTTCCGCAAAATGAAACACGTTGTAGAAAATGAGTCGTGTTCAATTTTCCATTTAAAGAAACCAATTTCTCATTATAATTTTATCTTACAGGTGAATCAACTGAAGGAGCTCATACGTCGCATAGATTCACCTCTCCACGAGCACCTGCAGACACACGGCGTAGACTACCTCCAGTTCTCCTTCAGATGGATGAACAACCTCCTCACTAGAGAAATACCTCTCCCCTGCACCATACGTCTGTGGGACACTTACCTCGCCGAATCAGACGGGTTCGCCACCTTCCAACTGTACGTCTGCGCGGCTTTCTTACTCCATTGGCGGGAAAGACTCATGCTAGAAAGAGACTTCCAAGGGCTCATGATACTCCTACAAAATGTGCCCACTCAGAACTGGACCGATTCGAATATAAGTGTGTTGGTAGCTGAGGCGTATAGGCTGAAATTCGCATTTGCGGACGCGCCGAATCATTTACACAACGCCGGGAAGTCGGATAGATGACCTGGGCGGTAGTCTGTTGATTTCTGGCACAGTTACGGAACGACGTCTATAAGAGAGTATTATAATAGTATAACAATAAACCGCGCAGGGTTTAAAAAGCTAGGTGTCCTGCCCATTTTGAGATCAAGCTTCACCACGAGAGCGCTGCATATATCGTACACGTGGCCTCGAAATAAACTAGAAATATTAAAAATGACGTTCGTATCGACATGCTGCGATGTAGAAAAAGGTGATAAAATACAAAAAAAAGGCGTGTGTTGTTTTGTAATACATAATTATGCGAACATGGAGCTACGACCATTTTAGGCTAGGATTGTATCAGATTTTTTTAGATAAAATGTCCCTAGTTGTACCTATAGACTTCTTTCCGTGACGATGTAATCGACCATGTTGACATTATCAGATGCTTGTATACAATTTTGGATCTTTCGTAACGATACATTGATAAGTGAGAATGTCAAGCCGACTGTGTGTGATCAGGGTAAAAGATCCCCATTGCTTTTTGCGTCTAATGCTAGAATGTGAAACACGAGAGTATATAGGATTTTTGGCAAAGAAAATGTGTGTGGCGTTTTATTGTGTGCCAGAGGTTTTCTTGTTTTTTGAAGTAAAACTTCTTTACGCACGCTTGACTTGGGAAGTCAGCTGGCGAATGCGTGACGAGAGCGTTACGAAAAGTGTGATCGGGCGAGGCGAACGCAAGTTGTTAAAATTTTTAACATGGAACACACCGCCGCGGACCGTCCCGCTTAATAGGTATTTTTTTAAATTCACACTGGCTGTTCATACACTCACAAGACCGCAGCTTTTTTGAAATTAAACTAACGCATTTTTTTTTTAAGTCAACGACTAGTTACTTGAAATATGAGTTTCAAAATCAGTTTTTATACTGTGTAAACTTCACAGATGTGATGGGTATCGATAACTAAACACGATAAAACAAATCTTTCTTTTTTTAGTTCTATCGTATTTAAATACCGATACCCAACACGTCCACGGAGTTTCGCTAGCTAATTAAATTTGACCCTGTATACCATGCGGGCGCAGTGCGGGTTGGTAGATGTCACATATCCTCGAATTTTTTGGTTCTAGGACATGCCGGTTTCCTCACAATGTAGTCCTTCACCGTTTTGAGAGTAGTGGTGATGAAATTATTTACACAAAGTAAAGCGCCCAGACAGGGTTTGAACCCACGACCTACAACTTTTAAGTCGGAGCCGTCACCACTGGGCCACCACTGCTCACACACTGACCGTGCTCTGGATTTTGAACCCTCTGCGTCGAGCCGAGTGTTGAGAATCCAACAGAGTGCATCCCTAGAGCGTTGAAAAAGTGGATTTTCAACTCACGCTGCTAAGCCGAGCGTTCAAAAACCAGTGCGCGACAAGAATCGTCGCGTTAAAAAGAGCGCCCGTGCTTACGAAGGCTTAAAGGCTTCTACATACCGGGGCGACTTGTCGCGCGACGCGACGCGACACAAAGGCACCGTTCGTCCCGCGACACGCGGGGCCTTTGAGCCGTGTCGCGTCGCGCGACAAGTCGCGCTGGTATGTAGAAGCCTTAATTCGATATTTACCTCATTGATATTGTTTTAGATGTTAGATGTGTTTAGGTGTTTGAACGATTAATCAAAGACGAATTTAGAACGAAAATTGAAAAAATAACGGTGCGGCTAGAATTAGGCTATAAAGTGCTTCATTTTATCGAAAAATATTTCGAATAAAGTACCCAAAAACGTCCCAGAAAGTTACGTTTCTTTGGTTCAAAACATCGTGTTTCATAGTTTAGTAATCGGACATCGCATACCCACTCCCTAGATGTTATAGTTGGCTACCAAATCGCCATATTACTTGTTTTGCTATATATACGGCCTAATGGATATTTAGTTAATATGTTGGTGCGGCGACCTGTTAAAGTAACATTAAGCCTTTCGTACACAACAGTAGGAAAGTATCCCATACTTAACCATTCAGACGCAGATATATGCCAGTGACCTTGAGTAGTTAGCTTCTGAGCTCACGCAACGCGTCGTACGTTCAGCCAGTAATAGGACTCGCCCATCAAGGAGCGCTGTCCCCAATTGGACGCATTATTAATTTATTATACACAAAACAAAAGGTATTTTAATAAAACGCGTATACTAAAAGATCAATAATTACATTATCTTTAAATTGGTAAAGGTTTCAGAAAAATACGCTTAGTAGATTTTGCGCCATTCCCAGTTTTTTATCCGCGTTTCACATAACTTTACAGATTAATTTCACTATGTAATATAAACCTAATCTAAAATATTCGTATATTAAGTTAATGAAAAAATGCTCTAATTTAACATATATTTTTTTCAAATGATTAACACTAAGTACTCGTTTAGACGTGATCTTCAGTATAAAATCATTAAAAGTCGGTTATCGTCGCCTTAATTATTATACTTGAATTCTTAATCTCAGATAATTTACATTCCATGACCGCTTACTCAACTATCTATTTTAGCGTCATGAATACTAAGATGATTCTTGAACGACCGTTTTTAATAAAAAGGTCCTAAAAAAATTTGGTTGTAAATTTGTAATGGAACTTTGTTGTGGTGACATTAAGTTTGTTGTTCCAAAACTAGATAATTATCTCAGATTCTGAATTCAAATATGGGTAAATTTTGTGGCATCCTTCTTGTTTGTAGTCGCAGAGACTGACCCCTGGTGTTTAGAAGCTCGATGAAATCTCTGATAAAAAAAACTGCTCTCCTATCTCATTATCCGGATACCTAAGTTGACGAAACCAATCAAGATGATTAGAGATAATATTTATACAAGGTTTTTGGTAAAACACTAACAACCTGTTAAGGGGTCACTTCACTCATCATAATGAATAACTTTTACTAAGGGACCAAATAGGAAATCGCGAAAAAAAAAATCTACTGTTCCCTACATTTTGACGAGTTAAGTGACCATAATTGTAGGGAACAGCTGTTTTTTTTTTTTCGCTATTTCAGGTTTGGTCCCAGTAAAAGTTGTTCATAAAAATCAATCTGCTTAGCCTTTTCCCAACTATGTTGGGGTCAGCTTCCAGACTAACCGGATGCATCTAAATACCAGTATTTTACATGGAGCGACTGCCTATGTGACCTCCACAACCCAGTAACTGGGTAATGACAGACTGGGTGACGACCCGTAACGACTCAAAAGATCCACGAATGACAGCCGGGACCAACAGATAACGTGCTTTCCGAGGCACGGAGGAGTCTCGGTATGTAAAGATGGTCACCCATCCATGGACCAACCCCGGCAAGCGTAGCTTAACCTGATGGATCGACTGTTTTTATTACTTAGCCATGAGCTCCTCTCCTCAAAAGTTGTTCATAATGATGAGTAAAATGACCCCCTTATGAAGTTGTTAGTGTTTTACTAATATGGCAATAACCCGGTATGCCTTTATAAACCAAGGGTTAGTCCCAAGTGGTCTGGTGTTTGAGACAAATGCCTACCGTTGTGTGCAAACGGTGTTATTATTAATTTAAACAATGAAATGTTAGACAATATCGCTCACCATTACTTTATGTTAAAAGGCAGCTGATCGCTGGTATAAGCGGATTGCACCATGCGAAAGATAAACTGGTTAAAAATGTTCATTTATTTCGTTTTACTTTAAGTTAGAAGATGTCGCAGCTATCAGCTGGCTAATTGCATAACACACTATCAGTAGGAATCGGTTTCAATTTGACAGCTAATCATCATTCATTGCGTTATTTACGTTGTTGCGCAGACAAATTTTTCTAACATACGAAGCAATGAATTAGCAATATACTTCAAAATCATTCCGATTCTAATTCAAACTACTTATGTTACGCAATTAGGGTGCTGGTTAAGTTAATTAGCTGACGAACGCTATTGAATTTGGTTAATGAATATATTCAATGCTTTGTAAATATTAAAGTTCACCAATAATGTAATTAAAGATTTATCAAATTGTGAAGTAATATGATGTCTGCGATTTAGGCACTGCAACTTACTACTGTTAAGATTGTTTTAAGTTCAAAGACGGTTGTTTTTATTTTATTTGCTTATTCATATTATCTTGGGGTCTCAAAAATGTAATTAATATTGCTACTACGTGATTAGAAAGTGTAGACTTAGCCACCGATTTAAACTTACGTTAACGCGATCGTTTAGTATGGTGTAATCCGCCCCGTGTAAAATATTTTATTTGATTTATTTTTGTTTTTGTGACCTCCATTTATGTACTATTTGATTTTATTACTACGTTATTTTACTTAGATTATTATAGTATTATACATTATATATTTACGAAGTGTGTTTTATTTGTATATTCGACCTTCCCTTAAAGAAAGCAAGAATAACATTTATTTGGACAAAGTTCATGAAACACAAAATACAAATAACAAAATAAAAAAGTGAAAATAATGTTCTAACAACAATAGTGTGTGCCTCACGACTGCGCCAAAAAGGTTTATTCCACTGGCAGGGGCTGTCTGACGCTGGTATTCTAATGAACCATTACGGTGCATGACCTATTAAAGTTATATAGAATAAAATGATAATGATTGATTCATTGGTGTAGAGGTCGCAATCGGGCCTTCTGAGTGTGGTTCATGGGTTCGATTCCCGGATGGGGCAAAGTGTTAGCAGCCCGGAGTTTGGATTTATGCTCGATGGCAAAAGGCTCGCCCCCTATAACCCTTTCAATATATGACTAACACATAACAGGCGGAATGGGTGTACTCAACACCTGTCCGCCCCTTCGAGGAATACAGGTGTGATATTTTATTTGGTTATGGGTAATGTAGCATAATAAGCCGGGATCACTCGTTACCCGTGGTCCCGGTGGGTCGACCCATTACCGGGTCCATGGGTAATTTTAAATACCCGTGGTTCCATGGCAGTAGGGATTGTTTCCTGGACTTCTGAATATATCGATGAAAAATACAAATCCATAATAACAGCTTAATAAGTACCTACGTCAAAAGAGATCACTTACTATTTCCTGTTTTAGTCATAAATATTAAGTAGGTAATGTACCTAATCTTTATTCATTTGGATCATATAAAACTCTAATTTCCTTTTGAATCCCCAAATTGTTTGAGAACCTTAGCAAATTAAGGTTCTGTAAATATTTTTTTTTAATGTTTACTTGCTCGAGTTTGTGTTTTCCTAGGCACGTGTTTCTGTGACGAATAAAATTATTTTTCTTTCTTTCTTTCTATCCTAGGACCATTTATGTATTTTTTAATCCTATAGAAATCCTAAACATGTTTATAGGATTGCATTGGGGCACAGTTTATAAGGCTATTACGCCATAAAGTCGTTTTTTTACAGTGCAATGGGACATGCTAGTTTCCTCACGATGATTTCTTCACCGTTTTGAGAGCAGTGTTGATGAAATTGTTTACCGTAAAACGGGGTGAATCGAGACGCAACTTTAAAATGGATTTTAACCTTGAAATAATATCGTTTTTTGCCAACAAGGACACTTAATCGTTAATTATAGTTCAGGTAACACATTGTCCTTTTTGGCAACAAAAGATATTATTTCAACGTTAAAATCCATTTTAAAGTTGCGTCTCGATTCACCCCTGCATTTCAATTCACCCCGTTTTACCCGGTAGGCACAAAGAAAAGCGCCTGGCTGGGGTCGAACTTCGAACCTACGACCTACAACTCGTAACTCGGGGCCTGTACCACTGGACCACCAGTGCTCTCGTGGGTAATGTATCGGCATAATATTAGACGGATTTTATCGTAACTATAGCCGCTGAGTATGGATTTTAAAATTGACAAAATCTCTCCGACGCGCGACGAAGTTTATAATTAAGGCGACGATAACCGACTTTTAATGATTTTATACTGAAGATCACGTCTAAACGAGTAATGTTAATGATTTGAAAAAAATATACTTATGTTAAATTTGAGCGATTAATTTAATCTATATATATAAAAGAGAAGTCCACTCACTGACCACTCATCACGAAATCTCGGAAACTACTGGGCCGTGAGGTCTAAAATTTGGCACAAGCACTCTCTATGTGGTGCAGGCGCGCACTTAGAAAGGATTTTTTTAAATTCGCACCCCAAGGGGTTGAAAAGGAGTGTCAAAGTTTTATGAAAGTCCTAGGTTTTTAAAGTTAGAGACATGAATGTTGGCCTGATTGTTCCTTTCGGCTTCTAGGTGCTCACTAAGAAAGGGTTTGCGTAATTCGGCCCTTAAGGGTGTAATTGAGGGTGTTTAATGTTTGTATGAAAAATGTTCCAAATCCAGTTAAGATCCCAATTGAATCTTACGGCAACGCGTTATTGCATACTTTACATTGAAATTAGAATTCGGAAGTCGATAAAGATCCCAATTAAATTTTACGACACCGTGTTAATGCATATTTTACATTGAAATAAGAATTTGGAAAATGAAAATGCCAATTTCTAAGTGGCCAGTATGTTTCAGTAATATGCAGGCGTGATAACGTTTTAAAGTTTTTATGCCAATTTATACGTGGCCAGTACTTTTCAGTATGCAGGCGTCTGCTAAAAGATAATGAAATGAGGTTCTAATTGGTATTCAGGTAATTTGATCGTTGCAGTTATAGCAATAAAGTCGAGAATGCTAAGGGGAAAACTTCACAATGTTTAAAAAAATGTCGCGGCTTGCAAGCCGATCGTTTCAAGGCTTCTACATACCGGGGCGACTTGTCGCGCGACGCGACGCGACACAAAGGCACCGCTCGTCCCGCAATACGCGGGGGGGCCTTTGTGCCGTGTCGCGTTGCGCGACTAGTGGCGCTGGTATGTAGAAGCCTTCAAAAAACGAACTCATGTATCAATCACAGATTACTGTAAAACCCGAGGTTACCTAAGCGATACACGTTCAAGCTATTTTTACCGAAATTTCTGTTCTTCTTTATTTTGATAATACTACTAATTTGCTTTCATCGTCGTTGTCGTTGTGTGTGTCGTTTCATTTGTCGTCGTGTGGTTTAAGTCGTCGTATTGGTTTGTTTTGCTTCCTAATTTTAAATTGACGGATACTAATTGTGTTTTTACCTATTGCCTGGTTGGAATTTTGTTATTTCTATTTCTTTGCGAATTACTTATTGTGTAGGTATTTCACACTGTGGTATTACTACATAGATTAGTTTATAGTATTAGTCGTTCTTACTAGAAAAAGTGTCCTTGAATACCTACGTTCGTATTTTAATTTTATTGTCCAGTATCTTTGGTTTAGGCTGGTGTTGTACCTAAGGGTATTAAAAAGGTATATAAAGGAAATTACGTTCAAGTAATTTTTTTTACGTTACTTACTGATCGTGGGCATTGTTTAATTAAAATGGATAGTCAAATTATTATCACTTCTAATGGAGTGCAAAATCTTTGACAAATAGTAAATATCCCTGGCGATGGCGCATGCTTATTTTCATCTCTATCCTATTTGGTGAACAGTAACGTGGCCATGGCTTCTCAAATTCGAGACAGCATTGTGCGCCACGTGTCTAACAACTGGGAAAGATTCCAACCTTTCACCCAGGATCGGTCAGGAACTGTTTATAGTTCAAAGCGTGAATACGTCGCTGAAATGTCTTGTAATGGCACCTACGTAACCACCTGTGAACTCATGGCAGCGGGAGAACTATTCCCATTTGAGTTCCAGGTGTTTCAAGATGGTATTTTTATTGCTGGTTTTTCGGGAAGCACAACAGGGAGTAAAAATAATCCGATTCTCAGGAAACGGCAATGAAGGTAATTTTGATGTTTTAATTCCGTTACCCAGTTTAAATAATTTCTTTCTTTTCTTTCAATTCACTGCCATTGATTGTGCCGAGAAGTCGCAAATTATCACTTATAACGGAGCGCAAATTCTTTGTAAAATAGTAAATATACCTGGTTATGGCGCATGCTTATTTTCATCCTTATCCTATTTGGTGAACAGTAACGTGGCCATGGCTTCTCAAATTAAATCCAGCATTGTGCGCCATGTGTCTAACAACTGGGAAATGTTGCAACCTTTCACCCAGGAGCGGTCAGGAACTGTTTATGGTTAGAAGCGTAAATACGTTGCTGAAATGTCTTGTAATGGCACCTACGAACCACCTGTGAACTCATGGCAGCGGGAGAACTATTCCCATTTGAGTTCCAGGTATTTCAAGATGGTATTTTTATTGCTGGTTTTGGGAAAGCACAACAGGGAGTAAAAATAATCCGATTCTCAGGAAACTTTAATGAAGGTCATTTTGATGTTTTAATTCCGTTGGCTAATTTAAATATAATAAAAAAGATCTTTTGACCCCTCACGCCGGAAAAATTGAAGAATCACAGACCGTCCCCGACTCAGCAGTAAATGTGCAGTTGAATTCACAATCCCAGTCCCAATTCACTGCTATTGATTTTTTCGAGATATCTCTTGCCTAGCTGTGAGCAAACGGAATGCGAGTATTATTTTTCTGGTATACAACCCCAGCACCAAATTAGTGTCTGTTTTGACGAATCACTGACCTACACTCAGTGTGCACCATTTTCTAACGTGTCCCATAACCAAATTCCTTCTTTTGGTTCCGAACAATCGGCAACTTTTACTGAGCCGGAGAATTATGACCCTGTTTTGGCTGATTTAGAATCGCCAACCCAACATACTCCTTTTTTTTTTTTTTTGTTCACGGGATGGAAAATCCTCATGGATGTCCTCCGCCCTGGGGCGGGCGGAGGGGTCTGTCAGACTTTTACTGACTAAAAACCACCCCAGTGTTCCCCTCCCACACTTGCACCGGGGATCTTGGGATCTGTTATTCCTTCCGCAATCCCCGGCTAGTGCCGGCCACCTCAAGTCTGGGGGGGGGGTGAGGTGTTTGACCCCCCCTGCGACGTCTAATAGGGGCGCGCGTGGAACACTACGCGCCGCCACCTCGGGTCCAATGTGATAGGGGGCGGCGGACGTCCCCAAGTCCGCCGTCCCTGGACCTATTTATGGGGGCTGGAAGAGGGCGTTATCGGCCCTCCGCCGACGCCCGGTGCGCCTGCTGCGGGCCGGGTGAGCGGACGAGATCTTCCCCTTTCCGCAGCCTCCTTCTGCGACACGACTATTTCGCAGAAGGACACCACCGCGTCCCAGGACTCCTCACTGCCGGCCATCAACTCGACCACGGCCGGCAGCGATAGGTCACTGCCTACTCCTGAGATGAGGGCACGGCGTGGCTCCTCCCAAGCGGCACACTCTGCCAGCGTATGCCGCGCCGTGTCCTCCCGGCAGTCGACGCAGTGGTGACACCGGGCGTCCGGCTCCCTGTTTATGCGACACAGGTACTTCCCGAAGCAACCATGCCCCGAGAGCACCTGCGTCACCCGAAACGACAGGGAGCCGTGCCTCCTCCCGAGCCAGGTTTCGAGTACTGGCCGGACCGCCTCAATGGTGGCGAGGCCGGCGGTAGGGCGTGAAAGCCTGTCCCGCCATTCCGCCACCAGGGCTGCGCGAAGCTGTGACCGACGCAACTCCACATGTCGCTGCATCAGCCACTCGCCCCGCGCCCTCGCTTCCTCGCACCACCGATACAGTGACGCGAGTACTTTCGCCTCGAGGTCCCATGGCGGGGATCCGGCCAGTACGCAAGCCGCCTCGTAGGAGATCGTGCAATAACCCCTGATGACTCTGACGGCCATCGCTCTCTGCGGTTTCCGCAGGACTGCGATGCTCCCGGCCGTCAGGTCAGCCGCCCAGATCGGGGCCCCATACAGGGCCCTCGATCGCACGATCCCCACGTAGAGCCGCCTACAGGCGGCGCTCGGGCCCCCCAGATTGGGAAGCAGCGTTGATAACGCCCCAGCCGCGCCCAACAACTTGGGCGCAAGCCGCCGGAAGTGGGGGCCAAAATCCCACCGGCTGTCGAGCACCAATCCTAGGTACTTCATGGTGGACTCAACAGCGATTTGAGCCCCCCGACCACGATGTGTGATCCCGGCGGCGGCGCCCGCCGAGGGCCATGAAATATCATGGCCTCCGACTTGTTGAGGGCAACCTCCAGGCCTAGGCGCCGTATGCGGCTCACCACCTGTGAGACCGCAGCCGTCGCCAGCAACGCTGCTTCCCTGTACGAGCTCCCCCGGGCCGTGACCAGTGTGTCGTCTGCATAACACGTCAGGTCCACGCCCGGCTGGAGCTCGCCCCGCAGCACCCAGTCGTACCCGATGTTCCACAGAAGCGGGCCCACGACTGAGCCCTGTGGAACACCGCACGACATGCGGCGCTGGTTTCCGCCATCACGTCCCGTGTAGGTGACACACCTCTCCGCCAAATAAGCCCCGACGATGCGGCGGAGGTAGGAAGGCACCCGATGGTACCGCAGTGCCTCCCGAATACAGCTCCAGGGCAGGGTGTTGAAGGCGTTGGAAATGTCCAAGGACACCGCCAGCATCACCCCGCCCCGGGACACCGCTTCCTCCGCCAGGACTCTAACCCGCGATATCGCGTGGATGGTGGAGCGCCCGTGCCGAAAGCCGAACTGGCTCTCGGCCAGGTCAGGCCCCTCTCCGCACAAGTGGCCGACGAGGCGGGCAGCGATTATACGCTCAAACATCTTACCCACCTCGTCTAGCAGCACTATGGGCCTGTACGCGGACGGTGAGTCCGCAGGGCGCCAACCCAACATACTCCTGAAGACCACACGAATCGGTTATTGTAACGCCGGTAAAGGAAAAAATAGAGAACAAACGCAGGAAAAGATTCACAGATGGGATTAGGAAAAAACAATTAAGAAAATCTGCTTCAAAGTATGCAAAAAATAAATTTGACGTTAATAAATCAGCTGTAACAAAATATGTGGATGCTCATAACGAAGCTCACCGTGAGGCTGTAAGTAGGTACTCACAAAGTCATCCTGAAGTAAACCGTGAAGCTGTGAGGCATTATGCATCTAATAATCTTCAGATTAACCAGACAGCAGCAGCAAAATATTACACAAATAAATTATTGCCTTAGCAAATAAGCATTTATCTGGTTTTAAATATGAGCCTGAAATTAATTATTCCAAGGATAAGGTGGTTGAACTTGGATCTTATCCTACTTTGCTTATTTAAAAAAATTCCTCATTTTACTATTACAACAAACTTAATTTTGCGTATGGATTAACTAAGCTTACACAGTTTATAACTTCTACATTTGGTACGGAACCCTAAATGCGCAAGTTCCGAAGTGCACTATTGGTCTGTTCGCTTGGAACATTATAAATCTCATAAACACCAACGTATGAAACACGCGAGTGAAACAGCGCGGGTACAGCTAGTATGTGAATATTTTAGATTATGTTTATATTACATAGTGAAATTAATTTGTGAAGTTGTGTCTAACGCGGATACAAAACTGAGAATGGCGCAAAATCTACCAACCGTGTTTTTTTTTTTTTTTTTTTTTAAAGATAATTTAATTATTGATCTTTTAGTATACGCGTTTTATTAAAATACCATTTGTTTTGTGTATAATAAATTAATAATGCGTCAAATTGGGGACAGCGCTCCTTGATGGGCGAGTCCTATTACTGATTGAACGTACGACGCGTTGCGTAAACTCAGTACAGAACACGCAAGCTAACCACTCAAGGTCACTGGCATATATCTGCGTCTTAACGAAAATAAAGAAGTCGCCAACTCATATCAACTCATATCTCATATTGGACAGGTCCACTCAAATTTGTGTGGTTCTTTCCTCAAAAGACCATTTCAGACACGGATCTACATGGTCCTCACAGACCAAGATTATTATGTCTGGACTTTAAAAGAGACTTTGACCCCTGAGTTTGTAACGTCATTTCTTCTCAGAGGTAGGCAGATAGGAAATGTCGACTTCATCTATACTCCATTTGAAATAAGATTAGAAATTTAAATAAACTTTTTTACAGTCCGTTCAACCGATTTTGATTTCTATTCCGTAGGCATAAGGATGGCATTAAAAGCAAAAACGTAGTTACAATACCAACTGTTTATTGCAGCTGCCATTTGTCATGCCACCAACGCAATAGAAGCCAAAATCGGTTGAACAGACTGTAAAAAAGGTTTATTTAAATGACTAATCTTATTTCAAACGGATACTCCGTTTGAAATAAGATTAGAGTTAATTTTTTTAATTTTTTATATAACGTGTAAAAGTGATACTACGAGTAATATCCTCTTTACAGAATAAACGATTTTATTTCATTATCATATTATGGGCTCATAGATTAAAAAAAAAAATATTATGCACAATTCACGGCTACGGATTAATAACTAATTGAGCATCTATTTTTATAGAGTTATGTGAATAACATTGGATGATAAAGAAACTTAAATAAATATTAATAAAATAATATGCAAATTTACCTACACAAAAGAAGTAGGCGAATCAAATTAATAAAGAAACAGACACCGTTCAATATATTATACGTAAGTAACACTATTAATCTCACAATTTGCTATAAAAAAAGCTCAGAACCTCAAAATATTGCTATACAAAGAATCCAGGCTCTTTCCGCGAAAATTGGCAACATTCCCCTGCTCCCGTCTGCGCAGGTCATGAACTGGCCTTCACCTAGAACTTGACATCCACCAGTGACCCACAGCTATCCCAGCATCCGTCATTTTATAAACAAAACCCTAAATATCAAAACAAAAGGGTAACGCTACTGAACACCACAGTTCCGAGTGCTTTTTTATAGCTTGAGTGTTTATGCCTTTTGGGAAGCAAAATCAATATAACAAGGAGTATATTGGAATCTACTACGTTCCGGATGAGACACTGACCTTGACCGAGATTTTGAGAAGGTAAGTATTGCGTTTCATTGCACTTTATCGATAAGTGGTTTCCTAGTTTGATGGTACAGCGGTCTTATTTAATTGAGGCATGTTACCGAAACAACTGTTAAAGAAGGAACGATAATGCTGGCTATCTGAAAAATAATATTACATACACATTATTCATGGAAAATTGAATGGCTCGAATTTTTACATAGCTAAGTCTGTCCTCCTATCCAGTCGTATGCCTAAGTTATTTTTGACTTATCTGCAAACAAAAGTTGTTTGTGGATGATCGGATTTTTTTTTCTCTTTATTTCGCATAAAGGGCTATAGTCTTTCAACCAAACCTCGTCTTCCGGGCAGAATTTCTTACGTGGTAAGTTTAAAAAAATAATGCCTTTCGTTTTTAATGATCGGATTATATACATTCCCAGACTCATATGCACAGATTACCTATAAGTAGCAATCCTAATTCGAGCCACCCTGCACTCTTTGTGTATAACTTTTATGTAAGTAACTTTTTCTTTTTTTTTTCCTTCTGGCTTCGCACGGTTTGTGCATTTAGCCAATGTCACGTTTTAGTTCTTGTATAGTATTGATGAAATGAATTATAAATGCATGATGATGATATCCCCGCCCACTCCCCTTGAGTTTCAGTAAAGATGTGGCACTTTACTGAGACCTCACGCGGACTTCTTGAGAGAACTTGAAGCGAAGTTGCACTGTTTTGTTTCATTTGCCTACATTAATGCACGTTCACAAACACTTAATGGTTAATAATCCACCATTATTACACATTAATATTCGGCTAAACACAAATTTTGGAAAATTAAACAAACTGCTGAACATGACGCTTCACTTTCCCGCCAAGAAGTCTCACTTTCCCGCCAAGAAGTCAAGTAAGTAACTTTAAATGACCGTGAATTCAAATTCGGAACAATAACTTCACAAAAATGATGGCCAATAATTGTTGGCATCAAAACTGCATAAAAACTTTTTCTTTGACTCATCTTATTTTGATGTTTTAGGCCTTTAAACCTCACATGGATTTGCACGGTTGCTCGATTTAGGACTTCGGGATTATACTGCCGATCGAAATAAAATTAGAAAGCATTACATATTAACTACGTGTTTTATGTTTTAAAAAACTACAGCCCTAACCAGCTACAAGTATGATACGAGTTTACGATGGACAATAGAGTTTCGAAAAATAACGAAATAATTATTTGCGCACAAGACCTGGAAATGTTTAGGTACAATCTACACAGGCTCTAGTAAAGGTAGCCAGACTGCCAGAGATGACCTCGACGGCCAGAGATGTCGACTGCTAGCTAGAGCGATATAGACGCTCTTTGCAGGAGAAAATCTGCTGTACTGCGCATTTAGTTTATCTACCGGCAAGATAATTTTGCCATCGTTAATTTTATTAGGTGTATTAGGTACACACACGGCTACACATCAAGCTATATATTTCCAGTAAAAGCTGATTTCGCATTGTATAGGATTTTTGTACAGTGCGAGATCAGCGTAAACTGGAAATGTAGGTATATATAGTTTGATGTATAGCCGTGTGTACAAAGGAACATGGATCTTGTAAAAATCTGTAATGTTTACAGCTGCAGCTTTCATAAGCGTATGCTGGCACAAACTGGTAAAGTTAGGTAAGTAATAAAATAAAACGAATATGTTAACATAGCTTGAAATTATTGTAACAACATTTTCCCTTTGACGGGATTTCCAATACACGTTACAATAGTTTCAAATAGTGGTTTTCCTTACGATGATAAATTTAATGATGGCCTTCGTAGGTTTTTTTATTAAGGTTTTGTTATTGTGGAGCATTAAATTAATAATAATATGGAAAAGCTATATTAATATATTTAATTAACTGGTATTTATAGGAAATTAAGTCATTATTTATGTAATCGGTACTTAACATGGTTCTACGTGGCTTTTATTGTAATGGTAAGCTATACCCTTTGTTATATGACATGACCTTACGATAACTTAATTGTAATACTATGTTGTATAATTCAATGCTTAAATTCAAAACCGTATCTTTTTTATACGTATACCTAATCCTACTCACTGACCTATTCGGCATTTTTGTCAGTTTGTACGCACAGCACAGTACACTCAAGGAATAAAAAAACCGGCCAAGTGCATGTCGGACCACGCACAATGAAGGGTCCCGTAGTTGGGATGAATTTATCCCAAAAACGAACTAAACATTGTAGTTGAAAAACATGCTCTCCCATACATCGATATACGTTACGGCCAATTCTCCAACTGCAAATTTAAGTTGGTCGACTATTACTCGTTAACTTGTGAAGCCTACTTAGCTATAATAGTTTTCCTTTTAATTTCGTTATATATACTATTGCCATGAATTTTTCACATATCCAAAACCAACCATTTAGCCGGCAGGGCGGGGGACACTTGACTCTAACAAAAAAATTGCACTTTAAAGCTTAATATTACGCAAACGGATCCCTTAATTGAAAAATGGTTTTGACAAACCCTCAATATTTTTGAACGGCCTATCCAACAATACCCCACACTATGAAATAGACGAGAAAAAAAAACATCATCCCCATTTCACGTGTAAGGGAGGAGGTACCCTAAAAAAAAATGTTTTTCATAATTTTATTTTACCATTTTTTCATGGCATGATTAATATGTATACCTACCCATGCCAAATTACAGCTTTCTAGGACTGAGCGTCTCTGAGCTAAGCTGGGGACAGACGGACGGACGGACAGACAGACAGACAGACAGACGGACATGGCGAAACTATAAGGGTTCCTTGTTTACTACGGAACCTTAAAAATGTTAATCACCTAAAGGTTAATTATTTACTTACGCCTAATTATTATTCCGGCTACGTATTGCCAACATTTTGAATGTAAATAATAATTCGAATAGTAGAGGAGACAATGCGCAGATAACTTGTAAAAAAAACACACATAGGTACATAAACTCACGCCTTCTCCCCATGAGGGAAGGCAGAAGCTACCACTTAAAAAAAAACACACATAAAACCCACATATAAAAAACAATAAAACCATCTACAAAAAAAAAAACAGATAATTAAATAATTTAATAAATTCTCTTTTTTGTTTATAATTTAATTATTTTTTTCTGATGATAGGAATATTTAGAAAACGATCTATTATAGTGATCAAGTCATCGTCCTTTTACATATCCAACATGTAATACCTAGCTACGTAATAGTCAGTACCCCGAGTGCAAGTTTTCAAGTGAGTAAACGTAACTAGCGCGTTTGCGTTAAGATTTTTATTCTCACTCCTATATTCTTAGCAATAATTATGATCTATCGGTCAAATTTTAACGCAAACGAAATAGTTACGTTTACTCTCTTGCAAACTTACACTAGCCGGTGTTTTCTCTCTTCTACTTCGTCGTCGTTCGTTGTTCCTACAATTTTAATTTCAACAAGGTTTTTACTTTTATTTATAACTAGCTGCCAGTGGCGAAAGCACCATATAACATGATTCCTACCGGCTTCCCTTCGGATGTTCGCATCAACAATTCTACCGCTATTGAAAAATGGCCCAGTCAATAGTGTCTACTATTGCCTAAAAATATAGTTACACTACGGGTATTTAATTCACCATAACATTCAAACAGAAAAAATGCCGATTTTATTAGCTTTGAGTTGAAATAACATGCAAGAAAGTTTTGTCTGTGTAGTGATGCGTTTTTTTGGTTCTGCTACTTGACGATAGATGGTCTTACATTCAGTAAAGGAGAGACTTACTTTTAAGTAAATTAATTAATGTTTACTTTAATGATAATAAAGTAAGTTAATTAAAATCGGCTTCGTTTCGGCTTCTCTCATACAAAAATTGACACCTCGCCGCTGCTAGCTGCTGCCCGCGACTTCGCCCGCGTGGCTTTTTCTAAACATATAAAACTTCCTCTTGAATTACTCTATCTATTAAAAAAAAACCGGTCAAGAGCGAGTCGGACTCGCGCACCGAGGGTTCCGTACGTATTTATATGATGTTGATGATTTTTGAAAAACTGTGCTATTACTGTGACCTATTTAGAGACATCGTTTTATTTTTCCTGTAATCTTTACATAAACTTCTATCACATAGAATAATTTCAGATTTTTATCTATGCAAACTTCGGAGTTAAGGGGGGAACGGTATTCTTTTTTACATTTTTCATCAAACGTCGGAAACAGTGCTGCCTAAAAAAAAAATATATTTGAGAACGTACAAGTAAACAGCGTTCTTTCATATGATACCCCACATGCCTTAGTAGCCTCACTTAAAATTTTTAAGACCCTCTTTCAGTCCCATTTGCAAAAAAGATATATTTTTTTTTATTTTTTTCCTGTTTGCAAAATAGTTGGGCAAACGTCATCTAAAACTATTCTTAATTTCAAGTTGATAGCATTAGTAGTTCTTGAGATATACAGGGTGTGGCAGACAGACAGACTTAGTCTCACCATAAGTTTGTATTTTATAACCTAAGCTGTTCGCTTTTGTTTGTAAGCTCATACTTGCATACCCAGTTCGAGGGCTTGAGGCGCTGCATGCTGAAACACAGGCTATAAACCTAGCAGCGTAGAGGTGTCAATTTTTGTATGAGAGAAGCCGAAGCGAAGCCGATTTTTACTTACTTGCTTATCAGTAAAGTAAAAATTAATTAACTTACGATTAAAAGTAAGTCTTTCGTTTACTGAATTTAACAGCATCTATCGTTAAGTAGCAGAACCAAAAAGACGCATCACTACATAGACAAAACTTTCTTGTTTGTTATTTCAATTCAAAGCTAATAAAATAGGCGTTTTTGATGTTTGAATGTTATGGTGAATTAAATACCCGTAGTGTAACTATATTTTTTGGCAATAGTAGACACTATTGACTGTGTCATTTTTCAATAGCGGTAGAATTGTTGATGCGAACTACCGAAGGGAAGCCGGTAGGAATCGTGTAATATGGTGCTCTCGCCACTGAAACCTAGTTCGGCAGCAGATGCTAATAATTTACACATTTGTAATTGATTTACTTTTAAGCATAAGTATACGAGCTAAGACAAATCGTGTAACATGTTTACTCTTCTTGGTCTAATAAAATATTATTATTAAAAAATATTATTATTATAAGGGTTCTTTTTTACCATTTTGGTACGGAACCCTAAAAAAGAGCGAAACCTAAAACTCCTCTAAGAAAAGAGCGTCAATAGTGTTAATCCCCTAGCATCAGCAGGCGAACCATTAGCACGAGAACCGTGGAGAAGCGTTTTGTCGAAGGAAGAGTAGACAAAAATTACGTTTCCGTGTAGACAGTAGAACATTTTCGGTAGACAAGCGATTTATATTCTAGGTACAGTAGAGTAGAAATAGAAAGCGTCATGTCTCACTTCAAGCTCACCTCTCCGAAGTTTTCATGGTGAGATTTTTACAGAATACATCCGCAGATGTAGGGAAGACGAAACCCTATTGGTTTGCGCAGCATCAGCACTTACAAGTGGGTACAATAAAAGCACCTACGCTTGAAATAAAGGTGGAGAGATTTCTTCCGCTTAAGGGTCGGGTAATCGCCGTTGACCTTGGCCGCCGTCGCGCCGCGCCGCACGGTTCGGTTTCATAGGGAATATTTATTTTTATTATCGAAAATATGAATTAAAAAAAAACAGTTATATAAGGTGTATCTATTCATACATGAAATCTCTTAATTAAGGGGTCATTGTACTCATAATTATGAACAACTTTTACTATGGGACCAAACCTAAAATGTAGGGAACAGTTGATTTTTTTTTTACGCGTTTTCAAGTTGGTCCCATAGTGAAAGTCGTTCATAATAATGAGTACAATGACCCCTTAAGAGATTTCGTGTATGAATAGATACACCTTACATATAAAAAAAAAAAAATTGCAAGATCAACCTAATTTAGTACCTACTAAGTTAAAATAGTAATCGTTTAGAATTAAAATTTATTTATTTATTTTATTTCACAACACGTCTATCTTAACAGGATATCCCAAAGCGATAGGGTGGTACTTAATTATACGTATACTTATTTTATAAATTATAACATAAATGGTATGCAGTTATTCTTGCGAATTCATTCAGTGAACATGAAAAAATGTCAATCCTTTCGGCGACTTAATTATTTTATTTGTCGATCCTAAGCCCGTTAAAGTACGAAGAGACTTATTTTTTTTATGTTTAATTATAATTGTATATGTTTTTTATTTTTCCTGGGTTCCTTTATCGATACTGAACCTAAGCTATGGCACGCAGTTACTTTTTTTTTGTATAATTGATAAATATAAATATTTACAAGGCAGAAGTGAGTGGAAACGCTGGGAGGGGACGCTCTAGAAGGACAAGGCAAAAGTGAGTGGAAACACTGGGACGCCCTAGAAGGACATGTTATAGTGACCTAATTGCATGGTGATGTTCTTCAGGAAGGTCAGGTGCGTAGTACTCGCAACCGGCGTGCGTGTATGACCATGTATGACTAACGTGACCATTTATTCTTTGACTCAAAACGGGACATTGGTTTATTTAGATCAAATTGAAAGGTAGTCAATGAAAAAAATACTTCTTAAAGTTATTTATTTTTAAAGTTAAAATTAAAAAATATACCCAAAATGTTTAGTTATATTTATATTTATCAGACGAACAAATTTGCTTTGGGTGAAGATTTTAAGTAAGAATGAAACTCTTGGCACGTTTTTTTTTATATTCACCTTAATTATCAATATCGCCTTTAGAACTGAAATTTGTAACTGGGTTTTCTCAGATTTCCACAATTTGTTTGTGGTGTAAATACTATTTTCTATTGTTTATGTTTACCATGTAATTTATTAAAAGAAAGTAGGTAAATATTCTCTGTCACAGCTGTCATACCATCTGCAATTTTTATGCAATAAAACCATATATCTCTAATGGTTTTTCTATTTGTTTCACCTTCTCTCGTATCAATTTATTGCATAATTAAAAAAAACGCAGTGAAGAAAGGCAATGACATCTATTGCGCGACTGCTCAGACCTGAGAAGTTCGACGTGGATCCTGGGACTCCAACCGCCGAATTAAGGTATCGACATTGGAAAGAAACATTTTTAAACTATCTTTCAGAAGAAACGGAGGAAGCTAAAATTTCAGATGGAACAAAGCTAAAAATTCTTTTCAATAATGTGTCTCCTAACGTTTATTCGTTCATCAGAGAAACAAAAGAATATGCGAACGCTTTACGCATTTTAGATAAAATTTATCTGAAATCTAAGAATGAAATCCACGCTCGGTATGTACTGTCTTCAACCAAACAAAAACCTGAAGAAACAGTGGCGGACTATATACGCACGTTACAACAACTAGCCTTTGAGTGCTCTTTCAAATCTGTCACTGCTGAAGAATATCGAAACGAATATGTCCGTGACGCTTTCATTGCGGGCTTAAGTTCTCAAAAAATTCGTCAAAGGCTACTTGAAAATTTAGAAATAAGCCTAGAAGAAGCGTGCAATCAGGCCATGTCCCTCGAAATGGCTAAAAAAAATTCTAATGAGTTCCAAACTGCAACCTACCATATTGAAAACACAGATGACGTGGGAAATAGTTCCAATCTGGCCGCGGCTCCATCACGTAGACGCTGCTTCTTCTGCGGGGGAAATATTCATCAGAGAATAAAATGCCCGGCTTTTCACGCAACTTGCCAAAACTGCGGAAAGAAAGGCCATTTCGCCAAAGTATGCAGAAGTGGAAACGCCGCAGATAAGCCAGTTAACAACGCTGTTACGCAATCAAAGGAACCAGAAGTAACAGCTATTTCAGCAGCATCTCCAGCGAGTTTACATAAGACTACAGTTTCAATCACCGTCAATAACTATAAAGCTGATGCCTTGATTGACAGTGGGAGTTCTACAAGCTTTATCGACAAGAACTTCCCTCTATTGCTAAACTTGAAACGCCATCCATGGAAAGAAAAGGTAACACTAGCTTCAAATAAACGCACTTCACTCGTAGACGGATTTTACTACGCAACAATCAAGCTAGGCGAGCACATCTACAAGGAAAAGCCTCTTTACGTCTTGGAAGATCTTTGTGCTGATGTGATAATTGGTCATGACATTCTAAGCGATCATTCATCAGTAGAAATCAAATTCGGAGGCACGGCAAAACCCCTTAAGATATGTAACGTCATGGAAGCTACGGTGCCTGCTGTATCACTTTTCAGTAATCTTTCAAATAATATTAAAACCATTGCTATAAAGTCAAGAAAACATTCTGAAGCTGATAATCAATTCATAAGAGACGAAATCAGTAAACTCTTAAAAGATCGGGTTATCGAACTTAGTAACTCGCCATGGCGAGCTCAAGTCTTGGTCACTGGAGGCACAACGCATCGCAAACGTCTTGTCATTGATTACTCGTTAACGATCAACAAATTTACTGAACTGGATGCGTACCCTTTGCCAAACATAGAATCGATCGTATCGAAGGTAGCACAATACAACTTCTTCAGCCAAATTGATTTACGAAGTGCATATCATCAGGTACCTATCTTGCCGACTGAGAAAAAGTATACAGCTTTTGAAGCATGCGGCAACTTATACCAATTTACACGTATACCATTTGGAGTCACAAACGGGGTCGCTGCATTCCAAAGAACACTTCATTATATTATCAATAAAGAAAAACTGACCGGTACTTATTCGTATTTGGATGACGTCACAATTTGTGGCAAAACAGCAGCGGAGCATGATCAGAATTTGTCTCGATTCAGGGAGGTTGTGGCAAAATACAGTCTCACTCTTAGTAAAGAAAAGTGCATATACGGGCAAGTTTCCATAAAATTGTTGGGTTACAAAATTGAAAAGAATATCATTCGACCAGATGATGACCGCCTTAGTCCTCTAATGAACTTACCCATTCCAACCGACTCGCGATCACTTAAAAGGACACTAGGCATGTTTGCCCATTACTCAAAATGGATTAGAAATTTCTCTGAAAAGATCAGCCCTTTGACTAAAGTTTCTGAATTTCCCCTCGAAAAGGACGCTGTCGGTTCTTTTCAAAAACTAAAAACAGATATAATGAAATCAGCCTTAACCGTCATAAATCAGAACGAGATATTCACCGTTGAAACTGATGCTTCGGAACACTCTATTGCAGCTTCTTGTCTCAGAACGGCCGCCCAGTAGCTTTTTTCTCACGTTCACTTAACATTTCCGAACGCCGACATTCCTCAATAGAAAAAGAAGCAAGCGCTATTGTCGAATCTTTAATAAAATGGCGGCACTACCTCATTGGTAGACATTTTTTATTCATAACTGACCAGCGATCTGTATCTTTCATGTTCAACCAATCCCATAACAGCAAGATCAAAAATGAGAAGATAGAGAGGTGGCGTCTTGAATTATCAAATTATAAATATGATATAATCTACCGTCCTGGTAAAGATAATATTACGGCTGATACCCTCTCCCGAGTGTGCTCAAGTATGACCACGGAAAAACTGAATGAGTTACACAACATCTTGGGACATCCCGGTATCGTACGAATGTTTCATTGGGTACGGTCTAAAAATCTGCCTTACTCTGTAGATGATATCAAGAAGATGACATCTGGCTGTCGTATTTGCGCAGAAATCAAACCTAGGTTTGTTAAAAAGCAGGGAACGCTCATAAAAGCAACCACTCCATTCGAAAGACTCAACATCGACTTTAAAAGACCTCTACCTACCAGTACCCAAAATCGCTACATCTTGACAATTATAGATGAATATTCAAGATTCCCATTTGCCTACCCATCGAAAGATGTGTCTGCTGGCACTGTTATTAAATGCTTGCAGGACTTGTTCCATACTTATGGTGTTCCACAATATATCCATTCAGATCGAGGAGCAGCCTTCATGTCTAACGAATTACGGAACTATTTGGTAACAAATGGAATCGCATGTACTAGAACCACTCCTTATAATCCACAAGGAAATGGTCAAGTAGAGCGTCTAAACGGTACTTTATGGAAAACAATAAAGCTATGCTTGAGAACCAAAGATCTTGAAACAGCTAGCTGGGAGCAAGTCTTAATTACCATACGCTCTCCATTCAATTCACTCACTGCTGTGCACATCCACTAACGCCACACCTCATGAAAAATTTTTAAGACACACACGACGGTCTGCAAATGGGGAATCGATGCCAACATGGCTTTTGGAGCCAGGACCTGTATTGATGCGTAAAAATCATAGAACATCAAAATACGATTCTGAGGTGGAAGAAGTGGAGCTTTTGGAATCTAATCCATCTTATTCTCACGTAAGATTACCGGATGGCCGTGAAACTACCATATCGAACAGACAGCTAGCACCTCTTCCGCAGACGTCAGTAGAGAGTGATCAATCTGAATCAGAAGATCGCTATGAGGATGCCGAGGATGGAGCGGAGATACCTGCTACTCAGGTTCAAGAATTAACAACAGATGAGAACTCTCAGCAACACGAAATTACAGCAACTCGGCATTCCACAAGAGAGAAGAGAGCACCAGCTCGCCTTCAGGATTACGTTCTCTGACGCGGGGGTGAATGTGGTGTAAATACTATTTTCTATTGTTTATGTTTACCATGTAATTTATTAAAAGAAAGTAGGTAAATATTCTCTGTCACAGCTGTCATACCATCTGCAATTTTTATGCAATAAAACCATATATCTCTAATGGTTTTTCTATTTGTTTCACCTTCTCTCGTATCATTGTTCATCATAGAAAATACTCTTTCTACTAGAGCATTTGTAGCAGGCAAACATTAAATATATTAAAATAAAATTGAAAAGTTTTCATGCTGTAGATTGTTGGCGTGAAAGTGTTTGTTTGAATAGTTTCACCCACAACGACTCGCTACGCGCGACTACTCAAATTTTCGCGCGGTTTCCGAAAACGGGACAATTTTGCGTCCCAGAGTTCATTTCGGGGACACCGGGACTCGTAATTATAAAAAGGGATAGTCCCGTTCAAACGGGACGTCTGGTCACGTTATGTAGGTATGACTGTAAAGGAAGCAAAAGGAGTATGTAAGGAGCAAAGTAGGTGGCGTTCTATAGTTTCTGCCTACCCCCATGGGAAGAAGGCGTGAGTTTATCTATAATTGAAGTGCATGCGTTTTAGTTTAACATACATTTTTTGCATAACTTATTTGCATTTTAAGAAGGTGTAATAATTAAAAATCACTAAAATCATATATCTGCGCCTTAAGCAGTCTACATAACTACTCATGTGTAGGTTCCGCCTAAAAGACCTACCTACCTGTATCTTAATAATGTTGTCGAGTGGAACAATGTATAATAATAAGGCTTCTTGGGGGTTTTCATAATCATCATCATTTCAGCCGAGAGACGTCCACTGCTGGTCATAGGCCTCTCCTAAAGGGGGGGGGGGTTGCCATAATCGCCACGCTTGGCAGGCGGGTAGGCGATCGCAGTATGGTTTTAAAATGCATAGAGAACGCTGCTGCCCATTCCTTATAAATAATAAGTCCCATATAGTCGCCTTTTACGACACCCACGGGAAGAAATGGGATGGTGCTATTCTTTACGTCCGGCACCAAACAGATAAGCTTGGGGGTTTTGTCTAGGACTATTCAGGTACCTAATTATTTTATATTAATAAAAAAAATAAACAAGAGGCGAGCTAATTGCCATCAACCGGACACAAATCCATACTTCGGACTGCTAATGAGAAATTCCTGATGGAAAAACTCAATAACACTTTGGCCGACCTGGGAACGCAGCGGGCCAAGACGTTTGTGACAAGACATGATAAATCATGTCTTGTCTATTTGTACTAGCATTTTAAGACAAAACGGTTTTATCGCTCAAACTGTGATAAAATTTGTGACTCAAGTCATGTCATAGTAGGCCGTGCTCGCCCCGCTGGACCTCCTACACCAGTGACCACTAGACCAACGACGCAGATAAGATTAAAATATCGTTGCTATAGTTCATGATGTAACATTTTCTCTCCTTAAGGCGCAACTAGTCGATACTTTTTCCATACAAATTTCGGGGGGGTTTTACTCCACTGTTACACATTGTACATCTGTCGGACACGATGTTAAGTGAGACAGCGTGCTTTTTGGCCGCGCCCGCCAGTGAGTTCGAGCCCGCGACTAGTTGGCTCTTAAGACTCAGATATATGCCAGTGACCTTGAGTGGTTAGCTTGCGTGTTCTGTACTGAGCTCACGCAATGCATCGTACGTTCAGCCAGTAATAGGACTCCCCCACCAAGGAGCGCTGTCTCCATTTTGACGCATTATTAATTTATTACTTATAAACAAAACAAAAGGTATTTAAATAAAACGCGTATACTTTAGATCAATAATTAAATTATCTTTAAATTTCTGAAGGTTTCAGAAAAATACCCTTAGTGGATTTTGCGCCATTCTCAGTTTTTTCTCCACGTTAGACATAACTTTACAAATTAATTTCACTATGTATTAAAAACATAATCTAAAATATTCACTTATTAAGTTATTGAGAAAATGCTCTAATTTAAAATATTTTTTTTTTCAAATCATTAACTCTACTCGTTTAGACGTGATCTTCAGTATAAAATCATTAAAAGTCGTTTATCGTCGCCTTAAACCACGCTCTCGAGATGTCGCTTAACCTCCAAGGCTTCAGGAAAAACCCATGACTTTGGAAGAGCCTAAATATTAGGCAATTGTCTACCGGTTACTATGTCATAGTTTATAACAATTAGATTATTTGTAATGTGTTAGGGAGTTACTCTGTATCAGCCACGGCCCGGTCTTCCTGTCACGTTTCCTGTGTATTCGATAACGAATTGTATTCGTAGCTGAATTAGTGAGGGGAAAAAGCGGGATTTCAAATTTGCTGATTAGTGTTGGTATTAGAAAAGATTTGTACTATACTCCATTGGTTTAGGTAGTTAAATAAAGGTAAATAAATCGTAAAAAGGGTTTTTATAGATGACACTTTCTTGTTTAAAAACACGAAACGACGACACCAAATTAAATGGATTTTTGATTTTTACGATAGTTTCCTCTTTTATTAATGTATATTAAACTTTATCTTTTATTCTGTATCTAGTCTTCGTTGATGTAACTGCTTGAGCACAATTTTTTAATTTATTAATAATAATACTATAATATTTTATAATCTGTCTATTGTAAAGAGCCCAAAAATACAGGTTCTCAAAACGACAACTAATTATAACGTTGCTAAATTGAAGAGCATAACTGTGAAGTAGCATGACAACTGAAATGACAGGTATTACGTTTAGTCGGTTACTTCACAGCTGTCTCATCACGTGGTTTTTTTTGTTTACCTTTATTTAACTACTTAAACCAACGGAATATAGATTATTATTTATTTATTTCACAGCGATACTATAGTCCACTAGTTCAGCTGCATCTGGTTAGACTGGAAGCCCGCTAGTTATATGATCATCATCATCATTTCAGACGAAAGATGTGCAATTATGGACATAAGCCTCCCCAAAGGGGGGGTTTGCCATAGTCGCCAAGCTTGGGGTTGGCGATCGCAGTATGGTGTTAAAATGCATGGAGAACACTGGTGCCCATTCTTTAGTAAGTCCCTTAGTCGCCATTACGACACCCATGCGCCACGGGAAGAAATAGGATGGTGCTATTCTTTACGTCTGGCACCACACCGACAAAGTTCTATGCTGCTCGATCTTAACTACTTGTACATTATACAGTCAGGGAACTTGATTGTTTAGCAGATTGACTGTTTGTGTGTTGTGTGTGACCAACACGCAGCCTCTGAAAAAATTCTAGCAAACATAATTAATTACCTTAAGGCGACAATAACCGACTTTTAATGATTGTATACTGAAGATCACGTCTAAACGAGTCGTGATAATGATTTGAAAAAAATATCGATGGTCATACGTTGACAACTCGTAACCCACATTTTTTCGCAAAATGAGTTATGTACATCAAAAAATTTTCCAAATCTGCCCATTGGTAACTCGAAATTCACAAAAAATGTCACTCGAACAATTTATGCCACAATTGATAACTCACAATTAACAGGTATAAACTTGAACTCACTTGTGCGCGAGTTACGAGGTGTCAAAGCAAATGTAGTTCGCAATAAATCACTGACAGAGTAAGATTACGGCGCGAGTTTTAATTGTTTAAAAATATATATAAATGTATAATAATACTAATTAATGAGAACTATTAAGTTATTGAATAATATTTTAGGTAATAATTATAATAAAACCTATAGGTAGCTATTCGTATTAATTCATACGCACTGATTTAACTAAGTAGGTACCTACTTATATTTATTAATAGGTACGTTCGACGCTTATTTTAAGGTTCTTTGTCTATTATTCTCTATCAATTAAGGTTCATGCGATAGTTTCAAAAAGATCATATAGGCAGGCAATAGGATAATTAGGTACTTAAATAGTTCTTTTGTTTTAGTGTTATCATGGAGAAAAACAGTGAAGAAGAGCTTTTTAATGAAGTTGTAACTGGCTTGAAGGAACACGGACTAATTGCTGTTAACGTTTCTCGTAATAATAGGAGTGAGTTTGTCTATGAAAGTCAATCACAGGAATAATTTCGAAAGTCACCGAGCTGTTCCGAGTTACAATTGTACACCTACGAGGTAAATAGAAACGGAGAAATGTTACTTTTAACAAACAGTAATTCATCAGATCGACTTGAAAATGTTCCCCTGCAAGTGCTTAGCGCCGAACAGAGCTGGCAAGATAATGGCGGGCCAGATACTTTGACAGGTACATCACTTACTGTTTTAAACAAATGTACCACTTCATCATTTCTAAACCAGCCTCTGCCACCTTCCAGCCTACGTCATTACTCGGAAAATATTAGCGAGAGTATTGTAGAAGCCATACCTAGTGGAAAATCTCCTACAATTTTGAATCCATATGATTTTTTATTTGGAACTTCTCATATTATTGAGGAAGAGACTCGACGTGATACAGACTCTCCTACTATTTTGAACTCATGTGATTTTGAGTTTGGAACTTCTCATGTTGTTGAGGAGACACGACGTGATACAGACTCTCCTACTATTTTGAACTCATATGATTTTAACTTAGAACCTAGGTTATCAACTTCTCAAGTACCCACGAGTAGTAGCACGAGTGATGATCGTAACTATGATCCGGATCAGACGTCCTGCTCTTCTGAGGATGATGATAGTTATATAAATGAAGGAAATAGTACTGGAAGGAAGACAAAGAAAAGGAAAGGTTTAGCTGAATCAGAGATTTGGAAAGCCCGTATGAATAAAGAGTTACGAGAACGAGGAAAAGACTACATAGGGTGGAGAAGAAATGAAAATTCATGTAATACGCATAATGCACCACGAGCAGCAAGAACATTGAAAGAGACTTGCAGTTCTGCATTTTGTCGCTCGTCCAAAGAACGCCACTGCCACGAATTTACATCAGAATGTAGACAGCGATTGTTTGATCTGTTTTGGAGTTTAAGTTGGGATCAAAAGAAAATGTTTGTGATTAACACTACTGACAAAATAAAAACTTTAAGACCCAACGGAAGTACCAGAAGAGGAGCGTCACTTCAATATTACTTGAAGCAAGGGGATATAAAATTGAGAGTTTGTAAGAAAATGTACTTAAATACTTTAGTTATTGGAGAGTGGTCGGTCAGGAGCTGGGTTAATAAATCTGATAGTGGTATGTTTGTAAGAGAAAGTGCTGAGCAAATAAAGAAAAAAAAGAGGGGAGAGAAGAAAAGACTGTCACGTGAATTTTTAGTTGAGTTTATAGAAAACTTACCAAAGCTACCATCACACTACTGCCGCAAAGACACCAGTAAGGCATACTTAGAACCCATTCCCGGAGGTATGGCGGAAGCGTACAGGACCTACACTGAAGCGAGTAAAATAAAAAACCTGGTACCGTTATGTCGAACTATGTTTGATAAGATTATTAAAGAAAAAAATATTGGCTTCCAGCAGCCGAAAAAAGATTTGTGTGATACGTGTCCAAGCTACCACACTAAACAAATATCGGAACAGCAATATAAAGATCATCAGCTGAGGAAGCAAAATGCAAGAGAAGAAAAAGAAAAGGATTTAAAGGAGGCAGGTGAAGGAACATGTATTGTCTTAGAACAGGATGTTCAAGCTGTGAAAGTATGTCCGTACATAAGAGCCAGCAGCGCATATTACCGAAGAAAGTTGATCAACCACAATTTTACGGGTTATGAATATCCATCCAAAAAAGTAAGATGTTATTGGTTTTCAGAAGTCAACTCTGATACTCAGGCATCAGTATTTGTTAGTTGTATATTAGACTACCTACATGGTATGATTTTTAACTCCGAAGGCGAATTGGCGAAGCCTATCATTATTTGGAGCGACGGCTGCACGTATCAAAATAGGAATGCAGTATTAGCAAATGCTCTCTCCAACTTTGCTGCTGTGAATAATGTGATTATTTACCACAAATATCTAGAACCTGGACATACGCAGATGGAAGTGGATAGCGTTCATGCTGCCATCGAACGTGGCATCCAAAAATATGACGCTATTTATGTTCCATCGCAATATGCAGACATAACTAGGAAATCACGTAAAGATCCATACGACGCCGACGTCAAGATGTTAAAATTTGACTTTTTCAAAAAGTTTGATGATCCTAAAGTGATGCGTTATGAAAGTATCAGGCCTGGGAAGAAAAAAGGAGATCCTGTTGTCACAGATCTTAGAGTTTTATTATACCAACCAGATGGCAAAATTTACTATAAAATTAACTTTTGCGACGAAAACTATTCTTTGTTGCCAAGTAGACCAAGAAATATTAATTTTCCCATAACAACCTACGAGCAACTTTTTAAGGACTCGCCTAAACTTACTTTATGCAAATTTAATGACTTGCAAGCTCTTAAAACTGTAATACCTTCAGATTATCACTCTTTTTATGATAATTTGCCGCACATGTAATTGTTTGAATCTATTAGAATAGTGATTTTTTTTAAATTGACAATTCGTAAGTAATTGTTGACTGCTCGTAAACAAGTTTGTAGTGAGGTTTTTTTAATATTGTTTACTCGTAACTGTTTGTGTATTGATTATTTAACGAAAAACCTATGTGGGCTCTGAAATGAAAAGCTGAATAATTTCGAAAATAAATTTATTGTTTTAAATTGTATCAATAAATAATTCGTTTACCTACCAACTACTTTTTTATTTTATTTTTATTTAATTTATTTTCGAAATTATTCCGTTTTTTCCCTCTCCTGTAAAATTAGACACATTGCAGTTACATGTTGTCAACGTTTGACCATCGATATATGTTAAATTAGAGCATTTTCTCAATGATTTAATACGTGAATATTTTAGATTATGTTTATATTACATAGTAAAATTAATTTGTAAAAATTGTAAAGTTATGTCTAACACGGATAAAAAACTGAGAATGGCGCAAAATCTATAAAGCGTATTTTTCTGAAACTTTCACCAATTTAAAGATAATTTAATTATTGATCTTTTAGTATACGCGTTTTATTAAAATACCGTTTTTTTTGTGTATAATAAATTAATAATGCTTCAAATTGGGGACAGCGCTCCTTGATGGGCGAGTCCATTACTGGCTGAACGTACAACGCATTGTGTTAGCTCAGTACAGAACACGCAAGCTAACCACTCAAGGTCACTGGCATATATCTGAGTCTTAATTTGATAAATCCATCTTTCATTAAATTCTCACTTATAAAATGTTTCCTGCTAATCAAAGAAACGAATTACCTACCGTTGGTTAGAAGACCAGGGTTTTTAAATAGGTACACATTATGGCGAATCAGTAACTGGGCCTAAATAGTATGAAATTAGTCCGAAGTGGTTAAAGTTACGCACCTTTCTACTACCGTTCTTCTCTACACAGGTTCGATCATAATTTTAATCGCAAATAATGCCAACGTAATGATTCAACATGACAATGTCGTAGCAAATTGACTTGATTTACTTGAATATTGATAAGGCAAAAAAATAGACCAGATCCAAAATGTAGATTCAGACTTGCCGAATATCTACCGATAATGGTGTTACCACGGCCACACAACAAGCTATACATTTCCAGTATAAGCTGATCTCATATTGTACAATATTTCCGTAGAGGTCAGCTCATACTGGAAATGTATAGCTTGCATATCTATCCGTGTGTACATAAGTCTAAATAAAGAAATCTACGAATATCAAGCACAAATGCTTTATTAATTGCTTAACTAACATCCCATCAACGTCGTAATGTCAATATTCCTCCGCAACATGGTGCCTAAAACCACGGACTTTCTTCCGGGATCGTTCACGAACACATCACTCACTACAGCCACCATTTTTGTACAGTGTTAGGTACATGTCCTTTAACAGTAGCGGTCATGAAATACGTTAATTGGCTCCCTATAATAAACACGCGGCTTTCCTTGTAGATAAAATATCGTTTATTAACAACGGTCGGTGGGGAAAAAAGTTATAGTGACCCGTTGTTTTAACCAGCAGTGTCGTCTTTATTACCCTTCAATTTTTCGGGTGAGTAAAACTGAACATTTTAACTATTTTAACAATAGTGTCGTCCATGAAATGTACTATTTTAACAATAGTGTCGTGGATGGTTGGGGGAATTGTGTATCTTCAACTTTATTTGTAAAATTGTTTTGTGTTTTAACATTAACAAGAATAATAACTAATCGATTATGTTAATTACATTTTAAAGCATCGAAACATTTTGTTTTATGCTATCGTACAACGTTTGGTTTGGTCATAAATACTCGATCAAACCTTAATGTGGATGCTGCTTCGAAATTTAAATAACGGTCGTGTTCGTGATTGGTACGGTTGATTAGCTGGAATTTAATTCGAATGTTTCTCTGATGTGCTTCATAATTTACTTGTAATTTACTTTTACTTGTATTTTTTTTTTTTAAATCCGTGCTCTATAGTTTCTTGTAACTCTAAAATTGTGTTTAGTTTTTAAGTGCGGACGTGTCTTCATGTAGGTAATGCCAGGAAACTTGGGTCGTAATGCAATTTGACTACCAATAGCAACGTATGTTGTCCGTAAATTCAAATGACAACTGTCATTCTTTAACAGTCGCATGAAACGCCTATAGAACGGCAAATTTACGTAGTGTGTCAATCTGCTTAACAATCAAGTTCCCTGGGCCTCAAGTCTGCTATTACAATAGTGTCAGAATGGTCGATCATTGATTTCATAATTGTTGATTTTGATAAGTTTGGTAATCTACTATTATAATGGCGTCATTATGACTTTCCAATGGTCGGCCACTGAAACTACATTGAAAGAAATTGCATTTATTGGTAATCTCGTACATAATGACAAATGAATGACATTTCTACTAATGGGTTTTATAATAATGGCAATACGACAATGCCATTATAATAACACAATTCTATTACGAGAACACTGACCGACCAATGATCGACCATTATGAATTTAGCAGATTACGAACTTTTAGCAAAATGACAATGGCATGACAATGGAATCTTGTTGGAATGACAGAATTTATAAAAATAGCAGACTTGGGCCCCTGGGCCTCAAGTCTGCTATTACAATAGTGTCAGAATGGTCGATCATTGATTTCATAATTGTTGATTTTGACAAGTTTGGTAATCTACTATTATAATGGCGTCATTATGACTTTCCAATGGTCAGCTACTGACACTACATTGAATGAAATTGCATATAGTGGTAATCTCGTACATACTTAATGACAAATGAATGACATTTTTACTAATGGGTTTTATAATAATGGCAATACGACAATGCCAATATAAGTAACACAATTTTATTACGAGAACATTGACCGACCAATGATCGACCATAATGAATTTAGCAGATTACGAACTTTTAGCAAAATGACAATGGGATCGTGTTGGAATGACTGAGTTTATAAAAATAGCAGACTTGGGGCCAATGTACGTTCGGTGTCTCTAGTATTGTCTAACTCTCGAGTTTGATGCGATCACGGATCGTCGTTAAGAACTTGATGAAGAAACAAGAAAATATCGTCAAAACTCTTGTCAGTTGCGGCTCATCGTATGGCAGTTTGCTGTGTATTATTGCCAGCTGCCTAGCGAAGGGCAACACATGACTGAGTTGATCTACGGTTCGTCGAAAGCAGAGAGAAAAAGAAGATTCGGAATTAATGCGAGAATATCTTTTTAAATTTGTGTTTTTCTTTGTAGGGTTACGTTGTAAACAAGGAACCCTTATAGTTTCGCCATGTCCGTCTGTCTGTCTGTCCGTCCGTCCGTCTGTCCCCGGCTTAACTCAGAGCCGCTTAGTCCTAGAAAGCTGTAATTTGGCATGTGTGTAGCAGTGGCGAAAGCGCCGTATAACACGATTCCTACCGGCTTCCCTTCGGAAATTCGGAACACAACCACTCTATCGTCATTTAAAAATGGCACACAGTCAGTAGTCTTTAATAATGCCAAATAATATAATAATCACATTGTAGGTATTTAATACACCATACTATTAAAACATTACAAAACGCCTACATTACATTTTTTGACTTTATATCCCAACAACAAAACATTTTGCTCTAAAATAACTCAGTGAATTCAATTTCTATACAAAATCGACGTTATGACGAGTTAATTTTGTATGGAAAAGATTTTTTTTGCTCCGGCTTAACTTTCTTATAAAATCACCCTTCGCCACTGGGGTGTAGGTACATATTAATCACGCCGAAAAAGTAGTAAAATAAAACCACGAAAAACATTTTTTTTTAGGGTACCTCTCTTGCACGTGAAACGGGGATGATATTTTTTTTCTCGTCTAATACATGGTGTGGGATATCGTTGGATAGGCCCTTTCAAAATATTGTGAGTCTGTGAAAGACATTTTTCAATTCTGAGATCCGTTAGAGTCAAGTGCTGCCAGCTAAATAGTTGGTTTTGAATATGTGAAAAAATTCATGGCAGTAGTATAATAACGAAATTAAAAGGAAAACTATCACAGCTAAGTAGGGTTTACAAGTTAACGAGTAATAGTCAACCAACTTAAATTTAAATTTGCTGTTGAAGAATTGACCGTAACGTATATCGATGTATGGGAGAGCATGTTTTTCAACTACAATGTTAAGTTTGTTTTTGGGATAAATTCATCTTAATTACGGAACCCTTCATTGTGCGTGGTCCGACAGGCACTTGGCCGGTTTTTAATATATGCGTCGCGTGGGCATTGTTTAGGAGGATAATGTTAAAAAAAATTCAAGCAATTTCCTTGTCCAACATAACGGGTGCATAATTGTTACCCTTTCGAACTGTAATTTTCATTCAAAAAGTTGAAAGGTTATTAATATGCAAGTAAAAAAACCGGTGAAGTGCGAGTAGGATTCGCACACGAAGAGCTCCGTACCGCCGTACAATATTTAACACTTCATAACTTTTTTAAACGCTGCGCGCCGAAACAAACACGTTTCTTGTTAATTTTTAGGGTTCCATACCTCGAAAGGAAAAAATGGAACCCGTATAGGATCACTTCGTTGTCCGTCTGTCTGTCTGTCAAGACCCATTCTCTCAGGAACTCGTGGAGGTATCAAGTTGAAATTATTAACAAATACGTAGGTCTACGGTACCCTGAGAGCTCTAAAAATATCAAGCTTTTAAAACAACGTACCTAATAAAAAAATATGGCCAATTAAACAACATTTTTTATACTCACAAATAAATCAAAACTTAAGTTGTTACATCCCGTTGACCTATACATAGAAATTAGCAAGAAGCATGGTCTCACAGCACAACTAAAGGAATTAGTTCGAAAACCGTTAATTTGTAGTTGTATTACATAAAAAAATATTATTTTGCGATTACAAACTTACATTTGCATTTGGCGAAGTGACCGTGACGTATATCGTATGCGAAAACTAGTGATTAGTTTAGTCAACTAAAATGTTAAGTTTGTTTTTGCGATAAATTCATCCCAACTACAGAACCCTTCATTGTGCCGACCGTAACCCGACATGCACTTGGCTGGTTATTAACCGACTTCCAAAAAGGAGGAGGTTATTAACTTTATTTTATTATTGTTATAGCGGCCATATTAGTAACACTACATGAACAAGTGTCTTCCAATTACGGTTCAAACGATACAGCCCTGTGACAGACGGACGGACAGCGGAGCCTTAGTAATAGGGTCCCAACACCCTTTGGGTACGGAACCCTAATTAAAAGTAAAGTAAAAATCGTTTATTTCATGGTCACAAACAAGGCACAGTCAGTATCCACCTTTGTATAAAACATTTTGAATAGTTAGACAAAATTACTAAAATTTAAGTGTATGTTTGTAATGTCAAAATAACGGCTTTTATCGAAATGCATAATATGAAAGTAATAAAGTTTAGTTTTTGTTTATACATTAGTTTTTGTTTATACTAAACCCGAAAAGGGGTCATTGTACTCATCATTTTGAACAATATTTTCTACTTAAATCTACAAAATGTATGGAACAGCAGATTTTTATTTCGCGATTTCAAGGTTGGTCCCATAGAATTTTTAAAAAAAAATGATGAGTACAATGACCCCTTTTCGGGTTTAGCATAACCAAAAACTAATGTTGTGTACTTACATAAAATTTTTTTCTTTTTTTATTTTATTTAAGTAATTATTTTATTTATTTATTTTAAATAAAATATATAAGTTGAAATTATCGACAGCACAACTAAAATTACAAAAATAAATTAATAAAGGTAGGCAAACTAAAATCAATTCTTACAGATCTTAAATTCTACTTCAAGAACTTCGAATTAAACTAAAGGTGCTTAATATTTTCATTCCTTGACTAGACCTTTATTATGGTATTATTTTGCCAAAAAATCGTTAACATTTACAGCCCGATACAAAATAGCAGCTCGGAACATAACGCGAGTCGCTGCGAAGTAACAAATTCACGTGTCAGCGAGGGTGAGGAGTGCGGTACTGCGAGTACCGTTCTTCAGAGCCGCCATCAAGTTTGAATCGGATGTACTTTTCAGACAATCTATCAAGCGTTGACTAGTGAGACAAAATTAATTATCTATTGTTTGTGGCTCTTGGGAGTCTGCGGGACTCAATTAAGACGGAGATATATGCCAGTGACCTTGAATGGTTAGCTTGCGTGTTCTGTACTGAGCTCACGCAACGCGTCGTACGTTCAGCCAGTAATAGAACTCGCCCATCGAGGACCGCGGAGCGCTGTTTCCAATTTGACGCATTATTAATTTATTATACACAAAACAAAAGGTATTTTAATAAAACGCGTATACTAAAAGATCAATAATTAAATTATCTTTAAATTGGTGAAGGTTTCAGAAAAATACGCTTGCTAGATTTTGCGCCATTCTCAGTTTTTTATCCGCGTTAGACATTTAATAACTTTACAAATTAATTTCACTATGTAATATAAACATAATCTAAAATATTCACATATTAAGTTATTGAGAAAATGCTCTAATTTAACATATATTTTTTTCAAATCGTTTAGACGTGATCTTCAGTATAAAATCATTAAAAATCGGTTATCGTCGCCTTAAGTGGTGTTATTACTTAAACTCTGATTTTTAATTTGCTAGACCAAAATGACAGCCGCGATCGACCAGGTAGCAACGGGTTGCATTTTGACAGTTCAACAATATTCATTGTGTTAAAGTGCCCGTGGTCCACCCAGGTGAACTAAGCAGGTGGACCACGACCGAATCCCGCGTTATTTACGTTGTTGAGCGGACAACATTTTCGAACATAGACAATGGATTAGCAATATACAATACTTCAAAATCATTCAGATGGTGATTGGTAGTGTGTTACGCAATTATTTATTTATTTATTTGCTACCAACTGCTTGCCTGTTGCTTTGCTTTTTATTTGCTGCTTTATTTGGGTGCATTGCCTGCTGCTGCTTTATTTGGGTGCATTGGTCGCAAGTAAACGTTTATGTTGAAACAAATATATATGATATTCTAAAGAGATTTGTCCATTAGTATATAGGGAGGTATGTACAAACGCCAGCACATCAAGCTAAAACAATCTGTAATTTTTTTTTAATAGATTTTCAACTTTATCCCTACAGCATAAGTTTCAAGGTTGATTGGGAATTTTTTACAGTTTCGGGTAGCTTGACTGCTGGCGTCTGTACATAATTATATCTTATGGGTATTGGGTGCGAGAAAATTACCACAGCTTCCAAAGTTTGTTCTGTCTATAGAGTCAATAATGAACGTAAGCTCTAAAACGTCGAACGAAGTTGCGACTATACCCCGAAGTCCTATTTCAGTGTAAATGACTCGTTATCATACGTTCCATTATAACGAGTAGGTACGAAATGACATGCACGATACGACGATATCAGAACGGCTGTTGCAAGTTGCACGATAAGCTAAACTGTTAGAAAAACTGCGTTTTTCATCATATTATTTGGATAACAAAAATAATTAATGCGCGACAACGGTCTAAAAATTATATAATGTTTTGGTTTAACGTCAAAACTTAAGTTTTTATTTACAGCCGGCAGCAGATACCTACGTAGGTATAAATATTATTAATCCATTTATTTCAGGCCATACATAAATACCTTAAACTAAACAAAAATATAGTTATTTTAAACAAACTTGTGTTAATAAATAAGGCCTAGACTATTTTAGTAGCACTTCACTTTGTACTAGATTAGATACCGCCTTAGACCATTAAACGGTCTAAGGGTACCGCATAATACAAACAAACTAATAGTATGAACTTGACATTAATGTCTTGGGGGTAGGCCGTATAAACATTTTGTTAAGTTATTAACCCTGGACAATCTTCCGTTTAACGTGGGTAGCCGGGAATGCCACAAGGGTCCATTTTAAGACCATTCTTAATATTTTTATTCAGTCACGTCCTTCCGTTTTCCGGCGACTCCATTCTTATTTCTAAAGTCCTTAAAAATAGGAAACATATTTGATAATTTCCTGTTATATGAAAGCTAACCCCGACATGGTTCTGTGCGTAAATAGTTGTAGGCGCCAGAAAATGATGGGATAGTAACCGGTACTTATCAAAATAGTGTTATCGATAGTTCATTTACATTAATATCTAAAATGTTGCCGTTTTAATACATTAAAATGGCTTCAAAAATAGAATATCTAGACTTTAGTACAAGTGATTGACCTCTAAATGTGCGATACAGTTAAATATAACATCACATATTTGTCAAAAAATTCCGTATTACATAAATAGGTATAATATAAAGTATAAACTAGTTTTATTGTATAATATGTATTTATTATGTAGTAAGGAAAATACGGTATTTTTAGGAAGCTCGAGTCGCGAATGGTCATTAAATATACACAATTTTAGAACATTAATCAATGGTGTAAGAGTTGAAAAAATAATTCCAACATTGAGACCGTTTTCGAGTATAGTTAGTTTTTGCGAATTTGTCCTGTTGACGTTATTTCAATGTGTTGGAATAATCTAATAATAAGGTAGGTACCTAGGTACCGATCAAAATGAAGCCATATATTTAACCGTTACATTACCTTCCTCATAATACTTATTACACATCCACCTATAGGTACCTAGGTAGCTAATCAGTGATAGGTATGATAAATGTATTGAATAAAGTTTATTAAAATTCACAACTGCCAACGTGACCGATCTACCTAATCTATTTTCCTGAAAACTTCAGCGTTTGTCACTACGTTGTTTTTTTTTGTGTCCCGTTGAAAACCTGTTGTTATTGAGAATAATTGTAATGAAAAGCTAAAAATATTCAACTTGCTTGACAAGTTGAGAAATTATAACATACGTTTAATACCAACATAGAATTAACCAATTTGCATTGTGATCTGAAAATGCATGACGGAATCCTAGACGAGCAAGTCTTAACTTTAGTGTACATTTTAGCATAGCAATAGCCATTGATCGAGCCACCTACATTAATATGATACAGTTTCTATCATTCTTCATTTCAGAAAGGCAAATAAAGTCTTTTAAACTCCTATCGATATGATCTATTGGGGCCATAAACATTTTTCAAGAATGAAAAACGATAATTTTATTGTTCGAGTTCCTAAAAAGTATTAGGGATTGGACAATTACCGATAATCGTCATGCTAAAACACCAACTTATAGCACATGGCCACGGCCACAAACGACCGGTTTCCATTTTCATATCGACCAGTACCTAGAGTAATATATTCGAAAATTGGCTAGCAAGTTCAAGGCAAGGCATCTTGTCATAACCTGTGTATTGTAAACGAGAACCCGGCTCAATGCCAGCCAAGTTCAACAGCAAGGACGACAAGGGCGTTAATTCACGACGATGTGATTCTCCACAATGCATCGGAAATGGATGTACCTACCTACCTATGTACTTTAAAAAACATATTCTGCTATGCTAGTTCTTAGATTATAATATAATCTAAGTGCTAGTTATTGCGGAGAAGACATCCGTCTATAGTTCGTTTTCAAACTTCAAATTTAAAAAACGAACAACAATAATTTGAAATGTCAAATTACTCTCTGGGATAATTAAAAAAAACCGGCCACGTCGTGCATGTCGGACCACGCACAATGAAGGGTTCCGTAGTTGGGATGAATTTATCCCAAAAACAAACTTAACATTGTAGTTGAAAAACATGCTCTCCCATATATCGATATACGTTACGGTCAATTCTCCAACTGCAAATTTAAGTTGGTCGACTATTACTCGTTAACTTGTGAAGCCTACTTAGCTGTGATAGTTTTCCTTTTAATTTCGTTATATATACTATTGCTATGAATTTTTTCACATATCCAAAACCAACTATTTGGCAGGGGGGGGGGGACACTTGACTCTAACAAAAACTAGCACTTTAAAGCTTAATATTACGCAAACGGATCCCTTAATTGAAAAATGGTTTTGCCAAACCCACAATATTTTTGAACGGCCTATCCAACGATACCCCACACCATGGAACAGACGAGAAAATAAATTTCATCCCCATTTCACGTGTAAGGGAGGTACCCTAAAAAAAAATGTTTTTCATAATTTTATTTTACCATTTTTTTGGCATGATTAATATGTATACCCATGCCAAATTACAGCTTTCTAGGACTAAGCGTCTCTGAGCTAAGCTGGCGACAGACGGACGGACGGACAGACAGACAGACAGACAGACAGACAGACAGACAGACAGACAGACGGACATGGCGAAACTATAAGGGTTCCTTGTTTACTACGGAACCCTAAAAACGAACTTTAGTATCTATCCAAGGGCAGAGCTACGAGGGCTGCACTAAAAGTATCGGGAATGGAATATTTCCACTGTTCCTGTCATATTAAAATCTTTTTAATTGAAAACTCCTTGGTTTTATAAATCGAATACCATTTATTTATTTAAAAAAAGATTCTCGGTCTTGTCACAAGGTTTTGTCAAACTTGTTTAGTCGTTGAGAAAATGGAATTGACTCGAGAAAATTCAAGAGCGATGATTTATTATGACTTTCGAAGTGGTTTAACACAAAAACAGTGTGTTGACCGGATGATTTCTGCATTTGGTGATGAAGCCCCATCCAAAACCACAATTTATCGCTGGTTTGCTGAATTTCAACGTGAACGTGTCAAGCTCAGTGATGATCCCCGTCAAGGTCGTCCAAAAACTGCAGTCACCCAAGAAAACGTTGATGCTGTGCGTAAGCTGATTGAGGAAGATCGACATGTGACATACCGCGAAATTCAGGCAACTTTAGACATTGGCATGAGTCAAATACAAATAATCTTGCATGAACAATTAGGTGTAAAAAAGTTGTTTTCCCGATGGATACCGCATTCGCTCTGTGAAGAGCAAAAAGCGGCTCGCGTTACTTGGTGCGTCAGAACTCTCGAAAGATTCCACGCAGGATCCTCAAATGCTGTATACAACATTGTATCAGGTGACGAATCCTGGATATACGCGTACGAACCCGAAACAAAAAACCTGTCACGAGTTTGGGTGTTCGAAAATGAGTTAAAGCCAACAAAAATTGTTCGTTCACGGAGTGTTGCAAAAAAAATGGTGGCCACGTTTGTCTCCGAAACCGGCCATGTTACGACTATTCCTCTTGAGGGACAAAGAACGGTTAATGCAGAATGGTATGCTAGCATTTGTTTGCCACAGGTCGTTTCTGAACTCCGTAAAGAGAACTGTAACCGCCCCATCATCCTCCATCACGACAATGCGAGTTCTCACACCGCGCACAGAACAAAAGAGTTTTTAGAGCAAGAAAACATAGAATTATTAGACCATCCGCCGTACAGCCCCGACCTAAGCCCTAATGATTTATATACTTTCCCTAAAATAAAGAATAAATTTCGTGGACAGAGATTTTCGAATACATTTTTAAATAGTAATGTTGTCACTTCCTTGATTCCCGAAATTTTCAGTGCCGCCCTCGTAATTTATTTAGTTTGCTTTTACATAAAACATAAAAAGAAACAGGAGAAAAGAGTACAAAAGATGGGCGAGGGAAGGTGAATTCAAGCTCACAGCTGGACTAAATTGGAGAAGAGTTGCCACACCTTCTCTGTGACTGATTACCACATTGCAAAATGTTCAGAATAAAAGGGCTTATAATTATAACATAAAACGGCTATCCACTAATTAAATTAGATATAGATAATTAGACAAACTTTATACACTCATATTCCCAGAATTACCGCAAAACCTCTTAAGGGTTCCCTTCATTTATGTTCGAATACCTCTTCAAAATGTAGGGAACATCTGATTTTTTTTCGTGATTTCAGGTTTGGTCCCATAGTAAAAGTTGTTCATTATGATGAGTACAATGACCCCTTACGAGTTTGTGCGTTAATCCTGGGACATGTTGTATATCACAGAACTCTAGAAATACTGACATGATCGTCTTCCGTTCGTTCGCGAGCACATCACAGGCAGATTTATTAGTGACCAAGATAGCGTTGAGCGCAGAGAGTGCGAGGGACAGGGATTTAATTTCAGTAGATCTTCTTCTCAGCGTATAATCTTAGGTTTTTCCTTGCTTCGACCAACCTGGGTCCGGAATACGTATTTATTTGTGTCTAATAACAGGGGACTGTAAAATAATCAACTTTCTGACTAACTGACCGACTCCTAGACAATTCAAAAGTGCCTATAAATAGTTTAATTTAAAAAAATAAGTGCTTTGCGTTAGAGTTTGAATACGGAAGAAAACAACGTCTCCTAATACACCGACTCCTGCGAATAAAATGATTATGGTATCTAGGTAAGGTCATGAGAATGAATGTCATGTTATTAATCATCGACCATTCTGAACATTGACCGACACAAAGTAATCATCGACCATTCTGAAGACTGACCGACATAAAGTAATCATCGACCATTCTGAAGACTGACCGACATAAAATAATCATCAACCATTCTGAACACTGACCGACATAATAAAGTAATCATCGACCATTCTGAACACTGAAAGGAGGGGGGGTTGCCATAACAGCCACGCTTGGCAGACGATCGCAGTATGGTGTTAAAATGCATAGAGAACGCTGCTGCCCATTCTCTAATAAGTTCCTAGTCGCCTTTTACGACACCCACGGGAAGAAATAGGATGGTGCTATTCTTTACGTCCGGCACCACACGGAATGAAATAAAACATTAATACTACTACTATTTCTTTCATAATCTTTCTTCTTTTCTTCTATTAGATAAATAGACATAATACTGTTTATTGTGTACCCCATAAAAATTACAGATAGTATAAATCAATCTTCATATAGGCTTTTCCCAACTATGGTGGGGTCGGCTTCCAGTCTAACCGGATGCAGCTGAGTACCAGTATTTTACATGGAGCGACTGCCTATCTGACCTCCACAACCCAGTAACTGGGTTACACGATATCCCTTGGTAAGACTGGTTATCAAGCTTTAGGACTTTTGTCGACCCGTAACGACTGTCAAAGATCTACAAATGACAGCCGGGACTAACGGCTTAACGTGCTTTCCGAGGCACGGAGGAATCTCGGTATGTAAAGATGGTCACCTATCAAACTCAAACTCAAACTCAAAGCATTTATTTCAATTAAACCAATTACAGGCACTTTTGAATTGTCAAAGAGTCGGTCAGTTAGTCAGAAAGTTGAAGCTATTTGCCCATTCCAAAACGTAGATCTCTATGGAGAAGAATAGGCAAGAAACTCCAAGGACACTCTTTTAAATCAAGATATTACAAAATCCTGGGTACATTATTCTTGTCGCTTCTATATGTGAGAACAATGTAAAAATATAAATTATTTAAAAAAACAATATAAAATATTACAAATAAGCCCTGGCAGATAGGAGATGACCAGTCACAACTGACGGCGCCCGTTCACGAACATGACGCGTGGATCAGCACCATCCAGCTCAACCATTTTGTAGGGAACCGAATGATCCAACACACGCGCCACCATCAGCGAGACATTTAAGTGAGCATGACATACTCTTAACTGCCAAACTTTTTTAAGTCAACACACATCATAACATAATAAACGGCTCCATGGTACTCACATTTACAAAAATTGAAAAAATGCTTTTAAATTATCCATGCACCAACCCCGGCAAGCGTAGCTTAACCTGATGGTTCGACCCGTGCCGCTGCGCGCTGTTATTAAACCCGCTGTTGTGTTTGTGTTAAATATATTATAAATTTATAATACCTATAATATAGCTGTACTGGAGTTCGTGGCTAAGTAAGGAGCGGCACAATGGTCGGTCTTATCACTAAAAGCGATCTTTTAAAAACAAACTATTATTGCTACAATTTTTTTCATGTAATAGAGATTTATGAATGTGCAATTAGGATACAGAATTGCGTATGTCTATACAGGGTTATTTTTAAAACGTCAATAACCTCTTAAGGGGTCATTGTCCTCATCATTATGAACAACTTTTATTATGGGACCAAAACTGAAATCGCGAAAAAAAAACCAGCCCCTACATTTATGTTCGAATAATTCGTTAAGGGAACAGCTGATTTTTTTTTCGCGATTTCAGGTTTGGTCCCATAGTAAAAGTTGTTCATAATGATGAGTATAATGACCCCTTAAGAGGTTATTGACGTTTTAAAAATAACCCTGTATAGGTTCGTACATACATTAATCAACCAACAACTCAGCTTGTAGCAGTCAACTGCTGGACATAGGCCTCTCCTAGGCTGCGCCACAACACCCTGTCCTCCGCCTTCCGCATCCAGTCTGTCCCAGCCACCTTTTTAAGGTCGTCGGTCCATCTAGCTGGGGGGTGCCCCGCATTACGCTTGCCGATACGCGGTCTCCACTCCAGGACTCGTCTGCTCCACCGGCCATCGGTCCTTCGACAAACATGGCCAGCCCACGGCCACTTCAGCTTGCTTACTCTGCAGGCTATGTCAGTAATTCCGGTTCTCTTCCGGATAACTTCATTCCTGATCTTATCCTTCAAAGAAACTCCGAGCATAGCCCGCTCCATAGCACGCTGAGTGACCTTGAATTTGTAGACCAGCCCGACTGTCAGTGTCCACGTTTCGGCACCGTATATCATAGGGGGCAGGACGCACTGGTTAAAGACCTTAGTCTTCAAACACTGAGGGATTGGCGACGAGAAGACTTGACGAAGTTTTCCAAACGCTGCCCAACCCAAGCGGATTTTTCTGTCGGCTTCTTTCTCAAAGTTGTGCCTACCAAGCTGGAAAACTTGCCCTAGGTACATACATACATAAGTACATCAGAGTAATTGCGGCTACAATACTCGGTTCTTCGCCCCCGATCTGAGTAACCAGCGCCCAAAGCTTTCCTAAGGCTACTTCCAACATGAACAAAGATCAGATAGGTACTAAAAATATTTTTTTCTTAATAACTTACTGGTTTATTGTTATCTTGGTATAAATCATTTTCGTTTCTACAAAAGTGGTCCACACAATATTGCCTTTGTTTCCGGACTATTAAAAGTTCTCGTCTTAAATCTGAAGACTCCACGATTTGATTTCGGTAAATTTTCTGATTTCACGTACTTTTCTGAAATGAGGGTTTTTTTGTAGATAATCCTAACTAGTCCTAACTAATCTTCTATGTATACAACATTTCCCAGAATTAACGCACAACCTCTTATGGGGTCTTTGTACTCATCATTATGAACAACTATTACTATGGGACCAAGCCTGAAATCGCGAAAAAAATCAGCTGTTCCCTACATTGTGACGAGTTATTCGAACATAAATGTAGGGAACAGCTGATTGTTTTTCGCGATTTCTGGTTTTGTCTCCGCCCAGAACGGGAGTAGTTATTTTATAAATTCCCCAACAAAAAAAAAAGTATAAGGTCCTTCTATCAATCTTAGAAGGTATATAATGGCTGAATAAATTATGTTGCGTCGACCACTATGACTTACTTTTGCTAGTTGAGTCCTCTCTGTCGGTATTCGCCACCGAAGCGACGCCGGCGTCTTACAGAGGATTTGTATCGTCTTTTGCAATATTTTCGGCTGCGTGGGAGGGGAGGAGAAGAGGAGAAGCGTCCCCCGCGACTCATCAATCTTTTGTTCAAGACCAAGAGCAACAGCAATAGTAGAATAAGCAAGCCTGTTAATGTTGGACATATCATACGTCCCTTTTCCTCCTTCTGCTTTTTGAAGCCGTCGCACCAGGCGCGGACCAAGCCACTGACATCACGAACTCCTTTTCGCAAACCGACACATTTTTTTGAAGGCATGGTTTTCGCCCGACCCTCGACGAATGATATTAAAGTCATTATGAAGTCATTATATCTTTCACACCATTTTCAAGAATGTTGGTTTTTTACTTATTTATTTAGTTAGGTACATACTTAAATAGCGGTCTTTCTATTCAAATTAAAGATATTTTATTCATGATTGAAAAATTGTTCAGTTTTAGTTTTTTTTTACATTTTTTACTTCTAGTTTATTATCTGTACATACATTTTTGTTCTATAGAGTATCATACACATTTTAATAGGTCTATGGCAGCGGTGACTATACTTTTTCAGGGGGATGCGCTAAGGTAGCCTGCGAAATATAAATTTTATTACGTTTTTTGCAATTCGCAGGTCAGTAACACGTTGTATGTTGATCTAATTATGATTTGCGGCTATAACCAATATGGCTTTACAGAATTATAATCATTCGAATCAGCATTACAACTCCCTAAGTTCAAAAAATCCTACTGAATGATTATTTCAGAAATATTGGGTATTTATCCTTAACTTAAGGTGATCGGTTGAGGGACCACCTTCCGCATGCTAGTTCTTTTTATTCCGTGAAAAGGAAGGGTTGATATTCAATAAATTAGTTTTACAATTGTAAATTTTAACTACGTTTTGAGATATGGATGCCAGTCAGTCACGACTGAGGGACCACCTTTAACCGATTGTAACTTTTGAGTGGCTACTTTTACAAACGAAAGGCTGAATTTACAATTGTTTGAGAACTTTTACTAAAGGCTGATGCATTCAAAAGCTCAAAATTTAAATGTGGTCCCTCAATGGGAACGCAAATCTCAAGCATTACATATGACTAGATTCAAGCCATTGGATTGGATGAATTTAGTCTTAAGTAATGCTTGAGTACTGAGTAACGTTCTATAAATACGGGCCATAGAAAATTTTATTTTGTATGTATTATTGTAGTTAGTATTATGTTAGTATTATTTTGTGGTAATTTGATATGCTGGCGACTGTACAATATTTATACAACAACTTAAATACACCTGTACAAGGGCCACTATTAGGACTATTAAAAAACTATCACACCAACAGATACAACACGGTTAAAATACAAAATGAGTATAGTACTAAGCTTCCATCCACGCAAGGAACGGCCCAGGGCTCAATTAGGTCCGACAGAGTACTTAGTTTATGTTAATGATATGAGTAATGCTATAAATTCAGGTTCTGTATACCAATTCGCCGATGACACATGTATATTGGTCGCTAATAAAAACATACATGACGCTGAGGAATCCCTACAACGTAACTTCGACCAAATGTGTAAATGGGCTCATGACGTAGGATTGGTAATAAACGCAACAAAAACAAAAATTGTTCACATACATTCATCACATAATAAATGCTCCACTATACCTACAGTTATAGCTTACGAACACACTTGCCTACATAGCTCGCCAAAGACTTGCAAGTGCCAGATATTACAAGTAGTTGATAAACATATATATATCGGTCTAATGGTTGATAGCCGGTTCTGTTCTCTGCACTGACTGAAACTGAGGTTCTGAAACTGAGGTCTATTCTAGGCAAGCTTAGTATACTTAAATATAAACTGCCTTACAAAACGCTTAGAATGTTATATATGGCCCATGGCCCTAGCAGACTCGGTTATCAACTACGGACTCAGCAGCTATGGGAGAACTTATCACCTGACAGATATTTTTAATCTACAACTAAGAATATTAAAAGTAATTACGCCGAAACATTTAAACAAGAAATTCAAAAACAGTGACGACGATGTCTTTAAATACTGTAATGTTATGAATGTGTTTAATAAAGTTGAATTTTTTACTCTTGCGGAAGTCGATAGACCTGGGGGCCTAAAATGGACGCTTTGGCAGAATCATGCGTGCAATTCATACAGCCCGCAATTCATCTGTCTGACAGCTGCTATTTGACATTAGACTTCACTATAATAATTCTTAATTTGTGGACCATTTTACGAAACTCCTTACACAACTGTCAAACGCAAAAGCGTCCATTTTAGCCCCCCTGAGCTGCTAATCGAAAAAACAAGACCTGACTTTTTGAGAATGATACCACTTAAAAATAAATACATCCTACCTAAATTTAATAATGTGTACCTACGGGATGAGGGTTGCAGATTATTTAGTACCTTTTTTTCTTAATAAACTTCCAGACGACTTGCAAACGTTATACAAAACGAGTTCGAAAGTTATAAGTACAAATCAAAGCGTTTCCTTACACAAAATGACTCCTAATGTATGTATGTAATAGAGTATGTTTAAATTATTATCATCATTATAAAATAATATATCATTGTAGTAATTAATATTTAAAAATAACATGTTAAACATAAAATGAACGGCTCGCCGGCACACTAAACCCTGTGAGGTTTTCGTTGTGTGGCTATAAAAAAAAATGTAAAATAGGCTAAGTGTTTTAGAAATAAATAAAAAAATAAAAAAAAATAACGTGAAGTACGTAGTACATTATACCTCAATGAACGTGAATGAGCAGAACAACTGCTATGTCAAGTGCGATAGACACCACACTGTGCTTCTCGGCAGACACACCTGTAGATATTTGGTACGTCTAATATAATTTATAATCACGGATAAATAACTATAATAACAAAAAGCTTTTGTATTTAGAGGGGTACTTGAGATCTTGCACCACTTAAAATTTTGCTAGCGCCAATGGCTGAGGGTGTAATGCGCGCTTGGCTTGAGTCAGAAAGAGAGCAGTTGTAGATAGACACTGATGGGCTGTCATAGGTACAATTAACAAATTAAAAAGCGCCCGACTGTGCTCCTGAGTATAAGTGTTCTGTGCGACTGTGCCTGCGCCGCTTGCCGAGCTTTGTGCAGTCACAGAGCACAAAGCGCGGCAAGCGGCGCGGGCGCAGACGGGCGCTTCTGTGCGCTGTGCTTCCAGTAAGAGCAGTGCTTAACTTTTTAATTTGTTTATTATACATAAGACAGACCATCAGTGTCTATCAACAACTGCTCTCTTTCTGACTCTCTTTCTAGGTATATTCTTAAATGACTGCAGGCTTAGCACGAGAAATGTAGAGAAGCGTTTTAATGACGGAAGAGTCGACAAAAATGACGTTTCCGTGTAGACAGTAGAACATTTTCGGTAGACAAGCGATTTCTATTCTACAGTAGAGTAGAAATAGAATGCGTCATGCTAAGCCTGCAGGTCATGTAGAAAATTACGACTCATTATTTTTCTGACAACTTAGGAAAGTTCCGTTTGGTGCTGGACGTAAATAATAGCACCATCTTCTTTCTTCCCGTGAGTGTCGTAAACAGCGACTTAAGGACTTACTAGAGAATGGGCAGCAGCGTTCTCTATGCATTTTTAAAACCATACTTCGATCGCCAACCCGCCTGCCAAGCGTGGCGATTATGGCAAATCCCCCCCTTTTTGGGGGAGGCCTATATCCAGCAGTGGACGTCTTTCGGCTGAAATGATGATGTAAGTTGTCAGAAAAATAATGAGTCGTAATTTTCTACTCGACCTCCAGGCAAGATTTTGGACCTATGTAGCTCCAAAATCTTGAATGCAAATAACAGTTCGGAAAATGTTATGTGTTATGAACCCGCTACAATATGGAATAAACTTGCAGTAGAGAATGCGTTGAAAAATTGCTTAACCTTTGAATTCGCTCCTTGGCCATAACATTATGTAGATCCATAATTGAATTGAATCCGTACCTATATTAGCTTTTACAACAAACTTTCTACTGAAATTCGGAACTCTCCCATTAAACGATTTAAAAGCTGTAGTAAAACCAAACTTTGTAAAAAAGCGTACTATAAAATTTCTGATTATTTAGAAGACATAAAAGCTTGGGATTGAGCTGCTCGCTCTGCTAGCCTTGTGATAAAACTGGAAAACTTGACATTTTTATTATTATGCATGATTTTATTACATATTGACATTGCAGAATATTATTATACAATATTACATGAATATTTACTTTAAAAAGTATTATATTTACCTACTGCTTTAATTTAAAATTCATCCCAACTACGGAACCCTTCATTGTGCGTGGTCCGACATGCACTTGGCCGGTTTTTTTTTCTTTTTTATGTTCCTTTTTTTCTTTTTCTTAGTAAGTTTTAATGATGGCATTTTGAGCGCTTTATGCGGCTTACCCAAATGTCCTTTCTTTGGTGTTCGTCGGAGTCGCTGAGCTCGTGAAGTCTTGAGTTGAGCCGCTCGATTACTGACAAATGCTTGCACTGATTGGACAGGTCCACTCCAATTGGTGTGGTTCCTTCCTCAAAAGACCATTTCATACACGGATCTACATGGTCCTCAATGATCTGACCAAAACTTGTCTCTTTATCAGACTTTGACCCCTGAGTTTGTTTCGTCATTTCTTCTCAGGGGTAGTCAGATAGGAAATGTCGGCTACATCTGGCTTATTTAAAAAAATATCTATATGACGTGTAAAAGTGATTCTAATATCCTATTTACAGAAACGATTTCATTTCAGCACGAAATAAATAGAAACATAGTTAAGTAAGACGTCACCGATATTTATTGAACTTATTAAAGGAATAAATTAATATTTTATGGTGCGTCCACATTGACGACATTGTCTCCGGCAAGATTTTTTCAGCAGGAACCAAATGAGCAAAGTCAGTAAACCTAGTCCCATCGCATAAGCTTTGGTTGCCCAGCTCCAAGTCGCCCCTGCTCCCGCCCCCGCCTTCAACCCGCCGCGGCCCCCTATTCTTTTCCATGATGAGGTCGAGGTTATGGCGTCGTGGGAAACGCGGATGGCGCTGTGCGGAGTGCCGATGACATCCCGGACAGCGGAAATAAAACTACTTTTCTCTTTGACTGGAGTACTTTTCAGAACAGTTTGGGTTTTAGTCTTGATTTTAGATGCGCCCTTCGTCCCGGTTTTTAGCCAAGGCATTAGCTTTGGTTCAGGACAATTATTATGGGGCATTTTTCGTATTTTGTACCGCTTAACACATTACGAACAAAATTCCTATCTTCCGCACCATTCCCACGAGTACTGTTTTGGTTTTCATGTTCCGTTAGTTAAACACGTCTTGGTTTTATTGGGCTTTTTATATAACGTTATAATTTTATTCATTATTTGGACAAAACATGTTCACTTTGAGCCATCTTTGAGCCTTGTTTTGATATTTCTTTTTCTGACAAACACTGGCAAGCCGTTCTTCGTTATCTGTGTTCAGAATGTCAACATTTTTTTCTTTCATTAAAAGGAGGTCTGTTCTTTATTGATGTTAATTTTCTTATACCTACCTAGTTATCCATGGTCTGGCTCGCTCTCGCAATTGTTTTCCTCAGTTCCAAAACGAGCTATCACCCCTGAACATGCCCGTGGGCAATTTACGATGGCCATTGACCATACAATACAATATTGTTTCCCTTATTGGCCTTGAGTTGAGCCCGTATAAATAAATAATTTTATAGGCCGCCGAACGTAAAGTATCATGTTATGGTAAACCTAGCAAGTACATAATTTCTTTTGATTAATATAATAACTGGTTTGAAAGAAAGGATGTTTTTCTGTTATACACCGTGGCATTTCAATCGTCCTACAACGGCAGCCCACTTCATGTATCCAATGACTACTAATCATTTTGATAATCTGTTTGAGGCGCTCGTGGAACAGAACGCGCCGTCGCGCGTCGACCCGGGCCTGGGTCCTTATCGGACGGCGAGCTCCCATCGCTCACCGTTCGCAGGCCCGCGCCTACGGTGGCCGGAAATCGACTTGCGACTCCCGACGCCCGGGGCGTCTCCTGCGGCAACTAGGGGCGTGAGGGCGCGAACCTTGCCTCTCCCTCACGCGTTCCCCCTCCTCCTTCGCGAGCATAACTGCTTCGCAGAAGGAGGTGACGGCTTCCCATGCACTCTCGCTCCGAACCATGGCCGATCGCCTCCGTGAAGACACGGCACGGCGGTGCTCCGCCCAAGCTGGGCAGACCTCCAATGTATGCTCCACCGTATCCTCCGGCGATCCACACAGTGATGACACCCGGGCGTTTCCTCCCGCTATATCCTGAACAGAAACCTCCCGAAACAACCGTGTTCGGTGAGGACCTACGTCAGGCGGAAGATGAGGACGCCGTGGCGCCTCTCTAGCCACTCCTCAAAGAGGGGACTTATGGCCACAACTGTGGCGTGCCCAGAACTGGGTTGCGACATTCGCAATCTTAGAAAAAAAAAACATAAAAAAATATTGTAAGATCAACCTAATTTAGTACCTACTAACTTAAAATAGCAACATTTGTTGCAAGCCGTTTTCATCAGTAAATATAATAATTTTAATTCTAAGCATTGCTATTTTATTTAAGTTAGTAAGCAGTTACTAAATTAGGTTGATCTTGCAATATTTTTTTTATGATTTTATTTTATTTTTCCTGGGTTCCTTTATCGATACTGAACCTATCCCTAAGCTATGGCACGCAATTTCTTTAACATCCTGTATAGTAGGTACACCTCTGCCTTACCCTTCGGGGATTTCAGGCGTTATGTTATGTATGTATGTATCCAAACACACGCTTGTATTGGTATTGTTCATAATCACTTCGATTCCATTGATCTCACGAACGTAAGTTACATCGGTCGGTAGTACAGTCGGCATGTTATGTGGTCCCCCCGCACTGTAAAGAAGCGTAGTGTCCGTGCAGGTACATTGTTCGCTGTAAATACCTGTCGGACTAATTCAGGATTGCGTTGCCCTGTCCGTCGTATGGTGGATCTTGTAATAGCAACTTCATTGATATTGATATATTTATACTATTTTACGAGTATGTTCCAAATCGAAATCGAATGTTTTTAAAACTTATCTATTGATAATAAGAAATAGTGTGAGTCCGTCAAATTTTAATTTATTTCAACCGTTTTAATTATTTTTATTAAGGAATTGTATTGTCAGTTCCTTTTTTTATAATCTTATATCTTTGTGATAATATGGAACAATCCCATTTTTTTTATTTTATCCAAAAATCAACAAATATATATTTTTTTCTTTTTAAATAGTTAATTAATTGTATTATATTTAAGAATCTATTTCTTATTACATTTTTTTTAATATAATAATTTATCTGAGTAATGTTACTCTAGTGGCACTTTTTGCTTAATCTTAATTTTGTAAACATGCGGATGCTGCAATATTGTTAATACTACTTATGAGCCTATATTATTGTTATTTGTAAACATTTTATATTGTAGCTGTTTATTGTCCCATAATAAATAAAATAAAATCTGAGACACGATTTTTGCACTTTGTCGTGCGGACGTTGTACGAGTATATTGCCTACTGATTGATTCACCAATTTATTCTGGTCCACAGCCAGGTCAGCCTAGATACGTCACGGAGCCATCAAAGAGCCCCGTTACACTCGGGTGCCAACTCCATCGGCTGTTTCTTGCAGTTCCGTTCCACTGGAACAAGTCCAACTGATAACTGTTGTACAATTTATAAACTAAGCGTTGGGATTCGTCTCTACGACGATCTGCAAGTAACAAGATCCGATCATTTTCGAAATTATTATTGTAATAGTTTTCGGTTTTTGAAGCGGCGGAAATAAGTTTTTTATTTTCGGCCGTGGTAGAATAAAATTAAGTTTGCACAAATCAATATTAATATGAGTAAATTTCTATTATTCCGAGAACCACACAACACCCACCACTCTTGGTTGGTGGTATTGTATAACGCTTTCAAGGACACAGAACGAGACACAATAGAAGTTTTATTGTTATGACGCCCTATAGGATTTTAGTGTGCCTGAACGTGTTACGTTAATTTATTCAGAGAAAAGCCATCGTTGCAACAATTTTTCGTAGTGTCGACGTAGCATTGTCGTAGCGGCATCGTAGCGTTGTCGTAGCAGTGTCGTAGCGTTGTAGAAACGTCGTAGCGGCGTCCTAGCGTTGTAGTAGCGGCGTCGTAGCATAGTAGCAACGTCGTACGCGTCCTAGCGTTGTCGTAGCATTATAGCGACATCGCGTCGTAGCAGCGTCCTAGCGTTGTCGTAGCGGCATCGTAGCGTTGTTGCGACGTCGCCGCGTCGTAGCGCCGTCCTAGCGTTGTCGTTGCGGCATCGTAGCATTGTAGCAACGTCGTAGTGGTGTCCTAGCGTTGTCGTAGTGGCGTCGTTGAATTGTAGCGACGTCTTAGCGGCGTCCTAGCGTTGTAGTAGTGGCATCGTAGCGTTGTAACGACGTCGTAGCGGCGTCCTAGCATTGTCGTAGCATTGTAGCGACATCGTAGCGGCGTCCTAGCGTTGTCGTAGCGGCATCGTAGCGTTGTAGCGACGTCGTAGTGGAGTCTTAGCGTTGTCGTAGCGGCATCGTAGCGTTGTAACGACGTTGTAGCGGCGTCCTAGCGTTGTCGCAGCATTGTAGCGACATCGTAGCGGCGTCCTAGCGTTATCGTAGTGGCATCGTAGCGTTGTAGCAACGTCGTAGTGCCGTCCTAGCGTTGTCGTAGTGGCATCGTAGCGTTGTAGCGACCGTAGCGGCATCCTAGCGTTGTCGTAGCGGCGTCGTACCGTTGTCTAATAAAATCGTACACTCTAGAAATGTTTTATGTATAATAATAAAATAATAATAAATAAATAGATTCGTTGGACATTCGATTATACAAACATTCTATATTTTTAACACTCGATATAGTGAGTGCACGTTATTAACCAGTCGATAAAATTAACGTTCGACTATTTAAACATTCGATAATAGTGGTCGACCAATGATTGATATTCGAAGATTTGGCATTCGATAATAAATAAAATATATACGAAAATAAAACTAGTAAGCTGGTTAGTATTACTTCAATGGAGGAAAAAATAGATTACAATGTCACCATTTCCCATTTTCATCTACAAGAAAGAAGAATGTTTTTTTTTTTACTCTGACGCCTTTGTCGCGTCTACACGTTTATCGATCCTCCTATCTATCACAAAAGAATCTCTACCAGATTCCAGACCTTTACAAAGGCATGTAGCTACCTTCCTGCTTGTGTAAGTAAGATCCATTAGCCGACAATAATTACCCTAGCGAATTATATTATTATTTACATTAACACATTTTACAAATAATTTCCCACGGTCCTTTGCAAGAAAAATAACAGACTGTCCTGTCAAGAACAAAGAAAGATTAGAAAAGCTAGGTTTATCGGTCCTCACACTTAATTTCAGTTTTTTTGCATTACTGTCAAAATCACAGTGATCATTATTCTCATTACGATATGGTTGCTGTCAGAAGTAAAATGACTGTAAAAGGACTGAAAGTATTCTCGATAGCAATAATTACTGTCAGATAGAATCTACGAAGATGAGAGGGGAGCAACCAGGACTTGGTTGCACTAAGTAAAAGGATATCGGCAGCTTTGGGTTCGGGGATACAAGTGGACATCCCACTTGTATCCCCGAACCCAAAGCTACCTCCTACCATTGTATTCTGCTAGCTGCGCCTTACTCCATCACCACAAAAAAAAACCAGAAACCTCGGAGGAAGACATTAGCATTTTCCCCTTCCTTGTTGCTATTCCACCAATTCGCACTAAGCGTTTCCAAATGACTTTTATAATGCGCACAGCAAAAGCGTGGAACTCTCTACCTGCGTCTGTGTTTCCGAACGCATACAACCCTAATCTCTTCAAAGTTAGAGTAAACAAACATCTTCTGGGTAAGCTCACTCCATCGTCGACTTTGTCTCTGTCACCTCTGCCCAAGACAAAGGTCAAGAGCAAACCCATACTAAATAAAAAAAAATAGCAACATCATCGTGTAACACAGCATAGCAGTGACACAGAAATGCGTCGAGAAAGCATTTTACCCCCGCCAAAAGATTCACTATTCAAGCTTCGGGGAAGCTGGACCTGAACGCAACCTGACGGCGACCCCATTAAAAGATGGCCCACCCATGTATAAATATAACGCGTCTCTCCACTATTCCAATCCTTGCTCAAGGATGCTGAAGGATCCGGTATGGCTCTAATAATCATTCCATATCCCAAGGGCACGTCTTCCCCACCATTATTGCGCCCCCCGGTCTACTCTTTGATATGCAATGGGCTCTGTAGTCCCATGAAACATGAGGCTCCGGGGCCAGTGTGAATCTTTGGGTTCAATCAAGTGATCGAGTCTGGTTTAACCACGCTGGGGACGGTGCATTTCATTCATTAATTCAAGTAGCTATCTACCTACTGCATCTCTCAGTAGCGACATCTATAACGCCACTTACGAACTACGCAAGACATCTGACGTCATACAAATCCTATATCGCGCTAGAAAAGTTTACCGCGAAATCTGTCTGCCTATGTCTGCGTGGTGCCGGACGTAAAGAATAGCACCGCCCCATTTCTTCCCGTGGGTGTCGTAAAAGGCCACTATGGGACTTACTAGAGAATGGGCAGCAGCGTTCTCCATGCATTTTAACACCATACTGCGATCGCCAACCCACCTGCCAAGCGTGGCGATTATTACTAACCCCCCCTTTGGGGGAAGCCTATGTCCAGCAGTGGACGTCTTTCGGCTGTAATGATGATACATTAGGCCGACATCAACCAAGTAGCCAACCAGACACAACATGGCTTCGATTTGTTGACCATTTTCTATTTTGTTTAGTACGATCTAGTACTTGTTGACAGGCCGCCTACTGCGCTGTCCTCCCATTTTTTTTGTTTTGTTTTTGGTGGGTAATTATCAAATAACGTCTTCCGCTCTGGGCGGAGCGGGAGGGCGTGTCAGACTTTTACTGACTAAAACCCACCCGTATTCCTTCATTTGCCTGTGTGCCAGGGCCACGATATCCCTTTCGGACAAACTCGCAACCTTGGCAGGCATTGGCCCTATCGGACCCCGTCAGTTGGTGCTGACAACTCTTAGAGGCGCGCGTGGAATACGACGCGCCGTCGACCCGGGCCTGATCCTTGCGCTGTCCTCCCATAAGCTATCCCATTAGCAGTGTAATTTGAAAACATTGTTTAAGTCAATTAGCCAATTCTTGCCGACTCTTCTCCATAGGAATGAAAAAGAAAACTTCTCAAAAGGAAACGACCAATTGGAACCTAGCTTCTGACGTTTTGAAATAAATAAAATATTTTAAATTTTAATTTGACTGCTTCGTTGGTCTAGTGGCCGTAAGCGCCACTGCTGAGCACGAGGTCCGGGGTTCGATTCCCAGGTCGGGCAAAGTGTTATTGGAGTTTTCCACAAAGAATTTCTCAGTAGCAGCCTGGAGTCTGGATTTGTACCCGGTTGATGGCAATAGGCTCGCCCCCTATTACATGGGACTTAATAAAAAAATATATATATTTAGCCCCTGGCACTCGTGCTAGGTGATTAACCAGTGTTACAAGAGCCAGTGCCCTCTCCCGGAGGAAATACTATTGAATACTTATGCAAGGAGAAATAAAAAAAAAACATCATCAGTCATCATTTATCATCACCATTTCAGCCGATAGGCGTCCACTACTGGACATAGGCCTCGCCCAAAGGGGGGTTTGCCACAATCGCCACGCTTGGCAGCCGGGTTGGCGAACGCAGTGTGGTGTTAAAATGCATAGAGAAGGCTGCTGCCCATTCTCTAGTAAGTCCCTTGGTCGCCTTTTACGACACCCACGGGGAGAAATAGGGTGGTGCTATTCTTTACATCCGGCAGCACACAGACAGCTTGTCATAGCGATATAATCACGACGGTCAGAAGAAATGAACGGGTGATGTGGATGAATGGTTTGTAGTCATAGTTTATTTACCGGATGACTTATTTTCCGTCTCGAAAAAAAATGGCTAATATTAGGTAAACGGAAAAGAAGCTTAGGGCATATAGTTAGTTTTTGTTTCTGTTTTCCACAGCTTAGAAACAAATCGATCCATCATCAAAAAACGCTACTTTCAAGTAAACTTTTCATATTAGAACAATGAGAGAAATTTTGAACAAAAAAATTTAAGTTGAAAAAAAATATCGAATTTCAAATCATCCGCAAGTCGCGTAAGATTTTAATTCGAATTATATTGAATTTTTTTTCGAAAAAAAAAACGTATGCCATTTGCTTCTACTCCGTTCACGTATACCCAGTTTTTTTCGAGACGGTAAAAAACGTCATCTAGTATAGTGTCAAAGACTTCTTTGACAATAATGTTTAATAATTATTCTTGTGAGTACGATTATCACTGTTAAGCAAAAACATGTACATGCTCTTGTTATTTTTTGTATTTTACCATCTTTTTATACCATGCTTTTATGCAAATTAATATTATTCTATTATATTCTAAGCTAAATAATTTTAAGTACCTGCCCAAAATGTACTTAGTTTACCTACTTACTATTATGTTACGCAACGTCCGATATCTTAAACATATTCATGTTTCCACAAAAACATTCCCAGCGATGGGAAATAACTTCAAGTTCAAGCAATTATTGTAATAAATAAATAAAATACAATGACACAATTATATGTTAAACTAGCAGTTATTTAGTTAATTTTAACTACAGCAAATTAACGAGAATTGTTAATAGTAGGCTTGTATTGTGATACCAAGAAGCCTGCCTGTCTGATGTAGATAGGTACAGACCCGACCCGTTCGGCTGTTAAAATGTATGTAGGTACACACGGCTACACATCAAGCTATACATTTCCAGTATAAGCTGATCTCCCCTTTTATAGGATTTCCGTACAATGAGAGGTCAGCGTATACTGGAAATGTATAGCTTGATATGTAGCCGTGTGTACCTACATACATTTTAACAGCCAAACGGGTCGACCGATCATTCCCGCGGTTCCATTTTTATATAGGTACCTTGAACTTGAACGCACTGTGTCGTCACGATCAAAATGTTACTCTTTTATCGGTCTAGCTCTTATAGAGGTATGAGGAACCCCTGTTCAGCTCACTCATCCTCCATAGAAAAGGGAGGATCCTCCGACCAGACGAGTGTTGTGTTTGGTGGGCAACTGCCCGACGATTGACGTCGGGACGTTTTATACAACATTAATTTTAGTATATGCGAAACCTGAATATATTATTATGTAGTTTGTTTAGAATAAGGAACTGAATCGATTTCAATAATTTTTACACCATGTTATATTTTGTTCCAAAAATATTTAAGTGTGATGGAAAATGTTATCACCATTTAATTACTTACAATACAATCACCGTACGGTTAGGTACCTACTGCCAAATTATTATCAATGATCGCAAGACGACCCTGGAGTCGCGGGGGCGCCGTTAGCATGTTTTTGTACGGACAACCCGGTAACATAACAACCTTATGACTTTGTGGTTTTTCATGATACAGTTTTGAAATTTTGTACATAGATTCTTTACATAAAAATACTAGACACGTTTTTCGGGTTTCGCATAAACTAAAACTAATATTGTATATGCTTCGCGCGGTAAACTCTGCTTGCGCGATGCAGGATTTTACGTGGCGTCCGCGTCAGTGTGACGCGTAGTTTGCATGTGGCGATGTTGATGCCGCAGCCGCCACACTCTCATTCCATGTGCAGAGAATAACGTGCGATAAGGATCATAAGGAACTTCGTTCCCAAGCAAGTCTCAAAGAATGCGTTGAATAATACCTAAGTATGTTACAGCAGAAAAATTGTTTTTCTCGTGACCTTCCATTTTTACCTTCACCTTCGTTTTTACTTGGACGGCACCGTGCTGTATGACTCAAGAGTTAATTTAAGTATCGGATGTCTCAATTTCACACCCAGTCAACGTAATGGTTATGTAATTAACTCATTAAATAATCACTGCCACCAACTTCTCTAATCTTGGAAAACTCCGTAAGAATCTCTCATCTCAACTTTCTACGGGGAATGGAAATCAAAGATGGAATTTTCAAAATATGCAATTTCTCATGACAGCGAAAATCAATTTGAAGAACTTGACAAAAATGTAAGGAAATTAGATATTTTTTGCTGGATTGAGACTGAGGTTAGAAACTTAACATTCTTAAGACGCAGATATATGCCAATGACCTTGAGTAGTTAGCTTGCGTGTTCTGTACTGAGCTCACGCAACGCGTCGTACTTTCAGCCAGTAATAGAACTCGCCCATCAAGGAGCTCTGTCCCCAATTTGACGCATTATTAATTTACTAAACACAAAACAAAAGGTATTTTAATAAAACGCGTATACTAAAAGATCAATAATTAAATTATCTTTAAATTGGTGAAGGTTTCAGAAAAATACGCTTGGTAGATTTTGCGCAATTCTCAGTTTTTTATCTGCGTTAGACATAACTTTACAAATTAATTTCACAAATTAATCTAAAATATTCACATATTAAGTTATTGAGAAAATGCTCTAGTTTATCATATATTGTTTTCAAATCATTAACACTACTCGTTTAGACGTGATGTTCAGTTTATAGTCATTAAAAATCGGTTATCGTCGCCTTAATACGGGAATTGAACCTCAGTAACAAACTACTAACACAAAAACGTGCTGTTTTAGCACTGTTTGCTCAATGCTCAGTAACTATTACTTTAGTGCTGTTAGTACGAAACCCCAATTCAAAGCCATGTGTGTTAGCAGTGACACGCTACTTCACATAGGTAGTTCACAACTTTTTTTTTTTTTGGGTGGAAAAATATCAAATAACTTCTCCCGCTCTGGGCGGAGCGGGAGGGAGTGTCAGACTTTTACTGACTAAAACGCACCGTGTTCCTTCAAATGCCTGTGTGCCAGGGCCACGATATCCCTTTCGGACAGACTCGTAACCCTGGCAGAGTCCACAACACCTGCGGTCCTATTTTTGTAATATTGATGTGTAGTTAACATCTATTCTCTCGCATTCTATGGGAGTGATTTCGTGAAAAGGGACGGAAGTTTGTAACAGGAAGTGACAGCGTGAGCATGGAATAAGCAAGTACTTTTTAATAGCATGGAATTAGTAAGTACTTATTAATAGCATGGAATTAGTAAGGTACTTTATAGTAGCATGTAATTAGTGTACTCATGGAATTAGTAAGTACTATATGTATAGATTGTCTTGTTATCTAGCTATTTATTTTGTTAAACATTGATTTTACATTTAAAGTTATGCATTAATTAATTCCTGTATTTTATAACATTAAAACTAATATTTAGAATTGTTTTGGTTTGTATTGAAGATGTCAATTAAATGATACTGTTTTACCAAACACGGGGGCGCGGGGAAGAAGGGAGAAGTAGAGGGGGTAATTTAGGTCGCTGCTCCGTTGCATATTACCAAGTTCTGACACTTCCTCCGAGAGGAGAAGTTATTTGATCATTTCCCACCCAAAAAAAAAGGTGAGATGTTACACATCTTATGCGTCTACTGTAAGACTTGCTCGTTTTTTTAATGTCATGAAAAATAACTCAATATGAATTTATCTTTTGTTACCAAGACTCCTGAGTCTTGCGTCACTTTGAGCACTAATAATGTAATAATAGTAGAATCTCAGATAATTATTGTCAGATACTTTTTATTTTACAAGCTTTTAAGCGATCAAGTTACCGGTAGGTTCCTATGACCTATTTAATTAATAAGTACTCACGTTTTGATTCCTCTGGCATTGAAAACAATCTCAAAGCATACAAAAAAAATTATAAGTCGGATAGAGGCCTATTAATTTCAGTTAAGAACTCTAAAATACGAATCAACATGTCCACTGATTGATAATATATTCCATCCCACGCCCTACCATTTTGCTTCTAGAGGCTGTACGGACGGCTGCCTTCAGTCGTTTACCGTTTGGCGCGAAAAAAACATACGCACTCCGTGGTCCGCACATTGAGTATTTTACAGTGTCGTTTTGTATAAATAGGTTGTTTATAAGGTGTGTAGCGCATCTCTTCACGTTGTTTACCGTGAATCGCACGAGAGTATCGTTGTTCTCCGAAGACCGAAACTATGTACCGGTTAGTGCACATTTTTATATTATTGTATAAGTTTTCAGTGATTCTTTAATTTTTAATTGATTGATTGAATTCAAGTTCAAAGTTTAGTGATTGATCAGTGACAGTTATTTTTTTTTTAACCTTATACTACTATATTATTATTATATAGTAATACTTTATTACTTCAGAGTCATAAGCAATAAGTAAATCATATAAAATTACTAGCTGCGCCCCGCGGTTTCACCCGCTTAAGTCTCGATCCCGTGGGAAAGCCATCCTTAAAAATAGATAGTAGCCGATTCTCAGACCTACTGAATATACATATAAAATTTTATAAAAAACGGTCAAGCCGTTTCGGAGGAGTATGGTAACTAACATTGTGACACGAGAATTTTATATATAAGATAATTAAAGAACCACTTCATCAGTAGATACAGTATGTATATCATACCTTTCTTTATGTAGGTACCTACTTGTATCTCGATCAGAAAACTATTAAAAAAGGATTTAGAAAAATGGTACACCCATGACAATCCCCAACCAGTTTTGTGTTAAACAAATAAGAATACTTTACTACCTATTCGCTATTTGGTTATGAATTATAATGAACACCGATTATCATAGTAATGCGTAAGTATATAATAGTCTGCAAATTATATATTTTACATAAATATGGGAAATAAAGTTATATTGTAGTTAATTAATTTACCTTTGCTGTTCCTTTTCTTAATTAAAATAACTGGGTACAATATGCGAATTCGATATAAATATACCTACCTATAAATACACACATAAAGTAACGCCCTTTTTCCGTTGGGGTAGGCAGAGGTATAGGGGATGGCAGTGGGATGGTGGAGGATAATTAAATGTTTGTGTTTAGGTCAAAAAGTTGTTACATATTTAATAAAATTAAGCTATAGATGTTACATGTAAGTACATTAATTTATGCTATTATTAGATATTATACTTACTGCGTATAACTGGCGAAATTTGAGTGTACATGCTATTGTACACCTCTGCCTCACCGTTCGGGGAATTACAGGCGTGATGTGTAATGTACTGGTTACCTACCATTTTTTTTAAATTATACTTTAATGGCCTGGTTGCTGGGACCTTTTAGCCAAGTCTTTATTTAGTTACAAAGTTTGTAAAGGTAAATAAATCTTATAAAGGATTTTTATAAATTACACTTTCTTGTTTAAAAAATACGTTGTAACTTATTTTATCAAAATTAAATTTATTTTTAATTTTTACGATAGTTTCCTCTTTTATTACTGTATGTTAAACTTTATCATTTATTCTTAAACTACTCTTCGTAGATTTATTATTTATTTTTTGTTTATTAATAGGTTAGCCTACAATTGTTTACACTTTTACAAAAGTACACACTATACATTTATAAGTGCAACAATTAGTTACAGGCTAACACCACATGCACTATATATTTATATTTAAAAAAAAAATGAAAAAAGAAAGCATAAATCTAGCAATTTAAAAACAATAATCTAAAAAAAAATATTTAAAAAATATATATAAATTAATACAAAAACAAGAATATTAAATAGATTGGTACTATAGTGACAGATTGATAAATAACGTAGATTTTTTATTTTTTTGTTAGATTTATAATAATGCTATTATATTTTGTAATCTGTCTATTGTAAAGAGCCTAAAAAGACAGGCTCTCTAAACGTCAAAGAAATAAAACGACGTTGCTAAATTGAAGAGTACAACTGTGACGTAGAATGACAATTGAAGTGAGAGGTATTACGTTTAGTCGGTTACCTGATAGCTCACGTGTTTTTTTTGTTTAGATACCTTTACCTTTACCTAAACCAACGGATTATAGACACAGATAAATAATACACCTAGCTAACTAAACTGAACACCTACATTTCTCATTGTCTTTTAAAACCTACTTCCCAGGAAGTACGAGCCTAGGAGCATAGTGTTAATTTGTATCCAAATAGCTTTTACCCGCGGCTTCCCCTGCGTGGAGGTCGGACATTATCCCACGGGAACGTATTCTACCGGTATAAAAAGTGTCCTATGTGTCAATCCAGGTTATACGGGTTATACCCACTACGCAGCATCCTTTAAAATGCTACCTAACATAGCTGAAAACTAATCAGTTACGCGGCACGTAATTTTGTAGGTAGCTACAGTACAATTAAAAACACACATTCACGGCTTAGGAGCGATAAAACGCAACATGATTGTATTAGGAAAAACTATTCATTGTTATTTAGACAATACAAGGGGAATGGCTTTATGCGGCAATTAAATACAGACAGAATGATTAACTTACTGATTTTTAGATACTATGTCATGGTTCGAGCGGCACTGGGTGGCAGATACAGGTTTATTTTGGGTCCTAATTAACAGGAAATGTGCATTTTCCTGGTTATTCGCAGATCGGTAATGTAATTAGGTACTTACCTACCAAAAAACTCCGCAAGTCTCAGAATTGATTAGGTACCTACTGTTGAAAGATACCGGCCACTCTATTTTGTACCATCTCACACTTCTTTCTGAGCTCACAGTATATACAATATGTAACAAAAACCCTGTTGTTCCTTCTACCTACGTTTTAAGAACAGTATACATAAGCAGGGTTGGCATGTTTAAAACAAGTTGTTTAAAACAGTTTAAAATAAAACATCGTTTTTATTAGGTGTTTGAAAATTAAAACGTTATAAAAAACAGGGTTTAAAACAAAATTATAATTGCAAAAATAAATGAATACTGGTTTTTTTTTTATCATTTCTTTTATTTAATCAACTTTAAACAGTTACAATCATTAAAAGACATTTAAACATGTACAATTTTTAATACTCAAAATCCTTAATCAAGCAATAGTTAACAATTTTTATTATAAAACGACCACGTACAGTCATATTTGTTCGCTAATAAGCAGATTAGATTAGACAACATTTATTATTTTTTATTTAGGTATTTCAAAACTTTACAGCTTTCTCGTTACCATGTTTGTTTCGTACATCGAAGTTTATGTGATTTCCTTACTAAAAACGAACGTCGGAACATACAGAATGTATTGAATTAAGATAAATTTTTGTCATGCAGTTTTTAAAATAGTATAAATGTGAATTATATCAGGCTTAATCAATTAAAAATGGATGATAACTAACTTAGGAAAAAAAAAACAAAAAATTCCAAAACAGTTCCAAATGTTTTAAACAGGTGTGTTTAAAACATTTGGAACTGTTTGTTTTATAAAATGTAAAAAAACTGTTTTTTTCCAACCCTGTACATACGTAATAAAGCAAGTCATGTTGACTTTTTTTTTTGCTACGTGTGCGTAAGGATTTCTGTTTAATTAATTATATTTCAGATCGCCGTTCATAAAATTGGGAATCAAACGAGGTTTTTTTTTTTTTTGTGATTTTAAATATGTTAACTTATATGGAGATTCTCTGAAATAAAAATTATATTATTATTATTATTATAAAGAAACTAATATTCATTTTAACAAAAGAAAATAATACTGAAACAAAGAACATTGTTGTAATCATAACTTTATAGACAAGAACAGTTGTTAAAACATTACTTTCGTAAATGAGAAATGTGTGACCAGCCGTATAAATAAGTCCATTTCTTCTTTGACAGGTGCTGGGAGATGCGTTTTTGATATTTAAGTTCTGCTCGTTTCCGTTTCGGCATGGGCTCCGAAGCGTTAATGGGCTCTATTATGCAATCCGTATTCTTCTGCTCTTTAATCATTTCAGATAACACATACACACACCCCACACATTATTTATATAATAAACTATCATTATTACCCCATACATTTACGTCGGCCCAGCAATATTTTCCATCTGTTATGCCAGGACTCGAGGGCATTTTGAGTTAGGGGCACTTGTGACCGGTAACTGTCAACTACTGACCACATAGGTGGGAATTTGGGTTTACATAGTGACAATGTCAACTTCGAGCTAACATTTTTAGTAAAAGTTAAAATTTGTAGCCTCTAAGACTTAAAACACCGTCACATCCCAGTAGGTTTTCTCATTTTTTTTATAAATACCCGTAAAAAGACATAGCAAAGATTTTTTTTTTTTAATGTTAACTGTAATGAGTTGTACTATCGCCCGATTCCGGCTTGACGGCGACTTCCTTCTGGGACATTCTGTATATCAACATAATCAGCCTATAATGTTCCCTCTGCTGGGAATTACAGCCCACTCCCTCTCACCGTGAGTAGGCCACTCACGGTGAGAGGGAGTGGGCTGTAATTCACCACGCGATCCCAGTGCGGGTTGGTAGATGTCACATGTCTTCGAATGTTTGGTTCTAGGACATGCCGGTTTCCTCACGATGTTTTCCTTCACCGTTGTGAAAGCTGTGGTGATGAAATTATTTACAAAAAGTCGGGAATCTTGGCCGTTACCACTACTTCTATATATTTTAGGTAAAATAATGAATGAACTTCATAGAATATTTTCTTGAACTATTGTATAATCTGTTACGATCACGTTTCACAGGTATGCTGTCCATTTTGTGGACAATGCAAGGTTAAGTAAGATAAAAATGATATAAGACTGCTGTAACCTCAATTACTATCAAATATTACATAAACTATGTTTGTTTTTCCACGTTTGTGAACCAGCAAACACTAGATAGATAAACGTCCGAAATAACCTTAAACTCATACTCAAACCGCCTTATTACAAAACAAGATTTATATTTTGACATGGCTTATACCATGCAGCCAGTTTTTGTAATAAGAACGTAACTGTGATTGAAATACCGTTCTTTATACAAAACTGAAAACTTAGTTCGGTAGTAAGTTGTCAGTTTTGTGTTGTGTTTTGTTTGTGTGGTTTGTGTTTTGTTTTGGGTTGTGGGGATAGTGGGAATAAAGTTCGAAATTCAATAATGGCTCCATGTTTTAAACCTGGGTCTGAAGATAAATCTTGTTTTGTAATAAGGATTGCATTTATTTCAAATAAACCTATTACAGGAACTTTTGAATTGTCAAGGGGTCAGTCAGTCAGAGAGATAAAGCCAGTTGCCCATTCCAAAGCGTAGTAGGTTCCCATGAAGCAGAACGGGCAAGAAACTCCACGGACACTCTTTTAAATCAAAGTATTGTACACTCTTTTTAACCGACTTCCAAAAAGGAGGAGGTTATATGTTCGGCTGTATGTTTTTTTTTTTTTTTTAATGTTTGTTCACCGATTGCCCCGGCAATCGTGGACCGATTTTGAAAATTATTTTTTTGTTTGAATGGGTATGCTCCCGAGGTGGTCCCATTGCCACCAAATCTGAATCTGATGAAGGAATCCCATAGAAATCGATGGAAATCCTCAAATTTTATAGGCACATGTGTGCCTATTGTTTCCATAGCGATTTGGGAATTTTTTATAGTAACTCGTGCATTTGCTCTCGGAAAGCACCATTTGGTGAAGTGGAACTAATGATGGAGACCACAGATGGCCATCGCCGGTATTTAACGGGTTGCGATTCGATTAGGTACTTTAATGTGGTTGCTAAGCAATTTATGCTCGTCACTATGCATATAGTGAGTGGCAGTTCTCCTGGTTCTTACCAGGAGAACTCCTCAACAATCAACGTCTCAGCATCGGGAAAAGCAATATTTTGTAAAAGGTGATGAGCAGTTAACATTAGGCTATTGTAACTTAGATAAATTAAAAACTGACCACTAAAAAGTGAAAAATAAAAAACTTTTTACAAAAAAAAAATAACCGACTTCCAAAAAAACACTACAAAGTGAAAAATAACTTTAAGTTCGGAAGTTGGTGGCAAAAAACTGAAATACAGATCCAAAGACACCGACTTCCGAAATTAAAGTTTTTTTTCACTTTGTAGTGTGTTTTGTGTTTTTTTATTTGATTATGTTTAGATGTCGATACCCATCACTTCTGCGGAGTTTCGCTAGCTAATTTAATTTGACCCTGTATACACATCACAATACAAAAAAATAACTACCTACTTGTACACACGGCTACACATCAAGCTATACATTTCCAGTATAAGCTGATCTCGCATTGTATAGGATTTCCGTTCAGTGCGAGATCAGCGTAAACTGGAAATGTATAGCTTGATGTGTAGCCGTGTGTACAAATCTTAGGGTGATCAGTACCGATCGTAAGTGTCAGTGGGCAGGGCACATTGGTCGCAGAAAAGATGGCCGATGGGGCTGAAAGTTTCTGGAGTGGCGACTGCGTATCGGAAGATGTGATGCTGAAATGGTGATGATGACAACATGTATCAAAAAGGTGTGATATCTTGATGGAGTGTGTTCGTAACGAAGCATTTAGATATTTAGTAATTCAAAAAGCAATATCCCCTTTTAATGTTGGATTGTGTAATACCTAGCATTTTGTCCTTTCTTCTTTCGTAGGAGGCCAATAGTTGCTTTAGAGGCTAAAGGCTTCTACATACAAGCGCGACACGGCACAAAGGCCCCGCGAGTCGCGGGATGAGCGGTGCCTTTGTGTCGTGTCGCGTCGCGCGACAAGTCGCCCCGGTATGTAGAAGCCTTTACACATATAGGTATTAAGAATAGTACCCCAAGTTTGCAAGTGAGTAAACGTAACTAGCGCGTTTGCGTTAAGATTTTTATTCTCACTCTTATACTCTTAGCATTATGATCTATCGGTCAAATTTTAACGCAAACTAAATAGTTACGTTTACTATCTTGCAAACTTACACTTGGGGTACTATTCTTAATACCTATATGTGTAAGCCTCTAAAGCAACTATTGGCCTCCTCCGAAAGAGGAAAAGACAAAACGTTACGAACACACTCCATCAAGACGATATCACACCTTTTTGATACATGTTGTCATCCTCACCATTTCAGCATCACATCTTCCGATACGCGGTCGCCACTCCAAACTTTCAGCCCCATCGGCCATCTTTTCTGCGACCAATTTGCCCTGCCCACTGACACTTAAGTTTGGTAATTCTTCGGGCTATGTCGGTTAATATGGTTTGCCTGTGGATCTCTTCATTTTTGATTCGATCACGTAGGGAAACTCCAAGCATAGCCTTCTCATAACATGCTGAATAGCCAACTTTCATCAATCTGGTCCATCTGCAGTCAGTGAAGTGAGTCCGACAGACAGCAGCCATTGTTTAAGGATAGGTAGGTCATTTCTCAGCGGAAACAAGAACTGTCATTCATTCAATTTCATTCATAGATATTGAGGTGTTGATTGTGCAAGAATCACAAATACGAACGTTCCTCGAAACATTATTGCTTCAGAGAGCAATGACTGGCTTGCAATGTTTCTACTACTGCGACTCAGTTCTCTATTCTAGTATCTATTCAGGGTCAAGATAAATTAGCTAGTAAAACTCCGCGTGATGGGTATCGATGTCTGAACACGACAAAATAATAATAAAACAGATTTGATAAAAAAAATTGGGTCATTGACCGCCTTCTAAACATGAAAACTATATTGATAGGTGGGCCAGCCCCATACTGGGACATTGGATACGTATGCCACTTTGGCAGTAGTAATTTGTGTTGTTTTTCTGGTAGATTTAAGTACTAACACTAGTTTCTAAGTCGTGTGTATACTAATCAAATGGACTATAACTATGTCCGAAACATTTTTATTTTTATTTTTTTTATTATAAACTCAAACTCAACTCTAAACTCTAACACCCTTATTACAAAACAAGTTTTATCTTCAGACCCAGGTTTAAAACATGGAGCCATATTTGAATTTCGAACTTTATTCCGACCATGGTAAAGTTCCTAAACACAAAACTGACAACTTAAAGTTTTTAGTTTTGTAAAAAGAACGGTATTTCAACTGTCGGTATTAAAACTGTCGGTATTAAAACTGACTCCATGGTTTAAGCCATGTCAAATATAAATCTTGTTTTGTAATAAGACGGTTATCGCCTTTTTAAACCCGGGTCTGAAGATAAACCTTGTTTTGTAATAATAAGGGGTAAGCATTTATTTCAAATAAACCAATTACAGGCACTTTTGAATTGTCAAGGGGTCGGTCAGTCATAAAGACGAAGCTAGTTGCCCATTCCAAAGCTTAGTAGGTACCTACATGAAAGATGAACGAGCAAGAAACTCCACGGACACTCTTTTAAATTAACCTATGGTTACAAAATATTGATTACATCTTATGTTGAAATTATACATGTTAGAACGATGCAAGACGTCAAAAGCGTCCGTAATAAAAAGATTAAAAAAAAAACGAGTGTGCTTTAGACCACACGACTGAAGTAAAACTTATAAATAGTAATACTAACATCGAGATATAAGTAGTACTTATATCTCGATGAATACTAATTATACTTACTTACTTAAAACAATAGGCTTGCACTGTGTCTTAGATATACGAAACGCATCGGGCTATAAGAGAAAGAGAGAAAGAAAATGTGTCCTCGCACCTCTCTCTCTTGCCTCTACAGTAATATAAGTACGAAACGTAACTCTCTCTCTTTCTATCTTCACTAACTTATATCTCCTTCTCAACTTCCGTTCGCTCGCGTCCGTAATGCTCTCGTCGCGCATTCACCAGCTTTACTCCCCAATTCAAGCGTGCGTAAAGAAGATTTACTTAAAAAAAAAAATAAGCCATGTTCGCTAAGAGATAACTGGTAATTAATATACTTGATAATGAGTTGAGAAAATCTATTACTTTTTTGTTACATCCCATTGAGGCTCCGACACCGGTAGAACCATTTCTATGTAAAAATATTTAAGATATCTTGTCCCATCACGTCTGTGAAGTTTACAAAACAAAAACAGATTAAAATTGATATTTCAAGTGTTTACACTACGGTCTGCGGTTGATGACCCTAAAAATAACTCATCAAATTAATATTTTTTTGTTTTTTAATGTTAAGATATGGACAGTACCCATCACGTTCGCGGAGTTTCGCTATCAATTTTTTATTTGACCCAATAGACAAGGTGTAACGTTTATAACGCACAATCTCATATGGGGTCATTGTAACTTTATTTTAACTTTTACTATGGAAAAAAAAGCGAACATAAATGTAGGGAACAGCTGATTTTTTTTCGCGATTTTAGGTTTGGTCCCACAGTAAAAGTTGTTCATAATGATGAGTACCGACCCCTTAAGAGGTTGTGCGTTATTTATGTTACACCTTGTATAAATACCATAAATTAATGTCGCTTTTCGTGACTGTGTTTAATAAAGAAATCACGATGTTTTGTCACGTCGAAAAACCAGGTGAAGCAGGGGCGGGTCACTATAGTATCTAAAACAGACAATTTAGTCCGGTACTAAGTTGTATTATAAAGTTTACAGTAGTCGGAATACAGTCCGAAATAAAAAAAACCGGCCAAGTGCGAGTCAGACTCGCGCACGAAGGGTTCCGTACCATTATCTATAAAAATGGCAAAAAAAACACGTTTGTTGTATGGGAGCCCCCCTTAAATATTTGTTTTATTTTAATTTAATTATTTATTTTAAAGTGAATATATAACTAAAGATTCTGTGAATATTTCAAGCGTCTACCTGTTGCCGTTATCAATATAGAGCAAAAACGAGCAGCAAAAAAAACACGTTTGTTGTGTGGCAGCCCCCTTAAATATTTATTTTATTGTTTTTTAGTATTTGTTGATATAGCGGCAACAGAAATACATCATCAGTGAAAATTTCAACTGTCTAACTATCACGGTTCATGAGATACAGCCTGGTGACAGACGGACAGACAGACAGACGGCGGAGCTTTAGTAATAGGGTTCCCATTTTACCCTTTGAGTCCGGAACCCTAAGCAACCGGCCAAGTGCGAGTCGGCCTCGCATTTGGCTACGACTGGCTGCGGCCGACAATTTTCATACATTTTGTTTCAAACTCACACACGCACACTTGGCGTCTAGTCGGTGTGACAAGACGCTCATTTTGCGTTGGCACAATTTACACAAAACCTTGAACATTAGATAATTACTTATTTTATGTCAATATCACTGAAATTGTGCAACACTGAAACTCTGCGTCATAAAATTACATATTACAGGTACCTAAGATAAGAGACCAATAATGTTATTTTACATAACCTTTCGTAAACAGGTGTAAATCAAATATTGGTGTGTATAATGTGTGTTTAACAGATTTGTGACCAGTATCACGGCCATTTTACATCAATAGTGACTACTGAATTTCTGAGTGACGTAAAGGTCAAAGCACACGTGTATTAGCACTGCACGCGCGGCAGAATCGGCATCACCTCACCTCATCGGCTTGTTGCGCGACGTACAATCAAGCGTCAGCATCGTAGAAATACACACACCGGCAAAAGCGGAACATTGCTGGCTGGTTGTATTTTAGAAAGAATTATTTCAAATTGAGAAAACAACTGAACGTCACCTTTTAAGCGATTGTTTTAATTGTATTAGTACTTACATCATTTCGAGCGAATTTCCCTTATTCATCACTTTATGGTTTTGGTTAAAAAAAATCGTAAAATCTTTATTGAAAATCAGCTTCATTTGTTTTTTTTTATCTTTTCAATCTTTTTAAAAGTCAAGGACTTCATTATGTCCGACTTGAGCGCAACTGAGATTGGCAGGGCACTTGAGATGAGGAGAATTGATCAAACCTAATAGTGATCTCAAGAATTCTTCGCCGACCGTTTCAGCAATTTATCGCAGTATCCAACGATTCAGGGAGACTACTGCTTTTGTGAGAAGACCAGGTAAGGCAGAAAAAGACGTACATTGAGCAGGGATGATCGTTTTATTCAGCTTCGCGTACGTAGAAGCCCACGTCTAACGGCCGTCCAAGTCAGAAATGAGCTTGAGGAAGTTCAAGGTGTTACAGTAAGTGAGCGTACAGGACGAAGAAGATTCAAAGAAGCTGGGTTTGGTTCGTACGTGCCCGCCAAGGCTCCGAAACTTGAGATACATCTTCGTAGAAACAGACTAACTTATCCTCGGGAACATCGACTTTGGACCAGAGACCAATAGGGTAAAATATTGTTTAGTGATGAGTGCAGAATTCTCCGTAAGAGCACGGTCAATTCTCCAACTGAAAATGTAAATTGGTTGACTATTACAAACTTGTAAGGCTTACCTACCCAAAAACACGTAGGTATTTCCTGGAACAAGTTGTAGGAAATTTCCGCGCACTATTTTTCGTTCAATGATAGATGGATGGATGGATGGATGGATAATGGTTAGTAAGTACATAGTTCTCACTTGGCCTGGATGAAACAACAAGCTTTTCGACCATGCTCGCGTTGACGATAGACGGACCGGGAAGGTCACTCTTAAGGCGGATCTGTTGCGCCATTTTTTCATGTTATAAAAACACCTAACATCGTTACTTATCCGATTAAGCCAACTGGCGACCCTGAATCGGTTAAGTGACGATGTTAGATGTTTTTATAACACGAAGAAATGGCGCAGTGGACCCACTTTTAAGCTGGGCGACAGACATGGGTGTAGGGCAAGTTAGGTGTGTACTAGTCAAAGAGATTTAAGTTATGGAGGCCATCATAAGTAATGTCATAGAAAAATTGTGATCCCATGTCTCAGTAACGCCATCTAGCGTATTATAGCAAAATTCAATAAAAGCTAAGTGTGACACGTTTACCACAATTAGACATTTTACTTCGAAAATCATTTTCTTTTGGTGAACACGAATGCAAATTGCGACTTGACACTAGACTGAGAGACTTTTGTCCACTTTATTAGGACAAATGTATCGGATTACGATTTTGTTCGCTATGTCCCGTCTAATAAGTAAATAATAGGTTGGGGAAAGTCTTTTCGCAATACAGTATGTATGAACTTGTAATAAAATCTCTTTGGCTATGCTATTTGTATCTGGCTGGTTTTGGTATCATTGAAAGTTTAAATTTTAAAGAACATAATTCCAAATTCAAATTAGGAAAATGTGTGGTTTTCATTTGTTTTTCGTTCTGTCAAGATGAGTGAATCTAATGAAGAAATTCGATACATTTTAAAATTTTACTACAAAAAAGGTAAAAATGCAACGCAACCGCGAAAAAAATTTGCGATGTTTATGGACCTCTAGTGCAGTGTCTGTGAGAGTAGCATAAATTTGGTTTAAGCGTTTTCAATCCGGAAATTTCGATGTCAAAGATGCACGTCGCTCTGGTCGCCCTATTACGGATAAAATGGATGCCATTTTTGAAAAAGAGGAGCAAGATCAATATCAGTAGTTACGACGTAGCTGAAGAACTGGGAATTGACCACAAAACAGTTGTGGCACATTTGAAAATACTGGATACACAAAAAAGCTCGATATTTGGGTACCTCACGAGCTCACTGAAAGAAACCTAATGAACCGTGTACTCATTTGTGATTCTTTATTACGACGTAATGAAACCGAACCATTTTTGAAGAAGCTGGTGATGATAACTGGTGATGAAAAGTGGATCACGTACGATAAGAAGTGCGAAAAAGGTCGTGGTCAAAGGCCGGTCAGGCTTCACAGACTGTGGCGAAACCCGAGTTAACTCGCAACAAGGTGATGCTGTGTGTGTGGTGGGATTGGAAGGGCATTATTCATTATGAGCTGTTACCACCAGGCAGAACCATCGATTCTGAACTCTACTGCGAACAACTGATGAGATTAAAGCAAGAAGTTGAGAGAAAGCGGCCGAAATTAATCAACAGAAGGGGTGTGGTTTTTCATCATGATAACGCTAGACCTCACACATTTTTAGCCACTCAGCAAAAATTAAGAGAGTTTGGCTGGGAGGTGTTAATGCATCCGCCGTATAGTCCTGACCTTGCACCTTCAGATTTCCACATGTTTCGGTCTCTTCAGAATTCTTTAGGCAGTGTCAGGTTAACATCACGAGAGGGCTGCCAAAACCATTTGTCGCGGTATTTTGATCAGAAGTCCCAAAATTTCTATAGCAATGAGATCATGTCCCTCTACCTACAAGATAGCAAAAAGTTATCGAACAAAATTGTACCTACATACTTTAGTTAAATGTAAATAAACTATATTAAAAAATGTTTTGAATTTTCTTAAAAAATGCGAAGAAACTTTTTCCCCAACCTATTAGTTTTAATGTCTTTGGTAATAATAGGTAGTATAAAAAAAATATTGTACTTGTATTTTATTAGTGCCTTGTATGTAGTTGTAGGTATTTGATAATTGCCACTAGCCTTAAAGGTAAATAATCATTGAGATATCACCAGTAGTACTCGATGGACCAGCCATAGTTTATGGGGAAGTTCCTGTGAAAAAAAAATACAATTAACTGTAAATAACTTTTACAACATTCTTCTTTCCGGCAAAAATAATTATGCCTCCATTAAAATATTAGCCAGTGTGCTCAGCGGAGCTGACACTTCAAAGTGTCAGCTCCGCTATCCCGCACACTCCGCAGGGTGTTCGACCTCGGAATTGCTTTACCACTACTGCCACAACTCCCAGTGCAACTGACATTCACAGGGACATAAACGCCCATAGGCGTCTTAGCCTTAACCCTTTCTTTCAACTACGTAGTAACATTACTACGTAGTAGAAAGAAAGGGTTTATTCGTAGTAATGTTATCATCACAAAGGACGTATTTTTTGCTTAGAACCAATACAGTGCAGAAATGTTACACAAAATCTCATGGTTGCAGTTTTTCATTAATGCACTGTTTTTTAGTTTTTAAATGTTCCACGTTAAATTGAAAATTTCTGTTTTAATAATGCACATTTAAGTAAGTTTTTTTCAATGTTTGAGGAGAAGATGAATTAAACTTTGTTTTCATTAACTTGAGTTTTTATTTTGAGTAGGTACTATCGAGGACACTGCCGCCTGACCACTTTTCAACCTTATGCTCCTAGTAATAAGGTCGAAAAGTGGTTAGGCGCCAGTGTCCGTGAGTACCTATATTTTATCACGGTAGGTAGATTGGTAGTTCAAAGAAAAGTAGATTACGCACCTTGCTAAAGTGAGCACTCGTGTTAATTTAGTGCCCTCGCATGCGCTCGGGCACCAACATAATAAGCTTATCCCAATTACCACCATATTTCTAAAACTGGCAACATAAATATATCTCCTAATTAGCTTGAATCAAAATGATAAAATTTTAAATTGAAATATTTCCTGCAAAGTTTTGCCAAGTAACGAAAGCAGTGATTTCAAATATTATCAGTTATTTTTTTTATATAATTATCTCTTTGTCTGTGCTAGGCCACACTTTATCCATGTCCTTTGCAGCGGGCCGAACACGGGCGTGTCAAGACGTTTGTGACAAGACATGATAAATTATGTTATGTCAATTTGTACTAGCATTTTATGACAGAACAGTTTTATCGCTCAAACTGTAACTGATAAATTGTGTGACTCAAGTCATGTCACAGTAGGCCGTGCTCGCCCCGCAGGTCTGTGTTAGGTTGTATGTTGATTAAAATATGATTAGCGGCCGTAACAAATATGGTTTTACAGAATTATATCATTAGAATCAGCAATACAACTAACTCTCTTAGAGGAATCCTATTGAATGACTAATTCATGAAATAGTCATTCAATAGGATTATATAAACGTGCAGAGCACTTAAGAAAATTTTAATTTCGAGGGCTATTAATTATAATAATTAGTTATATTTCGTTATACCTGTGGCGGCATCTACATCGCCACATGCAAACTACGCGTCATACTGACGTCACGCAAAATGCTGCATCGCGCAAGCAGAGTTTACCGCGCAACTAGCATATATACAACATCCCGACATCAACCATCGGGCAGTTGCCCACCAGACACAACACCCGTCTGGTCGGAGGATCCTCGCTTTTCAATAGAGTAAGAGTGAACTTTACACCCTGTTCCTCATGCCTCTAAATACCTTAGCGCATCCCCCTTAAGGCAACGATAACCGACTTTTTATGATTTTATACTGAAGATCACGTCTAAACGAGTAGTGATAATTATTTGAAAAAAATATATGTTAAATTAGAGCATGTTCTCAATAACTTAATATGTGAATATTTTAGATTATGTTTATGTTACATAGTGAAATTAATTTGTAAACTTTTGTCGAACGCGGATAAAAAACTGAGAATAGCGCAAAATCTACCAAGCGTACTTTTCTGAAACCTTCACCAATTTAAAGATAATTAAATTATTGATCTTTTAGTATACGCGTTTTATTAAAATACCTTTTGTTTTGTGTATAATAAATTAATAATGCGTCAAATTGGGGACAGCGCTCTTTAATGGGCGAGTCCTATTACTGGCTGACCGTACGATGCGTTGCGTGAGCTCAGTACAGAACACGCAAGCTAACCACCCAAGGTCACTGGCATATATCTGAGTCTTAATCTGAACTATTAGTGAAAAAGACCGTGCCGTAATAATACAATAAAACGGTCACCGCTCTTCACCGAAGGGCGGTGCCCGTTACACTACACGATATTTCCTAGATACAAAAAAGTGAGAACAGATCGACCCGTAAATGAGTGTGCTACCCACCCTCGATGTTGTTTCCTGCTCGGAGTAGTAACGACCATGTCAAGGTTCAAGTCCTTGGCTCGTTTCTTTTTCCTCTCTTTTTGCTTCGTTCTCTTCATCCTCGCCAGCGCCTTCTCGTATTCCGCTACTCGTGCAGAAATTTTCTCAAATTCTGCATCGTATGATTTTGTTTCTAAACATAGGAACATAAATTATATTATGTATTTTAATCACTATACAATTAGTAATTACTTACATTTGTCCCTTGGTAATCAGCACACACAGCGAATGTGATGTTTTATTCCCCTGAGTGCTTTGGGTCTCTCCAAAACCCAAATATAGAGGAATAGGAACCTACTCCATAAGTTTGAATGAATCAATGAATAAATCGGCAGACGTGTATCGTCTTTAGGCGCCCACCGACAGGCACGATGCGACTCTGGTGGAACAATTTCTTATATGAAAACTTCATGGAATTTTTTCTACCTGACTGTGTTGTTGTTCTTGCATCGCACCTGTCTGGAGGAGTCTTTTATCCTGTAGGTGATACAGGGGAGTCCGGGACAGTTGAACCCCCTTTTACTTTAACATGCATACAGTTGTAACTAAGTATGACTTGAAACTTGACAGCTCAAAAACATACAAGGCTCTGATAGATAGGTATCACTTGTGATGACGGCACGGTTGGCGCAGTGGGTAAGCGATTGACCGCTGCGCAACGTATCGCGGATTGATTCCCGCACGGAACAAATATTTGTATGACCTACAAGTAGTTGTTCCGGGTCTGGCTGTTTGTGTATGTGAGTTTAAAAGTTTGTAAACGCTCCCACAATACAGGGATACATTCCTAGAGTGGGGCAAGGTTTAAAAAAAAATATATTCTTATGTTAATGTTACCACTTGAGCTGAAAATGTTAAAAAAAACAGGCAGTCATGGACTACCGACAGAAATGAAATTTGTTATCGCTCATAGCGCCTGAAGTTTTCACTTCATTAAAATAATGATCTACATATCAAGCTATATATTTCTAGTGCAGGCCTGATCTCGACAAGCCTACTTAGATCATTTGCCTCTTGTCAGCGCCTTAAATAAGTAGGTACAATCAGGGAAATTATTAGTTAAGCAAATTGACATCCTCCGTCAATTTGCCGTGTTAATTACATACAACTGTCAAAGAATGACAGTCTGTTGTGATTTGAATAAACGGACAATTTTAGTTGGTATTAAATTTGATTAAAAATTAATTTCCCTGACTTCATTTATGTAGGTATAATGGCAATATTATTTCTTTTACCAACTCACTTTTGTCTAAATGATAATCCGCAAAGCCTGATTTGGGGACAGGAATATACTTATACTTGTCTTCCATCTCATTTAGCATATTACACAAATGTGATATGACCGTTCCCATTTCCAATATGTTCGTGTACACATAGAGAATATACGTACTAGGAGCATATTGTTTATTTAGATGTTTGAAAAAGTATTCTGTTGCCAAGTCATATAATTCTAACATTCTTTGATATTTCGATATTATTTCGCTCACTAAATATCCGACTTCGTACGCTAAATTATTTTCATAAAAATTTCGCAGAGTATAATATCTTTTATAATCTGAAAGCCTGTAAAATAAGAGATATTACTACCTAAGTGGAGTGGTGTGACCATAGAAATATAATAAATCTATGGGTGTGACCGTGTGATTAGCCGTTAAGCGCGGGCCACACAAAGGGATATGGGACGAGGACGGGACGCAGACGCGGTAATAGTATGAGGAATATAAAGCGACGCGCCTACGTCTTGTATTCTTTATACATATTGTATGAATCGCAAGCAGTTTGTCAGTCATTGCTGCTTCAAGTCCAAGCCTTATAACACACGCTCGGGCGTAAGTCAGGGATCAGTGTGAGGGCCGCCTCTGTTCCTGATTATGATCAATGATCTCATAGCAAATGTTAAGTCTGCCAAATGCCACCCATCAGAACAGACGAAGATTAACGTCGAACGTCTCTACCCTTGCAAAGGAATCTTTCAGGCACCTACGATTTGTCCCGTGGAAAGGTCCGCCCCGGGCCCACGGTCCTGAGGGGCCCCAAACCTCCAGAAATAAAATCCCAAACACGACCAAAGTATATTCAGTAAGTAAAAGGTAGTTTGTAGGTGCAAACATTTTCGAGCTCGCTTCACTCGCACTTGCAACCTACTAGTATATTCTCTTTTTTCTCAGACTTCTCTGCGTAATTCGACAAAGGAAAACGTATTTATGTATGAATAGTCAAAAGAAAATCTTACCTATCCGGGGGGGCAAACATTTTGCGAGCTAGTTTCGCACGCTCTTGCATCCTACATTTTCAAACTTTTTTGTATAAATCAACAAAGTAATCCCTATTTCTGCTAGATATGTACGCACGGCTTCACATCAAGCTATACATTTCCAGTAAAAGCTGATCTCGCATTGTATAGGATTTCTGTAAAATGAGAGGTCCGCTTAAACTGGAAATGTATAGCTTGATGTGGAACCGTGTGTACAATAGAAAATATAAACTATGCGGGGTACAAAAATGTTGTTGTCGCGTAGTATCTCCTATTTCTGTATCAATGGTCAAATGAAAACCTAATCTTTTTGAGGCAGCGTGCAGCGGCGTGCTAAATATTTCGACATTCATTCCTTGGCGCGGGGGGCCCCATTTAGTTTTGTCGCCCCGGGCCCCCGAGTAGCTTAGTCCGCCACTGCCTGAATGTGATTTGTTTGTGGATGAATGGAAAAACATTATGCCTGGCGTTCTATGAGAGAAAGTATGCATGAGAGCCCACTGTTACATATTAGTTTTAACAATGCAAAATTAAATTAAATTCAATTAAATTGAATCTGTATAACATTTATACAAAATATGTTAATATTAATATTTTGTATGTTTCTATGTTAATTAATGTAATTGGTATTGTACCGTTTTGATTAACTATACTTAAATAAATAAATGAAGAATAATTAAGATAAGTGAAAGGGACGCCGCGTCTGCGTCCTGTCCACGTCTCACGTCCCTTTTGTGTGGCCCGCGCCTTATTAGAGGTTGTAAGTACCAACGCACCGCGCGTAGTTTTCTTAACTCCGTTGGTACTGGATTTGCAACACTTGGCTCAATAGCCGAGTGATGGTCCCACACTCCCAATCCATAGTAACAGTTGTTGATAATCTATCTATCTATTCTATGTAATAAAACCAGCCAATTGCGTCCAATGAAGGGTTCCGTAGTTTAAATGAATTTATCCCAAAAACAAACTTAACATTGTACTTGAAAAACCTGTTCTCCCATACACGATATACACCACGGGCAATCTTCCAACTGGAAATGTGATATTAACTACAAATATTGTAGATTTTCGGACTTTTCCCTTTACTTGTGCTGTGAGACCTTGCTTCTCACCAAATTTCATGATTCTAGGTCAACGGCAAGTACCATAAAGGTTTTGATTTGTTTGCAAGTATCAAAATATGGCGCATAAATCGCCATTTTTTTTTTATTGCGTTGATTTTTTTAAACTTCAAGGGACTATAGACCTACGTATTCATAATAATTTCAACTTGATACCTCCACGCGTTCCTAAGAAAAAGGACAGACTGACAGACGGACAACGAAGTAATCCTATAAGGCTTCATTTTTGTTTCCTTTTGAGGTACGGAACCCTAACCCTAACTTTGAAGATGTCAAGTAAGGCTCACGCGCTAATGTATGTAGTTGCAATAATGTGGCAAGCCCTTATTGTCAGATAATGGTTGATTTCGGGCCTCCCGCTGTGTATTTGTTGCATAGCAGCGAACATAGTGTTCCAGAAGTTACCCCAACCTTGTGATTTGCCATCATCCTCTGGATCGTCTGAAACAACTGTAAGCAACTGCTATTCATAACTCATATCAAATAGAACACAAGAATTAACAAAAATTAAAAACCCGGCTGCGTTTTGCACTGAAAATGTTGAGCCAACGCAAACCTATAAATAAATATTTCATTGCAATCGGGACTCACACTAGTTATAATTATCCTGGAAACAGAGGGTAAAGATTGAGAGTAGCTACGTACCTGTATTAATTAACTAACGCTCCCTTTAACCGGTAATACAAAAACTACAGCGTTTTCTGCGTCATACGTAGATACAGCTTTATACACAGTACCCATTTTATTGACCGCATAAATAAGTTTATACATACATAAACTCACGCCTTCTTCCCATGAGGGTAGGCAGAAACTATAGAACGCCACTTGCTAGCTCCTTACATACTCCTTTTGCTTCGCCTACATTCATACATCTGGTAATACACGCACGCCGTTTGCGAGTACTACGCACCTGACCTTTTTGAAGAACATCACCAATTTATATACCAAAATGTTTTTATACCAATAAGTTTGTACCTATTTAAAATAAAAAAACTTTCCACCCTAGCGGATAAAATGCACTTTTGCAAATTATAAACAGAATCTTTCCGAGGTTGTGAGGTGAAAATAGTTTTAAATGAAACTGTTGGATAGCGTGACCAATATATGAAAGGTGGTAGAAATTTAAGTATCTCTGCGCGATGTCAAAAATGAACAAAAGAACGCTGACTTTGTATGTGCTGTTTAAAGAAGTCAATAATTCGTAAAGAAGAGATAGAAGTGGTCATGTTACGCAGGACAGGACGATGTAATAAAGAGAGTACGAAATAAACCTTCGGCGTTGTAGCTACTGGAGTTAAACGACTATAGGTACTCACACATAAATACAGAAACACGGACATATAGCTAGCGAACCTATAAAGGTCCCTAATCTGATTAAAGAACTCCAGAAAGCTAAGCGCATAGGGTGTCGAAGTCGTAAGCGCTTGCTTAGAAACTTATTCGGTATACGTACACTATATTTTTAGTTCTATATTTTTGGTCCTAATTTTGTAGCATTTGGATGCCACTAATGCTACGGCTACATTTTCGCGACAACGCGACAGACAGGCAGGATGCCTACTTTCAGGTGCTCGAAAGACTACTCGAATTCGGGCACACGATGCATTAAATACTCTGGTCTTCGCACTGGAATACGGGCTACTGGCTTTTTTTTTTTTGGGTTGGAAATTATCAAATAACTTCTCCCGCTCTGGGCGGAGAAGGGAGACACGCACAAGAAATACAAAAAAAAATAACATAGTAATCATTATAATCACATTCCCTGCATGTTAGCAATATTTTATCAGGCCAATGTACTGCTACCGACATGGGTATTTTAACGACGAATAGCTAATACGAAAATTATTGGTGTCAGACTTTTACTGACTAAAACCCACCCGTATTCCTTCATTTGCCTGTGTGCCAGGGCCACGATATCCCTTTCGGACAAACTCGCAACCCTGGCAGGACGGGCTACGGACCGGCTACGAGTAGTTTGAATGAAGTCGAGTACCCAACTACCTATGGACGCCATGTCATCCGCCATTCGGGTAACCGAAACGATGAAGCTGGATTTAAATGGTCTAAAGACGGGGCGTATCTACTCGAATTTCCCGAATTCCATAGGCAATCGTATCGGGAGAACGACCAAGTGTGATTGCGCCATTATAATGTTGTAACAATATAAAACCTGTGTGTACAAATAAACATATTATTATAATTATGATTTCCCGAAATTGTCTTATCAAAATACGTCTAATTTACCTACATTTTATGCAAGTTTTTGACATTGATGGTCGCTGAGATAACAAATAGATTTTTATCGTTTTTAAATACCGGACCCTTAGACCGGACTTAAGGCCTTAAGGTCTATTTTTGCTATCAAGACAGTGACAGTCAGATTGGTTTCAACCTTAGTTAAATTTCAGTTTACTTGGAATTCATTGTTGTCAAAAGTGGTAAAGTAAGAGGGTAGTACGAGGTTGAACTGAACCTTACCATTGGAGGAGTTGCTACTATCGTTGCCAAAACTCCGCGCGATGCGGTGAACGCTAGCGGCCCAGTCGCCTTGTCGCGGTCGTGCGATGTGGTGAGGGGTAGCGGCCCACATACTTTTATCATATCGCATTCTTCTAGCATTTATCATTTTTTGATTACGCTCATCTAAAATTCTTCTAGTATTTTGAACTTTTAAATCAGTTTGTGTTTTTCTATCATTCTGCGTTCTTACACTTGGCATTCTTCTGCCATCTTGAACTCTTTTGTCGTTGTGCATATTTTTGTTTTGCGATAAACTGTCAATTTTCCTTTGTAACTCATTTTCACTTAATCGGTCGTTTTCCAAAATTCTGTTTATTCTTTTTCTTCTGTCTTCCTGCATGATTCCATCAGGTTGGTATGTTCTGGCACTATGTACACTTTTGTTATATTGCATTATTCTGTCATTTTGCATTTTTCCGTCAATCTGTATTATTCTGTCATTTTGTATTGTTCTGGTTCTGCTAGTTGGTATTCTTCTGTCATTTTGCAATACTCTGTCATTGGAAGTTCCTCTGTCATTTTGCATTTTTTCGTCCATCTGTAATTTTCTGTCATTTTGTATTGTTTTGCCAGTTGGAATTATTCTGTCATTTTGCAATGTTCTGTCAAGGGGAAATCTTCTGTAATTTTCATTTCCCGGTTTCCATTTGCCGTTTTTTGCATCGGCGAAGTCTATATTCAATATAAATGTAACTGTAAACAACGAATTAGGTTAATGCGGTTATTATTTCCATATAAACAATAAAACGTTCGAACCATGATTGTGTCGCACCTAATATGATAGGTACTCGAGCGCAGAAGCCTACCTATGAGAATGAGATCTACAGAGAAGAAGAAATATATATAATTTTGAATAGCAGACAAGTTTAAAAAAATACATTACCCATTCGATGCCACCTTGAATTAGAAGATTGTTGACAGGAGCCACCAGCAAAAGATTAAAAAAAAAAATTGGTAATGGAACGCACTATGAAAAAACTATACTTTTATAAAACATGCACAAAACGCATACGGTACGTTGTAGGCACACAAATAAAAAACACTAAAACGCACACGGTGCGTTGCTGGAACGGAATGGGTTAAGAATACGGCAAACGCAGCTCGCAATTGCAAGTCGAGGCGAGTGCAACAATCGGTATGAATGTTGTCTCTATTTCAAAGTTACGTTATTAATTATACTGTCACCAAAGCGGGCACGACGCGACATGGACGCGCGAGAGGTGGACGCTATTGTATTATTAATACAAGTGACCTGCCCCTGCTTCGCACGGTTTGTACGACTTGACCAAACATCGAGATTTTACTTTACTAACCGACTTCAGAAAAAGGAGGAGGTTATGCATTCGGCGAGATTCTTTTTTTCATGATTTTTCCGTGAGTAATGGACCGATTTCCGTGATTATTTTTCATTTGGTAGAAAAACTTCACGTGGTGGTTGATCATGCTTTTTCTTAACTTTAGATGAGAAGTGTTTGTTAACTGCAATAATAAGTATTTAATTCACTTCGTCTGTATTGATGTGCTAAATTTATACAGAATCTATTCAGTAGTTTTTGCGCCAATCCGTAACACATTCAGCAGACAAACAGACAAATGGACAAAATATAGTTACACACTTTTTTCCAAAAATATTCAATGACAGTTCTGACTTCGTTACTATTGTTAACCGACTTCCAAAAAGGAGGAGGTTCTATTTTCGTCTGTATGTTTTTTTGTTTATGTTCACCGATTTCTATAACAATTGTGGACTTTGAAAATTATTTTTTTGTTTGAAAGGGTATGCTCTCGAGGTTGTCCCATTGTCACCAAGTCAGAATCTGATGAATGATCCCATGAAAATCGAGGGAAATCCTGAAATTTTATTGGCACACTTATAGCGATTTTACGGAACTACTTAACAATAAGTATTTAACGGGTTGCGATTCGATTAGGATGTTGTCCGTCACAATGCATAAGGTGAAGTAGAGCTGATGGGGACTTCACCATCAGCTCTTTCTCCTGGTACTTAACAGAAGAACTCCTCAATAATGAACGTCTCTGCATCGGGAAAAGCAATGTTTTTAAAAAAAATTGTGCACCAGTACCACAACTAAAAAGTGATAAATATTTAGGTAGTTTACTTACCCAATAATAAATATAGTTTAAATTTTTGTAACTTCTTCATCTTTCTAAAGCCTGGTGCTATTTCACAAATTTTAGAGCGCTATGAACAATATTTATTACCTACATTTTATCACCCACTTACCTACTGATGTAATTAAGATAATAAACTATGATATTGCAATTTGGTATTACCTAATGCTTTCGGATTGGTTTTAAGGGCGTTTGGTCAATGTCGTCTTGAAAACTTTTTTATGTGAAAATATCCACAGCAGTTTATTATACTTATTTAACGAAGTTAAAACTAAGTTACATTAGCAGATGGAATAGAATAGAATACTTACTTATTTAACGTTAGATTGGTTCCATTGAATTACTTTTTCATTAAATCATGACATTGGAGAACAAATCTAACTTATAGAGATGTATTAATGATTCTAATGATTATAATTCTGTAAATTTAAAACTGTTATAGTCGTAAATCATATTTTGATCAAGACGCAACTTGACACTGCAGGTCAGTTTCAAGTTGCATAAAACGTAATAAAATTTGATTTTCGCGGGCTGTAGCTGCAGATTCACCTTACAAGTGGGTCTATCAGACTCTTACTGACTAAAAACCACCACGGTGTTCCCTTCCCACTCTTACACCGGGAGATCATGGGATCATGTGCGACTTCCGCGATCCCCGGTTCCATTCATACCCTGGAGTAACTTTGTCGACTTATGCAGGAAACCTTAACAAATAAGATGGAGTAGGACGCAAGCGTAGTGTGGGACGCCCCCCAGCTAGATGGACCGACGACCTTAAAAAGGTGGCTGGGACAGACTGGATGCGGTAGGCGGAGGACAGGGTGTTGTGGCGCAGCCTGGGAGAGGCCTATGTCCAGCAGTGGACTGCTATAGGCTGAGTTGATTGAGGACGCAAGAGCGAGCGAAGCAGGCTCAATAATGTTAGCACCCCGCTTATGGTCGATTACATTTTTAGGAAATAGGAGTTCTTTAAAATGGAAAGGAACCTTTTAGGATCTCGCCTCGAATAGGTTAAGTTGTCTATTATTGTAAAAAAAAAAACACCTAAGTGTTTTCGGATATTTTTATACTTAGTTCAGATTGTTTTTACACCTATATTTAATATTGAAGTCAGGGAGGTGCGTGCACCCTCTTGCACCTCGCTCCCGGCGCCTATAAGAATATCACCGATGCTAGGGATTGACACTCAGCTCAATTCAACCTCACTTCACTTACGGTTTTACGGTGAGTTTGTATACAGCCGATCTATTCTGTTAAAATCTCACCGTGAAAACGTAGGTGAAGTGATCTTACAGTGAGCAGGGAATAGTGTAAATCTATATATATAAAACCGGCCAAGTGCATGTCGAACCACGCACAATGAAGGGTTCCGTAGTTGGGATGAATTTATCCCAAAAACAAACTTAACATTGTAGTTGAAAAACATGCTCTTCCATACATCGATATACGTTACGGTCAATTCTCCAACTGCAAATTTAAGTTGGTCGACTATTACTCGTTAACTTGTGAAGCCTACTTAGCTGTGATAGTTTTCCTTTTAATTTCATTATATATACTATTGCCATGAATTTTTTCACATATCCAAAACCAACCATTTAGCTGGCAGGGGGGGGGGGACACTTGACTCTAACAAAAACTAGCACTTTAAAGCTTAATATTACGCAAACGGATCCCTTAATTGAAAAATGGTTTTGCCAAACCCACAATATTTTTGAACGGCCTATCCAACGATACCCCACACCATGGAATAGACGAGAAAAAAAAATATCATCCCCATTTCACGTGTAAGGGAGGTACCCTAAAAAAAAATGTTTTTCATAATTTTATTTTACAATTTTTTTGGCATGATTAATATGTATACCCATGCCAAATTACAGCTTTCTAGGACTAAGCGTCTCTGAGCTAAGCTGGTGACAGACGGACGGACGGACAGACAGACAGACAGACAGACAGACAGACAGACAGACAGACAGACGGACGGACATGGCGAAACTATAAGGGTTCCTTGTTTACTACGGAACCCTAAAAAGAGAAGTCCACTCACTGACCACTCATCACGAAATCTCGGAAACTACTGGGCCGTGAGGTCTAAAATTTGGCACAAGCACTCTCTATGGGGTGCAGGCGCGCACTAAGAAAGGATTTTTATAAATTCGCACCTTAAGCGGTTGAAAAGGGGTGTCAAAGTTTGTATGCAACTCCTATGTTTTTAAAGTTAGAGACATGAATGTTGGCCTGATTGTTCCTTTCGACTTCTAGGTACTCACTAAGAAAGGATTTTACGAAATTCGGCGCTTAAGGGTGAAAATAAGGGTTTTTAATGTTTGTATGAAAAATGTACCAAATGCAGTTAAGATCCAAATTGAATCTTACGGCAACGAGTTATTGCATACTTTACATTGAAATTAGAATTCGGAGGCCGATAAAGATCTAAATTGAATTTTACGACAACGCGTTATTGCATATTTTACATTGAAATAAGAATTTTTGGAAGTTTCTTGAGGTTTATATTTAGTTTTTTTTCTAGGTGGCCAGTGTGTTTCAGTGCAGGCGTGATAACGTTCTAAAGTTTTTATGCCAGTTCTAGGTGGCCAGTATTTTTCAGTATGCAGGCATCTGCTAAAAGATAATGAAATGAGGTTCTAATTGGTATTCAGGTAATTTGAACGTTGCATTTATAGCATTAAAGTGGAGAATGCCAAGGGGAAAACTTCACAATGTTTAACCTTAATCGCGGCTTGCAAGCCGATCGTATCAAAAAACGAAGTCATGTATCAATCACAGAATACAAACCTAAGCGATACACGTTCAAGCTATAGTTACCAAAATTTCTGTTCTGCGATATTTTGTTATTACTTACTACTAATTTGCTTTGAAATATTTTTCATCGTCGTTGTTTGGTTTTCGTTTTGGTTTGTTTCGCTTCCTAATTTTAAATTGGAGGATAATAAATGTGTTTTTACCTATTGCCGGGTTGGAATTTTGTTATTTCTATTTCTTTGCGAATTACTTATTGTGTAGGTATTTCACACTGTGGTATTACTATAATAGTTTTTAGTATTAGTCGTTCTTACTAGGAAAAAGTGTCCTTGAATAGCTACGTTCGTATTTTAATTTTATTGCTTAGTATCTTTGGTTTAGGCTGGTGTTGTAAGGGTTGGAAAAAGGCGGGAGAACTATTCCCATTTTAAATGGATGTCAGCACCAACTGACGGGGTCCGAAAGGGCCAATGCCTGCCAGGGTTATGAGCCTGTCCGAAAGGGATATCGTGGCCCTGGCACACACAGGAATTTGAAGGAACACGGGTGGGTTTTAGTCAGTAAAAGTCTGACACGCATCAAAATGACCTTCATTGAAATTTCCTGAGAATCAGATTATTTTACTCCCTGTTGTGCGTCCCCAAAACCAGCAATAAAAATACTATCTTGAAACACCTGGAACTCAAATGGGAATAGTTCTCCCGCTGCCATGAGTTCACAAGTGGTTCCGTAGGTGCCATTACAAGACATTTCAGCGACGTATTCACGCTTTGAACCATAAACAGCTCCTCCTGACCGATCCTGGGTGAAAGGTTGGAATATTTCCCAGTTTTTAGACACGAGGCGCACAATGCTGTCTCGAATTTGAGAAGACTATGACATGGCCACGTTACTGTTCACCAAATAGGAGAGAGATGAAAATAAGCATGCGCCATCGCCAGGGATATTTACTATTTGGCAAAGAATTTGCATGCCACAATTGTGGCGAAAAGTCCCCTCTATGAGGAGTGGCTAGAGAGGCGCCACGGCTTCCTCACCTTCCGCCTGACGCACGTCCTCACCGGACGCGGTTGTTTCGGGAGGTTCCTATTCAGAATAAAGCAGGAGGAAACGCCCGGGTGTCACCACTGTGTGGATCGCCCGGAGAACACGGTGGAGCATACGGTTGAAGTCTGCCCTGCTTGGGCGGAGCACCGCCATGTCCTCACGGAGGCGATCGGCGGCGGCGATCTCTCGCATCTGGCCCTGGTTCAGGCCATGGTTCGGAGCGAGAGTGCACGGGAGGCCGTCACCTCCTTCTGCAAAGCAGTAATGCATGCGAAGGAGGAGGCGGAACGCGTGAGGGTGAGGCAGGGTTCGCGCCCTCATGCCCTTAGTCACCGCAGGAGACGCCCCGGGCGTCGGGAATCGCAGGCCGATTACCGGCCACCGTGGGCGCGGGCTTGCGGACGGTGAGCGATGGGTAGGTCGCCGTCCGATAAGGACCAGGCCCGGGTCGACGGCGCGTTGTGTTCCACGCCAGCCTCAAAGAGATGTCAGCACCAATTGACGGGGTCCGAAAGGTTATGAGCCTGTCCGAAAGGGATATCGTGGCCCTGGCACACAGGCATTTGAAGGAACACGGGTGGGTTTTAGTCAGTAACAGTCTGACACACCCTCTCCGCTCCGGCCAGAGCGGGAGAAGTTATTTGATAATTTACCTCCCAAAAAAAAAATGGCAGCGGCAGAACTATTCTCATTTGAGTTCCAGGTGTTTCAGGATGGTATTTTTATTGCTGGTTTTGGGGAAGCACGGCAGGGAGTCAAAATAATCCGATTCTCAGGAAACTTTATTGAAGGTCATTTTGATGTTTTAATTCCGTTGGCTAATTTAAATAATAAAAAAACCGGCAAGTGCGAGTCGGACTCGCCCACGAAGGGTTCCGTACCATTATCTATAAAAATGGCAAAAAAATCACGTATGTTGTATGGGAGCCCCCCTTAAATATTTTGTTTATTTTAATTTAATTATTTATTTTTAAAGTGAATACATAACTTAATATTCTGTAATATTTCAAGCGTCTACCTGTTGCCGTTATCAATATCTAGCAAGTACGAGCAAAAAAATCACGTTTGTTGTATGGGAGCCTCCTTAAATATTTACTTTATTCTGTTTTTTAGTATTAGTTGTTATACCGGCAACAGAAATACATCATCTGTGAAAATTTCAACTGTCTAACTATCACGGTTCATGAGATACAGCCTGGTGACAGACGGACAAACGGCGGAGCCTTAGTAATAGGGTTCCCGTTTTACCCTTTAGGTACGGAACTCTAAAAATATCTTTTGACCCCTCACGCCGGCAAAATTGAAGAATCACCGACCGTCACCGAATCAGCGGTAAATGTGCAGTTGAATTCACAATCCCAGTCCCAATTCACTGCAATTGATTTTGTCGAGAAGTCGCTTGCCTATAGTGAGCAAACGGAATGCGAGTCATTTTTTTTTAAGGATATTGCTAAACCGTTGCTTCATCTACGTATAGTTTGTGAAGTTGTAGGGGTAATCTCTGGATCTACTGAACCGATTTTGAAAAATCTTTTACCCATTGAAAGCCACGTTATTATTTGGTGAGTGTCATAACATAAGGCCATAATTTAATCCGAAAAATGAAAAGACGGTAAAATGTTTACCGCCCAACGAAGTGGGCACGGGTCAGCTAGTCCTGAATAGACCGGTTTGAAGTGAATAATGAAAGTTCAATAATCACTTTAGAACTTCCAGTATCTAATCGCCGGAATAATTCCCAAAATTAAATCCAATATTTTTTACTGAATGCAACTTCTATCAATAATAGCACGCAATGAATACGAATAACATTAGTCAAAATGTTATTTATCCAAGAATGGTATTTTTTTCGATAACTAATGGCAACGGAAAGACAACCAGTTGTTTGAATACATTATCTGGTCAACCAACCGATGTATCGTCACTATGAGTAACAAATTGATGTGTTCATTAAATTATAATGCAGCATTTAAATCACGATGGTCATCATCTCCGGTTAATGCTCTCAAGTCATGCTAATGAAGTATCTTAGGTTCAGATATTTCACTAAATTAATGGACATTTCAAAGGTGTTCCCTACTGCCTTACAAAGCGAGGCACATACCTACAATCTAAGGCTAAATATTGAACACACGCAATGCTTTATAAAATTTCCAATGCATAGCCAAAACCTAGATAACACTAAAACTTATATAAAATACGACCTTCTGCACGCGACTCGTCCGCGTGAAATTCCTTGTTCCTCCGACCCACTGCGTCGCATTGCATCGCCCACGCTATTTCTTCGTTTTTACGTAGCGCTCCTTCTGACTTTTCGCTCGTCTCCTAAGGGTCGTAGCGTGATGCTAAATAGCCCATAAACTGCCTCAAGAATTAGACTATCAAATGCAAAAAGATTTTTTCAAATTCGACTGGTAGTTCCAGAGATTACATATAAACAAAAAAAAATACCTCTTTAAAATATTAATATAGATATTCTTTCTGTTTTCCAGAACATTGATTCCGTTGCTACTGTGCGCGAGCGCGGTATTGCCAGCCCCTCAGAAGAACAGTAACATCACGTATGTCAAGCGGCAACTCGACCTGGAATACTCACAACCCGAACTGAAGCCCGTAGAGAGGGAATCTAGAATAGAAAAGGTACCGCTCATCATACCGGGAAATCTCGACAAAGAACCTACTGTAAACAATAACAAAGAAACTACGATGACTGCACCGACAAATAACAGCCAACCTACTTACAACTACTCGGACAGAATATATTCCATCAAGACCCAACCTCAAACTAATACCAGCACGGAAAAGAACACATCAACCGAAGAAATTGAAGAAGCTGAAAGCAATAATTACGACGATATTCTCCCTGAGACGAATAATTCTGAAATTGTGCCCGCAGAAAGTGTACTCAATGACAGAGTCGCTACAAATGATAACACAGGGCTTAATTCTGAAGCAGACTCCACACAGAATGACGAGCTTTTGACAGAGAAATACGAGGAAGAGACGACATTGACTACCGTAGTTGATGAGGAAACCACGAAAGCGCCGACGCCGAGGCAATTAGCGAAACTGAGTCACTTTGGAAAGTCTACCTTCGGATCATTTTCGCAAAATCTAATCGCACACTCCGGAAAGAGGAGGTTCCGGTCTCGGTGTCGGTGTGAGAAGATACAGAACTGTACGAAACTACAAATAAGTGTACCAAGATGTCCAGAAGAGATGTTCATGTGTTGTTTATAGACAAAATGAGTGAAGAAGTCCATAGTTTTGGAACTGACTTAGTGATAAACCCACCGAACTTTTTAGCAATATTTGCAGTAATTAAATAAAATCTGGATCGTGCTTTTTGTCACCCTACGTAAAATTTCTACATCTATAATTTGTTTGGTTTACATAATAAAGGCGATTTGAACGTCTAGAGAAAAAAAAATGACGAACGCAGTGTAGGTATTACGGTGACAGCTCGTAAGCGGTCCAACCCGCAATGGGCCCGCGTCTCACAGAGAGGAGGCCTGTGTCCCAGCAGTGGGAACATTATAGGCTAACTATGTATAGTAAGCGGTTGGTACCTAGTACCTAGGTAGGTACTAGGTACCAACCGCTTACGCATATACACATAATTATAAAAATAAGTATAGGTTATGTATAATTCTCAATAAAGAATACAGAGAATAAATATTTATGGTATTAAGCTCTGGCGAAACTGAAGCGAACCCCGCGAGGGATGCTGTACGAAACTGACTCGTGCCGATTGTGTCAACTAACTTGTATGGTATGGATGTGTTGAAACTGCGCGTATAATCGACTGCCTAATAATTAAAGTAAAACAATCGACTCACTCTGTCGCATCTCGCGCGGCATTCGCATCAGTGTTGCCAGAGCTTTATTACATTTCTATTTACAATGGATTGTAAATATATTGAAGAATTCTAAAAACAGAAATAAGTACTTACCTACAAATTGAAATACCTAATAGAAAAATAAACAGGTAGGTACAGCACAGAAACAAAAAAAAATAATATCAAGAAATCTGACTGCTCTCACTCATTAAGCATACTGAATACTGATGCAGTTTACGGCATCAAATCAGAAATTGGATTAAATAACTGGTAGTTATTTAATCCAATCTCTCACTTGAAGATCAATTTTTAGTTGCATTTTTATTTAAACCTGGTGTGTGTAGGTTTATTTTTGGAATTGTCTCCTCAAGCCATTTATTTTGCTACCCCGTCTTTGCTGTCAGTCGTGTAATAAAGAAGTTCACTAGTGTGGTTGCCTAATTGTATGTTTGTTATAGCTACTAATTATTAGCATTTTTGTTACTGATGGAATATACGCTCCCGCAGACAGGCGCGACGTGACTCCGGAAGAACAATTTCAATGAAGTTTTCATAGAAATTGTTACACCAGTGTTGCGTCGCGCATTTCTGCGGGAGTCTTAATAAAACAATATTTTTAGAATGAATCTTGTATGTAAGTACCTAAAATAATATTGCACAACTCAACATAAATTCTCTTTACCAAAATGTTTTCAAATATTTCGCGTCCTTATTTCAAAGCTTTTTATGAACTTGTATAATTTAACTGCTACTGATAAAAACTGCTTCTTTGATTACAAATCACTTTGTAACTTATTACCTATAAAAATGTGGAAGCTTGTAATTAGAACATGCCATAGGTAGGTACTCAAGTTGTTATTAGTCTGTAAGCTTTCTTTATTAAAATTAATTATTTAAAGTGTGTGTAAAATTCAATTATCAATTATTTATTGTACAGGTATACCTACTAGCGACCCGCCCTCCCTTAAGCGCGAGCCACACAGAAGAGACGTAAGCCGAGGACGGGACGCAGACGCAGCAATAGTATAATACAGATGAGAAAGCGACGCGCGTCTTGTCCTTACTGTACGTTTTGTGCCAGATCACGTTAGTAGATTTTGTATAAAGACTATATTGAAGATACGTGAAAGGGACGCCGCATCTGCGTCCCGTCCTCGTCTCTTCTGCATGGCCCGCGCCCTACATCAGACAGGCGATGTGGCGACATTGCCAAAATTTCGAGATTTGTCTGCTACTTAGGTATAACTTGGTTAAATATTTAATTATTTATGTCATAAACACTTTCTGTATCTTCAAATTCTCTAAGCTATCGTGTAAACCGCATCAAAATCCATTAGGACTTCAAATTATAGCTATAATTTATTATTACTTAATTATAATCAAATTCGTTTCGATTGATGATGTTTGACATTTTGAGACAGATACCTACGTGACGTGATATGCATTAGATGTCTCCTCGTTAGAATAACAAATGAATGTACAGTCGAACAAGCTATGCTTTTCCCAACTATATTGGGGACGGCTTCTTGTCTAATCAGATACAGCTGAATACCAGTATTTAACGTGGAGCGCCTGCCTATCTGATCTCCACAACCCAGCTACTGGGTAATATGATACCCTTTCCCTTTATGTTACTAAAGGGTATCGTATTATTCAGTAACTAGTCAGAACTCTGTCTGTCTGAGTCTGACTACCTGTAAGGACTGTCAAAAATCTGCAAACGACAACCGGGACCAACGGTTTAAGACTCAGATATATGCCAGTGACCTTGAGTGGTTAGCTTGCGTGTTCTCACGCAACGCGTCGTACGTTCAGCCAGTATAGGACTCGCCCATCAAGGAGCGCTGTCCCCAATTTGACGCATTATTAATTTATTATACTTACCTACACAAAACAAAAGGTATTTTAATAAAACGCGTATTGTAAAAGATTAATAATTAAGTTATCTTTAAATTGGTGAAGGTTTCAGAAAAATACGCTTGGTAGATTTTGCGCCATTCTGTTTTTTATCCGCGTTAGACATAACTTTACAAATTAATTTCACTATGTAATATAAACATATTCTAAACTATTCACATATTAAGTTATTGAGAAAATGCTCTAATTTAACATATATTTTTTTCAAATCATTAACACTACTCGTTTAGACGTGATCTTCAGTATAAAATCATTAAAAGTCGGTTATCGTCGCCTTAACGTGCTTTCCGAGGCACGGAGGGCCGAGGGGTCACGATAATGGATGGTCACCCATCCACGGAACGACCTCGGCAAGCGTAGCTTAACCTGCAATCGACACTTGCATTGCTCATATGTATGCTTCAAAAAATAATTATGCATACAATAAATATGAACATTTGCAGTGTAGTGGAAGACAATTGATGTTGAAGACACGTGTGGCGCCGGACGTGAAGAATAGCACCATCCTATTTCTACCCTTGGGTGTCGTAAAAGGCGACTAAAGGACGGCTCTTATGTACCAACGCTATAAGCTTAAAAAATTAATTACGCATACAATATATATGAACATTTGTAATGTAGTGGAAGAAAAATTGATGTTGAAGACACCGTGTGGTGCCAGACGTAAAGAATAGCACCATCCTATTTCTACCCTTGGGTGTTGTAAAAAGCGACTATATAAGGGACTTACTAGAGAATGTTGAGCAGCGTTCTGTATGCATTTTAACACCATACTGCAATCGCCAACCCGCCAGTCAAGCGTGGAGATTATGGTAAACCTCCCCTTTGGGGGAGGTCTATGTCCAGCAGTGGACGTCTTTCGGCCGAAATGATGAATGATGATGATAGAAGATAATTTAGGGCCTTAAACCAAAATAGCTTGTTCGTACTTAGTTTTTATTTTTAGTTACCTAAGTATGGAGTTGAAAACTTTTCACGTTCCCTCTATTTTGCGAGTGAAATAAATACGTTGATAATAACGTGTTGTTTCATTTATCCGCTAATTATCTAGCAGACAGCGATCAACCAACGAGGACAACTCAAAATGTGTTACCTCTGAATATCATAGTTTCATTTGATCGTAAATTATATACACTATACTTATCAAAAAACAATAGGCCCGTTTTGACTTTTAACTTGAATCGATTTATATAAACGTCGCGATTGACCATCGGGGCGTAACTAGTGAAGTACCCATACGACTCGGTACTCGATACTCACGATAAATCGATTCAAGTTAAATGTCAAAACGGGCCTATTATTTTTTGACAACTTTAGGAACTTACTTTTCGAAAAGAACCGTGGTAATTACGCTCGTTTATGATTATGTATGGATTAGTTCTAAAAGGTTTTGTTAAAATATCAGTCCTTATTGTATTCTGCGGTAATGTACCGCAGTCACGCCACCTGTAATAAATTTTCTTTGACCCCAAAATGTCAAGTCAGATAATCCATGACAAAATAAAACATACTTCATTTATTCTTCCTTACCGAAGTTATAAATTAAGAATTTTTTAGTTTACCGAACTAATAAATGAAGAATTGATTAGTTTATCGAACTCATAAATGAAGAATTTAGTTAAAATGTTCAATGAGAGACCAAATTCAGAATTTACACAATTTAATTCGTCATAGTAGGTATATAGAATTACGAGTTATCACAAAAATATACAACGTTACAAACAGTCATTGTCCCCGAAGAATATAAACATCCACTATCAACTAAATATGCTTACGTTATTAATTATACACCGTTCATTTTAAGATGACACATCTTTTGAAGAATCAATAATCGAATAGGTAACCAACACTCAATGTAAGTATTAAATACAACGTATAATATATATATTAATAATTCAGCATTCATCAAAGAAAGGATGGCTGGATGTGTGTGTGAGGAATGAAAAGCGATTGAATGATCGCGTGACGATTGACAGGGGGGGGAATGGGAGGAGAAAACGTGTTGCGATCATCATCATAAAATTAACAGAGTAACCGCCAGTTGCACGTAAGTCCATTCAATTTAATTCCCCATTAAAAGTAATACTGTCACTTTCTGATACGTTCCGTTAGATAAAGACAGCGTTACTTTTAATGGGGAATTAAATTTAATGGACTTACTTGCAACTAGCGGTGTATCATCATAACATTCTTTATTTAAATTCATATAGGTACACACTGAAATTTTACTGATCAATTATTTAAAAAAAAACACTTTATCTTTACACCGATGTCGTACCAAATTAGCCTCAGCGCGTATTAAAAATAGGATCATAGGCCTCCGGACTATAAGCGCCCAGGTACTTTTTCGCGCACATACGGAATTAAAATAAAAATACAGTGCAAAAATGACAATATAAGTAGGGTAAAGCGAGACTTGCCTCCTAAGGCGTGGTGCACACTTGTTCGGCAAACAGCCGGACGTCAAAATCGAATATAAAAGTAGTAACCGCTTCGGGTGGGCTTTGTTAAATACAACAAGTGCCGAATCAAATGTGCCGACCGACTTGCAGCTTAAGACGCAGATATATATATATAGCCAGTGACCTTGAGTGGTTAGTTTGCGTGTTCTGTACTGAGATCACGCAACGCGTCGTAATTTCAGCCAGTAATACGACTCGCCCATCAAGGAGCGCTGTCCCCAATTTGGCGCATTATTAATTTATTATACACAAAAAAAGGTATTTTAATAAAACGCGTATACTAAAAGATCAATAATTAAATTATCTATAAATTGGTGAAGGTTTCAGAAAAATAGGTTTGGTAGATTTTGGAGCATTCTCAGATTTTTGTCCGCGTTAGACATAACTTTACAAATTAATTTCACTAAGTAATAGAAACAAATCTAAAATATTCACATATTAAGTTATTGAGAAAACGCTCTAATTTAACATATATTTTTTTCAAATCATTAACTCTACTCGTTTAGACGTGATCTTCAGTATAAAATCATTAAAAGTCGGTTATGGTCCCCTTAAGAGGGGCGCGATGGATGCGTAGTTCATACAAACGTAATACCAAAATAATTAGTAAATCAAACATATTCTTAAGATACTCGTAGTGTGTCTTTATTCCGATTGGAATACAGAATATCTAGGTTCCCAAATATATATTTTGAAGGGACACTGATTTAAACATGAGTTATGAGAATAAGTTTTCCATAGAAATTTTTAATTCCTCATATCTTGTCTTTATATCATTGTCCTTTCAAAATATTTTTTTGGGAACCTAGATGTTCTGTAATCCAATCGAAATAGGTACTACATACAGGGTTCTGAACATCACTTTTTTTCTTATAATTACAGCTTCTAAGTTACTTTAGGATAGTTTATCTTTTTGTCAGTTTGTCATTTGATCGGCGCAGCGCTTCGGCTGAATTTGGCATACAGTGGCAAATTATCCAAGGCTGAAGCCACACAAGCAGATGCTTCGCTAACTGCCTGTAGCAACACTACGTGCTAGGTGACACGCTCTAATACTAAAGCCAACGAGACGAGATAAATTTCATGCTTTGGGATTAAAAGCTTTATCTTAATTACGTCTGGTTCAGTTTCCATTGCAACTATATTTATTTTATAGCAATCGTTTTTTCATTCAAAAATCAACTTAGATTACTTGAGTTTAAAGTTGATATCTGTGTAAGTTGCAATTTTATGTATTTATCTCGTATCGTTGGCCTGAGTATAGCGTACCAACGCATTATTTTATATTATATGGAATATACTTTACTGTCCACCAACATTATGCACACCATGACACCGTGTCCTGCATGTGGCTTCAGCCTAAAATATATTGCAAATGCTATAACATTCGGTACGCTTCCCTTTTAGGCTAACACATAAGAATACAATAATATATAAATACTATTTTATTTTCTTGATATTTTAATAATTTTTCACATCGATATTTCTATTAACATTGTAAGTATTAAGTATAATATTGTAATAAATACAATTTCAGGGTTTATAAAAATTAAAAACAAAAAATTTATAAAAATTTAAGAGATTCGAACTTGATAAAATTAAAATAAATACAACTCATTTTATACATATGAAGAGTTTTACATAAATTTTCGAAAATATTTTTAAATGCTTGAACGCTCATAGCTTTAAAAATTAAAAATCACTTAAACTTACACCTAACGTTCAGACATTAAAGTTTTACATGTATAAAAGTTATTTATAAAGCTAACTACACCTTTACCATAGGAGGTGCCACTTCAAATTTTTGTATCGTGTCTATGGTTTCCCGTTAAAAAGGTCAAATATAAATAAATTAAACGGCAAAGCTTCACACACGCGATGGATATCCATATCTAAACATAATAAAACAATAAACATGACGTTTATTGTATTGTCAATTTTGCATAAACGATTTTAAAATACCTATAAGCTCAGTGCAAATCTCGTGAGAGCTTCCAGCAGAGTAATTGCGTAGAGATAAACTACGATAACATGCCTCCCAATTACTGTTTCAATGTCTGTAGTCACATCCTTACGAATAAATCAAATCCGTGGATTTATTTTTGTTTTGACGGCCCTCTCAGTACGCACACATGCGTTGTGAGTCTTGGTGGCGCTTTGTAAATGCTTTCAAACGTTTTGAGCTTTGGAGGGGCGTGCCATGTCATCGTAGTTAATCTCTAACGGCCGAATCCAATAACTTATTTTCAGTTAAAGACAGATCGCTATTGATGATAGACAGTATAATCATATCTATGCTCGGATGGCGTCTCACAATCATTGATAAAGGCTATCTATCTAACGAAAACAATAAGTAGGTTTATCTACTTCGCCCTCCCGTGCGTTCCATTACAACCAACATCACTTTAAAAAACAACATGTGTAATTAGGGTTATATTAAAACTTCTTTGTTTCTTACTTCTAAATAAGTTACTGGTATAATTCTGTAGAGCCATATTTGTTATGGCCGCGAATCTAAATACAACCTGTTACTGACCTGCAAATTGCAAAAAACGTAACAAAATTTGAATTTCGCGGGCTACCTTAGCGCATTAATGTTGTTTTTTTTTTTAACTTAAATTCATGTTGGAATAGTGCTTGCGGGGGGGTGTTAGTAAGGGGGGGGGTTAAATTTCTGTTATTTTTTGCCTACGGCGCACCGTTTTGGGGTATTTTAATTAATTTTTTTTTTGATTACTTTAAATATAAAAAAACATCTATGATCATTATTGCAAGTACTAAAGAGTTAATTTTAGCTTGGCTACTTTACGTTTATCCCTGCAATTCGGGGAATAGCCAAATCTGCCATCTGTAGTACTGTCCTGTCAAACAAATCGTATATTGGGACGCATACTTTGGCATTTTCATACAAATAGATATCTGATGTAGGCGATACACCCTTCCATCAGTAGATAGCGTGGGCCGGTAGATTAAGAGATTATTGGAACGTTAAAACCATCGATAGATATATTTTTATATCTCCAGTAGGCCGAAACTGGTGATATATAGGTTATTGGGTTCGGCCGTAACACACTATCAGTAGCAATGGGTTTAATTCTGATAGTTCAACAACATTCGTTGCGTTAGGTTGTTGAGCAGACAATTTTTTCTAATATAATATGAAGCAATGGTTTAATACTTCAAAATCATTCAGATTGTGATTGATATGTTATGTTGGTATGTTATGCAATTAGGCCCGGCTCCCATTAGCGGCACGGCATGGCAAAGTATTTTTAGGCGACGATAAAAAATATAACTTAATAGTATGGAAATAAAGTTGAAATTTCAATGTTAATAGAATGTTAGCATACCGCAGTATTGTTTTTGTACTTACGACCGTTGATATTGAAATTGCAACTTTATTTCGATACTACTAAGTTATATTTTTACAGTCGCCTAAAAAATACTTTGCCATGCCGTGCCGCCAATGGGCGTCGGACCTAAGGGTGCAGATTTTTCTAACATGAAATCTCACATTCGCATGGCCAAAAGGCAAAATATGGGCATTATATGACTTTTGCTTCTATTCAAGAGTGGCACCTTTAGCGCCTGCGCAAACGATCAATTAAACTGCTTTACATAATACGACAGTTTATTTTAGATTTCGATCTTTTGCGCAGGCGCAATCAAAACATCTACGTAACTAATTACACTTACATCAAACAGCCTATTGTTTGGCCAAAAATCGACTACGTATCTTATAGTTCATTAAACAACAAACATTTTACGAGCTTTAGCTCAATGTATCTAACATTAGAGAGTCGATTTGATATAGTTTCGTAAAAAAAAAACAATAGATCTAAAGTTGAGCTTTGCTTTATTGTCAAACTTAATAATACTATCAACTCCTAAGAAAAACAAATAAGACTCCTTTATCACCTGTCATCAACATTTTGGCACTAACATCTTAGCACTTCAATATGTTACGTATTTACAAAAAAACAAGCCATGGAGCCATGGAGCCATTTTAGGATTTTTAACTTTATTCCAACAACGGTAAAATTCTTACTAAAAAAAACTGACAGCTAGAACCGAACCAAGTTGTCAGTTTTGTATTTAGAAATGTACAATACGGCCGATGAATTGTGGCCGGTCCGAACTTTGAGCAGAAGGCGCAATAACATTTTTTTGGGAACCAAATGTAGGCGTCCAAGCAAAATGAGTCCAGTAGTGGGGTATTGAGTTAAGACTACATTCGGTATCTAGAATAGTAAATTGATAATAAGGATTAAACAAATATTCATTATCTGGCACATGTTTTTTTATCAGACATTTGAAGTTAAAACTCTGAAAAAGCTTGATATGAGAAAAAGCATTTTCAAATTTGACATGCCTATGGTACTTTTTTACTAAACTTTTCTCTTAAATTTTCTGGTACTTAGAAACATATTAAAGTCATTTACTATATGAACTTGTAGATAATTGAGCATTTAATTAATAATCAATTAAATCGCGAAATGCATTTTTTTCACCCAACTTTACAAAACTGCGTACAGTAGTACCCAATTGATATGGCTTACCGATGTACCTGCGCAGAAGGTGAATTTTAAAAGTGCGGGAAATGCTATTGACCAATCGGCACGCTCCACGCACCGCGGTTCTTTTTCCTGTACCGCTATTGGTCGGCAGCTGCCGCCATGTTAGCGCGCGCCGCGTGGCATGTTTGTCAGCCGCCATACTTCTGATCGAGTGCACGCTAGCAGCTCCAGTGTATTACGAACCTTATAATAGTGACCTAAGGTTGATTGTAAGTTTTAAGCATTCTTTCGTTAAACTTCGGGGCCATACTTTCTTTTCTGTGCGAACGAAGATTCACGACGCGCCTTATCAATTGGGTACCACTGTAAGTACCTATATCTCGGAAACTTTGGACGCCCACAAATGCTGACATGAGGTGAGTGAGAGAACATGCGGTAAATTTTCATAATTTATCGGCCATATTGGACCTATTTCAATCACATTTTACGTTGTTATTACAAAACACCGACTCGATAGTCTAAAACAAAGGTCTTCAAACCGCGGCCGCGCCGCTTAGCAAAATTAAATTAGTTTTATTTTCTTTTATTTACGATGGGTTTGCTTTTGACCTTAATCTAGGGCAGAGATGACAGAGACAAAGTCGACGATGGAGTGAGCTTACCCAGAAGTGCCTGATTTATTACTATTCATGTCTAGACGTTAAAACAGACAGGTACTTACACTAACGCGTGAAACCAGTTTGAAAATTGCAACACTAATGGGGCAGATATTGATAAATTATTTAAGACTACACAGACAATGTCAACCATCTCATTGATTAATTTTATTAGTCAAATTTCCTGTTTAAGCCTTGTAAAATTGTATAATAAATAACTGCAATTATTGTTGTTTTTTAATTACTTAGGTACCTACTTGTTTACAATCTGAATTGAATACAATCAATTTCCCTTCTGTAGAGGCCCGTCGAACCAAAATCAAAGTATTCTCGGCCCTTGACTTCAAAAAGGTTGAAGACCCCTGGTCTAAACCATGTAAGAAAAACCTTGTTTTGTAATAAAACCTTGTTTGTTTCTTAGCGTGCTAGCTGGTAACATATTGAACGTGCTATTTTAAAATACCCTCATTAAATATACGCGGCTAACAGCTACTGAAATGCGACTGCCGAACACAGTTGCCAAACCATGGTTCTTAAACAGTTTTGAAATGTACACACGGCTACACATCAAGCTATACATTTCCAGTATAAGCTGATCTCGCATTGTGTAGGATTTCCGTACAATAAGAGTTCAGCGTATACTGGAAATGTATAGCTTGATGTGTAGCCGTGTGTACCTGTGATCCTTGCAATTTTTTTTTTAGGGTTGACGTTATTGACTAAGTTTTTGGCGTTAAGCTCGGAAATTCTACAGAAAAAATTTAGTATATCTTTCAGATTTCCCTTTTTCCTCATTAATGTTATGCTCAGCATACCTAGTTAAAGAAATTCTTTTAGAACCACCGGGGTCGTATACCTAGCCATTCTTATGAGCATTTTAATAAGTCACTTCCTTCAATAGGTATCTATTCACTCTTTTTAATCTTCTTTGTTTAATTTTTTATTCATATCTGTAGGACGTGCAATCATTTAGTTCACATTTTATCTCCCTCATTATTCCTTTCAAATAAATTTTTAGAGATCAAATCGTCTTTGTACAGGAAAAGCCAATTTCAAAAATAGAATCTTTAGTTGCGCAGATCCAGATGAGTTTTGATTGGCTCGCGACGTAGCCAATAGAAATGCAGTATTCGAATAATAATTAGAAACAGAGTTATTGAAACAAGAACATATTAAATATAAAAGTATTTTAAAGAATATTATGAAATGTACAAGTATTAGATTCTAGGACTTGCAAAAGGAGACAAATGCCAAAATATCATAAAATCAGTTTCAGTAAAAAAAAGTGCAACACTTAATAGGAGTTTTAGAACATTGGCCATGAAGAGACAATTTAATAAAATTGTCGTAAGAATGAACTAAAACTGAGTAAGTATAGCTAATTTATAAAAATGTTAAATACTTTGGGAAGACTAGTTCAGTCGGGGTACAGTAGATTGGCCTCCCTGCCGCAGCGCTCCTGAAAAACATTAAGACATTAAGAATACAAATGTCCTACAGTGACTTGAACTTTACGATATTTACACACAAAAAAAGAGAAAAAAAAGTTTTTTGCAGAAACTTGTAGGTACACACGGCTAGATGTCAAACTATAATTTCCAGTATACGCTGACCTCTCATTGTACGGAATTCCTATACAATACGAGATCAGCTTATACTGGTAATGTATAGTTTGACATCTAGCCGTGTGTACCTACAAGTTTCTGCAAAAAACTTTTTCAACAACTTTTACAGTAAATCTTTACATATTATACTACGCTTATAAAGTTGTGGGTACTTTGTTGATGAGTTGGTTTTTGAACGATTCATTTGTTCATGAGCTATCAGAAAAGTATCTGATTAAGGGGGATGCGCTAAGGTAGCCTGCAAAATTCAAATTTTATTAAGTTTTTTGCAATTTGCAGGTCAGTAACTCTCTCAAAAAAACCTACTGAATGATTATTTCTGAAATAATCATTCAGTAGGATTTTTTGAACTTAGGGAGTTGTAATGCTGATTCGAATGATTATAATTCTGTAAAGCCATATTGGTTATGGCCGCGAATCATAATAAGATCAACATAAAACCTGTTACTGACCTGAAAATTGCAAAAAACGTTGGAAAATTTGAATTTTGCGGGCTACCTTAGCGCATCCCCCTTAACGTCCAAAGCAGAGAACATTTCTCACAATTAGCAGTTTATGGTTGAGAGGGAAAAAACTGAAAAGTTCTATATCTCGAAAGCAACCCGTTTTGGACACCAAGTTATCGGGTCAAAAATGATGCAAATTAGCTCTAGTATCAACCATTTCAAGGAATGCACCCAATCACCAATCACCCGTGCTGTTTTTATAGAAAACAGCACGGGTTGACCGATAAGGTTAAGCTACGATTGCCGGGGACGGTCCGTGGATGGGTGATCATCTATTATACACCGTGCCGGTTTAATGGCGACATTAATATACACACTTATACGGTTTCGAGTTTTCGTTTTATTAAGATATTTTAATTTAAATAAACGTTATTATTTATTTACAGTTTACTAAAATAGCATCTTGGAGCAACCTGTACTTAAAGAACTGTAGCGCAGAGGTCATTTGCCGGGGTCACGGATCATAACATAGCATCAATGAAATTAAAGAGAATATTTAATTTCATTAAACGTTATTGTATATTGATTTATTTACAATTTTCTAAAATAGCATCTTGGGGCAACCTGTAGTAAAAGAACTGTATAGTAGAGGTGCTATACAGTTCTTTAACTATAGGTTGCTTTAATGAAATTTAAAATATTACGTTTAATGAAATTAAAATATCTTAATAAAACTTAAAGGCGAAACCGTATACGTGTGTTAAATTAATGTCGCCACCAAAGCGCCACGCTGTATTAGTGGACTTTTAAGAGTATGGAGCGATATTTCATATTTTCATACAGTAATATATTTGAGACGTTGCCAATATTTAGAATGCACGCTCTTAAGAGGGCGTACAACGGTCCACTAGCGCCACTTCCCTCGGTAAGTGTGTCTAGAATTTTGTAATACCTTTTATAAAGTTTCATATTGGGACACGAAGCAACAAAATACGATAAGAATAAAGAAAAGCGGCCACATTCCTCTAGATCGTATTTTGTTGCTTCGTGCTTCAATATGAAACTTTATAAAAGGTATTAGAAAATTCTAGACACACTTACCGAGGGCCCTACTAGCCGTTATTCATAATTCCTTCTCAGCCACGAGATAATACTTTTTTAAAGGAGTGGCGCTAGTGGACCGTTGTACGCCCTCTTAACTTCCCAACTGTCATTTGTTACCTGATGCTCGCTGATAAGGTAGACGGGCAGTGACTGCGCGCAGAACTCGCACGGGATGACGGGCTCGGGCTCCTGCACCGGCGCGACCGGGAGCGCGGCAGGGAGCGCGGCCGCACCCACCGGGGACGTGCTGCGCGGCCGAAGCTGCGCCAGGTCGGGCCGGCAGCCAGTCTGCCGAGGGAACAGGTTCGTTGTTCACGCTTACAAGGTGTGAATCATAGTCCTCGCCAGGGGACGCGGCGCGGGACGACACCGAGGCAGCAGGCTGGCGACTCCCGCAATCCACTCCACTACCGAACACGGTCATCGACGCGCGCACATTCCTACTTGTTGTCCAAAGTTTTAATTCAACATTATACTATCTTAGAACCAATATTATAAGTGTATATAGTTCACTTTACTTTCATTTAATTACAACCTTTAGTTAGGTCCTTAACATTCGTATATGTCGGCGTGAACAAATTATAACGTAAAACGGAACGCAATGATTAATGACATGATCGCCCCACTCAATGAATCAGCATGTCGATTCTATAACAATCTCACCATGAGTACTTGTGAAGTGACCGTGGAGTGAGCTGTCAGTGTCATCCCATCTGATGCTAGGGATGGACCAAGGATTACATTTACAATCATAATCGAGATTTTAATAATATTTTGTATACTTTTCTGTTAATCGTTTTATATTATTTCTAAGCTAGTATTTAAGTGTCTAAACATGTTTAAGGACTAGTCTAAAAAAAAATGGAAAAAAACAAAATTGAGTTTCTGACTGAATTTCTGTTTTGCTATTTTATTTAAAAACCTCCTAATTAGTAATGTTTAGACACTTAAATACTAGCTTTGAAATAATATAAAGATCAACAGAATAAGTATAAAAAATATTATTAAAATCACGATTATGATTGTAAATGTAATGCTTGGTCAATCCCTAGCATCAGTGAGATGACACTGACAGCTCACTCCACGCAAGATTTCACGGTGAGACGGTTTACAGAATAGCACTACAGCTGAGTTGTGGAAGAGCCAGCCAAGCGGCCCAGGATTAGGACTTGACACGAATCTACAATATACTATAAGTGTGGCAAGACTGGGCATTATCAACCAGTCTGCAACAAAGCAAATGACAAGAAAAACGACCCAAAGCCATTACTGAGCGAAAGTACAAGTAGAGAGTCTGCAAATCGAACGGAACGTCCAAACCACAAATGCAATTATTGTAAGTTCCCAGGGCCTCAAGTCTGCTATTACAATAGTGTCAGAATGGTCGATCATTGATTTCATAATTGTTGATTTTGACAAGTTTGGTAATCTACTATTATAATGGCGTCATTATGACTTTCCAATGGTCGGCCACTGACACTACATTGAAAGAAATTGCATTTATTGGTAATCTCGTACATAATGACAAATGAATGACATTTCTACTAATGGGTTTTATAATAATGGCAATACGACATTATAATAACACAATTCTATTACGAGAACATGGACCGACCAATGATCGACCAGCAGATTACGAACTTTTAGCAAAATGACAATGGCATGACAATGGGATCGTGTTGGAATGACTGAATTTATAAAAATAGCAGACTTGGGCCCCGGTCACATTGAAGATAGCTGAAATTTCAATATAGCACGAGAACACGACGAGATACTCACCGCAATGAACATTGCTATTGATAAGCATAAATTTCCTATAGTATTAACAGGTGGATATCCTAGGAGGGGACGCCCTAGGACTGCCTAGGAGGACATCATCATGATCGTTTCAGCCGAAAGACCTAGGCCTCCCCCAAAAGGGTCCATAATCGCCATGCTTGGCAGGCGGGTTGGCGATCGCAGTATGGTGTTAAAATGCATAGAGAACGCTGCTGCCCATTCTCTAGTAAGTCCCTTAGCCACCTTTTACGACACCCACGGGAAGAGATGGGGTGGTGCTATTCTTTACGTCCGGCATCACAAGACAACTAGGAGGACATATAGCGAAATGTCTTATTTAAAAAAAGATAACTGGAAATCTCTGTTTCTATGGAAAATTTAAAATCGGTTTTTGGCTTTAACAATATTTTACGAAAATGTTCTTTACTAACTTTTTAGACCTTTGTATCCTGCTTATGCGTATAGTTTCATTAAAATCGGTTAAGTCATTTCGAAAAACAAGGGCTTGAAAGTTTGTATGAAATTCCGTAAGGTGTAAACGTTCTTTTTTTTTTCTTTTTTTTGTTTTCTTCTGGCTTCGCACGGTTTGTGCATTTAGCCAATGTCACGTTTTAGTTCTTGTATAGTATTGATGAAATGAATTATAAATGCATGATGATGATATCCCCGCCCACTCCCCTTGAGTTTCAGTAAAGATGTGGCACTTTACTGAGACCTCACGCGGACTTCTTGAGAGAACTTGAAGCGAACTTGCACTGTTTTGTTTCATTTGCCTACACTAATGCCCGTTCACAAACACTTAATGGTTAATAATCCACCATTATTACACATTAATATTCGGCTAAACACAAATTTTGGAAAATTAAACAAACTGCTGAACATGACGCTTCACTTTCCCGCCAAGAAGTCCGTAAACGTTCTTAAGAAAATTATTTTAAATGTATTGTGTCTTTCGGGTAATGCAGGCGTGATGTTAATAAAATAAGGTGGTATTACCTGATGCTGCACGAGGTTGTGTGCCGGTATGAGTGAGTTACAGAACTCGCATGGAAGTCGCACGTCTTCGTTAGCGGGCGAAGCACGGCCGCCGGGTTCGTTCCTAAAACACGTGTTAATATCTTTGAATATCATAAAGTCTGACCACCCGTCTTGCCAAGGAGTATCGTGTTACCCAGGAACCGGGTTGTGGAGGTCAGATAGGCAGGCAGTCCATGTAAAATCTTGGGGCTCTTTCATCATCATGATCATTTCAGCCGAAAGACGTCCACTGCTGGACATAGGCCTCCCCCAAAGGGAAGGGTTTGCCATAATCGCCACGCTTGGCAGTCGGGTTGGCGATTGCAGTATGGTGTTAAAATGCATAGAGAACGCTGCTGCCCATTCTCTGGTAAGTCCCTTAGTCGCCTTTTACGACACCCACGGGAAGAAACCCACGGGGCTATTTTATGAAGTATTAATGTCATCACGTTTCCGTTGCGAAAAAGGGATGGTGCTATCGATCATGTATAGCTCCGCCTCTCTAATTGAAAAATTGTAGCAATATTACTTCAAGATACGGGTATCGTGTTACCCAGTGACTGGGTTGTAGAGGTCAGACAGGCAGTCACTCTATGTTAAAAAAAACGGTCAAGAGCGAGTGGGACACGCGCACCGAGGGTTCCGTACGATTATATGATGTTGATGATTTCTGAAAAACTGTGCTATTTAGAGACATCGTTTTATTTTTCCTGTAATCTTTACATATGCTTCTATCATATGGAATAATTTCAGATATTTATATCTGCAAACTTCGGAGATAAGGGGGGGGGGGGTTTTACCTTTTTCATCAAAAGTCGGAATCTATGCTGCATTAAAAAAAAAGATGTTTGAGAATGTGCAAACAGCGCTCTTTCATATGATACCCCACATGCCCCTTAGTAGCCCCACTTCAAATTTTTAAGACCCCCTTTCAGTCCCTTTTGCAAAAAATATATATATTTTTTATTTCTTTCTTGCTTGCAAAATAGTTGGGAAAACGTCATCTAAAACCATTCGAAATTTCAAGTTGATAGCATTAGTAGTTCTTGAGATATCAACGTGTGACAGACAGACAGACAGACACTCAGTTGCAGAACCGATCTTAAATTTTAAAGACTACATTAAACACTAATGTAGCATTAAATCATTGCACAAACCCATTTTTTATTTTATTTTAATGCTCCATTAAATTTAATTAATGAAATGTCAAACCTAATGAAACCGGCCATTTTGAACACTTTTACGTTGCACGTAACTTCATTAGCGCCCATTAGCAGGTGGTGAACTTTAAGTTTGACATTTCAGATTTTTTCATTTTAATGGGCCGAAAAGCATCCATTAAGAGCAACATTAGTGTTTTCTACGGTACTTGAATGCATTTCTGTAATTGAAAGACGTCTTTAACCAGTCTTTCGTCATTATCTGATTTTTATTTAGTAGATTTACCTCGCCGTCGAATCCCAGACTGACACTCAGTTGCAGAAACGATCTTTAAATTTTAAAGACTATATTAAACACTAATGTAGCATTAAATCATTGCACAAAACCATTTTTTATTTTATTTTAATGCTCCATTAAATTTAACTAATGAAATGTCAAACCTAATGAAACCGGCCATTTTAAACACTTTTACGTTGCACGTAACTTCATTAGCGCCCATTAGCAGGTGGTGAACTTTAAGTATGACATTTCAGATTTTTTAATTTTAATGGGCCGAAAAGCATCCATTAAAGAGCAACATTAGTGTTTTCTACGGTACTTGAATGCATTTCTGTAATTGAAAGATGTCTTTAACCAGTCTTTCGTCATTATCTGATTCTTATTTAGTAGATTTACCTCGCCGTCGAATCCCAGACCGAGTGAATTTATTTTTAAAACATGATGGAGAAGAGTTTCGTGTAAGGTATAGAATTTCCAAGGAGGCAGTTCTTCAAATTTGTAACCTACTTGATTAAGATTTTGAACCAGTGACGCAAAGAAATAAATCCATTAATGGCCTGACACAGCTTTAACACGTTTCCTGTCCCAATACAAAAATGCAAAATTGACCGACAAGTCCAATAGGATTTTTTTATTAATTTCCCCGAGTTGCCTGGATTTATTTAATTGTTCCGGCGTTTTTCTTTACTTTATGATCGTCAGCACGTCCAATGCAGAAACAGTACAGTTCCAGCACGTCCAGTGGAATTATTCGCCTTAGAAGTTGTATATGTCTCCTGACGCACATATAGCTCAGGAGCGTATTAGTGCCTTTCAAGCGCACGTTTCCTGAACCATAGGTGGCTCTGTGGACAGTGAAAGTGTTAATATGTTTGAGATTTTTCGCCACTGGATATTTCCAGCAAGTATTGGGTGATTTATTAAACATAAATAAATCAACAGTTTTTCGGAAACAGGTTGGGTCGGGTTGTTTGTCAGTTTGTTTATACAAAAAGTATCCCGTGAACTAGTAAAATTAAGCCACCTCAATATTAAAATGCCAGACCGGACGGAACTACGTAGAGTTGCAGAAGGTTTTTATGAAATTGATGTATTTCCACGTATGGCAGGAGCTCTAGACTGCACACATGTTAAAATTATTAGAATAAGGGGGATGCGCTAAGGTAGCCCACGAAATTCAAACTTTATTACGTTTTTTGTAATTTGCAGGTCAGTAAAGGCTTCTACATACCAGCGCGACTTGTCGCGCGACGCGACACGGCACAAAGGCTCCGCGTGTCGCGGGACGAGCGGTGCCTTTGTGTCGCGTCGCGTCGCGCGACTAGTCGCCCCGGTATGTAGAAACCTTAACACGTTGTATGTTGATCTAATTATGATTCGCGGCCATGACCAATATGGCTTTACAGAATTATAATCATTAGAATATGAATCAGAAGTATAAAATTTGCAAAAAACGTTGGTAATTTTGAATTTCGCGGGCTACCTTAGCGCATCCACCTTAAACCAGATTATTTAAACTAGATTAAACCACAAAGTACACTGAATACACATAAATCAACTACATTTACTTTATTTTATGCTAAAATTGTGGTGTACTTGTACGTACGGATAATAACAGAACGCAAATGTTCACTCTTTTCGTTCAATATGGTAATTTGTTCCTGGCAATATTGTTTAAAGTCTTCTTTAACTAAAGTGGCATTAAAAATGTCTAATGCCATCTAAAATTTGTTTGTGCAACTTCATTAAAGTAATGAATTTATTAGCGATAATGCTGCTTTATGTAATGAAGTGTTAATGGTGAGCTTTCTGCAACTGAGTGTCAGTGAATTTATTTTTACGAGTAAAACATAATGGAGAAGAGTTTCGTGTAAGGTATAGAATTTCCAAGGAGGCAGTTCTTCAAATTTGTAACCTACTTGATTGAGATTTAGAACCAGTGACGCAAAGAAATAAATCCATTAATGGCCAGACACAGCTTTTAATATGTTTGAGATTTTTCGCCACTGGATCAGCAAGTATTGGGTGATTTAATAAACATAAAAAGTCAACAGTTTGTCGGAAACCGGTTGGGTCGGGTTGTTTGTCCGTTTATTTATACAAAAAGTATCCCGTGAACTAGCAAAATTAAGCCACCTCTATACTCGTATTATTATTAAAATGCCAGACCGGACGGAACTACGTAGAGTTGCAGAAGGTTTTTATGAAATTTATGGATTTCCACGTGTGGCAGGAGCTCTAGACTGCACACATGTTAAAATTATTAGATTAAAGGGAGATGCGCTAAGGTAGCCCGCGAAATTCAAATTTTATTACGTTTTTTGCAATTTGCAGGTCAGTAACACGTTCTATGTTGATCTAATTATGATTCGCGGTCATAACCAATATGGCTTTACAGAATTATAATCATTAGAATCGGCAATACAACTAACTCTCTTCCTACTGAATGATTATTTCAGAAATAATCATTCAGTAGGATTTTTTTAAATTAGGGAGTTGTAATGCTAATTCGAATGATTATAATTCTGTAAAGCTATATTGGTTATGGCCGCAAATCATAATTAGATCAACATAAAACCTGTAACTGACCTGATAATTGCAAAAAACGTTGGTAAATTTGAATTTCGCGGGCTACTTAGCGCATCTCTCTAAACCAGATTATTTAAACTAGATTAAACTACAGAGTACACTGAATACACATAAATCAACTACATTTACTTTATTTTATGCTAAAATTGTGGTGTACTTATATGTACGGATAATAACAGAACGCAAATGTTCACTCTTTTCGTTCAATATGGTAATTTGTTCCTGGCAATATTGTTTAAAGTCTTCTTTAACTAAAGTGGCATTAAAAATGTCTAATGCTATCTAAAATTTGTTTGTGCAACTTCATTAAAGTAATGAATTCATTAGCGATAATGCTGCTTTATGTAATGAAGTGTTAATGGTGAGCTTTCTGCAACTGAGTGAGACAGACTTAGTCTCACCATAAGAGTTCCTTTTTACCATTTTGGTACAGAACCCTAAAAATGGTATTCAGCTGTAACCGGTTAAACTGCAAATGAACCTCCTTTTCCCAAATATATTGGGAAAAGGCTTCTTTTTCGTTTACACCAAAAATACGAACTGTTCAGAACGTTGAGTCGTTGAGTTTGCACAGTTTGGAAAAAGCAAAGTCAGCACAAAATACACTTACCCGTTGTTATTATTGTTGTTGTTTGCATTGGCGCTGATGTTCGGATTGGAATGGTATGGAGCAGTCACCTGAAAAACATACTGTAAGGTATTGTGAACTATTGTGTCTCCTTTTGTTATTCAGTAATGTGGGTATGCGCTAATGAATAAACCAGTCAGCTATCCATCTCCGTGTTTAATTGACGTCCCATTTGGCGACGAGAAATTCGAATTCTAATTGCGTGTAAAATTGTTATTAACAATGCCGATCGGTCGACTAGAACCATTTGATATTAACTCGAAGCTGTGGCCGTCGTATATTCGCCGTGTCAAACAGTATATAATACTTAATGATATAAAAGATAATATGTGTGTGCCGTTGTTAATTACTGTTGTGGGTGAAACTACATACTCGTTAATGTGCGATCTATGTGCTCCGGCGGATCCAGAGACAAAGAAATTTGACGACTTGGTACGTTTGGTGACCGATCATCTAGAACCTCAGAGATCGGAGATTGCCGAGCGCCACATTTTTCGCCTACGTAGACAACGTGTTGGGGAATCTATGACGGACTACCTCCAAGATTTAAAGCATCTCGCGACTACGTGTAACTTTGGTACAATGCTAGAAGAAAACCTTCGCGACCAATTTGTTTCGGGACTATCCAACAGCGCGATGCGATCGCGAATTTTTGCTGAGAAAAATATTAAATACAAGGAGGCGGTGGAGCTGGCTCTGGCGTTAGAGGCCGCAGAGAGGCACGCGGAGGTGAGCGCGGCGACCGCCGCCGCAGCCACGACCTCAGGTACAGGTGGCGACGCGGGCGAAGGCCTGCATAGGACCGACGCGGGCCGCGCACGCGGTGGCGGCGCGCGCCGGCCGGGGCGCAATACAGGCGCTAGGGCTGACGGTGCGGCGCCGGCGACGGGGGGGCACCCCTGCGGTGCCGGCGCAGGCCGCGTCTACTCAACAGTGCTGGCGGTGTGGAAAGCCGCATCGGCCGGAAAGATGTCGGTACATCAATTACAACTGTGATGAGTGTAACCAAGGCAAAACTGCGTAAGTGAAGATATCTCAGGGGATGAGGATTTGTTCAGCATCGAATTGGCGTCTAAAGGTAACAAACCTTACTTTATAAACGTGAACATGGACAGTTACGATATTAAATGTGAAGTCGACACTGGAAGTCGCATTTCCGCGATTAGTGAAGACTTTTATAAACAGATGTTTCCAAACAAAACAATACAGTCGGATAATCTAATGTTACGGTGTTATGCAGGTACGCGGATCGAGTCATTAGGTTATATATTGGTCAATGTTAAACTTGGTAATGTTACGGCAAACAATTTGTCATGTTATATTATTAAAAATGGTGGACGCCCATTATTAGGTAGGGATTGGTTAAAGTCGGTCAATATCAAACAAATCAATTTCAATGATATTATTGCTGATCCATGTATTGGTAAATGAGCCCGTGTACGTGCGGGCGCGCCCCGTGCCGCTGGCACTCCGCGCGCGTGTCGAGCGCGAGCTCGAGCGGCTGGAGGCCGAGGGCACAATCTACCGGGTCGAGCACTCGGATTACGGCACACCCATCGTGCCGGTTATCAAGGCGAACGGTGATATTGGAATATGTGGCGATTATAAAGTTACCATCAATCCAAAACTTAAACGTGAATTTTACCCACTCCCACGCATCGAAGAGTTGTTTGCCATTTTAAGTGGGGGAAGGGAATTTACCACAATTGATTTAACCCATGCATATCAGCAGACGATGTTGACGGATGATTCACAACTGTGTACAGCTATTACTACACACATCGGTACATTTGTTTATCGCCGTACGCCATTCGGATTATCTTGCATTCCGGAAAATTTTCAAAAATTGATGGAGAAGACATTGCGCGGCGTGCGTGGCACGGTGGTGTTTCTTGATGATATTTGTGTGACGGGGGCTTCGAGAGCAGAACATTTGGTTAACTTAAGACAAGTATTGGTGAGATTAAGAGATATGGGTTTGACCGTTAAACTCAGCAAATGTTGTTTTCTACAAGCGACCGTAAAATATCTCGGGTTTATTATTGACCAAAATGGTCTGCGCCCGGATCCTCAGAAGGTGGAGGCTATTGTGCAGGCACCAACACCGATCGATATCACACAGTTAAGAAGCTTCTTAGGTTTACTTAATTATTATGGCAAATTTATTCCTAAATTAAGTATTTTATTACATCCGTTGCATGAACTTTTGAAAAAGGGTCTCAGTTGGAATTGGAGTAATGAGTGCGATGAGGCTTTTAAGGAAGCGAAGCGTGTCCTATCAGGTGAGAGGGTACTAGCACATTATGAGGAGGGGCGGCCCGTAGTGCTATCGGTGGACAGCAGTGCGTACGGGTTGGGCGCAGTGTTGGCGCATCGCTTCCCAGACGGTAGTGAGCGACCGGTCAGCTGTGTGTCGCGCACACTCAATGACGCGGAGCGCAATTACAGTCAGATTGATAAGGAGGCTCTAGCAATATTTTATGGCGTCACTCGACACCATCAATACCTGTATGGTAGAAAATTTTTGAATTACGTACAGATCATCAGCCTTTAAGCTACATCTTCGGAGCGAAAGTGGGTATACTCCAAACTGCCGCCAGTCGCTTACAACGCTGGGCTGCCCGATTAGCCGCTTATGATTTTACAATTAAATATATAACCTCAAAGCAAAATGGAGCAGCTGACGCGTTGTCACGTTTACTGTTAGCACACGAGCGCCGTCCCACCGAAACGATGAGTTATGTTAACTTAGTACATCAATGTATGCCAGTTAATTTCCATGACGTAGGTAAAGAAACTAATAAGGATGCAATATTATCGCGAATATTGGGATTTGTAAAATTTGGATGGCCATCCGTACCAAGTTGCGAAGAAGAAAAGCCTTATTTTGCACGAAAAGGTGATATTACAATGGATTTTGGGTGTTTAATTTATAAATATCGTATTATAATACCAAAACCACTACAAACTAAAATACTAGAAAAAATTCATCAAGAAATTCATTTAGGAGTTAGAAAAATGAAAAGCTTATCACGCAATTATGTTTACTGGCCTACCTTAGACATTGACCTTGAAGTAATGTGTCGTTCGTGTGAGCCGTGTCGTATGGTGCGGGATGCCGCGCCACGGGCTGACCTGCATCCGTGGGAATTTCCTTTGTTTCCATGGCAACGCTTACATGCAGATTTTGCGGAGTATTCGGGAAGTAAATACCTCATAGTCGACGCGCATTCGAAGTGGATAGAGGCACTTCCCATGGGTCGTACGGATGCACAGTCAACAATCACAGCTTTGATGACCGTTTTTAGTAGGTTTGGATTACCTTCGCAACTCGTTACGGATAACGGACCACCATTCCAATCGACAGAATTCAAAAATTATTGCAATCAAAATTGTATTGCACATGTGACAACGGCGCCTTATAGGCCACAGGGTAATGGCGCCGCTGAAAATGCAGTGAATACTGTTAAAAAAGCCATTAAGAGAGCAGTTCTTAGTGGCGTAAATGTATTACAAGCATTAAACACATTCTTATTCAATTACCGCAATTGTGAGCATGCAACTACGGGCGTGCCACCGGCAGTATTGCTAACCGGGCGTCGGATGCGGACACGACTGGATGCGTTACGGCCAGACGTCGCGCAAGTGGCGCGCGCGGCGCAGCAACGACAGGTAGCTCATGCAGGAGGCACGCCCCAGCCCCCTATCCGTGTAGGAGAACCGGTACTCGCACGCGATTACACTTCGAATTCCAATAAATGGTCAACAGGAACAGTGTCTAAAAGTACGGGACCGGTGTCGTATCGCATTAACATGGGAAACGGTGTCGAGTGGCGCAGACATCGTGACCAAATCATTCCTGTTGGGAACAAGTCCCGGTTATCACTGTCGCGAGCGAGTATCGATACTCACAAGGGAGAGAGTTATGATCAGGACGATGATGCTTTCGAGGATGCTTCAGAGGCATCCAGTGCGTTGGAGACGGAGGCGGGTAGCCCGGGGCCGGCGAGCCCGGCCGCTGCACCGGCGGCACCGCGCTCCCCGCCGCCGCCGCCGCGGGCTTCGGCCCGAGCAATACGTGCGCACGCGCGCGCCGTAAATAAAGACAATTGGTCTAAATAGTTAAAGTTGTATTTATTGTTTGTTTTTAATATACCAACCTTATTATGGTATTTTCTGTTAAGTAGTTATAAGTTCTGATTAGTTAACATTTAATATTAAGGGGGGAAAAGTGTAAGGTATTGTGAACTATTGTGTCTCCTTTTGTTATTCAGTAATGTGGGTATGCGCTAATGAATAAACCAGTCAGCTATCCATCTCCGTGTTTAATTGACGTCCCACATACAATAGAGCATTATTATATTAATTAAATAATAATTATTATTAAATTCTATAAAACTTTAACACTCGGTTTTTGAAAGGCAACTCGCTGTCAAATGTCGTACTGATGTGATTGGTCCGAAGTATTAACAGTCAAACAAATCACTTGACATGAAACACAACAGGATAAAATATACATGTCCCAGAATTAACGTACAACCTCTTAAGGGGTCATTATACTCATCATTATGAACAGCTTTTACTATGGGACCAAACTCAGTATTTTCTATTTTTAACCGACTTCACAAAAAGGAGGAGGTTCTCAAGTCGTGTATGGTTTTTTTTTTTTTTTATTAATGTTTGTTACTTCAGAACTCCGTCGTTTATGAACCGATTTGGAAAATTATTTTTTTATTTGAAAGGATATACTTCCAGATTGGTCCCATTTTTATCAAAATCCAGTTCTGATTTTGGGATCCATGAGTAATTGAGGGAACTCCTCAAATATTATAGGCATACATATAACGATTTTTATATTTTCATCAACAAGTCAATCATTTGCATTCAGAAAGTATAATTTGGTGAAGTGGAACTGATGAAGAAGGCCACAGATGGCCACCGGAACTTCTCAATGATAAGTATTTCACGGGTGGCGATGAGATATCTGGATTAAGATAGTTAAGCGAAGCAAATTTGATCTGATGATCGAAACTGATCTGATGATGAAGCCGGAAGGTAGGCACTGGAACTCGGTAATAAAACAATCTATCCTACCCGTGTTTGGTCTTATTTGAAGACTTCAAAAAAGGAGGAGGTTCTCAATATATATATATATCTAGCCGTATATAGGTACCTACATATAAAAGGAAACCGTGACTGATTGGTCTATCAACACAGCTCAAACCACTGAACAGATTGGCCTGAAATTCGGCAAGTAGGCTGCTAAGAAGGGGATTTTGGAAATTTTACCTTTAAAGGGGGGAAAACGGGGGGTTTTGTTTGCATGAAAAATCTTATTCCTAGAGTTAATAAACTTGAAACTTGGACGAATACTTACGTAAGTAAAATATAAAGTTTGTATTTTTTTGTTATCTTAACTTCAATGGATGGGATGTCAAAGGTTGTATAGAAGAATTATAAAGCGTGGGCCGATCAACTCGAAACTCAGTATTTATACTTAAAACCAAAAACTAAGAATAACTTGTATCAGGGTTTTTCGAAAATCTACCCATAACGGGGTGAAAAGGGGTAGTCAGTTTTACAAGAGAGGATTTTACTACGTGGCTTGATTAACTCAAAAATTGGTATAACCTTTAACAAATAATGGAAAATTCGCAAACCATTTTAAAAATTAACCTCTTTGGGGGTGTAAAGTGGGGATGAATACAGTTTGTATGAAAAAATCTTCTTTCGTTGATCTATCAAACTAAACTCAAACTCAAAGCATTTATTTCAATTAAACCATTGACAGGCACTTTTGAATTGTCAAGAAGTCGGTCAGTTACAAATATGAAGCTAGTTGCCCATTCCAAATAGTAGGGCAGAGGTGTACTACAGGTACACCTCTGCCCAACCCTTCGAGGAAACAAGGCGTGATTATGTTATGTGCTTCCGAAATTAAATTTATTTTGCACTTTTTAGTGTTTTTGTTGGAAGTCGGTTGTTTTTTTTGTAAAAAAGTTTTTTATCATTAATCATTTTAAAATTATTTATTTTAAAATTATAAAAAAAATACATCTGAAATCCTTACAATTAGCCATTTTATTTGATGTATCGCACGGTCAAGTTTTTTTTTTTCTAATTTGCCCCCCAAAAGTGACCCCCATAATTATTCAAAATTCGTTTATTTACTTTACACGTCCGTGTTTGGGTCACATAGGTCCATATTATGTGTATAAAATTTCAACTTAATCGGTACAGTAGATTCGGAGCAAATCGACTGTGACAGACGGACAGACTGACAGACACGAGTAAGATCCTATAAGGGTACCTACTGTTTTTTTTTTTGAGGTACGGAACCTTAGTAAAGCATACAGTCGACAAGCAGCTCACCTCCTTCAATCCTCTCCGCAACTCCCTCAGCGAAGACTTGATCACACTGAACCGATCCCCGGTCTTCCTACCCAACTCCTGCCCGCTGTTCTGCCTCATATCCTCGTCTTTCCTCAGTTGCATCTCATTGAACCTCTCTAGGAACTCCTGAGGAGTCATCGGCTTTAGGTTCCTGAACTCCTGCCGTTGCCTCTCCGGGTCTTCATTCGCTGCAGCGCCTAGCATGTGACCAGGTTCAACTTGGTTCTCCGGGCTTCTGTACATGCGACCCTGCAGACGACTCTTGTAGTCTACGTGGGATTCATGGTTTTGGAGAGCGTCCATCTTGCGTAGTTTCTCGACCTTCGCTGCTGCACTTAAGACTGGTGGTAGACCTGGAATGGTCATGACGAAATCGTAAAGTTAAGATTAAACGAGATAGTCTCATTATAATACGAGTTCTAACTTTAGTCCAATTCCAAAATTCGACCCAGTTATTGTATTTTGAACTTTATTCCGAGAAGTGAGTGAGTGAGTGAGTGTGTTCTTAATACAAAACTGACAACTTATACTCGGGTATAACTTTGGTTACTGTAATTATAGCTTTAATTATATATTGAAGTTCGAAATTCAAAAATGGTTCGATGATTTAAACCTGAGTCTAAAGATAATCTTTGGGGTTTTAAAATAAGAGCCGTAGAACTTAAGACAGAATTTAGCCATTAGGTATCATCTGCAAACAGTACAACGTCACAAATATCCTTTATATAATATGGTATGTCATTAATACAAAACCAGAATAAGAATGGACCCAGTATTGAGCCTTGAGGTACACCTAACTAAACTAGTATCCCGGAAGATTACTCGCAATTCATATCTTCACAAGGAAACCTATTATATAAATAAGAATCAGTTACGTTAGTGATTTATCGCTTTGGACGCCTATTATGACGTAGTTTACTTAAAAGTGTGCCATGATGTTAACAATTAAAGGCTTTGGAAAAATCAAGAAATACTTCAATTACCTTTTGTGGTAGGTATACTGAGGTGGAGATAAATGATAAATAAACATTAATTATCATGTGCTTTGGCTAAGATACATTCCTATCTCTGTCTTTCTCTTGCAGTTTGTAAGTTGTGCGACAGTGACACAGATATTGCTTAAATTTAGCATGTTCTCTGCGTTGGTCTCGTTGTTAAGGCCTCGCCTCTCATGCACGAGGTTGTGGATTCAAATCCGGGAAAATACATAATGAATTGGAAAAAATCACATTCAATTCATATATAGAAAACCTGGACTAATGAGATCTGAAATCGCCAACCCGTCTTGAGCAAGCGTGGATATCAATGCTCGTGCCTTGTCTGTATGAGAAGAGGCATTTGCCCTGCAGAGGGACAATAATAATAATAGGCTGGTACATTGATATATTAAAAGGAAGAAGATATGTTACGCGCTAACATCGCAATTAGTAAACCTGGGCTCGGCGCACAACTACATGCACCAAAACTCACACATCTGTGATCAGTGTGATCACAGTCGCAAACCTACAGTTAGACAAGAACAGAGATAGGAGCCGACGCAGTCGTGCGAGCGAAATCGCGTTAGCTGGCGAATATTTCTGTACTCGTCGCCTATAAGTCAGTCTCGCAACTCGCGCATTATATGCGTATCGTGTCTCTCACGCATGTTTGTAATATCTATCTCGCTCTCACAAACATGGCGAAGCATACATTAAATATTATTATAACTTTCAACAAATTAGCATTTTTGGCTGTACTTACGAGTGGTCAGTAATCCCGTGTCTTATTTTTCTTCCTTGTGTCATTAAAACACTGTTTAGCTGCACAAGAACTCATTTTGATGCGTATTTATATAAAAAAAAAACTAATTATGGAGCTGTTTGATCAAAAATATCCCGTGCGCGACTGAGTGCCATTTACGGGCCATCAGTTAGTTTGCTAGGATCAGACGCTGTTACTAAGTACCGTATCTACCGCTTTTAATATAATACATCATACGTTCTGGTTTTATTATTATATAAAGCACGATCTAAGTAACGTTTCTTTATCTCAGTATAAAACGATTCTGTACGTGTGACTCACCCACAGACAAGTTATAGGCGGTCTGTTCCTGTCTCTCTCGCTCCTCGCGCTGTTGTCGCTGTAGCGCGCTGTAGTACGGCAGGTCGCGCTGCGGAGAGGCGGGCGGGGGGTCGCGGCTCGGCGGCTTGGGAGCCGGGCGCTTCTTCACAGCGCCGCGGGAAATGCTCCTGCAGGGAAACAGAAGGTCCTTTGAAGGTTACGATGAAAAATAATAATTCAAGAGTGAAAATATGACAGTTATGAGCCTAATCATCTAAAACGCCGGGTTGTTTTATTATTTTTGATATTTATAAACACTTTTTTGCATACCACTTTAAAATAATATAAATTTTCCTTTGTAATGTAGAAATATGCTAATTAATAGTGCTGTGCTTTCCTAGTATTTGGTAACATGTGAGATCTATAATTATGACAAAGATTGTGGGTTAATGCTGTGTATGTATTTAATTATTATTAAAAGCCTCTGATGTCCCCCCACTGCAGGGAAAAGGCCTCCCTACTCTCTCAATAATTAATGTAGTTAGCTGGTAAGCCTTTATATTATATCAATAAATATAGAGTAACAAAAATATAGCAAAGGCCAAATTGCAAATAAATTGCTTGTAGTATGTTTTAATCTACAATTTATTATTGTTTTAATAAAGATAAGGTTGAATTTCGCTTGAACATCATAAAACGTCAACGTCTATTTTTGCTATATAGATAGGGAGACTGAGTTACATTGGCATTTGTCTACCTCCCCCGTCTCACCGCTCACATACCACAGACGGTGACCAGCACTTACGGCAAGACTGCTACAAAGATCTTTTGGCGCTTGAATAACATTGACACTATAATCAGTGCCATTATAAACCCATTCTACTCGGAAAACTTTGCAGTCGAAGCTAAACTCCAGCTAGTAACAATATACTCACAAATCCTTCTCCACTTTGTTGGTAGCTTCCACGTTGGTGTTAATCTGCGGCTGGTCATTGGTCCTCTTCTTCGAGCCATTGGCTAGCGCGGCCTGGACTGTCCTCCTATCTGTGGACGCTGCCCTCCAATTAGTGGACGGGCCGGACGAAGATGATGGTGACGAAGATGAGCTCGAACTTCCACTGCTGAAGTAGCTTTGAATAAAGGGTTACGGGTTTATGTACAGCTAGTAACTTATGTTGTCAAAATTTAGAGCGCCGCACAGTGGAACGAAATCAAAAAGTACGGACTTAAGAATTCGTTTGTACATTTTTGAAATCTAGAGACTAACTCATGACTACTACTATGTCATGTGACTTTTTTCATATACCCATTACTTTTAAAGTTATACCTACCTCTTTCAATTTTGTATGATTTTGTTCTACACTTAGTATTAGAATTGTATTGCTAAATATAGTCAAATTAAACTTTGTTGTAAGTATATACAGACGCCAGCAGGTCAAGCTACCCGAAACTGTTAATTTTTTCTTATGCTTTAACGATAAAGTTGTTAATCTTTTAAATAAATTCAATTTTTTTTTTGTAAGCGTTGCCCCATACTAGGAATTTCTCCTGTATCGTGGGTGCGTTTACATACATTTAAAGTCAAAGTCAAAGTCAAATTGTTTATTTCAAATAGGCACATAAAAGGCACTTTTGAACGTCAATATTTACAAAAAAAATAGAATTGATTCTAGTCGCCCCTTCCAAAATGTAGTTTCGTATGGAGAAGAATGGGCAAGAAACTCCACCGGTACTCTTTTAAAATCTTGTACAATATTTTTATAGGTACATTAATTATATAATTATATGTGAAGACGATGCACCTAGAATTAAATTACTATACCACAATAGGTAACAAAAAGAGTTAAGAATGAAGCAATGACAGATAAATTAATTATGTGATAGAACATGGTGCTCACATATTTACAAAAATTGTAAAAAATATATACGATTTTCTAAAAAACAACAATAATATCAGTGTGAGTTAAGGTAATCACAGAATTTAAAATAAATGTCATAAAAATAATAAATTATACAATTAAAATAGCAACCTTTTTGATTTTGTCTAGACTCTAGATTGTCCTATGGAGCAGGACCAGCATGTTTCCAAGCATTCTTATCTTGTATATAATCCTCTAATTTGTAATATGCTTGTTTACAAAGTGTTCTTTTAATATGAGGTTTAAATTTTCTTTCATTTAGTTGCAATATAAAAAATAAAAAAATAAATAAAAAAATTAATAAATGGATAATATAAACTAAAAAGAGGAATGGACCCAATATTGAACCTTGAGGAACGCCCATTGCCATTTCAGACCCCAATGAGTTTACGCCGTTTACTTGAACTTTAACCTTTCTATCTTTCAGGTATGATGTTAGTAAATCAAGAGCTGTATACCTAATCACATAGTGCTCTAGTTTCAGTGTGTCTGTCTCATGGTTTACGCAATCGAACGCCTTAGAGAGGTCGCAAAAGATTCCAATGGCATCTTGTGCTTCCTCCCAAGCGTTAAAAATGTTCTTTATTAGGAAGACACCGGCGTCAGTGGTACAACGCCCTTTGGTGAAACCGTACTGCTGTTCATGAAAGATGGAATTTTTATTAAACTCACATACACAAACAGCCAGCAATTTGACAGATTGTAGTAGCTTGATGTGCTGGCGTCTGTACAATGATACTCCACACAACTTACTTGCTTAATTGTTTGGTCAAGTGTGGGTTGTCCATGAAAATTAATGAAATTGATTACTTATACAAATTGTAAGAAAAAATATTTTGCAAAATTTGACTTTCACCGTCCCGATTTTTTTCTTCTGATTCAATTAAATGATCCTTACACGAAAGTCATGAAACAGAGTCGAATAGCAATAACAAATATATTGGTGGATTTCACTCATTCTTATGGACCACTCACACTTGACCAAAAAAAAATAATATGCCAAAATTGAACTAGTTTTTTAAGAAAGTATACTGATATCTCTTATGGATTCCGATTTCCACCTGTTGGCTAACTTAAAAGAAACACTGTTTAACTCCAATATCGGAAAATATCGCAGTAAGTAGGTACCAAATTAGATTAAAAAAATTGGTTAATAATTTGTCTGCCTGCCAAGAGTGGCAATTATGGCAACCTCCCCTCCTTTTACGGGAGGCATATGTACAACAGTGGACGTCTTTCGGAAATGATGATTAGAATCAAATTCGATTTGATTCACACTCAATATGGAGGTATGCATGGACCATATTTTCATGCAAAGAAACATCTTCAAGTAAAATATCTGACTGTTGACACTAACAATAGGTTGGCACAGTCCGGAGTTGTATAATCCCTATTTTTTAAGTAACCTCACAGCTGAACACTAACAGACTTTTAATGATTTTATACTGAAGATCACGTCTAAACGAGTAGTGTTAATGATTTGAAATAAATATATGTTAAATTGAGCATTTTTTCAATAACTTAATATGTGAATATTTTAGATTATGTTTATATTACATAGTGAAATTAATTTGTAAATTTATGTCTAACGGGGATAAAAAAACTGAGAATGGCGCAAAATCTACCAAGCGTATTTTTCTGAAAACTTCACCCACCTTCTACAATTTAAAGATAATTTAATTATTGATCTTTTAGTATACGCGTTTTATTAAAATACCTTTTATTTTCTGTATAATAAATTAATAATGCGTCAGTGCAAAACTCAGTACAGAACACGCAAGCTAACCACTCAAGGTCACTGGCATAATATACCTGAGTCTTAAGATACAGGTTATCCTAGTTTAAGAGGCAGGGCTCACAATATCTGTATACAGACTTCTGCAGCGTAGTTAGCATCTTGTTAATCAGTGTAGATATACTAATGTACATTTCTTTGTAACAATAAACTATTATTATTATTAATCAATTCTAATGTAAGTTACTTACCTTGTATCTACGGGGCCAGTTCTAGACACATCACTCCTGGGCAAGTTAATATTCTTCAAGCCATTAGGTCTATTATTGATGTTGGAGATGGTTGGCCGAGAGAAACCGTTGTTGACGTTGGAAGTGGTTGGTCGCACGAAACCGTTATTGCTCGTGGAAGGCATGTTGGTATTCATGGCGACAGCGTTGGTGTTCGTCATCTTACTGACCATCGGCTTTGCTGGGCTCTTTGGTAGCTCCTTCTTTGGTGCAGGGGCGGGATCTGAAACGATTTTTGTCAAAGTCAAATAATTTATTTCGTACTTTAGATTCTTTAGAGACTTAGTTTGATCGGACCAGGCGCTGTTACTAAATCCCGTATCTACGCTTTTTATACATCAATTTTACATTAAATATTAGACGATAATAAGTGATGGCCCGTAGTTGGCACTCAGTCGCGCACGGGATATCGATGATCAAACAGCTCCATAATTACAGTTTTTTTTGTGATAAGTACGCATCAAAATGACTTCTTGTGCAGCTAAACAATGTTTTAATAATACAAGGAAGAAAAATAAGACACGGGATTACTTACCACTCGTAAGTACAACCAAAAATGATAATTTGTGGAAAGTTATAATAATATTTAACGTTTGCTTCGCCATGTTTGTGAGAGCGAGATAGATAATACATACATTCGGCCAACATTCGGCAGCTAACGCGATTTCGCTCGCACGACAGCGCCGCCTCCTATCTCTGTTCTTGTGTATCGGTAACTGTAGGTTTGCGACTGTGATCACACTGATCACAGATGTGTGAGTTTTGGTGCATGTAGTCGTGCGCCGAGCCCCAGGTTTACTGATTGCGATGTTAGCGCGTAACATATCTTCTTCCTTTTAATATATCAATGGTCGGTAATGATGTTTTCGTAGATCTCTATGGAGAAGATAGGGCTAAAATCTCCATCGACATCGTGTATGCTTACCGTCGTCCAGCCTGATGAAGCCGTGGTTGGAGTCCACGTGCAGCTGCCGGTACTTGATCATGACCCACTCGCGGCAGTCCGGGCACTGCTCCGTGCGCACTCCGCAGTAGTTCTCGTGAGCCGGCAGGTCGCGGCGCGGCAGTTCCAGGTCACAGAACCTTTGTATTGTAACAAGCGGGAATTCAACTACTGGTCAAATTGTGCCTAAAATCAAAGGCAAAAATTGCCAAAATTTAAATGTATAATGCGAGTTTTTCATAGATCGATCGGTTTAGGTGTTGAAATGTGACACATTAGTTACAGTCTGTTCAAAAGTACAGACCGCAGATGGATTTTCGAATCCGCTGTTTTACTTAACCGTTAGCTGTTTCACAAAAAAGCTCCGTATGTAGAACAGCTGAACGACGACGTTTAGCAATTTTACATAATTACTGAACTTTAACACGCGCAACTGCATAAAAGTTTTGCATTTATCAATGCAGTGGGTCAACGATTAGATGTTATGTAAAACAGCGTGAAATGAAAAGTCAGAGTGTAGATTTTAGTTTTAAATTGTGTCGCTCGTGGCTCCGTGTGTCATAACAACAGTAATGGCGTCCGAAACAGAAATAAATAAACCATGTAATATGAGTAAGAATGACCCTAACTCAAGTGAAAACAGTGATTTTCACAAAAAAATTTTTTTAAATAAAATAAAAAATACTTAAATAATATACAGTTATCAGAGTTTTATGAAAGTCAGTCCTAAAAATACTAAATAGCCAAGTAACTGCGGCCAACTTGGAAGTAGCGCTCGCTATGTTCTAACCTAACGTACACAAATTGGTCAGGGTGCCCTAGCCTTTATTGCGACCCCAAACGCTAATTGTGGCTGCAGGTATGCCATTCCACATTACGTCTAAATGCGGGTACCAGTTTTGTTAAACGTTACGCAATGGCTATCGTTGGCAATAGTTGTTCAGCTGTTTTACATAACGGATCTGTTTTATAAAAAAGCTAGCTACAATCCATCTGCGACAGATACACAACACCACATAATATTATCATGAGAAAATCGTTGGTGAATTTCACTTGACTAAGTTTATAATTAGGTGCATAAAATAATATTTTAATCTTTGACGTAGTATTATAATAGGGACAAACAACAAAAAATACTTTGATGGCCTTCACCAGTTCCTGATAAGTTTCGATTAACTTCTGGCGATTAATTTTATACAAATTGTTTAATTTTTATTTATGTATTGGTAGTATTTGGTAGATAGTGTTACGGAATGCACGTAAATGAGTCTTGGAATTCCGAACACATGAACCCCGCTATAAAGAACACAATGAACAGTACAGGTTCTTGTTAAAAATACAATAGCTGCATTCATATTTCATAATAATAGGTCTTTGAACAATCCTGATAGCAAACAGTACACAATCTTGCAGTGTAGCAAAACGCCTGGTTACATAAGTTTTTTGGGCATTTATTTTTTATGACCCAAATAAACTAAATACTACATTGAATACTATTTTTCGATCTTCAGATAAAATCTACCTGAGGAATACTTAAATAGGACAGCTTGTCAGCTATCGTGTAGAAAATATGTCACACCGCTATTTTTATTCTTTAAATAAAACTCATCTGGCGATTGAAAAATCGACCATTACTCAATGACCTTTAGATGCGTTACCCGCGCTCAATAATGGCAAAGTAAAAGCAAGGCAAAGGCCCCAATTTGTATTAGTCGCGCGCCATCCAGTGACGCGGCTATACGTCACAATCACTCGCAATTCTGAGCTATTATTTGTGAAGAAAATGCCTTCCCGTGTCTATACACGATGTACAAATTACACTACCACTGTGGGAGTACAGAAAAGCGTCTCATTTCATGAAGTACTTACGAATATTGTATTTTTATAAGAAAACGTTGTTTTGTTTTGTACTTGTACAGCCAGTCAGCCATTTTTCCTGACTACTGCGACAGACGCGTATGCGCCAATGAACATGCAGCAGCTAGTGACGTAACTAAATATTTATGTTCATCTCTGTCTAACAACAGTTATCGGTATAGGTCTTTCCTTTTCTTCGCGCACGTGATGATTGTACGATAAATGTAGCTACATTCATGGCTTACGCTGTTTTTGAGTGCACTAATGTTCGTGCATGACGCGTCTAGTTATAATACGTCATTGCCATTACTCTATAAAATTAACGTTGTTCAATAAATAATCAATGTTGTGTGCAGCAACTAATTGTCTTTCCTCGTATCCGAACCTTCTTCTGATTATAAGTTTATAATCTATTTATGTACTTGAGCACCTATTTTATTAATAGTAATATAAATAGGTTAGAATTTAATATTTTTTAATATTATTATTTTCTCTCCATCAGAGCACCCGCCATCTTATCTCTTCACCACCCTTGGTTGACTGGTAGAGAATGCCTAAGGCATTAAGTCCGCCTTTGTACCTTATTGTGTGCGAGAAGTTTAAATAAATAAATAAGAAATCGAACTCACCTGCATGACTTGATAGTATATGCGCAGGAGTCCCGGATATGATCTTCCAAATCAGTGCCACACACACTCTCCCCGCATTTCTTACATGGTTCTGATGACAAAAAAACATACACTTAGTCCCCACACCTCAGCTCCTGTATCTATCTTCAATCATTGTGTGGGCGTGAAATGGATCACTTACTTATATTCCAAGGATCAGCGCCCTAATTGCGTAACACACTATCAGTAGGAATCGGTTTCAATTTGACAGTTCAACAAAATTCATTGCGTAATTTAAGTTGTTGAGCAGGCAGAATTTTCTAACTTAAGGAGCAATGGATTAGCAATATACTTCATTCCGAATCCGATTTAAACTGTGTTACGCAATTAGGGTACAGATTATTCCATGTAAGGTAATGTATTTATCATGGATTTCATTATGCCTTCGTTTAGGGACCAGGGAGCCTACCACCACCTCAGATAGCTGTAATATTTTAAACTACTGCAAGGTGTGAGAAAGAGATCGAGCTTTACGTTCTGCATAGCTCAATCTTTTTCGCACACTGAAGTAATTTCCCCCAGGTGTTTAAAATAAAGTATAGTGGAATTTCTTGCCCGTTCTTCTCTATACGAGATCTTTATGACTGAACGACCCCTTCACAATTCAAAAGTGCCTGTAATTGGTTTATTTGAAATAAATCCTTTGAGTTCGAGTTTGAACCTACCTACCACTATACTTGTCAAAAAAGAAAAAGCCCGTTTTGACATTTAACTTGACTAGACTAGTTACGTCGCGATTAACCATCGTGACGTAACTAGTGAAGTAACCATACGACTCGGTACTCGCTACTCATGATAAATCGATTCAAGTTAAATGTCAAAACGGGCCTATTATTTTTTGACAACTGTATGAGCGTTTTGAATTGTTTTAAGTCTGTGCAACTGCCATAGCAGTGTAAAATTCACACTACGAGTACAATGTGATTTTCATACAGCAATACTTTTACAACGGCATGAGGTAGTTTAAACCGATAAGAGAGATGCATGTGATTTATTATTTATATGTTGTCCCACAAGGCATCCCTTTTGTCCTCTCTGTCTTGAGCTAGTGTGGACCAATCCTGTCTGTACCTAGATGTGATCTAAAGCGATAAGGTACAAGAATTCGGGCCATTATTTCTAAAATGTGTTCCATACATAGTCCAAAAACGGATCTGAGAGGTCTTTTCTCCGCCGGGATTTAAAGAGTAACCAGACGTTTAAGAAAAACATCAATCAGGCCTAATCCCTAGACAAAAAGCAAGTGAAATATTTTGTTCTAGAAGCCGCAAATAGCTCCGTTAATGTTGCCAAACGAGAGATGGATTCATGTGCGTACTCTCTCTAGATCATTATAATGGCAATTTTATCTGTTTTGATTACTATTAGTTGTGTCATACCTTTATGCTAGTGCTAGATGATCACGCCTGTATTATCTAAAAGAGGTGGGCAGATGTGTATGTAATATATCCGCATTTCGCTAGGCTAATTTCACGAAGGAAAATGAACGCGATCAAGAGCTGTCATCATTGTTACACAAAATATTGCAGGATTGTATATTGTATTGTGTCAATAGACACCAAACATCTCTTGAACGCGGTTAAGATTTGCTCATCACGTCCAGTTTCATTGGTAAAATTCGCCTTAGGTCACATTTTATATAAAGGCAAACTAGCGAGTGAGATAGGTCTGTGCTGGGAATACAACACAAGCCAGGCAGTGCCTAAAATTGGCGGACATAATCATCGTGTCGTGACTCGTGACTCATGACACATGGACTACGTAAAGTGACGTTGCGGCGCAGTGCATCCGTGCTACTTCGGGGACGTCCTATCGTTATCAGTTATTGCGTCTTAATCGTAGATTAGATACAATAGCTCGACTTCGTGTCGTGACATACCTACGCTTTGGAATGGGCAACTAGCTTCATATTTCTCTGATCGACTCCTTGACAATTCAAAAGTGTCTGTAAATGGTTTAATTGAAATAAATGCTTTAGAAATTATTGAGTTAGAGTTTATCATACAAACTTAAATCTCCGATTTCTAAATAAAAATAATTATTTAATTTCACATAAACCTACATGGGCACTTCTCGAACGTCAGAAGCTAGGTGCACGGTTCCAATTTGTGGTTTCCTATGGAGAACAGCCGGCAAGAAACTCCACGGTTACTCTTTTAAAATTAATTGGTATATCTTTTTTTTTGGGTGGGAAATTATCAAATAACTTCTCCCGCTCTGGGCGGAGCGGGAGGCGTGTCAGACTTTTTCTGACTAAAACCCACCCGTGTTCCTTCCGTTGCCTTTGTGCCAGGGCCACGAATCCACGATATTCCTTTCGGGCAAACTCGCAACCCTGGCAGGCATTGGTCCTAACGGACCCCGTCAGTTGGTGCTGACATCTCTTTGATCGATTCGGGTACAACGCTGGGATCGGTGCATTTCATTCATTCATTCATTCAATGTGTTCCTTGCATACGGCACCTAGTGTGCATAATAAACATTTTTCTTTCTATTCTTTATACTATACTGTGATGGGTTGGTACTTACGCAGTTTGTGAAACTTCTCGTGGTGTTCCTTGAGCTCAGCGTACAGCACGGGCTCCTTGCAGACGGGACACACACGTATGTTGCGGGCACAGTGCACGTTGTGAATCGTGAAGTTCACCGTCGGGATTTCGTGTTTACTGCGCAAAAAACAAATTAAGTACAGTCGACCGCACGTTGGTGGCAGGACATTGACTTTGAGCTAGAGTTGCCAACTTTTTTTATAGGTAAGAAAAAAGGCATAGTACCTACGTATGGTCAACGTAGGTTGCGATTCAGATACCTTAACTCGAGCGAATTCAAAATGTGATAGCGTCCTTATAGCCTCGACTTACGAGTTATAAGTTGTGGTACTACGGTAAAGGAAATGATTAAACCGGCACGTCGTACAACAAAAAATTGGAAGACATAATGACTGCCATCAATCCGAAATGGGTCCGCGTGGTGAATCACTCACAGCCCACTCCCTCTCACCGAGAAGAAGCCTATGTCTTGTGTCCCAGCAGTGGGATCTTTATAGGCCAATTATGCTTATGCAAGCAGGCGGCCCATCTGATGGTTTAAGTTCCGGTAACTACGAAGATATCCTTATATAATTTAATTCCTAGGTAATTTCATACAAATTCTGCCCTAATTTTCTGGATTGCCCGTAGGATAATAAACTTACCAATGAAGGTGGGCTGGCTTTTGGGGGGGGGGGGGGGCGAAAGGTGTGTACCTACCAACGACACAACTTCTCAGACTGTAGCACATTTCTACTAGTGAAACTCTCGTATCAGAAAACCAATACCTGTTAAATATACCATAGTCTTTTAGACTTCCAAGTCGCCTAGGCGATAGCGAGCTGTCCTACAAAAATCAGGCTAGTATACCAAAATAAAACAAATTGAACTTCCGATAAAGTCGAATGTCAGGCAATGCATGGTATTTTTAGGTCAGTCGTTCAGGACAGCACCGGATACAAATAGATTATCTGTAGAAAGGGAAATTAGAACTCAGGCACATGACACATCCCGGGTGTCACCACTGTGTGGATCGCTCGGAGGACCCGGTGGAGCATACGGTGAAGGTCTGCCCGGCTTGGGCGGAGCACCGCCGGCGGAGCCCGTCCTCACGGAGGCGATCGGCGGCGGCGATCTCTCGCGTCCGGCCCTGGTTCGGAGCGAGAGTGCATGGGAAGCTGTCACCTCCTTCTGCGAAGCAGTAATGCTTGCGAAGGAGGAGGCGGAACGGCACGTTGTATTCCACGCGCGCCTCAAAGAGTTGTCAGCACCAACTGAAGGGGTCCGTCAGGGCCAATGCCTGCCAGTTTGTCCGAAAGGGATATGGTGGTCCTGGCACACACGCAAATGAAGGTATACGGGTGGGTTTTAGTCAGTAAAAGTCTGACTCGACCTCCCGCTCCGCCCAGAGCGGGAGAAGTTATTTGATAATTTCCCACCAAAAAAAAAATGCACCTGACACATCTGAGAGCGTTCATCACAGATGACGTAGCAAACAGCAAGGGTACATGGATTGATAGACCTTTGGACAGTCGCCAACACATCAGATTATACCAAACTGTCCAATTTCTCCAAATGAGAATTAAGGAACCTTAAGTTAAGTTCAAAATCGAATGACAAAATTTGATAGTTTGTGGTATCTAGATGTGCTGGAGACTGTACCATTCAGGCTGGATAGAATACATGACTTTATAACTATCTGGCGGTTTGAATATATTTTGATGTGGCATACGTAAATGTCCTGCAGATATGGTAGCGTCGCGTCGTGTGACGGGACGTTGAGCTCCCTTAAATAGGGTTGAGCTACTTGATGACTGATGCATGCATGCCGTCTGTCGAGACAGAACTGCAATGGCTCTTTCTTCAAAGGCCCTTCCAGACATGGCCCTGCATTGTTAGACTCACATAAAATCGTATTACGAGCGGCGCCATCTATTTAGTTCAAAAATATTATGCAAAAAGTGACCAAAAACAGTATTAAGAGCGTTTACACCAGGGATGCACAGACCGCGGCCCGCGGGCCGCATGCGGCCCCTCGGCAATATGCCGGTGGCCCGCCAGCAAAAATATTCCCTTGTAAATTTGAAGGAAAAATATTGCTGAAGTTTACAAATAATATAAAGTACGCTCGGTATTGTATAATAATAAAACAAAAAATCGAAACCGCCTTGCAAATTAAAGTTTGGAAGCAATTACGTGTAGCTGTAAGTAAATTCGAGCCAAATGTTAAAAACATTGTAAGCATAATGCAGTGCTACGCTTCAAACTAGTACTTATATTATTTTATTAATTAATTTTTTGGCTATTTCATGGTCTGTGCCGTCGGCTTGACCTATGAGATAACCCTCTCTCGATTTACCTTAAGATACATTCGTGTCCTAGCTTCCCGTGCCGTCTAGATGCGTTCGACACCGCCCGATCGCCGCTCAACACCGCGCGGGGTGAGCGGTGCACGGGCGGGGTACCGCGCGGTGCATGACAGTACGCTTTCGATTGACCCGCGATGCACGCGTGTCCACGCAAAATACTAGTTACTATAACAACGAGAATCAACTTATATTGTGAATTGTGAATTATCGGATTGACATCGTATCATGGTAAGTCTGTTATCCTTTATTTGTAAGTGCTTGTAATTTTTCCATATGTTTTTATGTATTGACTAGGAATGTACAAAATAGTACCTTTACGTTATAGTACTATTGTTGTTATTACAATGATTTATTTGATCATATGTTAATAACTTCTCTCCCTCATACAGGAAGAAGTTATTATGAAATAAATAATCTGCGTGCCACACAGCCCAGATTGATGAGTTCATCCCAATATGTTAGCTATGGTCTAATACCATAAACATTTGGGTATTATAATTACCGCGTCATGGTCAGTAAACATGACGAACGGCTCAAATTCGCGAGCCGTAGTACGGACCAACTCCGCGAGTCGTACGGGTCAATCTCGTGAGCCGTACGGGCCGTTTTCGTGAGCCGTACGGGCCAATTTCTTGAGCAGTACGGGTCAATCGTGAGCCGTACGGCCCAATCTGAGCCGTACCGGTCAATCCTATGAACCGTATATGTCGTCGATCCCATGAGCCGTACGGGTCAACGTCTAGAGCTGCACGACTCAATCTCATGACACGAATAACCCCATTTCATGAGCCTTACGAGCCCAAGATAAACTCATGAACCATATGGGATGAACTTAGTGGAATAATATTCTGAAGCTTGCTTTTCTTGTTTTAGGCTTCATCCCATGCGGATATGCACACCCTCGAGTCATTACTCAGCTGGGAACCAGATGATCTCGACGACAAACTTATCCTCAAAATATTCTTTTGAGGATTAAGGTTGATCAACGGACACCTACCCGAAGGATGGCAACAATGGAGGATCAGAATCCTGGACAAAGACGATTTGCTGGGAAGCGAACTAGACTCTCAGATTCTGAATAAAATTCGATTTGCCGTTCCAACTGTTGGACTAGCAAGGGCATTTTCGCCTAACTGCACTTCCCTAAGAGAAAGAACTTACAGGGATATAAAACTAAAACTTTTGAATTGGCCGCTATGCGTTGGTCTTGTGGCGGAACAATAAATAATTGGACCACCACCTTACATTTTAGAGCGGAATCGCTCCGCTTATGAATCTTGGGCCAAACATACAGATCATACGATGTTTGCACCGAATGACCGCGCGCTTACACGTGCCGCGCAGTAGATAAGGAACGCGTGATATTGTACTGGCGACGGCGACAACGACCTTGGACTGCCGGAGACTGCGTGCACATACTTCCACCGGCGCGATGGCCGAGCTGCAGAGCGACAGTCTTCATTCGACCGCCTACCGAACTGTTCGGATCGCGCCGCGCTTAATATTGCTTATTGTTTTATTCTGTTAATTTTAATTGTCCGTTTAATTTATACAATATATAACTTTCTAATAATTCTAATGATATCCTTCATTTCTTCATCTGTTCTCGCATCATTCTTTCATCCTTCCGCTTACGCTACGCTATACGCTTGAAGCTAAATAATCATTAGTACGGGTTCGATTCCCGATCTAGTAGAAGATTGGTGAGCATACTAATTTTCTACATTGGTGACCCTCGACTACCGCGCATATTGAAGACTCGAGTGCAGCAAGAAGGAGCAAGCAGTTTCATTGAAGCAAGAAGAGTGGTGATTCAACTGGTGATCAGAGTTTTTTTACGAGTACATCGGAGCGAGGAAAAAGTAGGCTGTGGTCCAAAACATAAGCGGTGAGCGATTTTATATTTTTTTAAAGATGTCCGATACAGAGAATTTTGCCGACGCTGACGCTAAAGATGCAGTAGCTGTTGTCTCTGGAGAGGTGTCAAAAATAGGGCTACCACTACGATGCCCACCTTTTTGTCCAGAGGAACCGGCATTATGGTTTGCCCAATTAGAGGGCCAATTTATCCTGTCAAGGATATCCAGCGACACGACAAAATTCTATTTCGTGACTACACAGCTGGAAACTAAATACGCACTTCAAGTTAAGGACATCATCACAAAACCACCGGAGACAGACAAGTACGACAAATTAAAAACTGAACTAATTAATCGCTTGTCAGCCTCACAGGAAAAGCGGATACAGCAACTTTTAATTCACGAGGAGCTAGGCGATCGCAGGCCATCTCAGTTTCTTCGGCACCTGCAAAACCTAGCTGGACCCGCTGGTGCTTCGGATTTTGTGAAAAGTCTCTGGACTAACCGCTTGCCTCAAAATATACAGACTGTAATTGCTTCACAGATTGCCGACTTACAGGTAGAAAAACTAGCCGAGATTGCTGACAGGGTGTACGAAATTGTACCATCGACTCCACAAATTGCTGCCACCGCTGCCTCTACCAGCTCTTCACCAGACTTGCTCAAGCAAGTAAGCGAGCTCACAATGCAAGTGGCATTGCTGACTTCGCAGATGAACAGTAACTGGAGAGGACGTTCCCGCTCACGCTCACAATCCCGTAATCAAAAAAGGTATGAACGCAATCGCTCAAATAGCTCTAGACCACAGCATCCGCCACCGAATCACCCACATTGCTACTACCACTATACCTACGGGGACAAGGCGAACAAATGTAAGGAACCCTGCACATTCACGTCGGAAAACTCAAAGGGCGGTCGCAAGTAGCGGCTAACGACTGCCCTACTTCAACAGGCCGTTTATTCATAACCGACCGGACTACGAAAATGCAGTTCCTTGTGGACACTGGCTCAGACTTGTGTGTTTTCCCTCGGTCGGCAGTAAAGACGCCTGTCAAACAATCAAAATATGATTTAGTCGCTGCCAATAATACTGTGATACACACGTACGGACCAACACAGCTGCGACTTAACTTAGGTCTCAGAAGAGACTACACCTGGAGATTCACAGTAGCAGATGTGTCACGACCTATCATAGGGGTCGACTTCCTTAGTTTCTACAACTTACTTGTAGACTGCAGAAACCACCGCTTGATAGACAACATAACAACACTATCAGTTTCAGGAGCTCATTGCAAATCAATGGACGATATTTCATCCGTAAAGGCTGTGATTGGAGACACAGCCTACCACGAAATTCTACGCGAGTATCCGGAAATCACGCGGCCTCCAGGTACACACTTACCGGTTAAACATAACACGTTGCACCACATAAGGACAACTGCAGGTCCACCAGCTGCAAGCAAACCTCGACGCCTTGATCCTGCTCGAACGCTAGTTGCTAAGAAGGAGTTTGAAGACATGCTAACTAGTGGCGTGGCCAGACGATCGGAGAGTGCCTGCTCTGCTCCACTTCACCTGGTTAAGAAGAAGGACGATGGATGGAGACCATGCGGCGACTACAGAGCACTAAATGCAAGAACAATACCAGACAGGTACCCCATCCGCCACATTCATGATTTCTCCTACCAGCTATCAGGGTGTGCAGTATTTTCCACCATTGATCTTGTCAAGGCATATAATCAAATAGCAATCAATCCAGACGATATTCCAAAGACTGCCATCACTACACCATTCGGTCTTTACGAGTTCCCATACATGACCTTTGGTTTGAGGAATGCTGCTCAAACTTTCCAAAGGTTTATCGATGAAGTTCTGCTTAGTTTGGACTTCTGCTACGGGTATATCGATGACATTCTCGTGTTCTCACAGACTCCAGAACAGCACAAACAGCATTTACGGCAACTGTTCGACCGCTTGAAAGGCTACGGTATTGTGGTAAATACATCAAAGTGTAATATCGGACACTCAGAGGTAACTTTTCTAGGATACCATGTAACAGCTGCAGGTACGAAACCTCTCGAGACCAAAATACAGGCTATCCAGGAGTATCCAGTCCCTAAGACAGTCAAGGAGCTTCGACGATTCTTGGGTATGATAAATTTTTATCGCCGATTTGTCCCAAACGCAGCTAAACTCCAAGCCCCATTGAATGCTGTCCTTGCTGGCCCTAAAATTAAAGGAGCACATCCAGTCGACATGACTCCAGAACTTCTAAAGGCTTTCGAAGAAATCAAGACATCATTATGCAACGCAACTCTCCTAGCTCATCCAGATCCATCAGCGGAGTTGACCATAGTCACTGATGCGTCTGATATCGCCATCGGCGCTGTACTGCAACAGCGAAAAGGAGACGACTGGGAACCTCTAGCCTTTTACTCACACAAACTTAGTGGTGCTCAAAAGAAATACAGCCCGTACGACCGCGAATTGTTAGCGGCATATGAAGCAGTAAAATACTTTCGGCATATGGTCGAGGCTAAGAACTTTGTCATCTTCACCGACCACAAACCACTGGTGTTCGCCTTCAAGACGAACCGAGACAGCCATTCGCCAAGACAATTCAGGTACCTAGATTTCATAGGACAATTCACTACAGATATACGGTACTTACCTGGCACAGAAAATGTCGTCGCTGATGCATTGTCACGGGTTGAAGAGGTATCAGCAGCAATAAACTTAGAGGATCTTGCAAAATTTCAGGAAACAGATCCAGAACTGCAAGACCTGATTCGAAACGGCTCTTCACTCAAGCTGGAAAAGATCGCTACACTGACGGGAAACGCACACATATTATGCGATACTTCAATGCCGATGCCTCGCCCATATGTGACACCACAACTAAGGAAGCAAGTCTTCCAATCGTTGCACAACATACATCATCCAGGATGTTCTGCTACAGTGCGACTGGTGACACAAAGCTTTGTGTGGCCAGGGATCCGCAAAAACTGTAGAGAGTGGGCAAGACAATGCTTGCAATGTCAAGCAAGTAAAATTACCCGCCATACAGTAACTCCTCTTTCCTCTTTCCTTACTCCATCTTCCAGATTTACCCATATACACCTCGACATTGTAGGGCCCTTAACCATTTCTTGTGATTACAGGTACTGCCTAACTGTCATCGATCGATTTACTCGGTGGCCTGAGGCGTACCCGATGAAGGACATAACCGCGGAGACCTGCGCAGCTGCCCTGGTGTCCGGCTGGATAGCTAGATTTGGCTGTCCGGCACGGGTGACTACGGACCGTGGTCGCCAATTTGAGAGCCACCTGTTCAAGGCCCTCACTACTTTGGTTGGTGCGAATCACTTCCGCACCACCGCCTACCACCTAGCTGCGAATGGCATCGTTGAGCGGCTGCACCGTCAGCTCAAGGCAGCCATCATGTGCCACACTTCTTCGCAGTGGACAGAAGTCCTACCACTGGTGCTACTCGGCATGCGCAACTCTTGGAAAGAAGACATCCAAGCCACGCCTGCTGAGCTTGTGTATGGTGAAGCTATTAATTTACCAAGCCAGTTTCTGTCTCCTACAGATTACACAGCAGCCGACGTCACACAGTACGCAACACGTCTGCGTACACACATGGCCAAACTCACTCCCAGGCCGACTTCCTGGCATACAACTTCTCCCTTCTACATACCTCGAGATCTGCATTCCTCTACGCATATCTTTCTACGCCGAGACTATGTCCGAAGCCCACTAGAACCACCTTACGCCGGCCCCTACAAAGTGATACAAAGGCATACAAAGTATTACACAATAGAGGTAAAGGGAAAAACAACTAACGTTTCTGTTGACAGATTAAAACCCGCCTATATTTTAAAAGAGGAGGAAAAGCAACCAAAAGTCAAGTCAACACCAACGGCCGCCCCAACAACCATTACAACACCAGCAACAACAGACACAGAGAAGAGAACAAGAAGCGGCCGGCGAGTAAGATTCCCCGATTATTATCGACCGTAGTTACGATCTGGCCGGCGGGAATATGTGGCGGAACAATAAATAATTGGACCACCACCTTACATTTTAGAGCGGAATCGCTCCGCTTATGAATCTTGGGCCAAACATACAGATCATACGATGTTTGCACCGAATGACCGCGCGCTTACACGTGCCGCACAGTAGATAAGGAACGCGTGATATTGTACTGGCGACAGCGACAACGACCTTGGACTGCCGGAGACTGCGTGCACATACTTCCACCGGCGCGATGGCCGAGCTGCAGAGCGACAGTCTTCATTCGACCGCCTACCGAACTGTTCGGATCGCGCCGCGCTTAATATTGCTTATTGTTTTATTCTGTTAATTTTAATTGTCCGTTTAATTTATACAATATATAACTTTCTAATAATTCTAATGATATCCTTCATTTCTTCATCTGTTCTCGCATCATTCTTTCATCCTTCCGCTTACGCTACGCTATACGCTTGAAGCTAAATAATCATTAGTACGGGTTCGATTCCCGATCTAGTAGAAGATTGGTGAGCATACCAATTTTCTACAGTCTTATTATTACCCCATGTCACTAGCTGCAAGGGTTCGGGGTTCTGCGGTTCAAAACGAACTAGTTATAGCATCAATAGCGGATATGAAACCTCTCCTAAAAAGTAGAGAGGAGGCAAATCGAGAGCTGACAGGGCAGACCGACCAATCTGAAGATGATACATCTATTCCGTCCACACAAACCTCCTCTGGGAAAACCAAGAAACCCAGTCGCCTGGACAAACTGGAACAGAGTCAGCACAAATTAGAATCGATGATGGAACAATTCATTAGAAATTTTCAACCACAAGAAAGTGCCTATTCGGGTTCCGAAGACGAATATATTTCCTCAGACCTATCGGAAGAAGAGAATATACCTCCGCCTACTACGCTATCATCAAAGCCCTGGGAGCCTCCAGCTTCTTCTGTTGATGAGGATTTTGATTGGACTCCTGCTACAAAGCAACAAGACCCGCAAATACCAGCCCCTCAACCACACATTGCCACACAGGGTACTGAGTGTCAACGTTTAGGTGACATAACTTTCAATCAAATTAGATATGCTGAGGTCCAAAAGAAATTACATGCTAGCCCTGTCTTCAATTCCTTAAAAATAAACCCTACCTCGCTACTCACGGATCCTCTTCTAACCAAGATCACTTAGCTCGTATGGACTACACATTGGGCACAGTTTCTCATGGCTTACTGCTTCAACGAGAGGCATTGACAAACACATTAAAGGATTTAGCTAACAAGTACCCAGCCATGAAACAGGATTTAAAAGATATTTTATCAACAGACGCAACCTTAAAACCTATATCAGACGATTTGCTTCAGTACGTGTGTGGTAAAAGAGCAGAGGTCATTGAACAAAGAAGGAATAGTTTCCCTTTGAATATCAGGCAGCTCTTCTTGGTGCAATCCCTCCATCAACCACGCATCTGTTCTGTGAAACTGGACTAGCAGAGCTGATGAAACAACCATCTCAACAAACCTTTTTTTCGTCAGCCGCATAAGAAGCCTTTTCAACCAAAGAACTACAACACCTATTCCGCGCGTCAGATTAGACCGTCAAACAAGGTGTCAAAAGCGTCCAAATGTGATAACCGACCGCGAAAGGTCAGTTCCAGCAAAACGCAAGAAACCTTCAAGCGCCCGTTCAATACCAAGAACAAGCACCACGGTCAATCTTCTTCCCGTGGCAAGTATTCTAAGACCTCAAGAAGAAATAGAAACGACTGACACGTTCAATGGAGGGCGGCTTTTGGGATTTGTAGAGATTTGGGAGAAGGAGGGGGCACCAGTAAATATCCTGAAAATAATAACAGGATACAATATTCCATTTGTCAAGAAGCCACCTCTCATACCGTTTCGTCCAAGAATTAACAAAATTCGAAACAAAAAACCTAAACACAGAAATTCAAACTCTAATACATCAAAGAGTCTTAGAAAAATCAACATTTCGGACAGGATTCTTATCATCGATGTTTGCAGTTCCAAAACCCAACAAGAAAGTCCGTCCAATAATCAATTTAAAAGGTCTGAACAAATACCTTACCCCGAAGAAATTCCGCTTGTTAAACCACTTCAAGGTACCTCGTTTCCTGCAGAAGGGAGATTTCCTTATAAAAATCGACATTTCCCAAGCATATTTCCATATTCCAGTAGCCAACCGTCACCGAAGGTTTCTATCAATAGTCTACCAAAAGAAAGTATTCCAATTTACATGTCTCCCGTTCGGTCTATTAACGGCACCACTGACCTTTGCAAGGGTGACCAATTGGATAGCTTCACGGCTACGGCAGAAAAATATAAGAGTTATTGTCTACCTCGACGATTTCTTGCTCGCCAACCAAGATCCAATAAAATTACAAGCAGATGCCGCTATGACGATGCAATTTCTAACAAAACTAGGCTGGATTATCAACATGGACAAAACTCTACAGAAGCCATCTCAGAACATCGAGTACCTAGGAATACATTGGGATACATTTCACAATACAAAGGCACTACCAAAACAAAAGATATTCTCCCTAGAGAGAGATCTCAACAAAGTTCTCTCAACTCAAAGATGGAACTGGCAGTCTTCAAAAAGTTTGCTAGGGAAACTAAACTTTGCCTCCTTCGTAATACCGTTGGGAAGACTTCACTCCAGAGAAATACAAAGAGCAGCCAACATTCTGCCAGAGAACCTAGCCCACAAAAAATATCCCATTCCGGAGAAGGCATTCCAACAATGCAGGTGGTGGATTCAAAATCTCGAAGAGAAAGAAATTTTATTCAGTTGCGCCGAAACCATATTCATCACATCGGACGCTTCAGACAAAGGATGGGGAGCACAGGTGAACGAAAATATTTTGTAAATTTTTGTATATGCCGATGACACCGTGGTTATATTTGACGGATCTACATGGGAAAATGTTAAAAGTAGCGCGGAATTGGCACTACGTGAAATAATAAAATGGCTCAACTTAAACCTACTTACACTCAACTGTAACAAGATATCATTTATTCCCTTCGCCATCCGTCAGCGCTCTGCACCAGACCACACCCTCTCTATAATAGCGCACACTTGTTCACAATTGTCATCCTCGTGCCAATGTCCAACACTCACGCGCACCGATCACGTCAAATACCTTGGTGTTCAAATAACCTAAAATCACTAACCTCGAGAACGCTGAGACTAATATATACCTTCAAGTCACTTAGAGTTTCTGCAAACCCTGCTACTCTAAAAATGGTGTTCTATGCTCTGTGTCAGTCCGTTCTTGGGTACTGCATCAATGTATGGGGTGGTGCAGCTAAAACTACTTTTCTTAGAGTGGAGAGAGCCCAGAGAGCAATACTGAAAGTGATGCTACGAAAACCTTATCGCTATCCAACAACTCAACTCTACTCAGATTTACATGGACTTACATAGACTTACAGTTCGTCAGCTCTTCGTGTTGCAATCCGTTCTCAGAAGACACTAAAGTGTCCCTCCATCTGATCCTAACAAGCGAACCAATATCCCCCCAGGTACACCACACAAAACAGCTTTTGCCAAACACCAATACTTCACATTAAGTACACTAATCTACCAAAAAATTCATAAAGAACTAAATATACTCGATTGCAATAAATTTAAATTAAAATCTAAGGTTATGGAATGGCTACTTGAACAGGACTATGCACAAACTGAATCACTACTCAAATACATTGCCTAATATTGCATTTTTTTTATCACTTATATTCATCACGTATAACACCTCACACTCACTACTCTCATACAAAAACTCACCACGCATACATCCCCACACACATTCACTCATTCATATTACATAGGTATTTAATTGTTATTTTATATTTTTATTTTATTTTTCCTTTGTCTTAGAATATAATATTTTTAAAAGTTAAAGTTAAAGTCTAACTTTTAACACTAACAATAGGTTGGCACAGTCCGCAGTTGTATAACCCTTATTTTTAAGTAACCTCACAGCTGAACACTGTCTCTTATGATACAGGTTATCCTAGTTTAAGAGGCAGGGCTCACAATATCTGTATACAGACTTCTGCAGCGTAGTTAGCATCTTGTTAATCAGTGTATACTAATGTATGTTTCTTTGTGACAATAAACTATTACTATTTTTAAAAACACATCAGCGGCACCTGGACCACTCACCAGTCCCAATGGCACATAAACAAAAAAGAATTTGTTTGCTGTAATTCTAGCTCTAGATTCCGAGAAGGATTCGATGGAACAAAAGAGTTGTCGTTCAGTCAGACAATCGAACCGTAATAGCATACATAAGAAATCAGGGTGGGACAAAATCAGCACAGCTGACAGATCTTGTCTTTCAACTGTTGACTTTGGCCAAGCAGTTAAATGCGATAATTTGTCCTCAATTTATACCAGGGATATACAACGACGTAGCCGACAGTTTATCCCGGCAGACGCGTCTTGCGGATTGGCATCTATCACCAAAGATTTGCAACCGGATATTTCAGAAATGGGGCATCCCCGAAGTAGACCTGTTCGCATCGAGCAATTCGAAGGTGGTTCCAATTTATGTATCTCGGGACACAAAGGACAAGGATGCTCTCTTTATAGACGCCTTCAGCAAGATATGGGAATTCAAGTTAGCATGGATCTTTCCACCACCTTCGCTGATTCCTCAAGTGCTAGCACATCTAAATCATGCCAAAGGCTCATACATCCTGATCGTTCCACGTTGGGAGAAAGTATTTTGGAGGTCAGACCTGAAGTCTCGAGCAATAGACCATCCATTTCAAATACGGAACCTACATCATCACCTCAAAGACCTAACAACCCCAATGAATCCATCGAAAGTTCTAAACCTACATTTGGAGGCTTGGAGGGTACAGGGTGGTCTTTGTTAACAAAGAACTGGGCCGAAGAAGATTCCAATTTAATTCAAAAAGCATGGCGTAATTCTTCACTTAAGACGTATCAAGCTCCATGGAAAACATGGTTAGCAAGATGTAAAGTCCTTGGCCTTAATCCAAATAAACCAGATGCAGCATCAGTAGCACAACATTTAAGCTTTCTATTCAGAGTAAAAAAATTGTCACTTAGTACTATAAAATTACATAAATCAGTAATTGCTACATTTGCTGATCCCAATATTAGGGATTCTATCACAGACAGTCCAGTTGTCAAACAAATACTTAAAGCCATTGAATTGTCAAAACCTCCAGCAAGTAAAAAGCAAATTTGGGATGTCAAAGATCTAATTAAATGGATGAAAAATGTTACAGTAGTAGAGGAAAATCTATTTCAAATATCGCGCCATCTGGCTCTATTGCTACTTTTAGCATCTGGTAGAAGAATACACGACCTCACTTTACTTAGAATTAATAAAGACAGCATGGTGATAGACGACTCCTCAGTTACATTCTGGCCGGAATTCGGGTCCAAAACTGATAACCACTTACATAGGCAGTCTGCTTGGAAACTCCTGCAAGTTCCAGATGAGAAACTTAATCCAGTCCGATGGATACAATTGTACATGGCTGTGTCGGATTCAAGGAGAAATGCCAATGGCAATACAATTAATTCCTTGTTCGTTACTTCAAGAGGTCGGGTAGCACCTGCATCAAAAGTAGTTATAGCAGGATGGATAAAAACTGCGTTTTCAGAAATAAACATACATTTTTCACTAGGCAGCATCAGGGCAGCTGTTGCTTCTTCAAGAAAAGATAATAATGTTCCTTTAGATATAATAATAAGAAATGGTAATTGGAAGAGTGATAGAAATGTGATTAGACATTATTTTAAAGAAATAATTAGTACTCCGTCCAAAGATAATGCCAGTGATTTAAATTTAGTCAACACTAGCTTTACTACTATGTGATTATAGCTCCTAATTAATGTTACTTGTATGACTGATCTTGATTTATAGTTCCTATATGACTGATTTTAAACAGTTTATTTTATAATAAACAGGTCTAGGAATGTTATTTGATGTTTCATTTAATACAGGCACTTACACTTACCGTTTATAATGATAATCCTTAATTTTTCACAGTACGCCTTTCCCGTGTCGTCAGAACCCAAAGAAATCTCATAGGTCAAGCCGACGGCACAGACCATGAAATAGCAAACGTTTTTCCCCCAAAGGGATAAAAACGATATATTTCATGTCTTGCCTAGGCTTGACCGGGTAAACCCTTGACGACTACAATCTCAAGGTACTGACATGCACCGCGCGGTACCCCGCCCGTGCACCGCTGCTGTTGAGCGGCGATTGGGCGGTGTCGAGCGCATCTAGACGGCACGGGAAGCTAGGACACGAATGTATCTTAAGGTAAATCGAGAGAGGGTTATCTCATAGGTCAAGCCTAGGCAAGACATGAAATATATCGTTTTTATCCCTTTGGGGGAAAAACGTTTGCTATTTTTATGTTTTGTCGGTGGCCCGCCATTAGTTCATCATTTGCCGAAGTGGCACATGGTCTCAATAAGTCTGTGCATCCCTGGTTTACACCTTACAGCGTTTAATACAAATTTCAAGCCCTTGTTTTTCGAAATGACTGAACCGATTTTAATGAAACTTCATACGCATAAGCAGGATACAAAGGTCTAAAAAGTTAGTAAAGAACATTTTCAAAAAATTGTGTTACAGCCAAAAAAGAACGATTTTAAATTTTCCATAGAAACAGAGATTTCCAGTTATCTGTTTTTAAATAAGACGTTTCGAAAATGTTCTTAACTAACTTTTTAGACAGCAAAGTTGTTGTTTTTGGATACGTGAAAAAAATCATGGCAATAGTTTATACAATAACGAAATCAAAAGGAAAACTATCACAGCTAAGTAGGCTTTACAAGCCAACGAGTAATAGTCGACCAACTTACATTTGCAATTGGAGAATTGACCGTAACGTATATCGATGTATGGGAGAACATGGTTTTCAACTACAATGTAAAGTTTGTTTTTGGGATAAATTCATTCCCGACTACGGAAGCCTTCATTGTGCGTGGTCCGACACGCACTCGTCGGTTTTATATAAATTAATTACTAGCTGCGCCCCGCGGTTTCACCCGCGTTAGTCTCGATCCCGTGAGAATATAGGGATAAAAAGTAGCCTTTCAGCGCTGGGGCTCTGTCTCGCATAGGTCGCAGCATTATGCTGAGCGATGGCCGTTTTGCGTGAATGTGACGCATATTTTCCCTCAACTTGTTCTTTTATGTGTGTTTTTTTTTTTTCTTTACGTTATGTTTACCGCAAATAAACGTATTTTCTTTCTTCTTCATTCCTTTATGTTAATCCAGCGTGTCAGCTACCTCGATAGATACAAAATTGTATCAAAATTGGTCCAGCCGTTTTTACGTGAAAGAGTAACAAACATCCATCCATCCATACGGACAAGCTTTCGCGTTTATAATACTACGAGTACTAGGATGTCGTTTTTCACACACGTCCTTGTGAATATCGGCTCTGGAGCTTCCGTAAATATCAACAAAAGGTCACAGTCCGCCCACGTCCTTGACACGGCACGGACGTGCGTGGATTCTAGGACTGAGAGACTAGGCCTTAATTATAACTTTACGAAGCTACTGCTACTCTGACTACGCTATATCCTTTAGATACCTATAATGTGGTCAGCAGTATCTATCTTCTTATTCTTTTCGTTTCAAGTTTCAACATCTTATAATATATGGTCCCCTTAAGGCGCACATATATGCCAGTGACCTTGAGCAGTTAGCTTGCGTGTTCTGTACGTTCAGCCAGTAATAGGACTCGCCCATCAAGGAGCGCTGTCCCCAATTTGACGCATTATTACCCAACTAGCAAAAAAGTCCTATAATAAAAATTATAGGACTGCCAAGACTAATAAAACCCTTATACTAGCACTGGTAAAGACTTCCATTCTTATAATAGCATTCCACAAGCTTTGATATACTCAAGATCAATTGTTCTTATAAGTAAGGTTTATAATACACTACAGAATTAAGTTTTAAGTCTTGTAATACTTAAGATCACTGTATCTTGTAACTAAGGTTTATAATTCACTACAAGATTAAGTTATTAGACAGTTGTAGGACATAAGTGCATGTAGCAAGACTAATAGTGTTTGGAAAATGTTTGCTCCTGTAGTAGCATTTAGTGAGTGTATAAGATTTATTGAGATACTTAGGCAAGACCTTAATAAGATCGTAATAATATCGTAATATAAAAGTTGAAAGCATAAAATTAGAGCGCTATGAGAGCAATAAGCTTAAAAACTAGTTAACCAAGCCATTATTAGTATAAAATTATCGTACGTACGTATTATCAATTTAGATAAACATTAAGAATTACAACCATCATGAAAATATAACTCCTAAAACAAATTCAATATTAGTAAGCATGCAGTATTTTTAATGATTCAATAGGGAACCCTACTTTATAATAACATGGAGGCGAATAGTTCTTATTAAAACTGAAATAAGTGCTATTATGCTTATAATAGTCTTAACACGCTCTCAGTCAAAATCATTTTTAAATATGTCGAATATTAGATAAATTAGATTGTTATAAATATATTAAAACAATTGTGTACCGTTCAATTTTTGGAGGCGCTTTAAAAAAATTATGTAAATATAGTTTATTTTAACATTGAATATTACTTCCCAATGATTTCGCACCCTATATTCACATTCCCACATACTATACTACCATCAATAGTAACACTATAGTATTAGTATTTAATAACGTTTTTAATTTCAATGATCACTCACGGAGCAAACAAAAAACAAAAATGGAGTTTTGGAAAATACACTTACGAGTATAACCAACAACCAAGTACATTACTAGCACATTACAAACAACATTTGTTTGGTAATGAGCTTGTATCAGACGCTTATAAAAGTTATCGTACCTATAAATGTTGTGTGCCTATATTTATAGGACACATTATACTTCTCTAATGCTATTACAAGTACATTATAGGAGATAATAACATTCTGTAAGTTGATTATACGATTGCTATAAAAACAAAATGCTCCTATAACTGCGCCCAAATCCAGGGTTGTAGCAAGTTACAAGTATCGTACAAGCGTTAAAAAAATAGTCTTCTAGATAGTTATAAGCACATATTTTGCTAGTTGGGTAATTTATTATACACAAAACAAAAGGTATTTTAATAAAACGCGTAAACTATAAGATCAATAATTAAATTATCTTTAAATTGGTGAAGCTTCAGAAAAATACGCTTGGTATATTTTGCGCCATTCTCAGTTTTTTATCCGCGTTAGACATAACTTTACAAATTAATTTCACTATGTAATATAAACATAACCTAAAATATTCACATATTAAATTATTGAGAAAATGCTCTAATTTATCATATATTTTTTTCAAATCATAACCACTATTCGTTTAGACGTGATCTTCAGTATAAAATCATTAAAAGTCGGTAATCGTCGCCTTAAACGTTGAACATCTGCACGTGAATCATAATGATGATTCATGAAAGACCGTGCCGTGGCGCGGATACATTATGTTACACGTACGATTGTGGTCGTTCGGGTCGGAACGCTGAACACCGAATGGCGCAACATGACCTACGCTATCTAGGTAGATAATTTTACTAATTTATACCGAAATGTTCGTATTTGAATTAAGTATACAAGTTGTCCCAGAATTAACGCAAAACCTCTTAAGCGGTCATTACAATGACCGCTTAAGAGGTTTTGCGTACATCATTATGAACACAAATCGCAAAAAAAATCAGCTGTTCCCTACATTTATGTTCGAATAACTCTTCAAAATGTAGGCTATGATAAGATTTCTTTATTTGTATAAACATTGTATACATACAAGAGCATGCAAGATATTACAGTCATCGTTTGAGTCTTCGATCAATCTATTATTGATCGAAGGTTTGAGTCCAATCACGTTTATCCGTAAGTATCGGCGTACAAATATTTCCTTAGCATTGAAAATAATTAACAATAACAAAATCGAAAATTTACCTAGAATAGGCACTAACAAAGTTTATAAGTAATTAGAAACTTAATAAATTAGATATTATTTTTATTTTAAAATGTCAAAATTCCATATTCATATAAATTTAATATTAGTGTCATATAAATTATTAGTAATTAGTATTATTAGTGTCAGGAAAAAGATAAAATTATTCACAAAAAAAAAAAAAAATCGGCCAAGAACAGAGACGCTTTTATGCTTTTTGCGAAAGAACCATTTTTAATTGTCGCTTGAATGCCTTAAGGCTTCTACATACCAGCGCGACGTGTCGCGCGACGCGACACGGCACAAAGGCCCCGCGCGTCGCGGGACGAGCGGTGCCTTTGTGTCGCGTCGCGTCGCGCGACAAGTCGCCCCGGTATGTAGAAGCCTTTACCATTTAGCTCCTTCCAACGTTTAGGCAAAATGTTATATATAGGCGCCATGCAGACGATACTTTTGCGCATGAGTGCCGTTTTTTAACAGACTTCCAAAAAGGAGGAGGTTAGGTTGGATAGACTCGAAGAATGGTCATATCCCGTCTGTTACGCAGTACAACGTCCTGACGTGGAAACAAATTGGGGTTTGTTTTAACAAACATTGCGGTTTCGAGGATATACATACAAGGAAGAGTTAATATATTGTACCTACCTTTTAAAATATGGTTTACATGTATCAACTGTTTTTAGCCCAAAGATAGATCCAATGCATCTCTTTTGAGCCTTAAATGCAATGTTGGCGTCGGTAGAACTTCCCCATAATATGTTGCCCTAACTTAGGTGAGACGCAACGCCATGGTAGGCCGCAATCAGGGTATCTACATTCAGAACTGCAGATAAAGAGTGCAATGCAAATGCAGAACTAATATTTTTTTTGCAGAGTCTTGTCTTGTCTTTTTTTGTTGAAGTCTTTTGTCAGGAATTTAGTAGTATTTACGATTTCAACAATTTTATTATCTATATTTATGTCCATATTTTCTATAGCCAATCGTTGGCTAAAATGTATGATTTTAGTTTTATTATAATTAATCTTTAAATTATTATTATTTAACCATTCTATTAAAGATGTCAAGGTATTGTGAATGTCAAGTTTATATTGGATCATGTCATTGCTATTACTAGAGAACAGTTGATCTTATTTTTTGGCGATTTCAGGTTTGGTCCCATAATAAAAGTTGTTCATAATGATGAGTGATGGGGATTATTAGGGTTCCGTACCAAAATGGTAAAAAGGAACCCTTATGGTGAGACTAAGTCTGTCTGTCTGTCACACCTAGATATCTCAAGAACTACTAATGCTATCAACTTGAAATTTAGAATAGTTTTAGATGACGTTTGCCCAACTATTATGCAAGCAAAAAAGACATTTAAAAAAATATATCTTTTTTGCAGAAGGGACTGAAAGGGGGTCTTAAAAATTTTAAGTGGGGCTACTAGGGCATGTGGGGTATCATATGAAAGAACGCTGTTTGCACATTCTCAAACATATTTTTGTTTTTTTTTTAGGCAGCTTAGTTTTCGACTTGTGATGAAAAATGTAAAAAAAATACCGTTCCCCGCCCCTTATCTCCGAAGTTAGCAGAGATAAAAATCTGAAATTATTCTATATGATAGAAGCTTAAGTAAAGATTACAGGAAAAATAAAACGATGTCTCTAAATAGCACAGTTTTTCAGAAATCATCAACATCATATATTCGTACGGAACCCTCGGTGCGCGAGTCCGACTCGCTCTTGACCGGTTTTTTTATTAGTATGGCGCTGCACTGACGTACTCTATGAAAACGACACGTGCGTTGTCTTGCGCGATCGGCTAGATAAAATGACTTGCACAAAAACTACGAATAAATTCGACGAATACGAAGACGAATACTTACAACTACAAACAAACTCTTTCGTAAGGATGTGACTACACAGGACTACACACATTGAAAAAGTAATTTGGAGGGGCGTGCCATGTTATCGTAGTTTATTAGGGTTCCGTACCAAAATGATAAAAAGGAACCCTTATGGTGAGACTAAGTCAGTCTGTCGGTCACACCTGGATATCTCAAGAACTCCTAATGCTATCAACTTGAAATTTAGAATAGTTTTAGATGACGTTTGCCCAACTATTTTGCAAACAATAAAGAAATTAAAAAATTATACATCTTTTTTGCAAAAGGGACTGAAAGGGGGTCTTAAAAATTTGAAGTGGGGCTACTAGGGCATGTGGGGTATCATATGAAAGAGCGCTGTTTGCACATTCTCAAACATTTTTTTTTTTAGGCAGCATAGTTTCCGATTTTTGATGAATGAAAAATGTAAAAAAAATACCGTCCCCCCCCCTTATCTCCGAAGTTTGCATAGATAAAAATCTGAAATTATTCTATGTGATAGAAGTTTATGTAAAGATTACAGGAAAAATAAAACGATGTCTCTAAATAGGACAGTTTTTCAGAAATCATCAACATCATATATACGTACGGAACCCTCGGTGCGTGAGTCCGACTCGCTCTTGACCGGTTTTTTTATCTGTGGTTTCCAATTTTTATTACCACTTACAAATTGAATGCTTTGATTTGATATTTGAATGTTGAATACCCGAAATTCTAATTTTATGTATCACCTTATAACCTACTTAGATCTTTTTTATTTGACAATAAATTGAGGTTAATTTAGTAACCTCAGTTGTCATCGACGATTTTTCAATTACAATTTAATAATGTTATTCAAAAAACATCACCATCTGCCTAGCCTTTGGTTGGGGTCGGCTTCTAGTCTAACCGGATACAGTTGAATCTGAATGAAAAGTCTTACCTAGGGGCTCAGATTATAGAAAGAAGCAGTAGACCGCGCGGAACACCGAGAGTGCGGCCAACAAAGCAAATACAAATTCAAAAGCTAATACAATCTCGAGTCAGTACCAGGGACCGTACAACCCCGGTTAAGGGTTAAGCCTTTCGAAGGGGTAACCCATTCAATGGGTGACCTTTATCATGATGTAACCCATTGAATGGGTTTTATACTAGACACCCAGTGAAAGGGTTACATGATAACCCATTGAATTGGTTTTATACTTAAAAACCAGTGACATGAAAAAAACATTATATTATGTTATTTCGATATCCGCCCAGCACGCGTAGCATGACCAATTCTATCTCTATTCTACCCAGGGACCATTTTGATTACCATTTCGAAAACGATAAAACGAAAACCCTTTCCATTGAAAGAGTTTTCGATAGGGTTTTTCTAAGCAGTTAATCAAAAACCCATACGGTGTGGGTAATTTTGAATGGCTTAAACTAAGCCGTTCAATAGGGTTACCCACACCGTATGGGTTTTTATCGAATACCCTTTCAACGGGTAACCAAATTTTAATTTAAGCCGTTCAAAAGGGTTACCCATATCGTATGAGTTTTGGATTAATCGCTTAGAAAACCCCTATCGAAAAACCTTTCAATGGGTAACCAAAATGTTCCCTGGTCGTGGTCAGTACAGCACGAACTCCGCTAGGAGTAATAGTGTTCTGTGAGCACGAAGCGTCGCATCGTTAGTACGTCACGGGCTCTAACATAATTTCAGAATAATAGCCGTCTTGTATTTTTAAACATTGTTAAACTGGTCCCAAAAACAAAAGAAAGAAGATGGAGTATCTTTCATAGGTAAAATATGGATTATTTGTCTATTTGGATTTATTTTACGTGTTTATTGTTAGTGACATCTTGAAACACAAAACCTTAATAAAAATCATTCGGTGTTGCTAATTTATATTGAAACATTTACCCCCATTTTTTTTATTGGGTGGGAAATTATCAAATAACTTCTCCCGCTCTGGGCGGAGCGGGAGGGCGTGTCAGACTTTTACTGACTAAAACCCACCCGTATTCCTTCATTTGCGTGTGTGCCAGGACCACCATATCCCTTTCGGACAAACTGGCAGGCATTGGCCCTGACGGACCCCGTCAGTGGGTGCTGACAACTCTTTGAGGCGCGCGTGGAATACAACGCGCCGTCGACCCGGGCCTGGTCCTTTTCGGACGGCGAGCTACCCATCGCTCACCGTCCGCAGGCCCGCGCCTACTTTGGCCGGAAATCGGCTTGCGACTCCCGACGCCCGGGGCGTCTCCTGCGGCGACTAGGGGCGCGAGGGCGCGAACCTTGCCTCTGCCTCACGCGTTCCGCCTCCTCCTTCGCAAGCATTACTGCTTCGCAGGAGGTGACGGCCTCCCATGCACTCTCGCTCCAAACCATGGCCTGAACCAGGGCTGGACGCTAGAGATCGCCGCCGGCGATCGCCTCCGTGAGGACACGACGGTACTCCGCCCAAGCCGGGCAGACCTCCACCGTATGCTCCACCGTGTCCTCCGGGCGATCCACACAGTGGTGACACCCGGGCGTTTCCTCCCGCTTGATCCTGGATAGGAACCTCCCGAAACAACCGTGTCCGGTGAGGACCTGCGTCAGGCGGAAGGTGAGGACGCCGTGGCGCCTCTCTAGCCACTCCTCAAAGATTTATCGCCACAATTGTAGCGTGCCCAAAACATTTACCCCTAAGTTAGGAAATAAATAAGGATACAGGAGTATCGATTTACAAAAATATTTTTTTCGATAATAGTGATTTATCGCCTATGTTTATAAATAAATAAGTATGTATGTGTCTTCGTAAGTGTACTACTTAGAGTTATGTTAGATTATCCCCTATAGAAAACCGCTAAAACGTGTTATTTTTACTCTATCTCGCATCCTTTACAAGATAAAGCGGTTTTTATGGTTTTTTTTAGGTAAGGTCGGAGTTGCATGCTAATAAATGGATTTAGAATGCATTGGCATCGAGTTGTGAGCTACCCTGAAAGTTTCAGCCGGATAGCTAACTGGGAAGAGCTCGAAATTTGGGTTGCATGATTCCACCCGGAACGACAGAGAGGCAGACAGACATACAAGAAAGTGACTTAATAAAAACGTGGTAAGGTTTTCTTCTTTTACTTCTTTCGCAAAATTCTGTAAACGTTTTCGATGGCCGACCCAAGCTTTGGTGCACTCTCGGTATTTAAAAAGTTTTTTCACGGGGTGGAAAATCCTCATGGATGTCCTCCGCCCTGGGGCGGGCGGCAGGGTCTGTCAGACTCCAGACTCTTACTGACTAAAAACCACCCCAGTGTTCCCTTCCCACACTTGCACCGGGAATCTATTATTACTTCCGTGATCGCCGTCGCCGGCTAGTGCCAGCCCGCCTCTGCGGGCCTCCTCAAGTCTGGAGGGGGGGGGGGGGGTTATGTGGTTGCCCCCCCCCCCCCCGCGCGACGTCTGAAAGGGGCGCGCGTGGAACACTACGCGCCTCGGGTCCAGTGATCCAGTGTGATAAGGGGCGGCGGACGTCGCGAAGGCCGCCGTCGCTGGACCCATTTAGGGGGGCTGGAAGAGGGCGCTGTCGGCCCTCCGCCGACGCCCAGTGCGCCTGCTGCGGGCCGGGTGAGCGGACGAGATCTCCCGCTCCCTTTCCGCAGCCTCCTTCTGCGAAACGATTGTTTCGCATGTTTCGCAGAAGGATACCACCGCGTCCTAGGACTCCTCGCTGCCGACCATCGACTCGACCACGGCCGGCAGCGATAGGACACTGCCTACTCCTGAGATGAGGGCATGGCGTGGCTCCTCGCAAGCGGCACACTCTGCCAGTGGACGCAGTGGTGATACCGGGCGTCCGGCTCCCTGTTTATGCATCTGTAAGGATATTACGGTTTTCCTTGCTGTTTACGAGATGCTTAACTTTTTTATACAAATTTTCGTAAAAAAATTATAATTCCTTCGTTTTTGTGCAAAATTAACTCGGGTGTCATTTTGAATATAGTAATAACTAATAGAAGCGATACGAGTATCCGGCAAAAAAACCGGCACTTGCAAATTGAAATTCCTAAGTCTATGAAAGCCGATTTTCAGCCCACCGTGTGTCGCGCCCGCGAAATCGCTCCAGTCTGTAAGAGCCTTTACACACGCGCACGTCATTGTGATGGCATTTATTCTAGTGTGCGTGCATTTTGCGACCAACTGTTGGACACCATTTTTTTGTAGATTTTGTCACAGCTAAGACTGTCTGGACTAGACATATTTATATCTTTGATATTATGATAGCTTGGACTTTATATTAATTATTATTCTAAGGTGGGTAGCTAGCTCTAAAATACATTTACCCTAGTTATAAAATGTACCGACCCTAAATAAACTTAGTAGGTATAAAAGCTTTAGAAAGCAATTTTAAGCCTCACAGAACGCGGCCCGGCTCATCTCGGCACCAGACATTGCCTGGAGTTCATCCCCTACCGAGTGCATAATTGATTTTGTAGTCTGCAATATAGGTCGTCCAGGTCAAATTAGGTCATAAAGATCATCGACCCTTAGACAGGTATAAACGAATTATTAAACAATACAATAAAATACCAACAGTAAATTCTAAGCCAACAATAACAAAAGAATAATTATTGTTCACACTCAAATTCTATGCCTACAAGTTATCCCTTGAGGCTAAACAAATAAACAATGAGTTTATGGAAGTTATTCATAACAATAATTCCGATGTAAAGTAAACAACAAGCGATCTCGAGACAGCTGCGATGTTCGCAATGCTCCAAATAATCTAAAAATAGCCGGCTAACGTGTGTACTCTAAAATAGAACTAATATTGACAACATAACACGCATATTGCTTAATTAAAAAACTTACCAATTCTCACACAGTTTTGTTTCGACGTCTTCCATTTCGCGATTCATTCTTTATTTTTATATATTTAGACTTACATACGCACAGTAACAAATTTTAACCTATTTCACAATTTACCGTGGATATGTTTTTATTGCGCGCTATTGCGGAGGTAGCTAGGCCTCAACTGCTGAATGTTAGATAATTTATTATTCGACCTTATCTACTGATTTGAAATAAAAACATTTTTTGTGAACACTTTTCGGTGAATCCCATAACCATAACCACAGACTGTATAAACAATTTTAATAATAAGTACTTTAATTAGCGAGCGTTGCCAACTTCACTCATGTCTTTGACAGCAGGACTGACAGAGACAGATGATAAACTGTTCAGCGCTGTTCAATAGTGATAGTGATGTCTAATCATGTTGTTGGTAGTGTAAAATCGATAGCATTATAAAGTCTCTCCCACACGGTTCCGATTTACCACACGTTGCGATGTTCAGCAAAGACGGCAATGACACGATAAGGGCGGGGGCACACGATGCGTTGCGGCGGCGGTGCGGCGCCGGAGCGGTGTCGCTGCGTCGTCTTACATAGAAATATCTGTGGCATGTCACACGATGCGCTCCGGCGCCGCACCGGACTTGCAACCACCGAGACGAAGCGGGGAGGGGTGATTGCGTTGCGACGTCGGAGCGGCACCGTTCAGTTGTTTATGCGTCACAAGGAAGGATACACGCTCGCTCGTTTTGAATTATTTTCTCCAACATCCAACGCTGCTACGGCGCCGTTGCGACATAACAACGTTGCGGCACCGCACCGCTTGTGTGCCCGCTGATACGGTGAAATCTTTGCGGTGCGGCGCCGCAACGCATCGTGTGCCCCCGCTCTTATTCCTTGCTTGTATTTTACGCAGATTTAAACGGAGCTGGTGTATCTGTATTGGTTTTACAACCGCATTTTATTTTTTTTGTATTAATAGATTAGTTTAGTAGTTTGTCTATGGTTCAAGTAAGAAGGTATAGGGTCTGTGGTAACCCCTCTCTTCTCTCTGCATCCTGGAACCATAGAGTATTGAGTAATAGATTGCCTGGAACCTAGCAAAGAGTAGAGTAACTATGAACCTAGGCAATGTCGGTAGCTGGATAATAAAAAGTGATTAACATACTAAAGAAGTCCTTTTATGAATACATATTAACAGAAGGTAATCTTCTTTCTTTCTTTCAAGTACAAACATAATTATAATTTGTATGTATTTCATGGCCAACAGACCGTTAAAACAGCTAATATGTTGTTTTGTTTAGGAATTACCTACTACTGTCACCACGACTTCATCACGCGCTTGCTTAATGTGATGGTGACTGAGTTGACTGACATGCTGATCGATCGCTGACCATCGTGTCACTCATAGAGTATAGTAATAGATTGGTGTCACTTTTTCGATAGTACGTGAATTGCCATGCCGACCACTCTTTAACGCAAGTCGCCAGTAAGTATGGCAGGCCCGTACTGCGTTTTCATTTTATTTTATTCCGACAAGGACATGAAGTTAGCTGTTTGTAATTCATAAAGCTTTGGCCTAACCGAAGCGAATCCCGCACGGGATGCGGGATGAAGTTCGCTCGCGCCGATTGTGTCAACTAATTTGTATGGAGGTGTTAACTGACTGGTGTTGTATCTTTACCCGACTTTTTGTCACATTTTTGACTTTGGTTTATCTATTTGACTGTTTTTTTTTTATTTTACCGTAGTCAGCCATAGTTAGCCGTAGTCAAGCAACGGCTGAAATATCTACGATATTATCGAAAAGAATGGGAAGAAGAATTCTCAGGCTGGCTGCAAGATAGTCGTAAAGGGGTTAGCTATGTCTATTGTAAGAGTTGTAAGTTGAAAATTGTTTTTTTTTTGTCATCTAACTACCGATTTTGGGTACAAACCAGTGTTGCCAACTACACCGGTTTTTAAATTACTACGGTAAAAACACCGTATCCAGCATTGATTCACCGTCTACCGTAATAATGTATTACGGTGTCAAAAAACACCGTAATAGGGCAGCTGGAATATTGAGCGTATTTTGTTGCCATAACATGGCAACATTCTAAATAGCAGTGGACTAGGGGAAATTCCCCAACCATAATAATGGTTGGAAGCAATGTAATACGTACAAATTAGAGAGACTTCTTAACAGTTTTTTATCACCAACTTTCTTTAGACGATAATTATTTTTTCTCTCTGCGGTATTGAAGAGTACACTGGAGTATACCGCAGCGGGATGCGCCGGAGTTCACATACGATGTGCAAGCGGGGTGCACGCCGCATATCCCTGGGTGCTGCCGGCATGCCGCAGCATCCAGTATTGCGCCGGCGACATTGCAAATCATCAGTTTCCGCTGCCCGGTGCCGATCCCTCGGTGTGCTCTGGCCTTTAGTCATAATGTAAAAAAGTCCTCTATGGTCATAATCTCGGTAGATAAGTATATCTTGCAGCCAGCCTGAGAAGTCTTCTTCCCATTCTTTTCGACAATACTGTAGTTATTTTGAAAACGTCAGTTAACTCCCTTTCTAGCCATATCATCTTTTACACAGTCCATCCATCGTTTCTTTGGTCTTGTCCCTACTCATAAAGGAAACAATGAATTAAATGAAAAGAAAAAAAAAACATTATTTTAGTAATCTTTTATTTACTTAACAACAACAAAAATAATAAACATTGCATGGATAATTTACTACAAAGGAACACTACTCTACTTACTTGCAATCTATTTCAATACAACTTAGGAACATAGAGGAAGATCTCAATGGATAAAATGTTATCCACACATTGATCATTATTTTCATCATAACTAGTTAATTGAATAACATTATATCACACATAGCAGTAAATCTAGAACTTATTATAATAATTATTGAGTTCTATAGCTATTTGAAACCACTTTAGTTGAACAATGTAGGAAAGAAAAAATCAGTCGCATCACTTGATTTGTGATTTAACAACAGATTAAATTCCAATACAAAATGGGGATTTACCTAAACCCATTTTACAAACAAGTCTTTATCATATCAAACGAAAGCCTGATTACAGAGATGTTGTTTTTTTATTATCCTCTAAATCTAGATATATTATAGTATTTTGACAACTCTTGATATGGTTTCAGGAGTCGCTATAGAACTTCACATAACATTTAGTAATTCTCCACCCACTCACAAAACCCACGCGATTTGCGTGACGCATTTCCAAATTTACTTTGAAAATATAATTCATCTTGCTAAATTATATTCTTTGCAAGTTTCATAATTTTGAGATGCTTACTCACAATACCATGTCATGGCTATTTACAATGTTCAATTAATTTATCTAATAATTCCAATGCCAGATCAGCTATATATTTCGTTTTATTTATTTTATGGACATCTCTTTAGTTTTCATCAATTTAATTTACATTTTTATCATGTAAGTATTAAAGCTATGGTAAAAATATGATATTTTTGATGTAGGTTTTTCATTACAAGACCTTTTTGCTACTTGCTACATTCAATTATTCACAATCCATTACTATATGGATTACAGAATCTTAACTTCTTGCAGTAGCCTTTCTAATCTCTAGCTAGTGCATTCCAGTACCCTAATATTTTACAAACTACAACAATTCTTTTACATACATCCTCTTTTCTGATTCCTCTAGTCAAACATCCTTAATTATTAAATACATATGTATTAACATTCATAAGATCAATTGCATAGGTCAACAGGTTGTTAAGCTCTCTATGGAGAGACACATTGCTACGGCAAATAGTAATGGCAGTATCATAATTTACTTTAGGAAAAGCCATAAGCAAACAGGGCCTCAAGTCTGCTATTACAATAGTGTCAGAATGGTCGATCATTGATGTCATAATTGTTGATTTTGACAAGTTTGGTAATCTACTATTACAATGGCGTCATTAAGACTTTCCAATGGTCGGCCACTGACACTACATTGAAAGAAATTGCATTTATTGGTAATCTCGTACATAATAACAAATTAATTACATTTCTACTAATGGGTTTTATAATAATGGCAATACGACAATGCCATTATAATAACACAATTCTATTACGAGAACATTGACCGACTAATGATCGACCATTATGAATTTTGCAGATTACGAACTTTTAGCAAAATGACAATGGATCGTGTTGGAATGACTGAATTTATAAAAATAGCAGACTTGGGCCCCAGATCAACTGAAAAACCACTGCTGTAATGGAAAACCAGTCCCGTTACAAATGCATGTAATTAATAACACACATATTATATTGAAGACAAAGCTCACATAATCTATTGCTTATTACAGTACAATTTGGGTAGAAAACCAACATAATCTATGACAAAACACCAGCTCACCTTTGGAACTCACTATAACACCACTGACCACCGCACTGTTAATTTCGTCCAGTCACACTAGGTACACTCAGGTCGCACAATGACTTCACAACACTAGGCACTATCACTATGAAGTTAGTTAGTAGATGGTACTGGACTCTAGTACTGTCCCCGTTGAAAGCCTAGTCCTACGCCGCGCATGGTGTGGGTGGTCGCTCTAGCCACTTCGTATTGTGCTTGCATTGCTTGAAAGAGTTCCTCTTGCTTTTTGATTGGGTCTACCGCTTTTTCTGGAGGCTCAGGCTTGACTGCGGCTGTTGGAATTAAGGTATTTATTAGAGGTTGTTTGACAGAAGCTTGGTTTAAAAAAAATTGAATTAGCTGAAATAGGCTATCATTTCATGACTATGGCAGAGATTTATGAGGTTGATAAACCAGCAATTTCAAAATCTGCTTATTATTGATATACTATCGCGGACACTGGCGCCTGACCACTTTTCGACCTTATTGCTAAGAGCATAAGGTTGAAAAGTGGTAAGGCGCCAGTGTCCTCGATAGTATGTAAGTCATCTGGAACCTTATCCAGGTATTTAATTTAACACTAACAATATAACCCATTCTGCATTAAATCTTAGGTAATAGGTAATACAGGCTAGTGTCCTGCAACTCCATGTCGTCAGAGCGCATACTTTGCGGATTCAATTTTACACGGCAGCCAGATTTTATGGCATTGGTTTTACTGGCAGAGAATGGGGTTGTAGTGGCATCAACATGGCCACATGCGAACTACGCGCCACACTGACGTCACGCAAAATCCTGCATCGCGCAAGCAGAGTTCAAACGCCCGTCTGGTTGGAGGATCCTCCCTTTTCTATAGAGTATGAGTGAACTTTACACCCTGTTCCTCATGCCTTTAAACTGGTGATCACGACGGGGTCACCAGTGAAGTAGTATAGACTCTGATTATAAAAGCTATAATATACTACTTGCAATATTATATTACTATACCAGAGTAGTTACTGAAGCAATTTAGTAAATGGGCAATTCAATGAAATTCCGAGCGAGAAGCGACAGAGTTATATTACTGTTCAACAGTAATATAACTGTCGCTTCCCGCCCATTTACTAAATTGCTTCAGTAACCTGTCTGCTATAGTAATATAATATTGCAAGTAGTTTATAGCTTTTATAATCAGAGTCTATACTACTTCAGGGTGATGAACGGCAATTTGGGAGAGGCCTATGTCGAGCAGTGGACTGTAGGCTGAGCGAGTTAATTGACGAAGAGATCTGGGTGTCTACTCCGAAGCGTTACTCCGAAGTATCGGCCGAATGTTCGGCCGTTTTCTAACTAGTATAGTTTCCTTTTTTGACTTTCAATCCTTACCCGACTTAAAGCCACATTTTTGACTTTGGCTTATCTCTTTGACTGCCGTTTTTTTTTCTTTCACCGTAGTCGGCCATAGTTAGCCGTAGTCAAGCAACGGCCGAACATTCGGCCGATACTTCGGATTTATGTTCGGAGTAGACCCCCTTGTTATAAAGTCCAATGGCTTCCTTATAGGACTAAATAAACCAAAACCGCTCGACAACGTATTTAATACGATAAAAAGTGACAACCACCTGGCTCTTTAATGCCCATAAGCCTCATGAACTTGGACACCTGCTTGCCGTCGTTGTCTTGCGCGAACCGTGTGCCGCTCCACTTGGCAGCCTCCTCAGCTTCCGACTTGTTCTTGTTCGACCACAACAACTTGCGCTTTTGTACCTGCAGAAAGACAAGCGTTAGAAATCATTCTCAAGTAATCCAGAAAAGTGATGTCAATAATTGTTTTTGGCCGAAACCTTTTTGTTTTTCAATAACATGTTTTTTATTTGGTAAAAGTATAAGACATGCAGTTTCAATCTTTTCATCAGTATACAAAACTTTGTACTTTTCTCAAAGACATCATTACAACGTGTAACGTTAAATGCGCAAAAGCTCTTAAGGGGTCATTGTACTCATCATTATGAACAACTTTTACTATGGGACAAATTCTAAAATCGCGAAAAAAAAATCATCTGTTCCCTACATTTTGACAAGTTATGAGAACATAAATGTATGGAACAGCAGATTTTATTTTCGCGTTATCCGGTTTGGTCCCATAGTAAAAGTTGTTCATAATTATGAGTACAATGACCCCTTAAGAGGATTACAAAAACAGTAGTATATTAATACTACTGTTTGTTTTCCTTAATGAAGTAAATACCTGGTCCATAATCTTGTTAGCATTGACAGAAGTGGGGTTGTAGTATGAAGGGAGGTGTGACCCCGGAGGCGGTACTTCGCAGGCCGCCGCGCGGAGTTGCTGCGCTGTGGCCATTGAGCCGTCGGGTGTCTTGATTTGAAGACCTGGGGACAGATATTAAGATTACGACACGTATTTATGGGGCATTTTGAAAAATAATTTAGTAATACTACTACGATTTGAAAAAAATAAACATTTTCCCCCTTACTACAAATCTTCAGATAAATCATTCATTAAACGTAAGCTGTGCCAGAAAGCCTTTTATACCGTTAAAGATTATATTGAGGACAAAAAGGCTTGGGATTTAGCTGCTCCAATCTTTTTTTTTTTTTCATATTCAGGTATTTTTATTGTTTGATGTTTTTTTGCCAAATTTTATTATTTTCTATTCAGTGACATTTAATTATTATTTTATACACAATGACATGAATATATTTTACTTGTAAAGTATTATATTATTTTAATTATTGTGAATGGGAAGACTATGTGGGTTATTTTTTTATTTTTTTTCCTTTTCTTTTATTATCAGTTAGTGTTAATCATGGTCTGGCAGTTTGAGTCTTATAAGCGGCCTACCCAAATGTCCTTTCTTTGGTATTGTTCGTCGCATCGTTGAGCTCCTTAAGTTCTGAGTAGAGCTGCACGATTACTGACAAATGCGTGCACTGACTGGTCAGGTCCACTCAATCTTTGTGGTTCTTTCCTCAAAAGACGATTTCAGACACCAATCTGCATGGCCTTTACATGATCTGACTAAGATTATGTCTGGACTTTAAAAGAGACTGTGACCTCTGAGTTTGTTTCGGCCTTTCTTCTCAGAGTAGTCAGATAGGAAACGCCGACCTCATCTAGTTTTAAAAATATGATTGACCTGTAAAAGTGTTTGTACAAACCTACTTACAGAAATAAAAATCATTTATCAGACCCAGGTTTAAAACATGGAGCCATTATTGAATTTCGAACTTTATTCCGACTATGGTAAAGTTCCTAAACACAAAACTGACAACTTAGTACCGAACTAAGTTTTCAGTTTTGTTTAAAGAACGGTATTTCAATCACAGTTACGTTCTTATTACAAAAACTGGCTGCATGGTTTAAGCCATGTCAAAATATAAATCTTGTTTTGTAATAAGACGGTTTATGTCTCTGAGACTGAAACGCTTGTTTGTACAAATAAATAAAATTGAAGTGTCTGTTTGTAATGTCAAAATAACGCTTTTTACTAAATGCATAATAGAATGAATACGGTACTTAAAACTAAATTTTATTTTTGTGTGTCGGTTTGTTCTGCCTAATCTCAGAAACGGCAGGACCGATTTTGATGGGGCTTTCACTGGCAGATAGATAATGTTATAAGGAGTAACTGAGGCTACTACTACTTTTATTTTAGAAAAAGCTGCGTGGGCGAAGCCGCGGGCAACAGCTAGTTGAAAATAAATGGCGGGGTATTCTTAAATGTACGTCTAGCGCTATCTGAGGGCCTAGACAAAGTAACATTCGATTAGTGATAACGCTAGTAGAAAAGTCACAAAACGTATGGGGTTGACATAAGCTATTGAAATTTCACGTGTTCATAGGTCAACGAATCGAAATTTGCTCGACAATGTTATCATCATTCGATTCCATGAAACGAGTCGACAGCGTCGAACGATAACTTCACTTTTTGACAAGCGTTATCGCTATCGCTTGTGAAAAAGTGAAATAACGATAGCGATTGTAGACATAGAATCGCTCTGAAGCGAATGCCATTTGTTCTACCAATTTACTAACAAGCTCTAGGCCCTCTGGACAGTCAACCTTGCTACCAATTTACTAACAAATGACTGTACTTTTGCATAAGCTGTTCTTATCGATCTACCAATTCAGTTCGTTCCGATAAGAAAGATGAACATTTTACAACAGAAATCTGAAGTTGAATGGATAACTTCATTTTTAGGGTTCCGTACCCAAAGGGTAAAACGGGAATCCTATTACTAAGGCTCCGCCGTCTGTCTGTCTGTCTAATTACTAAATAATTAAATTAAAATAAAACAGATATTTAAGGAGGGTTCCCATACAACAAACGTGATTTTTTTGCCGTTTTTATAGATAATGGTACGGAACCCTTCGTGCGCGAGTCCGACTCGCACTTGGCCGTTTTTTTTTTTTTTTTAATTTAAGTATTGGCGCTAAACGGCGTTTCTACACATCCCATCTTATAACACATATTACTATACTAACCCATCTTCTCCATAACCTCTAGTTTCTTGTTGACCTTGTAGGACGAAGGCCGGTAGTCGGCCGAGGGCGGGGAGGCGCGGCGCTCCGACGAGTGTGCGGCCGGGTACTGCGCCCCGCGGGACTTGGAGCGCGAGCGGTCGCGGCGGTCGTGGCGGTGGCTTGATGACCTAAGACAATGTAAATAGGATGACTTTAGTAATATCACTACATAGTATAAAACAAAGTCGCTTCCCGCTTCCTGTCAGTCCCTATGTATGCTTAGATCTTTAAAAGTACGCAACGGATTTTGATGCGGTTTTTTTTAATAGGTAGAGTGATTCAAGAGGAAGGTTGTTTAGAAAATGCCACGCGGGCGAAGTCAAGGGCAGAAGCTAGTAATGTCATAATATAATAATCGAAAACGAAGTAATAGCGCGGCCGGGCCATGCAATGCGTCGCAGTGGTCCGGGGGATCAAGAAACACATGGACGAAATCGCGGGCAGAAGTTAGTATTATAATAAAGAGACCTATCTTTAATATAACTTATAACATCAGACAATTAATCATAAGCTCCTTAGGAAGGCAATGTATAATAATACATATAATAAACTATGTTTCTTTCCAGCAGGGATTAATCATAGTTTAATGATTATATTTAATGAACCACAAATAGTTTAGGCAGAGAACCAAAGTTGTCGACATAGCCCACAGAATAAGCAAGCTGAAGTGGCAATGGGCCGGCCATATTAGCCATAGATAGAACCGACGACCGTTGTGGTAGACGTGTGCTTGAGTGGAAACCGTGAATCGGCAAACGTAAGGTAGGACGGAATAGTATATCTGGGTGAGTCAGACAGCATCTGTCTGGCATTAAGAAATGCCAGACAGATGCTGTCTGACTCACCCAGATATACTAAACAGACCAGGAGACCTAATCAGCTTCTGGAGGGAGGTGGGCTGGTTACACCTTAGCGTTTACACCTTACAGCATTTCCTACAAACTTTGAGCGTTTCCTACAAACGCCCTTGTTTTTCGAAATGACTGAACTGATTTTAATGAAACTTCATACGCGTAAGGTGTAAACGCTCTTAATGCTGAAATTACCTTTTTTGTCGCAGCCGTGAGGCCGCGAGCCGCACTATTGTTGTTAAACATGATATTCACTTTTTTATTTTGTTATTTGTATGTTTTGTTTCACGAACTGTGTCCAAATAAATGTTATTCTTGTTTTCTTTCCTTGTCTTTCCAAAGTGTGGATCAGAGTTTTTCTAATTTATGCTCACCGTAGCAGGTGGCGTTTTATAGTTTCTGCCTACCCACATGGGAAGAAGGCTTGAGTTCATGTATGTATGTATGCTCACCGTTTTTCCTCGGAGCGTCTGGCATGGCGTTCTCTGTCACGCTCGCGTTCTCTGTCCTTTTCCTTATCACGACGGTCGCGGTCTACGAATCTAAAACAAAATAAAACCTTTGATAAAATGGTTGATTCAGTTATTTATCTAGCAGCAGGCTTAGCATGACGTCTTCTATTTGTACTCTACTGTAGAAAAGAACCCGCTTGACTACTCTTTACGGTAGAAAACTGTCTACACGGAAACGTAATTTTTTGCACGCCTCCTAAGCGAAGCGTTGAGGTTGTGCTCTACTCTCGACAAAAAAAGCACTTTTCTCGAAACTGAAATCGATTTTTTTTTATTTATATCAAAATCAAAAATATTTTTATTTAACATATGCCTACATGGGCACTTATGAAACGTCAGAAGCCAGGTGCACGGTTCCAATTGGTCGTTTCCTATGGAGAAGAACCGGCAAGAAACTCCACGGTTACTCTTTAAAAAAAAACTGGCTTTTACAATGTTTTCAAATTACAGCGTTAATAAGTATGAGAGGACAGCGTAGGCCCGTCAAAAGTACCAGGTAAGTACTTAACAAAATAGAAAACGGTCTACAGATCTACAGTCCATTAAGCCTACAACGTCCTCACATTAACAAAAAACAATACAATATGATTAAAATAATAAAAGTTAGAGCCTTGTTGAAATTAAAATTGTAAAAAAAAGAAAAAAATATGTCAAGGAAGTATGTAAAAAGTAAATAACATGAACAAGTCAAATAATTTGTCAGACACATACAATATAATTCAATAACAATTATTTTGTTTAACATAGTAAATAATAACATTAAAAATGATCTTTCCTGGACGTCCGTGTGTCTGTGTTTATAGATTGGTGTATGTGGCAGGGAAATTGGTCGAAAAAATTATCGTACCGGATTTTTTTTTTTTAATTATCTAAATAAAGTAATACACTACGGACTTTCTTAATTAATATGAGCGTTTAATTCACTGTCGTTTAATTATTATTAATAAAAAACTAACATACGACTGTGTATTTTTTTGTATATCTATTTATTATAGTATTTTTTTTCCTCACCTTATAATTATAGCGCCACTAAACCATAGCAGAGTTTTCTGTTTTTTTTTTATAATTGTTTTTTGTATTTTTTATATTATTTCATTTGATTAATTATCTTATTGTTAGCAGTAATAAGAAAAAAACGACGTGAACGTTATGCTTATGAGGCGTGCATTTTTGGATTTTCCAAATTCTTCTACTCTTCCGTCGACAAAACGCTTCTCTACGGTTCTCGTGCTATCCCTGCAGGCACTGATACTGACAATACAATAGTCCTTTTCAAATGTAGTAAATTGGTATCAAAGCTTTTAAGAACACTGGGAATTATTTGTACTTATGTAAATTAATTTGTAACACTAATTAAATGTTTACAACTCTTTTCCTCCATTAGTTGCTGATCAATTTAAAAGAGTAACTATAGAGTTTCTTGCCCATTCTTCTCCATATGAAACTATCTTTTCGAAGAGATCTCGAATTAATTCTCATCGTCATTTCAGTCGACGTCCACTGCTGGACATAGGCGTCCCCCAAAAGGGAGGGGGGGGGGGGTTAGTCATAACCGCCACGCTTGACAGGCGGGTTGGCGATCGAGTATGGTGTTAAAATGCATAGAGAATGCTGCTACCCATTCTCTAGTAAGTCCCTTAGTCGCCTTTTACGACACACACGGGAATAAATAGGATGGTGCTATTCTGTACGTCCGGCACCACACGGCACTCAATTCTATTTTCTTGTAAATGTTGACGTTGAAAATGGCTTACTCATGACTTTGATATTGAATACGGTACCTGGGCGACACAGCATCCCTAGCATCTTGGGACCTCTTATCAGGTGGTGGAGGAACTTCACTGGCGTACGGTTTGAGGTCCATCAGCGCTGGCACTTTCTCGCGGTCATCAGGCCGGTCGCCTAGCAGACCGCGGCGAACGGGCTCATGCGCGCGCCCGCGGTCGCGATCACGGTCTGACCTGGTTAGTAGGAAACATAGTACTCAATACTTTATTTGTATTCCACAGTCTACTTCTTAGGTGGTAACTTAAAATGTGTTTTTTTTTTTTTACAAAAATACAAATACAAAATACAAAAATTATTTATTGACATAAAACCAATGACGTATTATATATAGACACGTTATCAACCAACATCTCGGCGCTTAAAAACGGCGAAAATACTAGATAACTACCTACTTATACGCGTAAAGAAAGGGAAAGAAAATATGACACCGTACGGCGGGATGCCTGTTGCAACGTCGTTGTAGTTGTTGTAACGTCACGTGACTACTAACTTCATGCGCCGGCCGCCATTAGACGCAGCGTCGTACAAAATAAAATAAAATAATGTAGTTTTGTAAACTTACGCGTGAAATGACACATTTTTGTCTTTAACTTTTGGGGTATAATTTGTACATCCTCTGAAAACACACGACGGCATGTTTTATTTATGTTTTGCACAGGTTTTCACACATGATATAAATTAAAAACAAACATAGCGTCGCGCGACAGGTTAGTGCGTGACTGAGCGCAATGTGGCCAATTGGCTTCATTTCATGTTGCCATTTTAGAGTGCGGACAACGTATTTATAGTTTTATACATCATTGCATAAAACATATTTTACAATAAAATAGAATTCTCTGACTCCTGTGCTAGTTAAAACTGTGTTGCAGGAGCCAGCGTCCTCCCGTAATAAAAGACACAATTTTGTTGTTTTATGACATAACTAATAAAAACAAATATAAAGAAAGGAAACAAAAGAGACTTCACTTTATATGTACTTACATCTAAACTAAAAACAAAAAAAAAAAATTAAGAAATACCTAAACAATAATTATGGTGCTTCATTTGCGCGAAAGTATGTTTTTAGTGTATGTGTGTGTGTATAATTGTATTTGTGTGTGTGTGTGTATAAGTAGTGTATAGTATCTACATCATGATCTACATACTACAGACACTACATCATACATCATATACTTACACTTTGCATTCATTAATATTGGTTTTGCATTATTATTTTGCGAATCGTTCTAAAACGATTAATTTTCTTTAATTTTCATATTTTTCAATGTTATGACACTTACGTCAGGCTGTCAAGCTATCATTACTTTTTCTTCTAATTTTCTCTCATAGTTTTCTTACTGGCTTAGTCCATGAAGGTTACTTTTGATTTATATAATTTAAATTAGTTTTATCAATATGTTTAGCTCAAATATTGTATTTTATAGATAGTTATAATTGTTTGCTGTATAATATTTGTATCCTAACTTACATTTATAATAATAATTGAAACGCTCTCAAAATTCATCAAAAAGGTTTTTGGTACGAATATGTGATACGAATATGTCTGGCCTTTTCGAACACTGAATTTGAAATTAAATTCTGTAAAGAACAGAAAAAACAGATGATGTGGAAAAATCAACCGAGACTCGAATATAAAAGGGATTTCTGACACATTCCCGAGAGATCTGATCTGGTAGCGCTGAAGGAATCATCTCTACAAAAGTCTTGCAACATACTCAGTCTTCTTGGAACTACATACTTGCCAAGAGGACCATCCACTACTGCAGAGACCTGGACTGGACTGGCAGTGATGCTGCGAAGCGGATCTACTGGCCTCTAAGCTAACGAGGCCTGACGACTTCTACACTGCCTGTTGAACCTACTAAAATAACTGGAAGCGGATCTGGATGCTTCAGAGCTGACGAGGCCTGACGTATCAAACCTGGACACCGTTTCGTACCATCCTTTTATAACCTCCCTTAACTTTTTTAATTATTTTTTCTGTATTTTTTAAAATTCTTCAATTATATAGTTAACTAGTCTACTTTCCCTTTTATTTTTAATAGTTTGCAGTAGACTTGTTACAGTGTGTATGTGTATTTGTGTTAAAGTGTGAGTTTGCATGCCCCAATTGTTTGTTATGAAGAGGCACCAACTCAGAACAATGGCCTTCATTTCGACAGTTCAACAACATTCATCGCGCTATCAACTTTGTCGAACAGACAAACCTTTAGAACATAATTATGAAGCAATGGATTAGCATTATCCATAAAAATATTATTATGACCCTTTCGGGCACAGCAAAATAGTAGGAGAGGAAGCTTTGAAAGACTTAGCCTATTAGTCTTCTGAACTCACTGACTTCCATATTCTGAACTAAATAAATAAAGAAAGAAAGAAAATACGTTTATTTGCGGAAACATGACGCAAAAAAGAACACAAAAATAAGAAAAGGTTGGGGGAAACATGCGTCACATCGTCGCAAAACGGCTATCGCTCAGCATTATACTGCGACCCTATGCAAGACAGAGCCCCAGCGCTCGTTTTCAGCGACAGCCGGCGCTGACGTAATGACGTCGTACGGTGCAGCAAACAATAATTGTTTGCTGCACCGTACGACGTCATTACATTATTCAGCGCCCTATTAATTATTAATAGGGCGCTGAATAAAAAAAAAAACAAAAAAAAAATCTAATATTACTATTATGTTTTTTTGTTTTCATTTATAGTCAATTGTACCAATAATACATATTAGGTTATCACTTATATTTCGTCATTTAAATATTCGTTTAGTTGAAATACTAGTTTATATTATAAAGCATTTTCTTAATAAAACTGTTTTAGTTTTTATAAATATATTATTTATAAATATAATATGCTTAGTGTTAAACTGTATCAAATATACTATGTATCTCTGAAATGAAATGATATTTATTTCTGTAAGCAGATTTAAGACGCTTTTACATGTCAATGCTTAAAAACTAGAGGCATTTCCTTGCTGATTGATTTCTGAGAAGAAATGACGAAATAAGCTCAGAGATCATGGTGGCCTTTATGCCTGCATAAACAGTTTAGCATATGTATAAGTGCTGTATCTGCGATGAATCTGTCGGTAAATACTTCGCATTATGTTGAGCGTCTCTCGTCACTTGTACATGAGCGAACCACGACGGTGTCACACCGAAAACTTAATAATTCCGGCCTGCTACTGAGAATATGCATTGTATTGTATTTGTATGTATTTTTTATTGGAACAAAAACATAACAATTTTCGTGTACGTTAATACTGCGTTAGTTTAGAAACTGTGTCGCAGTTATTAGCGCCCACCCCAGGAGCGAAAGACAATACTGAGTTCCATAACAACAAATTTGGTAGAAAGACATAAACAATTAATAATAATAAAACTAGAACTAGACATTTATTAGTAATAGTTGTAGCAGTATAAGGGAGTGTGTGCGTGAGTGAGTGTGTGTGTGTGTGTGTGTGTGTGTGTGTGTGTGTGTGTGAGGGAGGGTGTGGAGGTGCGTGTGCCAGGGTGAGTGGGAAGGGTGCGTGTATGCGGAGGATGTGATATTAATATATGTTTGTATGAGTCTCTCTGTTTCCTCATAAGTCAGAATTTGGAGCCATTTTTCAATTTTCCTTTTAAACTCTCGTAACAAGAGCGGAATGTCTAATCTGAAGTTTAATTTTTTTGGGCAAATCGTGTTTCATGGCCTGCAATCTTCGTTGGTCATGTGGCAAGCTTATACGGCATAACTAAGACCAATGAAGAAGTCTTCGATCTTTTCGTGCCTTAGTGTAAAATACAACATGTAAGACTAAGGCACGACCACCTCGCAAAGGACAAGGAGACATATTCGGAGTGGATGGTCAACTTTCAGTAAATGAACTAGCTTTTGCCCGCGGCTTTGCCCGCGTGGAGGTCGGGAGTTCGAGACATTAATAAGACCTATAAATATGTGGTACATTATTTTGTTCTATCATAAATAGATTTTTGCAGCGCACGCCAAATACAATTTTTGGTTTTCTACCTTAGGTTACAATATTGCAATTTTCTTACGGATTTATATTTCTTTTGAAAATAAATAAATGTTATTCCGAAATAATGTAGCTATCTACTGGTGAAATACTTTTTTAAATCGGTTCAGTAGTTTCGGAGCCTATTCGTTACAACCAAAAAAATCTTTCCTCTTTATAATATTAGTGTAGATTAATGCTTATTTTTAAAGGTGTTACTAAAAAGACGATTTGTGAAAAAATAAATAAAATCGGTGAAAAATGGAGAAGTTACACGCTTTTGGAATTATTCTACTATCCTAGTCACGCAAAACGATCATTGTACTGAATGGCGCGAAGTTACTATAGCGTTCCTGTGTTGAGACGTCAGATCGCAGCAGTGCTATCTCTGCTTACAATACACTTTAAAACGCATACAACTTCGGCATTTTTTTATATATAAAAAAAAAGAAACTGTAGCTCAATTTTTTTGTCTGTTTCGAAAACCCTACATAAAAAAAAACAGTCGAATACCCTATTGAAGAGGCAGTAAAACAAAGACATTAAATTATTTACTTAACAATAGACGGGACGTCACAAAAGTCGCACAGTTTAGTGTGGTAGCCTGCATGTCAAGTCGCATTCGTGTCCACAAAACAAAAATATTTTTTATGAGAATATGCCGAGTTGCGCATTACGATCAGGGACCGTACAACCCCGGTTAAGAGTTAAGCATTTCGAAGGGGTAACCCATACAATGGGTTACCTTTATCATGATGTAACCCATTGAAAGGGTTTTATACTAGAAACCCAGTGAAAGGGTTACATGATAAACCATTGAATGGGTTTTATACTTGAAACCCAGTGAAAGGGTTACATGATAACCCATTCAATGGGTTCTATACCTACTTGAAACCCAGTAACATGAAAAAATCATAATATTGTGTATTTCGATATCCACCCAGCACGCGTAGCATGACCAATTCTATCTCTATTCTACCCAGGGACCATTTTGGTTACCATTTTAGAAAAACCCTATTGAAAACCCTTTCAATTCGATAGGGTTTTTCCAAGCAGTTAATCAAAAACCCATACGGTGTGGGTAATTTTGAATGGCTTACATTAAGCCGTTTAAAAAAACCCATACGGTGTGGCCGTATGGGTTTTTATCGCAAACACTTTCAACGGGTTACCAAACTTTAATTAAAGCCGTTCATAAGGGTTACCCATATTGTATGGGTTTTTGTTTAACCGCTTAGAAAAACCCTATCGAAAACCCTTTCAATGGATAACCAAAATTGTCCCTGATTACGATATTTAAATCTCGTTATGGTAAAACGACTGGACCTAACTTCGGTGTATTTAGATGGCGTCACTGAGAATTGGCATCACAGTTTTTCTGTGACATTTCTTCGCATAGCCTCTCTATAGTATCTTAAATCACTTTGCACTAAAAGAAGAAATTTTAAATGTACCTGTATTCCAATAGTACCTGTATTTGTCATCCCTGCGCGGTTTATCTGAGCGGTCTCTATCGCTGCGTGCACGCACGGGCGAGTCGCGGCGTTTGTCGCGCCGGTCGAACTCGCGGTCACCGCGGTCACGGTCGCGGTCTCGCTCCCGTTCGCGGTCACGTTCACGGCTGTCATCTGTAAACAAAGTATCGTTTTGAAATATGCTATTTTTTAAAGTTCATGCTGAGTTTAGTAAGGAAGTTAGGGCCGTGATTCAAAACTTTTGATAACAAACCTAATCATTTAAATAAATTATTGTCATGATAAAATATACTCAATACTCAATATCTTTATTGCTTTACCATAATCTGTACTTAGGTAAAATATATAATTTAGATCATTATGGACCCTGAGGGCACAGCAAAAGGGTACAAGTATAATAGCGAATACTTTTATTCTAACTTCGTAGTTCTTACAGCATTTACTTCGATTCAACATGAAACATTTTACGACTCGTTGATAATTTAATTTAATACTTTCAACTGTTGGTGAATTCAATTAGATTACAAAGTAGTGTGCCTGATTAGAACATGGAATGAACAATATCGTGACGTTTCGATTTGGGCGGTTCGCCTCGGAAGTTCTGCTACTAATGTGTATTGCTACTAATTGCGTTTCCTCATACACCTATTATATACGATTTCGCTTTTTCTTTTTATGAATATTATTTTAATTTCATTAAACGTTATTATTTACTAGTTGTTGTCCGCGACTTCGTCTGCGATCCAGGATGAAAAGTAGCCTATGTTCTTCTCCAGGTTATGGTCCACACTTGTGCCAAATTTTATCCAAATCTGTGCAGGCGTTTTAGCGTGAAAGCGTAACAAACAAACTAATCACTTTCACATTATAGTATTATAGTTAGAAGGATGAAAAACCGGTAAACTAAACTTATGAGTCTAGCAGCGGCGAGGTGTCAATTTTTGTATGAGAGAAGCCGAAGCAAAGCCGATTTTAACTTACTTTCTTATCAGTAAAGTAAAAATTAATTAATTTTCTTAAGAGTAAGTCTTTCCTTTACTGAATTTAACACCATCTATCGTCAAGTAGCAGAACCAAAAAGACGCATCACTACACAGACAAAACTTTCTTGTTTGTTATTTCAATTCAAAGCTAATAAAATAGGCGTTATTGTTATGTTTGAATGTTATGGTGAATTAAATACCCCTATTGACTGTGCTATTTTTCAATAGCGGTACAATTGTTGATGCGAATTTCCGAAGGGAAGCCGGTAGGAATCGTGTTATATGGTGCTTTCGCCACTGGAGTCTACAGTGTCGATAGACCGGTTTTAAAAAAAATAAATAAAAAGACGATTTGTGAAAAAAAAAATAAAATCGGTGGAAAAATGGAGAAGTTACACGAAGCTTTTGGAATAAAAAAAAAATGTTTATTTCTTCACTTAAGTAAATAACTATGTTAGGTTTGGAGTCACCTTTTAAGAATAGATTTGCTTGTATTAGGTGGTTCCGCTCCTCCAGTTTACAATAATTCTACAAATGTGTGAGAAGTAAGCCAAAAGATTCATTTAAAACTATTTAACATTTTATAACCCATATTATATTAGTAAGGGCACTGGGTGTAGAATATGTTTGTGAGTTTGTGTGTGGGTTCGTTTGTGTGCGTGTGCGTGTGTGTGTGTGTGCTTGTGTGGTTGTCGGGATGTAGTGGGCATGTGTGTAAGATAAATGTGGTTTGTGTACCGTGGGGGTGTGTGGTGTGTATATGTGTACAAATTATATGTGTTCCTTAGTTATGTGATCTTGTGTAGGATATCTTCGATTTCTTCGTAATTTTTGCTCTTGAGCCATTCAGTTAGTGTTTTTTTGCAGTCGTGGTATATCATAGAGAGATGGCACATTGTTCATTGAGAGCGTTATATATACAGGGGGATTGTTTAATAAATTGCCTTGCAGCAAATGTAGTATTCACTGGACAATCTTCAGCTACTTTATTCTTTCTCCTAGAATGTGTCTTGGAAGTAGTATAGGGAAGAGATTTGTGTTTTTTTAATGTAATCTGCAGGACATAGAGTTTCCTAACAGACAAAAGGTTTGAGGTTAAGTATAAACTCCGTGGGGAATCTAATTGGTTTGAAGTACATGACTTTTAGTAAAGCTCTCTGTGCCCTCTCCAGCTCCAAAAACTTTATTTTAGATGCTCCGCCCCAGATTGGCAAACAGTACGTAAGTATAGATTGACCCAGGGAGACATAAATTTGGTGGATAAGATCCTTAGTAGCCACATGTCGAAGAGATTTGAAAGTCCAAATCAATTTCCTCACTCTGTTCATTATCAGTTCTAGGTGCAAGTGCCACGATAGCCTTTGATCAAGCATAACACCAAGGTATTTAGTACTGGATACTTTGTTGATTTTTAAACAAGAGCAGGTGGTGTTAGTAGAGCTGGAGCAGGTATGGATTTTAATCTGAAGATCTTGTGATGGCTGGGCACGGTCAAATATAGAAAAGCAGATGTAATTGGTCTTTGATGGAATTATTCTATTATCCTTGTCACGCAAAACGATAATTGTACTGAATGGCGCGAAGTTACTATGGCGTTCCTTTGCTGTGACGTCAGATCGCAGCAGTGCTTTCACTGCCTACAGTAGACTTTAAAACGCATACAACTTCGGCATTTTTTGAGATATTATAAAAAAAAAAGGGGCTCAATTTTTTTGTTGCTTTCGCAAAACCTAAATTAAAAAAAAAGTCGAATACCCTATTGAAGAGGCACTAAAACAAAGACATTAATTTATTAACTTAACAACCACTTTTTTGTGGTACTTTTTCAATGTATTAGGTACTTAAATAAAATAAAATTAACTCCTAACACTACTAAAGTTTCTATAATAATATTATAATTCAATCATGATTCGAAAGACACGGGGCGCCATCTATTATTATAAGAACGTTACTGTTGTTTTCCTCGGGAACAGTACTTTTTTCGGGATGAAAGGTACCCTATGTCCGTTTCTGTACATCTGACAATGTATATGCAAAATTCCAGGACGATCGATTCAGTGGTTTAGGCGTGAAAGGTAACAAACAAACAAACTTACTTACGCATTTATAATATTAGTTAGGATTGATAAATAAGGTGTATCTATTCATACACGTAATCTCATAAGGGGTCATTGTACTCATCATTAAGAACAACTTTTAATAAGGGAAAAAAATCAGCTGTTCCCTACATTTTGAGTTATGAGAACATAAATGTAGGGAACAGGTTTTTTTTTTTCGCGATTTCAGGTTTGTTCCCATAGTAAAATTTGTTCATAATGATGAGTACAATGACCCCTTAAAATATTTCGTGTATGAATAATAATAACAATTTTCTAAAATAGCATTTTGGAGCAACCTGTACTTAAAGAACTTTAGCGCAGAGGTCACTTGCCGGGGTCACGGATCATAACATCCCACCAATGAAATTAAATCGAATAACGTGCAAAGAGTAGGTGAATTGAAGGAAAGAGAGAGCTTTATTATTTAGTCTGTTAAAAAAAAAAAAAAAACTGTTATTTGATCTTATTATACTTTTTATGATTACTCGCCACTAGCACTACCAGTGTGTTCAATTAATGTCGCCATTGTAGCGGCACGTTGTATAATATATGCCAGGCAGTAATAATTTCGCCATTGTACCGGCACGTTGTATAATTTAAGCCAGGCAGTAAGTTCCAAATTAAAATGGCGGCTATTTGCTAATTAGAATTTGCATTGCAGAACACTAATAATGTAAGCCACAGCATTACAAATTAATAGAAAAGCTGAGCAAAAGATTCTTAGCAATAAGCTTATAAAATATATAAATAGGTTTTACTATGCAATAAAAATAAGAGGCCTTGAATTGGGCCAAACTAAATTCATATTGATGTGTCATATTCTAATTCAAACCTCACTTATAACCGTACGAAACATCAAATAGTTTGGAGTTTTACCTGATAGTGTTACAATCAAAATATTTTGTTTCACTTAAACCTACATGGGCACTTATGAAACGTCAGAAGCTAGGTGCACGGTTCCTATGGAAAAGAGCCAACAAGAAACTCCACGGTTACTCTTTTAAAACATAATTGGCTTTTACAATGTTTTCAAACTACAGTGTTATAAAGTGCTACCAACATACCTATGTTCTGCTGCCAAGCAACGTAGCTGTGATCCCGTTTGAAGGGTATGCGTGCGGTATAGTTACTGGCACCCGAGACTTTGTATCTGGGATGACAATGCCGTGATGATGATTGTATCTGGTATTGCAGATATCTTTCACTTTTTTTTTTGGGTGGGAAAATATCAAATAACTTCTCCCGCTCTGGGCGGAGCTGAGGGCGTGTCAGACTTTTACTGAGTAACACCCACCCGTGTTCGTTCAGATGCCTGTGTGCCCACGAAATACCTTTCGGACAATTGTCACAATCCTGGCAGGCATTGGCCCTACCGGACCCCGTCAGTTGGTGCTGACATCTCTTTGAGGCGCGCGTGGAACATAACGTGCCGTCGACCCGGACCTAGCCCTTATCGGACGGCGAGCTACCCATTGCTCACCGTCCGCAAAGCCGCGCCTACGGTGGCCGAGAATCGGCCTAGGATAATATATCTACGATCGCTTTTAGCGATAAGACGTTGTGTTAAATTTCTAAATATTATACATAGCAGTGGTGGCCCAGTGGTAACAGCCCTGACTTACGAGTCGTAATTCGTGGGGTTGGAACCCAGGCAGGCGCTTTAATTTGATTAAATAATTTCATCACCACTGCTCTCAAAACGGTGAAGGAAAACATCGTGAGGAAACCGGCATGTCCTAGAACCAACAATTCGAAGACATTGTGACATCTACCAACCCACACTGGGCCCGCGTGGTAGATTACTGCCTCTCGAAGACAGGAGGCCTGTGTCCCAGCAGTGGGAACATTGTAGGCTGATTATGCATAATATAATTATATCTATAGGTGGCAGTTTGGTTGTCAATCTATACATAAATTAAAGTCGCTTTCCGTATCTGTCTATGCAACGGATTTTTATGGTGGTTTTCACCATCTTTTTTTGGAGAATTTACTCCGTAAGTTTTATATGCTTATATACATTAATATTTACATATAAACAAGCAGGGGCGAGGCGCTAGTAAACATGTCATAAAAAAAAACTTACTAGATCTGCGGTCATCCCGCGACGAGTGTGGCGGGGGCGTAGGCTCTGCCGGCGGCAATTCGGGCTCCGACTCGGCCTGCGAATCCTGCGACAAGAAACACAACACTTACACTACATTATAACTTTTAACTATTTATAGAGAGTCAATGTATTTTGCACCATACACATGATTGTATCACAAAATGTGAAGTGTTTTCAATTTGTTTTCGATAAATTGAAACAAGTAATATTTCAATGATGTTTTCGATAAATTGAAACAAGTAATATTTCAATGATGTAACATTGGTTTATGCCTTGAGTAAAGATATGGAAACTATGGAGTTTTATTTCAGAGTTTTTCCACAAAAAAATGTTCTGAAATTCCAGTTGCAGTGTAGATTCAAAATGTTATTATTTTCAGTCTTTCCAAACCATATTTATTGTAGTGCCGTATTGGTGAACTAAACAATTTTAATGAGAGAATTTGGGTTCTGTTTTTTCTGGTTATACTTGATTATGATAACCAAATAATTATGTTCATGTCTGATATAGATTTCAGATTGTGATAAACAGCATGATGAAACATTGTGTAGTTTCTGCCTACCCCTCTGGGAAAAACGAGATTACTAGGTCTGATAAACATATTAACGGAAGAAGGCTGTGGTGGGGATATTAAAACGGCAAGGCACTTATGAGTGTTGCTTCAGACTTTTCAACTGCTGCCTTTTCAATTGGGCCATGAAGCCGGTAGTAAATCATGAGTACTAATACTTCTATAGCCTGTCGCATACCTACTTATGCTTCAAAACCGCAGTCAAAACGTTACGTTTTGAAACTAATAATTTGTAGTATGTATCTGAAAATTAAACCAGTACTGCAGCAGTTTTTATGCTGCTACTTATATTAAGTTAGGGTTCTTTTCAACCATACAGAGATTTCAGCTTTGTGATTTTTGTTGTGACAATTTGCTATTTCTTTTGCAAGCCAAACAAGCCTTGTTGGCTATTTATAATCCCAAATATTGGCTTTGATGTTATTACATAAAGCCCCTTATTAATAAATTCAGAGTAAAACTATAACAAGCTTTCAACACAAAAATTGTGTGGTTAAAATAACATTATTATTACTCTTGGGTATAATGTGCTATAGTTCCATATTTTAATAATAATAAAAAAAAATAAGGTGGGGAAAATGTGTGGAGGAAAGTTATTATATAGATTACTAAAATAGATTTCTGTGATGCCTTCCCACTTAATTTCCATAAATATAAAAAGTTTTACAAAAAATAAGGAAATAGGAAAACAGAGAACCTATGGTTGGTATTATGGGATTTAATAATTATGAGTAGTAAATTCCATAGAAAGTATGTCAAACAAACTAAATAAATAATTATGATAATAACATGTATGTTATGAAACATTTCATAATCGGTATTGTTCAATAAAATCACATACTGTTTTTATTAAATTTAGAAACTGTTCTAAAAGAAAAAAATAAACATGGATATGAGTAAATCATGATGCCAAATAGCTTGGGTTATCTTATAGCTATGTACTCACGTGAGCCTGTAGTTAAAGGGTCGCAGTGTGCATGGACTCGGTCGGTCATCTTGAAGCCTCGGCACGTACTCAAGGGGTATTTGACTTTTGTTTTGTGTCAATTTACAAATGGGTAACATATAAAATAATAAAAGTGTTAATATCATCGTTGAAAACAGCATAATGCAAAGTTGCTTTTTTATTTGACTCTATTTATAAAAAGTGTACTATTATGATAATTATTTAGTTACTATGACAAATTAAGACTATTTTGAATGCTGTGAAGGATTTTGGCTTTACGCCTGAATATAGATGAAGAATAGACTTAACAATATTTCTACAGTTTAGCTTCATCACATACAACAAGGAGAGTATAACAGCGAAGGACCCCATCAGGTGGTCTGTTACCAAGTGAACTGATTGGGGCTCTCACTGTGCTAGTATATGTGATGGTGGTAGACGTACATATGGGACAGTTACCTCGCTCATGTCCATGTTGACGTCATCGTAGTTGGTATCGCTGTCTCTGCGGCGGCCTCCAGCGCCACCCGCTGCCACCTATAATATCATTCTATTGTCAAGCAGAGAACGCAGGTTAATATCCATGATTCTCATACAAATTGCATCAAAACATACTCAAAAACACCCAATACACTTAGGCAATAAAAAAATTACATTTGGAAAAATATTGTCAAGGACGCCAAAACTTACCGATGATTGTTGGCTTCCATAGCGCTCCGATTCATTCTCATCTTCGCTACCGTAACCAACAAGACAATCCATGGCTATTCCTTGTTAATTCTGGCACTATCTGTTGTGTGAATCAATAGTCCAAGCCAAATCACAGTACAAACAAAGTAAAAATCTAATTTGGCTTCACAATCAGAAGTGGATTATTGAAGAAATAAAATATTTATTGATGTGACAATGTCTCTTGTCTGTTCTATGCCTATTATTTTTTTTATAAAAAATTGACGTGGCCTGGTTGCTGGGGCCTTTTAGTTAAGCCTTTTATTTAGTTACAAACTTTGTAACTAAATAAAGAAATAATGATGAAATGAATTTTAAACAATGCATGTTATATGATATCCCCGCTCGCCCGCTCCCCTTGAGTGTTAGCACAGAGCATATAACTTTGTTTCCTTCAACCTTGACATTGGCAGAATCATCGGTAAAACGATGGAGCCATTACTTTAAAATTGGAATTGGAATTGGAGCATATAACTTTAGTGTTAGTAAAGATGTGGCACTTTACTGAGACTTCACGCGGACTCCTTAATTAAGAGAACTTGAAGTGATGTTGCACTATTTTGTTTCATTGAAAGCACTGTACTTCTCGCACCACCATTTTTTTTATAGTAAGTACCAATTTTTTTTTGGTATAATATACCCTTTTTAGTGTATTTTTGAAAACCCCAAAACCAGCAAAACTATAGGTGCCGAGAAAAAATCGGCAAAAGTTTATTTCGGGTTTGGTGGGATAGCGGGAGTAAGGGTGGGGAAGATCACGTTGCGGGTCTCAAGTTACCAAACAATAATAAAGCGCGGTCAACGGGACCTCGCTCAGTGGGGTCCCTATTTCTGAATGGTTTAAAAAAAATAACCACGAAGGTGATAGCGGAGTCTGTTCGCTCGCTAAGCTCGCTCACTCGAACCCGCCATACCCTTCGAACCTAACCTGTCCGAGTCGAGGTGCCCCAAGTCCCGAGCTCGCTTCGCTCGCTCTTGCATCCTAAGTTTTCCTACTAACATTGCCCTTTGTAAATATTACGATGAATGATACCTGCCAAACAGCTTGACGGTCACTCATTCGATTACATTTCGTTACCAATGACTTTTTATAGTACAAATAAAACGATTATTTCTTATTTTATTAATTATTTTGTTTGCTTTTAATTGAGTTCATTGCGGTTGCAGCTATTTAAAAATGAATAAAAGTTAAAAACTTACAACAGTTACACTAAAAACCATAAAAATCAGCTGTCACTTTGTCTAATGTCTAAACGTAAACTGGAATAACCTAAAAGTGGAATTCGTACAATAACTGTGGTGAAATGTCAATTACGTAAATTAGTGTAATTTTTAAAACTGTAGGATTTTTTTTCTCGAAAACTAGGCGTTTGCTGTCTGTCGTTCTACATGAAGACATCTATACGCAAAAAAAATATGAAGCTTCTCACGCGCGGTGGGAAAAGTACAGTGGAGCCTATTCGGCTAAACACAAGTTTAAAAAAATAAAACAAAACCTGTAATCATGACGGCGCGCGGCGCGGCGCTTCACTTTTCCGTCAAAAACCACCTCTTTTTTTTTTTTTTTTCCTTCTGGCTTCGCACGGTTTGTGCATTTAGTCAATGTCACGTTTTAGTTCTTGTATAGTATTGATGAAATTAATTATAAATGCATGATGATGATATCCCCGCCCACTCCCCTTGAGTTTCAGTAAAGATGTGGCACTTTACTGAGACCTCACGCGGACTTCTTGAGAGAACTTGAAGCGAAGTTGCACTGTTTTGTTTCATTTGCCAACACTAATGCACGTTCACAAACACTTAATGGTTAATAATCCACCATTATTACACATTAATATTCGGCTAAACACAAATTTTGTAAAATTAAACAAACTGCTGAACATGACGCTTCACTTTCCCGCCAAGAAGTCCAAACCATCTCTTATCATTGACATATAAACCTATGGACTTGCCATACCTACAAAATTAGCGTGACTACCTACAAAAATCGAGCACTTAAAATGGCCGCCTATCGTAGGGGTTACTGTGAGTGCGAGAGAGAAAGCAACCTTTTGGCAGCACGTAGCAGATTTTTGTACCACAAAACTTGGCACTAAACATGGCGACTGGTCACGGTCACGCATAGACAGATTTTGACGTCACACAGAAGTGTTGCCAAATTTAGTCCTTGACAAACATATAGATATCTCTTTTTTCATATGTAGCTGTTGATGAGTTAGAAAGAAACAAAACGCTTTTTGACATGACTGTGTCGATATGATAGATATTTGTATAACTATTCTTCATATAGTAGAATATGCCCTCTCCATAGTATTCCTACCTCAATGCCTCTTATGACCTCTTCTTTGATTTTTTTTTTATTGTATTTTAATGGCCTGGTTGCTGGGACCTTTTAGCTAAGTCTTTATTTAGTTACAAACTTTGTTTGTATTGATGAAATGAATTATATTCAATGCATGATGAGGATATCCCCGTGGTGACCCCGCCCGCTCCCCTTGAGTTTCAGTAAAGATGTGGCACTTTACTGAAATCTCATGCGGGATTCTTGAGAGAACTCGAAAGTGATGTTGCACTGTTTTGTTTAATTAGCCTACACTAATGCACGTTCACGAACACTTAATGGTTAATAATCCAACATTATTACACATTAATATTCGGCTCAACACAAATTTTAGAAAATAAAACAAAACTCCTAAACATGTTACTTTACTTTCCCGCCAAGAACTCCCTTCTTTGCAGTGTTGCCATTGCTACGGCAATTGCCGTGTTACACGGCAATTGGGGCTGCTTGGCAAAAAAATCACGGTTCACGGCAGAACAGAACATTCACTGCCGTATCATAAGACACGGCAATCAGAGCAATCTACTTTAAAATCGAACACAGTAAAGAACACAATCTATACACACCTAAGTAATCGACTACACTTGACAAGTGGCATTTCAAGTGTAGTCGACACATCATTAGAACATCAAGGACCAATGTTTCCACGTCACTAGTAGGGGCACCCCCGAAAGATTAAGTCTTGAAGGCTTGAAATGCCAATGCTGATTGCGAGGGAATTTTTATTAGCGTAAATATTATAAAAACGAAATCTCGTAACAAAATGATCACATCCACTATAAACAATACATTGCTCGCCAAACAATACATTCAGTCTAAAGGAAATTGCACAAATTTAAGCCAACTAAAGAAATGCTAAACTACATGAAAGAGTTCAAAATACAAAGAGGAAGAAGAAGAAATAAATATATGTGACATTAGATATTTATATTATGATGGTTCTAATTCTTTGAATAAAACAGCTATTTGTATTTATTTTTGTTTGTTAATCCTTGAATTATGGACAGTAGAGCTAGGTATATGATTTAAGAAAATATATGAATGAGACACGGCCATTTCTCAAATTTTCCTCAAAACACGGCAATTCGATATCCAAAACACGGCAGTATTTTTTTTTTAAATGGCAACCCTGCTTCTTTGCCTAGCTAGCTAGACTTTTCTTTTTAATAATATTATAATGGCCTGGTTGCTGGGACTGCTGGGACCTCTTAGCTAAGTCTTTATTTAGTTACAAAACTTGTGAAATAAAAAGAAAGACAAGTGTTTATTCTGCACAAACAAAACGCACAAAAAAAATGAATCAAATGAATTATATGTAATGCAGGGCTTTTCCTAGGGCCTGTGGGTGCCCTTAATGCGCTGTCGTTTAGTTTTAATATATATAATTTGCGCCCTGGCTGGAGGCTTTAAGATTAAAAACCTTAGGGCAGCCACAGGAATATCCGGTTAAGTAGCAACGACCTCTCTAGGTCTGCTACGAGATGCCATACAAAAAAAAAAAAAAAACCTAGGGCCTGTGGCGGGCGTGACGGGCGGGGTGGTACAGTGGCCCGGCCACTAGGGATGCAAGAAGTGACAAAAAGTATCGTCATAATTATATCGCATCGATATTAAAAAATATATTGATATCGATTTCGATGAATATATTATTTTGTCGCCGAAAAATATCCATATATCGATACATCTATATTTTTTCTACAACTTACAAGCCTACTGACCACAGTGACGTGCGAGCTGTTGTATTGTATCGCCTATGTTTATCGCTCATCGCTGATCAATACTTATTTCAGGTGTTGCAAACCATGGACGAGGATTTAGTGTTTTTACTAGATAGTCCGATCCTGAGATGGGAGGTGTTGAATGATTCCGCGTTCTGTGTGTGTTGAGCTTCTTTAACCGAATCGGGGGTCAACATTTCAGAATCGCTTGAACTAATTGGTCGATAAAACCGAGATTTTGAATTTCGGTAGAGCTTATAGATTTATCCCGCCAAATAATATAGTCTTTTTTAAGTTTGAAACATGGAACACACCCTGTCACCACCGCGGGCCGTCCCGCTTAAGCTTGAAAAATCATACTGAATGATTGTTTCTGAAAAAACCATTCAGTATGATTTTTTGAACTTGCAATAAACGTAAGAAAGTTTGAATTTCGCGGGCTACCTTAGCGCATTCCCCTTAATAATATTTTTTTTTTATTCACACTTGATGTACACTCACAAGACTGCAGCATTTTTTTTTTATTACAATAGAATATAGGTATTGCAAAAATTTTCGTAGCCCACTACCCTCAGAACAATAAAAAAGCCACTATCTAACCAAATTTAGTTCTAATTTTATTTTAAAATTCATTGCCGCCCTAGTGAGTGACGTTCGACTTAAGAGCGCGCCGGCAACATCGTATCACGTGTATTTTGATTATTGCAGGCAATTAGTACTAAAGTCCATTTCACGAAAGAAGTCCCGCGGAATTAAGTGTAACTAATTATTATTATACAAGTTAGCAATGCCTGCAGCGCCACGTCGCGCCTCGTCTGCGGGACTTCTTTCGTGAAATGGACTTTACTAAGGCCCGTATTACAGAACGTCACTCAATACTCAAGCAATACTTATAACTAGATTTAGGCCATTTGATTAGTTGAAACTAGTTTTAAGTGCGTTACTCAATATTGAGTGACGTTCTGTAATACGGGCCTGTCTGTGACATAGATTATACACTTATATAAAGGAAGTCTGTGAGGCCATTGCATTGACATATAGTTTTCCTATCTCAATGGGCTATTGCAGGCGTAGCGGGCCCCGTGTGCTCTTATGGTAAAGACGGTACTTACTGGGCATGGAGGGTCTTAAAACTACTTAAGGGGGGGGCGCTAAAGGTAGGATTTGAGCAGAAAATTATGCCTACCTAGGGCCTGCAATATTCTAATAACCGAAAGAGGAAGCCGATCTTAACACTAATAGATATTAACATTAAAAAAAATTGTCAGAATGTCAGCCAGGAACAGTCACATGTGGATTATTGGGCGTCGATGACGATGAATGCAACCTCGACCAAGCTCCTCAAGGTATTGCGTAAACTTCGCAATATCACATTTCACATTCTTGACTTTGACGTTCATATATTTTTTTTCTTTTTACCCATAGTTAGAGTAGACCCCCAGACTGCAAAAGAGAGCTTATTGATTCCGGCCCATTAGACAACGTTCTATCGTCGCCGACAAATCAAACTCAAACCGCTTTATTACAAAACCAGATTTATATTTTGACATGGGCCAGTTTTTGTAATAAGAACGTAACAGTGATTGAAATACCGTTCTCACAAAACTGAAAACTTAGTTCGGTACTAAGTTGTCAATTGTGTTTAGGAACTTTACCACAGTCGGATTAAAGTTCAAAATTCAATAATGGCTCATGTTTTAAACCTGAAGAAAGAAAGAAAGCATTTATTTCAACTAAACCATTTACAGGCACTTTTGATTTGTCAAGAAGTCGGTCAGTTAGAAAATTTAATATGAAGCTATTTGCCCATTCCAAATTGTCCATCGTCTACTCAACGCCTAAAGGGAAAAACGGATCCATTAAAAGATCACGCAAGAGTTAACAAAAAACATTGTTTTTGCCACTTTTTGCACCTGTGTGCGGGCAAATATAAGCAGTCAGCATTAATTTTATAAAGGTGTTTAAAAAAAATACAATGAATCTGATTGTAGTAAGTATATTTTTAAATCTGGTATCACATTTTATCTACAACCTACTGTTGTTTTAGCATATAAATAATTTATGTACATTATATACAATTTATGTATTATTATGAAAAAATAAAAGTAGCTGAATATTTGAATGGTAAAATTACCACAAAAATAATTTTCATAATTATGCTAACTAAGAATTTTCTATTAAATTACGAGCAGTTATCTGATAAAAGACAAAACTGCTTCAATCATTAAAATACCTCTAGTCCTTCGGTTGAGTTAGCATGTCTGATTCCTTGTGTGCAGTTTTATCTAAATCATAATCGTCGGTGCCTTTTGCTATCAGAAATAGAAACAGGCCTCCTAGACCCATCATAAAGTAGACGAAAGCTTCTTGCCTATTTGAGTGCTCCACTTCTCTTTGCTTCTCACGTTGTTTCCTCAGAAATTCTTTTTCATATCTAGCCTTTTCAAATAAATTTCCATAGTGGCTCTTAGACCTAAAACATGAAATACCTGTTATAATCCTAACTTATTATGTAAAAATACGCGCATTGACGTGGAGTTGCGGACACCGGCCCGTAAGGATGCAAGAAGTGCCAAAAGTATCGATATTTAAAAAAAAAATGACATCGATTTCGATATAAGTATCCAAAAAAAAAATATTGATACGATCGATTTATCGGTGAAATTCTCAAAAAGTATGTACCTGTATGAAATTGTATTGTGTTTGTCTTTTTACCCGACTGCTTCAGAAGGAGGGTTATATTCATAGAAATTACAAACTAGAACCATAATTTCTGATGTAAAATCAACTAATAAAACATTGATAAAAATAAGTTTACTTTTTTACGGCTCTGGATTCTAGTGGTTTTAGTCAGTGGGGACAACGGTGTTGCTCTTGGAAATATATCGTATTTGATACATTTTCGATACTTGATATTTCATATCGATATAATATACAGGGTGTTAAAGTAACTGCGTGCCGTAGCGTAGGGGTAGGTTCAGTATCAATAAAGGAACATAAACAAAACAAAAACAAAATAAAGGAACATAAACAAAACAAAAAAAAAATAAAGGAACATAAACAAACCAAAAAAAAATAAAAAAACATAAACAAAAAATAAATAAAAATAAGCCTCTTCGTACATAGGACCGTCTTTTTAAAATAATTTTAATTCTATTTTTTTTCCTGGGTTCCTTTATCGATACTGAACCTACCCCTAAGCTATGGCACGCAGTTACTTTAACACCATGTATATTATATCGCCATAAAATATCGATATTATGTATAAAAATCCTACTAAATGATAATTTCTGAAATAATCATTCAGTACGATTTTTTGAACTTAGAAGTTGTAATGCTGATTCTAATGATTACAATACTGTAAAGCCAATAAGCCATATTTGTTACGGCCGCGAATTATATTTAGATCAACATACAACCTGTGTCTGACCTGCAAAATGCAAAAAACGTAAGAATTTTTTTATTTCGCGGGCTACCTTAGCGCATTCGCCCTAAGCATGATTATGCAAATTATGGTTTTGGGTACAAAACATACCATGTATCAAAGTCATAAATAGGTTGTCTGCCATCCATGGTTGGTACGGCCTTGCGGTTTGTACGAGACTTATAGAACTTCAGTGTAGGGTCTGTTGGCTCAGGGTCTGCCTGATATTCTACTCTTGAGTTAACAATCCTTCCTCCTAGCATCCCTGGAATAGACAAGGACGAATGCTGTATTACTGCTGTCTATACTTTCCCCTACTTGTAATGAGTTTATAAGCAATGGTAATACATATATATAATATATTATATACAACATTGGTTTTTGTTTATAATAAACACGAAAAGGGGTCACTCATCATTTTGAAAATTTTTTTATAAGAGAAGAACCTTGAAATCGCAAAAAAAAATCAGCTGTTCCCTACATTTGTGCGACAAAATGTATGGAACAGCTGATTTTTATTTCGCGATTTCAAGGTTGGTCCCATAGATTTTTTTTTTCAAAATGATGAGTACAATGACCCCTCTTCGGGTTTAGTATAAACAAAAACTAATGTATAAAAGAAACTTGTGTTAGTTACACTATTTATAACTCAAGAACGGCTGAACTGACTTGGCTGAAAATTGGAGAGGAGATAGCTTAGAACCAGCTGACAGACATAGGATACTCTACACTCAAAAAAAATGTATCGAGGTAAGGTATGTAGGGTAGGTAGGTAAGGTAGGTAAAGTCAACGCCATGAGACGAGATAAATTTCATACTTGGGATTTAAAACTTTAACTGAAATTGCGTATGGTTCAGTTTCCATTGCAACAAAAATTATTTTATGACTTTTAGCGATAATTTCTTCATTCATAAATCAACTTAGATTTCTTGAGTTTAAAGTTGATAGTTGTATAATTTGCAATTTTATGTATTTATAGCTTCTCATGACGGTTACTTTAGGTAGGTAGGGTAGGTAGGTTAGGTTATTATAGATACTTAGTGCTACCCGTGCGAAGCCGGGCCGGGTAAAGCTAGTTAATTATAAATTAGATATTATATTTGTCACATGAAGAGAATCTGTTATTGAAATATTTCATACAAATACTGATTAATTATATTTGACAGTTGTTGCAGGTTGTCAGAAGCCCGAAAGTCTGACAACCAGTCTTACCAAGAGATATTGAGTTATCCAGTAATTGGGTTGTGGAGGTCAGATAGGCAGTCACTCCATGTAAGATACTGGTATTCAGCTGCATTTGGTTAGACTGGAAGTCGACCCTGACATAGAATGGCAAAAGTTAGGCAGATGATGATTGAGTCAAGAGCAACTTTTCACTACATTGAAGCTGGCTGATTATAATTACTAATGTGACTGAAACATATAATTACATTTTATTCTCTATGTTTGGAATAATGTATTAACCAAATAAGTTCCTAGTGTAAGAAACCAACCTTTATCATACATCTTTTTTAATTGTATGTTTCCTAACACCTCATAGGCTTCGGAAATGGCTCTAAACTTTTTTGCTGCTACTTCATCCTGAAAAAGCAGTGTTTCAATGTTACAGGGAATCATTTTTAAATAAGTAAATAATTTGATTACTAGTAGCATGCCTGCTACTTCCCTGTGTAAGGAAGTACCTATAATCCACCCTACGTGAGGACAAAGAGCTTACGTTATTAGATTTATCCGGGTGGTAAATTTTTGATAATTTGTAATAAGCAGATTTGATATCGCCCTGCGTCGCTTTAGGAGTGATTCCAAGTACGTCATAATGGTTGGAGCCATATCGAGGCGATGACGTGCTCAGCGTCCGAGCTACGCCAGTTACGCCACACACCAGTCTCGATGAGGTACAGAAGAGCATCTAAAAAATACATCGATTAAATTGAAGACTTTAGCCAAGCACAGTAAAATGACAAAAAATGTAATTTACTTACTGGCTCAACTACAATTAATTAATCAATATTTGAAATGCACTAAAAGGCATTAAATTATATAAAAGTGGGGAATAATATTTAGTTAATGTAAATTAAAATACAGAACTGATTTTGACATTTTTAAATGGAAAATTAGTGACTTCCGTCAGCGTCAAATGTGGTCAAATAGACAAATGTCAAAATGTCAACAACTCAGGTTATAAAAAATTATGTAATCTATTTACAAAAAAATAACTAAATATTAAATTATTAAACTATTTACTAAATGTTAAATATTCTATACTCATTTGTTTTATTAATTTTTTATTGTCTCTTAGCTGTAAGCTAAGAGCCAATAAAATTAAAAAATAGAAGCATATATTTTACTAAATTTTAGATGGCATATGTCAAGTTTTACAAATGTCGCCACCCCCGCAGCCCATTACAGTACGCGAAGTCTGGCGGACTATCACAAAGCTTCAAGATAAGAAAGCCCCCGGGTACGATCTTCTCACCAAAGAAATACTTAAACAGCTACCCAGAAAAGCTATTGTGTTTCTTACATCACTTTTAAATGCAATTTTAAGAATCCAGTACTTTCCGCTAGCGTGGAAGGTGTCCCAAATTATAATGATACACAAGGTGGGAAAACCTCCTAACGAATTATCTTCATACAGACCCATAAGCCTTCTGCCAATCCTCTCCAAAGTCTTTGAGAAGCTACTGATGTACAGAATATTACCAATTCTAAATAATGAGAAAATTATTCCCGACCACCAATTTGGCTTCAGACAGGAGCATTCTACTACTGAACAAGTCCACCGAGTCTACGATAAGATAAGGAAAACCCTAGAAGAAAAGCTTTACTGCTCCTCAGTGTTTCTGGACATCCATCAGGCCTTTGATAGGGTTTGGCATAAGGGACTATTATACAAGCTGAAAATCAATCTTCCCCACCAGTACTACTCACTAATGAAATCCTACTTGTCGGAAAGAATATTTCAAGTAAAAGAAGCAGATGTGACGTCGCGATTCTGTAATATAACTGCTGGAGTACCGCAAGGGTCGGTACTGGGACCGGTGTTGTACACAATATACACTGCAGATCTCCCGCATACTGATAAGGTTACTACAGCAACATTTGCTGATGACACCGCAATACTTGCAAGCCACACAGATCCTGCTATGGCCTCACTCATGCTGCAAGGTAGTCTCGACAAAATAACCACATGGCTACAAAGGTGGCGGATAAGGACGAGCGCAAACAAATCGGTCCACGTCACATTTACGCTGCGAAAAGGTGACTGTCCGCTTGTACACCTCGAGAATGTCACACTATCCCACCACGACAGCTTAAGATACCTTGGGCTACATCTTTACCGACGCCTAATGTGGTGAGCTCTATACCACCTTATTCTTCTATATCCATAGATACTTCTATTTTGTCATATTCATATTGTTCTAAGAATGTATTGTCATTGTCATGTCACGTTTTAGCTAATTAAAACCTACAGATAGGTTTTGGCTATTATTTCAATTTAATTAGCTAAACGAAACGTCTATGATCCCATGGACAAATATCTACGACCGGAGCGGTTCGATGGGCACCCATCCCTAAGCACGGCGGCCGCGGAATGGGCACACTAGAAGAAAACTTTCGTTAACTTCCTTGCAGCGCAGAACTCGGATACTACTACTGATAAGGTCAAGCTTACCATACTAATTAATCACGTGTCTCCGAACGTGTATACCCACATAAGCGAGTGTGAAACATACGAACAGGCATTGACCATCTTGAATAAACTTTATGTAAAACCTAATAACATCCTTTATGCACGCCACGCTCTCGCCACCCGGAGACAAAGTACCCACGAGACTATCGACACATACATCCAAGCCTTGAGGCAACTGTCCAAGGATTGTAATTTTACTGCTGTCGATAGTAAGACCAACCGGGATGACAACATTCGCGACGCATTCATAGCTGGCATCTCTTCGACAAAAATAAGAGAGAGACTTCTCGAAAACTTTTGCCTAACTTTGGACGAAGCATATAACCAGGCGCGCTCCTTGGAGATGGCTGAAGTTAATACGCTGCATTTTAACCACATACCTATGAACGCGACTACCGAAAATATCCCTAATAACACTAATGTACGGAAAACTTCTATCCCCAGTGGAAATTCAAGTGCCTCTGCAGCCACGCCGGCCTTCCAGAATCGCTCGAATCGCAAATGTTTCTTCTGTGGAGGACAGGTGCATCCACGCAAGACATGCCCCGCCTTCAATGTGACGTGTCAACTTTGTAACAAGAAAGGGCATCTCGCAAAAGTCTGTCGTAGTATGAACCCAACTAGCGCTGCCACGTCTGACCAGGAAAATGTCACTGCTTGCATCATTGCCGCATCACCGTCGTCCCTACACAAAGCCATTGTCCCTGCATATATCAAAGGTATTAGAGCTGAAGCTCTATTAGATACAGGCAGTTCTAAAAGTTTCATTAATTTAGATTTTTCTAAACTGTGTTCTCTGAAGATAAAACCTAGCCAGCAGACAATCTCTATGGCCTCTCTTAATCATACATCTTCAGTCAAAGGAGAAACCTGCCTCATGCTTACCTTGGGTAAACACACTTATGAGAACGTTCAACTGCTTGTCGTCGAAAATTTATGCTCAGATATAATTATAGGGCACGACGTATTACCGAAACATTCTTCATTAGAATTCGCATTTGGTGGTCCAAAGGAACCTTTCGTCGTGTGCAACGTAATCGAAGCATCTGTCCCTGCTGTGCCTTTATTCGCCAATCTATCCCCCGAATGCAAACCGATTACTATCAAATCTCGAAGATACAGTGATGACGACCAACGTTTTATTGAAGAGGAAGTGAAGAATCTCATAAAAGAAGGTATTATTGAAGAGAGCCGGTCACCATGGCGAGCGCAGGTACTGATCACTAAGAATGCGAATCACCGGAAACGCCTTGTCATCGATTACTCCCGAACTATAAATCGATTCACAGAACTGGACGCCTATCTACTTCCCAGTGTAGAGGAACTGATATCAAAAGTGGCAAAATATTCTGTATTTAGCGCCATAGATTTAAAAAGCGCCATCAAGTTCCTATTTTGCCAGAAGAGAGACCATACACTGCGTTCGAAGCAGCTGGAAATCTTTACCAGTTCCGGCGTATACCTTTTGGAGTAACCAATGGAGTTTCCAGCTTCCAGAGAACCATAGATTGGCTTATTCGAACGGAGAATCTCAAGGGCACATTCGCATATCTCGATGACATAACAATTTGCGGCAAAACACAAGAAGAGCACGACTATAATCTGCAAAATTTTCTTGCGGCAGCTAAGAAGTACGGCCTAACCCTCAATGAAGCAAAATCAATATTTAAACAAACTTCTATCAACATACTTGGCTATACGATCGCCAATAATATCATCAAACCTGACAATTCTAGATTAGAACCCCTTCTAAACTTACCTCCTCCTCAAGACTTGCCCAGTTTGCGAAGAGCCCTAGGCATGTTCGCCTATTACTCAAAGTGGATATCAAACTTCTCTGAAAAGGTACATGAGCTATCAAAGACCAAGACATTTCCGCTGAGTGACAATATGATTAAAGATTTCCAAGAACTTAAGAACGCCATAGTCAAATCTTGTGTTCACGCCATTGACAATAATATGCCATTTACGGTAGAAACTGATGCCTCGGAGCACTCCATTGCGGCAACCCTTTCGCAAGCGGGCAGGCCTGTAGCATTCTATTCGAGAACACTTAATCGAAGTGAGCAGAATCATTCAGCTATTGAAAAGGAAGCTTATGCAATCGTCGAGTCCTTGAAGAAGTGGCGGCATTTTCTTATAGGGAAATCATTTCTGCTCGTCACTGACCAGAAATCCGTTTCTTTCATGTTTGATGCTAAGCACACCAGTAAAATAAAAAACAAGAAGATACAGCGCTGGCGATTAGAACTATCTCCATACAAATATGACATCGTATACAGGCCTGGCACGCAGAACCATGTAGCGGACGCCCTCTCCCGTGTCTGCGCTATCGTCGAAACACCTGCAAAGTTACGATCACTTCACGAAGCCCTTTGTCACCCGGGTGTAACCAGAATGGCACATTGGGTGCGTTCCAAAAACTTAGCCTATTCGATTGAAGAGATAAAGAGTATGACGAAGGACTGTCGCATCTGTTCTGAGGTTAAGCCTAGATTCATTAGAGCTGATCCACAAAATAAACTGATTAAAGCGATAGCGCCTTTTGAAAGGCTGAGCATGTATTTTAAGGGACCAGTACCATCTAAATCGAGCAACAGATTCATTTTAACAGTAATCGATGAGTACTCCCGCTTTCCGTTTGCCTTCCCGTGCTCTGATATAAGCGCAAAGACGGTAATCAAGCATTTAGACAGCATTTTTAACATGTTTGGTCGTACGTACGTTTTGCCTACGTACACTCGGACCGAGGGACTTCATTTTTATCGGCTGATGTAAAAGATTTTCTACACTCCAGGCAAATAGCGACGAGTCGAACAACGCCATACAACCCTCAAGGCAATGGTCAAGTTGAAAGGCTCAATTCTACGCTCTGTAAAACTGTACAGTTAGCATTGAAAACTAAGAATCTGCCGATAGAGAGCTGGGAGGATGTCCTATCGCAAGCATTACACTCCAGACGCTCGCTTCTTTGTACTGGTACAAATTGTACGCCGCATGAAAGGATGTTTCGCCACTCTCGGAGATCGCCGAATGGAGATTCAATTCCGACATGGCTAACGGGCTCAAACAGAGTACTTATGCGACGCTTCGACCGGAAAACAAAATATCAACCACTAATCGAGGAAGTGGAGGTATTGGAGACTAACCCCAGCTATTCGTACGTTCGAACAATGGATGGTCGCGAAACTACTGTGTCCAACCGCCATTTAGCACCTTTGGGAGACAACGGAGAAGACATGCCCGCAATCAACGACTTTGAGTTATCAATGAATACCGTCATGGACGAGATCAAAAACATCACAACAAAATACCAGGAAAGACTAGAAAGGCACCCCAACAATTTGGCTGCCGCACTGAAAACAAGAAGTTATACGAAAAGACTTAAAAGGAAAGACATCGTGTAATCCACCCACACCTGTGTGGACCTAAGCACGAATACGGAGTAGATGGCTCGCTGGAGTCACGCTCTTCCCGCCAATGTATACACCCCACTCATCCGCTAAAAGTAAAGACTGATCGCGGATTGCCAGAGAGGAAAAAAAAAAAAAAAGTCAAGTTTTAGTCAACTGGCAATTCAAAATACGCGTTCCAAACATACTATTTATTTTTATTTTTATTGTAAATAACAAATCCAGCGCAAGGCCAAAAATTTTCTCGTTTCCTGTTACCACATTATTGCGCAAGGAAAGGAAAAAAATATAGTAGAAAATTAATTTCTGAGCACGAATTTTTGTCATTAGCAAACTGAGCCGTAAATATGTGACTGTGGAAATTGGATACATTAAGTTTTTGAATGCATGCATCTGACGTCAAATAAATTAGTCACCGAGTAAATTAGATGCTAAAATCGTGTAATTTCAGTTAAGAACCGTTGTTTCCTGTTTGTGTAGGCTAAAAAAATACAAGTAAGTTTAATTTTAAAGTAAAGTAGTTCCTATTATTGCCTATTTTCAAGCAGATGGTATGTGGAAAATGCATGTCCATTTATGGAAGTCCTTGCCTCCTTGGTGTTGTCACCGTGTGCCCTAGTTAAACTTCGTTACTAATACTGGAAGGCGGTTTTGGCAATGACTCACTTTCTCGTTAGCGCAAGAAACTGACGAATTGACGATAAGCTGAGTGACACCTCAACTTCATTAAAATTTTATTTATACATTCTTTGGTGGATGAAAAGTGGTCGCACTCGAGTGTTCGCTACCTGGCTTATCAGCGTTTACGTTTCAAAAGGAAGTTTATTCTCGAATCTAAATAGGTATATTGTACGTTATATTGGGTTTTTTTTATCAATTTCTTTGTTGTGCATTTATTTTTGTCCCTTTAGTGCCCCTTTAGGGTCGAAAAACCGTGGGACATGTCCAATTTTTTAAAAGTTTGACCATCGTGTTCTCTGTATTATTAATATTTATTATTTTAGATATCAAAATGTCGTCCCGCAAGACAGCTGGTCGCCGTGGCACCAACAAGAAGCGTGCCCAGCGTGCCACTTCCAATGTGTTTGCTATGTTCGACCAGGCCCAGATTGCTGAGTTCAAGGAGGCCTTCAACATGATAGATCAGAACAGAGATGGATTTGTTGACAAAGATGATCTTCACGATATGTTAGCTTCCCTTGGTGAGTACATGTTCTTATAAATTTTGAAGTGAAAACTTCTTTAGGCATGATGAGACTTTTGGTAGGGGGTGGCCAGACTGGCGACGTGCAGTGGCCTGTGTACATGTACTTATATGCATAATTATATACACTCGGTGTCACAAAAATCTCACGTCTTAAAGAATCCGCTTCAAATGACTTGTAACCCTATTCAACGGTCAGGGTATAGTAACGGTATGTTTTTTTTGTTGGAGTTGTTCTCAAAGTCTGAATGACGCATAGTCCACATTTTGACCAGGTTTGGCCCTCTTATAGCCTTGTAGGAACATTTGTTTTGATTATGAAATTAACTATTGTTAATTAAAGGTTGTTAACCATACTTTCAATAGATACCAATATTAACTAGGTTTAACGCATGTGTGGATGGCTGGACATGCTTAAAGCATTTATTTATAGAGAGGTGCGAATTTTGTGATGCCGAGTGTATATAATGTTGTTTCAAAGTTATAAGTTTTCACTTCTGTCGGCCATCCCCATGACTGCTTATTTTTTTCCATTAGTTTGTGGATCCGAATAAAAAAAACGAGTGTGCTTTAGACCACACAACTGAAGTAAATCTACTTACAAATAGTAATACTAATTATACTTACTTACAACAATAGGCCTGCACTGTTTCTTAGATATACGAAACGCAACTGGCTATGAGAGAAAGAGAGAAAGAAAATGTGTGCTTGCACCAATCTATCTTGCTCCTACAGTAATATACGAAACGTAACTCTCTCTCTTTCTATCTTCACTAACTTATATCTCCCTCTCAACTTCCGTTCGCTCGCTTCTATAACACTCTCGTCACGCATTCACCAGCTTACTCCCCAAGTCAAGCATGCGTAAAGAAGTTTTACTTCAAAAAATCACTTCTCAATGAATTTGCCAAACAGCTTTCCTTTTGATTGGATGAAATAAATGTTTTCCTCAACAATTTTAAATTATCCTGTTTTATGTACTAACATGTCAAGTTTACTATGAATATGTTATTCAAAACAAAAAATGATAATAATATTATTTCTCAGTAAGTACTATGAGTTTCATAAAACTTGATCATTTGTTGTTTGAATGACAAATACCTATTTTAACCTGACTGCAGCAAAGCCCAAAAGGAGGGTTATGTTTTTAAATATGATCTTTTCCCCATCACCAGAACCACCAGGGCTTGACCAGTTAAATCCCAATTATTATTATTTTTGCTTTAGGTAAGAACCCAACAGAGGACTACTTGGAAGGTATGATGAATGAAGCTCCCGGTCCTATCAACTTCACGATGTTCCTAACCCTTTTTGGCGAGCGTCTGCAAGGAACGGACCCCGAGGATGTCATCAAGAATGCATTTGGGTAAGTACTACAGATTGATGAAAATTTAAAACATTAATTATAAATAATCATTACAATTAATATCCGTTTACGAAAATTATGCGAATGAAGGAGTATGATATTTGGCACAGTTAAAGTTTATATGGAGCAGGAGGAAGGAAAGCTAACATTTTTAGTTAATATGTATTAGAGATAAATTAAATTAACAAAAAAAAACCATACTCATGCAACCATGCGTTTGACACACACATAGTACTAAACTTGTCAAAAAATAATAGGCCTGTTTTGACATTTATCTTTAATCGATTTATCGTAAGTATCGAGTACCGAGTCGTGTGTTTCGTTAAATGTCAAAATTGGCCTATTATTTTGTGACAATTAAAGGCCTCATGACTTGAAGATAGATGACAGAAGTGACAGCTTGAGCATGGATAAGAAGTACTTTTTAATAGCATGGAATTAGTAGTAGTACTATATAAACTGTAAGTAGAGGTCGAATTTAGACCAGTAAGGGACGACGAGTTGTTATAATAAATATGCGTATGTGGTCCCACTGCAGGGTCCTTCTTCCCTGTTTCCCATTTTTCCTGGCATAAGTATTTCAATTGTGAGCCGATCCTTTAAAAAGGAGTCTAGCTCATCCTGTTATCTGTTTTCGGGCCTGCCATGCTGTCTTTAAAATATAATACTTTCACAGTAATGAGATCTGCTAGGAACACTGAATTGACATGGAATGTATTTTGCAAAATACTTTAAAATAAATGAAAGCCATGACAGTCTTAGTCTATGGTAATTTATTTTTGTCCTTGTTGTTGAGTAAGAACAATGGTTTAGGTATTTATTGCTAGTGCCACACTGAAGTATTTATTTATTCAACATAACATGTTTTAACTATTCATGTTAAGGGGACGATAACCGACTTTTAATGTTTTTATACTGAAGATCACGTCTAAACGGGTTGTGTTAATGATTTGAAAAAAATATATGTTAAATTAGAGCATTTTCTCAATAACTTAATATGTGAATATTTTAGATTATGTTTATATTACATAGTGAAATTAATTTGTAATGTCTAACGCGGATAAAAAACTGAGAATGGCGCAAAATTTACCAAGCGTACTTTTCTGAAACCTTCACCAATTTAAAGATAATTTAATTATTGATCTTTTAGTATACGCGTTTTATTAAAATACCTTTTGTTTTGTGTATACATAATAAATTAATAATGCGTCAAATTGGGGACAGCGCTCCTTGATGGGCGAGTCCCATTACTGGCTGAACGTACGACGCGTTGCGTGAGCTCAGTACAGAACACGCAAGCTAACCACTCAAGGTCACTGGCATATATCTGCGTCTTAAGGACGCTATCACATTTTGAACTCGCTCGAGTTTAGGTATCTGAATCGCAACACAGCAACATTACGCGCACGCACACATTGAAACCCCTGACCGCTCGATTTTATACGGAACTTAACTAATCTTGGTACTTGTAGGTATTTTTTTTAATTTTACTGGTATGGTTGAGTAAAGTTAGTTGTAAGTTTGCAATCGAATTTTAGTAACTGTGACTAAGTACTATCTGCGTGATAATTATGTTTTTAGTAATTTTTAAATTCATCAGCCATTACGTAGCGTAGGTAGGTACCCAATAATTTCAAGCGCTGGCCATATGGGAAATACCATATTTTTACATAAACTAACAACCTATTACAAGGAACACCTAAGATTATCCCCCAGGCTACTATTAGTTAGAAAAGATGTAAGTAGGTACTTGTAAATATATTTTTTGCTGGCAAATGTTGGAGCATTACATAATCAAAAACTAGCCTGGGAGTTTATCGTAGACTTTCGTTGTGATATTTAAAAATAATTATTCCCATATGAAAACAGTAAGTATTTAATTTTCAGAGACTGGGGCGCGATTTCATTACTTTTGATAAAAATTAAAACCAAAGTAGGTAGTAAAAAGTATATTTTCATTTCATGTTTCAAAGAAGTTCAAATTTAGGATGAAGGCCAGCTCTTTCTAGTGTTCCGTACCCGAACCACTTTATTACAAGACAAGATTTATATTTTGACATGGCATAAACCATGGAGCCAGTTTTTGTAATAAGAACGTAACAGCGATTGAAATACCGTTCTTTATACAAAACTGAAAACTTAGGTCGGTACTAAGTTGTTAGTTTTGTGTTTAGGAACTTTACCATAGTCGGAATAAAGTTCGTAATTCAATAATGGCTCCATGTTTTAAACCTGGGTCTGAAGATAAACCTTGCTTTGTAATAAGGGGGAAGGGTCCAAACGGAGCACTATTGCTGTCACTCACGTGTCCTCTATCACACAGGTTTTACAGCCAAACGGTTGAAGCTACAGTCTTTAAATTTTCACTGTATAAGCATCTTGTTAACCCTTGTTTTTTCTTTATTCCTGATGAGATACTTCACGCCGCAATCAAAAAGAGAAGTGTGGCTACCTACAAGGATTAGCTGCTCAAAAAGGAAATCAATCTCGATTATTTTTGTGCCTTTTGGCTTATATTCTCTTATTGCGCATTCTTGCTCCTGAGAATAAAAAACTAGTCAAGAGCGAGTCGGACTCGCACACCGAGGGTTCCGTACGTATATATGATGTTGATGATTTCTGAAAAACTGTGCTATTTAGAGACATCGTTTTATTTTTCCTGTAATCTTTACATAAACTTCTATCACATAGAATAATTTCAGATTTTTATCTATGCAAACTTCGGAGATAAGGGGGGGAACGGTATTTTTTTTTAAATTTTGCATCAATTGTCGGAAACTATGCTGCCTAAAAAAAATTGAGAAGGTGCAAACAGCGCTCTTTCATATGATACGCCACATGTCCTAGTAGCCCCATTTCAAATTTTTAAGACCCCTTTCAGACCCTTTTGCAACAAAGGTATATTTTTTTAATTTCTTTCTTGTTTGCAAAATAGTTGGGCAAACATCATCTAAAACTATTCTAAATTTCAAGTTGATAGCATTAGTAGTTCTTGAGATATCCAGGTGTGACAGACAGATAGACAGACAGACAGATTTATGAAATGACAATTACAATTTATAACCAAAATTTACATCCGCCATCATGAATCAAAAATTGGATGGTACTCGTATATTCGTAAACACCACCTTCAACACCTCCACAATTGATAACAATGTCGATTTTTTATTTAAAAAATACTCCCGCCATCTTGGATTAAAAAAATTATGACCTTATACGTAATCACCACCCCCCAAAACCCCAAAATTGACTATCTATCGAATATCTCAAAAAAAAAAACAATATTTCCTCCATTTCAATTTGATTAAAGATTTATATTAAATTAATTATAATTATTTACATAATGTTTATCCGTAATCTACAACCATCATTTATACAAAAAATGGCAACTATGTATTTATTTTTAAAACAAATTCCAATAATCATACTTTTATTTCGGTCCGAAAAAGTATCAACTTCGTCTACCCACAGTATACAATACAGCACACACTTCTGTACGTAAATATTTTTTTGCGAAAAATCGATACACCAGTGCTTCCACGAGCGCGTCTGAGCGCGGAATGACGAACCGCGAGTAGAAAATGTATGGAGAAATTTGAGAGCGCTTCTTATTTTAATCATAAATAAAAAAGTTATTTATTTACTTACAAAATATTTAGTAGGATGTATAGAGGACTATATAAGCAACAATTTGTTATTATTTGTATGCTTAATTATGCAGAGGATTTAGCTATATTGGTTCCTTTTCAGACCCAATTTTTTTTCATTTGTTGGTTTTATTGTGATTGTTAAAACGTATTTGTGTGAAAATTTTGTATGGGGCTATACAATTTTTATGGGACAATTTTGGAGATGAATATATTATCTTTAATTTGAGACAATGATATCCTTGCAGTTGTGATTCCTAATTCATTAAAATGGTACTTGAAAAGCACTGATATTTGAGGAAAAATGTGATAGCGTCCTTAAGGTGAATCCGCAGCTGCTGCCCGCGAAATACAAAATGTTCTTACATTTTTTGCAATTTGCAGGTCAATGTCAGTTTGTATCTTGATCAAATTATGATTCACGACTCAGATAAATGTATTTACAGAATTATAATCATTAGAATCATTAATACACCTTTCTAAAGTAATAAGAGTTGTTCCATTGAATGACTTTTTAATGAAATCATGATACTGGGGAAGTGGGGAACAAATCTTCCGTCCTTTTTTTTTTAGGTTTCCTCCATCGATAACTAAGTGATCGATGGTTACACGTAAAGTGGGGATGATATATATTTTTTCTCGTATATTCCATGACGTGGGGTACCGTTGGATAGGCCGTTCAAAAATATTGAGGGTCTGTAAAGATCACTTTTCGCTTCAGGGATCCGTTTGCGTAATATTAAGCTTTAAAATTCAAATTTGCCCCCGCCTCTGTCAGCTAAATGGTTGTTTTTGGATAAGTGAAAAAAACATGGGAGTAGGAGGGCAATCCGACTAATATTATAAACGTGAAAGTTTGTAAGTATGGATGGATGGATGGATGTTTGTTACTCTTTCACGTAAAAACGGCTGGACCAATTTTGATAAAATTTGGTATCAAGGTAGCTGACACCCTGGATTAACATATAACCTACATTTTATCCCTATATTCCCACGGGATCGAGACTTACGAGGGTGAAACCGCGGGGCGCAGCTAGTATTATATAAATAACGAAATTAAAAGGAAAACTATTACCTTATTAAACTATTGACCATGACGTATATCGATGTATACCTTATTAAACTATTGACCATGACGTATATCGATGTATAGGAAAATGTTTTTCAACTACACTGTTAAATTTGTTTTTGGGATAAATTCATCCCAACTACGGAACCCTTCATTGTGCGTGGTCCAACACGCACATGGCCAGTTTTTTTATGAATAAAGATTTATCATAAATCAATAGCGCTAAAGTAGATATTTGGTTAGAGCCCGCTTGCACTTTCACTAATTTCGTTGACCGCTGAACACGTAAACCATCATTTTGTCTATCATTTCCAAACGATTGACAGAAACACTTAAGACCCAGTGACCTTGAGTAGTTAGCTATCGCGTCGTACGTTCAGCCAGTAATAGGACTCGCCCACCAAGGAGCGCTGTCCCCAATTTGACGCATTATTAATTTATTATACACAAACCAAAAGGTATTTTAATAAAACGCGTAAACTAAAAGATCAATAATTAAATTATCTTTAAATTGGTGAAGGTTTCAGAAAAATACGCTTGTTAGATTTTGCGCCATTCCCAGTTTTTTATCCGCGTTAGACATAACTTTACAATTTAATTTCAATAAACATAATCTAAAATATTCACATATTACGTTATTGAGAAAATGCTCTAATTTAACATATATTTTTTTCTAATCATTAACAATACTCTTTTAGACGTGATCTTCAGTATAAAATCAAATTTGTTAAAAGTCGGTTATCGTCGCCTTAAGTATACAACACTCATTTACAAACTTATACCACCAGATGTTTTGATGAAGAGAATCAGGGTGTGATCAATGAGGAGCGCCTGCGTGAACTCCTGACCACCATGGGCGACCGGTTCACAGACGATGACGTCGATGAGATGTTACGCGAAGCACCTATACGAGGCGGGCTCTTCGACTATGTCGAGTTCACACGCATTCTTAAACATGGTGCCAAGGACAAGGATGAGCAGTAAGATTTTATGAAAAGGTGGGTCGCATTAGAGAATGATTGTTAATCATGTAGCAAGTGTAGCAACTATTGGATTAACGAAATCATGCTATCATCCTCATCGGTCTGTTAAATTGGTTTGTTCATATTCGTATAATGCCGGCTCTTCACGTTGGCCAACATTGTGGCGAATGTTGTGGCAAAGATATTAGCCAAGAGTTCGTGATAGCGTCCATACGTTGGAAGGTCGTTCAGTTTGCTTCGGTTCAGGCCAATGTGCGGACGAATTTACTAAAATGGATATTGAGGCGCTAACTGCTGCTGCGGTTTATTTATTCATTGGTCATTGTTACTGACATTTTTTTTACACTAGTTAGTTACGTAGGTAGTGCGTGCGATCATTCTGGGAGCTCGTAGCAAACTAAACGCGCGCCTAACGTGTGGACGCGGCGGCCATAACTCTGCCACAACCCTTTGATCTTTTGCTAAAAACCGACACCACACGGATCTCGCGCCAACTTGTCGGCCAAACCAAGTAAGCACAAACACCCGCTCTACATGATGGCCAATAGCTATTGGGCACAACACTTGCCACAATGTTGGCCAACGTGAAGAGCGGCATAAAACGCTTGATAACAGTCGTCTCTACCAACATGAATCGAATTATTCAAGCAATAATGATGACTATATTAAGATCAGACAACCAATTCGTATGTACTTAAACTAGATTACATTTAGACTACATTTTCATACATTTTCTCTAATGTAGTCAGTCAGAGGTAGATGAAGTAAATTCTTATGATTTTTTGATTAGCAAGACATGACATGATAATAAATTCCTTATTCTCTGACTGAAGTACACATACCCGCCTCACCAGACGCCATTTTATTAATTATATATTGCCAAACTAAAAAATTGGTAAGATAAAATCAGTAGATTTATAAGTTAGATTCATATGGATTTCAGAATAATCTCTTACAAGATACTGAGGTGCTAAATATATCCTAGTTCTTACGAATTTTGCATTTCCAATCTCGCTTTTTATAATGAAAATTGTAATTCCATATTATTGGACCATCGTAAGTTTAGGTTTGGCTTGTGTTTATTTTTCTTATATTCTATCCATGTATTCAGAATTTAGTTTTAATTAACATTGTTAGTATGTCTGGCAACACTGTTGTTTGTCATCTTTAAAAAGAATGCACAGCCAAAATTGTATGTAAAGATTGATTCATAAAAGTGAATTATGTATTAAATACAGAAGGCTCTTGAGTGCAATATAATTCCATGTTGGCATTTATTGAATATGTTATGTTATAATTTGTGTTAAATAAAATAGAACAAAGAACAATGGTAGATACCACAATACAAGAAAAGTATAATAATTGTTTGTAAATGTTTTCTGTGTTGTAGACCAGTCTTTATAACAGACAGTGTTGTCATTTGGTTCAGATCTTTAATTGGCGAAGTATTAATATATCATTCCTTGAATTAGAGGCCTTTCAAAAATGAAGTTTTTAAGTTAAAATGACTAAGCTATTTGTTTTTAAATTATGAATTGTTTAGTCTTAGGTTTCAATAAAATTAACATTATAGTATTAACATAATGTGTGTATAAGTTGTGTAATCATAATTATGTATGTATGTATTTGTTTTCATTTATTTACATTATACATTTTTATTATCTCTCATTTTATAGTTTTCTTTCATATACATACCATCCGTTATGAAAACCTAATAAAATTAACAAGGACTTGGTCGGAAATAGGAAGATGGGTTAGGAATTTATTAGTAGGCAATTGATTGGAAATTAAAATATGGCAACACTTCACTAGTGTTGCCATAACTAGTACCAGCAGTATTGCTGTATAGGTTTTTAAACTTTAGGTTTGGATGCCGTCCAGAACTTTGCCTCTAAGGTTGGCAAACTCTTGCCGCCTTATAACAAAACAAGATTTATATTATGACATGGCTTAGACCATGCAGCCAGTTTTTGTAATAAGAACGTAACAGTGATTGAAATACCGTTCTTTATACAAAACTGAAAACTTAGTTCGGTACTAAGTTGTCAGTTTTATGTTTAGGAACTTTACCATAGTCGGAATAAAGTTCGAAATTCAATAATGGCTTCATGTTTTAAATCTGGGTCTGAAGATAAACCTTGTTTTGTAATAAGGGGGTTGATGTTCAAAATCAAAATATTTTATTTCACAGAAACCTACATGGGCACTTATGAAACGTCAGAAGCTAGGTGCACGGTTCCATTTGGTCGTTTCCTATGGAGAAGAGCCGGCAAGACACACCACAGTTACTCTTTTAAAAATAATGGGCTTTTACAATGTTTTCAAGTTACAGTGTTAATAGGTATGGCAGGACAGTGTAGGCCCGTCAACAAGTACCAAGTACTTAACAAAATATAAAATGGTTTACAAAGCTACAGTCTATTAAGCCTACAACGTTCTCACATTCACAAATTAAAAATAATCTAAGTATATAAAATATTACAAAAATAATAAAAATAAAAACCTATGACAAGATTGCCATTACAACTGTAACAAATCTGAATCAATATTCTGTCCACAAGTCACTAATAAATATTTGAAATTAAAATTGTAGGTATTTAGTGTCAAATAATGAAGAGATTATGTCAAGGTATAAATGATAAATGATTTATTTTCTGTAAGTAGGTTTGCACAAACTCTTTTACACGTCAAACATATTAAAAAAAACAGAAAAAAACTAAATGAGGTCGGCGTTTCGTAACTGACTACTCTGAGAAGAAAGGCCGAAACAAACTCAGAGGTCACAGTCTCTTTTAAAGTCCAGACATAATCTTGGTCAAATCATGGGAAGACCATGTAGATTAGTGCCTGAAAAGATCTTTTGATGAAAGAAACACACAGATTGAGGGGACCTGTCCAGTCAGTGCACGCATTTGTCAGTAGTCGTGCAGCTCAACTCAGAACTTGAGGAGCTCAACGATTCAACGAACAATACCAAAGAAAGGAAATTCGGGTAGGTCGCATAAATTACTCAAACTGCCAGACAATGATGAAAACTAACTGAGTAAAAACAAAAATAAACAATAACCCACATAGTCTTCACATTTACAATACTTAATTAAAACAATATAATACATAACAAAGTAAATATTCATGTCATAGTATTTAAAAAATTCATCAATGTGAATGTGTATATAAAATACGGATATAATCTTGGTCAGATCATTTGAGATGATTTGGCAAATAATTAGTGCTCAATTGGTGCTAATTAGTGCTCGAACAACAGAAATGGTGCTTTAGTAGTTTTCGAGATAATCGACTTTGAATGTGGTCCTGCGGTAGTCACGCTCCCTTCAGCAGGACCACCATGAGCGCCGACAAAGGTGGCATGCTACAGCTATTCTAAGTATACAAATAATTAGTGCTCTTAAATGTGATTCATTTCGTAACAAAAAAATAACTGAAACATTTGTATTTTCCGAGAAATCAACGATGATAACTTTCGCGCGCTCGTTCAGCAGGACCACGACTTTGAGTGTTGATTCCAAGTTTCAGGAGCTAGTCGCTTTCCTCAAACCTACATAGAAAATTAGTGCTCTGCGAGATAAAATTGATACCCAAAATTCAAAATTACTACTCCAGTAGTTTACGAGATATACCATACCATTGGTGGGGTGGCGGTAGTCACGGTGTTAAATTTTCATGCGAAGATTTCCCTATTAAAAACTCTGTGATTTCTTCCCAAATTTATACAAAAATTAGTGCTCCTAAAGAAGTTATAGTGACCAAAAATTCAGATTCCCAAGTGTTGTATTTTAAGAGAAATTAGCTTTCATTACTTTTCCATACTAAATGTCCGCATATAACCCGACCAAATTAAGTTGTCAATGGTATTGAGCTGTCTATGAGATATACACTCGTGCACATAAATTGATGGATGTCGGAATAGTAATAACAACAGTTCAATATCTATAATTTTTATACAAACTGTGTACCTGGGTACATATTTATAAAAAAAATAACCTATCGTTATCCATGGCCTGTGATACCTTTGTTAATGACATGGGTAGGTAGGTACTCGAATAATTATTTTTCTGTATTGTAAGTACCTACCTGTTGTGTTGTTATATGAATATAAGAGCGATAGTTATTTCTTATTTATTTCTTTACTACTAATTTAACGTTGCTGCAATCAGTACCTAAGTATTAAAAACTAAAATTTTGCTAATAACGTTAGTATAAAAGTATTGCAGAAGTAATAGTTATGTATTTTTCAGTACTCGTACTTGAAGTCGAGTTTATCAAATTTCCACTGACATATCTATGGACCTTGGGTGTATTTTTAGTTACCAATTCAATACCTACTTTGTTAAAGCTAGGTTAAGATTTATGAATTCGTAGGTGTATTTTTAATGGAAAATACATTTATAAATCGAATAAGTTAAATTAATTATAGATCACAGTTCGATAACAATTTGTAAAATCAGTAGAATATTATTAGTAATATATTAACACAAATCATTCAACTCGATTAGACTATTAAGATAGGCCGACTAGTAGGTAACTAGGTAGAACCATAAACAAAATTAGAAATATGGGTTCGATAGAACAGAATAGAAAAAGCTTGGATATTCATGCATAGTTACAACAAATAAGGATAGAATGAAAATTAGTTTTAAGAATAAGAATAACTTTATTTTCGCAAATATGGGTAGATGATACATCAATAGATGTTAGTACTGTACAAAGATCAGCATATGTTGCCATTTGGCATGCAAATATTTAGAAAGAAAGAAGAAAGAAAAATAATTTTATTTGTCACAGAAACACGTGCATACGAAAACATAAACTCGAGTAAGTAAACATTACACAAAACACATGTGCAAAAAACAAACAAACATCATCATTTCATTTACATCAAATTATTATCTATTGTTAGTAAGTTATTTATTATTAAATTATATACCATTAAATTAATCATTATTAAATTATATTCTATTAAATTATATAGGTACTATTAAATTAATCATTATTAAAACTATTTCAAAATTACAGTTTTTTTAATGCAATAAATTAGGTTTTTAATACTTAGGTACTGATGCAGCAACGTTAAATTAGTAGGAAAGAAATAAATAAGAAATAACTATCGCTCTTATATTCATATAACAATACAACAGGTAGGTACTTACAATACAGAAAAATAATTATTCGAGTACCTACCTACCCATGTCATTAACAAAGGTATCACAGGCCATGGATAACGATAGGTTATTTTTTTTATAAATATGTACCCAGGTACACAGTTTGTATAAAAATTATAGATATTGAACTGTTGTTATTACTATTCCGACATCCATCAATTTATGTGCACGAGTGTATATCTCATAGACAGCTCAATACCATTGACAACTTAATTTGGTCGGGTTATATGCGGACATTTAGTATGGAAAAGTAATGAAAGCTAATTTCTCTTAAAATACAACACTTGGGAATCTGAATTTTTGGTCACTATAACTTCTTTAGGAGCACTAATTTTTGTATAAATTTGGGAAGAAATCACAGAGTTTTTAATATGGAAATCTTCGCATGAAAATTTAACACCGTGACTACCGCCACCCCACCAATGGTATGGTATATCTCATAAACTACTGGAGTAGTAATTTTGAATTTTGGGTATCAATTTTATCTCGCAGAGCACTAATTTTCTATGTAGGTTTGAGGAAAGCGACTAGCTCTTGAAACTTGGAATCAACACTCAAAGTCGTGGTCCTGCTGAACGAGCGCGCGAAAGTTATCATCGTTGATTTCTCGGAAAATACAAATGTTTCAGTTATTTTTTTGTTACGAAATGAATCACATTTAAGAGCACTAATTATTTGTATACTTAGAATAGCTGTAGCATGCCACCTTTGTCGGCGCTCATGGTGGTCCTGCTGAAGGGAGCGTGACTACCGCAGGACCACATTCAAAGTCGATTATCTCGAAAACTGCTAAGGCACCAATTCTGTTGTTCGAGCACTAATTAGCACCAATTGAGCACTAATTATTTGTCAAATATGGAAGCGATTGGCGTTGGTGGGGCGGCGGTAGTCACGGACATCATTTGAGGACCATGTAGATTGGTGTCTGAAATGGTCTTTTGAGGAAAGAACCACACAGATTTGAGTGGATCTGTCCAGTCAGTGCACGCATTTGTCAGTTATCGTGCAGCTTAACTCAAAACTTAAAGAGCTCAACGATTCGACGAACAATAGCAAAGAAAGGACATTTGGGTAGGCCGCATAAAGTACTCAAACTACCAGACCATCATTAAAACTAAGAGAAACATAAAACAAAAACAATGACCCATATAGTCCTCACATTCATAATAATGAAAATTATATAATACTTTACGAAGTAAATATTCATGTCATGTACGTAAAAAAACATCTTAATTTGGGAGCAGTTAATATACATTTACATAGCTATGCCCTTAATGAGGTACCAGGGAAGCCACATGTGCAGAAGGAACTATTGCCAAACTTCCTTGTCTTCAATGTAATCCTTAATCTTATAATAATTATGTTTTTTGATTAGGACACGTTTGATGTGGGTTTTGAACTTTCCATCGCTAAGTTCTATAACCGTCTTAACTGGTTACATAAGCGGATACTGTTTATAAGAGATGACTTGCTAGTTTTAGTTAATCTAAATTTGGTTATGACAATTTCATGTTTACTACGTGTATTTATATTATGGAAATCGCTTCTTATTTTAAAAAGTCCTAGGTTTTTGCGAACATATAAAATACTTTCTGACATTAAAGAGAAGGCAGAGTTAGTACATCAATCTCTTTGAATTTGTTTCTAAGGAACTCACGAGGACCCATTCCATTGATCGCGCGGATTGCCCTCTTTTGTAAAATGAAAATTGAATGTACGTCAGCAGCCGATCCCCACAGCAGAATGCCTTATGACATAATACTGTGGAAATAAGCAAAGTACACTAACCTAGCTGTGGCTATAACAGTTAACTGCCTTATTTTTCTTAGTGCATAAGCAGCTGAACTCTGAATCTACTCGAAAGAGCTCTAATGTGGGCACCCCATTGTAATTTCGAATTAGATTAGAGAAATTCCTAGAAATACAGTTTCCGTAATAGCATCTAGTTTCTTGCCATCAAGTTTTAAATTTCGACCCACTTGGGGTACATTTCGTAATGAGAACTTACGACATTTTGTTTTGTTCGCATTAAGTAAGAGATTATTAGCTGCGAATCATTTTGAAAGAACAGCCAGACTATCGTTGACATGTAAGACATCCGTATCTTTTCTATTTAAAAAATAAGCGAAGTGTCATCAGCGAATAGAATTATATCCGATAAGTTAGCCATCATGTAAGGAAGATTATTAATATAAACTAGAAATAGGAAAGGGCCAAGAATTGATTCTAATTCTGAATTAAAGAAGAAATTATAAAATTATGAAATTATATAATTCATTCTCTAATTCATTATTAGAATTTCTTCAGAAATTCTAATAATGAATTAGAGAATAAAATATGAATAGTAGTTAATTATTACCAATTAAGATTTTATTGTAGTAATAATAATAATTATAAATAATGAATTAAGTAGTTTTTGCATGTCATGGATTTTAAAGGCAATTTTATTACTTTATTATATTATTAATGATTTATCCTCTATGTACTCTTGAACACTGTAATATTTTTTTTCTAATAACAGTCTGAACAATATCCTTCTGAACAACGGCAATGGCAAGTCTCGAGTATTATTTGGCAAATGGTTAAATATAATAATTGCCATGCAGTAAGTATTTTTTTTAAATAGCATTAGTTTTATTTGGGGTAATTTTAATTTGTCTTTGTGCCGTGTTCTACTATTTATTTTGTAACTGCTTTTTTGGAATAAGTTATAATTTTTTTTTACAAAAGTGCATATTTCAAATAGATAAAGACATGGTAGAGACAGTATTTTAAGCTTCTGAAATAAAGGTTTACAGCTATCTAAAAAGTGGGTCCACACATTGCCCGGATGCATTTTTTTGTCCTTTAAAAACTCTTTGCACATCTACTGAGTTCCCGCAGATTATAAGACCATGTCTGAGTACAGATGCTACATATGCATGGTAAGCAACCATTGCGGTATTTAGATTAACCGTTTGTCTTATTTTTTTCAGGACATACACAAAGCGATCTATTTTGTTGAGTATTTTATCTACATGTGGTTTCCAACTGCAATTTTGGTCCACGGTTATACCTAAGAATAAACATTCATATTGTTGCCAGTTGTGTCAACTAGTAACGAGTGGATGTGGTATCGAGTGGTAATCGATATCGCCACACTTTTTTAATCGTGACAATAGAAATAGGGTTTAATTCAAAACTTGGAATGTCCAGTAGTTTTCTTTGAGAAGAGATTCAGCTAATAAAGATGAGGAGAGAGATTTCACAAACTCTATTGGGATGTTGGAACTTATCTGAAATGGTTTCATTATGATTTTTTAAAGACAATTGATTCCGTTAAGGCTGTAGCATATATTTAAAAGAGGTAACCAATCGTCGCCCTGTATGCTTGAGATGTACCGTTCTATCAAAAAAAAAAAAACCGGTCAAGAGCGAGTCGGACTCGCGCACCGAGGGTTCCGTACGTATATAATATGATGTTGATGATTTCTGAAAAACTGTGCTATTTAGAGACATCGTTTTATTTTTCCTGTAATCTTTACATAAACTTCTATCACATAGAATAATTTCAGATTTTTGTCTATGCAAACTTCGGAGATAAGGGGGGGAGGGGAACGGTATTTTTTTTTACATTGTTCATCAAAAGTTGGAAACTTTTTTTTTGGGAATGTGCAAACAGCGCTCTTTCATAAGATACCCCACATGCCCTAGTAGTCCCACTTCAAATTTTTAAGGCCGTTTCAGTCCTTTTTCCAAAAAAGAGATTTTTTTAAAATTTCGTTCTTGTTTGCAAAATAGTTGGGCAAACGTCATCTAAAACTATTCTAAATTTCAAGTTGATAGCATTAGTGGTTCTTGAGATATCCAGGTGTGACAGACAGACTTAGTCTCACCATAAGGGTTCCTTTTTACCATTTTGGTACGGAACCCTAAAAATAGGGAGATCACAATAAGTAAACAATAATATAAATTCATGAATATTCAACATTTTATTCACAGAGATGTAACAATAATGTACAAAGCTTTATGCACGTATTATTTAATGAGATAAAGTTGCCTAACAGTTAAATCAGAGTCAGGTAAATCGTTAGGTATTGGTTTATTGCCATCTTTCTTTGATGAGGTGTGCGCATCTTTCAGCAACCGCCATTATGGCTCCTTGAGGATTGCCGGTCGGTTGTGAGGGCATGGAACCACCGTCACATACTCGAATGTCTGAAAGAAATCAATCAATGATAAGTTAGTGGTTCCGTCTCTTCTTCTATTAGAATCGATGGTTCTATTTTCTTGTCTAAAGTACTTGGAGTTTGGGCCGAGTATATATATGGCCACTTTGTTTTATGTCCTCTAAAATGTAAGGTGTAGATTCGTGAGTTTCATGAACAAGTTTTAGGCAATCGCAAAGCTTGGCTAAAGATATATACATGGTCAAATTAAATTAGCTAGCAAAACTCCGCAGACGTGTTGGGTATCGGTATCCAAATATGACAAAACAGAATATAAAGCAATTTGATGTTTATTTATGGGGTCATCAACCGCAGATCACTTATAAAAATCGATAAAAATGTGTTGAGTATCGATGGCTAAAGTCTAAACACAATAAAACAAAAGAAAACAGATTTTCTGAAGTCATATTTTAAGTAACAACACTACCAGCGGTCATTGACCACTCAAAAGACAACATGAAATCATTCTTAGTTTTATCGTGTTTAGTTATTGATACCCATCATTCTGCAGAGTTTCGCTGGCTAATTTAATTTGACCCTGTTTAAGTGGGCGTTCAAGCAAAAAGGGTCCAGTAGTGGGGTATTGAGTTAAGACTAGATTCGGTATCTAGAATAGTCAATTGGCAATAAATATTTAAAAAGGGTCCAGTAGTGGGGTATTGAGTTAAGACTAGATTCGGTATCTAGAATAGTCAATTGGCAATAAATATTTAAAAAGGGTCCAGTAGTGGGGTATTGAGTTAAGACTAGATTCGGTATCTAGAATAGTCAATTGGCAATAAATATTTAAAAAATATTCAAAAACTGGCACATTTTTTTTATCAGACCTTGAAGTAGGAACTCCGAAAAGCTAGATTTGAGAAAAAGCATTTTCAAAGTTTGATTGAAAGAAAATTTGTTAATTTATTTTATTATAGGAACTTGTAGATAATTGAGCATTAATTAATAATCAATTAAAATCGTAAAATGCAATTTTTTCAGCCAATTTTATAAAACTGCGTATCGTATAACTGGACCCCTTTTGCTTGGACGCCCACATAAAATGTTGTATGAAATCATAAAATGATGCTGAGTTTTTTTTTAAACTTCACCTCTTGGTAGGAGATAACTATCACCTCTGTACAAGTCTTCGAGAAATACTGGTGTGATGATAGGTTGTAAGACTTGGTGATTGTAGTTTAACATTATCAGCGGGGCGAGCACGGCCTACTGTGACATGACTTGAGTCACACATTTTAACACAGTTTGAGCGATAAAACTGTTTAGTCATAAAATGCTAGTACAAATTGACATGACATAATTTATCATGTCTTGTCACAAACGTCTTGGCACGCCTTTGCTCGGCCCGCTGGTATGACTTATAAACTCATTGTCGGTCACATACAGGGTCAAATTAAATTAGCTAGCGAAACTCTGCAGACGTGTTGGGTATCGATATTTAAATACGATAAAACGAAAAAAGAATAAGAAAACTTTTTTTGAGGTCATTTCGACGACTATTTACTTGAATAATGAGTTTCAAAATCAGTTTTTTTTCTGTGTTAACTTCATAGATGGGATGGGTATCGATAACTAAACACGATAAAACAAAAACTTAGTAACTTCACTGCCACCAGTGGGTCAATGACACCAGAAAAAAAAATCATCAAATCTTAATTTTTTTCGTTTTACCGTATTTAGATATCAATACCCAATACGTCCACGGAGTTTCGCTAGCTAATTAAATTTGACCCTGTAGACCAAGAGAGGCCTCCCTTTTCGGAGAGGTAGTTCTATCAAGCTGCATCAAACAAGCCTTAGCAAGATATAATTTTGTTATGGACTGACCCGTAAGGTTGTACACCCTAAGTTGTGGGTCAATGACCTTGCCGATGGCGCAGGTAGCGAGCTGGTGGTTCTGCGGGTCAGTGTGCACACGAATCATGCACTCCATCCAGTCGTCGGACCAGGCTTCCGCTATCTTATCGCATTGCTTCGTGTATTCCGGGTCTAACTTCACTTTGTATTTGTTTTGCAGTATCTGTTGGTTATAAAGATAATATTGAGTAAAGTCTGCTTTTATTCACATAAAGTAGTTTTGTGACGTTAATGTCCTAGCCCTAGCCAAAAAGTTTATTCTAGTGCTGCAGTGGCTCTCAAACTTTTTGGCGATGGAATCCTTTCGGAAAATTTGACGGAGCCCTTAAATAATCAAATATTCGATAAAAATGTACTTATTCTTTATTAATAATCATACTTACGATTGTTCCACTGCAAGACTATAAGTATATGATCGTATAACCTGTTTCCACTTCTCTCTATCTATGGCTGCTCTTTATCGAAGAAAAATAGACTCACTAAATTTGAAAAAAAAAGAGCGATGGATACCTCACTGTTAAAAATCTTGTGCAAGTAATGGAGGCCTTCCTTGATCATCTCCATGTCGTCAGGGTGTGTGAAGAAGTTGGGGTAGTAGAGCGCCTGCTCGAAGGGGTCGGTGGAGTTGATCGTCATCCATCCCGTACTGCGCGGTAGTAGGGACACTGCGTTTGCTCTGGAAACGACAATTTTATTTATGTATTGTGATATGTTGTGTTTTTATATGCCAAAGATAAGATAATAAGTCTAGAGATCGGGTATTCCGATGCATATTTACCTAAAGTAAGTTTTTTTCCCGGCAAAGAATACAAAGTATGGAAACGGCTTCTTAAAATATATCTTTATTCCGGGATCGCGGGGTTTCATTAATAACAGTGTGTAGGTATACAATTTTGTACTCCTAAGTATTGAATTATTTTTGAATTAAATGCACCGACCCCAGCGTGGTTTGACCAGACTCGATTGCTCGAATGAACCCAAAGATTCACACTAACCCCTGGAGTCTCATGTTTCATGGGACTACAGAGACCATTGTATATCAGAGAGTAGACCGGGGGGCGCGATAATGGTAGGGAAGACGTGCCCTTGGGATAGGATGGATTATTAGAGCCTACCGACTGTACAGCCTTGAGCAAGCATTGGAATAGTGGAGAGACGGGTGATATTTATCTATGGGAGGGGGGCATCTTTTAATAGCGTCGCCGCCGGGCTGGCTCCGGTCCTCTCGACTCTTGTCTGTGGCACTGCTATGCTGTATTACACGTTGCTGATTCCAATGTCTTCGTCTGAGATCTCACTATCCGTTTCAGATTTCTTGTAAGTCTCGCTAGCAGCGTTGTTGATCTTATCTCGGTCTTCAGCCGTGTCCATCCAAAAGTTGTGTTTCCTTGTTGAGATCCGTAGATTTTTAATAAAATCACAGTAATCTTCTAGTCTTGTGCTGTTTTAAGGACGCTATCACATTTTGAACTCGCTCTAGTTTAGGTATCTGAATCACAACACAACAACATTACGCGCACGCACACATTGAAACCGCTGACCGCTCGATTTTATACGTTACTTAACTAATCTTGGTACTTGAAGGTATATTTTTTTAATTTTACTGGTATTGATTGAGTAAAGTTAGTTGTAAGTTTGCAATCGAATTTTAGTAACTGTGACTAAGTACTTTCTGCGTGATAATTATGTTTTTAGTATTTTTTAAATTCATCAGCCATTACGTAGCGTAGGTAGGTGGTACCCAAAAATTTCAAGCGCTGGCCATATGGATTAAATACCATATTTTTAAATATACTAACAACCCAAACTGACAACCTATTACAAGGAACACCTACGATTATCCAACAGGCTACTATTAGTTAGAAAAGATGTAAGTAGGTACTTGTAAATATTATTTTTGCTGGCAAATGTTTGAGCATTACATAATCGAATACTAGCCTGGGAGTTTATCGTAGACTTTCGTTGTGGTATTTAAAAATAATCATTCCGTTATGAAAATAGTAAGTATTTTATTTACAGAGACTGGGGCGCGATTTCAGTACTTTTGATAAAAAATAAAACCAAAGTAGGTAGTAAAAAGTATATTTTCATTTCATGTTTCAAAGAAGTTAAAATTTAGAATGAAGGCCAGCTCTTTCTAGGGTTAAGTACCCGAAGGATCCAAACGGAGCACTATTGCTGTCACTCACGTGTCCGTCTATCACACAGGTTTTACAGCCAAACGGTTAAAGCTACAGTCTTTAAATGTTCACTGTATAAGCATCTTGTTAACCCTTATTTTTTCTTTATTCCTGATGAGATACTTCACGCCGCGATCAAAAAGAGGAGTGTGGCTACCTACAAGGATTAGCTGCTCAAAAAGGAAATCAATCTCGATTATTTTTGTACCTTTTGGCTTATATTCTCTTATTGCGCATTCTTGCTCCTGAAAATAAAAAAAAACCGGCCAAGTGCGAGTCGGACTCGCGCCTAAGGGTTCTTTTGCCATTTTTATAGATAATGGTACGCCATTATCTATAAAAATGGCAAAAAAACACGTTTGTTCTATGGGAGCCCCCCTTAAATATTTGTTTTATTTTAATTAAATTATTTATTTTTAAAGTCCCCGTTCCCGTTTTACCCTTTGGGTGCGGAACCCTAAAAACGGTAAAGAGCGAGTCGGACTCGCGCACCGAGGGTTCCGTACGTATATATGATGTTGATGATTTCTGAAAAACTGTGCTAATTAGAGACATCGTATTATTTTTCCTGTAATGTTTACATAAACTTCTATCACATGGAATAATTTCAGATTTTTATCTATGCAAACTTCGGAGATAAGGCCCCCTCCTTATCTTCGAAGTTTGCATAGCTAAAAATCTGTTTTTATAAAACGGTTTTTTTTTACATTTTGCATCAAGTCGGAAACTATGCTGCTTAATTTTTTTTTTTGAGAAGGTGCAAACAGCGCTCTTTCACATGCCCTAGTAGCCCCATTTCAATTTTTTAAGACGGGCTTTCAGTCCCTTTTGCAAAAAAGGTATATTTTTAAAATTGATTTCTTGTTTGCAAAATAGTTGGGCAAACGTCATCTAAAACTATTCTAAATTTCAAGTTGATAGCATTAGTAGTTCTTGAGATATCCAGGTGAGACAGACAGATATACACACAGACAGACAGACTTATGAATTGACAACAAAGTCGATTTATCACCAAAATGTACATCCACCATCATGAATCAAAAATTGGATGGTATATTCGTAAACACCACCTTCAACACCTCCACAATTGATAACAATGTCGAATTTTTATAAAAAAATACACCCACCATCTTGGATTTAAAAAATTATGTCATACGTAATCACCACCCCTAAAAACCCCAAAATTAACTATGTATCGATTATCTCGAAAAAAAAATAGTTCCGCCATTTCAATTTGATTAAAGATAATATTATTATTTACACAATGTTTATCCGTAATCTACAACCATTATTTATACAAAAAATTACAACTATGTATTTATTTTGAAAACAAATTCCAATAATCATACTTTTATTTCGGTCCGAAAAAGTATCAACTTCGTCCACCCACAGTATACAATACAGCACACACTTCTGTACGTAAATATTTTTTTGCGAAAAATTGGTACACCGGTGCTTTCACGAGCGCGTCTGAGCGCGGAATGACGAACCGCGAGTAGAAAATGTATGGAGAAATTTGAGAGCGCTTCTTATTTTAATCTTAAATAAAAAAGTTATTTATTTACTTACAAAATATTTAGTAGGCCGTTTAGAGGACTATATAAGCAACAATTTTTTATTATTTGTATGTTTAACTATGCAGTGGATTTAGCCATATTGGTTCCTTTTCAGACCCCATTTCTTTTTCATTTGTTGGTTTTATTGTGATTGTTGAAACGTATTTGTGTGAAAATGTTGTATGGGGCTATACATTTTTTATGGGCGTTTTTTGGAGATGAATATATTACCTTTAATTTGAGACAATGATATCCTTGCAGTTGTGACTCCTAATTCATTAAAATGGTACCTGAAAAGCACTGTTATTGAGGAAAAATGTGATAGCGTCCTTAAGTTGTCATTCCATGTGCACATGTGCATGTACCGTAGGTAGTGTAATGTAGGTGTGGTTCGCGGCGCCTGTGATCGTGTGCACGATAGCACATCCTGTGGTTCTTGATGCGTTTGGCTATGTTTTTGCGTCCAAGAGGTCATGTACTTTCTTCTGACTGGGTTTGTTCTTAACGTGATTAATCAAGTCTCTCGTGAAACTCCCTCATATCTTCTTGGTCTTGACCTGTTAGCTTAAGTGAGTGTCGATAGTTTCAAACCGTGTATCATACAAGGTACGATCCATTCGATATATGAGTCTGGCTAGTTTCCAGTCCGAATTTATTATGGATCGTGTCGAATGGTCTTTAGTTTACGGTGTTTTTAATTGTGCTTTTCCCGCTTAATGCAGACGTTATGTGTGTGACTATAGGTATTTACTTTCGTCGACTTGTGACTGTTTGTCGTATGCTCCCAGCTGGTGACAAGTTAACTTGTTCTACGTTCCTTTTCGAGGTAGGGGCCTCTGACAAACACGTTAACACCCGTATTCATAAATAAGCAAGTGTTTACTTCAGTAAAAGTAAATACTCAAGTAATGCTTCTCGTTCTATAGTTTGGTAATTGCTTGAAGTTAGAAATGTCAAAAGCTAGAATTCTTAGCCTTAATAATTAACTTAAACTACTGAATGAGGTACAAAGAAATATGGGCGTCAAAAATTCCCAACAACACATTTATTATATTGTCATAAAACTAAAACTCCCTGAAAGATTAACCTTTAGAGGCATGAGGAACAGGGTGTAAAGTTCACTCATCCTCCATAGAAAAGGGAGGATCCTCCGACCAGACGGGTGTTGCGTCTGGTGGGCAACCGCCCGACGGCTGATGTCGGGACGTTGTATATATGCTAGCTGCGTGGTAAACTCTGCTTGCGCGATGCAGGATTTGCGTGACGTCAGTGTGACGCGCAGCTCGCATGTGGCGATGTTGATGCCGCTACATCACTCCCCTCCGGAGACCGGAGGTCGATAGTGGGCTGAGTCGTGTATCTTGCGATAATTTCCAGTGCCAGTAGAGGGTTCCAGTGAGTCGGAACCTGGTGCCGCATAGTTCTCGGTGAGTCGGAACTGTCTGCGGTGATTCCCCAGTGAGTCGGGGTGGCGCTGCGTTATGCTCCAGTGCGTCGGATGTAGTACAGCGCCGGATTGTGGCTGACTGCTGGCGTCGACCAGGAGAGGTATCATGTTCTCTGCTTGTGAACCGGTCGAAAGTGCAGTGTGCTGTGCCAAGGTTGCTGATGTGGCTGTGGGTGATGACCAGGAATGTGCGTCCGCTGCATGCTGGTGGTCAGGATACCCGTTGAAGCCGTGGGTGCTGGCTGGCTGTGTGACTCGCCGCTCGAAACCTTGAGGAAGTGATGATGATGACGTCACGCTGAAGTAGTTGCACGAAGGCTGCGCTGACGTTCATACTCGGGCTCACCAGTTCAGTGGCATGAGAAACAGGGTGCAAAGTTCACTCAGTTTGGTGGCATGAGGAACAGGGTGCAAAGTTCACTCATCCACCATAGAAAAGGGAGGATCCTCCGACCAGACGGGTGCTGCGTCCGGTGGGCAACTGCCCGACGTTTGATGTCGGGACGCTGTATATATGCCAGCTGCGTGGCAAACTCCGCTTACGCGATGCAGGACTTTCGCGACGTCAGTGTGACGCGCAATTCGCATGTGGCGATGTTGATGCCGCTACAAACCCAACTACTACTATATATCACACTAATTTAATTAATATAGGCCCAGAATAGATATTTTGCAATCATGGAAATTAACTTGTTTTACTTTATCTATTACTCTTTCATACAAGCACAGTCCGTGTGGTGCCGGACGCAAAGAACAGCACCATTCCACTTCCTCCCGCGGGTGCCGCAAAAGGCGACCAAGGGACCCACCGGAGAACGGGCAGCAGCGCCCTCCATGCATTTCAACACCATACCGCGACCGCCAACCCGCCCGCCAAGCATGGCGATTATGGCGACCCCCCTCCCTCTGGGGGAGGCCCACGTCCAGCAGCGGGCGTCCCTCGGCTGGAACGATGAATGACAAGCACAATATTTAACATGCGAATCAAGACCGTTGTCGTTGAGTCGCTCCTTGACAATAGTCCAACGTTTCAGTTGTTTTACAACCACATTATAACTGCTATGTGACACACACGGTCACACAAGGGTCTCGTCACAATCAGCACCGGACCGTAAAGTTAGTCTTTAACTTTTATTTAATTTTTAAGGGCCGCTTGCAGCAAAATGATACAAATCTCGGTTTAATTAAATCTCGATTTTGCCTTAAACTCGACTTAACTTAAATCTTATTAGGCATGTCTTGCACGGTCACTTTTCACATTCGATTTAACTAAACTGAGATTAGTCATTATTACATTCACCAATCATTCTTTGCGTTCAGTTTTAAATAAAAAAACCGGCCAAGTGCATGTCGGACCACGCACAACGAAGGGCTCCGCAGCTGGGATGAATTCATTCCAAAAACAAACTTAACATTGTAGTTGAAAAACATGCTCTCCCATACATCGATATACGTTACGGCCAATTCTCCAACCGCAAATTTAAGTTGGTCGACCATTACTCGTTAACTTGTGAAGCCTAACTAGCTGTGATAGTTTTCCTTTTAATTTCGTTATATATACTATTGCCATGAATTCCTTCACATATCCAAAACCAACCATTTAGCTGGCAGGGGGGGGGGACACTTGACTCTAACAAAAATAGCACTGTAAAGCTTAATATTACACAAACGGATCCCTTAATTGAAAAATGGTTTTAACAAACCCTCAATATTTTCGAACGGCCTATCCAACGATACCCCACACCATGGAAAAGACGAGAAAAAAACATATCATCCCCATTTCACGTGTAAGGGAGGTACCCTAAAAAAAATGTTTTTCATAATTTTATTTTACCATTTTTTTGGCATGATTAATATGTATATCCATGCCAAATTACAGCTTTCCAGGACCAAGCGTCTCTGAGCCAAGCCGGGGACAGACGGACGGACGGACAGACAGACAGACGGACATGGCGAAACTATAAGGGCTCCTTGTTTACTACGGAACCCTTAACAGTGATGGCAACTCAGTTCTGCGTATAGAGAAAAAAATGTGAACCGTAACGGGACGCCTGGCAGATGTGAAACATCGAAATCAAATTGGTTGTAGTCTCGTGCTATTTTCTAGTTTACGTTAGCGTACCAGTAATAAATAGTGCTCTGTGTTTTGCGCATAACTGAAGAAAGCTTACCTGTTAAAATCGCGTGGAAAGTTAAGGATAATTTTATCATAAATGAGCTTTGTACTCTCGTTTACTTAAACAGAACCGTTTCAAAAATTCGTCATCTCGTAATGTATTAAATAAATCGCTTCTAATGAGTACACTCTACGAGAGAAAAACGGAGTGTCTAAATATTTTACGATCTCATCATCCGATAACCAATCATCATGATTAAGCGAAAAGAAATCTATTTTCACAAATAAAAAGAGGGATTTAAAATACCACTGTATTGTCTGTCTGTCTCTAAAATCGAGATTTAACAACTCTAAACCGACCTAGATGCCGGTTTAACTTCGACGTTTATTTAAATCGCGTGGTTAATCAAATATCAGCAGTCAATACCACTACAAACATCGCACACGTATTATAGTTCAAAGTAATGCACACTATTCAGCACATATAACCAATAAAACGAGACCCGAGTATCTGAATCGGGTTTTTTGATTTGGTTTTAAGTGGAATTCAACAGAATCAGCCCCTAAACAGCCCCCGCACATGGGTTGAAGAGAAAAAAAAAGGGTCGTTGAAGAGGTCATTTGCTTAACCAGTGGCTGTTTTGTAAAGTTAATGAAGTTGTCAATTTGTTTGTAGTAATTTCTCAATGTTATAATTTTTTAAAGTTCAATAAGTTGCTTAGAACAATTATCATCCACTTCGGCGCGTGGTGTCGAGCCCCCAAGCTGCACCAATGATTTCTAGACTTATTCTTGCTCGGTCACCGAACGGAGCGCTCCGATCCAAGACAGTCCGCGAAACGTACCTACTAATTCGACCTTCCAGTACTAACAGTGCAATCAGTAGGATCAGTAGATTGACTGAGTGAAGAGCTTTACAACGAATGCCTGGATGGTTCACAGACACATACAATTATGTTAGTTTGTTGTTGTTTTGCAACGCCCACAAAGTCGCGGGCAGTAGCTAATAATAATAATTATAAACAATAACATTTTAATATTTATAGAAGTGAATGGCAGCATTTATACCTATTTTTATCTTCCTTCATACTTCGCAGGCTTAGGACTGTTATTCTAACACCCGTTCATTGATCTTCTAAACATTAGAGCATTACGGCTATCGCCGCGGGGCGGGCGCGGAGCGCGGTGTCCGACGCCACTATTTCCCTCCCAAACCAAGAATCGAGCATAATTATGCGTGACCGACATCTTAGCCAGTATATGGATCCAAGTTCAAGCGAGAGACCGGACGGAACGTGATCGAAACGAAGTACCAAATGACCAAAGCACTATTAAGCCTACGGAATAGTTCGTTCTTCCAGTACAGTGACATGAACTAATTCCTATCAGTGTGCTGCATGCATGTGCTGGGTGCACATGTACTACTCGAGCCTAGTCACTTTACAGCAATGCCATATTATAAAATAAACAACTGAAAAATCACTGAAAGATATGGACAGATCTCACTCAGGTTAGCTTGCACGGGGGTCCAGTCATGTCGCTACGTCCAACGTCCGGTATTCCCTTGCCTCGGGAACGCTCGTTTGTTCAGTCCGCACTAAGTTTGCACTTCTATAATGTATTTTTACTGCATTAAATCGCGACCTAATCAAAACAAAATCAACACTCTGGTTTTCGCGCTTACAGCTCCAACAATTTTTATTTGGCAACACAAACACGACAAAATAAACACGGTTCCAGCCCGAGACGAGGCGCAAAAAAAGGGTAGATGCACATAAAAAAATATTTGTAAATTTGACGGAGAGGACTCAAGACACGTGCGCTCGGGTCAACGGCTAACGACCGACCTCCTACAATTTTGTACTCCTATCCTAAGTATAACAAATATTTCTTATCTATTTAGAACTAGGCAATAATTTTGTGTAAAATATAACGTTTAAAAAATACTATTATTTCTTCAAAACTTTTTATTCTAAAATGAAATATATTTATTCGGGGAAACACAGTACAAAAGAGTAGTTCTTAAAAACTTCTCAGTCCTGGAAACCGACACTTTTTCCCGTACCGAAGCGCACTCCATACTAGTCAACTCTCAATCTTTAGGTGAATATGCATCCGATTCCGAATATCCGATCTCTAATAATAACCCACTGCCGTTTTATTCCTGGGGAAATCCTTACGAAGTTGAAGGGTTTTGGAATTGTATCCAGTAAAACCCTATGGTGGTTCTCCTGTTACCATGAGTGACGAGTGCGGGATTAGCTTGCAACTGCTACGTGTCCTCATGACTACCCCCTGTCCTATCTTTTCATAAGTATTTGAAGAGAGAGTTTGATATCTCCAGTTTGTTCATGGTGTTAGTAAAAACACTACTTTAAAAAAATATATATATGTCTGTTAACGATGTGTAAAGAATTTGATAGGTGATTCTGACATTGGTAAATTGGTAGCTTATGATAAAGAGCAGTGACGAAGTGTCGCCAAATGTTTGAAGTAGGTATTTTAGGTCGCTACCCAACAGTGGAGAAACGGTCAAGTTTCCGACATATCTACCTAGTTTGTCTTGCTGACTAATGCCGTTGAGATCCTGTGGTTGGCTTTGTTAACGAGAAACTATAATTTAGTTTATCAACAATTTACTTACGAAACGTTGTAGCCAGCGCTAGGACAGTCTCCAGCTGCCTCACCGATGACACCAGTTTTGGAGCATTCAGCATAGAGGCCGTTGAAGAAGAACTGTAGGTCTGGCTGCTTGCGACTCTTATCGGCGTAGCTTGAGTACAAGAGGCCCGTGAGCTGTGGATAGGGGAAAACATTCTGTCAGTGGCGGATTAACCACGTAGCAATAGTAGCAATTGCTACGGGCCCCGCGCAAAAGGGGGCCCCGCGTATCCAGAACCGCCGACCTCCGCCTGAGCGTAATTTTTTGAGAGAAACTTATTTAAGACGTGGTATATTGAATTTACTTGATGTCACAAAAACATGAAACGTAACACTTTTTCCGACTAGGACCATCCGGACAATCAGAAAATCGGTAACCGATTACTTCGTTGGCCAAAATAAAACAGAATTCATACGGTAAACGCACAAGTTCCACAAAAAGTTGCTCGTATAAATGTATAGAATTTAAATCGGCCCTACAAAAAGTCTGACGTGCGTGAGGCTGTGAGCTGAGCACCCAGACTTTCTTATTATAATTTTGTAATCATTACCTAGCAAAAATTCATTTTCATTGACCCTATTTTTTTTTTACCACAAGGTTAAGAACCCATAGCACACCAAGGGCCCCACGATAGAATTTGCTACGGGCCTCGCACTTGTTTTTAATCCGGCACTGCATTCTGCTATGTTGATGATCGTCTAAGATATAGTGAACGATGATACCTAATTACACCTATGTTGGTTTGTATTACGAAAAAATGCAGGAATAACAGGGGGCTACTTGGTGAACATAGTTTTTAAGAGGAAGTCTGAAAATGGCACCGGTGACGGAAAAGTTGTGCGGAAATCGTTTTTAATGGTATGGGCATGTGATGCGGAGGAACGTGGAAAATATCGTGAGGAATGTTTTGAGTATGAATGTCGATGGCTATAAAAGTAGGGGAAGACCAAAGAAACGATGGATGGACTGTGTGAAAGATGATATGGCTAGAAAGGGAGTGACTATCGAGATGACCAAGAGAGAATTAAGTATGGATGAAAGGGACATGATGCGCCGATCCCAAATAAATTGAAATAAGGGCAGGAGAAGGATGACTAGGTGAACATAGTTTTTGCATAATTATAATTAAATCAGTGGAGGAAGTGCTTGGAGTTTCCCTACGTGATCGAATCAGAAATGAAGAGATCCGCAGGCGAACCAAGGTAACCGACATAGCCCGAAGAATTGCCAAGCTTAAGGCGACGATAACCGACTTTTGATGATTTTATACTATAGATCACGTCTAAACGAGTAGTGTGAATGATTTGAAAAAAATATATGTTAAATTAGAACATTTTCTCAATAACCTAATAAGTGAATATTTTAGATTATGTTTATATTACATAGTGAAATTAATTTGTAAAGTTATGTCTAACGCGGATAAAAAACTGAGAATGGCGCAAAATCTACCAAGCGTTTTTTGAAACCTTCACCAATTTAAAGATAATTTAATTATTGATCTTATAGTATACGCGTTTTATTAAAATACTAAATAGACTACTACTACTACTACTAAATTGTGTATAATAAATTAATAATGCGTCAAATTGGACAGCGCTCCTTGATGGGCGAGTCCTATTACTGGCTGAACGTACGACGCGTTGCGTGAGCTCAGTACAGAACACGCAAGCTAACCACTCAAGGTCACTGGCACATATCTCCGTCTTAAGTGGCAGTGGACGGGGCACATTGCTCGCAGTACTGATGGCCGATGGGGCCGAAAGGTTCTGGAGTGGCGACCGCGTACCGGAAGACGTAGCGTTGGAAAACCTCCTACAAGTTAGACCGATGACCTTTTGAAGGCCGCAGGTATCCGCTGGATGCGGGAAGCACAGACCCGGTCGAAGTGGCGGTGCTTGGCGGAGGCCTATGTCCAGCAGTGGACGTCTTTCGGCTGAAATGATGATGATGAAGTGGAGGAAGGAAGTGAAGTTCTTCCAGCGAAAGTTTCTTGACAAACTTTGTTTGCGTGATCTGGGAATTTGTGACGTCAGTATTTACGTGGTGCCATCAAACGGTTTTAAATGACATCTCGCAGGCATACTTTCTTTAGTTGCCACAATTAATAATCAGGCAAGAAAAATAAACTATGCGACTACACGCTAAGGGCACCTTCTGCTTTGCACGGGCCTCGGCTTAGGACGTCCCGTCGGAGGACACCAAGGGACAGGTTGGATTAGATTGACTGTTCACTGTCTGATTTTGTGTTACCTAAAATGTAAACGTGCGCTGTTGAACGTCAAAGGTGTTACCTGAGTAAGTCCAGTTGAACTCATAGGTCCTTCATTCTTCAACAGGAATTGAGTCAACGCATTCCAGTCCAGGGTGGCAGTGTTATTCACTGCGGTCAGTATGAAGTACAATGTGGCTCCGCAGTGGTTCTTCATGGTCTTGCCAACGGGTAGATCGGCTAGCACTGGGATCCCTAATGGCTCCAGGACCTCTTTCGGTCCTACTCCGGAGTGCATCAGGATTTTGGGGCTGGTTAAGGGTCCTGCGCTGAGGATTACCTGGAAATTTTGATTAGATCATAATTGATTTTCATACCTTTTGTAAATTATACTCGTAATAATGACACTGATAGACAAAAATGAAAGGGTATGCTCCCGAGGTGGTCCCATTGTCACATGATTATTTTTCTGCCCAACTTCGGAGCCGGTGGAATCTTTCTCGAATTTCAGCAGTTACTCTTATGATCTTATCTAATGGAGAAAACAACTTTCGTTTAAAATGTCATTTAAAATCATAGGATAAGCCGCCCTCCCTATATCGGCGCCGCCCGGAGCCATGGCCCCCTCTGCCGCCCCACGCTACGCTACTGCATACAGGCATCAGTTTTGAATGTACTGAATACAGTTGAATTTAAAGGGTCACCGAAACGATCAATTACAATTGTCAATTTTTACGCGATTGATACACATTGATGCGCAAATTGATCGTCTGCCAAGTGCAATTGAAGCGATTGACAATATAGGTACCTACTACAATAGAAAATGATGGAAATTGATCAATTACGATTGATTGTTTCGGAGACCCCAGAGGAGCGTTTTATAACTTACTCAGCAGGGTAATTGAGTTACACACTTACAATCGATATACTTAGTAGTTATAAGAATAGACACGGAGATGGCCGATGGAATAAAGCTGTGACCGAATGGTGGACAGAGCCATAGAAACCAGGGGGGGGCCTACTCTGAAGCGATAATCAGAAGTATCGGCCGAATGTTCGGCCGTTTCCTGCACTACGGGTGCCTATGGCTGACTACGGCGAAAGAAAAAGAAACGGCAGTCAGAGAGATAAGTAATTTTAAGTCAAACTCAAAAAAGTGACTTGAAGACGGTTGAGAATTCAAAGTCAAATAAGGAAACTTTAGAAGTCAAGAAACGACCGAACATTCGGTCGATATTTTGGATTATCGCTTCGGAGTAGTCCCCCAGGGCCGTGCAAAAGCGCGTTGGGTTGATGATGTCGTCAAAGTTGCGGGAAAAACCAGAGGGTCTACTCCGAAGCGTTAATCCGAAGTATCAGCCTAATGTTCGGCTGTTTTATAACTTCCATAGTTTTCTTTTTTGACTTTGAATCCTTACCCGACTTAAAGTCACTGTTTTGACTTTGGTTTATCTCTAGTCTAGTCAGCTATAATTAGCCTGCCAGGGTTGCGAGTTTGTCCGAAAGGGATATCGTGGCCCTGGCACACAGGCAAATGAAGGAATACGGGTGTTTAGTCAGTAAAAGTCTGACACGCCCTCCCGCTCCGCCCAGACCGGGAGAAGTTATTTGATAATTTCCCACCCAAAAAAAAAATTAGCCGTAGTCAAGCAACGGCCGATCATTCGGTCGATACATCGGATTTATGTTCGGAGTAGACCCCCCGTACCTACATTGATTAATATTAAATTACAATCTGAATGATTTTGAAGCATAATGCTTCCTATGTTCGAAAAATGTGTCTTCTCGACAACGTAATGCAATGACGCAACGCAAACATGCATGCATGCATGCATGCATGTCGTAACGTAATGTTGTTGCATTGTCAAAAAAAAAACTCATGGCTACTGATAGTGTGTGTCGGCACAAGACAGCGGCGAGGGAGGGGTCATACTTCCATCCTCTGACATTGTTGTGGGCAGTTTGTGGATCTCGGGCAATTAAAAGATGATTACAGCTTCTTACACTTAGCTTATAATTATAGTTACGCAAATCACAATTCTTGTAAGCGGCGCGATATGCCTGCGCGGAGGCAGCTAGGCGATCTGTGGAACATGCCAAATTGCCAATTGCCACTGATGCCAGTTCAAATTCGAGTCCCACGCTAGCCGCACGCTCCTTTCTGACATTTTATAAGTTTTTATAAGTTAAGATTTTCATACCTACAATTAAACAGAATTACTGCAAAATCTGCGTTTGATGCACTAATTAATTTTGTCTAATAATAATATCTAACAATAGAAATAAATTAATAAAACTGGATGAATCACTGTTACGCAATTAACTCGCTGGATGAGGGACGGGCGGGACAGGGAAGTATGGCAGAAAAAAGAGGAGGCTTGTACAGACGCCAGCACATCAAGCTACTACAATCTCTCAAATTTCTTTAAAAGATTTTCAACTTTATCGTTAAAGAATATGGTTAATTGGGAAAATTTTACAGTTTCGGGTAGGGTGACCTGCTGCCGTCTGTACCTAGCAGTGGGTGATTCCGGCCAGAAATGATGATGATAATGATGACTTACAACGGCAATGCCTTTAATTTTAACAGTTCAACAACAGTGTCAAGCAGACGATTTTTTCAGTGATTAGGAATTACCTTCCAAATCCTTGGGATTGTGATTGAAACTGTATCCCACGGTTCTTAGGCCCGGACTCCACCAAAGCGGAGAGGAGATGTTTGTAAACGACCAATAAGATATCGTTATTTCGATGCAATGGTAGGGTAGGGGTGTGCAGCACTGCGCACTTTTACTACAACATTCTCTAAAAAAAAAACAAAGTAGTTTAAAATCAAGATCAGTCTTTATTCATTTACCTAGGTTATCTGCCTAGTAATAAAACTTAAAAAAAAAACAAATTAAAGGTAACAGTTTAGGAACTATTAAAAAAAATTACAGCATCCATAATGCGCACTTTTGTACAACGTATGAGGACAAGACTGCGCAGCCAGATGTGCAAGTTTGCGCACGTAGGTCAAGAGTGCGCATCACTGACAAATATCACATTTGAAGCTACCACAGCCTACTTATGCTGTGCATTTTTCGTGCCAGCAATTTTTGCATGAACTACATTCGATCCAGTCTTCAATAATTGGATCTCTGTACACTTCAGAGCAACCTGGACATGCCCAATTTTTCTTTTTGGGTGCAGTTGCTGGCTTCTTTGGTTTACCAGTCTTGCTCCTCTTAGGTAAAGGGTTTTCTTTCTTCTTTTTAAGTTCTTCTTCGAGTATTCTTTTGTGTGGCGAGCTGCTTAAAATTTCAGATCTTTTGCTTCTCTTACTATAGGGTCACGCTACAGATGACTTTGGATATAGCGACAGCTCTGACAATGTAACAGAAGATGAAGTTGATGGAATTGATGCTAGACTCCGATGTTCTTTGTCTTCTCGACATCCTAAAAACATAAATAATTAGTTTATTAGCTTATCAGTAAACACAATGGTAATGATAAAACACATAATATCTTAAATAAACGGCCGATAGTGTACAAGACTGCGCGCGCAATCTTGTACAGGATGGCTATGTGCACTCTTGCACATAGAGCATTAAAAACCTTTGAAAGCCCACTACTGCCATCTTTTAGCAAGGACGTCGTATTAACTCGAGTGAAACCCGTTTCGATAGTAATTTGATAGAAATAAACACATAAAAACAGCTTACCTGGATTATATTTATTACAATCACGTTTTCAAAACACCTAAATATTGTAACACAGGTATCAAAATTAGTTTTTTTCGATTAAATCTTCGGAAATTGTATTAAAAACGAAAATTCTTGAGCGCGCACGTTTATAACGTTGATGAGGCGCTGTCAATTGAAGTTGGCCGCAAAATACTGTTTCTTGATTGGATAATCGCTATGCGCATTCTTATACACTACGCAATCTTGCACACCCCTACCCTACGGTAACGTTATCTTCTTATTGGTATCTTATTGGTCGTTTACAAACATCTCCTCTCCTCTCCGCGTTGGTGGAGTCCGGACCTTAGCTCTGCACTCTAATTGCGTATTGGGATGCAGAGCCAAGAACGGTGGGTCAGGGTGACCCTGATTTACATAAAAATACAAAAAATGCCTCTTACCTCTTTAGTAGCATTAACAGTTCTGGTATTGCCTTTAGCATCGACGTACTCAACTCCATAGGCTCTTGTGCCACAGAAAAGAACCTTAGTCACGTGGGCATAGAGCTTCACGGTAAGGTTGGGTCGCTCGGACTTCGGAGGTAGGTAGACACGAGCTGTGGTGTAACGTTGGCCCTTGCTGAAGGGCAGAAGATAGGATATTAGAAATTTAAGGGGACGATAACCGACTTTTAATGATTTTTAACTGAAGATCACGTCTAAACGAGTAGTGTTAATGATTTGAAAAAAAAATATGATAAATTAGAGCATTTTCTCAATAACTATGTGTGAATATTTTAGATTATGATTATAATACATACATAGCGATATATGCCAGTGACCTTGAGTGGTTAGCTTGCGTGTTCTGTACTGAGCTCACGCAACGCGTCGTACGTTCAGCCAGTAATGGGACTCGCCCATCAAGGACCGCTGTCCCCAATTTGACGCAATATTAATTTATTATACCTACACAAAACAAAAGGTATTTTAATAAAACGCGTATACTAAAATATCAATAATTAAATTATCTTTAAATTGGTGAACGTACGACGCGTTGCGTGAGCTCAGTACAGAACACGCAAGCTAACCACTCAAGGTCACTGGCATATATCTGCGTCTTAAGACCAGGCAGTCTAATCAAATTTCCACGCAAGCTCCGCCCATGCTGGGGGCCACTCCGTTAACGCTAACTCATCAGTGTAAAATAAAGTTGAATATCGCGTGCGCTCGTTGATCGTGTTCGAGCACGAAACTAAATATCGTAAATCTCAATTCTTATTTCGTTTATAATAACTAAAGTAATAATTGATTAGAGAAAAAATATCTGGTGGCTGGATAATAAACTATATTTTCTTGCTGTGAATATTTAAAGCCGGACCATCTTGTTTGTTTTTATAATTATCCTTAAAAAAGACATGATTTTCGAACAAAAAATCGAGCGAAAATATTACAATTGTCACTGATTGTACTGATTGTCTTCAACATGGAAAGAAAAAGATCCAATAAATCAGCTAAAGTTTAATTTTGATTGTATGTGTGACTGTTTCAGAATATTTATGCAAATTAACATAAAAAAAATAGAGAGCCTCCTCTTAAGTTTTCTTTCTTTCTTCTGGAACCTATGTTCCAGAAGAAAGAAAGTTAATCTTTCTGCCTAAACGTTGCGAGTATGAAATGTTTTATTTATTTATTTGATCCTGTTCGGGAATCTTAACTGTAAGATTCCCGAACACCGTAAATAAGTCTTATTTTGCGGTGGGTTAAAAAATATTAAATTGAATAGTAGTAAAAAAAGCGCGCCTACCGACGCGGCATTGGTTATCCAAATAAAAACGCAGAAACTGTCATAAACAATTTACTACCAAACAAATCGAGAGAAATATAAATATTCGTTACTACTAGAAGCATAAGTGCTCTTATGTATTTTTCTCATAGAGGGGGATGAAAAGCAGAGTACGAGTACCACACGGGATCAAAATTATTTAATCTCGAGCGGCGAACTTTGAATCTCTAGCTCGCTAAGCTTAGGATTCTACTCTAGAATCCCTCGCAACGCTCGGAATTCAACTCTAGAATCCTTCGCTTCGCTCTGGATTCAAACAATCACTCTCGCTCTCAATACATTAGAAAATTAGAATTAGAGCGAGAGTGATTGTTTACTATTTTCCGCAGACACAATTTACTATTTTCCGCTTATTATCCTAAAAACTGTTGACCTAAAAGTAGGTAGGTATCCTGCTGGGATGGCATTGTGCTGTGGTGAAACAATTTTAGAACTGCAAACATCATCTACCGCTAAGTAGGTGTTGACGTAGGTAAGTGTGGTACGTTTAATCACCGCGGAAACAAATACCCTCACTATTGGTTTAAAGCTGAGCGATTAGCATCTATTCTGGTCGCGGGTTCGACTACCGCTAGAAAATTAACAGATTGTTGTTCTAAGTCTGGAAATAAGTATCTACTCTACTCTCTACTCTAATCTTGGAGAGGGAAAACGATAAAAATAAATCATAGACAAGGCGATACTGAATGTTAGCAGATGAATCTATGATTTTTAGGGTTCCGTAGTCAACAAGGATCCTTTATAGTTCCGCCATGTCCGTCTGTCCGCGGCTTATACTACCTTTAGTGCTTAGAATAAAAATACCACTACTTAGCATTACGGTACATGTTTTAAAAGAATAAAACTTGTCACTAAAATGTATAAAATAAATACCTACAAACGCACTGCCAAGTAAAAAGTAAAAAAAAAACAAGTTGTACTTATTACTTAATCTGTTTATAAAAAGCGAAAGGTCATTCACATGGACACAGGTCACTCATTTACTCGCTGACTAAACAGATAAATACAATTGTCATTGCTGTCTACTCTTAGATTAAAAAGTGTTCCACAGAACGGTCTCCCGACAGCAACGACAGTTTTATTTTATCTGTTTAATCAGAGAGTCAATGAGTGACCTGTTTCCATTCGTCCCCTTATTATCTACATGGGGTTAAATGGTTAATTCACCTTTAAGCTACCAGGGGGCCTAAAATGGACGCTTTGGCAGAATCATACTATGATCTGCGTACAATTCATACATCCCGCAATTCATTTGTTTGACAGCTGCTATTTGACATTAGACTTCACTATAGCAATTCTTATTTTGTGGACCATTTTACGAAACTCCATACAAAACTGTCAAACAGATGAATTGCGGGAGAATTGTACGCAGATCATATTATGATTATGCCAAAGTGTCCATTTTAGGCCCCCTGTTGCTTATCTACCTACTTTCCCACTACCTAACCGTCATTGTCTAATGCATCACAGAAAAAGTTCCATTCTGAGCCTAGAAAACTAATAAATATTTAGCAATACTCACTCATTGAAAGCTTGTGCTATGGTAAAACCGTCGGGAGTGTTTGGATCGTTCATGTCGGTTACGATCGGGAATCCTGTCTGGTTGATGGCTTCCATCAGATCTTTTAGCGCCTTGGGCTGGTAGGGGAACTGCATGAGAAAGTAAGTAGTAGTCAGATAGGAAACACCGACCTCATCTAGTTTATAAAATATGATTGACGTGTAAACACGTGTAAAAGTGTTTGTACAAACCTACATACAGAAATAAAATCATTTATCAAAGGACACATTGTTATCTCATTTGTCTCTACTTTTACCGTGTACATATTTTTTGTATTGTTTTCAGATAGTAAAATTAGTTGCTTGGGAAAAACGAAGTACTTAACGCGTCTTATTAAGCTAGTACTTATTACTTACCAAAAATAAGAAAAAGTAAAGAAAAAAAAAAATTGTCCATGGCCACTCCTTTCCCACTGCTAGATGTCGTACTCGTAATAAACCGAATGAAAAAATGAAATCGACAGAATCCAGCAGTTAATTTCTTTGGTCTGCTGCTGAATTATTGTCAAGTTCATAATTTTCCCTTCAAGTTTTCTACGCTGAGCCGTACCGATCATTGTGCCTTTGAGAGACTAATGACTATGATAAGACATTATACACAACCTAAAAAACTTCCTGACCGGGGGAGCGTTACAAACTGCGCAAGTGCTCCAGCACCTCAGCCAAAGGTAGTTGAAGGGCATCCAAGCAAAAAGGTCAGGTCCAGTAGTGGGGTATTGAGTTAAGACTAGATTCGGTATCTAGAATAGTCAATTAATAAAAACACTGGCACATTTTTTATCAGACATTTGAAAAAGCTTGATTTGAGAAAAACTATATGAACAAGAGTGTGTTCTGTGTGGTGCCGGACGTAAAGAATACCACCACCCCATTTCTTCCCGTAGGTGTCGTAAAAGGCGGCTAAGGGACTTACTGGAGAATGGGCAGCAGCGTTTTCTATGCATTTTAACAACCCACCTGCCAAGCGTGGCAATTATGGCAAAACCCCCCTTGTTGGGGGAGGCCTATGTCCAGCAGTGGACGTCCTTTGGCTGAAATTATGAAAAATGATATGAACTTGTACTCGTAGATAATTGAGCATTACTTAAAATCGCGAAATGGAATTTTTTTTTACCCAACTTTACAAAATATATCTCGGAAACGAAATGCCGAGAACTGGACCCTTTCCGTTTGGACGCCCCACATAGTGACCTTACGATTATTGGTGATGGTCTTCAGAAAGGTCAGGTGCGTTAGTCGTAGTACTTGCAACCGGCATGCGTGTATGAACGTAAACGACGCAAAAGGAATATAAAGGATCGTAGCAAGTGGTACTCTGTAGTTTCTGCTTATAACCCCCATGTGAAGAAGGTGTGACTTTATGTATGTACTTATACTATCCACTACGTACCCTTTGGATAGGCATTTTTCCAGAGTCCGAGTGGTATTCCGCACTCACGAGTGTCCCAACTTGCTTGTTGCCTTCTGCCATGTTCATGAAAGGCAGGACTTCGTCCCAGGACCAGCCTGTGGCTCCTGCTGCCACCCAATCATCGTAGTCGGCGGCATGACCTCGGTGGTACATCATGCCGTTCAGTTGACTTGATCCTCCTTAAGATGAAAAAAGAGGAGTATGTTTTATGACTGCCATTCAGTGGCTTTTGACATCCAGTTGTAGTGTTTGTGGCTGTCATGGCTTTATAGGTGTTTCATTTCAACAGAATGGAATGGAGAAAGCGTTTGTACTACTGTAGGAACAGTTTTTTCATGTAATTGGTAGACAATTAAACAGGCTTTTTCCGTCAGGACTCAGGATGCAAAATGGGCGTTAACGCGTGATCGTTCACAGTGCTAACCTTACCTAAACTATTTGGTCAGGGTGCCCTAACTTAGTTCCTGCGACCAACTTTAAAAAAAGCCGTAAACTTAAGACTGTGATATATGCCAGTGACCTTGAGTGGTTAGCTTGCGTCTTCTGTACTGAGCTCACGCAACGCGTCGTACGTTCAGTTCAGCTAGTAATAGGACTCGCCCAACAAGGAGCGCTGTCACCAATTTGACGAATTATTAATTTATTATACACAAAACAAATGCTATTTTAATAAAACGCGTAGGTATACTAAAAGATCAATAATTAAATTCTCTTTAAACTGGTAAAGGTTCAGAAAAATACGCATGATAGATTTTGCGCCATTATCAGTTTTTTATCCGCATTAGAGATAACTTTACAAATTAGTTTCACTATGTATTATAAACATAAAATAAAATAATATTCACTTATTATTATTATTTTGTCCCCCTTCTTTTTTATATACATGTACATATTATTATTTTAAGTCTGTTAGCGTATATATTATGTAAATATTACTTATTTATGGAAAAATAAATATATCAGTTATTGAGAAAATGCTCTAATTTAACAATATTTTATTCAAATCATTCACACTACTTGTTTAGACGTGATCTTCGGTATAAAATCATTAAAAGTCGGTTATCGTCGCCTTAATACGAGTACAAAAACGTGGCCATCACGGGACGCCCGGCAGATGTGAAACTTCGAAAGGAGCGGCGGAATGACGAGAGCGTCATGCCGTTTGGGGTTACAGCATTCTAGTCGAAAAGAGCTTCATTTATTTAGAAAATGCAATCATGATCATAAATCAAGACCAAAAAGTTTTAAAAGATCCAAACGACGATCGCTATTAGAACACAATGTCCATCAAGTAGTACCTACCTAGTTTGGATGAAAAATGGGCACTTCTTGTGTCGAGTTCATAGCATAACATCACGCCTCTATAAGGGTAGGGTTAGGCAGAGGTGCACTTATAGAACACCAACATTTCGGCAGTTATGTTTTAAGTCCCATGTCATAGGGGCGAGCCTATTGCCATATTTGCAATCTACCGGGCGCGAATTCAAACTCCGGGCTGCTACTGAGAAATACCAGATCGAAAAACCAACAGGACCGCATGCGACCACTCGACCAACGACGCAGTCGTGTGCCGAGTTAATTCACAAGAAAACATTGATGTATTAAAATAGGAAGATATGGCACGCGCTCCTCGACGTGGACCGCATAAATTAGGGGAAAAGGACACAATTGACCTAGTCGCAATCGAAATGGCGTTTGTGTAGCACGTAATAGTGATAATTATTGTTATCTCGTTCCCGCAATAGCCCGCGTAATATGTCTCTCTATTTCGGTTGTCGACCACATGACGCACGACATCGGAAAATGTAGTTATGTGGTATTGACATGAAAGTGTTTCTAGTCCATTTAATATTTACGTGATGTTAGAGAATGGCATACCTTCCTGTTATATTACATCAATGCAAGAAAACCTTAATTTCCATAAGACATCCTTACCTAAGCCTTTTCCAAGCGGCCATTGGCATCCTAGCCCGTCTTGATCGAGGCAGTAATCAGAAGGTACGGTGCGAATTCGCCAGTCCACTTCTTCGTTACCCCAGAACGATCTGTAGAACCCCGGGATTCGGGCACCTATTGGTTCTGGTCCACCTGCTTCTAGTAATAGCACCTGAAACAAATAATCTGCTGTATTCTGTTCACCCGATATACATAACAACCCGCCACTTCGAGAAAGAGGTCAATCGTCGAATCCGACTCGGCTGGGCAGCGTTCGGGATGCTACGCAATATCTTCTCGTCCCACATACCGCAGTGTCTCAAGACGAAAGTCTTTGACCAGTGCGTGTTGCCAGTGATGACCGTGAAATGAAAATGAAACGTGGTCGCTCACAATGGGCCTTATCAGAAGGCTAAAAGTCACCCAAAGGGCAATGGAGAGGGTAATGCTTGGAGTTTCCCTACGTCATCGAATCAGAAATGAAGAGATCCGCAGGCGAACCAAGGTAACCGGCATAGCCCGAAGAATTTTCAAGCTTTAGTGGCAGTGGGCAGGGCACATTGCTCGCAGAACTGATGGCCGATGGGGCCGAAAGGTTCTGGAGTGGCGACCGCGTACTGGAAGACGTAGCGTTGGACGGCCTCCTACAAGGTGGACCGATGACCTTGTGAAGGCCGCAGGTATCCGCTGGATGCGGGAAGCACAGAACCGGTCGAAGTAGCGTTGCTTTGGGGAGGCCTATGTCCAGCAGAGGACGTCTTTCGGCTGAAATGATGAACCCGCTTGATTTCCCCGATGGGTTAGGCAGAGGTCACTCACAATCCGCTAGTTATGTTTAAAAATTTTTACATTCGCGGGCTACCGTTGCGCATCCTCCACAAATTCAAATTTTCTTAAGTTTTTTGCAATTTGCAGGTCTGTGTCACGTTGTATGTTGATTCAAATATGATTCGCGGCCGTAACAAATGTGGCTTTACAGAATTTTAATCTTTAGAATCAGCAATACAACTCTCTAGGTTACGTTTTTTGAACGAGACAATTGTCGATAGCTAGTCTAGTTTATTTATTTATTAAAATAATAATATGACGTGTAATATTGATTCCGATAGCCTATTTAGAGAATAAAAGAATTCATTTAATTTCATTTCTAGTCGCTTCCTCTTTGACGGTGGGGCTGGTGCAATTAATAGGTATTCTGCCGACAAACTGTCACGCAGTTTGGTAGGTTTATAACATGTTTTATTTATTTATTTATATATTATACAACGCCAGTACCGTTGTTGCAGTAGCTGAGCGATTGGTTGCTGCACTACGTGGTAAGAGTTCGATTACCGCGCGAAACAAAACTATACTGACTAACTATTTGATATTTGGGTTTATAAACGTACCTATACTCCATTTGAAATAAGATTAGACATTTAAATAAACCTTTTTTACAGTGCGTTCAACCGATTTTGACTTCTATTGCGTTGGCAGCATGACCAATGGCAGCGGTAATAAACAGTTGGTATTGTAACCACGTTTTTGCTTTTAATGCCATCCTTATACCTACGGAATAGAAGTCAAAATCGGTTGAACGGGTTGTAAACGGGTTGTAATTAAATATCTAATCTTATTTCAAATGGAGTATAGATACAGATAGGTTTTACACACAGAGCACGGAGTCGCCGAGACTACTATAATCTATCTGTAATAAAAAACCGGTCAAGAGCGAGTCGGACTCACGCACCGAGGGTTCCGCACGTTTATATGATGTTGATGATTTCTGAAAAACTGTGCTATTTAGAGACATCATTTTATTTTTCCTGTAATATTTACATAGACTTCTATCACATAGAATAATTTCAGATTATTATCTATTTCATATTTTTTTTAATTTATTTCTTGTTTGCAAAATAGTTGGGCTCACGTCATATAAAACTATTCTAAATTTAAACTTGATAGCATTAGTAGTTCTCGAGATATCCAGGTGTGACAGACAGACAGACAGACTTAGTCTCACCATAAGGGTTCCTGTTTACCATTTTGGTACGGAACCCTAAAAATAAACATTGTTCGTTGGTAAGCACCTCCGGCTGGATCGATTTGGCTATTTTTTAACCGACTCCTTAAAAAACCAAAACCGGTCAAGAGCGAGTCGGACTCGCGCACCGAGAGTTCCGTACGATATGATGTTGAAGATTTCTGAAAAACTGTGTTATTTAGAGACATCGTTTTATTTTTCCTGTCTTTACATACACGTACTTCTTCACACAGAATAATTTCAGATTTTTATCTATGCAAACTTCGGAGATAAGGGTAAAAAATGTATTTTTTTTTACATTTTTCATCAAAACTCGGAAACTATGCTGCCTAAAAAAAATGTTTGAGAATGTGCAAACAGCGTTCTTTCATATGATACCCCACATGTCCTAGTAGCCCCACTTAAGACCCCTTAGTCCCATTTGCAATTTTTTTTTTTTAAATTCATTTCTTGTTTGCAAAATAGTTGGGCAAACGTCATCTAAAACTATTCTAAATTTCAAGTTGATGGCATTAGTAGTTCTTGAGATATCCAGGTGTGACAGACAGATATACAGACAGACTTAAATTAGTCTCACCATAAGGGTTCCTTTTTACCGTTTTGGTACGGCACCCTAAATTGGAGGGGGTTGTCAATTCGTCTGTATATTTATACAGATTTCAGATTCTGATTTATTTATTTGCAAAAACATGACTGTGTAGATAATCATGGTATGATGCATAATAGCTCCTGTAATACAGTGTTAGTGTATACTAGCGCAGGAGCTAGGGACCTCATAAAAAAAAATATGCATAACTTATGTCAATAAAGATTATATTATTATTATTTAAGTGTAACAAGGTATTTTTTGGCTCAACATTTTGACCATAGCTGGTGTACAAATTAGGTCAAAAGACAATATAATAATATAAATAAATCAACAATTAACATTAATATTAAATTAAAAATAGGTCAATAGTCATGCGATTCAAAATGTTCAAAATAGAATAGATTCATTCAGTATCTTCAGACGATTTATCATTTAATAATTCATTAGGGTTTTTTGAAACACAGTCGTGACGTGATTTTAATTGAAGAACACATCAAAATAATCTCCATTATAGATATCGATTCCTGGTTTTATGGTAAAGGTCTATCGAGGCCTCATGCAGCTAATTGGGTTTTATTAAAATAAACAATAATTAAGTCTGCAGAAAACAGTAAAACCTAATTAATTTGGCGTGTCCCAATGACGTTTTTTGTTGAATTATTATTTTATTGCGATCAATCTTCGCAATATAAGTAGTAAAATTAGTATGTTAAATTGATATTTTAGTATAAAATGTCTCTTGATATTTTAATATTTAATGACGAAATAATTGTGTATTTTCGTATTACATTAATTTAAAAACTGTCCCCGACTAAAGTAATTATTCAGCTGGCGCATAACGTTCAAGCATGATTTCAACGTAAACACAAAATATTCGATAGACTATTACCGAGTCGTGATTGGTCGCGCCAGTCTGTCCTCGTGCGTAGTGTATTTTGGCGAAAAATTATGATCATAAAGACTGCTCTGGCATTTGTACGGTAAGTAGTATACCTAATTAATCTGTCTTCATTTACGGATTGTGTGTAAGTATTTAGTTTCGTTTTGTAACCGAAACAAAGTCTCCTATGAAGTTGTTTATTAATATTAATTAAGTACGCCTTTAATTCCATACGTTTATAAATAAAGGAGGAGGATTTGACTATCTTCAAATTCTTCATTTGTCTGGCCCCCATTAGTTTGGTTTCATCTGGCTCTTAAGACCAGATGAATCTGAACAAGGCGTGAATGAGTTAGGTTTAATTCAAATTACGATGGATCCCAAAAGACCAGATGAATTTTATTTGTCAGATGTATTAGGTCTCTCGAAAATAAAAATTGTTAAGTATTATCGGAATTTAATGTACCAAAAAGTAGATGGGGAGTAACCATTTTCTTTTATAATCAATTCATAATCATTTTCCTTATTTGTTAATTATTTTATAATAAAGTTCAAAATCTCGTTCTTCTGCCTTTGTCATCATTAATCTGGCTCATCAATTAATCACACAACCAACCCAAACTATACAAACCAGCGTCGAGTCAAAATCAATTTGGCGCAAATCAGTGCGTTTGATACATTGTTAGTACCTACATTTAAGAGGAAATGCGGGCAGAGAGACTTTTCCGATCGAATAGACGAAATCCGACTGAATAGCCTAAGTAAAAAGTCATCAATCTAGGTTCGGCTCTCGCCTATTTCCTCCTCCAATAATGGACCAATTTAAAAGATATTTCTTATACTGAATAAGAAGGATATATACTGTGTCCCTATGTTTTTCTTTTTTTATTAATAGTTGGTAAATTTGTACAATAGCCCTCTATTGTCAGCGGTCTAAACAGGCAATTTTGAGCATTTTCAGAGTGTTCCAGCTCTTATAAAGATAATGTATCATCAAAAAGGAAAACATAGGGACATACAAGTAGTCGATATTTTTTTTACTGTAAAATATCATTGCTTTAAGGTCATTAACCAGAAAGTAAACAGGCGAAAGCGTTTCTATGGAGAAAAGACCGCCCGCATTTCCTCTTAATGACTGGGACCAACTAATATGTTAAGGGGTCAAGTCCTGGTGACTCTCAATGAGAGATGGTTTATATTATCTTGACAGAACCACCAGGGCTTAGGCTTTTTCTGTCAGTATTTTTTTTATATTTTCTTAAACTGGTCTGTACTTACTTAATTTTTTAACACAGTTAGGGATATTATTATAAAATAAATTGTATTAACTTTACTTGGTAGTTTTTGAGTTATCCTCAGTAATACGCATTTTTTCCACAGTGTATGTTGAGTATGTTGCTTTGTGTATCTATGTGTTGTGTGTGTTAATGTTATAATAACTTTCTCTCACTGATATTTACATAGCAGTAGTGGTATACGAATTTGTGTAGGGTAAGTACCACAACTAAAATGTGAAAAATAAACTTTTACTTATAAAAAAAAACAACACAGGGAAAAATACTTTAATTTCGGAAGTCGGTGGCAAAAAGCGATTATACAAAACCATTCTTCGGTTGTTTTTTCTAAAAATGTTTTTGGTTTTAAAATGTTCGTAATTATTCGAATTAGGTTTTTATGGAACGAAAATTTTGTAAAGCTGCTCGGAAAATTCGGGAAAAACTGAAAATTGTTTTTTCATGGGAATTTTGTGTGAATTATTGCAATTTGGACAGGGCAACGTTTTTCGGGTCAGCTAGTTTTAAGAATAAAAAAAAGTAATTCACTTACATTATAAGTAGTATTTTCAGTCAGTCTTCCAGCCACAATGGAGCCCGCAGATCCAGCGCCCACGACTATAAAGTCGTATACGTCATTTGTTTCATCCACCGACTCGATCCTCTTGCATGGCGTGGATATTTCACAGCGTCCCCACAGGTACGCTTGCAGGAATACCATAAAAAGGTAATTACCGCTGCATACCGGGGAGTTGACTAGACTCGGCCCTTCTTTGATGATTGGGCACCTACAATTCTGGTGGCAATAAAGGGATAAGTATCAGATTATTTATTGATTGAGGAAAATCTTGCACTGGCTGTGAGTTTTTCAGTCGGCTTTAGCACTACACCCACTGATTTGCTTATGAATCGTAGACTAGTGCATACAAAGTTTGGACTCGACAGAAATATGTTAGGCAGGCCGTCACCTCCTTCTGCGAAGCAGTAATGCTTGCGAAGGAGGAGGCGGAACGCGTGAGGGAGAGGCAAGGTTCGCGCCCTCGCGCCCCTAGTCGCCGCAGGAGACGCCCCGGGCGTCGGGAGTCGCAAGCCGATTTCCGGCCACCGTAGGCGCGGGCCTGCGGACGGTGAGCGATGGGTAGCTCACCGTCCGATAAGGACCAGGCCCGGGTCGACGGCGCGTCGTATTCCACGCGCGCCTCAAAGAGTTGTCAGCACCAACTGACGGGGTCCGATACGGCCAATGCCTGCCAGGGTTGCGAGTTTGTCCGAAAGGGATATCGTGGCCCTGGCACACAGGCAAATGAAGGAATACGGGTGGGTTTTAGTCAGTAAAAGTCTGAGACGCCCTCCCGCTCAGCCCAGAGCGGGAGAAGTTATTTGATAATTTCCCACCCAATACTTGAAAAAATAATTCTCGTAACTATTTCTAAGACCGCAGGCGAACCAAGGTAACCGACATAGCCCGAAGAATTGCCAAGCTTAAGTGGCAGTGGGCAGGGCACATTGCTCGCAGAACTGATGGCCGATGGGGCCGAAAGGTTCTGGAGTGGCGACCGCGTACCGGAAGACGTAGCGTTGGAAGGCCTCCTACAAGGTGGACCGATGAGCTTGTGAAAGCTGCAGGTATGCGCTGGATGCGGGAAGCACAGAACCGGTCATAGTGGCGGTGCTTGGGGGAGGCCTATGTCCAGCACTGGACGTCTTTCGGCTGAAATGATGATGATGATTTCTAAGACAGGTTTAGAAAGACTGCGAAAAGTATAAATCATTTTATAGACACCCATAAGATCACCATAAGAGCTGGAACTCTTCGAAAGTAAAATTAACCTATTCATATTCGAAAGCGTTTCTATAGATTAAGCTATAGAAAAATAACTCTTGACGATGTTAAAAAAAAAGATAAAGTAAATTTTGTCGCCATCAAAAAAGTAGCTCAGTGTTCTAGTTTATTTTCTAAAAACAATTAAAACAAAAATGTACTATTGTGTACATATATGTAAATGCCTAAATATTTAAAATAGAGCACATTTGTTTTACGACAATTACTTTTTCATTATCTTTCACTTTGTATATAAAACCGCACGCCCATTCGCGCTTTTAATAAACGATAATACATTGCCCTGAAAAACGAATAAATTTTTTGTTAATTTATATTGAACGCCATTATACTTAAAAATATAAACATTAAAAGAATTATATCTTATTCGTCAGGGTAGGTACATAAATAATAGTTCCTTTGGTTTTAAAATAGCTTTAAGAAGATCAGCTATCATGGCCATAATATAGTCTAAAAACTATCTAGAACTAAAAAAATGGTCTTAAAATTATCTTGTAGCATTCTATACTCCGTTTGAAATAAGAATAAAAATTTAAATAAACCTTTTTTACAGTTCGTTCAATCGATTTTGACTTAACGACAGCTGTAATAAACAGTTGGTATTGTAACCATGTTTTTGCTTTTAATGCCATCCTTATGCCTACGGAATAGAAGTCAAAATCGGTTGATCGGACTGTAAACAAGTTTATTTAAATGTCTAATCTTATTTCAAATGGAGTATAGATAGCTTACTTGAGTAAGAAGATAAGAAAAAGACACCATCTTCTCAAGTCAATCTCGTGAGCTACTACTTAATAAAGTTGTGCTTACTTGTACTATAGTGTATCTACTAGTAGGTATTCTTGAAGATATCTTGAGAGATACTTTACTCGAAATAGACATTCGAATTAAATTGGGTCTTTCGTTGTCCTCCGATCGGAACTCCGATTGGTAGGAGGAGCGGGAATATTTTTTCCCATGCTTCCGATTAAGCATCTTATAGACATTGTAAAGTCTTGTACAAAAGTCTACTAGATATCCTGTAGTAATTTTTAGGGTTCCGTAGTCAACAATTAGGGCACCCTTATAGTTTTGTCATGGCCGTTTGTTTGTCAGTCCTCAGCTTAGCTCAGAGACTCTTGAGTACTAGAATGCTGTTATTTGGCATGGATATATTTAAGAATCATGCTGACAAAGTGGTAAAATAAAAACAAGACAATATTTTATTTTTAGAAAAAAAATATCATTGCTTACCACTTTACGTGTAAGGGAGGTAGCCCAAACTAAATAAAAAAAATTAAAAAAATACGTTTGCGTAATATTAAGCTTTAAATTTCTAATTTTTGTTAGAGTCAGGTGTGTCTCTCCCCCTTTCCAGCTAAATTATTGTTTTTGGTTATTTGAAAAAAGTCATGGCAGTAGTAAATATAACGAAATTAAAAGGAAAACTATCACAGCTACGCGGAGAAATGATTCTCCAACTGCAAATGTAAGTTGGTAGACTATTGCTCGATAGCTTGTAAAGCCTTGACGTAGGTATATGGGAGAACATGTTTTTCAACTACAATGTTAAGTTTCGTTTTGGGATAAATTCATCCCAACTACGGAACCCTTCATTGCGCGTGGTCCGACACGCACTTGGTTGGTTTTTAAATAAAGATTTGGCACTGAACCCAAAAATGATTCTGCTGTTTCCCGTTTAGCGTAAGAAGCAAGTTAGCATGAGAACACGTTTTCTTATCCTAAGTCCTCACGAGTAACCGTGTGGACTTAGAATAAGAAAACGTGTTTATTTAGGAAAATTTGTGAGGGAAACTACTCCGAAAATATCTGAAAATATCGGAATGTTTCCATAAAAAACAAAAAAAATTGCAGAAAGATAAAACAAAAAACTTTCACTTACCTCGGGGGCCAAAACCATGTCTATCATATTTTACTAATACTTGCTCCAGAAAACCTAAAGAAAAAAAAGTAGAAATTAAAAATATATTACACGCTAACAGTTTGCGGTAGAACTGAAAAAATATATAAGAGAGCGCTCTTTTTATATAAATTGCCATCATAAATGTTACTGTTGCAGGTCCGCAATTAATAAAGGCAAAACACAAAATTACCAGGAAAATTTCCCACCTAATCGTAACAGATCGATAACTGATACACCGATACCGATTATATGACACTGATAGACAAAGAAAACCGATTTAATCTTTAATTATGTCTACTATCATCTATCATCGGTGGAGAAATGACTGTTTGTTATTTATTTACCTTAGTTGCTAAACTAATTTATTGCACATTGCTAGTGCGCATTCCGTGCATCTTCGTTATGATTCAAAATCAAAATCAAAAGTCATTTATTTACACCAGGCTGAGAATCATCACTTTTTCAACGTCAAAAATTCAGGGACCGTACAACCCCGGTTAAGGGTTAAGCCTTTCGAAGGGGTAACCCATTCAATGGGTTACCTTTATCATGGTGTAACCCAAAGGGTTTTATACTAGAAACCCATTGAAAGGGTTACATGATAACCCATTTCAATGGGTTCTATAAAATCATTATTCTAGTCGAAATGCGTCCACTTTCTACATAATGTAGATGAATAATTCCCTCTTTATATCGATAAAATGACTGATGTTTTGATAGCCATCCCTATTATCGGTAATTACGTACAGTATAAATGAAACCCAGTAACATGAAAAAATCATAATATTATGTTATTTCGATATCCGCCCAGCACGCTTAGCAGGACCAATTCTATCTCTATTCTACCCAGGGACCATTTTGGTTACCATTTTCTAAGCAGTTAATGTGTGGGTAATTTTGAATGGCTTAAATTAAGCCGTCCAAAAGGGTTACCCATACCGTATGGGTTTTTATCAAAAACCCTTTCAATGGGTTACCAAAATTTAATTTAAGCCGTTCATAAGGGTTACCCTTATCGTATGGGTTTTTGTTTAACCGCTTAGAAAACCCTATCGAAAACCCTTTCAATGGGTAACCAAAATGGTCCCTGCAAAAATTACACCCTTCACCACTTCCTATCCTAGTGCTTTAGCTGGGAAGAAGAAGTGGCGCAACAAACTCCCCAGCAGCACAGCTGTCTGTTCAGTTAGAAAACTTGATTCTATACAATAGTATACAGTAGATTCACAGCGTGAGCTAATTTCATGTCACAGATAAATAGCTTATGATGCCACGGGCGGGAAGCGTTCCTTCGCGCATACGTTTGCAAAAAGACTGCAGGTTTAACTTGCAATTATTACTGTAAAGTAACTACATTAAGGGTCAGATAATCGCCGTTAACCTTGGCCATACAAATGCACGTCGTGCTCACGCCGCGCCGCGCAACCATAAATTTTCATAGGGAATATTTATTTTTAGTAACGAAAATATGAGAACAATAATATATATTTGAAAAAAATCACAGACAGAATTATAGATAATACTAATAAAACAGTCTATGTACATACAAAAAAAAAACATATAAATATCTTAAGTAGTTTGAAAGTAATATCTTTTTTTATGCTTTGGGTAGTAGACATTACTTCCTTAATTTATTTCATAAAGTATTTTACCACAATACTTAAATATTCACATATAAAATTGATGTGTATGCGTTCTAGTTTAACATACAATTTTTGCATAACTTACTTGCATTATATAATATGAAGGCGTAATAACAAATTTAAAAGTCACTAAAATCATATATCTGCGCCTTAACACGCTACCTTTTTTTTTGTTCCGGCGTGGAATATCTTCATGGATGTCCTCCGCCCTGGGGCGGGCGGAGTGGTCGGTCAGAATCATACTGACTAAAAAGCACCCCGGTGCGCGGTGTTCCCTTCAAACACTTCCACCGGGGATCTTGAGAACTTCTGCGACTTCCGCGATCCCAATTACGGCCCGTTGTTAACGTTGTTTAATATGAGGACAACATCTTTAGTTTAATTATTTTTAATGTTGTTTCATCATGCTTAATTACAACAACATTCCTGTATGATCCACTCGATAGATTGGTACTGTAATTGGTTCATATCAATGACATAACATGAATACAATAGAAATACAGAAAGATTTAAACCAAATTGATAAAACAAACATGATAAAGGTAACTTTTATACGGCTTAACTCTTATCCGGGGTTTTGCGGTCCCTGGTTTTAATAGATGAAATGTTTCATACATATTTTAGGAAATAATACTGAATTGTAATAAAATTTACGAATAAAGAAGTATGCAGTTTTATTGTGGATGACACATAGACCAATTCAAACTTTAGGCCTCATTAGCAAACCATTGTAAAGATGAGGTAATAAATTAGTAAGTGGTGAGGTGACAATAATGGTAATGAGGGTAGGTACCTCATTAACAAATGCAGAACAATAGAACAGAGCTAGATTCCTAATTTATTTGTTCACCAGAAAAAAAATTTTTTTTTCGCTGATCACCCGCACCGCACTCCTCGTGTTCCATAACCTGGGAATCCCATCTACTCTCTGCTCTCCCGACCATCGAACGAGCGACGGCTGGCAGCGACAGTCGACTCCGATGTCTGATAAGAGGGCACGGCGCGGCGTGGCTCCTCCCATGTGGCACACTCTGCCAGTGTTTATGCGACATTGGACGCAGTGGTGACACCGAGCGTCCGGCTCCCTGTTTATGCGATACAGGTACTTCCCGAAGCAGCCATGCCCCGAGAGCACATGCGTCGCTCGAAACGATCGACAGGGAGCCGTGCCTCCTCCCGAACCATTACCCGAGGACTGGCTGGATCGCAACGATGGTAAGGAAGTCTCACCAGCTGTCGAGCACCAGTCCCAGGTACTATTGTACACTCTACCTACTACAGCCTTAATTCTACTACGGTACCTAAACGGGCTATCCACAAACATTATACCTACATATTATTTGCAAACTCGTAAAACAATTTGCTATCTATAGGTACGTAGTATTATATTATCTGTGCTATAGGTACAGCAGTCGAATTTATTATCTGAACCGCAACATTTCCTTTTTCTTATTTTTTTTAAGGAAATGACTTTATTACACCTGAGTAACTAACTATAAATTGTCAGCCAAAGAGAGAGGAATACTAATAATGAACAAATATTTAAAGTAACATTTTCTGATATGTCATGTAGGTCTTATTTTTTGGGTTTAATTCGTTTGCGATTTGTCATAGCTATAAATTCCGCCCGGGAATGGCCATATCATGTTGGACTGTTATTTGTCATAGCTATAAATTCCGCCCGCGAATGGCTCAGGGCCATATCATGTTGGACTCTTATTTGTTATAGCTATTAAATTCCGCCCGGGAATGGCCATATCATGTTGGACTGTTATTTGTCATAGCTATAAATTTCGCCCGGGAATGGCTCAGGGCCATATCATGTTGGACTCTTATTTGTCATTGCTATAAATTCCACCCGGGAAAGGCTTAAAGCCATAACATGTTGTAATCTTATTTGTCTTAGCTATAAAATCCGCCCGGGAATAGCTCAGGGCCATATTATGTTGGACTCTTATTTGTCATAGCTATAAATTCCGCCCGGGAAAGGCTTAAAGCCATAACATGTTGTAATCTTATTTGTCTTAGTTATAAATTCCGCCCGGGAATGGCTCAGGGCCATATCATGTTGGACTCTTATTTGTCATAGCTATAAATTCCGCCCGGGAAAGGCTTAAAGCCATAACATGTTGTAATCTTATTTGTCTTAGTTATAAATTCCGCCCGGGAATGACTCAGGGCCATATCATGTTGGACTCTTATTTGTCATAGCTATAAATTCCGCCCGGGAATGGGTTAGAGCCTTAACATGTTTGACTCTTATCAACTAAAACTATCTACCTATCTATCTAGCCTGTGATGTCCCACTGCTGGGCAATGGCCTCCGTTTCCCCTTTTCTACGTATCCTATCAAAAGGACTGGCCCACAATGGCAGTGGACTAAATTAAATTACTATACTTCGTAAGGTTATTTTCACAAAAATTCTCTTTGAAAAAGGCATCAGCCTTAGAATTTCTAATGAATTGGCTAAAGGAATAAAATGCTGATTATTTGCTATAAATTACTACTTAAATAAGATAATTATAAATTCACGTTTTTGTTAAAATATTATGAATCTTGAACTCAATTTCCACTTTAAAAAACAAAAAAAAAATACAATACGAACTTAAATAAAAACTGTGAAAGTGCAAAGTAAAATGACTTGAAAAAAATTGTGAATGATTCATAACGTAATATAATGCACTTAGGATAAGAAAACGTGTTCTCATGCTAACTTGCTTCTTACGCTAACCGGGAAACAACAGGTTCATTATTATCATCATACCGTTGGTCGTACCATCAGCCAGGACCAACTTGCTGGCCAAAACCCCTCTGACTCGACCAACTCGCACCATCAATAATTATATTCAGGTCGAAATTGTTAAAGAAGAACGGTCGCGTTCCTTAGGAAATTTATCCAGGCCCGACACAAAAGGAATGTATCTCAGTTATTTTATTATATTAAATATAACAGAAATAAATTAACACTATGCTGAATATCAGTGGCTAACACCTATATATTGCCATTTGACATTGACATTGTATATAACCTAGATTTCCAAATATTGGTTTTATGTTTGTTTCACAAACGCCACTGAAATAGAGTTAATATTGATAAGCTCAAACTCGGTGTATTTAGTACCTAGCTACCAAAATATTCCACTATCTATCCAACTTCTTAATGATACCCTAATCTCTAATCTGCAATGAATCTCCGAATAAGACGATTTTAATGAACCCTAACTCGGTTGTTATACTAGAAGTTTAAAAATTACAATCAAGCTCCATCGTCAGGTCACCTGAATAATTCCTACGATTTTGACGTTCGAAAAGTGCTGATTCTCAGCCTAGTTTGAATAAATGACTTTTGATTTTGATTTTCGATGATTATTGTATTGTGATTGAATTGTATACAATTACGAATTTTGAAGGTAAATAGCTATAAACAGTTATTTTTTGTATATCGCCTGAACAAAAATGTATGGCAATATTTTGGTGTTAGCCATTGATATCGAATATAAAAAACATAATTTTACAAAAAACTGAGATATGTCTCATTCGTGTCGGGTCTGGGTCACAAATGACCGTTCTTCTTTACATGTCATTGGCCGGGGTGAATTCGCAAAAGTACTATTGTTTATTTACACTTCGTTACGAACAATGGTATAGATTTATGATCGTGAGATGTATTTTTAAATTTTGTGTCTGTGACTTGGCTATCGCATTAGGTTATCACATGATAGTTTTAAGGCATTTAAATAAATAAAATAATAACAAATTGATCTACTTAGTAGAACTAGTTTTATAAAGATGAGATAAGTTTATTAAGATATACATTGTGTAAGCCTTCTTAGATATCTTTCAACACAATTATTTAAAAAAAACATACAGACGAACATAATAACCTACTCCTTTTTGGAAGTCTGTTAAAAAAAAAACATACAGACGAACATATAACCTCCTCCTTTTTGGAAGTCGGTTAATGACAGTAAGAAGTGTAATTTTCATTTGCTAATTAAGACGCTGACAACAGCTAAACCGCGGTCACTGTCAGACTGCATACAAAAGAAAGAGAAGCGCGATAACACAACGCTTGTAATTTATTGCAAAATATGAAGCAATATCTATTTACTCAAAAAAGAGTTAAATAATCAAAAATAAAACACAAGCATAAGTTCTGCATACAAATAAGACGTTCTTGTTATTAATTAATACAAACCGTACGTTGATATTGAATACTGATATTTTGGATTGAAACTCAAAGTAAAGGGTTAGTTTACCGTTCATTTGTTTGTGACGAGTTTTTTTTTCTAAACGTTTTTGGTAACAACCAAGTTCTGAGAAATATGTTTAAGATATAACACATATTTTTGCCGCTAGGTACCACAAACTATATAGATTTGGCAATTTTTTTGTTTAAGACAAGCCTACTTTTTTAATTTGCCTCTTGTCAGCGCCTTAAAAGCCCGAATATAGTCAAGTCGTCACTATGTATGATTATGATTAGTCGCAGTCATTATGAGAAATCGTGTGTATTTTTAGGGTTCCGTAGCCAACAAGGAACCCTTATAGTTTCGCCATGTCCGTCTGTCTGTCCGCGGCTTAGCTCAGAGACTCTTAGTTTACTGCAGATAATTAAAAGTCCTAGTGTAGTCGGTTCTGTCAGGATTATAGACCATCTGTGACATGATAAGTCGCCCTAAGGGAGTTGTCAATCACAGAGTTTGGAAACGGCAAAAGTTAGTATAGAATAGGAGTATTATTGTACATTCGCCACAAATTAAGTTCGCCACGGAAAAAAGTATGTGTAAATTTGCCACAGTTCTATTTTCATGAAGTAAATTCGTCACAGTATATTAATTTTCTTTATTGTAAATTCCTCATTTTTTTATTTCCGCACAGACAGCAGAAAAAACAAACACTAAGTAGAATAAAAACGTTATTTATTAATTTAAAAAAACCTATAACTTTGCTTGCTACCAGTATTTCATGCAAAAATGATGTAGGTACGTACCGAAAATGAAGACTTGTGGTTGTGACGAATTTACACATATTTTTGATGCAAGTGGCAAATACACTTTCAATGTATGGAGTGTATAAAAATGTGACGAATTTACTTTGTGGCGAATGTACAATAACCCGAATAGGATAGGTATTGTTATCTACGTGCAGCAATAATATTATGTTATTATAGGTATTCTAACCTTAACTAACTTTACCAAATAAACTTGATCAAAATGACAAAATACTAGCTGTTCCCCGCGACTTCGTCTGCAATCCAGGATGAAAAGTAGCCAAAGTCAAATTATTTATTTCAAATAGGCACATAAATGGCACTTTTGAACGTCAATATTTACAAAGAAAATAGAATTGATTCTAGTCGCCCCTTCCAAAAGGTAGCTTCGTATGGAGAAGAATGGGCAAGAAACTCCACGGTTACTATTTTAAAATGTTTTATATGTCCATGGTTTTACAATATTTTGTATAGGTACATCAATTATATAATTATATGTGAAGACGATGCACCTAGAATAAAATGACTATACCACAATAAGTAAAAAGAATTAATAATGAAGCAATGACAGATAAAATAATTTAAGTGATAGATACTTACATGGTGCTCACATATTTACAAACATACAGCCTATGTCCGTACCCAGATCATGGACTACCCATGTGCCAAATTTCATCCAAATCGGTTCAGCCGTTTTACCGTTAAAGCGTAACAAACAAACTCACTTTCGCATTTATCAACTTACTATCAATATTAGGTACTTAGGATTCTCTACAACATACACTACTCAACAAAGTCTAGGGAACAAGCTTACTATTATCCTGCCAGGGTTGCGAGTTTGTCCGAAATTATTAAATTTATCGTGGCCGTGGCACCCAGGCAACGGAAGGAATACGGGTGGGTTTTAGTCAGTAAAAATCTGACATGCCCTCCCGCTCTGCCTAGAGTAGGAGATGATAATTTCCCACCCAAAAAAAAAATTGCTAACCTTATCAACTTATTTTAGATAACTCTTTAGAAGAAGTACTGGCCACAAAAAAAATTTAAATGTTGTAACTAAATAATTGTCCGAAATTTAAAAATGTCGGAAGATGTCGTGGGACACCCGGCTGGTACGAATTCACTGTATCCTACTAATATTAAAAACGCGAAAGTTTGTAAGTATGGATGGATGGATGGATGGATGTTTGTTACTCTTTCACGTAAAAACGGCTGAACCAATTTTGATAAAATTTTGTACGAGATAGCTGACACCCTGGATTAACATATAGGCTACTTTTTATCCCTATATTCCCACGGGATCGTGACTTACGCGGGTGAAGCCGCGGGGCGCAGCTAGTATTACATATAACATTAATACAAACCCGTTTTTAACTGGGACTATTTTAGCTCCATTGGCGATCAGCTGGCTGGCAAGTGCGGTACTTAGTAAATTATGACAAACTTAAATTACACGGCAAATAACACGAGCCAATCAGGAAACACCTCACCAGATTCGCTATTTCTCGCACCCACAGATGAAATTTTTAATAATTAATTTAAATAGTACACTAAAATCCAGTACCGCTGTAGGACACGATAACATTAGCAAGGATATGCCAAAACAGATCAAACATGTTTATAGCAAGCCCTATAGCTGCTGCACAGCTGGGGGCTCTAACAATAGATTTGCAGACTGGTGACGATACCATGCCATTGTGTCCTATTTGAGTCGCAGTGAATAAAAGAAATATTTTAATTAATAAAATAATTAAACGGTCATGTAGAGCAATTAAAAAGCAATTTTTTGTTAATTAAGTGCGGATTTCACCAACGAAATTAAACGTGATCAATTCACGCTGAACTCAGTTCAAGCGTTTAACTGAGTTCAGAACTCCACTTTGTGTTTCACCAACATACAGTGAACGCAGTTCAAGCTTAAACTATTTTAAATTCTGAACACCTGATTTTCGGCGTTCAAGGCTCTAAACGAGTTCATGAGCTGTCAGTGTAGTGTTGCTTAGAAAATATTGTTTGTTGTCTTTTATTATTAATATTTATTTTGTAAGTATTTGGCTAATTTAAAAATTGTTAAGACTATATTATAACGAAAACTGGGGTGGGAATGAACAGTATCATCAACTTCGTTTTTATTTTCTTTTTGTTTACTTTGTTTTATTTTTGGTTTTGTTCTTTTGTTTCTATGAGTGTGTTTTATTTAATTTGTGATCTGTGCGAGTCCCAATAAATGTTTTTTCTTTCTTTCTTTCTTTTCTTTTCCTAACAACATTTTTTGCTGCTGATCTTTGAAAGCTAAAAGAAAAAAAAAAATAGGTTATGTTTTCAGGTTTGCGAACCTCTCGATCGATGTGTGGTAAAACCCCTTTAGGAAACCCCCTTTTTGGATTTTTGCTCTTTTTCTTTACAAGTTATGGTAGTTTTTATGGTTTTTTGAGTTTGGGTCAGCATTGCATGCTAATAAATGCATTTAAAATGCATTGTCTTTGACTTGTGGGCTACCCTGAAATTTTCAGTTGGATGGCTAATCGGGAAGTGCTCGAAATTCGAGTTGCAAGATTCCACCAGGAACGACAAACAAGAAAGTGACTTAATAAAAACGTGGTAGTAAAATTTAAGTACGTCAGTAGGTCACTATTGCATGTTGCAAATGCTAAACGAATTGCGTTCATGTGACAACACTTATATTTTATGCCATGGAAACTTGGTTTTCGTGAACGCGATCAAAATGTAGTTGGTGAAATTGGTTGGACGTAAAACGAGATCAATATTGACATTTGAACTCGTTTATGTAGAACTTAGGTTTCTTAAACTCGTTTTGTAATACGATCGGTGAAATAGGCCCTAAATGTTTTACTTAGAAAGGAACTTATAACACAATCCTTTCTAAGGGGCCGCCTCCACGAGCGAGAGAATCACGGTGATGCGATGAGTGGCTGAGTGCGAGCAAAACGTCATCGTATCGCCGCGCGCTCGTCGCTACTGGCGGCGCAACCGCCACGCTCTCGCCGTGGAACGTGGCGCTCTCGCAGCGAACGCGCTGTCACAACGCAGGCGTCCGAACGCCAACACGGGATTCCGTTACGAGTTTACGAGTCGTCGCGGACACGCGGCGATTCCGTTACGCGTCACAACGATACGCTGGCGAAATAATCGCTGTTCGTGAGAGATTACCGGACGTAGAACCGCGTATCCGTTGCGATTCGCTCGCTCGTGGAGGCGGCCCCTTAGGGAAACATTTAATTTTTTTTTTTCATTACAGCCATAGTATCGTGCCTAGCCTGTTTAAAAGAAATGAGAAAACATCTCGCAGCACCTACATAAATTCCAGTTCAGGATAAAGCGGGAGGAAACGCCCGGGTGTCACCACTATGTGGATCGCCCGGAGGACAAGGTGGAGCATACGGTGGAGGCCTGCCCGGCTTGGGCGAAGTACCGCCGTGTCCTCACGGAGGCGGCGATCTCTCGCGTCCGGCCCTGGTTCAGGCCATGGTTCGGAGCGAGAGTGCATGGGAGGCCGTCACCTCGTCCTGCGAAGCAGTAATGCTCACGAAGGAGGAGGCGGAACGCGTGAGGGTGAGGCTTGCGCCCACACGACCCCAGTCGCCGCAGAAGACGCCCCGGGCGTCGGGAGTCGCAAGCCGATTTCCGGCCACCGCACCGTAGGCGCGGGCCTACGGACGTGAGCGATGGGTAGCTCGCCGTCCGATAAGGACCAGGCCCGGGTCGTCGGCGCGTTGTGTTCCACGCGCGCCTCAAAGAGATGTCAGCACGAATTGACGGGGTCCATTAGGCCCAATGCCTGCCAGGGTTGCGAGTTTGTCCGCAAGGGATATCGTGGCCCTGGCACACAGACAAATGAAGGAAAACGGGTGGGTTTTAGTCAGTAAAAGTCTGTCCCTCCTGGAGGAGTTATTTGATAATTTCCCACCCAGAAAAAAAAGGTCCTACATAAAGTGATCAGTAAAGTATAAAATATTTTAATTAAGTGCAGGAATAATTAGGAAATTTCAAGATAAGAAGCGTTGCTTGTATGCACAGTTGCATGTTAAATGGTTAATTAATAAAAAAAATATAAAACTGGCAAAAAAATTATTCAATATATCATTGTGTTGTCGTTTTTAAAATATTCGGAAAACAAAAGTGATCTCACTTGGACTAAGAATTAAGATGACAGCTGTTTATATTATTGAACTATTGGATCGTACTTAAGCATCGACAGCATGACTAATTTCTTTTCTTCTTTCGTTTTAAGGGTTTCGTACCTCAAGAGGAAAAAAACTGAACCTTTATAGGATCACTCCGTTGTCCGTCCGTCCGTCCATCTGTCTGTTTGTCTGTCTATCTGTCAAAACTCTTTTTCTCAGGAACGCGTGGAGGTATCAAGTTGAAATTAATATCAAATACGTAGTTCTACGGTCCCTTGGAGCTCTAAAATAATCATTCCAACTACGGAACCCTACATTGTGCGTGGTCCGACACGCACTTGGGCCTTTTTAATTAATTCATTTTTATCATCTGCTAAACGGCTGTACAAACTTACAGCGGATGCATTTGCACTTCATGGCTACATCATTACTGCATCAGGGAATAACTTAAATGGTTAAGAGGAAGATGTCAGCGATTTTAAGAGGGTTTATATAAGCTGTTTAAAAAATTCCAGGGTTCTGTACCCAAAGGGTACCCTTTGGGTACTTTAAGGATTGCTTTAGTTAGACCATGGAACTGAATAACTTTTACTATAGGACCAACAAAAAAATCCGCTGTTCATATCTACTGTTCTAAACTGTATGGAACAGCTGTTTTTATTTTCGCGATGTCAAAGTTGATCCCATAGTAAAATTTATTCAGTTCCATGGTCTAAAGCACTCCTTAAAGTTTTTCGGGTTAATTTTCAGGGTTCCGTACCCAAAGGGTAAAACGGGACCCTATTACTAAGGCTCCGCTGTCCGTCCACCTGTCTGTCTGTCCGTCTGTCACCAGGCTGTTCATGAACCGTGACAGACAGTTGAAATTTTTAGCTTGTGGCAAAATAATAACAGCCGCAATCTTCAAGGTAAGCAACGCTTGCCGAGATCAGCCCGTGGATGGGTGACCATTCATTATATACCAAGACCCCTCCGTGCCTCGAAGACCACATCAAGAGCAGCAGTAATAAGTAGTGTCAGTGTGAGGTACTGTTCCACCTTTGAAAGAATGCCGAAATTTTATGCAGCCAGCTGATCATAAGGGTCAATTTGGAAGGTGGATGTTAATCTTAGGTATTCGATTCATCATTTACCTAGCATTTTTTTTTGTGACTGTGTGAAAGTCGGGGAGGACGGAGGGGTCTGTCAGACTTCTACTGACTAAACCCACCCCGTGATCCCTCGCACACTTGCACCGGCGGCTACGGGGTAGATAAATAATCAAAGCTACGGTGGCACTTAAGCAATCTTCTGCGCAGCCCCAGACTGGTGCCGGTCCGCCTCTGCTGACCTCGTCTGGTCAAGCAGGGGCAGTGAGGTGTTTGACACCCCCGCGACGTCTAACAGTGGCGCGCGTGGAACATTACGCGCCACCACCTCGGGTTTTATATGACAGAGGACGGCGGACGTCCGCGTCCCCGAGTCCACTGTCCCTGAAATCATTTAGAGGGGCTGGAAGAGGGCATTATCTGCCCTCTGCCGACGCCCGGTGAGCCAGCTACGGGCCGGGACAAAACTCTAAATCTACCTCTCCCATTCCGCTGCCTCCTTCTGCGATATGACATTTTCGCAGGAGATCACCGCGTCCTATGACCCTGCGCCGCCGACCATAGAACGAATCACAGCCGGCAGCGACAGGTCACTTCCCACTTCCATCAGCCTAGCCCTTTTTTCTGTTTCCGGGATGGAAAGTCCTCATGGATATCCTCCGCGCTGGGGTGGGCGGAGTGCTCTGTCAGACTCTTACTGAGTAAAAACCACCCCAGTGTGCAGTGTTCCCTTCCCACACTTGCACCGGGGATCTTGGGATCTAGTATTACTTCCGCGATCCCCGGCTAATCAGCCTTTTTTTTTTTTGTTCACGGGATGGAAAATCCTCATGGATGTCCTCCGCCCTGCATGCGGCGGCGGAGGGTCTGTCAGACTCATACTGACTAAAAACCACCCCAGTGTTCTCCTCCCACACTTGCACCGGGGATCTTGGGATCTATTATTACTTCCGCAATCCCCGGCTAGTGCCGGCCCGCCTCTGCGGGCCACCCAAGTCTGGGGGGGGCGTTGAGGTGTTTGACCCCCCCGCGACGTCTGAAAGGGGCGCGCGTGGAACACTAAGCGCCGCTACCTCGGGTCCAGTGTGATAGGGGGTGGCGGACGTCCCCTAGTCCGTCGTCCCTGGACCCATTTTGGCTAATTAGCCTAGCCCAACTATGTCGGGGTCGGCTTTCAGTCTAGCCGGATGCAGCAGAATACCAGTATTTTAGGGAGGACGAGGGCGTGGAGGGGCTGCCTATCTCACCTCCACAACCCAGTTAGGTACTGGGTTTCATGACCGTTTGGCAAGACTGGTTGTCAGACTTTCGGGCTTCAGACTACCCGTTACGACTGGTCAATGATCTACAAATTACAGCATAAGGTGTTCGATTGTCGATTACTGCAAAATCCAATAGGTAGCACGTCTAGATAGGTTATTCATCATCATCATCATTTCAGCCGAAAGACGTCCACTGCTGGACATAGGCCTCCCCTAAAGGAGGTTTGCCATAATCGCCACGCTTGGCAGGCGGGTTGGCGATCGCAGTATGGTGTCAAAATGCATAGAGAACGCTGCTGCCCATTCTCTAGTAAGTCCCTTAATCGCCTTTTACGACACCCGCGGGAAGAAATGGGATGGGTAGGTTATTACTGTGTTAAAAATGTCCTTTTAAAGGCTTGTCCAGACTGGTGCGATATCGCGGGCGCGACGCGTCGTTAGTAGCACAATTTCTTTGTCGGTGCCTGTCGCGCCCGCGATATCGCACCAGTCTGTACGAGCCTTAACTGCTTTAAGAAAGCTAGATATACAACATTATTTTTACCATATGCGAAACCTGAATACTTATAGTTTTTTTCAGAATAAGGATCGATTTCAATAATTTTTACGCCATGTTATATTTTGGCCCAAAAATATTTAAGTGTGATGGAAAATGTTATCACCATTTAATTACAATCATGGACGTATATTTTTTTATACGTCCCTGCTTACAATACAATCGCTGCGCCGCGCCGTACAGTTAGGTACTGTAGTGTGCGGGACGTGTTACACTACTCAAAATAATAATGCTTTTTGGGTTAATGGCATTGATATATATTTTAATCTTTTCAATATTAATACTTATTTCCTAGTCTGCTAATCTTAGTCTGACTCCCTGACAATTCATCATTTTAATACCCTCTTCCGATTTTAAATATTTATTTTTATTAAGCTGCCAGTGTCACTAGCATGATGTATTATCTATCATAGAACCTCTACACTCAATTGTAGTGTGCGGGACGGGTTACACAACTGAAAATAATAATGTTTTTTTGGGTCAATAGCATTGATATATTTTAATATTTTCAATATAATACATATTTCTTTGTCTGCTGATCTTAGTCTGATTCTCTGACAATTCATTATTTTAATACTCTCTTCCGATTTAAATATTTATTTTTATTAAGCTGCCAGTGTCACTAGCATGATTTATTAAGCTGCCAGTGTCACTAGCATGATTTATTATCATGACTATGACTAGCAGACAAAGAAAAATGTATTAATATTGAAAATATTAAAATATATCAATGCTATTAACTCAAAAAGCATGATTATTTTGAGTAGTGTATGTAACACGTCCCGCACACTACAGTACCTATTACCAAATTATTATCAATGAGCGCAAGACGACGACGACGACGACGTTTTTGTACGGACAACCCGGTAATACTCGTATACCATGAAAGCACAAAGTTATACCTTAGGTATAACTTTGTGCTTTCATGATACAGTTTTGAAATGTTGTACATAGATTCTTTACATAAAAATACTAGACCCGTGTTTCGGGTTTCGCATATACTAAAACTAATAATGTGTACCTATCAAGATATATGACAGAACTTAAGTATTTTTTTACAATCTCATCTTTATTTACTTGGCTGTAAAATATCGTTATCTGAATTATGTGGGATTAATGTACTCATTGATCATTATCATAACTCAAATGTTTATTTGCGGACTACATTTTTATTTCTACGTACCTAGCATGCAGGCTCGTATCAGCCAAACCTGAGCTGTTGGGGCAGATAGAGAGGTTCTATGGACAGTTATACACGTCAACAAATAACCCCGGTACGAATCTGGCAAACGACCCAAGAGCTAGATTGACCCGACATTACACTGAAGACATCCCGGACATCAGCTTGTACGAGATTAGGATGGCTCTGAAGCAGCTTAAATACAACAAGGCGGCGGTGGTGATGGAATTACGGCCGAGCTCCTGAGGGCCGGCGGAAAACCCGTTCTCAAGGTCCTCCAGAAGCTGTTTGATTCCGTCATACTCGAGGGCAAAACACCACAGGCATGGAACAGAGGTGTGGTGATCCTTTTCTTTAAGAAGGGTGATAATACCCTCCTTAAGAATTATAGGCCCATCTCACTTCTGAGCCATGTCTACAAGCTGTTTTCAAGAGTCATTACGAACCGTCTCGCGCGCAGGTTTGACGACTTCCAGCCTCCCGAACAAGCCGGATTCCGTAAAGGCTTTAGCACAGTAGACCACATACATACGCTGCGGCAGGTTATACAGAAGACCGAAGAGTATAACCTGCCTCTCTGCTTAGCAATTGTGGACTACGAGAAAGCCTTCGATTCGATCGAGACATGGGCTGTACTGCAGTCTCTTCAACGGTGCCAGATCGACTATCGGTACATCGAGGTGCTGAAGTGTCTGTACAAAAACGCCACTATGTCAGTCCGACTCCAGGACCGGACCTCGAAACCTATTCTTCTGCAGCGAGGTGTGAGGCAGGGAGACGTTATCTCTCCGAAACTGTTTACCGCTGCACTGGAGGATGTCTTCAAGGTTCTGGACTGGAAAGGGCTAGGCATCAACATAAATGGCGAGTACATCACTCACCTTCGGTTTGCCGACGATATAGTTGTCATGGCTGAGACTATGGAAGACCTCAGTACAATGCTCGATGACCTCAGTAGAGCTTCCGAAAGAAGAGGGTCTTAAAATGAACATGGATAAGACAAAGGTCATGTCGAATGCCCATGTAATACCCACTCTCATGAAGATCGGAAACGCTACACTCGAAGTTGTGGACGAGTATGTTTACCTCGGACAAACTGTCCAGCTAGGTAAGTCCAACTTCGAGAAAGAGGTCAATCGTCGAATCCGACTCGGCTGGGCAGCGTTCGGGAAGCTACGCAATATCTTCTCGTCCCACATACCGCAGTGTCTCAAGACGAAAGTCTTTGACCAGTGCGTGTTGCCAGTGATGACTTATGGTACAGAAACGTGGTCGCTCACAATGGGCCTTATCAGAAGGCTAAAAGTCACCCAAAGGGCAATGGAGAGGGCTATGCTTGGAGTTTCCTTACGTGATCGAATCAGAAATGAAGAGATCCGCAGGCGAACCAAGGTAATCGACATAGCCCGAAGAATTGCCAAGCTTAAGTGGCAGTGGGCAGGGCACATTGCTCGCAGAACTGATGGCCGATGGGGCCGAAAGGTTCTGGAGTGGCAACCGCGTACCGGAAGACGTAGCGTTGGAAGGCCTCCCACAAGGTGGACCTATGACCTTGTGAAGGCTGCAGGTATCCGCTGGATGCGGGAAGCACAGAACCGGTTGAAGTGGAGGTACTTGGGGGAGGCCTATGTCCAGCAGTGGACGTCTTTCGGTTGAAATGATGATGATGACCTAGCATGCCGAAAATGTACGTGCATATGTGGGCGTGGGCCGATGATGTGTGCAAACATTGTGTAAACTTTGTTACCAAGGCGGACAGAACGGGAAGTACGATAGGCGGCAATGGATTGGGAGCATTAATAATACATTGGCCGAGCTTGTGTCCCTGAGGGATTTCGATGCGCGAACCTGTTACCATGAATTCAGTAATAATTGACCTCCGTTGAAATTTTTCGATTGTACCGTAAAGTTGTTTTTCATAATTACCGACGAATATTTTTCAGATTAGAATCATGTGATGTGACCAAACTTGGAATGTCCTTAGATAAGTTTTCTGTGAGAAGAGCTTCAGCTGCTATAGATGATGAGGGGAGAGATTTCATAACAATTGATGATAAATGATAAACACTTTTACACGTCAATCATATTTTAAAAACTAGATGAGGTCGGCGTTTCGTATCTGACTACTCTGAGAAGAAAGGCCGAAACAATCTCAGAGGTCACAGTATCTTTTAAAATCCAGACATAATCAGATCATGTGAAGGCCATGATGATGGTAACAGTTTGTAAAAGACAACGTCTTACGTCGTCGGTATATAGTAATGTAAGGCGTATAGGTAAATAATTCTACTTTTGTAAACTTTATTCCACACAGGCAATACCACAGGTAACTATACCTAACCTTACTAAATCCTACAAGTTATTCTTCTTTACAATAAGTTAATTACTAATTGTACAAAAATATGTTACCTACTTACGTGCTAATGTTCAAAATCAAGGCCTGGGAATAAAATCATTATTGTTAAAATCTTATGCTGCGCACACACCGAACCAATGATTGCGAACTTACTTCATGAAGGCATGTCTTGATTAATTATGGCCATTATCAGTCTAGGGCTCGTGCAGCAGCACAGGTTGATCGTAGGTTTAGCTAGCTAGCTTGCTGCGGTCGGTTCATGGATGCGTGACCATTACATATCGAGACCCTGTTGGTCCCGGCTGGTAGATCTTTGACAGTCGTTACGGGTAGTAGATAGATTAGGCTGTTGCTTCGGGTGACGCAGGTGCTCTCGGGGCATGGTTGCTTCGGGAAGTACCTGTGTCGTATAAACAGGGAGCCGGACGCCCGGTGTCACCACTGCGTCGACTGCCGGGAGGACACGGCGCGGCATACGCTGGCAGAGTGTGCCGCTTGGGAGGAGCCACGCCGTGACCTCATCTCAGGAGTAGGCAGTGACCTATCACTCCTGGCTGTGGTCGGCAGTGAGGAGTCTTGGGACGCGGTGGTGTCCTTCAGCGAAACAGTCGTGTCGCAGAAGGAGGCTGCGGAAAGAGAGCGGGAGATCTCGTCCTCTCACCCAGCCCGCAGCAGGCGCACTGGGCGTCGGCAGAGGGCAGATAATGCCCTCTTCCGGCCCCCCTTAATGGGTCCAGGGACGGCGGACTTGTGGAAGTCCGCCGCCCCCTATCACACTGCACCTGAGGTGGAGCCGCGTAATATTCCACGCGCGCCCCTCTTAGAAGTCGCGGGGGGAATGAAACACTTCACTGCCCCCGCTTGACCGGACGGGACCCGCAGACGCGGGCCGGCACTAGCCGGGGATTGCGGAAGTAATAATAGATCCCAAGATCCCCGGTGCAAGTGTGGGAGGGGAACACTGGGGTGGTTTTTACTCAGTAAGAGTCTGACAGACCCCTCCGCCCGCCCTAGGGCGGAGGACATCCATGACGATTTTCCACTCCATGAAAAAAAAAAAAAAAAGGCTGCTGCATCCGGTTAGACTGGTAGTCGACCCCAAAAAAACCACATGAAGCCAGTATTTTATATGGACATCTAACCTCTACAACAGTTACTGGGTAACACGATACTTACCATAGTTACCGTAATTATATTGGCGTGTGCTAGATGGCAAATAATTTAATCGTTTTTTTTTAATTTCGAATTTGAAATTTGCATCTGTCAAATTAGTATCTGGAATTTAATGTTTTGTGTTTCGTAATGTGAATTTTACCGTGTGGTGCCGGACGTAAACAGTAGCACCATCCTATTTCTTCCCGTGGGTGTCGTAACAGGCGACTAAGGGACTTACTAGAGAATGGGCAGCAGCGTTCTCTATGCATTTTAACACGATACTGCGATCGCAAACCCGCCTGCCAAGCGTGGCTATTATGGCAAAGCCCCCCCTTTGCCATAATAGCCACGCTTGGCAGGCGGGTTCGGGGAGCCTATGTCCAGCAGTGGACGTCTTTCGGCTGAAATGATGAATGTGTATTACTTTGCATTGTATAGAATCAAGTTTTTCTAACAGAAAGCTGTGCTACTGGGGAGTTTGTTGCGCCACTTCTTCCCAGCTAAAGTACTAGGAAGTAGGTGAAGTATGGGCGTTTCGGGGGACTAGCTGTCTTATGTAATTTTGACATTCAAAAAGGGCTGATTCTTAGCCTAATTTGAATAAATAAAAAAAAAATATTTGACATAAAAGTACATATAAACAGGGTGACACTTAATTTAAGCATGGAAATAGCCTGGTGCAAAATAAATGATCAATGCCCCCCATGCTAGGAAAAACCCGTGTTACAGGGGTCATCCATCCGTCCATTATGATTCTATAAGTTACTTACAAAATTAGCAAAGTGCACTTTTGAAAAAAAAAAATGAATAGTATGAATTTAAACTAGCCTAATACAATTAATTGTGGGGATAAGAAACGGGGGGTGTGGGGACAACAAACGGGGGGACTCTACTAAACTTTGGATTTTGATTAGCTTATTAAAAAAAACTGTAAATCAATTCTTTATATTTTAAACAGTGGTCTATTGAGGATGTGAATGCTTTACCGGTCATTTGTCGAAGCAACAATGCTGGCGGGTTCGATAGTGTCCCTAGTCAGTGCGCACCTTTATCTGACTGTTGTTTTTATTAGTACTTACTGTTTTTTTTTTTTAATAAAGTGCGCAACTGCGCAACAAAAGAAAAATGACATTTGTTTTCGTAGAGAGTTGCTATGTAATCTGAGTAGGTACGAGTATAATATATTGTTTTAATCCCTAAAATCTGCAAACATACCTCTTATCGCTCAAACAAAATCACGCCTGTATTCTTCGAAGGGTAAAGCAGGGGTATACCTTTAATAAGTACACCTACATTTTGCCAGTTCATTTTTCAAGTCTCGTAAATGTAATATGGGGCGAACATATTGCCACCAACCGGGGACAAATCCAGACTACGGGCTGCTAATAAAATGTTTTACGATTTTAGACTATCTGATAACCTTCGCAAGAACATAATATCAGCGGCCTTCGGACTCGTCCGCATGCAGTGCATTAATTGAGCAATGTCGAGGTAATTATCCTCTAGCTAGAGTCACCTCTGAAGTCAGCCACCTTGTTGACTGGCATGAGCTTGTTATCATTTCCTAACCTATGTTTAGTACGATTTGAGAGAAGAGACAGTTTCGACTTCACATAATACCTATGCTTAGTTCAATATAAGGGAGTGACTCGTGGGTCCAGTGGTCGCAACACGTGACTGATGAATGTGGGTTCAGTCCCCAGGTCAGGCAATGATATTGAGTTATTTGCCAAGCCGGTGGCGGTCTGTCAGTTTTGGAGGCCTAACTTACAGACCTGGGTTGCCTAGGTAAGCGTTTGTTGTAATTTTAATTATCTAATAGTACGTCAGCTGACCGCGTCGATAAGATAAGTAATTAAAACAAATTGTTACTACCTTTTTAACCGACTTCCAAAAAGGAGGAGGTTCTCAATTCATCTGTATGCTTTTTTTTTTTTTTTTGTAAGTTTGTTACGCGATTACTCCGTCAATTATGAACCGATTTTGAAAATTCTTTTTTTGTTTGAAAGGGTATACTCCCGAGGTGATCCCATTACCACCAAATCAGAATCTGATGAGGGATTCCCATGGAAATCGAGGGAAACCCTCAAATTGTATACGCAAACTTATAGCGATTTGGGAACTTTTTATAGCAACTCGTGCATTTGCTCTCGGAAAGCACCATTTGGTGAAGTGGAACTGATGAAGGAGACCACAGATGGCCACCGGAACAATAAAATAATGAGTACCTATTTAACGGGTTGCGATTAAGCAATTTATGCTCGTCACTATGCATATGGTGAGTGGCAGTTCTCCTGGTTCTTAGCAGGAGAACTCCTCAACAATCAACGTCCCAGCATCGGGAAAAGCAATATTTTATAAAAGGTGATGAGCAGTTAACATTAGGCTATTGTAATTTAATTACAATCAAAACTGAGCCACTAAAAAGTGAAAAATAAAAAACTTTTTACAAAAAAATAGTAACCGACTACCAAAAATAACACTACAAAATGAAAAATAACTTTAATTTCGGAAGTCGGTGGAAAAAAACTCAAATACAGATCCAAAGACACCAACTATTTTTTTGTAAAAAGTTTTTAGTTTCACACGTGACTGCTACATAATTATTTGATGTGACATTTTGATGTAGTTGAAGACTTTTTTTTTCGAAAATGTTGGTTTATAATATTGTAAAAAAATATTTCCGTTGCCTCTTGACACAAAATTGACGATATCGTGTTGAGTTTAGGAACATTTTTCTTCAAATAATAACATAAATTTAGTTAAGTATTTAATTTTTTTTTTTTGTAAGCAGAGATGTTCAACGCAAAAAGAACTATCAAAATATTAGAAATAGTCTCAGAAAATAATGTTGAAAAAAACATTTTTTTTTTTTAAACTCAGTCGTTATTTTTTTTTCCTATTTTTTGTCGTGTTTTGAGAAACGAGGTGTCGTTGGAAGCGTCTAGTTGTTCCGCGGGTTATATGACGTCACAAAAAATCCAACATGACGGCTTATAGCGGAGGAAAGTGTTACCGAAAAATAAAATCAAGTATTAAGTCATCGAGATATAAGTACTAACGTACTTATATCTCAATGTATTAAGTATATTATTTTTAGTATGCGAAACCTGAATATAGTTTGTTCAGAATAAGGAACTGAATCGATTTCAATAATTTTTACACCATGATTATTTTTGTCCCAAAAATATTTAGTGTGATGGAAAATGTTATCACCATTTAATTACTTGCAATACAATCACCGCGCCGTACGGTTAGGAGTACCTACTGCCAAATTATAATCAATGAGCGCAAGACGACCCTGGAGGCGAGGGGGCGCCGCCGCGCCGTTAGCACGTTTTTGTACGGACAACCCGGTAAAGGCTTCTACATACCGGGGGGACTTGTCGCGCGACGCGACGCGACACAAAGGCACCGCTCGTCCCGCGACACGCGGGGCCTTTGTGCCGTGTCGCGTCGCGCGACAAGTCGCGCTGGTATGTAGAAGCCTTAACATAACAACCTTATAACTTTGTGATTTTTCATGATACCGTTTTTAAATTTTGTACATGATTCTTTACATAAAAATACTAGACACGTGTTTCGGGTTTCGCATAAACTAAAAATAATGTTGTTTATCGTATTTGGTATCTAATGAAAGGTCTTAAGGAGTACTTTCTCAGGGAACTACTTTCTTTATATGGGATCATTTATTCACAAACCCCAAATTTTACTGTTGAATATTCCCAAACCAAAAAAGTGGTAGGCTGAATGATCCCAAACATTAAATAATTAAACTATAAATAAAAGTAAAAACTAAAACCCAAATACGGCAAAAACACCAACAAAAAAGGTATAAACAAGACATCCACACTCACATAATATGTACCTGCCTTTTTAGTGACTAGAGTATATCAGATTTTTTTTTGTCTCTGGTAGGTAATTGATTTCTTTTTATTTACCTTTTTTCAGTTTACCTTTTTAGTTTTTGTCGTAGTTGGGTTTTAGTTTTTTACCTTTTTTTATCAATGTGAAGCCACAAAATGCACACACATTGATACACTATTGTGGAACATGTATACATTTATGAAGACAATGAAATGAATTCTTGTCGATTAGATATCTTCTTGAGGCGGACTGTTCATTTATGTATCATTTATAAGCGCAGTGACTGAGCGATTGGCTACTGCGCTGCTTGTCGGAAGTTGCATTCCCGCACGAAAAACATATTCCTATGATCTACGGTTAGTTGTACCGACTCTGTTTGTGTAAAAATGAGAGATACTTAGATAGTTTTATGTTAGTACCTACATTTGTTATGTACCGCTGTCTTGTGCTAGTTTGCCAGTTTCAATTACTAAGTGTTTCCCTAAACAGAGTGTAAATAAAGAAATAGTATTATTTTGTGATGAAATTGGAAAGGATCTAGGTCACTTGTTAACAAATAAATATCCGGGTCACTCTATAATGAACTGTATGCCTGGATGTTCTTTATTTGACATAATGAAAAAAGTTATAAAATGCAATTTTAAACAGATAAAAACATGATACTATAATATTAATATTTGTTGGTAATAGGGGTAATGTGAACAAAGGAGAATTACTCCAATATAGGTCATTGTGCAACCTAAGTTTTACGAAAAGTTGTGTTGTTCACATTCCCATACAGCCAAAGTTTGCCACAGGAAGAAAACAACCTTAGATCAGAAATTAATATGACATTGCATAATTGGACGTATAAAAATAATTTATTCCAATTAATTGACATTAACAATTATGTTGGTAATCATTTTTATTTGACAAAAGATCGATTTTTATGGATAGGTACTACCTATCTAAATATTGTAAAAGATAGATAGCTGTGTCGCTATCATATTATTTTTCTATTACAGCCAAGAAGTTGGCTAAACAAATGCTTCTATTGAGCAATGCAATGACATGTTAAATAATTCAGCCAATAAGTTGGTATCAAAAATTGACATTAAAAATAATTTAAATTAGAAATTAGGACAATAGAGGCAACCTCTAGCAATAATGTACAGAATTGCAAAAATAAATCAAATAAAAGTTTAAAATCAGTCAATAGTATCAACCTGGTGCATCAAAATATTCAAGGATTTGTAAACAAAGATTTAGAAGTAGAATTATTTATGAATTTTAACAGTATTGATATTCTATGTATAACAGAACATTGGCTTAAAAGCCACCAGTTCTTGTTCAATTTTAATAATCACCAGGTTGGTAGTTCGTTCAGCAGAGTAAATGCTATACACGGTGGCTCATTAATTTTAGTAAGTAACCAGCTTAAATTTAAAGACCGTAAGGATATTGTGAGCCTATCTGTTGAGCGGACAGTTGAAATAGCCTGTATAGAATTGGAGCAGTTTATTGTATTAAGTGTGTACAGACCCCCTTCAGGATTGTATGACTGCTTTGAAAGGGTAATGGATGAAGTGTTGCACAAGATTTGTAACTCGAACAAGTCCATTATCATATGTGGTGATTTTAATGTTAATTTGTTAGAAAACTCGGGTTCTTGTAGTAAAATAATAAGTCTGTTTCAGTCATATAATCTTGTAAACCTGTTTTTGGAGCCCACAAGAATAACCCCTACTAGTGCCACATGCCTAGATAATATTTATACAGATATTATACCAAGTCACAAAGAAATTATAAATTTACTAGATTCTGATCATTGTGGGCAAAGGATTACTATCCAAAACCGAAACAACAAAGTGGCTAAAAAGGATATCACTGTTAACCCCAAAACTGCAAGTCGCTTCGAAGCTTTTAAATGTAAACTCATGGACAAATTACCAGTTTCATCTATTCATGCTGATCTTAATCATCTATATAATGATTTTATTAATATTTACTGTCAACAATTTAATTCCACATTTATTCCCAAGACTATCTCGGTTAATAGTAACGCATCTTTCAGTGATTGGGCTACCATTGGTATTCATAAAAGTAGAACACGGCTTTATGAGCTGTACAATGAAAGGTATTATGTAAACACTGATGAATTTAATTTGTATGTTAGAAATTATTCAAAATTATTTAAAAAAGTTTGCTGTGTGGCCAAGTCGCGTTATTTGAGTTCGAAGATTAACAGTAGTACTCGTAATGTAATTAAAACGACTTGGAATATTATTAATAGTGAAACGGGAAGGTCTAGTAACCGAAATACTGACTATAGCCTGTCAATTAATGACAACATAATAAAATCAGACTCACAAGTCGCCGTGTCCTTTCAAAATTTCTTTTCAGATATTCCCGTCTCAACTACTAAATCCCTAAACTCATCACCTTCTGTTGCTGAGTCTTTGCTTAAGGAAAATGTTATTGTTTGCGATTCGGAATTTCATTTTGAATATATTACCTGTAGAGATATAATTAAAACCTTTCACACTTTAAATGTAAAAAAGACTGCAGATCTGTGGGGTAATTCTGTAGAAGTTGCTAAGTCTATTATAGACATTGTAGCACCTAGTTTAGCTCTTATCTTTAATAATTGTATTGACTGTGGGGAGTTTCCTGACCTTATGAAAAATAGTAAAATAATACCGTTGTTTAAATCAGGTAGTACATCAGACCCCTCAAATTATAGACCTATTTCAGTACTACCTACTTTGAGTAAAATTTTTGAGAAATTAATTTTAAACCAATTGCAAGGTTTTTTTTATAAACATAAATTACTTCATAGCAAACAGTTCGGTTTTACAAAGGGTCGTTCGACTACTGATGCCGGTGTTGAACTGTTAGGACATATTTATAATGCATGGGAAGATAAATGCGATGCGTTGGGCATATTTTGTGAGTTGTCCAAGGCATTCGATTGCGATTTTCATGAAACGTTAATCAGGAAACTCCGCCACTACGGGATCCGGAACACCGCTCTGGATCTTCTTATTTCATACTTGAGTAATAGGATTCAGAGCGTTGACGTCAATGGGAAAACATCTCCTGGATCTATGGTAACAATGGGAGTCCCACAGGGCTCGATTCTTGGTCCTTTCTTGTTTCTTATTTATATTAATGACTTGCCTTACCTCATAAAGGATAATCATGATATAGTGTTGTTTGCAGATGCCACTTCACTTTTGTTTAAACTTAAACGTCAGCAGCTGGTTACTGACGATGTAAATAGCGCAATCTCAAAAGTAGTTCACTGGTTCAATGTTAATAATTTACTTCTAAATGAAAAAAAAACCAAATGCATTAAGTTTACGCTACCTCACGTTAGGCAGGTAAAAACTAATGTGTTGATAAAGGGCGAAGAATTGAATCCTGAAGATAGCACAGTATTCTTGGGCTTGACTTTGGATGCTAAGCTTCAGTGGGGACCACATGTAGATAAACTGTCAAAAAAGCTAAGCTCCGCAGCATATGCTGTTAGGAAAATTCGTAATTTAATTGACATAGAGACAGCCCGTTTAGTGTACTTTGCATATTTTCATAGTGTAATGTCGTACGGTATTCTGTTGTGGGGAAATGCCGCCGACATTCAGACTATCTTTGTTTTGCAGAAAAGAGCTGTTCGATCAGTTTATAAATTAAGTCCACGACACTCTCTCAGAGAGAAATTTAAGGAGATTAATGTAATGACAGAGCCTTCTCAGTATATTTTTGAAAATCTTTTATATGCCCATAAAAATATAAAATCGTTTAAAAAATACAGTGATATCCATAATATAAATACTAGAAACAAACATAAATTTGTTGTACCTACAACAAGACTCAAGAAAATAGGTGGCTCGTTCCGATGTCAATGTATACGCTTTTATAATAAACTTCCAAGCCACGTTCAAGATCTAAGCCTTAATAAATTCAAATCATTAATTAAACGTAAGTTGTGCCAGAAAGCCTTTTATACCGTTAAAGATTATATTGAGGACAAAAAGGCTTGGGATTGAGCTGCTCCAATTTTTTTTTTTTTACGTATGCAGGTATTTTTATTGTTTGATGTTTTTTTGGTAAATTTTATTATTTTCTATATAGTGACATTTAATTATTATTTTATACACAATGACATGAATATTTACTTGTAAAGTATTATATTATTTTAATTATCGTGAATGTGAAGACTATGTGGGTTTTTTTTCCTTTTCTTTTATTATCAGTTAGTGTTAATCATGGTCTGGCAGTTTGAGTCTTATAAGCGGCCTACCCAAATGTCCTTTCTTTGGTATTGTTCGTCGCATCGTTGAGCGACGAACAATACCATATAGAGTTCTGAGTAGAGCTGCACGATTACTGACAAATGCGTGCACTGACTGGTCAGGTCCACTCAATCTGTGTGGTTCTTTCCTCAAAAGACCATTTCAGACACCAATCTGCATGGCCTTCACATGATCTGACCAAGATTATGTCTGGACTTTAAAAGAGACTGTGACCTCTGAGTTTGTTTCGGCCTTTCTTCTCAGAGTAGTCAGATAGGAAACGCCGACCTCATCTAGTTTTAAAAATATGATTGACGTGTAAAAGTGTTTGTGCAAACCTACTTACAAAAATAAAAATCATTTATCATCATCATCATTTTAATCATTTATCATTACACGCATCCACGTTACAGAATAAATTCCAAGAGGGCAGGAGAGGGGCAAAGTTAAAAAAAAAATAAGTAATAAAAAATAGGTAACTCAGATTTTCAATTCGTTTGGTGCCGGACGTAAAGAATAGCACCATCCCATTTCCTTCCCGTGGGTGTCGTAAAAGGCGACTAAGGGACTTACTAGAGAATGGGCAGCAGCGTTCCCTATGCATTTTAACACCATACTGCAATCGCCAACCCGCCTGCCAAGCGTGGCGATTATGGCAAACCCCCCCTTTGGGGGAGGCCTATGTCCAGCAGTGGACGTCTTTCGGCTGAAATGATGATGATGAACTCAGATTTTAAGGCCTTAGTAGTCCCGCAATTATAAAAATAAATTTACTTTCAGCTTTTAAAAAATAGTTCAGGTTTAGTACATACCTATCGTTTACGTATATATTCTCCCTGTCCATAGAACATTGCACAATTTTATATATTAATACTTTTATGGCAACATAAACAAACAAGTACTCGAGGTGCTGAATGCACAGATACTTAACTTTTATGAGAACGCGGACTGAAACATACTTCATTACCCTCCTCGAACAGGTACGGTGCGAATCGCTTCACCATTCATAATCTGAATTACGGATGTGTGTGTGGAATTAAAGTTTTTATGGTTCCTTCATCGAAAAGTTTTGTTTTCGTGGGTAATTAAGAAGGATCTAACAATGATTTGCTGTAAGATAATACTTGATGTACCGTGTGGTTCCGGACGTAAAGAATAGCACCATCCTATTTCTTCCCGTGGGTGTCGTAAAGGGCAGCAGCGTTCTCTATGCATTTTAACACCATACTGCGATTGCCAACCCGCCTGCCAACCGTGGCAATTATGGCACCCCCCTCCCCTTTGGGGGAGGCCTATATCCAGCAGTGGACGTCTTTCGGCTTAAATGATGATGAATACTTTGATGTATTATTGCTGAAATTGTTTTGTAGTAATCAACGAGGGAACAAGCTAGAGTATCTACTGGGCGGGAATGAATTTAAAAAATTGAACTAGTTAGGTAGTCGGCTACGAAAAAAAATACATAATTATAAAAAAATGCTCTGTTCTTTCTCACACTTAAAAAAAAAAAAACCAATAAGCAGGACGGCCCGCGGCGGCGGCGGCGGCGGTGGCGCGCTGTGGTTCCATGTTTAAATTATATAATTTGGCGGGATACTAACTCTGTAGTAAGCCCTAATCCACCGAAATTCAAAATCTCGGTTTATTATAGACCAAAATTTTATTTATTTATTTTATTGTTTGATTATTTAAAAAAAATGAGTTCAAGCGATTCTGAAATATTGACCCCCGATTTGGTTAAATCCGAGGCAAATACAGTTAACGAAAATGTTTTGCCAGAAATTTCAAAGGAAAGATATTTAAATACATACAATAATTTTATTAAGTGGCGAGGAAAAACAAGAAAATAAAATATTTTTGAAAAACATTTTTTTTTACTTTCCTTGTATTCGAAATGAAAGGTAAAGTGTTTAACATGGGTGAAAGTCACAAATTCCTTTCAACCCTTGTATAACAATCCAATTACAACTTTTGTGATGTTAACAAAACAACTATGGGAACAGCGGGAATAAAATGGTATTGTGGCTTCCTGGATGCGTTATAAAACCGAAGTATTTCAGTGTCCTACAATAGAATAAGAAGGTAGGTATATGATTATAAAGTATGTATGCATTAACGCTGATAGCACACCTCCGGCTCCGCCGCGAAACTATAGCAGTGAAACCGCAGTAGTTCAATGGACTGGTTCGCGTCATGTTCCGCTACTTGAATCGCATGCGAGTAGCGGAACATGACGCGAACCAGTACAATTGAACTATTGAGGTTTCGCTGCTATGGTTTCGCGGTGGAGGTGTGCTACCAGGGTGAAAGATCAAAAAGAAAGCCGATTTATTAACCACAGTCCCGAAAGAAACCCTATGGAAATTGGTTTTGGAAACGGTTCATCAACAAAACAAATACTTTGGTGTTCCGCAAGGCAATATTATTTTGGTATTTAGTTATTTCGAAAAATAACAAACTTTTGAAAGCCCGCGAAAAGAAAAAGCCGATTTATTAACCACAGTCCCGAAAGAAACCCTATTATATGGAAATTGGTTTTGGAAACGGTTCATCAACAAAACAAATACTTTGGTGTTCCGCAAGGCAATATTATTTTGGTATTTAGTTATTTCGAAAAATAACAAACTTTTGAAAGCCCGCGAAAAGAAAGCAGAAGACTGATGGTCCTTGTTGATAGTAAAAATCTAGAACAGACACGGAACCCAAAGAGAATGTATGTGAAACACACATTTTCTCATTTGATTATCACTGCGGAGTTCAATTAATTATCCAAATTAATCATTTACTTTGCCACAATAGTAGTTAATTACAATCCGCAGCCTCTCAATCATGTTAGTTCATCTGATAACAAAATTGTAAAAAATGGTGACGTCTGTTTATAATACTTAACCTATAAAAATCAATGCCTCTTTTCGTTGTAATTTTATATCTCAAGAACGGGCTCACCTATCAAAAAAAAAGGTTTAGGCTTTGTTCGCACTATTTAGTAGATGACTTGTGTTTTTTTTTTTTTCTCTTTTTTTATGTGTGTATGGTAGGTAGGTAGGGTTGGTAGGTAGGTAGGGTAGGCAGGTAGGGTAGGCAGGTAGGGTAGGCAGGTAGGGTAGGTATTCTTTTACCCATAGAAAGCCACGTATTTGTGAGTGTCATAGAGTAAAAATGTTTACCGCCCAACCCACTCCGTTGGGCACGGGTCAGCTAGTTTTATTATAGTTAAAAAATTAAGACGGCATAACTGCGCTGCTGTCTGCTGGTGGCGGCTGGCGAGACCAGTAGGTACGAAACCCTAAAAACGTCGCAAACTGATAACTTAGGGTGCAGTAGTTGCCACCATTTAATTTACAATACATGCTTAATAACTTATTATAATTACATTACATTTTTTATTTTAATTAACGTATAAAACATTTATGTAATACGAGTTACAGGATTTTTGGTATTTTTTTCTATTTGTAACTTATCAACGTATTGTTGAAACTAATTGTTTTCAAGGCCGTGCTTTGCTACGCTGATCTACGACGCGCTACGCTTTTTAAGGCTACGCGCTGTTCTACGCCGTACAATGCGGTGTTCTACGCCCGTACTACGCGCTGTTCTACGCCGCGTCACTCTTTCTAGCAGGGGCGACGGCTTCATACAACCCCATTCCTACCGGCTTCCCCTCGGAACAACGACTAGTAAAGTTTACTATTACTAAATAATATACCTACATATACATTGTCACATCACAAGTATTAAATAAGTAAATCATAAGATAAATAACTCGTACCTATCTTTATTTTATCCTAAATCGTGAACGCAGTTAACATTTTTTGTTTTAACTAGGAATTCCGATGAATTAAGATGGCGTTAAATTAAGAAAAGTAAAGGAATTACTAAAAAAAATGTTGAGGTAATCAATTTTGATGTTATTTTGAGTTTATGTGAACTGAACAATTTTTTTCTTCGGCTTCCCTCTAATGTAAGTTTTAGCTTCGCCACTGCTTTCTAGGCCATGTTGTACTACGGCTTGGGTCATCATCATCTGCTCAGCCTATTTCCAATGTTGGGGTCGGCTTCCAGTCTAACCAAATGCAGCTGAATAGGTACTAGTATTTTACATGGAGTGACTGCCTATCTGACCTCCACATCCGAGTTACTCGGTAATACGATACCCTTTGGTAAGGTTGGTTGTCAGACTTTCGAGCTTCTGACGACCTGTAACGACTGTCAAAGGTTTAAGAATGACAGCCGTGATTAACGGCTTGACGTGCTTTTCTCAGTATGTAAAGATGGTCACCCATTCATGGTCTGACCGCAGCAAGCGTAGCGTACTCGTGCGGCTGTTATTGATAAATGATTTTTATTCTGTAAGTAGGTTTGTACGTAAACACCTTTACACGTCAATTGTATTTTTAAAACTAGATGACGTCGGCGTTTCCTATCTGACTACTCTGAGAAGAAAGGCCGCAACAAACTCAGAGGTCACAGTCTCTTAAAAGAGTCCGGACATAAACTTGGTCAGATCATGTGAAGACCATGTATTTTAGATTGGTGTCTAAAATGGCCTTTTGAGGAAAGAACCACACAGATTGAGTGGACATGTCCAGTCAGTGCTCGCATTTGTCTGCTCAACTCAGAACTTAAGGAGCTCAACAATGCGACGAACAATACCAAAGAAAGGACATTTGGGTAGGCCGCATAAATTACTCAAACTGCCAGACCATGATTAAAACTAACCGTGAAAAAATATTTAGCCACGTGCTACGTCATGTGTGCTGTTTTACACCGGGCTATGCTGCTCTAAGCTACGGCGCGCTACGCTGTTTTCACCGTGCTACGCCGTTCAAGGCTACGCTGTCTTCACCGTGCTACGCCGTTCGAGGCTACGCTGTCTTAACCGTGCTACGCCGCTCAAGGCTACGCTGTTCTACGGCGTGCTACGCTAAGACTAGCATCGTGTTAGAAATAAACTGCACAAGAAAGCTTTCTAATGATTAATGTTCGTTCAGCAATAGCTCAGTTAAAACACCTAGGTTCTCTAAATATTGCGATGCTATGGATTCTCAAAATAATGTCTTAATTACACAGTATTTATATTTATTTGTATTAAGTAAAACCAAAATAGTTGAAATACGGGGAATTTATGTTGCTCCGTATTTTAAGAACTACTATTATTTGTAGTTGAGATCAAAGTGATTTAAAAACGTCCCGGTGAGGTATGGCTATATTAGTCTTGCTTAAGGGTGCTATCACAAAACAAAACGTTTTTCGTCAATTTCTTATCTAATTGTAAGAAAGCGTGAAATAATCGAAACATTAAGTCTGTTTAACTATAAAAGTACAGTTGTTCGTGGTGATAAACCGATCGTGTCAGTCTCAGCACCCGTTAATAGTTTCATCACTTTTGCGCACTCGAAAATCGCCATTGATTTACGCCGTTATTTTACTTTTTACCCGATTAACTAGACAATTTTTTTTTCGAGCAATAGGACATATTTATCTTAGTTATTAAATAGTTTTTGTTTGAATTTGGATTATATATTCGTAGATAAAAAAAACCGGCCAAGGGCATGTCGGACCACGCACAATGAAGGGTTCCGTAGTTGGGATGAATTTATCCCAAAAACAAACTTAACATTGTAGTTGAAAAACATGCTCTCCCATACATTGATATACGTTACGGTCAATTCTCCAACTGCAAATTTAAGTTGGTCGACTATTACTCGTTAACTTGTGAAGCCTACTTAGCTGTGATAGTTTTCCTTTTAATTTCGTTATATATACTATTGCCATGATTTTTTTCACATATCCAAAACCAACCATTTAGCTGGCAGGGAGGGGGGACACTTGACTCTAACAAAAACTAGCACTTTAAAGCTTAATATTACGCAAACGGATCCCTTAATTGAAAAATGGTTTTGCCAAACCTACAATATTTTTGAACGGCCTATCCAACGATACCCCACACCATGGAATAGACGAGAAAAAAAAATATGATCCCCATTTCACGTGTAAGGGAGGTACCCTAAAAAAAAATGTTTTTCATAATTTTATTTTACCATTTTTTTGGCATGATTAATATGCCAAATTACAGCTTTCGAGGACTAAGCGTCTCTGAGCTAAGCTGGCGACAGACGGACGGACGGACAGACAGACAGACAGACAGACAGACAGACAGACGGACATGGCGAAACTATAAGGGTTCCTTGTTTACTACGGAACCCTAAAAATAATTTCGGCCGAAAAATGATCAGTAACTCTCTGTTTTACAGAATTATTTTTGGTGTATTACTATATGAAATATAATAAATTGATTAAAGCGCTCCCAAGTATAAGATAGAGTAGTACCATGGACATTTTTATAAATTTTTAAATTATGTTATCTTCGGTGTAATAAAGCATCAAAAGATACCCAAAAGTAATATTTTATGAAACATCCTTTGCACAGACAAGGTTTTTACTGATTTATGTAAACAAATTGAAATATTTATTTAAAACGCTTCCAAGATAAATAATCAAACTTGCTTGGGCATTTTTTTTTTAATTTTATTGCTATAACTAAATCATAATCTCACATCAAAACTCGAGTAAAACGCTCAAATTCAAGAAAAATTGTGATAGCCATTTTAATGTAGCTGCGTCACCGTAAGCCGAATGACAAATAATTCACATGAAACTTACAATATAAGCTTTTATAAAAGGTAAGTATGAACAAAATACAAAAACTGAAAATATAACTCACATTAATACAATTTCTTCAGAAACCTTCAAGTCAAAATTAATAAGAGCACCACTTTTGCAATTCGAAAATAGGCGTGCGCTTACGCACTCCCTTCTAGACCTAAAAGGGTCCAAATGCGTTAACTATCCACTCCATCAAGTTACATTATTTATGCCGCCTCGATTAGATAATTTTTCCTTGTTCTACATGTTCGAGTTTTTCGAACATGTAAATATCTGTTTGAAACTGTGTATGCCTATCTTTAAGCGATAAAATTAATAAGCATTTTTCGTAAGCATTTTGGGTCATATCTATGGAGTACTTAATCTATTTATTCTTTCATGCGAAATAACCTTCCAGTAGATATAAACAGCTGTATCACAAAAACCTCCATTAAAAATAAAAGAAATAAGTAAGTACCTCTTTTATATATTTTGAAAAACCCTTGCTGCCACTGACCTCTATTATACTGTTTATTAGAGGTCAGTGCTCGCTGCAGAGAATACCAAAATGAAAAACTGTTTGTATGTTTATAAATACTTATAGGTGAAAAAGTGTTTTTCAATAAATGATGTTAGTTTACTGTATAATTACAAAACACCGGCCAAATGCGACTCGCGGACTCGCGCACGAAGGGTCCCGTACCATTATCTATAAAAACGGCAAAAAAATCACGTTTGTTGAATGGGAGCCCCCCTTAAATATTTGTTTTATTTTAATTTAATTATTTATTTTTAAAGTTAATATATAACTAAAGATTCTGTGACATTTCAAGCGTCTACCTGTTGCCGTTATCAATATCAAGCAAAAAAACCGGCCAAGTGCATGTCGGACCACGCACAATGACCCTTCATTGTTCCGTAGTTCCAAGAACAAACTTAACATTGTAGTTGAAAAACATGGTCCCCATACATTCCAACTGCAAATGTAAGTTTGTACGCACAATATTGAGTGATTTACCATGTTATTTTAAGACCACAGACTTCTTATAGGTTTTCCTGTAATCTATGAGTAAAGAACTATTTTCTGTATTTTTATCAAAATTTTAGGCTCAGTAGTTTCGGAGATAAAGGGGGGGAATGGTAATTTTTCATCTATTTTCAAATAATTTCAAAAGTATGTTTTTTAAAATGATAAAATAAATATTTTTTAAATCCTTAAAACAAGCCCTTTCATTTTACATGTTTGTTGTATTGAAGCCCCCTTAAATATTTATTTTATTCTGTTTTTTTTTTGTATTTGTTGTTACAGCGGCAACAGAAATACATCAGACTGGTGACAGACGGACAGACAGACAGACAGAGGGACAGACAAACAGACAATAGGGTTCCCGTTTTACCCTTTGGGAACCCTAAAAAGGAGCTACGTGTGCCAACAAACTGCTGTGCTGTTTGGAAGAGGTAATTAATATGTCTTTAAAAAAATATTTATCTGAATTTAAAACACTTTTTCATTTCATTTTCTATGTTTCATGCTGTCTAACTTGATATTCGATAACTACCCACATTCGAAAAAACTTTTTGATTTTCTAAGAAAGCGGTGAACGGTCATACAATAACGGCTGGCCAAATATAGGGCGTTTTCTAACACATGCTGAGGTACCTAGCCCGCGAAATGAAGCGCCTGAATTGTTACTTAGCCCCTTCCTCTCTCCTAATTTTGCTGTGCCCGACGGGTCAATATTGATCTTCTACTTTTTTATCAATGTAATACATAATAATATGGAATACAATAAAGAAATGAGAATTCAAATTTTCTTAACATTTTTGTAATTTGCAGGTCTGTGTCTGGTTGTATATGTTGATTAAAATAAAAAAACCGGTCAAGAGCGAGTCGGACTCGCGCACCGAGGATTCCGTACGTATATATGATGTTGATGATTTCTGAAAAACCGTGTTATTTAGAGTTATCGTTTTATTTTTCCTGTAATCTTTACATAAACTTCTACCACATAGAATAATTTCCGATTTTTATTTATGCAAACTTCGGAGATAAGGGGGGGGGGGACGGTATTTTTTTACATTTTTCATTAAAAGTCGGTAACTATGCTGCCTAAAAAATTTAAAAAAATGTTTGTAAAGTTATGTCTAACGCGGATAAAATACTGAGAATGGCGCAAAATCTACCAAGCGTATTTTTTTGAAACCTTCACCAATTTAAAGATAATTTTACTATCGATCTATTAGTATACGCGTTTTATTAAAATACCTTTTGTTTTGTGTATAATAAATTAATAATGCGTCAAATTTGGGACAGCGCTCCTTGATGGGCGAGTCTTATTACTGGCTGAACGTAAGACGCGTTGCGCGAGCTCAGTACAAAACACGCAAGCTAACCACTCAAGGTCACTGGCATACATCTCAGTCTTAAGGGGGATGCGCTAAGGTAGCCCGCGAAATTCAAATGTTCTTACGTTTTTTGCAATTTGCAGGTCAGTAACAGGTTGCATGTTGATCTAAATATGATTCGCGGCCATAACAAATATGGCTTTACATTTGCTTCAGCATTACAACTGTCTAAGTTCAAAAAATCCTGTTTCTGAAATAATCATTCAGTAGGATTTTTTGAACTTACCACCGCTTTCTTAAGGCTCGTGCAGACTGGGGAGATAACGCGGGAGCGACAAGGGTCACAAGGGTGTACATGAGCCTTTAGGAAACCAAAGCTTTATCGAAGGAGCCCCTCTCAACATTGTTCACAAATCTGAAGCCCGATCATTCTAACAGCTTAAATTAAATAGACGACCGCTATTCTTTCGACAGCTAATACTGTGGGACAAGGCAAATTATGTTACCGGAAATGTGTCATTTTCTATAAGGAAGCCTGTCGAATGGCTGTTTTGTGCAGGCGTGTTATGTTAAATACTTAAATAAAAAAACAAATATATATTTGTTTTTTAGGGTTCCGTACCCAAAGGGTAAAACGGGAACCCTATTACTAAGGCTCCGCCGTCTGTCTGTCTGTCCGTCTGTCACCAGGCTGTATCTGATGAACCGTGATAGTTAGACAGTTGAAATTTTCACAGGTGATGTATTTTTGTTGCCGCTATAACAACAAATACTAAAAAACAATAAAATAAATATTGAAGGGGGCCCCCATACAACAAACGTGATTTTTAGGGTTCCGTACCCAAAGGGTAAAACGGGAACCCTACTAAGGCTCCGCCGTATGTCTGTCTGTCTGTCCGTCTGTCGCCAGACTGTTTCTCATGAACCGTGATAGCTAGACAGTTGAAATTTTCACAGATGATGTATTTCTGTTGCCGCTATAACAACAAATACAAAACAAACAGAGTAAAATAAATATTTAAGGGGGCTCCCTTACAAAAAACTTGATTTTTTTGCTCGTTTTTGCTATATATTGATAAAGGCAACAGAGAGTAGACTCTTGAAATATTCACAGATTATTTAGTTGTATATTCACTTTATAAATAAATAATTAAATTAAAATAAAAAAAATATTTTAGGGGGGCTCCCATACAACAAACGTGATTTTTTTTCCATGTTTATAGATAATGTTACGGAACCCTTCGTGCGCGAGTCCGACTCGCACTTGGCCGGTTTTTTTATAGATAATGGTACGGAACCCTTCGTGCGCGAGGTAGACTCGCACTTGGCCGGTTTTTTTTTGTTCGATATTGATAACGGCAACAGGTAGACGCCTGAAATATTCACAGCTTATTTAGTTGTATATTCACTTAATAAATAAATAATTAAATTAAAAAAAACAAATATTTAAGGGGGGCTCCCATACAACAAACGTGATTTTTTTGCCATTTTTATAGATAATGGTACGGAACCCTTCGTGCGCGAGTCCGACTCGCACTTCGCCGATTTTTAGTATAGTGTAAGTTGTTAAGTTCAAACGATACAAACTCTTAGCTATTAACTAGCATAAAATGCTAAAAAGTAGTGTATCAAATAATGTTTAATCAAGTAAGGCCGCGTCCTAAACTAAAGCGTTCGTCACGCGAATACGCGATGATTGCGTTCATACGTCACTTTTTGTTCAGTGAACCGGAACCGTACCAGTGTTGATCTACTCTTCTGTTGCTGACTGTACCTACATAGCTGTTAAGCTGTCATGGTACTAATTGGTTTCCGTTACAGTATAATTGACTACTGAACACTGACACCAAACCTACACAATCGTTGATAGCCAAACGTTCCTGAAAGATATCTTATCCGGAATTATGGAGAAAATTATGTAGCCTTACAAGAGTATTACAACAGTAGTTTTCTGAAAAAATATTAGTGTCGGTAAAGATTGCGAACTTTCTTACCAAATCGATGTATGTACCTACTTAATTCTGTTTGATAATAATTGTGAACGCCAATTATTTTTATATGTACATATAATAATAGTTCTCCATAGGAAACGACAAATTGGAACTGTTCACCTAGCTTCCGTCGTCACAGAAGCGCTCAATGTAGGTTTAAAGTGAAATAAACAATTTTGAAGTTGAATTTAGTACATCATTATAGATTTAAATCCGCAACGATTGTAATTTTTGGGCTTAATTTATTCTGCAATAAAAGACGCAGTAGTTTTTTTAGTCAGTAGATATTTATGTTGGTTAATTATTTTACATAAATTAAACAAAATATGAAATTCACAAATATTTTAATTTGAAAAAACCTAGTGGAAATGGAGACTTTATTACTTATTGCCTCTTCTGGGGTTTACGTCTTTATGCTGTTAGTCCATGTAGACAGTTGTTTAATTGAAGTATAAGAACCGCGATAACTTCAACAAATGATCGCAGGGAAGACCTGAATGAGACTTGCGCAGACCAGGGTAGCATGGCACAGAAGTTAGGAGCCCTATACTCAGCAGTGGGTGGAACAAGACTGCCGATGATAATGATGATGATAATGATGCTGATGTTGTTGATGATCTTCTATACATTTTGAGAGATCTACGAGTAGCAGGAACTCATCATTCCCTCGCTGGACACCGCAGCCCATTCCAACACGTGGTACAGACGCATATGAGGATTCTCGTTTTTAACTGAAAAATAAACAATACAGTTAAGTAATTATAATTTCTACCGAAGAGACTACCGAAGTAATCAGGAGATTTTAGAATATAATAGAATACTCTTTATTATGTACACCATAAAAATTACAATTATAATTGTTGAAATTTTAAATAGGGTGACGCCTTATCGCTATATGCGATCTTCTACAGACAACCTTTGGATGGATTAAAGGGACAATACTGCAGGGCCTCAAGTCGGCTATTACAATAGTGTCAGAATACTCGATCATTGATCTCATAATTGTTGAGTTTGACAAGTTTGGTAATCTACTATTATAATGGCGTCATTATGACTTTCCAATGGTCGGCCACTGACACTACATTGAAAGAAATTGAATTTATTGGTAATCTCGTACATAATGACAAATGAATGACATTTCTACTAATGGGTTTTATAATAATGGCAATACGACAATGCCATTATAATAACACAATTCTATTACGAGAACATTGACCGACCAATGATCGACCATTATGAATTTAGCAGATTACGAACTTTTAGCAAAATGACAATGGCATGACAATGGGATCGTGTTGGAATGACTGAGTTTATAAAAATAGCAGACTTGGGCACCTTGTAGTCAGTGGTGTACCATTTACATAAACAATAAATACATACTAACATAAATAAAGCGTACACTTATCTAATATATATAAATCTATACAGTTTATACAATATAATATATACAATCCAAAATACACATATAAACATGTCCCAGAATTAACGCAAAACCTCTTAAGGGGTCATTGTACTCATCATTATGAACAACTTTTACTATGGGACCAAACATGAAATCACGAAAAAAAATCAGCTGTTCCCTACATTTTGAAGAGTTATTCGAACATAAATGTAGGGAACAGCTGATTTTTTTGGTGCACAAACGCAGGTACATAGTAAGGTAAGTTTCCCTCACTCGTTAAAGTCCGACGGGACGGCAATACGATACGACACGTTTTGTGTGGTGGGTAAAGTTACGGTTTCCTATAAAAGCAGCAGTAAAGGTAAGTTCCGTTTCATGCCGGACGTAAAGAATAGCACCATCCCATTTCTTCCCGTGGGTGTCGTAAAAGGCGACTAAGGAACTTACTAGAGAATGGGCAGCAGCGTTCTCTATGCATTTTGAAAACCATACTGCGATCGACAACCCGCCTGCCAAGCGTGGCGATTATGGCAAATTTCCCCTTTTTTGGGGGGAGGCCTAAGTCCAGCAGTGGACGTCTTTCGGCTGAAATGATGATGACGATGATGATGATAAAAGCAGCAAGTGATGGCCGCCACATAACAGCCGCAGCGATGGCCGTCATAAAAATGATGGGAGCGGGGTTTGAGTTTCCGATTTAAAAAAACGCTAGTATAGGCACACCAACTTCATCATCTGCTCAGCCTTTTCCGAACCATGTTGGGGTCGGCTTCCAGTCTAACCAGATCCAGCTGAATACCAGTATTTTACATGGAGCGACTGCCTATCGGACCTCCACAACCCAGTTACTGGGTAACACGATACCCCTTGGTAAGACCGGTTGACAAACTTTCGGGCTTCTAACAACTGTCAAAGTCGACCAACCGGGACCAACGCCGGCTTAACTTGCTTTCCGACGCACGGAGGGGTCTTGGTATGTAAATATGGTCACTCATCCACGGACCAACCGTGGCAAGCGTAGATTAATCTGATCGATCGACCCGTGTGACTGTTATTGCTAAGCCACAAGCCCCTCTAGGAAAACCAACTTACTTTTATAAATAACGTTTCAGTGATAACATTCGACGGTAAATTGCGGACGCTATGTGGCTGCTACCGGAGTCATACGAAACCCTTTTTTTTTGGTAACGGGGTGGAAATCCTCATGGATGTCCTCCGCGGGGGGTCTGTCAGACTATTAGGCCGCCCGCGCACTAGGCAGCCTGGCTGCGCAGCCAGGCTGCAGCGGCCGAAATATTTGAGCAGCTATTTATAGCAGCCAATCGACAGCCAGTTGTGAGTGACCCTTTTCTCGAGCGATATGGACGTGGATGAACTTATATTTTTTTACCTATCTCGTAAAAACCGCAAAGCAAAGAAAAGAATGAAGTCATCCTCTTTTTCTAGGACGGCACTCGAAAGGCTTATGTCATACCTATTTTAAGGATACAGAACACAAATTACGGCTGGCTGCTACGACAAGTGCCCGGAGACTGACGACAGCCACATACATTCGCTTACACTCGTTCTAGCTGCGCGCAGCCAATGGGCTGCCGTGCAATCAGGTGCGTTCTAATGGCTGTCGCAGCCGGGAGTTCGTGGCTGCTTAATGTGCGGCCTCCCATACACCGTCATACGTTCGACTGGCTGCCTAGTGCGCGGGGAGCCTACTGACTAAAACCACCCGTGTTCTCGCGCACACTTGCACCGGAGGCTACGGGAGCACTTAAGACGTCTTCAACGTAGCCCCCGACTGGTGCCGGCCCGCCTCTGCGGGCCCCGTCTCTGAGCCTTCATGGTAACCAGTTACGAAGTCCCGGTTTCCTTGACGGCCGAAGCGACCCATTTAGGGGGGCTGGAAGAGGGCATTATCTGCCCTCTGCCAACGCCCGATGCGCCTGCTGTGAGCCGGGAAAACACTCGAAATCTCCCTCTCCCTTTCCGCTGCCTGCTTCTGTGACATGATATTTTCGGAGAGTCTTATGAAACCCTAGCTTAACTATTGTATGGGCTGTGCTAAACCAATCACGGCACTGCAGCACTGCCAGGTCTACTGCTACGTTGCGAGGTACAATAAATTGGCGGGTGTTACTTATTTACATTGTAATAGGTTTCTTTGCTGTAAGAGCTCGATCACACGTACCATGACCACGCCACATCGCAGCGACATAATGTGGGCAAGTAGTGGTTACATATGAATAGTATTGCTACAGGTTCTTGCAGTTCATAATTTCAGCCGAAAGACGTCCACTGCTAGACTACCTGACTGACTGGGTGGCCATAATCACCACGCTTGGCAGGCAGGTTGGCGATCGCAGTATGGTGTTATAAATGCAAAGAGAACGCTGCTGCCCATTCTCCAGTAAGTCCCTTAGTCGCCTTTTACGACACCCATGGGAAGAAATAGGATGGTGCAATTCTTTACGACCGGCCGCACTCGGATGTTGTTCTTCTTTTCTTTATTATTTTACGGTTCTTGCAGTTGCGTTGTGGTAACTACAAAATTACGGTGTGATTGCGTTGTCATTAGTACCTAGTTGTTAAGTGGTTACGTTGTGACTAGTGTTTGTAGACAGAGATCGACTCCGGCTGCGACAGGCAGGTAGTGCGCGGTCTCGCTGGTGGTGGAATTCTGGCTCCGACGTGGCCTTCATGTGCTCGGTCACGGTTGATTTTGACGGCCAAATGCCGTGTGACTGAACGAATTATTTTCATTCATTCATTTTCAGCTATGGGGTGGTTGTGTTGTGGTATACGTCTTATCGCGCCCTAATAGAGCAACTGTGTTTATTAATTTGATTTCTTACCTACAACCCTTACGAACAGCTTGGTAGGCCGATCAGGGATAGGCCACTTGGGCCTTCCAAGGGTAAAGTGAGTTGTTGATGGTATGCTCTTGTGAAATTCCTGTTGCAAAATAGTTAATGTACAAAATGAGCCGCAAGTATGCAGTGCCCAAGCCGAACGGTCGGCACGAATAAACATTATTGTTTTCTGATCACCACCATACAGGGTCAAATTAAATTAGCCAACGAAACTCCGCAGACGTGTTGGGTATTGATATCTAAATACGGTAAAACGACAAAAAGAAAAACAAAAACATAGTTTTTTTTTTTTGAGACAACGACTAGTTAATTGAAATATGAGTTTCAAAATCTGTTTTTTTTCTGTGTATACTTCACAGATGTGACGGGTATCGTAACTATACACGATAAAACAAAAACTTAACTACTTCAAGTAACTTCACTGCCAGTGGTCATTGACCCCAGAAAAAAAAAACATCAAATCTTTATTTTTTTCATTTTATCGTATTTAGATATCAATACCCAACACGTCCACGGAGTTTTGCTAGCTAATTAAATTTGACCCTGTATATGCATCTCAGATGCGTTCTTACCCCAGACACATAACTACAACACAGACAACTGTGCTGAACAGACAGCTGTGCTGCTGGGGAGTTTGTTGCGCCACTTCCTTCCCAGCTAAAGCACTAGGAAGTGGTGAAGGGTGGGCGTTTTTGGGAGACTGTCTTATGTAATTTTGACGTTTGAAAAGTGCTGATACTCAGTCTGGTTTGAATAAATGACTTTTGATTTTGACAAAACGTGGGTGTGGTCTTACTTATCCCTTTAGAGAATACAGAGATGATGTTGTCTTTTTTTTTCATAAAATATGCAGTGAGAAGAAAGACTATAATGATTGATGAAGACACTATCAACCACAGCAAAAGAAACCCTGCCTTATTATTAACAAGGAATGAAATTACTTGGTCCCAAATATTCTGTCGTATGATCTGCGGTTGCTGTCGATCCGTGCGCGCAGCCTTTGGGTTATAGTCAGGAGGGTGGTACAGCATGTCGTAGGCACATAGAGGTGCCTTTGCCTTCCACTGGGTATTAAAAAATGTTTCATTCGACACGGGGATTACCATGCCTGTTCTCACCCTGTCCGGCAGTTTCATCGTAGTCGTCAGCGTTTTTTCGTCAATTGCCTCAGACATTTTATTTTACTTACTGAATATGCTGAATTCCACTTAGAATTTCTAACAGCAAAGTTTCGATTTCATGAAGTTTGGTAGATGGTACCAAATTTATTGTTGCGATACTCATTTGATTTGAACACGGATATTTTAAATAAACAATTGTGTCTAAAATTATGAATACCTATTAAAATAGCATATTTGGTTGAGTTGATCGAAATCAGCAGTGGAAAACAATGTACTCTGTGGTGGAAATCAGTGATTGAAATAAACGCCATTCCCTGACAGTCTGACAGTAAACGTGGCAATGAGCGTAGATTATACTTACACTTATTTATAGCCGTACTGAGCTTCGAGGTGTTTTCAATAAAACCTTTGGACTAAAATCGAATCTCTTTGCCAATAACCAGCCGAAATATTAAATTGTCAAAAAAAATGGGGACTTCTTGGCGGGAAAGTGAAGCGTCATGTTCAGCAGTTTGTTTAATTTTCCAAAATTTGTGTTTAGCCGAATATTAATGTGTAATAATGGTCGATGGCCACATCTTTACTGAAACTCAAGGGGAGTGGGTGGGGATATCATCATCATGCATTTATAATTCATTTCATCAATACTATACAAGAAATAAAACGTGACATTGGCTAAATGCACAAACGTGCGAAGCAAGAAGGAAAAAAAAAATTGTCAAAAAAGAGAACAACTAATGCCAGTTGTCGTTGTCAAATTACGATCATTGTCAAAATTTTATTCCCGGAAAATGATGTTTCATAGCGATATTTGTATTTAATATGAGTTAATAATTAATGCAGCCTCGAAATTCATCATGGACTGTTACAGCGCAGAGTCTGAATTTATCGGTCTGATTTAATTTTTGATTTATTCAAAATTATTCGTTTTTTGTTCCGCACTTTTATTTATATTTTTTGTTTGTTTAGAATCACTGGACTTCTTAAGTCCGCCAGTGAAAAGGATCAGCAGCAGCGGACAGGCGTTTGGTAGTACCTATAACACGGACGCGAACAACGTGCACCTGTTACGGGGGTTCCGTAATAAGTTCGCCAGACTAGCACCCGGCTCCACAAAAAACTCGAAAGCTGTCAAAAATTTTGAATCTTCTACATCTTTGATACTGAAGAAAACATCTGAAGGACAGGTCAGGCTACCATTTTATCGTTAGTGAAATTGTGGATCACTTCAATATGTTCATGATCAGATTTTTACTATTTAAATCCGTTTAAAGGCATGACGCATTTTTCCTGCTTCCAACAGATTCTAGGACAGCAATATTCATTTATAAGTTTCCCGAGCTTACATCAACCGGAGAAAAATATTTCTACCTTACTAAAATCAGAAAAAACCCCAAATACAGAGAAACCACTCATAAAAGTTACAGTCATACCGAAAACGGATCAAGTACAAGCGGCAAAACTACTTAGAAGACGGAGATATATACCAAAAAGAGTTCAGAGTACTACGTCAAATCACGAGAATTCCATACAAACGAAGAACGTTTATTTAATAGTTGCGGGACGAAGAAGAGAGAAAATTTATGAGATCAAGACCACGGGCAGCGCAAAACTCTCCACCGACTACGATAGTTACACGAAAAATGACGAGATACCCATAACAGAACTGTCAAATTTCAAACATCTGATCCAGTCTCTGAACATGGATAGGAAGAAGAAAGAAAAGAAGACACCGGCAGCGGCGGACACCTCGCACGCGCAGCAGAGGACTGGAGTGGACTGGAAATATTTCCCTAAGTGTGCCAACTGCATCTGTGTGAAAGAACAAAAGCAGGTGCCTAAAAAAAGTCGCGTGCGAATATTCGGCCAGTTCGGTATTTCCGAAGACGACAATTATGTACTGAGATATGGAGCTACCGTTGACGATAAACAAGGTATAACGAAGCTATGTACACATAACATTGCGAGGCATTGCTGCGAGTTATGTAAGCAAAAAAAAAGGGCAAACCTTAGGTGAAAATCGAGCCTGCAGTCCCATAACATCACCATCATAATTGACAGCTTTGTTCAACCCACTGCTGCTGATAGGTCTCCTCCCTTTTATGCCATGCTAGTCTGGTCTATGCAAGTCTCATACAGATCTTCCTGCGATCTTCTTCGACTCATATACGAAATAGATCATACTAGTTATAACAGTCACAAAACGGTTTGCCTTAAGCGTGATCTGTACCCCGAGTGTAAGTTTGCAAGTGAGTAAACGTAACTAGCGCGGTTTGCGTTAAGATTTTTATTCTCACTCTTATGCCCGGTTTCTGAAGTCCTTTTATCGGTAGTTTATCTATTCATTAGCGCTATCGGTTCGATAACTTGTGAATGTGCGTTTCCGAACACCGCAATGTAAGATAAACTCCGTTTAAACTTAAGTTAACTTAACTGACCAATGTGTGCCGTTTATCGGTTCTATAACTATAACTGACGTTTCATTTCATAGCAAACTACATCAACTTTTAGATTATACATAATTATAACGTGTATTAGGTATTTGAATTCAATTGCCAGTGAAAGCTAGATAGATATTAAAATTATTCAAAGGAGAAAACAATGAGTATGAGCATAATGAATACGAGCAGCTCATCAGAGTATGATTTGGAAGTACTGGAGTTTATTTCTAATAAATCACTACCCATGCAGAAACTTAAAACATAGGAGAAATCCTTTCGAAATGTGATTTTACTGTCGGTTATATACTTAAACAAAATCTTTAGCCACTTCTATAACAAGCATCTTCTCTCTTTCAATAAAATGTTTACTGCGTTTTCCAGATTCCAATAAGTTATTTTACAAAAGAATGGTTAAAGAACAAAAAATTGGAACTACCAAACAGACTGTCGACATAAAACTTAAAATCAAACGGTACAGCAAAAATAATACCACCCCAAACAAAAACAATGAAGTGACCTTTTTTTTAAATGGCAATGATGTCGTTCATTCATCCGTCCATAAGTAACGACTTATCATAGGTATTTATTAACTAGAATGGTGTTGAAGCCACGTATTTACCAACGAAAAAAATATTATTATAAATAAAACTATTAATATAGACGAATTAAAATAATAAAATCAATTTTAGACACGATCTTTTAAACAGACATCTTTATTGAATCAATAGTTAGTGAGCATTTATTTGGGAACTTCAGAATCCGGGCATTACACTCTTAGCATTATGATCCATCGGTTAAATTTTAACGCAAACGAAATAGTTACGTTTACTCTCTTGCAAACTTACACTTGGGGTACTGCTTGTTTCTCACTAGAGTCAACAAGCGTATTCAGAGCAACTGTGTTTACAACTGGCCTCGGAATGTCTCGCTATGTTGTATAAGAAATTTGATACCCAACTTCAAGCCAGTTTTACGATATGGACACTAACGTCTTATTCACTTTAATTACAGTTATGTCAGATGTCGCTCAGTTAACTCGCGATTTTTCGCCTATTATTGCCGAGACTTCATACGTCACTACTGAAGAACAGTCAACGTAAGATTTTACTTTTCATCGCTGCCTATGCGGATGTTAATTACGTTCGCTTATAAAAGTATGATTTCAATGGGGCCTGCGGGTCCGCCGCATCAGGCTGCGATCTGCAGAAAGCAGATGAGAACCGCAGCTGAAATGTCACATGCGTTTTTCAGTCGCCATCGGATTCATAACTTTATTTTGAAAGTAAAACCGATCCATATACCTATTTTCCGATTGCATGATGCCTATTAACGGATGATTTTTTATTAGTTATTTGTACAGGCTACAACAAGACTCGTGTCTACAAGTTGACTATAATTATGACCTCGAGATGGAAAAACCACCAGTAAAGGAAGTAGTAAGGTAAAAATATACTTAGGTACTAAATTTATAATAAACACATAACATCACGTCTGTAATCCCCAAAGGGTTAGGCAGAGGTGCACCTATAGTAAACGCACAGTTTGCACGTTATGTTTAAGTCCCATGTAATAGGGGGCGAGCCTATTGCCATCAACCAGGCACAAATGCATACTCCGGGTTTATAATAAATATACCTTTTAAGTATAGATAAAATTATGTCAATATTGAATTTGATTCCAGCAAGGAATCACAAGGAACTCAAGTTAACTTTAATATCCAAGTTGCTGCGGCCAAAGAGAGGTGTGCAACATTTTCAAACAAGAAGGTTCAGTGCAGTTGTTGTGGCAACAGGTCGGAACATAACACTCTTAAAGAATGTCAAAGCCCTATGGTCATAATATCTGTTTACCCTAAACCAAGCCCGGACGATTTAATGAAATCTGTTCATTATCCTGCCGTAAATGCACGAAGTACGTCACCATCGGTGGGAATGGCCACGAATACGACTAATCACGTTTCAAAAACAGAGAAAATTTCAAATAAAAGTGATACAAGTAGAAATTATAAAAGTCCCCGAATGAGTCGTTCGCCCTCGCCTGTAAGAAGGGTATCAAGATCAAAAGTGCCAGACGACTCACTGAAGCCTCCAGTCAGCGAAAAGAAAAGTCCTGATCGCCAAAAAGCACTGAGAGCTATAAAAGAAAAGATACGAGAAAAAGAAAAATTTAAACAGGACGCTAGTTTACGAAAACTACCATTAAAATTGAATAATATGACTAGTGCAACACAGGTCTCCAAAAACCTTAAGAATCTGACTGTGTCGAATGCAACACAAGTATCTAAAAGAAATCAAGGTCTTTATACTGCGTCTCATGCAACACAAATGTCTAACAAAAATCATCAACTTATCAATATGTCTAATGGAACAGAGGTATCTGCCAAAAGGATTAAAAATTACATTGCGCCCAATGGCACTCAATATTCTAATGAGGCGGAAAGTACCACAACTTCCAATGCAACGCAATGCGAGGATACTCTGCAGGACATTGCTCCTGTTAAACATTCGATTAATGAAGCGATGGCGTCTCCAAAATATCCACAACACAAGCCTCCGCCTGTTAAACATCTCAGGACTCAGGTGTCTCATGCAACGCAAGTACCTAAATTTGAACAATTCTATTCGAATCATGGAACTCAAGTACCTAAAAGTGATCCTCTAACGCTCTCATGTGCGACACAAGTCTCAAAGAATCATCCAAATGTTATTACACCGCGGATGGCTAAAAATCAAGAAACTTTTATTACTAAACCAGCCAAAGGTTTCAAACGTGAACAAACCACGAGACTTATTCCAAAACCAAAGGCCGAATCGGGAACTAATACGGATCATGCTCGGACAAAAAAAGCCTTAGTAGACAGTTATACAAAGAAACTGACAGAACAAATGAATCTAAGACATTATATTCCTGCTAAGTTTGACAATTCTAAGGTCACTATAAATATAGACGGCGACAAAGAGTACTACGATGTGTTGTTTAATCGAGATAAAATTTCAACTGACTTGACGATTCGCAAGACATTAAAAGATATGGGTTCCCAGAAGTGTATCGATGAACCATCGCTGGGAAGTTTGTTGCGTTTACCCGACTGCGCGCTAGAAAGAGGAGGGTTTGAGTCTGGAATTAAATCGCCGACGAGACCATCCATTGCGCTTTACAACGTAAGTATTCATAAGTTGGAAGACGAACATCGAGAGGATCTGTAATCGTTCCACTTCGCTGGAATTATACACGTACTGTTCCACTGTTTGTAATATTATCATCTAATTGTAACATCAAATAACCACCATTCAGCTTTTAGGCCGGTTACAGTGCGTCACCGACTGTCGGTACGTACGTCGGTCGCGTTTGACATTTATAATTATGGAAATTTATTAAACGTTACATTGCTACACTGAATGTACGCACGCACACGATGTTGTTGCGCATTGCGTACGAGGACCATCGCGTCGGCCGAGAGCTTCCGCATGCCGTACGTCGCGGTCGGTCGACTGACGTGCTATGAAAATAATGAGTGCTTTCACTCAGTGCTGCACTTACCTGTGAACCGACCGTACGTCCATTGTGTATATGACTGCACCAGTTGGCACTGTTTGTCGGTCAGGGGAACACTAAATGCTACAAAATAACGGTGGGTCAGTGCGTATCGTGAAGACCGATGCTACGGACTGACGGTGGATGAAACACTGTTTCCGGCCTTAGGAAAGCTTCAGGCATAACAAATGTTCCAATTGTCTTCCAAACCTCTTGCTTTTTGGTTTCAGCCTTCAGAAGATGAGTTACCATTAACGAAACATGTTTCAAGACTTACCATTCGAGATAGTCTAGAGATTTGTCACAGGTAGATTTATTTTTTATTGCTTTTCGCGTGTTCTCCTAACCAGGGGGTCTACTCCGAACATAAATCCGAAGTATCGACCGAATGTTCGGCCGTTGCTTGACGACGGCTAACTATGGCTGACTACTGCGGAAAAAAAACGATAGTCAAAGAGGGATAAGCCAAAGTCGAAAATGTGACTAAGTCGGTTAAGGATTCAAAGTCAAAAAAGGAAACTATAATATGGAAGTTATAAAACGGCCGAACATTCGGCCGATACTTCGGATTAACGCTTCGGAGTAAACCTCCTGACCATTTTTCAAATTTAACTTATTTGTAGGTACTTATTAATAAATTAAATTTTCAAAATTATGCCACTTTTTTTTTTCAGGAATGAGTATAATAAAAGGTAACTTGTTTTAGGGCTCAGCTTGCCGGTCATCACATCGGTCCAGATGAATCGGAATTCCTAGGTGACATTTAATTATTCGTAGAATCAATATAGAACCTCTTTGAATATAGCCGTGATTCAGGGAAGGCAATAAGAAGATAAGATCGGCTAGGAACATTAATTATGACTTGAAGATCCAACAGTGTATACGTTGAATATACAACATTATTTTTAGTATATGCGAAACCTGAATATAGTTTGTTCAGAATATGGAACTGAATCGATTTCAATAATTTTTACACCATGTTTTTTTTTCCCAAAAATGTTTAAGTGTGATGGAAAATGTTATCATTATTAATTACTTACAATACAATTGCCGTACGATTACGTACCTACTGCCAAATTATTATCAATGAGCGCAAGACGACCCTGGAGGCGCGGGGGCGTCGTTAGCATGTTTTTGTACGGACAACCCGGTAACATAACGACCTTATAACTTTGTAATTTTTCATGATACAGTTTTGAAATTTTGTATAAACAACGTGTTTTTTTTTATATCCCATAACTCTAGGGTATGATTGAGGCCATATCAAAGAATCAACTGGCATATGAGTTATGTTCCAATCCTTCGTTATTTTTTTTTTTCATTTTTCATACAATTATTTTTAATTCGGCAAAGTCACGATTATTAATGTAAAACACCCTTACGTGAAATATTACATGTCGACAAGGTAGCTTTCCCTTCACTAGCTGCCGCCGGGAAGCCCCGATACCAACATACCTACATATTTTATTTTACTATTTATTTTACTACACTACTGCGAAGTTTGGCAACCTCGCAAAAGTAAAGATTCGTCATACTGGTGACAATTTTTGACCTAATTTAATTATGATTGATGATATCTCCGAAACGATGCATTTTTGGACCACCTATTCTAGGAGTTTTAGTATTATTTTTACCTACAGAATATAACCCTAGAGTTCTGGGATATCAAAAAAAACAGGTTGTATAGATCGATAATAATTTGGCAGTAAGTACCTAACCGTACGGCGATTGTATTGTAAGTAATTAAATGGTGATAACATTTTCCATCACACTTAAATATTTTTGGGACAAAATATAACATGGTGTAAAAATTATTGTAATCGATTCAGTTCCTTATTCTGAACAAACTACATATTCAGGTTTTGCTACTAAAAATAATGTTGTATAACCAGCCTGTAAGGACGGAGAAAGAGAAACTACTTTTTAACACGCTTTTATTAGGTCGACCTTTATGTAACTAACTATGATGGAATCTAAGGTAACTAATTTAACCATCTTCCAAGGGTCGTAGCGTAATGAAAATTGGCAGCTGTATGTAGTTCTGATGACAATACAATAACATGGTATTGTCGAACTGATCTGATGATGGAGCCGGAAGATATGAACTGGAACTTCATGATGGAAAATCGTATCATAGCTGTTTTGGATTTCTTAGAAAAGTCTTGTAATGAACTTTGACCATGATTAGGTTTCAAGGTCTGATGATGAAGCCGGAAGATAGGCTCTAGCCCAGAAATAGAGGCAACTTGAACGATCCATAATTATTTTTTTTTGTTTTACGTGCATTATTAAAACCGTGTTTTTCTAGTGTTTTTTAAACTAATAATTTATTTTTTAATAAAGTAGCAGAGTCTTTCTCTTGTGAAATGTAGTCGAAAAATAGTTTCTAAAGAAATCGTACCGGGACGGTCGTATTGTTGGGCCCCAGTAAGTTGTTGGCTAACAACTGGGGTCAGAGAAGAAGTTTGCATACGCGAAGGATATATTATACAAAATATATTTGTCTGGTAGCGGCATCAACATCGCCACATGCGAACTACGCATCATACTTACGTCACGCAAAATCCTGCATCGCGCAAGCAGAGTTTACCGCACAACTAGCATATATACAACATCCCGACATCAACCGTTGGGCAGTTGCCCACCAGACACAACACCCGTCTGGTCGGAGGATCCTCCCTTTTCTGTATTGGATGAGTGAACTGTACACCCTGTTCCTCATGCCCCTAAAGTCTCGATTACTCTTCCTACCACTGCATCTCATAAGTGTATCTCTGTCCTTGTCACATTATTATTATTATTTCTTTTTCGTCTTTGATTCTCTCTCTGTCATACATTTGGAAGGCGTACGAGGGGCCGACGCCAACTAGCAGCTCAGGCCCATTTGTCATTTTGAATTAAATGAGGCACCATTATTATTATTTAGTGACTTCTCTAGTCCCTTCTCATATACGAAGCGCATTTATACGGTACAGTTAAATAGTTTAAATTATTATTTTGCAGCTCCAATCAAGCACTTCACTGGTGATGATTGTTCCATAATTGATCCCATTGAGAGAGACAAACAGATCCGGGAACTTCTTGGTGTGGATAAAGTCAAACCTAATTACTCTAAAACAAGTCAGGTCAGTTATTTAATAGTGTCTGTAACAAAATGTAGGTACACAGAAATAAACAGATTGAGAAGCGTAATTTCAATCTGTAGTAAATTTAACAATCCTAACTAATATTATAAATGCGAAAGTAAGTATGTTTGTTTGTTACCTTTTCATGCCTAAACCACTGAACCGATTATCCTGAAATTTGCATTGTAATTTGCATATATGTTGTCAGGTGTACAGAAACGGACTTATATATTAGTATATTACGACCTTTCATCCCCAAAAAAAGTACTGTTCCCGAGGAAAACAACAATTACGTTCTTATGATAATAGATGGCGCCACGTGTCTTTCGATATATGATTTGGAACAACAATAAAACAACACTAAACAAACAACAACCAAAAAAAATAAATAAAAGAACAAACAAAAAAAAAACAACAAAAAAAACTAAACAAAAAAATAGAAAAACACAAAAAAAAAACAAACAACAAATACAGCAACAAATATAGAAACTTTAATAGTGTGTTAAAGAGTTTTTTGACGTCAAACAACAAGCATTGTACAACCCGAATTGATTGTCAAATTCTAAATTAACGCGGGCAAAAGCTAGTATTAAATATTTTATAGACCTAGCTAGCGCAGACTATTTCTTTGCTTTTTAGTAGGTAAGCTTGTGTGAGCAGTGGTGGCCCAGAGGTATCGGCCCTAACTTACGAGTTGAGGCCGTGGCCCCGTGGGTTCGAATTCGAACCCTGGCAGGCGCTTTACTTTTTGTAAAAAAAATTAACACAATGCTCTCAAAACGGTGAAGGAAAACATCGTGAGGAAACCGGCATGTCCTAGAACCAAAAATTCGAAGACATGTGACACCTACCAACCCGCACTGGACCGGGTCGTGGTGGATTACAGCCCACTCCCTCTCACAGAGAGGAGGCCTGTGTCCCAGCAGTGGGAACATTATAGGCTGATTAAGTAAGTACGGCACGTTTTTAGGATTCCTTACCCAAAGGGTGCCAACGGGACGCTGTTACTAAGGCTCCGCGGTCCGTCCGTCTGTCACAGGGCTGTATCTTTTGAACTGTAATAGGTAGACACTTTCACAGAGTGTGTACTACTATTGTCGTCAAAAAAGAATAGGCCCGTTTTGACATTTGTGTCGATGGTCAATCGCGACGTAACTAGTGAAGTAACCATACGACTCGGTACTCGATACTCACGATAAATCGAATCAAGTTAAATGTCAAAACGGGCCTATTATTTTTTGACAACTTTATTTTTGGCAGCTACAACAACAAATGAAAAACATAAAATAAAGTTAAAAATTAAAGGGGGTTCCCATACAAGAGACGTGTAGTGTTAAATATTGTACAGTGGTACCCTTCGTGTGCGAGTCTGACTTGCACTTGGCCGCTTTTTGGGGTTTCGTAGCCAAATGGCAAAAACAGAACCTTTATAATTTCGTCATGTCCATCTGTCCGTCCGTCCGGCCGTCCGGAAGTCGCAGCCATTTTACTTGGAGACTTTTGGCTATTAAATATATATAAATATTATAATATATAAATATATATAAGGTGTATTCTGAGCACCGCTAAAAAATAGTAAGTATAATAAAATTAAAAAAAATATATTTGGTGTGGCACTCTCCATTCATGTAACGGGAGCGATAAAAATCCCAGAATTTAAAAGATTATGACTTTTCTAAGTGACTTTTTTATTTGATTCAATAAGTTGTAAGATACGGGATGTTTTCAGTTACAACCGCAGAATAACTTTGTTTTTCAATACAATCTTATTTTTGCGGTAACATCAATACCGCTTGCTAAAGTAGGTATTCATCCTAAGTACGGAACCATACGGAACCCTTCACTACTGTGCGTGGTCCGACACGCACTTCGCCGGATTATTATATAAGTTTTTATTTTTTGCAACTTAATAATGAGCTCATTTGTTTTTTTTTTAGGGCAGTTTTTGTGAAAACGATGTCGGAATTCCGTATCAGTGTATCTACCGGCAAAGATGGTTTTAAACTTTATTTTTTTTTGGAATGCTTTCGTTTGTTCAATAATTACTTATATTAAATAAAACTTACTTTTTTTTAGCAAGGAAAGCCAAGTTACAGAAATTAATTACGAGTTCCATAAACTATGCCCTTGTTTCAAACCAAGTCCTTCCAAAGATACGGCAAATGTGTCCATACAGTGTCGGGATATAAATGGTAAAATACGTCTGACAAGCAAAACCCCGGAAGAAGAGAATTTACGTTTTGTCAATGTAGGAGAAAAGAAAGACGAAAATAAATCTGCTATCTTCCAACAATTAATACTAAACCGAAACATTCAAGTGTTCCTGCAAGTGGAGCAGTTCTCGAAGCAAAGGCCTATCATCCTTTCTCGCCAACAATACAACAAGGTGAAGAAAACGATCCAAAAGACCATAAGTATAAAGAAAAGTAGTCACAGTAAACGAAAATCATTGATAGCAAAGCGTGAGAGTAGTGAAATATCTATCGGAGAAGTAAGAACTAAAACGGTTAAGGACGTTGCCGTTGACTCGCCTCAACCAAGGGTTAAAGACACTGAGTCGCCTCAAAGAATGGCCAAGGACCAGAGTCCACCAACAACAGAACCAAGCAAGGAATCAAAACATGAAGCAGCAGCACAAACGGATCCCCTTCCCTGCAATATAAAAAATTGTAGACATTTGGCTAAAATTGAACGGAGAAACAAAACTCTTAAACCGAAAGCAAATATCGATACAACAGGCGACTACTCCTCAGACGAAAGCCCTGATCGTGGCGAGGCTAAACCAAAGAAAATAAAGAAATATAAGAAAAAACAAGACACAGAACCACAAACTAAACATCATTCGGAATATGTTATAGAGCGAGATATACGAGTAGGAATAGGAAAGGCGGATGACATAGAACGATTAAGTCGAACGAAAGACTGTTCTATATGCTGCCTATGCGAAGATGCCGAACGGAACGAAACTGAAGTTAAAACTTATGTTTTATTTAATGCTGAAAATACACGAGACAAATTGAAAGACGCTGAAGAAGCAGAGTATGTTGCCCATACTAGAAAGACAATGTCTTCGGTGGAAATACGATACGCAAGTGTTGCTTTTATGAAGCAGGTAGCATATTCGTCGACGGATGTAGGAGTCCTGTCCGACTCGAGTACAGGTCATTTGAACTCATTCCATACCATATTCAGAGGTGGGTATTAGAAATTCTACTTTTGGACAAAGGCCCTCCCCTAACAGCTTTTTAAACACTGGCCTTTTTCTGCGCGTAAATACCTTTGTGCACTCGTATACGCGCGCTTTTGTCATACGGGGCCGTGCACGAAATCGTTTGATTTTGATAAATTTTGTTCATTGTTTGGGTGAAAGGGAAAAAGAATTTAAACAAAATGATTTATGATTTGTAAAGTCGAGTTCTTTGTGTTGCATGTGGCGGAAAGGATTTTTTCAAATAAAATAAGAATTCTTGGAAAATACGTAACAGGTTTTCCGAAAAATTACGCGAGAGTGACGTTTTTATCTTTTTACAAGAAACTACTTTTGAGTTTGAACATTAAAAAATATCATAAACATCATTATATGGTCTACTTGCACGTGGCGGGACCACATTTTTAACTTCCATACGAATTATAGCAGATTTTTTTTTTTTAATAACGCAATTGTTGGAAAAGTTCTAGACAAATAAGTATTTTTTTCTATTATTTAAAAACACTGATAAGAAATTTAAAAAATTACTTATTAATCTTAAGCAAACCATTTATTAGAATCTAAAATGTATTGTTTATGTAAACAATAACTTAATTTCGTAAATAAAAGGCAAAGTGAACTATATTTTCGAGAGCGCAAAAATGATGAAACTATTAACAGGTGCTGTGACTGACACGAATGGGTTAGCACCACGAAAACTGTACTTTTATAGTTACACAGACTATTAATTCAAGCTTTGTCACAATTAGATATAGTTATATTGTTGGATCGCTCAGATTCTTCCGAATTTGATTGACTGCGAGTCCGCGGCATTTTGCAAAACACAAGTACCTACGTAAAGTTTTCACTTGACGAACTTTTTGCAAAACTAACGAGAAAGTTTGATCCACATAACAAAAACACTGAAACAAACGTTGGGTGCCAAGATGTAGTCGGGGTGAGTCAGTTTAGAGTAAAAGGGTTTTGTTATTGGCATAAACTTTAATAAAACTGTAAAAATAATATAACTTATAACATCAGTATGACACGAGAGTTAGAATTCCAATGTCGCCACACTTATCGAATAATGTTCAACTATACTCATAAGTACCAACCTAACATTAGCCAATCAGTGGCCGGTACTCGCGCCGGGTACGCTATTATAGGTCGGCGCGAGGCGCATGCGCGAAGGTGCGTTCGAAAACGCACTATGGTAAATATCGTGCTGGCAACTTGTGTCGACTAATGCGATCAGGGAGACGTTTAGTTACATCCGCTATAATAAGATATTCATGAAATAGGGTTTTTTTCGTGCATGGAGCCTGAGCGTAGATGCGCTTATAAGCTTGTATTGTATTGAATCTATGTATAATGCTACCTATCTTTTGAGTCAAAACGCGATGTACAAGCATTCGGTATCGGTATTCTGAAGCGCGAAATGAAGCGAGGTCATAAAAGTAGTGGGCAGACATCTGCCTTGGAAGAACATCTTACTAGCTTTGTCTAAATATTACGATAGACGTTTGAGAAAATTGGATGATCAGCCCTTTGTATACAAGTATACCTAATAAATTGTATGTCCTTACATATTACAAATTATTCTCAACTTTTAAATGATACATTTTCAAACTTATTCCCATTAATTAGGTGTAGTTTATGGGAATAAGTTAATGTAATAGTAAGTCGGTAATCAAAGGTGACGAGTTATTTTAAGGTTGTCTAAAATAACCCGTTACTTGTAATTTTTAATTAGGTATCTTTATCTATCTCTCTATCTATTCTTATCTATTATCTTTTCTTTCTTCTTCTTTATCTATTTTTAATTAGGTATCTTTATCTATCTAGTGTATCTATTTAGGTGTATTTTTTGTTTTTCAGGACATAGAAAATGCGCAACACCAAATCTAGGAACTTCAGCCTACTCATTATGTTCAGAAGATGTGCACAAATCAGAAAATAAATGTGCTAAGTTGGAGCCGCAAGATTCGAAACCCAAGAAGCCGTTTTTGAGGAGACTTATGTCGTGCTTAGTCATGAGATCGACCAGAAACTCAGAGCTAAAACTACCGATTGGACCCCCACCTGATCTGCCAAGCGTCAATAGTTCTATTGATTCATATCACATCAGTACTTCACTTGGTGTTAGTATTTTATTAATAATTTGCATTAAGTACAGTTCAATTTGATACTTATAAAATACTAGCGTTGTCCCGCCCGCGTGGATGTCAGAAAAAAAATACGTTCGTCTGTACTTTTTTTTTTTCTATTTATGTTCACCGATTTCTCCGTCAATTGTGAACCGATTTAGAAAATTCTTTTTTTTTTAAAGGGTATGCTCACCCATTGGCGCCAAGTCAGAATCGGATGAGGGAATCCCATGGAAATCTAGGGAAATCCTCCAATTTTATAGGCACACGTGCATTTGCTCTCGGAAATGGCCCTATGGCCAAGAGGGCCATGGTCTGGGGTGGCAGGCTGCGAAGGGCGGCGCAAGTCACACCTCGCAGCTCAGACTGGTTAGATTTTTTGACCAAGAATACAAGGAGTATTCTTGGTCAAAAAATCTAACCAATCTGAGACGGGATTTTCGGGTTCGCTTCGCTGGCTCTTGAGTCTTAATATTTTCTTTATTTTTTGAGGCTTCTAAGGATAGGACGACAAAGTAATTTCCATATCTGTATGAATGGTCAAAAGAAAACCTAACCTTTTCGAGGCGGGGTGCTTACATTTTCGAGCCCGCTTCGCTCACTCTTCTATCCTAGTCTCTTAAATATTCTGAAGCTTTTTAAACATAAGTCGAAAAAATCCTTTCAATAAGAATCTGTTCAAATCGTAAAACAAAAATTTAACGTATTACGAGGCGGGGTGCCAAAATTTTCCGAACTCGCTGCGCTCGCGCTTTAATCCTAAATTATTGAATAAGTTGACAATGAAAACTTCTCTATCTGCATGATTAGTCAAAAAAAAATATAATCTAACCGAGCTGCTAAAATTTTCGACTTCGCTTTGCTCGCTCTAAAACCATTAATACTCTAAATTCTCAATCTTTTATGCATTAGTCAACAAAAAAAAACAATCCAGGGTGCCAAATCTTAAAATACGCCACCTGAAAGTAGGTACTAACCCAGCTAGCAAAAAATAATCTTACAAATATCCCAAGACCACATATTTTTCAGTCTTATATCACACTTATAGACACTTATAAGTGTGGATTTGGGCGCACTTTATAAGTATATTCACCCTTACAATTGCCTTGTAATGGTCTCGCGAAGTGTATTTTCAAACTTACAAAACTCTTGCTGATGCTTTTATAATGACAAACAAACTAAAAAGTGACTTACAGTGGCACGCTTTAAGGGCAAATAACCTTAAAGTCCTCTTACTAATGCTATTTTAAGTGTAATATCGCTAGTAGTCCCTTTCTGATCCCCTAATAAGAGTGTAATCACAAACCTGCTTTGAAACTTTTGCGAAAATAATAAGTATTACTTATCATATTTTATTTCACTTTCCTACAAAACGCTAGTGTATATATTTTCTAATTTCTCACTCACGTATTTGTCACGCACTATATGCGATTATTAGGTTACGAAGTAGTTTTTCTCAAGTAATTTGAAAATTGAATAACAATATTATCACGGGCCTTTTTAAAAATTTGTCTTTTATTATAAATTATTTTAATAATTTGTGAAATAATATCAAAATGTATTACGACCAACCACAACTCATAAGTGCTTTATCGGAATAATATAAGTCCAGTACTCTTGTGTAAGGTTTATATAAAACTAGAGACAATTTCTGGAGTCAGACATAACAAAGAAAATAAATAACCCTTATTAGAGAATTGTTTAAGAAACTTGTAGGACTTTTATAGTGCTACTACTCTTTTATAAGTCTTAGGTGAGATAGTTATATAGAAGTCTAATAAAACACTTAGTAAAGTCACCTAAGATTGAATGTACTTATAAAAAGTATTAATTAAGAATTAAAGACAATTAAACTTGTAAAAGGCGCTTATAATGCCACTGCTCTTATTAATATTATAAAACGTTTTCTTATACACGTCCTTATGGATATCTTACAAGTATGAATGCTCTTAAAACTTAAATAGACTTATAAAATAGCACTATTAGAGTTTCTGGCTTAATCAGAACACAAATAATCCTTATATGAAATCATAGCTCTTACAGGCTTTTGTTTGTAAGGGTACTTAGGGTTTCTGGCTTAATCACAACACTTGTAAACCTTGTATGAAACCATAGTTCTTACAAGTTTTCTTTGTAAGGGTATTTTGCTAGCTGTAAGTATTTGTTTCTTTCAGGCTGTGGAAGTAAGTTCATCGATCTACGACACGTCGGCGTCCTTCTACAGCAACCACACAATCCTTCCAATAAACAGCAAAATAAAAAGAGGATTCTTTAGCTCAGTAAGAGGTTTCCTCACCAACCGGAAAAGCTGATGCTGTAATGTTTTTATGAGTTTTTATTTTGATACTTTGTCACACATGAATGAACTCGTATTCTTCAATGTGGTTGTCTACAGTTTTATTATAAAAAGTATATTTATAGACTTTCTTATTATATTGTTTTCTTTAACTTTAATTTAATTAATTAACCAGTGCACAATGGTTCCCTAGTAGGGATCGTATAATCCCGTTGTCCCCGTACGCCGTGTCCCCGTCCTACGGGGACAGCGGTACCTACTTCAATTAAATATTTAAAAATACTTCCCGTTGTCGGTGGTTTGGTTTTACATTCAAAAATATGTTTCTAGCACTCGCCGGCCGGTGCCGCGGCACCGCTCGCTTCGCTCGGCTCGTGCGTTGTGTGGTCACAGTTCTAACCTAACCTAACCTAGCTGTTTCGATTTAAAAAAGGTTTACTTCGTACGATAAGGGGACAACAGGAAATAAATTTAATCACGTCCCGCTGTCCCCGTGACGGGGATATGGCAAACGGGGACAACGGGAATACACTGTAGGGATCAATATAAATAAAATATTGAAGTGGGTAGATCCAAAATTTTAAGTCACGTAATAGTTTAAGTTTCGATACAATTAAATATTATCATTTCCATTTTGTTGTTGAAAGTCGTAACAATGAACTTTGCGTAATTAGCGTTATCAGAAAGTCATCAAGAGACAGATTATTTATTGACTTTAGGTAATTAGTTCTAATAATTATTCTGTAATGGATATTCAAGACCAAGATAAACTAATCTCTCATTGTACGGAAACCCTATAAAATGCGAGATCAGCTTATACTGGAAATGTATAGCTTGATCTGTAGCCGTGTGTACATGTTTTCTAAGTATTTGATAGACATTGTCTAAAAGAGTAAAAACAAGAAAATATGGGGCTGCTATTGCTATTGTATACTACACTCGCGAGCACTAAACTGGAATCACTTCATCTCTCGCGTTGTTCAAGACAATAATTTTTTACAATTTCTATGCAATGAGCTGTGGATTGTGGTATATCACCTGAAAGGTAGCTTTCAAATGATATCAATAAGATTTCAAATTAATTAAAGAGAATTATTGCAATAGGTCGAAGTTGTGGTCGTCTAAATGAATAGGAAGTAATATGAAAAGATAATTTTTTTATTTACAATTTATGTTATTTAACCCTTAATATTTTGTGTTACCCTGGCCCTAATGACTGCCTGTAAACGGTTTTTCATTGACCGAATGAGTTTCCTGATGGAATCCTGTGGGATTATCTGCCACTCTTCGACTAAAGCAGTTTTCAGGTCTTCTATTGACGCTGGTGCTGGATATCTTCCTCGTACCCGCCTTTTTAGGTCGTCCCATATATGTTCAATCGGATTTAAGTCAGGGCTGAGGGCTGGCCAGTCTAGTGTGGGAATCCCAACTTCTACAAGGTACTGACTAGTCACTGCAGCGGTGTGGCAGCGGGCATTATCGTGCATTAGCAGGAAATCTCATGGCCTAGCAGAATGTCGTTGATGTATCTTTCTGCGGTTAGCCTCCCTCCCCAACCTCCACCAGGTACGAATATCAACTCCGTTTTTGCGTCAATAGATATCCCCGCCCACATCATACAGGACCCACCCCCGTATGCCACTGTTTCCGCAAAACAGCAATGTGCTAATCGCTCCCCCGGTCTCCTATAGACTCTCTGTCGACGGTCGCTACCATGATGTTGGCACATCCTGGATTCGTCCGAGAACAGGACTCGCCTCCAGTGCTCGATATCCCAATCTAAGTGAAACGGCTGTGCTGCTGGGGAGTTTGTTGCGCCACTTCTTCCCAGCTAAAGCACTATTAGGAAGTGGTGAAGGGTGGGCGCGACTGTCTCATGTAATTTTTGACTTTTGATTGATTGATTGTTTGAGTTTGAATTAGTTTTATAATTTCGGTCAAGAAAATCTTCTGTCAAGTCGTATTCCTGTATACCCTGCAACAGGTTTGAGGCCAAAGCAGTAAAAAATTCTGTCATATTCTGAGTGGAATCAAACTCAAACTCGAAAGCATTTATTTCAAATAAACCAATTACAGGTACTTTTGAACTGTCAAGGGGTCGGTCAGTCAGGGAGACGAAGCTAGTTGCCCATTCCAAAGCATAGTAGGTTCCTATGGAGAAGAACGGGCAAGAAACTCCACGGACACTCTTTTTAATCAAAATATTGTTACAAAGTATTGGTTACATCATTCATGTTGAAATTATACATGTGATGATGTGAGAACAATGTAGATAGACGTGCCCGTTAAAAGCGTCCGTAATAACAAGTTTAAAACGAAAAAAAAAAACAATTAAAATAAGCCGTGGCAGCTAAGAAATTACCAGTTCCTACTGACGGCGCCCGTTCACGAACATGACGTATGGATCAGCACCATTTTGCTCAACCATTTTGATGGGAAAGCCGTCCCATACATTTGCGTCGAGTAGATATTGAAAGAAGAACGGTCCTTTGTGACCCAGACCCAACACGAAAGAGACATATCTCAGCTTTTTTGTTATTTTAAGTATAGCTAATTTATATTAGAAATCAATGGCTAACACCAAAATATGTTTATGTTCAGGCGTTATACAAAAAAATACTGTTTATATCTATTTACCTTCAAAATTCTTAATTGTATGCAACTCAATCACGATACAATAATTATGGAATTATCCAAGTGACCTGTACGTCTACCATGAGTTGTTATCGAAAAATTACTCGCTAGCGTTAAACTCGCTAGCGTATTAACGTGGATGAAATAGATTTCTCCGCTTGCACCATGAGTTTTACGGAGTCTAACGCAGAAACGCAGGCGTTAAGGTAAGCTCGATAGATCGTGTCGTATAGCTAACTTCACTCCTTATGTTTGTTTCTTTCTTTCTCACTAATATGAAGAGTGAACGGCTCATATACATCCGAATACAGGGGGCCTAAAATGGACGCTTTCGCAGAATCATATTATGATCTGCGTACAATTCATAACCCGCAATTCATCTGTTTGACAGTTGTGTATGGAGTTTCGTAAAATGGTCCACAAATTAAGAATTAATATAGTGAAGTCTAATGTTAAATAGCAGCTGTCAAACAGATGGATTGCGGGCTGTATGAATTGCACGCATGATTCTGCCAAAGCGTCCATTTTAGTCTCCCTGTATTACAGTAAACATTGTTGTAAGTTGTCGGTTCATGGACTTATGACATTAATTTAGTAGTTGTTGAATTTTTAATCCTTATAATATTTCACGTCATCAATTAAATTTGGAATTTTGTTGACGCTGTGTGCGCCGCAGCGTTTTTGACTTAAATTAAAATAAGTTTTCAAAAATAGAATATGTAATACAATGAGGACCAGTGGGTCACAATTTAGTATAAGTAGTGTATAGAGAACTGAAAATTATTATTATAGTTCTATGGCCTCTTTGTGTTGACTTCAAACCCGTACCTAACATTATTCAATAATAAGCACAAATCTTCAAATGCTTCTCTAGAGAGCCTAAGTTGGCCACTAACATATTTCATGCTAAATAAGCTCTTCCCGACATTATTTTGACTTTAATAGACTCAAAACGTGTATAATTTGAATGTAAACAGATGTTTCACACCTCAAAATGCTAGTGAGCTACGTAACTACTATCGCAAGCGTATTTTTCGATAGCGTCTGTCGAATTAGTGACTCATGGTGCCGTTTTGTATGCTGACAGCTGAAAAATGTTAGCGACAATATATTACTTTCCTCTATGTTAGCGACTATCGAATAGATTACGTTAGGTTTCTTACCTATCGAAATCTGTAGTGTTCATGGTACGTATTTTAATTCTTGCTGTGACCGCAAGGGGCGCTGTACAATATTTCATACATATGATTTACGGAGACGCTAGCGAGTTTTGGCTGTGTTAACTCATGGTAGAGGTACTGGTGATGGAGCTGGTTTATGTAACAATTTAGATAGCATGATTTGTTACTGTTACTGGGTTACCTAAGCCGCAGCTGGTATTGAAAATTAAGATTAGAAGATTATTATCTGATATTATAATAATATACTACTTAAAATAAAGGCACTAAATAAGACGCCCGTATATTGTGATCCACCAGGAACATTTTAGCTCTAATGGAGCTAGAAGCTGATGACTGTCTATTTTTTGTGTTGTAAGTATCTAAATTGGCGTCGTTTTAAATAGATATAATTGCTATTCACAAAAAAAATAAATTGCGTATCTAACCAAAATCAAATGGCAATTTATAGGTGTTAGCCACTGATATTCAGTAAAGTGTTAATTTATTTCTGTTATATTTAATATGAGATACGTTCCTTTTGTGTCGGGCCTGGGTAAATCTCCTAAGGACCGTGACCGTTCTTCTTTAACAATTTCGACCTGAATATAATTATTGATGGTGCGAGCTATGGGTTACTTTCTTTTTAGGGTTCCGTAACCAAAGGGTAAAACGGGAACCCTATTATTAGGGCTCCGCTGTCCGTCCGTCTGTCTGTCTGTCTGTCCGTCTGTCACCAGGCTGTATCCCATGAACCATGATAGACAGTTGAAATTTTCACATTATGATGTATTTTCGTTGCCACTATAACAAATAATAAAAAATTTAAGGGGGGCGCCCATACAACAAACCCGATTTTTGTAGATAATGGTACGGAAGTCAGTATCGTCGACAAAATTTGTCTCCTGTACAAAATAATTTTTTGTTTTTTTTGGGTGAGAAATTATCAAATTACTTCTCCCGCTCTGGGCGGAGCGGGAGGGCGTGTCAGTCTAAAACCCACCCGTGTTCCTTCCGTTGCCTGTGTGCCAGGGCTACGATAACCCTTTCGGAGAAACTCGCAACCCTGGCAGGTGTACACACGCCAGCAGGTCAACCTACCCGAAACTGTCAAATTTTCCCAATCAACCTTGAACCTTACGCTGTAGGGATAAAGTTGAAAATCTATTAAAGAAATTTGACAGATTGTAGTAGCTTGATGTGCTGGCGTCTGTACAACATCGCCGACTGTATACTGATAGATGATGAAGATGGCGTCGGAGTGACTCGAAAAGATTGTGATGACGATGGAATTGATGGAAAAAGAGATGAAGGAGATGACAAAGACATTTGTGAAATTTCGTCCTATAGCTGAGGCAGATTCGCCTGAAGTTGTTTTTTGTTTTAGATCAAGTATTCATGTTATTCCCACGAGTAGCTAGGGACTTAAAAAGTCGACCACAGCAGAGCCCTGCGTCCACTGTAGTAGGTAGATGCGTTACCTGCGCTCAATAATGACAAGTGTTTAAAATTTCTTACCACAAATACATGTTTAAATTTAAACAACGTCTAAACATTGTCTAACCCTAAACAACGGCTAAACATGGTTTTGTGGTATCAATTTTGATAAACAACTACTAAACTCGTGTCTAAGGCGTCTCTATGTTTTTTGTGGTAAGATGTTTATGCTCTTAGAAATCACTTGAGACGTTTTTTTGTTTACATTGGCGACAGAGGCAATAAATCTGGCGGCCATTCTTGCGGCCATTATGATAGGGGTCGGTACCTGTACCCACAGAGTACATTGCCTGTACCTGAGCGTTTTGACGTTTGTTATGTCATAGGATCTGACAGGACAAGTTTTGTCTAAATAAAGACTTGGCTAAAACGTCCCAGCAACCAGGCCATTAAAATATTATTTAAAAAAAAACTAACTAACCTCAAAATCTGAAGTTTGTTTTGTGAATCTTGCTTGCGATGTTTTGAATTCAAATATTTTGAGATTATTTGATAACTCATTTTAAATAAATATGGCTCTAATAAGACGGTGCATGCCGCTTTTTGCGAAGATTGTTAAAGTTCACCCCGTAACCACGCAAGGTCAGTTCAGTTTTACATCGTAAGTTCGTGTTACTTAACATTTTTATTTATGAAATTTTATCATTTAATTGATGTATTTTAGCTCAAAAGATACATCGATGGGTGGCTCCAACACTGGCGGAACTCAAACGTCGCGAAGACAGGGTCGGTGGGAAGAAGATCAACCCAAGAAATACTTTTCTCGAATGGAACTTAGAAGCTGAACTATACGCGTTTGCTCAGCGATTAAATGAAGATTTTGATTCTGACTTGCTACTGCAGGCATTCACAGACAGATCTTACGTTATAAAGGAAGAGATGAAACAAAAAGAAATGGAGTTTGATATAAAAATGAAGGACAACAGGGAGCTAGTAGAAATAGGTAAAATAATCTTAAAAACTTTACTATAAACAGAAATTCTGTCGAGACATAAATATCCGTACATTTTTCCGGACATAAAATGTCCTGCATACTATTTGTGAAACTCTACCAAAGTTGTAAAAGTAATTTATCTCATGAACATTTATTTAACATGATACTTGTGATGATTCTTATTGCAATAGTAATACACAATAATTACAATACCAGGCTCGTTTTTCAAATAAGTTATTTTTATTTTCAGGAGATCAGTTCATAAATGCTTATATTCAGAACTATCTAGAGACAGTGCTGCCAAAATTCCCCATAGAAGGTGTGAAGGGAGTCCGAAGGTTCCTTACCAGTGAGGCCACACTAGCAAATATATCCCTACATTTAGGCACCAAAGATATTATTCTAGCTGCTGTAAGTATTTACACAGTTAACACTTATTAATCTGGCTAGGCAGGCAATGTTGAGGCCGAACAGCGCCGTCTGCCACTCCAGTCAGCTGTTGCACGCCTCTATGTACGGCTGCCTGTGATATGTTGGCTTGCAGGTTGGTACTCTTGACACAAAACGTGGCACTTTAAAGCTTAACACGCAAACAGATCCCTGAATCGAAAAATGGTCTTCACAGACCCTCAATATTTTGAATGACCTATCCAACGATACCCCATATCATAGGATAGATGAGAAAAAAATATCATCCCCACTTTACGTCTAATTTATAATTTTACCTCAAAATTTTTTTTTTGTATGTTTTATTTTACCACTTTGTTGGCATGATTAATATGTATGGCCATGCCAAATTACAGCTTTCTATACTCCATTTGAAATAAGAAAATGTAAATAAATCTTTTTCACAGTCCGTTCAACCAGTTTAGACTTCTATTCCTTAGTCATAAGGATGGCAATAAGAGCATAAATGTGGTTACAATACCAACTGTTTATTTCAGCTGCCATTTGTCATGCCACCAACGCAATAGAAGTTTTAATCGGTTAAACGGACTGTAAAAAAGATTTATTTAAATGTCTAATCTTATTTCAAATGGAGTATAGTACTAAAAGTCTCTGAGCTAACCCGGGAACAGACAGCTGGACATGGCGAAACTATAAAGGTTCCTTCTTGATTACGGAACCCTAAAAATGTATTAATCTTTATAGCTTTTCTTGCAAAATTAGTATTTCAAACAAAGAATTGCATTATTGCTTTCTATGTGGAAAATGGTTGGTGCTATAAGTAATCTTATCCAATGATTGACTTTGTTCCATTGATTTTCGTACCAAGCGCCAAGCGGTATTGTATTACCCAGCAACTGGGTTGTGGAGGCAGTCGCTCCATGTAAAATACTGGTATTCAGCTGCATCTGGTTAGACTGGAAGCCGACTCCAACGTGGTTGGGAAAAGGCTGAGCCGATGATGAACAATGATGAATTAGTCACTTTTATGGCGCAAAGATGTGTCCACTGGTCCAATTGATATACAGGGTGATTGGAAGATGGGTGCAAAGCTTTAAGGCGAAGATAGTACAGACAATTTAGAACCATTTAAGCCATGGTTGTCTTAGACGAAGTCTTACCAAATATTTTTAACCAAATTTTTAAGTTTTTTTTCGGAAATTCTCAAAATTTAATGTAAACTGCATAATTAGAAGACGGGGCCGTGCTTGTATTAGGAATCACGGCCGTCATTTTGAACATGAAAAATAAATCATTTCAATTCAAATGTTGTTTTAATTAGTCTGCCTAAAATAAAAAATTTCTCCCTCAAATTGGTTTGTAGGCCCTAATTTCAATAATTTGTAAGATATCCGCATAAATGATACCTCAAAAGAAAGAGCGATTATCAAGCATGTCTTTAAGCAATGTTTAAAAGACGTATTGTACAATTTTTTTATTTTTTCTGAGCTTTAAATATCTGTAAAAAAAATGTCTAATGACACAGAAGCCTAAAACATGTTTTGCTTGGTAGGTATGAATTTTTTATTTATTTAATTAAAGTAATGTGTAAACATTACTTTAATTAAATAAATAAAAAATTCATTCATTTATCATTCAATTTGGCCATAATTATGCAGTTTACATTAAATTTTGAGAATTTCCGAAAAAAAACTTAAAAATTTGGTTAAAAAAAAATGGTAAGACTTCGTCTAAGACAACCATGGCTTAAATGGTTCTAAATTGTCTATACTATCTTCACCTTAAAGCTTTGCACCCATCTTCCAATCACCCTGTATTATTCTAGTCTTATGAGTAATTTAATTTATTTTATTTCTAGGAATATCCAGTAGACAACTTCATTTTAGCAAATACATTCAAGGCTGTGGTCGGTGCATTATTAGACTCTTCAGGAGAAGAGAGAGCTGCGAACTTTGTTAGAGACTTTGTTATCACACAGTTACAAGGTTCGTTGTCTAATAGAGCTTAATGATTATAATGATTATGTTATAGTAACATGCATGTTCCGTTTGGTGCCGGACGTAAAGAATAGCACCATCCCATTTCTTCCCGTGGGTATCGTAAAAGGCGACTAAGGGACTTACCTACTAGAGAAAAACCATACTGCGATCGCCAACCCGCCTGCCAAGCGTGGCGATTATGGCAAATCCCCCCCTCCCCCACCCCTTTTTCGGGGGAGGCCTATGTCCAACAGTGGATGTCTCGGCTGAAATGAGGAAATGATAAACATGCAGAACAAAGAATTTTTGAGTTTTTACTGTTTTTATGATCAACAAAACTAAAAACCAATTTTATGTTAAGCTTTGGTCTGACTGAGGTGTCCCGCGCAGGATGTGGAACGAATTTCGCGCGTGCCGATTGTATCAACTTGTCTGGATGTGTTCAAATTGGCGCGTATAGTCGCGTGACTTCTTTATCACGTGGTCGCGTCCCGCGCGGGATTCGGATGTTTTACTAGACCGTGATAACAAGAACAAGCATGCTTCTAGGAACGAAATTTAAATAAACCATGTTTATAAAAAAACCCGGCCAAGTGCGAGTTGGACTCGCACACGAAGGATTCCGTACAACGGTACAATATTTTTTATTACGTCTCTTGTATGGGGACCCCACTTAATTTTTTTTTTTTAACCATGCCCCCACACTAGGATTTTCTTCTGTTTTGTGGGAGCGTTTACAAACATTTAAACTCACATACACAAACAGCCAGACCCGGAACAACTACTTGTAGTTCATACAAATATTTGTTACGTGCGGGAATCGAACCCGCGACACGCAGCGCAGCAGTCAATCGCTTAACCATTGCGCCAACCGTGCCGTCAAACGCGTATTTTTTTATTATAGCGGCAATAGAAATACACAATCTGCGAAAATTTCAACTGTCTACCTAATACGGATCATGAAATACAGCCCGCTGACGCTTAGTAATTTTTTAGGGTTCTGTTTGGCACCGTTATGGTACGGAACCCTAAAAACCACAACTAATAATTTGACTGCCAATGTTTCAGGTCAAGATGTCAATGAGTACCTACCGATAGAAGATCCATGGTCAATGCTGACAAGAATAGTGCAGAAGGATGGTGGTCAAATAGAACCCCGGCTAATTGGCGAGACTGGCAGGAACACCTTGCTGGCTTGCTACAGGGTCGGTCTTTATGTAGACAAGAAAATTGTGTCTTCCGGTGAATTTTTTTTTAACGTTGCCCTATACTAGGAATTACTCCTGTTTTGTGGGTGCATTTACAAACATTTGAACTTACATACACAAACAGCCAGACCCGGAATAACTACTTGCAGGTCATACAATAATTTGTTCCGTGCGGGAATCGAACCCGCGACACGCAGCGCAGCAGTCAATCGCTTAACCACTGCGCCAACCGTGCCGTCAAACGCGTATTTTTTTATTATAGCGGCAATAGAAATACACAATCTGCGAAAATTTCAACTGTCTACCTAATACATGAAATACAGCCCGCTGACGCTTAGTAATTTTTTAGGGTTCTGGTTGGCACACACATTAATAGTTCTTGATTATTTGAAATACAACAACAATAATATTATTAACTAGCTGCCCGAGACGAATTCGTTCGCGTGGTGTCCTATCCCTAAAACTACGCGGGCGTATGCAGAAAAACTCACCAGTTTCATCAAAATCGGTCCAGCCTTTTCGGAGTCCATAGAGAACAAACAAACAATCAGTGATTTTTATTCATATAGATAGATACAACAATATTTAACACCGTAGCAGATGTCATTTTTGTAGCTGTGTAAAAGCAGTTTTTGACTATTTGAAATAGGCATTATATGTTTGTAAGGATTGATTATTAACCGTGAATCGAAAAATTGATGTTATCAAGATTTAGTAGAATTTAAAAATTTGCCTTGACTAAAACCAATATAATATTAACTTATCATAACTATACTAATATTAGAAAGAGGTAAAATTTGTTTGTAAGTTTGTATGTAGGGGGTAATCTCCCGAACTGATGATCCAATTCTAAAGTTTTTGTCCTTGGTACCAAGCTACATTATTCCAGAGTGCTATAGGCTAAAAATCACATTTATAACATGTGTATTAGCCGAGTTATCACAATGTTTGTCTAGCAAGTCGGAAAGAAATGGCTCTTAAAACAGAATGTTTTGCATGCGCTGCCTAAACAGTTGTTTATAATACTTTATACTAGGGTAGGTAGGTAGGGTAGAGTAGGTAGGGTAGAGTAGGTAGGTAGGTAGGGTAGATACTTAGCGCTACCCGTGCGAAGCCGGGCCGGGTAAAGCTTTTTTTCAATATAAGAGTATATTGAAAATAAGATCTCACTAGACTAGCTACTATTATTACCACAGTATGCATATGCTATTTTAATTTATTATGTAGTTCACTCAACTATGAGATAATACGATTGGATTCTATCAATCATTTCCTTATTTTCTGTTGTAGTACATCCCTTTGTGCATGTTACTTATTCAATTCTCTAAACTTCCCCTGACCTTATTTTATCAATGAACACCTGTAATTTGCCATAACTGGTGTATTTTTTGCACAGAATCAGATTCTCTATAAAAGTTTCAACATTCCAGGTTTCGGCGAATCAGTAGCGATCGCAAAGGAGATGGCCGCAAGGGAAGCACTCAAGAAGATCTTCGGTACTGAAGACACCATGAAACCAATCAACTTCAAACTAGAGGGCATACCCAAGCCAACCTCGCAAACGCGCTACCAGATATCTGCCAGTTGAATTAGAGCTTTATTGTAATGTAGAATTAGGATTAAAGTTGTATATTATTTAATTTGTTTGTTTCATTTATTGAGAATGGTAGTAGCTCATACAGCTCATAGTTCAGGTCTCATAAGAAAGTGGTGTTTTCATTTAACGGCCACAAAATGACTGAAAGTTTGACTTTGATTCCAAAAAACACTCTGAAAACAGTGAAACAAGGACTATTCGAAATAGGCATGAAGAAATAGTCAAACAAGATCATTTAAAAATAAGCTATGAAACGATACAAATACGTAAAATATAACAATCTTTATTAAATCCGACATTTTCCTTACAAAAGTTAAGATTACAAACATTTACAACTTAAATAAAATTTTCCTAATAACAACATTTAACACTGATCATTAAAAGTAATCATATAAACAATCTGTAGCTTTTTCTAACAATTAAACTGTTAAAAATGTCACATGCACAGTATAATGGATTACAGAAGAAATGAAAGAAAACTTAGTGGAGGTCTCTAAACAAGAAAAAAAGAGTTCAATCACGATAAGATACGAGTATAGATAACTGGAAAGAAAGAAAGAAGAAAAGATATTCTCTAGAAGTGTGACTTAAAATTACACAATCAATTCTATTCAAACATAAAACGCCAACCCACACCGGTGGACGGCGAGGAACGGCATCGAGGAGGATTTGCCTAGGAGTATCCCACAGTATGCCGGCAGCATCCCGTGCCATGCCGGCAGCATCCCGAGGCATGCCGGCAGAATCCCGCGGCATGCCGGCAGTATCCCGCGGTGTGCCACGGGGGAAATACGGAGTGCACTGCCTCTCCCTGTGATCGTATCCTAGCGGACTCCGGTGCATACCGTCGCGGTGTTCTCTAGCGTGTTCTTCAATACCACAGAGAGAAATTCCCTTTGATGCTCCGTGGTCGGTCTCTGAGCTTTAGAATCTATATCTTGTTACCATTAGATATGTACAAATTTACGTTGGTCAATTTAAAATATTTTGCCCCGCCGCGCCGTCACCGATGTGCGCTGGCCTTAATTCATTCTATAGAAAAAGAAGACAAATTGCGCCAACCCCAAATAAATTGGTATAAGGATAAGATGATAATGAGGATGATTAATTCATTCTATAGTACTAACAGTTCAACAGTGATAAAAATTTCAAGGCACTTCATTACAATATCAACATTAATCAACACTCAAATTCATTCATCCCGGAGCCGAGTCCATGATCAGGTTGCCATGTTTGTCCTTCATACGCACGCGTCCAGTCGCGTAGCGTGTTTCAGACGTCCCGTCGTTGTAGACTAGCTTCACTGTGCCATCGGGGAATTCGCGACGCTGGAAAGAGATTATAAATTTTATGATATTCAAAGGTTGAATTGATTATTCAAGTGTGGAGAATAGTTTCCATTTAGCACTATAGTAGGTATACTCGCTCTCAAAAAAATGTGGAGGGAAATTCATAATTCGAACGACGGTATTTTTAAAAACATAACATCACGCCTGCAATCCCCAAAGGGTTAGGCAGAGGTGTACCTATAGTACGGTATGTTTACTTGTAAATAATCATATTTTTTTAAATTATTATAATCTAAAAAAAAAAAATTATGTTCGCCACATTATGGTGAGTGGCAGTTCTCCTGGTTCTTACCAGGAGAACTTAACAATTAAAGTCCCTTCATCGGCAAAGCAATATTTTGTAAAAGGTGATGAGCAGTTGACATTAAGCTTATTATGCTATTGTAACTTTGATAAATTACAAACTGTGGGTCAGTTTGTAATTTATCAAAGCTACAAAGTGAAAAAAAAAACATTTCTACAAAAAAAACTTGTTAAAGTAAGAAGTTAGTAGTGGTTTAATGTAGTTAGGCATAAGCATGGTAACAATACATTCTGGCAAAACATGTAGCTCCTTTTATTTATTTTTAATACTTGCTCATGTTTTACAAAAATAAAAATATCTTTAAAAAAAAACAACCAACTTCCAAAAAAAGAACTACGAAGTGAAAAATAACTTTAATTTCGGAAGTCGGTGGCAAAAAACTAAAATACAGATCCAAAAACACCAACTAAGAGTAGGGGAAGACCAATGAAACGATGGAGGAATGAATTCTAAAACTGATGTCCGATTGTCGCGCTCCTAAGTCACTTTTTGTTCGGTGAACCTGAACGCGTGGTCGCGACGACAGAGGGTGTATCACGGTTTTCCGAAGAAAAAGTAACATATGCACATGAAGATTGCGTAATCTTACCTTATGATCCTTAGCGTGTACTTCAACCTGCCCATTGCTGAACACAATGCGCTGTTCGCCACTGGCTGCCACGGTGAGCGCCGCGCCGTCCGGAAACCGCCACTCTTCACGAACGTGCTCGTTCTTCGGATCGAAGTACCGCACGCTGCCGTTCGGTAACCGGATCTCTGACGAACCGTCCTTGTAGCGCTTTTCTACTTGGCCACTGTAAAATAGTATGAAATTTTTCTTCAAATTCTTCAAAGGCTATAAGTTTCTTTTACCAATTATTTTTGTAACTTTTAATTTTAGTTTTATCTTCCGGCGAAACCGTAGCCGAACATACAATTATATCCTCATAGAAGTGAATATTCTTTTTGAGTGAAATAAAGTATAATAAAATGTAATAGGTACTTTCTTCCCATCGAGGCAGGCAGAAACTATAAAACACCACCTACTACGCTCCTTAAGCTGGGTACTGACCGGCGTTACGGGGCGTAATGTAACGTGTTACACAGCGAGCATTCATGCAGTCAGTACGTCGTGTTACGGGAAAACCAGCAAGCAACGAGCCGCTCGTTGCTCGCTTTGAGTGCTCCACCCGGCTGTCGGTTTTTTGGCGAATCCTTTGACTGGCGGCGACGGAGCACAGAGTTTTGACGAGCATGTTACGTCGATTTTAAGGACACTGCGTAACATGCTCGATGAGTAACACGCTCGATGCGAATGTTACATTACACCTTGTAACGTTGGTCAGTACCCACCTTTACATACTTCTATTGCTTTGTTTACGTTCATACGTCCGGTCATACTAAGGCAAAATGCAGACAATGATAAATTATAACTTTATAGGGCAGGATGTAAGAAACGCAGTATAGTTTCTGCCTACATCCATTGGATACAAGAGTGAGTTCATGTATGAATGCATAGAGAGCGCATATTGCCTAGTAACCACCATACAGGATTGCTAAGTAATATAAGATGTGGGCTACTATTCAGAATATTTTTGCTGTCAATCCTTGCCTTAATTCAAAATGAGAGAGAAGAAATGAAATATAAAGATGAAAATGCCAAAATATGTTGTTACAATTAGATACTTACTCTGGAAACTCCAAAACTTCCAATCCATCGGCATGAGTAGTATGGTATGTTTTAGTCTCAGCATAAAAATACTTAATTCTACCCTCACTATAAAAGTTCTCCTTTATATCTCCATTATAGTACACAAACTTGCTATACTTTCCATCCGAAGATATATACTTTATGTTCCCATTTGGAAACCTCAATTCTCTAGAACCATCTGGTTTCTTGACTTCTGTAGGATTCAGACTGGTTCTAGTAAAACTAGTTTTGCTTACAGAAGGTTCTGGACTTAAAGTCAGCAGTTTATCCCTATACTGTTCGTTGTGTATGACAGTAACAGATTTTAGGGAGGAATGGTTGAAGGCAGATACCGGTGACTTGGATCTGTTCTGTGTCATGTTGGATCCAGAATGATTGGATAAGTACTCCACAGAATTTCGCGAAGGAGGTGATTTGTTGGTACTTGTTCTGTTACTAAGTATAGAAACTGGAGACTTTGATCTATTTGCATTAGTTTCATTTTTGTTGAAATAAGGCGATATTGTTCTTTTTGGGGATTTCGAATTTCTTGATGATCCTGAACTAGATTTTTGGATAAAGAAGCCTTTAGCATTTTCATTCATAATTGGTTTATCATTTAAATTAAGTTCGAAGTTGAAACTTGAACCACTAGACCTGCTTGATCTATTGCTTTTCGGTGATGCTGGTCTAAATCTTTTAATGTATATCTTTTCTAAATTATTGTTATCTTCATTTCTGTCATCATCGTCAATAAGGGATTCATTTGAAATAGTGTCATTGTCAGCTCCCAAGTTCTCTTCATCAGAATGATCAAACCTTTCCACATTTGCCAGTTTGTTGTGTTCCCTATGGCTGATAGTGTCTCTTTGGCTAAAATATTTAGCATACCTAGAAGTGACATTCAGATTAGGAACACTTTTTGCTCTAGGTCTTATGATGCCTCTATTAACAGGTTCCACTCTTCGGCTTCTGCTCTGCCTTTCAATCTCATAAGCTTTGTATTTCACGTCGCGGTCTACGCTTACTTCCGGTCGTGAGTCTTTGTTAGACATATTCGTTAACTTTTTATTTATTTCTTCGAGATATTTTATATTTGTCAATCTTCTTGTAACTTCATTGCTGTGTTGAATTCGTCTGTTTTGCTTCTTTAATTTCTCAACCTCCTCCTGCAAGTCTTTCTTCTCTTTTTCCATAATTTTAATTTGGTTTCGGAGTCTAGCTATTGCGGAGGTCGACTTCGCATCTTTGAGTCGTATCTCATCTTTAAAGTCATTTATTTCCTTCTTTAAATTAACAACTTCATCTTTATCTTTTTTGTTCAGTCTGCCTCTCATTTCCCTCACATATCTTTCGTACATTTGCTTCTGCTTATTTAGTTTCTCTTTTTCTTCTGCTAGATAGTATTCTGATAGAACCTTTTCTTCATTGAACTTCTGTTCGAAAGTTGACTTTTCTTCATAAAACTTTTGCCTGTCTTGATCAACATCTTCGCGTAATTTGGCCAAACTGGCATTTTCCTTTCTAAACGTTTCTATTTCATCTTCTAATTCACATAATCTATCTTTTAACAGTTCACTTGTGGAAATTAGCTTGGCATTCATTTCTGCAATATTTGTTTTCATGGCATCAGTTTCTGTCATTGTGTCATCATGACATTCTTGTTTATCAACCTCCTTTTGATTAATTTTGACTACTTTAGTCTTTTTGTCAATACTCTTTCTTTTCTTCTCTTTAGAATTATTCCGATTTTGTGACGAATCCTTGGTTTGTTCAACAGTTTTGCAGGAACAGCATGAAACTGAAGAGCATGCGTCACTGCAGCAGTCAGTATAGTTACTGCAACAAGTTTCAGCATCACTGTGAGAATTCTCATTCCTAACTTTACCATTGTACCCAGGTAAAATATGTTTCAAATCAGGATTTTGTGACAGGCACTTCTGCAGTACTAAAGGAGTGCTTTCTCCAGAGCATTCTAAGTTACTTCGGAGGAAGCGGTTGAAGAAAGAGTTCTCTAAATTAAAGCTCTCATGAGTGACTTTGTTTTCTAGTAGCTCAAACATGTTTTGTTCAGCTGTTTCTCTCTCATACCTTAACCTTGTCATTGTCTCATCACAGCTGACGTCTGAAACCACACTTTTTGAAGGAGAAGCAAAGTTTTTGTAATAGTCACTCTGTTTTAGTTGGCTTAGGAAGTCATTTTGTTCTTTGGTCAGAACTGCGGCCCATGATTTACCTTTGTTTACTACAAGTGGATGTTTATTTTTCGGAAATTCGGGTCTTCGTGCTGGCTCATTTACAGCTTCAATATGAAAACTGTTTGTACTAACAGAATCTAAAGTATGTTGTTTTTCTGTATGATTGCTGATAGTTTCTGAGGTTTCATCATTATTATCAGAAACCCTTTGTGTAGGTTGAGTCTTTCTTGTTAATTTTGCTTGCCTTATATCATTTGTTATCAATGAAGGTACAGACATCTGCGCATCAGCATTTGTACTCTTTTGTACATTATTATTTATAACCCTTTGAACATTATTGGAAACATTCTTTTGAACATTATTAGTATGGTCCTTCTGAACATTATTAGTTTTGTCCTTATGAACATTATTATTTTTGCCCTTCTGAACATCATTGTTTTTTTCCTTAATTTTTTTTAGGTCCAACTTTAAAGGTGATTCAGTTTTATTCTTGAAAGTTTTTGTCTTCCATGGCAGAGATTTAGTGTTTTGTATAACAAAGTCATTTTTCTTAAGTCCAAGCCGGGCTATTCCTTCACCTCGTCTTAGAAAAGGTCTTTTATTATGAGCTTTGGTAGAATGATTGCACTCTGGGGTTTCCGGTTTAGTTACATTCTTTTCATTCTGTAATTTTTCTAAAATTAATGTCTCAAAATCTCTTTTAGGGGATAAAATAGGCATTTCATCAAGTGATATTTGTTTTTTATGTAATGAATTCTTGTTCAGAGAAGAGTTCACAGACGTTTTGTTACTTGCATTTAGAGATGGTTCTGATGGGGGTGCTTCATCAAGTTCTTGAGTAACTACTTGGTTCCTGGATGGAGCTGATGCTCTGCTTCTGCTTGATAAAGGAGAATTGTCAATAAACTCTGGCTCCTGAGAAAGGTTTAGCACTGAAACACCTTCTATTAGGTCTCTTTCATGCACTTTATGCGATAAATCGCTGGTGTTGGGTCGCGGTGTACCCTCATTCGAAATATCATTAGATGACTGCAGCAAACTACGAAATGTGTTATAACTGGTATTTTTACTGAAATGACTGACAATTTCAGTGATACTTGATGAAGTTTCAGAGGTTTCTGTATACTCCAATCGTTGTTTTTGTAGCTTCCCGCGCTGTAGTAATTGAAGTTGGCGCAACACTTGCAAACGTTCTAATATTTGAGAGGGAGAGAGCGACACGTCACTCTCTGAGTATGTTTCATCCATAATGGTAATTTTGTTAATACATCATTAAAAACAAACACAAAATTAAACAAATTAACGAAAACACCCAGCGTCACAAACTTTTTGAAAATTGACAACTTTGACAGCTAATCTAACAACAAAACGTGTTACCAACATAATAATGATGAAAGTTGACGACAGATAATAAAACTAAGTAGCTTTCCGGCTGCAGTCAAAAAATAAAGCTGGCACAGTTATTATACTCATTGGTTGGCACTGACTGGACTCAAAAGACTATTTCAGACACTACATAGTCAAAATACTCAAAGCTCACAAATGATCTGACCAAGATTATGTCTAGGTCTAGCTAGACTATAAAAGTCTGTGTCTTTCTGCTGACTCCGCTGAGTTTGTATTGGTGTTTCTTCTCTGAGTGAGTATAGGAGACAGCAACCTCGATAGCAATATTGACGAGTATTTGTTCAAGGTTTGAACAAATACTCGTCATATAAAATCGTTTATCGTTTAGATGCCAAACTAACACAAAACCGTTTTGTGTTGGTTTGTCGTGGTTTGTAAAGTTTCTACCATGTAAAATATCAGTAGGGCATGAATTGGTAGATTTTTTTAAAGATACCTTGTAAGTTGTAACACCAGCACATGCGCCAATAAATGTCAAAATTCTTGTCCATTCTTATTCAAAAAACATCTGGTTATCTGGGCACAAATCACACAATACTTGCGATGTCTAAGAGAAGTAGTTTCCACAAAACTCCTAAGTTTAAGCCCGAAGTGAAGGTGATCCATAATAAACCCCAAACAACGATGAACATGTCGCTACGACCAGAGAAAGTTGATGTGTTGCCTGAACCCATAAAATCAGATGCTGATAAAAAGCTTTACAAGTGAGTAGCATTTATTAAATAACATTAAAAAATATTTTAACTCACTATAAATACTTTATGGGCCGTGAGGTATAAATAAATACGTGCTAGTTTATTTACAAAATAATAACCAAATAAATTATTTTGGAACATTTCTGCAGGACTATACGCTTGCAGAATGGTCTAACAGCGCTTCTGATATCAGACCCGAGCCGTCCAGCGGTGGGTAACGAGACTAGCTCCAGTGAGGAGGAGACTAGTGGCTCTGATGAGACCAGCACAGACCCTGAGAGTGAGAGTGGGAAATCGACACAATCTGGGGCCAGCGACCACCATGGCACGAAGAGACGCGGCGAATACGACGAGGAGAAACTGGTCAGTATCATTTATTTAAAATCCCAAATAATTCGGAATTTTGGTTCAACTGCAACTGTCCATAAATAATATTAAAAAATTAAATTATAAGTAAAAAATTCGAAAAACAAATAATTAAGTCAGGAATGCTTGCAGTTATACAGTCAAGTTAGTCAAAATAATGGCTAGTGTTACACAAATCTATGAGGCAAAATAATATAATTCTCTTTCACAAAATTTTACATTTATTATTTGTTTGTTTTTCTTATGCTACGTAATTATGATATTTACTTTACTATTTTCCTGAACTGGTGAAACTTTTTTAAACTGGGTTTAGGAAAACCCATGAAAAAAGTATACTGGAGCCCATTTTTGGATCAAAACCATATAAATATTATTAACAGTGTGTACAAAAAATAAAAATTGTCTTTCTTTAAAAAAAGCAGCTTAATATAGGAATATTTTGTACTGGGCATTGTTATTTTTTTCCTTATTCTTAATGTATATAGAGGTGAAACTCAGATGCATCCAAGTCGTTTAAGGCAGGAGAAAATACGTCGAATCTAATTTGAATCTTGTTTGGAACTCAATCATGTGCCAAAAAGTAAAACTATTTTTGTATTTTAACAGTTTAAAACTTATTCTGTAGAATTTTCGTTTGCTCAGTTATAATATAGTATAAAAATAAACTACTTTACAGGAAAATCCATTTCCATAATATAAACACAAACAGGCCAATATCTACTAAACTACAACTCAAAAATCTGCATCAACATTCAATGAACACTTCAGCTTATTAAATCTTGATTAATGAGCAACACTCTTAGCTATTATTATATGAAAATGTTGTCAATAAAATATAAAACTGACAACTTTTGCTTTGTCAGTTTTATTTCACAATAAGTAATGATCATAGCAGGTGGTATTCTATATTTTCTACCTACCCCCATGGGAAGAAGGAGTGTGTTTATTTATGTTAAAGTCATAATATTAATGGACTTTTTTAGCTGACTATACCACTAGTTTCGCCATAACACTTTTTATTATAAGAGAAAAACGTGTAAAATCCCAAGCTATTTTAGTAATTTTAGGTATAATTATAAAAAGCATTTGATTGCAGTGTTGATTATAAAAATAAACTCAAGTCACGACCTTGGCTTCAGACCTTGAGTTGGAAACTTGCATCATACTACAACACCGCTGTTTGGCCTTGATTCAGATCAATTGTATTAGCATAACGTGTGTCCTTTACATTGTTTGTCTTTTTAAGTGGAAAGCTAGAAAGTTTCACTAAAGACATGACTGGTTTATTTTTGGTTCATTACTAACTACTGCATTAAACAATGCAGTAATTAGAAAATTGCTTGTTATATGCCAGACTAGCATTTGGCCGTGGCTTCGGCCGTGTAAAGACTATGTACTGACTGTGTATGTCCAATACTTTAAATCTCTTGAAAAGAATACGCAAAAAACAATATTATACGTGAATTTTAAAATCATCCCCTATTTAACCCCTTGGGGTTAATTTTACAAAAACGCTGAAACACGTAATTTTATATTTCTTACCAAAAGCATAAATTATGAATTTTAATATAGTTTTTTTGTATATAGTTTAGATTAGTTTTCCATATAAACTTTCATCCCCTATTAGGATTATTTTTGAAACAAAAAGTAGCCTATGTCTTTCCCAAGGATGCCGTCTATCTCCTTGCCAAATTTTATCGAAATCCGTTTCAGATGTTGGAGCTAAATAAATGTATTTTCTTTCTTTTATCCACTTCATCATCATTATTCTCCTGCAATTATTGACGGCACGGTTCGCGCAGTGGCTAAGCGATTGACTGCTGCGCTGTGTGTCGCGGGTTCGATTCCTGCATGGAACAAATATTTGTATGACCTGCAAGTAGTTGTCCCGGGTCTGGCTGTATGTGTCATCACCATCATCAAAAAAAAAAAAAATATATATATATTTTGCGTCGCAGCAACATGTCCTTTTTTTCCATACTTCTTTATTAGTCGTCAGCTCAGTAGTCACCACTTCCTATCCATCTTTCACACAGTCCATCCCAATGAGGTATTATAAATAGACGCGTCATACACGAACATTAGTGCACTCAAAAACAGCGTAAACCATGATTGTAGCTACATGCTTGCATACAATCATACAGCGCGTGAAGAAAAGGAAAGACCTATACCGATATCTGTTGTTAGAAAGAGATGAACATACATATTTAGTTACGTCACTAGCTGCTGCATGTTCATTGGCGCGTACGTAATAATAATTATTATTATTCTAAATGTCAGGCAATTGCATGGCATTTACTTAGCGTAACGCATCTAAAAGTCATCATTGGTCCATCCATCGTTTCTTTGGTCATCCCTTACTCTTATTGCTATCCACATTCTTACTCAAAAATTTCCTCAAGACATTTTCCACATTCCTCCGCATCACATGCCCACTATACTCGCAATGCCCAATAAACTCGTAATATTTCCGACAACCGTAATTTCTTGTAGTTCATATTATTGCCTTACCTACGCATCTCTTACTCAAGCAGCCAAGCCACTTACAAAACCATAAGGAAAAGATTGCAGAGATAGTTTATCAACCTCCTTCCATCAGTACAACCCACGATAAATGCATTTCTGTGAACCATGTCACTAGTTCTTCAATTTATTCTGTGTCAAGTGCGAAATAAATTGGTAATTGCATTGAAGCATTATGCTACGTTTCTAGATAGTACACGTTTTGCCAGCGATTTAAACGACACGGTGTGTTTCCAGAATGAGTAATCCAGTTGGGATAAAGACAGTAGGATAATGATGAGAGAGACACTTATGTATCTTTGTTTAGTTTTTTAGGGTTCCGTACCTCAAACGAAAGAAAACGGTACCCTTATAGGATCACTTTGTTGTCTGTCCGTCTGTCTGTCTGTCAAGACCCTTTTTCTCAGGAAAGCGTGGAGGTATCAAGTTGAAATGTATGTCAAATACGTAACTCTATAGTCCCTTGGTGCTCTAAAAAAATCAAACTTCTAGAAGTCAACGCAATAAAAAAATACAGCCATTTGTGATTATAAAGACATACCTTATGCAACTACCTCACTTATTACCCTCCTCCTTTTTGGAAGTCGGTTGATAACATACAGTAAAACTTAAGGATCCGTGCACAAAAAAAACCCTTTTTCGTCGATTTCTTATCTAATTGTGAAAAAGCTTGAAATAATATATAGGTAAAAGTACAGTTGAGTTCCCATGCTTGCCTAGCTTGTGCACTACGAGTGCGGGTCTATAATAATCATGAGCCTCATTTTTGGAAGATATCTATTAGGTCTGATAATCCGATAAATTCGTCTTGGTCTTGACACCTATCGAATACTCTCGATCTATACAACTTCAAAATAATTTGAGACCTGTCTGCCCTAACCTATAATTAGTTTGTCATAACGTAGAATATTTACGGCTGCAACAGTAATGATAAACCAAGTGATAAACAACGTATTTACTTCAGCAGAGATGTGATTACTCGCGGTGGTAATAAACCGTACGATTCACGGCTGAGTGCACAGTCAACACGTGAATTGCGTTCATATGTTGCTAATTAACAACAAAATAACTGACCGCCAGCAAAAGTATGCTGTCATTTAGGTGCAAATTCGCTGAAGCCTGAACTCAAGGATGGATCAAGCGTTGGACAGTAATCTACCAGACACAAAAACCCGGTCGGAACCTCTAAAACCCCAAAAATATATGATGCTGAACTTTCCCTCTGTGATGCTATTAAATTAAACATAAAAGCATCCAAAAGTTACGTGTTGTACATCAGACTCATCTGACTTGGCCCCCGACCCCAACCTTTCTTAGCAGTTTTGTGAAGTTTTTAGCGGTGAATATAGGTCAGGAACTCGGGGAGTTAAACTATTGAATCTCAAAGGGAAAACTTATCTAGTCTCAGATTCAACATCGAAAGAAATAAGTAAAGATAAAGTGCTAGAGATCTCCGGTCAACGGCCTTGTGTCTGTTAGAAAGTGAATCGTAAGACAAGATTCATACTTGTACATAGGTACGTAATAGCTGTGCTCAAGGAGACAAACATTAAAAAGCGGCCAAGTGCGAGTCGGACTCGCCCATGAAGGGTTCATAGCATAGCAGCAAGTAACATAATATAAAAGGTTTACGATTTATGACGTTTTAAAAAAAAACTACTGACTAGATCTCGTTCAAACCAATTTATATCATTTTTTAAGACCTATCCATAGATACCCCACACGTATGGGTTTGAGGAAAAAAAATGAGTTTCAGTTCTAATTATGGGGAACCCCCAAAATTTATTGTTTTTTTTTCTATTTTTGTGTGAGAATCTTAATGCGGTTCACAGAATACATCTACTTACCAAGTTTCAACAGTATAGTTCTTATAGTTTCTGAAAAAAGTGGCTGTGACATACGGACGGATGGACAGACAGACAGCCATGACGAATCCATAAGGGTTCCGTTTTTTGCCATTTGGCTACGGAACCCTAAAAAGTACTGAATTTAAAATCTTAGTAGTATTTTTATTGTAGCCTACTGGTCAAACATAAATGGATACAAATATATCAAAGAGGTAGGTAACTCTTGTGAGTATGTATGAAGGGAGGGGGGATATTTTAATTATTTCTCTAAAGGGAAGCTACAGGATTGCCAAGTACACTGACCGTCAAAACTAAGTAATCCAGAGCAACATTTTCATACAAACGAGGTCATTTCGAAGCCTCGGTTCTCCGTCAGGTAACGACTTGGGTGAGATCTGATAGCAGCTTTCCAGAGTACGGTTGAAGGAGGTCTAGAGCTCCTAAGGCTGGCTCCTAAGGCGGTACTGATCAAACCGACATTTCAAACCAGAGTTTTTCGTAAAACAAAAAAACTCAATAACAGCATCAAAATGTATAGAAATCCGAACACTCAGAAGTCTACACTAATACATTCAGATCAGTTGGGCGCCTAAGGCGCTCTAGACCTCCACCATCCGTACTCTGGAAAGCTGCTATCAGATCTCATCCGAATCGTTACCTGAAAGAGACACGAGGCATCAAAATTACCTCGTTTGTATGAAAATGTTGCTCTTGATACTTAGTTTTGACCAGTGTGTGGATATATTTTTATTGTAAAACAAGAAATTTGACGCGGGCGAGATCACGGGACGAAACTGTAGTAAATACTTTGCTTTCCTTCTATGTTGCAAAGAAAGTTGTAATTACTTTAACCGCCAGTAAGAGTAATTAAATTACCATAATTATCATTATCCGTAATACAAATTGCTCACAGTTACGTGAAGAAAAACGTTTATTTTTCTAAACAATCACGTTTTACGATCGATTTAAAACATCGATTGACTTTGATGCGACTGGCGTGGTTAGGTTAGGTTACGTTTTTCATGAAAAAGAACATTTTCTCACGATACGGTTCTATTGTGTAATAAATAATGATGTTTTGTGTCAGATAAAGAGGCCCATTTCGAATGAGGTGAATACAAAGCATAATTAGGTAACCATGAAGTGCATATATTTGCACAATTGTATACGCCAGCCTTTACAACGATTGTATGTACTATTGAGTAAATTGTATGGTCCATTGAACATAATGAGGCCATTGACTGGAACTAATATTACATGCACTCAATAACATTTTCAGCTTAGCTCAATTACGCCATACCCATAATCAGTAGCCAAAATCCCTTTCAAAGTGATTCCCTTTAATTTTATTTTTTGGTGGGAAATTATCAAATAACTTCTCCCGCTCTGGGCGGAGTGGGAGGGCGTGTCAGACTTTTACTGACTAAAACCCACCCGTATTCCTTCATTTGCCTGTGTTCCAGGGCCACGATATCCCTTTCGGACAAACTCGCAACCCTGGCAGGAAAAGTGATTCCCTACAGTGGACTTAAGGTTTTTGGGTGTATGTATGGCACACAGGCAACTGAAGGAACTCGGGTGGATAATAGTCAGTAAAAGCCTGACACGCCCGCCCGCTTCGCCCATCAGAACGGGAGAAGTTATTTTAAAAGGGATCTAACTAAATACTTTACTAAAAAGCAATGGAATTTAACTTCATCATCATCATTTCAGCCGAAAGACGTCCACTGCTGGACATAGGCCTCCCCCAAAGGGGGGGTTTGCCAGTCTAGTAAATTACGGTACACAGTTTATTCTAATGAACACACGACGGAGTTAAATGTACACAATTTTAGGTAAAATTGTTCGAATTATAACACTAATTTGTACTTAGTAATCAGCGAACGATAGCCAAGCAATCAGAAACCAGGGAAAAGGCTGTCGCAATTTGACTGCCGAATTTGCTCGCCGATGGCTGTCGCTCTGTTGTCAAAAACCATGCGTAGTACGAAATAATCGCGATCACCATGCGAGCACTGCACATTTTAGTTGACTGATTGTTCCCTAGAGGCAGCACTATCGCTAGTTCGCTATGGTGTGGCTATCGCTAATTTACTTATTACGGATTTGCGATTTAAGAGAAATTCTTGCGCAAATTTTGCCATCGCTAGGCTTCTGCAAGATACGAAATAGGCCTGCTGGCACTAACCTGCAAATTGCAAAAAAGTAAGAAAATTTGAATTTCGCGGGCTACAGCTGCGGATTCACTAGGGATGCCCTAAGGTAGCCCACGAAATTTAAATGTAGAGAGTTGTATTGGTGATTTTAATGAATATAGTTACGGTTTATTTGTTACGGTTGCGAATCATATTTTGACTGACCTGCAAATTGCATTAAACGTAAGGAAATTTGAATTTCGCGGGCTACTCTGGTGCTTTCGCCTTTCGGTAAAGTATTAAAAGATTTATTATTATTTATTTACCTTTACCAATGCCAAGGTTATTTAACAATGCACGTCTGACGTCTGTGCATCAAATTATCTCTGGCTCACTTAAATGCTTTGAAATCATGAATTGCAGTCACATAAACGACAATAGCTTTGCGTACAACAGTAGAACACAGACCTTGAAAACGCGAGTAATTCAATGTTTTGGTGACAATTGACGTGCCATAATTTGCATAAACAATTCGTATTTTGTATTTAATATGTCGAAAAATAGACGCCTAGAGACATCAAATCAATCTGTTGTTATGGTCAAAGGTTTTACTAGGCTTTAACAAAGATCTGTAACTGTCATTCTCCATCATTATCATCATCGGCAGCCATGTTCCACACACTGCTAAGTATAGGCCTTCTCCCTTTTGAGCCATGCTTTCCTGCAGCGGCGAGGTGTCAATTTTTGTATGAGAGAAGCCGAAGCGAATCCGATTTTAACTTACTTTCTGAAATATAGTAAAAAATAATTAATTTACATAAAAGTAAGTTTTCCCTTTACTGAATTTAACACCATCTATCGTCAAGTAGCAGAACCAAAAAGACTCATCACTACATAGTCAAAACTTTCATGTTTGTTATTTCAATTCAAAGCTAATATTTAGGCGTTTTTGCTGTTTGAATGTTATGGTAAATTAAATACCCGTAGTGTAACTATATTTTTTGGCAATAGTAGACACTATCGACTGTGTCATTTTTCAATAGCGGTAGAATTGTTGATGCGAACTTCCGAAGGGAAGCCGGTAGGAATCGTGTTATATGGTGCTTTCGCCACTGCTTTCCTGGTCTGTGCAATTCTAATCCAGGTCTTCCCCGCGATCTTCTGTAGGTCGTCCACCCACCCATCTAGCTGTTGGTCTGTCAACGGCAACGCCTCTATCACCTATCGGCAACGATTGCTGTAGGGCTCCACCTGCCTGCCCTGTATAACCACGTTTAGCCAAGTCTCCAACTTAAGGGGGCGTACAACGGTCCACTAACGCCTCTCCTTTAAAAAAATATTATCTCGGGACTGAGAAGGAATTATGAATAACGGCTAGTAGGGACCCTCGGTAAGTGTGTCTAGAATTTTCTAATACCTTTTATAAAGTTTCATTTGAGGCACGAAGCAATAAAATACGATCGTATTTTGTTGCTTCCTGTCTCAATAGGTACTCTCAATATGAAACTTTATAAAAGATGACGAGGATGAGATAGTGCAGACGACCTTGCGTAGCCAAGTGAATCTACGATCGAATCATAGTCCCCGCAGTATCACTAAGGGCGAATTTCACCAATGCTACTGAACGCGATCAGCACATTTAAACTGAGTTCAAGAGCTGTCAGTGTCAATATTCCAAAGAAAATAATGACACTTACAGCCTTGAACTCTGTTTAGATCTGCTGATCGCGTTCAGTCTCATTGGTGAAATTCACCCTAAGTCTTGCATCGATTGAATTGCGTTACTCTGTCGAAATTGTATTCACGATCTAACAGTTGAATAGTTTCACACTCTGTTTGCGATATAGAACGATACTATTATTTAATACTTGCTTACTGAAGCCACCGAGTCACCTGTTCGTTATGTATTCATGAAGTATCCTGAAAAACCGCTTTACAAGTAAAAAAAAATATACAAAGTTATTGGTATAGAAATCGAGGGTTATAAGGTCAGTGTCCAACCAAAGATGATCAGAAAAACTAAAGAAAAGAGTCTGTAAATTTTGAACAGTCTTATTCTTCCCTATTTGTTTGACGTTGACTGTACCCAAAAAAATTCGTGGACACACTACTAAAACGTTTTTTCTCATGTAAGCAAGTTGTGAGAAGGGTCTATACAACCTGTTTTTTTTGATATCCCATAACTCTAGGGTTATATTCTGTAGGTAAAAATAATACTAAAACTCCTAGAATAGGTGGTCCAAAAATGCATCGTTTCGGAGATATCATCAATCATAATTAAATTAGGTCAAAAATTGTCACCAGTATGACGAATCTTTACTTTTGCGAGGTTGCCAAACTTCGCAGTAGTGTAGTAAAATAAATAGTAAAATAAAATATGTAGGTATGTTGGTGTCGGGGCTTCCCGGCGGCAGCTAGTGAAGGGACGAAAGAAAATGCGACGTTGTCATATTTCACGTAAGGGTGTTTTACATTAATAATCGTGACTTTGCCGAATTATTTTGTATGAAAAATGAAAAAAAAAATAACGAAGGATTGGAACATAACTCATATGCCAGTTGATTCTTTGATATGGCCTCAATCATACCCTAGAGTTATGGGATATAAAAAAAAACACGTTGTATAACAAGATTCCTTTCAGCCTCCTTTTGCTTGTCAATTTCTTCACACATTTCAGAAAACGGTCACCTTTCATTATTTCTAATAGTTCTGCCTTTCTACGGTAGGTTTTCATACTGGTGAGAGTAGAGCATGGATACCGGTATTCGGTATTACCGAAATCCGGGATTTGAATGTGTAAAACCGATATTTCGGCATTTTGACTTGTGATTATAAATAGTAGTCGACTTTTATTTAAAACAACCAAGCACTTTCCATAATATTTTTCTACAGACTTCGATGACTTTATAAATTATCGCTTTTAATTATTTTATTAATGTTGCTTCACAGTGTTTATATGGTTAAATAAGCTAACAGTCTTAAAATAATAATATGAACATGGTACATAAAAAAGGAGGGGAAAGATTTATTACTGAATTTACTTTGACATTTCAAATTTGCAGCACACAAGCTCGCTTTGTTTGTACTTGTAGTGTAGGCAGTTTTCTGATACTTTAATAATGAAAGTGATCTCAGAAGTAATAATTGTTCATTATTTACTTTAACAGGGAAGTTTATTTAAACTTGTTTTTTTTTACTTAATAGTGGTTTTATTTAAATAATAAAACAAAAGAAAAGAATGAAAAGAAACATGACATATGGGAAAGAGAGGTTTTCACTACATAAATACCGGAAAAATACCGGTAACCCGGTTTTGAAATTTTGAATATCGGAATAATACAGGTATTGCCATGAAACCCAATACCGCATAGCCCTAGGTGAGAGAGAAACATGGTTATTATGAATATATTTTCGGTTACATTAAATATACACTTCTCAACAAACACTATATTTAAGAAAACTCTTTAGATTTACATTTACACAGTTTTGTGGCCTATACTTATTAGTAGAGGCCACAAAATGTTGTAGCTTGAACAGGCATTAAATATTTTTTCAAAATTCGAAAAAAAAAACTTTAAAACGAAATCATTTTGGAATAAGGAGGCAAAACTAGTAGTAGCAGCGTACGGCGTTTTGAAACGTAATAACTTTAGTTAATACTTTCCTTAAACGTGAGAGTTCTTGTAACTTTTGTGACACTGAAGCGTTATGTCACGTCTTTATTTAACGCGGGAAGAGATGCTTAGGTCTGTGGCTTTGCTTGAAGCAGGCCGCAGTGAACGTGAAACTCGACTCTGTCAACACGCAGCCAAGCGTAATTTGTCGATTGTCGGCGCATTATATAGGGCTACAGGAGATGTTGCTTAACGTCACCGAGAAATATACAGACCCACTACTCAGAGACAAGACCGCTTTCTTCAAACAGCTGCGATGAGGCAGCCTTAAATTACGGCTCGACCGCTGGTAGGAAGACTCCAGTCTCATCACCAAGTGGTCATCAGTGACCAAACTGCCAGGAGTAGATTTCATGCAGTTATTCTTCACGCTCCCAAACCATTTAGAGTTCCAGCTCTTCGACGCGAAAATCGAGGGCGTCAATTATTGTGGGCTAATGCACATTTGCATTGGACCGATACTCAGTCAAACTCAAACTCAAACTCAAAGCATTTATTTCAAATAAACCATTTACAGGCACTTTTGAATTGTCAAGGGGGTCGGTCAGTCATCAAGATGAAGCTAGTTGCCCATTCCAAAGCTTAGTAGGTACCTATGGAGAAGAACGGGCAAGAAACTCCACGGACACTCTTTTAAATTAACATATGGTTACAAAATATTGGTTACATCATTCGTGTTGTGAGATCGATGTGTGATACATGTGAGAACGATGCAAAACGTCAAAGGCGTCCGTAACAAAAATATAAAAAAAAAACAATTCAAAACTTAAATTAAAATAAGCCAAGGCCGCTAAGAGATGACCAGTCCCTACTGATGGCGCCCGTTCACGAACATGACGCATGGATTAGCACAGTGGGCTCCGAGTTCATTTTCTGATGAGTCGCGCTTGGAATTCATCCCTATTCAAGAAGGGTGCGTGTTTGGCGAGTTCCTGGTCGCCAGAGTCGCCTCCAGAATCCTCAGGAAGTTCATCGGTACCAGGGCTGACGATTATGGTGTCGACTAGAATTCGCCTGGGTGGAAGGATGGCCTCGTTTTCATACGAGGCAATTTAAATGCGGAAATATACTGTGACGAGATTGTACAACCTATGGTCATCCCTCACCGATAGCAGTATGTCCTAGATTTCATGTTTATGCAAGATAATGCGCGTGCACATACAGCCGTGCTGGTGATGAATGTGGTTTGCAAGAAGAATATCACGCTATTAGAGTGGCACGCTGATCTCAATCCCATAGAGCATGCGTGGGATTTGCTCGGGAGGTGAGCGTTCAGTGACCTTTACCGAAATTTAAAACGGAAGAAGTTTTTGCACATCTTTCTAGAGTATGTAGCGATATTACAAAGGGGACAATAGTCAACCTGATAGGTACTCAATATGCCACGCCGACGTCTAGCCGTCGCTAATGCCTTGGGAGGACCAACAGTTTATTAAAAAGTTGCTGGGAATGCTTTTTTATATTTTAAACTAACACACAGATAACATTTATATGGGCGGTTTTATTTTATCTACAAAAAGTGTGGTTTATTTTTACGTTTTTGGTACCATTTTAGATTTTAATAATACATTTTTATATTTTCACTGACAACCCTTTAATTTAATCAAAGAATTAAAATATTTATTAAATTACGCTTCTGTTGATATGCTATGTAACTTATTAAGTGTTAAAATTAAAATAATTACTATTCATTAAAATAATTACTATGAAACGCTTGTTCCCTAGGTAGAGTAGTGTATAAATACGAGTTGCTTAGGTCGGCGAGAACGTGACAAATCGCCGTGACTCGACTCCTCACATTCAGTTTCAGTCAATGATGTCGTATGGCACGTTTCTTAACCAAATCGGGTTGCTTGTACCTGTTAAGGGGACAATAACCGACTTTTAATGATTTTATACTGAAGATCACGTCTAAACGAGTAGTGTTAATGATTTGAATAAAATATATGTTAAATTAAAGCATTTTCTCAATAACTTAATATGTGAATATATTAGATTATGATTATATTACATAGTGAAATTAATTTGTAAAGTTATGTCTAACTTGGATAAAAAACTGAGAATGGCGCAAAATCTACCGAGCGTATTTTTACCTTCACCAATTTAAAGATAATTTACTTATTGATCTTTTAGTATACGCGTTTTATTAAAATACCATTTGTTTTGTGTACAATAAATTAATAATGCGTCAAATTGGGGACAGCGCTCCTTGATGGGCGAGTCCTATTACTGGCTGAACGTACGACGTGTTGCGTGAGCTCAGTACAGAACACGCAAGCTAACTACCCAAGGTCACTGGCATATATCTGCGTCTTAAAATAAAAATAAGGCTCAGATAAAACATGCAAATTGTATGTAGGTAGGAAGAAATAATAGGGTTTTCTATTTATTTGTCACCTTCACCTATATGTGCGCGTCCAAGCGAAAAGAGTCTAGTTTTCGGCATTTAGTTTCCGAGATATACGCAGTTTTGTAAAGTTGGGTGAAAAAAATGCATTTTGCGATTTTCATTGATTATTAATTAATCAAATAATCAATTCTTTAAGTTCATAATTATAGTAAATTACTTTATATTATGATGTTTCTAAGTAACAGAAATTTTAAGAAAAAGGTTTATTAAATAGGTGCCAGTGGTACCGCATGTCAAATTTGAAAATGCTTTTTTCTCAAATCAAGCTTTTTCAGAGTTTCAAATTAAAATGTGAGAAAACCACTTGACATTAGTTAACAAGTTTACAGATTGGGAAAGTTTTAGCTTAGACCCACAAAATATTATCGACCTAAACCCTTAATTAAAAAGCAAAGGTCAGCTCGATTCTTGCAAGTGCGAAGACTAAAACGAACAAAGCCCTTTCCCCCTAATTACAAAACAAGGTTTATCTTGAGACCCAGGTTTAAAACATGGAGCCATTATTGAATTTCGAACTTTATTCCGACTATGGTAAAGTTCCTAAATACAAAACTGACAACTTAGTACCGAACTAAGTTTTCAGTTTTGTATAAAGAACGGTATTTCAATCACTGTTACGTTCGTATTACAAAAACTAGCTCCATGGTTTAAGCCACGTCAAAATATAAATCTTGTTTTGTAATAAGGCGGGTTGAGTTCAAGGCTTCTACATACCAGCGCGACTTGTCGCGCGACGCGACACGGCACAAAGGCCCCGCGTGTCGCGGGACGAGCGGTGCCTTTGTGTCGAGTCGCGTCGCGCGACAAGTCGCCCCGGTATGTAGAAGCCTTTAGATAATCTGAGGTGTAGTGTAGAAGTAATAGTGACAAAATGAATGACAATGACACATATAACACATAAACGAAGTGTTTTTTTATTATAATATCAGACTCTATGAAAGTGGAACGGACTTGTGTAAAGTGCAATAAACACTATTCTACGTTTTAAAATAATTATCACATAAATTAGGTTAGATTAAAATTGCTTATTATTCTTAAACGCTAGATTGTAATTAATTATTAAAAACGTGATGCTTTCAAAACAAAAAGTCGGATAAAAAAAAATATGCCTGTTTTTGAATATTTTTATTAACCTTGTTATCAATTGACTTTTCTAGACACCGAATCTAGTCGTAACTCAATACCCCACTACTGAACCCTTTTTGCTTGGACGCCCACATCTATTTGTTATTAGTAAGGAAGCAGTGGATTACGAGACGTATTCAAACTTCTTGTCCTGAAGTATGTCAGAATTTGGTGTCATCATAACTGTTGCCATCTCTTTCTGACCCATGAAAGAAAACTCATAGCATTTATTACAATTAAACCAATTACAGGCACTTTTCAATTTTTTAAGGATTGGGTCCAGTCAGAAAGATGAAGCTAGTCGCCCATTCCAAAGCGTAGTAGGTTCCTATGGGGACGAAGGGCAAGAAACTCCATGGGGACTCTTAAATCTTAATACTAGTACAAACATAGTACTTACTAATACAATATGCTTTCGACAGGGCATCGGCCACACCAAACGAAATCTGCTTAGAATGTTGAAGAACGCGTACGAGAAAATAGCTATAAGAAAGCGATGCAAGATTTTTATGAATGAACTTACACTCGATACGGTACGATATGCCTAGTAACACAAGTTGTATCTTTGAATAAAATGTATCGCTTTCTCTTAGTTCGATGGACGTATCAGTATTCAGTAGTTAGGCGGGTAGAATTCCAGTTTAGTAGGTAGGATAGGTCAGGAGTTAGTTTAGACTAACTCCTGGACCCAATTACATTATTTTATTTTATTTATTATGGGACAATAAACAGCTACAATATAAAATGTTTACAAATAACAATAATATAGGCTCATAAATAGTATTAACAATATTGCAGCCCACTACATTACTATCTTAAATTTATCATGCATTTATGATTACATATCTGTCAAACTTTTGACGGCACGGTTGGCGCAGTGGTTAAGCGATTGACTGCAGCGCTGCGTGTCGCGGGTTCGATTCCCGCACGGAACGAATATTTGTATGACCTACAAGTAGTTGTTCCGGGTCTGGCTGTTTTGTGTAAGTGAGTTTAAATGTTTGTAAACGCTCCCACGATACAGGAGAAATTTGTCCTAGTGTGGGGCAACGCTTAATAAAAAATAAAAAAAACTATGATCATAGTTAAATTATACTGTTCTTAATTTTTACATATTAACACTTATGATCATATAAACGTCATACTCAATCAAGATGGATAACCATTTAGCCGTGTTTCCGTTGCTGTGAGTGCAATTTTATTAATTGCATTTTAAAGTAAGATAATAACGATAAAAAAATTGTAAAAAATACTCGTTTTTCTCGTAAAGGTATTGTATTTTTGTTTTTTCGATATTCCAGTCGAAATTCTTGCATTTTGACGCCATTTTTAGGTTAGACGGATTTGATCATATTTATACGCTTGCTGTCAAATATGATCCCTTAACTATGATCATAGACAATTTGAATCATAATTATGTAGATATTAATTATACCGTCATAGGTTATTTATATGACGGCACGGTTGGCGCAGTGGTTAAGCGATTGACTGCTGCGCTGCGAGTCCCGGGTTCGATTCCTACACGGAACAATTATTTGTATGACCTACAAGTAGTTCAAAATCAAAAAATCAAAAGTCATTTATTCAAACTAGGCTGAGAATTAGCACTTTTCGAACGTCAAAAATTACATGAGACAGTCCCCCAAAAACGCCCACCCTTCACCACTTCCTAGTGCTTTAGCTGGGAAGAAGAAGTGGCGCAACAAACTCCCCAGCAGCACAGCTGTGTGTTCGTATAAAAAACTTGAAGTTATACAATACAATATAAAATAATTTGCATTACGCAACACAAAACGTTAAATTAAATTATTTGCCTTATGTTAGCTAGCACACACCATTATACAAATAATCATCGAAAACTATACTCAAGCAGAAATAACGTAAACAAAAGGTATCTATATAAAAGCCTCCAGGCATAATGGGCGTGCCCGCTTAAATAAAGCTACAGCTATAACTCGAAGTCATAAATGATAAACTAGCACCATCGAAGTAAAATAAAAACAGTTAATTATTAATAACAATAACAAAACCATGGTCAGCAAGACGACCAGTCACCACAAGCAGCACCCGTTCACGAGCATAACGCAAAGATCAGCCATCACCCCCCTCGCCATATTTGAGGGAAGGAGCCAACCCGACCCCCGACGCTACCGCAAGCAGTGACATCTAAGGGAGCATGACGAACTTGCTGCCGGTTGCTCAGGCAAGAATAAAGTGATCAATTTGTTAAGGTCGCTAGCTAACCACTTATTGCAATACAACTCATAAAAGAACATTGTAATGAGTAGATTTTGTCACTAATAAATTAAAATAAATTGACTTAGACAGTCAAATAAAATAAACAAATATACTCGTAGGAACTCATATAACCTGTCAGTAGGGAATCTATCTGGAGAAAGAACATGAACATTGTCTTGAGTTAATCACAGCGACCAACTGTTCTTGTCGTTTAAGTAGTCGTTGATAGAATAGTATGCCTTTGAACAAAGATTGGATTTAACTTTAAACGCATTAAAAGGCAAATCTAGCAAGGAAGAGGGTAGCTTGTTATAAAAAGTTACACCAAGTCCAACAAATGAGTTATGAACCTTATGAAGCCGGTGAAATGGAGCACGTAATTTGTCCTTATTTCTAGTTGTTCCGGGTCTGGCTGTTTGTGTATGTGAGTTTAAATGTTTGTAAACGCACCCACAATACAGGAAAAAATCATAGTGTGGGGCAACGTTTTTTAAAAAAAATTTTTTTTTTTTTAATAATTATATAAAAATTACTCATACATCTCTGTTCATATATTTATTATAGTGTAATACGGCTCTAAAGACTGATTTACAAAGTGCAATTTGATTGCATTGTGGTATACCATAAGGTGAAGCAACAATACAAATTGCAGCGTCTTAACACTGTGGCTCTGTTTAGATATTGCAAGTAAATCTTGCTTAAATTTTATTGTAAGCCACGGGCAAGAAGTTTGCACAGTGTAAATGGGGCTTTACAGTATAGATATAAAGTTTAATATTTACTATACTTGTCAATAAATAATAGGCCCGTTTTGACATTTAACTTGAATCGATTTATCGGGAGTATCGAGTACCGAGTCGTATGGTTACTTGATTCACTAGTTACGTCGCGATTGACTATCGCGACGTAACTAGTGAAGTAACCAGATAAATCGATTCAAGTTAAATGTCAACTTTAAGTTATGGAGAGTTGCTGTTTTGTAGTTTAAGTATTTTTTTGTTGTTTTAACATATACGTTAATAAATTATATGGATTTCCAGAATCTATAGAATTCTGCTCAGTATAGCCTAGCCAGAAAGTTATTTTCAGTTATTCGGTCAAAATACAAGTGTATTTAATTTATTTATTTATTACTTTAAGAGCGTTTACGACTTACGGCATTTCATACAAACTTTCAAGCCCTTATTTTTCGAAACGACTGAACCGATCTTAAATGAAACTTCATACGCATAAGCAAGATACAAAGGTCTAAAAGGTTAGTTGAGAACATTTTAAAAAACATATACCCCCTTATTACAAAACAAGGTATATCTTCAGAAACAGGTTTAAAACATGCAGCCATTATTGAATTTCGAACTTTATTCCGACTATGGTAAAGTTCCTAAACACAAAACTGACAACTTAGTACCGAACTAATTTTCAGTTTTGTTTAAAGAACGGTATTTCAATCACAGTTACGTTCTTATTACAAAAACTGGCTCCATGGTTTAAGCCATGTCAAAATATATTATAAATCTTGTTTTGTAATAAGGCGGTTTGTGTTACAGCCAAATTAGACCGATTTTAAATTTTCCATAGAAACAGAGATTTCCAGTTATCTGTTTTTAAATAAGACGTTTCGAAAATGTTCTTAACTAACTTTTTAGACCTTTGTATCCTGCTTATGCGTATGAAGTTTCATTAAAATCGGTTTAGTCATTTCGAGAAACAAGGGCTTGAAAGTTTGTATGAAATGCCGTACGTCGTAAACGCTCTTAAGCACACAAATGTACAGAGGCGGACTTTTTCTACCAGTGAACCTTTGGGTGATGCAGAAAAGACAAGCAGTATTTATTGAAATATGCGTACTATTATTATTTTATACTTGTTATGTAGGTCCTTTCTTTGGAAACCGACATACGAAGCAAATCTTTATGAAATGTTTATGTGTCCAACTTTCTCTTTTTACAGTTTGTCGTAAAAATATCATTTACACACTTGCTCATATGTACTGAAATAAAACCAAAATCATTAAACTAACAATCTGCATGTAAAGAATAAAAAAAAAGTCGTATCGGTCCAACTTTCTCTCGATATGTGGACGGAAATGGTTTAGCTGAATGGTGCTAAACCATGCGTCATGTTTGTGAACGGGCGCCGTCAGTTGGGAATGGTCATCTCTTAGCTGCCATGTCTTATTTTAATTTAATTTTAGAATTGTTTTTTTTTTCCTTTTTTTATTACGGACGCTTTTGACGTTTTGCATCGTTCTCACATGTATAATTTCAATATGAATGATGTAACTAATATTTTGTAACCATATGTTAATTTATAAGAGTGGCCGTGGAGTTTCTTGCCCGTTCTTCTCCATAGGAACCTACTATACTTTGGAATGGGCTACTAGCTTCATCTTTCTGACCGACCGACCCCTTGACAATTCGAAAGTGCCTGTAATTGTTTTATTTGAAATAAATGCTTTCCGTTTGAGAGTTCGACGAATAATAAAAATAACTAGAGCACATGAGATTCGCACAACCTACAGGTTTTATTAAAAAATACGTTCATACTAGCTTCTACTCGCGGCTTCGCCCACGTGGTAGTCGGCAATTAGCCCATGGGAATGTACACACGGCTACACATCAAGCTATACATTTCCAGTATACGCCGACCTCTCATTGTACGGAAATCCTATTCCCATCCCATTATGCCTGGAGGCTTTTATTTAGATACGTTTTGTTTACGTTATTTCTGCTTGAGTATAGTTTTCGACGATTATTATATACATATATATTTTTTTTTTTGTATACCTAATGGTGTGTGCTAGCTAACATAAGGCAAATAATTTAATTTAACGTTTTGTGTTGCGTAATGCAAATTATTTTATATTGTATTGTATAGCTTCAAGTTTTATATGCGAACAGACAGCTGTGCTTCTGGGGAGTTTGTTGCGCCACTTCTTCTTCCCAGCTAAAGCACTAGGAAGTGGTGAAGGGTGGGCGTTTTTGGGGGCCTGTCTCATGTAATTTTTGACGTTCGAAAAGTGCTGATTCTCAGCCTAGTTTGAATAAATGACTTTTGATTTGATTTGATTCTCCTATCGAGGAACAGTTGACCTCATAATACGAGTTCTACTGTGAGATAAATTATGTATAAGATCCATTTCATGTTATTAGATGAATTCTACGTGGTTACTTTATTAACATGTAGTTATCTAAACCGGTTTGGTTACTTGTGTTCTAACTTGATCGAGACTGTTATACTGCTATGGTTCAATTTTTTCTTATAATATTTTCTCACTGGTTCGCGTGAAAGGAGAAAGTACGAAATCAAATGCAGTAGAGTTCAAAATGTCATGTCAATTTCATAGAAAAAAACTTCGCCTGTCACATCTTTAAAGAACTGATTATTACGTACACGTAAGAATTATGAAACCAGTAAAGCCTCTTTATATTTATACAAATTTATGCACTTAGCAGGTTAAATGTGTGGTAGTGGGTCAATGACCGCTGATAGTGTTGTTACTTCAAGTATGAGTTGATAAAATCAGTTTTATCATGTTGAGATATCGATACCCATCGCTTCTGTGAAGTTTACACAAAAAACACGATTTTAAAACTGATATTTTAAGCAACTACACTACCGGCAGTTACTGACCCCAAAAATAAACATTACAAAATTAATTTCATTTTTGTTTTATCGTGTTTAGATATCGATATAACCACCGTCGATAACCACCGTCAGTGGAGTTTCGCTTGGTATTTTAATTTGACCCTGTATATACAAGGTGTAACATAAATAACGCACAACCTCTTAAGGGGTCATTGTACTAATTTTTATGAACAACTTTTACTACGGGTCCCATAGTAAAAGTTGTCAAAAAATAATAGGCCCGTTTTGACATTTAACTTGAATCGATTTACCATCGCGACTAGTGAAGTAACCATATATACGACTCGGTACTCGATACTCACGATAAATCGATTCAAGTTTGGGGCCAAAAACGGGCGTTTTATTTTTTGACAAGATACGAGGTTGTATGTTATTTAAGATACACTTTGTATAACACACACACACACATTATTATTGTTCGTAATACATATATTACGCACATAAATTATTGAAGACATGTTGCACCAACCCCAAGTATATTGGGATAACGACAAGAAGGTGATCTTATAAAATTATGCAACAAAGGATAATTATGTTCTAGCTCAATGTCAACTCTTCCCATTTCTCGTCCATGTTTTTCCGGCTTGGACTAAACCTGCCTTATCATTAAACCTCTTTTTTTCCTTGGCACAGGCAGCGTGTGCGATGTGCGTCGGCGTGGGCAGTTACAGCGACCCCGCGGACATACAGGGACTGGCTCACTTCGTCGAACACATGGTCTTCATGGGCAGCGAGAAATACCCCAAGGAGAATGAATTTGATTCTTTTATCAAGGTAAGATTAATGAAGATCGTAAAATCTCTTATAAAAAAGGGGCCTGAATTGCAGCGGTAGGAACATTATTGGTTGATTCTGTAGTAGGTACCTACCAACATTTGCATCTTACCCTTCTTGGAATATTTTGACTGAAGAAAGGGAGGGGTTATCCCGCTAATATGTTGTCTATAGGCCTAGTCTGTGGTGCCGGACGTAAAGAATAGCACCATCCTATTTCTTCCCGTGGGTGTCGTAAAAGGCGACTAAGGGACCTACTAGAGAATGGGCAGCAGCGTTCTCTATGCATTTTAACACCATACTGCGATCGCCAACCCGCCTGCCAAGCGTGGTGATTATGGCAAACCTCCCCTTTGGGGGAGGCCTATGCCCAGCAGTGGACGTCTTACGGCTGAATGATGATGATGAGGTCTAGGTTCTAGGCGATGTAGCCTTAATATAATATTACACATAACATCACGCCCGTAATACCCGAAGGGTTAGGCAGAGATGTACCTATAGTACACCCACGTTTCACCAGTTATGTTTAAAAGTCCCATGTGATAGGAGACGAGCCTATTGCCATCATCCGGCCACAAATCCAGACACCGGGTTGCTACTGAGAAATTCCTGGTCAATAACACTTTGCCCGACCCGGGAATCGAACCCCGGACCTCGTGCCCAGCAGTAGCGCTCGCGACCACTAGACCAACGAGGCTAAAATATAATTTTGTTAAGCATAAAGTTGAGGTAGGTAGTAGAATGCTTCCCAAAAATATTATTTTCTCAAACATGCTTGGAAACTAGAGCATTATTTTGACAACTCTTCGTGATAAATCGAAATTGCTGTACTGGCCAAATACATGCGAGGAGCGGCCACCAAAGTTGTATGAAAATCCATATCAGTCGTGGTTTAGCGGCCAAATAAATTACATAGTAAACTCGTATCTATCGTGTAATTTAAAAATGGAACGATCTTTTACTCCGAAACATGGCAACCAAGGAGGTAACAAAGGTTTTATTTAAATTTCGAACGCTGAATGAAAATAGCTGTTTGATGAAAAAAAAAACAAAAAACATTGAAAAAATGATCGTTGTTTTGAATCTGGAATTTATGAATAATTTACTTAGTTTGAATTTCCGCGCATTATTTGAGAAAAGCACTATACAAACCTGGGCCGCAACCAGGCATTGATGGACTCACGTATGTGTGCGTGTGTGTTTACACGTTCGCCTATCAATGCCTCTTTTGCTGGCCGCTGCAGTAATGTACTATTTACCGGGGTTGGAAACAATGCAAAGAGGAGACCGCTGTGGAATGAAATTTAAATTCTGCTCTTCATCGAAGTCAGCTGTAAAATTAACATAACTTTTCTGAAAGTGGTGAAAGCCGAACTTTTGCACAATATGCTAATGAGGTTGATGTTTGAGATATTTTTACATAATCGTTTCTCGTTTTCTTCTGTAGTTACAATAATATATAATATAACAAGTAAAACAAGTATTGTAAGTGGACCGGTGAAAAACAAGCTTTTGTTTGTGTAGTAAATTAATGTGAGATGCATGCCGCTGCAAACATTGGCTGCCAAAGTACGCAGTATTCGAAAGTAAACAGAAAAAAAACAATTCTCATTTCACGTATGTAATTCAAGCTAGTGGCTAAACCAGACTTATCCACACGGATTTGCACTTTCTCGTAATTCTATCCCTTTCTGTGATAGGGATGTTTTTCAGCGATAGAAAGGGATGAGGAACCATAAAAAAAAAAAAAAAATCTTATATATAAAATTCTCGTGTCACAATGTTAGTTACCATACTCCTCAGAAACGGCTTGACCGATTTTTATGAAACCGCGGTCACGAATGTCTAACTGTCAACTGTCAGTCACCGCGACTGGCGGGATGAAGGCGGGATGTTGAAGGTGAAAATAGATAGTAGCCGATTCTCAGACCTACTGAGGTCTGAGAATCGGCTACTATCTATTTTTTATACCCCTAAGTGATCGAGACTTACGCGGGTGAAACCGCGGGGCGCAGCTAGTTATATATGTATTTGAAATACAGTGTGAGTCTTCATAATGTGCACATATCAAAATGAGGGAAACTAAGCTTAATTTGATAGACAAGTAGGTACTTATTAAAAAAATAAATAAAAAGCAATTCTATTAATTATAGCATTTATTACATTCTTGTTCGCTGCTGTGCCCCTGTGTAAGCAAATCGGTATAACTTTTAAACTAAACGATTTGTCACGATGAAATAATATTGTCTTTATGCTTACCCAGCCTCCCTGCACCCATGTGAATACAGGCGGATAGGTCTGGCTCAGCCCTAATTGAGCATGGGCTGTCTAATGAAATGACATGATCACTAAGCTTGGCAGACTATATAGGATTCTTCTCCCCATTAGTCCCCATCTTGACAACATAGGGTGGGGTATTACAAAGCTATATTCATAAAATTTCCCCACGTAAAACTAAGGGCTTTCCTATAAACTAGAGAAAAGATAGAAGTTTTTGTAACAGATTGCTAGCCTCTAAAATTTACCATGGAGTAGCATAATGATGTGATTTACCTCGTAAGGCCCAAACGACCTAATTTAATGACAAAAATAAGGGTGCAGGGTAGGTTTGGGCCTTACGAGGAGTATAATCTGGACAACTTTTCCAAAATCAAAGTGTTTTATTTGCAGTAAATGCGGTAAAAAAGCAATAAATGAATATAATTATGATGTTCGGTACCTATATAAATTGTTAGTACACACGGCTACACATCAAGCTATACATTTCTAGTATACGCGGACCTCTCATTGTAAGGAAATCCTACACAAAGCGAGATCAGCTTATACTGGAAATGTATAGCTTGATGTGTAGCCGTCTGTACTATGACACATTTCGCCATAAATTGATATGCAAATGTTAAAGTAACTAGATGCTAGTTTCAATAAGCAAATCTCTACACAAATGAACACAATATTATTCAACATTAAATTATTTAAAGTCAAACTTAAACATGAATATCTTGTCCAGAAAAAAGGTGGTTCCGACAACGCTTCAACGGACTGCGAGGTGACCACGTTCTACTTCGAGATCCAGGAGAAACATCTACCTAAAGCCATGGATATGTTCAGCCAGTTCTTCGTCAACCCCCTCATGAACAAGGAGGCCATGCAGAGAGAACGGGAGGCTATTGAGTCAGGTCAGTTTTAACCCTTCAAATCCTGGTAATCAAACGCAATACCTCATGCTCAGTAGTACCGCTAGCATCTGCTAGGCCAACGAGGCAATCGTCAAAATACATGGGCAACATTTATCAAAGGTTCATTAGAAAACCAGCGTCAGACAGTATCTGTCTGGCAGTTATGCTGAACAGCCATGAGGCACACTTATGTCACTATGTCAAATGAAGCGTTTGAAACTTATAATTTTTGAAATAAAATTTCTTTCCGCACGCTTGACTTGGGGAGTAAGCTGGTGAATGCGTGACGAGAGCGTTACGGAAGCGAGCGAACGGAAGTTGAGAGGGAGATATAAGTTAGTGAAGATAGAAAGAGAGCGAGTTACGTTTCGTATATTACTGTGGGCAAGAGAGAAATTTGCGAGCACACATTTTCTTTCTCTCATAGTCTGCAGTTACATTTCGTATATCTAAGACACAGTGCAGGGGCCTAAAATGGACGTTTTGGCAGAATCATAATATGATCTGCGTACAATTCATACAACCCGAAATTCACCTGTTTGACAGCTGCTATTTGACATTAGACTTCACTATAGCAATTCATAATTTGTGGACCATTTTACGAAACTCCATACAAAACTGCCAAACAGATGAATTGCGGGATATGAATTGTACGCAGATCATATTATGATTCTGCCAAAGCGTCCATTTTAGGCCCGCAGGCCTATTGTTGTAAGTTTAATTAGTATTACTATTTGTAAGTTTTACTTCAGTCGTGTGGTCTAAAAGCACACTAGTTTTTTTTATAATAACAAATTAATATGTTCCATAACCTAATGCATGAAATTTGTTTATTATGTAATCGCAAGTTTTAAAATATTTGCACTGTATACAACATTAGTGTTTGTTTACTCTAAACCCGAAAAGGGGTCATTGTACTCATCATTTTGAACAACCTTTTCTATTGAACCAACCTTGAAATCGCGAAAAAAAATCCTGCTGTTCCATTTTGTCGATTTAAGTGAACACAAATGTATGGAACAGCAGATTTTTTTTCCATATAAACATTATTCTTCCTTTCTTTCTTTCTATCACGAAAAAAGAAACTGTTTTTCCATGCAAAAGTGCAATAACAACATGATCATAGTTTATTTATTTATGGAACAGCAAAATATTTCTAGGTAGTTAAAAATATAATCATTATAGCAATTACAATTAAGAAGTACGTATCAAAATCAGGGAGGTTTTTATTTCTGCAGGCAAAAGTTTAAATAGTTTATTTGAATACCTGACACCTGCGTTTAATTTGAGGAAATTGTTTTCGCCAGAGACCAGTATTCGTTGCAATTAAAGTTAATAATTTTGTAGCTATATTCATAAAGAAATATCTAATAATGAAACGAATTGAAGCCAAAAAACATGCGAAATTCAGCTCTATGTGCTGCGAATTGAAACGGGAAATGATTACCCCGTCTTTTGAAGCTAAACTAAATCGCAACGATACTGTTCCAAAGTCAAAGAAACCCAGAATAACCTGATACTTATATCACATAACTATTAGATAATCTACAAGTACCGTCAGCGTCAGTCAACTGTTTGACCACAAAAATGAGCAAATTATGATTTATCGCATAACTTTCACATCACTACCACATACCACGTTTCGTACCACGTTTCGGTTTTTTTAACAGTATACAATCAACTTTATTACGTATTGTTTGTAAGAGCACATTATTTCTTCATTACGTATTGTTATACAGCTAAGATAATAATGCTAAGAGGGATGTGCGGTGTTACGCGAATGGATAGAATTAGAATTCTATAAGTAAAAGGTACATATTATATTAAAAAAACTTTTTACAAAAAAAAACAACCGACTTCAAAAAAAAAACTACGTACGTACGGAGTTTTTTTTTTTGGAAGCCTGTTTTTTGTTGTTGTAAAAAGGTTTTTTATTTTTCACTTTTTAGTGGGTCAGTTTGCAATAAATTTATCTAAGTTACAATTGCCTAATTTCAACTGCTCATAACCTTTTACCAAATATTGCTTTTCCCGATGCAGGGGCGTTAATAGTTGAACAATTCTACTGGTAAGAACCAAGAGAACTTAACCATAAGTTCTCTTGGTTCTTACCAGTAGAATTCTACTTATGACTTCATCAAAATCAGCGCTGTGTTGTGGGTCCCCCATAGCACAGCATCATGCTGAGTGCAAGCCTTTTTGTCACAGTCATGACGTGCAGTTGCCGACTATTTGTTATTTTTGTGCTCGTGATTTTAATGTAGATAGGTTTTTTTTTTTCTTTAATGTTTACTTGCTCGAGTCTATGTTTTCCTAAGCACGTGTTTCTGTGACGAATAAAATTATTTTTCTTTCTTTCTTCTTTCTTTCTTTCTATATGCATCGTGACGAGCATAAATTGCTTAGCAACCATATTAAAGTGTCTAATCGAATCGCAACAGTGAAATAATAATTATTAAGTAATCCCGGTGGCCATCTGTGGTCTTCATCATCAGTTCCACTTCACCAAATGGTGCTTTCCGAGTGCAAATGCATGAGTTACTATAAAAAATACTCAAATCGATATAGGTGTGCCTATAAAATTTGAGGATTGCCCTCGATTTCCATGGGATGCCCTCATCAGATTCTGACTTGGTAACAATGGGACCACCTCGCCACAAACAAAAAAAGAATTTTCAAAATCGTCCCACAATTGACGGAGCAATCGGTGAACAAACATTAAAAAAAAACATACAGCCGAACATATAACCTCCTCCTTTTTGGAAGTCGATTAAAACCAAAGTCGCCCGCCGCGTCTGTCTGTCTGTCTGAACGTGATAAACTCAAAAACTTCTGAACGGATTTTCAAACGGTTTTCACCAATAAAAGGAGTGATTCATGAGGAAGGTTTAGGTGTATACCTAATTCATTCGCCGGCTGTCGCTGATAACCAGCGCTGGGGCTCTGTCTTGCATAGGGTCGCAGTATAATGCTGAGCGATAGCCGTTTTGCGTGGATGTGACGCATGTTTCCCCCAACCTTTTCTTATTTTTGTGTTTATGTTCTTTGTTGCGTCATGTTTACCGCAAATAAACGTATTTTCTTTCTTTCATTCAGGGTTTGTCCGTGTGATGCCGGACGTAAAGAATAGCACATCACATTTCTTCCCGTGGGTGTCGTAAAAGGCGACTAAGGGACTTACTAGAGAATGGACGTCTTTCGGCTAAAATTATGAAATGATGAATGATGCATATACATCATATCATTTAATTTAAATGAATAAGTACTTTAAAAGATATCACAGATTCAAAATTGCGCGTAACAAAATAATTATGGTTGACGGTGGCGCGGCAGCCAATGAACTTTTCCTCTGCTGTTACTATGACAGAAAAACGGCTGGACGGATTTGGGTGAAATTTGGCACAGAGATAGTTAATAACCTGGATTAACACATAGGATAAATTTTATTTATCCCGGTAGTAAATTTCCGACTAAGAGAAAGTGACACCGGTTATTGAAAAGTTGTGTGGAAATATTATAGATCGTCATGGTATGGCCATGTGATGCGTAGGAATGAGGGAAATGTCGGCAGCAAAGTTTTGAGTTTGAATGTGGATGGCTATACGAGTAGGGGAAGAACAAAGAAACGATGGATAGACTGTGTGAAATATGATATGGCTAAAAAGGGAGTGACTACCAAGATGACAACTAACAGAGAAGTATGGAAGGAAAATACAAGTTGCGCCGACCCCATTGAGGTATTAAATAGGAAAATATGGTTCGCGCTCCTCGATGTGGACCGCATAAATTAGGGGAAAGGACACAATCGACCTACTTAGAGGGTAAAGGAACAAATAGTGCAGCTGTGTTTGCACACACTTGTACACTATAATAATATCTCCTGGTGCTGTTGTACTTCGGTAATCTCCGTTGAGATTAGCCAACACCGTGGCCGAAATTCTGTCAGGAGGATGGTTTTTAGGGTTCCGTACCCAAAGGGTAAAACTGGAACCCTATTACTAAGGCTCCGTCGTCTGTCTGTCTGTCCGTCTATCACCAGGCTGTATCTCATAAACCGTTATAGTTAGACAGTTGAAATTATCACAAATGATGTATTTCTGTTGCCGCTATAACAACAAATACAAAAAAACAGAATAAAATAAATATTTCCGGGGGCTCCAATACATCAAACGTGATTTTTTTACTCGTTTTTTGCTCTATATTAATAACGGCAACAGTACACGCTTGAAATATTCACAGAATATTTAGTTATATATTCACTTTCAAAATAAATAATTAAATTAAAATAAAACAAATATTTAATGGGGGCTCCCCTACAACAAACGTGTTTTTTTTTCCATTTTTATAGATAATGGTACGGAACCCTTCGTGCGCAAGTCCGATTCGCACTTGGCCGGTTTTTTTATTTTTCGGCGCCACGTTACCAAGTAGGCAGTCAATTTATTCGTTTCCGTTTTATTTACGAAGGGTTTTTTCATAGAACACAAGGCATCGGTCTATCTGGTTAAATTTACTAAATAATTCGGCAAAGATTACTTTCTTTAACATGTTCTACATTTTAACGATTACGTCTTGTAAACCAATAAGACGTTGAGCACAGCTGGTTTACGTAAAGATTAGGTGATCAGACGATTGTAATCCACTTACACTAACTGCCCAAATGATGGACGCATCAACAGGTAATTTACATGCTATTATTAAAAATGTACGGGCGGCTTTGTTAAACTATTTTTAAGGAAGATGAACATACATAATATAAAATAAAACAGCCGCCGAACATATAACCTCCTCGTTTTTGGAATCCGGTTAAAAAAGAAAGCATTATGCCCGAATTTAGAGTAAATAATGATTACTGAATGTTGTACAGTTTGTTTTTACTTACGCCATTAAATATACTGGCTTAAGCGAGCCACATAATTTTATGAACTTAAAGGCGTTTGCTTTTTTTTTTTTTAATGGTTGGCCATTTCATGTTACCAACAGAAGTCTTGAACAGTGTTTTTGATGAAGCACTGTTTATAAAACTTTTATTACTTTCTATAATGTATTTAATGTGATCACACTTGAATGGTTGCGCCGATTATGTTCCAAAGAAAACTTATAAGTTATTATAAATCCAATAGCTATGTGTCATATTTCACACTCTATTCGGTTTACATCGGCCCGTTTGGCGTAAACTTTTGAATGAAGGCTTTATACATTAATTGATTGCGAGAAATCGTAAAAGAATTTGTAGTTAATTTTCTATGTACAGACGACAGCAGGTACAACCAACCCGAAACTGTAATTTTTTTCCAATCAACCTTGTATATTAAGCTGTAGTGATAAAGTTGAAAAGCTATTAAAGAAATTTGACAGATTGTAGTAGCTTGATGTGCTGGCGTCTGTACATTATGTTCAAAGCTTCGATCAAGTGCTATTATTGATCGAAGGTTCAAAATATTCGATAAAATTGCATTGTTACAGTATTTTTATATCACGAAGCGACGCGCGCTTTACTTGTGGTTACCAATGTGTGCGTAAGCGCAGGAGCTCTCGGTACCGTCCGAGACAATGGCGAAGTCGGAAGTGTGTGTATGTGTGTGTTATGTGCTGATGCTACTCGTCTTCACGCACACATTCACAGCACGTTTGTACACGTCTTGGTTACCACAAGTAATTATTTTAAGTTTAAGTTATTTTTTTTTGCAAAAAGTTTTTTTATAGAATACTCTTGTTCACAGAATTCGCAATCGCGTCTCCATCGGACTCGAACCGCAAGGACCAGCTGCTCTCCAGCCTGTTCCCCGAAGGTCACCCCGCGCGTACCTTCACGTGGGGCAACCTCCGCAGTTTGAAGGACGATATAGACGACGATGAGCGACTGCACCTCGCCGCGCATGCGTTTAGGAAGAGGCATTACAGCGCGCATAGGATGACTGTCGCTGTACAGGTAAATATAACATCATGCACGTATTCGTCGCAGGAGTAAGCAGACTTATAAGTACACCCACATTTTGTCAGTTATGTTGAAGTCCCAGCTGATTACAACAACATCCGGGGTTAAATCCAGACTCAAGGCTGATACGGAAAAAATCCTGTTTGAAAACTTAATAGTAATTAAGCTGACCTGGGCATTTTAGATAGTTGGTCATGATAAGAGGATAAAAGAATTTTAAAAATTGGTCGACAATTGACGGAGAAATCTGTGAAAAAAAACAAACATGCAGACAAACATGGTAGCCTCCTCATTTTTGGAAATCGGTTATAAAGATAGGCAAGGAATCAAAAATTTAGAAGCTGGTGGAAAGGGAACTCTTTTAGAACTTAAACCGAAATCGACCGACCTTATTGGTCCTCAAAAAAGGTCTAACGCAGGGTTTCCCAACCTTTTTTGTGTCGAGCCTTCCCCGATTATAAATAAAATTTTCATTTTCGGTTTAATTTTTATTGTGACAAAAAAACAAACGCACGTTATTTTAACAACATTTATTTATCAATTACAACTTTAATTATTATTAGTATGATCAAATGGATATTAGTGTTATTACTATAGTGAGATACTTGAGCTTGAATGGTCTGTAGTCTGTACTAGCTGGTCTACCAGGTCTGCTGAAAGGTTTTGAGCCTGGCGACGGCATTTCGAAGGCTAAAATGGTGAATATTTTGTCACTGGGTTACAAGTCCTTTATCACAAATGTAAGAAGTGCATTGAAGTAGATTACATAGAAAAATAAATGGTGTATACTTTTCTATCAGCATTTTTAATACCCCAGGTTCAAAACTTTCAGCCGCCCTAGTATTCTAGGTACAGTTTTTGCCAGAGCTATTGTCAGCTCGCTATCTACGGCAAGACGATTTAGCTGCTTAGTTTTTATTAAAGCGCTGTTTCGCAAGTAGGCTTGTTTCAAACAATTTTTTTGCCAAATCTATACAGTTCGTGACGGCGGAAAAAATATATTTTAATCTTGAACAATTTCTGAGAACCTATAATAGTTGTAATCAAAACAGTTTTCTGGATACAAAAAAAATGGTAAAACCTCTTAAAATGATCTTCCAACAAAAATATCTGTATTACTGATCAACGTACGTTGATAAAATTAATAACAATGACGTATCATATTTAAATACAGAACTTGGTTTTTTTTTTTCAATTACTCAACGTATATTTAAGTAATTAATTGTTTTATGGTTTGTAATAAGTTACGAGCGTCGCGTCATCGCGCTTCTCTTTAATTATATAGATTTTTCTTTCGAAAATGCAAACGCATTCTGCGCCCCCCTTGGCACCTCTCTACGCCCCCCTAGGCAGGCGCGCCCCACTGGTTGGAAAGCCCTGGTAGGTACATATTTTGGAATCTTTGATGTATGAACGTTGACGAAGCAAAAGGAGTATGCACTTAGTAGCACGCGGTGTTCTGTTGTTTCTGCCTACCCAGTGAGAAAATGCGTTAGTTTATCTTTTACCCATCGACTGTGTCTTAACAATCATGATGACAATGATATTATACAGAAAGCGTTCCGTTGCTAATAACAAAATTCTAATTGTCCCTAGTTCGGAGTTTAAAAAAAACAATAACATACGTTAGATCATTGTGTTATCAAACAAAAATATTACGATACCAGTTTGATAATATTTCATAACAACATGACCTGCAGGTCAAACAAGCAATAGGAGGCATTATTTCATTAGAAAAATAAATAAATCTATAGAATATTATTTATTTGTAAACACATAAAATATACTTGTAATCAGACTTGTAAATATATAAAGAGAAAACTGTACGTATATTGCCTTTTTTTTTAAACAGTAGCACTTTGCCTGCGATTATTTCCGCGTGGATTTCGTATCCTCGTCTACAAAGTTCAACACTCTCTGTCCCGTTTAAAAGGTTTTTCGAAAACAAACGTTATATTTATTACAAACTAGTTTACGTTCCGTGTGGTGCCGGACGTAAAGAATAGCTTTGAGTTCCAATCCAAAATATCTGTATTAAATATCAACGTACGGTTGGTATATAATTAATAACAATAACGTCTTATTTGTATGCAGAACTTAGTTGTTATTTGTTTTCGATTATTCAACTTATTTCTCTCGGTGGTTGTCGTAAAAGGGACTTACTAGAGAATGGGCAGCAGCGTTCTCTATGCATTTTAACACCATACTGCAAATCGCCAACCCGCCTGCCAAGCGCGGCGATTATGGCAAACTCCCAAATGTTGGGGGAGGCCTATGTCCAGCAGTGGACGTCTTTCGGCTGGAATGATGATGATTAAACAAAAAAAATTACTTCTTTTCGAGCAATATTTGCCATCGATACTCTAAAAAAAGATGGTGCTTTACACAATCATGGTGCTGTTTGTCCTCACGTTCACTTCCACTACGTTTATCCCCAGGCACGGATGGACCTGTCCTCCCTCGAAAACTACGTCAACAGCACATTCGGGCAGATTCCCACCAACAAGCTGCCTTCCGCAGACTTCAGTCAGTTCAACTTCAAGGCCGACACTGTTACCCCCGAGTTCAGGAGCATCTACTACGTCAAGCCTGTGGGCGATACTACTGAGGTAAGTTGTACAACATAATTTTTAGTATATGCGAAAAATGAATAAAGTAAAAAGAAATAAACTAAAATATCGGTGCCTTGGAGTCTCCTCCCTATCGCGCTTAAAAAGAGTTAATATGTAGTTCTAATCCACAGGTACATTTAACATGGTGCATGCGGTCTTTGCTGTCTGAATACGAGTCAAAGCCGCACCAGTATATCTCGTACCTGCTGGGACACGAGGGGAAAGGCAGTCTGCTATCCTATCTCAGGAAAAAGTTAGTATTCTATTGTTTAAATTTATAACTGTAACGGGTACTATCGACATATGAAAATCTTGACCTTACTTGAATCCTGTAATTTTCAACGATGTAAATGGCGACGTCATAAATCACGACGTAAGTGTCGGAACAATTACACAGCGTGCCGCTTTACTCGTAGTGGCGACATTAATTTAATACACATAATTATACGGTTTCGCGTTTCCTTTTTATGAAGATGTTTTAATATTATATTAAAACAATTATTTATTGATTTATCAACAATTATCTAAAATAGCATTTTGGAGCAACCTCTGAGAACTGTAAGCGCAGAGGTCATTTTCCGGCGATCGGATTATAACATCGCATTAATGAAATTAAAACGAATAACGTGCAAAGAGTAGGTGAATTGATGGAAAGAGAGAGCTTTATTATTTAGTTTCAATGTACCTACGAATTATTTTATCTTATTATATTGATTATGATTACTGGTCACTAGCCCTAACATAAAGGGTGATAAATTAATGTCGCCATTGGAGTGGCACGTTGAATGCCTCACACAGTGTACACGTAAAAATAACGCTAAAAGTGATTAAACTTTTCATTCCTTGACTAAACATACAATAGTACATTCCTCTTTTTCCAGCTTCTACCACGTTCATTGATGGGGAAAACTTTCCTACCGTAAAAGTTAACTGGTTTCCCTATTAACTACAGATGAATTATATATTCCTTTGTTTATCTATAAAAAAATATAATACATTTATTTCAGACATAATTAAAATGTTATATAATCCAAATGTTTTTTTTTTTTGTTTGTGAATCTGCAGGGTGTGGGCTCTCGGCATATACACGGGTAACTCGGAAAGCGGCATCGACTACACTTCCATGTACAGTCTGTTCTCCACGCAAGTTGTGCTTACTAAGGAGGGTCTCGACCATGTTGATGAAGTGAGTCTGCAGAATACCTTCTACTATAGTGTGGCCATTAGTGATGTGCACTCCCTGAGGTATGCGCGGCGAGGTGGGAGGCGGGGAGGCGAAGAAACGGAGGCGAAAGCCACGAGCGTTGACTGCGCACTGACAGAGCGCAGCAGCCGATTCTCCCCCCCGTCTCGCCACGCGCATACCTCAGGGAGTGCACGGCACTAATGGCCACACGCGAGTGCACAGCACTAATGGTCACACTATAGTGGAAAGGAAATAGTTTTTATAATTTCAAACTACCGATTTTTTTTATGGGATTTATGTTGTACCATAGAGTAGACAGTTAGTCCTGCTACCACTACCAATTTTTTTTTTTTTTTAATGTTAATTTAATGTTTTTGATCATGTAATTCGTAATTACAAGACACGCGTTCCTTATTTAAAAGGTTATACTGTTTTTGTGAATTAATAATTTATAGCGTATAAATTGTTTGTTTTCAGGTGCTAGAAGCAATTTTCTCATACATAAACATGCTCAAACAAATTGGACCTTCAGAAAGAATATACGAAGAAATAAAGGTAAATTACATTTATATTTATATACTTTTTACCCCATGACGCACAATTTGGGATTAAATTGAAAGTAACGGGCGACCAAAGGTTTACAATATCCGGTTAAGGGAGCTCGCCCACCAGGGACAGTGGCAGAGCGATTATTTTGTCGCCTAATATAAGATATTCAGAGTTCAATACTAAGGGAGCTCGCCCACCAGGGACAGTGGCTGAGCGATTATTTTGTCAGAGTTCAATACTAAGGGAGCTCGTCCACCGGGGACAGTGGCTGAGCGATTATTTTGTCGCCTAATATAAGATATTCAGAGTTCAATACTAAGGGAGCTCGCCCACCAGGGACAGTGGCTGAGCGATTATTTTGTCAGAGTTCAATACTAAGGGAGCTCGCACACCGGGGACAGTGGCTGAGCGATTATTTTGTCGCCGAATATAAGATATTCAGGGTTCAATACTAAGGGAGCTCGCCCACCAGGGACAGTGGCTGAGCGATTATTTTGTCAAGAGTTCAATACTAAGGGAGCTCGCCCACCAGGGACAGTGGCTGAGCGATTATTTTGTCGCCGAATATAAGATATTCAGAGTTCAATACTAAGGGAGCTCGCCCACCAGGGACAGTGGCTGAGCGATTATTTTGTCGCCGAATATAAGATATTCAGAGTTCAATACTAAGGGCGCTCGCCCACCAGGGACTGTGGCTGAGCGATTATTTTGTCGCCGAATATAAGATATTCAGAGTTCAGTAGTATGGGAGCTCGCCCACCAGGGACAGTGGCTACTTTTCATCCCGGTTCGCAGAGGAAGTCGCAGGCAACAGCTATCTATCTATCTTCTTCTATATACAGGGTTACTGGTAATTCGACGTATATCCGGCAGGGGCTGATAAGGGGGCCAAAATGCAACAAATTGAACCCCCCATATGTATGGCCGAAATTCAATAGTTTTCGAGATATTAGAATTTTAAGGGTTTTTCGATATTTACCCAAAATTTGACATTTCATTCCAAATTAAAAAAAAAATACATATTTGAATGGGTACCATTAAAAATGATGTTGTAGCTGGCACTTCAATTAAGCTATGGACATAATTAAAACTACTTAATTTAACAAAATAATGAAAATAATGAGCGATATAAGAATAATATCTTACCAATATTTTCATTTTACGCTTCAAAAATGTTGTCTCGTCACAAAAATTTATATGACATTAATCGTACAAATAACTAAAGCAACTTGCTTATCCTGTAAGCTTTCCAGAAAGGTATAAAAGTCAATTTTAAAATACATAATTCGTGGCATGGCATGTGTTTGAACCGGCGCGGGGAGAGAAATTATCTGTGTTTTTAGTTTATGATCCTCGCTAAAACAACCGATTTTCCTGGCGAAATTCTTCGCGATGGGGCGGGGTGTGCGGGCGGGGGAGTACACGGCGTCTGCTGCGCTCGCGTCGCCTTCCTTAGTAAGTTTTGACTCTCCGCCGCGCAAGCACGTGTGTTGTTATCTTGCTACCAATCTCTCATCCCGTTAATTTGTTATTGATCATTATTGTTAATTCTTGTTTCTCTTGTTATTCTTTTTGTTATCATTGTTATTTCGGATAACATGGCTTCGTATCCTAATAACGAATACGCAGACATAATGTTTTGTTATGGTTTTGCCGATGGAAACGCGGCTGCGGCTCGGCGAGAATACCAACGCCGCTTTCCCGATCGTCGACTTCCCCACGTTACTGTTTTCGGGAGCACCTATCGACGATTGTCTGAAACTGGCAGTGTTCAAAGAGCACAATTCAACGCTGGCAGACCTCGACGGTACACGGCTGACGAAGAGGACACCATTCTTCAGTGTTTTATTGATGACCCAAACATCTCAACGAACATTGTTGCAAGACAGCTCGGTATGTCCCAGTGGAAAGTGTGGTCGGTAGTACATCTATCAGGTAGACACCCGTACCATTATCAACCTGTTCAAACATTGCACGAGGGAGATCCTGCCAGGCGACTCGAATTTTCTCGGTTTATGTTAAACGCTGACGCTGACCAGGAACATTTCCTAAGAAATATTTTGTGGACTGACGAGTCAAAGTTTGACCGGGATGGAATAACGAATTACCATAACTTACATTTTTGGGCACCTAAAGCAGGCAGGAATCCAAAAAAACTAAAAGAAACTTCGTCGCAAATGAGATTTTCCCTGAACGTATGGATGGGTGTCGTTGATAATTATTTGGTGGGCCCTCATTTCTTGCCCCAAAATTTGAACGGCGAAAATTACGAGGAGTTTTTGAGAAACAACCTAGACGATTTGTTGGTGGATGTTCCCGAAGAAATAAAAAACAACCTCATGTTTCAACATGATGGTTGCCCAGCACATTACCGGATTACTGTCCGACAGTGGCTAGACGAGAGATATCCAAACCGATGGATTGGGAGGGGAGGGCCAATTCCGTGGCCAGCACGAAGCCCTGATATCACACCACTTGATTTTTACGTTTGGGGTCATATGAAGGCATTAGTTTATGTGACCCCAATAAATTCAGTCGAAGAACTTCGACAGCGAATAATAAACGCGGCGCAACAGATGAGAACAACGTTCACATCAAGAGTGACGAAAACCGAAGTTAGGAAGAGAATTCGAACCTGCATTCGTAATCGAGGGGCTCATTTTGAACAAGATGTGTAAAATTTGTAATAAAATTTGATGTACATTTTTTTATGCATTTTATTTCATACAAATACAAATGACCCTTTCTCTCCCCGCGCCGATTCAAACACATGCCTTGGCACGAATTATGTATTTTAAAATGGACTTTTATAGCTTTCTGGAAAGCTTACAGAATAAGCAAGTTGTTTTAGTTATTTGTACGATTAATGTCATAGAAATTTTTGTGACGAGACAACATTTTTGAAGCGTAAAATGAAAATATTGGTAAGATATTATTCTTATATCGCTCATTATTTTCATTATTTTGTTAAATTAAGTAGTTTTAATTATGTCCATAGCTTAATTGAAGTGCCAGCTACATACAACATCATTTTTAATGGTACCCATTCAAATATGTAGTTTTTTTTTTTATTTGGAATGAAATGTCAAATTTTGAGTAAATATCGAAAAACCCTTAAAATTCTAATATCTCGAAAACTATTGAATTTCGGCCATACATATGGGGGGTTCAATTTGTTGCATTTTGGCCCCCTTATCAGCCCCTGACGGATATACGTCGAATTACCAAAGTATATAAAAGAAAGATACCCTGTATATAAAAGAAGAAACTGACTGACTGACTGACATATCAACGTACAGCCCAAACCGCTGGGTCTAGAGATTCCAAATTTGGCACGTCGATTCCTTGTGAGGTCTAGAGGTGCACTAAGAAAGGATTTTTCAAAATTCACCCTCTAAAGGGGTGAAACGGGGGATTGAAGTTTATATGAAAGTCCGTCAGTTTTGAAGTTAGGATCTTCAAATTTTGGATTTAGGCTGACGATTGAAAATTAATTTACACGTGTCTCAGCGTTTTTCCCCCCACCCCCGAAGGGTTAAAAAGGATGATGAAGTTGTTTATGAGAAGTCCTTAATTTTCGAAGTAAAAATCACTAAATTTATTATCTAGGCTTATGGTTGGAAGCTAACGTAACGGTGTTGTTAGAATTTCAACCCTTAAGGAATGAAAAGGGGGATTTAATTTTATTTTTAATTAAAGTTCTTTATTTGTAGTGTTCCGTACCTCAAAAGGAAAAAACAGAACCCTTATAGGATCACTTCGTTGTCCGTCAGTCTGTCTGTCAGTCTGTCAAGTCCCTTTTTCTCAAAGAAGAAACTGACTGACTGATATATCAACGCACAGCCCAAACCGCTGGGTCTAGAGATTCCAAATTTGGTACGTAGATTTCTTGTGAGGTCTAGGGGTGCACTAAGAAAGAATTTTTAAAAATTCGGGATTGAAATTTATATGAAAGTCCGTCAGTTTTGAAGTTAGGATCTTCAAATTTTGGGTTTAGGGTGACGATTGAAAATTAATTTACACGTGTCTCAGCGTTTTTGATAATTCTACCAGTTTTTTTTTTTTTTTTGACTGGTAAAAATGCGGTGCCCGTTACATAGCGGCGGCCGCTACATAGCGGTGGCCGTTACATAGCGGTGGCCGTTACATTGCGGCGGCCGCTACATAGCGGGGGCCGTCACATAGCGGCGGCCGCTACATAGCGGGGGCCGTCAGCGGCCGCTACATAGCGGGGGCCGTCACATAGCGGCGGCCGTTACATAGCGGGGGCCGTAACATAATGGTGGCCGCTACATAGCGGGGGCCGTCACATAGCGGCGGCCGCTACATAGCGGGGGCCGTCACAGCGGCGGCCGCTACATAGCGGGGGCCGTCACATAGTGGCGGCCGCTACATAGCGGGGGCCGTAACATAGCGGCGGCCGCTACATAGCGGGGGCCGTCACATAGCGGCGGCCGCTACATAGCGGGGGCCGTCACATAGCGGCGGCCGCTACATAGCGGGGGCCGTCACATTCTTGCACGATCTTTCTTGCACGTTCTTTCTTGCAAGTTAGTTCTTTCTTGCATGTTCTTTCTTGCACGTTATTTCTTGCATGTTTTTTCTTGCAAGTTAGTTCTTTCTTGCATGCTCTTTCTTGCATGATCATTCTTGCACGATCATTCTTGCAAGTTAGTTCTTTCTTGCACGTTCTTTCTTGCATGTTCATTCTTGCACGATCTTTCTTGCAAGGTAGTTCTTTCTCGCACGTTCTTTCTTGCACGTTATTTCTTGCACGTTACTTCTTGCACGTTCTTTCTTGCATGTTCTTTCTTGCACGTTCTTTCTTGCAAGTTAGTTCTTTCTTGCATGTTCTTTCTTGCAAGTTAGTTCTTTCTTGCATGTTCTTTCTTGCAAGTTAGTTCTTTCTTGCATGTTCATTCTTGCACGATCTTTCTTGCAAGTTAGTTCTTTCTTGCAAGTTAGTTCTTTCTAGCACGTTATTTCTTGCAAGTTAGTTCTTTCTTGCATGTTCTTTCTTGCAAGTTAGTTCTTTCTTGCATGTTCATTCTTGCACGATCTTTCTTGCAAGTTAGTTACACACAGCGGTGGCCGCTACGTAGCGGTGGCCGCTATATAGCGGTGGCGGTGACATAGCGGCGGCTGCCAAATAGCGATGGATGCCACATAGCGGTGGCAGTCACATAACGGTGGGCGCAAAATAGCGGTGGGCGCCACATAGTGGCGGCTGCCAAATAGCGATGGGTGCCACATAGCGGGTAGCCGCCAAACAGCGGTGGGTGCCACATAGCGTTGGCCGCCAAATAGGGAAGCCACCACATAGCGGTGGCCGCCAAATAGAGGTGGCCGCCAAATAGAGGTGGCTGGCACATAGTGGTGATCACCACATAGCGATGGACGCTACATAGCGGTGGCCACCAAATAGTGGAGGCTACCACATAGCGGTGGCCGCCAAATAGAGGTGGCCGCCACATAGTGGTGACCGCCACATAGCGGTGGACGCCACATAGTGGTGGACGCCACACGTTTTTAGGGAAGGATTTTACTACGCGTTTTGATAAACTCTAAAGTAATTTAAACATAACAAAACACAAATTTTTCAAAAAACCTCTTTCAGGCGAAATACAGTTTATATCAAAATTATGTTTACTTTGATCAATAAACTTGATAATTTACCCGGATATTCTTAATAAATGAAACGACCGTAAACATACATTTTTGAAAATAAACTTTTAAAGGGGGGGGGTTGGATTTTGTGGGGGAAATATTTTAACGTGGCGTTAAATTAACTTGAAACTCTGTACTTATTTATTTAAGATCGGAAATAAAGGAAAAATTATATCAGGGTTTTCAAAAAATCTTCCTCTAAAAGGGGGAGTAAATTTTAGAGGAGATTTTATGTTTCAGATTGGCGCAAAAACGACTGAATTGATTTAGATGATTTTTGGCGCACATATAGTTTAAAATCTGGATTAACACATAGGGTACTAGGTTTTCATCACGGTAGTACGTTCCCGTGATATTTTATCCGACATTAACGCGGGGGAAGCCGCGGGCAAAAGCTAGTACTGATATATAATTATTGTAAAGTTCCTAAACACAAAAATGACAACTTAGTACCGAACTAAGTTTTCATTTTTGTAAAAAGAACGGTATTTCAATCACTGTTACGTTCTTATTACTAAAACTGGCTCCATGGTTTAAGCCATGTCAAATATAAATCTTGTTTTGTAATAAGGCGGAATAAGTTTCTTGACCCTACACATATACAATACATTCCAATTTATTTCTTTCAATAGACAATAGAAGAAACAAGTTTCCGCTTCGAGGAAGAGTCTCAGCCGGCGGAGTATGTAGAGACGTTATCAGAGAACATGCACTTCTACCCGCCAAAGCACTACATAACCGGCGATCGACTCTACTACAAGTATGATCCTAAGGTAACGAAGTCACGGTATTTTATACCTATAAATAACTACTATTAAGACGCCGACAACAGGTAAACCCCTGTCACTGTCAGACTGCATACAAAAGAAAGAAGCGCGATGACACAACGCTTGCAATTTATTGCAAAATATGAAGATTTTTTTTTATTTACTCAAAAATTTGTTGAGTAACCGAAAATAAAAAACGACCAAGTTCTGCATACAAATAAGACGTTCTTGTTATTAATGAAATACCAACTGTACGTTGATATTTAATACAGATATTTTGGATTGAAACTCAAAGTAAAGGGTTAGTTTACCGTTAATTTGTATATATTAACGACAAAACTATGTAAATGTCTATTAACAGCTCCCGAATTACGAAGTTATTTTTTAATTTAATTTTATCTTTTTTTTACAAACTTCACTGACATTATGTTTTTCTTATTTGACATTATTATACCTACAATTTAAATTTCATCAAGGTTCTAACTTATTATTTTAATCATATTTTATATTGTTTTTTTTTTGGCAATATGAGGACGTTGTAGGCTTATTAGACTGTAGATCTGTAGACCATTTTCTATTTTGTTAAGTACCTGGTACTTTTGACGGGCCTACGCTGTCTTCTCATACCTATTAAAACTGTAATTTGAAAACATTGTAAAAGCCAATTTTTTTTTTTTTAAAGAGTGACCGTGGAGTTTCTTGCCCGACCAATTGGAACCGTGCACCTAGCTTCTGACGTTTCATAAGTGCCCATGTAGGCTTATGTGAAATAAAAATATATAAATATTTTGATTTTTTGATCGAGATTTTTTTTCTAAACATGTTTTGGTAACAACCAAGTTTTGAAAATGATGTTCAAGAATAACATATATTTTTTCCGCTACCACAAACTATATAGATTTGGCATTTTTTTTGTTTGAGACAAGTTAGCGCCTTAAGTCCACCTACAGGAGGAAAGTATCTCTCTATCTAGTTACGTATTTACAGAAATTATAATCATTGGAATCATTAATACATCTCTCTAACTTAGATTTCTTCCATTGAATTACTTGTTCATGAAATCATGCATTCGGGAACAAATCTAACTTAGAGATATGTATTAATGATTCTAAAACGCCCGCGCGCGTATTGATTATTATTGCGGCTTTGATGCATAAAAGCATATTCTGTTTGGCCCCAAAAATTTATTATAAGCTCCCAATACATCTGAAACAGCTGCCCACTAGGTTGTTTAAGTTGCATTTAAAAAAAAAACTTATAGCCAAATGCTACTACAGCTTATCAGAGTTTCTAAATGAACGAAATTAAGAAAATTGCGACATTTCTTCATTAACTTTTTTATTTTAGTTAGTTAAGCTGTTTCTAAACTGATGTATTGATAATGTAGTTAGCAGATGCATGGTAAAAATAAGTTCTGTGTTTTTTTTGTACGCTTTAACTGGTAAAACATGTAGCTCCTTTTTATTTATTTTAATTCCATCCACAATGTGCATGTATTGTACTTACTCATGTTTTACAAAAATAAATATCTTTATCTTCTTTAGCTTTAATGATTATAATTCTGTAAATACATCAAGATACAACCTAATGAATTTAGAAGAACTAGCTTCATATTTGTAACTGACCGACTTCTTGACAATTCAAAAGTGCCTGTCAATGGTTTAATTGAAATAAGTGCTTTGAGTTTGAGTTTGAGTTTGAATACTGACACGCAAATTGCGAAAAACGTAAGAAAATTTGAATTTCGCGGGCTACCTTAGCGCTTCCCCCTTAAGACGCAGATATATGCCAGTGACCTTGAGTGGTTAGCTTGCGTGTTCTGTACTGAGCTCACGCAACGTGTCGTACGTTCAGCCAGTAATAGGACTCGCCCATCAAGGAGCGCTGTCCCCAATTTGACGCATTATTCATTTATTATACACAAAACAAAAGGTATTTTAATAATACGCGTATACTAAAAGATCAATAGTTAAATTATCTTTAAATTGGTGAAGATTTCAGAAAAATACGCTTGGTAGATTTTGTGCCATTTTCAGTTTTTATCCGCGTTAGACTTAACTTTACAAATTAATTTCACTATGTAATATAAACATCATCTAAAATATATACACATTAAGTTATTGATAAATTGCTCTAATTTATCATATGTTTTTTCAAATCATTAACGCTACTCGTTTAGACGTGATCTTCAGTATAAAATCATTAAAAGTCGGTTATCGTCCCCTTAAGTCAAGTTTTATTAGCAACTAATGCGTATTTCCTCTCTCAGGGTATTACAGAGCTACTGGACTGCATGCGCGCCGACACAGTGAACATCATGATCTTATCCAACAAGCACTCCACGCCTATCATCTATGACTCCAAAGAAAAGTGGTTTGGAACTGAATACAAGAAAATGGGTGAGTTTAATTCGAGATAAACTTGAATATTTTAATTTAATTTATTCAAATCAATCATATGAAAGTTAACTCTGAATTTATAAGATGTAAAATAAATAATAATGGCTTTCATAATTATGAACAACTTTTACTATGAGACCAAACCTGAAACAGCGAAAAAAAATCAGCTGTTTACATTTTATAATCATCATCATTTCAGCCGAAAGACGTCCACTGCTGGACATAGGCCTCCCCCAAAAAGGGGGGATTTGCCATAATCGCCACGCTAGGCAGGCGGGTTGACGATCGCAGTATGGTTTTAAAAATGCATAGAGAACGCTGCTGCCCATTCTCTAGTAAGTCCCTTAGTCGCCTTTTACGACACCCACGGGAAGAAATGGGATGGTGCTATTCTTTACGTCCGGCACCAAACGGAATATGTCCCTACATTTATGTTCGAATAACTCGTGTAAATGTAAGGAACAGCAGATTTTTTGTTCGCTATTTCAAGTTTGATCCCATAGTAAAAGTTGTTCATAACTATGGGTACAATGACCCCTTAAGAGGTTGTGCGTTAATTCCGGGACATGTTGTATAAGATTTTTTTTTGTATGTCGTGATCATTATTTATTGGTACTCGTATTGCAGAATTTATTAACTCAGTAAGTTAATAATGTTAATTTTAAAAGTGAACTTTTTAATGTGTCTGTGATGTCCTATTTATTTTCCTCCAACCAATTTATATTTTAAATTAAAATATTTTCCTTTATCTTTAGACATTTTCAGCATCAATTGGGGCAAGTACCATCATGTTTATGACTATTGCTTCATCAACTCAAGACTAAATCAATTCAAAGTAAAGCATTCAAATATGAGCTTTATATCTTGTGACTTACAGTGCCATATCTAATGTCGACGACGCGAAGTCCAAGCAACTATCGTCATTTAATTTTGGAATTGTCACTGTATGTGAGACGATATAAAGCTCACATTCCAATGTTATACTTTGAGTCGAATTGGTTTTAAGTTATTTTGGAGTGCGACATTCATCATTACTTAAACAATGTCCTTCATATACTAGCTATACTTAACACATTTTCACTCCCACAGAAATCCCCGGCAAATGGCTTGACCGTTGGCTCAACGTGGGCCCCTACAACAACTTCTTCCTTCCGGAGAAGAACGTATACATAACCACTGACTTCAGCCTGATCGAACCAGACCCAGCATACACAGAGACCGCTCAAGAACTGGGCATAGATCTTAGGAGCTCTCCTAAAGATATACATAGGAAAGTCGAAGCTACGAATAAAGATTCTACCAAGATATTGAGCCATGGTGACCTTATTGCTACTGTCAATCATTTTAGGTATGTTTTGTTTTATTTTTGGGGATCTTTTATCATTTAATCGGGTACTAGCTTCTGCCCGCAAATTCGTCCGCGTGAAATTTCTTGTTCCCCGACCCACTGCGTCGCATTGCATCGCCCGCCTGCGCTATTACTTCGTAATCGCAAAGCGAAAAAAAGGTTAGAAAGAACTTTTTTCTTTTTGCTCGGCTCCTAAGGGTCGTACCGTGATGTCAAATAGCCTATAATCTTCAAATACAAATAGATTAAATCCGATCAGTTCCAGAGATTACCCCCTACATATTATACAAACTTACAAAGAAACAAAGTTTACCTCTTTAAAATATTAGGATAGATAGTCACCTGCCAGGGTTACGAGCCTGTCCGAAAGGGATATCGTGGCCCTGGCACACAGGCATTTAAAGGAACACGGGTGGGTTTTAGTCAGTAAAAGTCTGACACGCCCTCCCGCTCCGCCCAGAGCGGGAGAAGTTATTTGATAATTTCCCACCCAAAAAAAATGATAGATAGTCAACTTAAGTCAGATGGGCTGACCGTCGAAAATAAAAGTCCAACACTTTTACTGCTAAGTACATAGAATGCATACTAATTAGCATGACATTTATTGTGTTATGTAAATCAATAACAACAAATCGGTACAGTGCAACACTGAAGTAATCTATAGCTTTGTATAGCGACGACTCGTGGCGCGGGTTGTGAGCACACGAACGAATTACCTTTCGACCTATATGCTGGGTGCTTGGCATCAAAAGTGTACAGTAGTACCCAATTGATATGGCTTACCGATGTACCCGCGCAGAAGGTGAATTTTAAAAGTGCGGGGAATGCTATTGACCAATCGGCACGCTCCACGCACCGCGGTTGTTTTTCCTGTACCGCTATTGGTCGGCAGCTGCCGCCATGTTAGCGCGCGCCGCGTGGCATGTTTGTCAGCCGCCATAATTCTGATCGAGTGCACGCTAGCAGCTCCAGTGTATTATGAACCTTATAATAGTGACCTAAGGTTGATTGTAAGTTTTAAGCATTCTTTCGTTAATCTTCGGGGCCATACTTTCTTTTCTGTGCGAACGAAGATTCACGACGCGCCTTATCAATTGGGTACCACTGTACCGGATCGTAGTATTTATTATATTATTTGTGACCGGGTATTGTAAATTATTTAATTTACAATACCCGGTACATGACACACAATTTAATCCCAAATTGTGTGTCATGGGGTAAATGGTAGATACATGTAATTTACCTTTATTTCTTCGTATATTCTTTCTGAAAGTCAATTATCTTTCGACCCATATGCTGGGTGCTTGGCAGTAAAAGTGGTAACTACAAACGTAAAGCTCCATTTACACAACTAGATTGCGGCCGATCGATGATATCGACCGTTCAGTTCGATCCGAAGTGGTGTATGGCTTTTACTCGACATCGATCGATGGTGTGGCTTTGAACAAACAGCAGTAAAAAAAAAATTGTCTAGCTTTTTCCCAACTATATTGGGGTCGGCTTCCAGTCTTAACTGGATGTAGCTGAATACTACTATTTTACATGGAGCTACTGTCTATCTGACCTCTACAACCTACTTACTTGGTAACACGATAGAATAGAATAGAATACTCTTTATTATGTACACCATAAAAGTTACAGATATAAATGTTTAAATTTTACATAGGGTGACACAATGGGCGGTCTTATCGCTAAAGGGAGCAGGAGAGACAATAGTGGAGGTAGTCAGTAAATACATACATACACTAAGCATACACTTATCTAATAAATATATACAATAATACACATGAAACAAGAGCAGGGAACTGTATTATGTAATGATGATGTTTCAGGAGAGAGATACCCCCCTACGACAATACCTCTTGGTAAGACTGGTTGTCAGACTTTCGGGCTTCTGACGACCCGTAACGACCGTCAAAGATCTACAAATGGCAGTCGGGACCAACGGCTTAACGTGCTTTCCGAGGCACGGAGGTGTCTTGAAAAATGGTCACCCATCCACGGACCAACCGCGACAAGCATAGCTTAACCTGATCGTTCGACCTGTGCAACTGTTATTACTTAGCCCCAAATCTATGCATATCTAATCAATCCTATTACTTCCACAGACTGGACCAGCCTAACCTGATCCGTAAGAACCGCCACATGGAGCTATGGTACAAACCAGATTTCAAGTTCCGTTTCCCCACCGCGCTGCTGTACTTCTACTTCATCTCGCCGCTGAGTCTCAAGTCGCCCAGAGAGTGAGTATACAGACTTGAGTTGTAAAACCAGGGCCTCAAGTCTGCTATTACAATAGTGTCAGAATGGTCGATCATTGATTTCATAATTGTTGATTTTGACAAGTTTGGTAATCTACTATTATAATGACGTCATTATGACTTTCCAATGGTCGGCCGCCTTTTTTTTTTTTGGGTTGGAAATTATCAAATAACTTCTCCCGCTCTGGGCGGAGCGGGAGGGCGTGTCAGGCTTTTACTGACTAAAACCCACCCGTATTCCTTCATTTGCCTGTGTGCCAGGGCCACGATATCCCTTTCGGATAAACTCGCAACCCTGGCAGGCATTGGCCCTAGCGGACCCCGTCAGTTGGTGCTGACAACTCTTTGAGGCGCGCGTGGAATACGACGCGCCGTCGACCCGGGCCTGGTCTTTATCGGATGGTGAGCTACCCATCGCTTACCGTCCGCAGCCCGCGCCTACGGTGGCCGGAAATCGGCTTGCGACTCCCGACGCCCAATGGTCGGCCCCTGACACTACATTGAAAGAAATTGCATTTATTGGTAATCTCGTACATAATGACAAATTAATGACATTTCTACTAATGGGTTTTATAATAATGGCAATACGACAATGCCATTATAATAACACAATTCTATTACGAGAACATTGACCGACCAATGATCGACCATTATGAATTTAGCAGATTACGAAGTTTTAGCAAAATGACAATGGGATCGTGTTGGAATTACTGAATTTATAAAAATAGCAGACTTGGGGCCCAGTTGTATAGACGGGCTTCACTTAGCTCCGAGTGTCGATTTGCGAAGACCGATCATATAAGTTGAAGCGTGCACTTGAGCAATAACACGTGTTGTCTTAACTTGATGGTTCATGATATTATAGGCAATTAACCAAACGAGAAAACAGTGTCGAATCACAGTTCAAGAGACGCTCGCTTGAGTGTAAACGCATCTTGCGATAATTCTGGCGAGTCTTTCTTAGGAAACTCGCATGGACATGTCGCACCTCCGCTCAAATAGTGTCATAACTCAAAAAAAAAAAAAAAAACTTGTAATGTGATTCGTTTAAGAAAATTCTAAATCTTATCTCAGATAGTGTCCTACGTATGACTGATTTTTTTGACTTACGACACTATTTGAGCGGAGGTGCGATATATGAGGGGCGAACCTCAACGGACTAGAAACTCTCCTCTTGTGAATGAGCCAAATACATAATACTACATTGTATAAATATTTAGTTGTGTGATATATTGTATAGTATGTTTATGAATAGGGTTAACCAAACAAGTAGATCTGTAGAAATGTGATCGACATGTATACAACAGTTTTTGTTTACTCTAAACCCGAAAAGGGGTCATTGTACTCATCATTTTGAACAATTTTTTCTATGGGACCAACCTTGTAATCGCAAAAAAAATCAGCTGTCCCCTACATTTGTGTTCACTTAAATCGACAAAATGTATAGCTGATTTTTTATTTCGCGATTTCAAGGTTGGCCCCATAGAAAAAAAAACAAAATGATGAGTACAATGACCCCTTTACGCGTTAATATAAACAAAAACGAATGTTGTATAATAAACTGGTACTTAATACGTTTAAATCTGAGGGGAATTCCCGTATTTCCCTAATCTGTCACAATCTGCAAAAAAAAAACTCTAAATGATATATTTCTGTAAGTAGCTTTGTACAAACACTAACACTTTGGTGTCTACTATAGGTACCTAAATTTTTGACAAGTTTTTGACATTGATTGTCGCTGAGAATCCTACTTGAATTAAAGTACGACAATTGGCCTTCTGTATGGCTAAGAGAATAGTATAACACCATTATTATTAGTTAATCTTTTTTAAACTAAAATATGGTTTTTATATCAATAAAAACAATTCAGTGCTTTGTTCACAGTTCGTGTCTTCTCGATCTTTGGACGGACGTATTACAACAAGGGCTAAAGGTAATATTCGATCAAATACAATGTTTGCAAAGTTCAATGAAATATCAACTTTGTGCACGTTAATATAAAATCTAAAATAAATAAACATTGCTCATAATAAACCTTGTTTACAGGAAGAAGTGTACCCAGCTAATATGGCGGACCTGTCCCACTCTCTGTATGTAGGCGACAAAGGGCTCACCATGAAAGTGACTGGCTACAGCCAGAACTTACACGTGAGTACAATTGATTAATTTACTATAATAATTAGGTCTGTCATTAGAGGAGCTTGTGGCTAAGTAATAACTGCCACACAGGTCGATCGATCAGGTTAAGCTACGCTTGCCGCGGTTGGTCCGTGGATGGGTGACCATCTTTTCATACCAAGATTCCTCCGTGCCTCGGAAAGCACGTTAAGCCGTTGGTCCCAGCTGTCATTTGTAGATCTTTGACAGTTGTTACGGGTCGTCAGAAGCCCAAAAGTCTGACAACCAGTCTTACCAAGGGGTATCGTGTTATCCAGTTACTGGGTTGTAGAGGTCAGAAAGGCAGTCGCTCCATGTAAAATACTCCAATTCAACTGCATCTGGTTAGACTGGAAGCCGACCCCAACATGGTTGGGAAAAGGCTGAGCAGATGATGATGAATTAGGTCTGTCATTCATTCGTGGATCTTTGACAGTCGTTACGGGTCGTCAGAAGCCCAAAAGCCTGACAACCAGTGCACTTAGCGCGGACTTGCGCATAAAGTTTTAACAAATAATATAAAGACCAGTAAATAATTTAATAGACCTGTTTTTCAATTTATTATTATTTTTTTTTTTCTTTAACGCGATGATTTACAATTTATTTGTAATTAATGAGTTTAGATATCACATCATCACATTTGTTTCCACAGTTACTAGTGGAACTAATCACGCGGGAGATGCGGTCCGCAACACGGAACCTAACGAGCGCGATGTTCGAGGCGGTACGTGAAGTGCGCGCGCGGACGTACCACAACGTGCTCATTAAACCGCACAAACTGGCCAAGTAAGTGAAAAACTGTATAGAAACGTAGTTACCCGGGCCTGTCACACATCGAGCTTTAGAAACAGACTGTCACTCGCGTATGACCGTGAAACTCGTTGTAGTTTGTATTTTTTTTAAGTGAACACTTCTAGGCGCGTTGAGCACTTTTTGGGTGAACAAAAATCATGGAACTCGCGTCATCGTCACCGAACGCTTTCCATGAGCTGTTACTGTATACTGTATAAGTTCATATAACTGTATACTGTATAAGTACATATAACTGTATACTGTTTTCACTTCTATCGACCGTCCACAAAGACTGCCCCGCATGTTTTATTTTTTCTTATTTGTAATCTCACTGTATGCTGCACCGGTCGACATCATCACGTCAACGGCCGCTGTCGTTGAAAACCAGCGCTGGGGCTCTGACTCGCATAGGGTCGTAGCATTATGCTGAGTGATGGCCGTTTTGCGTGGATGTGACGCATGTTTTCCCCCAACTTGTTCTTTTTTGTATTTACATACATACATAAACTCACGCCTTCTTCCCATGGGGGTAGGCAGAAACTATAGAACGCCACCTGCTACGCTCCTTACATACTCCTTTTGTTTCGCCTACGTTCATACATCTGGTCATACACGCACGCTGGTTGCGAGTACTACGTACCTAACCTTTCTGAAGAACATCACCAATTAGGTCACTATATGTCCTCCTAGGACGTCCCCTCCCGGCGTTTCCACTCACCTCTGCTTTATAAATACCTTTTGTTAGTCGCCTTTCACTCATCCTCTTAACATGACCAAGCATATTCTTTTCAATTTTTGTTACTACATCTTCTTTTAAACTGCAGCGTTGTCTTATCACCTCATTTTTCAGCCTATCATTCATAGTCACGCCAGACATGCTTCGCAAGGAACGCATTTCCACAGCATTTATTCTATTTCCATGCTTCTTTTGCCACACCCAACATTCACTTCCATACAAGCGTAGGCACCAGCACACCATTGTGAACAGCCAGTCGAGACTTTTTGGGCATCGACTGATTGGTCACAATCGCATGTATAGCATCATTCATTCCCCAAATATATAAATAATTTCTTTTTTGTATTTGTGTTCCAATAAACGTATTTTCTTTACTTTCTTTGTGCCCTATTTATGGCCAGGAACTGTACATTGATTTGTATGTACCCGCTGTTGAAGACATCAGTGCTGCCAGTAATCGCCACGGTGTTTAGGAACATACAAGCCGTGTGCCAGATGGGATTTCTCATCGTCAAAAATGACGAACTTCCGTTGAAACGTTTTCCCCTTTAAACCCTTTTTGGGCATGAATTTAAAAAAAAAACCTTCGTTAGTGCTCACCTTCTTTGTCTATGAAACTCTTGTGCAAAAAGCCAATGAGCAAAAATGGTGCTATTAATTTTTTTTTCGCAGTCATCAATCAAACTGTATTAATTAAATCCAGAATAATATGACAAACTATAATTAATATGCAGTAACATAACCTAACATTAGTCTGAACTGAGTAATTTTTTTTTTTTTACTTTTTTATCACCTAAAAGCAGGTTGTAACAGCTTAGAGTCAGAGTAGGAAATTCAAGTTAAAAAAATAAAAATCGTTCATCGATTCATTTCTGTGATAGGGTTTTCCAATACCGACTAGGGTTTTAACAATGGCCGCGGTATAAAACCAAATGCACCACTTCCCATAGTGATTTGGACATTGTCCTTTCATGCTTCTATAGACCCAGCGGTACCCTGCCAGGGTTGCGAGTTTGTCCGAAACGGATATCGTGGCCCTGGCACACAGGCAACAGAAAGAATACGGGTGGATTTTAGTCAGTAAAAGTCTGACGCCGTCCCGCTCCATCCAGAGCGGGAGTAGTAGAACCATTTAAAAGACTTTAGAGAATTCAATGCTAAGACGTACGGACTCATTCATTTTTCCTCGTATAAAATCTATCCCATTTTATTCTATATAAGAAAACTCATTGCTACTAAACTTTTTAAATTGACTTATTAATTAAAAACTCAACTGCAAAACTAATTATAGAGCTCGTAAACAAAAGTCACGACCGCGTAACAGAAAGATACCATAATTATAGCCTCTGAAAGTACTCCATTTTTAACAACTGTACCTATTGAAAAATAATATATTTCATACTATGTATTCGATTACGATTTTTCTTTTACTTGTAATTTTCAGTAGTAGCTATGTATGTGTGTGTAGCAATACATTCTTAGTATTTATTTTTTTCGTAACAGTACCTACTTATTTTTTTATTCTACTGCCCTTAACAGAGATGTCCGTATGAACATCCTGCTGATGCCGTACATCTCTCCCCGCGAGAAGGCGGCCATTATCCATAACATCACGCTGTCGGAGCTGCAAGAGTACAGTGAACGGCTGCTCAGCAAGATGTACTGTGAGGTCAGTGTATACAGACAGAGACGACTTACAATCCCCTATTTTCTTGATACAAGCAATAAACTAGGACTCTTCTAGCCTGCCGCCTCGTAACTTATATGTATAAGTGAATCCCACCAAAAACATTTCATGTAATATGTTGCCATGAAATGTTTTTGGTGGGATTTCAGTTCTTTTTGTAAGTTGCCTGAGACCTACCATGACTCTTGATACTTACAGTCGATTTGCTCCCCTCGTCGTCAAAGGGCGTAAATAACTGAGACCTACCATGAGACTCTTGATTAAGGCGGAGGTTCTTGTAAGTACAAGTCTCATACAAACTTCGACCCCCCCATTTTACGGGATGAGTGGCGAAAGTTATAAGTTTATGATTTTTTTTGTTGGTTGTATACCAAACTTAGATTACATACCAAATTTCAGCTTTCTAGCACTTCAGGAAGTAGCCAAACATTTTGATGATCATCAGTGTGTCAGTGTATCAGTGAGTGTCAGTGACGAAATCGGTGTATTTTAGATATCAATAAAATCTAAAGTATTAGAGCTATTCAATTCAGACTTTGTACTCGTATGTTTAATTAGTCTATTAATGACATCATATCCTGAGAATATGAACTATCTGGTACATCGTAAACCAACTCTATGAGGGTTCAAAAAAACGACGAAACACTTCGAGAAAAGGTAGGTAGTGCCCTTGCGCTTCGCTTAGCTCGTCTTGGCGGGGACACTGCCGTGCCCCCAGATTACAAAAAAAAAGTCTAACCTACTCGTACATGAAGTAGGTAAAATTGATGGAAAAATTTTCAAGGCTGCTGCACTGACTCATGATACATGGATATTAATTATTCTGAAGTTTATATGCAAAAGTCGACAAAGTAACTTCAATTTAATCGTTATGAAAGGTAAAAGAAAATGTAACCTATTCCGACCGATTTTCTAAATCGCTCCGCTCGCTCTTGCATCCTAAATTCTCAGGCTTTTATGAATAAGTGGATAAAGTAACTTCTTGTTGTTTTTCTTATAGATACTGATGCAAGGCAACCTGCCGTGGCACGAAGCTATCAGAATAGCGCAGAATGTGCAAGCTAATCTCAAGTGGGACGCACTCACCGAAGACGAGTTCCCCGATGTAAGTACCGCTATTTTCGTGTATTATTTTAATGGGCAGAAGCGTTCTCTATGCATTTTAACACCATACTGGGATCGCCAACCCGCCTGCCAAGCGTGGCGATTATGGCAACCCTTTGGGGGGACGCTTATGTTCAGCAGTGGACGTCTTTCGGCTGAAATGATGATGATGATTATTTTACATTGTTTTTCACTGATATTTCAGGAAATATGGTTATCACAATCCTATGAGAGTTATGTTCTTTTTAGGTTGAAATTAAGGGTATAATTCACACACTAGCGGTATTATTTACATTTACAAACCGTGCCTGTGAACTCGCCTGACGTGTTCATTTATTTCGGCGTTCAGTGCAGATGGCACTATATAATAACATACATACATAAACTCACGCCTTCTTCCCATGGGGGTAGACAGAAACTATAGAACGCCACTTGCTACGCTCCTTACATACTCCTTTTGCTTCGCCTACGTTCATACATCTAGTCATACACGCACGCCGGTTGCGAGTACAAGTACACCTGACCTTTCTGAAGAACATCACCAATTTGGTCACTATCCCCCTTATTACAAAACAAGGTTTATCTTCAGACCCAGGTTTAAAACATGGTGCCATTATTGAATTTCGAACTTTATTCCGACTTTGGTAAAGTTCTTTAGACGTTTTGTCTAAAGAACTTTACCATAGTGAAGTTTTGTCATAAACACAAAACTGACAACTTAGTACCGAACTAAGTTTTCAGATTTGTATAAAGAACGGTATTCCAATCACTGTTACGTTCTTTTACAAAAACTGGCTCCATGGTTTAAGCCATGTCAAAATATAAATCTTGTTTTGTAATAAGGCGGTATATGTCCTTCTAGGGCGTACCCTCCCGGCGTTTCTACTATATAATAAACGCTAATATAACGCTTTAAGTAAGCTAAAAAGAACCTTATAATATGAACGCTAAAGCCTCGGTTTCCTATGCTGTCTTATTGCGGCCGCAAAATGACGACAGTCATGGCCCAGTGGTAACGGCCCCGACCTACGAGTTGTAGGTCGTGAGTTTGAACCCAGGCGCATTACTTTGTGTAAATAATTACATCACCACTGCTCTCAAAACGGTGAAGAAAAACATCGTGAGGAAACCGACAGCATGTCCTAGAACGAAAAATTCGACGACATGTGACATCTACCAAACCTAACTGGGCAAGCGTGGTAGATTACGGCCCACTCCCTCTCGAAGAGAGGAGGCCTGTGTCCCAGCAGTGGGAACATTATAGCCTAAATATGTTTGACATAACAATGTAAAAAAACCTCTATGAATGGCCATCACGAAATTATGTAGCGGTAACGCTTACTTAGGAAACCCAAAAATGTTGGTGACATATAATGTGTTAAGCAACTGTCATCCTATATACAATATTAGTTTTTGTTTACCCTAAACAAAAGGGGTCATTGTACTCATCATTTTGAACAACTTTTTCTATGGGACCAACCTTGAAATCGCGAAATAAAAATCAGCTGTTCCATACATTTTGTCGATTTAAGTGAACACAAATGTAGGGAACATCTGATTTTTTTTATCGCGGTTTCAAGGTTGGTCCCATGGGAAAAAAAAATAAAATGATGAGTACAATGACCCCTTTTCGGGTTTAGTGTAAACAAAACCTAATGTTGTTTATTTATTTATTTTTAGAACATGGAGGACTTACAGCTAATAAAAACAGACAAAAAAACAAATCCTTACGTATAGACTTATAATAATAATTTATTGTGTGAGCAAAAAAACAAAAAACACATTGCCTTAATTAAAGTAAATATTTATGTGTATATGCAGGTGAAAGTCCACCAGCTGCCTCTGGGTGAGCGTAAGCTCCGCGTGCTGAGTCTGAACGACGCTTCCACCAACAGCATCATCACCAACTACTACCAGGGTGAGGCTACCAACTCCAAGGATACTGCCACGCTTGAAGTGCTTATGGTAAGGAAATACACCTTAATTTATTGCTGTTTAGTGTTCATAAGCCATGTACAGATGCCAGCCCATCAAGCTACTACAATCTGCCAAATTTCTTTAAAAGATTTTCAACTTTATCGTTAAAGCATAAGGCTCAAGGTTGATTGGGACAATTTGACAGTTTCAAATCAAATCAAAAATGTTGTGTTGTTGTTGTTGTGTTGTCGGGTAGCTTGACCTGCCGTCTGTACAATAGGGTGGAGCGTCACTGTATGGAGACAAATTACAGTCATCGAATCAATTTTGAATACCTGCACAAAGTTGCATTTGGCTAACTTATGTAAATACATTTTTGTTATTTTTTTTTGACATTTTAGCCCTCTACTAAAGTAGAGGTAATACAATTAAGCATACCTTTAAACATATTTTGATTTTTATAACATTCTGATGTTACAAAAATCAAAATCCTCTTATATTTCAGCGTACAGGTAACACTATAACACTAATTTTATAAATTAAAATCTTTATTTAGGAAAAACATGAAAATTGAGACTTGAAATAGAAAGCCGCAAAATCTTGAGAAGATATTCAGTTTTTTTTGTACAGACACCAGCAAGTCAAGCTACCCGAAACTGTCAAATTTCCCCAATCAACCTTGAACCTTATGCTATAACGATAAAGTTGAAAATCTTTTAAAGAAATTTGACAGATTGTAGTAGCTTGATGTGCTGGCGTCTGTACTTTAAATTATTTTTCGTTTCAAAATATGGCATACTTGCGCGTGATTTAATTTTAGAATGAACAAATCCACTTCTGGCTTTTTCACCAGCCACAGTAATCGATGCAACAGGACAGTACAGTTTTCCAATGCTTTTCCTATTGGCCCAGAATAAAGTTGATGCCCGCTGGCTGCTCCATCTAATTTAGTAAACAAATGCCGAAGGGATAGTTCGTTCGCGTGTACTTGACAAATGAACCATTGCAGTGGTCTGCCTAACCTCAACTCTATAAAACGAATTAGTAATCAAATGCGGAAGGGATAGTTCGTTCGCGTGTAGCTGACAAATGAACCATTGCAGTGGTCTGCCTAACTTCAATTCTATAAAACGAATTAGTAATCAAATGCCGAAGGGATAAATCGTTCGCGTGTAGTTGACAAATGAACCATTGCAGTGGTCTGCCTAACTTCAATTCTATAAACCAGAAGGAAAATTGCGTGATCATGATAAATAAAATACTAACTATCTGAACAACTTGTGGTTTTATTCCAACAAAGAAAACGGCCATTACACAAGGAAGTAACAATAGAGACACCACACGGAATTCTTATAAACTAATCTGGTTGCGTTCCAAAATACCAACAACCTCCCCAGGAGCGCAACCCTATTTAACAACAAAACATTACGTATATACTTACGAGTGGTAAGTAATCCCGTGTGTCTTATTTTTCTTCCTTGTATTATTAAAACACTGTTTAGCTGCACAAGAAGTCATTTTGATGCGTATTTATCACAAAAAGAAACTGTAATTATGGAGCTGTTTGATCAACGATATCCCGTGCGCGACTGACTGCCAACTACGGGCCATCACTTAGTTTGATAGGACCAGGCGTTGTTACTAAGTCCCGTATCTACACTTTTAATACATCAATAGCCGCGTATTTTAATCAACAGACAACCTGACACAGACCCGTAAATTACAAAAAACTCAAGAAAATTTGAATTTCGCGAGACACTTTAGCGCATCTTCCTTAATTGGGTTGGTTTTTAGGCATACTACCTTTTAAGAATTTTAAATGTCGATCAGGGGTTTTAAACATGTATTTTTATGGTTTCTAGTTGCTGATGGAAGAGCCAGTATTCGATAATCTGCGCACTAAGGAGCAGCTGGGCTACAGCGTGTTCAGTATGATGCGCTACACGTTCGGCGTGTTAGGATTCTCCATCACCGTCAACACTCAGGTGGACAAGTTCAGGTATAGTATTTTTATCATCAGTATGAACACAGACAAGAAGAAAGAAAAGTGTACATGCGCGGGGGACTCGCGAGCCCCGCCGCCATTCGGACAACAGCTAGGACCGAGTGCGCACGTCTCTATAAATCTCTATAAATATATCTTTCCGTATGTCTCTGCTATCCTATTAAATTAATCTATTTATTGATTGATGTGAAACCCACGTCCAGCTGATACCCACGATCTTCACAAACATCATAACAAAACACAAACGCAACGTAATCATTCGATAATGTTCCCACCGCTCGCACTTAGGCGTCCTATCTGTAAGAGGGAATGGACCGTAATCCACCACGTGTGCCCAGTGCGGGTTAATGGGCGTCTTCGATTTTGATGTGAAAGATCTATAGCCGCACGTAAAATCTATTGCTGGCGGGGCGACGCATGACGTGGCTTCGCGTCGCCACTATAGTCTATTTTTAGTAGTGTGTAAATAATTTCGATGTTTCACATCTACCAGGCGTCCCGTGACGGCTCACAATTTTTTTTATTTTTGTGGATACATATTATTTTTGATACAATTGATATTAGCTTCAAAGATTGCTTCATCACATTGCGTTCAGCATTGATTTTGTAACAGAATATTAAATAATTACCGAAATATGTTCGAAAACCTTTATAATAACGGTTAAGGTTACATAGAGATTGAAATCAGCTGTTCCATACATTTTGTCGATTTAAGTGAACACTGTAGGGAACAGCTGTTTTTTTACTTGCGATTTCACGGTTGGTCAAATAGAAAAAATTGTTCAAAATTATGAGATCAATGACCACTTTTCGGGTTTAGTATAAACAAAAACTAATGTTGTATATATCTTTCCGTGTGTCTCTGCTATCCTATTAAAAAACTAAAATATTTTTATTTCACATAAGCCTACATGGGCACTTATGAAACGTCAGAAGCTAGGTGCACGGTTCCAATTGGTTGTTTCCTATGGAGAAGAGCCGGCAAGAAACTCCACGGTCACTCTTTAAAAAAAAAAAAATTGGCTTTTACAATGTTTTCAAATTACAGTGTTAATAAGTATGAGAGGACAGCGTAGGCCCGTCAAAAGTACCAGGTACTTTGACAATGACTATTGAGTGAGCCGAGTCGTTTCCTTCGACATGCGTGCAGCGTGAGTCAAATGAGCTAACAGACGGCGTCTGACTCAATGAGCTATAGAAGAGCTAGTGAGCTAGAAGAGTGATATTAGCTCTTTCGACTGAAAGAGCTAATCGCTCTTTTTCTTTTCAGTGAGCTATTTCGCTCATGTCTACTCATTATCAATCAACTCAACCTATTGCAGTCCACTGTTGGACATAGGCCTCTCCCAGACTGCGCCACAACACTCTGTCCTCTGCCTTCAGCATCCAGTCTGACCCAGCCATCTTCTTATGGTCGTCGGTCCATCAAGACCGGGGAGCGCATACAAAAAAAAAAACAAAATAATATTACTACGGTGGCTAAATGCGTGTATTCCCGTTGTCCACGTACGCCGTGTCCCCCGTTCTACGGGGACAGTGGTACTTCAATTAAATATTTAAAAATACTTCCCGTTGTCGCCGTGGTTTGGTTTTACATTCAAAAATATGTTTCTAGCACTCGCCGGCCGCTACCGCGGCACCGCTCGCTACGCCCGCTCGGCTCGTGCGTTGTGTGGTCACAGTTCTAATCTAACCTAACCTAGCTGTTTTGATTTAAAAAAGGTTTACTTCGTACGATAAGGGGACTACGGGAAATAAATTTAATCACGTCTCGCTGTCCCCGTGACGGAGATATGGCTAACGGGGACAACGGGAATACACTGCTAAACGTACACTTTTTGTAAACGTTTTTTAAATAAAAAAAATAATTATTCCATCGTCATTTACTTAACTATCAACTTTCGCGTTATGTATTTTATGTCAACATTCGAAGAGCTAAAAAAAAATTTGTTGCAATGTAATTTGAACTTTATCCCGTATGACATTGAGTTTTTTTTTATCCTAAACTTGATAATTATTTCAGATTCTAATAAAACATATTTCCTTTTCTCAGCGTATCGTACGTTGACGCGCGCGTTGAAGAATTCCTGAAGAAGTTCACGCGAGACATGAAGCGCCTCACAGAGAAGACGTTGTCTGCGACCAAGCACTCGCTCGTGCAACTCAAATACACCACCGACTACGAGCTCAAAGAGGAGGTGAGTCACCTTAACAGTACCTGTAGTGCTTTTCTGTGAAAATATCACTGTGAAATCCCTTTGACAGGATAGATTTAAGGGGGCTGAACTATGGTAGACCCCGAAATAAAAAAAAACGTAGGTTTTTTGGATTTGCAGCTCAAAATATTATTTTCGACCGTAAGAAATATGTATTTACAGAATTTAGGTCATCAATATTACTTATACAACTCTCGTAAGATCAAATTACCTTATTGAATTACCATTTCATGAATCATGACATTTGAGGCCAATTCGCGTGCTACCTTACCTCATCCCCCTTAGATATGACTCATTGAGCTTTAGATAGAGATGCAACACATAGGCATGAGTGACACACACGACGCTCTTTGCTTAAGAGGGCCCTTCCCAGTCTGTCTATCGTCAACGCGAGCATGGTTGAAAAGATTGTTGTTTCATTCAGCGCAAGTGAGAACTACTATCAAGCAAGTGAGAACGCGATAACATTGAACAAAAAATTGTGTGCGAAAATTTCTTAAAAGTTGTTCCAGGAAATACGTGTTTTTGCGTATGCCTTACAAGTTTGTGAAATAAATGTTTATCATTTAGAATCTCCATTACATGTGCGAGGTTTCTATCTCGATGATTTCTTTACTTTTACAATTTATGAGTACATTATGAACAGCCTAAGTTCAGGTAAAATGTGTACTGTTGGGGGGTTTGTTGCGTCACTTCTTCATCCCAGCTAAAGCACTAGGAAGTAGTGAAGGGTGGGCGTTTACGTAATTTTGACGTTCAAAATGTGCAAAAAATTCTCAGCTTAATTATAATAAATTACTTTTTTCGGTCGTCTGCAATACGTTTTAGCACCGTAAAGTGAAAATAAACTTGACTATAAACTATGTTACAGGTTGAGAGGAACTGGCGAGAGATTACAAGCAGGGAGTACATGTTCCACCGGCTGTTCTTGGAGGTAAGACGCCATATTGTAACATCATTTGTACAACTAAAAGTCTTTTATCTATAGCTAATCAATAGGGTATTACGCCCATTTTTGAAAAGTGTCTCTTTACTATGATACTTATCTTGGACATTACTGACTTCAGCGAAGGAAAAATATCGTAAGAAAACCTGGACTTATGGTTAATATAAGTCTTAAATCGCGAACCCGTCTTGAGCAAGCGTAGTGAATTAGCGATGGGCGTTGAATGAACGGACTAGTTAAATCACTTCAACGGTTCACCATACTTCGATCGACTAGTTGAACGACTTCGTAGACGGCTAAACAAGAAACGTTCATAGTTCATATCAACGCGCAACGTGTCGACGAGTTATAAACATAGTCGTATTATACAAATCTTCGTTCGTCCGTTCATATTTCAAGGTTGTAGGCGACTCGTTGCAGTTGTAATTTACACTTTAAGTACTATGACAGGGCGTTGATATTTAAATGAGCACGATAACGAGTCACGAGATATATTAAATTTAATAATTTGTTAATAAATCTAGAAGGATGCCAAAAAGATTATTTATTTATTTTATTCAGCCCCTGTCAGCCAGTCCTAAGCCTGGAAGGAAATGTATGAAGGGAAGATTTTAATAGAACCGAAAAATACGTAAAAACCAAGTAGGATGGCACCAAGTTTAATAATACAATTCGCGAAATTTATATAAAGCAACTATTCGCAAATCGTACCGCTTGATTCGACTAGTCAGTTCAATCAACGCTCATCTCTCTAGTCGCGACGAAACGGTCAGTTTAAAAATTTACACAACGTCCACAGTTACACACGTCAACTAGTCGACGAAATCAACTAGTTGACGAACGACAATGAACGGTGTATATTCCATTTGAAATAAGATTATAAATTTAAATAAACCTTTTTTATAGCCCGTTTAAGCGATTTTGAATTCTATTCCGTAGGCATAAGGATGGCATTCAAAGCATAAACATGGTTACAATACCAACTGTTTATTACAGCTGCCATTTGTCATGCCACCAGCGCAATAGAAGTCAAAATCGGTTGAACAAACTGTAAAACAGGCTTATTTAAATTTCTAATCTTATTTCAAATGGAGTATAGTTTCTTCGACTATAAATACGTCGACGACCCATCTCTAGTAGTGATCCATGCTCGTGCCTTCTCTGTATGACAAGAGTCATTTACCCTGCTGTGGGACAAACAGCTGATATTATAATTATCCTATCGATTGCAGGCTGGCGCGATCGAGGCGATTAAGCTAGCAGATATCAAGAGTTGGGTCGGGGACCACTTCCCGACCGGCAACAAGTCCAAGTTCAGGAAACTGTCGGTGCAGGTATGTAACGGGTTTTGTAATCATCTGCCTAGCCTTTCCCTAACTATTTTGGGGTCAGCTTCCAGTATAACCGGATACCAGTATTATAAATGGGTCGCCCCATGTAATAATATACAATGTGTAACATAAATATCGCACAACCTCTTAAGGGGTCATTGTACTCATCATTATGAACAACTTTTACTATGCAATGAAACATGAAATCGCGAACATATAACAATAATCGCCACGCTTGGCAGGCGGGTTGGCCATCGCAGTATGGTGGTAAATGCATAGGGAACGCTGCTGCCCATTCTCTAATAAGTCCCTTAGTGCCTTTTACGACACCCACGGGAAGAAATAGGGCGGTGCTATTCTTTACTTCCGGCACCACACAGACAACCGCATGCTGATATAACTATGATATTATTACCACCGTACACGATAGTTTTTACCTGCCCGAAATCACCTGTTAATTTGTCACTTTCTCTTCCTCAGATAATGGGCCACAAAGCAAGCAACGTGACCTCTCCAGACACCGTCGCGAAGAAACACTACGAACTAACTTACTTAGACGCGAACCAGCCAATCGGAGACACCAACGAAAATAACGCGGACTTTATTCGCGATATCAACACTTTTAGGGGCGAGCTGCCGTATATACACGTACCTAAGATCAATTTGGGACAATGCTGAGGTACTTCAGCCCGGTTACGGAGAGCGTCTATTTAATCTGTTTTCATATTCCACTGATTTGATTGGCTTCTGTTTCCCCAATCACGAGTTTTATTTGTACTATGTCATGCACAGATTTAGAGTCCGCTAGATACCGCATGTTCATTAGATAGTATGAAAACCGAGCGGGTCATCTTTCTTATACCTACGGTGACGTTACCCCAGCCATTTAGTGATGTGTTCGCCCTTAGCGATAGAATCGTTTCTATCGCTAAGGGCGTCTGTGAGCTAATTAGACTTGTTCTTGCTGGGTCACTGAATGGAGCGCTCCGACCTAGTACAATCTGGGAAAAGTACTAGTTCGGTCTTCTAGTACTTAATAGTACTAGAAGAACAACTCTTAATTCAGTCAGTGTACTAATGTACACTGACTGAATTAAGAGTTTTACAACGAGTGCTTGGATTAGTAATGGCAATTAATGCGATTTCGAATTAATTTCATTAGCGCGTGAACTCTTGAGTCTTACACTCAGTTGCAGAAACGATCTTTAAATTTTAAAGACTACATTAAACACTAATGTAGCATTAAATCATTGCACAAAACCATTTTTTATTTTATTTTAATGCTCCATTAAATTTAACTAATGAAATGTCAAACCTAATGAAACCGGCCATTTTAAACACTTTTACGTTGCACGTAACTTCATTAGCGCCCATTAGCAGGTGGTGAACTTTAAGTTTGACATTTCAGATTTTTTAATTTTAATGGGCCGAAAAGCATCCATTAAAGAGCAACATTAGTGTTTTCTACGGTACTTGAATGCATTTCTGTAATTGAAAGATGTCTTTAACCAGTCTTTCGTCATTATCTGATTCTTATTTAATAGATTTAGGTACCTCGCCGTCGAATCCCAGACCGAGTGAATTTATTTTTAAAACATGATGGAGAAGAGTTTCGTGTAAGGTATAGAATTTCCAAGGAGGCATTTCTTCAAATTTGTAACCTACTTGATTAAGATTTAGAACCAGTGACGCAAAGAAATAAATCCATTAATGACCTTACACAGCTTTTAATATTTTTGAGATTTTTCGCCACTGGATCTTTCCAGAAAGTATTGGGTGATTTAATAAACATAAATAAATCAACAGTTTGTCGGAAACAGGTTGGGTCGGGTTATTTGTCAGTTTGTTTATACAAAAAGTATCCCGTGAACTAGCAAAAGTAAGCCACCTCTATATTAAAATGCCAGACCGGACGGAACTACGTAGAAATTGATGGATTTCCACGTGTGGCAGGAGCTCTAGACTGCATACATGTTAAAATTATTAGAATAAGGGGGATGCGCTAAGGTAGCCCACGAAATTCAAATTTTATTACCTTTTTTGTAATTTGCAGGTCAGTAACACATTGTATGTTGATCTAATTATGATTCGCGACCATAACCAATATGGCTTTACAGAATTAATCATTAGAATATGAATCAGAAGTATAAAATTTGCAAAAAACGTTGGTAAATTTGAATTTCGCGGGCTACCTTAGCGTATACACCTTAAACCAGATTATTTAAACTAGACTAAACCACAGAGTACACTGAATACACATAAATCAACTACATTTACTATATTTTATGCTAAAATTGTGGTGTACTTGTACGTACGGATAATATCAGAACGCAAATGTTCACTCTTTTCGTTCAATATGGTAATTTGTTCCTGGCAATATTGTTTAAAGTTTTCTTTAACTAAAGTGACATTAAAAATGTCTAATGCCATCTAAAATTTGTTTGTGCAACTTCATTAAAGTAATGAATTCATTAGCGATAATGCTGCTTTATGTAATGAAGTGTTAATGGTGAGCTTTCTGCAACTGAGTGTTAGCGTGTTAATTGCTATTGCTATGCTATTTGCTAATGACGCATTTTGTTATTAAACGAATTAAAAATCGCGTTCGCGTTTATTTTACTCGCTGACTTGCCGATGATTATAGCACACCACGCTACCGCGTTGCGCGCGAATGCGCGATTGTGCAACGCTCTGACTATTTAGAAAAGTACATCGCTTCGCATTTCACAGAATTTCGCGACTACATTTAATTTGCTAAATGATCATTCACACGGTAACAATGAATGCGAATGCTAATTAATCCATCACTAGCTTGGTTGGTATCACAGGTACCTACACTGTTAGTATATTGTGCTAGTTTTTGTGTTATTTTGTTTTACAACCTCCACGAAGTTGCTGGCAGATGCTTATTTAGGTTCTAAAAAAATATCGAGAAATTCGAGATTATGCGTGAACGACATCTTACTGTCTGTGGATCCAAGTCCGAGCGACCGATCGGACAGATCACGGAACATGATCGAAACGAAGTACTAAATGACCGAAGTACTATTTAGGCTTACGGAATAGTTCATTCTTGTACTTTGTCAGGAATTAATTCTTAATAGTACATGTACTACACAAGCCTAGAGCTAATAGACTTCGTCAGGACTGGACGTGCGGTGACTTTTTTTTAATATGACATGCAATAGGAAGACACAATAATGGCCAAATTTCCAAAAATGCCAAAACTTCGGGGCACGCTTGGTCGGGCGGCTTGTGGTATCTAGCCTACTCTTAATCTGTGATGTCATGACTCGTGGAAGTGGAGGTCATAAAACGTGCGAGAAGGACGGTGAATACTGAAAACTATACCGAGTCTCGTGTCATCTCTGTCTCATGTTTTATGACCGAGTCCGAAATGAACGTTGGCATTTATTTTAAGAGGCTTTTAGAAACCGGGTATTGACCACGGAGATGTAAGTACTTCAGGAAAACTCGCGATGAGAATACTTTGCCTAAAGAGTAATAAACTACGCGAGGCAACTGAAGTTATTTCTTGGCATCCGATATACATCGCAATGATCAACCAAACGATCAACCCCTATTTTAATCCCAGCATGTATATCTTCGACTACTAACTTGCAAGAGAATAATCGTCTCTCATTGGACGATCGGCAACGTCGCGTCATACAGTTTATTACTGATTGGCATCTACTTTTGTGCGTGATCGAGGCTTAGGAGATAATAATTATATTCTTACTACTTCATTAAGTTTACATACCACCGCCTGACGTATATCGATATTTAAGATTTTATTGTTTCTATTATTTTTTTTACTTTAATTCCGTCCAATGTCTCAATTTTCTTGTCTTTTATGGCTTGATTTTATTTTTTCTTTTTCATTTCGCTGGGTTTTAAGAAAGCCAACAAATCCTGTTTTAATTCAACTTTTATATACCTACCTAATGAATTACTTTAAAAAAATGTATATGGATGGATGCGTGTTACAGGGATATTTACATGACAATATGTGACGATATGCGTCCAGTGGTTGTTTCAAGAGCAACTAGTACTTTGAGTGCTTTCCACTTATTACAACGTCGACCAGATTCCATACAATCTGCGTCCTTCTTAAGGCGCTGTACTAATAGAACGCGGTTACTCGATCATCCCTTATGAATTAGGACACCTATTCGACAGTTGTACGTTTGATAACGTTTCCGTATGAACTAAATTTGCGCGAACTCGTGATGGTCGCATAATCAGGTTTTATATGGACATCGCCTATGTGAAACTACTTGTCAAGCTGTGTGTGTGCCTAGATGCCAGAAAACAAGCAAATACACGCGAAAAACATAGTTGAAAAAGTACCTAATATAGATCGCATAATAATGTTTCCAATGATATTAGTTGGCATGCTTGGCTTGGCACCAAAGCTATGTACAGAATACTATATCTTAATATTATGCCTATTCTATATAGAGGTTTCTTTATTTTATTAAAAATAAAAGTATAATTAAGGTGTTAGGTACTAATACCTATATTGTATATATAAAAAAATAGATACGTATTAAAAATATTAAAAAAAAACAGCAAAGTATATAAAATATGTAAATATTGTACTTACACTTCTGCTCACCAACGCGGAAACAAAACTACAATATCTTGCGTTTCGTAAAATATTTATGAAATAAAGAATGACTGTCAAATTTATTAATTATAGTTAAATAAATGACTCAATAGGACACAAATGTTTTTATTTTACTTGATACCCTATACTTCTGTTTTGGACTACTTTTCTTAGCAGGGTCGTTTTCAGTCTTCTACGTATCGGCGCAGATATATGATTTTAATAACTTTCAACTCTGTTATTTTTACTTTATGAAATAAATTCAGAAAGTAATGTCTACCCAAAGCATAAAAAACGATATTACTTTCTAACTACTTAAATATTTAGCTTTTTTTTTTGTGTGAACAGACTCTTTTATTATCTATAATTCTGTCTGTAGCATAATCAGCCTATAATGTTCCCACTGCTGGGACACAGGCCTCCTCTTATCGAGAGGGACTGGGCTGTAATCTACCACGCGGGCCCAGTGCGGGTTGGTAGATGTCACATGTCTTTGAATTGTTGGTTCTAGGACATGCCGGTTTCCTCACGATGTTTTCCTTCACCGTTTTAAGAGCAGTGGTGATGAAATTATTTACACAAAGTAAAGCGCCTGCTTGGGTTCGAACCCACGACCTATGACTCGGTAAGTCGGGGCCGTTACCACTGGGCCACCACTGCTCCTCTCTAATTCTGTCTGTGATTTTTCTCAAATATTTATATTTTTATTACCAAAAATAAATATTCCCTATGAAACCGAACGGCGCGGCCCAGGGTAGGCTGAAAATCGACTTGCCCGTATTACAGAACGTCACTCAATACTCAAGCATTACTTAAAACTAGATTCATTTGATTGGTTAAAACTAGTTTTAAGTAATGCTTGAGTATTGAGTGACGTTCTGTAATACGGGACTTACACTCAGTTGCAGAAACGATCTTTAAATTTTAAAGACTACATTAAACACTAATGTAGCATTAAATCATTGCACAAAACCATTTTTTATTTTATTTTAATGCTCCATTATAATTTAACTAATGAAATGTCAAACCTAATGAAACCGGCCATTTTAAACACTTTTACGTTGCACGTAACTTCATTAGCGCCCATTAGCAGGTGGTGAACTTTAAGTTTGACATTTCAGATTTTTTAATTTTAATGGGCCGAAAAGCATCCATTAAAGAGCAACATTAGTGTTTTCTACGGTACTTTAATGCATTTCTGTAATTGAAAGATGTCTTTAACCAGTCTTTCGTCATTATCTGATTCTTATTTAGTAGATTTACCTCGCCGTCGAATCCCAGACCGAGTGAATTTATTTTTAAAACATGATGGAGAAGAGTTTCGTGTAAGGTATAGAATTTCCAAGGAGGCAGTTCTTCAAATTTGTAACCTACTTGATTAAGATTTAGAACCAGTGACGCAAAGAAAAAAATCCATTAATGGCCTGACACAGCTCACACAGCTTTTAATATGTTTGAGATTTTTCTCCACTGGATCTTTCCAGCAAGTATTGGGTGATTTAAACAGTTTGTCGGAAACAGGTTGGGTCGGGTTGTTTGTCAGTTTGTTTATACAAAAAGTATCCCGTGAACTAGCAAAATTAAGCCACCTCTATATTAAAATGCCAGACCGGACAGAACTACGTAGAGTTGCAGAAGGTTTTTATGAAATTGATGGATTTTCACGTGTGGCAGAAGCTCTAGACTGCACAAATGTTAAAATTATTAGAATAAGGGGGATGCGCTAAGGTAGCCCGCGAAATTCAAATTTTATTACGATTTTTGTAATTTGCAGGTCAGTAACACGTTGTATGTTGATCTAATTATGATTCGTGGCCATAACCCTTAAGGCTTTACAGAATTATAATCATTAGAATATGAATCAGAAGTATAAAAATTGCAAAAAACGTTGGTAAATTTGAATTTCGCGGGCTACCTTAGCGCATCCCCTTAAACCAGATTATTTAAACTAGATTAAACCACAGAGTACACTGAATACACATAAATCAACTAAATTTACTTTATTTTATGCTAAAATTGTGGTGTACTTGTACGTACGGATAATAACAGAACGCAAATGTTCACTCTTTTCGTTCAATATGGTAATTTGTTCCTGGCAATATTGTTTAAAGTCTTCTTTAACTAAAGTGGCATTAAAAATGTCTAATGCTATCTAAAATTTGTTTGTGCAACTTCATTAAAGTAATGAATTCATTAGCGATAATGCTGCTTTATGTAATGAAGTGTTAATGGTGAGCTTTCTGCAACTGAGTGTTAGGGTATAACATTTTTAAGTGTCTTTTTTTGCCGGATATTGCTTCTATTAGCTATTACTATAAAATACACAAAAATGTCATCAAGTTTAACTCACAAAAACGAAATACTTAATTACTTATAGTTTTTTTTACGAAAAATTTGTATGAAACTACATAGTATGAAAAATCCGATTATCCCTGAAACTGAAAGGAAAACCATAATATCCTTACAGATGGTTATAGAACTAATTATTTATGATTTTTTGACATACTCCATATAACGGTTACTGATGCAGATTTTTTGGTCAGAGAGCGATCATGCAAATAGTTGTAGGATTTATTTGACGTCGGTCGGCGCGTGCGGACTGTGCTGGAGTTAGGTTAGGTTAGGTTAGTATTAAAAATTGAATACCCTAAGTCTATGATAGTCGATTTTCAGCCCACCGTGCGGCTTAAGGTTAAGAACCTTGGAGTTTGGATCGATAAACATCTTTCTTGGGGTCCCCAGCTACAGGACGTAAGTCGCAAAATTTTTGCATTCGGGAAGTCCCTGAGACGATTGCGGAACTTTCTTCCAACTGCCACTAAAACTGCGCTTGCACAATCCCTTTTACTACCCATCCTTGACTACGCTGATGTCAGTTATCTCGATCTCACTGAGGCACAACTGGATAAACTTGAGCGCCTTCAAAACTTTTGCATAAGATTTATATTTGGCCTGCGCAAATATGATCACATTTCCGAATTCCGTACAAAGCTCAAGTGGTTACCCATACGTCTTCGCCGGAATTCTCATATCTTATTTCAGCTCTACAGTATTCTGTTCAATCCTACAACCCCCTCTTATTTTAAAGAACGTTTCAAGTTCCTTCATGACACACATAATAGATATCTGAGGTCATCGGAAAACTTGAGACTAGAGATGCCGATGCATTCCACTAGCTTTTATGACAAGTCTTTTACAGTTCAAGCCGTGCGGTTATGGAATGCCTTGCCCGTGTCGGTAAGGCGTGCTCAATCTTTGTCCACTTTTAAGATTCAGGTAAAAAAACACTTCCTCTCTCCATAAACATCATCATTACATAATACAGTTCCCTGCTCTTGTTTCATGTGTATTATTGTATAAATGTATATATTTATTAGATAAGTGTATGCTTTGTGTATGTGTGTATTTATTGTATATGTTAATGGTACACCACTTCCTACCTGCAGTATTGTCACTCCTGCTCCCTTTAATCCATCCAAAGGTTGTCTGTAAAGATTGTGTCACCCTATGTAAAATTTAAACATTTATATCTGTAACTTTTATGGTGTACATAATAAAGAGTATTCTATTCTATTCTATGGCCAAGGTCAACAGCGATTACCCGACCCTTAATAAAAATCTTACATTCATTGACAGACTACGCACAGCCTTTACCACTGGGTCAAGATGCATGACATTTGGCACAAGAGTTCCTTTTGTAACGAAGGTGACCACTGAGGAAGTATTGAAAACACATTCCCTAAAGATGTTCAACTCAAGTTTGTTGTAGTAGCGCCCCTTTTTTGGTAAACACATCATCTGCCTACCCTTTTTCCAACTATTTTGGGGTCGGCTTGCAGTCAACCGGATGCAGTTGTCCTTCACAACCTAGTTATCGGGTGACACGATACCCCTAGGCATTGACTTATAAACCTATGGACTTGCCATACCTACAAAATTAGTGACTACCTATAAAAAAAAAACCGGCCAAGTGCGTGTCGGACCACGCACAAAGAAGGGTTCCGTAGTTAGGATGAATTTATCCCAAAAACAAACTTAACATTGTAGTTGAAAAACATGCTCTCCCATACATCAATATACGTTACGGTCAATTCTTCAACTGCAAATTTAAGTTGGTCGACTATTACTCGTTAACTTGTAAACCCTACTTAGCTGTGATAGTTTTCCTTTTAATTTCGTTATTTATACTACTGCCATGAATTTTTTCACATATCCAAAACCAACCATTTAGCTGGCAGGGCTAGAGTCCCGTCCCCCCCGGACGGGGGGACTTGACTCTAACAAAAAATAGCACTTTAAAGCGTAATATTACGCAAACGGATCTCAGAATTGAAAAATGTCTTTCACAGACCCACAATATTTTTAAACGGCCTATCCAACGATACCCCACACCATGCATTAAATGAGAAAAAAAAATATCATCCCCGTTTTACGTGCAAGGGAGGTACCCTAAAAAAAATGTTTTTCATGGTTTTATTTTACGACTTTTTCGGCGTGATTAATATGTATACCCATGTCAAGTTACAGCTTTCTAGGACTAAGCGTCTCTGAGCTAAGCTGGGGACAGACGGACGGACGGACAGCCAGACGGACATGGTGAAACTATAAGGTTTCCTTGTTTACTACGGAACCCTAAAAATCGAGTACTTAAAATGGCTGCCTTTTATAGGGTTGTTACTGCGAGTGCGAGAGAGAAAGCAAGCAACCGTTTGACAGCACATGCCGAGTTTTGTACCACAAAACTTGGCATTAAACATGGCGACCGGTCACGCATATACAGATTTTGACGTCACACAAAAGTCTTGCCAAATTTAATCCTTGACAAACATTTTGATATCTCATTTTCATACGTAGCTCTTGATGGGTTAGAAAGAAACAAAACGCTTTTTGACATGACTGTGTCGATACGATAGATATTTGTATAACTATTCTTCTTAGAGTTGAATCTCCATAGTATTCCTACCTCAATGCCCCTTGGTAAGACTGGTTGTCAGACTTCAGAGCTTCTGACGACCTTATAACAACTGTCAAAGATGAACAAATGACAGCCGGGACCAACGGCTTACCGTGCTTTCCGAGGCACGGAGGGTACTTGGTAATTTGGTATGTAAAGATGGTCACCCATCCACGGACATCGACCCGTGTGGCTGTTATTACTTGCCACAAGCACCATTTTTTCTGTAAGCACCTGGTTATTGAAATAGTCTGCTTTACCTCTACCCATATAAAAAAAAAAAACGAGTGCTTTAGACCACACGACTGAAGTTAACAGAAATCACCGTTCGCTAGCAAAAGAAGTTTTACTTCAAAAAAGCTGCGGTCTTGTGATTTAAAAAAATACCTATTAAGCGGGACAGCCCGTGGTGCCGGCGGTGACACGGTGTGTTCCATGTTTAAAATTTAAAAACAACTTCCGTAGCCTCTTTCCGTAACGATCTCTTCGCGCATTCACCAGCTTACTCCCAAAGTCAAGCGTGCGTAAAGAAGTTTTACTTCAATATTAATACTAATTATACTTCCGTAACGCTCTCGTCATGCATTCACCAGCTTAATTCCCAAGTCAAGCGTGCCTAAAGAAGTTTTATTTCAAAAAACGATTGCTCTTTACATTTTATTAAGAAATACATAATAAATATAAAAGCTTCAGTAAACAATTTTTATTCTTCCGTCAAGGTCTTGAGTGACGACGCGTTGTCTCCGCATGTAATTTTGCAGCATCACGTAGTCTACTTCATAACTTTCCAAGTTTTGTCTGTTGTCAGATATCATCTGAAAAAATATTTAGTACATTAATATGAATACAGTGCACTGTCGACGTGATACTTATATTTTATTTACGGATTTTTAGGGTTCCGTACCCAAAGGGTAAAACGGGACCCTATTACTAAGGCTCCGCCGTCTGTCTGTCTGACTGTCACCAGGCTGTATCTCATGAACCGTGATAGTTAGACAGTAGCTAGCTTAGCTATAACAACAAATACAAAAAAAAACAGAATAAAATAAATATTTAAGGGGGCTTCTATACAACAAAAGTGTTTTTTTTGCTCGGTTTTGCTCGATATTGATAACGGCAACAGGTAAACGCTTGAAATAATCACAGAATCTTTAGTTATATATAAACTTTAAAAATAAATAATTAAATTAAAATAAAACAAATATTTAAGGGGGGCTCCCTTATAACAAACGTGATTTTTTTGCTTTATTAATTTAATATTTAATTAATTATTTAAATAATTGGGCAGTGGGGTTGACTTGAATGTCAAATACTGGTGAAAATTACAGATTTTCATGACGGCTGTTATAATATGACGACCTGCTGCGAGATGATTTCCTAGGAAACCAAAGCTTAAGGCGCAGTTATATGCCAGTGACCTTGAGTGGTTAGCTTGCGTGTTCTGTACTGAGCTCACGCAACCCGTCGTACGTTCAGCCAGTAATAGGACTCGCCCATCAAGGAGCGCTGTCCCCAATTCGACGCATTATTAATTTAATAAACACAAAACAAAAGGTATTTTAATAAAACGCATATAATAAAAGATCAATAATTAAATTATCTTTAAATTGGTGAAGGTTTTTGCGCCATTCTCAGTTTTTTATCCGCGTTAGACATAACTTTACAAATTAATTTCACTATGTATTATAAACATATTCTAAAATATTCACATATTAAGTTATTGAGAAAATGCTCTAATTAAACATATATTTTTTTTAAATCATTAACACTACTCGTTTAGACGTGATCTTCAGTATAAAATCATTAAAAGTCGGTTATCGTGGCTTTAAGAATAAAACGCCAACGCTCCACAAAAATTGGTAATCTGACAACCAAGTTAGAAGTAGTCGGTCTGCTTTCTCGATAATTAATTAGTTTGTATTGAGTTGGTGTTTGGTGTGCCACAGCCATCTTTTGGCTCGTAGAGTAGTTTCGTGCCCAGAGCTTTAGAGTCCAAAAGGGATACAAAAAGCGCCTAATTTCTTAGACTAGGCCATATGGCACATAGAAAAAATACTGCTTTGTAGAGCGTCTTCTCTGTCAGAGACATGTGGGATAATTGCGTAACACACAGTAGCAATGGCTTTTATTTTGACAATAAAATTTTGTTGAGCAGAAAACAATTTCGAACCTATGAAACTTTAGAGGCTTCAGAGGCAACAAAAGTGGTCAAGATACCCGTTGAAGCCATGGTCGCTGGCTGGCTGTGTGACTCGCCGCTCGAAAGCTTGAGGAAGTGATGATGATGATGACGTCACGCTGAAGTAGTTGCACGAAGGCTGCGCTGACGATCATACTCGGGGTCACCAGTTTAGAGGTATGAGGAACAGGGTGTAAAGTTCACTCATCCTCTATAGAAAAGGGAGGATCCTCCGACCAGACGGGTGTTGTGTCTGGTGGGCAACTGCCCGACGGTTGTCGGGATGTTTTATATATGCTAGTTGCGCGGTAAACTTTGCTTGCGCGATGCAGGATTTTGCGTGACGTCAGCGCGATGCGTTGTTCGCATGTGGCGATGTTAAAGACGCTACAACAATGGATTCATCATCATTGTCATTTCAGCTGAAAGATGTCCACTGCTGGACATAGGCCTCCCCCAAGCAACGCCACTTCGACCAGTTCTGTGTTTCCCGCATCCAGCGGATTCCTGCGGCCACCACTAGGTCATCGGTACACCTTGTAGGAGGCCTTCCAACGCTACGTCTTCCGGTACGCAGTCGCCACTATGCAATGTAGCAATGGATTAATATCCTTCAAAATCATTAAGATTGTGATTGAAAGTATAATTATGGTACGCAATAGGGTGCTATGTGTCAGTCTTTCGAAGGGTTTTCAGATACTGTATCTTCGATCCGTTTGATTGGTCTTTAGGGCGACGATAACCGTCTTTTAATGATTTTATACTGATGATCACGTCTAAACAAGTAGTGCTAATAATTTGAAAAAAAAATATGTTAAATTAGAGCATTCTCTCAATAATTTAATGTGTGAATATTTTAGATTATGTTTATATTACATAGTGAAATTAATTTGTAAAGTTATGTCTAACGCGGATAAAAAACTGAGAATGGTGCAAAATCTACCAAGCGTATTTTTTTTAAACCTTCACCAATTTAAAGATAATTCAATTATTAATCTTTGAGTATACGCGTTTTATTAAAATACCTTTTGTTTTGTGTATAATACATTAATATAATGTGTCAAATTGGGGACAGCGCTCCTTGATGGGCGAGTCCTATTACTGGCTAAACGTACGACGCGTTGCGTGAGCTCAGTACAGAACACGCAAGCTAACCACTCAAGGTCACTGGCATATATCTGAGTCTTAAATAATTTATAATGTAAACAGCCATACCGTGTATCCGCCGCCGCCGTCACCGATGTAGTTCTGCGACAGCACCCGGTAGGTGGCGTTGACGTCGAGCGGCAAGTAGCGCGGCACGTCGCAGTCGATGCAGCGCACGGTCGCGGTCACACGGGAGCCTACGGGCTGCGACGCGTTATATGTGTTGCGCATGCCTGATAAACAAACATTATAATATAATACCACGGAGGTGAATAGCGCCAACACATTTCGCCATTTGTTTTTATACTTCGATAAAATTTCCAATAACAAATTACAAGGATTTAATTTACTTGAGAACATATATACAAATAAAATACAGGGTGGATTTTTGAGATGGGGCATCAGTAAAGGCAACAACAGAAAACAACCGTTGTAGCTGCAGGAAAACGGTCTTAAGAGACTGTCCTTATCTTTTTGAGAAATTTTGATCTGCATTCACAGATTTAGAAAAAAAAAATTGTCAGCAGGAAAATGAGTAATTTTTACAAAATCTTTTTTTTTCCGTTCGATCCTGTTTCTTATAAGGATCAAAAACTTTTATTGGGCGAACTGAGGTTTGAGTACTAGAAAAGTCATAAATCGCAAAAAGCTTTTCCCATACATTTCGTAAGAGTCCATTCTAGACTCCTCCATTCCATTCCATTCTAGAGTCCATACTCCTGCACTTCTGGAGACCTAAAAATGCCACTGATGCCGCGATTCGCGTACTGGGCCCAACTCATCTAACATAATACAGGATGTTAAAGTAACTGCGTGCCATAGCTTAAGGGAAGGAACCCAAGAAAAAACAAAAATGAAAACACAAAAAAAATATTGCAAGATCAACCTAATTTAGCTTAAAATAACAATCGTTTAGAATTAAAATTATTTTATTTGACGGTCCTAAGTCTAAAGTACGAAGACTTACTTTTTTTTAATATTTTTTTTTTTTTTTCTTTTCCTGGGTGCATTTATTGATACTGAACCTGCCCCTAAGCTATGAGCTATGGCACGCAGTTACTTTAACACCCTGTATAATAAAATATTTTTACTTTTGCCATCGACTCAAAAATAAGTAGAAGTTACGTACCTGCGATCTGCAGCATCCGTCCGCTGGAGAAGCTGTCAGTCCAGAACACGCCGATGGAGAACTCGAGCGCCTCCAGCAGGTACTGACCCTGTAGATCGTACACCTGTACGTAGTTCTCGAACGGCATCGCCATTAATAGGCCTTCTGTTGTCACTTCTGGAGAACAGGAGATAGAACACAGAATAAATAATAGTATCTAAGCCCTCGTACACACGGCTACACATCAAGCTGTACATTTCCAGTATAAGCTGGCCTCTCATTATACGAAAATCCTATACATTGCGAGATCAGCCTAAACTGGAAATATATAGCTTGATGTGTAGCCGTCTGTACCCACGGGCGAGTTTTATCTCGCACTTGATTTTCAACGCAAAGCTTAGCAGTGTATTTGTTTGACGCGCTGAGATGCTCTCATATTGGATTCGCAATGCTCGGCACAACACCGAGAGTTACAAATCCAGTGCGTGATAAAAACATAGTTGTGTTAAATATCGCCCGTGCGAACCTGGGCTTATAGTATGTGGCCGTATAAATAGCACACTAGCTGCTGCCCGTGGCTTCGCCCGCGTGGCTTTTTCAAGTACTCCATAAAACATCTGCTATCTGACAGTGAAAGTCCGGTCAAAATCGATCTAGCTGTTTCGGAAATTAGCCGAAACAAACAGACGGACAAACAAAAATTTTACCATATACACTTTCTTATGCATTTAGTAAAAAGCTGTTATTTTGACATAACAGACAATTTTATTTTATTTATTTGTACTTATTTATAGACGAATTCTGCCTTTAGTTCAAGGCCAAACCGTGAGCTCGTAATTTGATTATAACTTTTAATCAGAGCACGGAACAATTAATACTCGTACAAAACAGACAACGTACGACTAGTTTTGAGTTTTGGAACGAAAATTATATCGACTGGTCAAATTTAACTGTGGGCCGACTCTCTCTTTCTGAATACATACATAAGATAAAGAAAACACATAACACTGTCTCGTTCTTATGTATGTATTCAGAATGAGAGAGTCGGCCCACAGTCGTCTTTACTTTAAATACTCCATTTGAAATAAGATTAGACATTTAAATAAACTTGTTTACAGTCCGTTCAACCGATTTTGACTTCTATTCCGTAGGCATAAGGATAGCATTAAAAGCAAAAACTTGGTTACAATACCAACTGTTTATTACAGCTTTCATTGGTCATGCCACCAACGCAATAGAAGTCACAATCTATTGAACGGACTGTAAAAAAGTTTTATTTAAATGTCTAATCTATTTCAAATGTAGTATAGGTATTTAGATTTGACCAGTCGATATAATTTTCATTCCAAAACTCAAAACTGGTCGTACGTTGGCAGGTCAGAGTCAGGTTGTACCTTGATCAACATTTGATTCGTGACTTTATCAGCTAAATGTATTTATTTACAGAATTATAATAATTACAATCATTAATACATCTCTCTATGTTAAGATTTGTTCCATTGAATTACTTTTTCATGAAATCTTAATCATGACTAGAGATCGGATATTCGGATGCATATTTACCTAAAGTACGTTTTTTTCCCGGCAAAGGATACAAAGTATGGAAACGGCTTCTTAAAATATATCTTTATTCCGGGATCGCGGGGTTTCATTAATAACAGTGCGTAGGTATAAAATTTTGCATTCCGAAGTATAACAAATATTTCTTATCTATTTAGAACTAGGCAAGAATTTTGTGGAAAATATAACACGTTTAAAAAACACTATTATTATTTCTTCTAAACCTTTTATTCTTAAATGAAATATGTTTATTCGGGGATACACAGTACAAAAGAGAATTTCTTAAAAAAAATCAGTCCTGGAAACCGACACTTTTTCCCGTACCGAAGCGCACTCCATACTAGTCAACTCTCAAACTTTAGGTGAATATTCATCCGAATATCCGATCTCTAATCATGACATATAAACATAACAAAAGTAAGCTCACCTCCAGGGTTGATCTGCACTCTCAGTCCACCGGTGTTGATGAGGCACACTTGCGCGTTGTTCCACGCTGTGCCTTTAGCTAGAGGTACCATCTGCAAAGCAACATTATTGATTTAATGCAATTAAGAACTAAGAACTCACTAACTTTTCTGCTATTTCTACCTCAGGTTTATGCGTCGGCATAACATGATAGATCCAACAAAATAATAGGTAATAGGTACACAGATAATTATTATTAAACTTCAACTAGCAATACTTAAATTTTCTTATGTTTTGATAATTTCGAACAGTAACAGCAGACCGTTCAATATAACTAGAACATCCGTATATTTTTATAAGTCACGCAGCTCAAGCTATTTCAATTTGTTTCTAGGCCCGTATTACAGAATCTCTCTCAAACGCATGACTTAAAAATAGTTTTCAACACATTTGCTCAAAAAATGCATTTACGTAGCCTATTAATACTTATAGGTACCTACATTGTTCGAAAGTTAAAAATTACGCACCATACAACGGAATGTGCGGTAAAATAGGTACTCGAGGTCAGTGACGTACTCTCACGTAGCTCGCCGTCCGATAAGGACCAGGGCCCGGGTCGACGGCGGGTTGTGTTCCACGCGCGCCTCAAAGAGATGTCCACGTACATTAGGGCCAATGCCTGCCAGGGTTGCAGTTTGTCCGAAAGGGATATCGTGGCCCTGGCACACAGGCAAATGAAGTAACACGGGTGGGTTTTAGTCAGTAAAAGTCTGACACGCCCTCCCGCTCCGCCCAGAACGGGAGAAGTTATTTGATAATTTCCCAACCAGAAAAAAAAGGAATTTCACAATTACGAGAATAAATAAGCTGAATGATCGAACCTCCTTGGAAGCGCTTTTGCTCAATACATTTATCTCATTTTATTATTAAAGAGAAAATAAGACGAAAGATGTAGTACAAATTCTCACCACGTGCTCGTGGCGCTATTTGCAAATTCGCGCCATTTTCATATTAAAAACGTCAAAAATTGTTGCGACTTTCCGACTGATATTAATAAACAAAATAATAATATGAGTTCAAGCGAGAAATCCGATATTAATATGGTAACTACTCCACCTGGTATCTTGAATGAGGCGCAAATTGCAGAAAATTGTCTTTTGCCGCCAAAATCGCGAGAGCGCTATTTAATGATTAAAAATATAATGGAAGACTCGGGAGAAATACTCAATAATTTTCTGAAAATGCTTTGATCGTTTTCTCGCAAATGTGTTGAAAACGTTGTATGACACACGTGCGGAAATTGGCAAAACCAACTTACCGCACTAGAATCATAAATAACTATTACAGCCATTCGATTAGTTGAAACTAATTTTAATTAAAGCTTGAGCCTTGAGTCAATAGGTACGGGCCCAATTATTCATAAGTCGTGGGTTAAGATACCGGTTTTAAGTAATGCTTGAGTCCGGAGCGCCATTATCTTGGGGTCTAACAATGTTCGAAAAATACATTAGTGAGCCTTACCTCATCGAGGAATCCGTCGCAGGCCCAGCTGCCCATGTTGCACTCTCCGCTCGAGCACCAGGAACGGTTGAGAGTGACGCGCGACACGCCCAGCACTTCCTTACCCACTGCGTCCACTTCCTCGCGCCACGGCTCTAGTAGCGCCATTATCCTGGGGTCTACAATTAAATTGAATAGTGTCAAGTGAACACATCGAAAAAATTATAAAACTTGATGAGGTAATCCAGAATTCAAGTGAAAATAAGTCTGAAATCGACAATATGCCTTAATTCGATGGAATAATCTTAATCCATGCGCCATGTTCGTGAACGGGCGCCGTCAGTAGGGACTGGTCATCTCTTAGCTGGCTTATTTTTGTTATTTTTTATTACGGACGTTTTTAACGTTTTGCATCGTTCTCACATGTTTTCACCATGAATGCTGTAACCAATATTTTGTTACCATATTTCGATTTAAAAGAGTGTCCATGGAGTTCTTGCCCGTGCTTCTCCATAGGTAACTACTACACTTTGGAATGGGCACCTAGCGACATCTTTCTGGCTGACCGACCCCTTGACAGTTCAAAAGTGCCTGTAATTGTTTATTTGAAAAAAAATTGTGAGCCGTCACGGGACGCCTGGCAGATGTGAAACATCGAAATCAAACAAACAAACATCGAAAAAGTATCAGGATCGCGTAGCGGGGGGACCGCACGCGCGGAGTAAGCGGTGAATCGCCACGCGGCATGCGTCGCCCCGGCAGTAATCGGTTTTACGTGCGCCTATAGATGTTTCACATCAAAAATGTTTTGAGTTTGGGACAGCAATCCGACACGACCGCGGGGAGATCAGGCGTAGGAATGACGGCTTTTCGTGCTCTCCGAGTACAAATATAATATAGCCTGTTTAAAAGCACATGTAGTAAGCGATAGCGCTACATTAATTTCAGTTCGGTTGGTGCATATGCTAATAACTCCCCCCCCCCCAGCAGTGGACGTCTTTCTGCTGAAATAATGATGATGATGATGACATGATAATATTCACTCATGTAGTATTTACTTTGTACAATAGAAGAGCCTAAGTAGACGGGCTCTCCCCTCCAGTCCTCCACCACGCCCTGGTCGTTGATGTAGAACTTGATGTTGCCGAGGTAGCGCGTGTAGCACGACGCTTGCACAATCGGGATCTGTGGGGTTTTATTTACGTCAGTTTTGATATATTTCTCAAATCAATGCTGAAAAATAGTAACAAAATATTCTTAAACATAATATTCGCTATTGTTTCATACAAATTAAATAAATAAAAAGGCAATGCAATGAAAATGAGATAATTATACATTATTCATTTATAACTATTGTGTTTCAAACTATTGTGTATCATATCGGCATAAATATTCTAGTAAACATTATAAAATATCACTTCACTAGCTTTTCCTCACGGCTTCGCCCGCGTGGAGTTCGGAAATTACCCCACGGAAACGTAGGTACAGTCCGCGAGGCCTAAGCTGAGCTTTGCATTTGTGTGATTGATTACCAAAAGTAGAGAATAAACCGATACAAAACCGGTTTAAACCAAGCAAAGGACGTGTCGCTCTAGGCCGACGTCACACCTAAAGAAAGAAAGAAAACCGGTCACGAGCGAGTCGGACTCGGGCACGGAGTGTGCCGTATGATGTTGATGATTTCTGAAAAACTATGCTATTTAGAGACATCGTTCTATTTCTACTGTAATCTTTACATAAACTTCTATCACATAGAATAATTTCAGATTTTTATCTATGAAACTTCGGAGATAAGGGGGAAGGGTATTTTCTTTTACATTTTTCATCAAAAGTCGGAAACTATGATGCCTAAAAAAACAAAAAAAAAGTTTGAGAATGTGCAAACAGCGCTCTTTCATATGATACCCCACATGCCCTAGTAGCCCCACTAAAGTTTTTAAGACCCCTTTCAGTCCCTTTTGCAAAAAAGATATATATTTTTTTAATTTCTTTCTTGTTTGTATATTAGTTGGGCAAACGTCATCTAAAACTATTCTAAATTTCAAGTTGATAGCATTACTAGTTCTTGAGATATCCAGGTGTGACAGACAGACAAACAGACTTAGTCTTACCATAACGGTTCCTTTTTACCATTTTGGTACGGAACCCTAAAAAGCATTTATTGGAACTCGCACAGATCACAAATTAAAATAAAACACACTCATAGAAAAATGAACAAAAGCACCGGTCTACACTATGTGCACTCACACAAATGCAAAGCTCAGCTTAGGCCTCGCGCGCTGTACTACCGGGATAAAAGTATCATATGTATTAATCCAAGCTATAAACTTGCTATCTAGGCATTGATGTATTAAATAGGAAGATAGGCCACTCTCTAACATCACGTAAATATGAAATGGACCCGATATCGTGCGTCATGTGCTCGACAACCGAAATAGAGAGACATATTACGCGGGCTATAGCGGGAACGAGATAGCAATAATTTTCACTGTTCGTGTACCCATAACAACTCGGAAACAAACTACGATTCGGGTATTCCCCGCAAACCGAGAGTAATGTAGGTCGATTGTGACCTTTCCCCTAATATATGCGGTCCACATCGAGCAGCGCGTACCATATCTTCCTATTTAATAGTACATCAATGTATCTAGGTGCTAAATTTCATCCAATTTTAGTAGCAAAATACTAATGATTGAAATAGGTAGTATCGTGAATTCATGCAAGCCTAGTACGTTTTGTTATTTTACTGCTCAGAAACAGCAAGGAACAGTTTGAATGCGTAAAAGAAAAATGTGGTTTTCGCGTTTAAAATTTTTCTCTTCGTAAGAACATTCGGATTTAATTTTTTTTTTTAATATTCTTTGAAGCTCGAACTTCAAAGAATATTTTTAAAAAAAAATTGCCGAATTGGTCCAGCCGTTCTTGAGTTTTGTGCTTGCTGTGCATTTTAGCCATTCATTTTTAGAGTTCCGTACCTCAAAAGGAAAAACCGGAACCCTTATAGGATTACTCGTGTGTCTGTCTGTCTGGCTGGCTGTCTGTCTGTCGGTCTGTCTGTCACACCCAATTTGCTCCGAATATTCTGGACCTGGCCTATAATCTTCTTCAAGAATTGGGCTCAATACAATTTTTTTTTTCAAATCTGTCTGGGGGTTCCAGAGATTACAAACAAAGTTTACCTCTTTATAATAATTATTAAGGCAACGATAACCCACTTTTAATGATTTTATACCGAAGATCACGTCTAAACGAGTAGTGTTAATGAGTTTGTTAATGAAATTAGAGCATTTTCTCAATAATTTAATAAGTGAATATTTTAGATTATGTTTATATTACATAGTGAAATTAATTTTGTAAAGTTATGTCTAACGCGGATAAAAAACTGAGAATGGCGCAAAATCCACCAAGCGTATTTTTCTGAAACCGTCACCAATTTAAAGATAATTTAATTATAGATCTTTTAGTATACGCGTTTTATTAAAATACCTTTTGTTTTGTGTATTAATAATGCGTCAAATTGGGGACAGCGATCCTTGATGGGCGAGTGCTATTACTGGCTGAACGTACGTCGCGTTGCGTGAGCTCAGTACAGAACACGCAAGCTAACCACTCAAGGTCACTGGTATATATCTGAGTCTTAAGGGGACGATAAACGACTTTTAATGATTTTATACTGAAGATCACGTCTAAACGAGTAGTGTTAATGAGTTTGTTAATGAAATTAGAGCATTTTCTCAATAATTTAATAAGTGAATATTTTAGATTATGTTTATATTACATAGTAAAATTAATTTGTAAAGTTATGTCTAACGCGGATAAAAAACTGAGAATGGCACATTCTCAATGACACATTAATAATGCGTCAAATTGGGGACAGCACTCCTTGATGGGCGAGTCCTATTACTGGCTGAACGTACGACACGTTGCGTGAGCTCAGTACAGAACACGCAACCTAACCACTCAAGGTCACTGGCATATATCTGAGTCTTAAGTAGGTATAGATGTGCGTCATCATTCTGCAGAATAAACAATTATTTTCTTCTTTTCCAAGTTTTCAACCAAAAGATACCAGCTGGGTGTGGTATCTTGGGGTGTGCGCGATATCTCAAAAACTCCTGTACCAATTTTGATGAAATTTCTACTATCATAATCTACTTAAGTACCACCGCGAACGTTCCCGGTCGACCAGTTTTCGCCCTTATGCACATAGTATTAAGGTTGAAAAGTGGTCAACCGGGAACTTTCGCGGTGGTACATACTTTTACTAACGTAATCTACAGTTACAAGAAGGTTCTCACCCTATGTCCATCTGCGCGTGTCACTACGGTGGGGTACTCTCCGAACGCGGTGTCGCCGTTGGGCGTCTCTCCGGTGAACAGCAGCGTGTGGGAGTGAGCGCCCACTATGATGTCCACTGTCGGGGATACGCGCTCTGCTAGTTGTCTGAAAAGGCCCATAAACGTCTTTAGGTACAGTCTACAATAGATTCTATATAAAATACAAATATCAACGTGATAATCGAAGACTTCGTTTACCTAGTGATAGAACAGCTCTCATGCGTAAGAGTGTATTCTGCATGGCCCCAAAATTATACAACAAGGTACCAAAGGCATATAAAGATTTGGATATTAATAGTTTTAATAAAAGCATGAAGAACTTTTTAACTTTTCAAATAAATGCTACTATAATGTTGACGATTATTTATATGATGTACATTAGACATTTTTTTTTAATTATTATTTTTAGATATTAATTTGACGTTATGATATTTGTACTTTGATTATTAATGTATTTGTACGCCTTTCTAGGCAAAACATGTTGAAACTTTTTTTTTTTGTTATCACTCCAACTGATTGTAAACCTACACGTGTTTTTGACAAATAAATATATCATAACTTATACTATACAGCGGGGCGAGCACGGCCTACTGTGACATGACTTGAGTCACACATTTTATCACAGTTTGAGCGATAAAACTGTTTTGTCATAAAATGCTAGTACAAATTGGCATGACATAATTTATCATGTCTTGTCATAAAAGTCTTGGCACGCCCGTGCTCGGCCCGCTGCAGGTTATTGTGCAATTCCAAGACTTGTACAGTCAGTGACCTGTATAACCTGACCCCTCTTCCATTTCTACTCTTTGTAAGTGGGTTCAGGTAATGCAGGTCACTTACTGTACGAGTACGTGACTTCAACAACCCGCTGGGCCCGCGTGGTGGATTTCAGCCTGCTCTCTCTTATTGGAAGGAAGTCTGAGTCCCAGCAGTGGGAACATTTTGGCTAAGTAGGTTAAAGTAACTATGTGCCATAGCTTGAGAGTAGGTTCAGTATCGAAAAAGGAACCCAGGAAAAAAAAAATTTGAAAACAAAAAAAATATTGCAAGTTCAACCTAATTTAGTACCTACTAACTTAAAATAGCAATCGTTTAGAATTAAAATTATTTTATTTGACGGTCCTAAGCCCGTTAAAGTACGAAGAGACTTATTTTTATTACTAAGCTATGGCACGCACATTTTTTTTTTTTTAAACGTTGCCCCACACTAGGAATTTATCCTGTATCGTGGGTGCGTTTAAAAACATTCAAACTCACATACACAAACAGTCAGAACAACTACTTGTAGATCATACAAATATATTTTGTTCCGTGCGGGAATCGAACCCGCGTCACGCAGCGCAGCAGTCAATCGCTTAACCACTGCGCCAACCGTGCCGTCCTTTGTTTGTTAGTTACTTTAACACCCTGTACAGTGTTAGAAAAAATCGGCCAAGTGCGAGTCGGACTCGCACCCTGCATACGAAGGGTATCCGTACTTCCGTACCGTCCATACAATATTTAACACTACTTTTTTTTTTTTTGTTATAGCGGCCAAAGTAGTACACACTCTGTGAAAATTTCTAGTGTCTATCTATTACGGTTCAAAAGATACAGCCCTGTGACAGACAGACGGATGGAGGGGCGGACAGCGAAGCCTTAGAAATGGGTTCCCGATGGCACCCTTTGGGTACGGAACCCTAAAAAGATGTATTGGTTTAACGAAACTCGTGCTCCAAAAGTTCTCAAAGTCTTGCTTTTTATACACAAAACTCACAAATCACCGGTGAACCGGATGTGGGACAGCACTATGATGATTTCGACGCCAACAGACGTCAGATTAACGCCGCCTTGCGGTTCACTGCGTCCAACTCATCTTCATTAGCACTCGCCCGATGTAATTATGACACAATACTCACAAATCACTGGTGTACCCGATGTGGGACAGCACTACGATGATGTCGACGCCCATAGACGTCAGCAGCGCCGCCTCGCGGTTCACTGCCTCCAACTCATTTTCCATTATCACTTGACCGATTGGCGCTGAAAACTGAAGTAATTATATTAATTTAACTGTCTCGTTCACGTAAGTGGGCCTTATTGGTCTAGTGGTATCAAGCACGACTGCTGAACGTGTGGGTTCGATTCCCAGATCGGACATAGTGGTACTGGGTTCTTTATTAGAAATTTCTCATTAACAACCCGGAGTCTGGATGTGTAGCCGGTAAATAGTAATAGACTCGCCCCTGTTACATAGAAAGAAAGAAAGAAGAAAGGAAATACATTTAATTAGCACAGACTAAAAGGCACACAATATTATCTACAGCAGATAAAAATAAAAAAAACAAGTAAATAGTGTAAAGTGCGACGTAAGAAATTAGCGGGTAAGTGTGCCTCACAGCTGCGCCAAAAAGGCCCAGTTCATCATAGGACCTTACCATACCTGAAATGGGGTTGCTGTACATCTCCTGCCTACCCCTTTGGGGATTACAGACGTGGTGATATTTTACGATAGCGTACAATGGGATATCTTACTGTTGTCAGCAGTACGCCAATAATTCCGATCCTCCTGCCCTGCCGCGTCACGATGGTGTGGTTCTTAATGTAGGGCGTCATGGTGGGCTCGAACGTGGTGTTGACGTTGGCGCCCAGCATGGGCGACTCCAGCCGGGTCAGATATGGCACCAGACCTGCCACGCCATGGTCGAACTCGTGGTTACCTAGCACCTGTAATAAACAACGAAACGACATAACTGTACGACGCAAAAAAAAAAATAAAGAAAGAAAATACATTTATTTAGCACAGACTAAAAGGCACATAACATATTTCGCAAATAAAAATCAAATAAAAAGTGTAAAGTGCGTTGTAAGAAGTTAGCAGGATTGTGTCGTGTATTCCCGTTGTCCCCGTACGCCGTGCCCCCCCCCCCGTTCTACGGGGACAGCGGTACTTCAATTAAATATTTAAAAATACTTCCCGTTGTACCCATGGTTTGGTTTTACATTCAAAAATATGTTTCTGGCACTCGCCGGCCGCTGCCGCGGCACCGCTCGCTTCGCCCGCTCGGCTCGTGCGTTGTGTGGTCACAGTTCTAACCTAACCTAGCTGTTTTCATTTAAAAAAGGTTTACTTCGTACGATAAGGGGACAACGGGAAATAAATTTACTCACGTTTCGCTGTCCCCGTGAGACGGGGACAACGGGAATACACTGATTGTGTGCCTCACTGCTGCGCCAAATAGGAATAGTTCAACAAAAAGGCCAGATAACTAGTGCCTGACGCTGGTTTTCTGGTTTGGCTGGTTTACATTTATATCTGTATTTTTTTAATGGTGTAAGTACTTAAAAAAGAGTATTCTGTTCTATTCAACTGGCTCTGCATCATACATGTCATCATCCTCTAGCCCATCATCTCCTTGCTCCTGTGCTTTTATCTGTGGGGTCGGCGCAACATTGTCTTTTTCACACTGGCACAAGAATGATGATGCAACCTAAGTTTAACTCGTTCAGGACCGCTAAACGCCCAGTGTCCTATCAATAAAACTTCTATTGTGGCTCGTTCAGTCTCCTTGAGCTGTGTCAACTTTGCACGTTACAATACAGTTGCAGTGATCTTACTGCTATCCTACATCATGACAGCTTATGAATTTATAAAATAATTATTGAGGACCATTCCCACAACCAATGATCTCTTTAGTGAATGTTATTCTTTTATTTTAAGTTTTGAGATTTTTTAATTTTATTTGATACACGTTAATGTTATCAATAGATATTTTTTGTAAAATTATTTTGAAGGAAATGTTTGTTATTACTACTCGTGAAATAGCAAAAAATATTGAATAACTTTAAATGTAAATATCCTTTTTGGCTTTGTAATATTATGTAAAATCTCACATGGTGCATATTGTGTTAGCCTTTAAGTAATTGTTGCACTTAGAAAGGAAATTATTTTAAACTAGCTGACCCGTGCCCACTTCGTTGGGCGGTAATATAGCCTATGACACTCACTAATAATGTGGCTTTCTATGGGTAAAAGAATTTTCAAAAACGGTTCAGTAGATCCAGAGATTACCCCCTACACCCTCACAAACTCACAAACTTTACCACTTTATACCTACTTAATATTAGTATAGTTATATTGTGTAAACAATTGTTGGCTACCCTAAATAAATAAATAGGCACAAACTCTCGGCAGTTAATCCAACACCTTATCCACTTAAGAGCCTATACTACCTCAAATGGCTTAGCATGATCCTCCGCTATGTCGAAAATACTGCAGCATTAATTTTGAAATAAATATATGATAAAGTTGAGGATTAATGTTAAGTACTATGTTTGACGAAAACACGATTCCATCAAATTTTCTTCATAGAAAAAAAAATCCAAACTTATAACCTTAAAACCGAACAATAAACCGCTGGTATTACAAAAATACTTCAAATTAGATAATGAAACTTAACTGAAATAACTTTAAAGCAGGTCTTGTTATTTTTTTTTAATTACCATTATTTTCACCGTAAAAAGAAATAAACTAAAATATCGGTGCCTTGGACTCTTCTCCCTGCCACCCTGTCTCGCTTACTCGCGTGACCGCCAGCTACTTGTGCGAGCGAGATAAAGAGTGAGGTGGCGCTGAGGTAGTATAGACCCTTAAACATAGCCCGTTTTCATGAATACGTTGGACTTCTCGCTGAACCGAGCCGAGCGTTAAAAACCAACATAGCACTTTTATTTCGGCATTCTTCCTAGGTGTTTTCTAGTGTTAGTGAAAATGGGCATAAAGTGCCTTTGATTTGACTTACATGAGCATCATGCGGCAGCATATTCATGAAGTGTTGACTGACGTTCCATCGCAGGAAATTGTACCAAATAGTGCCCTGGAAGGTGTCCCCTCCGTTCAGCAGTATGGACTCGGGTTCCGCCTCGAAGGCCTGTTCGATGGCCGTGTACAGGCGGGCGAAGCCCCCGATGCAAGGGTTCTCTGCGGGGACGCATACTGTGCCTTGTGGACTCACCTCGTCGAAACTGGAGTGGGGGAAATTTCGATTATTTTCTAAGCACGCTACCCTTTTAATAAGTGGGTATATTTTTACTTGATGACATTAGCATATTGCTGCAATGCTATAGCGGATGAATTAATGACGCTGCGAAGCCGAGTCACTTAATTGTCTCCCTGTCATTCCTTTCACAACTTTTTTTTTTACGATATTTATTTTTCGGACTGCCTCGTTGGTCTAGTGGTCGCAAGTGCTACTGCTGAGCACGAGGTCCGGGGTTCGATTCCCAGGTCGGGCAAAGTGTTACTGGGTTTTTCCACCAGGAATTTCTTATTAGCAGCCCGGAGTCTGGATTTGAGCGCGGTTGATGGCATTAGGCTCGCCCCCTATTACATGGGATTTAAACATAACTGGCGAAACGTGGGTGTACTATAGGTACACCTCTGCCTAACCCTACGGGGATTAGAGGCGTGATGTTATGTTATGTTAAACACGTTTTAAATGTTTAAACTTAAGAGGGCTATCACAATTTTTCTTGAATTTGAGCGTTACTCGAGTTTTGATGTGTGATTATGGTTTAGATGTAGCCATGAAATTAAAAAAAAAATATGCCCGAGCAAGTTTGATTATTTATCTTGGGAGCGCTTTAAATAAATATTTCAACTTGTTTACATAAGTCAGTAAAAACCTTGTCTCTGCAAAGGATGTTTCATAAAATTTTACATTTGGGTATCTTTTGATGCTTTGTTACACCGAAGATAACGTAATTTAAAAATTTATAAAAATGTCCGTGGTACAGTCGCCGTCAGATATATTGTAGCAAACAAGGTGACCAAATACTTCTTTCTGAACAATTTAAAATGTCAATAAGTTCCAAACACTACAAGTTACCATTAATATCTGAACATTCATTACTTCATTAATATCTGAGCAGATGCTTGTCAATAATTTCTATACACACAACTAACCAAAAATATCTGAACACTTACGTCAAGTGTATCTACGCAGACAAACACTGAGCTTACCTAATTCGTTACTGCGTCATATTTTTGTGTAGGTGTTCAAAAAGGGAACAACCTTTTTGAACACCAAATTACTGTTCTGGATTTTTTTTTTTTTTGGTATTTTATTTTTTTATGATATTTCATTATAAAGATATTTTTTTTTTATTTTTGTAAGGGATAATATATTTTTTTAATAAATAGAAACCTTAGGTAATTAAAATTAAATTAATTAATTGAATTTAATTGATTTTTGTCAAGTCGATAGTCGTTTTTGGTTCATCCTTTATATCACGCAGTAACGAATTAGGTAAGCTCAGTGTTTGTCTGCGTAGATACACTTGACGTAAGTGTTCAGATATTTTTGGTTAGTTGTGTGTATAGAAATTATTGACAAGCATCTGCTCAGATTTAAATAAAGTACCTAATGAATGTTCAGATATGACCAGAATGTCGGCGACTGTACTACTGTATCTTATACTTGGGAGCGCTTTAATCAATTTATTATATTTGATACTATAATATATATATATTTGATAATAGTAACTCTCTATTTTACAGAATGATTTTTGGTGTAAGTAATACACCAAAAATCATTCTGTAAAATAGAGAGTTACTAATCAAACAAAAACGATTTAATAACTAAGTTAACTATATTACTATATTACCTTGCTCGAAAAAAATATCGAAGTAAAATAACGGTGTAAATCAACGGCGAAAGAAGCTATATTTTCGAGAGCGCAAAAGTAATGAAACTACCTATTAAGGGGACGATAACCGACTTTTAATGATTTTATACTAAAGATCACGTCTAAACGAGTAGTGTTAATGATTTGAAAAAAATATATGATAATTTAGAGCATTTTCTCAATAACTTATTATGTGATTATTTTAGATTATGTTTATATTACATAGTGAAATTAATTTGTAAAGTTATGTCTAACGCGGATAAAAAACTGAGAATGGCGCAAAATCTACCAAGCGTATTTTACTGAAACCTTCACCAATTTAAACATAATTTAATTATTGATGTTTTAGTATACGCGTTTTATTAAAATATCTTTTATTTTGTGTATAATAAATTAATAATGTCCTATTACTGGCTGAACGTACGACGCTTTGCGTGAGCTCAGTACAGGGGGCCTAAAATGGACGCTTTGGCAGACACATACTATGATCTGCGTACAATTCATAACCCGCAATTCATATGTTTGACAGTTTTGTATAGAGTTTCGTAAAATGGTTCACAAATTATTCTATTCTATTCTATTTTTCTCTGTGGCAATGGTGCCGATGTCGACAATTCTGCCAATGTCAATGTGTTGAGAGAAAACGTGGGGGAAAAAAAAAAAAAAAGAGAAGGAACTAAAAACCTAAATCAAATTGATAGATAATTTTTTAGTTATTAGATTACTAATTTAGTAGTTATTTGAATTTAATGTGAAACTTGTTGACGGGTATTAGTACACTGAAACAAACAGATACAAACTGTTTTGTTCAAACAAAACATTATTAGTTACAATATATATTAAATATGTACATAAATGTTCACAAACCACACAAATTATCATAACTTGATGTCATTGACGCGGATAAAAAACATCAAAGCCTCAAAGAGCTTTGGGGAAGAATATGTTAGTAGGGATGGAAAGTTAGTTGGGACAGGGATCTTTAATTTAGAGAGATGACTATATAAGTCATGGGCTGGGTTATTATTGGAGCAGTTAAAAAAGATGTGCTCCAAAGTTCCTTCATCTAGCCCACATTCGCAGAGCGATGTGTCTCTGACCCGGATTTTGTGAAGGAATACCGGGGAACAACAATGGCCTATACGGAGACGGCAAAGGATAGATATAACTTTTTTCGATATTTTTTTATATGGGTAAAACCAAGGTTTGGGTGTAACATTAGGCTGTATTGCGTGATAAAAAGCACCTTTCTGTTTACTTGAATTTTGCCACTGCACCTGCCATGAGGTTATCATATTCCTTTTTGGAAGGCTTAGCAAATCGTAGCCCTGACACTGGAAATGCTTAAGATCAACGGCCTGGGACGTAACAGCATCCTTAGCAAGAGCATCAACGTATTCGTTTCCTCTTATGCCACAATGACTTGGAATCCAAACCAAGTGGACGGTTTTATGATTCTTGGCACAAGAGAAAAGAGACTTTTTGATTTGAAGCAGGATTGAACTGTGAAGCTTGCTCTTAAAAGGATTCTGCTCCAAAGCTTGCAAGCAACTAAGCGAGTCTGTAAAGATGACACCAAATCTTATGCTATGAGCCTCTATGAATAGACATGCCTCTAATATGGCCACGCACTCACCTGTAAACACTGATGATTCTACAGGGCATTTGAATTTTAATACAATTTTTGAGTTTTGGTAATATACCGCAGCACCAGTGCAACTTGAATCAGATAATTTAGAGGCATCCGTGAAAAATTTATCGAAATTGGGCCATCGTTCACCAACCGCCGCATTGAAAATAGAGTCCGCCGAAGGAGACTTTTTCGATAGACCAATATTATAGAAAATATCAGGTTTAAAACATATAATTTCATAATCAAAACTGAAGATAGGAAGTTTAGGAAACTGAATGATAGGGGAATCTAAATTTTGATAGCAACGGAAGGATTTTAAAAACAAAGGGACTTCTTTATGGTTCCAATAATTGGACCTTCGGCAAGCAACATCTAAGTCTTTCACATTTTGTACAAGAGGGTGGGAGGATTTGGTAATAACCCTAGCCCAAAATCTCGAGGCCAGATACTGCCTTCTCAATGCCAACGGTGGTTCTGCGCACTCTACCTGCAACGCGTTGATTGGTGAGGATTTCATACAGCCCGATATTATCCGAAGACACTTAGCCTGTTTTGTCCAGCCTTGCTAAAGCACCTTTGTTACAGGGAATTAATAGAAAAGATCCATAGTCCAAAACGCTCCGAATTAAGGCGTTGTATACCAATTTCATGGTGTAAGGGTGCGCGCCCCACCAGACCCCAGCGAGCACTTTTAATATAGGGATAGTTCTCTCGCATCTGTTAACTAAATAATTTAGATGATGTAAACCACTTAATTTGGAATCTAAAAAAACGCCTAAAAATTTAACTTTTGATGAAACCGGTATACAATGTCCTTGGATACCCACTGAAATTTGAGGGATCAGCCTCCTGCGAGAAAACACAACCACAACACTCTTTGGGGCAGACAAACTCAAACCGTGGAAATTTAGCCATTGGTTTAGAGAGTCCAGGGATACACATAGTGATGAAGCAGCGTCGCTAACCGAATCATTGGTGACATATAAAGCCAAGTCGTCAGCATATTGCAATATTTGGCAATCTTGATTGAGGCATGTACCGATGTCAGCTGTGTATAAATTGTACAGCAAGGGACTTAGAACCGAGCCTTGTGGTAGGCCCTTCCATGACATCCTGACGTCAAATTCTTCACCTGGAACTCTCAAAACCAACGATCGAGACATAAGCAAACTACAGATGCACTGTACCATTCTCTCCGGTATTCTCAGCTGTTGCAGTTTTTGCCTGAGAATGGGGAGAAGGACATTGTCATAGGCAGAGGAGATGTCTAAAAATGCAGCGACTACGGATTCATTTTTCGAGAAAGATGAGCGGATGTCTGTAACCAAAACCCCAATACTATCCATGGTGCTGAGTCCCTTTTTAAAACCATATTGAGAACTAGGAACTAAGTCTCTGGATTCAACTATAAATTCTAATCTATTTTTTAGAAGGTGTTCCAATAATTTTGCAAGGACTGATGATAAAGCGATTGGTCTGAAGCTGTTTGGATCATCAGCGTGCTTACCAGGTTTTAAAATAGGTATAATAATTTGTGTTTTCCATTGATCAGGGACCCATCCATTGGTGTAACAAAAATTTAAAATGTCTAAAAAATATGTTTTTGCTCTATGACCTGCATGTGACATAAAGGAATAGACAATACCGTCTATACCGGGGGCAGAGTCATGAACATGTTTCAAAACTGAGTTGAACTCTTGCATAGAAAATGGTGCATCGAAAGGGTCAACTGAAGAAATGAGAGATGACTGATGATATTCCCCTTCTGATGGTACGTACGGAGGAGCCAGTTTGTCAAAAAACTGCTCAGCAGTCTCTCGAGAGATGGGAGAAGAAATTGAAGGGGAACATCCAGATCTAAACCGGTTGATCTTTTTCCATACAACTGATAAAGGAGTGGAGGGGGACAAAGAACCGCAAAAGTCAGCCCAACCAGCACGTTTCTTCCTTCGCAGCAATCTTTTAGATTTGGCGAGGACCCTATTAAAAGCTATTAGGTTCTCGCCAACCATCGCCTCATTATACACCAACTCAGCATCATCCCTTTCCCTTATTGCTGTTGTACAATCCTGATCCCACCACGGTGGAGGAGGGATCTTACCACGTGCTGAGTTTTTAACAGGAAAACACGTGTCTGCACTAGATGTTATGGCCGCAATGAAATGATCATAACAGCTTGACACATGGAGGGGACTAACACTCAGTTGCAGAAACGATCTTTAAATTTTAAAGACTACATTAAACACTAATGTAGCATTAAATCATTGCACAAAACCATTTTTTATTTTATTTTAATGCTCCATTAAATTTAACTAATGAAATGTCAAACCTAATGAAACCGGCCATTTTAAACACTTTTACGTTGCACGTAACTTCATTAGCGCCCATTAGCAGGTGGTGAACTTTAAGTTTGACATTTCAGATTTTTTAATTTTAATGGGCCGAAAAGCATCCATTAAGAGCAACATTAGTGTTTTCTACGGTACTTGAATGCATTTCTGTAATTGAAAGATGTCTTTAACCAGTCTTTCGTCATTATCTGATTCTTATTTAGTAGATTTACCTCGCCGTCGAATCCCAGACCGAGTGAATTCATTTTTAAAACATGATGGAAAAGAGTTTCGTGTAAAGTATAGAATTTCCAAGGAGGCAGTTCTTCAAATTTGTAACCTATTTGATTAAGATTTAGAACCAGTGACGCAAAGAAATAAATCCATTAATGGCCTGACACAGCTTTTAATATGTTTGAGATTTTTCGCCACTGGATCTTTCCAGCAAGTAGGTATTGGGTGATTTAATAAACATAAATAAATCAACAGTTTGTCGGAAACAGGTTGGGTCGGGTTGTTTGTCAGTTTGTTTATACAAAAAGTATCCCGTGAGCTAGCAAAATTAAGCCACCTCTATATTAAAATGCCAGACCGGACGGAACTACGTAGAGTTGCAGAAGGTTTTTATGAAATTGATGGATTTCCACGTGTGGCCGGAGCTCTAGACTGCACACATGTTAAAATTATTAGATTAAGGGGGATGCGCTAAAGTAGCCCGCAAAATTCTTATATTATAATGTTTTTTGCAATTTGCAGGTCAGTAACACGTATGTTGATCTAATTATGATTCGCGGCCATAACCAATATGGCTTTACAGAATTATAATCATTAGAATATGAATCAGAAGTATAAAAATTGCAAAAAACGTTGGTAAATTTGAATTTCGCGGGCTACCTTAGCGCATCCCCCTTAAACCAGATTATTTAAACTACATTAAACCACAGAGTACACTGAATACACATAAATCAACTACATTTACTTTATTTTATTCTAAAATTGTGGTGTACTTGTACGTACGGATAATAACAGAACGCAAATGTTCACTCTTTTCGTTCAATATGGTAATTTGTTCCTGGCAATATTGTTTAAAGTCTTCTTTAACTAAAGTGGCATTAAAAATGTCTAATGCTATCTAAAATTTGTTTGTGCAACTTCATTAAAGTAATGAATTCATTAGCGATAATGTTGCTTTATGTAATGAAGTGTTAATGGTGAGCTTTCTGCAACTGAGTCATCTGAGTCATCAACTGAGAATCAAAATCACAAGAAACCAAATTTGGAAGTGAATCAATTCTGTCCTCCAATAATGATGAATACTTTGCCCAATCGGGATTAGACAAATTATACCTCAAGAGTGGAGGGCTTGATTTTTCTAAGTATGTTTTTTCAGCCAAAGATATTAAAATTGGATAGTGATCACTACCATGTGTCAAACTGGTACATTCCCAATGGCACGACGCCGCGATATCCAGTGTGCAAAAGGTGAGATCCACGCAACTTTTATGCTGTCCAGGAAGAGACCTACGGGTTGGGCAGCCATTGTTTAAAATACAAAGGTTAAGATCATCTAAGACTTCCACTAAACCCTCCCCAAAAGAGTCGCAACGTTCAGAACCCCACCTAAAATGATGGCAGTTGAAGTCCCCCATAACAAGTACAGGGCCTTCTATGTTTTCCAATGTATGTTTTAAAATTGGAAGGAAACTTTGCTGAGGGTGAGCAATATAAATAGATAAGAGGGTTATACCCTCTACCCTACTAGCCACAATGCTAATATCATCACCTAGAGAAGGCAAAGATACAGCCACAAGTGGAACACGATTGTTCACGCAGAGAGCCGACCCGCCATAGCCATCAGATCGGTCGCATCTGAGAATGTTAAAGGAAGGTAAACGGAAACTAAGACTTGGAACTGGCCAAGTCTCAGCAAGAGAACAAGCTAAAGGTTTGTATTTATTCATAAGGAATGTGAGCTCGTGTTTCTTATGCCACACGCTCCTCACATTCCATTGAAGGAACACCAACCGAGCCATTATTATGGGATGAAAGAATGTTAAAAAGTGAAGAAGCAACGTTGGACGGTAATTGTGTTTTATTAGATGAAGATATTAAAGTTAACAGAAGTTTACTAAGAAGTTCGATTATTGAAGATAAGTTTTCAGGAGATTCTGTGAGTTGGTTATTAAGAGCACAGCCATTAGGCTGAGAAGATTGGGGAGTGCTAGTGAGCAGCTGGTGAGCTGTTTTATCATAAGAGGGAGAGAGGGGAGCATGGGTCCTTGGCTTAAGAAAGACAGTTTTGCGGTATGACTGAGTCTGGGGTTTAGCAATGTCTGCATAGCTGCGAGTAGACATGGGGACAGTTTTGCTTGCTTCTGAATAAGACATTACTTTCTCAGCCATAATTGATTTAATAGTCTTCTGTCTGCTATACTCCGGACAGGCCTTGCTATATGCAAAGTGACTTCCAGAGCACAACACGCAGAATGCTTCGCTCTCAGCAATGCTACAACCATCACCGGGGTGATCATTGCCACACTTACTGCAACGGGGTTTGGAGCGACAAAGGGATTCTACGTGACCAAATCGGCAACACTTGCGGCACTGAATGGTGGGGTATATGTATTGTTCTACAGTTAAAGAAGTATAAAAGCAGAAAACTCGCTTTGGTAAAACTTGGCCATCAAAGGTGATGACACAAGTTTCTGTGGGCCTGTATTCCGTTAAACCGTCTTTGGTAACTTTTCTATTAAAACGCCTAACTTTGAGAATTGGACCACAGCCATCTGGAACCTTTAAATAAGTTAAAACTTCATCTTCTGAGAACTCCGTCGGAATGCCACTTACAACACCCATACGGGTTATATTAAAAGATGGAATTACTGCCTCATATAAGTTTGTCCCTAAAACATTGTTTGATATAAAAGCGTTTGCATCCTGAGGGGATGCAAACTCAACTGATACGCGGTTTCTACCAACTCGCTTCACAGTAGTAATATTAGAAATATTATTATTTGCTAAAAAACGCCCAAATGTAACTGGGTGTAGGGTAGTTCCAGCATTAGGTTGTGCTTCTTGACGGGAAACATGGACAATATAAGGACCTATATCTAATACTGAGTATCTCACACGGCATACATGAGTTCTCGGTTGTTTGGTAGGACGATTGGATACTTCTTCATTACCGGGGCGCTTACGATTAGACTGGGATGGAAAGATTTGGGACTCTAAATTACAAACCACATCAGCAAATTGGCTTAATGGGTTGGGGGTGGGACTTAGGTTAGTCGAGGAAAAGCCGGACAAGGGGGTAGAAGGAATATTATCAGGAGGGTCAGGAGGTTTATTTTTATCCATATTCATATTGAGTTATGATAATGATAACCGTCCAAATAAACACAAAACAAACCTGATAACAGGTAACAACAAAACACCACACAAACATATCACGAATAAACAGCCAAAATTCTAAACACACGTGTTACCCGAAAGCACACTGTGGCGAGAATCGTTCACAAATTATGAATTGCTTTAATGAAGTCTAATGTCAAATAGGAGCTGTCAAACAGATGAATTGCGGGATGTATGAATTGTACGCAGGTCATATTATGATTCTGCCAAAGCGTCCATTTTAGCCCCCCAGAACACGCAAGCTCAATTTCACTGGCATATATCTGCGTCTTAAGGGGTCTGAGACTGACACGAATGGTCTATCACCACGAAAACTGTACTTTTATAAGTACAGTTTTCGTGGGCACAGACTTAATGTTTCGATTATTTCACGCTTTCTAACAATTGATTCTAACAGATAAGAAATTGACGAAAAACTTTTTTTTTTGTGATAGCACCCTTAACTTAATAACACCCCCACAACTCTTGTACCATTGCATGCACCCAAAAGCGGGGGGTCTTGTTACACGCACAGCCTGTACTTAAGGAATGTTCCTAAAACACGACTCTCTCTTTTACGATATCCACGGCCTTAAATTATGTACACCTCTGCCTAACCCTTCGGGCTTCGGGGATTACAGGCGTGATTTTATGTTATGTATGTAAATTAGGGAGGTATCATTATAATCCTGAGTATTGATAAAGTTTTCGCTCTAAAAATTCTTACGTATAAATAAATACCTACGTTATCATGTCACGATTAGACTTAACTACTAATCAAAAGTCATAAAACAATTTAAATGCTACCGATATCAGTAGGTAATAGCGGATTAGGTAGGTACCTGATTATTATGACGCTTTGGTAACACATCAGACAATCCTGCTTTGATCGCTATGGTTAAGGCACCGCGATATTAGTTATAAATAGGTACTAAGTATTTATAAATATACAAAGGAAGAGAAACTTGTATTAATACGAAAAAAAAAAATGTGTTTAAATTTTCTTCACATCATCATCAGACGTCCACTGCTGGACATAGGCCTCCCCCAAAGAGGGGGTTTGCCATAATCGCCACGCTTGGCAGGCGGGTTGGCGATCGCAGTATGGTGTTAAAATGAATATAGAACGCTGCTGCCCATTCTCTAGTAAATCCCTTAGTCGCCTTTTTTTTCCTTTTTTTTAAACGTTGCCTCACACTAGGAATTTCTCCTGTATTGTGGGTGCGTTTACAAACATATAAACTCACATACACAAACAGCCAGACCCGGAACAACTACTTGTAGGTCGTACAAATATTTCTTCCGTGCGGGAATCGAACCCGCGACACGCAGCGCAGCAGTCAATCGCTTAACCACTGCGCCAACCGTGTTGCCGTGTTTTACGACACCCACGGGAAGAAATAGGGGAGTGCTATTCTTTACGTCCGGCACCACACAGACACAATTTTCTTCGAACAACATAATATTATTTTCAACACATTTGCTCAAAAAATGCATTTACGAAGCCTGTATACATTGTTCGAAAGTTAAAAATTACGCACCATACAACGGAACGGGCGGTAAAATAGGTACTCTCACCTAAGTACATGTTTTACCGCCCCCTTCGTTGTATAGCGCCGTGCGTATCCTTTACGGTTTTTTTTTAATTACCATAAAAAATATATAAGAATTCCACCAAGGAGTTTCAAATTACGAGAATAAATAAGCTGAATGATCGAACCTCCTTGGAAGCGCTTTTGCTCAATACGTTTATCTCACTTTATTATTAAAGAGAAAATGAGACGAAAGTACTAATTTTGACTTTCAGACTGTTATTTACAAAATAATAATATGAGTTCAAGCGAGGAATCCGATATTAATATGGAATCTACTAGGTACTGCACCTGATATCTTGAATGAGCCGCCAAAATCGTGAATGCTATTTAATGATTTACATTAATTTTATATCATGGAAGACTCGATCATTCTCTTAAAATGTTTTGATGGCAATAAGCCATCAAAACATTTTAAGATTACCTATAATTGTACTGTTTTCTCGCAAATATGTTGAAAAACGTTGTATGGCACACGCGCGGAAATTGGTATTTACAAACTCGTGACTATGGTAAGCCCATTCGTCTACTCGTTTGTAAAGACCAACTTACCGCCCTAAGATCATAAATAACTATTAAGGATCCAATTGGGAAGTTTCATACTTTTATCTTCTGGATCCAACCCAATCCAATGAGATCAGGCAGGAAAAAAAAATTGTTTCAAGATTTTATTTTACCACTTTATCGGCGTAATTAATATGTATACCCATGTCAAATTACAGCTCTCTAGTACTAAGAGTCTCTGAGCTAAGCCGCGGACAGACAGACGGAAATGGCAAAACTATAAGGATTCCTTGTTGATCCTACAAAGGCAGAGTTAAAAACATCTAAAAAAATTGGCAGAAATTAGGTACTTGTGGTGACCCTTTGTTAATTCTCTGAAAGACTCATTTACACGAGATTACTTTCTCAGCCGTCGGGAGGCGAGAATGTCCATCCATAATAGGTTCGTTGTATTTCTACCATAAAAATAAAACTTAAAAAATAAGTACTTACTGCGCATGAAAATCATTGTAATGCACTATATTAAGCTCGAAGAGTTCATTCTCCTGGGCCAGAACTGAGCTGGCCAGCAACGTCAGCACCCACAGAACTTGCAGCATGTTGATCCAGCTTCCACAACACACTCCACCAGTGGCCGAGCGGCTATCACGCCAAATTGCTTATCAAATAAAACCAGCATTTATTGATTACATTATCTTAATGCTTAAGATTGTCTAATTTCCTGATGATTTCGCGAGTTTGCGTTCTTTTTTTATGTTTTGTTTTGCTGTATCAGTTCGATTATTTATTTAGGGAGTGTCTCCGTCGACGTAGGTAAGTGCACGGGAGCAGGCGTCGCGGTGTTCCTGTTTCTGGACGAATGGTCGAGAGTTCACGGGCTCGCTCTTAATAAAATCGCGATAGATATTTGGCAACCAGCTCCGGCGTCTCGTAGCTAATTAATAACACAGCTCACGAGTCGATGGAAGGTTAAGATAAGCTAACTAAGGTCGATCGGTGAACGGGTGACATAAATAAAAAATAAATACATTCGGACGCGTCGATTAGGATACCTACTTATCTTCTCCTCTCCAGAACGTCTCGTTAAACTGCGCAGTTATGTAATTTGTTATTATTTGTTCCTGGGATTATCAAGACCCCTCCGTGCCTCGGAAAGCACGCTAAGGCGTTCGTCCCGGCTGATCATTTGTAGATCTTTGACAGTAGTGACGGAAGCCCGAAAATCTAACAACCAGTCTTACCAAGGGGTATCGTATTATCCTTTTATCCCCGTTGTCCCCGTACGCCGTGTCCCCGTCATACGGGGACAGCGTTACTTCAATTAAATATTTAAAAATACTTCCCGTTGTCCCCGTGGTTTGGTTTTACATCCAAAAATATGTTTCTGGCACTCGCCGGTCGCTGCCGCGGCATCGCTCGCTTCGCCCGCTCGTGCGTTGTGTGGTCACAGTTCTAACCTTTTTTTTTTTTTGTTCACGGGGTGGAAAATCCTCATGGATGTCCTCCGCCCTGGGGAGGGCGGAGGGGTCTGTCAGACTCTTACTGACTAAAAACCACCCCAGTGTTCCCCTCCCACACTTGCACCGGGGATCTTGGGATCTGTTATTCCTTCCGCAATCCCCGGCTAGTGCCGGCCCGCCTCTGCGGGCCACCTCAAGTCTGGGGGGGGGGTGAGGTGTCTGACCCCCTCCGCGACGTCTGATAGGGGCGCGCGTGGAACACTACGCGCCGCCACCTCGGGTCCAATGTGATACGGCGTCCCCAAGTCCGCCATCCCTGGACCCAGTCACAGTTCTAACCTAACCTAACCTAGCTGTTTCGATTTAAAAAAAGGTTTACTTCGTCCGTTAAGGGGACAACGAGAAATAAATTTAATCACGTCCCGCTGTCCCCGAGACTCCGTGGGAAAACGGGAATAAACTGTATTATCCAGTAACTGGGTTGTAGACACAGATTTAGAGTAGGCTAGATACCGCATGTTCATTAGATAGTATGAAAACAGAGCGTTACATCTTTTTAGGGTTCCGTAGTAAACAAGGAACCCTTATAGTTTCGCCATGTCCGTCTGTCTGTTTGTCCGTTCGTCCGTCTGTCCCCGGCTAGCTCAGAGACGCTAAGTCCTAGAAAGCTGTAATTTGGCATGGGTGTACAATATTAATCACGCCGAGAAAGTCGTAAAATAAACCCATGAAAAACATTTTTTTTAGGGTACCTCCCTTGCACGTAAAACGGGGATGATATTTTTTTTTGCTCGTCTAATACATGGTGTGGGTCTGTCAAAAACATTTTTCAATTCTGAGATCCGTTTGCGTAATATTAAGCTTTAAAGTGCTAGTTTTTGTTAGAGTTAAGTGTGCCCCCCCCTGCCAGCTAAATGGTTGGTTTTGGATATGTGAAAAAATTCATGGCAATAGTATATATAACGAAATTAAAAGGAAAACTATCACAGCTAAGTAGGCTTCACAAGTTATCGAGTAATAATCGACCAACTTAAATTTGCAGTTGGAGAATTGACCGTAACGTATATCGATGTATTGGAGAGCATGTTTTTCAACTACAATGTTAAGTTTGTTTTTGGGATAAATTCATCTCAACTACGGAACCCTTCATTGTGCGTGGTCCGACATGCACTTGGCCGGTTTTTATACCTACGATGAAGTCACCCAGTATTTAGTGAAGTGTGTGCATAGCACAGACTTCGGGGCACGCTAGGTCGGACAGTTGTAGAAGTCAGATAGGCAATCGCTCCATGTAAAATACTGGTACATTATTCAGCTGCATCCGGTTAAACAGGAAGCAGTGCGTGACAATTTCGTGAGTAAGAAATTAGAAAATATACAACTTTCTTTTTTGTTTATACTAAACCCGAAAAGGGGTCATTGTACTCATCATTTTGAAGATTTTTTTCTATGGGACCAACCTTGAAATCGCGAAATAAAAATCAGCTGTTCCCTACATTTGTGTTCACTTAAATCGACAAAATGTATGGAACAGCTGATTTTTATTTCGCGATTTCAAGGTTGGTCCCATATAATTTTTTTTTTCAAAATGATGAGTACAATGACCCCTTTCCGGGTTTAGTATAAACAAAAACTAATGTTGTATACACTAGCGTTTTGTAGGAAAGTGAAATAAAATATTATAAGTAATACTTATTATTTTCGCAAACGTTTCAAAGCACTTCCCAACTTCACGGCGGTTTGTGATTACACTCTTATTAGGGGATCACAAAGAGGACTACTAGCGATAGAATTAGTAAGAGGACTTTAAGGTTATTTGCCCTTGTGCCACTGTAAGTCATTTCTTAGTTTGTGTGTCATTATAGAAGCATCAGCAAGAGTTTTGTAAGTTTGAAAATACACTACGCGAGACCATTACAAGGCAATTGTAAGGGTTGTAGTTTGTGAAGCGACGGCCAACTGTCCGTCGTGGCACCAATTCGTTCCTCCAAGCCCGCGGCGGTGTGCGCCTTGAGCTCGGCCTTCACCTTCTCCGCGAGACGGTTCAGCTGCGTCTTCAGCGTCGGGCATCTGCGCTGTTGCCACTGCTTGCGAAGGCGCCTCTTCACGGCGATCATCGAGATTTCATGTATGAATAGATACACCTTATATAGGCTAGTTGCGCGGTAAACTCTGCTTGCGCGATGCAGCATTTTGCGTGACGTCAGTGTGACGCGTAGTTCGCATGTGGCGATGTTGATGCCGCTACAGCATTTTAAAAGCCGAATTAAAAAAATTTAAAAGCATAATGTGAAGTAAATGACCCGCACGTGCAGAGTAGCGTAGTGTAGTAGCGCGTTGTCTCAGACATTGAGCTTTTTGTTTTTGTGAATTTTATCTTGTTATGAAGATTTATAATTCAGGGTAGAGGTATTTTTTGGGTTGTGAATGGAGTTCAACAGAATCGGCCTTTAATCCCCGCGCACATGGGTATAATAAAACTTGATTTACGGCTGTTGAAGAAGAGGTTATTGCTGAAGTTATTTGCTTAACAAGTTACTGTTTTGTACATCTTAAGAAAGAATCAATTTGTTTAAAGTGGTTTCTGAAACTTTAGCCATATGTTATAATTATAAAGTTCAAGAAATTAGTTAGAACAATTATATTATCTTCTGACAACAGCTTAGAGTAAATGTTGAGTGGGCGAGTGGTGTCCAGCTTCCAAGCTTCACCAATCACTTCATAGCAATGTCATATAAAATAAACAACTGAACAAATCCCTGAAAGATATGGAAAGATCTCACCAGGTTAGCCTGCTCGGTGTCAAGCTATGTCGCTTGTGGCCCTGTGTCCATCGGCAGGCGATCGTTCGCTTGATAGCAGCTAGGAACACACGTATGTTTAGTCCACACTACTTTTGCACTGCTATAATGTATTTTCCGCGGCATTAAGACACAATTAAATCAAAACAAAATAAAACCGGTCAAGAGCGAGTCGGACTCGCTTTTGACCGGTTTTATTTTGTTTGTTGCTTAAAAATTTGAAGTGGGGCTACTAGGGCATTTGGGGTATCATATTGTAGCGGCATCAACATCGCCACATACAAACTACGCGTCACACTGACGTCACGCAAAATGCTGCATCGCGCAAGCAGTTTACCGCGCGACTAGCATATATACAACGTCCCGACATCAACCGTAGGGCAGTTGCCCACCAGACACGACACCCGTCTGGTCGGAGGATCCTCCCTTTTCTATGGTGGATGAGCGAACTTTACACCCTGTTCCTCAGGCCACCAAACTGGTGACCCCGAGTATGAACGTCAGCGCAGCCTTCGTGCAACTACTTCAGCGTGACGTCATCATCATCACTTCCTCAAGCTTTCGAGCGGCGAGTCACACAGCCAGCCAGCACCCACGGCTTCAACGAGTATCCTGACCACCAGCATGCAGCGGACGCGCATTCCTGGTCATCACCCTCAGCCTCTTCAGCAACCTTGGCACAGCACACTGCACTTTCGGCCGGTCCACAAGCAGAGAACATGCCTCTCCTGGTCGACGCCAGCAGCCAGCCACAACCCGGCGCGGTACTACATCCGACGCACTGGAGCATACCGCAGCGCCACCCCGACTCACTGGAGAATCACCGCAGACAGTTCCGACTCACCGAGAACTATGCGGCACCAGGTTCCGACTCACTGGAACCCTCAACTGGCACTGGCAAGTATCGCAAGATACACGACTCAGCCCACTATCGACATCCGGTCTCGGTGATGTAGCGGCATCAACATCGCCACATACAAACTACGCGTCACACTGACGTCACGCAAAATGCTGCATCGCGCAAGCAGAGTTTACCGCGCGACTAGCATATTTACAACGTCCCGACTTCAACCGTCGGGCAGTTGCCCACCAGACACAACACCCGTCTGGTCGGAGGATCCTCCCTTTTCTATGGTGGATGAGTGAACTTTACACCCTGTTCCTCATACCACCAAAATATGAAAGAGCGCTGTTTGCATATTCTCAAACTTTTTTTTTGTTTTTTTTAGGCAGCATAGTTTCCGACTTTTGATGAACAATTTTAAAAAAAATAGCGTACACTCTCTTATCGCCGAAGTTTGCATAGAAAAAAAATTTAAATTAGAATAATCTCAATTTTTTTTCTATGCAAACTTCGAATATAATAAGATGCAAATATAATAGAAGTTTATGTAAAGATTACAGTAAAAATAAAATTATGTCTCTAAATAGCAGTTTTTCAGAAATCATCAACATCATACGGAACACTCGGTGCGCGAGTCCGACTCGCTCTTGACCGGTTTTCTTTCTTTCTTTAGGTGTGACGTGGACCTAGAGCGACACGTCCTTTGCTTGGTTTAAACCGGTTTTTTTATCGGTCTATTCTCTACTTTTGGTAATCACTCACACAAATGCAAAGCTCAGCTTAGGCCTCGCGGACCACTTTTCAACCTTATGCTCCTAGTAATAAGGTCGAAAAGTGGTTATGTTAACTCCAGCAACATGTATTCTGCAGGTTGAACTAGATGTATAGCAAAAACTATGACGGAGAGCTCTCACAACACGCTCATGCTCCACGATGTCCAAAAACCGATCTTCTGTTAGTTGGAGTTTACTATGTGTAAGTTAAAATAATTATATTTAATTCAATTTATATACTGAATTTTAGATAGTAAAATCATGTAAAATGTAAGGGTTCTTTCAGCCTCAACGGTAATAATTTGTCTAGCTTTTCCAATCTAGGAAGCATCTTCGACTTTTGGTTGGCTTCTATCCTAACTAGATGAAGGTTTGTTTTTGTTTTATATACGTGTTACTTAAATCACGACCTTTTAAGGGGTCATTTTACTCATAATAATGAACAACTTTTAGTATGGGAACAAACCTGAAATCGCGAATAAAAACAGCTGTTCCCTACATTTTGACGAGTGCGAACATAAATGTAAGGAACAGCTGTTTTTTTTTCCGCGAATTCAGGCTGTTCCCATACTAAATTGTTCATAATGATGATGTTGAGTACAATGCCCCCTTAAGAGGTTGTGCGTTATTTAAGCAACACCTTGTATATTTATACTTGTTTTCTAAAAATAAATATGGACTTTGAGACTTGCATATTATAGCTATTATAAATGCAGAAATAAAAAGAAAAAATTCAAAAGATTGAAATCTCATATTATCGTTAAATTATCATTTAATATAACATTAAGTCTTTATTCAAATCGCCTATAGCGTGTAATTATAGGTAGTACATACATTATGTAGGGTTACATTATTGATGTTAAGCGCGTGGATCGATAGTGATAACGATAAATAATACCTTAAATATTTCACGATAAATTAATAATCTTTCAACAGTAACGATCAACTAATCTTATTAGCTGTCTTGAATTAATAATTAATGACTATTAAGAAAATAATAAGGACCATTCACAAAGAAAACAAACAATATTTTTTAAACATTTATTTAACTAGATGTCTAACACATTAAAAAATTACGTGCTTTCATACAAAGGATGATCTATTTCTCTAAAATACGAATAAAATAAGTGAATATAGATAGATAAGACAATTAAATGCAATGTTAATTATACAAGCGTAAGAAGATGGTACTTATTTATAAATTTGATTGTATTTTTTTTCAATTAAGTACTTTTTGCAAATTAATCAGAGCGGTGTTAAAACATATTCCCCCTTATTCCAAAACAAGGTTTATCTTCAGACCCAGGTTTAAAACATGGAGCCATTATTGAATTTTGAACTTTATTCCGACTATGGTAAAGTTCCTAAACACAAAACTGTCAACTTAGTACCGAACCAAGTTTTCAGTTTTGTATAAAGAACGGTATTTCAGTCACTGTTACGTTCTTATTACAAAAACTGGCTCCATGGTTTAAGCCATGTCAAAATATAAACCTTGTTTTGTAATAAGCCCGGATGTGTATGTCTTGTACCGCAGCGGTATCTAAGCCGTGGTGAGCCTACCGCCTAAGGTCATTTATTACTCTTAGCATCCTAAATTTTAGCACTATTATTACAGTCCGCGAGGCCTTATTTTGAGTGGGAAATTATCAAATAACTTCTCCCGCTCTGCGGAGCGGGGGCGTGTCAGACTTTTACTGACTAAAACCCACCCGTGTTCCTTCCGTTGCCTGTGTGCCAGGGCCACGATATCCCTTTCGGACAAACTCACAACCTTGGCAGGCATTGGTCCTAACGGAACCCGTCAGTTGGTGCGAGGCCTAAGCTGAGCTTTGCATGTGTGTGAGTGCACATATATCGTGTAGATGTGACGTCGGCCTAGAGCGAGACGCGTCCTTTGCTTGGTTTAATCGGCCTGAGGCGCGGTGCGTCCCTCGCGCGACGCAACTCCGCCGCGCACCTTCCACACTTCACCTCTTGTACTGTAATCACTCACACAAATGCTAAGCTCAGCTTAGGCCTTGCGGACTGTACCCAAACTTACATCGAGATTAATAAACGTTACATAGCACGAGCTTTGACTTTGACATGTTCCTGTCTCTATCTTGCACTTGTAGATTGAAAGATGTGTGACACTGACAGGAATAATAGCCAAAGCGCATGTTAAGTAACGTTTATTAACGAGAAATGATCTCTAGAAAGAATTGCAGTGGTTTCTGCTATATTTTGCTAGAATAATAACTCCAAGGAGTGAACATTAATAATATGGGAGCGGCTGCGCAAATAAAACGTTGTTTAAAAAAACCTAGGAATTTAAATGTTTTTTTAATAGCCATTAATATTCCTTAAGATTACAAAAGCGCAACAAAGGCGCTTTGATTGGCACTTAGTCATCTATTTTGTAGATGACTAAGTGCCAATCAAACTGAACGCGATCAGCACATCTAAACCGAGTTCAAGAGCTGTCAGTGTCAATATTACAAACAAAATAATGACATTGACAGCTCTTAAACGTAGTTTATGTGCTGATCGCGTTCAGTTTTTATTGGTGAAATTCGCCCTTACTCGTTAAAGGACACTGAACGACTCACAATATAAGTTTTATTGTTATTACGTCTGGAGGCGTTTAGTATCCGCGTTGGTTAAATCAATTTTTTTTTACAACATAACATTCACGCAGCGTATTTCCTTACAATAATAAATAGCATAATACTTAAGTGAGATAATATTAAATACTTAAAAACGGCGACAACGAGACAAAAAAGCGTCTAATTATTAATATAAAGGCACTTACTTTGTAATAAATCTACTAGTTAGTACATTCTTTAGAATTCCACTACTAACAATAAAGTTATAGGTTGAACCTGAAACTCGGTTTTTATTTTAAAAATTTCGTCCATTTACAGACCAGCACATAATTGGTTTCCAGTAGAGTATTGAAAAATGGACTACAGCTGTAAAATTTGATCTGTGATCAGTGTACACAGCACCTACATAATATAATATGTTTAAAAAATATATATAAAAATTACCTACCTTCAACGCGGTGTCCTCATGTTTTCAAATAACTTTAGACAATTTCCAAAAAAAAATGCTCTAAGACACATAACATTAAGTCCCTTTTTAGAACACTCCATTGTCAGGAAAGGCCATGCTGAGTAAAGTACAATGTCTAGCGGGCCGAGCACGGGCGTGGCAAGACCTTTGTGACAAGACATGATAAATTATGTCTTGTCAATTTGTACCAGCATTTTAAGATAAAACGGTTTTATCGCTCAAACTGTGATAAAATGTGTGACTCAAGGTCATGTCACAGTAGGCGGTGCTAGCCCCGCTGTAGAGTGCTCTTATCACAAAGTTTAAATGAAACAGTTACAAAACAATGAATTGTATTTTTGGCGTAAAAAAATGTAATTCGGAGTACTGCCATATCTTACCTTACACAAGCGATTGGCACAGGTATAGCCTCAATATTGAGACATTCGCGGGTTATATTTGGCTTTACTTGAATTAAGAAAAAAATTAGATAATATATGCATATTCGTAACGTACTGATTTCCAATAACAAAACCTAATTAAATATTCTCGTGACCTAAGGCTGCCTACAGACGAGCGGCATCTTGTGCCTGAGATCAACTGCAGCCGTTGTCATCTGTCAGCGGCTGCGTCGACGAGCCGACGGCTGCAGTTTGCTTTTGTCATCAAATAAATGCCGTTCGTCTAATGATTAAAAAACATCGTGAACTTTTTTTGTTTCGAGATCTGTTTTGTTTTGTATGAAACTACTGTAGGTATATATCACATCCATTAGTTATTTTCAATACTAATTAATCATGCCAGCTCAACAAAATGTACCTTTATTTTGTTCAATTTTAATATGAAGTAATAAAGTACCTAATCACTTGATGAATGATTCGTAGTTGTTATCAATTAAAGTGTCGATCAAATCGCGTTGGAAAACCACTGATAAGGAGTTGATTTATTGATTTAAGAACAAAAAGCATTCGCAAACAGAATGCCTCTATCATGGAGTTGTGTTGTATACGTCTACAGTTGATTCCCTCACGTGAATAATAATGTCTTGAATGCGTACTTATTCAAAAGGATAAAAGACTTCAATTGTTTTGTATTGTTTGTCTAGACGTCTTTATAATTATGTTAAAAATTAATATCCAAAACCCAACATTTTATACTTAGTTACACTTAGAAAATTGTTTTATTTTTGACATGAATACTTAGTTTTTTTTTTGTTTCACGTTTTGTATGTTTGTTCAAAGCAATGAAATTACTTTGGAAATAATAAAAATATTCAAAAGTAGTGTTATTCACTACAACACAGCTAAAGATTTTGAAATTAAATAACATTAAAACATAATACAACGGAATAATTAACAATATTTTATCACAATAAATTTTTCTACTTCATTCTACATAGACTCGATTTAGGCAAGTTTTGATTCGATTACATTTCAAGACATTTGCATTGTACATATGCTGCATAAGCTGACCTCGCATTGTATAGGATTTCCGTACAATAAGAGGTTAGCGTATACTATCGACAAATTGCTTGTAAACAAATATAAAAAGAATGGACTTTTAAACAATTTTAAAGCCACGAATAAAATTTGCAGAAATACGGCAAAAAAACATCTATTTTTTTTTGTTAACTTAACGTAAATCATAACTTTTTCCTGCTAAGTATTTAGTTGTCACAGAGCACGGAGCCGCCTCGGCGCTGGCCGCTGCTAGAGACGGCATTGTTAACACTTTCCATACAAACCAAGCATGGCACCGATAGCTCGCACTATCACACAAATGACGTAAGTATAGATAGCGCCGGCTTTAGGGAGGGATAACCGGGGCGCCGGCGACTGGAGGACGCCAGGGCATACTGCGCGCCGCGCGCGCCAGCTTAACTTAACCACTTTATTTGAATCCTATCTCTATCGATCTAAAGAAAAACTCTAAATTCATCGTATTAACTTTTATGAACTTATCACGTAGGAGTGAGTATGATTATTCAACATTTATCTACCACGACCACCTGTCATTTTGTTGCTTGTCTTGTCGTATCCTCGTATCCCTCACTAATTTATTTAGGATGACAGAGAGATGCACTGAGTGACAGCCGACATTGTTCTTCATACATAAGTTTCGTGACTAACTGACACACAATATAGGTAGGTACGTGCCTACATTGTTTAGATAATGAAAGGTTAAAATATGTTATTAATAATAATAAATACCTACATGTTTGTAGTTTTCTATTAATTCAATAATAAATATGGTACAAAATTGAAAACAAGTTTTTTTTGTTTATAATGAAATATAAAAGGGCGCCAAATGCATGACTCGCCCGGGGCGCATAGATGGTTAAGGCCGGTCCTGCGTATAGAAACTGATGGCTTTGAATGACGAATAATTGTTATTATTATAAGTATTGCTGTCTCTAGATGCGGCCGGCGCAGCGATTCCGTGCTCTGTGGTCGACAACAACAAAATACCATAAACAAGTAATCTCATAACTATTAAGTGTCGTATTCACCTGTGGGTGACGTCACTGCCTAAGAGTAGGGCGTGCGAGGGTTCACGTTGATCATCTCGGTAGTACTGAAATACAAAACGAAAATTATTCAACTAATTATATAAAATGGTAGCACTAGACACGTTTCAACTGAAATACAGTTTGGGTGCAACTAAATTGCGACGTCGACCAGTCGAATCCGGTCTATATTGATCACGTTAAAACAGTAAATTCAAATATTTTATTTCACATAACCCTACATGGGCACTTATTAAACGTCAGAAACAAGGTGCCGCCTTGCCAGCCGGCAAGAAATTCCACGGTTACTCATTTAAAAATAATTGGCTTTAACAATGTTTTCAAATTACAGTGTTAATAGATATAGGACATTATTGGCCTGTCAACAAGTACCAGGTACTTAACAAAATAGAAAATGTTCTACTAAATCTCCAGTCTATTAAGCTATTCTCACATTCACAAAATATAAAATAAACTATAAAAAATATAAATAATAAAACCCGATTTAAACCAAATAACATGATTGCCATTACAACCAGTGTTGGGTAACTCAGCACATGTGCTAGCACAGTTGTAGCTACTCACTTGGACAAAAAGAGTCACTCACTCTTTTTATTTTAATGTGCTAGCACACACCACAGAGCACAGATTAGCTAAACAGAGCATTTCTCTTTCCCTCATCATCACTCGTGCGAGCTGTGTGTCGCGCTAAACCGACTAGTCACCTTGTGTGCCTACTCGACTGAGTATGTGTGCCGTGTCGCGTTGTCATCACTACACACACGCGACTCGCGCGGCAAGTCACGTGACTCACTGACACACTCGCGCACTCACAGCACGTACGTGCTCAAAGCCCACCGCAGCCTCGCCTCATTCGTGGTAGCAGTGTGCTAGCACATTTTGTAAAAAGAGTGCCTCGGTACGATCCTCATTTTAAAAGAGTGTGCTACCCAACTCTAATTACAACTGTAACAAATCTGAATTAATATCCTGTCTACAAAAGCCACTACTAAATAGTTGAAATTAAAACTGTAGGTATATAATATCGAACTTTCATCTGATACATTTTGGAACATACTGTTTTTGTTTGATCAGGAGAGGCTTGTGACTAAGTAACATCATGTTAAGTTTCGCTTGCCGCGGTTAGTCCGTGGATGGATGACCATCTTTACATACCAAGACGCTTCCGTACCTCGGAAAGCACGTTAAGCCGTTGGTTCTGGCTATCATTTGTAGATCTTTGACAGTTGTTACGGGTCGTCAGAAGCCCGAAAGTCTGACAACCAGTCTTACCAACAGGTATCGTGTTACCCCAGTAGCTAGATTGTGGAGGTCAGATAGGCAGTTCCTCCATGTAAAATACTGGTATTTAGCTGCATCCGGTTAGACTGGAAGCAGACCTCAATATAGTTGGGAAAATGATAGGCAATTTTTTTTTTTACTCCATTGTTTCATCAAAGTCACACCATCAATCGATGTCGCGTCGAGTAAAAGCCATACACCACTTCGGATAGAACTGAACGGTCGATATTATCGATTGGCCGCAATCTAGTTGCACCGCTACACAAATCACGTAGATAATTTAATTATATTTTCAAAATGGGAACTAACGCCGCCATCTTGTTTTTTCAATACATTTCACAAAACAATTGCTCAAATGTTTACCAACATCGCCCGCCTGTCAACGGCATTCGAGCGCCAAAAGATCCTTGTAGCGCTATAATTTATTTATACAGGGTCAAATTAAATTAGCTAGCGAAACTCCGCAGACGTTATGGGTATCGATATCTAAACATAATCAAACAAAAAATAAATAAATTAGATGACTTTTTTGGAGTCTTCAACCGTAGCTAAAAATCTGGTTTTTTTTTGGTATGCTTCACAGACTTGATGGGTACCGATATATAAACATGATAAAACAACAAAAAAACAGAATTTTTCAACTCATACTTCAAGTAACAACACCAACAGGGGTCCGCTAACCCAAAAAAAAATCATCACATCGTTTTTTATTTTATTTTGTCGTGTTTAGATATCGATACCCATCACGTCTGCGGAGTTTCGCTAGCTAATTTAATTTGACCCTGTACATGAATCATGTATATCAGTGGTGGAAAAGAAAGGAGGGATTAAAAAGGAGAGCCCTGTAGTAAAAAATAAAAAATACACTACTTATTAAGACCATGAAGTCGTACGTACACGTTGTTCTCGATGTTCTTTCGTTCTTCGTTCGAGCTACTGACCGCAACCTGATCCGAGTACTGTTTCCACATCTCGCTACAAAAATTTGATTCAAGTGTTGATGCACTATTAGTTACCTACTCAATATATGCTCGGGCCAGCAACTCACTTTCCTAAAAACAGGAGTCGAAAGTACTATGACATTTCATAGTTGAAATGTCTATGCCATCACTGTTAGGTTTCGTAAAAGGGATGCTGCTATACGCCCTGTGTACTGTGTAGCTCTATCTCTCTCACACCGAAACAATGACGGCTCCAACACGTCACGGTACGGAACTAGTGATGAACTCGTATGCCGCAATATTATCGAAAAACAATATAAAGACAAATCATCGAAAACAGCATTGCGCTTCTCTATCTTATCGCAAAGTTTATGACGTAGACTCACACTATACGTTGTCTCTCTCCCACATTTTATTACATCGCATGAGTTTTTAGCCCGAGTATAACTGGATTGTACAGGACTTTTACCATCGTTTAGGCAAATATTCTAGTAAAGATGGATGTCATGGCAACTTCGCCCGCAGCTAGGCGAATGAGGGTTGCCAGTCTATTCTATATTTCCTAGTAACGGTGACCATGCCTCGGAGAGCACATTACAGAGAGAAATTAACCTATGAAAGTTGTTACGGTTACGTTTAAATTTAGAAATTGTACAGTACGGGTCAGCGTTTTAAATTGATAATGAACTAAATCAAAACTAGAATAGTGTTCAAAATAGCGTGCAAGAGATGAATCCCTGTGGCGTGTGACAGTAAAGAACACGCTGCTCTGATTGCGCTGACCCTTACTGGGTTGTCATAGAGGCCAGATGGAATTGCTTTACGTGAAATAATGCCAATTATTATTATATTTGGCAGCAGCGGGTTTGCTCTTCATTCGTCCGCGAGGACATAAAAAATAATTTGCTCTTAGTTTTATACTCATGAAAAAAGGTGCATACGAGGGCGGGTCAATAAGTCTTCGTCAAGAAGATTGAAAGTGCGAGAGATTGTGGAAGCCGTAGGGCTTCCACAATCTCTCGCACTTTCAATCTTCGGTCGGCCAACACCATATCGTGAATTTTTTCGATTGTTTTGGGTGTAGAGACCTCAACTGGGCGTCCAGGACGTTCGGCATCTTCAGTGCTTGTACGGCCACAACAAAATTCAGTAAACCACTTTTTTACCATTGAAATCGATGGTGCAGAGTCCCCATAGTATTTATCAAGCTTAGCCTTGGTCTCGGTAATGGTTTTTTTTCGCAAGAAATAATGCTTAATAAGCACACGAAATTCACTTTTTTCCATTTTCTCCTCAAATTAGTGAGTATTCTGATAAAAATAGCTGTCAAACACAAACAACACAACAACTGACGCAGCAAGTTTAAATTTTGACAGGAGTCAACTGACAGATGCCTGTTGACAGGAGCAGTGTTGCTGTTTCAGTAAAGAGGTCAGAAATTCAAAAAGTCACGGACTTATTGACCCGCCCTCGTATATGTTCTTGCGCTACCGCAATGTGGTTAATTCTGGCCTGGCGACCGGCAGTTCCATATTGCAGTCTCGACATACATAGCGATCGCTTTACGACCGAATTCGGTCGCAAAGTCCTAATGGGGTCCCTAGACATTTAAAATTGCTTGACAAGCGCGAAAAATCACACACAAATCCTAATGGGGTCTCTAGACGGTCAAAATGCTTGACAAGATTGTGATTTTTTCGTGTTTATCAAGCAATTTTGACCGTCTAATGATGAAATGAAATCGTTTATTCTGTAAATAGGATATTAGAATCACTTTTACGCCATATAAAAAATTTAAAAAATAATCTAGATGTAGCCGACATTTCCTATCTGACTACCCCTGATAAGAAATGGCGAAACAAACTCAGGGGTCAAAGTCTCTTTTAAAGTCCAGACATAATCTTGGGTAGATCGTGTGAGGACCATGTAGATCCGTGTCTGAAATGGTCTTTTGAGGAAAGAACCACACAAATTTGAGTGGACCTGTCCAATCAGTGCAAGCATTTGTCAGTAACCGTGCAGCTCAACTCAAGATTTAAGGAGCTCAACGACTCGACGAACAATACCAAAGAAAGGACATTTGGGTAGGCCGCATAAAGCGCTCAAAATGCCAGACCATCATTAAAACTAACAGAGAAAAAGAAAAAAACATCATGTAATATTGTATATAATATTCTGCAATGACAATATGTATATAACATCATGCATAATAATTAAAATGTCAAGTTTTCCAGTTTTATCACAAGGCTAGCAGAGCGAGCAGCTTAATCCCAAGCTTTCAGCAGATCCCATTAGGACTTTGCGATCGAATTCGGTCGTAAAGCGATCGATATAATGTATATGTCGAAACTGCAGGGCCTGGCTTGGCCAGATAATTAAAATACAATTTCATTTCATCAGTGTGACTGTTGCGACTTCGCCATGACATCTCAAAGTGATAAAACCCTACATTCTTATAAAGATTTAAACAAAAACCGTAGAATAAATACTTACGCAGTGGGCGCTTGTGTCACGGGCTCCTCGTGTAGGAAGTAGGATTGGGTGGGAGGGTTGTGTCTGATGGCACATGCAAGTAGGTACAGTACGCCGCCGTTAATATGGCACATCGGGTTCAAGACAAAGTTCGGCTTTCTTAAGCGTCGTCACTCATACCTGTGACACTGATTGACGGTCTCTTTCTAATACCTTAATTGCGTAAAACACTATCAATCACAATATTAATGATTTTGAAGGATATTGCTAATTCATTGCTTCATATGTTCGAAAAATTCGTCTGCTCAACAACGTAAATAACGCAATGAATGTTGTTGAACCCTCAAAATGAAAGCCATTGCTACTGATACTGTGTTACGTCATTACCCCGCCGATGTGTCATATTAACGCCCGGGTAGTTCAATTACGTGGTTGTTAAACATTGTAACGTGTTCATTCGGGTAATGAAAAGGTTCAGCAGCTTTAGGCAAAGGAGACGTTTCATTTTTGTATAGGAGTCCGGCCATAACATGTACGGTTTAGAAAACCTGGGATACCAAACCCTGAATACAGTAAAGAATGTTTGTTTATAACTAATATTTTTAGGCTCAAAATAAACACTGAAATTGTTTGACGTTTGTCATGAGAGTTACGACCATCAACACCCAGCCTTGACAGGTTGGAGAGATGATGTTTTCGTCCAGAAGTACCCACAGATGTACAATCTACAAAAATAGTTTTTTTTTAACTATGAATATCTTATAATTAGTCAAAAAAACCGGTCACGAGCGACTCGCACACCGAGCGTTCCGTACGTATATATTATATGTGTCGCTTAACTTCAAACTCGGATAAATCCACTCTACCCTGTTAGGAGATATTTAAAAAAAAGTGATGTCTTAATTTCATGAATTAAAACACAGTATTTTTTTATTATGGCAACATTATTGAAGAAAACGATCCTGTTTAGCCAATTCAGTATTTAAATCACTCATTAAAAAATTTAATATTTAAGTTGGATTTACCTTCATTTGATATAATGGAATGCAATTTATCTATCTTTGAAAAAACTCAGTGTGGATTTAAGAAGTTTTATATTAGGTCGCTTGCGGGCCTTACTTGGCGACACAATTTTAATGGAATTATTCATGGGAACTGTCCAAATAATAAAAAGAATCAATAAAAAGCGGGAGTGAACGGTGTTACTGTCGCAGAGTTTACGTGGACTGACGGCCATGTTGAACAAACGCAATTACCTGATTGGCTCTCATGGACTTAACTACATTTGAAAAAAACTGTCTCATGGATCTATCTGACTTAGATAAAATATTATGATTTTAACGGTTTTTTTCTCAAAACCATGCGGATTTATACACAACTAATAAAATTGTTTAAAAGCATTTCTTTTTCGTTTCTTTTGACACCAAAATCTTAAAAAATCTCATTTATCCGAGTTTGAAGTTAAGCGACACATATGATGTTGATGATTTCTGAAAAACTGTGCTATTTAGAGACAATTTTATTTTTCCTGTAATGTTTACATACATTTCTATCACATAGAATAACTTCAGATTTTTATCTATGCAAACTTCGGAGATAAGAGGGGAGGAACGGTATTTATTTTTACATTTTTCATCAAAAGTCGGAAACTATGCTGCCTAAAAAAAAAAAAAAATGTTTCAGAATGTGCAAACAGCGTTCTTTCATATGATACCCCACATGGCCTAGTAGCGCCACTTAATTGTTTAAGTATACGCATATATTTCTATGCTTTTAAGATAAGATAGTAAGTAACATAGCTATCTTAGACCATTTTTAGGGTTCCGTACCAAAATGGTAAAAAGGAACCCTTATGGTGAGACTAAGTCTGTCTGTCTGTCACACCTGGATATCTCAAGAACTACTAATGCTATCAACTTGAAATTTAGAATAGTTTTAGATGACGTTTGCCCACCTATTTTGCAAACAAGAAATAAATTTAAAAAAAAAAAACTTTTTTGTTAAAGAGACTGAAAGGGGGTCTTAAAAATTTGAACGCTGCTTGCACATTCTCAAACATTATTTTTATGCAGCTTAGTTTCCGACTTTTGATGAAAAATGTAAAAAAAATACCGTCCCCCCCCCCCTTATGTTTGGATAGATAAAGATCTGAAATTATTTTATGTGATAAACTATGTCTCTAAATTGCACAGTTTTTTAGAAATCATAAACATCATATATACGTACGGAACCCTCGGTGCGCGAGTCCGACTCGCTCTTGTTTCATTACAGTACACTATATGGCCGAAAATGAAACATCGCCTTTATTCTTACTTGTAACACGCGTGAGATTTATTTATTGTTAACCGAATACGTCCTGCCAACATCATTATTGAAAATGTCAGCTCGAAAAAGTGAAATGGGACCGGTATGCAGAATATGAATGTATTAAAAAATTGCTTAACCTTTTCATTTGAGAATGTACAATTGGCTTAAAGGTAAGCGTCCACAGGCCCGCATCTCACGTATCGCACGCATCGCACGTAACGGATTTTAGTTTGCCTTGTATAAAAACTCATACAACAGCGTCCACTGATCCGCACCGTACAGACCGCTCATCGGCAATGCCTACATGCGATGCGTACCGATGACGTCATACGGAATGCCGATCAGTGGACGCGCCTCGCGCGCTATCCATTCTCACAAACACTTTCCGCACGTACGATCACTACAAAAATCCGAATGATGGCGGCATCGGCAATCCGATTGCTGATACTCGCGTCAGCAATCCGATCGCTGCCGATACAGTGGATGCAGTCTAATTAATCCGATACGTGCGATGCGGGCCTGTGGACGCTTACCTTAAGAAATCACTTTTGAATTTTGCCGCATAAAATCTAGAAGTGATAGTCTTCATACCACAATATTCAGAACAGTACCCGATCGTCACGTTGACACGAGCATTAGAAAGAGACCACACCGCCACACAAGTATGAGTGAGAGAGATAACGCTCTACAAAGCCGAACCTGCTTTATTTGACTTTTGTTTTTTTTACGGCCGGGTACTGTATCTGTGATTGCTCAGCTGCAGGGCTAAGGCCTCTCATCATTTTAGGAATTAACATCGATTACCTTGCTAAAGTTGTCAAAAAATAATAGGCCCGTTTTGACATTTAACTTGAATACCGGGTCGTATGGTTACTTCACTAGTTACGTCGTGATGGTCAATCGCGACGTGACAACTAGCGTGTTTTTTTTTTTTTCACCGAAAAACAGCTCCTCTTTTTTTACACTTGTCCGATTCGGTTACCAAACTTCCTTTATAACCTAGACACAATCGCAAAACCGGTGAAAAACAATCGTGTTTTGCGATTGTATAAGTTTAGGGTGTGCGATGGCCGTATGCATTGCAGATTCGACAAAATTAACGACTTGGCTTATAATAAAGTTCTACAACCCCGCGTCGCGATGACATCAAAATTATATTCTAACTAACGATTAACCCAATATTTATAATGCCATACGTACCTCTTGGAGCACTTGACATGTATGACGAGCAGCACAATTCCAAGCAATAGGCACAGAGTACCGACCACCACGTAGGCCACTCCTAAGAACGGGTTCTTGCCACCCAGCAGCGATGTCGTCGATATTACGAATGACTTCGTACCGTCGAAGTCGGTTACCGGGTAATCTGTGGAATAATTTTGTTTTAAAAAGTGTTGCTGTGAATTGCTGAAAAAAAGAAGTTGGATGTGAAGTGGTGTGAGGCGGCATCTACAAGGCCACATGCGAACTAAACATCACACTGACGTCACGTAAACCCTGCATCGCGCAAGCAAAGTCGGACGATCCTCCCTTTACTATTGAGGATAAAGTACTTATCAATCAATAGAGATGTGGGCTAATGTTCATGAACATTGCTTATTATTACGTCATCTATAACTGATGTGAGGCTGAGAAACATCTGGGGGCACGGTAGTGCCCCCGCCAAGACGAGCCAAGCGAAGCGCAAGGGCACTACCTACCTTTTCTCGAAGTATTTCGTCGTTTTTTTGAACCCTCATAGAGTTGGTTTCCGATGTACCAGATAGTTCATATTCTCCGGATATGATGTCAAAAATAGACTAATTTAAACATTCACCCCCTTATTACAAAACAAGGTTTATCTTCAGACCCAGGTTTAAAACATGGAACTATTATTGAATTTCGAACCTTATTCCGTCTATGGTAAAGTTGCTAAACCAAATCTGACAACTTAGTGCCGAACTAAGTTTTCAGTTTTGTTTAAAGGAACGGTATTTCAATCACAATTACGTTCTTAATACAAAAACTGGCTCCATGGTTTAAGCCATGTCAAAATATAAATCTTGTTTTGTAATAAGACGGACAAAGTTTCAATTGAATAGCTCTAATACTTTAGATTTTATTGATATCTAAAATACACCGATTTCGTCACTGACACACTGATGATCATAAAAATGCTAGAAAGCTGAAATTTGGTATGTAATCTATGTTTAGTATACAACCAACAAAAAAATTCATAAACTTATAACTATCGCCCCCCATCCCCTAAAATGGGGGGGTGGAAGTTTTATGAGACTTCAAAATGTTAGGGTACTTCCTGAAATGCTAGAAAGCCGAAATATATAGACTTTGCTAGTATTAAAGCACAACAGTCAGCTATAGTTGAATATGATCGCTTAAGAGCGAAATATCGCCCTGATTTATCGCTTATGGTAATCAGTAAACCATCAAAGAAAAAGGGCAGACCGAGAATGGGGTATGAAAACCGGCACTGCTGATGTGCAAGAAATACACCCCAAAAAAAGAAGAAATAAATAAACACTAAAAAGACTGGCTAACAACTTACAAAAAGAACTGAAATCCCACCAAAAACATTTCATGTAAAATGTTGGCAACACGACCATATAAGGTTTGCCTTGTGAAAAAGATATCAGATCTCATGTAGAGCCAAGCTTCTAAATCTACACGGCCTAACTCTACCGACCCTAACTTCACAAATTCTACATATCAGTAAAAATTTATGGCTTTATATATATGTGTCTTTTTGCAGTCGCGGTATGTCATAGGATGAGAATTTTGTTGATAGAATTGTTTAAGCGAAAAGAGACTTACTTAACGTATTATAATTTTAGAATAATATACAATTAAGTTGAATGCCGTAATTTATTTATCACTTAAGTATGTATGTAGTCGCTAATGTCGCTGAAATCAAATCAAAATCAAAAATATTTTTATTTCACATAAGCCTACATGGGCACTTATGAAACGTCAGAAGCTAGGTGCACGGTTCCAATTGGTCGTTTCCTATGGAGAAGAGCCGGCAAGAAACTCCACGGTCAAACTTAAAAAAAAATAAAATTGGCTTTTACAATGTTTTCAAATTACAGTGGTAATAGGTATGAGAGGACAGCGTAGGACTGTCAAAAGTACCAGGTACTTAACAAAATAGAAAATGGTCTACAGATCTACAGTCTATTAAGCCTACAACGTCCTCACATTAACAAAAAAAACAATATAAAATATGATTTAAAAAATAAAAGTTAGAACCTTGTTGAAATTTAAATTGTAGGTAATTAAATAATACTCACTATATTCCACAGTGAGCACGTAGGGTCCCTTGACGAGTCCGGTGCTAAAGCCGACCTGCGTGTGATCCACTCGGCGGTACAGCTTGCGGAATGTGGGCAGCGCGGCCGTGCGCATCCATACTATGAGGTCTTCGTTCTGAAAATGGAAGCGTTTCACTCTTATTTGGTTGAAATAAGGTTTAATTTGCTATGATTGACACTCGGTAACTATACGAACAGTATTTGAATTCAGAATCTCAGAGAGTTATCGAGTCATACATGGCAAGGTTCAAATTCCATTGCAATTTAAAATTTTGATTGCAAACAATCAATCAAAAATCAACTTAAACTACATAACGCTAAAGTAAATAGTTAATTAAATAGCAATACATACATGTAAATTATCTAAAATTGGGTATTAAGTATACACTGATAGACCATAACTTGTGCTAGAACTGGATACTTTTAACCCCAGTAGCAAATTCTCGTGGGATAATTTCTGACTTACAAGCGAGCGAAGCCGCGAGCAAAAAGCTAGTCCTCCCTATATTTTTGACGTTGGCTGTACTAAAAGTACACTTCTGCCTACCCCTTAGGAAATATAGGCGTGACGTTATGTTTATTAGGGATCAATTACCTGAAAGCCGTTGTTTTCTGTGTTGTTAGGATCCAACTCCCAAACATGGAGCCGCCAGTTCTCTGGTTTCGTGAAGTTTGCGAATGCTGCAATAAAGTGTTTAAATTAGTAACTTTTCCATTCGTAAAGAATCGCGAAAACTAAAGCAATAAATGTGAATGTTACGATACATACTTAATGTACGGCAATTCAAGTGATGTTAAGTTCCCGAGAATGTTCTCCTAGCGAGATATTGAGTTCTCGAGAAAATTCTTTTGGAAGAGAATTTACGAGAATTTAAAAATACTTAGGATATAATAATAAGTTTATCTATTTACTCTCACAATGGTTCTGAAGCACTTATAGTTGTCACAAAAGAATAGGCCCGTTTCGACGGCAAAACGGGCCTATTATTTTGTGACAACTATAACAGTTTTTAATTAACATTGTGAGAGCTGGAGCCTGAAGTAGGTTTTAGAAAAAACCTGTATAACAGGTCACAGTCCCCATTTAGTGGCATCATACAAATAAACAGGCAGGTAACATGTATAATATTTCTACTAAACAGTTAAAACAAAAAATAAATAAATTAAAAGGAAAATTAAACTAAAAGTAAAATAACACAACAAAAGCAGTCAACGGGTGAATGTATATCTTTATTTTATCGATACATTTCTAGAGTGCATCTGAACGTTTAAACAATCAAGTTTCTATGTAAAAACATAGGAAAGGTAAATAATTGAAACAAAATAACAGTAACAATTTCTTCGGAGCAGACTATGATTTTGTAATTTAACGTTTTTGGTTGTTACTTGGTAATTTGGTATTAGCAGTTACATTTATTGGTAACATTTAGACCTTGACTTGGCCTGGCGTATTACTTATTTTTTATGATTCGTTCACAAACGGGCAATACAATATTACATATATTATACAAGATGCGACATAAATAACGCACAACATCTTAAGGGGTCATTATACTCATTATTATGAACAACTTTTACTATGAGAACAAACCTGAAGTCGCGATAAAAAAATCAGTTTTACGCGATTTAAGGTTTGGTCCCGTAGTAAAAGTCGCCGAAACTAGAAGAGAAGCCGAATATTCGGTTACGGTTTAGGTTCCAAATGCAAATCTTGTTTCAGTTGGACACTATTTGGAACGGTACATACCAGCCTTGAGGTCTCCAGGTGGGTTTCTGAACTTGATTTCCTTGTCAGAGTCCCATGCAATCCCCGTGCGAATTACTGGCACATCCTTATTCAGATCTTGTGAGCGGACTGTCAATGTATCTGGTGAAACAAATAATCATGTATAGCTTTTGTAACTTTTTTTTTAAACCTTTTATAATCTATTTACATATTATTTATTTATTTACTAAATTTTTATGCAGAAAATAAAAGAAAACTGTACAAAGGCGGACTTAATGCCTGAGGCATTATAAATAAAAGTCGCCTTTCGTGTCTGTCTGTGTGACCGCGTTGTTCTTCTTCTAAAACTCTTCGGATTTCTTATATTTTTAATTGTTTTAATTTTTTTTTTACTTTGTTTTCACTTTAAGCAGCAAGAATAATGTATCAAGGATTTTTAATATCTTGATTTAAAAGAGAGTCGTTGGAGTTTCTTGCCTGTTCTTCTCCATAGAGGTCTACGTTTTGGAATGGGCGAATATCTTTAACTTTCTGACTAACTGACCAACTCTTTGACAATTTAAAAGTGCATGTAATTGATTTAATTGAAATAAATGCAATCCCCCTTATTACAAAACAAGGTTTATCTTCAGACCCAGGTTTAAAACATGGAGCCATTATTGAATTTCGAACTATAATCCGACTATGGTAAAGTTCCTAAACACAAAACTGACAACTTAGTACCGAACTAAGTTTTCAGTTTTGTATAAAGAACGGTATTTCAATCACTGTTACGTTCTTATTACAAAAACTAGCTGCATGGTTTAGGCCATGTCAAAATATAGATATTGTTTTGTAATAAGGCGGTTTGAGTTTGAGTTTTGAATTTGAATACATTAATATTAAACTTACATATCATGATAAACAAATCTCTACGTTATGTGAAGTCATAAAAGCCATGTGAGGCATGGGCTGGTCACTAGTTTTATTTTAATTCGATCTTGCCAATACCAGGTTTCAAAGTAACGCTGACATTTAGCTTAAATTGTTTTTTTTTATGTACAGTCACGAGCACTAATATGTATAAACATAGCAAATTTTAAAAGTGATTACCTCTAACTATATTGATTGTAATTTTATTTTACTACGAACATAGTATTTTGGAACCCAAACTATTATGAAATAGATGTTTTTGTGTTGTGTGTGTGTGTAGTGTTATGTGTTGTGGTGTTGTGTTGTGTTGTGTTGTGTGTGTGTTGTTTTTGTATTAGTGCTCATGATTTATGAGATTATATATATTATACATACATATTATACATATATTATATATATATTATACATAGTTTAGAGATATATGCTTTATTTTTTATTGTTTTTAGTTCAATCTAAATATATAGTGCATCATGCACTAAATAGGCTGCACTATATAGGATAACACCACATGCACTGTGCATGTGGTGTTAGCCTGTAAGTAATTGTTGCACTTATAAATGTATAGTGTGTACTTTTAAATGAAAGGAAAAGTATAAACAATTCTAGGCTAACCTATTAATATATAAATAAATAATAAATGACTGTACAAATGCATACAGCAAAGCAAATCTCGGCTTATAGTATTTATCCTCATATTATTTAAGTTTACTGCAAACATAACTAACATTTTTGCAATTTTTGCAAATTATTTGTTAAGAACCAAAAAATAAATATGAAAGACTTAACAAGGCTCACCATTGAATAAAGAGTTAGCTATAGCTCCACATGGCGCCACAGGTTTTTGCTTTCCATCTTCGACCGCAAAAGCGAATGGCAAGCAGTCAGATGAAGGTGTCAACGAGAGGCGGCCTAGAAGCTGAGTGTCATCCCTGCCAAAATAAGAATACAACAAAATATTTAAAGTGAATATTTTTAATTCTTTCATGGCTAAATAATAACAACCGCACTGGTTGACCGAAGGTTACGCTACTCTTGCCAAGGTCGGTCCATGGATAGGTGACCATCCATTACACATCGAAACCCCTCCGTGTCTCCGAAAGCACATTAACCCGTGGGTCCTGGCTGTCATTTGTAGATCTCTCAGAAGCCCAAAAGTCTGACAACCAGTCTTACCAAGGAGTATCTTATTACCAGTAACTTGGTTGTGGAGGTCAGATAGGCAGTCGCTCCATAAAATACTGGTATTTAGTTGCATCTCGTTAGACTGGAAGCCAACCCTAACATGTGATAAAAAAGCTAGGCAGATTCTCATTCTTCATTTTGTTTTTAATTGAGTGTGTGTATGTCTAGCATTATGAAGGTATTGTCGTTACCTAGACTTGACATATCGTCGATGATTCTGGTAGTAGTTGCTGAGTCCATAGTAGAAGTACACATCCCCTTTGAAATCCTCAGTCAAGTTGAAGGAGAGGCGGCAAAAGCATTGGTCCATGGAGTTCCGTTTGATGTAGTCCGCACAAGTGGTGTTTTCACCCTCTTTCATGCAGTTTGTGTAGTCTATGACTTGTTCTTTGACCTAAAAGGAGGTCACAGATGTATTTTAATTCAGTGCATATTCATAAATATTCATTCAGTTTTTAGTTACTGTGCAACACAGCATCGCAAATAAGTAGCTACTTGCTAGCATTATTTACTCTTTGTAATAAATCACAGCTGTAAAGACTGGTCATTTATTTGATATTAGGTGAGTAATTCACCAAGTAATTATTAAATTAATTTGGCATTAGTCAACTTATGGGCGCACCTCATCAGAAAAGTAGAGTAGGCCTATACCGACAGGTATGAAAGCAATGCCAATGACGAAGAATGTTGGCAAGACCGTCCCCGCAGTCAGGATCGGCTGCCAAGCAGGCAGGCGCTGCTGCTTGAACGCAGACTCTACAATCAAAACAGTAATTGAGTCAGTCGAATTTCCCAATCGATAACACAAGGCAATTTTATAGGTGTGCCAAATAAAACCTTACCAGCAGGACGCCTTGATTTCACATTTTGATCGGACGCTTCGCTGGACGTCGCCATCGTATCCAACTTTAGGTTTTCGTAAGTTATCTAAGCTGAAATTAAAAATTACGAACACATCACACAATCAAACTACTGTGTATTTCTCACCACAGCACAGTATTCACAGTTTCTCAAAGAGACACAGACTAATGAGACCACAGAGGCCAGAGCACTATCAGTCACAGTAATCACAGATAATTATATTAAAGTTTTTTATGTCAATGATGGTAAGTAGATGGACTAAGAAGGTATTTTTGTGGTTTGTATCTCGTAGTTGACCTTGAGAGGTCGTGAAGAAGACTTAACGGACTTTCCTGTGGCTGCCAGGGTTTGAGCATAATAATATGGGGATGCGATAAGGTAGCCCGCGAAATTCAAATTTTCTTACGTTTTTTGCAATTTGCTAATCAATAAGGTATGTTGATCAAAATATGATTCGCGGCCATAACAAATATGGCTTTACAGAATTATAATCACAAGATTTATATTTTGACATGGCTTAAACCATTGAGCTAGTTTTTGTAATGAGAACGTAACTCTGATTGAAATACCGATCTATAAACAAAACTGAACACTCAGTTCGGTATTGTCAGTTTTGTATTAGGAACTTTACCTTAGATGGAATAAAGTTCGAAATTCAATAATGGCTCCATGGTTTAAACTTGGGTCTCAAGATAAACCTTGTTTTGTAATAAGGCCCTCTAAGTTAAAAAAATCCTACTGAACGGTTATTTCTGAAATATTCATTCAGTAGGATTTTCTCCCGTGAAGCGGTGAGCCTCCATGCCGGACTGCCGCCATGAGATCTGGAAGCAAAAGTCCTCGCGCACATCTGGGAGTTGCGCGAGGAGGCAAAACGCCGGCGACGCCGCGCCGGGGTGAAACTCCGCTGCCGCGAGAAATCACGGCTCAGCGGACAGAGCTCCGGCAGGATCTTATGGCCACCGTAGTAGGCGCGGGCCTGCGGACGGTGAGCGATGGGTAGCTCGCCGTCCAATAAGGACCAGGCCCGGGTCGACGGCAGAAGTTATTTGATAATTTCCCACACAGAATGAAAAGAAAAAAAAGGCCCCCCAAGTGAGGTAAGGTGATTTAGATAGAAAACAAATATTTCTTGCCATTTAAATTTAATGAGTAATTTGTTTTACAAAATTATTATCGAAAGTTGGTACAAACATTATAAAATGACGATGCAAAAATATATTAATTTATTTCAGATTTTCAAATACATCCTAATGCATAAAATAAACGAAAGTTAAATACAAACAAGTTACGGAAACTGCGATACCCATGCGCGTCTTTACTTGACTGCGTATCAGCGTGCAGTCGTATAGTTCGATTCAAATTAATGGCGGCTCGGAAGTTAGCCACTCGCTGCGCAGTACCCCACCCCTCACCCCCGCTGACACATGAATTCGTTACTCAATACTCGAATTAGTGATTCGCCTCATGTTCCGAGCCGCCATTGGTTTGAATTGGGCTGTATCCAGCGCGCGAACCTCCGCTAGGAGTAATAGTGTCCTGTGGCGCGTACATCGGAGAATCTCACCGAAATCACCGGACAGACAATACACACGGGATTTGCACAGGATGCTGTCGGTACTAGCACTGTTGGTTTAGTAACTTTTTAACCGAATTCAAAGAGGAGGTTCTCAATTCGGCAGTATGTTTTTTTTTGTATGTTTGATAAGCGATTGCTCCGTCAATTGTGGGCCGATTTAAAAATATATTTTTTTTGTTTGAAAAGGCATGCTCCCGAGATGTTCCCATTGTCACAAAGTCAGAATCTGATGAGGGGATCCCATGGAAATAGAGGTCAATCCTCAAATTTTATAGGCACACCTATATTGATTCCAGTTTTTTTTATAGCAACTCATGCATTTGCATTCGGAAAGCACCATTTGGTGAAGTGGAACTGATGATAAGACCACAGATGGCCACCGGAACTACTTAATACTAAGTATTTCACTATTGCGATTCGATTAGATTAATCCCGGATCCGGATCGAATTCGAATTATGCTCTAAACAATGCATATGGTGAAGTCACCATCAATTCCAGTTCTCCTGGTTCTTACCAGGAGAACTCCTCAACAATTGACGCCCCTGCATCGGGAAAAGCAATATTTTGTAAAAGGTGATGAGTAGTTGATATTAGGCTATTGTAACTTAGATAAATTGAAAACTGACCCAATAAAAAGTGTAAAATGAAAAAACATTTTCCAAAAAAAAACATTGCAAAGAGAAAAATATCCTTAATTTCGGAAGTCGGTGGCACAAAACTTAATCATGTTTGTCTTTCATTATCTTTTACAATAATAAAATCTTGTCTAATATACATTATCCTGTAATGCACACTCAATTACAGGTAACCACAATATTTGAACTATTGATTTATATAAACTGTGGCGAGCTCGACCGCCGCCATAGGTCATCAGAGTTCATAACATTAGAACCAAATGGCATGTACTTACATCTTGTGACATGCCAAAAAAGTAAAACAAAGAGTAAATCATTTATCTCTTTCGCACATCCGTCTTCGTGCCATAGGATAGAACGGGAACAAAGGTAGTTACAGAGTTGTTTTTATAATCCTCCTTCTATGCATTTCCTTATTCTTAGGACCTGGCACTCGAACGCCATCTTGATGATGATGACACTTAGCGGCCATGTTTGTTTATTTCAAGCGGGTATTGATTGATCTAACAGTATTCACCTATTAGATTGCTAAACAAGGGTCAAAGGAATCAATACGAGGTTGGTATTTACGGCTATAGTCCGAGTAGGAATTGGTGACTTTCACCCGTGTCAAACACTCTACTTTTCATTTCAAATTATGAAAGTAAAAAATAGTAGTTTTTCTAAAATATATTATTTGCGTTTGCAAGCCACTTCATAAAGCAAGCACTATACCCCAAGGTGGAGTCTAGGGTCTCATGATGGAAGCAGAAGAACGCTTGTGGGAAAAATATAGACGAAATTACCGTGCTCAAAAAGTACCAACACACACAAGTTACAAACAAATATCGTGCATTGATATAAATAGGGTTAAACACCTACTAACTACAACATCAAGTGTTAGTTCTATTTAGTCAAATAAATAAGGTACCAATAGTTATATTAACATTACATCATGCATACTAAACACGGTATTCTAAAAATCAGAATAAAAAAGTTTCATAGTTATGCACCATATTCACTTCAATTCGTTAAGCTGTACCGTAAGGCTGAGCCGTTTTCCGTACATCTTTTATGAGGCAGTTCCTCTTCGGTCTAGTAAAACATGTTTTCGAGCGACAGGAAGGGATAAAGATAGAAAAGGTGTGAATCCGGGCGGAGGGTCTGGCGCAGTCCTAAAATAATATTTAGAGGAAACAGAAAAATAGACTTCAAACAATAGAACAGTTAAAAGCTGAAGAAAAAATTACATTTGAATAGAAAAAACCGGCCAAGTGCATGTCGGACCACGCACAATGAAGGGTTCCGTAGTTGGGATGAATTTATCCCAAAAACAAACTTAACATTGTAGTTGAAAAACATGCTCTCCCATACATCGATATACGTTACGGTCAATTCTCCAACTGCAAATTTAAGTTGGTCGACTATTACTCGTTAACTTGTGAAGCCTACTTAGCTGTGATAGTTTTCCTTTTAATTTCGTTATATATACTATTGCCATGAATTTTATCACATATCCAAAACCAACCATTTAGCTGGCAGGGGGGGGGACACTTGACTCTAACAAACAATAGCACTTTAAAGCTTAATAATACGCAAACGGATCCCTTAATTGTAAAATGGTTGTGCCAAACCCACAAAAAATTTTTTAACGGCCTATCCAACGATAACCCACACCATGGAATAGATGAGAAAAAAAATATCATCCCCATTTCACGTGTAAGGGAGGTACCCTAAAAAAAAATGTTTTTCATAATTTTATTTTACAATTTTTTCGCCATGATTAATATGTATACCCATGCCAAATTACAGCTTTCTAGGACTAAGCTTCTCTGAGCTAAGCTGGGGACAGACAGACAGACAGACGGACATGGCGAAACTATAAGGGTTCCTTGTTTACTACGGAACCCTAAAATGAAAGAAAGGATAGAAAATATGGTAATGCTTATATTATTAAATCCACACATAAATTAAACATCCTTAAATAAATCCGAAAAGTCGACAATACGTTTTCGGATAAACTATAACTATTAATGACTCGTTTACCTGATTACAAAATTACAGTAAGTACTAACATTTCAGGATACTTTATTTTGCATTGCAGAATAAGAGATCTGTCTTCTAAGAATTCTACAAAAAAAACATCGATATTATATTTCGAGATCGATATAGATACAACCATTTTTGGCTAAAATCTGATCGAGACACATAATTGTGCGTATGAAAATGAAACTCTATGAACAATCATGATAATTATTCTTAGTTTCATTTTACTATTGAATTTGACATCTTGGCTGCCGAGATCAAAACTACAAACGTAGTATACAGGGATTTTTTATAAAAAAAATAACATAACATCACGCCTGTCTATGGGTTAGGCAGAACTGTACCGTATAGTACATATTTAGGTCCCATGTAATAGGGGGCGTGCCTATTGCCACTAACCGGGAACAAAGTCAGACTTGAACAGTTCGGTCGACGGAGGCAAATTTTAAGGCGTTCGTAACATCCTAGATGCCTCCGACTGCATTTATTTATTTTTGATACTTATAGGATACTGGTTTTCTTTTCATCTTGTTTCCATCTTTTCAGTAAATTTTTTTGCAGTCGGGTTTTTTTTTTAATAATTTGTTTTTTCGTGATACAGTTTTGAAAGTTTGTTTTAGTGAACATCTATCGATACGACTCATTGACCTATAAACCTATGGACTTGCCAAAATAAGCGTGACTACCTACAAAAATCGAGTACTTAAAATGGCTGCCTTGCATGGGGGAAAGCACGATTCCTACCGGCTTCCCTTCGGAAATTCGGAACACAACCACTCTATCGTCATTGAAAAATGGCATAGTCGAAATGTTGATGTTTTACTAATGCCAAATAATATCATCACACTATAGGTATTTAATACACCGTAAAATTAAAATATTACAAAACGAATACATTATATTATTGTCTTTATATCCCAACAACAAAACATTTTTGCCCTAAAATAACTCGTACGCGTGTCCGGCTTGCCGTGAGTTCAATTTCTTCGACGTCATGACGAGACAGGATTTTTTTTGCTCCAGCTTACCTTTCTCATAAAATCACCCTTCGCCACGGCTGCCTTGTATAAGGTTGTTACTGCGAGTGCGAGAGAGAAAGCTAGCAACCGTATGACAGCACATGCCGAGTTTTGTACCACAAAACTTGGCATCAAACATGGCGACCGGTTACGCATAGACAGATTTTGACGTCACACAAGTCTTGCCATATTTAGTCCTTGTCAAACATTTAGATATCTCTTTTTTCATATGTAGCTCTTGATGAGTTAGAAAGAAACAAAACGCTTTTTGATAGATATTTGTATAGCTATTCTTCCTATAGTAAAATATGCCCTCTCCATAGTATTCCTACCTCAATGATACGACTGGACAGCATCTATTTACGTCAAGTCAATTGTCAACTGTCAGATATGTCAAGTCAACTGTCAACGGGGATTAACCAATGAGGGAGCTAATACTTCCGGCACCTTTTAGGTTCCAGCCGGGCTTGACCGGTAGAAGTTTACAGTGGTCAGATTAAGGTTCGAATTACTTACAAAAAACTGGCTGAAAGGTTTTGGCTTGGACCAAAGATAGAACTCGTTTTGAAAAGAAAACTTTACTGTTTTGTTTCTATGATCAGAGTGAAACTTTGAGGGTTAATCCTTGAGTTAAATTGGATCAATGCAAACTATCAGTTTGTATTCCAGCAGGGCAATTGCATAACAAAAATATTCATTATTTTGAAATCTACGTTTTGGAATGGGCAAGCTTCAACTTTCTGACTAACTGACCGACTCTTTGACAATTCAAAAGTGCCTGTAATAGGTTTAATTGAAATAAATGTTTTGAGTTTGAGATTACGTTGTCGTATTGCGCTGTCCTTAAGGCGACGATAACCGATTTTTAATGTAAACGAAATGTAAACACGTCTAAACGAAGAGTGTTAATGATTTGAAAAAAATATATGTTAAATTAGAGCATTTTCGCAATAACTTGGTAGGTGAATATTTTAGATTATGTTTATATTACATAGTGAAATTAATTTGTAAAGTTATGTCTAACGCGGATAAAACAGAATGGCGCAAAATCTTCCAGGCGTATTTTTCTGAAACCTTCACCAATTTAAAGATAATTTAATTATTGATCTTTTACATACGCGTTTTATTAAAATACCTTTTGGTTTGTGTATAATAAATTAATAATGTGTCAAATTGGGGACAGCGCTCCTTGAGGACTCGCCCGAGTCTTATTACAGGTTGAACGTACGAAGCGTTGCGTGAGCTCAGTACAGAACACGCAAGCTAACCACTCAAGCCCACTGGCACATATCTGAATCTTAAATGCCATTTGATAGTAGATCTTCTATATAATAAAATAATACTCCAGCTGGTAACAGAACAGAGCAGACCGATGACCAATAGGGCGACACCAAACCCATATTTTACTGAATCAACAATCTCATGAACAGAGCTAATAATAAATTTCCGTGGACCGTCGTAGCGCGATGGCGGGTATCCTGTAAACAATGGATAAAATTAGTTGCAGGAACAAAAATAATTAGGTATATGGGTTTTAACAAACACAAGAGGAAAAATCTATTTAGGCTCATCATATTAATATTTCGTATAATTCTTCTTTGATTCAATCTTTTTTGGAGATCGGTACTTCTGTCTAGCTTTTGAATATTAATTTCATATGTTTTTTGTCTCTATTCATCACACTAATATTATAAAGGCGAAAGTTTGTGACTGTGTGTATCACCGTAAACTCGTAAAGAGCTTTGCGTCGCGTTGTAGGTTAATTATCCGATCTATTAAGCGCACCTGGGGGTCTGGCTGCAGCCAATCCAGTCAAAAAATCTGCAAATATATACGTTTTTTTTTTCAAAGTGCCGTAAGGGTTCCTTTTTAGGGTTCCGTACCCAAAGGGTAAAACTGGAACCCTATTACTAAGGCTCCGCCGTCTGTCTGTCTGTCCGTCTGTCACCAGGCTGCTCTCATGAACCGTGATAGTTAGACAGTTGAAATTTTCACAGATAATGTATTTCTGTTGCCGCTATAACAACAAATACTAAAACACAGAATAACATAAATAGTTAAGGGGGCTCCCATACACCAAACGTGATTTTTTTGCTCGTTTTTGCTCTATATTGATAACGGCAACAGGTAGACGCTTGAAATATTCACAGAATATGTAGATATATATTGACTTTAAAAATAAATTATTAAATTAAAATAAAACAAATATTTAAGGGGGCTCCCATACAACAAACGTGTTTTTTTTTTGCCATTTTTATAGATAATGGTACGGAACCCTTCGTGCGCGAGTCCGACTCGCACTTGGCCGGTTTTATATAATTACGCCACGTTGCGAGTTTGTCCGAAAGGGATTTCGTGGCTCTGGCACACTGGCATCTGGAGGAACACGGGTGGGTTTTACGAGTAGTCAGTAAAAGTCTGACATGCCCTCCCGCTCCGGCCAGAGCAGAAGTAAAAAAATAAATAAGTTATTTGATAATTCCCCCACCCAAAAAAACCCAGTATGTATGTGTATGACTAAAAACCCAAAGCGATGCGCCACGTGAATGATGTAAAATGTAACATGATTCATCGTTACGATACATTTAGTATCGTTTAAATAGTGTCAATTAGTTTGCCCTCATTAGTGGGTATTTGAAACTCAAACTCAAAGCATTTATTTCATTTAAACAGTCTAACGTTGATCACACATCAGAAACCCGAAAATGTTGATAGTTTAAACCATATGGATGACCGGTATTTCTTCGCCATCTGTTTGCCGTCGTGGACCAGGCAAATCAGGTAACCGAAAATGTGTCATTTTCTACTCGGAAGCCTGTCGAATGGTTGTGAATAGCTATGCTGCAAGATTCAACTCAATTATATTATTTTCACATTGGTACGGACGAATCAATTGTATAAATTAATAATAACTCTCCTATTCAGGGTTCCGTAGTCAATAAGGAAGGAACCCTTATAGTTTCACCATGTCCGTCTGTCTGTCTGTCTGTCTATCTGTTTGCCCCGGCTTAGCTCTGAGACTCTCAGTACTAGAAATTTGTAATTTGGCTTTTTTGCTTTTTTTTTAAGTGATAAAATAAAATCTTAAATATTGTTCAGGGTACCTACCGCTCTTACACGTAAAGTGGGGATGATTTTTTTTTCTCGTGTTTCCATGATGTGGTGTATCTTTGGATAGGCCGTTTATAAAAATTAAATATTGAGGGTCTGTGAATATGATATTTCGATTCAGGGATCCGTTTGCGTAACATAAGCTAAAGTTCTAATTATTGTTATATTTATTTATTAAAACATTATGCACAAGTAAAAAAAAATACTAAAAATATGGTAGGTGCAACGCAACATAGGGGATACATAACTCGAAAATCAAAAATATATACTAATACATAGATACATACATATAAACAAAATAAAAAGTGTCAGGAGAAATAACGATTGGTGGAGGAGAAAACGAATCAGCGCTGGGATGATTGTGCCAACTTCTTACGAATATATTCCCGTGCCTTCACTTAAAATTTTAACCGACCGGTTGCCATCCTGATGCTTAGAGGGAGCGCATTCCAAAGAAAAACCGCCTGGACAAAGAAAGAAGACTGAATGAAACCAGAGCGGTGAGAAGGACATCGTAGAAGACGATTGTTGGTGGAACGAAGATTTTTACAATGGGCAGAGCACAAGTATTGAACATGGGAAGTTAGGTAAGAAGGAGAAGTGGGTTTGTCGAGTATGGAAAACAACTTAAACAAAGCCCTCAACTCTTTGCGATGACGTATGGGCAACCATTTTAAAACCAATCGGTGCGCTGACACATGATCATACTTACGAAGTTTGAAAACGAATCGAATGCATTAATAACTGCATTTAAAAAAGTCACCGGAACGTTGCGTTCACTCTATCGGTTGAAAGATAATGCTTGTTCAGACCCTAATTATTCCCATAATTGACTATTGTGATGTATGTTACTATGACCTGAATGTAGATCTCCTCAATAAACTTGACCGCCTTCTAAACATAGAAGTCCGATAGAATGAACACAACGTTCCGGTGACTTTTTTACTTACAGCCGTGATTTGCTTTCGCCAGTCAAGACAAGTGCCAACATGCAGACCAAGATCCTTAACATCGGAGCTAAACGGGATGACAGTTGTCGAAATCACAGGTGGCACAGTTGAGCCATTCAGCTTCCTCATACCGTGGGGTCTCCCCACTCTGGACCTGGTCTGGTATACATACCATAAATAACTCGTAGGGTGTAGTTGGCTGGGAAAACTCCGTCTTCGTATAAACCGGTGTGATTGACACGCCAAGCAGGTTTCCGTTTCAAATCCGTTTTCATCCATATTATAAACGCCTCATTCTGTAATAACGTTTTAATTTCAAACTTTTATTAGGTACATTTTGCGCTTTGGCATCGTTCCACAAATTTTGGCACATTTGGTGAATCACAAAATTTGGTTACGGCCAGTTATATACCTATCCTATTTATTTCGGTGGGTGTCGTAAAAGCGACTAAGGGACTTACTAGAGAATGGGTAGCAGCGTTCTCTATACATTTCAACACCATACTGCGATCCCCAACCCGACTGCCAAGCGTCTTTCGGCTGAAATTATAATGATGACGAATATACCTATGCTGCATGGTACTAATTAGAAACATTACATCAATTTAGGAACTAACATAAGCTCGTCATGATATTACCTACCACCCACTAAAAGCTAGCGCGCACGAGTGAGTTTTGTCACCATGACTGTTTTGTCACTGCTGTCCGGTCTGTGGATATTTATGGAGATGCGCGTACGTTACGACGTGACAACTATTCACAACCAATCGACAGGCTATCATGTCGAAAATGACACATTGCGATTACCTGCTTTGCCTTGCCCCCGAGAGCAAACAGCTGTCGGAAGGATAGCTGTCAACTATTTGGTTTAAACAGACATTATTGTCGGGTTTTTGATTTGTCAACAGTGTTGACAAGACTCCCTTCGATACCATTGATTGATCTTTGATTCGGCACGGAAGCGTGTCGAATGGTTGTGAATAGCTTTGCTGGTGACACTTTCACCCGTGAACGAACCCATGACATAACTGCCACCGCGCCGTGCGCGTTGAACGCACGCGCACGGCTTACAAAATTGTCACTGTCCACGCATCCCTTGCGTTCCCGCTCCCCGTTCTCTTTCAAACTATCGACAAGGTAACGCCTAAAAGCTAGCGCGCACGAGTGAGTTTTGTCACCATGACTGTTTTGTCACTGCTGTCCGGTCTGTGGATATTTATGGAGATGCGCGTACGTTACGACGTGACAACTATTCACAACCAATCGACAGGCTATCATGTCGAAAATGACACATTGCGATTACCTGCTTTGCCTTGCCCCCGAGAGCAAACAGCTGTCGGAAGGATAGCTGTCAACAATTTGGTTTAAACAGACATTATTGTCGGGTTTTTGATTTGTCAACAGTGTTGACAAGACTCCCTTCGATACCATTGATTGATCTTTGATTCGGCACGGAAGCGTGTCGAATGGTTGTGAATAGCTTTGCTGGTGACACTTTCACCCGTGAACGAACCCATGACATAACTGCCACCGCGCCGTGCGCGTTGAACGCACGCGCACGGCTTACAAAATTGTCACTGTCCACGCATCCCTTGCGTTCCCGCTCCCCGTTCTCTTTCAAACTATCGACAAGGTAACGCGCAAACATGGCGTCAGCGTCTTCTCACAGCGTGACTGTGCACGAGGACGATATAGATAATGATGTGCTGATAGATCAACCAAATCAAGATCAATCTCACGTTCGTATTGTTGTATGTTAATTAAAATAAAAGGCGCAAAAAAAAAAGAAAAGGATGAAAACTTCCAACACTAGTTCAAAAAGATTGAAAAAAAAAAATTGTGTGACAAAAGTCACTCGTGCGCACTAGCTCTAAAGACAAAGTGCGACCATCAGAAGGGCACCAAGGCCCGAGCGCCGAGTCCGGCACGACGACTCCCGGAGAAACGATTGGAACCCGGAACGAAATTAAAAACAACTTCTATTCAAGCCTGTGTTTCCCGAAGGGTTAGGCAGAGGTGATCTACAGCGTGTTACGGATGACATGCACGATGTATGTATATCCATACAAAGCGGGTGAAGAGTGCATCTGCACGCAAAAGCCGCACGGGTCGATCATGGTGTTTAACCACGATCGACCCGTGCGGCTGTTACAAGCCACGAGTCTCTCAAAACAACTAACAACAACACAACCATAAAACAATGACAAGAGCTCTGTCTGTTAGAAGTTCACAATAAACTGACCTGAAATCCATTATTTTCAGGATTCGTAGTATCCAACTCCCACACATTCACCCTCCAGTTTATTGGCTTCGAGAATCCTTTAAACGCTAAAATAAAAATAAAATTACAAAAATATTATTTACCGGTCTCCAAAGTGTCAAAAATATATATACTTGTAGTGTTAGTAACAATTTAGTTACTTCGAGCTATTTATACTCCATTTTAAATAATATTAGAAATATAAATAAACTATTTTTACAGTCCGTTCAACCGATTTTGACTTCGGCATTAAAATAAAAAAACGTGGTTACAATACCAACTGTTTACTACAGCTGCCATTTGTCATGCCAGCAACGCAATAGAAGTCAAAATCGGTTGAACGGACCGTAAAAACGGTTTAAGTATTTAAATGTCTAATCTTATTTCAAATGGAATACCTATAGGTAAAAAAGATAATAATTTATTTACAAAAAACTTTGCTACTGGTCATCAAGACTACAGCGGTTCATCAACACACTTAAACAAGCTGGAAAAATATGGAATTAGAGACAATATCCTTGAACTTATCAAATCTTATCTGACTAATCGAGAACAAATTACACACATAAATAAAATCTGCCCCTATACAAGAACTGAAAAGGCTTGTCTCTACACATAGAAAATGCATATTCGGTGTGCCGCAGGGCGGTGTTCATGCTCCATTACTATTCATAATATATATTAATGACATGCCTTAAACTATTAATAATCCAATGATTTTATTCGCTCACGACAGTACAATACTAATCAAAAGTAAAGATGATGTGACATTCGAAAAAGAAATAAACGACAACTTAAATGATATAATAACTTGGCTAACTGAAAACAACCTAAAAATAAATCTTGAAAAAACAAATTACATTTCATTTGAACAACAAACAAAAAATAAAAAACTGGATATTCGTTACGGTCACAAGACTATCAGTGAAGCAGAACACACTAAATTCTTAGGTATTTGGATAAATAAAAATATGAGCTGGAAAACACATGTTGAAAATACATGCAAAAAACTAAGCCAGTATTCCTATGTTCTCCATAACCTAAGAAAAGTGTCAAATCGGGCAACATTATTAATGGCGTATCACGGGTATGTTGCATCTACTTTACGCTACGGACTTACATTTTGGGGGAACTCTCCAGATAGAGAAATGGCATTCAAAGCCCAGAAACAATGTATAAGGGAAATGACTGGCATACAACGCACAGAAAGCTGTAGACCACATTTTCAACAGCTCCAGCTATTAACATTCCCGTGTCTTGTATACAGTATGTAACAAAAACCCTGTTAGGGACGTATACATTAACCTACAAGCACAACATTGGTGTAAGTAATTATAATTAAAAAAAATTAAGTATTGCCTAGTCCAGAAGTCAAAATCAAAGAATGAAAGAGATTAGAAATCAGTTAAACATTACAAATACTTATTAATAATTAAATATTTATTTTAATTATTTTTGTTGAACAGTTTTTATAAATGACTTGCTTTATTACGTATGTATACCGATTCTGCAAACGTAGGTAGAAGGAACAACAGGGTTTTTGTTACATATTGTTTATATGAAGTGGCTATTTTTGTCAAAGCGATCTACATCTTTATACACATCCAAGAAGTACACGACACAAAAATAAAATATGCGTAAGACGTCATAAAAAAGCGATATTTAATAAAAACATTTTTGGCATGGCACCCAAAATATACAATAAGTTGCCAAAAAGTATCACAGACCTACACAAAATGGAACATTTCAAATTAAGTTTGCACGATTTCCTAGTTGCAAAATGTTACTATTCAATTAATGATTATTTAAATGAAAGATGACTGATTTTATCTGAAATGGGACCACAAATGTAATGACTATTGAAATTTTGATTTGACTTGTGTATTTTAATTTAATTTAATTAAGTTATTAACATTTCTATTTTTTAAGTAACTCAATTTAAAATGTATTCTTTAAATTCAACGTTGCGATTAGTACCTATTAATATAATTAATTTGCACACCTCATTACGTTATAATACAATGTACCATACACCTGTAACACCTTATTCATCATAATTTAACATGTATTATGCAAATAAATTATTTGATTTGATTTTGTTTTGTGTATAATAAATTAATAATGCGTCAAATTGGGGACAGCGCTCCTTGATGGGCGAGTCCTATTACTGGCTGAACTTACGACGCGTTGTGTGAGCTCAGTACAGAACACGCAAGCTAACCACTCAAGGTCACTGGCATATATCTGCGTCAAACTCAAAACTCAAAGCATTTATTTCAAATAAACCAATTACAGGCACTTTTGAATTGTCAAGGGGTCGGGCAGTCATAAAGATGAAGCTAGTTGCCCATTCCAAAGCTTAGTAGGTACCTATGGAGAAGAACGGGCAAGAAACATTAACATATGGTTACAAAATATTGGTTACATCGTTCGTGTTGAAATTAAACATGTGAGAACGATGGAAAACGTCAACGCTTTTGACGTTTTCCGTAACAAAAAGATAAAAAAAAAACAATTCAAAAAATAAATTAAAATAAGCCAAGGCCGCTAAGAGATGGCCAATCCCTACTGATGGCGCCCGTTCACGAACATGACGCATGGATTAGCACCATTCAGCTCAACCATTTTGAAGGGAGCTAAATGATCCAACACACCCGCCACCATCAGCGAGACATTACAGTGAGCATGACATACTCTCAGCCGCCAGGGCACATTCAAGTCAATGAAAGAAGTACTCAGTAAATGGTAGCTTTATAGTAAGTACATAGTGCTCACACATGTGCGTCTTATTTTAGGCTGGTTAGGATATTATATTTTTATTTTATTACGTAATTATATATTAATGTGTACAGTTAATTTTAATCCTTAATAAATAAAGTAGAACACTTGTAAAAGTTGTTGATAATGATGAGTACATACAATGACCTATGTCTGGCTTTTGGGTATTTTAATTAAGTACACCTTGTTTACATTAAGTATATTATTATGTAGATAAAGAATACCTACCTTGTGAGAGGTTTCCAGGCGGATTGTGAAACTGTTTCTTATCATCTTTTGATATTAAACCATTGTCGAAATTTAAAACATATTCGTTGTTAGTTTGTAAAGTAAACGTATCTGTAAATAAAAATTAATAGTTATAAACACTAGAAAAACACGCTTATATAAATGCACGTAAAAACGAAACGTGCAAACACGACTATGATACGATATTCCATCACGGAATGCCAGTGCCTATCTTCCGGCTTCATCATCAGACCTTGAAACCTAATCGTGGTCAAAGTTCATTAGAAGACTTTTCTAAGAAATCCAAAACAGCTATGATACGATTTTCCATCATGAAGTTCCAATTCATATCTTCCGGCTCCATCATCAGATCAGTTCGACAGTACCATATTATTGTATTGTCATCAGAACTACATACAGCTGCCAATTTTCATTACGCTACGACCCTTGGAAGATGGTTAAATTAGTTACCTTAGATTCCATTACATAGTTAGTTACATACAGGTCGACCTAATATAAGCGTGTTAAAAACAATAACCATTTTAAATCATCATAGGTATCTACATTCATTACAATTGCAATGTAAAACTTTTTATCAACGCTTGTAGGTCTGGCTTACTGGAAATTCCGATGACTGACATAGGCTAGACACTCATAACAATAAACAACTGCTTAACCAATTGTTTTCAACTTTATTTTAGGAGACACAATGTTGATATTTGCTTCACTGTTTCGCAGTGTAAACCGCGCTTTACTTGCGGATCCACCATTAACGCGAGCCGTGGGAAAACGGTGTGCAGTGGTGTCCCAGTGGTAACAGCCTCGACTTACGAGTGTAAGTTAAGTTACTTTTGGTCGTGGGTTCAAAACCAGACAGGCGCTTTACTTTGCGTAAATTATTTCATCACCACTGCTCTCAAAACGGTGAAGGAAAACATCGTCAGGAAACCGGCATGTCCTAGAACTAAAAATTCGAAGACCTACCAACCCGCACTGGGTCCGCATGGTGGATTACGGCCCACTCCCTCTCAGAGGAAGACGAGGCCAGTGTCCCAGCAGTGGGATCATTATAGGTTGATTAAGTGGGAAAACGTGGCATATGAAAATCATCATGAATTCTTGAGTCCGGCCTCTTGAGTGCGGCCCTGCGCGTGCGCGTGGGATGAAGGAGTTGACGTCACTATGTCACTATGAAGATCTCGTTATATCTCTTGCGAGTGACACGGACCTATTCTGTTATTCACTGAGTTCACAAATAATGCATTACTTGTAATAAGTTACAAAATATGCACGTACTACTTTCCCTTAGCTACTCCAGAGAATGGGCTAAGGAACATCAACAGAGTAAAATCACGACCGCACTATTCAACGAGTTCAAAACCAACGTTAGTCCGCTTCCAACAGGTACATGTGGATGGACCATAAATGATATGAATGCCACTTCATCCCAGCTAAAGCGTTAGGAAGTGGTGGAAAGCGGGCGTTTTTGGGGACTGTCTTATGTAATTTTGACGTTCGAAAAGTGCTGATTCTCAGCCTCGTTTGAATAAATGACTTTTAATTGTAGATATTTTATTTCCCGTGACAGTACTTGTGGGTAGCATACAAAGGGTATGCTTAGCCTGAGGCAAGTACCACTCGCCGGCATCCCGGTCACACGCCACAGACGGCACAAGTCTCCGAATAAGTCATTTCTTCATCTCCTGCTGGCCGCTAGCCGGCTGGCTAGCTAGCGGTGCGCCTGCCAGAACCCATCACCACCGATTGCGGCACTAATAACCATTAGAGATTTGGAGGAATCTGAAGAAGTTACTGTACCATTAAACATAGCGTCAGCGAGCTCTCCACATGGGGCTGTGGGCTTCTTCTCCGTGGTGGTGTAAGTGTATGCACCACAGCTAGCCGACGGTTCCGGAGAGAGATGGCCTGCCAGCTGATTGTCGTCTCTGCCAGAGGAAATTTGGGACTTAAGTAAGGTAGGCCATTAAAGATCGACGTAAACCCTTAGTAAGTCATTGCAATGTAACTCTTATCACGGTATGGTAAGGTATTAATTAGAATGATTGTAGTACTAATTCATACTTACAACAATTAACAATGAGATAAGAGCATTAACTTATTAATGGTTTTGCGTCATTCAAATTTGATCGTGAATCATTTACTCATTTACAGTTTTGCAAGAATCATGGTTTATCGCATCGAAATAATATCGTATAATTGTCCTAATGCAGGGTAAAAGCCTCTGCTCATTCGAAGAAGGAAAGAGCATTGATCACTCGTTCACCACGCCTGCACCGAGCTGGCCATTATCCTTATTTGCGCGGGGTGCGGGGAGTACGGCGCCCGCGCAGCATAGCGTCGAACGGTTAGTCGGGCGCAAGTCCTTCGTGCATGTCGTCGTGGTACACTACGCTTGGTGTATTCCAGTAACCCACCTCCAAATAACTATTGTGAATATTGGTATACGGGTTATCGAAGTAATAAAAAAACACCACGGTTACCAATTTGGTAGCAGGATAAAATGCTACGTTATTTTAAAATAGGAAAATTCCAAACGAAATGTTAGGAGGAAAATAGGTACCTAACTTTCGATAACATACTTAGACCGCGTTAACCACACACAGTACAATGATAATATAACAATGACGAATGTATGAGGTTTAAATTGCTAATGAGTTATCCAGTTCAACCGGCGGCGTACGTGGTATGATCAGCATTCATTGCGTAGAACACTTTAAATCATCCGATAGTTTATAGGTAAGTACATAAGTTTGAAAAATTCGTCTGCTCAACAACGTAAAAAGCCCAATAAACGTGGGTGAACTGCAATCAAGTCTCTGCCTCAGCCTAGCTGAGAGCAATGTGATATCATTGGGGCTGTAATCTTACAAACTAAATAAAAAACAGATCTTAATACGTCTTACCTCGATTGAGCATATCTGCTGCTAGTCTGATCATAAGAATCCAACTCGTAAAAAACAGTCACAGGCGGTTTCATTAGTTTTGGTATTTCTATGACAATATAACAAGTGCATTCTTCCCCAGTAGAGTTTAAACTGTCCTTACATTTTATTTCATTACCTGATGTATCTATGTGTGTGCAGTTAGTGTAATCTTTAACTAATTCATAGCCATCGTCATTCTGCAAAAAAATAAATCTTAATATTAGTATGTATTGTCTGTTAAATTCAAAGACATATTGTTATAAAATAAACAATGCTTACCGTCATATAACTAGACAGCAATATTATTCCCACTATAGAAATTAACAGACCTGTGATTGCTGTACCTAGCAATATACCATTTATGAGTTTGTCACTCATTTTACCATTTTTACCTAAAAAAGTATGAAAATGATTATAGTTCAGCCAAAAAATGGCCCAATGTGAGTGAGCAGGCTAAGCGATTCTCTCAGAAACTTGTTCAGGGTGCTTAGGGAGTCAACATACTAAAATTCCTGACGTCTTAAAGGCATTGAGATTTATATGTCAATGCTTTAAAGGTGAGTCGGAGTAAGGGGGAGGCACAAAGTTCCCACTTTTGGGTTTATCGCTAATATTTTAAAAACAATACGTCATAACGATTTTTTTTTCTTTTACCAAATGAAAACAAAATTCTCTACAACTTTATTGCATACACTTTAGCTATGGGCGTTGAATGAACGGACTAGTTAAATCAACCGTCGACGTGCCGTCGACGCTTCAACGGTTCACCATACTTCAGCCACTGTTAGCCAGTCCTAAGCCTGGAAGGAAAAGTATGAAGGGAAGATTTTAATAGAACCGACAAATACGTAAAAAAAAAATAGGTTGGCACCAAGCTTAATAATACAATTCGCGAAATTTATATAAAGCAACTATTCGCAAATCGTACCGTCGACGCTTGATTCGACTAGTCAGTTCAATCAATGCTCTAGTCGCGACGAAACGGTCAGTTTAAAAAGTTACACAACGTCCACAGTTACACACGTCAACTAGTCGACAAAATCAACTAGTTGACGAACGACAATGAACGGTCTAGTTTCGTCGACGATAAATAGGTACGTCGACGACCGACGACGACGATCTCTAATACACTTTTTTCGAATTCCTAACCGTTTTTGAGCTACACTGTCCGAAAATGTGAAAATTATAGTTCAAGTGTTTGATGCACATCCTCCCTTCCCAAAGATCAGGACAATCAATCAGGGACATTATGTAAATTGCGAATGGGGTGGTGGGAGATGTCACAATAAATTGCTACGATGCTATTCGAATTGGTAAAGAGGCAATGAATAAGATAGTGGACTTGCCGTTCTCAGACATAAAGTTGTCCCGCAAAGACATTCCCACTTTACTCTCTCAGGAAAGGGTTGCAGTTAACCCAACTCTGCTATTTCAGCAGATGTGTATAATGAAACAATCAAAGGACAATTTGACAAAATTCTTGGGAGTAACAGTTGGCCACATGTCTTTTGGCATTGTTCAATGAAAGTGGTATGAGGAAGACAACCAAATCCGTTCTGTACACCATGTGCAAGCCTACCGATGAGGCTGTTCAACTGTCTCAGATGAACATAGTAGTGGAATCCTACCAACAAAAGTCAGGTCATCTCTTTACTACAAATAAAGTTTTAGGGTGGGTTGCACCAAGGGCAAAGCTATAGTTTCCGTCAAAGTTAATTTTAACCGTAACATTAACAATGACCATAGAATCTGGAGTTGCACCGTCATGTTAAATGTAAAAGTTAAAGTTAAAAGGTTGACAAGTGACAGGACGTCTTATTTCCCCAAAATGTACGTGGGTAATTTTTTGGCAATGGCAACATTTCAAGTTTCCTGTCACCATGCTTTCATAAATCAAGATGTTTTTCGATGGGATTAATCATTAAACGCGTGGTATTTAAATTATAAATTATTCTGCTGTAAAATACTTTTAAGTAAATAAAGTTAATTGAAATTATGGAGATTTCAGGAGGAATACCTAAAGAAAATTTGCCCCATAGCTTTAATTTTGTATTGAGTACTTACAGCTTTCAGTTTTTTTAAGTATATTGTTTCTTGGGTTCCTTGTTCCTTCTACATAATAAAAATACGTCAGTTATTATACACAGATGTGTGCGAATTAATTTTATTATTACTTAAATATTTATATTTTATTAATTATCCACTACTTAAAATATCACATGAAAGAACTTGCGGTTATGTAAAACTATACAATCTATCATTCTATCCCATGGAGCACAACAACCAGGTTGGTGTGCACCATGATCAATCCACATTCTGATGTTTTATGATTAAGTAGTTTATTAATTAGATTATTGACATTGTTCAAAGAAAGACGTTGTAATTTTATCTAGGTAAACGTTGCTAGATTACAAATCCTTGTAGAAAAGTAAAAGAATATAATTGATGTGCAAAAAACAAACTCTTAACTCAAAACAAAAGAACCAGCATGGAACAACATTGAAAAGGAATTTAATGCGAAGCAGATGGCCATACAATGACACAAACCGTAACTATAGCCCTTAGGGCGGAGTTCACCGACTTTCAAAACGGCTGTTTATCAAATGAACAACTGATTAAATAATTTTGAATGTTCACCACACGTTAACCAGTGTTTACAGCCCTTAAACAGCCGATCTTTTTAACCGAGCTCGACAGCACCGGGTAACCGTCCATTAATACCACATGTTGTTTGCTGTGACTTTACAACAGTTGAAACATTATTAAGTTTATTTCAAATTTTCTGTTTTTGTAAATAGTTAAACAAACATACAGCAGTGTTCAATGTATTACTTGATAACTATCAAGATCACTACTTAGGCCTTCTTGAAAATCTAGAAGATATAGAGACCAGAACAAGGCGACCTAGAGTATTTCAAGGGCGTCGTAATTATTACGAAGAATATAATGACGAATCTTTTATAACTAGATTCAGTTTTTCAAAACCTTCTGCACTGAATTTTAATACCAACTCCGTTAAAATACGCTTCTCATCGCTTGAACAATATTGTTTGTTCTCTTTTTTAGAGCCGCCATTTCTCAAGTAGAAAGTAGTTTTAGAACTAAACACTTTTACAATACAACACAATAATATTCAACACGGATAGTTTTTAATGAACACGTGCACGTGCAAAGAAACAATTGTCATTTGACTTGCGGCTTGACGTTATTACCCATCCAAATTGGACACTTCAGGCTAGTTTAGCGTTTCCAATGCGTTCCTAAACTTCCTCAAGTTGAAAGCATTTTAATTTATGCTACTAAATAAAGATGTCACCAAAACTCGTGTTAACTAAATACAACGACGTGACTTCGCTAATGAGTAGACTTATAGCATTCATTTATTCACTCTGAGTATATGGTGATTGCCCGATTTCTTGATCACGGTTAAAATATTCGTAGTGAACAGTGAATACTTGACCGGCTGTTTAAACTATGTTTAGGAATTCATCGACCGATTACTTAAACATTGGTCAAATGACAGTCCGTGAACTCTACCCTTAACCGCCCGAAGTTGAGCGGTTAAAGGTTATAGTTATTTGTGACGTCATTTTAACTATTGTTAAATTGGTGCAACCCGTATTTTGCTTAACCGGAGATTTGACGGCTGACAAGGCATTGGTTATCGTTAAAGTAACTTGGTGCAACTCACTCTTAGGAGATTGGGATACAGACTCTCCGCCACCGATGCTGACGTCCTTATTGTGAAGACTGCTGTGAACAATTGACTCAGAGTTCTGTGACTGTCGTTGGTGAGGATGTGGGTCTTGCTGTCCTTTTGATAGCTTCCACTCCTCCCGCCCAAGACATCCCTCTGCTGAAACCCGGCCGAGGGAAAAACAAAACAATTGCAGTGCACCCAAGAGATGCAGCTGCATGGATCTGAGCACATCCTGTTCTTACATTTATTAACCGGCTGCGACACAACTTATGTAACTTTTAGAAGAAGCAAGGTGGGTTTCTGAAAATTCTACTTGAAGTCAGAAATCATCAAGGAAGCGGCAGTGATCTTTACAACCCCTCCTCCACCCAGGGTCAGGTTGAAGAGTCTGGGAAGATAAGCTTTCACAAATAGTGGGGGCATCAGCAAGACTGACCCCCCGACAACCAGTGCCGCTTCCAGTCGTTCACGAGATCAATGGCAAATATTAAGCCTGACATCAGCTCCCTCCCATCAACTGAGAGCACAGCTAAACAGCGCCAAACCTAATAGCCGGACAGACCAGCCAAAAATTGTACGTAAAATCAAGTTTTTTTTATTATTACCATAAATCTTGTTAAATTCTAATGAAATATAAATAAAATCGAATGCCAAATCAGTCTAAGTAAGTACTTTATTATTAATCAGTCAAATAAAGTCATTATTCAAAATTAAATTCTAGATACTTAAATATTTATCAACATTTTTAAATTCTAATGAAAGGCAATTGCACAAATAAGTCCTATTTACCTGCTATTACTTCCCAAAGTAAAACAAAATAAAAAAAAAAACAATCTAAACCTAACCTAATCTAAGGGGGGCGGGGCGGGACTGACCGACAGTCGACTCGCCTGCGCTCGCTCGTTTGCGAAATGTAAAAACCCGGACATTCCGGACACCGTTTATTTTGGCCGAACTCGCAAACAAAAAGCCTAACTATGTCAGGGGTTATCCGGACGCCTGGCAACCCCAGGCGCACCTACCACCAAATGAAAAAGTATTAAAAGTAAAGGGGTTACCAATACCATTATTTTCTTGCGCCGAATTCATCGTTGGTTGTTCAGGTTTTCTGTTTAATTACTTTTCGTCAAGATATTCGTTGATGGCCAATTTTCATTTGCTGTAAGAAGCATTAAATTGAGATAAAAATTCGTTACAGACCACTTACGAAAGAAATCAGATACTAATAAAAAAACCGGTCAAGAGCGAGTCGGGCTCGCGCACCGAGGGTTCCGTACGTATATATGATGTTGATGATTTCTGAAAAACTGTGCTATTTAGAGACGTCGTTTGATTTTTCCTGTAATCTTTACATAAACTTCTATCACATAGAATAATTTCAGATTTTTATCTATGCAAACTTCGGAGATAAGGGGGGCGAACGGTATTTTTTTTTACATTTTTCATCAAAAGTCGGAAACTATGCTTACTAAAAAAAAAAAAAAAGTTTGAGAATGGGCAAACAGCGTTCTTTCATATGATACCCCACATGCCCTAGTAGCCCCACTTCAAATTTTTAAGACTCCCTTTCAGTCCGTTTTGCAAAAAATATATATTTTTTTTTTTTTCTTGTTTGCAAAATAGTTGGGCAACCGTCATCTAAAACTATTCTAAATTTCAAGTTGATAGCATTAGTAGTTCTTGAGATATCCAGGTGTGACAGACAGACAGACTAAGTCTCACCATAAGGGTTCCTTTTTACCATTTTGGTACGGAACCCTAATTATATATTTTTGTCTATAATACAAGTAGGTATCGTTCTTTCCGAAGTATTCACCCTGAGCACGTATACACTTTTCCATACATCTGAACCAATTGGAAAATACCTCTGTCTGACCACTCTTCTTTAGACACCTCAGAAATATCCAAATTATAGGCAGCCAGGGGGCTTACTGCTTTTTAATTGTTATATTTTTTTTTTCTTCCCTCTTTGGCAATTGTCGGGGCCGATGGCCATCACGCTTTGAGTTGTCGTCGTTGCTCTGGGAGGTTCCCGCGTCACCATGCGCTCAACAATATTGTGCGGAGGGCATTTGTGTCGGCAGATATCCCTTGCGTGCTGGAGCCTCCGGGTCTGTGCAGGACTGACGGCAAAGGGCGGACGGTCTGACCCTGGTGCCTTGGAAGAACGGCAATTGTCTGATATGGGACGCAACTTGCGACAGCACTGTTGCCACCAGCCACCTTGGTCCCGCCGTCCTCTCACCGTCAGCAGCAGCGGAAGACGCCGTAGAGAGGAAAAGGGGGAAATACGCAGCGTTGGTGGAACGCTATCATTTTGTGCCCATTGCCGTTGAGACCATGGGTAGTTGGGGCACTGAGGCCAGGAGGCTCATTAGGGAGATAGGGCACAAGCTCCGATTAAAAACGGGTGACTCCCGCGCCGGCTCGTTCTTGGTGCAAAGGTTAGCCATTGGTATCCAACGTGGCAATGCAGCAAGCGTTATGAGCACCTTTGCGCCGGGAACAGTTAGTTAGGGGTGGGTTATTTGATTAAGTTTTTGACGTGTTGTTGTGAGTAAAACAATAAAATAAATGAGACTATTAAAGTAAATATTGGAAAAACCTATTCCGAAATAGGTAGGTCTTATCTTCATCAAAACCACCATAACAATTTTACCTGATTCATAAGGACAACTTTATTAGATTCGAGTTTTCCTGTTTTGAAAACCCTTTCCATTGAAAGGGTTTTCTATAGAGTTTTTCTAAAATGGTAACCAAAATGGTCGCTAGGTAGAATAGAGATATAATTGGTCATTCTACGAGGGCGGCACTGAAAATTTCGGGAATCAAGGAAGTGACACAACATTACTATTTAAAAATGTATTTATTGCTTTTCGAAGTATTTTCCGCGAAATTTGACACATTTTTCCATACGATGGAACCAATCATTGAAGCAACTATTCCATTCGGAAGTTGGGGTCTCCAAAATGGCCGTTTTGTAGGCGTCCACAGCTTCTTCAGGTGATGAAAATCTCTGTCCACGCAATTTATTCTTTATTTTAGGGAAAGTATAGAAATCATTAGGGCTTAGGTCGGGGATGTACGGCGGATGGTCTAATAATTCTATGTTTTCTTGCTCTAAAAACTCTTTTGTTCTGTGCGCGGTGTGAGAACTCGCATTGTCGTAATGGAGGATGATGCGGCGGTTGCAGTTCTCTTTACGGAGTTCAGAAACGACCTGTGGCAAACAAATGCTAGCATACCATTCTGCATTAACCGTTCTTTGTCCCTCAAGAGGAATAGTCGTAACATGGCCGGTTTTGGAGACAAACGTGGCCACCATTTTTTTGCAACACTCCGTGAACGAACAATTTTGGTTGGCTTTAACTCATTTTCGAACACCCAAACTCGTGACTGGTTTTTTGTTTCGGGTTCGTACCCGTATATCCAGGATTCGTCACCTGATACAATGTTGTATACAGCATTTGAGGATCCTGCGTGGAATCTTTCGAGAGTTCTGACGCACCAAGTAACGCGAGCCGCTTTTTGCTCTTCACAGAGCGAATGCGGTATCCATCGGGAAAACAACTTTTTTACACCTAATTGTTCATGCAAGATTATTCGTATTTGACTCATGCCAATGTCTAAAGTTGCCTGAGTTTCGCGGTATGTCACATGTCGATCTTCCTCAATCAGCTTACGCACAGCATCAACGTTTTCTTGGGTGACTGCAGTTTTTGGACGACCTTGACGGGGATCATCACTGAGCTTAACACGTCCACGTTGAAATTCAGCAAACCAGCGATAAATTGTGGTTTTGGATGGGGCTTCATCACCAAATGCAGAAATCATCCGGTCAACACACTGTTTTTGTGTTAAACCACTTCGAAAGTCATAATAAATCATCGCTCTTGAATTTTCTCGAGTCAATTCTATTTTCTCAATGACTAATCAAGTTTGACAAAACCTTGTGACAAGACCGAGAATCTTTTTTTAAATAAATAAATGGTATTCGATTTTTAAAACCAAGGAGTTTTCAATTAAATAGATTTTAATATGACAGGAACAGTGGAAATATTCCATTCCCGATACTTTTAGTGCAGCCCTCGTACGCGTGCTGGGCGGATATCGAAATAACATAATATTATGATTTTTTCATGTTAGGTACTGGGTTTCAAGTAGGTATAGAACCCATTGAAATGGGTTATCATGTAACCCTTTCAATGGGTTTCTAGTATAAAACCCTTCCAATGGGTTACATCGTGATAAAGGTAACCCATTGAATGGGTTACCCCTTCGAAAGGCTTAACCCTTAAGGGTTGTACGGTCCCTGCTTAAAATATGGAAAAGCACACAAAATAATTTTATAAAAATAAATATTATTAATGAAAATAGATGAAAATTGACCATTCCCCCCCCCTTGTCTCCGAAACTACTGAGCCAAAAATTTTGAAAAAAATATAGAAAATTGTTCTTTACAGGAAAACCTATAAGAAGTCTATGATCTTAAAATAACATATTAAATCTGTCAATATTGTGCGTACAAACTTACATTTGCAGTTGGAATGTATGAGGGAACATGTTTTTCAACTGCAATGTTAAGTTTGTTCGTAGGATAATTAATCCCCACTACGGAACCCTTCATTGTGCGTGGTCCAACACGCACTTGGCCAGTTTTTTTAATTATTCCATGCGTTTTTAGGATTCCGTACCAAAATGGTAAAAAAGAACCCTTATGGTGAGACAAGTCTGTCTGTCGCATCCTGAAATTTAGAATAATTTTAGATTACGTTTGGCCAACTATTTTGCATACAAGAAAGAAATTAAAAAAAATATAACTTTTTTGCAAAAGGGACTGAAAGGGGGTCTTAAAAATTTGAAGTGGGGCTACTGGGGCATGTGGGGTATCATAAGAAAGAACGCTGTTTGTACATTCTCAAACATTTTTTTCTTTTTTTTTTTGTCAGCATGGTTTCCGACTCTTGTCGAAAAATGTAAAAAAAAAACCGTTCCCCCCCCCCTTATCTCCGAAGTTTGCATAGATAAAAATCTGAAATTATTCTATGTGATAGAAGTCTATGTAAAGATTACAGGAAAAATAAAACGATGTCTCTAAATAGCACAGTTTTTCAGAAATCATTAACATCATAACAACATTAGTTTTTGTATATACTAAACCCGAAAAGGGGTCATTGTACTCATAATTTTGAACAATTTTTTCTATGGGACCAACCTTGAAATCGCGAAATAAAAACCAGCTGTTCCATACATTTTGTCGATTTAAGTGAACACAAATGTAGGGAACAGCTGATTTTTTTTTCGCGATTTCAACGTTGGTCCCATAGAAAAACTTGTTCAAAATTTTCGGGTTTAGTATAAACAAAAACTAATGTTTTATAAGTACGTACGGAACCCTCGGTGTGGGAGTCCGACTCGCTCTTCACCGATTTTTTTCATTTTCCTATGACTGTGTGCGCGACAATATTATGTATTGCGAAGGCGACGGCCACGTGTGCGTTACCCAGGCCAGATGTTGTCGAAAATGGTAAAGGCAAGGTACGCGTTAAGGGGCTTTACTCAGTAGATTGGTCCTACTACTGAGCACCACCAATAGACGTGGCCGTCGTGTGCGTTACCCAGGCGAGATGTTGTCGAAAATGGTCATTTGAATCTAATAGATAATTAGTTTTGCGGCTTCTGTAATTGTTGCGCACATTTTTAAATTTGTAGCGCTTATAGTTTTTTAATTATTTCACAAAAACATTTCCTGCTGGGGTAACGTTATCCCAGCCAGACCTTTTTCTTTCTAATGGGAATATTTAAATAAATACTAGCTATAAAATTAGTTGTCTAGATGAAGTAAATGTTGTGCCTTATTTTGTATTTGTTCTTTCATCGGTTGCGAAGTTATTCGAGATTTTGCTGGGGTAACGTTTTTGGGTTTGCTAGATCTTTGAAACGGTTAAGGATAACGGATTCTTATCATATTTTGTACATGACTTCTTAGGAATTAGTTTAAATTTGTTCTGCAATAAAAAAAAACAAAATAATACATAGTTTAAAGGTTATTTCATTAAATAGAAAAACACTTCAATTGGTTCCAGCACTCTCAATAAGAGGTCTAAAGACTTACTTTAAACGTTATTTTAAAGCTTGTAAATGCCTTCAAATGTATGTGAAGTTTCATTAGTATCCTGTAAGTATTTAACAAGTTATGATGATATTCAGTTCTTCACGAGCACGGTCTTGATGCGCGCGGTGTTATTTGGCCACTGGATTGGATATATGAACTGAATGTTATGTCAATTATTAGTTGTTTAGTTCAGTTGTACATCAGTAAAATTTCAGCGTAGTACATTGGATAAATAATGAGATAATACGATTAGTCATTAGGAAGTGAATGACCGAGGTAACCCGACCAAGTTTAGGTGGTTACGAAAAAGCGAAATCGCAGAACATTATGCTATCTTTTAAAATGTTTAGTATAATTTACACCTTACAATTTCGGTACAGACGCGTACACTGTTAAATACAAGTTCCCCGAACTAAATCTAATTAACAACAATAAAAATAATATGATAAAGTAAATAATAAAATTGTAATTATGGCCACACTATTGAATTAGGAAATCCCTGTAATGATAGTGATGATGAGTTATTAAATAAATAATCTATAATTCTGTTTCAGCAAGGAATCTTCAGTAAGGTCAATAGTTACTATGGAATGAGGGTTACAATTAGTATTTAATAATTCATTACTAAGTGGTTAGTTTCTTTAACGTATAATACATTTAAAAATACTACAAGGTAAACTACTTACGTTTAATTGTTTATAAATATTTTCCCAATGACGCCGAACCAGCAGTGTCAATTCATCAATTGTCAAAGTCTGACTAATGTATCTATGAGTCTGACTGATTTTTTTTTTTAATAATATTTATTCATGACCATAGATTCAAGTCTTTCAGTCGAATACATAAAAATGCTTAGATTTAAAACAATAGTGAGAGATACTTAAAATAATGTTCTTACATCAATTTTTGTTCATATTATCCACACCCTTTCGGGTTCAGTGAATACATCTCAGTGATAATTGTTATCAACTTCATACTAATTTAAATTACAACTACCTACCTAAATAATTTATATATACATTACAAAATGAATTAAATTTTTTCTACCGTATTACAAATATATTTATACAACACATAAAAATATTTCTTATTTTGTAATAAATGCTGGACACTGCGGGGAACACTTTCATTTTGACGTTCACTTTCAATGTCATTGTCATTTAATTCACTCAATTCACTGACCAAAATCAAACGTTGAATGTTAAAACTTGAACACTTTAAGATAACATGATCCAAATCAGCATCCTCAGCTCTACAATGATGACATCGGCTATTGTTAATTATGCGAATTCTATTCAGGTGAGCTGGTGTTAAGCAATGTCCCAATCTCATGCGTGATATAATAGTTATAAATCTTCTTGTGAAGTATTTGAAGTTATTGTACCAAGGTTTAATCGGTAATTCATTTTGTATTCCAGCATACCATCTGCCTTTAGTTTCCAGGGTTATGTCCCAATATTCCTTCCATATCTGTCTATTAAGTTCTTCAAAAAGGCTGTAGTAATCAGTGAATGGAACCTTGAGCAACTCTGATCGATCCTCGTCATGGTCTGAACGGGCCGCAGTGTCAGCTACTTCGTTTCCACGAATGCCACTGTGTGAAGGTACCCATACTAATTCTACTTTAGTATACTGATCATGTAGTTTTTGGATTATAAGTCTAATATTATAAATAATATAATTTAACTTAAAAGAAATATTTACATTATGTAGAACAGACAAACACAGAGTAAAACACTTCTGGAGTCTGTAACTATCAAAATATTATGTACTTTATTTACAAGACTATTTACATGCTGCAGTGCACAATAAATTGCATAGCATTCTGCAGTGAAAATGCTACACACCCTGTTTAATTTAATACATTTAGTATAGTCTAGCTGTGGATCATAGAATGCTGCATTTACATTATGGTGTGTTTTAGATCCATCTGTATAAATAACATAATGTTCTGGTCTATTGTCTTTAAACTGTAAAAAATCTAATTGATTGTGCACTGTGTCTAAATGGATTGCAAAGCTGTTAATAATACCATTATAAGGAATTTTATATGCAGGCCAAATATCATTTTTAACAATATCTTTTGAATTATTATTTACATGTTCAAATATTGTTGGTATTTCAGGTAGAGTTCCACCAACCAAAGAAGAAGCAGATATGGCATTGGAAGCAATTGACTGTAAGATTTCAGGATGTATTGTTAGTTTCTTAAGTAAAGGATTATCATTTGATGCCATGACTTTTAATAAAAATCTCTCAGCCAACAACAACCTTTGTAATGTCAAGGGAGGTATACATGTCTCAACTTCTAACGAATTAATAGGTGTGGAGCGCATAGCACCACAAATAAGTCTCAGTCCCATATTTTGAATTACATCTAATTTTCGTAACAAGGTGCAATTGGCATTCATGTAAGCTAAACTGCTGTAATCAAAATGGCTTCTCACTATACTTTTGTACAGCATACTCATAACTTTGGGGTCAGATCCCCAAAAACTTCCTGCCAAATGTCTCAATAGATTAATACCATTCAGTGCTTTGTTACATATATGTTTAATATGTTCATCAAACTTTAATTTATCATCAATAATGACGCCTAGGAATTTATGTTGTTTAACAGCAGGAATTTCTACATTATTGTATGAAATTTTAACATTGCTATGAGTATTTACATTTTTATTGATAATTAAAACTGAACTCTTTTCTGGACTTATTTCTAATTTAAGTTTACTATGGTAATAGCTGTATAATTGAGACAAAGCCTTATTGATATTAGCCATTGCTATATCAATGTTTTGATTTATACTGTACAAAAGAAAGTCATCCGCAAATTGCAGGATATTTACATCTGGTACATCTACATATTTTAATATTTCAGAAGTATATAAATTATAAAGTAAAGGAGACAAAGTTGCCCCTTGCATTGTGCCTTTGTTGACCGTCCTAGGTCCATGCAATTTATTATTATATTTAACAAAAACAGTTCTATTGTTTAAAAAAGAATAAAGCCATTTTAGAATATGACTAGGTATACCAATATCGTGAGATACTTGAATGAGTTCTTCTATATTTACATTGTCAAAAGCACCTTTTACATCTAAAAACGCAGATTGCATTTGAGTGACTTAATTTAACCTGTCTTACATCTGATAATAAAGATACAAGGCTTTCAGAGCAACTTTTACCTTTTCTGAAGCCAAACTGAATAGAAGGAATTAATCTTTGTGATTCAACAAAATAGTCTAATCTTAACTTCAACATATTTTCAAAGAGTTTACCCAAGCAAGATGATAAGGAAATAGGTCTATAAGAAGAAGCATTATTTACAGGTTTATTAGGTTTTAAAATTGGAATGACACACTGTGTTTTCCAAGACTCCGGTATTACTAAATCATCCCATAGTTTATTATAAATACTAAGTAATGTTAGTTGTGCATTTAAATGTAATTTTTTGATTAACATGTAAGGTATGTCATCTAATCCCGGTGTAGTATCTTTCCTACTCTTTAAAGATGTTTTCAACTCTTGTATAGTGAAACTGTTCTTGAGAAATACATTTACATCATTTTCTGTAGCATTTTCGAACAAATACTCAAGCCTATTGTCATCTATTTCAGTAGAATCTGATAAGTTATCTAAAAAACTTGGAATCCATTCATCATTGATGTTTTTGTTTCGATTTGTGCCAATTTTTTTAAATTTTTTAATGTATCCCCATATCCTAGAAACTGGAGTTAACCTATTGAAGCTACTACATAAATTTTGCCAAGAAGAAGAACTTTCTTCCTTCAAAATTCTTTTCTTTTTTGCATCTATTTTTTTATATATTATCCAATTATCAATATTGGGTTGAGAAAAATAGTACTTTAATGCATCTTTTGATTTTGCGACAGCATCACTACATTTTGTATTCCACCATGGTACTGGCTTTTTAATAGCTGTGTTTGCAACTAATTTCCGTTTTGGAATTGTTTTATTCCTTAAATCATTTAATGTTTCTATAAAGTGGTTATATGTATTGATAGGGGAATCATTTATTGAGTTCAAATGGGAAAAACAAGTTTCTGATAAGCTATAATATTCATCCCAATCTGCCTTACTATAAATATATTTCTCTTGATCCACAGGAGGTGACGTGTCATACATAGATGGTTGAATGTTGATCTCAAGTAAGGTTGGAAGATGATAGCTACCCAAGGGATCATCATGAACATACCAGTTACATAAATTAGCTATTGAAGAGCTAACAAGGGCAAGATCTATCGCTGAAGCTTGTCTATTAGGATAAGGAACAGTTGTTGGTGATCCATCATTCAAAATACATAAGTCAAATTCATCAATTATATTAAATAAACATCTACCTCTATTATTATCACTATGGCATCCAAAGGCTATGTTATGAGCGTTAAAATCACCCATAACTACACAAGGTTTGGGTATATTATTGATTAAGTCCTTTAACTTCGTTGAGTCAAACCTGATACTTGAAGGGCTGTATACACAAAGTATTGCCATTGCTCCAAATTGTGTTTCTATAGAGATACATAAGTTTTGAATAGATTCTGAGAAGTGTGTATTAATTACTTTATACGATGGTTCACCAAAATGGCTACGAAATTATGCTAATGGCTATGGAATTTATGGAATTTTTGTGTATCAAATTATATGTGGGAAAGTGTGGGATTATAGAATTAGACTTGAACAAAGTTTCATTAAGAAGACAGACATCTATATTTTTTTCAATTAATAAATTTTGTAATAGGCTCTTTTTACTCTATAAACTCTGTATATTATACTGTAAAATATTTAGATAATTATCCATGTTTAAATTAAATTTGATAAAAATATTTCTTTTATTTTCTTATGTGGTTCAAAAAATGTGGGTAAAAAGTTCCAAGTCTGACTGAAAACGTTGATGTTGCCATGCCATTTACCATCGAATTTTTAATATTTGTTTTTTGGTACCGGAAGCCCTATAACAAACCCACCTACGTGACTTTTTGGCGGGAAGTCAAACGAGGCGGTAAATTTTGATTTCGCAAAAAGTTAATAATTATTTAATTGTACGGAAATACCACTTAAATAACATCGAGTAGGACCTCGAACAACCATGAGTGTCACCAGTGGCGGCGAGGAGCCGCCAGAGATGGGAGAAAAGAAGAAAAGAAAATACAACCACAGCCGAACTTCTGAGTCAACTAATAAGTATAATGTTTTTACCAAACAAAATTATAAAAGGCTATTCATAGAAAATACCAATTCCGAATATGTCGTATACGTCGAGTCAACAGAGCAGGAGAAGGTAGGAAATAAAAACCCTATCACGCTCACCAACCTAATATCGGACAATGTTATAGGAGTCTTAGGAGTACATAGAATAAATGCGCACAAAATAGGAATTACATTCAGAAAGGCGGCTGCGGCCAACAATTTTCTGAAGATGGAAGACTTCCTATGGAAAAATAAATTTAAAGCCTTTATACCATCGTATTTAACAGAAAGGATTGGTGTATTGAGGTTTGTGCCCAAAGAACTCTCCAATGAGGAAATATATAAAAATATAGTGTGCGATTCTGAAGTGATTTCAATTAGAAGATTTATGCGTAAAGTAGAGGGGAAATTAGTGCCTCTCAATACAGTTGCCATCACCTTTGCATCAACATCTTTACCGCAATACGCCTATATGAAACTATTTAGATACGAGGTGAAAACATACATTCCTCCACTATTGCAATGCTTTAAGTGTCTAAAATTTAATCATTCGGCTAAGACTTGCAGAGGCGAGCAACACTGCTCTTCTTGTGCTGGTCGTCACTCCTACAAAGAATGCGATGTTGAAGAGATCACATGCATCAACTGCGCAGGTAATCATCTTGCCATTTCACGAGACTGTCCCATTAAAAAACAAAAAATTGAAGAGAAAAAGGCCAAATTTCTGCAGCAATCGTATGCCACTGTTGTGAAACCACCTCCTACATTTAATGAGAAAACTTTTCCTGTTTTACCCAAGGTTACTGAAAAGGCTAAAGTCAATGATATTTTGGACATTAAACAAGTAGCAAATAATGACATTATAATTAACGCAATTGTTAAATCGTTGGTTGCATTAGGAAACAAGAGTGACTCTGATGGGCCACTCACACATAAGAAAATAAAGGAAATATTTTTATCAAATTTAATTTGAATATGGATAATTATCTAAATGTTTTACAGTATAATATACAGAGTTTACAGAGTAAAAAGAGCCTATTACAAAATTTATTAATTGAAAAAAATATAGATGTCTGTCTTCTCAATGAAACTTGGTTCAAGTCTAATTCTATAATCCCACACTTTCCCACATATAATTTAATACACAAAAATTCCATAAATTCTCATAATGGAGTAGCCATTTTGGTGAACCATCGTTTAAAGTATAAAGTAATTAATACACACTTCTCAGAATCGATTCAAAACTTATGTATCACTATAGAAACACAATTCGGAGCAATGGCTATACTTTGTGTATACAGCCCTCCAAGTATCAGATTTGACTCAGCAAAGTTGAAGGACTTAATCAATAACATTCCCAAACCTTGTATAGTTATGGGTGATTTTAACGCCCATAACATAGCCTTTGGATGCCATAGTGATAATAATAGAGGTAGATGTTTATTTAATATAATTGATGAATTTGACTTATGTATTTTGAATGATGGATCACCAACAACTGTTCCTTATCCAAATAGACAAGCTTCAGCGATAGATCTTGCCCTTGTTAGCTCTTCAATAGCTCATTTATGTAACTGGTATGTTCATGACGATCCCATGGGTAGCTATCATCTTCCAACCTTACTTGAGATCAACATTCAACCATCAATGTATGACACGTCACCACCTGTAGATCAAAAGAAATATATTTATAGTAAGGCAGATTGGGATGAATATTATAGATTATCAGAAACTTGTTTTTCCCACTTGAACTCAATAAATGATTCCCCTATCAATACATATAACCATTTTATAGAAAAGTTAAATGATTTAAGGAATAAAACAATTCCAAAGCGAAAATTAATTGCAAACACAGCTATTAAAAAGCCAGTACCATGGTGGAATATAAAATGCAGTGATGCTGTCGCAAAATCAAAAGATGCATTAAAATATTATTTTTCTCAACCCAACATTGAAAACTGGATAATATATAAAAAACTAGATGCAAAAAAGAAAAGACTTCTGAAGGAAGAAAGTTCTTCTTCTTGGCAAAATTTATGTAGTAGCTTCAATAGGTTAACTCCAGTTTCTAGGATATGGGGATACATTAAAAAGTTTAAAAAAATTGGCACAAATCGAAACAAAAACATCAATGATGAGTGGGTTCCAAGTTTTTTAGATAACTTATCAGATTCTACTGAAATAGATGACAATAGGCTTGAGTTATTGTTCGAAAATGCTACAGAAAATGAAATAAATGCATTTTTAAAGAACAATTTCACTATACAAGAGATGAAAACATGTTTAAAGAGTAGGAAAGATACTACACCGGGATTGGATGACATACCTTACATGGCAATCAAAAAATTACATTTAAATGCACAACTAACATTACTTAGTATTTATAATAAACTATGGGATGATTTAGTAATACCTGAGTCTTGGAAAACACAGTGTGTCATTCCAATTTTAAAACCTAATAAACCTGTAAATAGTGCCTCTTCATATAGACCTATTTCCTTATCATCTTGTTTGGGTAAACTCTTTGAAAATATGTTGAAGTTAAGATTAGATTATTTTGTTGAATCGCAAAGCTTAATTCCTTCTATTCAGTTTGGCTTCAGAAAAGGTAAAAGTTGCTCTGAAAGCCTTGTATCTTTATTATCAGATGTAAGACAGGTTAAATTAAGTCACTCTAATGCAATCTGCGTGTTTTTAGATGTAAAAGGTGCTTTTGACAATGTAAATATAGAAGAACTCATTCAAGTATCTCACGATATTGGTATACCTGGTCATATTCTAAAATGGCTTTATTCTTTTTTAAACAATAGAACTGTTTTTGTTAAATATAATAATAAATTGCATGGACCTAAGACTGTCAACAAAGGCACAATGCAAGGGGCAACTTTGTCTCCTTTACTTTATAATTTATATACTTCTGAAATATTAAAATATGTAGATGTACCTGATGTAAATATCCTGCAATTTGCAGATGACTTGCTTTTGTACAGTATAAATCAAAACATAGATATAGCAATGGCTAATATCAATAAGGCTTTGTCTCAATTATACAACTATTATCATAGTAAACTTAAATTAGAAATAAGTCCAGAAAAGAGCTCAGTTTTAATTATCAGTAAAAATGTAAATACTCAAAGTAAAGTTAAAATTTCATACAATAATGTAGAAATTCCTGTTGTTAAACAACATAAATTCCTAGGCGTCATTATTGATGATAAATTAAAGTTTGATGAACATATTAAACATATAAGTAGCAAAGCGCTGAATGGTATTAATCTATTGAGACATTTAGCAGGGAGTTTTTGGGGATCTGACCCCAAAGTTATGAGTATGCTGTACAAAAGTATAGTGAGAAGCCATTTTGATTACAGCAGTTTAGCTTACATGAATGCCAATAGCACCTTGTTACGAAAATTAGATGTAATTCAAAATATGGGACTAAGACTTATTTGTGGGGCTATGCGCTCCACACCTATTAATTCATTAGAAATTGAGACATGTATACCTCCCTTGACATTACGAAGGTTGTTGTTGGCTGAGAGATTTTTATTAAAAGTCATTGCATCAAATGATAATCCTTTACTTAGGAAACTAACAATACATCCTGAAATCTCACAGTCAATTACTTCCAATGCCATCTCTGCTTCTTCTTTGGTTGGTGGAACTCTACCTGAAATGCCAACAATATTTGTACATGTAAATAATAATTCAAAAGATATTGTAAAAAATGATATTTGGCCTGTATATAAAATTCCATATAATGGTATTATTAACAGCTTTGCAATCCATTTAGATACGGTGCACAATCAATTTGATTTTTTACAGTTTAAAGACAATAGACCAGAACATTATGTTATTTATACAGATGGATCTAAAACACACCATAATGTAAATGCAGCATTCTATGATCCACAGCTAGAGTTCACTAAATGTATGAAATTAAACAGGGTGTGTAGCATTTTCACTGCAGAATGCTATGCAATTTATTGTGCACTGCAGCATGTAAATAGTCTTGTAAATAATGTACATAATATTTTGATAGTTACAGACTCCAGAAGTAGTTTGTCTGTTCTACATAATGTAAATACTTCTTTTAAATTAAATTATATTATTTATGATATTAGACTTATAATCCAAAAACTACTTGATAAGTATATTAAAGTAGAATTTGTATGGGTACCTTCACATAATGGCATTCGTGGAAACGAAGTAGCTGACGCTGCGGCCCGTTCAGACCATGACGAGGATCGATCTGAGTTGCTCAAGGTTCCATTCACTGATTACTACAGCCTTTTTGAAGAACTTAATAGACAGCTATGGAAGGAGTATTGGGACATAACCCTGGAAACGAAAGGCAGATGGTATGCTGGAATACAAAATGAATTACCGATTAAACCTTGGTACAATAACTTCAAATACTTCACAAGAAGATTTATAACTATTATAACACGCATGAGATTGGGACATTGCTTAACACCAGCTCACCTGAATAGGATTCGCATAATTAACAATAGCCGATGTCATCATTGTAGAGCAGAGCATGCTGATTTGGATCATATTATCTTACAGTGTTCAAGTTTTAACATTCAACGTTTGCGTTTGGCCAGTGAATTGAGTGCATTAAATGACAGTGACATTACTATTGACATTGAAAGTGAACGTCAAAATGAAAGTGTTCCCCGCAGTGTTCAGGATCTATTACAAAATAAGAAATATTTTAATGTGTTGTATAAATATATTTGTAATACCGTAGAAAAAATGTAATCTATTTTGTAATTATAATGTATATAAATTAATTAGTTGTAATTTAAATTAGTATGAAGACGATGATAATTCACTGAGATGTATTCACCCAACCCGAAAGTGTGTGGATAATATGAACAAAAATGAATGAAAAACTATAATGATGTAAAAACATTATTTTAAAGTCTCATAGTGGCGTAGTAGCTGCAGGCATGGGTTATTTTAGGAATGTTGCTAACTTAGCGTATAATAATAATTAGTTCCACTTATTTCCGCGGGACTTCTTTCGTGAAATGGACTTTATTTGTACTACATCTAAGCTAAACGCATCTATGTATACGACTGAAAGACTCGAATCTATGGTCATGAATAAAAAATTATTTAAAAAAAAAATCCCACCTACGTCTAAGGCCTAGCGCGCACTACCGTGCGTTTTTTTACTGCATTTTCGACTTTGGCTGAATTCCGAATTAGACCATGGGGGGGGGGGGGTGCCATAATCGCCTCGCAATGCTTGGCAGGCGGGTGGCAGTACTACTTAGTCTGTGCGGAAAAGGAATAGAATTAAAATACTCAATATCATTTATTATAGTTATTTATTAACTAATTATCAGTAATTTCACATCTATCACTAGATCAACTTAGAGTAGGTACTTTGTTTTTCTTACAATTGCATTTGTTTGTTGTACAGTTTTTTATGCAATTGCATTTCACGAAGCCTTGCCCTGATCCAACAGAATGTTTCGTGGCTACAGACTTTAAAGATATTTCAATATCCAGTGTGCTAATTGCGTAACACACTATCAGTAGGAATCGGTTTCAATTTGACAGTTCAACAACATTCACTGCGTTATTTACGTTGTTGAGCAGACAAATTTTTCTAACTTTGAAGCAATGAATTAGCAATTTATTTCAAAATCATTACGATTCCGATTCAAACCGTGTTACGCAATTAGGGTGCTGGTTAATATCTGCCACATCTAAAAAATTCTGAATGCAGACGTCGAAATCAGTTCTAAAAATCTGTACGAACGGGGATTCCCCATTCAGTATCAGGTATCAGTTTATCCTAAAGCATGTAAATTCTAACTAGGATAAACCGATTCGACCTAGGCTAAACTGGTTTATCCTATCGGTAACAGGATGAACGAGTTTGGCCTAGGCTATACTCGTACTGGTTTGTCCTATCGTGTGTAGAGAGAACTGGTTTGGCCTAGGCAAAACTAGTTCATCCGAAAATCGTTTTTGGGCCGTAACATATATAATAAACTAGTACATTTCAAAAATCTGTGATTTTCTCTAGTGATCGTTCAGACATATGACTATGAACTATAGACTATGGCAATGGAGCCATACCCGCATCGTTTCATAACTAAGATAACAAACACATCATTATTGTTTTGTTTCGTAATTTAGCAAGGAAAAATTAGGCAAGTGCACAAGAAAATAAACGATACCAATATTTCGCAGACCAGCCAACACCACATTTCATCAACACATTTAAATAAGATTTAAGATGTTGATTTAGATTTTTTTTTTGTTTAACATTTTAACAGCAGATATTATCCACCAACGCTATTTTAGATTTTTTCGTAAGTAGTCTAAACAAAATATTATAAAGTTTTAAGTGTCTGCTGACACTGCTCATATGGAGTTAGCTGGTATGCGGATTAAGGTATCGTAAAACGAATTAAAAATTTGTTAATTCATTCATGCATTATGAATGAAATACCGCTCATTGTTTGTGTCACATCACTAGCACCTTTGTGTTTGTTGTCCTATGACCACACACAAAGTCAATATGTGTGTGTGTGTGTGTTTTTGTAATTGCGTGGTTATTATTTTTTCGTGTTCGTTTATTTTTTTATTTAATTTTTAATTTATTTATTTAATTCAAAAAAGTGTGGTGCAGTCTGTTACACAAATATGATTAAACAATTTAAGGAAAAATAAGAGCGTAAGTAACAAGATATTTGATCTGGCGTCCTAGCTAGGTTACATGGTAACCTGTATTAAGGTTCGCCAGCCCAGGTTCCCAAAGGAGTACAAAAAATTCGATAGACTGGTTTGGACTATCTGGTGAAAACATATTTTAACTTATACTAAATGTGTGAAGTGTTAAGTGTGTGTTTTGTGATGTGGTGTGGTGTAGTGTGGTGTGTATGAGTGTTATAATGTAAATGTGTTGTGTGTGTGTGTAAACGGAAGGAAAAGAGGTTGAGTTTGGATACGGAGTGTTAGAGAACTCACTACGATTGTGAAGTAAACAAATATTCAGTGTCGTCGTTGTTTAAACTGGTTAGAAAGCATGTTATCTGTTTTTTACACATTTCGTAAGAGGATTGATGTAGAGGGAGAATTTTGTTTATTTTGTTATATAAAAATGGTCCAAGGTAGTACAAGAAACGTTAAGTAAAAGCAAAGCGTGTGAAGGGTACTTTGCAAATTTCATTCTTTCGCCTAAGTGAAGATTGAGTTTGTGTAAAAGGAGTTTTTGTGTGTTCTTTTAATAAAGCGTTGAGAATGAATGTTTGCCGGACCGTGAGGACATTGCATTTTTTATAAAGATCAAAGGTTGGGTAGAGAATTGGCCGGAAAGTAGCAACCTTTAGAATGGCTCTCTGAGCTACTTCCAGAGGTTTAAGAGTAGTTTTCGCAGCTCCACCCCAACTATTAATACAGTACGATATAACCGACTGACACATGGCGAGATACACGGTGCGTATTACATAAGTATTGGCAATGTGTCTGAGCGTCTTAAAAAGATATATGAGTTTACGAACTCGAGCTGTAAGGTGGATGATATGTGCTTTGAAGTTAAGGTGTTTATCTAGGATTATACCGAGGTATTTAATTGTGTCAGTAGAAGAAATTGTAGGACAGGTGCAAGAGGCCGAATTGGCTTGGCAGATGTGAGCTTGTAGAGTAATGGGTGTTATGGGTTGCGTAGTGGAGTTTAGAGAGAATGTTATGAGTTTAGTTTTATTAGTGTTTAGCGTGAGTGAGTGTGAGATAAGCCATCTAGATATTAAATCAAATCCAGTTTCAGCAGTGGCTTGTAGCTTAGGCCAGGATTCATCATAAAAAGTAATTGCAGTATCGTCGGCAAAAGAGACAATGTTACCAGAGCTCAGGTGCAAGTTGCAAAGGTCGTTTATGAAAACCAGGAACAATGTAGGGCCTAAAACACTCCCTTGGGGCACTCCATATGATATAGGAAGCTCGTTGCTATAGCAACCGTCGATTTTGACTATCTGCCTACGGTCTGAGAGATATGAATCAAAAAGCTTTAGCTGCATGCCACGTACGCCTAGAGATTCTAGTTTAGATAGAAGGCAGGGGAGAGGAACGGTATCAAATGCCTTTGCAAGATCAATGAACAGTGTGAGGCATTTTTTGCGTTGATTTAGTTTATCAACGATTCCATCTATCAGTTTCAAGGCGGCGTCAGAAGTTGATTTTTTCTTCCTGAACCCAAATTAGTTGGTAGATAATAAGTGATTGCTTTCTAGGTATGTAATAAGCCTGTTATTAATGAGTCGTTCTAAGATCTTGGATAGAGCAGGTAGCACCGCAATAGGGCGATAATGAGAAATAGAGGCACGGTGCCCCCCTTTAAAAATGGGATGAATAATGGCCTTTTTGAAAGAAGATGGAAAGGTACCAGAGACGAGGCATAGGTTGAAGATATGGCATAGCACAGGTGTGAGGATAGTAGAGTACCTTTTTAACATGGCTGTAGAAATGCCATCAAAGCCCACTGCAGCATTGGCCTTTAGAGATCCAATAATAGAAGCTATCTCATCAGGATTTGTTTCCAAGAGTACGAAGGAATTCAAACTATTGGAGGTATTGAACTGAGAGTGAGAAGGGTAGCTATCCTGTATATTGCTAATACGATCAGCAAGATCTTTGCCTATATGTACAAAAAATGAATTAACATCGTTAAGAGATTGAGAAGGGGTTTCCGAGGAGTAAAGTAACTCCGTGGGAGGGTGAGTAGTTTTAGTTGTGTTTGTGACACGCTTGACTGTATCCCACAACATCTTTGTATTACGACCAGCTTTGGCAATTTCGTTCGAATCAAACTGTCTTTTAACTTTCTTTAGAATTTTATTACTAAAATTTCTGTATCTTGTGTAGGTAGCTTTAAGGACTTCGTTATCAGGAAACTGTTTGTATTTTTTGTGCAAAATGTCTCTGTTTCTCATGCACCGCAGTAGACCTGGAGTAATCCATGGTTTTAGGATTCTCTTGCGTTTAGCTGTACGCTTCAATGTTGAGTGATTATTTATCTCCTGCGAAAGAGTTTGGATCAGACAGTCTGTAGCAGCGTTAATTCAAAAATAAAATATGCGTGAATTCAAGATTTTGCATAGACTCATCGAGTGAGACGAAGTCGGTCTTTAGGATTGAGGTATTAGAACAATTACGGGGTGGCTTCAATTTTAAACAAAAGAGGGTTGAGAAGTGATCAGTAATAGTGGAATCGAAAATGAAGGTAGAAGAGGGTAATTTGGTTTTAAGAATTGTGTGGTCAAGGCAATTATTACCTCTTGTGGGTAGTTGGTGTGAAGGTAAAAACCCGTGATAGGAGAGACAGTTAAGGTTAGTTTATAGCAATAGGAAGCATGTATCTGTGTGCAATTGTCAAATTTTCGTAGTGTGCTGTATGTGTTTTCCTCGCCCCCTTCAGAAAGTGGCAGAAAACGTTGTTCGGTGATTCTCTTTTTGGCATCTCCTGAGTATAAATACTCAAAGCAGTATGGTGTTAAAATCCATAGAGTCCGGCACCACGCGGAACACGTCACAACGTTCCGATTTAATTAGCACGATTATGACAGCTGAGAGCTGTCAACAATTCACAACGCTCGTGAACGCGTTCACGGTTCACGATAACTTACAATACTTCTATGTGAATCACACCACGCACACACATATTTTGTACACTTTTTCTTTTTTATTTCGAAAATGCTACGCTAATTAGATACGATGCGACTTGAAACAAAACGGCAAAACTGTCTTCACAACAACTGTGTTCACGTTTAGGGCAAAGTCGGCGTTATCTCAAGATTGCGCATGTCATGACGTCATCTATGACGACCCACGCGACATCGTTTTCGCGCTCACACCATCGGTACGGATGTTAGCGCGCTCAAATTGATTGCAGCGCAACTCGGAACGCACTGTTTATGTATATATTATCTGTGACATTCTGTCGTGTCTCGAGTAAATGGTAATAAAAGTCCTCCCCCCCGTCCCTTGAATGTCGATGCGCCAGCCGCCCGGTTAGAGGCTGAGAGCGCCGTAGCAATAAATATAATATCCCCTGATAATAATCATGATCAAAATGTTGATCCAGCCCGTCCCCAAATTGTTAGTAATTTTGTGATCCCCCAACGACGCCCTGAGCCGAGGTCCGTACCCCACAGGGGGTGCCCTTAGTGCGCTGTCGTTTAGTTTTTAATATATATAATTTGCGCCCTGGCTGGAGGCTTTAAGATTAAAAACCTTAGGGCAGCCACAGGAATATCCTGTTAAGTAGCAACGACCTCTCTAGGTCTGCTACGAGATGCCATACCTAAAAAAAAAAAAAAAAAAATGACTGTGTGACCTTCTGCGCTCGAAGCTCGCTGCGGAAGGACGTGTGTTGCGCTGCTCTCGCTGTGCCCCGCTCTCCCGCTGCTGCTCTTTCGTGCTCGGTACGTTACGCTCGCGTAACGCTCTCGTAGTCGCCCCGACTACAACCGATCGTCGATTGATTAGATTGATTAATTTATTAATTAATTTAATCGAAAGACACTAGATCAAAAAAAGTGCCTTTTTCAAGGCAAGCGTTTCTTTAACAGTTTGTTCAGAGAGTAGCTTCATTAGGCCCCTTCTGGGCAAAACCACAGTTTCGTGGTCCTCGGTGGAAACCTTACGGTGTTAACGAAACCGAGTGGGGTGTTGACCCAAACGCACCCGCCAAACCCCTTCAGGGGGAGGCAGTAAATTGGACGGGTCCCAGAGTTAACCGGCCTTGGGGGATCTCCTAGTCGGCTCTGGTGGCAGTTTTCCTTCCGCAGCTACTCACCTAGTGTCTCTAGGGTGTGTCTACACCCTTCGCGCTAGACTGGAAAGGGCCCCCTTGCACAATAAGATTGGCAACGGGATCACAAGCTTAGGGCTCACCAATAGGCTACACATCCTCCCTGTCTGCACCCGACAGGGAGGGAAACACATCCCCGGGCTAATCCACCCGGGGAGCTAGGTATAGGGAACGATAGGTAGAAATTTAGTGGAGACGGCTCCAAAATTCCTCCCTACTAGAAACCCCCCCCTTAAAACCGCTATGGAGGACGCCATTATTTTGGCGTTCTTCAGGGAGGTCCTTTTTAAGGACCCAGCCTTTTTACAACGTTATGGAGTACAGCTCGCTCAACTAAAGAGCCAGCCTTCTGCTGGCATCGATAAGTTCAGCGATGTACTCGCGAACCAGCAGGCGGAAGAGGACTTCCAGAGTCCCTCCCCTAGTCCGATCGTGTCTATGGACACCTCCGCACCCGCGGACAATCACGCGCCAAGTCCGTGCACGTCAGACTCCGAAGAGTCCAGCTCTTCCTCCTCGTCTTCTTCTCCCTCTGCCAAGCCAGGGGTCCTAACCTCTGGACCTGGCAAGAGGAAGAAGTCGAAGAGTAAGTCGGGCCAGGCGTCAAAGATAGTGGCGTACGAGCCTCCCTCGACCCCTATCCCTTCTGCCCCCGTGGCATCCACCTCAGTGGCCCCTACCGCGGCCCCTCCTACCGTTACTCCGTCACCGGTCCCGGCATCTTCCACGCAAGACCAAGACGGTTTCACTCTCGTTTCTGCCTCTAAGAAGGCTTCCCGTCCTCCGCCCATTGTCATCCAGGACAAGGGTAAATGGACGGAAATTTCAAAATGGTGTGTTGATCAGCGGATCAACTTCACCAGCGCGGTCAGTACCCAACCGGGTATAAAAGTTACAGTTCCCACTTCCAACGATTTTAGGGAACTAACCAAGACACTTCGGGTGAGAGGCATCTCATACCACTCTTATACCCTCCCCGAAGAGCGTCAGACGCGTGTGGTGATCCGTAGGATCCCCAGTGAGATTGCCACCGCTGACATAAAGTCGGACTTAGAGCGACAGGCTATTCCTGTCCTCGAAGTCCACAGGATGCACCGCTCTAGAGGCGGTTCACCATACGACATGGTTCTTGTCGTATGCTCTCAAGTAGAAGGGCATCACCCTATTTTCAAGGTCGCTTCGATCTGCAGCCTCAAAGGTTTTGATATCCAGAAGCCCCATAAGTCAAGCATTATCGGACAATGCCATCGTTGCCAACTATACGGTCACGCGCAGAAGAACTGCTTCGCGAAACCCAGGTGCGTCAAGTGCCTGGGTGAGCATGGCACTTCTGAATGCTCGCGACCAAAAGACCGTGCCCTCTGCACCGAACCTCCCAGCTGCGTTCTTTGCGGCCAACAAGGCCACCCAGCCAACTACCGTGGCTGCCCTAAGGCACCAAAATCATCTTCCTCGAAGTTGACCAAGCGTTACGACGCGAGGCAACAGAGAGACAACCAGGGGGGATTCTCCTCCTCTCTGTCCCAACCTCCGCAACGACTGAGCCCTCAAAGGTCAAGTCCGTGGAACTACTTCAACCACCAGCAGGCCTTCCCTGCCTTCGGCCAATACATGGCTCCTCCCCCTCCTCAACCTCAACCCATCCCACGGTTGATGGACCCTCGCCTTCGCGCTCATAGCGTTCAGCATCACCAACAACCTACCACCGCCGGTAGAAGCGCGCCTCTCGCGCCCCCAATGGCCCGCGTGCCAGAGCCTGCTTCCAAAGCCGCTCCTCCTCTCAACACTCGCGCGCCTCCTCAACCTGCGGCCACTCCAGTGGTCGCATCATCACCTAACACCTTCGATGCGTTTAATGTGATCTCGAGCACATTCAACATCTTTCTTTCGCCCCGCGCCAAGAAAATGGCCAGCGAAATAATCGTAGCCCGTAACTCCTGCGATCTATCGGAGATCCAGCGAATTTATCACGCGTATCCCGAGATCACGCAAGCCCTAGAGTCCATCGCGTATAGGAAACCATAATGTATAACACGGCCCCCGCGAGAACTAAACTCAGATCACTAAAGTTAGGCTTTTTCAATGCCAACGGCATTAGAGAACAACGCGACGAAATCGCTGTGTTCCTCCGCGACCATCGGTTAGATATTCTCCTAGTACAGGCCTTGTCATCGAGACCCGTCAATTGCGAACTATCGCGTAGTTCGCAATGACAGGACTCGATGCCACTTGGGCGGCACCCTGATTTACTATAGGACTCCTCTCCATTGCATCCCGCTCGATGCTCCGACAACTCTCTCGTGTCTTGAAGTGTCTGCATGCAAAATAGCAATGTCAGGTCATCAACCGATTACGATAGTTTCGGCTTACATGCCGCCCACCGCGACCACGAGCGCAGACGGTCTTCAAATGCTGTCTCGCGATCTTTCGATTCTTTTCGGCCTGAGTGAATCCGTTATCGTAGCGGGTGATCTCAACGCCAAACATCCGTCCTGGAACTGTAATACCACCACGTTTCGAGGCCAACATCTGTTTGACCTCACCGCCGTTTTAAATTTCGATATCATCGGTCCGATGAATCCTACTCACTACCCCCATATCCCCAGTCAATCCCCGGACATATTGGACATAGCGCTCCTAAAGAATATCAACCTACGGTTGGATTCGATAGAGGCGATGGACGAACTGACTTCTGACCACCGGCCGGTCGTCTTAAGACTGGCCCCTCGCGACGGACTCCTTGACCCTGACCAACCCCCCCTCACGAAAGTAGTCACGGACTGGCGGAAAGTAAGCGACCGACTGAAATCCACCACATCCCCGATACTGGATTCCATCCCTGATCAGTTTGACTCGATCGCCGACACGACGGCCGCGATCGACTCACTCACGGAACACGTACAATCAGTCCTGAGCGATTGCTCGAAGCAGGTTCCGGCGATGGACCCCCATCGCCGAAAGCTGCCGGACGATGTGCGTGAACTGCTGACTGAGAAGAACGCGGCCACTCGTGCATACAGTGTCTTTCCCTGTGACGCTAACAAAGTCTTCATGCGCCAATTACAGAAATCTGTAAGGAAGCGAATGAAAGAACTGCGTGAGGCTAACTGGGACAAGATGCTGGGCGAACTAGAGCCCACTCATCTTGCCTTCTGGGAGCTTCAGAGGAAACTCAGATCCCCGCAAATAGCTTCGATGCCCCCTCTGACACGACCCGACAGGACGATAGCATTCGACGACACCGACAAGGCTGAATGCCTGGCTGACACTCTCGAGACTCAGTGCTCGCCCAGCTCTCAACCAGTAGACCAAGCTCACCTCGCTGAGGTGGACGCTGAAGTCGAACGTAGGGCGAATCTCCCTCCGGTCGAAGACCCTGATTGTCCTCTGGCTCCCGTCACCCCAGACGAAGTGCACGACATTATCAAGGGTCTGAAAACCCGTAAATCTCCCGGATCAGACGGAATCACCAACAGGGTGCTCCAGCTGTTCCCCGCTCACCTGATCATGCTAATGACCACCATCTTCAATGGCGCTCTTAGCAACAACATTTTTCCTCAAGCTTGGAAAAGTGCCACGGTCATCGGTATCCCGAAGCCCGGCAAACCTAAGACCGAACCTTCCAGTTACCGACCCATCAGTCTGCTCAACGTCTTCGGCAAAGTCTATGAGAGGCTTATTTATAAGCGTCTCAGAGACTATGCCGAGACGAAGGGCCTCATCCCAAACGAACAGTTCGGGTTCAGATCCCAACATTCGTGCGTACAACAGGTCCACCGTATCGTCGAGCATGTAAGCGCTGGCTTCCAGCGCGGGCTCATGACGGGTGCTGTGTTCTTCGACATTGCGAAAGCGTTCGACAAAGTCTGGCACAACGGCTTAATATATAAGCTCTACAAACTCGGTGTGCCCGATCGTCTCGTGCTCATCTTACGAGACTTTTTGTCGGACCGCACCTTCCGCTATCGCATCGAGGGTGCGCTATCCTCCCCCCATCCGCTCCGCGCAGGCGTCCCTCAGGGCGCTGTGCTGGCACCGCTGATATTCACTATATTTACTAGTGATATCCCCAAATGTAGAAAGGCGCAGTTAGCTCTGTTCGCAGACGACACGGCCATCTACTACTCCGGCCTCAGGCAAGACAATATCGCCCGCATCCTTCAGGCCGAAGTCAACAGACTCGCGGCCTGGTTCAGGAAGTGGAGGATTGAAGTCAACCCTGATAAGAGCCAGGGGGTCCTATTCTGTAGGCCCCGGCGATCACCCGCCCTGCCCCAACCGATCACCATGTTCGGCAAGCCTATCCCTTGGGAGAAGCGAGCCAAATATCTCGGTGTGGTCTTAGACCATCACATGACGTTCGGCGAGCACATAAAACAGGTGCGCTCGCGCGCCAGTTTTGCTCTCGGCCGACTACACTCCGTACTCAACCCGCGCAGCAAGTTGTCCCTTAAGTGCAAATTGCGTATTTACACCGCGTGCATTCGACCGATCATGACTTACGCCTGCGTAGTCTTCGCTCACGCAAAGTCATATCACATTCATAAGATGCAGACGCTTCAAAACCGATTTCTCCGTAGAATTACGAAAGCTCCTTGGTTCGTTCGGAACGAACAACTTCACGTAGACCTTAAGATGCCTACCATCAAACAGTTTATGAAGCGCCTTGCAAAGCGCTTTTTCGAATCCGCGGAACGTCATCGCAACCCCTTGGTTGTGCAGGCCGCTAGTTACAGGCCTTCTGCCATTAGTCAGACTCGCCGACCGAGGCACACTCTCTTAGATCCGGATGACCCCATCACTCTCCTTCAGGAAAGCAATAGGGCCACGAGTACAGTGCACAAAATACACAAACCGACCTTCCGTCCTCGCCGCCGAGGTACCACGCGAACTTCCCGAGTAAATGGTAATAAAAGTCCTCCCCCCCGTTCCTTGAATGTCGATGCGCCAGCCGCCCGGTTAGAGGCTGAGAGCGCCGTAGCAATAAATATAATATCCCCTGATAATAATCATGATCAAAATGTTGATCCAGCCCGTCCCCAAATTGTTAGTAATTTTGTGATCCCCCAACGACGCCCTGAGCCGAGGTCCGTACCCCACAGGGGGTGCCCTTAGTGCGCTGTCGTTTAGTTTTTAATATATATAATTTGCGCCCTGGCTGGAGGCTTTAAGATTAAAAACCTTAGGGCAGCCACAGGAATATCCGGTTAAGTAGCAACGACCTCTCTAGGTCTGCTACGAGATGCCATACATAAAAAAAAAAAAAAAAAAAAAAATGACTGTGTGACATTCTGAGTATAAGTGTTCTGTGGTGACATTTGATGAATCCATAAGTCAAACAAAATATCAAATCCATAAAAAAATAAGGTTTATCTACGACATGATTCCCATTCCTTTTCCTAGATAAAACAATAAAAGCAATTAGTTAAGCAAACGAATAAGTGCAGGAAAATCCTATACCGACATTCTTACACTGAAAGCAGTAAAATGTCAAGTGAAACAGCTAACAAGAACGTAAGTAATGGTTTTCGTAATATCACGACGAAGCATAGTCAAATAATGATTTATTACCGAAGAAAACGAGCTTGTTGTACATTTTATAACGTGTATTTGCAACAATATCCTGTTTGTGTTGATTTTCATGTAATTTTAAGGCAGTTTGTGTTGATAATTAAGTCGTGAAAGTGTGTCTGTGAGAATGCGATCGGAATATTTAACTGGTGACTTTCTGTGAATGTGTCACAGTGCATTTTTTATATACCTATCTAATATTTGAGCCTGTTCGAGGTAACGATTGTCAATGTTTGAGCGGCGTCCCTTGCTTATCAAGTCCTGTGATTAGAGAATAATTATGTTGGTTAGTAGTAACATGTTAATTTGTTTTCTCCCTCAGTGAGTTCTTAAGTTTATTTTTCTCAAAGATAAGAAACATCAAAGCTATTAAGTTGTGAATGACTGTTGTGCTAGTATCAATTTATGTTGTAGTGTTGGACAATAGTGTTAATTTTAGAACACAGATGGACTCTGACAATGTTAAAGATATTGTTTAAGAATGTCATTTTATAAGAACTACCATTACAAAATAAGACATAGTATTACAAGTTCATTGACCTTACAAAAGTCAAATGAATTAAGATTTAACAGCAATTTAAGACAGAGATATATGCCAGTGACCTTGAGTAGTTGGTAGCTTGCGTGGTCTGTACTGAGCTCACGCAACGCGTCGTACGTTCGCCAAGTAATAGGACTCGCCCATCAAGGAGCGCTGTCCCCAATTTGACGCATTATTAATTTATTATACACAAAAAAAAAAAAAAAATAATAAAACGCGTATACTAAAATATCAATAATTAAATTATCTTTAAATTTGTAAAGGTTTCAGAAAAATATGCTTCGTAGATTTTGCGCCATTCTCAGTTTTTTATCCGCGTTAGACATAACTTTACAAATTAATTTCACTATGTAATGTAAACATATTCTAAAATATTCACATATTAAATTATTGAGAAAATGCTCTAATTTAACATATATTTTTTTCAAATCATTAACACTACTCGTTTAGACGTGATCTTCAGTATAAAATCATTAAAAGAGTGTTATCGACGCCAATAAATTCTTGAATTTATATACTTTTTTTATTATTTGGTTCCACTTTTTATACTCTTTACATAATTATCTACCCCTTTTGTGCTTTCGTAACGGAAACTAAAACACAAATGATACTGAAATATAGAAAAACCAATGAACAAAATTGGTTTTAGCATTCAGCTTATTGATTTGGGAAAATAAGCATAGATATTTACAGCATTTATTTTTATGACATTTATTTTAAATTCTGTGATTACCTTCTCACACTGATATTATATTTTTTTAGGAAAACGTTTTTTTTGTTTACAATGTTTGTTATATAGGCTGCATTCCGAATTAAGACCATAATCGCTGTAATCGATTTTAGCGCGTTCCCTATTACCGTTTAGCGCGCTAAAATTGATTACAGCGATTATGGTCTTAATTCGGAATGCAGCCTTAGTTGTTATTAATTTAACACATTTGACAATAATTCCCACAAAATTACCATGTTACTAAGGTCGAAACTGTCTAATCGTCACATAGACAAATATACCCTATTGTATTATGATGTGCAAGTGGCATTCAACCTTTGGGTGGAAAAGAAAGCAATTACAAGGTCAACTATACATCTAACTGTCACTTTTCATCGTCTCTTTTGTTTCAGTTTTCCAACCTGGAAACTCCAGGGTATGTTGGATTCGCCAACCTACCCAACCAGGTGCACCGTAAATCGGTTAAGAAGGGCTTTGAATTTACCCTTATGGTGGTTGGTGAGAGTGGACTGGGCAAGTCTACACTTGTCAATTCATTGTTCTTGACTGACTTGTATCCTGAACGTGTTATACCTGATGCTATTGGTAAGTTCAACCTCAGGCTGCTCGTAAGGCCCAACCTACCCTGCCCCCTTATATTTTGTCATTAAATTAGGTTGTTTGGGCCTTACGAGGAGTTATGCTTATAGTATATACACAATAGAAAGACAGGAAACCCATTGAAAAGATGTCTTTGAAAGGATAACTTGGTCAGGACAGCTGGAAAAACATAAACTAGACAGGCAAGGAACAGGGAGAATTGCCCATTCTCCCTTGCCTTCCAATTCTCCGTCAAAGGAGGCCTTTGCCAAAGGGCACACACAGAGACTGAACTGATGTTAAACATGTTATGTACTCTAACTATCACTCTGAAATAAGGCTATAAATAAAATAAAAATGGTCGCACTAACACATGATCACATTGGATTAGATTGGAAAGAAAATTTGCAAGCCATTAATAATGCGATTTTATTGTACGTGCTGTTTACACCTTTATCAGTTTTGAATTTTATTTTATTTGAAAGGTACACGCGCATTTAACGTTACACGTTGTATATGGGGAAGTTTGAAAGTGACAGAACATTTGAAAATCGTTTGACTTGGTAAGGGCATGTGATGAGGTGGGAGGAAACGCATGTGACTAAACTAAACGAGTGATGAACATAAACGTTGATGGTTGGAGAGGGAGAGGCAGACCAAAGAAGAGATGAATGGATTATGTGAGGAATGATAATGAAAGAGAAAGGACTGAATGATAGTGTGACGGCTGTCACCAATGGGAGAACAAAACGTGCTGCGCCGACCCCAAGTAATAGTGATATGCGAGAGGGGCAAGAAGATGATGATGTACACACGGCTATATATCAATCTATACATTTCCAGTATAAGCTAACCTCTCATTGTACGGAAATCCTATACAATGCAAGATCAGCTTATACTGGAAATGTATAGCTTGATTATGTAGCCGTATTACTTACATGACGTAATTAAAAATAAGTATTACAAGGAAATACATGTATTGAACTGTTCCATTTTACCTGTTATGCTTTTACTGCACGTAGATCGTTACGCGTTACGTTTAATAAGACATTGAGAGATAGACAGAAGGCTTAGTAATAGTCCCTTTGGGTACGGAACCCTGCAAAAGAAGAGAAAAACAAAAGTTTTTTACAAAAAAAAAAACTACGAAAAGCAAACTGAAAAGCGAAAAATCCTTTTAGTCTGACTAAGTACCTAAATTAATGTAATTAATGAATTTTGAGGCGGCGCCCTACAAACAATCAACGAAGATCAATCAAGCTGCCATCATTTTACTTGTCGTATTTTTGTTTGTTTGGCGCCGACTCAAAATTAAATTGTATTATTCATTCAAAATGAATTATTACAAAACTCGAATTGTCAAAATCGGAATACTAAACTACTACTACTACACTACAATACTAATACTACAACTAATAATAAAAAAAAAAATACGTTTAATTAGCACCTCCTCCTTTTTTTCACTGGTTGATAAAAGAAAGACAGACAGACAGAAAGCTTTGTAAGACGTATACCAAAAGGTACCTTTGTTGCGGAATCTTGAAAAGAAAAGCGTCAAAAAATGTAACGTGTAAAGCGAAAGAAAGATAATACATTCATTTAGCACAGACTAAAAGGCGTTCTGCAAATAAAAAAAAACGAGTGTGCTTTTGACAAGACAACTGAAGTAAAACTTACAAATACTCGTAGTAATACCATACATATAATTATACTTACAATAGGCCTGCACTGTGTCTTAGATATACGAAACGCAAATGGGTATGAGAGAAAGAGATAAAGACAATGTGTGCTCGCTCTCTCTTGCCCCTACAGTAATATACGGAGCGTTACGAAACGTAACTCTCTCTTTCTATCTTCACTAACTAATATCTCCCTCTCAACTTCCACTGGCTCACTTCCGTAACGCTCTCGTTATACATTCACCAGCTTACTCCCCAAGTCAAGCAAGCCTAAAGAAGTTTTACTTCAAGAAGTGTAAAGCAATATAACGTTTACAGAGAAGACCAATCAGACGGTGAAACTGGACGCGTCGACGGTGGAGATCGAAGAGCGCGGAGTGAAGCTCCGCCTGACCGTGGTCGACACTCCCGGCTACGGAGACGCTATTGATAACACCGACTGTTTCCGGGTATGTTTACAATATAAATTACCAGCATTTGATTTTTTTTTTAAAGTATCCTATCCCACAGTGGCGAAAGCACCATATAACACAATTCCTACCGACTTCGCTTCGGAAGTTCGCATCAACAATTCTACCGCTATTGAAAAATGGCACAGTCAATAGTGTCTACTATTACACTACGGGTATTTAATTCACCATAACATTCAAACAGCAAAAACGCCTATTTCATTAGCAAATTGAGCTGAATTGAAATAACAAACAAGATAGTTTCGTCTGTGAAGTGATGCGTCTTTTTGGTTCTGCTACTTGACGATAGATGGTGATAAATTCACTAAAGAAAAGACTTACTTTTAAGTAAATTAATTAATTTTTGCTTTACTGTTATGAAAGTAAGTTAAAATCGTCTTCACTTCGGCTTCTCTCATACAAAAATTGGCACCTCGCTGCTGCTATCCCAGGTAAATCTATCCGTCTATCCGTGTGCAAAATTTTATCCAAATCCGTTTAGTGGTTAAGACGCGAAAAGGTAACAGGCAGAGTTACTTTTGCGTACCTATATACTGGTACATATAATAAGTATGGATTTTTGTTTCGTGCTCTGCTAATAACTTTGAAATGTTTTCCATGGACTTGCCATGCATTCTGTAGGGGACAAATGTCCCGCGACACCTGACTACTCCAGAGATGTTGCGCGAAGTCGCCCGTTTTTTCACATAGGTATGTATTGTCGTGGAAACCGACGAAAAATGTCGTGTTGAGGGACTTCGTGTGACTTCTGGAGACAAGAGTCGCGGGACAAATTTTATCGCCCGTGAATACCAGGGACGATAGTTTTATTAAAAAAAGTTTATTCTGTTCTCAAACTTCATGACAATTTATTTGATTAATCTATCGAAGGCTTGGCTTAAAACTTTCTGTAACATTGATGCCCGTTATGACCAAGACTACGCGATACTGAAATTAATGCCTATAAATGAAATCGCAGTTGGATTTCCAACTTTTGACGCTGACCCGAGCGTTGTAATCCCAACGTCTTAGGTGTCGTCTAGTGTTAGAAAAAAGAGCTTGAGTAACAACGCCTGTGATGTGTCGCCCGGGTGCGAATGGGAGAGCTAGGGCATTTCTGCTGTACGAAATATCTTCATAAATAATCATTTGCTCCTGTATGAGAAATTCCTACACTGCGATGCTGCCTCTGAGTAGCTCGTGGCTAAGTACAGCCGCGTGAGTCGATCTATGAGGTTAAGCTACGCATACCTGGGTTGGTCCGTGAATGGATGACCATCTTGACGTATTGAGACTCCTCCGTGCCTCGGAAAGCACGTTAAGCCGTTGGTCCCTGCTGTCATTCGCGGATCTTTGACAGTCGTTACGGGTCGTCAGAAGTCTGAAAGTCTGACAACCAGTCTTACCAAGGTGTATCGTATTACCTAGTTACTGGGTTGTGGAGGTCAGATAGGCAGTCGTTCCATGTAAAATTGTATGGTTCAGCTGCATCCGGTCAGACTGGAAGCCGACCCCAACATAGTTGGGAAAAGGCGGGCAGATTGATTGACTCCCGATGTTGTCTCTGATCCCTCCGTAATTATTTCTTGCAGACAATACCATCAACCAACACTACGGTAAAAAAAAATAGAACGATGCATTCTATTCTTGGCGGGAAAGTGAAGCGTCATGTTCAGCAGTTTGTTTAATTTTCCAAAATTTGTGTTTAGCCGAATATTTATGTGTAATAATGGTGGATTATGAGGGCGGCACTGAAAATTTCGGCAATCAAGGAAGTGACACAACATTACTATTTGAAAATGTATTTTTTGCTTTTCGAAGTATTCTCCGCGAAATTTGACACATTTTTCCATACGATGGAACCAATCATTGAAGCAACCATTCCATTCGGAAGTTGGGGTCTCCAAAGTGGCCGTTTTGTAGGCGTCCACAGCTTCTTCAGGTGATGAAAATCTCTGTCCACACAATTTATTCTTTATTTTACGGAAAGTATAGAAATCATTAGGGCTTAGGTCGGGGCTGTACGGCGGATGGTCTAATAATTCTATGTTTTCTTGCTCTAAAAACTCTTTTGTTCTGTGCGCGGTGTGAGAACTCGCATTGTCGTGATGGAGGATGATGCGGCGGTTGCAGTTCTCTTTACGGAGTTCAGAAACGACCTGTGGCAAACAAATGCTAGCATACCATTCTGCATTAACCGTTCTTTGTCCCTCAAGAGGAATAGTCGTAACATGGCCGGTTTTGGAGACAAACGTGGCCACCATTTTTTTTGCAACACTCCGTGAACGAACAATTTTTGTTGGCTTTAACTCATTTTCGAACACCCAAACTAGTGACTGGTTTTTTGTTTCGGGTTCGTACGCGTATATCCAGGATTCGTCACCTGATACAATGTTGTATACAGCATTTGAGGATCCTGCGTGGAATCTTTCGAGAGTTCGGACGCACCAAGTAACGCGAGCCGCTTTTTGCTCTTCACAGAGCGAATGCGGTATCCATCGGGAAAACAACTTTTTTACACCTAATTGTTCATGCAAGATTATTTGTATTTGACTCATGCCAATGTCTAAAGTTGCCTGAATTTCGCGGTATGTCACATGTCGATCTTCCTCAATCAGCTTACGCACAGCATCAACGTTTTCTTGGGTGACTGCAGTTTTTGGACGACCTTGACGGGGATCATCACTGAGCTTGACACGTCCACGTTGAAATTCAGCAAACCAGCGATAAATTGTGGTTTTGGATGGGGCTTCATCACCAAATGCAGAAATCATCCGGTCACCACACTGTTTTTGTGTTAATGGTTTAACACAAAAACAGTGTGGTGACCGGATGTCTTCGAAAGTCATAATAAATCATCGCTCTTGAATTTTCTCGAGTCAATTCCATTTTCTCAACGACTAAACAAGTTTGACAAAACCTTGTGACAAGACCGAGAATCTTTTTTTAAATAAATAAATGGTATTCGATTTTTAAAACCAAGGAGTTTTCAATTAAAAAGATTTTAATATGACAGGAACAGTGGAAATATTCCATTCCCGATACTTTTAGTGCAGCCCTCGTATTAACCATTAAGTTTTTGTGAACGTGTGTTTAGGCAAATTGAAACAAAACAGTGCAACTTCGCTTCAATTTCTCTCAAGAAGTCCGCGTGAGGTCTCAGTAAAGTGCCACATCTTTACTGAAACTCAAGGGGAGCGGGCGGGGATATCATCATCATGCATTGAATAAAATTAATTTCATCAAAAATTTCATTTCAACAAGTTTTGTAACTAAATAAAGACTTGGCTAAAAGGTCCCAGCAACTAGGCCATTAAAATAATATATAAAAAAAAAAAACGATGCGTTCTGATTTTCGATGTAATATGGTGCATTCTTTGACGTACTGCGCTCGATCTAAATAACGCGGCGGAAATGCCGCAGTGGAGTTACTGCGCACCACTTTCATAGTTTAAGGTCGAGGATACTATCACGTATTTAGAATGAATGAATGTAGGCAGACAAACTTATAGGTCAATAGAAATGCAGGGTCACCTATTTATTTCTTGGTAGTATCTCATAATTATGCCGAATCAGGTTCTACTGCGACGAAAAATTGGAAAAGTTTCCCGGAAAATATTGAAATTCTGGAAAAAAAATGAACGTACTTTTTTGTAGGAATTTTTAAAATTTGGACTCAGCGTCTGTCGGATCAACTAGTCTATAATAACTATACCTACAGCCGAAATCAAAAATCTTGTATCTTATTCTACCCTTCATACTGAACAACTTTCTTTAAGGCGACGATAACCGACTTTTAATGATTTTATACTGAAGATCACGTCTAAAACGAGTTGCGTTGATGATTTGAAAAAAAAAAATGTTAAATTAGAGCATTTTCTCAATAACTTAATATGTGAATATTTTAGATTATGTTTATATTACATAGTGAAATTAATTTGTAAAGTTATGTCTAACACGGATAAAAAACTGAGAATGGCGGAAAATCTACCAAGCGTATTTTTCTGAAACCTTCACCATTTTAAAGATAATTTAACTATTGATTTTTTAGTATACGCGTTTTATTAAAATACCTTGTGTTTTGTATAATAAATTAATAATGCGTCAAATTGGGGACAGCGCTCCATGATGGGCGAGTTCTATTACTAGCTGAACGTACGACGCGTTGCGTGAGCTTAGTACAGAACACGCAAGCTAACCACTCAAGGTCACTGGCATTTATCTGCGTCTTAAGTAATCCAATTAATAAAATACAATATAAACGTTTCATACTTGTCTGTTTTTGTTTGTATAGAAGTTACTTTTTTCACGAATCTTATCACACAAGGAAAGATTTAGAATCAACCCTTAACGATTATAGGTGACTAAATAAATACCCTTTAAGTACTTACATCCCCCAATCGTTGAGCTAAAAAATCCTCACAGTTTCTTCCAAAAAGTTAATAAATTCTGGTACAGGACATTCTTCTCATATCCAAGAACATGTGTACGTAATTATAGGCGAAAATGTGTAAAAACGTTTGTTTGTTTATAGTCTATAATTCAATACATCGACGAACAATTCGAGCGTTTCCTGCGTGACGAGAGCGGCCTCAACCGACGTAACATTGTGGATAACCGTATACATTGCTGTTTTTACTTCATATCGCCGTTCGGACATGGGTAATTATTTAATTTTAATTAATTTTCTATTTACTTTTAGAACTTTAAGAAAGAAAAAAGAAAAATATATTTATTTGTCACAAACACGTGCATACAATAATATACAAGGTCAAATTAAATTAGTTAGCGAAACTCACCAGACTTTTAAAAAAATCACTAAGTATAGCTATATGCATTGAAAATAATGTTTTAACACAATGTAGACTGAGCTACACTTTCATACAAAAATTCTTAAAACTGCGTAAAGGAGAATGCCAAGGTTTCCTACAAGACCCGACCAGAATCGACAAAGATAAACTATATTTCATAAAAAAGGAAAATAATTATAGAATTTTATAGTATATTTCGTTTTCCATTAGAAGTAAACCAAGAAAAGTTGTTTTAGTTCTTTAGAGTTGACCACTTAACGATAACATGAAATGAACTATTAAATGATTAGTTAAATTAATGACTTTTAGCACATTATCCTCGCATATATGTTTTTATAGTAAAAATATAGACATAGCATACCTACATTGTTTTAGAATATATGAAAAAAAAAACCACATGTATACTTTTCTATTATCAATTATCATTATTATAGAAAGTCTGTCGGACGCTACATGATTCGAGCCGATTCTTGGCATCGTCCTTTGCATTACAAAACGTTATCTTTTACCTGCCAGGTTGAAACCTCTGGACATCGAGTTCATGAAGCAACTGCACAACAAAGTGAATATCGTGCCTGTCATCGCTAAAGCCGACTGTCTCACTAAGAAGGAAGTGCAGAGGTTGAAGACCAGGGTAAGTAGAACTGAGCAACATACCATCACGCCTGTATTCCCTGAGGGAATAGGCAGAAGTGTGTACTACTGTCGACTTGTGAAAAACTTACAAACATAGAACCATGTCATATTATACGATGCAAATGACGACGATAAAAATGTGATGCGTTAACTTACTGTTGCAGTTCGTCACATTAATTAAACTCGTTCGAGTTTAACGAATGTGACGAAGTCCAAAGGTAAGTTTTTGTAAAGTATATTTCGCCAGTTATGTTAAAAAGTCCCATGAGATACGGGGCTAGCCTATTGCCTTTAATCGGGCACATATCCGGACTGGATGCTATTAAGAAACCCTAAGAAATAAATAAACGAAGAGACTTATTACAGTAGACAACATTACATTACGTCATTGGAGGCTAAATTGCTGCCGCCATGTGGAGTCACCATTGTATTAAGAAACTCTATAGTTGAATTCAGAATCTGAGATAATTGTCAAGTTTTGGAACAACAAATGATAAAGTTCTAATTCAATTTGATCTTTCAAAATCAATTTAGAATACATATAGTTGAGTAAGTAGGCGATGGAATGCAAATCCTCGGAGATTAAGAATTGAAGTATAACTGAACTTAATTATTATTTGAAAAGATTTTCAGCACTTTAGATTTTTTTTACAGATTTTTTTATAATAAAATGTAGAAGTAATTTTATTCTAAAGGTTATGGAAGAAATTGAGCGCGAGGGAATCAAGATATACCCTCTTCCTGATTGTGACAGCGACGAAGATGAAGATTATAAAGAACAGGTAGGTTACTATTTTTTTTTTTTAAAAACGTTGCCCCACACTAGGAATTTCTCTTGTATTGTGGGTGCGTTTACAAACATTTAAATTCACATACACAAACAGCCAGACCCGGAACAACTACTTGTAGGTCATACAAATATTTGTTCCGTGCGGGAATCGAACCAGCGACACGCAGCGCAGCAGTTAATGGCTTAACTAACTGCGCCAACCGTGCCGTCTGCGCCAACCGTGCCGTCACTATAGACTACGTATAAGGACTATTTTTATTGATTTCTATCTAGTCACTAGATTAATGCAAACCTGCTTTTCAAATGACACGTTTCTTGTTTTTTCTCAAAAATATTTAAAGTCCGCTTGCACCTGAAATAACTAAATGCACTAAACATATTTAAAACATCATCATTCTGCCTCTGTCATCTAGAAACAGAACAATGTTTTAAATTCGTTTAGCTTTATGCCTAGCAGAAAATAAAGCCATGAATTTTCATTATGTGTCACCGCTAAAAAGTTTATTAAGAGATATGCGCCGGCGCATCTCTGCTTGTGGAAGCGTTCGGGGCTCTAGCGTACGTTTCTGTCGAATTCAATCATTAAAAAAAACCGGCCAAGTGCGAGTCGGACTACCGAAAGACCGGTCGAAAGATTGTCGTGTTTCTGTTGACGTCGCCACGTCGTGTCGCAATCGCCACGGAAACGTCCATATACGGAATGTGTGAGCTCTCTGTTGTCAGTGTGGACACTTTTTTCGCTTTGCATTTATAATATTAGTAGGATTTTGACCTAATTGTGACCACATGTAGGAACACTGAGTCACTCTCTCGATCAGTATGCATCTGTCTTATCACAACTTGGTGAGCTCATTCGGAATGACTGTGAAATAGATAGGAAATTGACTCACATTTACTGCTTTATTTTTAGGTAAATTCAACCGCACGTCCGACTTTATGAAAGGAGGTTATGCGTTCCGCGAATGTTTTTGTACCATGTATTTATACCGGTTTCTCTGTGGGTACTGGGGGCCTAAAATGGACACTTTGGCAGAATCATAATTATGATAATTTTATGGATTTTATTAAAATTCGTAAAATGATCATAAACTGACAATTCATAATAATTATGATCTGCGTACAATTCATATCCCGCAATTCATCTGTTTGACAGCTGCTATTTGACATTCGGCTTCAGCAATTCATAATTTGTGGACTATTTTACGAATCTCCATACAAAACTGTCAAGCAGATGAATTGCGGGATATGAATTGTACACAGATCATATTATGAATTTTCATCAGGTAGAAGACGACCGCGCCGTGGTCCCATATCAATTTTATTACCTTTGCTTGTGTAGTTTTTGAGTAAGCTTCAATAAGACGTATTTAAACCACTTTGTGTATGTTGATGTTAATAAGCGAGCTTCCTCTACAAAATGAAAAAAAGAATAACGTAAATCGGCCCAGTTATTACGGAGGAATCGGTGTACAAACATGAAGAAAAACAAAACCGCCCAAGTGCGTGTTTGAGTACGCACAATAAAGGGTTCCGTAGTTGGGATGAATCCCAAAAAAAAACTTAACATTGTATTTGAACGACATGTTCCTTCATACATTGCAACTGCAAATCTAAGTTTGTACACACAGTATTGAGTAATTTACCATGTTATTTCAAGACCATAGACTTCTTTTTGGTTTTCTTTAATCTATAAGTAAATAACGATTTGTTGTAATTTTCAAAATTTTATGTTCAGTAGTTTCGGAGATATGGTAATGTTTTATCTATTTTCTTAAATTACTTTAAAAGTATTTAATTTAAAAAATATATTTAAAATCCTAACAACTATAGCCCTTGCGTTTATTATGCCTCACGGTGCCGTTTACAAAACGTTTTTTAAACGTCTGCCCTTCATCAGGTGTATCTGTCAAATTTCATAACAATCGGTTCAGTGGTTTAGGCGCGTGAAAAAGTTACAGATGAAATTACTTTCGCATTTATATTATTAGTATGTATATTATGCATTGTAGCACGAGTTTCCTCAGTGAACTAAACCTTTTATTCGTCAACTAGGTCCGTCAATTAAAAGCAGCAGTTCCTTTTGCGGTGTGCGGCGCGGGACAACAGCTGGAGGTGCGCGGGCGCCGAGTGCGCGGCCGCCTGTACCCCTGGGGGGTCGTTGAGGTCGAGAACCCCGAGCACTGCGACTTTATCAAGCTCAGGACTATGCTCATGTGAGTTCTACCGTCTCATAACTATTTCATTAATTTTACAGTCCACTTTTACCGATCAATCTGCCTAGCCTTTTCCCAACTATGTTGGGGTCGTATTTTACATGGAGCGACTGCCTATCTGACCTCCTCCACCCAGTTACTGGGTAGCACAATACCCCTTGGTAAGACTGGTTTGTCAGACCTCAATGCTTCTAACGACCCACACTGTTGTAATCTGTATTTACAAATAAAGACTATTTATTGATTGATGATACTTTGACTTTGAGCTGGCCCAGTATAGTACGGAGTTTTATTAGAATAAGACGCGGGCTTGTAAAGGTGCATCCACACCGAAGCTTCTTTTTGTGGAGCAACGTTTGCAAGTGTTAGTGGGAAACAACGGCTAGCAAAAATATTTATTAAACTTACTTACAAAGTTAGTGTTTTAGCATGTTGCAAAATTGTTGCTCTACAAAAAAATTACTTAAGAGGGCCGCGATGGCTGCGTAGTTCATACAAACGTAATACCAAAATATTTTTTAAATCAAACATATTCTTAAGGTTGTGTGTCTTTATTCCGATTGGAATACAGAATATCTAGGTTCCCAAATATATATTTTGAATGGACACTGATTTAAACAAGAGTTGAATAATAGAATATGTTTGATTTACAAATTATTTTGGTATTACGTTTGTGTGAACTACACATGCTACGCCGGCCCCTTAACTGGTTATGTTACCACAGCCATGCGGCCTACTGTACAGATAAGTTAACCCATTTTTAACATTTATTAGTATTGTGATTCACTACACGTACACGTAATGAATGCTAGCAAACAATGAAGTCATGACAAACGGTAAATAACGGAATAACTTTCCTACTTAGGCTGTTGGCGTTTTTAAAATTATTACTACACAGCAGAGAAAGAAAGAAAGAAAAAAAAAAGGATTCGGGACACGCACAAGAAATACAAATATAGCATTTAAAACAGAGAGAGAGTTTAGCAGAGATGCTATGGTTATTATATTTCGGATCTAGATACGGATATGGATATAGGAATAAAATTATATCGGTTTCGGATATGTAATTATTTCGGATTATCCTTTAGTTTCGGTTACGGATATTAGATTGAAGTAAAATATAAACACAAATAGTATGTAATCATTTGGTTCTATTTATAGGTTTTATCTAGTCTAGGTTATCATTTGGTACTATAATTTTTTTTTTTTTTTTTTTTTTTTTAATTAGTCATTTATGTAAGTAATTTATTAGAGATGTTATACAAAACTATCCGAAACTTGTGAACCGGTTACGGTTACAGATATATTATTATTTCGTATATGAGATAGTTTCGGTTACGGTTACGGAGCTCCATAACATCCCTGCTACACAGTAACAATTTGACCGATATTTACAGCGACTGTACAGATAAAAATTTGACATGCTAATAAACTAATATAGAATAGCATACTCTTTATTATGGACACCAATAAAAATTTGATAGAACGTTTCATGCATCTTTTGCTACTCTTATGCCCGTTTTCACTAACACCAGGTGACACTTAAATGTTTTCATGCAGTCGTCGCCTAGTGTAAGTGAAAACGGGTATTAGCACAGAAACCAATAATTTAGGTGCAGGAGGACCCTTTAGCCATTGACAAGAATTATAGACCCAAAACTGGGCGCAACATAATACGGATGATGTTTTTTTACCGTCTTGAAAAAAATAGGGTATATTAGGTGAACGGAGTAGAAGCCTATGGCGTAGTCCTTTTTTTAGGGTTCCGTAGTAAACAAGGAACCCTTATAGTTTCGCCATGTCCGTCTGTCTGTCTGTCTGTCTGTCTGTCTGTCTGTCTGTCCGTCCGTCCGTATGTCCCCAACTTAGCTCAGAGACGCTTAGTCCTAGAAAGCTGTAATTTGGCATGGGTATACATATTAATCATGCCGAAAAATTTAATAATATAAGCATTACCATATTTTCTATCCTTTCTTTCTTTTTAGGGTTCCGTAGTAAACAAGGAACCCTTATACACTCGGCGTCACAAAAATCGCACCTCTTTAAGAATTCCCTTCAAAGTCATTTTAACCCTATTAATCAATGGTAGACATATGACTGTAAGGTATCATTGGAAAGGCAATTCATTTAAATTTCAGAATAAATCAATGGATTTGGTTTTTTGTTTACCAGGGAATAAAAAAAAGCAAGCAAATGCAAATGATTAAAAAGTTAAATTTTATTTTATCAGCAAAAATTACAAAGAAGTCCTTAAAAACAACTTAAAACCTAGTGTTACCCCCTCTAGCCCTGATGACTGCTTCCATGCGTCCTCTCATGGACCGAATTAATGTGACAACAGTCTCTTGAGGAATGTTGTCCCATTCTGCAACGACGGCATCTTGGAGGTCTTGGAGAATGGTAGGGGCAGGATCACGTGCCCGTACTCGCCGTTTCAGTTCATCCCAAAGATGCTCAATAGGGTTCAGGTCTGGACTTCGCGCCGGCCAGCGCATAACAGGGATTCCAACTTCTTGCAGGTAGTCTCTTACAATTAAAGCGGTGTGACAGCGGGCGTTATCGTGCATTAACGTGAACCCACTGCCAACAAAACCAGCATAAGGGACAACCTGCTCCTCTAAGATCTCTGTTATGTACCGAGCAGCATTCAGCGACCCTTGCCCGCGAGCACTTCCAGCCCGAGAAACGCACACAAGGTTCGTTTTACCCTCGATTGACATGCCGCCCCAGAACATGCACGAGCCACCCCCGTATTACACTGTCTCTTGAATACAGGCTTGCGCGAATCGTTCCCCTTGCCTCCTATACACTCTTCGACGCCTGTCGTTGCAGAAAAGACACACCCTCGTCTCATCCGAGAAGAGCACAGCCCTCCATTGGTCTATTGTCCAATCCACATGGTCACGGGCAAATTGCAACCGGTCTCTCCTATGCTGTGCAGTTAATTTTGGCCCTGTAGCAGCCCTATGAGCTGCAATTTTCTTCTCCCGCATTCTTCTTCTATTCGTGGAGACGCTTACAGAAGTTCTGCGAGCTGATCGCAGTTGTTGTTGCAGCTCAACAGCATTGGAGAACCGATTACGTAAAGATGTCGAAACAATGAAGCGATCGTCTTTTTCGGATGTGCACCGTTGTCTTCCAGATCCACGTCTTCGGATATAGCCACCAGTCTCTTGGAAGCGTTGGAACACTCGTCGAACGGCAAAACGACTCAAGTTCAGTTGCCGAGCAACATCACATTGCCGCATCCCTGATTGCAGTAGTGCAATGACTTGAGCGGCTTCATCTGCAGTGGTATCCATCTTCTGGGGTATTTTTCTTGCTGTAGCTGTTCACGTGTGTTCACTTTAAAGGTTGAATAGCGAATGACTCACATTTTTTTTTTTTTTTTTTATGTATGGCATCTCGTAGCAGACCTAGAGAGGTCGTTGCTACTTAACCGGATATTCCTGTGGCTGCCCTAAGGTTTTTAATCTTAAAGCCTCCAGCCAGGGCGCAAATTATATATATTAAAACTAAACGACAGCGCACTAAGGGCACCCCCTGTGGGGTACGGACCTCGGCTCAGGGCGTCGTTGGGGGATCACAAAATTAGTAACAATTTGGGGACGGGCTGGATCAACATTTTGATCATGATTATTATCAGGGGATATTATATTTATTGCTACGGCGCTCTCAGCCTCTAACCGGGCGGCTGGCGCATCGACATTCAAGGGACGGGGGGGAGGACTTTTATTACCATTTACTCGGGAAGTTCGCGTGGTACCTCGGCGGCGAGGACGGAAGGTCGGTTTGTGTATTTTGTGCACTGTACTCGTGGCCCTATTGCTTTCCTGAAGGAGAGTGACGGGGTCATCCGGATCTAAGAGAGTGTGCCTCGGTCGGCGAGTATGACTAATGGCAGAAGGCCTGTAACTAGCGGCCTGCACAACCAAGGGGTTGCGATGACGTTCCGCGGATTCGAAAAAGCGCTTTGCAAGGCGCTTCATAAACTGTTTGATGGTAGGCATCTTAAGGTCTACGTGAAGTTGTTCGTTCCGAACGAACCAAGGAGCCTTCGTAATTCTACGGAGAAATCGGTTTTGAAGCGTCTGCATCTTATGAATGTGATATGACTTTGCGTGAGCGAAGACTACGCAGGCGTAAGTCATGATCGGTCGAATGCACGCGGTGTAAATACGCAATTTGCACTTAAGGGACAACTTGCTGCGCGGGTTGAGTACGGAGTGTAGTCGGCCGAGAGCAAAACTGGCGCGTGAGCGCACCTGTTTTAATGTGCTCGCCGAACGTCATGTGATGGTCTAAGACCACACCGAGATATTTGGCTCGTTTCTCCCAAGGGATAGGCTTGCCGAACATGGTGATCGGTTGGGGCAGGGCGGGTGATCGCCGGGGCCTACAGAATAGGACCCCCTGGCTCTTATCAGGGTTGACTTCAATCCTCCACTTCCTGAACCAGGCCGCGAGTCTGTTGACTTCGGCCTGAAGGATGCGGGCGATATTGTCTTGCCTGAGGCCGGAGTAGTAGATGGCCGTGTCGTCTGCGAACAGAGCTAACTGCGCCTTTCTACATTTGGGGATATCACTAGTGAATATAGTGAATATCAGCGGTGCCAGCACAGCGCCCTGAGGGACGCCTGCGCGGAGCGGATGGGGGGAGGATAGCGCACCCTCGATGCGATAGCGGAAGGTGCGGTCCGACAGAAAGTCTCGTAAGATGAGCACGAGACGATCGGGCACACCGAGTTTGTAGAGCTTATATATTAAGCCGTTGTGCCAGACTTTGTCGAACGCTTTCGCAATGTCGAAGAACACAGCACCCGTCATGAGCCCACGCTGGAAGCCAGCGCTTATATGCTCGACGATACGGTGGACCTGTTGTACGCACGAATGTTGGGATCTGAACCCGAACTGTTCGTTTGGGATGAGGCCCTTCGTCTCGGCATAGTCTCTGAGACGCTTATAAATAAGCCTCTCATAGACTTTGCCGAAGACGTTGAGCAGACTGATGGGTCGGTAACTGGAAGGTTCGGTCTTAGGTTTGCCGGGCTTCGGGATACCGATGACCGTGGCACTTTTCCAAGCTTGAGGAAAAATGTTGTTGCTAAGAGCGCCATTGAAGATGGTGGTCATTAGCATGATCAGGTGAGCGGGGAACAGCTGGAGCACCCTGTTGGTGATTCCGTCTGATCCGGGAGATTTACGGGTTTTCAGACCCTTGATAATGTCGTGCACTTCGTCTGGGGTGACGGGAGCCAGAGGACAATCAGGGTCTTCGACCGGAGGGAGACTCACATTTAACCCGGGTCGCCCGTTTTATACCCTTGTAGGGAGGTGCAATTAGTGGCCGTTGTAATGCGTATTTTGACAACGTTTTTTTTAACGTTACGTGCTAATGAGATCTGTTGTGTTTAGGAATTCTAACTGTTGTTAATTTAAAGGTCGTTAAACATACTTTCAATTGATACCAATATTAATAAGGTTTAATGTATTCGTTACTGGCGGGACATGTTTTAAACTTATTTTCGAAGAGGTGCGATTTTTGTGACGCCGAGTGTAGTTTCACCATGTCCGTCTGTCTGTCTGTCTGTCCCCAGCTTAGCTCAGAGACGCTTAGTCCTAGAAAGCTGTAATTTGGCATGGGTATACATATTAATCATGGCGAAAAAATTGTAAAATAAAATTATGAAAAACATTTTTTTTTAGGGTACCTCCCTTACACGTGAAATGGGGATGATATTTTTTTTCTCGTCTATTCCATGGGGTATCGTTGGATAGGCCGTTCAAAAATATTGTGGGTCTGTGAAAAACATTTTTCAATTCTGAGATCCGTTTGCGTAATATTAAGCTTTAAAGTGCTATTTTTTGTTAGAGTCAAGTGTCCCCCCCCCCCCCTGCCAGCTAAATGGTTAGTTTTGGATATGTGAAAAAATTCATGGCAATAGTATATATAACGAAATCAAAAGGAAAACTATCACAGCTAAGTAGGCTTCACAAGTTATCGAGTAATAGTCGACCAACTTAAATTTACAGTTGGAGAATTGACCGTAATGTATATCGATGTATGGGAGAGCATGTTTTTCAACTACAATGTTAAGTTTGTTTTTGGGATAAATTCATCCCAACTACGGAACCCTTCATTGTGCGTGGTCCGACATGCACTTGGCCGGTTTTTTTAATAATCGCGCGCGGACTTTTTGATCAATGAACTCGAAGCGCGATCCTATCCTTTGAAGCCGGCCGATAGTTACTAGCCGCGCATTTAGTAGGGTGCGTATGATTTATCAATTTCTTACTACGTTATAAAAAATAAAAACCGGCCAAGTGCGTGTCGGACCACGCACAATGAAGGGTTCCGTAGTTAGGATGAATTTATCCCAAACACAAACTTAACATTGTAGTTGAAAAACATGCTCTCCCATACATCGATATACGTTACGGTCAATTCTTCAACTGCAAATTTAAGTTGGTCGACTATTACTCATTAACTTGTAATACCTGCTTAGCTGTGATAGTTTTCCTTTTAATTTCGTTATATATACTACTGCCATGAATTTTTCACATATCCAAAACCAACCATTTGGAAAGCAGGGGGGGACAATTGACACTAACAAAAAATAACACTTTAAAGCTTAATATTACGCAAACGGATATCAGAATTGAAAAATGTCTCTCACAGACCCACAATATTTTTAAACGGCCTATCCAACGATATCCCACACCATGTATTAGATGAGAAAAAAAATATCATCCCCGTTTTATGTACAAGGGAGGTACCCTAAAAAAATGTTTTTCATGGTTTTATTTTACGAGTTTCTTGGCGGGATTAATATGTACACCCATGCCAAATTACAGCTTTCTAGGACTAAGCGTCTCCGAGCTAAGCCGGGGACAGACAGACGGACGGACGGACAGACAGACAGACAGACAGGCGCACATGGCGGAACTATAAGGGTTCCTTGTTTACTACGGAAACCTGAAAAGAAAAAAAAAATACTATGCCATAGAATTCTACTCCGTTCACCTAACCCTATATTTTTCAAGACGATAAAAAAAGTCATCCGGTATGTTATGCCCCTAGAGAAAATCGCGCGCTTTTATTGTGTTTCTCTTCTTCATCATCAGCCTAGCCTTTTCATAACAATGTTATGATCGGTTTCCAGTCTAATGCGGGCCACACATGTTACGATATACTTGCACAAAATTGGACTTGTACAGACGCCAGCACATCAAGCTACTACAATCGGTCAAATTAAAAAAAAAGATTTTTAACTTTATCGTTAGTGCATAAGGTTTTTAGGTTGATTGGGAAAATTTGACAGTTTCGGGTAGCTTGACCTGCTGGCGTATGTACAGACGCCAGCACATCAACCTACTGCAATCTGTCAAATTTCTTTAATAGATTTTCAACTTAATCCCTACAGTATAAGGTTCAAGGTTGATTGAGGAAATTTGACAGTTTCGGGTAGCTTGACCTGCTGGCGTCTGTACAAGTATACATTAATGTGTGTGGCATGAGTTATCACAAGTATCCGAGCCATTTGGTCTCACGCAGACTTGTGCAAGTCAAAATTTTCGCAAGTATATCGTTATATCGTAACGTGTATGGCTACCATAACCCGATACAGCTGAATACCAGTTATTAACATAGTGCGACTTCCTATCTGACCTCCACACCCTACTTACGGCCGAACCCAATAACTTATTTTCAGTTAAAGACAGATCGCTATTGATGATAGACAGTATAATTATATCTATGCTCGGATGGCGTCTCACAATCATTGATAAAGGCTATCTATCTAACGAAAACAATAAGTAGGTTTCTCTACTTCGCCCTCCCGTGCGTTCCATTACAAACCAACATCACTTTAAAAAACAACATGTGTAATTAGGGTTATATTAAAACTTCTTTGTTTCTTACTTCTAAATAAGTTACTGGATTAAGATATAATTCTGTAGAGCCATATTTGTTATGGGCGCGAATCAAAATACAACCTGTTACTGACCTGCAATTTGCAAAAAAAGTAATAAAATTTGAATTTCGCGGGCTACCTTAGCGCATTAAAGTATTTTTTTTTTATAACTTAAATTCATGTTAGAATGGTGCTTGCACGGGGGGTGCAAGTAAGGGGGAGGGGGTTAAATTTCTGTTATTTTTTGCCTAAGGCGCACCGTTTTCGAGATATTTGAATTTCATTTTTTTTTATTACCTTAAATAAAAAAAAACATTTATTATCATTATTGCAAGTACCAAAGAGTTCATGTTAGCTTGGCTACTTTACGTTTATCCCTGCAATTCTGGTAATAGCCAAATCTGCTAGCATTTTCATACAAAGAGATATCTGTTGTAGGCGATACACCCTCCCATCAGTAGATAGCGTGGGCCGGTATGATTCCTAGATTATTGGGACGTTAAAACCATCGATAGATATATTTTTATATCTCCAGTAGGCCGAAACTGGTGATATATAGATTATTGGGTTCGGCCGTTAGTGGATATCACGATACTCCTTGGTTAAACTGGTTGTCAGCCTTTCGAAAAATAATTATTTTTATTAATAAAATAAAATAAATAAATAACATTTAATAATTTTTCTGACATTGATTTTACATTCTGTAATTACCTAAACTCACACACCGACTTATTATTATTTATTTTTTTAGGAAAACATGCTTTTACGATGTTTGTAAATATGTGAGCACCATGTATCTAGCTCATAATTAAATTATTTTTCATTGCTTCATTTTTAATTCTTTTTACATTTTGTGGTATAGGAATTTAATTTTATTCTAGGTGCATCGTCTTTACATTTATTCTTATATTATTAATGTACTTAAACAAAATATTGTAAAACATTTTTAAAAGAGTAACGGCGGAGTTTCTTGCCCATTTTTCTCCATACGAAACTACCTTTTGGAAGGGGCAACTAGAATCTAGTCTATTTTTTTTGTAAATTTTGACGTTTAAAAGTGCCTCATAGGTGCCTATTTGAAATAAATAATTTGATTTTGACTTTGAAATGTGAGTGTACTATATATACAATCGAGAGATTACAGGCTTGATGTTATGTTATGCGGAGCGTTGTCTCTGTCACCCATACCTGTCTCTTTCTAGTTTCACGTCTACATCTGGGTACTTTATCCTGGCTATTGTTTACAGTACCCACATGCAAGATCTGCAAGAGGTGACTCAAGAGGTCCACTACGAGAACTACAGGTCCGAGCGACTGGCGCGCAGCGGGCAAGTACCCAAGCGACACACGTGAGTATACACTTTGCAGGATTTACTTTAACAAGTGGAATGGATGTCTTTTGAGATATAATCAAATCAAAAGTCATTTATTCAAATTAGGCTGAGAATCAGCACTTTTCGAACGTCCACCCTTCACCACTTCCTAGTGCTTTAGCTGGGAAGAAGGAGTGGCGCAACAAACAGCACAGCTGTCTGTTCGCATAAAAAACTTGAATCTATACAATACCATGTAAAAAAAAAATTGCATTACGCAACACAAAACGTTAAATTAAATTATTTGCCTAGCACACACCATTATACAAATATATATATATATATATAATAATCGTCGAAACTATACTCTAGCAGAAATAACGTAAACAAAACGTATCTAAATAAAAGCCTCCAGGCATAATGGGCGTGCCCGCTTAAATAAAGCTACAGCTGTAACTCGAAGTAACAAATGATAAACTAGCACCATCGAGGTAAAATAAAAAAAATATAAAGCCTGGGAATCCGCGGGTCTAGAGTGAATAGTTAACTTCTAGGTCAGCGTGTACCTTGGTTGACCGCATAATGGCTGAGAGCAATCAAAAGCTAGCCAAACAAAGTACCCCCGCCGCGTATGTCTGTCTGAACGCGATAAACTCAAAAACTACTGAACGGATTTTCAAACGGTTTTCATAAAAGGACGGAGTGATTCATGAGGAAGGTTCAGGTGTATAATTCATTATGGTTTTGTGTAAATTGGCTAGAATATAACTATTATTGTTGAAGAGAAGAAAAAAGAGTGGAACTCTCTACCTGCGTCTGTGTTTCCGAACGCATACAACCCTAGTCTCTTCAAAGTTAGAGTGAACAGGCTCCTTCTGGGTAAGCTCACTCCATCGTCGACTTTGTCTCTGTCACTTCTGACCTAGACTAAGGTCAAGAGCAAACCCATCCCAAATAAAAAAAAAGTCGGAAAAATCGTGCTGACTGGGAGTTTTACTGCCGTGTGCCGCGTAAACCGTAAGAGATACATAAAATTCATATTTTACAGGATTGTACAGACGGCTACATATCAAGCTATACATTTCCATTATAAGCTAATCTCGCATTGTATACGATTTCCGTACAGTGCGAGATCATCGTAAACTGGAATTGAATAGCTTGATGTGTAGCCGTGTGTACATCTTAAAAAGTTCAACAAAAAAGTCCTCGATAGCATAATTATGTCTATCTTCTAAGGATGACCCACAGCAACCATTTCGACCAGTAAATTATTAATGCTTATCCAATAAAATATGTTATTTAAATTGGGCATTTAATTTAGATTGGAATATGCCTTGACATCATATCATTTAACTGAAATTATAAAAGATATCACAGATTTAAAATTAAATTACGCGTTACAAAATAATTATGATTGACGGCGGCGCGGGAGTCAATAACCTTTTCCTCTGCTCTTTCATACTATACTATGTTCGCGATTTAATTTCCAAACATGGAAACAAATATGAGGTTTTGGAAAAACAACTTTAATACCCACATAAAGTTCAGTCTGCGCTACAACTTCAAACATTTTTACTACTTTATCGATAGTACTACTAGTTATTCTGAAATCAACTTAATTTATACTTGGAAATAACATCAACTGGCAACAAGGACTTGTAAAGACTTTTAATTCGTGACAATACGAAAGTAGGAAAAATTAAATTGGACGAGTACTGTGTGGGTACCTAAAAAGTATTTCTATGTCTAGCAGTTGACTACTGAAACTTGTAAACCCTTTAAGACGCAGATATATGCCAGTGACCTTGAGTGGTTAGCTTGCGTGTTCTGTACTGAGCTCACGCAACGTGTCGTACGTTCAGCCAGTAATAGGACTCGCCCATCAAGGAGCGCTGTCTCCAATTTGACGCATTATTAATTTATTATACACAAAACAAAAGGTATTTTAATAAAACGCGTATACTAAAAGATCAATAATGAAATTATCTTTAAATTGGTGAAGGTTTCAGAAAAATACGCTTGGTAGATTTTGCGCCATTCTCAGTTTTTTATCCCCGTTAGACATAACTTTACAAATTAATTTCACTATGTAATATAAACATAATCTAAAATATTCACATAAGTAATTGAGAAAATGTTCTAATTTATCATATTTTTTTTTTCAAATCATTAACACTACTCGTTTAGACGTGATCTCAGTATAAAATCATTAAAAGTCGGTTATCGTCCCCTTAAGGCGCTGACAAGAGGCAAATTATGTAATGAAAAGTAGGCTTGTCTTTAACAAAAAAATTGCCAAATCTGTATAGTTTGTAGTAGCGGAAAAAATATATGATAATTATTTTTGAACATATTTCTCAGAACTTGGTTGTTACCAAAACACGTTTAGAAAAAAAAAATCGATACAAATTAACGATAAACTAAACCTTTCTTTGAGTTTCAATCCCAAATATCTGTATTAAATATCAACGTACGGTTGGTATTTAATTAATAACAAGAACCTCTTATTTGTATGCAGAACTTGATTGTTTTTTATTTACGATTACTCAACTCATTTTTTTTTGTTAATAAATAATTGCTTCATATTTTGCAATGAATTGCAAGCGTTGTGTCATCGCGCTTCTCTTTCTTTGTATGCAGTCTGACAGTGACAGCGGTTTACCTGTTGTCAGCGTCTTAACAGAAAACCAAACGCAATCGATACTCAACTGTACATTTTCTGTAACTTATGCGGGGTAGTACTCGGCTTATTTATACGTAATACTTTTACTCCAAGATAAAGATGTGATCTACACATACGAACTACGCATGACTCTGACGTCACGCAAAATCCTGCATCGCGCAAGCAGAGTTTACGGCGCAACTAGCATATAGCGTGCCGCTTTAGATTAGATTAGAATAGAATAAAAAAATCAGCATCGCAATAAGAACCATAAGAATAAGAAATACTTATAAAGAAAAAAATATAATACAAATCTCATGTCGTGCGTAAAAATATTATGGTTGTTAGAGAGTAATTCACACACACACACACCTCACACAGACCTCCGTACTAGTAATAACTGTATCACAGTAGGTCAGCCTTCCTCGTTTTCCAATAATCTTAATCACACACTTAACAGCACTTCATAGTGAATAGAATATATTTATTATAAAACATGAAATAATATGTGCAAGGTCTTAAAATAACAGCTGGCGACATTAATTTAACCCACGTACCTATACGGTTTTGCTTTTGCGTTTTATGAAGATATTTTAATTTCATTAAAAGTTATTATTTATATATTTGTTTACATTTTTCTAAAATAGCATCTTGGAGCAACCTGTACTTAAAGAACTGTAGCGCAGAGGTCATTTTCCGGGGTCACGGATCATAACAACGCCTTAATGAAATTAAAACGAATAACGTGCAAGGAGTAGGCGAATTGAAGGAAGGAGACAGCCTTATTATTTAGTTTGATTGAAAAATTTAATTTTTATATTTATAATTATTTTATCTTATTATAATTTTTGTGATTACTGGCCGTTATCCCTACCGGTGTGTTAAATTAAAGTCGCCATTGCAGCGACACGTTGTATATACAACATCCCGATTTCAACCGTCCCCTTTTCTATGAAAGATGAGTGAACTTTACACCCAGTTCCTCATACCTCTAAACTGGTGACCCCGACGTGATTATAGATAAACTCCTCATCCATCCATAATTAGTATAAAATTCATCCCAAACGCCTGAAGTCAGCATGTTTATCAAAACAAATCTCACTATCTCGCCAGTGTTTTACTCAGATGCTTGACAATTTACATGCATGAATGATTCGAATTACTACTGTATGAAAAAGGAATGCAATGCGGAGAAAGTAAACCAAGCAATTGTGTAAACGATGTTAGTCGAAGCACCATTCCTTGGAATTAGCGTGCGTTATACTACCAGCTATTTGGTATACAGGCAAAAATATTCATCTGTCCACTACACTGCTAATATTCGTTATTATTGTGTGCGTTATATTTTTTTTTTGCATTACTTAATCGAACCTCTAATAATCCCCTTTTTCCGCTCCTAAAAATATTATTGAACACTCTATTATAATGATTGCGCCTCTTATTGTGAACCTCAAATTCCTAGTTTGCGGTTCTAAATAACCGAGTAACTGCGACCAACTTGGATGTCCAGAATTTTAAAAAAGAGGCTCAATTATTTAAAAAAAAAATGTGCTTCATAAGAAGTGCTAAAAGATTTAAGAGGTTCATTAATTTAAAAAAAGTATTCATCATTAGAAGCGCAAAAAGTTTCTAGAGGACCCGTAAAATATTTCCCATTTAGTTATCTTATGGCATACTTAAAAGAGTGATGTAAAAGAATTGACTACACTTGAATCGAACATAAAAGTAGTCTCAAATTAGCTGCCTGTATTCCAAATAGCTTGTTCGACTGTACATTGTTCCTGAGTACATTGTTGTTGTTCTCTTCTTGCATTAATTTGACTGCTAATTGAGTTAAATTGGTGCCAAGGTGCTGATGTAACTGTAAAGTATCCATGTCTTGTCTGCGGAAATTGTGTGAGATGTTGAAAATGTAGATCTTCTACAATATTGCGTAGGAAAATCACGGACAACGTATTTATTTATTAAAATAAGCTGCCCAGTTATGCATCGAGTAATAAATCTTAAGCTCATTCTTTGGAATAAACTGCCTTGTTTCGAATATTTTTTTTTGTCATGTCCAACTCTGTAGGAGCTTTATGCCCGCTTTCGCCAACATTAGGCGATACTTAAATAAATACTGAAATAAAAGCGTGCAGTTGGATTTTCAACTTTCGGTGGTTAGCCGAGCGTTGAAATTACTACAGCGCAGTTTTATGTAGTTTTCGCCTTGTGTAAGTGAAAACGGGAATTAGCCCAGATGAAGACTGCATAAGCAGTGTCATAGAATAAAGAAAACTTAATTCTATGGCAGAGTTCCTTGATTGTTATAAACAAACACATTCCCCTCCATTGGTTGTGCAAAAAAAGACCTTTTGTTCTACTGTAAAAGTATTTGTTTACTATATCCTACTTTCTGTTGTCCTATTTGTACAATAAAGAATACTCTATTTATCTATAGGTCAACTGAGAGCGGAATCAGCGAGGTTGACTCCAACGGAATGATGAACGGATCTGAAGCCACGGGCGACCGCGATCGCGTGCTCCGTGAAAAGGTAAGTCCATACTGAAAAAAAAACGAGTGTGCTTAAGACTACACGACTGAAGTAAAACAGAAATCACCGTCCGCTAGCAAAAGAAGTTTTAATTCAAAAAAGCTGCGGTCTTGTGAGTGTATCAACAGCCAGAGTGAATTTAAAAAAATACCTATTATGCGGCCCGCGGCGGTGACGCGGTGTGTTCCATGTTTAAAATTTAAACAACTTCCGTTCGCCTCTTTCCGTAACGCTCTCGTCACGCATTCACCAGCTTACTCCCCAAGGCAACCGTGCGTAAAGAAGTTTTAATTCAAAAAGTTAAACAGAGCTACGGCTTGTCTATTCTTGTTTAATGTGGATAACTATCCGAGTTAAAAGGCTTAGGCTACACCATCAAACTCAAAACATTTATTTAAATTAAACCATTTACAGGCACTTTTGAACTGGCGGTCAGTCAGTCAGAAAATTGAAGCTAGTTGCTCGGTCCAAACAGTAGGTTCATATGGAGAAGAACGGGCAACAAACTCCGTGGACACTCTATAACATCTTAATAAATTACAATTATTAAGGTTACATCATTCATTTTTGATGCACCATAAAAGAGGTCCAGAGCAAACATAAAAACAACTTAACCGGTTAAGGCCCGCCGACGCACCAGTGCGTCAGTGTCCCCAACCGTCAAGTCCCACCGACGGCCCAAACTGCTTAAACAAAGGATGTTGTGACACTTTCTTTGTGTACATTGGCAGCAGGGGCAATAAATCTGGCGGCCATTAAGATAAGGACAGGTACTTGACTATGTCACAGGGCTCAGTCACAGGGCTTAATCGGTAGGGCAGTGGGCAGGTCACATTGCTCGCGAAACAGATGGCCGATGGGGCCGAAAGGTTCTGGGAGTGGCGAACGTAGTGGGTGGAAGACGTAGCGTTAAAAGGGCTCCCACAAGGTGGTCCGATGACTTGGTGAAGATCGCAGGAATCAGCTGAATGCGAGAAGCACAGAACCGGTCCAAGTGGCGGTGCTTGGGGGAGGCCTATATCCAGCAGTGGACGTCTTTCGGCTGAAATGATGATGATGTAGTGTTAAAATGTCAAAATCACAGATACATACACATAAGTTATATTGACCTTTACGACTAAGGCTGCCTGATCACGATTATAGTGCTTCGAACCTAAAATACTAATCCCTTTACTAAACCCGGACTAAATGTTGAGTAATAGACTTTCTCCCGGTTGTATCACATCAGTAAATCCTAAACCGTATGCTAACATTGCAGGAGGCTGAACTGCGTCGCATGCAAGAGATGCTGGACCAGATGCAGCGCCAGATGAACTTGCAGGCGGCCGGCGGAGCCAGCACTACCACCACCGCATAGTGCACGCGCACCGCACAGGTAACCTAACATTTTGATAGCCCCTGCAAGTATGTGTCCCTGGTACAGACTTGACTAGTCTCATAAATCCTCGTCAGTTTTCAAATTCGTTCCTTTATCTAGTCAGGACAATATTAACCTTTTGAGGCTACGGCACTGAGAAGACTATTGCATAGAAAATTACATTTAATTATTTGATAATAAAGATCAAAATAGTACGACCAACGTCGAGTTGACATCAACACAAAACCTGGCCTGGCCATTTTATGAAATAGGTGTCTTTTTTAGGGTTCCGTACCCATAGGGTAAAACGGGAACCCTATTACTAAGGCTCCGCCGTCTGTGTCTGTCTGTCTGTCTGTCCGTCTGTCCGTCTGTCACCAGGCTGTATCTCATAAACCGGGATAGTTAGACAGTTGAAATTTTCACAGATGATGTATTTCCGTTGCCGCTATAACAAAAAATAGTAAAAAACAGAATAAAATGAATATTTAAGGGGGCTTCCATACAACAAACGTCATTTTTTTTGCTCGTTTTTGCTTGATATTGATAACGGCAACAGGTAGACGCTTGAAATATTCACAGAATCTATAGTTATATATTCACTTAAAAAAAAAAAAAAAATTAAGGGGGCTCCCATACAACAAACGTGATTTTTTGCCGGTTTTATAGATAATGGTACGGAACCCTCCGTGCGCGAGTCCGACTCGCACTTGGCTGGTTTTTTTTTAATTCAGTCTGTCAATGTCACATTTATTATTCGATCTGACATGTAAAGAAGATGGCTACGATGAACGCAATAATGATGCCGAGTCGCAGTAAAGTAAAGTAAAGCAGATTATAAAGTGCAAAGAGCAGGCAAAAAAAAACTGCCCTTAAGGTGGCGAACAAATTTTGGCTGTGACTGTACATCCGTGTTTTGACGGTGACGTTATTATCACCACGCCTCATACAAGGGTTTGGTGATCGCTGGTGGATCTAGTGGCGGACAGGAGCGGTTCGCCGTGTGCTCCTGGTCCTGAGGGGGCCCCAAATCTCTAGAAATAAATCGACATAGTAACTCCTACTTCAAAATGTTCAAAAGAAAATCTAACCTTTTGGAGTCAATGTGCTTAAAATTTCGTCGAAACTTTTTTTCTTACCAGGGTAATTCAGTTTTGCCGCCCCAGGCCCCCCCAACAGGCTTATTCCGCCACTGGGTGGATCTGTCAATATCAGAGGCGGTAAATAATAATGTATTTGTTTTAAACCCTGCCCGCTACTATAATATCATGTTTTCTTCCCTTAGTTGGACATTAGTACGACTGTCCAACTGCCGGCAACGTGTGACTTCGTCAACTCGATACTTCGCGCCATCCCCTATTGCGTTACTTCCAACTAGATGTAACTGATGTAACTGTCGTACGTCCTGTAACGTTCATACAAATATATCGCTCGCAGTGAACACTTAAAAAATAAACTCGTAAAATGATATTAGATGTGTTGAGATTATTGTTATAAAATCGCCTAAATAGACTAGTTTAGTCGTAGTAGCTGTTTTCATCACTAGAATGAGTGTTGCCATGTAAACTATTAGGGTGTTTTCCCACTAGAGCGTCATGCCAGTCTCGGCGATCGTAATTATTCGTGGGCCTGGATGGCTTTAGTGCGACATCATCCTTAGGTTAATAAACCATGTGAGGGAGACCTCACATGGTTTATTAACCTAAGGATGATGATAAATTCCGTCAGTTATAGTCAAAATTAGTATACAATAGTTACGTGCAATACTCAGAAAGTATTCGTAGCTATGTATTTTTGTGAACATTACAGAATTAAGTATTATCTTTGTAACTCAAATATTATTTTCCTTTTCTTATTATTTTATAGGACGATTTTATTATAGGTATATCCATACCTATAGACAATAGAATGTTTTATCTCTCTATACTAGTATTAAGATAAATGCAATATTTACACAGTGAAGAAGTATTCCATGCTTAATTTTAAGAAAGTGCACATCAATCGAAATGTATAAGTAATAGAGATTAAATGGACCACTATAAATCGACTACAGAATTATTTGATGAGTAGTCGATTGAACTCCAGAAAATTGATATGGAATACTTTGCTGAATCTCACTATGTCTACGTCTGCGTTTAGGTAATTATAACTTTAAGAATTCCAAGACACATTTAAACTTTAAAGTGATGCAATGCACAACATGACATGTGTTTAGTCGATTTAGGGCCAATTTTTTAATCGTCAGATAACTTTCATTAACTAAAAAATAAATATGGTGGTTTGACATAATTATGTTTTTAATAAAAGCTGTCAAACAGCAATTTTGATTCCTCAGATATACAGGGTGTTTGGCAGAACGTTGAACATACGAAAATGGTGGGTAGGTGGGGTCATCTGCTACTTACTCAGCCCTAATTTATATGGCCCTGGCCGACTGGGTATTTAAAAAAAAAAAAAAAAAGTTTTTTTCTTGTTTCACCACTTTCCTAACTTTAAAGTGTATTTTTTTTATTAAAAATGGGCAATAAAACAGGCAATTTTTTTTTTTTAATCTTTGATGTTGGCAGATTCTTATAAAATTATTGCTTTGTTCAGATGTTAGCTAGAAAAAAAGTTATGAGTCCTCAAACTTACAGAAAGATGTAAAAAATACTTGAATGTTAATTTCAACTTGCATTTAAAAAAAAACAAAAAATGATTGAGGAGTTCCAATTCTAGCAAAACATCCCTAGTGTGTGAGCTTTCTAATGGTATGTAATTTGCTTTTATAAAATAAAAACTTTAAGAGTTATTTCATAATTTTATCAAGTAGGAAATTTTTGACTAAACTCTACCTTTACGGAAAGTTAAATGTTTTGCGAAATTTAATACTGCAAAGTTGGTAAAAATTATGGATCGACGGCTTGCCAGTAGCAGTGGTGCAAATTGACATTCACTATTCCCTTGAGATGGTTACACAAAGCAGGTAGAAATTTTGTTTCACTCTTGCGCAGTCATAGCGTATTTTTGCTCTCTTTCGCTCTCGTGGCACCGTGACGCGTCAGAATGAATTCTTGACGAAACTCTACCTTTACGGAAAGTTAAATGTTTTGCGAAATTTAATACTGCAAAGTTGGTAAAAATTAAATGATCGATTGAAATTATGCTGTACCAGTTAGGTGCGTTAATGAAACAATTAAATAATTTTAAATAATTTATTTAAATAATAAATCATATTAGATGTTCAAATTGACGCCCTTCATTCGCAATACAGGTGCGGCATCTACGTCTGATTTCTACAGTTGTTGTGCGCAGCAGCATCTCCTGTCGCATAACTTCGAAAGCAGCATTAATTCGATTTATCAAATCTTCCCGACTTTCTACTTCTGTAGTGTAAACTAGTTCCTTTGCCCTTCCCCACACGTGAAAATCGAGCGGAGTGAGGTCGGGCGATCGCGGAGGCCAGGGAATTGGTCCTCCCCTGCCAATCCACGAATTTGGGAAACAATTATCCAAATGCTCACGTACAACTAGACTAAAGTGAGCTGGGCAACCATCGTGTTGAAAGACAATAGGCCTGTTTATGTCTACTTGGAACACTTCTTCCACTAATGGTGGTAAATCATTTATCAAAAAATCCAAGTAGTTGTTCGCGTTGATGTTGTCGGGCAAATAATGAGGCCCTATTAGCTTATCGCCAATCACTCCTGCCCAGACATTCACACTGAATCTCCTCTGGAAGCCTCTTTGTCTCTTCACGTGTGGGTTTTGATTTTTAAGTGCCCAATGGTGAAGATTGTGATAATTGACAATCCCTTCTTTGTCAAATTTGGACTCGTCTGTCCACAAAATACTTTTTAAAAAGTTAACGTCGTCCACATCGGTATGCAGCAAATGGCGACAAAATTGCACACGTCTCCCAAAATCACTGTCATCGAGACCTAGAACAAACAAAACATGTCTAAGAATTGATTTCAATACTGAATCTTTTCTTCCTCCGAGTTCAAACTCTACAATTATCCAAATTTTTCATCTTCAATTTTTAAGTACACTAATTGGCTTTATGGCTTAGCCATAAAGACGTAAGACCAAATTCACAAAAGGGCGTGCGACTTTCCAATTTTGTTCTAAAAAGGACCCATAAGTGCTGGCAAGTTTACCTACGCTGACCACCTGCGCAAACCGAATCCGAAATCCGAATCCTGTAAGCGCTGGCCGCCTGATTGTTACGTGAATGCGGCCGAATAGGAATAGTTTATTGAATTTAATTTGAAATTAGAATTGAATGCGCTAAAAACAACATGAGGCAAAACAACTAATAAAGAAAGTGACGAAATCAAGGTTAAATGAAACGATCAATTGAACTGTCTCATAATTTACTACATTCCACAAAGTCGTATCAGATGCAGTGCATAAACGGCTTAATCTTACCTTGCACTGGAGTGTAGTGAAAAGCATGTCTACCATCTTGCCGGAGAACAGACCACACTTTCCATATGCTTAAGCCAAGTATTGAAGCTATCTGTCTAATGCTTTTGGTAGGATCCGCGTCAAACTCGGCAAGAACTTGTTCGTCAATGGTAGCATCGGGTCGTGCTGCGTTCACTCGTGGTTCTTGTAAGTTCAGGTTACCGGTTTGTCGTAAACGTCGGTAAGTACTCGCAAACGTCTGATGACTGGGTACTCGGCGGTTGGGATAACGCTCTTGATAAATTCTTCGCGCTTCACGCGAATTTGTATTAGCGCTTCCATACGCTAACAACATGTCCGCGTATTCCTCACTGGTAAAAGCAGCCATTTCTTTACCAATAACAACAGGTAACAGTAATAACAAAAAACTTAACAAACTTAAACTTAAACTTAACTAGTGATAACAATAAAAGAAAACGAAGTGAACAAAAACAAACGTAAGCGTAACGGGCACGTGAGATCGCAGAGGCAGTTAAGTCTCGACTGAATAAAAGAAAAGAATTCATTCTGAGGCGTCACGGTGCCACGAGAGCGAAAGAGAGCAAAAATACGCTATGACTGCGCAAGAGTGAAACAAAATTTCTACCTGCTTTGTGTAACCATCTCAAGGGAATAGTGAATGTCAATTTGCACCACTGCTACTGGCAAGCCGTCGATCCATAATTTTTACCAACTTTGCAGTATTAAATTTCGCAAAACATTTAACTTTCCGTAAAGGTAGAGTTTCGTCAAAAATTTCCTGCTTGATAAAATTATGAAATAACTCTTAAAGTTTTTTTTTTATAAAAGCAAATTACATACCATTAGAAAGCTCACACACTAGGGATGTTTTGCTAGAATTGGAACTCCTCAATCATTTTTTGTTTTTTTTTAAATGCAAGTTGAAATTAACATTCAAGTATTTTTTACATCTTTCTGTAAGTTTGAGGACTCATAACTTTTTTTCTAGCTAACATCTGAACAAAGCAATAATTTTATAAGAATCTGCCAACATCAAAGATTAAAAAAAAAAATTGCCTGTTTTATTGCCCATTTTTAATAAAAAAAATACACTTTAAAGTTAGGAAAGTGGTGAAACAAGAAAAAAACTTTTTTTTTTTTTTTTTAAATACCCAGTCGGCCAGGGCCAAATAAATTAGGGCTGAGTAAGTAGCAGATGACCCCACCTACCCACCATTTTCGTATGTTCAACGTTCTGCCAAACACCCTGTATGTTATCTGAAGATTGAAAAATTGGGCCGTCTAGTAACTTTTACGCAGACGTAGCTCTAGATTTTGGCCTATTAAGATACTAATGCCCCACGTCGAATAATTATGTAACGATAGGTTGTCAATAATGGCCTCAATAAATTGATCTGACATGCATTTATTATTATTGCTCTGTGCCATTTCGTTCTTAACATAATTTAATACACCTTGTGAAGTAAATCCCGTACTATTCAGTTTTGTCAATTAACAAACTGCCCAAAGTTGGTTTATTATACCTATTGCTCTTGTGTTTTATTAAATAAATTATAGATTCAGTGATTCAATACCAGTAATACAATATTCGAAAAAATATTGAATTTGCGAGATTTTCTTATTGAGAAGTTGATACTGTCCATGCATTTGTCTCATGACAAAAGTATTATTTTTACTTTGATGACTGACATTATATTTTATTTGAGTATTCCATTTTTTATATTGTCAATTTACTCTTTAATATTAGGAGATTAGAATAGTAAGTCCTACTAGATAGATGCATGAAAATATATTATTATTTTTAAGGAATTATTGGAATGATTGTATCGAATAGAAGGCTGAAAATGCTTCTTGGAAAGTCTAACTGAATTGAATTATCAAATTATAACTTAGTAGGTACTTAAAATTCTTAGTATCTCGTATATTTAAGATTTATTCCCACGTTGGTGCATTTATTTTGTACTTTAATGATATTGATAACTACCCATTATTGTAAACTAATTGATGAATCGAATATAAATCTAATAAATCCTAGAAGTTAAATTGGTGCCAAAGTTTCGAAATATTATTTTAAAAATCATTAATTTAAAAAGTAATAGTCTGGATTATTTGATTGTGAGTTATTACTAGGTACCCATGTAATTTTTATGTAAAAGAAACTTCTATGTAATCATATTTTTTATAGTAAATATAAACGAATCATACCAACCTGTGTTTATTTCATCCCACCTGCACCTTTGAATCCTTTTCAGAAAATTGCCAGACTTGTTTACCAAAAGCAGGTGAGGTTGGGATTTTATCTGCCTGCCTCCTAAAGTGTGCCACGCATGTTGCGGACGAAGTTTTGCTATTGGATTAGTAACGTTTGATGATTACTTCGAGAAGTCTCATCTATTATACGATTTACACCGGTCTGTTTACGTATGCGCCCAGGTTCCAAAACATTTTGATGTTGGCTGCCGCTGCGCGCAAAATTAAAAATTAAAATATTTTATTTCACACATAAGCCTACATGGACGCTTGAAACGTCAGAAGCTAGGTGCACGGTTCTCAAGAAACTCCACGGTTGCTCTTTTAAAAAATAATAGGCTTTTACAATGTTTTTAAATTACAGTGTTAATAGGTATGGGAGGACAGTGTATGCCCTTCAAGTATGGTAAGCCTACAACGTTCTCACATTCACAAAATATTTAAAAAAATCAAAACCTTAAAATTAAAAATTGTTGGTATATAATGTCAAATAAAGAAAAGATTATGTCAAGGAAGTATGCAAAAAATAAACATCATAATTTGAGTGCAGTTAATAGACATTTACACCAGTTACGGTACCAGAGAAGCCACATGTGCAGATGAATCTTCCTTGTATTCAACGTAATCTTTAATCTTATAGTATGCTTTTTTGATAGACATGTTTGATGTGGGTTTTAAATTTTCCATCACACATGCACTACGAGTACGACGTGCTCCGGCGCAACCCTGCTGGTCAGTGAAAGTCGTACTTGAGGTCGCATCACTCGGTCGGTCGGTATGTTGTCGGAATCAGTAAGCGATGACAAAGTTCGCGACGTTAGTTACAATAAATAAAATTTTGCAAATATAGGGATTAGAGAAGTTTGTGACGAGCGTTAATTTTCCTTAACATCATATCCTTCTATTATAATTATAATACATTATCTTGGGCCAAAATCGGTTAGCCGATGATATTATAGCAAATAGAACCATCGTAACATCACTAATTGTACCCGTGGCGTTCTCCGTCATTGAGATACGTCTCCAATTCAATATATTAGGGGCATCCATGAATAAGAATCATTTATTTTCAGAAAATACAGGTGTTACCAGTGCTAAAAGTTGGTGGTTTAACGTACAGTTCATATTTTGCCAGTTTAGGGAATGTAATAACACACGAACAAAACCAATTTGATTACTGTAATTTATTAGTGAATAATGTTTGAATAAAAAATAAATAATCTTTATTTTAGTTTTAGTCGATTTTATCCATACGTCGATTGATCGACCTTGCATGACAACACTAAAAAAGTTTGACAGACAACTGGCAAGCAAATGCTTTCGTCCGCCATAGCCGTTTGCGAAATTTGTTATCAAACAGCAGGCGAACAAAACCAGAGTGTTTATAGTTTTGTAGTGAATAATGGCTATTGTGGAGGACGAAGTAAGAAATGAATCGGAAGAGGAAAACGAAATAGAAGTGGTAGTGGAGGAGGACGAGGCTGATGTACCGGAAGATACCGACGACTCTGATGTATGCACACCCGTACGATCCAACATTTGGCACATATCTTACATATTTATCTAGAAAATATTCATTACTTGTTGAGAATTCAATGTTTATTGATGGTGGAATGAGCTAGTTCTAGTTAGACAGTCGGATGATATCATTTCACGAGAGAAATACGTAAAATATTATGGGATCCATTGTAACATTTGCAGTTTGCCCAAACAGCGTGTTTCTGATATGTTTTGCTGACTTCTTTCAACCGCAGCGGTTGCGTATAGTGTTAAATTGCTTAATAAATGGCTTTAATGTTTGAGATATATCAAAGTTACCTGCCCATTTTGATATTAAAAATAATAATTGTCATTTGTTGTTGTTTGATACGCTAAGAATGTCTGCGATTATAAATAGTACAGAACATAAACATTTATAAATACACTTAATAAACATGAATGCAACACCATAATAATGAAAGAAACATACTTAAACTTAATAAAGATAACATTCTGTGGTGGTATAGGTATTGTTTTCAGTTTATATTTATTTGTCAAAGTGACCTTTCACAAGTAAATTTAAACTGAAACTGATGTCTTAATAAAACAATAATCTTAATCCTATTGCTATTGTAAACATTGGATTAAGCTATACTTCTTTGTTGTTTAAAAGGAGTAACAGCATATTAGAGTACATTATAATAGTAATATGTTGTTATTATGTACTTTTTATTTAGTTGTTTTTGTTATAAGTAGGTAAATCAAAGTAACCATTAGTGGTTACAGCAGTGTTTTTATTTCAATAATTTTGATATTTGAAGAGGTTGTACCAATGACATATTATAAATAGACGTGTCATACATGAACATTAGCACACTCAAAAACAGCGTAAGCCATGATTGTAGCTACATACTTGCATACAATCATACAGCGCATGAAGAAAAGGAAAGATCTATACCGATATCTGTTGTTAGAAAGAGATGAACATACATATTTAGTTACGTCACTAGCTGCTGCATGTTCATTGGCGCGTACGTAATAATAATTATTATTATTGTAAATGTCAGGCAATTGCCTGGCATTTACTTTGCCATTATTGAGCGCAGGTAATGCATCTAAAGGTCCATCATTGGGTTGTACACAATACTTACAGTACATTAAACTTTTCTTTTTTATCTTTTGTGCCATACGGGTCAACATAGAAACATTGGATGCGTGAAAAGATTTGACCATTCACAAATCATTCATCAAACTATAAGAAGGGTCGAGCTTTCACAATACATATATAGTTTTTCATTTGCCGGTTTTTTTGTAACGCAAGCAAAACAGGGTCTTACAAAGAACATAACATTTTTTTATCAGGATGAAGATGAAGATATGATTTTGGAGAGGAAAGTGACAGAACTGGAACGGCGTATTGCAGAAGATCCTTACAACTATGATGAACATATTGACCTTATCCAAGCTTTGTGGTAAGTCTACCTTTGCTTTATAAAATATGAATGCCCACAATTTGGTGTGTTTAAGAGTATCCCATACACTTCAACCATTCCACCAATTTAAGGTACCATTCTCAGGGTTCTAGGTAGTGCTATACTATACCAATTTAAAGTTTTGAAATCGGCTCAGCTGTACAAATAATAAAATCTTTATTGCAGACCACACAATCCACAACGAAAAAACGAAATTTAAAAAGAATATATAGATTAGCAAAATGCATTTTTTTGTATGCCTTTAATTGGCTGATCATCGCACTTTAAACTACACTTGAGAGCAATAAAATCGCACACCCCTTGTAATTTGGTTTATTACTGATTGTTTTCTAAAATCGAAAGATATTGAGTAAAAATCATTAGACAAAATTAAAGCATACAAGCTTAGCTTTACAAAAACATAAAATTAAAATCATTGACCTTCACGTAACTTACAAAAACCGACCGTACACCGAATTCCCCAAATTCACGCGTTTGCGTTGTCACTACTTGCACCCTTAGCCGCAGGTATAAAAAGGTCAGTTTATTGGAATTTTTATTCAGTTGCATACCGACGGTCAACGTGATAACATCTCTACTGGAAGCATACGGATTTACTGGAAAAATATGGATACCACGCCCGCAGAAGCCGCTCAAGTTATTGCCTTGCTCGAAGCAGGCCATAACCAAAGTGAAGTTGCTCGACGGCTAAATTTGAGCCGCTACTCTGTTCGTCGTGTATACCAGAGGTTCCAAGAGACCGGTGGCTACATTCGGCGACCAGGATCTGGCCGGCGACGCACAACATCAGAGCGTGATGACCGCTTTCTTGTGACAAGGTCTTTGAGAAATCGGCAACTGAACGCGGTTCAACTGGGACAACAGCTTCGAGAAGTTCGCAATGTCAGTATAAGTCGGTGGACAGTTCGAAGAAGACTAGGTGAAGCAGGAATGACTTCACATCGCCCAGCAAATGGTCCCAAATTGACCACAGCTCACCGACAAGCCCGGCTACAATTTGCTAGGGAACATTTAAATTGGACGTATGACCAATGGCGGTCTGTTATGTTCTCTGATGAGTGCAGAATGACTTTACATGGTCATGATGGACGCTCTAGGGTCTACAGAAGGTCATCAGAGCGATTTTCACAATGCTGCATAAGCGAACGTGTGGCTTTTGGAGGTGGATCGTGTATGTTTTGGGGTGGCATAATGTTGGACACTAAAACTGACATTGTATTCATCACTACGGCGAATACCGGCCCGAGATCGAGAAGTTTGACGGCTGCACGATACGTCGAAGAAGTGCTCGAAGAACATGTGAGGCCGCTTGCGTGGCTTATGGGAGAAGATTTTCTCTTAATGCACGACAACGCCAGACCGCATGTCGCTAGAACAGTTTGCGACTACATGGAAGATGTTGGAATCACCGCGATGGAGTGGCCAGCTCGTAGTCCTGATCTCAATCCGATTGAGCATGTCTGGGATGAGCTAAAAAGAAGAGTTCGAGCAAGAAGCCCTGCTCCTACGCGCCTCCAAGAGCTTCAACTTGCCATTGAAGAGGAGTGGAACGCCATACCACAAGATTTCATGGTGAAATTAATACGGTCCATGAAAAACCGATTAAGAGCTGTAATCAAGGCTAGGGGAGGGAATACACCTTATTAAAAAACAATTTGATCAAGCATTTTGAGTTTTATTTTTATTCTTTGTTAAGCTAAATTGGGTAATTTTATCCGTATGTTGGGTTTTGTGCCCTAAAACTCCCTATGGGTACTTTTTTTACACTGTATTTGATATCATTAGAAAGGTACTGAAGTAAACATTCAAATAGTGTAAGTTTTATTTTAATATGTATTCACATTTATGAAAAAAACTGCTTTAACAACAAAAAGTCAACGTGTGCGATTTTATTGCTCTCAAGTGTATAAACTTGAACAACCAATGTACTTATGTATCACAAATAAAAATGTCCGATAACTTAGAATAGCTTGAGCTTCACGCTGAAACAACAGATAGATACTTTCAGTACATTTGTATGTTTATTTTCTATTTTTGCAACCAGTAATTTTAGGAACGTCTTAGGAGGACACCACTAATGCGGCAGTGTATAAATCTGTTGTCACAGTCAAAATTCTTTTGACAAAAGTTCATGAATCAAAAATATACCTATAAGATATTGATATGTTATAACAAAATAGTTTCTATTACAATATACTGCATCACGATCTTCGTATCAACTTTATATTATAGGGGCCTATCCTCACTGGAGCGCTGGCGCTCCGCTTACGAGCGCCTACAGCAGTTGTCATCACTGCGGGCAGAACACTGGCTGCTCCGTCTGCAGACTGAAGTGTCCCTGGCGCATACAGAAGCATCACGCGAACGAGTGGCGAAACTGTTTCAGAAAGCTGCACTGGATTGCTACTGTAAGTAGTACCATAGTGTTATTTTCTTTTTGATCTTGTAAGGCTGAAAGCTGAAGACACAAATGAATGAGTAGACATGTTATTTTTTATTATTCGTAAAATCAAAATTAATGGACTGGCGAAATTTCACAGACCGGGTGGGTACTATACATATTAAATTTGAATCATGATAAAACAAAAAAAAACCGGTCAAGAGCGAGTCGGACTCGCGCACCGAGGGTTCCGGTACGTATATATGATGTTGATGATTTCTGAAAAACTGTGCTATTTAGAGACATCGTTTTATTTTTCCTGTTATCTTTACATACACTTCTATCACATAAAATAATTTCAGGTTTTTATCTATGCAAACTTCGGAGATAAAGGGGGGGGGGGAATGGTATTTTTTTTACATTTTTCATCAAATTCGGAAACTATGCTCAGTTTCCGACTTTTGATCATGCTTCAGTCCCTTTTGCAAAAAAGATATATTTTTTTTAATTTCTTTCTTGTTTGCAAAATAGTTGGGCAAACGTCATCTAAAACTATTCTAAATTTCAAGTTGATAGCATTAGTAGTTCTTGAGATATCCAGGTGTGACAGACAGACAGACAGTCTCACCATAAGGGTTCCTTTTTACCATTTTGGTACGGAACCCTAAAAAGAATCGTTTTAAGTAACTGCTGCGGCTCGGATTCAAGGGAGACACAAACTATGGGAATAATAAGTTAGCACTGAGTTATCTATACCCATTACGTCTGTGATGTTGCGGCTGCTAATTAAATATGACCTTCAAATTCAAAAGTTAATTGCTCAACACAGTACATAATCATACATTTCCAGATGTCAAGTGAATGTCCACTGTGTTGTGTTGTACCAATTCAGGCATGTAAAATGTATCATTAAAATTATAAAGTTTCATAAATTATAAAATTTCATAAAATACAAAACAATAATAGAGTCAATAGATAATTCAGAATACAAATAAAAATAATTTTAATAAAATAAATCGGACTCAAGTATTCACCATAATTATATTTATACACACAAATTTCTATCTGACAGTCATTTATAGTGTAAGTAGTATCAGTAAATATTTATGGTAGCTGCTGGTGCCCTTATAATGAAAAATTTTCAATGCATTGATACTAGCTTGGCGAATATTGAGTTCCCTGAGACGACTGACGCATCGCGGCTTCCAAAAAATTCAAAGACAGGACTTTACCTTGACCTATTCGAATTTATCTTTCTTTACAATGATGCTGATCTCACCTACATAAATTGAATGCATTGTAATGATAAATTATTCTGTCTCTGATGTTAATTATTCAGTCGGCATACACATGAAAATAAAAACGTATTTCATTACAGTCATCCCAATCCTAAGCGAGTGGTGTTCATTCTCACTGACGGTGGGTGAGGCTGACAAGGTCCGTGCGCAACTCGACGAGGTGCTTCGACGCGCAGGCGCAGACCCCTTTAGCGGCAAGATCTTCTGGGACGCTAAGTACGAGTTGGAGAAGGCGCATCTAGAGACTATCAGGTTTGTAGAATAATATAGAATAGAATCATCATGATTTCAGCCAATAGACGTTCTCTGCTGGACATAGGCCTCCCCTAAAGGGGGGGTTTCGCAGTATGGTGTTAAAATGCATAGAAAACGCTGCTGCCCATTCTCTAGTAAGTTCCTTAGTCGCCTTTTACGACACCCACGGGAAGAAATAGGGGGGGGGGGTTGCATTTCGTTACGTCTGGCACCACACAGACTACCGCTACTACCTAGAATAGAATAATTAATAATATATTTATTTTAATTTTATTTTTTATTATTATCTTTATCAAGTATCTTAAACTCAAAAATGATTAGTAAGACTTACTTACTGCTATATTAGTAAGAACTGACACTTCACATATAGAATACTTATTATTTATACCATATAAGTTAAAAATATAAATGTACACAACCTTGGTCCTTGGGTTTTCTTAGTAGATACCGCATCGATCGGAAAAAAAATCAGGATTAACTTTTGTACAAGAAATAAAGTATATTACCGTTCTCTTCTCGTATCGGTTGAAGTGGGAAAATAAACAGTATTACGGAAAAATAAACAGTATTTTTTTTTTTTCAATGTTATAAATAGAGACATAATCAATTAGTGTTACTCATTCATTAAGCACCAATTTTGAACGCTTCGTAAGCCTCACCAAAGAGACGAGGAGCATTTTTTTGTTAAATGTATTGAAGCTCTATGCCTGACACTTACCATTCATAGCCATAAAACACTCATTATGGGAATACTGAGGTGACAGAACTAACTACACAGTGATATTTTTACAGTCTAGCACAGCCAGTCCACAGCAGTTTAATTTTATGAACCAGCACGCCCATGCCCAGGCGTATGCATGATGTTCTACGTAGCAGATTAAAACTTTTTTATTTTGGTACCTATAGCTCTGGATATCAGAGAAAATAGTATAATCATATACTTTATTTTTGTTAATCAGGGCAGTATTTTAGAGCAATTTTTTTTTTTTTTGTTTTAAACGTTGCCCCACACTAGGAATTTCTCCTGTATTGTGGGTGCGTTCACAAACATTTAAACTCACATACACAAACAACCAGACCCGGAACAACTACTTGTAGGTCATACAAATATTTGTTCCGTGTGGGAATCGAACCCGCGACACGTAGCGCAGCAGTCAATCGCTTAACCACTGCGCCAACCGTGCCGTAATTATAAGTAATTTAACAGTATGGTTGGCAACCCTAGGCGGCCCTTACACCTACAATAACTTTGCGCAATATTTATGTTGTGCAATTTGATTGAATCAGCCGTTGCAACTCAAACGATCCATTATTTTCAGTCAATAACGTTGACGGGCCATAACCTTCAATGTTTTCGCGTGAGCAAGACCAGCGCAATGCCACACGGTGCAATGAAAAATTAAACTCGCTCAAACTTTTGTTCAATGATTGTGCAATTTTCAATCAATCAACTCAGCCTGCCAGAAATATGGAAAAGCTACATGATGTAAAATTTTGTGGAAGGGATTCTTCACGTCCTTGTTGCGCGGCACGGACAATGTATGGTAGCGCCATAATGTATGAAGTTACGTATTCGTGACGTCACTTCTGTGATAGTGACGTCTTTGTCTAGCAGTTATTTTAAAACGATTATAACTTAGAATTTTTTTAAGCTTATCTTTTTATAATATTGTTTGCACTATTTGCAAACAAATACATTTCCAGTTTAATAAAAAATGACAACTTCCATATTAAGACGCAGATATATGCCAGTGACCTTGCGTGTTCTGTACTGAGGTCACGCAACGCGTCGTACGTTCAGCCAGTAATAGGACTCGCCCAGCAAGGAGCGCTGTCCCCAATTTGACGCATTATTAATTTATTATACACAAAAAAAGGTAGTTTAATAAAACGCGTATACTAAAAGATCAATAATTAAATTATCTTTAAATTGGTGAAGGTTTCAGAAAAATACGCTTGGTAGATTTTGTGCCATTCTCAGTTTTTATCCGCGTTAGACATAACTTTACAAATTAATTTCACTATGTAATATAATCATAATATTCACATATTAAGTTATTGAGAAAATGCTCTAATTTATCATATATTTTTTTCAAATCATTAACACTACTCGTTTAGACGTGATCTTCACTAAAGTTAGATTTTTTTTTGTAATGAGACAGATAATGTTTATTAAAATAATAATTTGTTCTTCAGGAAGGAAGACACCGAAGAATACAAGGCACAGAAAGAACGCGTTCTTTGGTGCCTCGAGGAAACAGTGTCGCGACCTCTACTAAGAGGAGAGAACGCGTTGCAGCAGATGGAGAAACTAGCACTCACAATGCATGATCAAGAGTATGTGGATAAGGTATACAACCTCTTTTTTACCTTTCTGACTAAGGATAAGCGCGCACGAGCCACCGACCACAACCATCGCTGAAGGTGGTTGAGGCACTCATGGTGCTGATCCACGCGTCATGTTCGTGAACGGGGCCGTCAGTTGAGACTGGTCTTCTCTTAACTGCCAGGGCTTATTTGTAATCTTTTATTTTTATATTTTGTATTGTTTTTTAAATAAACAATTTAATTTTTTACATTGTTCTCACATAATATAGAAGCAACAAGAATAATGTACCCAGGATTTTGTAATGTATTGATTTAAAAGAGTGTCCTTAGAGTTTCTTGCCTATTCTTCTCCATAGCGATCTACGTTTTGGAATGGGCAAATAGCTTCAACTTTCTGACTAACTGACCGACTCTTTGACAATTCAAAAGTGCCTGTAATAGGTTTAATTGAAATAAATGTTTTGAGTTTGCACAGATTACCAGATAAATCACTTCTTATAAAATGTTCAATACTTACTGCCATAGCCTACACCTTCGAGTCGCTAGACGCTGCATACGAAAATGTACCTAACCTTACAAGCGTAAAGTGAGTTTTGCTTTGTAGTACTTTCATCATCATTCCAGCCAAAAGACGTCCACTGCTGGACATAAGCCGTAAGTTGCCATAATCGCCACGCTTGGCAGGCGGGTTGGCGATCGCAGTATGGTGTTAAAATGCATAGAGAACGCTGCTGCCCATTCTCTAGTAAGTCCCTTAGTTACGACACCCACGGGAAGAAATAGGGTGATGCTATTCTTTACGCCCGGCACCACTCGGAACACGTGCGGAACATGTCGTACGTTAGGCCGACCGAAATATATGCGTACGTACGCGCCTCGCAGCTGTGACAACCCACTGAGAAATGGGTCGTGTGCGATCCGATGGTTGGTAGGTAGTTAGCGCGCGTACATGGAGTGATTTTTCTGGTAATCTGTAGTTGGGGTGTGCTTGTTCATATACAACACGCGACTGCGGGGGTGGCGGCAGGCGCGGTGGTCTTGGCGAGTTCGTGTTGACATTGGTTGGTTTTACCTGATGCTGCGCGAGAATCGCGCACGCAGCCTAAGTTGTGTTGTGTAAGTTGTGTCAGACAAATCGTCATGATCGTAACACAGTGTCAGATTTGAAAAAGATACGAGAATCTATTTTACTATACAGGCTGTTAAAGTAACTGCGTGCCATTGCTTAGGGGTAGGTTCAGTATCGATAAAGGAACCCTGGAAAAAAAATAAACATAAAAATAAGTATCTTCGTACTTTAACGGGCTTAGGACCGCCAAATAAAATAATTTTAATTCTAAACGATTGCTATTTTAATTTTTTTTTTGTTTTCATTTTTTTTTTTTTTTGGGTTCCTTTATCGACACTGAAACTACCCTAAAGCTATGGCAAGCAGTTACTTTAACACCCTGTATATGGATACTACTTATATCATAAAAATACGATTACTACATTAATTAATTAATTTAATATAACACCTTAAATCTATCATTCATTACAGGTTGCCCTAATGCGAATATAGTAAAACCTGATTTTCGTACTTTTTCCAAATCTGACATTGTTCTACGATCATGACGAAATATCTTCACACGTTTGATATTGTCGCGAGCACGCGGCACGCGCCGGTTACGACCTTGGCCTCCACTTGCACCGCACCTGCATTTTGTACGTGGAAGGTTCGGTACTTATGCCATAATTATGTTCGTTGTGACCGCGCCCGCCCCCGCACGCGAGTTAGGGACTAACTACACTTATTTAGCTCTGTTCAGCTTTTGTCCATAGAAAACAACAATTTTGCGTCGGATGCGTACGCAAAATTGTTGTTTTCTATGGACAAAAGCTGAACAGAGCTGAACAAGTGTGGTTAGTCCCTTAACGTGAACAAGCACTAACTGACCGATTCATTGACAGCTAAAAAGTGCCTGTAAATGGTTTACCTTATTGAAATGATTATAGTCTTTATTTGCTTTAAGGCAAAGGTTATTATATTACAGAATAAAAGCAATTTTTTTTATAACGTAGTAAGATACATTCATGATAGGATAACGTTTTACACGTGTTATGTTTGTAATTTGTAAATCTTGTATGGCATGTATATTAATCTTAATACAATACAAACACACGTAGAGAAGAATTATATATATAATTCTTCTCTACCTGTGTTTGTAACCTAACTCCTCCTAAACGGCTGGACCGATTCTGTTGAAATTTTGTATTTATATTTCAACGGGTTCCTAGATGGTTTGAAAACGCAATTAGACCCGGTAGGTGGCGCTGCTGTCGGTATAAGGCGGTACGAAGTTCGCCGGGTCAGCTAGTATGTTATAAATTATTTCATGAACTGATAATTAACTACACTACCGAATTGGGACACTGTAATGGTAGTTGTGTATGTATGTAAATAAATGATTAGTCGGATTTAATATGGTTTGTTTCAAAAGTATCTGATAAAAAACTAAACAAATGCTTAAACCCGAAATTCTAATTTTAAATCACCGTAAAGATGTTCATTTGACAACTGAGGTTAATTTTATAACCTCAATTTTTATCTTTATAATTTACTCAATAATGTTATTCAAATTATTAATTATCGAAAAAAATAGTGAGAAATAAACTTGAAACTTTCTAAATACAAATCAATGTGTTACAAATTCCCTATAATGTAGTGATTACGTAAGAATTTAACCTGATCTGGGTTTGTTTACACCTTCATCAGATAATTTAGAAACAGACTATATTTACTGGCGACCTGATTGAGTAAGTAGCCACATTAGTAAGGGCTTATTGATTAAACATTATTTTTGTTTTAGGTGAAGAAGCAACACGAAGCAGCAGCTGATTTCTTACATAAAATAACACCGTTTGAGGACAAGTTATTGACTTTAGAGTAAGTCTAAAACCTAGTGGCTTTTTTTTTGTCTTTGTTTGTCTGAATACAGCCGCACGGGTCGACCGATCAGGTTAAGCTACGCTTGCCACGGTCGGTTTGTGGATGGGTGACCATCTTTACATACCAAGACCCCTCCGTGCCTCAGAAAGCACGTTAAGCAGTTGGTTCCGGTGGTCATTTGTAAGTTGTTACGGGTCGACAGAAGCCCGAAAGTCTGCCAACCAGTCTTACCAAGGGGTATCGTGTTACCCAGTCACTGGGTTGTGGAGGTCAGATAGGCAGTCGCTTCATGTAAAATACTGGTATTTGGTTGCATCCGGTTAGACTGTGAGCCGACCTCAGCATAGGAAAAGGCTAGGTAGATGATGTTTGTCTGAATGTATTTTGTTTGACTGTCGAATATAGTCCGCCTTATTACAAAACAAGATGTATATTTTGACATGGCTTAAACCATGGAGCATGTTTTTGTAATAAGAACGTAACAGTGATTGAAATACCGTTCTTTATACAAAACTGAAAACTTAGTTCGGTACTAAGTTGTCAGTTTTGTGTTTAGGAACTTTACCATAGTCGGAATAAAGTTCGAAATTCAATAATGGCTCCATGTTTTAAACCTGGGTCTGAAGATAAACCTTGTTTTGTAATAAGGGGGAGTATGTCTAAATAATAATAATAATAATAGAGGTGGGTAACTTAGGAGAGAGATAAAAACCGGTCAAGAGCGAGTCGGACTCGCGTACCGAAGGTTCTGTACGTATATATGATGTTGATGATTTCTGAAAAACTGTGCTATTTAGAGACACTTTACATAAACTTCTATCACATGGAATAATTTCAGATTTTTATCTATGCAAACTTCGGAGATGGGGGAACGGTATTTTTTTACATTTTTCTTAAAATATCGGAAAATATGCTGCCTAAAAAGAAAATGTTTGAGAATGTGCAAACTGCGCTCTTTCATATGATACACCACATGCCCAAGTAGCCCCACTTCAAAATTTTAAGACCCCCTTTCAGTCCCTTTTGCAAAAAAGATATATTTTTTAAAATTTCTTTCTTGTTTGCAAAATAGTTGGGCAAACGTCATCCAAAACTAATCTAATTTTCAAGTTGATAGCATTAGTAGTTCTTGAGATATCCAGGTGTGACAGACAGACAGACAGACTTAGTCTCACCATAGGGTTCCTTTTTATTACCATTTTGGTACGGAACCCTAAAAAGATATGAATCAATCCGTTTCCATCAATCACTTTTTATATCCATTCACATCCGAATGTATCAATCAGTGTATCTTTTAAACTCATTCACTCACGGTCTTTTTCTTCAATCTGTATCGCAAAGCAACCGTTGACCGCATACTCGCATAGCCAGCCACTGCCACTCGGAAAAAAATTATCGGAAAGTCCAGACGTCTCTTTCGCACCTCCCTATTTAGAATGTTCCGTCGCGCTTTCGCAAGACGGAGAGAGGGAGTTGTGCGCTGCGTGTCGCGCGAGCGTGAGCTTACTGATACATAAGGATATAAAGATATAAAAGAGTGATACATATCCCAGTAATCGAAAGATACATTGTCATAAAAAAAAAAATAGTGGCACATTTTGCCCATGTCTAAAATATAATATTACGCACGATATTATCATGCATTTTGTTTATGCAGTCCACTATCGGACAAAAGTATTTTAATTGTTGGTTTCGTTTTCAGGGATCCAGTTCTTAAATGTCAGGTGTACCAGGAGTACATAGATTTGGTGAAGGATCTGTCTCAAGAAGAAAAGTATGCTGAATGCGATGGTAATGGAATATTAAGGGTAAGTCTTGAAATATCCCATTAAAGTAAAAATAAAAGAGTATGCTTATGTGGAGTATGTAAGGAGCGTAGCAGGTGGCGTTCTATAGTTTCTGCCTACCCCCATGGGCGTGAGCTTATGTATGTAAATGTAAGGAAAATTAATTATGTCACTAAAACATTAAATATTATTACCTAGCAATCACATTGAGGCACGGTTGGCGCAGTGGTTAACCGATTGACTGCTGTGCTGCGTGTCGCGGGTTCGATTCACGCACGGAACAAATATTTGTATGACCTACAAGTAGTTGTTCCGGGTCTGGCTGTTTGTGTTTGTAAACGCACCCACAATACAGGAGAAATTCCTAGTGGGGCAAAGTTAAAAAAAAAAAAATTGGATATACAATTAAAAAATCTCGATTCAATTATATCTGTGTTGATGTCCCAACATTTTCTTTTATTTTGGTATTCACTGGTGATCCGTATGCGCGTCATCAAGACCTAACATTATGTCGAAATTCAAAGTCTTACGTTGCACAGATCTCGACCTCTGTGACAGACGAACAGAGTGAGTGATAAAGGTTACGTTTTTCATTTTTGGGTCGGAACATTAAAACTCAGTGTAATGATGAAATGATAAACTACAATTATACTGTTTGCGCGCTGTAGCGTGGTGCGGGTGACATTTGACGAACTGTTCCTTTTCACTCTTGAACGTTACCGCCATTTACAATCATGATTGAAGATTTTAGCTGCACCCTAATATCATCGCCGTAAAATACGGAATCAGTAATAACTAACAAAATTCAATTAATTGACCTTGTCAAAATGTTATTGTCTACAAATAAAATCAAATCGAAAGAAAAATTAAGCAAAGTGTTATGTGTGTAACGTAACGACATAGACATGTTTAGAATAGACATTTTTTTATAGCAAAAGAAGTTTACTGTATGTATTTTTATTTTTTTGTTGTTAGACATCTATAGAGTTAAATGAAACAACAAACATACATCACAATTATTGAAGTTGTATTCGTTTAAACTGCCTACAAACTGATATCATAGTCGGAACCATCTGAATCACTGGATTCATCATCTGACTCTGTTACAGATATAATTAACGATGACTCCATGATGTTGTCGATATGGATATCACATCACGGTCCCAGTCAAACATGATTTCCATTTTAGCGTTCCGTACCCAAAGGGTAAAACTGGACCCTATTACTAAGACTCCGCTGTCCGTCCGTCTGTCTGTCTGTCCGTCTGTCACCAGGCTGTATCTCATGAACCGTGATAGACAGTTGAAATTTTCACAGTTGATGTATTTCTGTTGCCGCTTTAACAACAAATACAAGAAAAATCAATCAAATAAATATTTAAGCGGGCTCGCATACAACAAGACATGATTTTTTTGATTGAACCCTTCTTGCGCGAGTCCGACTCGCACTTGGCCGGTTTTTTATTTTATTCACGACAATAGTCGATATCGATAAAATTGAATTGCATAATGTCACTGACCTAGTCATGCGATTCTGACATCTGTCACCCGCACCATGCTACAGCGCAAACAGTGTAAAACAATTGATTTTTGGTTTTGAAATGTATTATTACATTTGCATTTATTCTACCCCAGGTGCTATACGACCGCGCGACAACAGAATGCATAACCTGCGAGCCGTCATACGAGCTGCTGGTCTCGTTCGCCCGCCACGCGCAGAGCTACTCGTCGCGCAGCACGTACGCGCGCGTGCTCGAGGCGTGCTCGCGCCGCTGCCCCAGGCGCGCCGTCTTCTGGGTGCTCAGCATGCAGCAGGCGGAGCATGAGGGGAACAAGTTTGAAGATGTATGTTAAGATCCTATACAAATAATGAGCCTTTAATGTTCCCACTGCTGGGACGCAGGCCTCCTCTTTCTGTGAGAGGGAGTGGGCCAGTAACCAACCATGCGGTATCAGAAAAAAAAAAAAAACAAAGGACATGAACAAACTTCATGTCAATCTTTAAAAGTAAGGGGACGGTTTATAGGTGCAGAAGGGCGCAAATGGATGGCAATGAGTGTCGAATAATTTTACTTGATACAATGTTTACACATCCCAGCTGTTATTCGTGCATCTTTGACAGTCGTTAGCGAGTCGTCAGCAGCCCAAAAGTCCGACAACCAGTCATACCAAGGGGTATCGTATTGCCCAGTTACTGGGTTGTGGAGGTCAGATAGGCAGTCGCTCCAAGTAAAGTATTCAGCTGCATCCGGTTAGACTGGAAGCCGACCAACATAGTTAGGAAAAGGCTACTACACCAAAGTTTAGTGAATGGGCCACTGCTGGCATTAGAAAAAGCAGAGATATTTTATATAATTTTTACTACGAGAAATCATTGACTTCTGATCAAGCCCTTCATAATTATGTCAGAAAGTATTCTAAGATATTTAAAAAAGTCTGCACTCAAGCTAAATCTAAATTAATAAGTAACAAGATTAGTATTTCTAATAATAAAATAAAAGCTGTGTGGCAGGTAATTAACAAAGAAACTGGAAACACAAAACAGCGAGATCAGAATGAATTGTCTTTAAAAATTCATAATGAAACCATTTCAGATAAGTTAAAAGTTGCTGAGACACTACAAAATTTCTTTACCAACATCCCAATAGAGGTTACGAAATCTCTCTCCTCATCATCTTTATTAGCTGAATCTCTTCTCAAAGAAAACTACTCTAAGGACATTCCAAGTTTTGAATTCAAGCCCATTTCTATTGTCACGATTAAAAAGGCATTCAAAAGTCTTAACATAAAGAACACTGAAGACTTATGGGTGATTTCCGTTAAGATTCTTGGAGATATAATTGACACAATAGCCCCTGTCCTAACTGGCATATTTAATCAATGTTTAGACAGCGGTACGTTTCCTGATTTGATGAAACATAGCCAATTTTCAAATCGGGTAGTAAGAGTGATCCCTCTAATTATAGGCCTATATTTGTGCTACCAGCATTGAGCAAAATATACGAAAAAATAATGCTAGACCAGATGTTGTCACATTTTAATTCAAATGGGATTTAACATAGTCGCCAGTTTGGTTTCACGAAAGGTAGGTCGACGACTGACGCAGGAGTGAAACTCATCAGTCACATTTTGGAATTCTGGGAGAAATCCCAGGATGCCATTGGCATTTTCTGTGACCTCTCAAAAGCGTTTGACTGCGTTGACCACAATACACTGATCTGTAAATTACACCACTACGGAGTTCGTGGACTAGCTGCTGATCTTGTTCTTTCCTATCTATCATACAGGCAGCAAAAAGTAAACGTTAACGGGGTGACGTCCTCGGGATCTCTAGTAAAGATGGGCGTGCCTCAAGGTTCAATTCTTGGTCCTTTCCTATTTCTAGTTTATATAAATGATCTTCCTTACATGATGGCTAACTTATCGGATATAATTCTATTCGCTGATGACACTTCTCTTATTTATATATAATATTAATAGATTAAAAAAAAATTCGGATGTCTTACACGTCAACGATAGTCTAGCTGTTCTTTCGAAATGGTTCGCAGCTAATAATCTTTTACTTAATGCGAACAAAACAAAATGTCTTAAGTTCTCATTACCAAATGTACCCCAAGTGGGTCTAAACTTAAAACTTGATGGCAAGAAACTAGATGCTATTACGGAAACTGTATTTCTAGGAATTACTCTAGATTCCAAATTGCAATGGGGTGCCCACATTAGAGCTCTTTCAGGTAGATTAAGTTCAGCTGCTTATGCAGTAAGAAAAATAAGGCAGTTGACAGATATAGCCACAGCTAGGTTAGTATACTTTGCTTATTTCCACAGTATTATATCTTATGGCGTTTTGCTGTGGGGATCGGCAGCCGACGTGGATTCTATTTTTATTTTACAAAAGAGGGCAATCCGCGCAGTCTATAGAATGGGTCCTCGTGAGTCCCTTAGAAACAAATTCAAAGAAATTGATGTACTAACTCTGCCTTCTCTTTATATCTTAGAAAGTATTTTATATGTTCACAAAAACTTAGGCCTTTTTAAAATAAGAAGCGATTTCCATAATATAAATACACGTAGTAAACATGAAATTGTGATACCCAAATTTAGATTACCTAAAACAAGCAAGTCATTTCTTATTAACAGTATCCGCTTTTATTAGCGATGGAAAATTCAAAACCCACATCAAACGTGTCCTTATCAAAAAAGCATATTATATGATTAAAGACTACGTTGAAGACAAGGAAGTTTGGCATTAATTCCTTCTGCACATGTGGCTTCCCTGGTACCTCATTAACGGCAAAAATATGTAAATGTCTATTAACTGCTCCCAAGTTGCGATGTTTATGTTATTTATTTTTTTTACATACTTCCTTGACATAATCGATATAAAATATTATTTAATCATATTTTATATCGTTTTTTTGTTAATGTGAGGACGTTGTAGGCTTAATAGACTGTAGATCTGTAGACCATTTTCTATTTTGTTAAGTACCTGGTACTTTTGACGGGCCTACGCTTTCCTCTCATACTTTGAAAATATTGTAAAAGCCAATTTTTTTTTTTAAACTATCCGTGGAGTTTCTTGCCGGCTCTTCTCCATAGGAAACGACCAATTGGAACCGTGCACCTAGCTTCTGACGTTTCATAAGTGCCCATGTAGGCATAAGTGAAATAAAAATATTTTTGATTTGATTTGATTTGCTAGGCAGATCGGCGGACCGACAATGTTTACACAAACTTATTCGACAGAAAGTTCAAATAAATATAACTAATAATTTAATATACATAAAACAAATACAATTGACTGAAATAAATATGTAGTTCATTCATTAATTCCAGGTAAAGTCAATATTCGAGACGGCGCTATCCAAAGGCATGGAGACTTACAAACAGAACGAGGCCCTATGGATGGGATACCTCGAGTACACTCGACGTCGCACCGAGTTGGACAATGAAGATGACGTGGAGAAACTTAGGCGCACCTTCAGACTCGCTTGGGATTCACTTGCTGAGGTACGAAACAGAGGTCAACGGCCGCTGGTTACTCGAAATATTAAATATAGTTTTTTTGAAGTGAAAACAACTTTAGGTGCATTGAGCACTTTTTGGGTGAACAAAAATCATGGAACTCGCGTCATCGTCACCGAACGCTTTCCATGAGCTATATGTATAATGTTTTCACTTCTATCGGCAGTCCCCAAAGACTGCCCCGCATGTTTTTTTTGTGTTGTTTTGTTATCTTTAGAGAGACTTATCACGTCTGTTTTACCAGTCAATTTTATTTGACCTTGTCAATCTGTATGATACAAAGACCGCATTCTAATTAATATTATAAATGATAAAACAGTGAGCTAGTTTGTTTGTTACGCGTCCACACTAAAACAGCTGAACGGTTTTGGATGAAAGGGGTTTGGAACTTTTGGCTCCCTTTCTGTCCGCCATTTTGTTTTTTTTTCTTGAATAGCGGCCAAGGATAAAACTTTCGGAAATCGATTGCTTTCATCATATTACAATAATATGTTCTTTGACAAATGTCCTAAACTGTCACATTTCTAATATATAAGCCAACAAAGTTGTTCAAGTAGCGCCATAAAGGCAGACGATTTAGACAGCTAATACGCTCATATCAGCTATGGTATGAGCGTATTAGCTGTCTAAATCGTTTTCGTGGATCAGGAACAGTGCTGATTCCACAAAAATAACACCGTCGTGTGTTAATATTCGTACGGGAACAATAACAAAATTAATAAACAATAACAGATTCACTTTAAAGAGAACAGGATAAACGCTAGCGTACAGTGAAGGTCAAAGTAGCCAGCTGATTGATCGAGATCGACCTTCCGATCGATCGATCCGCATACTAGAAAGGGAAATATCGCAACGTACTTTAGCTATCTCGCTCCCTCTCGATCCCCTGACTAGGGGGGCTTTCTTAGATGTCATTCGGCTCATTACGCGACTTTATTTTCGACTCAATGTTACTATTTAATGTAAATAAAGACAACTTTTTTTTTTTCTCGAGTCATACTCAAAGTGTGCTCCGAAAAGCCTATGTGCGGGCTCCGCGAAAATACTGGTCGCAATGAAAAAAAAAAAATACTAAAGGGGTACTTTATTTTATTTTACTCTGCAACCTGAGTAAAATAAAATCTTTAAATATTCCAACATAAAGTAAGAAATATGCAAATGTTAGTGTCAAGTACAGTCAAACCCTTTTATAACGACATCATGAAATTTTGAGGTCCCAACTTGTCTGTTTACTTAAAATCGTTTTTAGGGTTTCCTTACCCAAAGGGTAAAATGAGAACCCGAAAAAAAAAGGCTCCGCTGTCCGTCCGTCTGTCTGTCTGTCACCAGGGTGTATCTCATGCACCGTGATAGTTTAGATTTAGACAGTTGACATTTTCACAGATGATGTATTTCTGTTGCCGCTGTAACAACAAATACTAAAAAATAGAATAAAATAAATATTTAAGGGGGCTCCCATACAACAAACGTGATTCTTTTGCCGTTTTTATAGATAATGGTACGGAACCCTTCGTGCGCGAGTCCGACTCGCATATGGTCGGTTTTTGGTTATAACGACTATCGGCTATGACAACCGTAATCTGACGGTCCCTTCGAAGTCGTTAAAACGGTTTAGATTGTAATATTATTATTAATAAAGAATACCTACACATAATACCATTTAAGATTAATTTAGGGCTCCGTCATATATTTCGTTTCCCAAAAGGGTTCTGTCGCCAAATAAGTTTGAGAACCACTGGTTTAGACGTTTATCAGATACTTTTGAATCAGACCATACGATACGTAACATCATTATTATTCGTGCTACTGACATCAAGTTAATATAACTCTGTAACATCGTAACAGGCATGGGGCGAAGAGGCGAATGATTGTGAAGTACCTCTCTATTGGGCACGACTCGAGTACAAGGTCTTGAGCGATCCCAAGCAAGGCAAAATGATCTTCGAGGAAATATTCAGTAAGTTATCATTCGATTTTTACATACTTACGAGAAAAAAAAATAAAATATATATATAATTTGTATATATTTAATAATAATAAATAAATTAAATTATTATTATTTTATTATTTCTATGGATATATTTTGAATCCGTAATAAATGTATTTGATTTGATTTGAATACTATATATTTTTTTGCTGAATAGAAGAATAAGTTTTAAGCATTTGAAAAATACATTAAAAATCTTGTATATACTCTGCATCGTTACATCGTCAATGTGTTTTATGCACTATATTTTGTATATGATACAAAGTAGGTATAACTGCACATAACTAGGTATTAAAACACTCGTGTTATACTGTTAAACACACACTCAGGTTTTAATACCCTTAATTATGCAACAGTTTCATAAACTACAAACAGTACCATATTAAAAAAAATACATCACGTTCCAACATTGTATGACCTTGCGTGCCTTGAATCTTGGCGTTTACATTAATACTCCGAAAGCACTCAACATTCAACTGTTCCATAGAATACGGTGACAACAAAACAATGTCAAAGTACTGGGAAGCTCTCATAATGCTAGAAAGCAACCGTTCACCGCCACCATCGGAGAACAAACTGCGAGATCTGATGCGCCGCGCCCTGCGCGCTGTGAAGGACTACCCGCCGTCCGTCGCGCGCCTGTGGACCGACTACGAGCGCGACCACGGGCACCTGAGCACGCTGCGAGAGTGCTTGGATGCGTGTGAGGTATGTACGAAGAGCTATGGAGCATAGTTATGTATTTTTACGGGCTTAAAATCAGGGACCGTACAACTGCGGTTAAAAGTTAAGCCTTTCGAAGGGGTAACCCATTCGTACACCATTTGTAAATCAAACATAATCATAAGATAGTGTGTATTTATTTCGATTGGATTACAGAATATCTATGTTCCCAAATATATATTTTGAAAGGAAAATGATATAAAGACGAGATATGAGGAATTTAAAATTTCTATAGAAAACTTATTTTTCTCATAACTCTTGTTTAAATCAGGGACCGTACAATGTTAAGGGTTAAGCCTTTCAAAGGGGTAACCCATTCAATGGGTTACCTTTAACATGATGTAACCCATTGAAAGGGTTTTATACTAGAAACCCATTGAAAGGGTTACATGGGGTTTTATACTTGAAACCCAGTGAAAGCGTTACATTCAATGGGTTCTATACCTACTTGAAACCCAGTAACATGAAAAAATCATAATATTATGTTATTTCGATATACGCCCAGCACGCGTAGCATGACCAATTCTATCTCTTTCTACCCAGGGACCATTTTGGTTACCATTTTAGAAAAACCCTATCGAAAACCCTTTCATTGGATATGGTTTTTCCAAGCAGTTAATCAAAATCCATAAGGTGTGGGTAATTTTGAATGGCTTAAATTAAGCCGTTCAAAAGGGTTACCCACACCGTATGGGTTTTTATCGAAAACCCTTTCAATGGGTTACCAAAATTTAATTTAAACCGTTCATAAGGGTTTTTTTTACCGCTTAGAAAAACCCTATCGAAAACCCTTTCAATGGGTAACCAAAATGGTCCCTGCTTAAAATATGCGTTCGTCATCATAATTTCAGCCGAAAGACGTCCACTGCTGGACATAGGCCTCCCCCAAATTTGCCATAATCGCCACACTTGGCAGGCAAGTTGGCGATCGTAGTATGGTGTTCAAATGCATAGAGAATGACACTGCCCATTATCTAGTAAGTCCCTTAGTCGCCTTTTACGACACCCACGGGAAGAAATAGGGTGGTGTTATTCTTTACGTCTAGAACCACAGACCCTAATAGCAAATATGCGTTAGGTCATTGAAAACGGCCGCGGTTATACTATACGTCAACGTTCCAAGGCAGCGTTGTTCGTAAAACCCCATTTACACGATGTCAGTTTCTAGCCTGTGGCATGCAATAAAATTGAAGACTTGCGTCGTTTATTACGGTTCATGCAACTATTATAGTTGCATCCACCACAGGCAATTAAATCGCACCATGTAAATCAGACTTTAAACGTGGGAGTGAGTTGGCACGGGTTCAGTATAGTTTTAGATATCCCGTTCTGAATGGTCACTATCTTACCCCGCGTCCTATTTAAAGGCGACCGCCGCGCGAATACGCGATTGTCGCGCGCATATGTCACTTATTGCTCAGTGGTCCTGAACGCGTGGTTGCGCCGACTGAGGGCGTTTTCCAGTTTTCTGAGCGCGACGAATAGGCATGAAAAGGTGCCAAAAAGTATCGATGTAATATCTAATATCTATATCTATTGTAATATCAAATCGATATTTAAAAAAAAAATATATGTCGATTTCGATATATTGAAAACAAAAACATCGATATGTCGGTGAAATTGTCTAAAAAGTATAAGTATGAAATTGTATTGTTTTCGTTTTCTTTTCATAGAAATACTAAACTAGAAACATCATTTCTGATGTAAAATCCTAAACTAATAAAACAGAAAAAAAAGTAATATAAATAAGTTTCCTTTTTTGCGGCTCTGAATTCTAGCGATTTTAGTCACTGGGGACGACGGTGTATATATCGTATTTGATACATTTTCGATACTTATAAATCGAAATAATAGATACCGGCCAAAAATGTCGATATATCGAACAAAATATTTCGATGTATCGATACATCGATGTTTTTTCTATAAGCCTATACTCCGTTTGAAATAAGATTGGACATTAAAATAAACCTTTTTTACAGTCCGGTCAATCGATTTTGACTTCTATTGCGTTGGTGGCATGACCAATTACAGCTGTAATAAACAGTTGGTATTGTAACCACGTTTTTGCTTTTAATGGCATCCTTATGTCTAAGGAATAGAAGTTTATTTAAATGTCTAATCTTATTTCAAATACTCCATTTACGTTGGTGTGTGTAGTAAAGGTGATATTACTAGTTCTATTTTTGCCAAGAATATTAGAACATATTTTCTAAACACCAACGACGTTGGCTGGTTTAGTAAAATATGGATGATATAGTAAAATTGTGTTACATTCTCAGGCAAAAACAAAAGAATGGCGCGAGAGCTACCAAGCGATGAAAGACAAAATGACCGGTAACAAGAAACAAAAAGGCAAACAAGACAACAAAAAGTCCAAACTCGACAAGAAAAAGACTAAAGAGGACGCCAAAGACAAGAGCAAAGGGAAGCGCAAGTCGGACGGAAGTGACGAAGGGACTAAGGGGAAGCGGAAGAAGGATGTCGAGATGGAAGTCGATCAGAAGGAAGAAGATAGTGCGGGAGGAGTCAAGAGGACTCATGATGATGAAGAGGAGGATGGTATGTTAGAGTTTTTGTTCCTTTGAATGGTTTTTGGAATGTTTTTTTTGTAATATATTTTGGTTGTTGTAGGTATTAAACAATTTTAGATTGTGGATTGATCAAATATTTGTTCTTGTTCCGACGTTAACTGTTATAAGAATGATTGGCAAAATGTATCGTTATGTATCCGAAATGGTCAGAAGAACATTTAAAGAATATACTCCACTAAACAATCAACCAATCACAAATTATTATGTCGATTCTTTCCGCTGATGTTGCAATTTATTTCCTTCCTCACTTTTGTTACGACCTTTTCGACAAGCTAGTGATTTATAGCCCATCATCTTTTTGTTATATCTGTGAGAAAGAAATACATACTCACAAAAGACATTAAAATAAACCCTTGTTTGTAAAAAGGGTTTATTCCGTTAAGTCCGTTCAACCGATTTTGACTTCTATTGCGTTGGTGGCATGACAAATGGCAGCTGTAATAAACAGTTGTGTTGCGTGGTGGTACGTTTTTGCTTTTAATGCCATCCTTATGCCTACGGAATAGAAGTCAAAATCGGTTTAACGGACTGTAAAAAAGTTTATTTAAATTTCTAATCTTATTTCAAATGGAGTATAAGTTTGTGTAATAGTAATGGATGTTTACATATAGTTGGAGAGAGCAAGCGTCAGCGCACAGATAGTACGAGCCCGCACCGGCTCGGCACGCGGGATACCTGCACACTCTTCATCAGCAACCTAGAATTCAAGTGAGTATGGTTCTAATCAACACACGTAGAGATAAATTACGATAACATGGCTCGCCCCTCCAAATTACTATTTCAATGTTTGTAGTCACATCCTTACGAAAGAGTTTGTGCGTTGTAAGTACTCGTAATATATCACTTATTACCAGATTTGGTGGTCAACTAATCATAATTAGCCGATTGCGCAAGACAACGCACGTGTCGGTTTCATAGAGTACGTCAGTGCAGCGCCAAAAATGAGCGATTAATGACGCCACTAGTCGAGCAACAAATCCGTGATTAGTTTTTGTTTGACGGTCGTCTCATTACGCACACATGCGTACAAATACTTTCAAACGTTTTGAATTTTGTAGGGGCGGGCGATGTTATCGTAGTTAATCTCTAATTATTTATTTACTCATTTCTTTTCGTGACTTTTTACTATTAATAATCCGTTGAAAACATCTAACTTAGAGTAAGCACGCAATGCTGTTTAAAAATCATACGAATATGTGAAAAAAATTACCAGAGTGCTATTTTCAATTGAATATTCTTTTTCGAAACGATTTTTGTTGTGTTGGCTTACCGTCACTATGATCTCCACTTTTTTCATAATCCCTTATCGTTACTTATGTGGATAAAACAAGCAAAAGATAAATTGTTAAACCCATGTTTCTGATTAATCTGTGGTCAAATGATTTTACCAACACATTAGGTAGATCCTGGCGGGAAAGTGAAGTGTCAAGTTTAGCAGTTTTGTTTTGTTTTTTCTAAAATTTGTGTTTAGCCGAATTTTAATGTGTGTAACGTGCTTAGTGTATTAAACAAAACAGTGTAACATCACTTCAAGTTCACTCAAGAAGACCGCGTGTGCTTTCAGTAAAGTGCCACATCTTTACTGAAACTCAAGGGGAGCGGGGGGGGGATATCATCAACATGCATTGAATATAATTCATTTCATCATTTAAAACAAAGTTTATAACTAAATAAAGCCTTGGCTAAAAGGTCCCAGAAACCAGGCCAAAATTCTTAAAAAAAAAAAACTAACATATTACTTCGAACAATCACAAAATACGATATTACCGAACAGTCTTGGGGCGTATAGTACGTCCAGTGTTGCAGTGTCTTTTCCAATGCCTCAGGCTATCTGCAACTACAAAGTTCTTTTATTATAGAGTGGACGAACAGAATCTTCGCGACAAGATGTCACACTACGGCGATATCATCTCACTGCGGGTCCGGAAGGGGATCAAAGCTTTCGGAGGATCCATCTGCTATTGTCAGTATAAAACTCCGGTAAGTATATTGTTTTCAAAACAGCTATACTCCATTTGAAATAAGATTAGAAATTTAAATAAACCTTTTATACAGTCCGTTCAACCGATTTTGACTTATATTAGGTTGGTGGCATGACAAATGGCAGCTGTAATAAACAGTTGGTAACGTTTTTGCTTTTAATTCCATCCTTATGCCTTTGGAATAGAAGTCAAAATCGGTTGAACGGACTGCAAAAAAGTTTTATTTAAATTTGTAATCTTAATTCAAATGGGGTATAAATGGGAATGGAACGTGTCTTAGTAAAAATAGCTGGTCAACAATGTAAATGTTGGTTGGGGTAATTGCCCAAGATGCTGCTTAAAACGTCACTTGTGGTGGTTTCTTTAAACGCAGAATTCTGTAATAACAATAAAAATAACATATCATCACGCCGGTAATCCCCAAGGGTTAGGCAGAGGTGTGTACCTATAGTACACCTGTGGCGGCTTAAACATCGCCACATGCTGTCAACGCTTCACACTGACGTCACGCAAAATCCTGCATCGCGCAAGCAGAGTTTACCACGCAACTAACACTAATGTTGTATACAACATCCCGACATCAACCGTCGGGCAGTTGCCCACCAGACACAACACCCGTCTGGTCGGAGGATCCTCCTTTTTCTATAGAGGATGAGTGAACTTTACACCCTGTTCCTCATGCCTCTAAACACCCACGTTTCGCCAGTTATGTTTTAAGTCCCATGTAATAGGGGGCGAGCCTATTGCCATCAACCGGGAACTAATCCAGACTCCGGCCTGCTACTGAGAAATTCCTGGTGGAAAAAACCCGATGGCACTGCCCGACCTGGGAATCGAACCCCGGACCTCGTGCTCGGCAGTAGCGCTTGCGACCACTAGACCAACTAGTCAGTTCCAGAAAGTTCAGTTCAGAATAAAAATGGATTCAAATAAATATACAGGGTCAAATTAAAATAGCTAGCGAAACTCCGCAAACGTGATGATATCTTCACGACAAAAAAAAAATGATTTGATGTGTTTTTTTTTTTGGGTTAACGGACCGCTGTTAGTGATGTCGCTTGAAATATGAGTTGAGAAAATTTGTTTTATCATGTTTAGATATCGGTACCCATCACGTCTGAAAAAATACCCCAAAAAAAACCGATTTTTCAAGTGACTACTACACTAACTGTGGTTAAAGGCACAAAAAAAAAAAACTCGTCAAATTCATAAATTTTTTGGTATATCATGTTTAAATATCGATACCCATCACGTCTGTGGAGTTTCGCTAGCTTATTTAATTTGACCCCGTATTTGTTAATAGAAACAGTTAGGGTGCTCGCCCACGAGCGATTTTTCGGCGATTTTTGTGTGTATGTATTTCTTTCTGACAAAAATCGCCGAAAAAATCGAGAACCCAAACCGCCTTATTAGAAAACAAGGCTTATATTTTGACATGGCTTAAACCATGGAGCCAGTTTTTGTAATAAGAACGTAACAGTGATTGAAATACCGTTCTACGAGTATATACAAAACTGAAAACTTAGTTCGGTACTAAGTTGTCAGTTTTGTGTTTACGAACTTTACTATAGTCGGAATAAAGTTCGAAATTCAATAATGGCTCCATGTTTTAAACCTGGGTCTGAAGATAAATCTTGTTTTGTAATAAGGGGGTAAATGTCGCCAGCGTTTTTATTTCGTAAGCATTAAAAGTGGTTTTTGGTATTCAAAAGTTGTCACTAACATGCAATAAATTGATTGTAAATACAAAATTAAACATTACAAATAATGTAAAATTAATTTGTTAAGTGGCCTAAAACAAACTTATCTTAACTTTAATATTATTATAGGAAGCAGTAGACGAAGCAATAAAACACGACAGGATGCCTCTAGACGGCCGTCCAATGTTCCTCTCACGATATTCAGCCAAGAAATCCAAGCCTACATTCAAATACTCTACGGAAGCGGAGAAGAACAAGCTGTTCGTGAAGAACTTGCCTTTCGCGCACTGCACCAAGGATGCGCTGGCCGAGCTGTTCGATAAGTACGGCAAGCTGAAGGATGTACGGGTTGTGACTCATAAGTAAGTGATGACAATTATACAGGAAAAAATATTTATTTATTTATTTATTTGCTAACGTGTAAAACACTGGTATGCATTCAAATTTCATGACATAGTATTAAGGGGCCGGCGTAGCATGCGTAGTTCATACAAACGTAATACCGACATAATTTGTAAATCAAACATAATCATAAGATACTGTGTATTTATTTCGATTGGATTACAGAATATCTATGTTCCCAAATATATATTTTGAAAGGAAAATGATATAAAGACGAGATATGAGGAATTTAAAATTTCTATAGAAAACTTATTTTTCTCATAACTCTTGTTTAAATCAGGGACCGTACAATGTTAAGGGTTAAGCCTTTCAAAGGGGTAACCCATTCAATGGGTTACCTTTATCATGATGTAACCCATTGAAAGGGTTTTATGCTAGAAACCCATTGAAAGGGTTACATGATAACCCATTGAATGGGTTTTATACTTGAAACCCAGTGAAAGTGTTACATGATAACCCATTCAATGGGTTATATACCTACTTGAAACCCAGAAACATGAAAGGGTTATCGATAGGGTTCTTCTAAGCAGTTAATCAAAAACACATATGGTGTGGGTAATTTTGAATGGCTTAAATTAAGCCGTTCTTATGAACGGCTTAATTTATTCGATAAAAACTCATACGGGTTACCCATACCGTATGGGTTTATATCGAAAACCCTTTCAATGGGTTACCAAAATTTTATTTAAGCCGTTCATAAGGGTTACTCATATCGCATGGGTTTTTTTTAACCGCTTAGAAATACCCTATCGAAAACCCTTTCAATGGGTAACCAAAATGGTCCCTGGTTTAAACCAGTGTCGCTAAAATCGCGAAATGCTATTTTTTTCACTAATTTTTTTTACAAAACTGTGTATATCTCGGAAACTAAATGCCGAGAACTGGACCCTTTTTGCTTAGACGCCCACATATTTGGAACTTGTAATATTGATTACACTTGTCCAAAACCGTTCACTGCCAAACTAATGAAAATTTCTGTTTGAGCGTTTACACCTTACGGCATTTCATACGAACTTTCAAGCCCTTGTTTTTCGAAATGAGTAAACCGATTTTAATTAAACTTCATACGCTTATGCAGGATACAAAGCTCTAAAAAGTTAGTTAAGAACATTTTCGAAATGTCTTATTTAAAAACAGATAACTGGAAATCTCTGTTTCTATGGAAAATTTAAGTTCGGTCTATAATTTGGCTGTAACACAATTTTTCGAAAATGTTCTTTATTAGCTGTATAATACTAATAGGTAAAAATAAAGCTTATGCGTATGAAGTTTCATTAAAATCGATTTAGTCATTTCGAAAAACAAGGGCTTGAAAGTTTGTAAGAAATACCGTAAGGTGTAAACACTTAACACATTCTCACTGCTTCATTAGTCTAGTAGCTGCAATAATAACTTGACTTCCCTTCACAGAGACGGCAAACCTAAAGGCCTAGCCTACATAGAATACGAAGATGAATCAGCTGCTTCAGAAGCGGTGTCCAAGGTGCACGGCATGATGTTAGCAGACCGGAAGCTGGACGTCGCACTCAGTGCGCCGCCGCCGCGACAGTCTACCTCGGCTGACATGCCGGTGTTAGGGCTGGCTAAGAGAGACTCCGGAGGCGGCATGTAAGCGAACAACTATGTGTTTTTGGAAAAAATACCTATATGCCAGTGACCTTGAGTGGTTAGCTTGCGTGTTCTGTACTGAGCCCACGCAACGCGTCGTACGTTCAGCCAGTAATAGGAGTCGCCCATCAAGGAGCGCTGTCCCTTGGTGGGTAATAGGTATTTTAATAAAACGCGTATACTAAAAGATCAATAATTAAATTATCTGTAAATTGGTGAAGGTTTCAGAAAAATATGCTTGGTAGATTTTGCGCTATTCTCAGTTATCCTCGTTAGACATAACGTTATAAATTAATTTCACTATGTAATATAAATATAATCTAAAATATTCACATATTAAGTTATTGAGAAAATGCTCTAAATTAACATAATTTTATTTTTTTCAAATTATTAACACTATTTGTTTAGACGTGATCTCCAGTATAAACTCATTACAACGGTCCACTAGCGCCACTCAAAATATTATCTCGTGACTGAGAAGGAATTATGAATAACGGCTAGTAGGGACCCTCGCTAAGTGTGTCTAGAATTTTCTAATACCTTTTATAAAGTTTCATTTGAGACACGAAGCAACAAAATACGATCTAGAGGAAAGTGGCCGCTTTTCTTTAGATCATAATTTGTATATATGTTCCGTTTGGTCCCGGACGTAAAGAATAGCACCATCCCATTTCTTCCCATGGGTGTCGTAAAAGGCGACTAAGGCACTTACTAGAGAATGGGCAGCAGCGTTCTCTATGCATTTTTTAAACCATACTGCGATCGCCAACCCGCCTGCCAAGCGTGGCGATTATGGCAAATCCGCCCCTTTATGGGAGAAACCTAAGTCCAGCAGTGGACGTCTTTCGTCTGAAATAATGATGGTGATAGGCAAATAACATCTTGAAAACTTTACTCTAATTTACCCTCCAAAACAAACACAAATACCAGCCAGCTTAATTTTATTTTTGTGTACGTAAAACAAAACATTTTAATTTGGTACTATTTTAGTACGGAACCCTAAAAATCTTAATAATATTACTCTTTGTATGGTTCCGTTCGTAATTAATTATTACAAAATTGAAAGAGCGATAAATAATTAGTAATTCTTAAGTAATAAAAGTATTCTTAAATTCCAGAATGAAAATGTCATGATTATTATTCCGCGATTTCAGAACCCCGGTATTATCCACTCTGTGTTATTTATTTGATTATTTACTAGTTTAGGCAAATAGACTCTTATCTATTCCGATCTCAGACTGTCAAATGATTTGAATCACTGTTGTTCTTTCAGAAACTGGGCTCTCGTGCGAAAAATACTCACCATATTCTTTCTATTACTTTTTCAGGCGACGAACACAACTCAGCAGTTTCATCCCGAGCGTCCTTCAAAAGGCGTCGACCAGCGCAGCGCGACCAACCACAAGCGACGCCAATGGCTCCTCGGCCAGTGGCGACCAGCCCAACGGTAACCACAGCAATGGCGACGACAAGCGACCACTCAGCAACAGCGACTTCAGGAGCCTCTTGCTCAAGAAACAATAGATTGTCAAGTCAAGTTAGTCCTTGTAAATAGAGTCGAAAGTCGGTTGCGTTAGGTTACAGTGGAACTTCAAACTCATTAGTGTCGATATTTTTTGTTTTAGAGGTGTACCGACTATTTTGAGGAAAGGTATGGACATTTTCTATCAGTATTTTGGAAAAGACACTCAACAGAATGGCTTCTGAAACCATTCTACCTCAAATATATAACTGATAAAATAAAATTACCATTGCATTGCATCTAAAAACATACTCGATTTATCGAATTAACGAATAAGTCAGTACATCTCTAAAGCCGCCATAATGACTCTGTCTTTAGGATAGCCTTACTAGTTGGAAATCCGTACCATTACTGACGTATTTCCCTTCGAAGAATTAATGCCAGATGGATGAATTTACTACCTAGAGCTAGTCTATGGTAATAGCTTATCCAGATCAAAAATAATCCTCTTTGTATGGTGGCCTCAATAGTCTTTAAGGCTACGAACACTAGTACTTAGGTGCCCTTATAATCTTATATATTTCACGGCAACAAGCCTTATATACAATTCTTCAAGGATCTTTTGGCCCTCGAATGACTTTGACAGGGAGGCGCTGTTGGTAAACATTGTTTTGCGAAATGTATTAAAAAAACAAGATGGCGGGATTAGTTCCGGTTTTTGCCACGCGCCAAAAGATCTTTGTACAGCTATCTGTAGTCTTATATTTAAAACAGTGGCGGCGTAAAGGGGGTGGTGCGGGCGGTCCGCCCCGGGTACCTAGCACCAAGGGGTGACAACGTTATGACAGCTCACTCGCGCACATTGATTTAAAAACTAAAGTTATGGTTGTCACTGAAATTATTTACAATTGACATTATTTTGGAGATTTTGCGACTGAGGCGTCGCTTGGAAGCCGCCAGCACTTCTTTCCAAGATACGCTCCAATGTACCTTAGAGCTTTTGCAATGCATTGTAAAATGGGAGTATTCAGTCTATTCCGAGTGTAGCGCTGTGTCTAAGATTTTTTTTAACTATTTGTGTTTCCGTGGCTTCTTGTGAAAGAAGTTTCTGAAAATAAAAGTTGATAAAATCTTACACAAAGGGGTGACAACGTGGTTACACTCACTCGCGCACATTGATACGTTTGTCACTGACATTATTTACAATTGAAATTATTTTGGAGATTTTACGACTGAGGCGCCACTTCGAAGCCGCGTGCATTTCTTTCCAAGAAACTGTCCAATGTAGTACCTTGGAGCTTCTGCAATGCATTGTAAAATGGGACTATTCAGTCTATTCCGAGTCTAGCGCTGTGTCTAAGATTTGTTTTAACAATTCGTGTTTCCGTGGCTTCTTGTGAAAGAAGTTTCTCAAAAAAAAAGTTGATATAATCTTACTTAAGGTCCACAATGAGCCAAGCGCGACTTGCCCATCTTTCCATATTGTCTATTAAAAAGGACAGGAAATAAATTTTTTGATAATGTGATCGAATATTATGCACGTTTAGTATTAGTTGTTTTATTTTAGGGGTGCGCAAAAGAAAACCGCCCCGGGTTCCAGCCAACCCATGCTACGCCGCCATTGTATTAAAACTGTATAAACCCGGATATATTAGAATGGGGACTTTAAGACCGAAAATGGTACTTATTTGTGAGAAAATATCACAATAAATAATAAATATTATAATCACCAAGCTTCTTCATTTGTTCTGTTAGAGTATTTTATTGTACAAATTAAAATTACAGTATTTGTTTTTTAATTGTTATTTCGATCTGTGTCTGTTTTTGAGTATACATAATATTGGGAATTGACGTGTTTTTGCAGCATTTGATGTATGTATATAGAAGAAAATACCTATGGGATTAAATCTTGTAATTGCTAATGTTATGAATGATTTTAGCACTAAATGCCTGTCATTAAGGGCACGATTTTATGTAAAAATAACTGATTGATTCCTGATTTTTCTTTTAATGATATTCCGGGTACGACCCTTAATTTGATATATAAGGGTATAGAAGAAATAATACGTTGTTATGTCGATTTTTGGAAGCAGGGTAAAGAAAATATTCGAATTTATTAATTTTGCAAGGGCACGTCAATTTTTACACAACCTCCACAATTGATTTATTTACTTCACCGAAATTTTTTAATAGTGTGTACTATTTCCATATTATTATAAAATTCAGATTGTATACCTCTTCGTAATATCCCACATCGGATTGTTTAATTCCTTGCTTGCTAACACGCATTCATTCCATAGATGATTAAGGGGCATGCGCTAAGGTAGCCCGTGAAATTCAAAATTTCTAACATTTTTTGGAATTTGCAGGTCAGTAACAGGTTACTGGCAGACAGGCACAGGAATTTCGCGGGCTACCTTAGCGCATCCCCCTTAATGCGGACTTTAGTGATGATATGTGATTCAATCATAGTCACAATTTCATAATAATGTAGCGATAGTCTACTTCAATTATATGTGTAAATGATGATGTAACAACAATGTTTGTAGCGATGTTTCCTCAGGCACCCTGTAACACCGTAACATCTAATTATTTTTTGTTTTTATTAAACTAATTTGTTTTATATTCGGAGATTTACGTTGCAGTGTGATTACGGACGAAGAATGTTTCAGAATAAATGCGTTTTGTTGTATTCAGTTGTTTTACTGGTGTATCAACGTTTTTTATGCTCCTCTGAAGCTACGGATTCCTAGAGCGGTGACCGCCACTAACGGCCGTAGTGATGGCTGTCATGAAAAAGATGGCAGTGGCATAGGTTGAAGGGGCTGGCGTAGCATGCGTAGTTCATTCAAACGTAATACCAAAATAACTTGTAAATCAAATTTCTCTGCATCGCACAAAGGTTGACTGGTAGAAAATGCCTATGGCATTAAGTCCGCCTCTGTGTTGTGTGTTGTGTGCTAATTTATTTATTTATTTAATACTTAAATAAATTTTGGCATCCGCCTCTTAAGAGTGTTTACACCTTACGTCATTTCATACAAACTTTCAAGCCCTTATTTTTCGAAATGACTGAAGCGATTTTAATGAACCTTCATACGCATAAGCAGGATACAAAGGTCTAAAAAGTTAGTAGAGAACATTTTCGAAATGTCTTATTTAAAAACAGATAACTGGAAATCTCTGTTTCTATGGAAAATTTAAAATCGGTCTAATTTGGCTGCAACACTATTTTTCGAAAATGTTCTTTACTAACTTTTTAGACCTTTGTATCCTGTTTATGCGTATGAAGTTTCGATCAAGTCGGTATAGATCAAGGAACTTATATCCAACCTGGAATGCGCACAGGCTGCCGATGCGCGGTCCGAGCTAGATAGCTTCGCGAGAGCCCTCTGTCCCTTTCTGTCACTTACTTGAAGAAAGAAACACCGCATCCTGCATAGGATTCGCTTTTGCAACCTTGAATCTCACACTTTTTAACCATCTTTATTTCGTCCGAATAAAGAAATTTATTGTTTTATCGTCGAATTGCGGTTAAATTAAATATCACCAAGTTGATCACCATAATTACAACAAATTAATATGGCTGACGGGCTGCCAGTCTAACTTATATATATAATTCTACTAATAAATCTTTTCTTTTTTAATTACATTTCAATACAGTGTCCAAATTATTGCCAAAAAATTTTTCTCATTCTAACAGATAATTTAAAAATATTAGAAATATATCAGAACGAAAATTTATGTTTTTTGATAAGACAAGACAATATTATTTTTTCCTAATATTCATACTAAATTCGGGAATAATCCTCCTGGCAACACTTTAGAAAGGGACACAGGGCTCTTGAAGCGCTTTCTCTCTCGGTCCGGATTTCTCTTTGACCGAGTGATTGTGTAGAGTGATTGTCTGTAACAGAACTTAGCTTCATATACATAAGGTTTATTTTTATATTGGTCTCAAATTGACATGCACATTCCAGGTTGGATATAAGTTTCTTGGTTTAGATGTGCTGATCGCGTTCAGTTTCATTGGTGAAATTCGCCCTAAGTACGGTGAGGGCAAATCTAGCGATTTAAATCTTTGGGCAGCGGGGGCGGGGTTGACTTTACGATGTCAAAAATGCTCTTTAGGAAAAATTTCTCATAAATAACGATTCAGTGACGTTATTCGCCGGTAAATTGCAGACGTTATGTGGCGGCCACCGGTCTTTTAGCAAAACCGTAGTCCACGACGTTAAAAAGGACCCTGCAAACAGGCGCGACGCAACACTAGTAGCAGAATTTCTATGAAAACTTCATGGAAAGTGTCGCGCCAGTCTGCACGAACCTTAATACAAAACTACCGTCAAAATGTTTACCACCCAGTCCTGGTACTTATTTAATTATGTAAGTTACAATCTAGGTCTACATAAACGATTCTTAGACCCGTGATCACAAGGGGATTTTACAGATTAATTTACGATACAAAGAAACAAAGATTTTATAATAAAAACATTTATTTATAAAAATACAATTTACTCTTTACAATCTCAATAGAGAAAAATATAATTTCTTCTTATATACATCGAGAATCGTCTACAATAAATAACTCTAAAAGCATTGCGTAACTAGAAATTGTACTCTAAACAATACACGCGAAAAATAACTTTGTACTTTTTTGTCTAACATAAAATGAAGCTGAGATATGTTTAAGATAGCGCCTTATATCCTTAGAAGGGGCTTAAGGCACTGGTTACTGTATGCCAATGAGGATATTATGCCTACATTTTGAACGCCACGGGATAAACGCATTAGTATGGCCTGAATGCACTACATGTTGAGCTATACAATACCAGTATAAGCTTTTCTCTCATTGTACGGAAAGCCTATACAATTCGAGGTCATCTTTTACTAGAAATCCTATAACCTTAAAAAGATTAGATATTTTTACTTTGTTATAATTTCGTAAACGTGTTTTTAAAAAAGCTATTGCCATTGCATTGCTATTGGATATTGTATTGTATTGCTATTGGCGTCGTTGACTGGGGACATTTTCGTTTGACGTCTAATAGCAGTCTGTGGCGTTCAAAAATCACGAAAAACAAATCAAGACCTCGAAAACGTTGAAAGTTGCGCTTGCGACTACTAAGCCAATATGGCGATAAACTCCATGTATCACATTTACTCGTTCGTTACCCAAATATTTTGAATGTTCGAAGATATATCACTACAACTTCTACTTCAAATAAAAGTTAAGAAGTGTCCAGAGTTTAGGTTTGCTCCTATTTGTAAAATTTGTGCTAAATACATATAATACAACAATGGCACTGCCATTTTTAGAAAATGGCATGTTTTTTATTTATATTTTTAATATAAAGAGAAGGATAACAGTTAACAAAATTTGATACATTGTATTTCAGCCTTCGGTTATTGCACCTTTTTTTGTTAATACCTTGGGCAAACATTAAAAAACATAACAGAGTGGATCTAAGGGGTTGGCACTTTGGATATGAGCCCCCTTGAACTAGCTTCAGGTCAATATGACCTGAGGGGGTAGCCATCTGGGCTGGTGGCTCGTCTTTCTAAGACAGCCGTGTTTCAACCGTTGAGCTTACACTTTGAGTATCTTAAAATGTAAAGGAACGTCATACTAGTGCTAAAATAAAAGCTATTGTCAGTAAATATGAGCGCCGTCCTGCCACCGCTTCTTTGAGCGCTCGAATGATTCTTTGATGCAAGCTCTGTGGAAAATGAATTTAGATTTAGAATTATCTACTTAATGGAAATCTTAAATTAATTTATTAATACAATGACACAACGCACAGCCTAAATCATGGTTCCCTTATAGGGTACCGTACCTCAAAAGGTAAAATGGTACCCTTATAGAATCAATCGTGTGTCTGTCCGTCTGTCACAGCCTATTTGCTCTGAATCTACTGAACCGATTAAGTTGAAACTTAGTACACAGATGAATTTCTGTGACCCAAACACAGACGTGTAACGCAAAGAAATTAATTTTGAATATGGGGGTCACTTTGGAGGGCAAATTAGAAAATTAAAAAAAAAATGTTTGCATGTTCCATGTGACATATCAAATGTAAGGATTTCAGATAATTATATTTTTTATAATAAAAAAAAAGAAAAAGTTATTTATGAAAATGTATTATTTTTAAGATCAACAACAGCAGAAAACAAAACACACACACACACACAGACAGTTGAAAAAAAATACAGATGTTCTATACTTATAGATTACAGCAAAACATATAAGAAGTCTGGTCTTAAAATAACATGGTAAATCACGCAATATTACAGTTGGAATTTACGAGGGAACATGTCTTTCAACTTCAATGTTAATAGAACTGTTCAAAAAGTTTTGACTACATTTCCTAGCGAATTAAATTATCTTCAACTTGTCATTGTTGGTAAAGAGGTATTTTTTGGCAGATTGATACTGAGATCAGAATGCGACCAACCGTTCTTAAAATACTGGAATTACGTCAACTTCAACGAGGAACGCATGACGTTCACGTCACTACAAACGTTCATAAATATAACATTAGTAATAAATTGCAAGAGAAAAAAAGACCTTATTTTATACGTGAAAACGAGTTTCGACCAGATTGGTAGACCATTTTCACAGAGAGAAAGGCCTGTGCCCCTGCAGTGGCAAATATAAATCATGGTAATATCCTGAACTGTCACTTCATTTTAATTTAAAACAAGATGGCGGAACGTTAGTTCCGATTTTGGCCACGCGCAAAAAGAATCATGTAGCGCTATTAGACGCTTACCTAAACATTGACTGGTGCAGGATGTAGGCGGACACGTGTCCCGCGTCCACGTAGCGCACCTCCGCGCCGGGCCAGATCTCCTCCAGCGTGCCCACGTCATCACGCGGAACGTACGCGTCGTGCTTCGCGCACACCGCTGTCGAATACAAGACATGTTACTTTGGTACGATTTTAGGGAAGCCTGCTCGGCTATAAAGTGTTTTTTCTATCAAGAATTTCAATAAAGTAAAAGTATTATTTTTAAACAAAAACAAATAGCGACTGAAATGACAATAATGCAATAACTAAACAGAATTGTCGAAAATGTGGGTTTGTTGAACATCTCTGCCTACCCTTTAGGGATAAGGCATGAAGGTATGTACCTTTTTCTCATTTTGCAAAAAATGGGCATCTACATAGAGTGGTCTAAGTAATGTAGCACTGGACAGTCGTTAAAATAATTGCTACATTATTCATTGCATTTGGCAAACGGCTTTGATTCCGGATGATAGGATAACGCTGCCTATCCACTTCAAATAAACGACTTAATAAATCTACTTCGCTTTTCCATAATAGATAAGTATTGTAGCCCCATGGTCGCCGGAAATCACACTTGAAAGATTGATCACACGTGCACACGTTACATTCAATGCTAATAATGTGAAGGAGTTGCCAAAACATGTCTTAGTTATAAATATAACTTAGAACGGCATGCGGAAAGTGACAGTAAGACTACTACAGGGCGTTATTGAAATGATAGGCATCCTTTGAGGGGAGGCAAGTACGTGAAAAGAGAAAAAAAAGAAGATTTTTCATACAAAAATGCAATACCTATCAAACGTATGAAAGACATAATTCTTTAGTTTTTTCAGAGATTGTTTCATAGAAAAAGTTGTTCAAATTCATGAATATTTTCTGCCCCCTGGAAGAATGCCAATGATTTCTAAGACATCCTGTATATTTGCAGGTGTGACTAAATTATATTATTATTATACCTACTGTACACACGGCTACACATCAAGCTATACATTTCCAGTATACGCTGAACTCTCATTGTACGGAAATCCTATATATACAATGCGAGATCAGCTTATACTGGAAATGTATAGCTTGATGTGTAGCCGTGTGTACATACAAATAATAATATATCTAAGCTAGTCTTTCTACACGTGTGTTTGAGTGATGCCAACATGTGCCACCCAAAAGTAGTAAAAAATAATAGATTATTGACCATCGCGACGTAACTATATTCTGTTTGAAATAAGAATAGAAATTCAAAAAAACTCTTTTACAGTCTATTTAACCGATTTTGACTTCCCGACTGATCTGACTTCTGACCGATGGATGACATTAAAAGCAAAAATGTGGTTACAAAACGAACTGTTTATTACAGCTCCCATTTGTCATGCCATCAACGCAATAGAAGTCAGAATCGGTTGAAGGGACGGTAAGGTAAGGTAAAGGTTTATTTAAATGTCTAATCTTATTTCAAAAGGAGTATAGTGAAGTAACCATACGACTCGATACTCACGATAAATCGATTCAAGTTAAATGTCAAAACGGGCCTATTATTTTTTGACAAGTATAGGAAATAATAATATAGCAACTATGAATATTTATTTGAATTTTGAGAACGTATATTTTAATATCCATTCCTAGAAAAAAGAAAAATTGTTTACTCTACACGTACACACGGCTACACATCAAGCTATGCATTTCCAGTATAAGCTGGCCTCTCATTGTTCGATAATCTTATACAATGCGAGATCAGCCTAAACTGGTTATGCATAGCTTGATGTGTAGCCGTGTGTACAAAGAAACTATATATTAATTTTTTTCAAAATACACACAAAGTAGCCAAAATATACTCCTACATAGATTCTTTGTCGGAAGTCGTAAGACCCTTAGTTAAAAAACTTATTTTTTGTATAAGCAGTGATAAATTGTGTATTTAATTTCAGGACGATACTGTGTTTGTGCACATTTGGAGCCCGCACTGTTTACCTGGACCAGCAGTAATGGTGATTTGTTCAGAAAGCACATATGAATTTGAAAGCTCCCTTATTTGTCGTACTGAGTCCTTAAAACTTAGGGCAGAAAAAAATAATAATATAAAAACGTACCAATAATCAAAGACGTGTCAAACGGCATCGAGAAATTACTAAGATGTGTGCATTCATCCATGATCCCTCTCATAAACTGTAGCGTTTCTCTGTCCCTCCAGTGAATTTTAGTTATATCTATCTTCTTCCCACTTTTCGCACCCGATCTCAAGAAGGGCAGGTGTACCCATAGATCTGAAGTGAAATCTGATAAGTTCCATGATTTCTCTTTTCTTATGATTAATTTCTTTGGTGCTTCTACGACTTCAATTAACTCTTTGTTAGGTTTCGGACTGTCTACGGTAGTTATCGTACTATTTATGGTAGATTTTGGACTGTCTATGGTAGATTTTGGACTGTCTATGGTAGATTTTGGACTGTCTATGGTATGTTCCTGTCTGTCTATCACGATAGGATTTTGGCTGACACATTGTTCTATGTGGTCTTTGCCTGTTGAAGCCTTTTCTTCGGCCTGTTTCTGTATCGTTAGTAATAGGTCTTGTAGATCGGCTGGAAGAAAAAAATATATTTTGAGTTGACTGGTTAAATGCATTAGTTTATGAACAGCTTCGGTGAGATCAAACTTTGAATTCTTCTGTCAGATAAAGTTCAGTTACATTGTTTACAAGAGTTAAAACATTGCGACGGTTTGGCGGTTTTATTTTTATAATAAGTGGGAGAGGGAGGGAGTCACCTGAAATAAATACTTATCCGATAATTGTAGCGTTTACGCCTGCAATACAATAGGTCACGTTTATCAAAGATGAACCCTACGCTTTATAGCACAGCGCCAAAAATCAAAGATAAATTGGATACGTTTAACGAGCCTGTACTTTCAAGGTAGCAAAAACGATGCGGTAGCATTGCTACTACTTAACTTTAGGAATAACTAGACTAGGCTTTTTGTCTGTTTTTAGGGTTCCGTAGTAAACAAGGAACCCTTATAGTTTCGCCATGTCCGTCTGTCTGTCTGTCCGTCCGTCCGTCTGTCCCCGGCTTAGCTCAGAGACGCTTAGTCCTAGAAAGCTGTAATTTGGCATGGCTGTACATATTAATCACGCCGAGAAAGTCATAAAATAAAACCATGAACAACATTTTTTTAGGGTACCTCCCTTGCACGTAAAACGGGGATGATATTTTTTTACTCGTGTATTATGATGATATTTAATACATGGTGTGGGGTATCGTTGGATAGGCCGTTTGGAGGCATTTTCAAGTCTGAGATCCGTTTGCGTAATATTAAGCTTTAATGTGCTATTTTTGTTAGAGTCAAGTGTCGCCCCCCCTGCCAGCTAAATGGTTGGTTTTGGATATGTGAAAAACCTCAAGGCAGTATAACGAAATTAAAAGGAAAACTATCACAGCTAAGTAGGCTTTACAAGATAACGAGTAATAGTCGACCAACTTAAATTTGCAGTTGAAGAATTGACCAACGTTAATCGATGTATTGGAGAGAATGTTTTTCAACTACAATGTTAAGTTTGTTTTTGGGATAAATTCATCCTAACTACGGAACCCTTCATTGTGCGTGGTCCGACACGCACTTGGCCGGTTTTTTTTAAACTTTGAGTAGTAAAAATCATCTACAAGCCTAGATCTTTCAGACTGATAGTCACATTGTCCTCGCAAGGCGAGGCGGGGATTAGATTGATCCAGCGAAGAAGGTGAAGAGGACGATGTTTCACGTTTTGACTCACCACAATATTGCCAAATGAAGTTTCAAGTAGTGTTGTCTGTTATTGTAAAATAACTTTAAAGGTGGATGTTCCATTCACGCATCTAAAACTGATCCAATAACCGTACTTCCGAATAAGATACAGCTGTGCGAATTTTTCGTGACAAATAACCATACCTTTAAATTCGTGTATTTCGGCTTTAAAGGCACTGTTGTAGATGCGCGAATATTTAAGAAAACGCAATTGGCCACTACTTTTTGATTTTTTTCTATTCACAATGATTTTAGATTTTTTACGGTCGTGTGCGTTCTCCATTATGACAACCAACATTAAGAATGACAGATGTAGACTTACCAACTTTACATTTTAGCAACACTTCCTTGATCCTCTGTTCACTCAAGTTGTTGATATTATCGATGTCTTCCGGCTCCAGGACAAATTTCTTGTTCGAAGTAAGCTTGTTGTACAACTCAACACTAATTTTATTTTCCTCCATCAACTTTTTCAGCTCTTCGTTTATATTCTCGATTTGAGCTAAAGTTTCAGACTTTACAACACTTTTAGGCACTTCATTTTTAATTTCTAGTATATTTCTATTTACGTCTGTTATGTTTTCTGTGGTTTCAGCATCATTTTCTTTGTAAGTTATGTCTAATTTTTTTTTCGTTTCACTGTTTTTGGTTTCTATTGTTTTTTCAGTTGGTGGTATCTCCATGGTTTCTGAGTAGGTGCGTGCGAACTTCTTACCGGCGAGGAACGCTTCGTCCACTATGGTCACCATTTTGGACAGTTTCTCTCTGTACTCGCCGTCAGATAGGTACTGGTCCTCTAGCAAGTCCCAGTTTATTGAATGCGACATTACGCCCTGGAATTTGAGGATAACTTGTAGGATTAAAAGCATTCGATATTGCACCATAAACTTAGGAACATAAGAATTAATTTTAGGGTTCCGTACCTCAAAAGGAAAAAACGGAACCCTTATAGGATCACTTCGTTGTCAGTCGGTCAAGACCCAAGACTCCAAGAAGTGAAGGTATCATGTTGAAATTAATACCTAATACGTAGGTCTACGGTACCTTAGAGCTCTAAAAAAATCAAGCTTCTAAGTCAACGCAATACAAAAATACGGCGATTTATGCGACATATTTTGATACTCGCAAATAAATCAAAAGGGGACTTCCCGTTGGCCTAGAATCATGAAATTTGGCAAGAAGCAAGGTCTCAGAACAAGTAAAGAGAAAAGTCCGATAATCGTTAATTTGTAGTTTTATCACACAAAAATATATTTTATTGCGATTACAAACTTACATTTGCAGTTTAAAAATTGACCGTGGCGTATATCGATGTATGGGAGAATATGTTTTTCAACTAAAATGTTGAGTTTGTTTTAGGGATAAATTCATCCCAACTACGGAACCCTTCATTGTGCGTGGTCCGACACGCATTTTCGCTTTTGGACGGTTTTTTTTACAATACTTGTTAAAGTTATGACATATTTTGAGCTTCTTATTGTTGAAGTAATATTAGTAGCCAAATTAAGCGTCTTACCTGTAAAAACACCGCAGAGGCTGTCGACCAAGAAAGGCACGGGACTAATACTAGAGGCTTCGGCCAGTTTGTAGCTGCCAGTGACGCCATCTGTCGAACAGTTGTAGAATCAACAATATACAACATGTTTTTTTTTGATATCCCATAACTCTAGGGTTATATTCTGTAGGTAAAAATAATACTAAAACTCCTAGAATAGGTGGTCCAAAAATGCATCGTTTCGGAGATATCATCAATCATAATTAAATTAGGTCAAAAATTGTCACCAGTATGACGAATCTTTACTTTTGCGAGGTTGCCAAACTTCGCAGTAGTGTAGTAAAATAAATAGTAAAATAAAATATGTAGGTATGTTGGTATCGGGGCTTCCCGGCGGCAGCTAGTGAAGGGAAAGCTACCTTGTCGACATGTAATATTTCACGTAAGGGTGTTTTACATTAATAATCGTGACTTTGCCGAATTATTTTGTATGAAAAATGAAAAAAAAAAATAACGAAGGATTGGAACATAACTCATATGCCAGTTGATTCTTTGATATGGCCTCAATCATACCCTAGAGTTATGGGATATCAAAAAAAACACGTTGTTTATATATATCTGCCCAGCCTTTTCCCATCTATGTTGGGCTCGGCTTCCAGTCTAACCGGATATAGCTAAATACTAGTATTTTACATGGAGCGACTGCCTATTTGACCCAGGGACCATTTTGGTTACCCATTGAAAGTGTTTTTGATAAAAACCCATACGATGTGGGTAACCCTTTTGAACGGCTTAATTTAAGCCATTCAAAATTACCCACACCATATGGGTTTTTGATTAACAGCTTAGAAAAACCCTATCGCTTTCCATTGAAAGGGTTTTCGATAGGGTTTTTCTAAAATGATAACCAAAATGGTACCTGGGTAGAATAGAGATAGAATTGGTCATGCTACGCGTGCTGGGCGGATATCGAATTAATATAATATTATGATTTTTTCATGTTACTGGGTTTCACGTAGGTATAGAACCCATTGAATGGGTTATCATGTAACCCTTTCACTGGGTTTCAAGTATAATACCCATTAAATGGGTTATCATGTAACCCTTTCAATGGGTTACATGATAAATCAAATCAAATCAAAAGTCATTTATTCAAACTAGGCTGAGAATCAGCACTTTTCGAACGTCAAAAATTACATGAGACAGTCCCCCAAAAACGCCCACCCTTCACCACTTCCTAGTGCTTTAGCTGGGAAGAAGAAGTGGCGCAACAAACTCCCCAGCAGCACACACCATTATACAAATATATATATACAGGGTGTCCCGTAAATAATGGATCAAACGTAACGGGTAGGTAGCTTACCTCATTTCCAACAACTAATTTGAACAGTAAAAAAAAAACCGATAAGGTAACCAAGATATTTTTTTTTTTTCGATTTTTACTATTTTCTGTACCAGCATTCAGTGCAGCAGCAGCATTAAAAAATGCTGTTGCTGCAAATGGTATCATATTTAGGTGTGATTTTTGTCAAACATTTCTGAATAGTTTACTAATGTTATGAGATACCATTTTTTTAAATAACATTTTATTTGCCTTAGAAAAAAAATCTTGAATTGAAAAGTTTTGTTTTTACGATGAAAAGACCAGAATTGGAAAAATTCTCCTGTAATAAAAATGTATGACACCAAAGTGTACCATTATTTTAAAAACTTGTAAAATTACTAAGGTTTGCAAATTGGTATAAAACTTACGTTTAGTCCTTGCGGTTACAAAGATATTGCTATGAATGTGATGAAGAAGACAGAACAGAAATTAAAATGGTACAATCTAACTTTTCTTTCTCGTAATGGCTTATGCTTGTAATCTAAGCATGTGGTTAAGCGTGTAGCGTAATTCCGAGCCGATGACGTCATCTGTTCGGAATTTGGGACCGCTACCTGCGGAGTTGCACCTCACTCAGTGTGAAAGGGATAGATAGCGCCGCTTTTGTATTTTTGGTAAATCGGTGTCTTTGTGCAGGTATTTTTTTTCCTTCACCCTTCACTCATACAGTGCTTCATTGTTGCATGATTTTATTTGTTTAGTTGACACGAATCTCTCTTCGAGTTGATACGTACGTCAGACTACTTTCGCTCCCGCTGTGCCTAACTGTTGTGTTCCTTAAAATTAAACTTGTGCTGTGTATTTGGACTTTGCTTTGCCTAACGATTTGGAACTGTTTGTGTTTTGGACGAATTACTTGGCAATCCTACGGACTTCGAAAACAATCGTTTGTGTGAGGTTGTACGTGTGTGCAGTAGTACGATGCCTCGTTACGAGTACACGCCACGGGAGTATGCCGAAATGCATTTTATCTACGGAGAAGCAAGAGGTAATGCCAGGGCGGCCGCAAGATTGTATCGTGAAAGATACCCGAACCGGGATCGACATCCCGACTATCGCGTATTCATTAGAGTGCATAACGCGCTTCTTGAGGGAAGAATTCTTGGCACCGGAGTTGGGGGTGCCAGTGAAGGGCGACCGTCACAAGTCAATGACGAAATTATTATTCGAGAAATCGAGGAAGATTCGTCGGTCTCAATTCGCGTCATAGCGCAACGCACAGGTATTCCAAGATCGACGGTACATCGAGTTCTAAAAAGGCACCGGTTGCACCCATATCACGTGCAACGTGTTCAAACGCTGACGTCACGTGTTTACCCGCAAAGAGTAGCATTTTGCCAAAGGATGCTTAGAATGATACGGGCGGACCCACAGTTTTTTAATAAAATTTTATGGAGTGACGAGTCTTCATGCCGGCGAGATGGATATCTCAATTTGCATAATTTGCACAGTTGGCAGCTGGTAAACCCACATTTGATGCGAGAGGACAGGAGCCAACATCAATTTAAAATAAATTTATGGGCAGGAATAATAAATGGGCAAATAATAGGGCCCTTTGAACTACCAGCAACTCTAAACGCCGAATACTATCTGCATTTTTTAAGGAATGAGTTGCCAACGTTATTAGAAAATATTCCAGAAGACGTGCGGCAAGCAATGTGGTTACAAAATGATGGTTGCCCCGCTCACTATGCGACGGCAGTAAGGGCGCAACTCAATGAAACTTACCCTGACAGATGGATCGGCCGATTAGGACCAATTTTGTGGCCTCCGCGATCTCCGGATTTAAATCCCTTAGATTTTTTTTATTGGGGATGTTTAAAAGACAAAGTTTACAAACAACGAATAACGTCGGAAGAAGAATTACGTCAGCGCATCCAATCTGCTGTATCAGAAATAAACAACAGCCATTTTGTCCGTCGGATAAGAGCTTCCTTTATTAGGAGGTGCAGACTTTGCGTTCTCGTAGGGGGACGTCAGTTTGAACATTTACTGTAAAAACAAAATAAACGATTTATTTGTATTTTTTTTTAATTTAACCTCCTAATTTTTTTCATACGCTGAGATACCTAAACATTTTAAAGAAAATAGTTGAATTGTGCACACTTTTTCAAATTTTATTTTATTTCGTAATTTGGCACCTCTGTCAGATTCGTAGCAATATCTTTGTAACGACAAAGATTAGGCGTAAGTTTTATACCAATTTGCAAACCTTAGTAATTTTACAAGTTTTTAAAATAATGGTACACTTTGGTGTCATAAATTTTTTTTACAGGAGAATTTTTCCAATTCTGGTCTTTTCATCGTAAAAACAAAACTTTTCAATTCAAGATTTTTTTTCTAAGGCAAATAAAATGTTATTTAAAAAAATGGTATCTTATAACATTAGTAAACTATTCAGAAATGTTTGACAAAAATCACACCTAAATATGATACCATTTGCAGCAACAGCATTAAAAACACTGAATGCTGGTACAGAAAATAGTACAAATCGAAAAAAAAAAAATTCTTGGTTACCTTATCGGTTTTTTTTTTACTGTTCAAATTAGTTGTTGGAAATGAGGTAAGCTACCTACCCGTTACGTTTGATCCATTATTTACGGGACACCCTGTATATATAATAATCGTCGAAAACTATACTCAAGCAGAAATAACGTAAACAAAACGTATCTAAATAAAAGCCTCCAGGCATAATGGGCGTGCCCGCTTAAATAAAGCTACAGCTATAACTCAAAGTCACAAATGATAAACTAGCACCATCGAAGTAAAATAAAAACAGTTAATTATTAATAACAAAACCATGGTCAGCAAGACGACCAGTCACCACAAGCAGCACCCGTTCACGAGCATAACGCAAAGATCAGCCATCACACCCCTCGCCATATTTGAGGGAAGGAGGCAACCCGACCCCCGACGCTACCGCAAGCAGTGACATCTAAGGGAGCATGACGAACTTGCTGCCGGTTGCTCAGGCAAGAATAAAGTGATCACTTATTGCAATACAACTCATAAAAGAACATTGTAATGAGTAGATTTTGTCACTAATAGATTAAAATAAATTGACTTAGACAGTCAAATAAAATAAACAAATATAGGAACTCATATAACCTGTCAGTAGGGAATCTATCTGGAGAAAGAACATGAACATTGTCTTGAGTTAATCACAGCGACCAACTGTTCTTATCGTTTAAGTAGTCGTTGATAGAATAGTATGCCTTTGAACAAAGATTGGATTTAACTTTAACTTTAAACGCATTAAAAGGCAAATCTAGCAAGGAAGAGGGTAGCTTGTTATAAAAAGTTATACCAAGTCCAACAAATGAGTTATGAACCTTATGAAGCCGGTGAAATGGAGCACGTAATTTGTCCTTATTTCTGGTATTAATATTGTGGAGATCACTGTTTTTAGTGTATAAGTGTAAATTTTGCCTAACATATATGATGTTGGCGAAGATGAATTGTGATGCCACCGTGAGAATTAAAAAAATCTCTAAGAGAAACTCTGGCACCCAGCTGGTAAATTGCTCGAACATCTCGTTTTTGAAGTACAATATATTTTGAATGTCAGCGGCTTTACCCCACAGCAGAATACAGTAGGACATAACGCTATGAAAATAACTAAAATAGACTAAACGGGCTGTATCCACGTCAGTGTATTGTCTTACTTTTCTGACGGCATACGCGGCCGAACTGAGCCTTCCCGCTAGGCTTGATATATGTGGTCCCCACTGAAGTTTGGCATCTACTGTTACACCCAGAAACACTACCGAGTCTACAGTTTCAAGCACCTCTTTATCTAAGACGATGTTGGGACCTAAATTTCTAACATTCGGTAAGGCGAACTTTATGCATTTCGTTTTCTTGGCATTGAGTACTAAGTTATTGGTCGTAAACCAATCCGTAACCATTGAAAGTGCAATGTTTACGTCGTCAAAATCTTGTCTATTCCTTTCTACTTTAAAAATAAGAGAGGTATCATCTGCAAACAATACAACGTCACAGAATGGTAAGTCATTAATATATACCAAGAATAAGAATGGATCCAGTATTGATAAGATAAGATAAGATAACCCATTGAACCCATGATAAAGGTAACCCATTGAATGGGTTACCCCTTCGAAAGGCTTAACCCTTAACCGGGGTTGTACGGTCCCTGATTTGACCTCCACAACCCAGTGACTGGGTAATACGATACCCCTTGGTAAGACTGGTTGTCTGACTTTCGAGCTTCTGACGACCCGTAACGACTGTCAAAGATCCACGAATGACAGCCGGGACCAACAGTTAAACGTGCGAGGTACGGAGGAGTCTCGGTATGTAAAGATGGTGCCCCATCCACGGACCAACCCCGGCAAGCATAGCTTAACCTGATGGATCGACCCGTGCGGCTGTTATTACTTTGCCACGAGCTCCTCCTTCCTCGTACAAGCAACAAATGATTTTATCGATTGCTGATTGAGAACACTAATATAATATTATTATTATTATCTCCTTTATTTCACTATATATACATATAAATTATATTTGAATGAGGTGATAAGGCAACGGTGCAGTTTAAAAGAAGATGTAGTGACAAAGATTGAAAAGAGTATGCTTAGATGGTTTGGTCATGTCGAGAGAATGAGTGAAAGGCGACTAACAAAAGGTATTAATAAAGCAGAGGTGAGTGGAAACGCCGGGAGGGGACGCCCTAGAAGGATATATTATTATAGTGACCAAATTGGTGATGTTCTTCAGAAAGGTCAGGTGCGTAGTACTCCCACCCGGCGTGCGTGTGACAGATGTATGAACGTAGGCGAAGCAAAAGGAGTATGTAAGGAGCGTAGCAAGTGGCGTTCTATAGTTTCTGCCTACCCCCATGGGAAGAAGGCGTGAGTTTAAGTATGTATGTAAATTATATTTTTAAATATTAAAATATAAAAACATTTAAAAATATAAAAAATAGTAGCCCACCGATATCGGAAACAAGGTCCAAGCTACCGGCGTCAGGGCTCCAGAGAGAGGAACCTCCTAACACTGCGAGCCGTGTCCAGAAGTTTATTATTATAATTATTAGGTCACAACAGATTTTGTTTTCTATGATAATTCAATTTGCAAAGTCCCACCAACCAATTAATATTCTGCCAAAGTTAATACTGGCTAATTATTTAAAGAAGATTTTCGAGTAAAAGAACTTTGTCCAAGAAGAAGTTTTTGCCCTGACACTGGGGCACTATTATACTTACTGATATTTATAGTTTTTTTGTTTTTTTTTGTTTGCTAATGTTTCGTGCGGTTTGCACATTTAGCCAGTGTCAAGTAAAATTAGGTAACAAGTACAAAATTTGTTTAAATAATAATGAAATTAATTACATTTAATGCATGATAGATAATATCCCCGCCCACCCGCTCCCCTTGAGTTTCAGTAAAGATGTGGCGATTTACTGAGTCCTCGCGCGGACTTCTTGAGAGAACTTGAAGTGATGTTGCACTGTTTTGTTCCATTTTCCTACACTAATGCACGTTCACGAACACTTAATGGTTTATAATCCACCATTGTTCGGGTAAACACAAATTTTAGAAAATAAAACAAAACTGCTAAACATGTCACTTCACTTTCCCGCCAAGAAAGTCGGTTCTGTTTTTTTATTTTTTTTTATAATGTTTTAATGGCCTGGTTGCTGGGACCTTTTGGCCAAGTCTTTATTTAGTTACAAAACTTGTTATTATTGATGAAATGAATGCATGATGATGATATCCCCGCACGCTCCTCTTGAGTTTCAGTAAAGATGTGGCACTTTACTGAGACCTCACGCGGACTTCTTGACTTGAGAGAACTTGAAGCGAAGTTGCACTGTTTTGTTTCATTTGCCTGCACTAATGCACGATCACAAACACTTAATGGTTAATAATCCACCATTATTACACATTAATATTCGGATAAACACAAATTTTGGAAAATTAAACAAACTGCTGAACATGACGCTTCACTTTCCCGCCAAGAAGTCCTTCCGTCGGTTCTGTCCCACATCAATGTCCACAGACTACTTAGAGAACAGGTTACAATGTCATAGACAGAATGTCACAGATATACATAAACGGTACACCATTGTTACACTTGTTCGGCTAAATACAAATTTGAGAAAATAAAACAAAACTGCAAAACATGACGCTTCTCTTTCCCGCCAAGAACCATTTATAGGTTTTTCTAACTGTGTGAGTGTTAATAACGATAGTAAGTTAATTTACATAAACTATCTTTGGCTCAATAAGATACACCCCAAAGTTGATAGTGTCGGTACGGTCAGCGATCAAAGTCGATTAACGGTAAAACTACTACTTCAAATATTATATCCTAAATTGACATAAAATTATTCGATACATTGTATTTCAGCATTGTCGTATAATAGCTAAGAGTTAATATTCTTTTAATTTGACTTCTGTTTCGATTTTGATTAAATATTTAGCTTTAGATGAGTCAAAGTAGTACCTAGTGTTATGCGCGTGCGGTGTGCGCTAGGCACATTAACAACGCAACGCATTTTCAGACAAAAAGTGCGGTGCGGTCCGCCTATAGTGTGCGTTGGTGGAATTTTGCAATGCGGCCGCCCTAATCTGCGCCAGGCTTCATAAGACTGTAAAAGTTGTAAAACCGTTGGTTGATACTAACATGTCCGCCCATAGACAGTCCGGTGACTCCGAGCGGGCCGAGTCCGTTGCGCTCGCACCAGTGGAACAGCACCAGCGACTCCAGGATCAGGCAGCCGCCCATCACGAAGATATCCGACACGTTGTGAAGGGACGAACGGCTGAGGTAATGAACAAAAAGACCATGACACACGGTTTAAAAAAAATATGTGTGTGCTTTATAGACCACACGAATGAAGTAAAACTTACAAAGTAATCTACTCGCGTACTCCCCAAGTCAAGCGTACCTAAAGAAGTTTTACTTCAAAAGGCTATTGTAGGTAGGTATAGATGTACAGCAATGTGTTATGCAATTGTCAAAACCATTTATTTATTTTATGATTTATGTACACAGTAAGTTTGCTTTTTAGGGTTCAGTACTTCAAAAAAAAAACGGAATCCTTATAGAATCACTCGTGTGTATGTCTGTCCGTGTGTTACAGTCAATTTGCTCCGAATCTACTGGACAGATTAACTTGAAATTTGGTACACTTATGAATTTCTGTGACCCGTGTAACGTAAATAAATGTATTTTGAATATGAGATCACTTTTGAGGGGCTATAATTATTAAAAAAAAAATGTTTCTTAAACTGTACCGTCTCAAAACTACTGAGCCAAAAATGTTGACAAAAAAAAAAAATAGTTTTTTACATAGAGATTACAGGAAAACCTAAAGTCTATTCTATGGTCTTAAAATAACATGGAAAATCTCTCAATATTGTGCGTACAAACTTACATTTGCAGTTGGAATGTATGGGAGATGTTTTTCAACTACAATGTTAAGTTTGTTCTTGGGATAAATTCACCCCAATTTCCCAATTAAGGCACCCTTCATTGTTTGTGGTCCGTTACGCACTTATGACAAGGCCGGACTGATGGTTACGCAACCTTTTTACCCCACGTTGCCGTTAGATTGGCTAATGTTTTTACTACGGAAATAGCATTAGCTAATAAACGAAAAGTGAAGCTTTAAACTTACCAGATTCTATTTCCGAGTTCTGAAGCTCTATCGTTCTAAACAAGTGTATTTTTATGAAGAACTTGTGTCAAAACGTGTATTTGGGTCATCTGCGCGTCCCAGCTTACGTAAGCCTCTTGTGATCGACGAAGGGGCCATACAATAATTTATTGTTGAAATCACTGTACCTCACGAGACTGACGACCAAAATGTTATTAAAGTCGGTTATTTAAGGCGCTGATAAAAGCAAATGATAAAAGTAGGCTTGTCTTAAACAAAAAATTGCCAAATCTATATAGTTTGTGGTATCGGAAAAAATATATGTTATTCTTGAACCTATTTCACAGAACTTGGTTGTTACAAAAACAAGTTTAGAAAAAAAGAGTTTCAATCCAAAATATCTGAATTCCATATCAACGTACGGTTGGTATTTAATTAATAACAAGAACGTCTTATTTGTATGCAGATCTTGGTTTTGTTTTTTATTTTCGATTACTCAACTTATTTTTGAGTAAATAAATAAGTGCTTCATATTTTGCAATAAATTACAAGCGTTGCGTCATCGGGCTTCTCTTTCTTTTGTATGCAGTCTGACACTGACAGCGGTTTACCTGTTGTCAGCGGCTTAAGGGACTTACACTTGGTCAGTCGGCTTGCGTAGCCCGTAGAATGGGTTCTCCAGAATGATACCGCCGATACCAGCTTCCTTCAACAGCGGTTTTACCATGAGGTTCCGCCGTCGCCAGAAAAACTGTGGACAAGTAATAGAAATGTTTAAAAACTGAATTATGAGGAATTACATTAGGTTCATCTCAGGCTAACCTGTTAGGAAAGAAACAATAACAATAAAAAAACAAAAGAAAACGTCCGACGTAGGACTGAATGTCAGATTTGAAAACTTCTTAGCTTCACAAACTTGTAAACATCTGTTTATAATTATGTATCTGAGCGTGATGGTCACACGAGTTCAGTGCTTTTTCCCCATCCCAAAAGTGCCCAAAGAGCATAAAGATTCTACTTAAAAAAAAATGGTACTGTTTTAATCGTAATGCTGTTAACTATGAATCCTGTAATTGATATTTTAACGAGCACTTCCTACAAATAATTATTATTGGCCCTTGAAAACCAGTGCAGATGTATTCAATCCCACGCATTGACGCTTGATTGAGCTGGACTCGATGCACAAGTACCACTGCATCGATTTTAAACAGTCTAGTTTTTGCAGCATGAAATTTTTTATTTTAAGATTGTGTATTATAATTATATATCTGCTACATAATAATGACGTGTAGTCGACATTGGAATTTTATACCTAAAGGTTCTACTCGGAAGCGTTAATCCGAAGTATCGGCCGAATGTTCGGCTGTTTTATAACCAACTTCCATAGTTTCCTTTTTTGACTTTGAATCCTTACCCGACTTAAAATCACATTTTTGACAGCCGTTTTTTTTTTCTCTGCCCGTAGTCAGCCATAGTTAGCCTTAGGCAAGCAACGGCCGAACATTCGGCCGATACTTTGGATTTATGTTCGCAGTAGACCCCCAGGTTATAGAAATAGGCTCGCCCTTCTATTACATGGAACTTAAACTTAACTAGCGAAATATGGGTGTATTCCTCTTCGGGGAATATAGGCGTAATGTTGTGATATAGGTACGTATCTAGAGTCGGTACAAACTACAAAGCATTGTTGTAGATGAATTGGTACGTGGAGGCAGGGGTAAGCCAAGTACGAATTTGTATGAATGAATTATAGGTATAGTGTAGGGAGTGGGTGCTGCGCTGCACAATGAGACATTCGTTTCACTAACGTTCAAAAATATAATTATGTAACACAGTGCATTGTGCAAACCAGAAACAGTCTCACATACATCATCCTTTAATCGTAACATATTGGTCCCAATTTAACAGACGTAGGCGCTTGTCTTAATAAATAATCTATGGGCACCTTTCCAACATTTTAACCCCACACGAAAAATTATATACTGTATAAGTCGTTTAACAAGTCAACAAAAGCAACGCCTGAGCAGTGTTTGTTGGCCCGAAGCCAGAAAGATTAATGATTTTTCAAGTCTTAAAATGTTGTCTACAACATTGACGAAATTTGTAGGTCATTAACCGGTTCTCATTGATACAAATGTCGATATTGGTGGTCGTTTATCGTTGGGTTATCTCGGCATTATATTTTCTGATACACTGATACGATATTACAAAGTTGATAAATATAATGAAGTATTTTTACAGGTAGACTTTGGATTTACGAACAAAGGCAAAATAAATCGGCATTTAGTTACACTGCTTTACAGTTTACAGTAAAACAAATAAGTAATTGCTATAATTATTGTGTACAAAGTTATACAAATTGTAGCTGCAAATGCGTCTTGTGCCTTTACGTCGTGATATTCGTTTACATTTTGTTTTCTGTAGAGGAGAATGCAGCGCAGCTATTGCATAACCGTACCGCGATGCCCCAGTTTCCGCTACGCTTTCCGGCCAGTTTGCCCTATGTAGACTGTTTGGAAAAATGTTTCGTCGGCTAGAATAGATTGAGTTGAGTAAGAAGAGAATAAAGTCATGTTAATTTTCAGCGCGCTAGATAAGTAGAAGTTAGCGGGTTGAGCTCGACAAAACAAACAATTAGGTAGTGGTCTACAACTCTTCATTAGCCCTGGGCCCTGGATCGAAAGAGCTGGTCTTGGGGCTTTGCCCAGTTGTGGGATAATGCAGGCTAACATTATTGTATTGTATATCGGGCTTTTTTTTCTTTGCTTGGGAAATTATCAAATATCTTCTCCCGCTCTGGGCGGAGCGGGAGGGCGTGCCAGACTTTTACTGACTAAAACCCACCCGTGTTCCTTCCGTTGCCTGTGTGCCAGTGCCGCGATATCCCTTTCGGACAAACTCGCAACCCTGGTAGGTATTGGCCCTAATGGACCCCGTGCTGACATCTCTTTGAGGCGCGCGTGGAACACAACGCGCCGTCGACCCTGCCTGGTCCTTATCGGACGGCGAGCTACCCATCGCTCACCGTCCGCAAACCCGCGCCTACGGTGGCCGGAAATCGGCTTGTGACTCCCGACGCCCGGGGCGTCTCCTGCGGCGACTAGGGGCGTGAGGGCGCGAAACCTGCCTCGCCCTCAGGCGTTTCGCCTCCACCTTCGCGACCATTAATACTTCGCAGAAAGAGGTGACGGCCTCCCATGCACTCTCGCTCCGAACCATGAAATGAACCAGGGCCGGATGCAAGAGATCGCCGCCGCCGATCTCCTCCGCAGGGACACGGCGGTGCTCCGCACAAGCCAGGCAGACCTCCACCGTATGCTCCACTGTTTCCTCCGGGTTATCCCACACAATGGTGACACCCGGGCGTTTCCTCCCGCCTTATCCCGAACACACCTCCCGAAACAACCATGTCCGGTGAGGAGCTGCGTCAGGCGGAAGGTGAGGACTCCGTGGTGCATCTCTAGCCACTCCTCAAAGAGGGGACTTATTGCCACAATTGTGGCGTGCCCAGCGCTGAGTTGCGCCAATCGCACTCTCCATGTCACCATGAGATCCGCTGGACGGGCTGGAGGTGATGGCCTCCCATGCACTCTCGCTCCGAACCATGGCCTGAACCAGGGCCGGACAGGGCAGGACTGAACCTGAGCCAGCCTGATTGTATATCGGGCTGGTGTTTACATATCCACGTCCAAAGCGTGTATTTTGCGTACGGCAGGCTAATAGTAACAGTAGATAACTAAGTATGAGATAAGAATTTAGGGCAGCTGTCTGAATCATCATGTGTAGTCTAGACCTAGACTTTTGCCAACTATGTTGGGGTCAACTTCCGCCTCGTACATAGCTAAATATCTATTTCCTCATGCAAACGTCCTGACCTCTGCAATGCAGTTGTTTACTGAACACTTCTCAAGATTAACAGTTTCGACTCCACCCAATTTTCGTAGAGCTCATACGCCATGCCGCCACACGTATTTGTAATAAGAAATGAAAAAAAAAAATTATGAATATAAATATGCATATATAATATAGATAAATAAAAATGCTTTTAGTTGAAAACCAACGAGTATACTTACTATTAAATCTTGCTAAAATATACAACTGATTTTATTTTCAGAGTATAAAATGCTGTATTCGCTAAGAAAAACGGATATTTAAAATGAGCCCTCCGCGAGGGCTCCCGGCATTCCATATGCGACTTGATACCCTCCAGGAGGGCTCCCAGGTCCCGGCACTGAACGTGTTAACTGCGGGGTAGCGTAACACATGGCTTTCATTTTTACAGTTAAACAACATTCATTGCGTTATTTACGTTGGTGAGCAGACAAATTTTAAGAACATACGAAGCAATGGATTGGCAATATCCTTCAAGATTATTCAGATTGTAATTGAAAGGGTGTTACTTATTTAGGGTGCTGGTTGTCGGTATTTCTGGCAATAACCAGTACCCACTGTATTTGGCATTTGCACGGTAGCCTTGTTTACTATAACATCACGCCTGCATTGCAATTATAAATAAAAATGGTATAATTGTGTTCTGTTCCCACAGACAAACCGTGAAAACTGTTTTGCGGGGCAAAGTCCTTATGTTAAGTTTTTTGTAAACGTAGTTAATAAATAAATAATAATAATGAAATTGCCCGACGGGATAGGTAGAGGTGTACCTACCGACAGTAGTTACACCAAGATGTCGGCAGTTACGCTTAAGCTACGAGTAATATGACCGAGTCTATTGCCTTTAACCGGGCACAATTCTAGACTTTGGGCTGTTACTGAGGAATTCCTGGTGGAAAAATCATTAACATTTTGTCCAATCTGGAAATACAGTGTGAGTTGATAATGTGCACATGTCGAAATGAGGGAAACTAAACTTAATTTTATCGACGGAAAAAAAAAATATATACAGGGTGTTTGGCAGAACGTTGAACATACGAAAATGGTGGGTAGGTGGGGTCATCTGCTACTTACTCAGCCCTAATTTATTTGGCCCTGGCCGACTGGGTATTTAAAAAAAAAAAAAAAAGTTTTTTTCTTGTTTCACCACTTTCCTAACTTTAAAGTGTATTTTTTTTATTAAAAATGGGCAATAAAACAGGCAATTTTTTTTTTTTTAATCTTTGATGTTGGCAGATTCTTATAAAATTATTGCTTTGTTCAGATGTTAGCTAGAAAAAAAGTTATGAGTCCTCAAACTTACAGAAAGATGTAAAAAATACTTGAATGTTAATTTCAACTTGCATTTAAAAAAAAACAAAAAATGATTGAGGAGTTCCAATTCTAGCAAAACATCCCTAGTGTGTGAGCTTTCTAATGGTATGTAATTTGCTTTTATAAAAAAAAAACTTTAAGAGTTATTTCATAATTTTATCAAGCAGGAAATTTTTGACGAAACTCTACCTTTACGGAAAGTTAAATGTTTTGCGAAATTTAATACTGCAAAGTTGGTAAAAATTATGGATCGACGGCTTGCCAGTAGCAGTGGTGCAAATTGACATTCACTATTCCCTTGAGATGGTTACACAAAGCAGGTAGAAATTTTGTTTCACTCTTGCGCAGTCATAGCGTATTTTTGCTCTCTTTCGCTCTCGTGGCACCGTGACGCCTCAGAATGAATTCTTTTCTTTTATTCAGTCGAAACTTAACTGCCTCTGCGATCTCACGTGCCCGTTACGCTTACGTTTGTTTTTGTTCACTTCGTTTTCTTTTATTGTTATCACTAGTTAAGTTTAAGTTTAAGTTTGTTAAGTTTTTTGTTATTACTGTTACCTGTTGTTATTGGTAAAGAAATGGCTGCTTTTACCAGTGAGGAATACGCGGACATGTTGTTAGCGTATGGAAGCGCTAATACAAATTCGCGTGAAGCGCGAAGAATTTATCAAGAGCGTTATCCCAACCGCCGAGTACCCAGTCATCAGACGTTTGCGAGTACTTACCGACGTTTACGACAAACCGGTAACCTGAACTTACAAGAACCACGAGTGAACGCAGCACGACCCGATGCTACCATTGACGAACAAGTTCTTGCCGAGTTTGACGCGGATCCTACCAAAAGCATTAGACAGATAGCTTCAATACTTGGCTTAAGCATATGGAAAGTGTGGTCTGTTCTCCGGCAAGATGGTAGACATGCTTTTCACTACACTCCAGTGCAAGGTAAGATTAAGCCGTTTATGCACTGCATCTGATACGATTTTGTGGAATGTAGTAAATTATGAGACAGTTCAATTGATCGTTCCATTTAACCTTGATTTCGTCACTTTCTTTATTAGTTGTTTTGCCTCATGTTGTTTTTAGCGCATTCAATTCTAATTTCAAATTAAATTCAATAAACTATTCCTATTCGGCCGCATTCACGTAACAATCAGGCGGCCAGCGCTTACAGGATTCGGATTTCGGATTCGGTTTGCGCAGGTGGTCAGCGTAGGTAAACTTGCCAGCACTTATGGGTCCTTTTTAGAACAAAATTGGAAAGTCGCACGCCCTTTTGTGAATTTGGTCTTACGTCTTTATGGCTAAGCCATAAAGCCAATTAGTGTACTTAAAAATTGAAGATGAAAAATTTGGATAATTGTAGAGTTTGAACTCGGAGGAAGAAAAGATTCAGTATTGAAATCAATTCTTAGACATGTTTTGTTTGTTCTAGGTCTCGATGACAGTGATTTTGGGAGACGTGTGCAATTTTGTCGCCATTTGCTGCATACCGATGTGGACGACGTTAACTTTTTAAAAAGTATTTTGTGGACAGACGAGTCCAAATTTGACAAAGAAGGGATTGTCAATTATCACAATCTTCACCATTGGGCACTTAAAAATCAAAACCCACACGTGAAGAGACAAAGAGGCTTCCAGAGGAGATTCAGTGTGAATGTCTGGGCAGGAGTGATTGGCGATAAGCTAATAGGGCCTCATTATTTGCCCGACAACATCAACGCGAACAACTACTTGGATTTTTTGATAAATGATTTACCACCATTAGTGGAAGAAGTGTTCCAAGTAGACATAAACAGGCCTATTGTCTTTCAACACGATGGTTGCCCAGCTCACTTTAGTCTAGTTGTACGTGAGCATTTGGATAATTGTTTCCCAAATTCGTGGATTGGCAGGGGAGGACCAATTCCCTGGCCTCCGCGATCGCCCGACCTCACTCCGCTCGATTTTCACGTGTGGGGAAGGGCAAAGGAACTAGTTTACACTACAGAAGTAGAAAGTCGGGAAGATTTGATAAATCGAATTAATGCTGCTTTCGAAGTTATGCGACAGGAGATGCTGCTGCGCACAACAACTGTAGAAATCAGACGTAGATGCCGCACCTGTATTGCGAATGAAGGGCGTCAATTTGAACATCTAATATGATTTATTATTTAAATAAATTATTTAAAATTATTTAATTGTTTCATTAACGCACCTAACTGGTACAGCATAATTTCAATCGATCATTTAATTTTTACCAACTTTGCAGTATTAAATTTCGCAAAACATTTAACTTTCCGTAAAGGTAGAGTTTCGTCAAGAATTCATTCTGACGCGTCACGGTGCCACGAGAGCGAAAGAGAGCAAAAATACGCTATGACTGCGCAAGAGTGAAACAAAATTTCTACCTGCTTTGTGTAACCATCTCAAGGGAATAGTGAATGTCAATTTGCACCACTGCTACTGGCAAGCCGTCGATCCATAATTTTTACCAACTTTGCAGTATTAAATTTCGCAAAACATTTAACTTTCCGTAAAGGTAGAGTTTAGTCAAAAATTTCCTACTTGATAAAATTATGAAATAACTCTTAAAGTTTTTTTTTTATAAAAGCAAATTACATACCATTAGAAAGCTCACACACTAGGGATGTTTTGCTAGAATTGGAACTCCTCAATCATTTTTTTTTTTTTTTTATATGCAAGTTGAAATTAACATTCAAGTATTTTTTACATCTTTCTGTAAGTTTGAGGACTCATAACTTTTTTTCTAGCTAACATCTGAACAAAGCAATAATTTTATAAGAATCTGCCAACATCAAAGATTAAAAAAAAAAAAATTGCCTGTTTTATTGCCCATTTTTAATAAAAAAAATACACTTTAAAGTTAGGTAAGTGGTGAAACAAGAAAAAAACTTTTTTTTTTTTTTTTTTAAATACCCAGTCGGCCAGGGCCAAATAAATTAGGGCTGAGTAAGTAGCAGATGACCCCACCTACCCACCATTTTCGTATGTTCAACGTTCTGCCAAACACCCTGTATATAGGTACCCTTTTAATATTTTCCTGCTAAAATAAAGTACGTAGCCGAATGCAAGGCCTTTCTTTAACAGTTGATAGGAAACGACGTGATTGAGTTATAAACATGGTATTTTTACATTTAGAAAGCTGATACGATGGAGGATGGAGAAAAGGCTAGGTAATCGGGACTTATCTAATATCAGATTAGATAATAATATCAGATTTTTGTTATAAAATCACCCTAATTCGAGGAGGCGAGCGCGAGATGAGGGCAAGTTTTTCTTTAGTTTTTAGGGTTCCGTACCCAAAGGGTAAAACGGGAACCGTATTACTAAGGCTCCACCGTCTGTCTGTCTGTCCGTCTGTCACCAGGCTGTATCTCATGAACCGTGATAGCTAGACAGTTGGAAATTTTCACAGATGATGTATTTCTGTTGCCGCTATTACAACAAATTAATACTAAAAAATAGAATAAAATAAATATTTAAGGGGGCTCCCATACAACAAACGTGTTTTTTTGCCATTTTTATAGATAATGGTACGGAACCCTTCGTGCGTGAGTCCGACTCGCACTTGGCCGGTTTTTTTATTTTATGAAGAGGCCCTATTAACTTATTTCCGGTCATTCCTGAGTGTTTCATCGTAACAGATCGTTTAGTTTCAAAGTTATACCGATTTGTTTACACAGGGGTCACAGCAGCGAACAAGAATTCAAATAATGCTTTAAAAATAGAATTGTTTTTTTTATATTTTTAAATATTTTTCCGTCGATAAAATTAAGCTTAGTTTCCCTCATTTCGTTATGTGCACATTATCAAGACACACTGTATACTGTATAAAACGTTGTGCATGTGCACTTAAATAAACAAACAAATAAATTCGAATTTAGCCGTGGTACGCTCGGGCGATTTTGCAGTCGCAAGCAATGGACAAGATTGTCCAAATTTTTAGTGTATTGAATACGAGGCTTTTGACTACTTCCCCACACTAGGAAATTCTCCTGTATTGTGGGTGCGTTTACAAACATATACACTCACATACACAAACAGCCAGATCCGGAACTACTACTTGTAGGTCATACAAATATTTGTTCCGTGCGGGAATCGAACTCGCGACACACAGCGCAGCAGTGAATCGCTTAACCACTGCGCCAACCGTGTCCTCAATGTTATTTTGTTGTAATGTGCGTTTTGTTTGTGCAGAATAGACAATTTTTCTTTGTTTTTTTTCTTTTATTATTTCTTCAACGGTCTGCTTAGCGCCGAGATTGAAAATCCAAGATTAAAAAACCTACGCCCGTGCCTAGCTGGGCTTTTTTATTTGTATAATTAGGTAAGTGCTAGACCAATCTATACATAGTGTCTGTGACAACTTTTTAAGTGATCTTCGCCAAGCGTGTCTACGACAATAATAAATGTTTGACATATTATGATCAATCTCTCTTATCAATCATCTACTAATCTACTATACGCATTATCTTACGATGATAATAATCTATAAACAGTATATTAACTTTCGTGTCATTGGTTCACTGGGATCGCAAACACATGACGTAACATCACATTCATTATCGTGCCAACGCCTTCGGAATAAGTACTTGCATTTGTTTACATCGTAAGCTAATATATCATGTCCAATAAGGAATAGTAATCTCTGATTATAGAATGTTATCTTCCGTTTTGGGCACGTAATGGATTTTTAATATCTTTTACGGCATTACTAATTTACCTAATTTTACTGGTCAAAGTATACTCATGATTATGCACTTACAACTTGTTCGATGGGATTTTTTTTCATATTTCTGAGTTGGTCTCATAATAAAAGTTTATCATGAGTAACTGTGGTCTGTAAAAGTTTGTCCAGGTATGTTTTTTAGACATTCTCTATGGTTTTATGTAAGTATGGCATTGTAGGTATAGCTTGATTGCAAAATGCAATACTGGCAACATACATATCTAGAACTTTTCAAATGTTTTTACGTAGTTTTAAAACAATTTATTTGATTGCTTTAAGTGACTTTTATTGACATGGCAAAGTTGTTTACCATATCAATAAAACTCACATAAAAAATTAGGAGGATTTAGGAGTCAATTGTTACAGCATAGTAATATGAATTGTGACTTCTATGTTTATTAGCTTAAGGTTCCAGTTTCTTGTAACCATGCACATTGAGGTTTGTAATAAGAGAAATGTGTACATACAAGATCTTTATTTAAAGTGATATGATCAGAGATTTAAAAAATAATAATTTATTTTTATTAATATGTGTAGAATTTTCCATTTTTGATCCACAAGAAAAAAATGACATTACAGAGATTTTATACAGAAAAATTTATAAAATATTTCTTAGTTTTTAGAAGATAGAAAAATAAGCCCTTAAATAAATTGAATGGTACTTACATGGTCACCAGTACCGGCTAGATGTAAACAAACAGGCTTGCAATTTTTCTCAGGCCAGTGGAGTGGCAGAAGAGCTTGGAAATGAGCCTTCCGTGCTATCTTGGGCACTATGCCGGGTAGGTACCGCTCCAGAGGTGTTGTAAAGTAGCCTTCATAGAGCTTGCAGTCTGATAGTGTTTCTTGCTGCAATGATGATAACAATAGTTATGCGGAGTTACATGTTTTGAGTAGAAATTAAAAATGATGGCCAATTATTACGGATAGATATTATTTCTGATAATTTGTTAAGTATTACTCAAATTAAATAATTATTATATTAGTGCACTATTGTAGGTATAAAGTTCTAGAACTTTCCATGACTATAACAATAGTAAATAACAAAGAAGGAAAGTAAAATAAATATTTTTTACGCTAAAAGTTTAATTTCTTTTCAGTTTTTAATTTTTTTCACCTTCAATGACCTCACTTATGACCAGTATTTTTCTTGGAGGTACGACAACAATAGATTCAAAGTAAGGTTATGACTCATGCTGCAGTTTTATCACTCAAGTGTCAAAACAAAAATAAAAATCAAGGAAAATATTATCAAAAGCGCCATTTACCTTGGTAATCGTAACAGGATAGTCCCTTTCCACTAATTTCAAGCATTCCTCCCGGTTCGATACCACTTTCCTGAACTCGAATAACCTTAAAACATAACATTGAAAGTTTGTAAACAAACAAAATATCACAGAAACACACTTTACAGCTTTGCGTAAAACTTATTACACAAAAACACCTCATGAAGTATCATGAATAACTGACCTTCGCAAGTTCTCTGGTTTCCCCCATCCTTTAGTAAAGAACTTGGTTAGAAGTATACTTCTATACATAGCATCTAACCTACTAGCCGACATGTTTTGTGACCTGGACGGCTATGGCCTGTTTCACTGACAAGTTTTATTTATGAAATCGTTTTAGATTTCTCTGCTAAGATTACTCGTGTCAATACATTTTGGTTGAGAATGACTGAGACTGCTGAATGAGAAATGTCAACAAGGTTTTTTTCAGGACGGTCAGCTGTTTACTGTCACATTGACAGCACCACAGACAGCACTGATTGGCACTTTGGCAGTGACAGTCGTGTTAGGCTGCATTCCGAAATACGACCATAATCGCTGTAATCGATGTTAGGCTGCATTCCGAAATACGACCATAATCGCTGTAATCGATTTTAGCGCGCTTAAACGCTTTCCCTATTACCGTTTAGCGCGCTAAAATCGATTACATTGATACCACAACAAAAACAAAAGTTGCCCAAAAGATTTTGAATGTTATTTTATTTTTATTTTACTTTATTGTGACATAAAACAGTTACACATTACAATATAAGTGTGACAGAATAAATTAAAAACTAGGTAAACGTGTAACCCACACCAATGTCCGTGAAATATGGTCTATGCTTAGATATTATATAATACGTGCGTTGATTTTACAAAAAAAGAAACAAGAAGTACTCGTACGTATTTTGGAATAATAGGTTTAAGATGGTTAATAATTATGATATTTAGTTAGTTAGTTATAAAATAATTATGTGTAAAGTAATCAGTCAGGTGTAAGTGTAAGCATTCGAAATATAATGTTAAAAATGAATGTCTTGAGTAACACGATTCCTATTGTTTTAGAGGTTTTTCGTAGGTATTCAATATGTTTTTTAACGCCTTGAGTGCGATTGGTGTGATTAACATTGAATATAGTGAACCGAACGCGTAGAGGCACGTTCCAAAACTACAATGCTCCAAATGAAATGACTAAAAAATTGTTTCAATTTTTGATCATTTACGAATGGTATTATTTTACTCATATTAGAAGAAAGAAAAAGTAATCCTAAATAAAAAAAAACATTGTTGATAAAAAAATGCCCACCATGAAACTATGTGCGAAACAAGCGCCAAATGATTGGCGGGAAATAAAAAAGTTATTTATTTGTCAAAGTTTGTAAATCATTTATTATCTCTACAAATTAGTCAAGCAAGGATAAGCGATTAGACAACTTTCACGTCATATCGAAAAATACAACCCTCAGAACAATATTGTTCTGAGATACAACCCCAGTCGGCAGCATAGACCAATGACGTATTTTATATAGACGCGTTCATGGACGGCATCAAAAACGAACATTAGTGCACTCAAAAACAGCGTAAGCCATGATTGTAGCTACATTCTTGCATGTCAATCATACAGCGCGTGAAGAAAAAGAAAGACCTATACCGATATCTGTTGTTAGAAAGAGATACAGAACATACATATTTAGTTAAATGTCACTATCTGCTGCATTTCATTGGCGCGTACGTAATAATAATAATAGATATTGTAAATGTTAGGCAATTGCCTGGCATTTACTTTGCCATTATTGAGCGCAGGTAACGCATCTAAAGGTACACAATCACACGCCAGCACATCAAGCTAGGTACTACAATCTGTCAAATTTCTTTAAAATATTTTCAACTTTATTATTTAAAATATAAGGTTCAAGGTTGATTGAGAAAATTTTACAGTTTCGGGTAGCTTGACCTGCTGGCGTCTGTACAATACATCATTGGCATAGACCATCTAAGTTCAGAATAAAATGTAAGGAAGTTACATCTAGACTTTTTTGCGATCAAAACTCAAACTCAAAGCATTTATTTCAAATAAACCAATTACAGGCAGTAGATGAAGCTAGTTGCCCATTCCATAGTAGATAGTATGGAGAAGAACGGGCCTCATGTTGAAATTATTTAAGTGAGAACGATGCAGAACGTTTTATGCGTCCGCGTAATAAAAAGTTTATAAAAAAAACAATTAAATAAATCGACTAATCTGTAAGTATAGCGGAAGGCCTTCTCCGTTTCCCTATAACCAAACGCCAATGACAAATATCTGTTAAGGTACGGATTGGGAGATGGACAAATAAGTAATACAAGAGAAAACATTAATTATCAAGTATGATAATCGTAATGTCCTAGGTTCTAACTCTAACTAAACCCATAGATCGAATTCGAGATCAAAAATGTAAACAAACAAATGCCATTGTCAAAGTGACAGTTCAGGAGTAGTCAACATTTCCCCAGTAGTTCAAATTAAGTATTATTTTATCAATTTAGTGTTTTTGGAAGAACGCAGCGTGTCAAAAATAAAAATACGGTAAAAAAAGGATATAAAATAAGGTATACGAAATGAAATAGCGTTTTCCCAGGCCTTCCGTTCAGAAATCGGTGTTGTGTCGATAAGGTAGCGAGTCGTACTTTTGTGAATAGATCATATGCTGCTTGGACGCTCACATATTATAAATTTAATGCTTGTCTTTCTGTTACCTTTTCATGCTTTTACGGCTACACAGCACAGTTTTCGATGAAAGGGACACAGATAGACTATGAGGTGGGTTAGGAGTTAGGACCATAGATATATGAAAGGAAGTTTTTATTATTTCTATGGTTAGGACAGAGAATACTTACTTTTTTTTTATCCCGGTAGTACTTACGTTACTCAGAAAGTCAGAAGGTTGGGCCACACAAGGGATGAATGAAACTAAGATTAAAATGCTAAGGGATAGAATAAGAATTGAGTAGGTAGATAATTAAGTATTAGGAAGTCTGTAAGTGGCATCGGTGAAAAGTTGCGTCGAAATTGGTTGTCATGGCATGCGACATTTTATGCGGAGAAATGAGGAAAATTAGTATGAATGTGGACGGATATTGTTCACACATACCTACATCCAACGAACACACTACGGCCGGTGTCGTCATCGCGCCATTGCATCATCCGACACGACCGCGCTAAGACATACCTTTTTGATAAAGTTGAACCACCATTAAACCTTTTTTATTACAGTCCGCTGCTTTACTTCCACCTGGGCTTAGACAGATATCAAATTAGGAGAAGACCAAAGAAACGATTGATGATTTGTGTGAAAGATGATATTATGGCTAGAAAGGGAGTGACTTCCCAGATGACGATGAATAGAGAAGTATGGAAGTATAAGGCACGTTGCGCTGACATCAAATAAATTGGGATAAGTGCAGGAGAATGTGATTATTTCCCCCCCGCCCGCCCGCGCGGAGCATGTAGCTATAACAAATGTCCCTAATAATAATAATTCAGATACTGCAAGCCCCCTCTTGTACACGCCTCTTGGACGCCCTTAGCTGTGTTACTTAAATTATTTTTCTAACCCGGCGAGAGGCCCTTCTGGCCCCGCCAATGCTCGGTTAAGCAGAAAACGCACTCCGGAGCCATCTGCAATAGGTCCGCATCAAAAAAAAAAAAAGAAAAGAGAATGTGATTAGTACGTTACCGACCTCCACGCGGGTGAAGTCGCGGGCAAAAGACAACGGGCGTAGCCAAGTTTCAGTATTGGGGGGTTCAATAAAACAAAGCAACAAAAATGTGCATGAAATGAGATTAATATTTATGAAAAAAATATATTTGGCTTGACGAACATACGCCTGGGCACCGTGCAAATACCCACTCATAGCTGCAGTTCCGTCGTAATCTTGTCCAACCATGTGCGAAGTGCGAACACTCTTCTTTTTCAGGGCTGTAGTTTTAAGATTTTCGAGGCCGGATCCTGTGACGTCAACAGTTGGAATGTATTCGAGGAACATCTCTTTTGAATGAACATAATTATCGCAAGCACAGCGAGACTTGGTCCAGACGCGTGGCAAATTCAAAATATGTAATAATTTATACTCCTCGCCTCCCCCCTCTCCTCATTTCAATATAATATTTTGAATGTTTCAGGGTTGAACCTACAAAACTCCCCTCTGGCTACGCCCGTGCAAAAGCTAGTTTATCAATAAATTAATGATCGGACTGTTGATCGGGGGACTTTAGTTTATTATTGCTATTAATGTAGCTACACCTAATGTGGATGGCTAATACGGATATGTCTTGTTATTACCGCATAGTTAATGAAAACTGTAATGATACGTAATCCCACGTGTGTACATAATTATGATAATTAAATACGAATAACTAAAGGCTTCTACATACCAGCGCGACTTGTCGCACGACACGACACGGCACAAAGGCCCCGCGTGTCGCGGGACGTGCGGTGCCTTTGTGTCGCGTCGCGTCGCGCGATAAGTCGCCTCGGTATGTAGAAGCCTTAAGTACAAAGTACTTGAATGAACAAAAGGACTATAAAAATGACAATCAATAGATGTATTGTGGTGTCCAAAAAAGGAGTGCTCCCATTCCTTTACAGATGTTATAGATTAGGTAACTATTTTATATGTTAAATTTTACGTAGGATGACACAGTCCGAGATGGTCCGCGTTAATGAGAATCATTTCTTTTATATGGTAATGTGAAGTCGTTTATTATATTAATTTATTTGAAGATAGATCGTTTATCAGAATAATATGAGGAATTGGAGATATCCTTGGACTACCTATGTTTATAGTAAAATGTTTTTAGTATTGTTACTTTGATTTGCTACCTGGCTGGCATGGCTCGTACAGTCATGAGCACTAATATGTAAACGCTTAGCAGAATTCAAAACCGATTTTCTGGTGGAATAACGATTGCAACTTTGAGAAAAGATCTATTTCATAATAGTTTGGGTTCCAAAATACTATGTTTGTAGTAAAATAAAATTTCAAACAATATAGTTGCAGGAAATCACTTTAAAAAATTTCTGAGTGTATACATATTGGTGCTCGTGACTGTACAGATGATTAGTTCGCAATCCTGCGCAAGAGGTTTGCCTCCCTGACGCAGAGGAGCTATGCCAGTGCATGGTAACAGCATTCTGAGGGCAATTTATGAAAGTATTGATAGTCCAATACGGAAGCATTGAGAGTCTTTGTATAATAGTCGCAACCACCATGGTATACAAAAAAAAATGGAGAGATTTCTGCGTGAAAAGAATAACCTTAGGAGATATAATACCTACTTACATACAAAAACCCTATGGATAAGATATCTCTTCGTTGGTGTGAAAATGTTACAATTTCATATACCGGGTCAAATTAAATTAGCTAGTGAAACTTCGCAGACGTGATGGGTATCTGCGAAGTTTGGCTAACTAATTTAATTTGACCCGGTATATCGATATCCATCACGTCTGCGAAGTTTAATTTGATCCAGTATATCGATATCCATCACGTCTGCGAAGTTTAATTTGACCCGGTATATCGACATCCATCACGTCTGCGAAGTTCCACTAGCTAATTTTATGAACGAACTATTTATTAGAAAATTGTAATTGTAAGACTAAACAGTCGTAGGTAACTGAGTCAGTTTCAGCCCACACGGTGATATAATATTGTTTGCTTTTGCCTAAACACCTGATATAGGATCAGGTGTTTAGGGTTTTTGTATATATCTGAGAATACGAGTAGTACTTTTTTATTTATTTGTTTAGATATACAAAATCAAGTTGGTTGTAATAGGAAAAATGAGGGAATTTCAAAGAAAACTCTGATTTATCAATATATTGGTATTTGTTAGTAAAATATACGTAATAATAAACATTAACATCAAATCTCAAGTTATAAAAAAAAAATGGTCAATGGGAAGTTAAAAAATTCTTCAGAACAACATTTTGTAAATAAAAGGTGACATTGGTGGCTTCTCATTCCTTTGTATTCCAATATATTTTCCCACTCGATAGGGTATGTAAATTTTTTTTCACGCTCACTTTTATCTGTATGGGACGCCCCCTTGATTAAAAACATTTAAAAATATTTTTTGACAATTTATTATGGCTTTGGGTCAACAAGATGCATTAGCTGGGAACATTTTAAACTCCAACCGTTTGGCTGTAAAACCTGTGTGACTAGACGACGGACAGACTGACACGTGAGTTATGCAATATAGGGCTCTGTTTGGACCCTTCAGGTACGGAACCTTACAAAATGAGCGCACTAAAATTATTAAAACCTGCGAGACAAATGATAAGAAATTTAGATCGGAACCGAGTACCGACCAAGTGATCCATATGCCCCACACGGCTAGGCCCTGGCACACAGGCAACTGAAGGAACACGGGTGGGTTTTAGTCAGTAAATGTCTGACATGTTCCCGCTCCACCCAGCGGGGGAAGTTATTTAAAAAATTCCCACCAAAAAAAAATAAAAATTAATGGAAATATATAGCTTTTTTTATGTTTTTTTTTTTAAAACGTTGCCCCACACTAGGAATTTCTCCTGTATCGTGGGTGCGTTTACAAATATTTAAACTCACATACACAAACAGAATTGCATGTATAGCTTGATAGTTTTAACAAGCTATACATTTCCATTAATTTTTATTTTTTATTTTTTTGGGTGGGAATTTATTAAATAACTTCCCCCGCTCTGGGAAGAGAAAAAAAAACCCAGCCGTGTTCCTTCAGTTGCCTGTGTGCCAGGGCCACGATATCCCTTTCGGACAAACTCGCGACCCATTTTTGTTGACCTCTCATTGTACGGAAATCCTATACAATGCGAGAAGATCATCTACTGGAAATGTATAGCTTGATAGCAATTTTGTACATCTACTAGATCACTGCACTCGTTCATGAGCCTACACATTCTTGGCAGTGGGGAATTTGTTCCGTACACGATTCTTCGGCGCAGGGGGTAGAAAGGAGTGATACGAATGCGGGGATATCTATCAGATCAGGGACCCTGTAATTAATCCTACTGAGGAACTTAACACAGTCTATCATAATTATTAAGTATTTATAAATTTCTTGTCTTGTCATGTAAAGTACCTGTCAATTTGACGTCAATTATGTCACCTTTATGGGGCGTAGCATGCATAGTTACAAACGTAATACCAAAATAATTTGTACATAAATCAAACATATTCAATAAGGTACTGTATATTTATTTCAATTGGATTACAGAATATCTATGTTCCTTATTATACTATATTTTGAAAGGACAATGATATATAGACGAGACATATGAGGAATTTTAAAATTTCTATAGAGAACTTATTTTTCTCATAACTCTTGTATAAATCAGTGTCCATTCAAAATATATATTTGGGAATCTAGACATTCTGTATTCCAACCGGAATAAAGACACACTACCATAAGAATATGTTTGATTTACAAATTATTTTGGTATTACGTTTGTATGAACTAGAACTACGCATCCTCTTAAGACATTTCCAAAGTCTCAGTCTCCCAGGTCTCCAAAGAATCGAGGATATCAAATACCTTAGTATCATTATAGACCAATTCTTGACCTTCAAACCACACATAAAAGTCCTTGTAACCCGGTTGCGTAAACTAATCTTCATCTTCAAAACTCTTAGGCACGCAGCGGACCGAAGGGTTATTAAGATGGTTTACCATGCTTTATGCCAGTCGTTAGACTACTGCATTACATCTTGGGGAGGTGCTGCCAAAACCCACCTCATTGAAGTTGAGAGGGCACAGCGAAACTCATAGTTGGCGCCGGTCTCCCCTTCCTATTCCCAACCGTAGACCTTTTTAGGGACTGGGATTTACTCACTGTTAGGCAGACCTTCATACTGCGGACGGTGTTTCAACAACACTCATTGTTACATTACGATTAAGGCATGTATCTCGGAATCTCGGAATATCGCAATATCGGAATCTCGGAAAGCAAGTTCCGATATTATAATTCCGATACTGAGTGATCCAATATCGAAATCGGACAATTTTTTCCATAATTATTTTGGTTTTTAAACTAAACCTATATTTCAGATCCTTGTGTAGCGCCGAGCGCGACAGCGCGCTACCGTATTCCTATTGCCAGCTCGCTAAGTATGCGATACAAGAACAATAACAGTACCTGCGTGGTACAGTAACCGGCACGAGTCGTGAGCACAAACTGACACCTGCGCATTAGTTAATTTTTCGGTCTCTTTGGCGGAATGAAGAAGCCAGGGGGGCGCCGAGCTGCACGCGATTGGTTCATCAGTCGATGCTCGTCGTCTATTGGACTCTCGCGTGTCATTCGGCTACTGTACACTTTCGTGTTATTGTAGTGACTTACGTGTTTGATTTAAAAAATATTTATTTTTGTTATTTCGTATTTGTTTTAATATAGTTTATTTGTATTATCTCGTTTTAGACAATTGTTGTGTTTTTGAAGTAAAACTTCTTTACGCACGCTTGACGTGGGGAGTAAGCTGGTGAATGCGTGACGAGAGCGTTACGGAAGCGAGCGATCGAAAGTTGAGAGGGAGATATAAGTTAGTGAATATAGAAAGAGAGAGAATTACGTTTCGAATATTACTGTAGGGGCACGAGAGAGAGTTGCGAGGAGAAAAAATACAGTTTGACAGGAAGGCAAATGGTGTATTCAGTGTACTGTTTCATAAAGAACAACGCTGTTAACAATGAGTTAGGTATTGACAAAAGTATGCTGGAAATTTATAAAGCCACAGCAGAGGCGACTAACACCTCAGTAGCAACTGTATGGCGTATCTTTAAAGAAGGTACTCAAATTCAAATCAGAAATTCTGAACCATTGTTCAGAATTTCTGATTTGAATTTGAGTACCTATCAATAATTTTAGTAAAAAACGGTACTGAACAAATTTGGTTGTAAATGTACATGCGCGTGCTTGCCCCCACTACTGTCAATCTGTGCTCACGACTTTTGCCGGGCATAAATACGTCTTACATAGTCGCACAAACGAACAAAATATCCTGTCAATCAGTTGCGCTGACTTACGCTCATGAACTGTGTGAGTTAAAAATGTTTTTTATTGCACTCAATCCAACCTCATACCGAATTTGTGCAATTTATAAATAAAATGTGCAATTTCTAAAGAAATAACGAAATTCCGATATTAATATCGGAATTCCGATATTGAGATCTAATATCGGAAATCAGTATCGGAATTGAAAACCTTCCGATATTACATGCCCTAATTACGATCCGAATCTTAGTAGAGATAAGCGCCGAAAAGGCAGAGTATGCCTAACATAACCTTCCAGCTTTGCACACTCGCGTAATTTCTTCATCTTTCTCGGACCATTCCTTTATACTTAATAAGTTAAATAACAATCTTAATATTTATCCTCTAACTAAATTCAAATGTAAAATTTCAGTCACTACCTATTTAAAAACCCTAGACTATCAGGGAACCGAGACCTTGTTGATTCCCCTTAGATAGACCATCGTTATACTAATTACTCATCCCCTCTGCTGCTTCTGCATACTATCAACCATACTCGCACCACACCTACTCAATCAACCTCACACATACACTCTTACATCTCTCTCATACACTTTCTCCGGTTACTAACACACGTATTTCCGCACACACACAAACTTTTGTATTTTTTTGTTTTTTGTATTTGAATATTTTTTTTGCTCTTTTTATTAGGCACAAAATTTTATATTATGTCCCTTAATTTATTTTTCGTTTATTATCCTGCATTTTCATTGTCATGTATCCAATTAACAGGCATCTAGCCGCGGGAGGGCCCTGGTGACCTGTAATAAAGGTTTTTATATAAACCTACCACAGGCTCCAGTCTCTCACAAAGTTAGTTCCTTGTTCGTACACTACTGCCAAAGTCTAGAATTAAGTTTATAACTTGTGTTGAGAAAATAACCGTTTATTTAATTTAAATTTAATAATTTACTTAAACTTTTTATCAGAAATTGTTCGTACAATTTTCTAATAAATAGTTCGTTCATAAAATTAGCTAGTGGAACTTCGCAGACGTGATGGATGTCGATATACCGGGTCAAATTAAACTTCGCAGACGTGATGGATATCGATATACTGGATCAAATTAAACTTCGCAGACGTGATGGGTACGGAATACGGTAGCGCGCTGTCGCGCTCGGCGCTACACAAGGATCTGAAATATAGGTTTAGTTTAAAAACCAAAATAATTATGGAAAAAATTGTCCGATTTCGATATTGGATCACTCAGTATCGGAATTATAATATCGGAACTTGCTTTCCGAGATTCCGATATTGCGATATTCCGAGATTCCGAGATACATGCCTTAATCGTAATGTAACAATGAGTGTTGTTGAAACACCGTCCGCAGTATGAAGGTCTGCCTAACAGTGAGTAAATCCCAGTCCCTAAAAAGGTCTACGGTTGGGAATAGGAAGGGGAGACCGGCGCCAACTATGAGGATGGCTCGCTGTGCCCTCTCAACTTCAATGAGGTGGGTTTTGGCAGCACCTCCCCAAGATGTAATGCAGTAGTCTAACGACTGGCATAAAGCATGGTAAACCATCTTAATAACCCTTCGGTCCGCTGCGTGCCTAAGAGTTTTGAAGATGAAGATTAGTTTACGCAACCGGGTTACAAGGACTTTTATGTGTGGTTTGAAGGTCAAGAATTGGTCTATAATGATACTAAGGTATTTGATATCCTCGATTCTTTGGAGACCTGGGAGACTGAGACTTTGGAAATGTCTTAAGAGGATGCGTAGTTCTAGTTCATACAAACGTAATACCAAAATAATTTGTAAATCAAACATATTCTTATGGTAGTGTGTCTTTATTCCGGTTGGAATACAGAATGTCTAGATTCCCAAATATATATTTTGAATGGACACTGATTTATACAAGAGTTATGAGAAAAATAAGTTCTCTATAGAAATTTTAAAATTCCTCATATGTCTCGTCTATATATCATTGTCCTTTCAAAATATAGTATAATAAGGAACATAGATATTCTGTAATCCAATTGAAATAAATATACAGTACCTTATTGAATATGTTTGATTTATGTACAAATTATTTTGGTATTACGTTTGTAACTATGCATGCTACGCCCCATAAAGGTGACATAATTGACGTCAAATTGACAGGTACTTTACATGACAAGACAAGAAATTTATAAATACTTAATAATTATGATAGACTGTGTTAAGTTCCTCAGTAGGATTAATTACAGGGTCCCTGATCTGATAGATATCCCCGCATTCGTATCACTCCTTTCTACCCCCTGCGCCGAAGAATCGTGTACGGAACAAATTCCCCACTGCCAAGAATGTGTAGGCTCATGAACGAGTGCAGTGATCTAGTAGATGTACAAAATTGCTATCAAGCTATACATTTCCAGTAGATGATCTTCTCGCATTGTATAGGATTTCCGTACAATGAGAGGTCAACAAAAATGGGTCGCGAGTTTGTCCGAAAGGGATATCGTGGCCCTGGCACACAGGCAACTGAAGGAACACGGCTGGGTTTTTTTTTCTCTTCCCAGAGCGGGGGAAGTTATTTAATAAATTCCCACCCAAAAAAATAAAAAATAAAAATTAATGGAAATGTATAGCTTGTTAAAACTATCAAGCTATACATGCAATTCTGTTTGTGTATGTGAGTTTAAATATTTGTAAACGCACCCACGATACAGGAGAAATTCCTAGTGTGGGGCAACGTTTTAAAAAAAAAAACATAAAAAAAGCTATATATTTCCATTAATTTTTATTTTTTTTTGGTGGGAATTTTTTAAATAACTTCCCCCGCTGGGTGGAGCGGGAACATGTCAGACATTTACTGACTAAAACCCACCCGTGTTCCTTCAGTTGCCTGTGTGCCAGGGCCTAGCCGTGTGGGGCATATGGATCACTTGGTCGGTACTCGGTTCCGATCTAAATTTCTTATCATTTGTCTCGCAGGTTTTAATAATTTTAGTGCGCTCATTTTGTAAGGTTCCGTACCTGAAGGGTCCAAACAGAGCCCTATATTGCATAACTCACGTGTCAGTCTGTCCGTCGTCTAGTCACACAGGTTTTACAGCCAAACGGTTGGAGTTTAAAATGTTCCCAGCTAATGCATCTTGTTGACCCAAAGCCATAATAAATTGTCAAAAAATATTTTTAAATGTTTTTAATTAAGGGGGCGTCCCATACAGATAAAAGTGAGCGTGAAAAAAAATTTACATACCCTATCGAGTGGGAAAATATATTGGAATACAAAGGAATGAGAAGCCACCAATGTCACCTTTTATTTACAAAATTTTGTTCTGAAGAATTTTTTAACTTCCCATTGACCATTTTTTTTTTATATTTTGAAATTCCCTCATTTTTCCTATTACAACCAACTTGATTTTGTATATCTAAACAAATAAATAAAAAAGTACTACTCGTATTCTCAGATATATACAAAAACCCTAAACACCTGATCCTATATCAGGTGTTTAGGCAAAAGCAAACAATATTATATCACCGTGTGGGCTGAAACTGACTAAGTTACCTACGACTGTTTAGTCCGTTGCCAAAAACTTATGCTAAACTTGGTATTTAAATCTTATTATGTTTTCCGAATCTTCAGGATATAGATGATAATTGAGATGATTTTATTATTTAATGTTGTTATGGTTCGCCATTATTGGAACTCCTAATATTTTTATTTTGTTACTAGGCGTCTTTACGTAGGTTTGACGTAATTTGAAGATTGATTTGGGGATTTGTCATAGGTTTCTTTAAACGTATCAATAATATCTAAAAAAAAACAACACCAATTTTACCCATGTTTTTATGGTGTTTTTGTTATGTCTTGGATTTTAACTTTTGAGCAAAATTTGCGGATATATTTATGGGTAGGTAATGCTAAGATTATTTTCTTTGAAATAAAGTTTGGATCAAACAAAAATCTGCTTTAAGACAATCAAAGACAGAAGAAAAAGTGTTTAGAGGCGAATGAGATAAAACTTCAAGTGCTTCTAATAAGGACTGGAGGAATGGAAAACCCTAGTCCAGTGACCATTCAACTTAGCCTCTTCCAGGCTGCGCCACAACACCCTGTCCTCCGCCTTCCGCATCCAGTCTGTCCCAGCCGGACGTCGCGTCGGTCCAGCTAGGAGGCGTCCCACACTACGCCTGCCGATACGCGGTCCAGTGACCATTTCTAAATAAATATTTTGCCTTGTTCAGCTTAAGACTTAATACCTAGTAGGAATGACATCATTGCTCTGGTGATTTGTATCACTCACGAATACTCACGATCAGGGCCGTCGAAGTTCGCGCGCACCAATTATGGCGCGAAAGAAAAGTCATTGGAAACAACTGAGATTTAAAATAAAGACTAGATTTGTTCCACGTTCCGCTTGCTGGATATTATAGGCACCTATTATAGGTTAATGGTTTTATCATTTGAATCAGAATTGGGCTCTTTCACTGTGAAAAAGGGCGTGGAGTTTGGTACAAAACATGGATCGATATGCTCTGATTACTTTATTCATAACAGCCCAAAAAGTTCACTTCTACACATTAGGCATCTGTTGTAGCAATACTTGGGAATGGGAGCAATTATTTTCCGACAGCATAAATGTTTTAAGAATTAAGAGAATATCATTTTAGGATGGAAGAAAAATTGTTAGAAGATGGCATTCAAGTTGTTCCTTGGATAATAAGAAACTATAAACTTAGGGAAGTACCCCAATTACCGGACTAACCCAGACCTAATCGGAATACGGCGTTTAGTCTATCTCTATAAGTAGGTAGGTTTGTATGTCTCCTAAAAATTGTCATGTTGTATTTAAGTTACCTAGATAGTTTTATAAAGTTGCCTACCCTTTCAATTTCATTACGAAGTTAATAGTAAAGTGAATTTAATGAATTCTTACGTCATTATGACAATGACAATCTCAGTTTGGAGATTGCAAATAACTACGTCTAACGTCTTTATTGAAACTACGAGGGACATTGAAGGAAAGGGCCTGACGGCCTGAAAGACGGTGGGGGGTGGGGGGGGCTCTTTGGTAGATATAGTCCGTTGAGTGGTCGAAGCCGCGGAGCTGCTGAGTTTTCTGGGCTCAAATAACAACCATATGCCTCTATTATTTGTCCCCCGGTTGATGCCGTTGATGGGATAGGCTCGCCTCTATTACATAACGGGAAAAATGGGCATTCTGGACCGGGATAGGTTAAGCTAAAAAGGTTGATTTTACTAAGAGAATGCAAGAGCGAGCGAAGTGAGCTAGAAAATTGGAGCACCCAGCCTTGGATAAGTAGGTTAGATTTTCTGTGTGATTTCACTAAATGGACGCAAGAGCTTGAGAATTTGCCAGCGCCCGTAGCTTGACGACTTTGTAAGCCATAAACTCTTTATAGGCAGTTTATAGGCATCAGTCTCTTCAGGTACCTATCAATAAGAATTTGAGGTTTTGGATTAATATTTTACGAATTTTTGCTTACACATGAAGCAACGTGTGTATGCAAAAATTGCCACCGTAGTTTGGAGGCTCCGAATCATTGATACGGCTGATACGGCGGTAGCTAGATACGCCCTTGGTAGGTACGGAATGCGCAAACTTGTCACGATTTTTGACAAGCAGTAGGCAGTCCGGAAGTGCGCAGATTTTTTCCGTCGACATCTGTGCGTTGTTTGGTTTCAATTATTGTGACGTCAACGATATGCATGCCATCAACAAATGGAAGGGGTTAAACCGACAGCGGTGGGGCCATCTCCATCGAGAGGAGCAGGGGAGGGATGTAAGATTTACATACGCTGTTACTGTGCTGTACGGCTTACCTCCAGAAGTCTAAATCTTCAAGTTTATTCTAGATATTGAGGGGGCTAGAATAAAGTGCTGTTCCACAACTTCCGTTTCTTGCTAATATTGTGGCCTAGACAAATGGCATTCGCTTCGGAGCGATTCTATTTCTACAATTATTTTACTTTTTGACAAGCGTTGTCGCTAGTTTTCGATTCGACTTCCTTCATACGAATCGAACATTAGCGATAACGCTTGTTAAAACGTGCCACTTGTCTACGCATCTTTAACCTTTCGCCATGTTCGGGCCCCCCGCTTATCGTTCGACGCTGTCGATTCGTTTCATGGAATCGAATGATTGTCATTTGTCTAGCTAATTCTAGCTAGCTATTCGGTGATCTATGATCAAGTGACATTTCGATAGCTGTCAACCCAATACATTTTGTGGCTTTTCTACTAGCGGTATCGCTAATCGAATGTTACTTGTCTTGGCCCTCTTCTTATTCTTCTGGACCCGCTTCTTTCTATAGCCTGGTTCAACGGCTGTCTATAGTCAGTCACACCTCATAAGTTGGTAGGTATTAGGTATGCATAATTTTACATCTGTCTAAAAAGTACACATCTACAGGCGGCGGGCGGCGTAGGCGCTACCAACAGTATAAGGTCAGTCCACATGCGACACGGACTGTTATCTCACCGCGAGAAAATACACGAAACAGACGTAAGTGTCAGCTGTGGCGAACCTTTATAAATATTAATAGTGAAAAAGAGTTAAATTATAAAAATATAAATTAATATTAATAATTTCGATTGTGCAGTGAGTGATACTGGATTGTTAATAACAATGCTGGATACTAACATTTTGGTAATGGTTATGTAAACTTGGTAACTTGGTATTGTAACTTGTTCTAAAAACTACCTAAACGTTTATTTGTTCGTGAATCATAAGTTTTCCGTATCTGTAGTTGTTCCTACTTAAATATCCAGGTGCTTACTTACCTATGCTTGCCTAGTAATCTTTAGAACGACTTAGGTACCTATATCAATCTCTATACTGGACATTTTCTACTTAGATTTTCTGCGCTAATTAATATGGGTGTTGAAAAAAATGTGTTCTATAACAAGCCTGGGTCATTTTAAAATATCTATCAATTAAATTATATGTACCTTTACTACAGTCTACATAACTATATGTGGCCAAGCAGAAAGGGTCCTTGGCATATACAGTTTTGTAAAGTTGGGTGAAAAAATTGCATTTCGCGATTTTAATTGATTGTTAATTAATGGTCAATTATCTACAAGTTCATATAGTGAATTACTGTTTAAGATGTTTCTAAGTTAGTGTCAGAAACTTTAAGAGAAACGTTTAGTAAAAAGGTACCAGAAGTCGGCGGCATGTCTTAAAAATGCTTTATCTAAAAATCAAGCTTTTCAAAGTTTCAGGTAATTAATTACATTTAATGCACCAACTCCAAAACCATAAAAGTAGCTTCATGTTTAATACGGTTTGATAAACTGCATAATTTTTTAAGTATTTTAGTAAATTAGAAGTAAATTGCACAAGATTGTAATCGTCTCGTCGTTTTGCCTTTTGTAGAAGAAAATGTGGGGGTCACTCATTCGTACTTATTTATATTTACTTTATGACTCAGTGAAACACATGCCACCTTCAATGAGGTTGTAACTCATTCATTAATATTGTGTTCACTACAATGATGATACGATGACGAAGTTTTTACGATGAATTAATTTTCGGTATAGCAGAACCACCGAAAAGTGGTGAAGATAAATTAAGACTAACTTCAAATTATTTAATTATATAACACTTATACTACGTAGTACTACTTATTACATATTCTGTGCTTAAACTTAGTTATATCGTAACAGTACAGTATCGCTTCATTAACTTTAATGTATGCCTAACAGTTAGAGGTACCTATCTGCCCATAACCTTATTCTAATATTTATCAAGGAATGCGGAGGCATAGATAATAAATTAATAATACATTTAAAGCAAAAAGATATCTAAGTTGTAATCAAAGGTAATTTTATATTGTGCGAAACAAGTCTGTCACTAAGTTTAATGGTCTAGGGCCACAGCAAAACTCTACGAAGGAATCTGTGGTGCATTTATTGACAAATTAAAAGAAAACAAAAATGTTTACGTAAAATGTGGTGGTTGCAAAATTATGAGTAGTGATAAGGCTATAAAAGGTGGTGATATCAATAATTATGAAATAGACATAATGTGAGATCCTGTTATTCTTCTAGATGGGCGAGAAGGTTTTGCTGTTAGCGCCGCTGGTGCTCCTCATTTTAGGAAGCGTTGAAGGTAAGATGACCAGCAGAAGATAATGAAGTATTAAACTCAGCCTATCACAGTCCTCTCCTGGACATAGGCCTATTCATATTATTATATATATCCATTATATCTCATAGATTACATTCCGCATCCAATCGGTCCCAAACTCGGTCTAATACACGGATATAGTCCTCTTGGCCTTTAAATAAAAAAAGTAATTTAATACCATGAACACTACTAATAAATATTGCAAAAGTTGGGGAGTAAAGTGTATTGCAATCAGAACATTGTGCCATTCAACTCATTCAAGACGACCTCCGACCAATGTGACCTTTGGTTTCGAGTACCAGTCGCTGAAGACGTATCTTACTTATTATATCTCCTTAAGTTTGCCTATATACTGCAGTTCAAAAGTGATTACCTATCCTACCTTAAAAATACCTATTATTGTTGCTTGCTTACGTACGATATTATCAACTGTCTGAATGATCATTCACTGTCTAGTAAAACAATCTAGGAAAGCTCCCAAGTCTACTAATTAGCTGCCAGAGTCTTTCTTTTCTTTATTATTTCGTGATTCAACTTTTTCTACCTTTTTCTACCTTTACCAATTTTCCCCTGCTACATTAACTTTTGAATACTTTAATTTCGCTATATCCTTCTTCGTAAGATCTTCTAAAATCTTGTGTTTTGTTGCCTATTACTTACCTAATACGTGACCGCCATACCCACATCGCAAGTACGTAGAATCTTAAAATTATTTTTCTGAAAATTAGCTAACGCAAGGCCTTATAAGGAAGGCAACACAAGTCCTTTATTTGCGCGCGTTATTCCCTGAATGAAGTAATCAGACCAAGGAAGTTTAAAGACATTTTTTAAGGCTATTTGCATTTTTTATACTTTTGGGGTAATACAGGAGATAGGAGCAGTGGTGGCCCAGTGGTAACGGTCTCGACTTACGAGTTGTAGGTCGTGGGTTCGAACCCAGACAGGCGCTTTACTTTGTGTAAATAATTTTCATCATCACTGCTCTCAAAACGGTGAAGGAAAACATCGTGAGGAAACCGGCATGTCTTAGAACTAAAAATTCGAAGACATGTGACATCTACCAACCCGCACTGGGCCCGCGTGGTGGATTACAGCCCACTCCCTCTCACAGAGAGGAGGCCAGTGTCCCAGCAGTGGGAACATTAAAGGCTGATTAATGTAATGTAATGTAATACTTTTGGGGTAATACAGACAAGAAAATGAGGATAATCTATATATTATGATAATTTTTTAAATTGATTTACAGAATGAAGTGTGATCGTAAAATTTAGAGTAGGCAGGAATATCCTAGCCTCCGAATTAGGACCGTGTCCAAAATTTATTATAGACGCGATGACTCTTATAGCGCAGTCGTAATTATTAAAATAATAAACTTTAACGAATCTATTGTTATGTCATCGAGTCCATGAAGGTTAATCAGCTCGTTACTGACTGCAACGCGGAATAGTACACCCACTGCCCTCTTCAACGTGTTTATCATTACTAGGTGAAGCATTCGGTTCTTCTAGTTAGCGTAATTCAGTCGTACTTATTTGTCTCCTACAGTAAGTTTTGACTAAAATGGTGATGTGCATTTTGAATCATGTATAATGTGCATTATATTCCAACAAGCACTTTTTAGATTATCTGGGATATTACTGACATCGGTGAAAACCTGGACTTTATCTTCTTCTTGGTACTTACCTATATGTCTGAAATCGCCAACCCATCTTGAGCAAGCATGGCTATCTAATGCTCGTGCCTTCTCTGTATGAGAAGAGGGTTTTTCCCTGCAGTAAGACAATCATATGCTGGTATTATTATCTTCCAACACTATTATATATTATACTAGCTGTACCCCGCGGTTTCACCCGCGTAAGTCTCGATCCCGTGGGAATATCGAGATAAAAAGTAGCCTATATGTTAATCCAGGGTGTCAGCTACCTTGCCGGGAGGACACGGCGCGGCATACGCTGGCAGAGTGTGCCGCTTGGGAGGAGCCACGCCGTGCCCTCATCTCAGGAGTAGGCAGTGACCTATCGCTGCCGGCCGTGGTCGAGTCGATGGCCGGCAGTGAGGAGTCCTGGGACGCGACTGTTTCGCAGAAGGAGGCTGCGGAAAGGGAGCGGGAGATCTCGACCGCTCACCCGGCCCGCAGCAGGCGCACCGGGCGTCGGCGGAGGGCCGATAACGCCCTCTTCCAGCCCCCATAAATGGGTCCAGGGACGGCGGACTTGGGGACGTCCGCCGCCCCCTATCACATTGGACCCGAGGTGGCGGCGCGTAGTGTTCCACGCGCGCCCCTATCAGACGTCGCGGGGGGGTCAGACACCTCACCCCCCCCCAGACTTGAGGTGGCCCGCAGAGCCGGGCCGGCACTAGCCGGGGATTGCGGAAGGAATAACAGATCCCAAGATCCCCCGGTGCAAGTGTGTGAGGGGAACACTGGGGTGGTTTTTAGTCAGTAAGAGTCTGACAGACCCCTCCGCCCGCCCCAGGGCGGAGGACATCCATGAGGATTTTCCACCCCGTGAACAAAAAAAAAAAAAAAAGGGTGTCAGCTACCTCCATACAAATTTTATCAAAATCGGTCCAGCCGTTTGAGCGTGAAGAAGTAACAAACATCCATCCATCCATAATTACAAATTTTCGCGTTTATAATATTAGTAGGATTATGGTCTGTTAGCTATTTTGATTTTTCAATCACCAAATTTGCTGGTGTATATTGCTAATTGTTTACCTGCTTGGACACATTACACGCGTGTCAGAAGTTCAGAACCGTGACATTAGGTTCTGATGAAAAATCATTCAGCTGTAGTGTAGCATGTTCTACGTCGTAATAGTAAGATAAAAAAAATCATGAGTTCATGACTGTAATGATAGTCTTTTGGTACGGACTTAATTTTAAAAAGCACAGATAATAACAACCAGTACCTAGCTGACAGTAAGTACAAAACTTGGGAATACATTTTCAGTAGAAGTTAATTACTCCACTACTGCAATGGCCAATTTTCTATCCTTGTCAAAAGTACAATGCGTGCGAAATTGCCGAATTTAATTATAGGCGACGAACAAAAAGACAGACTCTTAGCATTCCTACATGAGTTAGATCTAAATAAAACAATGTAGGTGATGTAAATCCGTCATTGCGCGTTGGCAAGGACGATAGGTCTAGCTAGTGTAGGTGGAGCCTTCTACACATATGGATTGTTGCCAAGGCCCGCTGTATGGTTTTTTCATTCTTCCTTATGATGTTTTTGCTTGATTGCCACCATCATGCAAATTGATTACGCGTGGGGTTTAAATACTTTTTGATCCATATGTTTGTTTTGTTTCTTAATCATGTTGTTGTTAACTCTGTGATCAATTTGTGAGATTACTTCCCTAATGACAAATTTTCGTATAATTTTATCATTAATCATTCCATCGATGTGTAGTTTGACGTTAATAGATTTTTAATACAAGCAAATTACGTCATTAATCTTTTCTGGTTTGTTATTGTTATTGTTTTGAAACTAGTTCACCAATATTGGGTATGCAAATATTTCCATATAGGTTCGGCCGGAGGACGAACATCTTGTGGATGCCAAACAAGGACTCTAAATGCCATAGTTTCTCGTAAAAGACTCTCTTCAGTGAAGCGATCATTAATCCTTTTGCCGAGACCTAATAACAGTACTTAATAAGTATTCTTGGTCAAAGGCGTAGGTACGAACGAATGAAACCCTACCACCCCTACATATTTAATTACTCCTCCTATTAACTATCTTATTTATTCCAGGTCAACGTTACCACAACTACTATGCCCGGAACTACCTGGGTCGCGACTTGTACGAGCACGGGCGCTCGATCTCCGACAACCTGGTGACCTGCGGGCCCCACACCTGCGGCGTGGGGGCCCACTGCATCCATGGCAGTGTGCGGCCCGTCTGCGCTTGCCTGCCAGGGTACTCTGGAGATGCGCTGACACAGTGCGTCAAGATCGAGTGCATTGGTAAGTAACGTTAATCCATTGAATATAGTATTAGACCACTTCGCTGCATCACCATCGGCAGTATCTGTCTTCTTGAATCCTCAAGTCTCCAGCAGAGTTAGTGTGAACTGGACGATACTACCAATTTCCCTAAATATTTGAGAAGCGGTTCCATGTATTTGCTCAATATGTAATCAATTATTTTCTCTATAGACAACAGCGAGTGCCGCAGCCACCAGAGCTGTGTGAACCAGCACTGTATCGACCCCTGCGCCGGAGCATGCGGTGTTAACGCCAACTGCGATGCAAGTTTATTTTTTTAATATATATTTTAGTTTCCAACATCGAAATGTGGGTGTGAAATGAAAGGTCCCAATGTTTTGAGGAATACTGGCGTCATTGTATATTATAAGTATGTTTGGTGCCATTGTAATAGTTACTTGAGTATCGGTACAATATTCTTCAACCCTATTATAGATAGGTATAGATTATGATCTTAAATTAAGATTCCATGTGTTTTGTTCAACAGGTCCGTAACCACATTCCGGTGTGTTCTTGCCCTCCTGGCTACACTGGCAGTCCTTTCAGCTCTTGCAGGATCTCTGACCCAGGTAACTATGATCACTACAATGTTACATAGACCTATAGACATAATGATTCTTCACTATCGTAATACTCTATATTAGAGCTTTCTTCATTAGGTATTGTTTGTTCTTTTCCACAGAGGAGGCTTGCCACCCATCCCCCTGCGGTGCTAACACTAAGTGCCACGTCGCCAACAACCAGGCTATTTGTACTTGTCTATCAGGATACAGGGTATGTAATGATCGCCTTTATTATTGTTACTTTAGATTATCATGATAATTACTGATAAGTGTTACTGGCAACAGTCTACATCACTCAACTGCTGGGTAAAGGCCTCTCTCCCATGATAGAAGCTGCCTATCAATGTCAATGCGTTAAACAGATAGATGCCGATGTCACACAATAAGAGTTGCGATTTAGGTTCTTTTTATACACGCTGTCGTTTCCGACAAAGTTTTGAGCGAGCTCCAAATAGGATGGTGAGTTTAGAAAATGCATCATTTGTATACGAGTGCTACTAATTATTTACGGTGAAAATAATGTTATTAAAAAAAAAAACAAACAGGATCTGCTATATATTTTGTTCAGTCATACATAATACGAAGTTTCACTATTTAATTTGAAGTATTTTTTTTAATAATAGTGGTTTATTGTTCGGTTTAGCGATATGTTTGTAATTTTTTTCTGTAGATAGTTTTTTAAGGAATCGTGTTTTCGTCAAACATACTCGTAGTACCTAAACTTTACCATATATTTATTTCAAAATGAATGCAGTATTTTAGATAATAGCGGAGGATCATGCTAAGCAATTTGAGGTGTATTACTCTTAATTTGTATAGGGAACTTAAATCAAATCTCACTCTTTCCAGCGGTTTCTTTTAACCAGCGTCAGACAGAATCTGTCTAGCATTTATTCTGAAATCAACCGTTCTAGCGTAGCCGTGAGGCACACACTGTTGTTTTAAAGCATTTCACTTTTTTATTTTATTTTGTATTTCGTGAACTGTTGTCAATAAACGTTATTGTTTCTTTACTCTTTTGTTTCCTCCAGGGTAGTCCTCTGACCGGCTGCCACCATGAGTGCGAGTCTGACGGCGAGTGCAGCGTCCAGCAGTCATGTCGGGACTTCAAGTGCATCAGTCCGTGTGGAGACTGTGGAGTCAACGCTGACTGCGAGACTGTTGCCGCTCATCGTGCAATCTGCAAGTGCCCAAGAGTAAGTACCGTTTAACATCCTTCAATGATACCCAGAGTTGGATGGCTCATTGTCTTTTCCATCCAACACTTAAACAGAAGTGTTTTCTCTTGCTCGTGTGCAAGATAGAAGCTAATCATCCCGTATATACTGAATGTTCTTTGTCGCACTTGAACATAGATGACTTTAACACTTTCAAATACGTTCGCAGTCACCCCAATAGCGTTTGAGGTCGTTGAATAGCGGAGTGTTCAGAACAAGGGACTCGTTTTAAAAGTAAACAATATTAAAGCATTATTAACATGTGCAGTTTCACCAAGCCTTTATTAAACTGCACTGACGACTGAAGGTATCAGGAATGTCAAAATCTAAAATTAACTTTTACCATCAACAGGGCTACCACGGCGATGCTTACAGGATCTGCTCCGCTGAATGCACATCTGACGGCGAGTGCCCAAGTTACAAGCCAGCCTGCGTCTACAATGCGTGCATTGACCCTTGCATCAACGCCTGCGGAACCAACGCCGAGTGCCACCTCCGTGGTCTTACACCCGTCTGCTCTTGCCCCAGAAACATGACCGGAGATCCCTTCTCTTACTGTAGACCTTTCGAAGCCCGTAAGTTATTCAAATAATAACTTGATGATTTGGCGAAAGCATATGACATGGTTACCTAGGTTGCTCCATAGTGACTGTACTTATTTTATGAAAGGATATGAAGGACTAGATAAACAGAGTTTAAGAAAGTTGTTTTCATGAAATTGTAAACTTTTGAGTAAAAATATGTTCAAAACTTATAGCAACAAAACTGGTGTCCCTCAAGACACAATACTCGGTCGTAAAATTTTCATTCCTACATTTATTGTATATTATTTTATTGACAGGTGACCTTTGTGAGCCCAACCCTTGCGGTGCCAATGCTAAGTGCACTCCCGGACACGACCGCACCGGTGCCGAGCGTCCTGTCTGCACCTGCCCCACTGGATACATTGGCAACGCTCTCGTATCTTGCGAACGTGTAAGTTATTGGCACTACTTTGACATTCTTGTAATTTGTAGTATTTTAACACAATATTCAAATATCGATTGTTTTATTTTTATTTTGTTAATATTACTTTGTTTGTCTTACGCAGGGTGAATGCGAGCTGGACTCCCAGTGTTCCGACCACCTGGCCTGCGTCGGCTACAATTGCGTGGACCCCTGTCTTGGCAACACTCAGTGCGGCTCTGGAGCCGTGTGCATGGCTCGCAGACATATCGCTGTCTGCACATGTCAAAATGGTACGGAATTTAAATCTTTTTGTTTAATTTTACTTACTAACTAAAGCATTATTTTATTTTATTAGGTATTAATTTAATGTGATTGCTAATATTGTAATAACTTAATCTATGAATTGTTTAATTTTTATTAAGAATGTTGTGCATGCTTTTATGAGACGTTTTTCACAATAATGAAATTCGTGATTACCTGAAGACATACCAACGCCATATTTACAAGCATAGTAACAATTACTATGCTTGTAAATATGGCGTTGGTATGTCTTGCTTGATAAATAAATGAAAGCATCAGCGTGCACAACTCGTGCAAGATCGTGTTGAGATTACAAATTTAAACAAAATATGGATTTTACTCGATTATTTTAACACCCGTTTTGTTATCAGGACGCAACGGTGATGCTCTAGTGAACTGCTACGACTCTCAGTCAGTTGTAGCTACTGGCCGTTACTATAGATTCAAACGTGACGGCAACTACTCCAGTCAGCCTGAAACCGAAGCACCCAAAAACCCCGAAGCTCCCGCCGTCGTCATTACAGAGCTCAAGGAAGCCAAAACTGAAACGAAAGTTGAAGAGAAGAAAGAATAAAAAACCGCACAATTGACTAAAAGTATCGTAATAAAAGCGCGGACTGATAATAGTACATCACTCATGTCATATTGACAGGATGTTTGTTAAAGTGCCAGTGCCATGGAAACATAATAAAAAAAAAAATACTGTTATCGCCCGCGCTTTCATTGTGAATTTAATGAATGGATTTTCCGAAAAAAATCATTTTAAACTTTCAATTCGATAATGTAAAAACTTGTTAATAATAAATATAGGCTTATTTTTATAAGTTGTAAATTGTTTTATCAGAAAAAAATTAACAAACAGAAGAAACAATTGCTCCAAGATGCACAATGCTCTCTTTTTCTATCGTTCAATGAAACAAAAAGAAGAGGCAATATTATTGTGCTAATATTGAATTGAAAGTTTGAACTAGGCTTTCTAATGTTTTACCAGTTAACTCCGACTGTTGAACACGTTCATGCTCTCTTTTTGTTTTATGTCGAAATTCAATCGATAAAAATGATTTAATTGAAGCTGTTATGTTGTTGGTTAATTATGGTTACTAATAAGTATATACTGCCAATTCCAATAAAATTGTCGCTATTATTTTAGTTTTTTTTTCCTTTTTTTATGTTTCGACCAGTTACCGTACCGTTTAGCATCTTACCTAATCCTTTATTTCAATAATTAGTCTTTTTTCATTATTGATGTAAAAGATCGACCTACTTAATTTGCCCGTCTCTATTATAGGAACTTTCTATTTTAAACGATGAGAGTAACTATGGTTAAATATAATGTGGTGTTCCTCAAGGGTGTGTTTTCGGGCCTGATCAAAATCAAATACGAAAAGATGCTCGACCTACAGACTGCATAGTCGGCAAAGATTAAAAGGTGACGGTAGATCCTATGCTGTAGGTTGGAATTTGCACGTCATCGTTTTAGTATCATCCGCGGTCATTAATTAAAGGCTGTGGAAGCTAAAGGATATAGTTTTTTCAGTTCCTTGCACGCTCACCTCCGGAGTCCGGCCTCCAGACGGACTATATCAGCAGATTTACCTACTGAGATAGGCCGCAGCGCAGCCGTGCAGCGCTAGACGCGAATGAGTATGAAATTAAATGGTAATAAATGATACCGAAATACGGGGCTATGTTTGAAGTAGACGTGTTGATGCAATTTTATAGCTCCAATAGACAAGTATTTAAGATTTGTTATAATTAAATTCACTTGGGGGTACTTCCTGGGTTTTTTTTGTTATTTATTTTTGTTTTGTTATTTTTGCCATCGACATGCTAAGAAGATGCCACATTGTTATTATGAATAATAACATGTTTTTTAATTATATAGTATTGAGATAAACGAGATGATAATAAATTATTAGAAATAATTATAAGCAAAATATAAGTAAAAATATTTTTAAAGTCAAGGTTTAGTACCTAGTGAAGGTGACAGAATAGGTATTTTATCAAATTCTAATGTAAAAAAGTACAAAATAAAATTTATGTAAATAGTAGATTGGGTCATTTATGGGACCAAAATAATGTATTGAGGGCGAGAGCGATTGTTTGAATCCAGAGCGAAGCGAAGGATTCTAGAGTAGAATCCTAAGCGTAGCGAGGGATTCAAAGTACATCGCTCGAGGTTAAATAATTTTGGTACCGTGTGGCACTCTCTGCTTTTCATCCCCCTCTATGAGAAAAATAAATAAGAGAGCTTTTAGTAGTGACAAATATTTTTATTTACATAGCCAAATTACAAATTCATATTAATACTCGATACGTTTTCGCAATTTTAATAAAATAATAAATACTTTATAATAATCTTGATTTCTGCAAAAAAAAATTGTTTACATTGCTTAGATTCACAGCTTAGATTAGTTGTAGCTCCGTATGTAGCTCTCTATTCGGAGTTAATTTTTTTTTAAATCTCGGCAAAGATGCGTCTTTACGGCGTTCATATTTTTGGAATATTTAAATAATATGTTTATAAATAGAATACCATGATTATTACAATAAAAAAACGTTTATGAACAAATTAACATTTATTTGTGTTCTAAACACACAAACATTTGAATTTTCTATTTTTCATATAAGGCTAGTGTTTATCGGCTTTATACCTTTGCTTCTCCTTTAACCTGGCGAAAGCAAAGCACGGAAAAAAAGAAAATTAAATCATAGTTTCATAATAATTCATGACGACGGGACTTCTTGGCGGGAAAGTGAAGCGTCATGTTCAGCAGTTTGTTTAATTTTCCAAAATTTGTGTTTAGCCGAATATTAATGTGTAATAATGGTGGATTATTAACCATTAAGTGTTTGTGAACGTGCATTAGTGTAGGCAAATGAAACAAAAAAGTGCAACTTCGCTTCAAGTTCTCTCAAGAAGTCCGCGTGAGGTCTCAGTAAAGTGCCACATCTTTACTGAAACTCAAGGGGAGTGGGCGGGGATATCATCATCATGCATTTATAATTCATTTCATCAATACTATACAAGAACTAATACGTGACATTGGCTAAATGCACAAACCGTGCGAGGCCAGAAGGAAAAAAAAAAAAAATTCATGACGACTTCTTGGCGGGAAAGTGAAGCGCCATGTTCAGCAGTTTGTTTAATTTTCCAAAATTTGTGTTTAGCCGAATATTAATGTGTAATAATGGTGGATTATTAACCATTAAGTGTTTGTGAACGTGCATTAGTGTAGGCAAATGAAACAAAACAGTGCAACTTCGCTTCAAGTTCTCTCAAGAAGTCCGCGTGAGGTCTCAGTAAAGTGCCACATCTTTACTGAAACTCAAGGGGAGTGGGCGGGGATATCATCATCATTCATTTATAATTTCATCAATACTATACAAGAACTATTGGCTAAATGCACAAACCGTGCGAAGCCAGACAAAAAAAAAAAAATCACTTTAATTTTTTTTTTTTTTTAGTTTATTGTTTCCAAAAGTGTATTAAAAACGTTGTTTGATACACTTGGACATTTGTTATTGCAGTGCTCGGCTCAACAACAACGTCGCCTACGGCTCGGGTGTTAATTCCGCCTCGAATGCAATAACAAACATTCTCCACTTGTATCTAAATGTACTATTTTAAATCAAGCTTTTATTGAACTAAAAAGTACGAAATAAAACTCACGTAAACATAGAACTTTATTTTTTTATTAAAAGCTTGATGCTTCTCTTTATGTAAGAAGGACGTTCACGCCAAGCTTTCCTTCCAACCTACTCCTCTTTGGAAGTCGCTTAAAAATCATCTACGTAAATGAACTTTGACACCAGTTATCTCAAAATTTTACTAAAGCATTAAGCGTACAAATTACGGGAAAGACATCTTTATTTAATCAGCAATTGAGACAATGCAAGAGCGAGAAAAGCGATCCGAAAAGTTTAGCGCCCCGCCTCGGATGGGTTATTTTTTTACTATTCATAGTATTCATACAGATGGATAATGAAGTTAGGTACTGTAACAACTTGTGCAATGCATAAAAACATCAGAATAATTAAGAGATTCGACGTGATTCGACGTATTTTCTATCTTTTTTTCTTTTAGATTGTAGGATGCAAAAAGAGAGCTAAGTGACCTCAAAAATGTGCTTGAATCAAGAAAATCAGGAAGACTGCAAGGGGCGCTTTGCGCCGCCCTTCGCGGTGTTCCGCCCTGGGCTATGGCCCTCTTGGCCTAAGGGTAAATACGCCACTGCTGATAGCCGTGGAATACCTCTTCAGTCCTCAAGCACCTCAGGATATGTTGCGCCCGTATTGCTACGTCACTAAGTGCTAGCGACAGTTTCCGGGGGCCCATTATTGAGTGTGCAAGTCACCGCCTGCCATTTTATCCGTGTATTGTATGTATAAAACATTGGTCAGGCAGGGGCCATAGTCCTTCCATAGTTTTAGGTAACGTCCACTTTAGCCACACAAACCCATAATCCAATATACAAGGTGTTACAAGACGATTGACATTCCTATAAACCACGTAAAGAGTATCTTGTTTTTTACCCGTATACAAAAAATAAATTAAATCCAAAGAATACTTTAGCCCAAAGACTACTATAGTATACTGGCAACTTTAGCCACAGGAAATTATTTTCCATTTTGTTATTTTTCAACATGATGTTTATAGATCTGAGTCCGTAATAATAGGTAAACATTGTAAGGCGCGCCTAACGCGCCGCGCAAGGTCAGTAACTTTTCGTAGATATAGAGTGTTTACTTTTTATGCAGTTGATTCTGCTATTTATGTTGTTTGACAATTGCAATTTTTAAATTTTCCATTAACTACTAATCTTCGTGTTTTAATATGTTTCGATGGACTAGTACTGTGCTCGTTTTAATTTAATGTCGTAATCCAGAGCCAGTTGTATATCTTTGTTTCCATAGCCTGCAATAGTCCTACACTAACCGGGGGTTGTCCTTGGGTGCATTAGCGTAGTGCGTGCAGGGATAATCGTCGGTTGGTGCCTCATTTAATTGAAAGCGTCTAACGAGCCTCTGCGAGTTGGCTTCAGCCCCTTGTACGCCTTCCAAAAGCCCGGGACCCCAGGGTCCCGAGATATATCAAATACTTTATAATAATAATTAAAATCGTGGTCGGAGGATAAGTATTCCAGTAAGTGCTGGTAGGGATCTTGGTCATCTTCCGGGCTCTGGGATTGTTCTGATAGCCGTGGAATACCTCTTCACTCCTCAAGCAACTCAGGCATTTTTAACCGACTTCCAAAAACGAGGAGGTTATATGTTCGGCTGTATGTTTGTTTTTTTTTTTATGTTTATTCACCGATATCTCCATCAGTCATGGACCGATTTTGAAAATTATTTGTTTGTTTGAAAGAGTATGCTCCCGAGGTGGTCCAATTGCCACCAAATCAGAATCTAATGAAAGGATCTCATGGAAATCGAGGGAAATCCTCGAGTTTAGTAGGCAAACCTATAGCGATTTGGGATTTTTTTATAGTAAGTAACTCGTGCATTTGCTCCTGAAAATCACCATTTGGTGAAGTGGAACTGATGATGGAGACCACAGATGGCCACGGGAACAACATAATATAATAAGTATTTAACGGGTTGAGATTCGATTAGGTACTTTAATATGGTTGCTAAGCAATTTATGCTCGTCACAATGCGGTGAGTGGCAGTTCTCCTGGTTCTTACCAGGAGAACTCCTCAACAATTAACGTCCCAGCATCGGGAAAAGCATTATTTTGTAAAAGGTGATGAGCAGTTGACTTTAAGGCTATTGTAAGTGAAAAATAAAAAACTTTTAGTAACAAAAAATAAACGACTTCCAAAAAAACACTACAAAGTGAAAAATAACTTTAATTTCGGAAGTCGGTGGCAAAAAACTAAAATACAGGGGGCCTAAAATGGACGATTTCGCAGAATCATATTATGATCTGCGTTCAATTCATATCCCGCAATTCATCTGTTTGACAGTTGTGTATGGAGTTTCGTAAAATGGTCCACAAATTAAGAATTAATATAGTGAAGTCTAATGTTAAATAGCAGCTGTCAAACAGATGAATTGCGGGCTGTATGAATTGCACGCATGATTCTGCCAAAGCGTCCATTTTAGGCTCCCAGATCTAAAGACACCGACTTCCGAAATTAAAGTTATTTTTCGCTTTGTTGTGTTTTTTTGGAAGTCGGTTATTTTTGTTTTACAATAATTTTTTCCGTAGTCCATAGGGGCCGTAGTCCTTCCATAGTCTGGTACCCAGTCCACTTTAGCTATCCAAACACATACTCCAATATCTTTGTTTCCATATCCTGCAATAGTTCTACGCCAACTGGGGGTTGTTTTTAATTGTTGGTGCCTCATTTCTTCTTTGTATATTTTGTATGTAACTTGCATGTTTATGTATACAACATTATTTTTAGTAAAATAATTATGCGAAACCTGAATATAGTTTGTTCATAAGGAACTGAATCGATTTCAATAATTTTTGCACCATATTATATTTTGTCCCAAAAATATTTAAGTGTGATGGAAAATGTTATCACCATTTAATTACTTACAATACAATCACCGTACTTTAGGTACCTACTTACTGCCAAATTATTATCAATGAGCGCAAGGCGACCCTGGAGGCGCGGGGGCGCCTCCATGTTTTTGTACGGACAACCCGGTGACATTAACCTTTTAACTTTGTGATTTTTCATGATACAGTTTTGAAATTTGGTACATAGATTCTTTACATAAAAATACTAGACACACTGTTTCGGGTTTCGCATATACAATTACATTAGTTTTTGTTTATACTAAACCCGAAAAGGGGTCATTGTACTCATCATTTTGAACAATTTTTTCTATGGGACCAACCTTGAAATCGCAAAAAAACAATCAGCTGTTCCCTACATTTGTGTTTACTTAGATCGACAAAATGTATGGAACAGCAGATTTTTATTTCGCGATTTCAAGGAAAAAAATGTTCAAAATGATGAGTACAATGACCCCTTTTTCAGGTTTAGTATAAACAAAAACTAATGTTACTAAAACTAATATTGTAATATTCAACACAATGTAAATTGTTTTATGAATAAATAAATGATGATCATTTAAAGCGTCATAACGGGCCTCTGCGAGTTGGCTTCGGCCCCTCGTACGCCATCTAAAGGTCCGGGACCCCAGGTCCCGAGATATATCAAAGACACTTAAATAATAATTAAGTATAAAGATCACATGGACGGTTTATGGCATAACTATTTAATAAATTATAGTAGTAGCATGATTTAAAAAATCAAGTAACCACGAATTAACCTAGGCGTTAAGGGGTGTTTAATAAAATTGTTGCAACTATCACGTCCTAGAAGAAATACGTTTTATTAAAAGTCATCTGAATAAGAATAAGAATCATTTATTTTCAGAAAATAATAGGTATTACCAGATAAGATAAGATAAGATAAGATTTCTTTATTTGTTAAACATTGTATACATACAAGAGCATGCAAGATATTACAGTCATCGTTTGATTCCAATCATGTTTAGCCGTAAGTATCGGCATACAAATATTTCCTTAGCATTAAAAATAATTAAAAATAAACAAATCGAAAATTTACCTAGAACTAACAAAGTTAGAAACTTAATAAATTAGAAATTATTTTGATATAATGTCAAAATTCCATATTCATAAACATTTAATATTAGTGTCATATAAATTATTAGGAAATAATTAGTATTATTAGTGTCAGGAAAAAGCTAAAATTATTCACTCAAAAAAAAAATCCTTTTCGGTCAAAAATTCGGAGACACTTTATTATGCTTTTTGCGAAAGGAACATTTTTAATTGTTGCTTGAATGCCTTACCATTTAGCTCCTTCCAACGTTTAGGCAATATGTTATATATAGTAGACGCCATGCAGACGATACTTTTGCGCATGAGTGCCGTTTTTGCTGGATAGACTCGAAGAATGGTCATATCCCGTCTGTTACGCGGTACAACGTCCAGGGAGCCTAAAATGGACGCTTTGGCAGAATCATGCGTGCAATTCATACAGCCCGCAATTCATCTGTTTGACAGCTGATATTTAACATTAGACTTCACTATAATAATTCTTAATTTGTGGACCATTTTACGAAACTCCATACACAACTGTCAAACAGATGAATTGCGGGATATGAATTGAACGCAGATCATAATATGATTCTGCGAAAGCGTCCTTTTTGGCCCCCAGACGTGGAAACAAATTGGGGTTTGTTTTAACAAACATTGCGGTTTCGAGGATATACATACAAGGGTGAGTTATTATATTGTACTTTTTAAAATATGGTGTACATGTATCAACCGTTTTTAGCCCCAACATAGATCTAATGCATCTCTTTTGAGCCTTAAATGCCGTGTTAGCGTCGGTAGAATTTCCCCAAAATATGATGCCGTATCTTAGGTGAGACGCAACTAAGCCATGGTAGGCGCAATCAGGGTATCTACATTCACAACTGCAGCTAGTGAGTGCAATGCAAATGCAGAACTACAATTTTTTTTGCAGAGTTTCTCGATTTGTGCTTTCCAGTCAATTCTTTTGTCAATTATTAGTCCAAGGAATATTGTAGTATTTACGATTTCAACAATTTTATTATCTATATTTATGTCCATATTTTCTATAGTCAAGCGTTGGCTAAAATGTATGAATTTAGTTTTATCTAAATTAATCATTAAATTATTATTATTTAACCATTCTATTATTATTCGACGGCACGGTTGGCGCAGTTAGTTAAGCGATTGACTGCTGCGCTGCGTGTCGCGGGTTCGATTCCCACACGGAACAAATATTTGTATGACAAGTAGTTGTTTCGGGTCTGGCTGTTTGTCTATGTGAATTTAAATGTTTGTAAACGCACCCACGATACAGGAGAAATTCCTAGTGTGGGGCAACGTTTTAAAAAAAAAGAAAAAAAAAAAAATTATAAATGTCAAGGTATTGTGAATGTCAAGTTTATATTGGATCATGTCATTGCTATTACTAGAAATTGTCACCGTGCTATCATCTGCAAATAAAGTCATAGGGTGTGGAATTGATTTTGGCAAGTCATTAATGTATAGTGTAAAAAGTGGTAGGAGTTGGTGGTACAGTCCATATTTTGCCTGTTTAGGGGATGCAAATTAATATTAAATTAATACCTAATAGGTTCTTATTATAATCAGATAATACACGGGAAAATATCTATTAGGATTTTTAAATAATGATAAATTTTAAGTTACTTACAATGAAATATATACATAAGTACACATAACAAAACTTAAATTCTTAAAATAATATTTTTCTTTATGTAACAAAAGACATGATAAAATATCACACAACACATCATACAGGAAACTAAAATAAAGGAAACTTAAAATATATTTTTTTCTTTATGTTGCAGAAATTCTCGAAAACTATAAAAACAATTCTCTAATAACCAGTAGTTTAATTTTAAAATATTTAAATGGGAGCTCCCTGTTTAATGTCTACTTTATGTACACTACCCAATAGGTACTGTAAATATTGACACTAAAATAATTTACAGTAATAGGTAGATAATACAGCAGGGTAATAATTAAGATTATTATTGTTTTTACTAAAGTATTATATTCTGGGTCCAATCTAAAGTCAAATGGGCAATAGGTTTATAAAAACATAATTTTCCATCATACAAATTGCAATGAATTTGAGAATCTATATGAGAAATAACCATTGATTTATATAATTAGGTATTAGAAATAATTTGACGTGATATAAAATAAAATGAGTACAAGAATTTTTAAACGGAGTTTCTCATCACAAACGTGCGCTAAATAACTAAACGTTTAATTATGTAAACGCCTAAAATAGCTTTCAGAAGTAACGGAACGCAAATCTGACATTTGAATTTGATGGGTTGATACGTCCTGTCGTTCGATTATCGAATGATGAGTGAGCCAGTGTTTTTAACTATTAATTACGAGTAGAAACTGTAAATATTATATTATAACGATGTCCGACATCAACATGGAGAAGTTCGCAGTGCCAGACTTTGTGCCCGAGCGTTACGTGAAGGAGCTGGCCAAGTCCTGTGTCGGAGGGGAGGAGCTCCAACAACAGAAGGATAAGATTCAGTCGTTAGCTGAAGAGACCGCCAGTGCCCTCAAGAAGAATGTGTACGAGAACTATATGCAGTTCATCGAGACGGCGACGGAGATATCCCACCTAGAAGCTGAGATGTACAAGCTGTCCCACCTGCTGAGCGAGCAGCGAACTGTGCTCACGACTCTCTCCCACGCGTCAGTTCTAGGTAACGAAAACGCGATATCCCGCGAATCACTCGACAACCACGACGTCGAAGCAGAGCGGGCCGAGGAACAACGCAAGAATAAGCTCAACCTTATATCTGAGAAAGTGGAAGGTTGCATGAATTTATTAGACGTCCCAGATCGAACTTTGCTTCACGAAGGCGACCTATTAGAGATAGATGCCGAGGAGAACACTGCCCTGCAGAGAATGCATGTATATTTATTCAATGACTGCCTTATGTTGACATCTTGGATATCAAACCGTAGAGGTCCTAATAGATATAAGTTTCAAGCTAGCTATCCTATTAGTACTCTAGCAGTAGTGAACGTAAGAGACTTGGGAAGTGTGAAACAAGCTTTCAAAGTGTTAGCCTTCCCGGATACAAGAGTGTTTCAGTGCAATAGTTTTGCCATCAAGAAAGATTGGCTAGATAAGTTTGATGTTGCAAAAAAATTGTACATTGAAAAGGAGAATTCTAAGCAGAAGAAAAAAGATGGTCTAGATAAGCCTAAGCCAGAGTTACTGGAGTCCCCCAGTCTCTCTGTTGAAGAATTACCTTCCCCCCAAGTGGCTCCCCTGCCAGAGTGGTTGGCTGATGTAACAGAAGAGTTAGATGTACTAATTGTAGAAAGACATTTTCAAAAAACTTATGAACTGATGGTGTCAGCCCAAAAGGCATTAGACACTGAAGAAAATAAAAGCCATCCACAGAGAACTGATTTATTGAAGAGAATTGAACTGAAACAGAAAGTGTTGATTGAAATATTGTTGAAAGAACTTGATGTTACTCATAATTGGAGTCCGAGGGGCGGGTTGCAATCGTCTAGACAGCCTGTACACATACTCAATAAGTTTAACATGACGAGTCAGGCATGTGAGTTATTTCTAGCAATATGCAGTCATACCGTAAAGGTTCATGTAAAAGCGGTCCAACTAGAAGGATCCATTAATACCTATGTAAAGCAAGTAGGTGAGGTGTTCTTCTGCTCACTCAGCGATGCCTTAACAGAGTTCATTACATTATTTCCTAAGAATAAAGTTAGTGCTTTTGTAGTGTGGGCTAGCATGCAACTTAGAATGTTAATGAGTCAAATTATTAAACAAGTGTTCACTCCGCAGTGTGCGTTAGATTCTGTGTTAGACTGTGTGCAGAGTTTGAGGGATCAGTGTACTCTATTCTGTGACTTTGGTCTTGATTTGAGATTTCAGATGAACAGCTGTTTAAGAGCTCCCATAGTAAAAGCTCTGAGAGAGTACAGGGAAAAGATTATGGATTCTATGAAGAGTAAAGTGTCAGAAGACAAGTGGACCCCTGTGAACATGCACACTAAAGCTGGTGTCAATAAATTCTTAATACAGATGGAAAATTTGGGCCTGATCTTAGCTAAGTACATAATAAATGAAACATGGGTGGACTTATCAAGTAGTACAATATGGTTTGCGCAGTCTGTCATAACAATACAGAAGGTTGGACTGCAACTGGTCACCAAGGACATGATGGAGGTACTGGATGAGTGCATCCATGCCGTATTCAACTCTCGCCTTATGCTCTCCTTAGGCAACGATTCTAGTTATGCTCAGAAGAATTTTAAGTTTATTTTAGACACAGTGATGCCTTTAATGCTCAGATGTTATAAGGAGGAAGTCGGCTACGATAATGAGAAGCTGGTGAATCTAGCCAAGAAGTTTGGTGTCTACATAGCGCCACCAAAGAAATCCAACATCACAAAATACACGAGTAACGAATATTTATGAGAATAGTCATTAGATTACACTTGTATGTATGTTGGTGTACGAAATTATTTTTATTATGCTGAAAGCTTTAAAATTGTAATATATAGATGGTAAGCGTGCAGGATTTTGTAAGTTTATTTAAAGAAAAAAAACTGATCAAATTGAAGTTTATATTACTTATATGCAAGTTATGAATATGAAATTTTAATAAACCAAGATTTATGGTTCATGTTTAATTTTATTCCGTATTCATGAAATGTGTGGAGTCATGAGAATTAAAAGATTATTTAAACTATTATTTTGCTTTTATTAAATACAATAATATACAAAGATACACACAAACTTATATAGGTAATAGATGGAATAATAATATAATTTATTGAGTTTTACACAGTATTTTGATACTAGATTAATTTATTCGTTTTCCATCAAAGATTCTATGAATGTAGTTCCATTGACCAGTTTAGTGGCCAATATAACAAATTCTACATTTGAGTCTTCTTGCTGGCTGATGGTCCTAAGTGCCGATATCTCTTGATACGTGCATCCTCCGATGAAGAAGACGAGGATAACGCGGGGGTTCTCCATGGACGATGAGTTTTCGCTCGATATGGAGTTGCGACGCGCCATGCGCGGCTGTAAAGTTTGTAGTTCATCCACTGTAGGGCCTGGGAGGAGGCCTAGGACGTCTTGGATACCTGGAACAAAAGTACAAATGTCAATACTGGAATTTCGTTTTTATGCCTGCTAATGCAATTGGTGCAGTATTGAAATCTAATCTTACTGGTGTTGATGTGTTAGTTCAGGATCCTTGATGTATTTATCATCTTGTGAGTGCCAAGTATGTACCAAATCCATATAATCGTTAACACTGAACAGCCAAAGGGAGATAACACATTTAAAATTAAATGGACAAATGATAACATGACTGTATGAACATTACAATTTTTGTTCGTTATATTTAGAGTCACTAATAAATTTAATAGTGCAGCATACAAAATTTCTAAAACTAAATTAATAGGTACTTCTCTCAAATAGGCACCTGTCTATCTATAAAATCGATTAGAATCTCGAATTATATTCGCAAATCATGCGATCAGAGGGCATTCGGTACGGCAATCATTCATTTTTACTAAACATTGTGCAAAAATCTATCCGAAATGTAGTTAGCATAGCATTGTTGGACCAAATATAGCAAAATAAGGAAGTTGATTAGGTCAGAGTTAGGCTAATTGGTTCAATGACGGAGTGTTAATATGGGAGGTAGGTATCTACATTATTAGCATACGTAACACGTAGCCTGCGTGGTTGATAAATAAATGTAATTTTGTTATCTAGACGTGATTCACTCTGACATGGGAATGTTTTTTGATAATTATGATTTAGGTATGTGGTATAGGGAGTAAGTACCTATGTAAGGAGCATAGCAGGTGGCGTTCTATAGTTTCTGCCTAACCCCATGGGAAGCTGAGTTTATAATCATTATCATCATTCCAGCCGAAAGACGTCCACTGCTGGATATGGCCTCCCCCAAAGAGGGGTGGGGGGGGGGGGGTTTGACATAATCGCCTAATCGCCACGCTTGGCAGGCGGGTTGGTGATCGCAGTATGGTGTTAAAATGCATAGAGAACGCTGCGGCCCATTCTCTAGTAAGTCCCTTAGTCGCCTGTTACGACACCCACGGGAAGAAATAGGGAGGTGCTATTCTTTACGTCCGGCACCACACGGAGTTTATGTATGTATATAATATTTTAATTTGCTGTAAATGGACAAGAATCAGATCATCATCATAATGGGTAAAATTAATAATAAGTACTAAATTATGCTTAATTATGTTTAAGGCCTCCCAACGAGAAATGGAGCGCAGTATACTAGGCGTTAAATTAACTGATCGTGTTCGAAACACAATACTGCGCTCCAAAACAAAGATAGCTGACGTAGCTCAAACTGACTGGGCAGGACGTGTCTGCCGCATGCCCTGTGTGCCCAAATAGCACAGAATTGGTGCCCTGAAACAGTGCGACGGGGTCGCGGCAGAACACTAAGGAGATGGCGGGACGAATTGGATAGGTTCCGGCAAAACTGGAAGGAGGACGCGCGGGCTCGCGAAGGATGGAAGGAGTGGAGGGAGGCCTTTGCCCAGCAGTGGGGCAGCGAAGGCTAAAGAAAAAAAAATGCTTTCTTAATTACGTTAAATGAGATTAAAGTGTCTAGCTTCTATTCGTGTTTATTAGAATTATGATCTTATTTAAAAGAAAAATAATTAAGGGGTAGACATTTATCGACTCCTCAGTCACCACTGACTAAAATCGAAATAATTCATATAAGGTTGAGAATCAGCACTTTTTTAACGTAAAAAGTACGTGAGACAGTCCCCGAAAACGCTTGCCCTTCACCTAAATACTACTTACTACCTAGCCCTCTCGCAGGGAGTGGCCGTCGCATTTTTTAGGACATGCCGGTATCACGATGTTTTCCTTCAGCATTTTAGAACAATGGTCAGAATTGAGTCATAGTTACATAGCTAAAAACTTTGATTATTTATATGTGGGCGTCCATACAAAAAGGGGTCCAGTTCTCGGCATTTAGTTTCCGAGATATACGCAGTTTTGTAAGGTTGGGTGAAATTGCTTTTTCTCAAATCAAGCTTTATCAGTTATAAAAAAAGTGCCAGTTTTCGCAAACCCGCCTGCCAAGCGTGGTGATAATGGCACCCCCCCGAATATAGTCTTTAACTCAATACCCCACTACTGCACCCTTTTTGCTTGGACGCCCACATAAGTCTTTATAAGGTGTTCATACACGAAATCTCTTAAGGGTTCATTGTAGGTACTCATCATTATGAACAACTTTTACTAAGGGACCAAACCTTCCTTAAATCGCGAAAAAATCAGCTATTCTCTACATTTGTGTCCGCATAACTCGTCGAAGTGTATTGAACAGCGGATTTTATTTTGCGATTTCAACTTTGGTCCCATAGTAGAAGTTGTTCATAATGATGAGTACAGTGACCCTTAAGAGATTTCGTGTATGAATAGATACACCTTACCTATATAGTGTCGCGCTGCAAAATAACTAAAACAAACAGCCCAAGTTTGATAGGCTGGTGTGCGTGACAGGTACGTCTTAGGCCCGTATTAATAAACGTTACTCAGCCCAAGAGCTCACACTTGATACCAGTCTTGAGGTCATGATCGTATTAATAAACATAATAATTGATGTACTCAAGTTACGGCTTGGGTTTACGTTATCAGCCGAGTGATGGACTGATTAATAAACGAAAATCAACACTTAAGTAAACAATAGGTGTGTGTACTCGAGATGCTTAAATCTGAGTGTAGGCAGTCCGTGACTTGAGGTCGTGATTAGTGGCGCGAAATGTGGAGTTTGAAAATATTTTGGGTTAAATTAATTATTATGATGAAATAGAGTACTATCACGTCATGTTTTATGGCCTTTGCGATATCGTTTACCTACAAAAAATCTATATAAGAGATGCGTCGAATCCTGTTGAATTACCAAGGAATTTTTTTTAAAAACAATTCTGATTTGTTCAAGTGTCCGTGTTGTTTATAGTAACATTAATAAAAGACTCATTGCTGTAATACAGGTAAGGTCTTAAGGTCTTCCAATTTCCCCAGAAATAGCTGTCCTATTAACTTTCAAGGTTTTATGCTACAGCATCATTCCAGGTGAGTAACCTACCTAGGTAGATACGTCAATATTGCAGGTACACATTTAACAATTTATTCAATTACTACTTTTATGTGTACCTAACGTACATAATAAGTTCTTCGTTAGTTGCATAAAGTTAAAAAAATCCAATAAAATTACCTAATCTAATAATAGTGTTCTTCTAGTTTTAACAAAATAAAAGTATTTCAATAAATCTTACGGCTTGTCAAGAACGAAATGTGATGAATGTCATTCTAAACTTCGGTCACTGTGGCGTAATCGTTCATCAAGTACAGCTCCTTGAGGAGCTGATCTTGGTAACTGAGATACTGTTTTCATGTGTTTATTGATTAGTTATGATCTTGATATGCTGATATCGTAATAATGGCGTATCAAACAAATACGCACTTGAGTACGTCATTGGGGAACGTTTATTAATACGGGCCTTACACTCGCTTCACGTCATTATGTTGTACACACTAGAATGTGCGTGCATTATGCGGCCAACAGCTGGACGCAAGACGAGTTCACAGCTTGACTATCTAGACATATTTATAACTTTGGTTATATATAAGGTATCTCACCCGTCCATCCTTTGTTCTTAGCGATATGCTCGCTGAGGCGAACGGTGAGCGGCGTGTATTTATTACACAGGTAGCCCTTATCCTTTGAGTTCATCTCAGTCTCATCCATAGTGATGTGCAGCGTCTGTGTATTATAATTTGCATTAATATTGCTTGAAGGTTCGTATTGTTAAGATAAAGGCTTGAATATGTTTTCACAAAATTCGATTCTCACTAGTGAAACGTAAAAAACAAGATATAGATATAATATTTATTTGCTTAAAACATGGTGGAGAAAGTTATTTTAAATAGACAATAAAGAGCACACATGTTTTGCTTATATCATAGCATGCAAATATTACATTATAAAATGTTTCCCGTCAGTAAATACTCGATAATCATACAATCGCCAGCACGTAACTTGGCAAGGTAGTGGGGGTAAGTTCGCGCATAGTACACTTCTGCTCCAAAAAATTGTCACTTTTATTGTTTGTTATTATTCTATACGGTTATTGCCTTCATTTATTTTAAACACGTCTGTTTAGAAGAAAGTTAAAGAAAGGAGAGGAATTCGTGAAGTTTATTAGGTGTTATAAATAAAATATACAATAACATATTTTTAGTTATTGTGGCCTTTCAAAAAACAATGTTAACGAGAACTAAAGGTCAACAACCTTCATTAGTAGCTGCCGCAAATATACATTCGTAGAATAAACTTAATTTAAAATAGTAACAACAATTCGTATCAAAAACTTAACAAAAACAAAGGGTATAATTTTAGTGCACGCAAGTGTAATCGGGAGCGAACGGAACGCGGGTCGATGTGCGGGAGGCGAGCATCGACTGACGCACTAATCGCGTGCTCGGAACTGTACTCCCTCATTCCCCGCGTCCCGCTTGACCACTAAAGAGACCTAAAAAATGACTTCTGCGCATCTAACTATTCTTGCCAACTTACGTGCCGGGGACTGTACTATAGTTGTCCAAAAATAATAGGCCCGTTTTAAACCATACGACCATACGACTCTGTACTCGATACTCACGATAAATCGATTCAAATTAAATGTCAAAACGGGGCTATTATTTTTTGACAACTTTAAAGTATATGAGAGCATCTCTGCCCAGCCTTTTCCCAACTATGTCGGGGTCGGCTTCCAGTATAACCGGATGCAGCAGAATATCAGTGTTCTACATGGAGCGATTTCCTATCTGACCTCCACAACCCAGTTACTGGGTAATAAGATACCCCTTGGTAAGACTGGTTGACTGACTTTCAGGCTTCTGTCGTAACGACTGTCAAAGATCCACAAATAACAGCCAGGACCAAAAGCTTAACGTGCTTTCCGAGGCACAGAGGGGTCTTGGTATGTAAAGATAGTCACCCATCCACGGACGAATCATGAAATATATAAGAACTGCCATTTTTGTCAACTTTCAACTAAGCAAATAGCTTAACGGCTCGGCGACTGCTTTGCAACCAAAGTTCGTTAAGTGACATTTTTGTTAGAGTCCAGTGTAAAAATCGTTTTTTTCACATTTATTGCAAATATCTCGTTTCCTATGGGTTTTATGCTATTTGTATTTAATATAAATATTGTAGAGGATTAAATTCTCTACAACTTTTGTTTAAACATTTTCATATCTTTAACCATTTTCGAGATAGAGGGCATAGCGCGCGCAGTGTGTGTGGAGTTACGCTAGCTAATTTAATTTGACTTTGTAGTTATGAATGTGTAGACAATTTAATGTTAATATTAATAGATAATAATAATCTGACCTTCCTAAGCACAGCATACTGCCTGGTCCCCTGCTGTGGTTTGAGCAGACCACACTTCTCCAGGTTACAGAGAGTAAGCCATGTGTTCAGGCCGTAAACTTGAACCAACTCTTTCTTGTAGTATTCTAGAACCTTCGGCTTCAGGCCCGATCCTGTGACGCATTGGAGGCAGATCAGACGGAGAACCTATGGGGAAGAATAACATTATTTATGAATGTAGGTGTGTCATGGCAAATGGCGTACGCGCAAAACTTTGAGCCTCGGAAGTTGCACGCAAGTGGCCTAAAACTATATTAAAACCTAATTATTTTTGTGATGAACAAATCAATGCTGTAGTAGGAATACAGAAAAAAAAAATTAAATAGTGCGCAAATTTTGACAAATTAAACTTCAGCGAGTTTTATTAAACATATTATATTTTTTTAATTTGAAATGTCTTAGTATAAAAATAAATTGAGCCGTCACGGGACGACTGGCAGATGTGAAACATCGCACTACACACAGATTTACACACTACTACATACATATAGACTGTATAAGTGTATAGTGGCCGATCGCCACGCGGCATGCGTCGCCCGGCCAGCAATCGGTTTTACGTGCGCCTATTGATGGTTCACATCAAAAAGGAAGTTATCGATAACGATAGATGTTTACTTTAGAACTGGTTTTATGGTGACTTGCCGGCCGGCGCATGTGCGCGGTGTAGCGGAACGCGTGAAAGTACCTAAACAGCTGTGCGGTCGCTCGTTCTACGATTTGTAGGTCTTTAGAAACTTTATTAAAAATTCAGGTCGGAAAAAAAAAATTTACATAATAATGGAAATGTGTTATAAATATTACTGACAAGCAGAGTACAACCCGAATTGATTGTCAAATTCTAAATTAACGCGAATGAAGCCGCGGGCAACAGCTAGTAATAACATAATTCAATCATGATTCGAAAGACACGTGGCGCCATCTATTATCATAGGAACGTTATTGTTGTTTTCCTCGGGAACAGTACTTTTTTTAGGATGAAAGGTACCCTATGTCCGTTTCTGTACAACTGACAACGTATATGCAAAATTTCAGGATGATCGGTTCAGTGGTTTAGGCGTCATAAGGTAACAAACAAACTTACTTTCGCATTTATAATATTATAGTTAGGATAAGGACACGGAGCCACAAAAAAAAAAAAAATGCGCTCTAGTAAATTTTTTTCCTGTATAGACCAGGTACTATACAAAATGTTATTTAATGTTATGTAATTAGCTATTAATATACTTTTAGGCCACTCACGTGCAACTTCTGAGAGCTCATAAAGCGTGTACTGTAGTAATTTTTACAATCATTTTGTGAGACATATTCACGTTTTGTGTATTTGTTTGTGGTTTTACTCACATAGGTACTTATTTCGAGTTGTCCGAAATGTTTAGGTCGAATTGTGACTTTGCAGCGTGATTATTTTATGGTTGAGGGAAATCCGATATAAATTCGTAGACATACCTTACTTACACCATACTTTATATTTTCGAATAAATTTGCTTAATGATCAGAATGTTACGTTCCATCTTACATTTACATGATTAAACTTGAATTTCGGTGAGCAATAATTTGAGCAAAAACATAGGAAACGACCAACATTGAAATACTCTCTGCTTGTTATGTACAGAAAATCTATTGTAAGAGCGCCCAAAAACACTGGATGTTTCAAAATTTCAATTAGCTACATATTTCTGTGCATATTATTCAAAATAGGTTAACTTAGGTACCTTTTTACCATCCCTTCCTTGTTGCTATTCCACCAATTCGCACTAATCGTTTCCAAATGTCTTTTATAACGCGCACAGAAAAAGAGTGGAACTCTCTGCCTGCGTCTGTGTTTCCGAACGCATACAACCCTAATCTCTTCAAAGTTAGAGTGAACAGGCTTCTTCTGTAAGCTCACTCCATCGTCGACTTTGTCTCTGTCACTTCTGCCCTAGACTAAAGTCAAGAGCAAACCCATCCTAAATAAAAATAAATAAAAACACCTTGGTAAGCGGTTCTTTCTGTGCGATGAGATCTTCGATATAAGGGCACGTCTTCTCATTGTCGACGCAGTTGAGGAAATCCTCCTCGCATTGGAACATGTCGTGGAACTCGAAACCATCTGTTGTCTGAGAACAAACAATTATATGAAAGCTTTCCTTAACATATCGCACTTAAAAAAAAGTACAATATGTATGTATACGCCATTTGAAACAAGATTAGAAATTTAAATAAACCTTTTTACAGTCCGTTCAACCGATTTTGACTTCTATTCCGTAGGCATAAGGATGGCATTAAAGCAAAAACGTGGTTACAGTAACCACTGTTTATTACAGCTGCCATTTGTCATGCCACCAACGCAATAGAAGTCAAAATCGGTTGAACGGACTATAAAAAAGTTTATTATATATAAATTATTTCAAAAGGCCTATACATACAGATGTACTTTTTTACGGACTGTAAAAACGGTTTATTTAAATGTCTAATCTTATTCCAAATAAAGTACTTATATAGTCTCATCTGTTTATAAGCTGTAAGCCAGTAAAGAAGCAACTTTAATAATAAAGAGTATTCTATTCTATTCTATTCTTTAAAAAAGTTGACAGGTATTTTGACTAAATTTTGTAATTTGTGGGAGATCTGGAGTCTAAAAAATCAAAATCAAAAGTCATTTATTCAAACTAGGCTGAGAATCAGCACTTTTCGAACGTCAAAAATTACATGAGACTGTCCCCCAAAAACGCCCACCCGTCACCACTTCCTAGTGCTTTAGCTGGGAAGAAGAAGTGGCGCAACAAACTCCCCAGCAGCACAGCTGTCTGTTCATATATAAAACTTGAATCTATACAATAAAACAAAATGCAACACAAAAAAAAACTAAGCCTGGGCCTGTATTTTTAGTACTCAAATGTACTAAAAATTTCTAGTACATTTGAGTACTAAACTAGCTAGCTAGCTCTTCAGTCAGAGCTTGCTTAGATTAAGATCTCGGATTCCAGTTTTTATTTGAGTTATAACAGTTTCCTGGACGTTAGGGACAGTAATTATGTATTTATTATATTTTATATTAATTTAATTATTAATTTATATTTTCTTACAAAAAAAAAATTAGGACGATTTTAATATGTACAAAGTACAAGCCAGCACATCAAGTTACCACAAACTGTCAAATTTTCTCATTCGATTTTGAACTTAACTGTCAACATTTTAAGGTTTAAAATTATTTGGAGTAATTTACATATTTTTTTTTTTTTTTGCGTTCATTTTCATTATCCTGTCTCATATGAAAACGGATGCTGCTCTTTTTAGGGTCCCGTAGTTAACGAGGAACTCTTATAGTTTCGCCATGTCCGTCTGTCTGTCCGCGGCTTAGCTCAGAGACTCTTAGCACTAGAAAGCTGAAATTTGACATGGGACATTTGATATGAACCACGCCGACAAAGTAGTAAAATAAAATATGACAAATTTTTTTTTAGGGTACCGCTCCTACCCGAATTTTCGTTCCCCCCCCCCCGCCAGTTAAATGGTTGTTTTTGGATATGTGAAAAAAACACGGCAATAGTATACCGCGTGCCGTCACAATGGCGCAACACACGGGTAGGGCTCATCATCATCATCATTTTAACCGAAAAACGTCCACTGCTGGACATAGGCCTCCCCTAAAGGAGGGGGTTTGCCATAATCGCCACGCTTGGCAGGCAGGTTCGCGATCGCAGTATGGTGTTAAACTGCATAGAGAACGCTACTGCCCATTCTCTATTAAGTCCCTTAGTCGCCTTTTACGACACCCACGGGAAGAAATGGGATAGTGCTATTCTTTACGTCCGCCACCACACGGACTAACGGGTAGGGCTAGTGGCCAGTAATCATAAAAAAATAATATTTTTAAATATTTTGTTTTCCTCTGCGCTACAGTTTTTTTTAAGTACGGGTTGCTCCAAGATGCTATTTTAGAACATTTTAAATAAACCAATAAATAATAACGTTTAATTAAATTAGAATATTTTCATAAAACGTAAAGGCGAAACTGTATACGTGTGTTAAATTAATGTCGCCCAATGATATTTAATAATCAGTTAAGGCGCAACTAGTCAATACTTTTTCCATACAAATTTCGGGGGGGTTTTACTCCACGATTCCACATTGTACATCTAAAATAAAACATGATATCGTTTTGTCTTATTATTAATTTTGTCTGTACAGAAGCAGAATAGTTAAAAAAAACGGCATTAAAAGGTTATGAGCCAACAAAGATTCGTTTTTCCTGCTAATTTTAACGCAACTTTGGGCGTAAATAAGTAATAAAAGAAGTATAAAATCTCGAAAACAAAGCTCGTTCCGACGAAGCTCAATTGTCGAAGATAATAATAAACTTTATTCGTAATTGATTTATGCAGTAGTTTTTTCATAAAACCCCACCTTCCAAAGGAGTTTTCGTATTTTTGTACGCGCGTTTAGTATGAATTATCGTGAACTGTGTTTGTGTGCGTGCGAATAGACGTTATGCATGTAGACTAGCTTTTAACTGCTCATCACTGGTGCTATCTCTGTCGGACACGATGCTAGGTGAGACAGCGTGCTTTTTGGCCGCGCCCGCCAGTGAGTTCGAGCCCGCGACTAGTTGGCTCTTAAGTTGTGAGCGCGCAATTGTGAAAACTCGAAAACGTCCTAATTGGGACGTATTTGTTAGTCTGTGATTGGTGGCCAGAATAATGCTATTTACATTCACGCGCAATTGACAACACTAGCTGTCTCTTTTTTTCTTGTTGTATGTATCAAGCCATCTCTTTTCTATCATTTTTACTTGTAGTGAAATGTAAAATGAAGGAAAAGTAGGTATGTGTGCTGCCGCTGCTGCGCGGAACACTTTTTTCGGTTGTTTTGTAAGTGTATAACATATCTGTTTAATATAATATCATTGATGTCGCCACCGTAGCGGCACGCTGTATATAACGAAGTTAAAAGGAAAGCTAAGTAGGCTTTACTAGTTAACGAGTAATAGTCGATCAACTTACATTTGCAGTTGGAATGAATGGGAGAACATCCTTTTCAACTATATGTTAAGCTTGTTCTTGGGATAAATTCATCCCAACTACGGAACCCTTCATTGTGCTTGGTTCGATATGTACTTGGCCAGTTTTTAGGATTCCATACCCTAAGGGTAAAACGGGAACCCTATTACTAAGGCACCGCCGTCTGTCAGTCTGTATCTCATGAACCGTGATAGCTAGACAGTTGAAGTTTTCACAGATGATGTATTTCTGTTGCCACTATAGCAACAATTACTAAAAACCAAAATAAAATAAATATTTAAGGGTCTCCCATATAACAAACGTGTTTTTTTTTTTTTTTTTGCCGTTTTTTTAGATAATGGTACGGAACCCTTCGTGCGTGAGTCCGACTCGCACTTGGCCGGTTTTTTTTCAGTATGCGCTCAAGTATTCTAAAATATGCCAGCATACCTCTTTGATATACTCTGCGATGCCGGTGTGAGTTGCCAGCGACTGTTTGTTGGCCAACATCTGCGGCAGACGCGACACAAACAGCTTGATCTCTTGCACCGACTTGTCGCGGTGTCGCTCGTCTAGTTGCGTTTTTATCACGCGCGCTTTCTTTGAGAGGGCTGCTCCGACCTGCGATTAATATGAAACAGGTAAAATGTTGAGAATAAAACGAAATAAAACAAAGAGTTTTGTTGGGGAAGTTTGCAGAGCGAAAACACATGAAATACTGTAAAGCATTCAAACTCAAACTCAAAGCATTTATTTCAAATAAACCTATTATAGGCACTTTTGAATTGTCAAGGGGTCAGTCAGTCAGATGAAGCTAGTTGCCCATTCCAAAGCGTAGTAGGTTCCTATGGAGAAGAACGGGCAAGAAACTCCACGGACACTCTTTTAAATCAAAATATTGTTACATAGTATTGGTTACATAATTTATGTTGAAATTATACATGTGAGAACAATGTAGAAAGACGTGCACGTTAAAAGCGTCCGTAATAAAAATATAAAAAACAACTAAAATACTAAGTTAAAATAAGCCGTGGCAGCTAAGAAATGACCAAGAATTATAATAGGAAGGTGTAAAGGTTTATCTAAGAACAATGTGCAAAATGGAATCTGGTACAAAACCATTTGTCAACTTTTATCTACTTAGACAGTTCTCTATCTTGCCAGTGTTAGTACCAGGGACCATTTTGAATGGGTACCCATTGAAAGGGTTTTCGATAGGGTTTTTAAAAAATGGTAATCAAAATTGTCCCTGGATAGGACAGAGATAGAATTGGTCATGCTCCGCGTGCTGGGTGGATATCGAAATAACATAATATTATGATTTTTTTATGTTACTGGGTTTCAAGTAGCCATAGAACCCATTGAATGGGTTATCATGTAACCTTTTCACTGGGTTTCAAGTATAAAACCCATTCAATGGGTTATCATGTAACCCTTTCAATGGGTTTCTAGTATAAAACCCTTTCAACGGTTACATCTTGATAAAGGTAACCCATTGAATGGGTTACCCCTTCGAAAGGCTTAACTCTTAACCGGGGTTGTACGGTCCCTGGTTAGTACATGTAGGTGATATCTATATCTTCAACAAATTCTGAGTCGAATTACCAAAAAAAGTGACTTCTTCTTTCCCGCCGTCGAATTATAAACTCACCGTCGGGACTTCTTGGCGGGAAAGTGAAGCGTCATGTTCAGCAGTTTGTTTAATTTTCCAAAATTTGTGTTTAGCCGAATATTAATGTGTAATAATGGTGGATTATTAACCATTAAGTGTTTGTGAACGTGCATTAGTGTTGGCAAATGAAACAAAACAGTGCAACTTCGCTTCAAGTTCTCTCAAGAAGTCCGCGTGAGGTCTCAGTAAAGTGCCACATCTTTACTGAAACTCAAGGGGAGTGGGCGGGGATATCATCATCATGCATTTATAATTCATTTCATCAATACTATACAAGAACTAAAACGTGACATTGGCTAAATGCACAAACCGTGCGAAGCCAGAAGAAAAAAAAAAAACTCACCGTCGTAAAGCTACAGTCCCTAATCTCTGCGAACAGCTCCTCACTAGAGTTGAGTATGATGCGTTTCTTCTCGCGCGCGGTGACCTCGGGGCTCGCGTCGTCGGGGCTCACGAACTTGTGCCCCGGGAATGTTGCTGTCGAGCTCTTTATGCCGTAGATCTCGTCTGTAATGATAAAGTAATTGTATATCGGTATAATTTAGTTGATTTTTTAACGGTACAATTTGTAATGACGTACTTATATCATCGTAGTCCGTTTGGTGCCGGACGTAAAGAATAGCACCCTCCCATTTTTCCCGTGGGTGTCGTAAAAGGCGACTAAGGGACTTACTAGAGAATGGGCAGCAGCGTTCTCTATGCATTTTAACACCATACTGCGATCGCCAACCCGCCTGCCAAGCGTGGCAATTATGGCAAAACCCCCCTTTAGGGGAGGCCTATGTCCAGCAGTGGACGTCTTTCGGCTGAAATGATGACTTATATCACTAAAATGTGATATTATTTATTTATTTAAAATGATTAAGAGTCAAATGATGACTTATATCACTAAAATGTGATATTATTTATTTATTTAAAATGATTAAGTGTCAAATTTTAATGATAACCGAATTTATCCTATATTTTTTTATAATGATGCACGTACAAATTTATTTCTAATTACTCAATGATTTTAAAGCATGCTACTTTTCTGATTGTGTAATATTGTAAAAAACTGTTGTGCCAACAGGGTCCATGTGAACATTATAACTATTTTTTAGAACATGTACCTACACACATGTGATATGCAATAAAAATTTGAATTAAATAGGCGAGCGATAATAATAGTCCTCCAGACCGAATATCGGCCATGGCGGCCAATGTCAGTGGAGACTAGCCATCAAAGTGGGAGATATACAGACACAGGTGCACTCTCTTCTCCCTCAGCCTCATCGACCATTTAGACCTAGCTCGCACTGCGATAAAAAATCGCGAAATATCGCAATTTTGTAACACATTGTAACTTATGTATCTCCACGCACTGCAGAATATAAACCACGCGGTGCGATTACGTATTGCGGGATAAGCCTTAGAAACAGTGGCGTGCAGTGGTTCTCCACGGACGGTAGCTCAAGCTAATCGGTACGGATTTTAGCGCATTCAAATCGATTAGAGTATATTTCGGAACGCACCGCAACTGTGTAGCAGCTATGAGCCAATCACAGTCCAGCTCCACTCAAAGGAGTTACGCCTATAATGCCGATGATGTGTGCCGTTCATACACACAAATTATGCATCAATGTGCTTCAATTTATTAATGAAAAAGTAGCAAAATGAGGCAATTTATCTTGGAGCCTATACAGTATACCACGTACTGCATTACGCGCGTAATTACGTCACACGGGCGCGAGTCGTTGCTATAAATGTTCTAACAAGTTTTAACTTTTTTTTTTTGTATTATTTTATAACATAGTTAAATAAATACATTTGGCCTAGGGCTAGGCTAGGCTAGGTCTAATTGCACCTTTGGACGGTACACCCCTGCTTAGAGACTGTCACACATCACGGAAACGAGGGACAGAGACGACGCTCAACAAACTCCGTCTTTTTCTGAAACTCGATGAGCATTATCATTTTACCGCCGGAAAATATTGTCGTGTTGGAGTGAGGCAGATTTTGTAAAATGTGTCGTAGAAATCTTATAAATTTTGCTTTAGTACGGTTTTGGGTTCAATTTGGAATTTATGGCCGACAGGTTGTAGGCTGATTGACTTTTGTATGCGGTTGTGGATTTGTTTCTCATACGAAACAAATGTTTTTAGAGCTAAACAGCAGCGCCATCTTTTTTTCTGCTAATGCAATTTCAACGTTTTACAATCGCCGGCACGTAACTTGGCAAGGTTTTGGGGTAGTGGGGGTAAGTTCGCGCATAGTACAAATATGCAACAAAAAAAAAAATCATTTTTATTGTTTGTCATTACTCTATGGTTATTGCCATCATTTATTTTAAACACGTCTGTTTAGAAGAAAGTTAAAGAAAGGAGAGGAATTCGTGAAGTTTATTAGGTGTTATAAATAAAATTAATAACATATTTTTAGTTATTGTGGCCTTTCAAAAAACAATGTTAACGAGAACTAAAGGTCAACAAGCTTCATTAGTAGCTGCCACAAAAATACACTCGTAAAAGAAACTTAATTTAAAATAGTAACAAAAACTCAACAAAAATAAAGGGTATAATTTTAGTGCACGCAAGTGTAATCGGGAGCGAACGGAACGCGGGTCGAGGTGCGGGAGGCGAGTGTCGACTGATGCACCAATCGCGTGCTCGGATCGGTGCTCCCTCATTCCCCGCGTCCCGTTTGACCACTAAAGAGACCTAAAAAATGACTTCTGCGCATCTAACTACTCTTGCCAACTTACGTGCCGGGGACTGTAACCGTCTGTAGAGCTAAAAGTGTTTTCAATTCATCAAAAGTTACCAATAAGTCCTTCATAGGTGAGCTGTGTCGCCATGACACTGGTGAAGTCTATCGCCCTGTCGAGCAGTAGAAGCTGGTCTATGCGCGACGTCGCGGCGCCCTTCGGACCTTGGCCTTGCTCCTCTTTGTTCAGGCGACATAGGAGGTCCCACACCTGGTAAGGAAAAGAAGTAATTTTAACTATTTTAGTTCCGTATTGTTTTTAGGGTTCCGTACCTCAAAAGGAAAAAACGGAACCCTTTTAGGATCACTTCGTTGTCCGTCTGTCTGTCAGTCTGTCAAGAACCTTTTTCTCAGGAACGCGTGGAGGTATCAAGTTGAAATGAATACCAAATACGTAGGTCTATGGTCCCTTGAAACTAAAAAAAAAATCAAGCTTCCAAGTCAACGCAATAAAAAATATGACTTATCTATTACTGTCTTATCAATTAAGACATATTTTGATACTCGCAAACAAATCAAAACCTATAGGGTACTTGCCGTTGACCTAGAATCATGAAATTTGGCGAGAAGGAAGGTCTCACAGCACAAGTAAAGGAAAAAGTCCGAAAATCTATAATTTGTAGTTTTATCACAAAAAAATATTTTTTGGAATATAATTGCAAAAAAATATTTTTTTGTGATAAAACTTACATTTCCAGTTGGAAAATTGACCGTGGCGTATATCGATGTATGGGAGAACATGTTTTTCAACTACAATGTTAAGTTTGTTTTAGGGATATGTTCATCCCAACTACGGAACCGTTCATTGTGCGTAGTCCGACACGCACTTGGCCGGTTTTTTTTTGTTTGTTTCTTTTGCTGTACAGTCTGTTGTCAACATTATCTGACCCACCCTAAAAACAAACGAATTTGGACCCTCTACCTGTAACATTAAGGCTTATTCAATTTATATGAGCTTACCAAACAAGTGCTCGAGTACTCGATGAACAAATACAATAATAATACAGACACGCAAATTTGATCTTTATAACGTTAGCATTAGGTTATATGTTAAAACTACTTGTTATAATATAATTAGTGTAATAGCTTATTTTAATGATTGTGTTCAAGTAATTCTGGTTTCGTGGTCTGTGTATAAGACGGAGTAAGACGAGTTGCGAGATCAAATCCTGCGACGAGGATAATTATTGTTTTGCTTTCAATTTAGAATTTATTCCAATACTATTTATTGTATTATTGCAAAGAACTTTATGTAGACGGATAATCTTCAAATATAAACTTTCTAAAAGGGTAATATTTTCGCATAACTTGTAATAAGTGGGTAGTCGAAAAATAGATATTCGTATTCATTATAAAACTGGTATTCAAATACTACTAAGGGTATGCAGTGACTACGCGCAAACATATTTTACCTTGCCTTACTAAATTGCAAAAACAACGTCTCTTTACAATTTTTTATTTTCTATTTTATAGGTAGTTTTTTTATTATCATGTCACAATAAAGTGATTATTTAAAATACAATATAATCTATTTGCACGAGGAGAAGGTTTGCTGCTTGTGCTGTGCAAGAATAAACTTTATGAAAGTATTCTATAAGGTTCAAATTCTTTAGAATATTGTGTCTAGCATTACAACTAACATTAAATTTCAATGTGACTCATAAGAGTTAAGCTGGTCTTGTGGTCACTAAGACAGTGCGGTATTCAACGTTGTCCACGTTCGAAATCAAGTTAAACCTAAAAAAACTTATAAGTGTTTTGCTCAGCTTTTTTTTTTAAATTATTTTATTACTTTTTTTTACATTTCTTTAATGGACGACGTAGGGTCTTGTCTTTTTAAACGGGCAGTTTGTATAGAAATAAAACTAAACAATTGCAAATTTAAAATATTTATTATTGCATTAAAACACTTAGGTAAGATAAAGTAAGTAAATGCTCATATATTTCCAAATTAATATACATTCTATATTAGTATGTCTGATGCCATAATCAAAGCTAACCATTTATAAACATTTAAAAGGGCTTATATGCTTATGATTAAAAGTTTGATAAAGAGAAAATGAATTCATCTGTGAAATGCTTTACAGATTTATAGCTGCTTAAACGTAGTGAATAAACATGTTATTTAAATAGAAAAAAACTATTTATAACAATAACATCACCACATAATCTGCAACATTTTAATGGTTTAACAACCAATTCATTGAGCATTTACTTACATGGTGTGTTTAAAAATACCTACTCGATTAATAAATTAGTAGCGGAGTGGCGCACCGTCCCCTGCTATAACTTGCTGTAAGCGGCTACGCATACCGCGCACCATAGTCCAACACAAATCTTTGCCTCTCATGTGCTCCCAAGTCGATGTCACGATCTCAACCAAGTTGTGTTTGTTTCGCACTTCCGTTGTGTCCCAATTTAAAACCATTTGACCCCATAGATTTTCTATAGGGTTCAAATCGGGACTTTTAGATGGCCAATTAATAACTGTCACACCTTCTTGAGCAGCTAACCAATCCTGCACAATGCCTGCACGGTGGATGGAGCAGTTATCGTGCATGAAATAAATATGTGATGTTGGATAGGCAATTCGCACAGTCGGCAGCATGACGTCACGCAGAATCTCCAAATACAATCTACTATTAAACCTACCACCTACTTCCACTAATTCACCAGGTCCCATAGACGACATCCAGCCCCAGTAGCCCAGGGTTATTCTACCGCTGGTTCTACAAGGTAGCAAGCACTTCTCATTGTAGCGTTCTCCTTTCCTTCGCCATAAGATTTTACGTCCATCTTTATCCGATTTAAATGATTTTTCATCAGTGAAGATCACAACATTTGCTTCCCAATTAAATGTTAAATATTCCTGGGCAAAACGGACCCTTTCTTCGCGATGAGCAGGTGTCAATGCAATTTTCTGTGCCGGTTTATAATTCCTTATCCCAGCAGCGTGTAAATGCCTTCTCACTGTTTCCACTGAAATATTGTGGTTTATTGCGGTTACACCAATGGGCAAATATGGATTTTCAACATGGCTTGAAACAATGGCCCGGTGGCGTTCGAATTCGGGACTATACTTGATGGCTTTTGCTCCTGGACGAATCCGCTGAACATTTCCATTGTCTCCATAACGTCTTAGCCATAGTCTGACCGTATTTCTTTAAAACAAAAAAAACATACATTTTTGGAACCGTGTATGTAACTTGTAAGGAGTGAATGTAATGGTAAAATAGACAACTACGCGTTCATTAATCACAACCAATAAAATAAAATAGGTATAAAAAAACACTTACTGCTATATTAAGTCGACGACCAATCTCTCTAATTCCAACATTCTGCTCATGTAAAAATATGATTTTATGTTTGGTATAGTCATTAAGTTGCGACATGATGCTTTTTTACACCAAAATACTAAACGAATTATGTGAAACGATTTACAAATGTGCGTGCGCAGTCACTGCTATTAGGCGTAGTGTAACTTTTGTCACTTAGATTAATTTTTGATCTACCTCACGAAGCAAATATATGTTTTACTTCGTATCTAACCATTCGTGGTAAATATAAATTCTGTGAACTTAAAGTTTTTTAATTTACCCACCTGTTTACAAGATAAATTATTAGGCGTAAATCATATTGGTCGTTCTTTAATAATGCAAGTAATATTGTAGAAATGAATACAAATTAAAAAAGAAACTGATAATAGGTGGACTGTGTTTTCGAACCCACATGTTGTTCGTCGCCAATCCAGCATCAAACCGCTAAGCCACAAGAACTTGTTGGAAATACGCGAAATTAAAGATTAGGTTGTAATTATGTTGTGTGACTTAAAAGCTTTTCAACTTTAATATCAACGAGATAATGATTAAAATAGCTTAACAAAATCATATATATACGTAATGCCGGTGGCTCCGACAATGTTGGGTGGGTTTACCTTAACGTTACGTGTTAAAGATCAAATTTGCGTGTCTGTATTGTTATTGTATTTGTTCATCGAGTCCTCGAGCACTTGTCTGATAAGCTCACATAAATTGAATAAACCTTAACGTTAAAGGCAGAGGGTCCAAATTCGTTCGTTTTTAGGGTGGGTCAGATAATGTTGACAACAGACTGTACTATGGACGCGTTTTTTTTATGTCGTCCTCACATTTAGTTATAAATTCAACATTAGAAATATAACTATATTTTTGTAACATTATAATTTAAAAGAGTGTCCGTGGAGTTTTTTTGCCCGTTCTTCTCCATAAATTTACCTACTACGCTTTGGAATGGGCAAATAGCTTCATATTTTTAACTGACCGACTCCTTGCCAATTCAAAGGTGCCGTAAATGGTTTAATTGAAATAAATGCTTTGCATTTAAAATACCAACAAATTAAAATGTCTATACTCTATTTGAAATAACATTAGAAATTTAAATAAACTTTTTTACAGTTTGTCCAACCGATTATGACTTCTATTCCGTAGGAATAACGATGCCATTAAAAGCAAAAACGTGGTTACAATACCAACTGTTTATTACATCTGCCATTTGTCATGCCACCAACGCAATAGAGGTCAAAATCGGTTGAACGGACTGTACAAAAAAGGTTTATTTAAATGTCAAATATTATTTCAAATGGAGTTTAAGTTAAAATAAGCCGTGGCAGCTAAAACATGACCAGAAACACTGACTGAGCTTTCGCTTAGTTTTTGGTGTGCACAGGACATATTTTTTGCTTACCTTAGCTTAGTACAGCGTCGGCATAGCTTAGCTCTTGGTCTGCAACCCGCATAGAATGGTTTTGAAACTACATATTTGTTTTGATATCGGATAAGGCAAAGGGGGTGATGGCTGATCTTTGCGTTATGCTCGTGAACGGGTGCTGCTTGTGGTGACTGGTCGTCTTGCTGACCAAGGTTTTGTTATTGTTATTAATAATTAACTGTTTTTTTTATTTTACTTCGATGGTGCTAGTTTATCATTTGTGACTTCGAGTTATAGCTGTACCTTTATTTAAGCGGGCACGCCCATTATGCCTGGAGGCTTTTACGAGTATTTAGATACCTTTTGTTTGAGCTATTTCTGCTTGAGTATAGTTTTCGACGATTATTATATATAATTATATATATTTTGTATAATGGTGTGTGCTAGCTAGCATAAGGCAAATAATTTAATTTAATGTTTTGTGTTGCATTTTACATTTTATTAGTTACAGTGCTGCCGGGGAGTTTGTTGCGCCACTTCTTCTTCCCAGCTAGAGCACTAGGAAGTGGTGACGGGTGGGCCTTTTTGGGGGACTGTCTCATGTAATTTTTGACGTTCGAAAAATGCTGATTCTCAGCCTAGTTTGAATAAATGACTTTTGATTTTGATAACTATGTGCCGGTGATAACAAGCACCAAGTTCGCTTATTGGAATGGTTTTGAAACAATTTATTTTACTAAGTAACTATGTATTGGTGATACCAAGCTCGGGTTCAATAACTTTTGAGTAAATGAACCACAGATTTAGAGTAGGCCTATATCTGTGAAATGAACTTCTTCATACTTCATCCAGGCTTAGGACGGGATCAAATTAGTTTAGTCTTTAGTTTCAGTTCATACTATTTCGGCAGCACTCGGCTCGGTCCGCCCGCGGACCGTATCTTCGTTATCGCGTATCAAGCCAATAAATAGTTCCACGCAATATGACCCGGATTAAAATAATAGTACATTTTGATACAAGTGGAGAATGTTTGTTATTGCATTCGAGGCGGAATTAACACCCGAGCCGTAGGCGAGGTTGTTTTTGAGCCGAGAACTGCAATAACAAATGTCCACGTGTATCAAACGTCGTTTTTCAATACACTTGTGAAGAAATAACGAAAAATATTTTTGTCATGAATTATTAGGAAACTATGATTTAATTTCCTTTTTTTCCACTTTTTCCTTATGCCAGGGTGAAGGAGAAGCAAAGGTATAAAGCCGATAAACAACCTAATATGAAAAATAGAAAATTCAAATATTTCTGAGTTTAGAACACAAATAAATGTTAATTTGTTCATAAACGTTTTTTTAATTGTAATAATCATGGTATTCTATGTATAAACATTATTTAAACCTTCCAAAAATATTAACGTAAAGACGCATCTTTGCAGAGATTTAAAAAAAAATCACCTCCGAATAGAGAGGATCGTCTCTGGCGCGAGACGGTGTGAATAGAGGCATTGAAACAATTTGGAATAAGTATAGGTATAAGTTATCTGTAGCAATTTTTATTCCCGCACACGTGTTGGAAAATAAAAAATCGCACGCGAGTGAAATACATTGCATTGTGAACCTAATCGTAGTGCGATATGAACCAGTTTTCGAGAAAGTTTATTGAAAAGGTTATTTTTTTTATCGGGTACATGTACCTTACCTTAGGTACCTTGGATGCCAGTTGAAACCATGGGCTAGTATTATTTCTGTATAAAATTCCATTGCATGCAATCTTTAGGAATCTAATCGATATTATATTAAATGCAGACTGTATTCAAAGTATTATGGGTGCTACTGTGGCGGCATCAACATCGTCACATGCGAACTACGCGTCACACTGACGTCACGCAAAATCCTGCATCGCGCAAGCAGAGTTTACCGCGCGACTAGTACAATGTCCCGACAGAACACCCGTCTGGTTGGAGGATCCTCCCTTTTCTATGGAGGATGAGTGAACTTTACACCCTGTTCCTCATGCTTCTTTAATACATAATTAATCTACCTGTTTGGCCGCGACTCCCTTGCCGAATACCCTCGGTATAATCCCGTACAGCTGTTGAATTGTCCGCAGTGCCTGCGCCGCGTTGTACACGCATGTTGGATCGCCTTCTAGATAGTTCTCTCTGTAATAATAAAAAGTCCCTTAACCTTATGATGATACTTACATTTATTTTACATTCTGTGATTACCTTAACTCACACACAGATTTTTTTTTTTTAGGAAAACGTGTTTTTTTATAATGTTTATAATAAATATCTAAGTGAGCACCCTATCTATCACATAATTAATTTATCTGTCACTGCTTCAATATTAATTATTTTTACCTATTGTGGTATAAGTAGTAATTTTATTCTAGGTGCATCGCATCGTCTTCACATATAATTTTAATGTAAGTACTTACCTATACAAAATATTGTAAAATGTTTTAAAAGAGTAACGGTGGAGTATCTTGCCCGTTCTTCTCCATACGAAATTAGCTTTTGGAATCAATTATTTTTTTTTTGTAAATTTTGACGTTCAAAAGTATCATTTAAGTGCATATTTGAAATAAATAATTTGACTTTGACAAGCGAAACGAAAGAAAGGAAGAAAATTTATTATTTTGAGCGATTTTTTTAAATAATCGCGTTATCATTATGTTATAGTATTTTTATTTCACGAAGCGACGCGCGGTTTACTTGTGGTAACCAAGTGTAGCAACATGTTGTGAATGTGTACGTGACGACGAGTAGCGTCAGCACATAACACACCCACGCACACTGTATGTACGAGTACACTTCCGAGTTCGCTATTGTCTTGGACGGTACCGAAAGCTTCTGCGCTTGCACATGAGATAAAAATACTATACGTTATTATGTTGTTGTGGATTTCATTATGTTATGTTACTCAAACTCCTACTACTGCTACAACTACTGTTGTTAATAAGTGTATTTTATTTCTTTCTACTCGCGTTTTTGGGGCGGAATTCGTATCTCGAGTCCCGCCATTGTCCTCGTGACATTGCTGTCACTCTTACAGACTATAACCACACCATGTTCTTCCAACTAAGTACCTCTAGTCAGGGACTCAGGGTGCATTCATTTCAATCACCCCGGCAGACCTTTGAAATACCTAGTAAAAACCTTATTTTATACAAAACTTGAGAAGCTTAGAGCCTGTTTGCATGATGCATTGCGGCGCAGCACCGCAAAGATGTCACCGCATTGGCGCTCACACGGGCGTTGCGGCGCCGTAATATTGTTACGCTGCAGCGGCGCCAAATTGCAAAGATTTCGCCCTTTCTTCTGCCGCACAAACTGAGCGGTGCCGATCTGGCGTCGCAACGCGTACCCCCTCCCCGCCTCGTCTCGCGGGTTGCAAGTCCGGTGTACTTGCGGTGTGACGCCGGCACGCACCGTGTGGCATACCATGGATATTTGTATGTAGGACGTCGCAGCGACACCGTTCCGGCGGACGCCGCAACGCATCGGCCCTTGGTAAATTTCTACATTCAAGTATCAAAATCTAACAAATAAGTATATTCCTTTTTATTTTTACCAATTTATTTATGAAATCGCGTCATAATGTAGATAATCGAACCTAATCTAACTGTACTACGCCCACGACTACATTAGTAGGTAAGTATTGATAAGTGTCATACATAATAATTATCGTAAGTGAACATAAAACAATTTTTTTTTTACTATTACTATATGAAACATTGAAATCTAAATTGCAAAACACAAAACTATGAATTTTGTGTTTTGCAATTTAGATTTCAAACTTTCATATAGTTATAGTAAACAAAAAATCACTAATGAAACTTGCATATACAGGATCAAATTAAATTAGCTAGCAAAACTCCGCAGACGTGTTGGGTATCGATATCTAAATACGATAAAATGAAAAAAAAACATTGTATTTTTTTGGGGTCAACGAATAGTTACTTGAAATATGAGTTTCAAAATAAATTTTATTCTGTGTAAACTTCACAGATGTGATGGGTATCGATAACTAATCACGATTAAACAAAAACTTAACTACTTCAAGTAACTTCACTGCCAGTGGTCATTGACACCAAAAAAAAAAACATCAAATTTTTTTTTTCGCGTTGTCGCCTTTAGAAATCGATACCCAACACGTCCACGTAGTTTCGCTAGCTAATTAAATTTGACCCTGTAGATTAATAAAAAATCGAACTTCATATTCGTTTTCTTTGCACAATAAATGGCAGTCACAAACTGTAACAACTCCCCACCAACTCAAGTAACAGTACCTAAGGAATTGAAATGCGAGTTTTTTTAGTGTTCCCTAAAGTAACATAAAAAATATGGAAGAAAGACATGTTGCGCCAACCCCAAATAAATTGGGATAAGGGGAACAGAATGAAGAGGAAGATGATGACAGTAAAATTTAAAGTGTTTGACTGAAACGAACTTATACCACGCAAGAAAGTTTTAATGATAAATGATAAATGATTTTATTTCTGTAAGTAGGTTTGTACAAACACTTTTACACGTCAATCATATTTTAAAAACTAGATGAGGTCGGCGTTTCCTATCTGACTACTCTGAGAAGAAAGGCCGAAACAAACTCAGAGGTCATAGTCTCTTTTAAAGTCCAGACATAATCTTGGTCAGATCATGTGAAGACCATGTAGATTGGTGTCTGAAATGGTCTTTTGAGGAAAGAACCACACAGGTTGAGTGGACCTGACCAGTCAGTGCACGCATTTGTCAGTAATCGTGCAGCTCTACTCAGAATTTAAGGAGCTCAACGATGCGACGATCAATACCAAAGAAAGGACATTTGGGTAGGCCACTTATATGACTCAAACTGCCAGACCATGATTAACACTAACTGAGAATAAAAGAAAGGGAAAAAAAATATTATGCAATAACCCACATAGTCTTCACATTCACAATAATTAAAATAATATAATACTTTACAAGTAAATATTCCTGTCATTGTGTATAAAATAATAATTAAATGTCACTGTTTATAAAATAATAAAGTAAGCAAAAACAAAAAAAAACAATAAAAATAAACTACCTCAATATGTACAAAAATTGGAGCAGCTCAATCCCAAGCCTTTTTGTCCTCAATATAATCTTTAACAGTATAAAAGGCTTTCTGGCACAACTTACGTTTAAAGAATGATTTGAATTTATTAAGGCTTAGATCTTGAACGTGGCTTGGAAGTTTATTATAAAAGCGTATACATTGACATCGAAACGAGCCACCTATTTTCTTGAGCCTTGTTGTAGGTACAACAAATTTGTGTTTGTTCCTAGTATTTATATTATGGATATCACTGTATTTTTTTAATAATTTTATATTTTTATGGGCATATAATAGATTTTCAAAAATATACTGAGAAGGCACAGTCATTACATTAATCTCCTTAAATTTCTCTCTGAGAGAGTGTCTTGGACTTAATTTATAAATTGATCGAACAGCTATTTTCTGCAAAACAAAGATAGTCTGAATGTCGGCAGCATTTCCCCATACGACACGTACCCGTACGACATTACACTATGAAAATAGCTAAAGTACACTAAACGGGCTGTCTCTATGTCAGTTAAATTACGAATTTTTCTAACAGCATATGCTGCGGAGCTTAGCTTTTTTGACAGTTTATCTACATGTGGGCCCCACTGAAGCTCAGCATCCAAAGTCAAGCCCAAGAATACTGTGCTATCTTCAGGATTCAATTCTTCGCCCTTTATTAACACATTAGTTTTCACCTGCCTAACGTGAGGTAGCGTAAACTTAATGCATTTGGTTTTTTTTTCATTTAGAAGTAAATTATTAACATTAAACCAGTGAATTACTTTTGAGATCGCGCTATTTACATCGTCAGTAACCAGCTGCTGACGTTTAAGTTTAAACAAAAGTGAAGTGTCATCTGCAAACAACACTATATCATGATTAATATCTATACAAATAAATCTCAATGTGAAGCTGGCTGAATAGCCAACACCGCATAAATTGCCAAGAAAAAAAAAGCTTGAAATGTCTGTTTGTAATGTCAAAATATCAGCTTTTTACTAAATAATTGCAGAAATTAAAAGCTAAACAAAAAAATAAAAATATTTTTTAAAATTTTGACAGTCTGTCTGTTTATTCTGTAGTATTATTTAACCGGCAGATCGCTGATGTTTTAAGGAGTAACTTTTATTTTAGAAAAAGCAACGCGGGCGAAGCCGCGGGCAGCAGCTAGTTTAAAAATAATATAATAAGTATCAAAATAATGATTATTTTAACATGTTACCTGAAATCATTCTGAAGCTCTAAAGACATGACATCACTCTCAAAGGGAAAGATGTCACACTTGAACTCTTGGATGGTCAGGTTGGCCATCACCCCTCGGTTGGTCAGGATGGTCTTGCAGAATTCGCTCTTACGAGGCACAAAAATTAGGTGGAACTCCACTGGTGTGGTCTGCTTGGATCTGTTGATAAATAATCTCATAAATTGTCAACCCACACAACACAACTACAACCAAACAATAATAATATTGAAAATCAAGTTAAGGCTTGGTTTTATTGTAATGTATTCATGTCATTTTAATCATTGATATTAATAGCATGTAAATTGTTTAAATGTACTCCTAATTACACAACTGCCCAAAAAGGAGTGTAATGTGTTTAGTTAATTATGTATTCAGAGCATGTGTCAATCAATCAACTCAGCCTATAGCAGTCCACTGCTGGACATAGGCCTCTCCCAGGCTGCGCCACAACACCCTGTCCTCCGCCTTCCGCATCCAGTCTGTCCCAGCCACCTTTTTAAGGTCGTCGGTCCATCTACCTGGGGGGCGTCCCACACTACGCTTGCCGATACGCGGTCTCCACTCCAGGACTCGTCTGCTCCACCGGCCATCGGTCCTTCGACAAACATGGCCAGCCCACTGCCACTTCAGCTTGCTTACTCTGCAGGCTATGTCGGTAACTCCGGTTCTCTTCCGGATAACTTCATTACTGATCTTATCCTTCAGAGAAACTCCGAGCATAGCCCGCTCTATAGCAAGCTGAGTTACCTTGAATTTGTGGACCAGCCCGACTGTCAGTGTCCACGTTTCGGCACCGTATGTCATAACGGGCAGGACGCACTGGTTGAAAACCTTAGTCTTCAAACACTGCGGGATTGGCGACGAGGAGACTTGACGAAGTTTTCCAAACGCTGGCCAACCCAACCGGATCCTCTGTCGGCTTCTTTCTCAAAGTTGTGCCTACCAAGCTGGAAAACTTGCCATAGGTTTCTACTCCTTGTCTGACAGACCCCTCCGCCCGCCCCAGGGCGGAGGACATCCATGAGGATTTTCCACCCCGTGAACAAAAAAAAAAAAAAAAAAAGGTTTCTACTCCTTCACAACTTCGAGAAGCGACCCTTCGATGTGGATTGGACTCGGCAAGACGTGCGAATTGTACATGACTTTCGTCTTGTCCAAATTCATGCCGAGGCCAACCCGCCGAGAGGCTCCATTTAGGCTGTGCAGCATCTGGTCTAACTGTTCCAGCGTCTCTGCCATTATGACGATGTCATCGGCAAAACGAAGGTGTGAGATGTACTCGCCGTTTACGTTGATACGCTGTCCAGAGCATGTGTAATCTATATATATAAAATTCAAAGTCCTGACTGACTGACTGACTGACTGATATATCAACGCACAGCCTAAACCACTGGTCCTAGAGACATGAAATTTGGAGGGTGTGTTCTTTGTAAAGAGTAGGTATCCACTAAGAAAGGGTTTTTCGAAATTCCACCCCTAAGAGGGTAAAATAGGGGATGGAAGTTTATATGAAAGTCCGTCAGTTTTGAAGTTAGGATCTTCAAATTTGGTGTATAGGCTGATGATTAAAAAATAATTTATATGTGTGTCAGCGTTTTTGATAATTCTACCCCCGAAGGGTTAAAAAGAGGGATGAAGTTGTGTATCAAAGTCCTTAATTTTCACAGTAAAAATTTATTATCTAGGCTTATGGTTGGAAGCTAATGCAACGGTGTTGATAGAATTTCAAGCCTTAAGGGGTAAAAAACGGGATAAAATGTTATTTTTAATGAAAGTTCTTTTTAAGTTAAAATACTAATATTTCGGCTTATGGTTGGAAACCATAGCATCCGCTAAGAAGGGATATTTCGAAATTCGACCTTTATGGGGTGAAAAACGGGGATAAATCTTATTCCTTGAGTTATCAAACCTGAAACTTGGCACGAATACTAACCTAAGTAAATTATAAAGTGTGACATTTTTTTTTAACTACCCTCTAAAGGGGGATTTGCGGATGTCAGTTTGTATGGAAGAATTTTAACGCGCGGTCTGATTAACTCGAAACTCAGTATTTATACTGTAAACAAAATATAAAGAATAAAATTGATCAGAGTTTTTAGAAAATTTATCCCTAACGGGGTGAAAAGGGGTAGTCAATTTTACAAGGGAGGATTCTACTGTGTGGCTTGATTAACTCCAAACTATGACGTAGGCATCAGCTAAGAAGGGGTGTTTTGAAATTCGAACTTTAAGGGGGTGAAAAGGGGTGATTTTGTTTGTACGAAAAATCTTATTCCTTGAGTTAATAAACCTGAAACTTGGCACAAATACTAACCTAAGTAAATGATAAAGTTTGACATTTTTTTGTTTTTTTAAACTGCCCCCTAAAGGGGGATTGGGGGATATCAAAGTTTGTATAGAAGATTTTTAACGCACGGTCCGATTAATTTGAAACTCAGTATCTATACTGAAAACAAAAAAATAAAGAATAAATTGTATCAGGTTTTTTGAAAATCTGCCCCTAATGGGGTGAAAAGGGATAGTCAATTTACAAGGAAGGATTTTACTGCTTGGCTAGATTAACTTGAAAATTGGTATAAATAACTTATAAGTCCAATAATAGAAACGTCAAAAACGATGTTTCAACAATTTACCTCTTTGAGTGCGTATAAAGAGGCGATATAGTTTGTATGAACAGAATCTTATTTCTTTAGATATATAAACTTGAAATTTGGCCCGAGTACTTATTTACATAACATCACGCCTGTAATCCCCAAAGGGATAGGTAGAGGTGTACCTTTAGTACACCCACTTTCGCCAGTTCTGTTTAAGTCCCATGTAATAGGGGGCGATCCTATTGCCATCAACCGGGCATAAATCCAGACTCCGGGCTGCTACTGAGAAATTCGTAATGGAAAATCCAATAACACTTTGCCCGACCTGGGAATCAAACCCACCCCTCATGCTCAGCAGCCATGCTTGTGACCATTAGACTAACGAGGCAGTCGTTACTTGATAGAAATAGAGAATACCATTTAATAATAAAGATCGTAATAATTAATACTACACCATTTAAAGGAGGTGGAGGTGTTGCTGAAATAATTTTTAGGGGAAAGTCCAAGCGAACGAAGTCGTGGGCGAAGTCCTGACTGACTAACAACAGAAATTTTTAATTATTATAATAATAATTTTATTTGAGAATATATAATATTTACATTCCATACATTGTAGGCGAACTCTAAGATTCGGTTTTTGAAAATTAGATCAATACTATCAGGGTGAAAAGGGATTTAGATTGTATGAATAATCATATTTTTTGAGTTAATAAACGTGAATTATAGCAAGAATACGTTCTTAAATAACAAAGTTTGTAATGACGGTTGCGTTTTTCAAAACTACCCTTCAAAAGGATTTTAGGGAGTGTTACAGTTTGTTTTTAAGAATCTTAATCTTAATCTTTACGCGAGGTCCGATTAACTCGAAACTCAATGCTCATACTTTAGACAAAAAAAAGAAAAAAAAATATGGAGTTTTCGAGAATCGGAAAAAGGGGTAATTAAGTTTTCGGGACAATTTTACTGAGTACCTTGAATAACTCAAAAGTTGGTAAGTATATAAACATTATTATTTAAGAACAAAAACGTAGAAAAAATAAACAATACAAAATTTCTTACAAATAGACTTAGACATGAAATGCTGGACACGTGTATTGAACAAGTATGTACTAAACGAAGTTGATATTTATATGCTATCTATATCCTCCGTAAAGTTGTAAATCAAACTGCACTCCTATCTGCTTACCACGCTTACATTGGTTCCAACTAAGATATGGCATAATGTTTTGGGGGAATGCTGCTGATAGAGAAGCTGTTTTTTTTTTTCGACATCCACGCGGGCGAAGCCGCGGGCGAAAGCTAGTCATCTATAATGTGTAAGCTGTGGTTACCTGTACCTGAGTGTGCATTACAGGATAATGTGAACTGTACATGTAAGTACAAGTTTTAATGTCCGTGACGGCACGGTTGGCGCAGTGGTTCAGCGATTGACTGCTGCGCTGCGTGTCGCGGGTTCGATTCCCGCAGGAACAAATATTTGTATGACCTACAAGTAGTTTTTCCGGGTCTGGCTGTTTGTGTATGTGAGTTTAAATGGTTGTGAACACACCCACAATTGGTCGACTCTTCACGTGACCAGAGGGCTGGTCTATTTTTCGTGCAAAGAATCAGCATCGCCATACAACGTGGCAATGCTGCCAGCCTTCTGGGCACCTTTCCTGTTGACAGCGATGCGGACGAATTTTTTGATGCCCTATGATTCTGCTCCCTCCTTTTTTTTGATATATATGTACATATATTATTATTTTAAGTCTGTTAGCGTATATCTTATATATTATTATTTTAAGTTGGTTAGTATTTAGATGATGTAAATATTTTATAATCCAAAATAAATGTACAATACCCACAATACAGGAGAAATTCCAAGTGGGGCAACATTTAAAAAAAATGTTTTAGAATGTAGAAGATAATTGAAATGTATCTCTCATTGGTAATCCTTAAATAAATATGCCAAGTCGTTTTCTAGTTGTATAAAATGTTTTGACTAAGATATAATTTTTTTGCATTTGTAAATCAGTGTTTTCCTGGCATTCTAGCAGATTTTTTTTATAAAGCTATTTCATGAAGAGCCTATATGTGTTGTTGTTTGTTCACAAGTAAGTAACTTCTACTGCATTAGAGGTACAGATACCTGTAAGACTGACCTGCAGTATTGTCTCTCCTTCCTCACTTAATTCATCCAAAGGTAGGCAACCTTTGGATGAATTAAAAGATCTCTTTCAGCGATAAGACTGCAAATTGTGTCACCCTGTGTAAAATTTCTGTTATATCTGTAGTTTTTATGGTGTAGATAATAAAGAGTATTCTATGTAAGAGAAATGAATCTCATGTGGAAGAGATACTTATGGAAATATGTTTTATTTTCACAACAATGACAAAATATTTATTGTTTCAGTTATAGGCTTAGCTACTTACCTAAGTGACACAACATAATCAGCTACTAACTCCATCAGAGCTGGTTTAGGTCTTGCAATAAACACTATATGCTTCACCGAGATGGTAGGCAGACTGCCGGGCTTCAGTGGGAACATCTCCGTCACTCCATGGTCTTCTAGCAGAGAGTACTGGGCCACTAGCCAGACTGGACCAGCTAGCCATTCGTCCCATATAGTGACCTAATGAGGAAATATGGTTTAGTATATAATAATGATAATATTTTCTGGTTGGAATTGGTAAAGTTCTTGGTAGATATTTATTTTGGTGATTAAATAATCAGAATGAATGGTGTTTCTAATGTATATGATCTGTAATTTTTAAGATTTAATTGCAGTAACTGTGCATATTAAGTTATTCTATGGGTTTCAAATATTACTGATGTTAAATCAGGGATCACGAGAATGCTATAAATTCACCTCATGCTACTAAGTACAGAAGAGAAGGAAGGGCAAGTGCCCTTGTTTAAAATCTACTTTTAATTGGCTTTATCATGAGGAAAACCAATGCTTGATAATGAGTGAATAGAATCAATGGAATCACTGAAGGATACATACTTTAGGACCTTTGTAAAGCTGTAGTAGATTTAGTAATTCAGTCCGCATTGACTCTTGGATTGATGCAACGTTTAGTCTACCACCAGACAAATGCGTACTCATCTTTGTTTCACGCATTTTGCTGTATTTTTATTTAATTTTCTTCTGAATCACAAACGACCTGACAACTTGTTGTTGTTATTTTCCTGTCAACTGTCACTATCTTAAAATTCATACTGTCAATGTCAAAATTGAAGTTTAGTTTTACTGAAATTACATCTTTAGCATGAAAATGAAGTAGGAAAGGGTATTGGGTTTTTCTCCGTTGCCAGTTAGGTTGCCAGGCAGAGAAACAGAATCGTATTATAATACGGGGACGGAGTTTTTGGATTGCTCTTTTTTAGCCAGATACATAATAGTATAACACTCTTATCTATGAGTATTTATAATACTCTTATCTAAATAATCTTTTTTGACTGAAAAAATAAAAAAATAACAAATGGCAATACCTTCTATTAAAATTGCGGCAAGATTTGAAAGAACGCAGTTCTTTTTTCGCTAGTTGTTTGATGGATAGTTTAATGATTTTTAATGAATTCGTTTATTCAGATTTCTAAGTGTTGAAAGCAGTGGATACCTGCTCAGTTACATGATTTATCAGCGCTAGAATCGTTTAAAAGAAATTGTGCCAGTTTTTATAATTATTAGGTACTACCTACGTCTGAAAGACTGCTGCTAAGTAAGTACCTACCTACTGTTAAATCACTAAAACAAATACCATACTGTAGTATACTTAAACAGAAATAGTACGTAATTTACAGAAAATTTAATAGTATCCCGCCATTTTCAAGAATTACCTAACGATAAATTTTAATAATACGCGCAGCTATCCTCATAACTCTCGAATCAGCTGGTATTAAATATAACCATAGAAACTTCGGTAAGTACATAGCTACTAAATCCTGTAAGTATGTATGTAGACAGGATAGGATAGCTACGACGAGGCTGTTGCTGGCGCGGCTCTTGCCTCTTATCATTCGTGTGTAGCGGCTCACTGCGCGCGGCGACGCATCGATTTTTCCACCAAACAAGCCACTTCCAACCATCAGTTGTATTGTAAACACGTTTCATAAACAAGTGTCGCTCGCAGACGTGATACTACGAATGATTAACGTGTAATGTGAAAGTTTTGAAGGAAAATAATGCGCCACTCCCCGTGGGCAGAAAACTACAATGGCCGCCCAAAATAAAGGTATGTTTCACCGCAGATTTCTTCCGAATCTACATGTCTTTAGAACGATTTATTTTATTTTTTAATTGTTGAAAATACTTTTAAGCTGTTGTGATTGGTGATTTTGCATATAAATATTTAAGTTCGGCTTTGAATTTATTGATATTGTCGTTTTGACGTTAGTTAATTTCGATAACATGAGCGTAGGCGAATGTCGGCCTTCGGCCATGTGAGTTGTTTGCAATCTTGTTTTTATAGCGGGTATAGATAAGGGCGGGTTTCGAAGTTTCAGGGCCGAACCTGTAGGCATCTATTCATGAAAAATATAGAACTAAGTAGGTACATTAAACCTGTTTGATCTGAAGAATCTTTCTTAGTAAGGAAAATCTTCCAACGTGGATGATTTTTTCGAAGGATTCTTTTTTGGTATTAAAATAAAATTAAGAAAACTGATCGTAAACGCTAATTAATCGTATAACTATATTATAGCTTCAAGTAGTTTGAATAGAGTTCTAAAAAACCCTTCTTGGTAAGAAAATCTTCTACTGTGGAAGATTTTCCTTACTCAGAAGGAATTTTTGAGTGAAAAATATTAATTAAAATAAAATAAAAATATCGTAAAGGCTCATTAATCGTTTTATCTTTATTATAGCCTCAAGTAGTTATTAGAGTTATTTAAGGACTATGGTCACGAACAACACGAATTTCAGGTTTTGACTGAACTCTCTCTATAGCGAATTATAATTATTGGTCTTAAGTAAAGAATGAAATATATAAGTAGGTATTCATTTTACGTCGATACACTTAACAGGTATAATTTGTAGGAATAGGTTGTACCGGCCGGTACCTATTCCGTCACGCAGTTACGTTACAGAGTTGCTCTGTGATGACCGTGAAAGTATCCAATCAATGTTTTATTAATACTTACCTATAATATATATAGGTAGTAGGTAGGTACCCACCTATACAGCTATCTTTGTGCTTTCAGGTGATAGGTTGTATGTAGACAATGTAGATACATTTTTCGATTTTTGTTGATTTTTCAAAAACTGCTTGTCCGATTTCGATAAAATTTTCATGGAACCATTTGGGGTTACCCTTTCCAACAAAAAAATATTTTTTCAAATCGGTTGGCAAGCGACGGAGTTATTCGCGAACAAACATAAAAAACAGATTGTAGTAGCTTGATGTGCTGGCGGTCTGTACCTCTACTTAACTCTTTGACAGTCGTTACGGGTAGGCCCAAACTTCTGACAACAGTATTACCAAGGGGTATCGTGTTACCCAGTAACTGGGTTCTGGATAGGGCATGCAATATCGCAAGGGTCTCAATTCCGGAACTGAGTTCCAATAATGGAGATCTGATTGCGGAATTCCGGAACTGGTTCCGGAACTGATATCTTTTAAAGTTTGTTTCAAATTAAACAAGATTTACAATAATATCAGTATTTTAATAATTTTTAGTACCATAATAAACATACATTCATACATTTTATTTGTTCATCTTTCTCCCTTTTTACTCTAAATAAACATTTTAAACCGTAAATTCAACAAGGCTTATTTATCACTTCTTTCATTTCGTGATGATTTATCACTAAAAATTCTTTTAAATTATCGCATTATAGAATTATAAAGTAATATGAATAAAAAACATACGATATTTGAATCGTAGTATGTATCACGTGTCACCTACATAGTCTCCTTCCAGTCTAAACGTTTTCATTATGAAGTGAGTAGCATAAAAAAAAAACAACATATGGAGATCAAGTAAATCACGAAAACAATAATTATTTATTGCTTTGAGAGGACTCGGTGTTCTTGATAATATATGTTCTCAATAACAATAAAGCATCTAACATTTTATGAGAGAGTGAACTTCGTATTCGGTTACAAAAGTAGCCAGCACAGGAAAAAATAATAATCAAAATATCAAAAATTTATGAATACCGGAATTCCGATATTACTCCTCTCAGTTCCGGAATTGAAATATCAGAGAAATTGCTACGGGATTCCGGAATGCATGCCCTGGTTGTGGAGGTCAGATAAGCAGTTGCTCCATGTAAAAAGACTGGCGAGCTATCTCCATCCGGTTAGACTGGAAACCGACTCCCACATAGTTGAGAAAAGGCTGGGCAGATTGACCTGTCTTAGTAGGCCAATCTGCCTAGCGTTAGATAAAAATCTAGAACGTTTTCCTAAATGTATTAGAAATCAAAGAATAATAAAAAGGTAAGCGGTATTAGAAAGGGACTAACCTACAGTCCAGCCGTCGGGAAAATGCGTTCCTGAAACGAGTGTCAGTTGGACAATTTCTAGTAAGTATAAGGATCAAATTCGCAAAACACATTTTCATCAGTATGAAACTGACAGGTGTCAAGAACGCATTCTCTCGGCTGTAATATGCTGTTTGTTGACAAAGATACAGCTAAACTCTTCATAAAAAGACGAGAAATATTAGGTCAACATTAAAAGAAAATTACAGTGTATTGCACTGACACTAATGCGTTTCTAGAAAATGTAGAGCAATGGAAAGCTTTCAATAAGCCTTTTAAATTCCACTTCGATTTTTAAACATTTAAATGTGTATCCACTGGTTGCTGGCCGTGTTGCTGGCTAATCAAATATTGCTGGCCAGGATTCTACAGGAATGTATATTTTAGAACCACAAAAAAGGCGCTGAATACATTCCAAATTCAAACCACCCATGCTGTTTTTTTCTAACTCACTTTTCTGTTACCCTTCCAAGCATCGTGACACAAATATATAGGGTAAGGCTACATGATTGATGTCTTCAGGCAATTTGGTAGGTTTTCTGCAAACTGTGCGCCACAAAATTGCTCGTAGCCTGTCGCCCGCCTGTTTGAGACAATTAATTAATCTTGCCTCTTTCAAGTAGTTTTATACCTACTACAAACGTATATTTTAACGTTAGCTTATTTTTTTGCTAGCCACCCTTCTAGAAAGTAAAGGAGAGTGCCTTTAAGAGGGTTTGTTTTAATGACAGCCAGGATGAATTGTTGAGTGTCGTATTAGAGAGGGATTTCCCCGGCTTTTCAAATGTCAACCTGTGGTGAATATATTTGTGCAGCTGTAAATATGGATTTTTAGGGAATAGTTCGGTTTTGTTCTTTTAAATTGTCGGAGAAACTAAACATTTTCGGATGTCCCATTTCACCCCTTTCAAGCATGACCTTCACAGCGGTGTCAAGTTTAATCCCTGCAGAAAATGTTGACCGAACAAACATTTAAAGTAAACAAGGTACGACGTAGGTAGAGATAGGTGTATACGAAGTAAGTAAGAACATAAATCCGTCGCTTACTAAGTTTAATATCCTTTAATAGGAAGCAGACTGAATACCTATTCAAACTAACTTGATCTAGGCAGACGAAGCCCTCGTTGCGTTGACTTCTATTCTAAAGCCGGGAATATGCGCAAAGCCATATATTATTATATTATTACCTACTGTGAACTTCCATAGTCGGCTTATCTAGTCCTTTGAGCAAGGCACAAAGCATTTTTGGAAATATTCCACGAAGCTAGAATTTACATAAGGCTTTCCCAGCAATATCAACAAAAAATTCACAGATTCACAGTAAATATTGAAATCACGAAACTGTAACTGAAAACAAATAAAAAATGGCTTCGGCTTCGATAAAAAATTAAAAGCTTTTGCCTGAGTAAATAAAAAAAAGTAGGTAAATGACCAGAGAGAGAGAGAGCTCGCTGGGTTCGATTTTTAAATAAAATGCCAAGCCGAATTTAAATCTACTTTGAGAATCTGAGTCTCTCTAGCTTTAGGCGCTAAGCTCTGAATTTTATTTAACTTGATGGAATTTCGTTGTAATTACATTGGGTGATGAGATTGGAGGTAGATAGAATAATTATTTACTTCTGATAGGCTTGGCAGTTCTCCAATAAATAATTTATCTACTTGGCTGTACCAACTGCGTTCGTACTTACTTTCTACTTAGTTATTCCTCCGGGTGTTCTTTCGGCGCGGAGAATAAAGTGAAATCGATTAGTTATTTGGGTGTTGGATTGAGAGAAGTTTGAATTTATAGCTGTACTTATGTAGGTATTTGATATACGGCCACAATTTTTTTTTTATTCCCCGCTCGAATGGCAGGTTCGACATTAAATAAGGACGGAATTTAAAGACAATGTAACATCTCGAAATTCTCGAATGCTGGTTAGACACTGCATACAATAATTGATCCATTTAATGACATGATAATCACACCCTTACTGTAATATACTTACATAAGTACTGCACCACAACACTGCCAATATTATTCGTTTATAGTGTATGTTTTTTTAACCGACTTCCAAAAAAGAGGAGGTTCTCAATTACTCCGTCAATTATGAACCGATTTTGAAAATTCTTTTTTTGTTTGAAAGGGTATACTCCCGTGGTGGTCTCATTGGCACCAAATCAGAATCTGATGAGGGGATCCCAAAGAAATCGTGGGAAACCCTCAAATTTTATATGCAAACTTATAGCGATTTGGGTATTTTTTATAGAAACTCGTGCATTTACTCTTCGAAAGCACCATTTGGTGAAGTAGAACTAATGATGGAGACCACAGATGGCCACCGGAACAATATAATAATGAGTTCTTATTTAACGGGTTACGATTAAGCAATTTATGCTCGTCACTATGCATAATGATGAGTGGCAGTTCTCCTGGTTCTTACCAGGAGAACTTCTCAACAATCAACGTCCCAGCATCGAGTAAAGCAATATTTTATAAAAGGTGATGAGCAGTTAACATTAGGCTATTGTAACTTAGATAAATTCAAAACTGACCCACTAAAAGGTAAAAAATAAAAAACTTTTTACAAAAAAATAGTAACCGACTACCAAAAATAACACTACAAAGTGAAAAATAACTTTAATTTCGGAAGTCGGTGGCAAAAAACTCAAATACAGATCCAAAGACACCGACTTCCGAAATTAAAGTTATTTTTAACTTTGTAGTGTTTTTTTTGGAAGACAGTTATTTTTTTTTTACAAAAAGTTTTTTATTTTTAACTTTTTAGTGGGTCAGTTTTTAATTTATCTAAGTTACAATAACCTTAAGTCAACTGCTCAGCACCTTTTACAAAATATTGCTTTTCCCGATGCTGGGACGTTAATTGTTGAGGAGTTCTCCTGGTAAGAACCAGGAGAACTGCCACTCACCATATGCATTGTGACGAGCATAAATTGCTGAGCAACCATATTAAAGTACCTAATCGAATTGCAACCCGTAAATACATATTATTATGTTGTTCCGGTGGCCATCTGTGGTCTCCATCATCAGTTTCACTTCACCAAATGGGTGATTTTCGGGAGCAAATGCACGAGTTACTATAAAAAATACCCAAATCGCTTTTTGGTAGTCGGTTACTATTTTTTTGTAAAAAGTTTTTTTTTTTAGCTAATGGCATATATTATGAGAGTGATGTAAATTAGTTTCCTTATTATTATTTTTATTTATTATTTATTTACTATATATCAAGTACATTATACATAGTAATTTGAACGGTGATCCCCAAACTAGACGTTAGTCGGTATCTTGGGAATCAGAGTTGTACATTTACTTTATATCCAAAAAGATCGTACACGGTGATTATTAACAAAATCAAACTAAAAGTTAAGCTAATGAATTTAAAGTAAACAAGATAAAAAGTAAAAAAATAATAATAATATTGGTAATAGTACTCTTACAAACAAAATTCAACTTAAATGTGTGTGTGCGTTTTGTGTGTATGTGTGTTTTGGGAGTGGTGAGTGTATTTGTGTGTGTATGTGTCTCAGTGTGTCTCTGAGTGAGATTAGGAGTGCTGACAGTTTATGGAGTCTTACATAATTTACTATTGCGAATACAATTACTTGAAAAAAACCGGCCAAGTGCGTGTCGGACCACGCACAATGATTCGTAGTTCTGTAGTTGGGATAAATTGTATTTATCCCAAAAATAAACTTAACATTGTAGTTAAAAAACATGTTCTCCCTTAAATCGATATACGCCACGGTAAATTTTCCAACTGAAAATATAAGTTTGTAAACGCATAAAAAAAATGTTTGTGTGATAAAACTACAAATTAACGATTTTCAGACTTTTTCCTTTACTTGTGCTGTGAGACCTTGCTTCTTGCCAAATTTTACGATTCTATGGTCAACGGGAAGTACCCTATAGGTTTTGATTTATTTGCGAGTATCAAAATATGTCGCATAAATCACCGATTTTTAGGTAGGTAGTAACCAAGGAACCCTTATAGTTTCGCCATGTCCGTCTGTCTGTCTGTCCATCCGTCCGTCTGTCCCCGGCTTAGCTCAGAGACGCTAAGCCCTAGAAAGCTGTAATTTGGCATGGGTGTACATATTAATCACGCCGAGAAAGTCGTAAAATAAAACCATGAAAAACATTTTTTTTAGGGTACTACCTCCCTTGCACGTAAAACGGGGATGATATTTTTTTTCGCCTCTAATACATATTGTGGGGTATCGTTGGATAGGCCGTTTAAAAATAATGTGGGTCTGTGAAAAACATTTTTCAATTCTGAGATCCTTTTGCGTAATATTAAGCTTTAAAGTGCTATTTTTTGTTAGAGTCAAGTGTCCGCCCCCCCCTGCCAGCTAAATGGTTGGTTTTGGATGTGTGAAAAATTCATGGCAGTAGTATATATAACGAAATTAAAAGGAAAACTATCACAGCTAAGTAGGGTTTACAAGTTAACGAGTAATCGTCGACCAACTTAAATTTGCAGTTGAAGAATTGACCGTAACGTATATAAATGTATGGGAGAGCATGTTTTTCAACTACAACGTTAAGTTTGTTTTTGAGATGAATTCATCCTAACTACGGAACCCTTTATTGTGCGTGGTCCGACACGTACTTGGCCGGTTTTTATATTGCGTTGACTTAGAAGCTTGATTTATTTAGAGCTCCAAGGGACCGTAGACTTAAGTATTTGATATTAATTTCAACTTGATACCTCTACGCGATCCTGAGAAAAGGGGTCTTGACAGACTGACAGACAGGCGGACAATGAAGTGATCAGTAGCGAAGCTATAATTTTTGTTAGAGGTAAGCCGAAGAAAAAATTGTTCAGTTCTCATAAACTCTAGATAACGTCAAAATAAATTAACTCAACAATTTTAGTAAGTACTTCCTTTATTTTAAAAAAAAATACGCCAGCTATGGTATGGTATTAGTTGTTCAGTGAAAAAACATTGGCAGTTTTTGGAATATTTTTAAACTTATAATTATGATGTTTTAAAGTGGTATTAAATGTTTGTAATGCAATGTGATACACACAGGTGTAAGAAGATCCCTGCCAGGGTTGCGAGTTTGTCCGAAAGGGTAATCGTGGCCCTGGCCCACAGACATCTGAAGGAACACGGGTGGGTTTTAGACAGTAGAAGTCTGACACGCCCTCCCGCTCCGCCCAGAGCGGGAGAAGTAAGTAATTACACAATTTCCCACAAAAAAAAAAAAAAAGTTGTAAGAAGGCTGGGCGAAGGGAAGCCGATAGGAATCGGGTTGTATGTAGGCTGCGCCTCTGGAAGTGATCCTATAAGGCGATTAACACACGGCACCGCGCACCGCCGCGGTTTCATATGGTGAGAGCACCGCTCAACCGCGCGGTCGGGCGGTGTACGTGTGTTAGGCATCAACGGATTTATTAGAGGCCAAAGCGACGTTGAGATCCGCTTCACCGCCTACCGCGGCGGTGCGCGGTGCCGTGTGTTAATCGCCTAAGGGTTCCGTTTTTCCTTCTGAGGTACGAAACCCTAAAAACAATTAGGTGTCTATGGGTACCTATGGTTGTCTATGGACAATCTGGGGGGTCTATTCCGAAGACAAATCCGAAGTATCGCCCGAGTGTTCGGCCGTTTCCTGACTACGGTTGACTATGGCAAAAGAAAAAAAGTCAATGTCAAAAATGTGACTTGAAGTCAGTTATGGACTTGAAAGTAAAAAAAATAGAACTTTGAAAATCAAGAAAAGGCCGATCATTCGGCCGATACTTCGGATTACAGCTCCTGAATAGACCCCCTGGTAAAAATGAATTTCAAATAAGTTTGTCAGACCTACACGTTTGTTTTGACCTACTTAACTATTAACAAATTCAACGACGCCCGTCCTTTAGAGAATTCGCAACCCTCATTTGCGTCATAAAAAGGATATCTCTAGGCACAGATGTGATTCTTTCAGCCTAATCCTATTTTACGGAACATATGAAGTCCATTGAGTAGGTAAATGTGTCTACATGTAGAATACATTAGATATCTAAGTAAGGGTACGGACTCATAAAACAGGTAGGTTTTCTTCCCCTAAGCTCACTTTATACAATGGAAGAAAATTCTCGGGTTTTGCTGCGACACCTGACCTCACGTTGCGGGACGGTACTGACTTTTTCAATTTATGCGATATGACAGTAAAATTGCCCATACAAGTTACGACCACTGCTATATCCGTACTGCCCTAGAGCAATAATAAGGAATAATGATAAATAATGATGTGATAAGACAGTAAAAACGGTGTTCCATGTTCCTATATACGAAATTTCGCTGTAAAGCCCTTACCTCACTTCTGAAGAGTTTAAAATTGTACGGCGGCGGCGGTGCCCGTACTGTCATTTTCAACTTCAAAAAATCTACTGCTAATGCAGTGCGTCCCGAAACGTGTAGCAAACCGGGCCGGTAGATATTACACCTAATACATACCTTTGCTACCTATTCATAAGGCTCAAGTTTATTTAGCCGTGTTTTGTAGGAAATTCCTTTGAGACGAAATTAACTTTAATTTATGGTCATAAGCACACAGATAAAGATTCAAAGCGTAAGTATAAAAAAAAACGGTTAAGAGCGAGTCGGACTCGCGCACCGAGGGTTCCGTACGTATATATGATGTTGATGATTTCTGAAGAACTGTGCTATATAGAGACATCGTTTTATTTTTCCTGTAATCTTTACATTTTTTTTCGGAAATAATGAGGGGAATGGGATTTTTTTAATATTTTTTATCAAAAGTCGGAAACTATGTTGCCTAAAACAAAAATGTTTGAGAATGTGCATACAGCGCTCTTTCACTTCAAATTTTTAAGACCTCTTTCAGTCCCTTTCGCAAAAAAGATATATTTTCTTTAATTTATTTCTTGCGCCGACCACGCACGCGTTGTGCTCGCCTTACACCTGCGTTCGCCACGCGCAAAATCCGCGCACCCATCGCGCACGCCTCGCACCCGCTTAAACTACTTATTATTTAATCAAAACACGCCACGCAACTAAACTTGATCACAGTGAATACGGCACTAGCCGAAGCGCGTGTGCGGGGTGAGCGCGGGGCGGGCGCGAGGCGGGCGCAGAGCAGGCGCAAGGCGGGCGCGTGCCGTGTGCGGTGTGACTTCGATAAATGCAATTTGAGATCTTTTGAAGTGTCATAAGACTCAAATTATATACAACAAATTTCAAAGCGAGTTAGACGCGCGTACTGACGCGCGTGGCGTGCTCGTAGCGGGCGCGTGTCGTCTGAACGAGGCCTAAGGGTTACTTTTGAGATACGGGACCCTAAAAGACATTAAATTGTTTATTTATAAGTTTGTAAAATATATCTCTAGAAGTACTGATCTGATTACAAAAATGATTGACTTGATTTTTGACTTTATTTCACGGATACTATAGCTATACTATGCCGAATGTCATTGGATTAATTTTAGTGGTAAAACAAGAAAAAGCGGGCGAAGGAAGTCGCGGCAAGTAACTATCCCTTGCCTACGACGAATACATTAAGCGCATTCAAATTAAACTTACACGTGATCCCCGTGCCTTCTGGCAACATATGAATAGCTTTAAAGTCAGAGGTGGTTCTGAATCCAGAATAAAGTATAATGGGGTTGAATACGTCGGCAGTGACACGGCAAAGGCTTTTTCCAACTTCTTCGCAAGCGTTTTCTTGCCTGATGTTCCTCTCCTTGATTACAAAAATCATAACAATTGCTATCAGAACAACCAGTCAAACTTGGTGCATATTGATGAAATAGAATTGTCAGATGTAGAATCAGCCATTAATAAACTAAAACCAAATTCTGCTGTAGGTCCAGACAACATTCCTGCATACATCTTAAAGGGATGTAAAGAATTCATTAAAACACCTGTACTTCACATTTTTAATTTAGCGCTCTCCACGGGTCAGTATCCACATCGTTGGAAGGTTTCACGAGTTCAACCTATACCTAAAACTAAGGAAACTTCTCATGTAGAAAACTATCGGCCTATAGCCATTCTGTCATCACTTCCTAAATTGTTTGAATCCATATTACACAAGTTGATTAGTTACCAGATTCGACCATTTCTTTGTGACTCTCAGCACGGCTTTCGATCGAACCGTTCTGTTAGTACAAACCTTTTAACGCTTGTGGATCTCATTTCACAGCACTTGGATAAAGGCATACAGGTTGATGTTGTCTATTTCGACTTCAAAAAAGCTTTTGATCGCGTAGATAATGACGTGTTACTGACCAAACTTAGTAACATCGGATGTTCACCAAAACTACTAAAGTTTTTGGCAAGTTATATGCGGGACCGTCAGCAACATGGTTGCTTCATTTCAGACCCTTATCACACTCGGGCTGGAGTTAGTCAAGGGACCATTTTAGGACCTTTATTATTCGGGATTGTGGTAAATGATCTTGAGAAGGTTCTTAAGCACACCAGGTGCTTGCTCTACGCTGATGATCTCAAGTTGATATATGGTGTTGAGGAGATGGACGATACATTAACCCTTCAGGAGGACATTGACTCAGTGTTCCAATGGAGCATTGAAAACAAGCTATTATTCAATACTGCTAAATGCAGTGTTATGTCCTTTAGTCGTGCACAAAACCCTCGGCATCTGCAATACTTCCTTGGAACAGAACCGATTGCCCGTGTTAATTCGGTAATGGATCTGGGAGTGTTATTTGACCCGCAAATAACCTTCCACGAACATATGCGTTCTCTCGCCACTGATTCATACCGAAGACTAGGTTTCACTATTCGGAATATTTATTTATTTATTTATTAAAACTTTATGCACAAGTAAAAAAATACACTGTACAAAGGCGGACTTAATGCCTGAGGCATTTTCTACCAGTCAACAATGAGAGAATTTAACAATCCTTTGGCGATTAAATTAGTTTATATGGCTTTAGTGAGGTGTAAACTGGAGTCAGCTTCAATTATTTGGAACCCCTATGAAAGTACTTACGCATTGCTTCTTGAGAAGGTCCAAAAAATATTCCTTAGATTTTTATTTAAGAAACTCTTTGGGTATTATCCATTCCTTTATCCTACAACATTTTTGCTTGGAATGCTGAAATTTAACTCGCTTGAAGTTAGGCGTAATTACTTTTTACTTATGTTCGTTTGTCGTGTCCTTCGTGGGGAGTCTGATTGCCCGGAACTAGTAGCTCAGCTTGTGAGACTTTTTGTTCCTCCTGTACTCAAATACCAACTTAGACCACGACGACACAGATTGTTGGCCGTTCCGCCAGCACGCACAGTTTCGCATTCTAACTCACCCTTGGTTCGTGCGCTCGCAATGCTGAATGCTCTACTGGCATCGACACAGCAGTGTGATTTGTTTGCCGCGAGATGGACAGACGTATGTCATGCATGTTCGAGATTCTGTGAGATTATGGACGAAAGATGAGGTGCCAATATTATTTGATTATTATTTGTTAGTTTTACCTGTTTTGTTAGTTATTTTTGTATTATTTCTTATTGTTATTCCTTCCATATTGTAAATTTATCTGTTTTTTTTTTAATTGAAATTTAACTGTGCAATAACTTAGATCTGGGTCTGTAATGTTGTGCATGTGTTTTTTACGAAAATAAATAAAAATAAAATAAAATTAGTAAGTAGTTATACCTAATTATATTGGATTTCAAATTGTCACTCTTTAACATTGACTGGACTAAAATCAATGAACTTTTAACCTATGTAAGTATCTCTACTATCGTTTAACACTAAAATATTATAATTTCCTACGACGCAAACACGAAACACAAAACTCACAGCAACCCACACTTGGATCTAATATCTGTTGGAAGTACAAATATTTGATCGAAAGGGGATTGAAACGTGGATTGCTGTTTACTCAGGCCGAATTTCACCAATGAAAACTGAACGCGATCAGCACATAAACTACGTTTTAAGAGCTGTCACTGTCATTATTTTCTTTGTAATATTGACACTGACAGCTCTTGAACTCGGTTTAGATGTGCTGATCGCGTTCAGTTTGATTGGTCAAATTGGCACTCAGTCGGAGTTACATTATACGATTAGTCGTTGTTAGATTGTTGAAAACTGACAATCAACAGTCTGACAACCAGTCTTACCAAGGGGTGTCGTGAGGTATCACGACACCCCTTGGTAAGACTGGTTGTCAGACCCAGTTACTGGGTACAGTAACTGGGTTTTGAAGGTCAGATAGCCAGTCACTCCATGTAAAAAACTGGTATTCAGCAGGATCCGGTTAGACTGGTGCCAACCCCAACATGTTGGGAATAAGCTAGGCAATTTTTAACGATTAGCTGAATGATTTATTCTACGTTTTTATAATAATAATGTTTGGGTATCGGGTAGGGGTTGGCAAAGAAATAAGGGCGCCTTTATAAACTGATATGATAACTGATGTGGCAACGGCACGGTTGGCGCAGTTAGTTAAGCGATCGACTGCTGCGCTGCGTGTCGCGGGTTCGATTCCCGCACGGAACAAATATTTGTATGACCTACAAGTAGTTGTTCCGGGTCTGGCTCTTTGTGTATGTGAATTTAAATGGTTGTAAACGCACCCACAATACAGGAGAAATTCCTAGTGTGGTAACATTGAGATTTCTGTGCAATTTAAAACTGAGTTACGTATTCATTGTAGCGCAATAAAATTTACCACTATAACACGTATAATAATTTAATGGTTTATAGATAAATATCGAAATATCGAAAAATATAAAAACACCGGCCAAGTGCGAGTCGGACTCGCGCACGAAGGGTTCCGTACCATTATCTATAAAAATGGAAAAAAACACGTTTGTTGTATGGGAGCCCCCCTTAAATATTTGTTTTGTTTTATTTTTAAAGTCAATATATATCTACATATTCTGTGAATATTTCAAGCGTCTACTTGTTGCCGTTATCAATATAGAGCAAAAACGAGCAAAAAAATCACGTTTGTTGTATGGGAGCCCCCTTAAATATTTATTTTATTCTGGTTTTTTTGGATTTTTTGTTATAGCGGCAACAGAAATACATCATCTGTGAAAATTTCAACTGTCTAGCTATCACGGTTCATGAGATACAGCCTGGTGACAGATGGACAGACAGACAAACAGACAGACAGACAGACGGTGGAGCCTTAGTAATAGGGTTCCCGTTTTACCCTTTGGGGTACGGAACCCTAAAAAAGGCTGAAAATTTGGCCTAATTGAAGAAAGATTGTAAAAAAACTTAGGTATATCAGATGGTAAATCTTACTCACGCATTTGGTTTACGAACGAAGAAATCGATAGCAAACGGTTTTAGGTTCGCGACCCCTAAATTAAGTAACCCGTCAAAGGAATATTATCTGATAAAGATGAACATAAGTTATCCCGATATAAGTTTAAACACAACTTGTGTTAAAAGTATAGACCATTACCGTCTTATTACAAAACAAGGTTTATCTTCAGATGTCTTCGGTTTAAACCATGGAGCCATTATTGAATTTCGAACTATATTCCCACTATGGTAAAGTTCTTAATACAAAACTGACAACTTAGTACCGAACTAAGTTTTAAGTTTTGTATAAAGAACGGTATTTCAATCAGAGTTACGTTCATATTACAAAAACTGGCTCCATGGTTTAAGCCATGTCAAAATATAAATCTTGTTTTGTAATATGACGGTTAGGGTACTGATAACTATGATAATTGAGTGTGATAATTTAACATAAGTCGATCCTGACAAACTGCATCGTCAAGGCGTAAAATGCCTCGACAGCATCGTAGGTGACACAACGATCAGCAAACCTGGATCCTCAGGCGTAGACAGCATCACTGGTAACCCACCAAAACGTACTCATCGGTCTCGAACTCCAAGCTATGCGGCTGGTTAAAAGAACCAGAGGCAGCAGCTTGGTGGTTATTCCGACGTCCGAATAAAAAAGGCTGGAGGCGCCTTTTCAACTGGTCTTATAACTTCGACAAATAAGAAAGGTATTTCATCAGAGAAAAATCTATAGCTTCCGTTGAAAAGAGGTGGGGACTAATACGTAACATTAGAAGAAAATTCTTACACTGTTTGCAGAAAGTCTTACACCGCTGGCATCAGCGTTTTACAGAACTCAACAATAAAATACGTGTAACTTTTACTTGGTTGACTGCAGATAACACGACATCGTAACTTGAACTTGGCACAATTTAGGATTAACAGCCCAACATTATAAAATATGTTTTATAAAAATGTAAAATAATTTTCACAATTTTTTTTGGACTCTAATCAAGTTTGAAAATCAATCAATTTGATGACCAACTAGAAACCAAAAATTTTCAACCGCAGAGGTCACGCTGTATAATGTATAATTATACTCATAAAACTTCCGGGATATTTAATCTAAATGATAGAATAATGTGCACTTTTTGAACATCAAATTGACATAAGACAGTCCCCCAAAAACGCCCGCCCTTCACCACTTCCTAGTGCTTTAGGTGGGAAGAAGTGGCGCAACAAACTCCCTAACAGCACAGCTGTCTGTTCAGTTAGAAAAACTTGATTCTATACAACAGTATGTAAAATAATTTACAGTACGCAACACAAAACACATTATATTGCCATAATTTAGCTAGCACACGCCACTGTAACAAAAAAATAAAATATTCGTCGAAAATTATACTCAAGCAGAAATAAAAAATTAAAACTAAAAAACGTAAACAGAAGGTACCTAAATAAAAAACTCCAGGCATAATGGGCGTGTGCTGTAACTCGAAGTCACTGATGATAAACTAGCAATAGTTAGAAGAACTAGGCGGTCACATATTCTACCCAGGGACCATTTTGGTTACCATTTTAGAAAAACCCTATCGAAAACCGTTTCAATGGAAAGGGTTTTCGATAGGGTTTTTCTAAGCAGTTAATTAAAACCCATACGGTGTGGGTAATTTTGAATGGCTTAAATTAAGCCGTTCAAAAGGGTTACCCACACCGTATGGGTTTTTATCGAAAACCCTTTCAATGGGTTACCAAAATTTAATTTAAGCCGTTCATCAGGGTTACCCATATCGTATGGGTTTTTGTTTAACCGCTTAGAAAAACCCTATCGAAAACGCTTTCAATGGGTAACCAAAATGGTCCCTGTATTTGACAGGTAGACAATATTGTGGCATCAATTGTGGAAAAACAAGGAGAAAAAGAGTAGTAATATAAAAGCACACAACACACACACCCTCCCCCCACACTTCCTGTCACCCCCCCCACACACATACACTTTCCATAAGTGACCATGCTCTACGGTGCTTTTCATACTGAATTGCAGGTCAAGGGCGCGGCAAAAGTCGGCAAACCTAGCCCGACGTTAAAACGCTTGCCTGAAAATTGCACTGAAACCAAGAATGCATGCAAATAAACCTCACTAAACCTCACGCCTGTATACCACGAAGGGTTAGGTAGATGTGTTTACTCCCTATATTCATATTTCGCTAGTTATGTTTAAGCCTTGAACCATAAATAAATAAAGGGCGTGTCTATTGCCATCAGTCGGGCAAAATTCCAAACACCGAGCTGCTACTAAGAAATTCCTTTTGAAAAAAAAAACACATATGAGTTAAGACGCTAACAACAGGTAAACCGCTGTCACTGTCAGACTGTATACAAAAGAATGAGAAGCGCGATGACACAACGCTTGTAATTATTTGCAAAATATGAAGCAATCTTTAAACTTTACTCAAAAATGAGTTAGTAATCTAAAATAAAAAATAACCAAGTTCTGCATACAAATAAGATGTTCTTGTTATTAATTAAATACCAACCGTACGTTGATATTTAATACAGATATTTTGGATTGAAACTCAAAGTAAAGGGTTAGTTTACTGTTTATTTGTATAGAGATTTTTTGTCTAAACGTGTTTTGGTAACAACAAAGTTCTGAGAAATATGTTCAATAATAACATGATATATTTTTTCCGCTACCACAAACTTTATAGATTTGACACGTTTGATTATCGCTTTGCTTAGTTTTAGTATATGCGAAACCCGAAACACGTGTCTAGTATTTTTATGTAAAGAATATATGTACAAAATTTCAAAACTGTATCATGAAAAATCACAAAGTTATAAGGTTGTTGTGTTACCGGGTTGTCCGTACAAAAATAAGTTAACGGCGTCCCCGCGCCTCCAGGGTCGTCTTGCGCTCATTGATAATAATTTGGCAGTAGGTACCTAAACGTACGGCGATTGTATTGTAAGTAATTAAATGGTGATAACATTTTCCATCACACTTAAATATTATATTTTTGGGACAAAATATAACATGGTGTAAAAATTATTGAAATCGATTCAGTTCCTTATTCTGAACAAACTATATTCAGGTTTCGTATATACTTAAAATAATGTTGTATAACTAGGTGTATATATTATATTTATAGTTTTTAATATGTATGGATTTATAATTAAATAATATTTATTCCTCGATTTTGTTATTGCACCTACAACTGTTTGTCTCTGCATCGCCCAAAGGTTGACTGGTAGAAAATGCCTATGGCATTAAGTCCGCCTCTGTACATTTGTGTGCTTATAGTATTAAATAAATATTACACGCCGCACTTCTCGGACTTCGCCAAAAGAAGTGCTTTAAAATAGAAAAGTTCTTACAAAGCGCTGACTGACGTTGACAACAAAGACAAATGAAATAAGCCATTAATGTTCTTTTGTCGAGGTGTTGGGTATTGTTCTCATTTATTAATGAGCTAATTATGTACTAGCTTTTATGTTAGTAAAAGAGCATTTTAGTAAAGTTTTTTCTGAAACATTCAAAGAGAAAAATTGCGAGTTTTATACAGTTTGTAAGAAAGCTATAGTAATAAGGGATATTTACTTGAATTGATGGTGGCTGAGGTTATGATAGCTTATTGCAGGTCAGTTAAATCCTAACTCACCTACTGCGTAATGATATTCTAGATATTCGAATAGGTAGTCCAAGGATTTCGTCATACTTGGTTCATGAATAGGATTAACATAAATTTTTCATATTCCCTAAGGATAATTTACAGATAATTAAATATAACAAATATCAGTTATAATGTATAAAAACCGGCCAAGTGCGTGTCGGACCACGCACAGTAAAGGGTTACGTAGTTAGGATGAATTTATCCCAAAAACAAACTTAACATTGCATTGAAAAACTGCAAATTTAAGTTGGTCGACTATTACTCGTTAACTTGTTAACCCCACTTAGCTGTGATAGTTTTTCTTTTAATTTCGTTAAATATACTACTGCCATGAAATTTTTCAGATATCCAAAACCAACCATTTAGCTGGCAGGCGGGGAGGACACTTGACTCTAACAAAAAATAGCACTTTAAAGCTTAGTATTAGGCAAACGGATCTCAGAATTGCAATGTCTTTGACAAACCCACAATATTTTTAAACGGCCTATCTAACGATACCCCACACTAATATTAGACGAGAAAAAAAAATAATACCCGTTTTACGTGCAACCATGAAAATCATTTTTTTTAGGGTATCTCACCCTAAAAAAAATGATTTTCATGGTTTTATTTTACGACTTTTGCGGCGTGATTAACATGTACACCCATGCCAAATTACAGCTTTCTAGGACTAAGCGTATCTGAGCTAAGCCGGGGACAGACGGACGGACGGACAGACAGACAGACAGACGGACATGGCGAAACTATAAGGGCATAACTAGGATACGTAACTAGGCCGCAGGTTCTAAACAGTAACTGCATTCCTGTAGCACCAGCTACGCCGCGCCGTAGCGCTACGCTGCTACGAAGGTGTAACATTTCTGGATCTACTTATAAATAAAGAGATAAATATAATAAAGAGATATTCGATTAATAAGTATCTACTAGCCACAGTTTGTTCCAACCACACCCTTACGGTATGGGCGTGGGTAGCTTAGGGAAGCCCGGTTTGACCTTGGACTTTGTATTAAAAGAAAAATCTTGCGGGTTACCAGACATGATCCTTATTGAATTGTCTTGTCTTCAAGGACGTCCGTAGAGGGTTTTAAGAAGGGATAATTCTTCGATAGGTAGTTCGTTTTCTTGGCTATTATGTATGATGAGGGTCAAATTCCGTACTAGGTTTTAGTAAGGGATATCTTTTGATAGATAAGTAGATGTGTTTTCGGTGATAAATGATTTTATTTTTGTAAGTAGGTTTGTTTGAACGCGGAGAGCGCTGTACGATCTTTGCGTGTATCTAGCCCACAGGCTGCACGTGTAAAAAGCAGTACAGTAGGCTCGAAAGAGCGTGATTATAACAGGAAGTGAGCATCATGCAAACCTGACGCCTTTCAACTCTCATCCATCTGTCATCAGCCACCCTGCGAAGATCATCGCTCCACCTAGCCTGAGGGCCATTTGTTCCATATTGTTATTTAATTGCCATCAGTTTAATGCTAATTGGGCTTTTTTTTGATGAAGAAACAATTCTATTTATATTAACTGAAAACGATAAATCGATCATTAAATATTCAAGGTTTACTTCAATCCATTAGTTATCAAACTCTAGCCTTCAAAAGTAACGGAGTTACCTACATGTCAATAACCTATGTATTAAATCTAGAAAGTACTATTTACTCTATATAAATAGAATAGATAGACAACAATCCTTTGTTTTAGAGTAAATAATTAAAAAAAAAAAAAAAAAAAAAAAAAAAAATATTCCCATCGGCAGGTCTCTTGACCCTTCAAAACATTGAACATTGAACGGAGGACGGTATAAGTTTGTGTGTGTAGAATAGAATACTCTTTATTATGTACACCATAGAAATCACACCACACTAATATTATAAAGGCGAAAGTTTGTGAGTGTGTGTGTTTGTTACTTCTTCGCGCTCAAACGGCTGGACCAATCAACTCAGCCTATCGCAGTCCACTGCTAGACATAGGCCTCTCCCAGGCTGCGCCACAACACCCTGTCCTCCGCCTTCCGCATCCAGTCTGACCCAGCCACCTTCTTAAGGTCGTCGGTCCATCTACTTTTGGACGGGCTACTTATTATCCCGATATTCCCACGGGATCGAGACTTACACGGGTGAAACCGCGGGGCGCAGCTAGTTACTGATATAAAGGTCAACACACACAGGCAGCGGGTGCGGGTCGAGCGCGGAACGTGCGCGGACCGGGACGGGGCAGTACGGCGGGCTGGATTCTCTGTATTTATTTGAATGACACCACACGAAACGCGTGCACGGCTCCCGCTCCCGACCCACTCCGCACCCGACCCGCGCACTCGTTTCGTGTGGTGTCATTCATATAAATACATGAAATTCAACCCGCCGTACTGCCGTCCCGACCCGCGCCCGTCCCGCACCCGCCTTCTGTATGTGAGCTTAAATGAAGAAGTTTTTCATAGGTTGACACAATGGGCGGTCGCTAAAAGCGATCTTTTAAAGACATCCTTTGTTGTGTATTGTACACAATCATCATCATCATCGCCAACATCATCAGCTGCCTAGACTTTTCCCAACAATTTTGGGGGGTCGGCTTCCAGTCTAGCCAGATGCAGCTGAATACCAGTATTTTACATGGAGCGACTGCCTATCTGACCTCCACAAACTCAAAGCATTTATTTCAATGAAACCAATTACAGGCACTTTTGAATTGTCAAAGAGTCGGTCAGTTAGTCAGAAAGTTGAAGCTATTTGCCCATTCCAAAACGTAGATCTGTATGGGGAAGAACAGGCAAGAAACTCCAAGGACGCTCTTTTAAATCAAGATATTACAAAATTCTGGGCACATTATTCTTGTCGCTTCTATATGTGAGAACAATGTAAAAAAATAAATTATTTAAAAAACAATACAAAATATAAGATTAAAAGATTAGAGATGACCAGTCTCAACTGACGGCGCCCGTTCACGAACATGACGCGTGGAACAGCACCATCCAGCTCAACCATTTTGTAGGGAACCGAATGATCCAACACACGCGCCACCATCAGCGAGACATTTAAGTGAGCATGCCATACTCTTAACTGCCAAGTTTTTTTAAGTCAACAACCCAGCTACTGGGTAACGCGATACCCCTTGGTAAGACTGGTTGTCAGACTTTCAGGCTTCTGACGACCCGTAACGACTGCCAAAGATTTACAAATAACAGCCGGGACCAACGGCTTCACGTGCTTTCCGAAGCACGGAGTAAAGATGGTCACCAATCTACGGACCAACCGCCACAAGCGTAGCTTAACCTGATCGATAGACCCGTGCGGCCGTTATTACTTAGCCACCAGCCCCCATTGTGTATTATACACAATCATATGAACAAATTCCTATCCCATACATCATAATCATTATAATATATTAATTAATCTATCCGTCTAATATTATATTTATCTTCGGAAATCCGCTATAGCAATTCTTCTACCAAATGAAGATGAATAGGCAAGTTATTAGGAAAGGAAGGAATGAAAACAAAAAAGGAGCACAAAAAGAAATGTTAGGAGATTATTTCGTCCTTTGAGTTTGTTGCTATGCGTTTACTGAGGAGAGAGGGAGACAGTACCAACAGCATCCTGAGTACTGTAACGGAGAGTTTCAGCTCTCCAATTGTAAATCAGTTTGTGCGGGTTATAGGTACTAGCACTAGACATTGTCACGGCTATGCTTGGAGTTTCCCTACGTGATCGAATCAGAAATGAAGAGATCCGCAGGCGAACTAAGGTAACCGACATAGCCCGAAGAATTGCCAAGATTAAGTGGCAGTGGGCAGGGCACATTGCTCGCAGAACTGATAGCCGATGGGGAAGAAACGTTCTGGAGTGGCGACCGCGTACCGGAAGACTTAGCGTTGGAAGCCTCCTACAAGGTGGACCGATGACCTGTGAAGGCCGCAGGTATCCGCTGGATGCAGGAAGCACAGAACCGGTCGAAGTGGCGGTGCTTGGGGGAGGCCTATGTCCAGCAGTGGACGTCTTTCGGCGGAAATGATGATGATGATGACTAGACATTGCAATAAGTTGTTTTAATATTATGTTACTCTATGGAGTTTTTATTCCGAAATTGTTTCAGACGAAAGACATCCAGTGTTGAACATCACAAACTTACGGTGACATACACGTTTTACTCTTCGTTCAAGTTTCAGGGGGTGCCAGGGTTACGAGCCTGTCCGAAAATGATATCGTGGCCGCAGGCATTTGAAGGAACACGGTGCGTTTTAGTCAGTAAAGGTCTGACACGCCTTCCCGCTCCGCCCAGAGCGGGAGAAGTTATTTGATAATTTCAAACCCAAAAAAAAAAGGGGTTGAGTTGGGTTTTATTTGCCATATTATATGCTTCTCGGATTACCTCATGTAACAAACAAGTATATTTTTCTTTCTCCCTTTTAAGTCGTTTGATAAATGGATGCAGACTTTAGTGTAATCTGAAATTTAATTTGACCCGAGATATCTCAGCAATGTTTATTATAAACCCAGACGAGTAATACATAAATTACATGTTAAAATATGTAAACAAAAAAGGCAAAAAACAAGTAATATTATCCCAGAAAACATTTTCATTATTATAATAAAGAATAAACTACACATTGTTACTGAAAATTCACGAATCCCTCTTAAGAATCCCAAGAATATCTATGTATAAAAGGGTATTTCTGAGGTCATAACTCTGAAAAGGTCCTTGACTGAAATTACATAAATTTTATATGAGAATTCTAGAGCAAATGTAAACTGACGTCCTTTATAAATAGTTTACTCATGATTTAGATAGAACAAAAAAATTAAGGCTTTATTGTAAATTTTCGCTCTTTTGGGAATAATATTGTTTACTGTTCATATCTTCAAAGTACTATGCTGCGTATGAATTGCATAGTAGCAAAGTGATCAAAATCATAATCATCAATGTCAATTATTATTCAGTAAACCGGTTTTCCTCCAGAGAGGAGGCCTGTGTCCCAGCAGTGGGAACATTATAGGCTGATTATGGATGTTATCCAAACCGGTTATAAGTATCTACATTAGAATTTTACATGTATTTCTGTTTTTTAAAGGAGGTAGTACTTGGTAGGAAAAGCTACAGTCAAATCCGTTTATAATGACATCGTTTAAGGCGCTGACAAGAGGCAAATGATTAAAGTAGGCTTGTCTTTAACAACAAAATTGCCAAATCTATACAGTTTGTGGTAGCGAAAAAATATGTTATTCTTGAACATATTTCTCAGAACTTGGTTGTTACCAAAAGACGTTTAGATAAAAAAATCTCGATACAAATTAACGGTAAACTAAATTCCAAAATATCTGTATTAAATAACAACGTACGGTTGGTATTTAATTAATAACAAGAACGTCTTATTTGTATGCTGAATTTGGCTGTATTTTATTTTCGACTACCTACTCAGCTCATATTTGAGTAAATAAATAATTGCTTCATATTTTGCAATAAATTACAAGCGTTGTATAATAGCGCTTCTCTTTCTTTTGTATGCAGTCTGACAGTGACAGCGGTTTACGTGTTGTCAGCGTCTTAAAACGACGTCCTGGTTATTACGACGAAATTTTGAGGCCCCATTTCTGTTTGCGTAAACATAGTTTTCAATACACTTCCTCGAAAACTGGTTCATATCGCACTACGATTAGGTTCTCAATGCAATGTATTTCACACGCGTGCGATTTTTTTTCCAACACGTGTGCGGGAATAAAAATTGCCACAGATAACTTATACCTATACTTAGTCCAAATTGGTTCAATGCCTCTATTCACACCGTCTCGCGCCAGAGACGGTCCTCTCTATTCGAAGGTGTTTTGTTTTATCTCGGCAATGATGCGTCTTTACGGCGTTAATATTTTTGGAATATTTAGATAATGTTTATAAATAGAATATCATGATTATTACAATAAAAAAAAAACGTTTATGAACAAATTAACATGCTCTGAACTCAAAAATATTTTAATTTTCTATTTTTCAAATTAGGCTGTTTATCGGCTTAAACCTTTGCTACTCCTTCAACCTAGCCAAAGCAAAGCGTGGAAAAAAAAGGAAATTAAATCATAGTTACTTAATAATTCATGACAAAAATATTTTTCGTTATTATATTTTAAGTATTTGTTCAAGAGTATTGAAAAATGTTGTTACACGTGGACATTTGTGATTGCAGTTTTCAACTCAAAAATCACCTCGCCTACGGTTCGGGCGTTAATTCCGCCTCGAATGCAATAACAAACATTCTCCACTTGTATCAAAATGTACTAACTCGGTTGAATGCTCACCATTCCTAATCCCAGGCATTCTATTGTCGGCAAATCTATAATCTCTCTATTTACCTAGCCAAGCCGAAATTAGCGATTTAGAACTTAAACCAAGTTTTAAATAAAATAACCATAGTTTTTTTGCCCGTTCTCTATTGGAGACTACGTACGTTGCTAATTTTGGAACGGGCATCAGCTTAAACTTTCTGACTGACTGACTGACTCTTACAGTAAGGTTTACCGCAGAATCGACGCGCATTGAAGCGTTAATCTAAAAGATAACATAAGAAATTCACCCATAACTTTTTTTTTAATAAAAATAAAATAAAATAACTCTACAACGTAATGCACATATTTTATCGAGATAAAAAAAAGACGCGCGAATTTGTGCGCGGTCGGTCACAAATAGGACTAACGGTGAATTTGCTAAGCAATCTTTTAGATTGACGCGCTTCTACTCTGCGCTAGTATGAATTAACCCTAATAGGTATTATACCTACTTCTCTCAATAATTACAGTAGGTACGTAGCCGTTAAATAAGCACAATATGGACATTTTTAACACAGTTTGTAACACACGTGAGTGACATAGATTTTTCTCAGTTAAAATTCACAGATGCACTTTAATTTGACTTTGCTGAGCAAACTTTGCGTTTCATACGAATATGAACCTTATTCTTAAGACGCAGATATATGCCAGTGACCTTGAGTGGTGAGCTTGCGTGTTCTGTACTGAGCTCACGCAACGCGTCGCACGTTCAGCCAGTAATCGGACTCGCCCATCAAGGTGCGGTGTCCCCAATTTGACGCATTATTAATTTATTATACATAAAAAAGGTGTTTTATTAAAATGCGTATACTAAAAGATCAATAATTAAATTATCTTTAAATTGGTGAAGGTTTCAGGAAAATACGCTTGGTAAATTTTGCACCTTTCTCAGTTTTTATTCGCGTTAGACATAACTTTACCAATTAATTTCGCTATGTAATATAAATATAATCTAAAATATTCACATACATATTATTGAGAAAATGCTCTAATTTATCATATATTTTTTTTCAATCATTAAAACTACTCTTTTATCTTCAGTATAAAATCATTAAAAGTCGGTTATCGTCCCCTTAAGCTATCAAATTATAATGTTCATATAAGTGAATATCAGTAGTTGTATGTTTTTTAAATAAATAAATGAGCAAGCGTTTAAGAGCCCTCTTTATACATTTTTATTACAAAATACGCGTAAATGCATGATTTCCTCGTTGAAATTTAATAATATTCTTTGGTTTGTATAAATAATAATTACTTGGTAAAAATAGATCGTTTTCTCTTCTAAAATATTAATAAAGCGATTTATTTAATTATTTATCAATAGTCGTTCTCCTGATGCATGTTTAGGCAAAAACTCATGGAGAGTTGATTTGAGAGCTCTAATTTGCAGATTCTGTTGAATATAATCCATCAAAATATTGTTTCTCATATTAGAATTAATATCCTATACATTTATAATATATAATAGAATACATTTTTGTTTTATGCCTTTTATAAAAATAAAAATCAATCAATCAATCAATCATTTATTTTGTTAAACATAGGTATGGTTACAGATAGTAGGTAAATTTCTTAAATATGTGCACTATATTTTGCCAATATATGGCGTACAAAATGAACATATACAAGCAATTTAATTAAGGGGGCATGCGAATAGATTACATTAATTATAAAAATAAAAATAAATAAAAATTTAAATATGTCAGTAAGGTAAAGAGATCATTACAATTTTAGATCAATAAACACATTCATTCATAATCAGTAAATTAAATCATAAGTGGCTAATTAGCAAGTCGGGATCATCATACCTCTGTCTATCAGTAGTAAACTCAGTGTTGGAGTAGTAACATCCATCTACAAGGAATTTAAACAAATACCTCCTAAAGGATCCCAAACACTCTTTATTTCTAATAGCTGCTGGTATTATATTTTTGGGGCCATAACTAGTACACTTTTGCCGAAAAATGCAGTTTTATGAGACGTAACAAGGATGGTATTCTGATAACGGCGAGAGCGCAGTTTTTCAAACAAATGTAGGTTTCAGTGAACAAACACTCCCATTTCATATATGTACATAGACGGTAGAGTGAGCAAAATAAGTTCCTTAAACAATGGTTTACAACAGACTATGAATCGATTGCAATTTGGTAAATAATGGTAATGAATGTATGTTAAACTAGAACGCATACACATCAATTCTATATGTGAGTATTTAAATATTGTAGTAAAATACTTTATGAAACAAATTCAGGAAGTAATGTCTACCCAAAGCATAAAAAACTATATTACTTTCAAACTACCTAATATAATTTCATGCTTTTTTTGTATGAATAGACTGTTTTATTATCTACAATTCCATTTGTGTTTTTTTTCTAATATTCATATTACGTCGTTACTAAAAATAAATATTCTAAAATTAATAGTTAATGGTGGCGCGGCGTGAGCCCGACGCGCATTTGTATGGCCAAGGTCAACGGCGATTATCTGACCCTTAATACGAATCATCATCATTCTCTTGCCCCTATCCCTATTTATTTGGGTTCAGTGCATCATGTATTTTTCACACTCCTTATTTGTTTATAAGGTTTATATTCAAATGAAACGCTAACTTTACTTATCAAAGTTCGTTTACCTTATTTGTTAACATCCGTCCTGCTAATAACTGATACGAGTCGACATTACGAAGAGCACGGTTTCACACCAACTAGTAATTATGCTGCTTTGTATGATGTGAGCCCTCGTACGGTTCGACGATTGCCTTATTGGTTAAGGCGACGATAACCGACTTTTAATGATTTTATACTGAAGATCACGTCTAAACGAGTTGTGTTAATGATTTGAAAAAAATATATGTTAAATTAGAGCATTTTCTCAATAACTTAATATGTGAATATTTTAGATTATATTTATATTACATAGTGAAATTAATTTGTAAAATTATGTCTAATGCGGATAAAAAACTGAGAATAGCGCAAAATCTACCAAGGGTATTTTTGTGAAACCTTCACCAATTTAAAGATAATTTAATTATTGATCTTTTAGTATAAGCGTTTTATTAAAATACCTTTTGGTTTGTGTATAATAAATAAATAATGCGTCAAATTGGGGACAGCGCTCCTTGATGGGCGAGTCCATGGTGGCTGAACGTACGACGCGTTGCGTGAGCTCAGTACAGAACACGCAAGCTAACCACTCAAGGTCACTGGCATATATCTCCGTCTTAATAAGGCACGCGGACTTTGATAAGTAAAGTTAGTCGGGTACAGTAATAGCTATTGCTTTTGGGAGTAGGCGGGTCTCGAGTCTCGAAAGGCTAATTGATATGAATGCTTTAAGTTTGAGTTAAGTTATAGGTATTAATAAAAGCAATAGTAATTTTGTTCTAGCCGAGGGAGGGTCGGAGGAGATGCCGGCGGCCACGGCGACGGACCCCAGCGCCGAGCAGAAGGAGCGGCTGATCGTGGCCGTCAAGAAGGAGGTCAAGCAGTTGATGGAAGAGGTAAATATCATTCATCTTTATAATACATTGTTAGGTAAGTTTTTATTATCTACACCTACAGGGTGTAACAAGACCCATCACATAGCCGATTATTTTTATGATTATATGTGATAATCATAAAATTAATGTACTTTAACAAAATATTGTAAAACATTTTTAAAAGAGTAACGGTGGATTTTTTTGCCCATTCTTCTCCATACGAAACTACCTTTTGGAAGGGGCAACTAGAATCAGTTCAAAAGTGCCTCTTAAGTGCCTATTTGAAATAAATAATTTGACTTTGACTTTGTTATCTACACATTCTGTACATCAAACTAAGTAACATTGACTAAAAAATATTGCTGGAAAAGGACTAATATTTTTGGTGTGAATAATTGCTGTTTACAGCAGCGCGAGCGCGCAATGTAACGCACGCAAAATGTTGTGCTTTTGTGTGCATGCGATACAAGAGTTCTGGGAGTATTTAAAGTTAAGTTATAACATTTAAAAATGAATTTTGAGAAAATTAGTCAAAACAAGTTGGAACTGTGACCTTCAATATAACCAGAAACTTTGGTCTAGCACAAACCAATTATCACAATGACGGGGAGTACAAGTGGCTCTCGGCTTCGTTAAGCGTTCTATAACATTCGTTATATCAGCCCGAAAATCTGGTCAAATGTAAAGCTGCGTCTACGCTAGGCGAGGCTAGCGGAGCACGAGGAACACAATTCGTCTAGTGTGGACCGACTTACAAGCCTCGAACGAGCGCGCTGCGAGCATTTCGTTCGTACTCGGCTGTGCTCCGCCAATTGTCGGTTTTTTGACGAACACAAAGGGATTTGCTTCGCGTTCGAGGACAGTGATCGTTGTAGGTTCGTTGTACGTCCACACTTGACGCCGCGAATGACGAAGCCGAGAACGGTCCGCTCGTGCTCGGCTCGCCTAGCGTAGACGCAGCTAAAGGATGTTGATTGAATATGAGTAGTATTCGTATTATTAGATGTCAGGAATGGGATGGGAAATATTTATAGACAGCGGTCGTCTATGCCGGTTACCTCTTGGTTTTTTCATAAAAAAATAAATGATACTGATTTTTTTATGAAAAAAAACCTAGAGGTCTTATAACACCATCATATACCATCATTACAATTGAATATTAATTTGTGAATGCTGTACCTTTTGTAGAGTATTACAGAAAACAAAAAAGTAAAGTAAAAAGTAAAAATCGTTTATTTAACATAAAAATTACAATATTGAGATAGCGTTGGTCCCAAACATGGACGTAGTCCCAAACTAGGCACAGCCTGTATATTGGGCACCATTATAAAGACATTTTAATGAAGAAAAAATTAAAGTCGAAATTTGTGACAGTTGAACTAGTTAGCCTCTACGAGACTGCAAAACTAAAATTACAATAATAAACTAATTCAGGTAGGAACACTAAAATCAATTCTTGTAAATAAAATTTAATCATACAAGATAAAACTTGGTAAAATTACAAAAAATTGCCAATGACATGACATAGATGTGAGTGGTAAAAGCTTGTAGACAGATTTGACACTAATGAAGGTCGACAAAGTCTTGAGTAAGCAGCTTTAAGTTACAGCTCCACGTTACAAAATAATTTCCCACAACCTTGGAAGAAAATTCAATCTTAAATAATTTTAACGTTCTAGAAACTAAGACTGTTTCAATAGTACTAGTTTATTTAACGTTAAGTAAAACCCTTTTGTTTTACTTATTATTCCAAGCCTTATATAATTTGGGGGTAAAAAATTATATTCTGTTGAGCTTGAACCTACAGACCTATATTTTAAAATGTTAATTTAAAGTTTTAAACTAATTCCATGATCATAGAGCAGTCAACGAAATATATTCAAAACTGCTAAAGGGTTAATTTCAGAATTAAATAACGTAGTTTTAGGGTTTCAATAAGTGACCTCACGTAGGCACTTTGCTAAATTAGCCCACAGATAGCAACAGTGAAAAAAACTGAAAAATACTTTTTCTTCCTATTTTAGAGGTATGAGGAACAGGGTGTAAAGTTCACTCATCCTCCATAGAAAAGGGAGGATCCTCCGACCAGACGGGTGTTGTGTCTGGTGGGCAACTGCCCGACGGTTGATGTCGGGATGTTGTATATATGCTAGTTGGGCGGTAAACTCTGCTTGCGCGATGCAGGATTTTGCGTGACGTCAGTGTGACGCGTAGTTCGCATGTGGCGATGTTGATGCCGCTACACTATGTTATATTAAGATATAATTTCCTCAGTCTAAATAATTTTCACAACTGGATACCAAATGATTCAGTTCTCAATTCTTTATTGCATTCCATATGTATTAATAGATGGTATAAAAAAGTAAAAGATCAATTTGGACCCCCTGTCGGGCACAGCAAAAATTAGGAGAGAGGAAGAGGTCTAAGTAACAATAAAATTCAAGCAATTCATTATTATTATAAATTATTGATAAAATTATGATATAATAACCATTACTCACCAGCAGGCTTAGCATTACGCTTTCTATTTCTAACTCTACTGTAAAATAGAAATCGCTAGTCTACCCTTCTCAGTAGAAAACTGTCAGTGTCAACTGTCTAAACGGAAACTTCATTTTTGTCTACTCTTCCGTCGAAAAAACGCTTCTCTACTGTTCTTATGCTAAGCCTGCAGCACTACCACAGATTACCAGATATTAAATCACTTTGTGTACTTACGCGCGCTAACTACCTACCGGACGCCGGGTCGCACGCGACCCATTTCTCAGTGGGTTGCCGACAGCCGCGAGGAGCGTACGTACGTATATATTTACGCGGTGGCCCGCAGCTACAAAGCAAAACTCACTTTACGCTTGTAAGGTACATTTTCGTTCGCAGCGTCTAGCGACTCGGCGGTATAGGCTATTATAGCAGTACTGTATTGAAAATTTTGTATGGAGTGATGTATCTGGTACACTGTGGCACTACTTCTATAGTTAAACCGTTCTAATTAAAACGTTGTTTAACTATTTGCAACAACTAAGGGACTGTCAACAGTCGCTCCAGCTAGGTTCCAGCGGCGAGGAGTCAATTTTTGTATAAGAGAAGCCGAATCGAAGCCGATTTTAACTTACTTTTTTCTAATAGTAAAAATTTAATATTTTACTTAAAAGTAAGTCTTTCCTTTACTGAATTTAACACCATCTATCGTCAAGTAGCAGAAACAAGACTCATAACTACACAGACAAAACTTTCATGTTTGTTATTTCAATTCATACATACATACATAAACTCACGCTATTTATCTATTTCAATTCAAAGCTATTAAAATAGGCGTTTTTGCTGTTTTAAAAATATACCTAGTTACACTACGGGTATTTAATTCACCATAACATTCATGTTATGGTGAATTAAATACCCGTAGTGTAACTAGGTATATTTTTTGGCAATAGTAGACACTATCGACGGTGTCATTTTTCATTAGCGGTAGAATTGTTGATGCGAACTTCTGAAGGGAAGCCTAGCGGCGAAAGCACCATATAACACGATTCCTACCGGCTTCGAATTAGTTACAAAATACTTGAGAACCTAGTAGGTTCTAAAGTATTTTGTAACTAATTCGATAGGCGACATGTTTCCAAGTAACACACTTGCTGGTTGACTTCCACAACCCAGTTACTGGCTAACACGATACCCCTTGGACCTAGGACTTTTGGGCTTCTGACTACCTGCAACTATTGTCAAATATCTACGAATGGCAGCCAACAACTTAACGTACTTTCCGAGGCACGGATATATAATGGACGATCACCCATCCACGAACTGGCTGCGGCAAGAGTTGATTAACCTTCAATTGACTCGTGCAGCTGTTATCATTTAGCCACGAGCTCCAAGTACTTACATACAAAATATCAATAGTTTCTCTTTATTACTTGTACTTTTACCATATTTATTAAATTTCTTGTCACCAACTGCCGACGTCCTTTGTTTATTAACAATATACGGGACATAGCGAACAAAATCGTAATCCGATACATTTGTCCTAGTGGGCAAAAGTCGCTCAGTCTAGTGTGGTACGCCTGCATGTCAAGTCGCATTCGTGTCCACAAAAGAAAAATATTTTCTAAGTAAATTTGCGGTTTACGATATTGCATAATTATCTCGTTATGGTAAAACGACTGGACCTAACATCAGTTTATTTAGATGGCGTCACTGAGAAATGGCATCACAGTTTTTCTATGACATTTCTTCGCGTAGCCTCTCTATAGTAGTATCTTAAATCTCTTTGATACTGAAATAAAGAGTTGAATTATTAATTCACTGGAGGAATCTAACAGGTGCTGGCTGTCACTTAGTTAAATATGATGGATATATTCATTGTATTTATTGTATTCTAGACTTTTACACTTATTATTAAACATTTATTTCACACTTACATAAATCGATTACATATTTTTAACCGACTTCCAAAAAGGAGGAGGAGGATATACTCCCGAGGTGGTCCCATTGCCACCAAATCAGAATCTGATGAGGGGATCCCATGGAAATCGAGGGAAACCCTCAAATTTTATATGCAAACCTATAGCGATTTGGGTATTTTTTATAGTAACTCGTGCATTGCTATCCGAAAGCACCATTTGGTGAAGTGGAACTGATGATGGAGACCACAGATGGCCACCGGAATAATAATGAGTACCTATTTAACGGGTTGCGATTAAGCAATTTATGCTCGTCACTATGCTTAATGGTGAGTGGCAGTTCTCCTGGTTCTTACCAGAAGAACTCCTCAACAATCAACGTCCCAGCATCGGGAAAGGCAATATTTTGTAAAAGGTGATGAGCAGTTAACATTAGGCTATAATAACTTAGATAAATTCAAAACTGCCCCACTAAAAAGTGAAAAATAAAAAACTTTTTACAAAAAAATAATAACCGACTACCAAACATAACACTACAAAGTGAAAAATAACTTTAATTTCGGAAGTCGGTGGCCAAAAACTCAAATACAGATCCAAAGACACCGACTTCCGAAATTAAAGTTATTTTTCACTTTGTAGTGTTATGTTTGGTAGTCGGTTATTATTTTTTTGTAAAAAGTTTTTAGTAAAAGAGGCGAAAGACATCATTTATTATAGCATTTTATTGGCTAAAGTAGACTCATGTTTCATGGGATATTGTTTAAAATGTTATAATAAAATTCCTCCCCATACATACTTCAACTGAATGAGATGAAATTCAAATCTTGTAAAAAACGCACATTATGCAAGCAGGCATATTTTAAGCTGGTGGATTACGAGTACATCGCTGATAGAAATGCTTGGAGCAATGCTGGTCCTGCTCCACAACCACAACTAATTGATTAACATTTGAAAATACTGTTGGAGCTGCTGAAGATTGATTGTGAGGCTATATTTTCATTGTATTTAAACCCAATCTCCTTTGTATTATATAATTGCATAGCACAGGTGTGAGTACTATGTGTACGGGTAATATGTCTTTCAATGACTTGAATGTGCCCTGGCAGCTGGGAGTATGTCATGCTCACTCAGATGTCTCGCGGATGGTGGCTCGTGTGTTGGATCATTTAGTTCCCTTCAAAATGGTTGAGCTAAATGGTGCTGATCCAGGCGTCATATTCGTAAACGGGCGTCGTCAGTTGGGACTGGTCATCTCTTAGCTGCCACTTGCTGCAGAATTGTTTTTTTTTTTAACTTTTTATCACGGATGCTTCTGACGTTTTGCATAGTTCTCACATGTATAATTTCAACATGAATGATGAACCAATACTTTGTATCAATATTTTAATTTAAAAGAGTGTCCGTGGAGTTTCTTGCCCATTCTTCTCCATAGGAACCTACTACTCTTTGGAATGGGCAACTAGCTTCATATTTTTAACTGAACGACTGCTTGACAATTCAAAAGTGCCTGTAAATGGTTTAATTGAAATAAATGCTTTGAGTTTGAGTTCGATTAAACTAAACGATCACTATTACAACAAATATGACCATTTTATTATACAAAGTGACAGCTAGCACATATCTGATTACTCCAGTGAACTTCCCAGTGAATTAATAATTCGACTATACAACCGAACCAACTGAAGGCAACCTTGAAAAAAATCTTTCGACTCCGCTTTCCGACGAATTCAGCTGAAAATTACTTTTCAATTTCAATAGGATTTTCTTCCTAAGCACTGATATCGGCATTAATTTGCGAGGCATTAATCTTTATTGATCGGGCTTTCGCAACTCTTGGTCCGTTTTTCAGTTCATTATTAAAAGCTCAGTCATTTAGAGCGAAATATGGAAATATTGAGTTTTTCTCCTATTAATATTGCCGACTTTTCATACAGTTTCAAGTGAATAGTGATTTACTCTGAAACTTGCTAATCCTCGGTAACGGTTCTTGGAACAGAGTTCGAGTGATCCAAATATTAAATTATGGGAACTGAAATGGCGGTTATAGTTGGAAACCATTTGCTCAAGGGAACTGTTTGATGGAAACATGGAAACTGTTGATCATTTCTTGGCATCGTAGGTACTACCTAGGATTCGTTTGTGAATTAGCAGAGTAGTGCATTATGTTTCATAAAATACTTTTCATATGTGGTTTTGTGGTTAGGAAACCACCAATTGGAACCGTGCACTTAGCTTTTGATGTTTCATAAGTGCGCATGTAAGGTGAATTTTGTGATATTTGATTTTGTTTTTTTATTTTGTGGTTAGATTGTGCTCGACTCCGGATTGGATCCAGTTTGAGTCATTAGATACTTCTTGAGATTGTAACGTAGGTGTTAGATATCTGCCAGGGTTGCGAGTTTGTCCGAAAGGGATACCGTGGCCCGAGCACACAGGGCAAATGAAGAACACGGGTTGGTTTTAGTCAGTAAAAGTCTGCCACGCCCTCCCGCTTCGCCCATAGCGGGAGAAGTTATTTGATAATTTCCCACCCCGAAAAAAAAAGAGGTGTTAGGTATAGTGGTTTTTTTAGTCCGTTAAGAAAATAAAAAGAAATAAAAAATGAAATATCATTGTTAAATGATTCTGGAAATCTTCTACACTTGTAAAGTTAAAGCAATTAATTGTTTAGTAAATTGACAACCAACTTAATTTGTCTATGTATTCAAATCATAACTGTCATTCTTCGACAGTTATTAGAAATGACTATAACACAGCCAATTGACGTAGTGTGTCAGCAGTGGCGTAGCTAGCATGGGTGACACCCGGTGCGAATTATTGAGTCACCCAAGAATAAAAACCAGCCTAATGCAACCACGCACAATGAAGGGTTCCGTAGTTGGAATGAATTTATCCCAAGAACAAACTTAACATTGTAGTTGAAAAACATGTTCTCCCATACATTCCAATTGCAAATGTAAGTTTGTCGACTATTACTCGTTTTCCTTTTAACTTCGTTATAAATATACTGCTGCCGTGACTTTTTCCTTTCCTTTTTTGCTTTGTTTAAATTATTTGCTTTGGAAAACTTGGTTACAATGGCTTCAAGCCTAAGTGGTTTATCGTTAAAAAACGTGGTAGTATGTTTAATAAAAAAAAATCACGGTTGGGTCCCCCCCCCTATCAGGTGGCCTCTGGTGCGTTTGCGAATTAATTTATTATACACAAAACAAAAGGTATTTTAATAAAACGCATATACTAAAAGATCAATAATTAAATTATCTTTAAATTGGTAAAGGTTTCAGAAAATTACGCTTGGTAGGTTTTGCGCCATTCTCAGTTTTTTATCCGCGTTAGACATAACTTTACAAATTAATTTAAGTATGTAATATAAACATAATCTAAAATATTCACATATTAAGTTATTGAGAAAATGCTCTTATTTAACATATTTTTTTTTTCAAATCATTAACACTACTTGTTTAGAAGTGATCTTTAGTATAAAATCATTAAAAGTCGGTTATCGTCCCCTTAACAGTACATAATTAAACTTGATGACTGTTATCCAGGCAGTTACGCGAAAATTCGTGCATGAAGAAAGTGGAGGCGTCACTACTCTCTGCGGCGCTGTCGAGTCGTGCCTCGGACAAGGCCTGAGACGCAGAGCCCTAGGACTCTTCAAGACAAGCTCCACTACTGCTCTGCTGCATAAGATTGCTAAGGTAAGTGCTTAGATAACTTGTGATATAAGATGAGAAAGAAAATTAGCAGAAAAGCCGCTATTTTTTTATTGCTTCGGATGCAGTCGACGGCAAGAAAAAAACCCTTGTTATGTCTATAATTTTGGACTTGCCCAATAGTGCTATACTTCAGCCTATTTAATAAAACCGAAGGGCGACAAGTGCCAGGCGATAATCTGAAATTTTTTGAAGTATCTTAGTTTTATTAAACAGCACCGTATTGACAAATATACAACAAAAATCAGCTGTTCCATACATTTTGTCGATTTAAGTGAACACAAGTGTAGGGAACAGTTGGTTTTTTTTTTCGCGATTTCAAGGTTGGTCCCATAGAAAAAGTTGTTCAAAATGATGAGTACCTACAATGACCCGTTTTCGGGTTTAGTATAAACAAAAACTATTGTGGTATAGATTTTTTGAAAAATATGTCGCATTGTCAGTTGTATTAATACCTTGGATTTACATCACGGTATTTATCTAACCCCGGCCGGCGGATTCAGACCTCGACACTGTTCGAATATCCAAATTAAGTTTAGAGAATAAAATTACTGAGCTACAGAATAAAATCAACATTGCCGGGTAGGCCTTTGCATTTGTCTGGACGTGACTGGCCACAATTCCGTTGGCTTCGACTAAAATTGAGAATTATGTCGTGTGTAGTACGTTCTACCTATTTGCTAAGTGGACTGGGATAATGGACGAAACGGAAAGGACGGGGGGGGACGTGAAGTGCCATCGAAGAAAGTTTCGAGAAGTTTCGTGCGTTTATATTATTTTGCGGTCACAGATAGACACGCACTATCCTCTCTTTCGCCGAGCGGCCTTAATAAGGCCGATGAGGCCGATTTCAATTATGCGGGATTCGCCAATCGGTCTGATTCAGTCCGACTGATTCAGTTCGTTCGTGGCGCACACCCATTTTCGCGCCAAATAGGCTGGTTCAGAAGAGGTTACCCTCTCATCTGTCAATTGACCTACTTTAGGCCGATGTCAATTATGCCGGATTCGCCATCCGATCTGGTTCAGACCGACTGATTCAGTTCGTATAGTGGCAAATCCACATTTCGCGCCAAAAAGTCGACACGAGATAGGATAAATACTTATTGTAGTTTCGTGCGTTTGCTCTGCTAAATTATAGCGTGTTTGGAAGATATCTTAATTTATTACTTAGTACTTTGGAATCGCAACCTCGTAAATCATAAACTACTACTACGTATTCACGGTCCATCTGGCTGTACGTCCCGCCAAGGTCACGAATGATGCACGACGAAAAACAGGCAGTGAATAGCTTCGACCAGTGTAAAAAGATTTTTACATTTCTATGGCTTCAACGTACGTTGATAATTATTATTAATTGCTTGCTGGATTTGCACGACCAAGTTTTGCATCAAGCGAGCGCCCGGGGACCACCACGGACGTCGCGTCACCGTGCAGATGGGCAGTGAATTACCGCGGACGTACGTCAGAGCGATCGTGTGTCGTGCGTGCTTGATTGTGCTGTACAGCAGATTCAGCATTTAGACTTTGTGTCACAAGCTGACTGCACGTTAAAATGGATATCAAAACAATTTCAAGATTTATTGAAAGATCTAAGTCCTAGGCCCGTATTTATAGAACTTTACTCAGAACTCAAGCATTACTTAAGAGAAAGAAGAAAAAAAAGAAAGAAATATTGTTTATTCTGCACAAACAAGACACACTTTACAAAAATAAAATAAATATTGACAAAATACACACTCTAATACAAAGTAGCCAAATTGCAATCATATTTTAAGACTATAATGTTTATACAGGCTGATTTTTTTTTAAGACTAGATTCAAGCCATTGGATTGGTTGAATTTAGTTTTAAGTAATGCTTGAGTACTGAGTAACGTTCTATAAATATGGGCCCTACACTTGTCTGTGGAGTGTCTCAAGTGCAAATCTATCACATTCAAATCTTCTTTTCAGGGTTCCGTACCAAAATGGTAAAAAGGAACCCTTATGGTGAGACTAAGTCTGTCTGTCTGTCTGTCACACCTGGATATCTCAAGAACTACTAATGCTATCAACTTGAAATTTAGAATAGTTTAAGATGAGCCCAACTATTTTGCAAGCAAGAAAGAAATTTAAAAAAATATATCTTTATTGCAAAAGGGACTGAAAGGGGGTCTTAAAAATTTGAAGTGGGGTATCATATGAAAGAGCGCTGTTTGCACATTCTCAAACATTTATTTTTTATTTTTTAAGCAGTATAGTTTCCGACTTTTGATGAAAAATGTAAAAAAAAATACCGTTCCCCCCCCTTATCTCCGAAGTTTGCAGACATAAAAATCTGAAATTATTCTATATGATAGAAGCTTATGTAAAGATTACAGGAAAATAAAACGATGTCTCTAAATAGCACGGTTTTTCAGAAATCATCAAAATCATATATTCGTACGGAAACCTCGGTGCGCGAGTCCGACTTGCTCTTGACCGGTTTTATTTTTTTCTAAGTGTCGCCCGTGTCACCTACAACAGGGGAAGAGCGCTGATGTCTGAAATACAGATATGTTATATCTACTTCGGACACAGATGTTCAATAGCAGATCATAGAATAAAGTGTAATATAGTGTATCACCTTAATATTTAAATGTCTTAGCTGTTTTTGAACAAAAAAAAAAATATTCTTATTCTTTCATGAAATTATTCACTTGAGTACTCTGCATGTTTATGATTAAAAAACATCCACAACCTCTTTTTATTTTTTTACACTCTGAAAACATTAGAACTCCCATTTTTCGGCGTTTTGATAAAACTGCTGGCATTTTAAATTAATAAAATATGAGCACTGCATGCAGCATCTAGCATGCTGGAAGCGCGTACGATAGTGTGTATGCTATGTCCAGCACCGCGGCCTTGAGCGGACGTACAGCGGGGATGGATCGTGAATAAGGCGCTTAACTTATACATGTCACACGGGGTATTTTTCGTTTGTTAAGGTGTGTCCAGACAGTGGTTGTGTGTGGTTGTGGTAAAAAAATATCCTATGTCATAACCCACCAAGCCATGGTTTATCTGTGTGCCATCGCATTGTCTGGGATTGATGACCTATGATTTTCTTAAAATGTGGTACCTACACATTTAAGATTATCCTCCTCTTATTAATAGACCCGGAAAAATGTATAAATAAATAGGTAAACAAATAAAAATAAAAAGTTTTTATTGTTTCTTAAACAATCGTTCCACAGCACAAAAATTTCGCACGCGGAAAAATTTATCGCAGAAGCCTGTCGTACCATTATTCCAAATTTATTAATAAAGGTTTAATTATACGGTACTGTTTGGTCCAAGGCTTCAATATAATGCCCCTACATCTTAATGAAAAACTCGTTTGAACCTACGAATAAACTGTGTTATTTAATCAAAAAATTATATCTGCGTCCTAAAATATTTTTTAATTTAGCAACAATTTCCTAGATGCCTCAGTTTCATCACTTGTTTTTTTTTTTGAACCTACATTGTTTTTGTACTTTTGGGCAAAGGCCTCCACTTTTGGCGTGATCTGTGGCCATGTTGGCCCCGCAAACATGATTAGATCTTCACACCACCTTCGCCAGCTAAATAAATAGCACCAAAAAATTCCTACAAACTAAAAGCAAAAATACCCAAATCTAAAATGGCGTCCAAAGCTAGACAAATGGCGTGGCTTTACCTGCGCTTTACGAAACGCTGCCGTGCTACCGTTTACAACTGTAATATAAACGAAAACGGTATCGTCGAGCGAACACCTCTATTTGTTTGCAAACGACTGTGTTTCATATCCGTACGTTTTATGCCTAAGTACTTTAAATCCGTTGAGTAGTAGGGAATGAAAAGCTTAATCACCTACATTTCAGTGCAATGTTTAGGCGACGATAACCGACTTTTAATGATTTTATACTGAAGATCACGTCTAAACGAGTAGTGTTAATGATTTGAAAAAAATATATGTTACATTAGAGCATTTTCTCAATAACTTAATATGTGAATATTTCAGATTAAGTTTATATTACATAGTGAAATTAATTTGTAAAGTTATGTCTAACGCGGATAAAAAACTGAGAATGGCGCAAAATCTACCAAGCTTATTTTTCTGAAACCTTCACCAATTTAAAGATAATTTAATTGTTGATCTTTTAGTATACGCGTTTTACTAAAATATCTTTTGGTTTGTGTTTTATAAATTAATAATGCGTCAAATTGTGGACAGCGCTCCTTGATGGGCGAGTCCTATTGCTGGCTGCACGTACGACGCGTCGCGTGAGCTCAGTACAGAACACGCAAGCTAACCACTCACGGTCACTGGCATATATCTCCGTCTTAATAGCACAGTGCAGGTGAATTGCTGCCATAATTATGAATCCAAATGATAAGCGCCAGCTATCGAGATTGGAATGAATTTGAAGATTGCTACCTACCGTTTCAAACCCCGATTGTAGACTAATGGTAAATATCAGATAATAATGACACAATTGATGTTGCCGGAAAAGCTACAAAACGAAAAACAGGTATAGATAACGATACTTGTAGGTACGAGAATAACGATGAAATTAAGGTTACTTTCGTCTGATGTAGACCCGCATTTTTGTTTTTTGGTGGGAAATTATCAAATAACCTCTCCCGCTCTGGGCGGAGCTGAGGGCGTGTCAGACACTTACTGACTAAAACCCACCCGTGTTCCTTCCGTTGCTTGTGTGCCAGGGCCGCGATATCCCTTTCGGACAAACTCGCAACCCTGGCAGGCATTGGCCCTGACGGACCCCGTCAGTTGGTGCTGACATCTCTTTGAGGCGCGCGTGGAACACAACGCGCCGTCGACCCGGGCCTGGTACTTATCGGACGGCGAGCAACCCATCGCTCACCGTCCGCAAGCCCGCGAGACCCGCATGACACAGCTCTTTCTAGATCTGGTATGATTGGTCATACTGTGGCAAGAATTGTTACCTATCTTAATTTTATGTATGAAGATTCTGCTGCTCATCTGCTTGGCTACTCTTTTTTCACTTTGACCATAAGAAACATAATTGTGCATTGACCACCTTAGACGCTGCTGATGCGTTTCTGCATATATTAAGTATACAATAATAGATTGTTGCACCGAGCGCAAAGTGAGTTATTAAAGCACGAGTGCATTAATTGGTGGAAGTTTACATGGTAATGTACATCATATATTTTTTTTAGTTTTATCATTCTCTTATTTTAGAAGTTACCCAAGGCCATGTAAATTCTTACCACTTTGGAAGTGTCTCTCGCGTAAACTATTCAGTTTTGAAAAAAATGATATTAGAAACCTCAATATCATTTTTGATGACCTATCCATAGATACCCCACGCGTTGGTTTGATGAAAAAAAATTTTTGAGTTTCAGTTCTAAGTATGGGGAACCCCCAAAATTTATTGTTTTTTTCTATTTTTGTATGAAAATCTTAATGCGGTTCTCAGAATACATCTACTTACCAAGTTTAAACAGTATAGTTCTTATAGTTTCGGAAAAAAGTGGCTGTGACATACGGACGGACAGACAGACAGACATGACGAATCCATAAGGGTTCCGTTTTTTGCCATTTGGCTACGGAACCCTAAAAAATAAAAACAGTGTAGAAATGTTGTATGAAATCTCATTTTTGCACTGTTTTTCAGTGCAGCAATGAGATTTCATTTTTCACTGTTTTGGTTCTAAGCAAAAAATACGTGCTTTATGATCGGTTTTGTAGTGATTAATGTTAACATTACTACGTAGTTAAAAGAAAAAATATTTGTAGGCCATTTCATGATAATTTTAATTTATTTATAGGTTCTAAGCAAAAAGTACATGCTTTGTGATCGGTTTTGTACTGATTAATGATAACATTACTACGTATGTACTTAGTTGAAAGAAAAATATATTTGTAGGCTATTTCATGATAATATTAATTAATTTATATTCCTACCAACAAACACGTGGACATGTGGTGGCAACATTACCATAACGAAACCACCATAATTCTTTGATATATAAATCATACTCCGATTTCCTGGCACATACATAATGTTACAAGACATTTCCTAAATGTCGGTACATTTTCGCATATTACTGGTACCAACAAACATTGTCCAGTATGCTCTCAGTGAGCACAGTATTAAATTAATTCAAAATGTTCGGCCGCGTGGCGCTTTCAGCGGGTTTCAGCGAGTTTCAGAGAAATTATCGGGCTTTCAGTTAGGTCTGCCATACCTCAACTTGATTATATTCTGCTAGACTAGAGAATAGACTGAAATGTCTGGCAGTGTGGTTTTGTAGAATTAAATTCGAACTTCTAATTACCTAATTTAGCGACGCGTTCCGTGTTGAAAACAGGGACCATTTTGGTTAGCCATTGAAAGGGTTATCGATAGGGTTTTTCTAAGCGGTTAAACAAAAACTCATGCGATATGGGTAACCCTTTTGAACGGCTTAAATTAAATTTTGGTTACCCGTTGAAAGGGTTTTCGACAAAAACCTATACGGTGTGGGTAACCCTTTTGAACGCCTTAGTTTTAAGCCATTCAAAATTACCCACACCGTATGGGTTTTTGATTAAGTGCTTAAAAAAACCCTGTCAAAAACCCTTTCCATTGAAAGGGTTTTCGATAGGGTTTTTGTAAAATGGTAACCAAAATGGTCCCTGGGTCTAATAGAGATAGAATTGGTCATGCTACGCGTGCTGGGCGGATATCGAAATAACACACTATATAACACATAATATTATGATTTTTTCATGTCACTGGGTTTCAAGTAGGTATAGAACCCATTGAATGGGTTGTCATGTAACCCTTTCACTGGGTTTCAAGTATAAAACCCATTCAATGGATTACATGTAACCCTTTCACTGGGTTTCTAGTATAAAACCCATTCAATGGTTGGGGTTACCCCTTCGAAAGGCTTATCTCTTAAAAAGAAAATAAATAATAAAATAATTCAAAATATCCGGCCGCGTGGCGCTTTCAGCGGGTTTCAGCGAGTTACAGAGAAATGGTCGGGTTTTCAGTTAGGGCTGCTATATCATTTGTTTTTTTTTTGTTTTCGGGGGTAAACCTTCAAAAGGCACCCGGGCTTTGGGGATAAAACCGGGGAGGTTGGGATTTGTACCTCACTAAAACCACCTCGGGGGTTACCGTCTGCACATGAAAGGGGGCACCGTTACCTCTCAAAAGACCGATCCGGAGCCCCCTCTGCGCAACGCCTGTTAGGGCACATCTCTGGGGAGACTGTAAAGGGGTCTCCCCGAAACCTAACTGTTCAGGTGTGCAAGGCAGCACCTGACCACTGAGCACCGTTTTCTCTGAGGTCACTCAGTAGACGGACAGATTCCCACTCTGAGCGCCCGTGATCCTAAATTCCCGCCTGCCTTAAAGGTTGCAGGCGGGGTTTCGTCGTGTTAATCGTTGAGGCGGTTTACACCCCGGTGCCTTCTTCTACGAGTGAGATCAGCCCTATCACGATCCAGCCCGGCAGCCTCCTTCTGAACCATCACGGTATCACAGAAGGAGGCAATTTCCCTCCAGTTCTCCGACTCCGCTAGAATAGACCCACTTACACTTGATTATATTCTGCTATAGAATAGACTGAAAATTCTGGCTAAGCCACCTGTCCCACCATGAGGAAGCGACTAGTTATCCAATGACTTTCGCTCAAGAAACGTACAAAAGATTACAGGTCTCGTGTAAGTAAAAGAGATGCATGTATTAATAGTTGTTCGCTGACTGTTCACACCACCGGCGAGTACTCGTTTGTCACAGCGACAAGAACTATATCAAAGAGATTACTCGCTCAGTGATGCTAGCTTGGCGGGCAGAACTTTCGCTGAGAGACTCATGCATACCAGCGAGAAACCGCTCGTCGTCGTCATGCACTCGCTCGTCGTTGCATGCCATCTCGTTTTTAGTTGCTAGCTCTATTCGCTTCTCCGTGGGACAGATGCCTAAGCGTAATAGGATTAAGTGTGTAGTTATGTGTCGAATTATGTTCGCATATTTTAATGAATTTAGCGACGCGTTCAGTGTTGAAACTTGATATGTAGCCAGTATTTTTTAGTAAGGCTAAATTGAGTAAAGCGTGTAAGGCTTAAAGCGGATTGGGTGAACTCTAATAGCGATGTAAAACGTTTTTGTGCTTTTAATTTGTGAAGGTTTGAATTTTTTCTTTACTGGATTTAAAAATATTGTATACTTATAAAACTTAACATTGTATTAAAAAATACCTATTTTCATTTTAAACTAATTTATAATTATACTAATTGTACTTCCATCTTTACATACCGAGATTCCTTCGTGCCATCGGAAAGCACGTTAAGCTGTTCGTCCCGGTGAGGTCCCGGCTGTCATTCTTGGATCTTTGATAGTCGTTACGGGTCTTTAGAACCCCGAAGTCTGACAACCGGTCTTACCAAGGGGTATCGTATTACCCATGCTGTTTATTAATATTAAGATATTAATGTACCATTTACTCACTTTTTTTGCATTCTATTCTTTTTTTTTTACAAAAAGTTACATGTCGTACAAGCAGAGCTGCTTTCAGTCACAGAGTCATTGAAGGTTATTAATTTCCCCATAATAATAAGTAAATACGAGAAATTAACTACCATATTAAAAATATAGAATAATATTGCAGAATACAGTCCCCTTTAATTTTTATAAGTAGCTTATTACGTTTATTGATATACGTTATGAATTTATAACTGAAAAGTTTTCAATATTTTATTATCAAGGTTACTAAAGACTTTGACGTAAATTTCCTCGAATTTCTTAGAATTTTGGAGTTTCCAAACGATTCTGAAGACGTAGAGAATGCCCAAGAAGGAGTATTGTACTTGACATTTATGTAAGTCGTAATATCAAAGTATCAAGTGGCCCATTCAGAATTTAATAAATAATTCCTTACATTAATAAATAATGTATTGGCTTTGAAGTACTACTATGAATAATGTTGACATATTATCACCATTATTACCAATAATGTTGTGATGTAACCTTTATAATATTTGCATGCTTATGATATTATAAGAAAAACATGTATGCTCTTAAAACACAATTTTTAAAACAACTTTATACACCATGTTTTATGCAAATAAATATTATTTATATTTAAACCAAACCTTGTTAAACAGTCCTTTCAAATTTATTTTAACTTCTGATTCTGATTATGCATCACTGTCAAAGTAACAATGATCTATAATGGCGTTGCAATAAGGTTGCTGGCGGGTTACAGCTTAGGTAGCAGTCAGAGGTAAAATAACTCTAAACGAATGTATTTCAATAATAAAATATTAAAATATTTCACTCAAATAGAATAAATTATTCACTTCTATGAGGAAAAACATAATAATTAAGATTAAGATAAGCTACGGTTTTGCTGGGTTAAAAACAAAATACAGTAAAAATTACAATTCAAACACTATTCAGAACATGCTGCTTTTAAAAGTTGGAAGTGATTTCGATTCCTTAATTACTTTAGGTAAAGAGTTATAGAGTAGAGCCCCCTCATTTGCCCCTCATATACAAAATAAGTATATACAACATTAGTTTTTGTTTATACTATACCTGAAAAGGGGTCATTGTACTCATCATTTTGAACAATTTTTCTATGGGACCAATCTTAAAATCGCTAAATAAAAATCTGTTGTTCCATACATTTTGTCGATTTAAGTGAACACAAATTTATGGAACAGCTGATTTTTTTCTCGCGATTTCGAGGTTCGTCCCATAGAAAAAAATATCAAAATGATGAGTACAATAACCCCTTTTCGGGTTTAGTATAAACAAAAACGAATGTTGTATATTTCAAAACGAAGAAAACAATAAAAATATCTCACGTGGTATATACTGGCCAGTCGCTTATCAAACAAAAAAGGACATCACTCATGGTTTGATTAAAACCTTTTTAGGGTTCCGTAGTCAACAAAGAACCCAAACCCCCCTTTGGGGTAGGCCTATGTCCAGCAGTGGACGTCTTTCTGCTGAAATGATGATGATGATGAGATATTAATTAAAGCATAATTTCGTGATTTAGCTGTATTTTATTGAATGACTTATAAGTAATCAACAACCGTAACCAAGCGACACGTATTTAGTCATGGGGAAAAAATATATCATCCCCACTTTATGTGCAAGGGAGGTAGCACGTAAAGTGGGGATGATATTTTTTTCTCGTCTATCCCCTGGTGTTGGGTATCGTTGGATAGGCCGTTCAAAAATATTGCGGGTCTGTGAAAACCATTTTTTCATTTAGGGAGCCGTTTGCGTAATAAAAGTTTGCGAATTAAGAAGCTTGCGTGTTCTGTACTGAGCTAACGCAACGTGTCGTACGCTCAGCCAGTAATAGGACTCGCCCATCAAGGAGCGCTGTCCCTAAATTGACGCATTATTAATTTATTATACACCAAACAAAAGGTATTTTAATAAAAAACGTATACTAAAAGATCAATAATTAAATTATCTTTAAATTGGTGAAGGTTACAGAAAAATTCGCTTGGTAGATTTTGCGCCATTCTCAGTTTTTAGGGTTCCGTACCAAAATGGTAAAAAGGAACCCTTATAGTGAGACTAAGTCTGTCTGTCACACCTGGATATCTCAAGAACTACTAATGCTATCAACTTGAAATTTAGAATAGTTGTAGATGACGTTTGCCCAACTATTTTGCAAGCAAGAAAGAAATTAAAAAAAATATATTTTTTGCAAAAGGGACTGAAAGGGGGTCTTAAAAATTTGAAGTGGTGTATCATATGAAAGAGTGCTGTTTGCACATTCTCAAACATTTATTTTTAAGCAGCATAGTTTCCGACTTTTGATGAAAAATTAAAAAAAAAATACCACTCCCCCCCCGCTTATCTCCGAGGTTTGCAGACATAAAAATCTGAAATTATTCTATATGATAGAAGCTTATGTAAAGATTACAGGAAAATAAAACGATGTCTCTAAATAGCACAGTTTTTCAAAAATCATCAACATCATATATTCGTACGGAACCCTCGGTGCGCGAGTCCGACTCGCTCTTGACCGGATTTTATCCGCGTTAGACATAACTTTACAAATTAATTTCACTATGTAATATAAACAAAATCTAAAATATTCACTTAAGGTGCTCATTTTTGTTACTCATGCCTCTGCCAGATAAATGGTTGTTTTTGGATATGTGAAAAAATTCACGGCACTAGACTATATAACGAAGTTAAAAGGAAAACTATCACATCTAAGTATGTTTTCCAAGTTAACGAGTAATAGTCGACTAATTTGCATTTGCAGTTGGAATTTATGGGAGAAATGATTTTCAACTACAATGTCAATTTTGTTCTTGGGATGATTGCACCCAAACTACGGAACTCTTCATCGTGCGTGGTCCGACACGTTGCCCAGTTTTTTCTCCACTAACAGCAGCTGGTAACATAGTACGTCACAGTCTCCCTGTTTTTATTTTAATAAAGTTTTCTAATAATCCTGTGCTGAGTTAATACCCTCCCCGAGGGACCAGACTAGTTAGATTTGTTTCTGTCGAGGGAGTCATGACCCGATAGCCGCAGATTGAAGTTCAGACGCAGTTGAAGACTTTTTGTGTAGTCTAGGGATGAGATGGATGATTTTGTGGATGAGAATAATGAGCTTATTATTATGGATATTAAAATGTATGGTGACGCGAATGAAGATGCGGAACCTAACGGGTTGAACATTAGACAGATTCGCAAATGCATCGTACAAACATAAACTTTGCCCCTAACATGCAAGATTCTACGATACTTATTGGTGAAATAAAAGTATCCTTTCAAATACTCGTAGTATGAAAGAATCCCACATTTGGATATGAAAGAAAATGTTTAGAAATTAAAAAGTAATGATTCACAAACATAAACTCACGCCTTGTTCCCCCATGGGGGTAGGCACAAACTATAGAACGCCACTTGCTACGCTCCTTACATACTCCTTTTGCTTCACCTACGTTCATACATCTAGTCATACCCGCACGCCGGTTGCGAGTACTACGCACCTGACCTTTTTGAAGAACATCACCAATTTGGTCACTATATGTCCTTCTAGGGCGACCCCTCCCGGCGTTTCCACCCCCTCTAAAAAGTAAAGATAATCCGCTGAATGCGGGAAGTGCGGGACTGGTCCTTTCGGTGATGCTTGGAGTTCTATGTCCAGCAGTAGACTTTCAGCTAATAGATGACGATTATGATGTTAAGGCTGTCAGAGACACGCGTAAATGAGTCGGTTGTAAGAGAGATTTTTACAACCCTAGCTTCAGTCCTCCCATCAGGCATTAAAACTAATTATACTGTCTAATTCGGCTAGTTTATCTTATTTCTAAGTCTTTGATTTCGTTTAGCGTTCTCCTGTCTTTGATTTTATTTCTGTTTCTGTTTGTAATGCCAATTTGGAAGAGAAATTCGTAATTGGTTGAAACAAATTAGGCTCGAAACGTCCTTGGACTGATTTATTTAGTAAAGGGAAAACGTTTCGTTCTCTCGTTTTTATTTTTCCTGGTACAGTTATTGGATTGTGGATATACATTCCTGAAAGCACATAACAAGAAGAAGAACTAGTTTTTTTGTTTGTCTTTGCTTAATAGAGTTGCGTCTATCATGATACGTAGGTAAATGTTGCTATATTTTTTCTTAATTAATATACAGCTATGTGTAGATTAGTTAAGAATAATATGTTGCTCATTCATGTCCTGACTTTCCAATTGTGGATACTTGCTTATTTTTACTGCAGAAGTTCTGCCAGCAACACATACGTGTTATTATCCATGTTGAGCATTCCTATAAACCTTGGAATAACCTGAAAACCATTTTCAAAAATAGCCTCACCTAATATTTTCTCATATAACACGGTTTGGGCGCGAGATGGATATTTAAATAGCTCTCAACTTCATGCAAAATCGTTTAGAGGTAGGTGGCATTTGCTTTTATTATGTTCCTTTTTAGGGTTCCGTACCAAAATGGTAAACAGGAACCCTTATGGTGAGACTAAGTCTGTCTGTCTGTCTGTCTGTCACACCTGAATATCTCAAGAACTACTAATGCTATCAACTTGAAATTCAGAATAGTTTTAGATGACGTTTGCCCAACTATTTTGCAAGCAAGAAAGAAATTAAAAAAAAAATATATTTTTTACGTACGGAACCCTCGGTGTGCGAGTCAGACTCGCTCTTGACCGTTTTTTTTTATGACAGAAAAACTAGCTTGAGAAAACAGAATGCTTTTAAAGAAGGTTTTGGTTTACTGTTAGATTTGCTTTTTTGAGTTTACTACTTTAGCACTGATACTTCTTTTCATGTACTGCGCTTCTGGCAATTTGCGGTTGCGAACACATGCTCAAGTTTGAAAGAAGAAATGGCAAAGATGGTAATCATGTTTTCGGGTTGACTCGTATAAAGTTTAATTAGTGTCTGTTAAAAATAATTCCTCGTTACTAAATTTAATTTACAAAGTCGTATTTCCAACTTGCTGTAGGTTACGTTTACGACGTTAAAATTAGGACGCTAACTCTGCCCAGATTTTTACAGCACAACCATTAAGTTTCATGCTGTTGAATGAAATCACATACTTTCCGTGAATGAAGAGAATCGTCCTAATCGTTTCCAGTCACGCACAAAAGGTCAGGCGTTAAATGGTTTATTCGAGTAGCCAAAACATAAGGTCTTTCTCACGCAATGTTCCAGCTGAATTTAGACTAAAGTGGCAAAACTATCGATCTAGCTGGTTCGCTTCGATTGAATTGTTACGTTGTTAGTAACTATGCATTAGTGTTATCACGGTGTATTATTCTAAGTTTATAGCAAGGTCTGTGGGTGGGAGAGCTCACGGAGACAGCTTGAAGATAATTTGATTAGATTAGGTTGTTCTGGATGTGTTTTGCAGTGGCATAGTTTGCAGGGGGATTACTTCGTCACGGTGTGTTGTGATTTGCTTTATAGCCAGGTCCGGTTCAAAGTGCTTCTCGGCGCCCGAAATGAAAAAACTGGCCAAATGCGTATCAGACCACGGACAATGAAGAGTTCCGTAGTTGGGGTGAATTTTCTTTTCAAGATTTCATTTTACCACTGTGTCGGCGTAATTAATATGTATACCCACGCCAAATTACAGCTTTCTAGTACTAAGAGTCTCTGAGCTAAGCCCCGGACAGACAGACTGACAGACGGTGTTGACTACGGAACCCTAAAACTTACCGCTTGGCAGGCGGGTTGACGATCGCAGTATGGTGTTAAAAAGCATAGATAACGCCGCTGCCCATTATCTAGTAAGTCCCTTAGTCGCCTTTTACAACACCCACGGGAAGAAATGGGATGGTGCTATTCTTTACGTCCGGCACCACACGGGGCTGCTACATAATCGTGTTATATTGGGGCGTGGATTTGTGCCCGGTTGATATCAGTAGGCTTCACCTCTTCCTTCTCTTTCGAGGAGTAGATGCCTGATATGGCATGGTGTATTATGTTATGTTACCATCGCGTTAGTACTTATGGGTATTAGTAACCAGTTCACTGCGATAGTCTGTTCTAGTTTGCTCACTATCCGTCATTACGTAGTCTTCCGTTTTAGGCTGTTATCAATAGTTCCAATGCCATGCATACTTATGTAAGTCAAGCTATTGTTCGGATCAAGGATACATTGATGTACTGGTTAGTGGGTGAAACGCATGTAAATAAAAGAGTAATGAATGTGAAATGTTATGTGAAATGTTAATGGATGGAGAGGGAGGGAAAGACCAAAGAAAAGATGGATAGGGGTGGATTTTATACCAATTATATCGTTTTTTTGTTAATGTGAGGACGTTGTAGGCTTAATAGACTGTAGATAAGTAGACCATTTTCTATTTTGTTAAGTACCTGGTACTTTTGACGGGCCTACGCTGTCCTCTCATACTTTGAAAATATTGTAAAAGCCAATTTTTTTTTTAAAGAGTAACCGTGGAGTTTTTTGCCGGCTCTTCTCCATAGGAAACGACCAATTGGAACCGTGCACCTAGCTTCTGACGTTTCATAAGTTCCCATATAGGCTTATGTGAAATAAAAATATTTTTGATTTGATTTGAATATGAAAGAAAAAGGAGTATGAGAAGGAGCTCGTGGCTAAATAATAACAGCGGCACGGGTTGATCTATCACGTTAAGCTACGCTTGCTGGGCTTGGGCCGTGGATGGGTGACCATCTTTAAATACCGAAATACCGTGCCTCGGAAAGCACGTTAAGCCGTTGGGTTTTTGACAATCGTTACGTTAATCGGTCGTCAGAAGCCCGAAAGTCTGACAACCAGTTTTACCAAGGGGTATCGTATTACCCAGTTAATGGATTGTGGAGATCAGATAGGCAGTCGCTCCATGTAAAATGCTGCATCTGGTTGGACTGGAAGCCGACCCCAACAAAGTTGGGAAAAGGCTGGGCAGATTGATGAAACGAACGACGGCTGCCACCAATCAAATTAAAATTATTTAAGAAAAATGTATACTGCATGTCACCTAATACTTTTCAAGACTTACCGCTGACAAAGTTTAAAAGAATGCTTTTTAAACTATTACGTACTATTTAAAAGATATTATACCATTAAGGACTATTTAGAAGACAAATCAATAGAATCTGTAATTTGTAAGTTGGATTAATTGACGTCGCTGATTGTGAATACATTTGCACGCCATGTTATGGCAGGATATGCTGAAACAAATTTATTGTAACACCCTATTACCATATTCTAGCAGATAAATATTTTTGATTGATTGATTGAAAGAAAAACGAGTGAACAGGAGTGACTGCTGACAGGGGAAAATGGAAGAAATAATGTGTTGTGCCGCCCACGAGGGACATGGAACAATTAATGATGTTAAACTGTAGTTTAGTGGTAAGTTTTTGGGGTTTACTTTAAATAGCAACTATCACTGTACTACTCTCTCTCTCTCAGCTTAGCCTTATCCTATTTCATTAGGGGTCGCCTCTCCTCATCATTCTTCGTCAGACGTGTCTGCTCTGGGTCGTCGAGAGATCTACTTGAGCTGTCATCAGTAATCTTACTAGTCATCATTCATCATCATTTCAGCCGAAAGACGTCCACTGCTGGATATAGGCCTCCCCCAAAGAGGGGGTTTGCCATAATCGCCACGCTTACAGGCGAATTGGCGAGCAGTATGGTGTTAAAATGCAAAGAGAACGCTGCTGCCCATTCTCTTGTAAGTCCCTTAGTCGCCTTTTACGACACCCATGGGAAGAAATAGGGCAGTGCTATTCTTTACGTCTGGCACCACACAGACGCGAGAGATCTTACTAGTATGGTGTAGTAATGTATTTATTAGAATAGAGTAGGCCACGTCTATTCTATCAAGAACATCACGAGAATTGACAACATCGTTTTCAGTAACGAATTATAATGGCTACCTAAGCTGATTAATAAATTATTATGACGATAGGATCGTCCCTTGTCGATCGTCCTCCTTGTCTGTGTGGTGCCGGACGTAAAGAATGGCACCGCCCTATTTCTTCCCGTGGGTGTCGTAAAAGGCGACTAAGGGACTTACTAGAGAATGGGCAGCAGCGTTCTCTATGCATTTTAACACCATACTGCGATCGCCAACCCGCCTGCCAAGCGTGGCGATTATGGTAAACACCCCCTTTGTGGGAGGCCTATGTCCACCAGTTGACGTCGTTCAGCTGAAATTATGAAGATGATGAGGATCGTCCCTCATAAAACATGGGATTACATAACTGGTGAATTGTGGGTGTACTATTGATATACCTCTGTCTAACCTTTTTGGGTAATGGGCGTGATTATATTTTTGTAATATCCCTAAATGTTATTAATTAAATTATTTAGCCTTGATAGTTATTTTTTGCACACTTGCTCGGGAAGTGCCCTTAAATACTCGTACAATATTGGATTCTCATTAAGCATTGTTTGCACGTAGTTTCACAAGCTCCTAGTTTAAACCGATGAACGTTCTGCGGTAAACTCGGTTCTGTTCGCTTCATCTCAGTCTCAGTGGATATTAAATATTAACTGATATAGATCTATTTGAAGTTCTGGTGTATTGGCATATTTGGAAGAGCGGTTGATACATCGTATGTTTGTGTATCTGTTACCGGCCAAACCCGATTTCAGGACAAACTAGTTTAGCCTAGGCTAAACTAGTTCTTCCTATACGTGATAGGATTAACTAGTATAGCCTAGGCTAAACTAGTTTGTCCTAAGCCCGATAGGATAAACCAGTTTAGCCTAGGTCGAATCGGACATAAAACCTATTTAGTCTAATATGATAAACGTGCAAGCAAGCATACAGCAGGCATGTTTTCTGTCACGGCTCCGGCGCTGCAGGGCTCCAGCGGTCCCATGCGAGCTTATCGTCACAGATGTGTTTCACGCTCACCACCGAGGCTTCGGCTCTGCCGGCCAGCCTCAGCCGCGGTGGGAAGCGTTGAAACCACCTGCTCCTCAGCTCGCGGGCCACCTCGCCCCTACGCGCCTACGCGATTTTAAATAACACTCTAGGGGTAGGGCAGACAAGACTACGTGGAGTCGGTTTTGCTGCGATTCGTTTCGGTCACGCCGCTCCCGCAGCACGCTCAATCAGATTTCAGATTAGAACGTACCAGTTTATCCTAAAGCATGTAAATTCTAACTAGGATAAACCGATTCGACCTAGGCTAAACTAGTTTGTCCTAATCCCGATAGGATAAACCGATAAAAGGCTAAACTGGTTTATCCTATCGGGCTTAGGACAAACTAGTTTAGCCTAGGCTATACTAGTTAATACTATCGCGTATAGGAAGAACTAGTTTAGCCTAGGCTAAACTAGTTTGTCCTGAAATCGGGTTTGGCCGGTAACATATCTAATAACTAAGTAATACTTTCTTCCCCCCGTTTCTTATCCCCACAATTAATTGTAATAGGCTAGTTTATTTTTTTATTTTGTTTATTTTTTTACAAAAGTGCACATTACTAATTTGTAAGTACCTAACTATTACATCCATAATGGACTTATGGATGACCCCTGTAACACAGGTTTTACTAGCATGTTCATGTGTCACTTTTGTTCAGAAATAAGTTCTGGTTCATCGTACAAAAACTGACATATGAATCGCGACGATCGCGTATTCGCGCGACGATCGCTTTTTAAATATGACGTGGCCTGACGCTTATTTGCTTTTTTTTTCTTATTAACGCGTATACGCGCGTTGACGTCGCGGAAATATCGTGTGCAAAGGCCTTTAGGGATACCTATGTCAAAGCAGCTTATAATAATGAGGAGTTTACTTAAGAAAAAAAGAGCCGCTTTAAATAACATCTGTACGGTTTAATTTAATACATCTATACGGTTTAATTTAATACATCTATACGGTTTCTCGTTTTCTTTTTATGAAGATATTTTAATTTCATTGAACGTTTTTATTTATTGATTTACTATAAATTTTCTAAAATAGCATTTTGGAGCAACCTGTACTTAAAAAACTGTAGCGCAGAGGTCATTTGCCGGGGTCACGGATCATAACATCGCATCAATGAAATTAAAACGAATAACGTGCGTAGGCGAATTGAAGGAAAGAGAGAGCTTTAATAAGTAGTTTGTTTGAAAATTTTATGTTTTCAATGTAAGAAATGTCGCCATTGTAGCGGCACGATGTATTATAAGTAGAGATCGGATATTCGGATGCATATTCACCTAAAGTTTGAGAGTTGACTAGTATGGAGTGCGCTTCGGTACGGGAAAAAGTGTCGGTTTCCAGGACTGACAATTCTTGCCTAGTTCTAAATAGATAAGAAATATTTGTTATACTTAGGAATACAAAATTGTATACCTACACACTGTTATGAATAAAAATATATTTTAAGAAGCCGTTTCCATACTTTGTATCCTTTGCCGGGAAAAAACGTACTTTAGGTAAATATGCATCCGAATATCCGATCTCTAATTATAAGGTATGCGCTGACATAGTCGAGTGTACGCGTTGACAAAACATGCTTGGTTGTGGCGACTGTTTTTTTGCTTAATTGACCGAGCGAGCGAAGCGTCCCTGCTTCAAGTCGCAAAAACTTTCCTCTGTTACTTTGTTGGTTCTCTACAGGTCGTTTTTTACAACCGAATTCAACCGATCTAGACGGAACTTGGTATACAGGTTTCACGACTTAATTTTTTTTTTCGTCGGGTACTTTTGACTGGGGGGGTACTTTCTCCAAAAAGGGGCAAAAAGGGGGCTACTGGATATCTCCGCCTTATTAGATCCGATTTCGATGGTGCTCTTTTTTATTTGAAAGGTAAAAACTTTAAGTTGGTCTCATAGAAGAATTTGGTGAAGATTTGATGAGGATCTTCGGCGTGATGAGCAGAATAGCTCCTCAAATTGCAGTAAATTGGTCACTTTTAGATTTGTACCAGTGGAATCGGCCCTTTATCTACTAGGTAGGGATTGATGTAGCACCTGGGACCACCTTCTCATCACAAGACTAGGCTGCAGCGTTACCTTTTCCAATTATTTTGGGATGAATTTATCCGAAAAACAAACTTAACATTGTAGTTGAAAAATATGTTCTCCCATACATCGATATACGCCACGGTCAATTTTCCAACTGCAAATGTAAGTTTGTACTCGTAAAAAAGTATTTTTTTATGTGATAAAACTACCAATTTACAATTTTCGGACTTTTTCTTTTACTTAATTGTGATGTGAGACCTTGCTTCTTGCCAAATTTCATGATTCTAGGTCAACGGGACGTACCCTTTAGGTTTTGATTTATTTGCGAGTATCAAAATATATCGCTTAAATCGCCGTATTTTTTTATTGCGTTGACATAGGTTTCTAAGCTAAGAAAACTAACGAAGAGCAGTGGTGGCCCAGTAAGAGCAGTGGTGGCCCAGTGGTAACGGCCGCGACTTACGAGTTGTAGAACCAAAAATTCGAAGACCTGTGACATCTACCAACCCGCACTGGGCCCGCGTGGTGGATTACGGCCCACTCCCTCTCACAGAGAGGAGGCCTGTGTCCCAGCAGAGGGAACATTATAGGCTGATTATGTATGTATATTATGTAGGTAGAAGCTTAATTTTTTTAGAGCACCATGGGACTGTAGACTTACGTATTTGATATTAATTTCAACTTGATACCTCCATGCATTCCTGAATTTTTGAAAAAGGGTCTTGACAGACTGACAGACAGACAGACAACGAAGTGATCCTATAAGGGTTCCGTTTTTTTCTTTTGAGGCACGGAACCCTAAAAACGAACTTAAAGCCGTTTATTTCACCTAGCAAACGCAACGAGCCACTACAACCCTGAGAGGATCCCTCTATCCCTCTATTTTACCGGCTAATCAATACGGCTCGGCACCCAAGTCGATACACAAACACGCTAACGTCAAAGTATACAGCCGAGGTAACGCGCGGTATTTGTTCAGGTACGCGATGAGATGGGGTCTGAGAGGGAATGGGGAAAATAAATAAGGGTAGGGAAAATGGGTTTACAGCTTTCTGTGTAATTGCGTGCTAAGAAAGCGGTTTGGTACCTTAACAGTTCTATTTTTTCGGTTTGGATGTAATCAACTGTTAATGTCAACTTTTTTAAACTACATCATTTATGCACTTGAATAAAATGTATTTTAAACGACTTCCAAAAAAGAGGAAGTTCTCAATTCGGCGGTAAGTATGTTTTTTTTTTGTATGTTTGCGCGATTACTCCGTCAATTATGGACCGATTTTTAAAATTCTGTTTTTGTTTGAAAGGGTATACTCCCGAGAGGGTATAGTCCCATTGCCACCAAATCAGAATCTAATGAGGGGATCCCATGGAAATCGAGGGAACCCCTCAAATTTTAAAGGCAAACCTATAGCGATTTGGGTATTTTTTATAGTAACTCGTGCATTTGCTCTCGGAAAGCACCATTTGGTGAAGTGGAACTGATGATGGAGACCACAGATGGCCACCGGAACAATATAATAATGAGTTCCTATTTAACGGGTTGCGATTAAGCAATTTATGCTCGTCACTATGCATATAGTGAGTGGCAGTTCTCCTGGTTCTTACCAGGAGAACTCCTCAACAATCAACGTCCCAGCATCGGGAAAAGCAATATTTTGTAAAAGATGATGAGCAGTTAACATTAGGCTATTGTAACTTAGATAAATACAAAACTGACCCACTCAAAAGTGAAAAATAAAAACTTTTTCCAAAAAAATTATAACCGACTACCAAAAATACCGACTTCCGAAATTAAAGTTATTTTTCACTTTGTAGTGTTATTTTTGCGTTTATTATTCAAGCGTATGACACTCGTGGACTGCACCTGAAAATCAGCGTCAGTTGATATCTTAGACAAAGAAATGACGAAAACGGCGGGTTGCTCCATTTCATTCTCAGAAGAAAGGGATATAGTATTAAGTTATTATACGTAAAGGAAAAGGACAAAACTATACTATTTCCATCTGTCAGTGCGTGTCAGTATTTTCAAGGTCAGCGACATATGTAGAGCAGCTGTGTACTTTCATGGCGTTTTTGTGAAATTGTGAAGTTTATATTGGCACTTTTCTACATCATATAATCATCAATTTGCTGATTTGTTTTTGTTTTAAAACCCAGTGTTATGGGTTAGGTTTATGGTATCATTGGGTCCTATATACATTTATGGATATGTATATACCTAATATGCTGTCTCATCTGGCCACGCTACCCGAACCTCTATAGTTTTATTACTCTAACGGTGATCAGTTTGAGTTGTCATCTGACATTATGCTGAGCTGTGGCCCTTTTGGCATAAGCATGGTTTTTTTTCTGTTTTTTTTTTTGGTAGTTTTCAGATGTTTTTTGTTCTAAGGCCAATTACTTAACGCATTTGTCTTTGTTTTTAAATTATAATGTTTTTAGAGATGATTGTTTTTAATTATCTGTTTTTTTAAATAGCGGCTATCCTATTTCTTGCTCAACTTAAGAGAAGCTATTCTACTGGGGAAAATGGGTATCACTTGTGACTTTTGATCTATTGTTTAATTTTGAAAAATGTTTTAGCTTTACATCATCATCAGTTTTGGGTTATACATTGACTTAATTAAGCACACATTTTTTTTTTACTAACCTACGCTGTCCCAAAAGTTGGGCAAAAGCTTCCCTCAACTCCTTCCATCTTTCGAGAGCCCGCGTGTCCTTCCAGTTTTGACGGAACCTATCCAGTTCGTCCCGTCATCTCCTACGTGGTCTGCCGCGACCGTGTCGTTGGTGCCCCGTCTCAGGGCACCAATTTTGTGCCATTTGGGCCCACAGTTTGTTTGGCATGCGGCATACATGTCGTGCCAGTCCCATTTAATTAAGTTGGGCAGCCTTTTATGCCACGTCAGCTATCTTTATTTTGAACTTTTAAAATGTATGTATTTAAATTATATATTCATTTGATTATGGCATATTCCAGAAACGGTTTGGTGCAAGTTATATTTACTTTGTGTAGTTCCGTAAAGGAATTTACTTTCAAATTCCCAGTACGACTGCCGCCAGTACGCTGCTGCAAGTTGTCAAAGAACTCAGTAGTTCTATAATGATCAGAGAAATATGAAGTTTCCGAATTCCTTGCTTTAAAAGTTGGAGAATTTAATAAGGATGGAAACTTTGAATAAGTTCGGGTGCGTGTTTGTATAGAATGGCAGAATATTTATCACTAAGACCCACTACTTCTATCGTACGTTTTCAATAAGTTTTGATGTTCGATTTTTTACGTTCAGAAGTGCCTATTTTAAATAAATTATTGGACTTTGACTTTTTACAGTAGGATAACGGAAAGGTTAACTATATTTCAAACCCCTACAGTTCGTTTTCCCGCAGACCTATAAGACCTTTTCAAACTGTCATTTTCATTTTGCATCGTGTTAGCCGAAAATAATAAATAATAAGTTTCATGCACTGTTCACGTGAAACAGGGGGATGCGCTAAGTAAGCCCACGAAATAAAAATTTTCATTAGTTTTTTGCAATTAGCAGGTCTGTGTCTGGTTGTATTTTGACACTGATAGCACACCTCCGCGACGAAACCATAGCAGCGAAACCGTAGTAAACTACAACAGAACGTATTTAGAATTTTCTGAAATATCCAGGGAGAATTTTTGTTGCCACATTTTTCATTTATTTGAATCCAGGAGACCTTAAAGAAACCCTTGATTAGCCGCGGGCACAGCTCGCAAAGTATTAACAACGTAAGTACCTACCGTGCAGCGGCGAGGTGTCTATTTTTGTATAAGAGAAGCCGAAGCAAAGCCGATTTTAACTTACTTTCTTATCAGTAAAGTAAAAATTAATTAATTTACTAAAAGTAAGTCTTTCGTTTCCTGAATTTAACACCATCTATCGTCAAGTAGCAGAACCAACAAGACGCATCACTACACAGACAAAACTTTCTTGTTTGTTATTTCAATTCAAAGCTAATAAAATAGGCGTTTTTGATGTTTGAATGATAAGGTGAATTAAACACCCCTATTGATTGTTTCATTTTTCAATAGCGGTAGAATTGTTGATGCGAATTGCCGAAGGGAAGCCGGTAGGAATCGTGTTATAAGGTGCTTTCGCCACGGCTACCGTGTTCTGCGGTAAAGAGTGTTAAAATTAATTAAATGTGGTCTCATTAGCACTCGCTGCCATGTTCGTTGGCTTTGGGACTGAGACCGTAACTGGTATGATAATTAAGACGAAAAGTGTAGCATTGGAGATGGTTATTTTGAGCTTAGTAGGTACGTCCGGCGTGTGGTTTTTGTGAGTAAGGAACCTCAACAACCCCTAGCTTGAGGATGTATCTAACTATGAAATTGGCGTTTTTTTCTCACAAATATAGAACCTCGTCACTTCTATGATTTAAAATATTATTAAATAGCTTGTTATTATATCAAATAATGATCATCATTGACAACTACCAATAGTAAAAAAACCTTATTACTTATAGTTTTCTAAACATAAAAAATACCTTAAAAATGACTCCTCATTTTGTTAGCAGAAATTACCACTATTTGTTTTAACTTAGCCAAAACGTATATAAGTCGCTTAATCTAAGTGGCATATTACGATGGCTTAGTTTTTAAACATTATTGCATAACAGTCAAACATTAGTGTTCATGGTCGTTATATAAATTAAGAAGATGTTAGTATGAAATATGCAACTTCTTTAAAATTCTCCATACAAAACGCTGATTTCATAGGTACCTATTATAATCACGACCAACGACGAAACATTTGGTAGACAGAATTCTTTGACGATAAGTAACCTTGACAATGAAATTCATACCAGACTTAATACTCAGCACCTATAATTTTGACTTACTAGATACCTATGGTATGTTGATTCATGATTATTAAGGCTTCTACATACCAGCGCGACTTGTCGCGCGACGCGACACGGCACAAAGGCCCCGCGTGTCGCGGGACGAGCGGTGCCTTTGTGTCGCGTCGCGTCGCGCGACAAGTCGCCCCGGTATGTAGAAGCCTTTATTGTTACCGCTGTTGTTTTATTTGTTTCAATCTTATTTTAATTTATGAATGGAAATAATGACAAATTAATTGTGCTTACCCTATCTTATATTATACAGTTACTTATTTAAATAAGAAATGATGGACATCTAAAAAACATGTTTAAGTAAATTAGTATTTTTGTTTAAGCACAGTGGTTTTAAATCTTTTAATATTGTGACTCTGTAGCACATTCATCATCATCATCATTTCAGCCGAAAGACTCCACTGCTGGACATAGGCCTTCCCCAAAGGGGGGGGGGGGGTTTGCCATAATCGCCACGCTTGGCAAGTGGGTTGAAGATCGCAGTATGGTGTTAAAATGAATAGAGAACGCTGCTGCCCATTCTCTCGTAAGTCCCTTAGTCGCCTTTTACGACATCCACGGGAAGAAATAGGATGGTGCTATTCTTTACGTCCGGCACCACACGGTACCTGTAGCACATTAAACTATTTATATTGCTGTGCCCTCGCAGGGTTCATGATGAAACCTAATATAAACGTGTAAAAACTTGTAAACTTCATGGAAGCATAAAAAGATGATTTCGATTATGAAGACTTCAATTTGCGCATCAATTTGTATCAAAAATAAATTTAAATTACAATTGATCGTTTCGGGGATCCTTTACGAACATGGTATTCTCGAATAATATAAAATAACATTTCGATTATACGAGTAGCCAACTTCAAAAAACATTCTCAATTTGATGACCTTCGGCGATAGGGAATCACTGAATCACTTCAATAGATACAATTACATCAATAAGGCACCGAATTTTACTCTCCATTGGATCAAAGCCAACTTCCAAAACTGTTTAACCTATATCGTTATCTATTCTACATACAAACATAACATCACGCCTGTATTCCATGAAGGGATGGGCAGAGGTGTATCCACAGTACACCCACATTTAGCCAGTTATGTTTAAGACGGAGATATATGCCAGTGACCTTGAGTGGTTAGCTTGCGTGTTCTGTACTGAGCTCACGCAACACGTCGTACGTTCAGCCAGTAATAGGACTCGCCCATCAAGGAGCGCTGTCCCCAATTTGACGCATTATTAATTTATTATACACAAACCAAAAGGTATTTTAATAAAAAGCGTATACTAAAATATCAATAGTTAAATTATCTTTAAATTGGTGAAGGTTTCAGAAAAATACGCTTCGTAGATTTTGCGCCATTCTCAGTTTTTTATCCGCATTAGATATAACTTTACAAATTAATTTCACTATGTAATATAAACATAATCTAAAATATTCACATATTAAGTTAAGTTATCATAAGTTATTCAAAAAATGCTCTAATTTAATATATATTTTTTTCAAATCATTAACACTACTCGTTTAGACGTGATCTTCAGTATATAATCATTAAAGTCGGTTATCGTCGCCTTAAGTCCCATGTAACAGGGGGCGAGCCAATTGCCATCAACCGGGCACAAATCCGGAATCCGCGCTGCTACTGAGAAATTCCTGATGGAAAAACCCAATAACACTGCTCGACCTGGGAATCGAACCCAGGACCAGCAGTAGCGCTTGCGACCAATAGACCAACGAGGCAGTCCACATTACCTCATCATTTCAGCCAAAAGATGTCCACTGCTGGACATAGGCCACCCCTAAAGGGGGGTTTGCCTTAATCACCACGCTTTACAGGTGGGTTGGCGATCGCAGTATAGTGTTAAAATGCATAGAGAACGCTGCTGGGCATTCCCTAGAAAGTCCCTTAGTCGCCTTTTACGACACCCACACGGGAAGAAATGGGATGGTGCTATTCTTTACGTCCGGCACAAAACGGACAACACCACCAATTCCCACCACATTACCTATTCTATTTAAATGAACAGCGTATAAACTGTCATCCAACTATGCTGGTACAGACTGGTTAGCAAATGCATAGAAAGCGTAGTCTGTTTTCCAACTACTACTGTGTACGAACTACTATCTCCCATCTAGACCGACATTGTAACAATAGATGGAATAACAAAGTGCTAACAAGCGACTATCGAAGTGTCGCCACAGAATATCAACTAGTAGTGAGAAGTAGAAGGCTGGCGACGAAGGACGCTTGAATGTTTTGTGATACGGACGTAAACGTGAGAGCAACGAAGTGTTTAGCATAAGCAGCATAGGGGGGGGGGGGTGCTATAATCGCCACGCTTGGCTGGCAGGCAGGTTGGCAATCGCAGTAGGTATGGTGTTAAAATGCATAGAGAATGCTGCTGCCATACCCCTTAGTCGCCTTATACGACACCTACGTGTAGAAATGGGAAAACAAGCAACGAAGTGTTTGTTTTTAAGTAATATATCCATTATTTATATAATGGAAATATTATGCGTTACGAACATACTGTTATTGACTGCGTATCTAAATGGTATGTGCTACTAATGTGTATGTTATTTGCGTGAATTCCTGACAGACAACGCACAGCCAAAACTGCTGGGTCTCGACGCATGAAATTTGGCATGAGAGCTCCTTTTTTAACCAAAGTGCGCACTGAGGACTTAATGTATGGAAGTTCGTAAATTGACAATGGTCCATCGGGCACATGACTTGTAAATGTTATAACTAAACTCCATTTGAAATAAGATTAGAGATATAAATAAACTTTTTTACAGTCTGTTCAATCGAAGTTGACTTCTATTCCGTAGGCATAATGATGGCGTTAAAAGCAAAAACGTGGTTACAATACCAACTGTTTATTACAGCTGCCGTTTGTCATGCCACCAACGCAAAAGAAGTCAAAATCGGTTGAACGGACTGTAAAAAAGGTGTTTTTAAATGTCTAATCTTATTTCAAATGGAGTATAGTAATTCTGCGAACAGTAGACCCCGCGAGCACAAACTTTGTTGCATTCTGCTCATCACGTCGAAGATCCTCATCAAATCTTCATCAAATTTCTATAAGACCAACTTAAAGTTATTACCTTTCAAATAAAAAAAGAACCATCAAAACCGGATCTCATAAGGTGGATATATTCAGTAGCCCCCTTTTTGCCCCTTTCTAGAGGCAGTATCCCTCCAATAAAAAATTATCTGATGATAGAAAAAAATATACAAAGTCGTAAAACCTGTATACCAACTTTCGTCTAGATCGGTTGTAAAATAACGACCTGTAGAGGAGTACCAAAAACTGATACAGGATAGCAAATATTGCCAGACTTAAAGCAGAGACGATTCGCTCGCTTAGCTCGCTCAGCCGATTATGCTATGAAAGTGTAAGTCATGTGCTACGAACTTCCATGTATGCCCTACGAAAATATCGTAGCGTTGTAGCAGCTACGTCATTGGGAAAAGTTGTTCCTTTACGCATATCATTTTAACTATTCACTTTACTACTTTTTTCGGGGATTTTGCCACTAAGGCGACGATAACCGACTTTTAATGATTTTATACTGAAGATCACGTCTAAACGAGTAGTGTTAATGATTTGAAAAAAAAATATATATGTTAAATTAGAGCATTTTCTCAATAATTTAATATGTGAATATTTTAGATTATGTTTATATTACATAGTGAAATTATTTGTAAAAACTGAGAATGGCGCAAAATCTACCAAGCGTATTTTTCTGAAACCTTCACCAATTTAAAGATAATTTAATTAATGATCTTTTAATATACGCGTTTTATTAAAATACCTTTTGTTTTGTGTATAATAAATTAATAATGCGTCCAATTGGGGACAGCGCCCCTTGATTGTCGAGTCCTATTACTGGCTGAACGTACGACGCCTTGCGTGTACAGAACGCGCAAGCTAACTACTCAAGGTCACTGGCATATATCTCCGTCTTAAAGAGACGGAATATTATTCCAACTATCCAGTGTTTTGTCTTTGTCTGTAAGTTTGCCATAGAATAGTCCCAGTACGTATACATATCCCTCTTACCAAGTCAATTGTTAGGTAGAGTGGATACTTTTATCGGCAATCCGGATGTTTACGCGCTGATGCGTCTGCGTATAGCGTCCCTGATGCGGCGAGTGCGTGACAGTCCCAACAGTCTTTTGGCTACTGTGGCCAGCAGGATGGACAGCCCCATAATGTGGCATTGGATGACGACTCACAGAACGTCATTCCAATGCCTTAAATAGTTTTATGTATGTTTGTGTTTATTTAATTTAACGTGCATGTTACTTTATGTGATGTGTATTGTGTTTTTTATTGTAATGTTTTGTAACATAATTATGGACGTATCTGATAATAAAGTTTTCTATTCTATTCTATTTTATCGGTGAACCGTTTGAACGTTGTTCAAAGTGGGTTTATTGCCTCTCCTCTACACAGTATTGCTTCGTATCGATTTTGTATAACACATGGTGTGTGTGCGGGTGACGTGCACTATATGTTAAGTGTTACTTGTTCCTCTTGTATCAGTCGGCCGTAGTTTAATTAAATTTCGTACCGCATACGTTTAGGTATTAGAGCGGTTCTGAATCTGTGGTAGCTAGAGGATTTTTGGTATTTAGAGGTACTTCAAATGTGTTTACTAAGGGTTACTTTTCAAGAGAGAATAATTTAGCTTAGGAATTTAAATTATTTAAGTGTACCTCTGTGTAAAACACAATAAATAGGTAGGTTCATTAATGCATATTTGTCGTGTCCGTATGGATTGAGGAGCCATGTCTCATATTTAAACGAGGGTACTACCAATATTTAGTAGTAAATTAGCTGATTTTGTAGGCCCGATACTGGAATTTGTAGTAAAACCGATAAAAAGTTATAGGACGTTTAAGGTGGCTCCTCAATCCAGACATCTGGATTGAGGAGCCACCTTAGAACTCGAAAACTAGCCAACTGATATTTCTGAAAATTTGGTAGGATTTAGTAGTGTTTATGCGTAATCTGTACAAAAAAAATGGTTTTTGTACGGCTGAATTTGAGATAGCTACAATGCTTTGATTTTTCTTAAAAATCCATAAGTTTCACCACGCTGTTTCTCGAAAAGTCAAAACGATTTTTTAGTATAAATTAGTAGTAAATAAGTTCTAATTTGTAGTATAAAAATAAAATGGAAAGACTATAGAATTTCGGTGATACAACACATTTTATGTGGCTCCTCAATCCTGACGGTCTATAAAAAATATATGTTCGAAGCTACTAAAGCAGTTGATCAAATCGGATAAAAATAGCACCAATATTTAGTAGAAATGTCTACTAAATATTGGCATCATCAAACATCCTACAAACTCAGTATTTCAAAAGATATTAATAATTTAAACATTCCTTAACAATTTGGTGTATAGGGTGACCATAAATAATTCAAACTATTAATACATAATTTTATTTGCTTATGAATCATTCTACATGTAACCTAATTGTTGTTTTAGTTTAAATGAGATAACTAGCTTTTGCCCGCGGCTTCGCCCGCGTGAGTGTCGGAAACGTACTACTGGGAATAAAAGTACCCTGTGTGTTAGTCAGGACTTTTCTTTTTATTTATATAGAATAGACAATATATAAGATATATTATTACGTACAAAAAAAAATCAATTTACCTAATGAATTTAAATTCAGTAACCGGTGATGAATCGAATGATAATTATTTTATGATTCTAAATTTATTATTGTTTCGCTGTTATTTTTCACAACATTATTGCTACAGTAATGTAAAGAATGTAATAGACAAACATTAGATGAGGAAAGTGAGAGCAGTGGTGACCCAGTGGTAACGGTTGTAGGTCGTGGATTCGAACTCAGACAGGCGCTTTACTTTGTGTAAATAATTTCATCACCACTGCTCTCAAAACGGTGAAGGAAAACATCGTGAGGAAACCATGTCCTAGAACCAAAAAATCGAAGACATGTTACATCCACCAACGAGCACTGGGCCCGCGTGGCGGATTCCGGCCCACTTCCTCTCGAAGAGAGGAGGCCTGTGTCCCAGCAGTGGGAACATTATAGGCTGATTATGATTATGAGATGAAGAAAAAAATCGGTTAGACATAAATGATAAAAACTCCATTATGGAATGTCACTTCCATATGGATAGTCAGTTTTTTTGCTAAGACGATTATGAAACCAAAATTCGCAATAGTACAAAACAACCAAAATATTTTCATATAATTACTTATGGTTCAAAGTTGTAAGGAAGAACATATTTTTCAATTACAATGTTTAGTTTTTTCTTCGGATAAATTCATCCCAACTACGCTCTCCCAACTCTTCATTGTGCACTTAGCTGGTATTTTGTGTCTCATTTTATGCTGCGCCAGTTTATGTTGTATGTTCTTTCATTGCGTCATGTTTACTGGGCATTCTGTATCACATCTCTCTCGTTTGTTGCACGTACCAGTGACAAGAACCATCTATACAAAACTCATACAGATTAGGTGAGCCGTGTACACAATTAGTCTTGCCAGGAACTTTGGTCAGGAAGGAAGTTGAAATCGATAGATATAAGAAAATTTAGGATAATCCACTTTTAGTTTTTTTTTCTTTGTTTTTTGTGTTCATTATTGTACTGATCGGTTTAAAATCATTCACGTGTAAATAAAACTCTGTTAATGATCATAGTTTGAATTATTTATGGTCACCCAATTCACAAAATTGTAAAGGAATGTTTAAATTATTAATATCTTTTGAAATACTGAGTGCGTAGGATGTTTGATGATGCCAATATTTAGTAGAAATTTCTACTAAATATTGGTGCTATTTTTATCCGATTTGATCAACTGCTTTAGTAGCTACGAACATATATTTTTTATAGACCGTCAGGATTGAGGAGCCACATAAAATGTGTTGTATCACCGAAATTCTATAGTCTTTCCATTTTATTTTTATACTACAAATTAGAACTTATTTACTACTAAATTATACTAAAAATACGTTTTAATTGGTTGATGACTTTTCGAGAAACAGCGTGGTGAAATTTATGGATTTTTAAGAATAATCAAAGCATTGTAGCTATCTCAAATTCAGCCGTGCAAAAACCATTTTTTTTGTACAGATTACGCATAAACACTACTAAATCCTACCAAATTTTCAGAAACATCAGTTGGCTAGTTTTCGAGTTCTAAGGTGGCTCCTCAATCCAGACATCTGCTAACGTCCTATAACTTTTTATCGGTTTTACTACAAATTCCAGGATCGGGCCTACAAAATCAGCTAATTTACTACTAAATATTGGTAGTTTAAATATGAGACATGGCCCCTCAATCCATACGGACACATTTTTGTCAGGGACCATTTTAGTTACCCATTGAAAGGGTTTTCGATAGGGTTTTTCTAAGCGGTTAAACAAAAACCCATACGATACGGGTAACCTTTATGAACGACTTAAATTAAATTTTGGCAACCCGTTGAAAGGGTTTTCGATAAAAACCCATACGGTGTGGGTAACCCTTTTGAACGCCTTAATTTAAAGCCATTCAAAATTAAAAAAAAAAAAAAAAAAAAAAAATATATATATATATACCTATATTACTTGTGAAGCGCCTTTAGTCTATACACCGTGGCATTTTAATCGTCATACAATTGCAGCCCACTTCATGTATACAATGACTACTAATCATTCATAACAGTAACAACAAAAAAAATATTAACTAAAAGTGGTGCGAAGAACATCGGTTGCTGCCCCCAATTGGTAGAAATATAGGCGACGAAGCAGGTTGTTTCGGGCCCCGGCCTTCTGTTTTACGACTTGTTGTGGTTCACAACATATAAAATACATGTTTAATTACTTAATGTAATGGTAATGGACAATAACTAGACTAGCCAGCTAACTGTTTAACTGCACTGACTAGTCGAGTTTAGACTAATAAAGCTTCAAGGTCTCTGAGGTTTCTCACATTTATTTAATGGGGTTCACAGCACAACTAGTGTTCTTTCATATAAAAGTGTTCCATTAGATAAAATGGAAGAGATACAAATGCTTAGTATCGGTTACCTACTTTTTCCGCCTACGTGCATGTCATGGTATAGGTTAGTTGGCTAGCCGGAAGAGACGACTTGTCAGTTTATTTGTTACCTATTGTATTTTATACTTAAATCTCAGATATATGCCAGTGACCTTGAGTTGTTAGCATGCGTGTTCTGTACTGAGCTCACGCAACGCGTCGTACGTTCAGCCAGTAATAGGACTCGCCCATCAAGGAGCGCTGTCCCCAATTTGACGCATTATTAATTTATTATACACTAAAGAAAAGGTATTTTAATAAAACGCGTATACTAAAAGATCAATAATTAAATTATGTTTAAATTTGTGAAGGTTTCAGAAAAATACGCTTTAGTAGATTTTGCGACATTCTCGGTTTTTTTATCCGCGTTAGACATAACTTTACAAATTAATTTCACTGTGTAATATAAACATAATCTAAAATATTCACATATTAAGTTATTGAGAAAATGCTCTAATTTAAACATATTTTTTTTTCAAATCATTAACACTACTCGTTTAGACGTGATCTTCAGTATAAAATCATTAAAAGTCGGTGATCGTCGCCTTAAAGTTTACTTATACGGTATTAAGGCCGAACCACGCGCACGCCCCGCACACGCGTTGGGTCCGCCTTGCACCCCCGGCCGCTCCACGCACACCACGTGCCCGCCTCGCACCCGCTTATACTACTTATTATTTAATCAAAAAACGCCCTTGATCACAGTCAATACGGCACCAGCCGAAGCGATCGCAACGTAACTAGTGAAGTAACCATACGATTCGGTACTCGATACTCACGATAAATCGATTCAAGTTAAATGTCAAAACGGGCCTATTATTTTTTGACAACTTTACCTAGTCACATTTTATTAGAGAAATTGGAGATGACTGTTTACCTACGTTTCGGTTTGTAACTATAATGATGCAGGAGATATAACTAGTAGGTATTCTTGCCAATAAAATCATGTTAGAGTTACACTGGCAATTTTTCAGACTCAAAAGGAATCGCAATTTATTTGCTTCGTTATTCAGTCGATTTAACATAACAAGCCATCGAAGCAATCGCTTGCGCTCGCAGCGAAATGTCAAAGGAGTAATAATATACAGGATGTTAAAGTAACTGCGTGCCATAGCTTAGGGCATAGTTCAGTATCGATAAAGGAACACAGGAAAAATAAAAAAAAATCAAAGAAAATAAAAAACAAACAAAAAATTTAATTACTTAAACATAAAAAAAAAATAAGTCTCTTCGTACTTTAACGGGCTTAGGACCGTCAAATAAAATAATTTTAATTCTAAACGATTGCTATTTTAAGTTAGCAGGTAGGTACTAAATTAGGTTGATCTTGCAATAAGTTTTTTCCTGGGTTCCTATATCGATACTAAGCCTACCTTTAAACGATGGCTCGCATTTACTTTAACACCCTTTTATTGATGAAGCACAGAATATGTTTTAAATATTTTACAGTCAATATAAGTCTTTGCTGAAGATGGTATGGGAAACACGCGATCGATTCCTTCGCGACGGACGGTGGAATCCTCGTTGATCTAGTGGTCGCTAACGCTACTGCTTATACCCGGGGATACCCGGCTATCGATCCCAAGGACCTCATGCTCATGAGGTCCTTGGGATCGATTCCCGGGTCGGACAAAGTGATATTGGGTTTTTGCATCTGGAATTTTTCAGTAGCATCCCCGTCTGGATTTGTGCCGGTCGATGGCAATAGGCTTGCCCCCTCTATTACATGGGATTTAAACATAACTGGCGAAATGTGGATGAACTATAGGTCGGGTTTTACCCTTATTAAGGCGTTCTGTCTATAATTTTACACGAGTGGCCAGTGGGTGTCATACGAGTACACGCGCCGAGCCTACAACGTCCGGCGTGTACAGTTTAATAATGCTTTAAGGATATTGTTAGGACTGCCATGGCGATGTAGCGCTTCTGGAAAATTCGCGGAGGCTCGCACAGATGGTTTTCATGCCATCATGCGAAAGAAAGCGGCCTCCTTGCTACAGCGCCTGCATGGTAGTGACAACAGCATACTGAAAATGATCGCTGCCAGAGCGGACTGTCCCTTTCAGGGACACTGGGTAGGGACAGCCATAGGTCTGATAAATAAGTAGTTTGTAAAACTAAAAATACTAACCTATATAGGTAGGTACCTAAGCACTATTGTTACTAACACCAAAATACAAAAAAAAAATATGGACATTTCTTAGTCTGAAATAATTTTATTTTTTTATTTTTGATGATTTATGATGTTATCATAGAGTAGATTCGAAGCGTTTTATTGAGAATTACGATAATAATCGGAGAATGAAAGGTTTTCAGTGTGTCTATACCTACTGATTAATCGTTTTTACAGGTAAATACAAAACCTATATGATAGAAACGTACGGTACGTCTGAAAAATCGATCGATTTCTTCACAACGCAACGGTAGGAATGAGGCATTGCACACTTGACAGCCACGATAATTATCGTAGATGGGTTTTCGGTGTTTTCATCATACTTAATGATTGATTGATTTAATGCACAAAAAAAATCCACACGTAGAAATACATCATCGATCACAACAACATTTTGAGGTCGTGCGAGAAAAGTGTCGTTCAATCTTCATAAAAGTATCGCGTTCGTCGCTCGTGTACAATTAATGCAAAAAAACAATTTATTCAATGGGCTACAAAAGGCAACAAACAGCTATGTACTTACAATATAAAACATAGAAACAATATATACACAAAACTTAAAGACAATATTGCAGCCCACAACGCTGTTGAAGTCCCCTCTAAGTAGGAAGCATTGAACAAAGTGTATGTATGTATAACTTATTTTAGTTTTCGTACAGTTTAAGAAGTTACATTTGGGTAAACTTAAGTGCGAGAATTTTTCGATATCACACTGTGAACTGGAAGTATGTAGAATGTTTTCGCTGCGGGCGTCCGACATCGGCATGTGAATATTTGAATTACCACTATAGCGTAGCTATTGGAATCTTATGCAGTAACTGCGGTGGAATGTTTTGTAAGTAGGTATACAACATTAGTTTTTGTTTATACTAAACCCGAAAAGGGGTCATTGTACTCATCATTTTGAACACACGAAGACATACGTGAGGCACAGAGAGTGATGCAGAGTAACTTTGACCTATTATGTAAGTGGGCGCACGACGTTGGTCTTGTTGTTAATGCACAAAAAACCAAACTACTGCATATTTTTATTTTTTTTAAAACGTTGCTCTACACTAGGAATTTCTCCTGTATTGTGGGTGCGTTTACCTAGGGTACCTGACAGCATCTTGTGTGCCTTTTGTCGTTGCCCATGAGCATCTGTGTCTTCACCGACCGGTCACAGCGTGTAGTTGCCGGAAATTACATTTGGTGACTCCACATATGTATCTTGGTGTGATTATAGATAGTAATCTCCACTGGCGGCCACACATTGATTATGTATGTAATAAGCTTAGGTCTATATTAACAAAGTTATCGATACTTAAGTATAAACTACCATACAGGAAAAGTTTTTATCCACTGCGCAAATTTTGACAAATTAAACTTAAACGAGTTTTATTAAACATATATTTTTTATTTTGATACGTCTTAGTACAAAAAACAAAAAATATCGTTAACGAAAGATGTTTACTTTAAAAGTGGTTGTATGGCTACCCGGCGGCGCGCGGCGAAGCGGAACGCGCGAAAGTACCTACCTATCAGCTGTGCGCTCGCTCGATTCGCCGGCGTAGGTATTTACGTGGGTTACAATGTACTGATCGCTAATTTTATCAGGTTCGAACTAGACTTTTTTATGTTTAGGCCGTGACCTGAAGTTATTTGAAGAGTAATTCCAATTTTTTCTTCATACTTTAATGGGCTTAGGATGGCTTCTTCGATTTCGATCGCCAGTCGGGGTCTGCCAGACCCTCGTGCATGATTCGGGGTTCTGAACTGTCCGTGATCAAGCAGCCTTTGAGTGGCCGCTAAAATGGTCCTTTCATTAGGGACCGCGGGGTTAAGGATTCCATGGGCTCGCATTCGAGGTATGCTCTCTGTCGCATACATTCTGCGAGCTGCTCGCAAACTTTCATCACTCAGTACATACACTCGCACCATCTCGTAAAACTCGCGGTTACTGAAGTCCGACATCGTGACCGGTAGCACGGCACACGTGCGGCGCGGCGCTTGCGCGGGGAATCGATTAGACGCGACGTCACACGACAGCGCGTGCGATGAGCGAACTGTCGGCGGCCACAGCGCCCGGCGCGCCCTGCCGCCCCCTGCCGCCCCCTGCCGCCCGAGAGCCGTGCAACACCGCCGCACGCGCCCATTGATATTATTACGAATAGATTGTATCCATATTTTGCTGATTTAAAGTAGGAAAAAAAAAAAGAAGTATTGAATAAACACTGGAAATGTGTTCTGTTACTGATATTCAACCACCAAAAAAAATTTGCGCACTGGTTAAAAACTTTTCCTGTATAGAACACTTAAAACATTGTATTTGGCACTGGCCGAATCCGTAATTGATTACGGCCTAAGTAGCTACGGGCTACATACAAGACACGAGTATTTTAAAAACGATTGTACCCACAAGAATAAAAGAAAAAATCCAAGATAATGACACGGGTATAAATAAGTACTGTCAAATTGTAAATGTCTTTGACAAGGTACGTCTACGTGTTTTAAGTGAGAATTATCATAATGTTAGTAATATTCGTAAATACGAAAGACTAAAGTCATTGAGTTGTTTAACCTACTTACCCACATTTATCGAATCTAAATATAATAATGTTTATGGTGCGCGGACGTGGGAATGCATGCTACCATTGTATATGAATGAGTTACCTAAGGAAATATGCAATGTAATAAATGCTAAGAACTGCGCAAAGGTATTAAAGAGATACTTTCTGGATTGCAGTAGTGTGATCTAGAGGGAATTGTATCTGTGTAGGTACCTTAGGTAGGTAAGTACATAGATGCAATTTTTTCTGGATTGTTCATTGTTGATCTTAATTAATATGTAGTGGCACCGAGTTGCCGTGTCTGGCCATACCGCTGTTAAACCGATGGTTTGTGTGGTATGTGTAATTGTGTAAAAAAATCTGTTAAAACTGTATTATGATTAATAAACTTTAAAAAAAAAAAACTAAAACATTTTTTCTATGGAACCTTTCTGGGGATAAAAATCAGCTGTTCCATACATTTTGTCGATTTAAGTGAACACAAATGTAGGGAACAGCTGATTTTTTTTTGCATTTTCAAGGTTGGTCCCATAGAAAAAATTGTTCAAAATGATGAGTAAATGACCCCTTTTCGGGTTTAGTATAAACAAAAACTAATGTTGTATAAGAGGATGTTTAGTATTTATAGATTTTAAATTGGTATAAAATTCTAAAGCGTACAATTGTTGCAGTGTATGAGATTGAATAATCTTTTTAGCAAGTTGAGGTCATCATTCATTCATCATAATTACAGTGTGTCTGTATAAGGTGTGGCGAAAATTAAGGGTGTGGTATAGACCATCAAACTAAATAACTTTCACCCGGAGACCAACATCGTAATCGTGAAAAAAAATCTGTCGATCCTTACAAAACTTCTATACCTCCTCGAAAATGTATGGGATGACTTAAGGGACGACTGCATACAACAGAAAGAGAAGCGCGATGACACAGCGCTTGTAATTTATTGCCAAAATATGAAGGAATTATCTGTTTACTCAAAAACGAGTTCAATAATCGAAAATAAAACAAAACAACCAAGTTCTGCATTCAAATAAGACCTTCTTGTTATTAATTAAATACAAACCGTGCGTTGATATTTAATACAGATATTTTGGATTGGAACTCAAAGTAAAAGGTTAGTTTACCGATAATTTGTATAGAGATTATCTTTTTCTAAACGTGTTTTGTTAACAACCAAGTTTTGAGAAATATGTTCAAACATAACATACAATTTTTCCGCTTCCAGACACTATATAGATTTGGCAATTTGTTTGTTTAAGACAAGCCTACTTAGATCATTCGCCTCTTGTCAGCGCAGATTACTTCCATTCCCCTCGTTCTAGTTCGTGAGATAACACAGTAGGTACTAATATAAGTTTCCTTACAGGCTTCACACTTGGTTCGCAAGGCTTCGCAAGCCATGTCGGTTCCACTCTACTTTGCACGGAATTTTCCTTCACGTGAAAGCCTCGGGTAACTTAGAACGAACTTGTGAATTCCTTAACGATTGAAGTGTAATAATTTAGTTGGGTTTTATTGACAGAAAAGGGAGTAGGTTATACAGGATGGCGCAAAATAATAATATGCACGTTCTATTAAACGTGCATATTTGCATATTTCAAATACATAATAATAAAATATACATGGAGATGTGAAGTAAAACTATTGTGCGATTTGTTATTAATAGTATTTTATTTAAAAAAAAAATACCTCATCTAAATGAATGCCCTTTCGGTGGCGGCACTCCTCCTTTCTATTGCTCCAGCTTGTATGATCTTAATTCATCAAGAGCTTCTAAAGACGGACGTAATCGCGGTCTCTCTATAATGAATAGGCAGTGTTAGTTGTATCTACTTATGTGAATCAATTAGCAAGAAAGGAGGACTCTAGGAACCTATATAGGAGCGTTAAATTAAAACCCGACTAAAGGCTTCTACATACCGGGGCGACTCGTCGCGCGACGCGACGCGACACAAAGGCACCGCTCGTCCCGCGACACGCGGGGCCTTTGTGCCGTGTCGCGTCGCGCGACAAGTCGCGCTGGTATGTAGAAGCCTTTATGTGTGACTGTTTCAGAATATTAATGCAAATTAAGTGCTAATATTGATCGAAGCAAATTAACATAAAAATAGGGAGCATCCTCTTAACCTAAGTTATCACGTATGTACTTAACCTAAGTTATCACGTTAACACGATGCTTGCTGGGCTGGACTATAAAAAAAAAAACTTTGTTAAAAAAAAAAAAAAAGAAGAAAGAAAAATAGTTTATTCTGCACAAACAAAACGCACATTTCAACAAATCTACACAATTATAATACACACATACAAAGTTGCCAAAACCCTCGTATCCAATACACAAACATTTTTTGACAATCATTTCCATTGGTTGCGATTGGTTGAAGTCAGGGCCAGGGACCAAAGACAATTTACATTGCGTTTACTAGAATAAAATGTCTATGTATTTAATCTGTTGTCTGTTGTTGTTAAATTTTTTTTTGTTTTTTGGTGTTAGTAACAATAGTGCAATGCAATGCAATGTAGTGCATGTGTGGGGCAATAGTGCTATGGATGGGTCACCATCTTTATATACCAAGACTCCTCCGTGCCTCGGAAAGTACGATAAGCCGCTGGTCTCGGCTGTCAGTCGTGGATCTTTCAGACACAGTCGTTAAGGGTCGTCAGAAGTAAGACAGCCAGTCTTACCAAGGCGTATCGTATTACCCAGTTACTGGGTTGTGGAGGTCAGATAGGCAGTCGCTACGTGTAAAATACTGGTATACAGCTGCATCTGGTAAGACTGGAAGCTGACCCCATCATAGTTGTGAAAAGGCTGGGCAGACTGACTGATATTTAAATATGATAAGAATTACGGATGGGAAATATATAACTCATCTTTTAAAAACTAATTGACCTTCTAATGATGCACACATTTTTAAATTAATTAACCTCTAAAAACTTTTTGGGCGTCTTATGATGGACAATTTTTTTTAATAAATGAGCCTCTTTTAAAATTACTGGCATTTTCTCACAGTCGGTCGCAGTTACTTGGCTATTAAGTATTTTATAATAAGAGTTATTAGAGGTTCACAAAAAGAGGCGCTTTCATTATATATTATATTAACATTCAATAATATTTTTAGGAAAGCAAAATGGGAATTATTTGAGGTATAAATGCATGTAGTACGTATTTAATCAAACCTCAAATAATAATACCGAAAAGAAAACCCGAATAGTGTACAGACGGCTACACATCAAGCTATACATTTCCAGTATAACAGTTTATACTGGAAATGTATAGCTTGATGTGTAGGCGTCTGTACACTATTCGGGTTTTTTTTTTCGGTATTATTATTTCATTCATTCAGGAATCTCACATTGTGTAGGATTTCCGTACAATGAGAGGTCCGCGTATACTGGACATGTATAGCTTGATGTCTAGCCGTGTGTACATACATAGGTAGGTATAACATCATGCGTATAACAACACCCCTATGTTAACAGGGTCATTGACCGGCACATTTCTTTCAGAGTGCACTGAGGTTTCGCCATGAATTCTCATTAGTACATTACGAGTCACTCAGTTACGTGACGTCATTTATGACATCATTTTGAGTGTATCGCTTCAGGAAGTGATTTTCCGAGCCGATGTTGGTATTCTGTTTCTCTATTCTTAGGAGCTATGTGTGATTGTGTATACCTATGGATTGCTGTTATTTTATCAATACTTAATACATATTTTTTATGTATTTTAATTATTATTCCTCTCGATTTCTGTGGAAGTAATTTCGTGAAAAGGGACGGAAGTTTGTAACAGGAAGTGACAGCTTGAGCATGGAATAAGTAAGTACTTTTTAATAGCATGTAATTAGTGTACTCATGGAATTAGTAAGTAATATATAAGGTGTAACTATTCATACACGAAATCTCTTAAGGGATCATTGTACTCATCATTATGAACAACTTTTAATTACTATGAAAATTTTGACGAGATAGAGAACATAAATGTCAAAGAGTTGTCAGCACCAACTGACGGGGTCCGTTAGGGCCAATGCCTGCCAGGGTTGCGAGTTTGTCCGAAAGGCATATCGTGGCCCTGGCACACAGACAAATGAAGGAATACGGGTGTGTTTTAGTCAGTAAAAGTCTGACACGCCCTCCCGCTCAGCCCAGAGCGGGAGAAGTTATTTGATAACTTCTCACCCAAAAAAAAAAGAAATAAAAAGGGAACAGCTGATTTTTTTTCGCGATTTCAGGTTTGTTCCCATAGTAAAAGTTGTTAATAATGATGAGTACAATGACCCCTTAAGAGATTTCGTGTATGAATAGATACACCTTATATAGATTGTAAGTAGAGAGGGTCATTTCTGTTACTGCTCAGTTGCTATTATTACCAAGGTAGGATTTCAGATGTTACACATCATATGCGACTACTGTAAGGCTTGATTTTTTTTTTTTGTAATTTAGTAGCCTTCCATTCGATTTGTAGGTGAATATGATATTTTTATAAAATCAAAATCTAGAGTCATTTATTCAAACTAGGCTGAGAATCAGCACTTTTCCAACTACAAAAACTACATGAGACAGTCCCCCAAAAACGCCCACCCTTCACCACTTCCTAGTGCTTTAGCTGGGAAGAAGTGGTGCAACAAACGCCGAATTGGCGCATTCAATTAAATTAATTGCCTTATGATGGCTAGCACACGCCACTATTAAAAAATAATTCAACGTTAAAATCCATTTTAATGTTGCGTCTCGATTCACCCCTGCATTTCAATTCACCCCGTTTTACCCGGTACCTTATTATGTTTTATCACATGACACTTGACTGTCAACTATCTAGCGACACTTCTTCATGGCTGAACGCTGGCCCTTAAATACAGGTCCAGGCCTAGTTTGGGGGTTAGGATCAGATTCTTGGCAATACATTTGTGAGCTATATTATTTCGACCAACTTGTTTGTAATATGTATTTTAAGTGTCAAATAAATGTTTTTTTTTATTCTGTAAGTAGGTTTCTACAAACACTTTTACACGTAAATTATATTTAAAAAAAAAAACTATATTATGTCGGCGTTTTGTATCTGACTACTCTGAGAAGAAAGGCCGAAACAAACTCAGAGGTCAGTCTCTTTTATAGTCCAGACATAATCTTGGTCAGATCATGTGAAAACAATGTAGATTGGTGCCTGAAATGATCATATTAACCTTGCACACAGCATTGACTTGTTGTATAACAGTTCATCATTTCATAAAACATTATCTAATAAAAACTAAACGATGCTGTTGTTAGCAACTCAAAACTTTGAGGGTTCCCCACATAACAGCAAAAACCAGAGCTTTTACCAACTGAAGCACTTATTTTATGATGTTTTCCAGCAAAACAGCATGAAAATAAGTTATTTTACAGTTCAAATGGATAGCATAATGTTGGCTCTAGTTTATTCCGAAAACCACTTAACGGGTCTTGCTATGGCTTCCGCTTTTAATTAACAAGTTTCACGGAGAAGAGATGTGATATAAAATACAGAAATCGTTGCCTGTAATATACATAACTGTATTGTTAATACCATAACCTTTGATGTAATTGGTTTTATACAAAACTAGCTTCTACCCGCGACTTCGTCCGTGTGAAAGGTTCTTGTTTTAACATATAATCCTATGACACTGCAATACTGTAGCTTCCCATTAGAAGTCTTTGATCAGCTGGACCCGCTCGCTACTGGAGCCGCGGGTTCACTTATCCATATAATTTATTTTCTGTATTTTTATTGGTTAACTGGACCCACATTCAAACTTAACAAAAATGTCTGTTGTTTAAAGCTACAAGTGTGGATACAGTCGAGCGGAAAATTGGTTAGTCAAAATATAATAAAACGCAATTCAATTAGGTTTAAACGAGTATGCTCAATCAAAATGTAAAATCTTTTTAAATTAGGTACATGTAAGTAAAATCAAGACAAAACTTTTTATAACAAGAATATTAACTAAATGTAATATGTACTCAAATATAATACAGAAAAAATAAGTACTATTTAAAAATCATAGACAGATTTTAAGTCCAAAAATAAAACTAAAAGATTCCACTTTAATACGTGACTGTACTAATAATGAAATTGGGCCGTGGGTCCAGTCGAACTATTCAAAATGTGATTGGGTTGAGTGATCCCTCGGGTCCATTTCGAGTGGCTCCAGGTGACCAAAAACTCTTAGTGAAAGAAATTTCGGAATCAGATCAGTCGTTCCGAAGATTACCCCCAACATACAAACTCAACCTCGTAATAATATTATTATTACGCACCTCTCTTTTTTTTGGGTGGTAACTTATCAAACTTCTCCCGCTCTGGGCGGAGCGGGAGAACGTGTCAGACTTTTACTGACTAAAACCCACTCGTGTCCCTTCAGTTGCCTGGTGCCAGGGCCACGATATCCCTTTCGGACAAACTTGTAACCCTGGCAGGCATTGGTACCTCTCTGGCTTCAAAATAAAATGTAAAAACATTCAGAACTATAAAAATATTCGAAAACGCCTAGTACAATAATAGAGATTAACCTATTCGAGGCGAGATCTTAAAATGTTTCTCTCAATTCTAAAGCTTCTGTGCATTAGTCAATAAAGTACCGAACTCTTATTTCCAAAAATGCATCCTACATTCTCATAATTGTTGAGCATTCCTGCATAAGTCGACAAAGTTACTCCATCCAGATTATGAATGGACAAACGCTTACCTAACATATCCGAGGTGAACTGCAAAAACCGGCCAAGTGCGAGCCGGACACGCGCATGAAGGGTTCCGTACCATTATCTATAAAATGGCAAAAAAATCACGTTTGTTGTATGTGAACCCCCTTAAATATTTGTTTTATTTTATTTTAATTATTTATTTTTAAAGTGAATATATAACTAAATATACTGTGAATATTTCAAGCGCCTACCTGTTGCCGTTATCAATATCGAGCAAAAACGAGCAAAAAAATCACGTTTGTTGTATGGGAGCCCCCTTAAATATTTATTTTATTCTGTTTTTTAGTACTTGTTGTTATAGCGGCAACAGAAATACATCATCTGTGAAAATTTCAACTGTCTAACTATCACGGTTCATGAGATACAGCCTGGTGACAGATGGACAGACAGACAGACAGACGGTGGAGCCTAATAGGGTTCCCATTTTACCATTTGGGTACGGAACCCTAAAAATTATCAAGCTTCGTGGAGCTGAAGACCCCCCTGAAAATAAACTTGCCGGCGCGCATGTGAACCAGATGGACAGACAGACAGACAGACGGTGGAGCCTAATAGGGTTCCCATTTTACCATTTGGGTACGGAACCCTAAAAATTATCAAGCTTCGTGGAGCTGAAGACCCCCCTGAAAATAAACTTTCCGGCGCGCATGTGAACAAAAGTGTATCTACGCGGAAAAATTCGAAAAATACCTACCAGCATTGTCAAAACGTGTGGCAAACCCTCTCGGAGGCTGTAGTGTAGTCTAGTTAATAGATAAAGGAGTTCCAACCTACTAACTAAACCATAAAGGAAAAGGTAATATCGAAATGTTCCCATAAGCCAATGCGATCAGACTTCCCGGTATCAAGCGGTAACTTTTATTGAGTTAAGGCTCGTGCACAATGGCGGACGGCACGGCAGGGGCATATTATCTTAAATCTATATTATCAATGTATGTGATCGAAATACAGAATACAATATTTAGGCGGCTTATGAGTTCCATAAAAAAAAAATGCTCTACTTTAGGTAGTAGAGCATTATTTTTTTGAAGGAGTTCGTCAGGGGAAATGTTGCCTTTATCCTTATTTTTACCGCTCAGCAGCCTTTCTGTATCCGATTTATTTATTTATTGGATCTCCAACAGAGGCTACACAATTTTATTACCGGTATGTAGAAGCCTTTACGCTCATTGATAATAACTGGGCAGTAGGTACCTAACCGTACGGCGATTGCATTGTAAGTAATTAAATGGTGATAACACTTTCCATTACACTTAAATATTTTTGGGACAACATGGTGTAAAAATTATTGAAATCGATTGCGTTCCTTATTCTGAATAAACTATATTCAGGTTTTGCATAATAATATACTAAAAATAATGTTGTATACAAACGAAAAAGAATAACCATAAAAGACAAACTGACTGCGATTTATACCCTAAGTCATCAATTCAGATAATTTATGTAAACAAAGGTGATAACAGATCAAAAAAATATCGTCATAATGGTAATTCACATAAAATGGCGGAAAACAAGGCTATATTGGCTTTTATGTACTGATTTTAGAAATAATAATTAAACAATTATCATACCGTGTTAATTTTTATAAGTTTTCGGTTTTAAACAAAGTTATTAAAAAAAGAAAATTTTGTGGTATAAAAAATATTATGATACTGGTTACTACAGGAGTTCCCAACATTCTCAAATTTCATTTGACATAGTTTGCAAACTCGCGTCTTTTCAATACGTTCGTTTTCTTTTCTCCGATCATATTATTCGCTGCGTGTTTGTTAATTGTGCTTTGTTATCATCGTGTTCAGTGTTTCATTTTGTTGTTAGTTGTTATATTTCCTTGTTTCTGTTGTGTTTTTGTTAAGTTTGATATATGATAAATTGTTTTGCAGCACTGTCCTGTCATTTTGACAGTGACATTTCTTTGTTTACTAAAATTATCTGAATTGATGACTTAGGGTATAGATCTGTAAACCATTTTCTATTTTATTAAGTACCTGGTACTTTTGACGGGCCTACGCTGTCCTCTCATACTTTGAAAATATAGTGAAAGCCAATTTTTTTTTTAAAAGAGTAACCGTGGAGTTTCTTGCCGGCTCTTCTCCATAGGAAACGACCAATTGGAACCGTGCACCTAGCTTCTGACGTTTCATAAGTGCCCATGTAGGCTTATGTGAAATAAAAATAATTTTGATTTTTTTTTATTTGATTTTATTTTGATTGTAATCGCTGCAACTGCAAACCGCTTGAAATAAGGTTGAAAATTGAGTAAACAATTGTGTTGACGATGTGACTAAGCTGCGAATTGGCATTTATTTTACAGGTTTTATTTAGATTATTCGGAATATACACATTATATTAAATAATTGTCCGGTTAAAGTTTTAAAACAAAGCTAATGCAATTAGAATCCTAAAAAACTAAAAAATGTTTTCGCTGAATTACAGAGATATTCGACGCCAATGTTTATTTTTGTGAAGTAACTTCACAATTTTTTATTGCGAATATTAAACTATATATTACTATTCTATTCGGTTAAAACGTTTCAATAAACCCTTTTCTGTCCACTGTATTTTTTGCGTCGGATATTTTCATTGCATTATGTCATACTCGACTATCCAAGAAACCAGTTTTTGTGAATATTGAGGTAACACCGCGCCTTAAGTCCCCAGCTTAAGTTCTTTTCGCTCCCCAAGTCAAGCGAGCGAAAAGAAGTTTTACTTCAAAAAAACGAGCGAGCCCTACAGTAGTCGCATTTGATGTGTAAGTAACATCTGACGTCCCGAACTTGGTAATAAGCGACTGAGCAGCGACAGAAATTAACCTCAAAATTTTAAAAAGCTGAATACAGAAAAATTGTTTTGAATAATTAATCATTACTAGTGGTCGCCCACTGGTCGAAATTCGACCCCCTCTACATACAATCTTTATATCATCATTTCAGCCGAAAGACATCCACTGCTGGACATAGGCCTCTCCCAAAGGGGGGTTTGCCATAATCGTCACGCTTGGCGCCTGATTGGCGAAATCTATATACAGTACTTACTAATTCCATGGTATTATAAAGTACTTACTAAAATAATTCCATGCTATTAAAAAGTACTTACTTATTCCATGCTCAAGCTGTCACTTCAACACACACTTCCATCCCTTTTCACGAAAACACTCCCACAGAAAACAGGAGGAAAGATGTTACATAACAAAAAGTACTTGTGGAGTTTGGAACTATGCTCCACGATAGCCCGATTCCAAGGTGTATTTGCTCGAGCATACATACATAAACTCACGCCTTCTTCCCATGGGGAAAAATGCTCGAGCGTAAATTATTTTATTTCCGTAAGTAGGTTTGTATAAACACTTTTACACGTCAATCATATAAAAAAAAAAAAAAATTATATCAAAAACAAAATTATAAAAAATAATATTTAAGTCAAAACTAAATATAAATAATTTCCTCTGCCGTGCCGTCCGCCTGTGTACGCTAGCCTTATTGTGTGAACGGCAATGGCGGCCTGTTGCTTGAGTTGAGAAGTGTCAGTACATAAAACGCGACCCCTTTTCCTTATCGATTTTCTTCCACGCACCTTTGTGTTGTTGTGTATAAAGTTATTTACAAGAGGGAAAATAAAAGCTAAGAGTATTATGCGAATTAAACAAGGAAAAGTGATTAATTTTAGCAGTAACAGTGGATTTAAGCTCTAAGTCCCACAAGTAGGTATTAATGTGCTACGTTTTATTAACGTTAACTGTCGTTTTTCTCAAAACTAGAATTTAAATATAAACACTATTAAACTTTGTCATTTCAAGGGTGTTACACAATAGTACATTTTGGTACAAGTGGAGACTTTTTGCTAATGCATTCGAGGCGGAATTAACACCCGAGCCGAAGGCGAGGTTGTTTTTGAGCCGAGAACTGCAATAACAAATGTCCACGTGTATCAAACGACGTTTTTCAATACACTTTTGAAGAAATAAAATAAAATAACGAAAAATATTTTTGTCATGAATTATTAAGAAACTATGATTTAATTTTCTTTTTTTCTGCGAGTTGCTTTCGCCAGGTTGAAGGAGAAGCAAAGGTATAAAGCCGATAAACAGCCTAATATGAAAAATAGAAAATTAAAATATTTTTGAGTTTAGAACACAAATAAATGTTAATTTGTTCTTATACGTTTTTTTTATTGTAATAATCATGATATTCTATTTATAAACATTATTTAAATATTCCAAAAATATTAACGCCGTAAAGAGGCATCTTTCCCGAGATTAAAAAAAAATGGAAAATAGAAAAAGGTGTGAATAGAGGCATTGAACCAATTTGGACTAAGTATAGGTATAAGTTATCTGTGGCAATTTTTATTTCCGCACACGTGAAATACATTGCATTGTGAACCTAATCGTAGTGCGATATGAACCTGTTTTCGAGGAAGTGTATTGGAAAGACTATTTCTGGCCCGTGTTTAAAACCCCTCTGCCGTCCCGAAGAATGGTCTACGTTATTTAATTTGCTGATCCGATTTGACATGTAACACGTGGAAATCTCATCATCACTGCTGTGTTTCCATCACATGTGAAGCAAACAGCGTTTTTGGTTAGCGTCCAGATCCCTTTGTTGTGTTCTAGGCCTTTGTGCAAAATATCAAGTGTCGAAAATGCTTTCACAGGTAATTGGATTTGTTGACATTTTTTTACTCTGTTTTGTTTCGTAGAATTTTCCTACCTTGTTGGTGACAGGGGAAAATTATTTTTTATATATTTTTTGTCTTTATTTTCAGTATCAGTGTTAAAGGTCAGCTTGACAAAAATCTATTATTCTGACTAAAACAATTTCCTGTTGTTGACAGTGCGAAAATTGAAGCTATTGTATTTTTGGCGCATCTCCAATATAATATTAAGTTTTGTCGATGTAATAGGTTGGGGAAAAAGTTTCTTCGCATTTTTTAAGAAAATTCAAAACATTTTTTAATATAGTTTATTTACATTTAACTAAAGTATGTAGGTACCATTTTGTTCGATAACTTTTGCCATCTTGTAGGTAGGGACTTTGCTATAGAAATTGCCATTGCTATAGAAATTTTGGGACTTTTGATCAAAATACCGCGACAAGTGGTTTTGGCAGTCCTCTCGTGATGTTAACCTGACACTGCCTAAAGAATTCTGAAGAGACCGAAACAGGTGGAGATCTGAAGGTGCAAGGTTAGGACTATATGGCGGATGCATTATCACCTCCCAGCCAAACTCTCTTAATTTTTGCTGAGTGGCTAAAGATGTGTGAGGTCTAGCGTTATCATGATGAAAAACCACACCCCTTATGTTGATTAATTCCGGCCGCTTTTTCTCAACTTCTTGCTTTAATCTCATCAGTGTTGTGTTGTTCGCAGTAGAGTTCAGAATCAATGGTCCTGCCTGGGTTCATAATGAATAATGCCCTTCCAATCCCACCACACACACAGCATCACCTTGTTGCGAGTTAGCCCTGGTTTCGCCACAGTCTGTGAAGCCTGACCGGCCTTTGACCACGACCTTTTTCGCACGTTCTTGTCGTACGTGATCCACTTTTTCATCACCAGTTATCAGCTTCTTCAAAAATGGTTCAGTTTCATTACGTCGTAATAAATAATCACAAATGAGTACACGGTTCATTAGGTTTCTTTCAGTGAGCTCGTGGGGTACCCAAATATCGAGCTTTTTTGTGTACCCTGTTTTTTTCAAATGTGCCAAAACTGTTTTGTGGTCAATTCCCAGTTCTTCAGCTACGACGTAACTACTGATATGCCGATCTTGCTCCACTTTTTCAAAAATGGCATCCATTTTATCCGTAATAGGGCGACCAGAGCGACGTGCATCTTTGACATCAAAATTTCCAGATTGAAAACGCTTAAACCAAATTTGTGCTAATCTCACAGACACTGGGTCCATAAACATCGCAAAATTTTTTCGCGGCTTGCGTTGCATTTTTACCTTTTTTGTAGTAAAATTTTAAAATGTATCGAATTTCTTCATTAGATTCACTCATCTTGACATAAGTAAGTCATAAGTCTTTCTTTTTTTTTTTCCTTCTAGCTTCGCACGGTTTGCGCATTTAGCCAATGTCACGTTTTAGTTCTTGTATAGTATTGAAGAAATGAATTATAAATGCATGATGATGATATCCCCGCCCACTCCCCTTGGGTTTCAGTAAAGATGTGGCACTTTACTGAGACCTCACGCGGACTTCTTGAGAGAACTTGAAGCGAAGTTGCACTGTTTTGTTTCATTTGCCTACACTAATGCACGTTCACAAACACTTAATGGTTAATAATCCACCATTATTACACATTAATATTCGGCTAAACACAAATTTTGGAAAATTAAACAAACTGCTGAACATGACGCTTCACTTTCCCGCCAAGAAGTCCAAGTCATAAGTAATTTATTTCATATCAATATAAGTACATTGTGTTGAAAAATTAAAAACTAACATTAAACATTTACATACATTGTACATTGCAATTAAAATAAAATTCGTTAAATACATTAGAAAAGTCGATAAAAACAATAGCGGTCAAATAATTCAAGTAATTTATTAATAGATCTAATAATAATAAATGTCAAAGTTGTAAAATCAAACTTAAGTTACAATGTCTTATTTATGTCATCTAGGAATTCATTGATACTGTAATAGCCTTTCCCCGATAAATAGGTCCCCAATTTGTTTTTAAATAAGTTAACACTGTATATGGTTTTAAATTCTATAGGCAACTTGTTGTATAAAAATACAGACTGATATCTCCGGCTATGTTTGACAACTTTTAATTTAGGTTGAATAGTGTTGGGCAAATCTTTCCTACGTGTGCTAGCTCTAGTTTGTCTTTGCTCGTCTGTCTCAATTTTGTGCAAATTTTTAACTAAGCTGGTCAGCAACACTAAAATGTAAAGGCATGGCACTGTCAAGATTTTTAGTCCAATAAAATGGTCTTTACATGATTCCGTCTGTTTCATGCGGTGCATAGTCCTTAAAGCACTTTTCTGAATTACGAATGCCATTTGTATGTTGTACTTGAAGCTATTGCCCCAAAACTCAATACTGTATCTTAGCCTGGACTCCACCAATGCAAAGTACACACTTTTAAGTTGAGGTAAACTTAATTCTTCCCTCAGTGTTCTAATCGCATAGCATGCCGAGCTAATAGACTTCGTTATGGACAATGTCTCAACCTTCCAATTCAACAATGCATCAATGTGCACACCCAAGAACTTGACACTTTCAACTATTTCGACATAGTTGCCACAAGATACAATCTCCAACTTAACGTTTTTGCGTATCGTGGGCTTAAATAAGACACACTTTGTTTTATTTACATTAAGTTTCAAATTATTAGTACTGAACCAGTTTTCAAAAGCTTTCAAGAGAGCATTGATCTTGGATTCTAATTCCAGTATATCACACATTTTCCTAATTTGAATTTGGAATTATGTTCTTTAAAATTTAAACGTTCAATGATACCAAAACCAGCCAGATACAAATAGTATAGCCAAAGAGATTTTATTACAAGTTCATACATACTATAATGCGAAAAGACTTTTTTTCCCCAACCTAATATTTACCCAACCCAAGCAAGTCGAAGACTTTAATTACTAAGATATAGAAACAAGACATTTCGAAAATGTTACTAACTTTTTAGACCTTTGTATCCTGCATATGCGTATGAAGTTTCATTAAAATCGGTTCAGTCGTTTCGAAAAACAAGGGCTTGAAAGTTTGTATGAAATGCCGTAAGTCGTAAACGCTCTAAGGCGCTGACAAGAGACAAATGATAAAAGTAGGCTTGTCTTAAACAAAACAATTGCCAAATCTATATAGTTTGTGGTAGCGGAAAAATATATGTTATTCTTGAACATATAATTTCTCAGAACTTGGTTGTTACCAAAACACGTTTAGAAAAATTAATGGTAAACTAACCCTTTACTTTGAGTTTCAATCCAAAATATCTGTAGTAAATATCAACGTACGGCTTTATGAGTAAATAAATAATTACTTCATATTTTGCAATAAATTACAAGCGTTGTGTCATCGCGCTTCTCTTTCTTTTGTATGCAGTATTGCAGTCTGACAGTAACAGCGGTTTACCTGTTGTCAGCGTCTTAATAAAGAATCTCGATGTTATCTCAAGTCGTAAAATCCGTGCGAGGTGTGGGTGCGTCGCGCGTCGCTAGTATTTTGTGTTTGTTTTTTTTGAAACACATAAACGTGCTCTAAAGGAAAACCGTTATAAAAACTGTCATAAAAAAGAACAACATAGCAGTTGACACTGTTCTATAATCAAAGTGCACATGGCACGGTTCGGATAGACAAAATACATATATTGACGTCTGCAATGCGAAATATCAATGACAAAGAATAAATAATTGACTACTGTAGCGTGCATTAATTAATTTCAAATAAAGAGAATGAAATAGTATTTGTTGTGTGTGTTATTGTTATTCTGCCAGTGTTTTAAAATAAAGACAATAAAGAGTTTGCCCCATGTGATTCTGTAATTTTGTTAAATCCATTCTTAAAATTTGGATCTCAAAAAAAAAAAGCAAGCAAGGGTTTAATTAGAAGATTGTCACTCATAAACATCAAATTTTTATATATAGCTCAGTGAGTACAGTACGGCTGACATGAATGGCCGGTCTGAACATAGGCACTACGAACTTTCGCGCATGTTCATTCATTCACACTAGCCTTATGCCTTAATTGCCATTTGGCTTAAAAAAATGTTATTGCGCAGCCCATTGGTCGTACTGTAAGTGATTATGGCGATTGGCTATCCGGCTGGCACGCGGCGTTATTATGGCAATACGGGTTTACCATAAACTGTCTTCATTAGAGCCGTTTATAGCAAAGCCCACAATCTAGGGAAATGGATTGCTTTATGAAAAAAGGAGGAGGTCCATTCGTCGGTACCTTTTTTTTTATGTCTGCTCCCCGATTACGCGAAAACGGCTGGTTCGATTTGGAAAATTCTTTTTTTGTTTGAAAGGGTATACTTTACAGTTGGTCCCATTGTCATCACGTCAGGATCTGATGATGGGATCCTGGAGAAATCGGGGGAACTCTTCAAATATTATAGGCACACTTATAGCGATTTTGGTATTTTTTTTATAGTAAAACGTGCATTTGCTCTCAAAAAGCACAATTTGGTGAAGTGGAACTGATGATGAAGACCACAGATGGCCACCGGAACTACGCAATAATAGTATTTGACGGGTCGCGATTCGATTACTTTAATATAGTTGCTTAGCAGTTTATGCTCGTCACAATGCATGCATATGGTGAAGTGGAGCTGATGGTGAAGTATCAGGAGAACTCCTCAACAATTAACGTCCCTTCATCGGAAAAAGCAATATTTTGTAAATGGTGATAAGCAGTTGACATTAGGCTATTGTAACTTAGATAAATTAAAAACTGACACACTAAAAAGAGAAAAAAAAACTGACTTCCAAAAAAAACACTACAAAGTGAAAAATAACTTTAATTTCGGAAGTCGGTGTCTTTGGTTTTTTTATTTGAATTTTTTGGTTAAAAAGAAAATTTAATCATTGATATGATTAGTACCGGTGATTAGGTGCCTAAGATTCAATAGGCATTATTAGTACCTATGATTACGGCTCACTTTTTCTCATAGAGAGGAGTCTGAATCCCAGCAGTTGGAAAATTATAGGCTGATTGGTTTATTTGCGAGTAATAATGATTGATACAACTGGATTGTTTGAGCCAAATCCCACAGCTAGGCATGGAGCTCTCCAGTCGGGTGAGGATTACCTTAAATCACAAGTTGTGACAAACGGGCCCAAGTGAGTTAATCCCTTACACGTTTTATGGGATTATGGTCCTGCGACTAATTACGACATTTACGACACAATAGGTGAAAAAGATTTGGATTGTCGCCTTTTTGTTGAACACACGATAGTTTTAATGTGCTCCGAAATTAAATACGCACGTATTTCATATTCATATTTCATTTCGGAGCATATTATTAACACATGACATTGTACGGCATATAAAATGTATAAAGCATTGAATATTACCTCTGAATATTATGAATACCTCGTCTAAAAGTGACACAGAAGGTCGCGCATATCGATATGGAAAACGCGCCTGTCGCAAATAATAACATTCTTAAATACATTGTTGAAACCCATTTTAATTCTGGAGCCTGAGGGGTTTCAAAACCTACAACACTTTATTTAACTACTTATACATATACACACACACCCCTACACTTATACACTGACACACACACACACACATACGTACCTAAATATAAGAATTAACACTGAACACTCCACTCTGTAAGATGGGGACAATGGCGACCGTTGCTTTAGTAACTAACAGGCCGTACATTTATTGTTTTAGTGGCCGAAAGTCAGGAAGCACTTCCACTGCGTCTTTAGAATCAATTAAATGGGTCTATTTATTTTTAGATACTTAAAAGTCATGTCCAGGGCTAGGTCTTGATCTAGGTTACCTGGAAAGTTAAAGTAAAGTAGAAGTAAGGATCTATTAGCTCAACCAGGTTTCAGACTGGCAAAAGTAGACTCATCTTTGATGGGATTTTAAAAGCAAGTTTAAAATGTTATAAGTAATAAAATTCCTCCCCAGATACTTCAACTGAATGACGAAATTCAAACCTTGTATAAAACGCACACTATGCAAGCAGGCATATTATAGGTTGGGGGATTACATCGCTGATAGAAATGCTTGGCTCAATGCTGGTCCAGCTCCACAACCACAACTAATTGATTAACATTTGAAAATACTGTTAGACAGCTGAAGATTGTAAGACTATCTTTTCATCGTATAAACTCAATCTCCTTTCCTTAATTTCTAACGGATACATTCAATAATAAATAAATTTAACTGTTTACCAGATAAGTAAAACAATAAAAATAAATGAGCTAAAATATAATTAACATATTATTATTCATTTAAATATAGATTTATCTATATTAAATACACTTATAAGAATACAAAATATTTAAGTAAATAATTAAATAAGCAATAATAACATAAAATCTAATGCAAAAATAAATAAATTGATTGGTCGACACATTATTATATTTAGAAAAATAAATGAGTGATATTATTATATATTAATACTATTGTAAAAAACCAGTTACATAGGAAATAATTTAATATTTATTAACAAGGAAAATCATTAAGCGCTCTTCCCCTCTCCTACTTAATTAAAATGTTGCTATGCCCGACAACCTCCATAATTGTTTCTAATAAGTATTATTAACCACCTGTAATGTATTTACGGATTGCAATAAAGATATTTGAATTGATTTACTTAACTTTAAGTACCTAACGTTTATAAATAAACCCTTTAGCGTTTATAGTTGCTGTTTTGTGGTGATGTTTAACAATATCCTGTAGCAAATGTTATCGTAAGTTATCAAATATTGGTGAATGTTAGTTAGTTAACTTGGTAATGAGATCAACATATAACTTAACTTTCTGTAATCAGACGTTGTTCAACAACACTTGAAAAAAAGACTTTAAAAAATTAACTGGGGTGGAAAGCTGCACCATTAGAAGGCAACTGTATATTTATTTAAGTCTTTTCCGTTTCCTTGTCATTGTTTTGTAGTGTTTCCTTGTGACAAAGCAATTAAGGGGTTTACCGAGCAATCGGAAGCGGTGACAAACAATGTAAGAAAGAATTGTAACAGGAAACGAGGTCTCAGCAGATGGTAGACTGTTTTATTGTAAACAGTTGTTAGTTTTTATGTATTAAACTGAAAGCCTTAATTAAGTGCGGTTGGCTCTTTGAAGAAGACCGATTAAAGTTTAATATATACGTTTTCTTAGGTTCTCAGAGAAATTCTCAACCCTACCTATTGATTTGATGAAATTAATTAACTAAGTGTTCAGAAATAGAGTCAATATAGAAGCTTCTCAGCATGCGGCCGCGTTTTCACAGCTAAACTTTTATAAAACTTGTATTTTTACCTCTTTCTACAAAACACTTTACTTGAAGTGTAGCCTTAACAACTCAGTTTACAGGCGCTAAGTGTCATGAAGTTACCTAGGACTTATCTTCTCTAACTAAGCCATCCTGAACATTAACACATAGGTACAAGATCCTCTGATGTCCTAAGCCACCCTGAACATTGACATAATTACAATATTCTCTGATGTCCTAAGCCATCCTGAACATTGACTGACATACAATATTCTCTGATGTACTAAGCCATCCTGAACATTGAATGACATACAAGATTCTCTGATGTACTAAGCCATCCTGAACATAAACATAATTACAATATTCTCTGATGTACTAAGCCATCCTGAACATTGACTGACATACAATATTCTCTGATGTACTAAGCCACCCTGGACATTGACTGGCTTACAAGAACCTATCAGAATGTTGTTTCATCGTTATCTTATTTTTTTATTTGACCTAATAAGGTCCTTTATGTCTAAAACCAAGACTCAAAAATCAGGTTTGTTGTATGGGAGCCCCCTTAAATATTAGTTTTATTTTAATTTTATTATTTATTTTTAAACTAAATATATAACTAAAGGTTCTGTGAATATTTCAACCGTCTACCTGTTGCCGTTAGCAATATCGAGCAAAAACGAGCAAAACTCACGTTCACGATCACGTTTGTTGTATGGAAGCCCCCTTAAATATTAACTTTATTCTGTTTTTTAGTATTTGTTGTTATAGCGGCAACAGAAATACATCATCTGTGAAAATTTCAACTGTTTAACTATGACGGTTCATTAGATACAGCCTGGTGAGAGACGGACAGACAGACATACGGCGGCGGAGCCTTAGTAATAGGGTTCCCGTTTTACCCTTTGGGTACGGAACCCTAAAAAACGAAGTTTAATATGCCTACATTTTTACTAGTGGAAAATTCATAAAGGATAAGTTCAACAGTACCTAATAAAACATTTTATTTACAGCTTCCATATTTTCATGAATATGAGAGTTATCCCAGTATAAATAAAATAGAGGTACCTATAAAGGTATAAACTCAGTTTTATAATGTTTTCTGTCCGAGTAGGCACTCGACGATACGAATGGGGGATGAAATTCGTACTGGGTTCGTATGAAAATGAAGAAGGCTATTTAATTAAAAAACCAAAAGGAATTTGTAATTCAATGATGTGTTGATTTATCTTAGGTAGGTGAACTCTTGATGTAGTTGGAACCTATGGGTGGAACCTGACGCTTTCATTTATATTTCAAACTAGTTTTTGCCCGCGGCTGCATCCGCGTGGATGTCGGAAAAATTCCACAGGCACGTACTACCGCGATAAAAGTATAAAATGTGAAAGTTTTTTTTTTTTATTTAGGATGGGTTTGCTCTTGACCTTAGTCTAGGGCAGAAGCGACAGACACAAAGTCGACGAGCTTACCCAGAAGATGCCTGTTTACTCTAACTTTGAAGAGATTAGGGTTGTATGCGTTCGGAAACACAGACGCAGGCAGAGAGGTAACTAATAAAAAACATTTTTTTCCATACTTCGATATACGACACGGTCAATTCTCCAACTGCAAATGTAAGTTGATCGACAATTACTCGTTAACTTGTAAAGCCTATTTAGCTATAATAGTTTTCCTTTTAATTTCGTTATACAGACTACTGCCATGAGTTCTGTCTGAATCTAAAAACAATTATTTAGCAGGCGGGGGACGACGACACTTGACTAACAAAAAATCGCACTTTTATTAAGCAAAGGCATCGCTGAATCCGAAAATAGTTTTCACAGACCCGCAATATTGATGAACGGCCAATTCAACGATACCTCACACCATGGGGTAGATGAGAAAAAACAATATCATCCCCACTTTACGTACAATATACCACTTTGTCGGTGTGATTAAAGCAAAAGCGTCAGGGTAGCCCGCGAAATTCAAATTTCCTTTTTTTGCAATATTTTTTTTGTTGTTTTTAAAATACGTTGCCCCACACTAGGAATTTCTCCTGTATTGTGGGTGCGTTTACAAACATTTAAACTCACATACACAAACAGCCAGACCCGGAACAACTACTTGTAGGTCATACAAGGTTGGTGTAAGGTTGGTGTAATTTACAGGAATGGCGACCGTAACAAATATGGTTTTACAGAATTATAATCATTAAAATCAACAACAATTGGCCTGAATCAGATTCTTACGGAAAGAAAATTTTGAAAACTTGCCGGGAAATTTAGAAAATTCGGGAAAAATTAAAGTGCATTTTCTGTGGGAATCTTGTACGAATTATTGAAGGACAGGAAAACTCTGTCGGGTCAGCTAGTAGGTATATAATATAAGTTAAAGTCACTTTTCATGTCTGAAAGAAAAAGAAAAGGAAAATTGTTTATTCTGCACAAACAAAACGCAAATAACATAAATAAAATTCACATATACAAAGTAGCCCAAAGCCTCGTATTCAAACAATAAAAGTTTGACAATCTTCATCATCATTCATCATTTCAGCCGATAGACGTCCACTGCTGGACATAGGCCTCCCCCAAAGCATGCCAGGGTTACGAGTCCTGCCAGGGTTACGAGTCTGTCCGAAAGGGATATCGTGGCTCTGGCACACAGGCATTTGAAGGAACACGGTGGGTTTTAGTCAGTAAAAGTCTGACACTCCCTCTCGCTCCGCCCAGAGCGGGAGAAGTTATTTGATGATTTCCCACCCAAAAAAAAAAGGCCTCCCCCAAAGGGGGGGGGAGGGTTTGCCATAATCGCCACGCTTGACAGGTGTGTTGGCGATCACAGTATGGTGTTAAAATGCATAGAGAACGCTGCTGCCCATTCTCTAGTAATTAGTCTTTTAGTCGCCTTTTACGACTCCCACGGAAAGAAATGGGTTAGTGCTATTCTTTACGTCCGGCACCACACGGACAATCTTGCCAAACTACTTGATAGACATGGTGTCTGCCTTTGTGACCTGCTGAACACGCAACGATTTGATGCGCTTTTCATCATCATTTAGAGAATTTATTCTGGAAGAAGGTTTATATGTATAATTCATTAATGTTAAACGTACATAGAGAACGGGCAACAGCGTTCTCTATGCATTTTAACACCATACTGCGATCGCCAACCCGCCTGCCAAGCGTGGCGATTATGGAAACCCCCCCTTTGGAGGAGGCCTATGTCCAGCAGTGGACGTCTTTTGGCTGAAATGATGAAACTTACATAGAATAAAGAAATTTCGATGCTTTGCCAAGTCGTTAAAACCATACATTACCTTTTTCAAACATATTTAATGTACAGTTTTGATTTCGTTACTATTTTATTATATGTATGCCCGGCATAGATCGTACGGATACCGAGACCGGTCAAACGGTCGGGTATCGAGAGGGTCTTGCGGGTTACTTCAAAAGCCGGGCAATCCGGTAATGTGAAACATCGATTTTCACTTATCTATCATCACTAAGCGTTATTTTCTATGTATTTTACCCGCATGGATTCTGGTTCGTGGTGGCTATTGGATATTCTGAAGGCGAAAGGGGATTGCTTTATCGGTTTTAGTTTACTAGCTGCGCCCCGCGGTTTCGCCCGTATACGTCTCGATCCCTTGGGAGTATCGTGATAAAAAGTTGCCATCATCCAGGTTAATATTCTGCCCATGTGCCAATTTCCATCCAGCCGTTTTAGCGTGAAAGTGTAACAAACAAACTCACTTTCGCATCTATTTATTAGTTAGGAGGATGAACACCGGTCTATTGACACTCTAGAGTCACAAAATGTATAAGGTACTTAAATATAAAAAAACCTCTGAAGGGGACGATAACCGACTTTAAATATTATTATTATTATTATTATTTTTTTTAAAACGTTGCCCCACACTAGGAATTTCTCCTGTATCGTGGGTGCGTTTACAAACATTTAAACTCACATACACAAACAGCCAGACCCGGAACAACTACTTGTAGGTCATACAAATATTTTTCCGTGCGGCAATCGAACCCGCGACACACAGCGCAGCAGTCAATCGCTTAGCCACTGCGCCAACCGTGCCGTCCAAATGATTTTATACTGAAGATCACGTCTAAACGAGTAGTGTTAATGATTTGAAAAACATATATGATACATTAGAGCATTTTCTCAATAACTTAATATGTGAATATTTTAGATTATGTTTATATTACATAGTGAAATTAATTTGTAAAGTTATATCTAACGCGGATACAAACTGAGAATGGCGCAAAATCTACCAAGCGTATTTTTCTAAAACCTTCACCAATTTAAAGATAATTTAATTATTGATCTTTTATTATACGCGTTTTATTAAAATACCTTTTGTTTTGTGTATAATAAATTAATAATGCGTCAAATTGGGGACAGCGCTCCTTGATGGGCGAGTCCTATTACTGGCTGAACGTACGACGCGTTGCGTGAGCTCAGTACAGAACACGCAAGCTAACCACTGAAGGTCACTGGCATATATCTGCGTCTTAACACACTACTAAAGTTAAAATATTATAATTCAATCATGATTCGAAAGAAGTTTCAATATTATACAAAATTCAATCATGATTCGAAAGACACGTGGCGCCATCTATTATCATAAGAACGTTATTTATGTTTTCTTCAGGAACAGTACTTTTTATTAGGATGAAAGGTACCCTATGTCCGTTTCTGTACACCTGACAACGTATATACAAAATTTCAGGATGATCGGGTCAGTGGTTTAGGCGTGAAAAGGTAACAAACAAACAAACAAACTTACTTTCGCATTTATAATATTAGTTAGGATTAGGAAGTTAAGATAGGATTAGGTTATAAAGGATGGCCAGAAATTAGACGCAATTCATCAATGTTTTAAACAAAAAATACATACACATATTGATCCATCAGAATAATGAATGAAATCAGAAGTTAATTTTGTTTAGTTTGAGCTTTTTAGCATTTAAGCGTTTGAGCCTTTCAAAGAGACTTGTACACACGGCTACACATCAAGCTATACATTTCCAATAAAAGCTGACCTCTCATTGTACGGAATTCCTATACAATGCAAGATCAGCATATACTGGAATGTATAGCTTGATGTGTAGCCGTGTGTACGTATAATTGTGGTTTTCAAATTGTAGAAAAAAAAGTGAAAAATTCGGTCTATGTTGAGAGCTTTAAAATGTACACGTAGATCGTAAGCTGTTGCCGCACCATGTCGCTGCGGGCTCTCCATTCCAATGTTATAAAAATATGGACATAACAGAAGCTCTGAAAGGACTTTTATCTTTTTTATATCCAAAATAACAAACTTTGAAAATATCAAACTAGCTTTTTCTCGCGGCTACGCCCGCGTTGATGTCGGGAAATTTACCACGGGATCGTACTACCGGTATCAAAAGTAACATTTTTTTTTTCTGGGTGGGAAATTATCAAATAACTTCTCCCGCTCTGGGCGGAGTGGGAGGGCGTGTCAGACTTTTACTGACTAAAACCCACCCGTGTTCCTTCATTTGCCTGTGTGCCAGGGCCACGATATCCTTTTCGGACAAACTCGCCACCCTGGCAGGATCAAAGGTACCCTATGTGTTAATCTAGGTTATAAACTATCTCCACCTTATTACAAAACAAGATTTATCTTCAGACCCCGGTTTAAAACATGGAGCCATTATTGAATTTCAACTTTATTCCGACTATGGTAAAGTTCCTAAACACAAAACAGACAACTTATTACCGAACTAAGTTTTTAGTTTTGTAAAAAGAACGGTATTTCAATCACTGTTACGTTCTTATTACAAAAACTGGCTCCATGGTTTAAGCCATGTCAAATATAAATCTTGTTTTGTAATGAGGCGGTGAGTGTTTGTATCTGTGTATCATAAAAATCCGTTTAGCCGTTTTTGCGCCAATCCGGAACATAATAATCGGACAAAAAATCTTTGTTACTATTCTATTATATTTATGTTCCAAATACTTTTCATGAAAAAATAATATCCAATAATAAAAATAGAGAGATATCTCTACGTTGACGTCGTGATGGGGCTTGCGCGCTCCGAACTCTAGGTCTGTGCCGGTAGAGTTTACTTTGCCGGCTTTGGCTCCTTACCCTAGATCCGCTAGGGTAAGGAGCCAGACCAAGAGAGATACAGAAACCCGCAGGGCAGCATGTGGCAAGCTGTTGGACAGTAGCGACCCCACAGACCCTATCTCCCGGGAGAAGTCTTGTTCCTCATCTGGCTTGCCTTTATTGCCGGCTGGAGGAGTGAAGATTCGCAAGAAAAACCTGCTCGGAGGAAGGAAGTATTCCAGTAAATGTTGGTAGGGATCTTGACCATCTTCCGAGCTCTGGGATTGTTCTGATAGCCGTGAAATCATCCACTCCTCACGCACCTCAGGATATGTTGCCCCCTTGTTGCTACGTCACTAAATGCTAGCGACAGTTTCTGGGGGCCCATTGAGTGTGCAAGTCATCCCCGTGCCATTTTTTCGTGTATATAATAAAACATTGGTCAGGCAGGGACCATAGTCTTTCCATAGTCCTAGATATCCAGTTCACTTTAGCCAACCATACCCATAGTCCAATATCTATCCCAGGGTCCCGAGACATGTAAACACAAAAATAAAAATAAAATGTTAATATTTCAGAAATAATATTGTTTGATAATTATTTTGGGATTTGTATAAAATGTTTGTTTACAATTTTATTTTGGAGGGACATCCAATATCCATTACTTTCTTTAATATTTTGATGTATGTTTAGGACCATTATTATATTTGACAAGGGTTTTATAGATTTATATTTTTAAAGCCGTTTACGAAATGGAAAACACTCTTTATATATATCAAGTATTATTTTGTATGTTTGTTACGCGATTAGTCCCGTCAATTATGATTACCATTTTGAAAATTCTTTTTTTGTTTGACAGTTTATACTCCCGAGGTGGTCCCATTGCCACCAAATCAGAATCTGATGAGGGGATCCCATGGAAATCGAGGGAAACCCTCAAATTTTAGAGGCAAACCTATAGCGATTTGGGTATTTTTTATAGTAACTCATGTATTTGCTCTCGGAAAGCACCATTTGGTGAAGTGGAACTGATGATGGAGACCACAGATGGCCACCGGAACAATATTATAATGAGTACCTATTTAACGGGTTGCGATTAAGCAATTTATGCTCGTCACTATGCATATGGTGACTGGCAGTTCTCCTGGTTCTTACCAGAACTCCTCAAAAATCATCAGCGTCCCAGCATCGGGAAAAGCAATATTTTGTAAAAGGTGATGAACTAGACTAAGTTACAATAGCATTAACTATTGTAACTTAGATAAATTCAAAACTGACCCAGTAAAAAGTGAAAAAATAAAAAACTTTTTACAAAAAAATTATAACCGACTACCAAAAATAACACTACAAAGTGAAAAATTACTTTAATTTCGGAAGTCGGTGGCAAAAAACTCAAACACAGATCCAAAGACACCAACTTCCGAAATTAAAGGTATTTTTGTTTACAGACATCTGATATTACCTGCATTTTGGGTTGGTTCTTGTTCATATAGGAGGAGCTCGTGGCTAAGTAATAACATCCGCACGGATCGATCTATCAGGTTAAGCTACGCTTGCCGGGGTTGGTCCGTGGATGGGTGACCACCGAGACTCCTCCGTGCCTCGGAAAGCACGTGAAGCCGTTGTTCCCGGCTGTCATTCGTGGATCTTTGACAGTCGTTACGGGTCTTCAGAAGCCCGAAAGTCTGACAAGCAGTCTTACCAAGGGGTATCGTGTTACCCAGTTACTGGGTTGTGGAGGTCAGATAGGCAGTCGCTACATGTAAAATACTGGTATTCCGCTGCTCCGGTTATTCTGGAAGCCGACCCCAACATGGTTGGGAAAAGGCTGGGCAGATTGATTTCTTGTTCATATAGTAGGTAGATAAAGGCTTCTACAGACCGGCGCTACACGCGACGTGATACACACGCCCCGCGTGTCACGGGACGAGCGGTGCCTTTGTGTCGTGTCGCGAGTCGCGCTGGTCTGTAGAAGCCTTAATGCTGGAACACACGTAACATCAAGAAAACGAAATGCAGGTACCTACTCGTTTTTAAATAAGTAAGTACGTAAGTTGGGGGAAAATATGCGTCACATCCACCCAAAGCGGCTATCGCTCAGCATAATGCTGCGACCTTAGGATGCGAGACAGAGCCTCACCGCTAGTTTAAGGCGACTATAACTGACTTTTAAAGATTTTATACTGAAGATCACGTCTAAACGAGTAGTGTTAATGATTAAAAAAAAACATATGTTAAATCAGCTGTCATAAAACTATTTGTTTGACAATATTATTGTCTCAATATGTAGCCACAAAATATAATTATAATACATTGGGTACTTAATTGTAGCTACACGTTGATACAGTATTATGGAACACAAACTGTAGCCAATCAAATGTATTCTTGTTAATGTATACATACATCTTTTTGAGGCTGACTGTACCGACCTATCGTACCTACATCAAATCGATAATAGTTGTCTACCCTACTTTTATTGTGATTGTAGCACTACGAGGCAGTTTGTTTGTAACCATTTCGCTTACCAAAAGGTACCTTTCGGTCCCTTGAGAAATTATTATTGCTAGCAATCTTTTGTTGGTAGTTTCCATTTATCGAGTGTACCTACCGTTGTCATCTTGAAGGTCACACGTTTTGCTTCAGCAAACTGTTTTTTATAGCCTTTAAAGTGGTTCTCCTCCGCGAGAGAGCTTTAAGTGTTTTGATCATTGAGTAAAAGGAAATTATTTATTTATTGCGCTTTGAAAGATTTTAATCGAATAATGCTTTTGAGATGAAATGAAAAATTAATAAAGTTAGTATGAAATAAAACCGGCCAAGTGCATGTCGGACCACGCACAATGAAGGGTTCTGTAGTTGGGATGAATTTATCCTAAAAACAAACTTGACATTGTAGTTGAAAAATATGCTCTGCCATACATCGATATACGTGACGGTCAATTCTCCAACTGCAAATTTAAGTTGGTCGACTATTACCTACTCGTTAACTTGTGAAGCTCACTTAGATTTGTGATAGTTTTCCTTTTAATTTAGTTATATATGTTACGGGTAATGCTAGAAGATGGAGTAAACCTAGGTTTACCCAGGTCGACTTAGTATTACCCAAGCTTCTTGGGTAAAGTCCGAATTATAAGTAAAATAAATTTTAATTCGGGGTTTACCCATACTCACCTAGATCTACCCAACTCTGGCTGGGTAATGTTAGGTGTTGCGTAATTTTCGATTGGATATCGATTGATATCGAAAATATATCACCAGAAAAAAAAAGCGTACGAGAGCTTGCAAATTAACAGTCGCTGAAAGCGTTAATTTATAACCAGCCAGGGTTATAAAAGTTGTAATTGCAAAACAAAATATGCTACAAAGAAGTGTTCATGCAAAGCTGCAGGAAAATTTTGCAATTCAAAATGTCACAGTAGTTTATCTTGCTCAAATAAATAATTTCAATTTTCATAACAACAATCGGTAGTACTTTGAACTAATTGTCATACAAACTTTTAATATGTTTGTGCTATTAAATATATCATGTTTCAGCCCGCTATTAGTTTTTGCTATTAAGTTTATGCTCTTCAAGCGATTACGTTCACCCTTGTATGTTTTTTAAATAATAAAAGCTTAAAATGCGCTTGGATTTTCATTTCACTAATTAATCAGACAAATTTTAACATTACCCAGCCCGAGTTGGGTAATGGAGGAGAGGAGAGTATGGGTAAACCCCGAATTAAAATTTATTTTACTTATTATTCGGACTTTACCCAAGAAGCTTGGCTAATACTAAGTCAACCCGGGTAAACCTAGGTTTACTCCATCTTCTAGCATTACCCGTAACATATATACTAATGCCATGAATTTTTTCACATATCCAAAACTAACCATTTAGCTGACAGAGGGACTTTAAAGGTTAATATTACGCAAACGGATCTCTTAATTGTAAAATGGTTTTTACAAACCCACAATATTTTTAAACGGCCTATCCAACGATACCCCACACTATGGATTAGACGAGAAAAAATAATATCATCCCCATTTTACGTGCAAGTGGGAGTGTTACGTGGGAGGTACCCTAAAAAAACTTGTTTTTAATGGTTTTATTTACGACTTTCTCGGCGTGATTAATATCAATATCTATGCCAAATTACAGCTTTCTAGTACTAAGCGTCTCTGAGCTAAGCCGGGGACAGACGGACGGACGGACAGACAGACAGACCACGGGCAATGCGAAACTATAAGGATTCCTTCTTGACTATGGAACCCTAAAAAGAGTACTTGCGTTTTGTGTTTGTGTTGTTTCCTTGCGTCATGTTTACCGCAAATAAACGTATTTTCTTTATTTCTTTTCATTCCGCTGTCGCTTAAAACTACGCATAGAATAGAATAGAATACTCTTTACGCATGTCTGTTTTGCGAGTGTTAATGGGGTACCTAAGTACGGTAGTTCGAAAGAGAACAGCCATGCATAGTGTGAATAGGGTTGTAAGTATCTGTAGTTAGAAAAAGTGAGTAAAGCTTTCTTATCCTAAGAAAAGGGTGAACAAACGCCATGGTACGGAGCGAGAGTACATGGGAGGCAGTCACCACCCACCAGTAACGCTCGCGAAGGAGGAGGCGGAACGCGTGAGGGAGAGGCAAATTCTCGCCGTCCGATAAGGACCAGCAGGGGGTCTACTCCGAACATAAATCTGAAGTATAGGCCGAATGTTCGGCCGCTGCTTGACTACTGCTAACTATGGCTGACTACGACGGGAAAATAAAAACGACAGTCAAAGAGATAAGCCAAAGTCAAAAATGTGACTTTAAATCGGGTAAGTATTCAAAGTCAAGAAAGGAAACTATGAAAGTTATAAAACGGCCGAACATTCGGCCGATAGTTCGGATTAACGCTTCGGAGTAGGTCAGGTCCGGGTCGATGCCTGCCAGGGTTGCGAGTTTGTCCGAAATGGATACCGTGGCCCTGGCACACAGGCAACTGAAGGAACACGGGTGGGTTTTAGTCAGTAAAAGTCTGACACGCCCTCCCGCTCCGCCCAGAGCGGGAGAAGTTATTTAATGATTTCCCACTCAAAAAAATAAAACAGTTTGATTTTTTTTTTAAGTAAAACTTTTTTAGGCACGCTTGACTTGGGGAGTAAGCTGGTGAATGCCTGACGAGAGCGTTACGGAAGTGACGAGAGCGTTACGGAAGTATAATTAGTATTAATATTTGTAAGTTTTACTTCAGTCGTGTGGTCTAAAGAACACTCGTAATTTGTATGTTTCTAGTTACATGTACCTAGTAGTTTTCTAAGGATGCCAGTGAAACTGCGGACATTACAGCTTTATTGTCATAAAATCTCGCAGCTTCCCTAGAATGTGTAGCTGTAGTTATTATTCAATATAAAAATAAAATACAACAAAATATTAAATTTTCTCTCTGCAAATAGACAAGGTTGAGGAAAATTTTGGAGAAACATAATTCAGTGGAAAATTAACAGACCATAATAAGTTTATTAAAATATTAAATTATCCGCGTCAGCTGCGTGAAAATTCCACTTGATATCGTATTTCATATTAGTTTCCAAGAGAGTGTACTGTGATTTCATTTAAAGGGATCAGACAGGATTAATAACTCTTGAAATAGGAATATAAATTGAGTATTTCGAGGTGTTTCGACACGCACGCCGTTTTATAAAATTGTTTTCTTCTTCATTTTCATATTCAATCTGTTTATTAAGTAGGATTTGTAGGCGAAACAAAGGACCTTCCTTTTGAATAATTTTGCTAAAAAAAGCTTTTTCAAGCTTGGTCTGTCTTACTCTTAAAGTTACTTCAATAAACATTTAGACAAAATGTTGTTTTTGGTGCAAGACGATTTAATAACGAGAAAAGAAAGACTTAATATTTAACTCAGACCTGTAACTATAAAACATTAGTTTTACTATATGCGAAACCCGAAACACGTGTCTAGTATTTTTATGTAAAGAATCTATGTTCAAAACTTTATCATGTAAAATCACAAAGTTGTCCGTACAAAAACATGCTAACGGCGCGGCGCGGCGCCCCCGCGCCTCCAGGGTCGTCTTGCGCTCATTGATAATAATTTGGCAGTAGGTACTTAACCGTACGGCGATTGTATTGTAAGTAATTAAATGGTGATAACATTTTCCATCACACTTAAATATTTTTGGGACAAAATATAACATGGTGTAAAAATTATTAGTTATAACAATTTTCGACATTTTGATATAACCGATATTTAAATTTTCGATGTTTTGAACATTGGTATTTTAAGCGTAGGTATTTTAATCTTCGATATTCAAATATGTACCCATTAAACCCATTAATACCTCAGCGCCACCTCAATCTGTATCTCGCTCTCACACTACAGTTTGCGGTCATGCGAGCAAGTGGGTCAGGGTGGCATGGAGAAGACTCCAAGGCGCTGATAGTTTAAGTAATTACTTTTTACGGTGAAAATAATGGTAGAAACAAAAAACACATATTATCTGCTTTATATTTAGTTCAGATCTAATTTGAATCTATTTTTTTTTAATACTAGCGGTTTATTGTTCAGTTTGGAGGTAACTTGGTAATTTTTTTCAATCGAGAAAATATTATGGAATCTTGTTTTCGTCAAACATAGTAAGTACATACATTAATCCTCAAAATTACCATAAATTTATTACAAAATTAATGCTGCAGTATTTTCTATTTAACGGAGTATAAGCTAAGCAATTTGAAGTATTATGGACTCTTAACGTAGTGATCTGGGGGGTGACTGTAAGGTAGAAATACATAATTCACTATGTCACAATTATGTAGTCATCATTCCAGCCGAAAGACGTCCACTGCTGGACATAGGCCTCCCCCAAAAGGGAGGTTGCCATAATCGCCACGCTTGGCGGGCCGGTTGGCGATCGCAGTATGGTGTTAAAATGCATAGAGAACGCTGCTGCCCATTCTCTAGTAAATCCCTTAGTCGCCTTTTACGACTCTCTCGGGAAGAAATGGGGTGGTGGTGAAGGGTGGGCGTTTTTGGGGGACTGTCTCATGTAATTTTTGACGTTCGAAAAGTGCTGATTCTCAGCCTAGTTTGAATAAATGACTTTTGATTTTGATGATACTATTCATTACGTCCGGCACCACATGGAGCAATTATGTAGCAGACTAGCTTTCGCCCGCGGCTTCGCCCGCGTGGATGTCGAAAAAAAAAACAGCTTCTCTATCAGCAGTATTCCCCCAAAACATTATACCATATCTTAGTTGGAACCAACGTAAGCGTGGTAAGCAGATAGGAGTGCAGTTTGATTTACAACTTTACGGAGGATAATAATATAGATAGCATATAAATACCAACTTCGTTTTGTACATACTTGTTCAATATACGTGTCCTCCATTTCATTTGTTTATTTTTTCTACTGTTTTTGTTCTTAAATAATAATTGATGTATACCAACTTTTGAGTTATTCAAGGTACGCAGTAAAATTCTCCCGAAAACTTATTTACCCGATTATTTCTTATTTATTATGTTATAACATAATCAGCCTATAATGTTCCCACTGCTGAGACACAGGCCTCCTCTTTCCGTGAGAGGGAGTGGGCCGTAATCCACCACGCGGGCCCAGTGCGGGTTGGTAGATGGCACATGTCTTCGAATTTTTAGTTCTAGGACATGCCGGTTTCCTCACGATGTTTTCCTTCACCGTTTTGAGAGCAGTGGTGCTGAATAATTTACACAAAGTAAAGCGCCTGGCTGGGTTCGAACCCACGTCCTACTCCTCGTAAGTCGAGGCCGTTACCACTGGGCCACCACTGCTCTTATGTTATAACTTGTAACCAAATAGCTTTCGCCCGCGGCTTCGCCCGCGTGGATGTCGAAAAAAAACAGCTTCTCTATCAGCAGCATTCCCCTAAAACATACCATATCTTAGTTGGAACCAACTGCAACGTAAGCGTAGTAAGCAGATAGGAGTGCAGTTTGATTTACAACTTTACGGAGGTTATAGATAGCGTATAAATACCAACTTCGTTTTGTACATACTTGTTCAATAAACGTGTCCTCCATTTCATGTCTAAGTGTATTTGAAATAAATTTTGTATTGTTTATTTTTGCTATGTTTTTGTTTTTAAATAATAATTGATGTATACCAACTATTGAGCTATTCAAGGTACGCAGTAAAATTCTCCCGAAAACTTAATTACCCCTTTTTCCGATTCTCGAAAACTCCATTTTTTTCTGTCAAAAGTATGAGCACTGAGGTTCGAGTTAAGGCTTCTACACACTGGCGCGACTTGTCGCGCGACGCGTCGCGTGGCGATTCTGCGATATTGCGACACGCAACTCCTTTCATACTGGCGCGACACGTCGCGCGACGCGCCGCGCGACGCGCCGCGCGACACAAGAGTACATTTCAAGTTTTATAAGACTTGCAAATGTCAATCATCCTAATTTATACCTTATTGCAAAGAGATAAGAGTTACATTGCAATGACTTAGGTACTTGGTTTTGCCGGCTAGTCGGCATGCTCAAAGGAATAAATTATCTTTATTCAAGTAGCGCTACTAGTCGCGCGACGCGACTTGTCGCGCTACGCGACACATGAAAGGGTATATAAGGCGCTGCTGTCTGAGGTGAGCTCAGTAGTAGACGATCTTCGTCAGAGGACGAAGGCAGGTATGTGCGTGTTTGCTGAGCGAGGTTAGGTTATAATTATAAGCCAACATTTTTTTTTGTTCCCGGGCGGAAAATTCTTATGGATGTCCTCCGCCCTGGGGCGGGCGGAGGGGTCTGTCAGACTCTTACTGATTAAAAACCACCCCAGTGATTCCCACGCTTACACCGGGGATCATGGGACCAAGACCGACTTCTGCGATCACCGGCTGGTGGCGGCCGGCCTCTGCAGAGAGCTGACCAGAGGTGGTCCTCTGGTCAGCTCTCTGCCTCCTTCTGCGACACGACTGTTTCGCAGAAGGATACCATCGCGTCCCAGGACTCCTTCCAGGTCCCTACTCCTGAGATGAGGGCACGGCGTGGCTGCTCCCAAGCGTCACACTCTGCCAGCGTATGCCACGCTGTGTCCTCCCGGTGACATTAACCCAACCCAACCCAAGTAGGAATTTCCAATATATGTGATTTCGGAACAATAACTTTAATTTCTTTAGATAAAGTGTACTTTCGACTGCAACACGTTTTTATGGCCTTGTTTTTTAGTATTTGTTGTTATAGCGGCAACAGAAATACATAATCTGTTTCAACTGATGATTTTCAAAAAAATTCAACTGTCTAACTATCACGGTTCATGATATATAGCTTGGTGACAGACGGACAGACAGACAGCGGAGCCTTAGTAATAGGGTTCCCGTTTTACGCTTTGGGTACGGAACCTTAAAAACAGGTTTCTGGTATGGGATAATGGGAACCCCCTTTAATTTTTAAATTTATTTTATTTTTATTATACTTAGTGATAATAGCAATACACAATCTGTGAAAATTTTAACTGTCTACCTACGTACGGTTCATGAAATACAACTCGCTGACAGACAGACGTACGGACGGGCTGCGGAGGCTTAATAATAGGATTCGTTTGGCACCCTTCAGATACGGAACCCTAAAAAAGGCGCTGTAGGTACCTATTCGCGCCGGCGCGGCGCCGCCGCTTTTTTTTTTTTTTGAATGGCATCTCGTAGCAGACCTAGAGAGGCCGTGGCTACTTAACCGGATATTCCTGTGGCTGCCCTAAGGTTTTTAAGCTTAAAGCCTCCAGCCAGGGCGTAAAATATATTTATTAAAACTAAACGACAGCGCACTAAGGGCACCCCCTGTGGGGTACGGACCTCGGCTTAGGGCGTCGTTGGGGGATCACAAAATTAGTAATTTGGGGACGGGCTGGATCAATATTTAGATCATGATTATTAACGGGGGTTACTATATTTATTGCTGCGGCGCTCTCAGCCTCTAACCGGGCGGCTGGCGCATCGACATTCAAGGGACGGGGGGGAGGACTTTTATTAATATTTAGTCGGGAAGTTCGCGTGGTACCTTGGCGGCTACCACGTGAACACGTGGAGGACGGAAGGTCGGTTTGTGTAATTTGTGCACTGTACTCGTGGCCCTATTGCTTTCCTGGAGGAGAGTGATGGGGTCATCCGGATCTAAGAGAGGCCGCAAACTTTATTTTATTACTTAAGTTTATATGCATTCATTGTTTGTTCCTAAAATAAAGCATCTAAAAAAAATTTGATATTTTTATAAAAAAATAAAAATATAAAATATATATTTTGTTCGCGATTTCAGGTTTGGTCCCATAGTAAAAGTTGTCCATAATGATGAGTACAATGACCCCTTAAGAGGTTGTGCGTTAATTCTGGGACATGTTGTTTAAACTTAGTCGTTACGGGCAGGGACCGTACAACCCCGGTTAAGGGTTAAGCCTTTCGAAGGGGTAACCCATTCAATGGGTTACCTTTCTCATGATGTAACAAGTTAACAACCCATTGAAAGGGTTTTATACTAGAAACCCATTGAAAGGGTTACATGATAACCCATCGAATGGGTTTTATACTTGAAACCCAGTGAAAGGGTTACATGATAACCCATTGAATGGGTTCTTTCTTTAACTACTTGAAACCCAGTAATATTAAAAAATCATAATATTATGTTAATTCGATATCCGCCCAGCACGCGTAGCATGACCAATTCTATCTCTATTCTACCCAGGGACCATTTTAGTAACGGTAACGTGTGGGTAATTTTGAAAAGCCGTTCAAAAGGGTTACCCACACCGTATGGGTTTTTATTGAAAACCCTTTCAATGGGTTACCAAAATTTAATAAAAAGCCGTTTATAAGGGTTACCCATATCGTATGGGTTTTTGTTTAACCGCTTAGAAAAACCCTATCGAAAACCCTTTCAATGGGTAACCAAAATGGTCCCTGGTTACGGGTAGTCAGAAAAATTAAATAAGTAACTTAATTTTTTGGTATACAATACCCATAACATCTGCGGAGTTTCGCGAACTAATTTAATTTGACCCTGTATTAGGCTTTCCTTACAATAAGAGGTCAGCTTATAGGTAAGTACTGGAAATGTGGTTGTGAAAATAAACTTTTGACGTGAAATTTAAATTAAAAAATAAACACTATGGTGAAAAATAACTTAAATTTCGGAAGTCGGCGGCAATAAATGATTTTTTTTTTGTAAAAAGATTTGTGCTTACCTATTTTTCACTTTGGTATACCCTACCACTACCTGCTATGTAAATAACAGTGACAGGAAGTTTTATAGCATCATCAACATACCTACACCAATTGGATTAAATACGTAAATTACCTATTATTGCTAAGCTAACTCAAAACTAGGTACCCAAGCAAGAATAATAAAATTTATATGGGACCGCGCAAGTCGGCACAAGCTTCATCTACCAAATTAAATAATTACAAAAATCGGTTCATAAACAAATAAGTTATACCCGAACATAATTAAGTATTACTTATATACCTACCTATATAGAGACGAATTGGGAACGTCCTCCTTTTTTGATGTCGGGTAAAAATCATTTATATCCAGAGTGCATCTCTTGACAATTCCTATAAGCCCAAACACGGCTAGGATCATTGTTTTATTACGGAGTTCCGGTGCCTACCGGCTTCATCCTCAGATCAGTTTGATGGTACCATTTTGATCACAACCATTTATTAAAATTTGCTTCGTCATTGTCACTTAAAAAAATGAATAGAGATATCTTATCGCCACCCGTGAAATAGGTAAGTACTTATCATTGAGGAGTTCCGCTGGCCGTCTGTGGTCTTCTTCATTAGTTCCACTTCACTAAATGATACTTTCTGTATGCAAATGATTGACCGGTTGATGAAAATATAAAAATCGCTATATGTAGTAGGTATGCCTATAATATTTGAGAAGTTCCCTCAGTTCCTCATGGATCCCATCCTTAGAACTGGATTTTGATAAAACTAGGACCAATTTGGAAGTATAATCTATACAAATAAAAAAATAATTTTCCAAATCGGCTTATAAACGACGGAGTACTGAGGTACCTACCTACTACTTATAAACATAAACAAAAATACAACCGACTTGAAAACAATGAAAACCTCCTTTTTGTGAAGTTGGTAAATTATAAAAAATTCGAATTTTGAGTCAAAATCCACGAATAATATAGGTACAGCTAGGCGCAGTAGCGGCTGGCTTGCGGCAGTTTCAAAGGGTATTTTTTTTTACCATTCCGCCAGCCGCAAATACCAAGTCATTGCAATGTAACTCTTATATCATTGCGATAAGGTATAAATTAGAATGATTGACATTTGCAAGGTCTTTTATAATTTGAAATGGAGAAATTATTATTTTATTAGTTTATTTCGCTTTTTACTAGATAGTTGAGGTTGGTCCGCGGCTGGGTGACCATTTTTGCATACCAAGATCCTTCCGTGCCTCCAAAAGCACGTTATGCTGTCTGTCATTCGTGGATCTTTGACAGCCGTTACGGTTCGTCAGAAGTCCGAAAGTCTGACAACCAGTCTTACCAAAGGCAGTCGCTCCACGTAAAATACTGTATCCGGTTACACTAGAAACCGACCCCATCATGGTTAGGAAAAGGATAGGCAGATTGGTTGATTACTTAATTTCGTCAAACATTACCTTATCACAATGAGATAAGAGTCACATTGCAATGACTTGTCTACTATTTTGCTTATAATTTTATTTTACTTTGGAAAACAACTAAATGTTTTCGACAGGGCTTAGAATGGTTCTAATCACACACTGAAATGTTTAAGTTTAAGTAATTGGTAAAACTGGCTAAAGTCATGATTTATAAACACCCTCCTTTGCGTCACGCAGTCGAGTAAAAAACTCAATAGCCAATGAGACCTATTGGAATCTAATAGAAATTAAAAAAATATTTGAATGAATAAAATTTATGTAATATTGAACCTAGCTAGGACCACGGTCAGCAAACACGCACAGACCTCGACCTATTCTGTAAAAATCTCACCACGAAAACTTAGATGAAGTGGACTTGAAGTGAGCTGGCAATAGTGTCAATCCCTAGAATTAGATGGCATGACGACTCGCTTTACAATATCACGGCGACACCATACGAACGAAATGCCATTTTGTATGGCGTATACTCGTAATACTGGGGTGGTTTTTAGTCAGTAAGAGTCTGACAGACCCCTCCACCCACCCCAGGGCGGAGGACATCCATGAGGATTTCCCACCAAAAGGTTGGGTTATGTCGACCGACCGGGAAATCGAACCTAACCTCGCTCAGCAAACACGCACACACCTGCCTTCGTCCTCTGACGAAGATCGTCTACTACTGAGCTCACCTTTTTTTCTTTTTTTTTTCTTTATGAATGGCATCTCGTAGCAGACCTAGAGAGGTCGTTGCTACTTAACCGGATATTCCTTTGGCTGCCCTAAGGTTTTTAATCTTAAAGCCTCCAGCCAGGGCGCAAATTATATATATTAAAACTAAACGACAGCGCACTAAGGGCACCCCCTGTGGGGTACGGACCTCGGCTCAGGGCGTCGTTGGGGGATCACAAAATTAGTAACAATTTGGGGACGGGCTGGATCAACATTTTGATCATGATTATTATCAGGGGATATTATATTTATTGGTACGGCGCTCTCAGCCTCTAACCGGGCGGCTGGCGCATCGACATTCAAGGGACGGGGGGGAGGACTTTTATTACCATTTACTCGGGAAGTTCACGTGGTACCTCGGCGGCGAGGACGGAAGGTCGGTTTGGAGAGCTCACCTCAGACAGCAGCGCCTTATATACCCTTTCATGTGTCGCGTAGCGCGACAAGTCGCGTCGCGCGACTAGTAGCGCTACTTGAATAAAGATAATTTATTCCTTTGAGCATGCCGACTAGCCGGCAAAACCAAGTACCTAAGTCATTGCAATGTAACTCTTATCTCTTTGCAATAAGGTATAAATTAGGATGATTGACATTTGCAAGGTCCTATAAAATTTTAAATGTAGTAATAATTATCTCTCTTGTGTTGCGTCGCGCTAGCCACGCGATATCGCGTCAGTCTGAAGAGCCTACACAAGACGCATCACCTGATGCGATATATCTGATTCGCGGCGCGACAAGTCGCTCCTGTGTGTAGTGTCGCGCGCGACTTCATAGAAATAGTTCTACGGATATATATCGCAAAGTCGCGTCGCGCGACAAGTCGCGCCAGTGTGTAGAAGCCTTTAATCGAACCGCGCGTTAAGATTCTTAATTACAAACTGAAATCCCCAAAAACCCAAAAAACCCCTGACTCCCTAAATTCCTTTTGAGGGGTAGTTTTGAAAAACGCAAAAATTATGGCAAACTTTGTTATTTAAGTAATGACTGCATCGTTAGTCTAGTGGTCACAAGTGCGACTGCTGAGCATGAGTGGTGGGTTTGATTCCAAGGTCGGGAAAAGTGATATTGGATTTTCCATTCGGAATTTCTCAGTAGCAGCCCGAAGTCTGGAATTATACCCGGGTGATCAAACTCAAACTAAAACTCAAAGCATTTATTTCAATTAAACCATTTACAGGCACTTTTGAATTGTCAAGAAGGCGGTCAGGTATAAATATGAAGCTAGTTGCCCATTCCAAATAGTAGGTGCCTATGGAGAAGAACGAGCAAGAAACTCCACGGACACTCTTTTAAATTAAAATATTGATACAAAGTATTGGTTACATCATTCATATTGAAATTATACATGTGAGAATGATGCAAAACGTCAGAAGCGTCCGTGATAAAAAGATAAACAAAAAAAAAAACAATTCAAAACTAAAATAATTAAAAATAAGCCGTGGCAGCTAAGAGATGACCAGTCCCAACTGACAGCGCCCGTTCACGAACATGACGCATGGATCAGCACCATTCAGCTCAACCATTTCCATTTTGAAGGGAGCTAAATGATCCAACACACACGCCACCATAAGCGAGACATTGGAGTGAGCATGACACTCTCAGCCGCCAGGGCACATTCAAGTCAATGAAAGACGTACTCAGAAAATGGTATGTACACAGTACTCACACCTGTGCTATGCAATTATATAATACAAAGGAGATTGAGTTTATACAATGAAAAGATAGTCTTACAATCTTCAGCAGCTCCAACAGTATTTTAAAATGTTAATAAATTTGTTGTGGTTATGATCCCTACTTCTAGTACTATAATTATGTCTTTCGCGATGGCAATAGACTCGCTCCCTATTACATGGGACTTAAACAAAACTTGCGAGATGTGGGTGTACTAAAGGTACACCTCTCCCTAACCCTTTGGGGATTACAGGCGTGATGTTATGTAAATAAATACTCGGGCCAAATTTCAAGTTTATATAACAAAAGTAATAAGATTCTGTTCATACAAACTGTATCACCCCTTTTTCACGCACTCAAAAGGGTAAATTGTTCAAACATCTTTTTGACGTTTCTATTATTGGATTTATAGGTTATATATACCAATTTTCAAGTTAATCAAGCCAAGCAGTATAATCCTCTCTTGTATATTGACTATCCCTTTTCACCCAATTATTAGGGGCAGATTGTCAAAAAAACCTGATTCAAATTATTCTTTATTTTTTGTTTTCAGTAAAGATACAGACTTTCAAGTTAATCGGACCGCGCGTTAAAATTATTCCATAAAAACTTTGATATCCCCCGTTTAAAAAACCAACAGTTTAAAAAAACCCGTTTAAAAAACCATAGTTTAAAAAAACAAAAAATGACAAACTTTATATTTTACTTAGGTTAGTATCCGTGCCAAGTTTCAGGTTTATTAACTCAAGGAATAAAATTTATCCCCCTTTTTCACCCCTTAAAGGTCGTTCTTCTAAAAATCCCTTCTTAGCAGATGCATAGCTTTCAACCGAAATATTCGTGATTTTAACTTAAAAAGAACTTTATTTATTTATTTATTTAACAGTTTATGTACACACATATATACAGACAAGAAAAAAAAAAGGAACAGAAAAATACGTACAAAGGTGATGCTTATTTCTAAAGAAACCCTTCGGGGGTAGAATTATCAAAAACGCTGAAACACGTATAAATTAATTTTTAATTGTCAGCCTATACACAAAATTTCAAGATCCTAACTTCAAAACTGACGGACTTTCATATAAACTTCTATCCCCTATTTTACCCCTTTAGGGGTGGAATTCCCAAAAATCCTTTCTTAGTGGATACTTACTCTTCACAAAGAACATACCCTCCAAGTTTCATGTCTCTAGGACCAGCGGTTTAGGCTGTGCGTTGATATATCAGTCAGTCAGTCAGTCAGTCAGTCAGGACTTTGAATTTTATATATATAGATAAATCAAATTACATATTACAAGTAGCTACAATGAGTTGTGGACTGGTGGACAAGTCTCTTGATACAGTTGAGTATGTATAAAATGAGTTTGCATATAAGTACGGTAGAGTCTCACTAATCCGGCACTTCCGTACTTCGGCACGTCTAGTAGCCCGGCCGGTCCGGCACGGAAAGTTATTTGAAAAGAGGACTCGAGATAAGCGAAGCAAATTTAAATTCTTGGTTTAAAGGCCTCCCATAATGTCATGATGATCGGTTCAACGGTTTAGGGCGTGAAAAGTTCTCAAGCAAACAAACTTACTTTCGCATACATAATATTATAGTTAGGAGGATGATAAACCGGTCTATCGACACTCTAGACCAGGGATCACCAATTAATTTAACTGGCGGTCCGATTTAAAAAAATATGAAGTCTGGAGTACCTAAAGTTGGTGCAAGCTATTTCCATTAGTTTTGGGTAACTCAGCACATGTGCTAGCACTGTTGTAGCTACTCACTTTGATAAAAAGAGTCACTCACTCTTTTTATTTTGCTGTGCTAGCACACACCACAGGGCACAGATTAGCTAAATAGAACATTTGTAACCATTCTCATTTCTCTTTCCTTCATCATCACTCGTGCGAGCTATATGACTAGTACAGAGTACTTTATACTATACTCCGACTAGTCACCACAGAACACAAACTCAGAGAGCTAGTCACCGTGTGTGCCTACTCGTCTGAGTATGTGTGCCGTGTTGAGTTGTCGTCATTAACACCACACTCGCGACTCGTGAGTGTAGTGTGTGGTGACAACAATGCGACACGTCACAACTCGCACAACTTACTGACACACTCGCACAGTCACGGCAAGTACGTGCTCACAGGCTGCGGGCGCGCCTCAAAGAGACGTCAGCACCAATTGACGGGGTCCGAAAGGGCCAATGCCTGCCAGGGTTACGAGTCTGTCCGAAAGGGATATCGTGGCTCTGGCACACAGGCATTTGAAGGAACACGGTGGGTTTTAGTCAGTAAAAGTCTGACACTCCCTCTCGCTTCGCCCAGAGCGGGAGAAGTTATTCGTGGTAGCATAGTGTGTTAGCACATTTTGTAAAAAGAGTGCCTCGCACGATCCTCATTTTAAAAGAGTGTGCTACCCATCTCTAATTGCCATTAAATCGTGTAGATGTTCATCGATATGTCGAGATCGAAATTTACTGAAGGTCCGTACAAAATAGGTCGGCGACGGTCCGGATCGCACTTTAAAAATAAAGTTTCACAATGTATAATGTTAAGCTTTAAAATTAATTGAATGAGCTATAAAAATAATGGTTTCCACTATAAATATGCTTAGCTTTAAAATTAATTGATTGTACTGTCAAAATAGCGAACCCATCAAAATAGCTAAGTAATTCAAAAGTTTAAAACAAATTGTTTGTGGTTGGTACAATACCATTTACGGCTTGATTTGAGAAAAAGCATTTTCAAATTTGACACCACTGGTACCTTTTTCCAAAATTTTGCTCTTAAAATTTCTGGTACCTACTTAGAAACATCATATAAAGTCATTTACTATAAAAACTTGTAGATAATCGAGCAATAATTAATAATCAAATAAAATCGTGAAATGCAGTTTTTCCCCCAACAAAACTGCGTAAATCTCGGAAACTATAAATGCCGAGAACCTGCCCCCTGACCCTTTTTGCTCGTACATTTTTATTCGTACACATGACCTGTACGTTGATTCTTTAATCCAACAAAGGGGAATCCCCCGCATTTGTCACCTTGATTTCCAACGTTACATCCAGACAAGATCACTTTATCTCCAGGGAGGACCTGTCTGGCTGCAAAGAGGATTTCGCTTTTGTGAGACGGCCAGTCTGTCTGTGTTGATGCAGTTTAGTAAATTGTTTATTTTTATATTTAATAGGGCTGCTAGACCGTGATTTTAATAATTATATATTTTTTTTAAAGTTTTGTTCAAGGTTTAGTACTTGCAAGCACGGCTACTGAGCAAAAGGTCCTCGGTTTGGTCGTCAAAGATCAACTAAAGTGTTACTAGCTTCTACCCGCGACTTCACGTTTTACGCCGATAGCACACCTCCGCCGTCAAACCATAGCAGCAAAACCGCAGTAGTTCAGTTCAAATGGCTTGCGTCATGTTCCGCTACTCGAATCGGATGCGAGTAGTGGAACATGACGCGAAATGCAATTGACTTCGTGTTCAATGGTCCCGCTGATTGGTGAATGGGCCGCGCAATTGAGGGTCTTTGTAAGGACCGTCTTGGTTGCTACGGCTGTTTGCACGCTATTGTTGTGTTTTATTTTTGTTGTACCCGATAAAATGTTTACCGACAATCTTAATTGAATTGCGTTTAAATAGCTGTTTAAATGCATGTTTAAACGCTTTCGCATTCTAACTCACCCCTGGTCCGCGCGCTCGTAATGCTGATTGCTCTACTGACATCGACATAAGAGTGTGATTTGTTTGTCGCGAGATGGATACGTATGTCATGCATGATCGAGATTCTGTGAGATGATGGATGAAAGATGAGGTGCCAATATTACTTGATTGTTATTTGTTAGTTATTTTTGTATTATTTCTTATTGTTATTCCTTCCATATTGTAAATATATCTGTTTTTATTGAAATTTAACTGTGCAATAACTTGGGTCTGGGTCTGTAATGTTGTGCATGTGTATTTACCAAATAAATAAATTTATAATATAAATAGATAGGACGACACTCGGCGGTACTGTAGCTTCCCATTACTGAAAGAATTTTCGGAATCGGATCAGTAATTCTGAACATTACCTACCTTCTATGTATTACAAACTCACTTCATCATTTCAGCTGAAAAATTTCCACTGCTGGACATAGGCCTCCCCCAAAGGGGGGGTTTGGCGGGTTGACGATCACAGTATGGTGTTAAAATGCATAGAGAACGCTACTGTCCATTCTCTAGTAAGTCCCTTAGTCGCCTTTTACGGACGGTAAAGTCACTTCCCTCTTTATAATATTAACTAGCTGCACCCCGTGGTTTCACCCGCGGAAGTCTCGATCCCGTGGGAATATAGGGATAAAAAGTAGCCTATATGTTAATACAGGGTCTCAGCTACCTCGATACAAAATTTTATCAAAATTGGTCCAGCCGTTTTTACGTGAAAGAGTTACAAACATCCATCCATCCATACTTACAAACTTTCGCGTTTATAATATTACGAGTAGTAGGATAATAATACATATATTATAGTAGGATATAGATTTGGGAATTTCTCAGTAGCAGCCCGTTGTCTGGATTTGTGCCCGGCTGGTGAAATGGCGGTGTACACCTCTGCCTGCCCCTTCGTTGAATTCAGGCGTGATGTTATTGAATTCCGTAGTAATTTACGTGTAGGTTCCCGTTGACATGCATATTTTAATAGCCAATCTGTTAGCCAATCTGCTTCGAGATTGCCTGTTCTGGTTCACCAAGAGTAAACTTCAGGCTGCAGATACAGATGGCAATTAACATGGTTTTAATTAAACTAAAGCTCGAAAGCTGACCGATGACCTTTCGGGTCGATTTTAAATTTGGGTCCAAAAAGCAGTATATTTGATGTAGTTCTCGTGGAGTAGACGATAACGTAACTTAAATTAGGTACTTTAAATCGTCGACTTTTTTGAGACGCCTCGGGGACTATTACAACGACTTTCTTATCACTGCAAATTAAGGAGATAGGCCTAGAAAACTAACCAATTTCTCATTAATGTCACGAGTTGTGTCGCTATTTTTTCTAGATTGCTTTATGAAACTTAGGAATTAAATGTTTACACTGAATATAATTCTAAAGGGCACGTCTTCCCTACCATTATCGCGCCCCCCGGTCTACTCTTTGATATGCAATGGTTTCTGTGGTCCCTTGAAACATGAGGGGCTAGTGTGAATCTTTGGATTAATTCGAGCAATCGAGTCTGGTCAAACCACGCTGAGGTCGGTGCATTTCATTCATTCATTCATTGTTTAAGGGGACGATAACCGACTTTTAATGATTTTATACTGAAGATCACGTCTAAACGAGTAGTGTTAATGAATTGAAAAAAATATATGATAAATTAGAGCATTTTCTCAATAACTTAATATGTGAATATTTTAGATTATGTTTATATTACATGGAAAAATTAATTTGTAAAGTTATGTCTAACGCGGATAAAAAACTGAGAACGGCGGAGCAAGCTAACCACTCAAGGTCACTGGCATATATCTGAGACTTAATATAATTCTAAAGGAAGGTTAATTATTAACTGTTGAGACAATCTTTAGTAACAATAAAATAACATTTAATAGCTTTAAATGCGTTTGTTTAGGTAATTTAATTTGTGTAACTGTAATTTAACGCATCAATAAACACTTGGGTTTAATTTAATACTCTGTTATACCCTGCCTCTCACCCTGTGCGATCATTGATTGTCATGTGGCTTTTTAATTACTGAACGCAACTAAATACTAAAAAATACGAAAATATATGCATTTTAAATTCATGAAATTCCTACTTTTTTTATCCTAAATTTGAAAACGACCCTTTTAGTATTTATTCCACTACATTGTGTAAATATTCGATTTAATTAAATCTAAAGGTTAACGAAAAAGGTAGGTTTAATTAAAAATCAAGTCGTGAGCGCCTTTGTTTAGCATGGGGTCGATCTCCTGGTTGGGTGAAATGTTAGTAAGGTTTTTCACCAGGAATTTCTCAGTAGCAAACCTAAGGGCGTTTGTCCACCGCCGCCGTCAACTGTACGTCGCCGTCGCGTCGCCGAGAACGAGATGACGGCGCCGAAGTAGCGAAACATACATTTACTATGGCCGCGTATCCATCACCGCACGTCCGGCACCAGAGCGCCCTTGCCCTCATCCGGCCGCCGAAGTATTGAGTAGTTCGGCGCGACCGCTAGAATCAAATAGATAGAAGGCAATACAAAATACGTAAATCTTGTTCACACATTGCTATCGCACCGACCGGTGCCGTTCACTCGGCTTTTGTTTAGTCTATCGTAACATACTGAACCGACGAGTTTGGTGGAGGTGGACATACGATTGCCGTCACATATCACGTTAATTCGGTTTGAATAATCTCGTTGCTTGGTGACGCGCCCCGGTCACGGCTGCGGTTGACAAACGCCTTTAGCCTGGATTACTGATCGGTTGATGGCAATAGGGTCGCTCCATAATTTACTTATCTGTTATTTTAAACCTCTGCCTGCTTTCGGGGATTTTAATTAATTTAAAAGGTTGAGTTTAAAACCAAAGTTCAATGCTATTCTCAAAAAAAAAGATATAAATGTCTATTGTCGAACGCATTGTTAATGTAAACGTTTTGTATTGAATCATTTGTATCTCTCGCTTGATAGCTCGAGAGTGTTGACATAAACAATTGAGTCGAATCGATACTTGTTCCACGCACAGCGCACTCAACCTTGAGCATCGCGTCTTTGTACTGTCATTAATTATTTATTCAAGCTTTGTTTTTAATTGAATGAAAGAAAGAAAAATGCGTTTATTGGCATTACAGCAAAAAAATACACCTTAAAAACTATAAATAACCGAAAATAATTATTATAATGCCAAAAGGGCCTCAGCTCAGCATAATGTCAGATGACAACACAAGGTGTACCACCTGACGCTGATTTTCAGCTGCAACCCAAGAGTACCATTATACGCTAGAATAATAAATAAACACATAGAGAAATGTGTGTCCGTTAATCAGTTAAGAGAATAAATTAAAAGTGATAATATAAAAAAGCTCAAACAAAATAAAATAAATAATTAATTAATTAATAATATATAATAATTAATGTTTTACTATATCTTTGGACCTATATTAGTTATTGATGTTCAATTTTACTTACATGAAGGCAATACTTAATGAGGTAGGTACGTAGTTGTTGAACTATAAAGATTCTTGTCCGTAATTTTCCATAGAAAACTACTCTTTTGAACGAGCAAATATTTCTAATTAACTGACCGAAATGATAGTTCAAAAGTGTCTATAACTAAATGGTATTTTTGAAATAAATGCTTTGAACTTTTACGTGTATTACCCAGTTACTGGTAAGATAGGCAGTCGCTCCATGTAAAATACTGGTATTCAGCTGCATTCCTAAATAGTTGGGAAAAAGCTAGCCAGATAGATAGGATCTTAACTGACGGCAAGCCGGGGGCTATCTTAGAGCATATAACCTATGCTTTAAGGGGCCCATGCCCCAGGCGCCAACTTCAAGGGACGGCAAATTCAAACGTGGCAGTGCACTAGGCACCACCCAGCGCACCGCAACTGGCGATAAATTAAACGTGCAGTATTTTTCTCTGCGGGTGGCGCACTGAGGAAATCACAACATGGTTAGCGTAGGTATAGGTTGTCAAACGGTGTGAGCAAGCGGGTTGCGGACGCCGCGGAAACCACATTAAGACGCAGATATATGCCAGTGACCTTGAGTGGTTAGCTTGCGTGTTCTGTACTGAGCTCACGCAACGCGTCGTACGTTCAGCCAGTAATAGGACTCGCCCATCAAGGAGCGCTGTCCCCAATTTGACGCATTATTAATTTATTATACACAAAACAAAAGGTATTTTAATAAAACGAGTATACTAAAAGATCAATAATTAAATTATCTTTAAATTTGTGAAGGTTTCAGAAAAATACGCTTTGGTAGATTATGCGCCATTCTCAGTTTTTTATCCTGGATTTTTAAGAGTTTTTTTTCATGGAACAAGTTAAAGGATAGGCGATGCGGGGGGCGGTAGACGGCAGTTTTTGCCCCGCCTCGAACTAAATCTAGATCCGGTGCTGTAAAGTAGTAGGTACATACATAGTAAAGTTAAAACAAGTTTATTCTATGGCTCACATACTTAGTCGGTACAGTTGTCCCTCTATTTCTCATTTGCCCGCCTCTTTATCAACAACAAAAGAACTGGTCCGGATTTTGATAGCACTCATGTACTGTCACAAAGCAGCGAGGTCGCGGGAAAATGGCGTACAATAAATTACATATAATTTAGTTCTTGTTCAATTCTAAATGCCAAGGTCGAATCTAGTACCTACAAGCTTCGAAATTAACCTAACTGTGTTACCTTTATTTAAGTCGGTTTCAGTTGACATAAACTACATCAAACCAAACTACTTATTAGATACTACATTTATTAAGGTAATATTGTTTTCCTTTATTCCCTTTTTACAAGGCCTAGTGAACAAAGCACTGAATTTTAATTTTGAATGGTGAAGGTTTCGGTTTATTTAATAAATGTGAAATTCAAAGGACTTTGCTAATTGAAAATTGATTGTTGTTACAAGACCATGTCTACACGATTCTGCCTAATGTTTCGTGAAGGTCCCAGTAGATTAAAATGTATTCATCGTTTTCGAACGTGTTTCACCAAAATAAACGAGGCTCAAATGAAAAAGTTTTAATTGCGAACCTGTCAATAATGACGAATTAAATGGATTCGAATTTGGAGAATTCCAAATTACGAAAGTTATGCATTAATTTATTTTTGGCAACGACAAGTTTGAATAAAAATACTGGCTACAAAGAAAGGCATTTTTACGCGATCATTAAAATTACATAAAAAAAGTTTAAAAGGAAATTCTTTTATGCGATTTCGCTCGGCGCCGTGAGCCGCTCTTGAACACTTGGGAGAAGTTTGTAAAGAAAATGTGAATAAGCGCACATTTTGAGTTGTTGGCGGAATTACAGTTTGATAATAGCATTTGTTGTTGAATTACTTTACATATTTTAAGGAGCGCATAATTATTACCGTGGACTAGCTACATCTTTATGGTAATCTAAAGTCTAAACCAGACTTGTTCGTTTATAATTTGGAATTCTACAAGCGTTGAAACCTCTCATTTTGTATTTGTTTGATTCGCAATACCAATAGACATAGTAAACTACGTCTGTAATCGGCTTGTCGCTGAATTGCTTATTGTTAACTTCAGACGGTGCATATTAAACTCATCTCCATTAACATGTCGGGAGCTTTCAATTATTCCTAATGGGATACCTGTTACTTTGAGGTTTAATCATCGTATATCTGGTTGTGTATATGTTACCGGCCAAACCCGAGTTCAGGACAAACTAGTTTAGCCTAGGCTAAACTAGTTCTTCCTATACGCGATAGGATTAACTAGTATAGCCTAGGCTAAACTAGTTTGTCCTAAGCCCGATAGGATAAACCAGTTTAGCCTAGGTCGAATCGGTTTATCCTAGTTAGAATTTACATGCTTTAGGATAAACTGGTACGTTCTAATCTGAAATCTGATTGAGCGTGCTGCGGGAGCGGCGTAACCGAAACGAATCGCAGCAAAACCGACTCCACGTAGTCATGTCTGCCCTACCCCTAGAGTGTTATTTAAAATCGCGTAGGCGCGTAGGGGCGAGGCGGCCCGCAAGCTGAAGAGCAGGTGGTGAGCGTGAAACACATCTGTGACGATAAGCTCGCATGGGACCGCTGGAGCCCTGCAGCGCCGGAGCCGTGACAGAAAACATGCCTGCTGCATGCTTGCTTGCACGTTTATCATATTAGACTAAATAGGTTTTATGTCCGATTCGACCTAGGCTAAACTGGTTTATCCTATCGGGCTTAGGACAAACTAGTTTAGCCTAGGCTATACTAGTTAATCCTATCGCGTATAGGAAGAACTAGTTTAGCCTAGGCTAAACTAGTTTGTCCTGAAATCGGGTTTGGCCGGTAACATATACACACATAATGAATATACTAGTACCTATACAATGTGAGTCTTGATAATTTGCACATATCCAAATGAGGGAAACTAAGTTTCATTTTATAGACAGTTTAAAAAAAAAAAACTAAAGGGGTCTCTACCTGCTAAAGTAAAGTACGTAGTCGAGTGCAAGGTCTTTCTTTAACAGTTGATAGGAAACGTTATAATTGAGTTATAAACATGGTATCACTCGTATTACTTTTAGAAAGCTGATACGATGGAGAATAATATGAATTAATAAAAAAGGGTAAGTAATCGGGACTTTAATTGAAATATTTTACAATTATTGTAAAAATTTATGAATTTTTTTTCAGATTTTTCTTATAAAATCACCCTAATTCTCAATTGATCGTGACTTTCTATTTTTCTTTTCTTTCGATCTTTACTTTGTATTTTATGAAGACGCCGTATTATTTCCAGTCATTACTGAGTTTGTTTCATTGTGATAGATCTGGACTGGACAATAAAAGCAATACTTAGAAAAAATAATAATTCTCGTGACAAACCCACACACATACATACACACACACACACTGACATGCACATGCACACATACACACGAACGCACCTTCGCACACACACACACACACATACTATTTTAGGATATATCTCTAAGTTTTTATTTTTCTTTTTATTTAGTTATAGTTCAAGTCTTGTCTTGTTTAATTTTGGGATTTTACTTGTTTTATTTTATTTTTCTTTTTGTTGTTTAAATTCTATTTTCATAGTGTACACCACTTTTACCAATTAATTTATTTTGTCATTGGAGAGCGGGATCTCCTAGCACAGGTATATATTTTACTTAAAAGGAGGTCCCTATGTAAAATTTACTGTAAAAGTTGTACAAGTTTCTGAAATAAACCTTTTTTATTTTATTTTTTTAAACCAAATGCGAAAGCACCAGAGGTTACATTGCATGCCCCCAGACTTCTAGACCCCCAGTGCTTCCGTATTGGACTATCAATACTTTTATAAATTACCTTCAGTTTGCTGTTAACATTGTCACAGGCTCACAGCTTCTCTGCATCAGGGAGGCAGCTCTCTTGTCTTTTTGCCGGTACATGACACAATTCCTCCACCCAATTCTAGCCACAGTTTACTTTAAATATTTTTGGAATCAAACAACATTTAGGTATGTGGATTTTTAATATCCACGTGGACGAGTCGTGGTCATAACTAAGTAGTTAAGAATATATTAATAAATTATTGATTATTTACTGATTATTTTCCAACTGTCTTTATTGTTTATTTATCAACCCCTAAAGCAAACGTTCCTGTGTGTATTTGTACGGCCTACATAACTATTGTTCGGAGCGTGAGCTGGGCTGTTTGTTTTGTAATTCTATTATTCTGAGCTCGGAAATGTCCAGTGTCCTGTCATAGTCGGATAAACCAATCCAGTGAATAGATCACTAGCACTTCACCCGCGACATTGTCCGTGTTGGGAATCAAACCCAACACACCACTTGCATGCAGTCTGCACGCGCAGGCGACGTGATCAACGCGTCATCGGTACGCTGAGGTGCGGCGCGGTGGCGACACGGCTCGGCCCGACAAGCACTCGCTTCCACGGACTCCACCGCGACGGACGATTCTCCTCCATTCATAGTTATTATTTATTGTTTGTCCGGGACACTTTATAATTGTTAATGAGCACGGCAATAAACCATTGCCTTTAAAAATACAGTCCACTCTTTTATTGCTCCCCGCGCTAACAGTCCGTGTGGACTTCGTATCTTCGCCTAGAAAGTTTTACACTCCCATTTAATAGATAGTGTCCGAAAACGAATGGTGAAATCTTTTTATTTATTATATTATGACAAACTTTATATTTATTACAAACTACTTGGTTTATAAAAAATATAATGTGTAGGTAACGAATAGTAAGGGTAGGGCTGTTCGCTTACACTGGCGCAGCATCGCGTCATTTTCCTTACTTTGAGCATGACATGTTTATACCCGTCGCGTCGTAACTTCTAAACGAAAGGTCCGATTCGAATAATTTAAAGAGGAAACAAACTTAGTGAAAGTTATTCAGTTCGATGGTCTAAAGCACTCTATAAAGTGTGGCGGGTTAATTTTTAAAAACTTTTTTTTATGGATGGTCAATGTCCTTTACATAGCCGACATCGGAACATCGAACGACATCGGTATTACAATACAAGGTTTATACTACAGTAACTACAGTTTTGAGCCGTTTGGGGTCCAAACGCTCGGGTCGTGGGGCCCGAGTGCGCGTCTCCTTTTTAAGGAAATTTTCGCCGACTGATCGACACTTCACGTGACCAGAGGGCTGTCTCGTTCTTTGGCCAAAGAATTAGCATTCTTCTGGGCACATTTTCGGATGACAGCGATGCGGACGAGTACTATGCCAGTGACCTTGAGTGGTTAGCTTGCGTGTGCTGTACTGAGCTCACACAACGCGTCGTGCATTCAGCCAGTAATAGGACTCGCCCATCAAGAAGCGCTGTCCCCAATTTGACGCATTATTAATTTATTATACACAAAACAAAAGGTATTTTTATAAAAGACGTATACTAAAAGATCAATAATTAAATATCTTTAAATAGGTGAAGGTTTAAAAAAAGTACGCTTGTTAGATTTTGCGCCATTCTCAGTTTTTTATCCGCGTTAGACATAACTTTACAAATTAATTTCACTGTGTAATATAAATATAATCTAAAATATTCACATATTAAATTATTGAGAAAATGCTCTGTTTTCAAATCATTAACACTACTCGTTTAGACGTTATTTTCAGTATAAAATCATTAAAAGTCGGTTATCGTCGCCTTAAGTGTCGTTTTTCCCCCAATTTTTGTATTTTTTTGTTTATCTCGTTAGTACTTGGTGTAGATCGTTGTTGCGTGATAATAGTATATAATGTTTTTAATGTATGTGCCTTTTTGAAATAAATAATCAATATCTTTACTTATCTGTTTTTTTTAAAACGTTGCCCCACACTAGGAATTTCTCCTGTATTGTGGGTGCGTTTACAAACATTTAAACTCACATACACAAACAGCCAGACCCGGAACAACTACTATGAGGAGTGACTTTTCAAAACGGCTTATTTCGGGTTCCCAATTTTACTTATTTTTTTAATGCCAATCGGGACTTTATGTACACTCACATTATATGACGTGAAGTGTCCGGTTCTAAAGTACTTTAATCTCGAAGAAAAATGGCCATAGAAAATGCTTTCCGCAACAAAATAGCTTAATTCACGTTAATTCTCGGCCCTACTAAATTGTGATAGGAGTTTTTTCAAAATAGCTCATTTCTAGAACATTTTGTATGGAAATTTTGTTAATACGTATCAAAATGGCTTATTTCTAATCTGGTATCACAGGTTATTTTGGAGGGTTGAAAGATAGCTTTAATATCTGGAAGTGGATCCGCAAATATATTTTTATACATTGGCAACACTTTTTATTTGACTACGGCCAATTAAAAAAATATTATTATTTCTTAGGAGTGCTGAAACAAAACATCTTATTTCTTGGAGTTTGCGACTAAATGGCTTATTTCCTTAAATCATATGATAATAACTCATAATTTAGAGTATTAAAAAAAATATATACACTGTGAAACGATCTATTAACGTACCTAGATTATGTACATAGAAGTTTGTTACTAAAAATATTCATATATGAAAAGTTTTCGTATTTTTCTTGGTCCTGAAAAAAATGACCATACAGAAATAAGCCATTTTGAAAAGTCACTCCTCACTTGTAGGTCATACAAATATTTGTTCCGTGCGGGAATCAACACACACACAAGCTGCAGTCAATTGCTTAACCACTGCGCCAACCGTGTCGTCAAATATAAAGATTTAGACTTAGCAATTTATCGATATTTATGAATTTGCGCCTAGATAGACCATATGGGGTGCTAATTTGTAGCACATAGGCCATACTACGACGCATTTTAAGTAATACGTCGAATTATAAAAGTCCCCCTGTATGCTTTGGTTTGATTCTTTTTCCATTGTAGATTTACCTACAACTTTATTTTTTACTGATATAAGAACCTCTTTGCAGCACTGCCCCGAGGCAGCACTGGTGTCAGCGAGGGTGTTAGCGGCTGAAGGTGCACCGGCCACCCGCTCCGCGTCAGGAGTGGAACGACGACCCTCGGCCCCCAGGCCTCCGCTTTGCAAGAGGGGGTCAGGGTCCCTACTGTCTGGATCACCACCTACGTCCAGGTAAGGATAACGGTATTACGTTGATAATGTGTTACGGGTTGACATACTTAGAATAATCAGAAAAAGATTTACTGTCTAATTAATCAATTTGTATTCATGAACACATTATTCAATACGACATTTAGTATATTGTGGTGTCTTACCCATGCGAACGAAGTCGTGGGCAGAAGTTACTTCCGTTTATTAATCTCGAAAGACGCAGAACTCATCTGATATGAAACTCTTAGGTAACCAACTCTTAGTAGACAACGCCAAGCTACCAATGGAATTTGTTATCTTTACATCTACTAGCTGATCTGACAGACGTTATCCTGACATATGATTTTTTTTTTGTGATTGTCTTAAGTTCATACATAAATTCCATAGAAAAAGACGTTCAGTTCTTCCCAAATTTGAAAATGTTTGAAAATGTTCCAGGAAATTTAACAATGACATGATATATTATATTAAATAAGCTTTTAAAACTACGTGACAAAGTGAAAAACAAGATAGAAGGCGGCGAAAATTCCAGTATTTCCTCGAAAAGTGTAAACCTTTATAACTAGCTTTCATACCTCGTGGCGTTTTCACTAAAGAGACAATATCGCATTTTGTAGAAAAAACCACCTACATAGATGAATATTCACATTCCAATCTCATTAAATACTACAAAAACACTAGCAACTCTCTGAAAGGTATAATAACCACGTAGCCATAATAATATCTACAACACTCGTAGCTTCGTAGACTCGTAGCTAACGAGACTACGGGGTAGCGTTTCGTAGGCGATTCCACACATAGTTGTACTTATAAAGCTGTGTATGTGTGTGTTCACGACAGCGCCAGCCCTGGGGTAGAGCGAGAGGAGCGGTCGCTGTAGGCGCCAGATGGAAAGGGGCGCCAGAAATACAAATGCGAAATTTAATTTCCAGCGCAAATTAAAAATTTGATGGCGCCTTATGAGAGCCGCGGAAGCAGTGTTGCCAGAACAGATTTTTTAAATCATTAGACTGACTGAAAAATCTGTAGATTGCCTCTAGATAAATTCGTAGATCAGACTTTTTTAAGAGCTAAATATGACTTTTGTAAAGCTAAATCCATCCAGACAAATGCGAAAAATAATTTCCAGCGCAAAATAAAATTTTGATAGCGCCTTATGAGAGGCGCAGAAGCAGTGTTGCCAGAACAGATTTTTTTAAATTATTAGAGTGACTGAAAAATCCGTAGATTGCTCTAGATAAATCTAACTGTTTGGGGCGGCTAGACTAGCCTTGAACCTAGTCCGTAAACAGCGTTTCTTGTAAAAACGTCTCGCGACTCACAACTTTTTTTATAAAAAAACCCTTGGTTCATCATTATTTATTATTTAATGTTGTTTAATTAAAACAACATTAAATCACCTCCATATTAAAAGCAGTTCTATTTTTTTATGAATTGTGAATTATTATTTATTTAACATAAAACTTCACTTCACGTAAATTCTACATCGGCCCAAAGGGCGCCGAAACACAATCTCGCTCTACCCTGATCAAGGGCTAAGGGCGCTGGTTCACGCAGACTAGCTGAAAGTTCTGCGTACTCCAAGTCTATCTACATTACCTGAACGAGTTTGACGTGCAAAGTTTTAACATGGTTAGTTTTCCAGTCTAGATTGAAAAGTTTGTTCGGGAACGTTTTACACAGGATGTTGCTTGAAGTAATTTTCGCACTTTGTATAGAGATTGCTTCACGATGGCCTGATTGTAGGAGGAAAATGGCGTGGAGCGTACCGAAACGTGTTCAGGAAAAAATATTGTTGAATAATAAATATCGAGGCAGTGGAAATATTGTCACTCCGAATGCTTTATTTTTTATTTAGGATGGGTTTGCTCTTGACCTTAGTCTAGAGCAGAAGTGACAGAGACAAAGTCAACGATGGAGTGAGTTTAGGGTTAGGGAGTATTAGGGGGGGCTTTATTATTTTATCAGATTATTTTGTACCAGTCATACGTTAAAATAAAATGCTTTTCATAATCTTGTATAGTGAGTATCGTGACGTCCTAGGTATATTGGCACAAACATCTTAGAGAAAAAACTTCCACCGTTGAACATTTGGACCCCTTTTTTTTGGGTGGGAAATTATCAAATAACTTCTCCCGCTCTGGCCGGAGCGGGAGGGCGTGTCAGACTTTTACTGACTAAAACCCACCAGTGTTCCTTCCGTTGCCTGTGTGCCAAGGCAGGGCCACGATATTCCTTTCGGACAAACTCGCAACCCTGGCAGGAACATTTGGACCCCTAACAAACGATTAATGAGTACTTTAACTTGATCAGCACGCTTGCCATGATTCTCGCAAAATCAAAATCAAAGTCATCTGCTGCATGCAGTGCATCACAGCTGTTTGTTCGCATATAAAACTTGAATCTATACAATAAAATATAAAATGATTAGCATTACGCAACACAAAACGTTAAATTAAATTATTTTCCTTATGTTAGCTAGCACACACCATTATACAAAAATATATATATAATAATCTAAAACTATACTCAAGCAAAAAAACGCCACTGAAATCATCTACAGCTAGCCTCGTAAAACCGCTTACACATACAGTTAATAAGCAAACATTATGCAAATGGTTTCCAAAGACAACAGACTTGACAATGTTTTTAATTACGTAGTGTTCAAACAGCAACTTTGCTTATTCCTTAGAGAATTTTATTCATATTCATGTTACAATAAATTAAAGTTAAACGGACTCGCAACTGTTTAGCTAATTAAAAGCCACGAGCTTGCACTATACAAATGTAATCATACGATTTTTACACGAGCGATAGCAAAGTGGTGTTAGATAATATTTTATTTCTTAGATTTCTGCTTTTCTAGCAGGGATCGGTTTGGGCACGCCACAATTGTGACGATAAGTCCCCTCTGAGGAGTGGATAGAGAGGCGCCACGGCGTCCTCACCTTCCGCCTGACGCAGGTCCTCACCAGACATGGTTGTTTCGGGAGGTTCCTGTTCAGGATAAAGCGGGAGGAAATGCCCGGCTGTCAAAACTGTGTGGATCGCCCGGAGGACACGGTGGTGCATAAGGCGGAGGTCTGCCCGGCTTGGGCGGAGCACTGCCGTGACCTCACGGAGGCGATCAGCGGCAGCGATCTCTCGCGTTCGGCCCTGGTTCAGGCCATGGTTTGGAGCGAGAGTGCATGGGAGTCACCTCCTTCTGTGAAGCAGTAATGCTCGCGAAGGAGGAGGCGGAACGCGTGAGGGAGAGGCAAGGTTCGCGCCCTTGCGCCCCTAGTCGCCGCAGAAGACGCTCCGGGCGTCAGGAGTCGCAAGTCGATTTCCGGCCACCGTAGGCGCGGGTCTGCGGACGGTGAGCGATGGGTAGCTCGCCGTCCGTTAAGGACCAGGCCCGGGTCGGTGGCGCGTTATGTTCCACGCGCGCCTCAAAGAGACGTCAGCACCCACTGACGGGGTCCGTTAGGACCAATGCCTGCCAGGGTTGCGAGTTTGTCCGAAAGGGATATCGTGGCCCTGGCACACAGGCAACGGAAGGAACACGGGTGGGTTTTAGTCAGTAAAAATCTGACACGCCCTCCCGCTCCGCCCAGAGCGGGAGAAGTTATTTGATAATTTCCCACCCAAAAATAAAAAAAAACAGGGATCGGTTTTCATACGACGACGTGTGGAAAAGGAGCCTATTTGTTAGGCGTACTAATCATCTCGAGTCAGGTTGCTTGGATGCATCAAGGCTACGCGATAAAACGAATGCAATATTCAAAAACAAATGAAAAACGAAAGTCTTTGACCAGTGCGTGTTGCCATTGATGACCTAAGTATGGCAATGAAACGTGGTCGCTCACAATGGGCCTCATTAGAAGGCTGAAAGTTACCCAACGGGGCAGTGAAACTATTATTGTCTATTGTTTATCTCTTCAATATCCGAGAAAAACAGAACCCCGGAACAATCAGAGCACCTGTCCAATTATAATAATAAACAGCAGCTGATTGAAGGCTCCAAAACAAACAAGTCTTCCATGTTTAATATTATAATAAGTTTATTCGTTTATGTTCGGCGTTCGGCTCAGATCAGGAAGAATTAAGGATGATTAAATTGTCGCCGAGAGACCGAGCCATGGCGGTCGGAAAAATCCGTCACGATTATATTTCCTGACTTAATTTTAGGGCTGCCAGAGGAAATGAAAAAGTAATCCAATTAACGTTTGGATGCAGTTAAAATACATTTAACTATTAACGTATCTACATTTATGACGGTCTCAAATCACTATACCAGTCTGAATATTTATGACGTCATATAATGTGTGTATTTATTGTAAGTTGTATATGGATTTATATCTGGAAATAAAAGATTTCATTACAAATTTAAACCTATATAACTGCAATGTGTCCAAACCACCTGACATCCAAAAACCATCTTAAACGAGGGTTTAAACAAGTGAAAAAAGTCTGCAGATGCAGATTTGCAGCAGTAATAATATTAATATAAATGTACCTAAGTCTGAAATCGCCAACCATTCTTGAGCAAGCATGGTAATGAATGCTGGCTTGGTTATGAAAACATCCAAGTAGAGTAAGAGGTATATCTTTTTGCGATTATTCTGAATTATAGATTTTAGTACATTGAGTTCTGCCACGATAACACGAACATCTAATTATAGCAAGATAATAACTGCTGCTTCGCTAATGTATCCTAAGTTATGTGACAACCCTATGCTCCCGTGTTATCTGCCGCAACGCTACCCGCTTTGCTAATGGCATTAATTTAAATGAATGATAGTCCTCCAGTTATCCATTCGTTGGCGATATTTTACAGCAATTGCGTATCATGAAAATGAATAAAATTTTCTTTGGTTTTTTGATCTTGATAATATGAAAAGAAAAGTGCTACAATAACATTATCTTTTGTTTAGCTTTTATTATAGCTTTTGCAAAACATACCAACACAAGCATCAATTTGCTGCTTAGCGTGGAATTCGGAGACCTGATTCCAAGACAGGAAAAGGGTTATTCAGATGTTTTCAGTTCCTCAGTTGATAGTAGCCCGGAATTTGCGCTTGTCCGGCTCGTGACAATCTGTTCCCTTGTTACTTACATGTGACAAGGCTTAAGATATTTGGCGCGATGTGGATTGTAAAGACTTGTCCAGACTGGTGCGATATCGCGGGTGCAACACGACTCTAGCAGCACAATTTCTTCGTCGGTGCCTGTCGCGCCCGTGATATTGCACCAGTCTATACGAGCCTTAATGCAATATACCTACACCTCAGTCCACGCCGTTGGGGGGGAAATACAGGCGATAATATTATGTTTTAAATTAAAAGTTAATGTTTTAAATACAAAAAGACTGAAATATTTTTTTTTAAATCTAAACACCTTGCTCCAAGAAGTACTAGGAGCACATAAACAGCTAAGAACTCAGTGCAACACGAGTTACATGTCGCTTCGTTCTCCGCAATGCTCACGTACTGTACCTAAATATATGTCCTGAATTCTTTATAATCAACTAATGAGTTGCCTCCGCGGTACGCTTGTTTCTTTATAGCTGTCCATTTCAACGTCGGAGGGTAAATGCTAGGATATTAACTACAGTATAGGGGTGTTACACAACTGTTCGGGTTGGCACACTCGATTCGACAGTATTTGTTAAAAAACAAAGCCGATCCGCTTTCATTCGGCTCGTGCTGATCGGCAAAAATCGTTCCGCATTAACCCTCGCTTAATCATGTTCGGGTCATCTCAGCACAATTCGAGCTAAACCGAGTGTCTTTTTCCGAAAACATCTACATATATTCGTGTTTCAATTGTACCCCTTAGGACCATGATTATCTGATGTAGTTACTGTAGCTGATTAAGAGAAATGGGTTAGGATAGGATAGGAAAATATTGTAGGGATAGGATAGTTAGTAACGTCTTAGGTTGCTATAATTAGCTAATCCATAGAGGGTTGGTCCTTGTTGAAGTGTGTTCATAATTAATTAATATCATATTACAACGTTTTACTTTGGCACAAAGGTTTTAAGACCAAGGTAGCATTGCTAACACAAAATTAAGCGTGTATTCTCAGAAGGAAATTTCGGAAGTTATATAACAGTGATAGGTGGTGTGCCTATTGTCATTAACTGGGAACGAATCCAGACTCCATTTTGTCAGTAGCAGCATGGAGTCTGGATATTAAACAAGCCTTTTGGAAAGTCTGATCGGATGATTATCTTACAGATATTGAAAGCGGGCCAAAATTGCACCATATCAAACCTTGATCAACTCAGCCTATAGCAGTCCACTGGTGGGCATAGGCCTCTCCCAGGCTGCGCCACAACACTCTGTCCTCCACTTCTGCATCCAGTCTTTCCCAGCCACCTTTTTAAGGTCGTCGGTCCATCTAGCTGGCGGCATCCCCACTAAGCTTGCCGATATGCCGTGTCCACTCCTGAACTCGTCTGCTTCACCGGCCATCGGCCCTTTGACAAACATGGCCAGCCCACTGCCACTTCAGTTTGCTTACTCTGCAGGCTATGTCGGTAACTCCGGTTCTCTTCCGGATAACTTCATTTTTGATCTTATTCTTCAAAGAAACTCCGAGCATAGCTCGCTCGCTTAAATTAATTATATTGTTTAAATGTGTTGGGTTACACATTCAACGGTTTATTCTCATCTTGTAGGCTAGTAACATTGTCAATTATATAATTATACCTATATCTCGTCAATACTTGATAACTTGATAATTTTGATAAAAACCGCTGAAAGATTTTACTTTTTTTATAAAGGATGTTAAATTATTACAAAGTCGTGCTCCTTTATAGGTGATATTTTAGCACAGCACAGACAAAGACTACGTTTACATATTTGAGATATTTTGGTAAATATTACGTTTGTGTGAATGATTCATCCATTATTTTTGTAATCATGATACAAGGTGTTACATATAAAGTTATTTGATATTAATCAGTTTTGTTTCTTTAAACATTTTGTACGTTGGTGTCAATTATGGATAGCGACACTGCGTCTTTATGATCCTGTTCTGCATTCTTTGCATTTCCTGTAGCTTTATTTTACCGGCTAGCTGCCTCGTTGGTCTAGTGGTCGCAAGCGCTACTGATAACCAAGAGGTTTTGGTTTCGATTCCCAGGTCGAGCAAAATGTTATTGGGATTTTCCATTAGGAATGTCTTAGTAGCAGCATTGAGTCTGGATTTGTGTCCGGTTGATGGCAATAGGTTCGCCCCCCCTATTACATGGGACTTAAACATAACTGGCGAAATGTGGGTGTAGTAATAGGTACACCTCTGCCTAACCCTTTGGGGATTACAGGCGTAATGCTAGGTTGTTTTACTGGCGCTACCCCAGATTTCTATGAGTACGTAATAGAAGGAGACCTATTATATAAGGTACTTTTGACGGGCCTACACTGTCCTCTCATACCTATTAAGGCGCTGACAAGAGGGCAGAACTTGGTTGTTTTTTATTTTCGATCACTCAACTCATTTTTGAGTAAATAAATAATTGCTTCATATTTTGCAATAAATTAAAAGCGTTGTGTCATCGCGCTTCTCTTTCTTTTGTATGCTGTCTGACAGTGACAGCGGTTTACCTGTTGTCAGCGTCTTAACGCTGTGGTTTGAAAACATTATAAAAGCTAATTATTTTTAAAAGAGTAACCGTGGAGTTTCTTGCCGGCTCTTCTCCATAGGAAACGACCTATTGGAACCCTTTCTTTTCTTTTTGGGTGGGAAATCATCAAATAACTTCTCCCGCTCTGGGTGGAGCGGGAGGGAGTGTCAGACTTTTACTGACTAAAACCCACCGTGTTCCTTCAAATGCCCGTGTGCCAGGGCCACGATATCCCTTTCGGACAGACTCGTAACTCTGAACCCTGCACCTAGCTTCTGACGTTTCATGAGTGCCCATGTAGGCTTATGTGAAATAAAATATTCTGATTTTGAGTTATTATTCTTAGTTATAATACTGCTCCAATAACATACCCCCCCCCCACACGCCTAGCAGACATGCTTGCGACTAATAGAATAAATAAGAGGCAGTCGGAAAAGGTATTTACCAGCCTTCCTAATCGCAGTTTAACCAGCGCTGAGGCTCTGTCTCGCATACGGTCGCAGCATTATGCTGAGCGATGGCCGTTTTGGGTGGATGTGACGCATATTTCCCCCCCAACTGGTTCAGTTTTGTGTGTTTGTTCCTTCTTTGCGTCATGTTTACCGTAAATAATCGTATTTTTTATTTATTTTTTTATTTGGTATGGGTTTGCACTTGACTTTAGTCTAGGTGACAGAGACAAAGTCGACGATGGAGTGAGCTTACTCAGAAGAAACCTGTGCACTCTCAGTTTGAAGATATTGGGGTTGTATGTATGTGCGCATTAGAAAGGACATTTGGAAACGCTTAGTGCGAATTGGTGGAATAGCAACCAGGAAGGGATGGTAACCTGCAGTGCGTCTAGATGACCGATAATAGAAGGGGGCCGGTGGAATGAGGTCGTGGAGCTCTTGGGCACACTCACCGAAGTTCACAATCTGTAGAAGACCGACAAGCAGGCAACCTTGCGGCGATGGGCCAAGCTGTGAAGCTTGGCACCCCAGTTTTACGTCGCCAGTGATCCTCTTAACTATGCGTTTTTTTTTTTTTCTTTCATTTTCCTTTCTTTCTTGAATCTAAACACTTCTACCTCGAAACACGGAAATGTAATATAAACATTAGTGCTGAACTGGTCGGTCGGTACTTGTCAAGTTATCGAGCAAGCAGTTAACTTAGTTACCGGCGCGGGCGCGACCGAACCTACTACTGATCTGACAATTTGTGGTAACTTAGTTATGCCAGTTCTATGAAATAATGTGTCCGTAATGGTTTCTGAGGGTTAACTCTGACATTGACTGGTTAAAAATTTATCATTAATAGCTGTTGCTATGCGTATGTTCTCGATTTATAGAAAGTATTAGCCTAGTATTTATATTAGACTCGTCCAAGGGAATCGATGAATCGATGGGTATCGATTAATTGAAGTACCAAATCGCACCATTGTCCAGCTTCGTCCATGCTCCTTAGAGCGCTCTTCTGTGTGAATAATCAATGGATAATCTTAAATGTCTCGCTGATGGTGGCGCGTGTGTTGGATCATTCGGGTCCCTACAAAATGGTTGAGTTGGATGGTGCTGATCCACGCGTCATGTTCGTGAACGGGTGCCGTCAGTTGAGACTGGTCTTCTCTTAACTGCCAGGGCTTATTTGTAATCTTTTAATCTTATATTGTGTATTGTTTTTGAAATAAGTAATTACATTTTTTTGCATTGTTCTCACATATAGAAGCAACAAGAATAATGTACCCAGGATTTTGTAATATCTTGATTTAAAAGAGCGTACTTGGAGTTTCTTGCCTGCTCTTCTCCATAGAGATCTACGTTTTGGAATGGGCAAATAGCTTCCACTTTCTGAGTAACTGACTGACTCTTTGACAATTCAAAAGTGCCTGTAATAGGTTTAATTGAAATAAATGTTTTGAGTTTGAGTTTGAATCCACTTTGGCAAATAATGTTTATTATTAACTACAATATTCCAATGCAATGACATACGAAACCCCCAAACCTCTGAAATGTTCAGCAGTAGGTAAATAATTTAAGAAAACTGGTAAATAAACTTAAAACTTCAAACGGCGCAAACACTTCAATCTTATTGGGACTTATATGTTCGAGCCGTTTGGGGTTGAAACGCTAGGGCCATGGGGTCCGAGTGCCCACTTAGTTTTTCGAGACATCGCCAAGCGGTTGGTCGACTCCTCACGTGACCACAGGGCTGGCCTATTTTTTGCCGAAAAATCAGCATTGCCATACAACGTTCAATACTGATTCATTAACTTTTGGAGACTTTTCCTGTTGACAGCGATGCGGACGAACTTTTTGATGCCCTATTTATTTCCCGTCCATTTTTACATATTATTATTTTAAATGATCTAAATATTTTAGAAATAGAAAGAGAGAAATAGTACCTACTAACATTGAATTTAAGTGGACATTCTAAATGCAAAATTACACAAAGATACAAAACTGGTGTATTTTTCATCAAAGTTTCAATCTCATATTGATTTGTATTTCAAAAAGCTATGGAATAACCAAGGCCACACGTGTATGCTTAGAGAAAGTTAGTTTTGTACTAAAAGGGGCACACAAGATCACAATGAAGCCTAGCACAAAGGGTGTATCACATCAGAAACAATAGGAGTCGCTTCTACACGAGTTCACATGAACGATGCACTGTAGTTGTATAGTGTAGCAAGCTAGAAGGTATGGCACGTATGACTGACCGTGATAAACGCATGAATAAATTGGTAGCTTGTCTAAGTACTTATTACTTAGACAAGCTACCAATTTATTAATATTTATACAATGAGTGACTATCATTATGTTCTCGAGATCCCTTCGTGCCTAATACTGGAGCAAGTAAACGTTGATCTCATAAGTAATGATCCCGGTTGTCAAATATTTACAAGCGTAAGATTTTATAGGTATTCAGCCCAAATGTCTGTGATGTCACAGTATTGTCACAGTAGCTAGGTTCCTGCTCCTCAGATGACAGTCCTTCCGTAAAGACTTTGGTTAGACAGTGTTAGTAAAACAGTTTTTAATTTTGGTGGGCAGTTTACCATGGAGCAAACTTTGCTAAAAGCCAATGACAGAATAATACGACGAGATGTATGAACGTAGGCGAAGCAAAAGGAGTATGTAAGGACCGTAGCTGGTGGCGTTCTATAGTTTCTACCTACCCCCATGGGAAAGTCAAAGTCAAATTGTTTATTTCAAATAGGCACATACGAGTATAAGGCAGTTTTGAACGTCCTCATTTACGAAAAAATAGAATTGATTCTAGTCGCCCCTTCCAAAGGTAGTTTCGTATGGAGAAGAACGGGCAAGAAACACCGGTACTCTTTTAAAATCTTGTACAATATTTTGTATAGTACATTAATTATATAATTATATGAGAAGGCGATGCACCTAGAATAAAGTTACTATACCACAAAAGGTAATAAAAAGAGTTAAGAATGAAGCAATGACAGATAAATTTATTATGTGCTCACATAATTACAAAAATTTAAAAAAACATAAACGTTTTCCTAATAAATAACAATATCAGTGTGAGTTAAGGTACCACAGAATTTAAAATAAATGTCATAAAAATAATAAATTATACAATTAAAATAGCAACCTGTTTGATTTTGTCTAGACTCTAGCTAGATTGTCCTATGGAGCAGGACCAGCATGTTTCCATGCATTCTTATATTGTATATAATCCTCTAATTTCTAATATGCTTGTTTACAAAGTGTTCTTTTAATATGAGTTTGAAATTTTCTTTCATTTAGTTGCAATGAAAATCACAAGGTATTTTGTTGTAACATTTAACACAGTACTTTAGATAACCTGAAAATGGTTGATCTATTTTGTCTTTATTTCTAGTATTAAAATTATGTCTATCACTTATTTTATTAAAAAGATGTAGATTATTCCTTACATACATAATATTTTCATAAATGAATTGGCAAGGTTCATAATATTAATATTTTTAAATAGTTCCCTAAGAGATTCGCGGCGACTTAGATTATAAATTGCTCTGACAGCTCTCTTTTGCAAAATAAAGATGGACTCAATGTCAGCAGCCCGACCCCACAGTAAAATGCCGTACGACATAATGCTGTGGAAGTAGCTAAAATAGACCAAACGCGCAGTTTCTACATCTGTTAACTATCTTATCTTTGCTTACCGCCGAGCTTAGCCGCCCCGCTAGAGATGTTATATGTGGTCCCCATTGTAGTTTCTCGTCTAGAGTGATTCCGAGGAAAACCGTTTGATTAATAAATTCCAGTTTTGCTCCATTCAATTTGATATCACATTCACAACTTCTAACATTAGGTAATTTAAATCGAATGCATTTGGTTTTTTCTTTATTTAGTACCAAATTATTTACCGTGAACCAATCTTGGCCCTGAAGAATAGAGTTATTCACGTCGTCAAGATTTTGTGACCGTCGGTCTATTTTAAATATCAATGATGTGTCATCTGCAAATAACACCATCTTCGGTTGATTTTGAAGTAATTGGGGTAAATCGTTAATATAAACTAAAAAGAGGAATAGACCCAATATTGAACCTTGAGGAACGCCCATTGCCATTTCAGACCCCAATGAGTTACGCCGGTCACTTGAACTTGTAACCTTTTTATCTTTCAGGTATGTTCTTAGTAAATCAAGAGCTGTATTCCTAATCCCATAGTGCTCTAGTTTCATCAAGTGTCTCACGGTTTACGCAATCGAACGCCTTAGAGAGGTCGCAAAAGATTCCAATGGCATCTTGTGCTTCCTCCCAGGCGTTAGAAATGTTCTTTATTAGGGAGACACCGGCGTCAGTGGTACAACGCCCTTTGGTGAAACCGTACTGTTGTTCATGAAAGATGGAACTTTTATTAAAGTGACGTAACATTTGATTGAGCATTAACTTTTCAAACACCTTACTAAAACTGGCAGAACTGACACAGGCCTATAATTGTTGGGTTCTTTACTATCTCCGGATTTGAACAAAGGAACTAGTTTACTGTGTTTCATGAGATCCGGAAAGACTCCTTGGTTCACACTGGTGTTAAATATGAAATCTAAATAGGGTGCAATGGTTTCTATGATAGATCTACAGACTTTTACAGACATCCCCCAGAGGTCTTCTGTTAATTTAATTTAAGATCTTTAAAAAAAATTATAGCAGCCTCGGGGTTTGTATGCTGAAACCTAAACTCCATAGGGTAAGCCTTTACATTCGTTCTAAGTAAGGTAGCAGAAAGCGCGGGTGAGGAATTTAAAGTTTCGGTAGTTTTAAGGGGAATATTAGCAAAAAAGTTTTCGAATTCCTGAGCTATTTCTACATCTGAAGTGATGGGCCCATGTTCAGTCTCTAAATGAAATGCAGTATTACGCTGTTTTTTCCTACCTGTTTCATTATTTATTATTTTGCAACATGCTGATGAAAGAAGAAGGAAGAAGGCGTGAGTTTATTTCAGTTTATGTATGTATGTTTGTATGTAAAGAAGAAAAGTTATTAGGCGGTAACATACCCTAACATCAGTCTGAACCGAGTTATATACCACAAGGTTCACTACCACTTTAGGAATTTCCTGTAATGATAGCGGTGTTTGTGATAAATAAATAATTATAGTTATGTAATAAAAAATAAAAAAACTGAAAACATTTAGGGACTGAGACAAAGAATTCCTCAACAATGAACATCGGGATAAGCAATATTTTGTAAAAGGTGATAAGCAGTTGACATTAGGCTATTGTAACTTAAACTTATAAAGCACTACAAAGTGTAAAATAAATTCAGAAGTTGGTGGCAAAACTGAAATTCAGATGCAAACACACCGACTTCTGAAAAGAGTTTCTTTACACTTTGCATTTTTTTGGAAGTCGGTTGTTTTTTTTTTTTTAAATACTTTGTTACATAAAAATTCAAGTTCAAATATATCTTTTCGGACTGCATTTGTAGAAAAATCGTTTATTAATTCATTTTTGTGATAGGGTTTTCTAATACCGACTAAAGTTTCAACGATGACCGCGGTATAAAACAAATTCACCACTTCCCATAGTGATTTGGTCGTTGTCCTTTGCTCTTACTTTTGCTACAAAGCATTATTCTAGTTGGTTTTAGCACTTTTAAGCTTTCTGAAGATGCAGCCAATTTGAGATTATCTGCGTAAAAAAAATCTCATTTTGTGGACTTACGTATTATACCTAGCTGGTTTGCGGTGATTCTTATCTACCTATCTCCCGCAGGGCTTCAAATAATTCTACCGTTTCTATCTCGGAAACCTCATTAACTCCATTCAGCGAACCATCCAGCTTTTTCTATTTATACCTCAAGGACTTCTAGCTGGAGACACCGTTAAGTTTTTTTATGAATTGATGAAAGATTTATTCGCATTGATGCAGGAGATAAGATTTTGTTGTGACAAACATAAAATACAGATTCTTTTGTATGTTTGTGATTCCTGCAAAAGTTGAGACTCATCCTTGGTTTCTGTTTTCATAAAGAAACCGTTTTATTTAGCAGTAAAGTATTTACCATTATGTGCGGCAGTCTGTTTTTGTTTGCTCTGCTCTGGACCCCATTTGCTATGATAGGTAGGATAGGTATTTTCAAGGCAACCAATGAATGAAGGTTAAGGCATCCACATAAAGCCACTGTTCCACCTGTCATGATTTCCAAATATTAATAAGATTTGTAGTGATTTTAAATACTAAATATAAAATTGAAAGTATGTGATTTGCCTCGAATGGTTTTTGTATCAGTCATGACCGAGTCATGTCATGTCTATAACTTTTATAGTGTACATGATAAAGAGTATTCTATTCTATCCTATTCCATGACGTTTAAAAGTATCTCATTTAACAGCTACGATAGAAGTACGCGTTTTTTAACCTAACGGAATGGAAATCATGATATTTGGGGCGTCACCTAGTTGATAAGTCAATTCTCTTCGAGCCTCGGAACCTAAAGATTGTCTTCAAGAAGTCTAAAGTCAGTAACCTAAAGCAAAGTACCTAATCAAATAGTTCGTTAAATATTGCTCTAAACCAACTTTGTCTGTCTGCAAGAATATAAATACAGAAATATTCTTAATGAAAAGGCGTTTAATTACACATCCGGTAATTCTGAAAAGAAAGAAACTGCCATACTTCCAGTGCATGTTATTCATATTATGACAAAGATTTACAATTTAAAAAAAAAAAACCTTGAATGTTCCTTCATTCCTATTAGGTATGCTACTTTCATAGTAATTTACTTCGTTATACTTCGGAAGACACATAATAATAAATGTGAGTTGGAAAAGTTTTCCTATTATGGTAAGCCTTTTTTCATGATATTAGGTTAGGTAGGTCTGCATTTTTAGGTAGGTACCTACTTAGCACTGTATTCAAGGGAATGTACTCCATGAAATAATTGAACCACGCTTGTATGCCTCGATGAGGTAGGCAGACGAATGCAGTTTCATGTTTAAGAGGCCGGCGATGGATACGCATCCATCGCATCGTGTGTATTTATTCCGATTGGAATACAGAATATCTAGATTCACAGATATATATTTTGAATGCAGAAACACGAATGAATTGAATGTTTAAACAAGAGTTATGAGAAAAATAAGTTTTCTACATACATTTTAAATTCCTCATATCTCGTCTTTCTATCACTGTCCTTTCAAAATATATATTTGGGATCATAGATATTCTGTAATCCAATCGAAATAAATACACACTACTTTAAGAATATGTTTGATTTACAAATTATGTTGGTATTACTTTTGTATGAACTACGCATGCTACGCCGGCCCCTTACATCCGGGTGAGGTTAGGTGAGCCTAGTATATTGCCATTATTGATTAAATGGGAAGAAATAAACTAAAGAAAGAAAAATACTTAGATTTCTTCTTAGAGTAGTTAGATAACTACTCTTGCCAACTTACGGGCCGGGGACTGTTATCACTGGGCCACCATCATGTTCCTACTACATATGAACACAGAACATAAATAGTCGGCAGCTGCATGCCGTGACTGTGACAAGAAGCCTTCCACTCAGCGCTGTGCTATGGGTCCCACAGACCCCCATAGCACAGCGCTGATTTTCAGTGGTAACCCGAAAACGACGTACGGAAACCAAGCCAGATTTGCACAGAAATCTTTGAAATCTGACTCTGGACTTAGAAATTTCGGGAATATTCCTTAGATATTTAATAAAATTCCAAGTCGTCCATTTTATCAATCAAAGTGCTTATTACATAAATAAATAAATAACAGTTTATAGTTAATTCGATGATCCTACTTCCGTCTCAAAACAACTTCCCCCTTATTACAAAACAAGGTTCATCTTCAGACCCAGGTTTAAAACATGGAGCCATTATAGAATTTCGAACTTTATTCCGACTATGGTAAAGTTCCTAAACACAAATTGACAACTTAGTACCGAACTAAGTTTTCAGTTTTGTATAAAGAACGGTATTTCAATTACAGTTACGTTCTTATTACAAAAACTGGCTGCATGGTTTATGACATGTCAAAATTTAAATCTTGTTTTGTAATAAGGCGGCTTGTGTTTATGACATTTATAAAGCTACTTATGAGTTTTAACAAGATTATCTGTAATAAAAAGTAAACAGAAATTCTCTGTTTACATTAATAGATTTGCATAAAACAAGCCACCGATTAATTGGGAACCGTCGATTCTGAGAAGTTCTTGCTTGAATGTTCGAAGATTATAAATTATAACATCTTGGGAATTAAATTGAAAGTTTGGGTGTACTAACAATTTGCCAACCGGGCGTGATCTATACTAGCCGATTTGAGAATGATTAGATGAGAAACACAACGAATTTAAACTAACGGTTTAACCTAGAGCTAAACGTTTCAGTTTGGTAGAAAAACATGTTGTTTTTCCGATAGAAAATGTACCTACACATAAACGCGTAAAAGTTCAACTTTCATTAAAGATCGTAAATAAATTGAATTAATGAACCATTAAGTTGAAGGCTACCCTTGATAAGTTAGCTCCTATATTGTCTGGTAACGCAAATGTATGACCTCTCACGAAATTGGTGTAAAGTTATAATAACCCAGAGAGACACCTAACATAATATTTTGAAGGGAGGAAAAAGAAGCCGTGAAATACGAGTATAATTAATTTAAGATAAGAGAGTATGTGTATAGCCGTAAATGAAAAAATAATAGAAGCATTTTTATACAGGGAATTTTTGTAAAGAAATATTTGGTATGTTTTTATCGGCAAAGATTTTAAAGAGAAAATCCACTTCGTATCTATATTAATATGAAATCGTTTTGCAAAGCTAACAAAATATCTTCAATAGTAGGTATAATTTTTTATCCAGTAATAGATTTTTCTATATAATTTCTTTGTTACGATTCAAATCAGATGCTCGGCTTTTCCCAAGTACCTAAAGCTGTGCTTTTCACAATAATTTCCCCACTGCTGGGACACAGTACTCTTTCTGAGTGGGAGTGGGCTGTAGTGCCCGTAGTTCACCACGCAGGCCCAGTGCGGTTTGGTGGACTTCACATTAATTTCTTAGAATTTTTGATACCATATATTATGTCGGTTTTCTCCATTGATGTATTAAATAGGAAGATATGGTTCGCGCTCGTCGATGTGAACCGCATAAATTAGGGGAAAGGACACAATAGACCTACATTACTCTCGGTTTGCGGGCAATACCCGAATCGTAGTTTGTTTCCGAGTTGTTAAGGGTACGTAAGAGCCGAGGGTACGTAACAGTGACAATTATTGCTATCTCGTTCCCACTATAGCCCGCGTAATATGTCTCTCTACTTCGGTTGTCGAGCACATGACACACGACATCGGGTTCATTTAATATTTACGTGATGTTAGAGAGTGGCCTATCTTCCTATTTAATACATCAATGGTTTTCTCACAATGTTTACGATTTTGAGTGAAGGCTCTGGCTTTGATTGTCTATTCAAATGCAAATCTTCATATTAACATGCAATCATATTAATATGTATTTGGTATCTCCGCCACGGATTACGTTCTACCTTCCAATTAATCAAACAATAGGTACATTACGATTAATCGAATAATATAACTCCGAGTCACATCCGTTGGTAATCGAAAGATTGGGTACGTACGAGTATTATTATGGTTTCAGCTTTAATTCTGAAGCCGTTTTAAATGTGTCTTTCTATTACGTAATGTAAATTTTTCAAGACACGATTTTGCATAATATTTAGGTAAAGATATTATTTGTATATTTATATTTATTTGTCGATGTTTCGAGAAAAATGTGTTGATTATTTTACGATATACAAAATATTTTGTCTATTGGAGATGGTGTGTTATCAACTTGTCACTGTTATCGTTATGTCAGTAACCACCTTTTGTATCCATTAATTGTGTAATTTTACTCAAGTCTGTTTACTAAACTACTGTATTATTGTCAAAGTTAATGTTTTTTGTTAATACAAATTTATTATTGTTTATTATGAAAAATCAGATCAGAACATATTAGAAATTAAAATCTTTTATCGATGTTGGCAGACTTTGGATAAAGGGTCGTGCAGACTGGCGTGATATCGCAGGCGTGACACGACTCTAGTAGCACAATTTCTATGTCATTGCCTGTCGCGCCCGCGATATCGCGCGAGTCTGTACGAGCCTTCAATATAACTATACTCCGTTTGAAATAAGAGTAGCTTACAATATACACGCAGTTATTGATAATTTAACTGAGACTAGGTTAAGTGACGAAACAGTATTATCTAGTATTTCTAATAATACTGTAATAGATTCTTTAAACTTTTATACTCGACCAAAGAGAAGCATAATAAGAATATTTTATTATATCACCAAAATATAAATCGGTTCTCTGGCAAAATCCTAGACGTGGAATTGTTAATAGATAAGTAAATATCATTTGGATATCTTATGTTTTTGTGAAACCTGGTTAAGATCGGATAGAATGTTGTTTAATGTAAATAATTTTTCAGTAGCCAGTGTGTACAACAGGTCCTCAATAGGGGGTGGTACCATATTATGTTATAGCTGTTTCAAACTTATGGAAAGGAACGATATCACTGCTTGCTCTGTTGATCGCTTATTGTGAGGTAGCATGTGCGGAGGTTGAAGGCCATACTTTCTTAAGTGTTTATAGACCCCCAGCGTCAAACTTGTCATCATTTTTAATAATTATGGAAGAAATATTAAGCAATATTTTTAAAGATAATAAATTAGTTTTTGTTTGTGGTGACCTAAATATTGATCTATGTATTAGTTAATTCACCAGATAAATGTAAGCTTGTATCATTGTTTAAATCATTCAATTTAAAATGTATATTTAATGAAGCGACTAGAATAACAGCAACCTCAGCTTCATGCATAGACAACGTATTTACTAATTGTAAAATAAAAAACTCGTCCTTAATTAGTGGCGTCAGGTCAGACCATACTGGTCAACTTGTATCATTTGACTTAGGAAAAAAGTTACTTACTGATAAAATCATTGAATTGAGACCTCTCACTAAAAATAAATTGAAAATGTTTAATAATAATGTCTTTAGCAATCTTTCAACAGCTAGTTTTGATTCGCAAGACCCCAATTTAAACTATGGTACATTGTTTTCTACAGTATGCCAAGAGTTTAATAAAGCGTGTCCTGTAAAAAAAGTTTAGTGTAGTCTAAACCAAAATTTAATGAATGGGCCACTGCTGGCATTAGAAAAAGCAGAAATATTTTATATAACTTGTACTACGAAAAATCATTGACATCTGATCAAGCCCTTCATAATTATGTAAAAAACTATTCTTAGATATTCAAAAGAGTCTGTGCTCAAGCTAAATCTAAATTAATTAGTAACAAAATTAGTATTTCTAATAATAAAATAAAAGCTGTGTGGCAGGTAATTAACAAAGAAACTGGAAACACAAAACAGCGAGATCAGAATGAATTGTCTTTAAGAATTCATAATGAAACCATTTCAGATAAGTTAAAAGTTGCTGAGACACTAGAAAATTTCTTCACCAACATCCCAATAGACCTAACGAAATCTCTTTCCTCATCATCTTTATTAGCTGAATCACTTCTCAAAGAAAACTTCTCTAAGGACATTCCAAGTTTTGAATTCAAGCCCATTTCTATTGTCACGATTAAAAAAGCATTCAAAAGTCTTAACATAAAGAACACTGAAGACTTATGGGGGATTTCCGTTAAGGTTCTTGGAGATATAATTGACACAATAGCCCCCGTCCTAACTGGTATATTTAATCAATGTTTAGACAGCGGTACGTTTCCTGATTTAATGAAACATAGTAAAGTAGTACCAATTTTCAAATCGAGTAGTAAGAGTGATCCCTCTAATTATAGGCCTAAATCTGTGCTACCAGCATTGAGCAAAATATACGAAAAAATAATGCTAGACCAGATATGTTGTCACGTTTTAATTCAAATGGGATATTACATAGTCGCCAGTTTGGTTTCACGAAAGGTAGGTCGACGACTGACGCAGGAGTGAAACTCATCAGTCACATTTTGGAATCCTGGGAGAAATCCCAGGATGCCATTGGCATTTTCTGTGACCTCTCAAAACCGTTTGACTACGTTGACCACAATACACTGATCTGTAAATTACACCACTACGGAGTTCGTGGACTAGCTGCTGATCTTGTTCTTTCCTATCTATCAAACAGGCAGCAAAAAGTAAACGTTAACGGGGTGACGTCCTCGGGATCTCTAGTAAAGATGGGCGTGCCACAAGGTTCAATTCTTGGCCCTTTCCTATTTTAGTTTGAAATGATCTTCCTTACATGATGGCTAACTTATCGGATATAATTCTATTCGCTGATGACACTTCTCTTATTTTTAAAATAGATAGAAAAGATTCGGATGTCTTACACGTCAACGATAGTCTAGCTGTTCTTTCGAAATGGTTCGCAGCTAATAATCTTTTACTTAATGCGAACAAAACAAAATGTCTTAAGTTCTCATTACCAAATGTACCCCAAGTGGGTCTAAATTTAAAACTTGATGGCAAGAAACTAGATGCTATTACGGAAACTGTATTTCTAGGAATTACTCTAGATTCCAAATTGCAATGGGGTGCCCACATTAGAGCTCTTTCAGGTAGATTAAGTTCAGCTGCTTATGCAGTAAGAAAAATAAGGCAGTTGACAGATATAGCCACAACTAGGTTAGTATACTTTGCTTATTTCCACAGTATTATGTCTTATGGCGTTTTGCTGTGGGGATCGGCAGCCGACGTGGATTCAATTTTTATTTTACAAAAGAGGGCAATCCGCGCAGTCTATAGAATGGGTCCTCGTGAGTCCCTTAGAAACAAATTCAAAGAAATTGATGTACTAACTCTGCCTTCTCTTTATATCTTAGAAAGTATTTTATATGTTCGCAAAAACTTAGGCCTTTTTAAAATTAGAAGCGATTTCCATAATATATAAATACACGTAGTAAACATGAAATTGTGATACCCAAATTTAGATTAACTAAAGCAAGCAAGTCATTTCTTATTAACAGTATCCGCTTTTATAACAAGTTGCCAAAGTCTGTTACAGAACTTAGCGATGGAAAATTCAAAACCCACATCAAACGTGTCCTTATCAAAAAAGCATATTATAAGATTAAAGACTACGTTGAAGACAAGGAAGTTTGGCATTAATTCCTTCTGCACATGTGGCTTCCCTGGTACCTCATTAACGGCAAAAATATATAAATGTCTATTAACTGCTCCCAAGTTGCGATTTTTATGTTATTTATTTTTACATACTTCCTTGACATAATCGATGTTTTTTGATTTCAACAAGGCTCTAACTTTTATTATTTTAATCATATTTTATATAGTTTTTTTTGTTAATGTGAGGACGTTGTAGGCTTAATATACTGTAGATCTGTAGACCATTTTCTATTTTGTTAAGTACCTGGTACTTTTGACAGGCCTACGCTCTCCTCTCATACTTTGAAAATATTGTAAAAGCCAATTTTTTTTTTAAAAGAGTTACCGTGGAGTTTCTTGCCGGCTCTTCTCCATAGGAAACGACTAATTGGAACCGTGCACCAAGCTTTTGACGTTTCATAAGTGCCCATGTAGGCTTATGTGAAATAAAAATATTTTTGATATTTTGATTTTGATTAGAAATTTAAATAAACTTTTTTACAGTACGTTCAACTGATTTGGACTTTATTCAGTAGGCATAAGGATGGCATTAAAAGCAAAAACGTGGTTACAATACCAACTGTTTATCAGCTGCCATTTGTCATGCAACCAACGCAATAGAAGTCAAAATCGGTTGAACGGACTGTAAAAAAGGTTTATTTAAATGTCTAATCTTATTTCACATGGAGTATAAATACTACTACTATTTTACTTTGATTTTTTTTTATTTGGTTTTATTCTTTATGTTTCTATGACTAAGTTTTATTTTAATTTGTGATCTGTGCGAGTCCCTTTTTTTTTTTTTTTTTTTTTGCGTGGGAAATTATCAAATAACTTCTCCCGCTCTGGGCAGAGCGGGAGGGCGTGTCAGACTCTTACTGACTAAAACCCACCCGTGTTCCTTCATTTGCCTGTGTGCCAGGGCCACGATATCCCTTTCGGACAAACTCGCAACCCTGGCAGGCATTGGTCCTGACGGACCCCGTCAGTTGGTGCTGACATCTCTTTGAGGCGCGCGTGGAACACAACGCGCCGTCGACCCGGGCCTGGTCCTTATCGGACGGCGAGCTACCCATCGCTCGCCGTCCGCAAGCCCGCGCCTACGGTGGCCGGAAATCGGCTTGCAACTCCCGACGCCCGGGGCGTCTCCTGCGGCGACTAGAGGCGCGAGGGCGCGAACCTTGCCTCTCCCTCACGCGTTCCGCCTCCTCCTTTGCGAGCATTACTGCTTCGCAGAAGGAGGTGACGGCCTCCCATGCACTCTCGCTCCGAACCATGGCCTGAACCAGTGCTGGACGCGAGAGATCGTCGCCGCCGATCGCCTCCGTGAGGACACGGCGGTGCTCCGCCCAAGCCGGGCAGATCTCCACCGTATGCTCCACCGTGTCCTCTGTGCGAGTCCCAAGAAATGCTTTTTCTTTCTTTAAATAGTTACTTACTGTAAGTTGTAAAAATCACCTGCATTTTTTTTAAATAACTGAAATATCAAACTTTCTACTTACTAAGGGCGAATTTTACCAATGAAACTGAACGCGATCAGCGCTTAAACTACGTTTAAGAGCTGTCAGTGTCATTATTTTTCTTTGTAATTTTGACACAGACAGCTCTTGAACGCGGTTTTGGCGTACTGATCGCGTTCAGTTTCATTGGTGAAAATCGCTTTAAGTCAATAGTACCAGTTACACCAACAATTTCATATAAAGCTCCTGAAGTAGTTGTAAATGTGTGTTTAAAAGAGGATTTCATTATGAAGCTGAAGCGATCATTATAGTCGGACTTTTAATTAGCAGCAGTAACATACATTTCTAACTGTTATTTCGTTAAAAAAATTCACATAATTATGTAAATAACTATTTGTGTTTTTTTTTAAACTGTGAATACCTTCCGTAGTTTCTTGTTCAAACTAAAGATGATTGAATATCGACTGAGATTGGTACCCTAAAAACTAAAATTGACCCCAAATCAATCAATCTGCCTAACCTTTTCCCAACCATGTTAAGGTCAAAATTGAACTCAAATACCCATCTCAAGCCTACGAACATCAATTGATTAGTATAGTTTATTAGTACCTATCGAGTTATAATTGGGTACCCTTATATGAGGTTACTTAGGTAAGGAAGCCGACCTTAACCTCATAGGTGAGCCCAATTATTACAACAAGGTAACTTCGGGACTAATTAGTGAGGTAAAATTATCGAACAGAAGATTATCCGGTGATGAATTAAATTATTGGTTATATTGACTTTTTCACTAAAAAATCTCAGTAGGTGGCGTAGCAGCACATGTGTTTTTATGGTCCTCGGAACGCGCCACTGTCGGGTTCCCAAATAACGGCGGGAGGGGTTCACATCGGTGTCGAGTCGACGATGAAGTACCTGGGACTCGTCCTCGACATATTCGTGGAGCACTTCTGACGTTTGGCTCTCAGACTGGAGAGGGCCGGGGCTGCTTTGAAGTGGCTTCTGCCCAATCTAGGGGGTTCAAACGCCTCCTGCCGGAGGCTCTACGCGGGGATCGTGTGGTCCATGGTCCTTTACTGGGCACCTGTGTGGGCGCGTGCTCTGAGGCTGCGACCAGCCCGGCGGTTGAACGCGTCCCAAAGGGTCATGGCCATCAGGCTGGTACGGGGTTATCGCACGGTCTCCCGTGAGGCAGCGAGCCTCCTTGCCGGACTGCCGCCATACGATCTGGAGGCAAAAGTCCTCGCGCACATCTGGGAGTTGCGCGAGGAGGCGGACAGAGCTCCGGTGGGATCTCATGGCGGCATGGAGAGTGCGATTGTCGCAACCCAGTGCTGGGCACGCTACAATTGTGGCGATAAGTCGGGAGGTTCCTGTTTAGGATAAAGCGGGAGGAAATGCCCGGGTGTCACCACTGTGTGAATCGCCCGGAGGACACGGTGGAACATACGGTGGAGGTCTGCTCGGCTTGGGTAGAGCAACACCGTGTTCTCACGGAGGCGATCGGTGGCGTAAGGCCATGGTACGGAGCGAGAGGCCGTCACATCGTTCTGCGAAGCAGTAATGCTCGCGAAGGAGGAGGCGGAACGCGTGAGAGTGAGGCAGGGTTTTCGCCCTCACGCCCCTAGTCGCCGCAGGAGACGCCCCGGGTGTCGAGAGTCGCAAGCCGATTTCCAGCCACCGTAGGCGCGGGCCTGCCTGCGGACGGTGAGCGATGGGTAGGTCGCCATCCGATAAGGACCAGGCCCGGGTCGACGGCACGTTGTGTTCCACGCGCGCCTTAAAGAGACGTCAGCACGAATTGACGGGGTCCATTAGGGCCAATGCCTGCCAGGGTTGAGAGTTTGTCCGATATGGAATATCGTGGCCGTGGCACACAGACAAATGAAGAAACACGGGTGGGTTTTAGTCAGTAAAAGTCTGACACGCCCTCCCGCTCCGCCCAGGGGAGGGGGGAATTTTGGAATTCTAAAAATAGGATGAATGTTAATACATAATTGAATATTATATCTACTAATTGAACCAGAATCAGAATCCTAATGTTAGCAGTTTTTAATAGACATTATATTTCTTAGGTAAGAAATTCGGACTTTTGAAAATCGGAACATCATATTTCGGAATAAATTATTCGGAATATGTCGGTGTTCCCGTAATAAATATGTCTATAAAAATAATTCTCTGAATAATCCCTTTTTTTTTTTTTAATGTCGGTACTAATAGAATTATAAAGAAAGATAAAGTGACTCGGACTATTATAGTAGATGACAATTTCTTCGCATTTCATAAGGGCTCGCTCGCTAGTTCGTCAAACTGCCGCCGGGCATTAGTATGACGCCGCGACCGACGTTCGGTGATGCGATGGTTCGAATCCAAGTCGCAACAATTAACTCTTTTTTAAGTATTCTTTACATTATTCGTAACGAATTCAATATTGTAACAGTGTAACATTTTAAAACTTGAGGGGTTAGTACATACTGACGCTGTGTGTACCACAAAAGTAGATTGATATTTCATATGATTTATATCCGCCCTTATTATCCGTTATTACCGATATTTTAAGAAAATAACATAAAAAATACTGAGAAAGAATATTAAATAGATTACAAAAGTTGGTTATCAAAAGTAACGTGATTATTATTATCAATAAAGATGAGAAGTCAATAAGCTCTTCACTCTACGATAAAAGCCAGTAAGCTTAGTTCAATAATCGCACGCTTCGGTGCGATCGTTGAACTAAGCGAGTGTAAAATTGAATTTATTTCATACTACGCTTGAATACTGTTTAACTTCAAAACACATGTCTGCCAATTTACCATGCGACACATTCAGATACGTGCTGAGAATTTATAATTTTGACAGAGGGAGTCGGTAGACATTTTCGTTTAAAGTGCTAGGGCGTAAATTTGAAAGATACGGCTACACAGGTCCATGAACTGATCCCACCATCTCCCTTTCATTTCCGGACGTTCTGCAGGGTACCATCCGCACTTGGTCGAAATACCTACTACTCGTGCTCAGCGCTTGTCCTCAACATTTATTATGCGCGCGGCCGAAGTATGTTGGTCTCTGCCAGCGTCTGTGTTCAATTTCACGTAAAACCCATCAGCCTCCAAAGCAAGATTGAACAAGCATCTTCTGGGTTTGCTCGTTCCATCGTAGACTTCATCCATCGCTTACCACCAGGCGAGATCGAACACATGAGCAACCACATTTTGAAAAAAAAAATCGGGTATGGGTGACAGAGACGTCACTTTAAAAAGCTGAACTTTTACTATAACTCCATGTTACATACTGGCCGGGAGTTGACTGGCATGCGGGGTATTGTCACCGCTTTTTTTTGGGTGGGAAATGATAAAATACCTTCTACCGCTCTGGGCGGGGCGGGAAGGCGTGTCAGACTTTTACTGATTAAAATCCACCCGTGTTCCTTCAGTTGCCTGTATGCCAGGGCCACGAAGGAATTTCAGACAAACCTGCAACCCTGTTTTACCGTTTTGCATAGTTTTAAGTCGTGTTGTTATGCCTGCCACGTGTAAGTTGTGCTGATTTAGGGGAATTGTGTTTTTTAAGTACCTCTTTTTGCAACGGGCCAAGTAAAGTAGAACTAGGTACCTGCATAAAAAACCGACCAAGTGCGTACGACGCAGAAGGAAGGGCTCCGTAGTTGGGATGAATATATTCCAAGAACAAACTTAACATTGTAGATGAAAAGCATGTTCCCCCATACAATCCAACTATAAGTTTGTACGCACAATATTAAGAGATTTACCAAGGTATTTTAACACCGTAGACTACCTATAGATTTTCCTGTAGTTTTGTGAAGAACTATATTATACAGTAATAAAAAAAAAATTGGATCAGTAGTTTCGGAGATAAGGCCGGAATGGTAAATTTTCATCAATTTTCTTAAATAACTTTAAAATTATATTTGACTTTATATTTAAAATAATAAAATAAAATATATTTGATACCTCACAACAAGCATTGAAAGGTCATTTGATATTACTTATGTCACACGGTACAGTTGGCAATTTTTTTTTTTTGTCCCCAAAAGTGACGGGCTCATATTCTAAATTCAACTTAATCGGTTGTCGAGCTATGAAAGACGGACAGACAGACATACAGACACACGACTGATCTTATAAGGGTTCCGTTTTTTTCCTTTTGAGGTACGGAACTCTAAAAACTAATGACATATGAATAAGATATAAATGACAAACGTATCACGTATCTGTAAGCTGAATGAAATAGGATCTAAGGTTCGTAAATGGATTTATGTTGAATCGGTGGAAATAAATCCGAGGTACCTAACGCTAAGCTTCTTAAGATATGAAAACAAATTTTCTGCTTGGAAAAGTGGTTTTTTACGTCGTATACTCGCAACTTAGAGATATTTACCGGCTAGCAGAAATCGTGTCTGTATGTATGTATATATCGCAGCCATCTGGTTAAATTCATTCATTCTGGTTTATTGGTTATACTGGTTTTTTGGTTTTTCTGGTTATGGATTTATTTTTATTTAAATTGGCCAGCTTTTTTTTTGACTCAATAAAATATAGCCTAGTATAGTTATATTCCTGAGAACTAGGATACAAATCATGGAAGTGAGTAAACGGCTAAAATTATATGAACTCCTGAATTCCAAACTAGGTAAAAATTGGATGCCTAGGCCGATAATTAATTGAACTAGAATCATTCAACAGTTTAACAACTTGGAGTATTGAAAGTCAGCCCTTTGAATATGAAATTTCAATCACTTGGCTGAGTCTTGGTTAGTCAACCAATACTCACCCAAGTGATTAAAATTTAGTTCAAAACAAATTGTTTGTGGTTGGTATAATACCATCTACTTATTGAGTCATTAGGGTTAGGTTAGGTTATAACAGTGACCATTAACGCGCGAAGGCGAGCATGCCGCGGCAGCGGCCGCCGAGCGCCAGATCCCATCTATTGTTGGTAAATTCAGTTACCAAAACAAAAACTCTTCATCAATATCCAATTTAACTAAATAACTATACGACATTCTGCAGCCAACTGGTTAAACGTTGTGCTCAATGACTTGGCTAGTTGTCCTTCAGCTATTTTAATTGGATACGTTAAAGGAACGGCCTAGTCCAGGGGTGGTGAACCAAATATTTTGGGCACGAAAAAATGAAGCAATCTAAGTAAAAATGCTAGTAGGTAACAACATTTTGGAAACATGGAATTCGATTCCAGACACATTATAACTGTTTGAAGATGCTGGCTCGTACTCTTTAAACCATATTTTCATCTACATAAGTGAGTCATTATTAAAGACTTCCAAACTATTCCTTAGTTTGGCGGATGACTCCAGTTTATTCGCATTCTCCTTCATCTTACAAGCCTAATATAATTTATTTGTCATATAATCTGCAACAACAGAAGTCACACTAATGTTACTCTAATTTTAATTACACGTATAACATTTATTACTACAATACAGAGTTTTTTTTTTTAAATAATAAAAATAATAGTTTTGAGTTGATAGTATTTAGTTTTATCATTTTCCCATCAATCATTGGTTCGCCACCCCTGGCCTAGTTCAATTTGCTGACTAACTAATTTAACCAGATGGTTGCGACATACATTTAATGAACGAATCAGTTTACCAAAAAAAAGAATTGTCTAAATTTAGATAACATACTGACTGATATTTTTATTAGGTTCTACAATTTTGGGGCAAAAACACCAATTTATTTAACTTTATAAAGGACCAGACTCTAAATGTAGCATAATTAATAAGATTCCTTTGTTTTGTAGCCTCATAACAGCCCCAGTTGGTTGAAAAACAAAAGAATGAAAACCTCATAACTTTGAATAAGCACCTGAACAACCTTCTGAAGGGCAAATTTTATTTGTAACGTTATAAAAACTGTGTACCTTAGTAAGTTCCTTCTTTATGAGATTGTTTCTGGTTTATGACATCGTCATATATCCTATAGATGTACATAATTATTTTGTTGTAGCTTAAGTCTTATATCAGGGTCATAAAGTGGCTTTTTCAGTGTCGTAAAAAGTAAGGTTTTCCTAGACAGACCATCTTTATAGGCGGTTTATGTCAGCTCGTAACTAAGATAATAATGAGAATTTCTATTGGATTTTTGAGTACTATCGTTTGATTAGAGGCATCATTTTTGTTAGCATAAAATAACATCACGCCTTCTAATCTTTCCCCGAAGGGTTGGGCAAAGGTGTGTCTATAATACACCCACATTTCTCCAGTTGTTTGAGTATCATGTAATAGGGGGTGATCCTATTGCCATTAAACGGACACAAATCGAAACTGCGGGCTGCTACTGAGAAATTCCAGATAGAAAAACTAAATAAAACTTTTCTGGGCATCGAACCTAGGACCTCATGGGTAGCTGTAGCGCTTGCAACCACTAGACCAACAAGGCAATATTTTTGTTAGGTATACGAGTATACTCCATTTGAAATTAAGATTGGACATTTAAATAAACCTTTTTTTACAGTCCGTTCAATCGATTATGACTTCTATGTCGTTGGTGTGACAAATTGCAGCTGTTATAAACAGTTGGTATTGCAACCACGTTTTTGCTTTTAATTCCATTCTTATGCCTACGGAATAGAAGTCAAAATCGGTTGAATGGACTGTATAAAAGTTTACTTAAATTTCTAATCTCATTTCAAATGCAGTATACATATAGTTATAATGTATTTCTCTAGTGTGTTTATATATTCTTATCCCTTAAGTGGTGTTGGGTTTTTCTTTTACCGAATTCTCAAATGTTTTTCTAGAGACGGCGTTGTAATTTTCCTCGATAAATAATAATGGGCTCGTGCTGTCTCATGTTGGGCCTAAATCAACAAAGATTAGATGTACTGTTTACAAGCCGATTCCCGGCCACCGTAGGCGCGGGCTTGTGAATGGTGAGCGATGGGTAGATCGCCGTCCGATAAGGACCAGCACCCTAATTGCGTAACACAATTTGAATCGGAATGATTTTGAAGTATATTGCTAATCCATTGCTTCATATGTCCGAAAACTTTGTCTGCTCAACAACGTAACTGCGTTAGTTACGTAATGAATGTTGTTGAACTGTCAAATCGAAACCGATTCCTACTGATAGTGAGTTACGCAATCAGCCTACAGGCCCTGGTCAACACCGAGTTGTGTTCCACGCGCGCCTCAAAGAGATGTCAGCACGAACTGACGGGGTCCGTTAGGGCCAATGCCTGCCAGGGTTGTGAGTTTGTCCGAAAGGCGAGTCCGTGGCATCACAGCGGGCCGTATCAGAATACCAGCGCTGCGGTATTTATTTTTTAAATATCGCAGCATTATGATGAGATAGGGACCTTTTTGCCATCGCACAAGTTTTGGTTGTTTTTATTGTTTAAGTTAGTTTTAAATGCTATATTTGTATTTCCTGTGAGTGTCGCGAATAAAATATTTTTCTTTCTTTCTTTCTTTCAAAGGGATATCGTGGCCCTGGCACACAGGCAACTGAAGGAACACGGGTGGGTTTAATCAGTAAAAGTCAGACACGCCATAGGGCTCCGCCCAGAGCGGGATTAGTTTATCAAATATTTTATTTCTTTTTTTTTTTAACTGATAACTTCCAGCCAAAAAAAATAAAATAATTATACTGTTTACCTATTAGGAGCACTATTAGGAACACGGGTGGGTTTTAGTCAGTAAAAGTCTGACACGCCCTCCCACAACCGCCCAGAGAAGAAGTTATTTGATAATTTCCAACCAAAAAAAAAAGGTTTCCTCATGATGTTTAAATCGAAATTGATATTTTTAATGATAATGATGAAGAATGAAATTATGACAAAAACCTCGGTAAGGTGCTAAAACATAAAATAATATCTGCCTATTTAGATTTAAATCTTAGGGAGAATATAAAAAAGAATCTCTGATACTCCGGGAATCCCAAGAATCCCGGGACTGGAACTACTGATAAACGTTCGATTGGATTGCCCCCGTTTTCGAAGTTTTGTGGGTGTTGGTGATACATTAACAGAACATTACCTTAATCCTTTGTCCTTGGTTTGTTTCTTGGTTTTCCTAAAGGAGACTCCAAGTTCATTGTAATAAAAACTTAAGATAATCGATTTAGTTACTCAACAATTTAAAACTTCGTCATTATAGATACAAGCACCTTTTTAAAAAGACATTCAGTAGCAAAACTACTCATAAAACCAAGAAATCGAACGATCGGGTATGCCATTCAGCGTCGTAAAAAGCGATTCAAAACAATGCACTTCTGCGTTCACCTGTTTGCCATTAAGCGAAATGGTTATGGCATCCATTTTTATCCATGTTCAGGAAAAGATCTCTTTGAGAAAACACGAGATTTAACAACTTAAACGTGTTGTTTGCTGAGTGATAGATAAATTAGTTATTTAAATGCTAGTCATCTACATCCTCCCGGCCATAACCCAATTTATTTGTGGTCGGAGCGGTACCTAAGTAGTTTTCCTCCTTATACCTGTTATCTCTGTTCACATCCTTCCTATCCGTATTATCTATCACACAAGCCATTCATCTTTTCTTTGTCTGCCTCTTGTGTAATACTACCTCTTGTTCTTCGTCTTGATATTCATTTAAGACTCTTCAAAGAAAAGGACAGTTTAACGGCATTCAAAGCAAAAAATAAAAGAGGATATTGATGAGGCATTGTGTCTCAGCGATCTTTATTAATGACTGCCTCAAGAGGCTTAGGGCGGACACTGAAAGCTTCCATTTTTCTCTCATATTTTGTTTGATTTCTCCGTCGCAAAAGTAATTTATTACCATTTCTTGTGAGAGTTTACGCTTAGTAATATGTTACAAGATGTATGTGTTCTGCCCTTGTTCGTTTACCTAATACATAATATATATACACGTACTTAGCATTCAGGGTAACGACGGTTGACGGGTGTTGTACCTACCTCTAATCCTTCTTTGTCTAAAATTCCAATACTTGCCAACCTTGCTCATATTTTGTACTTACGATGAACGTCGGATTTGATTAAAACACAAAGAAATGCAGTAAACGGAATGAAAGTGATGAAACTAAATGTAGTCCTCACCATCCATATAAAAATCATTGCTGATGTCTTGCTTCAATCCAAACCCTATCAAAAACCCTTTCAATGGGTAACCAAAATGTTCCCTGATTGTAACCACGTTTTTGCTTTTAATGCCATCCTTATGCCTATGGAATAGAAGTCAAAATCGATTGAATGGACTGTATATAAGTTTATTTAAAAATATCTATTTTCTAATTGATATTTTTATAGCCTATTGCAGCTTACTGCTGGACATAGGCCTCTTCCAAGCTGCGCCACAACACTCTGTTCTCCGCCTTCCGCATCCAGTCTGTCCCAGCCACCATTTTAAGGTCGTTGTTCCTGTTAAGTTTAGCTAGAGGGTGTCCCACACTACGCTTACCGATACGCGGTCTCCACTCCAGGACTCGTTCGCAATGTCTTGCTTACTGAACTTTGTTTGTCCACAGATATCTTTGGATCCGCATTGCATTATTCGAGCGTCAGCTTGCGAAGATCATCGAGCATCTGGTTAGCAACGCCAACCGGTACTACGAACGGGACGCTTTGGTTGCAGATCCGGATTACGGGAGCATCCTCAGCTCCTTATTGGTCGGTCCTTGTGCCCTGGAGTACTCCAAGGCTAAACCACCGGCTTGTTTCTGGACGGATCCTCCTGCAGACGAGCTTGTGAGTATTCTAATCATGGTGTAGTTCCCAGCATTTGAAACCTATTCAAATAGTTTGGTTGCCAGGTTTGTGATATGATTATTATGTAATTCGTGTAGTGATACGAGACTCTTTATTAAAATGAAGAGGGCAATTTGCCATTGTTTTATTGATTTTAGTCCCAGTTGAAGTAATTATGATCTATTAAAATAACAGGTACAAAGACATAGGATGTCTGCAGGCACCACCACACCGCCTTCCGTTAGAAGGCCGATTTTAAATTTCAAGAGAAGTTTGAACGCTTCATCCGATGATGGGAGCTCAAATAATCCAGGTAAACTTATCTAATTTTAACACAAGATTCCTTCAACAACTTTGCATATCGTAAAACTTACTGTTGAATAAATAATATAATTATACAAGTATTAATATTTCATCCAAGTTTTTCCTGCGCAACACGTCGCTACATTTTTTAGAAGCTTAAAAAGTTAAACTTTTACTTTAGGTACAGGCAAAGCAGCTGGTTCGAGTGCCAAAGACTACGTCGAGAGCTTACATCAGAACTCCACGGCCACGCTTTTGTACGGAAAAAACAACGTTAGGGTTCAGCCGGTGAGATCTTTGTTTCTACAGATTTATTTGCTCTTGTTTATGATGTGTGTTGAGTTTTATTAAATTTGGGAAACGGATCGGATCCGCTGGTCCTTTGGGAACAGACCAATCATACGAGTGGGTACTTAGAATTACGCGTATACAGTCCTGGATTTCGGGTAGTTTATTCAATTTGTGTAAATATTGTTCCTGACAGAATGTAGAACGACCTTATTTGTAGGACTAACGGAATAAATATTATGTATACTAAAATGAAAATAAAAAATTACATTGTAATATTTCCAAGGACACTTACAAAGTTAAATTGTCTGCCTTAGCCCATTATTTGTCATCTTCATAATTCGGTATTATTTTACAGCCGAACCACCTCTGATAAATTAATGTCCCAAACTTTAAATTGTAATTGAAATATTGATCAAATTTTGCTCAAAATTGAATTTGAAGTTATTATTTTAGTAGGGACTTGGGAATAATTTGACGTTGAAGAATTTGGAACTATTGTAATTATAGAAGGACGTTGAGGAGCCGATGCCTGGTTACTTGAGTTTACATCAGACAGCTGCGGGGCTGGTCATTAAATGGACTCCGAACCAGCTCATGAATGGATATGCGGAGAGCGAGGGAATTGACAAAAGGTAAACTAGATTTGATGCAACTAGATACATTAAGGCAAGTAGCAAAGCCTAAGGTAATTTGCATTTCGATGTTGTTCGTAGTGTTTTTTTGATTTAGAATGACTGACATAACAAAACATAGCTTCCCGCCTGTTAGTTTTCCGAAGGGAAAATAACCCTTCGAAAAAAGAAAGACTGCAGACTGATAAAAAGTTGAATTCAAAGATTCTTAATAAAATTGTATGCCTCGTTGGTCTAGTCGTCATAAGCGTTATTGCTGAGCATGAGATTGGGCAAAGTGTTATTGGGTTTTTCATCAGGAAATTCAAAGTAACAGCCCGGGGTCTGGGTCTGTACCCGGTTGATGGCAATAGGCTTTCCTCACATGCGACTTAAACATAACTGCCGAAATGTGGGTGTACTATAGGTTGGTAACCTAACTAGGGCTCCCAATCCCGCAGCCTGTATGCAATGTCGGTATCGGCGGGACTAGGAATTTCGAATCCCGCGGGATCCCGGTATTTGCGGGATCCCGCATATACAAAATATTAATATTTATTTATGGCAAATATAACAATGAATTCAATCAACATAACTCCACATTTATTTCAGTTTTACTATTAGCATGAGATCAATCGAATTACACCGTTTATTTATCACAGAAAACAGAAACAAAAAAGTACCGAAACAACAAAGAATCTATCAACTACAAAATATATAACTACTAAATTAAAATATAAACCAATTTTTTTTTAACTGAATGCTGTCTGATTTGATTATGGCTCTAATTATTTAGTTTGGCAATTTTGTCAGCATTCAATTGAAAATGTTTGCGAAGGAAATATACTAAAGTATCGTCTGCCAAACTACTGCGTTTTTTAGTCCCGCAAATCCCTCGGATCCCGCGCCCGTAATCCCGCAGCTCGCGGGATTGGTAAATGATGCGGAATCCCGCAATACCGAGATCTCGGTATTCCGGGATTGGAAGCCCTAAACCTAACCCTTCGGCGAATACAGGCATGATGTAATTATTATGCTATCAAAATTACTGTTGAATAAAAATCTCATCAACCTACTGAGGATGACAATGAGATTCATCTACAGAAAACCTATTATTTAAATGGAGAACAAAGTCATTTGTTTGTTATAATCTTAGGCCCGTATTAATAGAGCGTTACTCAGTACTCAAGCACTACTTAGGACTAGTTTCAACCAATCAAATGGCTTGAATCTAGTCTTAAGTAATGCTTGAGTACTGAGTAACGCTCTATTAATACGGGCCTTAATGAGTACATAAACAGTAACTGAACTCGTTACTTCACCCATTATTACCGAAGAGGCGTAACCTCTCAAAATAAGCCTTTTCAAGGAAATGTTCACAAAGTTATGTGTACGAGTACGTGCAAAGTAAAAGTTTATTGTAGCTGTTTTTGTCGTCAAAGTGTTACTTTTCCAACTTTATTTATACTTGCATTGTATGTTAAAACGTTTGTTTTTAAGAAGCAAAGCATTTTCCTTTATCCTTACTTTTACTTTACTTAGAAGTTAGAACACCTCTAGCTTTTGTGCAACTGGTATATTTTCTCATTTATATGCAGTTGCCGTAGGATTTTTTTTCTGAGAACTGTGATTGAAGTTTGTTTTTGTAAAAGGTTTTACGATACCTTCTAATGCTACCATAAGTCATTCTTTTGTTAAATGTTTTAGAATACCTTCTGGTGCTACCGTAAGTCATTCTTTTGTTAAATGTTTTCCATGATAGTGTTAAAGGTTTTTCTTATTTTTCTTCCTGGAGAGTTGAAACTTGAATCTACGTTCTCATCTTGTATTTTGTTTTGTAAGTGTTTCATTGATAGGTACATGGGGCTAGCACGAATCATTTTGACGTTGATGATTTTTTTATAGATAATAATTATTCCTTCTATGCATACCTACTCCATTATATTATTTATTCATTTCTTTCATCTACCAAATCATGGATGTTGTATAAAATTAAAGCTGAATGTATAAAACTGTTTCATTTCGTTTTTTTTTTGGTTTTCATCTGATACCTACGTAAAATAGCGTCAAAATCTTTCGTGCTATCTTTCCATTTCCACATTATCGTGCACGTTTATTACTTCTTGTGTCGCTTCGTAGACTGTGTTATAGATGTAGTGCTTATGTGTAGTGCTCTCCGCTGTCACCTAGTGCATGCCTCCGCGTGCCAACACACGTATGTTCTGTGCAGCTTGGCGCCGACCTGCACAGTGTACAGGCGCCGTTGTGCTGGCCCTCTGTGCATTGATTGGTATGTGTTTGTTTATGTTTACTTTGTGCTTGTATATTGTGAACTTAGTGTCTGTAGTTTAAAGTTCTTTATTTTAAAACCACTTCTAGGCTAAGATTTTATATACTCAATTTATTTATTGTAGGTACCTATTCCACAATGTGACGTGTACTTAGGTGGTAGGTCTATGCCATGATCATTGTGAACCATAAAGTCGCACAACAAAGTGAGAATGAGGAAGAGGGCTTTAGCTTGATAATAGTTGTTATACTATTCATTATTTAAGTACCTAATCATTTTATAAAACACTAGCTCCTGCCCGCGACTTTTTCCTCGTGAAATTTCTTATTTTAAAATAAAATATATCCTATGACAATCGTTAATGCTGTAGTTTAGTTTAGACTTCATGGTTTTTAGTTTCAAGGTCTAGGTTTAAGGAAAAAACTGAGTTGACTTAAAAAGAGTTTTAACTCAAAGTTCGTAGAATGGAAAATCAAAAGTTGTAGGTAGTTATGTCGTAAATTAGGACATCACGTAAAATCTGCTAATATCAACCAAAATCATTTTCAAACAGCGGCCTTATGAAGTAAGTGTGTACTTTGTTGTACCGTGTGGTGCCAGACGTAAAGAATTGCACCACTCTATGTCTTGTCGTGGGTGTTGTAAAAGGTGACTCAAGGACTTACTAGAGAATGGGCAGCAGCGTTCTCTATCAAATCAAATCAAAAATATTTTAGTTCACACAAGCTTGGTCGTTTCCTATGGAGAAGAACCGGCAAGAAACTCCAAGGTTACTCTTTAAAAAATAATGGGCTTTTACAATGTTTTCAAGTTACAGTGTTAATGGGAATGGGAGGACAGTGTAGGCCCGTCAACAAGTACTTAACAAAAATAGAAAATGGTTTACAAAGCTACAGTCTATTATACCTACAACGTTCTCACAAAATATTACTAAACATTTTACTATGCATTTGAACACCATACTGCGATCACCAACCCGCCTGCCAAGCGTGGCGATTATGGTAAAACCTCCCCTCCCGTTAAGGGGAGGCAGTGGACATCTTTCGGTTGAAATGATGATGAAGTAAGTAATAATTTCTCATTACAGTGTGTACTGGGCGATGTCCCTACAAGTGTGCGTTTGGGAGGTGGTGTACGTTCACGTACATCGATCGCAAGCCAGCGATGCTCTCATACTGGTCGGTCAAGATGGAGTTCAGCGACCACCCATTCATTTCCCAAAAGGTAAGCCTATAGCAAAATTGATTTCAAAAGACTTGCATGAAGGAAATTACCTTGGGTTTAGGTATTAATTATTTTATTTATTTATTTTTACTTTAACATAAAACGGCCAAAGGCCAATTACATTAGTTAAAGAAACAAAACACTATATTAGTACAAAAAAAAAAACAAAAGAATACAGCTACTCGACAGTCATACGCTCATCTCACAATACTCAAGACATGTTGACAAGATCTTCTTCCATTCATCCGCGAACACATCACAGTGAGGCTTAGCGTCCAAGAGAGCGTTGAGCGCAGAGAGCGTGCGAGGGACAGGAGACTGGGCTCGAGCGACGGTTCGACTCCAAGGCACGGCGAACAATCTGTGCCTCCTGCTACGGTTATAGTTCATCGGAGCAAAAAGATGGGACAGTTCGTCATGCAATTCAGGAGCATCTGTTTTTCCTTGAAGGATCTTACACATATTAATAATTTGGTCATTTTTCTTCTAACCTCGAGAGAGTTATAACCTAAACAGCCTAAAAGAAAGTTCGAGGGATACTTAAAAGGATAATATCCATTCAAACGTTTATATAGATACCTAAGATAAGCCTTTGTACCTTTTCTAAGAGTAAACTGTACTTCTTTTCGTGCGGGTTCCAGACGCATGCACTGGACTCCAGTTTGGTACGAACCAGTACATTAAAAATAGATTTAATAGCGCTGGTGTTGCTAAAATCTTTAGCATTGCGCAGAACGAAACCTAATCGCCTAAATGAATCATTTGCTACCGTTACCATGTGATCATGAAACGTTAGATTGTTGTCAAATGTGACACCTAGATCCTTCATTCCAGATGTTCTATTAATAGCGCTATCATTCATTTTATAAGTAAAGGTGATAGGGTTTCGTGCTCGAGTAAAACTCATGACGAAGCATTTGGAAGAATTAAATTCCATTTTGTTCTTCACACCCCACTCCAATATCGCCTCAATATCACGCTGCTGTGCCAGACTATCGACTTCAGAATTAATTTCGGAAAAGAGTTTTAAATCATCTGCGTATAATAAACTTCTGGCGTGATGAATAACTGAAGGAAGATCATTAATCATTATCAAGAAGAGAAGCGGTCCCAGAATTGATCCTTGACTGACTCCGGAACGCGTATGATAGGGCTGGGATTCATAAGGCCCAGTCTGACAAACTGCTGACGATCGCGAAGATAGTCAGCGAGGAGCTGTAACAGCCTGTAATTAGAGTAAAGATCGATTACAGTTTAATATCCTTATGCCAATGATATTGTAGCGGCATCAACATCGTCACATGCGAACTACGCGCCACGCTGACGTCACGCAAAATCCTGCATCGCGCAAGCAGAATTTACCGCGTAACTAGCATATATACAACGTCCCGACATCAATCGTCGAGCATCCGGTCGGAGGATCCTCCCTTTTCTATAGAGGAATGAGTAAACTTTACACCCTGTTCCTCATACCTCAATAATATTATAAGTATAAAGAGGTAGAATAGGTTTTACACGCTCAGCAAATGGCGCGTCAAAACTTGGCTATTTAGCCACATTTTCTTCGTCTTGTCTCTTTTTCGCTCCCGATAATTACGACATGCCGTCCTACTTCCACGTGTCATCTAATAGTGTAACATTATGCCGTTTTTGAAGATCGAATGTTGAGTAGATAACCTATCTACGTCTTTTTACAAATATCATTGCCATAAGCAGCATTTATTGCATTGGTTTTTTTTATATGGGGGAGTGTGAGTGTCCGTATCTACTTATGTTAGACTCCAGCAGAAAAGAAATGATAGGCCACTGAGTAGCTAGGAATCTGGATCATAATCCAGATTCCTAGCTACTCGGTATTTAATCCTCAATGGTTCACTTAAAAGAGATAGCCTGATTGTTTTAATTAATACTTTGGTGGCATGAGGAACAGGGTGTAAAGTTCACTCATCCACCATAGAAAAGGGAGGATCCTCCGACCAGACAGGTGTTGTGTCTGGTGGGCAACTGCCCGACGGTTGATGTCGGGACGTTGTATATATGCTAGTTGCGTAGTAAACTCTGATTGCGCGATGCAGGATTCGCGTGACGTCAGTGTGCGCGTTGTTCGTATGTGGCGATGTTGATGCCGCTACATCACTCCCCTCCGGAGACCGGAGGTCGATAGTGGGCTGAGTCTTGTATCTTGCGATACTTGCCAGTGCCAGTTGAGGGTTCCAGTGAGTCGGAACCTGGTGCCGCATAGTTCTCGGTGAGTCGGAACTGTCTGCGGTGATTCCCCAGTGAGTCGGGGTGGCGCTGCGGTATGCTCCAGTGCGTCGGATGTAGTACAGCGCCGGGTTGTGGCTGGCTGCTGGCGTCGACCAGGAGAGGCATGTTCTCTGCTTGTGGACCGGCCGAAAGTGCAGTGTGCTGTGCCAAGGTTGCTGATGAGGCTGTGGGTGATGACCAGGAATGCGCGTCCGCTGCATGCTGGTGGTCAGGATACCCGTTGAAGCCGTGGGTGCTGGCTGGCTGTGTGACTCGCCGCTCGAAAGCTTGAGGAAGTGATGATGATGATGATGATGACGTCACGCTGAAGTAGTTGCACGAAGGCTGCGCTGACGTTCATACTCGGGGTCACCAGTTTGGTGGCATGAGGAACAGGGTGTAAAGTTCACTCATCCACCATAGAAAAGGGAGGATCCTCCGACCAGACAGGTGTTGTGTCTGGTGGGCAACTGCCCGACGGTTGATGTCGGGACGTTGTATATATGCTAGTTGCGTAGTAAACTCTGATTGCGCGATGCAGGATTCGCGTGACGTCAGTGTGCGCGTTGTTCGTATGTGGCGATGTTGATGCCGCTACAATACCATATACGATTTCACTAGATATACAGGGTTATTTTTAAAACGTCAATAACCTCTTAAGGGGTCCTTGTACTCTTCATTATGAACAACTTTTCTATGGGACCAAAACTGAAATCACGAAAAAAAAACCAGCTGTTCCCTACATTAATATGTTCGAATAATTCGTTAAAATGTAGGGAACAGCTGATTTTTTTTTCGCGATTTCAGGTTTGGTCCCATAGAAAAGTTGTTCATAATGATGAGTACAATGACCCCTTAAGAGGTTATTGAGGTTTTAAAAATAACTCTGTATGTCCACACGAGCCCACCACACCGCAAGCTAAGGTAAATCGAAAAATAAAGCGGAGATTTCTGAAAATGGTCAAAAATGGGTTTTTTTAAAGCAGTGTATCTCTTAAACCGTAAATATTTTTTCCAAAACAAAACAGTATGATATTTTTCAAGTCCTTTGTGCACACAGTGATGGAACTCAAAACTTAATTAAACCTACTATAATGCACCAAAAAAAATCTCAAAGACAACTCTTAATTATTTTTAAAAGCAGTTTATCCTTCGTTAACAGTCATAACTATAATTAAAAGTATACCATAAAATTGCAAATGCCAAACTGCATCCGGTGATGGATTCATTTTTAATAATTAAATAATATCTAATTTTATACGATTTTATTTGCATTTTTACGCCATACGTTGTGTCATCGCGCATCTCTTTCTTTTGTATGCAATCTGACAGTGACAGCGGTTTACCTGTTGTCGGCGTCTTAAACAATGTTCGTACTTTGAAACTTATCCAATATTCGAAGTATTCATAAAGTAGGCAATCTTTTATCTCGTTCCCATCTGGATAGGGCTTAAAAGTAGGTATTTTAGATCTAACGACTTCAATATCAATCAAAATGACTTTCGGGGGAGCCAAGTTACGTTCTAAGTAATTTAAAAGCATTATAATGACAGTTTGGAAGACAAAATAATGAATTATTCCTAGTTCCTAGAATAATTAATGAAGGCTAATACCGACTGAAGTGCGTTGGAACTTTTCTTAATTATGTGCGTTTTCAAGGTCAAGGCATGATTCATTTTTAAATTGGACCAATTTAATGGAGGACTTTATTAAATGAGGGAGAAGACGAGGAAAATGTTAAGAAAAATCCTTAAAAATGATTTAACAGTGAAAAAGTTTGCGTTCTGATGATAATTAAGCTTTTATCAACTTCAATAGGTACGTAGGTGATAGTAATTTGTGTATTTTGTATAATTATGTTTGTTTTAGGGGGGCATCTGCTCTCTTTCCTGAGCAATTTGGAAACGGGACTTCTACCACATGGTCAATTAGACCCGCCGCTCTGGTCACAGAGAGGCACAGGAAAGGTACGGGAGTAGAATATATACCGGATGGCTTTTTTTACCGTCTTGAAAAAATACTACGTATTTGAAGTAAACTTTTCATAATTAGAACGATACACAAAGACAAAAAAAACAAAAACGATAAAAAAATATCGAAATTCAAATCATACGCACCAACTAAATGCGCGGCATGTAACTATCGGCCGGCTTCGAAGCGTGATCCTATCGCGCTACGAGTTCATAGATAAATTATTCCGCGCGCGAATATTAAAAAAAAATAAAAAATAAAGCATGATGCTCCGTTTGGCGCCGGACGTAAAGAATAGCACCATCCCATTTCTTCCCGTGGGTGTCGTAAAAGGCGACTTACTAGAGAATGGGCAGCAGCGTTCTCTATGCATTTTTAAAACCATACTGCGATCGCCCACCCGCCTGCCAAGCGTGGCGATTAATCACCACCTTTTTGGGAGGCTTATGTCCAGCAGTGGACGTCTTTCAGCTGAAATGATGATGATGATGCTCCGTTCACCTATTATTATACCCAATTTATCACAAGACAGAAAAAAAATCATCCGGTATATTATTTACTTATTTATTTTACTTCATGAACACACGGCTACACATCACGCTATACATCAGCGGCGAGGTCTCAATTTTTGTATGAAAGAAGCCGCAGCGAAGCCGACTTTAACTTACTTATCAATAAAGTATAAATTAATTAATTTACTTAAAAGTAAGTCTTTCCTTAACTGAACTTAACACCATCTATCGTCAAGTAGCAGAACCAAAAAGACGCATCACTTCACAGACAAAACTTTCTTGTTTGTTATTTCGATTCAAAGCTAATAAAATAGGCGTTTTTCCTGTTTGAATGTTATGGCGAATTAAATACCCGTAGTGTAACTATATTTTTTGGCAATAGTAGACACTATTGACTGCCATTTTTCAATAGCGGGACAATTGTAGATGCAAAGTTCCGAAGGGAAGGCGGTAGGAATCGTGTTATATGGTGCGTTCGCCACTGCTATACATTTCCAAAAAAAAAATTCTTTGCTAAGTTTTTAGTTCTATGTATCCTGTTTATGCGTATGAAGAATTTCATTAAAATAGGTTCAGTCATTTCGAAAAACAAGGGCTTGAAAGTTTGTATGAAATGCTGTAAGGTGTAAACGCTCTTAATGGTAAATAGCAACGGTAATGATGGTGTTAACGAAAAGGTCTACGCTTAAACATAATGTTCCCACTGCTGGGACTTAGGTTTTCTTTCTGTAAGTAATTGAAAATAGGCCGTCATTCATCACGTTGGTACAGTACCGGTACTTCAGTGTCGTACTATTTGCTACATAAAATGTTTAATGTTAGCTCATAATGGGCTATAAGTTAGATGTGGCACGGCGTATACTTCAAATTCATAAAGAAGTGTTGTGTGTAGGTATTTGGTCGTGGTAAATCGAGACGGCGACCGTTACCAAGTCTATGTGAGAGTGGTGAAACAGAGGAGCCTGAATGGGAAGAAACCGCGGGAGACTACGTGTTCCGGATCGTGAACAACGCCATAGCTGATAGAGAAGGTCAGTTCAGTTCAAATATCTATACTCCATTTGAAATAAGATTAGAAATATAAATAAACTGTTTTATAGTCTGTTCAACCGATTTTGACTTCTGTTCCGTAGGCATAAAGATGACACTAAAAGCAAAAACGTGGTTACAACACCAACTATTTATTTCAGCTGCCATTTGTCATGCCACCAACGCTATAGAAGTCAAAATCGGTTGAACGGACTGTAATTTTTTTTATTTAAATTTTTAATCTTATTTCAAATGGAGTATAGTACTTATTAAATAATTAGTGTTGTCCCACTGAAGGACAAACGGCTCTTTCCTTTTTCCACTCAATCCTGAGCCAAAATGGACCAATCACGCTGCTTATTGTTTCTTCATAATCTGAGAATCGTGGCGTTATAATCCTCAATCCCGAAAAAAACTATAAAGTCAATGAGAGACATGAATGAGGGCATTAAAATAACCGGTAGTTACCCTTTGCCTAGTACAGCAGCATTCACAGATTTAGAAAATTGAACTTTGCTGGTCTTATGAAGATTGTATGTATTTTTATTTTCAGCCATGCGGCATTCACTACTAGAACGTGCAGTGCAATCACCTCCACGCACACCGCGTCGCCCACTTGCCTCTACATCCACTACATCATCAGACTCCTCGACGATGTCAGTCGACTGTCCACCATCAGCCGGAATCAATGGTGCCCCACCACCGCCACTGACGCCGAATCCGCATCAACCCATAGAACAGGTATAATATAATATAATAGTTACGACTATATAACAGGTATAATATAATATAATAGTTACGACTATATAACAGGTATAATATAATAGTTACGACTATATATATTATGTATTTATTCATAAAAGCTCGGATGGGGTCAACGTCTGTGATAGTTATGCATTAATGTGAATTGGCGCCCGACGTGAAACCGAAATTTAAATAATCTAGTCCCATGTTGGGCGCCATAAATATTTAATAAATCAAAATTAAATATTGTAATCTTGCAAAGGTTCAGTACTCTCATAAATTAACAATTATGAGATCTAGATGTCCAAGAAAAATATTGCTTTGTCTTGGGACAATAAAACGAATTGGCGCCCAACTGGGACTTATCAATATTGAACGAGTCTCGAAAGCGACCAATTCAAATGTTTTCCAAGAAAAACATAAATATAACGATTATAGTATCAATACTTTAATTTGAGATAATTATAAAACTTTGTACACACAGCTGCATATCAAGTTATACATTTCCAGTATAAGCTGATCTCGCATTGTGTAGGATTTTCGTATAATGAGAGGTCAGCGTATACTGGAAATGTATAGCTTGATGTGTAACCGTGTGTACAATGTATAACAAATAGTGGCGCCCAGCTTGGGGCATAATTTAATCTACCGTTATGTTTCCAGGCTGCTTCAATCGAGTTAGTGTGCAGTACAATGCGTCGTCAAATAATTTCACGCGCGTTTTATGGGTGGTTGGCTTACTGTCGCCACTTGTCTACAGTGCGGACACATCTTAGCGGCCTCGTACATCCTAACATCATTCCTAGAGGTACGATAACATTTTGATTAGGTACTAATAATTTGAGATCCAAAAATAAAAATTTGTCTATTCATACTGGGTGGAAGGGACATCGACGCGCTAATTATTACCGTGAATTCAGCTACATGATTTTAAAGATGAAATTTTAAGTCGATTCTTAAAAAAAAAAAATGCTTGAACACGTAGGTATTGTACTTTTGTAGGAAACAGCGGGTTTTTTTAATAACCGACGAAAAATTTCAACGCAGTTTCCTGAATCATGTCCTGAATCCATAGTAACAGATTGTGCGTCGATGCCACCCTATATTTTTTTACATTCCACAATGTTTTTTAATTTATGTCCCATATAATTTTGATACAAAATATATATTTCTGGAAATGTATTTTATTCAACTAAGTACAGTGCATTCATGTGTATTCATAACTTTACAGAGAATGCAGACGGTGGTCTTACGGATGAACGATGGCTTGCAATGACAGACGAGAAAGGTGCAATTCACGATAAAGACGAAGTGTACCGGCTTGTGTACTACGGAGGAGTACAACATGACATTAGGCGACACGTGTGGCCGTACCTTCTCGGATACTATGAGTAAGTAACTTGTACAAAAGAAACTATAGGTATTCGTTAACTACCTCTGTATCATAGTGATTGGTGGCTTGGGTAAGTTTTGGCTGCGTCACAGATAATATAGCTGCATACACCTGTTGCTAACTTTTTGTTAATTACTTTTGTGGCATATTAACAACGGTTTATTTTTATGCGTGAATTAGACATTTTTTTTAGGAAATGCAGTTTTTTTTTTCACGAAAATATTGTCGACTATGGTAAACTTTTTTTTTCGCTATGTAGTGTAACAATTAATAATTTGAATGTTGTACTTCAATTATTTAATGTATTTATTATATTATATATAGGTTATTTTTCGCGAACCCGCCTGCCAAGTATGGTGATTATACTGATTATGGCAAACCAGTCCAGCAGTGAACATCTTTCGGCTGAAATTATGAATGATGAATTATTTAATTTAGATAAATTGTGGCGTGTATAAAAATTCAAATCTTTGGCTACTAACATAATTTTTAAGTATACTAACAACAATATGGATCACTGTGTCTGAATTAAAAAAATATTATGTATCTTGAGGAAAAGCAAAATAATCTGTCCTCTTCTAGACCCTGCTCTACGGTGTTCTGAATACTTAGTATGTTAATTCCGCTCGATCTTAATTTGCCATATTGGTCTTACTTTCTTAGTAATTTTCATCCTTCATAATAGCTTTTGTAAGTTACTGATCACAAAAAATAACATGAAACAATTACTTAAAAGACTTCGAAGAGGCACCCTCCAAACAGCTTTATATAATACCCCCTTATCAGATTCATCATACAATAATAAACAGTATTTTAACAGCAAACCTTTTTTCTTTTCGTAGATTTGGTTCTACAGCAGAGGAGCGAGCGGAACAGGACACGGCATGTCGTCGTCAGTACGAGACGACCATGTCCGAGTGGTTGTGTGTGGAAGCCATCGTGCGACAACGTGACCGTGAGGCCACGGCCGCGTCCATCGCGAGGCTGAGCGAGGCGTCGGGGAAACTGAAGCCGACAGACAATAATGATACTAGTGAGGTGTGTAAAAAGTACCATGTTAGGAATGATGCAAACAAGTCCATCTCATTTAACTTTCTAGCAAAAATATAGTACAGTAACTGTTGCCTGTGACTTCGTCTACGTGTATTATTTGTATTTTATAATTTCTTTAATTCAGATACTCGTATCTAGGATGAAAACTAGCCTATACTAACATATTTAACACACACATATAACTACTAATTAGCTCAGACGAACTAACATATTTGAACTTTCTTAAATTTCCAGGCTACCTATTTATCAAATTTCATAACGATCGGTTCAGCGGTTAGGGCGTGAAAATGTGATAACAGACAGACAGACACGCAGTCAGAAGAAGTAACGTTTGCATCTACAATTTTAATATATTTGGTATATTATTTTATATCCACTAATCAATACTTACCATACTATATTTAATAAGGTAAGTATGGCTAAGTATGAATTGGTCCAAGCAACCCGATGGAGCTATAGAGGTATGAGTAACAGGGTGTAAAGTTCACTCATCCTCCATAGAAAAGGGAGGATCCTCCGACCAGACGGGTGTTGTGTCTGGTGGGCAACTGCCCGACGATTGATTTTTTTTTTTTTTTTTTTTTTTTAGGTATGGCATCTCGTAGCAGACCTAGAGAGGTCGTTGCTACTTAACCGGATATTCCTGTGGCTGCCCTAAGGTTTTTAATCTTAAAGCCTCCAGCCAGGGCGCAAATTATATATATTAAAAACTAAACGACAGCGCACTAAGGGCACCCCCTGTGGGGTACGGACCTCGGCTCAGGGCGTCGTTGGGGGATCACAAAATTACTAACAATTTGGGGACGGGCTGCCCGACGATTGAAGTCGGGACGTTGTATATATACAGTCGTGCGGTAAACTCTGCTTGCGCGATGCAGGATTTTGCGTGACGTCAGTGTGACGCGTAGTTATTAATATTAATGCCGCCACTGGTCGATGCCACAAGTCCTCCGTCTCTCGGTCAGCATTGAACGGATTATACTTTAAATAATAAACCTGTTATTTTCACAGGTTTTCGAAGACGACTGCAGCGTGATCTCGGACAACCCGCCAATCGTATCACCCGAACCGAGCGAGACAGAACAGAAGCGGCCGGACAAGCCCGTCTTATCACGAGCTCCCAGCATAGACGAGGTCGACAACATCGAACTGGACTCTGAAAGAGACAAAGAATCGAAACAGAACGGAGAGACTGAGAACGGTGATAGTAGGGATGTAGATATAGACAGTCTGAAAGACTTAGACGATGAGGATATGCATTTGAAGAGTGTTGTTGAAAACCCTGACATGCGTAGAGAAAGTATAGCTGAAATCAAGAGGCTAGCTGAAGAGATAGTACAGAAAGGCGATGGTCGAGGGTTGTTATGCAGCGTTGACAGTGCCCAATTGAATGGGAGTGAGTTCAGGTCGTCTATAGATGAGAGTCAGCCGAGTCCTCATCAGCAGCACACGAGTGTTATCATAACGAATCCGTCTGTTGATCTGGCGGCTGGCAACTCGCCTGTTTCTGGAGGGACTACTGGTGAGTTTAGTTTTTGGCTGATTTTCATAAGATATTCTTCATGAGAAACTGTTACCGAGAACACAGAATGCTGTACATGTGCGCTGCTTATAAATGTTGCTTAAATTTAAGGGCGTTCATCTCGCGCGAGCTGGCAATGTCGCATTTCTAGACGGTTTTCGTGATTATTTTATTAAATTTAAATCAAATTACTATTTATTCCAGCCAAGTACTAGATCGTTGGTATTTATAAGTATTTATGCTATTGTTGACAATTATTTTGATATTTACCTAGGTACTCATAAAAATTTACATATTATTGTCAATTATTTTCTACTTGCAATATTACGATTAAATATTTTTATTTACTTTAGAGTAATTATAAATAATTATAAAATACAAAGATCTCTTGGCTGAAAATAAATAGTAATTTGATTTAAAATTGAAATTTAATAAAATAATCACGAAAACCCTCCACAAATGTGACGTTGCCAGGTTGCGCGGGATGAACGCTCCTTAACACACACTTAAAGGCCCGTACAGACAGGCGCGATATCGCGGGCACGACAAGGGTCGCGCTGCCTGTTGCGCCTGCGATATCGCGCCAGTCTGCAGGAGCCTTAAGTAATATCATTGTCATCATACAAAATTAGGTACAGAAGCTTTGGCAACTAAGCAAAGGAGGATATCAAAGACTTTTGTGAATAGATAAATGGTAATCTAGATATTTGTCTCAGCAACAGTGAGTCCTGCCCGGAGCCCGCTTGGGGTGGTGCGTGAAGAGTCGCAATCAGCTGGTGCGAGCATCGATACTTTGGAGCCGGCTGATAGAAATGCACCGGATAATCGATCGAATTGTGTGTCACCTGCTAGCTCAAACGGTGGCGTTTACTCGGTAAGTTTTGTTATATTTAAAACTCTGTTTAAAATTACTGTTTCTCAACTAAATTGAATCTAATTGCACTGTGAGTTTATCAAAAGTCAAGAGACAGTAAATTGCCATTTAGTTCCCATGTGTCTTAGAACTAATATTTGGGTTTTTGTTGCCGTCAACGATTTTTATGCGAATTCAAAAGTAAATTCTTACTGATCACTAATTTTAGCATCCTGGGGTTCCGTGCCCAAAGGTGTCAACGGGACCCTATTACTAAGGCTCAGTTGTGTGTCCATCTGTCCGTCCGTCATAGGGCTGTATCTTTTGAACCGTAATAGGGTAAACACTTCAAATTTTCAGTGTGTACTAATATGGCCGCAATAACAACAAATAAAAAATTAAAATAATTGCACGGTGTTAGGAACCCTTCATGTGCGAGTCAGACTCGGATTTGGTCGCTTTTTATATTACTCTGTGATTCTGATGCTTTCTCTCAGAGTACAATATACATAGAAGATCTATATCAATTTTAACTCTACGATATTTCAGAATGAATTGGTGGAATCATTTGCTCTTAATCTGCATCGCATAGAGAAGGACGTTCAGAGATGCGATCGGAACTATCCCTTCTTCACAGACGAGAATCTGGACAAACTAAGGAATATTATGTGCACGTAAGTAATCGTACTTAATTGGCTCAGAATTAATTTTCGGCCAAACATATTTGAACTTTCTTAACATTACTTTTTGCCATCGATACATCGATAGAAAAGATCATCACGTTGATTCCATTTTCCTTGCTCTTGGAAGTTATTGTTATTGATCTCACATAAACTCAAAATGTAGATTTAAAGACCTTAGAATCAGAACATAGCCAAGTCACAAGCCGCGTTAAAATTGAATATGTAAAATTGATCCTGAATATGAGTATAACTTTTTTCAGAATAACATAGCCAGGCTATAATTGTTGGGACACAGTACCAGCACTGGGAACGTTATAGGCTGACTATTGTCCTCTTGACCTCCTCTTAGTGAACGGAAGCGGCCCATATTCCACCGCCTCTTATTCAACCTAAAAACAAATCAAATCATAGGGATCATAAGTATCTTAGATATCGTAGGTTTCATATATATCATAGAAATCATAGATATCATAGGTGTCATATATATCATAGCTATGAAAGATATCATAGGTATCATAGATATCATACGTATCATAGATATCATAGGTATCATAGCTATCATAGGTATCGTAGGTATTTTAGATATCATAGGTTTTTGTTGATTTATATTATAGATACGTATGGGAGCACCTAGAAATAGGTTACATGCAAGGCATGTGTGACCTAGCGGCCCCGCTACTGGTCATGATGAGAGAGGAGGCGTCCGCGCATGCGCTGTTCAACAGTCTCATGCGACGCGCCACTGACAACTTCCCTTCAGGACAGGCCATGGATGCACACTTTGCTGATATGAGGTGAGTTGAAAACTGACATGGGACACAATAAAGGCCTTTTTTGACGTTTTTAAAACAAATAGTTTTCTTACAATATTTACACTTATTCTGACATGAGGACACTTTCTATGTCCACAGCATCCACAAATGAATACTGCTTAAAATATGAGATTTTTGTCTTTATCGAAGTCATCATGAAGTTATGCCGATGCAGTGAATATGTAAACAATGAAATAAAATAAAATTAATTTCATTATTATAGAAATTGATAAGTGCCGATGCAGTGAATATGTAAACAATGAAATGAAATGAAATTCAGTCCATTAATTAGAAATTGATAAGTGCCGATGCAGTGAATATGTAAACAATGAAATTAATTGAAATTCAGTTCATTATTATAGAAATTGATAAGTGCCGATGAGTGAATATGTAAACAATGGAATTAAATGAAATTCAGTCCATTATTATAGAAATTGATAAGTACTGATGCAGTGAATATAATTATATGTAAACAATGAAATAAAATAAAATTCAGTTCATTATTATAGAAATTGATAAGTAAATGATGCAATGAATATGTAAACAATAAAATTAAATGACATTCAATCCATTATTCTAGAAGTTGATAGTGCCGATGCAGTGAATATGTATACAATGAAATTTATTCCATTATTCTATAAATTGATAAGTGCCGATGCAATGAATAAGTAAATAATGAAATAAAATAAAAACCAGTCCATTATTCTAGAAAAAAATACTCAGCTATGCATCTCAAAATCGAATACCTAAACCCTAATATTTTAATTCACATAAACCTACATGGGCACTTATGAAACGTCAGAAGCTAGGTGCACGGTCCCAATTGGTCGTTTACTATGGAGAAGAGTCAGCAGGAAACTCCATGGTTACTTTCAAAAAAATAATTTTCTTCTACAATGTTTTCAAATTACAGTGTTAATAGGTATGGGAAGACAGTAAAGACCTACCAAATATTTACAAAAAAGAAAATGTTCTACAAAACAAAATCTTGATTTAAAAGTAACGCAGGCCTTTAATGACAAAATATTGTTTCCTAACCAACCACCACATCATGAACATACACCACCTAACGTCACCACATCGTTGTTGTAGATCCCTGATCCAGATCCTGGACTGCGAGCTATACGAGCTCATGCATGCTCACGGTGACTACACGCACTTCTACTTCTGCTACCGATGGTTCCTGTTGGACTTTAAGAGGGAACTGCTTTACCAGGATGTGAGTATACCTTGGTTATTGGTTAAATTACAGACCAGCGGTGAGGTGTCATTTTTCGTATGAGAGAAACCGAAGCGAAGCCGGTTTTAACTTCTTAATTATCAATAAATATTAACTTAAAATAGTCTTTTCTTTACTGATTTTAAAACCATCTATCGTCAAGTAGCAGAACCAAAAAGACGCATCACTACACAAATAAAACTTTTTTTTTGTTGTTTCAATTCTAAGCTAAAATAAATAGGCGTTTTTGTTGTTTGAACGTTATGGTGAATTAAATATCCGTAGTGTAAATATATTTTTTGGCAATAGTAGACACTACTGACTGTGACATATTATTTCAATAGCGGTAGATTTGTTGGTGCGAACCTCCGAAGGGAAGCCGATAGGAATCGTGTTATTTGGCGCTTTCGCCACTGTTACAGATTCAGGGACACTATAAAAAATGATTGGTCAGAGTCAAATGAAGGAAAATCTGTACAGTCATGATGATGTTAACTGGAGAGTCAATCAATCACTTTAGCCTTTTCCCAACTATGTTGGGGTCAGATTTCAGTCTTACCGGATGCAGCTGACCAGTATTTTACATAAAACGACCGCCTATCTGACCTCCACAACCCAGTATCTGGGTAATACTATACCCCTTGGTGAGACTGGTTGTCAGACTTTCGGACTTCTGACGACCCGTAAGGACTGTCAAAGATCCACGACTGACAGCCGGGACCAATGGCTTAAATGTGCTTTCCAAGGCACGGAGGAGTAACTGTTAAGTGGAGAGTGGTATTGCATAATTGTATCTCCCATATGACTTAGCTCATGATTAACCAGTTAGAGGCGATAGAAACAAGACTGAATCTTCCATGTGCACGTTCCAGACTTTAATTCCGCTTTGTGATCTAAGAAGAAAGAATCTCTATATGTATAATATACATATCCTGGAATTAATGAAAACCTCTTCAGGGGTCTCCACCGTAGGCGCGGGCTTGCGGACGGTGAGCGATGGGTAATTCGCCGTCCGAAAAGGACCAGGCCCGGGTCGACGGCGCGTTGTGTTCCACGCGCGCCTCAAAGAGATGTCAGCACCAACTGACGGGGTCCGTTAGGACCAATGCCCGCCAGGGTTGCGAGTTTGTCCGAAAGGGCATGCACACAGGCAAATGAAGGAACACGGGTGGGTTTTAGTCAGTAAAAGTCTGACACGCCCTCCCGTTCCGCCCAGAGCGGGAGAAGTTGTTTGATAATTTCCCACCCAAAAAAAATAAAGGGGTCATTTTATATATATAAAAGAGATATTTTATATATCATCATTATGAATAACTTTTACTATGGGAACTGAAAACGCGAAAAAAAACAGCTGTTCCCTACATTTATGTTCGAATAACTCGTCAAAATGTAGGGAGCAACTGATTTTTTTTTCACGATTTCAGGTTTGGTCTCATATTAAAAGTTGGTCATATTGATGAGTACAATGATGATGATGTGCGTTAATTTCGGGACATGTTGTATATAAAAATAGATTTCAATTTTGATCATTCTTCAAGACTTCTGAAGATCAAAACGACACCAGCAATGAACACTACGCTAACTTGACAAAGTCGATTTTACACCAGAGCCGTTTCAAAGAAAAAACGTGATAACTTTTTTATTAATATAGTTTTAGGAATTTAATGAAATAATAGGCAAGAAGTTTAGTTTAACAAAATAAGTCTGTTTAATAAAACTAATCAAGTTACAAAATCGAGGTCTTATTATTTAAGTGAACAGATGGGGAATTTAATGTAAAGCGCACGCCGCCGGGTTCGGTAATGAATCCGTGGTCACACTGCGCGTCGTCTTATATGGACTCGATCACGTCATGCTCCGGGCTGGCCGGAGGGGTATAGGTCGGGGATGCAGCTAACACGGCCTCTCCTGACGTGCCAGCGTCCTCGCAGGCCTCAGCAACCACCGGAGCCTCTTCACATTCAGCGGGAACTACCACCGACTCGTAGTTTCTGGGTCTTGCCGACGAGGTGCTCGGCTGTGGACCTACTTCATTCTCCTCGTTATCAGAACCTGCACGTTAAAAATAAAGAGTGAGCATCTAAATGTTAGATAAGTCAGCAGATAACTGATGATTTTTATAAGGGCATGAGCTATTTCCTGGATTAATGAGTTTGCTCGATCAAAAGCTAATGAGACGTGAATTGCTGCCTAATACTCGTTTAGGTAAGGTCAAAAACACCTTGACAACGACCACTTACTCACTGTACGTAACACATAGCCATACGAACTCAAAACCTCATCAAGGCCATCAATGAGCTCACTTGCCGTAAAACCAACCAAAACCTTATGCTACTGCACCGGGCTTACATGGTTTACATAAATGGCAAAGCTTGTCCTCAGGATTTACACAGTACTTTGCCAGTCACGCCCCGAATGTCGATATGGACACGGGTACTTTCTGGGTCATGACTGCTACCCATTGGTAGGACCAACGCTACAGGCGTAGGTTAGTTTTTACTGTAGCTGTTCTTTAACAGCTACAGTAAAAACTCTTACTTTGGTGACTTTTCACATCTCAGAAACCTAAAGATCGATCATTCAATCAAAGTTCTTAGAAACGTAATCTTGGGTCAAATATTATACTAAACAAACAAATGAGTAGCTCGGTTCATAAGCTGAACAAAAGTTTACTGTTTAACACATGTGAGGTTTGTTTAGTTCATTGTGAAATAGGAATAGCATACTCCACAATAATCAACAGACCCAAGTTCACTTTGTCGCTTGCCGCATAGCGCTAAGTGCCGCGCGCCCGCGCGTCGTGGTATTACGCTATAAGCGGAGTCCCATAATAACAATTATAAGTCTGGTTAGCATAACTACAATGCTTATCAGTGAACGATATTTGTTAATGTCAACAAAGGGACAAAAACTAACCTATGACAAAAGTGAATGGAAAAATCAACACATCATATGCACATCACATTACACTTAAAATTACATTCGAAGAATGCAGCACAGCACTCAGGCGTCCATTAACCATACCATGGCAGCATATATTCGGCGGCAGCATGTGTAGTTTTGCCGTATGAGTCCGTCACCAACTGGAGCTCGTACCGACCATTTGGTAGGACTTTAGTGATACGATACGATCCACGCATACCACTGTCTAGCTTGCCAATCGATTGTGATCTTTTTATTACATAAGCTAAGCCATTCACTGCGAATGTTTTTGGTGCTGAAGGATTTTTATTTACACGCGCATCTTGAGCAGACTGATTTTCCACCAGACGGGTCTTAGTACGTTGTCTAAGTAACTCGCGCCATGATGCGTTCACGATTTGGATTATCGCCCTGCATAGTTATATCTTTAACAAGAGCTTGTATAACTGGGGTGGTAGAGTCTGTACCAGTTAGAACATTGAGTGCTCGGCCTAACCTGACCATTGTTAATGGATCTCCCAAGGTACTGTACCTCTGTCATCTTGAAAAAGCATTTCCGCAGATTAATTAAAAAACCGGATTTTGTAAATGTTTTATCGAATCGAGCAAGTTAGTCCCTCTTCAACAGTATCACTTAACAACGAATCGTCATCTACTATGTAAACAAGCACTTTTCCTGACTCGATGAAGGATTTGAGGGATACAGATGAGCCGCTATCAATTAAGACGTCCTTAGGAACACCACACAGCGCTGCGGGTGTCACGTCACGGCTTGTCGTATCACCCTTAATTTCACGACAAAAATTGACATTGGATTTATTGCGCGACTCCGATCGCTGTTTAGCAAAACACTTTTCTTCCATATGCCCCATTTTTTTACAAAAGTTGAACTTACAGTTTTTTATGTTCGGGACATTTGAATTGGCATTAGTACTCCGACTATCGTTTACCGACTTTAAAACTCGAACTACTTTATTTAATAATTTTAAAACGTTTAGGGCACGCGTTGCTCTTACTGATATGACCGTAAGCGCCGCACGAAAAACACTTGACAGATTTTTTATCAAATTCTGTAGCACTACGGCTCCTATCGCGTCAGCTAGTAGTTCGATTAGAATGAGTATCAACTTTGGTTTTCCGTTTCGGTCCAATCGCGATTCACCCTTCAGACATAAACCGATACGGGCCAGACATTCTTTGTTGTCCCATCTATTTTGTAATTTAGCGTGGTCAACTTCTTCACACCATGCAATGACGTCATGATTTTAAGGTCGAAGTCAGAGACGTAATAATGGTTTGATCTCACCGGGTTTAAGCTCCTTAGCGCATCGATAAGACGCTCTGTGACGTCCCCTGCAGCCGACGTTGAAGGCGAAGGCGGCAGCAACAGCGCCAGCGCTAGTGGCGTCCTGACACGTCGTGTGATAGCGGGAGGGCTGACCGTGCGCATGTGTGTGTCTCTACATGTGGCTCGGACATGGACGGGCTGGACGTGCCGGTGATGGCAGGACGCGGCTGCTGCTCCACGCTAGATCTTGGTTCTGAAATTGAACACCGCTCCAAGGCAGAGACCTTATTAAGTATTGCGTCTAAGGTAATACTAAGATGAGTTTGGACGGGCGGCGGTGACGTGTACTCAGGTTTATGTTTTTTTTTCTGGGCCCGGTATTATTCGACATTTTATTTAATTTAATTTAGTTAAACTGTGGGAAAACGAGAGTCGTATCCCACTTCTGATTTTAGGAATTTAATGAAATAATAGGCAAGAAGTTAAGTTTAACAAAGGAAGTCTGTTTAATAAAACTAATCAAGTTACAAAATCCAGGTGTTATTATTTAAGTGAACAGATGGGGAATTTAATATAAAGCGCGCGCCGCCGGGTTCGGTAATGAATCCGTGGTCACACTGCGCGTCGTCTTATATGAACTCGATCACGTCATGCTCCGGGCTGGCCGGAGGGGTATAGGTCGGGGATGCAGCTAACAATAGATAATTTATTGAAATTTTCACTGTTGTCAGTTCTTTTGATAATACAAGGAGTGTCGACATTAAATTTTCTTATTAATGATTAGTTTTGAATTTAAATAGACTTAGCCGTGTGTAGACTAAAAAGGCGATAAATTAATGTGTAATAAAACACGCCAACTCATAGTTAGCGTATTATTTTATGGAATTTTAAATGGCGAGACTGCTAAAACAATTCATTAAATTCATATTAATTGCCAAACTCTATCTAAAATAAAAAATATTCATTCTTTACAATATTAACAACAACAAAAATTAATACGTACCTTAAAGGCTTCGCGACACGGCACAAAGGCCCCGCGTGTCGCGGGACGAGCGGTGACTTTGTGTCGCGTCGCGTCGCGCGACAAGTCGCCCCGGTATGTAGAAGCCTTAAACCACTATATAAGCACTCGTAAGACTGTTCCTACTCTCAGCTAAGTCGTGCCTTTTTTTGTTACGAACGATTAAGAACGGACTACACTAGGCTAACTAAAATTAGCGTAATGTATATCGCGCGATTGAAAAAATTACATTCACTTAGCGTTGTGTTAAATTTGCAACTTAGTTATTTTTTGGAATTTCTTTATAATTGTTTTTGTACTCGTTAATATACCTTAATATAATTAATTTGGTATTAACAACGGAAATTGGGCAAATTCGAGTTAGCGTAGTGTAAATTGCTGGTATCGAAAAGTAACACGCGGGTAGTGAGTCCCCCGCCCTAGTAGTAACTTAGAAGCAGTGGTAACGACCCCGACTTACGAGTTGTAGCTCTTGGGTTCGAACCCAGGCGCTTTACTTTGTGTAAATAATTTCATTACCACTGCTCTAAAAACCGTGAAGGAAAACATCGTGAGTAAACGGCATCTCTTACGAAGACATGTGACATCTACCAATCCGCACTGGGCTCGCGTGGTAAATTATAGCCCACTCCCTCTCACAGAGAGGAGGCCTGTGTCCCAATAGATGGCTGAATATGCATGCGTACTGGAAAAAATATTCATAAGTCAGGACTCAAGGGACCCATTAATTTAATATTGATACGCACAACTCCTTTTTTGCAGGTGTTTTCGGCTTGGGAGTTGATCTGGGCAGCGCGACACGTGGCGTCGGAACACATGGTGCTGTTCATAGCGCTGGCCCTACTTGAGACCTACCGTGACGTCATCCTCGCCAACACCATGGACTTTACGGATATCATCAAATTTTTCAACGGTTAGTTTTATTTAGATAATAGCTTTTGCCCGCGGCTACGCTCGCGTTTGTTTAGAATTTGACAGTCAATTCGGGTTGTACTCTGCTTGTTGTTTGGCCGTTGCAATCATGGGCTTAACACGCTACTGAAGTTTCTATATTAATATAATTCGAAAGACACGTGGCGCCATCTATTATCATAAGAACGTTATTGTTGTTTTCCTCGGGAAAAGTACTTTTTTTCGGATTGAAACGTACCCTATGTCCGTTTCTGTACACCTGACAACGTATATACAAAATTTCAGGATGATGGGTTCGGTGGTTTAGGCGTGAAAAGGTAACAAACAAACTACTTTCGTATTTATTATACTCGTAGTTAGGATTAGGAGAGTTAGGATACCTAACATTTAAGTCTAGATTCTCTTTCTTTAGCAAAATGTCAGTAGTCCTAAAAAATTAAGTACGGTAGTACCTATGAGAAAGTGTACTTCGGTGCGTTTAAGTTAACTACAGAGTCCTGAATAAGCTATTTGCAGGTTATAAAAATAACCATGCCATGCTGCAAAAATACTTTATTGTGAATCTGTAATCAATGTCGCTTTTAAATGGGTTATATTTCTGATCTGTTGAACTTTTGTAGAAAATAGTATCGATGAAGTGTTTAATGTTACCAACTCTGCGACAAAAAAAAACGAGTGTGCTTTAGACCACACGACTGAAGTAAAACTTACAAATAGTAATTGAATGGGCTCAATCGGGACTTTAAATAAAATAATAGTGGACTGTATATAAATAGGTATAATGCCACAATCAACATGTACAGTCGTATGTAGAAAACTAGAACAAAGTAATGCCCATAGTGGAGCGCGTCTGTGAGCTGAGTGGTGTGGAGGTCGCGCAGCGGCCGTCGCGTACGGGCTCGGTACCCCGACACCCCGCGCCGTCCCCGCGGTCAATCACGCGCATTTATGATGCGCCGACAGTAATACTAATTAAACTTACTTACAACAATAGGCCTGTACTGAGTCATATATACCCTACGAAACGCAACTGGCTATGAGCGAAAGAGAGAATGAAAATGTGTGCTCGCACCTCTCTCTCTTGCCCCTACAGTAATATACGAAACGTAACTCTCTCTCTTTCTATCTTCACTAACTTATATCTCCCTCTCAACTTCCGTTCGCTCGCTTCCGTAACGCTCTCGTCACGCATTCACCAGCTTACTCCCCAAGTCAAGCGTGCGTAAAGAAGTTTTACTTCAATATAGGATTTTGATTTTAGTACTTATTTGTTCACAGAAATGGCAGAGCGTCACGACGCATCAGCAGTGTTATCCCTCGCGAGGGATCTCGTACTACAAGTTCAGACTCTAATAGAGAACAAATAAGTATCACTTTAGAACAATACATCTATGTAGACTATGATATTCTCGATGACTGTTCACTGGTAGATTATGCAAGACTCTAGGATAAAATGTTTTTAAAAGAAGTTTTTTAATATACTTAATCAGTCTTCTGGATGTGTTAGCCTCATTGAATGACAGGAATAAATTCAACTATTTAGTTTGTTTGTCTGGCATTTCCTATCAGTTAGATAGTCGATAGCACATTGAGCGTCTATCAGAAATGTAGGCATAAGTAGTGTAATAGAAACAAATATTTTTAAATTTATAAAGTAGACAAAATATTTAATATTGGCTATATAATTAGGATAAACAGTATCGATATTGTCAAAATAGACCCAAAAGAATTTAAATAAAGTTGAAATAAAAAAATATTTACTTACGTGAATCAAAATTTTAATAAATAACTAGATCTGTCTCAATAAATATCAAAAATATAATCAATGAGGCTTTAACGAAAAAAAAAAACATTTTAAATAATTTTATCGGTGTTAATACATAGATAATTATAATTCTTGCCCACAAAAGTACCTACATAATGAAAGGCCAAAATATTTAAGACCCCACACATTTTAAATGTGCTCAAAAATTATGTAAATAATAACCACTTCGCGGAAAAATCTGTTGAAATACAACAAATTAATGTCAACTATACTAACAAATTAAAAAAAGAAACGACACTTAAGGAGAAAACATGGTATGTCATAAAATGTATTGAACCAGCCCCTATATTATTCGTTCAAAGCGAAATAATACTAATACTAGCTAATACCTATACCATATCACTTCACATACCAAAAAGAACCTGGGAACACGCTTCAATCGTCAATACAAAACGATTATCTACCATTTAAGTGAAATTTATTAGAAAGGGCAACTCTGTTACTATCCGTCTCTTGCTCGCACACATTGCCAAAAGTGACAGGTGAATAGTGCAGCAGCATTGTCTAACGATTGGTTTATATTTGTATATAGAAATATAATTTATAACTATTATAAAATGAAATCTGAGTAACTTATTTACCATAATATCATTTGCTTACATATTATAAAGTTATATGAAAGTATCTCTATGTATACCTATTTTACTGGTTTTTAATACAATTCCTCTTGTGCCTTCTTCACTCACAAATAACCCTACCAGTTGTTTTCTAATGCGTAATTATACTCCATTTGAAATAAGATTAGACATTTAAATAAACATTTACACTTAAGTCCGACTCGCTCTTGACCGGTTTTTGCTTTTAATGCCATCCTTATGCCTACGGAATAGAAATCAAAATCGGTTGAACGGACTGTAAACAAGTTTATTTAAATGTCTAATCTTATTTCAAACGGAGTATAAATGATTACAAACCCATCTTCATAGGTAGTTATTATCTAAACATGATATTATTAATAAAAAGACGTAGATAGGTTACATATCCAACATTCGATTTTCCAAAACAGCACAATGTCACACTATTAGTTGACACGTGGAAGTAGGACGGCACGTCGTAATTATTAGGAGCGAAAAAGAGACAAGACGAAGAAAATGTGGCTTATTAGCCAAGTTTTGACGTACGACTTGCAAAGCATGTGTACCTCTACCTGTTTCTACATATAATAACATTATAGGTAAACATACATATTCATTATACTTATTTACGGGAATGGGAAATAATCTTGAGGTATTTCCTGTTGTATCAAATCTAAGAATTCAGTATACTTCTCGTGAATGTCTGGACAAGGCATTGATTTTGAAAATTAAAGGCCAGGCTGTCAAAATGGACAGACATAAGAAACAGGAGGAGGACAACGTGAATTTAAATCAAAGTACAATTATTTTACTGGATTGTTATTGTTATTTTCAATAAATTATATCGAAAATGTGGACATTTCTTTGTTGTTTATTTATCAGCATAAATAAACAACAAAGAAATGTCCACATTTTTTGTTTCAGTCCCATTGAATTAATAATTAGGACAACAAGTGCAAATACACTTACGTAGGTATCGTTTGATGAAAATGAAAATTAATCTTACTCAAACTTGATTTCGTTCAAATTGTGCAAGGGACAGCTGACCTGTTTTTTTTTTAATAATAAACAAGAATGATTTTACCTATTGGCTAGAAAGGGGGTGAGTACCGAGATTACGACTAATTGTTGAAGTAAAAGACATATTGCGCCAACCCCAAATAAATTGGGATTAGGGCAGGAGAATGATGAGGATGAATAAAAAAGGTTCTCCTCTGAGGAGTTCGATATCCAAATATCGAACTCCTCAGAGGACAACCTTGTTCTCTCTGTGAGCTCGCCCCCTATCTCCAAAGATAGGGGCGAGCTCGTAGGTATGTTTTGGAAATATCCAAACCTTTTTTAAGAGGACGCCGCCGCCGACTAAAAAATATTTTTATATTATTAAACCTAAAACAAAAACGTATCAATTGTGAAGAAAACGAACTTATTTATTAGAGAAATCTGAGAAGATTATAAACTCGAAGAACTAGTTTAAATAAGTGAACCAATACCTAGGTAGTTATTAACTTTTATAGAAATAGTGTTTTATGAATGTGGAATGTGGGTGTACTATAGGTAGGTACACCTCTGCCCTAACCTCACAGATACTGTCGAAAACGAGGACATTTCTATAAAACATAATCTAAAATCAAAAGTAACAACATTCAGGGTGTTAAATTAACTGCGTGCCATAGCTTAGGGGTAGGTTCAGTATCGATAAAGGAACCAAGGAAAGAAAAATAAACAAAAATAAATAAAAATAAGTCTCTTCGTACTTTAACGGGCTTAGGACCGTCAAATAAAATAATTTTAATTCTAAACGATTTCTATTTTAATTTAGTAGGTACTAAATTACGTTGATCTTGCAATGTTTTTTTTTTTCATTTTTGTTTTTTTTCCTGGGTTCCTTTATCGATACAGAACCTACCCTTAAGCTATGGCACGCAGTTACTTTAACACCCTGTATAACAAGCGAATAAATCAAATATAAAAATGATAAGTTATGTTTATGTTTCATTAATAAATATTGTAATTTACAACTACTGGACTTGACTTCAAAAGTAGTCACAAATAAAAAAAAAATCGACTAGAAATAAACGGCAAAGAATAAAAAAAAACGAAATTGTGACCGAAAAATTCTGTGCTCGAATGTCCCGAAAAAATATGTTAAAAGAAACTAAAAGAGCACTTTAGATAGTCAAAGACTACAATTTATAATATATTATAGTTATTTGTTCATTGTAAGCTAATGTTTATTGTGTCTGCGCTTTTTGTATTTCGTCCGTATTACAAGTACAAGCTCACAAATTAATATTCCTTATTAATTTATTCTAATCCAAATGGTAGGTTTAATCGTAAAAATATAGTTAGCGCTTCCAAAGTTGGTTTATTGTTAAATCAATATTTAATAGATTACTCCACAAAAATTATAAAAAGCAAATTTTCTATTACCGTCGAGTGATCCATTAAATAATTTGTTAAGAATTCTAAGAATATTTTTTAAATTATAAACACTAATGTAAGCGAGAACAAAGCGTATTTATTTAATGTTTCTATTGGGTGTAACTATTATATTCTGATATTGTCTTTATAAATAAATTTATATGTATACTGTAATTTTACCGTTAAGGCTTCTTAGATGTTTTGTGCTGTTATTAATAATATCGATGTCTATCAAATCAAATTATTGTGATTATCATACGCTTAATATATCCCTTCATGGTTCACACCAGGGGCAAAAACATACAGTGCTTATTTTAAAACAAAAGGACTGCCGACAGTCTTTAAACTTAAAAACATGAAATAACAGTTTTTTTTTTAAATTAAGTAATTTAAATTATTTAAATTTCATAATTTGTAAATGAAAAGTATTAAGAGGCCGGCGATGGATGCGTAGTTCATACAAACGTAATACCAAAATAATTTGTAAATTTGACATATATTCTTAGGTAGTGTGTCTTTATTCCGATTGGAATACAGAATATCTAGGTTCCCAAATATATATTTTGAATCAGCCCCTTAATGTAAATATACATAATTATATGCTTTCAGTGCTGGCCAAGCGCAACACGTCATACTCATGCTAATGTTACAGTACATGCTAAGTTTAACAGTATATCTGTATTTAGCATGTCGGTGACGCCAAGCCATAAGGTTTTCCCCTACCAAAAATCGCTCAAGGCGCAAGAAGTTTTCACTTCAATAATAAAAATAAAACCATAAAATAATAATACCTTCTTAAAGATTGTAGGTATAATATTTTTTTTCGATAATTTTAATGTATTATCGACAATGTGGTATACGGCCTTGATGAATCTTCTTTTGCGTAACTGTCAAAAGTTTTCCCTTGGTGTGAACGTACGAACCTAGAGGTACTTTATGACAGGCCTAAGTCCAAACTGAGCCAAGCTTTACATTCAGATCTGTGTTATGAACACGTTTAGTGTCAAATGTAGTCGAATAACCTGAATAACCTTTAAACTAACTTTTAGGAGGATTTTTAATTGCACCCTAATAAAGCACAAGTTTTTTTTTTTTGTTTACTGTGGACTATAAAAACTATTAATATATTGGCGTACAATTGTTGAAATCTACAGCACCAGTTTTGAAACAAACAAAATGCATATTGCTTAAAAAATATTTTTTAAATAAAAAAAATGCTCCTGAAGTTGTAAAATAAGTATAAATGTTTGTACGAATCTATATTATTACCATTTTTAATACTTAGTTACTGAGAATTTTTATTTACCAAAATATTAAATGTACAGTCGTTGTAGCATTTAGTGGAAAACCGTAAGGTGTTTTAACTTTAAATGTACCTAATTGTTGTCATCTCCATTGTAAAACGAATGTAAGGAACCTTATGCTTAATAATTTTAATTAAAAAATGCATGTTATGCACCGTCTGCTAAAATATGGATAACATTGAAAACTGAAAAAAAATTATTAAGTACTTATTACCAGATATGGTTCTTACAAAACTTGATTTTTTTGAAAAACGAACTCATCGGACATTTTATAAAATAATTTAAAAAAAACTATTTATTATGTTGCCACTGTAAAAAAAAATTCACAGTTAAAAATCTAAATGTGTAATAAATTATAGTATTCTATCAATAAATAAAATGATTACCTAATCATTGAAGCGTAGTTAAGAAGAACGATTTATAGTAAACAATTATTTTTGTGAAAGTCATCTTTGTCATTAAAATGTGTTTCCATATTATATTGTTGTTTTTTTTTGTTTTTCTTACGGTAAACTCCCCCGAGTGAATTAACATGCAAATGATCGTAAATTGAGGAAAATTTACAAATAAATATAAAAAATAAACCTAGAGGTAGCGGAAATAAAATTATTCTGCCTGTTAAATTGTCTGTGGTTTCACTAAACTACTCGGAAGTGAAGAGTCATGCTGTTTATTTTGCCTAGAATAATTAGGTTTTCCTACTATTAGACATCACATGCTCAAGTTAGTACCTACCTAATTCAACGGTTGAATCCATTTTTTGTTAAGGAAATCAATGAATAGAGTCTATTTTTTCACCGGCGAGGTAAAATATTGCGTAACAGACTTACAGTAGCAATAAGTTTCATTTTGACAGTTCAGCCGCGTTCATTGCGCTAATTACGTTGGTGAGCAGACAATGTTTCGAACTTAAGAAGCAATGGTTTACCAATATCCTTCAAAATTTTTCAGATTAAGATTGATAGTGTGTTACTAGTTATGGTACCTGCAGTTTATCATTCAAGATATTTACCTTATTTATTTTATTAGGTTCACCAATAATTTGATTACACTGATACACATAATATATTTTTGTAATTAAAATGACAGTGCATTAGAGAAATAAGCTAACTTAGTAATAAGCGTTAACACTGAAAAATTGGTAACATTAGTAAAAAGTTACACATAGATGCAAATTGAAATTCTGATTTAAAACTATTAATTTGGTAAGGGTAAATTTTAATATTTTTATTTGTACAGAATGAAAAGGACTACCTACCGCGTACCAAAATGACAAGTCTGTAAATTACCAAATAAATTATAATGGCATTTTTGGAAAATATGTTTAAATTTTCGAGTGCCTACAGTCTTTTTTCAGCATTGTTAGCAAACATTTTATTAAACAGCAAATATCATTTTTCTAAACTGAATAGTTTGCGCGAGAGACACTTCCAAAGTGGTAAAACGTGTCCCCCCCCCCTGTAACTTGAAAAATAAGAGAATGATAAAACTAAAAAAAATATATGATGTACATTACCATGTAAGCTTCCACCGAAAATTGGTTTGAACGAGATCTAGTAAGTAGTTTTTTTTTAAACGTCATAAATCGTAAACCGCAATTTACCTTTTTTATAGATAATGGTACGGAACCCTTCGTGCGCGAGTCCGACTCGCACTTGGCCGGTTTTTTTGTCATGTCTACGTCATGGCAATCATGGATCGCTCATCTCTGGGTGTGAGCACACAACGATTAATGACCAGTCACAATGACCACGATGGCTGATAAACACATAAGTGCGAGCCGCTTACAGTCATTATGTCACCTAAAATTATGATCATCAGTCAGTGCTACTGCCAATGACTGTTGTTATACATAGTTTATAAGAACGTTGTTTTTTAAAACAAAATAAAACAAAGAGTTTAGATGAAAATGATTCAAATTTTTATTGTAACAGAAAGAGTAAGATTTGGCAATTATGAATGAAAAACCGGCCAAGTGCATTATCTATGAAAATGGCAAAAGAACACGTTTGTTGTATGCGAGCCCCCCTTAAATATTTTTTTTATTTTAACCTAATTATTTATTTTTAAAGTCAATATATATCTACATATTCTGTGAATATTTCAAGCGTCTACCTGTTGCCGTTATCAATATAGAGCAAAAACGAGAAAAAAAATCACGTTTGTTGTATGGGAGCCCCCTTAAATATTTATTTTATTCAATTTTTCGTATTTTTTGTTATAGCGGCAACAGAAATACATCATCTGTGAAAATTTCAACTGTCTAGCTATCACGGCTCATGAGATAGAGCCTGGTGACAGACGGACAGACGGACAGACAGACAGACAGACGGCGGAGCCTTAGTAATAGGGTTCCCGTTTTACCCTTTGGGTACGGAACCCTAAAAATGATATCGGACATGTCCACCACGACCACGCTCACAGATGTCGATTCTTTCACCATGAATTTATTGCAAACCAAATTTCCCGATCGCATAATTTCATCCGATCGTGTGATTTAACTCCACTGGATTATTTTATTTGGGGCTATGTTAAAGATAGAGTCTATACGGAGCCACTCGAATCGATTGCAGCCGTGATGCGATTAACAAAATACCGACATATTACCAAAAAGTGATTGAAAGAATCAACCTATAATGTACTGTTGGGACTCAGCCCTCCTCTCTTCGAGAGCTAGTGGGCCTACCACGCGGGCCCAGTGCGGGTTGGTAGATGTCACATGTCTTCGAATTTTTGGTTCTAGGACATGCCGGTTTCCTCACGATGTTTTCCTTCACCATTTTCAATAACAATGTAAATACTTCATCTATTTTTTAGGGTTCCGTACCTCAAAAGGAAGAAACAGAAACCTTATAGGATCACTTCGTTGTCCGTCTGTCTTTCTGTCAGTCTGTCAAGACCCTTTTTCCCAGGAACGCGTGGAGGCATCAAGTTGAAATTATGTTATTATCAAATACGTAGGACTACGTTCCCTTGGTGCTCTAAAAAAATCAAGCTTCTATGTCAACGTATTAAAAAATACGGTAATCTATGCGACATATTTAAGGTTTTTTATTAATAAGGTCTTACAGCATAAGTAAACCCCAAGACCGTGGCGTATATCGATGTATGGGGGAACATGTTTTTCAACTACAATGTTAAATTTGTTTTTCGGTTTATATTCATCCCAACTACGGAAACCTTCATTGTGCGTGGTCCGATACGCACTTGGCCAGTTTTTTTTTGTATGGACTTTGCTGTGCTAATTACCTACAGATTATTTTTAATTATTCTGTTTTTTTTAGTAAAGACTTGTAATTGGCTGACAGCCATAATTCAACGTCTGCGGCAGAAAAAAAAAATACTAGCATTTGGTCTACCCGAGAAGGAACACGGTGGGTTTTAGTCAGTAAAAGTCTGACACTCCCTCCCGCTCCGCCCAGAGCGGGAGAAGTTATTTGATGATTTCCCACCCAAAAAAAAAAAAAAAAAAGGGGGTCTACTCCCTAAGAATTAAATTCGTAGTTTTGGCCGAAGTTACGTGCGTTTCCTATTCCATATCACCTACGGACAAAGGATTAGTTCGGAGCCCGAACTGAGAATGAACGACAACACGATTTGACAGCTGTCCCTACTCGCAATGTATTATTGCCCGTTCGAAAAATTTAATTTGTCATTTGTTTTGGCGGATGAACTATTTTCGAGGCGAGATGTTATGTACATAACTAAATATTGTAACACTTGTTTATGAATCAATAATACTATTTATTTATTTATTTTTAGGGTTCCGTACCCAAAGGGTAAAACGGGAACCCTATTACTAAGGCTACGCCGTCTATCTGTTTGTCCGTCTGTCACCAGGCTGTACTTTTTGAAATTCGCACAGATTTCTGTTGCCACTATAACAAAAAATACTAATAAACAGAATAAAATAAATATTTAAGGGGGCTTCCATACAGCAAACGTGATTTTTTTGCTCGTTTTTGCTCTATATTGATAACGGCAACAGGTAGGCGCTTGAAATATTCACATAATATTTAGTTATACATTCAATTTAAAAATAAATAAGTAATTAAATTAAATTAAACAAATATTTAAGGGGGGCTCCCATAAAACAAACGTGATATTTTTGCCATTTTTATAGATAATGGTACGGAACCCTTCGTGCGCGAGTCCGACTCGCACTTGGCCGGTTTTTTATTTATTTTATGTAATAAGCCATAGGCTGTACCTTGTGTATCAGCTAGTCACGGAACTAATTATAATATGTAGGTACCTACAGATTTAAATAAGGTTAGATAAATTGGCTCAGATGAATGATTAGGGTATACCTTCGTGGTTCACACAGCGCGTGCGTCAACGTAATCATCGCATAACAATAGGGAGTTCGGAGAATATCGATAAATGAAAAGTAGGTACCTACATAATATCTAATAATATCATCCGCTATCGAAGTTTGCACGTGTCAATCATATTATTATCATAAGTATACATACAAATAAATAAGATTTAAGTGTCTGTTTGTAATGTCAAAATAACAGCTTATTACTAAATGCTTATGAATGTATATATAATTATGCAGTAAGCACCTCAAAAGGAAAAAAACTGAACTCTTATAAGATCACTTCATTGTCCGTCTGTCTGTCAGTCTGTCAAGACCCTTTCCTCGGGAACACGTGGAGGTATCAAGTTGAAATTAATATCAAATACGTAGGTCTACGGTCTCCTGAAGCTCTAAAAAAACAAGCTTCTAAGTCAACTCATTAAAAAAATACGGCGATTTATGCGACATATTTTGATACTCGCAAATAAATCAAAACCCGTAGGGTACTTCCCGTTGACCTAGAATCATGAAATTTGGCAAGAAGCAAGGTCTCACAACACAAGTAAAGGAAATAGTCAGAACATAGTTAATTTGTAGTTTTACCACACAAAAAAAATGCAATTATAAACTTACATTTGCGATTGCAAAATTGGAAAATTTACGGTGGCGTATATCGATTTATGAGAAAACATGTTTTTCAACTAAGATTCATCACAACTACGGAAGCCTTCAGCCAACACGCACTTGACTGTTTTTTTAAATTTTGTATGTAGTTTGTTCTGGCTAATCTCCGAACCGGCAGGACTGATTTTGACGGGACTTTCACTGGCAGATAGCTGATGTTATAAGGAGTATCTGAGTACTTTTATTTAAGAAAAACCACGTGGGTGAAGGCGCGGCAAGCAACTAGTCATTAATAAAATTAATACCTGCATTGATAAAAATACTGCACCAGCTACTGATAATGTGGTATCAGTGATGCAGCTAATTAATAATCTGGACTGATAATTTTACAAAAAAATTAAAATCAAAAGTCATTTATTTAAACTAGGCTGAGAATCAGCACTTTTGGAACGTCAAAAATTACATGAGACAGTCCCCCAAAAACTCCCACCCTACACCACTTCCTAGTGCTTTAGCTGGGAAGAAGAAGTGGCGCAACAAACTCCCCAGCAGCACAGCTGTCTGTTCGCTTATAAAACTTGAATCTACTCGTATACAATAAAAAATGTAAAATAATTTGCATTAAATGTTAATGAAGCCTGAAAAGGCGCTGTAGGTACTTACATATTAGGAAGAAAGCCCCGTTGTTAATGTATGGTGAAGACAGAAGTGTACCTAACAATAATAGACATCCTGACTGCATTTCGGCAATGGTGACGAATCTCAGCGGAGACCAGCCTTCGCCGCAGACACCGGTTTACTCTCTCTCTTCCCTCACTCTCATAGTCCGATGGGACAGCATTCCGACACGACCGGAGACTTTACCTTTCACGGGGTGGAAAATTTCATGGATGTCCTCCGCCCAGGGGGCGGGCGAAGGGGTCTGTCAGACTTACTGACTAAAAACCACCCCAGTGTTCCCCTCCCACACTTGCACCGGGGATCTTGGGATCTATTATTACTTCCGCGATCCCCGGCTTCTGCCGGCCCGCCTCTGCGGGCCACCTCAAGCCTGGGGGGGGGTGTCTGACCCCCCCCCTGCGACGTATGATAGGGGCGCGCGTGGAACACTACGCGCCGCCACCTCGGGTCCAATGTGATAGGGGGCGGCGGTCGTCCCCAAGTCCGCCGTCCCTGGACCCATTTCGGGGGGCTGGAAGAGGGCATTGTCTGCCCCCCGCCGACGCCCAGTGCGCCTGCTGCGGGCCGGGTGAGCGGACGAGATCTCCCGCTCCCTTTCCGCAGTCTCCTTCTACGACACGACTGTTTCGCAGAAGGATACCACCGCGTCCCAGGACTCCTCGCTGCCGACCATCGACTTGACCGTGGCTGGCAGCGATAGGTCACTGCCTACTCCTGAGATGAGAGCACGGCGGCGGCGTGGCTCCTCCCAAGTGGCACACTCTGCCAGCGTATGCCGCGCCGTGTCCTCCCGGCAGTCGACGCAGTGGTGACACCGGGCGTCCGGCTCCCTGTTTATGCGACACAGGTACTTCCTGAAGCAACAGAAGTGTTACCTAATACAACCCCTTTACTTGATCGTCCTAAGACCCGACGTTTGTCCATAAGGATCTGAGTCATTTCCGTCTGTAAGAACCATGAACAATTCCTTTGGTACTATCACAATTTGATCTTCCAGACTGTTAACCGTTGTAGCTACAGGAAAACGGTTTTAGTACTGTCCTTTACTTTTTGAGACATTTTGATCTTTATTATTGTTTATTTTTTGGAAAAAAATTAGTCAGCAAGAAAATGGGCAGTTTTCACAAAAACTTTTTTGATGCCAATCGATCCTGTTTCATAGAGGATAAAAAAAGTCAGAAATCGTAAAAAAATCTTTTTCAGATTCTATTCGAGGGAAGCATAGAATCAACACTTTTTTTTAAAAATAAAGGCTTTGTTTTAATTCACATACGGGTATACCTGTACGGCATAACTGCATATTTTCAATCTTGTCGGCACGGTTGGCGCAGTGGTTAAGCTATTGACTGTTGCGCTGCGTGTCGCGGGTTCGTTTCCCGCACGGAACAAATAATCGTATGACCTACAAGTAGTTGTTCCGGGTCTGGTTGTTTGTGTATGTGAGTTTAAATGTTTGTAATCGCACCCTGTTTGCGCCGAACCATTCATTCTGACGAATGAACTAAGTTTGGCCTGCCCAGGGAGATGTACTCATTCCCCGAGCTACTATAAAGACCGGGTCAATGACCGTGTCACGTCCGGTTCCTCTAATTTGTTGGCCGCATGAAGACCTCGTCAGCGCTGAACTCATGAGCTTTCAAGATTGCTCCCCATGGATTAAGTAGCCAAAAGTTTACCTCGCTAGCGAGTCGTGAAAAGCATTTAATTAATTAATTTAAATCATAAAATTCGTCGCGCAAAGAAAGGTTGCAGCCTCCAGAGGAAACCAGCACGATCCAGGTCAAGCAGTCATCTTTATAAGGTAAGGCCAGCTTCTTTCTAATCGTCTGATGAGTGAATTGGTGGTGATTTATCGCTCCTCCTTTCCAGTGTAATTTATTTAAATAAACCATTGATGGTCATTCCCGCATCCCCATTTAAATTCTTATTTAAAGCATTTATTGCCAGCCCGCAGGATTAACTAATTAATTGAATTCTATATATCTTCCGCCACACCACACCCACTACAAATTCCTAGTGTGCGGCAAAGTTTATTAAAAAAAAAAAACTGGTAGGATATCAATCAATCAATCAATTTATTTATTTATTTAATTAAATAATGCATATTTACAATATTAAGCCTTATAGTAAAATGGTAGGTATATAATAATGGTTCGACCTGAACTAGGATAAACCTGTATCTCAGGTATCATAAGTGCAAAATTACATTTAATTTTTCTAAAATTGGTGGTAGACATAAATAGTGAGTAACTTAACAGACTAATGATAGGACAGTACATAATTAAAAATAATATTTAACTTAAAACAACCAGTAACTTTTCTGTGTCATCATAAGACAAATTTTGTAACCAAGTTGAAATAACATTTTTGCACTGTACCGTTTTTAATGCAGACATAGACAAAATTGCGTTTAATTTATTATACAAAAATGGGCCTAAGAATATAAAAAAAAAATCTATAATAAACGAATGCCTTAATCTATAATTGGATATCTATATCTGCATGATATGCCCCGTATTCACTAGGGAACAAAGTACCACAACTTTGCTTCAGCTACATATTTTTATGTTGCGGGGACGAAATCGTGCCGATGTGTTATCTAGGTACACAGTATTTGTTTATCCATTTATCTACTAGTGGGTCACTAAAGTTATCGGATAAAACTGTAGGCAAATGAATGATTGTATCAATGTATGAATTGGCATTTTTCTATTGTTTTTCCCCGGAGCGGGATAAATAGAAACAACTAAAGTCAACGCCATGAGACGAGATAAATTTCATACTTTGGGATTTAAAACTTTAACTGAAATTGCGTATGGTTCAGTTTCCATTGCAACTAAAATTATTTTATGACGTTTAGCGATAATTTCTTCATTCATAAATCAACTTAGATATCTTGAGTTTAAAGTTGATAGTTGTATAATTTGCAATTTTATGTATTTATAGCTTCTCATGGCGGTTACTTTATATCAATCGACTTGTCATGAATCACACGATGCGTTGACCGAGGTATTATAATTATCTTAGGGAGAATTTCACCAATGAAAACTGAACGCGATCAGCACATAAACTACGTTTAAGAGCTGTCACTGTCATTATTTTCTTTGTAATATTGACACTGACAGCTCTTGAATCGGTTTAGATGTGCTGATCGCGTTCAGTTTGATTGGTGAAATTGGCGCTTACTTTATTATTTCTTTGTTTTGACCATAATCTTATCTTATCATAACATAACATAACATCACGCCTCTAATCCCCAAAGGGTTTGGCAGAGGTGTACCTACAGTACACCCATATTTCGCCAGTTATGTTTAAGTCTTATGTAATAAGGGGCGAGCCTATTGCCATTAACCGGGCACAAAAGTGACATGACGCTGACGTTTGCTTGTTCAAAGTCCGTCCCGCTTTATAACATTCGGTTCATCATTCATGGTCATTTCAGCCGAAAGACGTCCACTACTGGACATGGGCCTCCCCTAAAGGCCGTTTGCCATAATCGCCACGCTTGGCAGGCGGGTTGGCGATCGCAGTATGGTGTTAAAATGCATAGAGAACGCTGCTGCTCATTCTCTAGTAAGTCCCTTAGTCGACTTTTACGACACCAACGGGAAGAAATGGGATGATGCTATTCTTTTCGTCCGGCACCAAACGGACATTCGGTTATTCTGTATATTTGTTTCTCCTCCCCGTGAAGTTAGCGTTTTCACAGATGAGATGATCGGTAAGATAGTGTTATTCTTAGGTTAAATATTTATTGAAAAATTTACAACCACTTATCTGACGGTAGCTATTGGTAGTATAAACGAAGTAATTCCCGTTTGAGCACCTATGCATTGAGCACCAAAGGTATTCTCTTAAGGAAACAACACCTTTGGTGCTCAATGCATAGGTGCTCAAAAAATACGTGCTCCAACGGGAATACTTACCGCATTTTGTATAGTTTCGTTAAAATTTTTCATAAACCATTTTATATGAGAGGGGCTCGTGCCTCAATTTATAGAGAGGCTCGTGGCTAAATTTATAGAGGCCCTTGGCTCAATTTATAGAGGGACTCGTGGCTCAATTTATAGAGGGGCTCGTGGCTCAATAATAACATGTGCACGGGACTATCGAATACATAGGTACCGAGTCCCGGCCTCCACAACCTATCGGGGCAGTCGCTCTGTGTAAAATACTGGTATTCAGCTGCATCTGGTTAGACTGGAAGCTGACCCCAAAATAGGAAAAGGCTAGGCAGGCAGAAGGCATAAGACGGTATCAACCTTTTTTTTACGCCTGGTTTTTAGTTTAAATATTATGAAATATTTGTTATTATAAACAATGCGTTATCTATACTAAGTAGATCAAAATTTTCCACTCATTCCAAGGACCGTAGCTATCATTAGCTATATCATTACCTTCCACTATCACGTCCCTCGGTCTACTCTTTGATATGCAATGGTCTCTGTAGTCCCATAAAACATAAGTATACAATTAATACAGAACTTAATACAGAAATCAAATGTTATGTTTTCATACAAAATTAATTAATTAAATCAGTTTAAAGTTGAAAGTTTGCAGTTTCAAAACTTCATTTTCGTTTTTCCAAAAAAATGCTTTTTTGAGATACGTCATTACTATTCTGAAGGTGCGAAATGTACTCTGTGAACATAAGGCTGTAAGTGCCAGTGTGAATCATTGGGTTCATTCAAGTGCTCGAGTCTGGTTTAACTACGCTGGGGTCGGTGTATCTATTTCATTCATTCATTCATTCATTCCAAGGACCGTTGCTATCTATCAGCGCAATCCGGTAAGCACAGTAATTAGGGCTCGATATGAAAAATCAGGTTGGTGTAAGCATGGAATTAGTATGTACCATCGCGGACACTGCCGCCTGACCACTTTTCAACCTTATGCTCCTAATAATAAGGTCGAAAAGTGGTAAGGCGCCTACTATACATAGAGAGACACATTCAATTAGCTAGGGAAACTCTCCAGAAATTATGGGTATCGATATCTAAACCTTGACGGCATGGTTGGCGCAGTGGTTAAGCGATTGACTGCTGCGCTGCGTGTCGCGGGTTCGATTCCCGCACGGACAAATATTTGTTTGACCTGCAAGTTGTTGTTCCGGGTCTGGCTGTTTGTGTATGTCAGTTTAAAAGTTTGTAAACGCCCCCACAATACAGGAGAAAATACTAGTGTGGGGCAAAGTTAAAAAAAAAACACGATACCAATACGATACGTCTGCGGAGTTTCGCTAGCTGATTTAATTTGAACCTGTATAGTACCTACAGGTGTAAGTAACCTACTTCCCGAATAAACGGAATATTTGTAAATGAAAAAGTACAGTTTTATAGAAATGTCAAATTCAAATTCAATAATTTTATTTTAGGCCAAGCGATCCTTATAGTGTTAGTATGAACTTAGCCTAAAATGCAATAAATAAACATTAATTGGCTATATTAATTGTCCGTTTGGTGCCGGACGTAAAGAATAGCACCATCCCATTTCTGCCCATGGGTGTCGTAAAAGACGACTAAGGGACTTACTAGGGAATGGGCAGCAGCGTTCTCTATGCATTGTAACACCATACTGCGATCGCCAACCCGCCTGCCAAGCGTGGTGATTATGGCAAATCCCCCAGGCTTATGTCCACCAGTGGAAGTCTTTCGGCTGAAATTATGATGATGAATTGGCTACATGAACATGCGCAGGCACATGTCTGCCAGCCCAGAGCCTGATAAATGGTCCATCAACTTTGTCCGCCAGTGTAGATAGCTAAAATACTGTTAGGGCTACCCCTGAATCTCCGCAACATCGATGCACTCCGTTTGCGCATGATGGCATGAAAGTCATCTATTCGCGATTCCGCAAACATGCATGCAAAGCTGAGGCAGCCCCAACAATATCCTCAGTGTATTAGTATATTTCACGCGCAGAGCGTTGTAAGCCTTCTGCGTATACCTAACCCACAAGTTGCACGAGTAAAACGACTGGCAGTAGGCTCTGAAGAGCGTCAGTTTTACCTCGTCAGAACACTGCGCAAACCTGCAAGCATAGTGCATCGGGCTGCCAACGCCCTGCGCTCCCTATCTAATATATATCGTGGTCATAGCGATTCTTTATACATGTTTTATTAGCATTTAACAAAAATAAAGTTTAGTCTTCAATCTCGTATTTGGTACTTGTTTTATGTCCGTTTGCCAATCGGTACCTCCTCCAACCTTCTCCATTCCTGTCTCTTTCTCCCCACTCTGCCTCATGTTGTTTCAGTGACCTGTCTGGTCTCATCATCCCACCTTTTCTGTGGTCTGCTTGTCTTTCTTTGACTGTATCTTGGATACAACTGGGTGACTATTTTGCTCCCAAATGTGGGTGGGTGTGGTGGTGTGTATGTAGCGGCATCAACATCGCCACATGCGAACTACGCCTCACGCTGACACCACGAAATTAAGCAAAATCCTGCATCGCGCAAGCAGAGTTTACCGCGCAACTAGCATATATACGTGCAGTTGCCCACCAAACACAACACCCGTCTAGACGGAGGATCCTCCCTTTTCCATGGAGGATGAGTGAACTTTACACCCTGTTACTCATACCTCAAAAGTGTATAGTAATGAATTAGACGTGTAACGTAAGGATTCTGTTCGGTATCACTAAAGAATATTATAATAAAGTAGTTTATATAAAACCATTCATCCATTTCATAATAGACCAGTATCAGACACGGATTGAAAAGACTTTCGTCAAAAGATTGTAAGTAGGCACAGGGTCGCAGCACAGGCTACATAGTCGCATCTCCGTATACAATTGAAGAGTCTGGAAAAATTTTGAAGCTGCCAGTAAATGATTAAAAAACCAGACGATAACTTATCACAATGTTTTATTTACATTTATCACCTACAATACAATCAGATTTCAATAGCCGGGTCCACACCGGACGATCCATCGCGCTCCGATCGCGCGCGGCAGCAGCGCGATCCAAAGATGCAGGCGGTGTGGACGTGCCGCGCGCGATCCATGCGCACGTATTGGAGCGCGCGCTCCCTACCTCGCGCGATCCGTGTGCGGTCGGTTTTTGTGCCAGCCTCAAAGGTGCCTCAGTTGCGTGATGCGCGCGGTGTGGACGGTTGTGTTGGTTCGCGCGATCCACCTCGCCATGGACATCTCAGAAAGTCGCCGTTTGATATCGCTTTATAAAGAATTTAAATGACTGGCTGAATCACGGATCGCCTTAGGATCGCTTGGAGCGCATATTTGGGATCGCAAGTTTCCAAGAGTGGATCGGCCTAACACGATCCACGATCCACGCTCCGCGATCCTGGATCGCGGATCGCGGGATCGATGGATCGTCCGGTGTGGACCCGGCTATTGAAAAACTTGTGATTGGTTGGATTTCTGGGCCAGCAGTCTCGACATAGATAGCGATCACTTTACGACCGAATTCGCAAGACCAGCTGAGCAGGAATTGCTTGAAAAAATTATGATTTTTGCTCCTGAATTCCTGCTCAGCTGGTCTTGCGAATTCGGTCGTAAAGTAAAACTATGGCAAAATTACTTACAATACAATCGCCGTACGGTTAGGTACCTACTGCCAAATTATTATCAATGAGCGCAAGACGACCCTGGAGGCGCGGGGGCGCCGTTATCATGTTTTTGTACGGACAACCCGGTAACATAACAACCATATAACTTTGTGATTTTTCATGAAACAGTTCTGAAATTTTGTACATAGATTCTTTACATAAAAATACTAGACACGTGTTTCGGGTTTCGCTACTAAAACTAATGTTATATAATATTAAAATCTCGTAATAATTGATGTATCACTCAGAACAATCTATGAAATTACCTAATGCCCGTTTTCACTCTCTGGCAAAAAAATAATTAACTTTAACACTTGGCGACACCTAAATGAATGCCTATGTTAGTGATAATGGGCATAGGTAAGTGTAATGCTATAAAAAAGGAAAACTTATTATAGTCACAGCCCTATCAGATAGTTTCTAATATAAACTAATATAAGAATAAAATCATACAATACATTTTTATTTACTTACACCGTTTATACTTATCAAATTTGTATGTTAAATTTGTGTGTTGTATGTTTGTGAACTATGTGTAAGTTTAATAAAAAGAATTTGAATTTGAAATAACATAAAATCACGTTTATACATCCATTAATTTGTTAGGTATTAGATGATTTAATTCAAATTTACAAGAATCATTATTAACTTGCAATAAAAAACAACGAATAATCTAAACCAGTTAATTCAATATTAATCTTTAAAAACTCAGATACAATTACTTACAAAATAATTATTTAAATAATCTTATACTTTATGATTTTGGCAATAAAATATACAAATTGATGATGATACAAATTACCATACTTATTGAAATTTACCTATAAATTATAATTATTATTATTTTAAAAGGAACTTGAGATTGTGCGAAGAGCACAATCATTTATATCGAGTTTCTCGTTATGCACGAAATAACAGTTTAGACTTAGTATTTAAAATTAAACTAAAACACTATTAAATTAAAACATCGTTGTGTTTCTGACAATTGCTTGAAGATGACGGAGACAGAATTATGTTTTAAATACGTATTTATTTAGTCATTGGTGACGCAGGCTTAAATCTCCATGGTTCTGCATACCGTTCACTAATTTAGATAAAATCACTGCGCTAAATACCATGGCTGATAGAGATACAAAGAGACAGATCATCGCAATGTAAAAAATGTCTATTGATGCCTGTCATTGCATGAGTAGGTGCTCTGTACACAATACTATACAAAAAAACTCCCGTCCCTATTAGGTAGGTATCGTAGTACCATTCCCTCTAATAATATCCTTCACAAAACCCGGTATCTCCTCCACATCTAGCAAATCTAAATGCGAATGTGGGAAGGGCGAGTAGTGATCCCAGGTCTTGATTTCGTTGAAGAGAGCGTCTCCAGGACATTCAGTGGCCCTCACTTGGCGGTGACCAACTAGTTTGTAGTCTGGTTTGATGTAGCCAAGCTCTACGCCAGCTGCTATTAAAGCCATTGCTGTCTTTCGCTGTGACGCTGGTGGCAATTCATCTGGAAATAATGAGGATTTGTTAGAAATAGGGTGACGAAGGATTTTGAAAAGCGCATTGGCCACGGGACTTTAATTTTATGTACAACTGCTGCCTATTTATTTAAACTTTTTACACACAGAAATGGTACAAAGGTAGACTTAATTTCAATCAAAGTTACGTTCTCTTTACAAAAACTAGCGCCATGTCAAAATATAAATCTTCTTCTTCTTCTTTGATTCTTCTTTGATTCTTCTTTTCTTCTTCTTATCTTTTTCTTGTTTATTTTCTCGATTTATATTTTATTTATATTTTAACATGGCTTAAACCATGGAGCTAGTTTTTGTAATGAGAACATAACTCTGATTGAAATACTGTTCTTTATACAAAACTGAATACTTAGTTCGGTACTAAGTTGTCAGTTTTGTATTAGGAATTTTACCATAGACGGAATAAAGTTCGAAATTCAATAATGGCTCCATGGTTTAAACTTGGGTCTGAAGATAAACCTTGTTTTGTAATAAGGTCCAAAATGTTCTACGGATTCTCTACTAGTCAACAAAGGGTGGTGAAGAGAATAGATGGCAGGTGCTCTGATTGAGAGCAACAATGACAATGTTTTATTAAAAATATATATCATAATTACTTATAAATAAAATGGGTTCACAAGTACATAAATAGGTTGTAAACTTTTATTACACATAGAAACAATATTATATATTGTACATTCTAATTGGGGTCCGTTTAAATTCTTCATGGATAGGTAGACACTAGGTTCTCTGACTCCATCGTGTTTCGTTGACGAAGGATTTAAGTATTGTTCCGGCCCTGGTTCAGGCCATGGTTCGGAGTGAGAGTGCATGGGAGGCCGTCACCTCCTTCTGCTAAGCAGTAATGCTCGCGAAGGAGGAGGCGGAACGCGTGAGGGCAGAGGCAAGGTTCGCGCCCTCGTGCCCCTAGTCGCCGCAGGAAGACGCCCCGGGCGTCGGGAGTCGAAAGCCGACTTCCGGCCACCGTAGGCGCGGGCCTGTGAACGGTGAGCGATGAGTAGCTCGCCGTCCGATAAGGACCAGGCCTGGGTCGACGGCGCGTTGTGTTCCACGCCACGCGCGCCTCAAAGAGATGTCAGCACCAACTGACGAGGTCCGTTAGGACCAATACCTGCCAGGGTTGCGAGTTTGTCCGAAAGGGATATCGTGGCCCTGGCACACAGGCATTTGAAGGAACACGGTGGGTTAGTCAGTAAAAGTCTGACACGCCCTCCCGCTCCGCCCAGAGCGGGAGAAGTTATTTGATAATTTCCCAACAAAAAAAAAAAAAAGTATTGTTGTGAGCCTGTGAGGAGATCAAGATGCGGACGGTATCAGGTATGACGTTTGCCAAATTGTATACAAGTCTGCGAAGACGATAAATGGATTCTGTCGAGAGGAGATTTAGATTAACTAAAACAAGCAAGTCATTTCTTGTAAACAGTATCCGCTTTTATAAAAAATTGCCACAATCGGTTACAGAACTTAGTGATGGAAAATTCAAAACGCACATTAAACGTGCCCTTATCAAAAAAGCATATTATAAGATTAAGGACTACGTTGAAGACAAGGAAGTTTGGCATTAATTCCTACTGTACATGTGGCCTCCCTGGTACCTCATTAACGGCAAAACTATGTAAATGTCTATTAACAGCTCCCAAATTACGAAATTATTTTTTAATTTAATTTTATCTTTTTTTTACAAACTTCACTGACATAATGTTTTTCTTATTTGACATTATTATACCTACAATTTAATTTTCAACAAGGTTCTAACTTTTATTATTTTAATCATATTTTATATTGTTTTTTTTTTCAATGTGAGGACGCGAGGGCAAATTCCTTGTACCAAGTTCCTCTGGTATTTCTCAAACAATGATCCATTTAAAGATCGTGTCTTACCATTATATGGAAAATAAAGTATGGAAAGTAAGCAATACTCGTATATCTCAATACTTACATCTCCAATCACCAATTAGACAGATTCCAATGCTAACTGAATTGAAGTGCAGTGAATGTGCTCCCAGTGTCTCCCAGCCACGACCTTCGTATGCTGCACCGTCACTGCCCACGCCAAAACTGATGAAAGATTAATGATAAGCATACAATGTCGTAAGCACTGAAAGTAAATTTTGGGTACATGAAAGGCCCGGAAGAGCTAGAATAAGGTAAGATATCGGGCCAATCTCTTCTTGTGAAAATTTTTGTACAGAGAGAGTACATGTACCCCGTTGGTCTGCTATCTAACCTTACTCTGGATGGTTAATCGATAAATAAATCATTTAAAGATTTATGGAATTGGAAAAAAATTATGATTTCTGAAAAACTGCGCTATTTAGAGACATCGTTTTATTTTCCTGTAATCATTACATAAACTTCCATTACATAAACTTCTATTACATAGAGAATAATTTCATATTTTTGTCTATGCAAACTTCGGAGATAAGGGGGGGGAACGGTATTTTTTTTTACATTTTTCAAAAGTCGGGAACAATGCGCCAAAAAAAAAATTGACAATGTACAAACAGCGCTCTTTCATATGATACCCCACATGCCCTAGTAGCCCCACTTCAAATTTTTAAGACCACCTTTCAGTCCCTTTTGCAAAAAAGATATACTTTTTTAATTTCTTTCTTGTTTGCAAAATAGTTGGGCAAACGTCATCTAAAACTGTTTGATAGCATTAGTAGTTCTTGAGATATCCAGGTGTAACAGACATCAATACCGTCCCCCCCCTCCTTATCTCCGAAGTTTGCATAGATAAAAATCTGAAATTATTCTATGTGATAGAAGTTTATGTAAAAATTACAGGAAAAATAAAACGATGTCTCTAAATAGCACAGTTTTTTCAGAAATCATCAACATCATATATATACGTACGAAAAAAAACCGGTCAAGAGCGAGTCAGACTCGCGCACCGAGGGGGTGCGCGAGTCTGACTCGCTCTTGACCGGTTTTTTTTATTCTTAATATGACGTGTAAAATTGATTCTAATATACTATTTACAGAATAAACGATTTCATTTCATTTCGATAACCAAATATTGTCGAAAATTGCAAAAAAGACTCACTGGTATCCAATGTCCCACCAGCCGTGGTCATCCATATGGTAGTCCTGCATGCTCCTCATAGCGGAACAACACTTTTCCTTGTCATAGCAGGCCGCAGGCATGTAGGAGTGGTGGATGACCACGAAAGGTACCGGGGTGTCAAGTGGGGTCGTCTTCTTTGGGGTCCGCGCCTGCCATTGCTCTCGGCTGACGAACGGGAAGTTGTAGGTGTGGACTTCATTCTCTAGGGACTCAGCTGAAATTAATGTTTGATTTTGTTAGGGTTGTGAACTTGTGATTTTTTTTTTGGATTTTAAGAGGTGATGGGGGTTGCCATAATCGCCACGCCTGGCAGGCGGGTTGGCGATCGCAGTATGGTGTTGAAATGCATTGCCCATTCTCTAATAAGTCCCTAGGTCGCCTTTTACGACACCCACAGGAAGAAATAGGATGGTGCTATTCTTTACGTCCGGCACCACACGGAACTCGGAAATTATAAAATAAACTATATTTAATATACCATTAGAAAAGTAACGGCCAAATAACGACAGTTATTGTGTAATTTCGTTGAAATGAGCTCCATTTTAGTGTTATTTTAAAATGTACAAAAAAAAATGGTAAATAAATTACACTGCTTTGTATTTATCGTGCAATAACGGAATTGTTTATACGTTTACATCGAAACAACGAAACCGCTATTTTTCTAATGTTCACATAAAATAAATGATGTTTTAATCTAAACTTTTGTTTTGTTTTATCAACGTCAATAACTGCTTTATTTATCTGATGAAAACTACAGTAAGTATAAAACCGTAATTAAAAAAAAATCTTCTTTAAAGATAGCTTATTTTAATTAGGTAACTATTTTAAGAATTTTCATTTTAATTACTCTTCCCACAAAGAAGTAAAAAAAAAAGTAAAAAAAAAACAATCAGAGACCTAACCCAAAAAATTATAAAATCAAATGACTAATATCCTTACCTGTATTATAAATACTCGGCATGGCTACAACACTTGCGTACACGCAGCTAAACACTAGCACAAAAAACATCATCAGCATAAGTAGGTACTGGACACTACACGCATTAGACCGCCGCCGCCGTGCAAACTGAAACAAAACACACTTTATGTTCTTTATCTATCACTGTTTGTATACTTTATTACACAGTTGTTTTTCATATATCTACTCAAACGCTTCCTTATCTAAAGCATGTCGCTTAATCTATACAATTAATTAAAAGGGAATGTAGGTTTGTTTGTACGACGGCAAATTAAGAACAGTGTAATCGATCTTCATAACCCGATTTTGCGTATAAACTATTTTTCTAGGCTAAAATCAGTCCATCCAAAGCGGTTCAGGAATAGGAGTAAATAAAATATACAATATGTAACTTAAATAACGCACAACCTCTTTTAAGGGGTCATTGTACTCATCATTATGAACGACTTTTACTATGGGACCAAACCAGAAATCAAGAAAAATAAATCAGTTTATCCCTACATATAAGTTCCCATAACTTGTCAAAAAGTAGGGAACAGCTGCTGTTTTTTTCGCGAAGGTGAATCCCGCGCGGTACGCGGAACGCAACTGAGCGCGTCGATTTTTTTAGAGATCAGACGTCACGCGACGGTTTACGTCAGTTTGAACATCAGCTTCACACAAAATAATTAGTTGACATAACGAAGTGGGTGAATCCCGCATCCCACGTTGGATCCATTACATACCGAGACTCCTCTCTGCCTCCGAAAGCACGTAACACGTTCAGTGCCAGGAGCCCTCCTGGAGGGTTCACTCAACCCTAACCCCCAACTTACCGTGCCAGGGTTGCGGGTTTGTCCGAAAGGGATACCGTGGCCCTGGCACACAGGCAACTGAAGGAACATGGGTGGGTTTTAGGCAGTAAAAGTCTGACATGCCCTCGCATTCCGCCCAGAGCGGGAGAAGTAATTATACAATATTAGTTTTAGTATAATTATGCGAAACCCGAAACATGTGTCTAATATTTTTATGTAAAGAATCTAAGTATGTACAAAATTTCAAAACTGTATCATGAAAAATCACAAAGTTACAAGGTTATGTTACCGGGTTGTCCGTACAAAAACATGCTAACGACGACCCCGCGCCTCCAGAGTCGTCTTGCGCTCATTGATAATAATTTGGCAGTAGATACCTAACCGTACGGTGATTGTATTGTACCTAAGTAATTAAATGGTGATAAAATTTTCCATCACACTTAAATATTTTTGGGACAAAATATAACATTGGTGTAAAAATATTGAAATCGATTCAGTGCCATATTCTGAACGAACTATATTCAGGTTTCACAAATACTAAAAATAATGTTACAAATAATTTTAAAAATAATGTTGTTGTATGCCACTCAAAAAAAAAATGGATTTCGCCTCAATTCTTCTCGCCCAAATTACTGTCATCAACATTGAATGCTAACCAATATTAACATCAACGCAACCAAAGACGCGCGCGCAGCTAGTAATTAAAATTAATTTGTTCTACGCATGCGCTTATGCGTCGTGACTACGTGTCTTACACACGTCATAGTAGCGCGGGATCAATTATTATCAATATCTACGTAATTATCTATCATCAAGCTGAAGTTTACGACTGATTAGCAAGTTTAGAGGTCAATATCTCCATTTTAACGTTCAGAGGAGGACATTGTCTACATTACAGAGTCCATTATTTTTTCCTGTTCTAAGAATGTCTTATTTTTTTTTTTAACGTTGCCCCACACTAGTAATTGCTCCTGTATTGTGGGTGCGTTTACAAACATTTAAACTTAGGTACATACACAAACAGCCAGACTCGGAACAACTACTTGTAGGTCATACAAATATTTGTTCCGTACGGGAATCGAACCCGCGACACGCAGCGCAGCAGTCGAGCGCAGCACTGCGGCAACTGTCAATTGGTAAAAACATGTAAATCCTTTTTTTGGGCTTTGCTGTTGTCGGGTATATGACATAAGGTAGGGTAAGTCAAGGAAATTAATTGCTAAACAAATGGACATCCTACGTCAATCTGCAATTTCATACAGCTGTTAAATAATGACAGTTGTGATTTTAATATACGGACAATGTAAGTTGGTATCTACTCTTTTTGTTTAACAATTATTTTTTTGACTTAACCTAAAGTCCATTTCACGAAAGAAGTCCCGCGGAAATGAGTGGAACTAATTATTATTATACGCTAAGTTAGCAACATTCCTAAAATAACCCATGCCTGCAGCGCCACGTCTGCGGGACTTCTTTCGTGAAATGGACTTTATCTATCACTCCGGGGTGTCGATATTTTGTCACATACAATTGTCTCTGAAACTATTTTGTCTTAAAGAAATTTAGACGTGTTTTAAAAAGAGATGTGGCCTCATTAGGTGTAATCGAAGTATATCTACCAACTTTTTTTTATAGAATTTTGCGTTATTAGATAAAAAAATGGGGCGGTCCTTTTTTATGTTATGTGAATATATTTCGTTCAACATTGAGTCACCAATAGATACTTACTTTAATTTATAATATTTAAATCTACCTAGTAAAGGCCAGTCCAGACTGGCGCGATAACGCGGGTGCGACGCGACTCTAGTAGCACAATTTCTATGCCACTGCCTATCGCGCCCGCGCAAGCCTGTCTGGATGAGCCTTAACACCTAATCGGTCATACGGGCGGGATATTACCGTAAGAATACGTCACTAAAGTTTTATCTATTAATATCATTCAATCAATAAAAATGAATGGTTTGTTGATGAATGGGACACTGATTAATTTATTTAGTTAATGAATTTTCTAATGCATGGAAGACGATAATGCATATAGCATTGTGTTTGCGGTTCTGTTAGATGAGTGGCAGGATTAATTTAATTAGAGTTCATAGTTAAGATCTTCGGCTCGGGGAAGCCTGGGTCGACCCAACGCGGTTGTATGCGTACATTCGTGGTGGGGCGACCCAGGCTGCCAGGCACTTCTTCTCTTGCAACCGAGCGGGTGGGCAGGTTGCGGATAGCCCAACTCCGGCTGCGGGACCGACTATTAAAGGTCGATCCCGCACCCGGAGCATCTCGTTGAAGATCCCGGACAAGAGAAGTTTCCGAAGGCCAAACCCCAGGCTTAGGTTAACCTTTCTACCTCTTCCTATGTACCTACCACCTAACTATCCGTCCTTCCTTATCCATACATCCTGTCGATCCCCAAATCCCTAGGCCAAATTCCAAACCTAGGGTGGCCCCACAAGTACCCGCACCCTTTACCCACGAATACCTTCCCTCCCATCCCTACATCCCGTCGGTCCTAGAGGAAGGGTAACCTCGATTCCAAAAAAGCCCACCCCCAAAATGCCAAATGATGAAACAGAATGAGCAAAATACTACCCAGGTGGGTCCCGGCCAAGCCGGGGAATCCCACACCGCCTCGGCGGTCAGCCCCCAACGTAATCTGGGGGGGGCACCCATCTGTTCTTTGGTGCCGCGCTCTTTAGCGCGGCCGGCTGCTGATTTAGCGCCCATTACCCAGGCTGCGACTCACGCGCCCACTAACCCGATTTCGGCTGCGACCAACGCGCCAACACACCCAAATCCGGCTGCGACTTACGCGCCAACACACAGCACAAAAGGCACGCTTCCCGCGAGCATCTGGCAGCAGAGCATCGTGCGGAAAAGCTTTGCCTACCCTGATAGAGACCAAGACCGACACGGACAGAGAGGGATGGGGAACGATGACGGGCCTGGCAGCTCCAAAACTCTCCCGGTTGATGTTGATGGAGTACGCCTGCTGAAAAAGCGCGGAAAAATCTGGGCCCGGGAGAAGAAAGTAGGCGACCGAAAGCCCGAAACCCGCCAAGGCACTAGCCAGCGTGGTGCGCGATCGGACGCCGAAAGGGAAGTACGCGACCAGCCACGAGTACGCGAAGGGGAAACCCAGCGCGAAAAGTGGCCGGACGCGGAACCACGCGACCAGCCGCGAGTACGCGAAGGGGAAACCCAGCGCGAAAAACGGCAGGATGTGGAATCACGCGGGCAGGGGCAAGTACGCGAAGGGGAAACTCAGCGCGAAAAGCCTCCGCAAGCGTCGGAGTCTGCCGGGGCCGACAGCCGACCCCAAAACACCGACAGCACTCACGACCGACCTCAACCCAGACGCAACAGGGGTAAGAGATCCGGAGCCTTGTACAAGGCGTCGCCGGCAAAAAACACCCAGCCAGGCACCTCCAAGCCGCAGCCTGGACCGAGCGGTACAGGGCCGGCGAAGAGGGAGCGCCCTGACGATACAGCTTCCCCAAGCATGCTTCAGGGGGACGCCAAACGCTCCAGGATCCAGTCTATTCCGGGGGAGCAGAGGACCTACGCGCGAGCCACGAAGGACATCCCTGCGCGGCTGGCCGTAGCAATCTGCTTCCCCCCCCCCTCTAGGGACCTGACGAGAGAGGAGGCCGAGCACACCAAGACTGCCCTAGAAAATCTTCTACTAGACACGGACTCGTCAACACCACTCCCGGCCTTCCGTGGATACCCTCGGGTAGCGGAAGGGACCGTGCAGATGTGGTGTGAGGACGATAACTCCCTGACATGGCTGACCCAGAACGTGCCCAGAATCAGACTCCCAGACACTGACCTCACCCTCACAGTACTGAGACAATCTGACGTGCCCACACGAGTCCGAGCCTCGCTTTTCGTCCCTCGTTACGACGGTGACGTGGCCCGGCTCCAGAGTATTCTGATCCGTCAGAATACTTGGTACGACATCGCCAAGTGGTCTTTGTACAGGGCGACGGCCGTCGGCGGCGACAACTTTGGGACATTTTTGACCCTGGGTGTACCGCCGGAGGAAGCCGCAAAGGTCCTAGCTCGGGAGCGACGTATATCCTACCTGCTTGGTTCGATATACGTCCGCTTCAGCCCCACGACCAAACCACCTGATACTCAGACTGACAGCACGGACACGACAACGACACAACCGACACAGACAAAGGACACGGACATTGCCCAACTTGAGGAGGTCATGGCCAGAGCAGCAATGGCTGATGACTGTGACACCATACCGCCCTCATCCCCTGGCTGGCACGAGCAACTGCTCGCTTCGTCGCCGGGCGAACAGCACGAAGGCCAATACAGAGAAGAGGTGGTGGAGAGACTGTCCGATGGATCCATCACAGACTAACTCCACTCCACCACCGTCACCGTCCCTCAACATCATCCAGACCAACCTCCAACATAGCCAGGCTGCAACGGCTAGTCTACGCAGGGCACTGGAGGTGAAGCCCCGAACCATCGCACTGATCCAAGAGCCGTGGATCAGGAACAACAGAATATGCGGCCTCGGTAACATCGGAGGTAAGCTAATCCTAAACACACACAGCCCAGACAAACCAAGAACCTGCGCTTACATACCCAAAGAAATCCCTATCGCCCCACTTACTCAATTCTGTTCCAGAGATCTGACAGCTATCAGGCTCCAAACAGAAGGCGACGCTCCAGATGTTGTACTGGCCTCGGTATACATGCCAGGCGAGGAAGCCGACTGTCCGCCGAAAGAGATGGTCGACTTGGTACAGCACTGCGAGCGCGCCAACTTGCACCTGATCATCTGCACTGACTCGAACGCCCACCACCCGCTCTGGGGCAGCGACGCACCGAACTCCAGAGGAGAGGTACTATCCACCTATTTATTTTCAACTAATCTTAACATCGTAAACCGCGGCTCGGAACCCACTTGGGTCACAGCCCGAGGACAAACGATCATAGATCTAACGCTCTCTACAGAAAACGCGACAAACTTTATCACAAACTGGCACGTGTCGGACGAGCCTTCTTGCTCAGACCATAGAAGAATCCGCTTCACACTAACAACCAACGTTAAAAAACCCATACCGAGACGAAATCCTCGGCGCACTAATGTGCCGGGATATAAGCGGCTCCTAGCCTCACTGCTAGCTAGGCACCTAACACTAACAAGCTTAACAGATCCTGTACAATTAGAATACACTGTCACAAAGCTATCAGAATACATAACCGAAGCCTACCATACATGCTGCATACTAAGGGCACCACGAACCAAGACTGAGAGAAACCCCTGGTGGACCGCTGAACTCAGTAAACTCAGAGATGCACTTCGTAAGCAATTCAACAGAGCCAAGAACACCAGACTCCCGGAGGACTGGGAGCTATACAAAGAAACCCAATATCTGTACAGGAAACAGATCAGGACTGCCAGGAGGACAGCTTGGCGGAAATTCTGTGAATCCATTGAGACAAATAATGAAGCCGCAAGGGTAAGGAAGATCCTGTCAACTGACCAGGACCGAACTCTTGGCGCGCTGAAAAAACCCGACAACTCTTATACAATAACTGACCATGAAACCAGCAAGGTCCTTCTTGAGACTCACTTCCCGGACTGCAAACTCTTAGAGGACAGGACATGGGAGGTTGTGCCAGAATGGACCCCTACGGATCAAGACTGGTCAAGAGCCCATAATATAGCAACAGAAGACCGTATAAAGTGGGCTATCAACACGTTTAAGCCATTTAAGTCCGCAGGGCTGGATGGCATCTTCCCAGCCCTGCTACAGTGGGGAATAGATTATCTGACACCGTGGCTGGTCGAGATCTATCGAGCGTGCATAGCCCTCAGACACATACCACTAGCATGGCGTGAAGTGAAAGTCATCTTCATACCCAAACCGGGCAAAACCGACTACACACAACCCAAGGCCTTTAGGCCTATCAGCCTTACATCCTTCCTACTAAAAACCCTGGAGAGACTCTGTGACAGACATATCAGAGACGGACCTCTTCGGGTAAAACCACTCCATAAACAACAGCATGCGTACTCCACGGGCAAATCAACAGAATCTGCGCTACACAGCGTGGTTTCTAAGATTGAATGCGCAGTGGACCACAAATGCTCATCACTGGCCGCCTTCATTGACATCGAGGGCGCCTTTGACAAAACCATGTTCAACAGCATCAACATGGCTCTAAACAGACATAACATTGACTCGACCCTGAGCGGCTGGATCACCAATATGCTCAAAATGAGAGCTGTACAAGTCACGGTAAATGACACTACAAGGGCCGTTGTGGCGAAGGGTTGCCCACAAGGGGGCGTCCTCTCGCCGCTTCTGTGGAACCTGGTTGTAGACAGCCTCATCAAAGCACTCAATGACAAAGGTTATTTTACCGTAGGCTACGCCGACGACATAACCATAATAATAAATGGCACCCACGAGAACACCTTATGTAACCTAATGCGCCAAGCTTTGAAAATAGTAGAGGACTGGTGCAACAAACACCAACTGTCGGTGAATCCGACAAAAACCGAATTGATTCTCTTCACAAAAAAGAGGAAGTTGGCGACACTACAATTGCCACGACTCTTTGGAACTACCCTAAGCCTTTCAACTGAGACCAAATACCTGGGCATCTATTTGGACAAACAGCTGAACTGGGCAAAACACACCAACTACATCACCACAAAAGCCAGCATATCCCTATGGCAGTGCAAAAGACTGCTTGGAAGGAATTGGGGCATCTCTCCCAAGGTCACCCACTGGCTATACACCACAGTCATCCGACCAATTATCACATATGGCTCACTGGTCTGGTGGCCCAGGATGGACCTGAGTACAGCCCAAAAAGACCTCGACAAACTGCAGCGATTTGCTTGTGTAGCAATAACTGGCAGTATGAGGACTGCACCCACTGCCGCACTACAAGTAATGCTAGGACTGCCACCCCTACACCTCATCGTGCGAGAGGAGGCAGCCCTGGCCGCCTTCAGGCTCCACATATCGGGAACCCTGAGCAAAGACTCTAGGGTCAAACACACACGCATAAAGGAGGAGGCAATCAAAAGACAACCGATGATGGCATCACCCTGCGACAAAGCCCCGAAACTACACTTCTTTCAGAAGCACTACAACGTTATACTTACAGAGGAACGGTGTGATCACTCAGGCCCGAAAGAGATGAGAGTATACACCGACGGATCAAAGACCAACTCCTGAACCGGAGTCGGAGTCTTCTCACACGATTTTAACATAAATATATCCAGCCCGCTTGGAATGTTCAACACCGTCTACCAGGCGGAATGTGTGGGCATTATACAAGCGGCTTACGCCATCGAAGCCAGGAAAGTTACGGACACCCGTATACGTATACTGTCCGACAGTGCCTCAGTGCTGCAATCCCTAGAGAAAAAATATATAACCTCCAGACTAACACTAGAATGTCACAATGCACTGGAGCGGGTGACGGTGTGCAACCGTAACAAAGTGACACTGCAATGGATAAAAGGACACAGCGGATCGCTGGGTAACGACGCAGCTGACGAACTGGCTAGGAGAGCATCCAGCGCGCCAGCCTGTGGACCCGAACCTATTGTACCCATCCCCTTTAACCAACTACGTAGGTGGCTACAGGAGTTCACCCATACACTAGCGGAGAACTGGTGGACCTCGGCACCGGGCTGCAGGCAATCCAGGGAAGCCATGCCATCCTTAGATGGCAGGCTAACCAGACGTTTGCTACGCCTGGACAGGAACGGCCTGCGCCTGGTGACGGGGACTATAACGGGACACTGCTCACTGAACAAACATTTCCACACAATAGGTATAACGGACAGCCCTCTGTGCAGGGCTTGCATGGAGGCTGAAGAAACCGTTGCGCATGTGCTCTTTGACTGCACAGGCGTCACCCAGATCAGAACAGAAACCCTTGGGTCACCCAGATCTTTCACAGACGTCCTATGCAGACCAGGAGACCTAATCAGCTTCTGGAGGGAGGTGGGCTGGTTGGAATAAACCACTGACGGCCGCCATGGCCCACGCACAATGGTCCACATGAAGGACTAAGTGCGGAAACCTAACCTTCTAACATAGAACATAAGATCTTCGATCATAGTTTTGCTGGCCATATACAACATTATTTTTAGTATAATATGCGAAACCTGAATACAGTTTGTTCAGAATAAGGAACTGAATCGATTTCAATAATTTTTACACCATGTTATATTTTGTCCTAAAAATATTTACGTGTGATGGAAAATGTTATCACCATTTCATCATTTCAGCCGAAAGACGTCCACTGCTGGACATAGGCCTCCCCTAAAGGGGGAGTTTGCCATAATCACCAAGCTAGGCAGGCGAGTTGGCGATCGCAGTATGGTGTTAAAATGCTTAGAGAACGCTGCTGCCCATTCTCTAGTAATTAGTCCCTTAGTCGCCTTTTACGACACCCACGGGAAGAAATGGATTAGTGCTATTCTTTACGTCCGGCACCACACGGACAATCACCATCACCATTTAATTACTTACAATGTTACAATACAATCGCCGTACGGTTAGGTACCTACTGCCAAATTATTATCAATGAGCGCAAGACGACCCTGGAGCCGCAGGGCATTAGCATGTTTTTGTACGGACAACCCGGTACCATAACAACCTCATAACTTTATGATTTTTCATGATTCAGTTTTGAAATTTTGTACATAGATTCTTTATATAAAAATACTAGACACGTGTTTCGGGTTTAGCTTAAACTAAAAATAATGTATACATTTGGGCATAATCCTGTTGATCTAGTAGAGTCGTAAGTTGTTGAGCCCCATTCTAGCTAGCACCCTGTAGCTCAACCCTATTTAAGGGAGCTCAACGACCCGACACAGGTTTGTTAAAAAAAAAACAAAGCTGGACGCGTAAAAGTGTCTGTAAATCTGTCAATCTACGTATGTAGGTACTTAACTACTTACTTACAGAAATGAATATTTAAAATCAAACTCAAATTCAAAGCATTTATTTCAATTAAACCAATTACAGGCACTTTTGAATTGTCAAAGAGTCGGGCAGTTAGTCAGAAAGTTGAAGCTATTTGCCCATTCCAAAACGTAGATCTCTAGGAGAAGAACAGGCAAGAAACTCCAAGGACACTTTTTTAAATCAAGATATTACAAAAACCTGGGTACATTATTCTTGTCGCTTCTATATGTGACAAATAAGTAAAAAAATAAATTATTTAAACGTAATACAAAATATAAAAGATTACAAATAAGCCCTGGCAGATAGGATATGACCAGTCACAACTGACGGCGCCCGTTCACGAACATGACGCGTGGATCAGCACCATCCAGCTCAACTTTTTGAAGTCAACATACATCATAACATAATAAATGGCTCCATGGTACTTACATTTACAAAATTGAAAAAATGTTTAAGTAATTCCATATTTATGGTTCTCATGAAAGTATAATGATTGTTTGTTGGTTTCATACTCATATTCATATTCATAATAATTATATTTATTTGCATTCCATAATGTATAGGTAAAGGTGTTACAATGGCTTAAAGCTAATGGTTTGTTCTATGATCGTTGGCAGAGGGGACTGCCCCATCCAAAGGCACTGGTTAAAGGTAGGGATAGGATCATGCTAAAGTTAAATTAAATTAGGTACTAATTAATAACACTAACATAGCCTATAAGCACAATATGTTACTCACCACTAACAACTTACGGGCTACTTAGGTCTGAAATAAAAGTTTTTTTTTTATATTCAGAGACCAAGGATCCCACATAAAAACATACAAGGTGTAACTTAAATAACGCACAACGTCTTACTCATCATTAAGAACAACTTTTACTATGGGACCAAACGTCCTCATTTTACTCATCATTATGAACAACTTTTATTAAGGGAACAAAACTGAAATTTCGAAAAAAATATCAGTTGTTCCCTACATTTAAAGAATAAGAATATTAATAAGAATTAATTTATTTCGCTAAGTTGACATTCAAGTGGATTGAATTCCTAGACACTAGGATACTACTAGATGACACTAGGATTTCCCGTGTATGTGGATTTATGTTCGCTTAACTCGTCTATCTTTTATTATTTTAATCATATTTTATATTGTTTTTTTGTTAATGTGAGGACGTTGTAGGCTTAATAGACTGTAGATCTGTAGACCATTTTCTATTTTGTTAAGTACCTGGTACTTTTGACGGGCCTACGCTGTCCTCTCATACCTATTAACACTGTAATTTGAAAACATTGTAAAAGCCAATTTTTTTGTAAAGAGTAACCGTGGAGTTTCTTGCCGGCTCTTCTCCATAGGAAACGACCGATTGGAACCGTACACCTAGCTTCTGACGTTTCATTGCCCATGTAGGCTTATGTGAAATAAAAATATTTTTGATTTGATTTGATCGTTTATATGTAGGAAACAGGTGTTTTTTTTTTTTCGCGATTTCTGGTTTGGTCCCATAGTAAAAGTGGTTAAAGTTATAAGGAGTAAAATTACCCCTTAAGAGGTTGTGCGTTATTTAAGTCACAACTTGTATATCCAGCAGGATATCTAGAAAAAACCGGTCAAGAGCGAGTCGGAATCGCACACCGAGGGTTCCGTACGTATATATGATGTTGATGATTTCCGAAATACTGTGCTATTTAGAGACATCTTTTTATTTTTTCTGTAATCTTTACATACACTTCTATCACATAAAATAATTTCAGATTTTTATCTATGCAAACTTCGGAGATAAGGGGGGAACGGTATTTTTTTTTACATTTTTCATCAAAAGTCGGAAACTATGCTGCCTAAAATAAAAATAAAAAATGTTTGGGAATGTTCAAGCAGCGTTCTTTCATATATATGATACCCCACATGCTCTAGTAGCCCCACTTAAATGTTTTAAGACCCTCTTTCAGTCCCTTTTGCAAAAAAGGTATATTTTTTTTATTTCTTTCTTGTTTGAAAAATAGTTGGGCAAACGTCATGTAAAACCATTTTAAATTTCAAGTTGATAGCATTAGTAGTTCTTGAGTATCGAGGTGTGACAGACAGACAGACAAACTTAGTCTCACCATAAGGGTTCCTTTTTACCATTTGGGGTACGGAACCCTAAAAATACTAGTTTTATACTATTGCCTCGTGTAAGGAATCTATTTCGTGCGTGTAGTCACGTGCATATTACTACAGTAATACGAGTATGTGTGGTGACGACATGCTAACTAGTAATCGTAATATGAATACCGTACATTTACAACTGATATGTATTTATGATTCATTTTGTGTAACAATTTAATAAATTTATTCATTCATGTTTCGTTTTAACGGGTTATACAACATTAGTTTTTGTTTATACTAAACCCGAAAAGGGGTCATTGTACTCATCATTTTGACATTTTTTTCTATGGGACCAACCTTGAAATCACGAAAAAAAAAATCAGCTGTTCCATACATTTTGTCGATTTAAGTGAACACAAATGTAGGGAACAGCTGATTTTTTTTTCGCGTTTTCAAGGTTGGTCCCATATAAAAAATTGTTCAAAATGATGAGTACAATGACCCCTTTTCGGGTTTAGTATAAATAAAAACTAATGTTGTATATAGAAACAAGGTGCCAAGGTAACTAGTTAAGTACTTAAATGGTAAAGCACTGCAACTACTGTACCTATTTTTTGTTTGTTTTATATCGTGAATTTTGTTTTATATAATTTTCACTGATATTTGTATGTCATCAATAGAGATCGGATATTCGAATGCATATTCACCTAAAGTTTGAGAGTTGACTAGTACCTATGGAGTGCGCTTCGGTACGGGAAAAAGTGTCGGTTTCCAGGACTGACAAGTTTTTAAGAACTACTGTTTTGTATTGTGGATCCCCGAATAAATATATATCATTTTAGAATAAAAGGTTTTGAAGAAATATTAATAGTGTTTTTAAAAGTGTTATATCCACAAAATTATTGCCTAGTTCTAAATAGATAAGAAATATTTGTTATACTTAGGAATACAAAATTGTTTACCTACACACTGTTATTAATGAAACCCTGCGATCCCGGATTAAAGATATATTTTAAGGAGCCGTTTCCATACTTTGTATCCTTTGCCGAAAAAAAACGTAGTTTAGGTAAATATGCATCCAAATATCCGATCTCTAGTCATCAGTGACAAAAAATAGTGCAACATATAATTAGTAATAAGACATTGTCCTTTAACCTATATTTTACAAAGAAATAATTCTGATTCTGATTCTGAAGGTAAACTACCCGAAGAAAGAAAGCTTAGTGAAATTAAAAACCAATTGTCTCCCAAAACTTAGCAACTTTGAGAAGTAAATTTCATGACAAAAAGAAAACAAAAACTCTCGATAATGGAATACATAATTTTGAATAACTTTAATTTGAAAATTCATAGAAAATCAAAAAATCGTCTGTGATCGACACACAGGGCGATCGTCACACATATTGATTCCATAAGTGTTCCTTAAAGGCGAATTTTGTAATGCAACTTTGCATCCTTTGTTATTATTATGCTTAGTAGGTTTGTACTCTCTCCTAATTTTTGCTATGCCCGACAGGGTCCATATTGATCTTTTACTTTTTTATACCATCTATTAATACATAAGGAATGCAATAAAGAATTGAGAATTGAGTACTATATCTTACCACAAATATCCCGTAGCACCATGACATTTATAAACTTTATTTAAAGTTAATGGCAAAATCCATAACATTTACTTTGTTAAAGTGACCCGAATTATAAATAATACCATAGAATTATAAGGAATTTGGGTCACATAACAAAGTATCAATCAAAATATAATATCCTAAATATCTCTTAGGAGAGCTTGTGGCTAAAGCCACACGAGTCGGTCCATCAGGCTAAGTTACGCTTGCCGCGGTTCGTCCGTGGATGGGTGACCATCTTTACATACAGAGACGATTTGTAGATCTTTGACAGTCGTTAGGAGTCGTCAGAAGCCCGAAAGTCTGACAACCAGTCTTACCAAGGGGTATCGTATTACTCAGTTACTCATGGGTTGTGGAGATCAGATAGGCAGTCGCTCCATGTAAAATACTGGTATTCAGCTGCATCCGGTTACACTGGAAGCCGACCCCAGCATAGTTGGGAAAAGGATAAGCAGATTGATTGATATAAATTCTCTCTTAATTCCTTAATTATTGGTATATTATTTTCAACTACGTATTATAAACGCCAAAATACAACTGTACCCCGAGTGTAAGTTTGCAAATGAGTAAACGTAACTAGCGCGTTTGCGTTACTCAAACTCAAACTCAAAGCATTTATTTCAATTAAACCATTGACAGGCACTTTTGAATTGTCAAGAAGTCGGTCAGTTACAAATATGAAGCTAGTTGCCCATTCCAAATAGTAGGTTCCTATGGAGAAGAACGGGCAAGAAACTCCACGGACACTCTTTTAAATTAAAATATTGGTACAAAATATTGGTTACATCATTCATATTGAAGTTAAACATGTGAGAACGATGCAATACGTCAAAAGCGTCCGTGATAAAAAGATAACAATTCAAAACTAAAATAATTAAAAATAAGCCGTGGCAGCTAAGAGATGACCAGTCCCAACTGACAGCGCCCGTTCACGAACATGACGCATGGATCAGCACCATTCAGCTCAACCAATTTGAAGGGAGCTAAATGATCCAACAGACACGCCACCATCAGCGAGACATCTGAGTGAGCATGACATATTCTCAGCCGCCAGGGCACATTTAAGTCAATGAAAGACGTAATGACCCGGTAAATGGTAGCTCTATTGTACATAGTACTCACACCTGTGATATGCAATTATATAATACAAAGGAGATTCGAGTTTATACAATGAAAAGATAGTCTTCCAATCTTCATCAGCTCCAACAGTATTTTCAAATGTTAATAAATTGGTTGTGGTTGTGGAGCTGGACCAGCATTGAGCCAAGCATTTCTATCAGCGATGTAATCCCCCAACCTATAATATGCCTGCTTGCATAGTGTGCGTTTTATACAAGATTTGAATTTCGTCTCATTCAGTTGAAGTATGACGGGAGGGATTTTATTATAACATTTTAAACAGTAGGTACCCCATGAAAGATGAGTCTACTTTTGCCAGTCTGAAACCTGGTTGAGCTAATAGATCCCTACTTCTAGTACTATAATTATGTCTTTCGCCTCTTTTACTAAAAAGATGTAATTTTTTTCTTACGTACATGATGTTTTCATAGTTAAGATTTTTAATCTCACTCTTATACTCTCAGCATTATGATCTATCGGTCAAATTTTAACGCAAACGAAATAGTTACGTTTACTCTCTTGCAAACTTACGCTTGGGGTACTGTATAAAAATATAAAATGTAAGTATAAAAAATATAATTTATTAATACAAATGTATCGACTCACCTTTGCCAATTAGATAGTAACACAGATGACTTAGCATTAAACACTTTTGATCACAAGTTATCCTTATAGTAAAACCAGTTTTTTTTATAATAATCTACACGTATTCATAAGTTCACAACACAACGTTAGAGCGCTGTATAAATGTTTAATTCACCCTACACTGTGTTTTATATAGCCATTTCCTTGCGCAGACGCAGCGCAGGTGAATCCCCTGAGCGCGTTGAGAAACAGCGGTCAAGTTTAGCGTGTGGTTCCGCTTCTTTTGGTCAAAAGTTTTATTTTTTGGGTCAGTGGGTCGTCTTAGGTTGGACTTAGGCCGCCTTATTACAAAACAAAATTTATATTTTGACAGCCAGAGGAGGCCAGCACGAGCCAGATATAAGTGTATAATCTATGTGAGCCAGTTTTTGTAATAAGAACGTAACAGTGATTGAAATACCGTTCTTTATACAAAACTGAAAACTTAGTTCGGTACTTAGTTGTCAGTTTTGTGTTTAGGAACTTTACTATAGTCGAAATAAAGTTAAAACCTGGGTCTCAAGATAAACCTTGTTTTGGAATAAAGGGGATTACGTTTGTTTTTTAACCGACTTCAACAAAAGGAGGAGGATATGCATTCTGATAGTTTATTTTTACATTAGTACATCGATTTCTATGTTCGATTTACTTGATTCTTTTTTTATCTTAAAGATTATAGTTTTTTTTTTTGCATAATAAGACGAGAACATATACTTTGAGTAATGTTTGGTGATCTGGTTTGAAGAGCTGTCGTTAGGTAAATTGTCGTGGTTGTCTTATTTAGATGGATGTAGATTATAATACCTACCTGCAACATTTAGCACCTCATTACGTAAATTCACCGGTGATTTTATTTATAATCTTTTGTCATTTTCTCCGTTGTAATGTTTTATAAGAATAGTAAGGCCTTTGCTGTTCTAATTTGACCGCCTTTTTTATAGAAACAGGAAGTATGACATGCATTTATTTAGGTATACTAGTGGTCGCTCACTGGTCGAAATTCGACCCCCTCCACTTACAATCTATATAGTACTTACTAATGCCATGAGTGGTAATTCCTTATTCCATGGTCAAGCTGTTACTTCTGTAATTCGACCCCTCCACTTACATCTTTAAAGTACTTACTAATTCCATGAGTAGTACTTCCTTATGCCATGGTCAAGCTGTCACTTATGTCACTTATCTATCTTCAAGTCATGAGGCCCTGGTACTATGTGTGTAATGTATTTTTTTTATTAATTTAATTTATTTCTATTGCGTATTATTTATAAACTTTATTAGCATTCTGCACTCCATATAAACTTTAACTGTGCCAAATTTAATTCTCCTCCGTTCGCGTAGTTTTCGGAAACAGGGGCACAAAGTTTTCGCTTCACGTATTAACCCATGTAATAAGTTTATGTAGGTACCTATGGACGAGCACTTTCTTTTCCTCAATTCCTCATTGTTATTATTTCAACAATAAGTTGTGGAAAGTCCGTAGCCCGGAAATCAGAAACTTGAAAGTTTGAGAATTGGACTTGCAATTGGGGATAGGGTACTTCCCATTAATAGTGGAGGTCACATGACATGTCAAAGCTATGTAAAACTAACCAATCAGTTGAACACATTCCAGGGTAAGGTGTGGTAGATGAGAGAGAACCTGGCCCAGCACTCCACTTGTAAGAAAGCGTTGTCGGAAAAAGTCCCTAGTTGCAATGACGATATCCAATGTCAATGAAATACGGACAACAAGAAACGGAGGAAGGACAAAATAAGGTAAAATTGCTGTTTCCAAAAAGGTTAGGTTGATAGCCTAACTTTAAGGCGACGATAACCGACTTTTAATGAGTTTATACTGAAGATCACGTCTAAACAAGTAGTGTTAATGGTTTGAAAAAAATATATGTTAAATTAGAGCATTTTCTCAATAACTTGATATGTGAATATTTTAGATTATGTTTATATTACATATTGAAATTAATTTGTAAAGTTATGTCTAACACGGATAAAAAACTGAGAATGGTGCAAAATCTACCAAACGTATTTTTCTGAAACCTTCACCAATTTAAAGGTAATTTAATTATTGATCTTTTAGTATACGCGTTTTATTAAAATACCTTTTGTTTTGTGTTTAATAAATTAATAACGCGTCAAATTGGGGCAGCGCTCCTTGATGGGCGAGTCCTATTACTGGCTGAACGTACAACGCGTTGCGTGAGCTCAGTACAGAACACGCAAGCTAACCACTCAAGGTCACTGGCATATATCTCCGTCTTAATATTATAAATCCGAAAGTGAGTTTATTTGTTTGTTACGCTTTCATGCTAAAACGGCTGGACGGATTTCCATGAAATTTGGCGCATCGGTAGACCATGTCCTGGATTAGTTAGGACTGTGGACATAGTTTACTTTTATCCCGATAGTACATTCCCGTGGTATAATTTCCGACATGAGCGCGGACGGAGCCGGTGGCAAAAGTTAGTAAATGATAATGATAAATTAATATATTTCTGTCTGAACAAACGCAACACTTCAAAAATAAATTATGTTTTAAAACTAGTTGGGTTTGGTGTTTCTCTGACTACTCTGATAAGAAAGGCCGAAACAAAGTCAGAGGTCACAGTCTCTTTTAAAGTTCAGACATAATCTTGGTCAGATCATGTGAAATAGTATGACCTGGAGGTAGCTTGGTCGGATCATGTGTGTTAATGGTAACTGCCAAGAAGTTATCACTTAAGCCACGCCCATCCTTTACCTTATCAGGGCCCTTGAAATCTTGTAGTATTATAGGGGTTTATTAAGTCAAACTATTTACTAACACTTTTAATTAATGACAATTATTAAGCCACAGTCTTTTACCGTCTTATTACAAAACAAGATTTATATTTTGACATGGCTTAAACCATGGAGCTAGTTTTTGTAATAAGAACGTAACCGTGATTGAAATACCGTTCTATAATCAAAACTGAAAACTTAGTACGGTACCTACTAAGTTGTCAGATTTGTATTAGGAACTTTACCATAGACTGAATATAGTTCGAAACTCAATAATGGCTCCATGGTTTAAACCTGGGTCTAAAGATAAACCTTGTTTTGTAATAAGGCCGAAGTCTAACTAGTTTCCAGAATTTCCATGGAATGGAATTCATGACCACCATTCTCACAGCACAGGCTATTAAATTGTATAATGTTATAATAGGAGTTTATTCAGATATTATATTCCTTAAACTAATAACGTTGTGCTGGTTGCCAAGAGCGGCTGAGAGGTCCAGAGCGGAATGGAGGTGTGGTAGGAAATAATTTCATCACCACTGCTCTCAAAACGTTGAAGGAAAAATATCGTGAGGAAACCGGCATGTCCTAGAACCAAAAATTCGAAGTCATGTGACATCTAGCAATCCGCACTGGGCCCGCGTGGTAGATTACATTAGCCCACTCCCTCTCGAAGAGAGGAGGCCGGTGTCCCAGTAGTGGGAATATTATAGTCTGATTATGTGTGACTATTTGTCCAGTCCTGTGCCCATATATCTCGCCGGAACGCCCGTACCGATCTGCACCGACTTTCGATAACTCGAGTCGCTTGGCCAAGGGAATGGTGAAGTAGACCGAGGCATAACGCACCGGATCAACTCAGGATGGATGAGATGGCAGGTCACGGGAACAACTTGCGAATCATGGATACCCCTCAAGTTAATGGGGATAATTTACGAGACAGTGAAGAAGACGGATGAAAAAAGATTGCATGCAGCAGAGATGGGAATATTGAGATGGTTATGTGGAGTGAAGAAAACGCATAAACAAAGAAATGAGTTTATAAGGGGAAGTTTGAAAGTGGCGCCAGTGACAGAAAATGGAAATCTTTTGGCTTGGTATGCGAATGTAGGTGGGAGGAAACGTATGTGACTAACAGAGTGATGAACTTAAATGTTGATAGATGGAGAGGGAGAGGCAGGCCAAAGAAAATGTGGAAGGATTGTGTGAGGAATTATATGGAAGGGAAGGGAGTGAATGCGTGACGGTTGGCAGAGAATTGAAAGAGAAAACGTGTTGCACCAACCCAAAGCAACATGGGTCAAGGGCAGGGAGATGATGGACTAATAACGATCAAAAAGTTGCTCTCGCTGGTACACACGCTGACCTCTCATTGTACGAAAATCCTACACAATGCGAGATCAGCTTATACTGGAAATGTATAGCTTGATGTGTAGCCGTTTGTACCTGTATGTTGATACATACATATATCAGCATCATCATCATTTCAGCCGAAAGACGTTCACTGCTGCACATAGGCCTCCCCAAGTTGGGGGAGGGGTTGCCATAATAGCCAAGCTTGGCAGGCGGGTTGGCGATCGCAGTATGGTGTTAAAATGCATAGATAACGCTGCTGCCCGTTCACTAGTAAGTCTCTTAGTCGCCTTTTACGACACCCACAAGAAGAAATAGGATGGTGCTATTCTTTACGTCTGGCCCCACACGGCACATACATATAGAGATAGTTAATTCATTGGCTGTTGTATCTACCTACCTATATAATTAAGAACACGTCGGTAGCGTTTAAATAGTTCTTACGGAATTCTAAAAAGCTGTAACACCAGCAAAACAAATTCAGATATAATAATAAGTAGGTAACTGAACATACAAACTGGTTTCGTAACACAAATCAATGACACGGTCTGTACCGCTCAATTAAAAACGAATTTATTAGTTTACTTACGCCCGAATTCTGAATGCTTGTTCAAATTAATCAGCTGTCAAATTCCATGTCATTCCCAGCAGGACTGTCAATTAGGTATGTAAAGTATTTTTCAGGTATGTTTTTTATATTTTTATTTTAATGATTAGTTTATTTGAAACACATAATTTCATCTTTTTGTTTTTACAAGCTGTAGTTATTTTTATTTATTTTTTTAAAGTATTGTTCGTAGTGACGTCTCTAGTAGCTGAATAGCTTAGTACATTTGCCACGTTTAACACTTGTTTAAAACCAAAATTCAGTAAAGTCAAACTGTCAAATTTGACAATTAATTTGTTTACATTTCATACTTTAGCGATTTCCGTACTTTAGTTTAAAGTTATGGCATATTAATAAAATGAATGGATTCAATGACTGCTTCTTCTGCTAAGTTCTTCATAACGTCAAGTATAAACACCACAACAAATAGCCGACACAAATTGATTGTTAGTAAAAGAAACCTTAAAAAGGAAATGGTGCGAGGAAGTAAATGTTGAGTACAAGTCTGGGCGGCGACTGTTTTATTGTGAAGATCATTTTAACGTAAGTTAAGTTTGCCTGAGGCGATACATCGATGTGATTCGACTTGTACTGTCCGCCGCTGGTGGAAAACTACACTATTTACATACGTACCTGAATAGAATAATAATAAGTGCTTCATGTAAATTTGACGTTGGCATGACACTAGACACATAAAGAACAACTTAATTACAAGAGGCACTGAAAGTTTCCAATTCAGGCTGCTTTGTGACGTCATTTAGAGGTCAAATAAAAGTCAAGTGATTTTAAGTATTATTGTGAAAATAAATACGATCTTAAAATTTTAAGACCTATTAATAGAAAAATAACTCTTAGAAGCTTTAATCTCGAAATGGTTTTGGAATCGGCATAGTTAATTTTTTACATTACATACCCAATTCATTGATAATTATTCGGAGATTAAGTAATTTAAACACCAAATACCAGAAACCAGAATTAGTATTTTTTTTGTTAGGGGAAAAACTTATGAAAGAAAGAAAGAAAAATAATTGAAATATGAAAACATAAAAAAAATTAAACAAAACAGATCTACAAAAAACAATTAATAGTCGGCAGCTGCACGTCATGACTCATGACTGTGACAAGAAGGCTTTCTTTTCCAAAAATATTTGGTGCTGACAACTCTTTGAGGCGCGCGTGGAATACAACGCGCCGTCGACCCGGGCCTGGTCATCTGCTGTTCCCTACATTTATGTTCGAATAACTCATCAAAATGTACGGAACAGCTGATAAATTTTTCGTGATTTCAGGTTTGGTCCCATAGTAAAAGTTGTTGTAATTATGACCAAATCCATTTCACCCAGTTCACAAATTTTCTACAGTTTATAATCTAACGGAAATAGTACCGATAGATTATAAACTAAAGGCTTCTAAAGACCGGCGCGACACGCGACGCGACACAAAGGCCCCGCGTGTCGCGCGACGAGTGGTGCCTTTGTGTCGCGTCGTGAGTCGCGGTGGTCTGTAGAAGCCTTGACGGTTCTCACAATCTTATGGTACAAATTTAAAAAGCTGCCAGAAATGGAAATAATGGATTGACCTTTGCCCAACGTCGCAGCGGGACAGAACTACCAATTTTCGACCTGGCAGGTCACAAACAGGCATCATGTCACCATTGAGCGACAACCAACCAAGAGTATAATAATAAAATGATTTTTATATACCTTTTTACCTGGCCTTAGTTGCCTATTGGCCTTTTATTTTACTAACTCTAATAAAGGTATGCAGCCACTCTTATCAAATCAAGATCAAAGATTTGAATAAAAAAAAGCTTGAATGTTATCATACCGGATTTCACGGGGTTTTTTTTTCAACAGATCTGGCTCATTAATTTGATATTAATAATACTTATACGAGTACGTCATGTCAACATAGATAAAATAAATTGATTATAATAGGTAATATCCTGGGCGATAAGACCTTTGATAAACTTGAATCATAAGACAGCCCGATTTAAACTTTATGGCGGATCGGAATACGAGGCGAGTAATTGCGCAGTAACGAATTCAAGTGTCACTTGGTGTGAGGGGTGGGATACTGCGCAGCAGGAAGCGCACTTCAGAACCGTCATGAAGACGCTGACAACAGCTAAAGCGCGGTCACTATCCGACTGCATACAAAAGAAAGAGAAGCGCGATGACACAGCGCTTGTAATTTATCATAAAATATCATTGATGTATTAAATAATAAGATAGGCCACTCTCTAACATCACGTAAATATTAAATGGACCCGATGTCGTGCGTCATGTGCTCGACAACCGAAATAGATAGATATATTACGCGGGCTATTGCGGGAACGAGGTCGCAATAATTGTCACTGTTACGTACCCATAACAACTCGGAAACAAACTACGATTCGGGTATTCCCCGCAAACCGAGAGTAATGTAGGTCGATTGTGTCCTTTCCCCTAATTTATGCGGTTATCTTCCTATTTAATACATCAATGGGTGAAAGTTAATTTTAAAATACATTCTAGTGCTATTTGGATGTAGTTGGCTCTAACTACGTATAAATATACATTTTCTTCTTACAAAAACTTAAAATTGTACTCATCACTTTCATAAACTCAGCAAGCAACTAATAATTTAGTTTTAATCCCTTGCTAGGCACGTGGCCATTGAAATGTTTGACCGGAAACGTTTTAGTGTTTATAGTTAATGGCGATGATGTCAATGTTATGCATTTCTGTATCATTCGTGACGTCACTGCAGTCATCAATCATTATGTCGAGCTCATGGAGACTTTAGTTCTTTACAGTACGAACTTACCTATACTAATTCCGTGTGGGTCCAACTTTTCCATGAAACGGCACGAGGCAGAATGACGATGCTGTTGATAGGAATGACTGATATTCAGTGCCTTGGTTTCTAGACGCCCCGGGCGACCATGTATTTGGCGCCCTTTCATATCTCATTTAATAAAAAAAAAAACAATATTTATTATTGAATTAATAGGTAACTCCAAAAATGTAGGTATTTATTATTAATAATAATAATAACATATTGTACCCATTCATTATCTAAACAGTGTAGGTACGACGTACCTATCTATATTGTGAGTAAGTTCAATTCACGAAACTTATACCTAATGAAAAAAACAAATGTCGGCTGTCACTCAGTGCGTCTCTGTGTCATCCTACATAAGTAAGTGAGGGATACGAGGGTAGGTACGACAAGACAAGCAACAAAATGATAGATGGTAGATAAATGCTGAATACTCATATTCACACTTACGAGATAAGTTCATAAAATCTAATACGCTGAATTTAGTTTCCCGATAGAGATAGGTATTCAAATTAAGTGGTTAACTTTAGCTGGCGCCCACAGCGCTCGGTATGCCCCGGCGCCCCGGGCGGTCGCCCACCCCTAAAGCCGGCGCTGTTCAGTGCATTTTTGACAAAGGCATTCCCGCTATGAAAATGGAAACTGCTTATGTAATAATAATTTTTTAACTTAAGCTGGCGCCCACAGCGCTCGGTATGCCCCGGCGCCCCGGACGGTCGCCCCGGTCGCCCACCCCTAAAGCCGGCGCTGTTCAGTGCATTTTATGATAAAGGCATTCCCGCTATTAAAATGGAAACTGCTTGTGTAATAATAAATAATAATTTTTAATTTGACATATTTTGAATAGCTTTAAATATTGGATTGCCTCGGTGGTCTAGTTGTCGCAGTCGCAGGTGCTAGTGCTGAGCGTTATAGTACTATTCCCAGGTCCAGTCCGTACGGCAAAGTTTTATTCCGTTCTTTCATCAAGAATTTCTCTGTTGTTGGGCCCGAAGACCGACCCGATTGATGGCCATAGGCTCACCTCCTATTACATGGGGCTGGGGATCCACCATAAGTAGCGCAGCTGTAGCCCGCGGAATTCAAATTTACTTTTCTTCTTCTTCTTTCTTTTATTTTTTTCTTCTTTCTTTTTCTTATTTTCTTCTTTCTTTTCTTTTTTTCTTTACTTCATGTGGTGATAAGACGAACATATTTCATCTATGATTTGTTAAATTCGTTTCCTTTTACGGTTTTCAGAACGAGGAACAAAACACGTTTTTGTAACTGTGCACAAAAAGTTGTACTTTATACGAAAAATAATAATCATGAAAGGGTAAAGAAATTGTAATAAAAAATCAATATTAATACTTACAATAAATTAAAAAAAAAACTTATTACAGTACAAATAAAACTAATTAATTTAATACAAAAAAAATCGTTTAGCGCACCGCATTATACAGTATTTTTGATAGCGAACCTTTCGATAGCCATAATCTAGAGTTAAGCTAAAGTCAATCATTTTATTATATAAATCAGTATGTATGAAATCAGTCACATTAGAATCGAGATCTAAAACCAAGCATCGTTCTTCAATAAAAAATAATTAGGTATAATATGTAGTCCATTCAATGAGGTAAGAGACAAAATATAAACAAGATTTATATTTTGACATAGTTAAACTATGGAGCCAGTTTTTGTAATAAGAACGTTACTGTAATTGAAATACCGTTCTTTATACAAAACTGAAAACTTAGTTCGGTACTATGTTGTCAGTTTTGTATTAGGAACTTTACCTTAGGCGGAATGAAATTCGAAATTGAATAATGGTTCGATGGTTTAAACCTGGCCCTGAAGATAAACCTTGTTTTGTAATAGGACGGCGACTTAACAAAATATTGTTGATAAAACTGACAAGGGAAAATGAGATCAACAATTAAACGTTTTAACGCGTGATTTTGAATAGGTTAAACCTCAACCCCCTTATTACAAAACAAGGTTTATCTTCAGACCCAGGTTTAAAACATGGAGCCATTATTGAATTTCGAACTTTATTCCGACTATGGTAAAGTTCCTAAACACAAAACTGACAACTTAGTACCGAACTAAGTTTTCAGTTTTGTATAAAGAACGGTATTTCAATCACTGTTACGTTCAGAATACAAAAACTGGCTCCATGGTTTAAGCCATGTCAAAATATAAATCTTGTTTTGTAATAAGGCGGCAATTGTTTATATTTTTTGTTCTGCTTCTTTATATAGACAACTTATCACCAAGTCAACTCAAAGTAAAGCCCCATTTACACGATGCAAGTTACATCGTTATATTAAAGAATAGACGGTGCCACTATTGTTGCTTCAACTTATGGTTTGCCACAGGCAATTAAATAACACCATGTAAAGGCTTCTAAATACCGGCGCGACGCGACACAAAGGCACCGCTCGTCCCGCGACACGCGGGGCCTTTGTGCCGCGTCGCGTCGCGCGACAAGTCGCGCCGGTATGTAGAAGCCTTAAATCAGGCATTGAATAGAATATAATAGAATACTCTTTATTGGCATGTTGGCCGACGCGGACGTGGATAGTTTTTCAGCCGTCATGCGCAAGAGGTGCGCATCTCTGCTACGCCGTGTCCGCGACAGCCCCAACACCATTCTCAGAACGTTGGCTGATAGGTGGGACTCTCCGATCTTGGGGCGGTGGGTACGACTGCATGCAGTCAAGTAGGCATTCCCCAGGATCGGCGTGCCTCACACAGCTTAGAAATATTTGTACTAACACTAGTTTACATACATATATGGAGCATGGCTCTGAAATAAACTATATATTATTATTATTATTATACCTTATAAGTTACAGATATACTTAATGTTGTTTTTTTTTATGAATCGAAAAGCAGTCTTTAAGTTGTCCATTACCAATTAAAATCTGCCAAAAAATCATTCTTTTAAGATGTCTGCGGTCGATACTGCCGTCGCAGTAGGTAAACGAGCAGGGAAATCAGGTTTTCCAGATGCGAAGTGATCCCAGGTGGAGAACGCAGCGGACAGAGCTCCTCCTGGACACTCGGTTTCGCTGACCTGGTTGTGTCCTATCAGTTTGTAGTCAGGACTGATCTTGCCTAGCTTTACTCCTTCCGCGATGAGAGCTTTCGTCGTTTCCAGCTGTTCTGTTGTTGGTTTTTGGTCTGGAAAGAAACAGAATATTGTATTACCTATTACGATGTGGATACAATTCGGTGCCCGATACTGATAACTAAGGCTATGTTCCGGTACGTGGTCGTTGAAAATGAGTAAATTGTTTGTAACGGGAATATTTAAATCCGCTGAATCTAAGTTTACTAAAAGTAGTGACATTTTAGACAGGACGCAGGCGATAGCTGACGATGTGATAAACATGTGTGATGATGATTTCTGCAAATAAATGTATTTTCTTTCTTGATCAGGAGGTCTGCTTCGATTATAAATCCGAAGTATCGCCCGAATGTTCGGCCATTTCCTGACTACGGCTGACTATGACTGACTACAGCGAAATAAAAGAAAAATAACGACAGTCACGAGATAAGTCAAAGTCAAAAATGTGACTTGAAGTCGGGTAAGGACTCAAAGTCAAAAAAGGAATCTTTGGAAGTCAAGAAACGGCCGAACATTCAGCAGGTACTACGGATTATCGCTTCGGAGTAGTCCCCAAGGAGTTAAAAAGGTACAACACCAACCAAAGGTCCTACAAAATTATGGGACAGCCTTTGCTTTCCTTTGTAGTACAGTCAATCGCGCATCAGCGGTAACACGTGTACTAGGAAAATAGCCCTTACAGCTACGACTTAGAGGCGTCAATGTAATTTTTTTACCATTATTGTGCGGTTGACTTTACGCCCAACTTTAGTTACCGTAAAACGGGGTGAATAGAAATGCAGGGGTGAATCGAGACGCAACTTTATAATGGATTTTAACGTTGAAATAATATTTTTGTTGCCAAAAAGGACTATAATATGTTACCTGTACTATTATGAACGATTAAGTGCCTTGGCAACAAACTATTGGTATTATTTCAAGGTTAAAATCTATTTTAAAGTTGCGTCTCGATTCATGATTCACCCCGTTTTAAGGTTACTAAAGTTGGGCGTAAAGTCAACCGCACAATAATGGTAAAAAAATTACATTGACGCCTCTAAGTCCCTGCAGTCCGGCCCTGTAAGGGCTATTTTCCTAGTACACGAGTTATTCACCCCGTTTTACCCGGTATTCCCTTTATCGCTTCAAGTGCACAAAGTTTATACTCTAGTATTAAAAATTATCTTAATATGAGTCAATGGTCAACGGAAGACCTCGTGGCTAAGTGTAATAACTGCCACGGGTCGATCCATCAGCTAGGTTAAGCTACGCTTCCCGGGCTTGGTCCGTGGATGGGTGACCATCTTTTAATACTGAGATTCCTCCGTGCCTCATAAAGCACGTTAAGCCGTTGGTCCCGGCTGTCATTCGTAGATCTTTGACAATCGTTAAGGGTCGTCAGTAGTCTGTGTGGTGTCGGACGTAATGAATAGCACCACCTTTTTCTTCCCGTGGGTGTTGTAAAAGGCGACTTAGGGACTTGTTAGAGAATGGGCAGCAGCGTTCTGTATGTATTTTAACACCATACTGCGATCGCCAACCCGTCTGCCAATCGTGGCGATTATGGCAAACCCCTCCCTTTGGGGAGAACTATGTCCAGCAGCAGGCCGAGCACGGGCGTGCCAAGACGTTTGTGACAAGACATGATAAGTTATGTCTTGTTTTTGTACTAGCATTTTAAGACAAAACGGTTTTATCGCTCAAACTGTGCTAAAATGTGTGACTCAACTCGTGTCACAGTAGGCCGTGCTCGCCACGCTGTGGACGTCTTTCGGCTGAAATGATGTATGGTGAAGGGTCGTCAGAAAACGAAAAAGTCTGACGACCAGTCGTACCAAGGGGTAAGACCCTGGTGGTATTACCCAGTCACTGTGTTGGGGGGGTCAGATAGGCAGTCGCTCCATGTAAAATACTGGTATTCAGCTGCGTCCGGTTAGACTGGAAGCAGACCCCAACATGGTTGGTTAAAAAGCCTAGGCAGATGATGATATACCTCTATGAGATTAAAAAAAATGTGTTTATTATCTTAAATCTATACAATTATGTTCATGAAGAAACCTTAGCAGTTTTTGTTAAAAGTTTGATGTCAAGCTCGATAGATGGCGTTGGCGTCGAAATAGCCCTCGCAATGGTTTCGTTACCGCGAGTTGGTTACGGTCTTGCAAGACACAATTCTGGTTTTATTTTCAACCCTATTTCCGCCTTATTACAAAACAAGATTTATATTGGACATGGCGTAAACCATGGAGCCAGTTTTTGTAATAAGAACGTAACAGTGATTGAAATACCGTTCTTTATACAAAACTGAAAACTTAGTTCGGTACTAAGTTGTCAGTTTTGTGTTTAGGAACTTTACCATAGTCGGAATAAAGTTCGAAATTCAATAATGGCTCCATGTTTTAAACCTGGGTCTCAAGATAAACCTTGTTTTGTAATAAGGGGTAACCCCCTTCACATTAAGTACAATAGTTCAAACTGTTACCTGGGGGCCTAAAATGGACGCTTTAGCAGAATCATAATATGATCTGCGTATAATTCATACATACCGCAATTCATCTGTTTGACAGCTGATATTTGACATTAGACTTCTATACAGCAATTAATAATTTGTGGACCATTTTACGAAACTCCATACAAACTGTCAAACAGATAAATTGCGGGATATGAATTGCACGCAGTTTCATATTATGATTCTGCCAAAGCGTCCATTTTAGGCCCCTAGCTCGGTAATAAACAATTAAGTTGCCGGGGCTTCCCAGAAAGTAATCCGAAGATACTTGTGATGGGATAAACTTCGCTCTTCCTCGATTAAATAACAAATGTTTCGTTGTGCTAATTAGGATAAGTTACACATTTTTTTTTTGTAAAACCACTAAAAAGAAAAATCAATAAATAAAAAATGAAAATCGTGTTTATGGCAGTGTGTGAAAACTAGAGTGTGTTTTGTATAAATGTGTGTTTATATACGTGTGTATGTGTGTGTGTAAGAGTGGGTGCGTGTGTGAGTGGGCGTGTGTATGTGTGAATTAGTGTGGAGGTGTGTTGGAGTGTGTGTGTATGAATAGGGGTGTGTTGGAGTGTGTGTTTGTGTGTGTGTGTGTCAGTATGCATGACGTTCAACCCAGAGTCGCAAGAATGTTTTCCACGGCATCATAATTAAGTGTGAAGAGCCATTCAGTCAATGTCTTCTTACACTCGTACAGCTGCATAGGGTAAATGTTAAGTATGCGATTTACTTTATTATAGACGCGTGGGGCTTGAGTTACATTTTGACTTTATGACTAGAGACTACTGTGATTTATAACTAGACTCTTATTAGTATAATAATAATATGCTTATTATATGCTTATTGCACGCCTCATAAGCGAAACGTTGAGGTTGTGCTCTACTCTCGACATTTCAAAAAAAGCAGTTTTCTCGAAATTGAAATCGTTTTTTTTTTTATATCGCACTTACAGCTATTAATACCAAGTCAAATAATTTGTCAGACACTTATAATTTAATAACAATTATTTTGCTTAACATAGTAAATAATAACATTAAAAATGATCTTTCCTGGACGTCCGTGTGTCTGTGTTTATAGATTGGTGTATGTGAGCGGGAAATTGGTCGAAAAAACGGACGGACGGACTTTCTCAATTAATATGAGCGTTCAATTCACTGTCGTTTAATTATTATTCATAAAAAAACTAATATACGACTGTTAATTTTTTTGTATATCTATTTATTATAGTATTTTTTCCCTCACCTTATAATTAGGGCACCACTAAACCATAGCAGTTTTTATTTTATTTTTTATTTAATTTTTTTGTATTTTTTATTATTATTTATAATTGTTTTTTATTTTATTTCATTTGATTAATTATCTTATTGTTAGCAGTAATAAGAAAAAAACGACGTGAACGTTATGAGGCGTGCACTTTTGATTTTCTTATTATATTATGCTTATTAGTATAATAACATGAGTCAATAATAATATTCATTTAATTCAGATAGGTAGGTATCCATAGAGTTAGTTATACACACTGAGAGTAAGATGTTAGTTTACAATAGGTACTTAAGTTAAATTATCACACTGTGTATGAGATCAATACAACAATTCTACAAGACAAACCCAATGCGAAAGCACCCGAGGTTACATTACATATACAGGGTTATTTTTAAAACGTCAATAACCACTTAAGGGGTCATTGTATTCATCATTATGAACAACTTTTACTATGGGACCAAACCTGAAATCGCGAAAAAAACATCAGCTGTTCCTTACATTTTAAAGAATTATTCGAACATAAATGTAGGGAACAGCTGGTTTTTTTTTCGCGATTTCAGTTTTGGTCCCATAGTAAAAGTTGTTAATAATGATGAGTACAATTACCACTTAAGAGGTTATTGACGTTTTAAAAATAACCCTGTATGCAAAGACCCCAGTGCTTCCGCATTGGACTATCAATACTTTCGTAAATTGCCCTCAGAATGCTGTTACCACTGTCACAGCCCCTACGCATCAGGGAGGCAGCTCTATTGCGCAAGATTGTGAAATAATCATCAGTACTAGTCTGAGTAAACATGCCTGATACACTACAGAACCGGGGCAACCGCAACAGCTCTCTGTAGGCATTATTGTTTTGCACACGGAGGATGTCATAGGTTCTTCGGGTTTAATTGACCCACAAGCTGCACGTGTAAAAGGACTTGCAGGCCAGGCCTTAATAAGTAGCACCTTTTTTTTTATTTTTTACAAATATTTGTTCCGTGCGGGAATCGAACCAGCGACACGCAGCGCAGCAGTCAATGGCTTAACTAACTGCGCCAACCGTGCCGTCCTTTACTTCTCTAGTACAACGTGCAAACCTGCGGGCAATGCATGTCCTTACCTCTCCAGTCTCCAATAAGACAGATGCCAATGCTATGTTTGTTGGCAATGGTAGCGTGGATGCCCAAAGTGTCCCAGCCGCGACCCTCGTACGCACCGCCCTCGCTGCCCACACAGAAACTAAAGCCAAAGAGAAATTCTGTGTTAATAACATAACTTATGTTTTTTTTGTAAAAAGTTTACACAAAATAAAAACCGTTTTTTTTAAACTAATATTTCAAGTGATTACACTACTGAAGGTCATCAAATTAATTTATTTTTGTTTTATCATGTTAAGGGTTAGCGCCCACGAGCAATTTTTTCGGCGATTTTTGTGTGAATGTATTTCTTTTTGACAAAAATCGCCGAAAAAATCACTCGTGGGCGGGCTAAGACATCGATACCACGTCTGCGGAGTTTCGCTAACTAATTTAATTTGACCCTGTATATGCAACTAGCAACTCTTCGCACTGATTTAACGACATTGACAAAACATTGAGATTTCTTTATTACATGTAAATTGAATATATTAATTTGAACAAATTTTCTACATGTCGGTGAAAACCGCATCAAAGTCCCTTGCGTAGTTTAAAGGACAACGCGGTTTAGTATAAGCGAAACCCGAAACGCGTGTCTAGAATTTTTATGTAAGGAATCTATGTGCCAAATTTCAAAACTGTATCATGAAAAACCACAAAGTTTGTCATAAGGTTGTTATGTGACCGGGTTGTCCGTACAAAAACATGCTAACGGCGCGGCGGTGGCGCCCCCGCGCCTCCAGGGTCGTCTTGCGCTCATTGATTAATTTGGCAATAGGTACCTAACCGTACAGCGATTGTATTGTAAGTAATTAATGGTAATAACATTTTCCATCACACTTAAATATTTTTGGGACAAAATATAACATGGTGTAAAAATTATTGAAATCCATTAAATTCCTTATTATGAACAAACTATACTTATATAGGTATTCAGGTTTCGCATATTACTAAAAATAATGTTGTATTTTTTTTGTTAACCTTAATTTCGTAAATGGCCGCAAAACTAAGTTTGATACGGTGCCAAGTTGCCAACGGTAAAAAAATGAGGATCTATGAACATTGAAGAAGTAAGGGGGCGAGTACCTACAGGTAATATGGATTGTAGCACCTGGTATTCGTTTTTTTTTTAATTTTAAGATTAAGTATGACATCACCACACTTATAAGATTCGTTTTTAAATTTAAACCTGCAAATCACCTTCCGTTTTTCGTCCACTCGAATTTAAAAATAGAATTAAATCGACTGAACATAATTTGGCTAATGTCAGTAACCGCTTTTTACCGACGGAACCGGATTTAGCGTATTAATGATATTTTTTTATAAATGTTTGGCATAAATAGTTGCAGCCGTGCCGGTGGTTCCCCTTTAATCGTTTTTGTTGTACTTGACATTTTTATAGTTGAAGTTTATTATTTTATAATTGACTAGCTTTCGCCCGCGGCTTCGCCCGCGTGGATGTCGAAAACAAAACAGCTTCTCTATCAGCAATATTCCCCCAAAACATTATACCATATCTTAGTTGGAACCAACGTAAGCGTGGTAAGCAAATAGGAGTGCAGTTTGATTTACAACTTTACGGAAGATAATAATAAAGATAGCATATAAATACCAACTTCGTTTTGTACATACTTGTTCAATATACATGTCCTCCATTTTCATTTGTTTATTTTTTCTACTGTTTTTGTTCATTAATAATAATTGATGTATACCAACTTTTGAGTTACTCGTATTCAAGGTACGCAGTAAAATTCTCCCGAAAATTTATTTACCCGATTATTTCTTATTTTATAAGTTATAACCAAATTATATACCGTAAACCAATCTTGGACCTGAAGAATAGAATTATTCACGTCGCCAAGGTTTTGTTACCGTCGGTCTATTTTAAAGATCAATGACGTGTCATCTGCAAACATCTCCGGTTGATTTTGAAGTAATTGGGGTAAATCGTTAATGTAAACTAAAAAGAGCGTTCCTCAAGGTTCGATATTGGGTCCATTCCGGACCCAATATCGAACCTTGAGGAACGCTCATTGCTTTTTGAGACCCCAAAGAGTTCACGCCGTTTACTTGAACCCTAACCTTTCTATCTTTCAGGTATGATCTAAGTAAATCAAGTGCTGTATTCCTAATCCCATAGTGCTTTAGTTTCAGCAGAAGTGTCTCATGGTAAACGCAATCGAAAGCCTTTGAGAGGTCACAAAAAATTCCAATGGCATCTTGGGCTTTCTCCCAGGCGTTAGAAATGTTCTTTATTAGGGTGACACCGGCGTCAGTGGTACAACGACCTTTAGTGAAACCGTACTGTTGTTCATGAAAGATGGAATTTTTATTGAAGTGACGTAACATTTGATTGAGCATCAACTTTTTAAACACCTTACTGAGAACTGGCAGAATTGACACGGGCCTATAATATTGTTGGGTTCTTTACTATCTCCGGATTTGAACAAAGGAACTACTTTAGTGTGTTTCATGAGATCCGGAAAGACTCCTTGGTCCACATTGGTGTTAAATATGAAAGCTAAATAGGGCGCAATGGTTTCGATGACAGATCTACAGACTTTTACAGACATGCCCCATAGATCTTCTGTTGAGTTAATTTTAGGATCTTTAAAAGTTTTTATAACAGCCTGCGGGTTTGTATGCTGAAACCTTAACTCCAAGGGGCATACCTTTACATTCTTTCTAAGTAAGGCAGCAGAAAGCGCCGGTGAGGAACTTAAAGTTTCGGTAGTTTTAAGGAGAATATTAGCAAAAAAGTTTTCAAATTCCTGAGCTATATCTACCTCTGAAGTGATGGGCCCATGTGCAGTCTCTAAATTAAATTCAGTATTACGCTGTTTTTTCCTACCTAATTCATTATTTATTATTTGCCAGGTAGTTTTTATTTTATCATCAGCTGATTTTATTTTATTGCTAATATAAAGAGGTTTAGCTATTTTGCACACACTTTTAAAAGTTTTAGAATATTTTGCAACATATTGATGAAAGGTTAAGGTTCAAAAACATTTTCCCTGCTTTTACGAATACCTGGAGTCGCCCAATCACTAAATACGAACTTTGAGTAAATACTTTTAGTCTTCAGTGGTAAAGTGTCATTAAATTACGTGTTTAATAGTGAAAAGAACTTTGCGTAGAACTCAAGAACTCATGGGTCACAAATATTATTAAATTAACTTAGAATTTATTACATTAACTAATTAATAAAAATTAATCCATCACCGGGCGCAGTTGGGTATTTGCAATTCTATGGTATACTTATAATTATAATTATAACTGTTAAAGAAGGTATAAACTGAAATAAAAAAGGCTTTCAACATAATTAAGAGTTGTCTTTGAAGATTTTTTTGAAGTATTAAATTATGTTTTGAGTTCCATCACCATAAGCACAAAAGACTTGAAAATATCATACTGTTTTTGTTTTGGAAAAAATATTTACGGTTTAAGATATACACTGCTTTAAAAACCACATTTTTGACCATTTTTAGAAATCTCCACCTTAAAGATTAGTTAAAAAAAAAAACCAGTCAAGAGCGAATCTGACTCGCGCACCGGGGGTTCCGTACGTATATATACAGGGTGTAAGGGACAGCCCTCCGCAGACTGATGGGGTGAATTCAGTATATCGTACTAAGATGACCGCTACATGAAATTATTTCAGGAACGTTATAGGAATCCAATGAACCTGATCTGTCGCGGCGGGGTGGATGGCCGCGCTCGCTGATTTCAGGCGTCGTTCGTTAGAGAATTTCAACATCCATTGCAGATTTTTTTATTTTAGCTGTGTTATTTACAATAATGGAGTACTGCGTACAGAGAATGTGATTTTACATTGAAATAAAGGAATAGTAACTGAAATTACGATAAAAAAAATTACAATTTTTCTGAGAAAATTTACAGTGGATTATGATTCAAAATAAGGAGCTGAATGCACTCTGTGAATTTGCGGAGGGCTGTCCCTTACAACCTGTATGATGTTGATGATTTTTGAAAAGCTGTGCTATTTAGAGACATCGTTTTATTTTTCCTGTAATCTTTACATAAACTTCTATAATAATTTCGGTTTTTTATCTATGCAAACTTCGGAGATAATTTTACATTTTTCATCAAAAGTCGGAAACTATGCTGCCTAAAAAAGAAAATATGTTTTAGAATGTGCAAATAGTGTCCTTTCATACGATACCCCGCATGACCTAGTAGCTCCACTTCAAATATTTAAGACCCCCTTTCAGTCCCTTTTGCAAAAATAGAGATATTTTTTTTAATTACTTCCTTGTTTGCAAAATAGTTGGGCAAACGTCATCTAAAACTATTCTAAATTTCAAGTTGATAGCATTAGTAGTTCTTGAGATATGGGTTCCTTTTTAACATTTTGGTACGGAACCCTAAAAATAAAAAATGACACACTTTATAATTTACTTTGGTTAGTATTTGCGCCAAGTTTCAGGTTTATTAACTCAAGGAATAAGATTTATTCCCCTTTTTCAGCCCTTAAAGGTTGAATTTCGAAAAATCCTTTCTAAGCGGATGCCTGCCTATAGTTTCCAACCATAAGCCCAACTATTAGTGATTTCAACTTAAAAAGAACTTTCATTAAAAATAAAATTTTATCCCTTTTTTCACCCCTTAAGGGTTGAAATTCTAACAACACCGCTGCATTAGCTTCCAACCATAACCCTAGATAATATATATAGTGTTTTTTACTTCGAAAATTAAGGACTTTTATACACAACTTCATCCCTCTTTTTAACCCTTCGGGGGTAGAATTATCAAAAACGCTGAGACACGTATAAATTAATTTTCAATCGTCAGCCTATACACCAAATTTGAAGATCCTAACTTCAAAACTGACGGACTTTCATATAAACTTCCATCCCCTATTTAACCCTCTTAGGGGTGGAATTTCGAAAAACCCTTTCTTAATGGATACCTACTCTTTACAAAGAACACACCCTTTAAATTCCATGTTTCTAGGATCAGCGGTTTAGGCTGTGCGTTGATATATCAGTCAGTCAGTCAGTCAGGACTTTGAATTTTATATATATAGATAGATGTGCATTCATTTACACATTTTAAATTATTATGAACAGTACACAGTAATGATACACGTGTCATGTGTGAAATACTTATACTCCATTCATTATCATCATCATTTCAGCCGAAAGACGCCCACTGCTGGAGATATAGGCCTCCCTCAAGCACCGCCACTTCGACCGGTTTTGTGCTTCTCGCATCCAGTGGATTCCTGCGGCCTTCGCAAGGTCATCGGTCCACCTTGTCGGAAGGCCTTCCAACGCTACGTCTTCTGGTACGCGGTCGCCATTCCAGGACCGTTCGGGCCCATACATTTCGAAATTAAATCAAAAATAAAATACGTTCTCACGGGTTTTTTTTCTGATATTTGAACCGTATTTTAGAAATTTTCTTGCGTACAATCCAAATTAGTGGTACCCAAACACCCTTTTCATAAAACGTGAAGACTATTATTCGATTCAGGGGTCTGTTTGAGTAATATTACGAAAACGGATCCCCGCAAATTTTTGTTAGAGTCAAGTATGATCCCCTGCCAGCTAAATGATTGTTTTTGGATATGTGAAAAAAATCTTGGCATTAGAATATACAGGGTGTTAAAGAAACTGCGTGCCATAGCTTAGGGGTAGGTTTAGTATCGATAAAGGAACCCAGAAAAAATAAATACAAAATAAAAACAAAAATAAAATTGCAAGATCAACCTAATTTAGTACCTACTAACTTCAAATAGCAATCGTTTAGAATTAAAATTATTTTATTTGACGGTCCTCAGCCCGTTAAAGTACGAAGACACTTATATATTTTTTTAAATGTTTAATTACCTACATGTTTTGTTTGCTTTTTTTTTCAATTTTTGTTTATTATTTTTCCTGGGTTCTTTTATCGATACTGAAACTACCCGAACCGAAATTAAAAGGAAAACTATCACAGTAGTACAAGTAGGCTTTAAAAGTTAACGAGTAATAGTTGACCAACTTACATTTGCAGTTGGAGAATTGACCGTGACCTATATCGATTTATGGGAGAATATGATCTTCAACTACAATGTTAGGTAAGTTTGTTTTTGCGCAACTACGGAATCCTTCATTGACTTGTAGTTCGACGCGACACCGGTAGAACAATTTCTGTGAAATATTCAAAGAAATTGTTCTACCGGTGTCGCGCCAGTATGTAAAAGTCTTAAAACGGAGATATATGCCAGTGACCTTGAGTAGTTAGCTTGCGTGTTCTCTACTGAGCTCACGCAACGTGTTGTACGTTCAGCCAGTAATAGGACTCGCCCATCAACGAGCGCTGTCCCCAATTTGACGCATTATTAATTTATTATAGACAAAACAAAAGGTATTTTATTAAAACGCGTATACTAAAATACCAACAATTAAATTGGTGAAGGTTTCAGAAAAATACGCTTGGTAGATTTTGAGCCATTCTCAGTTTTTTATCCGCGTTAGACAACTTTACAAATTAATTTCACTATGTAATATAAACATAATATGAAATATTCATTTAAATTAATTATTGAGAAAATGCTCTAATTTAACACATATTTTTTTTCAAATTGTTAACACTACTCGTTTAGACGTGATCTTCAGTATAAAATCATTAAAAGTTAGTTATCCTCGCCTTAACAGCCAGAATGTATCAGTGATGTCATTCTCTTTGAAATTTACTACCGTGTATGTAATATCGAAGTACATACACAGTAGGTATGTCTCGAGAACTTATCAGAAATACCTACAGGACTCTGTGGGGCGTGGTTTTCCGCGATGATGTCACATTTTATGCTCAGTGTTCAATTCTCATTCGTTGGTCTTTACTATTATATTTGATATGCATTATCTAATTGGTGTTTAGCAAAAAAATTGGGCTCCAATGTAATATGGTCACTAGTAATGATGACTGGTTGCCAGTTCATTTGCCTTTCAAGATGTACTTACATAAGAATCATTCATTAATTGTTTAGGATGCTGGTGGGGCTGCCCCGCTTCTGTAGTGCGTCGGGGATGTTCGCGGATGCGCATGTAGATTGTTTCTGCTGTTGTGCCATCTCACATGGGTTGCCACAACGGTGAGCCACTACCGTTTGTTTTTTTTTGTGAGGGGTCAGTTCTTACTAATATAAGTAGACTCAAAAATGATTACTTAGTAAGACCGACAACTTTTTTTTTTCAACTTTTCTGTTTTTTTTAAGTAAAAAAAAAAGAAAAAAAGGTTGTCAGTCTTACTAATCATTTTTGAGTCTAAGATACTTGATTAAAGATAATTCTATTCTATTCTATTTATATATACATAAACGATAAATAAATAAAATAGAAGTGTCTGTATGTAATAATGTCAATATAACAGCTTTTTCCTAAATGCTATATCTTACCTACCTACTTATAACTTAAACACAATTTTAACATTTTTGTCTGTCTGTTTGTTCCGGCTAATCTCCTAAACGGCTGGACCGATTTTGACGCGACTTACACTGGCAGATGGCATATAGCTGAAGTTAAAAGTGGCAGCAGCTAGTAAGGACTAAAGTTCTTCATAATTGGTTAAATTATAATCTACCCCAATAGACTAATTAGCAAATTAACATAACGTATAATTACGTGATAGATTACGTTATAACTAAGAATAGTATCGATTTGCACTTTTACACAATTCCGTAGCACTATATTAGGGTCTGATAATTAATAATCCGTTTGGTGCCGGACGTAAAGAATAGCACCATTCCATTTCTACCCGTGGGTGTCGTAAAACGCGACTAAGGGACATGCTAGAGAATAGGCAGCAGCGTTCTCTATGCATTTTAACACCATACTGCGATCGCCAACCCGCCTGCCAAGCGTGGCGATTATGGCAAACCCCCCCCCCCCCCTTGGGAGAGGCACGAAATGGTGATGATGAATTAATAAAAAAAACTGGGGCTTGTGGCTAAGTAATAACAGCCACTCGCGTCGATCGATCAGGCTAAGCTACGCTTGCCGCGGTTGGTCCCTGGATGGGTGACCATCTTTACATACCAAGACCCCTCTGTGCCTCGGAAAGCAGTATAAGCCGTTGGTCCCGGCTGTTATTTGCGGATCCCTCCATGTAAAGTACTGGTATTCAGTTGCATCCGGTTAGACTGGAAGCTGACCCCAGCAAAGTTGGGAAAAGGCTGGGCATATGATGATGAATTAATAAAAAAACACATTGTACATTTAGATATGTTAGACGTATAATAGCACAGCGTTGTTCTTGTTACTATTATTCATTCACTATTTACTTTTACAATTAATTTATCTAAAGTAACACAATAAGGCAGCAAAGGTGGCAGTAAGAAATTAGCTGGTAAAAGCTTCTAGCCTGCCTGTAATAGTACATTGTGATACAAGGTTGGAAAGTAAGTTATTGCAAACGAGCTGTCATTAACAAGCCCGAGCCGAAAGCACCCCCTGCTTTCGGCATTTTTTTAATGAAACGAGTTTGCAATAATCTACACAACCGTGTGTCACACGACGTTTTTCAGTACACTTGTGGGAAATAGTAAAAACAAATCAAACAATTTTATTAATTAAAATTTTTATAAAATGGCGCGTTTTTGCAACTGGACATATTTTTTTTACAATGAAAACAACAGCCTATACAGCCTATTCGATTTTTGACAAATGTTGATGTGAAAATAATTAAATTAAAACTGGTAATGAAATATATTAAAGAACCATATTAAAGACTTTTGAGAATTCAATGCTAAGACGTACGGACTCATTAATTTTTCCTCGTATAAAATCTATCCCATTATACTCTATGTATGAAAACTCCTTGCTGCTAAACTTTTTAAATTGACTTATAAATTTAAAACGCAACTGTAAAACTAATGATAGAGCTCGGAAACAAAAGTCACGACCGCGTAACAGAAAGATACCTATGCAAAAGATTTAATTTTTGAATCATAATTAGGGCCTCTGAAAGTACGCCATGTTTAACAACTGTATTGAAAAATAATATAATCTACAGAGAGAGACTATATTCAGAAGCTGAATGGTCGTAAAACGGGGTGAATAGGGATGCAGGGGTGAATTGGGATGCAACTTTAAAATGGATTTTAACCTTGAAATAATATAGTTTGTTGCCAACAAGCACACTTAATCGTTAATAAGTATAATACAGTTAACACATTATAGTCATTTAAAGCAAGTTTTGGCAACAAAAGATATCATTTCATCGTTAAAATCCATTTTAAAGTTGCATCCCGATTCACACCTGCATCCCTATTCACTCCATTTTACCCGGTAATCGGAAAACTTTTGAATTGTAGAAAAATAACCCGACAGGGTAAATCAAAAACCAAAAAAACTGTGTCAGAAACTCAGAATGCGTCATATGAATGGATACTCTCAAAACGATTTGCATTTAAAAAAGACGTCACATGGATTGCTATTAACATAATCTCAAATACCTCATTAAAGGTCAAAAAATCAAAATCAAAATATTTTATTTCACATAAACCTACATGGGCACTTATTAAACGTCAGAAGCTCTAGGTGCACGGTTCCAATTGGTCGTTTCCTATGGAGAAAAGCCGGCAAGAAACTCCACGGTTACTCTTTTACAAATAATGTCGCTAGTTATGTATAAAACCGCCACGGCACCAAAACTTGATCACGAGTGCGCTTGATTATATCAACAAATCAACGCGGGAGTCCCACAATCTTCGATGATGATTGATGACTCATTGTTATTTCAATTTGTCGTTTTGAACAGCTGTGGTGCTTCCCTAGCGTGACCTCTGATAGCTCAAAAGATAACAGTTTTATAAACAAAAGATTTAATTCACTTTGAAGAGTGGATAGCATAGTGCCCAGTTCAAGAGTATTGTGACCTTTGATGGGCGAGTACTGTGCGCAAAAGAATTTAGTGTGTATGTAAAATGTACTATCGGACATAATATGGACCTGTATAATTTTCTGTGTGCTTGATCTGAAATAAACATTTTCATTTCATTTCATTATATGTGTACTGTAGAATACTTAATTTAAGTTGCGGGTATACTTAGTTAATTTCACTCCGCGCATAACACTTTGTCACAAAACCAATTTTATCTCGTCTGCTCAACGTCCGTATGTCACTGCCGATCAGGGATCCAGCAGAATATCACCGTCAGGTATAACTGCCCGACACATGCTGAGCTGGACTCCCATTTAGTGCAACCTTGAGAGGCACACCGCAGATAATATTGATTAATGTCATAGTGTCACTATTTCATTAAGTATATATGTTCTTCTTTTTTTGCCTATCGTTTTTAGGGTTCCGTAGTAAACAAGGAACCCTTATAGTTTCGCCATGTCCGTCTGTCTGTCTGTCTGTCTGTCTGTCTGTCTGTCCGTCCGTCCGTCTGTCGCCAGCTTAGCTCAGAGACGCTTAGTCCTAGAAAGCTGTAATTTGGCATGGGTATACATATTAATCATGCCAAAAAAATGGTAAAATAAAATTATGAAAAACATTTTTTTTTAGGGTACCTTCACGTGAAATGGGGATCATATTTTTTTGTCTCGTCTATTCCATGGTGTGGGGTATCGTTGGATAGGCCGTTCAAAAATATTTGGGTTTGGCAAAACCATTTTTCAATTAAGGGATCCGTTTGCGTAATATTAAGCTTTAAAGTGCTAGTTTTTGTTAGAGTCAAGTGTCCCCCCCCCCTGCCAGCTAAATGGTTGGTTTTGGATATGTGAAAAAATTCATGGCAATATTATATATAACGAAATTAAAAGGAAAACTATCACAGCTAAGTAGGCTTCACAAGTTAACGAGTAATAGTCGACCAACTTAAATTTGCAGTTGGAGAATTGACCGTAACGTATATCAATGTATCGGAGAGCATGTTTTTCAACTACAATGTTAAGTTTGTTTTTGGGATAAATTAATCCCAACTACGGAACCCTTCATTGTGCGTGGTCCGACATGCACTTGGCCGGTTTTTGTTTTTTAATTCTTTAAGTTGTTATCTATTATTTTTTTGTGCTATTTTGTGTTGTGCTGTGTCTTTTGTGTGCACTGAATAATTGTTTTATCTATCTATCTATCTAAAATGGAGAATTATCAAATCTTCCATAAAGATTTAAATCGTCTGATTCCTGTATTCGTTTTAACACTCTGATAAACAGAATGACGTAGTGACTTGACTTGATTGTCATGGAAATGCCATTATTATTGTGTGAGCTCACTCTTCTCAATATGGACTTTTTCGCGACTTTATAGTCGCGTGGGTACGGTGTGGGCAAATTAACGATTTCAATCTTTGATCTGCCTCACTAGGGGGTGGCCCCTACCTAATCACAAAAAGTACTTTACAACCTAGTTGCGTAACACAGTTGGAATCGTTTGAATGATTTTAAAGTATATTGCTAATCCTGCTTCATATATTTATAATTGATTTTTTTTAAACGTTGCCTCGTACTACGAATTTCTCCTGAATCGTGGGTGCGTTTACAAACATTTAAACTCACATACACAAACAGCCAGCCCCGGAACAACTACTTGTAGGTCATACAAATATATGTTCCGTGCAGGAATCGAACCCGCGACACGCAGTGCAGGAGTCAATCGCTTTACCACTGCGCAAACCGTGCCGTCAATTTGTCTGCTCAGCAACGTAAATAAAGCAATGAATGTTGTTGAAAGTTGTCAAAATGAAACCCATTGCTACTGATAGTTTGTTACGCAATTACCCAACTGGTCCGGGTGAACTAAAAATAAAAAAAATCAAATCATTTATTTGCTTTAATATGGGTATAATGAGGTATTACATATAAAAAAATCTTTAAACCATATATATCCAACCTAAACAGGTGTAACTATTAAAATAGAAATATTTCATACATTATTCATTAATTTACGAATATTAATATTAAATTATTTATGAAATGTATTTTTTTTTTTTTTTTTTTATTATATCTCTCTCTAAGAGAGGAGGCCTGTGTCCCAGCAGTGGGAACAATATAGGATGATTATGTATGTATGTATGAATTATATAATTTTATTATTATTACTCAACTTAAAAATTCAATTACTTTTTATTATTATTTAATTTATTATTTAAATAATCAATAACTTTGTAATAGGCTTTATTAATGAAATTATCCAGAAAAGAACCGAAGTTACCGACATAGCTTGCAGAGTAAGCAAACTGAAGTGTCAGTGGGCTGGCCATGTTTGTCAAAGGACCGATGGCCGGTAGAGCAGACGAGTCCTGGAGTGGAGACCGCGTATCGGCAAGCGTAGTGTGGGACGCCCCGCCCCCCAGCTAGATGGACCGACGACCTTAAGAAGGTACTGGGTCAGACTGGATGCGGAAGGCGGAGAACAGGGTGTTGTGGCGCAGCCTGGGAGAGGCCTATGTCCAGCAGTGGACTGCGATATGCTGAGTTGATTGAGGCTTTATTGATCAGATAAGTCTTTAATTTATTTTTAAATTATGTAAAATTCTTTGCTTCTTTTATATTATTAGGTAATTTATTATATAAATATATTCTAGGGCCCATACAAAATGCCTAACTAACAAAAGTCTAGTTATAAATCTCCTACAGATACATCTTTATCATCATCTGCTTAGACTTTTCCCAACTACGTTGGGGTCGGCTTCCAGTCCAACCGGATGCAGCTGAATACCAGTATTTTACTGCCAATCTGACTTTCACCACCTAGTAACTGGTTAACACGATACCCCTTGGTAAGACTGTTTGTCAGACTTTCGGGCTTCTGACGACCCGTAACAACTGTCAAAGATCTACAAATAACAGCCGGGACTAACGGCTTAACGTGCTTTCCGAGGCACGGAGGGGTCTTGGTATGTAAAGATGGTCACCCATCTACGGACCAACCGCGGCAAGCGTAGCTTAACTTGATCGATCGACCCGTGCGGCTGTTATTATTTAGCCACAAGCCCATAGATTAGGGTTGCCATACGTCCCGGTACACCGGGACTTGTCCCGATTCGAAACGTCGTGCACCATCGTGTCCCGGTGTCCCGGTCAATAAGTCGTTTGTCCCGGTTTCGAAGTTAGGGCGTGTTTGTTTCACCACGAATTTCTTCGAACACACACACATCAAGCTATACATTTCCAGTTTAAGCTGATCTCGAATTGTGTAGGATTTCCGTACAATAAGAGGTCAGCGCATACTGGAAATGTATAGCTTGATGTGTAGCCGTGTGTACCTAACCAATCCGACGTGGGATGCCAAAAATTTTCGAGCTTGCTCTTGAACTTTACTTTCTCTTAATTCTAATACTTTTCTGCATTATTCGTCAAAGTAACATTTGCTTTTGAATGAATGGTCAAAAGAAAACCTAGCCTTTCCGAGGAGATAAAAATTTTAAGCTCGCTGTTGGAAAATCACTGTTATTTTAAGATACTTAGACTTGCGCTGGCTCCAACAATTTTAAATTTCAAAAACAAAATCTTGTCTTACAAAACCTTTGGCCTCGTTAAATATAGGAAAATTTATATGTTTTCCTCTATTTTTAACTGATGATGTTTAAGGAGACAGGAAATGTTTTTTATCAGAACTGAGTATTATAGAATAGACTTGAGCCTTGTAGGTACATGTACAAGTTATATAAGTATTTACCTACAGATATAAATAAAAGTTACTCATTGCACTTCCAACGTATTGGCTACATGATTGACATTTGTGTGGACACTCAACTGTTTTGCGATGTGTACACAATGGAAGTACATACGTATGTAGGTAATAGCCGGGACGGACTTCTTGGCGGGAAAGTGAAGCGTCATGTTCAGCAGTTTGTTTAATTTTCTAAAATTTGTGTTTAGCCGAATATTAATGTGTAATAATGGTGGATTATTAACCATTAAGTGTTTGTGAACGTGCATTAGTGTAGGCAAATGAAACAAAACAGTGCAACTTCGCTTCAAGTTCTCTCAAGAAGTCCGCGTGAGGACTCAGTAAAGTGCCACATCTTTACTGAAACTCAAGGGGAGTGGGCGGGGATATCATCATCATGCATTTATAATTCATTTCATCAATATTTTAAACAAGAACTAAAACTTGACATTGGCTAAATGCACAAACCGTGCGAAGCCAGAAGGACAAAAAAAAAAAAAAAAATAGCCGGGACTTATATGTTGTATAATACTCGTGTGAATGAGGGAGGACAACTTCAATCATTTGGCCTCGTTAAATATAGGAAAATTGATATTTTTTCCTCTATTTTTAACTTACCTACTTGAAGTCTGAAGAACAAGGATTAAGTTACTTATGCAAAATAATGCACATAATAGTGTGCATTATTTTGTAAGTTATTACGGAAATGAAGAAAACCGTCATCATAAAACATCACCGTGCTTCTAATTTCAAACTTCGTATTTCGTCAGTCGTCAGATTTCTATCAGTTGCCCTTTGCACTTGGTGCAGGCTGGACGCTCTCAATTGACTTGGGAGTATCTAAATTCCACGAGATTAGGATAGGACGTAGTTTTTTTTGTGAGTAATAGAAGAACGACAGATCTGAATATTACTATAAATATATTTTCCTAAAACAGTGTATTACTTGAGAAACAAAAAAAAAATCTTTTGCTGTAAAAAACTTACGCAACTCTTTAAAGCTAAAATGAAGCTGAAAATATACTTTTAAACTACTTATTAAATATTTTTTTATTTCAATTAGTTTTTGGTTTAGATTTTTTTTAAACTTTATCCAGATGAAAATTTATAAGATTTTAAAAAAAATGTATCTACTTGATTAAGCATTTATTTGTCTTTTCATCCGTATCATATTATTATTATAAAGGCGAAAGTTTGTGAGTGTGTGTGTTTGTTACTTTTTCACGCTCAAACGGCTGGACCAAATTTTGATAACATTTTGTATGGAGGTAGCTGACATCCTGGATCTATTATTATCCCGATATTCTTACGGTATCGAGACTTACGCGGGTAAAACCGCGGGGCGCAGCTAGTTTCTAATAAAAAGATGACGTCCGAAAAATGGTCTCTCTACACACAGTGCGCTGGGCAATTAATTATAGTTTAGTAACTACTGTTTATAGACTACGCTATGCAGTTGATAAATTGTCTATTAACAAGACATGGCAAAGCGCCCATCAGTCACACAGTAGGTAGGTACACTAGAGAAAGGTAAAATTTTGTTTTGTACGTTTCACATAGGTACTTCGTTGATATAAATACGGGGATGCACCTATTAAGTATTTATTCGTCATGATACATTTTAAGTTGTCCACAGAAATAGAATAATAAGTGGAACACAACCATGCATTGATGTATTAAATAGAAAGATATGGTACGCGCTCCTTGATGTGGATCGCATAAATTAGGGGAAAGGACACAATCGACCTACATAACTCCCGGTTTGCGGGGAATACTCGAATCGTAGTTTGTTTGCGAGTTGTTATGGGTACGTAACAGTGACATCACATCACATATTGCGATCTCGTTCCCACTATAGCCCGCGTAATATGTCTATCTATTTCGGTTGTCGAGCACATGATACACGACATCGGGTCCATTTAATATTTACGTGATGTTATAGAGTGGCCTAACTTCCTATTTAATACATCAATGACCACAACTATAGTATTAGGGAGTTTGTGCACTACCTCGTATTCGATTCGGCAGAGATCGCGTTCATAATGTGTTTCGGCATTTCATGAAAAAGTCATTCAATGGAACAAATCTAAGATATAGAGATGTATGAATGATTCTAATAATTATAATTCTGTGAATACATATCTGTTAAAGTTTGAATCATATTTTGGTCAAGATACAACTTGACACTGACCTGCAAATTGCAAAAAACGTGAGAGAATTTGATTTTCGTGGGCTGCAGCTGCATATTCACCTAGACATGTGAAACAATGTTTAGGCTGGCCACATACATACGGAATTCCGTTTCTCGAACGCACAGAGTTACCATACGAAATTTCTCCGATTCGAAATTCCGCGTGGTAGTCTGTACCAGGGTTGTTGCTGATGCATATTTTTTTCACATCAGCGGACGCTGATGCTGATGCCGATTTTTTATCATTGACATCAGCGGATGCTGATGCTGATTTTAATTATTTTCTTAAAAAAGCAGGGAAACAGTAGTGACCATTATGAATTTAAGTATACCTAAAAGTTGCAGTTTTCCTTTTTTTTTTCTTGTTTTTTCTTGGGTGGGAAATTATCAAATAACTTCTCCCGCTCTGGGCGGAGCGGGAGGGCGTGTCAGACTTTTACTGACTAAAACCCACCCGTATTCCTTCATTTGCCTATGTGCCAGGGCCACGATATCCCTTTCGGACAAACTCGCAACCCTGGCAGGCATTGGCCCTATCGGACCCCGTCAGTTGGTGCTGACAACTCTTTGAGGCACGCGTGGAATACAATGCGCCGTGGACCCGGGCCTGGTCCTTATCGGACGGTGAGCTACCCATCGCTCACCGTCCGCAGGCCCGCGCCTACGGTGGCCGGAAATCGGCTTGCGACTCCCGACGCCCGGGGCGTCTCCTGCGGCGACTAGGGGCGCGAGTGCGCGAACCTTGCCTCTCCCTCACGCGTTCCGCCTCCTCTTTCGCAAGCATTACTAATTCGCAGAAGGAGGTGACGGCCTCCCATGCACTCTCGCTCCGAACCATGGCCTAAACCAGGGCCGGACGCGAGAGATCGCCGCCGCCGATCACCTCCGTGAGGACACGGTGGTGCTCCGCCCAAGCTGGGCAGACCTCCTCCGTATGCTCCACCGTGTCCTCCGGGCGATCCACACAGTGGTGACACCCGGGCGTTTCCTCCCGCTTTATCCTGAACAGGAACCTCCCGAAACAACCATGTCCGGTGAGGACCTGCGTCAGGCGGAAGGTGAGGACGCCGTGGCGCTTCTGTAGCCACTCCTCAAAGAACTTATCGCCGCAATTGTGGCGTGCCCATGCACAGTTTTCCTTGGTATTGAAATAAAATATTATTTCAATAATTTTGTGAGTTATAATAGAAAATAGAACCAAACTAAGTACCTAGTTTAGTAATAAAGGCTTCTACGGGCTGGTGCGATATCGCGGGCGTGACAAGGGTCGCGCTGACTGTCGCACCCGCGATATCGCACCAGTTTGTAGGAGCTTTAATTAGTACTAAATTAGTTATTACGTACCTAGACTAATAGATACAGGTTATGTACATAACTCGCAAACGAAAACAACATGTGCTATAAGCCCCGCCCCCTTTGCAGTCATGTCACGACTCGAACTTCAGCATTACTATCAGCATCGATCAATGCAGATGCTGATTCTGACGATGAAAATGATGCTGAAGTTCCGCAGATTTGTACGTTTGGTCAGTAACGACGAGGTTTGTTTCTTTTTTAGCAAGACAAAGCAACAATACGATTTTCTGATTGCGATTGCAATCAGAAAATCGTCGTCAAAGTCCATATTCGCTGCCAGATCGTCTGGACTCGTGTGCCTGGCGTCTCTCAACTGATAATTGTTGTATCGAACGAAAATAAACGTATGTGTGTGATGTATAAACGGAATCTCAAATCTATATTTAATTATTTTTTTGTCTTTTCATTTAAGTAAGTACTAATCCTTAATTTTAGTTTCATTTTTACTTATTTAACACCTGCCAAACTGCAAAGAAATTTATCAGCAGTAGATTTTCGTGGATTTTGCACGAATCTTTACTTGACTAAACATGCTCCCCCTTATTACAAAACAAGGTTTATCTTCAGACCCAGGTTTAAAACATGGAGCCATTATTGAATTTCGAACTTTATTCCGACTATGGTAAAGTTCCTAAACACAAAACTGACAACTTAGTAACGAACTAAGTTTTCAGTTTTGTATAAAGAACGGCATTTCAATCACTGTTACGTTCTTATTACAAAAACTGGTTCCATGGTTTAAGCCATGTCCAAATATAAATCTCGTTTTGTAATAAGGCGGTAAAAATTTAATCAAAGTTCAAGCTAAAACTAAGACCATAGCTCTGTACGCAAAGACTTCGTATGTGAATACAAAGTAGCTACCCACACAACCATAGATTCTACAACCCATACTACTACACCCGCGGCACCAGCCAAAAACGCCATGAGACCATCCCACAGTAACTATTCAGTATAAGGTAAGCAAGCTTAGGGCCCGTTCCCACTTAGACGGACCGTCTGGTTTCTCGGTCCGTCCAAAGAGACGGATATGCCAGTGGCAGTACAATTTATATGACAATGTTCACATTTAGACGAATCACTCAATGTTCACATTTAGACAGACCACTTAGATGGTCCGTCTAAGTGGGAGCGGGCCCTTAGGGATTAGGATAGAACCCACGACATCAGCTGACCGAGGCGCCGATCGACCGCAGCAAATATGGACACATTAACAGATAATGTTTCCATAGGACACTTTTGAGATGATTTTTACATTTAACAAGATCGATTATTCCCTCAGGTAATTCAATAATGTATTTAGGTGTAATCCATCGTTTCGTACGTTTACCATAATAGTTATTTTGAAACGGAATTCCGCATGTATGTATCCAGCCTTAGTGAGATTTTTTCCATTTACAAAAATGGGAATGCCACACAACTGACACAGCGGACTTCTTGGCGGGAAAGTGAAGCGTCATGTTCAGCAGTTTGTTTAATTTTCCAAAATTTCTGTTTAGCCGAATATTAATGTGTAACGTGCATTAGTGTAGGCAAATGAAACAAAACAGTGCAACTTCGCTTCAAGTTCTCTCAAGAAGTCCGCGTGAGGTCTCAGTAAAGTGCCACATCTTTACTGAAACTCAAGGGGAGTGGGCGGGGATATCATCATCATGCATTTATAATTCATTTCATCAATACTTTACAAGAACTAAAACGTGACATTGGCTAAATGCACAAACCGTGCGAAGCCAGAAGGAAAACAAAAAAAAAAAAAAAAACTGACACAGCACACGTACACAGGTAATTGTGCTGTATGACTTTCCCATTTTTATACAGTACCTACTGTACCTATGTGTCTTTAGTTTGTGATACGCATAAATGGAGTAACGTAATTGCATAATTATATTGATGGGTTTACATAATATAGATTTGGGTGATTAGTTAAATTGGTTGATGTTTTTTGATTATTCATATTAAGGTGTAATTTATTCATTCTGCGCTGCTGAGGAAGTGAAACCGTTGAAAAAAAAACAAAAAGAAAAACAAACTCATGATGCGAAATAACATCCGGGTGATGTGAACCGCGATAGGGTTAGTTATCTCCTTGATAAGACTTATCATCTCTTGGCGTTGGTACTTCGTCATGAAGGCACGTGTAACCTTTTAAGAACACTACAGCGCCAAAATCTTTGGAAAAATGGACCCTAAAATAGCCCTCTCAGAACATTATTTTGTAAAAAGTATTAAACCACTAGCGCTTGGTTGATTTATGTTCCATTAGCAATTATTTTTGATTATAATTAGTTGCTGCATTAAAGACAGACTGCATTCAGAGTGGACAGTTAAATCCTGTGGCATTGGTCGCTGACGCATGTCCAAAATAATAAATATTTTACATTTTACTAACATAGCTATAAGTATCATTTACTTATAGCTATGTTAGTCGTCGTTAGTAGACTAATGCTTGGTCTGAAAAAAACATTTTCATTTCATTTCATTGGACCAATATGGTCCAAATGGTTGGGACAATCTGGTCCAAATGAGACCAAATATCACCCAGATTGGTCCAAATCATATTGAAATCGCATGATTGATTTTTGTTCCGTAATTTATTATAAAATGAATCAAATAAGTTGCGCATTTAGATCAATATAAGGTCTAAATGGTTGGGACTATCTGATCCAAATGAGACCAAATTTAATCCAGATGGTCCAAATGGTATCCAAATTGGTCAAAATTGTTTGCGAGTATTGTATGTGGTTGTGTACTTGTGTTCTCAAGTTTAAAGCCTTAAAAGTACACTTACTGGTAACCAATATCGCCCCAGCCTAGACTGTTATGGTATCTCTGCATTGACCGCATCTTGGCTGAACAGTCTTCCACCGTATAGCAGGCTGCTGGGATGTATGTGTGGTGGATCACCACGTACGGTACGGGTAACTTCAGAGGTTGAACTTCAGTAGTTGGCAGGCCAGCCCAATCGGATTTGCTGTAGAACGGGAAGGAGTGAGGACCTGAAATTAGAAGTAGGTTGTAAACACAGGTGTTACATTTCAATAGTTTGCTTAATTAATGGTGGCTTGATTAATGATTGATATGAATGAATTATGTGTCAATAATGAATCAACTATGCTAAGTGAATTTGAAGGCAGAGAAGTCTTTGTCATTTAGAATGACTACAAAAATATTTTAATTTAAACACTAAAAAAATACTTTGGGTGGTTTCACTCATAAACTTAACCCCGTTTAAAAAAGTCCTATCAGACAGTACTAAGACGACCTCCACCTCAAAATTAAAACAATAAAAAACCCACTTTTCCGCACAAATCTCGGTGACGCGTACGCATATAACGAACTCATTAAAACAAAAGACACTAACACTACAAATGACGTCATATTGTGCAAATTAAATTAATTAATACAATTTTACGATGTGATAAGTATTAGCGAGCTAGGCTGGTTGACCAGTGAGCTGCGTATGCGCAACCCGTTCTTTATATTGTGTGAGATACGTCTCGATCCCGCGGTACTTTCCCAACGGTTCACTGATAAGAGGTTGGTCATACGTATTTGTTGGCTATTGGAAACACACTTGAAACTTTTAGGAACTAGTAGTTCGGCGAATAAGTAGACCGCACGAACACAAACTTTTTTACAGCAATTAATAAACCACTAAAGTTATTTAAAACGGGATATTTACCATGTTTTAAAAAAAAATGGTAAATATCTAAAGATTTTTTTTAGGCCAGCTAGAAAAATGTACTAATAGGTTTTAATTGGTAAATAAATAAATAAATAATAAAAAGTTTATTGATTCATAAACAAGTGTTACAATCTTTAGGTATGACATAGGATCCCGCTCTAGGATACCCTGTGTCGCAGGATCCAATCTCTTAGATAGATAGATGATTTATTTGGGGCACACAAGCGACTTAGCACAACATACAAAAGGACGATTAAATTATAACTAATAACATGAATATTAAGAAATAGCTACAAGTGGGTGACGATGAGAATAATTGCCAGAGATAACGCTGCAGCCTAGTTTTGTGATGAGAAGGTGGTCTCAGGTGATCCATCAATCCCTACCTATTAGATAAAAGGCCGATTCCACTGGTAGAAATCAAAAAGTGAGCTATTTACTGCATTTTGAGGAGTTATTCTACTCATCATGGCAAAGATCCTCATCAGATCTTCACCAAATTTCTATGAGACCACTTTAAAGTTCCTTTAAAATAAAAAAAGACCCATCGAAATTGAATCTCATAAGGCGGAAATATTTTTGCCCCTTTTTGGAGGAAGTAGGTACGCCTCTAATAAAAATCCCCGACGTCAAAAAAAATCTACAAATTCGTAAAACCTGTATACCAAGTTATGTCCTAGATCGGTAGTACAATACGACCTGTAGATCGAGGAGTACCAACAAACTGATAGAGGAATGCAAATTTTGCCAGACTTGAAGCAGAGACGCTTCGGTCGCTCGGTCAATTAGGGACTCCAAATGTTTATTTATCAACAAAGTGAATCGGTGTTCGGAGAAAGAGTCAGGGGTATTGGTTGAATGAGGAAAATGTGAATAAGAATTTTAATCAGGGACGTCGCTTTCGTGATTTTATTGGCAGATTTTTTGAGAGTAAGAATAACCAGTTCCAAACAAAGAAAATTTAATATGGAATTATAACTACATAATATATAATTATATTTGTGTTGAGAAACGTGAGCTTTTTTATTGTTTTAATTTGAAGGTTGAGGTCATTTTGGTTTTGTCTTAATTATTGTTTTTGTGTGAATATTGTGTGCCTTAAATTGGGTCAAATGTAGGTACATTTATTTTCTTCCTTTTCTGACAATATTTTTGTAGTATAGTGTCTTGTATCATTCTAAATGACAAAGACCTTTTTGTCTTCAAATTCACGTACATACGAGTACTTGATTAATTTTTATTCATTTATGAATAATTTGTGAATTTATCTGCTAAGCATAGTGTATTTTAGCATTTCGCTTTAGTATGTTCATCCATCATTCATGATGTTTAGGCGATGGGACAAAGTAGTTTAAAATATAATATATTTATATATTCTACTTGGCTAAAGATATTGTTATAAATTAAAGTTGATATTCGTGTCTGTCAGTCAGCAAGTTGTTCTCCTAAACTGCGCAACGGATTTTGATGCGATTTTCACCATAATTTAGAGAATTTATTCCGAAAGGTTTTTATGTACAATGTGTTTATTAAACTTACATTTAATACGGATATCTTGATGTTTTGTCTAGTCGTAACAACCGAACGAAGCAGGGACGTGTCGCTATTGTAGTAGTTATTTTATCAATGTAATTTCTACATTAGACATTTGAGACTCGTATCTCTCTCAGTCTTTGCAGGTTTTATAGTGACTGATGACTCCCTTAGGCCCGTATTTCAAACTCAAACTCAAACTCAAAGCATTCATTTCAAATAAACCTATTACAGGCACTTTTGAATTGTCAAGGGGTCGGTCAGTCAGAGAGATGAAGCTCCCATTCCAAAGCGTAGTAGGTTCCTATGGAGAAGAACGGGCAAGAAACTCCACGGACACTCTTTTAAATCAAAATATTGTTACATAGTATTGGTTACATAATTTATGTTGAAATTATACATGTGAGAACAATGTAGAAAGACGTGCACGTTAAAAGCGTCCGTAATAAAAATATAAAAAAACAACTAAAATACTAAGTTAAAATAAGCCGTGGCAGCTAAGAAATTACCAGTCGCTACTGACGGCGCCCGTTCACGAACATGACGCATGGATCAGCACCATTTAGCTGAACCATTTTGAAGGGAACTTAATGATCCAACACATACGCCACCATCAGCTAGACATTTTAGTGAGCATGACACTCTCAGCCGCCATGGCACATTCAAGTCAATAAAAGACGTACTCAGAAAATGGTAGGTACATAGTGCTCACACATGTGCTATGCAATTATACAATACGTTACTCAGTACTCAATCATTACTTAAGAATAGATTCAAGCCATTGGATTGGTTGAAACTAATCTTAAGTAATGCTTGAGTACTGAGTACAGCTCTATAAATACGGGCCTTAAAGTCTAGACGGAGTTTTTAAGTGTTTATGGTTCATGGCTAAATAGGCATCTTGATGCGAGTAGCAGAACATGACGCGAGTCAGTTGAATTGAACTACTGCGGTTTCGCTGCTATGGTTTCGTGGTGGTGGAGTGCTACCAGCGTTAGTATACGATAGCTCTTAAAAAATTTACCAAAGTAATAAAGGAGGATTTAGTTCTTTGTCTTCCTCTATTTTGATCTAAATGTTTGATCTATTGTTCAGACGATTATAAGAAAAAAAAAAATACAGTGTTCAAGAAAACTTAGAGGTTAAATCATTAATAATTATAATAAAGTAATAAAAATTGCCTTTAATCCATGACATGCAAAAACTACATATTTCATTATTGATAATTATTAAAATTACTACAATACAATCTCCATCTCAATCGGTAAGGTAACTATTAGAATTTTATTCTCTAATTCATTATTATTCATAATTATAAATAGGTTAGTATTATGGGCTTTGTTTTTTGTATATATAGATATTTGTACGCCATATTATGGCAGGGTATGCTTTTTTTTCTGTTTGGGAATTTATCAAATTAACACTTAACTAACTAACACTTCACGAATAACTTCTCCCGCTCTGGGCGGAGCGGGACGCGTGTCAGACTTTTACTGACTAAAACCCACCCGTGTTCCTTCATTTGCCTGTGTGCCAGGGCCACGATATCCCTTTAGGACAAACTCGCAACCCGGAACCAATATTGTAACATCTATTGTACCATATCCTAACAAATAAACATTTTTGATTTGATTTTATAAAAATATCACTTTTTGATGAGTCATCAAAATAAGTAGGCACTTGTGTTGTTGGTTTTTCAGCTCTACAGGTTAAAATTAAATTAGCTAGAGAAACTCCACAGACGTTACAGGTATCGATATCTAAACATGGATAAAACAAAAAGGAAATTAATTTAAAGAATTTTTGTTGGGGCCATGGACCGCAGTTAGTGTAGTGAGTTGAAATATCTGTTGTTGTTTTGTGTGTATTTATAATAAGCACACCAACAGCATAGTCGCTTACAATTCAAAATTAAATAACATCCAAAAATTGGAACTTCAGTAACCATGCAAATAACAGGTATGCATGACATAAGCATATGAATATGAGAGACAAAAGAGAAAAATTAAAAGTGTGTCTAGAGACCTAAATCTAGAACACAAAAAAAAAGATACTAGCACTAGTATCATTATCTAAACACGATAAAACCAAAGAAAACAGATTTTACCTACTCATACTTCAAGTAACAACACTACCAACGGCCGTTGACCCCCAAAAACAATCCATCAAATATTTTTTTTATTTGAAGAAAGAAAGAAAGAGAAAAATATATTCATTGGGACTCACACAGGAGATAACAAATTAAACTAAAACACACTATGAGGAACATAAAAAACAAAAACAATAAAAAAAAACAAAGTAAAGTGAAAATAAAAACCAAGTCTTGTACGAGGCCAAAAGGCTCTAAGCTAAATCTCAGCATGATGCTGCGACAATTAAAAAAAGTCCCGCGTATTATGATAGGGCTCGAGATTGGAGGGGGATGCGCTAGTGTATTCCCGTTGTCCCCGTATGCCATATCCCCGTCACGGGGACAGCGGGACGTGATTAAATTTATGTCCCGTTGTCCCCATAACGTACGAAGAAAACGTTTTTTAAATCGAAACAGCTAGGTTAGGTTAGGTTGAACTGTGACCACATAACGCACGAGCCGAGCGAGCGAAGCGAGCGGTGCCGCGGCAGATGCCGGCGAGTGGCACAAACATATTTATGAATGTAAAATCAAACCACGGGGACAACGGGAAGTATTTTTAAATATTTATTTTAACTACCGCTGTCCCCGTAGGACGAGGACATGGCGTACGGGGACAACGGATGCGCTAAGGTAGCCCGCGAACTTCAAATTTTCTTACGTTTTTTGCAATTTGCAGGTCAGTAACAGGTTATAAATAAAATAAAAATAAAATAAAATATCTTTATTTCAGACCTAAGCAGTCCATACGTAGTTAGTGGTTAGTAACAAACTGTGCTTACATGCTATGTTATTGTTGTTAATACTTAATTCTATTTAACATAAACCTATACCTAATTCTACCCAGTGCCTTTGGATGGGGCAGTCCACTCTGCTAACAATCATTTTCAGGATGCCGTTCCGAGTGCTACGCAAACGTTGCAGTAGGGAAGCCGCTTTCTTACGCATAATGGCGTGAAAGCCATCCGTACGTGCTTCAGCAAACATTCCCGACGCACTGCAACGTCGCGGCAACCGCAACAGCATCCTGAAGGCGTTGTATTGCACGCGCAGGACGTTGTAGGCTCGGCCCGTTTATGACACCCATAGGCCGCTCGTGTTGAAGGACTGACAGAACGCTTTAAATAAACTGACTTTGACGTCTGCCGTGCAGCGAGCAAACCTACGGGCGAGCATATTGCTCCTCACCGCCAACGCCCTGCGCTCGCGTTCTATGTCCCCATCATCACGTAGGTCACTGGTGACAACATGACCCAAGTATTTAAATTGAGTTACCACATTCAGTTCAACGCCGTTGAGATATACTGGAGGTACACGACGGGGCTGTTGTTTAGGTGCCGTAAACACTAACACCTCACTTTTTTTAAATTGTATTTAAGGCCGTGCACCTCCGCATACGTCTCGCAGATCGTGAGAAGCTTCCTCAGTCCACTCATCGAGGGACTGAGCAACACCATGTCGTCCGCGTAACTTATGTTATTGACACATACACCGTCTATATGACAGCCGACATTTGTGTGCTGCTCAGTCGCTCGATGAGCTCATTTACATATAAATTAAATAACAGGGGGGAGCTTAACCCCCCCTGCCTTACACCGCATTCCATTCGATACTCATCCGACAGAGTACCGGCCCATCTCACCCGATTTGTCTGGTGAGCATACCAGTACCGGAGAAGCGCTGTGTACTCCACCGGCACACCCGTGCCCCTCAACTTGTCCCATAGCACATCATAGGAGACAAGGTCGAAAGCTTTCGACAGGTCAACGAAACACGCGTATACCGGCGTCCTCCTCATGGTGTAGTATAAGTTGATCTAAATATGATTCGCGGACGTAACAAATATGGCTTTACAGAATTAATATCATTAAAATCAGCAATACGCAATACTCTAAGTTCGTAGAATCCGATTCTGATTTTAATGGTAATAATTCTGTAAAGCCATATTTGTTACGTCCAGTTTCTATAAGGGTCTTCAGATTTGCGCGACTCAAAGGATTCCTAAGTTACTAATTTCCAGCTGTATGTCGATCAGCTTTTCAAAACTCGTATCTACTCTCCGTCTCCCAAAATACGGGTTTTCTATTGGCTGAGAATGTTATTTTACCATAGCTTCCGGTCTTACCAAAGTTACTAAACAGTTAGAATACCGATAGTACGGCAATAATAAAACCATGTTATACCTAACCTCATCATCATTCAGCCGAAAACGTCCACTACTGGACAAAAGTAGGCGCCTCCCAAGCATCGTCACAACTACCGCGGTCCAGCGCTTCCCATCTTCACTTTTCATCTTTATTTCTCCCCATAGGGCGCAAGCGTCAGGGTAGCAATACAACTCTCTAAGTTCATAGAATCCTATTGAATGACTATTTCAGGGCCGAATTTAAAGGTGTGGAGGCCCTGGGGCAACTAAATGATAAATGATTTATTTTCTGTAAGTAGGTTTGTACAAACACTTTTACACGTCAATAATATAAAAAAGAAAAAAAACTAGATGAGGTCGGCGTTTCGTATCTGACTATTCTGAGAAGAAAGGACGAAACAAACTCAAAGGTCACAGTCTCTTTTAAAGTCCAGACATAATCTTGGTCAGCTCATTGTGAAGACCTGTAGAACTAAGAAGTGGAGGTCCCAAAAATGTATTTAGAACAGCCAAAAAAAAGCAACTTAAAAAAGGTACCTTGTGAATGTGATTTTTTTTTTCTTTGATACACAATAAATCTGCCGCCTTTTCCCAACTACGTTGGGGTCGGCTTCCAGTCTAACCGGATCCAGCTGAATACCAGTATTTACATGGAGCGACCGCCTATCTGACCCCCACAATACGATACCCCTTGGTAAGACTAGGCAGGTTGTCAGACTTTTGGGATTTTTTTCTTTGATACACAAAGGATATAAAAAAAATCAAATTGTGGAGTTCTTTGTGGAGGCCCAGGGCTAGAGCCCCTGTTGCCCTGCCCTAAATCTGGCCCTGGACTATTTCATGAAATAGTCATTCAATAGGATTCTACGAAGAGAGTTAGTTGTATTGCTGATTCTAATGATTATAATTCTGTAAAGCCATATTTGTTACGACCGCGAATCATATTTAGATCAACATACAACGTGTTAATGACCTGCAAATTGCAAAAAATGTAAGAAAATTTGAATTTCGCGGGCTACCTTAGCGCATTACGTTTGGCGAAATATACAGACTGCTCATGGCCATTTTCCCGTTAGATGGCGCTGAATACATCATTTTTAGTTTATTTTGTTTTAGGTATAATTGGAACATTAGTAAGTCATAGAAGCAGTTTACGCGGTACTCTGACATTACACTTAATGAAATTGGTCATCATTTTGCCTCAAAATCCACCCAATTTGATACATAATCTGAAAATAACATCTGCCAGTTTGGTACAGTGCCGTTTACACAGACAGACGTGAGCAACGCTACTGTAGCGTAGATTAATATATAAGTAGTATCTAATTATAATAATTGTTTTAAACTTATAATATATAAATAAATAATTTTGTGTAACAGGACGGACAAACAAACCACGTTTGTTATGAGTGACCAAACCGGTCGGCCGCCTTCTTTTTTTTTTTTTTTTTGGTGGGAAATTATCAAATAACTTCTCCCGCTCTGGGCGGAGCGGAGGGCGTGTCAGAGTTTTACTGACTAAAATCCACCCGTATTCCTTAATTTGCCTCGCAACCCTGGCAGGCATTGGCCCTAGCGGACCCCGTCAGTTGCTGCTGACAACTCTTTGAGGCGCGCGTGGAATACAACGCGCCGTCGACCCGGGCCTGGTCCTTATCGGACGGTGAACTACCCATCGCTCACCGTCCGCAAGCCCGCGCCTACGGTGGCCGGAAATCGGCTTGCGACTCCCGACGCCCGGGGCGTCTCCTGCGGCGACTAGGGGCGTGAGGGCGCGAACCTTGCCTCTCCCTCACGCGTTCCACCTCCTCCTTCGCAAGCATTACTGCTTCGCAGAAGGAGGTGACGGCCTCCCATGCACTCTCGCTCCGAACCATGGCCCGAACCAGGGCCGGACGCGAGAGATCGCCGCCGCCGATCGCCTCCGTGAGGACACGGCGGTGCTTCAACCAAGCCGGGATAAAGCGGGAGGAAACCGGTCGGCCGCCTGACTTTACAAAGATTGACAACCAGGTGGCGTGCATTAAAAAAAGGCATTATTTTTACTATTCCTCGTATTTCGAACTACAACGACAAATATGTTATTGGACCGCAGTAAATATATACATTTATGTGGTCCGGTAAACCACATTTTGTGCACCTCAAGTGTACTGCCACAAAAAGTTGAACGCACTCCACTGCTCTGGGGAAGAACATGGCAATTACAGTTGTGGCCGAGATTGATTATATCCACACTTTACTGTACAATTTACATTATTTATTTATTTAAAGGTACGAGTTATGTATTAGGTATGTTGAAACTGTTTGTACTTCCCGTCACTTGTCCCTAAAGGTTCATTAGAAAACCAGCGTCAGTACCTAAGCATCTCTGTTAAAATGAACCTTTTTGACGCAGCCGTGAGACACACACTATTGTTGATATAACATTATTTTCACTTTTTAGGGTTCCGTAGTAAACAAGGAATCCTTATAGTTTCACCATGTCCGTCTGTCTGTCTGTCCGTCCGTCCGTCTGTCCCAGGCTTAGCTCAGTGACGCTAAGTCCTAGAAAGCTGTAATTTGGCGTGGATGTACATATTAAATACGCCAAGAAAGTCGTAAAATAAAACCATGAAAAACATTTTTTTTTAGGTTACCTCCCTTGCACGTAAAACGGGGATGATATTTTTTTTTCTCGTCTAATACATAGTGTGGGGTATCGTTGGATAGGCCGTTTAAAAATATTGTGTAATAAAGTGCTATTTTTTGTTAGAGTCAAGTGTCCCCCCCACGCCAGCTAAATGGTTAGTTTTGGATATGTGAACAAATTCATGGCAGTAGTATATATAACGAAATTAAAAGGAAAACTATCACAGCTAAGTAGGGTTTACAATTAACGAGTAATCGTCGACCAACTTAAATTTGCAGTTGAAGAATTGACCGTAACGTATATAGATGTATGGGAGAGCATGTTTTTCAACTACAATGTTAAGTTTGTTTTTGGGATGAATTCATCCTAACTACGGAACCCTTCATTGTGCGTGGTCCGACACGTACTTGGCCGTCCAAATAAATTTTATTCTTTCATTATTTCTTTCACTCGTACGACGTAGTACCTACCTATGGTCGGGTCCAAAACTGTTCAAGAAAAAAAAAAAAAAAAAAAATATGGATTAGAAAACGTACCTGTGGATGCCAATTTCTAGTGCCACCTTCAATTTTTTTGGTGCTTATCTAGGTTTGATTATTTAAATACTTAAACCTGGGTCGGGTCCAAAAACTGTTCAAGAAAAAAAAATATGGATTAGAAAACGTACCTGTGGATGCCAATTTGTAGTGCCACCTACAATTTTTTTGGTGCTTATCTAGGTTTGATTATTTAAATACTTAAACCTGCGGGCTAATAGCGTAACACACTATCACTAGGAATCGGTTTCAATTTGACAGTTCGACAACATTCATTGCGTTATTTACGTTGTTGAGCAGACAATAGGCGGACAATAGATAAATGAAGCAATGGATTAGCAATATACTTCAAAATCATTCCGATTGTGATTCAAACTGTGATGCAATTAGGGTGCCGAAATTGTAGCTCACCGTCCGATAAGGACCAGGCCCGGGTCGACGGCGCGTCGTATTCCACGCGCGCCTCAAAGAGTTGTCAGCACCAACTGACGGGGTCCGCTAGGGCCAATGCCTGCCAGGGTTGCGAGTTTGTCCGAAAGAGATATCGTGGCCCTGGCACACAGGCAAATGAAGGAATACGGGTGGGTTTTAGTCAGTAAAAGTCTGACACGCTCAGCCCACAGCGGGAGAAGTTATTTGATAATTTCCCACCCAAAAAAAAAAAAAAAAAAGGGTGCCGAAATTGTAACGTTTAATCACCTTAAACGTGTTTTTCATTTGACATTATAGGTAATTGAGGTTATTTCTTAAACGTCAATTTTCGTCGATGAGTTATTCAAACAATAATTGTTGGAGAAAGTGATGAGATATATAGAAGAAGGCTCAAAATTCACACATGTCCCTGTAAAGAGAAGTACCTACCTCGAAAAATTATAAAAATATAGCATACAACTTCCGATCGCCATCCTTACAGTCTAACATAATATACTATATCACAGAATTGCTATGAAAATAGAGTTTCATCATCAAACAACTGAGTAATTTTTTCTCACTTGTTCGACCGTCGAACATGGAACTAAAAACCGGCCAAGTGCGTGTCGGACCACGCCTAATGAAGGGTTCCGTAGTTCGGATGAATTTATCCCTAAAAAAAACTCAATATTGTTGTTGAAAAACATGATTGTGCTCCCATACGCCATAGTCAATTATCCAACTGAAAATGTCAGTTTCTAATCAAAACATTTTTTTATGTGATTAAACTACAAATTAACAATTTTCGGACTTTTTCCTTTACTTGTGCTGTGAGATCTTGCATTCTTGCCAAATTTCATGATTCTAGGTCAACGGGAAGTACCCTATAAGTTTTGATGTATGTGCGAGATATTGGCAATGTTTTTTTCGATGAGATTAAACTACTACAATTTTCGGACTTTTTCCTTTATTTGTGCTGTGAAACCTTGCTTCTTGCCAAATTTCATGATTCTAGGTCAACGCGAAGTACCCTATAGGTTTTGATGTATGTGCGAGAAATTCTCATTTTTTTTTTAGTGATGAAACTACAAATTTACAATTTTAGTACCTTTTCCTATACTTCTACTGTAAGACCTTGCTTCTTGCAAAATTACTAATAACAATAAGTCACCGCAAACAGCACCCGTTCACGAGCTTGGCGCAAAGATCAGATCATTATCTCCCTTGCCACATATTTTTAGGGAAGGAGGCAACCCGACCCCCGACGCTACCGCAAGCAGTGACATCTAAGGGAGCATGACAAACTTGCTGCGGGTTGCTCAGGCAAGAATAATATGATCAATAATTATCGAGGTCGCTAGCTAACCACATATTGCAATACAACTCATAAAAAAACATTGTAATGAGTAGATTATGTCAAAAAAACTCATAGCAGGTAAGCTAATTCTGGAGAGAGAGGTAAGTTTACGGCAGAGCCCAATATACCGCATGCAAAATATAATAATTGTGCATATTATGAGTTTAAGCAACGGTACAGAAGTTGTGGGGGTATTTAAAAAAAAAGTTAGAACATTTAAAACTTATTTTCGTAAAAAAAAAAAAAGGGTCAACAGGTGTCGCGGGAAGTCCCTTTCGCTACATATTATGTACCTATTAAATAACACAGGCACAAATTAAAAACGTTTGAGAATGACTACCTAAATGAAAAACCGGTAAGAGCTACCGGCTAGGGCTAAACGGTCTAGAGATTAGTCATACGTGCGTGTCAGTCAAAAACCGGCTAGAAGTCGACGAATACGAAAAACCGGTCAAGTGCGAGTCGGACTCGCGCACCAAGGGTTCCCTACTTATACATGATGTTGATGATTTCTGAAAAACTGTGCTATTTAGAGACATCGTGTTATTTTTCCTGTAATCTTTCCATAAACTTCTACCACATAGAATAATTTCAGACTTTTATCTATGCAAATTTCGGAGATAAGGGGTTTTTTTTTTTTAATCAAATGTCGGAAACTATGCTGCCTAAAAAAAATGTTTGAGAATTTGCAAACAGCGTTCTTTCACATGCCCTAGTAGCTCCACTTCAAATTTTTAAGACCCCCTTTCAGTCCCTTTTGCAAAAAAGATATTTTTTTTTTCATTTCCTTCTTGTTTGCAAAATAGTTGGGTAAACGTCATCTAAAAGGATTCTAATTTCCAAGTTGATAGCATTAGTAGTTCTTGAGATACCTAGGTGTGACAGACAGACAGACAATTAATTTAGTCTCACCATAAGGGTTCCTTTTTACCATTTTGGTACGAAACCCTAAAAACAAAGAAATTCTGTTAAGATCGCTTTTAGCGATAAGACCGCCCATTGTGTCACCCTATGTAAAATTTAAACATTTATATTTGTAACTTTCATGGTGTACAGACGCCAGCACATCAAGCTACTACAATCTGTCAAATTTCTTTAATAGATTTTCAACTTTATCTCTACAGCGTAAGATTAAAGTTTGGTTGGGAAAATTTGACAGTTTCGGGTAGCTTGACCTGCTGGCGTCTGTACATAATAAAGAGTATTCTATTCTATGTCTAGCAAAAGTGTCGTGATCGTGACGGTCATAATGTTACACTTTTTCGGTCTAGCTCTCATTCGCCGCCAATTGTGCAGAGTAACAAGTATTTAAATAGTCGGAACTGCGTCCTCCAATATCGGCTTCAGAGTGTCGTGATCGTGACGGTCATTATGTTACACTTTTTCGGTCTAGCTCTCATTCGCCAAGTGTGCAGAGTAACAGTATTTAAATAGTCCGAACTGCGTCCTCCCGCGATAATAATAATCATCCAGAGTTGGAAGAGGGGATTGTCTGCCCTCCGCCGACGCCCAGTGCGCCTGCTGCGGGCCGGGTGAGCGGACGAGATCTCCCGCTCCCTTTCCGCAGCCTCCTTCTGCGACACGACTGTTTCGCAGAAGGATACCACCGCGTCCCAGGACTCCTCGCTGCCGACCATCGACTCGACCATGGCCGGCAGCGATGGGTCACTGCCTACTCCTGAGATGAGGGCACGTCGTGGCTCCTCCCAAGCGGCACACTCTGCCAGCGTATGCCGCGCCGTGTCCTCCCGGCAGAGTTGATCCAGCCTGTCCCAACTTGTTGGGGGAGGCCCCAGCGACGCTCTAAGCCGAGGTTCGACGCGTGCAATCGCTTAGTATTTTAAGAAATTCGCCCCTGGCTGGAGCCTTTAAGCTAGCTTAACGTAGCAATAGGATAGCTTGGTTAAGTAGTCACGACCTCTCAAGGTCAATATCGCCGTAACCATGAAGGTTCGCGCGTATGGTGCTGAACGAAAAAAAATATCACAATTTCGGGGAGTACCTACAAAGTGACTCTCGGCTCGGCTTTGTTAAGGCTCCTGCTTACAGGCGCGACGCGATTCTAGTAGAACTATATCCATGAAGTTTTTATAGAAATTGTTCTAGTAGTGCATAAAGTTGAGTCGCGCTGTCTCGTCATGCCTGTCTGCGAGAGCCTTTAAAAAAGCCTTTTTACACAAGTAGGTACCTACTACTGGTAGGTATGTTCGGCAGACGCTATCTTTTCACGTGCTCACGTGCAGCACGAGCTCGTGCTGGCAATCAGACATGAGAGTAATTCGCGGAAATAGCTATTGATTATGTATACACAAATAGTATTTAGAGTAAATACTCTAAACCTAGGAGGTAACTAGGTAGGCGCACTTGTCTTTCAACGTGGAAAGTCAAGTGCGACAAGTGCGCGTGTGCAGAGTGTTTCTTTTACGTATCAATTTAATATTTTTTGTGAAAGGGTTTATTTAAAAAAAACCTTTTAAAAGATAAATCCGAAGTATCGGCCGAATGTTCGGCCATTTCCTGACTACGGCTAACTATGGCTAACGGTGTGAGAAAAAAAACGACTGTCCAAAAGATAAGTAAAAGTCAAAAACTTGAAGTCGGGTAAGGAGTTAAGGACTCAAAATCAAAAAAGGAAACTTTGAAAGTCAAGAAACGGCTGAATATTTCGGATTATCGCTTCAGGGTAGACCCAATACCGTAGGCGCGGTCTTGCGGACGGAGAGCGATAGGTAGCTCGCCGTCCGATAAGGACCAGGCCCGGGTCGACGGCGCGTTGTGTTCCACGCGCGCCTTAAAGAGATGTCAGCACCAACTGACGGGGTCCGTCAGGACCAATGCCTGCCAGGGTTGCGAGTTTGTCCGAAATGGATATCGTGGCCCTGGCACACAGGCAAATGAAGGAACACGGGTGGGTTTTAGTCAGTAAAAGTCTGACATGCCCTCCCGCTCCGCCTAGAGCGGGAGAAGTTATTTGATAATTTCCACCCAAAAAAAAAAAAGGTAGACCCAATGACGTATTATAAATAGACGCGTCATACACGAACATTAGTGCACTTAAAAACAGCGTAAGCCATGAATGTAGCTACATACTTGCGTACAATCATGCGCGAAGAAAAGGAAAGACCTATACCGATAACTGTTGTTAGAAAGACATGAACATACTTACATATTTAGTTACGTTACTAGCTGCTGCATGTTAATTGGCGCGTACGCGTCGGTCGCAGTAGTCAGAAAAAATGGCTGACTGGCTGCACAAGTACATAACAAAACAACGTTTTCTTATAATAAAAAAATACAATAAGTACTTATGCATGAAATGAGACGTTTTTCTGTACTCCCACAGTAGCAGTGTAATTTGTACATCGTGTATAGACACGGGAAGACATTTTCTTCACAAAGAATTGCTGAGAATTGCGAGTGATTGTGACGTGTAGCCGCGTTACTGGATGGCGCGCGACTAATTCCAAGTTGGCCAATTGCCTTGCTTTAACTTTGTCATTATTGAGCGCGGGTAACGCATCTAAAGGTAATATATGTATATTGGGATTGCGGTATAATAAATACATCATTGGGTAGACCCTCTGGTTTCATCACCATGTTTTTCTATCACCCATATCAGTGATAGTCAGTGATGCTCCTAGTGATCACTAGATCACTAGGGTTAGTCTTCAAAAAACCCTTAATGGACTGTCAATAAAATTCAAAGCTGTTGTATATTTGCCATTGTGTAACGGGATTCAGCTGATGTTCATATTTAAAATTTCAGTCAAAGTTAAAAAATATCGCAAAATTATTTGGTAACTGGATCGATTGTTATTAATTTACATTTAATTGTATGAAATTACTTAATACTAAATAGTTAATCATACTTACACGAGGTTTAACATGCTTTAAAGGATAGGTATTTGTACATCCTAAAGTTCGTTTTTTCAATTTTGAGTTTGACATTTGCACCTGTCAAATTAGTATCTGGGATTAAAAAACGAACTTTAATTAATAATCTGCGAAATTGACTTCGCTTGTTACCCTTTCACGCTCTAGACAAAATCAAACTGGTTGCTATTTTAATTGTGTTATTTTTATGACATTTATTTTACATTCTGTGATTTCCTATATTCACACACTGACTTATTATTTTTACTTTTACGATGTTTGTAAATATGTGAGCACCATGTATATCTCATAATTAAGTTATTTTTCATTGCTTAATGTTTAATTATTTTGACCTATTATGGTATAGTAACTTTATTCTAGGTGCATCGTCTTCACATATAATCATTATAATTAATGTACTCAAACAAAATATTGTACAACATTTTTAAAAGAGTAACGGTGGAGTTTCTTGCCCATTCTTCTCCATACGAAAATACCTTTTGGAAGGGGCAACTAGAATCAATTCTATTTACACTAGAGCTTACTATGTACAATAGAGCTAGGTACCATTTACCGGTCTTTCATTGACTTGAATGTGCCCTGGCGGCTGAGAGTATGTCATTGGCTGCACGATTACTGACAAATGCTTACCTACACTGATTGGACAGGTCCACTCAAATTTGTGTGGTTCTTTCCTCAAAACACCATTTCAGACGCGGATCTACATGGTCCTCACATGATCTGACCATGATTATGTCTGGATTTTAAAAGAGACCTGAGTTTGTTTTCGCCATTTCTTCTAAGGGGTAGTCAGATAGGAAATGTCGGCTACATCTAGATTATTTTTTTTTATTTTTTATATGACATGTAAAAGTGATTCTAATATCCTATTTACAGAATAAACGATTTCATTTCATTTCATGCTCACTCAGATGTCTCGCTGATGGTGGCGTGTGTGTTGGATCATTTAGCTCCCTTCAAAATGGTTGAGCTGAATGGTGCTGATCCACGCGTCATGTTCGTGAACGGGCGCTGTCAGTTGGGACTGGTCATCTCTTAGCTGCGACGGCTTATTTTTAATTAGGTACTTACCTAAGTATTTTAGTTTTGAATTGTTTTTTTTTGTTTTTAATCTTTATATCACGGACGCTTCTGACGTTTTGAATCGTTCTCACATGTATAATTTCAATATGAATGGTGTAACCAATACTTTGTATCAATATTTTAATTTAAAAGAGTGTCCGTGGAGTTCCTTGCCCGTTCTTCTTCATAGGAACCTACTATTTGGAATGGGCAACTAGCTTCATATTTGTAACTGACCGACTTCTTAACAATTCAAAAGTGCCTGTAAATGGTTTTTAATTGAAATAAATGCTTTGAGTTTTGAGTTTGAGTTTGATTTTTTTGTACATGTTGACGTTCAAAAGTGCCTCATACGTGCCTATTTGAAATAAATAATTCGACTTTGACTTGACGCTAAAACGGCTGAACGGATTTTGTTGAAATTTGGCACATGGATGGCCCGGGTTAGGACATAGAATAATTTTATCCCGATATTCCCACGGGATCGAGACGTATGCGGGTGAAACCGCGGGGCGCAGCTAGTTAATACAAAAAACAACAAAATATAACAAGTCATTTACTAAAACAATAAAAATCACAGTATTTTAAACGAACTGGTCCGAAATTAATATTTACAAAAAATTATATTTACAAATTTTATTAGTATAGTCGACTTCGTAACTGCTTTACCACCCCAAGGTTGATTGTCACTTGCACGTTATGAAACGACAAGGTCTATACAACATTAGTTTTTTTTTACACTAAACCCGAAAAGGGGTCATTGTAATCATCATTTTGAACAATTTTTTCTATGGGACCAACCTTGATATCACGAAAAATAAATCAGCTGTTCCATACATTTTGTCGACTTAAGTGAACACAAATGTATGGAACAGCTGATTTTTTTTTCGCGATTTTGTGGTTGGTCCCATAGGATTTTTTTTCAAAATGATGAGTACAATGACCCCTTTGCGGGTTTAGAAAAACCAATGTTGTATATGTGTCTATGTGACAGTTAGTTATTTTGAACCGTAATGAAGTTTCAATTTACTAGGAATTTATGTCAAAAGTGGTAAATAAATCAATATCGAGGACGCTTATACAGAAGTAGGCCTCCATCACAGTTTTCGTGTGCCTTAGGCCCATTTACACCACATAATATCTCTAAACACATACGAATTCAAATCATCATTCTGTCTCTCTCATCCTCAAACGATTAACAGAAACAGAACGCTGTTTTAAATACGTTTATCTAACGCTATAAACACATTAAACCTAGGGTTTCCTTAGACTGCGGTGGCCGCCACATAGCGGTCGCAATTTATCGTCCAATGACGTCACTGAAAAGTTATCATGTATGAAAGTAAGTTGGTGTGTTTCCCTAGAGAGCGTTTTTTGTCATCGTTATGTCAGTCCCCGCTGCCATCATTGATATGACAGCTGTCACTGCGGCCGTTAAGGGTCGGGGAATATTTATTTTTAGTAACGAAAATATGAATATTTTACAAAAAATCACCGATAAAGTTATAGATAATAGTCTGTTCATACAAAAAAAAAAATCATGAAAATATCTTAAGTAGTTTGAAATGAATATATAGTTTTTTATGCTTTATGGAGACATTCTGCCAGTTGCACGTAAGTCCATTAAATTTAATTCCCCATTATAAGTAATGCTGTCACTTTCTGATACGTTGCGTTAGATAAAGACCGCATTACTTTTAATGGGGAATTAAATGTAATTGACTTACGTGCAACAGGCGGATAGACTTTCTGAATTTCTTTCATAAAGTATTTTACTACAGTACTTATAGATTCACATATAAAATTTATGTGTATGCGTTCTAGTTTAACATACATTTTTTGCATAACTTACTTGCATGTTTTAACTAATTAATAAAATTTAATAAGGCGTAATAACAGATGTAAAAATCACTATATTCTATTCGCGTTAAGAAAATAGTGAGTCATCGATGTCCGCCGGCCTAACCCCGCCCCTTGACCAATCGGGTGCCAACAAATTAAAACACCTTTACCCTGCAGTTGCAGTGATGACTCACAATTTTCTTAGCGCGATAAAATCATATAACTGCCCCTTAAGCGGCGGCCACCGCTTCTCTAGGAAATCGTAGCTTTAGTGATTTGTGGGGCAAGCGGGCCTTAGTCCTCAATCTTTATGAGGGCGCGAAATGATCCCAGGTGGAGATTTCATTGTAGAGCGCTTGGCCCGGACATTCCGTTGCGGTGACCTGGCGATGGCCGATCAGCTTGTAGTCTGAACTGATGTAGCCTTGTTCCACTCCAGCGGCTATCAGATCCTTGAGGGACTTAATTTGAGTGTCTGGGGGAAGGTTTTCTGGGAAAAAAAAATGGAGAGATAGTTTAGTTTTTGAAAATATCAACCAACTATGTGGCAAAATACTATAGTTTAAGAATAGTTCCTCTTTGTAGAGAGACGTCTCTGTCACACCTATGCGAGAGTCTGTGGCTAAAGCCTGGTTTACACGGTGCGAAAAACTTTTAATGTACCATAAGTTAAAACTTATGGTACACCACAGACAATTAAAAGTGTCAATTGAATGACCAAAGAACGGGCCATAATCCAACACGCAGACTGTTGACAGTCTGCGTGTTGGATTATGGCCCATTCTCTCTCACAGAGAGGAGACCTGTGTCCCAACAGTGGGAACAGTATAGGCTGATAGGTCCCATAAGTTTAAGCAACAAGTTGCGGCACCATTTAAACAGTGTTTAGAATATGGAAGCCATTTGTTGCTTCAATTTTATTGTATACCATTTATCAACTTGAATTATGTAAATGGGGCTTAAAGCTCAATGTGTCATATTTCCGGTTTTATTATGATAGTTGTAGAAAATAATGTCAATTTATTTTGATTTTATTTGTCCTTGCGTGTCTGTGTCTACGTATTGGGAGTTTATTCATATCAATCTTACGGTTTTACCTCCATAGCAGCGTGTATTTTATTATTATTTATTTGTGGTACGAATAGACTGTCATACGCTAAGCGGTTAGACATGTCCATATTAGAAAAAAATAAAAGAAAAGGTTTTCTCATTAATGTATTAAATAGGAAGATAGGCCACTCTCTAACATCACGTAAATATTAAATGGACCCGATGTCGTGCGTCATGTGCTCGACAACCGAAATAGATAGACATATTACGCGGGCTATAGCGGGAACGAGATCGCAATAATTGTCACTGTTACGTACCCATAACAACTTGCAAACAAACTACGATTCGGGTATTCCCCGCAAACCGGGAGTAATGTAGGTCGATTGTGTCCTTTCCCCTAATTTATGCGGTCCGCATCGTGGAGCGCGTGCCATAACTTCCTATTTAATACATCAATGGGTTTTCTCATTAGATTTTATAAATTAGAATTGAATAGAATAGAATTATCTTCATTCAAGTGTCATATGACTTAAAAATTATTAGTAAGACTTAACTTAATATATTAGTAAGAACGGCAACCCATGTGCTGGCACAACAGCGACCCACGAAAACACAGTCTAGGCTACTTGAAATCATGTTTAGGATATAGAAATTAGGAAATTAAGTATGGAGTTAATGACTTGTTACGATAAAAAGTTTATCCGTTTATAGGTACCTACTTGAACTAATACAACATTAGTAAAAATCCAAAAAAAAAATCTGCTGTTCCCTACATTTGTGTTCACTTAAATCGACAAAATGTATGGAACAGCTGATTTTAATTTCGCGATTTCAAGGTTGGTCCCATAGAATTTTTTTTTCAAAATGATGAGTACAATGAACCCTTTTAGGGTTTAGTATAAACAAAAACTAATGTTGTACATGACAATCATCAAAAAATATAAGGAAAAATTTCGCTTTGTATTTCTTCGTTTCTGCCACTCATATCTGTCTGACAGTATATTTTAAAGTGTCAGCCAACACTCCGGAGTATTGTACAGTCAGGGAAATTAATTGTTAAGCAAATGGACACCCTCCGCCAAATTTCCGTGTAGTAGCCATTCCATACAACACTGTCAAAAAATGACAGTTGTGATTTGAGTAAAGTTGGCAGTATTTATTTTCTTTTTTTTCTCTCTTAGTAAATTTGAGACGAACGAAAGAGACTTACCTACAAAGTCACCAATCATACAAATGCCGATACTCTTCACGTTATATGACACTGCGTGTGCGCCGACTGCGTCCCAACCGCGGCCCTCATAAACTGAACCTTCCCCGCCTACTGCAAAGCTGTAAGAAAAGAAAACATACGTACCTACCCTTAACGCAATGTACTGAAATGTCTAAAATGGACGCTTTAGCAGAATCATATTATGATCTGCGTACAATTCATACATCCCGCAATTCATCTGTTTGACAGCTGATATTTGACATTAGACTTCAGTATAGCACTTAATAATTTGTGGACCATTTTACAAAACTCCATACAAACTGTCATGAATTGCGGGATATGAATTGCACGCAGTTTCATAACATGATTCTGCCAAAGCGTCCATTTTAGGCCCCCTGACTGTTTCGCGGTAAATGTTCTATCAATATCAACAAGTTTAGTATTTTTATTAAAACTAGTAATGATTTAAATAAATAATAAAGAATCAGCATTGCCATAAAACGTGGCTACCAGCCTTTTGGGTACTTTTCCTATTGACAGCGATGCGGACGAATTTTTTGATGCCCTATGATTATTTCCACTCATTTTTAGGGTTCCGTACCAAAATGGTAAAAGAAAGGAACCCTTATGGTGAGACTAAGTCTGTCTGTCTGTCTGTCTGTCACACCTGTATATCTCAAGAACTACTAATGCTATCAACTTGTTTAGAATAGTTTTAGATGACGTTTTCCCAACTATTTTGCAAACAAAAAGAAATTTAAAAAAATATCTCTTTTTTGCAAAAGGGACTGAAAGGATGTCTTAAAAATTTTAAGTGGGGCTACTGGATATGTGGGGTATCATATGAAAGAACGCTGTTTGCACATTCTCAACCATTTTTTTTGGCAGCATTGTTTCCGACTTTTGATGAAAAATTAAAAAAAAAATACCGTTCCCCCCCCCTCTTATCTCCGAAGTTTACATAGATAAAAATCTGAAATTATTCTATGTGATAGAAGTTTATGTAAAGATTACAGGAAAAATAAACGATGTCTCTAAATAGCACAGTTTTTCAGAAATCATTAACATCATATATACGTACGGAACCCTCGGTGCGCGAGTCCGACTCGCTCTTGACCGGTTTTTTTATATGAGTTCTTGTAAATATTATTTTTTTTTTTTATCTTGGGTCCCTGGGGTCCCTGGGGTCCCTTACCTTTGGCAGGCTTACGAGGGTCCGAAGCCAACTCGCAGAGGCCCGATACTCGTAGATGCTTTTAATGAAATGAGGCACCAAACGATGATTATCCCTGTTCGCACCGTGCTAACTAAGTGCACCCATGGGCGACCCCCGGTTGGTGTAGGACTATTGCATGATATGGAAACAAAGATATGGGTTGCTATGCCCCCTGCCAGACCATTAATACAAGTCTAATAATTTTTAAATTATGTAAATATATTCAAAATAAAGTGTATTGGTATTTATAAAAAAAAATAAAAATAATGTTGCCATTTACCATATGCCATTCTTATCCTTTCCAGATGGTATAAAAAACTTACAAAATATCCTACAAACATCCAAATATGGTGATGAAAATAAGTGAAATATTGAAGTGCCTCTCAAGAGTATTGTGTAAACTCACACGCAGAGTGCATGCGGTGAAAAACATGACACTCTCCCATCGTATCGTTAGAAGTACGTTCTATCAATTGACTTCAATTACAACTGTAGTTTATTAAACGATACTAGGTATAGGACGGTATCATCTGAGGACTGGCGATAAGAACACTTATTGTATGTATATCCGCATTAATATTAGCAAACTACTGCCGCTATCCTAACTACAATATATTATATTCCTATCAGTATTCTAACTAATATTATAAATGCGAAAGTAAGTTTGTTTGTTTGTTGTTACCTTTTCACGCCTAAACCACTGAACCGATCATCCTGAAATTTTGCATATACGTTGTCAGGTCTACAGAAACGGACATAGCAACACGCTCCTCATCTGGCTTTCAAAGTACTGATGATACCTAATATATTATCAGTTGCCATCTTCTTATAAGTACAGTTAATAGGCCGGCTTTTCATCCAAGTGTATTTTTAATTTTAGCGTCTCGTTGTTAGATAAAAGAACTCGTGTTTAAGACTCAGATATATGCCAGTGACCTTGAGTGATTAGCTTGCGTGTTCTGTACTGAGCTCACGCAACGCGTCGTACGTTCAGCCAGTAATAGGACTCGTCCATCAAGGAGCGCTGTCCCCAATTTGACGCATTATTAATTTATTATACACAAACCTAAAGGTATTTTAATAAAACGCGTATACTAAAATATCAATAATTAAATTATCTTTAAATTGGTGAAGGTTTCAGAAAAATACACTTGGTAGATTTTGCGCCATTCTCAGTTTTTTATCCGCATTAGACATAACTTTAAAAATTAATTTCACTATGTAATATAAGCATAATCTAAAATATTCATATATTAAATTATTGTGAAAATGCTCTAATTTAACATATTTTTTTTTCAAATCATTAACACTACTCCTTTAGATGTGATCTTCAGTATAAAATCATTACAAGTCTGTTATCGTTGCCTTAATGAAAATTGGCTGCTTGAGTATGTTGTAGCTTGTAACTCTGTATATCCCCAAAGGGCAGAATTGTGGGTTTTTATCCACAATTTTTCTACGACCATGAGAATTTAAATTGGCTTATCAGCTGAGAAGCCACAATAATCATACATGCATGACATGATTCTTGTGAGGTAAAGTAGCTTAGAGATATGATAATGTGTACTGACTTAAGAAACTGCATGTAAACTCACTTATTTTACTACAACCATGAGTATTTAAATTGGCTTATCAGCTGAGAAGCCACAATAATCATACATGACATGATTCTTGTGAGGTAAAGTAGCTTACAGATATGATAATGTGTACTGACTTAAGAAACTGCATGTAAACTCACTTTTTTTACTACGACCATGAGAATTTAAATTGGCTTATCAGCTGAGAAGCCACAATAATCATACATGACATGATTCTTGTGAGGTAAAGTAGCTTAGAGATATGATAATGTGTACTGACTTAAGAAACTGCATGTAAACTCACTTATTTTACTACAACCACGAGAATTTAAATTGGCTTATCAGCTGAGAAGCCACAATAATCATACATGACATGATTCTTGTGAGGTAAAGTAGCTTAGAGATATGATAATGTGTACTGACTTAAGAAACTGCATGTTAACTCACTTTTTTTATTACGACCATGAGAATTTAAATTGGCTTACCAGCTGAGAAGCCACAATAATCATACATGACATGATTCTTGTGAGGTAAAGTAGCTTATTAGAGATATGATAATGTGTACTGACATAAGAAATTGCATGTAAACTCACTTATATCCAATATCCTGCCACCCATTGTGGATTTGATGCATATCCTGCATAAGCCTCATATTGATCTTGCAGGCGTCATTGGTCTCGCAGTCCGGGGGTATGTAGCTGTGGTGCACGATGACGTATGGCACTGGCAGGTTCAAGTTCGTGACTCCGTTCGGGGGACGCGCGCCCCACATTTCTCGAGCCACGAAGTTGAAGGGGTAATCTGTTAAAAATACGTTTTTGTTAATGTACAGTCGGGGAATGTAACGGTTACGCAACTTATTGTTTTTGGCCTTAAGAGGGCGCAAACTGTGCTGCGCTTTTTTTTATCGGCCCACAGTTCACCTCTAGTTCCTGCCAGAGTTGCGAGCTTGTCTGAAAGGGAAATCGTGGCTCTGGCACACAGGCAATTGAAGGAACACGGGGGGTTTTAGTTAGTAAAAGTCTGACACTCCCTCACGCTCCGCCCAGAGCGGGAGAAGTTATTTTGATAATTTTCCCTCTAAAAAAAAAACGGTTCACGTGTAGTCTGGTGAAACTTCAGTCTGACTTCTCTATTCAACTCCATGATACAATCAATGACAAAAGTATACGTAAAATTAATGTTTTCGCTGCGGCAGCGGAAGTGAGAATGAGTGCGCGAATGAACCTACGTGATCGCTTTCACGAGTCCTACCTCTTCAAGTAAAATCAATGAGTGTATGCTCAAGAGTTCGCCGTTTGAGTGAATATTGTAAATGTTCACTCGTTTGAGTACACCGAAATGACGTTAAGCCTTGTACACACGGCTACACATTTCCAGTATAAGCTGGCTTCTCATTGTACGAAAATCCTACACAATGCGAGATTAGCCTAAACTGGATATGTATAGCTTGATGTGTCGCCGTGTGTACACCGGGGGAAAAGGGCCTTAGATTTGATTCGGCAGCAAATCCGACCAAATGATGTGATTAGGCTCTCGGCAAAGTTAAAGAAGGGTGGGGAATTTTGTTTAACATTGAACAAGTTATCGTTATGATAGCAGATTGATTGGGAATTGATTGATTGGTTGGGAATAGTCCCAACTAGTTTGGGGTCGGCTTCCAGAATAACCGGATCCAGCTGAATACCAGTATTTTACATGGAGCGACTGCCTATCTGACCTCCAAAACCCAGTAACTGAGTAATACGATACCCCTTGGTAAGACTGGTTGTCATACTTTCGGGGTTCTGACGACCCGTAACGGCTGTCAAAGATTCACGAATGACAGCCGGGACCAATGGCTTAACGTGCTTTCCGAGGCACGGAGGAGTCTCGGTATGTAAAGATGGTCACCCATCCACGGACCAACCCCGGCAAGCGTAGCTTAACCTGATGGATCGACCCGTGCGGCTACTACTCGTGCGGGTACTCTTAGCCACGAGCTCATAACAGATCAATAGGTATTTATCTTATAACACGAGGTGCCTATCTTCATTTTTAAAGGTTGCGGTTTTTCATAGATAAATGCACAAACTTACTGTAAGAACTCCGCATTTTACGGGATGATGGGAGAGCTGCAACACTGGCAAGCAAGCAGGCAAAGACAATGTAGACTAAACTGGCCATGGTTTCTGAAAATAAAATAAAAATAGATTAGAAAATAATATCATTTTGACAACGAATTTAAAATAATAATGGTGTTATCAAATTGTTAAAAACTAGTTCCTATTGTGCCCAGTCAACCTTCTTAATTCAAATGACTATGTATATCCGTAACAGATTAAAATAAATCAATCGTTTTTTTTTAGAATCTTGTCTTTCGTATAATTTGATTTGAATTACGAACTTTAAAGACCTCACAAGTTGTTCACGGATTCGCGCCAAAACTTGTATTGTTATCGGTGGGAATCCAAACTGTTCAATGAAGCTACGAATGTAAGTTTAAGTTTATATACGAGTAGGTAGTAGAACTCACAAATTCCCCGAACTTAAATTATTCTTGATGACAACTAAGGACCTCTGCTATGCCTATTATGAACATATATGAATTATTGTATGAAATCATTTAAACTCAGGTTAAACCCCTTTATAATGACCATTATATTTACCAGAAATTAGTGAAAAATCAGAGCAGTGGTGGCCCAGTGGTAACGACCGTGACTTACGAGTTGTAGGTTCGAACCCCGACAGGCGCTTTACTTTGTGAAAATTATTTCATCACCACTGCTCACAAAACGGTAAAGGAAAACATCGTGAGGAAACTGGCATGTCCTAGAACCAAAAATTCGAAGACATGTGACATCTACCAATTCGCACTGGACACGCGGGCCTAGTGCGAATTGGTAGATGTCACATGTTGAGTTGGTTGAATATGGACCACTCCCTCTCACAGAGAGGAGGCCTGTGTCCCAGCAGTGGGAACATTATAGGGTGAATATGACAGAAAAATAAAAAAAACCGGCCAAGTGCTAGTCGGACTCGCGCACGAAGTGTTCCGTACCATTATCTATAAAAACGGCAAAAAAATCACGTTTGTTGTATAAGAGCCCCCCTTAAATATTTTTTTTATTTTAATTTAATTATTTATTTTTAAAGTGAATATATAACTAAAGATTCTGTGAATATTTCAAGCGTCTACCTGTTGCCGTTATCAATATCGAGCAAAAACGAGCAAAAAAATCATGTTTGTTGTATGGAAGCCCCCTTAAATATTTATTTTATTCTGTTTTTTTAGTATTTGTTGTTATAGCGGCAAAATAAATACATCATCTGCGAAAATTATATACAGCCTGGTGACATACGGACAGACAGACAGACATAGACAGGCGGCGCGGCGGCGCGCGATGGAGCCTTAGTAATAGGGTTCCCATTTTACCCTTTAGGTACGGAACCCTAAAAAAACCAGCCGAAAAACGTTCACTGGACATAGGCCATAGATATATTTACAGAATTATAATCATTTAAGTATTTTTTTTTTTTTTTTAATAGGTCACAAGTCTGTATTTTAGATTTGTTCCATTGAATTGCTTTTTCATGCAATCATGACATTGGGGAATAAATCTAACTTAGGCACAAATGTATTGCAGGTACAGAAGGCTATACATTTCCAGTATAAGCTGATCTCGCATTGTATAGGATTTCCGTACAATGAGAGGTCAGCATAAACTGGAAATGTATAGCTTGATGTGTAGCCGTGTGTACACTGACCTGCAAATTGCATAAAACGTAAGAAAATACGAATTTCGCGGACTACAGCTGCGGATTCATCTTAAATCCGAAGAAAAAGCAACGATTGAGTTATGAAATAGGGAAAAGAGTGCAAGGCAGAGTAGAAGGATGTTTTGGCGCTTGGATGACATTGACAGGGGGGCGTTGTTGGTGAACATTTAATTTTTCAAAACACTTTTTTTTTTATCTCGGCAAAGATGCGTCTTTACGGCGCCGTGTTAGGAATATTTTAGGAATATTTAAATAATGTTTATAAATAGAATACCATGATTATTTACATCAAAAAAACGTTTATGAACATATTAACATTTATTTGTGTTCTAACCTCAAAAATATTTGAATTTTCTATTTTTCATATTAAGCTGTTTATCGGCTTTATACCTTTGCTTCTCCTTCAACCTGGCGAAAGCAAAGCGCGGAAAAATAAGAAAATTAAATCATAGATTCTTAATAATTCATGACAAAAAAATATTTTTCGTTATTTTATTATATTTCTTCAAAAGTGTATTGAAAAACGTCGTTTGATACACGTGGACATTTTTGTTATTGCAGTTCTCGGCTCAAAAACAACCTCGCCTACGGTTCGGGTGTTAATTCCGCCTCGAATGCAATAACAAACATTCTCCACTCGTATCAAAATGTACTATTGTGAAATAGTTTTGAAAAAACAAGATGGCGGCATTCGTTCCGATCTTTGCCACGCGCCAAACTATCCTCGTAGTCTCGTAGATATAATTTTCACTGTATTTTCATTTCAGGGGGGTTGTTGGTGAACATTTAATTTTGTGAAATAGTTATGAAAAAACAAGATGGCGGCATTCGTTCCGATCTTTGCCACGCGCCAAAATAACTTCGTGGTGTCGTAGATATAATTTTGACTGTATTTTCATTGCCATTGAATCAAGCACACTTATGACCACGTGCTAATTGTAACCTTAAAACGCAATCAAGGATAGGTAGATAACGTACTTATCTATAATAGGAATATTCACAAATACACTGCTATCTAATCTAATAGTTGAAAATTTGTAAAATTGAAGAGGGACACGGAAAATTAACTTAGCCCATCAAAGTACAGGATGAGTCAAATGGGTGAGTGCGTAAAGGAAAGCGGGTTTCGGGTATTTTTCCAATATGTTACGTTACACAATGATATTAATATGTCAATGGTTTTTAGGGTTCCGTACCAAAATGGTAAAAAGGAACCCTTATGGTGAGACTAAAGCGCAGGCCACACAGCCAGCTAGCGGGCGGGCGGGCGAACATCGTTTCACCTCTTTACATACTTCGGTTCACACCGCGAGCTAACGAATAACTTGAAACGATGTTCGCCCGCCTAGCCCGCCCGCCCGCTAGCTGGCGGTGTGGCCTGCGCTTAAGTCTGTCTGTCTGTCACACCTGGATATCTCAAGAACTACTAATGCTATCAACTTTAAATTTAGAATAGTTTTAGATGACGTTTGCCCAACTATTTTGCAAACAAGAAACTTTAAAAAAATATATCTTTTTTGCAAAAGGGACTGAAAGGGGGTCTTAAAATTTTGAAGTGGGGCTACTAGGGCATGTGGGGTATCATATGAAAGAACGCAGTTTGCACATTCTCAAACATTTTTTTTTGGCAGCATAGTTTCCGACTTTTGATGTAAAATTTAAAAAAAAAAAACGGCCACCCCCCCCTTATCTCCGAAGTTTGCAAAGATAAAAATCTGAAATTATTCTTTGTGATAGAAGTTTATGTAAAGATTACAGGAAAAATAAGACGATGTCTCTAAATAGCACAGTTTTTCAGAAATCATCAACATCATATTATATACGTACGGAACCCTCGGTGCGCGAGTCTGACTCGCACTTGACCGGTTTTTCGTATTCGGTGACATCTAGCTGGTTTTTGACTGACACGCACGTATGACTAATCTGCGTGTAGAACGGAATCTCCTCGGAAAACACGTTAAAAGCCGTCTACGTCCTGGCTGTCATTCGTGGATCTTTGACAGCCAGTCTGACAACCAGCACCTCCATTGCGTAACAAACTTTCAATAACAGTCCGAAGGATTTTGAAGGAAATTGTTAATCCAATGCTTCATAATATGTTTGAAAAATTCGTTTGCTCCACAACGTAAATGACGTAATGAATGTTGTTGAACTGTCGAAATGAAAGGCATTGCTATTATAAGTGTTCTACACAATTAACGCGCAGTCTTACCAAGGGATATGGTGTTACCCATAGTATCTGGGTTGTGGAGGTCAGATAGGCAAACTCAAAGCATTTATTACAATTAAACCGGTACTATGAAATAATGAGGTTATTTTTTGGGCCAGGGTTGATAAAAATCATGACTTTAAAAAAAGTCAGGTTTTTTGTTGTTTAAATCGGATTTGATTTGATTTAAATCAATCTTTTTTTATTTTGATCTAAAAACTGAGCACTAAAACTAATTATTTAATTAGTTACCAAGACCTAATCAGTTCGTACCTACAGTTTTTATAACAAACTCAACTCAAACTCAAAGCATTTATTTCAATTAAACCAATTACAGGCACTTTTTAATCGTCAAAGAGTCGGTCAGTTAGTCAGATAGTTGAAGGTAGTGCCTAAGTGTATTCCCGTTGTCCCCGTTTGCCATATCCCCGTCACGGGGACAGCGGAACGTGATTAAATTTATTCCCCGTTGTCCCCTTATCGTACGAAGTAAACCTTTTTTAAATCGAAACAGCTAGGTTTGGTTAGGTTAGAACTGTGACCACACAACGCACGAGCCGAGCGAGCGTAGCGAGCGGTGCCGCGGCAGCGGCAACATATTTTTGAATGTAAAACCAAACCACGGGGACCGTTGTCCCCGTGGTTTGGTTTTACATTCAAAAATATCATATAAATCTAAGTATTTTTAAATATTTTATTGAAGTACCGCTGTCCCCGTAGGGCACGACACGGCGTACGGGGACAACGGGAATACACGGTTGCCTATACCAACAATTCGTCGCCAACACCGCAAAGGGGCGAACCTCAAATAAGAAAATTTTACAGGAGAGCCAAAATACGTTTTTTTTCTCCCGATGATGCGCTTATTTTGATGATTTAAAAAAAGAATATTATAATAATAAACAAAATCAAATGGAATCAAACAGGACTACAAAATGAATACAAACATAACACTTTACAATGCCAAGTTTTCCGAGGAAAAGCCGAGACAAAATATACGCCTTTTCGTCGCGCCTCTTTATCACCAAGACATACCGTTTATCTAATATTCTCTTAGAGTTACGTTTCGATGCATTATGATAAATGCGTTATTTTAAATTTAAAAAAACCGGCCAAGTGCGACTCGGACTCGCGCAGGAAGGGTTCCGTACCATTATCTATAAAAATGGCAAAAAAATCACGTTTGTTGTATGGGAGCCCCCTTTAAATAGTTGTTTTATTTTAATTTAATTACTTATTTTTAAAGTGAATATATATAACTAAATATTCTGTGAATATTTCAAGCATCTACCTGTTGCCGTTATAAATATAGAGCAAAAACGAGCAAAAAAAATCACGTTTGTTGTATGGGAGCCCCCTTTAAATAGTTGTTTTATTTTAATTTAATTATTTATTTTTAAAGTGAATATATATAACTAAATATTCTGTGAATATTTCAAGCATCTACCTGTTGCTGTTATAAATATAGAGCAAAAACGAGCAAAAAAAATCACGTTTGTTGTATGGGAGCCCCCTTTAAATAGTTGTTTTATTTTAATTTAATTATTTATTTTTAAAGTGAATATATATAACTAAATATTCTGTGAATATTTCAAGCATCTACCTGTTGCCGATATAAATATAGAGCAAAAACGAGCAAAAAAAATCACGTTTGTTGTATGGGAGCCCCCTTAAATATTTATTTTATTCTGTTTTTTTGTATTTGTTGTTATAGCGGCAACAGAAATACAGGATCTGTGAAAATTTCAACTGTCTAACTATAACGGTTCATGAGATACAGCCTGGTGACAGACGGACAGACAGACAGACGGCGGAGCCTTAGTAATAGGGTTCCCATTTTACCCTTTGGGTACGGTAACACTATACTCCATACAAACAAAAATATTTATTCTAAGTTATTATAATGAGATCACAAACTTGTTGACTTATTCATATTTTTAAAACACCAAATTAACATCAAATAAAAACAATTTGGTATTTCAAACAGTTTCATATAAATCGTTAATCTAGACAAAGGTAATAATTAGATGATATGAGCAGCTTGGAGCAAAGAATCTTAAAGTTATAGTTGGCAGATGTGTAACGTTATTAATGCAGTAAGGCAGAGCAGGGAGCCTAAAATGGACTCTTTGGCAGAATCATGCGTGCAATTCATACAGCCCGCTATTCATCTGTTTGACAGCTGCTATTTAACATTAGACTTCACTATATTCATTCTTTTTGTGGACCATTTTACGAAACTCCATACACAACTGTCAAACAGATGAATTGCGGGATATGAATTCTACGCAGATCATAATAATATATGATTCTGCAAAAGCGTCCATTTTAGGCCCCCAGAAGCGACTCTCGAGTTTTTATTTTGCCCTGCACATCCAACCGTATACAAACTTATTGACTTAGAACCTGCAACGTCATGTTCATGAAGGAACATAGATACAACGGTAGCAATTTCTGAAGACCCGCGTCCACTTTCTGTTTCAGGCCAAGTGAAGCAATAACAATCTCGATTTGCTATATTGTAAATTGGGAAGATATACACTGAAAGCTGTCTTTTATAAAATATTGTTCCTTCTTTTGTAATGGGTAAGAACATGTGCATCTTTTGTTGCAAATCAAAAGATGCACAAACTACTTAGTTGGGGGTTTTCTGCAGAAGCTTCTTGCTTGTCTGTGTCTTTAACTTGGCGAACAGTTTACTTTTCCGTAGTACGTTTAACATAATTTTAAATTTGATTTAGTCTCAGGTAAGCCATCGTGATAAGCAGCACAAAGACTATTATTGGTCTTTTTTTGGTCTAGGGCTTTCTGCATTACTCGCGAGATGTCGCCGCGATACGGCGAACTTCGAGCTTCGCCTTTTTGTGAAATTTCCCGAGAACTGATTTCGAGATACGCCGTCAATCTTTTTTTGTTTCTATTAGTCTTAGAGCTTTGCCCTTTTGTGACGACATAGAGCTCGATAAATGGAGCATTTTTGTATACTTAACTAATTTTTGACCGTTTGTATGATAGCCCCTTTGCGGTATTGGCGACGAATTGTCAACATGTCATGCCTTATTGTTCTTCTCCATAGAGATGGAGAAGAATGGGCAAGGGACTCCAAGGCCACTCTTTTAAATCAATATACTAAACAATGCTGGGTACATTATTCTTGTTGCTTCTATATGTGAGAGCAATGTAAAAAAAACGGCCAGTCGGACCACGCACAATGAAGGGTTCCGTAGTTGAGGTGAATTTAACCCAAGAGCAAACTTAACATTGTAGATGAAAGACATGTTCCCGCATGCATTCCAACTGCAAATGTAAGTTTGCACACACAATATTGAGTGATTTACCATGTTATTTTAAGACCATAGACTTCTTATAAGTTTTTCTGTATATACAATATTAGTTTTAATATATGCGAAACCCGAAACACGTGTCCAGTATTTTTATGTAAATAATCTATGTACAAAATTTCAAAACTGTATCATGAAAAATCACAAAGTTATAAGGTTGTTATTTTACCGGGTTGTCCGTACAAAAACAAGGTTACGGTGCCCCCGCGCCTCCAGGGTAGTCTTGCGCTTATTGATAATAATTGGGCAGTAGGTACCTACCTAACCGTACGGCGATTGTATTGTGAGTAATTAAATGGTGATAACACTTTCCATCACGCTTAGATATTTTTGGGACAAAATATAACATGGTGTAAAAATTATTGAAATTCATTCAGTTCCTTATTCTGAACAAATTATATTTAGGTTTCGCTTATACTAAAAATAATGTAGTACCTAAATAACCAATTTCAGTTTTTTTTTTTTTTTTGTTTAGTCGTTTCGGAGATAAAGGAGAGGGAATGATCAATTTTCATCTACTTATTTTCTTAAATAACATTAAAAATATTTATTTTAAAATTATTTAAAAAAGTTATCTGAAATTCTTACAAGCAAACCATTTCATTTGATTTGTCGTACGGAACCATTTGCAAAACTTTTTTTTTAATTTTCTATTTTGCCCCCAAAAGTGAGGGTCCCCATATTCAAAATGTATTTAAGTATTTACGTTACACGGCTGTGGTCACAGAAATTTATATGTATACCAACTTTCAACTTAATCGGTCCAGTAGATTCGGGGCAAATCGACTGTGATGTGACTAGAGTTAAGGCTTCTACATACCAGCGCGACTTGTCGCGCGACGCGACACGGCACAAAGGCCTCGCGCGTCGCGGGACGAGCGGTGCCTTTGTGTCGCGTCGCGTCGCGCGACAAGTCGCCCCGGTATGTAGAAGCCTTTAGGCTCTATGCTTTATGAAAACACCTCAAAGCAGTCACTTAAATAAATGTTGTGAAAAATGTACCTTCTACTGAAAAACCTGCCGTGATAAACCCATTTTAGAACTATTATATTTAGGTATAGACTCTAGAATGCACGCGCGGCTACTAAAAGTACGGGAGAAGAACCAACACTTAAAAAATGTTCATGTTGTTAATTTGTATAATTTTGGACACTATGGCAATCATTTTGGACATGTTGTATTTTCGTTGTAGTCACTGTTTATTATGTACTACTATGAATTGTAATCAATTAAAATAATAGTGTTTGAATTATTTATACTTTTGAAAAAAAAAATTTTGAAAAAATCCCAAGATAACAAACAAATAGATAGCAAATTTTTATATGAACTCTTTAAATGTAAACTTATCATAAAATACTGAAATCAGATATAAAATATATAAAAAATTGTACTCAACAAAGAAAGGTTTTTCCAAAGAAACAAACACAAACAGACTTACCTATTAAAACAATTAAATTCAATAAAAAAAATCACTAAATTAATTTTGACAAAACACTGAACGACTGTGATCTATCAATTAAACACTGTAGTATTTATATGAACAGTAGTACTTATGTATGTATTGGTGATAATCGGAGTCACACAAGATAAGTACCTAATTCGGTGATACTCCTATCAGCTGTGATTTGTCACGTAATAATATTTGTTGTTTATTATTAAATGAGACTTAGGCCGAGTATGAACCTTTAGTATGTACTAGCTTCTGCCCGCGATTTCATTCGCGTGAAATATCTTATTCCCCCGACCCACCGCACTGCATCGCATCGTCCGCCCGCGCTATTACTTCGTTTTCAGTTCACGTTCTTTCTGACTTTTTGTTCAGCTCCTAGGGGTCGTAGCGTGATGTTAAACAGCTTGTAACCTTCCTCAAGGATTAGGCTATCAAATGCAAATATATTTTTGAAGTAAAACTTCTTTATGAACGCTTGATTTGGGGAATGAAATCAAATCAAAAGTCATTTATTCAAACTAGGCTGAGAATCAGAACTTTTCGAACGTCAAAAATTACATGAGACAGTCCCCCAAAAACGCCCACCCTTCACCACTTCCTAGTGCTTTAGCTGGGAAGAAGAAGTGGCGCAACAAACTCCCCAGCAGCACAGCTGTCTGTTCAGATTTAAAACTTGAATCTATACAATAAAATGTAAAATAATTTGCATTACGCAACACAAAACATTAAATTAAATTATTTACCTTAAGTTAGCTAGCACACGTCACTATACCAAAAAAAAATCGTCGAAAACTATACTGAAGCAGAAATAACGTAAACAGAACGTACCTAAATAAAAGCCTCCAGGCATAATGGGCTTGCCCGCTTAAATAAAGCTACAGCTGTAACTTGAAGTCACAAATGATAAAATAAAGCACTATCGAAGTAAAATAAAAAACAGTTATTTATTAATAACACTAACGAAACCATGGTCAGCAAGACGACCAGTCAACACAAGCAGCACCCGTTCACGAGCATAATGCAAAGATCAGCCATCACCCCTGGCCATATTTGAGGGAAGGAGGCAACCCGACCCCCGACGCTACCGCAAGCAGTGACATCTAAGGGAGCATGACGAATTTGCTGCCGGTTGATCAGGAATAATAAGATGAATTGTCGAGGTCGCTAGGTAATCAATTATTGCAATACAACTCATAAAAAAACATTGTAATGAGTACAAATATATTTTAGATTTAGCAAAAACACTAATCTTTTTAAATAATTTTGAATAACTTTTGACATACTCTAGAAATGGAGTAAGTATCAAACCTGTATTTTTTTTAAACTATATAACTGAGTAAGGTGGTGAATGCGTGACGAGAGCGTTACGGAAGCGAGCGAACGGAAGTTGAGAGGGAGATATATTATTATAATATGTAAGTGAAGATAGATAGAGAGAGAGTTACGTTTCGTACATCGTCGACCTAATTCTAATAAAGCGTAAGTCAAAATTTGGCCTACCAACGGTTGATAAGGCGTTAGTCCGATTTTGTTCAATTTAAAGTGCTTTAAGTAAATATAACCTTAAAATTATAAAGCTGATTTGATTAGTCATATTTTCGGTAGAACATTAACTTTATGTCTTATAAGAACTTCATAGAAACAAAACGTTTTATTTCGCGTCCTAAATAGTTGCCAATTTTGACTTACGCCATATTAGAATTAGGTCGATATTACTGTAGGGGCAAGAGAGAGAGGAGCGACCATATTTTTTTTTTTAAAGCGGAGATTTCTGAAAAAGGTCAAAAATGTGGTTGTTTAAAGCAGCGGATCTCTTAAACCGTAAATAAATTTTCCAAAACAAAAACAGTATTATATTTTGAAGTCTTTTGTGCATAAGGTGATGGAACTCAAAACATAATTTTATACATCAAAAAAATCTTCAAAGACAAGTCTTAATTATTTTTAAAAGCAGTTTGTCCCTTCGTTAACAGTTATAATTATAATTAAAAGTATACCATAAAATTGCAAATGCAAACTGCATCCGGTGATGGATTAATTTTTATTAATTATTTCCTATCTAATTTTATACGATTTTATTTGCATTTTTACGCCATACGTTGTGTCATCGCGCATCTCTTTCTTTTGTATGCAATCTGTCAGTGATAGCGGTTTACCTGTTGTAAATGGTAAACGAATACGTCTTAATGCGTCTAGTATTTCCAGAGATTCGCGCGTTCAAACAGACAAACTCTTCAGCTTATTTATATAATATATAAATAAGCTGAAGAGTTTTTCTGTATATTAATTTAACTCTGTATATTATACAGAGTTAAATTAAATAAACTAGCAAAACTCTGGAGACGGATGTACAGATTGGTCGATAGGTATATGAAATGAAAAATATTTGATGATTTTTTGGGGGGTCAACGACCGCTGCTAGTGTTGTTACTTGAAGTATGAGTTGACAAAATCTGTTTTCTTTTGTTTTACTGTGTCTGTGAAGTTTACACAACAAAAAACAAATGTTTCAAGGGACTAAGCAAACTGGACTGCATCCATGACCCCACAAAAATATACACACGCACATATATAAACTCACGCCTTCTTCCCATGGGGGTAGGCAGAAACTATAGAACGCCACCTGCTACGCTCCTTACATACTCCTTTTGCTTCGCCTACGTTCATACATCTAGTCATACACGCACGCCGGTTGCGAGTACTACGCACCTGTCATTTCTGAAGAACATCACCAATTAGGTGACTATGTGTCACACGAATGATAATCTAAGGGTTCCGTTTTTATCTTTAGAGGTACGAGACCCTAAAAAGGGCATTTTGTTCACAGTGCATGAGTGAGAATTGAGTGTGATGATTAGGTAGGTATCTACTTTGTGGTGTTCGAAGTGGACTTTAGTCAACATCCTTACATCAGAACCTACAGCAATACTGATAACCTATTTCTTAGAATATCACATGTTATTATAATAGTCAATAACAGTAAACAATGGTTTGTTAGGGGACTCACAGAAGTGTCATGACCTGACACTAATTGGTTCATTGAATAAGGGACTTATATTGTGACAAATAATAATATCTATTCAATGAAATAAGTGATGATATATGTCATTCCATTCAATTTATAGGTGAATTACATGAATTTTGCCTACAACCTACTGTTAACGACTGAGCTGGCAACACCAAGTAGGCATCCACCGAGTATGACGTATCATGCAGTGAGAAACAAATACAATGCCTTAACATGGTTGGAATCGCGCCACAACATCAACTTTAAGTCATTTGTGGTACGAATCCCAACCGATCATCTACAGACCTGCTTGAAAGTGGACTTTTGGCCGAAAGGTGTCGTATATCGAAGTTTCCGAGGACGGTTCCGCGACACCACGCAGCGAAACACGACGCACACAACGTGTGTTTAGTTCTAGTTTAATTTGGTTTTAGAATATGTAGAATATGTATTAGTTTATTATTGTTATAAAATCTAATTTTGTGTATTTTATCTACGGGCCTTAGATGCCTGACAATAAAATGATTATTATTATTAACAGGCAACTAAGTTCTAGAACCTACCTATTGTTAACATCTACAAAATCCTGTACACTTAGTTTGCAATAAAGAATTTGAATTTGAGAGTTAGGCCAACGATTCGTGGCACAAAGAAATGGCGGCAAAATTAAAAACTAAAAAAAAAAAAATTAAGTAAATTTAAAATTTAATAACGACAACAGGTAAACCGCTGTCACTGTCAGATTGTATAGAAAAGAAAGAGATGCGCGATGACACAACATATGGCGTAAAAATGCAAATAAAATCGTATAAAATTAGATAGTATCTAATTAATACAAAATAATCCATCACCGGATGCAGTTTGACATTTGCAATTGGTAGGTCGCCACTTCAACCACATTAGCTCTAGGCTTTATAATAATATAAATAGGAGAGTCAAAATCTACCCTTTAACAAGGAACTTACTGAAAAAAAAATTGACAGACTGGCTTAAATCTAGGTCCTATGATGCAACTGAGCAACTTTTAGTATCATAAATAAACCCTCATGCTAGCATCCTCTCATAATAGACTAATTGCACATCTTACTCACTCTCACACACTCACTCACACACACTCACATACACTCACAAACACTCTCGCCCTCACTTCCACTCTACATCATTACATACAAACTTTTGAGTGAATTTGTCTTTTCTAATTGTTAATTTTATTATAAGACTTCCTAAAGCTGTGTCTGGAACAAATGTCTTCCATGTATGTTGTATGGGGCGTTGATAGCTGCGCCACAGTATTTTACTTTTGTAGCTTCGTGTCTTTTGTTAAGTTATACCTAAAATTGTTCCTAATAAATAAATTTTAAATTAAAAAAAAAAAAAAAAAATTGTATGGTATACTTTAAATTATAATTTATAACTGTTAACGAAGGGATAAATTGCTTTTAAAAATAATTAGGAGTTGTCTTTGAAGATTTATTACTTCGTTACACTACATAAAACTTGCCTACAGGATGTGTTTCTTGTGCGTGGACCGACAACCTGGGTCTGCAGTCACGACATAGATAGCGATCGCTTTACGACCGAATTCGGTCGCAAAGTCCTAATGGGGTCCCACAGTCAAAATTGCTTGATAAGCACGAAAAAATCACAATCTTGTCAAGCAAGTTTGTCCGTCTAGAGACCCTATTAAGACTTTGTGACCGAATTCGGTTGTAAAGCGATCGCTATCTATGTCGTGATTGCAGTCCCTGGACCCCTCTGACAAAGCGCGGCTGTCCCATTTCAAAACCTAGTAAGGGACACTTTTTACAAAAATCGTTTTATTGCACAATTTTGCTAACCTGGACTAGGTCAGCAAGATTATGCAATAAAACGATATTTTTTTAATGTGCCTTACTAGATTTTTGAGGCAGCCGTGCGACTTATATCTGTTTATCAAAAATTTTACAAAAAATTGAGAATTGACACATTTTCACGACAGGTGCTGAAATGAAATGAAATTTATTTATTGCAAGAATTGTAGTAGTGTAGAATTGCTGTTTAATAAAACAGAAAAAAACTTACAAAATTGTCGCCTGTTGATTTGATTAAATTGGCCCCTAGTGCAGATCGCGGAATCCGTTGGATGCAGGGAGAAGGACTGGTCGTTGTGACAATGCTTAGGGGGCCATCACTGAACGTCTTCTGGCGAAGATGATGATGATCTGTTTGAATAGTTTCTCAAGTAACACTGCCAATTTACGTACTCAATTATTGTTAATCTTTGTTGTGAAACTAACTTAATTAGTTCTTCACGTGTTTTTATTTTTGTTGATATTAGCTACAAAACGAAAAGATAAGCTTATCCACCAATAAATACTTAAAAACAGGCGGGATGCTGTAGGGATTCTAATGATAATACGGTCTACTTCCAAATCTGTTCAGGCATTTAAAAGTTATCATCATCATCATCATCATTTCAGCCAAAAGACGTCCACTGCTGGACATAGGACTCCCCCAAGCACCTCCACTTCGACCGGTTCTGTGCTTTCCGCATCCAGCGGATACCTGCAGCCTTCACAAGGTCATCGGTCCTCCTTGTGGGAGGCCTTCCAACGCTACGTCTTCCGGTACGCGGTCGCCACTCCAGAACCTTTCGGCCCCATCGGCCATCAGTTCTGCGAGCAATGTGCCCTGCCCACTGCCACATATGCTTGGCAATTCTTCGGGCTATGTCGGTTACCTTGGTTCGCCTGGTAAAAGTTATGGTAGAATAAAAATACTCTTAAACATAGGTACATACATGAATCCTGAAAATATTCGATTCATCCCTTCCATTCAATTCATTCATTTTCATTACTTTTTTGGGCAGTCGTGTAATTTTTTATTTCTACGTTGTCTCTTGCCATCTTTTGGAACTTAATTTTATCGATGACATCATGAGGCAACTTTTTCTGGAAAAAGTACCCATTATCTTTGTAATTAATATGCCAATCTTAATTTTGTAAAGTCCCTACAATTTCAAAAAATAAGAAAGAAACGGTTATTCATATAAGTCGGTTTCGAAACGCATTTTAATTTTTATGCAATTATTTTGTAAATTTCATCGAAGTTATTAAGTATCTTTGATCTCTTTCACATACTACTGCGGGGCTAGCACGGCCTACTGTGATATGGCTTGAGTAACACATTATACCACAGTTTGGAGCACGGCGCGGTCGCGTGAGATGATTTCTTGTTAGTTATGTGACATATCTTCTTAACATTTCGTTGGGATTCAGTGTCATAATTGCTAATAAGGCCGCAAACATTTTTTTTTAATTTAATGTATTTCTTTAATTTTATTTATATTGTTTTATTTAGTTTAATTGTATGATTCTAAGTTGGTTGAAATTGAGAAATAATAATAATAATAATTTTGTCACAAATGTCATATTTTGACAGATGACTAAGAAAAAATTATCACGTTCGTTCGGAGGTTGTGAAAAGATTTAAAAATCGAAAAAAAAACCTGGTAAACCTTCTGCACCAAATGGCAATAAATTATTATAATTAATATGGTCTTGCCCGAAAGCAAGAGGAACAAAGCAAGAAAATATTCCGGAGAAACATTCGGGTCTCCTAAATAAACAGTTCCAGTTGCCAGACTGGGAGTTCCGATGGATTTTCCGCCTGAAAAAGCCTATTGTGGTTTATTTGTGTCAAGAACTGTGCATGGACTTGCAGCCTCTAAATGATGGTTTGCCCGTTCACATTTATTTTATTTTTATGAAAAACCCGTTTACTATGTCACACTATGAAGTCAGCAACAAGAAAAGTATGTCGCGCCTCTAGATTGTGTCACATGGTTGACCCGTGCTAGCATTTAAGACATATTGAAAGCCGTTCCAGTTGCCAGACTGGGAGTTCCGATGGATTTTCCGCCTGAAAAAGCCTATTGTGGTTTATTTGTGTCAATAACTGTGCGTTAACTTGCAGCCTCTAAATGATGGTTTGACCGTTCACATTTATTTTATTTTTATGAATAACCTGTTTACTATGTCACAATATGAAGTCAGCAACAAGAAAAGCATGTCGCGCCTCTAGACGTCAAATGGTTGACCCGTACTAGCATTTAAGACATGTTAAAGCGAGCGACTTTTTTGGCGATTTTTGTGTGAATGTATTGTATATATTCTGACGAAAACCGCCGAGAGAATCGGCGAAAAAATCACTCGTGGGTCTTTATCATATCTTTTCACAAACGTCTTGGGTTCGCGTGCTCGGCCCGCTGTAGAAAAAAAAAATATATTGACAAAAGACCAACCACGTCAGTGAAGTTTATGCACAAAAATCGGAACTTTTTTTAAACTGATGTTTCGAGTGTCTACACTAACTGCGGTTGATGACCCCACAACAAAATCATCAAATTAATTTCTTTTTGGTTTTATCATGTTGGATAAGTATCGATAATTCGATATCCCATCACGGCTATGGAGTTTTGCAAACTAATTTCATTTGACCCTGTATAAGATTTTTATTAAGGGTCGGGTAAATACCGTTGGCCTTGGCTATACAAATGCGCGTCTCGCTCACACCGCGCTGTCGCGGCCGTTCGGTTTCATAGGGAATATTTATTTTTAGTAACGAAAATATGAATAAATTTGAAAATAAATCACAGACAGTATTATAGATAATAATTATAGAGTAATATCGTTTTTATGCTTTGGGTAGACTTCCTGAACTTATTTCATAAAGTATTTTAGTACAATACTTAAATATTCACATATAAAATTGAAGTGTATGCGTTCTAGTTTATCATATATTTTTTGCATAACTTACTTGCATTCTAAGAAGGCGTAATAACAGATTTAAAAGTCACTAAAATCATAAATATCTGCGCCTTAAGTAGAAGATTCGACTGGTCTAGTGTTTTTCCCAGGACGATGTCATCTTGGAGTCAGCTCGGCGCCACTTTCCCGGTTCACTGATGCCCTTGTATCATACATATAATAATTTCACACTTGACCTAACATCTGGGAGCGGCGCTTACGCAACCAAGGCGCGTCGTCCGGAAGGCAGGCGCCGCCATTGTCAGGAATACACTCTTGCGCATTAATTTATGCTCATATTCAAATATAGAGCGATAAATTATAAACTATTTGGATGTTTTTGTTTTATTTATTGATGTCGGTACATTGTTTTGAGTTTGATTAATTTTGTGCTGGGTTTGGGGACAGTTGAATGAGTATTTTTGGGTAGGTCGAACGTCTTTTGTGGGTTTTTTAACCGACCAAAAAGGAGGAGGTTATATGTTCGGCTGTATGTTTTTCCGATATCTCCGTCGCTTATGGACCGATTTTGCTAATTCTTTTTTTGTTTGAAAGGGTATGGCTTCCGAGGTGGTCCCGTTGCCACCAAATCGGAATCTGATGAGGGGATCCCATGGAAATCGAGGGAACCCCTCAAATTTTATAGGCAAACCTATAGCGATTTGGGTATTTTTTATAGTAACTCGTGTATTTGCTTCCGGAAATCACCATTTGGTGAAGTGGAACTGATAGTGGAGACCACAGCTGGCCACCGGAACAACATAATCGAACTTTAATATGGTTGCTAGGCAATTTATGCTCGTCACAATGCATATGGTGAGTGGCAGTTCTCCTGGTTCTTACAAGGAGAACTCCACAACAGTTAACGTCCCAGCATCGGGAAAAGCAATATTTTGTAAAAGGTGATGAGCAGTTGACATTAGGCTATTGTAACTTAGATAAATTAAAAACTGACCCACTAAAAACTGAAAAATAAAGCCTTTTTATTAAAAAAAATAACCGCCTTCCAAAAAAACACTACAAAGTGAAAAATAACTTTAATTTCGGAAACGGTGGCAAAAAACTAAAATTCAGAACCAAAGACACCAACTTCCGAAATTAAAGTTATTTTTCACTTTGTAGTGTTTTTTTGGAAGTCGGTTATTTTTTTTAATAAAAAGGTTTTTTATAGCCTGCCTGATTTAGTGGTGGGTTTCGTTTTAGTAACTTAGTTTAGTTTATGATTGAAATTTTAGTTTTGCAGTCTCGAAGAGGCTAACTAGTTCAAATGTGGCCAATTTCATCTTTAAAAAAAAAATTATACTTAATATTATAAAGAGGTAAAATTTGTTTGTAAGTTTGTTTGTATGTAGGGGGTAATCTCCAGAACTAACGATCCAATTCTAAAAATGTTTTCACTGGTAGAAAGCTTCCTTATTCCTGAGTGCTTATAGGCTAGGAATATTATATTTATATGAAGCATATTAGCCGAGCTATCACAATTTTTGTCATGCAAGTCGGAAAGAAATACCTCATAAAACAGAATTTACGCAAATACTACCGAATAGAGTCTATTCTAATTTTGCATAAGTATAAATTCCCTTTATGTCTGGTCAGCCGGTAGGCTATAAATTATCACAATATTTAGATGTTATGGGGGATGATCAATATTGTACATGTTTACAAATAAATATCTGTTTATCTTTATCTCTTTGTATTCCTCTATGGTTTACAGCAAATTGTAAATATAGACGAGCTAAACGGTTAGAAGATTACAAATAGTTACAGATTTAACTTTTTAAATAATTCTCATCACGCTATATTTTTATGCGGCTAAGCAATCATAATTATCACTGGATTTTAAGATGGGTAAGTAAGGGGATCTTAACCGTTGTCGCTAAACGAATTCGGTCTTAGGAGACTATCCTTAACTATTTGAAACATTTTGATCTGCATAAACAGATTTTGAAACAAAATGTACAGTTAGCAAGAAAATTGGCAATTTTCACAAAAAAATATTTTTGATTCCAGTTTCTTACGATAATAGGGTGAAAATCAAAATTGAAGATAGCACCACTGATAATTTGCAAATTTTTCGTCATGGGTGTCGTTTTCATGGTTTGCGAGGTCTCTGATGACAAAACTGGGGTCAAAATAAAAATTCAAGATGGCGCCAAAAGTCAGAAAGAGCAAAAATACTTCAAATCATGTATTTTTTGCCAACTTGGGTACGAGTACTGGGGGCCTAAAATGGACGCTTTGGCAGTATCATCATAATATTATGAATCATATTAAAATTCATAAAATAGTCAAGTAAGTAATATAATTTGCGTACAATTCATAACCTGCAATTCCACCACTACAGTTAAGGGTTAAAACACTGTCTAGCTGCACAAGAAGTCATTATTTATTTATTTTATTTCACAACACGTCTATCTTAACAGGATATCCCAAAGCGATAGGGTGGTACTTAATTATACGTATACTTATTTTATAAATTATAACATAAATGGTATGCAGTTATTCTTGCGAATTCATTCAGTGAACATGAAAAAATGTCAATCCTTTCGGCGACTTCATTAAGTGTCCGTAAGGCGCGAGTAACTGGCGCTTTTAGAAGCAAGTTAGTCCTGCCGCGCGGCACCGCCAGCAGCTGCGGCCGTCTCCGCCTCAACACGTAGTTGTCGGGCACGCACAGCTTTACCTCCTTTAATACCCCCTGATTTTTGATTTTACCATTGAGTAATTTAAAAATATAAATGGCGAGAGTCATATCCCTTCTTAATTCTAACTTGTTGTACCCAACCATGCCTAGAACAAACAAGGTTGGGTACATCAATGGATATTAAGGATATACTCCATACACGGCCGAATACTGAAACGCCACTCAAATATTTAAGGGCTGCTTAAACGTTTGAGCAGCTCCTAAACTTTAATTTCGTATACCTAAACGTCTTTTTTGAGTATCATCTTAAATATAAGTGCTACTTAAAATAAGTAATGCTCAAACACCACTCAGTTTAAAAGTCGTATACAGGAACGCTACTCAACGTTATTTATCTGTCAAATCAACTGTCAAACTGCTTTGAGCAGCCCTTAGATCTGAGATTGGTCGCGAGGTCCCTCAAATCAAGTTAAATCTATTGAAACTTTTCAAATAGTGATAAAAATATCTCTATCGTCCTTGTCCTCACTTTCGGATCACGAGAGGCCAACCGTTTTTGAGTTAAACGAGTAAATAAAGAAATATTATTTATCATAAAAAAATCAAGTCTACATTTGCTTTGGCTATATTTTTTTAGGCCTCTGTTTGAGGTTTTCATAGAAGTGCCGCGGCCGGAGTTGTTGTCATGTCCTGCAGCCGCTCACAGCGACAGCATTATACAGTTGGCACACTCTATTCCAAGCCTCTCGCGTCTTCAAAATTATGTTGGCATCAGTTTCTTTATTTTCAATTATATTTTGATATATCTGGAATATTTATTTATTTGTAATACTTATGTAACATATTATTTACAACATGAAACAGTTTGGAATTAAACTTGGGATCTGTGAAATGTTCAGCTGAGTATGTGTAAACGTGCATTATCTGGCCGTATTTATACTTGTAGGAATAAAAGTACTTGTAGGTACATAGACATAAATCGTGTATTTATTCTGAGCCTTTCAGATGGTAAGTGGTCACAAGTTTCCGTGGGTTAGTGCTTGATACAGACAACGGTTGTCCTGGCCACCCCTGGATATGTACGAGTATGTTATAGGCATGTATTGTCTAATAACAAACTATTACAATATGCACCGGCTCTTGCGGTTATATAAGTTTAAAGTACTTACAGTATTTCATTGTTTATGTAGGTACTTACTACTTTATCAGTTCCAAGACCATATCTTTCTCAGCAGGTGTATAATTGCATCCACGTTTCTTCTTCTCCTCCATCGTGAATCAGTTAATAATAATCTTGTTAAATAATCGCGCGTAAAATGTCAAGTGTGACGTTCCAATCTAAGACAATCATGTCAAGGAATTTTCTTTTCTTATGACGTCCTCTTTTGATATTTATGTAAATAGTATACATAATTTCCATCGTAATTCAAACGAAACTTACATTACGTTGTTATATTTCAACTGATTAATAATTATAGAAAATATTTGTTCGAAGAAGACTGCGTAAAATGAATACGACACTTAAAGTAAATTATTTTGTAACTGAGAACGTGCTGATAACAATTTTTGAGCAGAATGTTGCCATGATGTAAACATTTGAGGACTGCTTGGTTAATCATGGGGTCGAATTGCTTGAGTGGCGTTTGTGTATACCATTTAAATTTGAGGGATGCTTATATTTAAGTAGCTTTTAGATGATTATGAGATTTGAGTGGCGTTTCAGTATTCGGGTGTTAGTCTCTTATACAGATACCTAATGAATTTATTTTGTATGCGTTCCAACATGAGACTGTATTTAGTTTCATGTGGTGCCCAAATGATTGCATTACACTCCAACTGACTCCTTATCAGCGCATTGTACAAGGTAAGATAGACGTGTTGTGAAATAAAATAAATAAATAAATTATGATGCGTATTTATCACAAAAAAACTGTAATTATGGAGCTGTTTGATAAATGACATCCCGTGCGCTACTGAGTGCCAACTACGGGCCATCACTTAGATAGAGGCGCTGTTACTAAGTTTTTAATACATCAATGGTATCATGACATATTTATGAACGGCTATTTTAGTCAACTTTCAACAAAGCTAATAGCATAAAGTGGTCCGACGACTGCTTTGCAAACCGGTGGTACGAGAACGACTTCCACGCGAACGAAGTCGCGGGCAGAAGCTAGTGTCTTATAGGTGCCCAAGATACAGGCTGTGCCTAGTTTGGGACCAATGCTATCTCCATATTGTAATTTTTAACGTTAAAATAATTCATTCATATCTAGGTACATATCTGAAAGACTATAACGGCGCGCACGCCGAGTTGCAATACAAACCAATGATCGATCTGACGTTGATAAGAATCTGGCAATTATGGTTGATTATCTTAGGGGGTTACCAATGGCCTAAGATTACAATAAAAGAACCTGAGATTGTTAGGTATTATTTATTACCTTTCATATCGCTAAATTCAAATCTAAGGGGCTCGTGGCTCGTCCGGGGAAGTACTAGTATCACTATTCCTAGTTAGGTACACATGGGTACATATCAAGCTGTACATTTCCAGTACGTGTACGGAAATCCTATACAATGCGAGATCAGCTTAAACTGGAAAAGTATAGCTAGCTTGATATGTAGCCGTGTGAACACACATTTCTATCGACAAGCAGCGTCGTCACCTCCTTCTGTAAAGCAGTAATGCTCGCGAAGGAGGAGGTGGAACGCGTGAGGGAGAGGCAAATTTCGCGCCCTCACGCTCCTAGTCGCCGCAGGACACGCCCTGAGCGTTGGAAATCGCTGGCCGACTCCCGGCCTACATAGGCGCGGGCTTGCGGACGGTGAGCAATGGTGTGTCCGTGTGGTGCCGGACGTAAATAATAGCACCACCCTATTTCTTCCCGTGGGTGTCGTAAAGAATAGCACCACCCTATATCTTCCCGTGGGTGTCATAAAAGGCGACTAAGGGACTTACTACAGACAGGGCAGCAGCATTCTCTATGCATATTAACACCATACTGCGATCGCCATCCCGCCTGCTAAGCGTGGTGATTATGGCAAACCCCCCCTTTGGGGGAGGCATATGTCCAGCAGTGGACGTCTTTCGGCTGAAATGATGAGCAAGTTTGGCATATGAGACGTTACACTTACTATCAGTAGTTTTTTTTCCTTTTAGCTATTTGGGCAGATCTGTTGTACACAAGTAGAATTAATAAATTAATGAAATTAACCGACCCCAGCGTGTTTGAACCAGGGGCCTTACTCCCAACAGCATCGAGTACTGAATCAATCGAATTCGATTCGAAATAAATGACGATCCATACTCTTGAATCTGGGGCCTTACTCCCGGCAGCATCGAGTACTGAATCAATCGAATTCGATTCGAAATAAATGACGATCCATACTCTTGAATCTGACACTAGCGCACGATAGTGCGGTGGTTCGAAACGACACTAATTTCGATCGAAAGATTCGTTAGAATCGAAAACTTCGTACTCCACGCGCCATCTGACAGTTATGTATCGAGTAGTTGAATCAAAACTGAACGTCAAATTAGACGATAGCAAAGAAGCTACGAGTACTTTATCCAAATCGAGTGAGATTTTTTTGTGTTCTTTTCTGCTATATTTCTTCAAATTCTTTATTATTATGGCTCGCCTTACTTTTTTCTTCAATGTTCTTGAGAAAACACATGGATCTTCGTGTGAGAAGAAATATGAGTCGATATAATACCCGGGGCTATAGAAATGGATTCGGAAGAATTTCGAAGAAATTATAGTTTGTCGAAGGAGTTGTTTGATGTGTTGGTAGAAGATTTAACACCATACATGAAGAAATCAACCAGACGAAGTGACATTTCCATTAAATGCATGGTGAGTTTCCATATATACGTACCTATCCTGTTTTCCATGTGTTTTCTCAAGAACGAGAAAACTCATGGATCTTCGTGTGAGAAGAAATATGAGTCGATATAATACCCGGGGCTATAGAAATGGATTCGGAAGAATTTCGAAGAAATTATAGTTTGTCGAAGGAGTTGTTTGATGTGTTGGTAGAAGATTTAACACCATACATGAAGAAATCAACCAGACGAAGTGATATTTCCATTAAATGCAAGGTGAGTTTCCATATATACGTACCTATCCTGTTTTCAAATTAAAAGTTGAACACACACGTTGACTTAAACCTAACTGGTACACCTCTGCCTAACCCTTCGGGGACCACAGGCGTGATGTTATGTTATGTGTGTGTAAATAAAAAGTAAATTATATATTTGGTATATTTTCACATTTGTGTGAGTAAATATACCTATGTACCTATTTACTTAAGTTTAACCCGTTGGTCCCGGCTGGTCATACGTGGATCTTTGACAGTCGTTACGAGTCGTCAGAAGCCCGAAAATCTGACAACCAGTCTTACCAATGGGTATCGTCTTACCCAGTTACTGGGTTGTGGAGGTCAGATAGGCAGTCAACATAATCAGTCTATAATGTTCTCACTGCTGGGACACAGGCCTCCTCTCTGTGAGAGGGAGCAGGACGTAATCTACCACGCGGGCCCAGTGCGGGTAGGTAGTTTTGACATTTAGAATTTTTGGTTCTAGGACATGCCACCGGTTTCCTCACGATGTTTTCCTTTACAGTTTTGAGAGCAGTGGTAATGAAACAATTTATACAAAGTAAAGCCCTTGTCAGGGTTCGAACCTCTACGCGGGGATCGTGCGGTCCATGGCCCTTTACGGGGCACCGGTGTGGGCGCGTTCCTTAAGGCTGCGACCAGCCCGCCAATTGAACGCGTCCCAAAGGGTCATGGCCATCAGGCTGGTACGGGGTTACCGCACGGTCTCCCGTGAGGCGGCGGGCTTCCTTGCCGGACTACCGCCATGGGATCTGGAGGCAAAAGTCCTCGCGCACATCTGGGAGTGGCGTGAGGAGGCGAAACGCCGGGGTGAAACTCCGCTGCCGCGAGAAATCACGGCACAGCGGACAGAGCTCCGGCGGGATCTCATGGCGGCATGGAGAGTGCGATTGTCGCAACCCAGCACTGGGCACGCCACAATTGTGGGGATAAGTCCCCTCTTTGAGGAGTGGCTAGAGAGGCGCCACGGCGTCCTTACCTTCCGCCTGACGCAGGTCCTCACCGGACATGGTTGTTTCGGGAGGTTCCTGTTCAGGATAAAGCGGGAGGAAACGCCCGGGTGTCACCACTGTGTGGATCGCCCGGAGGACACGGTGGAGCATACGGTGGAGGTCTGCCCGGCTTGGGTGGAGCACCGCCGTGTCCTCACGGAGGTGATCGGCGGCGGCGATCTCTCGCGTCCGGCCCTGGTTCGGGCCATGGTTCGGAGCGAGAGTGCATGGGAGGCCGTCACCTCCTTCTGCGAAGCAGTAATGCTTGCGAAGGAGGAGGCGGAACGCGTGAGGGAGAGGCAAGGTTCGCGCCCTCGCGCCCCTAGTCGCCGCAGGAGACGCCCCGGGCGTCGGGAGTCGCAAGCCGATTTCCGGCCACCGTAGGCGCGGGCTTGCGGACGGTGAGCGATGGGTAGTTCACCGTCCGATAAGGACCAGGCCCGGGTCGACGGCGCGTTGTATTCCATGCGCGCCTCAAAGAGTTGTCAGCAGCAACTGACGGGGTCCGTTAGGGCCAATGCCTGCCAGGGTTGCGAGTTTGTTCGAAAGGGATATCGTGGCCCTGGCACACAGGCAAATGAAGGAATACGGTTGGGTTTTAGTCAGTAAAAGTCTGACACGCCCTCCCGCTCCGCCCAGAGCGGGAGAAGTTATTTGATAATTTCCCACCCAAAAAAAAAAAAAAAAGGGTTCGAACCTACGAGCTACAACTCGAAATTAGCTGTCGTTACCACTGGGCCACCACTGCTCTCATACAGGCAGTCGCTCCATGTAAAATACTGGTATTCAGCTGCATCTGGTTGGACTGGAAGCCGACCCCAACATAGTTGGGAAAAGGGTCGGCAGATTGATTGATGTTTTTTCGTAAGGTTTTATTTGTTAAGTTTAAATAAAGCACTAGGGTATCGTTTTATACGTGGGAAAGTGATAGAGAAGTAAATAAATTCAACCACATAAAAGGTTCTACGAGTAACCAAAGACATAAAACACTTGACGATGACGTAATCTGCATAACGACGCTGATAATACTCGAACCTATGTCGATCTTGGTTTACGATTCGATTTGGTTCGGGAGTAAGGTTTTAAATTGAGTTCAGATCAGAAACAAGTTCGAATCGAAAACAAAATCAAACTCAAATCATTTTCGGGAGTAAGACTCCAGACTTGATTGTTCGAATGAACCCAAAGATTCACACTAGCCCCTGGATCCTCATGTTTCATGGGACAACAGAGACCATTGGATATCAAAGAGTAGACTGGGGGGCGTGATAATGGTAGAAAAGACATGCCCTTGGGATAGGGAAGAATTATTAGAGCCTACCGGATATGCATCCTAAAGCTGTAGCGCACAAGACTTAGAATTAATTAATGACTTAAATGCACTGACCCCAGCGTGGTTGAACCAGGTGCCCTTGGGAAATGTGGAAGGATTATTAGAACCTACCGGCTAAAGCTGTAGCGCACAAGACGTAGAATTAATTAATGACTTAAATGCACTGACCCCAGCGTGGTTGAACCAGGTGCCCTTGGGATATGTGGAAGGATTATTAGAACCTACCGGCTAAAGCTGTAGCGCACAAGACGTAGAATTAATTAATGAATTAAATGCACTGACCCCAGCGTGGTTGAACCAGGTGCCCTTGGGAAATGTGGAAGGATTATTAGAGCCGTAACGGATATGCATCCTAAAGCTGTACCGCGCAAGTAGAGTAACAAAATTATGTGAACAATTCATATTGAAATGAACTTCACGTATGTCGTGTAAAACGATAAAGTGAACTTACCAACGCTATGAAAAGCTCGACGGCAAGATTCACGCTCCGCTGCAGCTTTCTAACAGCAAGCAATGAGGTCATGAAAACTTAGGTAAAATAAAACAACGGTTTAATTTTCCATGCTTATGATTGATTATTATTGTTGTTCCACTAGTGACCCGCACTTGCTTCGTGCGGGTACAATCTACCAATAAATAAATAAAAACGTTTATTTCGACCAACAAGAACATCATAATTATGCACAAAAAATTACAAAATAAAAATAAAAAATAAACACAATTATAAAGACAATACACAACAACATAACAATTGACAATACACAACAACATAACAATAGACAATACACAAGACAATTACAGACTTCGATTACTCAGTATGTGAACCATACAGCAATGGTTCACGTATTGGCAATCGAACCTCTGCGCGAATGCCTTCAGGATGCCGCTGGAGCTAGCCCGAAGCCTGCGCACCATGCAGGGATATGTAAGTGTTTCGCATACTTAGTACAATAGAAACAGTCTACATGCGACTCGGCGAATATCCCTGATGCGCTGCAGAATCGGGGCAGCCTCATCAGCACCCTGAATGCATTATTATATTGGACACGCAAGGCGTTGTACTGTCTGCGCGTGTATGAGACCCACAGGCTGCTCGTGTAGAAAGATGTACAATGACAACATGTCAATGTGACGACATGTCTAAGACCGGTTTGATATCCGCACTTAGTCCTTCATGTGGACCATTATGCGTGGGCCATGGTGGGTCGTTAGTTATTCCAACCAGCCCACCTCTCTCCAGAAGCTGATTAGGTCTCTTGGTCTGTTTAGTACCTATATCTGTGAAGGATCTGGGTGACCCGAGGGTTTCTGTTCTGATTTGTGTAACGCCTGTGCATGCAAACAGCACATGCGAAACGGTTTCTTCAGCCTCCATGCATGCCCTGCACAGAGGACTGCCTGTTATGCCTATTGTGTGGAAGTGTTTGTTTAGTGAGCAATGTCCCGTGATGGTCCCCGTCGACGTGTCTAATAAATATTAATGTATTATGCACTTAGGAATAAATTCAAAATCCCAAATCGTATCAAAATACAATGTGTAGTTTAGAAGAACCAAGCGGTCTCACAGACAGACACAAAAAGCGACTTTGTTTTATACTATTTATATCAAAATAGATTATTACTATTATATTAGACTTAAAACAATATTGTTTCTCGATTTCCACTATCCTTAATGAGCCCTCATGCTGCCAAGAAAATTCAGAACCCGCCAATGATACGACAAAAAAAATAAACAAACACATTAGGCCACCGTGCTATTCAAAAAAAGATTTTCCGCTTCTGGCCACCGACACTATTTGAAAAAAAGAACAACTTGAAAAAGTATGGACGATTGATTTTCCCGCTAATCAATGGAGCGCATCACAATCTGCGTGCACCTCACATCTAAAGACAGTGTGTACGTTAACTAAAACTCATGGTACACGTCGCTTCGAGGCACCTATTTATAAGTTCCAGAGGAATTGTTCACAGATGAAATTCCGATGCTAGTCGCGGGCTATACGCGCTCCCGGTTTCGCGTCCCCGAAATATCCGAGGCACACTGTATTAATTAAAAAAAATATGATCAGTTGTGAGTGTTCGGTGTTTAAATTTTAAAGTGCGTACAATTGTGATCAGAGTAACATTACACATACACACGGAGTTTTAATCATGTAAGACAAAATCATGATTTTGGCGAAAGTATTATTAATCTATTCTATTTGAAGAACAGATAGAAATAGGGATTTGCGTAGAAAACTAGAATAGAAGTGATAAAGCTCTGTTGGATTCCTAGGGCTCGCTGTTTAGCAAATTTTAAGTGAATGCGTGCTTTTAAGTTTGTCTTTTCAAAGTTTTCAAACTTATGTCGCGAATGGAAGCTGTTCTACTAAAACCATTAGATCAATGCCTACAACTGTTAAAAGATTGTCAATCGAAAGTTCGAATCTTCTTAAAGTTTTGTCCTAAACTTTTTAGTTTTCCCTCTCACACAGCTTTATCATAACTAAGTTATCTCGATATACTTTTTAATGAAAACTAACTTATAAGTACTTCATTGAAGGAATATTACTAATGACGTCAACTCAGGGAATTCACATTTACTGACGATCAATTCTGATAAGCAGTTGTCGTAATGTTTGTGATTGATTCAAAACAATTGAAGACCAGACTTAAATAAATAATACAGTACTTAATTGATAAGCAGGATTACTTAAATATATTGTTTTCCGTATTTATCGTTTCTATCACCGATTAGGGCATGCCCCCAATGGGTTTTCCCTTAACTTGTCATAATTTTCATTTTACATTTTATGGCTTCACTAACTGCCAATTTCATTAAATGTTTTTATGTAACCTTCTAATTTGAAATGTTCAATCGTGACGCCAGGTATAAATTATGAAAGAACGTGCAAAATTACTGAATAAGTTAGCTGAATAGGACCTACCCGACCTATCGAAACATGTGATTTTTTTAAATAAGTTCAAGAAATGCCGAAAATTGTTAAATTATTTCATAAAGTGTGTTCATAAGTACGTGAAGTAAACAAGAAGTCACCTCGTTTCGTGAATGTTACTGTAATTTATCACTACTAAAAGGTTACGACTGTATGCCAAGACACCCACTATACTTATATAATTTTCTAATATCCCGTTGAAATAAAAAATGTATAGCTTAACGGGATTATGTGTAGAATATATTTAAATCTATACAAATAAATAAAATATAAGTTTCTGTTTGTAATGTGAAAATAACAGATTTTTACTAAATGCTTATAACATAGAGATCGGATATTCGGATGCATATTTACTTATAGTATGTTTTTTTCCCGGCAAAGGATACAAAGTATAGAAACTGCTTCTTAAAATATATTTTTGTTCCGGGATCGCGGGGTTTCATTAATAACAGTAATTTTTTTTGTTGAAATTATTGCACAAGTGGATGGCACTTTTTTCACACCTTTCAATGGGACTTAGGATATTTCATTAGTTATGTTTTAAGTCCTACGTAACAGGGGGGGGCCTATTGCCATCAACAGAGCACAAATCCAGACTCCGGGGTGCTACTGAGAAATTCCTGGTGGAAAATCCCCAATAACACTTTACCTGACCTGACTAATCGAACCGAACTTTAGCTCAGCAATAGCGCTTGCGACCAATAAACCAACGAGGCAGTTATAAGGAAAGAAAGAATGAAAAAAAAAACGTATACTTACTGGCATTACAGCAAAATAACAATACACTTTAAAACTAAAAAAAATGGTGATAACATTTTCCATCACACTTAAATATTTTTGGGACAAAATATAAAATGGTGTAAAAAATATTGAAATCGATTCAGTTCCTTATTCTGAACAAACTTTATTCAGGTTTCGCTTAAATACTAAAAATAATGTTGTATAAGGAAAGAAAGAATGGAAAAAAAATGTTTATTGGCATTACAGCAAAAAAAAAAGAAGAAAACAATCATTATAATGCCAAAAGGGCCTCAGTTCAGCACAATGACAACACAAGGTTGAACCACCTGACGCTGATTTTCCGTCTACAACCCACGCATGTCATATGCTAGAATAATAAACACATACTTATGGAAGTGTGTGGAGGAGCTCTTGGCTATATATCAAGTTAAGCTACGCTTGGGGTTGTTCCATGGATGGGTGACCTTCTTTACATACCAAGACTCCTCCGTGCCTCGGAAAGCACGTTAAGACGTCCAGGCTGTCATTTGTGGATCTTTGACAGTCGTTACGGGTCGTCAGAAGCCCGAAAGTCTGACAACCAGTCTTTCTAACAGTACTACAGACCAGGCCCGGGTCGAAAGAAACTCAAACTCAAACCGTCATATTACAAAAAAGGGTTTATCTTCAGACCCAGATTTAAACCATGAAGCCATTATGGAATTTCGAACTTTTTTCTGTCTTCGGTAAAGTTCCTAATACAAAACTGACAACTTAGTACCGAACTAAGTTTTCAGTTTTGTATAAAGAACGGTATTTCAATCACAGTTACGTTCTTATTACAAAAACTGGCTCCATGGTTAGGCCATGTCAAAATATAAATCTTGTTTTGTAATAAGACAGGCACTTTTGAATTGTCAAGAAGTTGATCAGTTACAAATATGAAGCTAGTTGCCCATTCCAAATAGTAGGTTCCGATGTAGAAGAACGGGCAAGAAACTCCACGGACACTCTTTTAAATTAAAATATTGATACAAAATATTGGTTACATCATTCATATTGAAGTTAAACATGACTGTGAGAACGATGCAATGATAAAGCGTCCGTGATAAAGAGCCGTGGCAGCTAAGAGATGACCAGTCCCAATTGACAGCGCCCATTCACGAACATGACGCATGGATCACCACCATTCAGCTCAACCATTTTAAAGAGAGCTAAATGATCCAACACACACGCCACCATCAGCGAGACATCTGAGTGAGCATGACATACTCTCAGCCGCCAGGGCAGATTCTAGTCAATGAAAGACATAATTACCCGGTAAATGGTAGCTCTAAATTTTACATAGTACTCGCACCAGGTGTGAGTATATAAATATATTTTTTGCATATCACAGGTCCTGTGATATGCAATTATATAATACAAAGGAGATTCGAGTTTAGAGACAGCACCAAAAGTCTTACCCACCCAAAAAAAAAAAGTAACTGGGTTGTGGAAGTCAGATAGGCAGTCGCTCCATGTAAAGTACTGGTATCCAGCTGCATCTGGTTAGACTGGAAGCCGACCCTAACATGTTTGGGAAAAGGCTGGGCAGATTGACTTAGGGAAGTGTACGTTGTGTACGTTTTTAATTAATGTAAGAGAAAAATAGCAAAATAGTGTAGTTCAATAAGCACCTTTATATTCATAAAGCAGAGGTGAGTGGAAACGCCGGGACGCCCTAGAAGGACATACAGTGACCAAATTGGTGATGTTCTTCAGAAAGGTCAGGTACGTAGTACTCGCAACCGGCGTGCGTGTATGACCAGATGTATAAACGTAGGCGAAGCAAAAGGAGTATGTAAGGAGCGTAGCAAGTGGCGTTCTATAGTTTCTGCCTACCCCCATGGGAAGAAGGCGTGAGTTTATGTATGTATGTATATAAATAAGCACCTATAAGTTACTATCTTTCTTTTTCGTGTGGTTAGCGTATAACCAGAGGGGTTATTGGGTTGGGTTTTATTGGGGGGGGGGAGGGCTGTCGCTGAAAACGAGCGCCGAGGCTCTGTCTCGTATAGGGTCGCAGCCCACCTCATTGTAGATAGTCCACACATAATTAGCTTTTTTAAATCTTAATTTTAAACAACTACTTACAAGATAAGATACTAAGAGGTATGTGTGGTGCCGGCCGTAAAGAATAGCACCGCCATATTTCTTCCCGTGGGTGTCGTAAAAGGCGACTAAGGGACTTACTAGAGAATGGGCAGCAGCGTTCTCTATGCATTTTAACACTATACTGCGATCGTCAACCCGCCTGCCAAGCGTGGCAATTATGGCAAACCCCCTTTGAGGGAGGCCTATGTCCAGCAGTGGACGTCTTTCGGTTGAAATGATGATGATGATGATGACAAGATACCAAATCTTAGTCATAAACCTGACATCATCCACAATATCCTCCTCAATAATAGTAAAGTAAGTAATTATTGCCGGCTGTCGCTGAAAACCAGCGCTAGGGCTCTGTCTCGCATAGGGTCGCAGCATTATGCTGAGCGATGGCCGTTTTGCGTGGATGTGACGCATATTTTCCCCCAACTTGTGTTTTGAGGGTTCCGTACCCAAAGCCGGGGTTGCGAGTTTGTCCGAAAGGGATATCGTGGCCCCGGCACACAGGCAACGGAAGGAACACGGGTGGGTTTTAGTCAGTAAAAGTCTGACACGCCCTCCCGCTCAGCCCAGAGCGGGAGAAGTTATTTGATAATTTCCCACCCAAAAAAAAAAAAAAAAAGGGTAAAACGGGAACCCTATTACTAAGGCTCCGCCGTCTGTCTGTCTGTCCGTCTGTTACCAGGCTGTATCTCATGAACCGTGATAGTTAGACAGTTGACATTTTCACAAATGATGTATTTCTATTGCCGCTATAGCAACAAATACTAAAACCCAGAATAAAATAAATATTTAAGTGGGCTCCCATAAAACAAACGTGATTATTTTTTTGCCGTTTTTATAGATGGTACGGAACCCTTCGTGCGTGAGTCCGACTCGCACTTGGCCGGTTTTTTTCTTTGCGTTATGTTTACCGCAACTTTACGTATTTTCTTTATTTTTAATTGCGTAACACATTATCATGACAGTTAAACAACATTCATTGCGTTATTTAGGTTTAAAGATATTTATTCTCAAAAAAGACACGAAAGTCACTTACATGAGAACAATGCTTAGCATAAATTATAAATATAAAGTTCGTCACAGACGTCACGGTAGCAATTTATTATGATACACCCATCCAATGCATTTAGCTTTTAAGGAAGGGTGTTATTTGTGATTAAATATTCAGATAACTGAAGTTTTGAATGCATTGAATGAGCGTAACTTTTTTATACATGAGGGTATTTTGTTGTATAATTATTGTGCTCGTTCAAAAGTTATTTTTTTTTGCCAAACTTAGTTCTCATCTTCGGTAAAATCAGAAAACTAGCTCGCCGAGTGCTACGTTGGGTTACTTGTTTTAGTAAACGATAAATTAGTCTGTATACTTTTGTAGAGTGCCTTACGAATGAAAATACATGTATTGTAAATATATAATTGTCTAATGTTCATTATTTTGGTTTCTTCATAAATTTTACATGTTGATGATAAATATGGATAGTTAAAAATCATTTTTATTATTTTGATTTACGTTGTTGAGCAGTCAAAATGTTCGAACATACGAAGCAATGGATTAGCAACTTCAAAATCATTCAGTTTGTGATTCAAACTGTGTTACGCAATTAAGGTTGGTGTCAGAGTTTTTATGCCGCCCATGGGCCTCTGACTTGGCTTCGCATGTCGAAAAATATCTCTCAGGCATGGCACGATGTTTTCCTTGACCGTTTTTTAAGCAAGAGATAATTATTATACAATACGCTTAATAATCCGATCAATCAGAGGTGCCCTGGGTTCAAAGACATTAAATTATTTACGTAACAATAGACTGAAATACACATAGCCAACTAAACAGATATGTTATACACTAACAAACCAACCGAAAAAAGTGTTCCACGCAGCAGCGGCAGCAGACATACCCACTTTTCATTCATTTAACATTTCACTACAAGTAAAAATTATAGAAAAGAGATGGCTTGATAAAAACAACAAGAAAAACCGGCCAAGTGCGAGTCGGACTCGCGCACGAAGGGTTCCGTATAAAAACGGCAAAAAAATCACGTTTGTTGTATTGGAGCCCCCCTTAAATATTTGTTTTATTTCAATTTAATGATTTATTGTTAAAGTGAATATATAACTAAATATTCTGTGAATATTTCAAGCATCTACCTGTTGCCGTTATCAATATAGAGCAAAACCGAGCAAAAAGGTCACGTTTATTGTATGGGAGCCCCACGGGAACCCCCTTAAATATTTATTTTATTATATTTTTTAGTATTTGTTGTTATAGCGGCAACAGAATTACATCATCTGTGAAAATTTCAACTGTCTAACTATCACGGTTCATGAGATACAGCCTGGTGACAGATGGACAGACAGACAGACGGTGGAGCCTTAGTAATAGGGTTCCCGTTTTACCCTTTGGGTACGGAACCCTAAAAAGATACAGCTAGTGTTGTCAATTCAACTAAGCGTATTACTCGTCGCCATGCGTATCGCAGACTAAAATCAATACGTCCCAATTAGGACGTTACCGAGTCTTCACGATTGCGCGCTCGCAACGTATCTGTTTAATATAATATCATTGCACATCGCGAACAAAATCGTAATCCGATACATTTGTTCTAGTGGACAAAAGTCGCTCAATCCAGTGTGGTACACCTCCATGTCAAGTCGCATTCGTGACAACCAAAGGAAAATTATTTTCAAAGTATATAATTATGCCTAATTATGCATTTATGGTATAACAAATCTCGTAGTGATAAAACGACTAGACTTAAGAGGCTGGCGATGGATGCGTAGTTCATACAAACGTAATACCAAAATAATTTGTAAATCAAACATATTCTTAAGGTAGTGTCTTTATTCCGATTGGAATACAGAATATTTCGGTTCCCAAATCTAATTTTGAATGGACACTGATTTAAATAAGAGTTATGAGAAAAATAAGTTTTCTATAGAAATTTTAAATTCCTCATATCTCGTCTTTATATCATTGTCCTTTCAAATATATATTTGGGAACATAGATATTCTGTAATCTAATCGAAATAAATACACACTACCTTAAGAATATGTTTGATTTACAAATTATTTTGGTATTACGTTTGTATGAACTACGCATGCTACGGCCCCTTAACCACAGTTTATTTTTGTCAATATTTTGTAATTTACCCAGTATTTAGATAAAATTAAAAAAAATCTTAGATGTTTCAAACTATTTGACGGTTAGAATGTGTAACGTGTCAAACTTAGCTATTTTGTAATTTTGCTATATTACGCTATTTAATAAAGCGTCACTGAGACATGGGATCATAATGTTTCTGTGACATTACTTCTGATAGCCTCCTTCTATATTATATATCTTAAATCTCTTTGCTTGGGTTCAAACAGTGGTAGCCTAGTGGTGTGACCGTCGGACTGCTAAGTCATAATTTACTATTGAAAACACAGACAGCATGGCAGGCAGTCACGGTTAGTAACAGTCAGCTGTTTAAAATTTTTAATTGAATACTTTTTTAATCTATTTTCACGCTTGTCAAAAATGTAGCTCAAGCACGCGACACGATGACAGATGTTTGAAAAATTGCCCAGTTTTTTTTGCTTCACGTTGCACTTTTTACCCGACTGCGGCGGAGCCCAAAAGGAACCCCTACCCCCTTATTACAAAACAAGATTTATATTTGACATGGCTTAAACCATGGAGCCAGTTTTTGTAATAAGAACGTAACAGTGATTGAAATACCGTTCTTTTTACAAAACTGAAAAATGTGTTCGGTACTAAGTTGTCAGTTTTGTGTTTAGGAACTTTACGATAGTCTGAATAAAGCTCGAAATTCAATAATGGCTCCATGTTTTAAACCTGGGTCTGAAGATAAACCTTGTTTTGTAATAAGATGGTTTGTGTTTTTCAGAAAATGTTACAGCATAGTTACTTTTCGCAACACGATCTAAAAATAATCACAAAGTTGTCCGCAGCTTGACGTGGGTCTGACTATTTGGGGATAGCCGAACTGTAGCCTCATTTGCGACACTTTCTATTACGACTAAATAGTCTCAAATTCAAATAGCCAAAAAAAAAAAAAAAACCTATAGTTGCTATTTTACAACTAATATTTCTTACACACGAGTAATTGTAAGGAGATAGAATAATCATAATAAATGTACAACAGTAAAACGTATTATGTTTTGCACAGCTGTGGTTTTTAAATCCAAGGTGTTGAAATCTTAAAACCATTTATCATTCTATTGATACTTTTTGAATTTCAAATTAAATATTCATTGATATTACAATACCTACTTACAAAAAACAATAATTTCTGAGCATTCCAAATTCTTGTACAATTAACTAAGTATATAATTTTAATTCATACAAAAGCGGTCACCCTCGTAGATATCGCAGTACACCAAATACTAGATATCACTCAACCAGCTTCTGTTTTGCTAATACTCTAAACAAATACTCGAAATAGAGCTCAATGACTCAACAATCGTGGCATCCACATAAACCAACGTATAAAATAATAATAGAAACAATAATAATGTAGATTTAATATTAACAAGTGTTCCGATAAGGGCCTGTTTAGACGAACCACTTTTAAACAGCAGAGAAAATACGAAAAAGCACGATGGAAAGAAAGAAAAATAGGTTAATTTGTCACAGAAACACGTGCATATAAAAAGATAACTAAGTTTATTCGAATAAAAAACCAAAAAAAAATTGGCATCAAACATACTTACAGATCAAAATCTCAGAGTTTTGAGGTATAGTCCTGTTTTATTTTTAATAAATATATGCGTCACCTTTTATTGGTCCAGTGACATGGTGCATGAACCTCAATAAATATTACTGTAAAAATAACGTTTAATTGTATGAAATAACATCCCCATGACATCAAGAACAGGTCCCAAGCTAGAAATGAAACAATCAATTATTGGCTATTTTAATTTTTTTTTGCATACGAAATTAGTTTTCATTATTTTCCATGATTGACCGTATAATATCCACCAGAAATGACGGTCCTATCAATTATTAAGATTAGCTTGGGGAGTGGCTATCCAAGGTGCATCTCAGATAGGATATACGTGGAGGTGCACGATTTCATTGATTTAAATCAATAAATTAGTATTATCAGATAATTTGGCATAACATCATGCACACGAGTCCCTTTTATCAACTAGGATGACTATCTCAAGGTGTGAGATTTTGCTATAAGTGATTGAGATTGATGACTGTGTAATGAAAAAGGTGTCCTTTGCTTACCGCAGTTTGGTCACACCCTGTTACATCGGAACACCAAGTTATTAAACTGGATATACATTTATTTTATTTTGAGAGAGATTTTGCCTTGTGATTGCGGACGAAGGATGACGACACTTGAGCGAAAAGTCATTCGCGTGACCAGCACTGGCGTGCAATTTTCAAAGTTTGTTTATTATAACCGTATTGATCACTGAAAATAATTTTCGTAGCAGGTAGCGGGTTATAGGTACCAGAGTATTGGCACGCACATAAAACAGTTTAGATTTAAGATTTGTCTCTGGGATGGCAATGCATGTGGACTGGCTCTGGTACCTATTGCAACTCCATAGGCGGCGGTCATCACTTATGATCAGGTAGGCCGTCTGTCGGCGTGTTTGCCATCCAATAATAAACAAAAAAACCTTATTAACAGCGTATTAAACTTATTTATCAAAAACTAATAAGCTCAGGTTCGGAATAGGCAATACCACAAAAAAAAGGAAACAAAAAAACGTTTATTTCGTTCATTTCGTTTATGCAAAGAAAAAAAAACACAAACACAAACAAGTTGGGGAAAATTATGCGTCACATTTACGCAAAACGGCCATCGCTCAGCATAATGCTGCGACCCTATCCAGACAGAGCCTCAACGCTGGTTTTCAGCGACAGCCGGCAATAATTAATAAGGAGGATATTGTGGATTATGACTACGATTTAGTATCTTGTAGTTATTTAAAATTTAAATTTAAATAAGCCAATTTTGTGTGCACTATCTACATTGAGGTGGAAATGCCTTAATTCAAAAATATAGCATTTAAATCCAGCAATCCGCATTGGGCCCGCGTGGTGGTTTATGGCCCATCCCTCTCATAGAGAGAAGGTATGTGTCTCAGCAGTGGGAAAGTTAAAGGCTGACGATTATATAAATTGGTCGCAATTATGACGGAGAAATAATAATATGCCAGTGACCTTGAGTAGTTAGCTTGCGTGTTCTGTACTGAGCTCACGCAACGCGTCGTACGTTCAGCCAGTAATAGGACTCGCCCAGCAAGGAGCGCTGTCCCCAATTTGACGCATTATTAATTTATTATACACAAAACAAAAGGTATTTTACTAAAACGCGTATACTAAAAGATCAATAATTCAATTATCTTTAAATTGGTGAAGGTTTCAGAAAAATACGCTTGGTAGATTTTGCGCCATTCTCAGTTTTTTATCCGCGTCAGACATAACTTTACAAATTAATTTCACTATGTAATATAAACATAATCTAAAATATTCACATATGAAATTATTGAAAAAATGCTCTAATTTAACATATTCTATATTCATTATATTTTTTTCAAATCATTAACACTACTCGTGATCTTCAGTATAAAATCATTAAAAGTCTGTTATCGTTGCCTTAAAATAAAATGCGTTTTATTTAGTTGTACTCTGGTAAAGCTCTAAAGTGGTTCGTGTACACCGACCCTAAGTCTACTAGAAATAATGACGGACGCGTTAAAAATATCTTGTCTTGTTGAATGAATGGATGCGATGTTTGGTTCGTTTCAGCAGCTGCTAACGTGTGTTACAGCTCTCAGCAATGTAATATACGATTTTTGTTTTATGAAAAAATAGGTGGGCACGTGATTAGGGTTTGTGCAGCAGACTCATGGGATGAACTGAGTCGGTATTTGAGCAACGGACCGGTTGATAAAGATTCAATTTAAAATGAGTTTCATTACAAAGAGATTTCTTAATCCGAATCGTATGAAAATTAAATTCATACCGCCATCTTACAAAACAAGATTTATATTTTGACATGGCTTAAACATTGGAGCCAGTTTTTGTAATAAGAACGTAACAGTGATTGAAATACCGTTCTTTATACGAAACTGACAACTTATGTCAGTTTCGTATTTAGAAACTTTAACATAGTCGGAATAAAGTTCGAAATTCAATAATGGCTCCATGTTTTAAACGTGGGTCTGAAGATAAACCTTGTTTTGTAATAAGGGGGATGGAGTTTGTAAAACTCAGGTTCAGAGATGTATATTTTTTATTTTTTGTAATTTCTAGATAACATAATAAGCATATAATGTTCCCACTGCTGGGACACAAGCCTCCTCTCTGTGAGAGGGACTGGGCCGTAATCCACCACGCGGGCCCAGTGCGGGTGGGTAGATGTCACTTACTCGTATATGCCTTCGAATTGTTGGTTCTAGGACATGCCGGTTTCCTCACGATGTTTTCCTTCACCGTTTCGAGAGCCGTGGTGGTGATATAATTTGCACAAAGTAAAGCAACTGTCAGGGTTGAAACTTAGGACCTACAACTATTAATTCGAGGCCGTTATACCACTGGGCTACCACTCGTCCACTCGTCTCTATATAATTTTTATATACTTAATTAAAAACCGGCCAAGTGCAAGTCGGACTCGCGCACGAAGGGTTCCGTACCATTATCTATAAAAACAGCAAAAAAAAATCACGTTTGTTGTATGGGAGCCCCGCTTAAATATTTGTTTTATTTTAATTTAATTAATTATTTTTAAAGTGAATATAATTATAACTAAAGATTCTGTGAATATTTCAAGCGTCTATCGGTTGCCGTTATCAAAATCGAGCAAAAACGAGCAAAAAAATCACGTTTGTTGTATGGAAGCCCTCTTAAATATTTATTTTATTCTGTTTTGTAGTATTTGTTCTTATACGCGGCAATAGAAATAAATCATCTGTGAAAATTTCAACTGTCTAACTACCACGGTTTATGAGATACAGCCTAGTGATAGACGGACAGACAGACAGACGGTGGAGCCTTAGTAATAGGGTTCCCGTTTTACCCTTTGGGTACGGAACCCTAAAAATATAATACTGTTGGTCAATAGCCAGTTAGGTTAGTAGGAGTAGGTTGGAGCAGTAAGATACAGCTCCCCTAATTATATTCATAATAAATAATTCAGTGTAAACGTGAATTCTTGCATGGCTTAATTTTATTATTCTAAATGAGTTCTCTGGCAGGTTATCAAAGCATCTAATCACCCTTCTATTTCAACTATGAATGCTTCTTATTCCTATAATTACATTGCCGAGCATAGATCTTTGCTTTAGGATGTTTATGGACCTCATAGTCACTCACTTGGCAAGTACCTAATGTTCGTTTATGGAAAGTGACTCTCAAGATGACATAACTCTAAGCCCAGTATGATTTGTAAGACTAATGGTCTAGAATGCGATGGCGAATTTCTTTTGCGGATCATTTTACTTAAAAATATGTTTCAAGTACCAGTTATGATTAAACTGAAAAAAAAAGAAAATTTATTCATTGTGGACTCTGAAGGGCGACCATTAATGCCATAAATTAGACGCAACGTACCGAACGTTAGGCTAACAGAGCACTGATTTTGATAATAAATTTAAACAATTTCTACGCGTTGTTGAAGCGTTTATTAACGTTCCATGGTGAAATGTCACTACCATCGAGATATAAGTACTAACGTACTAGAGAAGCTACGTCAAATAACTGAATTGTCCTATTCTTCGTAATTTGAATCTTTAGTTCGCGCAGCGCTAAAATAATAACAATTCGTCTAAACCGTAACTAATTTACCACAGCGCTAGATTTGCTGCGGAAGTGTATTTATTTTCTCTAATTTATTATTGTCGGAAGTACTAGGCGCGAAAGAGCTAGAGAGCGACTGAGTGAGGTGCGGCGCGATCGCCGCAGTTGAACGAGACAAAGTACGAATTTACGGTGTCTTCTCTAGTACGTTAGTACTTATATTTCGATGGTCACTACCTACTGATTATGTATTCCCGCCAAATTTGACAGTAATCGCTTTATCAAGACGGCCGCTTTATGCTGTCAAAGTTCGAGCGTCCAATAATGAAAAAACCTTTACCTGCCTTTATTTGAAAAAAGTTAGACAAAACAAATACACAAAAAGCTGATAGAAAACAAACTGTGCAATGTAATGTAGTACCTAAAGTCCATTTCACGAAAGAAGTCCCGCAGACGTGGCGCTGCAGGCTAGGGTTATTTTAGGAATGTTGTTAACTTAGCGTATAATAATAATTAGTTCCACTTATTTCCGCGGGACTTCTTTCGTGAAATGGACTTTAAATCTAAATTATTAAAACGAAAATTGAGTAAAACCTATTTCAATGAAGTGAAGGGCGGGCGTTTTTGGGGGACTGGCTTATGTAATTTTGACGTTCGAAAGGTGCTGTCTCAGCCTAGTTTAAATAAATGATTTTTGATTTTGATTTAGAAATGCTCCAATCAATACCGTGCTCAGAGGGACAATAATTCACGTATTTAAAACGAAGTCTGAATCCGTAAACAAAAAAAAATTGCCTTCATTTTTGACAACTTTTTGACATTGATTGTTGCGGAGATGAGATTACAAATTGAATTTGAACATTTTTTATCATACTTACACTCACGAATTCTTCCCATGGGGGTAGGCAGAAACTATAGAACGCCACCGGCTACGCTCCTAATGTATGCTCTTTTTGCTTCGCCTACGTTCATAGATCAACGTTTCGTTTCGTTCAACGTTAATTTTTAAGTAAACGAGATCTGTCGCGTGCTATCCGTAACACGTGCCATAGATTCACTATCTCTGGTCTAGAAAATAATATAAGAGTCATAGACTATCCCTTTATGTGTACTTGAAGTTAAAGAACATGTATCACAGAAGTAATTATGATAAGGATATCATTATTTCGTCATGTGCCGTTGAAGTAGAAAGTGGGAACGGGAAATGATATTATTTTATGAGAGTCATGTCTTGAATATCGTATCGTATCACAATCTGCCTTATCTGGTGAATGAGTTGTGTTATACCTATATATTACACGATAATTTGGAAGATTTCATCGCATTACTTGTCACAATAACAGCCCCAGGGGCGATTGAAGGTTAATCTACGCTAGGCAAGGACGGTTTGCGGATGGGTGACCATCCATATCGAGACCCCTTCCGTGCATCAGAAAGCACGTTCAAACGTTGGTTCTGACTATCATTCGTAGATCGTTGACAGTCGTTACGGGTCATTGAGGTAGGAATACTATGGAAATGGCTTAGTCTATTATAAATTATTATATAATGATTATACAAATATCTATTCTATCTTATCGACACAGACAAAATACATGTCATAACGCGTTTTTTTTCTTTCTAACAATTTTTTAATTTTTTTAAAACGTGCCCTACACTAGGAATTTCTCCTGTATTGTGGGTGCATTTACAAACATTTAAACTCACATACACAAACAGCCAGACCCGAAACAACTACTTGTAGGTCATACAAATAGTTGTTCCGTGCGGGAATCGAACCCGCGACACGCAGCGCAGCAGTCAATCGCTTAACCACTGCGCCAACCGTGCCGTCCTAACAACTTATCAAGAGCTACCTAAGAAAAGAGAGACATCTAAATGTTTGTCAAGGGACTAAATTTGGCAAGACTTTTGTGTGACATCAAAATCTTGTCTATGCGTGGCCGGTCGCCATGTTTAGTGCTAAGTTTTGTGGTTACCAAACCAATGTGCTGTCAAACGGTTGCTTGCTTTCTCTCACAGTAACAACCCCACGAAAGGCAGCCATTTTAGGTTCTCGATTTTGTAGGTATGCAAGTCCATAGGTTTATAAGTAGAGATTATTATTCGAAAGCATATTTACCTAAAGTACGTTTTTTTCCGGCAAAGGATACAAAGTATGGAAACGGCTTCTTAAAATATATTTTTATTCCGGGATCGCGGGGTTTCATTAAATTTATAAAAGGGTGTAGGTATACAATTTTGTATTCCTAAGTATAACAAATATTTCTTATCTATTTAGAACTAGGCAAGAATTTTGTGAAAAATATAACACGTTTAAAAAACACTATTAATATTTCTTCAAAACCTTTTATTCTAAAATAAAATATATTTATTCGGGGATACACAGTACAAAAGAGTAGTTCTTAAAAACTTGTCAGTCCTGGAAACCGACACGTTTGCCCGTACCGAAGCGCACTCCTTAATCAACTCTCAAACTTTGGTGAATATGCATTCGAATATCCGATCTCTATTTAGAATCCCGTGGAAGAATGTTACGGGTCGTCAGAAGCCCGAAAGTCTGACAACCAGTCTTTCGTAACGTGCTACCCAGTAACTGAGTTGTGGCGGTTAGATAGGCTAGATACAATGTAGGGGTGGTTTCTTTTTCGCAATTGGGGCTGCAGTCTCGACATAGATAGCGATCGCTTTACGACTGAATTCGGTCGCAAAGTCCTAATGGGGTCCCTAGACAGTCAAAATTGCATGACAAGAACGAAAAAATCACAAAAATTGCTTGACGAGATTGTGATTTTTATATGCTTAGAATAAGCAAGGATTTGACCAAATAAAGGCTCGTGCAGACTGGGGCGATATCGCGGGTGCTATACAAGGGACGCCGGTCGTGCTGCCTGTCGCGCCCGCAGTATCGCGCCAGTCTGCACGAGTCTTTAAATGAGTCAACTTATTAAGGCTTCTACATACCGGGTCGACTTGTCGACAAGCCTTTATTCTCAACCGCATATTGATTAAGACTTAAATAGAAATTAAATAAAAATAGGGAGACGTGGTCTTTTATTAAAAACTTGAAACCAGCTTTACGCCTTGTATCCCCGAAGGGTTAGGCAGAGGTGTACACCCACATTTCACCACTTTTATGTTTAAAGCCATAATATGGGCCTATTGCCATCAAACGTGCACAAATCCAGACTCCGGGCTGCTACTGAGAAATTCCTGATGGAAAAACCCAATAACACTTTGCCCGACCCGGGAATCGAACCCACAACCTTACGGTCAGCAACTACTAGACCCAACAACCAACGCCTTTTCAATTTTGTATAAAAAAAAGACACAGTCACAACACACACACTCACAAGACACACACACTCACAACACACACACACACACTCACAACACACACACACACACTCACAACACACAGCCACTCACACCAACAAAAAAAAAACATAGTATCTAATCTAAAAACCATCCCTTTCAGCTCACAATGCCGATTGGTAACGTCAGCAAAGACAGCGGCCCTCGCAGAGAATCCTTCAGGCCTCCCTGGGTGAAGGACAAGGATGTCGAGACGCCGCCATCTTGGATGCAGAAGAAACTGAAGCCAGTGGAAAGCACTACTAAGACGATGTCCGTGGATGCTGAGCCGGCCGCTGCAGTGACGCCTGCGAAGCCGTTGAAGCGTGAGTTGGTTATGATTTATTTAAGCGATTCACAATTTCACACACTGGCCCAATATACGCTACGGGGTGCGTGTCGACGAAGTCACGCGCGTGTTTGCGGGAGTGTAGATTTGCACCATCATACAGATTTCTTCTCACAAACGCGCGAAGCTGCAGAATAGCATACGGTGGCCCAAAGGCCTCGTTTCAAATATTACTTCACGTCTAGCTCTGTCAAAATCACGCACCATACTGCAGAACTCGGTGTGCCATACCTTGCGTCTTGCTCCGCACCCGCGCGCAAGGGCACGTGTTTCTCTGCATAAAGGCACGTGACCTGCAACACTGCGCGTGAATGCGTTTTCTGTGTGTTGCACTACACGTGTTTTCAATGCAAAGAGAGATACTTTCAAGCAACGTAAGAACACGCACTCTTGCGCTACGCTGCGTAAAAGCTCTTACAGACTAGTGCGATATCGCGGGCGCCACGCGACACTCTAGAAAGAAAGAAAAAATATTTATTGGGACTCGCACAGATCATAAATTAAATAAAACACACTCATAGAAAAAGAACAAAACCAAAAATAAAACAAAGTAAACAAAAAGAAAATAAAAACAAAGTCCTGTACGAGGCCAAAAGGCCCGTATCTCAGCATGATGCTGCGGTACTTAAAACCATAATACCATAATTTTACCACCATAATTTCTTTGTCGGTGCCTGTCGCGCCCGCGATATGCGCGAGTCTGTCGCGGTGCAGTGTGCGAATCGCCTTAGTCACCGCTTACTTCGTACGGTCTTTACGACGTGCTATAACATTGGGGTTTCTTTATCAAATGTAAGTTTAAGGTCAATCTGCAGCTGTAGCCCGCGAAATTCAAATTATCTTACGTTTTTTGCAATTTGCAAGTCAGTAGGTGTCAGGTTGTATCTTGATCAAAATATGATTCGCGACTTTATCAGGTGATTCATGAAATCATGACATTGTGGAACAAATCTAACTCAGAGAGATGTATTAATGACTAGCTTATGCCCGCGGCTTCACTCGCGTTAATTTTGAATTTGACAATCAATTTGGGTTTTACTCTGCTTCTCTACTCTCTCTCTCTCTGTTATTAATATATGTATATGCGTAATAGGCTTAAATTAAAAAAAACACACACTCAGCCTCCTTGCCGGACTGCCGCCGTGGGATCTGGAGGCAAAAGTCCTCGCGCACATTTGGGAGTGGCGCGAGGAGGTGAAACGCCGGGGTAAAACTCCGCTGCCGCGAGACATCGCGGCACAGCGGACGGAGCTCCGGCGGGATCTCATGGCGGCATGGAGAGTGCAATTGTCGCAACCTAGCGCTGGGCACGCCACAATTGTGGCAATAAGTCCCCTCTTTGAGGAGTGGCTAGAGAGGCGCCATGGCGTCCTCACGTTCCGCCTGACGCAAGTCCTCACCGGACACGGTTGTTTCAGGAGGTTCCTGTTCAGGATAAAGCAGGAGGAAACGCCCGGGTGTCACCACTGTGTGGATCGCCCGGAGGACACGGTGGAGCATACGGTGGAGGTCTGCCCGGCTTGGGCGGAGCACCGCCGTGTCCTCACGGAGGCGATCGGCGGCGGCGATCTCTCGCGTCCGGCCCTGGTTCAGGCCATGGTTCGGAGCGAGAGTGCATGGGAGGCCGTCACCTCCTTCTGCGAATTAGTAATGCTTGCGAAGGAGGAGGCGGAACGCGTGAGGGAGAGGCAAGGTTCGCGCCCTCGCGTGCCTAGTCGCCGCAGGAGACGCCCCGGGCGTCGGGAGTCGCAAGCCGATTTCCGGCCACCGTAGGCGCGGGCCTGCGGACGGTGAGCGATGGGTAGCTCGCCGTCCGAAAAGGACCAGGCCCGGGTCGACGGCGCGTTGTTTCACGCGCGCCTCAAAGAGATGTCAGCACCAACTGACGGGGTCCGTTAGGGCCAATGCCTACCAGGGTTGCGAGTTTGTCCGAAAGGGATATCGTGGCCCTGGCACACAGGCAACGGAAGGCACATGGGTGGGTTTTAGTCAGTAAAAGTCTGACACGCCCTCCCGCTCAGCCCAGAGCGGGAGAAGTTACTTGATAATTTCCCACCCAAAAAAAAAAAAGGTTGGTACCGCCGCTGACTGACCAGTTTGCGCCAGACGAACGCTTAGTAGTACAGACTTTAGTGGAGGCTCTTTTATCACATTAAAACTGCATTAACAAAGAATAGCAAGAAAACTGCAATGTAGACTGTCGATAAACACGATGATATTCCAACCTTAGCCCCTTAGGGGACATTAGCTGCCTTCTTGGATGTTCTAAGTTACCTATTCAAATTTTTATTAATCGTAAAATGATCATTGAAAAAAATATGTATCAACATCGCCACATGCGAACTACGCATCACACTGACGTCACGCAAAATCCTGCATCGCGCAAGCAGAGTTTGCCGCGCGACTAGTATAAACAACATGTCCCAGAATTAACGCACAACCTCTTAAGGGGTCATTGTACTCATCAGTATAAACAACTTTTACTATGGGACCAAACCTGAAATCGCGAAAAAAAATCAGCTGTTCCCTACATTTATGTTCGAAAAACTCGTCAAAATGTAGGGAACACCTGTTTTTTTTTCGTAATGTAATTCTGGGACATGTTGTATACAACGTCCCGACATCAATCGTCGGGCAGATACACAACACCCGTCTGGTCGGAGGATCCTCCCTTTTCTATGCAGGATGAGTGAACTTTACACCCTGTTCCTCGTGCCTTTATAGTATATGGGGAATCTAACCCTAAACTCGATGTCTTATGTACTAGTGTTAATGAAGTTAGAGATAATTAATTTGATGGAGACTTTCTAGTAAATTGTGGAAGGTATCAGTCGTTCTTAGTTTAGTCCCACTGTGAGTTACTAGAGAAAGATAATAATAATAATACCTTAACTAAAAAAAAGTACAAAGTATAAATAAAAAGCAAATAATAAATAAAATAAAGTAGTTAGTTAAGGACCCCTCTTTGGGTAAAGGCCTCCTCCCTTTTTAGCCACTCCTTTCTGTCCTGTGCTGCTGCAGGCCAATTCTGGCCCGCTACTTTTTCGATCTCGTCGACCCATCTTTCTCGGGGCCGACCTTGTTTACGTTTTCCTTTTGGGCCCGCCCACATGGTGATTCTTTTGCTTCATTTTATGTCTTCGGAGCGTGCTACGTGCCCCACCCATTTCCACTTCAGTTTCTGCGAGTGTTGTAGGGCGTCAATAACTCTTGTCTTTTCGCGAATGGTTGTGTTTTTTTGTTTGTCTTTGAGTTTGATGTTTAATATGCTTCTCTCCATAGCGCTAGAGAAAGATAGATAATGATCTCTCATTATCGTTTTATGTGACGTTAACTTCTTGTTTATGCCAAGACTAACCGCAAAACGAGCGTAAAGCTTCCCGCAGATAGGCACGACGAGACAGCGCGACGCAATTCTAGTGAAACAATTTCTATGAAATCTGCATGGAAATGGTTCTACTAGAATCGCGTCAATCGCGAATAAAAGCCAGTTGCAAATGAGGCATAATTTTTTATTGTATGTTCATACCTAGGGCCATTTAATATTTTTTTTATTGACAAAACAAAAGGGGAGTTCTCATGTCGACGCGTATATTTTGTTTAATAATAATAATAAACCATTTATTATCAGGTTACAAAGACCCATAGATGAATACCATAACCTAAGTATACATAATATATTAACAATTGCGTTAGTAAATATAACTTAAAGCTATGTTAGTATCACTTAGATGCACTAAGTCTTCGTGCGTTCTGGTGGCACTTGACCGCGAAAGCGGCGGAATACCACATCCTGAGGCCAAAAGCTTTCTTCCATCACCTGATGCACGTAGCACGTTGGTATGCGCACCACTAACGCCTTAAAGTTGACGTTGCGATGCGACTCCAGCAGCTGCACTCTAGGCGCGTATTTCAGCCTTTGGCGCACGTACTTTACGATTTCTTCCGCGTCGGTGGTGTAGTGGAGACGGGAAATATACACCGGGGTATTCGGCTTCGCAGCACGCAGTTTTTCGTTAGGATTTTTGACAGTTGTTACGGGTCGTCAGAAGCCCGAAAGTCTGATAACCAGTCTTACCGGGGTATCGTGTTACCGACTGGCGAGTGGAGGTCAGATAGGCAGTCGCTCCATGTATACTACTGGTATTCTGCTGCATCCGGTTAGACTGGAAGCCGACCCCCAACATGGTTGGGAGAGGCTAGGTAGATGCTGAGTAGTTAAAATATTCTTACTGCAAGTTTCATCATTTGAGGATACATCATTTTTAGGGTTCCGTAGTAAACAAGGAACCCTTATAGTTTCGCCATGTCCGTCTGTCTGTCTGTCTATCTGTCAGTCTGTCTGTCCGTCCGTCCGTCTGTCCCCGGCTTAGCTCAGAGACGCTAAGTCCTAGAAAGCTGTATTTTGGCATGGGTGTACTGTGTAATCACGCTGAAAAAGTTGTGAAATAAAACTATGAAAAACATTTTTTTTAGGGTACTTCCCTTGCACGTAAAACGGGGATGATATTTTTTTTCTCATCTAACACATGGTGTGGGGTATTGTTGAATTGGCCGTTCAAAAATATTGTGGGTCTGTGAGAAACATTTTTCAATTCTGAGATCTGTTTGCGTAATATTAAGCTTTAAAGTGCTATTAAGTTTGTTTTTGGGATGAATTCTTCCTAACTACGCAACCCTTCATTGTGCGTGGTCCGACACGTACTTGGCCGGTTTTTTCATGCTAAAAAGATGCTGTAGTAAGTACTATTGAACGTGCTCATAAGCTAATTGTTCATTCCAAGTCAGTTAGATTTGGCATGAACAAGTAGCTATTTATTTATTTAAGGATTACCAACGAGATTTATGCTTAGCTTGATTTAGCATACGAGCACAAAATGTAAATTGGAAAACAATTTATTCATGTGTTAATAATTATAGAGCCAGAATTTACAGAGCATACAATTTTGGAGATTTTTAGTCTAGCGAACGGGTTTACGCATTTCCTGAGCGGAAATAGGAAATCATTAATTATATTGTAGTGTAGCTGAAGAATTCAGGGGAGCACCATTTAGTTCAAGTTTTCTTATGAACCTAGGTAATTATTATGTAGCCGCGTCTTATAATATTAATTCTTGGAACCACTCGCTTGATGGAGTTTCCTACAAATTTGAGGACGTAAAGGACGCCACTCAGGCCACAATCAACGTGGCCAACTAGACCAAAGTAATCTATATAACACGTACTATGTATCATCAATTCGAAAAAAAGAAGATTATAATTAATTCTTCAAGGAAGTTTATCGAGGGTAGGTACTTAATGAAGTGATCGCCTTTTGTTAATATTTGTAGCATAAATAAAATGTCATAATTACATACATACATAAACTCACGCCTTCATCTCATGGGGGTAGGCAGAAACTATAGAACGCCACCAGCTACGCTCCTTACATGATCCTTTTGTTTCGCCTACGTTCATAATCTGATATAATTAGTAATCAATAAACTCTTAGTAATGCACCAGCTGATCAAGAAGTTAAGCAGCACACGGCTAAGCTACGCACGTATTAGGGTTGCGAGTTTGTCCGAAAGGGATATCGTAGCCCTGGCACACAGGCTAATGAAGGAACACGGGTGGGTTTTAGTCAGTAAAAGTCTGACACGCCCTCCCGCTCCGTCCAGAGCGGGAGAAGTTATTTGATAGATAATTTCCCACCCAAAAAAAAAATCACATTTCAGTATGTTCATGTTCCGCTACTCGCATCCGATTCGAGTAGCGGAATATGACGCGAGCCAGTTGGATTGAACTACTGCGGGGAGTGTGTATGTGGTGTTTTTACGTGGGAAAAAGTAGTATTGATGATCTTTATGATTATAATTATTTAAATAAATATTTGATACGGCCGCGAATCATATTTAAACCAACATACAAACTGATGCTGACCTGCAAATTGCAAAAAACGTAGGAACATTTGAATTTCGCGGGCTACCCTGACACTTTCGCCATAAGGTATTTACGATAGATAATAATTATTATGCGTCAGTAGGTACCTCTCCAGTCTCCACCTACCCAATTACACGCGCACCTAATTTAGCTTATTCATGACAGTGTCAGACCTTACTATAACCTCCAAACATCGTACATATCGTATTAATACTCCAGTTCCTTCCATAGATGACGTTTCCGAGTGAAAAATACAACAACATATGTTTTCTCAGCCCACGTTCGTGATAAAGTTATTATCAGTAATAATAGCATAGATACATCCCGTGACTCTGTCATATTTTTCTTGAAAGCTACAGTTTCTTGATTTATTACGTGTTGTAAGGTCGCATCGCAGAATAGATTTTATGAGAAGTACTGAGTAGTCTTTATCATAATCATAGATGTTGGGACTGAATGTTAAAAGACGTCCACTACTGGACAAAGATCTCCTGTGCTTCTCACATCCACAGGATCTCCGCGACCTTCACCGGGTTGTCGATTCACCCAGCCTTGCCACGCTGCACCTTGCAATCATTCATAAGAACATTTTAGGCCTTTTGTCACTGATACTGCTCATCCTCTTGATACAATTAATCTATTACCTAATCGTAAGATCTTACTTTAAATCATAATGCTTCCTAGAACACATGAGTACATGCTGGTTGCTGAAAGTCCAATATTTCGTTGAGTCATCCTCTTTAATTTACAAATGTATTTAGAGATTACGTTGAAAATCTAAAACATAAACAAATTTTTGGAAACTATTTCGGAAAAAATATTCTTTAATTTGTATCAAAAGCTCTTAAGGCGCAGATATATGATTTTAGTGACTTTTGGATCTGTTATTACGCCTTCATATAATGCAAGTAAGTTATGCAAAAAATGTATGTTATTCTAGAACGTTCACATTATCAATTCTATATGTGAATATTCTAAGGAAGCATTCGCAAATTTGACAAAAATTTGCACATAGGTACATTTTGCGGCAAAATCAAACTAAACCAAATGTAACTTATAATTGCCACAGATAGATTACTCCTTCATCTCAAATAGAAGCAATATTTTATTCGAATATGTTGGTCCATAATATTGTAAAACATAATTTCCGTTGCCTCTTCACACAAAATTGACGATATCGTGTTGAATTTAGGAACATTTTTCTTCAATTTATTAACATAAATTTAATTTTTTTAAATATTTTTTTTTATTTTAAGCAGATATGTTCAACTCAAAAAGGTAGCAAAAAGAACTATCAAAATGTTACAAATAGTCTCAGAAAATAATGTTGAAATAACCTTTATTTTTTAAAAAACACTGTCAGTAATATTTTTTCCTATTATTTAACAAACCTTATCAAGAAATTTAAATCTACATTGGGCTTCAGTTATCCGTGTAATAAAATCAAAATTTTATTTTATGATTATACAATATCTTCATTAGGTAAATCAACGGCGAAATAAGCTATATTTTCGAGAGCGCAAAAGTGATGAAACTATTAACAGGTGCTGAGACTGACACGAATGGTTTATTACCACGAAAACTGTACTTATAAAGTTACACAGACATAAAGTTTGAATTATTTCAAGCTTTCTAACAATTAGCTAAGAGATTAACGAAATACTTTTTTTTTTGTGATAGCTCCCATAAGTATTGTAGTAAAGTACTTTATGAAATAAATTCAGGAAGTAATGTCTATCCAAAGCATAAAAAACAATATTACTTTCAAACTACTTAAAATATTTTCATTTTTTTTTTGTATATACAGACTACTTTATTATCTGTAATTTTATCTGCCAAGGTCAACGACGATTATCCGACCCTTAACTTCCTAGTGAAACTGTGACCTACGCCGTACTCGTGTGTAGGCAAAGTTCCAAACAGATTGGACGCAATGTGTGGACACACTACACTTGATACCAGCAGCGGAACATATTGAGACTAAGACCTTGTTCAGACGGAGCGATCGTGCAAATCGTATTACAAGGTAGAGACGACACTACGACATGAAATTAAACTTAAAACGTCACGTACGTTTAATTTCGGTTAATGACGTTCCCAGTTTGCATACCAAAATGTATCCATTTATTATGTTTAAGTATATTCAATAGTTTAGTTACTATTATTATAGCTAGTCAAAGATTGGCAAAACTCATAGTAGATGTAAAAAAAACGCTTTTTATTTCGATGTTATTATTTATTTGTTACTTCCAAAATACTCCTAAGCATGTAGTGCCAGTATTTCAATAAAATGTATTTTCGTACTAGCTGTTGCCCGCGACTTCGTCTGCAATCTAGGATGAAAAGTATCCTATATCCTTACCCAGGTCATGGTCTACCCATGTGCCTAATTTCATCCAAATCCGTTCAGCCGTTTTAACGTGAAAGCGTAAGAAAAAAAAACAATCATAATTCATTTTTGCATGAATAATATTAGTTAGGGTTGTCGTCTCTACATGGTATAACATGTCTTATGATTGTCACATAACGTGGTAATAACGCGTGGCTGTGTTGAAATAACAGACAAATATAAATAAAATACTAAAGTATATAATTTATATTGAATAGTTAGGCTGTCAATAATAATAAGTGTTATATTTTGCACTGAATACTAAGCCTCTGTGTCTAAAAGTAGCAGAGCATTGTCTACTCTGAGACAAAACTCCTTACAAAATTACCACATTCATAGCAACGAGTACCTACACCGTGCTGTAATTTGGCTGGAAATATTGATATTTTTTAGGGTTCCGTAGTCAAATGGCAAAAAACGGTACTTTATGGATTCGTCATGTCTGTCTGTCTGTCCGTCCGTATGTCACAGCCACTTTTTTCCGAAACTATAAGAACTATACTGTTGAAACTTGGTAAGTAGATGTATTCTGTGATCTGCATTAAGATTTTCACACAAAAATAGAAAAAAAACAATAAATTTTGGGGGTTCCCCATACTTAGAACTGAAACTCAATTTTTTTTTCTTCAAACCCATGCGTGTGGGGTATCTATGGATAGGTATTCAAAAATGATATTGAGGTTTCTAATATCATTTTTTTCTAAACTGAATAGTTTGCGCGAGAGACACTTCCAAAGTGGTAAAATGTGTGTCCCCCCTGTAACTTCTATAATAAGAGAATGATAAAAAAAAATGATAAAACTAAAAAAAATGATAAAACTAAAAAAAATATATGATGTACATTACCATGTAAACTTCCACCGAAAATTGGTTTCAACGAGATCTAGTAAGTAGTTTTTTTTATGGATAATGATACGGAAACCTTCGTGCGCGAGTCCGACTTGCACTTGGCCGGTTTTTTGTCATTCCGTCAGTCCTAAGCAGATGGTGCATTTGTGGAAGATGGATTAGGTAATGATGATGGACCCAAAATCAGCAAAATTACGGCTGTAATACTGTTAAAGAGTAACACACAGCTCACAGATATTGACGCACATCGTAACCTGTTGTCCTTCTGAACATCTCCTTAGCTTTGCACTCGGATTTAATAGAGACGTATTACAACCGTCATAACCTACAAATCGCAGTCAGGGTCGAGACATTGAACGTGCGACTTCTTGCCCAGACAAACAATTATATGATGTCCCGAATGTCATTTGTTTTTGTGTGTTCTGCCGATCTATTCTGTGAAAATGTCACCGTGAAAACTAACGTGAAGTGAGCTGTCAATAAAAAATAAAAAAACAGCTGTTCCATACATTTGTGTTCACTTAAATCGACAAAATGTATGGAACAGGTGATTCTTTTTTCGCGATTTCTACGTTGGTCCCATAGAAAAAGTTGTTCAAAATTATGAGTACATTGACCCCTTTTCGGGTTTAGGGTAAACAATGACCGCTTTTCGGGTTTAGGGTAAACAAAAACTAATGTTGCATATATTTTTGACAATATCTATGTTTTTCGAGCTAATTTACTCACACAGAATCTTCATTTGACTTTAAACAAGCATGATAAGCAGCTCATACATCACTATTTTCCTCGTTTTTTCTCGAAACTTTCGTAAAAAATTAACATATTTGGTAAACATAATATTATAAATTATATTAAAAATTATAGTATTTTCATGTCGGCACGTCTGCAAAACATGGAAAATCTCTTCAGTTCTTTTCTGTCAGAATCTGTATTTGGCGCCTCATATCCCGTGTGTGGGTGTGGTAGCGTCTGCAAACAAAATACTCTGGGTTAGAAGCTTTGTATTTATTTTGTTTCATTCTGCTGGATGTTAGCAGCTGGTTCTGTTTATAATACAATTCTCATGATAGAAACAGATGTATGATTAATCTGGATGATGAAACAGCTGATTTTGTTCACGATTTCTGACTTGTTCACATCTCAAAAGTGGCTCTTATTTATGAGACAGTAAAAGCAATTTTACCTTGTACGTTATGTATGAAAGGATTCAATTAGGTGGTAACGGTCAGTAAGGCAAATGAGCTTATAGTAATTATTACCAGTAGATATGACTGAAAAGAAAATATTATGCCAAAGCAGTCATCTCATAATCTCTGCATCTGCAAGCTTCTCCAAAATTAGGTCATCGAATTTGACCCAATAATGTGTTTTTTTTGGCATAATTACTCATCACACGTTGCATGAATTGCAATCTCAATCCTTAAGGGGCCGGCGCGGCGTAGCATGCGTAGTTAATACAAACGTAATACCAAAATAATTTGTAAATCAAACGTATTCATAAGGTAGTGTGTATTTATTTCGATTGGATTACAGAATATCTATGTTCCCAAATATATATTTTGAATGGACACTGATTTAAACAAGAGCTAAGAGAAAAATGAGTTTTCTATAGAAATTTTAAATTCTTCATATCTCGTCTTTATATCATTATCCTTATTTAATAACGAAAATTATATAAATACTCACGAAGAGAATATAATAAGGACAATGATATAAAGACGAGATATGAGGAATTTAAAATTTCTATAGAAAACTTATTTTTCTCATAACTCTTGTTTAAATCAGTGTCCATTCGAAATATATATTTGGGAACCTAGATATTCTGTATTCCAATCGGAATAAAGACATACTACCTTAAGAATATGTTTTATTTACAAATTATTTTGGTATTACGTTTGTATGAACGTAATAAATTAAAGCAACGTGAAGATGTTATTCATGTACACTTGAACTTCCTGACAGGAAACTCAGATGAGCATCGTCGTAGAAACTTTTTTTAAATCTCCCATTTCCGCCACAACGTTTTTACTGATGCTACACAAGAAAGCAATATTTCTCAGTGCATAATATTTGTGACTGTTTATTTGTGGGTAGGCTACATATTATGTGTAAGTATATGATGACGTCAGCCACCTGACCGAAACTTTGGCAGGAGACACGGGTTCTGAATAATTGACTCCCCGAAACCGTTCACAAGTTTGTTAGTCTGGAGTTCGGAACCGAATGACGTGATCGTTCGATGAGAACCACGCGCTTCACAACAGTATAAATCCGAATTTCGTCCGAATATTACTCGTGTATGACTAGTGAATACTGTGCTTGAAATGTGATCTTTTGAACCCTCCAGTTTCTATATAGTGCCCCTAGTGCTGTTATAAATGGTAAATCAAAATATTCACGTATGAAATTTGTTCACATGTTTACATGACCATGCAATAAAGTTCGTGCCATTGAAAATAAAAAAGTTTCATTATTGGACAGAGCTATAAAATCGGGTATTACGTTTTAATGTTCAGAATATTTCCTGCCAAGCCTCGAGTTAAAGAAACGTGACTAGACAACGTCATATAAACAATCGATTTGCTTTGAACATAGAGCTTTTGTGTGATCTGCTTATTGTTAATGAAAATAGAATACAATCTAAACATTTGTAGATGCATTTTGTGATGATGATGAAATTGAAAAGCTTTTCAAAGCAGAAGAGGCAATCTTTAACTTTTTTCTAAAAGATTAAGATAATGTATTTAAAAACAAAACGATTTATCACAAAATTTTAAATAAAAATGGAATTGAAAAAGCTTGCGCGGTCGTTTGTCGTGACGTGTTCGTCGACGATGTTTAGGAGATATTTCGAGCGCACGCGCCGCCATCCGGGGTATTTTTAGAGACGAGAGACTTTTTACAAAATAAACGGAGAAGTTGGGGTTAGCGGCTGATTTAAAAGAACACTACGCTTATAATAAGGTTCTTTAAAACCATAAGAGAGGACTCATTTTGAAATGACGTGGCGGGAAATACGTTAACAACTCAGCTTACAAAATATTTTAAAGTTATGAACTGCTGATGATTCTGCTTTTTTGCTAGGTTTCCCTCAAATAGCGTGGCAGCAAATATTAGTTACAATGTTGGTAAATCTAACAAAGACAGGTCAGCAAGATTGTAGATAAACAATTAGCACAATCTTGGTTACCTAGTTGGCGCCAACGCAACGTTGGCAGTTGTGATTAACAATGAAACAGGTGATATATCCTGTGGATTTAAGAGTATTTAGTTAAATGTTATTTATGCCTACGATATATTTCCCGTATTCACTTGGCCATCTAATAGGGGAATTTGACATGTAATCGCGCTAAAATAGCGAAGGCCGGCCATCTTGGCAAACGCTGTGTTTATTTACGTCCGCGAATGCCATCAAACTGCAGCGCGTCGGGGCCGAAACACGTGCTACAATCAATTTCACTGTTCTTACTTCATGTTATAGTTTTTCAGCCTTTGAATATTTTTTTTTTCAGTCATAGTTCTTCTTGTAGTAGGTGTTTATCTATGAGAATCATTATCTGATGACTAATGAAACCAATCACTTATTTTAAATAACTGTTGTTACGTCATATATTTAGCAAGAAAAAGAAGAATACCTATTTATTCTTAATTATTATAATTTGGAAGGCGTTCTGCGGGTAACTTTTAGATTAGTCTCGTGCAAGAGAACATAATCTTAAGATATTTGTTATTTCAAAATATAAATAAATCACTGTGCAGAAAAAACAACTTATTTAACTTTAACATTTATTGATGAATACACAATCACACATGTATTAATTAAAATTTCAGCCGCACTGAAGAAGCAGTCCACCATCAAAGACAAAGCAGAAAACGGAGTGTCAGCGCCTGTAGAAGAAAAACTAGTCAAGCCTTCAGCAGCAAAGCAGGCCGATCAAGCCACCAAGCCAGCAGACGAAAAACCAAGATTCACCAAATCTGCACTAAAAAGTGCCTTAAAATCTGAGGATAAAGGCAATGACAAAGTAGACAAACCTCCACTAAGGAGTGTCAGGACTATCGACGATAAAGTCAAAGACAAATCAGTGACTATAGTAGACAAGAGACCAGAGAAAAATGGTCCTATTAAAGCAAATAGCACGGTAAATGACAAATCAGATAATAAGAATACAGTTTCGAGTAAAGATACTAAGCCCGCGACAAAAGTAATTAACGATAAAACTGCGTCCAAGACTGCAGCCGAAAAACCGTCAGCAAAAGCTTCTGAAAAGGTAGTAATAAAGCCAATCGAAAAGGTTGAAACTAAAGCAACACCGTCGAAAGCGGAAGCAAAACCTTCAGCTGCTAAAGCAGAACCCAAAGCCACTGCAACTGAAAAAACAGTAGAAAAATCAGAAAGCACAGAAATGGCTACGAAACCACCTCCTTCAAAGGTACTGCTTAAGATACAGATTCTAATTAATTAATCTAACTAACTAGCCTTATCTCATTGAATGCTTGTTGATTTTTTATCCTATTCCCTATAAAATTATAATATAACTCTTAACATGGTCTTGTTTCCAGCTCCCACCACGTAAACCACCGATTCAAAAGCAACCGTCAAAGGATGACGCGCCCGTTAAGAAATGGCGGGATCCCCTGCATGAGCGTGTCAAGGAGAACATTGACAAGACCCTGAATGAGGTGCCAAAGGGTCACACGCTGACAAAAAATGAGAGCTTGAGAAGTGAGTACAATTTTAATGCCGTTTTATTAACCCAATCTTGAAGTCAACAGGACTGAAGCTACTGTGCATGTAGAACTTACAACTTTTCAATCTTCTCCTTATCGTGTCGAGGACAATCTAAAAGAATAAGAATAAGGCTACGAATTTTGCGCCATCAGTAGCGTCCATCAGTTCCTGTAACGTTTCAAGTTGATTCTGGCAATCATTGATAATACTGCGAGGAAAATAAAACATGAACGAAAGTGCCACTCATAGCCAACAATAGATCATGAGATAAATATAATTTACTTATCGAAATATTATTACTCTTACTTAATTAGGCTAGCAAACAACCTTATCGGTCAGCCGTAGAATAAGTAATTCTAATTCCGGATTTCCGCCCATTTTAAATCTTGCCTCAGTGACGATAAAATAATTACCAGAGACTTACTCCACTCTATTAAAAATAGATGATAAGCCAATGAGTCAATTAAATCAGAAATAGAACATACAAAGAGTTTTCTATTTGCTTAGCTGTTGTGACATCAACATTGACACAGTGGCACTTTCTTGCGTATTATTAGAGAGTTGGATCGCATTGGATCGCAAACGCGGTGACATCAATCTATATCGACTTTGGCACTGCGCATTGTCTGATACTAATGAGATTATTGTTTTCAGATATAATTTTAATAGTGTTAGGGATTATTTTATTACGTTCCCTTTCTTTTCTTAGAAAAAAACAACAAAAACATGTAGATTTTATTAATGAATGTACCTACTCACCAATGTTATGGGGTACATTTGTTTTGGCTTCCTTGGTGTGAAATGATGGGTTATTATTTTTTTTTTTTCTATTCGTACTGTCTATTTTTTATGTTTGGTTGTTTAGTATAACTTTTGTTTTAGGATAAGTTTTCAATTTGCATGTTATGGGTGGGCCTCGATTTAAAGTAAACGATTAATAATAATAAAATAATAATAAATGAAAGTGCTTTAGTGCCCTATTTTCTTTGGATATTTTTATCCAATTGCTCATTGTTTGGAATAAATTAATTTAGATAGATAGATAATAGACCTCAAGGCCTCAGGACCACTGACTGGTCGGTCAAAAACTCTTTTAAATGTTCCAGCCCCCTTTCTAAGCAGTAAATACATGTCACAAACATTATTATAGCCTGATATACATTCAAAACAAATTCACTATTACCGGTAACGGATCCCATAGTCTTGACTTTAAATACAATCTTAGGTTCAGTAAAAAGTTTCCAAGCGCAATCCTCGTAATATTATGCAATTGACTATTTCTGTTTTATTTTCTTCAGTTGTACGTTTAGAGTTTCTTGTAAGCTTTACTTTTCAAAATTTGAAATTCTCACTATATCGACTTTTATATAACCTTTTGAAGTAATCAGCGTGGCTTGCGTTTCAGAGTTGATTTACTTTAATTTGCTCTACAACATGTTCTTCTTCATCGTCTTAATTAGGTATTACTGCCTTTAATTATCCTTTCTCAATCTCTCCTTTTATTAATACTCACATTAATATGTCCCTTTCAAGTGTTGCTTCTAACAACATCGTTACCTTTGATCTCTTGTGCGCTAGACTAGTTTGTGGTCTAAATGCGACCCAAAATAGTACCGCACAGTTCCGCATGCGTCGCCTGCGCAGATCAGGTGTAAATGCACCCATACCTCAGTTAACATGCACACTTGCTGCAACACAAGTCTATTCCGAACTATTTTGACAAATTGTGAACTGTGTTGAGGAAAATTGTGATTTTGTGAGACGATTTTAGCCAAGGGCTTTGTTTTTTAAATTAAGTGTTAAGTGATTTTATTGATAATGGCTGACTCAGAGGACGATCCACAAGGTATTTACTTATTAGTTGCACTCGACAATTTGATGCCTATTTTGATTTGGAATGACGCGCACTGCATAGCTCCATTGCGTCTAGTCAAGAAGATTATTTTGATCACTGTGTTGACTAGATTTTAAATTGTTTAGTCACTGTTATTTATGAGTAGTTATTCCAATTAATTATCTAGAAATTGATTGATTAGGTACTAGAAAATGCAATAAAGGTCGTCAGAGATTGCATCTATTTTGTTTACGAGCGATCACAATAATGCCTTAACTATTTTGTTTAGTTGAAAATGAGTGACTCTTCTGAACTAATATTGCACAATTTTTATAAATATATTTTATATTTTTTTGGCGATCTATGATTCAATTAATCAACCTGAATATCGCAGTCCACTGCTGGACATAAGTTTCTCCCAACTTGGACAATAAAAAAAACTTAAACTATTCTACATTGCATAACAAAAAAAATACACAAATAATTGCTAACAACTATATTATAGTTGAATAACAAATGAATGAACATGATATGAGCTAAATTAAATCATTCAAAAATGCGCCCAACATTGGCAAGGCAATGATTGATAAACAATTAATTATCGATTCAGAGTGAGAAGAGAGGCATATGGTGCCCAGTGAACAGCATTAAGCTGATGATGACAGCAAATTCTTAAATATCTTCTAAACTCAGGTTTGCTGAAACCCACACCACCGCCAATGCCGCCGCCTTTACCACCAAAGATGCCCCCTCCCCCTGAGTTCAAAAAGACGCCGGTAGACCCTGCAAAGCTGAAGAGGCTGGAATCGCTTCGCAGCAGGCCCAGGAGGAGACCAGACTGGACTGACATGATGAAGGAGGTGGAAGAAGGCAAGAAGCTGAAACATGTTGTTTGTAATGACAGGTTGGTGATCTTTTTGGCGGATAGGTATAATTCTTAATAGGCCGATGATAAGGATGTATGTGATGTATGTTGCATTTTAAATAAATGCGAAATTCTGTGTCAATCAAATACTTCAAGTAGGTACTTGAAGTTTTTGACTGACACAGAATTTCGCCCATGTGTATGTGTATGAGTGACAGAGACAGCGCTATACAAAGCAGATTTTTTTCTAAAACTACGAGAGTCATCAACAGCCGGGTACTGCACCTAATTGAAGACAATATTACTGAATTCGCTATTAGTAGAGAACTAAACGATTTGCTAAGTATGGGTAAATACAGAATTTGATCATCGAGATTCGTTTTTAACTCGTATTTCGCAGAACCATTATTATTTAAAATTCAAAAACTTTACATACATCTTCAATATATCATACAATTGTGTCATTACCTAAAGACTACCAACTTATTAATATTATATATATATATATAGTGTCTATATTTTTTTTGCGACAAAATTAATAATACTAAATTATGGAATTTCAGATCAAGCCCAATCATAACGACATCAGCGGTAGTAAAGAACAAGGGTCAGTTCATATTCGAGTCAGAAAAGCCGAATTCCCACAACGCGTTGCTAAAAGAAATCAACAAGGGAATTAGGCTGAAGAAGACGAGGACTAATGATAGGAGTAAACCGAATCTAGAAGGTTTGAGGAAGTTCAGGAGACAGATGACGATTGAGGAGCAAGTGCAAAAGAGCATGTCGCAGGCGAACTTGGCGGCGTCACCCTCAGGAGTCGGCTTGGCCTCGGCAGAGGGGAGTAGTTCTCATGTATGTATCGCACTGCACACTTTTTTGCACTTAAGAATTTAAATAAGAAAAACTCTTCATGAAAAATTAAACTCTTTCATAAAAACGTCTTTAATTGGGAAGGGGAACAAATTTAATTGAGTAACAGTTTTTATTTTATACGTACTCGCAAAGACTGACCCAAACTGTAAGCCTTTGAATATACTCGAGATAACTGAAATATTAATCAATCAAATTTAAAAGAAGAAAATCAGTTTTCCCAGTCAATCGACCACCATTGAAATATGAACAATGAAACATACGTTAATTATACCTATTTAAAAGAAATTGCTGAAATGTTTCAGATACCAGGTGCAATACCGCCGGAAGAAGAAGAAATCGATGAAATGGACGACATTGACAAGGTCAGAGATGATCTGCAATCCACCAAGCAGTTATTGGCTATTGAACTAAGGTAAGCATATCAATGAATTAATTCAATCAGTGTAGTAGAGCAGTGCTGGGCAGTGGTAACGTGGACTTACGTGTCGCGCATTTGGCAGGCCTTTACTTTGTGTAATTTATTTCATAACCACTGCACTCGAAACGGTGAAGTAAAATATCGTCAGATTCTTGCCTAGTATCTGACGATATTTTACGTCTAAGAAAAAAAAATACATATTATTATATACAACATGTCCCAGAATTAACGCACAACCTTTTTAGGGGTCATTGTACTCATCATTATGAACAACTTTTACTATGGGACCAAACCAGAAATCGCGAAAAAAAAATCAGCTGTTCCCTACATTTTGAAAAGTTATGAGAACATAAAAGTGGGGAACAGCAGATTTTTTTTTCGCGATTTTAGGTTTGGTCCCATAGTAAAAGTTGTTCATAATGATGAGTACAATAACCCCTTAAGAGGTTGTGCGTTAATTACGGGACATGTTGTATACTTATTCAGCCTATAATGTTCCCACTGCTGGGACACAGGCCTCCTCTCGGTGAGGGGGAGTGGGCCGTAATCCTCCACGTGAGCCCAGTGCGGGTTGGTAGATGTCACATGTCTCCGAATTTTTGGTTCTAGGACATGTCGGTTTCCTCACGATGTTTTTCTTCACCGTTTTGAGAGCAGTGGTGATGAAATAATTTACACAAAGTAAAGCGACTGTCAGGGTTTGAACCTAAGACCTACAACTCGTAAGTCGCGACCGTTACCACTGGGCCACCACTGCTCATTTCGCTAGAGATGAGGCGTGTCTCCCAGCAGTCAGAACGTTAGATATTGACTGATTATGATAAGCTCATGCTAATCGAAACAGACTGCCGCTATTAAGGAGATAATATGTGTAGTCCGTACAGGGCAGCCCACTCTGAGGTCACTGAATAAAATAAAACGGCTGAGATGATCTGGGTTATACAACACTAGCTTTTGCTAGTGGCTTCGGAAATTATCCCACGGGAACTTACTCTCTCTGTGTGGTTCTTTCCTCAAAAAACCATTTCAGACAACAATCTACATGGTCTTCACATGATCTGACCACGATTATTTAAGATACTGTGCTCTGCGTTTGATTCGGCCTTTCTTCTCAGAGTAGTCAGATAGGAAACGCCGACCTCATCTAGTGTTTAAAATATGATTGACGTGTAAAAGTGTTTGTACAAACCTACTTACAGAAATAAAATCATTTCATTATTGAGATAAAAATATCAATTATGTGCTAACCTAGGCCATGGTCTACCTATGTCTCAAATTTCATCCAAATCCGTTCAGCCGTTTTAGCGTGAATGCCAAACTAAGAAACAAACTTACTTTCGCATTTATAATATTATACGTTTTCGTTGTCTTGGTCGGTTGGGATTTGCTGCCGTAAGCTAGCTACCGCAGCAGGACGGCCTAGTACCTGTAATTAAGAGAATTTATGTGTTTTTTAGATATTAGTTTGAAAGATATTACTTAACTAAATTATAAGAAGCTAATCAGACTTATCACAATCCACATTGGGGCTTATAACCGATTAATTTCAGATTATTTGTACTTTATCTACTTAGATAAGATTTACATGGTCATGATCGGACTTAGGTAATTTTTCCTCTCATGCAATAGCAATCCATTTATCAAGAAAGTTGATTGCAAATTTTATGAATAAGAACTTAATAATATTATATTTTTCTCAAATCAATATTTTAAAGCCATTAAAGATGGTACCAATACCTAGTAAGAAATTTAAAAAAAAACAAGTATTGGAGTATGTACAATACCTGAAAATGAAGTATCATACTCGTAATTACCTTATTTGACCGTAAAGAACCACGTTAAAATAAAAACTATTCGATTCTATTCCGCGTTTCCTCAAAAATTCACAAAATGGCCGGGGTGGATTTAGAGATATGAAAAGTTGGAATTTCAAGTATCAAGAAATTTGATTGCAAATTTTATGAATAAGAACTGAGTAATAATATATTTGCCTCAAATCAATATTTTTAAGCAATTAAGGATAATTACCAATACCTAATAAGAAAGTTAAAAATAAGTATTGGATGAGGTACAATACCTGAACATGAAGGATTGTACTCGTAATTACCTTATTAATTGAACTTAAAAAACCAAGTTAAAAAAAAAACTATTCGATTCTATTCCGCGTCTCCTCACAAAATGGTCGCGGTAGATATGAAAACGATATGGAGATATGAAAACTTGGAATTTAGAAGCACAGTTCCAATATGTTGTGTTCTTTGGAAAAGAACCGACAGTAAACTCAATGCTCACTCTCTTCTAAAATAAATTTCCATTTTACGTCAGACAATAATAACGTAAAGTTATTAAATCAATGCATCAATACTTACCTTAACACAATTCCACAGAAACAAAGAAGCTCAAGAAAGAGAAAACAAACGACTTCTGACAAGGATAGCGAACTTAGAAGCCGAGTTAGCAAGAGAAAGGGCTTTCATCAAACAAGAACAGCACAAGACTGTCATATCCGTTACTGACGCTTACGACGAAAGACTAGTGAACAGTCTTAAGAGTGAGGTAGAGAAGACCAAGCAAAACGCAGACCATTTGGAGAAGCAGTACTTAGACGCTGCAGAAGATAGGGACACGGCACTCACAGAGTTGGAAGAAGTAAAGAGAAGGAATACAGAGTTAGAGAGGAAATTGGAACAGGCTATGTCGGTGAGTAATGACCATTTTGAAATTAATAAACAAGTTATAAGTGTGTCGAGACAAAATCAGGGCACTAAAACCTGCTGACTTGTGTGCATGGTGAACAAGGTTGGCTTTAATTGAGTAATTGATAAAAAAAAAAAATTTAACTTCACAATGCTTTGCTAGATAACTGCTTTACTAACAATTTACAGGACGAAGAAGAAGAGTCTCAGGAACCTTTGTCATTTTACCAAAAGCGTCAACTCGATTTCGCTAAGGAATGCAGATTGTTGGATATTGAAGTAAACTCGCCTGAAGCCGACAAGTTGAGGAAACAGAAAATTGACGCTAACATTGATCTTGCTAGGGCTAATGAAGCTAAAGCTAAAGAAGCTAAAACTAATGCAGCTAACACTAATGAAGCTAAAACTAACGCCGCTAAAGCTAATGACGTTAAAACGAATGACGCTTCTAATACTAACGTACCTGCTGATGAGGTATGGCTTTATCATTTAATCATAACTAAACATTTATTAATAGCACATGCATTTTTGCACATTATTCATGATTTGGAAGACTTGCACTGGGCAAGCTCGCTTGATGAAAACAGCCCTTTTCATACAGAGATAGGACCCGGGTCCGGGTAGGGTTCCGTACCAAAATGGTAAAAAGGAATGGTGAAACTAATTCTGTCTGTCACACCTAAATATCTCAAGAACTACTAAAGCTATCAACTTGAAATTTAGACTAGTTTTAGATGTCGTTTGCCCAACTATTTTGCAAACAAGAAAGAAGTTTAAAAAAAAATATCTTTTTTGCAAAAGGAACTGAATGAATGAAAAAACGAACGTATGAAAGAACGCTGTTTGCACATTCCCAAACATTTTTTTTTGTTTCCAACTTTTGATGAAAAATGTAAAAAAAATACCGTCCCCCCCCCCCCTTTATTTCCGAAATTTGCATAGATAAAAATCTGAAATTATTCTATGTGATAGAAGTTATAAAAATAAAACGATGTCTCTAAATAGCACAGTTTTTCAGAAATCATCAACATCACATATACGTACGGAACCCTCGGTGCGCGAGTCCCACTCACTCTTGACTGGTTTTTTTGTGTGTGTTTCTTGAGATAGGCAGTCGTTCCATGTAGCATAAGCATAGCATAGCATAATCAGCCTATAATGTTCCCACTGCTGGGACACAGGCCTCCTCTCTTCGAGAGGGACTGGGCTGTAATCTACCACGCGGGCCCAGTGCGGGTTGGTAGATGTCACATGTCTTTGAATTGTTGGTTCTAGGACATGCCGGTTTCCTCACGATGTTTTCCTTCACCGTTTTGAGAGCAGTGAAAGTAAAGCGCCTGCCTGGGTTCGAACCCACGACCTATGACTCGTAGGTCGGGGCCGTTACCACTGGGCCACCACTGCTCGTTCCATGTAAAATATTGAAATTCAGCTGCATCCGGTTAAACTGGACGACATGGTTGGGGAAAAGGCTAGGCAGATGATTATATGTGTTTATGATGCTTCCTATTGGGCCACTCGCTGCTAACATGAAAATTTTGCAAACGTGATCAAGATCCTGATTATACATATACCATTACACTATTGTTTTCGTACCACTTGCTCAAAAAAGTGACATTCTATGCCACAAAAAGCGAACATAACAATAGTCATTTTTAATCTGTTAAAAACAGGGAAAGAAAATTGTACTGAACTTCATTCATCTTCTAGGGGGAGAATGTGATTAAAAGGAATACTTACCGAAATTTATATTGAACTACATCTGTGTTTACACCATTTAGTTTGTATATAAAGCATTATACATCTTTTTGAAAAAGTTTTTTTTTTTTTTTTTCCTTGTGGCTTCGCACGGTTTGTGCATTTAGCCAATGTCAAGTTTTAGTTCTTGTATAGTATTGATGAAATGAATTTTAAATGCATGATGATGATATCCCCGCCCACTCCCCTTGAGTTTCAGTAAAGATGTGGCACTTTACTGAGACCTCACGCGGACTTCTTGAGAGAACTTGAAGCGAAGTTGCACTGTTTTGTTTCATTTGCCTACACTAATGCACGTTCACAAACACTTAATGGTTAATAATCCACCATTATTACACATTAATATTCGGCTAAACACAATACGCATTTATTATGCAGTCATGATTATTAAATAAAATTACGAAAACCGACGAGGCCGTATGAGCTTGATGCCTTTGCTTTTCCGACAAAAAATATTAGTCTAGGAATTTGTCGCGTTTTTGTTTTCTTCAAATACATAAACGTTAAGTTTATTTTTACTTTTAATTGTCATTATTTTTAATAAATGCTTATCTCATATTATTATTGTGTTAATTTTTTCGCAAATGGTACGAAAAGTAGAGTATTGTCCTCGGTGATAAAGCTGTCTTAGTCTTGGGTGAACTTAAATCCCTCGCTACACTCAGGACTCGTCTTAAATCCCTCGCTTCGCTCGTGACTTAAGTTTTTAACACCCTCGCTACGCTAAACCTCGAGTCCTTCGTTACGCTCGCGATTTAAATCGTCATCCGCGACAGAAGACACTGCTTTATCCCCTTGGTTAATAATCTGCTATTATATTTTACTTCATTTATTTTATTATATAAGTACACACAGTAAAATTCAAAGAGATATGACATATTACAATTTAGTACAAAGGTCATCTAGGTCAATGTTCAAGGTCATCTTATTCTTTCCTTATTTTCTTTTAAATTTCACCAACGTCATGCCTCTCATTCCTTCTCATACCAATACTTTTTTCAACTGCTCATTCAAATTCATTTACCATAAGACAAAATTACTGTTGACCAAAATAACACTTCGCTCTCGCATTCTAATTGATTACATTCTAATTACGTGCATCTTATAAGACTCAGACAATACGTTGTGACCAACACTGCATCTAAATATTGCAGGGCATCATGCCAACGAGCATGGGTTCGCGGCGCTCAAGCCACGCCATCAAGCAGCTCTCCGTCACCAAGGATGATAGCTTTGAAGAGGAGGAGGACTCTGATAACGAAGAGGTAATGAAATGTTTATTATAAAGTTGTTTATAAGTTATACTGATAGAATTTAGATAGAATAATCTTTATTGCACACCGAAGAAAGGATAAATTACATTTCTATTGAAATGGCGGTCTATTAGCTGTCAGCGATCTTGGCCAGACAATATTAGGATGGATAAAATATGAACATAGAGAGACGAGTGGCGCGATTGGCTTCAAATGTGGAGCCAAATGTTTTTATTGTGTTTGGCAAGAATGTATGAAATAAGTTTGTAGGTGAGGCAGTAAACGTAGTAGTTTTCAAAGTGTTCGCTCTTTTTAGGGTTCCGTACCCAAAGGGTACTGGGGTCTGTCTGTCCGTCTGTCACCAGGCTGTATCTCATGAACCGTGATAGTTAGACAGTTGAAATGTTCACATATGATGTATTTCTATTGCCGCTATAACAACAAATACTAAAAAATAGAATAACATAAATATTTAAGGATAAATATTTAAACATAATAAATACTTTTATTTGCTCGTTTTTGCTCGATATTGATAACGGCAACAGGTAGACGCTTGAAATATTCACAGAACATTAAGTTATATATTCACTTTAAAAATTAATAATTAAATTAAAATAAAACAAATATTTAAGGGGGGCTCCCATACAACAAACGTGTTTTTTTGCCATTTTTATAGATAAAGGTACGGATCCCTTAGTGCGCGAGTCCGACTCGCACTTGGCCGGTTTTATTTCAATATTACGTTTACTGATAAATAAATAAATCTGAATCTGATAAATAAATCTATAAATGTTCGTTAGAGTCTCGTAAATAGAGCATTAGCAATGTTGACGCACTTGGTACAGTTGAAAAAAAGTCTTCCAATCGCAAACAAAAGTTCTCCAATATTTTTAACAACTCTATACGTAATCTTTCAGGAGGAAAGCGAAGAAAAGAAGCAGAAGCGAATGGAGAAGGAGTTGCGCAACATGAGGAACAAGATCCGGTACTTGAAGGAGAAGCAAGACCAAATGAAACGGGAGCGCATGGGCTTCAAGATGTCGCTGAAGAACCAACAAGCAGCGCTCAAGTTAGTTATAAATTAAAACTAACTTTAATCGTGTCCTAAAACACAACTTCCCGACTGTAAAACAAATCTTCTGGTAATCCGATCAGAAGATTGCGTGTTCTAATCACTTCGGGGTCACCACTTTGCCGATAAGGGTTATGATGGTGTGAGTAATCAGAAGGTCGATAAATGAAAGTTCTCAGTTCTCAGTCAGTTCAAATGGATGTTCTCAGTTGAAGGTTTACTAGACGACTGATGTTGTACATAGAGGTTGAGAGGGCTTAGTGATCAGAAATCACTCACACCATCAAAACCCTTATCGGCAAACTGGTATTTCTAGTGCAGTCTCCCCTTACAAACTAATATCACGTAGTTTTTTAGCTGATTTCTTATATGAAGTCATTGATATGAAAAGAAAATAAAAGTTATTTGAATTACTTATATCTGTCCGCAGCAGAGCTATGCTAAAACGTCTACAGTCACATTTCACCAGTTATGTTTAAATTCCTTGTAATAATGGCAAGCCTCTTCCTCGCCATAAGCCGGGCACAAAATCTAGACTCCAGGCATAGAGAGAATGCTATTTTGCCGATAAGGGTTTTGATGGTGTGATCAGAAGGGTCGGCAAATGAATGAAAGAGCGTGTTCCTAGACTTAGAAATTACTTATAAGTTACGTGATACATTGCCAAAGACTAAAGATATTTAATTAATATGCCTATTCGCTACACTATCTACTGAGAATTTCCTATTGGAAAAACCCAATAGCACTTTGTCCGACCTTCCTTCGGATCGAACTTAGGTGCTCACGCTCAGCAGTAGTGATTGTTACCAGTAGACCAACGAGGCAGTCGTTTACTTTATTCAAGACTAAGAAAAAGATCATGACTTTAAAAATATCTTCATATTTCATACAATATTTCAACAATCCTTCAAGTAGCAAATTCGTTGCATTGCATGTGAATTTGCTAATTACAACAACTATGTATTTATATTATCAACACCTTATGGTTGCTTTTGCGCTTAAGAAATGTCTATTTCTTAAGCGTTACTGCTGAGCCTTTGGTCCTGGGTTCGTTTCCCAGGTCGGGCAAAGTATTTTTGGGTTTTTCCATCTGGAATTTCTTAGTAGCAGCCCGGAGTCTAGATTTGTCTATCATTTGTTACATGGGACCTGGCGAAATGAAGGTGTACTATTATAGGTGCACCTCTGCCTATCCCTTTGGGGAATACAGCCGTGATGTTATGTTATTTTTTTGGGAAATGCATCGGCCATTGTCGGTACTTTAATTTGAAATAATGCTTTATCTGCGTGTTTAATTACCGCAATCACGATTATGTGCTAAAATCAATCACTTTTATAACAAATGATAGATTACATATAGGTACCTACTGCTAAATCGATTGTTTTGATTTTTTGTTCTTTGATTTATCTTCAATACATAGGTACTAAAATGAAATGAAATCGTTTATTCTGTGAATAGGTTATCAGAATCACTTTTACCCATCATATAAAAAAAAATAAACTAGATGGAATCGACATTTCCTATCTGAATATAAAAAATGGCTACACAAACTCAGGGCTCCAAGTCTATTTTATAGTCCAGGCATAGGTAATCTTGATCAGTCATCATGTGAGGATCAAAGATCATGACATGTGAGGACCATAAACATTAGTGTCTGAAATGGTATTTTGAAGAAAGAGCCACATAGATTTGAGTGGACCTTTCCGGACAGTGCAAGCTTGTCAGTAATCGTGTAGCTCAACTTAGAACTTATGGAGCTCAACGACTCGCGAACAATGCCAAAGAAAGGAGTTGGTATTCTTAGCGACCATGGTAGCTATTTTTACTTTACTTCTTCTCATCGATACCTCATTACATCAGACGAAAGACGTCCACTGTTGGATATGGGCCGCCCCCAAGCATCGCAATACCACCTCACAAGATGGTCCGAGATGACTTGCGCGATAATTGCGTATCATACATTTTGCCATTCCACAATATTCATAGCGGTATTTACGTTGTTGATCAGACGAATTTTAGCAAAAATTTAAAGCTATGGATTTGGAATTTCTTTCAAAATCTTTCCAATTGTGATGGTAAGTGTGTTACGTACTGGGGTGCTGTTGAAGTTTGCGGGAATCCACCAAATCCGAAAATCGGGTGCCTTAAACTTAGACCTTTTTCCTACAGGAACTACAGAACACCACATGATATCCATTATTATAATATCCTGCCAATGCCAATACATAAACCTGTTCTCAAATTATACATTTCAGGGAGGCGAAAAGAAAATACAAGGAGCTAAAACGCGAGGTCGACAAAATGGCAGCCATGATGAAGGAATGCGGATCAGATGACGAGGACGACGAGGAAGAAGAGGAATCTGAAGAGGAGAAGAAATCAGAGTCAGAGGAAGAAGAATCTGAGACTGAGACAGAACAGGACACAGAGAGTGAGACAGAAAGCGAAAGTGAACCTGAGGTGAGTTGAAACAAAAAATAAGGACGTAGGTACTGTACTGTCAACTGCGAAAACCGTCCTTACTGCTGCTAAAAAAGGGCGCTCTCAATGTAATTTTTATACCATTGAAGTGCGGGTAACTGTAGGTAGGTATATATTACCTCCTGTGAATATCCTGCTGCAGGATAAAAAATCTCCTATAGGAAAGAAGCGAGTAAAGATAACCAACAAGGCAACTAGAACGAATCTCCAATCGTGTTGAAATGATCATTGCAATTTATTTGGAACATAATGTAAATAATCACTACTTGTCTGCACATTAATTCAGACTACTTACGATATGAAAAAAAGAATCACTCATCCGACATTGTCATTTTTAATTTGAAGTTCAACTTACAAGGTGGTTTTAATGGACAAGAAATTGGTCTGTTAATAAAAAGATTAGCAGCTAAATAACCTAAATAAGATTACGGCAGTTAATGTGACACATCGAGTTTCAAAAAAGTTTAGATTTGTAGAGCGTTGTGTCTGACAGTCTCTCTAAAACTCTTCTACAGGATCGACCCTAAAACCAAAGAAAGGAGAACCCTAAAACCGATCCTTGTGGAACACTGCACGACATCTCTCGGCAACCCCACCCTTCTTGACCCGGGTAAATCACGGCTGTGGCCGATCGATGGGTTCCAACAATGCGTTGGAGCTAGACACCCTATGTTATCGGAGTGCCTCCCCAATGGCCTTGGAGTTGTTAGGACAAGGTTGTCAGGCATTCCCATATCAACGCCCTCATACTTTAGGCTAGATTGTAATTAATTATTAAGAACCTGGCTCTTTTTATTAAAGCCCAAAAAAGAACTGTACGTACCTATCGTTCACACCAAAACATCCAAACAAAAATTTCGCTCTACTTTTCAGGATGCTCCTCTTCCCAAAAAGACAGAGAACCTCACAAAGAGGATGAAGCGTCATGAAACCAGAGTAAACGCACTGAAGAAGGGCAACGCACTCCTCATGGCTAACGTAGACCGTTTGAAAGGCGATGTATTGAAGCAAAGGGAAGAATCGGTCGCCTTGCAGAAAGAACTTGACTCTCTAATTGATGATCTTGAGTAATTGAACGCTCTTAACACTTAAGGCGATAGCGGCAGGGTATTCCGCGAAATTCGAATTTTCTTATGTTTTTTTGTAATTTTGCAGGCCCTGCAGTCTCGACATAGTAGCGATCACAGTCAAAATTGCTTGACAAGCACGAAAAAATCACAATCTCTTCAAGCAATTTTGACCGTCTAGAGACCTCATTCGGACTTAGCGACCGAATTCGGTTGTAAAGTGATCGCTATCTACGTCGAGACTGCTTTGATAAAAATGGTATGATTGGCGACCGTAACACTTAAGTATTTACAAAACAGTAATGATTAAAATCATCAATACAACTCTCTAAGTTCAAATTATTATCTTAGATTTAAAAAAATGCTTCAACCAGCTTGTTTTTTATTATACAATGTAGTATCTGAGCCTGAAAGTGCTAAGCATGTTACGAAGAATATACGAGAGACCTAACTTCCTTACCGCTTGTCAATAATTAAAATAATGCATTTTAATGAAATCATGACTTTTTAGGTCAATTCCAATTTATTGATGATTTTAATGATTATAATTCTGTAAATACATGTTTGTTATGGTCGCGAATCATATTTTGATCAACATACAACCTGACATTGAACTGAAAATTACAAAAAACCTAAGAACATTTTAATTTCTCGGGCTACCTGAGCGCACCCACCCTTACATGCTACCTACTCTTCTAACAATAGGTATTAGTGATGAGGCTATGAATCTTCTTCTTTCTTGGACATTAGATAACTCAGAAATAAACAACTTTAATTTTTACAGCAGGTCCGTGCAAAACCCTGCGTGACAGTAGGGATAAAAAATATGGTCAATAGTCACCATAAAATATTAACCATATTTTCTACTGAATCTGTAAATTATGCTGTAGGATTAAATACTTTAGCTAATTAAATAAATAATAAGAACTCACCTGATTGGTCGATGGTAAAAGAACCACGATTTTGTAGAATTAAGTCCCGTATTACAGAACGTCACTCAAGCATTACTTAAAACTAGATTCAAGCAATGTGATTAGTAATTGAAACCAGTTTTAAGTAATAAAATTATTGAGTATTGAGTGACGTTCTGTAACACGGGCCTTAGAGTTACTTTTGTTTACTTCTGAGGGATAGAGTTGAGTAATTTTTAGTTTTCTAAGATGGCCCTTTTTATGAACTGTCGATTTACCCATCTGTCGATCTAAAACGAACCGTATTTCTGGCTTAGTTAATAATAAAGTTATCAACAAATTCTCTTAGGTCAAAGTTATTTGGTCTCTGGTTATCTTCAATCATTGGTAATTTGTAATTGATTTGAAGATGGTCAGATTTAATCGACTGTGTCCAGTACCTACTATATGTAATTTCTGGATAGTCTGATATTGTCGATAAACCTGAAAAACATTTGATTTATTGTTACTTTTACCTACTTACTTTCGAATCTCATACCTACCTACCTATTTTGATCATAATTATATGATATGTTAATGATTTAAATACAGGAAAACTAGCAACCTACAAACATAATTAAGTAGGTATTCATTATAACTTTACAACTAGGTACTTACTTAGATAGTTCAATACTTCAATGAATATAACTTTCATATTATTTATGTAGATAGTCCAAGTTAAATATCTATATTGATGATTCCTTATCATTATTTATAATTTTAAAAAGGCTTTTTAATCATTTAATATTATCTGCAACATAATTACTTACTGCTGATGTTTTTTTCTGGCAAAATATTTGTAATTTATCAAAAAATTTAACCTTTGCTCCTAAATATTCTCTTCTTTTAATATTTTATTAATTGTAATTTACCACCCTTAACTACGAAGATACTACCTATCCACTTATTGTTTCCCTCATTTTTGCTATCATGTGATTTGTACATAATATTTGTAAGATAATTATTATTTATAAAGTATACTATTGTATTACCAAACGACACAATAAACTTTTACACAATAATAAACGTTTTAATTTTTAATATAATAAATCTGTTCATTTCTGGATAAGCTGATTTTGTACAAGGGTTATTTGATTGCCTCTTATTATTAAAGTAGTTTTTTTTTTTTATACATTTTTATAATATTGAATTAAGAATATCCAAATATCCACACAACTGACATTTTTGCCTTGAAGGTAAGTACAGTAGTACTGCCAATTGATATGGCTTACCGATGTACCTGCGCAGAAGGTGAATTTTAAAAGTGCGGGAAATGCTATTGACCAATCGGCACGCTCCACGTACCGCGGTTCTTTTTCCTGTACCGCTATTGGTCGGCAGCTGCCGCCATGTTAGCGCGCGCCGCGTGGCATGTTTGTCAGCCGCCATACTTCTGATCGAGTGCACGCTAGCAGCTCCAGTGTATTATGAACCTTATAATAGTGACCTAAGGTTGATTGTAAGTTTTAAGCATTCTTTCGTTAATCTTCGGGGTCATACTTTCTTTTCTGTGCGAACGAAGATTCACGACGCGCCTTATCAATTGGGTACCACTGTAAAGGTATTTGATTTTTTAAACTTAAACCGGAAGTAATGTTGCAATCCGAGTAAAGGAGATGTTTACTAGACTATTTAAAAAACCGTAAATAACGCTAAATAACCGAACAAATATCCTGGTACAACATCGTTATATTTTCGTTATCTGAATCACTGCCAACATCGAGAACAATTGTCATTCGACAGGTGTTGCCAATTTAGACGAGTTTCCACTAAACCTGGTGGTTTGGAATTTGGACACCCCTTCTGGCAGAGAGGGCTTTATTGTGTAGGTACATCATCCAAACATCTTCACAAACTTTTTCATATTATTATTTAGGTTGTGATAATAGGTAGATATAGTAGGATTATATTTTATAGCAAAATTACTTTATGATTTAGTTATGTTTTATTTTCATTCTCAAATCTTCAAATTATATTTAAAATCAACTTCAAATCTCAAACAGTGACCGAATGTAGGTCATAGGCAAAAAAACAGTAAATTAGTGATTTATCTAGTGCTGCTGCTGCTGCTGCTAGCTTTGAGTATTGAGTATAAATACTCAAAGGCTGCTAGTGTAGTTGCTGCTGGTTTGAAGAACCGACGGTAATGGTCTCCACAGACTAAGGCTGGGAACACACGTCAGATTTTTGTTTCCGATTGTCTGATCAGACTATCTGGATCGTATTTACACGATACATTTTATCCGATTCTTGTTCGTAAGCTATCATCCCGAGTGCTTGCGTACGGAGTAAAAAGAAAAGGTGGACGACGAATTACTGTTACATAGTGCTTATTTGCTGGTGTTCACGGGAAAGAAGAAAAAAAATCTTAATAAACCCCTCACGTCAGTTTCCGACTCGGACGGCCGATCTGACTATCGGATCGGACGTGTGTTGAATGTTCAAACAAAATAATGGCGCCGGACTATCGGATCCGTCTACGTCTAACTGATGAAAAAATCTGAACAGCCTAAATAGTGTGGGCTCGGAAAACAGAGTTGGCAACACTGCATTCTACCCGAAGTTGTCAAAAAACATTCAAAAACAAAACGGTTGTGAGCGCGATGTGTACGTTTTTGTGAATTTGTGATACACTAAGATACTATGTAACCTTTGTAGAATTATTTCATTATAATTTATTTTGTTGCAATAGTTGTCAAAGACTTAGTATTCGTTGCTAACATGCCTCCTACGGAGAACGGCGAAGTGCCGCAGCCAGTGTCCGCGGTAAAACCAAACCCTCGGAACAATCCAACAATGTTCAAAATATTTCAAAACGTACAATACAATGTGGTTCAACACAAGAAATATGTGAAGGAAATGATTAAATTATATAAAAAAGTAAGTCTAGCAACTTTATTCTGATTTTTTAATCGAACAATGCGTCAAACCACAAGTTAGTTGTAGTCATTAGTAAGTTGTAGCTGGAACTTAGAGCATTTAGCTGGAATTACAAAACTGGTATACTATTGCTACATTTATTGTCTAGCCAGTAACTTTTTCATGTAAATGGAAAAAATTGCTAGTTTCAACTATTTGCAAAGTAGTAACTTTTAAAGTTGATAACATCTAACAAACACAATCTACCATATTATTATGGACATTTTTGTCATACAAGTTAAAGTAGATATCTGAATAGTTGACAATGATTATACAGGATCTGTGCTGACATATGCAATATGTATTTTGGAGATAAATTGTATCCAGCCTGCCTTTGAGGCAAAACAGACCTACAAATTCATCTTCACTATTGATTTCCATTCACAGCTTGACGAGGACAGCTTTCGTGAGAGCTTCAAGAATGCTCTACAATACTTGTTTACGTTTGGAGACACCAGTGCTAATGTGGACCGTGTTGTAACGTTTGTGGCAACATTCTGCACCTCTCTGGATGATGAAGAAGAGTTCTTGTTGTTCATATTTGATATTATTTTTGATGTAAGTACCTTTTTAAAGTTTTTTTAAGAAATACACAACTTAGAATAGAATATCAATTTATCAACAGCCTAACGCAGTTCACTGCTGAACATAGGCCTCTCCCAAGCTGCGCCACAACACTCTGTTCTCCGCCTTCCACATCCAGACTGAATAGAATATAGTTGGAATTAAAAATCTGGCCAAGGGGGTGTCGGACCATGCACAATGAAGGGTTCCATAGTTGGGATGAATTTATCCCGTGTTATTGAAAAACATAAATTAGGTTAGTAGTTTTGGAGATAAGGGGGGGGAAGTGATCCTATAAGTCTTCCGTTTTTTCATTCAGACATACGTAACCCTAAAAAGTATTTACTTTTAATTTTATTTATTTTTTTTCTCATCACAAATGTTGGTTTGGACAGAAAGTGCTTAATCTAAAAAATAGGGTTAACATTTGTGAGAGACTGGTGCCCGAAAAAGGCATAAAATACCTGTGTTACGGGTCACCAGGCCCCCCAATACTTAAATATGTACATACTAATTTAGATTAATTAACAAAGTAAGCAAGTATTGATACAACATATCTCTAGGGTGTAGAATAATAAGAAAACTTTAAAAAGAATATTTCTAAAATGGATGCACATAACACTGTACCATGTATAAGAACTATTCTTAGGAAAGATAGAAAATATATAAGAAAGGTACACATAGAAATCTATTTGTACCTTTCCTATATTTCTGCTAAATAGCATTAAATAACTTTATGATCGTGCAATAAACTATCCAAGATGCATGCAATATTGGGCAACTCCTTTATCTACCTTAGGGGCCATCCTTTAATCACGTAAGGTTTTTTAAGGCTACTTCTATACCCACTCACCCTTGGTTATACATTGACTTGTGAGGTTTTAGGCCACCACTCCTCGGACCCCTCCTAGCACCACGTTTATTGCTTGCTCGGGGTTTTACATGGTCTCACAATTCAATCCAATTCATTATTGGTAATCATAACCCTCCTTTTTGCTTCGCCGTAGTCGGGTAAAAAACGATATGACTTTCATGAAATCCAACTTAGAGAGATGTATTAATGATTCTAATGATAATAATTATGTAAATACATATCTGTTATAGTGACGAATCATATTTTAATCAAGATACAACCTGACACTGTCCCGCAAATAGCAAAACACGTGAGAAAATATGAATTTCGCGGGCTACAGCTGCTGATTCACCATCAATTAATGATATTATATTAATTAAACAGATATGTTATACACTCACAAAACAACCGAAAAAAGTGTTCCGCGCAGCAGCGGCAGCACACATACCCACTTTTCATTCATTTTACATTTCACTACAAGTAAAAATGCTAGAAAAGAGATGGCTTGATAAAAAGAATAAAAGAGAGCTAGTGTGGTCAATTAATTGCGCGTGAACGTAAACAAAAATTATTCTGGCCACCAATCACCGAATGTTGGCATCACAGACTAGCAAATACGTCCCAATTAGGACGTTTTCGAGTCTTCACAATTGCGTGCTCACAACATATCTGTCTAATATCATTGCCTTCAATTCAATTTTTCGTCACAAAAAATACACGTGATTGTCTCATTACCCCATCGTGATAAATCGTGATTTTTCCTGACCCCCGACCCCCCGTTCGAACCTCGCCACACCCTTAAATTTGACCACACTTTTTTGCTGCATGTCCTGCTACTAACTGACAAGGCAGTAGCTACGGTCAAATTCTTGTTAAATAACCCACTTTCCTAACCAAAGTACCTACTGAGTGGTATATGTTAGCAGTACACAAGTAATTCAAACTTGGAGATATTTCAATGTTTTCAAAATGTAGGTACTATCATCCATATCTGGTGCAGGTTGGTTCACTGAAAACTGAAATAAATGACTACTTGCATGACCGGGTGAGCAAGACCTAACATCTGATTATGGTTGTAATAACCGATGGCAGATTCATTTCAGCCGAAAGACGTCCACTGCTGGACATAGGCCTCCCCCAAAAGGAGGGAGGGGGCTTGCCATAATCGCAACGCTTGGCAGGCGGGTTTGGCGATCGCAGTATGGTGTTAAAATGCGTAGAGAACGCTGCTACCCATTCTCTAACTAGTAAGTCCCTTAGTCGCCTTTTACGACACCCACGGGAATAAATGGGATTGTGCTATTCATTATATTAAATCCGGCACCACACGGAACGTAGTGAGCAAGACCTATCATCTGATTATGGTTGTAATAACTGATGGCAGATTATTGTTAAGAAAAAAAAAATGTAAAAAAGTTTTTTACAGCTCCCTTTAAATATTATGTTGATTTTTAGTGTCAATGTGTATCCGGTCAGTCAGTGAGGTACCGAGCCAGTCAGGTGCTGGCGGCTGTACTCTCTGCTCTCGGAGATGACGCCTCATTGGATGACGATCTTTGTGATAAATTGCTGGCATCACAGGTAAGATATACTTCCACGTTCTGTTAGCATTCTAAAGACTATTGATACAGACAGCTGATTTTTATGCTAGATATTCACTTGTAAGCTCTCACCACTATTAATTGGGAAACATAACTGGTGAAATGTGAGTGTACTATTAATAAGCCTCCGTAACATTCGTGGAATACAGGCGTGATATTATGATACTTATTATCTTTGGTAGAAGAAGTATTATACTTTGAATAGCTGTTCTAAAATAAGCATAAATGTAACATCAGCTATCTGCCAGTGAAAGTCCCGTCGAAATCGGTGCAGCCGTTTCGGAGACTTAGCGAAACAAACAGACGGATAGACAAAATTATTTATTTGTATAAATTTGTTATGGTGTACAAATGGTATTCTATGTCTCTATTAGTGGCGTAGCTAGCATGGGTGACACCTGGTGCGCATAAGTGTGTCACCCAAGAATAAAAACCGGCCAAGTGCGTGTCGAACCGTGCACAATGAAGGGTTCCGTAGTAGGGATGAATTCATTCCACCTGCAAATGTAAGTTGGTCGACTATTACTCGTTTTCCTTTTAACTTCGTTTATACTACTGCAGTGATTTTTTCCTTCCCTTTTTTGCTTTATTTAAATTATAATATAGTTTGGATAACTTGGTAACAATGGCTTCAAACCTAAGTGGTTAATCGTTGAAAAACGTATTAGCATGATAATTTTTTTTTTTTACGGTCTGTTGTCACCCCCAATCAGGTGTCACACCCTCTCTAGCTACGCCCCTGCTCTCTATCTTCTGGTATTCAGATGCATTTATGAAAGTATAAACATTACTTATAACAAAACAAGATTTTTTTAAATTGTTGCCTGCGTGTCTGATTTTTCCGGCTAATCCCCGAAAAGGCTGGACCGATTTTGACAGGACTTTCACTGGCAGATAGCTGATGTTCTACGGAGTAACTCAGGGTACTTTTATTTTAGAAAAAGCGATGCGGGCGAAGCCGCTTGCAGCAGCTAGTTACAAATAAGAGCTTTCAACAGTAATTATTTTACATTGAGCTATTGTCTATCTGACTTCTACAACCAAGTTACTTGGTAACATGAGGGATGAGAGTGTGTTATGAACTTATGAAATACAATATGTATGGGATTTCCCATCAGCAACTAGTCAAAGTACAACTTCATGCTTCTAACTTCTTAAACGAAGAACTGCCATGCAAAGTTTCATCCCCTTTTAACGTACTTGGGGGGTGAATATTTAAAAATCCTTCCTCAGTGCTCACCTTTATTATATTATAGGCTCTCGTGCAAAATTTTATGCTTTTAAACCCAGCAGTTCGGGCTGTGCATTATTGTCTGTTAGTTATTAATTAGATTGCTAAGGAAAAAGAACTATTCATCTTATTTTTAACCAACTTACAAAAAGGACGACGTTATTATGTTCGTCTTTTTTTTTCCCCCTGATTTTTCCGATAATTGTAGACCGATTGTAATTTTTTTTTTCTTTGAAAGGGTATGCTCCCCAGGAGGTGTCATTTTCACCAAGTCAGAATCTGATGAGGAGATCCCATGGAAATCGAAGGAAATCCTCAAATTTTATAGGCACACCTATAGCGATTTGGGTATTTTTATAGTAACTCATGCAGTTGCACTCGGAAAGCACCATTTGCTGAAGTGGAACTGATGATGTCCGCCCCTAAGACGACCCACTGACCCAGAGATGGCCACCGGAACTACTTAATAATAACTATTTCACGGTTTCAATTTGAATAGGCACTTTTTTATGGTTGCTAAGCAATTTATGCTCGTCACAATGCATAATAATATGGTGAAGTCACCATCAGTTCCAGTTTTCCTGGCTCTTACCAGGAGAACTCCTCAATAATTAACGCCCGTGCATCGGGTAAAGCAATATTTTGTAAAAGGTAAAGAGCAGTTGACATTAGGCTATTGTAACTTAGATAAATTAGTGACTGACCCACTAAATTAGAGTTAAAGTTTTTTTTCACTTTGTATTGTGTTTTTTGGAAGAAGGTTGTTTTTTTTTACACATTATTCTGACCATTACTAGATGCAAAGACTACAAGACACGCGTGGAGCAGTACGTTGTCGCGCCGCCCTCGCTCTCCAGCGACTGCAGAACCCAATGGAACAAGATGACGAGGTCACTCGAGCTTACCGCTTTCATATGAGCTGTGACCCTAGCTCTTCTGTCAGGAGGTAGGAACTTAGAATACATTGTCTGAAAGTTTTTTAAAGTTCTCATCGGACCACTGAATAATTGGTTGCAGGAAGACCTTCATTTTTGTCGTGTTGTCTCTGATAAATATTCATTATCTATCGTTTTATTTAAAAAAAAACGGTCGATTGCAGCTGCCATTTTGGTCTAGCAAATATGAATATATAATGATTTCACACAGATGACTCTTTATATATACAAGTTTCCTGGACAGTTATGTGTTTAAAAATCTGATCGGAAATGGTCTTTATTCACAGAGCAATAGTGATGTCAATCGCTAAATGCAGCCGCAACGTCCCTTTCGTGCTGGAGCGATTGTGTGACGTGGACGAGGCAGTGCGTCGCGCCGCCTTCCTGTATATCGCTGCCATCAATGTTACCCAGCTCAGAGTTAGGCAGAGAGTACTCACGCTCAAGGTATTCCTATTCGACTACACGTACGCATATATACCGCTTATAATGTCTACTGGGACAGAGAACTTCTTTCTGTGAAAGGGATCAAAGGCGGGGACGTACAATGCCAGACGATGCGGTTTACAAAAATCTATTTGAATTGATCCAATTATATTGTTGATTCTTATGTCAACTTTTAATGGCTTGGTCTGTGTTTACCGGAAATCTCAACATAGAGATTAACCAAAGCTACATAAATTATTCAGTGTTAAATCGATTGTATGACGCTGATTACAAGTAAAAAGAAGTTCCAAGTTATTTATTTCATAACAAAAAATACATTTGTGTCGACATGTTTCCACTAAGAATTAATGATGTATCAAATACTTTACAATTCGGTTCCCAGGTCGGTCTAACAGAGCGTAGTCTCCGCGTCCGTCGCGTGGTCGAAGAGATCCTGATCCCTGGTTGGCTAAGCACGTTCCAGGGTAATATCGTGGAACTGCTCAAGGGCATACGATTGGACAACGCGCACGATGCTAAAGACTCGCAGTATGTTGCCGGGAAACTGCTGGAGTCGCTGTTTAAGTGAGTTTATAAAACAATATTTTCTAATTTTTTATGGTTTTTGGAGTGATCTCCATTTAAACATATGTTCTTAGCGGTACTTACCAGAAGAACCGACTAAAGGCAAGCGCACATTGCAGCTGCGGGCTGCAGTGGAACGCCTTTTCACACAAAACAGGTCGGTGCGTGTTGCCTGTAGAGTGTGCGTTGCTTCGTAGAAAATGTACGTAAGAGATGTAGGAGCATTTTTGCAATGCGATCCGTTGCGGTGCGGTCCGCAGTTAACTATTATACATCATTAGTAGAGATCGGATATTCGGATGCGTATTTACCTAAAGTTTGAGAGTTGACTAGTATGGAGTGCGCTTCGGTACGAGAAGTGTCGGTTTCCAAGACTGACGACTTTTTAAGAACTACTCTTTTGTACTGTGTATCCCCGAATAATTATGTTTAATTTTAGAATAAAAGGTTTTGAAGAAATATTAATAGTGTTTTTTAAACGTGTTATATTTTCCACAATTTTTTTGCCTAGTTCTAAATAGATAAGAAATATTTTTTATACTTAGGAATACAAAATTGTATACCTACACACTGTTATTAATCAAACCCTGGGATCCCGGAATAAAGATATATTTTAAGAAGCTGTTTCCATACTTTGTATCCTATGCCGGGAAAAAAACATACTTTAGGTAAATATGCATCCGAATATCCGATCTCTAATCATTAGAGAAGCTAACCATTATACCACATTGAACATGCTGCGAAAGAAGTCAGGGATACCAATTTACTACAACCGAGTTTTATTCAATAGGAATCTATACGTTGGATGACCCAATTTATGACAACATGAAAAATTAAAAATTATTGCCTTATTGTCTAATTAATAGTGACGTACGTGTTACGACGTACGGCATTTCGTACAAACTTTCAAGCCCTTGTTTTTCGAAATGACTAAACCGATTTTAATGAAACTTCATACGCATAAGCAGGATACAAAGGTCTAAAAAGTTAGTGAAGAACATTTTCGTAAAATAGTAATAAATTTTCCATAGAAACAGATTTCCAGTTATCTGTTATTAAAAAAGACATTTCGAAAATGTTCTTATCTAACTTTTTAGACCTTTGTATCCTGCTTATACGTATGAAGTTTCATTAAAATCGGTTCAGTCATTTCGAAAAACAAGGGCTGAAAAGTTTGTATGAAATGCCGTACGTCGTAAACGCTCTTAATACAGGGTTTTTCATTAAGAGCGCTCGAACTTTAAAATGAAATAAAACAACCTGTTTAAATGATATTGTTACAATTATTATTTTGTTATAAAGCACATTCGATGACATTATTTATGAAATATAATTTCAGCCAAATGGCTGCCGCGACTCCGCGGTAGGTGGTGTATTGTGTGGTGGTGTGTATCCTGGTGGACCAATTTTGGACGACATCTTCGCATAAATGGGGCTCATTTTCACGAAGAAAGCGACAGTGACTTTTTCGGAGTGTAGAGGCACCTGATGAATCACCCGTGGATTTCCATCGCTCCAAATTCGGCAATTTTGTTTATTTACAAAGCCGGTCAACCAGAAATGAGCCTCATCACTGAAGATGATTTTTTATCCAAAAGCAGGGTCAGCCGCCAAATTTAATGCTCTAAAGCCCAATCAGTGAATACACGGCACTGTCTGTGGATGTTGGGTTTTAGTTCTTGAGTTAATTGAACTTTGTATGTATGAAAACTTGAGTCTCGATGCAAATACCGCCAAGTTGATGATGCAAAAGACCCAGCTCTTGCGCACGACGCAAAATGGACTGTCTGTGGTTTTCTCGCACACTGCCCCGAACGGCAACAATATTTTCCAACGATCTTGCGTTTCTTTGACGTTGCTTCATCGATCACCGACCCGGTTGTCTTAAATTTATTAATTCAACGACATTGTGGACTCTGCAGGACGGCCATGAATGTCATAAATTGAACGTAACGTACGGAACGTTAGGCAAACAGAGCACTGTTTTTGATAATAAATTTTAACAATTTCTACGAGTTGTTGAATCGTGTAGCTTGCCATGGTGAAATGTCACGACTAAATATGTATTCCTGCCAAATTTTACAGCTATCACTTTACCAAGATGGCCGCTAAACGCTGTCAAAGTTCGAGCGTCCCTATTGAAAAACCCTTTATTAACGCCTTGACTACACTTCCCAACTTTTTCCTAAAGTTTCGCAGTCAGCTTCCAATCAGAGCTGAAGTGGCCGAATAGTAACAACAAAATTTTCTAAAAGTTTTCAACTTTTCTGCTTACATACATAAACATACCGCATAATAATCAGCCTATAATGTTCCCACTGCTGGGACTCAGGCCTCCTCTCTTCGAGAGTGGGCTGTAATCTACCACGCGGGCCCAGTGTGGGTTGGTAGATGTCATGTCGAATTTTTGGTTCTAGGACATGCTGGTTACTCACGATAGAAAAGAAAGAAAGATAAATTGTTTATTCTGCACAAACAAAACGCACATTACAACGAAATAACATAAATTGCACACAAACAAAGTAGCCTGAAGCCGATCGTATTCGAACAATAAAAGTTTGACAATCTTGTCGATTGCTATACTCCATTTGAAATAGAGATTAGACATTTAAATAAACTTGTTTACAGTCCATTCAAACGATTTTGACTTATATTCCGTAGGCATAAGGATGGCATTAAAAGCAAAAACGTGGTAACAATACCAACTGTTTATTACAGCTGCCATTTGTCATGCCACCAACGCAATAGAAGTCAAAATCGATTGAACGGACTGTAAAAAAGGTTTATTTAAATGTCTAATCTTATTTCAAACGGAGTATAGATGTCAGGGCCAGGGACCAAAGAAAATTTACATTGCGTAATTATGTACGTGATGTTATGTATGCGATGTTTTCCTTCACCGTTTTGAGAGCATTGGCGATGAAATTATTTACTCAAAGTAAAGCGGTTGTCAGGGTCCGAACTACAACTCGGTGAATCGGGGCCGTCACCACGGGGCCACCACTGCTCTAAACATATTTGACAGAAAAATCATCACCATCATCTATTATATTCAATGATAAAAGTGTATCCTATCTCTTACAGACGCCTCCCAATATCCGAGCTGCTAGAATGGCTGCCCACCGACAAGTCCCTTCGCCTCATCCCCGCTGAGAGGCTGAACAAGGAAACAGCGTGGTACTGGCGCCATCTAGCGGAGCATCTACAGAACATAGACGATGATGAAACACTGGAGACTATTCTACCGGACTTGGTTGTGCTTACTGGATATATTAGAGCGTAAGTTTTTAATTCAAATTAAAAAAAAATCAGACCAACGGATCCATAAAGTGTTAGTATGAACTTAGCCTATGTTAGTAAACTCAATAACTTAAAAATACAATAATTATACATTTTTTTTTTTTTTTTAGAATAGAATAGATCATTTATTTGTCCAAAACATAAGTATTCACACACATGGCATGCAAGATGTTATATAAAAATTATAGCACAGTCATGTTTTGCCTTAAAGGCGTACAAATATAAACAGGTTGGTTATTTTTATTATGATATAAACATCAAATAGTTATAAATTTGTCCATTATCCAAAGAAAAACTTAACATATCAAATTAACACATAATCAATCAAATTATAATAAATAAACTACAGAATAGTGTCTTAAACTCGTCATATAAATGTATAATAAAATTAAAATTAGCCAGTCAAAAAGTCAAAGTAATTCGGAATATAAAATGTAAATAATACTTCACACGAGTCAGACTGATTTAATTGAGTATTATACATAACACCAACAGTGAACAAAAAATAAAATAATAAAAATGTAATTTTAAAATAAAATGTAAATTAAAACAAAAAATTTAATTAATTGGTTACATGAACATGTGCACGCACATGTCTGTCAGCCCAGAGCCTGATAAATGATCCATTAACCTCATCCGCCAGTGTAACTAAAATACTGTTATGGCTACCCCTGAATCGGCCTTTATACTTTTATTTTTATCACACAACTTTCTGCTGCCCGCGGCTTCGCCTGCGTGGAATTTTTAGGGTTCCGTACCCAAAGGGTAAAACGGGAACCCTATTACTAAGGCTCCGCTGTCCGTCCGTCTGTCTGTCTGTCACCAGGCTGTATCTCATGAACCGTGATGGTTAGACAGTTGAATATTTTACAGATGATATATTTCTGTTGCCGCTATAACAACAAATACTAAAAAACAGAATAAAATAAATATTTAAGGGGGCTCCCATACAACAAATGTGTTTTTTTTTGCCTGTTTTATAGATACTGGTACGGAAGCCTTTGTGCGCGAGTCCGACTCGCACTTGGCCGGTTTTTTAAATAGCCTAAGCTACTCCTTATAACATCAGCTATCTGTCAGTGAAAGTCCCGTCGGTCCAGCAGTTTCGGAGATTAGCCGGAACAAACAAACAAACAGTCACAGACAATATTTTAATTTTATAAGTACAGTATATACTTTCATATGCACAAAAAGTTGTTATTTTGATATTACAAACAGACACTTCGATTTTTTTATTTGTATAGGTAACGTTACACTTTTAATGCCAAGCACCCAGCATATGGGTCCAAAGATAATTCGTTCGTGTGCCCACAACCCGCACCACGAGTCATCGCTATACAAAGCTATAGATGACTTCAGTGTTGTACTGTACTGACTTGTTGTTATAGATTTACATAACACATTATATGACAAGCTAATTAGTATGCATTATATGTGCTTAGCACCGAAAGTGGTACATCCATTGCACTGTCCTGCAGGCTAATTCACGTAACTAAAGAAGTGCGGTAGCAGTGCAGTTGCAATTAAGTTTCGATCAAAACAACGCATTTCGTATTCTACTATTCTCTACGGCTGTCAGATACTATATTATATATTCAGCTATCACTCAAACTTAAACTTCATTGCACCTGCACTGCAACTTGATCGGCGCGTCATGAAATTACGTGAATTAGCCCTCTGGATGAACAGTCAGCTCTGCCTCCAACCTTGTAATCTTTTGAACGTGGCATTAACTGCACTGCAGAAAAATAATATATTTAGTAGGCACGGCATTGTATGGAATGCTTTCACATATAAGCAGCCTTCCCAGTGTCTGAAACTCTGTAGTCAAATATTATGTGGTTAGTATAATGATTGGTGATTTTTATTCCAGAGACTTCATCTTAATACTATCAAAAAACGGTAGCTTAACTGTATTTTTTTTATTTTTTACTCAACAGCATAGTTGAGTCACCATGTCCATCAGAAACTGAAGACCCAGTAGGTTTCAGTACACGTCAGTATGTACTGCACGAGCTGGGCACTATGTTACGAGTATACGACGCTACAGACCCCGCCGGTAGGAGCGCGTTACAAGCGCTTATCACTGATGTTCTTACTGGTAAGTATTTTTGTACTGATACTGTGGCGCCATCTACAACGCCACATGCGAACTACGCTTTAAAGACCTGACGTCACACAAATCCTGCATCGCGCAAGCAGAGTTTACCGCGCGACTGGCATATACACATTATTTTTAGTATTTGCGAAACCCGAAATACGTGTCTAGTATTTTTATGTACAAAAATATTGTGTCACCCAATGTAAAAATTTAAACATTTACATCTGTAACTTTTATGGTGTACATAATAAAGAGTATTCTATTCTAATATATAAATATCTATGTACAAAATTTCAAAACTGTATCATGAAAAATCAGAAAGTTATAAGGTTACCGGGTTGTCCATACAAAAACATGCTAACGGCGCCCCCGCGCCTTCAGGGTCGTCTTGCGCTCATTGATAATAATTTGCAAGTAGGTACCTAACCGTACGGCAATTGTATTGTAAGTAATTAAATGGTGATAACATTTATGTTTACAAATGGTATACAAACTCTTTTACACGTCGTAGAGTAGTCAGATAGGAAACGCCGACTTCATCTAGTTCTTAAAATACATAACATAATTATGTATTTTAAGAACTAGATGAGGTCGGCGTTTTCTATCTGACTACTCTGGAAAGAAAGGCCGAAACAAACTCAGAGGTCACAGTTTCTTTTAAAGTCCAGACATAATCTTGGTCAGATCATGTGAAGGCCACGTAGATTGGTGTCTGAAATTGTGTTTTGAAGAACCACACAGATTGAGTGGACCTGACCAGTCAGTGCACGCATTTGTCTGTAATCGTGCAGCTCAACTCAGAATTTAAGGAGGTCAACGATGCGTCGAACAATACCAAAGAAACGACATTTGGGTAGGCCGCATAAATGACTCAAACTGCCAGGCCATGATTAAAACTGTAGTGGCATCAACATCGCCAAATGCGAACTACGCGTCACACTGACGTCACGCAAAATCCTGCATCGCGCAAGCAGAGTTTACCGCGCAACTAGCATATACTAAAATCCCACTTTTCAACAACGTTCCTTTAGTGGAAGGGGAAGACAGAAGCTGGCCAAAGCAAATATTATACAACATCCCGAAATCAACCGACGGGCAGTTGCCCACCAGACACAACACCCGTCTGGTCGGAGGATCCTCCCTTTTCTATAGAGTATGAGTGAACTTTACACCCTGTTCCTCATACCTCTAAAAAACTAACTGAGAATAAACAAAAAAATGTTGTGTCCAAACATACTTTTCTTTCTACCAGGTGACTACGGCCTTCTAAACGCCGAAGTGATCCGTGCCTTCGTGTCGGCTCTCGAGCTGGTCGTGCCCGAGGTGTCAGGTCGTATGGAGGTGATCAATGGCGTCGTGCAGTCCCTGCGCGACCCGCCCGAGCCCGACCTGCCGCCGCCGCCGCCGCCCCCGCTAGTTGATTGTACTGAGGCTAAGTTACAGGTCAATATCAAACACCGTATGCCCAATTTCTTATCATCAATACATTAAATATTCTCTTTGCGCAGGGAAGGTTTTGCATGACAGATGACTTTGCACGATGTGTGCAAAATAATATAATCATCGTATTAATACGTGAAGCGTAAAGCGTAAAATGGGATACAAAGCGAACTTTTTATCCCATTTTACGAAAATTACGCGGATGCAGGAGTATGAAATTTGGGCACAGTTAAAGTTTTTAAAGAGGAGGAGTGCTAATATTATTAAATAATATGCAAATGCAAATAGAAATAAATGAAATCAATAAAAAAAAAATTACACACACTACCATTCATTTGGCACACACATAGTACTAGGGTTTCATGACTTGAAGATAGATAGGTGACAGAATGGACAGCTTGAGCATGGAATAAGTAAGTACCTACTTTTTAATAGTATGGCATTAGTAAGTACTATATTGATAGAGAAGATAGTAAGTAGAGAGGGTCGAATTTCCACCAGAGGGAACCACTAGTTCTAGTTACGTTAAAGCCTTTAGCGTCTGTCTGTGTTGTCCTTCTGAACTACTCAACATTTAGCCTTTCGTGTCTGTCTGTGTTGTCCTTCTGAACTACTCAACAGATTTTGATGCGGTTCTCACTGTCATTTAGAGAATTAAGTTCGGAAGGTTTATGTGTATTGGCAATGTATTTTTTGTACAATTTCTTCAATTTTAAATCTTGTAGTAGTATACACACGTTGCATCAGAGCGTCTGTTGTGCAGGAGTTGCTGAGAAAACATGGCGGGTTTTAATAATAATAATAAATGTATTTATTTGTTACAATATTGTTGTTACAAAGGTCCACGTCGTAGAGTAGTCAGATAGGAAACGCCGACTTCATCTAGTTCTTAAAATACATAACATAATTATGTATTTTAAGAACTAGATGAGGTCGGCGTTTTTTATCTGACTACTCTGGAAAGAAAGGCCGAAACAAACTCAGAGGTCACAGTTTCTTTTAAAGTCCAGACATAATCTTGGTCACATCATGTGAAGGCCACGTAGATTGGTGTCTGAAATTGTGTTTTGAAGAACCACACAGATTGAGTGGACCTGACCAGTCAGTGCACGCATTTGTCTTTAATCGTGCAGCTCAACTCAGAATTTAAGGAGGTCAACGATGCGTCGAACAATACCAAAGAAACGACATTTGGGTAGGCCGCATAAATGACTCAAACTGCCAGGCCATGATTAAAACTGTAGTGGCATCAACTTCGCCAAATGCGAACTACGCGTCACACTGACGTCACGCAAAATCCTGCATCGCGCAAGCAGAGTTTACCGCGCAACTAGCATATACTAAAATCCAAGACAGAAGCTGGCCAAAGCAAATATTATACAACATCCCGAAATCAACCGACGGGCAGTTGCCCACCAGACACAACACCCGTCTGGTAAGGCTAAGGTTGGTAAAGGTAGGTAGGTTACTGCAATAGGATTATTATAATTTTATTAAACAGTCGTATTATTATTTCGCAGAGGGCCCGACTACGCGTGTCACTGAACGTCGCCATTGAAGCGCAAGAGGAAGCCGTCAGAGACCAAAACTACGCTCTGGCGGCGGAATGCAAAGCCAAGGTAACAAGATGCAATTTTGTATCATCGATCTATCTTATTACCATGTATCTACTATTATGGAAAATATTGTTAATGTATTGTGTAAACAATTTTTGGCTAACCTAAATAAATAAATAAATAATTAATTAAATATAGATGTAAATGCTAGTTATAGTATATGTTTTTTTTTATTTATTAAGCTACAAGGATTTGATTAAAAAAATCACTTAGATAGTTTGTGTTAATAATGGTCTCATCAAAATAAATTTGTTGTGTCTATACTCCGTTTGAAATAAGATTAGACATTTAAATAAACTTTTTTTACAGTCCGTTCAACCGATTTTGACTTCTATTGCGTTGGTGGCACGAAAAATGGCAGCTGTAATAAACAGATGGTATTGTAACTACGTTTTTGCTTTTCATGCCATCCTTATGCTTAAGGAATAGAACCCAAAAAGAGAGAAAAATTAGAAATCTAAATTGGTTGAACGGACTGTAAAGAAGTTTATTTAAATGTCTAATCTTATTTCAAATGAAGTATAGAATATCTTAAAAGCAGCATTTGACAACACAATTAAATAAATAAATATAAGACTGATGTAGCAAACCTGGTTACAGAGAAGTTAAGACAAGCTTTTCTGTATAAGAACCTTTGTAATAAATTGTAAGGTGCTCCCACACAATCACTTTCCCAAGGAGCTCAAAAACTACTTCTACTGAGAGTGTGAATTGTTTTATTTAGGTGGCAGATATTCAAAACAAGTTGGATGAGTTGTCCATACAACCGGTGGCACCAGTACCAGCTCCAGTACCTGTTCCGGTAAGTTTATATACACAATATTTAAAAAAATAGTTACATCCGCAAGGGGGATTTTTTTTTGGGTGGGAAATTATCAAATAACTTCTCCCGCTTGGGCTGAGCAGGAAGGCGTGTCAGAATTTTACTGACTAAACCCAACCGTGTTCCTTCCGTTGCCTGTGTGCCAGGGCCACGATATCCCTTTCGGACAAACTCGCAACCCTGCCAGGCATTGGCCCTAGCGGACCCCGTCAGTTGGTGCTGACATCTCTTTGAGGCGCGCGTGAAACACAACGCGCCGTCGACCCATGGCTCACAGTCCGCAGGCCCGCGCCTACGGTAGCCGGAAATCAGCTTGCGACTCCCGACGGCCGGGGCGTCTCCTGCGGCGACTAAGGGCGAGAGGGCGCGAACCCTGCCTCACCCTCAGGCGTTCCGCCTCCTCCTTCGCGAGCATTACTGCTTCGCAGAAGGAGGTGACGGCCTCCCATGCACTCTCGCTCCGAACCATGGCCTGAACCAGGGCCGGACGCGAGAGATTGCTGCCGCCGATTGCCTCCGTGAGGTCACGGCGGTGCTCCGCCCAAGCCGGGCAGACCTCCACCGTATGCTCCACCGTGTCCTCCGGGCGATCCACACAGTGGTGATTCTATGAAATCGACACGTGCGTTGTTTTTTATTAGTTGACCAACAAATTGGTAATATGTGAGATATTACGAGTATACAACTACATACAGTCCCCGGCACGTAAGTTGCCAAGAGTAGTTGATGCGCAGAAGTAATTTTTTAAGTCTCTTTGGTGGTCAAGTGGGACGCGGAGAATGAGGGAGCACCGTTCCGAGCACGCGATTGGTGCGTCAGTCGATACTCACCTCCCGCACCGCGACCCGCGTTCCGTTCGCTCCCGATTACACTTGCGTGCACTAAAATTATACCCTTTGTTTTTGTTGTTGAAGTTTTTGTTAGGAATTGTTGTTACTAATTTAAATTAAGTTTATTTTACGAGTGTATTTTTGCGGCAGCTACTAATGAAGCTTGTTGACCTTTAGTTCTCGTTAACATTGTTTTTTGAAAGGCCACAATAACTAAATATATTTAATTTATAACACCTAATAACCTTCACAAATTCCTCTCCTTTCTTTAACTTTTTTCTAAACAGACGTGTTTAAAATAAATGATGGCAATAACCATAGAATAATGACAAACAATAAAAGTGACCATTTTTTGTTGCATAAGTGTACTATGCGCGAACTTACCCCCACTACCCCAAAACCTTGCCAAGTTACGTGCCGGCGTTAAGCGTTAAGAGTTTGTACAATTTTACAAACTTTTTCGTAAGGATGTGACTAGACACATTGAAACAGTAATTTGGAGGGGCGTGCCATGATAACGTAGTTTATCTCTACACACGGCTACACATCATGCTATACATTTCCAGTATACGCTGACCTCTCATTTTTCGGAAATCCTACACAATTCGGGATCAGCTTAAACTGGAAATATATAGCTTGTGGTGTTGTGTACATAAATAATGAAATAAATATGTTTATTGGTAATGTTGAGAAGATGAATGAAAGGTGATTAACAAAAGGATTTTTTTAATAATGTTGATGTTAGTGAAGCTCATAGAAGAATACATACCAACTTAAATAAATAACATTTAAGACGCAGATATATTCCAGTGACCTTGAGTAGTTAGCTTGCGTGTCCTGTACTGAGCTCACGCAACGCGTCGTACGTTCAGCCAGTAATAGGACTCGCCCATCAAGGAGCGCTGTCCCCAGTTTGACGCATTATTAATTTATTAAACACAAAACAAAAGGTATTTTGATAAAACGCGTATACTAAAAGATCAATAATTAAATGATCTATAAATTGGTAAACGTTTCAGAAAAATACGCTTGGTAGATTTTGCGCTCTTCTCAGTTTTTCATCCGCGTTAGATATAACTTTACAAATTAATTTCACTATGTAATATAATTATAATCTAAAATATTCACATATTAAGTTATTGAGAAAATGCTCTAATTTAACATAAGTATTTTTTTTTTTAAATCATTAACACTACTCGTTTAGACGTGATGTTCAGTATAAATTCATTAAAAGTCGGTTATCGTCGCCTTAAGCTACAATCAACATGTTATAAAACTATTATATCTATTTCCAGACAGTAAAAGAGAAACTATCGGACGCAGCGACCCTTACCAAGTGTCTGACAATACTAAACTCTGCGTTGGACACGCCACAGCTAAAGACTGTAACTCCAATCATGCAGATGATATTCAACGAGTTAGAGGTATGTTGTATTTACTGAGCCACTTTTAATGCCAAGCACCCAGTATATAGGTGAAAGAAAATTCGTTCGTGTGCTCACAACCCGCGCCACCTCCTTCTGCGAAGCAGTAATGCTCGCGAAGGAGGAGGCGGAACGCGTGAGGGTGAGGCAGGGTTCGCGCCCTCACGCTCTTAGCCGCCGCAGGAGACGCCCCGGGCGTCGGGAGTCGCAAGCTGATTTCCGGCCACCGTAGGCGCGGGCCTGCGGACGGTGAGCGATGGGTAGCTCGCCGTCCGATAAGGACCAGGCCCGGGTCGACGGCGCGTTGTGTTTCACGTGCGCCTCAAAGAGATGTCAGCACCAACTGACGGGTTCCGTTAGGGCCAATGCCTGCCAGGGTTGCGAGTTTGTCCGAAAGGGATATCGTGGCCCTGGCACACGGGCAACGGAAGGAACACGGGTGGGTTTTAGTCAGTAAAAGTCTGACACGCCCTCCCGCTCAGCCCAGAGCGGGAGAAGTTATTTGATAATTTCCCACCCAAAAAAAAAAAAAAAAAAAAACCCGCGCCACTAGTCATCGCTATACAAAGCTATAGATGACTTCAGTGTTGTATTGTACTGACTTGTTATTATAGATTTACATAACACATTAAATGACATGCTAATTAGTATGCATTCTATGTATTTAGCACCGAAAGTGTTCTGTTAAAATATAAATATGTAATGATTTGAAGTTATTAGTCTTTCAACGAGTCACAGTTGCCATCGCATTAGCGAGAAAACCGGACATCAACCAGACATCCACTAACCATTGATTAACGGCCGAACCCAATAACTTATTTTCAGTTAAAGACAGATCGCTATTGATGATAGACAGTATAATTATATCTATGCTCGGATGGCGTCTCACAATCATTGATAAAGGCTATCTATCTAACGAAAACAATAAGTAGGTTTCTCTACTTCGCCCTTCCGTGCTTTCCATTACAACCAAAAAAACAACATGTGTAATTAGGGTTATATTAAAACTTCTTTGTGTCTTACTTCTAAATAAGTTACTGGATTAAGATAAAATTCTGTAGAGCCATATTTGTTATGACCGCGAATCAAAATACAACCTGTTACTGACCTGCAAATTGCAAAAAACGTAATAAAATTTGAATTTCGCGGGCTAGCTTAGCGCATTAATGTTACTTTTTTTTTCACTTAAATTCATGTTGGAATGGTGCTTGCACGGGGGGTGTTAGTAAGGGGGGGGGGGGTTAAATTTCTGTTATTTTTTGCCTAAGGCGCACCGTTATCGAGATATTTGAATTTCAATTTTTTTTTATTACTTTATTTTAAAAAATGCATCTATGATCATTATTGCAAGTACTAAAGAGTTCATTTTAGCTTGGCTACTTTACGTTTATCCCTGCAATTCGGGGAATAGCCAAATCTGCCATCTATAGTACTGTCCTGTCAAACAAATCGTATATTGGGACGCATACTTTGGCATTTTCATACAAAGAGATATCTGTTGTAGGCGATACACCCTCCCATTTAAACCATCCGTTAAAACCATCGATAGATTTTTTTTATATCCAGTAGGCCGAAACTGGTGATATATAGGTTATTGGGTTCGGCCGTAAGACGCTGACAATAGGTAAACCGCTGTCACTGTCAGACTGCATACAAAAGAATGAGAAGCGCGATGGCACAACGCTTGTAGTTTATTGCAAAATATGAAGCAATTATTTATTTTCTCAAAAATTAGTAAGTAATCGAAAACAAAAAACAACCAAGTTCTGCATACAAATAAGACGTTCTTGTTATTAAATACCAACCGTACGTTGATATTTAATACAGATATTTTGGATTGAAAGTCAAAGTAAAGGGTTAGTTTGTATCGAGATGTTTTTTCTAAACGTGTGTTGGTAACAACCAAGTTCTAAGAAATATGTTCAAGAATAACATATATTTTTTCCGCTAACACAAACTATATAGATTTGGTTTTTTTTTGTTTAAGACATGCCAACTTAGATCATTTGCCTCTTGTCAGCGCCTTAATATAAGTTTGGAAATAGACAACCCATCTTGAGCAAGCGTGGCGATTAATGCTCGTGCCTTCCCTGTTATGAGAAGAGTAGTCATTTGCCCTCATCTCCACGGACGAGAGAATCGCAGCGATAATCACATCGTGCCTTCAAATTATCACCGGGATGATATCGCTCGACTATTTTAGAGGTATGAGGAACAGGGTGTATAGTTCACTCATCCTCCATAGAAATGGGAGGATCCTCCGACCAGACGGGTGTCGTGTCTGGTGGGCAACTGCCCGACGGTTGATGTCGGGATGTTGTTTATATACTAGTCGCGCGGTAAACTCTGCTTGCGCGATGCAGGATTCTGCGTGACGTCAGTGTGACGCGTAGTTCGCATGTAGTGATGTTGATGCCGCTAGATCGTCGAGTGGAGATTGATTCATAGAGTTTCTATTGAATTTGATGGCACGTAAAGACTATCACCGCGATTTTCTCGTCCATGAAGATGGCACCTCATTCATCGTCATTTCATCGCCACGCTTGGTAGGCGTGTTGGCGATATATATATATGGTGTTAAAATGCATAGAGATCGCTACTAGTAAGTCCCTTAGTCGCTTTTTACGACACCCACGGGAAGAAATAGGATGGCGCCTAATGACTAATATTATTATTTTGTTTATTTATCACAGTACTTAAGTGTGAAGTGTGTATACAAGCTTTTGTTTGATTTTAGGTGGACATATTCCAAAACCCGGAAATAATTGAGACTGCCCTGGAAACTGTGGCTCTATTCGGGATGTTGGACAAGGAGTTCGCTAAAGAAAACAAAGCCTTCTTATTCGCTAATGTGAGTGAACTAAAAAAATTCACAGATGATGTATTTTTGTTGCCGCTATAACAACAAATACAAATAAACAGAATAAAATAAATATTTAAGGGGGCTCCCATACAACAAACGTGATTTTTTTGCTTCGATCATCAATACCAACTAGATAACGGGTCACGTACAAAATCAAAGCTAAATTCTGTCCGCGTGAATTAAGATATAATAATATAATATAAGATAAGAAGATATAATTATCATTTGATTCCTAACGAACTGAGACAAAAGTTTTAAGTTCAATCTAATTACAACCATGGCACCTAGTAATAAAGTCTAAAATGAATCTACTGTTCTGTTACACAAAAGTTTGCGCGTGTATTGCCCAACCTTGGCCAAACATTTGTAGCGGTGATTTAAAATCGGTAATTTTATTAAAAAAATTATATTATTTGGTATTTTAAAGCTTAAAATATAACTTATTCTACATGTATTTACCGAATGACACTCCGGCCGTGAAATTGCTTTTTCGGGCATTTTTTTTTCTACTTTCGATTACACATTGTGGCATTAAGAAACGTGTTTACATTGGCTGTGTTTCAAGCGAACTAAACAAAATAAGAGCTCACGTCTCAAGTGAGCTGTTATTTACCGAGACATATTTTTTGCGCCGACCCGATATCTAGTTGGTATTGTTGATCGAAGTTTTTTTGGCATTTTTATAGATAATGCTACGGAACCCTTCGTGCGTGAGTCCGACTCGCACTTGGCCGGTTTTTTAGTTTTCGTTTTTACCTTTTTTTTTCAGCTTATCGACACATCAAACGAACGAACAGTATCGACGGTGCTCCGCTGTATAGCTGACTTACTGTGCGTGCACGGTGCTCGTCTATTTGAAGATGAGAACAATCAAGAGGATACCACAGTCAACACGACGAAGAAACACAGCACTTTCCATAGCGTTATTGATGATGATGGTAAGCAATAACAATTGGTAGGTATTTTTAAACAAAATACATACTTTCGAAACACATTATTCTTCCTTCTGGGGCAGTCTGTTAAAAAGAAGTGATACTGTTACTACTACTGTTTTTAGGTAGGTAGGGTAGGCAGGTAGGGTAGGTATTATTTTACCCATAGAAAGCCACGTTATTTGTGAGTGTCATAGAGTAAAATGTTTACCACCCAACGGAGTGGGTACGGGTCAGCTAGTAAAGTATAAAACAAAAACTCGTGAACTATATTAGTGGCACTTAGCTTCACTAGCTTGTCCTTGTGCTGTCCTGTGGCACTTGTCCGCGGAAGCGACGAAACACCACGTCCTGCGGCCAAAAGTACGCAGCGCGCGTGCTTGTACGCGGTTATGCAGGAGCATGTAACACAAAGGTGTTAGATGGTCACTTCGCTTAGATGGTCGTGTTAGTATCGGTTCACGTCTTCAACCCGCGGCCCCCGGACCGCCTGAGGCCCGCGATGGCTTTCTTGGCGGCCCGGCAATACCCTGGCAAAATTACATTTATGTATTCACGTCTAGAAATTTAAACAAAATAGACAAGGTGCTTACGCTAACGCGCGAAAACAGTTTGAGAATTGCATTAACCAGTATCGGGGCAGTTATTGATAAATTAGTTTACACGTAATTCAATCAATGAGAGGTTTGACATTGTTTAGTATCATTTCCTGTTTTTAGCCTTATAAAATTTTATTATAAATAACTGCAATGAATGTTGTTTTTTAATGACTTAGCTACGTATAAGTTTAAAATGGAATATAATCAATTTCAATTGTGTAGCGGCACGCCATACCCAAATTAAAGTATTGTCGGGCCTTAACTTCAAAAAGGTTGAAGACCCCGATCTAAAAGATACTTGTTATTGTCGCTTATTAAAATCTGCAACACCAAAGGGTTTTCAAATTAGTTGCCAACCGAACGTAATAAAGTTGTAGTCAATTCGTAACTATAATTCCTTGGATTTTACCGCTTAAGACGCAGATATATGCCAGTGACCATGAGTGGTTAGCTTGCGTGTTCTGTACTGAGCTCACGCAACGCGTCGTACGTTCAGCCAGTAATAGGACTCGCACATCAAGGAACGCTGTCCGTAATTTGACGCACTATTAATTTATTATACACAAAACAAAAGGTATTTTAATAAAACGCGTATACTAAAAGATCAATAATTAAATTATCGTTAAATTGGTGAAGGTTTCAGAAAAATACGCTTGGTAGATTTTGCGCCATTCTTAGTTTTTTATCCGCGTTAAACTCAAACTCAAAGCATTTATTTCAAATAAACCTATTATAGGCACTTTTAAATTGTCAAGGGGTCAGTCAGTCAGATGAAGCTAGTTGCCCATTCCAAAGCGTAGTAGGTTCCTATGGAGAAGAACGGGCAAGAAACTCCACGGACACTCTTTTAAATCAAAATATTGTTACATAGTATTGGTTACATAATTTGTGTTGAAATTATTACATGTGAGAACAATGTAGAAAGACGTGCACGTTAAAAGCGTCCGTAGTAAACATATAAAAAACAACTAATATACTAAGTTAAAATAAGCCGTGGCAGCTAAGAAATGACCAGTCCCTACTGACGGCGCCCGTTCACGAACATGACGCATGGATCAGCACCATTTAGCTCAACCATTTTGAAGGGAACTTAATGATCCAACACATACGCCACCATCAGCTAGACATTTTAGTGAGCATGACACTCTCAGCCGCCATGGCACATTCAAGTCAATAAAAGACGTACTCAGAAAATGGTAGGTACATAGTGCTCACACATGTGCTATGCAATTATACAATACTAATAGATTGAATTTATACAATATAAAGATAGTATTTACAATCTTCAGCCGCTCCAACAATAGATTTGAATGCTATTCAATTAGTTTATGCGCCCTTGTGGAGCAGGACCAGCGTTAAGCCAAGCATTTTTGTCAGCAATGTAATCCCCCCACTTATGCTTGGCTACATAGTGTGCGTTTTATAAAAGATTTAAATTTCGTTTCATTTAGTTGGACTATGTGGGGAGGTATTTTATTGTAGCATTTTAAACAGTACCCCATGAAGGATGAGTCTACTTTAGCCAGTCTGAAACCTGGTTGAACTAATTCATCCCTATTTCTAGTCCCATAATTGTGTCTTTCACCTCTTTTACTGAAACTATTTAAATTTTTTCTTACGTACATGATGTTTTCATAGATATATTGACAAGGTACCGTCATGATGTTGATATCTTTAAACAGTTCCCTTAGAGAATCGCGCCTGCGGAGGCCATATATTGCTCTGATGGCTCTTTTCTGCAGAATAAAAATAGACTCGATATCTGCAGCCCGTCCCCATAGTAAAATACCGTAAGACATAATACTATGAAAGTAACTGAAATAGACTAGCCTCGCGGTATCTACATTAGTGAATTGACGGATTTTTCTCACAGCATACGCTGCTGAACTTAGCCGTCCTGCAAGAGATGTTAAATGAGGACCCCATTGCAGCCTTGAGTCGAGCGTGATCCCAAGGAAAACAGTTTTATCGACGAATTCAAGTTTCTCTTTATTCAATACTATGTCACAATCACTACTTTTAACATTCGGTAAAGCAAATCTTATGCATTTAGTTTTTTTCCCATTTAATACTAAATTATTAGCAGTGAACCAATTTTGGACCTGCAGTAGGGCGTTATTTACGTCGTCAAGATTTGATGCCCGTCTATTTATCTTAAAGATTAAGGAAGTGTCGTCAGCAAATAACACCATTTGTGGTTGGTTTTTGAATAAATGGGGAAGATCATTAATATATACTAAAAAGAGGAAAGGACCCAATATTGAGCCTTGTGGAACACCCATTTTTACTTTTAAACCGAGTGAATTGAGACCATTTATTTGAACTTGCTGTTGTCTATCATTTAAATAAGATTTTACTAAACTCAGTGCAAGTTTACCTAGTCCGTAATGCTCAAGTTTCAAGAGTAAGGTTTCATGATTTACGCAGTCAAATGCCTTGGAGAGGTCACAAAAGATTCCTATGGCATCTTGGGCCTCCTCCCACGCTGTAAATATGTGTTTTAATAAGGCGACACCGGCGTCAGTCGTACAACGTCCCCTGGTGAAACCATATTGCTGATCGTGTAAGATTTGGTTGGTGTTAAAATGATTAAGCATCTGATTCAGCATTACCTTTTCGAACACCTTGCTGAATACCGGCAACACGGATACTGGTCTATAATTGTTGGTGTCTTTACTGTCCCCAGATTTAAAAAGTGGTATAACCTTACTGTATTTAATTAAATCTGGGAAGACACCTTGATCCACACACAAATTAAATATTATAGCTAAGTATGGTGCTACAGTCTCGATTATGGATGTACAAACTTTGATTGATAATCCCCATAGATCTTCGGTCAATTTGATTTTTATTTGCCGAAAAGCTTTAATAACTATCATAGGGTTTATATGTTTAAATGGAAATTCAACCGGGGAGTTTGGAACGTTCGCTCTTAATAAATCAATTGAGACATCGGGTGAGGAATTTAAGGCTTCCGTCGTTTTAGACGGTATATTAGTGAAGAACGAACGTACGTGAGTGTACGAATTCTTGAGCTACTTCTAAGTTTGAGCTAATGGCACCACGTGAAGTCTCCAATGTGTAATCAGTGTTTCGTACTTTATTCTTATTTGTTTCATTATTTATAACTTTCCAAACTGTTTTTATTTTATTTTCTGCCGATTTGATCTTGTTGCTAATGTACAGGGCTTTAGCTATCTTACAGGTGTTCCTAAAAATTTTGGAATAAGTAGCAACATACTTACTGAATGTTTCAGTGTTAATGTAAGGCTTAAGGCCATACAGCTCGAACAGTCTTTCCCTGCTTATCCTAATACCTCTAGTTGCCCAGTCACTAAATATAAAATTAGGGCAAATATTTTTTGTTTTCTTTTCAAAAGTTTTATTGAATTCAGTGTGCACTACTTTGCATAACTAACATAACTAATTTGCATCGTCCATATTATGGCCCAGAACATTTAACTTATTATATAAGCTACTATTAAATCTATTTAATTTGCCAGTTGTTATTGGTCTAAATTGTATTTGCACTTTTTGCAAAAGCGTTTTAAACTTAAAAGTTACCGTTTGTCCACAATTATCAGACGGTAAATAATTTACGATAGCTTTATGTAAATAATCACAATCACAGAAGACATTATCAATACAAGTAGCAGAAGTTGGAGTTACTCTAGTTGGTTCCGTGAAAACATTGTATAAATTAAACGATTTAAAAAGGCTTAACAATCTAGTGCTATTTAAATTATTTTCCAGAATATTGGTATTAAAATCTCCACAAATAACTGCGGCTTTGTTACTGGATGCAAGTTTCGCTAAAACATCTTCCATTATTGACTCAAATAAAGAAAAGTTCTGATAACTAGGGGGTCTGTACACGCACACTACATCATGCTTATCCAGCTCAACACAGGACAGTTCGATGCAATGTTCAACCGATAAATCAACTATGTCATTACGTTGCTTAGATTTTAAACAATTTTTTATCAAGATTAGAGAACCTCCACGCAGCATTGATTTACGGTGAAAACAACTGCCCACGATATAGTTCTCATAATTAATTAACATTTGGTAATCCTTTAACCAATGTTCAGTAAAACAAACAATGTCAAACTTAGTTTTTTCTAAAAACATTTCGATTTCTAATAATTTGGAAGACATACCTTGAATATTTTGATGAAATAATTTCAAGGCATTCTGCTGACCTCCTATCTGATAATTACTTATTTTAGAGCAAGAAGACACCTTGTTGCTGTTATGTAAAAGAATATTCTTACTGGTACCTTCTGTTGTCTTACAAACTAGTTTAAATGACTATCCGGAGTTAAGCCCAAGACCTCAGTGTCGTCACTAGAAAGTGAGCTCATAGTGAGCGAGGAACATGGAGCCTCCTTCGTACAATTAGTATAAATATTTATAGCATTTGAGCTACATTTATTCAGGCTTACCACTTTATTATTAGTATTATTACTAACCATTGTGGTGTTAATAACACAAGACACACACACATACTACTTATGTCTGAGTTTATTTTAAAAAGCTAATAGCCTTGCTATTATGTGTCTAAAACTAACAGGCAGATACACAGTATCCCTAGTCGATTTTAATTTTTCCACAAAACAGTTGGTGTCAAAATACACAAACTTGTCACTATAATGACTAACTAAGAAGTGCATATGCTTATTAAGCATATGGATATAATTGTTTTGCCTATTTGTCAATTTGTCAAAATATGGCAAAGCACACAATATTATTTTACTACAATTTAACTTTAACAACTCAGTTACCCAGTCGGTGATTTCTTCTTTTTTGACTTTAGAACTATTTCCTACAAATACAGTAATGTTGGTTTTGGTATTATATACATTTCCTGTTGCTGCTGCCATTATTCGTTTGTAGGTTGACCCTGGCGTACAATAATTTTGAGTAGAATAACACAGCTTGTTACTAATTAATTTACCTAAACCTCTTCCTATACTATCTGAGAACATAACTGAATGATAACAGTCATGACTACTGAAAGATGGACAACTACCAATCTCAGGCTGTACCACTTGAGATAGATCTGGTACTATATCAGATATTATATCTTGGTTGAGGATACAGTCTTGAGACAAACTCTCAGTCTGGGACGGGTCCTCCGTTGCCTCAGGCTGGACAGCAACAGGGTTTGAAACCTTCTGACAACTACACTGACACCTAACTAATTCATTAGCAGCAAGAATATGTTCTTTAATTTGCCTCTGAGAGCCCACATATTTAAAGTAAAGGGAACTAAGTCTACCCTCAAGTACCTGTATTTCAGACTGTAAGCGCTGCGTATCAATTTCATAGATTTTTGAGCTGTCTTCTAATTTGATTTGATAATTGCTTAATTTATTGATTAAATCAACACGTTCTTTTCTGCGTGGAATATTTTTGGAAAAGAGTTTTTGTTGTTTCCTACTTTGATTGCATTTTTTAATTATTCTATTCAGTTTTGCATAACTTTTCATTTTCCTATGACTAACTTTATAACTATAATTCTGTTTCAGCAAAGAATCTTCAGTAAGGTCAATAGTTATTATGGAATGAGGGTTACAATTAGTATTTATTAATTCATTATATAGGTGGTTTGTTTCTTTAACCAGAGTACATTCTTTTTCTTTCTCTAACTGCATAATACGACTATTAGCTTGAATTAATTCATCTTCTAGGTCCCTTACTTTGCTCAAAGCCTAACCTAGTTAGACATCATTTTTCAAATTAATTTCACTATGTAATATAAACATAATCTAAAATATTCACATATTAGGTTATTGAGAAAATGCTCTAATTTATCATATATTTTTTTCAAATTATCAAAACTACTCGTTTAGACGTGATCTTCAGTATAAAATCATTAAAAGTCGGTTATCGTCCCCTTAAATATCATTTGCAGTCTTAGTCATTTTTCGCAGGCAGCATATCGGAGTCGGCCATATCAATGTCGCCAGCTCACAGCACGGTCATCGAACTGCTTCTAAAGATTATGGATAGCACTGTAAGTATACTGTACTATACTATTTTTACTGTAAAATACCACGACCGTCATTCAAATTACTAGAGACAGTCAGCGGTGTCAATTTTTGTAAGAGAGAAGCCGAAGCGAAGTCGGTTTTTATTTACTTACCTACTTATTAATAAAGTAAAAATTAATTTATTCACTTAAAGAGTGGAACTCTCTACCTGCGTCTGTGTTTCCGAACGCATACAACCCTATCTCTTCAGTTAGAGTCAACAGGCTTCTTCTGGGTAAGCTCACTCCATCGTCGACTTTGTCTCTGTCACCTCTGCCCTAGACTAAGAGCGGGTTTGCTCTTAGTCTAGGGCAGAGGTGACAGAGACAAAGTCAGTCCTAAATAAAAAATAAAAAAAGTCTTTCCTTTACTGAATTTAACACCATCTATCGTCATAAAACTCAAATTCAAAGAATTTATTTTAAAGAAACCAATTACCAGGCACTTTTGAATTTATCTTTTTAATAAAAGGTAGCTTCATAGCTGACAGTAAGTATAACATTGTGTTTATTCGAAACATTACGCCAATTCGTAGTACACAAAGAATAAGAAATACAGAGAGTGACATAATTATTAATATTTAAAGTGAAAAAACGAACAATCTGAGCGAGCGAATTTTCAAAGAATCAATCATGTAGCAGAACCAAAAAGACGCTATCACTACACAAACAAAACTCTCACCGCCTTACAAAACAAGATTTATACTTTGACATGGCTTAAACCATGCAGCCAGTTTTTGTAATAAGAACGTAAGAGTGGTTGAAATACCGTTCTATTTACAAAACTGAAAACTTTGTTCGGTACTAAGTTGTCAGTTTTGTGTTTAGGAACTTTACCATAGTCGGAATAAAGTTCGAAATTCAATTATGGCTCCATGTTTCAAACCTGGGTCGGAAGATAAACCTTGTTTTGTAATAAGGGGGTCAATGTTTTGCAGAAATAAACTCAACTATGTTAGGTACTATCATTCTCAAATTATTGTAGGAATATTAAGAATCGAATACAATACAATGTTTAATATTCCTCCATCTCGTTCTCTCTGACGCATTTTTTCTATATCTGTCTCTATCGTAACCCTTTGTACAGCACCTTGCTCTCGTCCATATCAAGCGGGCCACGTGACCTCATGACGTCATGATGGGACCGCTATTGTATGAATTTTAGGGTTCTCGAATATGACATTTTGGCGCAGAGTTATTTTAGAACAAAAAAAAAATTTTTTTTAAAAATTCAATGCTTAAAATAGGTGTTTAAGTTTTTTTTAATGATAAGGTGAATTAAATCCCCGTAGTGTAACTATATTTTTGGACAATAGTAGTACACCATTGACTGTGCCATTTTTTAATAGCGGTATAGTCGATGATGCGAACCTCCGAAGGTAAGCATCGTGTGGTTTCGCCACTGATTGATGTACAGAACCTAACCTAACTGATCGCGACGATAGGTCTTAGTGGATAAAAATGAAAGATGAGTGGACTGTATAACATGTAATATGCAAAATAAAAGGAAAATGAAAATACAAACTGTGTCAGTTGACAAGCAAACAAGATTATGTACGTGGACGTTAAAAATGCGTTAGCGCAGCCGTGCTTGAAGGCGCGCAACAGCTGACTGTTGGGGCGCAGGGGCCCGCGTTCGGCCGTGCGGCCGTCTTGATCGCCGCTGCCCTCGCACCCCTCGTTCACTACCGCCAGCGCGCGGCGATGTCGAGGAAGGCTGGTCTCAACACTAACTTTTGTTTAATTTACTCTTTTTCCTTATAGTGTGCGGCATACAGACTAATCATAGTGGAAGGTCTGTGTCGTCTCCTACACTTGGGACACCTCGAGTCTCCTGACATACTCAGCAGGCTACTGCTTCTCTGGTTCAATCCAGCCACAGGTTCGTTAAATTGAACTAATCTGGATTTGCTCGCCACGGACCAATATCAATAACATTGAATTTGCCTGGGAATTAAACGCGATATCTGCGTGTCTGATTAAATACGCGCTAAATATGATACACGTATTATTACACTCACTATGTAATAGGTAATACGGGCTGGTGTCCGCAACTCCACGTCAATGCGCGTATTTAGCGTACGGGTGGGAAAATCGGTTATTGGATCCATCCCAGCTCCTCAAGGAAGGCCAGCAACGCCTTGGTGTTACTGACAATCTCACGTAGGATACCTGGGTTACCGAAGTACTTTGCCCTGTATGTGGCGACCACCGGGAAGTTTAACAGCACATGAGCTGCTGTCTCGTCCTCCATGCAGGCCCTGCACAGCGGACTGTCTGGGACTCCTATGACAAAGAGGTGTTTATTAAATGACCCATGGGCAGTTATAGCCGCTGTAACTGTACGCAGCTGTGGTTTAGTTAGTTGTAGAACCCGTTTCATGAGGCGGCCGCTACACTCACTAACATCAAGGGGTACTCCAAAGTGATAATCCGAATTACCGGCCGAATGTTCAGCCGTTTCTTGACTTCCAAAGTTTACTTTTATGATTTTGAGTCCGTACCCGACTTCTAGTCACATTTTTGACTTTGACTTGTCTCTTTGACTGTCGTTTTTTTTATTCTTTCGCCGTGGTTAGGAAACGGCCGAATAGTCGGCCGATATTTAGGATTTCGTTGTGAAAGAGATACACATTATGAAAAAACTAGTGAGCCTTACAGTAGTTGCATATGATGTGTAACATCTGATATCTTACCTTGGTACTAACTAATTAGTACACTAACTCCATGCTATTAAAACGTAACACACGAACAAAGTGTTTTTATTAATTTATGTACCATTTCTTCCCGTGGGTGTCGTAAAAGGCGACTAAGGGACTTACTAGAGAATAAGCAGCAGCGTTCTCTATGCCTTCACCAAACTGCGATCGCCAACCCGCCTGCCAAGCGTAGCGATAATGGCAACCACCCCCCCCCCCCCCTTTGGGGGCGGCCTATGTCCAGCAGTGGACGTCTTACGGCTAAAATGATGATGATGATGATGAATAAAGTGCTATAGAATTGTGTAAAAGTGCAAATTGACACTATTCTTAGTTATAACGTAATCTATCACGTAATTTACTCACTTTATTTTTGGAAGGCTTACAGACTAATAACAGTATAATAACAATAATATTTATCAAAGTTGCTAATTACAAGCCCCCACAGATAAAAACAAAATGAATACTCCCTGATAGTCTAAGTCCCGTATTACAGAACGTCACTCAATACCAAAGCACTACCTAAAACTTGTCTCAACCAATCAAATGGCTTGAATATAGCCCCAAGCAATGCCCGAGCGATGAGCGAGTAGGCATATTAGGCTAGATTTAGATTTTTTTTTTTTCTTTATTAATAAGAACTAAAGTTCTTAACCCTTTCAGACCTGGCGTCCACAATTGAGGACATAAAATATAATTAAATATAAAAGTATTACATTCGTTAATTTGTACAGAAAAACGGTTGTATTCATTTGGTCACATAAAAAGTCAAGAAAAACACTACAAGTACCGCCATCTAGTATCGTATTTTAACGTCTTTTCGTCAAGTTTCATCCAGTGATCGTGTATGTTTCGAACCGCTCAGGTAAGCTGCTATTTTTATTCCTAAATACTATGATTTTGCGAAAAATTTGAATGTACTTAAATATTTATCAATAAGTTATATTACTAAGATTATGTATGATTTATTTTATGTGTCATTTATTGTTTGTTTGTACCAAAATAATAGATTTTTCGATTTGTCCTCAAATGTGCCCATCAGGTGTCAACTGTCTTTTCTGCGTAATATTCAAATAGTGTAACGATATTTGAAAAGAAATATGTTTATTTTATATAAATGTAGTTTTACGTTGTTTTTGCAACATATTTTTATCAGGAAAACATTATCTAACATTTCTTTATACGTATTTTTCAGAATAAGTCTACAACGAATAATGTTTTCACGAAATGCCTTGGATCTTCTTCGTGATGGAAATCTCTCAGACTTGGAGTTATCTTCAGATGACGACGATGGGAATGGAGGTAGTTTTGCTCGAGAATCTCGGTCTGTTCGATTCGGTGCAGATGCAGTTAACCAAAATCAAAGGGAGATCTTCCCCCCAGACTCTGATGAAGATGAAATGGATAATATTTCTGTAGACAACATGTTCGTCCAACCGGCTCCTATACATGAAGTTCCTGACATTTTTGATGAAGTATTTGAGAGTCAACCAGGAGCAGCCTCTTCAAATGAAGATATTTTTGAGAATCTGACACCAAAGGCGAGAATTAGGTGGAGGCACAGAGAGCTGGAAAACACTATCCCATCAGACTGGTGTCCACCAATAGCTATTGACCCCATAGTCGAAGCTCCTGTCGATTATTATCACAGGTACGTTCCGCAACAGTTGTTTCACAGTATGGCTGAAATGACGAATTTATACGCAGTGCAATCACACAGGCCTAGATTTAGGCCTACTAATGCAAAAGAATTGGAAGTTTTGTTTGGATTACATTTGGCTACTGGAGTATTTAGTTACCCTTGCTTGAAAATGTATTGGGAATCTAATATTAGCATCCCCCTTTTCTCAGAACATATGTCGAGGGATCGATTTTTCGAGCTCCGCAACAATTTACACCTTGTCGACAATACAAACATACCGACAAACTGCCAAGATGCATTCTACAAAGTACGACCGATCTATGATACCATCAAGAGAAGATGTTTGGAACTACCACTCGAGAAAGAACTTTGTGTTGATGAGCAGATGGTTCCTTTTACCGGGAAACATGTGGCGAAGCAATATATAAAAGGGAAACCTTGTCCTTGGGGCCTGAAATTATTCTTTTTATGCGGTAAGCACGGTCAGGCCTATGATTTTATTCTTTACCAAAGTTCGTCTCCAGAATTAGACAATAACATTGTAAAGAAAATCGGTTATGGTGCATCTGTAGTGTTACAGCTTGCAAAGCGAATTGGAGAAAGCAAAGGCCACGAGCTGTACTATGATAACTACTTCTCATCATACCATCTTCTACAAATTTTGAAACAGAAAGGCATCATGGCTGCATGTACAGCTCGCGTCAACAGATTCTCAAGTCCATCATTTCTAACTGATAAAGAAACCAACAAGAAACCGAGGGGCTTTGTACAAGAAATAAGTAGTCATGATGGCGATGTCACAGTAGTCAAGTGGTTGGATAACAAAATTACCCACCTGGCTTCCAATTTTATTGGTATTGGGCAAAAGGATTTAGTGAGAAGATGGTGTAAAAAGGAGAGGCGATTTGTTGAAGTTGAAAGGCCAGAAATTGTGAAGAAGTACAATCATGCGATGGGAGGAGTTGACTTGCTTGATCAACTCATGAGCTATTATAGGACATTCATAAAATCCAAAAAATGGCCTCTACGCATGATTTTCCACGCATCAGATCTTGCAGTTGTTCAAGCTTTCCGGGAATACCAGACTGACAATGAATTACTCGGAGTCCCGATAAACAAACGATTCACTTTGCTACACTTTCGTCGTAGATTAGCAGAAAGCTTAGTTTTGCGAAATAAACAGATTAGTGTCGCTAAAAGAGGCCGTCCAAGTGGCAGTAGCCCGACGCCATCCGTAATTATTCCCCGAAGACCAGGAGAAGTTCGCCCTGCGACTGAAATAGCTCGTGACGGGGTTGGACACCTTCCTGCACATGATGACGGGGCTGGAACACGCTGCAAAATGGTAGGATGCAAGGGAAAATCCCGTGTAAAGTGCATCAAGTGTAAAGTGCATTTATGCCTAACAAAGGATAAAAATTGCTTTTTGGCATTCCACACATAGGATTTTCTATTTCTAGTATTTTTTTATTTATATAATAACGATACCATAGGATGATCTGATTTAATTTTTATTTACTTCATTGTTTTTTCTAATAAAACTATAGTATATCAACAGTGTTTATTGATGAAAAATCCCCTGTACATTAACCGTAATTATAATTAAAGCCGGATGGCCACATTTGTGCACATAAAGAAAAACAAATTTTTCCGAAAAACTTGACCTCCAGGATTTTTATTATTATTTTTTTCCTACTTCTTAATACCTATTATAACTCTGAAAATTTACTCAAATCCGTAGGAGAAAATCAAAAAAGTCAGGTCTGAAAGGGTTAATAATGTATTACAATCTAGCGTAATAGACTAACAAGCAATTTAACTCTAACTTATTATTTTACGTGATAGATTACGTTATAACTAAGAATAGTGTCAATTTGCACTTTAACAGAGTCTGATAATTAATAAAAACACTTTGTCCATGTGTTATAAGTATATCACAGCATTGCTACTATTATTCATTCACTATTTATACACTACACTAACTCAAATGGTTTAGTTCTCTTTAGCCTACGCACTATGTCCGTGTTGTCTAGATTTCGATTGTAATACATCAAGTTCTTATTAATAAGGGAAAAATAACATAGGCAATCATGGGAACTGCCGCCAGAATTGAAAACTTATCACTCACCGCGCCTAAAGAAAGTTTTTACTTCATTAAAATAATGATTATCTAAAACACAATTTAAACAAAGCACAGTATACACAAATTAAACTTTTCACATGGTCAATTTAACTTCACTTAGGTACTGCTACTACAGCATGTCGGTGACGCGAACCGATACGTTTTTCCCTTACCAAAAATCCCTCAACGCGCCTAAAGAAGGTTTTAATTAAAATAAAAACTTAAAGTTAAAAATGCGTTCAATTAATGGATGTTTCTTGTCCGTACAGTTGATGAAGATATGCTGAGGCAAACTATTGGCGTATTCTTTCAAACGTTCCCAACAACCGTGGACGGTGCACAAGAACAGATACAGGTATGTCTGACCACTTTATTGATGCTAGATTTTATAATACCAAACGAATATTTTTAGAATATGTATCTTTTATACCGTTAAAGATTATATTGAAGACGAAAAGGCTTGGGATTGAGCTGCTCCAATTTTGGACATATTAAGGTGGTTTATTTTTATTGTTTGATGTTTTTTTTTGCAAACTTTTAATTTAATTATTATTTTAAACACAATGACATGAATATTTACTTGTAAAGTATTATATCATTTTAACTCTTGTGAATGTGAAGACTATGTGGGTTATAGCTTTTTTTTTTATTCTTTTCTTTTATTCTCAGTTAGTGTTAATCATGGTCTGGCAGTTTGAGTCATATAAGCGGCCTACCCAAATGTCTCCTTTCTTTGGTATTGATCGTAGCATCGCTGAGCTCCTTAAGTTCTGAGTAGATCTGCACGATTTCTGACAATTGCGTGCACTGAATGGTCAGGTCCACTCAATCTGTGTGGTTGTTTCCTCATAAGACCATTTCAGACACCAGTCTACATGGCCTTCACATGATCTGACCAAGATTATGTCTGGACTTTAAAATAGACTGTGACCTCTGAGTTTGTTTCGGCCTTTCTTCTCAGAATAGTCAGATACTAAACGCCGACCTCATCTAGTTTTTAAAATATGATTGACGTGTAAAAGTGTTTGTACAAACCTACTTATAGAAATAAAAATTATTTATCATTTATGCTTGGTTGTGAAAGGCCAGTTGCACAGTCAGCAGTATTTCTCATCAGTCCATTTGTTCAGCGTATGTCATACCGAGGCGAGAACACAAGCACTTAATTCATTCTTCGATGAGACCTTTTTTTAATCGACTTCCAAAAACAAGGAGGTTATAATTATGTTCACCGATTGCTCGCATCAATGGCTACCGGTACTATTCAATAATAAATGGCTACCGGTACTATTCAATATAAAAAAAAAATACTGGATTATATGGTTGCAGAAGTTAAATACTAGCAGAAATCCTCAACCATTAACGTCCCTGCTTCGGGAAAAGCAATATTTTGTAAAATTTTATGAGTACCTTCTCCAACTCTGGGCGGAGCGGGAGGGCGTGTCAGACTTTTACTGACTAAAACCTACCCGTTTTCCTTCCGTTGCCTGTGTGCCAGGGCCACGATATCCCTTTCGAACAAACCCGCAACCCTGGCAGCATTGGCCCTAACGGACCCCGTCAGTTCGTGCTGACATCTTTTTGAGGCGCGCGTGGAACAAATCGCGCCGTGGAACCGGGCCTGGTCGTTATCGGACGGTGAGCTACCCATCGCTCACCATCCGCAAGCCCGCGCCTACGGTGGCCGAGAATCGGCCTGCGACTCCCGACGCCAAAAACTAAAATACAGACCCAAAGACACCGACTTCCTAAATTAAAGTTATTTTTCACTTTGTAGCCTTTTTTTTGAGGTCGAGTGTTTTTTTTTGGAAAAAGTTTTTTAAAGTTATTTTTCAACTATAAACCTTTTCGTACAGAAAGCAACGTTACCGACACTTCGAGCGCTCGCCAACGCGCCGTCCAGTTCTCCGCTAGCAGAGATCGATCAAGAGGCAGTCGTCAGGTTCATCGTATCACTTACCAGGGTTAACCATGAGGTACGTTATGTTTATGCAATTATAATTAATAATAACTAACTTATATTCACAGTTTGCACAACACATAGATCGAAAGAGCCTCCTCGAATTTTAATAAACGACATTATTCCTAAAATTGGCAACTTGTTGAAACAGTTCGCAGGGCCTTAAACGTATCGGTGTTTTTTTACGCACTCAAACCTTGTATTCTACACTAATATAAGAACGCGTTGTTATTTATTTATTTGAACACTTTGAATGCGCTATCTCTGGAACTGCCAGTCTGATTTAAAAAAATCTTTACATTTGGTAGCCCAATTCTTGAAGAAGGTTAGCTATTTAACATCACGCTATGATCCTCAGGATCCGAGTAAGGCGCGGAGCACAGCTAGTTTATACTATACGCCAAGACTTGTGGCAGTTTCAATAATTAAAAGTACGAGTAGGTCGGTGATTTCTTGAACTTTACGGTGGTGTCTTGTGTCGTCTCGTTTTCGCATTTCATAACCGCAGCTGCCACGACCACTAAAGGCGCTTTTCCTGTCATGCGTATTATCGCCCGCGTGCGGATCCTGTCCGCGTGCGGGTGATTACACGCTCCTGGCCACACGCAGGACAAAGATTGCGTTTGTTGCTGCAGTGTCGTGCGTGTCGCGCTCTTTCTGTATCAATTTTCATTTTTGTTTGCGATTCGTTACGCGTACTCCATGCGTGCGGCCCGCGTCTCAGTAAAAATAACACTCAAGGCAGAAGAACGCCGCCCGCTTCCGGTTAGCACGCATGCGTCCGCAACCAATCAGCGTTCCGCGCTCGTGCTACCCGCATGATAGGAAAAACATGTATGAAATGGTAGGATGCGGACAGCCTGCACGCGAAACGAATCCGCGCGCGGGCAAAAATACGCATGACAGGAAAAGCGCCTTAAGGTTGGTGTGAACTTTAGTGAAGAAATTTGACAAAGTTTTGATGTGACATGTATTCAGCGTTGTTGGTTTTTAAAAGCTTTTTGGCATGCATTATAACGGCCCGGAACTGACGGTCAAATTAAATTAGCAAGCGAAACTTAACAGACATGCTGTATATCGATATCTAAAACATGATTAAACAAAAAATAAATAAATTTGATAAGATTTTTTTGGGGTCTTCCTTCAACCGCGGTTAGTCTAGTCACTTGAAAAATCTGGTTTTTTTTTGTGTTTTTTCACAGACAAGTAACTTTTTTTTTATCGTGTTTAGATATCGATACCCATCACGTCTGCGGAGTTTTATCTATTTATTTATTTAATTCTTTAATCACACAACTGAGAAGATGATGATGATGGAGTTTTGCTGGCTAATTTAATTTAACCCTTAAAAGTTTTTGTTGAATTTTCAGATATTCTTTTCTATATGTCATCATCATGATTCCTTCCAATGTTTTCTCCAGCTGTCGGACAGTCAAGGTGGCATGGCGCTAGTGCTGTGCCAGTACATAGTGCGGCGCCCGACCGTGCCCGAGGTAGGGCTGGCGTGCCGCCTGCTGGCGCTGCTGGCCAGCCCGCGTGACGCGCACCTCGCGCACGAGCTGGCGCACATGCTGAGGGAGCTGTGTCCAGTGAGTATATCTATACACAAGGCGGCATGGCGCTACGTGCCGCGTGCTGGCGCTGCTGGCCAGCCCGCGTGACGCGCACCTCGCGCACGAGCTGGCGCACATGCTGAGGGAGCTGTGTCCAGTGAGTATATCTATACACAAGGCGGCATGGCGCTACGTGCCGCGTGCTGGCGCTGCTGGCCAGCCCGCGTGACGCGCACCTCGCGCACGAGCTGGCGCACATGCTGAGGGAGCTGTGTCCAGTGAGTATATCTATACACAAGGCGGCATGGCGCTACGTGCCGCGTGCTGGCGCTGCTGGCCAGCCCGCGTGACGCGCACCTCGCGCACGAGCTGGCGCACATGCTGAGGGAGCTGTGTCCAGTGAGTATTTCTATACACAAGGCGGCATGGCGCTACGTGCCGCGTGCTGGCGCTGCTGGCCAGCCCGCGTGACGCGCACCTCGCGCACGAGCTGGTGCACATGCTGAGGGAGCTGTGTCCAGTGAGTAAAAAAAATAAAGAAATTGTGAGGAATCCAGCATCTAGAACCAAAAAGTTTAAGACGTGACATCCACCAACCCGCACTGGGCCCACGTGGTGGATTATGGCCCACTCCCCCTCACAGAGGAGGCCTGTGTCCCAGCAGTCGGAACGTTATAGGCTTTTTTTTTCTTTTTTTTTGGTTGGGAAATTATCAAACAACTTATCCCGCTCTCTCTCTGAGCGGGAGGGCGTGTCAGACTTTTACTGACTAAAACCCACCCGTATTCCTTCCGTTGCCTGTGTACCAGGGCCACGATATCCCTTTCGGACAAACTCGCAACCCTGGCAGGCATTGGTCCTAACGGACCCCGTCAGTTGGTGCTGACATCTCTTTGAGGCGCGCGTGGAACACAACGCGCCGTCGACCCGGGCCTGGTCCTTATCGGACCGTGAGCTACCCATCGCTCACCGTCCGCAAGCCCGCGCCTACGGTGGCCGGAAGTCGGCTTGCGACTTCCGACGCCCGGGGCGTCTCCTGCGGCGATTAGGGGCGTGAGGGCGCGAACCTTGCCTCTCCCTCACGCGTTCCGCCTCCTCCTTCGCGAGTATTACTGCTTCACAGAAGGAGGTGACGGCCTCCCATGCACTCTCGCTCCGAACCATGGCCTGAACCAGGACCGGACGCGAGAGATCGCCGCCACCGATCGCCTCCGTGAGGACACGGTGGTGCTCCGCCCAAGCCGGGCAGACCTCCACCGTATGCTCCCCCGTGTCCTCCGGGTGATCCACACAGTGGTGACACCTGAGTGTTTCCTCCCGCTTTATCCTGAACAGGAACCTCCCGAAACAACCATGTCCGGTGAGGACCTGCGTCAGGCGGAATGTGAGGACGCCGTGGCGCCTCTCTAGCCACTCCTCAAAGAGGAGACTTATTGCCACAATTGTGGCGTGCCCAGCGCTAGGTTGCGACAATCGCACTCTCCATGCCGCCATGAGATCCCGCCGGAGCTCTGTGTGCTGTGCCATGATTTCACGAGTTTCACCCCGGCGTTTCGCCTCCTCACGCCACTCCCAGACGTGCGCGAGGATGTTTGCCTCCAGATCCCATGACGGTAGTCCGGCAAGGAGGCTCGCCGCCTCACACGCCGTGTAGTATCCTTGGACCAGCCTGATGGCCATTACCCTTTGGGACGCCTTCAACCGCCGGGTTGGTCGCAGCCTTATAGAATGCGGAACGTTATATGCTGATTGTGTAAAAACAGAAATCTAGGACATAATTATTATATCAAAACGCCATAAGCAACGAGTAGCACAGTACATTTCTTAGCAGTGAGACAATTTGAGGCTGATGATTTTGTATGTTCGTTTACAGAAACTGCCAGACAAGCTGTCATGTCGTAACCTGACGCGATACTTAGGCGCTTTGGAAGCCGCCGAACGAGCGAGTCTCAACAAAATGTCACATACTGGTATAAAATAATGTTGTTACCTATTATATTGATTTCCTATTGCAAAGGAAAGGCATTTTCTAGACACGGGAAAGCATTTGCTTCACAAATAATTGATGAGAATTGCGAGTGATTGTGACGTGTAGCCGCGTCACTGGATGGCGCGTGACTAATTCCAAGTCGGGCAATTGCCTTGCTTTTACTTTATTGCCGCCGGGCAATTGCCTTGCCATTATTGAGCGCGGGTAACGCATTTAAAGGTATCATTCATCATGCATCATTGCCCTAACACCATAAAGTTTGACTAGTTCTCAACTTAAAATTATCCATTCAGAAACCGGATGTAAGTCAAAGAGAGGCCTAGAGTTAATTACATAAGAGTCAATACCTCAAATTGCTTAGCATGATCCTCAGTTATATCGAAAATACTGCAGCAATAAATTTGAAAAAAATGTATGGTAACGCTGGGGATTAATTATTTTAACTACTATGTTTTGCGAAAACACGATTCCATAAAAAAATCTCGACTGATAAAAAATGCAAAGTTACTGCCAAACCGAAAAATAAACCGCTAGTATTCAAAAATACTTCAAATTAGATCACGAAACTGCATAATAACTGAACTAAATATAAAGCAGAAACTATGTTATTTTTTATTACCATTGTTTTCACCGTCAAAAGAAATTACCAAAACTATCAGCGCCTTGGAGCCTTTTCCCTGCTGCCCTGTATCGCTTGCTCGTGAGAGTGTGCGAGCGAGAAAAAGAGTGAGGTGGCGCTGTTGTATTATGGGCTCTTATGTTTTTTGTTTTGTTCAGGTGTAACTGAAGGCGTGACTATGCAGGAAGATTCACTGGCCCCACTCGGAAGAACTACGTCATCTATGCGTAAGTATTTATAAAAAAAAAAAATTGTTGCGGCTTCAGCGCACTCTTGAGTGACTATGCCAACCTCATCAAAACTAAACATATACGCCGTGATTTTTAATTCACTGTTAATCTCTCAGGAGGTGAAATTACTCATGATTATGAGCAACTTTCACTTGAGACCAACTATGAAATATGTTGTAATACAACATACAATGTAATATATACAAAAATTAAATATTTACCCGATGAAAATGTATGTAACAGGTGTTTTTTTTTTGCTATTTCGTTGTTGGTCCCATAGTGAAAGTTGCTCATAATTATGAGTACTTTTACCCCCTGAAAGGTTAACAGTGAATTAAAAATCACCGTGTATTTATAATAGCAAAAATTGCATTTTATTTAACCAAGAGTTTACTTTAACGGAGTCTTACTGACTAAAGTGTGAATGTAAAAACATCTTCACTTATAATTTAAATGATTCGTCCGTATCTAAAAGTACGAAACACAGCTACGCAGAAAACATACTAAATTGACATTAAAAAATATGTTATTACTAGCTGCGGCCCGCGGTTTCACCCGCGTAAGTCTCGATTCCGTGGGAAAGCCACCCTCAAAAATAGATAGTAGCCGATTCTCAGACCTACTGAATATACATTTAAAATTTTATAAAAAACGGTCAAGCCGTTTCGGAGGAGTATGGTTACTAACATTGTGACACGAGAATTTTATATATAAGATTATATTAATTATAAAATAGTTTATTTGCTCAATTTAAACCTTATATCTTCTTTTAATATGGTTGAGATTTCATTAAATGATGTGTTGCTAAGTACAGCTAATGACGTTGTGGTTTAAAAAATAAGTTGAAAAAAACCGGATATGTGCGAGTCGGACTCGCGCACGAAGTTAGTTTGGTAAATAACCCGATAAATATTTATTACAGCTGTGAGGAGTAGAATGTTGCTCAGTAGAGGGAAATAATAGGTTAATACAAAAAAAAAAACCGGCCAAGTGAGAGTCGGACTCGCGCACGAGGGTTTCCGTACCATTATTTATAAAAAACGGCAAAAATATCACGTTTGTTGTATGGGAGCCCCCCTTAAATATTGGTTTTATTTTAATTTAAGTATTTATTTTTAAAGTGAATATATAAATAAATATTCTGTGAATATTTCAAGCGTCTACTTGTTGCCGTTATCAATATAGAGCAAAAACGAGCAAAAAAATCACTGTTGTATGGGAGCCCCCTTAAATGTTTATTTTATTCTGTTTTTTTAGTATTTGTTGTTATAGCGGCAACAGAAATACATCATCTGTGAAAATTTAAACTGTCTAACTATCACGGTTCATGAGATACAGCCTGGCGACAGACGGACAGACAGACAGACGGCGGAGCCTTAGTAATAGGGTTCCCGTTTTACCCTTTGGGTACGGAACCCTAAAAAAGATGTAGTGACAAAAATTTAAAAGAGTATGTTTCGATGGTTTGGTAGTGTTAAGAGGATGAATGAAAGGCGACTATCAATAGGTATTTACAAGGCAGAAGTGAGTGGTGACGAGAGGGGGGGACGCCCTAGGACGAGATAATTGTAGTGACCTAATTGGTGAAGTTCTTCAGAAAGGTCAGGTTCGTAGTACTCGCTACCGGCATGCGTGTATGACCAGATGTATGACCGTAAACGAAGCAAAAGGAGTATGTAAGGAGCGTAGCACGTGGCGTTCTATAGTTTCTGCCTACCCCCATGGGAAGAAGGCGTGAGTTTATGTATGTATCTTATTTTAATTAAATTTGATTGTGTGTGTGTGAATTTTGAATGTTTGGAAACATGCTGGTCCAGCTCCATAGGACAATCTAGAGTCTAGACAAAATCTAACTGATAGCTATTTTAACTGTATAATTTATTATTTTTATGACATTTATTTTACATTCTGTGATAACCTTAATTCACTAACACTGATATTATTTTTTTTAAGAAACGTTTTATTTTTTTTATTTTACAATGTTTGTAAATATGTGAGCACCATGTATCTATCACATAATTATAATTAATTTATCTGTCATTGCTTCATTATAAATTATTTTTACCTATTGTGGTATAGTAATTTTATTCTAGGTGCATCGTCTTCACATATAATTACTTATATGATTGATATATTGACATATACAAAATATTGTAAAACATTTAAAAGAGTAACGGTGGAGTTTCTTGCCCCATTCTTCTCCATACGAAGCTACCTTTTGGAAGGGGCGACTAGAATCAATTCTATTTTATTTGTAAATGGTGACGTTCAAAAGTGCCATTTAAGTGCCTATTAAAAATAAATAATTTGACTTTGACTTTTGTATATCAATTTTATTAGTGTATAATTTAATCATAAGGACTAAAAAATAAAGAAATAAGTATTATTTTAAACTTTTTCAGCTCAACCAATAGGACGAAGCACACACGTAGTCGTCAATGAAACAGTTGAAGAGGAGCCTGAAATAGATGAGACTTCCCCTGCAGACACTTTATCAAGGATCTCTGAAGGTTAGTGGCTTAAACTTAGTAAAACCACTCCTGCGGGGCTAGCACGGCCGTACTCAAGACGTTTGTGACAAGATATGATATAATGAATCATGTCTTACAATTTATCTCAAATGCTAGCACGGGTCAACCATGTGATATAATCTGGAGGCGCGACATGCTTTTCTTGTTGCAAGAGCGAGCACGGCCTACTGTGACATGACTTGAGGCACACATTTAATCTCAGTTTGGGTTGATACTCGTACAACCGTTTTGTCTTACATGCTAGCATGGCGGAGTGAGGTAATTTCTTGACGTGTGACATAAATTCTTGACGTTTAGTTGGGACTCTATTATGTCTTATTTGCTAATACGGGCGCACCCATTTTGTCACGAGGGGGTGATAAGATTTAAACATTGAAAAAAAAACAATTTTCCTGCTAATTACTGCACTTAATAGCAATAAATTATTATAATTATGTTCTTGCCCGAAAGCAAGAGGCCCAAAGTAGAAAAATATTCCGAAAAAACATTCGGGATGCCTAAATAACCCGTTCGAGTTGCTAGACGGGAGTTCCAATGGATTTTCAGCCTGAAAAAGTCTATGGTGTTTTATTTGTGTCAAGAATTGCGCGTGGATTTGCAGCCTATAAATGAGGTGGATGGTTTGCCCATTCACATGTTTTTATTTTTACCCTACTATTATTTTGTTATAGTTACTAGTTTAGTAAGCCGCTAATGACTAATGTCTTTTTTTGTTTCAACTGTAATGTTCGGACAGGCAGCGAAATCATGGCGAGATCAATAATAACTTGATAACGATTCAGAGTTGTCCCTAAGCTCGATTGGCATTGGCGTCGAGTTAGATCTCGCTATGGTTTCGTTACCGGCATTTCCCTTAGTAGGATTGATTTTGTTTGTTTTGTGTGAGCCTTTGTATTTACTTATTATTTCAAATAATATACTTTAAAAACACCGAATTGTGTTCAATTATTTACTCCGCCCATAAACGGACCGAAAAATCAGTTTACTATGCCACACTATGAAGTCAGCAACAAGAAAACCATGTCACGCCTCTAGATTATGTCACATGGTTGACCCGTGCTAGCATTAAGCATTTATGATAAAACGGTTTTATCACCCAAATTGTGATAAAATGTGTGATATAAGCCATGTCACAGTAAGTAGGCCATGCTCGCCCCGCTGCATAGCTATTCACAAAGACGATACGATTTCGTGTCGTATCGAACGGCAATGTTATCGACGAAGTCCTCTAAACGCTATTCACAAATTAGAAACCATACAATTTTGACAGTTCAAATACGGTATTCAAAGACATCAATTCTTCCGACAGGTATTTGCTGTCGGAAGTGATAACGAACAATAAAAATTGTTTAATTAAAATAATTTAGGTACTATCTGAAGTAAGTATACATAATGTAGGTATATAACGTTTTGTTATTGTTAACGCTGCATAGATCCTATATTCCGTTTTTTTAGGTAGTTAAATTAGGGTAAACAAAAAAAAACACGTAACGAGACAGCTGTGACGTAACCTAATGTAGGGAACAGCAGATTTTTATTTCGCGATTTCATGGTTGGTCCCATAGAAAAAAATGTTCAAAATTATGAGTGCAATGACCCCTTTTCGGGTATAGTCAGGGCCGGATTTAAAGGTGTGGAGGCCCTGGGGCAACTAAATGATAAATAATTTATTTTCTGTAAGTAGGTTTGTACAAACACTTTTACGTCAATCAAATTAAAAAAAAAGACTAGATGAGGTCGGCGTTTCGTATCTGACTACTCTGAGAAGAAAGGCCGAAAAAACTCGAGAGGTCGCAGTCTCTTTTAAAGTCCAGACATAATCTTGGTCAGATCATGTGAAAAACATGTAGAACTAAGAAGTGGAGGTCCCAAAAATGTATTTAGAACAGCCAAAAAAAAAAACGGTCAAGAGCGAGTCGGACTCGCGCACCGAGGGTTCCGTACGTATACAACATTAGTTTTTGTTTATACTTTACCCAGGGCCGGATTTAGGGCAGGGCAACAGGGGCTCTAGCCTTGGGCCTCCACAAAGAAGGGGCCTCACAATTTGTTTTTTTTTTTAGATAAGAAAGATAATACATCCTTTGTAGGGATGGGTCGTTGACGGTTTTTCCGTTAACGAAACGTCAACGTTGATTTACATTCGTCAACTAGTCGATCAACTAGTTAAATTCGTCAACGAATTAACATGTATCGTAAACAGTTCATTGAATGGATTGTTTTTATTTGACGCTGGAACGTTCAACGAGTCTCCTTTGTGTATCAAAGAAAAAAAATCCCAAAAGTCTGACAACCAGTCTTACCAAGGGGTATCGTATTGGGGGGGTCAGTTGAGAACCATAATAAAAAAAAAAAACTCACCTAGGCTTGTTTAAAACCCAGTCAATATTTTGAAGTCATAACTTTTCTGTTTAACAGCTCAACCACAAGCTGAAAGTAGTAGAGCAGTGCGGGAATCCTCAGAAACAAACGCGGGTCCGACTGCAGAACCGGCTGATATTTCATCCGACGACAGCAGTGGCGTGTCGCCCGTCAAGAAAGCTAAAGTTACTAAAGGTATGTTTGTTTTTTTTACTTAAAAAAAAATATTTTTCTTACAGTGCCAGCCAGAAATATAGACCATCGAATTTTAGTAAAAGGTCGGTTTTGTTGAGCTTGCGTCTCTGTCACTCATAACTGTGAGACTTTGATCCTGTTCACACGATGCGTTGCGGCGCCGCGCCGCTAATAATTCGCCGTATTGGCGGTCACACGGGCGTCGCCCTTTCTTCTGCCGCTCTGGCGTTGCAACGCCTACCCCCTCCCCTCGCCCCTCGCTGGCACGCACCGTGTGGCATACCATGGACATTTGTATGAAGAACATCGGCCCTTTCTAAAGCTGCTCTCATTCACGTCCAGGTGCTGTTTAATTGATACTAATTTCATATAAAATAAATGAAAAATACTTGTAAGTGCTGAAAGTACCAACAAACTAGAACCTCCTTGCTCCTGCTTTTCCATAGAAACAAATCCATTTATTTAGTGTGTGACAAAACAACTGCTTTTATTTTCCACGAATTCATATTTTTTGCTCTTTTTTATTTCGTTTGCTCAGAACTTGTATTACCAGTCTGCCTCTAGTATTATTATCATCTTAACAACCTCCATCTTCTCTGGTATACATTATTGCAAAGGCCGTGAAATAGGCAATTGCCATTTCCGCCGAGGCATATTAGTGCTTTTCTCAAAAGAATGCAGCAAAAGTAAATTATTTATGAATTCCAGATTCAATGACGAACAACGATAATTTGTCACGCCCCTATGTGTTCATTTGTTTTTTTTATTTTTTTCAATATACAGCTTTCTATTTGCAAGCCAGTTCGAAATTTAAATAAAACCTTTGATAAGTTACCAACCAAGGAGGTCCTTGGTTGTCATGTTTCGGAGTAAAAGATCGTTCCATTTTTAAAGCCGCTAAACCACGACACATGTATTTTTATACAACTTTTGGTGGCCGCTGGTCGCACGTATGTGGCCAGTACAGCAATTTCGATTTATCTCGAAGAAGGTTGTCAAAATAATGCTGGGATTTCCAAGCATGTTTGAGAAAAAAAAATCTTATTATTATTAACAACTTTGTCGTTTACAGGCAAAAAGAAAAATCTATCAATGACGCGACAAACCAGTGGTTCAGACTCCAGCAAGCCAGCTAAGGAGAATGGGCGTGGCAAGAAGGACGAGAAAGAAAGAAGGAGTCAAGAAGACAGTGAAAAGGGCGTCAAGAGGAGCAGGTCGCAGCGCTCCTTAGTCGACGTTGAGAGAGGTAAGATATAACTCATCATTCATCATCATTTCAGCCGAAAGACGTCCACTGCTGGACATAGGCCTCCCCCAAGCACCCCCACTTTGATCGGTTCTGTGCTTCCCGCATCCAGCGGATACCTGCAGCCTTCACAAGGTCATCGGTCCACCTTGTGGGGGGCCTTCCAACGCTGCGTCTTCCGGTACGCGGTCGCCACTCCAGAACCTTTCGGCCCCATCGGCCATCAGTTCTGCGAGCAATGTGCCCTGCCCACTGCCACTTAAGCTTGGTAATTATTCGGGCTATGTCGGATATAACTCACTTACAACTTAAAGAGACTTAAAGTTCTTCAGATTCATTACCTTATCCGTGATGATCATAGAAAATAAGTTTTAAGTTTCAGAAGAGCGAAGTGTCCTAACACAGGCAATTTTTGTCTAAAAGGTCACTTCAACCACTAGATGTGGTACTATCGAGGAATTTCATATCTATACACCTTAAGGACTATTTTTGCTTGCAGCGCTCGGCCGCTATAGTAATCTCATCAACCAATAGCATCGCACCATCAGATTTTTGATGAGACCCTTGTTTTTGTAAATGAAAAAAAAAGACAGTAAAAAACCAGCTGAGGTGGTGCATATTTTTTCAATGGAAACAATTTCAATGGGAACCCTCGTTCGGTCGTAGTTCGAGATCGTTTGGGACAAGTTTATGGGTACTCTCAGAAAAGTATAATATAAAATTAGAATTGAGTAGTTTCACAATTAGCAGTTTTTGGGTGAGAGGCGGAAAATTTCCATAATACTTTAAAAGCGCAAAACGCGGGATCGTTTCGGTATAGTATGCTCGGATTTGACTGATGTTTAATCCAAGAAACAAGATTTCATGCCTCTGTTGTGTGGTGAGACGGTACGAAGACATGTTTCAGAAATGCTACGTAAAAACGTTAGTGGTTACCGAAAGCTCTGCAAATTTGCAACTGAACCCATGAAATGCGTTAGAACAAAATGTAAAGTATAAAAACATTAAAATTAAAAACTTTCTCAGTTTTGTTTCTTTTGTTCTATTCCTAGTGGTCGAGAAAGGGTCACCATATCCGTAGTCAGACATCTGTGATCATTGTAACAGAGCCTACAAAAAACGCATGAACAACAAAAAATCAGAAACGACAAAATATTACTATGTATTGTTGTTTCATTGGTCGATGCAAAACAGTTGTGGTCATCGTGTTCACGGGATTTTGTTTTGAAACTGGTTAGATATGAAATTCCTCGATAGTACATAACTTGTGAAAGAAAATAAATTATTTTGTATTTGAAAGAAAATAAATTATTTTGTATTTGTATAGAAAATAGTTTTCTGAAACCGAATATGCAGCTGAAGGAACGTACTGTGGTTAAGAGCGTTTACACTTTATAGCATTTCATACAAACTTTCAAGCCCTTGTTTTTCGAAATGGCTGAACCGATTTTAATGAAACTTCATACGTGCGTATGAAGCAGGATACAAAGGCCTAAAAAGTTAATAAAGAACATTTTCGAAAAATAGTGTTACAGCCAAATTAGACCGATTTTAAATTTTCCATAGAAACAGAGATTTCCAGTTATCTGTTTCTAGGGTTCCGTAGTAAACCCTTATAGCCATGTCCGTCTGTCTGTCTGTCTGTCTTAGCTCAGAGACGCTTAGTCCTAGAAAGCTGTAATTTAGCATGGGTATACATATTAATCACGCCGAAAAAGTCGTAAAAAATACGATGAAAAACAATTTTTTTAGGGTACCTCCCTTGTACGCAAAATGGGGATGTAATTTATTTGTCTCGTCTATTCCAAGGTGTGGAGTATTTTTTGTTAGAGTCAAGTGTCGTCGCAGTAGTATGTATAACGAAATTAAAAGGAAAACTATCACAGCTAAGTAGGGTTTACAAGTTAACGAGTGATAGTCGACCAACTTAAATTTGCAGTTGAAGAATTAACCGTAACGTATATCGATGTATGGGAGAGCATGTTTTTCAACTACAATGTTAAGTTTGTTTTTGGGATAAATTCATTCTAACTACGGAACCCTTCATTGTGCGTGGTCCGACACGCACTTGGCCGGTTTTTAAATAAGACATTTCGAAAATGTTCATATATAACATCACGCCTGTAATCCCCGAAGGGTAAGGCAGAGGTGTCCTATAGTACACCCACGTTTCGCATCGTTTCGTTTCGTTTCCCATGTAATAGGGGGCGAGCCTATTGCCATCAACCGGGTACAAATCCAAATTATGCTTGTAGGCGTTTATTATAATTGAATACGTTTATCGCTATTTTTAACCGACTTCACAAAAAGGAGGAGGTTCTCAAGTCGTGTGTATGTTTTTTTTTTTTTTTAATGTTTGTTACCTCAGAACTCCGTCGTTTATGAACCGTTTTGGAAAATTCTTTTTTTATTTGAAAGGATATACTTCCAGATTGGTCCCATTTTTATCAAAATCCAGTTCTGATGTTGGGATCCATGAGTAATTGAGCGAACTCCTCAAATATTATAGGCATATAAACGAAAATACAAAACCAAAGACACCGACTTCCGAAATTAAATTAAATATAATATTAAATGTGGGTATACTACAGGTACACCTCTGCACAACCCTTCGAGGAAACAAGGCGTGATTATGTTATGTGCTTCCGAAATTAAAGTTATTTTGCACTTTTTAGTGTTTTTGTTGGAAGTCGGTTGTTTTTTTTGTAAAAAAGTTTTTTAAATACCTAAATCGTGTTTTATTATTCCGCTAACAGTAATTTGGACATGTTTTTGAGATATCCTTTGGTTTTTCCCACTTTTACTTTTTTTTTACCAAATAAAAAGCCCATAAAACAGTTGTTTATTATTCTTTTATGTTTCACCAGCAAAAGCCAAAGCCGAAGAGAAAGCTTCCAAAGAAAAATCTTCGAAAGAAAAAGCCACCTCAGCCAAATCTTCAAAAGAAAAAGCCCCCTCAGCTAAACCCAGGAAAACAGCCAGCCAGTCTCCACAGAAACCAGCTTCTCCTCAAGAAGAGTTTTCATCCCCCCCTTCAGACCTAGATGTGTCCAACGTCACAGTTCGAAGGTCTGTGAGAGGGTTGCAGTCAGGATCCAGTACGGACTCTAACGGGTCTACCAAGGAAAAGGGAAAGAGGAAGAAGGCACAGGGTAAGGAGAAACCAGGTGAGAGTTTTGTTTGTTCATACGTTCTATTTAAAATTGTAATTTTGCATTCAATTTATACTAGAGTGCGTAATAGCCTTGTGTGTTTGACATTGCGGTGCGGGTTTTACTTACTGCTTACTGCGATACGTAAGTTCTATTGAATCATAATCCTATATAACAGTCATCAACATCATTATTCCAGCCGAAAGACGTCCACTGCAATTGGGGGGGGGGGGTTGCCATAATCGCCACGCTTGGCAGGCGGGTTGGCGATCGCAGTATGGTGTTAAAATGCATAGATAACGCTGCTGCCCATGATCTAGTAAGTCCCTTAGAAGCCTTTTACGGGAATAAATATATTTTTTATTTAAAAATTACGTAAATAACACCATAACAGCTATAATGTGCAAATGCGATGCTACTACAATAAAACATACATCATACTTATACTAAATTAACAAAAATAACAATAACAATAAAATAGCCTCTAAAAGATGAAATGGGAAGGTGCTATTCTTTACGTCCGGCACCATACGGCATAGAGAATCATAATCCTATAGTACAGTGGTTCTCAAACTTTTATGGCGACGGAACCCTTTTGGAAAACGAAATATTTGACGAAGCTCTAAAATAATAAGAAATGGTTTTATGTGTTTCTTTTTTAATAATCATATTACTTGACATTAACATTTGCATACTTTTTTACTTTATGTTGGAATATTAAGATAGATTTTATTTTATTCAAGTTGCAGAGTAAAATAAGATATAGTACCTTTAGTATTTTTTTTTTTCATTTTGACGAGTATTTTGGCGGAGCCCCCACAGCTTTGCAATTAGAACACTTTGAGTATGGCTGATAAAGAACATCATCGTATTCGAAAGACAGCGTACTTGTAGTTCCCATTATGGCCGCCCTAGACGTACAAGTAATTTGATCAAACAGGCTGGTTCAAACAGTTTGATCAAATTGGCATGATCTTGATTACTCATTAAATGTGATCAAACTTTGCCACAGACATTGAAATGAAATGAAAGGCCAATTTAACCAAACTGTTTGAACCAGCCTGTTTGATTAAATTAGTGGAACGTCTATGGCGGCCATACGTGTTCAATTCGAGACACCGGTTGCGTGAAATCACCATGTTTTTGTAGCGCAATACACGCCCAAAACGTGTTCCGTTTGCGTCAGTAAACACTATCTAGTATTCGACAATTTTTTTTTTTTAACACAGACCGTGTATCGTATTATCTAGCTTATAATTTTCTTTCTCAAAGAAAGTAACTCTATGTTCCCTACTTCCTCTTGCTCTGTATCTTAAATTTATGTTAGTGACTCCTGAAACCTAATTTAGAATTCATATTACCTACGCATGGACCTATTTCATACTCAAATATTTTAAATGAAACAATAAAAGTTATATAATTTTTTTATAATTATTATTTAGTTATAATTATTATTTCGCACGCCGGTTACGAGTACTACGCATCTGGGCTTTCTGAAGAACATCACTAATTAGGTCACTATATGTCCTAGGGCGTGCCCTCCCGGCGTTTCCACTCACTGCTGCCGTATAAATACCTTTTGTTAGTCGCCTTTCATTCATATCTGACCTTATGACCGTATTATTTAGTTATAATTATTATTATTTTTAGCTCCCAGTAGGCCGGTCCGTACGACGCGTTCGTCAGCTGGTTCTCAACGCAGCAGCGCCGGGTCTTCACGATCAGTCCTCGATGATTCAGACGACACCATGCTACATACTATTGTTTATGAACAGGAATTTGTGAGTATACTTACTTTAATTTCATGACTTATTTTGTAGCATCTCATCAATATGAGTCGTCGCCTGTTACATTTGGTTTCATATTCACTCTCATTTTGGGTAGTCAATCTGCCTAGCCTTTTCCCGACCATGTTTATATTTATTAACATATAATTAAGGGGACGATAACCGACTTTTAATGATGTTATACTGAAGATCACGTCTAAACGAGTAGTGTAAATAATTTGAAAAATATATATGATAAATTAGAGGTATATCTTTATATTTAAATAATATTATTTTATTCCTCAATTCTCACTATTGCACCTACCACTGTTTGTCTCTGCATCGCCCAAAGGTTGACTGGTAGAAAATGCCTATGGCATCAAGTCCGCCTCTGTACATTTCTGTGCTTAAAGTATTAAATAAATAAATAAATAGAGCATTTTCTCAATAACTTAATATGTGAATATATTAGATTATGTTTATATTACATAGTGAAATTAATTTGTAAAGTTATGTCGTAACGCGGATAAAAAACTGAGAATGGCGCAAAATCTACCAAGCGTATTTTTTCTGAAACCTCCACCAATTTAAAGATAATTTAATTATAGATCTTTTAGTATACGCGTTTTATTAAAATACGTTTTGTTTTGTGTAGGTATAATAAATTAATAATGCGTCAAATTGAGGACAGCGCTCCTTGATGGGCGAGTCCTATTACTGGCTGAACGTACGACGCGTTGCGTGAGCTCAGTACAGAACACGCAAGCTAACCACTCAAGGTCACTGGCATATAACTGCGTCTTAATACACAGTTCATGAATTAATTTACAACGTATAAGCATGCCCGCCCACGAGCGATATTTTCGGCGATTTTTGTCAGAAAGAAATACAATATGTAACAAAAACCCTGTTGTTCCTTCCACCTACGTTTTAAGAATCGGTATACATACGTAATAAAGCAAGTCATTTATAAAAACTGCATCAAAAATAATCAAAATAAATATTTCATTACTAATATTTGTAATGTTTAACTGATTTCTAACCTCTTTAATTCTTTGATTTTGACTTCTCGACTAGCCAATGCTCAATTTTTTTAAATTATAATTCCACCAATGGTGTGCTTGTAGGTTAATTTATACGTCCCTAAAAGGAACAACAGGGTTTTTGTTACATACTGTATATGTACTTACACAAAAATACCGAAAAAGTCGCTCGGTTTACAAATTAAAAACACAAACATGTAACGTTACCCTTGTGAACTCGCTCATTGAACATGAGAAAAGATCTATTCTACCTTTAGTGTGCGCTTGTTGGGGTCGGCTTCCAGTCTAACCGGATGCAGCAGAATACCAGTTGTTTACATGGAGCGACTGCCTATCTGACCTCCACAACCCAGTTACTGGGTAACACAATACCCCTTGGCAAGACTGGTTCTCAGACTAGGGCTGTTCTAACTGTGACTATCCGTAAAGACTGTCAAAGATCCACGAATGACAGCCGGGACCAATGGCTTCTCGTTCTTTCCGAGGCACGGAGGAGTCTTGATATGTAATGAGTGGTCTACCATCTACGGACCGACCTCGGGAAGCGTAGCTTAACTTTCGTGCGGCTGTTATTATTTAACCACGAGCCACTCTCCTATCATTTTGCGTACTGTGGCGAAAATAGTAGAATGTTTGTCTAAGGCCCAGCGATCATTGGCGGCATGGCATGGCAAGGTATTTTTAGGCGACTAATAAAAATATAACTTAATAGTATGGAAAGTTGAAATTTCAATGTTAACGGTCGTAAGTACAAAAACAATACCGTGGTATGCTTGACATTGAAATTTCAACTTTATTTCCATAATATTAAGTTATATTTTTAAACGAAGTCTAAAAATACCTTGCCATGCCGTGCCGCCAATGGGCGCCGGGCCTAAGGAGCAAACAACAATTTTAAAGGCGAGTGTGTTTCTTTGAATCCAGAGTAGAGCTAAGGATTCTAGAATGGAATCCTGAGCGCAGCGAGGAATTCAAAGTAGTGCACTCGAGCTTAAAATAGTGTTGCTCCCGTACTTTTTATCACCCTATATGAGAAAATAAGTGCAACTTATGAATAAGAATAGTACTTACGTTTATTTATTTACATACAATTTGGAACAACAAGACATAACAAAGAAATAAATTAGAGGTTAATGTTTATATATGAACATAAAACGAAGTAAAATCCGAATTTGCGTCAACAATTACGAACGCACAAGGAATGCATTTCGCGCGTTTTATATTTTTTCACAAACTTTTCTTTTTTTTTTTGGCTTGCGCGCGGTTAATTTATCATACAGCCTGTTACTTGTTCATACAATGTTCGTGATTGATCTCTTTGGTGATTGGAACTTTCACTAACAATAACCACATTCCAAATTCAAATCACTTTTAGTCCCTATTTTAATTCCCTGTTTACGAAGAAACTAAACTAGCTCTTTTTGAATAGATGTAATAAAAAATACTGTATGAAACCGAATGCGTATTTTCCGCGACTCAAAACGAAATAACTGAAAACCTGAAAGGGGTACTCATCAATGAGCCCTTTTCAGGTTTCCAGCTATTTCAATGACAACTTTTATAATCGAAACAAAAAATCTGCTTTATGTTTCTGTCGCTTTATAAGATGATTCATTTCAGGTACAATCAGTATTGAACGACTCGAGCGAGCTGGCGGAAACCAGGCGCGATTCCAAAGCGAACGTCACCATTCCTGAGACACCTGATGCTAGCGAAGAGTAAGTAATTTACTTATACTTTGTTCCCTTCCCCTTTTCTTTTGTTTGGTTGGGAAATGATCAAATATCGTCTCCCGCTCTGGGCGGAGTGGGAGGGTGTGTCAGACTTTTACTGACTAAAACCCACCCGTGTTCTTTCAGTTGCCTGTGTGCCAGGGCCACGATATCCCTTTCGGACAAACCCGCAACCCTGACAATGTTCCCTTCCCCTGGCATAGATAATCAAATAAAACTTCGTATCAAAGTGAAACACGTTTCGAACGCGGTTCAAAATCACACTCTATCATTCTGGTTTTGGGTATGATTCTAAATGTATGGTCTATGGTCTTGGTTATGAAAACTTACCAATCAGGAGGGTACCCCGGAAATGTCGACTTCACCCAGCTTATTTTTATTTTTTTTATTTATTTCTAGCTGCCCGGCGCGACATTGTTTGCGTGGTATCCTACCCCTACCCCACTCTACCCCACCCCTAAACATTCGCGGGCGTATGCAGAAAAACCTCACCAAAGTTTCATCAAAATCGGTCATGCCCTAGAGTCTATAGAGGACAATCAAATATATAGCGCGCGCGCGCGTGTATATACAGCGTGCCGCTACAGTGGTGACATTAATTTGACACAGTGGTAGGGCTAGTGGCCAGTAATATTTTTTTTAAGTATAAAAAAAAATGTATTTTTTTAAATATAGGTATTATAATAAGATAAATCTTATAAATTGAAAAATAAAAAAAACAAACAGACCAAATAATAAAGCTATCTCTTTTCTTCAATTTGCCTACTCCTTGCACATTATTTGTTTTAATTTCATTGATTCGATGTTATGATCCATGACCCCGGCTAATTAACTGTGCTACGCTGTTTAAGTACAGTTTGCTCCAAGGTGCTATTTTAGAAAATTGTAAATAAATCAGTAAATATTAATATTTAATGAAATTAAAATATTTTCCCAAAACGTAAAGGCGAAACTGTTTAAGTGTGTTAAATTAATGTCGCCACTCAGCGGCACGCTGTATATTAGTGTATATTATAGATATTGATATTATGTAGATAGATATTTGTACCCTATTTACAGAATAAACAATTTTATTTTATTTTATGTCATGATACTCTCCTAAATGGTTCAACAGCACAGTACAGCTTAGCAAGGCATATGCTACGTCCATGTTGCTTCTATACAAAGTATCATTTATTTTTGCATGTCGGATGTAAGACGCGTAATCTTTACTGGTCTTGTAAAGGCCTAATCAGATAAATGGATGGGATATTTGCTGCCGTTCTGGTAACGCGAACCGCGAATGCAAATAATATGATATTATATGTACGGTATATAATATATACAGGGTGTTTGGCGCATGAACCGACACAATTTTTTGGGGGGTTGGGGAGGGTCATTTGCGAGGTTTCACTCAAAGACCCCATGTCCTAAGTGTCACGATTATTAAGATAGGATTTTTTTTTTAAATATCCCAAAATTACCCGGAATCTCGCCTTTAAATCGTCATTACTTTTTTGTTTATGGTTGAAATTGCACGAAACAACTTTAATTGTATTCTGCAATGTATTCTTATTCTAAATAAATCATTATTTGATGCGATTGATCTGTAAAAAAATACTTATGTGCTTCCAAATTCAATTTTGTTTTTAAATATGTGAAAAATAAACCTTCTAAATTCATTATAAAAAAAACTAAAAGCCATTTTAAACTTGGTTTTATTTTAAAAAGTTTTTTAGCTTACACTGCTACATGTCATAGCAAACCAAGTCATTATGTAGTCAAAATAGTAGTTAGAAGAGTCGGGGTTAAGAAAATACTTGTTAAGGTTATTATGTTTTTATAAAATAAAAATAGAAATTTTTGAGAAATTAATTTTAGCAAATATTTTTTAATAAACATAAATTACTACATAGCAAACAGTTCGGTTTTACAAGGGGCCGTTCGACTACTGATGGCCGGTGTTGAACTGTTAGGACATATTTATAATGCATGGGAAGATAAATGCGATGCCTTGGGCATTTTTTGTGATTTGTCCAAGGCATTCGATTGCGTTTTTCATGAAACGTTAATCAGGAAACTCCGCCACTACGGGATCCGGAACACCGCTCTGGATCTTCTTATTTCATACTTGAGTAATAGGATTCAGAGCGTTGACGTCAATGGGAAAAGATTTCCCGGATCTATAGTAATAATGAGAGTCCCACAGGGCTCAATTCTTGGTCCTTTCTTGTTTCTTATTTATATTAATGACTTGCCTTACCTCATAAAGGATAATCATGATATAGTGTTGTTTGCAGATGACACTTCACTTTTGTTTAAACTTAAACGTCAGCAGCTGGTTACTGACGATGTAAATAGCGCGATCTCAAAAGTAGTTCACTGGTTTAATGTTAATAATTTATTTCTAAATGAAAAAAAAAACCAAATGCATTAAGTTTACGCTACCTCACGTTAGGCAGGTGAAAACTAATGTGTTAATAAAGGTCGAAGAATTGAATCCTGAAGATAGCACAGTATTCTTGGGCTTGACTTTGGATGCTAAGCTTCAGTGGGGCCCAAATGTAGATAAACTGTCAAAAAAGCTAAGCTCCGCAGCATATGCTGTTAGGAAAATTCGTAATGTAACTGACATAGAGACAGCCCGTTTAGTGTACTTTAGCTATTTTCATAGTGTAATGTCGTACGGTATTCTGTTATGGGGAAATGCTGCCGACATTCAGACTCTTTGTTTTGCAGAAAAGAGCTGTTCGATCAATTTATAAATTAAGTCCAAGACACTCTCTCAGAGAGAAATTTAAGGAGATTAATGTAATATGCCCATAAAAATATAAAATTATTTAAAAAATACAGTGATATCCATAATATAAATACTAGGAACAAACACAAATTTGTCAAAACAACAAGGCTCAAGAAATAGGTGGCTCGTTTCGATGTCAATGTATACGCTTTTATAATAAACTTCCAAGCCACGTTCAAGATCTAAGCTTTAATAAATTCAAATCTTTCATTAAACGTAAGTTGTGCCAGAAAGCCTTTTATACCGTTAAAGATTATATTGAGGACAAAAAGGCTTGGGATTGAGCTGCTCCAATTTTTTTACATATTGAGGTGGTTTATTGTTTGATTTTTTTTTTGCCAACTTTATTATTATATATACAGTGACATTTAATTATTATTTTATACACAATGACATGAATATTTACTTGTAAAGTATTATATTATTTTAATTATTGTGAATGTGAAGACTATGTGGGTTATTGCATTTTTTTTTCCTTTTCTTTTATTCTCAGTTAGTGTTAATCATGGTCTGGCAGTTTGAGTCATATAAGTGGCCTACCCAAATGTCCTTTCTTTGGTATTGATCGTCGCATTGTTGAGCTCCTTAAGTTCTGAGTAGAGCTGCACGATTACTGACAAATGCGTGCACTGACTGGTCAGGTCCACTCAACCTATGTGGTTCTTTCCTCAAAATACCATTTCAGACACCAATCTACATGGTCTTCACATGATCTGACCAAGATTATGTCTGGACTTTAAAAGAGACTGTGACCTCCGAGTTTGTTTCGGCCTTCTCAGAGTAGTCAGATAGGAAACGCCGACCTCATCTAGTTTTTAAAATATGATTGACGTGTAAAAGTGTTTGTACAAACCTACTTACAGAAATAAAATAAAATCATAAAATCAAAATCAAATCAAATCATTTATTAACTAAAGTCACAAATCTTGTTCATACCTGGGAACAACATAGCTGGGAAAAGGCTAGGCAGATGATGATTATTGGTATTGATAGCTGTATCTTACATTATCTCTTTCTTTCAGATCCGAACCAGAACCAGAAATACCGAAAAAGGGCAAACGAAACGGTAAAAAGAAATAACCTAGCATAATAATTTATAATAAAAATAATAAACCACAAATTTTCTTAACTTTTTTTCTTTTTTTTCTTTTATAAAGAATCACAGTTCGTGATACTTTATTCACATTACAATCTAGCCTATTAGCTACTAAGGATGGATATCACCAATGAAACTGATCGCGATCAGCACCTATAACCGCGTTTAAAGCTGTCAGTATCATTGTTCTTGTGGAATATTGTCACTGACAGCTGTTGAACGCAGATGTGCTTATAGTGGATGATAGCTTTTGTCGCTGTGACAAACTAGTGGAGAGAGAGTTCTCGCCGGCGGCAGTGTGAACAGTCGGCGATCAACTTTAACTATTAATATATGTATCTCTTTTACCGACAGGAGACATCTATTGTACGTTTCTAAAGAGAAATTTACGCTACACAATCTATAATTCACTAGTCAAACCGCATCTAGACTATGTAATCCAAGTGTGGGGACAGGCCGCCATTACACATCTTCATGACCTACAAGTAACGCAAAACAAAGCAATCAAAGTTCTTTTTAATTACAACTACCTATCACCTACGAAAGACATTTATGCTAAAACTAAACTTAAATAGTTTAGTTTTAGCATAAATGTCTTTTGCCTTAAAAAATTACATGTTACCACACATGCATACTAATAAAGAAAATTTTAACAAACAAAATACACTCACAAATCATCTTCAATCACAAAACTCACCACTACTACGCCAGGAATACGGATAGTATAGAACTGCAATTCAGTTAGGACATTGTACGGAAGAAGAACTATTTAGTTTGAGGGAGCGCAGCTTTATAATAATTTACTAAAAGAAATAAGAGATTCTTCATTAGTGAACATTTTTCAGAATAGGTTAAAGTTGTATTTGTCTAACCAACAATAATAAATCATTACTCGATAGTTTGAACGACAATATTATGTTTATTATTTAAGATATTTTTTTATTAGTTTCTCATATTTAAGTGAACTATGTATGTTCTTTTTGAAATATAAATTTCTTTAAACCGAAAATAGTCGATAGCTAGTCGCTTCCTCGTCGGCGGTGGAAAAGGGGCCTAAATAATTAAGTTAGCAAAAAAAACACAAATTTTCTGAATTTGATCTTTATTTTATAAATATAAAACTACCGCGTTTGTTGCTTATCGTTTTGTTGCCAGTTTTTATGCCAGTCTTGGTTCTTGCTCTGCCACTCGGGTTGCCAGTTCTTGTCCCAAGGCTTCCATCTATGCTCCCATCGGTAATTCTTGTTGGTTTGGTTCTCTGGCTGCTTGGGAGTGGGGCCCTGGTAGCCGGAGTAACCGTTGTAGCCTCCCTGGTGCCAACTGAAATAGGAATATAGTAAATTTAATATTTATATTATATTTTATTACTCATATTATTATTATGATTTGCATGATTCTTGATTGCCACATACAATTTTGAAAGATTTGGGACCGTATAAGAAAGGGTCAGTTTTCATTGTTTCAGTGCGAAACAGATTTTTCACAATAAAACAATTTTATTATGACTGACACCTCCCTTTAAGGCCTTTGTATTTACTAGTAAGTAGTTCGAGCACAAACTTTTTTTGCACCATCAATATATCAGCCGATTCCATTGGTAGAAATCTAAATCTATTCTGCTCATCACGCCGAATATCCTCATCAAATCTTCACCAAGTTTCTATGAGACCAACTACCAAGACCAAGTTTCAAATAAAAAAAACCATCGAAATCGGATCTCATAAGGCGAAGATATCCAGTAGCCCCCTTTTTGTAGGAAGTACCCCTCCAAATCCTCCAATCCAAACTCCCCGTTAACAAAAAAAAAAAAACTATAAAGCCGTAAAACCTGTATACCAAGTTTCGTCCAGATCGGTAGTAAAATACGAGCTGTAGAGGAGTACCAACAAACTGATAGAGAAAAGCAAATTTTGCCAGACTTGAAGCAGAGACGCTTCGCTCGCTCGGTCAACTAAAGGCAGGCTACACTGAATACGGGTACAGTGCGTGCAGGGAGCAGAAAGACTTGTAATGTATGAAAACGATATCAAATTCAGTGCAATTACAGTGCGTATAGTACGGTACATTCGGTGCGTCATCCCACAAAGCGTTTCATACATTACAAGACCTGCTATCTTCATGTACCGCTTGCGCATTGCATCTGCATCCGGTGTGGCTCCACCTTTAATAAATTCAGGTTTTTACAGTAGGTAGCGTTAGTAAGTGCAGTCCTAGTTTAAGAAATATAAATTATATTATTTACAGTTAACCATAATAAACTATAATAAAAATAAATAATAAAAAGTTTTATTGATTCATAAACAATAAAGTGTTACAATATTTAGGTATGACACTGGATCCCGCACTAGGATACCCTGTGTCGCAGGATCCAGTCTCTTTCGACAGATTATATGAATTACAAAAGATAGGTTAACAAATGCACCGGTTTCAGTATAATTAATCAAACTTAGGACATAAGGCGACGATAACCGACTTTTAATGATTTTATACTGAAGATCACGTCTAAACGAGTAGTGTTAATGATTTGAAAAAAATATATGTTAAATGAGAGCATTTTCTCAATAACTTAATATGTGAATATTTTAGATCATGTTTATATTACATAGTGAAATTAATTTGTAAAGTTATGTCTAACGCGGATAGAAAACTGAGAATGGCGCAAAATCTACCAAGCGTATTTTTCAGAAACCTTCACCAATTTAAAGATAATTTAATTATTGATCTTTTAGTATACGCGTTTTATTAAAATAACTTTTGGTTTGTGTATAATAAATTAATAATGCGTCAAATTGGGAACAGCGCTCCTTGATGGGCGAGTCATATTACTGGCTGAACGTACGACGCGTTGCGTGAGCTCAGTACAGAACACGCAAGCTAACCACTCAAGGTCACTGGCATATATCTCCGTCTTAAAGGTGACCAAATATATGTGTGTATGTGATGAGTGTAAGTATGTAAGTGATGACTGTATGTATGAGTGTTAGTGTGATGAATACTTTAATATTTGAAAGACAAAAGATTTACCGTTTCAGCATAATTAAGCCCAAGCAGCCAATCCTGAACCAGTTTTTTACGTGACTACACAGGTTCCCTGGACATGGACCACCCGCGGCCGCTAATCCACTCTTTATGGTCACTGATCTATACAACATTATTTTTAGTATAAGCGAAACCTGAATATAGTTTGTTCAGAATAAGGAACTGAATCGATTTCAATAATTTTTACACCATGTTTTTTTCCCCAAAAATATTTAAGTGTGATGTAAAATGTTATCACCATTTAATACATACAATACAATCGTCGTACGATTAAGTACCTACTGCCAAATTATTATCAATGAGCGCAAGACGACCCTGGAGGCGCGGGGGCGCCGTTAGCATGTTTTTGTACGGACAACCCGGTAAAATAACGACCTTATAAATTTGTGATTTTTCATGATACAGTTTTGAAATTTTGTACATAGATTCTTTACATAAAAATACTAGACAAGTGTTTCGGGTTTCGCATTACTAAACATAATGTTGTATAAGTGGTGACAGCTGGTCACTGTGGCGATCGCCGACCACTCATGGCAGTCGCTGGCCACTAGTTGGTGGTAGCTAGTGGCAGCCGCGTGTGGTACATGTGCTGATACCACAACCGTAATAAGCAAGATACGTACAGCAGTAACCACTTACTCATGATGCCCATGCTCCTGACTCTCAGGTCCTTCATGACTGGCATAGTTTCCACTAACATCCTCTGAATGCTGTGTGTCTTGTCCGAACTTGTTGCCCAGTTGTCCGGGAGACTTCTTCGATAGCTGGTGACGACTTATTATGAACTCTGCGCCGCGCTCTGCTATCATTATTATGGGGGCCATTGTGTTACCTGAAGTGGAAAGAAAATTAGGTTTAGTTACGTTCATCATCATTTCAGCCGAAAGACGTCCACTGCTGGACATAGGCCTCCCCCAAAGGGGAGTGCTTGCCATAATCGCCACGCTTGGCAGGCGGGTTGGCGATCGCAGTATGGTGTTAAAAAGCATAGAGAACGCTGCTGCCGAATTGCCCATTCTCTAGTAAGTCCCTTAGTCGCCTTTTACGACATCCACGGGAAGAAATGGGATGGTGCTATTCTTTACGTCCGGCACCACACGGGATCTGGTTAGTTACTGTTAGCTGTTCGCAAATCAGAAAAATCCGATGTGTAAGAGCAAGGTTACACGCTCAGTTTGGCGTCATTCTGGTCCATCAGTGTAGTCAGAATGATCGTGTAACCCACGGATTGACAGACTGATGGTCCAGAGCAGACGGATGAAAATGAAATATTTTAAATATTTTTTGTCATTCTGTGTTGAATGATGAAAGACTGATGGGAGAATGATCGTGTAACCTGCTCGTATCATTCTCGCGTCAGTCACCGTTAGCGACGCAATGCAGAAGCAACGCAATCATAACAGACTTCTGTCGTCCGATAGTAATTTTGAAAGTCTTCGTTCTTCCTCTAGATCTCGTATTTCATTCAATAAATTAAGATGAGTGTAATGATCTCTTCTTTGTAGCCAGCTTCTCATCCATCGCTCTCTTTTACGCGTTTCTTTAGCAGCAACGCGATAATTATCATAATAGCACGCTTTCTTTTTCCTTATAATATCCATGACTAAGCACTGATAAATTGATAACCGACTACGTACTTTTCATCAGTCTGCTGTCAGTCTAGAATTCTAGATTGACCGTGTAACCGTGAAAATCATCCATCATTCTAGCTTCAGTCAAGTCAATCCAGACTGATGGACCAGAATGACGCCAAACTGAACGTGTAACCTTGCTCTTACTATTTGTATCTTAGCTCTAGGTTTACTGACGAAATAAAATAGGTAACAAATAATACGAGAAACTTACCAGAAGGTAATGTTGGCATTATAGATCCGTCTGCGACACGGAGACCTGGAAAACAGAACATAGGTACCTACGTTAGTAAAAACTTGAATAGTATTTTAGAAGAGACTAACAGGATTCCTGGGGGCCTAAAATGGACGCTTTGGCAGAATGATAATATGATCTGCGTACAATTCATATCCCGCAATTCATCTGTTTGAAAGTTTTGTATGGAATTTCGTTTTACGAAACTCCATACAAAATTGAATTGGTCCACAAATTATGAATTGCTAATTTGCTATAGTGGAGTCTAATGTCAAATATCAGCTGTCAAACAGGTGATTTGCTGGATGTATGAATTGTACGCAGATCTTAATATGATTCCGCCAAAGCGTCCATTTTAGGCCCCCAGCTGTCAAACAGATGATTTTTTGCTGGATGTATGAATTGTATGCAGATCATATTATGATTCTGCCAAAGCTTCCATTTTAGGCCCCCTGTAATGTTCGTTACATTACAGGAATCCTGGTGCAAGAAAAGAAATTGAGTTTCTAACAAAAAAGCTAATAGTACCTAGTCTTGGATCTTTTGCCGTTAATATTCCTAAATGACAAAATCCGAAAATTTGTACAGACGCCAGCACACCAAGCTACTACAATCTGTCAAATTTCTTTAATAGATTTTCTACTTTATCCCTACAGCGTAAGGTTCAAGGTTGATTGGGAAAATTTGACAGTTTCGGGTAGCTTGACCTGCTGCCTGTACATGACGAAAACTATTATTTTCATCTTATTACATTTTGTGAATGTATTACATTTTTGCTTCAGCGCGTTGTTACATTTGGATATTAGTTTGGCGATGAAAGGCTCTAGTAGACACTCGCGACGCACCAATAGTAGCACAATTTCTATGAAAACTTCCGCAATATCGCGCCAGTCTGCACGAGAGTTAATTTGAAAGTTAAGAAATTTACAGTGGTAAATTATGCGTTTACCTACATCTTATCATTAAAACAACAAAATTACCTTGTACTCCGTGAACCTTAAGCTGCATATCCACGACCGCCATAAGGTCGGACTCGGGCCCCATCTTGGCGGTCCCCACCTGGTGGTTCTCGGGCGCCGTGTGCTGCTGCGCGAGACATTTGAAGAATTCATCTGTGGGGTCCCGGCCTCCGCCCTCACACTCCTTGCCGTGCCCTACTGTGGGTATCATGCCGTATTTTTCTCGAAGGATCTGAAATTAAAAGAAGTTTGTAGTATTCATTCTGGTCAAAAGGTGGGATAACATTTTTAAATTTCGTATTTGTAAAAAATTCGCGTTATTTTTCTGATACAAAAGAAACTAGCGAATTAAAATTAAATAGGGTAAATATTTTGGTCTTGCGAATATTTAAACAAACATGCCAATCGAAGTGGCAACATAACAAGTACCTACTTAGGCGTAGCATACATACTCGTACAACAGTTTAGTACAAAAACTAATTGTCGTACCTACGTCTTAACTTATTTAGGTACAAAGAGAAAATCTTATTGATATTTTGGCTCCTGCGTAACCAGCTCTTGGAAAAGTGGCTCTTTGAACAAAAGAAAAATATTACTTAGATGCAAAGAGAAAATCTTATTTCTATTTTGGCCAACTCCTGCGTAACCAGCGCTTGGAAAAGTGGCTCTTTGAACAAAAGAAAAATATTACTTAGGTGCAAAGAGAGAATCTTATTTCTATTTTGGCCAACTCCTGCGTAACCAGCTCTTGGAAAAGTGGCTCTTTGAACAAAAGATAAATATTACTTAGGTGCAAAGAGAAAATCTTATTCCTATTTTGGCCAACTCCTGCGTAACTAGCTCTTGGAAAAGTGGCTCTTTGAACAAAATAAAAATAAGCAAGGACAAACTTACGGTAGTATTAGCAAGTCTGTAAGCGATTCTCGCGGCATCAACGAGCACGTTGAGCTCATGTTCCTCGTAGAAGTAGTTGGGCTGCATCACTGGAGGCTGCGTTGGGTCCACCGACCGGATCGACACGAAGCCTCGACTGCGCGGCTGTAGCGCTATCGCTGAGATCCTGGGTGGCAAAGAAACAATATTTATTTTGTAACAATATTTTTATTTAAAAAGAGTGCGGCTATGAAGTACCTTAAAGGTAAACTACGCTTTGGAATGGGTTGACAATGTTGCTCGACAATTTAAAAGTGCCTGTATTTTTATTTTTATCTCATGAAGTGACGCGCGCTTTACTTGTGGTAACCAAGTGTAAAAACAAACTGTGAATGTGTGCGTGAAGATGAGTAGCGTCAGCACATATCACACACACCCGCACATACACACCACACACACTTCCGACTTCGCCATTGTCTGGGATGGTACCGAGAGCTCCTGCGTTTACACACTCATTCACAGCATGTTTTTATCGCAAGTAAAAATGGCACAACAAGTTTAATAAAAAGTTTGGCTTTGTAGAGCGTTGTCTCTGTCACTCTTGACCTGTGTGACAGTATAGCTTTCTAATGCTCAATGTTTCAGATTTTATTAACGGATATTACTACAACAACTGGTACCTAGGTACTCCCCTCCACCCTTGTTCAACGAATTGCCAGCCCGCGCCGTAGCTGAGCCTGTAGCTTTGAATTCCCCAGATAATAATAATTATCCAGTCTGTCCCAACTTGCTGTCCTCCCCCCAGCAACGCCCTTAGCCGAGGTTCGTACCCTACAGAGGGTGCCCTTAGCGTACAGTCGCTTAGTAATTTATGAAATTCGCCCCTGGCTGGAGGTTTTGTTAGCTCAAGGCGGCCACAGGATTGACCGGTTAAGTAGTCACGACCTCTCAAGGTCAACTACGAGATGCCCTCCATAAAAAAACCTAGGTACTTACAATAGGTCACATGACCCTGAGATGCAAACTACGTGTCATTCATGAGTAGCCCAAGATCTGATGGAACACGCCCTGCGGGCTGTGTAGTACCCTCACCTTGTAGCCGTATGAGACCATGATTTTTTTTTTTTTTTTGTATAGGAAATTATCAAATAGAAGTTATTTGATGATTTCCTACACAAAAAAAAAAAAAAATCTAATAACTTCTCCCGCTCTAGGCGGTGCGGGAGGGCGTGTCAGACTTTTACTGACTAAAACCCTCCCGTGTTCCTTCCGTTGCCTATGTGCCAGGGCCACGATATCCCTTTCGGACAAACTCGCAACCTTGGCAGGCATTGGCCCTAACGGACCCCGTCAGTTGGTGCTGACATATCTTTGAGGCGCGCGTGGAACACAATGCGCCGTCGACCCGGGCCTGGTCCTTATCGGACGGCGAGCTACCCATCGCTCACCGTCCGCAAGCCCGCCCGGTGGCAGCCTGTAAATCCCGCCGCCCGGGGCGTCTCCTGCGGCGACTAGGGCTGCGAGGGCGCGAAGCTTGCCTCTCTCTCACGCGTTCCGCCTCCTCCTACGTGAGCATTACTGCTTCGCAGAAGGAGGTGACGGCCACCCATGCACTCTCGCTCCGAACCAGGGCCGGACGCGAGAGATCGCTGCCGCCAATCGCTTCCGTGAGGACACGGCGGTGCTCCGCCCAAGCCGGGCAGACCTCCAACGTATGCTCCACCGCGTCCTCCGGGCGATCCACACAGTGGTGACACCCGGATGGTTCCTCCAGCTTTATCCTGAACAGGAACCTCCCGAAACAACCATGTCCGAGGAGGACCTGCGTCAGGCGGAAGGTGAGGACGCCGTGGCGCCTCTCAAGCCAATCCTCAAAGAAGGGACTTATCGCCACAATTGTAACGTGCCCAATTACACATTTAATCTGTGTTTCTGTTGAGGTTTTACAGGCAGGGGCACTTCGTATCAACACACAAGCCAGGTACATCAAAAAGTAAGACTTACGAGATATGCCTCTTTTCGGCGCTGTCGTTCAATGTCTGAGGTTCGACAATGACTCCATTACCGCACGACGCGTAGTATCCACCAAAGAAGAACTGCACGTCGGGGTGACGACCTCCGGCTGATGCCAACCGAGAGTTAACTTTTCCTGTCAACTGAAAAAAGAAAATATTAATTAGTTGATTGCTTTCTGAGATAGCATCTAAATGTCCCTATAAGCGTAACTCTTCATTGAGCCAGAGTGGAAGCAAAAACGCAAACCAACAGGTTATCACCGTAACGATGACGAATAAAATTGCGTTGCCGCTTTGTAACCCACTATCCAAACTGGAACGCATATTTCGTTGTATGGTGTTGCAAAAATTGGTATGAATTCATTCTTAAATTATTATTTTGTTCACGACTGTACCTTCATAGGTACAGTCGTGAACAAAATAATAATTTAAGCGAGGGAGGGAGGGTTTTAGGTAAGAATTTGACAATCGGATCATATATGTATATGATCCGATTGTCAAATTCTCCTTGGAACACCGTTTTGAGTACACCAAAAACCTATGATACAATAACGATATTTATATAAGACTACTTTTGTTAGCTTGGGTATTATATTGCCTGTTAAAACAAATGTATGTGATGTTGAATAAATAAATAAATAAATAAATAATCATACCTGAGACATCCCAGTGCTGGACAAAGGGCCGGTTCTGCTCAACAAATATTGAGTAGCGACATCCCAGTTCAAGTCTGGGATCATGGGTTCCTTAGTCAGCGTGAAGTCCAGGGTCACTCCTACGTGGTTCTGAAGGTTCTGGCCCACGCCGGGCAGGTCCTTGATAGTTGGGATGTTGAACTTGTCCAGGGTCTCTTTGGGCCCGATGCCGGAAAGCAGCAGGATTTGAGGAGTGTTCAGAGTACCTGCGGTGAGGATTGCCTGAAAAAAAGAAACAGTAGGTACAATATACCGATTTCACTATGGTAAAATAATTATTATGAACCTACTGAAATATTAGTGAATAAAGTAATAAAAAACTGTCAGCAAAGCCTTTCTATCCCATCGCATAATTTCGTTGGGTGGTTATTCCCACCATGTAATAACATGTTTTATCAGATATCAGGAGTTTTTTTTTTAAATTGTATTAAGGGTGCTATCACAAAACAAACGTTTTTCGTCAATTTCTTATCTAATTGTGAGAAAGCGTGAAATAATCTAAACATTAAGTCTCTGTAACTATAAAAGTACAGTTTTCGTGGTGATAAACCGATCGTGTCAGTCTCAGCACCCGTTAATAGTTTCATCACTTTTGCGCTTTCGAAAATATAGCTTATTTCGCCGTTGATTTACGACGTTATTTTACATTTAAATAGACTTTTTTGTTATCGAGCAAGGTAACATAGTTACCTTAGTTATTAAATAGTTTTTGTTTGAATTTGGATTATATATTCGTAGATAAAAAATAAAATTTCGGACGAAAAATTATCAGTAACTCTTTGTTTTACAGAATTATTTTTGGTGTATTACTGTATGAAATAATTATAATAAATTGATTAAAGCGCTCCCAAGTATAAGATACAGTTGTACCATGGACATTTTTATACATTTTTAAATTATGTTATCTTCAGTGTAACAAAGCATCAAAAGATACCCAAAAGTAAAATTTTATGAAACATCCTTTGCAGAGACAAGGTTTTTACTGATTTATGTAAACAAATTGAAATATTTATATAAAGCGCTCCCAAGATAAATAATCAAACTTCCTCGGGCATATTTTCTTTTTTATTTTTTGTATATACCTAAACCATAATCTCACATCAAAACTCGAGTAAAACGCTCAAATTCAAGAAAAATTGTGATAGCCCTCTTAACCAATTCTTTCCCTCTGGGCAACTGTCTACTTCTCATAGCTGTTTGGCTGTAATCAATAGATATTTATCGGGTTATTTACAGAGCACAAGATTCTGGTGCTTACATTATTATATCATTTAGGATCAACTCATCCTAAGCATATAATCAGCCTATAACTTTCCCACTGCTGGGATTTAGGCGTCCTCTGTGTGAGAGGGACTGGGCCATAACCACCACGCAGGCCCAGTGCGGATTGGTGGATGTCACAATTGTCTTCGAATTTTTGGGTTCTAGGTTTAATCACGACGTTTTCCTTCACCGTTTTGAGAGCAATGGTGATGAATTAATTTTACACAAAGTAAAGCAGTGGTGGCCCAGTGGTACGTAATGGCCGCGACTTACGAGTTGTATGCCGTGGGTTCAAACCCGAGCAAGCACTTTACTTTGTGTAACTCATCAACGCACAATAAAAAAAAAAACTTCAAAAGCAAGCTACAAGTCCTTCAAAGATCTTTTGGCCCTCAAATGACGTTGACAGGGAGGCGCTGTTGGTAAACATTTTATTGAAATGTATTGAAAAAATTTATTTGCATATATATTTCCGATTTTGGCCACGCGCCAATAGATCATCGTACAGCTATAGAGGTCACGTAGTTACCTCTCTAATGACTCCCACAGTCTTCGTAACCCCATCCTTGACGTACTCAACGGCGGTGACCTTCTTGGTGACAGGGTCTACAATCACGCGGGACCCGAGTGTATTGAGCATCACGTGCAGGTTGGCTCGTTTCGAAGCGGGCCGGAGATAGGCACGGGCTGTTGTGTAGCGGGTACCACCGCTGTGGAAAGAACAATTGTTGATTAAGAACTGGCTTAGGTATGAAAGGATACATAAATAATAGAAGATCGTTTTAAAAAAATCAAAAAGATTTTTTACCACTGGTGGCGTCTGCCGTTTCAATTTCAACAGTCATCATTTGAGCCGAAAGACGTCCACTGCTGGACATAGGCCGCCCCCAATTTAGGAGGGCTTTGTCATCATCGCCAAGCTGATCTTGCTTGGTATAGGATTTCCGTACAGTGCAAGATCAGCGTAAACTGGAAATGTATAGCTTGATGTGTAGCCGTGTGTACAAACACTTGACGGCACGGTTGGCGCAGTGGTTAAGCGATTGACTGCTGCGCTGCGAGTCGCGGGTTCGATTCCCGCACGGAACAAATATTTGTATGACCTACAAGTAGTTGTTCCGGGTCTGGCTGTTTGTGTATGTGAGTTTAAATGTTTGTAAACGCACCCACGATACAGGAGAAATTCCTAGTGTGGGGCAACGTTTAAAAACTTTTACACGTCAATCATATTTATAAAAAATAAACTATATGAGGTCGGCGTTTCCTATCTGACTATGAAACATATTTGATGCGAGCAAATACCTAGTGCATTTTAGCTTCCAGTTTTCGCTTTTCGTGTCCACTTCTACGTGCCTATCGCAGTAACTTAATGATACTCTTTACAGTAATGTTATATTCAAAAACAAACGCTTGTTTTAGAATTTTGAAACTGATTGTAAATACGCTTGAGTGATCGAATGCAACCAGGATATTTTTTCTGCCAGCCTGCGAAGGTTCCCGTTTGCAGACAACCTTTACAGTACTTACTCATTGAGAGTTTGAGCGATAGTGAAGCCGGTGTTGGTCTCTCCGTTCAGGTCGCTGGTCGGTGGGTATCCTAGCTCGATGGCTCCTGACACCACGTCGTGAGCGAACTGAGGCGCGTGGCGGAACTGCAGGCAAAAAAGCATAAGACTTTTATTAGAATCCGTATCCGTATGAAGCCATACTCTACCTACTTACTCGTACTCTGCCTACCTTGGAGGTGCTCGTTTCGTCATTTGCTACTCTTTTATTTTATTAGGTACGGCACCCTTTTCAAAAGATTTGAGAACTGTATGTAAATTAGGACCAATGACCAAGTTGGTCATTCAAGTTAATTAATAAAGAATAAAGAAAAATAATAGTCGAAGATCAAGTCAACATCCTTTTCATTAGTTTCCGAGTTTACCAAAATTACGCATGAGTACCTACCTAGGTATATTTACCTATACATTACCTACCCTGGTATGTACTTTAAGAGACGATACCTAAACCCTTAAGGCTACAAATCTAGGCTTTGATACTAGAACAATAGTTTGTTCCTGTAGGACACCCTCTGTCTGAGAAAACCCATGCTATCCATCCATCAAATTCACACGATGTCGAAATCATCATTCATCATCATTTCAGCCAAAAGACGTCCACTGCTGGACATAGGCCTCTCCTAAAAGGGGGGTTTGCCATAATGATGACATATCTTATTGATGTCGAAATACCTATAAACTATTATGTATCGTAATTCTCACCTTCTGCACTGGCAGTGGTCCTCCCCGACTATGATACTGCGCCGACACTCCGTTTCCGATCTCCTTGTTATCCTCGCTCCTCAGGAAGTAAGGCAGCACTTCGTACCAGGACCAGCCCGTGGCGCCGTTGACTGCCCAACCGTCGTAGTCAGCCGGCTGGCCTCGCATGTACATCATGCCGTTGATCACTGAGCATCCACCTGAGGGGAAGTTGATGTTTTGTAGAGGGTATTTAACTATAATTGCGTTTAGCCAAAGGACTGGTGTCCGTAGGTTATTGTAGGTATAATTGACAACAGCAATTACGATGCTTTATCACTTGATCCCAATTTCCATTAAATTGAAACCTTACTAAGGTTGAAACTAACTGTCACATTCATTAGGAGGCTGAAAGTCAACCAAAGTGCAATGGAGAGGGCTTTGCTTAAGGTTTCCCTACGTGATCAAATTAGAACCACAGAGATCTGAATCAGTAACTGACATAGTCCGAAAAATGGGCAGGAACATTGCTCGCAGAGCAGATGGCTGATGGGGCCGAAAGGTTCTGAGTGGAGACCACGTACCGGACGTAGACGTAGCGTTAGAAGGCCTCCCACAAGGTGGACCGATGACTTATAATAAACCTCAAGGCCGCGAAGGACGCAGGAATCCGCTGGATGCGAGAAGCACAGAACTGGTCAAAGTGGCGGTGCTTCGGGGAGGCCTATTTCCAGCAGTGGAGGATGCGTACATTCCCGTGGGTTATATTCAAACTTCCACGCGGGTGAAGCCTCGACCAAAAGCTAGTTAAAAATAACAGCTTACCCAACATCTTCGCCCTAGGCCAGGAGCACTTTCCACCGCTATCCAGACAGGCCTTCTCCTGCTTCTCAGTGTAGTACTGCCAGTCCGTGTCATCTCGATCCCAGTATGCTGTCACCCAGGACGGTACTCCTGACTGCGTCGGTTCATCGCCACCTGCTTCCAATAGGAGCACCTGGAGAGAGAGATATGGCGTAATTATCAAGTAGTTAGGTACCTACCGAGGCAGCGAGGATTTCTACTGACTTGTGATACACAATATGAGAATAAACCTTGATAGGTAGCAGGGGCGAAGCTACCACCGTATCAGGCGTATCAATGAAACGGGCCCCCAAGCTACTAGCAAAAATTCCTAAAATATTATTTGAAACGTAAGATTCTTATTGATATGAGGCCCGTAATGAATGAATAGTTGAATACCCATAGAAAATGTTAAAATCAACGTACTTTCTTTAAGTCCAATTCTCAAGCTCTTGCATTGTGTTAGTGAAATCACAATGACAGCTTAAACAAATATGTCAGGATGCTCATCCTGATTCAAGTACTTGTTTAAGCTGTCACACCTACTTTGACGGGACGCTCTCTGTTGTACAGCGAGACGTCGACCAGTGTGTGAGAGAAAGCGTGCGATGTGGAGTTCGCGTTATCGCGACAATGTAGCCGTAGGGTCACCCTACGGCTACATTGTCGCGATAACGCGAACTCTACCCTTTTTTTTTTGGTTGGTAATTATCAAATAACTTCTCCCGCTTTGGGAGGAGCGGGAGGGCGTGTCAGACTTTTACTGACTAAAACCCACCGTGTTCCTTCAAATGCCTGTGTGCCAGGGCCACGATATACCTTTAGGACAGGCTCGTAACCCTGGCAGGGTCACCCTACGGCTACAGCCAAGATCTTTCAAATGAAATAGGTATGTCTCTGTGTATGTGTGACAAAATTTTGTAGACGCTATAGCGCCCATCGTCCTAATCGAGATCGCTTCGCTCGGTCTTGTATTCAGTTAGTAAAATCAAATTAAGGGTAGGTACTTATGTAGGTATTGTTGTATTGCTTCAGTCGAAAATCACGGCCCGCAGCAAGAGGAATCATCATAAGCATTACTTAGCACTGTGTAGCAATTATTAGCAATGCCATTATTTCTTCCCATAGGGGTAGGTAGACAGAAACTGCAGAACGCCACCTGCTACATACTCCTTTTCCTTTTTTTACGTTCACAATTTAACAAATTTAAAAAATAATACAACCGTGTTGTGATATGCACGGTTGTATTATTTTTTAAATTTGTCGAACTTAATAATTCAATTAAATCAACTTTATACAACAGAATGTTGTTCAATCGCAAGATTAATTGTGGAGCAAGTTTGACGATTACTTCTAAAAAGTACCTTTTTTCTTTTTTTTTTCTTGGGTGGGAAATTATCAAATAACTTCTCCCGCTCTGGGCTGAGCGGCAGGGCGTGTCAGACTTTTACTGACTAAAACCTACCCGTATTCCTTCATTTGCCTGTGTGCCAGGGCCATGATATCCCTTTCGGACAAACTCGCAACCCTGGCAGGCATTGGCCCTGTCGGACCCCGTCAGTTGGTGCTGACAACTCTTTGAGGCGCGCGTGGAATACGACGCGCCGTGACCCGGGCCTGGTCCTTATCGGACGGTGAGCTACCCATCGCTCACCGTCCGCAGGCCCGCGCCTACGGTAGCCGGATATCGGCTTGCGACTCCCGACGCCCGGGGCGTCTCCTGCGGCGACTAGGGGCGCGAGGGCGCGAACCTTGTCTCTCCCTCACGCGTTCCGCCTCCTCCTTCGCAAGCATTACTGCTTCGCAGAAGGAGGTGACGGCCTCCCATGCACTCTCGCTCCAAACCATGGCCTGAACCAGGGCCGGACGCGAGAGATCGCCGCCGCCGATCGCCTCCGTGAGGACACGGCGGTGCTCCGCCCAAGCTAGGCAGACCTCCACCGTATGCTCCACCGTGTCCTCCGGGCGATCTCTAATAAGTACCTAAGTACATCATTTGATAGGTACATTTTGCTTCGGTTTACTGCTCAAACCTTCCCACATACCTACTAATTTTATTAATAATTTCACGCTAAATTAAAAACTAGAATTAACGTTACACAGGTATCTTCGTTAATTTACCTATGTAAAACAAGATAATAAAACAAAGATGTAAATAAATTATAATACTTATTATTATTACTTTTTGTGTCCTTAATAGATAATGACGTCATTTTGGTAACCGCAAAGTGAAGTTTCATCGTGCCAAGAAACAAAAAATATGTTCAGAAGTTCAAAACGCTAGGAACAAATAAATAAAAAAGGATCGTCTAATTTAAAAATGCACGCCCCTTCACTGCTTGTTGAGGCGTATACTCACGAACGAACAAGAACATGGTGAACACGAATATCGAACACTTTGTTCGCATGTGCGTACCACTAACGAACAATCACTATGTTCGTCAAAAATATTCGTGGCCATCATTGATGTATTAAATAGGAAGATAGGCCACTCTCTAACATCGCGTAAATATTAAATGGACCCGATGTCGTGCGTGCGTCATGTGCTCGACAACCGAAATAGAGAAACATTACGCGGGCTATAGCGGGTACGAGATACTCGTAGCAATAATTGTCACTGTTACGTACCCATAACAACTCGGAAACAAACTACGATTCGGGTGTTCCCCGCAAACTGAGAGTAATGTAGGTCGATTGTGTTCTTTCCCCTAATTTATGCGGTCCACGTCGAGGAGCGCGTACCATATCTTTCTATTTAATACATCCATGCATGGTGGCGATCCAATTTTTAACCGACTTCCAAAAAGGTTATACAGGGTGTTTGGTGCATCGTGTGCCAAATTAAAATGGTCGACTGAAGGGGTCATCCGCTAGCCTTTCAGACCCCTTAACACCCCTCATGCTCTGTGGATTTTTTTTTATCGACTTTTTATTGTTTTCCAAAAAAAAGACCCAAATTTTACATTCAAATACAGATTTTAAAAAAAATATAAGGTGTAGACTCTGAATTTTAATTTTATTTCGATGTGTATTGTTTAAGAATACTTTTAAATACAAAATTAGTGATATTAGTCACCTAGTTTTTTTTTTAATTCACTCGCAAAGGTAAAACTTAAATTAAAGCTGTACATGTTACAGCTATTTATAAGGCTACAAAAAAAAAACCAAAAGCGACCGGGATCTTCCAACTCCCTCATTAATTCTCCAGTCTATCCTCTTTCTAATGATGTGCCACATGCCATAAAAGTATTTTAACAACTTTGTGAATTCGCTAGAATTGTGAATCAAGTCACATAAAACTACATTCCAAATTCTAATGAAAAATATTTATTGCGGAACTGTTACTTGAGAAAGAGGTAAAATTTGTTTTCTCACTCTTTCACAGTAAAATCTATCTTCTATCTCTTTCTTGCATACCTTAAATCGGTTTGAACAAATCGCGCCGCCCGACCCGCCATTTTTTTAGTCGAGACATGACTGCCTCTGCTACCTAACGTGTGTGCTAGTTCACCATACTCCGCGATTCTTTTATTACTTTGTTATCGTTAAGTTTTGCTGGTTCTTGTTACATTTGTTTAATTTTTGTTGTTATTGTTAAACTTTGAGTTTTTTGTTATTGCAATGGCGACATTCTCTAACGAAGAATATGCGGACATCATGATGGCTTACGGAGCCGCTAATGGCGTCGCTCGTGCAGCGCAACGACTTTACCAGGAACGCTTTCCTGGTAGACGATTACCTGGCCGCAGAGTCTTCCAAGACACATACCGACGCATACGCGAGACTGGCAGTGTCACTTTTAATGAACCAAGGGGCCATATTGTGCGACATAATGTTGAAGTAGACGAGAGAATACTGGCACTTTTTGAGGAAGACCCTACAAGAAGCATTAGAAATGTGGCATCACATCTTGATATTTCAATATGGAAAATGTGGAAAGTACTTCGTCAAAACAAAAAGCATCCATTCCACTACACTCCGGTGCAAGGTACGTAATTTTAAACTAACTTTAAACCCGTGCAAGCTTTGTTTGACCTTGCCTTTGTTTAGCAGGTAATGGGTATGGTATGGCGTCACTTCCAGGTAGTGAATCTATTAGCACGAACAGCGGGTCCTTTCTTGTGCAATTACTTATTGCCAAAGAGAAATTTAAAAGAGTTTTTTGTTTGTTGCAGGTCTTGAGGGTGGCGACTTTGAGAGACGAGTGGCTTTTTGTCGGTTTCTTTTACACACGGATGTGGATGATCCTGATTTTTTAAAAAGAATACTGTGGACGGATGAATCCAAATTTACCAAGGATGGGATCCTCAATTTACACAATTTGCACCACTGGACAACGAAAACGCAAAACCCACGTGTTAAATGACAGAAATCTTCTCAAAGAAGGTTTAGTGTAAACGTTTGGGCAGGAGTGATTGGGAATCAGGTAATTGGACCGCATTACCTGCCCTATAATCTCAATGGCGAAGACTACCTGGAATTCCTACAAAATGACCTGCCCGAATTAGTGACCGATGTGCCCGTATTTAATGAACGTGTGCCCATTGTATTTCAAAATGACGGCTGTCCCGCGCATTGGCGATTGACTGTGAGGGAATATCTCGACAATGTGTTCCCCAATGCATGGATTGGACGCGATGGCCCTATTCCATGGCCGCCACGTTCCCCAGATCTAACTCCGTTAGACTTTTATGTCTGGGGACGTGCCAAAGAGTTGGTATATGCCACGGAGGTTCCAACTAGGGAGGTATTAGTCCAACGCATAGAAGCGGCATTCAATACTATTAAGGAGGAAATACGACTTCCTACAACAACTGTTGAAATACGAAACAGGTGTCGGGCCTGCATTCGCAACAGAGGCCAACAATTTGAGCAAGATTTGTAACAATGATTAAATAAATGTTAAAAATGCAATTTTGTTTTTTTATTTCAAGTAAATCCCACGAAAGATACAGATATGAGACACGAATTTACCTAACCATAAGAATGAGATAGCAGATTTATAGGTTTGACAGGTATCATTTAAGAGATTTTTTTTTAAATCATAATTTTGAATATTAGCCTTAGGTGACTCGATTCACAATTCTAGCGAATTCACAAAGTTGTTAAAATACTTTTATGGCATGTGGCACATCATTAGAAAGAGGATAGACTGGAGAATTAATGAGGGAGTTGGAAGATCCCGGTCGCTTTTGATTTTTTTTTTGTAGCCTTATAAACAGCTGTAACATGTACAGCTTTAATTTAAGTTTTACCTTTGCGAGTGAATTAAAAAAGAACTAGGTGACTAATATCACTAATTTTGTATTTAAAAGTATTCTTAAACAATACACATCGAAATAAAAATAAAATTCAGAGTCTACGCCTTATATTTTTACTAAAATCTGTATTTGAATGTAAAATTTGGGTCTTTTTTTTGGAAAACAATAAAAAGTCGATAAAAAAAAATCCACAGAGCATTAGGGGTGTTAAAGGGTCTAAAAGGCTAGCGGATGACTCCTTCAGTCGACCATTTCAATTTGGCACACGATGCACCAAACACCCTGTATATTATGTTCGGGGGTTATGTTTTTTTTTTATATTATATAATGTTCACCGATTTCTCCGTCAATCGTGGACCGATTTTGACTTTTTTTTGTTTTACAGGGTGTGCTCACATTTCACTCACATTTCACCAGTTTTGTTTAGTTTCAGTTCCATCTAATGAGCTTATCGCCCTTACCCTGGCACATAATAGTACATTTTGATACAAATGGAGAGTGTTTGTTAATGCATTCGAGGCGGAATTAACACCCGAGCCGCAGGCGAGGTTGATTTTGAGCCGAGGACTTCAATAACAAATGTCCACGTGTATCAAACGACGTTTTTTAATACACTTTTGAAGATATAAAATACAATAAAAAATATATTTAAGCCAATAAACAGCCTAAATATGAAAAATAGAAAATTCAAATATTTTTGAGTTAAGAACACAAATAAATGTTAATTTGTTCATAAACGTTTTTTTTATTGTAATAATCATACCTATTCTATTTATAAACATTATTTAAATATTTCAAAAATATAATCGCCGTATAGACGCATCTTAGCCAAGATTTAAAAAAAAAATCACCTCAGAATAGAGAGGACTCTCTCTGGCGCGAGACGGTGTGAATAGAGGCATTGAACCAATTTGGACTAAGGTTATGTACCTATAAGTTCTCTGGCAATTTTTATTCCCGCACACGTGTTGGAAAATAAAAAATCGCACGCGTGTGAAATACATTGCATTGTGAACCTAATCGTAGTGCATTATGAACCAGTTTTCGAGGAAGTGTATTGAAAATGCATTTCCAGGTTGTCACTTTTCGCTAGTCCTAGTTCCTAATTCTTCTGCTGTGTTTATTTACTACGTATCTTATTTAATTATTATTTAAGTACTGCTGCCCACCTTATATAATTGCCCATATACAAGTTGATAAGGTTTTTGTTACATTTTTTCGCCGTTGTTGTGCTCAACAGGTTTTGAAGAATCTCCATTGACGATGTTGAATTTAACTAACATTATAAAGAGGTACAATTTGTAAGTTTATAAGTAGTGGTACTCGTATTCTTCGGAACTACTGATCCGATTCCGGATATTGCCGAATCTTATCATCTTCTCATATTCATTTTTCAATATGATTGACGTGTAAAAGTGTTTGTACAAACCTACTTACAGAAAATAAATAATTTATTTATTTATTTAACAGTTTATGTACACACTTATATACAGACAAGAAAAAAAAGGAACAGAAAAATACGTACAAAGGTGATGCTTATTTCTAAAGAAATCTCATATTCATATTCATATTCATTTATTGCATTTCATGTTGTTTACAGGTTGTTACATTATGATAGTTCCAAACAATGAACCCTGCTAGGGCACAGCAATGTATAGGCGACAGGTTTTAATTAATTTAACATGCTATCATTATTCATTATTAATACAATTTGTTGATATAGATTAATTTAAAAATTATTAATTATTATTATACATTATGTCATTCTTACAAACTAAATAAATAAATTATCATTTTCTGACTGATGTCTTGTAGAGTACCTAGTTATGTATGAATAATGTGTTCGAGTCGATAGTAACTTATTTATTTCTCAGTTAAAAATTCTTTTAGGCTATAATATGATTTTAAGTTTAAGTAGTTTTGTAGGTCATTTTTGAATTTGTTGTCGTACTCTGTATCCTTAACTGAATTCGGGAGTTTATTATAGATTTTAACGCACATGGCCAGAGGCCCAGAACGAAACATAGCTAGTCTTGAAGTTGGTACCGCTAATTCGTTTAGATATCGGTTTCTAAGACTGCGTTGCTGTGGGCGTTGCTGTCTTGCTAGCGGAAAAAGCGATGGGTATTTTCTCACAAATTTACTAGCTTCTAGGATATAAATACCTGTTAGCGTAAGAATTTTATGTTCTATAAAGTATTGTTTGCAACTTTCCGTACGTTCTATATTTACTAGGATTCGAACGCATTTTTTTTGTAAAATAAATAGTCGCTCTATATCTACACTATTTCCCCACAATATAATTCCATAGTTTAGCCACGAATATGCGTATGCGTAGTAGGCTGAAAGAGCTGTTTTGAGGTCGGTTGCTTTTTTTAGTTCTCTTAAGGCGTATGTAAAGCTAGCCAATTTATTTGATAGGGTTTGTATATGACCTTTCCAGTTTATATTTGTATCGACAGTCAGGCCTAGCAGTGAAAAGTCGTTTACACATTGTAATTTTGTATTATTATATGAGAAGTCGATATCTACCTTTTCTTTCTGATATGGTCTATATTGCATCAGCTTCGTCTTCGAGAAATTTATTTCTAAATTATGGTCCTTCAACCATGCCACTATATTAGTAAGAATGTCATATAAGATTTCATTTAGGGTCCCGTTATTATCATAAGGAAAAATTATTGAAATGTCGTCAGCAAATAGGACGCTGTATGAATTTATTTCTTTAGGGAGGTTATTTATATATCTCTTCCAGCATACCTGCGACAAGGAAAGTAGACGAAGAGATGTAGACAACGTGTGTAAGATTAGAAGAGAAAACATAATATAACATAATTTATTTATCTGATTATGGTTATGCTAATTATGCCTTTATAACTTACCTTTTGGTCACTGCTTGTAAAAAATACCTAAACCTAGTTAGGTTTAATTAGCCGTGTCTGTATATATCTACCTACTAGAGGTAGCAAGATCTCACATAGTAAGCTAGATCTGTGATGGTAGAGTATGCTGTTGTGGCGGCGTCAACATCTCCACTTACGAACTACGCGTCACACTGACGCCACGCAAAATCCTGCATCGCGCAAGCAGAGTTTACCGCGTAACTAGCATATAGGTATACAACGTCCCGATATCAGCCGTCGGGGGGTTGCGCACCAGACACAACACCCGTCTGGTCGGAGGATCTTCCCTTTTCAATAGAAGATGAGTGAACTTTACAACCTGTTCCTCATACCTCTATACTGGTGACCCTGAACATGGATATGGGCGCAGCCATCAAGCAGCTAGTTCAGCGTGACGTCATCATCACTTCCTCAAGCTTTCGAGCGGCGAGTTACACAGCCAGCCAGCACCCATGGCTTCAACGGGTATCCTGACTCCTGCATGCAGCGGACGCCCATTCCTGGTCATCACCCTCAGCCTCATCAGCAACCTTGGCAGAGCACACTGATCTTTCGGCCGGTCTACAAGCACAGAACATGAATCCTCTCCTGGTCAACGCCAGCAGTCAGCCACATCCAACTCACTGGAGCATAATGTAGCGCCGTGCCACCCCGACTCAATGGGGAATCACCGCACACAGTTCCGACTCGGGAATCGAACCCCGGACCTCGTGCTCAGCCTGCGAACTTTGACATCCTAATCGAAGGACTTTTGTTTCTACCTAAATCATGGTAATCGAGGAAGACTCAGATTTAGACAAAGGTTGGCGACCTTGCATTGATAATCCACGGTACGTACAACAATGCACGGTGGCAAGTCATTTATGCCAGCGTGAAATCGCCGCGAGTGTCTGTCCATTGTTCTGATCCTAAGGCCTAGAAACTCGATTTGGTGTCTATAGACGAATGATTCGTTGTTTTGCATGGATGTGACGCATATTTTCCCCCAACTTGTTCATTCATATTTGTGTTTTTTCTTTGCGTTTAAATGTTTACGGCAGATAAACATATATTATTTCTTTATTTATTTTTCTGTAAATTACCACATAAATACACTCTTAGCACGATACCTAACAACACCCTCGATACACACCCCGATATGTACAACATGTAACGAAAACCCTGTCCGATCAGCATCGGACTGGGATTTCGTTACATGCTGTAACTATAATAACAGGCAGGATAGGACCAATTATCTGAATGCACCAAGCAGTTAGACATTATCTAAAGGTTAGGGCAGGTTGCCAATGAGGGGTCCTGGGCGGCAGTCGCGTGCGGGAGGACGACCCTGCCGCTGCGCCGCTCCGAAGGCGGAGGAGGGGTCGAAGAAGACGTCACTTTGAACGTCATCTCCGACTCCTCCCAGGTGGAGGCCAGCAGGCAACGGGTGCGGGGGCACCCTTGCCTGTATTGCACAGGCCTCCACCAGTGTCGGACGGGAATGGCCAGGTGTTCCCGGCCATTCCCGTAGCCCCCCAGTAACGGGGGGGCATGCGGGGCCCGCCAGCTAGGCGGGCATGCGCCGGGAGGGTCGTGGAAGAAAAGGTTCAACCGTTATCCCATGGCCCTCCCAACACGGCGATGCGGGAACACCGCTGAGTTTTAGTGGGTATACTGTCGTCATTACCGACAGGGAGTCCCACATACCCCGTCTCGTCCCCCACGAGCGGGCATGCGTAATTGCATTTCTCAGCGAAAAAAAAAAAAAAAAAAATAATAAAAAAAAAAAAAAGGGCAGGTTGCCAAGCGTGCGCTCTGGCTGGCATCCTTGGGAGCTCGAGGCATGGGTGCTGACCAGGGTGTACGAGTGGACGGCGCGGCGGAAGGCGCTCGGGGAGCTCCCCGCCGCAGAAGAGCGGGAGGCCGTGCGGCGGGAGGCGAAGGAGGCAATCGTCCATCACTGGACGGAGGACCTCGCCTCTGCCGCCTTCGGCCGCCGGACGCTGGACGCGCTCGGGCCAGTCTTGAAGGATTGGCTCGAGCGGTCCCACGGTTTCCTCTCTTTCCGTCTGGTGCAGGTGTTGTCTGGCCATGAGTGCTTCGGATCGCACCTGCACCGGATCCAAAGGGAGGAGACCCCGTCGTGCCACGACTGCGGCGCGGCGGAGGACACGGCACAGCACACCCTAGAGGTGTGCCCGGCCTGGTCCGAGCTGCGCCGTAGTCTGGTCGCAGCGGTTGGGCCGGACCTCTCGCTCCCAGTGTCGTCAACTCGATGCTGGAAAGCGAGGAGGCCTGGGCAACAGTCGCCTCCTTCTGTGAGGAAGTCATGTCACAGAAGGAGGACGCGGAGCGAGCGCGGGAGGACGACCCTCTCGCAGCGCCGCTCCGCAGGCGGAGGAGGGGTCGAAGAAGACGTCAGTACGAAAGTCATCTTCGACTCCTCCCGGGTTGAGGCCCGCAGGCAACGGGCGGGGGCATCCTTGCCTGTATTGCACAGGCCTCCACAAGTGTCGGATGGGAATGACCAGGTGTTCCCGGTCATTCCCATAGCCCCCCAGTAAACTGGGGGGCATGCGGGGCCCGCCAACAAGGCGGGCATGCGCCGGGAGGGTTTTGGATGTAAAGGCTGCGCCGGTTTCCCATGCCCTCCCATCATGGCGTTGCGGGAACACCGCTGAGTTTTAGTAGGTATACTGTATATCTAACAGGAGTCCCACATACCCCGTCTCGTCCCCCTCGAGCGGGCATGCGTAACGCATTTCTCAGCGTAAAAAAAAAAAAGGGCAGGTTGCCAACAGACCCGGCCGTGGTCGAGTCGATGGCCGGCAGTGAGGAGTCCTGGGACGCGGTGGTGTCCTTCTGCGAAACAGTCGTGTCCCAGAAGGAGGCTGCGGAAAGGGAGTGGGAGATCTCGTCCGCTCACCCGGCCCGCAGCAGGCGCACCGGGCGTCGGCGGAGGGCCGATCTCGCCCTCTTCCTGCCCCCATAAATGGGTCCAGGGAGGGCGGACTTGGGGACGACCGCCGCCCCCTATCACATTGGACCCGAGGTGGCGGCGCGTAGTGTTCCACGCGCGCCCCTATCAGACGTCGCGGGGGGGGTCAGACACCTCCCCCCCCCAGACTTGAGGTGGCCCGCAGAGGCGGGCGGGCACTAGCCGGGGATTGCGGAAGTAATACCAGATCCCAAGATCCCCGGTGCAAGTGTGGGAAGGGAACACTGGGGTGGTTTTTAATCAGTAAGAGTCTGACAGACCCCTTCGCCCGCCCCAGGGCGGAGGACATCCATGAGGATTTTCCATCCCCGTGAACAAAAAATAAAAAAGGTTGCCAACAGAACCCGAGGTGGCTGCGCATAGTGTTCCACGCGCGCCCCTCTTAGACGTCGCGTCAAACACATCCCCCCAGACTTGAGGTGGCCCGCAAAGGCGGGCTGGGACCAGCCGGGAATGGTGGAAGTCGCACATGATCCCATGATCCCCGGTGCACGTGTGGGAAAGGGGCCATTGGGCTGATTTTTAGTCAGTAAGAATCTAACAAACCCGTTCGCCCGCCCCAGGGTGGAGGACATCCATAAGGATTCTCGACCCCGCGGCCCCGGTGAGAACACACCCACATGTTAAAGACGAACAGGAAATACATTTATTTTGCACAGACTAAAAGGTGCAACAATATGCTAAATAAAATTAAAATTAAAAAGTGTATTCCGTTGTATGAAATTAGCAGGAATGTGTGCCTCACGACGGCGCCAAATGGATTACATAGGATTTTGAAATCTAAAGAATCACAGGTTACATACCTTCCACTGAGGATTTTCCGACAGTCTAGCAGCTATTACAGCCCCCGCCGTCCCTCCCCCAACCACCACGAAGTCATAGTTCTCATCAGGCTGGTCCCTGCTGGTGACCCGGTTGCAGGGGTCGGCCAGGTCGCAGCGGCCGTTCACGTACGCCTCCAGGATTGTCATGAACAGCAGGAACTGGTTCGGACAGGCCGATACCATGGATGGACCTACTTCTCGTATCGGGCATCCGCATGGCTGTAAAAGAAAAAAAAACTATTCAAACCTTGTTCAATCAGCATCGCCATACAACGTGGCAGTGCTGCCAGCTTTTTGGGCACTTTTCCTGTTGAGAGCGATGCGGACGAAGCTTTTAATGCCCTGATTCTTTCCCCTCTTTTTTATATAATGTACTTTTTATTATTATTATAAATCTGTTAGCATATACCTACAGCATGGCGCTTTGGTGGCGACATTAATTTACCACACATAAACGGTTTCGCCTTTACACTTTATGAAGATATTGCAAATGCAAATAAACGATTTTTGATATTTTAATTTCATCAAACGTTATTATTTATTGATTTTTTTACAATTTTCTAAAATAGCATCTTGGAGCAACCTGTACTTAAAGAACTGTACCGCAGAGGTCATTTTCCGGGGTCATTGGTCATAACATCGCATTCAATTAAATTAAAACGAATAACGTGCAAGTTTTTATTATTTAGTTAGAAAAAAAATCTTTTTCACTTTATAATTATTTTATCTTATTATATTTTTTTATGATTACGGACCACTAGCCCCACCTCTGTGTTGAATTAATGTCGCCATTGTGGCGGCACGTTGTATATTATGTACCTAAATATTATCTTGTTTTAAAATAAATTAAATATCTAAGTAATAAATTATAAGTACATTCCTTGTTTCCAATTGATTTTATTTCCACTTAGACGAATAGGTATATAGTATATCTTACTTTATGTTAGTACTTATTAAGTTGATTTCAGAATGATTAAAACGATTGAATAAGTTATTTTTTTATTTTTTGTAGTGGTAGGTACCTACCGCATAGTAGACTGTTTGTAAGTATTAAAGTAGCACATATTATTATTTGTTTACCTGTTTGGAAACTACATCTCGAACGTAGTTTAAGTTAGAGCCATTCTTTTTCTAATAAGCAAAGCTAAGTAGGTAGGCACTCCTACTTTATAAGAAATTGTGTCAAGAGGGAACAGTATTGAACATTCTCGAATTATGCTGCGATCAACAATCCGCTTAAAAGCGTGCAATGATAGATTTCTTAATAATATCTACCTGATAGGGGCCTATATGGTTGGAAAAAGAGGTGGCTCAGTATATTCAACTCAAACTCAAAGCATTTATTTCAAATAAACCAATTACAGGCACTTTTGAACTGTCAAGGGGTCGGTCAGTCAGACAGATGAAGCTAGTTGCCCATTCCTAAGCGTAGTAGGTTACTATGGAGAAGAACGGGTAAGAAACTCTCACGGACACTCTTTTAAATTAAAATATTGTAACAAAATATTTGTTACATCATTCATGTCGAAATTATACATGTGAGAATAATGTAGAAAGATGTGCATGTTATAAGCATCCGTAATAAAAAAAAACCAATTGAATCATTCAAATAAGTTAAAATAAACCGTGGCAGCTAAGAAATGACCAGTCCCTACTGACGGCGCCCGTTCACGAACATGACGCATGGATCAGCAACATTCAGCTCAAACATTTTGAACGGAATTTAATGATCCAACAAACACGCCACCATCAGCGAGACATTTGAGTGGTCCAACTATAGCTATTATAACGGCCGTCATTAAAATCTGCCGTTTTCAGCAGTATTTGAAATTAAAGTGTGTAAATATCACTGTACCCATCTGGATAGCCGTTATTGTGTCACCGTTCATGGTGGTTCGTCCATCCTTAGGATTGATTTCCTAAGAATGAACGAATGACAATAAACGGTGACGAATGATAATTCACCTTTATGACAGTTACCATAACTTTTTTGAGAGGTCCAGAGCTATCCAGGCAATTTCCCACGTCTCATATACAAAGAACATGACCTCGACCTCTGAACAAAATACGGAAATCCGGGTCCTCAAATGAGGAAACAGATATACACGCAACGGAAGAATTTATTGTCGCAATGAAAACAAAGGGTTATGTTAGAGTTAATTGTTATGATGATCATAATTCTGTAATTGCCACTGATTGACTGGTAAACGAAGATTATCACCGAGTATTAATACACGTAGTCAATGATTGAATGATTGATTATAACAGTAAAAGCGTCGCCATCTCCATTGTAAGTTAGGTGGAGGAATAATCTCGGACCGCCAACTTGTTCTAAAAGAAACTGTTTTTTCATTTTTTATAATAGGAAAGTAATGTTTGTTTGATCCGAGTAGCGGGTCGAAGATGCTTCTGCCCGCTTTTAGACGGGAAAGACTCTTAATAAATACTTCCCTCTCTAGGGCGGGAATGAATTAAAAAAATAGAACTAAATTTGGATAGACGTAGTAGTGTAGCATGGCAGTAGTAGTGTAGGTTTGGTAGACTGGCTACGAAAATTGTTACCTACGTATTTAAAAAAAATAACTATTCAAATAAAAAATAAATGCTGCGATCTTGTGAGTCTAGAAACTTTTTTTCACGAATTTTTTTTTTTGGCTACCCCACACGTATGGGTACTATACATACATACATACAATACATCTACTTACCAATTTTCAACATTATAGTTCTTATAGTTTCGGTAAAAAGTGGCTGTGACATACGGACGGACAGACAGACAGACTTGACGAATCGATAAGGGTTCCGTTTTTTGCCATTTGGCTACAGAACCCTAAAAAGGAGGGGAAATAATCATAGGGCATCAAAAAATTCGTCCGCCTCGCTTACAACCTGCAACCTTGCGATTTGTTTTGTGTAACCTTCGGGTATTATTAGGGCTTGTACACAAAACTGCGATGCGATGCCGCATCGTAAAAATCTGCGAGCCCGCGCGACGCATTGCAAGAACTTGCGAATTGATTCGCATCGCGCATTCCTGCGATGTTACGTCACACTTGTTGACGCCATTTTTAGTCCGCTCTGAGACTTTCTGGAGATATGGTGACAAAATACTTAAAAGCTCTTCGAATGAAGATATGATCATTCTGAAATAATCATTTAAAAAAGTTGGGTCGGTTTTCAAAGCTTCATATTTTAGACGAAAATAGTTCCCATCATAGTAATAAATGTATGAACCCAAAATCTTCTTTGTTTCTTTTTCCTGTATCTTCTTAGCAATAACATAAGTGAGTACTTATTTTTACAATCTATGACACGACCTAGTCTAGTTTACAAAATACGTTTAGTACGGTTGACGGTCGTCGAAGGAATGGTCACCCGAACCGTGGAAGAGATATGCCTTGGCGCACGAAATCGCATCGCAGCAGTTCGTATCGCAGTTTTCTGCGTTGCGAATTCGCATCGCACCGATTCGCAGTTTTGTATACAAGCCCTTACTTATTATGTTTTCGTACGCACGTTTTTTCTGTGACAATTAAAATTATTTTTCTTTCTTTCTTTTTACAACAGCAAAAAAGGCCCAAAAGGCTGGCAGCATTGCCACGTTGTATGGCAATACTGATTCTTTGGCCAAAAGATATGTCAGCTCTCCGGCTACGTGAGGAGTCGACCGACCACATAGCGATGTTTCAAAAACTAAGTGGGCACTCGAACCCCATGGCTCTAGTCTTTCAACCCCAAACGGCTCGAATATAATTATAATAAGTCCCAATAAGATTGGAGTATTTGCACAGAAGTTTCAAATTCCTAATTTTTTTAGTTGTTGCAACTGAGCTCGTACAAACATGGTCTAAATCTGACAACTTTTATTGCCCCCTATTTCTTCATTTTTAGGGTTCCGTAGTAAACAAGGAACCCTTATAGTATCGCCATGTCTGTCTGTCTGTCTGTCCGTCCGTCCGTCTGTCCCCAGCTTAGCTCAGAGACGCTTAGTCCTAGAAAGCTGTAATTTGGCATGGGTGTACATATTAATCACGCCGAGAAATTCGTAAAATAAAACCACGAAAAACATTTTTGTTAGGGTACCTCCCTTGCACGTAAAACGGGGATGATATATTTTTTTTCTCTTCTAATACATGGTGTGGGGTATCGCTGGATAGGCCGTTTAAAAATATTGTGGGTCTGTGAAAGACATTTTTCAATTCTGAGATCCGTTTGCGTAATATTAAGCTTTAAATTGCTATTTTTTGTTAGAGTCAAGTGTCCCCCACCCCACTGCCAGCTAAATGGTTGGTTTTGGATATGTGTAAAAATTCATGGCAGTAGTATATATAACGAAATTAAAAGGAAAACTATCACAGCTAAGTAGGGTTTACAAGTTAACGAGTAATAGTCGACCAACTTTAATTTGCAGTTGAAGAATTGAACGTAACGTATATCGATGTATGGGAGAGCATGTTTTTCAACTACAATGTTAAGTTTGTTTTTGGGATAAATTCATCCTAACTACGGAACCCTTCATTGTGCGTGGTCCGACACGCACTTGGCCGGTTTTTGTAGATATAATTATAATTGTACTCTACTCGATGAGTTCTAGATAATGAGTTAATGACACACCCACATGCTAGGGCAATTTTTTTTTTTCAAAATCTAACCCTTTTTTCATATGCCCCTTAATTTGTTAATTTTATTAAATTTTTATTATTTTTTGTTATAGCGGCAATACAATTTACACAATCTGTGAAAATTTCAACTGTCTAACCTATAACGGTTCATGAGATACAGCCCGCTGACAGACAGACGGACGGACGGACAGCAGATAGGGTTCCGTTAGTCATCCTTCGTGTACGGAATCCTAAAAAGTAAATATTAAGGTTTTCCAACTCACCTCTGGATCTCTAATCATCTTGCTGACTTATGCGAAGTTGTGCCCTGAAACAATACAAATTAAGTATAACATTAATTACATACCATCCGTGATTGAGCTGTCCATGTATCACATGGAAAATCTACTTATTTGTTGTTTTTTTTCCTGATGATTGACCATGTTAATTATATGGTGATTATACAACATTATTTTTAGTATATGAGTACCTAGGTATGCGAAACCTGAATATAGTTTGTTCAGACTAAGGAACTGAATCGATTTCAATAATTTTTATACCATGTTATATTTTGTCCCAAAAATATTTAAGTGTGATGGCAAATGTTATCACCATTTAATTACTTACAATACAATCGCCGTACGGTTAGTTACCTACTGCCAAATTATTATCAATGAGCGCAAGACGACCCTGGAGGCGCGGGGGCGCCGCGCCGTTAGCATGTTTTTGTACGGACAACCCGGTAATTTAACAACCTTTTAACTTTGTGATTTTTCATGATACAGTTTTGAAATTTTGTACATAGATTCTTTACATAAAAATACTAGAGACATGTTTCGGGTTTCGCATACACTAAAACTAATATTGTAGGTGTAAACAGACGCTTAAGGCGACGATAACCGTATTTTAATGATTTTATACTGAAGATCACGTCTAAACGAGTAGTGTTAATGATTTGAAAAAAATATCACCCTTATTACAAAACAAGGTTTATCTTCAGACCCAGGTTTAAAACATGGAGCCATTACTGAATTTCGAACTTTATTCCGACTATGGTAAAGTTCCTAAACACAAAACTGACAACTTAGTACCGAACTAAGTTTTCAGTTTTGTATAAAGAACGGTATTTCAATCACTGTTACGTTCTTATTACAAAAACTGGCTCCATGGTTTAAGCCATGTTAAAATATAAATCTTGTTTTGTAATAAGACGGTAAATGTTAAATTAGAGCATTTTAACAATAACATAATATGTGAATATTTTAGATTATGTTTATATTACATAGTGAAATTAATTTGTAAAGTTATGTCTATTACTGGCTGCGAGTCCTATTACTGGCTGAACGTACGACGCGTTGCGTGAGCTCAGTACAGAACACGCAAGCTAACCACTCAAGGTCACTGGCATATATCTGAGTCTTAACAAAGGCGAGAGTCACTTGTCTTTCCCATCATTGTCATAATTTCTTTGTACTGGACCAAACCTGGAACCTTCAAGTTACTGAGATATTAAAGGTCAACAATAAAAATAATCTGCCTTATTTTTACGAAATCTAGTTTGTTTTAACTTAACTTTAAGGCGAAAGTGTCAGGGCAGCCCGCGAAATTCAAATTATCTTACTTTTTTTGCAATTTGCAGGTCAGTAACAAGTTTTTTGTTGATCTAAATATGATTCGCGGCCATAACAAATATGGCTTTAAAGCATTATAATCATTAGACTCAGCAATACAACTCTGTAAGTTCATAGAATCCGATTGAATGACTTTTTCATGAAATAGTCATCCAATAGGATTCTACGAAGAGAGTTAGTTGTATTGCTGATCATCATTTTAGCCGAAAGACGTCCACTGCTGGACACAGGCCCCCAAAAGGAAGGGGGGTTGCCATAATCACCACGCTGGCCAGGCGAGTTGGCGATCGCAATATGGTGTTAAAATGCATAGAGAACGCTGCTGCCCATTCTATAGTAAGTCCCTTAGTCGCCTTTTACGACACCCACGAGAAGAAATAGGATAGTGCTATTCTTTGCGTCCGGCACCACACGGAAAATCATTTAACCACAGTAAATCATTTGGTTTTATGAAATACTGGTTATACGTAGTACGCACACGGCACGTCTTCACATATAATTATATAATTAATATACCCATACAACATATTGTAAAACATTTCAAAAGAGTAATGATGCAGTTTCTTGCCCATTTTTCTCCATACGAAACTACCTTTTGGAAGGGGCGACTAGAATCATTCTATTTTTTTGTAAATCTTGACATTCAAAAGTGCCTTTTATGTGGCTTTATGAACTAAATAATTTGACTTTGACTACGGGCTGCTACTGAGAGGTTCCAGATGGAAAAACCACCATTATCACTTTGCAAATCAATTTAAAGACCTCTGCTCAGCAGTATTATATTTTATTCTAGGTGCATCGTCTTCACGTATAATCATATAATTAATGTACTTAAAAAAATATTGTGAAACATTTTTAAAAGAGTAACGAAACGAGTAATGATGCAGTTTCTTGCCCATTTTTCTCCATACGAAACTACCTTTTGGAAAGGGCAACTAGAATCAATTCCATTTTTTTTTAACTTTTGAGATTCAAAAGTGCCTCATAAGTGCCTATTTGAAATAAATAATTTGACTTTGACTTTGACTTTGAGTAGCACTTGCACTAGACCAACGAGGCAATTAGTCATGTGACCAATTTGTCGAAAAGGTGTAAACTAACGGATTCCGTATTAAATCACTTAGGATCTCCCTACAATGGCTTGGCCGTGTCGACCACGATGTGTATATTTTCTCTGACCCATGCTGCTGTTACGGTTAGCCACAATAATACCTATTTAGATATGGTGTTAGCCATTCATTTACCGTGAATCTAGTTAGTTACAGACTCAAGATATGCACTTTAATAGTGCATAGCTAATGTAGGGTTTCAGAAAATGGCTTGTTTTTTTTTTGTTTTTTGTTTGTTTGTAAAAGTTGACTTTTTAAGTTTTAGTAGATATTCCGTTTGTTTTTTTGTCCTTCGAGCCGTCGATTATAAATTAATGTAACTTAGTAACTATACTAATAATTTTTAGCCCAAAGAATCAGTATTGCCATCCAACGTGGCAATGCTGCCAGCCTTTTGGGCACTTTTCCCATTGACAGCGATGCGGACGAATTTTTTGATGCCCAATGAACACTTTCTCTATTTTTTTATTTTTTATTATATACTTGTACATACTATACATATTTTAGAGTTAGCTTGTGTATTTTAATTAATGATTAATTGTTATAAATAATAAATAAATAATCGTATAGTAAAAAATAAAAAAAACTATACTAATGAAATTGCTCAAAAGATGGCCAATAATGCAAGGTCAAAACTTATCTTAACTTAGAAATCAACTATTACTGGTCCAGTTGTGAAGAAGACTATACGTAGGCATCACGACCGTGTTCTACCAAGAAATGAGAACTTGTCTTCGCCGGTCAAATAATGACATTTAGAAACCGAAAGATTATCATAAATAGGTAGGTATACATAATTTAGCGTACCTAAAATAGCTAAGTAAACATAACACTATAAAGCTAAGCATTTCCTTTACAAAAAAGTCATGTGAATTCAATTTATAACTTAGTGTTTTAATGCTAGGCACGTCACGAATTACAATTTGAAGATTTATGCAAACAAAGATGACAGAAGGAATTCAAAAATAAAAATTGAAATATTTTATTTCTCATAAACCTACATGGGCACTTATGAAACGTCAGAAGCTAAGTGCACGGTCCCAATTGGTCGTTTCCTATGGAGAAGAGCTGGCAAGAAACTCCAATTCATCAGGAATTGCATGAATGACTGGAATTTACATACTTGTAGTTCAATTTACGAATTAAACTGGGATCTACTCCGAAGCGATAATCCGTACTATCGACTGAATGTTCGGCCGTTTTATAACTTCCAAATTTTCCTTTTTTTACTTTGCGTCCTTACGACTTCAAGTCACATTTTTGACTTTGGGTTATCTTTTTGACTGTGTTTTTTTTTTTGTTTTTTGCCGTGATCAGCCTTAGTTAGAAAGAAACGGCTGAACATTCGGCCGATAGTTCGGATTTATGTTCGGAGTAGATCCCTGACTCGTGAATGATGTTATAGTAATTATTCACTACATCATCATTCTCCAGCCCAATTTATTTGTGGTCGGCGTAACATGTCCATTTCTTCCATGCCATCCATATCATCTTTCACACAGTCCATCCACCATTTCTTTGGTCTTCCCCTACTCTTAAAGCCATTGAAATTCATACTCAAAACTTTCCTCACGACGTTTTACTCATTCCTCCGCATCACATGCCCATACCATGACTACCGATTTCCACAAAACTTTTCAGTCACTGGTGCCATTTTCATACTTCCTCATAGGTACTTATTTCTTATTCTATCCATTCGTGTCACACGAACCCTCTTAGCATTGTCATCTCAGCTTAGTTGTTCACTACGTAAATATATTCCACCTGTATTTCTCGAAGAAGGCAGAGTGTTTAGTAGGTAAGTAAATAAACCAACATTTCGCCAGCTATGTTTAAGCCTCATGCCCCCATGTAGGTAATAGGGGGTGAACTTTGCCACTGAGCACAATCCCAGTCTCCGGGAGAAATTCAAGATCATTGCTAAATTGCTAAATGGTTTTGGTAAAACCCAATAAAATTTTGAGCGACCGAATCGAGCCCACAGGTCTACTCCGAAGATAAATCCGAAGTATCGGCCGTTTCCTGACTACGGCTGACTATAGCAGATACGGCAAAAGAAAAAAAAAACGACGTTCAAAGAGATGAGTCAAGGTCAAAAACGTGACTTTAAGTCGGGTAAGGATTCAAAGTCAAATAAGGAAACTTTGGAAGTCAAGAAACGGCCGAATAATCAGACTATACGTCGTATTATCGCTTCGGAGTAGGCCCCTAGTTCCTGCAGTCTCGACATAGATAGCGATCGCTTTACTACTGAATTCGGTCGCAAAGCCCTAATGAGGTCCCTAGACAGTCAAAATTGTTTGACAAACACGAAAAAATCACAATCTTGTCAAGCAAATTTTGACTGTCTAGAGACCCCATTAGGACTTTGCGACCGAATTCGGTCGTATAGCGATCGCTATCTATGTCGAGACTGCAGGGCCAGGACTGGCGTTTAGCACTCGTACTTTCTTTCTAAATACGCACATAAGAACGAGACAGTGATATGTGTTTTCTTTGTCATATGCATGTATTTCAGAAAGAGAGAGTCCGACCACAATCCTCTTCACTTAGGTATTTAGAGTGTTGCCTCCACTTTTATCTACAAGTTTCTTGGTTAGGACAAGTCACGAGTTAAGGCTTCTACAGACCAGCGCGACTCGCGACGCGACACAAAGGCACCGCTGGTCGCGCGCCACGCGGGTCCTTTCAACTAGGTTCTAACTTTTATTATTTTAATCATATTTTATATTGTTTTTTTTGTAAATGTGAGGACGTTGTAGGCTTAATAGACTGTAGATCTGTAGACCATTTTCTATTTTGTTAAGTACCTGGTACTTTTGACGGGCCTACGCTGTCCTCTCATACCTATTAACACTGTTTTGAAAACATTGCAAAAGCCATTTTTTTTTAAAAGAGTAACCGTGGAGTTTCTTGCCGGCTTTTCTCTAAAGGAAACGACCAATTGGAACCGTGCACCTAGCTTTTGACGTTTCATAAGTGCCCATGTAGGCTTAGGTGAAATAAAAATCAATTTTTTTTTGTGTCACGTCGCGTGTCGCGCCAGTATGTAGAAGCCTTTCGTCAACCGGTACATTAATTGATTATGTAATTTTTTCCATAAATATTTTTTTATTACGATTATTTGTTGACATTATTACTTATTCTATGGCTCGTTGTCCCCTTAATAATGTATGTAGGTATGTAGGTAAATCACAGTAGATATTTAAATGAATGATTTTATTTAAAAAATAACCTGTTTAACATAAGAACGTCAAATTATGGGGTTGTTTTAAGTCAGAACAAGTCAAGTTCAATGTCTTCAAGACAACGTAACATTAACGGAAACAGGTCTGAGAAAGATTATTGCTCAGAAACCAGTTGTTATTATATTGTAGAGGAAATATACCATAATATTAAATACCCTGTCGGAATTCAAGAAAACGGTAAATGTTTATTTACTGCAAATAACTGTAACATTAATTAATCGAGAGCAAGAATTTTCGCAGTAACTAATTTAAGTTACCCTGGCCAAATCAGTTAGGTTATGTCGGTGTCGCGACAAGTCGCGCCAATAGGTAGAAGCCTTCATTCATATAAATACATGGAATTCAGCCCGCCGCCGCGCCGCCGCCGTACTGCCGTCCCGACCCGCACCCGTCCTGCACCCGGCTTCTGTGTGTGTTGAGCTTTAACCTCAGAATAAATGCAGCTGTTTGTTTATGTGAGTTTAAATGTTTGTAAACGCATCCACAATACTGGAGAAATTCCTAGTGTGGGGCAACGTTTTAATAAAAAAAATAAAAAAAATCTAAGCCCCTATGATATCTAACTACTATGATCATAGACAATTTTAATCATAATTTAGATATCGTTCCGTCATAGGTTCTTCAAATAAAACTGACTCGTACATCTCTGATCATATTTCTATGATAGTCTATTATAGTTCTAATGGAACCTCAAATAAGTACCTACCTATATTTTTTTGTTTTCCTAATAATCACACACACTCTAATATAATGAATGCGCTTCTTTTTGTGAACCTCAAATAATTCCTATTTTGGGGTCCTACAATTTACTGCCGCGGCTGTAGGGCTTGCCAGCCGCTACCGCGGCGTCATTCTCTCGGCTCGCATGCGGGCATAGGTCGGACATAACCTAACTGATTTGGCCAAGGTAGCTTAAATTAGTTACTGCGAAAATTCTTTCTCTCGATTAATTAATGTTACAGATATTTGCAGTAAATAAACATTTACCCTTTAAGTCCCATGTAATGTGGGCGACCCCTATTACATAGGACTTAAAGTGGGTGTACTATATGTATACGTCTGCCTAACCCTTTGGGGATTACAGGCGTGATGTTATGTATGTAAGTAGTTAAATCAAAATTGGACGATCTCGTTGATCTTGTTATGGAAAGTGCGACATGATGGCTGATTGATGAGCGTTGAGTCCTAGGTTCGGTAGGTTGGGTAAAGTGGGTTTGGGTTCGATCCCTAGGTTACATTGTGTGCATGAGTTTTCTTATTAAATACTAGCTTCTGCCCGCGACTTCGTTCGCGTGGAAGTAAAATATAAGATATCACAAAAAAAAACAGCCACATTTTTATAGAAAATGGCCTCGTTGGTCTAGTTAAGTATGAATTTTCGAACATAAATCCGAAGTACGAGAAAGAAAAAGAAAAAACGACAGTCAAAGAGATTAAGCCAAAGTCAAAACCGTGACTTTAAGTCGGGTAAGGATTCAAAGTCAAAAAGGAAACTATGGAAGTTATAAAACGGCCGAACATTCGGATTAAAGCTTCGGAGTAGACCTGGAGTCTCTATTAAAACAGGCATGATTTTATAATCTATTAGAAGTTGGACTAAAAGTTAAAACCATTCATTTTCAATTCTGTAGCCACTTGTTAGTGCCAGACCACAACACAATAGGTAGTACACACGGCTACACATCAAGCTTTACATTTCCAGTATACGCTGACCTCTCATTGTACGGAAATCCTATACAATGCGAGATCAGATTGTACTGGAAATGTATAGCTTGATGTGTAGCCGTGTGTACCAGACTTTCACTGACTCGACTTTTATAATTCTACTCAGGTGACACTTTCCATGTTTTCTTTTTACAAGAAAATATTCAAAAAAACCGGGCTAAGTGCGTGTCGTACCACGCATAATGAAAGGGACCGTAGTTGGGATGAATTTACCCCAAAAACATTTTTTTATTATGTGATGAAACTACATTTTTACGGTTTTCGGACTTTTGCCTTTACTTGTTGCTGTGAGACCTTGCTTCTTGCCAAACTTAATGTTTCTAGGTCAACGGGAAGTACCCTACATGTTTGATTTTTTGCGAGTATAAAAATATGTCGCAAAAAGGCTTCTCTACATACCAGCGCGACTTGTCGCGCGACGCGACACGGCACAAAGGCCCCGCGTGTCGCGGGACGAGCGGTGCCTTTGTGTCGCGTCGCGTCGCGCGACAAGTCGCCCCGGTATGTAGAAGCCTGAAATCGCCGTATTTTTTTATTGCGTTGACTTAGAAGCTTATTATTTTCAACTTGATACCTCCACGTGTTCCTGAGAAAGAGGGTCTTGACAGACTGACAGACAGACAGACGGACAACGAAGTGATCCTATATGGGTTCCGTTTTTTCTTTTTGAAGTACGGAACCCTAAAAATCAACTAAGATACTACCTTGCTATGATATATTGTGATCTAGTTATTCATCATCATCATCATCATCATCTTCCCTATTAGTCGTCAAAGTCAAAGTCAAATTATTTATTTCTAATAGGCACTTTTAAGGCACTTCTAAACGTCAAAATTTACAAAAAAATGGAATTGATTCTAGTCGCCCCTTCCAAAAATTAGCTTCGTATGGAGAAGAAAGGACAAGAAACTGCACCGTTACTCTTTTAAAATGTTTTACGATATTTTGTATAGGTACAGACGCCAGCAGGTCAAGTTTACCGAAACTGTAAAATTTTCCCAATCAACCTTGAACCTTAAGCTTTAACGATAAAGTTGAAAATCTTTTAAAGTAATTTTGACAGATTGTAGTAGCTTGAGGTGCTGGCGGCTGTACATTAAATAAATAAACAACATTATTTTTAGCATAATTATGCGAAACCTGAATATAGTTTGTTCAGAATAAGGAACTGAATCGATTTCAATCATTTTTACACCAAGTTATAATTTGTCCCAAAAATATTTAAGTGTGATCAAAAATCTTATCACCAAATAATTACTTACAATACAATCGGCGCGCCGTACGGTTAGGTACCTACTGCCAAATTATTATCTAAGACGACCCTGGAGGCGCGGGGGCGCCGTTAGCATGTTTTTGTACGGACAACCCGGTAACAGAACAATCTTATAACTTTGTGATTTTTCATGATACAGTTTTGAAATTCTGTACATAGATTCTTTACATAAAAATACTAGACATATGTATCAGGTTTCGCATATACTAAAACTAATATTGTATAATTATATGTGAAGACGATGCACCTAGAATAAAATTACTGTACCACAATAGGTAAAAATAATTAAGAAAAAAAAAAGATACATTAATGTGATAGATACATGGTGCTCACATAAACTCACAGCTCATGTCATGTCGGCAGTCAACCCATTTTTAGCCTTATCATCTTTCACAGCGTCCATCCATAATTTCTTTGACGCAATACCTTTAATCATCTAATTACTTATGTGGTTACTGCCGCTTCCATTGATAAAAATAACTTTTTATATTATTATATTTATTTTTCATCACGCTCACTAATGAGAGCATTAGCTCAACCCAAACCACCTTAAAACCGAATTTAACCAAATCATCTTAATCGATTTAAAATTGCCAAAATGATTAAAAATAATTATTTAAATATTTAATATTCACCTTAAATAGATCACTATTTCACAAGAACACTATCACAAAATTCACGAATAAATTAAATAAATAAATGACGCGAATAGATGCGCGCACGTGAGATGATGCGCGGTTGACAACGCGCACTGCCCGCGCACGGTTTGTTTATAAGGAGAAGAGCCGATTGGGCTGAGGGCTGATACACACTGGAGATACCTAACGTTGTAAGCCCGTGTTTATAACAAAAGGATGTTATAAGTAAGGCTGACATAATTAGATTTACTTAGGTAGGTAACTACAAGATTAGAGTAGTTGAAACCTTGTCACACTCTTCTTTAGCTTTTAAGATCAAGAAAGTCCGCAAATTCAATTTATTTTAAGAAGTTTTGAATTTTGCCTGCTACATGGAAGGAATCAACTTATAGTAGGTGATGCTAAAGTAGACTTTGGGAAGTTCACAATCTAAAATTGTCAATGCAGAAACGGAGTATTAAATAAAGTAGTATCAAGAAGCTGGGTGAGATTGTAAAGAACAGTATAAGTAAGATTCATGAAGAATTTTGTACGCACCCTGAAAAATGCAACATAGTCAAGTTGGGAGCTCAGACTGTCACGTTCCCAGAAGTACAGTAGGACGCACGTAAAACCAGTGTTAGCTGGCCGCTTATTCTATTAAAAACCGTACCACTCTAAGCCAGGTCAAGGTCAAAGTGTTACCATCAACGTTTGGTCTACTGTATCTGCCGTCGCGTCGTCTCAAAAAGCAGAAGAAAGAATGAGATGGACTGTCTGTCAGATGCTATGATTTATTCCGTTCTAATACCAACAATTAATACCACTGGTATTTGTTTCAACTCATATTTATTTTCTATTCCGAACGGATACCACTCTTTAAATAATTAAATGTAATGTGCGTACGAATACTAACAACTTGAATTTGGTACAGTCAGCTCAGTCAAAACTAGTCAAATTAAATTTGTTTTCTGATATTTTTATGTATCTTGATGATTTAACTGATTTATTTTTCAATTAAATGTCTTATTATTACATAAAAAGAATTTTATTGACTGTACCTTATTCCTTTGGACGTTCTTTGGTATTAGTTTAACCAATGTTAGCCGTTCGGAATAGAAAATAGTTTTATGAGTTGAAACAAATACCAGTGGTATTAGTTATTGGTATTAGAACGAAATAAATCATTCTAATCTAGTAAGAAAGAAAGAAGATTTTGGAGAATTATTTGTCACAAAAACACGTGCATACAAAAAGATAATAAATAACTCGAGTAACACTAACAAAATAGATCTACATTATAATCATCATTCATCTTCATCATTTCAGCCGAAAGACGTCCACTGCTGGACATAGGCCTCCCCCAAGCAAGGGGAGCTTGCCATAATCACCCGCTTGGCAGGCGAGTTAGCGAACGCAGTATTGTGTTAAAATGCATAGAGAACGCTGCTGCCCATTCTCTAGTAAGTCCCTTAGCCTTTTTTACGACAACCACGGGAAGAAATGGGGTGTTCTGTGTAATGTGGGTGGTTCTTTACGTCCGGCACCACACGGATTACATTATAATCACGAGTACAAAACAGATAGTTGGCAGCTGCTGGCACGTCTAGAATGTGACAAGGCTTCCACTCTGCATAATGCTGTGGGGGTCAGCACAGCGCTGATCTACCTATCAATCTCAATCAATCTGCCTTCTCCCAACTATGTTGCGGTCGGCTTCCAGTCTAACCGGAAGCTGCTTATGACTTGTATTTTTCATGGAGTGACTGCCTATATATGCTCAACACCCATTATTTAAATTGTTAAATAATGGGTGTTGAGCATATAATATCAAAAAATTGTCCTAGATGATTGCATCTACTATTACAATAGTATAACTATTATATATAATCTACTATAATATATAATCTACTATAATATACTATATGATCTAATATTACTGTCTCCTCCTATTTTACGGATCTAAAAATATTAACTCTGCCCTGCCTCTACATACTTGAAATTTGTAAATTTGTTCGAAAATATCCGCAATTCTATACCAAAAGAGGAGATATCCAAACAAAAATTGCACTTAGACATGAAAGCAGATTAAACATACCCACTTCACGTTTAAAAATGCACTCTTCTAGTACATTTTGTTATGTCCATTAAAATATACAATAAGCTACCGGAATATATCAAAAATAAAAATAAAAATAATATCTTTATGAATAAATTAAAACAATTTCTTATAATCCAAAGCTACTACACTATTCACGAATATTTTAGCGATAAATTTCAACAACAATAAAAACTACTTTTTACATAATACCTATAATTCATTATGAATTTTACATTGAATATAAATTTATTTTAAAACACTACAATATTGTTAATTTAAAAACGAATATGCTAAACAGTGCACAACTAATTAATAATAATAACATTCTATAAGACTTAATAAAATTCTAAATATTTATTTTATTTTATGGTAATTTATAATATTAATAATGTAAATCGTGCAATATTTACTAAAAAAATACTTTACTACAAATGATACTATTTTAATGATTCAATTTTAATTTAATATTTTTACTATTATTATTTTTTTCTTAGCAAAAAGCGCCTTCATCCTCTCTCCTATTAAAAATTAACTTTGCTGTGCCCGACAGGGTCCATAATTGATTCTATGTTTTAACATACCAACTGTTTTATGTACACATTATGGAATGCAATAAAGTATTGAGTATTGAGTAATATACAGGCCATCCCTAGTTTATGAGACAGGATTAAAATTTTCGTTTTTATAGACAATTATTTTATTTTATTTTTTTCCACTTGTGTCCATTGTTAGTTGATTAAGTCTTTCTTTGTTTGTTTTGTTTTTTTAAAAACGTTGCCCCACACTAGGAATTTCTCCTGTATTGTGGGTGCGTTTACAAACATTTAAATTCACATACACAAACAGCCAGACCCGAAACAACTACACGCTACTTGTCTTAGCATGTAACTAGTATACAACCCGTGTCTATGTATATTTTGAATCAATAAACTTATTATTTATTTATCTAGGACAATTTTTTGATATTTATGAATTCAGGTTAATAATTTTCTCCTCCTACACATAGCCACTCAAATTGCATATAAAAATCAAGATATCCAAATATATATTTCAGGTACAGTAAACCATCTCATGGACATCCACGGACGCGTAAAGGGCATTCAGTCATTTTCTTGCCCTTCATAATAAGCCTATACCTAACGTTCCCACCAAGTATGTCTACCTAGGACAAGTCATCCAGCTCGGTAGACACAACTTTGAGAAAGAAGCCGACAGAAGGATCCAGTTGGGTTGGGCGGCATTTGGGAAACTGCGTCAAGTCTTCTCGTCGCCTATCCCGCAATGTTTGAAGACTAAGGTCTTTAACCAGTGCGTCCTGCCCGTCATGACATACGGTGCCGAAACGTGGACACTGACAGTCGGGCTGGTCCACAAATTCAAGGTCGCCCAGCGCGCTATGGAGCGGGCTATGCTTGGAGTCTCTTTGAAGGATAAAATCAGGAATGAAATTATCCGGAAAAGAACCGGAGTTACCGACATAGCTTGCAGAGTAAGCAAACTGAAGTGGCAGTGGGCTGGCCATGTTTGTCGAAGGACCGATGGCCGATGGAGCAGACGAGTCCTGGAGTGGAGACCGCGTACCGGAAAGCGTAGTGTGGGACGCCCCCCAGCTAGATGGACCGACGACCTTAAGAAGATGGCTGGGTTAAACTGGATGCGGAAGGCGGAGGACAGGGTGTTGTGGCGAAGCCTGGGAGAGGCCTATGTCCAGCAGTGGACTGCGATAGGCTGAGTTGATTGATTGATAACGTTCCCACTGTTGGGAGACAGGCCTCCTCTCTCTCTCTGTGAGAGAGTGAACAAGGGTGGGTGTAATCCACCTCGCGGTCCCAGTGCGGGTTGCTAGATGTCACATGTCTTCAAATGTTTGGTTCTAGGATATGCCGGTTTCCTCACGACGTTTTCCTTTACAGTTTCAAATCAAATCAAAACAAATCAAACTTTATTTGTGAACATAGTACATAAAAGGTCTTAAAATATACATTTTCGCGAGATCTCTATGTTCTACCAATGCAATTGGTATACAAATAATTTGTTATATCATTTTAATTTGTAGGTCTAAGGATTTGGAACATGCAATAATAATAATTAGATTGATGAAGATTAATTTAAATGATTTCATAAGTCTTAAGTCAGTTACTAATATTATAATGTCAAAAAATGTCAAGCCGTTAATAAAATAAAAAAAAAATCAATGTCATAAATTATCATTTAAAATGAAATCTTCTATGGAGTAATAGGCCTTCTCTACTAGAAATAAGAATAATTTACTTTTAAATGGGCCAACATTTTCTACACTTCTTATGCATTTTTCTTTTGGAGTTTCGACAGTGAGAGTGGTGATGAAATATATTACACAATCTAAAACGCCTTCCGATTTGTGGTCGTAAGTTCGGGCCCAGGGGCTGGAGTCTCGACATAGATAGCGATCGCTTTATGACCGAATTTGTTCGCAAAGTCCTAATGCAATCTCTAAACGGTCAAAATTGCTTGCTAAGCGCGAAAGAATCACAATCTTGCAGGGGCGAAAGCACCGTATAACACGATTCCTACCGACTTCCCTTCGGAAATTCGGAACACAACCACTCTACCGTCATTGAAAAATGGCATAGTCGAAATGTTGATGGTTTAATAATGCCAAATAATAATTATCAACACACTATACCTATGTATTTAATACTTACACCGTAAAATTAAAATATTACAAAACGAATACATTACATTATTGTCTTTATATCCCAACAACAAAAGATTTTGCTCTCAAATAATTCGTATGCGTGTCCGGCTTGCCGTGAGTTCAATTTCTTCGACGTCATAACGAGTTTATTTTGTAAACAAAATGATATTTTTTTGCTCCGGCTTAGCTTTCTCATAAAATCACCCTTCGCCACTGCAATCTTGTCAAGCATTTTTGACCGTCTAGGGATTCCATTAGGACTTTGCGACCGAATTCGGTCGTAAACCGATCGCTATCTATGTCGAGACTGCAGGCCCAGGTGGCCCGAAGTTATGACCACAAATCGGAAATGGAATGAAATGAAATCGTTTATTCTGTAAATAGGATATTAGAATCACTTTTACACGTCATATAAAAAATTAAAAAAATAATCTAGATGTAGCCGACATTTCCTATCTGACTACCCCTGAGAAGAAATGGCGAAACAAAATCAGGGACCAAAGTCTCTTTTAAAAGTCCAGAGATATTCTTGGTCAGATCATGTGAGGACCATGTAGATCCGTGTCTGAAATGGTCTTTGAGGAAAGAACCACACAAATTTGAGTGGACCTGTCCAATCAGTGCAAGAATTTGTCAGTAATCGTGCAGCTCAAGTCAATGATGTTACCACTAGGCCACCACTGCTCTGGCCCCTATCCCAATTTATTTGGCCATTATGATGGGAAAATCCTAAGGAAAACTATAGGCAGTTTCATTGGGAGTCATACTGTAGAACAGCGCCTTGGACTATACGAGCCCCCATAACTCAAGCCTTGCTATATATACATTCAACCCACTTATGATAACAGAAGATTTCCCGCATTAGACATGACAGAAAAATTTAATTTGCATATTTTATTTACATAATATTCATAAAAACTTTCCTTGTTAAGGCGCAGATATCTGATTTTAGTGACTTTTAAATCTGTTAATATTTTTCTTTCTTATTTTCTGTTAATCTTTTACGCCTTAATTTATTGCAAGTAAGTTTTGCAAAAAATTTATGATAAACTAGAACGCTTATAAATCAATTCTATGTGTGAATATTTAAGTATTGTAGTAAAATACTTTATGAAATAAATTCAGGATCTATCCAATGCATAAAAAACGATATTACTTTCAAATTAAATAAGATATTTTCATGTTTTTTTTTTGTATGAACAGACAGAGAATTTTAATAACTAATAATTCTAGCTTATTTTTTTTTATCAAATATTCTCTATGAAACCAAACGGCAGCGCGGCGTACCGTGAGCAAGACGCACATTTGTATGGCAAGGTCACCGGTGATTACCCGACCCTTAATGATCTGTGTTGGATTCCAAGGTTGGATGTGCGTATAATTTTTCTTACAGACCTAAATCTGACTTTGTATCACTTGTCTGTCCCGTTCTTTGGAGATAAAAACAAGTAATTCGTAAGTAATATGTATTACTTATTTATATTATATTCCTCTGAAGACTCAACTGCCCTTTAACGCTCGTGCAGACAGGCGCGACCCGACAGCGCGACGCGACAATTTCCATGAAGTTTTTACAGACATTGTTCTACTGAACAATTTCTATGAAAACTTCATCGAAATTGTCCGACTAGAATCGTTATCTACGCGATTCGTTGCGTCGCGCCTATCTGTGGGAGCCTCTCTACGGCAAAGCAGATAGTTACCTATTGCTATTCTTATGGTAAAGTGGTATGGTTATTTTGACTAAAATACATTTTCTATGGGTTTCTATCATCATTGTAAACTTAATTTGAAACTCAAATAAAAGGACAAGTAGTGAAAAACAAAAACGGATTTCGATGAAGTGTATCACAAAGGCCCTGCAGTCTCGACATAGATAGCGATCGCTTTACAACCGAATTCGGTTGCAAAGTCCTATTGGGTTCCTTAGACAGTCAAAATTGCTTGATAAGCACGAAAAATTCACAATCTCGTCATCAATTTTGACCGTCTAGAGACCCCGTTAGGACTTTGCGATCGCTATCTATGTCGAGACTGCAGCCCCAGGTCGACCATGACCTGCGTTAGGACATAGGATACTTTCTATCCCGGTAGTACCGTCCACGTGAGTTCCAGTCTTCACGTGAGCGAAGCTGCGGGCGAAAGCTAGAATATACGCCATAGTTCACGTCAAATAGTCAGTTCAGCTCTAGCTCCGCCAAAGTTCTCGTCAAACAGTCAGTTCAGCTCTAGCTCCGCCAAAGTAAATAGCAAAGTAAGGAAGCACTCTCTTGGAACAACATATTCTTCTGTTTCATTTATCAACCAGCATCCGCCCAGTTTAGTTGTGGGTCAGCGATTCATATTATGACGGCGTAGCAAGTGGCGCCGTCTATTTTTGTTACGAAGTTACTGGAATCACCGAAAAGCTCGGATAAGAGTGACACTGGCTGCTGACAGTCACTGTAGCAGAGCGTCGCATCGATGGTTGCTAAAGGGTTGCTAAGTGTATAATCTATGGATGGTTGCGTGGCAGCGGCTTAGGGCGGCAGTCTCCTGATCACAGAGTACATTTGTATATAGGAGCTCCTGATGTCAGAAGAAATGTCAGGGGAGCCGCTGTCGTACCACGTCCACGACGAACTGCTATAGTCTGACACAATCCTAATGATATTGAAGCTGCTGAACCACTAATACGCTGACCACTTCTGGTAAAGACTATCCTGCGCCGTTATAGGGATATTATCAAATTGAAGGGATGCGTGCACGTGCACGAAACGGTGAAACTCCTTGATTTTAAGGAGTTGCTTCAAGTAGTGGTCGCTCTGTGTGTCTGGGTCAAATAACTTTGTTTTCTTTCTTATTTCATCATATTTTTCTCTGATCACCATATATTCCTTGAAAATCGACACATTCCTTCTTCTCCTTGTCGATGGTTCCATTTTCATATTTATAAATAAGCTTCGACCAGAATTCAGTCAACGCAACGTGGCAATGTGACAGCGTTTGGCATCGCAAAGGTCTTTCACGAAACTGGTGTTAGAGCAAAGAGAGCAGGACTAGAGTTGTAGCATCGTGTGTGATATGGCTCCACAGCCACGTTGTGGCTCATCGGAGTACCCCAATCTCACTAATCCTGAAATTAAGCCTTTAGCAAGCTTCTTCCTTACTGTTCTTTATAAGTTGAGCAGCATGATTGTGTTCTATAAACTGTATGACACTGTTCATTTGACAAATCGCCATGACTCCTGTCCTTCCCACTCGTGGCTCTTACTGTAATCTTGATCGAGAAATACCTGGGGGTCTACTCCGACGCGATAATCCGAAGTATCGGCCGAATGTTCGGCCGTTTCTTGATTTCCAAAGTTTCTTTTTTGACTTTGCCTTTTTTTTTCTTTCACCGTAAATTAGCCTTAGTTAGCCGTAAATGATAAATAAATGATAAATGATTTTATTTCTGTAAGTAGGTTTGTACAAACACTTTTACACGTCAATCATATTTTAAAAACTAGATGAGGTCGGCGTTTCCTATCTGACTACTCTGAGAAGAAAAGCCGAAACAAACTCAGAGGTCATAGTCTCTTTTAAAGTCCAGACATAATCTTGGTCAGATCATGTGAAGACCATGTAGATTGGTGTCTGAAATGGTCTTTTGAGGAAAGAACCACACAGGTTGAGTGGACCTGACCAGTCAGTGCACGCATTTGTCAGTAATCGTGCAGCTCTACTCAGAATTTAAGGAGCTCAACGATGCGACTATCAATACCAAAGAAAGGCCATTTGGGTAGGCCACTTATATGACTCAAACTGCCAGACCATGATTAACACTAACTGAGAATAAAAGAAAGTGAAAAAAAATATTATGCAATAACCCACATAGTCTTCACATTCACAATAATTAAAATAATATAATACTTTACAAGTAAATATTCCTGTCATTGTGTATAAAATAATAATTAAATGTCACTGTTTATAAAATAAAAAAGTTAGCAAAAACAAAAAAAAAAACAATAAAAATAAACTACCTCAATATGTACAAAAATTGGAGCAGCTCAATCCCAAGCCTTTTTGTTCTCAATATAATCTTTAACAGTATAAAAGGCTTTCTGGCACAACTTACGTTTAATGAATGATTTGAATTTATTAAGGCTTAGATCTTGAACGTGGCTTGGAAGTTTATTATAAAAGCGTATACATTGACATCGAAACGAGCCACCTATTTTCTTGAGCCTTGTTGTAGGTACAACAAATTTGTGTTTGTTCCTAGTATTTATATTATGGATATCACTGTATTTTTTAAATAATTTTATATTTTTATGGGCATATAATAGATTTTCAAAAATATACTGAGAAGGCACAGTCATTACATTAATCTCCTTAAATTTCTCTCTGAGAGAGTGTCTTGGACTTAATTTATAAATTGATCGAACAGCTCTTTTCTGCAAAACAAAGATAGTCTGAATGTCGGCAGCATTTCCCCATAACAGAATACCGTACGACATTACACTATGAAAATAGCTAAAGTACACTAAACGGGCTGTCTCTATGTCAGTTAAATTACGAATTTAATAGTAGTCAGGAAACGGCCGAACATCCGAATGTTCGGCCGTTTCCTGACTACGGCTAACCGACCTAACCGATACTTAGGATTCATCTTTGCAGTAGACCCCTACCGTCATATTACAAAACAAGATTTATATTTTGACATGGCTTAAACCATGGAGCCAGTTTTTGTAATAAGAACGTAACTGTGATTGAAATACCGTTCGTTAAACAAAACTGATAACTTAGTTCGGTACTAACTTGTCAGTTTTGTATTAGGAACTTTACCATAGACGGAATAAAGTTCGAAATTCAATAATGGCTCCATGTTTTAAACCTGGGTCTGAAGATAAACATTGTTTTGTAATAAGACGGCTAGAGCCTTGTTACCGTAACGATTGTCCACGAAATATATTTCTAGAAAATATTTTTTCTAGAATCAAGAATAAAAGCCTGCTTCACGAAATCACAACAGTTGCTAATGTAATTGATGACGAACTATCATGACTGCCGACATGAACTATTGTGTACTCATTCAACTACAGCATGATCGGACAAAATCTTATGATAATAAAACTAGAGTGAGTCAGTCACATTATATATGCATATGACCAAAAACTTTTTTTCATAAGGATGACAGTTGCGTCTTCTTCAAACTTATTATAATTCATCTGATGACGTAATTAAAAACGTAGCATGACTTTCAATGCTGGGTTTTTCGAGTTTCCCGAATTGTTTTTTGCATTCTAAACGTTTTCTCATAAATCGTAGGTCAGGTTTTCTGAAAAATACATCTGTTTGTCTGTTTACAAAGTACAAAATAGTTTATTGTCATAATTAGCATAATATTACATTTAAAGGCTTCTACATACTGGCGCGACTTTTCGCGCGACGCGACACGGCACAAAGGCCCCGCGTGTCGTGGGACGAGCGGTGCCTTTGTGTCGCGTCGCGTCGCGCGACAAGTCGCCCCGGTTTATAGAAGCCTTAAACGTGTTTGGAGCCTTCTTTTAAGCAAAACAGTGCCTGTATTAGGAGACTCCACGTTTCCATAGATTACAGTATAAATAAACTAACTATGAGTTATAAAAAATAGTGCACTATGACATTAGGGGTACCTACACTTATTATTAATAAACGATATGGGTATACAACATTAGTTTTTGTTTATACTAAACCTCTTAAGGGGTCATTGTACTCATCATTATGAACAACTTTTACTATGGGACCAAAGTTGAAATCGCGAAAAAAATATCAGCTGTTCCCTACATTTTGACGAGTTCAGCGAACTTAAATGTAGGGAACAGCTGATTTTTTTTTCGCTATTTCAAGGTTGGTCCCATAGTAAAAGTTGTTCATAATGATGAGTACAATGACCCCTTAAGAGGTTTAGTATAAACAAAAACTAATGTTGTATAATGTTGTGGTGAGGTGTGTATATGGTACGGAGTGGTGTGTTTAGTGTATGTATGATGTAGTGTGTATAGTGCATGGTGTGGTGTGGTGTGGTGTAGTGTGGATTGTAGTGAGGCAGGTGTTTTCGTGTGCTGTGTGATTGTAGTGAGGCAGGCATTTTCGTGTTTACCAAGCAAATAAACGTGTGTTTGGAGGACTTAATTTATAAGCGGTTGGAATTAACAGGCAATCGGTAGGTACGTATAGGAGTAGGTCACTTTTGTACCTATACTCCATTCGAAATAAGATTAGACATTTAAATAAATCTTTTTTACAGTCTGTTCAACCGATTTTGACTCCTATTGCGTTGATGGTATGACAAATGGCAGCTGTAATAAACACTCGGTATTGTAACCAAGTTTTTGCTTTTAATGCCACCCTTATGCCTACGGAATAGAAGTCAAAATCGGTTTAACGGGCTGTAAAAAAGTTAATTAAAATTTCTAATCTTATTTCAAATGGAGTAACGTAAGTATATTGCCTACTTACTTACTCGTACTTATTGCCTACTTACTACGGCTCGTGGTTGAATCATAACAACGGTATGGTTCGATGCCGCGATCGTTTTGTGGATGGGTGACTATCCTTTTCATATCGAGACTCCTCCGTCCCTCAGAAAGCCGTTGGTCCTGAATGTCTACGTCTTTGACAGTCGTTACGGGTTCTCAGAATGTCCGTGACTACCGCCGCCGGACCACCAACTCCAATCGCTTCCATATTTGGCAAATAATTAGTGCTCAATTGGTGCTAATTAGTGCTCGAACAACAGAATTGGTGCCTTAGTAGTTTTCGAGATAATCGACATTGAAGGTGGTCCATAGGTAGGTACTCTGAAGGTAGTCACGCTCCCTTCAGCAGGGCCACCATGAGCGCCGAAAAAGGGGGCATGCTACAGCTATTCTAAGTATACAAATAATTAGTGCCCTTAAATGTGATTAATTTCGTAATAAAAAAAGAACTGAAACATTAGTATTTACCGAGATATCAACGATGATAACTTTCGTGCGTTCGTTCAGCAGGACCACGACTTTGAATGTTGATTCCAAGTTTCAGGAGCTAGTCGCTTTCCTCAAACCTACATAGAAAATTAGTGCTCTGCGAGTTGAAATTGGTACCCAAAATACAAAATTACTACTCCAGTAGTTTACGAGATATTCCATACCATATGGTGGGGTGGCGGTAGTCACGGTGTTAAATTTTCATTTGAAGATTCCCCTATTAAAAACTCAGTGATGTCTTCCCAAATTTATACAAAAATTAGTGCTCTTAAAGAAATTATAGTGACCAAAAATTCAGATTCCCAAGTGTTGTATTATAATATAAAATAAGAGAAATTTACTTTCATTACTTTTCCATACTAAATCTCCGCGTATAACCGAACCAAATTAAGTTATCTATGGTATTGAGCTGTTACAGAAATGAAAAAAAATGTGACAACCACTCTTACCAAGGGGTAGCGAGTTACTCAGTAAATGGGTTGTGAAGGTCAGATAGGCAGTCGCTTCATGTACAATACATGGTATTCAGCTGCATCTGGTTAGACTAGAAGCTGACCCCAGCATAGTTGGGAAAAGGCGGGCAGATTGATTGCCTACTTTATTGTTTGATTGAGGTCCAGTTGAAAAGGCTGGGCAGATTGATTGCCTACTTTATTGTTTGATTGAGGTCCAGTTGAAAAGGCTGGGCAGATTGATTGCCTACTTTATTGTTTGATTGAGGTCCAGTTGAAAAGGCTGGGCAGATTGATTGCCTACTTTATTGTTAGATTGGGGTCCAGTTGAAAAGGCTAGGCAAATTGATTGCCTACTTTATTGTTTGATTGAGGTCCAGTTGAAAACCATCGTCAGGCACTAGTTATCTGGCCATATTTGCTGAACTAGGCCTTTTTGGCGCAGCCGTGAGGCACACTTACCCGGTAATTTCTTACGTCGCATTTTACACTAGGTATTTACTTTTTTTTATTTTATTTTTTTTACCTGCTGTACTTATTAAATTAAATTAAATTAAATATTTGTTTATTCATGGCAACTAGGCCCAATTGTTAGTAACATGTTCTTAAAAACTATTATTAGTAAACAAACACAGAAACAAAAGAAAAATAAAATAGATACTTAATTAATTTAGCTGTGGGGTCTTCTGACCAGCACCTCCACAGCGTGCGACAACCAAGGTGCGTCGTACTTTTCTATCAACATACTTAGGATGCTGTTAGAACTAGACCGCGCTCTTAACAAGATGGAATTTGTTTTTTTGCGCATTATGGCGTAAAAATCATCGGTATGCGCAAAAGCGAACATACTTATATTATATTGTGTGCCTTTAGTCTGTGCTAAATACATGTAATTTCTTTGTTACTTAAATCTACATCATCATTTTCATAATTTCAACCGAAAGACGTCCACTGCTGGACATAGGCCTCCCCAAAAGGAGGTGGGAGTTGGGATAATCGCTCCGCTTGGTAGACGGGTCGGCGATCGCAGTATGGTGTTAAAATGCATAGAGAACGCTGCTGTGTATTTTCTAGTAAATCCCTTAGTCGCCTTTTACGACACCCACGGGAAGAAATAGGATGGTTATTATTATTATTATTTTAAAAAACGTTGCCCCACACTAGGAATTTCTTCTGTATTGTGGGTGCGTTTACAAACATTTAAAACTCACACACCCATACCCGGAACAACTACTTGTACGGCATACAAATATTTGTTCCGTGCGGGAATCGAACGCGCGACACGGAGTGCAGCAGTCAATCGCTTAACCACTGCGCCAACCGTGCCGTCGAACGTCGGTTCTATTCTTTCCGTGCGGCACCACACGGAGCCTACATGTGAGACCTATATTCCCATGTATCTGTCTGTATCACTACAGCGTTATGACCTAAAGCGATTGTCGAATAAATAAAAGTATACAGAGCGTGTAATTACTTGCTGTTTACATGAAGCCGTAGTACAATAATATTATAGAACCTAGTAACGTATATTTCGTTTGACAATATTGTGTCCGAGGCCGTGTCATCACAGTTCTATATTACAGCGCGGTAATTGTGTAACACACTATCAGTAGGTAGCAATGGGTTTCATTTTGACAAAATCAAAATCATGATCACGTACTTATTTTATTTCACTTAAAAAAACCTACGGCTTAGTCCCATCTCATCCCCTATGCGATTATACCTACAAAAATTTCCCATCTCTTCCCCCTGCCATAAATCACTCAACGGTACAGTCGAAAATAAACTCAAGCAGTGAAATTAATATATATTAAAAATTAACAAATAAAATATTCTTGGTTTTAGTTTTAACAAGAAATAAAAAATATATAATCTCCATACATTCACAATAATTAACATATCACAGGAACCATCATTATATAATAAATAATTCACGAATATTTATTATTATTGAAAAATATTCTAACAAGAATAAAAAATATACTCGTACTGACGAACATATAACCTCGAACATATAACCTCCTTTTTGGAAGTCGGTAAAAATAAGATTAGGTCATGCTCTAAGAAAACTTCATTTTGTACTACAATAAAATAAATATTATAATGGTTCCTTTTTGGAAGTCGGTAAAAATAAGATTAGGTCATGCTCTAATAAAACTTGATTTTGTACTACAATAAAATAAATATTAAAATGGTTACATAATTTACAAATTTTCTCAAATGTAATGTTATTTTTATTCTCGCCAAGGCTGTGGTAAACCCAAGTAACATCAACATTATATTTAGATTTAGTAAAAAACATTAGTTACATTAATTTACTTACATAAATACAATTGTTACTTTGTGGTTTAGTCTTTACAGATAAATAAAATTGAAGTGTCTGTTTGTAATGTCAAAATAACAGCTTTTGATTAAACGCTTATGAAAAGTTATACGATAGGTACTTATAACAAAAAAACTTTTTTTTTTCTCTGTCTGTCTGTTTGTTTCGGCTAATCTCCGAAACGGCTTCACCGATGTTGACGGAACATTCTTTGGCAAATAGTTGATGTTATAAGCAGTAACTTAGACTACTTTTTTTTTGAAAAAGCTACGCGGGTGAAGCCGCGGGCAGAAGCTAGTCTCCAATACGTTCAACAATATTTTTTAGTTAAGTATCTAAATTCTAAACTACTGAAATCAATGGACCTTAATTTTGTGTGACAATGTTTTTTTATTTATATAACGAACAACTCTTGTCTAAGGATCGGTAACTTTTATCTGATGAAATATGTCGGTATGACATTTATTTTGAATAAGAAGAAGAAAGAAGAATAAGCAAGAAGAAAGAAAAAAGAAAAAGAACAAAGAACAAAGGTAGAGAGAGAGAGGAGTTGAGAGTTTTAAGAATTTGAATTTGAATTTTCTACAAGTTCAAATTAAATTAACTAGCAAAACTCTGCAGACTTGATGGGTAAATAAAATAAAAAAAAACGATTTGATGTTTTTTTGGGGGTCAACGCCTGCTGGTTGTGTTGTTACTTGATGTATGAAAGTGAAAGTTGAGAAAATTTGTTATCTTTTGTTTTATCGTGTTAAGGCATCGATACCAATCACGTCTGTGAAGTTTCGCTAACTTATTTAATTTGTCCCTGTATAGGTACAAAAGCATCCCAATGATAAGTATCGAAATTTTTTATTCTTCAGATTAAAGTTATCTGCAGATTGAAAAATCGGCCCTAAATGTAGCAAAATTATTTCGATCTTTGGTAAGTACATACCTTTATTTTGGTCCCCAGACTAATTTTTGAACATTAATTTGTGTCTATAGGAAGTTGGGGCTGATCCTTATACGTAGTGGTTTTTAATTAAGGACACGGTTAATAATATGCAGGCTACGACCATCTGAAAAAAAATAAAAAATATATAAAATTTGTCACGGAAGTCGTCACATGATATCGATCTAATTTAATGTTATAATATTCAGGCCAACAACACGACATTTAAACATAAAATTGAGTTTATGTTTGAATGAAAAAATTCTATCGCTAGACGTCATAAAATAATTTTAGTTGCAATAGAAACTGAACTATACGCGATTAAGTTAAAGTTTTTAATCCCAAAGCATGAAGTTTAACTCGTCTCGTCGGCTTTAGTATATTGTTCTGTATTAGGTACATCTACCTACTATTATTATGATTTTCCAAATGTCATTCAATAAATCATAACACACTTATTATGGATTTCCCAAGATTAATTTCGTTCCTTATTTCTAATTTTATCGCTTATCCTATGGTTATTTCCTAGTTTTTACGACTCATCAGATCTTAGGAAGCAATAATTATTGTACATGTAACTGCCAATTTCCATTGGGTTCTAATAAAGATGGATTACTGCACGCTAGACTATAAAAACAGATATTTTCACATAAAAACACAGAGCGATTACAAAGCAAAGCATCCGTTTTCCTTAACCACGATTGAGAGACCTTTAGACCTTGAACTAGTGCTAGGTACACACCCCGGGGCTTTGACCGCTAGGTGATTTGCTGGCGCTTTCAAAATCACATGTCTCACATTGACATCACTACCTACCGGTAAATCGTCTGTAGCCATGGCGATGAAAGACGTTGCGTGTATACCTAGCATAGGCCGCAGCAGATATTCAGTACGACTTTGTTAAAGACTTAAATCATTTTCAATACACTTCCTCGAAAACTGGTTCATATCACACTACGATTAGGTTCACAATGCAATGTATTTCACACGCGTGCGATTTTTTATGTTCCAACACGTGTGCGGGAATAAAAATTGCCACAGATAACTTATACTTAGTCCGAATTGGTTCAATGCCTCTATTCACACCGTCTCGCGCCAGAGAGGGTCCTCTCTATTCGGCGGTAATTTTTTTTTAATCTCGTCAAAGATGCGTCTTTACGGCGTTAATATTTTTGGAATATTTAAATAATGTTTATAAATAGAATACCATGATTATTACAATAAAAAAATCGTTTATGAACAAATTATAACATTTATTTGTGTTCTAAATTCATAAATAATTATTTGAATTTTCTACGAATGGGCAAATATCTTCAACTTTCTGACTAACTGACCGACTCTTTGACAATTCAAAAGTGCCTGTAATTGGTTTAATTGAAATATAGCTTTGAGTTTTGAGTCTGAGTTTGAACAAAATTAATTAAAATCTTTTCAATTTTCAGGGAATCACACGGAACAACTCCATTTAATTTCCGTCATACTTTTGTATACACACGGAAGCGAGACAACCCACAAAAATATATAGGTTCACAATACAAGACCATTACTAATGACTGTCACGGATATCATGGCGTATCACCGTGGATGTTGTACCCAGAATGTAGTGTTAAAATGCTGTGTCATTTCTACATTTTCAACTAGGTATTGATTGATTTTCCTCTGTTATTTGAATGAAAATTTCATGGGTTAGGTTCATTGATTTATCTCTATAACATTATTTTTAGTAAGTATATGCGAAACCCGAAACGTGTCTATTATTTTTATGTAAAGAATGTATGTACAAAATTTCAAAACTGTATCATGAAAAATCACAAAGTTATAAGGTGTTGAATGTTACCGGGTTGTCCGTACAAAAACATGCTAACGGCGCCCCCGCGCCTCCAGGATTGTCTTGCGCTCATTGATAATAATTTGGCAGTAGGTACCTAACCGTACACCGATTGTATTATAAGTAGTTAAATGGTGATAACATCTTCCATCACACTTAAATATTTTTGGGATAAAATATAACATGGTGTAAAAATTATTGAAATCGATTCAGTTCATTATTCTGACTGAACAAACTATATTCAGGTTTCGCAAAAATAATGTTGTATATTGTACGATTTCCTAGAAAAGCGCTGGCCGCTATAGTGCCCGCAATTGTTTGCATGTGTTATGGGTACTGCGTCAAAAGGATGTGCAGCAGAGCATGTAGTTCCTTACGTCCAGATTTGTCTGGAAATGTTCGGCTTTTAAGACTGGAAGCCGACCCCAACATAGCTGGGAAAGGGCCAAGCAGATTGATTGTACGGCTTTTTGGCCCCCCGTCCAGGCATAACAACATGACCAAGTATATGCATGAATATGAGACAACAGAAGAACGACTGATCAGAGAAGGCACACGTAGACAAGACATTAAACGTTACAAAGTACAGCCTAATTTGAATATTGTGAAGCACAGTCCCAGATATCAATCGGTTATATTATTTAATAAGTTACCTTTAGATATAAAAAGCGCTATCTACTAAAGCTGTTTTAAAAATCATCTTAAACATTCCCTTTCCCATAACGATATTCCTTTACATGTTGTTGTTGTTGATGTTGTGATTGTTGTGATATTTAACGTGTTTTCCGTATGTAATTTAATTTAATTTTTTTTATACCATGTAATTTCAGATACAATTTATTGTTCATGAATAAATGACTTATGACTTATGGTCTGGTTTTTCCATTTGTCCGAACTGTTCGAATATACCGTTTTTTTTAATTGAAAGTATGCTTAAAAAAAATTTATCGACATTTCTGCCGAAAGACGTCCAGGTCATAGTCCTCCCCCAACGGGGGGGGGGAGTTGCCAATAATCGCCACGCTTGGCAGGCGGGTTGTTGATCGCAGTATGGTGTTAAAATGCGTAAAGAACGCTGCTGTCCCTTAGTCGCCTTTTACGGCACCCACGGGAAGAATTAGGGTGGTGTTATTATTTACGTCCGGCACCACAAGGAACTCGTCCTCTTGTTTGCTAAACCTGCTAGTAGGAGAACAACACTTGAGAAGTGCAAACATAAAGTGCAGTTAGTTCGGCACTTCTCCGCTCTTATCCGCTCCAGTGGGCAGGCAGCTTTATAACAAAAAACTGCTCACCTATTCGTCTCTACCAAGTAATTACTGATATCATGATTTTTTAAAGCTAATTCTAGTGAGTCAGACCAGGCGGATTCTTCGTACAAAAGGGGTCTATTTTTAAGTGTAAGAGGTGCAATACTTTCCGTATGTTTTGATGATGTCATGCATCACCTGTTGAAGTGATATCCTGTTAATTATCACCATGTAACATCATAAAGAAAGAAAGAAAGAAAAAGCATTTGTTGTGAGTCGCACAGATAACAAATAAAAATAAAACACACTCATACAAACAGAACAAAACTAAAAATAAACAATGTAAAAATAAAATCAGAAAGTCCTGTACGAGGCCAAAAGGCCCGTACAGCCTTATCATCATCATGAAACATGCGGGAAACAACTGTATCATGCCTAACAGCGATTGTGCTCAAAATTAACACCTTGTGTGAATAAATATGTATATTATATATTATGTAAATTATTCAACATTCTTACGTAATATAGCCTTGAACCAAGCCGACGAAAACTTGTAACTGTTAAGTTCAAGTTCAATTTAATAAAGCTTACAAAAAAGACTACAAAAAGCGTATTGTTGATTTTTAAATATCGATCTCCAATATCGATTCTGCGTGTACCTATTTGTGTTCAATATACAAAAAAGAGACGTGACTCGAATCGATTTGCATTCGAATAGTTTTCCAAATTATTTTACGGTGCTACTATTGGTTTCTGAGCGATTAGAAATACAGGGACCGTACAACCCTGGTTAAGAGTTAAGCCTTTCGAAGTGGTAACCCATGAATGGGTTACCTTTATCATGATGTAACCCATTGAATGGTTATTGAAACCCAGTGAAAGGGTTACATGATAACCCATTCAATGGGTTCTATACCTACTTGAAACCCAGTGACATGAAAAAATCATAACATTACAAGTTATTTCGATACTCGCCCAGCACGCGTAGCATGACCAATTCTATCTTTATTCTACCCAGGGACCATTTTGGTTACCATTTTAGAAAAACCCAATCGAAAACATTTGAATGGGTAACCAAAGTGGTCCCTTAGAATAGAAGCTTCATGACAGAGTTTTAAAATAAAAACTGTCAAACTTCTAAATAGGCCCGGGAAAAAAAAACCTTTAAATTAGCAATGGTGGAAGATAAGCACAACATGATACCGATTTCAAACAATTTCAAGTCAAAAATAATGATGTATTTTTAAGAATAAAATAATGATGTCTTAAAAGAAAATGTTCGCAATTTTATATGTTCGAGAAACCCTAGTAACTTTAAAGTCAATGTCTTCAAATTACGGTAACATTTGCTCGAAGCAAAAGAATTCCTGTCGCGAGCTGTAACGGTAAAAGTATTGTTGGACGCCGCACGTAAAATAAAACATTTTACATCTTAACGTTGTTATTTGAGAGAAAGTTAATATTTCTCTTCTGAAGTATTGGGATTGGGAACTTTAAAAATTATCGTAAATAAAATACAATGAAGTTATTTTATTGGTGCACATTTAGGCGCGGCGGGTATACGTATACGCTCAACGGGTGAAAATATTTCTCCCCAGAAATAAACATTTTGGGATGATTTCCGAAGCCGTGAAAGCCCTTTAAAAACCTTCAGTACCTGTTTTTCGTAAATTGAACAATGTGCCCCTATTTTCGAGGATGACTACGATTTATCTACTTATATCTTAGTAAGATACTGTGTACAAAGTAAAAATACAGGTTATTAATCTGTTTTAGTCTAATTTAGAATGGCTAATCATTTTCCAGGCGACTAATAACTTAAAGGGCGACTAACTATTTGCTACTAAAATAATAACTTGGCAGCGATTCAATATAATTTTTAGGCTAATTGTTTTTCAGGCGACTAACAGCCAACTAAACACTAAACGCGTAATAACTTTAGAAAACAAATTGTTTGTGGAAGGTATATGATACTGTTATTGAATCATTTGGGTTACGTTAGGTTAGAACAGTGACCATTCGCCTCTATTGTTGGTAAATTCAGTTACCAAAACAAAAAATCGATGCCAGTTTAAATTAAAACAAAGCTATCAACTGATTATTAAGCTGCTACTTTCCACTTAAAATTATACTTCGCTGTAGCTGCCAACCTATTATTTTTGCTACCGGCTTTAATTATTTTTTAATCCCATATTCAGATTAATTTGTCGCCGCGTTAAATACATGACGTTAGAATTATGTGGTGGAGAGAATAAAAGAGTGTATTCCCGTTGTGCCCGTTTGCCATATGCCCGTCACGGGGACAGCGGGACGTGATTCAATTTATTTCCCGTTGTGCCCTTATCGTACGAAATAAACCTTTTTTAAATCGAAACAGCTAGGTTAGGTTAGGTTAGAACTGTGACCACACAACGCACGAGCCGAGCGAGCGAAGCGACCGGTGCCGCTACAGCGGCCGGCGAGTGCCAGAAACATATTTTTGAATGTAATACCAAACCACGGGGACAACGGGAAGTATTTTTAAATATTTAATTGAAGTACCGCTGTCCCCGTAGGACGGGGACACGGCGTACGGGGACAACGGGAATACACGAATAAAAGTTAAGCGAAGCCCTGACCCGCATTAATAACACATGATGACAAGACCAATATCAACTTGTTTTTAGGGTGCCGTAGTCAACAAGGAAATCAAGGGAATCACGCCGACAAAGTGGTAAAATACAATATTGAAAAAAAAATGTTTTAGGGCTTCCCTACCTTACACGTAAAATGGGGATGATACTTTTTTTTCTTATCTATCCTATGTTGTGGGATATCGTTGGATAGGCCATTATATAGGCAGCAAAAATGTTGATGGTCTGTAATAACAATTTTTCGATTCAGGGATCCGTTTGCATAATATTTTTGTTAGAGTCAAGTGTTTGTGTGTGTGCCTAAATTGTGGGTTTTGGTTATGTGAAATAAATCATGGCAGTAGTTAGTTAGTAAGGTAGGAACAGAACAGGATGAAAAAAAAACAGCAGGGTAATTGCGTAATGCACTTATAATGTCGATTGTCGATTTATTCTTCGTTCGTCCTGAAGTTTTGTCCCATAACACTATTGAAGTTGCGCTTCGTCCCAAAATAACTGACTGTACCTTTAATGTACTTGACATTAAAGGTACAGTCAACAAAAAACAAATTATATACTTTTTTGTAATTTTTGAAACAATCTGGTAGTGGTAGTGGACGTCTTTCGGCTGAATTAATGATGATGATAAATAAGTAAATAACGCAATGAATGTTGTTGAGCTGGTCAAAATGAAACCCATAGTACTGATAAATAAATAAAAAAGTCTTTATTCTACCATAATTTTGAAAGAACAATTTGAGCATAATAATTATTTTCACACACACTACACATATTATTATTATTTTTTATAATTGTAAATAATAACACATTTCATTATGATTTATATTATTATTTATTATTTGCGTTAAATTCATGTAAATAATTGTAAAATATAGTTTAAAATATTTATAAAGGATTTACAAAAAATATTATTAATATTGGCATGCACGTGGTATTATTTATTTATGGAAGTCGCCTCTGCGGCGTAGGCCTCCCCCAACTTTCTCCATTTTTCTCTATCTCTAGCTTGTCTCCTCCAGTCTGGTCCACTTCTTTCATTAAATATATCTTCCCAGCGCTTCCGCGGCCTTCCTCGTTTTCTCTTTGCATCTCTAGGTACCCACTCTATAATTTTCTTTGTCCATCTTTCGTTTTCCATTCTACAGATGTGGCCCGCTCATTTCCATTTCCGACTTCTTATTCCCTCTACAACGTCAGTTATTTTAGTTTCCCTCCTAATTTCCTCATTCGTAATTCTATCGGACAATTTAATACCCAACATGTACTGATAGTGTGTCCGTAATTACCCCGCAGTAGATACTTATGGAAGCAAATTCTAACCGCCTTATTACAAAACAATATTTATATTTATTACAAAAGCTATGTCAGGCCTTTGTAATAAGAACGTTACAGTGATTGAAATACCGTTTTTTATACAAAACTGAAAACTTAGTTCGGTACTAAGTTGTCACTTTTGTGTTTAGGAACTTTACCGTAGTCGGAATAAAGTTCGAAATTCAATAATAGCTCCATGTTTTAAACCTGGGTCTGAAGATAAACCTTGTTTTATAATAAGGGGGTTAGTACCTAGTAGGATTACTATCTTATTTTTTTTTGTTCCCGGTGTGTAAAATCCTCATGAATGTCCTCCGCCATGGGGCGGGCGCAAACTCAAACTCAAAGCATTTATTTCAATTCAACCAGTTACAGGCACTTTTGAATTGTCAAAGAGTCAGTCAGTTAGTCAGAGTGTTGAAGCTTTTTGCCCATTCCAAAACGTAGATCTATATGGAGAAGAACCGGCAAGAAACTCCAAGGACACTCTTATAAATCAAGATATTACAAAATCCTGGGTACATTATTCTTGTCGCTTCTATATGTGAGAACAATGTAAAAAAATAAATTATTTAAAAACAATTTAAAATATAAGATTAAAAGATTACAAATAAGCCCTGGCAGCTATGAGATGACCAGTCTCAACTGACGGCGCCCGTTCACGAACATGACACGAGGATCAGCACCACCCAGCACAACCATTTTGTAGGGAACCGAATGATCCAACATACGCGCCACCATCAGCGAGACATTTAAGGCGACGATAACCGACTTTTGATGATTTTATACTGAAGATCACGTCTAAACGAGTAGTGATAATGATTTGAAAAAAATATATTTTAAGTTAGAGCATTTTTTCAATAACTTAGTATGTGAATATTTTAAATAATGTTTAATACTACATAGTGAAATTAATTTGTAAAGTTATGTCTAACGCGGATAAAAAACTGAGAATGGCGCAAAATCTACGATGCGTATTTTTCTGAAACCTACAGCAATTTATAGATAATTTAATTATTGATCATTTAGTATATGCGTTATATTAAAATACCTATTGGTTTCTGTATAATAAATTAATAATGCGTCAAATTGGGGACAGCGCTCCTTGATGGGCGAGTCCTATTACTGGCTGAACGTACGACACGTTGCGTGAGCTCAGTACAGAACACGCAAGCTAACCACTAAAGGTCGCTGGCACATATCTCCGTCTTAAGTGAGCATGACACAGAAGGGATCTGTCAGACTCTTACTGACTAAAAACCACCCCAGTGTTCCCTTCCCACACTTGCACCGGGGATCATGGGATCATATGCGACTTCCGCGACCTCCGGCTGAGTAGGATTACTACCTAATCTAACTTAATGCATTTTATTTGTAGTTTTTATTAGCCAAGTAATACAAACAACTCACCTAATCCGTCTATTTCATTCAGTCGGACAAAGACTCATTAAGTAACGTTATGACACGTAACGAACATGCCTTCATTTGTTATTCAAATTGCACGGAGGTTTGGACAAAAACTGTGATAACATATCTATAACTAGGGTCACCATCTCTTCTGCATCAATTAAGAGGAATTCATGTGGATGGCATCCACCAATCCGCACTGGACCCGCGTGGTGGTTTACAACAGCCCACTCGCTCTCACAGAGAGGAGGCCTGTGTCCCAGCCGTGGGAATGTTATAGGCTGATAATGTAATGTGGATGGCGCTTATTCCATACTGGATAATTATTTTTCAATACACTTCCTCGAAAACTGGATCACTACGATTAGGTTCACAATGCAATGTATTGCACACGCGTGCGATTTTTTATTTTCCAACACGTGTGCGGGAATAAAAATTGCCACAGATAACTTAAACCTATACTTAGTCCAAATTGGTGCAATGCCTCTATTCACCGTCTCGCGCCAGAGACTGTCCTCTCTATTCGGAGGTGTTTTTTTTTAATGGCTTTAATATTTTTGGAATATTTAAATAATGTTTATAAATAGAATACCATGATTATTACAATAAAAAAAAAAGTTTATGAACAAATTAATTAACATTTATTTGTGTTCTTAACTCGAAAATATTTGAATTTTCTATTTTTCATATTAGGCTATATAACGGCTTTATACTTTTGCTTATCCTTCAACCTGGCGAAAGCAAAGCACGGAAAAAAAAGAAAATGAAATCATAGTTTCCTAATAATTCATGACAAAAATATTTTTCGTTATTTTATTTTATTTCTCCAAAAGTGTATTGAAAAACGTCGTTTGATACTCGTGGACATTTGTTATTGGAGTTCTCGGCTCAAAAACAACCTCGCCTACGGCTCGGATGTTAATTCCGCCTCGAATGCAATAACAAACATTCTCCACTTTTATCAAAATGTACTATTTTTACTAAAATCAATTCAAAATAAAAGATTACAAAATTACAATTAATAAGCCCTGGCAGTTTGACCATTAAAAATTGACGGCGCCCGTTCACGAACATGACGCGTGGATCAGCACCATCCAGTTCAACCATTGTGTAGGGAACCGAGTGATACAACACACGCGCCATCAGCGAGACATTGAATGAATAAAATAAATTAAAGGAAGAGGTAAACTATGGTATGAAATATGAGACAAACTGTAGTATAGTACAAACTTAAAGCTTCTTTGAAGTTTTAATTTAAAACAGGAATATAATTAACACTTTCTCAAAGCAGCCCGGAGTTTGGATTTGTGCCCGGTTGATGGCAATAGGCTCTTAACATAACTGGAAAAAAGTGGGTGTACTAAAATAGCATCTCTGCTTATCCCTTCGGGGAATATAGGCGTCATGTTATGTTCATTCATCATCACTATCATTTCAGCCGAAAGACGTCCATTGCTGGACATAAGCCTCCCCCAAAGGGAGGGTTTGCCATAATCGCCACGCTTGGCAGGCGGGTTGGCGATCGCAGTATGGTGTTAAAATGCATAGAGAACGCTGCTGCCCATTCTATAGTAAGTCCCTTAGTCGCCTTTTACGACACCCACGGGAAGAAATCGGATGGTGCTATTCTTTACGTCCGGCACCACATAGACCGTGTTATGTAAATAATACATAAATAAGTCGTATTTCCAAACATAGTTAATCTGGACTGTTCCCCTAATGTGGTTACCCTACTCACATTTTATACATGTTTCGCTTGATTCACAAGTTTTTAAATTGTAGCTAGGTAGTAGGTACAACTCGTTAAATGTGGTCTTAAAGACATCTAACCAAAACTAGATGCAATTTGTTAAAACCACAACTTCCTTGACTAGAATTTAAGGTAAGTAAAGACTTTACGAAAATCTTCAAGGTCGGCACCACTAACTTAATATACAAATCACGACCCAGGATACAATACCTTCACCTCCTTCTACAAAACAGTAATGCTCGCGAAGGAGGATGAGGAACGCGCGAGGGAGAGGCGAGGAACGCGCGAGGGAGAAGCAAGGTTCGCGCCCTCGCGCCCCTAGTCGCCGCGGGAGACGGCCCGGGTGGTGGCGTTAGTCCGCGGGAGTCACATACTGATTCCCGGCCACGCTTCTGTTCTGTCCTATTTATAATGTCGTTGTGTTGTTTGCCCTCGCCTGAAATAATGATGATAATGACGCATGACTTATCTCTACGGGCCATACAATTACAATCAACAATCGTGACGAAAATACTAGTATTACGATTAATTATGAACATCTTCCGCGAAGAAAAAATAAATCTAATTATCTCATTTGTTTTTGTTGTATTTATTTGCACAGTTATTTAGTTAGTCCTTCATTTTTTACCCTTTTATTTATGAGCGTTGCTTAATTAAAGTTAAGTAATCATATGTGACTGTTTAACCATACATTATTGACGTTTAAACTTCTCTAAAGAATTTAATTTTGATTTAACGTATTATTATACAATATCTAACTAAAACTATTAACAAACTAAAATGATTATTCGGTTTTGGACAGATTCCGGTTTCGGCAGATTCTTGTTACGGCAGATTCTTTCTTTGGCAGTTTCTTGATAAGACAGTTATTTTACAGTCATCTACAGAAGTATAATGTAATGAATATAATTCAGAAGTGTGCATTGATTGGAAAACTATTTGTTGCGATTAGAAGGTCCTAAACACGACCTGAAGGCCAATTCTTGTACCTAAAAACGTTCAAATTCAAGTCGCAATCTCATGCCAGCAACAATCAAATTTCAAAAATGTAGGCAAGTATAACATTTTTGAGACTGAGATGAGATCGCGAACGTTGTTAAAAATACGGGAATTGCCCCTCTGATCTGATGCCTAAGGTTTTTAGTTTGAAATTGACTTTAAATATACCATTACATAAATTGTATGGTTTATGTTGGTCATGTTACTACTGCCGTAAAACGAATCTGCAAAAAAAATTAATCTGCCGTAACAAGATTCTGTCCAAACCAGAATCTGTCCTAAGCCGAAAAATCCAACCAAAATATGGCGTCGAAATATTCCTCCGCATCGCTGTCGACTGGTATCTAATGTACCCAAGAGACTGGCGGCATTGCCACATTGTATGGCAATGCTTAGCCTCTGGCCAAGGTAAAAGCCAATCCTTGGGTCACGGGAAGTGTCAACCAGCCTATTGGATATTTCGTTGAACAAACCATGAGCACTCGGACCCCAACGTCTCTTAACTTGGAGCAAAGTTTATAAATAACCCCTTTAATTTAGTATCTTGTGTAAATAGTTCGTTGTGTAATAATTGTATACAATAAGCATTTTAATGTTAATGATAGAAATATTATCTCATCTAACATTACGTCTTAGAGCTGGTTGTTTGATTACACCAATACGGTACTGCAAAAAGCTGGGAAAACCACACAAGTTTTCTCTTTCATTGGAATAACCACCGCGACTGATCGTGATACTCTTGTAAACATATCTATATATCATGAGGAAAAATCTGATGTATCATCGTATTTAAAGTGAAGAGTACCTTTAAGTGATGCATTGATAACACATTTTTATCTTCCATCGATATTGAATCGCACATCCAAGATATCTTACGATTTCGATCTTCTTTTTTCTTCATACATACATACATAAACTCACGCCTTCTTCCCATAGGGGTAGGCAGAAACTATAGAACGTCAACTGCTACGCTCCTACATACTCCTTTTACTTCACCTTCGTTCTCCGTTCGTTTTTTCTTTATTGAGTTTCAAAATTAAAAAAGTCATCAAATCCATTTTGTTTTTTTACATGACGTGCTTAGATATCGATACATAGCACGTCTGCGGAGTTCCGGTGGCTAATCAATTTGATCCAGTAAAATTAAATTAAATAAAACTTATGTATTAAAAAAAAAAATCGGTCCGCAATTGACGGAGAAATTGGTGAACATAAACAAAACAAAAAACAAACATACAGACAAACATATAACCTCCTCCTTTTTGGAAGTCGGTTAAGAAGTTATTCCACACAGCTATTATATAATATTTCTGCTGTTTTTATTGCAATGATCTTACAACTGCACATTGCAATCGAGTACACTTTCGGAGTCCAGCGACAAAAGTGAAATCAACCTGTTTTCATTCTGAAACAGGTCTCCGGGTAACTGTTTCTTTGGTCCTTGTTTATTGAACGATTTTTTCGAATTGCTATAGCAGCAAGCCATTGTTTGATAGCCGGTTTTGAGGCATTCCCTTGATTATCTATTCAAATGTAAAATACCTGTTAAGAAGTTGGTCTAATCAACAGGTATTGAGGTATTCTGAGGATCTGTGAAATCCGGACATTAGTCCCAAACCCATGGACACTATCAGAAAACCTTGCATTTTTCCCCTTAACAAACGAGTTCAGTACCCAAGAATTATTTTAAAAATGTCATGTCCCTAGTATCTTCATCCCTCGTATCGGTTCGAATGACCATATCAACCATTCCGTGGAGTAAATATAATATTTATTACACCATTCAGCAATCCTGAATGGCCAGGATGAGCCGGACGTACATTTATGGATTGTCACTCAAGGAGGCTCTTTTGAATACGTGGGTTAATGCATTACCTAAGTATTTTTTTTTCTGGCAAACGCAAAGTGAATCACTTTTAACACCAATGACATTATACCCATATTAAAATCACTAATTCGCACAAAAAAGCTAATTTCAAATCGCTCGCCGATCTGATCTGACATTTGAATGCCCCCTCTTAGAATGTACTTAAGTGCATCGCCAGAGACATCATTGTAAGCCCAGATTAGATACGATCCTACCTAAAGGTATTAGCCAGATTGTGGTTTATCCAGAAAATTAGATCACTGTTAAGGTATTTTAGAGGCAAGGCATAAAAAGTAAAGGTAAGACCTCTGATATAGATGCAGAGATAATATTCCTAAATTAACTGTGTAGAATGTATACATTTTTGTTACCGTAAGATTGTGTCACACTTTAAAAAAAAATGTGAACTGTTACAATATTCATTTTCGGTAGTTTATAATATTCGTTTATATAATTATCAATGTCAAATCGTCAAATTGTGAACGAACCTGCACTTATCGACAGTGTTAATCTGTCCGATTTTAACACCCGTACAATGGTTAACCGTCTCTGATTGGTAGGTCTTGGTGGTAGTCGAATTGGTCGCAGTAACTAAGCTCCCAGTCGCATGCAAGTTTGATACCAGTTCACGATTTGTCGAATCATTCCACTTTGCCCCACCGAGCCCACTGGTACAATTTAACGCATTATTGTTCATAGTTTATAATATCCATGTCCGACAAATTGAATCATTCCACTTTGCCCCACCGAGCCGCCCCACTGGTGGGGCAAAGTGGAATGCCTTAAATTTTGCAGTGGAGTCTGCCCCACTCTTCGATTTAGTGGGGCAGATTCTACTACTCTAAAATCTTAATGGATTCTTAGGCCTAAGCCTTAGAATAAAAGTATCTTCAAAAATAATTGCTTGGAAATTTTTATTTCCTACCTACTAGCTACCGGCCCCGGCTTCGCACTTCGGGTGTGAAGAAAATGAGATCAAATCTTCCCTTTACAGTACGACCATGTAATGAAATTAAATTACATTTTATAATTACAAAACTTAAAAAAAAATTGTACTTTTATTCTAAGGTGCCAACAACCCTAGTGGGGCATAATCCAACAAGATTTTAGAGTAGTGGAATCTGCCCCAATAAATCGAAGTAGTGGGGCAGACTCCACTGCAAAAATTTTAGGCATTCCACTTTGCCCCACCACCAGTGGGGCGGTTCGGTGGGGCAAAGTGGAATGATTCAATTTGTCGGACATGGATAGATTATAAACTACGAACAATAATGCGTTAAAATTGTAAATGGTTTGTTGCAGTTCACAATTTCTCGATAGTCTATAATCTCGCTCGATAATATATAAAACTAACGATGTTCATAGTGATACTGTGACGGATTCACCAAAACTAGAGGAGGCCTTTACACAAGACGGGTTCAAACCAAGAAAAACAAAAAACGCATTGTTTTGTAAAACTGATAACGGTGCAATCCAATTAATGAGTTTTAGATTAGAGTAGTTGTACAATTATTGTTTGGTTTTTAAATTAAAATGGTATTTTCTCAATATGCTTGGAAATTCGAGCATTATTTTGACAACGTTCTTCGAGATAAATCGAAATTGCTGTACTCGTACTGGCCAAATACATGCGAGCAGCGGCCACCAAAAGTTGTATGAAAATCCATGTGTCGTGGTTTAGCGGCCAAATAAATTACATAGTAAACTCATATCTATCGTGTAATTTAAAAATAGAACAATCTGTTACTCTGAAACAATGGCAACCGAGGAGGTAACGTATTAAAGGATTTATTTAAATTTCGAACTGGCTTAAAAATAGAAAGCTGTTTATTGCAAAAAAAAAACAAATATACACATAGGCGTGTGAAAAATTGTCGTTGTTCGTCATTGAATCTGGAATTTATAAATAATTTACTTTGTTTGAATTTCCGCGCATTATTTGAGAAAAGCACTATACGACCCTTGGCCGCAACCAGGCATTGATGGACTCACGTATGAGTGCTCGTCCCACATTTTCACGTTCGTCCATCAATGCCCCTGTTGTAGACCGCTGCAGTAATGTATAAATAAATTTAAATCTTGTATAAAACGCACACTATGTAGCCAAGCATATTATAAGTTGGGGGATTACATTGCTGACAAAAATGCTTGGCTTAACGCTGGTCCTGCTCCACAAGGGCGCATAAACTAATTGAATAGCATTCAAAACTATTGTTGGAGCTGCTGAAGATTGTAAATACTATCTTTATATTGTATAAATTCAATGCCATGGCGGCTGAGAGTGTCATGCTCACTAAAATGTCTAGCTGATGGTGGCGTATGTGTTGGATCATTAAGTTCCCTTCAAAATGGTTGAGCTAAATGGTGCTGATCCATGCGTCATGTTCGTGAACGGGCGCCGTCAGTAGGGACTGGTCATTTCTTAGCTGCCACGGCTTATTATGCTTAGTATTTTAGTTGTTTTTTATATTTTTATTGCGGACGGTTTTAACGTGCACGTCTTTCTACATTATTCTCACATGTATAATTTCAACATAAATTATGTAACCAATACTATGTAACAATATTTTGATTTAAAACGGGCAAGAAACTCCACGGACACTCCATGGAGTTTCTTGCCCGTTCTTCTCCATAGGAACCTACTACGCTTTGGAATGGGCAACTAGCTTCATCTCTCTGACAATTCAAAAGTGCCTGTAATAGGTTTATTTGAAATAAATGCTGAGTTTGAGTTTGAGTTTGTAGTATTATATTGTATTTATAAATACCTATACCTACAGCGGGGTAATTGCGTAATAGGTGTCATTTTGACAGTTCAACAACATTAATTGCGTTATTTACGATATTGAGCAGATGAATTTTTCGAACATATGAAGCAATGGATTAGCAATATCAAAATCATTCAGATTGTGATTGATAGTTTATTACTGGACGCTCGTAAAGGAGATCATTCGTAACTCAATTAATTACGATGTCTTGATGTGTCAGAGCAGTGGACTGTATTATTATTTCTATCATCACCCACACATTCATTAAGACTCAGATATATGCCAGTGACCTTGAGTGGTTAGCTCGCGTGTTCTGTACTGAGCTCACGCAATGCGTCGTACGTTCAGCCAGTAATAGGACTCGCCCATCAAGGAGCGCTGTCCCCAATTTGACATATTTTTTTTTTAAGTATACACAAAACAAAAGGTATTTTAATAAAACGCGTATACTAAAAGATCAATAATTAAATTATCTTTAAATTGGGGAAGGTTTCAGAAAAATACGCTTGGAAGATTTTGCGCCATTCTCAGTTTTTTATCCGCGTTAGACAAAATTTCACAAATTAATTTCATTATTTAATATAAGCATAATCTAAAATATTCAGTTATTAAGTTATTGAAAAAATGCTCTAATTTAACATATTTTTTTTTCTAATCATTAGTTTAACACTACTCGTTTACACGTGATCTTCAGTACCTATAATAATCATTAAAAGTCGGTTATCGTCTCCGTAAGGCTCTCACTAGTACCTACAGAATCGGAGATGAGTTGAAGTAGGATAGGCAATTAACCTTAATAAATATCGATTGATAACATTATCAAACTAGTTTTTTAATGTCAATAATAATCTATGGCAGTCGTTAGTACCGTGTTTCATTTATTTTGTGCACATTATGCAACACACGATAACAGTTTCCATACATTTTCTTTCGTCTTTAAACATGGTACCGTGTGGTGCCAGACGTAAAGAATAGCACCACCCTATTAGAGTAACCGTGGAGTTTCTTGCCGGCTCTTCTCCACAGGAAACGACCAATTGGAACCGTGCACCTAGCTTCTGACGTGTCATAAGCAGGGACCATTTTGGTTACCCATTGAAAGGGTTTTTGATAGGGTTTTTCTAAGCGATTAAACAAAAACCCATACGATATGGGTAACCCTTATGAACGGCTTAAATTAAATTTTGGTAACCCATCGAAAGGGTTTTCGATAAAAACCCATACGGTGTGGGTAACCCTTTTGAACGGCTTAATTTAAGCCATTCAAAATTACCCACACCGTATGGATTTTTGATTAACTGCTTAGAAAAACCCTATCTAAAACCCTTTCCATTGAAAGGGTTTTTCTAAAATAGTAATCAAATTGGTCCCTGGGTAGAACAGAGATAGAGTTGGTCAAGCTACGCGTGCTGGGCGGATATCGAAATAACATAATATTATGATTTTTTCATGTTACCGGGTTTCAAGTAGGTATAGATCCCATTGAATAGGTTATCATTTAACCCTTTCACTGGGTTTCAAGTATAAAACCCATTCAATGGGTTATCATGTAACCCTTTCAATGGGTTTCTAGTAAAAAACCCTTTCAATGGGTTACATCATGATAAAGGTCACCCATTGAATGGGTTACCCCTTCGAAAGCCTTAACCGGGGTTGTACGGTCCCTGGTCATAAGTGCCCATGTAGGTTTATGTGAAATAAAATATTATTATGATTTTTATTTTTGATTTTTCAAAATGAAACCCATTGCTACTGATCGTGTGTTACACAATTACCTCACTGTACAAAGAACTGTGATGACACGGCCTCGGACACAAAATTTTCAAATGAAATACGTTACTAGGTTCTATATTATTATTGTACTGCGGCTTCATGTAAACAGCAAGTAATTACGCGCTCTGTTTACTTTTTTTTATTCGACAATCGCTTTAGGTCATAACGCTATTGTGATACAGATACATAGGAATTATCGGTCTCACATGTAGGCTCCGTATGGTGCCGAACGAAAGAATAGCACCATCCTATTTCTACCCGTGGGTGTCGTAAAAGGCGACGAAGAGACTTACTAGGGAATGGGCAGCAGCGTTCTCTAAACATTTTAACACCATACTGCGATTACAGCCGAAAGACATCCACTGCTGGACATGACCAAAAGGGGGAGCGGTTGCCATAATCGCCACGCTTGGCTGGCAGGTTGGCGATCGCAGTATGGTGTTAAAATGCATAGAGAACGCTGCTGCCCATTCTCTAGTAAGTCCCTTAGTCGCCTTTTACGACACCCACGGGAAGAAATGGGATGGTGCTATACTTTACGTCCGGCACCAAACGGACAACTATCTGTTGTTACATTATCTAACTCTTCTGCTTCGTTTTTCAGCAGTACAGTCTGTCAAAGACCTTTCCAGAGTAATATTTTGTGCAGTGCTCTGTGCCACCTGGTTCAAGCGGGAGAGTTTTAGTCGACCGATACTTTCATAGGTACCGTTTACAAGGGACTTTAGTCCGATTTTAAATCAGTTGGTTTACGCATTCCAATGATTGCTGGACTGACCAAACTATCCTGACCGGACTAAAAAAGTAAAAACTCCTTGTTGCACTCTGGCCAAGTCTGTATGGTACCAGTCTATAGAATACATGTATTATACAGGGTGTTAAAGTAACTGCGTGCCATATCTGGGTAGGTTCAGTATCGATAAAGAAACCCAGGAAAACGAAAACAAAAAAAAACAAACAATAAATTTAATTAAACAAAAATAAATAAAAATAAGTCTCTTCGTACTTTAACGGGCTTAGGACCATCAAATAAAATAATTTTAATTCTAAACGGTTGCTATTTTAAGTTGTAGGTACACACGGCTACAAATCAAGCTATACAAATCCAGTTTACGCTGATCTCGCGCTGTACGGAAATCATATACAATACGAGACCAGCTTATACTGGAAATGTATAGCTTGATGAGTTGCCGTCTGTACTAAATTAGGTTGATCTTGCAATTTTGTTTTTTATTTGAATTTTTTTCTTAGGTTCCTTTATCGATACTGAAACTACCCTTAAGCTATGGCACGCAGTTACTTTAACACCCTGTATAGAATCGTTAACGTAACTCAGGTGTAGTTTACACCGGTGACCTACTAAACATGTGGGTGACACCGCCAGTGAGAACGGTGGCAGTGTAACCGACACCTAAAACCCAGATAATAGACAGCCACTTAGATATTATATTCTAATATTACAGGTATTTAGGCTAGCGGCTAGACAGACTCATGGATTTGTCCTTTATGTCATTCGCTCTTTAGATTATGCGGGCAAGTGTGTTATTAGGGCAAATAATGTGAATCATGCCATGGGAAAGGCCACCTTATCTTTACGTATTAGAGTGAACCTGCCAAGATTATTTTCAAATAGATACTAACTGCAGATCTTCCTGCACATCACAAATAATTAGGAGTCGAGTTAGGCGGTAGCATGTTGTCTTCTTCGTCTATCTCAGTAGTCAGGCGATCGGATCATCGTTTTTAGGGTCCCGATCTGAAAGGAAAAACGGAACAAATAAGATAATCTTTTTGTCCATCCGACACAGAGGTTTTTCTCAAGATCTAAGCGATTTTGAATTTGAATTTTGTCATAATGATATCGAGACGTCATATCGTCAGTGAAGTTCTAACAGTACGAAAGTCAAAAATGGCTACTTTACAGGAGAGTGAAAAAACTGTATGAAATTAATGTAACTTACGCTTAAAGCCATATTGTGTTTAATTATTAATACAAATGAACTCTGTGGTGATTTGAACCCATGAAAATTAAATCGAAATCACAACATCGGAGCATTTGATGCACGACGAAAAAAAACTGAGATACGTAGTGTAACTATTTTTCAAATAACGCGTTCTATTGGTCAGGTTACCGTGTTTTGATTGGTCGATACGATGCTCGCCATTATGCTTTATCCAATGACATTCAAATCTCAAGACACTCATAAAATGACTTACGCACTGTTAGAACTTCAGCGACGATATCCCACATCATCATAATCAGCCTATAATGTTCCCACTGCTGGGACACAGGCCTCATCTCTGTGAGAGGGAGTGGGCTGTAATCCACCACGCGAGCCCAATGCGGGTTGGTAGATGTCACATGTCTTTGAATTTTTGGTTCTAGGACATGCCGGTTTCCTCACGATGTTTTCCTTCACCGTTTTGAGAGCAGTGGTGATGAAATTATTTACACAAAGTTAAGCGCCTGACTGGGTTCGAACTTATGACCTACAACCCGTAAGTCACGGCCGTCACCACTGCCATCTGGGCCACCACTACCGCTATATATCCCATATACCATTCTTCTTCTTCGCTACACTCTTGACAGAGCGGTCGTGGTCATAATGAATTATGTCCAACCGCAGGTGAATTCGGGACTTCGACGGATAATCGATAAATATACAGGGTGGAAGGGACATCGATGCAAATCTCACGGCCGTTACCACTGGGCCACCTGGGCCACCACTACCGCCATAATATCCCACATACCATTCTTCTTCTTCGCTACACTCTCGACAGAGCGGTCGTGGTCATAATGAATTATGTCCAACCGCAGGTTAATTCGGGACTTCCGACGAATAATAATCGATAAATATGAGGTATATCTATCTATATATATTTTCAAAATATCCATCCAGCGGGAGACTGGTGCCTAAGCTAGGCTGTAAGGCCTGTATTTCAGGACACCAGGTCTCCACCCCTTCGGAAACGGCTACCTTTATTTAGGATTATGCACTCGAACACGGATGCGGTAAGTTATATAAAAACTGATTTCACTATTGATTATTACTTATTCTAGGGTTAGTAAATGTGTGTGTGTGTGTGTGTTTATGCATGTGTATGGTGTGAAGTGTGTGTGGTGTGTGTGTGCGTGGTGTATGTGGGTGTGTGTGCGTGGTGTATGTCGGTGTGTGTGCGTGGTGTGTGTTTATATGTGTGCGTGTGTGTGGGCGAGTGTGTAAGGGAAGGTGAAGGGCTGAATGCACAGAATGGTGATTATATGTAAATATATAATTATAAAACCTATATAGTTTGGACACTTTAGTAAGTATGTTTGGTCAAAAATGAAAAAATGAAAAAAAATAAAAAAATTACAAACATGCAAGTTATACCGTGGTAGCTAGAAGTTTTTCCGTAACTTTATAACTTAATTCCTGGAGTCAGCTCCTAACCTTCATTTTGCACTTAGTTTTAGTAAGATCATAAATCGAGAGCGTTCTATTTATTTTATTGTAGAGAAAGCGACCAAGGTAACAAAATAAACGCTTGGAGAACATAGTAGTAAGTCGTTTACCATGGCGATCTACTGGGTCAAACGTCTTTTACTTCGTGGCAGCGAGGAGTTATAGGTAAGGAGTCCATGCTGTTTTAGGGCCATTTGAAGAACAAACAACTGACGTACAGTTAAGACTTTAGTGTCTTTATATAAGAGAGCTGTGGGATATTGAAAAGGTAGAAAATTAGATACCTTCAGAATAGCTCTCTGCGCTCTTTCCAATTGTATGATTGTGTATTTAGGTGCGCCGCCCCAAGACGTTATACAGTAGGTTAATAAGGACTGGGCGAGGGCAAAGTAGTTTGATTTCATCAGCCTGACGTCAGCCACATGTCTTAGGGTCTTAAAGACGAATATTAGTTTACGCAACCTATTGCTGAGGGTGTTGATGTGTTCACGAAATGTCAAGTTGCAATCTATTGTAATTCCCAGGTACTTTACACTATTTGCTTTTTGTAGGCGGGTGCAGTCACATGTGTTGTCATTTTGGTTAGAGCAGGAGTGGGCAGATAAAGAATATAACGGAGTTGTTTGAGTTGTGTGTGTGTAGGACCTTAGAGAAAAGGCAATGTACAATGTACATTATGAACAATTTTTGCTATGGGACCAAACCTGAAATTGCGAAAAAAATATCAGCTGTTCCCTACATTTTGACGAGTTATGAGAACATAAATGTAGGGAACAGCAGATTTTTTTTTCGCGATTTCAGGTTTGTTCCCATAGTAAAAGTTGTTCTTATCGATGAGTACAATGACCTCTTAAAAGATTTCGTGGATGAATAGATACACCTTATATATGATCATCTCTTTTTAGCCATTAGCTATTTTCATAGCGAGTCAATAGTAATATTGATATTGATCAAACTCAAACAAAAAAAAAACTCAAACTCAAAGCGTTTATTTCAAATAAACCAATTACAGGCACTAATTGTCAAGGGGCCGGTCAGTCAGAGAGATGAGGCTAGTTACCCATTCCTAAACGTAGTAGGTTCCTATGGAGAAGAACGGGCAAGAAACTCCACGGACACTCTTTTAAATCTCGTATTTTGATCTCGTTGGTCTAGTGGTCGCAATCGCTACTGTTGACCATGAGGTCCTGAGTTCGATTTCCAGGTCGTGCAAAAAAGCTATTGGGTTTTTTCATCTGGAATTTATCAGTAGCAGCCCGGAGTCTCGATTTCTGCCTGATTGATTGCAATTAGGCTCGCCCCCTATTACATGGACTTAATCATAACTGGCGAAATGTGGATGTACACACGGCTACACATCAAGCTATACAGTTCCAATATAAGCTGACCTCTCATTGTACGGAAATGCTATACAATGCGAGATCAGCCTAAACAGGATTGGTATAGCTTGATATGTAGCCGTGTGTACTATTAGGTACTCCCACATTTCACGTGATGTTATGATAAGTAATCAAGTTAAAGACCCATTATGATGACAAATAAAGGATATTCGACGGAAACAAGCAAGTTGATAAGGATTCAACGTTCAACTAAACTACTTATTTATAAATAAAAAATGAAAGTGCACTCGTTGCAAGAATGAGGCTATTTTCTATACAGGGTGTTAAAGAAACTGCGAGCCATAGCGTAGGGGTAGGTTCAGTATGGATAAAGGAAACCAGGAAAAAAAAAACGAAAAGATTATTGCAAGTTGATTGCAAGATTAACCTTATTTAGTACACACGGCTACACATCAAGCTATACATTTCCAGTATATATGTTGACCTCGCACTGTACGGAAATCCTATACAATGCGAGATCAGCGTAAACTGGAAATGTATAGCTTGATGTTTAGCCGTGTGTAGCTACTAACTTAAAATAGCAATCGTTTCAAATCAATCAAAATCAAAAATATTTTAATTTCACATAAGCCTACATGGACACTTATGAAACATCAGAATCAGTTTAGAATCAAAATTATTTTATTTATAAAATAATCAAAATAAAAACATAAACAAATTATTACAGGATCAATTTTTACATATTAATTTATTACCTACTAACTTAAAATAGCAATCGTTAGTAGGTACTAAATCAGGTTGACGTTGCAATATTTTTTTAAAGTTTTTATTTTTATTTATATTTTGTTCGATTTTTTTATTTTTCCAGTGTCCTTTTATCGATACTGAACCTACCCCTAAGCTATGGCACGCAGTTTCTTTAACACCCTGTATTCTTCACCCTCCTTTAAAATAATCTAGGTTTATGGAAGTCGCATTCATGAACATGACCGAAATTGATGATGATCACTACGTTTGCTAACTTTACCATCACCAGTTCAGTAGGCCTTTTTTTTTTGTTTGGGTAATTATCAAATAACTTTTCCCGCTCTGGCCGGAGCTGGGCATGTCAGACTTTTACTGACTAAAACCCACTCTTGTTCCTTCAGTTGCCTGTGTGCCAGGGCCACGATATCCCTTTCGGACAAACCTGCAACCCTGGCAGGCATCGGCCCTAACGCGGACCCCGTCAGTTTGTGCTGACCTCTCTTTAAGGCGCGCGTGGAACACAACGCGCCGTCGACCCTTTTTTTTTCAACTGTTTCCTGCACCCTATTTGCGTAACACACTATCAATCAGAATCTGAATGATTTTGACGAATATTGCTAATCCATTGCTTCATATGTTCGAAAAAACAACGTAACTAACGTAATGAATGTTGTTGAACTGTCAAAATAAAACCAACTGCTACTGATAGTGTGTTAAGGCTCGTACAGACTGGTACATTATTTTTTAAATTATTTTAATTAAAAATATTAATAATTAGATATTGACGAAGAAGGGTATTTTTAGTGCACGGAGCCTTAATTAAAGAAATGCCAGTTCTTAATAAAAATTGATACTTGGAATGGACTAAGGTGTTTATGGTTTATTTTCTAACACCAGAAAGATAACATAATTTTCCCAAATCTTTTCCGGATGCTAGAGACTTTTGGACCACTGTATCTTACGGTCTTGCTTTTAAAAATGTGGTCTATGTTGATTATTTTTGTTTAATCTGTTAAAATCTCTAAACCTGGGGGTCTACTCAGAAGCGTTAATCCGAACTATCGGCCGAATGTTCGGCCGTTTTATAACATCCATAGTTTCCTTTTTTGACTTTGAATCCTTATCCGACTTAGTCACATTTTTGGGTTTAGCTTATCTCTTTGACGGTCGTTTTTTTTTTTCGCCGTCGTCAGCCATAGTTAGCGGTAGTCAAGCAACGGCCGATACTTCGGATTTATGTTCGGAGTAGAGACCCCCTGACTTGATTTCCATGCGTCGTTTTCGGGTCCCCCATAGCACAGCATCATACTGAGTGGAAGGCTTCTTGTCACGGCATGAGTTGTCGACTATTATTTATGTTCTGTGTTCATCTAGGTATAAATCTGTTTTGTTTAATTTTATGTTTTTTATTTGAGTCCGTTTGGTGCCGGACGTAAAGAATATCTAGCACCATCCCATTTCTTCCCGTGGGTGTCGTAAAAGGCGACTAAGGGACTTACTAGGGAATGGGCAGCAGCGTTCTCTATGCATTTTAATACCATACTGCGATCGCCAACCCGCCTGCCAAGCGTGGCGATTATGGCAAACTCCCCCCTTTAGGGGAGGCCTATGTCCAGCAGTGGACGTCTTTCGGCTGAAATGATGATGAGGATGACGTGTTTCTGTGGCAAATAAATCTATTTTTCTTTTCTGTTTAGAATAATATTACACTATAATAATCATTTGCTTATAAATTAATTTAATTATGCGACTGTGGATGTCAGAAGAGTAAAAGCTACGCTCCGAGAGTTCTCTTGCAGATTGTCAAAAAAATTAATACATTGAAAAGAGGTGAAATTAAAATTTTTATGATAGTAGATTTATACATAAAAAAATCAAGATCAAAAGTCATTTATTCAAACTAGACTGAGAATTAGCACTTTTCGAACATCAAAAATTACATGAGACAGTCCTCCAAAAACGCCCTTCCTTCACCACTTCCTAGTGCTTTAGCTGGGAAGAAGTGGCGCAACAAACTCCCCAGCAGCACAGCTGTGTAGTCGACATTTCCTATCTGACTACCCCTGAGAAGAAATGGCGAAACAAACTCAGGGGTCAAACTATCTTTTAAAGTCCAGACGTAATCTTGGTCCGATCTTGTGAGGAACATGTGGATCCGTGTCTGAAATGGTCTTTTGAGGAAAGAACCACACAAATTTGAGTGGACCTATCCAATCAGTACAAGCATTTGTTAGTAATCGTGCAGCTCAACTATTTTAGCAGGCGCTCTATCGTGGCGCCGATTCATAACAACTTAGCAATGTTTTGCCGCTCAAAAGCAACAACAACTCAAACTACAGGCGGTTATTTCAATAATATAATAATTTCAATAATATATATATACAGTTCTTACGTCAGGTGTCTAGTTCAATAGGCACATAGCTAAAACTGCTTCACTGCCACGCCCTTTCGGAAAGCTATTCAAAGTTACATAAGACTAAACGTAACTCTATCAGATAGGCGGCCAGCAATGCGGGGAAACTTACTGCATAGGAAATATCTTATAGATAATCTTGTAACTTTGAAGAGACGTGTTAGCAGTTTGTCGTGTGACGCAAAACAATTGAGTCATGTTCTAGCGACAATATCTCTTTAACTGAGGACGTTTCGAGAACTGAGACTGTTTTCGAACTTAACAGCATTATTTATTAAAAATCATCGAACACAATGAAATGACTACGACAATAAAATAATTATAAATAACTAGCTGCACCCCGCCGTTTTATCCGCATGTGTCTCGATCCCGTAAGAATATCGGGATAAAATGTATTCTATGTCCTAATCCAGGTAATAGTCTACACATGTACCAAATTTCATTCAAATCCGTTTAGCCGTTTTAGCGTGAAAGCGTACCAAACAAACAAACGCACTTTCGCATTTTCAAACTCAAACTCAAAGCATTTATTTCAAGTACGGCACTTACGACGGCACGAACGGCACGACGGCAGGACGGCACGGTTGGCGCAGTTAGTTAAGCGATTGACTTCTGCGCTGCGTGTCGCGGGTTCGATTCCCGCACGGAACAAATATTTGTATGACCTACAAGTAGTTGTTCAGGGTCTAGCTGTTTGTGTATGTGAATTTAAATGTTTGTAAACGCACCCACGATACAGGAGAAATTAATAGTGTGGGGCAAAAAAAACTATTTACAGGCACTTTTGAATTGTCAAAAAGTCGGTCAGTTACAAAACGAAGCAAGTTGCCCATTCCAAATAGTAGTTTCCTATGGAGAAGGACGGGCAAGAAACTCCACGGACACTCTTTTAAATTGAAATATTGATACCAAGTATTGTTTACATCATTCATATTGAAATTATACATGTGAGAACGATGCAAAACGTCAGAAGCGTCCGTGATAAAAAGATAAAAAAAAACAATTCAAAACTAAAATAATAAAAAATAAGCCGTGGCAGCTAAGAGATGACCAGTCCCAACTGACAGCGCCCGTTCACGAACACGACGCATGGATCAGCACCATTCAGCTCAACTATTTTGAAGGGAGCTAAATGATCCAACACACACGCCACCATCAGCGAGACATCTGAGTGAGCATGACATACTCTCAGCCGCCAGGGCACATTCAGTCAATGAAAGACATATTACCCGGAAAATGGTAGCTCTATTGTACATAGTCCTACTCACACCTGTGATATGCAATTATATAATACAAAGGAGATTGAGTATACACAATGAAAAGATAGTCTTACAATCTTCAGCAGCTCCAACAATATTTTCAAATGTTAATCAATTAGTTGTGGTTGTGGAGCTGGACCAGCATTGAGCCAAGCATTTCTACCAGCGATGTAATACCCCAACCTAAAATATATACCTGCTTGCATAGTGTGCATTTATAGTATTAGTTAGGATAATTAGGACTTACCTAGTTTTTAGTCCCTCTCGTTCTTCCATTACAGAGCACTCTATACGGTGGATCCGCAGTGGTAGTCCACGAAATTCAAATTGTCTTTTTTTTGGGTGGGAAGTTATCAAATATTTTCTCCCGCTCTGGGCGGAGCGGGAGGGCGTGTCAGACTCTTGTTGACTAAACTCCACCCGTTTCCTTTTGTAGCCTGTGTACCAGGGCCACGATATCCCTTTCAGACAAACTCGCAATCCTGGCAGGATTACGAGTGATCCTACCAGACCCCGTCAATTTAGGCTGACATCTCTGAGGCGCGCGTGGAACACAATGCGCCGTCGACCAGGGCCTGGTCCTTATCGGACGGCGAGCTACCCATACCCATCGCTCACCGTCCGCAAACCTGCGCCTATGGTGGCCGGGAATCGGCCTGCGACTCCCGACGCCCAAGGCGTCTCCTGCGGCGAAATTCAATTTGTCTTACGTTTTTTAACTGACTTCCAAAAAGGAGGAGGTTCTCAATTCGGCTGTATGTTTTTTTTTTATTTTTTTTTATTTGTATGTTTGTTATGCGATTACTCCGTCAATTATGAACCGATTTTGAAAATTCTTTTTTTGTTTGAAAGGGTATACTCCCGAGGTGGTCCCATTGCCACCAAATCAGAATCTGATGAGGGGATCTCATGGAAATCGAGGGAAACCCTCAAATTTTATATCCAAATTATAGTAACTCGTGCATTTGCTCTCCGAAAGCACCATTTGGTGAAGTGGAACTGATGATGGAGACCACAGATGGCCACCGGAACAATATAATAATGAGTACCTATTTAACGGGTTGCGATTAAGCAATTTATGCTCGTCACTATGCATACGGTGAGTGGCAGTTCTCCTGGTTCTTACCAGGAGAACTCCTCAACAATCAACGTCCCGGCATCGGGAAAAGCAATATTATGTAAAAGGTGATAAGCAGTTAACATTAGGCTATTGTAACTTAGATAAATTCAAAACTGACCCACTAAAATGTGAAAAATAAAAAACTTTTTACAAAAAAATAATAACCGACTACCAAAAATAACACTACAAAGTGAAAAATGACTTTAATTTTGGAAGTCGGTGGCAAAAAACTCAAATACAAATCCAAAGACACCGAATTCCAAAATTAAAGTTATTTTTCACTTTGTAGTGTTATTTTTGGTAGTCGGTTATTATTTTTTGTAAAATGTTTTTACAATTTGCAAATTGCCAAAAACGTAAGAAAATTTGAATGTCGCGGGCTATAGTTGCGGATCCCCCTTAGGTTGCCTTCACAAGCATAATTATAAGCAAAAACGAAAGTATATACTTTTCCAGTTTACGATAGGAACCATGTTTGAAGGGATATACTTAGTTCAGGATCGCTAAACGCCCATAAACAATGACATGAATATTTTTTTTACTTAGAATAGAATAAAATAGAATAGAATACTCTTTATTATGTACACCATAAAAGTTACAGATATAAATGTTTAAATTTTACATAGGGTCACACAATTTACGGTCTTATCGCTAAAAGCGATCTTTTACAGACAACCTTTGGATGGATTAAAGGGAGCAGGCGAGACAATACTGCAGGTAGTCAGTGGTGTAATAAATACATACATACACAAAGCATACACTTATCTAATAAATATATACAATAATACACATGAAACAAGAGCAGGGAACTGTATTATGTAATGATGATGTTTAAGGAGAGAGGAAGTGTTTTTTTACCTGAATCTTAAAAGTAAACAAAGATTGAGCACGCCTTACCGACACGGGCAAGGCATTCCATAACTGCACTGCTTGAACTTACTATTATACTTACTTAGTATTATGTTATTTTAATTATTGTGAATGTGAGGACTCTCGCAGTTAGTTTTAATGATTGTTTGGTGGTTTGAGTATGCGGCCTACCCAGATGTCCTTTCTTTGGTATTGTTCGTCGAATCGTTGAGCTCCTTAAGTTCTGAGTTGAGCTGCACGATAACTGAAAAATGCGTGCACTGACTGGACAGGTCCACTCAAATCTGTGTAGTGCTTTCCTCGAAAGAGCATTTCAGATACCAATCTACTTGGTCCTCAAATGATCTGACCAAGATTATATCTGGACTTTAAAAGAGACCGTGACCTCTGAGTTTGTTTAGACCTTTATTTTCAGAGTAGTCAGATAGTCAGTAAACGCCGACCTCATCTAGTTTTTAAAATATGATTGACGTGTAAAAGTGTTTGTACAAACCTACTTACAGAACTAAAATAATTTATCATAGAAAATAACTTTTCACAAAAAAATTATAACCGACTACCAAAAATAACACTACAAAGTGAAAAATAACTTTAATTTCGGAAGTCGGTGTCTTTGGATCTGTATTTGAGTTTTTTGCCACCGACTTCCGAAATTAAAGTTATTTTTCACTTTGTAGTGTTATTTTTGGTAGTCGGTTATTATTTTTTTGTAAAAAGTTTTTTATTTTTCACTTTTTAGTGGGTCAGTTTTGAATTTATCTAAGTTACAATAGCCTAATGTTAACTGCTTATCACCTTTTACAAAATATTGCTTTTCCCGATGCCGGGACGTTGATTGTTGAGGGGTTCTCCTGGTAAGAACCAGGAGAACTGCCACTCACCATATGCATAGTGACCAGCATAAATTGCTTAATCGCAACCTGTTAAATAGGTACTCATTATTATATTGTTCCGGTGGCCATCTGTGGTCTCTATCATCAGTTCCACTTCACCAAATGGTGCTTTCGGAAAGCAAATGCACGAGTTACTATAAAAAATACCCAAATCGCTATACGAGTAGGTATGCATATAAAATTTGAGGGTTTCCCTCGATTTCCATGCGATCCCCTCATCAGATTCTGATTTGGTGGCAACGGGACCACCTCGGGAGTATACACTTTCAAACAAAAAAGAATTTATTTTCAAAATCGGTTCATAATTGATGGAGTAATCGCGTAACAAACATACAAAAAAAAAAAAAAACAGCCGAATTGAGAACCTCCTCCTTTTTGGAAGTCGGTTAAAAATGAGCCTTCACATAATATATAAATCCCCCAAAGGCGGGGGGGGGTTGCCATAATCGCCACGCTTGGCAGGCGGATTGGCGATAGCAGTATGGTGTTAAAATGCATAGAGAACGCTGCTACCCATTATGTAGTAAGTCCCTTAGTCGCCTCTTACGACACCCACGGGAAGATATAGGGCGGTGCTATTCTTTACGTCCGGCACCACACAGACATTTAAAACATATAAGTACTTACTTATCAAATTGTGAACTTATCAAACTCATGACCAACGGGCAGACATTTCCAAAGCGTTACTACTTGGTGGGAACCACACTGCCATTTTATGTCCTAATCTAGTAAATTATTACCTAGTACCGGACTGATCTAATAAAATAAGATCCGCTTAACTTCTCATTAGGTATGCATAACATTGTAAAGTTTATCGGAACCGACGTAAAGGTGTAACTGAGCTTGTATTACGCGTAGTGTAGCTATGCTGTTCCGACAAAAATCACAAGGTTATTAATGTAATCGATACTTTTTTAGGGTTCCGTACCAAAATGGTAAAAAGGAACCCTTATGGTGAGACTAAGTCTGTCTGTCTGTCTGTCACACCTGGATATCACAAGAACTACTAATGCTATCAACTTTAAATTTAGAATAGTTTTAGATGACGTTTGCCCAAATATTTTGCAAACAAGAAAGAAATTAAAAAAATATTATATTTTTAGCAAAAGGGACTGAAAGGGGTTCATAAAAATTTTAAGTCTGGCTATTAGAGCATGTGGGGTATCATATGAAAGAACGCTGTTTGGACATTCTCTAAATTTTTTTTTTTTAGGCAGCATAGTTTTCGACTTTTGATGAAAAATGTAAAAAAAAATACCGTTACCCCCCTTATCTCCGAAGTTTGCATAAATAAAAATCTGAAATTATTCTATGTGATAGAAATGTACGTAAAGATTACAGGAAAAATAAAACGATGTCTCTAAATAGCATAGTTTTTCAGAAATCATCAACATCTTATATACGTACGGAACCCTCGGTGCGGGAGTCCGACTCGCTCTTGACCGGTTTTTTTCTTTATTGAGTTTCAAAATTAAAAAAAATTATCAAATCCATTTCGACAATGTTTGTTACGATGACCGAGAACCGAGATAAATACATTCCTCGTAATTCTCTCCGCAACCTAGTACTCCAAAGACTGAATATCCGGAGTGAAGTAAAAAAAAAACGATTTCAGCTGAAGAAAATGACAAAATATTGCGTTCCCCAAAATTTACAGAAACACAAGAAACTCAAGTTTCGCAAAAAAATATCCAACAGAACTTTTCCTTTACGTTTAATAATTGCTCCAATTTTAATACTTATTAATTTTCAATAGATATTATCTTACCGATATTGTTCATTTATGTTTTAATAAAATATCGTTTGTTTAACTAATCAGGTTTTTATTTACTTTCCTCTTATTCGAAATGGAAAACAGAGTGTTTACCTCCGGGTGAAACACCTATTTATGCACGAGATACTTTGGCGCACGAGTGTAGCGAGGGCGCCAATAGTTCCCGAGTCCCTTTCATCCCTTGTATAGTAATAGAATAGAATATGTTATGTTTGTTATGTACACCATAAAAATTACAGATATTAATGTTGAAATTTTACATAGGGTTACGTGGGTGGTCAATGGGAGGTCAACAATCTACATCAAGTCTCTATATTTTAAATTAACCGGTCCCCTTGGTACTTCATGTAACTCATTAGTTGAATTTATAATGGAACCATTACAAGACCAACCCATGTCGTAATAATATCTAGGTTTGTAGGTTGTAAAGTAAAATAACTATAACAATTTTTGTATTTCTCTAGCAGTTTTGAAACGAAGCGATTGTGTATACTGTACGAGCTAAGTGTGTTGAAGTGATTGTTTGTACGAGCAAAGTGTGTTGAAGGGATTGTTTGTATTGATCATACGACGATGAAGAGCAATAAATCAAATAAGTAAAAAGAATCCGTAATAAAAAATCAAAAAATAAAATTATTAGTTTTTTTTTTTATTAATACATTTTCAAGTTCGTTCTACAAGAGTTTGCATTATAATACACAGTTCACATTCAACTTTATACAGTTTAACATTTTTTTTGGCTTTTTCTGGTCGTTTTGTATAAAAAATAGTGTGTCAGGCAGTGTTGAGCTTGGGTCAGAGGTAGGGTTTAGTGCCAGCCGCCGTGGTGGCCCCAGGGCTCCTCGGGGGACGCGGCCGCAGCGTGGGCTGCATGCGCGTACTGGGAGAGGTGGACCGCACGCGCGTGTTGGACCTCAGGGGTGTCCACCACGTATTGGCCGTCGTGGGTCAGTTGGATGTGAGCCTGGGGAGAAAGTTAGGTTAAATAATGAAATATATGCTGGAGCTGTGTGACGCTAGAGAGGTGTAACAACGATATCGGATAATAGTTCGTACTGTCTTTTGAATGACAGCTTCGGACGTGGTCAATAATATCTTGCAGTCATAAGCTCAGATGCACCTCTCAGTTATAATTAGGTAATAGCTAACCTCATGATAGCAGATATTAATTATTGGGGCAAGATGCTGACTGCCTTCTTCATCATCCATCATGATCCTATGGCTGAAACTTCGGCTTACATTAAACTCCAACCAAGTTCAAATAATCACCTGAGGACCATTCCATTTGCCGTAACCAGCAGCGTAACCCGCTCCGTGTCCAAGACCGCCGTATGCGAGGGGAGCGAGAGCCGCTCCATGGGCCAGGCCACCGCCGTAACCACCATAACCGCCGTGGGCTGCGCTGGCGTGAGCCGCGCTGTGAGCTGCGATGTGAGCGGCCTTGAGGTGGGCCACCTCGGGGGTGTCTACCACGCGACCATCATGGGCCAGGGGGGCGGGGCCGTATTTCAGAAGACCTAGTGAGAGAAGATTGGGTTAGTTCAGGGTTTTAGATAAGATGCTGTGAGAGCGTGGAGTTTCTGTCGGTGGCCCATGTGTGTTTGCTTCACCAAGCTTCCCGGTAGTATAGAAAAACCTTTTCATATCCATTTAAATTATCAAACTTCTTTTGTTTCATGAAAGTTTGTAATTGAACAACTACACTTTTATTCAGATTCTATTACTACAATCATTAAATATTTACCAGCAGCAGGAGCGCCGTAATGCGCGCCGGCACCGTAAGCGGGTCCGGCAATGTATCCTCCGGCGGGTGCCCACGCGCCGTGCGATGTGGAAGCTTGCGCGTGAGCCGCGGCGTGGGCTGCCTTAGCGTGGGCCACCTCGGGCGTGTCCAACAGGAACTTGCCGTCGGGGCTCAGTTGCACGTGCGCTGGTGGGCCTGCGTAGTACGAAGCCTGAGCCAGGCAGAGGGTGGCTGCGAGGATAATCTGGAAAGGAAGAGGAGGGTTACAAATGTTCGGAAAAAGGTATCATAATCGCTTAATTTACAAGATAATGGGTTGCTATTGCGTTGCTTAGGCTATGTCCCTTGATAAGTAGGTTGATGCACTTTTTTTTTTGGCAGAACTATATAAGTAAGTACTCCTATTAGTCAACCTTCTTAAGGGACGCTAGAGCCTTGTTTAAAAGCCGCATTTATCAAATTGCAGGCTTATCAAACGAGGTGAAACATGCTATAGGTAAGACTTGATTAAAGGTGTGGTTTAACTAATCAGAGTTATGATTCTAAATTTATTGGTGTATAAAATTAAGGACCAATTAAGGAATTCAACATTGGAGCATTAGACTAGGAATGTCATAAAATATGATACAATAAACTATTAAATGACTGCTCAATAAATGATGACAAATAATATTGTATTGTAATTGTTTTTATTGTAACACAGTAATGTTTCCCGTCTATAAATACAAAAAATCAAACAGAACTCAATACCAGAAAAATAACAAATACAATATTAGTTTTAGTGTATGCGAAACCCGAAACACGTGTCTCGTATTATTATGTAAAGAATCTATGTACAAAATTTCAAAACTGTATCATGAAAAATCACAAAGTTATAAGGTTGTTCTGTTACCGGGTTGTCCGTACAAAAACATGCTAACGGCGCAGGCGCCCCCGCGCCTCCAGGGTCGTCTTGCGCTCATTGATAATAATTTGGCAGTAGGTATCTAACCGTACGGCGATTGTATTGTAAGTAATTAAATGGTGATAACATTTTCCATCACACATAAATATTTTTGGGACAAAATATAACATGGTGTAAAATTATCTATTCTGAACAAAGTATATTCAGGTTTCGCATATACTAAAAATGATGTTGTATATTGCATCTAATATAATTATAATTGATCAGTTTTCGCCTGACATTGTCGGTAGATATTTATCGGAGCATAACCAAGAGTTTCGCGGTTTCACGCGGTCCGGTCGTTCCGAAACCTAGACACTTACGCAGCCACCTGCGCCGGAGTCACTCACACGTGAATGTAATTAGACAGCTTACGACAGCTCACTCACGGTTACTAGACTATGGGATTATTGGGCGACAAAAGGGACCTTAGTAGGAACCTGTATAGCACAGAAAAGTTTTTTCGTAAATAGGTCCTGATATTTTTTCAAGGAGCAAAAGACTATTGTAAAATTCAGTATTTTTCCCTGACGCGGAATGAGATTTGGCGTATATAATATTTCATGATTAACCAGTCCATAGTGCAATTTTGACCAAATATATGTAATTTCTATCGACACTAAATCGAAAGGCAGTCTCAAATGGCATCTGGTCCAAAAAATTCTACCACGAAATACAAGAACCTTCTTATCCTGCAATGTCAACTCATCAAACTTTCCTCTATAAATATAAAAAATATCGAATGCATAGGAAGCACATGTCAAAACACGTCTGCTACAGTTCCGGGGCACAAATTGCATACAAGCTGACCCATTACAGCTCACGCTTGAGTGAGTGCGGCGCAAAAAGTGGCAACAGTCAGTTTGGACATGTCGTTATTATATCTATTACACGGACCAGCGGCGGCTATCGTAATGTTGCCAAAGGATATTACACTAGTTTATAATAGAGACAATGTGACATATATTCTTGTAAGCAGTCGATGAAATGGGCCTATTGCGGGCCACAATGTAAGCGATGCTAGAACTGAAAAGTCAGTCTTGTCTATGATGAGACTGAAAAATATTCTTATTTTGAATTTTCTGGATGCAAACCGCAACAAAGCTTAGCTTGCGCCAACACTTACTGTTTGGTATTCTTGTGTCTTTGGAAAAGCGAAGTTATTTTCAATATTTAAGTGGGTTTTGGCGAGTAGTGAAAATTACTCCGAATTCAAAATTGTGGCCAGAAAATTTTCCTACCAACACTTTACAGCTAACATTTCTATAAAGTTCTTATCATTACAAAGCGTTACATTAAAACTATGAATAATTTCAAACCACAACAAGATTAAGATACAAAATCCATCATGATCACAAAATTATCTCGCCTAGTTTACTTCGCTAATACTAGAGCAATTACTAAGCACGATTTCATCAAATTTTAGTCGGATCAAATTAATTCAAGTATTGTTTTACTATCAGATTTCCCACGAGCTTCATACTCTGTATCAGTCATAGAAGTGTCAAGACATCATAATGTTGCATCGTGAACCTAATTTCAAAATAGACGCCGAATTAACGCGTGTGAATTTGTAAATTATTGTGTTACCTAAGTAATGTTTTAGCAATGCCAGCTGTTGTAGTATTTAGAAGTATAATAATGCATGGTCAGCGTCTTTGAAACGCTTAAAGAGGTTTTGTGAAAGAGGATGAAACCTTTGAAACATTAAATGGAGTATAAATTTGAGGCTATGGAATAGGTACTGATGTACGCATAGCACTACCAACGAGGCAACACCAATGTCCCTTTGTGAATGATATCGGCACCATTAATGTCAATAAACACCCCTTAAAAAATGATTTCAGTAAAGTCATAAGTATATCATAGCCTTTAACTCCCCTAAAGAATTTTAATTGATTCCCAATTAGTTTCCAACATTATTGTAACATCGGCACAAAGCACAAACTCCATTTGAAATTTTATATAATTCATGCTCAACATTTAGCGCACAGTCGTAAAGTAGCTTACAGAAACCAGGGAGTTTTGCAAAACTATTGCTTGCAGCTAACTAGTTACGCGAAACGTTGAAGGCGTGGCACGCACCGGCTATGGCCGCCATTGCAGATGACAGATAAACAACAACAGCTTTAAATAAAACGGACACGCTATAAATAGCGCTCTAAAGAACAGATAGCAATCGAACACCATAGATTACATTACAAAGGAACCGCGAATACTGTCCTCGTTTTTCAAAAATCGAACATTGATTTCATGAATTAGACAACAGTTGTATTTCTTTTTAAGACAATGTCAGTTTAGGCCTAGACTATAGGCTTTTAAATCTTTCTTGAAATCCTTAACATTCTAGAGTAGCTCTGTATCATTAGTTATGATCTACTTTAACCGACTATGATCGGAATTTTAATGAAATCTGTTGTTCAATTAGTCCCACGGCTGCAGTGATCATTTGTCGAACATGACATATTATAGACATAATAGGCAAAGGAATTATTATACTGTGTCTATATTTATTAATTAAATTCGATAAAACCGACAATTTCCTTCTTCCCTTTACCAAATTTAGACATAACAATTTAGAATATAAAATTAAGTCATTCTAGTACATATTATCTGGAACTGAAATACCATTTTAAGAACACAATGCCAAGGCAAATTTTAAAAAATAGATCCAAATTTAAGCGGGCTGATTGTAAATATCTAGATAAATAGGAATGTCTTATATATTAATGTAAAGTACTTACCGGCTTTATTACTTTAACAGTTAAATATCAAAATCAATGTGCTCTGTAATCAAGTCAAAAGCTGAATGGAGAAGTACTTTAGTTTCAGAAGTAAAATGGGAACATAATTATATGGAATTTTGAAATCCGAATGCTACATAGCAATAAAATATACGTTTACGTATTGCAAAGTTTTTAATATTCTAACCGCAACCCGAAACGCAATTGAATGTGGTTTACTCTGTTGTTACATATCTGTATCGCGTTTCCACCGATAATTATACAAGTAGGTACGCACGTAATACAATATACTGACACCAAACATGAAACCGCAGAACACTTTAATAACTTGTTACGTCCAAAATAACATTTTTATTAAACGAAATAGAAAGTGGCAAGTGCGAGCGTTATCAAAGACAATAGCGTATTTTTTTTGCTAGTGGTTCGAGTCTATGATATTCTAATTATAAATGTTTATGCAAAATAAATGGGTTGTAGGTAATTAATTGCATTATCTAAGGTCGAAACTATTAATGTGAAGTACTTATGAAACATAATTATAATTTGAAATAGTGTTTAGCGTTATGCCACGCCCGGCTTAGCCAGTTATAAAACACTTTCCTACGATACTTATTATAAACAAATTCATGAATTAATGTACCTAAGGCAGTTTGAATTAAAGTTAATAATAGCCACATACTTGAATTATTAATTCTAATAGTTCAATTTCACGATTAACTGCAATTTCCTAAGTGCTAAACGCATAAAATTACAATTCCTATTTAATTAACAACCTTGGTACTAATTATGCACGTAATAAAAGTTAAAGACATGTAGACGCAATGTTAAATGGAAAGTTATTTGTTTTAATTCATTCTATCAAGATGACCAGTGTTAGAAAAAAAACCAAAGGGCATGATGATGAATATGTAGACTGTAGATGATCAGGAATCCCGAAAATGTCGACAAACTTCCTCGTCGAATTCGGCATAATATGACCAGCTTTAAGTACCAATGAATCAATATTACACTATGACAATAATAAATTCTAAGTATCAACTCAAACCCGAGATAAATATGTATGTGGTCATAATTCAGCACTTGTTCGCGCGCGCAACCCAATAGTTGGACAAGTGATCGGCAGTGTAAATAGCTACAACTGTTTGATAAACAATCGTCTCTTGCGCAATGTTGAGCCACAGCCCTCGTGCTGAAAGGTCTAGATTAACAACTATTATTATTTAGATATGCGTCCATTTGTAAGCATGTAGTTATTTGAATTGAGAATGTTTTGACAGCATGGTTTATTGTCTTGCATTTTTCGTTTTCCAAATGAAATTCGGAATTCAAAAACAATTAACAGACAACAGCTTTAATATTTTAAACGCAAAGGGATTTAATAATACAGCATTACGTTTCGTTGGAACAGACAAAGGTAATAACACCAGGCATTAGCTGAACTAGTTTACGGACAGTCTCTCAGATTCTGTTATTAAAGAAAATTTAAGGACATCAGACAAAGCGAGCGCGGCCGTAATTTGTGGGCGTGGGTCTCATATCGACTCGCCTTTGCATTCTGTTGCAAAAGGCGCCATTTTGCAATAGATCGGAATTATCATTCGACGAACTGGTGCACAACTGGCTGTTGCGATTTAGATGTTGCAAGAGGAAGCCGTGGGCGTGGGGAAGTGTTATGGTGGTCATTGCTGGTCGAAGGTCATAGAAAAACGGGACATTGAAACTAGAAATTTGTCGCGCTCGACTAACTATCGATATCGCACAACTTTTTGTTGCGGTTACGCATGTTTGGGTCAAACTTTTTACTGGTAAACTGTATGGAGTTATGAAATGTTATAAACATAGCTATTATGGCTTTTTTGTCAGGCTACTTTTGTTAGCGTAACATCGAAAGTGCATTTTGCAATACAATCTTAGTAGTACTTCATACATTGAAGTCACAGTTTCAGCCCATATACCGATACTAGCCAATTACCGGTAGTTATACTGCAGCCATAAAACGGATGCGCTTCCCGCCCACTCATTAATGGAATGAAATGAAGACGCGCGCCCGCCCAGCGCGCATGCGCGTCTCTCTGACATTTATTTGGGCGCGAAACCTATGCTGTCAAAAAATGCGCTACTTTTATTGAGTCTTTATTGATTTTGGTAAGTTTTGAGTTCTTTTTAAAATGTTATATGTTCAAATATGTCATGTTTATTAAAACAGTTTCCATTCATTGTAATTGTCGAATGATCAAAACCGCTCACACTGTTATACAACCATAAATAAATGCATTTTAACTAATTAATAACTTTGCACTTACAATTTTTTATGCGTAAACTGATTGTAACACTCGATTAGCTAATGAAGCAATGAACAACAAAATAATATACAAATATTTGACGTAGGCGAGTTTAGAAAACGGATACATGTATTAATCATCACTTACATTGTTTTACATGGTCCTTGACATAATTAAAACTATTTCGAACACCTCTTTGGTACTGATTGTCAGACGAATAATAAGTTATGGTTCTAGTTCGATTTTCAAATTGTACAAATAGTAAAAGCGGGAAAATTATTAGACTGATTGTAGTTTTGAGGCGAAAGCATCAGGGTAATTTTCATACGTTTTTGCAATTTACAGGTCAGTATCAAATTGTATGTTGATTTAAATATTATATGATTAGCTGGTGTATCAAATATAATATTTATAGAATTATAATCGTAAAAATTATCAATACAAACCGTTCATTTATCCTACCCTACTGAATGACTATTTCATGAAATCATGACATTTCAGGCCAATTCTAACTTACGGAGTTGTATTGCTGATTCTAATGATAATAATCTTATAAAACCATATTGTTTACGGTCGCGAATCATATTTTAACCAACCAATTTTTACAACCTTGAATTTCGAGACCAAAAAAGGGTTTGATTTTATTCTTGAAAATAGGACCAAATACGAAAAGAATCAAAACGATCTTAATTCTTTTAGTGTGACAGTGACATTGTCATTATAGGTAAGGAAGGAATGATGCATTTACGTGATCCAGGAAGGCAATCACTGCCTAGTTTGGTTTGACTTTCACAATTAATTATTCCATAGTAATTTTGGGGGTCACAATCGTGATGTTTGTGTGTTTTTAAAAAGCCTAGGCTGTATCATACTCATTGTGGGATGTACTAATATCTATTGTTTTAATGTACTTACTACATATTTGGTTAAATTTACTTCAGATATTTGCATACAAAATATACAAGAAGATTGATTGACAAACTGAACACTAAATTGAGTTGGTGTTTGCTTTTATTTGATCTAAAAATGAAAATAGGTCTTGTATTCTTAGGTAAACAGTCTTTGATTGCTTTTTGATGAGCGTGTTATAGACTTATTACCAATTGGTATTTCTCTTTGATTGTGACATTATTCAGTAATGGATTACGATCAGTTATTTTTTTGTCTCATAAACATCTCAAAGCAATTGCACTATTTTCAGTAATAGCAGCAAAAAGTGCTTCGGACTACACAATAGATACTTTTTAGTGCACTATTATTTTCTTTTTAGTGCATTTCTGTCACAAAACAAGTTTTTTTTACGATCCGAAGTTCTTAATCGTTTATTTTCACTTCTGCTTTCTATATTTTGTTTGCACTGTCCTTACATTTCTACGAGTTGCTATAAAACAAAAAACCTTAATATTTTATTTCACATAAACCTACATGGGCACTTATGAAACGTCAGAAGTTAGGTGCACGGTTCCAGTTAGTCATTTCCTATGGATAAGAGCCGGCAAGAAACTTATTCTTTTAAAAATAATTGGCTTTTACATTGTTTTCAAATTACAGTGTTAATAGGTATGGGAGGACAATGTAGGCCTGACAACAAGAACCATTTATAGTATAAATATAATGTTTAATTAATTGTAAATTTGTCATCAACAATGGTCTTTCTTCCTTCAGTTGGTCCTTTGATACGCGGAAATCTTTACACCATAGACAATTCAACGTAGAACCAATTGATTATCCGTTAATTTCAAACTTTTGTTTAATTAATTACTGTTTGTAAGGAAATGTCAGCAGTGCCGGAGTATTGTTCTCAGTAAGTATATAAATCTTATATATTACGAAACGAAGGGAAGTCGTATTGAAGGGATATTTAAATGTTCTGAGGGGTGAAAGTGTGTGAGAAATTGTTTCCTTGAATGTATTTATTAGTTTGTTTAAGATGTATTATGGTTGCTTGAGTTATGGAAGAGAAAAGGGAATGAAAATTGAATTGTTAATGAAAAACACAAATTAGATCATCGGCTATGTTCTAAATAGGAGTTTTTTATGGGGTTGGGATGTTTAATATAATAATGAAGGAGAGTTTTTAGAAATATTTAAGAGGAATACCTTGGATTAAAATAATATTTTTAGTTAACCAAAGGGCTGTTAGATAAAACGAAATAAAATTTACAAAAGGATCACGAAGTTTTTTAAAAGGACAGATAGAAAACAAGGAAGAGTTAAACTACCCTATTACTTGGATACAAAACATTTTAGAAAACCGAACAAAATTGAACCACGTAAAAAGGAAAAATTAAAAACAAAACACTTACCATAGACTGCATGATTACTGTGTGTATTACTAAGGTTTAGAGATCTCAAACGAACTAACTTAAGCGCTACTGTTAGACAGAACTCGCCTAGAAATTTTCGCCTAAGTAAGCGACGTGTGAATGCAACCACCTTCCGAGTCGGAATGCCGATTGGCCACAGTACGCCCCTTTATATATGGAACACCCCGCTTTGGCGGTTCGTAATTGGAAACAATTAAGTTGCTAGCAAGTGCAATGCCGTAATTTTTAATTGTAAGATGTGCATACATTTTTCCGGCGGAACGCGTTAAAAACATCGGAAAGAAATGGAGCAAAGGGAATCGAATCTGATTTTTTGACCAAATGTTGGCCCAAATCATTGGTGTTTCTAAAGCTGCTATTTCGATACATTTGTAATGTCAATAAAGTATATAATGGAGATAAAGGATGGCTTAAGTACCCGTTGAGTAAGATAATGGGAGTCCCCTATTATATTGCCATTTGTTACTTGGTATATATTGTTGTTGCTACACACAACTAGATACGTTTTGTGGTTAGGAAATGTAGTTAAAACCAATATTGTACATTAAAGTACTGGCCCATATTTCTTATAGAGAGAAATACTTTTAAAATAATCGATTTGGTAAGTATGAATTTGGTGAAAAATATGTGAAATTTAGCAATTGTTATCACGGTATCGTAAGTTCTATTTAAGGAAATTATCAGTGGAATTTATCGGCATTAGGCTATTTTACTAGGTAAGACAAGGTAAACGCGGTTACAATGTAGACGGTAATCGACACATACCTTAAATTAACGGCTAACATTTCAGTCTAGTCTTTATTTAAGTATTATTATTGTTATGAATGAGAAATTTCGAGAAATTAGGTCAGAAAAGTTCATGACCATTTATGTACTAATATGAATTGGCCCTTTCGAAATATTTCGAAAGGTCGAATTCATGAAATAAATATCTTTAAACCCAATTTCCATTAACTTGGGTTAAAGTAAGGGAGATTAAGGGAGGGGGGGGGGTTGGGTAGGTAAGTAAAGTTAGAGTCAAAGTTTTTATTAATGTCATTATTGGTGATATAACATGGTCTTAAAAATATTTTATAGTACCTCAAAAATCTACCCTATCAGACATGCATTGTTAAATTACAATATTAGAAATTAAACATTATGAAGTAATTAATATCTATATAAATTAAAATACAAGATATAATAAATTGCAATAAATGAACAGACATAATGTATAAGAGTATTACATTAATAAATACATAGAATCGTCAGTCACATGAAATTTTGTCAACTAGGAACTAGGGTGAACAGGCTTCTTCTGGGTAAGCTCACTCCATCGTCGACTTTGTCTCTGTCACCTCTGCCCTAGACTAAGGTCAAGAGCAAACACATCCTAAATAAAAACAAAAAAAAATAAAAAATCTTAAAAAGACACAGTCACTTACATGGTGGGGTATGTGGCTAAGTAATAACAGATGCACGGGTCGATCAATCAGGTTAAGCTACGCTTGTCGCGGTTCGTACATAAGATGGGTGACCATCTTTACATACCAAAACCCATCCGTGCCTCGGAAAGCACCTAAAGCCGTTGGTCCCGGTTGTCATTTGTGAACCTTTAACAGTCGTTACGGGTCGTCAGAAGCCCGAAAGTCTGACAACCAGTCTTACCAAGGGGTGTCGTGTTACCCAGTAACTGGGTTGTGGAGGTCAGATAGGCAGTCGCTTTATGTAAAATACTGGTATTTATCTGCATCTGGTTAGACTGGAAGCCGAACCCAACATGGTTGGGAAAGGCTAGGCAAATGATAGATACCATAGAAATTTATAACCCTATCTGGGGACACCCGCCAAGACGAGCCAAGCGAAGCACAATGGCGCTACCTACCTTTTCTCGAAGTGTTTCGTCGTTTTTTTGAACCCTCATAGAGTTGGTTTCCGATGTACCAGATAGTTCATATTCTCAGGATATGATTTCAATAATAGATTAATTAAACATACAAAGTCTCAATTGAATAGCTCTAATACTTTAGATTTTATTGATATCTAGAATACACCGATTTCGTCACTGACACACTCACTGATACACTGATGATCATCAAAATGTTTGGCTACTTCCTGAAGTGCTAGAAAGCTGAAATTTCGTATGTAATCTAAGTTTAGTATACAACCAACAAAAAAAATCATAAACTTATAATTTTCGGCCCCCATCCCTTAAAATGGGGGGGGGTGGAAGTTTGTATGAGACTTCAAAATTTTGTCGCAACTTACAAAAAGAACTGAAACCCACCAAAAACATTTCATGTAAAATGTTGCCAAGACGACCACATAAGGTTTGCCCTGTGAAAAGGATATCAGATCTCATGTAGAGCCAAGCTTCTGAATCTACACGGCCTAACTTTACCGACCCTAACTTCACAAATTCTACATGTCAGTAAAAATGTATGGCTTGGCTGTTTCGTTACTTACTTCAGAAACTAAATATTCGCATCACCTCCACGACGGTAGCGAAACGGCGAAGCCATACATTTTTACTGATATGTAGAATTTGTGAAGTTAAGGTCTGTAGGGTTAGGCCGTGTAGATTCAGAAGCTTGGCCCACATGAGATCTGATATCTTTTTCACAGGGCAAACCTTATGCGGTCGTTTTGGCAACATTTTACATGAAATTTTTTTGGTGGGATTATCATTTTTAAAACCCAAAATTTTTATATATGAATTATACCATCGAAATCTTTCTTATTGATACAAACTCACTTATAAGAGAACAATGCTTAAAATAAATTATAAATATAGTTTGTCACAGGACACATACGTCACTCTATCAATTATGATGCAAACCCATCCAATGCATTCAGCTTTTAGGAAGGGTGTTATTTGTAATTAAATATTCAGCTAATTGAGTTTTGAATAAAAATAATAATAAATCTTTCTTTATTCATGAATATGAGACAACTATACAAAGTAACTTAATAATAACACAAGATAGCCAAAAATCGTTTAAAGTTATTTTAACAATACAACTTAGGCAGGTGAACAGTTGGAGAATGTGAAATGGTGGAATAAAATAACGGGGTATTTGGATTCGCCCTATCCCCTCGTACTAGTATTATTTTATTGTATTTATTTTAAAACTGTATCACGAGCGGATAGTCTTCCCCAACCTAAGAAGAGACGCATTCCCACAAGGTTTCGGTTACAAGTCAAAAAGTCATTGAATGTATTGAATGAGTGTAATTTTTTTATACATGAGGGTATTTTGTTATGTATGTATAATTGCGCTCCTTCAAAAAGCTAGGCGGACTTAGAACAAGCCCCACCACCAACCAAACCGAGCAGAAAATATTGCTTCCACTGGGAATCTAACCCGGGACCTCTGGGTCTGAGACAGGTGATCTTACCAGGCCACAGAGGCGGTTATTTTTGCCAAACTTAGTCCTCATCTTTGGTAAAATCAGGAAACTAGCTCGGCGAGTGCTACATTGGGTAACTAGTTTTTCTTAGCGTTTTTAATTTGAACCGGAAATAACACAGAGATCCGTATGGTGTACATGAACTTAAATACCTGGCCAATTACGCGTATGTATATGTGATATGTCATGGTATTTAGAACGTAGATACTTCAGAGAAAAAAATCTTTTAGGCGTATTGAATTATTATAAATTACCGCGAAAGCCGTTTAAAAATGTTATTAAGGATTTATTTAGATTTTTGTAAACCAACAAAAAAATTAAGCCACAGTAAAAAAAATTGTTTCAATATCTCAAAAAATGCCGATGTAGTATGCGTTTTAAAGTCTATTGTAGACTGAGACAACACTGCTGTGATCTGACGTCACAGCACATGAACACCATAGTAACTTCGCGCCATTCAGTACAATGATCGTTTTGCGTGACAAGGATACTAGAATAATTTCAAAAGCGTGTAACTTGTCCATTTTTCCACCAATTTTGGTTTTTCACAAATCGTTCTTTTTATTGACATTAAATGAATAAACACTGGCAATACTAATGCATAAGAGTATTTTGAACGATCAAATAAATTCTAGCATCGAAATTAAATAAAGTGATTTTTTTAAACTAAATAGCAGTGGTGTGCTGACTATGGGTTTTGCCAATCTTTGACTAGCTATAGCGACTAAACTATTGGATATATTTGATTGAATTTTCGTGTGCAGACTGCGAACGTCATTAGATATACGCAATTGAATTTATTGTCATATTGTCGTCTCCACGTTGTATATTTTTAATAGCAGTCATATACCCTATAGTTGGACAAGGTTGTGGCAATATCTTTACCCCGAATAACTTAAAAACTGGCAAAATTAAGGTGTACTGTACACCTCTGCTTACATCTGCATATGGAGAAAACAGGCGTGATGTTTATGTACTGGTTCTGTTAACATAATAATACGTAGAATTCATTAAGAAATAAAAATGGTCGAGCGTAATTTTACAAATAAATTGTGATCATGCGTTGATGTCTTTACTATGAGATAATGTAACGCGTGAATTTTCATGTTGACATTTTGAAGAAAGAACGAATGGAAATTCAAAAAGTGTTGTTTATTACATTTTTATCATTTATCGTTTATTTATTTTATTATTTATGTACACATACAGAGAGATACGACATAATTATAATTTTAGTACTAAGGTTTTTTATCGGTGATTAGACAAGATTTAAGGACGATTCGTTAAAAATCTGAATGATATTTTTTTAATAGATAATGCTCGCACTGCCATATATTTTTATGTGCCTATTTTGGTGAATCGTAGGGCAAAGGCCTCTCTGATCCCATTTTAACCGACTTCAAAAAACGAGGAGGTTGTCAGTTTGTCGGAATCTTTTTTTGTATGTATGTTCCCCGGTTACTCGAAAAAGGCTGGACCGAATTGGAAAATTATTTTTTTGTTAGAAAGGATATAATTATATACTTCCTAGGTGGTTCCATATAAATTTGATTAATTTTGCATAGGTAGGTTTGAGTTAGCTTCAACAATACGCATTTTTTAAACTGAGTCTATGTGGATGATGTTATAAAAACTTCTGTTATTATAGCAGCAGGTAGCATAGCAGGTAGCGGTATTCGAATTTGTATGGGAACTTCAACTAAAAAGTGAAAAATAAAAAGATTTTACAAAAAAAACAACCGACTTCCAAAACAAGTCGTTTTTTTTACTTTTAGATTTACATGTCGAGATATTTTATTATAGGTGTCCAGCTCGTCTCTTCATCTCCGCCCGAGACTTTCGCGATGTCGATTGTCATACTTGTGATAAAGAAAGAGAAAAAAAATACATTTATTTATTACAGACTAAAAGGCACACAACATAACATATTATATTACAAGCAAAAATAAAAAAAAATAACAAATGAATAGTGTAAAAAATTAAAGATATGTGCAGGAAAGTGTAAAGGAATGTAGGTAATTGTTACGGCTATTTAAAATGAAAAAAATCAATTTCTGATAAAATCGGCCAGTTGCAAATAAGTCTCGCACTATGAGAGGAAAGTATAACTAAATAATAAGTGCAAATGAAAGTGATATAATGACTATTTGCTTATGTAAAAATATTAAACAGCTTCTACAAAATGATTACTTCTTGTAAATATCTAGATGATATTTGTCATTGCTATTGAATCTTGTCTGAAATAAGACATGTTTCGAACACTCCGACGGGTTTACTTTTTGACAAGAGGTATCTCAAGATACTTAATTAAGAGGAAGCATTCAGAAAGTGGCAACGACGTAAATAATTGTTACATATTTCTCTGTTTTGTTTAAAATTATGAAATATCGCAGCTTCACTACTGGGATATTTTATAATTTGCACTAAAATGTTAACTAAAAATTGCAATAAATAATATTGTAACACTGAATATTGAACTTGACTTATAAAGACCACCTAAACCTAAAAAAAAATTGCAAATATTTGCAACGTGCCAACTTTTTAAATGAACCCTCTTAAATTAACAAAGTACAAGATAATTATAGTACCCAAGGATATAAATATATCTATATAGAAAGCCTTAGCCGTGAGTTCGTTGAAAAAAATTGCGTGTAACGGTTGGCCGCAAAATGCACGCACACTACAATAGCACAATGTGACGCGAGTATAACACATAGCTGTCACGCACGCCAGCCTATCAAAGTTGGGCTGTTTGTTTTACTTCTTTTGCAGCGCGACACTATAAATCTAGACCCACTGGTATGCCCGAAGTGGTCCGGGAGACTCGACGGAGGTCTAAGTTTGCGTGAAAAAAAAAATGGGGTTCAAAAGTTGTAAGTGGGGTCCACGAAAATTTATAGATCAATGTAGATATGTAATGTGTGATATTTTTTAGATCAATGTAGGCAGATAATAAACTCATCTAGACATATAAATAATAATCAAAGCCTAAACCTTAATAATTAGTTTTCTAATAGATAATGGTCAATTGTCCTATTTATTCCCGTGGGTGTCGTAAGGGACTTACTAGAAAATGGGCAGCAGCGTTCTCATGCATATTAACACCATACTGCCATCGCCAACCCGCCTGCAAAACGTGGCGATTAAGGGAACCCCGCCCTCCCTTGGGCGAGGCCTATGTCCAGCAGTGGACGTCTTTCGGCTGAAATTATGATGATAATCAATGGTCAATTATTGGAGTCTGGTATGAAATTGTGGCTTAGAGATAGGTAATTGGCCAGTATGAAAATTATCTGATACCATAATTAATAGAGTGTATGTCAATGATGTATTACCTTTTTTTTTTTTTTTTTACATGTTGTACTTATGTTATATTGTGTGCCTTAGTCTGTGCTAAATAAATGTATTTTCTTTCTTCTTTCTTTTCTTTCATTTCTAATTAAATTCTAGTGTTTTTAGGGATTCAGGATCATGTTATTGTTATGCAGTGTCATCAAATGTTATTGGAGCAGGCGAGTACTTTAGTGGAGACCGTGACGTGACACAGCCAGCTAGATGGTTCGACGACCTTGAAAAGAGCTTATGAATCACAATGTTGCGTTGGCAGAACACATTAAATTATTAACTTTGTGTAGTATTTGGGTCACCAAGATACAGACTGTGCCTAGTTTGGGACCCGCTGTTCAATCTGCCTAGTCTTTCGGAACTATGTTGGGATGTTCGGATGTTGGGGTCGGCTTCCAGTCTAACCAGATCCAGATATATAATATATGTATAACATATATAATATGTGAATATCAGTATTTTGATTTTGATGGCTTTTATAATGCACACAGCAAAAGAGTGGAACTCTCTACCTGCGTCTGTGTTTCCGAACGCATACAACCCTAATCTCTTCAAAGTTAGAGTGAACAGGCTCCTTCTGGGTAAGCTCACTCCATCGTCGACTTTGTCTCTGTCACTTCTGACCTAGACTAAAGTCAAGAGCAAACCCATTTTATATTTTAAAAAAACATCTATAGGCGCACGTAAAACCGATTTCTGGCGGGGCGACACGTGCCACGTGGCGACTCACCGCTCCCTCCGCACGCACACGGGAGAGAGCTACGCTACCCTGACCTTTTTTTCGATGTTTGTTTGTTTGATTTCGATGTTTCACATCTGCCAAGCGTCTCGTGACGGCTCACAATTTTACTTGAAGACATAATGGGACCCTTAAATGTGTCTAAGTTATCTGTTGGTTAGAATTTCATATCAATGTTACTTGTATATTAAATTTAAGAACTATGTTTAAGTTAAATAAATGATTTTGAAAAGGTGGCCGGGACAGGCTGGATGTGTAAGACGGAGAACCAGGATGCGTAGCCAAGTGGCACTTTTTGACAAGCGTTATCGCTAGTTTCGATTCGTATGAAGGAATTTGAATCGAAAACTAGCGATAACGCTTGTCAAAAAGTGAAATTTATAACGATAGCGATTGTAGAAATAGAATCGCTCCGAGGCGAATGCCATTTGTCTAGGCCCTCTGAGATGCGTAGCCAAGTGGCACTTTTTGACAAGCGTTATCGCTAGTTTCGATTCTTATGAAGGCATTTGAATCGAAAACTAGCGATAACGCTTGTCAAAAAGTGTAATTTATAACGATAGACACTTGCTATTTGCGGCCCCCCATCCCGAAGCACCTCGTATGGATTAGGTTTATTTTGACTATATTGCTATACTAACTAAACTACTTTGTTCCGTGTGGTGCCGGACGTAAAGAATAGCGCTCCCCTATTTATCCCGTGGGTGTCGTAAAAGGCGACTAAGGGACTTACTAGAGAATGGGCAGCAGCGTTCTCTATGCATTTTAACACCATACTGCGATCGCCAACCCGCCTGCCAAGCGTGGCGATTATGGCAAACCCCCCCCCTTTGGAGGAGGCCTATGTCCAGCAGTGGACGTCTTTCGGCTGAAATGATGATGATGATACACTAATAATAGAAGTTGCTATGTCAACTTATCAAGAAAGTTGCAGAATTAAGAGTAACTAAGATGCAAGACCGAACGAAGTGAGCTCGAAAAATTTTAATACCCCGCCTCGGAGAGGCTAGATTTCTTTTCAAAATTTAAAATAATAATAGTAGTTCCTTTGTCGACTTATGCAGAAAAGCTGAAGAATAAGAGAAGCTACGATCAAGAGAGCAGGAGTGAAAGAAGCGGGCTCGAAATTTTTTAGCTTATCTTTTAACCATTGATAGATAATAGGTATTCCATTGGACCCTACGGCTGGTATAGATATGATTCAACATTTATATCTGTAACTTTTATAATGTACATAATAAAGAGTATACAGCGTGTTACGGAAAGGGTATATCCATACAAACAGGGTGGAGACTGCATCTGGTTCAGAATCTCTGTATAAAATTTCAGCTCAAAAAAATAACTTTGAAAATGTTTGACATTTTTTTTATAGTTTATTATATTTAAATCATAACAAACGTGTCACCGCACTAAAATAGGAGGGTCATTATCCATTATCTGTGTCTGTGCGTCACACACACCTGCCACAGCTCTGCGACACGGCGCGGCGCCGCAATGACACGCGGCGGCGCGGCGGCGCGGGCGGCATTATTGGCTGCAGGATCAAACAAATAGATGAAAACGTGTACCGATCGGCTTACTTGGTATAATGATGTGTTGAATTAAATTGGAAACCGTTGATTTTTATTAGTTAAATTTTTCTTAGTTAAATTTTTCTTAGCTTTATAATTGGTAAATGTAGGTATTATTTAAAAAAAATTGCCATGTAGTTTGATAACACCAAAAGAATCTGTGCCTTTGATATGTATAATACCCTTTCCGTAACACGCTGTATATTCTATTCTATTCATGATATGAGCGCGACGCCTGTACCAATTATGTGTGTTATTATAATATTGTGTATTAAGTATATAATTAATAAATTTCATAAATAATGTAATATTAATATTTGTAAATTAATGAATAATGTAAGAAATATTTGTTTATAGTAGATATTTGCACACCTATTTAGGTACGATATGGTTTAAAGAACTTGTTTGTATGTATCACCTTATGTACCTACCCATATTCAAGCAAATAAATAATTTTATTTGTTTTTTTTTTATTTGACCATTTGTTACATTGCTACTTGGTTAACCCGGCCTTATCCGCCTGCGGTAGGCAAGCTACCTGGTCGCGGTAGCTGAGTGGGTGGGGCCCGTCCCCTAGGCTGGCTGGGGCCCTACGCTAGGGCCTTGTATGCGTAGGCGGAAATCTGGGGCTGGGTATTGGTGTCACTGTAATTACAAGCACATAAGATATTTCAGCTTTGTCTCTAAAATGGCATTGCACCTGTAATGTGTCAATCAATCAACTCAGCCTATAGCAGTCCACTGCTGGACATAGGCCTCTCCCAGGCTGCGCCACAACACCCAGTCCTCCGCCTTCCAGCATTCCGCATCCAGTTTGTCCCAGCCACCTTTTTAAGGTCGTCGGTCCATCTAGCTGGGGGGCGTCCCACACTACGCCTGTTATGTTTATGGTATTGCTAATGGCATTCGGTGGCGTTGACCACCAGGTGGACTGCCTGCTTGATTGCCCCCACTTCCCAATCTACGTTGATGAAATTAACTTTAATATCCATCACTAATTAGTTTCGCATCCGCGTATGATCGTATGTTAAACATTCTTAACATTGCATGTACTTAACTCATTAATACTTTCTAATAATTATTAGATAACAAACTCTTTTTAATCGCCTAACGTTATTGTCTTTCGTACATTTTTTTTATAACAAGCTGGCCGGTTGGATTGGCAATTAATTTATTTTTAATTAAACGGTTTAATTTTTTATTAATTGAAATTGCAATAGCTGGGATCTATTGCGTAAAATATCGGCATTTTTTAAACGATCAATCTTAGCGATAAATGTAGGTATTGTTTTTGACCATTACGAGTATCTATTAGTAAACGAATCAATAAGGTTTAGGAAGCTAAGTAACATGGTCCAGCTGTGGACTTTTCTCAGCTGAGAGGAGAGATTCCGAAGAGAAAGATTCCTTCCAAATTATTCTTAATACAACTGGTATTAAGAATAATTTGGAAGGAATCTTTCTCGAGGATTAGACTTACTACAATCCTGAAAATGAAGGGGATTTGTAGGATAAAATTTGTAAATTATTTTTGTTGATTTTTATAATGTGACTTTGTTTATTCTAGCTGAGATTATACAAAGAGTAGGTTCATTGAGCATAATAATAGGAGTGACTCCGTGAGGAATAAACTTCCTTAAGACGATATAGGTATACTCCTATGGAGATCATCTCGAATTGTGAATGATCTCCGTCTGTCGAGCTTTTTCCAGAAATCGGGCTGCTTTGGTTGCCCGCGATATAATTTAATTAAATATTTTGTGGTTAGTAACAACTATGGGTTCTAAGCAAAATGTATATTACAAATTATAGCAAGTAGGCATTATATCACAACATAATATAATTCATAGTATCGCCTGATACAAAATCTTACAAAAATATGAATAATTCATGCTATGATGATGAATGGAACTGCACTGTGAATACATTGCATATTATTAAGTGTTAGTACGGCAATTAGAGAAAAATAGAGTCTGACTATTTAGGTGAAGGAAATAGATAATTATGTCTATGTTAATAATTAGATATGTGTGTTGGTTTATCGTTCACCAGCTTCTGCCCTGCCACTGCGTCGCATCTAATCGCCCACCCGCGCTATCATTTCGTTTTCGAGTAGCGTTCTTTCTGACTTTTTTTTTAATCAGCTGCTAAGGTTCGTAGCGTCATTTTAAACCTTTACACCATCCTCAAGAATTGGGCTATCAAATGGAAATAAAAAAAACAAATCCGACTGGTAGTTCCAGAGATTACCCCAACATACAAACTTACAAACAAGTTTGACCTCTTGATAATATTAGTATAGATTTAAGGATGGCTGAGATGAATATTAGTATAGAGAGCAGTTTTACATTATATACTAAAATTGTAATTTCAACAAGGTTTTAATTTTTATTATTTTAATAATATTTTATATCGTTTTTTTTTTAATATTTTGAATGTGAGAACGTTATGGGGCTTAATAAACTGTAGATTTGTAGACCATTTTCTATTTTGTTAAGCATCTGGTACTTTTCAGGGGCCTACACTGTCCTCCCATACCTATTAACACTGTAATTTGTAAATATTGTAAAAGCCAATTATTTTTAAAAGAGTAACCATGGAGTTTCTTGTCGGCTCTTCTCCTTAAGGAACGACCAATTGGAACCGTGCACCTAGCTTCTGACGTTTCATAAGTGTCGATGTAGGCTTGTGTGATATAAAGTATTTTGATTTTGAGTGGTGGCCCAGTGGTAACGGGGACTTACGAGTTGTAGGCGCTTTACTTAGTGTAAATTAATTCATCACCACTGCTCTCGAAACGGTGAAGGAAAACATCGTGAGGAAACCGGCATGTCCTAGAACCACAAATTGGATGACATGTGACATCTACTAACGCACTGGGCCTGCGTGGTGGATTACAGCCCACTCCCTCTCGGAGAGAGGAGGCCTGTGTCCCAGCAGTGGGAACATTATAGGGTGATTATGCTAAGGATGACCCTACATCCCCTACATTATCATATTTTAAATTCTCCATTGTACTACTTACTTATAGGTATTTTTTAATCCTCTATTATGAAAAATCTGTTTTGTTGTGTCAGCTTTAACACGTCATTCAGGCTGGGGTGTACCACCGGAAGAGCACAGAGTACTAGCTGATACGGCGGCGTGTACAACCGTTGGCCACATTACACTTTTTTCTATGTTCTAGGAAATTCATGCCTGCTTGAGAGAACGTGTTTTAAATTTTGGCGTAAGCCCTGTAAATTTGACAAATACAGGGTTATTTTTAAAATGTTAATAACCTCTTAAGGGGTCATTGTACTCATCATTATGAACAACTTTTACTATGGGACCAAAACTGAAATCGCAAAAAAATACCAGTTGTTCCCTACATTTATGTTCGAATAATTCGTTAAAATGTAGGGAACAGATGATTTTTTTTCGCGATTTCAGGTTTGGTCCCATAGTAAAAGTTGTTCATAATGATGACTACAATGACTCCTTAAGAGGTTATTGACGTTTTAAAAATAACCCTGTTTAAATAGTGTAGCTCAGAAGTTGGACATTATTAGGCAGGACTTTTGGTTTATGGGGCGGTGATGTACCACCGGAGGCCATGTACCCATGTGCCCGGAGGACAGCATTAACAGTTCATGTCTGAACGAGTCAACGGCTGTTCGATTTCTTGCTGGGAACTAACCGTACTTAGAATTGAACCTTTTGCTGCAACCGAATTCCGGTCACGAATTTATACAGTACAGCCTCTGCTCTCCTTAAAGTGACTGCCGACATTAGAAAAGCAATGGAGGATACCAAGGTTACCGTTTTGGTATTAATTGATTTCTCCAGTGCCTTTAATGCTGTCAGCCATGATATTCTCCTTTCTATCCTCTCTCATCTTATGGTTTCGCCCGAGGCCCTGGAATGGTTCTCTTCTTATCTTCGGGGACGTCGGCAATCGGTTCGCGTTGATGAGAGCTCATCGAGTTGGCGCGACCTGGATGCTCGTGTTCCACAAGGCGGTATTCTTTCTCCATTGTTATTCTCCATCTTCATTAATTTTATAACTCTCTGTCTTCGATGTTCGTATCATCTTTATGCTGATGATCTTCAGTTGTATGCGGCTGAGCAGGTGGAGAGTTTATCGGACGCTATAGCAGATGTAAACCGAGACTTAGACTCTATCAAAAAGTGGTCTGATAGTTTTGGGGTGTCAGTAAACCCCTCAAAGTGTCAGGCCATTGTAATTGGAAGCTCGCGCATGATGGGTAGGGTGGCACTTAGCTCTCTTCCTCCTCTTATTTTTAATGGTACCGTCATACCCATTACTCCTACAGTGAAAGATCTCGGTTTGCATCTTGACACAACGCTGGGCTGGCAACGCCAGGTTTCTAGTGTTAGTCAAAGGGTCAATGGTACTCTGCGATCCCTGTATCGTCTGAGAAGGTTTTTGCCCGCTAAGACGAAGACTATGCTTGTGCAGACTTTGATTTTCCCTATCATCGACTATGGTGACGTGTGCTACTTTGACTTGAATGCGGTTTTGCTGGATAAGCTCGACAGACTACTCAACAATGGTATCCGGTTCATATTTAATCTAAGAAAATATGACCATGTGTCAAGTTACAGGACTGAGCTCAAATGGATGTCCATTCGCCAGAGAAGAAGTTTGCGCGCTTTGACCTCACTTTTCTCCCTTCTCAACTCTCCCAGCCCTCCTTCTTATCTTATGTCTCACTTCCAGTATCTATGTTCTTCACACGCTAAGAACCTGCGTTCTTCCAACAATCTTCTTCTACTCTGTCCTTCTCATACTTCTGACTTTGTTCATTCTTCCTATCATATTCAGTCCATTCTTCTCTGGAATGCGCTTCCTCTTGATATCAGGACGGCCACCAGTCGGTATGCATTTAAGCGGAAATTGCAGAGTTATTTACAAAACAAATAGCGTAGAGTCATCTGAATTACTTGTAGGTAAATGTTATTATTCTGTTCAGGATTTCCTAAATGATACATCTTAATAACCTATATTGATAACTTGTATAATAATTATTGTGTTTGCATGCCAACAAGGCAGAATGTACACGGTTCTTTATTATGTTATTTACGATCCTATTTGTATGTACCTGCATTCAAAGCAAATAAAGTATATTCTATTCTATTCTATTCTATTCTCCTTTCCTTGAATGTGTATGTATTATATTTATATATATATATATAATATAGGGATATGTTATAGTATATATGTATATGTATTATAAGTTTATAATCTATTTATGTACTTGAGCACCTATTTTATTAATAGTAATATAAATAGGTTAGAATTTAATATTTTTTAATATTATTATTTTCTCTCCATCAGAGCACCCGCCATCTTATCTCTTCACCACCCTTGGTTGACTGGTAGAGAATGCCTAAGGCATTAAGTCCGCCTTTGTACCTTATTGTGTGCGAGAAGTTTAAATAAATAAATAAATAAATGTATACTGCTAAATAACGTAGTGTCACAAATAAAAGGGAGACCATGAATTTTAACATTTTTAATACAAAATTAATCAAAAGAGTGTGACTTTGTATTTAACAGGAAGGGACTCATTTTGAGCATTTGATACATTGATTAATTTTGTATTAAAGTGTTCCTTTTATTTGTGACACTATATCATTTAGCAAAAAATAATCCTTATGACGAAGCCTTTCGATCGGTATGATAAAGCTACAAGGTGATTATTTTTCTCGTGTAACGGGTTCGATTTCCGGTTCAACCATGTATTTATTTAAGAATCTATGAATGCAGTTAAAATTGTTTTTTAAATTCAAATAATGTCTCCTTTCAGTAAAATGTTCCATCCGCAATATTCAAGGTACTTTCCCTCCATGTGGCATGTCTGTGGGACGCCCTGTATAAACTCGTCCAGAAAAATCCCATAGTAGACTGTTAGACCGATGATGATGCTGATTCTATGAGACTACTGTCAATTTAAATTTAGGTAGTTAGACTTTAAGATGGGTGGCAAGTCTGTTTTTGAAGTGAAAACTTCTTTAGGCGCGTTGACCACTTTTGGGGTGAACAAAAATCGATTGATTCCTTTTTCGGCACATTCCTTTTTGGACATATTCCGTTTTCGGCATATTCTTGATTCGGCACATTTTAGTAAATAGATTATATTATGAAATACTTGTGACTTTGCTTGCGTAATAAAATAAAATAATATTTATTAGTAAAATATTAAATTACATAGTAATGATACTTTGTTGTATATAATGATTTATGCCGAAAACAGAATGTGTCGAAACAAGAATATGCCGAAAACGGAATATGTCCAAAAAGGAATCAATCCAAAAATCATGGTACTCGCGTCATCGTCACCGAACGATTTCTATGAGCTATATGTATACCTACTGTTTTCACTTCTATCGGCATTCTTTTTTTTTAGGGTTCCGTAGTAAACAAGGAACCCTTATAGTTTCGCCATGTCCGTCTGTCTGTCTGTCTGTCTGTCTGTCCGTCCGTCCGTCTGTCGCCAGCTTAGCTCAGAGACGCTTAGTCCTAGAAAGCTGTAATTTGACATGGGTATACATATTAATCATGCCAAAAAAATAGTAAAATAAAATTATGAAAAACATTTTTTTTAGGGTACCTCCCTTACACGTGAAATGGGGATGATATTTTTTTACTCGTCTATTCCATAGTGTGGGGTATCGTAGGATAGGCCGTTCAAAAATATTGTGGGTTTGGGAAAACCATTTTTCAATTAAGGGATCCGTTTGGGTAATATTAAGCTTTAAAGTGCTAGTTTTTGTTAGAGTCAAGTGTCCCCCCCCCCCTGCCAGCTAAATGGTTGGTTTTGGATATGTGAAAAAATTAAAAGGAAAACTATCACAGCTAAGTAGGCTTCACAAGTTAACGAGTAATAGTCGACCAACTTAAATTTGCAGTTGGAGAATTGACCGTAACGTATATCGATGTATGGGAGAGCATGTTTTTCAACTACAATGTTAAGTTTGTTTTTGGGATAAATTCATCCCAACCACGGAACCCTTCATTGTGCGTGGTCCGACATGCACTTGGCCGGTTTTTATGAACAACTAAGTGACCCATTTACAACCAAAGTTTTTCTTTACAATCTGCAAACAACATAGTTTATTCAATCTAAGGTATTCCCGATGACTACACGAACTGCGACCACGCCCCGTGAGTACCCTTCATAATCAAGCGACAGTGCGACCACGATACGTATCAAGAGTGGGTGGCCCCAAATATTTAGTCTAATTGTCCTGCGTATGCGCCGGTATTCCGTTCTATTGTGCGCGGGATTGACTGACTAGGACCTATCTCGTGGTCGGTATGATCTCGTTATTGTGGTAAATTATTTATTGTGTATGATGATTGGAAGATATGCAGGTTAAGTGCTGTTTTAAATTGTTGTCAACGCTTGCTTTTTTGTTGGTATTATAAAAATATAGTATTTACTGTAAGAGGATTGGATCCTACGGAAAGTCCTGAGGGCCTAAAATGGACGCTTTGGCAGAGTCATGAGTACAATTCATATCCCGCAATTCATCTGTTTGATAGTTTTGTATGGAGTTTCGTAAAATGGCCCACACTGTATTGCTATAGTGAAGCCTAATATCAAATAGCAGCTGTCAAACAGATGAATTGCGGGATGTATGAATTGTACGCAGATCATATAATTAGGATTCTGCCAAAGAGTCCAATTTAGGCCTCCAGCATTGCCAAACGGATCCATACTACTTCAACATATAAAGCGCTACGTCGTGGCTGTAGTTTAATCTTCAATAAAATAAATAAAAACCGGCCAAGTGCGTGTCGGACCAAGCACAATGAAGGGTTCCGTAGTGATGATTAATTTATTATCCTAAGAACAAACTTAACATTGTAGTTCGAAAAAAAAATCAGCTGTTCCATACATTTTGTCGATTTAAGTGAACAGAAATGTATGGAACGGATGATTTTTTTTTCATGATTTCAAGGTTGGTCCCATAGAAAAAGTTGTTCATAATGTTGAGTACAATGACCCCTTTTCGGGTTTAGGTTAAACAAAAACTGATGTCGTATAGAGAACGCTGCTGCCCATTCTCTAGTAAGTCCCTTAGTCGGCTTTTACGACACCCACGAGAAGCTGGTTAGCGCTCTAAAGGCACCAAATTAATCTCAATCTATTTTCGGACAACTCAAAAAACTAAAAGCATTTATCGGTCTTCCGACAATTTCAATCGGAGCGCCTGACAGATGGCCACTCCCCAGCACTCCCTGGCCTTGGTCCACCCACATCCAACAGTCCTTCCTAACTATTTTGATGACGCTTTTATTTCGTTCGTAGTAAGGGCGACTTTCGTACGAGATAATGAAACCTCTGAGATATCGGGCTTGTGGTGAAGTAAGGTCAATAAGGAGACATGGCAGGTTAATTGATTTATATTTATTTGTGTTTTTTGTTGGTCAGTGGCAGTTGTTCGCGGAAATGTTGGATTTTTAGGACGTTACTGACGAAATTGGGTCAGATGAATAAAATAACACTATTTTGATTTCACATTTCGATGTTTTAATCCTAAATAACAATGATTTCAAATTGGCTTTTACAAGTGTTTTTCTGGGTAGAAAAAATATTTTATTCGTTTATTTGCAAACGAGGCAGACGTTGTGCTCTGCATAATTCAGTCTATGCCTTGTTATTTCTGAACATCGGTCTATCTATCTTCTATATCTATATAAATAAATGTTGGTTTGTTTGTCCTCTATGGACTCCAAATGGGCTCGACCGATTTTGATAAAACTTTGGTAGGAGAAGGGAAGGTTTAAGGGTAGGGTAGGGGTAGGACACTACGCGAACGAAGTCGCACCGGGCAGCTCATATTTTATAAATTTTCATTTCCGCTAAGTCAAGTTTTTACGCACAGGCACATAGATGACCTTTTCGGCTCGATACAAAATGCACTGCCATGATCGTAGACATTCCACAAAAACTGACACCTACGAGTTCTTCTTTTACGATAAACTTCGGTAATTTGATCCTTACCCGGAAGATACCCGAAAGGATTGCTGACAGGTACTTGCAATTATAAGGAAAACCTGTTTTATTTGACACTCCTCGCAATTCAAATGTCAAATGATAACGATTACCATATAATTCACATTATTACTTGTAAATAACGGATAATATTTTTTATTGCAAAAGTAATTATTTACGTTTTATTGCTGCACGACCCTGCAGCGACAGTTTAAGGACTTTATATTGGTATCATTGTCATAACTGTGCAATAAATTTTGAAAAACAGTTATCAAGGAAATTCTTGATCATTCATCTCCATTATCAATATTATCTTACTTTTAAACATGGCAACTGACGTAATCAGTCTATAATGTTCCCCCTGCTATAATCCACCACGCGAGTCCAGTGCGGGTTGGTAGATGTCACATGTCTTCGAATTTATGCTTCTAGGACATGCCGGTTTCCTCACGATGTTTTCCTTCACCGTTTTGAGAGCAGTGGTGATGAAATAATTTACACAAAGTAAGCGCCTGACTGGGTTCGGTCTTACGACCTACAACTCGTAACTCGCAACTAGAATCAATTCTATTTTTTTTTTTAATTTTGACGTTCAAAAGTGCCTCATATGTGCCTATTTGAAATAAATCATTTGACTTTGACTTTGACTTTGTCGCGGACTTCTCTATTACGACAAGTGATTTCTAATAACAATCAATCAACTCAGTCTATCGCAGTCCACTGCTGGACATAGGCCTCCCCCAGGCTGCACCACAATACCCTGTCCGTCGCATCCAGTCTGTCCCAGCCACTTTTTAAGGTCGTCGGTCCATCTAACTGGGGGTGTCCAACGTTACTTTTCTAATAGGTGCCTGTAAAGCATCATCATCATTCCAGCTGAAAGACGTCCACCGCTGGACTAGGCCTCCCTCAAAAGGGCCACGCTTGGCAGGCGGGTTGGCGATCGCAGTATGGTGTTAAAATGCATAGTAAACGCTGCTGCCCATTCTCTAGTAAGTCCCTTAGTCGCCTTTTACGACACCCACGGGAAGAAATAGGATGGTGCTTATATTCTTTACGTCTGGCACCACACGGTTTATCCGTAAATGGTTTACTTGAAATAACGTATTCGTGTCGTATAAGTTAATCAACAGGTATTATAAAGGGCACTGTCAGTCAAAATAGTACTGATTAAAAATATTTAATTTTTGTTGGTGGTGGCGTCTAATTGATTTTTGGGTGACGGCTCTGAGTGTGGAAACTGTGACTTTATTGTTGCGTTGGGTTCTCACCTGTTAAAATAAATGTAAGTAGTACTCTTAATAGTACATTTGTCCGACAACACTTTGACCTGTTTAAAAGGCTCAAGACCGTTGCCCTTGAAAAGTAAGAGGTAATAAATAAATAAATTATAAATAAAAATAATATTTCATTTAAAAACATGCTACATCATTATAAAACTAGTAATAGATTACATAGTAGCCTTATGGCTACTATGCTGTGCTTATGTGCTAGATTTTTACTAATTCCCTGAACCCCACATTAGGATTCCCATGGGATTCCCTGTGTTGTGGTGTCCACTCTTTTCCCAAGTAAGGGAAACATTTTCATATTTAATAAATTCAGGTGAAGTAAATCAATTGAAAAAAAATAACAAATGAAAAATATTAATTAAAACAATAAGTAAGTACGGTGTAAATGTATAAAAAGTTAACAAACTAAAAGATCCAGATAGAATAGTTCTGCCTAGGGCGCCAAGGACTTAAATCTTTATAAATATAACTGTGTGGTCCTATGTGTATTAATTATTATTTATAAACAAAATACCAAAGAATTTTAAAAGAGTTACTTATTCCTTTGTATAGTTAAAATTATGGCTTCTGCAAAAACGATTTTATTCAATGAATGAATTTATAAATAATGCTAAATAATCTGTTTTAAATTAATGTGACGTCAATTAATATTGAATGTATTGTAATATTAATAAATAATAATAGAAACTAGCATTTAAAGCATGCCATTGGACATAAATATTATACTCGAATAATAAATATAATATTGTAATGTTTTCCATGTCAAATGTCTGACTATGTATTAGGAACTTAATTACTTACTTTAAGACCAACACTGTACCAATACTTATTGCAAATAAATGATTATGATCATAAATAAACAAATAAATGTTACGACCTTGAACCTTTAAGTTTAGTCAGGTTAATATCCAGTCCATACAATTCTTTTTAGGGTTCCGTACCCAAAGGGTAAAACGGGAACCCTATTACTAAGGCTCCGCCGTCTGTCCGTCTGTCTGTCCGTCAGTCAACAGGCTGTATCTCATGAACCGTGATAGCTAGACAGTTGAAATTTTCACATATGATGTATTGCTATAACAACACATACTAAAAAATAGAATAAAATAAATATTTAAAATAAATGTTTTTGCTGTATATTGATAACGGCAACAGGTAGACGCTTGAAATATTCACAGAATATGTAGATATATATTGACTTTAAAATAAATAATTTAATTAAAATAAAACAAATATTTAAGGGGGGCTCCCATACAACAAACGTGTTTTTTGCCATTTTTATAGATAATGGTATGGAACCCTTCGTGCGCGAGTCCGACTCGCACTTGGCCGGGTTTTTATAGATAATGGTACGGAACCCTTCGTGCGCGAGTCCGAGTCGCACTTGGCCGGTTTTTTTTATGTTAACGTGTTGGAAATCCTCATGGATGGACGGAGGGGTTTGTCAGATTTCTGCTGACTAAAACCACCCCATGTTCCCTTGCACACTGGCACCGGAGGCTACAGGCTACGGGGGCACTTTAGCAATCTTCAACGCAGCCCTAGACTGGTGCCGGCCCGCCTTTGCGGGCCCCGTCTGGTCAAGCGGGGGGAGTGAGGTGCTTGACTCCCACCGCGATGCCTAAGAGGGGCGTACGTGGAACATTACGCAACACCACCTCGGGTCATGTAAGATAGGGGGTGGGGAACATCCCCGAGTCCACCGTCCCTGGACCCATTTAGGGGCCGGAAGAGGGCATTATCCAAATTTGATCCTGTCCTGATTTTTTTGAAGGAAGTATAAGAGTTAATTGTAGTCTTTTAAATCACACTAATATTATAAAGGTGAAAGTTTGTGAGTGTGTGTGTGTGTGTGTGTTTGTTTGTTACTTCTTCACGCTCAAACGGCTGGACCAATTTTGATAACATTTTGTAAGGAGATAGCTGACATCCTGGATTAACATAATAGACTACTTTTTATCCCGATATTCCTACGGGATCCAGACTTACTCGAGTGAAACCGCGGGGCGCAGCTAGTCTATACATAAATTAAAGTTGGCTTTCGTGTCTGTCTGTATGACCGCGTTGTTCTTCTAAACTCCGCAACGGATTTCGATGCGGTTTTCACCATTGTTTAGGGAATTTATTCCGAAAGGTTTGTGTTATCATCATTCTCCTGCATTATCCCAATTTATTTGTAGTCGGCGCAACATGCCTCCCTCCCCTCCCTCCCCCCTCCCCCCTGTGTGTGTGTCCCTTTCTTCCATACTTCTCTATTAGTTCGCATCTCGGTAGTCACTCCCGTTCTAGCCATATCATCTTTCACGCAGTCCATCCATCGTTTCTTTGTTCTTCCCCTACTCGTAGGTATACCCATCCACATGCATATTCAAAACTTTCCTGGTGACATTTCCCTCATTCCTCCGCATCACATGCCTATACCATCTTCTACAACATTATTTGAAGTATATGCGAAACCTGAATATACTTTGTTCAGAATAAGGAACTGAATCGATTTCAATAATACACCATGTTATATTTTGTCCCAAAAATATTTACGTGTGATGGAAATTGTTATCACCATTTTTAATTACTTACAATACAATCGCCGTACGGTTAGGTGCCTACTGCCAAATTATTATCAATGAGCGCAAGAGTCCCTGGAGGTGCGGGGGCGCCGTTAGTATGTTTTTGTACGGACAACCCGGTGACATAACAACCTTATAACTTTGTGATTTTTCAAGATACAGTTTTGAAATTTTGTACATAGATTTGTAGCGGATACCACTAAACTGGTGACCCCGAGTATGAACGTCAGCGCAGCCTTCGTGCAACTACTTCAGCGTGACGTCATCATCATCATCATCATCACTTCCTCAAGCTTTCGAGCGGCGAGTCACACAGCCAGCCAGCACCCACAGCTTCAACGGGTATCCTGACCACCAGCATGCAGTGGACACGGATTCCTGGTCATCACCCACAACCTCATCAGCAACCTTGGCACAGCACACTGCACTTTCGGCCGGTCCACAAGCAGAGAACATGCCTCTCCTGGTGGACGCCAGCAGTCAGCCACAACACAACCCGGCGCTGTACTACATCCGACGCACTGGAGCATAACGCAGCGCCACCCCGACTCACTGGGGAATCACCGCAGACAGTTCCGACTCACCGAGAACTATTCGGCACCCGGTTCCAACACACTGGAACCCCTCTACTGGCACTGGCAAGCATCGCAAGATACACGACTCAGCCCACTATCGACCTCCGGTCTCCGGAGGGGAGTGATGTAGCGGAATCAACATCGCCACATACGAACAACGCGTCACACTGACGTCACGCGAATCCTGCATCGCGCAATCAGAGTTTACCACGCAACTAGCATATATACAACGTCCCGACATCAACCGTCGGGCAGTTGCCCACCAGACACGACACCCGTCTGGTCGGAGAATCCTCCCTTTTCTATGGTGGACGAGTGAACTTTACACCCTGTTCCTCATACCACCAAAGATTCTTTACATAAAAATACTAGACACGTGTTTCGGGTTTCGCATAGACTAAAACTAATATTGTAACTTATTTCTTATTCTATCCTCTCGGGTAACACCACACATCCCTCTTAGCATTCTCATCTCAGCTGCATGCAATTGCTTTTCACTCATCCCTTTTGTGGCCCAACTTTCTGATCCATACAAGACAACATGTCTAACCATTGTTCTATATATCTTTTCCTTAAGTTTAAGGGGAATGCGGGAGTCGCATATTGTTCCCGTAATCTGCCACCATTTCATCCATCCAGTGTTAATTCTGTGCTTAATCGTCCGATCTACTTCGCCATCGCTTTGCACGAGTGAACCGAGATACCGAAAGTCGGAGCAGACTGGGAGAAGCGCGCCATCGAGCTCATGGCTCCATAACTGAAGAGGCCGCCGAAATCGCAGAATATAAAATACCTATTTTGGTTCTGCTGATTTTCAAGCCAACATTCTCCAGATTCTGTTACCATTTCTCCAATCTGCTCTGGATCTCAGGTCCATCTTCACCGACAAGAACAATGTCATCGGCAAACAGCATGCCCCAGGGTCTAACTATTTATTTATAAATCTTCCCTGGAAGATTTATAAATCTTCCCTGGAAGATTTATCTGTATAAAACTGTACGAAGCAGGGTGGGTTACTAGTTCTAGATAAAACTGAATACAGTATTTTACAGTAGGTACCGTTAACACAAAGTTCAACTGGTCCAACGCTTACTAAACACTTAGGGAACGCCTTACCTAAGTTGGTGACTTAAAGGTTGGCATTTCGAATCCTTATTCTGTCATAGAGCTTATACATCCTTTTCCAGCTATCCATATGTATGAGGGTCCGTAGAAGGCTGTATAACGGAAATAAAGCTTTAAGTACCTAATTAATCTAATGGCTTAATGATTTCCATAAAAGTGTAATTAAGGACATACGTTTATGCATCAACGATCGATGTAGAACCAATTAGAATCATGTTCACCTTAAACAAACAAACCAATTGTGTAATAATAACACGATGTCGATAGACCACACAATGCATTGGCATTCCTCAAACCACCACAAAAAATCAATCAAATAATTAGACAATAATATTAACAGACCCGCGGGCTATTGAACACGACTGCTCTAAATCGAACACGCCCTTGATTTTTCTATTCCATCTACATACGAACGTTCTAGATCTCCACGCAAAATGGCTTCCAAATGTCAAACGTTTTCTCACAAATCGTGACTGCTATGCACCTGATTGTCTAGTAGATAATCTAACTGATCTGCTGCTTATATTAAACAAAAAAAAAAACAAGTTTAAACTTGAATAAGTAATTAGATTATTACCTAATTCTACGCGTTGTCGAAATTAACGCGTAGTCTACAGTTGCAAAAGTAGGTACATGAGTAATAAGTTTTTGTAATGTCTAAAATTACTAATATGTTTTGTAATGCAATGTTTTAAATGTTTACATTTATTTATAGTTTCAAAGTAATTAGACATTAAAATAAAAATAATAAAAATAAGTTTATTGAAACAAAATACCTTTTATATACAATTCAATACATTTCACAATAGGTAGGAACATTTGATTTAGGGAAAAGGCTGCACAAATAATGAAAAACCCTGCCTCCTAAACTAGGGGAACCCTGTGACCTAGGAGTCAGTGTTCTACTGTAGCTTCATGGACAAAAGAAACCTTTATAAAAGTGTGTTGATAAACCCATTATGACCTGATTTAACTATGAATAATTGCATACCGCTATGAATATTGCAGCACACTTAAGGCGACGATAACCGACTTTTAATGATTTTATACTGAAAATCACGTCTTTTAAACGAGTAGTGTTAATTATTTGAAAAAAATATATGTTACATGTTACATTAGAGCATTTTTTCAATAACTTAATATGTGAATATTTTAGATTATAATTATATTACATAGTGAAATTAATTTGTAAAGTTATATCTAACGCGGATGAAAAACTGAGAAGAGCGCAAAATCTACCAAGCGTATTTTTCTGAAACGTTTACCAATTTAAGGATCATTTAATTATTGATAGAATAGAATAGAATACTCTTTATTATGTACACCATAAAAGTTACAGATATGAATGTTTAAATTTTACATAGGGTGACACGCGTTTTATCAAAATACCTTTTGTTTTGTGTATAATAAATTAATAATGCGTCAAATTGGGGACAGCGCTCCTTGATGGGCGAGTCCTATTACTGGCTGAACGTACGAAGCATTGCGTGAGCTCAGTACAGAACACCCAAGCTGACCACTCAAGGTCACTGGCATATATCTGAGTCTTAATCACCAGCTCACCAGCTGCCGATAATGCTGAGCAAGCGCCGCCCGCCACCGCCGTCGCCCGCGCCACAACACCGGCTGCGGAAACGTCACGCGTAGGTACGTCGACCCCTAAACGTGCCTACGCTGCCATTGTCACTACCGGCAAATCTGATGCGTCGCAGCCTAAGTGACAAAACAGAAAAGGGGATAAAATGAAAAGGGGTGCTCAACCTGACTGCGGTCCGTAGCTCCATTCCAAGAACGAGCCAGGTGGATGAGGAGGGTTTCACTAAAGTGGAAAGGAAGAAAAAGAAGCTCTTTTCTCGTAACCTGTGCGGTACCGCACCGAGTGGACCCAACATGCTGCTGCGCCCTGCAGTGCCTACGACGCAGCTGTACATTTCACGTCTGCACCACTCCACGACGATCGAGGAAGTCGTGCAGTATGTGAAAGTGAAGACCAACTGGATTCTGAGGGTCGAAAGGTTGGAATCGCGCCACAACATCAACTTTAAGTCATTTGTGGTACGCATCCCAACCAACCATCTACAGACCTGCTTGAAGGAGGACTTTTGGCCGAAAGGTGTCGTATATCGACGTTTCCGAGGACGGTTACGCGACACCACGCAGCGATACACGACGCCGACAACGTGTGTTTTAGTTATAGTTTAATTTGGTTAAAAATATGTATGTTTAGGTTAAGGTATTTATCTATGGGCCTGCGTAACCTGAAATAAATGGATTATATATATTAATCAGCCTAATGTTTCCACTCTGCTGGGACACAGGCCTCCTCTTCGTGAGAGGGAGTGGGCTGTAATCCGCCACACGAGCCCAGTGCGGGTTGGTGGAAGTCACATGTCTTCGAATTTTTGGTTCTAGAACATGCCAGTTTCCTCACGATGTTTTCCTTCACCGTTTTGAGAGCAGTGGTGATGAAATTATTTATACAAAGTAAGTGGTTTTGAACCCACGACCTACAATTCCTAAGTCGGGGCCGATATCACTGGGCTACCACTGCTCTCTCACGCACTTCGAGCACACATTGCTGGTTAATTCCTGGCAGAGGAAAGATAAGTAACCATTTCTTTTTTTTTTATCGTGTCAGTAAAACTAACTACTTACAGTTTGCGATCGTCAGCCGTTGGTCATGCTCCTATAAATTGGTACCTTAAGTTAAAAGGCGCTAAAAGGGGAGACATCCTTGTTGAAAGAAATGACCTGTTACGTACAGTCGCCAGCACATCAGGTCATACCATACTGTCAAATTTCTCCAAATGATTTTAAACCTTAAAATGTTGAAGGTTATGTTCAAAATCGAATAAGAGACAATTTGATAGTTTGAAATTTCTCCAAATGAGTTTAAACCTTAAAAGGTTGATGGTTAAGTTCAAAATCGAATAAGAGACAATTTGTGGTAACTTGATGGGTGCTGTACATCATCATCATCATCTGCCTAGCCTTGTCCTAACTACGTTGGGGTCAGCTTCCAGTCTAACCGGACGCAGCTGAATACCAGTATTTTACATGGAGCGACTGCCTATCTGACCTCCACAATCCAGCTACTGGGTAACACTGATACCCCTTGGTAAGACTGGTTGTCAGATTGAGAATGCCCTGTTAAGTACAGTTGGTCACCAGCATTACCTGACCCCTTTTCCATTATTCTTCTTTGTAAGAGGGGTTGGGTAATGCTGGTCACCAACTGTACATTGAATGAAAAAAAATATAAACGACCCAAGCGTTGTCTGAATACCCCCGTATCGACATAATTATCAACCCTATCCTCAGTGCCATTTGTCTTTTTCGGTAAATAATAGGAGAATGTCAGTTCGTGTTTCATATTTTTAAAGACTTTTATATTTTTTAAAACATTGTTGAAATCTTCGTTAAGTCAGAAATTACACAACTGTATTATGAGTAACTGCTAAAATATAAAATTATTAATAGACGTAAGATCATTGCGATTGTTATCTAAACCGAGGTTATTATAAAAATAGAATAAAAATACTTCACAGTTATTTATTTTCTTGCTAGTTCCCTCACTTTAGTTTTCTTTTTTGATAGCTAGCCAAGTGAATTGGTTTTGTCAGCCGATTGATCGATTATAATGACCACCAGTCGTTCGACTAATCTGTTTAAAGTGTTTGCTGTCTATGGAGACAAATCTGCGGTTTAAAGTTGATCGATCGATCGTGTGAACAATATTAGCGTTTGTGAAAACTTTTGTATGAACATTTTGTTAAGACGCAGATATAATGCCAGTGACGTTGAGTGGTTACCTTGCGGGCTCTGTACTGAGCTCACGCAACGCCTCGTACGTTCAGCCAGTAATAGGACTCTCCTATCAAGGAGCGCTGTTCCGAATTTGACGCATTATTAATGTATTAAACACAAAAAAGGGTATTTTAATAAATTGCGTATACTAAAAGATCAATAATTAAATTATCTTTAAATTGGTGAAGGTTTCAGAAAAATACGCTTGGTAGATTTTGCGCCATTCTCAGTTTTTTATCCGCGTCAGACATAACTTAAGAAATTAATTTCACTATGTAATATAAACATAATCTAAAATATTCACATATTAAGTTATTGAGAAAATGCTCTAATTTAACATATATTTTTTTCAAATTATTAACATTACTCGTTTAGACGTGATCTTCAGTATAAAATCATTAAAAGTCGGTTATCGTCGCCTTAAATAAAAACTCGAAAATATAGAAAATGTAGTGTAAACGTAGAATGCAATTTATAAAGGTACCTACAGTAGCAAAAAGGAAATAGCCCTTTTGTAATGTATCAAGAAGTAATAAAATTGTATGTCTTACCACAATGCATTATGAAAAAAAATCGGCCAATTGCGAGTCGGCCCATAAAGTCATCCCAACTACGGAACCCGTCATTGTGACGGGTTCCGTAGTTGGGATGACTTTATCTCAAGAACAAACTTAACATTGTAGTTGAAAAACATGTTCCCCCATACATTCCAACTGCAAATGTAAGTTTGCACGCACAATATTGAGTGATTTACCATGTTATTTTAAGACCATAGACTTCTTATAGGTTTTCCTGTAATCTCTAAGTAAAGAACTATTTTCATAATTTGAGGTTCAATAGTTTCGGAAATAAGGGAGTGAATGCGTCAATTTTCATCTATTTTCTTAATAAATAACTTTAAAACTATTTATTTTAAAAGTATAAAAAAAATATGTTTGATTTTCTCACAACAATCTCTTGATACGGTACAGTTTGCAAAAGTCTATTTTTAATTTTCTAATGTGTCTCAAAAAATTACCCTCATATTCAAAATTTATTTACGTTACACATACGTGTTTGGCTCACACAAATTCATATTTCAAATTAATCGGTCAAGTAGATTCGGAGCAAATCGGCTGTTACAGACACACGAGTGATCCTATAAGGGTTCCGTTTTTTCCTTTTGTAATACGGAACCCTAAAAACAAAAGCCAACAAAAATGCAAAAAAAATTACATCTTTATATCAATAAAAGAAAAGAATCTCGATAACGTCCGATACGGATAGCAAATAAGATCGTTATTTAAATCAACGTTTATTTATTTCACATAAAGGATATGGTCGGCGAAACAATTGACCGGTGGGTTTCGCCTTCGGTCCGGAGAATGCGCTTGCGGAGCCCATGACTGTTGACATTCAGAGCACCTGCCCATCGTGGGACAGACTGAAATGGAGGCAAGTGTCAAGGGTTATCGATTGAAGTGACCGGTTGGAATAATACCTGGAAATAATGACAAGTAGTTAAGTAGCAAGAGCAGAAAAAACAAAAAATATTAAAGATAATTGTTTGGATTTTATCTTATAGCAATCTTTACCAGAAATCATTTGGATGAATAAAAAAACTTCAATCATTTGTTAGATTCACAGAATTTTTCTATTCTATCCCTAAACAATGGACAGCGATACCTACAGCCCCGAAAATGATTAAATAATTTTGGGGGCCCACTCGACACGCGCTTTCCATTTTTCAATTATTAATTTGATTTAGTTGAAATAGGTTAAACTTACCAAGCTCTAAGTTAAAAATGCACTGAACAAGTACATTAGTCATATCAATTAAGATATACAATAAATTATCAGAAATAATTAAAGAAGAACAAAAATTGAATATATTCACTAATAAATTAAAACAATTTCTAATAAATAAATGCTATTATAATATAAATGAATATTTCAATGACAAATTTTAAATTACTTAGATTCTTATAAAATAATTACAACATTTATTACAACAACTAAGTAGTCAAATAAAAGCCCTCTTCCTCTCTCCTACTTTTTGCTGTGCCTAAGTTCACATGTGGAAACAATAAATATATTGAGTATTGAGTAGTTCGATTTTTCAAATTCAAATAATTTTGAATTTCGAATTTCTCAGTAATAGTCCGTACACGTGACATTGGCTAAATGCACAAACCGTGCGAAGCCAGAAGTAAAAAAAAAAAAAAATAGTCCGTACTCTGAATTTACGCCCGGTTGATGGGTATAGGCTCGCTCCCTATTACATAGGACTTAAACATAACTGGCGAAACGTGGGTGTACTAAGTATGCGGGTACACCTCTGCCTAACCTTTCAGGGAATTCAGGCGTGACCTATTTATTTACATTATTGTTTCCTTTATTTCACCAAATATGTATAAAATTTTTATTTTTAAATATATAATATAAAAACATTTAGAAATATAAAACTATCATATAATATTATTTAATAAAATTTAGGTAATTAAATTTATTTATATTATTATTAACTAGCTTTTGCCCACGACTTCGTCTGCGATCCACGTTGAAAAGTAGCCTATGTCCCTCTCCAGGTCATGGTCTACCCATGTGCCAAATTTCATCGAAATCCGTTTAGCCGTTTTAGCGTAACTAACAAACAAACAAACAAACTCACTTTCGCATTAATGATATTAGTTAGGATTAGGTATTTGTTTTACAACTGAACCATACACTTTATAAAAATTGCTTAGTAAAATCTACCTATATTTTCTGCCAATCAAATGGCTCGTTAATAAGTCACATCCTTATCTATTTGTTCTCAATCTCGATCACACGACTTACATTCAATACTACCTAACTTATATATTTATATATATAACAGCTATATTATGTTTGATATAGGTTAATGGCACCATAACATAACCTATGTGAACCAAAACAAACATTTATTAAAAAGGCTATCTGGTAGCAACGCGCCAATGTACCCAGTGGTCGTTCGATATAGGCTTTATGCCATACTTTATGTGTACAGTCGAGCTCATTCATGTCGGTGGTAATACTTTTGCCTTGAGCTACCCTAGCGTAGTCCGTTTCATTTCGTAGAATTGTATCGTATGGTGCCGGACGTAAAGAATAACACCATCATATTTCGTGTCGTAAAAGGCGACTTATTAGAGAATGGGCAAAGGCGTTCTCTATGCATTTTAACACCATACTGCGATCGCCAACCCGCCCGCCAAGCGTGGCGATTATGACAACCCCCCCTCCCAAATGGGGAGGCCTATGTCCAGCAGTGGATGTCATTCGGGTCCCCGGGCGTCAGGAGTCGCAAGCCGATTTCCGGCCACCGTAGGCGCGGGCGGACGGTGAGCAAAAAATTATAGCAAATCCCCCCTATGGGGGAGGCCGGTGTCCAGTATTGGACGCTGAAATGATGATGATAAAGAAAATCAAAATCAATCAAAAGTCATTTATTCAAACTAGGCATTGCATTCATTTAATTAGCACTTTTCGAACATAATTATCTACATAAGACGCCCACCCTTCACCACATCCTAGTGCTTTAGCTGGGAAGAAGAAGTGGCGCAACAAACTCCCCAGCAGCACAGCTGTCAGTTCAGTTAGAAACCTCGATTCTATACAATAGAATGTAAAGAGGTTAGCTTATACTGGTTTTGTTACCATTTACCTGCGATCTACAGTACCATCATAAGAAAAACAGTACAAATGAAAAGGGAAGTTAGAATATAAGCAAAAGTGTCCAAATCCATTCTTTAAACTGCTTTTACCCAAGAGATGTGCTATGCAGCTATAATATGCTGCGAGGATGTGAAAGCTAAGCTACGAAACTATGTGAGCATTTCTATTAAATGCTAAGCTGTGTTGACGATGCAAGTAAGATATGCTATGAAGATCCGCCGCCGCGAGACAGCTGTGAGAGGAAGATGCGCAGCTCGAGTTGTGCGATGCACCCATCACGGCAGAGTTTCGCTAGCTAATTTAATTTGACCCTGTATATTATGCTATGTGGAACAATGAATATGATCGTCGGATATCAAACGCATCCATCTAACGGCCGAACCCAATAACTTATTTTCAGTTAAAGACAGATCGCTATTGATGATAGACAGTATAATTATATATCTATGCTCGGATGGCGTCTCACAATCATTGATAAAGGCTATCTATCTAACGAAAACCATAAGTAGGTTTCTCTACTTCGCCCTCCCGTGCGTTCCATTACAACCAACATCACTTTAAAAAACAACATGTGTAATTAGGGTTATATTAAAACTTCTTTGTTTCTTACTTCTAAATAAGTTACTGGATTAAGATATAATTCTGTAGAGCCATATTAGTTATGGCCGCGAATCAAAATACAACCTGTTACTGACCTGCAAATTGCAAAAAACGTAATAAAATTTGAATTTCGCGGGCTACCTTAGCGCATTAATGTTATTTATTGTTTTAACTTAAATTCATGTTGGAATGGTGCTTGCACGGGGGGTGTCTGTAAGGGGGGATTAAATTTCTGTTATTTTTTGCCTAGGGCGCACCGTTTTCGAGATATTTGAATTTCAATTTTTTTTTATTACTTTAAATTAAAAAAAAACATTTATGATCATTATTGCAAGTACCAAAGAGTTAATTTCAGCTTGGCTACTTTACGTTTATCCCTGCAATTTGGGGAATAGCAAAATCTGCCATCTGTAGTACTGTCCTGTCAAACAAATCGTATACTGGGACCTAACTAGGACGCATACTTTGGGATTTTCATACAAAGAGATATCTGTTGTAGGCGATACACCCTCCCATCAGTAGATAGCGTGGGCCGGTATGTTTCCTAGATTATTGGGACGTTAAAACCATCGATAGATATATTTTTATATCTCCAGTAGGCCGAAACTCGTGATATATAGGTTATTGGGTTCGGCCGTAAAAGAAATGTTTGCATAACTGTAGATAACAAAAATGTTGGTTAATGATTACACAAAAATTGTGACTTGCGAACTAGGTGTCATCTGTTACATAACCTTGTTTTGCTATAAAAAAAACCCGGTCAAGAGCGAGTTGGACTCGCGCACCGAGGGTTCCGTAGGTACGTACATATGATGTTGATGATTTCTGAAAAACTGTGCTATTTAGAGACATCGTTTTATTATTGCTGTAATATTTACATAAACTTCTATTCTATTCACATAGAATAATTTCAGATTTTTATCTATGCAAACTTCGGAGATAACGGTATTTTTTTTTACATTGCTCATCAAAAGTCGGAAAATATGTTGCGTAAAAAAAAATGTTTGAGAATGTGCAAACAGCGCTCTTTCATATGATACCCCACATGCCCTAGTAGCCCATCTTCAAATTTTTAAGACCCCTTTCAGTCCCTTTTGCAAAAAAGATATTTTTTTTATTTCTTTCTTTTTTGCAAAATAGTTGCGCAAACGTCATCTAAAACTATTCTAAATTTCAAGTTGATAGCATTAGTATTTCTTGAGATATCCAGGTGTGACAGACAGACAGACAGACTTAGTATTAAGTTTCACCATAAGGGTTCCTTTTTACCATTTTGGTACGGAACCCTAAAAAAACAGTTTTGCAAATGCAAGCAAAGTTTATTTCCTTATAACTAAAGTTGAGTTATTTTAGAAGTAGCTTAATTAGTTCGGCTAATTATTTCTTTCAGTAGCAACGTAGCATAGCACATCTGTTGTGGAAAAGCAGCCTTAGGCCCGGCGCCTATTGGCGGCACGGCATGGCAAGGTATTTTTAGGCGACGTATAAAAATATAACTTAACACTATGAAAATAAAGTTGAAATTTCAATGTTAACGGTCGTAAGTACAAAAACAATACCGCGGTACCGTTTTTTTTTTTTTTTTTTTTGGTGGGAAATCATCAAATAACTTCTCCCGCTCTGGGCGGAGCGAGAGGGAGTGTCAGACTTTTACTGACTAAAACCCACCGTGTTCCTTCAGATGCCTGTGTGCCAGAGTCACGATATCCCTTTCGGACAGGCTCGTAACCCTGGCAGGCATTGGCCCTTTCGGACCCCGTCAATTGGTGCTGACGTCTCTTTGAGGCGCGCGTGGAACACAACGCGCCGTCGACCCGGGCCTGGTCCTTATCGGACGGCGAGCTACCCATCGCTCACCGTCCGCAAGCCCGCGCCTACGGTGGCCGGGAATCGGCCTGCGATTCCCGACGCCCGGGGCGTCTCCTGCGGCGACTTAGGGCGGAAGGGCGGGCACCCTGCCTCACCCTCATGCGCTCCGCCTCCTCCTTCGCGAGCATTACTGTTTCGCAGAAGGAGGTGACGGCCTCCCATGCATTCTCGCTCCGAACCATGGCCTGAACCAGGGCCGGACGCGAGAGATCGTCGCCGCCGATCGCCTCCGTGAGGACACGGCGGTGCTCCGCCCAAGCAGGGCAGACCTCCACCGTATGCTCCACCGTGTCCTCCGGGCGATCCACACAGTGGTGACACCCGGGCGTTTCCTCCCGCTTTATCCTGAACAGGAACCTCCCGAAACAACCGTGTCCGGTGAGGACCTGCGTCAGGCGGAAGGTGAGGACGCCGTGGCGCCTCTCTAGCCACTCCTCAAAGAGGGGACTTACCGCCGCAATTGTGGCGTGCCCAGCACTGGGTTGCGACAATCGCACTTTCCATGTCGCCATGAGATCCTGCCGGAGCTCCGTCCGCTGTGCCGCGATTTGTTGCGGCAGCGGAGTTTCACCCCGGCGTTTCGCCTCTTCGCGCCACACCCACATGTGCGCGAGGACTTTCGCCTCCAGATCCCATGGCGGCAGTCCGGCAAGGAGGCTCGCCGCCTCACGGGAGACCGTGCGGTAACCCCGTACCAGCCTGATGGCCATGACCCTTTGGGACGCGTTCAACCGCTGGGCTGGTCGCAGCCTCAGTGAACGCGCCCACACCGGTGCCCCGTAAAGGGCCATGGACCGCACGATCCCCGCGTAGAGCCTCCGGCAGGAGGCGTTTGGACCCCCCAGATTGGGCAGGAGCCGCTTCAAGGCAGCCCCGGCCCGCTCCAGTCTGGGAGCCAAACGTCGGAAGTGCTCGACGAAGTTCCACCGGCTGTCGAGGACGAGTCCCAGGTACTTCATCGTCACCTCGACGCCGATGTGAACCCCTCCCGCCGTTATCTGGGAACCCGACAGTGGCGCGTTCCGAGGACCATAAAAACACATGGCCTCGGACTTGTGCAATGCCACCTCGAGTCCCAATTGCCGGATCCTATCGACGATTGTCGCAACCCCACGTTCCGCCAGTTCGGCCGCCGCCTGATGTGAACTCCCCTGTGCCAGGACCAGCGTGTCGTCAGCATAGCAGACTACGCTGACGCCACTGGGGAGGTCAGCGCGCAGCACCCAGTCGTACCCGATGTCCCACAGATGCGGCCCCAGAACCGATCCCTGTGGGACACCGCACGACATCTCTCGCCGGTTCCACTCTCCTTGGTGACCGGGGTAGATGACGGCCCTGTCCGTCAAATAGGCCTCGACCACGCGACAGAGGTAGGTCGGCATCCGGTGATACCGAAGTGCCTCCCTGATGCAGCTCCAGGGCAGGGTGTTAAACGCATTGGCGATGTCAAGAGACACCGCCAAGACGACCCCACCCCGGGCCACAGCATCCCCCGTCGTGAGGGCTCGAACGCGCATGATGGCATCCACCGTAGAGCGCCCCTTGCGGAAACCAAACTGGCTCTCCGCCAAATCCGGCCCCACCCGTACCAGCCGCCCGACAAGGCGGTCTGCAATGACTCTTTCAAAGAGCTTGCCCACCTCGTCGAGCAGCACGATGGGCCGGTAAGCGGACGGAGAGTCCGCTGGGCGCCCCGGCTTCTTAATGAGGACCAGTTTCCCCGTCTTCCAACGAAGTGGGAACTGGCCCCTCTCCATGCATGCGCTTAGGAGCCCCCTTAGTCGAGGCCCGAGAGCCTCTGAGGCCAGAACCCAGGCTTTTCCAGGCAAGCCGTCGGGTCCTGGGGCGGTATTCTTGGCATTCAGCCTACGTACCGCCACTCTCAAATCTACCTCGGTCACCTCCGAAGCATCGTCGTCGTCGTCGGCGGTGTGGTCCGCATTGGGCACCGCAGGAGGCGGAGCCATGGGCGGGGGAGTATGTTCCCCTCGCGAAGGGAACAGAGCGCTCACCACGTCCTCCACGAGCTGGGGCCGGAGACTCTGCGTCAGCGGGGGAGCCCATGGGCGGAGTTTATCCCGCACCATATTATAGGGGCGTCCCCACGGGTCTCCGTCGATGATCTCCAGCGACTGCTCGCGGGAGAGTCCTCTGGCCCGCTGGATCTCCTCTTGGAGGGCGTTCTTTGCCGCTCTGTAACCCTCGTACAGCTCCGCCTGAGTGGCTACCGTATCCGGAGGGCGGATCCGGAGCCTGCGGTGCCTGGCATACCGGCGTCGCGCAGCAACGCACGCCTCGCGTAAAGCGGTCAGCTCGCGCGACCACCAGCACACCTGGCGCCGGGCACGTCCGGGCTGGACCCGGGGCATTGCCACGTCACAAATGTTGGACATGGCCTCCCGGAACCACTCCGCCTCGTCGTTGATGTCGGCAGGCCTGTCCGATGATGACACCCAGGCCTGCACGATCGAGGCTTCCAGGAGGAGCTCCCGGTCCAGCTGCTTCAGCGCCCACCGCGGACCACTCGGGGCCTGTCGGACCGGCGCGCTCGAGGTCGGGGCGGAGACGTCAAACCGGATGTACCGGTGATCGGAGTATGTCTCCACCCTCTCCATGACGCGCCAGTCGATGACACGCGGCGACAGAGCGGGGCTGGCGAACGAGATGTCCACCACTGATTCACCCCGCATCCGCACACACGTGGGGCAGAACCCCGGTTTAGGACGACCAGGCCTGTCTCCAGAGCCCAGTCCTCCACCATCCTGCCCCGTGTGTCCGTGTACCGGGAACCCCAAGCCACGTTTTTGGCATTGAAGTCCCCGAGGACGAACACGGGGAGGGGATGGTACCCGACGACGACGACTCTCAGCTCCCGAAGGGAGTTGTGGAACTCGGCGAGAGTTCGGTTCGGGGAGAAGTATACTCCTACCACGACAATCTCCCCGAACCGTGCTGCTACGCAACCCTGTCCCCTCTTGACGGCCTCGAGGGACAGGGTACCGGCGGCGGCCGACGAAATTAGGGTCACTGAGCCGCTCAGGTCCTCCACCCAGTCATCCCTGGGCGGAACATAGTACGGCTCAGCGACCACGGCGATGTTAATCGACCACTGCGCCATGCTCTGGAGCAACAGATCCTGAGCGGCGGCGCAGTGGTTGATGTTCGCCTGGAGGAGGCGTAATGGGGCCATTTATTGGCAATCCATTTGAGCTTCCTCCCGGGCCCCCTGAGATGGCCCTGCCGCGGTGTTAGCGGCGGTGACGACGGTAGAGGCGGCAACGGCGGCTGCAATGGTGGCGGCTGCGGCGGTGACGACGGTTGTTGAGGGCTTGCCCCTTCCCTTGGGTTTGGGGGGGGGAGCGCAGGCCTTACCTCCAGCCCGGTGATCGGCCGGCTTGCCAGCCGCCGCACATGCAAAACAGTGCGGCGTGGCATCACAAGAGGCGGCCTTGTGACCGGGCTGACCACAGCGGAAGCAGTGGTCGCTGCGGTCCACCTCTGAGGTGCAGCATGCTCCCACGTGGTGACCCACCCGGCAGCGGAAACACCTCAGAGGTCTGGGTTCCAGCAGTTTCACCTGCGCGGATACCCAGCCCACCCGGAGCCTTCGGCCCTCCCCGGCTATTTTTTGGGCCACCGACACGGGGCAGCTCACCGTTATGGTTTGCATGCCCGTGGTGTCAGGACGGATGGTGCCTGCCCGCACCTGCTCGGCAGAGCACCCCCCAGTCCTAGCCACGGCGGCCACAACGTCGTCCGCCGTCACGCAATCGTCCAGGCCCAGGATGCGCATTTCAGCGGACTTAGTTGGTCTGGACACTCGGACCTCCTCCGCATCGAGGGACGCCCTAAGTCTTTCGGCCAGGGACTCAGCGGTCGGGCCGCTGGCCGCACCGGGGATCTCGAGCATCCGGGCCCCCGTTGCCGTCACCTTCATTCTGAAGCCCTCGGTGACACCGATCTCCTCGAGGTTGACCGCCTTCCACGCCTTGGTGAGCACTTCGCGGTACGACACGCCCCTCTTTTCCGCTTCCGGCTGTAGTGTTATCACTACGGCTGCGGACTTCGGGGCGCGGAGCCTACCTGCGGCGCTACGCTTCTTGCGTTGCTGCCGCCTCTCCTTCTTTTTGGCCGCCCTAGCTGCCTTTCCCGCCTTCCTGCTCTCCCCAGCTACCTGCCATTCGGCATCGGCCGTAGAGGAATTTGGGGGCGGAGGCGGGGGCGACCCTCCTGCCGCGACGGCGGGGACCTTCACCTTCTGCGCAGCCGTCCCACCCTTCTTGGGCTTGGGCGGCGCCTCTTTCGCCGGAGGCGCGGGTTTGGCCGCGGCCTTGGCCGCAGGCTTAGCCGCAGGCTTAGCTGCAGGCTTAGCCGCGGGCGTGACCGAGGCAGCCACTGTGGCGGCAAAAGTGGCCGGCCTGCTCGCCGCTAGCGGTGGGCGAAGGACAATTCCCTCCAGTACAGAGAACCGGCTGCTGAGTGCAGCCAGCTCCTGCCGCACCAGGGTCAGAACCCGGTCCTCCGCCGGCAAGGGCAGGCCTTGCCCATGCTGCGCTCCCCCCTGGGGCACCTCCCGGGGTCCAGCTCCTCGAAGCTGGGCCAGGTCCGCTCGGAGCTCCTCATTCTCCTTTCGGAGAAGCTCCATGGCGGCTGTCAAGCGGCCAATCTCGTCTGACGAAGGCCCGGCTTGAAGGGCTTTCGCTGCCGTCAAAATGGAGGCCGTGGCAGTGGGTACGATCTTGTCCTTGGAGGACTGTATCCTCTTCAAGGCCACACCCCTGATCGCGGCTACCACGACCTCCTCGAAGCTACTGGCCGCTCCCTTCACCTTGGAGCTGCCAGCGGCTTCCGGCTCACCGCCCGAGGACTCGGAGAGGGCCGCCTTGCGGCTGGTCTCTCCGAGTTGAACCTCCTGTTCCATCGGTTCTTGGGTGGTGAGCCCTCTGCCTACCCCCCGTTTCCGAGCTCCGCCCCGGCTGCTGATTTTTTTGCGAGCCGTGTTTGGTCCATCTTCAGAGGACGACCCCTGGCCGTCCCCTGGTTTGGAGCGCTTGAAGAATTTACTCTTCCCTGCAGCCCCCTCATCAACGCGCGCCAGGCTCTTAAAAGAGCCCTTCGCGCCCTTCGCGCCAGATGCGGCGTCGGACTCCGACTCCGTATCACTCCACTCCTCTCCTACGTCTTCTGGTTTTTGGTTTTTGTTTGTAAAATTTTCCATACTTATTCCCACGAGTGTGGGGGATCTAAAAAGTCATTCCTAGGGTTACCCCCTGTGCCTAGGTAAGTGTGACATTTGTAACCCAACCCAGGGATTCCACTGGTCCCTGGCTGGGGGTGCGCTAACGACTGATGCGCCACCTATAACTACAAGTTACAGATGACACTACTCCTCAGCCATTCGTACCCTCGCCGCGCACCAAAACTTGGTATTAGAGGCATTTTTTATAGAGGTTTACATCCTCGCGATCCGGGCGACCAAGCCAAGATCCTCGTCCCGTTCCGAGTCACAAAACATGACCGTGATCTCTTTCCGGATTACGATTTCGACGCTGCTAGCTCGTTGGCAGGGTGAGTGCACAACGAGCACCGCCCCAGCTTCTCCTAAATGGAGAAACGTCCTCCTGTTTTGGCCAATATTGGGCCCGTCCTTCGCGGACTATCCCGTCCCCGACTAACCTAACTAACCCTAACCTAATTATATGTACATTTTTATTCTAACTCTAAACTTATAATATTTAACCTATCTTAATTATATTTACATAATATATATACAATATATATAAATATCTATCCTAACTTAACCTAACCAGTGGGCTCATCCACCGCGGACTGTACCGTCCGCCTTCCCACTCTGCGTCCGCTCGACCTCCCTCTGTTAACAGAGGGGGGAGTGGACGACCGCCGATTGGCCTCACGAGACCCAAGAGCTCTAGGCTCTCCCCCCCACGCAGAAATCCGCCGCAGTCAATACCCTCTCCGACATGGAGAGACTATTGGCCGCGCCCAGGGTGCACCGGCCCGACGACTGCTCTTTCCCCCGAACGTGTTCGCAAGGAACGAGCAGCAGTCAGGCACACGAGGAGGTTTTCTGCACGCACCGCGGTACCGTTAACATTGAAATTTCAACTTTATTTCCATACTTTTAAGTTATATTTTTATTCGTCGCCTAAAAATATCTTGCCATGCCATGCCGCCAATGGGTGCAGGCCCTTAGGCAACAAACTTCGGCAGCAGAGTTCGTAGAATATTAGGTATTATAAATGGTATTATGTATACTCAAACCGACGCTACAAAAGAAGATGAAGTAATGAGAGTGGACTCAGTAAAGATCGGTTTAAAAAAAAAAACTCTATCTGCCTGTTGGTCTTGCGGTCGCAAGCGCGACTGCTGAGCTCCGCTCAGCTTAATTGCTCGAATGAATCCACGGATAAAGCAAATTCTTATTAAATCCAAATAAGGATTGACCACGTCTGCAAGTAGTTTTCCCTCCATACATTATATCCGAAATTATTATTGATAACTCGCTGTTACATTAATTCTTTACACTTTATGAACTTACCGTCGAATTAAATTGATGGCTGGAATTAAGTGTAATTTTTTTATCGTGTTCATCTTTTTATTGATTCAATTATTTTTTAATAAGAGCTTGTCTTTACGTAAATACATATTTTGGGGTACAAGGATTCTAGTATTGGGTCCTATCAGAATACCAGGGAGCCTAAAATGGACGCTTTGGCAGAATCATGCGTGCAATTCATACAGCCCGCAATTCATCTGTTTGACAGCTGCTATTTAACATTAGACTGCACTATATTAATTCTTAATTTGTGGACCATTTTACGAAACTCCATACACAACTGTCAAACAGATGAATTGCGGGATATGAATTGTACGCAGATCATAATATGATTCTGCGAAAGCGTCCATTTTAGGCCCCCAGCGCTGTGGCACTTATTTTTAATTGTTGGAGCATCATGCTGAGATAGAAGCCCTTTGGCCTCGTACAGGACTTGGTTTTTATTTTCATTTTACTTTGTTTATTTTTTAATGTTTTTTTATGTTTCTAAGAGTGTGTTTTTAGTTTAATTTGTGATCTCCTGTGTTGTGTCCCAATAAGTAATTTTTCTTTCTTTCTTTCAGTGGAAACCCCGTCAAAATCGGACCAGCGGTCGGACCGATCGGCTGGACCAATTAATCTCCGAAAAAAAAAATTGTCTGTCTGTAATTTTTTTATTTTTATAATTGCCATATTTTCTTAGGCATTTAGTATAAAGCTGTTGTTTTGACATTACGAACAGACACTTCAATTTTATTTATTTGTGTGGATAGTTGCTATTAAACTACTCAGGATATGTCATCAAAATATCTTCCTACGTCTCGTCCCTATACAATGGACTTCTTCTTAAGAGCATGGCAGTTGAGAGTATGTCATCGCTGATGGTGGCGTGGCGCGTATGTTGGATCATTCGGTTCCCTAAAAATGGTTGAGCTGGATGGTGGTGATCCACGCGTCATGTTCGTGAACGAGCGCCGTCAGTTGAGACTGGTCATCTCATAACTGCCAGCGCTTATTTTAATGTTATATAATTATGTTTTTTTTTTTCTCCTATACTTAAAGAACCAACAAGAATAATGTACCCAGAATTTTGTAATATCGACTTGATTTAAAAGAGTGTCCTTGGAGTTTCTTGCTCGTTCTTCTCTATAGAGATCTACGTTTCGTGACGGCATGGTTGGCGCAGTGGTTAAGCGATTGACTGCTGCGCTGCGAGTCGCGGGTTCGATTCCCGGACGGAACAAATATTTGTATGACCTACAAGCAGTTGTTCCGGGTCTGGCTGTGTATGTGAGTTTGAATGTTTGTAAACGCACCCACAATACACGAGAAATTCCGAGTGTGGGGCGAAGTATAAAAAAAATAATGGGCACCAATAGGTACCTTTAACTTTCTGACTAACTGACCGACTCTTGACAGTTCAAAAGTGCCTGTAATTGGTTTAATCGAAATAAATGCTTTGAGTTTGAGTTTTAAAGTGGGATTTTGGTGCAAGGAGACTCCTGCTGCTCAGCAGTAGAATCTTTTTATGTATTTGAGAAGGAACTTTTTTATCATCTGCCATGAATGTCACATACGTTTGCTTCAGCATTTCTTCTCAGCGGATAGTCAAAATATCAAGTACAGTCGTCTGCTAGTTTGTATAAACCTGATTCAAAATCGAACTCACAAACTAAATAATTATATTTCCCATCATTAGTACTGTTAGTTGCTTAATAAGCACACACCAATCTCCATGCTTGCACAAATATTCTATCCTTGCATCCATATACTCTCGTACATACAACTCCCCCATTCACTTACTCACCAACACCACATCACCTACTTATCCACACTCACATACAAACACCTACACACCTTCATTCACACTCATTACCCCTCACCCGCACTCTCACATACTCATACATAATTTAATTATTAAAATAAACAATAACTTTTTTCCCATCTGAAGGTAAATCGACACAGTCCACTCATACATAATTATCAATTGGAACCTCATTGTGATACACTGTCTCTTTAGATACAGGATACCCTAGTTTGAGAGACAGGGTTTAATTTATTGTGTAGATACAGATTTCTGCAGCATCCAAATGTTTTATGTTTTTGTGAATGTTCGTTTCCATAATCTCTAAATTGTAAACCTAAAGTACAATTATCTGTATGTGTTTTTGGGAAATAAATAAATTTATTATTATATAATTATTTAAAAAAAAAGTACTAGAGCCCTAAACTCTCGCCCAGAACCAGACGATAATTTCTAAAGGCCAGCGCCCACGACAATCTTATTAGCAGCTATGCAACACGGATATACAATATTAGTTTTAGTATGCGAAACCCGAAATGTAAATAATCTATGTACAGACGCCAGCAGGTCAAGCTACCCGAAACTGTCCAATTTCCTCAATCAACCTTGAACCTTATGCTGTCGGGATAAAGTTGAAAATGTATTAAAGAAATTTGACAGATTGCAGTAGCTTGATATGCTGGCGTCTGTACAAAACTTCAAAACTGTATCATGAAAAATCACAAAATTATACGGTTGTATTATGTTACCGGGTTGTCCGTATAAAAACATGCTAACGGCGCGGTGCCCCCGCGCCTCCAGGGTCGTCTTGCGCTCATTGATAATAGTTTGCCAGTGGGTACCTAATCGTACGGCGATTGTAATGTAAGTAAATAGATGGTGATAACATTTTCCATCACACTTCAATATTTTTGGGACAAAATATAACATGGTGTAAAAATTATTGAAATCAATTCAGTTCCTTATTCTGAACAAACTATATTCAGGTTTCGCATATAAGTACTAAAAATAATGTTGTAGATATTTATATAGATAAGTGTATGCTTTATGAATTTATTGTTTATGTAAATGGTACACCGCTGACTACCTGCAGTCAATAGTCTCTCCTTCTCCCTTTAATCAATCCAAAGGTTGTCTGTAAAAGATCACTTTTAGCGATAAGACCGCCCAGCGCCCATTGTGTCACCATAGGTAAAATTTCAACATTTATATTTGTAACTTCTATGGTGCATGCAGTATGTACATAATAAAAAATAATCTATTCTATGATTTGAAGCCAAATGTTTCATGGCACGACAGAAATACGATTGCTGTAACAGTCTCCGCTAACTTTCTTTCAGATCGATCAACCCTGAAAAAAATATCACATATTACGATACTAAAATTCCAATATCCACACGTTAATCGGTTGTAGTTAAAAATCTTAATTATGAAGGAACGGTAATTGTATCCATAGGCCACTAGTTGCACACCCGACTTACATGCACTTTGGCAACTGTGGCATTGCGTCCGTCATACGTCACAGATCTATTTACCAACCCATTTACATAAACTCCACTCGATTTTCCACCTTTAACAGTTGTATTAAGAGTGAGGTAATTCGCATGTTAAGTTTGCCATACGGTCTAGCCGTACCAATCCGTTGTATGCGTGTGAGCACTCTTTGATTTCTCGCTCCATTTATCAAAGAGCTATTAATCAGTTTTAAGCGTTACAACACTTTTTTGTTACGTTTTGCAAATAGATATGTTCCTATGTTGAATTAAAGTGAAGCTGTCTTCCAAATTTCTTCCTTCGATTATTAAACAAGATGGTTTGATGGTCAATGATATTGATAGTGGTTCGATCTTGGTCCAGCATTTGAGATGCAAAAAGTTACGCACAAAATTATACTGTTTTGTTTTTCGCCAAAACTGTTCTACAATAAATATACCCTTATCTATCTGCCAATAAAACTGATGTTTCCTTAGCATGGCATCTTAAGGCGACGATAACCGACTTTTAATGAATGTATACTGAAGATCACGTACGTCTAAACGAGTAGTGTTAATGATTTGAAAAAAATATATGTTAAATTAGAGCATTTTCTCAATAATTTACTATGTGAATATTTTGGATTATGTTTATATTACATAGTGAAATTAATTTGTAAAATTATGTCTAACACGGAAAAAAAACTGAGAATGGCGCAAAATGTACCAAGCGTATTTTTCTGAAACCTTCACCAATTTAAAGATAATTTAATTATTGATCTTTTAGTATACGCGTTTCATTAAAATACCTTTTGTTTTGTGTATAATAAATTAATAATGCGTCAAATTGAGGACAGCGCTCCTTGATGGGCGAGTCCTATTACTGGCTGAACTTTCGACGCGTTGCGTGAGCTCAGTACAGAACACGCAAGCTAACTACTCAAGGTCACTGGCATATATCTCCGTCTTAAGAGTCTATAATACCTCAGCGCCACCTCACTCTTTATCTTGCTCGCACACTACTGCTGGCGGTCACGCGAGCACGCGAAACAGGGTGGCAGGGAGAAGACTCCAAGGCACCGATAGTTTAGTTTATTTCTTTTTACGGTGAAAATAATGGTAATAAAAAAAAGTAACATAAGACCTGCTTAAAAGTTGAGTTAATATGCAGTTTCATTATCTAAGTATTTTTTCAATACCAGCGTTTTATAGTTCGGTTTGAGGTAACATTAGATTTTATTCTATCAAGAAAATTTTACGGAATCGTGTTTTCGTCAAACAATAGTAACTTAATAACTTAACATTAATCCTCAACTTTACCATACATATATTTCAAAATGAATGCTGCAGGATTTTCGACATAACGGAGGATCATGCTAAGCCATTTGAAGTAGTATAGGCTCTTAACAGTCAAAGGAGTTCTAAATCGGATACCACGCATTCCGCAAGGCATGTATAATATGTAACAAAAACCCTGTTGTTCCTTCTACCTACGTTTTAAGAATCGGTATACATACGTAATATAATAAAGCAAGTCATTTATAAAAACTGTTCAAGAAAAATAATTAAAATAAATATTTAATTATTAATATTTGTAATGTTTAACTGATTTCTAACCCCTTTCATTCTTTGATTTGGACTTCTCAACTAGCCAATACTTATTTTTTTTTCATTATAATTCCACCAATGTTGTGCTTGTAGGTACTCGTAAATGTATACGTCCCTAAAAGGAACAACAGGGTTTTTGTTATATACTGTATAGTCAAGGAGGTAGCTGTACCTACTTGTTGCCAGTTGTCATTATTAAATGCCGGAACCGCCAGTCACGAAAAAACAAATAAGTACACAAACTAAAACACTTAGCAGAACAGAACAATAATTACAGAGCACTTACTGAAATTAAACCGTTGGTGATAATTATGTACGAATAGCTTATCTGTTTCAATAATCGTCAGTAATTAGCCAATTTTGCTAACTAGACCACAAATATAATCGATCGAAAAGGTAGAAATATTCGAAATTGTCGGCTTGCCACACCTTCAGCTTTCGACGGACGAAGAAGTTTGTAAAAAAAAGGTTTTGAAAAAGAATTGGTCACATCGTTGGCCTCAGTGCAGTCATAATATTATATGATGTTGCCATACCATGTTTGACATGCAGGTTTGTGACAGTCTATTTTTTGCCAAATAGTTTAATTTTTAAGCACGACTGGCGTTGAGCTGATTTTTGACAACTTCCTTTTGGCCTAATATCAAGTTGAAACTTTTTAAAAGTAACTAGCTTCTTCCCGCGACATCGCCCACGTAGCGAGTGACTATGACGTTGGAAATTATGTCGAATTTTAAATAAACCTTCCTCTTGAATCACTCTATCTATTAAAAAAAAGCGTATAAAAATCCGTTGCGTAGTTTTAAAGTGCTAAGCATACATACTTCCTATACTTCTCCCATTTCTTCCCGCGGCTGTCGTAAAAGGCGACTGTGGGACTTACTAGAGAATGGACGACACGACGACACGGTTGGCGCAGTGGTTAAGCGATTGACTGCTGCGCTGCGAGTCGCGGGTTCGATTCCCGCACAGAACAAATATTTGTATGACCTACAAGTAGTTGTTCCAGGTCTGGCTGTTTGTGTATGTGAGTTTAAATGTTTGTAAACGCACCCGCAATACAGGAGAAATTCCTAGTGTGGGGCAACGTTTTAAAAAAAAGGAAAAAGAATGGGCAGCAGCGTTCTCTATGCATTTTAACACCATACTGCGATCGCCAACCCACCTGCCAAGCGTGACGATTATGGCAAACCCCCCCTTTAGGGGGAGGCCTATGGCCAGCAGTGGTCGTCTTTCGGCTGAAATGATTATGATGATGATGAAGCATACATAGGGACAGACAGACAGCGGGAAGCGACTTTGTTTATTTATTTATTATTTATTTTATTATTTATGTATGTACACACAGAAAAATACAAAGAGATATGACATAATAATAATTTACTACAAAGGTACTTTGTTTTTTAGGGTTCCGTAGTCAACAAGGAACCCTTATAGTTTCGCCATGTCCGTCTGTCTTTCTGTCTATCTGTCTGTCTGTCTGTCTGTCTGTCTGTCCGTCCGTCCGTCTGTCCCCGGCATAGCTCGGAGACACTTAGTACCAGAAAGCTGTAATTTGGCATGGGTATACATATTAATCATGCCAAAAAAGGCGTCAAATAAAACCATGAAAAACAATTTTTTTTAGGGTACCTGCCTTACACGTGACATGGGGATGACATTTTTTTTTCTTGTCTATTCCATAGTGTTGGGTATCGTTGGATAGGCCGTTCAAAAATATTGTGGGTTTGTCCGAATCATTTTTCAATTAAGGGATCCGTTTGCGTAATATTAAGCTTTAAAGTGCTAGTTTTTGTTAGAGTCAAGTGTCCCCCCCCCCTGCCAGCTAAATGGTTGGTTTTGGATAAGTGAAAAAATTCATGGCAGTAGTATATATAACGAAATTAAAAAGAAAACTATCACAGCTAAGTAGGCTTCACAAGTTAACGAGTAATAATTGACCAACTTAAATTTGCAGTTGGAGAATTGACCGTAACGTATATCGATGTATGGGAGAGCATGTTTTTCAACTACAATGTTAAGTTTGTTTTTGGGATAAATTAGTCCCAACGGAACCCTTCATTGTGCGTGGTCCGACATGCACTTGGCCGGTTTTTATTATGTAGTGATACTTCTTCCGTTGCAATGACAATACTTAAAATACCTAGAAATTAACAGACGGAGCAACATCTACCTACAAATAACCACCGGGACCAAGAGGCACGAAGGGGTCTTGGTATGTAAAGATGGTCACCCATCCACAGACCAACCTCGGCATGCGTAGCTTAACCTGATGGATAGACCCGTGCGGCTGTTATTAGTTAGCCACAAGCCCCTTAAGGCGACGATAACCGACTTTTAATGATTTTATACTGAAGATCACGTCTAAACGAGTAGTGTTAATGATTTGAAAAAATATATGATAAATTAGAGCATTTTCTCAATAACTTAATATGTGAATATTTTAAATTATCCATTCCATATTACATAGTGAAATTAATTTGTAAAGTTAAGTCTAACGCGGATAAAAAACTGAGAATGGCGCAAAATCTACCAAGCGTATTTTTCTGAAACCTTCACCAATTTAAAGATAATTTAATTGTTGATCTTTTAGTATACGCGTTTTATTAAAATACCTTTTGTTTTGTGTATAATAAATTAATAATGCGTCAAATTGGGGACAGCGCTCCTTGATGGGCGAGTCCTATTACTGGCTGAACGTACGACGCGTTGCGTAAGCTCAGTACAGAACACGCAAGCTAACCACTCAAGGTCACTGGCATATATCTGCGTCTTAAAATAATACAATCAGGTTTCTCTAAAACTCTCAGCTTTTCAGCAATTTTGTTTAACATAGGCGTCTCCTAAATTGCGCCATAGCACCCCAGGTCTCACTTTAATTCAATTTTACCGGATCTCACCGTATTCTTATAGGAGCAATTATGCAAATACCTATATAATTATTAAACACCGAGTAATATGCAAAGTGTATACTAGTTCTTTGCTTAGTAGGTACTTAGTTCAAATGTGAGACTGGCTTTTCGTTCACTCATTAATTTCATTCATTATTTAAGGAAAAAGGATCTAGGTACCTCTTCTGTGGTCTATTGCTTCATTCATACTCAGCTTAAATCGCACTCGTCCGATAAACACGATAGTGATAGCCCTTGGCCTCCAGGTACAGTCGACCGCACGTTAGTGGTAACAAAACTAAATATTAGCTGGGCTCATATTCTATTGAAACTCCGTACTACGCTAGGTCAGCTCAAGGTCATAGTGACTGACCCTGACTAAACTAACAAACAGATTTTGATGTTTGATAGAAACTTAGATTTTGTTTCCGAAAACTGTAAGCACTATTGGCACCAAATGTTACACTAACCTGCCAGCTGTGACCGTAAATAATACTCCATTATCTAGAGTATCAAAATTTAAGTACCTTTGTGACTGGTTAACTCATGACCTGAATGATGACCTGGACATAGAAAGAGAACGCAGGGTGATGGCTGTCCGAGGTAATAATTATGCTGATCCGCAGATTTGCACGTTGTACGACGCAAGTCAAGATAACCCTTTTCAGAGCATACTGCCAGTCTTTTTACACGTGCAGTCTGTGGGTCAGGTATACGCTAAGGGCATCCAACGCGCTGCGTGTCCAGTATAACAATGTATTCAAGATGCTGTTGGGTCTACCACGCTTTTGTAACGCTTTCGGGATGTTTGCCGAGGCCAGGGTCGATGGTTTTCATGCCATGAGGTATACGGAAAGTCTGCCTCTATGCTCGGTAGAATACGAGCTAGCTCCCACAGCATCCTGAGTGTATAGTGTGATAGGTGGGTGCGACAGCCCCATGCTGGCTCATTGAATACGGCTGCACACGTAGGTGTCAGTCGTTTCAATTTTGTATATACAGTGTGGTTTTTACTAACATTAGGATATGACCTTTACTAACAACTTATGGATCTTGATCTGAAATAAAATAAATATACATAATATACGCGGACAAAACCGTGAATAATGCCGCACGGGGCATAGCCACTCATAAATTGTTAATTGAAGACTGCTAAATAAAGTGCTGCAGCGTGTAGCCGAGCTGACGTGCATGCCTCAAATCAATAATATCGGAAGCAAACTTGAAATGGCTTATAAAGTTAACTGTACGGCGCGGCGCGGCGCCCGCGCCGGGTGGTAACAATCTGATAGTACCTTTACGACCTAGCAGTAAGGGTGATTTTCGTAGTGCTATTGTTACCACAGACGTGACTTTACTATGGTGAGATTTACAAATTTAATAATTAATTAAAATTTTTTTTTTTTTTTTTTTTGTTTTTAAATATTTCTTAGCTTGTGTGTGTCAATAAATTGTGTTTTTATTAATTTATTTTTTGTTACTAATAGCTGCGCCCCGCGGTTTCACCCGCATAAGTCTCGATCCCGTGGGAATACTCGTATCAGGATAAAAGTTTTAGCGTGAAAGCGACATAAGCAAACTCGCTTTCGCATTTTTAATATTAGTTACGTTTTATAAAGAGGTTTTTTTAGTTTATTATGTATTATGTAGGAGTAATCGTCGGAACTACTGATCCGGTTCCAAAAAATATTTCACGAATAGGATGCTGTAGTGTTGCCGTGTGGTACCGGACGTAAAGAATAGCACCATCATATTTCTTCCCATGGGTGTCGTAAAAAAAGGCGACTAATGGACTTACTAGAGGAAGGGCAGCAGCGTTCTCTATGCCTCTTAACACCATACTGGGATCGCCAACCCGCCTGCCAAGCGTAACGATTATGGCACCCCCCCCCCCCCCCCCGTTGTGAGAGGCCTATGACCTACCTTTCGGCTGAAATGATGAGGGTTGCCGAGTGTCATGAAGGTATTTTACAAGAAATTTTACGAGGACGAAGTCGCGTACAGAAGCTAGTCAATCATAAAGGCTTCTACAGACCGGGGCGACGCGACACAAAGGCACCGCTCGTCCCGCGACACGCTGGTATGTAGAAGCCTTAAATCGAATCCTTGCTTTGATTGCAGTGCAGGTGCTGGCATGCAGTAAACTGCAAGTAGGACGTAGATAGAAGTTAGAAATAAGGTTATAGATTAGTACAGTAGCCTTCTGTGAGTCAGTGTAATAGTGTGTAATTATGATATTTACCTAAGAGCAGGTCTGTGGGTGTGGCAATAATAGCATCTGTAACTGTTGTGTGCTGTTCTGTGAGTAATATGAACGAATAAGCTAGTTATACATAGACAGCGTGTTCATTTGTTAATTAATATACGAGTATTTACTAGCTGACCCGTGCCCACTCCGTTGGGCGGTAAACATTTTTACTCTATGACACTCACAAATAACGTGGCTATCTATGGGTAAAAGAATACCTACCCTACCTGCCTACCCTACTACCTACCCTACCTACCTAAAAAAAAAACTTCACATAAACCTTCTACTAAATAGTCCGAACAAAGCCTAAACCTTTTTTTTTATAGGTGAGCCCGTTCTTGAGGTATAAAATTACAACGAAAAGTGGCATTGATTTTTATATAATATATAGATTTTTTAAACTTCTCACACACAATAATGTACAAAGACGGATTTAAGCGGAGTTAGTCCCGTATTACAGAACGTCACTCAATGCTCAAGCATTACTAAAAAAAAAAAAAAAAATGTGTTTATTATCTTAAATCTATACAATTAAGTTGCCGGGGCTTCCCAGAAAGTAATCCGAAGATACTTGTGATGGGATAAACCTCGCTCTTCCTCGATTAATTAACAATTGTTTCGTTGTGCTAATTAGGTATAGTTACACATTTTTTTTATATAAAACCAATAAAAAGAAAAATTTATATAAAAAAAAAAAAACGTGTTTATGGCAGTGTGTGAAAACTAGAGTGTGTTTTGTATAAATGTGTGTAAAACTAGATTCAACCAATCAAATGGCTTGAATCTAGTTTTAAGTAATGCTTGAGTATTGAGTGACGTTCTGTACTACGGGCCTTAATGCAGGTTAGGCATTCTCTACCAGTCAACCAAGGGTGGTGAAGAGATAAGATGGCGGGTGCTCTGATTTGAGAAAATAATAATATCAACCTAATTAATCACTACATAGTTTAAAACAAAGTCGCTTCCCGCTTCCTGTCTGTCCCTATGTATGCTTAGATCTTTAAAACTGCGCTACGGATTATGATGCGGTTTTTTTTATTAGATAGTGATTCAAGAGGAGATTGATATGTTTAGAAAAACCAACGCGGACAAATAATAATAAAACATTTATTGCAGGCTACAATGGCCCATAGACATATATACCTTACAAACTAACATATATAAAGTATAAAACAAAAACAAAGCCGCAGGCAGCAGCTAGTTGCAAATAAAATAGGTACCTACGCAAGTTTATAAATAGGTTATAAACTTTGTTACAATACACATAAATTTACTATAATATATCCCTACATTATTATATACAACATTATTTTTAGTATATGCGAAACCTGAATATAGTTTGTTCAGAATAAGGAACTGAATCCATTACAATATTTTTTACACCATGTTATATTTTGCAGCGTGGGAAAATACACCTGACTTCAACAAGAGGACGAAGGGAAATACATACCCCTTCAGAATCAAGCAGCTCATTATGGAAAAAACAGTCAGAAAAAAACATGGCATCAATCTAGGTGCCCTGATGACAAACGAAAACTCAATAACCTGACGAAAAAAATAAGAAGACTTATCCAGAACTTTAAAGACGAATCAACCAACACCTATATCCAGAATCTAAGTAACAACCAAAAGACAGACTATTCCTTATGGAAGGCTACTAAGCACCTAAAAAGGCCGGTTACCCAAGTCCCACCTATTAAGTGTGAAAACGGGCATTGGGCCATTAGTAATGAGCAAAAAGCTAAGAGGTTTGCAGAGCATCTAGAAAATATATTTCAACCAACCGACGAGGAACTCATTGAAGATCACACTTTGGCTAATATGGTGACATCTGAAAATGAAGTAACTATAAAACTAGTAACACCGAGAGAAGTTGTACGAGAAATAAAACGTAATATAAGTACACGCAAATCACCAGGTTACGATTTAATAACAGGAGAAATACTACATAACCTACCAAGAAAGGCTCTGGTTAAGTTAACAACCCTTATCAATGCTGCACTAAGGCTAAAATTTGTACCAGACGTATGGAAGGTGGCTGAAGTAATAATGATAGCCAAGCCAGGAAAACCGGCTCACGAAACATCATCATATAGGCCCATTTCCTTACTACCAATCATGTCCAAGCTGTTTGAAAAGCTGTTACTCAAACAGCTTAATCCAATAATAGATAATAAAAACATCATACCAGAGCACCAATTTGGTTTTCGAGAAAAACACTCTACCATCGATCAAGTGCATAGGATCACAAACGTAATAGAAAACGCCCTTGAAGACAAGAAAGTATGTGCTACTGTATTCTTAGACGTGGCACAAGCGTTTGACAAAGTATGGCATGAAGGCCTTATACATAAATTGAAAAATCTGTTACCAAAGCAGTTTGCAGATATATTAGAATCCTACATTCTGAACAGAGCCTTTATAATAAGACAAGAAGACGCCTACTCAGAACTGAAACAAATTAATGCTGGCATACCGCAAGGAAGTGTGTTAGGTCCGATCCTGTACCTACTATACACTTGCGATATTCCTGAATTAGAGCAAAACACGATTGGGACCTTTGCTGATGATACAGCCATAATGGCTGTGGGAAACAGCCACGAAGAAGCAGTGGAAAAGGTCCAAATGGCTGTAAATCAAGTTTATAACTGGACCAAAAAATGGAAGATTAAACTAAATGAATCCAAATCTGTTCACATAGACTTTTCCAACAAAAAACATCAGTATTCTCCAGTTTACATTAACAATAAACTAGTCCCATACGAGAATACAGCTAAGTATCTCGGGATGACCTTTGACGCAAAGTTACGCTGGAAAGCCCACGTTAAGAAGAAAAAAGATGAACTCGACCACCGATTCAAAAGAATGTATTGGCTGCTTGGAAGAAACTCCCTGCTGTCCGTGCAAAACAAATTGTTGCTATACAGACAAGTCCTGATGCCAGTTTGGACTTATGGTATCCAGCTGTGGGGCTGCACCAAACAGACCAATATATTAACTATACAACGATTCCAGAACAAAGTACTAAGGGAAATTGTAAATGCACCTTGGTACATACGAAATGATGACCTCCATCGGGATCTAAAAGTTGAGTTCATCGATAAAGTGATCCAGAAATTTGCAGAAGCTCACGAAAAGAGGCTTCATCAGCATGTGAACGTCGAAGCAATCCAGCTTCTCGATCACACAAATATAGTTAGAAGACTAAAAAGAACAAAACCGTTCGAGTTAGTGTTTAGTGTTAGTGAATAGTGTAAAGTACAAAAGTGCCAAACAAACACAAGAATGAAGTGTATTCGCCTTAATAGAGACAATAAGAAAAGTGCTATTGGACACATTCTTAGTAAAGACAATTTAGTAGTTTAGGTTATAATTTAATTACTTATTAGTCTATTTAAAAGGCTAGATTGTGATAAGATTAGGGTTCATTCAATTGATGAACCCTAGGACAAGGCAAAAAAAAAAAAAAAAAAAATGTTATATTTTGTCCCAAAAATATTTAAGAGTGATGGAAAATGTTATTACCATTTAATTACTTACAATACAATCGCCGTACGGTTAAGTACCTACTGCCAAATTATTATCAATGAGCGCAAGTCAACCCTGAAGGCGCGGGGGCCCCGTTAGCATGTTTTTGTACGGACAACCCGGTAACATAACAACCTTATAACTTTGTGATTTTTCATGATACAGTTTGTAAATTTTGTACATAGATTCTTTACATAAAAATACACATACATTGTGCATTATTATGTAATTATAGATACGTAGCTAAGACATATACCGTCTTAATACAAAACAAGATTTATATTTTGACATGGTTAAACCATGGCGCCAAATTTTGTAACAAGAACGTAACTGTGGGTGAAATACCGTTCTTTTTACAAAACTGAAAACTTAGTTCTGTACTAAGTTGTCAGATTTGTATTAGGAACGTAATAACATATTTACCACAAATGTCAATATGGATTTAGGAAAAATAAATCTGAGCAATGTATAACTTATTACACAAAGTCCTTATAAATATGGACACTAGCGCCAGCCATAGCGCTGTATATGGACATGTCAAAAGCATTTGACACTTTCGTGGTACTTGAGCTGTCAGATTACTTACGCTCTTCGTTATTTCCAAAATAATTTAGAAAAATGGTTAAACCTATAAAAAGTGGGGTGGGGGGAGTTATTAATGAAAAAAACATGATACGTGAATTCAAAGATTTGAAGGAACAGCATGATGTCGTCCTTAGCCAAAAACGACAATAATTACGAGTTAACGACAAGTTGACGTGTACGTAGATCTAATGATTTTGATATTCTGCCTTTTGATGTTTCCCTATTAGATTATTTATTTATCTAAGAACTTTTTTTCGAATACTCATACGCCTGTTCATGTTGTTTACAAGAAGATCGTGTCAAATTACAACATAATGAATCAAAACAACAAACTTTGTGGTTAAGCGGTAATTACTCACTGTAAAACTATTATAGTCAGTAAATTCATAACAAGTACTTATTATTCGTATTCTAGGTGGAATAAGTGAAGAATTAAAACTAAATCTTCAAGCTGCCCTTCAGAAGCTAAAGGAAAAAGACATAGAATATTAAGATTCAGTGTCCGATGACTGAACGAGTGTTCGATGTGGTTTCATTTATAAATATAAAACTAATAATAATAAAACGAATGGTTGTGCTCGTCTGGCTAACGGCGAGTACTTGCAGCATAACCAAGTGGCCAGGATTATTCACCAGCAACTTGCATTGAAAGATAAACTTGTGGACTCTGAGGTACCATACTACAAGTAAGTATGTGCCCGACCGAGTTCTCGAAACGACGATGTCATGTTGTTTTTTTTGTCATGTAGAACGTGAGCTCGGCTGTCATTGTGCTGATTGTCGTAACGGCCAGTGGCCTGATGACCGTATGCCTTGACCAACATCTCTCGATGCTCTCGTTAGGCTGTTGGCTTAAGGGGCCTGATTCAGAAGGCAGTAATCGATACGGCTCGCATTGTAAGGAGGTTCCTGTCTCTGGAGCCCTAACCACCGGTAATTCGGACCCTGCTCTTAGGAGCAAAAAAAAAATTAGTTCTAAAAGGGTCTAAAAAGTTAGTTATGAACATTTTCCAAAAATAGTGTTATAGACAAATTATACCTACCGATTTTTAGACCTTTGTATCCTGCTTAAGCGTATGAAGTTTCATTAAAATCGGTTCAGTCATTTCGAAAAACAAGGGCTTGAAAGTTTGTATCAAATGTCGTAAGGTGTAAACGCACTTAATATTTGGAAATGTCAATCAATAAAAGTTAAATAGGCGTCACCTGCCAATGCGTCAGGATTTGTATAACGACATGCAATATGGCCTGGCACAACTATTAGTTCTCGCCCAGAGGCTACATTAGTTACAAAATGTAAAACGAAACACTACCTGGTTATTTGTGGTTTATTTAAGCAAATATCGACCTCATTAAATATTATAGAAAACATTACAAATTTCGAAATTTAGTTATACAGACTTCGAAGTTAATTGGCCATCGAAAAGGGTGTTATTTGCCTTTAAATTCACCCTTCAATCGGATCCTTAGATCGGTACATCAAGAGGCAACGGTGCAGGCTTCCATGTGCACTGGAGTGGTTTTAGTGAGGTAAAAATTCCACACTCTTTGGCCTTATCCCCAAAATGCGGGCGCCTTTTGAAGGCATCACCACGAAAATAAAAAGAATTGGTCCCATGTGTAGTTAAATTGAAATGATTTAAATTTAATAAAGATAGTACGAAATCATATTATATGTGCATAAAAGAAAATGCCGGCTTTCCAAATAGAAAGCTTTTTTATGCCAACTATAATGAAAGATGGACAAAAATTGCTGATTGAAGCTACTGAAAATATACAAAAAAAAATATAGTAATGCACTAGAGGCAGTTACTCTATGTAAAACACTTGTATTCAGCTGCTGGCATCCGGATAGTCGGAAGCCGATCCTAATATAGACACATAGTTTGAAAAAGGCTAGAAAATGATTACATGCTAGGGTCGGATTCTCGCTGTCTCCTTTATACAGTATGTAACAAAAACCCTGTTGTTCCTTTTAGGGACATATACATTTACCTACAAGCACAACATTGGTGGAATTATAATTTAAAAAAATTAAGTATTGGCTAGTCGAGAAGTCAAAATCAAAGAATGAACATTACAAATATTAATAATTAAATATTTATTTTAATTATTTTTGTTGATCAGTTTTTATAAATGACTTGCTGTATTACGTATGTATAAAGATTCTTAAAACGTAGGTAGAAGGAACAACAGGGCTTTTGTTACATATTGTATAGGCTAGCTTCTGCCGGCGACTTTGTCCGCGTGAAATATCGGCCTCAAGTTCGCATCGTCCGCCCGCGCTGTGACTTCGTTTTCACTTGGCGTTCTTTCAATTTACTCGGCTCCTAAGGGTTATAGTATGATGTTAAATAACCCATAATCTTCCTCGAGAATTGAGCTACAGAATGTAAAAATATTTTTTCAAATCCGACTTTTAGTTTCAGAGATAAGCGCGTTCAAACAAACACACAAACTCTTATTTTTGATTACTTATATAAAATTAGTATAGATGCGCTTTTAACCACAAAAAACGAATGTTTTGCGGTAATGACACTTTCTTGACACGCTGTATATCGAATCACTGATATTAATGAAGCATTAACAAGGCCTCTGCCACTCGTGCGAAAATCCGCTGCAGCATAAATAAACACAATCTTACAGATCAGGTGATTATCAAAACAACATGAATGTTTAATATTTAAGTTATTTAATACACAACGAGCGAGAAAATCAGCTAACTACGCCCAACATCGAATGAGACGTTAAGCTAAGTAGCGTGATATTGTTCGTGCACTTGTTCTTGTGCGGTTTGAAAGGGTCTTTACATGTCACAGGGACGGGATACAGGAGTGAGTTCAACACTTCGGTGAGTACGGACGTGATGTTATGTAACTCCATTCCTAGTCATTCTCCTTTTCTTTTTCTCTCCTGTTGACATGAGTTGAGCTGCACGATTACTGACAAATGCTTGCACTGATTGGACAGGTCTACTCAAATTTGTGTGGTTATTTCCTCAAAATATCATTTCAGACACGGAACTACATGGTCCTCACATAATGATCTCAGATCCAAGATTATGTGCGTGGTCTTTAAAAGAGACTTTGGCGCCTGAGTTTGTTTCGCCATTTATTCTCAGGGGTAGTCAGATAGGAAATGTCGACTCCATAGATAGATGGACGGATATTCGACATTTCAATCAAATTGAATTGTCAATGTTTATTTTTTTATTTTTAGAGCTCTAAATAATATTATTTTTAATACGACATTTAAAAGTGATTCCGACAGCCTATTAAAGAATAAACAATTTCATTTCATTTCATTCTATCAGCGAAAATATGATGGAAAAGTCAAAATAGTATTGGATTGACAAAATAGTATGGGATTGACAAAATAGTATGGCATTGACAAAATAGTATTGGATTGACAAAATAGTATTGGATTGACAAAATAGTATGGGATTGACAAAATAGTATGGGATTGACAAAATAGTATGGGATTGACAAAATAGTATGGGATTGACAAAATAGTGTATTGGATTGACAAAATAGTATTGGATTGACAAAATAGTATTGGATTGACAAAATTGTATTGGATTGACAAAATAGTATTGGATTGACAAAAGCTACCGAAAAGCTTTCAAACCATCTTGTTGAAAGTATAAAATTTGTAAGAGACGCTTTCAAAGTGATTACCACCAGTCTAGACTCTGGTTAGCCAATCAGTTAGATTAGTCAGTGCCCGCAGGTCTTCTATCCAGCAAACTCTCCAGGATTGCCTATATTATGCCTATTACGCAGCACAAATTCCATTAGATCTTGATATGAGTTATTTCCTATTTCGTTGCTGTAGTGTTAAATGCTTCCGTTTCGTCACTCTTTCCTCCGACGTTTCAACATGAACAATCGGAGCATGCCCTTTATCATTACAACTCATTAATTATGCTTTACTTACATATTATATTGTAACTATAACCGTCATGGCTGTGATTAACTGAAGGGTAGGCAGAGAGCACAATAGAGATACATGCGGACATTCACAAAACAAAGTTGATTTTCGTGTCTGATCTTTTTGACCGCTTAAATGTTCTAAACACCACAATGGATTCAGATGCAGTTTTCACTATCATTTAGAGCAATTAATCTAATATGTAATTAACATAACTATAGCACAAAAACGTCGATAGTTTGACCTGCCACAATGGGGTTGTTTCCCGGAAGCTTCACCGCAAGGTGGCGCTGTGTGTTTGTTACCTGTTAACCTGTCAAAGGTTTTTGATCAAAACGTGCGCATTGTGTTAACGATTTTATAAGTATTTGCGTGTTTTTTTTTCGTCAATTTGTGCTACACAATGTATTCTATCTGGCGTATCGCCCAGTTGAAGGAGGAGTTGTAAAAAAGAGGAGTATCGCAACAAGGCAAACAAGCCGAAGTTGTCGTAAGGTACATTATATTTGGAGAGTGGAACCGGCGAGAGATGTCGTGCGGTATCCCACAGGGATCGGTCCTGGGGCCGCATCTGTGGGACATCGGCTACGACTGGGTGCTGCGCGCCGACCTCCCTAGCGGCGTCAGCGTAGTCTGCTACGCTGACGACACGCTGGTCCTGGCGCAGGGGAGGTCGCATGAGGCGGCGGCCGAACTGGCGGCACGTGGGGTTGCGACAATCGTCGATAGGTTCCGGCAATTGGGACTCGAGGTGGCCTTGCACAAGTCCGAGGCCATGTGTTTTATGGGCCTCGGAACGCCCCACTGTCGAGTTCCCAGATAACGGCGGGAGGAGTTCACATCACAATGAGGGTGTGGCTGTGTCGTGGACACGGCCTTGTGTTTTACGTGAATACGTGTACGTAACGGGTAATATTTTCTTTGTAACAATTTCTTTGATCCTTTACCTATCGAGTGGTATAATTAAAATTTGGATGTAGAGGATAGATATGTAGCTGCAACACCAAACTGTATCCACTGATTTTGTTATCATCAGTTTTCTGAATTGCCTCCCACTATGGAAGCAAACTTAAGGGGACGATAACCGACTTTTAATGATTTTATACTGAAGATCACGTCTAAAGGAGTAGTGTTTATGATTTGAAAAAATAGATGATAAATTAGAGCAATAACTTCATATGTGAATATTTTAGATTATGTTTATACCACATAGTGAAATTAATTTGTAAAGTTACGTCAAACGCGGATAAAAAACTGAAAATGGCGCAAAATCTACCAAGCGTATTTTTCTGAAACCTTCACCAATTTAAAGATAATTTAATTATTGATCTTTTAGTAGGTATACGCGTTTTATTAAAATACCTTTTGTTTTGTGTACTTATAATAAATTAATAATGCGTCAAATTGGGGACAGCGCTCCTTGATGGGCGAGTGGAGTCATCATCCTGCCTTTTACTGGCTGAACGTACGACGCGTTGTGTGAGCTCAGTACAGAACACGCAAGCTAACCACTCAAGGTCATTGGCATATATCTGCGTCTTAAAGACGTATTCACGTCAAAAACTGAGACACTTGAAACTGATTTTTTTTCCGAAGTTAGTACTTTTACTTTGCATAGACTGGTTTATCCACCCACACACGCGTTTTTAATACAGAGTCATCTGGTATAAGTTTTTAGAAGCTCTCATAAAGTTACAAATACCAATGATGTATTATACCTTTAGATGCGTTACCTGCGCTCAATAATGGCAAAGTAAATTCCAGGCAATTGCCTGACATTTACAATAATAATAATAATTATTACGTACGCGCCAATGAACATGCAGCAGCTAGTTGCGTAACTAAATATTATGTATGTTCATCTCTTTCTAACAACAGATATCGGTATAGGTTTTTCCTTTTCTTCACGCGCTGTATGCAAGTATGTAGCTACAATCATGGCTTACGCTGTTTTTAAGTGCACTAGTGTTCGTGTATGACGCGTCTAATTATAATACTCGTACGTCATTGACTAATACACACTAAATTCAAATCAATTTCTGGCAGTCGCATGGAGATAGATAACGCTTTTTCCTTACGTGTAGATTCCTAAAAGTCAACTCCTACCGCAAGCTGTGTTAAAGAACTTCGTTCCAATTACGATCTCATTAAACATTACAATACGTTGCTATTTCATTGGACTAGCAATAAAATTTATTAGGTAACACATAACTGGGCTAACTGCGCTGGTATGTTGGCTATGTTGTTTGCTCAACATTTGACAAGTGCCCCCGTCATTGTACTCCTGTAAGTAGTGGTAACTAGGTCTTCCCACAGTTACCTTTGGGAAGGCTTTAAGGCGCTGACAAGAGGCAAATGATAAAAGTAGGCTCGTCTTAAACAAAAAAAATGCCAATTAGTTTGTGGTAGTGAAAAAAATATATGTTATTCTTGAACATTTTTTCAGAACTTGGTTGTTACCAAAACACGTTTAGATAAAAAAATCTCGATAGAAATTTACGGTAAACTCACCCTTTACTTTGAGTTTAAATCCAAAATAAACGTACGGTTGGTATTTAATTATAACAAGAACGTCTTATTGTGTATGCAGAACTTGGTTGATTTTTATTTTCGATTACTCAACTCATTTTTGAGTAAGTAAATAAATAATTGCGCGTTGAATAATTCTAGGCGTAGCGTTGTGTCATCGCGCTTCTCTTTCTTTTGTATGCAGTCTGACAGTGACAGCGGTTTACCTGTTGTCAGCGTCATAAGTGGCTTTATAGTCTACAAAATACAAAATGAGATTGCCTCGTTGGTTTAGTAGTCTTAAGTGCTACTGCTGAGCAAGAGGTCCGGAGTTCGATTCCCAGGTCGGGCAAAGTGTTATTGGGTTTTTCCACGAAGAATTTCTCAGTAGCAGCCCGGAGTCTGGATTTGAGCCCAGTTGGTGGCAATAGGCTCGCCACCTATTAAATGGGACTTAAATATAACTGGCGAAACGTGGGAGTGCACCTCTGCCTAGCCCTTCGGGAATTACAGGCCTGATGAACTTCCTTACTTCCTGAATTTCCTTGACAATTCAAAAGTGCCTGTATTTGGTTTATTTGAAATAAATGCTTTGAGTTTGAGTTGAGTTTGAGTTGAGTTTGATGTTATGTTATGTTATGTTATCACAACTATTTACACTCGGTACTAAATTATAACTACTGCCTTTGAATGACTTTTTCATTAAATCATGACATTTTGGAATAAATATAACTTAGAGAGATTTTTTATTTTATTTATGTAACAATTTTAACATTGTATTGAAATTTTACACAAAATTATAACAATTAAAAATTAAAAGAATTACAATATAAATCAATATTTAAAACAGTAACCAAATAAGAAATTAAAACATTTAATTTTGCAATTCCCTGATAGTATGAATAAATAAATAAATCTAACAATATTACCAAAACAAATAAACAAAAGATGTATTAATGATTCTAATGATTATAACTATGTAAATACATATCTGTTATAGTCGCGAATCATATTTTGATCATGACACTGACCAGCAAATAGCAAAAAAACATACGGCATTTCATGCAAACTTTCAAGCCCTTGTTTTTCGAAATGACTGAACCGATGTTAATGAAACTTCATACTCATAAGGCAGGATACAAAGGTCTAAAAAGTTAATTGAGAAGATTTTCGAAATGTCATAATTAAAAACAGATAACTGGAAATCTCTGTTTCTATGGAAAATTTCAAATTGGTCTAATTAGGCTGTAACACTATTTTTCGAAAATGTTCTTAACTAACTTTTTAGACCTTTGTATCCTGCTTATGCGTATGAAGTTTCATTAAATCGGTTCAGTCACTTCGAAAAATAAAGGCTTGAAAGTTTGTATGAAATGCTGTAAGTCGTAAACGCTCTTAAGGCTGCGTTCAGACGACACGCGCCCGCAACGCGCACGCCACGTGCCCGCCCCACTCGCTTTGAAATTTGTTAAATATAATTTGAGTCTTATGAGACATCAATAGATCTCAAATTTCATTTATCGAAGTCGAACCGCACACGCTCTGCGCCCGCCTCGAACCCGCCCCACGCTCACCCCGCACACGCACTGCCCCCGCCTTGTGCCCGCGCTTCGGCTAGTGCCGTATTGACTGTGATCAAGGGCGTTTTTTTATAAAAAAATAAGTAGTATAAGCGGGAGCGAGGCGGGCGCGTGGCGTGCGCGGATTTTGCGCGTGGTGAACGCGGGTTCAAACGGGCCCAACGCGTGTGCGGGGCGTGCGCGTGGTAGGCGCGGGTTATCTGAATCTGAACACGGCCTACGACTCGTATTTAAGAACGATAGGTTCTCAAGCAAAAACCACTGTTTAAAACAAGATTTCATTAGAGATTTGTTTGATATAATGACAGTTGCAAATTGAGATTCATGCTTGAGTATCGATTTAGACTTATGAATATTAAACCGATACATTATCGTCCCGATCCCGTATCGTTATCTATAAACAGCATCGTGGCTATGCGTGCGACAGCCTACGTCTATCCGCTACAGCGCAGCCGTGTCTAACGCCCTAGTAACTCGCCTGCAACTTGTACAACACTCGAACGGTATGCGATACAAAAGGTCCTCGTCGATTATCTTGCATTACGTTTTAAATGCCCTAATTCGCTTGACCGCAATCAAAATATTGAGAATACGAAATAGCCTGAGGTTATAGTTTATTACTTGTGCGCAAATCTGATTCGTACAAAGAACAATGAGATTGTTCAACGAATATTAGGTACAGTTTACTAAATGTTAGAGATACATAATGTTTGACTAGAAGTTTTAGGTTTCGTGTGGTGCCGAACGTAAAGAATAGCACCATCCTAATTCATCCCGTGGGTGTCGTAAAAGGCGACTAAGGGACCTAGAGTATGGGCAGCAGCGTTGTCAATGCATTTTAACACCATACTGCGATCGCCAACCCGCCTGCCAAGCGTGGCGATTATGACAGCCATCCCCTTTGGGGGAGGCCTATGTCCAGCAGTGGACGTCATTCGGCTCCCCGGGCGTCAAGAGTCGCAAGCCGATTTCCGGCCACCATAGGCGCGGGCTTGCGGACGGTGAGCAATGGGTAGCTCGGCGTCCGATAAGGACTAGGTCCGGGTCGACGGCGCGTTGTGTTCCACGCGTGCCTCAAAAAGATGTCAGCACCAACTGACGGGGTCCGATAGGGCCAATGCGCCAGGGTTGCAAGTTTGTTTTGTTCCGAAAGGGATATGATGGTCCTGGCACACAGGCAACGGAAGGAACACGGGAGGGTTTTAGTCAATAAAAGTCTGACACGTAGAACAGGAGAAAATATTTGATAATTTCCCACCCAAAAAAAAAGGACGTCATTCGGCTGAAATGATGATGAGGAAGTTTTGCAAAAAGTACAAGGAGGTTATCGTTGGACGCTGTCGATTCGTTTCATGGAATCGAATGACGATAACATTGTCTAGCTAATTTCTATTCGTTGTCCTATGATCACGTGACATTTCGGTAGCCTATGTCAACCCCATTTCTTCCCGTGGGTGTCGTAAAATGCGACTAAGGGACAAGAGAATGTGCAGCAGAGTTCTCTATGTATTTTAACATCATATTACTGCGATCGCCTGCAAAGCGTGGCGATTATGGCAACCCCCCTCCCAAATGGGAAGGCCTATGCCCAGCAGTGGACGTCTTTCCGCTGTAATGATGATGTCAACCCCATACATTTTGTGGCTTTTCTACTAGCGTTATCGCTTATCAAATGTCACTTTGTCTATCTCTCAGGTCCTTGTCTTGGACTACCTTGTTGGTCTCTAGTGCTCGCAAACACTACTACAGATCATGAAGTCCTGGGATCTACTCCGAACATAAATCTTAAGTATCGCCCGAATGTTCGGCTCTTGTTTGACGATGGCTAACTATGGCTGACTACGGCGAAAAAAAAAAAAACGGTCAAGAGCGAGTTGGACTCGCGCACCGAGGGTTCCGTACGAATATATGATGTTGATGATTTCTGAAAAACTGTACTATTTAGAGACATCGTTTTATTTTTCCTGTAATCTTTACATAAGCTTCTATCATATAGAATAATTTCAGATTTTTATCTCTTCAAACTTCGGAGATAGGGGGGGGGGGGGACGGTATTTTTTTTACATTTTCATCAAAAGTTTCCGACTTTTCTACGTACCTAAAAAAAAGAAAAAAATGTTTGAGAATGTGCAAACAGCGTTCTTTCATATGATATCCCACATGCCCTAGTAGCCCCACTTAATTTTTTTAAGACCCCCGTTTCAGTCTCTTTTGCAAAAAATATATATTTTTTTTAATTTCTTTGTTGCTTGCAAAATAGTTGGCCAAACGTCATCTAAAACTATTCTAAATTTCAAGTTCATAGCATTAGTAGTTCTTGAGATATCCAGGTGTGACAGACAGACAGACAGACTTAGTCTCACCATAAGGGTTCCTTTTTACCATTTTGGTACGGAACCCTAAAAACGACACTCAAAGAGATAAGCCAAAGTCAAAAATGTGACTTTAAGTCGGATAAGGATTAAAATTCAAAAAAGGAAACTATGGAAGTTATAAAACGGCCGAACATTCGGCCGATACTCCGGATTAACGCTTCGGAGTAGACCCCCGGGGTTCGATTCCCAGGTCGGGCAAAGGTTATTGGGTTTTTCCATCTGGAATTTCCCAGTAGCAGCCCGGAATCTGGATCTGTGCCCGGTTGATGGTAATAGGCTCGCCCCCTATTACATGGGACTTAAGGCGACGATAACCGACTTTTAATGATTTTATACTGAAGATCACGTCTAAACTAGTTGTGTTAATGATTTGAAAAAAATATATGTTAAATTAGAGCATTTTCTCAATAATTTCATATGTAGATAATTTAGATTATGTTTATATTACATAGTGAAATTAATTTATAAAGTTATGTCTAACTCGGATGAAACACTGAGAATGGCGCAAAATCTACGAAACGTATTTTTCTGAAACCTTTGAACCTGAAGATAATTTAACTATCGACCTTTTAATATACGCGTTTTATTAAAATACCTTTTATTTTGTGTATAATAAATTAATAATGCGTCAAATTGGGGACAGCGCTCCTTGATGGGCGAGTCCTATTACTGGCTGAACGAACGACGCGTTACGTGAGCTCAGTACAGAACGCGCAAGCTACTCACTCAAGGTCACTGGCATACATCTGCGTCTTAAACATAACTGGCGAAATGTGGGTGTACTATTAGGTACACATCTGCTTAACCCTTCGGGAATTATAGGCGTGATTGTATGTTATGTTTCGCGTTCTTGTAGTCCAGACGATTGAGGTATAATAAAATCAAAGTAGATCTGATTTAATTAAGTTTGTTAGAGTAAATTCGGTTATGATTGAGTAATAAACAGTTTATGACAAAACAAAACAACGCCAGGTTAATTAGACAAGTAATAGGCAGTAATTGACACATAAATTATTAACTTTATAACCCGCTCGCTACTGGACCCGCGGGTCAACTTAACTAAATTAAAAAAAAACTTTAAAAAAAATACTATTGTTTAAAGCTACCAGTGGATACAGTCGACCGCAAAATTGATTAGTCAAAATAGAGATAATAAAACGCAATTCAATTAGGTTTAGAAAAGGTTTATTTTCAATCAAACCCTATAGTCTTTTTAATTAAATTTGATACTTGCAAGTAAAATCAAGACAAACCTTTTTTTATAACGGGAATATTAACTAAATGTTATACTGAAATATAACACAGAAAAAAAAATAAGTACTATTTAAAAATCACAGACATAAAAGAACATTTATGAATAAAGTTATACAAATCAACGTAGTAGTTGCATAAATCAACTATTACGAGTAGCGGTGCTCGTGCAACTAATTTAGGTATTATTATTACTAAAAAAATATTTAATTTTAGTGCAGTGATTAAGTTTAGTGTGGTGCGTAAGTGTAAATACCTCATTGAATAATATTAGTATATCTAAGTCATAAAAATAATACTAAAAGATTCGGCTTTACTCCGTGACTGTATTAATAATGAAATTGGGTAGTGGGTTCAGTCGACCTATTCAAAATCTGATTGGGTTGAGTGATCCCGCGGGTCCATTTCAAGTGGGTCCAGTTGAAAAAGACTCAACAGCGATTCTAAAAAAAAAAATCTCTATTTCAGTACTGGGATACTAGATCAACAATGCTAGTCGTTGATGTAGTAGTCTAACCGGATGGAGCTGAATATCAGTAGTTTCCATGGAGTGACTGCCTAACTGACCTCCACAACCCAGTTACTGGGTAACACGATACTCCTTGGTAGAACTGGTTGTCAGACCTTTGGCCTCCTTACTACCCTTAGACACATGTATAGACGGCGGGTTGCTCAATTTAATTCTCACAAGAAAGGGATATAGTACGTAAAGGAAAAGGACAAAGCTATAGTCTCTCAGTGCGTGTCAGTTTTTTCAAGGTCAGCGACATATGAAGCTTCGACTTTCATGGCGTTTTTGTAAAATTGTGAAGTTTATATTGGCACTTTTCTACATCAATTTATTGATTTGTTTTTCTTTTAAAACCCAGGGTAAAGGGTTAGGTTTATGGTATCATCATCATCATCATCATTTCAGCCGAACGACTTTTTGACGCAATTGACTGCTGCGCTGCGTGTCACGGGTTCGATTCCCGCTCGGAACTAATATTTGTATGACCTACAAGGAGTTCCGGGTCTGGGGCCTTAAATGGACGCTTTGGCAGAATCATAATATGATCTGCGTACAATTAATACATCCCGCAATTCATCTGTTTGAGAGCTGCTGTTTGACGTTAGACTTCACTAAAACAATTCATAATTTGTGGACCATTTTACGAAACTCCATACAAAACTGTCAAACAGATGAATTGCGGGATATGAGTTGAACGCCTGATCATATTATGATTTTGCCAAAGCGTCTATTTTAGGCCCCCTGGCTGTTTGTGTATGTAAGTTTAAATGTTTGTAAACGCACCAACAATACCGGAGAAATTCCTAGGGTGGGGCAGCAATTAAACAAAAAAAAACACAAATGCGCGTTCATTTTGCGGCCAACAGTTGGACGCAATTTTTTTAACGAGTTCACTGCGTAGATGCTCTATCTAGCCATATTTATGTCTTCGGGTAAAACAATTTGTTATCAAAGCAGTGCAGGGACAATACATTTCTCAAATAAGTAGTTATCCTAGATACATTATCAGTGAGTTAATAACAGAGTGTAACGGGTTGTTATCAATCATAATAATCGATCAACGACTGTACCAGCCTCCAGCTAATGGTTGTAATCAATTCGGTTATCTCTGTGTGATATCTTAGCGCCTGTCTTTACTTGATATTTGACGCTGAGGTCGCGAACTTTTGTGACGAATAAATGTGGTCTGTGGATTTGCTTATCTCAATCAATCAATCAACATAGCCTATAGCAGTCCACTGCAGGACATAGGCCACTCCCAGGCTGCGCCACAACACCCTGTCCTCCGCCTTCCGCATCCAGTCCGTCCAAGCCACCTTTTTAAGGACGTCGGTCCATCTAGCTGGGGGGCGTCCCACACTACGCTTGCTGATACGCGGTCTCCACTCCAGGACTCGTCTGCTCCACCGGCCATCGGTCCTTCGACAAACATGGCCAGCCCACTGCCACTTCAGCTTGCTTACTCTGCAGGCTATGTCGGTAACTCCGGTTCTCTTCCGGATAACTTCATTTCTGATCTTATCCTTCAGAGAAACTCCGAGCATAGCCCGCTCCATAGCACGCTGAGTGACCTTGAATATGTGGACCAGCCCGACTGTCAGTGTCCACATTTCGGCACCGTATGTCATAACGGGCAGGACGCGCTGGTTGAAGACCTTCTTAGTCTTCAAACACTGCGGGATTGGTGACGAGAAGACTTGACGAAGTTTTTCAAACGCTGCCCAACCCAACCGGATCCTTCTGTCGGCTTCTTTCTCAAAGATGTGCCTACCAAACTGGAAAACTTGCCCTAGGTAGATTTGCTTATCTAAGAAACTTTAATTATAGTACGAGTACATTACTGCAGCGGCCTGCAATAAGGGCATTGATGTATGAACGTGAAAATGTGGGCCGAGGCGAAGCCGAGGCACACATACGTGGGTCCATCAAGCCCTGGTTGCGACCAAGCCTTGTATAGTGCTTTTCTCAAATAATGCGCAGAAATTCAAACAGAGTAAATTATTTATAAATTCCAGATTAAATGACGAACAACGATAATTTTTCACGCACCAATGTGTTCATTTGTTTTTTTTGCAATAAACAGCTTTCTATTGGCAAACCAGTTCGAAATTTAAATAAAACCTTTGATAAGTTAAATCCTTGGTTGCCATGTTTCGGAGTAAAAGATCGTTCCATTTTTAAATTACAAGATAGTTAAGTTAAGTTTACTAATTTATTTGGCCGCTAAACCAAGACACACGGATTTTCATACAACTTTTGGTGGCCGCTGCTCGTATTATGTATTTGGCTAGTACCGCAATTTCGATTTATCTCGAAGAACGTTGTCTAAATAATATAAATAATGTAAATGTAATAATAAAAATAATGCTCGAAAATCCAAGCATGTTTGAGAAAATTAATTAATTTATTATAACATTACAGGTTGCTCTAATGCGATAGTTAAGTCTACATAATATGTAGACTTATATTATAGAGATACTTATATTATATATAAATATAAGATTTATATTATAAATCTCCATAATTTCTACATATTAAATATACTGGGTAATCTTATAAACTTAATTATAAAATAACACCGGGTCGACAAGTTCTCAACTTCGAATTCTCAATTCAGAATCCCGGTGATACTACAAGCATCAACAAGATTTTTTTTCGTCGTTGAGTGAATAAAAGAAAATTATAGTTCTAAAAATGTATTCAACTTTAGACAGAATTGCAGTTACCTTTTACAGTTATGTTCTTGTATACGCACTTTATATTTGCCTTGTCTTCTTCTCCGTCGTTTCGATGGCACGACAGTATCATTTTGCTGTCCCATAACTTCGGCACTTCCACGGCATCGTTCGGTGGCAGCGCAGAGGTCGCTATGGGTGCATTGGCCTTATGTAAAAGGAGTATGTTATACCTGACAACATTCAGTCAATTGATTTCACATTTTCTCAGCTACTACCAATGGCTAGGGCTCCAGAGAGATAGAACTAGAACCATGCCTTAGCCAAAAGTACTTAGTTACTGGTTTCTGCATCAACTTGGATTACTATAAGTGACAATCAAATTAGAGGTCGATTGTAACATTTGATTTAAAATATTCATATAGGTAATTTGCAGGTGTCTGTTATGACATGTCATATCGTGTAATCATGACTGCCGTCACAACTAATATTGTCGTAAAGAAACATGGCGGTCATGAGAACAGGGTTAGGCGTGTATGCACCTTCAGGGCACAATGCTAAAAGAACGTTAAAATTCTATTAATGATAATACAAGCCATTTTTGACGATCTCTTGCCAAATACTTTTGTATTCAATTTTGTCTCTATTTAGTCCGATTGATTGAATCAATTTGATTAATACACATTGTTTAGAAAATAATTTCAATTTTCTAGTTATGAAACAAAGTTCTTTGTTCACCGCCATCCGTCCACGTCACGTCCATCTTTATTACATTGGACTTAAACATAGCTGGCAAAATGGACATGAACTTGAACTAAAGTAACCGTCATGAGAAGCTATAAATACATAAAATTGCAAATTATACAACTATCAACTTTAAACTCAAGATATCTAAGTTGATTTATGAATGAAGAAATTATCGCTAAACGTCATAAAATAATTTTAGTTGCAATGGAAACTGAACCATACGCAATTTCAGTTAAAGTTTTAAATCCCAAAGTATGAAATTTATCTCGTCTCATGGTGTTGACTTTACACCTCTGCCTATCCCTTTGGGGCACACAGACGTGATGTTGTGTTCTTTATTCGACTCCGGACTATCTTGAGGTCAAAAGCTTCTAATAACCAGCGGCCTGTCAGAAAAAAACATAAACAACATTATTTTTAGTATATGCTAAACCTGAATATAGTTTATTCAGAATAAGGAACTGAATCGATTTCAATAATTTTTACACCATGTTATATTTTGTCCCAAAAATATTTAAGTGTGATGGAAAATGTTATCACCATTTAATTACTTACAATACAATCGCCGTACGGTTAGGTACCTACTGCCAAATTATTATCAATGAGCGCAAGACGACCCTGGAGGCGCGGGGGCGCCATTAGCATGTTTTTGTACGGACAACCCGGTAACATAACAACCTTATAACTTTGTGATTTTTCGTGATACAGTTTTGAAATTTTGTACTTACATAGATTCTTTACATAAAAATACTAGACACGTGTTTCGGGTTTCGCATATACTAAAACTAATGGTGTATTTTTTATGTCAATCGAAGTTCAAAACTCGCAATGTGCTTAACCTCATCCCAGATACCAAGAAGGTACTATTGGAGCTAGGTCACACAGACGTGAACCGAGGTTTCTCTAAACAAGGCATTACAAAAATGCCTTCGCTCTGATTCTTCGGAAAAATCTTTCGATTATAGTAAAGGTGGTTCGATGGAAAACACCAGTGGTGTTTTTTTCATCAGACGTTGCAGTACAGCATTAGGCCAATTGATACAACTACAGCAGATAATTTTCGCAGGGTCAGGGAGTCAAGCAACATTTGCAAGATCTGAAAGAATTTTGTTGTCTTTGTCTTAAAAAGGTGAGAAAGGAGAGAGTGGGATAGCAGTGATCTCCTGAATAAAAACTGGCTTACGCACAATGAAGGGTTCCGTAGTTGAGATGAATTTATCCCAAGAACAAACTTATCATTGTATTTGACAAACATATTCTCCCATACATTCCAACTGCAAATGTAACTTTGTACACACAATATTGAGAGATTTACTATGTTATTTTAACACCATAGACTTCTTATAGGTTTTCCTGTACCTAATCTATACGTAAAGAACTATTTTCTGTACGATTTTCAAGATTACTACGCTCTGCTATACCTAATACAATCATTCTTTTATTTAAAATCAAAATAAAATCAATCATACCAGAGATTATAAGTTAAAAAAACACACCTACACCGGATACTCTCCATCCGGAGTATAATTATTTGAACTGTCTGTATGTGTGAATTGAATGATGTATGGATATTGGTCTGCTGCCTTGTAGCCATTAATTACCAGCCCGATTGATTTTGACAAATGTTTATTGATTTATTATTACGAATTGCATGATTGACAGAGAGATAATAACTTTGTTTTGTGCTTTTGAAACAGTACTTTTTCCAGATGTATTTAGAGCAAGTTTGATTGAATTCTAAAAAAGTAAGTTTTGCACTATATCTTTCTTTGGGAGGGCTAGACAATGTTAGGATTCTTTCGAAGAATTAAGACCACGGACCAGGGACGCATGGCACAAAAGGGATGAGGCCTATACTCAGCAGTGGTAGGAACAAGACTGCCAATGATTAAGATGATGAGACCAAATAAATCAGAGGAACCCCACTCAGGCGTCTTCCTTCTACACTGTTTCCAACTGTATGAACGTAGGCGAAGCAAAAGAAGTATGTAAGGAGCGTAGCAGGTGTCGTTCTATAGTTTCTGCCTACCCCCATGGGAAGAAGGCGTGAGTTTATGTAAGTATGTTTCCAACTACAATATAAAGGGTAAAAAGAATAATGACAATATGACCAAATAAAAACCTTTGAAAAGAATAATGATATACTTACATAAAAAATTAAAACAGATAAAAAAAAGGTTTTATGTAATAATGAGGAAGACGGTTATTTAATTATTTTCGTTTAAATAGCTACGATGAATTTATGAAAAAAAAAGATAATAATAGCAATGGAATATCCCCTGAGCGCGAGTGCATGTGGCAGCCAATACGCGATGATGGTTGCCCGACGGTGATGTATTTCTTCGGTAGTGTGTTGTGATGCCCATTGGGGGGAGAGTTGCTATAGGCACAAACATGGTTACAACTTGTAAAACACTTATAAATGATTTGATTGCCAAGGGTGCTATGTCCGCGGCCGCCCCACGTTTCGGCCCGTATAACGTACGTTCACTCCTTCCAACCTTCTCATGCCCCTTCCGGGCATGAGAAGGTTGGAAGGAGTGTTCCCAACTACGTTTTGAAAACCTGTACCCTAATTGCGTAACACAGTTTGAATCGGAATCGGAATGATTTTGAAGTATTTTGCTAATCCATTGCTTCTTATGGTAGAAAAAAATGTCTGCTCAACAACGTAAATAACGCAATGAATGTTGTTGAACTGTCAAATTGAAACCGATTCCTACTGATAGCGTGTTACGCAATTAGCCCTCTGTATTGAATAGGATAGAGTGAAGGACGACATTACAGTCATTTACCGAGACAAAATACAAATTATTACTTACTATTTCACAATACAAACCTCTAATCGCCATTGGAATTGCAACTGTCAGACGGTAAATACTTCAAATGCCAGTCCGACACTATTGATTAGGAATTATCATTATTTATCTGTCTCGCTGCTCAGCGGTGCGAAAAATGTCTAAGCTGTAGATTAGTTAGAGATTACGATTGTTTACTAAGATTTTAGGTAAATCGGAGGCTGTTCTAAAAGTCTTTTGTTTATGATGAAGTTTAGTAAAGGAAATGTCGAGGTTAAGGTAAAAATAAATTGCAGCAAAGCTTGTCCGTACCTACCTATTGTCAGAAATTCAAAAGCTCGGTTTTCACTTAAGGCGACGATAACCGACTTTTAATGATTTTATACTGAGGATCACGTCTAAACAAGTAGTGTTAATGATTTGAAAAAGCATTTTCTCAATAACTTAATATGTGAATGTTTTAGAGTATGTTTATATTACATAGTGAAATTAATTTGTAAAGTTACGTCTAACGCGGATAAAAAACTAAGAATGGCGCAAAATCTACCAAGCGTATTTTTCTGAAACCTTCACCAATGTAAATATAATTGAATTATTAATCTTTTAATATACGCGTTTTATTAAAATACCTATTGTTTTGTGTATAATAAATTAATAATGCGTCATATTGGGGACAGCGCTCCTTGATGGGCGAGTGCTATTACTGGCAGAACATACGACGCGTTGCGTGAGCTCTGTACCTACAGAACATGCAAGCTAACCACTCAAGGTCACTGGCATACATTTGCGTCTTAAGGTCAAATTAAATTGCAGAAGAGCTTGTCCGTAGATACCTATTGTCAGAAATTCAAAAGCACGGTTTTCACTTAAAAAGTTTTATATCAAAGATGGTTTATAGTTTTTCAATTTATACTTCTCTTTCATACTTCTGTGTCGCATGTTTGTGGCCAGCTATCTTTAAACAAGCATCCTTAAAGATAATCCCGATCTCTTGTCACTGCTGCCAGCCTACTTCATAGACTCGCCAGCGTTTTTTATTCTAAAAATAATTCCATAAGACTAGACTACATAAGACTTCGTCGTTCCGGTTGGTGCCGGACGTATGGCAAATCCCCCCCCCCCCCCCCCCCCTATTTGGGAGAGGCCTATGTCCAGCAGTGGACGTCTTTCGGCTGAAATGATGACATAAGACATAGTACTCTATGTCTTATGTCATCATTCATCATCATTTCTATCCTAGAGAGAGAGTATGAGTTTGACTCACAGAGTAGCAATCCAAATAAAAATATTAGAAGCCCATTTTTGCCACACACCCTAATTTGCTGTCTAATTAAATATTTGTTTTTTTTTCTTGTTTTAAATTGTTTTTTTTTATCTTACATCACCATATAACATTATCATCTATTAGTAGATGTTACCACAACATTATCATCTATTAGTAGATGTTTGTATTATTGTGACTTCTCCGGGTAGTTTGGAGTCCTGGAGACCTGTAACACAGGTCCTAGTACAGGCTCCAGTTTCCACAAGATCAATGATTTTTGTATACATATTTATGTATTGTATCAATTTTTCATTGTGTGGTGGAGACAATAAACGTTCATTTTATTACTTTTCTATTTAATCCATGCTCACTTTTCTGGAAATATTTTAATTTTAAGAGTTATTGGCCTAAACACTTCTTTCATGAGGCGTCCAAGTTTCCACACTCCTGTGCCAGTTTCATTCGGGTTCGACTCGCGATGGCAGCACTGTCGTCTGTCCCTCTCGCCGCGAGACGATTGACATTACTACTTCCAGTCCTTGGACTCCACTTCACTCGGTTACAGGCTCAAATCTAGTTTACTCTAATAGATATAAACAATTCTAATATACCTAGATTAACTACAATCTTTATCATCGCAATAAAAACCAGAGCAATCTTATCAAAACAACATTAAAATCATTACAATTACATACATAATAAATAGATGTTTGAAATTAACAAGTCGGCAACTATTAACGAGGGAATAAATACTCTTTGCGATTAGTACGTAGGTACTTGTAACTGCCGCATAATACAGCAATATCATAATTTAAACTTTTAAGAGTCTCATTAATACCGATTTGGCCGCAGGCGCACAATTAAACTTGATTCTAGTACTATTAATTACGGTTAATGTCGACGTGTTTTTATTAAAAAAATGCTTGAACTATATTTCTGTTCGGAGAATGAATTTAGAACATCGGGCGAAGTTTTTAAATACAGCTTGCCGATGTTTTCTGTTGCACCTGAAGGGTTAAAAATCTGCCTGAAAAGGCTTCTATTTGTGAAATTTTAAAGTACAAGTTAAACTGCTTTGTTGGTCGCAAGCGCCACATCTGAGCATGAGATCCTAAGTTCGATTTCCGGGTCGGGCAAAATGTTATTGGGTTTTTCCATTTAGAATTTCTCAGTAGAGTCTTGGTGGTAATAGGCCCGCCCTCTATTACATGGGAGTCTCATGGGACTTAAACATAACTGTATACTATTTATACGACACCTTTGCTTATCCAACCCTTCGGAGAATACAGCCGTGATATTATGATAAGTTCCAGCTTATTCTAATAGTGTGTTTGTGATATATTTATAACGATAAACATAGATATTTATGGCAATAATTTTGTTTTGAGTTTTTAATGAATTTTCGCTAATTGCTCCACAATTAAAACTGACCTCGAGATTGCTATCTATTCTAGACGAAATGTTTCAACAACTAATTAATGCATGTGTAGGTACTAACAAATGTAGATTCATTTGATAAGGACAACACAGGTGTTATCAGTATAGTCACAGTCATCATCATAATCTGCCTTTCCTTTTCCCGACGATGTTTATTTATTTATTATAGTATTACCACTTACATTTGTTTTTACAGATGGGAACCCAATACAACAATGTAGTCATCATTTTTTACAAATGGGAACCCAATACAACAATGTAGTCATCATTTTTTACAGATGGGAACCCAATACAACAATGTAGTCATATTTTTTTACAAATGGGAACCCAATACAACAATGTAGTCATCATGTTTTACAGATGGGAACTCAATACAACAATGTAGTCATAATTTTTTTACAAATGGGAATCCAATGCAAAAATGTAGTCATAATTTTTTACAGATGGGAACCCAATGCAACAATATAGTCATAATTTCCACACTCAGAGCCGTCACCCAAAAACCAATCGGACGCCACCACCAACAAAAGTGAACTCTTTTTAAACTGTCATATTTTGACTGACAGGGTTCAAATTTGGGGTCCAGTCTAACCGAGTACAGCTGAATAGGTACCAGTATTTTACATGGAGCGACTGCCTATCTAACCTCCATAACCCAGTTACGGGGTAATACGATAGATACCTCTTGATAAGACTGGTTGTCAGACTTTCGGGCTTCTGACGACCCGTCACGACTGTCGAAGATCCACGAATGACAGCCAGGACCAACGGCTTAACGTGCTATATGAGAGGCACGGTGAGAACTTGGTATGTAAATATGGGCACACATCCACGGCCCAACCGCGGATGGGTGACAGTGTAATAACAACAAGTACAAAAAATACGGCTGATCTATTCTGCAAAACTTCTCAGTGAAAACTTAGTTAATGTCAACTGGAAGTGAGCTGGGGTCCTAAAATGGATGCTTTGGCAGAATCATAATACGATCTGCGTACAATTCATACATCCCGCAATTCATGTTTGGCAGTTTTGTATGGAGTTTCGTAAAATGGTCCACAAATTACGAATTGCTTTAGTGAAGTCTAACGTCAAACAGCAGCTGTCAAACAGATGAATTGCGGGATGTATGAATTGTACGCAGATCGTATTATGATTCTGCCAAAGCGTCCATTTTAGGCCCCCTGATAATGGTATCAATACCTGTGGATTGATGTTATGAATAATGATGAATGCTCACTTCAAGCTAATTCACATATTCACCTAAGTTTTCATGATGAAATTTTTACAGAATAGACCAGCTGGTAAGTATATTTTTTTCACTAAAACGAACCTACACATTTGTAAAGATATCCTACTAATAAAAAACTATCTACAAAAAAAAAACAACTGACTTCCAAAAAAAGACTACAAAGTGAAAAATAACTTTAATTTCACAAGTCGGTGTCTTTGGATCTGTATTTTAGTTTTTTGCCACCGACTTCCAAAGTTAAATTTATGTTTCACTTTGTAGTGTTTTTTTATGGAAGACGCTAACTAGTTTTTTTTTTCTTTTTTGTGAGTGAGTTTGTAATTTATCTAAGTTACAATAGCATAATGTCAACTGCTCATCACCTTACAAAATTTGCTTTTCCTAATGTAGGGACGTTAATTGTTGAGGAGTTCTCCTGGTATGAAACATCAGCTTCATTTCACCAACAGCTTTGTGACGAGCATAAATTGCTTAGCAACCATATTTAAGTACCTAATCGAAACGCAACCCGTGAAATATATAGATATATTATGTAGTTCCCATCCAGAGTCGTAGGTGGCTATCTGTGATGTTCATCATGAGAGAGCTCGAGTTACAAAAAAAAAATACCCAAATTGCTAGGTGTGCCTATAAAATTTGAGGATTTCCCGTACCACCTCGAGAGCGCATACCCATTACATTTTTTTAAGTTATGGAAGAGCGGAGTCTCCTAACACAGGCATATCTGCTTAAAAGGAGGCTTCAATCACTAGTTGGTAAAGTTTACTTGTAAAAATAATAAACAATTTTTCATTTTCATACCCTTTCAAACAAAAAAATAATTTTCAATATCGGTCGACAATTGACGGAAAAATCGGTGAACATGCCTACATAAAAAAACATGCAGACGAACATATGACCTCCTCCTTTTTGGAAGTCGGTTAAAAAGATGACATATGCATGACATGAAGGCATAAATGAAAATTGTGAAACAAAAAGCTCAATCAAAATTTAAATAATAAACTTATATAATTTACAAATAAGTCATTGTCACTTTTCCTCTTTTGGATAAAAACGATTAAAATTGTGCCAGTGTCCATTACATCCATCCGTGATCAGTATCTCTACCATGAGTTTACGTAGCCAAAACTCGCTAGCGGCGCCGTAAATGATACGTATGAAATATTGTACAGCGCCCCTTGCGGTCACTGCAAGAATTAAAATTCGTACCATGGACACTATAGATTTCGATAAACCTAAAGTAATTTATTCAATCGTCACTAACGTTTTTCAGCTGTCACCATACAAAACGGCACCATTAGTCACTAATTCGACTGACGCTATCGAAATACACGCTTGCAATAGTAGTTTGGCTTTTTAGCTCACTAGCATATTGAGGTGTGAAACATTTTGTTTACATTAAAATCATACACGTTTTTGAGTCTATTAAAGTCAGAATAATGTCGGAAACAGCTTATTTAGCATGAAATATGTTAGTGGCCAACTTTATAGACTCTCCAGTGCTTATTATTGAGTAATGTTACGGATTTGAAATCAACACAAAGAGTGGCATGGAAAACATGGTGGAGTGGAAAACAATAATTTTCATTTCTCTATACACTATAAGTACTAAATTGGTCCTCATAATATTATATATTCTATTTTTGTAAAATTACTTCAATTTAAATTTAAGATAAAAACGCTGCGGACCACACAACGTCAACAAAATTACAAGTTTAATCGATGACACTGACATTATCATAAGAAATAAAAATTCAACAGCTAAAAAATGCCGTTTAAGTCCATGAACCGACAACCTTTCTATTTAGTCGGATTATTTCGTGATATTGACTGTAATATACGCATAAGAGCTCTTCTTATTACTGAGAAAGAAAGAAACAAAACTTATGGAGTGAAGTTAGGTAGACGACACGATCTATCGAGCTTACCTTAGCGTCTGAGTATGACTCCGTAAAACTCATGGTACAAACATTATCGAAAACTATTTGATCAACGTTAAATACGCTAGCGAGTTTTGTTTCGATGACAACTCATGGTAGACGTCAGAGTGAACGTACGTTTAAAAATCGCAAGCCGTCGCCGTCGCCGGGTACGAGGTAAACGTAACGAAGCACAGACTAGTTAGTAACGAAGTAAACGAGGGTAATGTTTTTGATATTACCTACTACTCAGGTAGCAATATCAAAAACATTACCCTCGTTTTTGGCTCCGCCATAGTCGGGTAAAAAGTGGATTACATCCGTATTGATAATCTAACTGTCCTTCAATTAAATACAGAGAATTTCAATATTAATAAATTTAACTGACCTACTTTGATAATAAAAATACCTTGAATGTTAATTAGATTATTATTCTACTTCTGGAAAAAAGATTAACACGTCCATCACAACATACCTGAGCTCAGTAGCGCATGAAACAAACTCGTCATGACCGTCGAGGTCGCCGGATCGATTCCCGGATGCGTATAAAACAACGGTGCGAATGTTGAACCGCTCGTTTGTAGGGCTGATACCATTGAATTTTATAAAAAAAAGCTGCAAAAAAGGTTATTGTTCTTGCCATTTAAAAATCGGCCTAGGACGACATAGTGACCTAATTTCTTCTTCTTTTTTTTTTAATGTTGCCGCACATTAGGAATTTCTCCTATATTGTGGGAGTGTTTACAAACATTTAAAACACACATACACTAACAGCCGTATTCCGTTTGGTGCCGGACGTAAAGAATAGCTGCATCCTATTTCTTCCCGTGGGTGTCGTAAAAGGCGACTAAGGGACATACTAAAGAATGGGCAGCAGCGTTCTCTATGCATTTTTAAAACCATACTGCGATCGCCAACCCGCCTGCCAAGCGTGGCGATTATGGCAAATCCCCCCCCCTATTTGGGGGAGGCCTCCAGCAGAGGACGTCTTTCGGCTGAAATGATGATGAATGACTAACAGCCAGACCCGGAACAACTACTTGAAGGTCATACAAATATTTGTTCCGTGAGGAAACCGAACCTGCGGCACGCAGCGCAGCAGTCAATCGCTTACCCACTGCGCCAACAGTGCCGTCAAAATTGGTGATGTTCTTCAGAAAGGTCAGGTGCGTAGTACTCGCAACCGGCGTGAGTGTGTGACCAGATTTATGAACGTAAACAAAGCAAAAGGAGTATGCAAGGAGCGTAGCAGGTGGCGTTCTATAGTTTCTGCCTTTCTGCCCCTATGGCAAGAAAGCGTGAGTAGATGTATACAACATGTCCCAGAATTATCACACAACCTCTTAAGGGGTCATTGTACTTATCATTATAAACAACTTTTTCTATGGGGACCAAACCTTTTCAGGTTTAAAACATCAGCAGTTCCCTACATTTATGTTCGAATAACTTATCAAAATGTATGGAACTGCTGATTTTTTTTTCGTGATTTGGGTTTGGTCCCATAGTAAAAATTGTTCATAATTATGAATACAATGACCCCTTAAGAAGTTGTGCGTTAATTTTGGGACATTTTGTATAATGTATGTTAAATAAAATCTCCGAAATCATCTGATAATGACTTTCCTATTTTCTCTTTGTCATCATGTGCTTATACATCTATCCTTTTCCCTATGTTGGGGTCGGTTGTCTAACCAGATGCAGCTGAATACCCGTAATTTACATGGAGCTACCTACTGCCTATCTGACCTCCACAGAGGTACTGATGCCACTCTGATGCCGAAAAATTAAAACTTTTGACATCATTTAAAATCTAAAATCTGTTGACATCATATTTTAAACTGATTGACATTTTAATTGTATTGTTTTAAAACTGTTTTTGACATTGTAAGTACTTTAAAATTGTTTGACTTTATAATTATATTATTTTTGATTTGTCTAGTAGTATTTTAAAACTGTTTGGACATTATATTAGAAACTGTTAGGTACTATAGATTAATTATTCATGGTTCATTATAAGTTTTATGTAAATTGCATGTACGAGTACCTATATTCAACACGATGTAAGTTGTTCACGAATAAATGAAATGAAAAATGAAATGAAACAGATAAGCTTCTATTTTCTCTTTGATATTGTACACACGGCTACACATCAAGCTATACATTTCCAGTATAAGCTGATCTCGCTTGGTATAGGATTTCCGTACAGTGCAAGATCAGCGTAAACTGGAAATGTATAGCTTGATGTGTAGCCGTGTGTACCTTTTAAAAATTACATGCTGTAACTCGAAAATTGCTTTTAAAACTCAGCCAAAATAAAAAATCAACTACACTCAGTTTTAATTTTCTAGAACAAAATGACAGCTGCTATCGACTTTTTCTTAAAAAAGACACGGTAAATAATAACATTAATATTACAGAGACAACACGACAACAGTGAATGATTCAGTGGTCCTTGATGAGAGAGAGAGAGTCACTCGGTAACTAGATTATAGATCTCGAGGCATGAGGAACAGGTTCACTCATCCCCATAGAAAAAGGAGGATCCTCCGACCAGACGGGTGTTGTGTCTGGTGGGCAACTGCCCGACGGTTGATGTCGGGACGTTCTATACAGGGTCAAATTAAATTAGCTAGCGAAACTCCGTAGACGTTATGGGTATTGATACCTAAACTTGATAAACCAAAAATAACCAGATTTTTTCAACTTATACTTCAAGAAACAACACCAAAAGTGGTCCGCTGACCCAAAAAAAAAATCATCTCTTATTTTTATTTTTTATTTTGTCGTGTTTACATATCGGTACCCATCACATCTGCGGAGTCTCGCTAGCTAATTTAATTTGACCCTGTATAAATGCTAGTCGCGCGGTAAACTCTGCTTGCGCGATGCAGGATTTTGCGTGACGTCAGTGTGACGCGTAGTTCGCATGTGACGATTTTGATGCCGCTACAAAATTATTTACTAGGTTATTTTTATGTAGACACTAATGTCATTTTAGTCTAGTAAATTATAAATCAGAGTTTAGTTAGTTTCACAAAGCTCGTAAAATCTTTAGTGACGGCCCTGTTTAAAGGTGTGTACGTACAATACACACATTACGATTGTTATTTTATCAAAGTAACGCGGAACACTCGTTAAGTACCCAGGTGATAATACCACCTATATATACCACATATTTATACATCCATAAAGATTAAAGTCCATATTTATACACCTTGAATAGCCCATTTGAGTACCAGAAGTATCGTTAATACTGTCATTGGTTCGCACTTTATATTATGAGATACGACTGAAAATTATTGTAACTAATAATATCTATTATTTAATAAAATTAATTTAGCAATAATAAAAAAATACTTATTATTAATTTATTTTGTATAGGTACAGTACGTTTACTTAACTTGTTATCTAAAGCTTTTTAAATCTGTATTTTCAACTTATCGTTATATATGCTTAGCTCAGGTTGGAGTTTAAATCAATTAATTTATTCAAACTAGGGTGAGAACTGAGAATCAGCACTTTTTGAACGTCATAATTACGATTTAAAAAAAAAACTTTGGCTCTAAGCCGTTTACTTTAGAGAAAAAAAAATAAAACATTAATGCCTCTACCATTATTACGACAGCAAATGACCAGTTAACGTAAATTATTCAAAAAATAGGAACGACCAACAAATTGTCTACACATTTTCGTGAAAATTATTTATTTATTTATTACTATTTATTTAAGAAAACCTATAGAATAAAACAAATTTAGTAAGAAAAGTATTACATAATGACATTTTAGTTTTGAATGAAATTAAACCGAATTGCTTATAAATTAAATTATAATAAAATGATCTACATATTTATTCATTTCAGGTTTATTAACTATCATTAAAAACATCATTGATTATTTTTATCTAAACACGTAATGAAGAAACAGATCCGCATTAAATTTGGGTGCAGCAAATATGTAACAAACTAACGATTATCAAGTTGAATAAATAATAACTACCTACATACATGTAATTCGAATCACTCTTAACTCTTAATGATTGCTAAACGTATAATTTTTCACACTTATAATAGTACCTAACTACCTTTACGAAGTTATTTTTACTACAAGCGAGGTTGAAACTGGCAATTATTGTTACTGGCAACTAATGATGCTAAGGCGTGGTCGACACTAAATCCAAGGTGATGGACAACTTGTCCACATGTCGTAAATCTTTTAATATTAGATATTTCAAGTTTAGCTTCAGCTACTTTGTTGGATTAGATTTGATTGAATTCAAGTTGATTCCGGTCCACAAAAATTTTCCGGCTTTAATTATGTTCTGTTTCTCTTTCCTTAAATGGAGACAAGTTTGTTTCAAGAGTATGTAATATCGTCATCGCGATAATGAAAAATCACTGTCCTCGTACTTATTAAACACACACGCGCCACAAATAGCGGAACATAAAAAAAGGTAAATTAAAAAAAAAAAACGTTTAATTGTAAAATCTAGTCTTCTTTTCTTATTTAAAATTCATCATCATCATTTCAGCCGAAAGACGTCCACTGCTGGACATAGGCCTCCCCCAATATTTGGGGGGGGGGGGTGCCATAATCGCCACGCTTGGCAGGCGGGTTGGCGATCGCAGTATGGTGTTAAAATGCATATAGAACGCTGTTGCCCATTCTCTAGTAAGACTAGTATTTAAAAGTACACTTTTTAAATTAAAATGAGATCACATTTAATATTAATTTTGCGAGAAAATATTTTTATGTGAAAAATGTACTTTCTTGATTTTTTTAGGTAACCAACAAAAGTTGAAAAAGCTAATTAAAAAACATTTTTTTAAATAAAAATAATACAAATTAATATCGCGTGTTTCCTCCACGTGCTCTTATTAAAGTTTCCACCCGCTGAGAATGATTGTTATCTATTGTTTCCTGTGACAGTCTCTGCCATTCCTCAACTACGGCGATTCGCAATTCACCCACATTGATAGAAGTTAGGATTTTGGATTTTACTCTTCGTTTTAGCAGGTCCCAGACGTGTTCTATCGGATTCATATCCGGTGATCTCGCCGGCCACCACATGACTGTGATATTCACATTATTAAGATAAATGCTTGAGTTGAACGAGCAGTATGCGGCTCAGCATTATACTAGATCAAAACAAAGTCGTCACCGATAGAGGGGTCAAACGGTACCACATTTCACCACAGGAATTACCGACATAGCCTGCAGAGTAAGCAAGCTGAAGTGGCAGTGGGTTGGCCATGTTTGTCGAAGGACCGATGGCCGGTGGAGCAGATGAGTCCTGGAGTGGAGACCACGTATCGGCAAGCGTATAAGTGTGGTGCGCCCCCCAGCCTAATGGACCGACGACCTTAAAAAGGGGTCTGGGACAGACTGGATGTAGAAGGCGGAGGACAGGGTGTTGTGGCGCAGCCTGGGAGAGGCCTATGTCCAGCAGTGGACTGCTATAGGCTGAGTTGATTGATTGATTGACGGGCAATTTGCTGTCAAACAAAGCAGAGATGACATTAAATGGATTTTTATTTTATTTTTTCTGGGTACAAACAAACAGCTTTTCATAAAAGTTTTTTGTAAAAATGAGCTAGTATTGTGATTTGATTGCAACCTTTTTATAAAAACTTATTTATTTATTTATTTAAAGCATGGAGGACTTACAGCTAATAAAAACAGACAAAAATAAGGTAACCTTAGTCACTAGAAAGCCAATTACAAATCCTCACGTTTAGACTAATAATAATATTTAGAAAGAATAATTTGTAGAAAGTAAACGTCGCTCACAAAAATTGCAGGTGTTAGCAACTAAAACCAAATTTCATAGCAAAAGCTTTTATGCAATGGCTCAAAAACTGTATAATAAGTTACCAGGACAAGTTATCTCATGTATGAACATTAATGAATTTAAAGGGAATCTTTTCAAACTGTTAAATAATAAGGTGTATTATTCTGTTGACGAATATTTAAATGACAAATTTTAATTAGTCTGTTTTATCATATGTGACATACTGAATGATTTTGATTATTGATTTGAATTTAATTATTAGTGACATAATTTTTTTCATTTTGTATTGTTTGGCCCTTTTACTTTATTTAACTGACATATTTTTAACAATTTAATCTAAATTTGACATACTTAATCTATATTTTTTGTGATATCACCTACTTTGAAATAGTTATGTTTTATGCATGTAAAACCTGTTAAAATTTTGTATGCCTTTTGGCGGAGCACAGCTCGGATCTTATTATTTATGAAAACATCTACTGTATGTACCCTGTGTTCACGAAATAAATGAATTTGAATTTGAATAATTTATGGTGTGAGCAAAAAAAAAACAACACACAAAAAAGCACATCGCCTTAAAATGTAAGAAGCAATATAACACATACATTATATACATTACTTGGTTACTTGGTTTGAAATTAAATTAAATAATAGAGAAAATATTGTAAAAAAAACAAATAATAAACCTACTGTTACTTGAAAAATTTGAGGCTTAAGCACCTTCTGGCCGAATTCACACTAATTTTGAATGGATCAAAATCATATTCAATTCAATCATCGTGCACAATTTGATTCATTATCAATTTATAATCATATTCTTATAAATTGTTTTATTTCAATTATTTTATTGACAAGCGGTTAAAAGGAAGTTAGGTCTCTCGTATATTCTTCGTAACATGCTTAGCACTTTCGGGCTCAGATACTACATTGTATAATAAAAAATAAGCTGGTTGAAGCATTTCTTTTTATCTAAGTTCACCAGTATCACACTGAATATTATGAGCTACTTATATACACGCATCTCTAACTGCAACAAAAAGTAAAAGTAATTATCAAATGTCATGCGACTCGCATGACATTTGATAATTACTTTTACTTTTTTAAATCTTGAGTACTTCTCGCATGATGCGAGAAGCACTCGAGATTTTTCTTCGAATAAATTAATTAATAAATATCAAAATTCAATTTACAAAGGGATATAAGTAGGTATCATTGAATTAACAGACCACGATCATCGTCTAATTTGGTCCTATATATTTCATGAGTTAAGGCTCGTGCAGACTGACGTGACATCGTGGGTGCGACATCGCGGGCGCGACATCGCGGGCGAAAGATCGCGGGCGCGACACACGTTGCGCTATCGCACGACCTTTATGTTTTTAGTCTCAAGTTATCAAACCTACAGCCACTAACCGGAAACAAATCCATACTACGGTTTGCTACCGAGAATTTCCTAATGGAAAACCCAATAAACGTTTTGACCCGGAGATGGAACTGAGGACTACTTAGCAGTCGTACTTGCAACCACTAGACGAAGACGAACGAGGTATGTCAATCTTAGGCAGAAAAATATGTCTCACTCTTTTAGCCTAAGCTTTCAGCCATGTTTCCGTCCTATGTCGTCCTTTTAGCCAATAAATAGTACATACTAAATCCATGCTTTTAGCGCTTGAATGACATTAACAGGGGGCGTTGTTCTCCTCCAAAGAAGTTGTTGTCCTCCAAAGAAGAACTGCACGTCGGGGTGACGACCTCCGGCCTTTGCGTAGGTATTTATACCCAAAGCCTCCGGCTGATGCCAACCGAGAGTTAACTTTTCCTGTCAACTCAAAAAAGAACATATTAATTAGTTGATGGCTTTCCGGGATAGCATCTGATTGCCCCTTTAAGCGTAAAACTTCTGCCAGGGTTGCGAGTTTGTCCGAAAGGGGTATCGTGGCCCTGGCACACAGGCAAATGAAGGAATACGGGTGGGTTTTAGTCAGTAAAAGTCTGACACGCCCTCCCGCTCCGCCCAGAGCGGGAGAAGTTATTTGATCATTTCCCACCCAAAAAAATAAGGCGTTGTTGGTTAACATATTTTTGAAAAAACAAATGGCGGCGTTAGTTCCATGTTTTGCCACGCGCCAAAAGATCCATGATCCTACAGTTGTTTGTAGGTAGAATGCTTAGAATGCCATCGCTTCGCTTCTGTCACCGACATTACCAAGTTATTTGCAAATATTGGCGACTTTACCAACCCCGCCAATATTGACCTCTTCATTCTTTAAATCATCCTTAACATAAACCACCAGTGGCGTAGCTAGCGATCCGCACCGGGTGCCACCTGATTGGGAGTGACACCTAACCGTAAAAAAATAATAATTACACAAACTATCACGTTTGTCAACGATAAACCACTTAGGCTTGAAGCCAGAAAAAAAACCGGCCAAGTGCGAGTCGAATTAGCGCACAAAGGGTTCTACGATTTACTATAAAAACGGCAAAAAAAAAACAGGTGTGTCGTATGGGAGCCACCCTTAAATATTTGTTTTATTTTAATTTAATTATTTATTTTTAAAGTGAATATGTAACTAAATATTCTGTGAATATTTCAAGCGTCTACCTGTTGCCGTTATCAATATCGAGCAAAAACGAACAAAAAAAGTCACGTTTGTTGTATGGGAGCCCCTTAAATATTTATTTTATTCTGTTTTTTAGTTGTTGTTATAGCGGCAACAGAAATACATCATCTGTGAAAACTTCAACTGTCTAACTATCACGGTTCCTGAGATACAGCCTGGTGACAGACGGACAGACAGACAGACGGCGGAGCCTTAGTAATAGGGTTCCCGTTTTACCCTTTGGGTACGGAACCCTAATAAAGCAAAAAATCGAAGGAAAATCACGGCAGTATTTTAGTATATAATATAACGAAGTTATAATAACAGGACAACTAGGCTTTACATGTTAACAAGCAATAGTCGATTAAGTTACATTTTGCAGTTGGAATGTATGATAAGTTTGTTTTTGGGATAAATTCATTTCAACTACGGAACCCTTCATTGTGCGTGGTTCGACACGCACTTGACCGGTTTTTATTCTTGGGTGACACCACAAATTTTTGCGCACCGGTTGTTACCCATGCTCTACGCCACTGTCAACACTTGAGAAATAGATTACCTAGGTACCTATTAACCCATTTGAAATAAGATTAGACATTTAAATAAACCTTTTTTACAGTCCGTTCAACCGATTTTGACTTCTATTGCGTTGGTGGCATGACAAATGGCAGCGGTAATAAACAGTTGGTATTGTAACCACGTTTTTGCTTTTAATACCATCCGCATGCATACGGAATAGAAGTCAAAATCGGTTGAGAGAAAATTATTTAAATTTCTAATCTTATTTCAAATGGAGTGTATAGACGACTATGTAAAAGACAAAAAGACACTTAATTATGAAGATAAATATTAACGTAACGTATATCACAATTATAACTCATTTAGTTACGTATTTCTTGAACTAAATGCATCCGCATACTTCGCGCAAGTTCCATTGGTTACGCCTCCGTTATAGACCACAAGTAAAGTTTAATCTGAAAAGAAATGTTTGTAGAACTGTGACAAAATAATGCTAACCCGATTAGTCAATAACTAACTGTTGAATATTCAAAAGCTGTCTCAGACTGAAAGATTGGTTATAGTAGATAGAGGTGTGATATGAGAATTAAACCCAGTGTTTCCTTAATACTAAAGTTATTCGGTTTCTACTGCCACCCATTGTTAGTTAAATTAACTATTCGCGAAGTAATAAAAATTAACGAAGCGGTAGCTGAGTCTCCAAAGCGTTTTTATCTAATATAATAGTAGCATCCGCAAAGGAAAGGCATTCTATAGGTATTTGCTTTGCGGTATCATGGTTTCCAGCAAGGAATGCACCAATGGAGCAGCTTGTTACCAGCAATTTCTTCTATATTAGCCTTAATATCATATTGCAATCGTCAATCTGTTAACAAATAATAATCATATTATTAATAATCGATTATTTATACAAGGGTCACATGTACAATAAATACCTTAACCACAGATAATATACACCAATTAAAATAGAGCACAGTTGCGCATTTGCCTGAACTAGGTTGAACCTTTGCTTCAGGCTAGAAAGTGCACAAATACATAATGTAATAAATTAACAATGACTAGTAAAAACGTTTTAAAAAAAAAATAAAGAAAAGAAATTTTTTGTTAAAACCTATGTAAATAAAAGTAAATAATAAAATGACTGATATTGATGATCCCTCATCAAATGGCTGCAGATTCAATTATAAGAAATTAAAAACACTGAAACTTAGCAACATCCCGCTTATACAACCTGTTTTTTTTGATATCCCATAACTCTAGGGTTATATTCTGTAGGTCAAAATAATACTAAAACTCCTAGAATAGGTTGTCCAAAAATGCATCGTTTCGGAGATATCATCAATCATAATTAAATTAGGTCAAAAATTGTCACCAGTATGACGAATCTTTACGTTTGCGAGGTTGCCAAACTTCGCAGTAGTGTAGTAAAATAAATAGTAAAATAAAATATGTAGGTATGTTGGTATCGGGGCTTCCCGGCGGCAGCTAGTGAAGGGAAAGCTACCTTGTCGACGTTGTCATATTTCACGTAAGGGTGTTTTACATTAATAATCGTGACTTTGCCGAATTATTTTGTATGAACAATGAAAAAAAAAAATAACGAAGGATTGGAACATAACTCATATGCCAGTTGATTCTTTGATATGGCCTCAATCATACCCTAGAGTTATGGGATATCAAAAAAACACGTTGTATATGCCAGTGACCTTGAGTGGTTAGCTTGCGTGTTCTGTACTGAGCTCACGCAACGCGTCGTATATTCAGCCAATAATAGGACTCGCCCATCAAGGAGCGCTGTCCACAATTTGACGTATTATTAATTTATTATACACAAAAAAAAAGGTATTTTAATAAAACGCGTATACTAAAGGATCAATAATTAAATTATCTTTAAATTGGTGAAGGTTTCAGAAAAATACGCTTGGTGCATTTTGCGCCATTCTCAGTTTTTTAAACGCGTTAGACATAACTTTACAAATTAATGACACTATGTAATATAAACATAATCTAAAATATTCACTTATGTTATTGAGAAAATGCAATAATTTAAAATATTTTTGTTTTCAAATCATTAACACTACTCGTTTAGACGTGATCTTCAGTATAAAATATCGACGACTTAAAAATACAGTCAACCGAATCAATAAGAAAAAAAAAAATTGCCATCTATTCAATATTAAATTTAAAAAGTTAATAAGAAGTTAATTTTATTCCAGTGTAGGTAAACGAATATTTAAATAATAAATCCCTAAAACTTTTATAAAATACGCAAAAAAGTTTTTCTTTTTTAAGTTAGATATCTTATAATATAAACGATAAATCCTCATCTCTACCAACTATCTTTCTTTTGCTATGACTGGGTACACGTTTGTACTAAAGCCAATGTTTACCATCTAAGCACATACCTACATTGTGAAATGCAATAAAGTATTGGATGTTGTTAATAAAAAAAAAATTAGAGAAGACCACTCCTCAGCGGCTACATGAACTCTAGGGTTTTGATGCGAAAGATTGAATATTGTCATATGATAAATGATAAATGATTTTTATTTCTGTAAGTAGGTTTATACAAACACTTTTACACGTCAATCATATTTTAAAAACTAGATGATGTCGGCGTTTCCTATCTGACTACTCTGAGAAGAAAGGCCGAAACAAACTCAAAGGTCCAGACATAATCTTGGTCAGATCATGTGAAGGCTATGCAGATTGGTGTCTGAAATGGTCTTTTGAGGAAAGAACCATACAGATTGAGTGGAGGACCAGTCAGTGACATGAGGCCTCCACACCAGGGCCAGCGCCAGGGCCTACAACAGGGCTGTCTAACAGTGGACTGAGTGAATGTTTCAATTATTTTCTTGTAATATCAAGATTTTTCAGTCGTGCAGTCAAAATTCAGACAGAGAAAGTTACTGAATGCATCATCACGCAACCGATCACGAAAATGTTCGAACGTCAGGAAAAGCCTGTAATTGGGTCTGGTAACTTCACGTCTGCTTTGAAGTAAAACGTTTATAAATGGTTCCGTGTGGTTCCGGACGTAAAGAATAGCACCATCCTATTTCTTCCCGTGGTTATCGTAAAAGGCGACTAAGGGACTTACTAGAGAATGTGCAGCAGCGTTCTCTACATATATGCATTATAACACCATACTGCGATCGCCAACCCGTCTGCAAAGCGTGGCTATTATGGCAAACCCCCCCTTTGGAGGAGGCCTATGTCCAGCAGTGGACGTCATTCGGCTGAAATGATGATGACGATGATATGAACATGATACTGCATCAATATAAGGAAGTGGGCGTTTCTAAAAGGTGATCTACTATGAGTTTAGTCGGTTCCTAAACTTAAATTTTGCCTCTAAGTTTTAGTAAGTAGATTAAAGTTTTATTTATTTATTTAAACTCCTCGCACACAATAAGGTACAAAGGCGGACTTAATGCCTTAGGCATTCTCTACCAGTCAAACAAGGGTGGTGGAGAGATAAGATGGCGGGTGCTCTGATTGAGAGAAAATAATAACATAAAAAAAAAATAACAATATTAATTATAAATAAAATACCTAGGTGCACAAGCCAAACTTTAATACACTTTAATATATATTTACTGCAGTAATATATCTCCAATTATACAACATTCGTTTTTGTTAGGGTTCCGTAGTAAACAAGGAACCCTTATAGTTTCGCCATGTCCGTCTGTCTGTCTGTCTGTCTGTCTGTCTGTCCGTCCGTCCGTCTGTCGCCAGCTTAGCTCAGAGACGCTTAGTCCTAGAAAGCTGTAATTTGGCATGGGTATACATATTAATCATGCCAAAAAAATGGTAAAATAAAATTATGAAAAACATTTTTTTTTAGGGTACCTCCCGTACACGTGAAATGGGGATGATATTTTTTTTTCTCGTCTATTCCATGGTGTGGGGAATCGTTGGATAGGCCGTTCAAAAATATTGTGGGTTTGGCAAAACTATTTTTCAATTAAGGGATCCGTTTGCGTAATATTAAGCTTTAAAGTGCTAGTTTTTGTTAGAGTCAAGTGTCACCCCCCCTGCCAGCTAAATGGTTGGTTTTGGATATGTGAAAAAATTCATGGCAATAGTATATGTAACGAAATTAAAAGGAAAACTATCACAGCTAAGTAGGCTCACAAGTTAACGAGTAATAGTCGACCAACTTAAATTTGCAGTTGGAGAATTGACCGTAACGTATATCAATGTATGGGAGAGCATGTTTTTCAACTACGATGTTAAGTTTGTTTTTGGGTTAAATTCATCCCAACTACGGAACCCTTCATTGTGCGTGGTCCGACATGCACTTGGCCGGTTTTTTATACTAAACCCGAAAAGGGGTCATTGTACTCATCATTTTGAACAATTTTATCTATGGGACCAACCTTGAAATCGCGAATTAAAAATTTCAAGTTTGGTTCCATTGGAAAAATTTTTCAAAATTATGAGTACAATGACCCCTTTTCGGGTTTAGTATAAACAAAAACTAATGTTGTATAAACATATTATATACATACAAATTCAAGGAAAAGAGGGGGAGTTTACCTCCCTTGGTTTTTTAAGACAACACAATTTTTGTTTAGTTTGTATCCTACAGAATGACAACCACTTTGTGCTTCTCTTGTTCGACCACATCAAATCCAGCACGCCCTGCGTCTTCCAATACTTAGATAGTGAACAAATAAGTTATTAAGTTGGCATGCGTCGCGTGCGCCGCGCTCCACCGCGCATGCACGGAATTGCGTTAAATTGGATTAAATCATTTAACTTATTTAAAATTAATCAGTAGTTTCCTCTTCAATATTGCTTTACTGGGTTCCGATTACGATAGCCACCTTATCTTTATCGTATCGCGCTAATGCATCTGCTCATCTTTATTGATTGCACACATGCACGGGCTGATAAGGCACTGAGTAACATGCTTTCATCGTTTGATTGGCTTTTGCAACAGCTAGTGTTTTTTTTTTTTTAAACGTAATTATTAACTGTTTATTTATTAAAACTTTATGCACAAGTATAAAACACTGTACAAAGGCGGACTGAGGCATTTTCGACCAGTGAACTTTAGGGTGATGCAGACACAAAACATGGCAGGTGCAACGTACAGGATAGATAGCTCGGAAATAACTATAAAATACAAGCATAAATACTAATAAATAGATAGATACATACATAATATACCAAAATAAACTTTTTCATGAGAAATAACGACCGGTAGCGATGAAAACGACTCCAGCAAATCACCACTGCGCGCTGGAATGTTTTGGCCAACTTCTGACGAATAAGTTCACGTGCCTTCACTTTAAAAGATAACCGGCTGGTTGCCATCCTGATGTTCAGAGGGAGCGCATCAGAAACAGAACGAATAAAGCCAGAGCGGTGAGAAGGACATCGTAGAAGACGATTGTTGGTGGAACAAAGATTTTTACTATGGGTAGAGTATTTAATATTTAATTTAGGAAGTCAGGTAAGAAGGAGGAGGAGTGGGACGAAGTGGGGAAGTGTTGACGATACGAAGAAAATTGAAAACACGGTACATACAGAGGGTTGGAGTATTGGAATGAAGGCCTTTATAATCTATATTAGATTAGAAGCTACAACTGCTTTTCAGAAGCCTTGAAGTCTTCGAATCTTTACGACCAAGACAGGTAAATCACAGGATGAATGGGTCTTTAATCATGTTACTTCGATACGGTTTTGGCAACTTCGGAATATATGTAGCATACATACTCTATAGGCCTCCTCTCTGTGAGAGCGACTGAGCCGTAATCCACCACGCGGGCCCAGATGTCACTGTCTTCGAATTTTTGGTTCTAGGACATGCTGGTTTCCTCACGATGTTTTCCTTCACCCTTTTAAGAGCAGTGGTGATGAAATCATTTACACAAAGGTAGGTAGGTATACTTTTCTTCCTGTAATGAAATTACTTGGTGCTTTCCTAGCTGCTGTATAATTAACCACAGTTTGTGGCGTTCTCCATATCGATTGTTCCAGTTTTTTTACCGAAACAATGATATCAGCTTACATGTAGGTACTACGGCTAAGTTTAAATCATCAAAACCCCACTTTTAATTAAATGTGTTGCCGATAAGTTTAGCGACCCAAATCATTAATTCGCTTAAGAGGGCCCTTCCCGGCCCGTCTATCGCCAACACGAGCATGGTCAGAAAGCTTGTTGTTTCATTCAGCGCAAGTGAGAACTACTAACAAACAAGTGAGAACGCGATGACATTAAACGAAAAATAGTGTGCGGAAATTTTGTAAAACTAGTTAAAGGAAATATGTGTTTTTGAGTAAGCCTTACAAGTTTGTGAAATAAATATTATGTGTATCATTTAGAATCTCCATTAGATGTGTGGAGTTTCAATGAAGATGTTTTCTTTGCTTTTACAATTTATGAGTACATTATGAACGCCAAAGTTCAGGTAAATATTTGTGCAAAAGCAGACGTTTGCAGGCAGGAACCTTTGAATTTTTTGCTTTTATAAAAACCAGGATAAAGCACAAGATACCTATTAGTTCAAAAAAATCAAAGAAAGATGTGTTACAAGTTACAACGCCATAAATGTCATAATCACGTACGAGCGTTTGTATGAAAAGAATGACGGGTTGGCCGCTCTTAATGTTTGTTGCAAACCTAACTAATCAAGTATTCAACAATTAATACTATTAGAAATTGTTAATGAATCAGATAAAAGAGTTGCATTGCACCAACTTGCTATAACGTTGCCACATAGTAAATGGACATTAGTATAAATAAGTGTAAGTGTTCAATTCTTGGATCCGAGCCGCGCCCACTGCGCCCGCTGCGTGCGTACTATCGTGGGCGAAAGTGCTCTACAATGCACTAATATTCCGCGCGGCCAAATTGACAGCTTTTGAATTATGTTGTTGTTTGCATATGCACCCGGCGGCGCGGCGCGGCGTCGGCGGTAGCTTAATTGACAGTCAAAATATTAAATATGTACATATTCACGCCTTGTTAGAGTATTGACTAATTCAATTTACTCAATCACCGGGCTGCAATCTTCGTAATTAAAATTACGTATTGTTCGTTAATTAAGCAGAAACGTTCGTTAACTTTTTTTTTGTGATTTATCGAGTGTTAAACACGTGATGATGAAAAATGTATAGTAGTACCTAGTAGTATTTTCCTATTTCTAGTATTTTCCTATTGATATTCTCTTTGTTTAGGGCAATGATATTCTATTAAACAGATATGTTATACACTCTCAAAAGTGTGCCGCGCAGCAGCGGCAGGACACCCCCACTTTTCATTCATTTTACATTTCACTACAAGTAAAATACGTCCCAATTAGGACGTTTTCGAGTCATCACAATTGCGCGCTCACAACTTAATTATCTGTTTAATATAATATCATTCGCTTAGGGCATCACATCAGCCACTGCAGCTCGTTATTGATTACAGTAGATAGGTAGATACAGTCCTTGAATATAAAATTATGTCTTCCATCTTGGCAAATTATCAATATTCCGGATGAAGAAGTATTTCGTAATCGTATTTGTAAAGCTAAACCATCCAGAATATAACCATCGCTAATGCAAAGATGAATGCTGGCTGATCAGAAATAGAGCAAACAGACGCGACGCGACATTATAGTAGCACAATTTCTATGAAAACTTCATGGATAGTGTCGCGCTCCCTGTCTTGTCCGCGATATCGCGCCAGTCTGCACGAGCCTTAACTCGGTAGGAAGTTATATTATATACTAGCTGTTGCCCGCAACCTCGTCTGCGTGTATTTTATCATTTTTAATATAAATATCCAAGATGAAAACTATCCTATGTGTTTCCCCAGGCTACCTATCTGTAAAGTTTCATTACGATCGGTTCAGTGGTTTCGGTGCGGAAAGAAGACAAACAGCAGTATGGATTCTATGGTTTCGAAATAGTGAAGTATTCAATTCCATCACATTCCTGTTTCATCTACCTACATACAATTATAAGACAACAATATTTCTAATACCTCCTATACACTCACTCCCGCATAAGTAGGATTCGCCGACCGAGGCGTACCCTCACCATTCCCGAGGACGCCACGATCCTCCTCCAGGAGAGTAGTAGGACCACCGGCACAGTAGCACACAAACACAGAATCCGACCACCGTCCTTCCGTCCTCGCCGCCGGCGGCTAGTCGTGATGTGTCCCCCCCCCCCCCCGTCCTGAACCCTTGCTCGAGCCAGCCCGCACCGCTGAGCCTGTAGCTTTAAATTCATCCCCTAATACCTAATATTAATCCGACCCAGCCTGTCCCTAAGCCGTCTTCCCCCAACGACGCCCTAAATCGAGATCCGTACCTCACACGGGGTGCCCTTAGCGTGTAGTCGCTTAGTTTTTATGTTTATGCCCTGCAGGCTTAGCATGGCGTTTTCGATCTCTACTCTACTATAGAATAGACATCGCTTGTCTACACTTCTCGTTATCTCTTCTTCGCGAGCACGAGGACACACCTAGACTCGGGTTTCTTCGTAGACAGTGACTTGTCCATAGCAACGGGGTATTCGCTAGTGGTGTGTATTACTACCCAATTTTACCGTACTTTTGCGTTTCGTTCTCAAACAAATCTATGAAGCAGTGTTTTTAACGAATATTTCTTCAATTACAAAACGCAAATGGTCAAGGGGGATGCGCTGAGTAGCCCGCGAAATTCAAATTTTCGAACGTTTTTTGAATTCTAAGGATTTTTTGAAGAGAGTTAGTTGTTTTGCCGATTCTAATGATTATAATTCTGTAAAGCAATATTTTTTACGGCCGCGAATCATATTTAAATCAACTTATAACGTGTTACTGACTTGCAAATTGCAAAATACGTAATAAAATTTGAATTTCACGGGCTACCTTAGCGCATCTCCCTTTTAAAAATATTGTTAAATGGCTGTAGGCAATGACGTATTATAGGTCATCATCATTGGCTGTGGCGCCACTAAGTTTTAAAACTCATTTGTATTGCATACACAGAGCACTATATAATATTGGTAATTGCATAATTATAATGTACAGGCATTATTTAAATAAAGAGCCATAATTATACTATTTTGATGGCGTCACGCAAGAAGTATCCTTTAAGGGTACTGCAGACTGGCGGGTCGCGCTATCACGTCGCGCCTGTCTGCGGGAGCCCTTGTTTTTACTAGGTACTAACATTGTTATTGTATTGTTGTTTATCGATATTTTATTTATTAGTAGGTAAATGCTCCATTTAAAACTGAGTGTGTAAGATTTAGTAAATGAAAATAATAATCACTACATAGTAAAGGCTTCTACAGACCAGCACGACTCGCGACGCGACACAAAGGCACCGCTCGTCACGCGACGTGCGGGGGGGGCCTTTGTGCAACGCGGGCGAGGCCGCGGGCGGCAGCTAGTACTTCATAAATAAATAATGTTGTGTTCAATGAGGAGATTTTGGCTCATAATCAGATGTTTTATATTCCCTGTGAATGTAGGTATCTAATAAATCAAAGTTAAGGGGTTGTCCCTTAACTTTGATTAAAGGCTCCCAAACAAGCAAAGCAAGCTCTCTAATAGTATTTCTTTCCCATCTTCGCTGAAGTTTTTCTATAAAAAAACTTAAATAAAAAGCGCAATTTGAACCCAACATGTTAATTTCAGCTTAATATATGATAAAAGTAAAAAAGCACCGCCTAATATTACTCGAATTAACGAAAAAACAACTAACGAATCGTTGTCTAGGTCATTTTATATGTAGACTATTTCGGAAGAAAGGTTTCTATCCCAAGCTGTCAACATCGGAGAAAGATTGTACGTCGTGCGTCGACGTTGTAGACAGTTGTCTAGGGTAGAGAAGACAAGTCTCTTCACATTTGGTTTTGTAATCGCCGTGCTACAGACAGCACGAGAACCCTCTCTACGCGGTGCTTTTTTACTTTCATCATATACGAGTATTAAGCTGAAATTAACATGTTGGGTTCAAATTGCGCTTTTTATTTAAGTTTTTTTATAGAAAAACTTCAGCGAAGATGGGAAAGAAATACTATTAGAGAGCTTGCTTTGCTTGTTTGGGAGCCTTTGATCTCACGGGAAGTGAGTTCTGTAGAATTATAAAATAAGCAAGAAGATAGTGCAATCAATGTTTATGCGAAGAACTCGGCTAGGACCTGTCGCCTAAAATAAATAATAGATTTTTGGAATTAACAATAAAATAAGAACAACAATATAAGTATCCTACAGTTTTTACACTATGTTGTCCCTTAACTTTGATTTATTAGATACCTACATTCACAGGGATTATAAAACATCTGATTATGAGCCAAAATCTCCTCATTGAACACTAAATTATTTATTTATGAAGTACTAGCTGCCGCCCGCGGCCTCGCCCGCGTTGCATTAAGGCTTCTAAATACTGGCGCGACACAAAGGCCCCGCGTGTCGCGTGAGGAGCGGTGCCTTTGTGTCGCGTCGCGAGTCGCGCTGGTCTGTAGAAGCCTTTACTATGTAGTGATTATTATTTTCATTTACTAAATCTTACACACTCAGTTTTAAATGGAGCATTTACCTACTAATAAATAAAATATCGATAAACAACAATACAATAACAAAGTAAGTACCTAGTAAAAACAAGGGCTCCCGCAGACAGACGCGACGTGATAGCGCGACCCGCCAGTCTGCAGTACCCTTAAAGGATACTTCTTGCGTGACGCCATCAAAATAGTATAAATAAGGCTCTTTATTTAAATAATGCCTGTACATTATATGCAATTACCAATATTATATGTATAGTGCTCTGTGTATGCAATACAAATGAGTTTTAAAACTTAGTGGCGCCACAGCCAATGATGTATTACCTATAATACGTCATTGGCTACAGCCATTTAACAATATTTTTAAAAGGGAGATGCACTAAGGTAGCCCTTGAAATTCAAATTTTATTACGTTTTTTGCAATTTGCAGGTCAGTAACACGTTATAAGTTGATTTAAATATGATTCGCGGCCGTAAAAAAATATTGCTTTACAGAATTATAATCATTAGAATCGGCAATACAACTAACTCTCTTCAAAAAATCCTTAGAATTCAAAAAACGTTCGAAAATTTGAATTTCGCGGGCTATTCAGCGCATCCCCCTTGACCATTTGCGTTTTGTAATTGAAGAAATATTCGTTAAAAACACTTTGCTTCATAGATTTGTTTGAGAACGAAACGCAAAAGTACGGTAAAATTGGGTAGTAATACACACCACTAGCGAATACCCCGTTGCTATGGAAAAGTCACTGTCTACAAAGAAACCCGAGTCTAGGTGTGACCTCGTGCTCGCGAAGAAGAGATTACGAGAAGTGTAGACAAGCGATGTCTATTCTATAGTAGAGTAGAGATCGAAAAAACGCCATGCTAAGCCTGCTGCTGGAGGCCTTAATTTATTGAGGCACCCACAGGAAAGTCCGGTTAAGCAGACGACAACCTCTTAGATTGACCTACGAGTTGTTCACTCATCCTCCATGGAAAAGGGAGGATCCTCTGACCAGACGGGTGTTGTTTCTGGTGGACAACTGCCTCATGGTTGATTTTTTTTTTTTTTTTAAATGGCATCTCGTAGCAGACCTAGAGAGGTCGTTGCTACTTAACCGGATATTCCTGTGGCTGCCCTAAGGTTTTTAATCTTAAAGCCTCCAGCCAGGGCGCAAATTATATATATTAAAACTAAACGACAGCGCACTAAGGGCACCCCCTGTGGGGTACGGACCTCGGCTTAGGGCGTCGTTGGGGGATCACAATATTAGTAACAATTTGGGGACGGGCTGGAGCCTCATGGTTGATGTCGGGACGTTGTATATATATGCAAGTTGCGCAGTAAACTCTGCTTGCGCGATGCACTATTTTGCGTGACGTCAGTGTGATTCGTAGTTCGTATGTGGCGATGTAGATGCCGCCACATATTAATCCGATCTGGGCTATAGCTTGCTGTCCTCCCCTAGCGACGCCCTAATCTAAGATCCGTAACTCACAGGGGGTGCCCTCTAACGTGTAGTCGCTTAGTTTATAAGTTTTATGCCCTACCTGGAAGCCTTTATTTATTGAGGCACCCACAGGAAAGTCCTGTTAAGCAGACGACAACCTCCTAGGTTAACCTGCGAGATGCCAATTACAAAAAACCGGCCAAGTGCGAGTCGATCTCGCGCACGAAGGGTTCCGTAGCATTATCTATAAAAATGGCAAAAAATCACGTTTCTTGTATGGGAGCCCCCTTTCAGTATTTGTATTATTTTAATTTAATTATTTATTTTTAAAGTGACTAAATAACTAAATGTTCTGTGAATATTTCAAGCGTCTACCTGTTGCCGTTATCAATATAGAGCAAAAATGAGCTAAAAAAACACGTTTGTTGTATGGGAGCCCCCTTAAATATTTATTTTGTTTCTGTTTTAGTATTTGTTGTTATAGCGGCAACAGAAATACATCATCTGTGAAAATTTCGACTGTCTAACTATCACGGTTCATGAGATACAGCCTGGTGACAGACGGACAGACAGACAGACAGAAGGACAGACAGACGCACAGACAGACAGACGGCGGAGCATTCCGTAATAGGGTTCCCGTTTTACCCTTTGGGTACGGAACCCTAAAAACGAGCGAGCCTTAAAGTAGTCGCATATGATGTGTCACACCTGACATCTCACCTTGGTAATAAGCAACTAAGCAGCTACAGAAATTAACCTCAAAATTTAAAAACCTAAATTTATACTGAAATATTTATTCGAATAATTATTCATTACTAGCGGTCGCCCACTGGTCGAAATTCGACCCGCTTTACTTAAAATTTAAAAAAAATCTGCTATAGGTAACAGAACATAGTCAATTTCTAAAACCCCATAAGCATTTTCGTGGTCGTTGTACACCGGCTCGCTATCAAACACAAAGCGTTGCTGTAAGTCGGCTGGTGGCCGCCGCGAGATAAGGGTTATGTAACGCACGCAAGGTAGCTCTACTTTCATTCTCGACCGATACAATTTCGCTGCCTTATACAAATAAATCTGTATATAAAACGTTCTATTCATAGGGAAATTAATAGGTATAATATATTTGTATCCTCATAAAAAAGGTAGACGTTTTCTTTTTAGGTATTTGAGGAAAGGTTTTATTTTAACCTGTCCTACAAAATTGTGGGAATTTAAATACGCAATACTCAATACTTTATTGCATTTAACAATGTCTTAGGTGGTAAAAATTTGCTTTAGTACAATCGTGGATTGTCGGGCACAGCAAAAGAAAGATAGTAGGTAGGTACAGATGAGGATTTATTTATCGTTTAACTTTTATTACCTTATGGAACATATTCTAACAACCAGCCAACTGCGAGTCGGACTCCCGCACGAAGGGTTCCGTACACTTATCTATAAAAACGGCAAAAAAAATCGTATTTATTGTGGATGGGAGCCCCCTTAAATATTTGTTTATTTTAATGTAATTAATTATTTTTAAAGTGAATATATAACTAAAGATTCTGTGAATATTTCAAGCGTCTACCTGTTGTCGTTATCAATATCGAGCAAAAACGAGCAAAAAAATCACGTTTGTTGTATGGAAGCCCCCTTAAATATTAACAACAGAATAAAATTAATATTTAATGGACATTCCATACAACAAACGTATTTGTTGTTATAGCGGCAACAGAAATAAGTCATCTGTGAAAATTTCAACTGTCAACTATCACGGTTCATGACATACAGCCTGGTGACAGACGGACAGACAGACGTACGGACAGCGGACTCTTAGTAATAGGGTCCCGGGTTACCCTTTGGGTACGGTACCCAAAAAAACCTTTTTTGTGTATTTTATATTATGTTCTAGGGATATAACATTTAAATATCCGTTTACACTGTAATAACTTTACTTATTAATAGCTTTTTAGGGTTCCGTAGTCAACAAGGAACCCTTATAGTTTCGCCGTGTCCGTCTGTCTATCTATTAGTACTAGAAATCTGTAATTTGGCATGGGTGTATTTACAATTATATTAATCACGCCGACAAAGTGGTACTGTAAAATCTTCATATCAATAAAAAAATATCATCCCCACTGTACGTGTAAGGGAGGTACCCTTACACGTAAAGTGGGGATGATATTTTTTTTTAAATATTTTTTGAAATTAGAAGGAAAACTATCACAGCTAAGTAGGGCTTTACAAGTTAACAAGTAATAGTCGACCAACTTAAATTTGCAGTTGTAGAATCGACCGTTGCGTAATACTATCGATGTATTGGAGAACATGTTTTTGAACTACAATCTTAAGTTTGTTTTTGGGATATTATATATTTTTTTTGTACTAGGACATAACAAAATCAAAAATATAAGTTTGTTTATAAGTGGTTGGTTGTTTATAAGTGGATGGGTGACCATTCATATTACATCAAGACCCCACCGTGCCTCGGATAACACGGTAAGGTGAATCTTTGGATCTTTGAATCTTTTCCCAATGAGATTTGATTTTATGGAACAAATCTAACTAAGAGTTGATTATAATTCTGTGAATACATATTCGTTATGGTCGCGAATCATATTTTGATGAAGATACAGCCTGAAACTGACCCGCAAATTGCACAAAACGTAAGAAAATTTGAATTTCACGGGCTACAGTCACGGACTCACCTTAAGCCGTTGGTCATTCGTAGCCCGAAAGTCTGACAACCAGTCTTATTAAGGGGTATCGTGTTTTTTTTTTTGGGTGGGAAATTATCTAATATCTTCTCCCGCTCTGGGCAGAGGTGTCAGACTTTTACTGACTAAAACCCACCCGTGTTTCTTCAGTTGCCTGTGTGCCAGTGCCACGAAATCACTTTCAGACAAACTCGAAACCCTGGCAGTTTGTTACTTACCTAGTAACTGAATTGTGGAGGTCAGATAGGTAGTCGCTCCATGTAAAATACTGTTATTCATCTGTATCCGGTTAGTCTGAAAGCCTACCCCAACACAATTGTGAAAAGCATAGGCAGATTGATTATTATGGTGCTAACAGTTCTCTAATGTGCGTAGCAGCATTAGAATCAAAATCTATTTTTTTTTTGTTCACGGGGTGGAAAATCCTCATGGATGTCCTCCGCCCTGGGCCGGGCGGAGGGGTCTGTCAGACTTTTACTGACTAAAAACCACCCCCGTGTTCCCCTCCCACACTTGCACCGGGGATCTTGGGATCTGTTATTCCTTCCGCAATCCCCGGCTAGTGCCGGCCCGCCTTTGCGGGCCATCTCAAGTCTGGGGGGGGTAGGTCTGACCCCCCCCCCCGCGACCGTCTGCTAGGGGCGCGCGTGGAACACTACGCGCCGCCACCTCGGGTCCAATGTGATAGGGGGCGGCGGACGTCCCCAAGTCCGCCGTCCCTGGACCCATTTATGGGGGCTGGAAGAGGGCGTTATCGGCCCTCCGCCGACGGTGCGCCTGCTGCAGGCCGGGTAAGTGGACGAGATCTCCCGCTCTCTTTCCGCAGCCTCCTTCTGCGACACGACTGTTTCGCAGAAGGACACCACCGCGTCCCAGGACTCCTCACTGCCGGCCATCGACTCGACCACGGCCGGCAGAGAATCAACGTCTAGTCCAGCCATTGGACAAAGAGTAGTTTGGCGACATTTCCACAGGCGAGAGAATCACAGCGATAGTCTCGCCGTGCCATCAAGTTATCTCCTCGATGACATCGCCGTGTGGAGATTGATTCATTGATTTGCTTTAAGTGGCTTTGTTTTAAAGAACTGTCGTGACTTACAACCCCCACATTATCAAGCTTGTTTTTGGGGCATTGGTTTGTAGCAAACTCGAGTCAGTGCATCCTACCTGTGACATACGGTGCCGAAACGTGGACACTGACAGTCGGGCTGGTCCACAAATTCAAGGTCACTCAGCGTGCTATGAAGCGGGCTATGCTCGGAGTTTCTTTGAAGGATATGATCCGAAATGTAGTTATCCGGAAGAGAACCGGAGTTACCGACATGTCCTGCAGAGGAAGCAAGCTGAAGTGGCAGTGAGCTGGCCATGTTTGTCGAAGAACCGATGGCCGATGGAGCAGATGAGTCCTGGAGTGGAGACCGCGTATCGGCAAGTGTAGTGTGGGACGCCCCCAAGCTAGATGGACCGACGACCTTAAAAAGGTGGCTGGGACAGACTGGCTGCGGAAGGCGGAGGACAGGGTGTGGTGGCGCAGCCTGAGAGAGGCTTAAGTCCAGCAGTGGACTGCTATAGGCTGAGCTGATTGAAGCTTGAGTCTAGTGACTCTGCTAGTGAGAAGCAGTACGCGTTAGCTTTTGAAAAAGTTCAAAAAGCATTCCTTAGATACCTTTACAAACACTTGTACGGGTTTTATCCTCTCTTGTATCCCACTGAAGGTCTGTTGGGTTGCTTAATTTTCAATTCTGTAGAAGTAAGACGGTCGAATATTAAAATTCTTAGGGGGATTATAGATATTCCTGATCTGTATAATGAAATCTGCAATATATTTGTCCCAAACAATTACTGTCGTGGCAGAAAACACCGCTTACTAGCGGTTCCAACTTGCCGTACTGTTGCACACTCCAAGTCACCTTTTCCTCGGACATTAGCCGCTATTAACGCTCTCCTGAAATCAAACACAGATCTTGAGATCTTTGCGAATTAATAGAAGATGATACTGTCAGAATGTTTGAATTTTCTTGAGAAGAATGCATTTTAAATCAATTATATATTTAAATAGTGTACAGTCCGCGAGGCCTAAGCTAAGCTTTGCAGTTGTGTCAGTGCACATAGATAGGTGTAGGTGTGACGTATGAGAGCAACGTAACGTGTGATATAGTATGCGACGCAACTCCGCCGCGCACCTTCCACACTTCACCTCTTGTACTGTAATCACTCATACAAATGCAAAGCTTAGCTTAGACCTCCCGGACTGTAATTGGATTCGGACGTTCTATTAAAAAAAAAACTCTATTGAGTTTCATGGCACGACGTGACGATCGCCGCGATTCTGTCGCCCCTGGAGATAGTCTAGTGAATGTGCGCTTTTATAATTTGTAACGTGACGATATTATCGTGGACATCCACGTCCACGTCAATAAAATGTATGGTAATACGTGCACGCTAAGAGCGTTTACGACTTACGGCATTTCATACAAACTTTCAAGCCCTTGTTTTTCGAAATGACTGAACCGATTTTAATGAAACTTCATACGCATAAGCAGGATACAAAGGTCTAAAAAGTTAGAACAATAACATTTTCGGCCATTTGACTGACTATGGCGAAAGAAAAAAAAAGTCAGTCAAAGAGATAAATCGAAGTCGAAAATGTGACTTGAAATCTTGTAAGGACTCAAAGTCAATATGGAAACTTTGGAACTCCAGAAACGTCCGAACATTCGGCCGATACTTCGGATTATCGTTTCGCTACAATCCTACAAACACAAATAAACGGTGATAAAATAACCTCCAATTCTCTAAATATCATAAATTCCGACAGATCGAGATATAAACACACTTGTTTTTGCGTGTTACCCCACGATAAATTAGCAAATAGCCCCCATGCTGGCAACCCAGCTGGTCAAGAGAATCCGACAGATACTGGGCCAAACATGCGGTGTTGGGCGTGGGGCCTGCTACTGTGAGCCGGTAAGGCGGTAACTTCGTGTTAATGGCGGTACATTGCGTAGTTAGTAATGGGCAGTGTAGCTAACTGGAGGTACAATATGTACCTACCTAAGTACTTCCTAGACTCGATAGGTATAGACTACTATTTTGATTATTAATGCGGAAGTACCTTTGTTAACTTTGTACGCCTAAAAGCACCAATTTTGTACTCTGTCTAGTTGGCCATAGTCTGTGGAGCTAGACTGCCCTTTGACACAGATAATATAATACTACTTTGACCATAATCTTGATCGCACGTCCTTTTCATCACCAGTGATCAATCTTTTGTTCGGTTCGGTTTCATTACGATTCAATAGACAATCGCAAATGAGTACACGATTCATTAGACTTCTTTCGGTGAGCTCGTGTGGCGCCCAAATATTCAGACTTTTGATGTGAAACATCTATAGGCTCACGTAAAACCGATTGCTGACGGGGCAACGCATGCCGCGTGGCGATTCACCGCTCAATCCGCGCGAACGGTCCCCCCGCTACGCGACCCTGACCTTTTTTTGATGTTTGTATTGTTTGGTTACGATGTTTCACATCTGTCAGGTGTCCCGTGATGGCTCACATTTTTTTTGTATACCTAGACTTTATCAAATGGGTCAAAACTGTTTTGTGGTCAACCCGTTACTCTTCAGCTCTGTGGTAACTACTAATACTTAAGAAAAAGGAAATTATTCTAAGACTAATACTAATATCTTGCTCCACTTTTTCAGAAATCTCATCGACTTTATCCGTAACATGGCGACCAGAGCGAGCAGCATCATTGCCATCAAAATTCCAGGACAGAAAACGCTTGAACCAACCTTGTGCTACTGACACTGCGTTAAGTCCATAAATGTCATATTTTCTATTTCGTGGCTTCGGTCCCATTATTCCCTATATTGTAATAAAACTTCAAAATGTATCGATTTTTTTCGTTAAATTCACTCATTTTGGCGGACAGAAAAACAATTGAAAATGGCGGGAAATCGTTCTTACTTTTTTTTATGTAAATTTTTTTGGTGCCAAAACCAGCCAGATACAAACAGGGCAGCCAAAGAGATTTTACAAAATTTTTGCCCGACCTATATAAATGCTTATTAGATTTATTTAATTCTTTATTACTTACTCAAAATAATGTTGTGGTTATTTTTTTTTTAATAGAGTTCAAGTATCTTTAAGTCTAATGTTATGTTATAAGTTAGGTTTTATACATAATGTGTGATGTTAATGTAAATTTTAAATATAGCGGCGGATGTGCCCTGAACATAACTCTAGCTAACAACCTTGTACCATAGCTTATTTAATCATTTTCTTGACGTCCAACAGAATCATCAACCACCTTTTCCGTTTCTACGAACTTTCAAGCAGCAGTGTACACCACAGCTGTTATTAACTCCCCTAATCTCCAGTGATAGTTATATGTTGAAGCAATTTGTCCCAACATATTATTAACCGCGACAGCTGCAAGAGCCTCGTCTCATAATAGCACCTCCATGACTTCTTAGCTCATCTGTGATGGATTTACAGCCAGTCTATTAATCTATAAAAATCTCATCGTGAAAACTTAAGGTCATATAAGCTGTAAAAAAAATTGTGAGCCAACACGGGACGCCTGGCAGATCTGAAACATCGAAATCAAACAAAAAAAGAAAAAAGGTCAGGGTCGCGTAGCGGTGAGACCGCGCGCGCGGAGTGAGCGGTGGATCGCCACGCGCCATGCGCCGCACGCCGCCCCGCCTTCAATTGGTTTTACGTGCGCCTATAGATGTTTTACATCAAAAAAACAAGCGAGCCTTACAGTAGTTGCTGTTGTAATTACTTATATCAAAATAGTAATTACTAGTGCCACCTATAATGTGCAGATGTAGGCTGTATGACATTATTTCCATAGTCTTAAGACTATTTAATATCTGTGTTTGTAAAGCAAACTAAGTATACTTTCTGCCGTCTTGGTAGTCGATTACGTTTATTTAATTGAAGAAACTAATCTCAGAAAATAATCAAATTAGACTAATACATGAGTACAATATAATTCCATGCTATTAAAAAGTACTTCTTTATTCCATGCTCAAGCTGTCACTTCCTGTTACACGCTTCCGTCCCTTTTCACGAATTCACTCCCACAGAAAGCTAGACGAAAGATAATACACAAAAAAATGAGCTTGAAGTGAGCTGTCGACCCACCTAATGCTTGGGATTGACTCTATTGACAGGTTCAAGATATTTTTTTTTTAAGTGAATTTGTCAGACTCGTACTATAACCAAATATGTCCTGTCATTCATATTCCTTTGTTCATAATCTACATAAGTATACCTAAAATCAAACACAAGACACATACGTACGTACACACCCACATATCACAATAAAGAACTAATTGTATTTGAATGTTTAAATATTTAATTAAAAATAATAGTATTTGAATGTAATTAATATTGTTGTAGTTAAATATTTTATATAAGTACCTACTTTTAATTTAGGTTCTATTATAACATTTTTTATTTTTATTTTGTTGTTTTAGTACCTATTATAAATGTTGGAACGCCGATGTCTCCCCTCTCGGAGGTAGGCGCTATTGACTGCAACACAGTTTTAAAAACGAATGTAGCTGATAAGATGCAGCTGACAGCTAAGCCGCGGTCACTGTCAGACAATCAGACTGCATACAAAAGAAAGAGAAGCGCGATGACACAACGATTGTAATTTATTGCAAAATATGAAGCAATTATCTATTTAAATCGCTACGAGTACATAATGCATTGTCAGCGGGGCAGTCCTCCAAAAACGCCCGCCCTTCACCACTTCCTAGTGCTTTAGCTGGGAAGAAGAAGTGGCGGAACAAAGAGGCGTCTGTTCAGTTAGAAAAACTTGATTCTACAAAATAATATTTTATTTTTATTTTTCAATCACTATGTCGTTCAAATCTTTAATGCATGACACACATTTTATCGCAAATATTCAAGTTAATTTATATCCTGATTGTACTTATTTATAATAAAAAAAATGTTAATTAAAACATGTGTAACATAGTTTTAATTCCTTAGCGAATAGGTATTAGTTACATGATATAACTTTATTAAACACCGGAATTGAGTTATTGACGTGTAATATTCTACACACAATAAATACATGTGCTTAATGGAGCCTCAAATAATAGAGTATTTGACTGCTATCAAAAATATACTTACATTAATAAATACTTATTTTTGAAGGTGTTACAAAATAATACGACTTGTGAAAAAAAATTAAAATCGGTTCAAAGATGGAAAAGTTACACGCTTTTAAATTATTCTGTAGCGGCATCGACATCGCCACATGTGAACTACGCGCCACACTGACGTCACGCAAAATCCTGTATCGCGCAAGCAGAGTTTACCGCGCAACTAGCTTATATACAACATCCCAACATAAACCGTCGGGCAGTTGCCCACCAGACACAACACCCGTCTGGTCGGAGGATCAGGTGGTCAGTGGTCATGTCTTCTCAAATTCGAGACAGCATTGTGCGCCACGTGTCTAACAACTGGGAAATATTCCAACCTTTCACCCAGGATCGGTCAGGAGGAGCTGTTTATGGTTCAAAGCGTGAATTCGTCGCTGAAATGTCTTGTAATGGCACCTACGGAACCACCTGTGAACTCATGGCAGCGGGAGAACTATTCCCATTTGAGTTCTAGGTGTTTCGAGATGGTATTTTTATTGCTGACTGCTTGCAGTCCCCAAAAGGGACGCACAACAGGGAGTAAAAATAATCCGATTCTCAGGAAACTTCAATGAAGGTCATTTTGATGTTTTAATTCCGTTAGCCAATTTAAATAATCAAAATGATCTTTTAACTTGTCATCGCCGGCAAAATTGAAGAATCACCGACTTTCACTGAATCAGCGGAATGTGTGCAGTTGAATTCACAATCCCAGTCCCAATTCACTGCCATTGATTGTGTCGAGAAGTCGCAAATTATCACTTGTAACGGAGCGCAAATTCTTTACAAAATAGTAAATATGGTGATGGCGCATGCTTATTTTCATCCTTATCCTATTTGGTGAACGGTAATGTGGCCATGGCTTCTCAAATTCAAGCCAGCATTGTGCGCCACGTGTCTAACAACTGGGAAAGGTTTCAACATTTCACCCAGGAGCGGGTAGGAGCTGTTTATAGTTGGAAGCGTAAATACATTGCTGAAATGTCTTGCCATGGCACCTACTGATGCAGGTCCTCACCGGACACGGTTGCTTCGGGAGGTTCCTATTCAGAATAAAGCGGGAGGAAACGCCCGGGTGTCACCACTGTGTGGATCGCCCGGAGGACACGGTGGAGGTCTGCCCTGTTTGGGCGGAGCACCGCCGTGTCCTCACGGAGGCGATCGGCGGCGGCGATGTCTCGCGTCTGGCTCTGGTTCAGGCTATGGTTTGGAGTGAGAGTGCACGGGAAGCCGTCACCTCCTTCTGCGAAGCAGTAATGCTCGCGAAGGAGGAGGCGGAACGCGTGAGGGTGAGGCAGGGTTCGCGCCCTCACGCCCATAGTCGCCGCAGGAGACGACCCGGTCGTCGAGAATCGCAGGCCGATTCCCGGCCACTGTAGGCGCGGGCTTGCGGACGGTGAGCGATGGGTAGCTCGCCGTCCGATAAGGACCAGGCCTGGGTCGACGGCGCGTTGTGTTCCACGCGCGCCTCAAAGAGATGTCAGCACCAATTGACGGGGTCCGAAAGGGCCAATGCCTGCCAGGATTACGAGCCTGTCCGAAAGGGATATCGTGGCCCTGGCACACACAGGCATTTGAAGGAACACGGGTGGGTTTTAGTCAGTAAAAGCCTGACACCCGCTCCCGCTCCGCCCGGGGCGGGAGAAGTTATTTGTTAATATGGCACCCACCCAAAAAAAAAATATGGCACGTACGTTACCACCGGTGAATTCATGGCAGCGGCAGAACTATTCTCATTTGAGTTCCAGGTGTTTCAGGATGGTATTTTTATTGCTGGTTTTGGGGAAGCACGGCAGGGAGTCAAAATAATCCGATTCTCAGGAAACTTTAATGAAGGTCATTTTTAAGTTTTAATTCCGTTGGCTAATTTAAATAATAAAAAACCGGCCAAGTGCGAGTCGGACTCGCCCACGAAGGGTTCCGTACCATTATCTATAAAAATGGCAAAAAAATCACGTATTTTGTATGGGATATTTGTTTTATTTTAATTTAATTATTTATTTTTAAAGTGAATAAATAACTTAATATTCTGTGAATATTTCAAGCATCTACCTGTTGCCCTTATCAATATCTAGCAAAAACATGCAAAAAAAAAACACGTTTGTTGTACGGGAGCCCCCTTAAATATTTACTTTATTCTGTTTTTTTGTATTAGTTGTTATAGCGGCAACAGAAATACATCATCTGTGAAAATTTCAACTGTCTAACTATCACGGTTCATGAGATACAGCCTGGTGACAGACGGACAGACGGCGGAGCCTTAGTAATAATAGCCCGTTTTACCCTTTGGGTACGGAACCCTAAAAATATCTTTTGATCCCTCACGCCAGCAAAATTGAAGAATCACCGACCGTCACCGACTCATCGGTAAATGTGCTGTTGAATTCACAATCCCAGTCCCAATTCACTGCTATTGATTTTGTCGAGAAGTCGCTTGCCTAAGTGAGGAAACAGAATGCGAGTCATTTTTTTTTAAGGATATTGCTAAACCGTTGCTTCATCTACTTATATTAATATTTTATAGTTTGTGTGGTTGTAGGGGTAATCTCTGGATCTACTGAACCGATTTTGAAAAGTCTTTTACCCATTGAAAGCCACGTTATTATTTTGTAAGTGTCATAAGGCTATAATTTTATCCGAAAAATGAAAAGACGTTAAAATGTTTACCGTCCAACGAAGTGGGCACGGGTCAGCTAGTCAGGACAAGTAGTCTATATTAGTATTGTTAGTAGGGACACTAACACAGCTAAATTGCCTGCGCCCACCCTCCAGGCTCAGTGTGGTAGCACCATAGATACAGCGGGAATCACAGGGGACGTTAAGTGATGAAATACCTATCTACGTGTACCTATAGCTACTTCCGCCTAGTGCCGTTGTATAGGACAGTCTGGCCTGTTAACAATCATTTTCTGGATGCCATTCCGAGTGTTACGCAAGCGCTGTAGCAAGGAAGCCGCTTTTTTACGCATGATAGCGTGATATCCATCTGTGTGAGCTTCGGCAAATATGCCCGAAGCACTACAACGCCGCGGCAGCCACAACAGCATCCTGAAGGCGTTATTATATTGAACTCGCAGGACGTTGTAGGCTCGGCTTGTATATGACACCCACGGGCGCCCGAATAAAAGGACTGGCAAAACGCTTTAAATAAGGTCACCTTGACGTCTGCCGTGCAGCAAGCAAACGTGCGGGCGAGCATATTGCTCCTCACCGCCAACGCCCTGCGCTCTCTCTGTATATCGGTGTCATCGCGTAGGTCACTAGTGACAATGTTGCCTAAATAACGTTCAAGATCTAAGCCTTAATAAATTCAAATCATTCATTAAACTTTAAGTTGTGCCAGAAAGCCTTTTTTACCGTTAAAGATTATATTGAGGACAAAAAGGCTTGGGATTGAGCTGCTCCAATTTTTTTTTTTTACATATTGAGGTGGTTTATTTTTTATTGATTTTTTTTTTTTTTTGCAGTTTGAGTCATATAAGCGGTCTACCCAAATGTTCTTTCTTTGGTATTGATCGCCGCATCGTTGAGCTCCTTAAGTTCTGAGTAGAGCTGCACGATTACTGACAAATGCGTGCAGTGACTGGTCAGGTCCACTAAATCTGTGTGGTTCTTTCCCCAAAAGACAATTTCAGACACCAATCTGCATGACCTTCACATGATCTGACCAAGATTATATCTGGACTCTAAAAGAGACTGTGACCTCTGAGTTTGTTTCGGCCTTTCTTCTCAGAGTTATAGTCAGATAGGAAACGCCGACCTCATCTAGTTTTTAAAATATGATTGACGTGTAAAAGTGTTTGTACAAACCTACATAAAGAAATAAAAATCATTTATCATTTATTTAAAAAGTTATAAACTAAAGAAAGTTATAAGGGTCAGGAACTCAGGACCAAACTTTTGACGTACCTAATTGCACAACGGAAATAACAACGGAATGTATCACACTGGAAAATAAATGTAGCACATTATAATTATTAGAGTGTGTGTAAATAGTCGGAACATTTTAGACAAGTATAAAATATTTTAGGCTAGTGTAACTACTTCAGAGATTCGGTGTATTTAGTTTTGTTAATTTGGGTCTGGCTGTTTGTGTATGTGAGTTTAAATGTTTATACCCACAATACAGGGCAAAGTTTAAAAAAAAACGGTCAAGAGCGAGTCGGACTCGCACACCGAGGGTTCCGTACGTATATATGATGTTGATGATTTCCGAAAAACTGTGCTAATTAGAGATATCGTTTTATTTTTCCTGTAATCTTTACATACACTTCTATCACATAGAATAATTTTAGATTTTTATCTATGCAAACTTCGGAGATAAGGGGGGGGGAACCGTTTTTTTTTACGTTTTTCGTCAAAAGTCTGAAACTATGCTGCCAAAAAAAAAGAAAAAAATGTTTGAGAATGTGCAAACAGCGTTCCTTCATATGATATCCCACATGCCCTAATAGCCCCACTTCAAATTTTTAAGACCCCCTTTTAGTCCCTTTTGCAAAAAATATATATTTTTTTAAATTTCTTTCTGGTATGCAAAATAGTTGGCCAAACATCATCTAAATTTCAAGTTGATAGTATTAGTAGTTCTTGAGATATCCAGGTGTGACAGACAAACAGACAGACAGACTTAGTCTCACCATAAGGGTTCCTTTTACCATTATGGTACGGAACCCTAAAAAGAAGAAAGAAAGAAGAATTACACTTGCCACACTTACATATTCCAACTATTTTTCTATTACATGCCGTTGTGATTACCGTTGTGCAATTAGGTACGTCAAAAATTTGGTCCTGACCCATAAATGCAATGAACGGTATTCATAACACTGATCGTTATGCGTATAACAGAAAGGCACTTCGTTATGAAGCCCAACAGGTATTCATTCAATAAGCTATAAGCAGGGCATTCGGCCTTTAAATGTGATTGACCTACATTATGACCTTTTACTCCACACCCTAAACCATTGCCGATTGGTGTACAACCTATTTATTTACTAATCTACGTAACACGATCACACAGAATTTTCTAATCGTTTGCATGTCGCAATATTAGGTATGTATCTATATACAATCAGATACAAGTGTACCTATATACTAGTGATGGATTAATTAGCATTCGCATTCATTGTTACCGTGTGAATGATCATTTAGCAGTTAGCAAATTAAATGTAGTCGCGAAATTCTGTGAAATGCGAAGCGATGTACTTTTCTAAATAGTCAGAGCGTCGAGCAATCGCGCATGCGCGTGCAGCGCGGTAGCGTGGTGTGCTATAAATATATTTAATTATCGGCGAGTCGGCGAGTAAACTAAACGCGAACGCGATTTTTAATTCGTTTAATAACAAAATTGACATACTTCATTATTATCAATTATCGTCATTAGCAAATATCATAGCAATAGCTATTAACACGCTAAGACTCAAGAGTTCACACGCTAATGAAATTAATTCGAAATAGCATTAATTGACATTACTACTATACACTATATTATGTTTAGTACTTATATGCGAAACCTGAATACAGTTTGTTCAGAATAAGGAACTGAATCGATTTCAATAATTTATACACCATGTTATATTTTGTCCCAAAAATATTTAAGTGTGATGGAAAATGTTATCACCATTTAATTACTTACAATACAATCGCCGTACGGCTAGGTACCTACTGCCAAATTATTATCAGTTTTGAAAGTTTGTACATAGATTCTTTACATAAAAAAACTTTTTACAAAAAAATAAGGTAGTCGGTTCTTATTTTTTTGTAAAAAGTATTTTATTTTTCACTTTTTAGTGGGTCAGTTTTGAATTTATCTAATTTACAATAGCCTAATGTTAACTGCTTATCACCTTTTACAAAATATTGATTTTCCCGATGCCGGGACGTTGATTGTTGAGGAGTTCTCCTGGTAAGAACCAGGAGAACTGCCACTCACCATATGCATAGTGACGAGCATAAATTGCTTAATCGCAACCCGTTAAATAGGTATTCATTATTATATTGTTCCGGTGGCCATCTGTGGTCTCCATCATAAGTTCCACTTCACCAAAAGGTGCTTTCGGAGAGCAAATGCACGACTTACTATAAAAAATACCCAAATCGCTATAGGTTTGCATATAAAATTTTAGGGTTTCCCTCGATTTCCATGACATCCCCTCATCAGATTCTGATTTGGTGGCAATGGGACCACCTCGGGGTATACCCTTTCAAACAAAAAAAGAATTTTCAAAATTGGTTCATAATTGACGGAGTATTCGCGTAACAAACATACAAAATAAAATAATATATAATAAGAATAAAATTATATCTAGTATTTGTAACCCTACTTTTTTATTTTCACTGCATTGTATACTATAGTTAATCTGTGAACAGCGTTGTGGGCGGCTGCAATATTGTCTACTCGTTTTGTGTATTTTTTGTTTCTATGTTTTATATTGTAGCTGTTTGTTGTTCCTTTTGAATAAAAATAAAAAAAAAAAAAAAACAGCCCAATTGAGAACCTCCTCCTTTTTGGAAGTCGGTTAAAAATACGAGACACGTGTTTCGGGTTCCGCATATACTAAAACTAATATTGTATAAGTCTTTGAACAGTGCGTGTTGCCAGTGAAGACCTATGGCACTGAAACGTGGTCGCTCACAATGGGCCTTATCAGAAGACCAAAAGTCACCCAAAGAGCAATGGAGAGGGCTATGCTTGGAGTTTCCCTACGCGATCTAATCAGAAATGAAGAGATCCGCAGGCGAACCAAGCTAACCGACATAGCCCAAATAATTGCCAAACTTAAGTGGCAGTGGGCAGGGCACATTGATCACAGAACTGATGGCTGATGCGGCTGAAAAGTTCGGGAATGGTGACCGCGTACCGGAAGACGTAGCGTTGGAAGGCCTCCTACAAGGTAGACCGATGACCTTGTGAAGGCCGCAGGTATTCGCTGGATGCGGGAAGCACAGAACTAGTCGAAGTGGCGGTGCTTGGGGGAGGCCTATGTCCAGCAGTGGAGGTCTTTCGGCTGAAATGATGATAATGACGCATATCTATACAAACACATAGCGCCTTGTCGTGCAGGGTAGAGTGGAGGGCACTAGACCACGCGGACGCTCACCCATGAGATGGACTGACCAAATTAAAACAGCAGTGGGCGATCCCTTGTATGAGTGAACTAAAAGGTATATTTCTTTTATTTCTTTCTTGTTTGCAAAATAGTTGGGCAAACGTCATCTAAAACTATTCTAAATTTCAAGTTGATAGCATTAGTAGTTCTTGAGATATCCAGGTGTGACAGACAGACAGATTTAGTCTCACCATAAGGGTTCCACTTTACCATTTTGGTACGGAACCCTAACAATAACACTTGTGCGACGCCAAAAAGGTCTATCTAGTCTATCTCTCTATAAGTCTAATCTCAGCATATTGCTGCGATATTTAAAAAACTAATTCCACAGCGCTGGTATTCTGATAAGGCCCGCTGTGATGCCACGGTCACACCTACGGACACAGTCATAGGTATACTTACATCCCACTAGGGGAATAACAAATAGATAAGTTGTGTTAAAAGTTTAAAACACATGTTTCATAACTTATACAGAGTGTTAAAGAAACTGCGTGCCATTGCTTAGGGGTAGGTTCAGTATCGATAAAGGAACACAGAAAAAATAAAAGACACAATAAAAATTAAACATAAAAAAAAAACCAAATAAGTCTCTTCGTACTTTAACGGTCTTAGGACCGTCAAATAAAATAATTTTAATTCTAAACGATTGCTATTTTAAGTTAGTAGGTACTAAATTAGGTTGATCTTGCAATATTTTTTTTGTGTTTTCATTTTATTTTTTGATTTTATTTTGTATTTTACCTGGGTTCCTTTATCGATACTGAACCTACTCCTAAGCAATGGCACGCAGTTTCTTTAACAACCTGTTTATAGCAAAAAACTATAATGTTATAAATTTATAATAAGTTCTGTATCAGCACAGAATAAGTAATAATACTAACGTGTATCGGATTACAGAATTTAATACAAAGTCTAGCCAATTACGATTGATGATAAACATTGACATAATTCATTCTTCTGCCTTTATCCCTATTTATTAAATTCTACTTCAACATGTCCCTTTCTTCAATTCTTCTCTAATGATTGTCATCTTCGTAGTCACCCACCCTCTTTCAAGCCATAATTATCATCTTTCACACAGTCTATCCATCGTTTCTTTGATTTTATAACAATCAAAATGTTTTAAAAAAACATTATTGGTATGGCACCTATTATATTTAACAATTTGATAAATTGTATTAAGGATCAGCCCTTAAAACAATTCAAGAAATTCCTGTCGTCGTTGCTGACAGAGAAATGTTATTACTCTGTTACCGATTTTATAAATGATGAATTGTAATATTTGATTCACCTTATCTCATTTATTATGTATTATATATTAGACTTAGCTGATCAATGATCTCATTTTGAATGTAAGTAGGTACCTAGTTTTTAAATTATCTGTAAGTTAACAAATTTTTGTATGCCAACAGGCAGAATGTACTGGAAATATATCTAAAACTAACACCATCATTGTAATACCTGCATTCTATACAAATAAAGAAAATTTTTATTATTATTATTGTTCTTTTTATACGTTTACGTATCTCGGCGTTGCGCCGGAGTTATGGGGTAGTACGGGCCGAAGCCAAGTGCTACCCCTGGGAGTTGGCTATATTATGATGAGATGATGGTGTGTTCGGGTTTTGTGATGGTGATTGTGTCTGCTCATGAGACTGTGTTCGTGCGTTGGCTGCTGCACGCGTGTGTGAGGAGACGATTGATGTGTCGTTGTCATTTTGCAGAAATTTCCTGACAATCCTGCAGGTATTCAAGATTGCAGCTTTCTGAAGAGTCTGATATGTGTAGGGTGGTAAATCAAGTGTTTTTAAAGACTGATGAAGCTGTTTAGGTATTACACCAGTTGTTGACAACACTATAGGAACTATGGTGACATTGCTAAGCCGCCACATTCGGCTGATTTCTATTTTGAGGTTTATATATTTTGAGAGCTTTTCTGCTATAGTATTCTGTAGATTGTGTGTATTAGGAACAGCTATGTCTATGATTTGTGCAGTTTTGTTAATTTTGTCTAATAACGTGATATCTGGTCTATTGTAGTGTGTTGTTTTGTCGGTAAGGATAGCTCGGTCAAAGTACAGCTTGTGGGTGGAGTTTTCAAGAACAGTTTCGGGTTGATATTTATAATAAGCTACAGGTGGTGTGGGAATTAATTTATATTTTATTGCTAATTTTTGGTGGATTATATTCGCTAACTGGTTATGTCTGTGTTTGTAATCAGTCTGGACTATTGCTTTACACGCACCCGTGATGTGTTGAATGGTTTCGGAGGAACTATTGCATCGCCTACATCTGTCTATGGTTTGAGGAACTCGCATTATGTGTTTTTGGTAATTGCGAGTTTCTATTACCTGGTCCTGAATCGCTATCATGAACCCTTCAGTCTCAGGGAACAGTTCTCCACGTCTTAACCATTCGTTCGACGCTAACTTGTCGACGTTAGGTTGATTAAGATCATGTCGATGTCTCCCATGCAGTGACTTTTTGGTCCATTCTGCGATTTTAGTCTGTCGGTCAGTCTGTTGTTCGTTACTCTGGGTTGTCTTCTCAAACATGTTTAATGGAGTAAGTTTTTTATCATTAAACGCTATTGCTTTATGTAGAGTTGAAATAGGGCTTTTAGTGTAAAAGTATGTTCTTAAAATAGTTATTTGTTTGTTATGTAGGTTAGTGATATCTATTATTCCTCTGCCACCTTCGTTCCTTGGCAGTGTGAGCCTCTGTACACATGACCTGGGATGGTGCCTTCTGTGTTTAGTCAGAGTGGTATTTATCACCCGTTGCAAATGTTTGAGTTCAGTCTTGTTCCAATTTATGATAGCAAAAGAATAGGTAAGAACAGGGATGGCATAAGTGTTTATGGCTTTAATAGTATTTCGAGCGTTTATTTGTGAATGACATATTGTTTTTAACCTATATTTAAATTGTTTAGTGAGTGTAGCTTTAATTTCCTTATGAATAATCTGTTTAGCCTGTATATAACCTAAATATTTGTAGGTCCCGTTCTCGTCTAATGACTCTATCGTATCACCTGTCTGCATGTGGTATGAATGTGAATAAGTTTTTCCCGCTCTGATTGAATTAATTTTACATTTGTCAATTCCAAACTCCATAGCGATATCATTCGAAAATTGTTCAGTAGCATTAACTAGTTCATATAAGTCGTCTGGTGATGATGCGTACAATTTGATATCGTCCATATAGAGCAGGTGGTTTAATTTACAAGTTTGCTGGTCAGTCAGTATGTCAGTCGTTGTATCAATATACTGTAGTTGATATCCGGGTTTTAAAGCATTAAGTTTATTTGAAAGCGGATTTAATGCGAGACAGAACCATAGTGGGCTGAGTGAGTCTCCTTGGAATATTCCTCGCTGGATCTTAATGTGTTCTGTCTCAACTATTCCTATGGATGTGTTCAGATGTAGTCGCGTCTGCCATTTGTCTAATATATTTCCTAAAAAGTTGATGAGTTGTGAATGTATCTTGTATAAACTCAAAACTTTAAGTAACCACGAGTGAGGTACTGAATCGTATGCTTTCCTATAATCAATATACATAGTGCATAAATCTTTCTTAGTACGTTGGACATGTTTAAGTATTACCGCATCTATTGTTAACTGTTCTTTACAACCTTGACTGAACTTCCTACACCCTTTCTGTTCTTCTGTCAATATATGTTGTGGTTTAAGGTGTTTGTATATGATGTGAGTAATGCACGATGTCAATATCTTATATATGGTTTGCAGACAGGTAATTGGCCTATATTTTGCTGGATTAGCTGTGTCATTAGGGACTTTCGGAAGCATGTAAGTTTTACCTTCTGTAATGTATGACGGAATAATGTTTGGGTCTTTTATTAAATTGTTAATACAGTTATAGAGGTATGGGTGTATGTGTGTAAATTTTTTGTACCAATAGTTGTGTATGTGATCAGAGCCTGGTGCTTTCCAATTGTGTATCTTTTGAAGGACATCGTGGAAAGTTTCTACATCAACCTGATCAAAATCCATCGCTTCAACGTTTGTCTGATAGGCCTCCTCTTCTTTGATCCATTCTGCTTCAGTATTATGAGAGACAGGATTTTCCCAAATTCCAGCCCAGAATTGCTGCAACTCGTCTGTGGCTGGCCACACTGTATTTGTGTTATTGCTCGGTGTGGTGTGGTTTGTTGTTGATGCCTTTAGTTTTCGGTAAAATAATTTTTCGTTATTCCTAAATTGGTTATTTTGTGTTTTACGGAGAGTGCATTTAGTGTATCTATCTAGTCTGCTTTTAACAACTGTTCTGTTTAAGGGTGTCTAAAAAGTGAGTAAGGTGTGTGTTAGGTTCTTCATGTGATGTATGCGTTTTATAGTCTCTTAAAATTGTGTTTACTTCTTTAGTTAGTTTTTTGCTCCTATGACCTTGCATGTAATGTGTTAATCTTCCGATTATGGCTCTGATAACTTCTATTTTGTGGTCTAACCTTTTTTGCCATTTAGGCTTGCGATCTTGTTGTAGTCTATTTCTATATTCAGGAGGTGACAGTGAAATTTTACTACCGTTGGCCTTGGCTGATGTCCACGCAGCGCAGTATATTATGGTCTGAAGATGATTAAATTCAGTATCTTGGGTAACTTGTTCTGGCAAAATAACTTTGTTAATATAACTAACTATATTCGCTAATCTTTTTGATGATTTTTGTACGGGTATGTAACTCCTCTCTGTAGGATAAGTGTCTCTGTAGTACTGTAGTGTTTCTGAGAATATTTCATCTATTTCAAGATTTCTTTCTTGGCTTGTTTGTGTATTAGAGTGTACGGGGTGTTCTGACTCAATGGCATTGAGATTATCACCTTCCGTTTCTACTCCTATTTGTTGAGTTTGTGACATCTCTATATTTTCTATATCTATATTTAGTGTGTTTTGGGGAGGTTGTGAGTGAACATTTTCTGTAGTTCGTCTTATACTATCAGATTGCCAATTAAAAGAGGCCGTCTCCAATAATTCATTCTCTACTATTGATTTTAGTATCTGGAGCCGTGTTTCTGAAATCATACTATTATGAACTATTACTCTTTTTTGGTCCGATATGCGCTGTTCTGATAAATGTGACAAATGAGGGTAACATTCTATAAATTTTTCTTTTAAATTTTTCCGCCATATTGTCATATCTGTCTCCAATTTTGTTGCCCTAAAATAACATTTCATAAGTGTTTCATTGAGTTCGTTGGACCATTTCATCCTGCGTTTAGGTTCTGATTGTGAGTACGGTTGTGTGTTTGTTTGAAATGGAAGAATTTCCTGTGGTGTTTGGGGCTGTAGTTGTAAGTCATTATTTGGTGTTTGTAAATTATTTATTACTTCTAGCCTAATTGAATCAAGTGTAATGGAAGGTAACAACTTTTTGGACACTATTGCTCTCCTTTGATCTCCAATTCTTTGCTTAGAGACTTTCATGTTTGGGAATTTTTCTATGAATTGTTGATGTAGTGATGTCAAGTATGCATTTTTGTCAGATTCTAAGTTTGTGATGATTAGGTAGGTACGCCAAATGAATTCGTTCATTTCTTTACTCCATTTTTTGCGCGTATTTTTTATGTCAGCAGTGGGTGAAGGTTTATTGGCTAAAATAGCCTCCGACACAACATCTACTGACGTTGGTGATGATGTTGATGATGATCTTGATGAACGTGATATATATGAAGGTGGTGATGATGCGATTGATGAAAATATGGACCTCGGAGAGGCTGATGATGAAGTTGTTGATGTTTCATCATCTACAGAAGGCATATTTGCCTGAATATTTTTTTTTGTTTTCGATCTTGTTATCATAATTAGTCCCACGAGTACCTAGGGACTAACAAAGTCGACCACAGCAGAGCCCTGCGTTCACTGTGGTAAGGGTAAGTAAAACTGGAGGTCCCCTATTATCCAGAGTTGGCACACTAGCGACTAGCGCATTCCCCTAGCCATGCAGCCCTCGGCGTGTACGACCTTGGCTTGGATTGTATCTCTCTTGGTCTGACCCCTCACCATAGATCTATCTCGGCAGAGTAAACTCTACCGGCACAGACCTAGAGTTCATTGGGGTGGACAAGCCCCACCACGACGTCAACGTAGAGATACGGCGGTGGGGTTATTATTATTATTATTTAACGGTAACAGACATCTATCTACACTAATATTATAAAGAGGAAAGATTTTTATGTTTGTAACCAATAGGCTCCGAAACTACTGAACCGATTTAAAAAATTCTTTCACCAGTAGATAGCTACATTATTACGGAATAACATAGGCTATAATTTATTTTCAATAAAAATAGGGATCCGTAAGAAAATTGCAATATTGTCACCCAAGATAGAAAATCAAAAATTGTTTTTGGCGTATAATGTACTACAGGTACCTAGGTCATATTAATGTCTCGACCTCCACGCGGGCAAAGCCGCGCGCAAAAGCTAGTTATTACATACTTCTACTACGTTTTACGTAAATGGACTCAGATACCAGAATATTTTAGCCATATTTATAACACATTAATTCTACGGCACTGACACTGCTACGTTATAATTTGTGATAAAATATTGTTGTCTAGGTAATTTTCAATTAAACTTTAAATACGAAATATATATTAATCTGGGTCTGTTCCATTGTAAGTAATTTGTCGTTTATTATTCAATATTATGAATTGGAACTGTGTATTATTTAATACTAGCGATCCGGCCTTGCTTGGTATGGTTTTTACTTTGGCAAAACATGGAGATGACTTATAACAATTATCTATACAACATAATTTTTAGTATATGCGAAACCCGAAACACGCGTTCGTGTCGTGTGATTTTTATGTAAAGAATCTATATACAAAATTTCAAAACTGTATCACATTATGTTACCGGGTTGTCCGTACAAAAACATGCTAACGGCGCCCCCGCGCCTCCAGGGTCGTCTTGCGCTCATTTTTTTTTTTTTCTTTAAAAAACGTTGCCCCACACTAGGAATTTCTCCTGTATTGTGGGTGCGTTTACAAACATTTAAATTCACATACACAAACAGCCAGACCCGGAACAACTACTTGTAGGTCATACAAATATTTGTTCCGTGCGGGAATCGAACCAGCGACACGCAGCGCAGCAGTCAATGGCTTACGATGTTTTCCTTCACCGTTTTTGAGAGCAGTGTTGATGAAATAATTTACACAAAGTAAAGCGCCTTCCTGGGGTTCGAACCTAAAGCCTTACAATTCGTAAGTCACGGCCGTTACCACTGGGCCTCCACTGCTCCCTGTTATATGTAGATAAGTTGTCTATGAATGAATTACACATATTATAAACCTTCCGGAATAAATTCTCTGTTACTTATGGTTGAAACCTTATCAAAATTCATTACATAAGTTTAGACGATCAACAGATTTTTATTTATATGTATATATAAGTTGATATATTCTATAGGTACATATAAAAATATACACTCGCGAGCAATACACCGGAATCACTTCATCGCGCGTTGCTCAAGACAAATTTTGTGCAATGAGCTGTGGATTCTGGTATCATTTCAGCCGAAAGACGTCCACTGCTGAACATAGGCCTTCCTAAGCACCGCCACTTCGACCGGTTCTATGCTTCCCGCATCCAGCAAATTCCTGCATCCTTCATAAGGTCATCGGTCCACCTTGTGGGAGGCATTCTAACGCTACGTCATCCGGTACGCGGTCGCCACTCCAGAACCTTACGGCCCCATCGGCCATCTATTCTGCGACAATGTGCCGTGCCAGCTGCCACAGGTTTGGCAATTCTTCGGGCTATGTCGGGTACCTTGGTTCTCCTGAGGATCTCTTCAATTATGATTCGATCACGTAGGGAAATTACAATCATAGCTTGCCCTTTGGGTGACTTTAGCCTTCTTAACGCTGATAGCACACCTCCGCCGCGAAACCATAGCAGCGAAACCGCAGTAGTTCAATTGTACTGGTTCGCGTCATGTTCCGATTCTCGAATCAGATGCGAATAGCGGAACATGACGCGAACCAGTACAATTGAACTACTGTGGTTTCGCTGCTATGGTTTCGCGGCAGAGATGTGCTACCAGCGTGAGGCCCATTGTGAGCAACCACGTTTCAATCCCATAGGTCATCACCATATCTGTTTTTATATTTCTATCGTCATCACAGTAATAGATATAAACTATGTAATACTCCTCCAGACCGAATTTCCATGGCCATAGCGAGCAATCTCAGCAGAGACCAGCCTACGGCGTGGCAGATATTATACAGGGTGTTAAAGAAATTGCGTGCCATAGCTTAGGGGTAGGTTCAGTATCAATAAAGGAACCCAGGATTTTTTTTTTTTTTAAATAAAAACAAAAAAAATACTGCAAGATCAACCTAATTTAGTACCTACTAACTTAGTAACTAAAGCATTAAAACAAATAAAATAATTTTAATTCTAAACGATTGCTATTTTAAGTTAGTAAGTAGGTACTAAATTAGGTTGATCTTGCAATTATTTTTTATGTTTTTGTTTTTTTTTTTGTTTATTTATTATTTATTTAACAGTTTATGTACACACATTTAAACAGACAAGAAAAAAAGGAACTGAAAAATAGTTACAAAGGTGATGCTTATTTCTAAAAAATCTCTTCCAGCATACCTGCGACAAGGAAAGTAGACGAAGAGATGTAGACAACGTGTGTAAGATTAAAAGAGAAAACATAATACATAAAATCAAAATAAAAAACTTACTAATATTATTACTATACTAATCACTTGTGTGTTTGTTTTGTTAATATTTGCACACCATTTAAAATGGTAGAATGTAAAGGGACCATTATAGCTTTTAAGATCGTACATGATTGTAAACCTACATTCCAGCAAATAAATGGATTTGATTTGAATTGAATTTTTTTTTTGTTTCTTTTGTTCTTGGATTCCTCTATCGATACTAAACCTACCCCTAAGCTATCGCACGCAATTTCTTCAACACCCTGTAGTGCACAAGCGTGTGCGCAGACATAGGTGCCTCTCTCTTCCTTCACTCCCATAGTCCGATGGGATGGCAATCCGACACGACAGGAGAGAGATCAGGTGCGTCCTGCGTCAGACCGGTGGCTTAACGTGCCCCAACGGCTTAACTTGCGTTTACGAGACACAGGGGTCCGCCAACTTCCAAACTCCGGGCTGTTACTTAGAAATCCCTAATTTAAAATCCCAATAGCATTGCCCGACCTGGGAATTGAATCCAGGACCCCACGCTCAGAAATCGCGCTTGTGATCACTGACCACCTGGGCCGTAGACTACCTACGTAGATACATGTACGACGGAGTGATAAATTACAATTGCAACCATTATCGTACCACGCTCCAAGTATTCATAAATCATTGAGTTTGTCTATCTACATAAAACTAAACTCGTATTTGCGCTTCGCGTCTTTATTGAGCTTGAAAACTGCGGTATATCACACATATCATAAGTGCCGGACGTAAAGAATAGCACCTCCCTATTTCATTCCGTGGGTGTCGTAAAAGGTGACTAAGGGACTTCATAGAGAATGGGCAACAGCGTTCTCTTTGCATTTTAACACCATACTGCGATCGCCAACCCAACTGCCAAGCTTTTTTGGGTGGGAAATTATCAAATAACTTCTCCCGCTCTGGGCGGAGCGGGGGGCGTGTCAGACTTTTACTGACTAAAACCCACCCGTGTTCCTTCATTTGCCTGTGTACTGGAAAGTACTGGCAGGCATTGGCCCTAATGGACCCCGTCAATTCGTGCTGACATCTCTTTGAGGCGCGCGTGGAACAGAACGCGCCGCCGACACGGGCCTGGTCCTTATCGGACGGCGAGCTACCCATCGCTCACCGTCCGCAGGCCCGCGCCTACGGTGGCCGGAAATCGGCTTGCGACTCCAGACGCCCGGGGCGTCTCCTGCAGCGACTAGGGGCGTGAGGGCGCGAACTCTGCCTCCTCCTTCGTGAGCATTACTGCTTCGCAGAAGGAGGTGATGGCCTCCCATGCACTCTCGCTCCGAACCATGGCCTGAACCAGGGGACGAACGCGAGAGGTTGCCGCCGCCAATCGCCCCCGTGAGGAAACGGTGGTGCTCCGCCCAAGCCAGGCAAACCTCCACTGTATGTTCCACCGTGTCCTCCGGCCTGCGGCACAAATACAGACTACGGGCTTATACTGCGGTCAGATCATCATCTGCCTAGTCATAGTCTTACCGGATGTACCTAAATACCAGTACTTTATATGAAGCTCTAATTAATTACACTTCGTTGGATACTCATCAGCATAAGAAAACCGTAGGTAGATAAATGTCCAACTAAATATGAGGATCGCTACAAGTACTGAAAGTCTAAATAAAAAAACTGGCCAAGTGCGTGTCGGACTCGGACCACGCACAATGAAGGGTTTCGTGGCGTCGTCGGAATGAATTTAATCCCAAGAACAAACTTAACTTTATGGTTGAAAAACATGTTCTCCCATGACATCGATATACGTCACGGACTCACGGTCAACTCTCCAACTGCAAATGTAAGGTTGTTATTGCAAAAAAAAATGTGATAAAACTACAAATTAACGATTTTCAGACTTTTACCTTTAATGTGCTGCTTTACCTTGCTTCTTACCTTTTATGATTAGGTCAACGGAAAGTACCATACAGGTTTTAATTTATTTGCGCGTATCAAAATATGTCGCATACACACTTTGAGTAAGTATAAATACTCAAAGCATATCAAATCAAATCAAATCAAAAATATTTATATGGGCACTTATGAAACGTCAGAAGCTAGGTGCACGGACCACGGTTCGAATCGGTCGTTTCCTATGGAGAAAAGCCGGCAAAAAACTCCACGGTCACTCTTTAAAAAAAATAAAATTGGCTTTTACAATGTTTTCAAATTACAGTGTTAATAGGTATGAGAGGACAGCGTAGGCCCATCAAAAGTACCAGGTACTTAACAAAATAGAAAATGGTCTACCGATCTACAGTCTAATAAGCCTACAACGTCCTCACATTGACAAAAAAAAACAATATAAAATATGATTAAAATAATAAAAGTTAGAACCTTGTTGAAATTTAAATTGTAGGTATAATAATGTCAAATAAGAAAAACATTATGTCAGTGAAGTTTGTAAAAAAAAGATTAACTTCGTAATTTGGGAGCTGTTAATACACATTTACATAGTTTTGCCGTTAATGAGGTACCAGGGAGGTCACATGTACAGAAGGAATTAATGCCAAACTTCCTTGTCTTCAACGTAGTCCTTAATCTTATAATATGCTTTTTTGATAAGGGCACGTTTAATGTGCGTTTTGAATTTTCCATCACTAAGTTCTGTAACCAATACCATACACATATTACCAGAGTTTGTCATGTCTTCTTCCCATGGGTGTAGGCAGACTATAGACAGGCATAGACACATCTCGACCAAGACCATTTAACAATCATTTGGATTTTCTTTTTGAATTTCGCGTCTCATCCATTTGAATTTCGCGCATATTAGCTGTGCAGCTCTGCAATTGAGAACCTGCCTTTTTAATACCTAGCAGTCTCCGTTGAGATTGGCGATCTGTCACTGTCGGTGTCACAGTTTTGAGCTTTGTCTCAGATTTGATCCGCTTTACGTTGCGAAAATAAGTATCATTTTTATAAAATGATGCCCATTTTTTGTGCCTTCCAAGCATTGCAAATTATTGATGTATTCTTGTTCCCTTCCAAGCATTGCAATTTATTGATGAACGAGGCCCCATTCGTCCTGCCCCGGGGCCACTTAAGCGAAAGTTATGGCTCTGTTTAGGAGACCAGTTTTTTCATTTTGAGCTATGCGCGGAACCCTAAAAAGTTTAGATTGATGACAGTATCCCATGGAGACAAATGGTTTGGTTTAACATTATTGCTATCGGCCAAACCGCGCCAATCACTTTTCATAAAATAGTTTGCCCTAACGCGTCGTATGTTTATTGTAGGTAGGTACTTATGTCCTAAAGGTACCCACAAAACGTAAAGTGGCTCGACTAGTGCCTATTATTGCTAAGAAAGCGCTTAGAAGAGCTTAGAATACACCATTTTTATTAAACTTTGATAAAAATCGTAGCTATTAGTCGCGTTTGGCGCACACATTGCTATACACTTTCTTAATAATAACCTCACCTGCTGAGTTAGAAATTAGAATTTGTTTTTAGCACCCCAATTGCGTAACACAATTTCTTTCATAATCCATTTGGAGGAAATTCCTAAACCACTAATTCATACGTTTGGAAAATTCGTAAGCTCAATAGCGTAAGCAACGCAATTAAAGTTGTTGAATTGTCAAAATGTAAGAAATTGTAATTTTTAGGCGCCAGTGTAAAACATGGTTAAAACGTGTTTTATTGATATCCGTAAATTATGCTTCGCACTTTCGTGTTACACGCTGTCACATTATCTCCTTTTCATAAAGATTAGAAATAAATGTTATCTGTGGACCGACGTCTAGCGCGCCCGCCTGACATCTGTCAATTCATTGTACTTTTTTGTGCCGCGCGCTGATCACGTTTCTGTCAAAAAGTTCAGAAAATTTTCAACGAAATGGGAGAATGTCGAAGAAAACGTGGCAACAAAATGGAGTAGCTGGACGAACGTCGAGAAGTAATGAATAAAAAACAAAATAACATACCTATACCTAGTGCATAGTTTTTTTTTTTCATTTTTCTCAGTAAAATAAATACAACTTCGCTTTTGTTTTCCTTTTACTATCTAAAGGACATTAATTAATAGTGTAGCTCAAACCTCGAAGCAGAAGTCGCCTCTTTGACGATGATCTCTTCTCCCCATTTCCTTCCACTGGTTCCCTCTCCCTAGCTTTAGTCATCCATCTTGGTCCTCCCTTCTCCCAAAATATGTATTCAATTCCCACCTTTTCCTCGACCGACCTATACTTCTGCTTTGGTCTCTCGGTAGTACCCATTTAGTTACGTTTTTTGGTCCCTCGACTGTTTTCCACCTTCAGACATTGCCAGCACAGTTTCATTTGAGTAACCAGATTCTTTTCACGACGTCAACTACTTTTGTCTAATATGTAGTTTAACCATAAAATCTTTTTTTCTGTTTCAATCCCCAGCATGCTTCGTTACTATTTTTAGGGTTCCGTACCACAAAAAAAAACGAAACCCTTATAGGATCACTCGTGTGTCTGTCTATCTATCTATCTGGTTGTCTGGCTGTCTGTCTGTCTGTCCGTCTGTCACAGCCGATTTGCTCCGAATCCACTGGACCGATTAAGTTGAAATTTGGTACTCATATGTACTTCTGTGACCCGAATACCGACGTGTAACTTAAATAAATGAATTTTAAATACGGGGGTCAGTTTTGGGGGGAAAATTATAAAAAAAATACCAATCGTACCGTGTGACATATCAAATGAAAGAGCTTGTTGTAAGGATTTCAGGTATACTTTCTGTTATAATTTTAAAAGAAACACTTTTAAAATATGAAAATTGACCATTCCCCATAGACCTCATAGACTTCTTATGGGTTTTCCTGTAATCTAAGAAGTCTCTATAAGAAGTCTATGATCTTAAAATAACATGGTAAATCACTCAGTATTGTGCGTACAAACTTACATTTGCAGTTGGAATGTATGAGGGAACATGTTTTTCAACTACAATTATATGTTTCGTATTGGTATCTAATCATCCCAATTACGGAACCCTTCACTGTGCGTGCTCCGCACTTGGCCGATTTTAGTTTATTCTTTGGCTTTATCGTTCGACGAAAGAAGACGAAATAAATGAATTACTGAACCTTAATTTATTTGGTGTGAAATAGTGTTTGAGGCTTAAAGTGCTACGTTAAATAACGGCTTTACCGTTGTAACGAGATAACTATGTTCAGGTATTTATTATTATCTGTTGACTACGATGAAACATTATCTTTAATTTTCACTAATCTGTGGTTGGGGACTTCTTGGCGGGAAAGTGAAGCGTCATGTTCAGCAGTTTGTTTAATTTTCCAAAATTTGTGTTTAGCCGAATATTAATGTGTAATAATGGTGGATTATTAACCATTAAGTGTTTGTGAACGTGCATTAGTGTTGGCAAATGAAACAAAACAGTGCAACTTCGCTTCAAGTTCTCTCAAGAAGTCCGCGTGAGGTCTCAGTAAAGTGCCACATCTTTACTGAAACTCAAGGGGAGTGGGCGGGGATATCATCATCATGCATTTATAATTCATTTCATCAATACTATACAAGAACTAAAACGTGACATTGGCTAAATGCACAAACCGTGCGAAGCCAGAAGGAAAAAAAAAAAAAAAATCTGTGGTTAGAGTGTAACTGTCAAGCAGCTATTAGTGTCGGTACCACAGAGCAGTTAGTACTGTCGGTACCTAGTTTACGAATGGAGCTTTATTTCAAGGGACACAAACAATAAAATTGCATAAACAGTGATTTGCAAAGTATTTTGTAAACACCGACTTCTGCTCTGAGTCATGTTAATGTATTGAGTATTACATTCTATTGCACCATTACATGTAACTGAAGTATCTATTTACACTTCATATAACAAAAGGGGGGCAAAAGGACTTTATCCCGCAAGGCATTCTGTCTGTGAATCAGCCTGTACTTTATTATTGATGCCGTGCTAAAAAGGGATGTTTTGTGAATAAGTGCAATGCGGCATTTCATCAGCAACTCCTCATAAAAGTGCATGTAAGTGACACAGTAACCATAATAATATTACTTAGTAATACTTAGGTACTCATTATCTGCCTACATAATGCGCAAAGATTATGTGAGCTCATCTATAAGTAATAATTCTTTAATCAATTCTTTAGGCTAGACATAGTATACCGACTATACCTACTCTGATGTTTTATTTGCTAGCTAGACCAAAGGACGATGGGCAATCTACTATGGACTCCGTCCCCACTTTTTTTTTGATCCAACAGACTTCATTTTTGTCTCATATTTTTCGTTACGGCCTACAAAATAATAAACCATTTTTTTCAAGACTTAAATATATGGGGTTTCTTGAAAAAATCATCTATAAGTTTCATTTATCTGACGAAAATATAGATGATTGTTTACTATTTTTCATCGCAATAATAGAGTTAAAGCATAATAATTGCCGACTTATATAATATGGAACATAAAACAATAAAACATCACGCCTATATTTCACGAAGGAGTAGGCAGAAGTGCGTGGAACATCCACATATCGCAATTTATGTTATATGTCGCGATGATCATTTTACTTAGAGATCACAATATTATTCCTCGTAGGGAGGAGTAGGCACGGGTGCACTTCTCTATTAGGTAGCTACATAATATATGTAGGTACTGGTACTGTATAGTATTTTTCGTCAAAATGAAAGAAATCAAACACAATGCTTGCTAACTAAGGCGATTAACACACGGCACCGCGCACCGCCGCGGTAGGCGGTGAAGCGGATCTCAACGTCGCTTTGGCCTCTAATAAATCCGTTGATGCCTAACACACGTACACCGCCCGACCGCGCGGTTGAGCGGTGCTCTCACCATATGAAACCGCGGCGGTGCGCGGTGCCGTGTGTTAATCGCCTAAAGGCGGTTCCGCAGCGCCATGTTAGGTGTTTTTAGCGTAATGATATGTTATGTTTTAAGTTTAATATTATATTATAATAAACTTAAAACATAACATTATCATTACGCTCGTAATCTTCTAACGGAAGGGTATATGACACCCAGACTTATCGCAAGTTAGGTATTTAATGGTTTCCCACATAGAGGTGGAATACATAACATCACACCAATATTACATCACACCGTTGTTGCCCGGAGGGGTAGGCAGAGGTAAGTACACCTCTATGTAAGTAGTAAGCGACATAATTACATAAGTCGGTACTGCATTTAATTTCTCGTTAAAATGAAGGAAGTCTAACTAAATTATTGGTAACCAATATATGAAACTTAAAACATAACATAATTACGCCTGTAATTCTCTAACGGATGGACAGAGATGTATATGACAATCAGACTTTTCGAAAATAGATATTTAATGATTCTCCCCTGCATAGACATGAAATACAAAACATCACACCAGTATTGCCCCGAGGGGTAGGCAAAGGTACACTTCTAGGCTATAATTATAAGTATACTTGCTTGTATTTTCCTTCACAATGGAAGAGATATCCGAAAAGTCTCAACTTATATTTATTAGTGATATTAAGTTTAGTTATACATAACATAACGCCTATATCCACTTAGGGGTAGACAGAGGTACGGCTCTATTTTATGGGACAACAAACAAACTTATTCTACTATTCAAAAAGAAAATTCATATTTCACCAGTGACATCATACTTATAACGCACACACAACATAACATCACGCCTTTTTTCACAAGAGATAGCCAGAGGTGAACCTATAGTACACCCACATTTTGCCAGTTATGTTCTAGTCCCATGTAATAGGGAGATATAACTACATTTATTTAATAGACTGTAGATCTGTAGACCATTTTCTATTTTGTTAAGTACCTGGTACTTTTAACGGGCCTACGCTGTCCTCTCATACCTATTAACACTGTAATTTGAAAACATTGTAAAAGACATCAAGACAAACACACACAAAACACACAACACGACAATACACGCGAAGACATTTTTTTTTTTAAAGAGTAACCGTGAAGCTTCTTGCCGGCTCTTCTCCATAGGAAACGACCAATTGGAGCCGTGCACCTAGCTTTTGCGGTTTCATAAGTGCCCATGTTATGTGAAATAAAAATATTTTTGATTTGATTTGATTTGAATTTATTCAAAGTGGACTTAATAGCGCCTGTATTCCCCGCAAGTGTAGGCAGAGATGTATTGTTATGTCATGTTTAATAAACTTCCTATTATGAAATAAAGTAAAATAAGATTCGATTTTAATTTTTTTATAATCACACTTATTGTCTACAGAATTTGACCACATTTTATTATTTTCCTTTAAAACCCCATAAAATAGACGGTCGTCACTATAGTAAAAAAATATCAGTAAGCCAGCCTTTTAAACGAGATACGTCTCAAGTATGTTGACTAAGTTTTGATATCATGTTGTAGCTACGCTGGGTAGGTACACATTATCTACCTACACCTATGGGGTATAAAAGCGTTAATATATTGTCATGGAAAATAAATACAATATGAAGTATCTTAAGTAAAAACCAATACGATTTTCACTTATTTTTTCATAATCAAATATATTTTGTACTACAGTAGTACCATTACATTTCCTTCTTTTCCCTGGAAACCCCATGCTTTTGATGGTCGTTGCCATAGTAAAGAATGATCAGTAAGCCAAGCCCTTTTAAATGAGATATGTCTCAAGTCTGTTGACTAAGTTTTAATTTTGGGGACGCCAGTTCCCATCGTCCTTTACATTTGGTGTCGACATTGAAATAACCTTGTAAATAATCTAGTTACTTTCACCAAGGACCACTGAATCATTCTCTGCAGGAGGACCTTCCTTGTTGTCGTGTTGTCTCTAATCTACTTATATTTACAAAATAGAAGTCCAGTCACTGACCACTCATCATGAAATCTCGGAAATTACTGGGCCGTGAGGTCTAAAATTTGGCACAAGCACTCTCTATGGGGTGCAGGCGCGCACTAAGAAAGGATTTTTTAAAATTCGCACCCCAAGGATTTGAAAAGGGGTGTCAAAGTTTGTATGAAAGTCCTAGGTTTTTAAAGTAAGAGACATGAATGTTGGCCTCATTGTTCCTTTCGGCTTTTAGGTGCTCACTAAGAAAGGGTTTTACGAAATTCAGCCCTTAAGGGTGTGAATAATGGTGTTTAATGTTTGTATGAAAAAAGTTCCAAATCCAGTTAAGATCCAAATTGAATCTTACGGCAACGCGATAATGCATACTTTACATTGAAATTAGAATTCGGAAGCTGATAGATCCAAATTGAATTTTACGACAACGCGTTAATGCATATTTTACATTGAAATAAGAATTTGGAAGTTCCTTGAGGTTTATTTATCTTTAGTTTTTGCCAAATGCCAAGTTCTAGGTGGCCAGTATGTTTCAGTAATATGCAGGCGTAATAAAATTCTAGTTTTTGTGACAATTTCTACGTGGCCAGTATTTTTCAGTATGCAGGCGTCTGATAAAAGATAATGAAATGAGGTTCTAATTGGTATTCAGGTAATTTGAACGTTGCAGTTATAGCAATAAAGTCGAGAATGCCAAGGGGAAAACTTCACAATGTTTAAAAAAATGTCGCGGCTTGCAAGCCGATCGTTTCAAAAAACGAACTCATGTATCAATCACAGAATACAGAATACTGTAAAGCCCGAGGTCACCAAAGCGATACACGTTCAAGGTTTTTAACCGAAATATCTGTTCTGCGATATTTAGTTATTACTACTAATTTGCTTTGAAATATTTTTCATCGTCGTTGTTTGGTTTAAGTCTTCGTATTGGTTTGTTTTGCTTCCTAATTTTAAATTGGAGGATAATAATTGTGTTTTTACAATTTAACGCCTGGTTGGAATTTTTTTATTTATATTTCTTTGCGAATTACTTATTGTGTAAGTATTTCACACTTTGGTTTTACTACTTATATTAGTTTATAGTATTAGTCGTTCTTACTAGAAAAGGTGTCCTTGAATACCTACGTTCGTATTTTAATTTTATTGTTCAGTATCTTTGGTTTAGGCTGGTGTTGTAAGGGTTTTAAAAGGTAGCTATAAAAATATTTTTTACGTTACTTACTGGTCGTGGGCATTGTTTAATTAAAATGGATAGTCAAATTATTATCACTTCTAATGGAGTGCAAATTCTTTGCCAAATAGTAAATATCCCTGGCGATGGCACATGCTTATTTTCATCTCTATCCTATTTGGTGAACAGTAACGTGGCCACGGCTCGGCTTCTCAAATTCGAGACAGCATTGTGCGCCACGTGTCTAAGAACTGGGAAAGATTCCAACCTTTCACCCAGGATCGGTCAGGAGCTGTTTATGGTTCAAAGCGTGAATACGTCGCTAAAATGTATTGTAATGGCACCTACGGAACCACCTGTGAACTCATGGCAGCGGGAGAACTATTCCCATTTGAGTTCCAGGTGTTTCAAGATGGTATTTTTATTGCTGGTTTTGGGGAAGCACAACAGGGAGTAAAAATAATCCGATTCTCAAGAAACTTCAATAAAGGTCATTTTGATGTTTTAATTCCGTTGGCTAATTTAAATAATAAAGTCAAAGTCAAATTATTTATTTCAAATAAAAGGCACTTTTGAACGACCGATAACAAAGATCTTTTGACCCCTCACGCCGGCAAAATTGAAGAATCACAGACCGTCCCCGACTCAGCAGTAAATGTGCAGTTGAATTCACAATCCCAGTCCCAATTCACTGCTATTGATTTTGTCGAATCTCTTGCCTATAGTGATCAAACGGAAGGCGAGTATTTTTTTTCTGGCATACAACCCCAGCACCAAATTAGTGTCTTTGTTGACGAATCACCGACTTACACTCAGTGCACCAATTTCTAACGTGTCCCATAACCAAATTCCTTCATTTGGTTCCGAACAATCGACAAATTTTACTGAGCCAGAGAATTATGACCCTGTTTTAGCTTATTTAGAATCGCCAACCCAACATACTCTTGAACTAAGTCCACACGAATCGGTTATTGTAACGCCGGTAAAGGAAAAAATAGGGATAAAACGCAGGAAAAGATTAACGGATGGGATTAGAAAAAACAATTAAGAAAATCTGCTTCAAAGTATGCAAAATATAAACCCGACATTAATAAATCAGCTGTAAAAAAATATGCGGATGCTCATACCGAAGCTCACCGAGAGGTTGTAAGTAGGTACTCACAAAGTCATCCTGAAGTAAACCGTGAAGCTGTGAGGCATTATGCATCTAATAATCCTCAGATTAACCAGACAGCAGCTGCAAAATATTACACAAATAAATTATTGCCTTGGACAAATAAGCATTAATCTATGATGCAAATATGTGCCTGAAATTGATTATTCCAAGGATAAGGTGACTGAACTTGGATCTTATCATTCTTTGCATATTTTAAGAATTTCCTCATTTTTTACAACATACTTAATTTTGCGTATGGATTACTAAGCTTATACAATTTATAACTTCTACATTTGGTACGGAACAATAAATGCGCAAGTTCAAAATTAAAATTAAAAATATTTTTAGTTCACATAACCTACATGGGTATGAATAATTTATGAAACATATACTTATTATTATTGTCTTTTTCGAAAAACTATGAAAAACAAAGTTATTAGGGTTGTACCCGAAAATATCCCTTAAGTTGCCCTTATGTATATCAAAAACTATTGACTTAAGGATGCTCGCCCACGAGCGATTTTTTCGGCGATTTTTGTGTGAATGTATTTCTTTCTGACAAAATCGCCGAGAAAATCGCCGAAAAAATCGCTCGTGGGTGGGCACCCTTAATAGTAAAGTCACTTAGAAACATCCAAATCTAAATATTTAATTTCACATAAACCTACAGGGGCACATACTCGTAGTAAACGTCAGAAGCTAGGTTCCAATTGGTCGTTTCCTATGGAAAAGAGTCGGAAAGAAACTCCACGGTTACTCTTTTCACAATAATTGGCTTTTACATTGTTTTCAAATTACAGTGTTAATAGGTATGGGAGGTCATTGTAGGCCCGTCAACAAGTACCAGGTACTTAACAAAATAGAAAATGCTCAACAAATCTACAGTCTTTATTAAGGCCTACAAAGTTTCACATTCACAAATCAAAAAAACACATAACATAATATCACGCCTGTAATCAAAATCAAAAATATTTTTATTTCACTTAAGCCTACATGGGCACTTATGAAACGTCAGAAGGTAGGTGCATGGTTCCAATTGGTCGTTTCCTATGGAGAAGAACCGGCAAGAAACTCCACGGTTCCGAAGTGCACTATTGGTCTGTTCGCTTGGAACATTAACTTTCACACTAAATCTCATAAACACCAACGTATTTTAGAATATCCTGTTATTTAAAAAAAACGTCGATCGCTGCTGTCCTTTTGGTCTTTAGTAAATTAAAATTAGAGTTTAATTATCTAGTGACTAGATAATATTAAAATTAAAAGTATGTGTATCATAATCTGTTGATTACATCAATAGTAAGCACTTATTTGGTAAATAAAGGGAAATTAATGACTACCAACTAAAATAATTGTCCGAATAGTCAAATCACAACTGTCATTCTTTATTAGGAGAATGAAGATATGGCATTATCACGGAAAATTGACGTATGGTGTCACTTTGCTTAACAAATAATTTCCCTGACTATAGATAAGTCATTGTTTAACAATCTGCTAAGGTTTTGGCTAAATAAGAGTCCCCGAAACGATTTGTCCAATTGCAATCAATTCATCATCATCATCATTTCAGCCGTAAGACGTCCACTGCCGGACATAGGCCTCCCCCAAAGGGGGGGGGTTGCCATAATCGCCAAGCTTGGCAGGTGGGTTGGCAGTATGGTGTTAAAATGCATAGAGAACGCTGCTGCCCATTCTCTAGTAAGAATAGAATAGAAGAGAGAGCGAGAGTAAGTCCCTTAGTCGCCTTTTACGACACCCACGGGAAGAAATAGGGTGGTGCTATTCTTTACGTCCGGCACCACACAGACAATCAATTGTAGTAATATTTCAATCGCTTCAATTGAATTTCGTAGACTGTCAATTTGCGCATCAGTGTGTCAATCACATAAAAATTGTCAATTACAACTGATAGTTTCGGGGACCCTTTAGACCTGCCGCCTGTCTGACGTCAAGGCCTCAAGGGTTAACGTCAGACATTAGGAATAGTTTTGTAATATAGGTAAATAATATAAAATAGTTTTTGAATTATAACTATAATAATATAATTAATACAAAAAACTATACTATTCCATAATATAAAATATGTGAAACCTTTTCTTGACCAATAAATCTTACAACGGCAAAATTAACTACAACATATTAATGACAGCAATGACCTGGCAGGACTACTTACATTAAGCCAAATCATAAATACAAACTTAACAGTATTAATATTTAACTTCCAGTTCATCATAATGCCGCCGGAGAAGCTAGAAGGAGACACACTCGGCAAAAAGCGCCAACACTACAACAAGCTTGTCGAAGATGCGGTTGCTAACAAACATTATGAATTAAGTAACATTAGTGACGATGACAGCGACATAGACAATCTTCTTAAAATAGACATCGCCAGTAGAAACGGAAATGTAGACTATATCATCGAAGTAATGAAATCTAACGACATATTGTATGCGGCGACAGCTATTAAAAAATCCACGTGGCTAATCACCGAGCAGCAGTACGCCAACATCATCAACCCAGAGTACCTACACACACAACTATTACCTAGCATGAACACCAAAACATTTAACAAACTCATGCTTCACATTAGACTCAATCTGAAAGACGAAAGTCGAGTCGAAGCCTTTTATGAATACCTGAAAGAAACCGACAGTGCTTGCAAATGGTTGCAAAACTGCTCCATTCCTTTCATAGAAAATGTTGTAAAAAACGAACGTTTCATACCTCTATCTATTTTTAAACGTTTGTGCAGAAAATCTGCTCATTTTATTGCATATTATACACGGGTAGACACATGGACCATACACGGCGTAAAAAAAGAAAGTTTGTTTTTGTTGAAGTCCCATTCTGCAGAACTTTTAAAAGTACTAGAACATAATAACCATTACTGTTTTCCTACATTGGGAAAAAAGAAAACAGAAATCCTAATGAAAATTTGCCCGCAAAATGTTTTTGACAATTTTGAAAATTACGTTTATTGCCTTGACTTGTCCGTTGTGGCAAAATTTTTAAATAAGAAAGAAATAAAAGCTTTTCTTTATGAGCAAGCGAAGAAAAGTATTAAAAATTATTTATGTTATTACGACAATTTGAGCCCATTCCTTGAAAACATGCCAGAAGAAGAAAGGTTTGAATTTGTAAAAAAAACTTTTATCGATAAAACTGAACTGGCAGCATTCTATCCAAAATACGAAGTAGAGAAGATCAACCAGCATATAAAAATTCACCAGTGGTATGAGTTTGCCCCATTTAATAATGCATTGCCTGAATTAAAAAAGTTTTTACGTATAGAGAACTCATCCTCTGAACGATGTGCTATGCTCTCAGTTTTGATCTCTTGTGCAAGAAGAAACCCACAGCATATTAAAACGTTGCTTAAGTTTGTCAAAGACAAACACATTAATGAACCATTTAAATTCAAAATTCAGTTCATCAAAAATCTACTTTCACAAATATCTACTCACGAGTTTGACGTTGAAACGTGGAACGTTTTGAACCAGTTGTTCTACAGTATGGAAGTATATACCGAATCAGAAAACGACGTAAAAATCTGTCTCCAATCTATAGTTGTATATAAAGTTTTGCATGATGAACCGGTATCGGAAGTCGTAGAACAAAAGATGACAACATTTAATACGTTTGAAGAAATCCGAAGGAAACTAAATCAGGAACAAGAAAACAAAATGTTTACTTATTTATTTAATTCCGTGCTCACAAAGATTCACATAGAAAACATTGCAAATGAATCCGATTTCAGGGAGACTATAGTTCATTTACAGAATGCCTTGACTTTGCTTAAAGATTGGAAAAAGGATATCAGTTTGTATCCATTCGTGCTTGAGAAAATTCAGGAACTGAATAAGATAAAACAAGAGAAAATGTGGAAAACTGACATGTCCTGTTTGTACAACATGAAGAAATCGTGGCGGAAGCACATGTTTGAGGAGTCGTTGTCACTGTGTTCGAGCGAAGAAGCTTGCCTGAACGCGCTGAAGCACAAGCCGCAGCTGCTGACGCGTCACGACAATGAAATAGACACATTGCGAACTAACGACGCTGTGTCGCTGCGACGTCTACTGAACAAGCTGCGCGTCTACTGGCCGCACTCACTCGCCCAGCACTGGACCGACGCCTACTTACTAAATCTGATCACACCTACCGGCCAAAAAGCCGTAATTAAAGGACTCTTCATGCTTCTTAGCCAAAAACAAATATTAGACGTGGCAATAAAGCATGCTCCGGATGATTTTAGGATAAATTGGTGTGAGACTGACCAGGCCAAAATTAGTATACGGAAAAATATTGCAAGAAATTTGCATGTAGCCAGACCACTGATTCCTTTAAATACGGTCTTATTGTACGCCAATGGCGATTACTTACAACATGCAGTGCCTTCAATAAATGCAATTTTGTACAATATGAGTGAAGTCGAAAGTCGTGAGCATTTGCCGAAATTGTTGGATGCTCCAGTGTCCTTACAAAAGTTCGGACTTCATCTTGTATATTTTAAACTTAATTGGGATGATCTCAAATCAATATTTCTGAAAATGTGGAACACATCTAAGAATCTTACAATCAGATCAGTACTTTTTAAACACACATACGCTAAGATATGTAAAGCTAAAAATCCAAAAATAGAAAAAGAACTCTGGGAAATATTAAGCATGTTTATTACTTCGGAAGAAAGTGCCGATATTTATAAAAAATTTAGTAACATTCAAAATGTTCCTACCAGTATCCGAGCAGAATTTTACATGAAGAGTTACGAGTTTTTATCGTCTCTGCCTGCTAGTGCTTATTATTGCAAAAAGTATTTGAAGTATTTAATTCAATATGCACCAAAAATTATGGAATCACTCAGCGAAGACTTCGTAGCCAACGAAATGCTTAAACCAGAAGAATCTAAATTTTGTTCGTATGGAAGCGATGTTTTAGAAGTATTTGCATGTTACGTATTGTGTGGTAAAAGTGAGGAAGATCAGCTTCAGAGATTCAGAAGAGTAGTAGAACCAGCGATTGATGAAGCTTTTCAGTTGTGGGATAATACACATTTAGGCCATTATTATGTTAGAGACAACTTCAGCAATTTTTTGAGCTCTTTGGTTTGGCATTTTAGAATTTATTTTCTTACTTTACATGAAACAATTTTGCCTGTCAAACTGTTTGAAGAAATAAAAACTAAAATAGAAAAAGGGGTACCATTGTTAGAAAATTATGTTTGGCATACTAGTTGGAAAATTGTAACAGAATACATTAAAGTTATGGACGAACTCAGATGTACGTTCAGTGAATTTGAGTCCAGTAGGTTTTTAGAATCAGATTTCGAAGATAGATGGATGTCAAATGAAATGGATTCTGTTTGGATAGATATTCATAATAAAATATCACCTTTATTGGGTCCAGTTATAGTGAAATGTTTAAAAGAAGACACCGAGAAATATAATTATTCAACAATTTATTGTCTGTTTACCGAAGCATTCACAAAAATGTTTAATGAATTATTTACATTCCAAGGTAGTGAATTTTTACTAGAAACGCTAAAACATATGCTAAATGATTATGATTTTGTTCCTAGTTATTTTTTAGTTTCGAAGATGACGCCCAAATATAGTAAATGTGAAATACGATCGGAAATACGTAAAAAAATAAAATCACATCCTTCGAAAGCAGTGCGGATGCATTATTATAATGATTTTCGGGATGTTCCAGAAGACTATGAGATAAATAATGACTGAATAATTTTGTATTGTACCGTTTCTTTTATCGGTTTACTAAGTATGTTAGCTAACGGTGAAAAATTTCTAATCGACTTATAATTAAAAACAATATCCTCAAAATGTGCGTTGTCTTGTCTTTTGTTTGGGTTCGATGTCCGCGTTTCGGATGTGGTCTCACATTGTTTATTTTCTTTTTCTCTATCGCGTTTACGACGTCGGCATTTCATACAAACTTTCAAGACCTTGTTTTTCGAAATGACTGAACCGATTTTAATGAAACTTCATACATCAACATTTTCGAAATGTCTTATTTAAAAAGTTATCTGGAAATCTCTGTTTCTATGGAAAATTAAAAATCTGTCTAATTTGGCTGTAACACTATTTTTCGATAATGTTCTTTACTAACTTTGTAGCCATTTGTATCCTGCTTATGCGTATGATGTTTCATTAAAATCGGTTCAGTCATTTAGAAAACCAAGGGTTTGTTTTGTATGAAATGCCGTTCGTCGTGAACTTCGTGAAATGCATTCAAAGGGACATTTTCTGTCAACATCATCGTGTAATTTTATATTGTACTAGCTTTTGCCCGTGGCCTTACTCGCTTGGAGGTCGGAATAAAAAAACGTATAGGTACCTTCTGCATGAATAATACGTAATTATTTATAGATATATGCCAACTAGCCATGGTGAAAAATCAAACGGTGTTGGAGTTTATCAATCCATTTTTATATATTTCTATAGATGGTTTGTGTTATAGATACAAATAATATTTGCTTGGTTTCTGCATGTTAAACCATTTTTCCCAATCGCAAGAAATACCGATTTTGATATGAGATTCATGCATTTATTGTTCTCCCCAAGGTGTGAAGAGGTACCTACATAAATTGTAAAGTAGGTAAATAAAAACGTTTAAAATTGCATTTTTTTTATTTATGTACTTATTCAAAAAATACAGAAGGAAACCGCAGAAATTTCACGTCTTTGAGAAACACAAACTTATTTTCACTACATATTATATAGTTACTTTAATTAAAGCCGACCTTGTGATTGTTTTACCCATTTTGACAACAATACACAGTGAATTGCAACTTCACTAAGGTTGAAATTATCTAACAAGACAAAACCATAAGACCCGGCGCCCATTGGTGGCACGGCATGGCTAGGTATTTTTAGGCGACGAATAAAAATGTAACTTAAAAGTATGGAAATAAAGTTGAAATTTCAATGTTAATGGTCGTAAGTACAATATCGCGGAAAAAAGGGGGTCAAAGTCTCTTTTAAAGTCCAGACATAATCTTGGTCAGATCATGTGAGGATCATGTAGATCCGTGTCTGAAATGGTCTTTTGAGGAAAGAACCACACAAATTTGAGTGGACCTGTCCAATCAGTGTAAGCATTTGTCAGTAATCGTGCAGCTCAACAATGATAGTGAACAACACTTACTGTCATGTACACACGGCTACACATCAAGCTATACATTTCCAGTTTACGCTGATCTCGCACTGTACGGAAATCCTATACCAAGCGAGATCAGCTTATACTGGAAATGTATAGCTTGATGTGTAGCCGTGTGTACCTACTTATTTTTATCAAGCACAATCATTACAACAAGTGAGCAGTGGTGGTCCAGTGGCAGCGGCCCCGACTTACGAATTGTAGGTCGTGGGTTTGAAGTTGAACCCAGGCAGGCGCTTTATGGGCACGCTACAATTGTGGCGATAAGTCCCCTCTTTGAGGAGTGGCTAGAGAGGCGCCACGGTGTCCTCACCTTCCGCCTGACGCAGGTCCTCACCGGACACGGTTGTTTCGAGAGGTTCCTGTTCAGGATAAAGCGGGAGGAAACGCCCGGGTGTCACCACTGTGTGGATCGCCCCGAGGATACGGTGGAGGTCCTGGACGTCGGGAGTCGCAAGCCGATTTCCGACCACCGTAGGCGCGGACCTGAGGACGGTGAGCGATGGGTAGCTCGCCGTCCGATAAGGACCAGGCCCGGGTCGACGGCGCGTTGTATTACACGCGCGCCTCAAAGAGATGTCAGCACCAACTGACGGGGTCCGTGAGGACCAATGCCTGCCAGGGTTGCGAGTTTGTCCGAAAGGGATATCGTGGCCCTGGCACACAGACAAATGAAGGAACACGGGTGGGTTTTAGTCAGTAAAAGTCTGACACGCCCTCCCCCGCTCCGCTCAGAGCGGGAGAAGTTATTTGATAATTTCCCACCTGGAAAAAAAAGGCAGGCGCTTTATATGTGTAAATAATTTCATCACCGCAGTGGTCTCAAAACGGTGAAGGAAAACATCGTGAGGAACCCGGCATGTCCAAGAACCTGAAATTCGAAGACATTTGTGACATCTACCAACCCGCACTGGGCCCGCGTGATAGAACAGCCCACTCCTTCTCGAAGAGAGGAGGCTTGGGTCCCAGCAGTGGGAACATTATAGGCTGAATAAGTATAATAAAATATTTAAAAAAAAACATTTATTTCACACTTAAAATACATATTACAAACAAGTAGGTCGAAAGAATACAGCACACAAATGATTGTATTGCCAAGAATCTGATCCTAACCCCCAAACTAGGCCTGGACCTGTATTTTGTAGGCCAGCGTTCAGCCATGAAGAAGTGTCGCTACATAGTTGACAGTCAAGTGTCATGTGATAAAACATAATAAATAGGTACAGTCCTACCAACTTATCTGTGAACTGAAAGAGGACGCCACCGTCTATTCAGTGTTGCTAATTTTCGTAGATAAAATTAAATTAAGCTAGCAAAATTTCGTAGTTCCAATTTTCGCCATTTCACAGATAAGTTGGTAGGAGTGTAGTTAAAATCAGTATCAGTAGACGGTTATAGCATTCTCTGTCTAACGCGGTTAAAACATAGGTAAGACAAACCTCAAAAGAAAATAGAAAAATCTCTATATTCAATAAATTGTTTTTTTTTTTATATTCGGGCCCCAACATCATCCACAGCCCGTCCTACTGCTTGGCAAAAAGAGGCACACTCCACACACCTGCGAATCATATATAAATTTATCAAGATACAACCATAAGAGTGCTATCACAAAAAAAAACGTTTTTCGTCAATTTCTTATCTAATTGTGACAAAGCGTGAAATAATCGAAACAATAAGTCTGTGTAAAAGTACAGTTTTCGTAGTGATAAACCATTCGTGTCAGTCTCAGCACCCGTTAATAGTTTCATCACTTTTGCGCTCTCGAAAATATACCTTATTTCGCCGTTGATTTACGCCGTTCTTTTACTTTTAAATAGACTTTTTTTTTTTTCGAGCAAGGTAACTTAGTTATTAAATAGTTTTTGTTTGAATTTGGATTTTATATTCGTAGATAAAAAATTAAACTTGGGATGAAAAATGGTCAGTAACTCTCTGTTTTTACAGAACTATTTTTGGTGAATTACTGTACGAAATATAATAAATTACCATGATAATGTACCATGGACATTTTTATAATTTCTTAAATTATCTTCGGTGTAAAAAAGCATCAAAAGATACCCAAAAGTAAAATTTTATGAAACATCTTTTGCAGAGACAAGGTTTTTACTGATTTATGTCAGTAAATTGAAATATTTATTTAAAGCGCTCCCAAGATAAATAATTAAACTTGCTTGGGCATATTTTATTTTTTATTTTATGGCTATATCTAAACCATAATCACACATCAAAACTCGAGTAAAACGCGCAAATTCAAGAAAAATTGTGATATCCCTCTTAAGTTTTTTTTCATAAAACGTAAGAAAATTTAAATTTCGCGGGTCGCTGCGGTCGCCTCAGGCCTGAAACTGCGTTAAGCGGGCGCCCGCGACGGGCAACCGTCGCGTGTCTACGCGCGTGGACACGCGGGTGGGCTCCGTGGGAACACAACGGTCCCCGTCGCGGCTACCCGCGACGGGGACCGTTGCGTTCGCGGAGACCAGATTATTTTATTTACGCTGTGTCGCTACTTCAATTTACCTTCAGTCTGTCGGTCCCCCTGTCACCAGGCTGTATCTCATGAACCGTGATAGTTAGACTGTTGAAATTTTCACACATGATGTATTTCTATTGCCGCTATAGCAACAAATACTAAAAAACAGAATAAAATAAATATTTAAGGGGGCTCCCATACAACAAACGTGATTTTTTGCTCGTTTTTGCTCTACATATAATATTGATAACGGCAACAGGTAGACGCTTGAAATATTCACAGAATATTTAGTTATATAATATTCACTTTAAAAATAAATAATTAAATTAAAATAAAACATATAATTACCCACCCATACAACCAAGGTGATTTTTTTTTTGCCATTTTTATAGATAATGGTATGGAACCCTTCGTGCGCGAGTACGACACGCACTTAGCCGGTTTTTCCATATTGAACTCTCAATCTAAGTACATAATCACCTACGATAAAAATGTATTCTCAGAATGCCTCTTTTACATGAATCATGTTACCGGTCCGCTGGCGGGCACCGCGCGTGCCCCCGCGACGGGTTCCGTCACACGGAGGCGGGCCCTGTTGCGTGGGTGCGGGGCGCGCCTCCCCGTGACGGACGCCCGCGCAGGTCCCCGCGACGGAGCACTTTTGTATGAAACCGCGCGGTTGCCCGCTTAACGCAGTTTCAGGCCTTAACCATTTCCTTGGCAATGCGCTAACTATGTTGTAAAATAGAAGATAGCTTTGTTCTTTTTTTTTTTCGCCTTAAATATTTATGCTTACTTCCTATAATAAGCGCTTTGTTCTTATAATACTTAATCACCACAGTAATCACAGTTTCGCACTCTAAACAAAACGCTCTCATTTAGGGTGCTAGCCCACGAACGATTTTTTTAGTTAAACATCGTATTATTTGTGCTTACTTCATAAAAGCGCTTTGTTCTTATAATACTTAATCACCACAGTAATCACAGTTTCGCGCTCAAAACAAAACGCTCTCATTTAGGGTGCTCGCTCACGAACGATTTTTTAGTTAAACATCGTATTATTTGTGCTTACTTCCTATAAGCACTTTAATATACAGGGTGTTTGGTGCATCGTGTGCCAAATTGAAATGGTCGACTGAAGGAGTCATCCGCTAGCCTTTTAGACCCTTTAACACCCCTCATGCTCTGTGGATTTTTTTTTTACGACTTTTTATTGTTTTCCAAAAAAAAGACCCAAATTTTACATTCAAATACAGATTTTAAAAAAAATATAAGGCGTAGACTCTGAATTTTATTTTTATTTCGATGTGTATTGTTTAAGAATACTTTTAAATACAAAATTAGTGATATTAGTCACCTAGTTCTTTTTTAATTCACTCGCAAAGGTAAAACTTAAATTAAAGCTGTACATGTTACAGCTGTTTATAAGGCTACAAAAAAAAATCAAAAGCGACCGGGTTCTTCCAACTCCCTCATTAATTCTCCAGTCTATCCTCTTTCTAATGATGTGCCACATGCCATAAAAGTATTTTAACAACTTTGTGAATTCGCTAGAATTGTGAATCGAGTCACCTAAGGCTAATATTCAAAATTATGATTTAAAAAAAAATCTCTTAAATGATACCTGTCAAACCTATAAATCTGCTATCTCATTCTTATGGTTAGGTAAATTCGTGTCTCATATCTGTATCTTTCGTGGGATTTACTTGAAATATAAAAACAAAATTGCATTTTTAACATTTATTTAATCATTGTTACAAATCTTGCTCAAATTGTTGGCCTCTGTTGCGAATGCAGGCCCGACACCTGTTTCGTATTTCAACAGTTGTTGTAGGAAGTCGTATTTCCTCCTTAATAGTATTGAATGCCGCTTCTATGCGTTGGACTAATACCTCCCTAGTTGGAACCTCCGTGGCATATACCAACTCTTTGGCACGTCCCCAGACATAAAAGTCTAACGGAGTTAGATCTGGGGAACGTGGCGGCCATGGAATAGGGCCATCGCGTCCAATCCATGCATTGGGGAACACATTGTCGAGATATTCCCTCACAGTCAATCGCCAATGCGCGGGACAGCCGTCATTTTGAAATACAATGGGCACACGTTCATTAAATACGGGCACATCGGTCACTAATTCGGGCAGGTCATTTTGTAGGAATTCCAGGTTGTCTTCGCCATTGAGATTATCGGGCAGGTAATGCGGTCCAATTACCTGATTCCCAATCACTCCTGCCCAAACGTTTACACTAAACCTTCTTTGAGAAGATTTCTGTCTTTTAACACGTGGGTTTTGCGTTTTCGTTGTCCAGTGGTGCAAATTGTGTAAATTGAGGATCCCATCCTTGGTAAATTTGGATTCATCCGTCCACAGTATTCTTTTAAAAAAATCAGGATCATCCACATCCGTGTGTAAAAGAAACCGACAAAAAGCCACTCGTCTCTCAAAGTCGCCACCCTCAAGACCTGCAACAAACAAAAAACTCTTTTAAATTTCTCTTGGGCAATAAGTAATTGCACAAGAAAGGACCCGCTGTTCGTGCTAATAGATTCACTACCTGGAAGTGACGCCATACCATACCCATTACCTGCTAAACAAAGGCAAGGTCAAACAAAGCTTGCACGGGTTTAAAGTTAGTTTAAAATTACGTACCTTGCACCGGAGTGTAGTGGAATGGATGCTTTTTGTTTTGACGAAGTACTTTCCACACTTTCCATATTGAAATATCAAGATGTGATGCCACATTTCTAATGCTTCTTGTAGGGTCTTCCTCAAAAACTGCCAGTATTCTCTCGTCGTACATTATGTCGCACAATATGGCCCCTTGGTTCATTAAAAGTAACACTGCCAGTCTCGCGTATGCGTCGGTATGTGTCTTGGAAGACTCTGCGGCCAGGTAATCGTCTACCAGGAAAGCGTTCCTGGTAAAGTCGTTGCGCTGCACGAGCGACGCCATTAGCGGCTCCGTAAGCCATCATGATGTCCGCATATTCTTCGTTAGAGAATGTCGCCATTGCAATAACAAAAAACTCAAAGTTTAACAATAACAACAAAAATTAAACAAATGTAACAAGAACCAGCAAAACTTAACGATAACAAAGTAATAAAAGAATCGCGGAGTATGGTGAACTAGCAGACACGTTAGGTAGCAGAGGCAGTCATGTCTCGACTAAAAAAATGGCGGGTCGGGCGGCGCGATTTGTTCAAACCGATTTAAGGTATGCAAGAAAGAGATAGAAGATAGATTTTACTGTGAAAGAGTGAGAAAACAAATTTTACCTCTTTCTCAAGTAACAGTTCCGCAATAAATATTTTTTCATTAGAATTTGGAATGTAGTTTTATGTGACTTGATTCACAATTCTAGCGAATTCACAAAGTTGTTAAAATACTTTTATGGCATGTGGCACATCATTAGAAAGAGGATAGACTGGAGAATTAATGAGGGAGTTGGAAGATCCCGGTCGCTTTTGGTTTTTTTTTTGTAGCCTTATAAATAGCTGTAACATGTACAGCTTTAATTTAAGTTTTACCTTTACGAGTGAATTAAAAAAAAAACTAGGTGACTAATATCACTAATTTTGTATTTAAAAGTATTCTTAAACAATACACATCGAAATAAAATTAAAATTCAGAGTCTACGCCTTATATTTTTTTTTTAATCTGTATTTGAATGTAAAATTTGGGTCTTTTTTTTGGAAAACAATAAAAAGTCGATAAAAAAAAATCCACAGAGCATGAGGGGTGTTAAGGGGTCTGAAAGGCTAGCGGATGACCCCTTCAGTCGACCATTTTAATTTGGCACACGATGCACCAAACACCCTGTATAATACTTAATCAGCACAGTAATCACAGTTTCGCGCTCAAAACAAAACGCTCTCATTTAGTGTGCTCGCCCACGAGCGATTTTTTAGGCGACTTTTGTGTGAATGTATTTCTTTCTGACGAAAATCGCCGAAATTCGCTCGTGTGCGAGCACCCGTAAAATCATTATTTTGTAGATAAACCGTATAATAATATATTATACTTTGCAGCCGTCGATCTGATAACCAACCAAGATAAAGGTGCAAATGTCAAGTTGATAAAAACAATAAACCGGCAAAGTGCGTGTCGGACCACGCACAATGAAGGGTTCCGTAGTTGGGATGAATTTATCCCAAAATCAAACTTAACATTGTAGTTGAAAAAAATGTTCTCTTACGTACGTGACGTATATCGATATATGGGGTACATCGATATACGTCACGGTCAATTTCTCCAACTGCAAATTTAAGTTGGTCGACTATTACCTACTCGTTAACTTGTAAAGTCTACTTAGCTGTGGTAGTTTTCCTTTTAATTTCGTTATATCAGTTATACATATAATACACACGGCTACACATCAAGCTATACATTTCCAGTATAAGCTGATCTCGTATTGTGTAGGATTTCCGTACAATGAGAGGTCAGCGTATAATGGAACATTATAGCTTGATATGTAACCGTGTGTACTACTGCGATGTTTTTTACACAAATAAAAAAACAACCATTTAACTGGCAGGGGGACACTTGACTCTAACAAAAATTTTCACTATTAGGTACGCAAACGAATCCGAATCGAAAAATAGTATTTAACGGACCCTTAGTATGTTTGAACGGCCTATCCAACGATACTCCAAATCATGGCATAGACGAGAAAAAAAATACAATGCCCACGTTACGTGTAAGGGAGGTACCCGAATAGTTTATTTTATTTTTCAAGATTTTGGTTTATGTACCTCTTTGTCGGAGTGATTCATAAATAATACCTATGTTTGTATACCCATGCTTTCTAGTACTAATGGCCGTTTTCACCATCGTTCCTTAAATTTAGGGAGGCACCTAAGAAATTTTAAGTGTTAGTTTCGTTTTCACCATCACATAAGGGACACCTACGGTCCTAACGGGTCCCTTAAAAATAGGGGCCCGATACTTGGCATCTTAGCGCTAAGTGACAGTTTATTTTTGTTGAACGAGAATAGTTGAGACGAAATGGAAGATTTTATTGACAGTTTAGAAGCTATCGAAACTGTGGATTTGGTTACGAATCAAAGTTTATTCAGACGGCCACATATTTATCGCGAAAGACCGGATTTTTTCACGAAAAATGACAATGAGGACTTCTTCAAAAGATTTAGGTTATCCAAGGCCACTACAGGGCCAGTTATTTTTGTTAGAAAAAATAGAACACTATTTAGAATACACAGATGACAGAGGATTTTTTTAGCTACCTAATATCTACCTACAAAGTATTTACTTGTTTACTTCTATTTGTTTTTAAAATTTTGTGTTTTAAACGCACTTAAATAATACACTGGTGATTATTAATATTACGACTCGCAATACCAAATTTTTATGTATTTAATATTTGCAGGAATAAGAGTCAGTACCTCCGATATGGGTTGGAGTGTAGCCTTAGGGGCGCTATGGCGCGAGGACTGAGACATTTTCGTTTTTTATTTTTTTTTTCAAAATTATTGCAATTTTATTGCAGTATCGGGTTAACCTTGACCATAGAAACCATTTAGGTTCCGAGTCGCATGGCCCTACGACGCACCGTTTCCGAGATATGGGCCTTACATTTTTTATTTTATTTTATACAAAACGACATATATTTCCAAAATGGTAGCTCGCATGAAAATCTTTTCTGGTAAGAAATTGTTGCTCTAGTCGAAAACCATGAGGTGATGTAAGAAAATCCAGAAAATCGTACTATTTTACATTAATCAACGTCGGACTCAATGATTTAAAAAAAAACTTTCACTTATGTAAGTGGTCCTTACGTAGGACCCCCTTTAATCTGGTGAAAACAAAATTAGGTAAGGGGCTGATTTAAGGAGTCTCTTAGGTTAAGAGACCCTTAGTAAGGAGGGGGTTGAGATACGATGGTGAAGAATCTCTGAGCTAAGCCGAGGACAGACAAACGGACATGGTGATACTATAAGGGTTCCTTGCCGACTACGGAACTCTAAAAAATAAGTTTACGATCGAAAATCGGAAAAGAACATTTTTAAAAGGAAAATAAATAAGGAAAAGGCAAATGGGTATTGAGTGGATTTATATTTTACTCACACATGTTGATATGTAAAGCTACTAGCTGTTACAGTTTTTGCGAAATTCCGACTTCGTTATCGCTAATAATTATTTTTGTTATTAATCACATTGCACAACTTCATGAAATATTATTTTGTTAGCACGTTGAAAGTATTCAGTTTTGAAATACAGTTCAGTGCAGCATCGCTACGGGAGCACATCTCTAGAGGAGGTAAGTGACAGGTTATATTATTTTTTGTAAATACAAACGGAATAAGGGTGTTACGGTACATTGTGGTCATCTTGGTTAGGGTTATAAATAAATAGACAAGATGTGACAGGGTGTCCACTGTCCATATTGTGTTGTGCCCTTCAACTGCTTCTTTATAAGTATATGTATTATACTTACTTCTTTATTTATCGATAGGTACACAATTATAAATTAAAGTCGCATTTCATGGCTCTGTGTGACCGCGTTATTCTTCTAAATAGAAATGATCCCATAGGTATTACCGAGATTAAAAGTATCATAAGTGTTAATCCAGGATATAAACTACATGTGTGCCAAATTTCATTCTAATCCGCTAAGCCGTTTTTGCGTGATTTGAGTGACAAACATCCAAATATACGAGTACAAACTGTCACATTTAGGTATAATATTAGTAATAGTGGGATTGTTGTTTCAATAGAATTCAAACTCGTATGTAAATATTTGAATTGCCTATTAATAATATATAATGAAATCTAGAACACACGTCTTGTCGTGCCGAATTGCTGATGCTACGGCTACATTGACGCGATAAAGCTAACTATACTTCGCGCGCTAATGCTACGGCTATAATGTCGCGATGCGATAACGTGAACTGCACTTCGCGCGCTCTCTGTTGTACAGCGAGACGTTCGTGCGGTGCGCGAGAGAGGGCGCACGAAGTGTAGTTCGCGTTATCGCAACAATGTAGCCGTAACATTTTTAACCAACTTCCAAAAAGGAGGAGGTTATATGTTCGGCTGTATGTTTGTTTTTTTTTATGTTTGTTTTCCGTTTGCTCCGTCAACTTTGGACCGATTTTGAAATTATTTTTGACCCGAGGTGGTCCCATTGTCACCAAGTCAGAATCTGATGAACCCATAGAAATCGAGGGAAATCTTCAAATTTTGTAGGCACACCTAAAGCGATTTCGGTATTTTTTATAGTAACTCGATCATGCATTTGCACTCGGAAAGCACCATTTGGAGAAATGGAACTGCTGATGAACACTTTAACTTTTAAGGTTTTGAATACTAGGCTTTTAGCAATTATTATTTATTATTTTTCTTATTTTTATTTCTGGTTATTCATAGTCTTAAATATTATTGCAATTTGGCTACTTGTATTAGAGTGTGTTTTTTTTTTTTCGTCAATTTGTATTTTATTTTTGTAATGTGTGTTTTGTTTGTGCAGAATAAACAATTTTTCTTTCTTTTCTTTTTTCTTTTATTTCACGGTTGCGATTCGATTAGACACTTTAATATGGTTTCTAAGCAAGTTATGCTCCTCCCAATGCATATGGTGAAGTCACCATCAGTTCCAATTCTGCTGGTTCTTACCAGGAGAACTCCTCAACAATTAACGCCCCTGCATCGGGAAAAGCAATACCTATTTTGTAAAATGTGATCAGCAGTTGACATTAGGCTATTGTAACTACAAACTGACCCACTAAAAAGTAAAATACAGATCCAAAGACACCGACTTCCGAAATGATAGTTATTTTTCACTTTGTAGTGTTTTTTTGGAAGTCGATTGTACTTTTTTTTTGTAAAAATAAAAAACATAAATCACAATTTTCGTAGTTCTATACAATACAATAAAATTTCATTTTAATTAAAAACTACAAAACATGATTCAAATGTCTTATGAGTTACATATTTGTAGCCATACCTAATACATATACTTAATTAAGTAATCAAAATTAACGAAAATTACAAAAAGCACTTAGAGCGATTGTCCCCGTGGTACAAATGTCCCCGTGGTACAAATGTCCCCGTGGTACAATCGTCCCCGACACATTATCAATCTATTTAATTACTCAGCTGTTCAGTTTCTGGTTTCAATGGAATAATTTGTATTTACTGTAATAATCAGGCATCTATTTTTTTTTTATCTGAGTCATGGCAGTAGGTAAATGCATTTTAACCATTGTTTGTTAGGTCTACCCTATCCAAACGATTCACAAAAACACTCATCTTCTTAACTCACTCACTTTTTGGCATTATTTTTCTTTTTAGGGTTCCGTAGTCAACAAGGAACCCTTATAGTTTCGTCATGTCCGTCTGTCCGTCCGTCTGTCTATCTATCTGTCTGTCTATCTGAAAGAAAGAAAGAAGAAAGAAAGAAAATACGTTTATTTGCGGTAAACATGACGCAACAAAGAACATAAACACAAAAATAAGAAAAGGTTGGGGGAAACATGCGTCACATCCACGCAAAACGGCTATCGCTCAGCATTATACTGCGACCCTATGCAAGACAGAGCCCCAGCGCTGGTTTTCAGCTACAGCCGGCGCCGACTTATGACGTCGTACGGTGCAGCAAACAATTAATAGGACGCTGTGCCGGTACATCATAGATAAAGAAAAATAATATAAATTAAATAAGTGGTAGAATAAACTAAACAGAAATATTAATAAAAATAGACATACATGCTATGAGAATATCATCCTCCTTAAACGTTTTACATCCTCCTTAAACGTTTTACATCCTCCTCAAACGTTTTACGCTTTATGTAGTGGCTCTATCTATCTGTCCCCGGCTTAGCTCAGAGACTCTTAGTACTAGAAAGCTGTAGTTTACCGTCCCTGGCCCCCGACATGCTTAGTCCGCCACTGGGCTTCCGCCTCCAGCCCACATTTTTATGTATTTGTTTATCTACGAAATTATTTCAATACCGCATTGTGTATTTATTAAATTAAGTTTCCTGCGATTCAAAAAATATTTTAAGTGGGCGGTCCATGTTAGGAACGTATTTCCCAATCTAATTATGTTCACAAAGAATGGAACATTCCGAAAGGATATTTGTAAATCTATCCTTATTTTTGTATTCGTATAATTTATTTCGAGTATTCGTACCATGAAGATATTTTTCTCGCGGCAATGGCGCTCATGTAATTCGACTAGTATAATTATAGTAGGCGGAATTGATTTTGGTTGCAATGCAATGGCGGGATTTTTATTTTAGTTTCTAAGGACGCAAGGGTTTCTTCAAGATTGCGCAATTTCTCTTGTAGTAACGTTGCCCCACTCTAGGAATTTCTCCTGTATTGTGGGTGCGTTTACAAACATATAAACTCACATACACAAACAGCCAGACCCGGAACAACTACTTGTAAGTCATACAAATATTTGTCCCGTGCGGGAATCGAACCCGCGACACGCAGCGCAGCAGTCAATCGCTTACCCACTGCGCCAACCGTGTCGTCAATGTGACGAGTTCACGTTATCTTGTTCCTTTTTAGGGTTCCTTAGACAACAAGGAACCCTTACCTATAATTTCGCGATGTACATCTGTCAGTCTGTCTGTCTGTCCCCGGCTTAGCTCAGTGATCTTAGTACCTACTAGAAAGCTGTAATTTGGCATGGGTGTATACATATTAATCACGTCGACAAAGTGGTAAAATAAGTAATAAAATATATTTTTTTAGGGTGCCGCCCTCGCCGATAAAGTGGGGATGATATTTTTTTTTTTCTCGTCTATCCCATGTTGTGGAGTATCGTTGGACAGGCCGTTCAAAAATATTGTGGGTCTGTGAAAACGATGTTTCGATTCAGGGATCCGTTTGCGTAATATTATGCATTAAAAGTGCTATTTTTTGTTAGAGTCAAGTGTTTCGAATTTCGAAAAATTTCGAACGGCCGCTGGCAGTGTTGAGAAGACTATGAATAAGAATAGTTTATTTGATTCAAGTCACCACTAGTACTTAAGTGTTGAGAAAATCTGTCTTCATATGTTTCATCAATTATATCGATACCTAGATCCATCACCTCTGTGATGTTTATTAGTTTACACAAAAATAAAGATTTTTTAGTTATAATGATATTGCAATCCTAGTTTCAGGTGACTTACACTCCGTTTTCAGGGTTCCGAACCAAAATGGTAAAACGGAACCTTTATGGTGAGACTAAGTCTGTCTGTCTGTCACACCTGGACATCTCAAGAACTACTAATGCTATCAACTTGAAACTTAGAATAGTTTTATATGACGTTTGCCCAACCGTTTTACAAGCAAGATTAAAAAAACAAAATATATCTTTTTTGCAAAAGGGACTGAAAGGGGGTCTTAAACATTTGAAGTGGGGCTACTAGGGCATGTGGGGTATCATATGAAAGAACGCTGTTTGCACATTCTCAAACATATTTTGTTTTTTTTTAGACAGCATAGTTTCCGACTTTTCATGAAAAATGTGACAAAAATACCGTTCCCCCCCTCCCCTTATTTCCGAAGTTTGCAGAGATAAAAATCTGAAATTATTATATACAGTATGTAACAAAAACCCTGTTGTTCCTTTTAGGGACGTTACATTTACCTACAAGCACAACATTGGTGGAATCATAATTTAAAAAAAATTAAGTATTGGCTAGTCGAGAAGTCAAAATCAAAGAATGAAAGAGGTTAGAAATCAGTTAAACATTACAAATATTAATAATTAAATATTTATTTTAATTATTTTTGTTGAACAGTTTTTATAAATGACTTGCTTTATTACGTATGTATACCGATTCTTAAAACGTAGGTAGAAGAACAACAGGGTTTTTGTTACATATTGTATAATAGAAGCTGTAAAGATTACAGGAAAAATAAAACGATGTCTCTAAATAGCACAGTTTTTCAGAAATCATCAACATCATATATTCGTACGGAACCCTCGGTAGTATAATATATTAGCTATAATAAGTTAAAGGTTAAGACATTTATTATATATCTAAATATTGTAATAAATTGTCGTTAACAATCCTATGCCGTCGTCGTCACTATCGCTAGCGTAGTGTCTTCGTATTCTATGCTCTTTTCCGCCAACCACCTTTGCATTTCCGCTTTCTTCGCATTCGAGGTAGGCGCAAGGTCAAATTGTTTACTATGATACGATGCGTTGTCAAATAGAAACACCAGATTTGTCGGAAGATTCGATAGGTATATAAATTCTCTACAAAACAATAACTAAAACTGGTAACAAAAACAAAGGGTAGAATTTCAGTGCACGTAAGTGTACTTAGGAGCGAACGGAATGTGGACGCGTTGCGACTGTTGCGAGAGACATGGGTCGACTCACGACTGACCCTTAATTAATCTGTGGTTTTTTTTTTTTAAGTAGGTAGTGTAGGCTGTAGGCAAATGAAACAAAACAGTGCAACATCACTTCAAGTTCTCTCAAGAAGTCCGCGTGAGGTCTCAGTAAAGTGCCACATCTTTACCGAAACTCAAGGGGAGCGGGCGGGGCAAATCATCTATCATGCATTGTATATAATTCATTTCATCTTTATACTTTGTAACTAACTATAGACGGCTAAAAGATCCCAGCAACCAGGCCATTAAAATATTTATAACAGGTCATTTTTTAAATTTGTTTGTTACTTTGTTCGTACTTCCCGTAATTTTACTATTAATTTTATGATTTTAATTAAACCGTAATTCCAATTAATAAAGTGTAAAACCACGATTCAAGTGATAGTAAAGTGTAACTAATGTGGTTCGGTGACAGCCTGACAGCTACCGGCGTGAAACTTTAGTGTCAACCAACTCGTAAACAGGTACCTACGAAACTATTACAATTATATACGAACGTTTTCCTACAAATAACCCACTTGTTATTGTTACTGTTTAAAACATATTTGAACAAGTACAAGTCCACAATAGAATCACTTTGAAACACGTAAACTAAACATACCATTAATCAGTGACACAACTTCTTTTGACAAATATTCTAGCTACCTATAATTTTTATCTTTCGATAGCTATTTCCTCACCTTTTCTTATCATGATTATGAGTGACCCGTAAAGCCTATGCTCGCCAGGATGAGGCAAACAAAACTCAGCTTTGAGCGAACTCAACGGCTTCTAAAGAGTTATGTGACTGATTGACGAGGGAAGCTGACGAAAGGGAAAGATTTTTTTTTTTAAGGAATTAAGGCTCAGTTACATTATACAACACACTCAAACCATTGGATGCCCGGGACAGGCTACAGCTCATTGTAGATTATATAAGGGTTCAACCAGTGCAGTTTTAAGTATGGGCTTGCTCTTAATGAGTCTTAACCACATACATACTTTAGAAAAACGTGAGCCAAACAATTAAGTTTCACAATTAGAATGCACTCAACATAACATGACTGCTTCATTGAACCAAAGTCTGTTTAATGAGCTGGCGGTCATTGCCCCAAGTATGGTTTCTGCAGCAACATTCAACCCACAGATAAAACGAGTTCATAGACAAAAAAAAACATAAAAAATGTTAATTTAAATAGGGAATGCCTTTCATTATGAGCTAAACTGGTTTTTTATTCTTAAAAATCTAAAAACTAGGAAGTACTTTAAATTATGAAAATGATACACAAAATAAAAATTTAGAAATAGCAAATCTTAACCAAAAATTAATATGTATAACAAACAAATACAAAATCTCTGAGATGCAAAAGACTGAATACATGCTGGCGATGAATGAGTTAATAAAGAGTGCTAGTTCATGTTTCTGTGAGCGATCACAATCATTGAACCAACAACAGCTTGTCCAATAGCCAGTCCTCACCTTCTTGTTTGCCACCAGCATGTGATAGGTACTTACTTCATTGTAATGGGGTTATATCTGTGATAGTTACCCTAAAACAACTAAAGTTGATTTAAACACTCGTTATCTGTGTAAAAATGATTGATCATGTTGGGAAAGACATGGGCCAGCTGTTATTATCAAATATTTGCAAGGAACAGTCAGTTACCAATTATTGTACTTAGACCTGCCTTAAGTTATATTGAGATAGTGACAAAGATTATTTATTAGTTTAAATTTCCACCAGGATACAACTTTGATAATATTAATTAGTAACAGAGGAAATGTGAAGCAGCTTCATTACTTTAACAAACTATGTTTTTGTGATTTTGTCACTTAAGACAAAATGTTATGTTTACATTTCCATAAAGTAACAGTTAGCCACAGAAAACAAATAATTTTAGGCAGAAGTTAAATATAATGTTAAATAATTTGACATCCAATAATAATAATATGCATGTCATTGACACTAACAAGTAGGTTTGCTATGTACTTAATAAATATGTAACAACTGATTAAACACAGGGTTTATAATAAATGAAATTCAAACAACCTTAGCAACTTATTTTAATTAGTTATTCATGGAAATCACAGCTACTTATTTGAACTAAAATCCGTTATAATTAAGTCACATGAAAAGCAAACTAACAATCAATAATTACTAGTTAAACATAAATATTGAACTACCATCATTATAATAGGTCAAATATAAATCAAGGGATTAGGTATACTTATCGGGTTTTAATTGTCAGCACAAACAGCGATACAAAGTAAAATTAAATAGTAATTTGACAGAGGTTCGCCCTGGTCAGTTGTCCTTGTGAAAAGAGAGCGAGAATGAGACGTGCAAGCTTATTTATGCACCGTTTCCCGTCATGGCGTCTTGAAGTGCGTGGAGGGGCTTGACAGGGGTGAGGGCACGCCGACAGTGTTGCCAGCGTGTTAGCGGGTCAGCATAGATGTGACAGCTCGGCCGTCCTGAAACAAAGTGTCCACACGATGTGCATTAGTTAACTTTCTAATAGGTCTATAAGATCTTCTGTATCTAATTGACTGCCAGCATCATCATCACTATCAGACCCAACAACAGCTACATACGGCCTCAAAGAATCTACAGCCACCACTGTACTAAATTTCTTGTACCCTCTAAACCCTTTTACGCTGTGTATCATATACCGGTCATGACCAAGCGACTTAGTTATTCTATACGGCCCAGCATACGCAGCATCAAGCTTCGTATTTACTCCAGACTGACCACAGCCTTTTGGATTACGCCATAAGACCAAGTCCCCTTTTTTGTAGATACGACCCTCTTTACGTTTCTTATCAAATTGACGTTTCATTAATTGTTGTTTACGTTTAATGTTAGCAGTGGCCTTTGCTCTTCTATCGTCTATATTTAAATTACTTTCGCTATTTTCCAAGTTTGACACTTTACTCTTATGTTTGAACATTAAATTAAAGGGGGCTTGACCTGTGGTTTCATGGCACGTGTTGTTAACACCGAAAACTACATCAGGCAGACAACAGTCCCAGTTACTTTCCTCACTGCTAGTTCTTAAGCCATTTAAAATTGTTCTATTGACTCTCTCAACCTGACCGTTAGCTCTCGGTGTTGCAACTGATGTCAGTACATGTTTTATAAGGTGTTTAACTGCAAAGTCTTTAAAATAACGGCTACAAAACGCAAGACCTCTATCGGACACTATGGTAGAAGGGAAACCAAATAATGAAAAGACATCATGTAAAATATGAATAGTTTCAGCTGAACTTAAGGTGCGTGTTGCTCTGGCAATAACAAATTTTGAAAAGGAACATGTAATTACTAAAATATATTGATTGTGTTTACTTGACTTCGGAAAAGGCCCTAGGTGGTCAATATGTAGAGTATCCATTGGCACCTCAGGTTTTGGGATAGGATTTAATTTTCCTTCCAGTTTTCCATAATGTCCTTTCCGAAAAGCGCAATCCAGACACATAGTAACATATTTTTTAATGAACTTAGTCATTTTAGGGAACCAAAATTTTTCTTTTATAGCGCTATCGCATTTCTTTAATCCACTATGCCCCATATTATCGTGATATTTTTGCAAAAGCTTCCAATGAGCATTACAAGGGACTAACAAACGATCCCCATATAAAGTTTTCTTGTACAAACGTTCATTACATATTTTGTAATTATTCAATATGTCTGGATTGGCATTAGGTCCACGCAATTGGTGGATAATGTTACATAGCTTAGGATCCTGCATTTGAACAGTAAGAAACCAATCATCAGCAGACAGAGCATAAACGTGGGCATCCACTGGATTACGGCTCAGCGCATCAACGTGCCTCATTTTGTCTCCAGCCTTATATTCTATTTCCAAATCGAACTCTTGAATTTGCAGCCACCAGCGTGCAATTCTCGGAACTAAATCTTTTTTGACAAATGTGTGACGAATAGCAACACAATCCGTTAATATTTTTACCTTAATACCTAACAAATAAACTTTGAACCTTTTTAACGACTCAACAACTGCTAGTGTCTCCAATTCATAACTGTGATAATTCTGTTCTTCACGGGTAGTTGTGCGAATAAAGTACATTACAGGTTTTAAAGAGTTATCTACTTGACGCTGAAGCAAAATTCCTGCAACACCGAACTTACTTGCATCCGTATGGAGTTCCGTGTGCAAATTTCTATCATAGATTGCTAATACTGGTTGAGATACTAAACTAGACTTAAGATCTTTAAAAGCTGTATTTTGGGTTTCTCCCCATGACCAGGATATATTTTTCTTTGTTAGGTCTGTAAGGGGTTTAGCAATAAGGGAAAAATTACGTACAAACTTTCTAAAGAATGAACAAAGACCAACGAATTGCCTGACTTGATGAACATTAGACGGGGTAGGATAATCACGCACAGATTTTATTTTGTGATCACCTGGTTTAATACCATCTTTAGAAACGTTATGACCCAGATAATTTAGTTCAGTTTGAAGAAAAGAACACTTCTTCATATTAAGTTTAAGATTAGCCTCGCGTAACACTTTCAAGAGAAGTTCTAGTAGCTCTAAGCCTCGTGGAATATCACTGCTTGGTAACAAAATATCATCTATGAATGCCAGAATATGATCACCATCACCCATTTTGTTAACCTTATTAATAATTTTATTCATTAAACGTTGAAAAACCGCAGGTGAATTAGCTAAACCGAATGGAACCCGAACGTATTCATATTGCCCGTCCGGTGTAATGAAGGCAGTTTTGTGAATCGAATTTTCGGAAACCGGTAATTGATGATAAGATTGTGACAAATCTAAGCTAGTGAAGAAGTTTTTTCCTGTTAATTTAGAAATTTCGTCATCAATTATAGGCAAAGGAAATCTATCTTTTATAGTAACCGCATTCAAGGCCCGATAATCTACGCATAGCCTTACGTCTCCATTTTTCTTTTTGACTAATACAACGGGTGATGCATAATCTGAATTCGATTCCCTAATAATGCTGGCTTCTAAAAGATCTTTAACTTTTTCACGAACAGTTGAAAGTTCTGGTAATGAAAGTCTATACGGGCGATGATACACAGGCTTATCAGAGTTTAATTTGATCTCCATCTCTGCTAGGCCTGTGAGTCCTAATTCCGACGTTTTAGACGCAAAACAAGAACTATATTGAGACAAAATAGTAAACAAACGTAGCTTATCGCCATCGCTTATATTACCCACGTTTATGTTTGCCAAATTAACACCACCAATACACATATCAGCATATAAACCATCATCAACTAAAAGTATATCCTTTTGGTCCAATTTTGTCACATCTGCATCAGCAAAATTCGGTACGAAACCACCAACAGCTATATTATTTCGGCTTTGAAGCCCAGCGTCAGAATTGGACCAACAACAAAGAAAGATTTGACTCACCAAGCCAGCTTCAGCCTCTTGCAATATTTTGGCACAGCATTGCCCTCTAGCCACCACCTGGCCAGCTGCAAACTCCACAGCTTTAGAACCCAGGTTGTAAATTCTGAGCAAACCCTCGGAGCCCTCCACCACAGACGCCGGGATAATGTACTCATGATCTGCGAGGTTGAAATAACGAGGATTAGTATTTACAACTCCCTTTGATCCACCATTAATTAACACCGGAACCATCGCTGCTTCGTTAGGTAATAGTCAAATTATTTTTGGAAACGAGGTCTATTCTTTGTTCAGTATTTTCTACGACTATGCCTTGGATATTATTGTGATGTTGAGAAAGGATCACAGAATTACCATTTATTACAAGGGATACATCATGTCTATTAATGACAGGCTGCCCTAACAATATATCGATTTTTCCCAGGTCGACATGAGTAACTAAAGCACTCGTTTTTACAGATAAACCGTCCAAGGAAACATTGATTTCTATTTCGCCCAGTGCGGGTATTGGACTGCCAGTAAAACCTTTTAAAATTTTATCACTTGGTTCGATAACATATTGTAATAATTTAACAAAACTATAACTTATGACATTACTTTGTGCTCCAGTGTCTAAGTATGCAATAGCCTTTAACCCATTAACCGTTACATCTTTAAAGTATAAATCGTTAAAGCTTTGTATAACTTTTACTTCTTTTATTGTATTCGAGTCAGTATGAACATTCTGCCTACAAAATCTTGCAATATGCCCGGTTTTCCCACAGTTTTTACATAACCGAGTGTCAGGGTTGGTGCAATCCCTAACCAAATGGCCTTCCGTATTACAGCGGTAGCATTTAATTGGACTGGAAGGACAATGGTATGTTTTTTTTTCAGTCATCTTCGAAGTATTGGTAGCATTAGAAGAATGTCTCAAACCACGTTGATCATTCTCACGAAATCGCGATGAATGAGACTGGTAATTTTCCATTGATACCAAAAACTGACAATACAATTCTTCTGGATTTTTACTTTTCAAAGCTTTAGCGCTAGCTTGTAATTCAGAGGGTAGGCCGCGAATAATACATGAGACCGCGGCACTATCATCGAACTTACATCTACGGCACATTGCTAATTTATCGTAAAAGTATTTACTCATAGTCTCTTTTGGTTCTTTCTTACGACCTACTAACTCCTCAATTAATTCCGCAAATTCAAACATCCTTGGAAACGTACGTTTTAAAAGTTCCTGCCACTCGCACCACGTAAGATCGTAATTATCTAGCCTATTATACCAACGTCTAGCTGAACCATCTAATCTAGTCTGCATGTAATATGAGCGCTTTGCCTCATCCCAGCCATAAATATCACCCAACTGGTTGATTTTCTTCAGCCAAACAAACACGTTATTATCTTTATCATCCGGGTCAAATAACGGAATTATTATGTCGCCTTTAACACTGTCACTTCTATTTTCACGCGTTCTGCTAAAGAATTTGTTCATCATACCTTCAACTTTTTCGTTTACCAACTGTTCTAGCTTACTGCTCGATGATTCTCCGTGGGTAGACGGTACTGCCCGCTTTGCTGCGGCTTGCACATCAGAATCATCAGATTCACTGCTACTGCATCTAGCCCGGTACCTCTTCATGATGAGCGGAGTTATCCCACTTCTGAAACTGTAACAACTGATTAAACACAGGGTTTATAATAAATGAAATTCAAACAACCTTAGCAACTTATTTTAATTAGTTATTCATGGAAATCACAGCTACTTATTTGAACTAAAATCCGTTATAATTAAGTCACATGAAAAGCAAACTAACAATCAATAATTACTAGTTAAACATAAATATTGAACTACCATCATTATAATAGGTCAAATATAAATCAAGGGATTAGGTATACTTATCGGGTTTTAATTGTCAGCACAAACAGCGATACAAAGTAAAATTAAATAGTAATTTGACAGAGGTTCGCCCTGGTCAGTTGTCCTTGTGAAAAGAGAGCGAGAATGAGACGTGCAAGCTTATATGCACCGTTTCCCGTCATGGCGTCTTGAAGTGCGTGGAGGGGCTTGACAGGGGTGAGGGCACGCCGACAGTGTTGCCAGCGTGTTAGCGGGTCAGCATAGATGTGACAAATATTTATAGGTGACAAAATACAAATTGTATTTACCAAAATATTTGAAAAGATGAATACTTAAGTAGCTTTACTTGCTATAGGTACTATTATATTGATATTGCAAAATAAAAATGGTACTCCTATTTAGCAATCATCTGACTTTTTTACCCGACTGCGGCGAACACAAAAAAGGAGGGTTATGTGTTTGACTTGTCTGTATGTTTGTCCGTCCCTATGTTCCATCGTAACTACTAAACGGCTAAACCTATTTTGATGAATGATTTGCTGATGAACTGATATGTCATTAGATTCGTCTTTATTGCGCGAGTATCACTGGGTATATTAAAGGGGTTTGAAGATTTTGGCCCTAACATCAGCAACCATTTTGTTTTTTTTTTTTCAAAATACGGTGCACAATAAATGTCATATATTTGGATAGGGGACACTTATACAAACATAAAACGTCATTAACATAACATCATAAAGCGTCACGTTTCTGAGATATTCAAAGATAAAAATAACAATTGTTAAAACTATGGTATTTATTTATTTTGTAGTTAATTCATGTCGATTAAGTTATTTACTGTTAATCTGAACCAGGCAGAGAAAGAAAACAAAGATTATAATACTAATCATTTATTTTGTTCATTAAAATCTTTTTTAATACAATCGGCACATAAGAATATGAGAAAAATGTGTCGAATTACAATGATAGTTTTGTAGGTAAACATGAAATACCTAGTGGATAAAACATAAGCTTTATTAATCATATTCGGTATAAATAATATCATCCAAGAAGGCAGCGGGAGGCTGAATAGGATATTCTTGATGTCGCGCCCATGCCATGTACCATATAATACACATAACATGGGAGCAACATCCAAGTGTTTGTTTTCCTACAATGCAATTACAGTAGTAGCCAACTATTTTATTCCTGCCTTGCAAAGTATTATCGAGCAAGATGTAGACAAAATAAATTCGATTGTTTTGGTGTCTTGAGTGGATTCGAGCTCTTAAAAGCCAAGGATCAGAAACGACAATGTTGTATTGACTCAAGTCATAATCGATGGCAACGTCTTCGCACAATTCAATAAAAAATATGCCGTCTTCTTTAATATGTTCCCCATAGTAACTACGAGCTTGGGCGACTTGGTACGGTCCCAATGCTATCACTAACAACTGATCATACTTACGTTAGATTTGGGATTTGTTTGAATTCTCCTCCGGCATCCATAGCCCGAAAATTGGCTCTACGGAAGTTTAAATTATTTTGAATCACAAACTCACTTAAGTGGTTTGGGGCATCATGTTTTAAATAGATTTCATTTATAAATTGATCAACGAGCTGATGATCTGTCAGTCGGTTCCCGAACGCATTTATTAGAGCACAAGCAATTCTTACTTCTTCGTATAAGTGTGGTGCCGCGATGTTGAAAAACTGCGATCTAAGTTGCCTGAACTGATTTTTTAATCGACCATTAATAGTTTCCACTACCCAACGGCATAAAGTTACTTTTCTAGATTCGTTTGCCTGTTTGGTAGTTAGCTGACGTTCATTTTCATCTTTCGTTTGTGGCATATAAGCTTCGTATCGACACGAACTTATATCTTCCATCACATCCGGGAATCCTCGATCTAGAATGAATACATCTCCTTTCTCAAAGAACCAATGATAAGGATTGTCTTCGTTTTCTCTTATCAATTCTGCCATGAAAATAATATCCATGGAATTCTTAAAAGCCTTTCGCGCATATTGTTTCTGTACGAAAAGGCACAATCAGGTCCGTATATATGATCAAAGCCCAAATGGTTGGGAACGAATTCTGTCATCAAACACTTGCGAATGTTTTTCATTACACTACTTAATTGTTGCGGAGTCATACGAAACACACTAGAAAGTCTTTCGTTAGAATCACCAGTATGCAACTTACACATGACCGTTACAAGGGCTGTTTTAGGTTTTATAAAAGATGTCGAGATTGAAGGTGTCTCTTGCAGAATATTAAAAAAATATATCTTTATTGTATCCAATAAAATAATAAAAGACGCTGTCGTCAATAGTATCTAATCTTTCAAAATTCAAAAATGACAAGTGTTTGTGTTGCAACATTTTTAACATTTCTGACATTTGTGCGCTATTAAAAAGCTCTTGTCTAGGACGACAATGTGTTGGGAAATCATTCCACCGTGCTTCAGGCCCAGCATGGACTTCACAAACACGAGTTCCACGTGGGATGTATATAATATTATATTTAGACAGAACATTTCGTCTTATATTATAATGAATCCTATGCTGATTCTGTCTTCGGTGGCATCCTGCTTTAATACAATTTGAGGCACTATACGTGACTCGTGTGAAATCAGGTACTGGAAATTCATGTACATTTACTGGTGGTATTACTTCTACCAAAGGAGCAACTTGAGCCTCAGCATCAATTTCCAGGGAGATATTGGTGTGTGAGGCTCCTCGGGACTGTTTTCAAGTGGATCAAAAGGTAGATCTTCTTGTTCTCTTTGCTCAGATGTGGGCATATAAACGTCACTAATTGCATCTTCTTGACTTGCCAAATCGTCTGCCTCTTGTTCTTGAGCTACCCTTTGCGCGATAACAAAATGGTCAGCGCGTTGCAGACAAGGTCGGCAAATTCGGACTATCGCCAAAATCTTTTGTAAAAAAAAATGATTTCAAATACTCATTGAAATAAAAACAAACAGCCAATAAATAACAATAGGAATATTACTATAGTGCCAGTATTAACCATTGGGCCATGAATAAAAATAAACAGCTAATAAATAACAATGGGAGTAATACTATTATGCCCGTATTAACCATTGGGCCATAAATCATTGTTATCAGTCTCTCTCGCTCGCATTCATGGGGCTTATGGAGACGTATAATGTTCTCGCGGGCAGATAATCATGCAAAAGACATACATAATGAATATTATTACGATGACATTGAAAACCACCGAAATAGTTCTTTACTTGGTGAAAACTACCGGCTGTCCTTTTTCTTTCAATATACTAACACGATAAGTATTAACATTTCTATGCAGGCAGCCAATATTAAGTACACTATATTGTTTATGTTTCGCATGTTATCTTTGTGAATATGTAGATATTGTTTATAAAATACCACGAGACTTAATTATTAAGACATAGAAATACTACAAAACGAAGTAGCACGCCATATAAACTAATATGTTTACAAGTCTCATGGTATTTTAGAAAGAATATACATACTCATACTAACAAATACACTTAAGCACAACATACATTATTGACTCTATAACTGTCAAACGTACTAACCTGGCGGTCCTGAAATAGGTGGCGTGCATAGTTTATGATGCTTGGATGACCGGCTATAAAGTCTTCAGTCAGCAAGCAAGACTGTACAGGACGTGAAGATCTTCGCCGTGGGCCGGGCACAGTGCTTTTCCCACAAAAAAAGCATGTTCTGGCGCCAATATGGCTTGACATGAAATACAACAGTAACAATGATCACGAACACAAAACAGTAACAACATTAATTAAGAACAACTCAACAAAATAGTATCAAATCTATTGCAATTTACTACATAGACAGGAAAACGCGTGCACACAATGGACGTCAAAGTGGCAAACGGAAGAGTGAAGGTGACGCAACGGACGGGTGGGTCGTCGCGGGGTGTCCTCATTCTGCGGGGGTATACTTTTGTCTCTTTCTCTCATAACTAAAATATTACCTACACATGATGCAATTATGTTTTCATAGTTCAATATGCTTACCTGAAGGGAAAAAAAACAAAAAATCCTGTTTCTTCAAGGTTCAGTTTTTTACTTATATTTCAGTGAATAACTCCAAAACCTGACGTTTTAGGATATTATGTTTCATTAATTTTTTTGTTTGTATAAGTGTCTTCTATCTAAATACAGGAAAAGTTTTTAACCAGTGCGCAAATTTTTTTTGGTGGTTCAATATCAGTAACAGAACACATTTCCATTATTTATTCAATACTTTTTTTTTATTTTTTATCCTACTTTAAATCAGCAAAATATGGACACAATCTATTCGTAATAATATCAATGGGCGCGCGCGGCGGCCGGCGCAAGCGGCGGTGTGGCCGACAGTTCGCTCATCGCACGCGCTGTCGTGTGACGTCGCGTCTAATCGATTCCCCGCGCAAGCGCCGCGCCGCCGCGCCGCACGTGTGCCGTGCTACCGGTCACGATGTCGGACTTCAGTAACCGCGAGTTTTACGAGATGGTGCGAGTGTATGTACTGAGTGATGAAAGTTTGCGAGCAGCTCGCTGAATATATGCAACGGAGAGCATACCTCGAATGCGAGCCCATGGAATCCTTAACCCCGCGGTCCCTAATGAAAGGACCATTTTAGCGGCCACTCAAAGGCTGCTGCTTGATCACGTACAGTTCAGAACCCCGAATCATGCACGAGGGTCTGGCAGACCCCGACTGGCGATCGAAATCGAAGAAGCCATCCTAAGCCCATTAAAGTATGAAGGAAAAATTGGAATTACTCTTCAAATAACTTCAGGTCACGGCCTAAACATAAAAAAGTCTAGTTCGAACCTGATAAAATTAGCGATCAGTACATTGTAACCCACGTAAATACCTACGCCAGCGAATCGAGCGAGCGCACAGCTGATAGGTAGGTACTTTCGCGCGTTTCGCTACGCCGCGCGCCGCCGCGGCCGGGTAGCCATACAACCACTTCTAAAGTAAACATCTTTCGTTAACGATATTTTTTGTTTTTTATACTAAGACGTATCAAAATAAAAAATATATATGTTTAATAAAACTCGTTTAAGTTTAATTTGTCAAAATTTGCGCAGTGGATAAAAACTTTTCCTGTATATATCTTTCGTTGTGCACCGCGATTTTGAAAAAAAATCAAAATGGCGGCCGACGTTAGGGCCACCCTCCATACAAAAATCTTCAAACCCCTTATAACAAAATCAAAAAGGGGGATTGCTGATCTATGAATGCAATGCATAATAAACACTCAAATGTACCTACTAACGATGGTATAATTTCTGATTTAATGAAGAGTACTAAAAGTTTTTACAATAAAAAAAACCGGCCAAAGGTTCCGTTATTTCCTCTTGAGGTACCGAACCCTAAAAATGCCATAAAACTACAAACTAACTATTTTCAGACTTTTTCCTTTACTTGTAAGTCGCATAAATCGCCGTATTTTTTTATTGCGTTGACTTAGAAGCTTGATTTTTTAAGAGCTCCAAGGAACCGTCGTCTTACGTATTTGATATTAATTTCAACTTGATACCTCCTGCGTTCCTGAGAAAAATGGTCATGACAAACTGACAGACAGACGACGGACAACGAAGTGATCCTTTATGGATTCCGCTTTTTCCTTTTTAGGTACGAAACCCTAAAAAATAACCGACTTCCTAAAATATCACTTTTTTCGGAAAGTCAGGTGTTTTTTTTTTGTATGCAAGTTTTTTTTTCAACTTTTTAGTTGTGGTACCTACTCCACACAAATTCGTATACCAATACCTGTTACCTAAATATAGCAACAGGAAGTTAATATAACATCACCAAAATACACTAAGTGGAAAAAATACGTACTTAATAATGAAGCTAACTCAAAAACTACTGATCAGAATTTTACCAAAATATGGAATGACCTCAGAAATATAAACTTGAAACACAATTTTAATGAAAATATTGATGACAAACGTATATAACAAAAAATACATATCGGCTTAGTTATATATTGTTGATTCATTCGGCATGAGGTGGTTAATTTGTTGAAAAGTAAATCCCACCAAAAACATTTCATGTAAAATGTTGCCAAGACGACCACATTAGGTTTGCCCTGTGAAAAAGATATCAGATCTCATGTAGAGCCAAGCTTCTGAATCTACACGGCCAACATTTTACATGAAATGTTTTTGGTGGGATTTCAGTTCTTTTTGTAAGTTGCTAGGCAGTCTTTTTTGTGTTTATTTTCTTCTTTTTTTGGGGTGTATTTCTTGCACATCACCAGTGCCGGTTTTCATAGCCCATTCTCTGTCTTTGCCTTTTTCTTTGATGGTTTACTGATTACCATGCGATAAATCAGGGCGATATTTCGCTCTTTAGCGATTATATTCAACTACTAGCTTTCGCCCGCGGCTTCGCCCGCGTGTATGTCGAAAATAAAACAGCTTCTCTATCAGCAGCATTCCCCCAAAACATTATACCATATCTTAATTGGAACCAACGTAAGCGTGGTAAGCAGATAGGAGTGTGGTTTGGTTTGGTTTGGGTTTGGTTTTGTACTACTTGTTCAATATACCTACGTGTCCATCCATTTCATGTCTAAGTCTATTTGTAAGAAATTTTGTATTGTTTATTTTTTCTACGTTTTTTTCTAAAATAATAATTGATGGGTACCAACTTTTTAGTTATTCAAGGTACGCAGTAAAATTCTCCCGAAAACTATGAACCCCTTTTTCAGATTTTCAAAAATTCTATTTTTTTTTTCTCTCAAAAATATGAGCTCTGAGTTTCGAGTTAAGGCTTCTACATACCAGCGCGACTTGTCGCGCGACGCGACACGGCACAAAGGCCCCGCGTGTCGTGGGATGAGCGGTGCCTTTGTGTGGTGTCGCGTCGCGCGACAAGTCGCCCCGGTATGTAGAAGCCTTTAATTGGACCGCGCGTTAAGATTCTTAAATACAAACTATAACACTCTCTAAAATCCTTTTGAGGGGTAGTTTTGAAAAACGCAAAAGTTATGACAAACTTTGTTATTTAAGACTGCCTCGTTAGTCTAGTGGTCACAGGCGCGACTGCTGAGCATGAGGGGTGGGTTTGATTCCCAGGTAGGGCAAAGTGTTATTTGATTTTCCGTTAGGAATTTCTCAGTAGCAGCCCGAAGTCTGGATTTATGCCCGGTTGATGGCAATAGGCTCGCCCCCTATTACATGGGACTTAAACAAAACTGTCGAAATGTGGGTGTACTAAAGGTACACCTCTACCTAACCCTTTGGGGATTGCAGGCGTGATGTTATGTAAATAAGTACTCGGGCCAAATTTCAAGTTTATATATCAAAAGAAATAAGATTCTGTTCATACAAACTATATCGCCCCTTTTTACGCACTCAAAGGGGTAAATTGTTGAAACATCAACAACAATATTTATATCAATTCTCAAGTTAATCAAGCCAAGCAGTAAAATCCTCCCTTCTAAATTGACTATCCCTTTTCACCCCATTATTAGGGGCAGATTTTCAAAAAAACCTGATACAAGTTATTCTTTATTTTTTGTTTTCAGTATAAATCCTGAGTTTCAAGTTATTCGGACCGCGCGTTAAAATTATTCCATAAAAATTTTGATATCCCCCAATCCCCCTTTAGGGGGTAGTTTAAAAAAACAATAAATGACAAACTTATTTTACTTAGGTTAGTATTCGTGCCAAGTTTCAGGTTTATTAACTCAAGGAATAACATTTATTCCCCTTTTTCACCCCTTAAATGTCGAATTTCGAAGAGTCCTTTCTTAGCGGATGCCTGCCTATAGTTTCCAACCATAAGCCGAAATATTAGTGATTTTAACTTAAAAAGACCTTTCATTAAAAATTAAATTTTACCCCTTAAGGGTTGAAATTCTAATAACACCGTTGTGTTAGCTTCCAGTTCCAACCATAAGCCTAGATAATAAATTATGTGTTATTACTTCGAAAATTAAGGACTTTGATACACGACTTAATCCCCCTTTTTAACCGTTCGGGGTAGAATTATCAAAAACGCTGAGACACGTATAAATTAATTTTCAATCGTCAGCCTATACACCAAATTTGAAGATCCTAACTTCAAAACTGACGGACTTTCATTTAAACTTCCATCCCCTATTTTACCCTCTTAGGGGTGGAATTTCGAAAAACCCTTTCTTAGTGGATACCTACTCTTTACAAAGAACACACCCTCCAAATTTCATGTCTCTAGGACCAGCGGTTTAGGCTGTGCGTTGATATATCAGTCAGTCAGTCAGTCAGGATTTTGAATTTTATATATATAGATAGCTGACTGTTGTGCTTTAATACTAGCAAAGTCTATATATTTCGGCTTTTTAGCACTTCAGGAAGTACCCTAACATTTTGAAGTCTCATACAAACTTCCACCCCCCCCCCCCATTTTAGGGGATGGGGGGCAAAAGTTGCCAAAATGAATTCATGTCATAGTCACATACTATGACATGAATTCATTTTGGTAAGGTATAGAAGCAAGCAGTAAATACCTTAGCTACTTGGATCAGTTATGCAACAAGTTTAAAGAAACGTCACATTGTGACATCATACAAGTTCAATTGCAGCAAGAATTCTCAGAACTCGAGTACTATAACCACCTGATTCCAGCAAATGCAAGATCAGTATTACGACTTGTTCGAATCAATGGACAGCTCTTAGCAAAATAAACAATTATGCATTTTTCTGCTGTAGTCAGTGTCAATTAAGAATTCTATGCGACGATAATGTGTCGTCGGGGCAATTAGTAAAGGCAGGCATATTGGGAGTCGAACACGACTGTCTAATTAAAACCAAAAGTTTTACCGTTTACTCACACAACGAAGATTTTAGCACTTTAGACATAAAACCATCTTTCAAGCTGCCTGAGATAGAACCAATCAATCATATCATAGACGTAGGCATTCCAACTCCACTGATACAAAACTATACACTCATCTCGAGCAACAAGGAGCTTGATGAAATTAAGAAGCAACTCCGCATTCTCAAAGCAAGTGAGAATTTGCCACATCAAGTTTCATATCACGACATCCATCACTACACAGCATTTTATGTGGTGATCGGAGTTGCGTTGGTGGTTGTAGCAGTCTTCATATTACGACGGCTGCGTAACAGGCGAACCGCCACTCTCGCGGTGGCAAGGGTCGCATTGGAGAGTCTACAGCCGGCGCAACACGCGACACCTGCACGGGCAGAGGCCGGGGCCTCTATCTCATCATCCACGGTTCAATATAGTGTTAGTGCGCGTAATCAGTGTGAGATTCCGTGTGTATCAGATTACAGTGAAATTCCAAAAGTGCATAAGTTAGACAAGTGTACAGTGCCCATGTCTCGTAAAACGGAGTTCAAGTAGAGACTTTAAACATAGCATAAGGACCAATTGGCATCATCTTGTTACTCATCTTTTCATGTTCATCTCATATTCATCTTCCCGCTCGGGAGCATGTACGGTACAACCGCACATTCTGCAATTCAGCAGTTTACGCCACACATTCATTTCAACTCATAATACAGCTCAGTTCGCGTTGGGCTATCAAGTCAGCCAGGCGTTCTCGTTACAGCCAACAAGGGCTGCGTCACTCACTTCAATTCCACACCATCAGTCCATTCAGCTCATTTTACCTTTAAGTACCTTTGAGACAATACAGTAGTGTTTTAGTACTTACCTTCTTTTATTCCATTCATCCCTCATCTAAAAGTAATGTATGATCTAGCAAGGGACCATACATTCTTTTTGGTCATTCAACACTGCACACTTTTAGCCACTGGCTTCCCGCACACTGTCCACGCGCGCGAACTGGACTATATAGCGTGCGAATGTTCACAAGAATGTTCACGGCTCGAAAAGCCAAAAAGAATGTATGGTCCCTTGCTAGATCATACATTACTTTTAGATGAAACACCCTTCTTGGGTATCGACGTGTCAATGTCATTGACAGATGATTATAATGAGTATGTAAAAGTAACAGTTTATCCGGCTTTCATTGCTGGTGATGCAATGAAAGCCGGATAAACTGATAAAAGATGCCTTATAATGTTTGTTTAATAAACAGGGTTTGAGTTTAGGAGTATGTAAGGAGCGTCACAGGTGGCGTTCTATAGTTTCTGCCTACCAAATGGGAAGAAGGCGTGAGTTTATGAATGTGTGTAATCAGTTTATAACAGGTGTAGGTACCCAATTCTCATTATGCTACCAAGAAAGACCTAAGAGAGGTTATATTACAAATAGATAAGGTTTATCCACAAAAAAAGGATTATTATTTCACTAGCTTTTAGCAATTCGGGTTGTACTCTGCTTGTTGTTTGGCGGCAAAAACCTCTTAACACACTACTAAATTTCTCTATTAATATAATTCGAACGACACGTGGCGCCATCTATTATCATAAGAACGTTATTGTTGTTTTCCTCGGGAACAATACTTTTTTTCGGGATGAAAGGTATCCTATGTCCGTTTCTGTACACCTGTCAACATATATATAGGTATGCAAAATATCAGGATGATCGGTTCAGTAGTTTAGGCGTGAAAAGGTAACAAACAAACAAACGAACTTACTTTCGCATTTATAATATTAGTTAGGATAGGATTAGTGTGCACTTGTACCTGCATAATTAATTTGACAATTTCACTGATTCACTGGTCATGAAAAATCAAGCACATTTTATGAATCATGGTTCAGACATAAAAAAGTGTTTCTAGATAATTTAAAAAACTACAAACTACATGTACTTGTGCACTTGGTCATAAGTTCCCACACCCCCACGCGCTTATAAACCCGCACTTACGAACACCAAACACTCACACACGCAGTACACAAACAACAAACACTCACACATACATCACGTCTCACTTAAAACATTCTCTTTTTTACTATGATTTTATACTTATTTTTTTTATAACCATTTTTTTTTCTTTTTCTTTTTTCGTATTTGTAACCAATTACAGTATTAAATTAATTCGTATTATTCTAGTTAACAAGATTGATAATAATGTATGTAATGTAACTAATGACTTGATTTAGGAGTCAACACGTAGCATTCTTTTTAAGATTTTTATCGAGGGAGGCAAACTGTCTCTCCTTAACACAGGTTGCTTTGCTACCTAGCTAGGAGAACAGTAGTTCACCCCTACAGATATTTGTTAGTTTTACTACTACGCTTACTTAATTATTAAGCTCTATTATGTACGTACTACAAATACCTTTTATTCAATAAATAAATATTTGATTTGATTTGATTTTGAAGTTCAAATAAATTCAAAATAAACAAGAGCATGTTGCATTATTTTTAATTAAATGTAGTAAGTACTTCCCTATTTACCTAGTTTGCCACAAAGTCCGTAAGGTTTAGTAAAATGTTTGAATATATTATATTGATATAAAATATTATGATTACAAAATCTTTGTTTCTGGAGCAATGTCATAATCTAATATTTGTAATTAATGTAACAATTAAAATATTTAACTTCCAGCTCATCACAATGTCACCGGTGACGCTAGAAGGAGACACACTCGGCAAAAAGCGCCAACACTACAACAAGCTTGTCGAAGATGCGATTGCTAACAAACATTATGAATTATGTAACATTAGTGGCGATGACAGCGACATAGACAACCTTCTGAAAATAGACATCGCCAGCAAAAACAGAAATGTAGACTACATCATCGAAGTAATGAAATCTAACGACATGCTTTATGCGGCGACAGCTATTAAAAAATCCACGTGGCTGATCACCGAACAGCAGTACGCAAACATCATCAACCCAGAGTACCTACACACACAATTATTACCTAGCATGAACACCAAAACATTTAACAAACTCATGCTTCACATTAGACTCAATCTGAAAGACGAAAGCCGAGTCGAAGCCTTTTATGAATACCTGGAAAAAACGGACAGTGCTTGCAAATGGTTGCAAAACTGTTCCATTCCTTTCATAGAAAATGTTATGAAAACTGGACGCCGCATACCACTATCCCTTTTTAAACGTTTGTGCAGAAGATCTGCTAATTTTCTTACGTACTATACAAGGGTCGAATTACGCAGCAAAAAAGTTGTGAAAAAAGAAATTTTATTTTTATTAAAGTCCCACACTGAAGACGTATTAGCCGTACTGGAAGATAAAATATACGATTATTTTCCTGAATTGGGGAAAAAGAAAACAGAGGTACTTATGAAAACGTGCCCGCAAAGAATATTAGACGATTTTGATAAATACGCTGACGTCGTTGACCTGTCCGTAGTAGCAAAATATTTAAAAAAGAAAAAGACCAAAGCTTTTCTTTATAAACATGCAGAAAGATTGCGACCCCGTTTATATGATCATAATACATTAAGACATTTCGTTAAAAACATGCCAACAGAAGAGAGATTTGAATTCGTTAAGAAAACATTTATCGATAAAACTGAGATAGCATTGCTATTTTCAGAAGAAGAAAGACGGATTATCGAATCCAATATAACACCTTACCAGTGGTATGAGTTCGCCCCATTTTATGTTGCCTTGCAAGAAATAAAAAAGATTATACGTAAAGAGGTTTCACCTTCCGAACGATGTGCCTTGCTCTCGGTTTTGATCACTTGCACACGAAAAAACCTAGTTTGTATTAAAGCATTGCTTCAATTTTACTATGAAAATCACATAAACGAACCGTTAAAATTCAAGATTCAGTTCGTCAATAATCTGCTTTCTCAAATATCTACTCACAAGTTCGGCGTAGAAACTTGGAACATTTTGGATCAGTTGTTCCACAGCATGGAAGTGTACACTGAATCAGAAAACAACGTACAATTGTGTCTCGAATCTATAGCTCTATATAAAGTTTTGCGAGATGAACCGGTCGAGGAAATCATAGAACAACAGATGACATGGAATTCTTTTAAAAAAATTCAGATAAGACTACACCAAGAACAGAATAACAAAATGTCCAAAATGTTTACTTATCTCCTTAATTCCGTATTCAAGAAGGTTCAAAGTGAAAACATTGCAACACAATCAGGTTTCAGAACGGCTGTTCTTCAATTAAAGAATGCTTTGACTTTGTTAAGAGATTGGGAAAAGGATATCAGTAAGTTCCCATTCATACTTGAGAAAATTCAGGAGCTAACTAAGATTAAACGAGACAACATGTGGAAAACAGACATGTCCTGTTTGTACAAAATGAAGAAATCGTGGCGAAAGCACATGTTTGAGGACTCGTTGTCACTGTATCTGAGCAAGGAATCGTGCCTGAACGCGCTGAAGCACAAGCCGCAGCTGCTCACGTGCCACGACAAAGAAATAGACCAGTTACGAACTAACGACGCTGTCTCGCTGCGACGTCTGCTCACTAAGCTGCGCGTCTACTGGCCGCACTCACTCGCCCAGCACTGGATCGACGCCTACTTACTAAATCTGAACAAACCTACTGGACAAAAAGCCGTTATTAGGGGTCTTTTCACGCTTCTTCCACAAAAACAAATAACAGACATGGCAAAAAGTCATGTCCCCGAGTATTTCAAGATAAATCGGAGGGAAACAGACGAAGCAGAAATTAGCATAAAGAAAAATATTGCAAAACATTTGCACCTAGCCAGACCACTGATTTCTTTAGATACGGTTTTGTGGTTCGCTAAAGGAGATTACTTACAACATGCAGTCCCTTCACTAAATGCAATTTTGTACAATATGAGTGAAGTCGACAGTCGTGAGCATTTGCCGAAATTGTTGGATGCACCAGTCTCCTTACAAAAGTTCGGACTTCGTCTAGTATATTTAAAACTTAAATCCGATGATCTAATATCAACATATTCAGAAGTTTGGAACAAAACAAACAATTATTCAATCGAAAACATTCTTTTCGAACTCACTTACGAACGCATGTGCAAGGTGCAAAACCCAACTGTTGAAAAAGAACTGTGGGAATTATTAAGCATATTTATAAAAAAAGTAGTCTCAGGTATATCAGGTCATGTTGCACGTGCTCCCATTAGTGTACGAGCAGAATATTACATGAAATGTTACGTGCATATACATACATGGCCGCGTAATCAATCTTTTGAAAGATTTTTCGATGATTTATTAAAATATGCACCAAAAATAATGGATTTACTCGATACAGACTTCGTAGCCGATGAATTGCTATCACCAGCAGCATCCAAATTTAGTTTGTATGATAGTCAATATATAGAGATTTTTGCATGTTACGTATTGTGCGGTGAAAGCGAGGAAGATCAGCTTCAGAGATTCAGAAGAGTGTTAGATCCAGCAATGGATACAGCTTTTCAGTTGTGGGATAATACGCGTTCAGGCCAGTATTACGTTAGAGAAAATTTTAAGAAATTTTTAGTATCTTTGGTTTGGTATTTCAGAATATATATTACTTTTAATAAACTACCTATGCCTTCGAAACTATTTGTAGAAATAAAAACTAAAATAGAAAATGGATTGCTCGTGTCGAAAAACTACGTATTGTGTACTAGTTTCAAACTTATAGCAGAATACGTTAAATTATTGGACGAAGAGGGATGTATGTCTAGTGCACTTGAGCTTTTCAAGATTCCTGAATCGCAGTTTCGAAATGGGCAAATGACAATTGCCATGAAAAATTTATGGAAACATATTCATTTTAAAATATCTCCTTCGTTAGGTCCAATAATAGTACACTGTTTAAAAGAAGACACAGAGCTATATAGTCCCACAGTACATTGTCTGTTTGCTGAAGCTTTCCAAAACATGTTCCAAATGTTAAATTTTCAAAATAACGATTTGTTTGTACTAGAAACCCTAAAATACATGCTGAATGATTTTATTCCTAGTTATCTAGTAGTTTCCAAGGTAATTCCGAAACACTGCAATGATGAGTTAAAATGTATTCAATCAGAAATACGTAAGAAACTTAGATCACATCCATCTACAACCGTGCAGGTAGATTTCTTTAGTGATTTTCGAGATATTAAGCAATATAATAAAATCTGTAAGAAAAGTTATCTCAGGGGTGTGTGTTCGAACACACAGTGAACTGAAAGTAATGGCACACGAAAATAAAGTAGGCTGAAGTCCTTCAAATAATTACCTACGGTGCTCGGTAGATAAACACGCACTGGGGGTGCCCACTGTCTCTGTAATTACGTATTTGATAATGCTTTATTAAATTGTCATATTATCTTTCATATTTCTACTTTTTTCTTTTGTTTAATTTTTTTTCTTATTCCTTTAAATTTATGATTTTTTTGTTAAAATATTGCTGCAAACTTTTAAGCTTGAATTTTAATTATTTCTATTTGGGTTTTCTTTCTACTTCCTATGGATTGTTAATAAAGGGAGAATGGACTAAAAATCTATATAAAATAAAAATGATCTGCTGTTCTCCGGTAAGCGCATCTCTTAAGAGGAGTTAGACCGATTTGGCTATTTTTTGTTTCAAATTGTTCGTAAAAGAAGACACAGACTCTATAGTCTCAAAATACATTGTCTGTTTGCTGAAGCTTTCGAAAAACTGTTCCTAATATTTAATTTTCAAAATTACAATGTGTATTAAACAATGTGCGATCTTATCGCTAAAAGCGTTCTTTCAACTACTGCGAATGCGTTTGCTGTTGATTCGACTGCGATACTTTTTATATCGTTAGTACGATAAACCCCGAACTCGATGCGGGCGAAGCCATCGGGCAAAACTAGAATTGCATATTTTAATCGGCCATATCACGGGTTTTCACTGTGGCGTAGTAATTAATAGTTTGTGTTGTTTTTCTGGTAGATTTAAGTACTAACACTAGTTTGTAAGTCGTGTGTATACTAATCAAATGGACTATTTTATTTTCTATGGGTCTGAAATAAAAGTTTTTTTTTTAATGAACAATGTGTAACTGAATTAATGCACATTATGTAAGTAGTTTGTTCTGAATCATTAACTGAATCGATTTCTGTAATTTTTTATATACTTAGTTAACTTTTATCCCAAAAATAATTAAAACTAGGTACGTAAATTACAATCAAAACGAACCAAAATGGACCAAGTACCTACAATAATACCAAAATAAATCAAGTAAGCACCTCCAAATTCTTAGGCTTAACCATAGACCAATGATTGGATTGGAAAGCACACACAGTAGAATTGGCAAAGCGACTCAGCAAATCGACGTATGCCTTTTATAAGCTCGCTCCAGTCATAGGAACGGACGCTATTGTTACAACATACCATGGAATGGTGGGTTCGATATTAAGACAGAGTTATGTTTTGGGGAACTCTGCCAATAAAGAACTAATATTTAAATTCCAAAAAAGTGTATTAGAGTAATGTTCGGTTTGAAATGCACAGACACTTGTAAACCATTTTTTATTCAGTATAAAATACTGACACCTACGTTTAGTGTATTATATATGCTGACACTGCCCTCTCAGTACAAATTTGATGTTGCGGTATTTGTGAAAACCCACGGAAAATTGTTTCCCAAGCTATCTGACTCAAATAACCGGAGTCGACGACACGTCAATACGTCATGTGCAAAGCAGTCTAAGACAGCTCTGATGCATAAAAGTGTTTTCTGCATGTCAGCAATTATAAATAATCACATAGGTACGAGAATCAATCAAAATCTTTAATGTTACTTAATTTGTTTAAAAGGCATTGAAAAAACTTTCTCGTACGTAAATCGTATTACAATATCTCGTAGTTTTATCGAAAAAATTCTGTGGGACCTAAGTGTCGATGTTGTTGCAATTTTAATTGGTAATAATTAAAATGTAATTGGTTATTTGACTTTTTGATAAAATAAATTATTTATTTTCTTTATTTTACTTGTGTAAAGTGGTACTTATTATTGTAGCCAGTGACATTTGATGTACTTAATATTAAGACAAATCTTCTATTTTATTGTGATTTCAAATGATTTGACATTAATTTGTAAAATGGATTTATAATAATATTATAAGTTAGTTAAAATGATATTAATTGATCAAGATTTGCATGCCCATGTGACGGCAGAACGTGGAAAACTAACTTTGTTCAGATTATAGAGTAGTTTTAAATAAGTTGGTTCTTCTAACTAAAATAAGCTACAAAAATGCCCTGAGTTCATTTATTGAAAATGAAATCGCCAGTAAATGTAGAAAACCAATATTCGTTTGGTAGATACAGTCAGCAATGATTCAGATTTTTATATCTTAATCATTTTCCTTTATATTCCGTATATATCTTAGTAAAATAAGTACCTATAGGTATTAATGTAAAATTAATTTGCATGCCCTAAATAGGCAAAATATGAACTGTACATATACCACCAACTCTTACAACTGGTAACACCTATATTTTCTGCAAATAAATGATTCTTATTTGATCTTTGAGCCCTTGTATCAAGCGAACATTGAGTTTTTTTTTTTATCTTACCACAATATAATGTTGGTACAAATATCTAGTTTTTGTAAAACACCCAACAATATTGGCTTATGTTTTAGTTTTAATAGTCTCATGTAAGTGAATTATTGTATTCTTATGAGAATAAACTTATCTCAAACCTCAACAAAAATAAGTGTGGAAAGTCCTTACCTATTTACCTACTTTCCCACAAAGTCCCAGTACCTATGTTTTAGTAAAAACTTTGAATATTTCGATCTAATGATGATCACAAAATCGTTGTTTCTAGACCAATATCATAATTTAATATTCGTAATGATTGTAACAATTCAAATATTTAACTTCCAGATCATCACAATGCCGCCGGTGACGCTAGAAGGAGACACTCTCGGCAAAAAGCGCCAACACTACAACAAACTTGTCGAAGATGCGATTGCTAACAAACATTATGAATTATGTAACATTAGTGGCGATGATAGCGACATCGACAACCTTCTGAAAATAGACATCGCCAGTAAAAACAGAAATGTAGACTATATCATCGATGTAATGAAATCGAAAGACATGCTGTATGCGGCGACAGCTATTAAAAAATCCACGTGGCTGATCACCGAGCAGCAGTACGCAGACATCATCAACCCAGCGTACCTACACACACAACTATTACCTAGCATGAACACCAACACATTTAACAAACTCATGCTTCACATTAGACTCAATCTGAAAGACGAAATTCGAGTCGAGGCCTTTTATGAATACCTGAAAGAAACCGACAGTGCTTGGAAATGGTTGCAAAACTGTTCCATTCCTTTCATAGAAAATGTTATGAAAACCGAACGCCGCATACCACTATCTCTTTTTAAACGTTTGTGCAGAAGATCTGCTCATTTTCTTGCGTACTATACAAGGGTCGAATTATGCAGCATAAACATTATGAAGAACGAAATTTTATTTTTATTGAAGTCCAATACTGTAGACGTATTAACCGTACTGGAAGACAAAGCATATGATTACTTTCCTAAATTGGGAAAAAAGAAAACAGAGGTAGTTATGAAAACGTGCCCGCAAAAAATATTAGACGATTTTGATAAATACGCTGACATAATTGACCTGTCCGTAGTAGCAAAATATTTAAAGAAGGAAAACACCGAAGCTTTTCTTTTTAAACACGTAAAAATATTGGGACCCCATTTATATGATCATAATACATTAAGACATTTCGTTAAAAACATGCTAAAAGAAGAGAAATTTGAATTCGTAAAGAAAACATTTATAGATAAACCTGAGATGACATTACTATTTTCAAAAGAAGAAAGACGGATTATCGAATCCAATATAAAACCTTACCAGTGGTACGAGTTCGCCCCATTTGATGTTGCCTTGCAAGAAATAAAAAAGCTTATACGTAAAGAGGTATCACCTTCTGAACGATGTGCCATGCTCTCGGTTTTGACCACTTGCACACGAAGAAACCTAATGTATATTAAAGCATTGCTTGATTTTTTCAATGAAAAACACCTAAATGAACCATTGAAATTCAAGATTCAGTTCGTCAATAATCTGCTTTCACAAATATCTATTCACAGGATCGGTGTAGAAACTTGGAACGTTTTAGATCAGTTGTTCCGCAGCATCGAAGTGTACACTGAATCAGAAAACAACGTACAACTGTGTCTCGAATATATTACTCTATATAAAGTTTTGCGAGATGAACCGGTCGAGGAAATCATAGAACAACAGATGACATGGAATTCTTTTAAAAAATTTCGGAGAAGTCTGAATCTAGAACAAAATGACAAAATTTTCACTTATCTCCTGAATCCCGTATTAAAGAAGGTTCAAAGTAAAAACAACAACAGAATCAGGTTTCAGAAAGACTGTACTTCAATTAAAGAATGTCTTGACTTTGTTAAGAGATTGGGAACAAGATATCGGTAAGTTCCCATTCATACTTGAGAAAATTCAGGAGCTAATTAAGATTAAACGAGAATACATGTGGAAAACAGACATGTCCTGTTTGTACAACATGAAGAAATCGTGGCGAAAGCACATGTTTGAGGAGTCGTTGTCACTGTGTCTGAGCGAGGAATCGTGCCTAAACGCGCTGAAGCACAAGCCGCAGCTACTGACGCGGCACGACAAAGAAATAGACACGTTGCGAACTAACGACGCTGTCTCACTGCGACGTCTGCTCGCCAAGCTGCGCGTCTACTGGCCGCACTCACTCGCCCAGCACTGGACTGACACCTACTTACAAAATCTGAACAAACCAACTGGACAAAAATCCGTCATTAGAGGTCTCTTCACGCTTCTTCCACAAAAACAAATAACAGACATGGCAAAAAAACATATGCCCTACTATTTCAAGATAAATTGGAGGCAAACAGACGAGGCAGAAATTAGCATACAGAAAAATATTGCAAAACATTTGCACCTAGCCAGACCACTGATTTCCTTAGATACGGTTTTGTGGTACGCTAAAGGAGATTACTTACAACATGCAGTCCCTTCACTAAATGCAATTTTGTACAATATGAGTGAAGTCGACAGTCGTGAGCATTTGCCGAAATTGTTGGATGCACCAGTCTCCTTACGAAAGTTCGGACTTCATCTAGTATATTTTAAACTTAAATCCGATGAACTAATCTCAACATATTCAGAAGTTTGGGACACAACTATAAATATTTCAACCCAATGCATTCTTTTCGAACACACATATGAACGGATGTGCAAGGTGAAAAACCCAACTGTTGAAAAGGAACTGTGGGCATTATTAAGCACATTCATGAATTGTATATTCTCAGGTAGTTTAGGTCACGTTGAACGAGTCCCCATTAGTGTGCGAACAGAATATTATAAGAAGAGTTACGTGTATATAAATGCGTTGCCGCGTGACCAAAATTTTGAAAGTTTTGTGGAAGATTTATTAGAATATGCACCAAAAATAATGTATTTACTCGATACAGACTTCGTAGCCGATAAAATGCTATCACCATCACCAGCAGGATCCAAATTATGTTTGTATGAAAGTCAATTTATAGAAATTTTTGCATGTTACGTATTGTGCGGTAAAAGCGAGGAAGATCAGCTTCAGAGATTCAGAAGAGTGTTAGATCCAGCAATGGATGCAAGTTTTCAGTTGTGGGATAAGATGCGTTCAGGCCATTATTACGTTAGAGACAATTTAGATAAATTTTTAGTATCTTTGGTTTGGTATTTCAGAATATATTTTACTTTGAATAAAACACCCATGCCCGCGAAACTGTTTGTAGAAATAAAAACTAAAATAGAAAATCGATTGCCCGTGTTGAAAAACTACGTTTTGTGTACCAGTTTCAAACTTATAGCAGAATACGTTACATTATTAGACGAAGAGGGAAGTATGTCTATTGCACTTGAGCCTTACAAGTTTTCAGAATCACTGTTTCGAAATGGGCGAATGTCAAGTGATATGGAAAATGTATGGAAACATATTCATTTTAAAATATCTCCTTCGTTGGGTCCAATCATAGTAAAGTGTCTAAAAGAAGACACAGAGCTATATAGTCCAACAATACATTGTCGGTTTGCTGAAGCTTTGGAAAAAATGTTCCAAATGTTTAATTTTCAAAATTGTGATGTGTTTTTACTAGAAACTCTAAAATACATGCTAAATGATAGTGATTTTATTCCTAGTTATTTAGTAGTTTCCAAGGTGATCCCTAAACATTGCAACGATAAGTTAAAATGTATTCAATCAGAAATACGTAAGAAACTGAGTTCACATCCATCTGCAACCGTGCAGGTCCATTTCTTTAATGATTTTCCGGATATTAATCAATGTACTAAAATAAGTAATAAGAATAGTTCTTCTCGCTGGGGTGTGTGTTCGACTATTTAAATAGAGTTCGACTAACTCGTAAGGAGTGCTTTAGACCATCGAACTGAATATCTTTTACTACGGGACCAACTTTGAAGTCGCGAAAAAAAAAAAAACAGCTGTCCCATTACAGTTTAGAACAGGGGGGGGCCTAAAATGGACGCTGTGGCAGAATCATAATATCATCTGCGTACAATTCATACATACCGCAATTCATCTGTTTGACAGCTACTATTTGACATTAGACTTCACTATAGCAATTCATAATTTGTGGTCCATTTTAGGAAACTCCATACAAAACTGTCAAACAGATGAATTGCGGGATATGAATTGTACGCAGATCATAATATGATTCTGCCAAAGCGTCCATTTTAGGCCCCCAGCAAACATTAACCCTGAACAAATGTTCGCTCGGCAGGGTATAGTGAAAACAGATATTTTCTGTTTTGAGCTAACATCGGCAGAACAGCAAACATTTACTGTGAATAAAATGTTCGCTCGGCAGGATAGTGAAAACGCGGCTTGTAACAATGAAACTTAGGTACGAGCGTTTAGCGCGCGTGTCGTAGTTGTCGTACGCACTCGCGTTCGTTCTCCCATTGGCGGGTTAGTGCGGGCGGGGGGGTGTATGCTCCCAGTCGCCGCGCTTAGGGTACGTTCGCACAATCATGTCTCGTTACAATTAATGTAATTTTATATTTGATATAATAAGTAAAATCTGTACCTTTTGTAACTAATTAATTATTATAGAACGTATTAAAAGTTTTTTTCATTAACAATATTGACTTATTATTTTTGGGTTTGTAACTGAAAGCCTCGTCTTCATGGGAAATGTAACTATGTTCTATGTCTATATGTTAGAGGGTTTGGTTTCCGCACTTAGTCCTTCATGTGGACCATTGTGCGTGGGCCATGGCGGCCGTCAGTTATTTATTCCAACCAGCCCATCTCCCTCCAGAAGCTGATTAGGTCTCCTGGTCTCATAGGATATCTGTGAATAATCTGGGTGACCCGAGGGTTTCTGTTCTGATCTGGGTTGGGTGACGCCTGTGCAGTCAAAAGCACATGTGCAACGGTTTCTTCAGCCTCCATGCAAGCCCTGCACAGAGTTCCCAAGTAGCACAAAACTGCATTACAAGATTTCACAAAAGGTAACATCGGTAACTTTAGCACTTATGAAGAGTTATTACAGTACACTCGACCTGCAATAGGTGAAAAGTGAGATTTCACCTGAATAAGAACGTTATTATGCGTCACGGAGACCACATTGTAACGCTTGCAGCGTTAATATACTCGTAGGTAACAAGTTCAGTATTAAACAGCTATAGGCAATGTAAAGGATTTTTGTAGACTTTAACTAAGCTATATTCTGAATTGAAGACTTAGACCACTTGCATTTTAAGAAAGATCACGTGAGATAATGTAATCAGTTATTATGTGGCTTCAAATAACAAAGATATAATGCCTTTTGCTGCACACAGTGGAACTTCTGTAATGTTAATCAGCTTGTTACACGCAATCGTATAATAGCTCTTATAAAGCCTACATGATCACTATATGGGTGAACATTATATGATGCTAAATTAAAGCAAACTGCTCTATATTAGCTCACATGTTACCCATAATCTCAGTGAGAGCTGAATACTTGTACTATCGTTGACAATTAATCTACTAGTGCCGTTAAAACAAAGACTTATTTATTCAGCGCTTCGTAGGTAAGTAGCTAATCGCGTCGTTTAAGATATTGTGATATGTAGAAATATAAAAAAAGGACTGGCGGAATACGCCGAAAAATTAATGGAGAATCATTCACAGATATCCTATAAGACCAGGAGACCTAATCAGCTTCTGGAGGGACCAGAAGCTGATTAGGTCTCCTGGTCTCATAGGATATCTGTGAATGATCTGGGTGACCCGAGGGTTTCTGTTCTGATCTGGGTGACGCCTGTGCAGTCAAAAGCACATGCGCAACGGTTTCTTCAGCCTCCATGCAAGTCCTGCACAGAGCTGGCTGTCCGTTATGCCTGTTGTGTGAAAGTGTTTGTTTAGTGAGCAGTGTCCCGTGATAGTCCCCGTCTCCAGGCGCAGGCCGTTCCTATTCAGGCGTAGCAAACGCCTGGTTAGCCTGCTATCTAAGGATGACATGGCTTCCCTGGATTGCCTGCAGCCCGGTGTCGAGGTCCACTAGTTCTCCGCTTGTGTGTGGGTGAACTCCTGTAGCCACCTGCGTAGTTGGTTAAAGGGGATGGGTACGATAGGTTCGGGCCCACAGACTGACGCGCTAGATGCTTTTCTAGCTAGTTCGTCAGCTGCGTCGCTGGGAAATGTAACACAGGCAACAGTAACCATAGAGCATGGAGTCACCGCCCCAGCGCAGCGGCCGTCTCCGCGTTCTGTGACAGCTAAACTGTTACTAAACTTTCATCATCATCATCATCATTGGCAGCCTTTTCCACCCACTGCCGAGTATAGGAGTCCTCGCTTTTGTGCCATGCTTCCCTGGTCTTCCCCGAGACCGAGAGTCTCATCCAGGACTTCCCCGCGATCTTTTGTAGGTCGTCCACTCACGTAGCCGTTGGTCTGCCAACGCTCCTACCGTCTCTCGGCAGCATTCCCTTAGGGCTCTGCTCCAACTGTCATCACCACGTTTAGCCAAGTGTTCTAAACATTGCTAAAAATATAGCCTAACCGCCTGGCCACAGCCAAGAGCGGCGCGAATTGTGCCGCGGCGTTAGGCGCGGCAAGCGGTGAGCGGTAAAAACAAATGGTAGATAACCTATGAAGTATGCCACAGCTACCGGCGATGCGAATTGCGGCGCGACCTGCGGCGCGGTGAGCGTCGCGGCACGCGGCGGTGATGGGCTGCGCTGTGCGCGAGTGAAACAAATGTACAGACGCCAGCAAGTCAAGCTACCCGAAACTGTCAATTTCTCCCAATCTACCTTGAACCTTATACTGTAGAGATAAAGTTGAAAATCTATTAAATAAATCTGACAGATTGTAGTAGCTTGATGTGCTGGCGTCTGTACTAGCGTGTATCGAGGCGGCCACAGCTCAGGAGCGGCGCGCGCGGCGGTATCGGTGGACACATTCAGGCATCGCACGACCAAAACAAATATGAAATGAAATTTGATGTCCACGCACAATGTTATAAAATAGGCTAAAGTTTTATTTGTCACTAAAAATATATAGATAGCATTGAAATAAAAAAATCCCACCGAAATGACACATAAAAATCTCTTGTTGAAATTCACCCGTATAATCTTAGTTAGGATTATAAGAATAGCCTACTCTACATCAAAAGTGTGCCTCGGAAAGCACGTTAAGCAGTTGGTGCCGGCTGTTTTCGTAGATCTTTGGCATTGTTATGGGTAGCCAACCCGAAAGTCTGACGACCAGTCTTGCCAAGAGATAACGTGTTACCCAGTAACTGTTGTGGAGGTCAGATTCAGCAGTTGCTTTATGTAAAATACACTGGTATTCAGAATGAACGTCGCTATCTTGTTTTGTCACAACTCCATTTGAAATATGATTAGAAATTTAGATAAACCTTTTTTACAGTCCGTTCAACCGATTTTGACTTCCATTCCGTAGGCTTAATTCGATGGCAATAAAAGCAAAAACGTGGTTACAATACCAAATGTTTATTATAGCTACCATTTGTCATGCCACCAAAAATCAAAATCGGTAATTGACGGAGTGTAAAAATGATTTATTTAAATTTCTAGTTTTATTTCAAATGAAGTAGGTAGGTACTTATAGACATTCATAGTCTTTTTTGTCATTACAATTTCTGTGATACAATACAATGTGGTTAAAAACTGAAAGATCGTCATAGGTGCCATGTTAGTATAGAAACCGCCATTGTTATACTGTTGTCTCGTTCACACATTAAACGAAAACAACCTACATAAAAATGTGTGCCACTTGGAGTGTCGCACAATTCAAAGACGAGCTAGGGAAAAGGGTAGGTAGGTATCTACCACTGGTAAAAAATCAGCTTTAGAGGAGAGGTAGGTAATAAAATTATGAACATTTATTTACAGGTACCTAAGTACGATGGAGGCTTACGACAGAAATAACTTGATCGGGGTTACATACCAACTCGACGATGATCTTCCTGACTTGCACTGGAAAACTTCAGAGATGTTATTTTTTTTATTTAAACAACGTTGCCCCCCACACTAGGAATTTCTCCTGCATTGTGGGTGCGTTTACAAATATTTAAATTCACATACACAAACAGCCAGACACGGAACAACTACTTGTAGGTCATACAAATATTTGTTCCGTGCGGGAATCGAACCAGCGACACGCAGCGCAGCAGTCAATCGCTTATCCACTGCGCAAACCGTGCCGTCAAATTAAAATTATTTCTAGCACTGGGGGCCTAAAATGGACGCTTTGGCAGAATCATAATATGATCTGCGTACAATTCATACATCCCGCAATTCATCTGTTTGACAGCTGCTATTTGACATTAGACTTCACTATAGCAATTCATAGTTTGTGGATCATTTTACGAAACTCCATACAAAACTGTCAAACTAGCTTGCTACATATTAGTAATCTGTGTGTCAAACAGAGGGCCTAAAATGGACGCTTTGGCAGAATCATACGTACAATTCATATCCCGCAATTCATCTGTTTGACAGTTTTGTATGGAGTTTTGTAAAATGGTACACAAACTAGCAGCTGTCAAACAGATGAATTGCGGGATGTATGAATTGTACGCAGATCATATTATGATTCTGCCAAAGCGTCCATTTTAGGCCCCCAGATGAATTGCGGGATATGAATTGTACGTATGATTCTGCCAAAGCGTCCATTTTAGGCCCTCTGATCTAATATGATAATTTAGACCCACATACATACATACACCCCTTTATTACGACGTAGTTAAGTAGGTACTTCACCACAAAAGCCTGTAATTAAAACATAGGTAGCTAATATGGGTCTCTGTTTCATGAAAAGCAGCATAGCTTGTTTTAAGAATTTCTGCAATAAAAGTCTTCAGGTTTAAAATGGATAGCACATAGTCTCGACGAATAATCGGGTTTCCATTTTTTCTTCGGAGAGCTTTCTTTTCTTCCACAATTTTCGTCTTTTAACAGCTTTGGGAAATACATGGTTCCTCCTACTTTGCAGTCAACAGCTGAGCAATGGAGCATATTACTTAATTAAGCGACGATTTATACAGAGACGTGTAAAAACGTAGGTACGTTAGAAACACGTGCTATGAGATATAAGCAATTTTCTTATCGAATTAGTTCTTAATAAATTACGTCAGAGATAATTGTAAATTACAAAAATGAGTAAACTCGATGGACCCTTGAAGCAAAGTGCTTCATCTTGTCCCATTATTGAATTTATAAGTTGGGATTTTATGATTCTCCTCTAATGTTTGCGGGACATTTGATCCTTATGATTGACCGTATTCTTCTAAATCGATTGGTGCGGAAAGAGGATGCTATTTTTTCGGATTTTAGTCGGTTTGATTCCCAGGGTGTGGCAAGCGTATTATCAAAAATCTTTAAAATGCAATTTGTGGCAATTTGCTACTTTTCTAAAATAAAGGAATGTTTCCTTTGAGTAAAATTTGTTGTCTTCAGTATTTAGAGTACTTTTCCTCCTGCTTCGAATTCAGGTGTAATAATTTTGAAAAACTAAAAAAAAGCGTTATAACGGTTACGAGTATCGTTATTTTTATATCATCTGTGCTGGTCAAGTGCTCAGCTCTAGCAATCACATGTCATTTGTTGCGTTCTGATTTGCGTTGTAATCGATTTGAGCGCGCTTACATCCGTACCGAATAAGCGTGAGCGCGAAAACGATGTCGCGTGAATCGTCATAGATGACGACATGACATGCGCCTTCTTGGGATAACGCCAACCATGCCCTAAATTAATATCACCGTAAGCGCTGTCAAAAATAACAGTTGTGCTGTTTTGTTTTGAATCTTACCTAATTAGTAACGTCGTATTTTTTAAATTGTTCATCTAGCTACAGTCGCCACTTAACCAAAGAAGAAGAAGTGTGGTGTTTATACAAATAATACTGTAATTCAACCGTAAGAGCGGTCATGAGCGTTCCGAATTGTTGACAGCTCTCAGCTGTCTAATCATGATATCTAAATTGGATCGCAAATTATTGATGTGAGTGCCGTGAGCGAATATGGCGTATTTCGTAATGCAGCTTAGATGTGGGTGAGTAATGTCAATGTCAACGTCAAGGACTCGAAGCAAAGGCCGCATTCCGAATTAAGACGCGTTTGAGCGCGCTAAAATCGATTACAGCGATTATGGTCTTAATTCGGAATGAGGCCAAAGTTTCAGTTTACACGACTATCCCCTGTAAACACCGGTCACTTCTGAGTCATATTATTGCATTCTTGCATTGATTTTAATTACCCTGTTCATGAAAACTTTGTTAATGCGTTGGAACCTTGGAAATATCCACTTATAAGAAGTACTCAGTACGGTGAACTCGGCGTTTCTTCTGGAGCCCAACATCAAACAGGAGGTAACTAACACGATTATTACTTTTGAAAATAATTAAATTGGCTAAGGTACGTTTACGTCATCTGAAGACTGTAGCAATCACAGAGCATATGGTAGCAATGAATTTCTTCTAAATAGAAGACTGTGATATTTAAAACCACTCAACAAAACAGGACCATAGTTTTAATTATTGTACCTATTAAAAAGCAGTATGAGGTATTTACTATGTAGGGTACCAAAGTTATCATAACAATACCATATTTTTCTGGTTGCTAGACTGCGACAAACATAAACTTATTTAGATTTATACAAAATATGAATTCGTGTGTAGGCAGGCAGTGCCAATTTATATCTTAATGACACAATTGGTTAAATACAACACAATTACAGCGTTGTATTATTTTAAATACTTATTAAAGTTGATACTAAGTCCCGTATTACAAGACGTCACTCAATAGGTACTCAAAATCAAAATATTTTATTTCACTTATGCCTACATGGGCACTCATGAAACGTCAGAAGCTAGGTGCACGGTCCCAATTGGTCGTTTCCTATGGAGAAGAGCCGGCATAAACTCCACGGTTACTCTTTTAAAAATAATTGGCTTTTACAATGTTTCAAATTACAGTGTTAATAATAGGTATGAGAGGATAGTGTAGGCCCGTCAAAAGTAACCAGGTTCTGAACAAAATAGAAAATGGTCTACAAATCTAGTCTAATAAGCCTACAATGTCCTCACATTAACAACACAACAATAATAAATAATAAAAGTTAGAACCTTGTAGAAATTAAAATTGTAGGGTTACAATGTCAAATAAGAAAAAGATTATGTCAGTGAAGTTTGTAAAAAAAAAATTAAAATAAGTATACATCGTAATTTGGGAGCAGCTAATAGACATTTACATAGTTTTGCCATTAATGAGGTACCAGGGAAGCCACATGTGCAGAAGGAATTAATGCCAAACTTCCTTGTCTTCAATGTAGTCTAGCCTACTCAAGCATTACATAAAACTCCCATTTTTTTGTTCTAAACATATTTAAAACATAATTCTGTCTCTGACATCTTCGCATCTTTGTTAGAAACAGAAGGACCTTTAGGTAGGTAAAATAAATTCAGCACTAAATGTGATTAGTGATTTGTGATGCAAGCTGGACTTTTAATTAGCTGCAGTAAAATGACACTTCATAATGTCATTACATAATTCTAAGTTATTAATTAAATGACAGATGACAGCTGCACCTCAGCTAATTAAAAGTCCTAGTTTAGGATACTAACAGCTATTCTTCATGAAACTAACACTTCATTAACTTATTATTATTATTTGGTAAGAATCAGACAGCTAGATAGCTGATGCTGGTGCATATGTTTCACTACTACATTCCATATCTATTATTCCATTTTGAGGACAACTTGACAAAATAATTAAAGATGTCAGTTAGTTACAAACAAAAGAAAACAAAGTCTCATTTCTAATATTATGCCATTGTAAAAGTTCATTTGACGCAGACAAAACCTGTAATATAATAGCCTATAATCCCCAATAATAATAATACCTACCAAAATAATAATATGTAGTAGGTAGGTACCTAATTGATATTTTGTATAATTATCAATGATATTATGCAATTTTTTTTTTTATGAAGCTCTGAAGGTTTTAATTTTCTAACACTGCAAAATAATTTTGTACAATACAAAAATTTTTACAAAATTGTGTGAGAAAAAAGTTGAGTAGGTAAATTTACCTACTCAACTTTTTTCTCAAGCACCACTATGAGTAGGTACCTAACCTAAATATTAAATTTTTGTTTGCTATTGTGAATTCAGAAAATAATGTTTATTGTCAGCCTGAATTATAATCTTATATTACAAATAGTTGATACCCATAACATAAGTTAAATTATCAGTGATTTCTGTAGTTTTGTACAGAATATTATTTCTGTTCCATATAAATTATTTTGTCCCAGCTAGGTACCTCCAAACTTATTTTTGCGGCCAGTAAAATCAATACAAGCGTAAATGTCCATCCCGACTACGACACACTTTACTCTGCGTGGTCCGACACGCTCTTGGCCGGTTTTTCATCAAAATAAGCTGCGTCATTATGTGCTAACCCCTCATGTTTTAAAATATTACATTGCTACAACATTGAATTCGTTACGAATAATCTAAAGAATACTTCAAAAAGAGTTCATTGTTTCGACTTGGAATCGAACCATCGCATCACCGAACGTCGTCATACTCATACGGCACTTTGACGAACTAGCCAGCCCATGTGATTTGCGATGAAATTGTTTCGTAGTATCGTCTGAGTCACTTTATCTTTGTCTCTGTCTAATCGAAAGATGTTATAATTTGAGGGTATTTACTTAAGTTTTCTTTAAAAAATTAATCCCTACCCTCAAGTTATAACTACAAAGTTTGATGTTTACGTTCACTTAAAACGACTACGATTTACTCATTATTATTTAAAATTATTTCTAATTTTATGAGAACAAAAATAGTTTTTCTGTATGAAATAAATGTGAGCATATACAGGGTGTCCCGTGGCATAATTAGGTTTTAAATTTCAAATTTCTCGATATCGGCTAAGCGGAGGAGCGGGGCCCGCCCCGCTCCTCCGCTTAGCCGATATCGAGAAATTTTCGCCGTGAAAATTTTGGCCGCGTTAGCTTCGTGATTCGTCATTGGTGCGGATTATTTAGTCACGATGTCGCAGTGGACGGGAGAACAACGTGCATTCGCAATAGAAGCGTTTTTCAAAGCGAACGATTCGTGTGCATTGCGCGTCGACAGTTTTGTACGCGTTACAATATTCGACGTTTACGTGAAGCGCCAAGTGAATATTTGATTCGATCTTGGGTCCGGAGTTTCCGGGCAACAAGTTTAACAACAAACGACCTACCGCCGGGACCCAGTCGGACGTCGAGAACAAACGAAAACATTGAACTCATCGCGAACAGTTTGCACGATAATCCACGTCAGTCCGTGCGGAAGAGAGCGGCTACCCTAGGGGCTTCCAAAAACGATAGTGCACGAAATATTGAAGAAGGATCTTAGATTTCACCCTTTTAAGATTCAAATTGTGCAAGCGCTTACAATTTACGTAAAAATTTATGTAAGACAATGTTAGAGCGATTCCGAACGGTAAACACTATCTTTTGGAGTGATGAAGCCCATTTTCTTTTAAATGGAAGTGTAAATAAGCAGAATTGCCGTTATTGGTCACATAAAGGACAGAACCCACGTTTAAAACATCAGCAACCACTTCACAGTCCCAAGGTAACGGTTTTGTGAACATTGTCAAGCAGTGGGATAATCGGACCCTATTTTTTTGAAAATCGTCGTGGTCAAGCCCTTACTGGCTGACGGATGGCGCTTCTTCGTGATTTCTTTCCTAACAAACTGATAAGTCGTTTCGGTGACATCCCCTGGCCACCCAGGTCGCCGGATCTCACTCCCATGAACTTTTTTCTGTGGGGGTACCTCAAAAGCAAAGTCTATGAAACAAATCCCGCGACCATCTCAGCACTAAAAGAAAATATCGTTCGCGAAGTTAATGGCATCCCGACTTCCCTTCTCCAGCGAGTGACGGACAACATTTAGACGAAACAATTTTTAAGAAATGAAATCCGCACTTTTCTTCTTTTTAATAGTTATTGAAATAAATGTATATCCTTTGTAGTTTTTTATTTATTTAAATTCTATATCCTAAATCTGCCACAGGACACCCTGTAAGAATTGCGAGACAGCTTGGCAAAATATGTTTAATATGATAACTGTAAATTATCAAATGAAATTGTAAAATAAAAATCTTTGTAGTAAAATAAGATCAAAGTTTTGTTAAATAATAGCAATAATAAATATTATTAAAAATATTATATTTTTCTTAATTTTTAAATTCTTTATAAATATTACTTAATCAAAATAGAAAAATACTTTAAATTAATAAAAATATAAAACAAAAAGCACATTTCGTGCCTAGGATTTGAACCTTCAATCTTTTGCACGGAAAGCGGTCGTAGAACCTCCGGTCTATTTGGACGTTAGATAATCCTTCGTAAATGTTAACGTATTATTGCTTGACGTTGTATGCAATAATAAAAATGTTAACGTTATAATGAAAAAACAAAAACAATATTATAAACAGACTTTATAAAAAAATACTAACTTAAACTTACTTATTCCCTAAAACAATACCTTCTTTTTAATAAAATGTTTCTGCAAAATACAAAAACTAACTTGGGCCTATTTCGGATTTGAACGCGCATGTCTTTTGGGGGGGTAATCACTTATTGGAGCAGTGTGTACCACAAAAATGTAATGTTGGGATAAGATCTCAAATCCACAGCGCGAAAAGTACCTACCTACACACCATGAGGTCATTCATCTCTCCTTCAAATTGATAGAATGTGCAAAAATCAAGAACAATTTTTAGAAAAATAACGCCCAAGTATTCAGCTACATTCGGTTAGACTGGCATCCAACCCTAATATAGTTTAAAAATGGCTAGGCAAATGATGACTTTAGTATCTATGTTTTATCATGACTAGTCATTAGGCTGATTAGATAAATAAGAAAAAAACATCCGGAACTAACAGTGGGATCTTACGGGACGTGTAGGTACATAGTTGTTTATGGGTCTGAATCTAGTATTGTCTATGACAGACTTCCTATACAATCTATGTGACAGACGACAACGGTCATTGAAAGGGATTCCCGCCTACAGGGGAACAATCAGTAATGGTAGGAAATAATTAACAGTAAAACATGGAGAAGGAAAACACAAACAATAGTTTTGTACCTAGTGTAGCACCTACCTATAACGGACTGGTGTCCGCAGCTCCACGTCCAAGCGCGTATTTTGCGTGTGGGTACATAAGGTACACATATTATGTTCCTGTTAAAAGTCGGATCTTCCAAAATGTAGATATGTCAATAAATGCAAGCTTAGCTGGGTCGCCTACGCACGTAGGATAAATATATGAACTAAAACTATATATGCAGGTATGGACTAAATTCGGCTCGACTGTACTTTAAAACACACGTCAAAAGAAATACCTTTTTTTTGCGTATGATGTTTTCATGTAGAGCGCTTTTGCTAAATTTCACACTGCGCAGACCATTGATGTATTAAATAGGAAGATAGGCCACTCTCTAACATCACGTAAGAGTCCACTAGTTTCAAAAACAACAACGTCCATACTTTGCCGAAATGGAGTTGTCTATGGTTTCGAATTTTACCGGTAAAAGAGCAGTTGATAAAACAAAAACAGCAAAAAACCGTTTAAAATCACGTCACAAAATCAATGTTTGTTACAAAATCAACAATGTCCAATAGTTTAGGTTTCAACTTCAGCGTAGTCCGTAGTAGCCAATCAGAGGGCCTCATTTTGTTTATCGCAGTATGGCCGTTGTTATGGATTGAATGTAAAAGTGCTCTTTTCAAAAGGCTTATTATTAACAATGGAAAGGTATCCTGACGTTGTTGACATTTGTATGGCACGAAAACGTGGAACTAATGCTGCAAACTGGAAACGAAATAAAGCTAAGCAGAAGTTGTAAGTATAGTACACCTAACACTTGTGTATACTACTTAATATTTTGTGTATTTTATTACTTTAAATGAAAATAAAGTTGGTATATTACTTTTAGAATCACACAGATTAATTAATTAGTACGATATTAGTATTCCAAAATACCTACCTATATTTATATTATTTTAAAAATTCAAAGCTTTTTATTAACCGTTGTACCGTGAGTACCATAACTCAACTATGAACTAAAAGTATCAAAATTATCTTGAGAATATCTGTGATAGGTGTGTATGTTACAAAATCAACTATGTCCATTTACGTTTGCACCAAAAAGCGCAAGTCCGACATTACTTATCAAAATTAGCAAAGTCCGATTGTTTTTATTGTTTTAGATTGTTTTCGGCCTAGGTTTGTTTTAATAAGTACCTGCATGTTCCTAGATATTTTTATTATTATAAAACAAAAAACCATATAATAATCAGTAGTTTGAACATTATAAAACTAAAAATAATGTATTTTGGACATTTTACAAAAGTGGACATTGTTGTTTTTGATACTAGTAGACTATATTAAATGGACCCGATGTCGTGCGTCATGTGCTGGACAACCTAAATAGATAGACATATTACGTGGGCTATAGCGAGAACGAGATCGCAATAATTGTCACTGTTACGTACCCATAACAACTCGCAAACATACTACGATTCGGGTATTCCCCGCAAACCGGGAGTAATGTAGGTCGATTGTGTCCTTTCCCCTAATTTATGCGGCCCACATCGAGGAGCGCGTACCATATCTTCCTATTTAAACATCAATGGCGCAGACGCCTACTTTTTGAGAAAAAGTATCAACAAATTCTACTTAATTACATAATAAAATTGACACAGATTATTATTTCGTTTATGAAATGTAAAGTGTCGTCAATTAATTAAGTTTTCCTCTCCATTGCGCACCTTTTTTCCACCCTGTATATTAATAATGAATAAAACGATATTTAAAATTCCATTTCCAGTTCATCACAATGCCGCCGGTGATGCTAGAAGGAGACACGCTTGGCAAAAAGCGCCAACATTACAACAAGCTTGTCGAAGACGCGATTGCTAACAAACATTATGAATTAAGTAGCATTAGTAGCGATGAAAGTGACATAGACAACCTTCTGAAAATAGATATCGCCAGTAAAAACAGAAATGTAGACTATATCATCGAAGTAATGAAATCTAACGACATGCTGTATGCGGCGACAGCTATAAAAAAATCCACGTGGCTAATCACCGAACAGCAGTACGCAAACATCATCAACCCAGAGTACCTACACACACAACTATTACCTAGCATGAACACCAAAACATTTAACAAACTCATGCTTCATATTAGACTTAATCTGAAAGACGAAAGTCGAGTCGAAGCCTTTTATGAATACCTGAAAGAAACGGACAGTGCTTACAAATGGTTGCAAAACTGTTCCGTTCATTTCATAGAAAATGTTATAAAAAACCAACGCGCCATACCGCTATCTCTTTTTACACGTTTGTGCAGAAGATCTGCTCGTTTTCTTGCTTACTATTCATTAGTTACTTGCAGCATGTATCAGGTGAAAGAGGGAATTTTATTTTTGTTAAAATCTCATACGACTGAGGTTTTAGACGTAGTGGAAGACAAAACAATATTTAATTATGTCCCTGAAATGGGAAAAAAGAAAACAGAGTTCCTTATGAAAAATAGCAGGCAAAGAGTTTTAGACAATTTTGATAAGTACGCTGACACAATCGACCTATCCGTAGTAGCAAAATATTTAAATAAGAAAGAAATAAAAGCTTTTCTTTATAAGCAAGCAAGAAGATTGGGGCGCCGTTTATATGATCATAATACATTAAGACATTTCATTAAAAACATGCCAACAGAAGAGAGATTTGAATTCGTAAAGAAAACATTCATCGATAAAACTGAGATGACATTACTATTTTCAGAAGAAGAAATACGGTATATCGAACGATATGTAAATTCTTATCAATGGTATGAGCACGCCCCATTTGATGTTGCATTGCCTGAAATAAAGAAGCTTATACGTAATGAGAACTCGCCCTCTGAAAGATGTGCCATGCTCTCAGTTTTGGTAACTTGCACACGAAATAACCAACAGCATATTAAAACTTTGCTTAAATTTTTCCATGAAAAACATATAAATGAACCGTTCAAATTCAAGATTCAGTTCATCAATAGTCTGCTGTCACAAATATCTACTCACGAGATCGAGGTTGAAACTTGGAACGTTTTGAATCAGTTGTTCCATAGCATGGAAGTGTACACCGAATCAGAAAACAATGTACAACTGTGTCTGCAATCTATAACTCTATATAAAGTTCTCCAGGATGAACCTGTACCAGAAATCGTAGAAGAAAAGATGACGTTTAAATCTTTCAAAAAGGTTCAGACTAAACTAACTCCAGAACAAAACGACAAAATGTTTACTTATCTTATCAATTCCGCATTGGCAAAAATTCAAAGTAAAAACATTGCAAATGAATCCGATTTTAATGATACTTTACTCCACTTACAGAATGCCCTTAATTTGTTGAGAGATTGGAAAAAAGATATCACTAAGTTCCCATTTGTACTCGAGAAAATCCAGGAACTAATAAAAGTAAATCAAGAAAACATGTGGAAAACTGACATGTCCAGTCTATACTTCATTAAGAAATCGTGGCGGAAGCACATGTTTGAGGAATCGTTGTCTCTGTGTCTGAGCGAAGAAGCGTGCCTGAATGCGCTGAAGCACAAGCCGCAGCTACTGACGCGCCACGACAAAGAAATAGACACGTTGCGAACTAACGACGCTGTGTCGCTGCGACGTCTGCTCGCCAAGCTACGCGTCTACTGGCCGCACTCACTCGCCCAGCACTGGACCGACGCCTACTTATTAAATCTGAACAAACCAACTGGACAAAAAGCCGTTGTTAAAGGTCTTTTCATGCTTCTCTCCCAGAATCAAATAGTATATTTGGCAAAAACACATGCTCCCAACAATTTTAAGATAACGTGGGGGGAAACTGACCAGACCGAAATAAGCATACGGAAAAATATTGCAAAACATTTGCACGTAGCCAGGCCGCTCATACCCTTAGATGTGGTTTTGTGGTACGCTAAAGGAGATTACTTACAACACGCAGTGCCTTCACTAAACGCAATTTTGTACAATATGAGCGAAGTCGACAGTCGTGAGTATTTGCCGATATTATTGGATGCATCAGTCTCCTTACAAAAGTTTGGACTTCATCTTGCATTACTCAAACTTAAACCTGATGTTCTAAAAACAGTGTTTTTGAAAACTTGGAAGACAACTACGAATCTTACAATACGGTCCGTTCTTTTCAAGCACACATATGATAAAATATGCAAAGTGAAAAATCCAACCGTTGAAAAGGAACTATGGGAATTAATACGTATATTTATGAACGAGTCGAATTCAGGTGAAAGTGCTGAAATATACAAAACATTAAGTAAAGTTGAAAAGGTTCCCATTAGTATTCGAGCAGAATATTTCATGAAGAGTTTCGAGTTCTTAACTTCATTACCTGTTAGCGTTAATTGCGAAAAGTATGTGAAAGACTTAATTCAATATGCACCAAAAATAATCGAGTCACTCGATGAAGAATTTGTTACCAATAAGTTACTGTCGCGAGCAGGATGCAAACTCTGTTTGTATGAAAGTGAATTTATTGAGGTTCTTGCACGTTACGTGTTATTCGGTAAAAGTGAGGAAGATCAACTTCAGAGATTCAGAAGGGTAGTAGGTCCAGCTATGGAAGAAGCCTTTCAGTGTTGGGGTAATATGCGGTCGGAAAATTATTATGTTAAAGACAATTTTGATAATTTGTTAAAACATTTAGTTTGGTCATTCACAATATATGTTACTTTGAATAAAATACCCATACCTGCTAAACTGTTTGTAGAAATAAAAACTAAAATTGAACAATATCTGCCAGTGCTAGAAAACTATGTGCTGTATACCAGTTGGAAACTTATAACAGAATACGTAAAATTAATCCATGAACACGCAACATCTATGAGTGCATTTGGATCGAGAAACTGGACAGAATTAGATTTTGCTAATAGATGGAGATCAAGTGACGTAGACAACCCGTGGAAGGATATTCATTTGAAAATAGCTCCTCTATTGGGCCCGATAATAGTTAAGTGTTTAAAAGAAGACACCGAGCAATACAGTTCAGCCATATATTGTCTTTTTTCCGAATCTTTCGAAGCAATGTTCTATAAGTTATATTTTCAAGATAATCTGTTTGTATTAGAAACCTTAAGAAACATGTTAAATGAAAATGATTTTATTCCTAGTTATTTAGTCGTTTCCAAATCGATCCGTAAATATTGTAATAATGACGAGTTCAAATGTGTACGATCAGAAATACGTAAAAAACTTGTATCAAATCCAGCTAAGATAGTGCGGGTAAATTATTATAATGATTTTCGCTTTATAGCGGAAGACTAATTTTGCGTAATTTGTAATCAAAAATATTAGAATGTAGCTTACTTTATTTTAGCATGTCTCTAAAATGATGTTTTAATCATTGTAAGTATTAATAATTTCATAGTAAAAAAAATATAAAAAGAAACATGATAATAATTGTCAACAAATTGATTATGAAACAGTTCATAATCATCTAGAGAGTTCAAATAACAAACATCACATCATTGTATGAAGCGCTCCTAATTAAGATAGCTTTTTAAAACCTAAGTTAGAAAAACAAACACGGGAACGAGGTAGGTACCTACCTTCTTTCAAGGGGTCCATTAATAATACTTGTCACCCTAGAAATTTAAAAAGCTTTCGCTCCGTGTGGTATTCGTTTCCTTCATTTGTCTGCAAGTAGTTTTAAGCCGAAATGAAAGAAGAAAAATGTTTGCGATCTGTCTTCAAGCTAAAATCAACAACTGACAGTTGATTGCCATTTTACAAAAACTTTAAGTTTCAAACCCTAACAAGGATAAAATAAGATAGCGGTTTTCGTCAAACCAAATATACCTACATTTATTTAAAACACTGAAGTCGAAACGTCGCAATAACTAATGAGATTTGCGCCAATATACTCAGTATAGCGTTATACAAAAAGTTTTGTATAACAAAATACCATTATAAGATTATTGCCTATGAGAAAAATCTGTTATAAATTATTAAAAAAATACCAAGGGGGGGGGTAAGGGGTATCTATTATTCTACTAATGAATACTTGAACGATAACGCATGATATGTGGAACAATTTTAATTTAATTAGGTGATTATCTTTTTCATTTCTAAATGTTTTAAATTGTATCGGTACCTATAATTATCTAATACTTACATAACGTAGGTCTAAGGAATGTTTTGTTTTTCTAACAATTTAAATGTTCAAAAATAAAACTTGTTCAATGCAATATTGTAAACTTTGTTTTAGATTATAATTTAGCGTTGCTAAGTAACTTCTATCATTGTATACATTGATGAATTAAATAAGAAGACGCGCTCCTCGGCGTGGACCGCATAAATTAGGGGAAAGAACACAATCGACCTACATTACTCTTGGTTTGCGAGGAATACCCGAATCGTAGTGATAATTATTCCTATCTCGTTCCCGCTATAGCCCGCGTAGGTAATATGTCTCTCTATTTCGGTTGTCGAGCACATGACGCACGGCATCGGGTCCATTTAATATTTACGTGATTTTAGAGAGTGGCCTATCTTCCTATTTAAACATCAATGATTGTTTATGAAGTATTTAATTCAGATGTTTTCATAATTGTCAAATGACAGAATTACTGTCGGACGGCTGTCATTTGTAGATCTTTGACAGCCGATATGGGTCGTCAGAAGCCCGAAAGTCTGACAACCATTCTTACTTAACGGGTATCGTTTTACCCAGTACTTAGGCTGTGGACGTCAGATAGGCAGTCGCTAAATGTAGGTATTCAGCTGCATCTGGTTAAACTGGTTGCCGTCGCCAACATAGTTGGGAAAAGGCTTGGCAGATTATGATGACTTTCCTAATTGTAATTTTGTATAACTACTTATATAATATTTGTACGATACGTAAAAAATAAATCATAGTGAACTGGGCGGGCATAAGAAAGTGACAGAGTCAGAGTGACAACACGGTTGGCGCAGTTAGTTAAGCGATTGACTGCTGCGCTGCGTGTCGCGGGTTCGATTCCCGCTCGGAACAAATATTTGTATGACCTACAAGTAGTTGTTCCGGGTCTGGCTGTTTGTGTATGTGAATTTAAATGTTTGTAAACGCACCCACAATACAGGAGAAATTCCTAGTGTGGGGCAACGTTTAAAAAAAAAATACTTCCACATGCGAAAACAGAGAGCGTAACATGCGCTGGAACCAAAATAAAACAACGTAAGAGCGCCAAACCAAATAAAAATGGTTTATAAATATATTAAGCTATGTATCAAAAATATTTTCAGTCAAAGTTTAATTCTTTTTTTTTTAATTCAAAGGTCAATTACCTACCTAATACGCATATTTTGAATGCAATTTTGCTATGAAATTACTTACGATAGGTATTAGAATTACAGAAAAAAATATAAAAAGTAGAGGTATAAATTTTCGGAATTAAATTATATGTAGGAAAATTAACCCAATTGCGTTTTCCTTCAGTCGCAGTACTAATCAAATAGTCAATAAACATAATATCCATAAATTAAATCTATACTTGCTGTAATAGTAAAATAAATGGTTACGAAAAGCCCCAATTTATTTTGGTAGGTATCGCCTTATCGGCAGAGCATGAAGAACTCTGTACCTATTTTATTAATAACATCTTTTATACTAAGTCTATCAAATAAGTCTTCAAAAATGTTATTCGAGTTAATTTTTAACTAATAAAGATACACTCAAGTTTCACATTACGTTTTATTTTAACCAAAAGCTTCCTCTGATTAGTAATAAATAAATAGTTAATCAAAGATTAACCTCCTTAGCTTACGACACAAGCGCAGGTTTTCCAACTGAAATTTCTGAGTAGCAGCCCCACAGAACACTTATACTCAGAGAGAGCAGCCCGGAGTTCATATTTGTGCTCGGTTGAAGGCGATAGATGATCAATAGATGGCGCTTTATAAATTTTCATCCTTTTATCCAAATCAAATACTGTGTGCAACAGGAAGGACAAATACAATAACTTTTTCACTCCTCTTGCTCAAAAAGTCCGTCATTGTAGCGTACTAAAGCGGGGATAAAATAGCATATTTTCCTGGCAACACGCACTGGACTGGACTTTCGTCTTGAGAAAATGCGTGCGGTTTGTGGGACGAGATGACGAGAAGATATTGCGATGAACCTACATAGAGGTTTTTGCCATTAGGTAAGGAAGGATTCCTCTATAGCTGCCCGGAGTCTCGATTTGTGCCCAGTTTATGGCAATCGGCTCATACTTACTTACGGCCGAACCCAATAACTTATTTTCAGTTAAAGAGAGATCGCTATTGATGACAGACAGTATAATTATATCTATGCTCGGATGGCGTCTCACAATCGTTGATAAAGGCTATCTATCTAACGAAAACAATAAGTAGGTTTCTCTACTTCGCCCTCCCGTGCGTTCCATTACAACCAACATCACTTTAAAAAACAACATGTGTATTTAGGGTTATATTAAAACTTCTTTGTTTCTTACTTCTAAATAAGTTACTGGATTACGATATAATTCTGTAGAGCCATAATTGTTATGGCCGCGAATCAAAATACAACCTGTTACTGACCTGCAAATTGCAAAAAACGTAATAAAATTTGAATTTCGCGGGCTACCTTAGCGCATTAATGTTATTTTTTTTTTTTATTTAAATTCATATTGGAATGGTGCTTGTACGGGGGGGGTTAAATTTCTGTTATTTTTTGCCTAGGGCGCACCGTTTTCGAGATATTTGAATTTCATTTTTTTTTATTACTTTAATTAAATAAAAAAAATATCTATGATCATTATTGGAAGTACTAAAGAGTTCATTTTAGCTTGGCTACTTTACGTTTATCCCTGCAATTCGAGGAATAGCCAAATCTGCCATCTGTAGTACTGTCCTGTCAAACAAATCGTATATTGGGACGCATACTTTGGCATTTTCATACAAAGATATATCTGTTGTAGGCGATACACCCTCCCATCAGTAGATAGCGTGGGCCGGTATGATTCCTAGATTATTGGGACGTTAAAACCATCGATAGATATATTTTTATATCTCCAGTAGACCGAAACTGGTGATATATAGGTTATTGGGTTCGGCCGTTAGTCGATTGAAAAATCATCCCCAAAAAGAAAGAAAAAAATATTATTTATTTTCGAATAACAATCATTGTTTCAAAATATACCTACATAAGTAAGACGTAGTTATTAATAAAATTTTCGCAACTGTTTTTATAACGCGTTGTATCTTATAACTAGTTACGTTATTCCCAAATTTAAAAACACGATTCACTACCCATAGATTATACACTTAGATTCACTACATAATACAACACTATGACAAATTAAATTATAAGTGAAAAGCGTGAACAGTATCCTATCTACTTAGCTTTCCTACCTACCTAGTGTTTGTACTTCGCCTTATACACACACCGGCTTTTCCTGACTCATATTTTCACTGTAGGTAGGTAACTACTTATTGCACAATATTACACCTTGGTATTCGATATTGTGAGGACACAAAATCCAGTACTGTGCGGCATCTCTTTGGTAAAACAACGAAAAAGCGCAGGTAAGTAGGTAATACGATAACATTTTTTTTTGTTTTGTTTGCATGACGTCACGGTACTACGCAAAGCGGTATGCGGTTCGAAAAGGCCATTATTCATTCGCAAAAAATGTACGGAAAGTCGGAATGTTATTGTTCACGAACACGATTAAGCCTAAAAATAATCTAAGACGACCTACTGACTAATAATTTATCTTTCGCAATTATAATATTATAAATAAAATGGATTGATTAAAATAACGTATGGTGTTTTACATTAGGTATGTACGAGTTTAATATTATGTAGGTACTTACTTGAGCCATTCCGTGAATAATTGTACCGTTACTAAGTGGGACAAAATGGACAAAAAAAATTAAGGTTTCTTTACGATTCGATGCGGCATTTGTCAGAGTTTAAGAAAACTATCATCATCAGCCCATAGCAGTTTACTGCTGGACATAGGCCTCTCCAATTGCACGCCATTCAGCTCCATTCTCGGCAACTCGCATCCAGCTGCCACCAAACAAGAAAACTACATAATATATTATCTAAATAAAATATAGCTTTGAAAAATCGGAGTTTCAAACATGATCCATGACGAGAACTGTCCATTTAGTAACGATCACTAACGTAATATTTTATCAGCAATATGAGATATCTATTACAAATTTTTAACAATGTTTAGTCAAAATAATTATTTATTATACTGAAATCAATTTCGTTATCGTTTCGTATCTGCAACATATTTCTACCTTTAAATCACGTATTAAAATATTTTCGTCACGTTTTAGGTCAGCCTGACTTATATTTTTAACTTTAGTTAATTAGCACTTAAAAATGAATCGAAACTATTTTAAATGAAAATGTGCATCAGATCTATATTTCAACCCAAATATACCATTACTAGTAATAAATTCTACTTTACAGACGATAACTTGGCGTAAAAAATTGTGACAGTGAGTTAATAGGAAATGTCATCGTGACTAAATGCAAACACAGGCGGTGTTCATAATAAACTTTTAATATTCAATAAATCAACAAGTTTTTTTCACATGCAATTGTTGGCAAAATTTGATTGCAAAAGTAAAATATTTTGTTTTTAGTAAGTAAACAAAACATTTTACTTATTCAATCAAATTTTGCTGTATGAAATTGTTCATACCTATTACTTACCTATGGTTATACCTACAATAATAAAAGCCACGAAAGTTAACGTTAACGTTATATAAGGTAGTCAAACGATAGACCTTCTATTATAATTATATAATTTAACAAAAACACGTAAGTTCTCAATCTTAGTTGCAGTCGGTAAAAAATATACCACGTAAACTTAGCCTTATGTGTCCATTTCGTCACAAAAATTGTTCCACTAATATGTCACGACACTAAACGGATGTGACGGACCCCGCTTTACTACAATAATGACGACAATACTCAATATTCTTTTATTAATAGTATTTTTTAGGGAATCATTATTTCGTTACATGTATACGCAGATACATGTAGTTTAATTTGCAAATGAAATAATGTTTTAAGAACTTACCGGTATCACGTTATAACGGTGACTATAGTGGACTTCTTAACTGCGACGTGAGCCGCTTCACGCCTTTCATCACCGACCAACGCTTCACGACTGCCCGATGGGTAAAAAGAAATGGCTGATCTACCATAATATTTATCCCATGAAAATAAAATAACTTCTTTTAGTAGTTTTGTACTATTGAAAGCAATTAAAACAGCTGTGACTAAAGTGGAATGACCACCTTGGTGCTAATTTGACTATAATTTATTTCAAGAATTTTATGGTAATACAATAAGATTTGTTTAAAAAATTAAAGTTATGATTAAAATAAAAACAGTATTCTTTAAAAGCTCACAAAAATCGCTGAAGATTGTCATAAAAACCATGAACTTCGGTTAGTTAAAGTAAGCGACAGGCGGTGTGAAACGGTAAAATTACCTTTTTTGTTCCTTAACTTTATTTTAAAAGCTAATGAACTTTATTGTACATACATTAAAAAATGCACTCAATAGAGAATGGTCTTGTTAATTGTTTGTACATTTTTGTGACAGTACTTTTTCCATAAGTGCAATTTTTCACGGAATGGCTCACTTACTTAATGATTGACAATGTTGTCAATTATTTTTGTTATCAGCGGTATTATCTTTAACAGACTCAATTATATTTTTATCAACACTCTCGATGCATCATTTATCGAGGTTTATAAATATCAGTAATACACACATCACAACAAAATAGGTAAACTGTACCTCCTTAGAATAGTAGTTTAAGAACTGCTTATTGGGGGGTAAAGTATTGAAACACGAGTGTGTGTTTAAAATCCGTGCATAGGCGCGGAATACGCGAGTGTTTAAAATTTGTAATACCTGAATACCTAGATATTATTATGTGCAGTTTCATTCGCTACTTTATCTACTCTCATACATTACATACGATTGAACCGTAGAGTAAGAAAACTATAGAGGTTCGGGTAGCGTGGCCAGATGAGACCACATATTTTGTACTTATCTATAAATGTATATAGGACCCAATGATACCATCAACCTAACCCTTTACCCTAGGTTTTAAAACAAATAAAAATCAGCAAATTGATGATTATATGATGTAGAAAAGTGCTAATATAAACTTCACAATTTCACAAAAACGCCATGAAAGTCGAAGCTTGATGAGCTAATAATGTCGCTGACCTTGAAAGAACTGACACGCACTGAGACGGAAATAGTATAGCTTTGTCCTTTTCCTATAAGTATAATAACTTAATACTATATCCCTTTCTTGTGAAAATTAAATGGAGTCTATACATTTTTTTGTCTAAGGATTGAACGTTAAAAAGTAAGAAAGAACGAAAAAGTTAAAAGAGTAAGAACTAGTGTGCACCGCGCATGCGCTACGGGCGCTGCCACAGACAAATAAAAAGTGGAATCAAAACTTTTTAATAATGCTATATAAATGGAGCGCCCTGCATAGACGTTCCATTAGAAACAAATAATTGATGGAAACTCATTGGTGATATTAACTTCTTCGATTTGCCCTCGAACGTATTGGTTAAAAAAATGTTTTAACATTATGTTGTTACAGCAAAATTGTGCATTATGTTGTTAAGTTGGGAGTCTCATTTCCTACGAAATGTATGGAAAAAGGGTTTTGCGATTTCTGAGTTTTCTACTACTCAAACTTCAGTTGGTCCGATAGTTTTTGGCCCATAAAAGAAACAGGATCGTATAAATTGTAAAGGCGATGTTTTCGTTCGGCCGTGTACCCACCTACCAACGTCGTCTTCGTATTACCTTAATTAAAGGCACGTCCCCATCACCACGGCGCGGCGCCGCGCGCCGCCACCGTACAACGGCACGGTGCCGCGAACGGTGCGTCGCGCGCAGCGTTGCAAGAACGTAATTTTTGTAACGTTTTACGTTACTTTTTGAACCCCTTACGTTACACGGCTGAAAACGTTACTTTTACATTACTTTTCGGAATAATTATAATTGCTTAGAGTTTAATCAAAAACTAGGTGAAACGGCCCGCAAGCAAGTGTCGTGCCGTACGTGCGTAATGTTGGCAATTCGGCATTTCAAATAAACCAAAACTAAAATGAAAGTTAAGTAATGTCTCTCTCTCTCTCTCTCTCTCTCTATCGCACGGCTAGAATGAGCAAACAAAAAGAGAGAGTTGAATGAATGCAAGTTTGATTGCATTCCTGCCATAATGTTGTGGTGTGTGTAGGCTATAGTTGTGGGGTGTGTAAAACATTAAAAATGCTAAAATAGTGATTGAAGTGTTAAAAAACTTAAAAGTTCTAAATGCAATTGAAATTGTGTAGTAATAAAATACAATTTTTTTTTAAAGCGTTACTTTTTTGGGGAAAACGTTACTTTCCGAACAGTCTTGGGTAACTTAGTAACTTTTGACGACAGGGCACTGCCAACACTGGGCCCGGCCCGTCAATTCTCAGTCGATATTCCATAACAAAAAAATCGACTTCTTGGCGGGAAAGTGAAGCGTCATGTTCAGCAGTTTGTTTAATTTTCCAAAATTAGTGTTTAGCCGAATATTAATGTGTAATAATGGTGGATTATTAACCTTTAAGTGTTTGTGAACGTGCATTAGTGTAGGCAAATGAAACAAAACAGTGCAACTTCGCTTCAAGTTCTCTCAAGAAGTCCGCGTGAGGACTCAGTAAAGTGCCACATCTTTACTGAAACTCAAGGGGAGTGGGCGGGGATATCATCATCATGCATTTATAATTCATTTCATCAATATTTTAAACAAGAACTAAAACTTGACATTGGCTAAATGCACAAACCGTGCGAAGCCAGAAGGACAAAAAAAAAAAAAAAAAAAAACAAAAAATCTACAAAGTACTCTGTGGTAATGTCGCAGTTGGCGTGCGCGCACCATGTGTGTAAAATAAAATGGTGGAATGATGAAAATGACCTGTCTTGGTTCATTCATTGTACAAATATAAGGATTTACTTACCCAAAATTTCCTCTGTTTCTTTGTTCATTTGTCGTCTTAGTAACAACAGGAGAATAACTCTTTCGCAATCCATATCCAGACAAGCACGTTGGAGCAAGCCAACTTATCTAATGAGAATTGACGAGCGCAGCACCGTGCCGTTGTACGGTAGCGGCGCCACGCCGCCTCGCCGTGGTGATGGGGACGGGCCCTAGAGCGTTGGTAAATGGACGAAGGTTGTTTGCCGATCGAAAATCTTAAGTTTCCTTGACATTCTAATGCATTAATTTGTTTTTGCTCGTGGTAAGCTAGTCCTGAGTCGATCAATCTAAAAACTAGGTGTCTAACTACGAAATTACCAATAAATAACCAGAAACAGCGATAAACATGAATGTATTTATCCTCTCCACTAATCAGGCATTTTGCGAGAATACAGACTTATAACGAATTTGGGTATCTAACAATATACATATTTAATTTCCAGCTTATCAATATGCCACCGGTGACGCTAGAAGGAGACACACTCGGCAAAAAGCGCCAACACTACAACAAACTTGTCGAAGTAGCGATTGCTAACAAAAATTATGAATTATGTAAAATTAGTGACGATGATAGCGACATAGACAACCTTCTGAAAATAGACATCGCCAGGAAAAACAGAAATGTAGACTATATCATCGAAGTAATGAAATCTAACGACATGCTGTATGCGGAGACCGCTATAAAAAAATCCACGTGGCTAATCACCGAGCAGCAGTACGCCAACATCATCAACCCAGAGTACCTACACACACAACTATTACCTAGCATGAACACCAAAACATTTAACAAACTCATGCTTCACATTAGACTCAATCTGAAAGACGAAAGTCGAGTTGAAACCTTTTATGAATACCTGAAAGAAACCGACAGTGCTTGCAAATGGTTGCAAAACTGCTCCATTCCTTTCATAGAAAATGTTATAAAAACCGAACGCCGCATACCACTGTCTCTTTTTAAACGTTTGTGCAGAAGGTCTGCTCATTTTCTTACATACTATTCAGGGGTTGAAGAAGGCAGCATGGACGATGTGGAAAGGGAAATTTTATTTTTGTTAAAGTCCCACGCTGCGGACGTATTGACCGTACTGGAAAACAAAGAATACATCAACTTACCAGAACTGGGAAAAAATAAAACAAACAAACTTATGAAAACGTGCCCGGACAGAATATTAGACAATTTGGATAAGTACGCTGACGTAATTGACATGTCCATAGTAGCAAAATATTTGGAAAAGAAAGAAATAAAACCTTTTATATTTAAGCAAATAAAAAAACAGGGCCAACATTTTTGCGAATTTAAGAAATTGAGACATTTCGTTAAAAACATGCCGAAAGAAGAAAAGCTAGAATTCATAAAGCAAACTTTTATCGACAGAACTGATCTAACTTTTCTTCGTTCAGTAAACGAAAAAGATACCTACACTATGGACGTAATGTTCTACCATTGGTATGAGTTATTTCCATTTAATGATGCTTTTGCAGAATTAAAAAAGCTTATACTTGCAGAGAACTCACCCCGTTCACGATTTACCATGCTCTCAGTTTTGATCACATGTGCAAAAAGACACTCGCAGCATATTAAAACGTTGCTCTATTTTTTCTATGAACGACACATTAATGAACCGTTCAAATTCAAGATTCAGTTTATCAATCATCTGCTTTCACAAATATCTACTCATGAGTTCGACGTTGAAACTTGGAACGTTTTGGATCAGTTGTTCCACAGCATGGAAGTTTACAACAAATCAGAAAACGACGTACAACTGTGTTTTGAATCTATAGTTCTATATAAAGTTTTGCACGATGAACCTGTGCCGAAAATTGTAGAAGAAAAGATGACATTTAATACTTTTGAAAAAGTCCAAAGTAAACTAAATCTAGAACAAAGAAGCAAATTATTTACATATTTATTTGATTCCGTGTTGACTAAGATTCAAATTGAAAACATTACAAATGAATCCGATTTCAATAAGACTATAGTTCAATTAGAGAATGCACTGACTTTGCTTAAAGATTGGAAAAAGGAGATCAGCAAGTACCCATTCGTACTTGAGAAAATTCAGGATCTGAATCAGATTAAACGAGACAACATGTGGAAAACAGACATGTCCCATTTGTACAACATGAAGAAATCGTGGCGAAAGCACATGTTTGAGGAGTCGTTATCACTGTGTCTGAGCGAGGAAGCGTGCCTGAACGCGCTGAAGCACAAGCCGCAGCTGCTGACGCGCCACGACAAGGAAATAGACACTTTGCGAACTAACGACGCTGTCTCACTGCGACGTCTGCTCGCCAAGCTGCGCGTCTACTGGCCGCACTCACTTGCCCAGCACTGGACCGACGCCTACTTACTAAATCTGAACAAACCTATTGGACAAAAAGCCGTTGTTAAGGGTCTCTTCATGCTTCTTTCCCAAAATCAAATAATTAACATTGCAAAAAAACATGCTCCCGATAATTTTAAGATAAACTGGGATAAGACTGACCAGACGGAAATTAGCGTAAGGAAAAATATCGCACAGCATTTACACGTAGCCAGACCACTGATTCCCTTAGAAACTGTTTTATTGTATTCTAAAGGAGATTACTTGCAATATGCGGTACCGTCACTTAACGTCATTATGTCCAACTTGAATCAAGTTGAAAGCCGTAAACATGTGTCGAAATTATTAGAAGCACCTGTATCTCTACGGAAGTTAGGAATTCATCTCGCGTTTTCAAAGCTTATACCCTGTGAACTAAACAAATTGATCACGAATATTTGGAACACTACAACTAATTCTACAATCAGGACCGTTATTTTTAGGAACACTTTCGGCTATATATGTAAGGTTAAAAATACAACCGTTCAAAAAGAACTATGGACATCACTAAGTATGTTTATCGATAAATTACCTTCCCGGGAAAATAAACAAATACTTAAATGTTTAGGTAATGTTGAAAAAGTTCCCCTTAGCGTGCAATCAGAATTTTACATGAAGAGTTACGCGTATTTAACTTCGGTGCCCGATAGCACCCTGTGCGATAGTCTTGTAAGTGCATTAGTGTCATATGCAAGTGATACTCCAAACATAGTAGAATCATTCGATGACGATTTTGTTACTGATAAATTGTTGTCACCAGCAGGAACAAAATTTTGTATGCAGAACAGCGAATTCATAGATATATTTGGCCGTCATGTATTGTGGGGTAAATCTGAGGAAGATCAGCTACAGCGATTTAGAAGGGTCGTAGATCCAGCCATGGAAGAAGCTTTTCTGTCGTGGCGTAAAACAGATCACGACGTATATTACGTTCAAAACAACTTCGATAAATTTATTCGATATTTACTTAGAAATTACAAAGACTTTACTTTGAGTAGAAGAACTACTTCCGCCAAATTGTTTACAGAGATTAAGATTAAAATGGAAAAGAATATGCAATTGCTAGAAAACTATGTTCTGTACACTAGTTGGAAACTAGCAACAGAATATGCTAAATTAATGGAGCAACATGTGACTGAAATGGAAAACGCGTGGTTGACAGGTGAAAAAGAAAAGATATGGGATAAAATTAATGTTGCAATATCTCCTGCCTTAGGTTTACGAATTGTGAAGTGTTTGAAAGAAGACACGGAGCAATATTTCCCTTCAATATGTTTGCTGTTTACGGACGCTTTACATGAAACGATCGACGGCATATTTTTCTACGAATCCGAGTTTGAACAAGAAATACTAAAACACATGCTGAACGATCCTGATTTCACACCTAGTTATGTATTAGTTTCTCGGGCGACAATAAAAAAATTTAACGTTTCAGATTCGTTGAAAAGGACACGAACAGAAATACGTAATAAAATAAAATCACATCCATCTCACGAGGTGCAAATGCATTATTACAATGATTTTAAAGAATTACCCCTTGACGAAGTAGTGGAATAAAATAATGTAAGGGCATTATTTTTTTAAACATGTACGCCTAAATTAATTAATAAGTCCTTCAGTATGTTCATCGTTGAAGCAGCTACAGCTCATAGTTAAGATAGCTGTATAGTTTCAAGAGTTTTACGTATTTACCTAGTTTTTTTTTTTCAAAATTATACTTTCACACCTACTTTTTGCTGTTTTATTTCAAATAACCTTGTAATTTCCCTACTGTAGGGCAAAGGCGCTTCGTTCTATGGTTTCAGATCCATCCATACAAAGTGTAGGTAACTGAAAATCTGAATAGGTGTCATCGTACTCATTAATATGAACAACTTTTACAATGGGACTAAACCTGATATCGGTGTTATATCAGTGGGCATAAATGTATGAAGCAGCAGTTTCTTATTTCGCAAACCTATTCTGGGAGTTTGGGATGAGTTACGGAAGGTATAACTATTAGAACACTCTGGATCAAGATTATTCAAAGCCAATCAAAGGACACCTCATTCACTGTGTACAGACGAGTTTTTTCGTGACTAACTGCTTAAAAGTACTTCATCAAAATTTAGCAGATATCTTGAGTAAGCGTTATAATTTAGAAATACAGTTATCTAACCTGTATTTACAAAAATACTGAGCCGGGCGTTATATATCACAGACTACGTTATATTATTATGCTCGACCGAAACATTTATTTATTTAAGGATTACCAACGAGATACATTACAATTATCTTTCACAATAATAAAAACTTGTCTAATATACATTATCCTGTAATACACACTCAATTACAGGTAACCACAGCTCACACATTATCGAGTACACATGCTCTGAATACTTACATAATTAAAATTAAGAATACATTAAAAAAAAAACAATATAAATATGCTAATAAAAAAGATTTACATGCTAGTAATGAGTGTATTATTAAAGTGTCCGGTTATGATTTGACAGTTTCATAATTTGTAGACAAATTAAATAAAAGCGTGGAGGTGTTGCAATTTTTATTAAACGTGGCTGAATCACAAAGAATTATCCTTCCTGAAGAAACACTGTCTTGATAAACACTTTGAATGTTGCGGCTTGGGATTTCCTTCACATGACTTTTTTAAAACATGAAGATTAGTAGTTAATGGAAAATTTAAAAATTGCAATTTTCAAACAAAATAAATAGCAGAATCAACTGCATAAAAAGTAAACACTCTATACCTACGAAAAGTTACTAACTTTGCGCGGCGCGTTAGGCGCGCCTTACAATGTTTACCTATTATTACGGACTCAGATCTACATCATGTTGAAAAATAACAAAATGGAAAATAAGTTCCTGTGGCTAAAGTATTCATTGGATTTGTTTTATTTTTTGTATACGGGTAAAAAACAAGATACTCTTTACGAGGTTTATAGGAATGTCAATAACACCTTGTATAAAGCGCCAAATTCTGATTTTTCTTTATTTATTTTGAAACTCACTGCTGTAAGATAGAGAGTAAGTAAGGTCAGTGCAATAACAAAATATTTCTTTCACCACAATAACTACCTACATAGAAATATAACAAAATAAATTATTCAATTAAAATAAACCTTATCGAAATCAGTGAAAACCTGCCATGAAATAAAAAACTGTAATAATCTACGATATGCATAAAACTTTATAACACATCAATGTTACGTAACATATAATCAACGGTAACATAGAAACTGCATAGAAGTAACGTAGAAGCGCGATATTCGAGGTTATAAATAAGCTAAAATTACAAAATCCGGCCGAAATTTAAACAAAAACACATTACCACGCACTTATTAGTCATTTACGCATAGTCTACTCGCATACTCTTGAAATCACCAAAACTTACAATATAAATCCACTGCCGAAACCCTTTAGGGTATATATGTTATGTGGCCGAAACATACGCGACCTCAGATTATAGAAAGAAGCAGATAGACCGCGCGGAACACCGAGAGTGCGGCCAACAAAGCAAATACAAATTCAAAAGCGAATACACTCTCGATTCAGTACAGCACGAAGCGTCGCATCGTTAGTACGTCACGGGCTCTAACAGATTTCAGAATAATGCCGTCTTGTATTTTTAAACATTGTAAAAACTGTTCCCAAAAACAAAAGAAATAAGATGGAGTATCTTTCATAGGTAAAATATTGATTATTTGTATATTTGGATTTATTTTACGTGTTTATTGTTAGTGACATCTTGAAACACAAAACCTTAACGAAAATCATTCGGTGTTGCTAGTTTATATTGAAACATTTACCCCTAAGTTAGGAAATAAGTATAGGATACAGGAGTATCCATTTACAAAAATATTTATTTTGATAATAGTGTTTTATTTATCGCCTTTTCTGGTTGGTATGTTTATAAATAAATAAGTATGTATGTGTCTTTGTAAGTGTAACTAGTTAATGGATTTTATAATACTTATTACATCAGTCGATTCGCTGTATCATGGGTTATAATTATGACGTCACCATAAAGTAAATAGAGCTACCAAAAACAATAAAATGTTGGTGTCTCAAAATAAAAATAAATCGCAAATGTAGCGTATAAATGGCTATTGTTAATTTGACGTATACTGTTAATAAAAACAACTGATTTAAGAAAAAATAAACTTTTTTTTTTATGTAATGAAATATTATGGCTAATTTTTTCATTATCCTGGCAACCGTACACACACATAGAGGCACCTGTTCTTAAAGTGCTGTCACGTGGCTGTAACGCACACATGTCTACAAACGGGCCTCACTTTATTGTTCCGCGCGGTCTATCTGCTTCTTTCTATAATCTGAGTACGCGACGTAGTTATAGAGAATGAACTCATTCTCTATATTCTATGACACTCGAGCACCTTTGACAAACTCCAGAGACGTTAAAATGGCGTCTTTTTTTTGTATTGCCTGGACACATGGTGTTGCCAGTGCCTTTACAAAATATTACCATAAACTGTTTTAATACCCAGAAGCCAAATCTGGGTAACATAGAAAATAGTAACATATAAGCTAAAACATGGAGACAAAGTTTTGAATAGTGATAAATAAATAAAAATCGCCTATTTCCACACACCAAAATCACCTCATCGCTGGATCGCCTGGCTGACTTGATAGCCTGAATGAATGTGTGGTGTAATCTGATAAATTGCAGAATTTGCGGTTCCACCGAATTAATTTCATCATTATTTAAACAACTTTGTACAGACGCCAGCACATAAAGCTACTACAATCTGTCAAATTTATTTAATAGATTTTCAACTTTATCCCTACAGCATAAGCTTCAAGGTTGATTGGGAAAATTTGACAGTTTCGGGTAGCTTGACGTGCTGGCGTCTGTACATAAAAGTACCTAATTTTACTTGACACTAGCTAAATGTGCGAACCGCACGAAGCCGTGTCAAAAAAAAAATGTCATTGTCAACCTGTCCCATTGACAGGATTTCAAATTTCAAATCGATCAGTCTTACGGAAGTTGTTTTTATCTCTTCATCGACTAGAAAACAGGTTATGATCTTCAAATGGCTGAGAAGATTTTCTTGAAACATAGCTAAGAACACTCTCGATTAGACACCATACAAACAAAACAAAAAAAAAATTGGTTTATTCCTTAGTTCATCCGTTCAGGGGGCCTAAAATGGACGCTTTGGCAGAATCATAATAATTATGATCTGCGTACAATTCATAAATCCCGCAATTCATCTGTTTGAAAGCTGCTATTTGACATTAGACTACATTCGTCAATTCATAATTTGTGGACCATTTTACGAAACTCTATAAAAAGCTGTCAAATAGATGATTTGCGAGATACGAATTGTACGCAGATCTAAAAATAATATTATTTGAACCATTCAAAATATATTTTTTATAAAACCTAAAGGAATTATAAAAAAATATTATAATTAAAAATTGTATCATTATATTTTTACAATAAATCAATAATAATTTTATTATTTTTAAATTTTGAATACCAGTAGGCCTAAAATGGACGCTTTGGCAGAATCATATAAGGATCTGCGTATAATTCAAACATCCCGCAATTCATCTGTTTGACAGCTGCTATTTGACATAGACTTCAATAGAGCAATTCATAGTTTGTGGACCATTTTACGGAACTCCATACAAAACTGTCAAACAGATGAATTGCGGGATATGAATTGTACTTATGATTCTGCCAAAGCGTCCGTGTTAGGCCCTCAGGTCAATAAAATCATTAATAAAATTATATATAATTCTGCCAAAGCGTCCATTTTAGGCCCCCAGGAGCTATTATACACAGGATCACAGATATACAGATACACACTACAAACATAAATCATCTCTCTTTTTCGTTAGGGATTATAAATAATTTCGCAAAAAAAAAACGACTCAATAACGGTTCAATAACTGTTACCGACGAACATAACGAATATCGTAATTTATTATCTGTAGTTCTCTAGTCGCCTCTTGTCAAACAAATAAACAGTTCTACCAAAGAGTGTAGTTATTGACTGTATAGAGTAGTTCCAGTCTGCTAAAAATAAATGCTAATTGCTATTGGAACCACTCTACGACGTCTCTATGATCAGTTTGATAAATATATTTTAGGCCCCCAGGAGCTATTATGCCGCAGGCAGACACACAGAATCACAGATATACACATACACACTACAAACTTATAACATCTCTCTTTTTCGTCAGGGATTATAAATAATTTTTAAAACGCAAAAAAAAACGACTCAATAACGGTTCAATAACTGTTACCGACGAACATAACGAATATCGTAATTTATTATCTGTAGTTCTCTAGTCGGCCCTTGTCAAACAAATTTTAATAACAAAAGCAAAGAGTGTAGTTATTGACTGTATAGAGTAGAGAGTTCCAGTCTGCTAAAAATAAATACTGACTCTACGACGTCTCTATGATCAGCTTGATAAATATTTGGCTCAGTGAAATATTTTTGTTACCTACACTTTCGTAAATAAAAAGAGACAGTTCATTTGTTTAGGCAAAAGTTTTGTGTAGGTGTACTCCTCGGTCGTACACCGGCCGGCCTCACCTACCTACTTCATCCGTGTTATTTTCATTGCTTTACTTACGTATTACATAAATCTAATCTTCGATAGTACGCAGTGTAGATTCAGGAATACAGAGCGGTGTCATATAATAGAATCATAAAAGTGAAGCTAGGTAAGTAAGTAAAATTTCCTTAAAATATTGTTTTTTTTTTATGACGTGACGGCATTGCGCATAGCGCCTACTTGATGCGATGAGGTCATCTCTGATAGCTCTATTAAAAATTCAAAACAAAAAAATGGGCGGATTGTTCTATTTTTGAGATTCACACTATGATGCCTAAAAATAATATAAGTTCTGCTCTGCCGGGGCAGTTAGTCAGTAAGTACCTAATAATCGCGGTATTAGGTTTAAAATCAAATTATTTATTATTTGAAATTGGATCGTATGCACCTACTTCAGTGTAGTTACGCTTGACCATCATTGTAATCTTCTTCATAGTATCTAAGTAGGTACCTTTGGCGGAATGGACGAGTAGTAGGGGAGAATCCCTTTTAAGTTTATCTAAGGGCAGAATGAACTTTGTAAAACAAATCACATTAGGAACTTAGTAGGTATTTTGGTCATTGAAAATGCCTGGCATGGCAGGTAGGTAGGTACTACGTGACACAAGTAATGGGTAGGTTCCTTCCGCCTAGGTAAACCAACGACTCTGTGAAGGTCGCGGGAATCGCCTGAATGCGGTCAGCGCAGGCCCGTGGTTGTTGTGACGATAGCGGGAGCATGTCTTGCAGTAGACGACGTACGTAGACGTCTTTTAGCCGAGATGATAATGATAATGAATGAAACTACATTTTTAGGTACATACGGCTACACATCAAGCTATACATTTCCAGTATACGCTGACCTCTCATTGTACGGAAATTCTATACAATACGAGATCAGATTATACTGGGATTTATAGTTTAATGTGTAGTTGTGCGTACCTATACAAGTTCTGTAGGTAAGTACTATGCATATTACGATGTTACTTTCGTTATGATTATGACTGATCTATTAGCCAGTTACCTCTACCTACAAGAATTTATTGCCACACTTATAAGACGGTGATATCCTTTTAATATATCAATGGTGATAACATAATTTTCTTATCAGTGCTGTGATGTTGCTCATTATTATTGATTTTTTCGTAGGTAGCTGAAACTCAAAACATTCTGTTTTCCATAAAAACTACTTGTTGTTGTGGCCTTTATAGAGGCTTAGTATTTCTTTTTTTAATTTGAAGTAGTTCTTTACAATTTTTTTCGAAAATATTAGTAGTGTCAGCGACTTGATAATTTTAACCTCAGATTATAGAAAAGAAGCAGATAGACCGCGCGGAACACCGAGAGTGCGGCCAACAAAGCAAATACAAATTCAAAAGCGAATACACTCTCGATTCAGTACAGCACGAAGCGTCGCATCGTTAGTACGTCACGGGCTCTAACAGATAATTTCAGAATGATGCCGTCTTGTATTTTTAAACATTGTAAAAACTGTTCCCAAAAACAAAAGAAATAAGATGGAGTATCTTTCATAAGTAAAATATTGATTATTTGTCTATTTGGATTTATTTTACGTGTTTATTGTTAGTGACATCTTGAAACACAAAACCTTAACAAAAATCATTCGGTGTTGCTAGTTTATATTGAAACATTTACCCCTAAGTTAGGAAATAAGTATAGGATACAGGAGTAACGATTTACAAAAATATTTATGTCGATAATAGTTTTATTTATCGCCTTTTCTGGTTAGTATGTTTATAAATAAATAAGTATGTATGTGTCTTCGTAAGTGTAACTAGTTAATGGATTCTATAATACTTATTTTATCAGTCGATTTGCTATATCATGGGTTATATGACGTCACCATAAAGTAAAATTATAGCTACCAAAAACAATAACATGTTGGTGTCTCAAAATCAAAATATATCGCAAATGTATCGTTTATATGGGTATTGATAATTTGACGTAAACTGTTAATAAAAATAACTGATTTAAGAAAAAAAAAACTTTTTTTTTTCATGTAATGAAATATTATGGCTAATTTTTTCATTCTCCTGGCAACCGTAGACACACATAGAGGCACCTGTTCTTATAGTGCTGTCACGTGGCTGTAACGCACACATGTCTACAAACGGGCCTCACTTTATTGTTCCGCGCGGTCTATCTGCTTCTTTTCTATAATCTGAGATTTTAACACACATCAACAGAATCTAGGGATATTTTATATTTCATCAAATACCTAAAAATCTATGAAGAATTTTCTAATATAGTAAATAGAAAAATGATAGGTTATTTTAAGGTCTTTAATAAAATAAAAAAACATTTCATGATTTTTTTGTTTTTAATAAAAATATTCGTTTTTTTAAACGCCGTAGAAAATTATTATGATAAAAACAATTCATTTCTTCTTATAAAACTATTAGTTTAATTAAAATTTAGAAAATCTTATAAAATCTAATTATTAATAATCAGTGTTGCCACCTCTTACATTGATTACACATCGATATTGATTGTTCATACTTAAAATTAAATTGTCAATGTCTTGCTGCGGTATGAGGTCCCATGTTCTTTGCAAGTGTTCGTAAAGTTGTTGTTCCGTCGTCAAATTTGGCGGAAATCTCTCAAAGCTTTTCGTTGTAACATGTCCCAAGCATGCACGATAGGATTTACGTCGGGCGACTGCGCAGGACAATCCAAAACTTGAATATCGTGGACTCGGAGAGCGGCCGACACCAGCCGCGCCGTATGGGAAGGAGCATTATCGTACTTGAGTAGAAATTCCTGGCACATTTGGATTCTGTGTGGGACAATAACAGGCTCTACTACCTCCTCGTAGTATTTTTGTGCAGTCATGCTGCGTTGGATCCAAACGCGCTGGGTTTGTCCGCTAAGACGAATTCCTGGCCACACCATGATTGTCCCGCCTCGGTATGAGTGGGCCTCCTGAGGGTGCCGTAGACGCCTAACTCTAGCTGGAGTTCTCCAAACGCATGTTGTTCGTGAATCCGGATGAAACCCAAACCGGGACTCATCGGTGAACAGCACCAAAGACCATTGTTCGTCACTCCATGGTAAATGCTTCCGAGCCCACGAAAGCCGCCGACCGCGATTGCCACGTCGCAATGCTGGAACACGTAGCGGTCTTCGAGCATGAAGACCAACTTCATGTAACCTCCCTCGCACGGTTTGGTCGCTAAGACGAATTCCTGGCCACACCATGATTGTCCCGCCTCGGTATGAGTGGGCCTCCTGAGGGTGCCGTAGACGCCTAACTCTAGCTGGAGTTCTCCAAACGCATGTTGTTCGTGAATCCGAATGAAACCCAAACCGGGACTCATCGGTGAACAGCACCAAAGACCATTGTTCGTCACTCCATGGTAAATGCTTCCGAGCCCACGAAAGCCGCCGACCGCGATTGCCACGTCGCAATGCTGGAACACGTAGCGGTCTTCGAGCATGAAGACCAACTTCATGTAACCTCCCTCGCACGGTTTGGTCGCTTACCAGCAGCGGGTCATCCTCCTGGAGCCTTTGTACTAGTTGCATCGCTGTGATATTGGGTTGTCTTCTGGCGGTCATTTAGAGAAATCGATCCTGTCTCTGCGTAGTAACACGATATCTACCCGTGTGCCGTTCAGCCACATCCCCAGTACTGCGCTAACGTGACCACAACCTTGATATCACGTTTTGGCTGATGTGTAGGGCCTCAGCAACGACGCGTTGAATAGCACCATTTTCTAACATGCCTACGGCTCGTAACATTTTATTTCGACTCAAATGACGACGTGACATGACTCTTAAAGCTCACACGGCACGTTAAATTAAAAAAGAAAAACAATCTAATCCCTTTTCATTAATTAATTAATATTAAAACAATTTTAATTTTCCATAACGTAACGAATTACTAACAATTCTGCCGCCGTATTTTTTTTTTTATTTTTATTTTTAAATTTTGAAAATAATATGTTCTCATACTAACTAATAATATGTACTCATCACGAATGTCTGGTCATCAATATTTCACTAACATACGAGAATTAGAAACTACTATTGCTAACTATCTAAAAATGTCTGCAGCGGTTTTCCTACAATAACTATAAGTAGGTACTGGATTTTAAGGAAAATACAAAGCCAGCCTACCTATCACCCTGCCAGGGTTACGAGTCTGTCCGAAAGGGATATCGTGGCCCTGGCACACAGGCATTTTAAGGAACACGGTGGGTTTTAGTCAGTAAAAGTATGACACTCCCTCCCGCTCCGCCCAGAGCAGGAGAAGTTATTTGATGATTTCCCACCCAAAAAAGCTATCACACTTGCTCAAACACAAGAATTGATCAATTCATATATTTTATGTAGGTAGTCTCCTACCATTGGTACGCGCTGTTTGAGATCATGATGAACTAGAAAACTAGTTAAATATACGCAAAACACCGTATAGTGTACTTACATATTATAGAATATTCTATCCTATTCTACCCTCTCTGGATGATAGAAATAGAATAAAATACCTACTCTTTAATCTAGTCCTGCACGTGTAGCATGACCACTTCTATCTCTACTAAGAATAGATAAAATAATTATCTATTTCTATAGACAGTCTCATTTCCTACGTTTGTCCATTGCGCCGTAGAAAAAAATCTATAATGATTCGTAAATGTTTTTCGATAATGCTGTGGTCATGCTGCGGGTATTGGTGTTGCAGGTGTAGCTATTAGTTGGGCACGCCACAATTGCGGCGATAAGTCCCCTCTTTGAGGAGTGGCTAGAGAGGCGCCACGGCGTCCTCGCCTTCCGCCTGACGCATGTCCTCACTGGACACGGTTGTTTCGGGAGGTTCCTGTTCCGGATAAGGCGGGAGGAAACGCCCGGGTGTTACCACTGTGTGGATCGCCCGGAGGATACGGTGGATCATACGGCGGAAGTTTGCCCAGCTTGGGCGAAGCACCGCCGTGTCCTCGCCGAGGCGATCGGTGGCGGCGATCTCGCGTCTGACCCTGGTCCAGGTCATGGTACGGAGCGAGAGTGCATGGGAGACAGTCACCTCCTACTGCGAAGCAGTAATGCTTGCGAAGGAGGAGGCAGAACGCGTGATCGGCATCAGTGATATCGACGTCACTATGAAACTCCTTCCTAGACCTCAATAAGGTACGCCCATTTAATATAGCGTTCACCGAAATTACAAACGTTCGATCAATAGGTACTATGTATTATTGATCGAAGGCTGACACTCATAGAGAACTCACTCTTTGTACGAAGTTCCATGCTGGGATGTAATGATCACGTGTGTGCAAGACGAAACCAGCAACATAATATATTAAAGTATTGATATTTTATTTTCTATAAAATTCAAGATTCAATTCCTCAATAATAATCTGCTTTCCTAAATATCTACTCATGAGTGTGATGTAGAGACATGGAACATTATGGATAAGTCGTTTCACAGTAGGTACAGCACGAGAACCGTAGATAAGCGTTTTGTCGACGGAAGAGTACACAAAAATGACGTCTCCGTGTAGACAGCAGAACATTTTCGGTAGACATTTTCTTTTCTACAGTAGAAATAGAAAGCGTCATGCTAAGCCTGCTGAAGTGTACACCGAATCAGAAAGCAACGTACAAGTGTAAATCTGTCTCAAATCGATAGTCATTTATTTATGTTTTGCTTTGTTGAACCGGTGCCGGAAATCGTAGAACAAAAGTTTTTCATTTAATACTTTTGAAAATATTCAAAGAAAAAGTCAAGAATAAAACAGAAAATATAGGAATAGGTAGTGCACCCAGCAGTGTAACACGATTTTCGATTTGGACGATTTGTATACATGTGGATTGTGGAGGAAATTATTATGTTAAAGAAAACTTCAACAAATTTATCAGAGCCTTATAAGTGGAATTGCAAAAATATGTGTTACTTTGAATAAAATACCTATACGTATATACTAGGAAAATTATGTACTGTATACCGAATATTCCCGATCAGTAATACCCCCCTTTTTTTTTTTTGGGTGGGTAATTATCAAATAACTTCTCCCGCTCTGGGCGGAGCGGGAGGGCGTGTCAGGCTTTTACTGACTAAAACCCACCCGTATTCCTTCATTTGCCTGTGTGCCAGGGCCACGATATCCCTTTCGGACAAATTCGCAACCCTGGCAGGCATTGGCCCTAACGGACCCCGTCAGTTGGTGCTGAGAACTCTTTGAGGCGCGCGTGGAATACAACACGCCGTCGACCCGGGCCTGGTCCTTATCGGACGGCGAGCTACCCATCGCTCACCGTCCGCAGGCCCGCGCTTACGGTGGTCGGAAATCGGCTTGCGATTCCCGACGCCCGGGGCGTCTCCTGCGGCGACTAGTGGTGCGAGGACGCGAACCTTGCCTCTCCCTCATGCGTTCCGCCTCCTCCTTCGCAAGCATTACTGCTTCGCAGAAGGAGGTGACGGCCTCCCATGCACTCTCGCTTCGAACCATGGCCTGAACCAGGGCCGGACGCGAGAGATCGCCGCCGCCGATCGCCTCCGTGAGGACACGGCGGTGCTCCGCCCAAGCCGGGCAGACCTCCACCGTGTCCTCCGGGCGATCCACACAGTGGTGACACCCGGGCGTTTCCTCCCGCTTTATCCTGAACAGGAACCTCTAGAAACAACCGTGTCCGGTGAGGACCTGCGTCAGGCGGAAGGTAAGGACGCCATGGCGCCTCTCTAGCCACTCCTCAAAGAGGGGACTTATCGCCTCAATTGTAGCGTGCCCAGCACTGGGTTGCGACAATCGCACTCTCCATGCCGCCATGAGATCCCGCCGGAGCTCTGTCCGCTGAGCCGTGATGTCTCGCGGCAGCAGAGTTTCACCCCCGGCGTTTCGCCTCCATCAGTAATACCCCTGTCGTTAACACTGTTGAAGATTGGGGGAAAAAAAAAAAAATCCGTGCGTTCACAGTGTTGAGAAAAGTCTAATTGGAAACTTATAACAGAAACTGATATCGTTATGGCTTCCAAATAAAGAGGAAAATGTATGGGAAGATTGTCATTCTCATTCAAGAAGACGTCGAGCGACATTTTCCATCAATATTTTGGTTGTTTGCCGATGCTTGAATTATTTCTTGATGTTCGATTATGCACGGAAGAGTATCGAAAACTTTTTGTTATGTAGATATTATACCGTATTTTTAAATATATTGCAAGCATCTATTTCTGACAGACGACCTTGGATTGGACTCAGATGCATGTAGCAAGTGTACCTACTTAGCGTTACGTATTTTTAAATACTCCGTTCTCGTTTAGAAAACATCTGTAAACCTAAATATGATAGGTATTTTAGATATTAGGTCTTAAGATTCAATCACAATAAATTGAAATTCAGTAATCATAAACAAAATACCTACTAGCTCCCGCATTTAGTTGTATGAATCGGTTTGAGTGCGATTTTTTTATATATGGTTTCAGTTGTACATATTCTAAGCAATCCCTGTTATCGTTAAACTACTATTTTGAAATAACCAGTATTACCTACTTCTGATTTGGGTACCTTAAAAACTGTTTTATTTTTTAAACTGGTCTGACTTGTCTTAATTCTGAAACATTAAATTGTTCACGAATGAGTCTTTCGCCTATCCAGGTACGAATATAACCTTTTTTTATAAGCATTTATTGTCCCACTGCTGGCCAAAGGCCTCCCTACTCTCCTTTCCACCTCTTTCTGTCTGTTCATCTCAGTCGGTGTGAGGGTGACCAGTCCGGAACGAGCCCTACAGAACTGTGCGGAAAGAAGGGGCACTGTTCTTTCCCTTAAGGGGGAAACCGACCTAAACACTAATATTAACAGAATTAGGAAAAACGAAATTTGTATCAGCCTGCGGTCTTGAGCAACCAAGGAGTAAAGGAGTTCAGCTCATCCCGCCATGTCCATCTGGGCCGCGATGGCGGGACCTATCTACCATCTACCTTTAAAATCGACATGGTCAGTTCTACCTGAACGTCCTCTATATGAAGCAATAGATTAGCAATATACTTACTTCAAAATCATTCAGATTGTGATTGATAGTGTGTTACACAATTAGGGTGCAGATCTCACCAGCATCTATAAATCTGACCATGCATAGCATTACAGTCGATCATTCGAATGATCGGATTTTTTATTACTGTACTAATTAAGGGCAAAGAGATTTAAGATAGATACTGTATAGAGGCTATCAAAATTAATGTCATAGAAAAATTGTGATCCCATGTCTCAGTAACAACATCTAGCGTAATATAGCAAAAATACATAATAGCTAAGTTTGACACGTTACAATTTTACCAACACCAACCTTTGATTACCAACCATCAGATAGTTTGAAACATCTAAGAACATTATTTATTTCAAAGAGATTTAAGATATTGTTAAGTAAATAATTAAATGTCTGATTTATTTTATTTAACTATTGGGTAAATTACAAAATACTACCGAAATAAACCGCGGTTATATCTAGTCGTTTTATCCACTACGTGATTTGTAATACCATAATGCAAAATTCTGTATTTATACTTCGAAAATAATTTTCTTTTGGTGACACGAATGCGACTTTGACATGCAGGCGTACCACCATAGTTAATACACTTAACGAACCATACTAGACTGAGCGACTTTTGCCCACTAGGACAAATTTATCGGATTACGATTATGTTCGCTATGTCCCGTCTATTGTTAAGTAAATAATTTAATGTCTTTGATTAAGGCCTATATTTTTCTTTTACAGATACACGCCATGGCACCATTGGCAGACTTGGATGGCGGAACCCTCGGGGCGAGACATCAACATTACAACAACTTACTCAAAACAGCTATTGCCAATCGTCAACCGGTTGCAAACTTCACATTGGATGACACCGATGTCGAAAACTTATTGAAAATAGATCTGGCGTGTCACAACAGGGATGTTGATTATATCATCAACGTATTCAAACATGGTGATATGCTGTGCGTGTCTCGTGCGCTTGCGCAGAGCACCTGGCTAGTCACCGACCCGCAGTGCGCACACGTCATCAACCCTGACTATTTGCACACACAATTGCTCCCACACATGAGCACAAAGGCCTTTATCAAGCTTAACAAACATATAAGGCACAACATACAAGATGAAGCACGGGCTGAACAATTCTATCTGCACGAAAAGAAATTAACTGACGCCATAAAATGGTTACCACGCTGTTCAATTACTTTTATTGAGTCAAAGATCGAAAAACATGCTGATCATTGTAAACTTAGAACGTTTAAGCGGCTTTGTGAGAAATCATACAACATCTTCGAGATTCTTATAAATCAAATACATTTTTATGAAAAAACAAGGTACGCTCAAGCTGTAACATTCCTTCTAAGAGCTGATGTCGATAAATATCTAAATTTATTAGAAAAAGACGATAATTACCAAAACCTCCCCAAATTTAACGACAAAGCGACAGATATTATTATGAAAAAATCTCCGAAGAGAATTATAGATAATTTTGATCGGTATGTAAGCGTTATTGATATACCGACATTTTCTAGATACCTCAAACCAGATGAAATTAAAACATTCTTGTATACGCAAGCTAGAAGAGGAAGTGAAAGTCATTATCATTATAATTTGAGAAGATTGTTTAATTTCGACTCAATGAAATACTTTATAAAAAGATTACCAAAAACCGAGCAATTTGATTTCGTAAAAAAAATATTCATTGATAAAGAAAATGTGGATGCTATAGAAGAAAACTTGAAGGTTGGTACAGAACCATATGATATGAAAAAATTATTTAACGCAGTGAGAACACCTGGTTACGTCTGGTATCGTTTTGCAAGTTTTGAACGAGCATTTGAGGACATCACCAGAATAATATCTAAGGATTTGGATAACAATGACAAAGCTCCCATGCTGAAGATACTGATGTCATGTGCTGACCATAACTTACAGCACATCCAGACTTTACTGGAGTATTACCTTGACAAACATAAGAACGAGGAATACCATTTTACTTTGGATTTTACCACAAAACTATTGCAGCACACGAACGTTAACCAATATGATGAAAAAACCTGGAAATTGGTAAGCGAGCTATTCAAAATTTTGAAAATTTATGACGAATCGAACTCTTCTTCTTATTGTGGCAATAAAAACATAATCGTTGAATCCATCATAATATATAATCTGATACGTGATCAAACTGTACCTACCGTCATCGAGAAGCAGTTCTTGTTTCTTACTGGAACTTTAATATCATACGGAAGGAAACTAAATGAAGAACAAAAAGAAAAGATATTTCGTTACTTATACGAAGTTCTGATACGTAAATTTAAACCTATTACAAAAAAAGAAGAACTCTCTGAATCAATTAATATTATAAAGAGTATTTTACGGTTACTGCGTGATTGGAATAAGCAACTGACAGACTACCCTTTTGTAACCGACAAAATTAAGGAATTCGTTAAAATAAAAAGGGAAAATGCGTGGAAGGAGAGTTTGTTACCTATATACAACTTTAATAAGTCTTGGCGAAAACACATGTTTGAAGAGTCTGTTGCGATGAATCCTTGTGAGGAGGTGTGCTTGAACGCGCTAAAGCACGACCCGGAGCTGCTACAGCGGTACAAACAGGACGTAGACATGTTGCGAACTATCGACTCTATCTCGCTGCGACGTCTGCTCGCCAAGCTGCGCATCTACTGGCCGCACTCACTCGCTCAGCACTGGATTGACGCCTACCTTCTAAATCTGAACAGAACAGATGGCCACAAAGCCACTATTCGTGGTATTTGTACAGCACTAGCACAAAAACCACTACTTGACTTTATAGAAAAATACAAGCCAGCACAAGCCAAAATTGATTGGAATGGAATTGACGACCGTGTTCTTAGTATTCAACGGTTTATTGCTAAAAACATGCACATCGCGCGTCCGCAACCTTCTCCCGACACTATCTTGTTGTACGCTAAAGGTGACTACTTGCAATTTGCTCTTCCATCGCTATTGGCCATGTTTTATAATTTGAATGTAACCCAAAGTCAGGAACATATTCCGAAACTTTTAGATGCCCCAGTGTCTGTACAAAAACATGGCATCAGACTTGCGTATCAAAAGCTGGATCACGAATCTGTCAAAAAAATATTTTTTGCTTGCTGGAAAGCATCTAAAAACGCTAGCATAAGAGCTATAATCTTTAAATTTACATTCGAACTCTTGTGCCGTGAAAAAGACCCTGTAAACGCTGTGAGTCTGTGGGAATTGATAGAACTGTTTATTGATAACTTAACATTTGAAGAAGATAAGAAGATTTACGATTTAATGGCTGGTGTGGAAAAGGTTCCATTAAATGTCAGAGCTAAATATTTAATGAAAAGTTACAAGTTCATGAAAAGTCTGACTCTAAAAGTAAAAGAAGAAGATCGCGAGCATTACAAAGTGCTAAGTGCACAGCTGGCGCAACATTCACGAGAGATAATGGAAGACTTATGTCCAGACTTTGTAACTGATATAATTCAAGAGTTTATCGATAAGGATTTTTTCGGCTCTGGAGATAATTGCGGAACAGTTTACGCATCTGGTGGAATTTTATCCGTACTCTCTGCGTACTTACTGTGCGCTAAGAATGAAAATATTCAAACGGAAAAATATGAAAAAGTTTTTGTGCCCATTATGCAACGTGCCTTCACCAAGTGGGGAGAAAAACGCGATGGAAATTACGTTACCCGGGTGCACTTTCAGTATTTACTAACACGGCTCTCTGACGACTTAAAAGAATATGTCACAGAAAAAAAGATGATTATACCGTTAAAAATGTTTTTAAATATACAAGGTGAACTAGATAAAAACTTATCAGTCTCAGAAAACTATATGTTGCTAACAACGTGGAAATTAACAGTGGCTGTAGCAAAACTGGCTGACAAATCAAATTCCGACAGCGAAGACTGGGGAAATATTGCAACGGAAATAGCTCCTGAATTCGGAAAAATTTGCTTGGACTATTTGAAACAAGATGTTAAGTTGCATTTCCCTTGTATTTACAAACTTTTCTCTAAAGTTTTAAATATAATGTTTTTAACATTAATTACTGAAGAAAAGAATAAGGTAAAAATTTACGAATGCATGCTGGCTGATACGGATTTTGTTCAAGGTTACCTGACCACAATAGAGAACAGCAGCGGTACGTACAGTTATGATAAGGAAAACTATGGAGATCTATGGAAGAAAATATTTGAACACCCTTCTGTAGAAGTAAAAATGCATTATTATTATCGAAACCGAGACGAGCGACGCTACTGAATTACAAAAAACGACTTTCATTGTTTTACAATTCAATTTTAATTACTTATTGTTTCTGCATGTTGTAATATCATAATATAAAGCTTTTAATAATTTTGTCAATGTTAAAAACTTTAGGTTGTAATGATTAACCCTTTATCAAATCGTGAGATTGTTTATTTTATTTATGCACAAGTTATACTTACCTAGGTACCTACTTATGAATAAAAATTTACTGTTTTATATGTTTGATATTAATTAAAAAAATAATTTTAGTATTACTTCTTAGCATGTCGAGGACCACCTAAATTGAGTAGGTAATTAACATACCTACGCACTTTACGACGAATCAAAGTAAGCAGCAAGGTTAATTAACAAAATACAACGACGTGTCAAAATTAAACTTCGTGAAGCGACCCGATTAGCTGTGGGTAGTTCATGTCAACCAATCACAGCAGTTGACGCGTGTTTTACAATTTGTTATTTTTGTATCGATTTTCGTTCCAGAAATCTGGTTTAAATCTTTTGTCTGACCTCCACAACCCATACTTATAGCAATGGTGCGTATTTGTAGTAAAAGGTACTATATCGGCTGTAACTGGGTATTCGAGGTCCTGGGATGATTTCCAACCTTTCCTAGAAAACATATAGCCCCAAATTGCTTGGAGCAGAGGGAAGAAAATTCGTTCTTTTTAGCTAATTTACCGAACCAAATTGCGATATTATGCAAGATTATAATTATATCTTATTTTTATGACAAAAAAAAATTCCCAGCCGAAACATACGGTTTGCTTTGGAACAGTGAATTAAAAAAAAAAAATTTGGGATAGGAAAATATTTTTAAAAACGGCTGGGTTTGACACATATTTATTGGGACCCCCAATTGACCCCATAAAGCTATAACTACACTGCCATTTTAAACAATCTTGACCTTGTTTTGCAGGTATCGTTTTAAAAGGTCTCGAAAATCTTTTGTTTTGGCACTTTGTATAATTTATTTCTCGGTAACAGTGAAACATTAATTGCTGGGATATTTTTTCTACATTTAAAATATTTATTAGTTCTACTACATTTAAAAATATTAATTCACTGCTCCAAAGCAAACCGTATGTTTCGGCTGAGAATTTTTATAATAGATGAGTCTGTGTATAGACAAAATACAAATACCTAAGAAAAGAAGCAGGCCGTCAACTGCATTCGGGTTGGGTCTACATCCGATTGGGATTCAGCTGTCGGTGACAGTGACAGTCCCGAGTTCAACCCCCAGCCGCGAGCGTTGATTGACCGTTGACGATTGAATACAATAAATCATTTGCTTACACTGCCACGCGGTCCCGCCAGAGTGGTAGCAACATAACATCACGCCTGTTTTCTCCGAGGGTTAGGCAGAGGTATACATATACTTGTAACCGCCAGTTTTGTTTATGTTTCACGTAATAGCGGGCGAGACATTTAATATCAATCTGTCACCCGTGAATCACAATTCCAGAATACGAGCTGCTAACGAGAAATTACTGATGGATAAGCCCAAAAACACTACCCAACCTGCGTATTAAAGCCAGGACTTCATTGTCAGCAGTAGTGTTTGCGACCACTATACCAACGCAGCAGCCCGGAGGCAGGAAGGTGACGATTTTGTGTACACGAAGCCGCACAGCGATACTATAATAACGAGAACGAATGGGCATGACTGTCGTTCATCTGTGAGTTTTATTGTGGCGAAAGACTACTAGCGTCAGGCATAATTTTTATTTCCACGCTTGATTTCAGTCACTTGTCCCTAAAGGTTCATTAGAAAACCACCGTCAGACAGCATCTGTCTGGCATTAATACTGAAATTAACCTTTTTGGCGCAGCCGTGAGGCACTTAACATTGTTGTTAAAACATTATTTTCATTGTTTTTTATTTTCACTGTTTTTACCAGACTGCCAAGCAAGGGTTATGTTTTTTATTGTGTGTTTCATGAACTGTGTCCAAATAAACTTTATTCTTTCTTTCTTTCTTTGTAAAAATAAACTTAAAAAATACATAAAAGTTAATAAATACATAGTTAAAACTAAGAAAATGGTCAAAAAACAAAAGTTCTTCATCAAAAATGTAAAACTTAATAGAGAAAGGTTACACCTACTGAAACAATTGGATATGTATTCATTTAACTTGGAAAAAAGTACTAGGAAATATCAAATTGACACGGAACACTTGCGGTATGAACTTGACCAACTACAGGAGAAACTTACTTCTATGACAATTAAATATACAGCCTCTGAAAACCAAATGAGGGAATATGTATTGGCAATGAATGAGCTGGTAAGCTCACATACAAACAAATGTGAACATTGTAAACCACCATCTATTGAACACACACCAGACCATTCGTTGACAATATGTGATACCACCATACCGCTGTCTTGTGCTAGTTTGCCAGTTTCAATTACTAACTGTTTCCCTAAACAGAGTGTAAATAAAGAAATAGTTTTATTTTGTGATGAAATTGGAAAGGATCTAGGCCACTTGTTGACAAATAAATATCCGGGTCACTCTATAATGAACTACTGTATGCCTGGTTGTTCTTTATATGACATAATGAAAAAAGTTATAAAATGTAATTTTAACCAGGATACTATAATATTAATATTTGTTGGTAATAGGGGTAATGTGAACAAAGGAGAATTACTCCAATATTATAGATCATTGTGTAACCTAAGTTTAAGAAAAATTGTGTTGTTCACATTCCCATACAGCCAAAGTTTGCCACAGGAAGAAAACAACCTTAGATCAGAAATTAATGTGACATTGCATAATTTGACATATAATAATAATTTATTCCAATTAATTGACATTAACAATTATGTTGGTAATCATTTTTATTTGACAAAAGATAGATTTTTTATGGATAGGTACAATCTTTCTAAATATTGTAAAAGACAGATAGCTGTGTCGCTATCATATTATTTTTCTATTACAGCCAAGAATTTGGCTAAACAAATTGCTTCTATTGAGCAATGCAATGACATGTTAAATAATTCACCCAATAAATTGGTAACAAAAATTGACATTCAAAATAATTTAAATTAGAAATTAGGACAATAGAGGCAACCTCTAGCTATAATGTACATAATTGCAAAAATAAATCAAATAAAAGTTTAAACTCAGTCAATAGTATCAACCTGGTGCATCAAAATATTCAAGGATTTCTAAACAAAGATTTAGAAGTAGAATTATTTATGAATTTTAACAGTATTGATATTCTTTGTATAACAGAACATTGGCTTAAAAGCCACCAGTTCTTGTTCAATTTTAATAATCACCAGGTTGGTAGTTCGTTCAGCAGAGTAAATGCTATACACGGGGGCTCATTAATTTTAGTAAGTAACCAGCTTAAATTTAAAGACCGTAAGGATATTGTGAGCCTATCTGTTGAGCGGACAGTTGAAATAGCCTGTATAGAATTGGAGCAGTTTATTGTATTAAGTGTGTACAGACCCCCTTCAGGATTGTATGACTGCTTTGAAAGGGTAATGGATGAAGTGTTGCACAAGATTTGTAACTCGAACAAGTCCATTATCACTTGTGGTGATTTTAATGTTAATTTGTTAGAAAACTCGGGTTCTTGTAGTAAAATAATAAGTCTGTTTCAGTCATATAATCTTGTAAACCTGTTTTTGGAGCCCACAAGAATAACCCCTACTAGTGCCACATGCCTAGATAATATTTATACAGATATTATACCAAGCCACAAAGAAATTATAAATTTACTAGATTCTGATCACTGTGGGCAAAGGATTACTATCCAAAACCAAAACAACAAAGTGGCTAAAAAGGATATCACTGTTAACCCCAAAACTGCAAGGCGCTTGGAAGCTTTTAAAGGTAAACTCAGTAACAAATTACCAGTTTCATTTATGCATACTGATCATAATAATCTATATAATTATTTTTTTTATATTTACTGTCAACAATTTAATTCCACGTTTATTCCCAAGACTATCTCGGTTAATAGTAACGCATCTTTCAGTGATTGGGCTACCATTGGTATTCATAAAAGTAGAACACGGCTTTATGAGCTGTACAATGAAAGGTATTATGTAAACACTGATGAATTCAATTTGTATGTTAGAAATTATTCAAAATTATTTAAAAAAGTTTGTTGTATGGCAAAGTCGCGTTATTTGAGTTCGAAGATTAAAAACAGTAGTAACGTAATTAAAACGACTTGGAATATTATTAATAGTGAAACGGGAAGGTCTAGTAACCGAAATACTGACTATAGCCTGTCAATTAATGACAACATAATAAAATCAGACTCACAAGTCGCCGTGGCCTTTGAAAATTTCTTTTCAGATATTCCCGTTTCAACTACTAAATCCCTAAACTCATCACCTTCTGTTGCTGAGTCTTTGCTTAAGGAAAATGTTAATGTTTGCGAGTCGGAATTTCATTTTGAACATATTACCTGTAGAGATATAATTAAAACCTTTCACACTTTAAATGTAAAAAAGACTGCAGATCTGTGGGGTAATTCTGTAGAAGTTGCTAAGTCTATTATAGACATTGTAGCACCTACTTTAGCTCTTATCTTTAATAATTGTATTGACTGTGGGGAGTTTCCTGACCTTATGAAAAATAGTAAAATAATACCGTTGTTTAAATCAGGTAGTACATCAGACCCCTCAAATTATAGACCTATTTCAGTACTACCTACCTTTAGTAAAATTTTTGAGAAATTAATTTTAGACCAATTGCAAAGATTTTTTAATAAACATAAATTACTACATAGCAAACAGTTCGGTTTTACAAGGGGCCGTTCGACTACTGATGCCGGTGTTGAACTGTTAGGACATATTTATAATGCATGGGAAGATAAATGCGATGCCTTGGGCATTTTTTGTGATTTGTCCAAGGCATTCGATTGCGTTTTTCATGAAACGTTAATCAGGAAACTCCGCCACTACGGGATCCGGAACACCGCTCTGGATCTTCTTATTTCATACTTGAGTAATAGGATTCAGAGCGTTGACGTCAATGGGAAAAGATCTCCCGGATCTATAGTAAGAATGGGAGTCCCACAGGGCTCAATTCTTGGTCCTTTCTTGTTTCTTATTTACATTAATGACTTGCCTTACCTCATAAAGGATAATCATGATATAGTGTTGTTTGCAGATGACACTTCACTTTTGTTTAAACTTAAACGTCAGCAGCTGGTTACTGACGATGTAAATAGCGCGATCTCAAAAGTAGTTCACTGGTTTAATGTTAATAATTTACTTCTAAATGAAAAAAAAACCAAATGCATTAAGTTTACGCTACCTCACGTTAGGCAGGTGAAAACTAATGTGTTAATAAAGGGCGAAGAATTGAATCCTGAAGATAGCACTGTATTCTTGGGCTTGACTTTGGATGCTAAGCTTCAGTGGGGCCCACATGTAGATAAACTGTCAAAAAAGCTAAGCTCCGCAGCATATGCTGTTAGAAAAATTCGTAATTTAACTGACATAGAGACAGCCCGTTTAGTGTACTTTAGCTATTTTCATAGTGTAATGTCGTACGGTATTCTGTTATGGGGAAATGCTGCCGACATTCAGACTATCTTTGTTTTGCAGAAAAGAGCTGTTCGATCAATTTATAAATTAAGTCCAAGACACTCTCTCAGAGAGAAATTTAAGGAGATTAATGTAATGACTGTGCCTTCTCAGTATATTTTTGAAAATCTATTATATGCCCATAAAAATATAAAATTATTTAAAAAATACAGTGATATCCATAATATAAATACTAGAAACAAACACAAATTTGTTGTACCTACAACAAGGCTCAAGAAAATAGGTGGCTCGTTTCGATGTCAATGTATACGCTTTTATAATAAACTTCCAAGCCACGTTCAAGATCTAAGCCTTAATAAATTCAAATCATTCATTAAACGTAAGTTGTGCCAGAAAGCCTTTTATACTGTTAAAGATTATATTGAGGACAAAAAGGCTTGGGATTGAGCTGCTCCAATTTTTGTACATATTGAGGTAGTTTATTTTTATTGTTTTTTTTTTTTTTGTTTTTGCTAACTTTATTATTTTATAAACAGTGACATTTAATTATTATTTTATACACAATGACAGGAATATTTACTTGTAAAGTATTATATTATTTTAATTATTGTGAATGTGAAGACTATGTGGGTTATTGCATAATATTTTTTTTTCCCTTTCTTTTATTCTCAGTTAGTGTTAATCATGGTCTGGCAGTTTGAGTCATATAAGTGGCCTACCCAAATGGCCTTTCTTTGGTATTGATAGTCGCATCGTTGAGCTCCTTATATTCTGAGTAGAGCTGCACGATTACTGACAAATGCGTGCACTGACTGGTCAGGTCCACTCAACCTGTGTGGTTCTTTCCTCAAAAGACCATTTCAGACACCAATCTACATGGTCTTCACATGATCTGACCAAGATTATGTCTGGACTTTAAAAGAGACTATGACCTCTGAGTTTGTTTCGGCCTTTCTTCTCAGAGTAGTCAGATAGGAAACGCCGACCTCATCTAGTTTTTAAAATATGATTGACGTGTAAAAGTGTTTGTACAAACCTACTTACAGAAATAAAATCATTTATCATTTATCATTTATCATTTGATTTGATTGTTCTTTGAGAATATTTTTATATGCTTTATCATACGCCAAACGTACTAACGCTCATTTACAAAACTATCATAACGAAAATCAAGCATGGAACTATCCGATTGAGCCCTGTGACATAAGTCAAGTACCTGTCCTTATCTTAATGGCCGCCATATTTATTGCCCCTGCTGTCAATGTAAACAAAGAAAGTCTCAGTGGTTTCTAAGAGCATAAACATAAGCTGTTTGGGCCGTCGGTGGGACACTTGACGGTTGGGGACAACTGATGCACGGGTGCGTCGGCGGTTTAGATATGTGTATTTTTTCTGTTGTGTTGCCAAGATTACTGATTAGTATGTTCCATGGAAATGTCATCCTGCCCAGCCCTTTCCCAACTATGTTGGGGTCGGCTTCCAGTATAACCAAATGCAGCTGAATACCAGTATTTTACATGTAGCGGATACCTATCTGACCTAACTAGCCGTTACTACAGACAGCTGTGCTGCTGGGGAGTTTGTTGCGCCACTTCTTCTTCCCAGCTAAAGCACTAGGAAGTGGTGAAGGGTGGGCGTTTTTGGGGGACTGTCTCATGTAATTTTGACGTTCGAAAAGTGCTGATTCTCAGCCTAGTTTGAATAAATGACTTTTGATTTTGATTTTTGACTGGGTAACACTATAAGACTGGTTGTAGACTTTCGGGCTACAGACGACCCGTAACTACTGTCAAAGATCCACCGGGAATGACTGCCGGGACCAACGGCTTAACGCGCTTTCCGAGGCACGGATGGATCCCTCCGTGTGTAAAGATGGTCACCCATCTACAGTCCAACCGCGGCAAGCGTAGCTTAACTTGATCGATCAACCCATGCAGCTGTTATTACCCAGTCAGGAGCCCCTTCAGTTCCCTCCCCTGGAGCTCCATGGAAATGTGTAAGATATCAATAGGAAATTATAGTCATCAAGTTGTCCAAACATCATTATAATGTAGGCTTACATATATATCGCACTTAAAATATTGCCAATCCTACCTTCATCATTTTAACCGAAAGACATCCACTGCTAGACATAGGCCTCCTCCAAGCACCGGCCGACCGGTTCTGTGCTTCCCGCATCCAGCGGATACCTGCTTATATTACCTTAAACTAAGCAAAATAATGTTGGCAGAAGACTTGGCCAATCGTAAACTTCTAAAATTTCGCTAAAAAATTATTATTACATACTTCCATTATGAAAATAACAATCTAAACATGAAATATATGTATATAACAATAATGTTTTAGTGAATACACAGAAAATTTTTCGTCATTTATATTTTATTATTAACCAAATGACGAAAATCACAGAGCGGCAGTTACAGCTTTTAAGTTTTGTAATCATATTTATTATAATCACCGTTAGGTTGGATCACATTAGTCTTATTAAGATCAAGCTAGCGGAAGTTTAATTTTTTTTTTTTTTTTTAAAGGATACATCACAACGCAACATCGTTCTACATTACAATCAACTATACAGTCGTAAAATAATAATGTATAGAAGCTAAACTCCTCTAGAGATACGTTCACCGCAATCAGGGGATCTACTCCGAACATAAATCCGAAGTATCGGCCGAATATTCCGCCGTTGCTTAACTATGGCGAAAGAAAAAAACGAAAGTCAAAGTCAAAAATGTGACTAAGTCGGGTAAGGATTCAAAGTCAAAAAAGGAAACTATGGAAGTTATAAAACGGCCGAACATTCGGATTAAACCTTCTGAGTAGACCCCCAGGATTATATCGACTCAAGTGCGCTCCGTTATTTCTGCAGAATCAACTATTTTTGAAGTGAAAACTTCTTCAGGCGCGTTGAGCACTTTTTGGGTGAACAAAAATCAATGGAACTCGCGTCATTGTCACCGAACGCTTTCCATGAGCATATTATGTATACTGTTTTCACTTCTATCGGCAGTCCCCAAAGACTGTTTTTTTTCTTCTAATTCCGCGCTCGATCATCGACGAGATAATAATGCCTGGACCAGAAAAATACGGCGTACACGCTTGGGTGTTTTTAGCTACAAGCATAAAAACAGTTATTGCCACTTTTGCCGACATCGGCGCACGCGCAATGTACACGAGTTATGCTTCTATAAGAATTTCTTAGTCTATGATTCTATGGTTGTCATTCATACACGTTAAAATAAAACCTGTGTTATGTACACACGGCTACATATAAAACTATACATTTCCAGTATACGCTGACCTCTCAATGTACGGAAACCCTATACAATGCGAGATCAGCTTATATTGGAAATGTATAAATTGATGTGTAGCCGTGTACATTGTGCATTAGTTGAAGGTATTCCTGCCAGTATCTTATCCTACTAACTAGGTATGTTGTTATACATAGTTATCTTTACAGTAACAATTCTCTCTATTACAACACAGGAGGTCAATTATATCTAAAATTAGTTCCTTCAGTTATTTTATTTTTAGACATAAATCATAAAAGTGGAATCAAACTTAAAAAATTAAATTAAATCATAATTCAATGATGATCTTACGATTGAATAACGTTATGTAACAGTACATAGCATTGTTTACTTTACTCAAAAGTAAAAAAAAAATTAAAGACTCCCAATGATTTATCAATGTTTAGAGAGTCACATATCTACAATGTTAATTAATCCTATGTCACTAAGTTTAAGATAAATGAAGTTTACTTTAATGAACAGAAGCTGTGTGGGATGATAAAAATGATTGTGAAAGACAAAGATTCCCAATCTCAAATCATTTTAAAGTTCCTAACTTCATGTGTTGAGAAAAATTTATCGCATGGGAGTGCAATACCTGAAAAGAAAAATGAGAAGAAATAAGCATACAAATGTTGAGTCTATAGTTGGCGAGTAGAGTAACAACAAATAGTTAGTCTATGCATAATTTTTTTTTTTTTACTAATAAACGTATGTATCTGTACAAGGGTCTTTTGGCGCCAAAATCGGATCTAATGCCGCCATCTTGTTATTTCAATATTTTTTTAACAATAGCACAAAAATGTTTACAAACAGTGCCCTCCTGTCAACGTGATTCGAGCGCCAAAAAATTCTTGTTTAGTAAGTGTAAAAGGTTGCCTACAGTAGTCCCTAGTCTTCGGTGCCTGCCTCATCAGGCGCCGGCGTGTGCCACGTGAGCCTCTCCTCGTAGAACTGTATGACGACCTGCGGGCACCGTACGTTCGCCTGCTTCGCGGGCACCAAATCCGCCTCGTCGGTCCCCTGCCACTTCATGAGGAACATCAGCTCACCACTGCTGTCCGTTGCACCTGTAACATTTCAAATTTGACATTGTCACTACATATTAAAAAAAAAGAAAAGTTATTTCAATTACAAAGGACATATAGATACATGTTATTGGAGATCACCTTTTAAGCAAGGAATTGCTTGTTAGGAGACTCCGTGCTTCCACTTATCAATATCTTATGCAATTGAAAATAAAGGTAAACAATGTATGCAAAACTAAAAATAAAAGGTAACTTAAAATTATACAAACAGCACTGTAAATGAATGAGTGTTATGCCTAGAACAGGGCTAAAACGTGCGAATATGTGTGATATGGGAGCAAGTGTAAAGAGTGAGGGTATGTAGTGTGTGAGATATAATTAGCATAATTTAGTTCTAATCCTAATTAATATCCTGTCAATATTATAAATACGAAAGTGTGTTTGTTTGCTTGTTACGCTTTCACGTCAAAATGACTGAACAAATCTGGTAGAGATCCGGCACTGGCAGACCATGTCTTGGGTTAGGCCACAGGACACCTCCAACCCGACACTACCATGGGATCGAGACCCATGCGGGCGAAACCAGCAGGCGGAGCGACTCACCAGTATAAATTTAGGTGTAAGACTGTAAGTGTAAGTTCCAGTGTAGGTTGTAGGTTATTATTAAGTCCCCACTGCATCTGTCAGTTTGACCGCACTAAACTGAAAAACTACTGAACGGATTTTCATAGGGTATATAATTCATTAAGGTTTTCTGTAAGTTGGCTGAAATATGACGATGTAAAGTATTCCAAGTATGATGAATTTCAAAATAAAGTTCTTGGAATAATAACAAACGCTCCCTGGTTTATGAAGACCTCAGAATACATGAGCATCTACAGATCAGAACTATAAAAGAGGAAATAGAACACAGGATACACTCATACAAATATTGAATAACATCCCATACCAACACCTTAGCCATAGCCCTAAGTGGACCAATAACCACAAAAAGGCTCAAACACCACTACATATGGAACTTTATTGAATAAAGTCTAAACAATTTTGAGAGGCAAATTCTTCACTGGAAAAATAGATCTCAGCAGTCAAAATCCCCACTAAAAATCTGCTAAAGGCTTACAACTGCTTGCAAGATCAAAAAGGAAAAAAAAAAGGAAGTATGATGAACATCAGTTACATTTTAATCTAACCCGTGAAGACAGGTAAAAAGTCGACCATGTGCTTGACGCACCAGGGTAATACCATCACTACGAATGGAAAAAAAGTAGGCATATTATGGTCTGATATCCGTGCAAAGCCGGTGCGGGTTGCGTTGACTAAGATACAATTGCGTGGCTCGTAAATTGTCGGTTCTAACGTTATATTGTGTATAGGTTGTAGATGTTGAGAAACAAGTTTTTTTCTTGTAAATGAGATCAAATTCTATAACTGCAATAACTGAAATCAGGTCACAATCCAATGAAGCAGTGATTGAATACAGGTTGATATCTAATAAATCGAAAAACAGTGCAAGCATAAGTATTAGTGTTTGTAGTATAAGTATTTGTCTAGTGGTCACATGCAAAAAATTATTGTACAATAATTTTAAGCAGCACACATGCTTGTCAAAGATAAATCCCAGCAGTTAGTCTAGTCAAATACAACTGAAATTTTATCCACAAAAGTCATAATTTCTAAGTAACTTAGAAAAGATAAATCCCAGCTGTTAGTCTACTCAACTTTTCTATCTTTCTTTTTTTTTTTAAATGTGCCCCACTAGGTATTTCTCCTGTATTGTGGATGCGTATACAAACATGTAAACTCACATACACAAACAGCCAGACCCGGAACAACTACTTGTAGGTCATACAAATATTTGTTCCATGCGGGAAGGAATCGAACCCGCAGCACAGCAGTCAATCGCTTAACCACTGTGTCAATCATATTGTCATCACTACATGCTAAGTGCAACTTAATTACAAAAATCGTAACTAACTAGAAGGGAGTGCAGTGAATGCAGTGAACTGAGTGGCAGATATTTTTGAAAGCAGTATTTGCCAAATATACATAACCAATCGCAAGCATATAATGCGGTAAATTCACTTTAAAAATACTAACCAATAATCTTTTCAGGCTCCAGACCACGATCAAAGCCTGATGCTTTTTTGTCATCACTCTTTGCTTTTTTAGCACCTTTCAAGTCAGGTGTGGGCACAGCAGATTTGCGCTTTTTTGCATCCTTGTCTACTTTCACAGTTTTACCCTCTGAAATTAGATAAACAATTGATAAAGCAATTTTACTTAATTACTTGTGCAGCATTGTTAGGCTAACATTCTGCAGTTCAAATGGCCAGATTAAATGATAGCTCGGTTTACAAAATTGTCTGTAGTTACTCTATACGCAAGTTGTTTTTGAGAATAAAATGATTAATTTGACTAGACACAATTATTTGACCCACCAGCTTCCTTCTTTTTCCTAGCCTCTTCAAAGGCTGATATAAGATCTGGACAGTCAAGATTCTCTTCTGGCTCCCAAGTATTGTCCTCATCACTGTACCCTTTCCATTTGAGGTAATACTCAACCTGGAATATAAATATTTATTCATTTTTAACTGCTTGTTGTACATTATCAATCATATTTCTATGATGACATAAATTTTTAATTTTTACTTTCTAAACATTATGGATATTCTTGATTTTTTTTTCATGATACAGCTTTTTATAAGTTCTAAGGGAATTAAACAAGGATGAAAGGACATCATCGATACCTTAGCATTTCGCACACGACGATCCAGTACTTTCTCGACTGAGAATTCTTCCTCACCCTCAGGCTCGCCTTCCTTCTTCCTTTCAGCCATACTTAGTTCTAATGAACAAACATTCAACTAAATAATAATAATGCTAATATTTTTTAGAGGTTCTGCCAAGTCGGAGGAACGGCAGATTTAATAACAGCGGGATTATAAAAAAAAAACAAATATTAAATATTCAAGTTGGTATGAAATTTTCAAAAATCACATTTTTAAGGTGATCTTGTATGAAATGTTGGTCTTGTCGGAAATAACATGTGCATTTTGGAGAGGAAAAGCTATACCAGACCAACACACAGGACAAAATAACCTATGCACTCAGTTCCTTCAGTTTATCATGTCGTTGATGTTTTCATGAAACTAAACAATATTTACAGCTATTACTAATTAAGTTATATTTTTAATCTTTTCTAGAATCAGTTAAAATGTACACAAATCAATTCAGCATCGTGTCCCGCCATTTTGACTCATGTTATACCAAATTGTTGAGTCGTCGAATTAATTTTGTAATGAACTTTATTTCAAAAGCAAATTAAATTGTATTTGTTGCATTTTAACACAAAACACGAAAGTAAAAACTTGTTGTTTCCTAAAAATACACACCTTTGATAGAACCGAAAGAATTGCGAATTCAGTAAAAATAAAAACCGGCGTCGGTCGGCGTACCACAGACTTGATCACAGATAATCACAGTCACAGACATAGACTACATAAAAATGAGAGTCACAGAGTGACACCTGTCACAGACAATCTATTACTATACTCTATAATCACAGACTGAAGCTTAGAATACTGAGGACTGGAGTTTATCAGTTTACTGAATCTGAATGACTGTTTGATGCTTGTTTGATGATGCATGATTTGGATGGTGAATGAACTGAAGTAGTGGATGCCTCGTAGACACTAGACAGCTGCTGAGCTGCCTACCAGATGCTTGAATGGGTGACATTCCATTCTCTCACTCTTTACTCTACGGTCAACCCTCTACGAGCACGACACAGGGTATACCGTCAGGCTTAGGCCCGTTTAAATAGAGCGTTACTCAGTACTCAAGCATTACTTAAGACTAGATTCAAGCCATTGGATTGGTGGAAACTAGTCCTAAGGAATGCTTGAGTACTGAGTAACGCTCTATAAATACGGGGCTTAGAAAAAGATATTTATTAAAGACGGTGGGTAACTACATTTCATTCTCACAAGAAAGGGATATAGTATTTATTATACCTAAAGGAAAAGGACAAAGCTATACTATTTCCATCTCTCAGTGCGTGTCAGTTTTTTCAAGGTCAGTGACAGTAGCTCATCAAGCTTCGACTTTCATGGCGTTTTTGTGAAATTTTGAAGTATAAATTGACACTTTTTTATATCGTAGTATAACATCAATTTGCAGATTTTTTTGGTTTTAAAACCCAGGGTAAGGGTTAGATTTATGGTATCATTTGGTCCTTTAAACATCTAAGATAAGTATAGAAGAGTGACGACACACGCTTGCTTGAAGGGAAGCTCCAGCAAGCAAGCCAGTGCCTATTATACCTTATGATACTACAGGGACTCGCTGAAGATTTCAAAATCTCACGATCACACACAGACAAACTTTTTTGTATCCTAGTCCGCGCACCTTAGCAATTTTGCGATTACAGGACGTGGAAAAAACCACCATGCGGCCTCCAGTTAAAAGTTTAGCCTCTCAGGAGGTAGTATGTTGAAGGGGTGGGTGATCCATGGCATAAACTGATAGTGGACAATAGACAAGTCAACAATATTATGAGAAAAGGACACACATAGTAGTTCCAGTAGTATTCTTCTAAAAGCAACCGAGACATTTTATTTTCTTAATCCCTTTCGAATAAGGAAACTTTATGAGTTTCGACCCAGTCGTTAGCCACCAACTTCTGGTTCCCAACAAGCAACGACTATTACCAGCTGTACTTAATGCCGCTGCTGCTTGCTGGATTTACTTGGAAAACAGTGTTTGCGGCACGTATTTTTTTATTCTGTGAATTTATTTATTGGTGAACAAGATAATAAATACAATTAATGGTAGGGGGCATTTTTTAATTCTGTTTTAGGTTCCAGGAATCGACTTGGAGCGCGTAAGGTCAAAGGCTATCAATATGTGCTGACCTCGGCTGACCTTAGATGCTGACAGCTAATCATCTCATATTTTTGATGTGAAACATCTTTACGCGCACGTAAAACCTATTGATGGTGGGGCGACGCATGCCACTTGGCAATTCACTGCTCACTCCGCACGCGCGGTCTCCCCGCTACGCAACCCTGACATTTTTTTCGATGTTTGTTTGTTTGATTTCGATGTTTCACATCTAACAGGCATCCAGTGACGAATCACAATTTTTTTATAAAGAGAAGTTCATCTTTAACGCTAAATGATAGTAATTCTGTAAAGCTATAATTGTTGCATCCGCGGATCATTAGATCACGGGCTACCTCAGCCTTTGAGTATTAAGACCTCAGCAGATCACCTGATCACCTCTAATGTTTATTACTGAAAAAAGCATTCAGTAGGATTTTTTTAACTTAGAGAGTTGTAATGCTGATCTAATATGATTATAATTCTGTAAAGCCATATTTATTATGCCCGCGAATCATATTTAGATCAACATACAACCTGCCCTGCAAATTGCAAAAAATGTAAGAAAATTTGAATTTCGCGGGCTACCTTATTCCCCAATAATAGGGATATTCTTTGACACGCGAAATAATCTCAGAGTTTATGTCAGACGATTATTTTGTTAATTAAATTAGATTAACTAATACCAAAACAAAAATGTAATGAAATGTCTATCAAGTAATTTGACAGTTTACTCCCAGGTTTACTCAGAAAAGTATCGACTATGATAAACTGAATCGATGTTTTTGAGATAACTCGGTTCCACATCGCTAAAATAAAATATAGATAAAATATATTTATCTGTGTGTCTATGTGTCTCAATACGGGAAAGTTGTAAATAATTTTCAATAAAATTTTGACGAAGCTCCTTCAATAGAAGCCTAAGATAAATAAAAAGTGACCTAATGATTACAAAGTGAGTTTTGAAAGTGATAGGAAACCGTAAATGGTGTGCCTTATGAAACAAAAAACTATCATTGCGCACGATACCCCAACGCCATTTTGAAGCGAAATTTTGTATGTAAGTGCCAAGTATTTCGCAATATTTTCAATTCTCACCCTTGTAAAGGGGGTGCGTTTGATAATTATCGATAACAGTGAATGTGAAAGACGCCTGAAGAGGCGCCAGTATGTGATCAAGTGCATTGACGGATGCCCAGAGTCGGTGGTTGCATCGAGGTGGGTTGCGGTGCCGTTTATCTGGAGCTCGCATTAATTAAATTAATAGTGGTTTATTGAACTGACAAATTGTTAGCTGACGAAGTGTACAGTAGGCAGTAAAGTGTTCATTATTTCTGTGGGTTTTGAACGTAGTGGTGAGTGCGGAGTGGTGTATTTCGGCGTGGCGAGCGTTATCGGTGGCGTTTCCGACTGTTGCAGATAGCGGGTGGCGCGGAGGATGGCCCGGCCCGACGGGAGTGCTCTCAATAACTGACGGACGCTGCCGGCTTCCAGCTGGCGCAAGCAGTAGGTTCAATGCTTTGTGTTTTCATCTATTAAACACTAGACAATACATTACATTGACATTGATTTTCCCCATGTCATTTGAGCACTAAATGCGACGATTCCCCCACTGGATGCACTAGAGCATGGTTCATGTGAATACATTTCCATACTCCCAGAGATATCATCTGTTTAGTTTTCCCAGAACTACTTCAGTTCATAATAATGTGATCCCTGACATCTGCACTATGATATAAGTTTTCACCAATCTATTTCTACTTTCCAAATAATGTTTTGTTTGTTTTTGAGTAACACTATTGAAGAAAAATGTTGAAACTAAATACCTAAATATTTACATTAAAAATCACACTTGAATGATAGCATGAACAAAATCATTTAAGCACAAATTTCCCTCTTATCAACAAGGGCTAAAGTAATAACACTGATTATATGATCAGATGCAACTGTTGTTATTGTATTGATTAAATTAATGGTAATACAGCTTATATAAATAATTATATAGAAGACTTTCAGATAAGGAAACAATATTGTTACTCAGATTTTGAATTACTCATGTTTAGTGATTTTAATTATGATTTCTCAGTGTCACAAGACCAATTTTTGAATCATGCAGTATATTGGAACCTTATGTTGACCAAACTTGAGATTTGGATGAAAATTTGGATCAATAGACTTATAGGTTATGTCACTTGTAAGAATAGTACAATGTCAAACACAAGTGAGTAATGTTATGCCTTTTTTGTTGTGTCTGAAAGCATTCCTTCACAGAGTATTTGAGTAGATCTTCCTTCTCATTCATAACAATAACATCTATTTAAATGTATAAAGAGATATACTCAGCTTTCATTCATAATTAAATCTCTAAAATTGTTAAAAATTGAATGGCAAAATAAAATTATATTTTTTGCAAAACTACTAAAGCAATCATGTTTGGGTTTGAAATGTGTGTTTATGATGTAAACAATATTACTTAGCCTCATTATTTAATATAGCCTTCTCATAAAATATACCTTCTGTACTGCTATTGAAAATAAGAGACTTTTAAAAAAAATTTTTTTTCAATATCAACTCAGGTATCTAATGATACGAATATGTTCCAGATAAAAATGCCACGACCTGGCAGTCTGAAAGACCCAGACATTGCTGAGTTGTTCAGCAGACATGATCCGGAGAAGATCTTTGAGGACCTTCGTGAGATCGGTCATGGGTCCTTCGGAGCGGTCTACTATGCTCGCTGCAATCTCTCTAAAGAGATTGTGGCGATTAAGAAAATGTCATATGTTGGGAAACAGAGTGAGGAGAAATGGCAGGATATCTTGAAAGAAATTAAGTAAGTATCTTGTTTTGTGTAAATGAATGTTTCTTGACAAGTTTCACAAGGGCCTCAGTTCAGTCACATTTAGGCCGGGAGTCCACCAAAGCGGAGATGTGTGTAAAAGACCAATAAGATATTGGCAATGGTACGGTAACATTATCTTATTGGTTGTTTACACACATCTCCACTTTGGTGGAGTCTTGGCCTTAAAATGGATAATTTAATTAATGTTATCATCAGACTCTTGCTAACAAAATATTCAAAAGAAATGACTTATCTTCTGTCTTTCTATGTAATGTGTGGATATGAATTTATTTATTCCTTTGGCTTGTGACAGTAACCCATATCAACTTTTTACGATCTGGTACAAAATATGCCAATCACAGAAGTCAAGGAAAGTAGGTGACATTCTTGATTTGTGACACTAACATTCAGTATATTCAATATGAATTCATTGAATCATGTAAAATACAGTCTTTTGTAGGCTACTGGTAAAAAATGGGGAAAATTTATTGTAGATGTTACTGTATTCTATTCTAATTATAGATTTGTACATTTTATTTACCACACTATTAAAGGTTCACATTGCTAAGTTCCTCAAATTAATGGATAAGGATACTATGTGAATCTTTGTTTAGGTAAGTACCTACCTGTCATTAAACAAGCATTTTTGAAAAATCATAAATGCTATTGTTTGCCTACCCATGTGATAATCCTATTAAAAAAATATAATGTGCAGAAACTGGGAGTAGCTTGCAGAACACAAAACAATATAACATCATGCCTGTATGTCAGGCAGGGAAGCCATCAAGTTCCAAGTAATAGGCAAGCCTATTGCCAATTTGGTCATCAACTAGGCAAAAATCCTGACCTAGGCTGCCCCTAGACAGACTATGTCCCATCTGGAGTGTCCCAATTGTCCGTTCATCTGCACCACTGACGAACTGAACAACGCCTCTGATGCTGCAATAAATGTGGCCAGTGCGTTGAAACGAAAAGAAGAAAGGCTGCCAACCGAAGAACTCAATAACGCATTACTTGACCTGGGGATCGAACCCAGGACCTCCACTCAGCAGTTGCGCAACCACTTCACTAATAAAGCATTACTAACAAATAATTATCTGTTTTTAGATTCCTGAAACAGTTGGAACATCCAAACACCATAGAGTATAAGGGATGCTACAAACGAGAACACACGGCATGGCTGGTAATGGAGTATTGTGTTGGGTCCGCATCAGACATCATAGAGGTAGTGTGTATTTTTTGTGCTTACAAATGTTTTTTTTAACTATAAAATTAAATGGATTTTTTTTCCTAAGTAGTCTAAAATATCTAGGAGTTGTTCTGAAATTGACCTTTCGTTGGTGGTTTTCAACCCGCGAGTCGAGCCTAGAGTAAATATTATAAGGCCGCGACACACGTCCACACTTCAGTGGCGAAAGGGTTGCGGTATTTGTACTGCCAATATAAGTATTGCAGCCATAGGGAACACGCCTCTCCCGCACCCCTTCCCAGTTCTGTGTCCATAGTCCCCATATTGGACAGAAACCTCTTTCTTAAGGCATGTAAATGTATTACTATGCACGCAATTGGTACTCTAGGAACCCGAAAGAAGTACTAACATTAATTAGTTCAGCCATTCATCACAATCATCATTCCAATAAAATTGTACCAGGAAAATTATTGTTACATATTAAAATTGTGTACTCATTAGATACCATGTGACTTAGAACTGAAGGTATTGTACATAATGTGATGTTATTGATGTAGAGCTTCCATTATTGCAGTTTGGGGTTCATTAAGCTCTATTCCATTCTTGTAAATTACTTATGCGACAAACATACTGGAAAATACAAAAATACTTACCACAAATTACATAATTATTTTATTTTCTATTAAAAGTTTTTTTTTTTTATATAATCGCTACATTCTAACTTAATCCATTGTCATAAAGGCTGTTCCATATCAGCTAACATGTTGGAAAGCACGTGCTTTCAAACTCAGTCTAAACTACCTATACTCCATTTGAAATAAGATTAGACATTTAAATAAAATTGTTTACAGTCCGTTCAACCGATTTTGACCTCTATTCCGTAGGCATAAGGATGGCATTAAAAGCAAAAACGTGGTTACAATACCAACTGTTTATTACAGCTGTCATTGGTCATGCCACCAACGCCATAGAAGGCAAAACCGATTGAACGGACTGTAATAAATGTTTATTTAAATGTCTAATCTTATTTCAAACGGAGTATAGTTTACACTGACTATTCCACTCAGAATAATCATACTATAATAGATTATGTTTCTGTTACATTGATATTAATTCAGCTATAATTTGACGTAAACTATATAAAAGGACGAATAAACCCAGTGAATATAAATAAAGGAGTAATTCTGCCACTAATCAGTCTAATTATCTAATAAAAAAAATTGATAAAAGTTTTATGATTATCTGAGTGGCATAATGTGCTGATACTAGATTTATTATAAGACGTGGATCACGGTAGGGTTGAGGCTACACGTTTGTGATCACGGCTTGCTGGAGCGCATATTGAAAGGCTTAGGTATCGCCGTTATATAGTTCGCTAATACAAAAAAAAAACATAAAATCGGCAAGTAATGTAAATCTCATCAGAATATCCCTGAATATTCATATAAGTTGATACAAGAGATAAAAAGATAAAAAAATACGTAAATGAGATATTGAAGTCATCTTAGTATTAGTCGACCACATCCGCCGCAACTCTTAAATCCGGGAATATGATTGTCGTAGAATTACTAGGAATCATAATAACACTTTGTAGAATTCCATTTCCAATATTTCACTTATACCAATTACCATGCCAATAAGGAAAAATATTGCATTATCGTGACAAGAGTACATACCTACTTGTATTTCTTTACTTGTCCTTGACCTGGCATATTTTTTAAAAAATGTATTGAATCTCCACCTTCATTGCAATCATACAATACGACACGGTTGGCGCAGTGTTAAGCCATTTGACTGCTGCGCTGCGTGTCGCGGGTTCGATCCCCGCACGGAACAAATATTTGTATGACCTACAAGTAGTTGTTCCGGGTCTGGCTGTTTGTGTATGTGAGTTTAAATGTTTGTAAACGCACCCACAATACAGGAGAAATTCCTAGTTTGGGGCAAAGTATTTTCGAAAAAAAAAAAAACTAGCTTCAGCCCGCGACTTATTCCGCGTGAAATTTCTTGTTTTAACATACTGAAGCTTCCCATGAGTGAAAGAATTTTCGGAATCAGATAAGTAGTTCCTAAGATTACCCCCTACATACAAACTCAACAATTGTACCTCTTTATAATAATACTAGCTGCGCCCCGCGGATTCACCCGCGTAAGTCTCGATTCCGTGGGAATATAGGCATAAAAAGTAGCCTATATGTTAATACAGGGTGTCAGCTACCTCGATACAAAATTTTTTCAAAATTGGTCCAGCCGTTTTTGCGTGAAAGAGTAACAAACATCCATCCATCCTTATTATCCTTATTATAAACACTTTCGTGTTTATAATATTAGTAGGAAGTAGGATTAATAATACCATTTATTTCAGGCGACACAGGCCCATAGAAAAATACCTTAATCTAAACATACTTAATGTATAAACAAAAACTAGATGACTTTCTAAACGATATTAGTAAGTGGCATAGATAAGCTTCCAGAAAAAAAAAACATTTCTTATACAAATCAGTTCGAATTTAGATGAGTCAGTCAGGCAGGACACTTGTCTTAATAATATTTAATTGATGAATAATCTTATACAGCATACAATACAACCTACTTTTTGTAGGGCATCAACAAATTTTCAGGAAACGTGAACCGATTTCGTTGGGAGACCTATTAAAAGTGTCTGTGGTCTCCCTGTTTGTAGCAAATATTTTTTTCTGACGTTGTACAGTCAATGTTCTTGGAATCCCGATGACTAACTATAAACATGTGAACAAGTTACATCCGAAAATTATTATTCTAATAATGCTCTTGTTGTATACGCTATTGGTTATCTTTGATTTCCCAGAAGGAATTGAAATCAACTTAGGTACATACTGACAATCCGCATTTTGAGTCACCTATATTTATCTATACCTACGCGTATCATTAAGTACATAATTAGCGTATTTGGATGATTTTTTTATGATACTTTGTTATGACGTATGGTTATGAATTTATGACACTTTGATTAATCATTCTAGAATTAATCATCTTACTTTTTCTACCTTATTATCCCGAAATTTACATTTTCTCTTTTCTACTTCTTTTTTTTACGTTTTCCCCCGTACTTTTATTTAACCTTCAAGTATCGAGATTAAATATGAAACCAAATCATAAAGTCATCACGTTCCGAAGATTAGCTTTGATGTATTTAATTGTCCTTAGGTCTTTCTTCGTAGTTTTCCTTGAGAAATCTCCCACTTTCCTCAGATTGTCCTATTATTTAATCACGACACATAGCTGGTACTACACAATTATAATAAACAAACAAATACTACAAAAAAGATACCAAGGTAGAATACCTGCTTATTATGTATCATTGGATTCCACAAAATGTCAAGTGCTGTCGGGTCCCGTCACTAGTCGTGAATGCACGCTGCATGCCGACGCGTTCTACATGCTAATAAAATATCAGTTAATGTCATATTGTTTCCTGTTTTGTGTTACATAATACAATCTGACTTCCGACATCGTGGATCGTGCTTCCCTTGACTCTCATTGCTTTCGTTTTGCTGGTTAATGTTTGTAACATCACATAACATCACGTCTTGTTTCCTCGAAGGGTTGGGCAGAGGTGTATCCCACATTCCGCCAGTTATGTTAAGTCCCATGTAATAGGGGGCGAGCCTATTACCATCAACCGACCACAAATCCAGACTCCGGGCTGCTACTGAGAAATATCACAACCCTGCCCGACCTGGGAATCGACCCCGAGACCTCTTGCTTAGCAGCATTTGCGACCACCAGACCAACGAGGCAATCGGCAATGTTTTAGTTGATAGTAATTGTCGTAGGTATATAATTATTGCTGAGAATATAACGAGCATAATTATCATGTCATTGCAATAAATCTCAATTCTCTGATACATAATAACGAATGCAATTGTCACAGAACAACATCTGAAAAGAATTTAATGTCGCCGCCTAAGGTTGAATGAATGTAGTTTCTGAGATATGCTCTTCACAGAGCATTTTCTTCCGAAAATCAATGACGACGCGTAAACGCAGTCTAGATAAGTCCTAAGAACGAGATTTTTTTAACTTTTACGTCTTAGGTGGAACACCTGAACCTGGAACTATCTTGAGGCCTTGCAAAAGTTTGTTCTGGGTTACCTACTGATATACCGTAAAAATATTGGTATCCCCTTTTCACTACAACTTGATCATACCCATAGTAAAGTAATGTTTCTCAACCAGCCGATATATCCTGAAAAAATATCACCGTGTAAATGTAGGTGAAGTGAGTTGTCAATAGTGTCAATCCCTCACTGACAGTTCACTAAACGCTCACTTCATCTAAGTTTTCATGGTGAGATTTTTTAGGATAGATCGGCTGGTTGAGAACCATTACTTTACTATGGGTATGATCAAGTTGTCAGAATAGCACTGCTGGTAATGATTCTCTCTCACTCTCCCCATAGTAATGATTCTAAACTAAGATACGACATTTCCACACCCAGGTACACAAACGGCCTCTACGCGAGGAGGAGATCGCTGCGATCTGCGAAGGCGTGGTATGCGGTCTGTCATACCTGCACAGTCTTGGTCGCATCCATCGCGACATCAAGGCCGGCAACATACTGCTGACGGAGAATGGTACCGTCAAACTGGCTGACTTCGGCAGTGCTAGCATCAAGTGCCCCGCCAACAGTTTTGTTGGGACGCCGTACTGGATGGCGCCTGAGGTCATACTCGCTATGGATGAAGGACAGTATGATGGGAAGGTTAGTCCGAAGTTTTTATATTCATAAAATCACGCATGTTTTCCCTAAAGGTTTAGATAGAGTTGTTTATATATATTTATTGTATTCTTGTAATCTGTTCCGAGCGAAAATTCAGCATGAGGTTAGGAATTTATCAGTTGTCATGAAGAGCAGACAGTCCAGTGACATGCACCCTTTATGTATAATATTCCCTATAAATCTCTAGAGGACTTTGATTTAGCCTTTTGAATGTTATATTAATATTCATTAAGTGCGTAGCCAGTAAGTTTGGATGATTCGTCTAGTCTGTTCCTGTACGATTTCATTGAGTGTTTAATCTCTTCTTGAACTGTTCTGATTTCAAGGAGAAGGATCAAGGAGCATTAGTAATTATCCTCAGCATTTTGGAGGGACCAGGAACCTCTGGAGTATTTCTTGGTTTGAGTTGAGAGGCTGTGCCCCAGAGTTAAATTCCGTTAGTTCAGATTGGTTTCAGGACACATTTGTATAATATCAGTTTTTTTCCCAATGACAACTGTGATTTTTTTGTTGGATAATGAGTGCTTTTCGTTTTGTAAATATATGTCCAAGGTTTCATTTGCTTGGGGTATCTGTACTCTGTTGAGCGACACAGCGACATGTTTCGCGTCGGTCATGTGTACAGAATTAGTCTTGTTTGCTTTTATTCGCTAGGAAGTTGGCCATTCCGTGATTTGGTCTAGGGACCGTTGAAGCATGTTACTTGCTTGTCCCGATTCACCATGGGCAGTTAAGGCTGCTGTGTCATCAGCAAAAGTGCCGACCACGACGCCGTGTCATGGGCAAGTCTGAAGTAAAAATCAGATAGAGGATCGAACCAAGCACGCTTCCTTGTGACACTCCTGCATGAGCCTTGTGAATTTTGGTTATATTTTCTCCTTGCTTAACGTAAAAACAATTGCCGGTAAGATATGATTTTAGGAATATGTAATAGTTTGTTGGGAGTTGTTTTTATTTTATTTTGTACAATAAGCCTTCGTACCAAACTCTGTCAAAGGCCTGGGAAATATCTAGAAATGCCATACAACAATATTTCTTGTTTCGAAGGCCTTATGGATTACTTCTACCAGTCTATGCACCTGTTCTATTGTTCTATGATTTTTTCTAAACCCAAATTGGTGGTCAGATATTTATTTTCTGCTATTACTGTGTTTAATTGCTTTAAAAAAGTGTTTCCATAACTTTTGACTGAATGGGTGGGTAGTAAGCTGATCGGTCTGGAACTCTGGACGACACATCTTCAGGAGCTTTACCAGGTTTAAGGATAATTTTAATTTGAGCTACCTTCCATTGAGGTGGGCAGAAGCATCTGATCAGTATGCAGATAATCAGGTGTGTCAAAAAATGTATTGCTATTTCAGGTATTTCACGATTTATTTTTGCAGTAATTAAATCGTATCCTGGGGCTTTATTTTCTAATTGTTTCCATGACCTCACATATCTTAATCCTTTCAATTGGCAGGTCACGTTGTTAAGGTTCAATAAGGGAGTTAATTAGTTGGCTTCACTGTTGGTTTTCGATGCGTTCTGGGCAGTGTTTGGTACGAAGACATCGGCTAGGTGAGAGGCAAAGGCTTCATTCACCGTTCTCTAGGTCACTTTTAGCCCAGGAACCGTCCTTTCTGCGTATCGGCGAATTAGAGACAATGGGTCTTTTGAGTCTTTGGGTTGCTTTCCAAAGGGCACTAGCAGTTGCAGAGTTGTAACATAGTACAGTTGCAGAGTTGTAACATAGTACACCCGCGTTTCACCAGTCTTGTTAAAGTCCCATATAATAGGGGGCGAGCCTATTGCCATCAACCAGGAATGAATCCAGACTCCTTATGGAAAACCCGACAACAGTTTTCCCGAGCTGTGAATCGAAGACTTTATTACATGAAAATAATCACCTGGTATTCCGTGGATGAGTAGTATGTCCACATTTCACCACTACTTTACTTATTACTTACAACAACAGTTTGTTTACGAGCCTATATTGCAACTAACTGGGCATTATGTTAAACTTCCGGTTCCTACTGAAAATGTCAACACTGAACCAACAACAACTTGGCGCAGAAAAGTGAGGAGACCCGACTCCAAATAATGGAACCAGGCAAAGAACAAGAAAACCCATGTCTGTTTAAATGATGTACCAGCTCTTAGAGTTTGCTTGCGCTACTAATTGCAGGCAATTGCAGTGATGATTACTAATTAATTTACTGCTGTTGTTTATTACTCATATTGGACTGGGTATGCAAATTATTTCTGATTCTTCCCATGAATAAATATCATAAGAGGTCACTATCAGTGCCGTCTTTGCTATTGGCCACTCTGGGCAAGTGCCCAGGGCCCCGCAATCCATGGGGCTATCCGAGGCGAGGTGCTATAAATTTAGAGCTCGCTCTTGCATCCTACATTCTCCATATCCTTAAGTGCCCAGGGCCTCTCAGTATATTAAAGACGCCCCTGGTCACTATTTATAGTATCTCTAAGTCATCAGACAAAAGCGAGGTATCCAGCCGCAGTATAAAACTTGTTGGTTCAATGCTTATGTCATATTTCCAGGTGGACGTGTGGTCGCTAGGTATAACGTGTATCGAGCTTGCAGAGCGCAAGCCGCCGTACTTCAACATGAACGCCATGTCTGCACTCTACCACATCGCGCAAAACGACTCCCCCACCTTACAGGTAACTATCATCTATGTATACTATCACTATAGCTGACGAATTTGCAAACGATACTCAACTTTAGGACGTTCTTCAAAGACAGCTTGATATTTAAAGGCGACTTAAGGCGACGATAACCGACTTTTAATGATTGGAAAAAAAAATATGTTAAATTAGAGCATTTTTTCAATAATTTAAAATGTGAATATTTTAGATTATGTTTATATTACATAGTGAAATTAATTTGTAAAGTTATGTCTAACGCGGATAAAAAACCGAGAATGGCGCAAAATCTACCAAGCGTATTTTTTGAAACCTTCACCAATTTAAAGATAATTTAACTATTGATCTTTTAGTATACGCGTGTTTTGAATACCTTTTGTTTTGTGTATAATAAATTAATAATGTGTCAAATTGGGGACAGCGCTCCTTGATGGGCGAGTCCTATTACTGGCTGAACATACGACGCGTTGAGTGAGCTCAGTACAGAACACGCAAGCTAACCACTCAAGGTCACTGGCATATATCTGGGTCTTAAAGTTGAGTTGAGTTTGTGTATTTGGTTGTAAGCCTTTTTTTCATTTTTTATCTATCTGTTTTCCATGCTTAACAGTTGTTTTCTTTTTTTAATAATAATTTTCATGTCATTTGTGTTGTTTTTCTATGATTTCTAATCAAAATATTATATACAAAAAAAGTACGTATTACAGGCGCCAGAATGGACGGACACATTCCGCTACTTCGTGGAAGCTTGCCTACAGAAGAACCCTCAGGATCGTCCGTCGTCAACCAAGCTGCTGTCACACCCGTTCATAACGCGGCCGAGGTCACCCAACGTGCTCGTCGACCTAATACAACGAACCAAGGCCGCCGTACGAGACCTCGACAACCTCAACTATAGGAAGATGAAGAAGATACTAATGGTCGACGCTGATAATGAAAGCGCTATAGGTATGCACTGATATGTTATCTCTTACATTTAGAAACACTTGACCTACTTTTGTTATTTGACCTTTTTATCGTTCACAAAAGATTGATGCTTGTCATTGATGTTTACGTATGTTTCAAATGCGCAGTATTGGTTTTTTAATAACATGTTATTGGATATTATTTCTGAATTTTTGCGACGTCGCAAATATTATTAAAAATAATAACAACATTTAATTTTGTTGATACAAAGATACCAATTTTACAATTCAAGATCTTTATACGCAAGAAAAAGTTTACCAATTATTGGACTACTAGCTGCGCCCCGCGGATTTACCCGCACAAGTCTCGATCCCGTGGGAATATCGGGATAAAAAGTATCGTATGTCCTAACCCAGGTCATGTGCCTGCCCATGTGCAAAATTTCATCCAAATCCGTTCAGCAATCCACGACTTTCGCATTTATAATATTAGTTAGAATTGAATCCACGATTAGTATAAATTTCTAAAACTAAACATAGTCAAGGCCGGTCTAAGACGTATCCACCAATCTATTCCTAAAAGATGGGAATCGTTGATTCTGAATTAGGTGTACCGTAATTTTGGTTTCTCACGCAAATACTCACTCTACTCTGCGATCGCCAACCCGCCTGTCAAGCGTGGTGATTATGTCACCCCCCCAATGTTGGGGGAGGCCTATGTCGAGCAGTGAACGTCTTTCGGCTGAATTGATGATAATGATGACGCAAATACTAACCAAGTCGCGGTATGTGTAAAATATTTATGCATTTTGCCATTCTGTCTTCTATATTATAGTCTTCAAATTTTTGAAGCATGTTCTGGTCATATCAAATAATTTGTTTAGGTGACAGTGAAGAGACAGCGGAGGAACGTTCAGGCGGCGACAGTTCCAAGTCGAACTCTGCGACGTCGGAGCACAGCGCGGCGGGCGCGTCCAGCCAGAGCTCGTCGTCAGGCAGTCTGCGGCGGCGACCGCACCCGGTAAGTGGGGTAATTACTAAACTTATGATTTTACAAACAAAATTATGCAAGAACTCGTCAGATTTGTATTATTTCCGTTATAAAGGCATTATGACGTACCACCTCATGATAAAGCCCCAAGAACACCTGCCACCCGGTCGTGAACTGCAATGGTCTATATGGAGCATTGAATCGATTGCGCATCCAAGTAGGCCGCTGCATACATAATCTGATGAAATGGGGTATTATCGATGCATCGGAACACCGAGTTGGGTGTTCCTGAACAGACTGTCTCATCTGCTGGAGTGCGCCAAATGTTCGTTCACCTGCACCATTGACGATCTTGTAGCGGCTACAACACCACATGCAAATTAGGTATCAATGACCTGCATCGCGCAAGCAGAGTTTACCGCGCGACTGCATATACAGAGTCAAATTAAATTAGCTAGCGAAACTCTGCAGCCGTGATGGGTATCGATATCTAAACACGATAAAATTAAAAAGATTTGATGTAATTTTTTTGTGGGCAAAGTCCGCTGGTAGTTTTGTTACGAGTTCTGAAAATCTGTTTTCTTTTGTTATAGGTGTCATGTTTAAATGTCGACACTTATCACGTCTGTGAAGTTTACACAAAAAATATTTTAAGTGACTACACAAACTACGGTCCATGACCCAACAAAAAATAATAATTAAGTAATTTATTTATTTTCTGTTTTATTATGTTTAGATATCCATACCCATAAAGTTTCGCTAGCTGATTTAATTTGACCCTGTATACAACATCCCGACATCAACCGTCGGGCATAGTTCACCACTCTTGGTTGACTGGTAGAGAATGACTTAAGGCATTAAGTCCGCCTTTGTACCTTATTGTGTGCGTGAACTTTAAATCATAAATAGCCCACCAGACACGACACCAGTCTGGTTGGAGGAGTTTTCTGTAGAGGATGACTGATCTTTACACCCTGTTCCTCAGATTTCTATACTCTAACGGAACATGACGCGAGCCAGTTGAATTGAACTACTGCGGTTACCGCTGCTATGGTTTCGTGGCGGAGGTGTGATATAGCGTCAACAACACCTTTGACGCTGCGAAACGTAGCCACTTACTAAGCCCAAACAGTATAACCCATATACGGTGGAAACTGCTTAAAGTATGGAAATAAAAAATGGTCAAATATGATATCTAGGACCTCTTTATTAAGAATGTTTTTTTTAATTATTTTTGTACCGTCGAAACGAAAAGAAGACTGGCCGACTACTAGACCAAGGAGGCAGTCAGTACAAGTCCAGTACAAGTGTATTGACGTTATGTGTTGTTCCTCGGCAGGTGAACGCGAACCACCACCAGCATCAACAACAGCCGCAGTATACGCACCTCAACCACCAGCATTCCGCGCACTCCACCAGGTACGCACCTACCACCTACACACGTCTGTATATGGCAGACAAACATTACGTGCCAGGCCGTAAATATACAATTAATCTGTCCCACCGTCGACGACGAAGCGGCTATACTCCCATTTGAAATAAGATCAGACATCTAAATAAACCTTTTTTTACAGTCCGTTCAACCGATTTTGGCTTCTATTGCATTGGTGGCATGACAAATGGCAGCTGTAATAAACAGTTCTGTAACCGCGTTTTTGCTTTTAATGTCTCCCTTATGCCCACGGAATAGATGTCAAAATCGGTGGAACGGACTATAAGAAAGTTTATTTAAATTTCTAATCTTATTTCAAATGAAGTATAGCTGTCATCGATTTTCTCGCAAAAAAAAACATACAATAAATGTAGGTCTCGTGTCAGTAAAAGAGATATATGTACATATATTATGTATATTAATAGTTGATCGCGGACTATTCACACTGCAAGCGAGAATTCTCTGTCCACTAGTTTGCCGCAGCGACAACAGCTATCAAAGAAAAAACACGCTCAGCGATACTCGCTTGGCGGGCAGAACACTCGCTGAGCGACACGGTACATACCACAGATTTAGAGTAGGCTAGATACCACAAGCTGTCCGACCAAGTGTGCCCGAAATCTGTGCGGTGCACAAACTTCGGGCATTATTGCAACTTACTATTGCATGTCAAATGAAAAAATGTCAATGCACGTCCACTCCTGACGAAGTCTATTAGCTCACAGACGCGCTTAGCGAATGAAATGATTATGTTTACGTTGAGCACGTCACTAAATGGCTGGGGTGAAAAAGATGACACGCTCGGTTTTCATACTATCTAATGAACATGCGGTATCTAGCTGACTCTAAATCTGTGGTACATACACATACTAGCAAGTGACCGGACAATAAGAAAGAAAATACATTTATTTGCGTTAAACATGACGCAAAGAGCACAAAATAAAAAAAAATAAACAAGTTGGAGGAAGGTTTGCGTCACATCCACGCAAAACGGCCATCGCTCAGCATAATGCTGCGACCGTGTGCAAGATATAATCATATTATTAATGTACTCAAACAAAATATTGTAAAACATTTTTAAAAGAGTAACGGTGGAGTTTCTTGCCCATTCTTCTCCATACGAAACTACATTTTGGAAGGAGCAACTAGAATCAATTCTATCTTTTTGTTGTTGTAAATTTTGACTTACAAAAGTGCGTCTGTGCCTATTTGAAATAATTAATTTGACTTTGACAGAGCTCCAGCGCCAAAAACTATCCGAACTACACATTCGCTGCTCGTTGTTCCTCAACTCGTGTCTAGTTGCTAGCTACTCATTTTCCGCTAATCGTCGGTGTTGGGACAGATGCTTAATAAAGAAACTTCGACTCTGTAAAGCGTCATCTCTGTCACTCGGTCCTGTGTGACAGCCTCCTACAAAAACTCTTTGTTCCGTATTAATATCCGCGTACATAATGACATACTACGCAGGTACTGTACTTAATACCGAGTAGCAATATAAGACAAAAAAAAAACTGGAAGTACACACGGCTACACATCAAGCTATAATTTTCCAGTTTAGGCTGATCTCGCTTTGTATAGGACTTCCGTACAATGAGAGGTCGGCATAAACTGGAAATGAATAGCTTGATGTGTAGCCGTGTGTACATACATTTATGTATAAGCGCTTGTTACTTTTTGATCTAGGCGCTTTTTGTAGAAACGCGTCCTAATCGGGTCAAAAATAAAGACTTATTAAGTCATTAGAGTTGACATTCCTTTGTCTATATTCCTCCGAACGGTAATTTTTAAACATACAATCAGTATGTATCCGTCGACAAATTCAAGAATCTGCTTCAATTTGTGGGTCAGAAACGTGGAAAATTGGATTGCAGGAGTAGAATTTAGTTGCTTATATTTTTGTTGTAGCACTGGGAGTGTATTTATAAACGTTAATTAAAGTTAAGGGGTGTTTAAACGTTAAAAAAAAAATATTTAAGCAGATGTAAATCATTACTTAACTTTAAGCAATGTTTATAAATAAAGGGGAAGTTGTTGTATAGTTAAATGTTCTGTGTTTAGTAGTAAGCTTCTATTTGTTATACGCATGGTGGAGTTATCACTAGAGATCGGATTATATTCGGATGCATATTCACCTAAAGTTTGAGAGTTGACTAGTATGGAGTGCGCTTCGGTACGGGTATAAGTGTCGGTTTCCAGGACTGACGAATTTTTAAGAACTACTCTTGTACTGTGGATCCCCGAATAAATATATTTCATTTTAGAATAAAAGGTTTTGAAGAAATATTAATAGTGTTTTTTAAAAGTGTTATATTTTCCACAAAATTATTGCCTAGTTCTAAATAGATAAGAAATATTTGTTATACTTAGGAATACAAAATTGTTTACCTACACACTGTTATTACTGAAACCTCGCGATCCCGGAATAAAAATATATTTTAAGAAGCCGTTTCCATACTTTGTATTCTTTGCCGGGAAAAAAACGTACTTTAGGTAAACATGCATCCGAATATCCGATCTCTAGTTATCACAGTAGACTAGCATCTATAATGTAATGAAAAAAAATGCATGGTAATTATGTCCTCATGTAAATATTATGTTCCATCGCGGGCGTGCAAATCGGACTAATTTCAAAAAAAAATCCTGTGCTCACGGTGATCATATCTGTTTATCGCCCATTTTTGCGTCGACCAATAAAAAAAAATTGTTTAAATAAATTTCGCAGGTTCTGTTACAATGATCACAGATGTCTGAACACCCTTTACCCGGGTTTTTACGGTTCCGTACCCAAAGGTTAAAACGGGACCCTATTACTAAGACTATACTGTCCGTCCGTCTGTGTGTCCGTCTGTCACCAGGCTGTATCTCATAAACCGTGATAGTTAGACAGTTGAAATTTTCACAGATGACGTTTTTCTATTGCCGCTATAACAACAAATACTAAAAAACAGTAAAATATTTTTTTAAGGGGGTTCCCATACAACAAACGTGATTTTTGCCGTTTTTATAGATAATGGTACGGAACCCTTCGTGCGCGAGTCCGACTCGCACTTGGCCGTTTTTTTTTTTTTTTGCCGGGCTCAGCGAAATTTTGATGCGGCGATGCTATTGGTTGATGAGCGTTGGTGAGCGTTACCATAGCGGCCGAGCGCTGCAAGCAGGAATAGTCCTTACGGTGCTCCGATTTGGACACCCGCGATATTACCTAGTTATAAGCACGCACCCGTAGCGCTTACAGTATGCACGTCCCGCACTAGATAGAGCCGCACTTGCCTTTCAGAGTTCGCAAGAGCTGGCTTTTCTCATGTTGCTGTTTCGTACGCAGAGAGAGCGAGAGCCCTCTGCCGGGCGCGCACGACGACTACGTCAACAGAGATGCGCTGCGGGACTACGCGAATAGGGACTCTCTGTGTGACGACTATGGGGACGACTACGCGAACAGAGAGGCAATACGTGAGGCTCGCGAAAGGGAGCGAGACCGCGAGCGCGAGCGGCAGGCCAGTGACTACCGCGAGTACGTGAACGCGCCCGCAGCGTGGCAGGACGGCGACGACAACCGCAACACGCAGCGCCGACAGACCAACCGCAGTGAGTACTACACACACACTCATACACCCGCGGGGTAGTTGCGTAACACATTTCAGTAGCAATTCGTTTCATTTTGACAGTTCTACAACATTCATTGCGTTATTTACGTTGCTAAGCAGACAAATTTTTCGAACTTATGAAGCAATGGATTAGCAATATACAACATTAGTTTTTGTTTATACTAAACCTCTCAAGGGGTCATTGTATTCATCATTATGAACAACTTTTACTATGGGACCAAAGGTGAAATCGCGAAAAAAATATCAGCTGTTCCCTACATTTTGACGAGTTCAGCGAACTTAAATGTAGGGAACAGCTGATTTTTTTTTCGCGATTTCAAGGTTGGTCCCATAGTAAAAGTTGTTCATAATGATGAGTACAATGACCCCTTAAGAGGTTTAGTATAAACAAAAACTAATGTTGTATAAGATGTAACATAAATGACGCACAATCTCTTAGGCGGTCATTGTACTCATCATTATGAACAACTTTTTCGCGATTTTTGTTTTGTTCCCCTAGTAAAAGTTGTTCATAATGATGAGTACTGTACTTTAAATCATTCAAATTGTTATTCAAACTGTGTTACGCAATTAGGGCTGGTCATATACGTCAACTGTTTCATTATGCCCAAATAAACTTACGCCGCGTTAACACAAGGAGTCTCTCAGCCGTCGAGAAGCGAGAATGTCCATGTGAGACTCAAACGCGAGAATCTCCACACGATTTGTCGCACTCATGTGTCGCACACTTGAATTCAATTTCTTACGCGATTCGATCATAATGCGATTTACTTGAACTGTGATTTGACAACTTGAAATAAGATTTTTGGTTTACGAGCACTGGCAATTTTAATTCTCACATTTCGAGATGCGACAATCTTACGAACTGATTACACGAGTCAAATTCGATAACTGCCGGGAAACTATGTAAACAATGTATTACAGACGAAAAAGCTAGGTCAATTCTATTTTCGAACGCGAGCAGTTGGCACTTGATATCACTACAAAACTTTCGATACTACTCTGTTTATCTAAGACTCGATTGCAGCATCGTTGCTTACCCTTAATATTAATCGAGCCGCGTTATGCCATTCTAAACTTTACAAGTGTGGTTGGGACGGAACTGGTGAAAAATACGCGTGATTATTAAGAAGCACTTGTCCGACCAAAAATGTATTTTTTTTCGGCCTAAAACGAAATTTTACGAAAAAGGATATTTCAAACGAAAATTTGCGGACAACTAAATTCGGTCAGACTCTACTCTTTTGTCAGTAAATGCTGTTTCTTCTTCTAAAATATGCATATAAATTAATAAATGTATGTGTGTCGCAGGTATAAGTAACAACGTGTCGGCAGCGATGTCTATAGTGTCAGAACACGGCGCCAACAACTTCGCCACGATACGAACCACGAGCATCGTCACCAAGCAGCAGAAGGAACATAACCAGGTAATTAACTTCTCTAATGGTAGCAAAAAAAGTATACCAGCCTATTATTGCCCTACTGCAGGGCAAAAAGCCTGTTCTCATACAGAGAAGGCACTAGCATGAGTTTGTATTTATTTTGTTTCTTATTTATAATCTCACTGTATGCTGCACCGGTCGACGACATCACGTCAACGCCGGCTGTCGCTGAAAATCAGCGCTAGGGCTCTGTCTCGCATAGGGTCGCAGCATTATGCTGAGCGGTGGCCGTTTTGCGTGGATGTGACGCATATTTTCCCCATACTTGTTCTTTTTGTATTTATGTTCTTTCTTTGCGTCATGTTTACCGCAATTAAACGTATTTTCTTTCTTCTTTCTTTTTTTTTTGCATTAATCACCGGGCTTGCTCGAGGCGGGTTGGCGATTTCAGATTTATGTTTACTATAAGTCCAGGGGTTAACTTCAAAGAGTTATTCCGAAGTATCGTTCGGCCGTTTCTTGATTTCCTAAGTTTCCTTATTTGACTTTGAATCATTTCCCAACTAAGAGTCACGTTTTTTACTTTGACTTACTCGTACCTCTTCGACCGTCACTTCAGCCACTGTCAGCCGTAGTTAGGAAACGGCCGATACTTCGGATTTATCTTCGGAGTAGACATGGTTTACTCACGATCCTATTTCCTAATGATAGTATTTGTTGTTATTGTGACCTTACCTGTTGAATATAAGCGAGACAACAGTCTCATTATGAAATAAGTATTGATATGATTCAGTAATAATTGAGTCCCCGTATTCTCAATTGGTTTGTGTATTTCACCCTAAATCAACACAGCTTTCTAGTAAAAATTGGCTGAAATATACTTCAGTAATAATTAGCTGAATCATACTTCAGTAATAATTAGCAGACCCCCCCCCTCTTGGGGGAGGCCTATGTCCAGCAGTGGACATCTTTCGGCTGAAATGATGACGATGATGAATAGTTAGCTGAAATATACTTCAGTAATAATTAAGTCGCCGATGTGATATAACATGTGTAAAGTTCTGGTGATTCAATCGCCATTATGGTGTTTCCCTATTAAATGGGTATTCTCATTTTGTTTGTGTTTTCACCCTATCACAAGTTCACAGCTCCTTGAGTTGAGCTGCACGACTACTGACAATTGCGTGCACTGACTGGACAGGTCCCCTCAATCTGCGTGATTCTTTCATCAAAAGATCATTTCAGGCACCAATCTACATGGTCTTCACATGATCTGACCAAGATTATGTCTGGACTTTAAAAGAGACTGTGACCTCTGAGTTTGTTTCGGCGTTTCTTCTCAGAGTAGTCAGATACGAAACGCCGACCTCATCTAGTTTTTTTTTAATATGATTGATATGTAAAAGTGTTTGTTCAAACCTACTAACAGAAATAAATCATTTATCACAACACCGCTACGCCACTTTTCAGTAAAAATTAGCAGAAATATGTTGAGACATTTTAGTTTTGTTTTTGGGATGGCGACGTACAATGTTGCCTCTGGTATCCCAGATGTCCATAGTGGGTCTAACTATTTATTTATTTAATACTTTAAGCACAAAAATGTACAGAGGCGGACTTAATGCCATAGGCGAGCGAGCGGGCTAGTTTGGGTCACTTGTTTGTTCTGCTTATCTGATACTATATATCCGGTCGGCGGAACCCCGGCTCATAAAACCTACCCGAGCTTATTTGGCGCAGCACACATTCCTGCTAATTTCGAACATCGCACTTTACACTTTTTATTTTTAGAATAATTATGTTGTGCCCCTTTTAGTCTGTGCTGAATTAATGTATTTTCATTCTTTCTAAAAGAACAGATAAGCAGGTATTGATTGGTTTCAGGAGATGCACGAGCAGATGTCAGGGTACAAGCGCATGAGACGCGAGCACCAGGCGGCGCTGCTGAAGCTGGAGGAGCGCTGCAAGGCCGATGTGGACGCGCACAAGGCGCAGCTCGACCGCGAGTACGAGGCGCTGCTGCAGCAGCTGTCCAGGGAGCTGGAGCGACTGCAGGTAACGTCACAAGTCAGCTCACAGCCTACAGGGACCATCAGATGTTAGGGTATAGGCACCATCCGATGCCTGGGTACTGGCACTATCAGATCAGATACAATACAATCAACACAACAAACGAACGACTGATCCACCGGTTACAATATCTTCGTCATTATCCAGCCGAAGATTTTTGCTCAAACAAGAGAGTGGTTGAAGAACAAAAGTGGAACTCTCTACCTGCGTCTGTGTTTCCGAACGCATACAACCCTAATCTCTTCAAAGTTAGAGTGAACAGGCTCCTCCTGGGTAAGCTCACTCCATCATCGACTTTGTCTCTGTCACTTCTGACCTAGACTAAGGTCAAGAGCATACCCATCCAAAATAAACATTAAAAAAAATTACGCAACCGTTTGCAGGTTGTAGAACAGCTTCAGAGCAGGGCAGGTTAGGCACATATTTGCATTGCACATGGTTCAAAATCGCTTGACATTTCACATGACACCTGACTTTTTTGTAATTTTTTGTCAAGTATTAGCCTGCTATCCTATTGAGTGTGGAAATCCCCAGCTTGACCACTGGCATAGGGTATCATCGACCCATCACAAGACATTGCGTGAGCTACGACAGTCGAGACAGGAAGAGAGCTTGATTATTGTTACAAACCTAAATACACCTACAAAACTTAAAAAATTATTAATTATTAAAAAAACGTATTAAGATCGAGCAAAAAACACAAAAAGAAATACGTTTCTTGTATGGGTACGAAACCGTTTAATTAGTAACTTTATTTAATTTATAATTAATATTTGTTGTTATAGCTGCAATAGAAATACACAATCTGTGAACATTTAAACTGTCTACCTTTTACGGTTCATGAGATACAACCCGTTGACATACAGACGGACGCACACCGGAGGCTTAGTAATAGGTTTCCTTTTGGCACCCCTCGGGTACGCAAACCTAAAAAGCAACCTATTCAGCGGAATAGGTTGCTGGATTATCAACTTTATTTTTTATTTTTATTATTTAGGATGGGTTTGCTCTTGACCTTAGGCAGAGGTGACAGAGACAAAGCCAACGATGGAGTGAGCTTACCCAGAAGAAGCCTGTTCACTCTCACTTTGAAGAGATTAGGGTTGTATGCGTTCGGAAACACAGACGCAGATGCAGGTAGAGAGTTCCAGTCTTTTGCTGTGCTCATTATAAAAGACATTTGGAAACGCTTAGTGCGAACTCAACATCGCTATGTTGAGTTGATAATTATGTAAAACCATAAACCACGTCAGTTTCATTGTGTAAAACATTTCCTTGTCATTCCAGACAAAACACGCACAAGAATTAGAACGCAAGCAGAAACAGAACGCGGCAGCAGAGAAGAAGTTAATCAAAGACATCACAGCGAGACAGGAGCAGGACCGCAAGGCGTTCGAGACGCAGCGCAAGCGCGAGTACAAGGCGAACAAGGAACGGTGGAAAAAAGAACTCAGCATGGACGACGCCACGCCCAAGAGACAGCGGGATGCTACGCTGCAGTACGTATTACCCAATATGAAAAATGACGAACTTTGATCACCTATTTAACCCCTTTAAAAATATTTATTTCAACTTAAACATTGTGTCATACATACATTGAGGCTGCCCCAGTAAGTTACTATAGTCCCGGCTATCATTCGTAGATCTTTGACAGCCGTTAGGGGTCATCAGAAGCCCAAAAGTTTGACAACCAGTCTTACCAAGGGGTATCGTATTACCCAGTTACTGGGTTGTGGAGGTCAGACAGGCAGTCGCTTCATGTAAAATAATGGTATTTAGCTGCGTCCGGTTATACTGGAAACCGTCCCCAACATAGTTGGGAAAAGGCAGGCAGATTGATTTATTGGCTTAACTTACCCGCTTTCCACATGTGGTCGTAACTTCTTCCGACGTAACTTTTACAAGATATTTCGCGTTTCAACTCGATATACATTGACAGTAGTTATTTACAGTCGTAAATAAATTATTTTATGAGCCTTTAGCCGAACTCTCCCTGAGGTATGCGCGCGGCGAGACGAGGGGGAGAATCGGCTGCTGCGCTCGTGCGCCGTCAACGCTCGTGGCGGCAGGTAGTGTTATCTGTATCGGACTGTCTATGTCAGACGCACATGGGATAAATATTCAAAGATGGGTCGTGCGTTATCTCGTGATATGAAGACTGTCATTTTGATGAAGTTGAAACAGAATCTATGTCGGAATAACTTTCGTTAGAATATATAATTGTTTGTAAATATAAAAAATGTTCAATAAAACAAGTCCTGCTTTGAATTATAAGTTTAGTTCTTATTTATCACCTGCATATTTTTAATAAAATATGAGTATATTTGGGTTACATTTTAATCAACTAAGTAAGTATAATATATTACAGATAGATAGCCTCCGACCATCGTCCCGCCACAAGTCTTGCCTTAGAAATGCAAACTTATCAGTTCGAGTTCAAGATCTGTCCGACATGTATCGATCTCATGTGAACTCATGCACTTTTTTCTTCGCCTCCCACCTCGCCGCGCATACCTCAGGGAGTGCACAGCACTAATGGCCACACTATAGTCAGTAGTAGTATGGTGCAATCAGCTGACGTAGACCTGCTATTTGCTGGCTGTGCATAATATTCTTATCACGTCATAAGCCATTCTTATTAGTGTTTAATCAATGCTGACCCAGGTTTCAACACTTTCTGTAATGCAAATATAATATCAGCTGTAGTAAGTAGTATGACCTCTGGTACTACTAAAACAAGCAAGTCATTTCTTATAATCAGTATGCGCTTTTATAACAAGTTGCCAAAGTCTGTTACAGAACTTAGCGATGGAAAATTCAAAACCCACATCAAACGTGTCTTTATCAAAAAAGCATATTATAAGATTAAAGACTACATCGAAGACAAGGAAGTTTGGCATTAATTCCTTGTGCTCATGTGGCTTCCCTGGTACCTCATTAACGGCAAAAATATGTAAATGTCTATTAACTGCTCCCAAGTTGCGATGTTTATGTTATTTATTTTTTACATACTTTCTTGACATAATCGATGTTTTTTTTTTTACAATTTTAATTTCAACAAGGTTCTAACTTTTGTTATTTTAATCATATTTTATATTTGTTTTTTTGTTAATGTGAGGACGTTGTAGGCCTAATAGACTGTAGATAATTTTCTATTTTGTTATGTACCTGGTACTTGTTGACAGGCCTACACTGTCCTCCCATACCATTGTAATATTTGAAAACATTGTAACAGCCAATTATTTTTATTAAAAGAGCAACTGTTACTTTCATAGGAAACAACCAATTGGAACCGTGCATCTAGATTCTGACGTTTCATAAGTACCCATGTAGGTTTATGTGAGACCCTCACCGTACATAATGTGACGTCACACTTATGTTACAGATCTCAGAAGGACAACCTAAAGCAAGCGGAGGCCGCGGAGGAGATGCGGCTGGTGCGGTCACAGCGCGAGTACCTCGAGCTGGAGCTGAGGCGCTTCCGTCGCCGCCGCATGTTGGCGCTGCATCACAAGGAGCAGGAGCTATTGCGAGAGGTAATAATAAAATAAAAGATTTATTGATTCCTTATAATACATACGAAGATCGCTTTTAGCGATAAGACCGAATTCGGTCGTTAAGCGATCGCTATGTCGCTAAGTCGAAACTGCAGCCCCAGGTTTGGTCCAGTACAAAAAAAAATATCACAATGACGGGGACTCGGCGTCGTTAAGGCGAAACTAGTCGATACTTTTTCCATACAAATTTCGGGGGGGTTTTACTCTACTATTACACATTGTACATCTAAAGTAAAACATGATATCGTTTTGTCTTATTGTTAATTTTGTCTGTACAGAAGCAGAATAGTAAAAAAAAAGGCATTCAAAAGTTATGAGCCAACAAAGATTCGTTTTTCCTGCTAATTTTAACGCAACTTTGGGCGTAAATAAGTAATAAAAGATGTATAAAATCTCGAAAACAAAGCTCAATTGTCGAAGATTATAATAAACTTTATTCGTAATTGATTTATGCAGTAGTTTTTTCATAAAACCCCACCTTCCAAAGGAGTTTTCGTATATTTTTACGCGCGCGGTTTAGTATGAATCGTCGTGCACTGTGTTTGTGTGCGTGCGACTAGACGTTATGCGTGTAGACTAGCTTCTAACTGCTCATCACTGGTGCTATCTCTGTCGGACACGATGCTAGGTGAGACAGCGTGCTTTTTGGCCGCGCCCGCCAGTGAGTTCGAGCCCGCGACTAGTTGGCTCTTAAGCGTCGTTCGCGTTTTACACAAATTATACATCAAATTACTGGGTAGCACGATACGCCTGGGTAATACAGGCGCTATTACCAAGGAGTATCTTGTTCACCAGAAATTACTTCGTGTAAATTATTTCATCACCACTGCTATCAAAATGGTGAAGAAAAACTTCGTGAGGAAACTGGTATGTCCTAGAAATAAAATAAAAAAATTGATATGTGACATCCACCATCCCGCACTGGGCCCGCGTGGTGAATTACGGCCCACTGCCTCTCATGGAGAGGCCTGTGTCCCAGCAGAAACATTATAAGCTGATATGGTAGCAAAGTTCTCCACAACTACACAGTACTAAACACGTGTACTATATCGTTTGCAGGAGCTGAACAAGCGGCAGAACCAGCTGGAACAAGCGCACGCCATGTTGTTACGTCACCACGAGAAGACGCAGGAGCTCGAGTACAGGCAACAGAAGGGTGTGCATGCGCTCAGGTACGTTCACACAGGACTACAAATTATTTTTAATTTTAATATTAAAACTCGAAGCATTTATTTTGACGACACGGTTGGCGCAGTGGTTAAGCGATTGACTGCTGCGCTGCGTGTCGCGGGTTCGATTCCCGCACGGAACAAATATTTGTATGACCTACAAGTAGTTGTTCCGGGTCTCACTGTTTGTGTATGTGAGTTTATATGTTTGTAAACGCACCCACAATACAGGAAAAATTCCTAGTTTAGGCAAAAAAAAAAAGATTTGAATTAAACAAATTACAGGCACTTTTAAATCGTCAAAGAGTCGGCATTCCAAAACGTAGATCTCTATGGAGAAGAACAGGCAAGAAAATCCAAAGACACTCTTTAAAATCAAGATATTACTAAATTCTGGGTACATTATTTTTGGTTGCTTCTTTATGTGAGAACAATGTAAAAAAAAAAACAATAACACCTTAATTCATTTCTGACCTAGGTTGGAGACAGCAAAGGTGTTTTTATTTTTATTTATTTATTTAATCCATTTTTAAACAGCTTAAGTTAGTTTCAGACAACACCTGCCAAACTGCAAAACAATTTATCGGCAGTAGGTTCTCGTGGATTTTTGCACGAATCTTTACTTGAGGTGGAACCTTGTAATAAAGTTCTTTATCACGTAACAATATGTTATATTTTGTTGTGTCGCAGAGAGGAGCAGTTGTCGAATCAGCACGGCACGGAGCTGGCCAACCAGCGCGAGTACATGCAGCGCGCTGAACATGAGCTGCGCAAGAAACATGCGCTGCAACTCAAGCAGCAGCCCAAAAGTCTCAAGGTACAATATAAATAAATGATTTATTTATTTCACCGAAAGCTTTTCTACAATATCCTTACGACTAAAAACAAAAGGCTTAATACAAAGGTCAGTCCTAACTAGGGATGCCTCGACACGCCTTTTTGCCGATACGATACCGATACCAATACTCTTATAAATATATAAGCGATACCTAGGCATAAATTAAAATTAAAAAAAATATTTAAGGGGGGCTCCCATACAACAGACGTGATTTTTGTTTTTGCCGTTTTTATAGATATGATGAATAGTACGGAACACTTCGTGCGCGAGTCCGACTCGCACTTGGCTGGTTTTTTTTTTCATATCCGAATAGTCGTCAGTCTTTTTCCTGTACGTAATACATCCTATTTAGTGTAGGCAAACACAAAAGTGCACTAGCAGTCTATATTTTGTGACGACGACGGTAGAGTTGACGCTGAAATACAAACGTATGAAACAAACAACGAGTGTGCTTTAGGGCCTGTGCACACCACGTTTTTTAAACGCCGTTGACGCGCGTTTGTAGCGATACAGACGCGATTCACACGCGAGTCAGTCTGTTCTGTAGGATAAAAGCGCGCCATTGACGCACGTTTCTAAAACGCGCGTCAACGGCGCGTTTAAAAAATGTGGTGTGCACAGGCCCTTAGACCACACAACTGAAGTAAAACTTACTAATACTAATTATACTTACTTATAACAAATAGGCCTGCTCTGTGTCTTAGATATACGAAACGCAACTGGATATGAGAGAAAGAAAATGTGTGCTCGCACCTCTCTCTCTTGCCCTACAGTAATATACTAAGCGTAACTCTGTCTTTTTATCTTCACTAACTTATATCTGCCTCTCAACTTCCGTTAGCTCGCTTCTGTAACGCTCTCGTCACGCATTCACCAGCTTACTTCCCAAGTCAAGCATGCTTAAAGAAGTTTTACTTCAATAAGTAACCCTGAAACACGACTAGCTATTGTTTACATAAAAACTAATGACAGAACATATACCTGTTTACAGCAAAAGGAGATGCAGATACGCAAGCAATTCCGTGAGACGTGCAAAATACAGACGCGTCAGTACAAGGCGCTCAAAGCGCAGATACTGCAGATGACCGCTAAGGTAAGCTTTTATTGTCCACTATTCTTATTGGCTTCTGCCAGCCAGTAGGAGGGATTACCAATAGTGATTGCGAATGCTGTGTATGCAGTGAACCTACAAATAGTATCTAAAAAGAATGGTCAAAATTGGACTCTGTAAATAGTAACGCATAAATAAAAAACAAAAAGAATCCCTTCGACTTGAGAACCTCCTCCTTTTTTTTGTCAGTTAAAAACTTGTAAAAAGGTTGATTATGTTCAAGGGTCAAGGCCTGTTCTGGCCCCCTGTCAGGGTTGCGAGTTTGTCTGAAAGGGATATCGTGGCCCTGGCATACAGGCAACTGAAGGAACATGGGTGGGTTTTAGTCAGTAAAAAGTATGACACACCCTCCCGCTCCGCCCAGAGCGGGAGAAATTATTTGATAATTTCCCACACAAAAAAAAGGCCTATCCTTGCTTGGAAGCCTTACCATGTAGGAGGGAATTGTATCACAAGCTCAACTGTTGGATTGTCAGTTGTCAGTGTCGGTTTAGTGACTCTCAGGTTGGCTTGTGTAGAGGAAGTCTTGGGTTTCGTACCTCGTTACCACCTCCCTGCGGGTCGAGCATGGCCTACTGTGACATGACTTGAGTCACACATTTTATCACAGTTTGAGCGATAAAACCGTTTTGTCTTAAAATGCTAGTACAAATTGACAAGACATAATTTATCATGTCTTGTCACAAACGTCTTGGGTACGCCCGTGCTCGGCCCGCTGCATCAACCTAGCCGTTTCCAAGTATGCTAGGAAATTTATTTTAATAGAGATAAACTACGATAACATGGCGCGCCCCTCCAAATTTCAAAACGTTTGAATGTTTGGAAGACAGTTTTTAAAAAAGCACCACCAAGACTCACAATGCATTGTGTGCGTACTGAGACAGCCATCAAACAAAAATAAATCCAATCACTACATAAAGTAACCGTCATGAGAAGCTATAAATACATAAAATTGCAAATTATACAACTATCAACTTTAAACTCAAGATATCTAAGTTGATTTATGAATGAAGAAATTATCGCTAAACGTCATAAAATAATTTTAGTTGCAATGGAAACTGAACCATACGCAATTTCAGTTAAAGTTTTAAATCCCAAAGTATGAAATTATCTCGTCTCATGGCGTTGACGTTAGTATAAAACAAAGTCGCTTCCCGCTTCCTGTCTGTCCCTATGTTTGCTCAGATCTTTAAAACTACGCAACGGATTTTGTTGCGGTTTTTTTTTAATAGATAGTGATTCAAGAGAAAGGTTTATATGTTTAGGTAAAGCCACGCGGGCGAAGCCGCGGGCAGCAGCTAGTTATTTATACAGTATGCAACAAAAACCCTGTTGTCCCTGTTAGACACTCAGTTGCAGAAACGATCTTTAAATTTTAAAGACTACATTAAACACTAATGTAGCATTAAATCATTGCACGAAACCATTTTTTATTTAATTTTAATGCTCCATTAAATTTAACTAATGAAATGTCAAACCTAATGAAACCGGCCATTTTAAACACTTTTACGTTGCACGTAACTTCATTAGCGCCCATTAGCAGGTGGTGAACTTTAAGTTTGACATTACAGATTTTTTAATTTTAATGGGCCGAAAAGCATCCATTAAGAGCAACATTAGTGTTTTCTACGGTACTTGAATGCATTTCTGTAATTGAACGATGTCTTTAACCAGTCTTTCGTCATTATCTGATTCTTATTTAGTAGATTTACCTCGCCGTCGAATCCCAGACCGAGTGAATTTATTTTTAAAACATAATGGAGAAGAGTTTCATGTAAAGTATAGAATTTCCAAGGAGGCAGTTCTTCAAATTTGTAACCTACTTGATCAAGATTTAGAACCAGTGACGCAAAGAAATAAATCCATTAATGGCCTGACACAGCTTTTAATATGTTTGAGATTTTTCGCCACTGGATCTTTCCAGCAAGTATTGGGTGATTTAATAAACATAAATAAATCAACAGTTTGTCGGAAACAGGTTGGGTCGGGTTGTTTGTCAGTTTGTTTATACAAAAAGTATCCCGTGAACTAGCAAAATTAAGCCACCTCTATATTAAAATGCCAGACCGGACGGAACTACGTAGAGTTGCAGAAGGTTTTTATGAAATAGATGGATTTCCACGTGTGGCAGGAGCTCTAGACTGCACACATGTTAAAATTATTAAATTTTAGGGGGATGCGCTAAGGTAGCCCGCGAAATTCAAATTTTATTACGTTTTTTGCAATTTGCAGGTCAGTAACACGTTGTATGTTGATCTAATTATGATTCGCGGCCATAACCAATATGGCTTTACAGAATTATAATCATTAGAATATGAATCAGAAGTATAAAATTTGCAAAAAACGTTAGTAAATTTGAATTTCGCGGGCTACCTTAGCGCATCCCCCTTAAACCAGATTATTTAAACTAGATTAACCCACAGAGTACACTGAATACACATAAATCAACTACATTTACTTTATTTTATGCTAAAATTGTGGTGTACTTGTACGTACGGATAATAAAAGAACGTAAATGTTCACTCTTTTCGTTCAACATGGTAATTTGTTCCTGGCAATATTGTTTAAAGTCTTCTTTAACTAAAGTGGCATTAAAAATGTCTAATGCTATCTAAAATTTGTTTGTGCAACTTCATTAAAGTAATGAATTCATTAGCGATAATGCTGCTTTATGTAATGAAGTGTTAATGGTGAGCTTTCTGCAACTGAGTGAGAGACTTATACATTTACCTACAGGCACAAAATTGGTGGAATTATAATTTAAAAAAATTAAGTATTTGCTAGTTGAGAAGTCAAAATCTAAGAATGAAAGGGGTTAGAAATCAGTTAAACATTACAAATATTAATAATTAATATTTATTTTAATTATTTTTGTTGACCAGTTTTTATAAATGACTTGCTTTATTACGTATGTATACCGATTCTTAAAACGTAGGTGGAAGGAACAACAGGGTTTTTGTTACATATTGTATTCGTAAGGATTTGACTACATACATTGAAACAGTAATTAGGAGGGGCGCGCCATGTTATCGTAGTTTATCTCTACCAAGGATTTGTTGCGTACCTACTTTTCTTTTCCGTTCCACATTTATTTAGTACAAAATATTCAAGTATCTATTTGTTGATATTACAGGAGCATCAGAAGGAAGTGATAAAGACGCTGAAGGACGAGAAGCGCCGCAAGCTGGTGCTACTGGGCGAGCAGTACGACCAGAGCATCACCGAGATGTTACAGAAGCAAACCGTCAGGCTAGACGAGAGTCAGATGGTAAGTGCCACCATTGTCGTTCTGTTGTACGAGACCGATTATCGAAAGGAGAATTATTTCGAGGAGACAGGATTAAGTATTTCGAGTTGCCAAATCACAGTTTGTGAATAATTTACATGATAATAATCGTAGGCGAGTATTTGTTTCTTGCTTTAGTAGAAACACAAATCGATATTATCGTATGGCGAGTCTCTCTGCAACTTACACAGATAATTTCACAGATTTTTCGAGCACTTCAAATTTTTATCGTGTCAACGCAAACTTAATAGCTTCATTATTGTTCCACAGATGGAGTGCCAGCAACTGAAGATGCAGTTGGAGCATGAACTGGACATGCTGACGGCGTACCAGAGCAAGAGCAAGATGCAAGCCGAGGCGCAGCGCAACCGCGAGAGACGCGAACTCGAGGAGCGCGTCGCCGTCAGGAGGGCACTGCTCGAGCAGAAGGTACGACTTACATTAGTGACGATGAAGATTCATTTTTGGTTCATTCCACGTTCTCACGACACCGACAAAATGTTATAGGAATTAATGGTTCATCAGCTTCATTCTTCTTTTTCTTCATTTTTCGATTATTCCTAATCCGAGTGAAAGACGAGGAGTGCCGAAATCCAATGTCGTTGGCTCGGTTCACTAATAAATCAATTTCTTACTTTTGATTCATTTTGTGTTCAGATGTTTCACTTCGAGTAAAAGATGCCGAGAAGATTCATGATATGTTTGTATTTTAGATGGAGTCGGAGTGTGCGCAGTTCGTGGCGGAGCGCGCGGAACGCACGCGGCTGCTGCACGAGAGACACGAGCGCGAGCTCGAGCATTTCGACAACGAGAGCGCGCGCCTCGGCTTCAGGTCAGTCACCATACTTACACTGCGGGGGTGTAGCTCAGTGTGCAGAATTCACCTGTCAAACACCTCGTATAGGGCAGGGCAAAAAAATATTGGTGAAAAGTCAAGACGTGATAGGTATCTATTAGAAATCCGTGTAGTTTCTCCAAATCATGTAACACTTTTACTGCTAAGTACTTACATAGAATGTATACAAATTAGCATGCCATAAAATGTGTTAAGTAAATCTATAACAACCCGTCAGTACAGTACAACACAGAAGTCATCTATAGCTTCGTATAGCCACGACTCGGATGCGCTTACATAGAATGTATACAAATTAGCATGCCATAAAATGTGTTAAGTAAATCTATAACAACCCGTCAGTACAGTACAACACAGAAGTCATCTATAGCTTCGTATAGCCACGACTCGGATGCGGGCTGTGGGCACATGAATTAATTTTTTTTTCGACCCCTGAACTGGGAGCTTGGCATCAAAAGTGAATGTTTGTGCCCATGCAATATTATTTTAAATTTACCATATAAAACGTTAAAAATAAAAACAAAATTATTATAGTAATGGTGGTTTATATTGGCTAACAAGTGTTTCTTTTTGATGTGTAGCGCTATGGCGATCGCGGAGGGCAGCCGGGAGGGCTACGGCGAGGAGGAGCAGTCGCTGTCGGGCTCCATGCTGTCGTTGGCGCACAGCAACTCATCGGCCAGCTTCGCGGCCGGCTCGCTGTAACACAGCAACACGTCGGCCAGCTTCGCGGCCAGCTCGCTGTAATACAGCAACTCGTCGGCCAACTTCGCGGCCGGCTCGCTGTAACACAGCAACTCGTCGGCCAGCTTCGCGTCCGGCTCGCTGTAACACGCGCGCCGCCTAATGCTGATGCCAAACCCAACCCTACGCGCTTGTACACCCCAAGTGTACGCTTCAGTAGATCATTGCTTGCTCGTATTCGTGATGGAAACTCTGTGACGGGCGCGCGGTTCCCTCACCGTCCATATTCATGACTCGAACGCCACTGTGATAAGGCGGAAGAACAAATATTGACGGTGCAGTAATCGTCGAGGACGCCAACTATAGAGCGTTATGACGCTCACAAAATTTTGTGGACCGCCGGGTGTAAGTATTGTAAATTTTTCATCGCGAATTTTTTGAAGTGTCATACACTCATTGCGCTCTCTAGTATTCGGAGCGGTTACATACGATCGATTGTTGTTATTATCGTTAGCAATGTTCATGGGCTACCTCATTAGACTTGTTACGAAAATTATATGTGTTTATTGATTGAATCGTGTGAGTATATTGTGGTCCGCAGAAGTATTATTTCGAGTATTGGGCATGGTACATTGTTTTGGCACCAGCATTAGAACTCCACGTCCCATTCTTATTACTGAGACTGTCTGCCCTCCCGCGGTATGTAAATTCATGTTAATTGGCAACATGATATTATTTAATATACTGATAATATTAGCCTAATTTTTTTATATTTTTTTGTTACGTCTTCCAAAGTGAAAAGTACGGCCGTTTGTCAAATGGTTCGGGAGGGCATTTCCTATTTTATTACACTATTAAGTTTATTGCACTCCATATTTAAATAATTATCTCTTAGCTACAGTCGAGTCGAGGAATAAACTGGAAAGTTGCGCACGCAATAATAGCTATTATTTGTATTGAAATAAGGTTACTATTGTTTGTTGTAATGAGACACAAACATTATTCTCGACCCAGTTGTTAATGCATCACCATGTTTCTGGTGTTTTGGCAAATCGCAACTGAATACATCTACATTTGTACATACATAATATTATGTAGTTTTCAGTTATATATTTTAGTTAGACGGATCACTGAGTTAAAGTGAATGATTATTTATTGTATTTTATAATGCATGTTTACTTTTAAAAATAAAAATTATTTTATGAATCAGATGTTTCAGCCATCAATCGAAAAATGTGCCTAACTCTGCCTAAATGTTTTATCAAAATATCGGAAACATGTTGTTACATACTAAAAGTGAATATATAACGGTAACAAAGAGGTTATACGCAAGTCTGTCTGCATATGTCTGAGGTTATTTAAATTTTGCATCGATGTGAGAATGAGACGCTTCTTTTCTATTAGAGATTACTCATGGGACGACACTGTTCCGTTGGCTTGCCAGCCGTCACGGCGCTAAATAACTTTAACGAAACATTAGTTGTAAACTGGGAATACGATAAAATACGTGCTCGAAGTATCCGCACCACACCTAACATTGTTGTCACACGAGAATATTGAAATTAACACTTAAAATTGTAAAACTTAATTTATTCGCGTCTGAATATTCGATCTCTTAGACATAAGAAATTTTATCATCGTCTCTAGAATATTATTAGACCGTCCATCGTTAAACCGCAGCACACGTACTACAACGGAACAGTGTCCAGTAGAGGGCATGATTAAATTTTAAAATCTAGTATTCCTGATCCAATCTTGTATAAATATGTAGTTTATGGTAAGTTTTCACAGTGGTTCTAGCTGATTTTTCATCTTGATGCTCTAATGAAACAAGATTGAAAAATGTCAATACGGATTACCGCGACCACGTCAAATGATAAGGTAAACTTTGCAGAGAAACCAAGGAATGTTGATCCTCAAAGTGTACGCTTAGCAAGTTTGACTAAAGGCATTAATTAGTTGAAGTAGTCAGAGGCGTCAGAGAGGCACCGAGCCGCGCGCACCCCGCCCCACCTCACTGTTCACAGAGGATGTTATTATTTACAACATTAGATAGAAAAAATTCTAATATTCATATCATTAGTTTTTACTTTAGGAACCATTTTTGCATATATTTAATGTAAGTTGAATTCTTTGACGAGCTGACTGACGGTATTTGTTTATTGGCCTAGTATTGAGTTTATTAAATGTTTAAAAGGGTTTTGTAACGAAAACTTTTATTATTATGCTTATTTTAGATGATTTTTAGATTTTATTAAAAGGATTGTAACACGCTTTACTAAATCATAATAACAATGTGCAGGTGGTTCGTATCGCGTGTGCGCCAGCCACTGCCGGGTACGTTGTGTAAATATATAAAGTATATGTATTATTGTGAATATGTATTAGCGAGCACACGATTTGCCTTACGGGCGAGGGGGCGCGCCGGGCTCGGCGTTATGTATATAGAGAACAATAATTTAAATATTATAAATAATTTGTTACTTTTGTAAGGTGCGAGTGCGGTTTTGTGTACATTGGAATTGCGACGCGGCGGTCCCCGTGCGGGGCCCGACTATGTGCTATTTTCTTTATTTAGTGTCCTAATACCCTATCGTATTGTGTACTAAGCTTACCAGTCAAATATGTATAGCAAATGTATTATTTAATTTAAAATGGATTATAGTCATAAATACCCAAATTTAGTTAATACTATTTTTAAAGTATTTTTTATTATTTTTATTAATATTCTTTTCCTAAAGCATCACATGATGTGATCGTATTATTTGAGTTTGTTGGAAGTTTCTTGACGGATTTAAAGTATCGAAGCCGAGAAGTGATTTAGGTATAAAATTTTAAACAAAGCGTTTGACAAAAGTTAGCTGTTTTACGAATATCATTACACAGCGCTATTTACCCTAATCATATAATTATAAAATTTGCTTCGATATTCTAGATAATGCAAGATAATGGTAAATGGCATTGTGAATAGGTATCACTCTATTCGTAGACTCCACATTACCCCTCCTGAACTGACCAAATATATGACAATAATCTCTAGACACAGCCTAACTTGACTTGTCACCCTGTCTGTACATATACTACACTGCGAGCGCGCGGAGTGGACCTAACCGTTGGAAGTACTCAGCTATACATAACTCTTGTGGTAAACGCACATTTTGCGCAAACACTCCCAAAATACTCAATATAGGTAATTATTTATTAGATAATATTGTTTGGTAAAATGTAAGTTATCTTGATACTAAAACACACTAGTAAAACAACAGACAAGCGCTTATCCTAGCATGCATTATCAATCGGTTATCTGAGCGACGCTTTTATTTGTGACAAAATAATGTCTGTACTATTCTGCCACGTTTCGTCCACTGTCGATCTCCGCCGAAATCGTAGCCATTCGGGAACCGAAGCACTATGGAATTGAACATTAAGCTGTAACTTCGCTTGGGTGCAATAGATGGTCGGTACTTAAAGTTAGGCGCGTAGAATGTTGCTCGCTGTCATAGTCGTCTGCCTGAACGCTCGTAGAGACCGTGCCGGTTTCGTGCGACGCGAGATTGTCACATACTCTAGCAGGCCGGAAGGCTCGGGTATAGTGCGTAGGCGCGTCTTTTTCCTATTCCAACCTCCCACCACTTAGCTGTTCTAGAGTTAGATGTTATCAGTTATCTGTCACCTTTCAACGGTCACGATCTACAGAATAATTATTATGAGATAGAAGTACCAAACTCGTAGTTAGCGGTCACGTATTTTGTAAATTGTAACTATACAATTTTTATATTTTACCATTGTATAGTCTTTTATCACAGATAGGTAGTTAGCAATATTGTGACCGATGTGACAAGGTGCGCGCGCGCGGCCGCCGGTTATTGATTATAGTTTGCGATTGTTTGCGGCTCGCTCGGTGCACCGTTGTTTTCTTTTTATTTTTTGTTACATAATATTTAACAATGAATTTCTAGATTCTAACTATTATCACTAATAATACTGTAATATAATCTGGTTCATGAAAAATCAAACCGAAATAAATTAAATGGAAAGAAAATCACTCCCTTGTATTATTTACTACAATACCTGCCTCATCATATTTTGTCATGGTCTAGAACACAAATGAAACTTACATAGAACTGTTTAAAAAATCTATTTCTGAATTAATTAATATATAATGTGAAACAAAAAACAAGGATATACAACAACGATACCAAAGTACATTATTTTCATGATTATCTTGAATTAAGCCTAAGATTGATCTTACATTAATATTACGGTTTCGTTTTTCATAAATGCTATCAAAAATAAGAAAAAACTAATTTCTATAAGTACTACAAAACTAATGCCGTGTCTCCACAATGCGCTGTACAATTACTGTAAAATAGAATAACCACACGGCTTATAAAATAATGCTGTGAAGACGACGGAAAAAATATTGTGCTTATCATAGTGGTTTAAATAACACGGATAACGTCTGGTTAGTAACGAGAACAAAATATTAAGAGTTGCCGAATACAATATAAAACATTTGAGAAATTGCTCATCTGATTGCCAGTCTACAAAATCTTTTTGCCTATGGAAAGTTCAACCAAAACAAATTTTTTAACTAAAATATTTTCTATGTAGCTTTTATTATACCGTTTCCTAGTTGGAAATTTAAAAGGCATACTGAATATTGAAGCACAGTGCCGCCAGTGCCGCAATTCATTTGATGCCTATTCCGTTTAAAGTCGTAAACAATTATTTGAGAAATTACATTATATTAGATTTTAGGAATATCTAGCGATTAAAACTGGGGCGTAGTTACGATTGGATAGGTACCCCATTGATTCCTATATAAAAATAAATTTATGATAATCGATAAAGGCAGTTCCTAGAGGATGTAAATGCGGTCGTCGGAAGCAGTTCGCTGGTCTGGTCTACTGCGTGGGAGAGAAAGATGTGGGTTCCAGGATGCGGCAATGCATTTCGCGGATGAGAGGAACGGTGTAAGCCACACATTCGTCCCAGCCAGGGTTGCGCCACGTGCTCTCACGCGTCTCACGACGAGCTTGCAGATCTTTATAGCCTGAGGAGAGTAGAATGAACAAGAATCAGGTTGGTGCAATAGCTGAGCAATGGCTAGCTGCGATGCTACGAAGTTACAAAAAATATTTGTGTGGCATCCAGTCAGCCCCGTACAATCGCTGGCACATAACTTGGCAAGATTTTGGGGTAGTGGGGGGTAAGTTCGCGCATAGAACACCCATGCAACAAAAAAAAAATCACTTTTATTGTTTGTCATTATTCTATGGTTATTGCCATCATTTATTTTAAACATGTCTGTTTAGAAGAAAGTTAATGAAAAGAGAGGAAGTCGTGAAGTTTATTAGGTGTTATAAATAAAATATATAATAACATATTTTTAGTTATTGTGGCCTTTCAAAAAACAATGTTAACGAGAACTAAAGGTCAACAAGCTTCATTAGTAGCTGCCGCAAAAATACACTCTTAAAATAAACTTAATTTAAAATAGTAACAACAATTCGTATCAAAAACGTCTGTAAGAATTGTACGCAGATCATTTTATGATTTTGCCAAAGCGCCCATTTTAGGCCCCCTGGTTATTGCTTTTATTTTTCTAAATGCTGAAATACTTACACCAAATGTGATGAACGTTGTACAGACGTCCGATCTGCGAGAAGTACCCAGCGAAGGCTTCGTTTTGAGCACGGCGGTATGTGAGCCCGCGAGCCCAGTTGTTGCCCCACTCGATCATCGTGCCAGGCTTCAGACTAGGATGACAACATAAATAATTATAATTAATATGCCTGTATTAAATTATAAAAATAATTATAGCCACTTCATTGATAAGTGTTCGTAAGGTTGCTGAGCGTAAGTTACAAAGGTTGATGGCTGATAAGACGAAGTGATATTGATCTACGTAATTGAATACTCGTTGTATTCAGTACATTTTTAGGGTTCCGTACCTCAAAAGAAAAAAACGGAACTCTTATAGGATCACTCGTGTCTGTCTGTCTGTCCGTTTGTCACAGCCGATTTGCTCCGCATCTACTGGACCGATTAAGTTGAAATTTGGTACAAAATATGAACTTCTGTGGCACAAAGACGGACGTGTAATATAAATGAATGAATTTTGAATAGTTTTTTAATGTGACCCCATTAAAAAAATATTCAAAATTCATTTATTTACGTTGGGGTACAAAAGTACAAATTAGAAAAAAAATTAAACAGTTTTGCAAATGGTACCGTGTGACATATCAAATTTAAGGGCTTTTTATAAGGTTTCAGATATACTTTTTTTATAATTTCAAAATAAATACTTTTAAAATTATTTAAGAAATTAGTTGAAAATTGACCATTCCCCCCCTTATCTCCGAAACTATACTGAGCCTAAAACTTAAAAAAAAATAAAGGACTTATTTCTTTACTTATTGATTACAGGAAAACCTACAAGAAGTCTATGATATTAAAATAACATGGTAACGTATGAAGGAACATGTATGAGGGAACATGTTTTTTAACTACAATGTTAAGTTTGTTCTTAGGATAACTTAATCCCCACTACAGAACCCCTCATTGTGCGTGGTACGACACACACTTGGCCCGTTTTCAAACAATTTGCCTAGTAAATGAGGTATACTTCGTGTTTTATCCATTCAGTCAAATGACCACAGAGTAAATTTTTATATAGGGTAACAAATGACCTAACATCTTTGAGGGGGGGGAAATAATTCTACTACCTAACGTACAGGTGACATTGACATATAAACCTATGGACTTGCCATACCTACAAAATTAGCGTGACTACCTACAAAAATCGAGCACTTAAAATGGCCGCCTATCGTAGGGTTGTTACTGCGAGTGCGAGAGAGAAAGCAAGCAACCTTTTGACAGCACGTAGCAGATTTTTGTACCACAAAACTTGGCACTAAACATGGCGACCGGTCACGCATAGACAGATTTTGACGTCACACAGAAGTGTTGCCAAATTTAGTCCTTGACAAACATATAGATATCTCTTTTTTCATATGTAGCTCTTGATGAGTTAGAAAGAAACAAAACGCTTTTTGACATGACTGTGTCGATATCATAGATATTTGTACCTGATAACTATTCTTCATATAGTAGAATATGCCCTCTCCATAATATTCCTACCTCAATGACAGGTGATTACTGGAGTAAAGATCTTATAAATATAATTATATTAGACAAACCTGTAGGAACGAATCTCATAAATGTTGCTGGTCGAGCGGGGCTCTCCATTGGGCCAGAAGCTGAAAGCCAGCAAGTACTGCAAGTGTCGTGACCTCACGAAGTTACCGCGCTCCACCTCGAGCGCCCGGTAATCCTGCACGAGAAAAAGTAACATGCTTTTAAAATAGAGACCAATAGACTATAATTTAAAAAATATATCATCTGACTTTTTGAGAAAGACCTGGGGTCCTAAAATGGACGCTTTGGCAGAATCATATTAAGATTTGCGTCTAATTCATACGTTCCGCAATTCATCTGTTTGACAGCTGCTATTTGACATTAGACTTCACTATAGCAATTCATAATTTGTGGACCATTTTACGAAACTCCATACAAAACTGAGAAACAGATGAATTGCGGGATATGAATTGTACGCAGATCATATTATGATTCTGCCAAAGCGTCCATTTTAGAGCCCTCGTCCACGGCGACTTTTTGTAGCGATGCTGTCGCGCGTTTCGTAAACGCGCAACAGCATCGCTACTAACGCGTGTTGGTCGCATTTGCAACGCGCTGCAGAAGCGATGCCAACGCGCTACTGTTGTGACTACGTGACTAATGTTGCCTCAACGGAGTTCATCTTGCTACTGTAGCGATCGCAGGGATTTTTGGGCCGTTACTGAATCGCGTTTGCACACAGGGCACACAGCTAGCGACCGCTTCGCGACTGTATCGATGCGGACGCGCGACAGCATCGATACAAAAAGTCGCCGTGGGCGAGGGGCCTTAGGCCCCCTGACCTGATTAACGTGAAAAGGGAAGGACAAAGATAATCTGACTTTTTGAATACCTATTTTATGTTTTTAAGGATTTATTGCCTTTACATTAGCCAAATTGTCATAGTGGGAATTAAAATTGCTTCTATCTATACTCCCTTTGAAATAAGATTAGACATTCAAATAAACCTTTTTTACAGTTCGTTCAATAGATTTTGACTTCTATTGCGTTGGTAGCATGACTTGGTATTGTAACCACGTTTTTGCTTTCAATGCCATCCTTATGCCTACGGAATATAAGTTAAAATCGGTTGGACGGACTGTAAATAAGTTTATTTAAATATCTAATCTTATTTCAAATGGAGTAAGAGGTCTTGGGTTTGAACCCCAGTTTGGATATTATTGCAGAGTTAAGTTATATTCTAAAAATGCCTCACATTTTTGTATAAAACAAGTTTTAAATATATTGTGCTTTAAGCGCAGGCCACACCGCCAGCTAGCGGGCGGGCGGGCTAAACTAACTAACAAACATCGTTTCACCTCTTTACATACTTCGGTTCACACCGCGAGCTACCGACTAACCATGTAAAGAGGTGAAACGATGTTAGTTAGTTTAGCCCGCCCGCCCGCTAGCTGGCGGTGTGGCCTGCGCTTTAATTCCAGGGATATCAATCTAGTCTATTACCATAGGTAATCTTTTCAGGGTTTTAGATTTGACCCCACATAATCTTTCTTTCTGTCTTTAATATTTTAGGTAATGTCTGTCTGGTCAAGATGTACCAATCTAGTGGCTGTACCACGGGTATCATCTGCATGCGGGTGCATCTTTTAATCATAAAATCTTACATACTTCTGGATAAGTCATGACCTTTTTTTTTCTTTTTGGGTGGGAAATTATCAAATATCTTCTCCCGCTCTGGGCGGAGCGGGAGGGCGTGTCAGACTTTTACTGACTAAAACCCACCCGTGTTCCTTCAGTTGCCTGTGTGCCAGGGCCACGTATCCCTTTCGGACAAACTCGCAACCCTGGCAGGATGTCTGATATCTCTTTAAGGCGCATGGAACACAACGCGCCGTCGACCTGGGCCTGGTTCTTATCGGACGGCGAGCTACCCGTTGTTGACCGTCCGCAGGCGCGCGCCTACGATGGCCAGGAATCGGCCTGACTCCCGACGCCCGGAGAGTCTCCCGCGGCGACTAGGGGCGTGAGGGCGCGAATTTTTCCTCTCCCTCAAGTGTTCCGCCTCCTCCTTTGCGAGAATTACTGCTTCGCAGAAGGAGGTGACGGCCTCCCATGCACTCTCGCTCCGAACCATGGCCTGAACCAGGGCCGGAGGCGAGAGATCGCCGCTGCCGATCGCCTCCGTGAGGACACGGCGGTGCTCCGCCCAAGCCGGGCAGACCTCCACCGTGTCCTCCGGGCGATCCACACAGTGGTAACAGGAACCTCTCGAAACAACTGTGTCCGGTGAGGACCTGTGTCAGGCAAAAGGTGAAGACGCCGTGGCGCCTCCCTAGCCACTCCTCAAAGTGGGGACTCATCGCCAAAATTGTGGCGTGCCTATGGATACATGGCCTGACACGGCAATTAAGTTATAAACTGATAACAAATTGTAGACAATTAACAATCATGATATCTTACGGCATTCTCTTTGAACAAGATCTTTGCTTTGTCAATCTTCTCGAAGCCTCCAACATATCTCCACAGGTGGAGGGCCTGGTCCATGTCGCCCACGGACACGGTCCATGACCCCACCAGCTCACAGCCAAGCTCCGCCTTTTGAGAGTGCACAAACTCCACTGAAGTTTTGCTAAAAGTTAATTAAATGTTACTTTTGTGTCATACAAGTTGCCTAATTTTAATAATGATAAGAGTACAATGACTGGTTTAATGCAATGTTTGTTTATGATAATAATAACGTGTTGATCATTCAAGTCCAACAAGATTATAGTTAGAAAGTTATGTGAAAGTTTGTTTTCTAAAGGTTAAGTAATCTATTCACATCTACTTCATTTACGATAGCTAAAAGTTTTGAAATAAGGTTTTATTTAGCCCGAACAAGATTACCTATTATGTTACAAACAACAATTAAACTCAGTTAAATGACTGATGTAAAGGGTCAAGGTTTAATGCTGATAACATTTACTATGTAGGAATTCTAACGATTTGTTACTGTAGGTAATTATGCAGTGTTCTATTTACAGAATGTTGCATAATAGCCAGTCTGCTCACTGCTAGGTCATACGCTACTGTGTAAGGATCAAGATTATGTACTTATGTAAGAATATTTATGCAAACACATACTAATTTTGCAAGTATTTCTCTGTTGAGTCCGGCCTTATGTTATGTGTGTGGAGTGCATAAATTGTCTCCTTGTCGCTTAGCATCCGACTGTGGGACTCCTTCGTCGGCTCTATCCTCCGCACCAGCAACTTCGAAAACCATCCATCGTCGGCGTTCGATAATCGTGCACTTGTTGAAATCAACCTACAAAAATAACTTGCATTTACGCGAAAGTTCCAAATTTAAAACCGGACACTGTACAAAACAACAATACGAAAAGTACCTCGAATTCTTCGGTATAGCTGAACTTAAACTTAACACTCTATTTAGAGAATTCATATTGAGAACAAAACACGCTTAAATACGATTCTAAACTACTAAATAAAAGGATGATAAAAAGTAATTCTTGTTATCAATAATTGACAAAATCACTTGAAGGTTATCTTGGAAATAGATTTTGCATACGTAGTGACACCTATTATTAGTGACCGAAACTACCATAGAATTTTGCGTCAAGTTAGCCAACCCGATAGCACTTTCTTTGTAAATATTATTAACTAATTGATAACTTTGAGCTTCTGTCCCTGTCTGTCAAGATTACTTTGTATTTAGCTATTTCATTCGCATGCTTTGCAGAAGTTTGCTTACTGGACCACTTCAGAATCTGTCAAAATGTCATGAATTTTTCTTTTTACGAAAAAAGAAATTGTTTGTCATAGTCCTTCAGTAATTTTTTAAACATTATAAAGTCTCGCAAAAGTCTTTTATTCAAATTGTTTGCGTTCAAAGCTAATTAATTATGAGATTTAAAAACAAAAGTGAAAAGAAACGTTATGTTTATTGACTGATGGCCGACAATTTGCTGACAATAGATTTATTGTCATTTCTTATTTTTCGAATAAATATTTTGTAGTCGGACAAGTGAATTCAAGGCTTTTGTTTAGATCCTGCATCACACACAAAAAAACCTCGTCATGGGTGAGTAGTCGCTGCAAATTGAATGTTTTTTTGCGTGCAAAACTTGTTTGTAATAGTGGGCGGTGTTGTCAGTGGCAGTCTTGTGACTATGTCGGTTTGTGCAGCTTCCAGCGAGGTGACGAAGCTTCAGCAGCACCTGTCGTTGCTGAAGGAGGAGTATGGGAAGCTGCAGAGTCATTGCGCGGAAGTGGAGCGCAAGTACACGCTGGCAGCGGCGTCGGCCGGCGACCTGAGCGAGACGAGTTTTGTGGCGCGCTTGCTCATGACTGTGGCCACCCTGTACGGCAGGGAGACGTACTCCGACATCTCCATCAAGCTGCAAAGCAAGTCCATGCCTGGTCACAAGTTCGTGCTCAATGCACGCTCCGATGACTGGAATGAAGAAGCCCTCAAGAATCTCGAGGAATTAGGTAAGATTTAGTTTATTAATAATGATAATTAGGTGTGCAGTTTAGTACTCTCATGCTCTTATCTTTAGTATGAATTTCTAATCTATTTTTTATGTTATATTGGATAAGATCCTGAATATTATGCCATTACTCATAATTATATTATCATAATTATATTTCAGACTGGTCTACCCTACCGGACGATATTGGTGCTGCCCTCCTAAAGTGGTTGTACACAGATGTGGTAGACTTGTCCCGAGGAGATACCTTTGCTCTGCAGCTGATGAAATCTGCCGCCAGCTTCAAACTGTATGGATTAGTTGGAAAGTGCGAGCAAGCTCTCATAGCATCAGTTGGAGTAAGGTATGAAATAACTTATAATTAATATTACTGTTTCTGTAATTGAATGCAGATAAGGCAAGGGCAATTTTATCAATAACATGTTTTTATGTAAATATTAAAAATCCTTTAAACACAATCTAAATCCAGAGGAACTCACTATCTTAGATTTATCCAAAACATATTTACTCCATTATATTGTTATATTTCATTAAGTACCATATAATTTTTTTAATATTTTTGTAACCAGATAGTTACATGAAATCTAGAATAATCAAAGTATACCCTCATTTTTATGCTGCTAATATTCAGTTCCATGCAACAGTGGTTTGTTCAATTGATTAATGCAGTTTATGGAGTTTAGCTTCAAAATCCAGGCTCCTGTAGACAATTTCTTATGGCAATAGATGGCGCTTTAGAACCATTGTGAAGTTGTATTATGTACTTATTTGGCACCCATATTGACTTTGTCAGGTAGTATTCAGTTGCTCCTCACAGTATAGTTTACCCTCAGTTGTAATAATAGTCAACTGACAGTAATAAATTAAATACTGATAATAAATTACTAGACAATATTATAGAAAATCAGTGTTACTGGCAGCTGTACACAGTTGGCACTTGGCAACAACAGTATCAAGTTGCGTTCCATTTTTCAACAAAACCTGTGAAAGATGCTCTTTCACTTAATGTGATGAAATTACCGTATTTTAGCGTACGGTAGTAACCATTCGGCCGTTTGCCGTACTTTAAGCAATTTGATGGCCTAATTACCGTACAAAACGGCATTTACCGTACTTATGGCAACCCTGATTGTCAAGAAAACAAGATTGTGACAGAATGGTAATTTACCTGTGAAACGCATCAGTGTTGCCATATTCGATATTCATAAAGCTACCAGCAGGCTTAGCATGGCGTTTTCGATCTCTACTCTACTATAGAATAGACATCGCTTGTCTACACTTCTCGTTATCTCTTCTTCGCGAGCACGAGGACACACCTAGACTCGGGTTTCTTCGTAGACAGTGACTTGTCCATAGCAACGGGGTATTCGCTAGTGGTGTGTATTACTACCCAATTTTACCGTACTTTTGCGTTTCGTTCTCAAACAAAACTATGAAGCAAAGTGTTTTTAACGAATATATCTTCAAATACAAAACGCAAATGGTCAAGGGGGATGCGCTGAGTAGCCCGCGAAATTCAAATTTTCGAACGTTTTTTGATTATAAGCATTTTTTGAAGAGAGTTAGTTGTTTTGCCGATTCTAATGATTATAATTCTGTAAAGCAATATTTTTTACGGCCGCGAATCATATTTAAATCAACTTATAACGTGTTACTGACTTGCAAATTGCAAAAAACGTAATAAAATTTGAATTTCACGGGCTACCTTAGCGCATCTCCCTTTTAAAAATATTGTTAAATGGCTGTAGCCAATGACGTATTATAGGTAATACATCATTGGCTGTGGCGCCACTAAGTTTTAAAACTCATTTGTATTGCATACACAGAACACTATATAATATTGGTAATTGCATAAAATGTACAGGCATTATTTAAATAAAGAGCCATAATTATACTATTTTGATGGCGTCACGCAAGAAGTATCCTTTAAGGGTACTGCAGACTGGTCGCGCTATCACGTCGCGCCTGTCTGCGGGAGCCCTTGTTTTTACTAGGTACTAACATTGTTATTGTATTGTTGTTTATCGATATTTTATTTATTAGTAGGTAAATGCTCCATTTAAAACTGAGTGTGTAAGATTTAGTAAATGAAAATAATAATCACTACATAGTAAAGGCTTCTACAGACCAGCGCGACTCGCGACGCGACACAAAGGCACCGTTCGTCACGCGACGTGTCGCGCCAGTATGTAGAAGCCTTAATGCAACGCGGGCGAGGCCGCGGGCGGCAGCTAGTACTTCATAAATAAATAATTTAGTGTTCAATGAGGAGATTTTGGCTCATAGTCAGATGTTTTATATTCCCTGTGAATGTAGGTATCTAACAAATCAAAGTTAAGGGACAACATAGTGTAAAAACTGTAGGATACTTATATTGTTGTTCTTATTTTATTGTTAATTCCAAAAATCTATTATTTATTTTGGGCGACAGGTCCTAGCCGAGTTCTTCGCATAAACATTGATTGCACTATCTCCTTGCTTATTTTATAATTCTACAGAACTCACTTCCCGTGAGATCAAAGGCTCCCAAACAAGCAAAGCAAGCTCGCTAATAGTATTTCTTTCCCATCTTCGCTGAAGTTTTTCTATAAAAAAACTTAAATAAAAAGCGCAATTTGAACCCAACATGTTAATTTCAGCTTAATACATGATAAAAGTAAAAAAGCACCGCCTATAATTACTCGAATTAACGAAAAAACAACTAACGAATCGTTGTCTAGGTCATTTTATATGTAGACTATTTCGGAAGAAAGGTTTCTATCCCAAGCTGTCAACACCGGAGAAAGATTGTACGCCGTGCTCGACGTTGTAGACAGTTGTCTAGGGTAGAGAAGACAAGTCTCTTCACATTTGGTTTTGTAATCGCCGTGCTACAGACAGTAGAAAACTTTCTGTTGTCTACACTGAAACGTCATTTTTGTCTATTCTTCCGTCGACAAAACGCGTAGAGAGGGTTCTCGTGCTAAGCCTGCTGCTCAATTAATTGTTAAAGTAAAAAAAAATCGTCAAAAAAGTAGTGTCTCAATCGAACTATTTACTGACTTTTTTACAAGTTTTTTGTAGTTATTTATTTAAGGGGGATGCGTTAAGGGGTTTGAGTTGCGAAGTGTACCATATGAGAAGTGCACCAGTTGCTAAGTTCACCATTTGAGCATGGTGTACAAGTTGAGATGTGCACCAAATGCGTCAAACCCGCGTTAAGGAAGCCCGCGGAATTCTAACTTTCTTAAGTTTTTTGCAATTTGCAGGTCTGTGTCCGGTTGTATGTTGATTGAAATATTATTCGCTGCCGTAACATATATTGCTTTACACAATTATAATCATTAGAATCAGGAATCAGCAATACACCTAACTGTCTTTGTAGAATCTTATGAATGACTATTCAATAGGATTCTATGAACGATTATTTCGAAATAGTCATTCAATAGGATTCTATGAACTTAGAGAGTTGTATTGCTGATGCTAAACGTATTAATATTAGTAATGAGGTTATAAAATTATACATATAACTAGCTGCGCCCCGCAGTTTCACCCGCGTAAGTCTCGATCCCGTGGGAAAGCCACCCTTAAAAATAGATAGTAGCCGATTCTCAGACCTACTGAATATACATATAAATTTTTATAAAAATCGGTCAAGCAGTTTCGGAGAAGTATGGTAACTAACATTGTGACACGAGAATTTTATATTTAAGATTATATCGCGAGCGACGATTACGGACAATAATAATAAATACAAAATGAATTCCTGGAACCAAATGTCGTAACTGACCTTGAATCTATACTGAACGATTTTTCTGTTTTTTTTTCCGGGTAGTGAAAATAACATTGGGTTTCAGTCCAAATTTACACAGCACATTGAATTAACTGATACGAAGCCTATTCATTACCGTCCGTATCGAATGTCTTTAGGAGACTCGGAAAAAGTCCGTGATATTGTATCAGACTATATTTTTTATTCTTTAATTTTATAGAGGTTTTTACCCACAGTGGCATGACAGCCTCAGCATAACTTTATCTATTCTAAACTAAATCTACCAATACAATATAAATTATTAAGGGGCCGTAGCATGCGTAGTTCATACAAACGTAATACCAAATAAATTTGTAAATCAAACATATTCTTAAGGTAGTGTGTATTTATTTCGATTCTATTACCTACAGAATATCTATGTTTCCAAATATATATTTTGAAAGGACAATGATATAGACGAGATATGAGGAATTTAAAATTTCTATAGATAACTTATTTTTCTCATAACCTTTTGGGAAGGGAACCTAGATATTCTGTATACCAACCGGAATAAAGACACTACCTTAAGAATATGTTTGATTTACAAATTAATGTGGTATGACGTTTGTATGAACTACGCATCCATTATCCGGCCTCTTAATGTCGAAACAAATCAGTAAGTAGGTTTGCTATCTCAGGTAAAGGAAATTTTAACATGCACTCAACAATGTTCCTCTTTCCTTTTTTGTCTTAGTACAATTAGGATCGATCAAGCCAAATACCTAAATACTTAAAATTTTCAATGAATGAATGAATGAATGAAATGCACCGATCCCAGCGTGGTTTGACCAGACTCGATTGCTCGAATGAACCCAAAGATTCACACTAGCCCCTGGAGCCTCACGTTTCATGGGACCACAGAGACCATTGCATATCAAAGAGTAGACCGGGGGGCGCGATAATGGTAGGGAAGACGTGCCCTTGGGATAGGATGGATTATTAGCGCCGTGCCGACTGTACAGCTTTGAGCAAGCATTGGAATAGTGGAGATACGGGTGATTTTATCTATGGGAGGGCGGGCATCTTTTAATAGCGTCACCGCCAGGCTGGTTCCGGTCCTCTCGACTCTGTGGCACTGCTATGGTGTATTACACGTTGCTGATTTCAGAGTCTTGAGTGGTGAACCTTTTGGCGGGTTAAACTGCTTTCTCGACGCTTTTCTATGTCGCCGCAGTGCTGTGTTTTATGTTGCTGTCGCCAATGTCTCAATCCGAGGTTTCTGTTTTTTGTGTAGTAGTAAGTCGTAGCCAAAAAATACAATGACGTCCCACTTGTATGTCCCGAATCCAAAGCAAAAAATTTAAAAGGAATGATCGGTCGGTAGGGTCACGGCTACCTGAGTCCATCACTTGTATCCCGAAATGTCTAAAAATAGAATTCGCACTCACAAAAGACAAACAATTTTGGTCACGCATAATATTGGTTAAAGTTAGGTACCTACGCTATTTGTTTATCACTTATAACTGATTAAACTAGTAGGGACAAAATAATCTAATGACTTAAAATGACTAAAGGTTTTAAGAACGCTTAAACCGTTTTTTGGCAAGGACACTACCAGTCGCACTACCAGTAGTGTCGTTTAGTGTCGTTTACAATTAACGACACTACCAAGCCTATTTTGGATTAAATTGTACAGTCAACACAGCAAAGTTCAGAAATATAATACTTTACCTATGTAAATCATGAAATAAAAGTAATGATAAATTACATTTTGATTAGATTGAACCATACCCATAACCATGCCCAAACCAACAATAACTTTTTAAATTGAAAAGAAATTAGGTAAGTATAAATAGTCGTAGTAGGTGGTAGGGTGAATAGTGTAGTAGTTACGTTTTTCGATCGATTTCCATTAGTAGATATGATTATTGACCTCAACTTATAATATCACATTTATTTTCAATTTAAAAAGTTATTGTAGTATGGGCTTAGGTTCAATCCAATCAAAATTGAATTTATTATTACTTTTATTTAATGATTTACTTGGGATAAATAAAGAATTATATTTCTGAACTTTGCTGTGTTGACTGTACAATTTAATCCAAAATAGGCTTGGTAGTGTCATTAATTGTAAACGACACTACTGGTAGTGCGGCTGGCAGTGTCCTTGCCAAAAAACGGCTTAAACGTCTCACTCACTAACAAAAGCACAGCGCACTCACAAAAGAAACATGGTAACGCAGATGTGCCGCGCTTCGCAACACTCGCAGCGGACGCTTAGCAAAAAACTGTCCCAGTTTCTGGGACTCCATGTTATAGTTCTAAAGTTAAAGGAATCAATTTATAAGTATTATCTTCTGATAACAGTTTAAAGAAGTTATGGAATATATCACCCAGGCCTGCGCCCTGCTCGGAAATCCGCTCGTACAGTTCGTAAGTTTTCCACACGTTTAATATGTCCAGTCCACAACACTGCACTGAACCAAATCAAAACAAAACAAACAACAAATCACAACACTGATCGATTGCGGAACCCGGCGAGCAACCCAAAATACATATATTAGATTTATTATGGGAAAGTTCTAAACCTGCTTCAAAAAATTTAGCTATCATTTCATTAAGACACAGATATACAGGGTTATTTCTAAAATGTCAATAACTAATTATTCAAACATAAATGTAGGGAACAACTGGTTTTTTTTTCGTGATTTCAGTTTTGGTCCCATAGTAAAAGTTGTTCATAATGATGAGTACAATGACTTAAGAGGTTATTGAAGTTTTAAAAATAACTGTATCAAACTCAACTCAAAAAGCTATTTGCCCATTCCAAAACGTAGATCTCTATGGAGAAGAATAGGCAAGAAACTCCAAGGACACTCTTTTAAATCAAGATATTACAAAATCCTGGGTACATTATTCTTGTCGCTTCTATATGTGAGAACAATGTAAAAAAATAAATTATTTAAAAACAATACAAATATAAAAGATTACAAATAAGCCCTGGCAGATAGGAGATGACCAGTCACAACTGACAGCGCCCGTTCACGAACATGACGCGTGGTATGCCAGTGACCTTGAGTGGTTAGCTTGCGTGTTCTGTACTAAGCTCACGCAACGCGTCGTACGTTGAGCCAGTGATAGGACTCGCCCATCAAGGAGCGCTGTCCCCAATTTGACGCATTATTAATTTATTATACACAAAACAAAAGGTATTTTAATAAAACGCGTATACTAAAAGATCAATAATTAAATTATCTTTAAATTGGTGAAGATTTCAGAAAAATACGCTCGGTAGATTTTGCGCCATTCTCAGTTTTTTATCCGCGTTAGACATAACATTGCAAATTAATTTCACTATGTAATATAAACATATTCTAAAATATTCACATATTAAGTTATTGAGAAAATGCTCTAATTTATCATATTTATATTTTTTTTCAAATCATTAACACTACTCGTTTAGACGTGATCTTCAGTATAAAATCATTAAAAGTCAGTTATCGTCCCCTTTAGTGCTAACCGTAGAGTGATTTCTGTGCTTCAAATAAAATACATATCATCGGCTTATTGCAATATAGTAACGTCTTCAATCTCACGACAAATTTTATACATGGTTAAATTGAAAAGTAACTGGGAAAGTGGGTCCCTTGAGGCAAACCCCTATTTGTCCATCTACTTATTACTGTCTTCAGATCCAGAATCATTTATTTACAAAAACATGTGTAGATAATATACATGGTATGATGCTTATTATAGGTGTAACAAGGTATTTTTTGGCTCAACATGTTTGACCATGGCTGGTGTACAAATTAGGTCGAAAGACAATAGGATTTCAAAAGAAGAAGATATTCTGATGATATTAGATATATTTATAAATATTGGAACCAACATTCAAGTTATCTAACGTAGCCACGACCACGACACTCAACTAAAATAAAACATTGTTGTATGCATTGTCTATGTCCAGGAAGCACGCTACAGTAAAGTCCATTTCACGAAAGAAGTCCCGCGGAAATAAGTGGAACTAATTATTATTATACGCTAAGTTAACAACATTCCTAAAATAACCCATGCCTGCAGCGCCACGTCTGCGGGACTTCTTTCGTGAAATGGACTTTAGGGATGTTATTTGAAAGTCCTAATTGAATATCAGTGACGTCTTGCTAGACAATCCAAGCAGGATTGTCTCTTCCTAAAACTAGACGTACCAGCAGATAAAAACTTATTTTTCTCTGTATATTTTACAAACGCATGAGATGAGACATATCGGCCTAAGCTTTGGTTCTACGTCAGCACGGCTGGCAGTTTGTCAATCAAAGTCTTGCTGAGCTCTAAATCAAACAGTCTGTCCCAATCGGCAGAACGCGTGACTACAGAAGTAGAGCAGTAGACTTTTTTTTTACAATTTGATTTGACAGTTGTGCTGTTTTGTTTTGAGTCGCATCGTATCTAATTAGCGTGGCATTTTCGAAATTGTGCTACTGGCTACATTTACCACCTAACCAAAGAAGAAGAAGTGTACAAATGTATGTGTGTGGTGTATACACAAAGAAATACTGTAATCCAACCGTGAGCGCGTTCACGAGCGTTCCGAATTGTTGACAACTCTCAGCTGTCATAATCGGGATATCTAAATCGGAACGCTTATTGATGTGAGAGCTGTAAGCGATTATGGCCTAATACGGAATGCAGCCTAAGATGCCAATCCCACCGTGTCGTCGCCGCATCGTGAGTTCGTGAGCGAGCTGGGTCGTCATCACCACACACAAGGCCGGCTGCAAGGCAATAGATGGCGGTCGAGAACCGTCGTGAAGTTGACAACTGCGAAGATAGCAACGCGCAAACGCCTAGCTGGCATAATGCACCGAAGCGTTCGTTCTCTTTGCTGGCGGACACCGACGGCTTAACATCTACCTAACATTTGTTGTAAAGTCCATTTCACGAAAGAAGTCCCGCGGAATTAAGTGGAACTAATTATTATTATACAAGTTAGCAATGCCTGCAGCGCCACGTCGCGCCTCGTCTGCGGGACTTCTTTCGTGAAATGGACTTTACGAGGGCTGCACTAAAAGTATCGGGAATGGAATATTTCCACTGTTCCTGTCATAATAAAATCTTTTTAATTGAAAACTCCTTGGTTTTAAAAATCGAATACCATTTATTTATTTAAAAAAAGATTCTTGGTCTTGTCACAAGGTTTTGTCAAACTTGTTTAGGCGTTGAGAAAATGGAATTGAATCGAGAAAATTCAAGAGCGATGATTTATTATGACTTTCGAAGTGGTTTAACACAAACACAGTGTGTTGACCGGATGATTTCTGCATTTGGTGATGAAGCCCCATCCAAAACCACAATTTATCGCTGGTTTGCTGAATTTCAACGTGGCACGTCCACGCTCAAGTCAAGCTCAGTGATGATCCCCGTCAAGGTCGTCCAAAAACTGCAGTCACCCAAGAAAACGTTGATGCTGTGCGTAAGCTGATTGAGGAAGATCGACATGTGACATACCGCGAAACTCAGGCAACTTTAGACATTGGCATGAGTCAAATACAAATAATCTTGCAAGAACAATTAGGTGTAAAAAAGTTGTTTTCCCGATGGATACCGCATTCGCTCTGTGAAGAGCAAAAAGCGGCTCGCGTTACTTGGTGCGTCAGAACTCTCGAAAGATTCCACGCAGGATCCTCAAATGCTGTATACAACATTGTATCAGGTGACGAATCCTGGATATACCCGTACGAACCCGAAACAAAAAACCAGTCACGAGTTTGGGTGTTCGAAAATGAGTTAAACCCAACAAAAATTGTTCGTTCACGGAGTGTTGCAAAAAAAATGGTGGCAACGTTTGTCTCCAAAACCGGCCATGTTACGACTATTCCTCTTGAGGGACAAAGAACGGTTAATGCAGAATGGTATGCTAGCATTTGTTTGCCACAGATCGTTTCTGAACTCCGTAAAGAGAACTGCAACCGCCGCATCATTCTCCATCACGACAATGCGAGTTCTCACACCGCGCACAGAACAAAAGAGTTTTTAGAGCAAGAAAACATAGAATTATTAAACCATCCGCCGTACAGCCCCGACCTAAGCCCTAATGATTTCTATACTTTCCCTAAAATAAAGAATAAATTGCGTGGACAGAGATTTTCATCACCTGAAGAAGCTGTGGACGCCTACAAAACGGCCATTTTGGAGACCCCAACTTCCGAATGGAATGGTTGCTTCAATGATTGGTTCCATCGTATGGAAAAATGTGTCAAATTTCGCGGAGAATACTTCGAAAAGCAATAAATACATTTTTAAATAGTAATGTTGTGTCACTTCCTTGATTCCCGAAATTTCCAGTGCCGCCCTCGTACTATCTAAGTGTATTTTGAATTAAATATTTTATCAATCTTTTACTTTGTTTTTCTGAGTTCTTACAAAATAAACCTTAAAAGATTTGTCTATCTGTACCTGATTCTACATCTATAGTCAAGGCGAATGAGGCATTTGATAATAAACATGTTCTCGTCTTGTTTTCAGATCCTGTGTAAAGTTCTACTCGGCAGCTGATGAGATTGGTGCGTCAGCTCTCAAGGAACACTGCTCAGGACTCATATCTGCACATTGGGACGACCTGACTGGTATGCCATTTTATTAAGTAATTTAATCTGTTACAAAAGTATCTAATCAAAATGTAAACAAATGTACCAGAAAATGTCTCAATTTTTGATGATGATTTTTTAATTACAATTTAATAATGTTATTCAAACAATAATTGTTTTAAAAAGTGGTGATCATCTTTATATGATGAAACGTTCTAAATACAGATGAATTATTCCCTTTAGTAGTAATTGCGTAAGAATTTAAGCCGCTGGCTGAATCCCTAAAATAAATCCATAAATCCCTATTAAACCGCGTGGGAATTGCGTAACACACATAAAATGACAATTGATGCGACAATGCCCGAGAGGGGGCTGATATGGAGTGCCAATAATGGCCACATTACGCCTCCTCCAGGAGGACATCAAACCACTGCGCCTTCGCTCAGGATCTGTTGCTCCAGGGCATCGCGCAGCGGTCGATTAACATCGCCGTGGTCGCTGAGCCGTACTTTGTCCCGCCCAGGGATGACTGGATGGAGGACCTGAGCGGCTGTCAAAAGGGGACGGGGTTGTGTGGCAGCACGGTTCGGGGAGATTGTCGTGGTAGTAGTATACTTCTCCACGAACGGAACTCTCGCCGAGTTCCACAACTCCCTGTGGAGTTGAGAGTCGTCGTCGTCGGGTTCCGTTCCCTCCCCGTGTTCGTCCTCGGGGACTGTAATGCCAAGAACGTGGCTTGGGGTTCTCGGTATACGGACACGGGTCAGGATGGTGGAGGATTGGGCTCTGGAGACAGGCCTGGTCGTCCTAAGCCGGGGTTCTGTTCCCACGTGTGTGCGTCTGCGGGGTTAATTAGAGACCTCGGGCGCGCCTGTCCGACAGGCCCCGAGTGGTCGGCGGTGGGCGCTGAAGCAGCTGGACCGGGAGCTCCGCCTGGAAGCCACAATTGTGCAGGCCTGGGAGTCATCACCAGACAGGCCTGCTGACATCAACGACGAGGCGGAGTGGATACGGGAGCCATTTCCGAAATATGTGACGTGGCAATGCCCCGAGACCAGCCTGGGATGCGCCAGGTGCCTGATAGGCTGATGGTTGCAGCAGCTGACCGCTTTACGCGAGGTGTCCGTTGCTGCGCAGCACCGGTACACCAAGCACCGCAGGCTCCGTATCCGTTCTCCGGATACGGAAGCCATTCAGGAGGACACGGTGGAGCATACGGTGGAAGTTTGCCCGGTTTGGGTATGCATGGGTGGAAGTCACCTCCTTCTGCGAAGCAGTAATATAAAGGAGGAGGCGGAACGCGTGAGGGAGAGGCAAATTTCGCGCCCTCACGCCCCTAGGCGCCGCAGGAGACGCCCTGGGCGTCGGGAATCCCAGGCCGATTACCGGCCACCGTAGGCGCGGGCTTGCGGACGGTGAGCAATTGGTAGCTCGCCGTCTGATAAGGACCAGGCCCGGGTCAACGGTGCGTTGTATTCCACGCGCGCCTCAAAGAGATGTCAGCACAAACTGATGGGGTCCGTTAGGGCCGATGACTGCCAGGGTTGCGGGTTTGTCCGAAAGGGATATCGTGGCGTACTGGCACACAGGCAAATGAAGGAACACGGGTAGGTTTTAGTCAGTAAAAGTCTGACACGCCTTCCCGCCTCGCCCAGAGCGGGAGAAGTTATTTGATAATTTCCCACCCAAAAAAAAATAAAAAAAATGGTGCATGCTGAACAGGGTTTGTTTACACTTTCATAAAATACTTTTGGAACAGGCCATAAGTACATCATTCAGTGGTTATGACTACAAAATACTGATGTAATTGTATAACCTGTACAATGTTGTGTTAATTACAAGTCATTTAATTAGCTGTGTAATGCAACATTGTGTATGGATATGTCATGGTATGAAATACCTACATTATGCAAAAGGTAGTTAGTGAAGTAATGTTAGCCAAACAAACATATAAATTCAGTATAACAGGGGTTTCCATAATTTTGCAGATTGTTCCCTCATAAACCAAATGTAGGAAATAAGGATAACAATTCACGGAAAATGATAAGCCATTTTACGTCATTTTTTTTTTGATGTGAAACATCTATAGGCGCACGTAAAACCGATTACTGGCTGGGCGACGCATGTCGCGTGGCGATCGGCCACTATACACTTATACAGTCTTTATGTAGTAGTGTGTAAATGGTGTGTAGTCGATGTTTCGTCCCGTCGTCCCGTGACGGCTCAATTTTTTTATTCAGTAACGTTGGCCTCATAATTGCTTTACCAGTCTGAAGTTGAATCACACATGTCATAACACAAAAAAACCTATTTGTTTATGTGGCAGTTAGACAGTTTAAACTGTAATGAAGTTACACTTGGCTGGGAATACTTATCATAAGTTATATCGAGACCGCTCTGTGCCTCGGAAAACTTGTTAAGTCATTGGTCCTGCCTGTCATTCGTAGATCTTGGACATTCGTTACGGTTAATTAAAAGTCCGAAAGTCTGACAACCAATCTTTATCGTGTTACCCAGTAACTGAGTTGTGGAGGTGAGATAGGCAGTTGCTCCAAGTAAAATGCTGGTATTCAGCTGCATCCGGTTAGGCCGTGTTCAGATAACCCGCGCCGACCACGCGCACGCCCCGCACACGCGTAGGGCCCGCCGTGCACCCGCGTTCGCCACGCGCAAAATCCGCGCACGCCACGCGCCCGTTTGGCATCTGGTTATACTACTTATTATTTAATCAAAAAATGCCCTTGATCACAGTCTGTGATCCAGGGCGTTTTTTTTTTATTTTTTCGATTCACAGTCAATACGGCACTAGCCGAAGCGCGGGCACAAGGCGTGTGCGGAGTGAGCGCGAGGCGGGCGCGTGGCGTGTGCGGGTCGACTTCGATAATTGCAATTTGAGATCTATTGATGTGTCATAAGACTCAAATTATATACAACAAATTACAAAGAGAGCGGGGCGGGCGTGGGGCGGGCGCGTGGCGTGCTCGTGTCGTCTAAACGCGGCCTTACACTGGAAGTCGACCCCTAAATAGTTGTTAAAAGGCATTCTTGTTTGTCGAGCAAATCACATACACTCGTGTATGTCATTAGCTCGACAAACAAGAATGCTACATGTCTGTTGAAAGATTGAAGATAATAAATGAAACCTCACCATATTAGTGTTATAAAAAACAGTTGATTCTATAAAACATCTGCTTGTCTGATGTTCTTTGAAGTTTTACTAGAACTGATTAATATTATTTGTACAGCTTTGCTATGTCTATAGGTTAGTACTACTTAGATGACTTTGATAAATGATATACATTATATAGTAAATAAATAGCAGTTGAATCCAGCACAGGCGAATTTGCCTTTAAAGAATTGGCACCTTGAAATGCTTCTAGCATATTTTTTAAATTTTTATGTTATATACCAGTTCTGTGAAGAAAAATTTATAGAACCCACGTTATAAAGCTTCACTTTTATGGCCATTGATATAAGGTTTAAATTGCAATTACTGTCACGCTTATAAAATGTAACAATCAACCAACTCTACCTATCTCAGTCCGATGCTAGACATAGGCCTTTCCCAGACAGCGCCACAACACCTGTCCTCCGCCTCCGCACTCAGTCGGTCCCAGTCACCCTTTTATGGACTTCGATCCTCTTTGCTGGGGGGCGTCCCACACTACGTTTGCCGATACGCGGTCTTTCACTTCAGGTCTCGTCTGCTTCACCGGCCATCGGTCCTTCGACAAACATGACCGGCCCTATGAAAAAATGCAACCACCATAATAACATTCTTTTGCTTAGGCGAGGACTTCGCGCACATGTCATCTGCGCTTCTATACCGGATGCTGAAAAGCAAGACGTCACAGCCACTGCACGGCGCCGTACGTCTGCTGCGAGAAGACGTCGTGTTCCTGTGCCTGGTCGAGAACCACGCCAACGTGAGTACGCGCATGCTTTTAGACTATGATGGACGATGCTGGCGTACTTTTGATGAGGATCGGGGTAACATTTATACTTCGAAAATCATCCTTACGGCTACGACTTAAATGTGCTGTCAATGTTAAGCTGTTACTTTCTGACTATTTATTTATATAGAAAACAAGCGACTCGATACACTACCCAAGAAACGCCAATTATGTAAGGAGATACCTAAGCCCTCCTATACGTAAACGTTTAATTTTCCGGCCATCAGTATTGCATTAGTTGTGACCGGGTATTTAAAACTAAATTCGGTCTGGCACGTCATATGGGGCACACGCTATAGGAAATAATGGATTGAAAGAGTCGCCGTTATCGAAATCGATAAGAAGGACTATTTAGATTTAGGCTTTCTAAAGATCCTGCAACTTTCAACTGTTTTAAAGTAGACATCAGCCGGTCTATTTTGTAGAAATCTCATCTTGTAAACTTAGAGCTTGTCCAGAAAGGGCGAATTCGCAGCGATTCTCTAGCGTGTATTACGCGCGACCGTTGCGTCCAGAAGGAGTGTACCAACGCGCGTCTATAAACATTTCCGTATCAAAATGTTGGCGCTCCATTTCCCTCGATACGTGCTCTGGAGTTCGCGCGTACATACTAGAGACGCCTTGTTGTGTCCAGTTAACGCGCGACCTCCAGAGCACAGAGTCGAGAGTCTGGCGAAGTGTTCGCGATTTACGCGCTAATTTTGAACTCGCGCAATGCTTATGGACGCAATGTACTGGCGCCTAGTATCTCGCTAACGCGCGAATGAATTCGCGCGAAACGTTTCGCGGCGAGTTCGCTCTTTCTGGACAAGGTCTAAGAGCTTGTCCAGAAAGGGCGAATCCGCAGCGATTCTCTAGCGCTTATTACGCGCGACCGTTGCGTCCAGAAGGACCGTACCAACGCGCGTCTATAAACATTTCCGTATCAAAATTTTGGCGCTCCATTTCCCTCGATACGTGCACTCGCTCTGGTGTACGCGCGTTAACTGGACGCAACAAGTAGTGTTGGGTAACTCAGCACATTGTTAGCACAGTTGTAGCTACTCACTTGGTTATAGAGAGTCACTCAATCTTTTTATTTTTATCACACACACCCAAAGAGAATCAAACCACTTGAGAGCTGATAGACCGATTTCGTCTACGGGCACGACTCACCACTGCGGGCCAGGAGACGTGATTGGCTGATGCAACAATGTCAGGACGAATGTTCCAAACATAGTGATGCACAAGTCAGTTTTGCAACTATATTTTCGATATCGATAAAATCGACGGGTATTCATCCTGCATTTTTTTTTACTAAAAACGAAAAATATGAAACTGTTGCTGAACTAAATAAACGGCGTCGGTTCTTTAAAGTTTCAAAGTAATCAGTTGTGAAATGCCTTGAACAAACAACGCTATATTTTTTTGAAAACCAATTTTCCCTGTGAACTGCCTAAATCCACTTTTCTTTCAGTTCCGGAATATTTGGAAATCTAAAATGTAAACATTAAGTAATATTACTTTTTTACCATTAGGAAATATCGATAATTTGAATTGTCATTAGCGATTCGTTTTGAAGTTGTCACAACACTGCAGCATTCGTACAGATAGAAAGGGACAGATGTATTGACAATACCCTAGTGAGAGAAAGGGACTTTTCAAAAAACATCAACGCGTTATCCATTTTTGTGCAATTTTACGTAACCAACCAGTTTAGCTTGAGCCCTGCAATTATTCCTATTATTATTAAATTATAAATATATTTTACTAACCGATGAAAAGTTATGCCATCTTTTTTATAGCTGGATGTTCTGGATGATTTCCCACACCATTTAATTGAACAGGAACCCATAATTGTTTGTATTTATGCAGAAAATGTTTTAAAAGGTACCAAAATAATCGCGTGTGCAGAGATCCAATAACTGGTCAAAACTAAAATAGCCACTCATTTTTTCATTTAATATAAGTGCAATTTCATATATGTGTCGTGAGCCTGAGTCGCCCGTATGAGCAGTCAAGAGGATATATAGTCATTGCACACACCACAGGGCACAGATTAGCTGCACATAACATTTGTAACCATTCTTATTTCTCTTTCCCTCATCACTCGTGCGAGCTTGTGACGCGCTTAACCGACTAGTCACCGCGTGTGCTTACTCGTCTGAGTATGTGTGTCGTGTCGCGTTGTCGTCACTACACACCACACTCGCGACTCGTGAGTGTGGTGTGTAGTGATGACAACGCGACACGAAACTACTCGCGTGGCGAGTCTTGCGACTCACTGACACACTCGCACAGTCACAGCACGTACGTGTTCACAGGCCACCGCAGCCTTGCCTCATTCGTAAAAAGAGTGCCTCGCAACATCCTCATTTTAAAAGAGTGTGCTACCCATCTCTAGCAACAAGGCGTCTCTAGTATCTCGACTCGCGCGCAATACGCGCGAATCAAGCGCGACTCGAGAGTCTGGCGAAGTGCTCGCGATTTACGCACGTATTTTGAACTCGCGTGATGCTTGTGGACGCAATGTACTGGCGCCTAGTATCTCGCTAACGCGCGAGTGAATTCGCGCGAAACGTTTCGCGGCGAATTCGCCCTTTCTGGACAAGGTCTTAGGTGAAGTCAACGCGAAGTGAGCTCTCTATAGCCTATCTATGTCAATCAATGGCATCAGGTAGAATGACAGGTCATTTCCAGCTCGTTCACCTACGTTTCCACGGTGAGATTTTTCAGAATAGACTGGCAGGTGAGGGAATTACGATATAAGTAGGTCCCATCCCATGGATTAAGTTTAGTTTTGGTTCTTGGCGGAAAAGTGAAGCGTCATGTTTAGCAGTTTTGTTTTATTTTCAAAAATTTGTGTTTAGCCGAATATTAATACGAAATAATTAATTTCATCATTGTTTAAACAAACTTTGTACTTGTTACCTAATTTTACTTGAAACTGGCTTAATGTGCAAACCACACGAAGCCATAACAAAAAAAAAAGTTCAGTTTGGTGGTGTGTACTTTCTCTCTTCTTTTTTCTTTAGAAAGGTGTCGCCCGAATATATAAGGGTGTGCCTTTAGACCCACCTTTCTGATACATGCTGTGTACCAATTTATTGGAGAGCTGATGTAAAGCCTATGTAAAGCTTAGATAACAAGTGCATAATCAGCCTATAATGTTCCCACTGCTGGGACATAGGCCTCCACTCTTCGAAAGGGAGTGGGCTGTAATCCACCATGCGAGGCCAGTGCGGTTTGGTAGATGTGACATGTCTTCGAATTTTCGGTTCTAGGACATGCCGGTTTCCTCAAGTTTTCCTTCACCGTTTTGAGGGCAGTGGTAATGAAATGATTTACACAAAGTAAAGTACTTGCTTGGTTTCGAACCCACGACCGTAAGTCTCGACACGTAAGTCGCGGCGGGTACCACTGGGCCACCAATGCTCCTATCCCAAATAACATAAGTTTTGTCTATTCTACTTACTTATGTTGCTAACAATAGCATATTGTCAACTTTTAGAAAAAGTTGTCTTTGTAGAGCGTCGTCCCTGTCATTCATAACTTTTTTTTTCTTTTTTTTGTTGGTAAAATTATCAAATAACTTCTCCCGCTCTGGGTGGAGTGGGAGGCATGTCAGAATTTTACTGACTAAAACCCACCCGTGTTTCTTCAGTTCCCTGTGTGCCAGGGCGACGATATCCCCTTTCAGACAAACTCGCAACGCTGGTAGGCATCGGCCCTCGCTTTTACGCTAAAACAGTTGAACGGATTTAGATGAAATTTGGCACATGGGTAGACCATGACCTGGGTTAGGACAAAGTATACTTTTTATCCCGATATTTTTTGTTTTGGCACGGAATTTCTTTGAATTCGCGCCTTGATGGCTTTGATCACCGCTGGATTGCGAACCGTACGAAGTCGACCGACTCTTCTCTCTGTCTTCTATTCTAGAATATTCCTCGTTTAATAGTGCGATAAACGAACCTTTGTGTAATTTTCAAGTGTTTCAGAAGTTGAAAATTTCACTTGCAGCGTATTCACTACGATGCAATGCAACGCAATGACAGCGACTCTGTCTTCTTTTTGTGTCCACTCCATGTTGAAAACTAAAGAAAAGTCTACAAAACCTATGTTTTTAAAACCGTGAAATATTCGAAATTCGTAATTTATTGATTTTTTAGTCTGCATTCCAAATTCAAAATTCGGAACCTATGACAGTATTTATGACCCGACTACGTTTATGCGATTCATTATTCAGTTTCATATCGCATGTTACATGCACGACCTCGTTAGAATCTGATGCACATAATGCCTCATTTACATGGAAGCGTATGCATTCTTCGAACGTGCAATTAATACTCCTTTGACTCGAGAAGTATTGAGTTAAAGGTTAACTCAATACTTCTCGAGTCAAAGGAGTATTAATTTTGACTTCAGACATGTAAAGCCCAGACATTGTAATTTTTTGTTCGTGTATTTTTTATACAGGGTCAAATTAAATTAGTTATTGGTATCGATATCTAAAGACGATACATAGAGTTGCAGTAAAAAAAAATGTAGATAGAAAAACAAACTGCTGGACAAAATATACACAATTGACTACTGCGCTGCGTGTCGCGGTTGCGAGTCCCGCACGGAACGAATATTTGTTTGACCTACAAGTACTTGTTTCGGGTCTGGCTGTTTGTAGTGTATGTGAGTTTAAATGTTTTTAAACGCACCCACAATACCGGAGAAATCCCTAGCGATTTAAAAAGAAAAGAAAGAAGACATAACATACATATTCAGCCTATAATGTTCCCACTGCTGGGACACAGGTTTCTCTGTGAGAGGGAGTGGGCCGTGATCCACCACGCGTTCCCAGTGCGGGTTGGTAGATGTCACACATGTCTTCGAATTTTCTGTTCTAGGACACGCCGGTTTCCTCACGATGATTTCCTTTACCGTTTTGAGAGCAGTGTTGATGAAATAATTTACACAACGTAAAGTACCTGTCAGGGTTCGAACCTACGACCTACAACGCGTAAATCGTGGTCGTTACCACTGGACCACCACTGCTCTCGACAAAATATGCCTCATCTAGACTGCAGCGACCCGTGTCTGAACTGCATGCATGCATGTAAAAATAAGTTATAATTTGTTCATTATTTATTAATAACACATTTAATTGTTTAAGTCTGTGTGGTGCCGGACGTAAAGAATAGCACTTCCCTATTTCTTCCCGTGGGTGTCGTAAAAGGCGATTAAGGCACTTACTAAAGAATGGGCAGCAGCGTTCTCTATGCATTTTAACACCATACCGCGATCGCCAACCCGCCTGCCAAGTGTGGCTATTATGGCAAACTCCCCCATTTGGGGGAGGCTTATGTCCAGCAGTGGATATCTTTCGGCTGAAATGATGAACACATTTAAAGCGGGCACGGGGCAAGTATACAGCGACGCTGCTTATTAGTTAATCCGGTAGCTGAGCTACTTTCAACAGTCTATTACAAATAATTACTAGATTACGGTAAACGAAGCTTTAAAGTAGCCGGAGACATGATAATGTGTCGGAACTTTAAAAGCCATTTGCAGGTGAATTAAGCATTCCGAACCTTATCTGAGAGTAGTCAAACAGGCTCCACAGGAATATACTAACGAAATACGGTTACGTACGGTAAAACAGAAATAGTATAGGAATGATTTTATTTGATCAAATTATTACATTAAACAAAAGAATGAGTATCACGTTGATTACAAAACAGGATCTAAATTATTATATAAAATACAAAGTAAACTTATCAACTTCCTGGCCTTAATTCGTTATCTACAAAATTATTTTTAGTATATTTATGCGAAACCCGAAACACGTGTCTAGTATTTTTTATGTAAAGAATCTATGTGCAAAATTTCAAAACTGTATCAAGAAAAATCACAAATTTATAAGGTTGTTATGTTACCGGGTTGTCCGTACAAAAACATGCTAACGGCGCCCCCGCGCCTCCAGGGTCGTCTTGCGCTCATTGATAATAATTTGGCAGTAGGTACCTAATCGTACGGCGTTTGTATTGTGAGTAATTAAATGGTGATAACATTTTCCATCACACTTAAATATTTTTGGGCAAAATATAACATAGTGTATAAATATTGAAATCGATTCAGTTCCTTATTCTGAACAAACTATATTCAGGTTTCGCATATACTAAAAATAATGTTGTATAATCAGGCCAACACTAGGAGTACGAATACGAGAGTAATATTAAAATAAAAAATAATGACTACCTACCTAACATTTGTGAAGAAAATCACAGACTTGCAATCTTTACAGTGTATTTTGTCTTACATGTCTTATTTGGTAAACAAACACATAATGAAAATCTCGAGGTTTCGCATCAATTACATACTTTAAATTAGACACGAACAACTTTGTGTGAAACACGTACGGTATGAATTAAAAAAAAACCGGTCAAGAGCGAGTCGGACTCGCGCACCGAGGTTCCGTACGTATATATGATGTTGATGATTTCTGAAAAACTGTGCTATTTAGAGACATAGTTTTATTATTCCTGTAATCTTCACATACACTTCTATCACATAGAATAATTTCAGATTTTTATCTATGCAAACTTCGGAGATAAGGGGGAGGGGGGGGGGGGGCTACGGTATTTTTTTTACAGTTTTCATCAAAAGTCAGAAACTATGCTGCCTAAAAAAACATGTTTGAGTATGTGCAAACAGCGTTCTTTCATATGATACCCCACATACCCCTAGTAGCCCCACTTCAAATTTTTAAGACCCTTTTGCCCTTTTTGAGTCCCTTTTGCAAAAAAGATATTTTTCTTAAATTCTTTCTTGTTTGCAAAATAGTTGGGCAAACGTTATCTAAAACTATTCTAAATTTCAAGTTAGGAGTTCATTAGGAGTTCTTGTGATATCCAGGTGTGACAAACAGACAGACAGACTTAGTCTCACCATAAGGGTGCCCTTTTACCATTTTGGTACGCAACCATAAAAAATAGCCATGGCGACTGCCGATAGAAGTGTAAACTTAAAACTATGAAATAAGACCGTTCACCCACATCCCCCAGCTACAGATATACTGTTAACATTAGCATGTCGGTGACGAGAACTCATATGATTTGCCTCTACCAAAAATCACTCAATTAGGGACTAACTACACTTATTCACCCCTGTTCAGCTTTTGTCCATAGCAAACAACGATTTTGTATGGAGATGCGTAAGCATCCTTTAAGCTTTCCGCGTCTATTCAGTTTTCGCGGCAAACAGGTATAAAATGAGGACAAAATAAATGTGTTTTTATCATGCGAATGCTATAGATAGAGGTCAGCGCTGTTCCGCTGCGTTCAGCGCTGTTCCGCCGCATTCGGCACTGTCCCGCGCCGCGTTCAGCGCTGTTCCGCCGAGTTCAGGGCTGTACGCGGTCGCAACTTGCCGACGAGGAGTCGGGAACAGTCCATGTTTAGCGCCGAACGTGGCGGGACAGCGCTGTATTCGGATGATGTGATGATGTCCATGTTGAGAGCACAAGAGTAGTTTTCCGTTTTCGCAGCAAAGAGTATGTAATCGCTTCTTAATTATCCAGGGCCGTAGCGATAGAAGCGCTTCAGCGAAGATAACACGGTATGACGGATTTTCCCAATCTTACGATGCTGTACGCGGCTGATAGAAACAGAACTGTATAATGTGACCAAAATCGGTCAGCAAAACGCGAATGGAGCTGAATAAATGTAGTTAGTCCCTAAATAAGTTTACGCTTCAAAAACTTCTTTTCGAAATAATCATATTTAAACACATTTGTTCTCTCGAAATTAAAATTTTTGTAAGAAAAGAAAGACAATACATTTATTTAGCACAAACTAAAAAGCACACTACACAACATATTATACTACAAGTAAAAAAAAAAAAGATAAATAAAAAGTGTAAAAAATTAAAGATATTTGCAGGAAAGTGTGCCTCGCGGCTGCGCCAAGCAGTAGACATATGTGGGTATGTGGGCGTCCAAACAAAAAGGGTCCAGTAGTGGGGTATTGAGTTAAAGACTAGATTCGATAACTAGAATAGTCAATTGATAATAATTATTCAAAAATATTCAAGTTTGCTCAAGGATGCTTATCCGGTAGGCTCTAATAATCCTTCCATATCCCAAGAGCACGTCTTCCCTACCATTATCGCGCCTCCCGGTCTACTCTTTGATATACAATGGTCTCTGTAGTCTCATGAAACATGAGGCTTCAGAGGCTAGGGTGAATCTCTGGGTTCATTCGAGCAATCGAGCCTGGTACAACCACGCTGGGATCGGTGCATTTCATTCATTCTTCAAAAAATATTCAAAAATTGGCACATTTTTTAATCAGACATTTGAAGTTGAAACTCTGAAAAAGGTTGATATGAGAAAAACTATATGAACTTGTAGATAATTGAGCATTAATTAATAATCAATTAAAATCGTGAAATGCAATTTTTCCACCCAACTTTACAAAACTGCGTATATCTTGGAAACTAAATGCCGAGAACTGGACCCTTTTTGATTGGACGCCCACATATTATATATTTGTTTACAGATAAGACAAGTAAAAGAAACTACACTTTACATAACATTGACTAGCATTAATGCGTATTATATAATATAATAAAGCACTACTGTTGAAGCTCTTTGGGACTGTTCATAACTTTGTTCAACTATGTAACTATTAGTAACTTAACATTATTGGCAGTATATAAAGACCCGTATTAGGTATTAGGGATCTTACAAATTACGCCTTAATTAAATACCATAGAGAAAAAAATACACCGTTATTTTATAGCGGTGAACAAGCAATTTTAAAATAAGAATACCTTATTTATATACTAATTGTGTTCTAAATTATCGTTTAAATGTAATTTATGTTTGTGAACGCATCTTCGTTCTAGTCTTTTCTCAAAAATGGGTCTTCTGGTCTTACCAGCCATAACAAGAAAGTTCCATTACCACACGAATTTCATTTATCGTTTATTTTAATTTAAACACTCCATTTATAACTTACTCTGTGACGCGATACTTGAATTTGCCTTCACCCGAACTTTTATCATGGTTCAGTTGCATGTAAAAAAAAAACATTAAATAAAATAAAATCTACGCAACATACTAACTACTACTAAAACAGCTTGTGACTACACGGTTAAGCACCTCGTTCAGGATAGATCTGATACGAATTTCTACATGGAAAATCCTAGCCAGAATGATCAAGAAGCTATGTACAGCACATCAGGTTTACCACACTAAACATTAAAATGGTGATGGTTAAGTTCAAAATCAAATGAGAAAATTTTACAGTTTGTGGTACTTAACTTGATGTGCTGGCGACTGTACAAGAAACAGACTGCTCTATGTTAACTCCGTAAAGCACTCATCTTAAGGGAAATTCTCGAACAAGTAAACGAGGCGCTTTATGACTAGCCAGTCAGCGCCATTTATGGCGAAAGCGTCAGGGTAGCCCGCGAAATTCAAATTTTCTTACGTTTTTTTTGCAATTTGCAGGTCAGTATCAGCGGGCTAATTGCGTAACGCACTATCTGTAGGAATCGGTTTCAATTTGACAATTCAACAACATTCATTGCGATATTTACGTTGTTGAGCAGACAAATTTTTCGAACATATGAAGCAATGGATTAGCAATATACTTCAAAATCATTCCGATTCGGATTCAAACTGTGTTACGCAATTAGGGTGCAGGTAAAAATAAAAATATGATTCGCGGCCGTAACAAATATGGCTTTACATAATTATAATCATTAGAATCAGCAATTTAACTAACTCTCTCCGTAGAATCCTATGAACTTAAAAACTTAATAAAGAATTTCGCGGGCTACCTTAGCGCATCCTTCAGTAGCTGGTAATTTCTTCCTCTAACTTAAAACACACAGAATTACTGCCAGAGCGACCACTGCTAAAACATTTCTGAGTATTTTCGGGGCGCCATTGCACCGATCCCCTCTGCAGTAGCAATGAGTCGTCTTCGTGGACCGCGCGACGTTGCCCGGGTCTTCCGAACACGACTCGTCGTATACCTCGTATATGTCAGTGACCGCTTCCCATTTGCTGTGGATCTTCCTTTGTTCTCCATCCGTTGTTTGCGGCGCGCAACCGCGTGCTATGCTCAGCGCTGTTACTGTAACAAAATGTTTTTGAGTAAGGATTTTTTTTTTAATTATCCAGCACAGGAGGGAAAGTTTTGATTAAATTAAAGAGGTATTTTGGGGATGAGGAAGAATTCTATACAAAAATGTTACAAAAACCAATTATATCTCCATTAATATCGAACGGTTTCCTCAAATTTTACCTAAGTACCCAGAAATATACAATAAATACGAAGCCAATAATAGGAATTAATTAAAAAAACCCGCCAAGTGCGTGTCGGACCACACACAATGAAGGGTAGTTGGGATGAATTTATCCCTAAAACAATCTTAACATTGTAGTTGAAAAACATGTTCTCCCATACACCGTACGTTACGGTCAATTTTCCAAAGGCAAAAATGTAAGTTGGTTGACTATTACTCGTTAACTTGGTAACCTACTTAGCTGTGATAGTTTTCCTTTTAATTACGTTATAAACACCGTGGCATTTTAATCGTCTTACAACGGCAGCCCACTTCATGTATCCAATGACTACTAATCATTCATAAAAGAAAAAAAAAATACATTTGGATAATTAAAAAAAAATATTATTCATTATGACGCATGATGTAGTTTGAAACACTCCTCACCTTTTTTCTTAAATTATTAAAATGTTAATAAATATTTTCTATTCATAAATTTATGTTCATTTAAATGTAACTTTTTACCAATGTTACCAATTTTCTAGTGCGCTTATTACTAAGTAAATTAGTATATTTCTCTAATCCATTGTTTTATGCATTTGTTTACCTATAAGTAACTGATGCACTGTTATTTTAATTTTTTAAATGTATTATGGGATTGTATCAGTGTAATCAATTAATGGTAAACCTAATAAAATAAATTATGGTTAAGTCCCTATTGCCATCAACTGGCCACAAATCCTTACTACGGGCTGCTACAGAGAAATTCGAGATGGAAAATCCCAATAACACTGCCCGACCCGGTTACTAAGTTTTACCTAACTGCTCTAATTTAATTTAAAATATTTAACTTAAAATAAATTGATTTATTTCTATATACAATACTAGCTGACCCGTGCCCGTCCGTGGGCGGTAAACATTTTTACTCTATGACACTCACAAATAACGTGGTTTTCTATGGGTAAAAGAATACCTACCCTACCTGCCCACCCTACCTACCTACCCTATCTACCTACCCTACCTACCTACCCTACATACCTAAAAAAAAAAAAACTTCACATATACCATCTCCACAAAGCCTAAACTTTTTTTTTGATAGGTGTACCCGTTCTTGAGTTATAAAATTACAACGAAAAGTGGCATTGATTTTTAGGGTTCCGTAGTAAACAAGGAACCCTTATAGTTTCGCCATGTCCGTCTGTCTGTCTGTCTGTCTGTCTGTCTGTCCGTCCGTCCGTCTGTCGCCAGCTTAGCTCAGAGACGCTTAGTCCTAGAAAGCTGTAATTTGGCATGGGTATACATATTAATCATGCCAAAAAAATGGTAAAATAAAATTATGAAAAACATTTTTTTTAGGGTACCTCCCTTACACGTGAAATGGGGATGATATTTTTTTTTCTCGTCTATTCCATGGTGTGGGGTATCGTTGGATAGGCCGTTCAAAAATATTGTGAGTTTGGCAAAACCATTTTTCAATTAAGGGATCCGTTTGCGTAATATTAAGCTTTAAAGTGCTAGTTTTTGTTAGAGTCAAGTGTCCCCCCCCCTGCCAGCTAAATGGTTGGTTTTGGATATGTGAAAAAATTCATGGCAATAGTATATATAGCGAAATTAAAAGGAAAACTATCACAGCTAAGTAGGCTTCACAAGTTAACGAGTAATAGTCGACCAACTTAAATTTGCAGTTGGAGAATTGACCGTAACGTATATCGATGTATGGGAGAGCATGTTTTTCAACTACAATGTTAAGTTTGTTTTTGGGATAAATTCATCCCTACTACGGAACCCTTCATTGTGCGTGGTCCGACATGCACTTGGCCGGTTTTTATAGATATAGGTTAGTTTTAGTATATGCGAAACCCGAAACACGTGTCTAGTATTTTTATGTAAAGAATCTATGTACACAAAATTTCAAAACAGTATCATGAAAAATCACAAAGTTATAAGGTCGTTATGTTACCGGGTTGTCCGTACAAAAACATGCTAAAGGCGCCCCCGCGCCTCCAGGGTCGTCTTGCGCTCATTGATAATAATTTGACAGTAGGTACCTAACCGTACGGCGATTGTATTGTAAGTAACTCAATGATGCTAACATTTTCCATCACACTTAAATATTTTTGGGTAAAATATAACATGGTGTACAAATTATTGAAATCGATTCAGTTCCTTATTCTAAACAAACTATATTCAGGTATCGCATATTATACTAAAAATAATGTTGTCTAAGGAGGTTTGTACAAACACTTTTACACGTCAATCATGTTTTTAAAACTAGATGAGGTCGGCGTTTCCTATCTGACTACTCTGAGAAGAACGGCCGAAACCACCTCAGAGGTCACAGTCTCTTAAAGTCCAGACATAATCTTGGTCAGATCATGTGAAGACCATGTAGATTGGTGCCTGAAATAATCTTTTGATGAAAGAACCACACAGATTGAGGGGCCTGTCCAGTCAGTGCACGCATTTGTCTGTAGTCGTGCAGCTCAACGATTCAACAAACAATACCAAAGAAAGGCCATTTGGGTAGACCGCATAAATTACTCAAACTGCCAGAAGAGAGAGAAAACTTGATACATATTATGTATCTATGTATTGAATTTACATTGTGATTACATAAATTACATAGGAGGCGACAGGCTGACAACGCTTCTTACATAAAATACTTAAACAAATGATGTAATTACACGCAACTAACTATTCCCGACACGATTGTGAAAGTAATGAATGATACAACAATCATTGCATTGTGTCCTGTAACACATGTAATTAGAACTCGACCCGCCTGTTTAAGACGCAGATATATGCCAGTGACCTTGAGTGGTTAGCTTGCGTGATCAGTACCCCAAGTGTAAGTTTGCAAGAGAGTACGTTTACTCACTTGCAAACTTACACTCGGGGTACTGTACTGAGCTCACGCAACGCGTCGTACGCTCAGCCAAGTAATTGGACTCGCCCATCAAGGAGCGCTGTCCCCAATTTGACGCATTATTAATTTATTATACACAAAACAAATATATTTTAATAAAACGCGTATACTAAAAGATCAATAATTAATTTATCTTTAAATTGGTGAAGGTTTCAGAAAAATACGCTTGGTAGATTTTGCGCCATTCTCAGTTTTTGATCCGCGTTAGACATAACTTTACAAATTAATTTCATTATGTAATATAAACATAATCTAAAATATTAACATAATTAAGTTATTGAGAAAATGCTCTAATTTAACATATTTTTTTTCAAATCACTAACACTACTCGTTTAGACGTGATCTTCAGTATTAAATCATTAAAAGTCGGTTATCGTCGCCTTAAGGGTTACTCGGAGTATTCACAGTATTATTGAAAATGTAGCTGTTTTGATAGCAATTATGAAGCAGTGGTAATGGCCCTCACTTACGATTTGGATGTCGTGGGTTCAAATCCAGGCAAGTGCTTTATTTTGTGTAAATAATTTCATCACCACTGCTCTCAAAACAGTGAAGGAAAACATCGTGAGGAAACCGGCATGTCCTAGAACGAAAAAAATCGAAGTCATGTGACATCTACCAACCCGCACTAGGCCCGCGTGATAATTTACAGCCCACTCCCTCTCTAAAGAGGAGGCCAGTGTCCCAGCAGTGGGAACATGGCTGATTATGAATTTGTGATTTCTTGGTGGCATTAAGGCAGATGCAATTACTGGAAGCATAAGCCTTAGGTGACTGAAAAGTTGTGCGGAAATCGGTTGTCATGGTATGAGCATGTGATGCGGAGGAATGAGGAATATGTCGTGAGGAAAGTTATGAGTATGGAGATCGACGGCTCTAAAAGTAGGGGAAGACCAAAGAAACGATGGATGGACTGTGTGAAAGATGATATCGCTAGAAAGGCAGTGACTACCGAGATGACGACTAAGAGAAGTGTGGAAGAACGGGACACGTTGCGCCGACCACAAATAAATTGGAATAAGGGCAGGAGGAGGAGGTGGTGTTTGCACTACAAATTAGAGTGATCTCCTTAACTTTTTGCAGTCCATTGCTGGATATGCTCTGTCAATAAAACACTATTTATGAAAGACCACAACCGCCTTATTACAAAACAAGATTTATATTTTGACATGGCTTAAACCATGCAGCCAGTTTTTGTAATAAGAATGTAACAGTGATTGAAATACCGTTCTTTATACAAAACTGAAATCTTAGTTCAGTACTAAGTTGTCAGTTTTTTGTTTAGGAACTTTGCCATGGCCGGAATAAAGTTCGAAATTCAATAAAAGGTCCATGTTTTAAACCTGGGTCTGAAGATGAACCTTGTTTTGTAATAAGGGGGTATAGGTTTTATTTTACTTTTAATATACAGGGTTATTTTAAAACGTCAATAACCTCGTAAGGGGTCATTGTTCTTATCATTATGAACAATTTTTACTATGGGACCAAAACAGAAATCGCGAAAAAAAACCAGCTGTTCGCTCACATTTATGTTCGAATAATTCGTTAAAATGTAGGGAACACCTTTTTTTTTTGGCGATTTAAGGTTTGGTCCCATAGTAAAAGTTGTTCATAATGATGAGTATAATGACCCATTAAGAGGTTATTGACGTTTTAAAAATAACCCTGTATTGTGTTAATGAAAGAATCCCACGGAAAGAGTCCCTTTAATATCGCTGCATTACAATGTGTACTATACGCTGGTGCAATCTGCACGCTTAACCCTGCCGGTGCGCGTGCGCCTGCCATGCGTGGCGTGCACGCCTCATTAGCATCGCCGGGGTTACGAGAGGAACTGATAATTCGTGACTCACATGCCGATTCACAATTTGGTTTGCAAAGTCAAAGTCAAATTGTTTATTTCAAATAGGCACATATAAGGCACTTTTGAACGTCAGTATTTACAAAAAAAAACTTTTTACAAAAAAATAATAACCGACTACCAAAAATAACACTACAAAGTGAAAAATAACTTTAATTTCGGAAGTCGGTGTCTTTGGATCTGTGTTTGAGTTTTTTGCCACCGACTTCCGAAATTAAAGTTATTTTTCACTTTGTAGTGTTATTTTTGGTAGTCGGTTATAATTTTTTTGTAAAAAGTTTTTTATTTTTCACTTTTTAGTGGGTCAGTTTTGAATTTATCTAAGTTACAATAGCCTAATGTTAACTGCTCATCACCTTTTACAAAATATTGCTTTTCCCGATGCTGGGACATTGATTGTTGAGGAGTTCTCCTGGTAAGAACCAGGAGAACTGCCACTCACCATATGCATAGTGACGAGCATAAATTGCTTAATCGCAACCCGTTAAATAGGTACTCATTATTATATTGTTCTGGTGGCCATCTGTGGTCTCCATCATCAGTTCCACTTCACCAAATGCTGCTTTCGGAGATCAAATGCACGAGTTACTATGAAAAATACCCAAACCGATATAGGTTTGCATATAAAATTTGAGGGTTTCCCTCGATTTCCATGTGATCCCCTCATCAGATTCTGATTTGGTGGCAATGGGACCACCTCAGGTGTATACCCTTTCAAACAAAAAAATAATTTTCAAAATCGGTTCATAATTGCCGGAGTAATCGCGTAACAAACATACAAAAAAAAAAAAAAAAAACATACAGCCGAATTGAGAACCTCCTTTTTGGAAGTCGGTTAAAAATAGAATTGATTCTAGTCGCCCCTTTCAAAAGGTAGTTTCGTATGGAGAAGAATGGGCAAGAAACTCCACCGGTACTCTTTTAAAATCTTGTACAATATTTTTATAGGTACATTAATTATATAATTATATGTGAAGACGATGCACCTAGAATAAAATTACTATACCACATAGGTAATAAAAAGAGTTAAGAATGAAGCAATGACAGATAAATTAATTATGTGATAGATACATGGTGCTCACATATTTACAAAAATTGTAAAAAATATATACGATTTCCTAAAAAATAACAATATCAGTGTGAGTTAAGGTAATCACAGAATTTAAAATAAACGTCATAAAAATAATAAATTATACGATTAAAATAGCAACCTGTTTGATTTTGTCTAGACTCTAGATTGTCCTATGGAGCAGGACCAGCATGTTTCGAAGCATTCTTATCTTGTATGTAATCCTCTAATTTGTAATATGCTTGTTTACAAAGTGTTCTTTTAATATGAGTTTTAAATTTTCTTTCATTTAGTTGCAATATATCACAAGGTATTTTGTTATAACATTTAACACAGTACCCCTTATCAGATGTATGTACTTTAGATAACCTGAAAAATGGTTGATCTATTTTGTCTTTATTTCTAGTATTAAAATTATGTCTATCACTTATTTTATTAAAAAGATGTAGATTTTTCCTTACATACATAATATTTTTATAAATGAATTGGCAAGGTACCGTCATGATATTAATATTTTTAAATAGTTCCCTAAGAGATTCGCACTATATTGTAACAAAATGATACAGGGGAATTTCGATGACAAATTATTATTATTGCCATTTATAATTCCGTTACTTTTTCATGGTCTCTCTTATTACAGTTGATAGCTTTCCTTATTATATACTCGTTGTCCTTATTATAATAGTGTCGTTCAAAACGGGATTTCATTTACATAAATGGTATGATGATTAGAAAAACCGCATTTTCCCCTTAGTAATGCGGATTAAGGGGAAAATGTAGTTTTTCGAATGATATTCTTGTGATTTTTGCATTAACCTTGAACCATTATTTATAGTTAGGTATACCTACCATCATACATTTTTACCGGATACGACACTACATAACCAATTCAATTTTCTTTGAGGAATATCCAATAAATATCTAATGTTTCATTACATGTAGGTAGGTATAAAAGATGCGGCATTTTGCTTTACAGCAAGATAATCAAACTTATAGCCATAGCCTAAAGAGACACGAGACATAATTCAAAGAGCACTTTCTTAAGTCATTTTATATATGGTTAAGCAACAAGTCTTGATATGTTCTTTTTGATGTTAAGTGACATTTTACTGTCCCACTTATAGTTACGCCACCAACAAGCCACATGACAGTCATATTCCTTTAAAGGAGCATTTCGTAAGGAAGCCGCCTTAACGGTACCCGTATCAACACATTATTTTTATTCTCCGCCACTTCCTTCATGCACATGTTTATGGATTCCTATAAACAGTGTATTGACTGTTGGAGTAATGACTCTTATGTTACTGCTTTTTTATTATTCCGTAATAAAATGCATGGACCGTACAATCCCGGTTAAGAGTTAAGCCTTTCGAAGGGGTAACCCATTCAATGGGTTGGTTACCTTTATCATGTTGTAACCCATTGAAAGGGTTTTATACTTGAAACCCAGTGAAAAAATTGAAAAAAATCAATGGGTTCTATACCTACTTCAAACCCAGTAACATGAAAAAATCATAATATTATGTTATTTCGATATCCGCCCAGCACGCGTAGCATGACCAATTCTATCTCTATTCTACCCAGGGACCATTTTGGTTACCATTTTAGAAAAATCCTATCGAAAACCCATACGGTGTGGGTAATTTTGAATGGCTTAAATTAAAATAAATTAAAATGCTCCCTGATGAAATGTTACAAATTGGTGACTTGTCTCCCTCTTAACATTTTTACCAATCAATCAATCCGCCTAGCCTATTCCGCACTTTGTTGAGGTCGGCTTTCAGTCAAACCGAATGCAGTATTTTACTTGAAGCGACTGCCTATAATGCATAAGTGACCTCCAAAACGAGTTACTGGGTAACACGATACCCTTTGGTAAGAGTGGTTGTCAGACTTTTAAGCTTTCGGGCTACGACTGTCAAAGATCTACGAACACTGTTTATAAGCCCTTTTTTTTTTTTTTTTTTTGTTGGGTGGGAAATTATCAGACTTTTACTGACTAAAACCCACCCGTATTCCTTCATTTGCCTGTGTGCCAGGGCCACGATATCCCTTTCGGACAAACTCGCAACCCTGGCAGGCATTGGCCCTAGCGGACCCCGTCAGTTGGTGCTGCCAACTCTTTGAGGCGCGCGTGGAATACGACGCGCCGTCGACCCGGGTCTGGTCGATATCGGATGGTGAGCTACCCATCGCTCACCGTCCGCAGGTCCACGCCTACGGTGACCGGAAATCGGCTTGCGACTCCCGACGCCCGGGGCGTCTATAAGCCCTACAAGGATAAAAAAAAAACAAATAACATTTTTGGTAGCTTGAAAGCGTGTGTAAAAACAATGACGAACTAATACAAGGCAGTAAATCTTCGGTAAATGATAAATGAGTTTTTTTGCGTAGACGCGTATTGCTCAACGGCTAACAGAGGTGTCGGTCACAGGTCATTGCCACAGCCTCACGGGCAGCTGGTGTCTAGCTCTATTAATAACTTACCTAAGCGAATTAACATTTTGCGGGCATTACCATTATGGCGTATCATTTTATCTTAATAACATAAGTGCTTAACACCGCGTCGTGAGCTTGCCGACGATTTATACTGAGATCACTTATCAAATTGATGGTGCATGTAAATCTAATCTTCAATCAATCTGCCTATCCTTTTCCCAGCTATGTTGGGGTCGGCTTCCAGTCTCACCGGATGCTGAATACCAGCATTTTACACGGAGCGACTGCCTATCTGACCTCCACAATGCAGTTGCTAAAGCTTGAAAAGCTAGTGTTAATAAAATATATTTTGATACTTCGAAGTATGTTTGACTCAGACACATCACATTCCAAGCTTTCAACAGGTTGGCTGTTATGTGGTTAAGTCATTCTGTCTTTGAGTAAGTGTAGTCAATTTATAAATGTCGATATGCATATATGATTCAGAACTTAAAGTATTAGCAGCAGTGTTTCAGAACAAAAAATAGAAACGGTCTTAAAAACAATTACTTGTCTTGAAATATTTCTTGTTTTGACGTGTTTGCGTGTGTGGGTAACGGTTTATAAATGAAATATTAGTTAAATCTCGTTGTTGGGCTTGAAAATATTTGTACTTACCTAAATCTAAATCTGGCGCACATTCATCATCATATTCATCATTCATGACTTGTGAAGTTTTAAACCTTTTTATTAGACTACATGTATATGACTATCTTCAAAAATATCTGCATACATCTAGACTAAATCTCATGATTTGCTTCATAAGTTATCTCTACAACATATCCCAGAACTAACGCACAACCTCTAAAGGGGTCATTGTAGTCATCATTATGAACAACTTTTAATATGGGACCAAACCTGAAATCGCGAAATAAATCTGCTGTTCCCTACATTTATGTTCGAATAACTCGTCGAAATGTAGGGAACAGCTGATTTTTTTTCGCGATTTCAGGTTTGGTCTGATATTAAAAGTTGTTCACAATGATGAGTACAATGACCCCTTATGAGGTTGTGCGTTAATTCTGGGACATGTTGTATGTGCTTCACTCAACCGGGTGCATGATGGGCATAATTCGGAGAGTTGTCTCTGCAGCCCCAAGACACCAAAAAAGCCAGCTTTTTAACCTTCTTGGTGATCAAGACCAAGTTGGTCGAAAACGTTTACTACCGCATGAGCTTTCTAAGGGCGATTTTCACCAATGAAAACTGAACGCGATCAGCACATAAACTACGTATAAGAGATGTCAGTGTCATTATTTTCTTTGTAATATTGACACTGATAGCTTGAACTCGGTTTAGATGTGCTGATCGCGTTTAGTTTGATTGGTGAAATTGGCACTAAAGGTCTTTACTCAAATTCAAAATATTCTATTTCACATAAACCTACATGGGCTCCTATGAAACGTCAGAAGCTAGGTTCCAATTTGGTCGTTTCCTATGGAGAAAGAGCTAGCAAGGATCTCCACGGTTACTCTTTTTAACAATCATTGTTTTTTTTTTATTTAATGACAGCCGTTATGCACAGTGCTCTGCCATCAGATAGCATACTTACATCCGTCACCGAACGCAAGCGTAGTTATTTTCTTGAAGCACATTGTGGACTTCTCGCACTGCACCAAGTACTTGCTGCTGTAGTCAAAATGCTTGCACGGGCATGGTTCCGTGCTTTTCTGTAGGTCCGGTTCCGGACAGCACGAGTAGCACTGTAAACTCCATGACACTGCAAATAAAAGCATTTTGTTTGATTATATTTAAGTCCGTTGCTGCGGGCATGAAAAAAAATCACTTTGTTTAGGCCTTATCACATTTTCGATCAGCTGGCTTGATATTATGTAGTATATATCAGTATGTCAATTACAGATTCAGTGAGACTGAACCTAACCGTCCTTTTTGTTGCGGATTTTTTAATTAAATTTCTAGACAGATCATTGTCTCATATAAAACCAAAATTTCTCTGTACTCGACAATTATTGAAGTTCTACTAAAACTCCACCAACTTTTGAATACTAATCGGAAATGGAAATGTTGGTATGCAATTCCAACATTTCCAACCGAAGTGCACCAATGCGCCGTTAGAAATTAACAACTTTAACGGCTAACTTCATAATTTGGGTTTCCATACATTTTCGTGGCATCATAAACTACGGTTCGTAAAATGTTTTCTGGGAAATTAATATGAGATTCTTATAAAGGTCTGATTCTGTCTTTGATTAAACCATGTTTCAAGCTTTAAATTGACAGGACATACCAAATATGTAGTCCATTGTACCTATTTTTTTTTATGGTTTACTTTAATTAATCGCAAACAATATTTTAGGCATGTGAATGCTTCGAAGATGGCGTCACAGTATGTATATTGTTAATACAATAGAAATTCTATTCATCCTTAATTCGATGTTCCTTCTTCTTTGCTTTAATAATATTTACATTACCAACTACACTACAATTAGTAGTTTCAACTCTACTTGAGCTAGTAGCTAGTTATGTACTAGCTATCAACATATCGATTTAAACTTTTCATTGTATTCATTCAGGTTAATGACTCTGCTGACCTTCGTTAGATTCACTGGTTTTGTTCAGTTTTTTCCTAATCTTACTTATTTTGTCTCAGACGGTTTTAGTGATTTCATTTGGCTTATGTCGTTATCTTATTTCTGTCACATTTCTGAGACCACAGGCCAATCAACCGACTTCAACCGAGTATAGTCCTCTTAAATGTAATGTCTACAAAATACTAGGAAGTAGTGACACAAATATCTAGACTATTTATACGTAACATACAAAGCTTCAGAACAAAGCTGGAATACTTGTAAATCTTTGAGAGACCCCCGCGTTTTATTAACGAACATCGTTTTAAACAATTAGAGAACAATTTGAAGAAATATTTTTAGTCTGTATTGTGTTATCAGAAATATCTTGTTGATTCAGCTTGTTAAGAAACAACAGGATTGGCAAATGTCAGTGTGTTTAATTTCGCAGTCGTAAACGCGATAATATAATTTGCATTAAAAGATGGTCGTGATCTCGTGATAAAGGATTACGTCTAACCAAGTAATGGTCGAATATGTTCACAGTGAATGTGGTTTGCACTTGACCTACTATTTATATTCACTGACTATGTAGCTTCATTTAATTTATAAATGACCTTTTATAAGTTCTTGTCTCGTCTGTTCAAGTTTGTGAATATAATTACATGCAGATTTGGTTGCATTCGACCCTCGCGACTGTAGACTCCTTTCTTTATTTTCCATATTTGTTTCATTATTTGGAATGGCATCAACATTTTCGTTTTGTCCTTGATATTGTAGTTCTCATTTTGAATCTCTATCCGCTTCACAGCTATATTACTAATTTATCTAAGCTTCATCTAATAAGAATGCCTCTTGCAAGGCATAGCTCTAATTCTAAATCCATCCATCCAATAGAGAACACACCCCAGTCGCCCACGCCATTAACGGTCAAGTTGAATGAGAATTTTATCGCACCATCTCTCGTGCGTCCGAACTATGTTGTTCTGCTGCGTGATGTAATTCGCTTCTATACCCTAATCATCCATTAATTTAAGACCCAAAATTTTCGGCACCATAAGATACTACATCAAAAATCGGAATGCCTTAACATTAACAACTTTTACTGCCAGTGAGCAGTTTTCAATGTAAGTCTTCTTTCTAAAGAGTAACTTCAACTAATGCATAATCAGGTTCTTCGTAGTCAACCCACCGGTATAAACTGCATCACAAATAACAATTGACATCCGGGATCCGGGGACTTGAAGAGGACATCCTAGACTTACATTTCCTATTTTTAGATCCATAGACAACACCGCCGACAACTTTTTATATCCCAATACAACCTTTGAATAGTTAAATTTTATAGAGCCTTCATTACGCCTACCAGTAGGTAACAGACTGAACCATATGGGAATGAATAATGAGGTTCGATGCCCACATGATATTAATTTACTGATAAATATGTCCATACATGGCCAACTCGCATTTTATTACCTATTGTTTTTACATTATATGTCAAGAATACAATTAAAAAGTATTTTTTTATTAGTGTTCAAGTACGTACTACTACGTTTTATTAATTTTTCAAGGTTTTTTCCATGTTGATGTATACTTCGTTCTAACTAGTACAAGTCGTTCAAGTATTCAGTTATCAAATATTTGTTTTATTATTATTGGCGAAGATACCGAAGATGTCTTCGTTGACTTATAATATTTTCCAAGGGACAGCTTTATATTGACATGATTATAAATAACTAGCTGCGCCGCGCGGTTTCACCCGCGTAAGTCTCGATCGCGTAAGTCTCGATCCCGTGGGAATATAGAGATAAAAAAGGTGTCAGCTACCTCGATACAAAATTTTATCAAAATTGGTTAAGCCGTTTTTACGTGAAAGAGTAACAAACATCCATCCATCCATCCATCCATCCATCCATTCAAACTTTCGCGTTTATAATATTAGTAGTATATAGTATAGTATATGTTAGGGATTAATACCCTCAGTATTGACATAGATATGGAAGGAACAAGGAAGAATGTGAGTAATCAAGAGTAAATAATGTTATATATAAGTAACTCAAATGTAAAGCAATAATATTGCACAAATTATTATTGACAAATACCTATATACGTGTCTACAATCGATATAAACATAACTTATCGTCACGCCTGTAATCCCCGAAGGGTTAGGCAGAGCTGTACTTAAAGTACACCCACAATTCGCCAGTTATGTTTAAGTCCCATGTAATAGGGGGCGAGCCTATTGCCATCAACCGGGCACAAACTACAATACAATCCTTATAATTCGCAATAAAATAAAAACTGAAGAAAATATTACCAAAATGCTTTCACTTACATTTCCAAAACATTGTAAAAGTCAATAAAGAAGCTGCTAAATCCATATTTATTAATAAAACACCACTTAAAATTACGACTACTACACTAAAACTACGGACTGTTATTTTAACAATTACATTTACGTGTTATGTATTTACAATGATGCGATTGCGGCGCATGTGGCCGGCAGGGCTTTACACTGAACTGAAATTGGCACCTCCGTACTCAACTCCATGATTCACAGGAAGGAAGCCCAGTGGCAAAACGGGACATGTCCAAAAACCAAGAAATAGCACTCTTATGTTCGCGGTAATAACGCTGATTCATGCGATCGATTCTGGCGCCGGCGCGACACTGACCAACATTTGGCGGTTCCACTCTGTGTTCATTTTGTTTGTCGCTTTGTCCCCGGATTCCGGTGTTTAGTTTTTATTTTAGAACTTCAGTAATATAATTTGCACAATTTGTATTCAGTTCACGATCATCTCCTACTCCTACTTTTTGATTGGTCTAAAAATTTGTAGAGACTTAGGGAACTGGTGAAATGCCGTTATTTTGTGAACAAGAGGGGCCAATTTTGATAGCCATAATTACGGTCTTGTAACAACAGACGTTAATTAATTAAAACAGTATGCAAATTCAATAATAGTCTGTGTAGACGTAGAATTAAATTACTAGGGGTAGTCAAGTAGGTATACCTACTGAATAAACAACAATAAAATCAAACAATGAGTTTTAGTTTTCAGTATTTTTTGTGTTACCATTGTTTTTGCTAATTGTGACATTGTCGTGAGTGTATAATTATCTCAATGAGAGATGTATCTTAACTTGACCTATTTAACAGTAATACACTATCTATGAAATTGTATTGTGCGTTCTTATCTTTGTTTTAATATTTTTCAGACTAGTAAAAGCAAGTTTTCTTTTACTCTTTTACACGAATAATTTTCAGGAACGATATAGTTACTTTGGCAAAAACAAAAATGTGTGCTAAGAACACTACTCACCTTGTTTATTATTCTTTACTAAACGGATGTTGAACCTGCTTTCTGTATAGTTTATAGAATCAAATGCTTTGTTTAGACCTGATGCCTGGTTAATCTCTTTTCTAGACATATGTATCTTTCTTTGCACATCGGCTTTGATAAGATGTATAATCTCTATATCTACGGTATTATCAGATGTTTGGACATGACTTTCTTATGAGGTGCATAAACCATGTATCTGAAAATATGAAGTTTTAGACTTACCCCATTCGCTTTAGGTCCCGTTGCGAAACATTTACTATTGATATGGTCGCCACGCAACATCCTTTGTTATTAGCGATAAAAATAACATGTGTTAGCCATTTCTATATGGACTAATGTCAATGTATCACTTGCGCTTTTATATGAGATCAGCACTTGGAAACTATTTAGAGCTTCTTCAATGTCAGTTGGAGAAAAAGAGCATTTGTATCACTTTCCACGATTATTGGGTCTGGGCTCAAGGTTATCCTCACAGAACAGATAAAATGTTATGTGGTTATCCTATTCATAATCTAAACAAATAAATAAAGTTGAAGTGTCTTTTTGTAATGTCAAAATAACAGCTTTTACTAAATGCATATTTATTTCTTATATTTCATTAAATACGTAATGAAAGTACGTACTTATATGTATACGGTACCGTGAGGTGCCGGACGTAAAGAATAGCACCACCGTTTCTTCCCAAGGGTGTCTTAAAAGGCGACTAAGGGACTTACTAGAGAATGGGCAGCAGCGTTCTCTATGCATTTAACACCATACTGCGATCGCCAACCCGCCTGCCAAGCGTGGCGATAATGGCAACTCCCCTTTTTATTGGGGGAGGCCTATGTCCAGCAGTGGACGTCTTTCGGCTGGAATTATGATGAAATGAATCTCCGAAACGGCTGGAACGATTTTGTTGGGACGTTCACTAGCAGATAGCTGATGTTACTGGAGCTGATGTTTAGCTGGAGTAACTACGGCTACTTTTATTTTAGAAAAAGCCACCTGGGTGGAGCCGCGGGTAGCAGCTAGTTCAATATAAAACGACATTGTCGTTATCAACGGAATGTTATAACACAATAAGCATTGCCATAGAGCTATGACATTATCATGTGCTAGAGTAGTTTTCGAGGTTATCACGAATATTGTTCACATTTAGGTCGATGATAGCACGACAGGGGACGTTTATTCTATTGATTGTATAATCGAGACGTGGGTGTGTCTCGTGCCGTGCTCTGTCACTATTTGTCTCGCCTGACTAGTCCAGAATTAATTTTGTGGTCGTGGGAACAAGTGGATCATCCATCAAATTATTTCTAATATAGTTGATTGGAATGAAGCTGAGAATCAGCACTTTGAATGTAAAAAGGTACAAAAGACAACTCGCAAAACGCCCACTTCTTAGTGCGAATTTCACCAAAGAAACTGAAACAGCACATTCAGCATATCTAAACCACGTTCAAGACCTGAAGGCCAATTCTCGTAATTTAAAACGTTCAAAATCTAGTCGCAATCTCATCTTGGCGACAAACAAACGTCAAAAAATTGTCAAAATGTAGGGAAATAAGAGGTATTTTTGACAGATTGAGACTGAGATCAGACTGTGAACGTTCTTAAAATTAGTAGAATTGCCCCTCAGGTCAGTGTCAATATTCCACAGAAAATAATGACACTGACAGCTCTTAAACGTGGCTATAGTGCTGATCGCGTTTAGTTTAATTGGTGATTGGTGGTTTTATTTATTAAGTTTTATCCTAGTATTTCTATTATAGGGATCACCTTGGGGGTCCGATTTTTAAATAATATGTCGCGATCCGTATGTTAGACGATTATTAGCAGCCAAGATAAAACAGAAATCGGCCAAGTACGTGTCGGACCACGCACAATGAAGGGTTCCGTAGATGAACTTATCCCATAAACAAACACTGTAGTTGAAAACATATCCTCCCATACATCGATATAGTTACGCCACGGTCAATTTTCCAACTCCAAAAGTAAGTTTGTAATCGCAAAAAAAAATGTGATAACTACAAATTAACGATTTTCGGATTTTTTCCTTTACTTGTGCTATGAGACCTTGCTTCATGCCAAATTTCATGGTTCTAGGTCAACAAGAAGTACGTGACGCGCGTATTTGTGATTATCAAAATATGTCACATAAATGGCCGGATATTTTTATTGCGTTGACTTAGAAGCTTGATTTTTTTTTTGGAGCACCAAGGGACTGTAGACAACTTGATACCTCCACGGTTTCCTGAGAAAAAGAAGAACAGACGGAAAACGAAGTGATCCTATAAGAGTTCCGGTTTATCCTTTTGAGGTAGGGAACCCTTAAACAAATTAAACGAAATAAATCTGAATATTTTTGTAAACAAATGTTGAGAATGTATGTACCTAATGAACAGGAATGCCAAATTAAGTAATTCATATTAATGTGTAAAATTAAAAAAAATACTTTGAACTATATGTCTGAAGTCTCGAGTAAAGTTGGTGCAAGCTTTATCTTAAAATTATATTTTAATATTAAGTTTTAGTTATAGCAACTTGTACCTACTTGACCTCCTTTATGAGCAGAAAAAGAAGATCTTAGAATTCCAATTCGGTATGTAAAGTAAAAATTTACCTATGCCGATTCCAAAACCATTTCGAGATTTTAAGCTTCTAAGACTTATTTTTCTATTAATAGGTCTTAAAATTATAAGATCGTATTTATTTTCACAAAAATACTTAAAATCACTTGACTTTTATTTGACCTCTAATTGACGTCACAAAACAGCCTGAATTGGAAATTTCAGTGCCTCTTGTAATTAAATTGTTCTTTATGTGTCAAGTGTCATGCCAACGTCAAATTTACATGAAGCACTTATTATTATTCTATTCAGATAGGTAAATATGTAAATAGTGTAGTTTTTCACCAGCGGCGGACAGTACAAGTCAAATCACATCGATGTATCGCCTCAGGAAAACTTAACTTACGTTAAAATGATCTTCACAATAAAACAGTCGCCGCCCAGACTTGTACTGGGCCAGACCAGACTTGTACATTTACTTCCTCGCACCATTTCCTTTTTAAGGTTTCTTTTACTAACAATCAATTTGTGTCGGCTATTTGTTGTGGTGTTTATACTTGACAGTATGAAGAACTTAGCAGAAGTAGTCTTTGAATCCATTTATTTTATTAATATGCCATAACTTTAACCTAAAGTACGGAAATCGCTACAGTATGAAATGTAAACAAATTAATTGTCAAATTTAACAGTTTGAGTTTACTGAATTTGTTAATCGTGGCAAAGATCCTAAGCTATTCAGCTACTAGAGACGTCAGTACGAACAATACTTTAAAAAAATATATAAAAATAACTACAGCTTGTAAAAACAAAAAGATGAAATTATGTGTTTCAAATACTCTTATCATTAAAATAAAAATAGAAAAAACCATCCCTGAAAAATACTTTACATACCCAATTGAATGCTACTAATCATACCACTGACATTCGTCATAATATTGTATCTTTTCAGATACAATATTATGACGAATGCTCTGCTTTGCTATTTCTGGCAAGATTCTAAATGCACTGACGTACTATAGTAGACGGAACTTTTGTATTTATGGACAAAAGCATCCAGGACCGGGAAAATCTCACAATGAAGTATATAGTACCGTGCACTTTTCAAATATAATTATAACTAGGTGTATCCTAAAATGCCCAGTATGGACCAGGAAAATCCCAAGCCATGGATGGCATGGTGTATTTCCAATATGACTGTGTTTACTGACTCGAGAAAGAGCATATAGATGACGCGCAGTGTAAATAATTCATCACATTCCATTGAGGCGTCATTGTGCAGTTTTTACATTATCTGTTATCACAGGTTATTTTTGTGCATACACGTCATATTTTACCTATACCTACTATTATTATACTTACCTCGGTTTCTCCGGTGATTCACTCACTATATAAAATCTGCATCCGAGATTTTTTAAATAATATCAATGAAGTTTTTTGCAGTTTACTTTGCAAAAATTGGCTTGTAAGTAAAAAATACATTTTGTTTTTTTTTTTAATGTGAGTTGTCAAGTCATATTCGGCCATATAACCATTTATTTAGGGGATGGCGCAGCATGCATCTTAGTAAGAAGTTATGATGTCTAATAGTTTGTTTAAATTACAAAAAAAAAACATGAAAAAAACACTACAAAGTGAAAAATAAGTTTAATTTCGTAAGTCGGTGTCTTTGGATCTGTATTTTAGTTTTTACTAGCGACTTCCGAAATAAAAATTATTTTTCACATTGTAGTGTGTTTTTTTAAGTTAGTAGTTTTTTATTTTTGTCTTTTTAGTGGGTCTTTTTGTACTTTATCTAAGTTACAATAGCCTTATGTTAACTGCTCATCACCTTTTACAAAATATTGCTTTTCCCGATGCGTTAATTGTTGAGTTACTAGTGAACTGGAGCTGATGGTGACTTCACCATATGCATTATTACGAGCATAAATTGCTAAGCAACCATATTAAAGCCTAATCGAATCGCAACCCGTGAAATACTTGTTATTAAGTAGTTCCAGTGGCCATCTGTTGTTTTCATCATCACCAAATGGTACTTTCCAAGGGAAAATGCATGAGTTTAAAATAATACCCAAATAGCTATCTATGGGTGTGCCTATAAAAATTCAGGATTTACCTCGATAGCCATGGGATCCCCTCATCAGATTCTGACTTGGTGACAATGGGATCACCTCGAGAGCATACCCTTTAAAAAAAATGCAATTTTGTCTATGTATGATGGAGTTATGCCCGAAAATTCGTAAACAAAATAAAAAGAAAACACCCGAATTAAGAACCTACTCCTTTTTTTGAAGTCTGTTAAAAATAAGAGAAAACACATAAGGCATCAGCATTTTTTGTATTTCATACATGAACATTCTCAAGTCGGTCATAAATTATACAGCTTTAATACGACAGGCGTAAGTGAACCGTTTTCAATACATTCATTCTTATTAAAGTGGTGACTTTTACAATATAAATAATCACAGCATTCACTTCTCAGTGCACAACTGGCGAGAAAACCACCTACAGGATCAGCTAGAGAAATTGTTACCATTAAAATGAAATGCTGAATGTAATATCTGATTGATTTTATTGGTCCACCAACAGCTTTACAATCTCAATAATTAGTAAGCACAAAATATTGCAGTTATTGGGACAGTCATGTGCACAAAGGTGATGATATTCAATTTTCGATTTTCTGCTGAAGTTATGTTTGAAATTGCGGTGTTGTGCATAAAATATAACACTATAGTTGTCAAAAAATAATAGGCCCGTTTTGACATTTAAGTTGAATCGATTTATCGTGAGTATCGCGATCGCGACGTAACTAGTGAAGTGACCATACGTCTCGGTACTCGATACTCACGATAAATCGATTCAACTTAAATGTCAAAACGGGCCTATTCTTTTTTTGGGAACTTTAGCGCCCGCACCTGCTTCACACGGGTGTAATGGCGACATGTCAAACCATCAAGATTTTTATGCTTTATCTAACATAAATATAAATGTTTGTGCACGTAAACCTTCCGGAATAAATGCTCTAAATCAGCCATACGCAAAGTGGGCTCCGAAAAGCCTCTGTGGTGGCTTCGCGAAAATACTAGTCATAATGAAAAACTAAAGGGGTACTATATTTTATTTTACTCTGCAACCTGAGTAAAATAAATTCTATCTAAATATTCCAATATAAAGTAAAAAAATATGCAAATGTTAATGTCAATGTCAAGTAATATGATTATTAATAAAAAATACACGCATACAATGATGCTGAAAACCGAATTAAAATCCATTGTGCAGTTTAGAAGATCAAAGTGGTCACACACGAAAAGCTTTTTATACTGCGTATATTCAAAAAACTTCAACTTACTACAATTTATGGATTGAAAATCATATTTCACATCGATACTGAGAAACTCATCGGTATTTATTATAATTTTGCCATGTACTTACAGTACGCACAAATCTTTATGAGCCCTCTGAAGTTGCACGCGAGTTGCCTAAAAGCAAATTAATAGCTAATTATTTTTGTGATAAACAAATCAATGCTATAGGTAGGCTTACAGTGTACAAATGTTATTTAATGTTATGATATGTAATTAGCTATTAATATACTTTTAGGCCACTCGCCTGCAACTTCAGAGGGCTCATAAAGTTTTGCGCGTACTACAGTATTCTATTCTATACATATTTTTGCCCGTGACTGTACAATATGTACAGTCCAAAGGTACAAAGCGATTAAGCTACTTAGTTATATTACGACTAAAAATTATTGTGCCCTTAGTACGAACTTTACCTGTTTATAATACCTATATTTCCTCTAGGCTATTGTAGAGTGCACACTCATCATACCTTTATACAGAATGTAGGTTCTGTTTGAGTAAGGAAAACATATTTATTTTATCAATTCTTGCAATTTAACGTTTATATTACCTTAATTAAAATGAACAAAACCTGGAAATATTGGTGATTAATTTAAATGAATTGCATTAATTTAGTATCGTACGCAGTAACTATAATGAGTACGGCAGATGTTTCAATAATCACGTGGCTACGAAGAATTGAAATGATGTTTTTTTTTCTACATTAGGTATAGTCCCCTAGGCCTCGTAATTGCGTTACCACGCAGTAAATTGAAACTTCACTAGGGTTCAAACAGAGTGATAGCCCAGTGGTAACGACCAGGACTTACCGAGTTGTAGATCGTAGGTTCGAACCCTGCTAGTTGCTTTACTTTGTGTAGATTTCATCACCACTGCTCTCAAAACGGTGATGGAAAACATCGTGAGTAAACCGGCATGTCCTAGAACCAAAAATTTGAAGACATGTGACATCTACCAACCCGCATTGGGCCCGCGTGGTGGATTACGGCCCACTCCCTCTCAGGCCTGGGTCCCAGCAGTGGGAACATTATAAGCTGATTATGTAGTATCATACCTACGTAATATTGCACAAAAGGTATATTTTGATAGTGCCTAATATTTCTTCAGTAGATCCCTACCTATATTCAACACAAAATAATAGGCCCGTTTTGACGTTTAACTTGAATCGATTTATCGTGAGTATCGAGTACCGAGTCGTATGGTTACTTCACTAGTTACGTCGTAACTATCGAGTATCGACATACTCGATACGACTCGGTACTCGATACTCACGATAAATCAATTCAAGTTAAACGTCAAAACGGGCCTATTATTTTGTGACAACTATAATACCATTTCAATATTATATTTTATTTTGTCAATTACTATGCGATGATGTCATTAACATTTGAATAGAATTGATGATAAAAGGTCAAGCAAATTAATAAATGTAATTTTATATTCTGAATATATTATTATTCTTCTTATTTTATATTTCCATAAACACCACACCTTCAGTACCTTTTTTTTTGTGAGTGTGAAATTATCAAATATCTTCTCCCGCTCTGGGCGGAGTGGGAGAGCGTGTCAGACTTTTACTGACTAAAACCCACCCGTGTTCCTTCAGTTGCCTGAGTGTCAGGGCCACGATGTCCCTTTCGGACAAACTCGCGACCCTGGCAGGCATTGACCCTAACGGACCCCGTCAGTTCGTGCTGACATCTCTTTGAGGCGCGCCTTCAGTACCTAGCATCACATTTACTATCAATGGTAAAGTTATTACAATTTATCATGCCGACAGTCCCCCAAAAATACTAAAACTACATCAATTCATCACTGAAATTAAGACTAACATTATAATAGTGAAAAAAAAAAGGGAAATTTTTTGTGAAGATTCGGGTACATGGTGCTTGAATAGGTCAAAAGATGTCGTCAATATTTCTTAACATTAATATGACTTTGTGAATATAAAATATCCGATTATCATCAACACAACATAGTGATTTCATAATTAATGCGTCGACGTTTTACGCATAATATTCTTATATTATTTTACTATTCCTCAAATACATATTTGATTGATAAATAACATATTATATGTACAGTAACAAAATTCATTTATTAATTAAATACAGATAAACAAATTTTAATGTCTTAAATTAAAAAGTCACTATACCCTTTTATTTATATCACAAAACATTGCGAGCAGTTACACTGTTGCGTTGCACGGAGTAGTAAGTATGTGGAATGCTCACAAGGATATTTTTCAATCAAATGCCTCGCGTCGAATCAGTGAAGAAGACCGGTTAAGATTAGGTACCTTACATGGTCAGTTCTATCTTCGAATCCGTTTGATCGTCTGTTACGGCCCCAAGTCTGAGTAGATCATGTAGTAACTGCTTGAAACAATTCGTTAAACTAAACAGTCTCATCATTTATACGGTCAGATCGAACGAGCGCAGTTTTGGCTGTTTAGATTTATCTCTCCGTGTATGGTTAACGATTCTCTCACTTATAAAAAAACTCGAAATGTCCTTCGCTGTACGGCTATTCGCCCACTCATATCACATCTTCGCTTACTACTCTGTGTTGCGAGGCAACTTTACGTAACATAATTAATTCCTACGCGTTCCTCCGACTACTACCTAAGGCTGTTAATGTATTTCATGAGGTTGAACACGACTATGACGCCCATGATGTCCGTGTAGCCTTCGTGGCTTGTGCTCGGTGAGGCGTTGCAAAGGCTGTTGCGGCAGTAGCAGTATCTGAAATTTAAAAAATCAAAATATTTTATTTCACTTAACCTACATGGGCACTTATGAAACGTCAGAAGCTTGGTGCACGGTTCCAATTGGTCGTTTCCTGTGGAGAAGAGCTGGCAAGAAACTCCACGGTTACTCTTTTAAAAATAATGTAAATACCTTGTAAACTCATCATCTGCCAGCCTTTTCCCAACTATGTTGGGGCCGGCTTCCAGCCTAACCGGACGGAGCTGAATACCAGTATTTTACATGGAGCGACTACCTATCCGACCTCCACAACCCAGTTACTGTGTAACACGATATCCCTTGGTAACACTGGTTGTCAGACTTTGGCGGGCTTCTGACGACCCGTAACCACTGTCAAAGATCTACAAATGACAGCCGGGACCAACGGCTTAACGTGCTTTCCGAGGCACGGAGGAATCTTGGTATGTGGTCACCCATCTACGGACCAACCGCGGCAAGCGTAGCTTAACCTGATCGATGGACCCGTGCGGTTGTTATTACTTTGGCAGATGATGACCTTGTAAAGTAAATGGTTAAAATATTGACATGGAGACAAATTCGTTTGAGAGGAAGTGTGAATGATGGGCGTTTCCCGGGTACGCCCCCATTGTAACGTTCAAAAAATCTTTTTGTAAAAAAAAATAACCGACTTACAAAAAAAACACTACAAAGTGAAAAATAACTTTAATTTCGGAAGTCGGTGTCTTTGGATCTGTATTTTAGTTTTATGCCACCGACTTCCGAAATTAAAGTTATTTTTCATTTTGTAGTGTTTTTTTGGAAGTCGGTAATTTTTTTTTACTAAAAGATTTTAATTCTTCACTTTTTAGTGGGTCAGTTTTTAATTTATCTAAGTTACAATAGCCTAAAGTCAACTGCTCATCACCTTTTACAAAATATTGCTTTTTTCCGATGCTGGGACGTTAATTGTTGAGGAGTTCTGCCACTCACCATATGCATTGAGAAAAAAAAAAGACATACAGCTGAACATATAACCTCCTCCTTTTTGGAAGTCGGTTAAAAATGTGCGAACTCTCAGCCTTGTTTGAAAAAAGAAGTTTTTAATTTGATTAACTTAGCCAAGTCATCATCATCATTCATCATTTCAGCCGAAAGACGTCCACTGCTGGACATAGGCCTCCCCCAAATAGGGGGGGGGGATTTGCCAAAATCGCCACGCTTGGCAGGCGGGTTGGCGATCGCAGTATGGTTTTAAAAATGCATAGAGAATGCTGCTGCCCATTCTCTAGTAAGTCCCTTAGTCGCCTTTTACTACACCCACGGGAAGAAATGGGATGGAGCTTTTCTTTACGTCCGGCACCAAACGGAACCTTAGCCAAGTATAGGTACGCAAATGCTATAACCGTAGAAATAACTGCAGATTTAGTCGTAGGTATATATCGGAAAACTAAACAAGCCGACCCCAATAAACTTGCGAAACATTTAATAGTTTTAGACGATGATAATGATCTTTTAAGGAAAACAGATAATTCCAAATATCAAGCTATGCTTGGTCCATGGCCAATACATCGTATTTATTTGTCTGCTGGGTATTAAATACGAAAGAAATTTAATGAAATAATGTTAGCAATATAAAGTTAAAGAGTAAATTGAGGAAAGTGGGTCGTAATATCGATGGCTTGTCATTATAACACTACGCAGTAAATCTAACAAGTTATTGCTGCTGGTTTAGTACACGTTTATGCTGGTTTAGAACTTCATGTATTTGAGGATTGGAATCTGCTCATTGTTGCTCTCTGTATTTTCCTTTGCGTTCTCGTAACAAGTTTTTTCGTCACCATTACGATTTTTATCGTCAAAAAGTCCCCAATTTATCTGTAGTCTAATACCATATTTCAATAACCTGTGTGGTTATTTCGGTTGAACAGCTAACTTGTAATTTGACACCAGCATAGCTATTCACAACCATTCCGCAATCTTCCGATTCGAAAATTATACATTTTCTGTTACTTGGTTTGCGTAGTCCCCGACTGCAAATAGCTGTCAAAAGAATAGAGGTCGCCTATTGGGTTTGAACTGTAAAAAAAATGGGTTTCGGATTTGTGAACAGCGTTTAGAGGACTCTTTCGATAACATAGATTGATGTTCGATTCGGCATGGAAGCGTATCGAATGTTTGTGAATAGCTATGTAGATCTCAGATTTGACTTTCAGAAATCGGGCCTTAGGCAGTTAAGCTGCATGATTCTTTCTGGGCATCTGAGAACGTTTTGTAGCATCACAATATGTGTTAAATGATTACCTAGTAGGTGTGCTCCTCTCTCCCTTGTCGTCGACGTTGATGCAGCCCTCTGTGTACGGTTCCAATATTTCCATCTTCGGCGACCATCTCCCGTTTTTGTAGTCCTGGTACTCGTGCTTCTGCGGCGCACAGTCTCGGAGTACGCCATTTATTCTTACTGAAAATGTGAATAATAACATTTATCAAAACAAAGTTCGTAAATTAATTACAGAAGATTTTGTTGGAGATGTCCAATATTTAATTCGATTGCAGTTGGTTGCAATGGGCACAGACAGTTCATGTAATGATGTCGCATTGTATAGTTGTAATTACTTACTAAACAGGTTACTATAGTAGGTATTGCTACTTTATGCAATATAGCGATTTATAAACCCTCGCAGTTTCTTGTGCATTAAAATCTACGCTAATCGCAAGTCAAATGCTAAAATAAGTAATTAAAACACGTGACACGTTTGGTGTTATGGTCTGTGGAGTTTTAATGGTTTTAAGCCTTCATGTTATAATTTGCACTAATTACTTTGAAAGTGAAACATTATGTACTTAGATTGCATCACCAGACCTGCTTTTAAACGTACCTAAAGCAAATATTTTTTTGGAAACAACTCATAACTTTACAGATAACAACTAATTACACATAATGTAAATTCAAGGGCACATTACCCATTCATTATTATGTGTATGTGTATCATTAAGATGTTATGTAGCTTCAAGTAACATCGTTGACTCGTGAGAGTATTCCTTGACACGTCCGTAGGTGGCTTTGTAAACTGATGGCGCCGTTTTTGCTAGTAAATTGTCTTCTGTCCAAAACGCCTTCACCATGAACCGTAGCAACACAGCCGCATTTCACCACCTTGACCGCTCGTCGTTATCGTCAATACTGAGCCCTTCGCTGTGTGTTAGCATTCGATCGCTAATGGCGTGTAAATATGTCTTTGACTTAAATATTTGCCGACCAAACTTACAATGAAGACTGTTTGTTATCACCATTATGTATGGGATATTCAACACAATCTATGACATAATGTCATTTCTAGCACAGCCGATATCTGAGAGGTTACCAAACCCCCATATTGTAGGTCAATATTACATCAAAATTCAAAATTGAATGTCATACAATTTTGTCTCATGTGCCAACCAACTGTTGTATAACATTATCCTGCCCTGTAAATGGAAGTAGTAATTAATGATTTCCTATTTGCACATACCTCCATTCTGTATATCAAGATGGAACTCCTGCTTCATACACATGGTGGAGTAGGGGCACTCCACTATGAACTTGTCAGAGTGGTCGAAGTGCACGCAGAGCCGCTTGGTGGTGTTGTAGTACTGGCCCGGCGGCGGGTTGATAAGGCACTGGTAGCACTGTAGCGATGATACTCCTGGAAACAATGCGAGGAACAAGGTAAACTCACTTTGCTTTTTCATCAACATTATACAAAAATTCAGTAATTTTCATCTCAAAGTTTGTGTCATACCTAGAGAATTACTCCAATATCAACCACTATCTATTGAACACACACCAGACCATTCATTGACAATATGTGATACCACCATACCGTTGTCTTGTGCTAGTTTGCCAGTTTCAATTACTAAGTGTTTCCCTAAACAGAGTATTATTTTGTGATGAAATTGGAAAGGATCTAGGCCACTTGTTAACAAATAAATATCCGGGTCACTCTATAATGAACTACTGTATGCCTGGATGTTCTTTATTTGACATAGTCAGTTTCCAAGTCAGTTTGAAATAGTTCTTGAGTACATTTATCATCGTTATCCGCAGCCCTATTCACGGCTGCACATTATGACAACAATCATAAGGACAGTTTCATAAGTGGCAGCGCCAAGTTCCAAGCGCCATCCCGCTATATTAGAGCAGCTGCAACTGCTATTAATGAGTTTCTTGGCTATAACAATAAATTAACTGTAACTGGGTTGTGGGAGGTCAGATAGGCAGGCGCGGCATACGCTGGCAGAGTGTGCCGCTTGGGTGGAGCCACGCCGTGCCCTCATCCCAGGAGTAGGCAGCCGTGCCGGTCAGACACCTCACCCCCCCCCCCCCCCCCAGAATTGAGGTGGCCCGCAGGGGCGGGCCGGCACTAGCCGGGGATTGCGGAAAGAATAACAGATACCAAGATCCCCGGTGCAAGTGTGGGAGGGGAACACTGGGGTGGTTTTTAGTCAGTAAAAGTCTGACAGACCCCTCCGCCCGCCCCAGGGCGGAGGACATCCATGAGGATTTTCCACCCCGTGAACAAAAAAAGGTCAGTTAGGCAGTCGCTCCATGTAGAATACAATTGTACTGGTATTTAGTTGCACCCAGTTAGCCTGAAAGCCGACCCCAACGTAGTTGGGAAATGGCTAGGCAGATAGATTTTTTTTTGGGTTAAAAACTGGGATATGATTGATAGACATTGTTTTTCTACTTTACTATAATTGGCATTTTTGATCAGTCGGTCTTGAAACCATTGTTAACCTTTATATCTTAGCTTAGAGTAAATAACTGTCCTAGCTATTTTAGATCTTCTTAACTTATGGTCGTTCTAACATTGCAGCCATTTTTGTCTGTATTCAGCTTCACTGTGATTGACCCGTATTACACATTGCGTGTTTAACGGGCAAGTATTTCCTGTCCTGTCAAGAGCTACACTCGGACAAGTACACCAAGTAACACGCAAACTTATGCTAATCCTAGCATTTCCATGGAAAATTACTCTTTTAAGGTAATTCTTATATCGTGTTTTCGTAATGCATTTCCTTACTAGCTAAGACCGTGTTTCCTAAAGATATTTATATAACTCCTCCTTCCCAATCCTGTATATATAATTGTTGATCATGATAACTGTTCTCATAGTGACCGTGCATTTGTAATTCTAAGGCAGTTTTTATAAGTACATGAACATCAAATTTTCTTATCTTCAAGGTGTGGCGCCTACTGCAGTCTGTATTAATTTGTCACTTGACTGACATTACGAAGCATTGCTACTTATATGTGGGATGGGAATCGTTGTGATCTGATCGTACAATTAACCTTGATGCTTCACTGGATAGATTAAAAGAACTTGCGTTATCTCTGGTTCACTAAGCTGTTTTATATAGTTTAGAGCTGTTCAGGGCTCAGGGTCTAGTTTGTATGTGTAGTTGAGTTTACCTTATTTAAAAAGGTATTGAAAGCCAGTATTGGCAATATGGTGACCAAATTGGTTGGCACATTATTTGACTGAGCCATAAAGCTAATGAATACATTTTTAGGGTTCCATACATCAAAAAGACTGAACATTTTTAGGGTTCCATACATCAAAAAGACTGAACAATTTTTTTTTAACCCTTATTGGATCACTTCGTTGTCCGTCTGTCTGTCAAGACCCTTATTGAAAAATAAGGCCATTTAATACGAAATTTGTTGATACTCTCAAATAAATGAAAACCTGATGGGTACTTCCGCCCCGTTGACCTAGAATCATCAAATTTTGGCAAGGTCCCAAAAAACAAGTAAAAAGAAAATGCGATTACAAACATAGATTTGCAGTTGGCGATTTGACCGTGACGTACATCGATAACAACATGTTTTTCAATTACAATGGTCAAGTTTGGTTTTGGGATAAATTCATCCCAACTACGGAATTTCGCTTCATTGTACGTAGCCGAGCATGCACCTGGCCGGTTTTATTTAATATCATTGTTAAAGGCTCGTACAGACTCGCGCGATATTGCGGGCGCGACAGCAGCGACAGAAATTGTGCTACTAGTGTCGCGCCGCTCCTCCCGCGATATCGCACTAGTCTGTACGAGCCTTAAGACTCAGATATATGCCAGTGACCTTGAGTGGTTAACTTGCGTCTTCTGTACTGAGCTCACGCAACGCGTCTTACGTTCAGCCAGTAATAGGACTCGCCCATCAAGGAGCGCTGTCCCCAATTTACGTATTATTAATTTATTATACACAAAACAAAAGGTATTCTAATAAATCGCGTATACTAAAACATCAATAATGAAATTATCTTTAAATTGGTGAAGGTTTCAGAAAAATACGCTTGCTAGATTTTGCGCCATTCTCAGTTTTAATCCGTGTTAGACATAACTTTACAAATTAATTTCACTATGTAATATAAACTATACAGGAAAAGTTTTTATCCACTGCGCAAATTTTGACAAATTAAACTTAAACGAATTTTATTAAACATATATTTTTTATTTTGATACGTCTTAGTACAAAAAACAAAAAATATCGTTAACGAAAGTTTTTATTTTAAAAGTGGTTGTATGGCTACCCGGCGGCGCGCGGCAAAGCGTAACGCGCTAAAGTACCTACCTATCAGCTGTGCGCTCGCTCGATTCGCCGGCGTAGGTTTTTACGTGGGTTACAATGTACTGATCGCTAATTTTATCAGGTTCGAACTAGACTTTTTTATGTTTAGACCGTGACCTGAAGTTATTTGCAGAGTAATTCCAAATTTTCCTTCATTTCACGGGCTTAGGATGGCTTCTTCGATTTCGATCGCCAGTCGGGGTCTGCCAGACCCTCGTGCATGATTCGGGGTTCTGAACTGTCCGTGATCAAGCAGCCTTTGAGTGGCCGCTAAATAGTCCTTTCATTAGGGACCGCGGGGTTAAGGATTCCATGGGCTCGCATTCGAGGTATGCTCTCCGTCGCATACATTCTGCGAGCTGCTCGCAAACTTTTATCACTCAGTACATACACTCGCACCATCTCGTAAAACTCGCGGTTACTGAAGTCCGACATCGTGACCGGTAGCACGACACACGTGCGGCGCGGCGCTTGCGCGGGAAAGCGATTAGACGCGACGTCACACGACAGCGCGTGCGATGAGTGAACTGTCGGCCGGCGCGCGCCCGGCGCGCCCTGTCGCCCCCTGCCGCCCCCTGCCGCCCGGGAGCCGTGCAACACCGCCGCTTGCGCCGGCCGCCGCGCTCGCCCATTGATATTATTACGAATAGATTGTGTCCATATTTTGCTGATTTAAAGTAGGATAAAAAATTAAAAAAAAGTATTGAATAAATAATGGAAATGTGTTCTATTACTGATATTGAACCACCAAAAAAAATTTGCGCACTGGTTAAAAACTTTTCCTGTATGTATGTATATTTAACATATATTTTTTTCAAATCATTAACACTACCCGTTTAGACGTGATCTTCAGTATAAAATCATTAATAGTCGGTTATCGTCGCCTTAACACGGAGAATGATCGAGCTCAAAATGTTATCTTCTTTATAATGCGCTGTTGTTGATGATTGTTTCTTGTAAGCCTGATTTCAGGCCGCTAGTGTGGGTATCGTATATTAGGTCAGGGCAACTCTCTGATGGTATGCGGTGAAGTAGACATTTGTATCATCGTTTCAGCCGAAAGACGTCCACTGTTGGACATAGGCCTCCCCCAAAGGGCGGGTTTGCCTTAATCGCCACGCTTGGTAGGCGGGTTGGCGAACGCAATATGGTGTTAAAACATATACTTACCGTCTTATTACAAAACAAGACATATATTTTGACATGGCTTAAACCATGGAGCCAGTTTTTGTAATAAGAACGTAACTGTGATTGAAATACCGTTCTTTATACAAAACTGAAAACTTAGTTCGGTACTAAGTGGTCAGTTTTTTATTAAGAACTTTACCCTATACGGAATAAAGTTCGAAATTCAATAATGGCTCCATGTTTTAAACCTGGGTCTGAAGATAAACCTTGTTTTATAATAAGATGGATAGAGAACGCTGCTGCCGATTCTCTAGTAAGTCCCTTAGTCGCCTTTTACGACACCCACGGGAAGAAATAGGATGGTGCAATTCTTTATGTCCGGCACCACACGGATGATTGTTTGCAAAGGTTAATTTACTTATGCATTTATTGGTCAAATCTCATGTGTCCATATTTTATGTGTTAATGTATCCTTAGCGCTGACTTGTTTGCAGACTTCCAATCCTTTGTGTTTGTTACCTGGTCATTAAACGTACATATTGCAAGTACCTACTCGCTAATTCAAACCGATACATAAGTAAATGTTTTCAAAACATTGATCGGTATTGTAGTGATTTGCTAAATAGGCACAAGTCTGTTTGCAGACTTGCAGTGTATCGTCTGCTTAGGAATGCACTTAATGCAGCGCATTCGGCAAATACTTATGTTGCGTCAGCGCGGGATGTTCGTTGAGATGTTGACTCATCTTCATGTTTCCCGCGTCACTGCAACATAGCCGCTATACAGTTTATAATCACGCGCATGATATGGAATTTTACGACTACATTTTCCTTCCCTAACACTCAGTTGCAGAAAGCTCACCATTAACACTTCATTACATAAAGCAGCATTATCGCTAATGAATTCATTACTTTAATGAAGTTGCACAAACAAATTTTTGATAGCATTAGACATTTTTAATGCCACTTTAGTTAAAGAAGACTTTAAATAATATTGCCAGGAACAAATTACCATATTGAACGAAAAGAGTGAACATTTGCGTTCTGTTATTATCCGTACGTACAAGTACACCACAATTTTAGCATAAAATAAAGTAAATTTAGTTGATTTATGTGTATTCAGTGTACTCTGTGGTTTAATCTAGTTTAAATAATCTGGTTTAAGGGGATGCGCTAAGGTAGCCCGCGAAATTCAAATTTACCAACGTTTTTTGCAATTTTTATACTTCTGATTCATATTCTAATGATTATAATTCTGTAAAGCCTTAAGGGTTATGGCCGCGAATCATAATTAGATCAACATACAACGTGTTACTGACCTGCAAATTACAAAAATCGTAATAAAATTTGAATTTCGCGGGCTACCTTAGCGCATCCCCCTTATTCTAATAATTTTAACATTTGTGAGTCTAGAGCTTCTGCCACACGTGAAAATCCATCAATTTCATAAAAACCTTCTGCAACTCTACGTAGTTCTGTCCGGTCTGGCATTTTAATATAGAGGTGGCTTAATTTTGCTAGTTCACGGGATACTTTTTGTATAAACAAACTGACAAACAACCCGACCCAACCTGTTTCCGACAAACTGTTTAAATCACTCAATACTTGCTGGAAAGATCCAGTGGAGAAAAATCTCAAACATATTAAAAGCTGTGTGAGCTGTGTCAGGCCATTAATGGATTTTTTTCTTTGCGTCACTGGTTCTAAATCTTAATCAAGTAGGTTACAAATTTGAAGAACTGCCTCCTTGGAAATTCTATACCTTACACGAAACTCTTCTCCATCATGTTTTAAAAATAAATTCACTCGGTCTGGGATTCGACGGCGAGGTAAATCTACTAAATAAGAATCAGATAATGACGAAAGACTGGTTAAAGACATCTTTCAATTACAGAAATGCATTAAAGTACCGTAGAAAACACTAATGTTGCTCTTTAATGGATGCTTTTCGGCCCATTAAAATTAAAAAATCTGAAATGTCAAACTTAAAGTTCACCACCTGCTAATGGGCGCTAATGAAGTTACGTGCAACGTAAAAGTGTTTAAAATGGCCGGTTTCATTAGGTTTGACATTTCATTAGTTAAATTATAATGGAGCATTAAAATAAAATAAAAAATGGTTTTGTGCAATGATTTAATGCTACATTAGTGTTTAATGTAGTCTTTAAAATTTAAAGATCGTTTCTGCAACTGAGTGTAAGTCCCTTACCGGGCCCAATTTTGTTTTCAAACCACCCAGGAACCCATTGAAATATAAATACAACATTTCAAACAAATCAGTCCAGCCGTTTAGGAGGAGTTAGGTGACAAACACACGTACAGAAGGATTATATATATTAAAAGACATACTTATAATCCACACACAAAAATCTCTTGTTGTTGCAGAAGACTGATACCTGCACTTTCCATCAATTAGGATTTAGCCATGTTTATCAACCTAATACCAAAGAAAAAGGCAAAAAATAAGAACCTGAGGTGCTTTACCTCATTTGTCTCATACGACCTTGTGTCATTAAAAACTTTTTGTTTTTTCCTCAGAGCAATATGGAAATTAGGACATAACCATTATTACATAATGAACAAATTGTTTTAAGAGTATAAAATTATGCCATAAATTGACACATTCTCGTCTAGTAAACGAATATCATTATCATGACTCCGAATTTCACCTTTAATATTGAAATACCGATAAAAAATCTAACAAGAATGCAGTAGTAATTAACCAAACCTATGCAAAAATGTGTCATGACAACATTCAGACTGTACTACGGGCGGGTCCATCTTTTAATGGATACTGACTGGGAAATTCCCAACTATTTTTTTATTAAAAACATGACAACGTTTAAGTATACGTTTTTTTTTAAATGGGTTTTCCTCTTTCAATCATTATTTGTGCCCTTTCAATTCGGCAGGTTTTGCCCAAATATATCCTCCGAAATTGTAAAACTGTTAACAAACAACATACCTAACAATAACATAAAATATATTACTAGCTGCGCCCCGCGGTTTCACCCGCGTAAGCCTCGATCCCGTGGGAAAGCCACCCTTAAAAATAGATAGTAGCCGATTCTCAGACCTACTGAATATACATATAAAATTTCATAAAAATCGGTCATGCCGTTTCGGAGGAGTATGGTAAGTAACATTGTGACACGAGAACTTTATATATAAGATAATATGCGTAAAACAACACATAATATTTGTTACTGTCAACCTGTTACTGACCTGCAAATTGCAAAAAACTTAAAAAAAAAATTTATTTCGCGGGCTACCTTAGCGCATCCCCCAAGCCATTCGTCCCGGCTGTCATTTGTAAATGTTTGTCAGTTGTTACGGGTCGTCAGAAGTCCGAAAGTCTGAACCAGTATCACCAAGGGGTATCGCGTTACCCAGTTACTGGGTTGTGGAGGTCAGATAGGCAGTCGCTCCATGTGAAATACTGGTATTCAGCTACATCCGTTTAGACTGGAAGCTGACCCCAACGTAGGTGGAAAAAGGCTGGCAGATGATGATGATGATTTAAAATAGATGTAACTATTTTGAACGAAAATGTAGGTAAATAATGGTAGCACATACATTTTTATTAAGACGGAGATATATGTCAGTAACCTTGAGTGGTTAGCTTGCGTGTTCTGTACTGAGCTCACGCAACGCGTCGTTCGTTCAGCCAGTAATAGGACTCGCCCATCAAGGAGCGCTGTCCCCAATTTGACGCATTATTAATTTATTATACACAAACCAAAAGGTATTTTAATAAAACGCGTTTATTAAAAGATCAATAAATAAATTATCTTTAAATTGGTGAAGGTTTCAGAAAAATACGCTTGGTAGGTTTTGCGCCTTCTCAGTTTTTTGTCCGCGTTAGACATAACTTTACAAATTAATTTCACTATGTAATATAAACATAATCTAAAACATTCACATATTAAGTTATTGAGAAAATGCTCTAATTTAACATATATTTTTTTTTCAAACCATAAACACTACTTGTTTAGACGTGATCTACAGTATAAAATCATTAAAAGTCGGTTATCGTCGCCTTAAACGAAACATCTAGTCACGATCTCAATACCGGCTGATCTGTTCGGGTCATTGACTTCAACACATGCCTCGATTTGGAAAATACGCCTGAAATCATACCTAGTTAAAAACCAAACTTAGAAACGTTAACAGTAACATTATCATAAAGTTACTTTGTATGCGTCATCATTTTATTTTATTTTAATATCTGGAAACTACGATCGAATGTAGTTTTTTATTTGAACTGCGTAAATTATATCATTTTATTTGTACTTATTTTGAGTGAGTCATAGAGTTTTGTTATGTCAACTCCCACGCAGGTTCACATTACGCATGCGCCGCCGGTGAATGCTCGTTCTAAGAATCGAACCTTGCCTGGTTTGGTCAACTAAGTGACTAATGATTGATACCCTACTATTAAGAATGAATTATTCTAATCAGGGGATAGATCCCCTGATTAGAATTTGGATTTCGTCCATCATCATTTGCACGAGATCCGTAGTTTCGATCGAAGGTACGGGCGTTTCCTACTCCGTATAACTTAAACCCCCTTATAAACAAGGTTTATCTTCAGACCTAGGTTTAAAACATGGAGCTATTATTGAATTTTGAACTTTATTCCGGCTATGGTAAAGTTCCTAAACACAAAACTGACAACTTAGTACCGAACTAAGTTTTCAGTTTTGTATAAAAAAAGGTATTTCAATCACAGTTACGTTCTTATTACAAAAACTGGCTCCATGGTTTAAGCCATGTCAAAATATAGATCTTGTTTTGTAATAAGGCGGAACGTGTTAAGATTAGTTCGGGGCCCGAACTAATAATGAATGACAACACGTTTTGACAGTTGTCCCTCCGAAAAATTGTATTTGACACTTGTTTTGACGGTTCAATTACTTTCGGGCGGGCTAGAGAGTAGATCCCCTGTAATGTAGTTCTTAGTGTTTGTCAATCTGCCTAGCCAGTTCCCAACTTCGTTCGGGTCGGCTTACAGTCTAACAACATGCAACTGAATACCAGTATTTTACATGGAGCGACTGCCTATCTGACCTCCACAACCCAGTAACTAGATAGTACGATACCCTTTGGTAAGACTGGTTGTCAGACTTTCGGGCTTCTGACGACCCTTAACGACTGTCAAAGATCCACGAATAACAGCCGGGACCAAAGGCTTAACGTGCTTTCCGAGGCACGGAGGAGTCTCGGTATGTAAAGATGGTCACCCATCCACGGACCAACCCTAGCAAGCGTAGCTTAACCTGATGGATCGGCCCGTGCGGCTGTTATTACTTAGCCAAGAGCTCCTCTTCTTAGTTTTTGTGTACCATAGAAATAAATCATGTCATAATTAAACGATGAATGGACTGGGTGATGATGATATGGCTAGAAACGGCACTCCCTACCGAGATGGTAACGAATAGAGAAATACGGATGAAAATATATGTTGCGCCGACCCCAAATAAATTGGGAACTGATCCGAATTTATTTGGGGTCGGCGCGTCGGTCTACTCCGAACATAAATCCGAAGTATCGGCCGAATGTTCGGGCGTTGCTTGACTACGGCTATGGCTGAATAAAGGCGGGTAACGCCTTAAAGTCCCATTTTTGACTTTGTCACTAGTCAGTCTTAGGACAACGAACTCGCGATTTATACGAGTTTTATAATACATATTGCATGTAGCAACCACACTACCGAACCCATATTATTATGTACACTTTATGACAGCTCTTACGTTAAAAAAGTAAAGTAAGTAAGTAAAGTAGCTCGCTATTTATTTAAGACAAAACATGCTGTAACTGCTGAAACATTAATAGTTAGGTAAATTCAAATATAAGAAAATATGAGACAATTCTTATATCGTGAGTATTTATATTGAATATTGAGGCCTTAATTCAAAAGAAAATATTTTATTCGGCTTCTAAAACTTTTATTATGGTAATACTTATCTATTACTCTACCTCTAAGCAAATCTATAATAATGACTAATGAGATATTAACAGAGATTTATTTAAATATCTGATCTGATGCTTTAAAGTCCATCGAGTATAACAATTTCTAAAATCTAGTAGGTTTAATTTTTTATGTGACACGATTTCATAAAGGTAATGAAATTATTTACACAATGAGATTATCAGGGCTCTTATTTATTTGGATGATAGTGGATTGTTATAGTGTTAGTGTGGACTACTACTTCGACGAACAGGAACCCGAACTTGCAAATAAAAAAGATAATACGAATGTACCAAAATCACTTGAAAATGTACTCCAAACAGCTACACGAACAAATGCGAACAATTATTCAGAAACCGGTACGGTGAATAATGATGAATTAAATGCTGAAAGCTATGATGAACTTTCCGAAATTGAAGACCAGATGATGAAAAGAACTTCTAAAATTAAGGCACCTCTAGGAAAAAATGAAATTGACAATGTTTCTAGGCAAGCAGAAGTCGGTTACGATACAAATGCTAATTTCCGACAAGGCGTTGATAACATATCAAAACTAAAGTCTTTTGAAGATATTATTAAAGATTATGCATACCATGATGATGCCGCAGGGACAGCACCCCCAATGCTACGAAATGATAATAAAACACAAACAGAATTAAATTCTAACAAAATTATGATTCTTAAAAATGCAACCGTAGATAAAAATGACTTTGAGAAGTTATCCATCGACTTTTATAATGTAATGCCAGCTTCAAGTGCTGATATTGATAATTATGACTATGTTCGCCCTAATTTTGCCTTAAACAGCAACATTTGGTATGTCCCAGAAAATAGTCCATGTTGGGACTTACCTATACTATACGGTGAATTCGGACCATCATTCCAGACTTCGCAGGTTTTTATTATGTATCAAGCTAATTTAAAGAACGTTATAGAAACAAAAGAAGAGCAAAGTCAACCCTCGAGGCCTGTTTATATCCCTGCGGCGTCTCAAACTATGAACAAGTGGTGTGCTGCAGGTCCTTGTTACGGCGATCACACTATGTGTCTGTTCTCGGATAAGACTAATTCTAAGTTATGCAAAAACGGTTACACAGTCTCGACTCCAACCATGGTTGAGCAGATAGGATTAGTGAATACTGTAAATTCCATGCGAAACCGCATCGCCGTTGGAGAAGAAGATAAATATAAACATTTACCTACAGCTGCAGATATGAATCAATTAATATATGACTTTGACTTGGAAAGTATGGCCGTGGCATGGCTTCACCAGTGCCTGCCAGGTCCCGCAGCTTGTTCTGCCCTTGATGGTAACTATGTGACGCAACTTGAGTGCACAAAATACGCAAAATATTGTTGCATAAATTCTTTCAAAACTGAGAAGGCTTCAAGATGGTATGCTTTTATTTTATGTACTTTTCGATATCGATTTAGATTAACATTATTATCTCGATGAAATTGATTGGTCCTTTAATTTTTCAGCATACCACAATATGAATGCTATGTAGATTCCATTATTGGTTGTATTCACGTGTGGTTTTGGAAAGCTGGAAATGCACTTACTGCGACAGATGTCGAGTGTGGTCACATAACGCCAGTCACGTTTTACACCGCCCAGTTAATATGGGCGCAAACCACTAAAATAGGTTGTGCATATGGAAAACACCTACACGGAGATGTACGAGTTGTATGTAACTTTGCACCGGGTGCGCCATTCTTCATTGACACCAAATACTACTGTGGTTTTCTTAATCATACGGGAGCTGTGGATAACTTTAGGAACAGCATCACTTCTCTAGAATTCTTGGAAAAGCTTGGTATTTTTTTAACTCCAGTGAAAAAGTTGAACACTACTGAAACTGAATTTACAAATAACCGCGTTAATTTCTCCTTATTTTCGGATATAGACATTCTTGGTAAGATTTTTAAGAGAAAATGGATACGAGATAATATGAAAGAAAGCATTAATGGAACTGTAGGTCTCGTCGCTCGTTTGGTGACTAAGTACATGTTTGGTGAAGACAGTGGCTCTAGGTGTGATATGAATGAAGCGATTTACGAGAGTGGTGAACCTGGCTCGAAGTGTGTGGAGCGAGGGCAGCGCTTCCATGCTCTATGCTATAACTTCCGCGACCCCACGCCCGGGTACAGGCTGGTGGCTGTGGTAGCACCGGTCGCCTTGTTTTCCCTTATACTTTACGATTTGTTTAGTGGTGTAGTGCGACAAACCAATTATTAATCATGCATATCAAATCCAGCACCCTAATTGTGTAACACAGTTTGAATCAGAATCGGAATGAATTTGAAGTTTATTGCTAATCCATGGCTTCATATGTTGGAAAAAATTGTCTGTTCAACAACGTAAATAACGCAATGAATGTTATTCCACTGTCAAATTGAAACCGATTCCTACTGATAGTGTTACGCAATTAGCCCGCTGGTTGGAAATCTTCACGTGAGCGCGAGGTGCAAGTCAATATGAATTCTAGAACATGAACATCATCTATACTTGACGAACAAATGAATATTAAAGAAAATGATATCTGAATCATAATAATCACATTGCACAAAGATTTACTTACAAATTTATCGACCATTTCCTTTCATTGTATGTTTAAATCATTGATTTGGTTACTAAAATTGATCTTGATCACTATGAATGCATTCTGAGTCATCGTATTTATACTTTGTAATATTATAACTGTAATCAATAGATTCATGTTTCGTAGTACATACACCGATTAAATGTAAATCAAACTAGTTATGTCACTATTGAGTCATTGGAGTGGCGAACAAATAGATAATTTGGTGTTGTCCTTTGAGAAAGGTGAACTTATTGTAATACGCAGAATCAATGTGCAGGATATACCAAACTACAAATGTTATAAAATTCCAGTACTTTTTTTTTTTTTTCGGAAATTTTAAATATGTTCTCCCGCTCTGGACGGAGCGGGAGGGCGTGTCAGACTTTTACTGACTAAAACCCACCCGTTCACCGTCACCTGTTCCTTCCGTTGCCTGTGTGCCAGGGCCACGATATCCCTTTCGGACAAACTCGCAACCCTGCAGGCATTGGCCCTAACAGACCCCGTCAGTTGGTGCTGACATCTCCTTGAGGCGCGCGTGGAACACAACGTGCCGTCGACCCGGGCCTGCTTCTTATCGGACTCACCTTACAGTATCGCTCACTGTCCGCAAGCCCGCGCATACGGTGGCCGGGAATCGGCCTGCGGCTCCCGACGCCCGGGGCGGTACTGGGGTGTAGGTATTGTTTTCAACATAATTATAAACATGTTCTTTAACTAAGTTCTAACCTAATTCGTTGTCTAAGTCTTAACCTAATTCGTTGTGCATTGTATCTACACATTCGTTAGGTTAGGTTCAGTAATGTGCATTCATCTCTACGTATCAGTTCAAATTAAAAAGCTGTTCAGTACATTTGCCAATAAACAGTATTTAGAGGTATGAGGAACAGGGTGTAAAGTTCACTCATCGTCCATAGAAAAGGGAGGGTCCTCCGACCAGACGGGTGTTGTGTCTGGTGGGCAACTGCCCGTCTGGTCGGAGGATCCTCCCTTTTCTATGGAGGATGAGTGAACTTTACACACTGTTCCTCATACCTCTAAACTGGTGACCCTGAATGTGTACCCTTGTGTCATCTATTCAGAACCTGTTGAGGAGGCCCTTAATATTTGCAACACAAAAGTAATGCGCGCAAACTAGAATAGGTCGTATGTTTAAGAACTCTCCCACACTGCAAGACTCAAAAAACTACTCAGTCATTCAAGGATTGCGAATGTTTCGACGACCTCAACATTCAGCATCGTTGCCCACTTGGATATTTTATAAACTATCATTGTAGCATACAATGCAACTCTTTAAACGTTCATTCAAACAAACGCCAATAAAAATCAAACGTTAATTTGGGGCACATCATAGCAAATGAAATAACACAAGCTATTAAAATACAAAGTTGCACTGTAGTCATAAATCTCTGTTTAATAAGATTCACTGGAGCGTACAGGTAAAATTGATTACTTCCATAATTGCATAGTTCATAATCACTGACTAACAAATTATGAGGATATGAGTGTTATCACTCATATCCGCACGAATGCCTTTAACATTTCCCGAGTGTTCCGAACTCCGCAACACTTTTTGACTGCACTTTGAAGCTATCAAACAGGCAGCAGCATGTAGATACCAAGCAGTTTTGTATTTGGATTCCTTCCTTCCTTCCTTGTGATCGGTGCGAGTCCCAATAAATGCTTTTTCTTTCTTTCTTTCATAAAGATTATCTCTCATATTCATTTATTAACTGTTCCAAATTTTACCTACTTACTATTAATATTTTAACTTTGTTTGCTTAGTTGATAATTTTATTGTGCATGCTGTGGTCTCCTATAATAAGTGAAAGAGTACACCTTCTTAATACCTTATGCTGGTCTTTATTTGTGTCTTAAATAAATAAAATAAAATAATTATCATCATTATCCTCCTGACCCTATACCAATTTATTTGGAGTCGTACGTTTTTTCTTTCCATGCATCTCTTAAGGCGCTGACAAGAGGCGAATGATAAAAGTAGGCTTGTCTTAAACAAAAAAATTGCCAAATCAAATATAGTTTGTGGTAGCGGAAAAAATATATATGTTATTCTTGAACATATTTATCAGAACTTGGTTGTTACCAAAACACGCTTAGAAAAAAAATCTCGATACAAATTAACGGTAAACTAACCTATTACTTTGAGTTTCAATCCAAAATATCTGTATTAAATATCAACGTACGGTTGGTATTTAATTAATAACAAGAACCTGTTATTTGTATGCAGAACTTGGTTGTTTTTTATTTTCGATTACTCAACTCATTTTTGAGTAAATAAATAATTACTTCGTATTTTGCAATAAATTACAAGCGTTGTGTGATCGCGCTTCTCTTTCTTTTGTATGCAGTCTGACAGTGACAGCGGTTTACCTGTTGTCAGCGTCTTAACCGTTAGATATTCATAAAACTAATCTGATGAATGGAAAATTGATCCTAAGTCCGGTAAAGCATACTCGTAGCATGGTTAGCTGTCAGAGCCCTCTTTGTCGGAAACTTTGTGGAGCTGCCGGAAGCAGCTGACCATGGTAAAATAAAACAGCCAAGTGCGTGTCGGACCACGCACAATGAAGGGTTCCGTAGTTGGAATGAATTTATCCCAAGAACAAACTTAACATTGTAGTTGAAAAACACGTTCACCCTTATATTCCAACGGCAAAATAATGTAATTATATACCATAGACTTCTTACATGGTTTCCTGAAATCTATAAGATTAGAACCATTCTCTGTAAAAAAAATATCGGAGGCTCAGCAGTTTCAGTGATATGGGGGGAATGGTCAAATTTCATAAATTTTCTTGAATAACTTTAAAACAAATTATTTTAAATTGTAAAAAATATATATATTTGAAATCCTCTTAACAAGTCCTTTCATGTCACACGGTACGGATTTCACATTTTTTTCTAGTTTTTCTCCCAGTAGTGAACCCCATATTCAAAATTAATTTACTTACGTTACACTTTTATGTGTGGGTCACAGAAATTCATATGTGTACCAAATTTCAGCTTAATCGGCCCAGTAGATTCAAAGCAAATCGGCTATGACAGACAGACAGACAGACTTCTTTAAGTTCTTTTTTTTCTTTTATGTTGTGTTGTGTGCCGTTTAGTCTGTGCTAATTAAATGTATTTTCTTTCTTTGTGACAGACAGACAGACACACGAGTGATCTTATAAGGGGTCCGTTTTTCCTTTTGAGGTACGGAACCCTAAAAATGAGTGCGTCAAGAGACTTGCTTCCCTCTTAAAAAAACAAATCAGTTCACTTGAAGGACAAGAAAATAAATAAACATGTTTTTAGGAGTAGATTGTAAGACAATATTTAACTGAACTTAATAAAGTGCTGGTTACAGTTGATTTATTGATTCAATAGACCCAAATACGCAATTGTGTCTACGTGAGCCTTTATTTGAGGTTAGTATAATATTAGTGCATTAATTATATGCTGTCAGCAGATTTTGCTTGCGTAATATTGTATAGCCAACTGAGGAATCTTTTATAAATAAAAATCGATGCTACGAACCTGTTGTTATCAAGGACAGGATAGTGTACACCACGGCTAGCATGCAATGCTCCATACTCATTCCTTTTGCAGAGAAGATACTCTTTCTCGATTTTTATTCAAATCGCACTGTCATAAAGTATCTGTTGCTTGTGCTTCTTCTCCACGTTATCGTTGCTGCCATTCAAAAACCTGAAAATAATAAATGAGTTAAATTAGAATTTGTTACTACTTCCAATCAATGATAAGTTTTATATCATAGTACAAGAAAACAACTCTTTATAAATAACTAGCTGCAACCCGTAGTTCCACCCGCGTAAGTCTCGATCCCGTGAGAATATCGGGACAAAAAGTAGCCTATATGTTAACCCAGGGGTCAGTTACCTCCATACAAAATTTTGAAACATTGGTCCAGCCGTTTGAGCGTGAAGATTTAACAAACACATACTACACACACTCACAAACTTTCGCCTTTATATTTTTGTGTGATACATAATAAGCCTTAATACATAAGAGAATTAACATATTGACTGTACCAGCGGGGCGAGCACGGCCTACTGTGACATGACTTGAATCACACATTTTATCACAGTTTGAGCGATAAAACTGTTTTGTCATAAAATGCTAGTACAAATTGACATGACGTAATTTATCATGTGTTGTCACAAACGTCTTGGCACTCCCGTTCTCGGCCCGCTGCCGCTGGTGCACGCGATACGTCGCTATAGGTAAGTATATGTAGCGTTGCCAGTTGCCAGACGGGCGCAACCCCTATAATGTTCCCACTGCTCGGACAGAGGCCTCGTGTCTGTGAAAGGTAGTGGGCCGTAATCCTCCACGCGGGCCCAGTGCGGGCTGGTAGATGTCACATGTCTTCGTTTTATAAATAATAATAATAAATAAATGCTACAACTATTTGGGTGTAAACAAGTTATGAATTTAGATTGAAAGCCGAATTAGAATATGTGTCGTCACGTTCTCCGTACCAATCTAGATCTCCAGCAAGATTTAAAAAACTTGAGCAGATTCCTGACAGTTTTGATGGAGACTTAACTTCATTAGGTTCAATATCGTTTGACAAAGTTTCGTCATTGTTACTGTAGCGGTGAATTGGCGCACTTGTGTTGTTTTCAAGGTCCTGACACGCTTGTATAAGGCCTTTCGTCTGCTGTTGGATTTCGACCAATGATATTATTTTTTTTGTTAATTCGTAAATTGGCTGTATTTAGTTATTTTACCATATAATCACCCCACTGCTGGGAAACAGGCCACCTCCTCTCTGTGAGAAGGAGTGGGCCGTAATCCACCACGCGGGCCCAGTATGGGTTGGTAGATGTCACATGTCTTAGAATTTTTGGTTCTAGGACCATGCCGGTTTTCTCACGATGTTTTCCTTCACCGTTTTTAGAGCAGATAGCGTTAATTTACCGCCGGTGATTAATGCTCAAGCCTGTATGAGAAGAGACAATAGGTAGGGAAAATAATAGCTGGAATTATTTTTTACCGCAGTTCACTATTAGAACAGTGTTCGTAGTGCTTTGTATCTAATGAGGTTTATCCTTGTTATAGGAAATATTATTTTATATATTCTTATGGTACCGTTACTCAGAGTTTGTTACGCAAATACATCATTTGAAAAGTATACATCATCGACATTATTTACGATAATTTTATGTATATCAACTAGTAGAGCATGTTATATGCATTTACGTAACTAACGTTCATCTAAGATAGCCTATATTTATTTAAATATGTTGTGTTTAGACTAGAATCTAAGCTGTGTATTGCTTTAAGTGGCAAATTCACCATACTAGATATACAGGGTTATTTTTAAAACCTCAATAACCTCTTAAGGGTTCATTGTACTCATCATTATGAACAACTTTTACTATGGGACCAAAACCTGAAGTCGCGAAAAAAAAAACAGCTGTTCCCTACATTTATGTTCCAATAATTCGTTAAAATGTAGGGAACTGCTGATTTTTTTTTCGCGATTTCAGGTTTTGGTCCCATAGTAAAAGTTGTTCATAATGATGAGTACAATGACCCCTTAAGAGGTTAATGACGTTTTAAAAATAACCCTGTATAAGTTCTTTTATGTAATATAATATGTTATTAGTGAATAAGTCGTTGGAGTACCACACAGCACATAAATAAATACACCATAATAATACTTGAACTTACATAACTAGTACCCAATTGGTTAATTTGAACGAGTTTGGCCATGGCAAAGAAAAGCGGTACAAAAGCCGAAAGTGTTTCAACATTCGGCTGACGGTTGCGTATGGGCACTGGTCCAGTGTTCAACCATGAAATAGAATTATCAGAACATTTTGTCTCAGCATTACAGGATTTCACAATTGTTGAACTGCTTTTCTGTTACAATAGATTCGACTTGCAGTGGTTGCGTGTATTTGCAGACAACTATTCTTTACGGTAAGGAGCGGTGGTGGCTCAGTGTTAACGACCGCGACTATCGATTTGTAAGCAGGGACCATTTTGGTTACCTATTGAAAGGGTTTTCGATAGGGGGGTTTTCTCAAGCGGTTAAACAAAAACCCATACGGTGTTTGTAACCATTTTGAACGGCTTAATTTAAGCCATTCAAAATTACCCACACCGTATGGGTTTTTCTAAAATGTTAATCAAAATGGTCCCTGGGTAGAATAGAGATAGAATTGTTCATGCTACGCGTGCTGGGCGGATATCGAAATAATATTTTTTTTTTTTTTTTAATGTTACTGGGTTTCAAGTAGGTATAGAACCCATTGAATGGGTTATCATGTAACCCTTTCACTGGGGTTCAAGTATAAAACCCATTCAATGCGTTATCATGTAACCCTTTCAATGGGTGTCTAGTATAAAACCCTTTCAATGGGTTACATCATGATAAAGGTAACCCATTGAATGGGTTACCCCTTCGAAAGGCTTAACTCTTAACCGGGATGGTACGGTCCCTGGTTGTAGGTCATAGGTTTGAACCCAGACAGGTGCTTTACTTTGGGTAAATTATTTCATCACTACTGCTCTCCAAACGGTGAAGGAAAACATCTTGATGAAACCGGCATGTCCTAGAACCGAAAATTCGAAGACATGTGACATCCACCAACCCGAACTGGGCCCGCGTGGTGGATTACGTTGGTCCTCTCACAGAGAGGAGGCCTGTGTCCCAGCAGTGGGGACATGATAGGTTGATTGTGATGATTCTTCACGGCGGTATACAGCTTGTATCAAAAATGTGTCGTCATATTTAAAAAGGTGTGTGTGGTACAAGACCATCAACCTAAAAAATCTTTGGGACCAACATAGTAATCGCGAAAAAATCATCAACTGTCCCAAACATTTGGGTCGAGTAGATACCTATTGAAGTTTTGTATGATAAATGAATGAATGAATGAAATGCACTGACCCCAGCGTGGTTTGGCCAGACTCGATTGCTCGAATGAACCCAAAGATTCAAACTAGCCCCTGGAGCCTCATGTTTCATGAGACCACAGAGACCATTGCATATCAGAGTAGACCGCGGGGCGCGATAATGGTAGGGAAGACGTGCCCTTGGGATAGGTGGGATTATGAGAGCCTACAGACTGTGCAGCCTTGAGCAAGCATTGGAATAGTAGAGAGACGGGGGTTATTTATCTATGGGAGGGGCACCTCTTAATAGCTTCGCCGCCGCCGACAGGCTGGCTCCGTACCTATTGAAGTTTTGTATGATAAAATGGAGAAACTGATTCAGTTTGATGGTCTGTACCAAACCCTTTAGAATGACCACACATTTATGATGTACACACTGTAGAGATGGATTAAATATAGATGTAAACTACTGAAATTCAATCAACTATGAATAGAAATAACATTCAAAAGTCTAATCGTAATTATTTTAATTTACGATCTAATATTTCATGTTCCTCCTGGCCCTGCAGTCTCTACATAGATAGCGATCGCTTTGCGACCGAATTTGATCGCAAAGTCCTAAAGTGATCTCTAGACGGACAAAATTACTTGATGAGCACGAAAAAATCACAATCTTGTCAAGCATTTTTGACGGTCTAAGGACTGCATTAGGACTTTGCGACCGAATTCGGTCGTAAACCGATCGCTATGTATGTCGAGACTGCAAGCCCTGCCTGCATAGATTTGTAATAAGGCCGCAAGTTTTTAGGCACGGTAACGGTGTACTGAATCCATGGTAGACGGATTCGCGTCGATGTCCCTTCCACCCTGTATATTCTAATTGTTGTGTTTAGTGCTAGGAATGCTAGAATCTTAATTTATTAATTTAGCTATACAAGGTCAAATTAAATTACCTAGCGAAACTCCGCAGATGTAGTGAGTATCGATATCTAAATTCTAAACACAAAAAAAAATAAACTTAAAAAGATTTTGATGATTTTTTTTGGGTCAAAGACCGCGTGTAGTGTTGGTACTAGAAGTATGAGTTGAAAAAAAAAAAAACAGTTTTAATTCATTTTATCGTGTTAAGTTATCATTATCAATAACCATCACGAGTAATCACGGTGTATTCCCGTTCGTCCCACTGACTTCGTCCCCGTAGTGGGACGATCGGGAATTTACAAAAATAATATTAAATTTGTTCCCGATCGTCCCATTCATGATTTTAGGGAGACGAACGGGAATAATTTATTAATTATCTTTTAGGCCTCTTGGTCCCACCAATTAATTTCAGACTGGTTGTTTTCATGGTAAAAAAAAACAAATTTTAAAATAAAAGTCAGTCATTTATTAAGGAATAAAAATCACAGTTAATATCACAGAATCAACTTTACGTACCTAGGTATCAAAATACACATACACTGAAACATTAAAACAAAATAAAATTCTCCATAAAACTAAAAAATATGATTAAAAAAACAGTCAGCTTCTTAAATCAGCTTCTTTTTGAAAAAAGAAAACGTCCTAATTATTACAAAGTCACACAGTTTGCTTATGTAGGTATACAGTGGCACATTTTTGCGTTAAACATCAACATAAGTGAGCAGGACAGTGAACTCGTTAATTTTACACATAAATAGCGTCAATAAACAATAAACTATAACAAAATCATAATAAAAATACCCAAAATATCACAAAATCAAGAAGAAAATAAAACATCATAAAGAGTAACAATAATAAAAAAATTACATGGATTTAAGAAAGTAGTTGAGACCATAAAATAAAAAAAATGATTGAATTTGAATGAAAAAATAAATGATTAATATTTACGTAAGTTTTTCTAGAAAATGTCCTATGGTTATTTCTGAATTTAGAAGTTGCATTTGGCAATTCATAACATATTGGTCTGTCAACATTGAATGTAGCTTACGCCGTTTTGGACTTTGTTTTATTTTCACGCTGTATAAGTTGGAGTCTTGATGTAACACCGAAAGCAATTTTAAAATATTTGTTTTTTTTTGCCTATAGCACTATTTAATTTAAAATGCCACCCTTCGGCAAAGTTATTGGTACGGTGTCGTTTACCAAAACTGCACCACACTTTTACGAAGCCACTGCGACAGCATGTATTGCCGAAACGGCGTAAGCTACATTCAATGTTGACATCAATCATAAGCAAAGTGCTCGATGGTTGTACGTTGATTTAATCTTTGTGTGCAATAATTATTATCGCCTTATTTTTTATTTTATGGTCTCAACTACTTTCTTAAATCCATGTAATTTTTTTATTATTGTTACTCTTTATGATGTTTTATTTTCTTCTTGATTTTGTGATATTTTGGGTATTTTTATTATGATTTTGTTATAGTTTATTGTTTATTGACGCTATTTATGTGTAAAATTAACGAGTTCACTGTCCTGCTCACTTATGTTGATGTTTAACGCAAAAATGTGCCACTGTATACCTACATAAGCAAACTGTGTGACTTTGTAATAATTAGGACGTTTTCTTTTTTCAAAAAGAAGCTGATTTAAGAAGCTGACTGTTTTTTTAATCATATTTTTTAGTTTTATGGAGAATTTTATTTTGTTTTAATGTTTCAGTGTATGTGTATTTTGATACCTAGGTACGTAAAGTTGATTCTGTGATATTAACTGTGATTTTTATTCCTTAATAAATGACTGATTTTTATTTTAAAATTTGTTTTTTTTTTACCATGAAAACAACCAGTCTGAAATTAATTGGTGGGACCAAGAGGCCTAAAAGATAATTAATAAATTATTCCCGTTCGTCCCCCTAAAATTATGAATGGGACGATCGGGAACAAATTTAATATTATTTTTGTAAATTCCCGATCGTCCCACTACGGGGACGAAGTCAGTGGGACGAACGGGAATACACCGTAATCACGACTAAGAAGTTTACACAAAAAAACCGGCCGAAAGCTTGGCCGTTTTTTTTTGTGTAAACTTCACACATACGCACGTCTCGGGCCACGCACAATGAAGGGTTCCGTAGTTGGGATGGATTTATCCCAAAATCAAACTTAACATTGTATCGATATACGCAACGGTCAATTTTCCAACTGCAAATAAAAGTTTGTAATAGCAAAAAAAAATGTGATTAAAACTACAAATTACCAATTTTCGGACAAAAAGTACGATAATTAAACACAACACACGTACAGCACAAGTAAAGGAAAAACCTTTACTTGTGCCAGCTGTGAGACCTTGCTTGTAATCGCAAAAAATATTTATAGTGATAAAACTACAAATTAACAATTTTCGGACTTTTTCCTTTACTTGTAATGTGAGACCTTGCTTCTTGCCAAATTTAATGATTCTAGGTCAACGGGAAGTACGTAAGTATGTTTTGATTTATTTGCGAGTATCAAAATATGTCTCATAAATCTCCGTATTTTTGTATTGCGTTGACTTGATTTTTTTAGAGCTTTAAGGGACCGTAGACCTCCGTATTTGATACGTATTTCAATTTGATACCTCCAAGCGAACTGACAGACAGACGGACAACGAAGTGATCCTATAAGGGTTCCGTTTTTTCCTTTTGAGGTACGGAACCCTAAAAACATATTTTTTTAAACTGATATTTCAAGTGACTACGGAGGCGGCGGTTGATGACCCGAACAAAAAACTCATAAAAATTATTTCTTTTTTTGTTTTATCATGTTTAGAACTTTAGATATCGACACCCGCTAGCTAGCGCGCGCTAGCGAGTTTCGCTAGCTAATTTAATTTGACCCTGTATATAATATACTAGAATAATTAGAGACTTTTTTTTTTAATCGTTGCCCCATACTAGGAATTTCTCCTGTATTGTGGGTGCGTTTACAAACATTTAAAACTCACATACACAAACAGCCAGACCCGGAACAATTACTTGTAGGTCGGTTCGCCAGGTCATACAAATATTTAATTTGTTCCGTGCGAGAATCGAACCCGCGACACGCAGCGCAGCACCCACTGCGCCAATCGTGTCGTCAAAACTCACACATTTAAACCTATTACACGCAACGCAATACACTCTTATTTTATTTTATTTGCAGAATATGTTTTGCCTTTTATATGGTCTGTGTGTAAATAAATTTATTTTCTTTCATTAAAAGTACATTACAAGTGCATAATCTATTCCTTAAGATTACGCTAGATACAATTAAACTAATCTGTCGTATTTTCAAGTATGTTATGTAATTCAACATTTTCGTGTTTATTAAAATGTTGGCTAGCACTTTTCGTTTCACAAGGTGAACAACATTGTCAGGCTGTTGAGCCGTTTAACCAATCACCGGAGTATAAAACTCAAAGTGACACTGGTATTTCAGACCTGTTATCATTACATTTTGGTCTCATACCTGTGATGCACAGAACCATATGTAAGTGATATTTCATAACAAAAGAATTTCAAGATCACGATGCTAACAGAAACAAAAGAAATCATTATATCATCGAAGTAGAGCAAGATACGAGTATAGTATAAAATTCTTAAATAAAAAACCACTTAATTTTTTTTTGTTCGTAATAGCTTCTTTAGGATTTTTTATTGTTATAATAAGTTAAGTAATTAAGCAACGAATTATATTGCAAAACTTTTATTGTTTTTTACAAGCATAATATCTCTTAAAATTCCGGTTTTGGATCGCGTATCTTTCAACATTACACCGCATAACCGTGCACGGGTGTGACCGTTACATCACATTTTTTTATTTTGTCTGTAGCAAGCTAAGGTCATTCAAAATATTGGCGCAAATTCGAATAACTATGATTGTATGATTCTAATGCCCGTTTTCACCGACATCCCCTATACTACCATACTACCACCTACGTATGGGACCTTTAGCTTAAAAGCTCCCCCAAACTAGCCCCTAAATTAAATTTCGTTTCACCATCATTTTTATCACATAACTATGGGACACATAGTTAAGTGACGTTTTGTTTTCGATAATAGTGACTGATTCGTCTTTGAACTTATCGATACTTTGAAACAAGATAGTTTTTTGTGAAATTCAGGATTCAGTTATTAATAAATTATGTTTTGATAGCAATAATAAATATTATGTCATTCATATTTTTAACTAATTTCATATTTTCTTGCATATTTACATTAAGAAACGTCAAGTGGTATCTGTGGTCTTATTTGTATTTGACAGTTCTTTCTTTCCTTTGTGAAGTACTGACGTGAGATTTGATTGTTTGTTTCATTATTTGTTGTGACTTGTGCGTTGTTTGTTATTTTACCAACTTTTTGTGATATTTTAACTGATTTATCGGAGATACTTATAGAATTATTTCTGAAATAAAATAAAAAATGTTAATTATATGGAATTGTAATTATGCGAATACAATAAGAACAGATCCTACCTCACAAGTGTACTTAAGGTTTACATTGTTAGTTAGGTATCGACGTAAGTAGGTATCTTATCTTATCTTATCTTCATTTTTTTAGTTTTTTTATGGGCTACTTAGAAAAGCTTTAATAAGTTAAATACTCACTTATCATCAGGAAATTCTAAGGTGTGTTCAATCTTATCCAATAAATAAAACACTGAAGATTTGCCTAACCTACATCTCCGCAAAAGTCAGTTTCATCAAAACTTTCGAAGTAGGTAGTTTGGTTGTTTCCGATATATTTTTGGTCTACGGCTGTTATTTACATCGAATATAGTAGAAACCGTTCCTAAATCTTCAAGAAATTCAAATAAATCACTATCTATCTTCGTGTCTTAAAAGATCACTTACGTATGTGCCGGTTTATGAGCCCACATTTCGACCACCTAAATGTAGGGGACCTTTTAACGTTTAACTGACCCCTTACTGTTGGTGAAACGGAAACCACCTTCTAACAGCCCCCTAACCCCTCTTAAGGGATCTCTTAAACTTAGGGGATGTCGGTGAAAACGGGCATAAGGCCCGTTTGCGCCACGAATCACTAAATACATTTAACCCTAAACGGATTTAAAACACTGTGCTATTTCATACAATTGTTTGAAGTTGATTGAAGTTGAAGCCGCGGGCAAAACCTAGTGGTTTTGCCCGCGGCTTCGCTCGCGTTAATTTAGAATTTGACAATCAATTCGGGTTGTACACTGCCTGTTGTTTGGCGTTTGGCGGCAAAAAACTCTTAACACACTATTCAAGTTTCTACAGGAAAAGTTTTTATCCACTGCGCAAATTTTGACAAATTAAACTTAAACGAATTTTATTAAACATATATTTTTTATTTTGATACGTCTTAGTACAAAAAACAAAAAATATCGTTAACGAAAGATGTTTATTTTAAAAGTGGTTGTATGGCTACCCGGCGGCGCGCGGCAAAGCGTAACGCGCTAAAGTACCTACCTATCAGGCCTGAAACTGCGTTAAGCGGGCGCCCGCGACGGGCAACCGTCGCGTGTCTACGCGCGTGGACACGCGGGTGGGCTCCGTGGGAACGCGACGGTCCCCGTCGCGGGTACCCGTCGCGGAGACCGGATTATTTTATCAAATCAAATCAAATCAAAAATATTTTTATTTCACATAAGCCTACATGGGCACTTATGAAACGTTAAAAGCTAGGTGCACGGTTCCAATTGGTCGTTTCCTATGGAGAAGAGCCGGCAAGAAACTCCACGGTCACTCTTTAAAAAAAATAAACTTGGCTTTTACAATGTTTTCAAATTACAGTGTAAATAGGTATGAGAGGACAGCATAGGCCCGTCAAAAGTACCAGGTACTTAACAAAATAGAAAATGGTCTACAGATCTACAGTCTATTAACCCTACAACGTCCTCGCATTGATAAAAAAAAACAATATAAAATATTATTAAAATAATAAAAGTTAGAACCTTGTTGAAATATAAATTGTAGGCATAAAATGTCAAATAACAAAAACATTATGTCAGTGAAGTTTGTAAAAAAAGATAAAATTAAATTAAAAAATAACTTCGTAATTTAGGAGCTGTTAATAGACATTTACATAGTTTTGCCGTTAATGAGGTACCAGGGAAGCCACATGTACAGAAGGAATTAATGCCAAACTTCCTTATCTTCAACGTAGTCCTTAATCTTGCTTTTTTGCATGCCTTTTTGATAAGGGCACGTTTAATGTGCGTTTTGAATTTTCCATCACTAAGTTCAGTAACCGATTGTGGCAACTTGTTATAAAAGCGGATACTGTTTACAAGAAATGACTTGCTTGTACTTGAAATTATTTACGCAGTGTCGCTAGTTCAATTTACCTTCAGTCTGTCTGTCTGTCTGTCCGCCTGTCACCAGGTATCTCATGATCCGTGATAGTTAGACAAATGAAATTTTCACACATGATGTGTTTCTGTTGCCGCTATAGCAACACATACTAAAAACCAGAATAAAATTAAAAAATTAAGGAGGCTCCCATACAACAAACGTGATTTTTTTGCTCGTTTTTGCTCTACATATAATATTGAAAACGGCAACAGGTAGACGCTTGAAATATTCACAGGATATTTAGATAAATAATATTCACTTTAGAAATAAATAATTAAATTAAAATAAAACATATAATTAAGGGAGCTCCCATACAATAAAGGTGATTTTTTTTGCCATTTTTATAGATAATGGTACGGAACCCTTCGTGCGCGAGTCCGACTCGCACTTAGCCGGTTTTTCCATATTGAACTCTCAATCTAAGTACATAATCACCTACGATAAAAATGTATTCTCAGAATGCCTCTTTTACATGAATCATGTTACCGGTCCGCTGGCGGACACCGCGCGTGCCCTCGCGACGGGTTCCGTCGCGCGGAGGCGGGCCCCGTTGCATGGGTGCGGGGCGCGCCTCCCCGTGACGGACGCCCGCGCGGGTCCCCGCGACGGAGCACTTTTGTATGAAACCGCGCGGGTGCCCGCTTAACGCAGTTTCAGGCCTCAGCTGTGCGCTCGCTCGATTCGCCGGCGTAGGTATTTACGAGGGTTACAATGTACTGATCGCTAATTTTATCAGGTTCGAACTAGACTTTTTTATGTTTAGACCGTGACCTGAAGTTATTTGCAGAGTAATTCCAAATTTTCCTTCATACTTTAACGGGCTTAGGATGGCTTCTTCGATTTCGATCGCCAGTCGGGGTCTGCCAGACCCTCGTGCATGATTCGGGGTTCTGAACTGTCCGTGATCAAGCAGCCTTTGAGTGGCCGCTAAAATAGTCCTTTCATTAGGGACCGCGGGGTTAAGGATTACATGGGCTCGCATTCGAGGTATGCTCTCCGTCGCATACATTCGGCGAGCTGCTCGCAAACTTTCACCACTCAGTACATACACTCGCACCATCTCGGTTACTGAAGTCCGACATCGTGACCGGTAGGTACAAGCACGACACACGTGCAGCGCGGCGCTTGCACGAGAAAGCAATTAGACGCGACGTCACACGACAGCGCGTGCGATGGATGAGTGAACTGTCGGCCGGCGCGCCCGGCGCGCCCTGCCGCCCCCTACCGCCCCCTGCCGCCCGGGAGCCGTGCAACACCGCCGCTTGCGCCGGCCGCCGCGCGCGCCTTTGATATTATTACGAATAGATTGTGTCCATATTTTGCTGATTTAAAGTAGGATAAAAAAATAAAAAAAAAGTATTGAATAAATAATGGAAATGTGTTCTATTACTGATATTGAACCACCAAAAAAAATTTGCGCACTGGTTAAAAACTTTTCCTGTATAATAATATAATTCAATCATGATTCGAAAGACACGTGGCGCCATCTATTATCATAAGAACGTTATTGTTGTTTTCCTCGGGAACAGTACTTTTTTCGGGATGAAAGGTACCCTATGTCCGTTTCTGTACATCTTTTTCTTTTTTTTTTTTTGGGTGGGAAATTATCAAATAACTCTCCCGCTCTGGGCTGAGCGGGAGGGCGTGTCAGACTTTTACTGACTAAAACCCACCCGTGTTCCTTCCGTTGCCTGTGTGCCAGGGCCACGATATCCCTTTCGGACAAACTAGCAACCCTGGCAGGTTCTGTCAGTAAAAAAAATCTGCTGTTCCCTACATTTGTGTTCACTTAAATCGACAGAATGTATGGAACAGCAGATTTTTATTTCGCGATTTCAAGGTTGGTCCCATTAAAAAAAAAAAACAAAATGATGAGTACAAAATGACCCCTTTTCGGGTTTAGTATAAACAAAAACTAATGTTGTATAGTTAGGATTTGTGGTGCATGTGGACCTAAGTCATAAAAAATCACTGCATTCACACTGAACTGTAAATAATATTAACTTGTTGTAAATTGTTTGATGCTTAATTAATACACACTACCTTCCTATTTATTATTATAAATTTAATTTTAACGTCGTTTTTGTACGCTCATAAACAATTCATGTAAATTTAGTTTCTCAGTAAGTGAATTATTAATAATTCTAAAATGAGGAATAATAATGTTCTTAAACCACATACAGTTAACTACTCGAAACCATATTTATTTAATTAGGTAGGCAGACGTCATTGCTTTGTAATAAAATAGCGAGTAGATAAGTACGTAGAATAAAAACAATTTAAACAAGTTAATTGGATTCAAAAACATGTATTCAATCTATACATAATTTGTATAAATTATTGCGTAGCGTAAATAATTCCTTGAATATTGATTTTAAATGTTATAAAAATATTTGCACAACGCATCCTACGTAGTTTGCTGAAACTTTTTATACGATACCAAAACAAATTGGGGGCTTTTTCGTAACCATTTATTTCAGTATTACAGCATGTATATGTATGGATTTAATTTTAGATATAAGTTTATTGACTATTTGATTAATACTCTGACTATAGGAAAACGCTATTGGGTTGTATTTCCTCGATAGAATAAAATTCCGAAAAGATCTCTAGGTATTTATATTTTTTTTTAATTTCATTGCTTTCAAAATGTGCGTTGAAAACTCTTGCTGAAAATATTTTTATACATAGCTTAATTTATTTTTATTTGGTTAGGCGCTCTTACGTTTTTTAATTTCGGTTCCAGAGCATTGTTGCGCTCTTTTTTTTCGCAGTGGACGTAATTGACTCAATCACTTTCTTATTTCCTATGATTCCCAGAGAGCCCAGTTCGCTATGATTTATTTAATACGTATCACATTAATAGTAGGCTGCTTACTCAATACTCAATCGTTTATAGCATTCCACAATAATTATGTACTTAGGTGTTAACTTAAAAAATTATGAGATTATTATGACCCTGTCGGGCACAGCAAAAAAGTAGAAGAGAGGAAGCATTGAAAACTTATTCGTCTTCTGTACTAAATCTAATGTTGTTAGGGTTTTTTTTTAATATACAACATTAGTTTCTGTTTACCCTAAACCCGAAATTCATTGTACTCATTATTTTGAACAACTTTTTCTTTGGGACCAACCTTGAAATCACGAAAAAAAAATCTGCTGTTCCATACATTTTGTCGATTTAAGTGAACACAAATTAATGTATGGATCAGCTGATTTTTTTTTCGCGATTGCAAGGTTGGTCGCATAGAAAAAGTTGTTCAAAATGATGAGTACAATGACCCCTTTTTGGGTTTAGGGTAAACAAAAACTAATGTCGTATATTAAGTAGTTTACTGTACTTATAAATTTTATTAGATAGTATAGCACTTTTATTATATCGTTATTTGTGGTCAGATGAGATCTAGTGTTGAAATTGTGGCCTATGAATTTTGCACCCACTTGCGATTTAAAACAAGCGCATGCGAAAAAAATATTTCAACATAAGGTCGGATTTAGCAATGCATTTTACTGTACCGTGCCAAAATCATTGTGAATCGGTTATAATTTCATTGCCATTCCAGTGCAACGCAATCATGTTTGTTTTGCAAAATAATGACATTTTACTAATTTACTGCTTCTATACGAGTACCAGCCAAACTTTGGGTTAAAAGGACAATTACTGTACAGTGTACACATAACTAATAATAATGTGCGAAAGTGAGTTTGTTTGTTTGTTACGCTTTCACGCTAAAACGGCGAAACGGATCTAGATGAAATTTGGCACATGGGTAGACCATGACCTGCATTAGGACATAGGAAATTTTTTATCCCGATATTCCCACGGGATCGAGACTTATGTGGATAAAACCGAGGGGCGCAGCTGGTAAATAAATAATTTGCATTCTGGAACTCATTGAGGTAAATTCGTACGATGTCTGACTGATCTTAACGCTACTAAAGTCCGGTCGCAAAACAGAAATAATTTTGTACAATGATCCCTCATTACTTATCTCTATCGCTTGCGCTCAATTGTATTGCAGTCCCACTCGACCATTAGAAGGACGAATTTAAATTACAAAACCGGCCAAGTGCATGTCGGACCACGCACAATAAAGGGTTCCGTAGTTGGGATGAATTTATTCTAAAAACAAACTTAACATTGTAGTTGAAAAACATGCTCTCCCATACATCGTTATACTTTACGGTCAATTCTTCAACTGCAAATTTAAGTTGGTCAACTATTACTCGTTAACTTTTGAAGCCTACTTAGCTGTGATAGATTTTGCTTTTAATTTCGTTATATATACTATTGCCATGAATTTTTTCACATATCCTAAACCAACCATTGAGCTCGCAGGGGTGACACTTGACTCTAACAAAAAATAGCACTTTAAAGCTTAATATTACGCAAACGAATCCCTTAATTGAAAAATGGTTCTGGCGAACCCACAATATTTTTAAACGGCCTATCCAACGATACCCCACACCTATGGAATAGACGAGAATAAAAATTATCATCCCCATGTCACGTGTAAGGGAGGTACCCTAAAAAAATTGTTTTTCATGGTTTTATTTGACGACTTTTTAGGCATGATTAATATGTATACCCATTCCAAATTACAGCTTTCTAGTACTAAGTGTCTCTGAGCTATGCCGGGGACAGACGGACGGACGGAAGGACAGACAGACAGACAGACGGACATGGCGAAACTATAAGGGTTCCTTTTTGACTACGGAACCCTAAAAATGATTAAAGGCTTCTACATACCGGGGCGACTTGTCGCGCGACGCGACGCGACACAAAGGCACCGCTCGTCCCGCGACACGCGGGGCCTTAGTGCCGCGTCACGTCGCGCGACGCGACGCGATACAAAGGCACCGCTCGTTCCGCGACACGCGGGGCCTTTGTGCCGCGTCGCGTCGCGCGACAAGTCGCGCCGGTATGTAGAAGCCTTTAAAATGCGCGACCGCGACGGCGGCAATACAATTGTGCGGTTGTGCGCGAGCGATAGAGATAAGTAATGAGGGGTCATTGTACGAAATTCTTTCTGCTTCGCGACCGGACTTTAGTTACCTATTAGGTTCATGTTATTGGGGATGTGGATGCTCTTAGCCCTGTTACAATAATAAACAAGCCTATTCCAATTAAAGGAAACTCAATTCAGTCTTGCCAAGTTAATACAAGCTCTACATTAAGATGTCAACCGAGATTATAGAGATATCTAGCTCATTATCAAATATGGCAGCCCAAATCTTGATCGGTCTTTCCCTTGACCATGAAGAACATACACACAATACATAAACTCACGCCACGAAGAAGCGGTCCAAAATTAGTTAGCAAGATCCCATGTCAAGCACACTAAATAAAACTTGTATTACACGGTTACGTCCTAACTCCTAACACTAACTAAAGTCGTATTATCAGCATATTCTACTTCGCGACAATTAATTTCAAGTTCATGGAATTTGATTGGATAATAGCTAAACATTTTATTTTCACCGCTGAGTGGCTGACCTTATTGACTTGTAATGTAATACACAATTAGGGTTAAAATTTATTCCGGACTGTTATCGTAAGTATTCTATTAATAGACACACACGTGTAAGTAACTCGCGTGATAGATTATGTACTCCAGAATTTATAAATCGACTGGCTTTTGCCCGCGGGTTCGTTTGCGTGTGGTCGTAAATTATCCCACAGGAGCAAACTGCTGGGATAATAAACGAGCCTGAAAAGGAAGAACATCGTAAGCGACATAAATTAAAATTTACAGGAGAGGTTTTTTATCGATTACTTTATTGATTTTATTTAATTATTTATTGAAAAGTGAAATACCTACATTATGTCGCTTACGATGTTCTTCCTTTTCAGGCTCGATAAGTATCCTATGTCTAACCGTGTGCCAAATTTCATTTAAATTTGTTCAGCCGTTAAGACGTAAAAAGTTAACAAACAGATGACAGACTGAGTTTATACCTACTTTCGCAATTATAACATTAGTATGAATTCCGTTCTCGATGTTTTTTTGTGTGGATACAGCGTCGTGCTTCTCAAGTTCAATTATATTATGTATCTCGCACATTCGAGATGTTATCAATTCTACCAATTAGCACGTTGTCGGTTTTGAAGATGTTGGAAGCTATTATAATTATGAATAAGCCCACTCTCAAGTTTAAAATATCCTGGTTATCAAATGGTTTATACATTTAATTGAATAGAAACTCCTGGTTTACTTCCCGTCAGTCTATTTCCCCAGGAAACGATTGGAATATTTCCGTAACAGAACGCTTTGTCATTCAAATATCAATCGAAAGCTGAACTAATTACAGTGCACTTTAGCTTTGATTGGTACCTGACCTTCATTATTATGAAGGCTAATAAATATTTCATAAAGCCAATAGAACCATAGCTAATAGAACCATAATATTTGATAATGCAATAACAATCGCAGTTATCGAAACGGTCGTTAAAACGAGTAAATTTGGAAATTCCTGGGTTAGCGTTATCTATGCAAATGCAGAATTTGCATAGATAACGCTAACCCAGGAATTTCTTTGGCAGACTGGCTTTGATTATTCCGATTACTGTATGTCAAGGACTATGGAACAGCATCGTGTACTATGTTAATATGGACCAAATATTTAGCTAATGTTACATCAGCGTTTATTATAATTATCCGTTCTAAATGACGAAAACGAACCCAGACGAATTCGTGTTAATGGCAACAACGTGAGAGCTTTTTACTAAATAAACATAATAAGATAGATTCTCCAAGATTAAATGAAGCAATATTAAGACTGGCACTGAATTTAAGAAGTTACACAATATCGAATTATCGTATTCACTTTAAGAAAAACCGGACCGGTCATCGTTGTTTGTAACATAAACTTGTCCTTACCTAAGCTCCTGTAACACTCCAACCAGATTCAAACTTGAATAGATGTTGAATCACAAAGAAACTTGTTCGTTAAGTAATTACTTTGGCAAAGAGAACACGATCATAACAACAAGTGGGAAACATACCGGCAAACCGACCACTAACCACATTTGATTTTATTTGGTTATCGCCTTTAATTCAATACCAATAAAGTGCGTATGTAAATTAATGGGCTGTGGAATTACTGCGTTTCATGTAATCGAAAAAACAATATAAACTATGTAACGTCAGGGAAAGTCAACATTAATTAATCGTCCTACGACGTGTCCATATAATACGTAGATATACAATTCTACACAAACAATTTACCAAGTGATGATTATTTATAATGTAATGGCCCTATATCTTAGTATACTTAAATCTCCGAGGTTATGTTCGATGAATGAGCTATCGTCTTCTGCATAACACTCTGTAACTGGTCTCGTAAGATTTATGTAAGCCGAGCCTTGACCTTCCCTGCATAATCTATGCATGGCCATTATTTACGTTTTCAATTGCTAAGTTTTGCAATACTTGGCATTGACTTTAATTCTTCAATGATATCATTGACTGCCTAAATGCCGTGGTGACCGTAGAACTTAATTTCTAGTTAGGGTTTAATTCCGGAATTCGCAGGGTTACTGATATTTGTTGGACTCTGGACAATCTCACGTCCAAGTAGCGTGAGATTGTATATGTCAATCCAGTTTCCATCAATTTGATTAATAAGAAACTGTTACAAATTGCAGGGGCTCTATTTGTAAACAGAGTAATGCCCGAAAGTGTGACAACCAGTCTTATCAAGGGTATCGTGTTACCCTGGGTTGGGGAGGTCAGATAGGCAGTCGCTCCATGTAAAATAATTGTATTCGAAAAGGCTGGGCAGATGAGAGTAATGTTTACGGACTAACAAACCACTTCATATTACATCGAACTAATGAACACCATCGCTATAAAGACCTAAAACTAGATTTTGTTTACGAGTTTTCAACTTAACAGACCCGGTTTGGTAGACTTCGGAGGCAGTGCAAAATTCGAAAAACATTTTAATTTGCATACGAGCACATATTACTTACTGTTCTATATGTACACATTTACGTAAATTCAACACTTAGGGCAAAGCCTCAAATAAATGTATATTTTAATATAACACACTAGTTTTCACAGCTTCGACTTCGTAATTAAACACGTGTGTTCGTTTATGTTGCGAGGTTGATTAAATAGCTGCACGTGTGCCTCCGTGCAGAGTCGGCGGCTGACTGGCCGGCCCCGCCAAGCCAATGCCAAGACAATAGTGCAGACATTTCTCGCCATCGCCAAGGACTTGTGACATAGAACGTAACGTAGGGCGCTGACTGCGCAGACGCACACCTAATCAGATCTGCGATTGTCGCGCGGTTGCGCCTACCTACGCCGCCGCCGGCGCTTGCTTGTGCAAGAGCAACGGAAAGTATCTCGAAACGTGGTCATCGTATTCTTATAAAACAGCCATTGCATACTGAATGACCCTATGATAACAAGTTTCTTTTTTTGACTTAGTTATTTTAAAACACTTGGCAAAATTGTATTAATAATAAACTAGAACGAGTTATGTAGTTCATTGTTTAAGTGGAACAATCAGCAAACATTCCTTTTATGTAGCTTATAAAATAACCATCACTACAAAATTGCTCATCTTAAATAACTTTAGATCTGGCATTCTCATTTAATACATAACACACATAAAACTAAACCGACGCCGACGCCTTCTTACCAAGCAGAAACTATAGAACGCCACCTGCTACGCTCCTTACATACACTCCCTTTGCTTTGCCAACGTTCATACATCTGGTCATGGACGCACGTTTGTTGCGAGTACTACGCACCTGACGTTTCTGAAGAACATCACCACCCGGTGTTTCCACTCACCTCTGCTTTGTAAATACTAAATATACCTTTTGTTAGTCGCCTTTCATTCATCCTCTCAGCTTGAAAAAACCATTTAAGCATACTCGTTTACTTTTTTTTTCTAACATCTCATCTTTTTCTTTTCTTCATTTAATACATACAGTCATAAAAAAATACGTGTGCTTTAGACCACACGACTGAAGTAAAACAGAAGTGTATAAACAGCCAGTGTGAATTTAAAAAAATACTTATTAAGCGGGACAGCCCGCGGCGGTGACGCGGTGTGTTCCATGTTTAAAATTTAAACAACTTCCGTTCGCCTCGCTCGAACAGTTTCCGTAACGCTCTCGTCACGCATTCACCAGCTTACTCCCCAAGTCAAGCGTGCGTAAAGAAGTTGTACTTCATTCTTCTTCGTAATACCTACTAATCGACCAATCAACTGCGTTTTAAACTCGTTGCGTACAGTGTGACATTTTAATAAACGTGTCTGCAAGTCTGTATCGCAAATAAAAACGTGATTTTTGGCCAATTCATAGTTAATTGTTAACGACATTGAGTCCAGCAACGTGTCAAAAGAACGGACAAATCAACGAAGCTTAGCATACCGAACACAATAATAAAGTCAGATAAATGTAAATTAATCAAACGCAGTTACGCTAACGGAGCAACGTGCGTGCTGACACGACACGTCATAAGATCATTACACCAAGCGCTATCATCCGGCCGACATCGACAAACGACCAATTGTATCGTCCCTGACACTGCTCTACGTCACTATATCATCATGATATACAGCCCCACTTCACCCACTGCTGGGCATAGCCTTCGTTTTTCTTGTGCATACGTTCCTGTGCCAGCCGTTTCCAGGGTCATCTAGCGATGGCAACAATGTCATCCGCCCATCTCCCCGCCGGACGACCGACACCTCGTCTTCCAGTCCTTGGACACCACTCGATCACGGCCTTACTCCATCTCTCAGCACTGCGCCTTTCCAGGTGACTATATACATCACAAAGGAGAGGGCAGAAGAGAATTCTCAGGACAACGACGGCTCTAAAATTCAATTTCGGTCTTCGTTCGTCATCATTAGAAAGCAAACTGCAACTAAAGGAACTTTGTAAGCGATGCCCGTAATCCAATTTTATCTCTTGATCAATTAATGAGACGATCGATTAGTTTTTAATTAAAGACCCTCTGATTGTTAGGAATTCCGCACACGATCCAAAGACATCTGCTTGCTCTACATTGTACGTATTATCTACGTAAACAATGAATTCATAGAATTACTAAAATAAATGGAAATTCTTCTTACAGTTGGTCCCTATTTCACTGCATTCCATCTTTCGTCACACTGATAACATTCCAGATAATTTCATTGACGTCCTCCACTACCTCCAGAGTTCTTGTCAATTAATTTGAACTGTGCTAAGAAATTTTATTGCAATTTATTTTTTTGTTTTTATTTAAGGTAGAGGTTCCTGAAACCCGTTAGCTTAGTCTCAGACAGGTAGAAACTCTCGTTTTATAGACATGAAATTGTAATTAAAAACGTCTTTTCATGGGTTGCCATTTCAATTTTCATAAACCGTACTTATCGTAAAAGGGATGCCAGTCTATATTATGTATATCTCGTAATAGTTTTTGAGTAATTGTACACGAGTGTAAGTAATTGTTTTATAGGTGTGTGTACTGCAAAGGTTGAGGTATTTCCGATGACGTCATCGATCGTAAAGATACGAGGGCGGGTCAATAAGTCCGTGACTTTTTGAATTTCTGACGTCTTTACTGAAACAGCAACACTGCTCCTGTCAACAGGCATCTGTCAGTTGACTCCTGTCAAAATTTAAACTTGCTGCGTCAGTTAGTTTGTGTTTGACAGCTATTTTTATCAGAATACTCACTAATTTGAGGAGAAAATGGAAAAAAGTGAATTTCGTGTGCTTATTAAGCATTATTTCTTGCGAAAAAAAACCATTACCGAGACCAAGGCTAAGCTTGATAAATACTATGGGGACTCTGCACCATCGATTTCAATGGTAAAAAAGTGGTTTACTGAATTTCGTTGTGGCCGTACAAGCACTGAAGATGCCGAACGTCCTGGACGCCCAGTTGAGGTCTCTACACCCGAAACAATCGAAAAAATTCACGATATGGTGTTGGCCGACCGAAGATTGAAAGTGCGAGAGATTGTGGAAGCCGTAGGGATCTCGCATGGCTCAGTGGTTTCAATTTTGAATGATCACTTGGGCATGAGAAAGCTTTCCGCAAGATGGGTGCCGCGTTTGCTCACAGTCGACCACAAACGCAATCGTGTAACAACTTCACAGGAAGGTTTGGTGTTGTTTAATCGCAATATGGAGGAGTTTTTGCGCCGTTTTGTAACCGTGGACGAAACATGGATCCATCACAACACACCAGAGACCAAACAACAGTCAAAACAGTGGGTTTCTAAGGGTGAATCGGCGCCGAAGAAGGCCAAGGTGGGTTTGTCAGCCAATAAAGTTATGGCGACTGTTTTTTGGGATGCACGCGGGATAATCCACATTGACTACCTTCAAAAGGGAAGAACAATCAATGGGGAATATTATGCCAACTTATTGGACCGATTCAATGACGATTTGAAAAAAAACCGACCTCATTTGGCCAAGAAAAAAGTTCTTTTCCACCAAGACAATGCAAGGGTGCACACATGTGCAGTTGCCATGGCAAAAATTCATGAATTGGGCTATGAATTGCTCCCTCATCCACCCTATTCTCCAGATTTGGCTCCGAGCGACTACTTCTTGTTCCCAAACCTGAAGAAATGGCTTGGTGGAAAAAGATTTGACTCCAATGATGAAGTCATCTCGCAAACAAAGGCCTATTTTGAGGACCTCGACAAATCATTTTTTTTGGAAGGGATAAAAAAATTGGAGAAGCGTTGGACAAAGTGTATAGAGCTCAAGGGAGACTACGTTGAAAAATAAAAATATTTTTTATCAAAAAATCTGTGTTTTATTCCAAAAGTCACGGACTTATTGACCCGCCCTCGTATAATCCCACGTTCACTACCTGATGCAGACGCGTCTTGAATTTAATAAAAATATTTGGCGATTAGTTTTTACCATTTTCAAAATTATAACATCAACTAAAAGCATTTAAAGTAGTTATTACTAATATTAATGTAAATGACTGTTACTGAAATAATAAATTAATTTACCTTCAAATATGTTATAAAATCTAAATTCCAATAATAAATATTAAATAATATACTTTATTCTTTGATAACCTTTTTGATTTGTGAATGAAAGTAGTCACTAAAACTTCTTTATGTTCTTAATTTTTGAATTAAGTAAAATTAATTTTAATCGGTAAATTCGAAATCAGTTTCTTTAACCCCGTCTTCTTTTTAAGTCGTCATTAATTAATTATCTATGTGGGTTAAAATAACAAGACGAGGAGAGATGTTTTGGCCTTTGCCAGTAATTACTTCTTATCAAACTAAAAAAACATTTAAAATCAACAAAAATTTTACTTCCACATTTACTTACTACATAAATGCAACAACTGATATTTTCTTATTCCAGTTGTTGTTCCTTTTCCCGACTACGTTGGGGTCAGCTTCCAGTCTAACCAGATACAGCTGAATACCATTATTTTACATGGAGAGAGAATCAAAGATCCACGAATGATAGCCGGGACCAACGGCTTAACGTACTCCGAAGCACGGAGGAGTCTCGGTATGTAAAGATGGTCACCCATTCACGGACCACCCCCGGCAAGCGTAGCTTGACCTGATGGATCTATTCGTCTGGCTTTTTTTTAGTACCTCGTGGCTGTTAATAACGACTTAGATACCAGGTTCTAAAAAAATATATATTCATCTATACAAATAAATAAAATTGAAGGTTATGTTTGTAATGTCATAATAACCACTTTTTACTACACTCCATTTGAAATAAGATTAGACATTATTAAATAAACTTGTTTACAGTCCGTTCTTTTGAGTTCTATTCCTTAGGCATAAGGATGGCATTCAAAGCAAAAACGTAGTTACAATACTAACTGTTTATTACAGCTGCCATTTGTCATGCCACCAACGCAATAGAAGTCAAAATCGGTTGAACGGACTGTAAAAAAGGTTTATTTAAATGTCTAATCTTATTTCAAACGAGTATAAATGCTTATGAAAGAAAGTATCTATATACGATACTTTTTATAAAAAAATGTCTAACTGTTTGTTCCGGCTAATCTCTGAAACGGCTGGACCGATTATGACTGGACATTCACTGGCAGATAGCTTTTTTTTTTATGGTGGGAAATTATCAAATAACTTCTCCCGCTCTGGGCGGAGCGGGAGGGCGTGTCAGACTTTTACTGACTAAAACCCACCCGTATTCCTTCATTTGCCTGTGTGCCAGGGCTACGATATCCCTTTCGGACAAACTCGCAACCCTGGCAGGCATTGGCCCTAACGGACCCCGTCAGTTGCAGCTGACAACTCTTTGAGGCAGATAGCTGATGTTATAAGTGGTAACTTACTTTTATTTTAGAAAAAGCCACAAGCCGCGGGAAGCAGCTAGTTACTGATAAAACTATTTAAAATAATCATAATTATGTCTAGTCACCATAACCATCATCATTATTAGTACTGAAGTGTTACAGTATTTACAAATATAGCATTCTGATTCTGACACATATATCGACGGCCAAATTATTCTCAGGCAATGCTCTCCAAAACACAAGTCGACTTGAAGGCATGAGAGGTCCCAATTTCATAATAATATCGGATTTTCTTTGCTCACTAATACCTCGTGCTGTGGTTTTAGGAATAGGATCAGGCATACGACTTTTTTCGTATTTCATTTTTAAAAACTGAAATGCAGTATAATCATTTTCTCGGAATGATTTCTATAAATATAAATTTGAAGACCCTCGCCTAATTTGAATATCTACGGTTTCATGAAAGTAAACGGTGTAGTTTTTAGACGGTGTGCAGATGAACAGTCCTCGTTGTCATAAAAATCTCCGACTGCCATTACGTCAACGTGTGTTGTGAAAATCATCAAAATCATAAATTGTTGGGTTACTTGCTTGTTCTACTGGTTGATGAAAGGTATCGGCTGAAATGAAGCTGAATCCCTGTCAGGGTTGGCGAGTTTGTCCAAAAGGGATATCGTGGCCCTGGCACACAGGCAAATGAAGGAACACGGGTGAGTTTTAGTCAGTAAAAGTCTGAAACGCCCGCCCTCCCGCTCCGCCCAGAGCGGGAAAAGTTATTTGATAATTTCCCACCCAAAAAAAAAAAGGCAATTGCATATAATATTTGCTATTAATTACATACGCTAAAAAGCTTAACACTGACCAACATTTATTTTGTGAAGCGCATATTATCAGTCCAGATCGTTATGTTTTCAACATCGCGGTCGTTCGTCGTTTCGTCGTCGTTCGTCTTTTTTATGCTTGAGAAACTGGTAAAAAGTGCTAGTAATGTCTTTTTTTCTGCGCCCAGATACAGCCTCTGGGTTAGCTTAAACCCAGTAAAGCAATGATTACTGTGGTTAAAAGCTATGTATTTTTGAAATAAATATTAAAACTGCAGACATCTTAAGCCCAGTAACTAAGATTAACAGTAATTATAAGTTAATTAAGTAAGTTTGGTTAAGTATAACTTTAAATCAATTTGAAATAAAACACAGTATTTAAAAAGCCATGAATAGCCAAGAAAAACAAATTTATGAAAATACATTAACTGTTACAACACAGTAAATACACACACGTACATTTATATCTGTAACTTTTATGGTGTACATAATAAAGAGTATTCTATTCTATTCTAAATACTGCTGTGTTCAAACCTAAAAAATATAATGCACAATGTTTTTTTTATTAAAAATGTCTTGAATTTTAGCAATCTATCGTATCTCCATAACGGTGGTAGTTACAGACAAATCGAAAATTTTCTCAGATAGCGCTCGGTCTCGTTATTATAAAGAACCAAAACAAGTACATACACAGTAACTGAAGTTACTGTGTTTTCATTTACGAGGGCAGAGTTGACTGAGTTAGGCGAGATAGGCGGAGTTGATCTGTTCATTTTATTTATTAACATTAAAAAAAACAATGGCCCTAAAATAAAGCCTTGCAGTACTCCAAATATAACATTTATGACATAATAGTTATTATCCATTCAAAATATGGATTTAGCCAGATTCCAGTACAGCAGAAAGTAAACAAGCATAAACAAAGGACCATAAAATTATATTATAATATGTCGCAAAATTCGATTCTCGAGTTCTTGTTCGTTAGATGAATAATCCACTTTGGCAAAAACGTTGAACAAATTTTGTACTTGTAATAAGGCAAAGGTTTGGGTTGTCATATTTTTGTTAACTTAATTGAATATTTGTTAGTTATATGGAATATATACCTTGATTAAATGTCTTCGAGCATGATTAATCCTCATTATTTTAAAAATTTTGGTACGTCCCGGTAGGCAGTTTCACATTAACATAATAACCACTTTACTAGCGTGAGAAAATCAGCAATGAATACTTTTTTTTTTCATTCATAAACACAATGGAGCTATTTTTGTGTCTAATGTTATTCATCGCGACATTTTTGTGAACCATTTCGGTGCTACATGGATAATGACAAATTGTTACGAAATCTTCCTACGCTAACAAAGTTAAATACCTCGTCCTGATATGATGACAGAGTACTCGACGCGCTCTTTATAACGAGCACATGAAACGCAAAAAACAAGACGTCGAAAATATACTTTATCAGAATATTGTCCTTCTCCGGCGGGATCTTATGGCGGCATGGAGAGTGCGATTGTCGCAACCCAGCGCTGGGCACGCGGCGATAAGTCCCCTCTTTGAGGAGTGGCTAGAGAGGCGCCACGGCGTCCTCACCTTCCGCCTGACGCAGGTCCTCACCGGACATGGTTGTTTCGGGAGGTTCCTGTTCAGGATAAAGCGGGAGGAAACGCCCGGGTGTCACTACTGTGTGGATCGCCCGGAGGACACGGTGGAACATACGGTGGAGGTCTGCCCAGCTTGGGCGGAGCACCGCCGTGTCCTCACGGAGGCGATCGGTGGCGGCGATCTCTCGCGTCCGGCCCTGGTGCAGGCCATGGTTCGGAGCGAGAGTGCATGGGAGGCCGTCACCTCCTTCTGCGAATTAGTAATGCTTGCGAAGGAGGAGGCGGAACGCGTGAGGGAGAGGCAAGGTTCGCGCCCTCGCGCCCCTAGTCGCCGCAGGAGACGCCCCGGGCGTCGGGAGTCGCAAGCCGATTTCCGGCCACCGTAGGCGTGGACCTGCGGACGGTGAGCGATGGGTAGCTCACCATCCGATAACGACCAGGCCCGAGTCGACGGCGCGTCGTATTCCACGCGCGCCTCAAAGAGTTGTCAGCACCAACTGACGGGGTCCGCTAGGGCCAATGCCTGCCAGGGTTGCGAGTTTGTCCGAAAGGGATATCGTGGCCCTGGCACACAGGCAAATGAAGAAATACGGGTGGGTTTTAGTCAGTAAAAGTCTGACACGCCCTCCCGCTCCGCCCAGAGCGGGAGAAGTTATTTGATAATTTCCCACCCAAAAAAAAAAAAGAAAGAATATTGTCCTTGGAGTTTCTTGCCTGTTCTTCTCCATAGAGATCTACGTTTTGGAATTGGCAAATAGCTTCAACTTTCTGACTAACTGACCGACTCTTTGACAATTCACAAGTGCCTGTAATAGGTTTAATTGAAATAAATGTTTTGAGGTTGAGTGTATTTCCTACATCATTTCTAAGCATTGCAACCTTTCCATATTATATTGCCGTGATAAAACTATTGTTTATCGGACTATTTACTGACTACTTACTTTTACCTTTTTTTTACTTTTTTTATCTTTATTTAAAAAATAAATAAAAATCTTTATTGCAGACCAAAGGGTCCATAAAAACACAATAAAAGACAAACAAATAGTATACAGTTATATAATACAAAAAAAAAATACAATTTAATGACATATTTTAAATAGTATTATAATTAAATGTAAGTAGTACATAAGTATTTACTGTACTGGACTTGAATGACAGTTATAAACCCAAAGAACTTTGCGGAGCCAAGAGGACTCGGAAGTTCTTTTGATGGCATGGATAGAGTTAAAACATATCGCACTCTTCATGCATGACACTGCAGCATATGCAGCCCATAGTAAATGTTGTTTATATTCACAATCATTAGGTTTTCAGTACGCCACAGTCATTACGGAATCGAATGTTCTACTATGTTACAAATTGGCACAGCATTATGTAACCGTGAAAGTGTATTGTAATTCATCAAGTAATATTAACGCGTGTATATGTGCCACGCATCACTAGCAAGGTACACTCGCTGTATTTTAATTCAGTTCCTCGGCATGTGAAGGTTGGTTCAGATTCTTATTTGTTGGAAGGTGAAGGCCAGACAGTGAGCGGACGAAGGATTTAGTACGCAGGTGTTCAGTCGTATCGGTCAATTACTTTTCTGATTTGCATGTGATATTACAGTAATTATACTACTAGGCCCGTTATTTAAATGTCGAACGCAAACGACTTATTTTTGTTAAGATGATTAAACCCTTAAACCGCAAGAGTAAACAAATATAACGGTCATGCTAAAGATAAAATAAAATAACATTAGAATTACTCTTTTCTCGGAATTGGTGTTACCTACTGTAACAGGAAGATACTTACTTTAAAACAATGTTTTCCGTTCTGACTTATTAGTATTACATATAAACATTGATGTATTAAATAGGAAGATATGGTACGCGCTCCTCAATGTGGACCGCATAAATTAGGGGAAAGAACACAATCGACCTACATTACTCTCGGATTGCGGGGAATACCCGAATCGTAGTTTGTTTCCGAGTTGTTATGGGTACGTAACAGTGACAATTATTGCTATCTCGTTCCCACTATAGCCCGCGTAATATGTCTTTCGGTTGTCGAGCACATAACGCACGACATCGGGTCCATTTAATATTTACGTGATGTTTGAGAGTGGCCTATCTTCCTTATTTAATACATCAATGCGTATAACAGATCGAATTGAATCACAGTTGATGTATAAACTCTTAGTCATGAAATCATGGTCGGTTACAGTCCACAAAAATATTAATTACTAGCTGCGCCCCGCGGTTTCACACACGTAAGTCTCGATCCCGTGGGAATATCGGAATAAAAGTATCTTATGTACTAACCCAGGCCATGGTCTACCCATGTGCCAAATCCGTTCAGCCGGTCGAACTCACTTTCGCATTTATAATATTAGTTAGGATTTCTGTGGTTTTAGTCCCAGACTAATAGAAAGGATGAAGAGCGAGTAGGTACAGTACCCTGGCGTAAATAGATACATACAATAGGACCTATACCGTCTTATTACAAAACAAGATTTATATTTTGACATGGCTTAAACCATGGAGCCAGTTTTTGTAATAAGAACGTAACTGTGATTGAAATACCGTTCTTTATACAAAACTGAAAACTTAGTTCGCTACTAAGTTGTCAGTTTTGTGTTTAGGTACTTTACCATAGTTGGAATAAAGTTCGAAATTCAATAATGGCTCCATGTTTTAAACCTGGGTCTGAAGATAAACCTAGTTTTGTAATAAGGGCGTTAGAGTTTTCAGCTTTGTAGTGAGTCGGCTCTGTAACTCATACCTGTGTGACAGTCCCTTATAAAGTTAGATATAATGATGTCATATATTTATGCCATACATATTTATATATTTTCGTTGTAAGCGTCGTGATGGCCCAGTGGTTAAAGCTCGCCTCACAGGCACGAGGTTTTAGTATTTGCAAGTACCAAAGTGTCGTTTTCATAATCATATGTACTTTCTAATGATATCTTAGACATCACTGACATAGGTGAAAGGAAACGTCTTGAGGAAACCTGGACTTATATTAGTTAATATAAGTGCAATCGCCGACCCGACTTGAGCAAGCGTGGTGACCAACGCTTGTGCCTTTTCTGTATTAGAAGAGTTTCTTTTCCCTACAGTAGGACGATAATCAGTGATCGGAAAAGGTGAGCTACTCGTAATACCTAAAATTCGAAAAAGAACAAAGACAAAGTGACTTCCTTACGACAACATTTTTTTTCGGAATATTTATTATTGTGAACGGGTACGATACGGGATGACACACGGGGGGTTACATTTCTGTATTTTTTGTCTAGGACGCACCGTTTTCGAGATATTTGAACTTTATTGAAATTCAAAGAAACAGCCGTGTGGTATAAGCAAAATATTACAGAAATTCAACCCCCCTATGTCACCCCCGTGCAAGCACCATGCTAACATGAATTTAAGTTAAAAAAAAAAACGAACATTAATATACAAATTATAAACATTCCGAAAAAAAAAAATGATGTAAGGAAGTCTCCACTTTTTTTGACTTTGTTCTTAGAACTTTAGGTTGTATTAGCTCTACTATTCCGATCACTGACGATAATACCACGGTTGCTGGTATTATTATTTATTAAAACTGTACGTGTGAATCACTAAGCGTCTTCGCTCATCCTCGGCCCACTGTCTTAGTGGCCCGACCGCAGCTTACAAATCAGTAATGAATGATGACAATTTGTTTAGATGCTTCCGCTACGTGATTATTTTCCTTACATTGTTACTTAACAACCGCTTAAAGATTCTTGTTTATAGATCGATATTGTGTTGTGATCGTTCGATGTTTAACAGTTTACAAGTTAGAAAGGGGGAAATGTATCCAGTGTTTTCTTTGCTAAACGTCTATTAGCCTATTAGATTATTGAGAAGATAGATATTATCAATCCAGTATGTACAACCCCTGAGCTATTTCGGGAAGTCTTTTCAGATCATTCGGTACGCTTCCGTACAGAATCGATCATCAATCATTGTAATCGTAGGAGTCCTTCAAAGGCTGTTCAAAAATCCAAAAGCCGAAAAAAATAGACATGCAAAAATTTTCATGTGTCACTGTTTCATTATAATTTTCTACATTACGTTAGCTAACCTCTTGCCAGGATAATATGGCAACTGTCTTGACATCTTTCTTGACTCGGTTGTTGGCAAAATATATCACCTTTCACAATATCATGCCAGCACTTGGGTGAGGTTTAAGTAAATACCAGCAATTGTTTGTCATAAGTATTTATTTATTTTATTTTTAGGGAAACTTACAGCTAAACAGATACATTTAGTAATAGTTCATAGAAGAAAATAGCCAATTACAAGTTTCCACTTATAGTCTATGATCATTGGAACAAAGAAGATTGATAGTAGACTTTGTAAAACACAAAACAGAAAAAAAAAAACTATTTCCGCTCGAAGAAGCTATTAGATAAGATTCTCTTCAACTGAGTAACACTAGTATTGAAAATGTCGATGTCAGCTTCCTGACAGGTTGCATTGTACATACGACTCGCTCTCATCATGTACGAGTTCCGTCTGTACGTAGTGGCTACCACTGGGGTGTGCAATAAATGAGGTCTACGCAAGAACACAGACGGCACTCGCAGTCCGATTTTGTGCAACAATATTGTATTGTATTCAGTTTAATCATAGTGCCTTCGTGGAATATGACTACTTGCACTGCTATAACTAGGAATGACTAACGTAGTCAATAATGTAACTTTACTATAATAATTAAAAGTAACCAGGGCTAAAAACTTTCTCACTAAGACAATAATTCGCCACTAAGATATGCTGAATATTTAATTTTCTTTTGTTACATGATGTTCCATAGCTACGAGTTTAGTCCTGCTGGGGAGTTTGTGACGTCACTTCTTCCCAGCTAAAGCACTAGGATGTTGTCAAGGGCGGGCGTTTTTGAGAGACTGTCTTATGTAATTTCGATGTTCTGATTCCCAGCTTAATAACTTTTGATTTATTTATAACTTACTCCTTTTCCTTTCTTTGTTACAGTTAACAGACATAGTAAACGCAATGTCGACGCGCGGCGAGCTGCCCCTAGAGCTAGCGCTCCGAGGGCGAAGCTCCTCGATAGCCACGACGCTACTGCAGCACTGTGCAGACGCAGATGCAAGGGGACCGCGCGGCAGGACCCTGTTACACCGAGCTGTAGATTCCAGGGACGCCTTCTCTGCCAAGTTTCTCGTCGATAATGGCGCTGATCCCAATTTGACCACCAAGTTAGTTAATGATTTTTTTAAATCTGTAAATTGGTTTTAACAATCACTTTTACACGTCAAAAAAATACAACCTGTCCCAGAATTAATGCACAACCTTCTAAGGGGTCATTGTACTCATCATTATAAACAACTTTTATTATGGGACCAACAATGAAATCGCGAAAAAAAAATCAATGTTCGAATAACTCGTCAAAATGTAGGGAACAGCAGATTTTTTCTTCGCGATTTCAGTGTTTGTCCCATACTAAAAGTTGTTCGTAATGATGAGTACAATGACCCCTTAAGAGGTTGTGCGTTAATTCTGGGACATGTTGTATATTTTAAAACGAGATGAGGTCGACGTTTCCTATCAGACCACACTGATAAAAACATCGAAACAAACTCAAAGGTCACAGTCTCTTTTAAGTCCAAATATAATCTTGGTCGATCTGACCAAGATTGTGAGTACCATGCAAATTAGTGTCTGAGATTGCCTTTTAGATAGTTGATGTACCTATCTGCAATTTATTGATTTTCAATAGTTAAAGTGGCAACTTTTTATAAATTAGGTTGGCAGAACAAGAAGTTAGCAAAGGTGCTGGCATGATGTAACGTTACAATTTCAAGTTTTTTTTATTTGTCTTACCATTAAAGCTAAAGTTGACTATACCTTAATGCATAAAGGGATAATGAATAAACTATTTTGAGGCGTCGTCGTTACTCGATCGGAAATGCATCCGAGTTTATGACAGCTACATTACACTCACTGCATTTAAATTACCTGATTGCTGATATCATATAATATGATTTCATCCTACGTTCCATCTAGAGAGGAGGGTGACACGGCGCTGCATCTGATAGCGTCGCTCACGCCCAGTTCCTGTGACGAAGATACCATGGAACAGATGGCAGAGATCGCAGACGTCATGGTCCAAAAGAGTGCTGATATTAACCGTCAGAATAGAAAGGGATTGTAAGTATTATAACTAAGTATTCCAGAATTTCTTTTTCCGTATCGTTCCAGAAAGTCAAGTCAAATCATTAATATTTCAAGTCACCCATTAAAAGACGCTTTTGAATGTCAAAATTCACAAGAAAATAGAATTGGTTCTACTTGCCTCTTCCAAAAGCTAGTTTTGTATGGAGAAGAATTGGCAACAAACTCCATAGTTACAGTTTGCAGCATATTTTGCTTCAGTCTTTAAATCTGTCAAGAAGTATTTTAGGCACGTTCATTTGTTTTTGTAGTAGGCGCCAGTACAGTTCTTCCGCATGCAACATGCGTATACCAATTACGCGCATATTTAGCGAACTTGTCGTGGTCCTTAAGTAATGCTTGTCCGTATTTAACTTTATTTTATGGCCCTTCAATCCGAATCAGTCAAACCCAAATGACAGCATATCTGTTCTATTATTTAACCCTTTACTCTTTAGAATCAATCAACGACAAAAGTCGATGAAAACTTCTAATTTTTAACCGACTTCCAAAAAGGAGGAGGTTATAAATGTTCGGCTGTAGTTTTTTTTTAATGTTTTGTCACCGATTGTTCCGTCACTTTGTGGACCGATTTTGAATTTATTTTTGCTGTTTGAAAGGGTATGCTTCCGAGGTGGCCCCATTGTCACCAAGTCTGAATCTAAGGAGGGGATCCCATGAGAATCGAGGGAAATCCTCAAATTTTATATGCACACTTATAGCGATTTTGGTATTATTTATAGGAGCTCATGCATTTGCATTCGGAAAGCACCATTTGGTGAAGTGGTACTGATGATGAAGACCACAAATGGCCACCGGAACTACTTAATAATAAGTATTCCACGGTTGCGATTCAATTAGACACTTTAATATGGTTGCTAAGCAATTTATGCTCGTCACGATGCGTATGGTGAAGTCACCATCAGTTCCAGTTCTCCTGGTTCTTACCAGGAGAACTCCTCAAGAATTAACGCCCCTGCATCGGGAAAATCAATATATTGTAAAAGATGATCAGCAGTTGACATTAGGCTATTGTTACTTAGATTACAAACTCACCCACTAAAAAGTAAGAAACAAAAAAAAACTTTTTACTAAAAAAAAACAACCGAGTTAAAAAAAAAAACACTTAAAACTGAAATTCTCATCATTCATCTCACTCATGAAATTCACATCTCAATCATTTTTTTGTGGGTTTGTTTGTAATTTATCTAAGTAACAATAGCCTAATGTCAACTGCTGATCACCTTTTTAAATATATTGCTTTTCCCGATGTAGGGGCGTTTATTGTTAAGGAGTTCTTTTTAAGTTTTTTTTATTAAATCCTAATTATTGAGCTACATATTTTATTAAAATAGGAACAGTACAATTAAAAGAATATTAAGTCTTAAAGCTATCATAATATGAAATATTGAAATACAATGTATTCTAATTAAAAAATTAATGACTTCTTTGTAGCACACCTCTCCACCAAGCAGTAATAGCGAGAAACCAAAGGATATTTGACCTACTCCTCAAACAGCCAACATTAGACACGAACCTACGGACCCTGACAGACGAACACCCGCCCCTGTACTACGCATTAGTCGACGATAGACGAGCATCGATATCATCCAGCGAGACTTTAGTCATGAACGGGTCCAACCCCTTCGATACACCGGTGACGAACAAAAACGCCTTTACCGAAGACCCAGTGGAAGGCAAAACTGAGAATGTTGTCGAAAGAGGATTCGCTGCTAAGCTGTTAGAGAAGGGATGTCAAGCGAATCCATTGTATTCGGGAGCTGGAGACAGTTTGCTGCATACTTTGGCGCAGGGATGGTTTGAGGTAAGACGGCATTTCCTGTGTAAATAATTCTAGCCTTTAGATATGATTCATTTAAGCTCCCTGGTGATATCTACTTCCAGCACTTAACACAATTACTTTGAAAACGGTGCAATACGTTTTGTTCTTCCACATGTATAGTCCAGGAATATTAGGGGTTTCACCTCGGAATGAGATATAGTCAGCTATAAACTTGTATAAACCTTTATTTTCACACCCTAAAACTTGTCTCAAAACCTACTTATCGTAGGGTGTCCGCGACTACAGATATTCCAAGGTCAAAGGTCATAAAATCGTTTTTTTACACATTTATTGTAAATATCTCGTTTCCTGTTATGCTGTTTGTATTCATTATTAATATTGTAGTGGATTCAATTCTCTACAACTTTTGTTTATAAGTACATTTTTTTTTTATCTTGAACCATTTTAGAGATTAAGGGCAGATCGCGAGATTCTTGTTTGCGAGCAAACAAGAATCTCGCGATCTGCGAAATTTGATGTGAAATTTTGTTTAGAAAAATGAAAAGCTGACATTGCCGTAAGGACATACAACTGACATTATCAATGTACCTATTACTAATAAATGTACCCACTTGAGAAGTGCGCATATTTCCCTATATATTCCCTAGGTTAAAAATGTTAAAATTCATCAATGTGGTATATGGAACACTGCATCACAGCCGCGGGACGTCCCGCTATAGGTATTTTTAATAAATTCACACTAGCTGTTTATACACTCACAAAACCGCAGCGTTTTTTTTATTAATTTTAATCGATCTTTTTTTTTTTTTAATTTTCGTAGTCGGCTAAGCTACGAAAATTTTTCCATAATTAAAAAAATAACCTAACCTAACCAAATATGTTCTATTTTTGAAATTCATTCCTGCCCTAGAGAGGGGAGCAATTACTATAAGTCTTTGCCGCCCAAGGGTGGGGACAGCGTCTTCCACCCGCTACTCGGATCAAACAAACACTACTTTAAGAGTATGAGAAATGAAAAATAAACATTCACAATAATTAAAATAATATAATACTTTAACAAGTAAATATTAATTTCATTGTATATTAGATGGTTTCTGCATACTCCTTATTATTAAATTTCATGGTGATATTATACTTAATCTTTGATATATTTGCAAGGAATCAGCGGTGTTCCTGGTCTCTCACCTGAACGGCGAACTGAACCACACCAACGAGGCCGGCATGAGTGCGTTACACGCGGCCTGTGCCAACGGACTCGCGCGACTGACTGCGGCATTGTTAGAACATGGAGCCAGGCCTAACTTGCAGACTGCTTATGGAGAACAGGAGGATACTGTTTATAGGTGAGAATAAATTCTATTGCGCTAACTCCACGTGGAACTTAGCTATTGGAGTAGCTAAAATGATCCCGTTATGCCGTTGACATTATAGCTTATTGATCTTATTCCGCCATCTAAACGTATTTTTCTTCTTGTGTGATGGAATTTTGTCAAACCCGGAACTTACCTGAACACTTTTTAGGGTCCCGTACCTCAAATGGAAAAAAAGAACCCTTATAGGATCACTCGTGCGTCTGTCATAGCCAATTTGCTCCGAATCTACTGGGCCGATTAAGTTGAAACTTAGTACACATATGAATTTCTGTGACCCAAACATGGACGTGTAACATTAACAAATTAATTGAATATGCGTCTTTTGAGGGAAATTAGAAATTTTTAAAAAGTTTTGCATACGGTACCGTGTGACATATCAAATGAAAGGGCTTGTTGTATCAATTTTAGATATTTTTTTGAATAATTTTTAAATAAATACTTTTAACGTTATTTAAGAAAATAGATGAAAATTTAACTCTTATCTCCGAAACATAAGAACTGAAAATTTTGAAAAAAATACAGTTTACTTTGATAGATACTTACGTAGACTACAGGAAAACCTATAAGAAGTCTATGGTCTTAAAATAACATGGTAAATCACTAAATATTTCTAAATATCAGTTGGAATGTATGAAGGAACATGTCTTTCAACTACAATGTTAAGTTTGTTTTTGGGATAAATTCATCGCAACTACGGAACCATTCATTGTGCGTGGTCCGACATGCACTTGGCCGGTTTTTTTTAAGAAGGTACATTGTGCACATGTCTTACTATTTAATGCAAAATCATGTCGACAGACAAACACCCCTGCACTTGGCAGTACTCAACAACCATGAAGGTGCATTGCTGGCCATCATAGAACACAAGAAGCTCATAGACAAAGGCGACATGGCGGCTTCAGATCGCAGTAACACCAGTCTTACACCCAACCTTAACTTGAAGAACTCGGACGGAGATACGCCCGTCAGTCTTGCGCTCACTGAAGGTATGTGTTTGTGCGGCTGGGCTATAATCATTACCTAAACCAGTGGGCTAATTGCGTAACACACTATCAGTAGGAATCGGTTTCAATTTGACAGTTCAACAACATTCATTGCGTTATGTATGTTGAGCAGACAAATTTTTCTAACATATTAAGAATCCGATTCCGATTCAAACCGTGTTACGCAATTAGGGAACAGGTCTAGGATAGGTAGGATAGAAAACCAGCGTCAGGCACTAGTTGTCTGGCATTTTTGCTGAACTGGGCCTTTTTGGTGCAGCCGTGAGGCACACTTTTTTGCTAAGTTTTTTCAACGCACTTTTACACTTTTTACTTTTTATCTTTCTATTCTTTAAATGACTCGTTCAATCATTTTGATGCATGTAGTACTCGTTTAGTAGATACCACAGATAATATAATACTACGTAGTAGATACCACAGATAATATAATACTACGTAGTAGATACCGACATTATATTTGAGTTATGCTAATAAAATGAGTAGGTATCTCAAATGCGTCAAACCCCTTCAAATCATATAAAAAGCTCAAAACATAAAAAAACAAGAGAATTTCCATTCCGTCTTTAAGTAAAAAAAAATCTTTGTGTATTTTTTTTCGTGCTTGAGTTGTGTAAAGGCCATTTATCATATTTTTGCAAAATGCAATCGGTCGTCAACCCATTTGAAAATTTCTAATTTAAGTCAAGTCGCTAGCATATCAAATTATCACAAACTGTCAAATTTTCGCATTCATTTTGAACTTACCTTCAACATTTTAAGGTTTAAAATCATTTGGAGAAATTTTAAGCTGATTTGCTGGCGACTGTACCTCAGTAAGATATTATGAAAAATTTACAAAATATCGGAGTAACTTTCACCAAAACTTTCAAAAACATAATCTTATTAGCCGACTGCGCCACAGCAAAGACAGGGTTATGTTTTTACGTGAACTTTCGCCTGTAACAGATCATTGTCATAGATTTATTACTACACAGGTCACAAGAACCTGGTGGCACCGCTGATCGAAGGCGGGGCGGACCCTAACATACGAAATGGCAAGGGCTTCACGTTAGTACATCAGGCTATAGTGGAAGAGGACTCGAGGACAGCCATATACCTGCTAGACCACGGAGCGGATATGAACGCACTGTGAGTACATGCATTTCTTAATAATTAATGTGTTGGATTTTGTACGAAAATTATCGTATTTGTACGATTATTTGTTATAAAGTACGATATAATATCCTTATTCTATATGGATTTCTGAAACGGGGCAGTAATGATAGGTACCTTAAGCGTTATAGCTACAGGAAGGCGTCCTTAATAGGTAAAACGGGCTGGTGTCCGCAACTCCACGTCAATATGCGCGTTTTTGCGTACGGGTGGAAAAATCGATTATTCGATCCACCCCAGCTCCTCAAGGAACGCCAGCAACGGGTTACCGAAGTACTTTGCCCTGTATGTGGCTTCCACTGGGCAGTATAGTAGCAGATGCGTTGCTTTCCTCCATGCAGGCCCTGCACAGCGGACTGTCTGACTCCTATGACAAAGAGGTGTTTATTAAATGACCCGTGGCCAGTTATAGCTGCTGTCATTGTACGCAGCTGTTGCTTAGTTAGTCGGAGAACCTGTTTCGTGAGGCGGCCATCAATTGTAGGGACTGTAGGGAGTGCTTCCTTGGCCTACCTGCACTCATCTTGGTCCGACCATAGTTTGTGAGAAGGCATCCTTGTCACAAACCCTTGAGGTTGTCTGTAAAAGATCGCTTTTAGCGATAAGACCGCCCATTGTGTCACCCTATGTAAAATTTAAACATTTATATCTGTAACTTTTATGGTGTACATAATAAAGAGTATTCTATTCTATCCTTTGAAAATTGTCCATAACTTTTGAGTAATTGCTAACTGCGTTCACAGATTTTGGAAAAATGGCAAGTACAGTCAGCTAGAAAAACGTCCTATCTCACATTTTATTTTTGTGATGCCAATAAAATATTTTCGGTATCAGCACTCCCCAATACCATGAAAATGACGCCTGACCGAACTGCACCTGTCGAGAAATTTTATTTTTCTTGCCTCCATATTGCAGCTCCAAAAATAATTTGCAACATCGCTGTTTTATTTAACTTTGCAAACCAACCCCTGTTGTTAAAACGATTCGTAATTTCAATTTGAAAGTCCATAATACTTTTGTCCTGAACTTCAATATGGTAGTTCGGGACATAGCAGTGTCTACTTGCCCTTTGACCTGTTCTTGCGCAGATACGACGCACGGTTTACGTGTTTGTGATAAAGTTATTTGTTTGTTTCAAAAGTAGTTATTTTTCCACTCGGCAATCAGCATTTTGTTTTTATTTTGATTGTTTGTTTGTTGTCATTTGCCAGTGTCGCAACACCACAGAGTATTACGCAGTTTAAATTGTCTTTGGTCCCTGGCCCTGAGATCTAGCAATGGACAAGATTGTCGAACTTTTTTATTGTTTGATTACGGGGCTTTTGGCTACTTTGTTTGTGTGCAATTTGTGTTGTTTCATTGTAATGTGCGTTTTGTTTGTGCAGAATAAATATTTTTTCTTTCTTTCTTTTCTTTCTTCTTCTTTCTTTGAAAATACGTAAGATTTCTCTGCGAAAAAGCACACATCGGTATTATTGTCAAAGTCGACTCTTAACCACAGTGTAACTACTTAATAAGTTACAGTGGTTCAATGGGAGCGTTTTAAAAGGGTAGTAGAGGGGGTAAGTGGGCAAGTGGGCGGAGCTTATGTACCTAACTGTCATATTGCAGTTCAAGACATGAACAGGTATTGAGAAGCGAAAAAAAAAAATACATTTAAAAGGTTCCTGTCAAATGTATGAGCGATTAACCACAGTAAGTAGTTACGCTGTGTTATAAACCGTCTATTGTGTCAAACAGAACGGAGGCAGGCGAGACTCCGCTACAGCTGGCCATCCACTGCCGGCTGGGCCTGGTGGTGGAGGCGCTGTGCGTGCGCGGCGTGGACATGAGCCGTCTGGACGCGCACGGCGTGCCGCCGCTCTGGGCCGCGCTCGATTCCGCGCAGGAGGAAGTCGCTAGCGTATGTACAGCTGCACTTCGTACGGCCGCAAAAATACTTACAGATTTTAATTTAGATAGAAATCAGTGGGAGCAGCGTAGAAAGGCAAAAATAATAAATAACAAACACTTTCAAAATGTTTTCTGACATATTTCAACCACACCATTCAGAGCAGACCTAACAAATAGGTACATTTCACGAAAATTGCAGTTGTGTTCTTGTAGTTTGCGACATCATTTTGGTCTACCATTAATCATGTCAATGCTCTCACAATCGTGACCGTCCAGATGCTATCCTTGACATTAATAACGTTCACAATATTTTGCATTCGTCCATTTTTTATACGAGGCAGGTAGCATCTAAAATAACATTCCTTTTCTGAAAAGATAACTGTGTTTTTTGTTTATACGTGTATTGAATTTTTACCGCCTTATTACAAAACAAGATTTATATTTTGACATGGCTTAAACCATGGAGTCAGTTTTTGTAATAAGAACGTAACAGTGATTGAAATACCGTTCTTTATACAAAACTGAAAACTTAGTTCGGTATTAAGTTGTCAGTTTTGTGTTTAGGAACTGTAGCATAGTCGGAATAAAGTTCGAAATTCAATAATGGCTCCATGTTTTAAACCTGGGTCTGAAGATAAACCTTGTTTTGTAATAAGGGGGTTCATGTTTTAGATTTTGGTCAGAAACGGCGCTGATGCAGATTGTTGGGGCACAGGACCAGATGGATGTTTACAAACGTTATTACACAAGTAAGATTTAAAAAAATTATTAATCTAATTTGATTTTTTTTTGTGCTAATAAATAACACACTATAGGCCTTCTGTAGACCTATATTTTTTTTGCAGCATAGTGTTCTACGAGTCTACAAGTTTTATTTTATTTTTGAGCTACTAATTTTAGTGGACCTGTACAGTCAGTACACCTATTTGTCAGTAATCGTGCAGCTCAACTCAGAACTTAAGGAGCTCAACGATGCGACGAACTGTACCTAAGAAAGGACACTTGGATAGGTCGCATAAATGAATCAAACTGCCAGCAGACCATGATTAAAATTTTAAAACTAACTGAGAAAAACTTGAGTCGTCACGGGACGACTGGCAGATGTGAAACATCGTACTACACCAAGCCTGGCTCACTCCGCAGTTTAGGTATAAAGCTACAATACAAGTACGTGCGGCGGCCGGTCCGGACCGGTCAATCAGTGGGTTGCCGCGCGCCGCGCTGCTTAGTTCGCACGCGTAATACGAGTAGGTACTTTATTCTCGCGCTTCCGAGTTCTCGTGTTACAAAAGTAAACAAAAAAAAAATTCTATAGCGTTTGGTTGTTTAAATAATGACACTGATCGAAGCCTGACGTTTCACATACTACCGAAGGATATTGAAAAGTGAGATTTTTTATAAACAATAGGTAGGCAATAAGCTTATTGCATTTATATCTAGGTACTTTTGGGCCTTTAGGTGACTCAGAAGATCATTAAGTACACTAAAAATGTATCCTGTTTATTTGATTAGAAGTTCGTTTGATTTTGTCATAAATATAGTAAGTATCTGCGTCCGCCGCCGACGCGCGCCGCGCCGCTTGTTTAGGCAGGTATGAAATGATATTTATCAACTTGTGATGTTGTCGTAGGTATGCTGGTGGCGCAGCACGACGAACGTCTGTAGGTAGTGAGGCGTCAGTCGTACGATATGACGAAATGATAAAGATTCCTAGTCGATTACCCAATAATAACATTTCTATTTCTATATCGTAATTTGTATTCTTTTTAGGAATAACAAAATTTTATTTCCTTTAATTGCGAAAATAATAATCAATATTTGTAATGTTTGTAAGAATAATTTAATAAATATAATACAAAGTCTCTATTCATTTATATTATACTATAAATGTGTTCTTATTTCATTCAACACACCTATTATTCATTTACCTATTTCAGACTTATCGTCTTTCACTCGCTCCATACCACTAGAGCGGCTGTTTTGTGGTCGGCTTGTCATTGATTCGCTTCACTCCGTTCGTTGTAGCCGCTACAGTACAGTACAAAAAATATAAGTCGCAACCCTAATAAGTACGCAGTGGCGTCGAGAACGGCCACGATTGAAACGGTTAAACTAAAAGAAGCGCTCTCGCGTAGTAACACGGTTTATTTTTGCATGAATGCTTTGCGGGAAATGGGCTGTAGGCTATTATCGCTGTAGGTAAATATAACAGGAGCGAGCTAGACTGTGCTTTATGTGTACGCGGCTAGAGTTTTTATCTATTTAATCGACTACAGAGAGCCTTCTGTACGAAGTACTATTACTTATTCTGTGACTACACTCACATTTACACACTACTACATATAGTGTGTATGTGTGGCCGATCGCCACGCGGCATGCGTCGCCCCGCCAGCAATTAGTTTTACGTGCGCCTACAGATGTTTCACATAAAAAAATAAGAGATTTTTTTTTCTTTTTGAGTTATGTCTGGTATGAAATGAAAACTAAGACTAAAAATGTCCAGTGACGTCACAGTATTTTACAGGCGACTTGAGGCGACACTAATAATTACGTGATCTATAGTTCCATATGACTCTTTAGGATAAAAAAATATTATAAAATGAAACTCTTCATTCCATCAGAGCAATAGACGAGAACAAGGAATCCCTGGCGATGTTCCTGATTCGCTCGGGCTGCGACGTGGAGTCTGCGCGGCGCCTGGGCGCGAACGGCGAGGGCGCCGACGTGGCCAACGAGAAGCACTCGCCGCTGCATCTGTGCTGCACTTGGGGCCTCACTGACGTCATACAGGTACTCGTTATCTATTTATATAAAGGGTTACCAACTACATACATACACAGCATTAACCCACAATGTTTGTTATAATTATAGATCGCACCAAAATTATAGGAAACGGCACTATTAATTAGCGTACATTATACAAACGTGTCACTGCCACTGTTACTTTAGTATAATTTACGGGGAATGCCGAATGTTCCTAAAACGTTCGGACCATCCCCCATCTTGAACTCATTTTAGGCATCAGCACCCCTGAGAATTATAAAAGGACATACATACATACATAAACTCACGCCTTCTTCCCATGGGGGTAGGCAGAAACTATAGAACGCCACTTGATACGCTCCTTACATACTCCTTTTGCTTCGCCTACGTTCATACATCTGGTCATACACCCACGCCGGTTGCGAGTACTACGCACATGACCTTTCTGAAGAACATCACCAATTTGGTCACTATATGTCCTCCTAGGGCGTCCCCTGCCGGCGTTTCCACTCACCTCTGCTTTATAAATACCTTTTGTTAGTCGCCTTTCACTCATCCTCTCCACATGACCAAACTTATAAAAGGACATCAATAGTTAAAACAGATTTTTGCATGACCGCCATTTTTTTTTACTCGCGGTTTTTTATTTCTCTTTTTTTGGCATCGATTTCCCTAAAAAGTACTAGAGAATAGCGAATGTAAACTCGTTTAACTTTAGCCTCACATGTAAAGAAAAATAAGTAGACTACAATAGAATAGAATACTCTTTATTATGTAGGTACACCATCAAAGTTACAGATATAAATGTTTAAATTTTACATAGGGTGACACAATGGGCGGTTTTATCGCTAAAAGCGATCATTAGTAGGACTTATAACAAACAAAATCTGATTGAGAATTAATAGTTAATATCTTTTCCCGAGAAAATGCAATAAGCTGGTCTTGAACATCAGAATTAATAAAAGTGAACGCTGACTATTACTCCTTTTTCAATAGACTCTACTAGAACACGGCGCCAACATAAACTCGAAAGACGCAGAAGGCAAGACCCCTCTGCACATAGCAATAGAGAACCAACACGCGGGCATTATCTCGCTGCTACTGTCGCAACCGGGCATCGAACTGTCGGCCAGAGATAATAGAGGCGTGTCACCCTTCGCGGCTGCACTTACTGCGAGGAATAATAAGGCAGCGCAGGCTATATTGGAGAAGAATCCGTCGGCTGCTGAACAGGTTAGTGTTTTTCCAGTAGCTATTATTAAAAGTCTTCTGTATTCTTCATATGACTCGGCAGAAATCCATAATCAAGTTGAGTTTTTACCATCTTTTCTGTGTGAGAAATTTCGTGAAAAGGGACGGAATTTTGTAACAGGAAGTGTCAGTTTGAGCATGGAATAAGTTAGTACTTTTTCCATGTTTCTACCTGTCAATGCATGCCATAATTGTAAATTATTTCATTGTTGTCTATCGCGCTTGTATAACATATTCCCTGTAAATTGAGAGGTTGTTGCTCTCGTGATACAGGAATTCCTAGTACAAGAACCAGGGCTACACAGATGTTTGTAGAAGTGTAAATAAAGAATTATTATGTTTAAATAGCATGGAATTAGTAAGTACTTTATAAAAGCATGTAATTAGTATTACCAAGGTGAGGTTTCAGATGTTCCGTTTGGTGCCGGACGTAAAGAATAGCACCATCCCATTTCTTCCCGTGGGTGTCGTAAAAGGCGACTAAGTGACTTACTAGAGAATGGGCAGCAGCGTTCTCTATGCATTTTTTAAACCATACTGCGATCGCCAACCCGCCTGCCAAGCGTGGCGATTATGGCAAATCCCCCCTTTTTGTGGAGGCTTATGTCCAGCAGTGGACGTCTTTCGGCTGATATGATGATGATGATGATGATGTCAGATGTTACACATCATACGCGACTACTTTAATTTTAATTTGTTTATGATCTGCTTCACCTCCGGATAAGTTTGGGTTAACGTAACTAGCAATTTTTTTTTTTAAATACTGTAAAAAAAAAGCAATTGCCTGCGCACTACGCACTTATTCGGGCACTGTGAGCCAGGCTGTTAGTTCCGAAAATATTTCAGTATTTGGGTTAGATTAAGAAGTCATGGGTTACTTTTTGAAAAGATGAACTTGGACTTCCAGGTTGGAAGTCCGTTTTTGCTTTACCAAGAAACTTCGTTGACTTTCAATCTCTGTTCTTGTTGAATGTTAAATGAAAGACCCTGCGATACAGTTGTATACTGATATATTTCAACCCAAAAGACACGAGAGAACAATATTTTTAATATTCTAAATTATAGCTTTCAACGTAACTAAACCACATAATCCACATATCTTTAGAACACAGACAAGAAAGCTTATATCAAACGACCATAGGTAATAAATACATTTTTCTTGTGTTGTCATCAGCAGTTCTACAAAGAAATAGTTATAAAAAATTCTAATTTGTATGTATCATCAACAGGTTGACAAAAAAGGCCGCAACTTCCTCCATGTTGCGATACAAACCTGCGACGTTGAAAGCGTGATGTTCTTACTATCCGTCGAGGTGGACGTTAACTCGCGCGTTCAAGACGCTTCACTAGCGCCACCTTTACACCTGGCGGCGGCTGCAGGACATGAGGTGTTGCTGAGGAGTTTGTTACTAGCCGGAGCCAGGCCCAATGACAGGGACGCACACAAGTATGTACCTTATTCTCTAAGATATAGAGTCGTAATTGAAGTGAGCTCTCTCTAAGATATGGTGGACGGAAAGTTACGCGAACAAGACGCGTCACTAACGCCACCGTTACACCTGGCGGCCGCAGCGGGACATGAAGTGTTATTTTGATGTTTTTAATAAGCAGATTATTATTATAATCAGGGACCGCACAACCCCGGTTAAGAGTTAAGCCTGTCGAAGGGGTAATCCATTCAATGGGTTACCTTTATCACGATGTAAACCATTGAAAGGGTTTTATGCTAGAAACCCATTGAAAAGGTAACATGAAAAAACATAATATTAAGTTATATCGATATGCACCCAGCATGCGTAGCATCACCAATTCTATCTCTATTCTACCCAAGGACCATTTTGGTTACCATATTAGAAAAACCCTATCGAAAACCCTTTCAATTTTTTTATATTTCAAAAAGTTGTAATGGGTTTCGTTTAGCCTCTTCCTTCCGTGTGTACGTATTGTGTGAAAAATGTTTTCACGTTGTGTTTTTTTAATTCAGTTTATTTCTCTGCGTAAAGCCTTCACTCCTCCACACATTTTCTCTTGCCCCTAGACGCACCGCGCTCCACGTGGCGGCGGGCGCGGGCCACGAGCCCATCGTGAGCGCGCTGGTGTCGGGCGGCGCGGAGTACGGCGCCGTGGACGCGGCGGGCGACAACGCGCTGCACGTGGCGGCGCGCGAGGGCCACGCGCCCGCCGCGCGCGCGCTGCTCGCCGACACCGACATAGACGCCGCCGCTACCAACCTTAAAGGTAACTACTACGGTACAAGGATCTTTTCGGCCGTGGCCAAAATGGGAACTAAACGCCGTCATCTATATTTTCATTACATTTCACGAAAAAAAAACTTGTCTTCCAACAGCGGCCTCATGTCTACGTAATTAGAGATGGGTTGTTATTATAACTGGTTAAACAAGATATCTGGTACACAAAAACAACAGATCCAAATATCTGTTATTCATGTCTACGTAATTAGAGATGGGTTGTAATTGTAACTGGTTAAACAAGATATCTGGTACACAAAAACAACAGATACAAATATCTGTTATTTAATAGCCCGTTATTTTTGTACGGACGATAATGCTCACTGGTAACAGGTCACGTGACCTAATTGAAGAGTCACTTTTTCGAAAATGTTTGTTTTTGTAAGACCACCAACTGTATTTTAGCGATAATAAATACTAAATGCTTCTCTTTTTAGCGTAGTTTAACCGCATTAGTAAGAGTGAGAAGTAAACATATTTCGAAGTAAATTAAATAATAGGTGTTTCTCTTTTTAGCAAGGTTCATTCTTTAATGAGAAATAGATTAAATTTAATAACCTTGCTATATTCCTTCGTTTCTGTGAGTGTGTATGTAAGTAACAGACGCGAGACGCGGTAACAGTCTTTTAAATTATCTGTTACTGAAAGTTACAGTTGTAATTTATATTGGTAAGAACAACTGTTATTTGTTCTTTTTTAATATCTGTTATTTCTATCTGTTACAATAAATACGCCTCACCCCAAACGTTATTCGAGCGCCAAAACGTTACATGTGAATGAAGGTGATACATGTGAATGAAGGTGATTTTTTTCGTCACCAGTCTCGTTGGTTCCCAACGACTAAAATGTAGTTTGATCCACTAGCTGGAGATTAAATGATATAAAATATATATTCAATGCTGTACGGCGTAATAGAGCGGCCTCGTTGCTAAACAGACTCCGTGGCAGCCCCAACAGCATTCTACGCGCTATAGCCGGGAGACATGACAGCCCGCTGGTGAGGTTGCTTGTCGACTGTACACTGTCTGTGTTATTAGTTAAGTACTAACATAGGTTAAGACTAATTGTTACTAACCCAATGGATCTTTGTTATCTGCAATAAATTAATTATATATATATATAATATTATTTTACTTTCAGGTAGAAATCCACTGCACGAACTGTGTTGGTGTAAAAAGGACAACGCGGCGACGATTTGCGAAATATTCCTCGAGTTTATGCCTGACTACCCGATCAATAGGACTGACTTGCAGGTACGGTATTTACATTCATTTGCACCACATATCACTAAACACGTTTAAGACCAGGCACAACAAATTTCCACGCAAGCTCCGCCCCCATGCTCCCCGCCACTCCGTTATATGCTAAACGCTAATACATCAGTAATAAAGTTGAATATCGCGTGCGCTCTTTGATAGTATTCGAGCACAAAACTAAATAGCGTATGTCTCAATTCTTATTTCGTATAAAACTAATGATTAAACTAGAGAAAAAATATCTTGTGGCTGGATAATAAACTATATTTTCTTGCTGTGAATATTTATTTTAGACATACAAGCCGAACGATCTTGTTTTTATTTTTAATTATCTTTAATAAAGACGTGATTTTCGAATAAAAAATGTATCGAGCGAAAATATTGCAATTACGTAACATGGAAAGAAAAACATCCAATATATCATGTACTAAAGTTGCATTTTGATTGTAAGTGTGACTGTTTCAGAATATTAATGCAAATTAACAAAAAAATAGGGAGCCTCCTCTTAAGGCTAAACTTATTTTAAACATCGTTCCATTTCTGTCAATCATTTGAAGATGACAGAGTGAAATAATGGTCTTTTAAATACGTTTAGTGCTAAATGTATTGTTTTACTCTCCCCCCCCCCCCCTTTTGGGCGAGGCCTAAGTCCAGCAGTGGAAGTCTTTCGGTTGGAATGATGTATTGTTTTAGTGATTCGTGGTGCAACCGGACCTTGCTCTAGTCTCTGATTCCGATCTATTTATTGTATATTTTTTGTTACCTTTACATATTTGACTTTTTTTGTAGGGTAACACTCCGCTCCTACTAGCATACATGAACGGTCAGGGCGCAATGTGCCGCGTACTAGTGAAGGCTGGCGCGTGTCTCGCTCAAGAAAATAAGGACGGAATATCTATATTCAATTATCAAGTAAGTAACTATAAAGAATCTAGGGGTTAGTTTTACTAGCTCCAATTCCCGTTAAATTACTGGTCAGATACATTCATCCAAAGTATGATCAATGTTTTGAGGATGGCTATTCGGACATAATGAAACAAGCCCAGTCTAAGGACTATAGTCCGCGCGCAAGTTCTAGTCACCGCCTGAGGTAGTGGTGAGACGAGGGGAGGCCCCATTGACAAGATTGCCAGACTGAGTAATGGCCGCCAAAGACGTTCAAGTAATTTGATCAAACAGGCTGGTACAAACAGTTTGATCAAATTGTTCAAGCGACCACACACCTTCACGCAGGCTTGAAGCGGTGTCAGTTCAGTACCGAAGCGGGCGAAGAGTTGTTTTGCGTCTTTAAAAATGGCTACAGACGACGCTTTCGCAATAGTTGGTTTAGTATTGGCTTTTAAAGCCCACAAAAGGACATAAAATCGTACTGTATGGTGTAAAAAGTGGCACATGAAAAGAGACGAATATTCGCTTATAAACTTGTTAAATGAATTGAAATTTAATAGAAATTTGCTCCTAAAGACTGGCATACTTATTTGCGGATGAATGAGGAAACATATTTAAAGCTTCTGTCTACATTATGCAATGCAACACGTCCGCATAGGAACACTTCCGCAGGAACAACTGAACTCGCTCGCAAACACGCTCAAATTTTTTATCAAACAGTTTGATCAAATGAAAATACGAAAATTCATATTTCTTCATGCCATTTGATTACTCATTAAATATGATCAAATTTTGCTACAGACATTCATGCCAATTTGATGAAACTGTTTGAACCAGCTTGTTTGATCAAATTACTTGAACGTCTATGGCGGCCATTAGCTTCTCCATTGTCTACCTCCCCCGTCTTAACGCTCTCATACCTTGGGCGGTGACTAGCACTTGCGCGCGGACTGGGCTTGTTTCATTATGTCCGAATAGCCACTACTCTTTGTTCCGTGTGGTGCCAGACGTAAAGAAGAATAGCACCTCGTCGTCAACCCGGCTGTCGCTGAAAACCAGCGCTGGTGCTCTGTCTCGCTTATGGTCGCAGCATTGTGAATATTCTTTTTGTATTTGTGTTCTTTCTTAGCATCATGTTTACCGCAAATAAACGTATTTTATTTCTTTTCTTTTTTACCTCTGGATAAGTCTCAGTTTAGTTTTATATACCAGATACAGTCCCCGGCACAGAAGTTGGCAAGAGTAGTTAGATGCGCAGAAGGGACTCTTTGGTGGTCAAGCGGGACGCGGGGAATGAGGGAGCAGCGTCCCGAGCACGCGATTGGTGCGTCAGTCGACACTCGCCTCCCGCACCTCGACCTGCGTTCGGTTCGCTCCCGATTACACTTGCGTGCACTAAAATTAATTATTAATTATATTATTATTGTTGTTGTTGAGTTTTTGTTAAATTTTTGATACGAATTGTTGTTACTATTTTAAATTAAGATTATTTTACAAGTGTATTTTTGCGGCAGCTACTAATGAAGCTTGTTGACCTTTAGTTCTCGTTAACATTGTTTTTTGAAAGGCCACAATAACTAAAAATATGTTATTATATATATATATTTATTTATAACACCTAATAAACTTCACGACTTCCTCTCTTTTCATTAACTTTCTTCTAAACAACCACGTTTAAAATAAATGATGGCAATAACCATAGAATAATGACAAACGGCGATTGTACTTTCACTATTCTGTTCGTTTTCTAATTAACCACCCACCTGACACCATTAAGTAATTATTTTACGCTGAATGATACACGTTCAAAGAAAGGGCAATATAATCATTCGAATAAGCTTGTGAATCGTCTTCCGAAAATGAAATTATTGACACTGAGATGTTCTTATACAGGTTGCAACGAAACAATTACTGCATCGTCTGCTAGATGTCCTGCCTGCGGAGGCGCCGTGGGCGGAGTCCGATCTGTGCCAGGAGTGCGGCACCAAGTTCACGCTCACCATGAGGAAACACCACTGGTATACTCATATTTATTTATACAAAATAATCAATTTTTCTTTCTGATGCAACCCTTTATGACTACACCCGTATCGCTTTAGCGTGGCAATAACGGTCATTGCCCTTTCTCTAATATCTCTTCGTAGGAACCCAAACAATAAACTATGTATGGTTTTTTGTTATTGGAACATGTTGAATATCAAGATAGATATTGATGCAGAACGTTAACGGACTTTGATTCAGTTTTTTTAAATAACGACCGCTATTGTCACGCTAAAGCGATTCGGGTATAGGCAATGATATTATATTAAACAGATATGTTGTGAGCGCGCAATTGTGAAGACTCGCAAACGTCCTAATTTGGACGTATTTTACTTGTAGTAAAATGTATGAAAAGTGGGGGTGTGCTACCGCTGCTGCGCGGCACACTTTTTTCGGTTATTTTGTGAGTGTATAACATATCTGTTTAATATAATATGCATGTATTATACATATAAACCTTCCTCTTGAATCACTCTATCTATTAAAAAAACCGCATAAAAATCCGTTGCATAGTTTACATTTTATCACAGTTTGAGCGACAAAACTGTTTTGTCATAAAATACTAGTACAAATTGACATGAGATAATTTATCATGTCTTGTCATAAACGTCTTGGCACGCCCGTGCTCGGCTCGCTGTTTAGATTATAGAGTTTAAATTAATGATTTTTTCCCCAGTCGCCACTGCGGCCGCATGCTGTGCAACAAATGTTCGAGTCAAGACGTGCCGATTCTCAAGTTCGGCATGAACAAGCCGCAGCGTGTGTGTGAGATCTGCTTCAACGTCCTGCAGGTCGGCGCGAGTTAGTGGCACAGCGAGCACTGTGTCGTGTTCGGTACGGACGAAGTACGCCACTCGAACGAGGGACCGAAGAATCGGAAACGCGTTTGTGCACTGAACCGATTCGTATATCTCCGTTACGAACGCAGTGCACAAATACCCGCGAAGCGACTTCTAATAACGCGTCTTCATTGGCCACATCTCACCACGTAATCAAATGTAGCCAATGAACACGCGTGCAGCCGCGTCAGGTATGCTGTTAGTAGTGTGTCAGACTCTTAAAGGTGACTCACACACACAATCCGCGGTTGTACGCGATTCTCAAGCTCAGTCAGTCGTTCGACTAATCGTGAGATTTTATAGTTTTGTATTGCCTAAATAATACATCACATCCCAGTAATTAGAACAAGCAATAACTCTTTATTTGGCTAATGAGGCTAGACCATCCCTACCAGTTTCTTATTAATATCCCGTATTTGTAAATCTTAGTATGTATACATATTGCCTAGGTATTTCCTTTCTCAATAATATGACGAATAATAATATGATTTAATTTAAGGCACAGACTTGAAGTAACTGTTTGTCTGTTAGCATAGGTACGCACGGACGACTTTTTATCGCGCACTGTATTTTCAACCCTGTCGTGTTGAACCGAGCATTGAGAATCCAATAGAGCATCCCAGCTCGTCAAAAAAACAGTTGGATTTTGAACGCTCGGTACTAAACAGTACGCGATCAAAAATCGCTCGTGGGTACGAGGGCTTAAGGTTTAGATAGCAATATGTTATTCAGGTTATTATACTAGGTACAACATTGTTATGAGATACAATGTGATTTAGTTAAGCTTCTAAGGTCACAGTTAACGATTCGATGCGAAGTATACTCTACTATTTAATGCCTAGAATGTAATCTATACAAGCCAAGAGCGCGTCCATTAGATATTAAAATAAGAAACACTTAAAAATTTGCTTAAAATTGTGCCTCCGCTGTTATTATGACACGTTATCTTGGTATATTCGGTTTTGTTACACTAAATTATGCCAAAGTTTTCTGTGCTTTTATTTCCAACAATTCTAGCTTTAATATATAAATTAGTTATGTTGTATTGTTAGATATTATTGTTAAAATGTTATAATGTTTATGATGTTCACGCGAGCAAGCGCTCAGGTAGCCCGCGAAATTCAAATTTTCTAACGTTTTTTGCAATTTGCAGGTCAGTAACAGGTTGTATTTTGATTATTTCTGAAAAATCATTCAGTAGGATTTTTTGAAGAGAGTTGTAATGCTGATTTTAATGATTATAATTGTGTAAAGCCATATTTTTTATGGCCGCGAATCATATTTAGATCAACATACAACCTGTTACTGACCTACAAATTGCAAAAAACGTAAGAAAATTTGAATTTCGCGGGCTATCTTAGTGCTTCCCCTTAAATATCTTATCGACACATTCTTATTTTAAAAAAAAAATTGTGACCACGGGACGCCTGGCAGATGTGAAACATCGAAATCAAACCAACCAAACATCGAAAAAAGGTCAGGGTCGCGTAGCGGGAGGACCGCGCGCGTGGATTGAGCGGTGAATCGTCACGCGGCATACGTCGCCCCGCCAGCAATCAGTTTTACGTGCGCCCATAGATTTTTCACTTAGAAAAATGTTATATTAGGTTAGCTTTAGACTGGCTGTTCACGCGGTGCTGTCGTGTGTGATATTTTACTGGAAAAGTTAGGATAACACGTCAACATCCCAGTATATCAAATTGCTGCGTTGCGATCAACACTAGACACTGGCAGAATAGTAGAAATCGGCTGTTACAGAAACAAAAAACGCTCTCTGGAAAACACACCAACTTACTTTCATAAATATTTCACTGACGTCATTTGTCGGTAAATTGCAGGCGCTATGTGACGGCCACCGCTGTTCTAGGAACCCGTAGCTTTACTCTGCAAGGTTTACAACGATCGCACCAACACTATTCTAAGGGATGTCGACAATCAGGAGACGCCCAGGGCGTCGGGAGTCGCTAGCCGATTTCCGGCCACCGTAGGCGCGGGCTTGCGGACGGTGAGTGATGGGTAGCTCACCGTCCGATAAGGCCCAGGCCCGGGTCGACGGCGCATTCTTTCCACGCGCGCCTCAAAGAGATGTCCGCACCAACTGACGGGGTCCAATGCCTGCCAGGGTTGCGAGTTTGTCCGAAAGGGATATCTTGGCCCTGTCACACAGGCAACGGAACTAAAACCCGCCAGTGTTGGGTGAGTTTTAGTCGGTAAAAGTCTGACACGCCCTTGGAGAGACGTATTTGATAATTTCACACCCAAAAAAAATAAAACAGGGATGTCGACAGTGATGAAAGATCGCCCGGTTTCGCCAATATGCTCATATAGGAATTTGTATTTTTGCTTGTGTGACCATTATAAACGGATTCTTTTATCAAAACAACAATGCATTTCATACGTTTAAAGTCAATTTTCATTACTTTAGCTGTAGGGATTTTATAGAAAGTGAAATCTATTCTTTTATCGCTTAGGATAAGACACGTATATTATTATTAATTAATAAACAATGTTTACATTTTGTAAAGGTAACATTTATTTTGATGATATTTTTGGCATTTGTTTTGACATTCCGATTATTGAGCACGGGTTTATAGAAATACACTCTGTTTGTATGTGTTATTAAAACCATTTTTTTTATCGAGTGCCATTTTACTTGTGATGTTCCAGAGCTAAATTGTTTTTGAGATTATTTTTATTTATACCAAATTTTTATTTCTTTTCCAAATTTTATATTTGCTGTAATAAAAAATATTATATGCAAAATGATTTTTATTGTTGATTATATTTTATAACCAGATTTTTAAGGTTTATATTGCATTTGCAAAATAAAACACGAATATTAACGGCGATTATTTATTTACAAATAAACAATAAACTTCAACTCTTCGATCTTTACATGTGGTACATAAATAATTTGCTAAAACTACATCTACCCTTTGTACCAAGAAGTTCTATGAAAACAAATATTACGTAACATAAGGTTGGGTTCTTTGTACGGCAGTTCAGGGTAGGAAATTAAAATTAAGTTACTTTAGCCTTTTGAAAAGGTCCTTGGTGACGCAATGGTCGAGGACATGCAGGTAGTCGATGAGTTCCTGCTCACAGGTCTCAGCAGTTTGGGTGCGAGAGTTGACACGGTTATTGCACTCTTGGTACGTTGCCCAGTGGTTTTGGGCATTAGGCTTTTGTGCACATGACTCCTGAAAAAACATTGTGCCATATTAGTACTTAGTTTCAAATAGACCATGAATTTATACAACAAAATTATTTTTCACAATTATGGACATAATGTACTATGATCACAGCTACATTAGCTAGCTAAAATGAGAGTAATTAACAACATCAACATTAGTGAAATCAAGGTTACAAAATTAAAGAAAATAAACCTTTAGATTGTTTGTAAGCATGTTCTGAGCATTTAAACATTGTCTCTAGAAAAGGAAACAAATCATTTTATATTCTATCTTCATAGATAGAAAACAAAAAAAAAAAATACAGCGGCATCAATGCTAACAGAATAGCAAACGATTATTGATAACAGAGTTGTTTTTATACACTAGTATGAGAGCTTGAAACTTGATCTATTTCTTTCTTCCTCATTACCGAAGTAAATGTATCCGGACTCAGGTGCAGAATAACAGATGGACAACTGGTCATCCTGTGTTTTAGTACAGATTTAATGTACCCACATTGAAATAACATGTCTTGATCATTTATGTATCAAACTGTTGCGTTGGGTTGGTGGGATTTCTTATAATGCTTGATCTTCAAGCATGTATACAGGGAGAATAACATTCAGTTAAGGCTCAACCTAAACTGAATGTTATTCTCTTTTTTACAATAAACGATAGAGCACAACACAAGACCTGAATAACTGACATGATAAGTCCTTCCATGCAATTATTTGACAATTCTCTTACTAAAGTCTTCTTAGTGTGTCAATGGCAAAAATATATTTAAACTATATGTATAGCTTTTTAAATTTGACTCATAAGCTCATAGAGCAACTGTTATTGAATCTGTTATGGGAATAGAATAGAATACTCTTTATTATGTACACCATAAAAGCCAGTTGAGTTAGCACTGATATAGAAGGTTCCTGAACTTGGTAATTATGATGTTGTTTAGTAGAAAAGAGAGGGTGAGCGGAGCGTTTATCCAAGTCTTACTCTTGACCCTTAAACTTTATTTTTTAAACTTTAGCTGCTGGAAAAATTTGTACACCAATAACAGCTAGGTCCTATAATCAAAGATGTATTTGCAAACTAAGTATACATTTTGCTTTTGGTGTCTGGAAATTCGACCCTGAACCTCAGACAGCACTCACACTTGTGAATGGTTAACAGCGGTATGAACACAACCACATTAAACCACTACATACAGATGTAGTGGTTTAATGTGGTTGTATTCATACCGCTGTGATTAACCGTTTTGGTTTTGAGTAACCTATTTTTCAAACTTTGTTTTACAAAATCTACGGCAATAAAACGCCGTCTGACTTTTGGCGACACACAAGGAACAGAAAATTCAGTCAGTGGGCTTCTTAATGGATTGGAAGGGTTCTTGAACAAAAGGAGGTTATGTTGTGGTATGATCCTTCAAAATTTTGCAGTGTCAAGCTTATCTTATATAATAATGTAAGTAACGAATGAGGATAAACGTACCCTTAGTTGGGTTTGAGGGTCAACCATTTCTTCCTCCTCGGCTGCCTCCTCCTCAGCTTTGACCACAGGAATAATATTCTTTCCGGACATTTTGCCTGAAAACGAAATTCACTGTTTATCACAAGTTTCAGTAGATGACGATATGAAGGTTTTAACCTTAGATCACTTCATTTCAAGCGAGAAACGTATTTTTTTGCGAAAAATTACCTAAATCGATGATGCAACGACCGATAGCAAGTAAAACAATGTTGCCACTTCCTTCACCACTTGCCACAGCAGTCTGCAGTAGTAACTAAAATTGTAGCTAATTTTTGATGTCACATATTTTATTTGTTTTTACTGTTAAATAATAACATTTTGATGTAAACTGGTACAAATGATTACGCAAACCGAAATGGTTCGCAATCTACGAACAGAATTGTCTTAAGATTTCACTATGATCACTACGTGATTACGGAAAATGTATTTCTTGGTATTACTAATAATTTTATGCCGGGCCCCCAAATTAGAACTCGGATGTGCTCATATTAATTATGTTTCGTGTTAAAACTTAAAAAAAAAAAAAACTAATACGGATAACTAAAAATATGTGATTTGTTTTACGAAATGGCAATAGCGAACCGTAAAAAAAATAGTGACAATGACATTAAACAAGTTGGCAACGTAACGTACCAATATCTGTCTATGAAGTATGAAGTTTTTGACGTAACAATGCGTAGAAATAGTAGCATTAAAAACAGCATACTTTATGAATAAACATTGAGCCAGTTAGTCAACTGAATATTTTATTTTAATGTCTATCGGAATATAAATAAAAATACAGTTATTAATCATTTCATTATACTTTAACTTATTAAATGTGTTGATTGTATCTCATGTAAAAGGATAGAATGTGAGTATGTTTTTATCCACTCAGCCAGCTTCAAACTGGTCGTCACCATGGAGAGAGCTTGCTGTAGAAAATTATTTTATAATTCTATTTTGTGGTGTTAAACTAGTGAAATTCTTATTGCAGCTATGGTCATTGTAACATAGGAATTTAAGTGTATTTATGGTTTAAAATGATATTGCATCATACTGCCAGTATTCGGCAAAAAATTGGAAACTATACGATTTCCTAACATATTGTTTTATAAACATTTCAGGTTTGTTGTAATGGAAAAGAAGTATTTTTTCATGTTTATCAAATTTTTTGCAGTCGCTGGTACCTTCGACTAGCACCTATTGTTGGTCCTTGCGAAGAGTTGTTGATTTATTGTAAAATAAGAGGTTATGTTTTAGAAAACATTTTTCTGTTTTGTCTTACAGAATGAATGGAGGAATGGAGCATAAAACTCCAGCTCACAATGTGGTGCTTCATAAAGCGCCTAAAAACTACAAACTGCTCATGGATCCATTCCTGGTGAAAGGAGGAGCAAAAGTGTATAGATATGATGGCACTGTTCCTGGAGATACAACTTATCCACCTGTACAGTGCAGAGACCCTCGGTCTCAGCTCTCAAGAATGTGGAATAGACTAGAACCAGCTGACCTGCCTGTCCCTAGGTATCCAAACACAGATTTGTTGTATTTACAAGCATACATTTTGTTATACCCAAAATGTCTTACAATCAACATTACATGCATGAAGAAATTATGAAATTTGTTTATATCATTGTATTGCAATTCATTATTACGTAGAAATAGGTTTTTTATAGACTAAATTCAATATATTGTATTTTATAACCAGAAATCATATTGGTATCCCGGTGGTTTACCAATGTTGTTTACCTAAAATTTGGACATGGTTATTCTTTCCTTATATAAAATTGAGTCTGTAGAGTGACCAACACTTGAACTAATAAGAAGTATGTAGTAAAATAATGTAATTTTGGTTATATTCTTCTTTGTTTTTATTATAGCTTTAGTTACAGTAGTGCCAACATTACAATTGGTTTGACATGTAATGTGAAGCGGGAATTTCAAATTAGGTGATCATTTCATCATTCAATTTCATTTTCAGGTTCAAAATAGATAAAAATTATGTAGGAATACCTCCACAGCTAGAAATTACTATAGGAAACTTAAATGACAACATTGATAAAGCATTTTTGGCAGAAATGATGAATAAAGTTGGTCCCTCTGAGGAATTGACAATATTCTACCATCCAATGACAAACAGGCACTTAGGATTTGCACGAGTAGTGTTTCAAGATGTAAAATATTCAAAACTATGTGTAGAAAAATATAATGGAAAATCAGTTATGGGCCAGGTATGTGAAATAAGTTTTTAATTTCATTTAAATTTCATTTTTTTAAGCATATATTTATTTTTGATAACTTATTATTTGCTTGCAGGTGCTTGAAGTCTTCCATGATGCTTTTGGTAAAAAATGTCAGGATATGTTCGAAAATAAGACTGTTGAGAAGAAGCCCCAGCCGGTGGCTCCTCCGATCATCACTAAACCACCTCCGGTTATAGTTGAGGAAGTTAGGCCCCCGAAGGTAGACCCTACACTCAGCAAGAGATTAGAGGAAACCAAAATTACTGAAAAAGTAAGTAATTTATATTGAGTAGTAGTAAATATAGTTTGTAGAGAATAGAAACAAAAGGTACCATAGTGGCCATATTTGTGTGCTTAATTACCAACTAAAAAACCGGCCAAGTACGTGTCGGACCACGCACAATGAAGGGTTCCGTAGTTAGGATGAATTCATCCTAAAAACAAACCTAACATTGTAGTTGAAAATCATGCTCTACCATACATCTATTTACGTTACAGTCAATTCTTCAACTGCAAATTTAAGTTGGTCGACGATTACTCGTTAACTTGTAAACCCTACTTAGCTGTGATAGTTTTCCTTTTAATTTCGTTATATATACTACTGCCATGAATTTTTTCACTAATCCAAAACCAACCATTTAGCTGGCAGGGGGTGGGGACACTTGACTCTAACAAAAAATAGCACTTTAAAGCTTAATATTACGCAAACGGATCTCACAATTGAAAAAAGTTAGCACAGACCCACAATATTTTTGAACGGCCTATCCAACGATACCCCACACCGTGTTTTAGACGAGAATATCATCCCCGTTTTATGTGCAAGGGAGGTACCCTAAAAAAAAATGATTTTCATGGTTTTATTTTACAAATTTTTCGGCGTGATTAATATGTACACTCATGCCAAATTACAGCTTTCTAGGACTTAGCGTCTCTGAGCTAAGCCGGGGACAGACGGACGGACGGACAGACAGACAGACGGACATGGCGAAACTATAAGGGTTCCTTGTTTACTACGGAACCCTAAAAATATAAGAGTTAGTTGAGCTTTTTTGCTTCGTGATCAAGAACCTAAGTCCTCTCAGTTTGGCGATGCTGACTTTTTTTTTTAAATATCCTACTTCCTACTAATATGATAAACGCGAAAGTTTGTAAGTATGGATGGATGGATGGTTGCATGGATGTTTGTTACTCTTTCACGTAAAAACGGCTGGAACAATTTTGATAAAATTTTGTATCAAGGTAGCTGTCACCCTGGATTAACATATAGGCTACTTTTTATCCCTATATTCCCACGGGATCGAGACTTACGCGGGTGAAACCGCGGGGCGCAGCTAGTTATAATATAATTGTTTTTATATGGATTTTTTGTCTTAAATAAATAAGTAAATTGAATCACAGGGTTGTTTACAAGTTTGATTAGTTGCTGCACTTTTATGGCCTGGAAAAGTAAAGTTACTTATTCCTTCCACCCCCTCTCTGCCATTCATTTAGATGAGTAATTCTTTCATCAAATCCAAATCCGACAAATTAGGAGGTAGTCAGATAAGCTAACGAAAAGAACTGGCCCACTATGGAAAGAAATAGCACGAGAAAGACATTCTTTCTATTTTGTCCCACAATTTGGAATGAATGGAAATTGGATTCGATTTTTAAATTTTATTGTTTTGTACTTTTAGTGATTAAAGGCTTTGAATTAAAATTCATTCACCAGCCAATATGTAACACTCCTAACTTCTACTACAATTTCTAGGAGCCCTACCCCCGCTATAAGGAGCCAGTAGAACATGCAATAACGCAGCACAGTGACAGCAACACGCGGTGGTCGGACGAAGAGCGAGAGTACCGACACCGGCACCGCAGCCGCAGCGAGAGGGACAGGGACAAAGATAGGGACCGGGAGAGAGGGGGAGAACGGTAATTACAGAATTTATATTTGTAGTTTATAGCTTGGGTATTGCCTTTCGCGGTTAAAAGGCGTACTGTAACTAATTCTAGTTTTGGTATATTAAAAAAAACCGGCCAAGTGCGAGTCGGACTCACGTACGAAGGGTTCCGTACCATTATCTATAAAAACGGCAAAAAAATCACGTTTGTTGTATGGGAGCCCCTTTAAATTTTTAATTTATTCTGTTTTTTAGTATTTGTTGTTATAGCGGCAACAGAAATACATCCACGGTTCATGAGATACAGCCTGGTGACAGACGGACAGACAGACAGACGGGCGGTCAGCGGAGCCTTAGTAATAGGGGTCCCGTTTTACCCTTTGCGTACGGAACCCTAAAAAAGTATTGATACGTGAGTAGGACAGCTACACACGGCTACATTATCAAGCTATACATATCCAGTTTAGGCTGATCTCACATTGTATAGGATTTCCGTACAATGAGAGGTTAACTTATACTGGAAATTATAGCTTGATGTGTAGCCGTGTATACTTCTGTTACAATACTTAGTATAAGACTTCTTGGCGGGAAAGTGAAGCGTCATGTTCAGCATTCGTTTAATTTTCCAAAATTTGTGTTTATCCGAATATTAATGTGTAATAATGGTGGATTATTAACCATTAAGTGTTTGTGAACGTGCATTAGTGTAGGCAAATGAAACAAAACAGTGCAACTTCGCTTCAAGTTCTATCAAGAAGTCCGCGTGAGGTCTCAGTAAAGTGCCACATCTTTACTGAAACTCAAGGGTAGCGGGCGGGGATATCATCATCATGCATAGTATAATTCATTTCATCAATAATAACAAGTTTTGTAACTAAATAAAGACTTGGCTAAAAGGTCCCAGCAACCACGCCATTAAAAAAAAAAAACTTGTTATAACAATAATGAATCGAACTCAATACTAGATTATTTATATTGGCGTTTTATCAATTTTTCATACTATTAATGGCACGTACGCAAAATACGCCTTTGGACGTGGAGTTGCGGACACCAACCCGTTATACAATACATCATCATCTGCCCAGCCTTTTCCCAACAATGTATGGGTCGGCTTCCAGTCTAACCAGATGCAGCTGAACACCAGTATTTTACATGGAGCAACCGCCTATCTGACCTCCACAACCCAGTTACTGGGTAACACAATACTCTTGGTAAGACTGGTTGTCAGACTTCCGGGCTTCTGACGACCTGTAACAACTGCCAAAGATGTACAGATAACTACCGGGACCAACGTCTTAACTTACTTTCCGAGGCACAGAGGGGACTTGTTGAGCTGCACGATTACTGACAAATGCTTGCACTGATTGGAAGGTCCACTTAAATTTGTGCGGTTCTTTCCTCAAAAGACCATTTCAGACACGGATCTACAGGTACTCACGTGACCTGACCAAGATTATGGCTGGACTTTAAAAGGGACTTTGACTCCTGAGTTTGTTGCGCGATTTCTTCTCAGGGGTAGTCAGAGAGGATTTTTTTTTTTTTTTTGTTTATCCTTGCCCTACACTAGGATTTTTTCCTGTATTTTGGGTTTGTTTCCAAACATTTAAACTCACATACACAATCAGCCAGACCCGGAACAACTACTTGTAGGTCATACAAATATTTGTTATGTCCAGCTGTTGCAGCAGTCAATCGCTTAACCACTGCGCCAACCATGCCGTTAAATGTCAACTACATCTAGCTTATTTTTTAATTTTCAATATGACGTGTAAAAGTGATTCTGATATCCTATTTACAGAAAAAACAATTTCATTTCATTTCTTGTTATTTAAAGATGGTCACCCATCCACGGACCAATCGCGGCAAGGTTAGCATAACCCGATCGATCGAGCGGCTGTTAATACTTAGCCACAAGTCTCCCATTATACAATACAATACTCTTAATGTAAAGTCAGGGAAACTAATTTGTTAAGCAAGTTGTGTACCAACTTAAACTGTCCGTAGCGGCATTAACATCGCCACATGAGAACTACGCGTCACACTGACGTCACGCAAAATCCTGCATCGCGCAAGCAGAGTTTATCGCGCAACTAGCATATATAGAAAATCCCGACATCAGCCGTCGCGCAATTGCCCACCAGACATAACACCCGTCTGGTCCTCCCTTTTCTATAGAGTATGAGTGAATTTTACACCCTGTTTCTCATACCTCTAAATATTGTAATCACAACTGACATTCTTTGACAGTTAAGAAAATGGTTATAACACGGCAAATTGGCGTAGGGTATCAATTTTCCTAGCAAATAATTTCCCCAACTGTATATGTGACAGCAGTGACTTCAGCAAAGGTGTTCTTGTAATAACAATACTTTGTATGTGTCTTGTAATGTCCTATTATTAATTTTTCTTACTATTTCACAAGCAAACGATGCAAGCGGAAATGTCGGCGAAGGTATACTCACATATTTTTATGTTTTGTGCAAGAGTGTTCTATAATATTTTTCTATTCTCTTTGTATGGAGTGAAATTATTTGGATTCGTTTTTTATTATTATTATAAAGTTTTGTTAGATTGTGGTATTGGTGATGTAGTTTTTATTTATATTTATTTATTCTATTTCAGCCGACATTTAGTATTTGCACTACGTTTTTTGTTGCATATAATATAAATGAATGAAAAAAACGATATTGTAAATGGCCCTTTGCAACTTTTTACGCGCTTTAGAGTTCATTTGCGTTAGTTGCATCTCTCTTGTTACTATGTATATTTTACGCAAGTATTGTATCCAATGATGTCTTACAGAGAGAGGTACCGCGAGCGGTACGCGCGGGGCACTAGCGAGGCTGGCGAGACGCCGTACGCTGGCTCCAGCCACGCGACCGAGGTTCCCTACACGCCGCACACGGCGCACCCGCCCCCTGCGGCTATACCCTACGATCCTTATTACCAGCAGAGGTAAGAGACTCGGACATAACAACTGGGTTCCGAGAGGCAACAACGTGTCCAAGTCCAACTAGTCCAGGATTTCTTAAAGTGGGGTCCACGGACCCCTTAGGCTGGTTTTAGAGTCATGCTGACCGCACGCTGACTGTCGGTGCTGACAGCCGAAACGTATGAACTTCTAGGAAGCGTTTTAGAATAACGCGTAGCTATCAGCGCGTGCGGTGGTCAGCGCTGACGGGTCTGCGGCCGTACGCGTCGGGCGTTGGCGCCGCGTATCCGTCGGCGCTGACCGCCGAACGCGCGCACCTGCTTTCAGTGAGCGTTCTAGTATCGAGCCGAGCGGACGCCGCGGTCAGCGTGAACAGTCGAGTGATCGATGAAGTACTCCGCAGTGATAAGCGAACCTCAGCGCTGATAAGCTACGCGCTGAGCTGTCAGCGCCGATGGTCAGCGTGACTCTAAAACCAGCCTTAGGGGTCCGTAGCATGTATATCAGGGGTCCGCAGTTATTAGGAAATTGTGTAGTAAACTCAGCGTTTCTCGGCCAAGCCACGACCTCGCCGCGACGACGACGCACATCGTTGTCGCGGCTTGTGTTTTTAATAAAAATTCAAAATTAGGCTTGTTTTCTTTACCTAAAATATTCTTTGACAGGGGTCCGTGGAATTGTTTAAATTGTGAAAGTGCAAAAACTTCCCCTGAACTAGTCAATGATTTAATTGGATGTAGTTATTTCAGCCAATCATTTATTTGTTTACTAAAGTCCGGTCGCGAAGCAGAAACAATTTCGTACAATGACCCCTCATTACTTATCTCTATCGCTCGCGCACAATTGTATTGCCGTCGCGCTCGCGCACTTTAAGGTCCTTCTAATGTGCGAGTGCGGCGGCAATACAATTGGGCGCGAGCTGTTGCCCGCGTCTTCGTCTGCGATGCAGGATGAAAAGTACCCTGTCCTAACTTAGGTCATGGTGTACCCATGTGCCAGATTTCATCCAAATTCGTTTAGCCGTTTTAGCGTGAAAGCATGACAAACAAAGAATCATACTCACTTTTGGATTTTTAATATTAGTTAGGATTTACTTTAAGGTAAATCCACAGCTATAGCCCGCGAAATTCAAATTTTCTTCCGTTTTATGCAATTTGCAGGTTGTCAGGTTATCTTGATCAAAATATGATTCGCGACTATAATAGATTAAGTATTTAAGAATTAGAATCATTAATACATCTCTCTAAGTTAGATATGTTCCCCAATGTCATGATTGCATGAAAAAGTCATTCAATGGAACAAATCTAACTTGGAGAGGTGTATGAATGATTCTAATGATTATAATTCTGTTAATACATTTATCGGTTATAGTCGCGAATCATATTTGATCAAGATACCACCTAACACAGACCTGCAAATAACAAAAAGCGTAAGAAATTTTGAATTTTACGGGTAGCTGTGGATTCACCTTAATTAAATAGTAAAAAAAAAAAACAATTACATAATTAAAGTAAAAAAAAAAGTTATACAGCAGTTTCATGAATTGCAACTGACACTGTTTTACAGTCTTGAGCTAGTTTTGTGTTGTCTGTGGTTAGTCTGGCTACATCCTACTTAGTATTCGTTCGCTTAACACTTTTACTGTCCATGCATTACATGTAATGCACTGAAGACTTAGCCCTATACGTCCGTGCATGACATGTTATGCATTTTTGAAAATGTAATGTAATGATTATAGTGATATCCGAATATAATTAATTTTTGAAAATGATTTATGTACTTAATGGTTATCTGAGGGTGATAGACGAAATTTCGTTATCGTAGAATTATTAAATTACCTTATAAAACATTACAACGCAATATTATTATTGGACGTATGGTGATAGGATTACCAATTACCTCGGGACAGTCAAAGTGTTAAGAAGATTTGAGGAGTACTAAAGTGCCTACATCAGTGATGTCATGACTCATGACGTCACTTCTTGGCCAGTCAGCCGGACCGACCTTGCTCGCTGGCTGGACAACACGAGAGAGAAATACTCTTTGTATAGAGCCAATACAGTCTTTTCACAGTTATTTTACATCTGACAGCAACCTTATAGCTATGAGAATAAAGATCACTCTGATGCAAAACATAGGTAAATAAAACGAGTGAGTCTTACAGAAGTCACATATTATGATGTGTAACATCTGACATCTCACCTTGGTAATAAGCAACTGAGCAGCGACAGAACTTAAACTCAAAATTTAAAAAGTTAAATACTGAAATATTTATTCGAATTCATTAGCAGTGGTGTCGCCCACTGATCGAAATTTAACCCCCTCTACTTACAATCTATTATAGTACTTACTAATTCCATGAGTACACTAATTCAATGCTAGTATTAAGTACTTACTAATTCCATGCTCAAGCTGTCACTTCTTGTACACAATTCCGTCCGTTTTCACGAAACACTCCCACAGAAAGCGTGAGAAAAGATTTTACACGTCAATAACCGTGAAAGGACTGCAGTAACAGTATATTGGTTATACACAGCTATGGGTACAGCTACACGGCGGGCGCGGCGCCGGGCGGCAGCAGCATGTGGTGGGGAGACTGGAGGCACCCACACCACACCTCCCACCACCACTCCCACGTGAGTTACCCACCACACCTTAACTTACCACAACACAACACAATAAGGAAGCAAAACAAAAAAATAAGTAATTCATTAATTAATCGAGTAAATAAGTATTAAATTATTACTGAAAAATGTGTTCTGTCATACTACGGTTATTTTATCTCTGACAGCAACCACTAAAATTATAATTACAAGCCTTATAGCAACTATAATAAAATAAAGAGGACTGTGATGCAAAATTAGAGGTGAAATAAATGTGAAACAAGTGTAGTACACACGGCTACACATCCAGCTATACATTTACAGTATAAGGTGACCTCGCATTGTGAAGGATTTCCGTACTATCAGAGGTCAGCCTATACTGGAAATGTATAGCTTGATGTGTAGCCGTGTGTACAGACGGCTACACATCAAGCTATACATTTCCACCATAAGCTGGCCTCTCATTGAACGAAAATCTTATACAATGAGAGATCAGCCTAAACTGGATATGTATAGCTTGATGTGTAGCCGTGTGTACATTTCTTTAAAATATTTTCTGAATTTATTAGGTAGTTTAATTGCTATGAACATAAATATCTAATTTTGACTATCAATGACATACACAAGGATTACAAAAAGCATTGCGACTGAATAAAACTTGTACATAAAATAAACACATTACCCTCCTTTGCGTCACGCAGTCGAGTAATTAATTGTTTGTCGTTTGATGACCTCATAACCGTGTGAATTCTATAGTCCGCGCGCAACTGCTAGTCACCGCCTGAAGTATGTGAGCGGTAAGACGGGGGGACAAGATTGGCAGACTGAGTTAGCTTCACCATTGTCTAACTCCCCCGAGCTTCACCATTGTCTACCTCCCCCGTCTCACCGCTCACATTCCTCAGGCGGTGACTAGCAGTTGTGCGCAGACCATAACTAACAACAGCTCCAAAGGCTTTGAACGCGGTTTTCATTGTGTCATCATAATCTTTCATTTGAACATACATTCATAATTGCTTGTTCATCTCAAGTAGTGATTCCATGATTCATTATAAAATATCATTATTACATTTGTCACAAAATAATAGGCCCGTTTTGACGTTTAACTTGAATCGATTTATCGTGAGTATCGAGTATCGACTAGTTACGTCGCGATAGTGAATCTCGACGTAACTAGTGAAGTAACCATACGACAGTACTCGATACTCACGATGAATCGAATCAAGTTAACGTCAAAAAGGGCCTATTATTTTGTGACAAAATTAAATATACATTGTAAAATTGCATCATTTTTCCTCATTGTCATCTTTGGGTATCGGCAATGAATTCAGAAGTAATGGCTAAAACAGAAGCTATGTTATTGACAGCATAATATTTTTTTCTCAAAGAAATATTGAATCAGTGCAACATCAATTTTTAGGCGTAGTGACGAAGTTACATTACTCGTTTGATGAGTACAGAGACGCTCTGTGCTGTATTGTATCTTTATTCTTCAGTATTCTATATAAGCCAGCGTACATTTGGGTGGGCCGCGGGGCAACGCATTGAAAACATCCTCCTATATCACTTTCATACATTTTGTATGGACCATCGCAACTACTGGCGGGCTGCACCGGGCATTTTGATTTTGCAATGTGATGCGCCGCGGCCCGATGCGGCTGTAATATGCGCTAGCCTTTGGTCTATGTTAGTGCGTCGTATACAAATAAAGTCGAACTTGACCGAATGTAAAGGAGCGTCGTTCGTCTGCGACGCCGTCGTGGGCGGCGCCCGCCACTCCCGCGCACAAGGACCAACACTCGCCCGACCACCGCGACAAGGAGCGCAGGGAGAGGGAGAAGGAAAAGGTCGGATGCCTCACTTGCATACAACGCTACAAGCTTCTTTTGGCGCGTGGCCAACATCGGAACTAAAGCCGTGATTTTGTTTTGTCACTGTAATTCCGGCGCCAAAAGATTCTTGTAGCAGTTTACATGCTTAGACCACAGAGTATGTAGTACACGGATGTCTGATTACCTTCATTTGTCACGTGACGAACACATGCAAATGCATCGCTGTTATAACTAACACATGGATATCTATGGTCTGAAATAAATAATTATTAGTATTAACTGGAGCTCTGTTTTCAGCCATCTCCAATTGATGTGAAATTTAGAAAAAGTACAGATGATACTATTTTTACAAGCTTTTATTTAACTTGTTATTTCCAAACGTAGGAAGAGGCTGTAAATTGAATTCGACCCTAAAGTCTACTCAAAAAAATAGAAATGTATGTCTTTCATTTGCACATGGAGTTTGACGGAGGTATTCTGGCACGTGACAAAAGTCTTTTCTCCCGCTTTATGTATGTGTGCGTGCGAAACGATTACATCAAGTCGAGTATCCGTGTACTATGTTATCTGTGCTCTCACTGTAGTGGGCGTAGGTGTCACTGTAGACATATATAAGCTTGTTTTTTATTAAAAAACCGTTACTTGAACCGCTAAAGAAAATTGTGATAATTTGATTTTTCTGGCTGGTATTAGATAGATAAAAATGTATGCAAAATTGGGTTTTGGTTGAAAAAGCAATGTAAAATTTAAATTTTAGATTTTATAACATTCTTGTCTTATTTATCTGTAGTAATGTCGATGCACTGGTGTTTTATGCACCAAATGTAATTATAAGTAGCTGTAATTGCACCTAATGCAATAGTATTAAGTTTAAACATAAGTATGTAAACGCACCTTTCACTTGGCATGCTTGCATGATTATCGCATTTTAGACATTCATCATTTCACCTGCACGTTGCGATTTCATTAGCTTTAAATTGCATGGGTATATTTATGTAAATACTGCCTTATGATCAGACGCCAGCAAGTCAACCTACTCGAAACTGTCAAATTTTCCCAATCAACCTTGAACCATATGCTGTAGGTATAAAGTTGATAATCTATTAAATAAATTTGACAGATTGTAGTAGCTTGATGTGCTGGCGTCTGTACATAAATATCCTTAACTATTACTTTGCCTCCAAAAAAAAAAACATCTATAAAATAATGGTACAGTATTTTAATCTCACGAATTGACGCGCGCTTTACTTGTGGTAACCAAGTGTAGAAATACGCTTTGAATGTGTGTGTAAGCGCAGGTACTCTCAGTACCGTCCAAAACAATGTCGAAGTCGGAAGTATGGGTGCTTACATAAAGAAACAGGTTACCGATGCAGGCGATTCGGTGCGGGTCGGTACCGATCGGTGCAGGTATAATATTCCCGTGTTGTCTTATGCGCTTAAACAGCTTTAAACTTGTCGGTGCCGACTGCTGGGACCGAGCCATACTAGTTTAAGATTGGTGGTTTAACCGGTATCTATCAGTACCGACCCGTACTGACATATCGGGACCGAAAAACCTGTACTTATGTTTTACGTTTGCACCCATAGTGTGTATGTGTTATGTGGTGACGCTACTCGCCTTCACACACACATTCACAGCGTGTTTGTACACGTGGTTACCTCAAGTAAAGCGCGCGTCTCTTCGTCAGATAAAAATACTATAATCGATACATTTTTTATTTGCATCATTAAATATTGTTCCGTAAAATTAAACCACCTTCCAAAAACAATATACAATACGTACTTAAACAGTTATATGAATAGTATTGATGGATACCCTAGGAAGTGCCGTTGGAGCCTAAACCTGCGGAGGTCGTAGAACCTCGACCGCCGGAGGACAACACTGACAGTAAGGAACCCGAGCCCAAACCACCTCCCCCCGCTGAAGAACCGAAGAATGTCGATCTAGATACCAGGTACGCACTAACAAAGGTATGTAGGTTTTAGCTAAGTGTGAGTTGAGATAGAAATAAAGAAAAATGTGCATTCGGCACATGTGTTTCGAAATAAAGATTGTGAGTGTGGTTAAGATCTAAATATTAAAATTTTAAAATTATTACACGGGTTTATTGAAATTTTACGGTCAGAGTTTGGAAATTATTAAAGACGGGACTTATTGCCACGTCTCGTGGAAAACGCGGTCATAAAACGAGTGAGTTGGACGGAGGTAAATATTTATTACGGGATTTCTAAAAACTTCAAACCGAGTCTCAGGTCATCTCGCTCCCACGTTTCATGACCGCGCCTGCCGTTTTTGTCAAAATGTGTACAATATTTTTTTTTGTTTTTAGAATAAAATTTATTTCCAATATCGTACAAAATTATTTGTTCTATGTATACAAATATAATACCTATTTTGAAAGCTTTTTGTAACTTATCTCGATTTTGGCATGTGTGTGGATTGGTTCCTGTTTGTATATGTAGGTCCAATTATTAATATAATTCATCTGTTGAAATGTTATTAATGTGTTATAACCAGGGACCGTACAACCCCGCTTAAGAGTTAAGCTTTTCGAAGGGGTAACCCATTCAATGGGTTACCTTTATCATGATGTAACCCATTGAAAGGGTTTTATACTAGAAACCCATTGAAAGGGTTACATGATAACCCTTTGAATGGGTTTTATACTTGAAACCCAGTGAAAAAAATTTCGATGTCCGCCCAGCACGCGTAGCATGTACAATTCTATCCAGGGACCATTTTGGTTACCATTTTAGAAAAACCCTATCGAAAACCCTTTCAATGGGTAACCAAAATGGTCCCTAGTTATAACTGGTGGTAACAAAGCATGTATGTCGCACAGAATAGCGATGTTGCTGAAGGGCGCGAGCACAGGCGGCGGTATGGCGCCTCCTTTCCTCGCGCTCGGCATCTCCTCGGAAGAGGAGGATGAGGACAGATTGGCGCCCAACATACCAGACATCGACACGCACAACCCGCCTTCAGATGACGATGGTAAAAAATTATCAGATCTTTCTCAGATTGTGGGTAAATGCTGTGTGTATTTAGTTGGTAAGCCTTTATGGGTCATCCAATTCGAGGTTCAAGTTATTAATTAATAATGGAAAATGATGCCAGGCAAATAGCCGTCGTAGACCTTCTGCAGCAGTTAATTCTTTCGAGATCATTTTCGATGTTTTTTTCGCAAATTTTGTCGGTTATCTCGGCAATGACCTGGCGGATGTTAGTTTCTAGGTGCTCCAACGTTGCAAGTTTTGTTGGTGTAGACGCGACACAAAAAAAATCCAACGGCGTTAAATTGCACGATCTTGACGGCCAGTTGACGTCACCATAACGTGAAATAATGCGTCGATAAACAAAAGTCGATACATAGTTCATACAAATTGTAATTTCTGTAGAACAACTGAATAATTATAACCTGTTGGGCAACGGTAAAGCGATTAATTTTGTTTAAACTAACTTTTAACGTTTGAAACACGTGCCATTATTAGCAGCTGTCAAAATTACCAATTGCCAATAAAAGAACCTCGAATTGGATAATCCTTTATAAATAAATAAATAATTGCAGAAGCTGCCGTAATGCAGTTCCTAATGAGGCTTAATATTCTTGTATCCATGGTGTAACACTGTTGAGCAATGTTAGCGCAGGGTCTGCGCAATGTTAATACAGGGTACACTGAAGACGCAGATATATGCCTGTGACCTTGAGTGGTTAGCTTGCGTGTTCTGTACTGAGCTCACTCAACGTGTCGTACGTTCCAGCCAGTAATACGACTCGCCCATTGAGAAGCGCTGTCCCCAATTTGACGCATTATTAATTTATTATACACAAAACAAAAGGTATTTTAATAAAACGCGTATACTGAAAGATCAATAATTAAATTATCTTTAAATTGGTGAAGATTTCAGAAAAATACGCTTGGTAGATTTTGCGCCATTCTCAGTTTTTTTATCCGCGTTAGACATAACTTTACAAATTAATTTCACTATGTAATATAAACATAATCTAAAATATTCACATATTAAGTTGTTGAGAAAATGCTCTAATTTATCATATATTTTTTTCAAATCATTAACACTACTCGTTTAGACGTGATCTTCAGTATAAAATCATTAAAAGTCGGTTATGTCGCCTTAATGATAGCCCAGAGCAATGTAAGCACAGGGTAGGTGCAATTTTTCAAGTGGTCTATGCGTTTTTAGCGGTGTTACGCTTCCAACATAAAGCTTTTTGAAGTAAAATCGACTTGCGTAACCCCCATGTTCTCATTAGTTTAACACAAAAACATCCAAATAATGTAATCTGATTTTTCTCCACAGGTACCATCAGTGAAGACCGTGAGAGTATAATATCCATGTGTTCGAACAAAGACGTGGACCCTGAGCCCCTGTCCACCACGCCGTCGCCTTTCTTAGCGCGAGACAACTACCTCGAATGCCTTCAGAATACTATAGAAAGGGTAAGATTTATTTATTGATCATCCATAATGTTACAGAGTTTTAGTTTAAATTAACATCTGCCAAACTGCAAGGCAATGTGTTGACAGTAGGTTCTCGTGGATTTCGAACGAATCTTTACTAAGATGGTCATTCATATAGAGTTAGAGGATCTTCGCACTGTGTCTGGCAAATCTGCGCAATCGTAATTTTGACGTGAATGTACCGAAAACATTTATTTTATTTATTTAACATGTCGCGTTTGAGCAGTGTATATGCTGCGTACACATTCAATGAACGTCTACGTTGGACCAAAGTCAGATATGAAAAAAAACGCATTCTCGCAGCTTTTTTTATCCTCTTGTCCCTTAACCGTTTTGCGCGCAGCTCCCATGCTCTGGTACTAATCTAATGTTATATACAACATTAGTTTTTGTTTAATCTAAACCCGAAAAGGGGTCATTGTACTCATCATTTTGAACATCTTTTTCTATGGGACGAACCTTGAAATCGCGAAATAAAAACCAGCTGTTCCATACATTTTGTCGATTTCAGTAAACACAAATGTAGGGAACTGCTGATTTTTTTTTTCAAGATTTCAGGGTTGGTCCCATAGATTTTTTTTTTTCAAAATGATGAGTGCAATGACCCCTTTTCGGGTTTAGTGTAAACAAAAACTAATGTTGTATAAAACTTATTGTTTAAACAGATCTTAGTTCTGCAGTAATCTTAAAAGTTCGAAGATTGTAATATAAACCATATTTCCAACTCCTAGGAAATACAGTTGTCTCAGCCGGCGCCTCGTAATAAGTTCCCTCCAATAGACAAGATTGGCTCGGACATATCGTCGTCTGAGGATGAACTACTGACCGGCGAGGAACCGCGACGGTCGCCTGAAGAACAGAATCGGGGGCAAGACAACTTGGATGATGATCAGGTAAGGAAACGCTTCAATTCTGACACTTTTCCTATTGTAACTTTAATCATCAAAACTTTCCTAAAGTCAGCTTGCGGAATATAAAATCCTATAGTTACTACAGTGTGAGTCTTCATAATGTGCACATATCGAAATGAGGGAAACTTAGCTTAATTTTATCGACGGAAAAAATAGTTTAAAAAAATCTAAAAATTTAATTTAATTTTTATAGCATTTTTTAAATTTTGTTCGCTGCTGTGACCCCTGTGTAAACAAATCGGTATAACTATTAAACTAAACAATCTGTCACGATGAAACAAACTCAGTAATAACTGGAAATAATAGGGCGTCTTCGTAAAATAAAAACTAACGAAAAACTCGCCCTCAATTGAGTATTAGGGTGATTTTATAACAAACATCTGATATTTTTTCATAAATTTTTATAATAATTGTAAAATTTCTCAGTAAAAGTCCTGATTACCTACCCTTTTTTATTACTTTAAATTATTTTCCATCGTATCAGCTTTCCAAAAGTAAAAATACCATGTTTATAACTCAATCACAACGTTTCCTATCAACTGTTAAAGAAAGGCCTTGCACTCGACTACGTACTTTACTTTAGCAGGTAGAGACCCTTTTTTGTAAAAAAAAAATTGTTTAATATTTTTTTTATATTTTTTCCGTCGATAAAATTAAGCTTAGTTTCACTCTTTTCGATATGTGCACATTATGAAGACTCACACTGTATATCCCAACTATCGCAGCAGCCGCGTCATAAAACGTGCAAACGAGATAGATTTTAGAAATCCCATACTTAATGTTTCTACCACACGTTTTGTGACCGCGTTTGCCAGCAGTGCTGGCGTTTAGTAAAGTCAAAATTGTGCATTAGTTAAGACCATTGGATCGTTTTATTCTACACTCCATTTGAAATAATATTAGAAATTTAAATAAACCTTTTTTACAGTCCGTTCAACTAATTTTGACTTCTATTGCGTTGGTGGCATGACAAATGGTAGCTGTAATAAACAGTTGGTATTGTAACCACGTTTTTGCTTTTAATACCATCCTTATGCCTACGGAATAGAAGTCAAAATCGGTTGAACGGACTGTAAAAAAGGTTTATTTAAATTTCTAATTTTATTTCAAATGGAATATAATTGTTTTAATAATAATTGTAGATGTCTCTATCGTCGCTGTCGTCAACGGAAGCCAAGATCGAGGAGCAAGTCCCAGCGGACGCGTACTTCTACCCGCCCACCACCGTCCCCCCGCCACATCCGCACTACTATCAACCTATGTGGCCCCCCACAGGTAACTATACAGTCTGTTAGGTAGACGAGCCGGCAAAGATGCTAAGAGATAATCAGCCAATAAAAAAACAAGCGAGCCTTACAGTAGTCGCATATGATAAATTGGTAATAAGCAATTGAGCAGCCGCCCTCTGGTCCAAATTAGACCCCCTCTACTTACAATCTATATAGTACTTACTTATTCTATGAGTACACTAATTCCATGCTGTTATAAAGTACTTACTTATTCTATGAGTACACTAATTCCATGCTGTTATAAAGTACTTACTAATTCTATTATTATATTATAATAAATTACCTAAAGACACAAAAAAGGCTAAAAGCTTATCAACCTTTAAAAAACTACTGAAACGCCACATTTTGAAGGATCTTTCATTAGTGGAACGATAAGGATAAATTGGGAAATTTTACTCACACTACGAAAACTAACCTTAAACTAAATAACCTACACCTGCTTACTCCCTACGAGAAGCACCATTTTATTTGTAAAATCCTAGAACAATGTGTAAAACTGTTCAATTATCGCTTATTCAAACGCACTGTGCCATAGGCCTTAACAAACAAGCTTTGTTAGCAGCGCAGCATTTAAACACAATCTCCGCTAACACTTTTAACATCTACCCTACTAAAAACACTAATCGGTTATTTTGTTTACTTATTATTGTATTTTCTCTGTAAGTGATTAATGTTGTAATCTTTTGAGAAAATAAATGTCTTAAACCGTAATTCCATGCTATTATAAAGTACTTACTAATTCCATGCTATTATAAAGTACTTACTAATTCCATGCTATTATAAAGTATTTACTATTTCCATGCTATTAAAAAGTACTTAATTATTGCATACTCAAGCTGTCACTGCCTGTTACACACTTTTCCCTTTTCATGAAATCACTCCCACAGAAAGCGAGAGGAAAGATGTTACACATCAAAAAACATAGACAGTCATGGGGACTGCTGACAGAAGTTAAACCTTAAAACTATGCATAGAGTTATACTGTTAACGTTCATTAGCATGTCGGTGACGCGAACATATAAGTTTTCCCTTACCAAAAATCGCTCAACGCGCCTTACGAAAGAAGTTATCACAAAAAATAAAAAGGAAATAGTTGAAAAACTTTGCATTAGAGTGGAGGTACCACCGCGAACGTTCCCGGTCGACCACTTTTCGCCCTTATACCCATAGTAATAAGGTTGAAAAGTGGTCGTCCGCGAACTTTTGCGATGGTACTCTTTTACAGTCCAGCGATACATCAACGGAAACTAAGATTCAAGATTCTTTATTTGTGGAAACATGAGTACTTATACAGAGCATGCAAGTCCGATATTACCAGCCAGCACCAATTGCCAGGGCTGTGGCATGTCTCGCATATTGTCACAGCATTATGCTGAGTGTTGGATATTGGCCCTCAAATTGTCTTTTTGTGTGTTTTCTGTGCATCATTTTTACCGTAAGTAAATGTATTTTCTTTCTTTCTATCAACTTCCGTCACTTTTTTTTTTGATGTGTCACTAAACTAACGGCTCCTTGTGTATAGCTACGAGCGCGCGTCAATTATTTAAATTTAAACCTTATGTCAATGACATAAAAGTCACAACTCTCATCATTTCCAACGACTATCATCTGCTTAGCCCTTTCCCAACATGTTGGGGTCTGCTTCCAGTCTAACCGGATGCAGCTGAATACCAGTATTTTACATGGAGAGACTACCTATCTGACCTCCACAACCTAGTTACTGTACCTACCCCTTGGTAAGACTTGGATGTCAGACTTTCGGGCTTCTGACGACCCGCAACGACTGTCAAAGTTCCACGAATGACCAGCCGGGATGAATGGCTTAACGTGCTTTGCGAGGCACGGAGGGATCTTGGTATGTAAAGATGGTCACCCATCGGCGGACCAACAGCGGCACGCGTAGCCTAACCTGCATAGCTATTCACAAAGGTACGATATTGTTTCGTGCCGTATCGAACGTCAGTGTTATCGACGAAGTCCTCCAAACGCTATTCACAAATCCGAGACCGTACAATGTTGACAGTTCAAATACGGTATGAACACATCGATTCTTCCGACAGGTATTTCCTGTCAGAAGTGATATCGAACAATAAATATTGTTAAAAAAAACTATTTTAGGCACTATCTGAAGTAAGTACCTCTACATAATGTAGTTTCTTAGAGTTTTCTTATTGTTTTGATCGCTGAATAGATCCAAGCTATGTATAATTTGTAAAGATGTACAGACGCCAGCAGGTCAAGGTACCCGAAACTGTCAAATTTTCCCAATCAACCTTGAACCTTATGTTGTAGGGATAAAGTTGAAAATCTATTAAAGAAAATTGACAGATTGTAGTAGCTTGATGTGCTGGCGTCTGTACAACACTTTAGATTTTTAATGATAAAAATATTTTGATTCATATTTACATACTTGATTTATTCATCATGCTTCTACTCATATTTGATTTATAATAATTATATTTTAAAGATAATACAATTTTAGGTGGTTACATTCGTCCGTAACATGGGGGGATGCGCTAAGGTAGCCCGCGAAATTCAAATTCTATTACGTTTTTTGCAATTTGCAGGTCAGTAACAGGTTGTTATGTTGATTTAAATATGATTCGCGGTCATAAAAAATATGGATTTACAGAATTATACTCATTAGAATCAGCATCCTTCTCTCTTCAAAAAATCTTACTGAATGATTATTTCAGAAATTATAATTCAGTAGGATTTTTTTTTACTCCGAGAGTTGTGAAAATTTCGCGGGCTACCTTAGCGCATTCCCCTTAAAATGCCCTTGCATGAATGCAATGAGCACCTGCCGCTGCTCCCCTGACAATCTTGTCTGCAAATATGGATTTTAAACTACGTTTTAGAACATGAAAATGAGCAATTAACAAGAAATAGTAATTGTTACATACTGATAAAATACCCACACCCATTTTAATAAACTAGTCAAGAGTTTTTTTGTAAAAAAATATTCAAATACCAAAATGAACTCAAAGTTGAAGTTTACAAAGCAAGTTTAATAGAAATCAGGTAAATTTTATTTATGTTAAAATCATTGTTTACTGTTTATTTTTTTGTTTAATAGTTACTCGATGCATATTCTATAGTTGAACTTAATGAAATACCCAATAAAAATCATATAAGTACAACTTTACATTTTCTACCACAATTTTCCATTTACTACCATTTTCTAACTTTCTCCATAAACACACCTACAATAGGTTATTAAAAAATCGTTTCCACACGGATCTGTGAATAGCGTTTTGCCAGTCCTTCGGTTCAGAAATCAGGTTATCGAACAAGTGCCGTTGTCGATACGATAGCGAATCGTACCGTTGTGAATACCTATGCCGATCGACCATGGAGTTTCTTACCTGATTTTCTCCATAGAGATCTAAGTTTTGGAATGGGCAAATAGCTTCAACTTTCTGACCAACTGACCGACTCTTTGACAATTCAAAAGTGCCTGTAATTGGTTTAATTGAAAGGAATGCTTTGAGTTTGAGAGTTTGAGTTTGATCGACCCGTGCGGCTGTCATTACTTAGCCACAAGCCTCATGATCCCCTCCCATGCTACCCAAGACTGTACGGCTCCCCCCCGCAGCGTACCCGCCGCCGGGCTATGGCGCGGAGCTGGCGGGCGTGCTGCCGTATGGCGGAACGTTCGCGGCGCCGCCCAGCTTGCCGCACTTCGCGCCCTTCACCGCCGAGCCTGCGCAGCCCGCACAGGTACAACATACACACTTCTCATAAAATTCCATTTTTCATAGTAAGCAGGAAAGATAAGTCCGAATGGACCATTTCCCGGCCACAAGAGTCTACTGCCAACCTAACACCAATGACTTTTTAATCACTCGTGTTGACTGAGAGCTTTGACGATTTATATGAACACAAATGCAGGTATTAGACAGGCGACTTTTTTTTTCGCGATTTCAGAGTTGGTCCCGTAGTAAAAGTTGTTCACAAACATGAGTTCAATGACCTTTTAAGAGATCTAGGAAAAACAAAAACTAGGTTGCATACTTTAACTCTACCGAAGATTTTGCCTCTTTAAAAAAAAAGTCCGTAACTTGAGTAAGTGTTTCTCATAAATTGAATAAGTGGTTCTCAAGTCATATGCGTGTAACAGACAAGTGAATGTTACGTTTAAAAAATGTAAGGATAAATATACAGGGTGTTTGGTGCATCGTGTGCCAAATTAAAATGGTCGACTGAAGGGGTCATCCGCTAGCCTTTCAGACCCCTTAACACCCCTCATGCTCTGTGGATTTTTTTTTATCGACTTTTTATTGTTTTCCAAAAAAAAGACCCAAATTTTACATTCAAATACAGATTTAAAAAAAAATATAAGGCGTAGACTCTGAATTTTAATTTTATTTCGATGTGTATTGTTTAAGAATACTTTTAAATACAAAATTAGTGATATTAGTCACCTAGTTTTTTTTTTTAATTCACTCGCAAAGGTAAAACTTAAATTAAAGCTGTACATGTTACAGCTATTTATAAGGCTACAAAAAAAAAACCAAAAGCGACCGGGATCTTCCAACTCCCTCATTAATTCTCCAGTCTATCCTCTTTCTAATGATGTGCCACATGCCATAAAAGTATTTTAACAACTTTGTGAATTCGCTAGAATTGTGAATCAAGTCACATAAAACTACATTCCAAATTCTAATGAAAAAATATTTATTGCGGAACTGTTACTTGAGAAAGAGGTAAAATTTGTTTTCTCACTCTTTCACAGTAAAATCTATCTTCTATCTCTTTCTTGCATACCTTAAATCGGTTTGAACAAATCGCGCCGCCCGACCCGCCATTTTTTTAGTCGAGACATGACTGCCTCTGCTACCTAACGTGTGTGCTAGTTCACCATACTCCGCGATTCTTTTATTACTTTGTTATCGTTAAGTTTTGCTGGTTCTTGTTACATTTGTTTAATTTTTGTTGTTATTGTTAAACTTTGAGTTTTTTGTTATTGCAATGGCGACATTCTCTAACGAAGAATATGCGGACATCATGATAGCTTACGGAGCCGCTAATGGCGTCGCTCGTGCAGCGCAACGACTTTACCAGGAACGCTTTCCTGGTAGACGATTACCTGGCCACAGAGTCTTCCAAGACACATACCGACGCATACGCGAGACTGGCAGTGTTACTTTTAATGAACCAAGGGGCCATATTGTGCGACATAATGTTGAAGTAGACGAGAGAATACTGGCACTTTTTGAGGAAGACCCTACAAGAAGCATTAGAAATGTGGCATCACATCTTGATATTTCAATATGGAAAGTGTGGAAAGTACTTCGTCAAAACAAAAAGCATCCATTCCACTACACTCCGGTGCAAGGTACGTAATTTTAAACTAACTTTAAACCCGTGCAAGCTTTGTTTGACCTTGCCTTTGTTTAGCAGGTAATGGGTATGGTATGGCGTCACTTCCAGGTAGTGAATCTATTAGCACGAACAGTGGGTCCTTTCTTGTGCAATTACTTATTGCCCAAGAGAAATTTAAAAGAGTTTTTTGTTTGTTGCAGGTCTTGAGGGTGGCGACTTTGAGAGACGAGTGGCTTTTTGTCGGTTTCTTTTACACACGGATGTGGATGATCCTGATTTTTTAAAAAGAATACTGGACGGATGAATCCAAATTTACCAAGGATGGGATCCTCAATTTACACAATTTGCACCACTGGACAACGAAAACGCAAAACCCACGTCAAAAGACAGAAATCTTCTCAAAGAAGGTTTAGTGTAAACGTTTGGGCAGGAGTGATTGGGAATCAGGTAATTGGACCGCATTACCTGCCCGATAATCTCAATGGCGAAGACTACCTGGAATTCCTACAAAATGACCTGCCCGAATTAGTGACCGATGTGCCCGTATTTAATGAACGTGTGCCCATTGTATTTCAAAATGACGGCGGTCCCGCGCATTGGCGATTGACTGTGAGGGAATATCTCGACAATGTGTTCCCCAATGCATGGATTGGACGCGATGGCCCTATTCCATGGCCGCCACGTTCCCCAGATCTAACTCCGTTAGACTTTTATGTCTGGGGACGTGCCAAAGAGTTGGAATATGCCACGGAGGTTCCAACTAGGGAGGTATTAGTCCAACGCATAGAAGCGGCATTCAATACTATTAAGGAGGAAATACGACTTCGTACAACAACTGTTGAAATACGAAACAGGTGTCGGGCCTGCACTGCATTCGCAACAGAGGCCAACAATTGGAGCAAGATTTGTAACAATGATTAAATAAATGTTAAAAATGCAATTTTGTTTTTTTATTTCAAGTAAATCCCACGAAAGATACAGATATGAGACACGAATTTACCTAACCATAAGAATGAGATAGCAGATTTATAGGTTTGACAGGTATCATTTAAGAGATTTTTTTTAAAATCATAATTTTGAATATTAGCCTTAGGTGACTCGATTCACAATTCTAGCGAATTCACAAAGTTGTTAAAATACTTTTATGGCATGTGGCACATCATTAGAAAGAGGATAGACTGGAGAATTAATGAGGGAGTTGGAAGATCCCGGTCGCTTTTGATTTTTTTTTTGTAGCCTTATAAACAGCTGTAACATGTACAGCTTTAATTTAAGTTTTACCTTTGCGAGTGAATTAAAAAAGAACTAGGTGACTAATATCACTAATTTTGTATTTAAAAGTATTCTTAAACAATACACATAGAAATAAAATTAAAATTCAGAGTCTACGCCTTATATATTTTTTTAAATCTGTATTTGAATGTAAAATTTGGGTCTTTTTTTTTGGAAAACAATAAAAAGTCGATAAAAAAAAATCCACAGAGCATGAGGGGTGTTAAGGGGTCTGAAAGGCTAGCGGATGACCCCTTCAGTCGACCATTTTAATTTGGCACACGATGCACCAAACATCCTGTATATGGATTGCATTTGATGACAGATCTCGCTATACGCTCCCCTGATTGCGGCAGAGTACATCAATAGCTTGACAGAATTAAATAACTTTCATAATTAAAGTTTTTCACCCATCCACAGGAGCTAGACAATCCATACTACCCCACAATCAACAGCGTCATAGAACGGGTAACAGCAGAACTGAAGATGATTCTAAAGAAGGACTTCAACAAGAAGATGATAGAAAGTACTGCGTTCAAGAGCTTCGAGGTGTGGTGGGACGAGCAGAGTCGGAAGATCAGACAACCCAAACCGAAGGAAGATGCTGGCCAGCCGTTACAAGTACAGAATACGCCTGTAAGTAACAGATTTTTCGTCGACCCTTCTGTCAATGCGCTATTTTAACTGTCAGAAAAATCAACCGTATGTTTGTAAAATTAGAGTCGAATATAAATAACCTTAAAATCTTTGATGCTTTGATGCTCTCGCCGAATAATTTTGTCCGCCATTTCAACTGCCTCAAATATCAATCTTGAGGACCTTATAATAGAGTTGAATATAAATAAACACAAGCGCAAGACTGTCCGCTTTTACCGAAAATCAAAGCAGACAGAGGACTCAGTATATATATTTGCGACTTTATTTCAACGTACGTATAGTTGATATTTCCTTGGCAGTGAAAACCAAAGCCTATCACAGAATAAATCATCATTTATTAATATACTTTCAGGAAATTTCAATCAAGAAGGAAGAGGCAGTGGACTCAATAAAGTGCATTATGGAATCCCGCGAGATTGGTCTTGAGTTAGGTGGCTATGGTTCCGGTATCGGACTGGGACTAAGGGCCACTATTCCCAAGATGCCTAGCTTCCGGCGGAAACGGAAAATACCCTCACCTGTGTTCATGGATGACGACTCCTGCAAAAGGCTTAGTGATCAGGTATGTGACTTATATGTTCCATCTGTTCCTTCACGACAGATCGTAACGGAGATTGTAGTATTTATTTATTTATTAATTGGATCTCCAACAGAGACTACACAATTACATGCAAGTATAAATACAACAGAGACAAATACAAGTGTGCGCTTCCAATTATAGGAGAACTCGGAATAAATCAATACAGGGTTAAATTAAATTAGCTAGCGAAACTCCGCAGACGTGTTGGGTATCGATATCTAAAAATCTAAATACGATAAAACGAAAAAATAAAAAGAAACATTGAATTTTTTTTTGGGATCAACGACTAGTTACTTGAAATATGAGTTTCAAAATCAGTTTTTTTTTTTCTATGTAAACTTCACAGATGTGATGGGTATCGTTAACTAAACACGATAAAACAAAAACTTAACTACTTCAAGTAACTTCACTGCCAGTGGTCATTGACACCAGAAAAAAAAACGGCAAAATCTTTATTTTTTTGTTTTATCGTATTTAGATATCGATACTCAACACGTCCACGGAGTTTCGCTAGCTAAATAAAGTTGACCCTGTATAATTCGTTCTGAAAAAAATCGATGGTTTAATTAATCTATCAATGATGACGACACTGTTGGCGCAGTGGTTAAGCGATTGACTGCTGCGCTGCGTGTCGCGGGTTCGATTCCCGCACCGAACAAATATTTGTATGACCTACAAGTAGTTGTTCCGGGTCTGGCTGTTTGTGTATGGGAGTTTAAATGTTTGTTAACGCACCCACAATACAGGAGCAATTCCAAGTGTGGGGCAACGTTTAAAAAGAAATGCTACTCTAAAATGTTGAATTCGTCACATTATTATTCGGGAATAGAACAAACTAGCTGAGGATTTTGACCATCATTAAAAAAAATTAAAAAACAAGTATTAATATATTATATTCTGTTTGCAGGAGGAAATGGTGCAGAACTCAGACGAGGAGAAGGAGTTGCCTACGAGTCCGCGGAACAGGACGACCGGCTCGTACCTGTCGCGCAATCATCGGCGGCCGTCCAGCAGTTCCTCCAGGTCTGATTATACTGCAATACTTAAGCCCGCTGGCACCACAAATCACTAAAAACGTTTAGCGCTAAACAATGACGAATGATTGATTTAAATAATTTTAGCGCTAAACGTTATTTACCTTAGCCTTAATCAACTATACTTCTAGATAAAAATCTGACACACCTCGCTTTATTCTCCACCCTGAAACAAGGTATCATGTTAAAGTAGCAGGTTGATGTTAGTTGTAATGATACTCGTCATCTTGACTGTTCCTATAAATTATTTTCTATGTGCTGGTTATCAGGCTTGAGCCAGGCAAAGTATAATACGAGATAAACTACTAAACTTAATTCTAACTAATATTATAAATGCGAAAACGAGTTTGTTAGTTTGTTACGCTTTCACGTTAAAATGGCTGATCGGGTTTAAATGAAATTTGGCTCATGGGTAGACCTGGACCTGGGTTAGGACATAGGATATTTTTAATCCCGATATTCCCACGGGATCGAGAGTTATGCGGGTGAAACCGCGGGGAGCTGCTAGTTACAAATAAGTACGTAGATGTTGTAATAAAACAACGATGATGCCAACTTTCCCGAACACGCGTCTGACGTCATATCCGGCTCGAAGAACCAAACAATAATGAAAATACCTACTATACCTTTCTTTGTGCAGATCTTCATCTTCCTCATCAAGTCGGTCCTCATCATCCACGGGCTCGGAGCGGAAGGGTCCGGCGCCGCGGATATACTCTGACACCGATGACGATACCGATCTCGACGAGGCAGAGGTAATTTTTATTGCTACATTATTGAGGCTGTGGTTTTATACGAGTCGCTATTTGTAATAATAATGAACGAATGAATTTCACCGACCCCGGCGTGGTTAAACTAGACTCGATTACTCGAATGAATCCAAAGATCACACTAGCCCTTGGAGCGTCATGTTTCATGGGACTACAGACAGAGACCATTGCATATCAAAGAGTAGACCGGGGGGCGCTATAATGGAAAGGAGGACGTGCCCTTGGAATATGGAGGGATCATTAGGGCCGTACCATCCTTGAGCAAGCATTGGAATAGGTAATAATATTGATTACAAATAAAACACATTCTACAATTAAATTGAAATCGTTTATTCTGTAAATAGAATATCGGAAAGAAATATAAAAAATAAGCTAGACGGAGTCGACATTTCCTATCTGCGTGTTGCGTGGGAAAATAGCTACATTAGCAACTGTGGCACAGCTGTTAACTTCCACCTCCAAGAGGAGGATGACAGTGTTCCAGATACAACCGAAAATACAGGAGGAATAAAAAATAACAGATATAAAAAAAAATACTAGAAATCAGTACCCCAAGTGTAAGTTTGCAAGAGAGTAAACGTAACTATTTGGTTTGCGTTAAAATTTGACCGATGGATCATAATGCTAAGCGTATAAGAGTGAGCTTTTACTTACTTGCAAAGTTACACTCGGGGTACAGATAGGATATCGAGTTTTCTTTAGGAGGCAGTGCGTCTAATTAAATTCTCTCTCAACTGATCAATGTTTTAACTAAGTACCCGGTAATTCTTCCAGGTTATTAGAATAAATTCTCACCACGTTTTATATCGCGCTATTAGCCTAAACGCTAGCGAAACTGGGCATGGGCGTATCGTACGCCCGAAGCGAAAAATATGCCTAGTCGTGATGTAGTATTCAATTAGCACAACCACTACCGTTTGTACGCAATTAATTCATAAGCATCCAAGTTTTGTCCGTTTGCGACTCGTATAGGACCTCAACCTCTCAATTACCAAAATAACCCTGAACTTGTTAAACAATTAACATTGCATTGCAGCCTAACGAAGCGGTTGAGAACGATAAGCCGCTTTGGAGAAAAATGGTAACAGAAATAGTAAATAGCCCTTACATGTGCAGTACCTGGGCGTTGAAATGGCACGTGGAGCTTTAGAAAGATACCGTCACACAGGCATGAGTGACAGAGATGACGCTCTACAAAGCCGAACTTTTTCTAAAACCCGATGTGCCATCTGCGGCTGCTTACTGTAACTTATACTCCATTTGGAATACGATTAATAATTTATATAAACCTTTTTTACAGTCCGTTCTTTCGATTTTGACTTCTATTGCGTTGGTGGCATGACAAATGGCAGCTGTAATAAACAGTTGGTATTGTAACCACGTTTTTGCTTTTGTGCCATCCTTATGCCTACGGAATAGAAGTCAAAATCGATTGAACGGACTGTAAAAAGGTTTATTTAAATTTCAAATCTAATTTCAAATGGAGTATAGATGATTGTAGACAGTTGTGTTGCAGTTGTAGACAATTGTGTTGGATTTGTAGAAAGTTGTTCATTGACCTTTAGGTATCTGGTGGAAATATCTGTAGACTTCGGCAGCAAAATTACCTGCTAGTAGTAGAGACGTTGTGTGTTGTCTAAGAACTCTCTGAGGCCTTACATTGACAGAAAAGACAAGGCAACGATGAGTCGTAGTGGTAGAACAAACGTGAGGTGCGAAAGAGAAAGAAACTTGAAAAAGAAAGAATTGGTCAACACCAATAAGTTATAATCAAGCGACTGAGTTCGTCTTTCGTCTCTCATTTTATCAGAAATTGTGCTCGCAAGATGTGCCTCCATAAATTCCATAATGGGGCGCTATATCCTAAGTTCATGACGTCATTAACGCCGCATTTTTCTCGCCCCATTCTACTCTTTGCTCTTTTCTGTGAATGCAAGGCCTTGCTTTAGACGTATCAGAGGTAAACTCGATTCTGCATGACTTTACACAAAAATCGTTTATGGTGTTTCTTATCTTTGGAAGTCTGTAACGAAACGACAATAAAGACGAAAGACATTTATATGAGTAAAAGTGCTACAAATGATTCAAGATACATTTTTATTCTCACCGCGCCCCCCATGGCCCTGCTTTTCACTTTATCATCCGGTTTTGCGTATCTGTGTGCCGATTGGCTGACGCTGCCAAACAACAGCCCATCTATTCTGTAAAAATCTCACCGTGAAAACTTAGGCGAAGTGAGCTGCCATTTCACCTGATGCTAGCTGGATTGCCATGGTTCGGAGCGAGAGTGCATGGGAGGCCGTCACGTCCTTCTGCGAAGCAGTAATGCTTGCGAAGTAGGAGGCGGAACGCATGAGGGAGAGGCAAAATTCGCGCTATCACGACCCTAGTCGCCGCGTTAGAGGCCCCGGGCGTCGGGAGTCGCAGGCCGATTCCCGGTCACCATAGCGGGCTTGCGGATGGTGAGCGATGGGTAGCTCGCCGTCCGATAGGGACCAGGATCTGGTTGACAGCGCGTTGTCTCGCTGATGGTGGCGCGTGTGTTGAATCATGCGGTTCCCTACAAAATGGTTGAGCTCGATGGTGCTGATCCACGCGTCATGTTCGTGAACGGGCGCCGTCAGTTGAAACTGGTTATCACTTAACTGCCAGGGCTTATTTGTAATCTTTTAATCTTATATTTTGATTTGCTATAAAATACTATTTTTTTTTTACATTGTTCTCACATAAAGAAGCGACAAGAATAATGTACCCAGGATTTTGTAATGTCTTGTTTTAAAAGAGTGTCCTTGGAGTTTCTTGCCTATTCTTCTCCATAGCGATCTACGTTTTGGAATAGCTTCAACTTTCTGACAAACTGACCGACTCTGACAATTCAAAAGTGCCTGTAATTGATTTAATTGAAATAAATGTTTTGAGTTTGAGTTTGATCAGGTAGTGTAGCGGCGCTGGACTGCCCAGAGTGCGCGGCGATTGAGTCAGTCTCGCGTTCGATTGCGAACCATTCATTAATTCTTCCGCTCATCTAATTTGGCGCTTCTTACTAATACTTACTCTATGATTGGGTGAAGAATTTAGCGTGAAAAGAAGTTTTCACGGTGTGATTTTTGCAGTATATAATAGATCGGCAAGTTCACAGATATTTCCTCCAGTTAGTAGCAATTCACTTTAGTAATGCATGCGGTAGTATTTCATGTGTGAGTGTACTTTCTTTGCAGCTCAAGGTGGTGTCCAACAAGGAGCGCCTGCGCAGAGTGTATTCTTCATCGTCCGATAGTGAGGAGGAACAGAGCAGAAGAGGTGAGATAAATAAAACTTACTAACTTAACTAAGTACCTAGCATAACAAGACAAACGTCGCGGGTTTTGTCGAATCTGTGATCCAAAATTGGTGTGTCAAATATCTTAAAATATCAAAATAATCTGTGGTACAGTCACAAGCATTATATTACTATGAACAGCTCGGCAATAATATCTGATTGCATGATTTATCCATAAAAATACGACGGCAAAAATATATGTGGTAAATTGTGGAAGGCAGATACAAATGGCAGCACTAATATGTGACGTCGAAGGAACACCAAAACTAGTTGGCAAGACATCGGCTTCTAAAATATGTGTCAATGCAATATTAACGGACATGTCTTGCTTCATAAATATCTGCCTACTCAGTTAAATTCCGCTTAGATTGTGATACCTCGTTATGATCTAAAATTTCTGACATTACTTTGGCAGCATAAAAACCTGTACCAGGCAGTCTTCCACACTTTGTCACATATATTTGCCGTCATAAATTAATGAATGAACGAACCATGCAATCAGATATTATTGCGGTTCATAGGTTCGTGTATGTTTACGTGTAGATTAGATACACCTTATATATTTATGCTCGTGGCTGTAAATATCTTGTGAAGTCACTGTCGGCTTGTATAATGTTTTTGATGCTTGGCTAAAAGCTAGACATCGTGTGGTGCAAACGCATAACATCAGCAGAAAAATCTGTCTCTTGATGAATTACAATTTATTGAATTCTGTGAACTTGGGTTGAATTTAGATAAACCTAACTATTGTCTATTAGTTTCGCAACGCTGGCGTTTTTGGGCTAGTAATAAGGTTACTTTCTTTGTTGGTCATCAGAACTTATTGCTTATTTTAATTGTGATATGTTTGTTTCGTTATTTTTTCCAATCCTTTGTCTATTTGAAGACATTAAGTATTCACACATTATTATCATCTCAGAAAAAACCCCAATCCCTCAAATGGAACCGTGGGAGGGCGAAGGCTCGGGGGGCGAAGCTCCTGCAGTCGCCAGTCCGCCGCGCGACGTTTTACTCGACAGAGTATACTCAGATTCCGAAGAGGAGAGAGAATACCAGGTAAGATGAATAAATAAATAATAATAATACTTCGCTATGTTATATTTCCTACTTTTTTAACTAAACGGGAAAGCCGTTGGTCACTTCGATTTTAAGACTTTCCCTAGCAAATGAGAATATCGCTCAGGGACGCATGACGTCAGTACAATACTTTTAAAGACAGCTTTATTTTGTAGTTTTTGGTTACATTATTTATGCAATTAAAAATAGACCTTATGGTTTAATAATAATAATATGACGTGCGAACGAATTTTGCTTTTTTTGCTGCCTGTATAAATAGGTAGAGGCTTTCTTGCATTTCGACATCGCTAAACACAGTTTTTTTATTCCACAGGAGAGAAGAAGACGCAACACGGAGTATATGGAACAAATCGAGCGAGAGTTCCTGGAGGAACAGAGGCAACAGACGGAGACGGATACGCACCCGCTGCCTGAAAAACCACCCGATGACAGGTACGATACAAAACTGATCATATAACTTAGTTTCCCAGCTTAGTTCTTTAGTTGCGGGCCCTATCAGAATACCAGCGCTGCAACACTTATTTTTAAGTGCCGCAGCTAAGGATTACAAGTTAAAATTTACTAAAAATATTTTAAAATCATGCATAATTATGGTATTAAATTAGAAAATAAATTGAACAATTACATAGTTATTATTCAACAGTCTAATGGTGGCAGACCTAAATGAGGAATTATTAAATTGTCAAAAGTCTATGTCAAAATTATTGTAAGTAATGTCAGTATTAATAATTTATAGTGATTCTAAATTAATTCGTCATTTAAGTAGTCAATAGCATAATAACATTTATCAAAAAGAACAATTTCATTTTTTTTTTTAATTGTGTAAAGTTTATAGGAGAACATAGCCTAACATCCCGGAATAATTATAATGACGTTCAAATCCCGGGATTTAAAAAGCACGATTTTTTTATTGGACTTTATTTATACTGCCTATAGCACAAGTCATGCAGCTACCTCAAATCCCTCTAAGGCAGGTGTTATAGTGATCTTACATAAACACAATTAAGTTTGTACATCACAATGTTTTGGTTTGGTCATTCAAAATCAGTCAAAATCAAAAGTTATTTACTCAAACTAGGCTGATAATCAGCACTTCACGAACGTCAAAAATTAGCTTTAGCACTTCCTAGTGCTTTAGCTGGGAAGAACAAGTGGCGCAACAAACTCCCCAGCAGCACAGCTGTGTGTTCACATATAAAACTTGAATTTATACAATAAAATTTAAAATGCAACACAAAACATTAATTTAAATTATTTGCCTTATGTTAGCTAGCACACACCACCATACAAAAAAAATAAAATATTATAATATATATTTAATAGTCGTCGAAAACTATACTCAAGCAGAAATAACGTAAACAAAACGTATCTAAATAAAAGCCTCCAGGCATAATGAGCGTGCCCGCTTAAATAAAGCTATAGCTATAACTTGATTTTTGATATTGACCCCCAAACTAAGCAGGGCTTGTATCTTGGGGAAATACAAGAGTGATATATTCTGTAATTCCATCTATTTCACCAGCAAACCCGACCCCCTACCAGAAGAACCTTTCTCACCAATCAAGAACCACACAAAGTCCCCGGACAGGGACAAGAGCAAGCGCGACACTTCGTTCGAAGACGGAGAGATCAGCGACGACTCGCAGGGACGCAAGCGAGAGCAAGCGGACCCCGACCAGCGACAGCGGGTCATGTCCTTCAGCGATCACAGTACCGAGACCGCGGCCAGTGTTAATGGGATTAAAGATGTGAGTGAGATATTGTGTGATGTTAGCGTATTATGTGTAAAACCCCATTAATGCAAGCGAGAGCAGGTGGACCAGCCCGGTAAGCGACAGCCGACCGTGTCTATGTCTACAGATACCGCGGTTCGCGTTAATGGGACTAAACATTATATTTCGCATCGTTTATTAAAAAATATATTAAATGTGTATGTAAAATTGATTGTGGTTGATCGATCGCTTTGCAATTAAAAGAATTAAGTATATACGGACCAAAACAACCTTTTTGGAACACTGCCTATTTGTCGGAAAATTGTGTGTATGAAATCGTCTATTTGATTATGTGCTCGGGAAATGTTTATCAACCATAAACATTTTTTTGTTTGCAGATGCAGGATTTTTTTTTTATATTGTGATTAACTCCTGCTCGGGAAATGTTTATCAACCATAAACATTTTTTTGTTTGCAGATGCAGGATTTTTTATATATTGTGATTAACTCCGAGTCTTTCTAATGTTGACATTTGACATCGGGATGTTCACTGACACTGTCGTCTTCCGTTTCTATTTTTTCTGTGATATGTTTGTATTTGTAACAAAATCTATCTCTCATTCCCCAGGCGCTATCAGAGACGTCATCGCCTCAATCTCAAGCGTCGCAGGCGTCGCAAGCGTCGCAAGTGGCGCTCGACCACTCGTACTGCCGCCCGCCGCCTGACGACATCCCCGAGAGGAGGCCCTCCAACCATCTGCAGCATGATCACGGTATGAGAACTAACATTCTATAATACTGGATGTAGGAGACAACATTTTCGAGAACTTTTAGGGGGGATTTTTAAACAAGGCTACTCCTTCGTTATATCGATGATTCCATATAATATTAGTTTCTAAAATCATATAAGTCTGCTCATCATCGGCTTATCTTCTTGAGACCTTTATCCTCGTGAGACCCAGACACATTTTGGGTTCACTAGGCATTAAAACCGAACGGTCCATCTAAATGGACAAAATTTGTATAGTCCCGAGACTTGTTTTTCAAAAAATTACATGTTAGAGTTATTGGACTTATTTGTTTGAAGTGAGACTTTGAGTCGACATCTTTATTTTGGGTATTAAACGGGCGCGTCGGCCTCACGAGGTTATACGAGTTTACTACTGGATACAGGCTTCTTCATTTACACGCAAAAAGACCATCACATCTTTTATGGCCTTTTTATTTGTTGAGATTCGATAGGATTATTTGAACTTAGAGAGTTGTAATGCTGATTCTAATGATTATAATTCTGTAAAGCAATATTTGTTATAGCCGCGAATCATATTTAGATCAACATACAACCTGCGGGCTAATTGCGTAACACACTATCAGTAGGAATCGGTTTCAATTTAAAAAGTTCGACAACATTCATTGCGTTAGTTACGTGGTTCAGGAGACTAATTTTTCTAACTTATGAAGCAATGGATTAGCAATATACTTCAAAATCATTCCGATTCCGATACAAACTGTAGTACGCAATTATGGTGCTGTTACTGACCTGCAAATTGAATCATAACGCGAAGATGGTCGCTCCAAGTAGCCTGACGGCGTCCACATTGCATTGTCGCCTCAATGGATACCACTCAAGAACACGTCTTTTCTAATGTTCGTTTGTTTGATGACCCAAACATACTCACGTAGTCCAAAATCTACGTCACCAACTCTCACTTAAAGCTACGGCGTAGCTCACTGCTACTACGGCGTAGTCTCTACGCTTCCCAATAATATCCACTACATATCAACCCTCCTTGTCAACAGGTTACACGTGGATGGCGGAGCCAGAGAGCGCGGTGTCGCCGCCAATGGAGGAGACAGGAAGAGACAGAGAAGAGAAGGAAAAAGAGGAGACAGAGGTGCCGAGAGAGCCCAGCAAGAAGGACGCCAAGCGACCCTACAAGAGGAAACACGAGCCTAAGAAACTGGCCGAGATACAGAACAAGTATGTACAATATCCTGGCGTTAAAATGTAAAATCGAGGTTTATTTTATCCTTTATTGACAAGAACCAGGCAGGAGTTAATTACATTCCAGACTATGAGACTAATAATCAATTTAAGACTAACTTAATTTTTGACTTGATAATTATTTTAAAACTTAGAATAGTGTTGATTGTTTTTTACATAAGTCCGGCCCACTTTCTTACCGTCTTATTACAAAACAAGATTTATATTTTGACATGGCTTAAACCATGGAGCCAGTTTTTGTAAAAAGAACGTAACTGTGATTGAAATACCGTTCTTTATACAAAACTGAAAACTTAGTTCGGTACTAAGTTGTCAGTTTTGTGTTTAGGAACTTTACCATAGTCGGAATAAAGTTCAAAATTCAATAATGGCTCCATGTTTTAAACCTGGGTCTGAAGTTAAACCTTGTTTTGTAATAAGGGGGTAAGTGTCTGAATGTGGAATTGAGTTGTGAAAGATTCTATCACATTTAGTATGAGTGACAGACACGACGCTCTACGATCTATTCATATCCTTGTATCCAATTGAACAAATATCAACTTTAAGCTAGTGTAAATTAAGTTGATTTTAGAACATCTAGTACTTTTTAAAAAGGCATAAAAAATTAAGTTGTAGCTCAAACCGAACTTTATCCGTCTTATTACAAAACAAGATTTATATTTTGACATGGCTTAAACCATGGAGCCAGTTTATGTAATAAGAACGTAAACAGTGATTGAAATACCGTTCTTTATCGGGTATGGGTCTTATTACTAAACAAGGTTTATCTTCTTTATATTATTATTATTAAAAAAAAAAAAACTTCAGACCCAAGTTTAAACCATAGAGCCATTATTGAATTTCAAACTTTATTCCGTCTACGTTAAAGTTCCTAAACACAAAACTGACAACTAAGTACCGAACTAAGTATTCAGTTTCGTATAAAGAACGGTATTTCAATCAGAGTTACGTTCTCATTACAAAAACTAGCTCCATGGTTTTTGCCATGTCAAAATATAAATCTTGTTTTGTAATAAGACGGTATAAGTTTATAATTATGTAGGTATTACAGTTATTTAAAAAAAATCCATATAAATGTTTGGAAACTAAAATTGCGAACGCAGATTACAAAGCCGAACTTTTTAACTTCTTTTTTTTTTAACTTTTTTTTAAACTCGATGTGCCATATTTATGGCTAGATGTACACAATCGCTTACCGCTATTCAAAAACAGAACTAACACCTCAACATTTTCCACAGACTGTACGAGCCGCGCGAGACAGACTACGACGAAGTCATGTATCCTAAAGTGACGTTCAAAGGGCGTGACCTCATGTCAGAGATGCAAGTTATGTACGAATTCCTAACTCGAGGCATCGACCGAGAAGATGTGGAGTATCTACGAAGGGCGTATGAAGCTCTGTTGGCTGAAGACGCGCATGGCTACTGGCTCAATGATACGCATTGGGTGGACCACCCGCCTACAGATGTTTGTTACTCGCCGCCGAAGAAGAAGTCTAAAAGACATAATAATATTTATGAGGATTTACAGGTGCGTTGTTTAGGTTTACTTTTAACGATACATTTCCTCAGAGTAAAAAAAAAAACTAGCGAGCGAGTTACAGTAGTCGCATATGATGCAACTGAACAGCGACAGAAATTAACCTCAACATTTAAAAAAGCCAAATTTATTCATTACTAGTAGTCGCTCACTGGTCGAAGTTTGACCCCCACTACTTACAATCTATATCGTACTTACTAATTCCATGAGTACACTAATCCCATGCTATTATAAAGTACTTACTAATACCATGCGCAAGCTGTCTCTTCCTGTTACACACTTCCGGTCCTTCTCACGAAATCACTCCCACAGGAAGATGTTACGCATCCAATGATATTATATGAAACAGATATGTTGGGAGCGCGCAATTGTGAAGACTCGAAAACGTCCTAATTGGGACGTATTTTACTTGTAGTGAAATGTAAAATGTATGAAAAGTGGGGGTGTGCTGCGCGGCACACTTTTTTCGGTTGTTTTGTGAGTGTATAACACCTGTTTAATATAATATCATTGTACGCATCTAAAACAAATGTCTAGAGCAGATGATTTCATTTTGTTTTATCTGGTTGACTGGCTTATGGGTCCAGTGGTCGCAAGCGACTGCAAAGTGCGGGGTTCTGGGATTAATAACCAGGTAGTACAAAATGATATCGAGTTTTTCAATCGGGAATCTACTTGTAGTACATACAATATTTTATGTGTGTGTTTTTTTAATGTGAGCGTACTATACACCACTGCCAGAGAACAGATATTAAGCGTGGAATACACATGCTGCCTAGTATTACAAGAGAATGCTACTTTCGAGCAAATGTTACTTAGTAGCTTTCAACTAGCATGTGTATACGAAAAGAGCATAAGTATTTTGTAGGCACAGAGAGCATGCTACCTAGTAGCAAACAAGCATGCTTATTTAGTAGCATGTGTATTCCTGGCTTTATATTATGTTGTATCCAAGTTGACAGGATGTCAAGTCAAAGTATTTATTTCAAATAGGCACATAAGAGACACTTTTGAACGTCAAAATATACAAAAAAATTGAATTGATTCTAGTTGCTCCTTCCAAAAGGTAGTTTTGTATGGAGAAGAATGGGCAAGAAACTGCACCATTACTCTTTTAAAAATATTTTACAATATTTTGTTTGAGTACATTAATTATATGATTATATGTGAAGACGATGCACCTAGAATAAAAAAAAATACTATACCTTAATAGGTAAAAAGAATTAAAATATAAGCAATGAAAAATAACTTAATTATGAGATAGATACATGGTGCTCACATATTTACAAACATTGTAAAAGTATGTTTTCCTAAAAAAATTAAAATAATAAGTCAGTGTGTGAGTATAGGTAATCACAGAATGTAAATTCAATGTCATAAAAATAACAAATTATACAATTAAAATACCAACCAGTTTGATTTTTCTAGACTAGATTGTCCTATGGAGCTGGACCAGCATGTTTCCAAGCATTCCTATCCTGGATATAATCCTCTAACTTGTAATATGCTTGTTTAGTCTTATACGTGCCCTTCTAATCCACCATCCCTAACTCTCAATCTTCGCTAACAGGGTCATTCAAGTGGTTCAGCGCGAACAGAAGGCTACTACAAGATGGACGCGCGTCTGAAGGCGAAGTATAAGTACCACCACGGTCGCAGCTCAGCGACTGCGTTACACGATCATATCGACGATAAGAAGGCGTCCAAGATGCAGGGCCTGTCAAGGGAAGCTAGGTCCAACCAGAGGAGACTGCTCACTGCGTTCGGTAAGTACATTCAACAATTTTTTTTAAATCTGTGTTTTCTTTCGTAGAAACTGGAAAATAACAGCTTGAACAGGAGGAAGCCTTTGCCTAGCCAGACTAACATCCGCACTGCAAAGCAGTGTGAGAAAATCTCTCACGCCCTTAGTCGCCGCAGGAGACGCCCCGGGCGTCGGGAATCGCAGGCTGATTCCCGGCCACCGTAGGCGCGGGCTTGCGGATGGTGAGCGATGGGTAGCTCGCCGTCCGATAAGGACCAGGCCCGGGTCGATGGCGCGTTGTGTTCCACGCGCGCCTCAAAGAGATGTCAGCACCAATTGATGGGGTCCGAAAGGGCCAATGCCTGCCAGGGTTACGAACCTGTCCGAAAGGGATATCGTGGCCCTGGCACACAGGCATTTGAAGGAACACGGGTGGGTTTTAGTCAGTAAAAGTCTGACACGCCCTCCCGCTCCGCCCAGAACGGAAGAAGATATTTGATAATTACCCAACCAAAAAAAAAAAAAAAAGTGTAAGAAAATCTGAGGACAAAAACTTGTCGCGTGTGCGTTCTGTTTGTCCGTTATGAGTGAGAGCGCATCGTCTCAGAATAATAATTACATGCCCTTACATTAATGTGTGGCATACCGTCACAGACTGCATAATATTAAATACTTCTAATGATTATTCTCTTGTACAGGTACAGATACGGACTCCGATTTGTTGAAATTCAACCAGCTCAAGTTCAGGAAGAAGCAGCTCAAGTTTGCCAAGTCTGGCATCCACGACTGGGGTCTGTTCGCACAAGTAAGTTACCGAGAATATCACTTTACTATTAAGGTATTTGGACACGTTAGCGGGATCTGCATCCTAATTGCGTAACGCAGTTTGAATCACAATTGGAATGATTTTGAAGTACTTATATTGCTAATCCATTGCTTCATATGTTAGAAAAATTTGTCAGCTCAACAACGTAAAGAACGCTATGAATGTTCATGAACAGTCAAGTTGAAAGCAATTGCTAAAAATCAAAAATCTAAAGAAAAAAAATCTCGATACAAATTAACAATAAATTAACCTTATACTTTGAGTTCCAATCCAAAATATCTGTATTAATTATCAACTAACGGTTGCTATTTAATTAATAACAAGAACGTCTTATTTGAATGCAGAACTTGGTTGTTTTTATTTTCGATTACTCAACTATTTTTAAAATAAATAGATAATTGCTTCATATTTTGCAAAAAAAAATACAAGCGTTCTGTCATCGCGCTTCTCTTTCTTTTGGATGCAGTCTGACAGTGACCACGCTTTAGCTGTTGTCAGCGTCTTAATATATCTCTCTAAGTTAGATTTGTTCCCCAATGTCACGATTTCATGTAAAAGTCATTCAATGGAATTCCAAAGAAAAGTATGCGCTTCGGAAATCTCCGTGTAAGTTTCCGAATTATGACGAACGTCGCGCCACAGAGGCAAAAGCATTGTACTGCCGCGCTTTGTAGTAGTGCCCCTATCATTGCGCGTTTGTATGATGTTTTGTCTCTGTCAGGTTCAGGGACCATTTTGGTTACCCATTGAAAGGGTTTTCGATAGGGTTTTCTAATTGGTTAAACAAAAACCTATACGATATAGGTAACCCTTATGAACGGCTTAAATTAAATTTTGGTAACCCATTGAAAGGGTTTTCGATAAAAACCCATACGGTGTGGGTAACCCTCAATCAAAATTACCCACACCGTATAGGTTTTTCTAAAATGGTAAATAAAATGGTCCCTGGGTAGAATAGAGATAGAATTGATCATGCTACGCGTGCTGGGCGGATATCGATATAACATAATATTATGATTTTTTCATGTTACCGGGTTTCAAGTAGGTATAGAACATATTGAAAGGGTTATCATGTAACCTTTTCACTGGGTTTCAAGTATAAAACCCATTCAATGGGTTATCTTGTAACCCTTTCAATGGGTTTGTAGCATAAAACCCTTTCAATGGGTTACATCATGATAAAGGTAACCCATTGAATGGGTTACCCATTCGAAAGGCTTAACCCTTAACGGGGGTTGTACGGTCCCTGGTCAGGTTACCTACTCCGGTCTCAGATCGTCCTTTGTCACTCAAAACTTTTTATAATTACAAAGAGTTGTTTATCTTGGTAATACAAAAACTTTTTTACAAAAAAAACAACTGACTTCCAATAAAAACACTAAAAAGTGAAAAATAACTTTAATTTCGGAAGTCGGTGTCTTTGGATGGGTTTTTTAATTTTTGCCACCGACTTCCGAAATTAAAGTTATTTTTCACTTTTAGTGGTACCTACCCCACCCCAATTCGTGTACCACTAATTGCTATGAAAACAACAGTGACAGGAAGTTTTATAATATCATCAACATACACCGAGTGGATTAAATACGTATTATTGAAGAGTTAGCTGTAGATCTGTAATGTATAGGAGACCGCGCAAGCTTCCTCTACCAAATAAAATAATTATAAAAATCAGTTCATAAACAAATAAGTTATGCCTGAACATATATAATACTAGCTTTTTCCCGCGGCTTCATCCGCGTGGATGTCAGAAAAAATCCACGGGAACCGGGATTAAAACTACCTACGCTACATAAAAGGAACCTAAGTATTCGTCCAAGTTTATTAACTCTAGGAATAAGATTTTTAAATTTCAGCCCAATCTGTTCAGTGGTTTGAGCTGTGTTGATAGACCAATCAGTCGCGGTTTCCATGTAATAGCTAGATTTATGATATATGGATAGATATTATATATATATTGAGAACCTCCTCTTTTTTTGAAGTCGGTTAAAAATCATTTATAGCCAGAGTGCATTTCATGACAATTCCAATAAGACCAAACACGGTTAGGATACATTGTTTTATTATGAAGTTCCAGTGCCTACTTTCCGGCTTCATCATCAGATCAGTTTGATGGTACCATTTTGATCAAAACTATTTATTTAAATTAGGTTCGCGTTACTAGCTTAATCCAGATATCTCATCGCCACCCGTGAAATACTTATCATTGAGAAGTTCTGGTGGCCATCTGTGGCCTTCTTCATCAGTTCCACTTCACCAAATTATACTTTCTGAATGCAAATGATTCACTTGTTGATGAAAATATAAAAATCGCTATATGTATGCCTATAATATTTGAGGAGTTCCCTCAATTACTCATGGATCCCAACATCAGAACTGGATTTTAATAAAAATGGGACCAATCTGGAAGTATGTCCATTCAAATAAAAAAAGATTTTTCCAAATCGGTTCATAAACGACGGAGTACTGAGGTAACAAACAAAAAAAAAAAAAATACAGACGCCTTGAGAACCTCCTCCTTTTTGTAAAGTCGGTTAAAAATAGGCAAGTACTTCAATGGTTATAACAGCTCTCTAAAGATCTCATTATCGCAAGTTCGTATTTCCGAAGATAGACGATGATTACCTAAGCGCATACTTTTCTTTAGAAAACTGTAACTATTTACATAGATGCATGAAAATCTTCATCTTCACATCAAAACTGTTTCCCCAGGAGCCGATAGCCGCGGACGAGATGGTGATAGAGTACGTGGGACAGATGGTGCGGCCTATCGTGGCCGACGTGCGGGAGGCGCACTACGAGGCCACGGGCATCGGCAGCTCCTACCTGTTCCGGATAGACCTCGACACTATCATCGATGCTACCAAGTGCGGCAACCTGGCGAGGTTCATCAACCACAGTTGCAATGTAAGTATTATATATCTCAAGACGTAAGCTGTTGATGAAGTTAAGTTGCGATGTTAGATCTCTGAGATTTTTGATAAATTCGATCAACAATACCAACTAGATAACGGGTCACGTACAAAATCGAAGCTAAATTCTGTCCGCGTGAATATACATTAGTTTTTGTTTATTACTAAAAATTATATCAAATTTTTAACAAAATTACCGATTTTAAACCACCGCTACAAATGTTTGGCCAAGGTTGGGCAATACACGCGCAAACTTTTGTGTAACAGAACAGTAGATGCATAGAGTAGATTATTTTAGACTTTATGACTAGGTGCCATGGTTGTAATTAGGTTGTACTTAAAACTTTTGTCTCAGTTCGTTAGTAAACAAATATAGCTGTATACAAAAACTAGTGTTGTATAATTCGACATAATTTCCAACGCCATAGTCACTCGCTACGCGGGCGAAGTCGCGGGTAGAAGCTAGTGATGAATAAACGTTTATAGTGCTTATAGTAACTTAAGGGGCTTGTAGCTAAGTAATAACATCACGCAACCACACGGGTAGATCGGTCAGGTTAAGCTACGCTTGCCGCGGTTGGTCCGCGGCGTTGGGTGACCATCTTTACATACCAAGATCCCTCCGTGCCTCGGAAAGCTGTTCGTCCCGGCTGTTATTTGTAGATCTTTGACAGTTTTTACGGGTCGTCAGAAGCCCGAAAATCTGACAACCAGTCTTACCAAGGGGTATCGTGTTACCCAGTAGCTGGGTTGTAGAGGTCAGATAGGCAGTCACTCCATGTACTATACTGGTATTCAACTGCAGCTGGTTAGGGAAGCCGGCCCCGACAAATTTAGGAAAAGGCTAGCCAGCAGTAGCGAAGCTACAACTTACATTAGCGGGAAGCCGAAGAAAAAAATTGTTCAGTTCACATAAACTCAAAATAACATCACAATTGATTACCTCAAAAATTGTTTTAGTCATTCCTTTAGTTTTCTTAATTTAACGCCATCTTAATTCGTCGGCATTCTTAGTTAAAACAAAAAATGTTAACTGCGTTCACGATTTAGGATAGATTAAAGATAGGTACGCGTTATTTATCTTATGATTTACTTATTAAATACTTGTAACGTGACAATGTATATGTAGGTATATTATTTAGTAATAGTAAACTCTACTAGTCGTTGTTCCGAGGGGAAGCCGGTAGGAATGGGGTTGTATGAAGCCGTCGCCCCTGCTAGCCAGATAAATAGTGATGATAGTAACTGACATCGTTTGTTTCTCCCCTAGCCGAACTGCTACGCGAAAATCATAACAATAGAGTCTCAGAAGAAGATTGTGATATACTCAAAGCAACCAATAGGCGTCGACGAAGAGATTACGTACGACTACAAGTTCCCGCTAGAGGATGAGAAGATCCCCTGCTTGTGTGGCGCAGCGCAGTGTCGCGGCTTCCTCAACTGAACGCAAGACCTCATTGTGACGTGCCTAATACTGTGGAGAAGTACAGGAAACAAAGAGATCAGTATACGGGCAGCTAATTTGCTTCTACTTTTATACAATGCTGAGTAGTCTTATGTCTCATTTTTGAGGAAATAATGGCAGTGTAGTAAAAAGTGGATACTTTTGCCTGTATGCCTACTTCTTTGGTTGAGTGTACATGCCTCCGTCGCCCAGCTTACAACTTGCCGCATCGGACACGAGGTCACGAGGTTAAGTCTGATAGTCTGAAGCAAGCCTACATCCGTCAGTTCGTTCTCACAGTTCCTTACAAACAAGGGATCTGAAGTATCTTTAACAATGTGTTCATGTTCATTTATTTGACGATAAATTGACCGGTGTTTGGCAGGCTAGTTGAAAATGTTTTGGAATCTTTTCGTAATGTCTGCAATAATAGAATTTCGCAATAAACATCAACAATGAACTGATAAATATATTATAAGGCTATACAATCAATTAACCCGTACGTTGTAAACGAATCGCACGGCGGCAACGATTGGAATTAACCTTTAGTGTTGTGATTTAGGCCAGGTAAGATAATAGAATATACCGATTCTGTCCTTACCTACCTCTCGATATGGATAATAAAGATATGATGTGTGTTCAGGGTTCAGTTCCATATCTTCCATAATATTAAAGTAAGAACTAATATAACAAACCAGCTGTCATTTCAGCTCACAGGTGGAGCGAGGCTCCGTCGTTACCATAATTATATTGTAACAGCCGCACCTATCGTGGTTTTGAAAACTGCCTCAACTTATAACGATTTTGGTAATTTTTATGTAAAATATGTGTGACTCTGAAGTGTTTGATTATTGTATTTAATGTAAGCCCAGTGAACATATGATGTAATTATTAAATTAGCCGCAGCAACTGATTCTTGTATTATATTATGATATTTTGACTGAGTCTAACTATATGATTCACTAGGCATAGAATGTCTGATATAACGAGCTGTATAATTATTTGTGTTGTACATTATTTGTGTAAAGAGATCTCTGCTGTTACGTCAGATTTGTGTAGTACACTTTTTAAGTACATCATCTTGTTAATAATTTCGAAGACAATTCGTAACCAAATAATATGGGGTTTAAACGACTACTGTTTACGATTAGATACTGTCTAGCAAGCGTTGTGCGGGTAGTGATTGTGACGAATATAAACTGAATAATAAGGTATCGATGTGTGCTCGTTCCAAATTCCACTTCATATTATGTAAATGTAATAAGATTGTAAATAAAAAATTCCAACAATTGTAAACCTACTTTTATTGAATAATTTCCACAGGCAGCGTTAAATGTCTAGTAATACACACAAAAATATGTTTTTTTTTGTGATCTTGAATGAGGATTCAGGATCATAAAAACAAATAACCGCCTTATTACAAAACAAGATTTATATTTTGACATGGCTTAAACCATGGAGTCCGCCCTCGTTCACCAGCACGATTTGTTATGGCCGCGAATCATATTTACATCAACATACAACCTGTTACTGGCCTGCAAGTATATTATTCGTAGAGATCTTGTAGAAGTTGTAGAGATAGATCTGGTCATAAATTATGACCAAATCTATCTCTACAAGATCTCTACGAATTAAGAGGGTTGCCGACTTAAGGGGCATCCCCCTTAAGTCGGCAACCCCCTTAATTCGCTAAGGTAGCCCGCGAAATTCGAATTTTCTTACGTTTTCTGCAATTTGCAGGTCAGTAACAGATTGTATGTTGATCTAAATATGATTCGCGGCCTTAACACATAATATGGCTTTACAGAAGTATAATCATTTTGTGTTTGTTTCTTCGGTGTTCATGCTACAAGTGCTGGTGGCTGCAGTGCAGTGCGCCTCGTCGTAGTTTAGAAGAAAAACGCGGTCACACAGTTGGACATGAAAAGCGAATTTATCTTATAATATTATTTAAACAGGGTCATATTAAATTAGCGAAACTCTTCTCTGTCATCATCATGTTTAAATTCGATATTTAAACATGATGATGACATTTTATTGGGGTCAGTGGGGACAACGACAGTATAAAAATCGAAGTGAAACTCAAACTCAAAGCATTTATTTCAATTAAACCATTGACAGGCACTTTTAAATTGTCAAGAAGTCGGTCAGTTACAAATATGAAGCTAGTTGCCCATTTCAAATAGTAGGTTCCTATGGAGAAGAACGGGCAAGAAACTCCACGGACACTATTTTAAATTAAAACATTGATACAAAATATTGGTTACATCATTCATATTGAAGTTAAACATGTGAGAACGATGCAATACGTCAAAAGCGTCCGTGATAAAAAGATAACAATTGAAAACTAAAATAATTAAAAATAAGCCGTGGCAGCTAAGAGATGACCAGTCCCAACTGACAGCGCCCGTTCACGAACATGACGCATGGATCAGCACCATTCAGCTCAACCATTTTGAAGGGAGCTAAATGATACAACACACACGCCACCATCAGCGAGACATCTGAGTGAGCATGACATACTCTCAGCCGCCAGGGCACTACACTACTAGCGGTTGATGAACCCAAAAAAAACTCATGAAATTAACCTTTTTTGTTTTATCATGGAGCCTGCTCACACGATGCGTTGCGGCTCTGAACCTCAAAGATTTCGTCTTTTCTTCTGCCACACAAACTACTGAGCGGTACCGCTCCGGCGTCACAACGCGTACACCCCTCGCCATCTCGTCTCGCGGGTTGCAAGTTCAGTTTAGGTGCGGTGCAACGTCGGAACGCACCGTGTTGCATACGATGGATATTTGTATGTAGGACGCCGCAGCGACACCGTTCAGGAGCCGCGCCGCCGCCGCCAGAACGCATCGTGTGCATCGGCCCTGAATAAATAAATTTTTAATATAGAGTCACTTTTGGGTGACAAATAAGAAAATTAAAAAAAAATAAGTTTTACAAACTGTACTGTGTCACTGTGTGACACATTAAATGAAAGGGCTTACTGTGGTTTTTTTTTTAATAATTTAGCTTTAAAGTTATTTAAGAAAATTGATGAGAATTACGAACCCTTTATTTCCGATATTAATGAACCTACATTTTTGAAAAATAATACAGAAAATAGTTCTATACTTATAGATTACAGGAAAACCTATAAGAAGTCTATGTTCTTAAAATAACATGGTAACTCTCTCAATTTTGTTCGTACAATCTTACATTTGCAGTTGGCATGTATGGACGAACATGTTTTTCAACTACAATGTTTAGTTTGTTCTTGGGATAAGTTCATCCCAACTACGGAACCGCACTTGGCCGGTTTTTTTATCTATAAATCATAAGTATAAGCTCGGGATTTACAAAAACTGTTAAACTACCCAGTCTTGTTCGACCATGTAGACGTGACCCACCTGCTCAAGGATCTGGTGCGGATGAGAAGTAAAATAGACCGTATTTATGAATCGTACACTACAGTGAACCAGGAGGACCTATGTGCGGAAGTAGAAGCACTTAAGAACGTTCGTTGTACGCCATAATATGGCAGGGTATGCTGGAACCAATATTCTACCATCTATTGTACCATATCCTAAACGTGTTTACGTACTTGTTTGTTCTTTTACAAAGTGAGAGTACTTCATTTAATCATGAAGTATTGTTTGGTGCAGTTGTATCCCGCATAGGCGATTGCCTTTCTGCCGAAGATCGTGTAACTCTCAAAGAATTTTGTCGGAGATTTACGCGAGCCGCTTTACATAGGTGGCAGGAATCCAACCGATTCCTTGATCATTTCAGAAGACTATGAAAATTGGTTGGAAGCAAATATTGATTGGCCGAGTTGTGTGCAAAGTTAAGGTAATCAAGAACCAACTGTTGATGAGATACCAAGAGCACCCTCAGTCTCTGTTCTTGTTTTATGTATTCTTAATATTTGGGTCAATAACATATCGATTTTCTTATATTGTATGTAAAAGTAAATAACAATATTTTGACGATTTAAAAAAAACGGCGTGTTTTTCGACAAATCGGCGACAAAAAAAAACATAAATAATTAGCACTATTAATCAACTGAAAGGATATGCGTGTTCAACTTTCCGTCTATGAGGTAATTAGATTTTTCATACTAGCTTCATACAAATTTTTCGTAAAAAAAATATAATTCCTTCGTTTTGAGCAGAATTAACTCGGTTGTCATTTTTGTATAGAGTAATGACTAATAGAAGCTATATCCGGCAAAAAATCCGGTACTTGGAAATTGAAATCCCTAAGTCTATGGAAGCCGATTTTCAGCCAACCTTGCGGCGCCCGCAAGCGAGATAATTACAGCTGCTTGCGCTATGAATAAGGCGGTGGTGAGTCAGTCCACGTTCTGCTCTACCGCTAACTGCGCGCAAAACTGTGACCGACCGAAAAGTCCACAATTGGGCGTCGAAAACAGGAACATTTTCTCTGATGTTGTGCAGGATAGTGTGTCGAAACCACAGTCCAAACCCCAAAAACTTAACGAGGAATGGACCCTGGTTCAGAAAAAGGGGCTAAGGAACCGTTTTGTTGCAAATACAGGGAAAGCTATTGTTGATTCTGAAAATAAGTTCAAGGCGGCGAATACTAAAGTTCCGGTAGTATTCATTTTATGACGTGTCCAAGGAGACGTCTGCAAATGATATACAAACTGATATGAAAGAATAAAATGAAGTTGGATTTAAATTCCAATTACTATCAAAAGTATTGTTCTAAATCGAACGGATCAAAATGGTCAGTCTGAATGTAAAGAGAGCGAACGCGGCAACTCTACGCACACACGCTTCTGAGTGAAATTTGCAAAGAATTACCTAAACGTCCCGCGCTAGACGTAAACGCTAATTGCTGTAATAAAATATAATTTTCTAGCTTACCAGTTGTGTAGTGTTGGGTTTAAGGGCCTGTGCACACCATGTTTTTTAAACACGCCGTTGACGCGCGTTTTAGAAACGTGCGTCGACGGCGCGCTTTTATCCTACAGAACAGACTGACTCGCGTGCGTATGGCGTCTGTATCGCTACAAACGCGCGTCAACGGCGTTTAAAAAACGTGGTGTGCACAGGCCCTAAGGCTCAGCGCAGACAGAACGGAGAGCAAGAGGATTTTATTAACGCACTTGAAAATAATCTTTAAAATTATTACAATAAAGTGCATAAAAGCTTGAACCTGACGAAAAATGCTCGCGTGTCCTCGAAGATACGCGAGAATCATACGCGATCCGTAAAGAAAATGCCCGAGACCGCGTGGGGATTATTCCTCTGTCTGCGCTGAACCTAAGGTTCTATACTACCTCAGCGCCACCTCACTCTGTATCTCGCTCGAACAAGTAGCTGGCGGTCACGCGAGCAAGCGAGATAAGGGTGGCAGGGAGAAGACTCCAAGGCACCGATATTTTAGTTTATTTCTTTTTACGGTAAATATAATGGCAATTAAAAAAAAAGTAACAAGACCTGCTTTATAGTTAGTTCAGTTACTATGCAGTTTCATTATCTAATATGAAGTATTTTTTGAATACGGTTTATTGTTCGGTTTTGGAGGTGAACTTTGGATTTTTATTCTATGAAGAATATTTTATGGAATCGTGTTTTGGTCAAACATAGTACTTAACATTAATCCTTAACTTTACCATATATAATATTTATTTCTAAATTAATGCTACAGTATTTTCGACATAACGGAGGATCATGCTAAGCCATTTGAGGTTGTATATAGGTCGAAATAAAAATTATAATACTTTACAAAAATATATATTTCAACATGTCAAGTTACATAAACAAAGTTCACTTACATTTAAAAATAAATCTAAACATAAATCAAGTCAGTTATAAAATCACAGTAAAATAAGTAGACAACGCACTAGTAATTATTATGTTAAAAGGATTATTTTATTACGTTCAATAAACATACCAAAACATTTTCATTATCCAATTAATATTGACTTTAAAACCACATAATGTGTTCCTTACCAAAATAACATGTTAAATTATGTAATAAATAAAATGTACATACTATTAGTACGTAATTAATGCTAATACGGTTATGGTTCAATAGTAAAATTAAACTGCTAAGGCATGGTATAAATAATTAAATACTACCTATCAAACATATTAACGCCTAAAATTAAAAATACTATTAAAACACTAACTACTTGGTTTGACTTCACTCCTGCACTAAACATTCATCTCTCAGGTACATACAAATGTTTTCCTGTATCATACAAGCTCTATACAGGGTGTAAACGAACACATCACCAAAACGGAATCTACGAATTCTGTACATCGCACTAATTAACATTAATCAATAATAATTGTTGTGATACGACTTTTATTTTTGGTATGAATAACAGGGGGCATAAAATTGACGCTTTGGCAGAATCATAATATGATAATATTATGAATCATATTAAAATTCATAAAATGGTCACAAACTGATAATTCATATTATGATCTGCGTACAATTCCTAACCCGCAATTCATTTATTTGACAGCTGCTATTTGACGTTAGACCATTTTACGAATTTCCATACAAAACTGTCAAACAGATGAATTGCGGGATATGATTTTTTTTTTAAAACGTTGACCCACTAGAAATTTCTCCTGTATTGTGGGTGCGTTTACAAACATAAACTCACATACACAAACAGCCAGACTTGAGACTTGTAGTCATACAAATATTTGTTCCGTGCGGGAATCGAACCCGCGCCGTCCGCACTGCGCCAACCGTGTCGTAAAAATTGTACGCAGATCATTTATTAATTGCCAGTTTGTGACCATTTTACGAATTTTAATGATTCTCCCAAAGCGTCCATTTTAGGCCCCTAGCTGTTAACTATAGCGAGGAATGTAAAGATGACGTAGACGGTGCAAAGCATGCGCCGCGAATGCATTTTTTTATGTCACAAGTGTCTCAGCCTGAGGCATGCGTCTCATGCAATCTTCTTACAATTCCACAGAACAAGAAAACGTTTGAAGAGTACAATTTAAAAATACACCCGGTATTATTGGTAATCGTAAATTTCTAACATTATATAATATAAAAAAGGCCTGCGTCCATAAATTGTCGATTCCCAAGCCAAACATGTATGTATGTACAAAAAAAAATTGAGCCGTCACGGGACGTCTAACAGATCTGAAACGTCGAAATTATTTACACGCTACTACATATAGACTGTATACTGGTGAGGCGTCGCCACGCGGCATGCGTCGCCCCGCCAGCAATCGGTTTTACGTGCGGCTATAGATGTTTCACATCAAAATGCAATGGCTGGAAGATTAAGAGACTCTCGGCTTGGTGATGAGGTCTTTTTACACCTGTTACACTTGATAAACGAGTGTATAATCAGACTAACTATTCTCTGGAGTTTGACTGGCAATAAAAATATCACTGGAAGCGTACTTGTCTCGCGAACATTTCCGCGCACAGGTCCGCCGGGCCCTTCGGAGAGACCGGCTTGTCCTCGCTGTCGTCCGACTCCGAGTCGGAGTCGAACTCGGAAATAGTCGCGGGAGACTTCCTACCGTTCGTCATACGCTTCATACCGACCTCAGTGGTCAATATTTCTTTGATGACGTCATCGGGCGTTTGCTCTTTCCGGTGTTTGCTACGTAGTTGACGCGCTCGCTTCCTGATGTCTGCCAGGAAACCTGTCGTCACTTCGACACTTTCTTGTGATGCGTCCTGAGGTCTTAAATCTGTCAGCGATTGCGCTAAGTCTGTGGAAGATCCCTTCGAGTCTGATATCGTGGCTAGGGACTCGACGGACGCTCCGACACTCCGAAAGGCCGCCTGCCCATCTATGATTGAGACGTTATATCCGCTGTCATGTGTGGAGCGTACAACTATCCCTTTGGGTGCCGTGCCCAGTAGCACGGGCTTGTTTATCTTCAATGTGAATATTTCGGGCAAGTAACAGTCTGAAGCTGTCGACGCTAGCGACGTAGTTTCACACGTACAGGGCGGCATCCTGTATGCGTCGTCGTTCAAGTAAACGATCGTTATTTTGTCGTCTCCTATCACGTACAGGAAGGGGTTGACAAACTCCCAGCTGTACACGGCCGAGCTCCACTTGGGGTCTTCGTTGCGCGTTCGCTTCCCGTTTTCATCTACGAATACCCCGCACTCCGCGTAACAGAGAAGAATTTCTGTTGGTTTGTCTTTGATGAGTAGGAAGGCCTTGGGCGGGGAGTGCTTTTTAGCGGCGGCGGCTATAGTGGGCTCGTCCATACCGAACGCTTCTAGAGCGCCGGAGGGTAGGTTCACTTTGAGTGGTTTTTCTCCGGCGATGTACAGGGTCTTGTTAGTGAGTAGGAGGGAGTTGGCTGGTCGGTCCACGGTGAGCGAGCGCGCTATCTTGAACTCAGACGTAGAGGCGTCGTACCGCAGCAGGAACACGCGCCGCCCGCATGCGACCGCGACGCACGGGCCCTCCACACTGTCACCCACGATAGCCTGCAAGTTACAAATAGTGCTGCATATAACGAGAAAAGTTCGATATTTCCAAAACAACCCACTTTAAACCCAATAGTCATCAGGGTCAAAAATGTTGCAAATTAGCTCTAGTATCAACTGTTTGAAGGAAGAAATGCACCCAATGGACCAATCACCGAGAGACGGGAATGTCCATGTAAGACACGTTGCCGAAAAAAAATGGGTGATTCCACGAGCCTACGAATTTCACATGAACAACCTTCCCTCTCGATGGTTGAGATCAACCATCGAGAGGGAAGGTTGCACGCGAAGTAGCATTGCGCGTTGCGTTGCAGCGTTGTAGTTTTTGGTGTAGGTCAACCATCGAGAGGCAAGGTTGCGCGCGAAGTAGCGTTGCGCGTTGCGTTGCAGCGTTGTAGTTTTTGGTGTAGGTCAACCATCGAGAGGCAAGGTTGCGCGCGAAGTAGCGTTGCGCGTTGCGTTGCAGCGTTGTGGTTTTTGGTGTAGGTCAACCATCGAGAGGCAAGGTTGCGCGCGAAGTAGCGTTGCGCGTTGCGTTGGTTGCGCTTTAGGCTGCGTTCAGACGACTAGCGCCCGCAACGCGCGTCAGCACCCGCTTCGAAATTTGTTGTATATAATTTGAGTCTTATGACACATCAATAGATCTCAAATTGCATTTATCGAAATCGACCCGCACACGCCACGCGCCAGCCTCACGCCCGCCCCGCGCTCACCCCGTACACGCGCCGCACACGCCCTGTGCCCGCGCTTCGGCTAGTGCCGTATTGACTGAGATCAAGGGCGTTTTTTGATTAAATAATAAGTAGTATGCGGGTGCGGATTTGGCACGTGGCGAACGCGGGTACAAGGCGGGCACAACGCGTGTGCGGGGCGTGCGCGTGGTCGGCGCGGGTTATATGAACACCGCCTCAGGGTTCTTTTGGCGCGTGGCCAAAATTAATACCGCCATCTTGTTTTATCAATGCAGTTTTTGTGACAATTTCACTAATGTTTGTCAAAAGGTCAGGCGCCAAAAGGTCCTTGTTTCATTGCATTCTAATTATGAAAAAAAAAACAAAGGAATGTTTACCTTGATGACATGCGGCGGCGTGTTGTCCGGCAGAGGCACGCGCACGACGTCGAGCGCGGGGCGCAGCGCGGCGGCGCGGCGCAGCGCCGAGCCCAGCGCCAGCAGCCCCGCGTGCGCCAGCGCGCCGCCGCACACCAGCAGCGCGCGCCCCGCGCCGCCCGCCGCCAGCGACACGCCCGCGCCACCCGCACTGGCGCGCCGAGGGACTCCCCCTTCCCACTCCAGGCGCACCGGGCCGCGCAGAGAGTGCAGCCCGTCCGCACAACCTGCACGTAACAAATATACGTTCTGAAGCACGACAGTCGTGATGGGGATAGTTTTGTTGGTTTATTATTATTTTGTTATTGTATTGTTGTATCGTTTTTGTTTGTTTTTTTTGGAATTTGGATGTACTGTAGGTACTACACCTATGCTTTTTTTTGTTCCTAGGGTGGAAAATCCTCATGGGTATCCTCCGCCCTACAGCGGGCAGAGAGGTCTATCAGACTCTTACCGACTAAAAACCACCCCAGTGTTCACTTCTCAACTTACACCGGGGATCATGGGATCATGTGCAACTTCCGCGAACCCCGGCTAGTGCCGACCCGCCTCTGCCACCTCTAGTCTGGGGGGGTGAGGTGTTTAACCACCGCAACGTCTAAAAAAGGCGCTGTTCGGGTATCGGCGGTGTAACATGCTGGCGTGTGGCACTGTTCAGCAAACCCGCTCGTAATTCCCTTTTAGTACACCTATCGGTGCACACGGACACATCGGTAAAATGACAGTAGTAACAAAGTTACCATGTGTATATTTAAATGTTGCAACTTCCAACAGCCACGCGTAGAACACTACGCGCCGCCACCTTGGGTAGGTACACCTGTGCCTTTTTTTTTGTTCCTGGGGTGGCCACCTCCAGTATAGGGGGGGGGGGACTGTTTGATTTTTTTTCTTCAGTTGACTCGCGTGACGTGAAGTGTTTTTCTGAGTGTCAGTGAATATGTCGTAATTATAAACTAGAAAATTTGTGCTTTACAAAGTTACAACGGAGCGGGCGCGGTTGCCCAATGATCGGGTGCAGCGCGTGGTGGACGTTAGAGAGCTAATCGGTTGCGTGAGCCGGACGTTAGAAAGGATAAAGGAATAATTAAGACATACCGATAGCGACAGCGTTGGGCGCCACGTAGAGCGCGGCAGCGGGCTCGCTAGGCACTGGCGCCAGTAGCGCGGGCACGTAGCCGGGCGCGGCCAGCTCGGCCGGGCGCAGGCGCGACGCCCACTGCGCTCGCTCCGATATGTTGCCGCACACCACGGCCACTGTCGAGCCGCGGTCACTGTTGTCTAGCTTTACCTATAAAAACAAACCGTGGGTTTTCAATCCGTTGAAGAAAAAAACTTTTCTACAAAAAAAACAACCGACTTCCAACAAAAACACTAAAAAGTGCAAAATAACTTTAATTTCGGAAGCACATAACATAATCACGCCTTGTTTCCTCGAAGGGTTGGGTAGAGGTGTACCTGTAGTATACACACATTTAATATTATATTTAATTTAATTTCGGAAGTCGGTGGCCATATAAACGAAAATACAAAACCAAAGACACCGACTTCCGAAATTAAATTAAATATAATATTAAATGTGTGTATACTACAGGTACACCTCTACCCAACCCTTCGAGGAAACAAGGCGTGATTATGTTATGTGCTTCCGAAATTAAAGTTATTTTGCACTTTTTAGTGTTTTTGTTGGAAGTCGGTTGTTTTTTTTGTAGAAAAGTTTTTTTTTTTTCACTTTTTAGTGGTACCTACCCCACACCAATTCGTATACTACTTGCTAGGAAAACAACAGTAACAGTAAGTTTTATAACATCATCAACATACACCGAGTGGATTAAATACGTATTATTGAAGAGTTAGCTGTAAATCTGCTTCCTCTACTAAATAAAAGAATTATAAAAATCAGTTCATAAACAAATAAGTTATGCCTGAACATATATAATACTAGCTTTTGCCTGCGGCTTCACCCGTGTAGATGTCAGAAAAAATCTCACGGGAACCGGGATTAAAAGTACCTACCCTACATAAAAGGACCCCTAGTGCAAAATTTCACGTCGCTCCCAGTAGTTTGGGTTGTGCGTTGATACGTCAGTCAATCAGTCGGTCAGTTTCTCCATTTATTTATACAGATAGATTTGTTATTTAGACCAATACAAAATAATAATAAATTAGGACATATTAGTTTTTTTTTTGTTTGAGTGTAATATTTCAAAATTGTTGACGTTTACGAGAACAACATCCTGACAAACCTTGCAAATGACACCATATTGATTTGTAGACTATGTACCTCTTTACACCCCCAGAAGAGGCTCTTTTTTTTAAAACATGAAACACGTTTTATTTATTTGTTGACACGAGTAACCCCGCGAATTGTCGAATTGATACAATTCAAATGTTTTTCCATACAAGTTGTGAAACCCCGTTACACCCCTTTAGGAGTTGAATTTTCAAAATTCTGTTTTCTGCGGTTACCTACGTCATAATAGCTATCTGTGTGCCAAATTTTAGCCCAATCCATTCAATGATTTGAGTTTTGTGTTGATAGATCAGTCAGTAAGTCAGTTACTGTTTCCTTTTGTATGTATTAAAGTAAAAGTAAAGTAATTTTTTTTTCATAAAAAGAGGTATAGTCTGTTACAAAGTAGGATGACAACTTAGGAATAGTTTACATCTGAGATGAGTAGGTAACAACACAATTTTACGATATGATGTCCTAGCTAGGTTACTTAGTAGCCTGTATTAAGGATCTATAGTGTAATTCGACATGTTACGACGACCCTGAATAAATTGGGATTAGGGCAGGAGACTGATGATGAAGAATTCAGTCTAAGTTTCAAGTTAATAGATCAACGAAAGAAGGTTTTTTCATACAAACTGTATCCATTCCCCGTTTACACCCCCAAAGAGGTTAATTTTTAAAGTGGTTTGCGACTTTTCCATTATTTGACTTAAAAGTTATACCAATTTAATTTCGGAAGTCGGTGGCCATATAAACGAAAATACAAAACCAAAGACACCGACTTCCGAAATTAAATTAAATATAATATTAAATGTGTGTATACTACAGGTACACCTCTACCCAACCCTTCGAGGAAACAAGGCGTGATTATGTTATGTGCTTCCGAAATTAAAGTTATTTTGCACTTTTTAGTGTTTTTGTTGGAAGTCGGTTGTTTTTTTTGTAGAAAAGTTTTTTTTTTTTCACTTTTTAGTGGTACCTACCCCACACCAATTCGTATACTACTTGCTAGGAAAACAACAGTAACAGTAAGTTTTATAACATCATCAACATACACCGAGTGGATTAAATACGTATTATTGAAGAGTTAGCTGTAAATCTGCTTCCTCTACTAAATAAAAGAATTATAAAAATCAGTTCATAAACAAATAAGTTATGCCTGAACATATATAATACTAGCTTTTGCCTGCGGCTTCACCCGTGTAGATGTCAGAAAAAATCTCACGGGAACCGGGATTAAAAGTACCTACCCTACATAAAAGGACCCCTAGTGCAAAATTTCACGTCGCTCCCAGTAGTTTGGGTTGTGCGTTGATACGTCAGTCAATCAGTCGGTCAGTTTCTCCATTTATTTATACAGATAGATTTGTTATTTAGACCAATACAAAATAATAATAAATTAGGACATATTAGTTTTTTTTTTGTTCGAGTGTAATATTTCAAAATTGTTGACGTTTACGAGAACAACGTCCTGACAAACCTTGCAAATGACACCATATTGATTTGTAGACTATGTACCTCTTTACACCCCCAGAAGAGGCTGTTTTTTTTAAAACATGAAACACGTTTTATTTATTTGTTGACACGAGTAACCCCGCGAATTGTCGAATTGATACAATTCAAATGTTTTTCCATACAAGTTGTGAAACCCCGTTACACCCCTTTAGGAGTTGAATTTTCAAAATTCTGTTTTCTGCGGTTACCTACGTCATAATAGCTATCTGTGTGCCAAATTTTAGCCCAATCCATTCAATGATTTGAGTTTTGTGTTGATAGATCAGTCAGTAAGTCAGTTACTGTTTCCTTTTGTATGTATTAAAGTAAAAGTAAAGTAATTTTTTTTTCATAAAAAGAGGTATAGTCTGTTACAAAGTAGGATGACAACTTAGGAATAGTTTACATCTGAGATGAGTAGGTAACAACACAATTTTACGATATGATGTCCTAGCTAGGTTACTTAGTAGCCTGTATTAAGGATCTATAGTGTAATTCGACATGTTACGACGACCCTGAATAAATTGGGATTAGGGCAGGAGACTGATGATGAAGAATTCAGTCTAAGTTTCAAGTTAATAGATCAACGAAAGAAGGTTTTTTCATACAAACTGTATCCATTCCCCGTTTACACCCCCAAAGAGGTTAATTTTTAAAGTGGTTTGCGACTTTTCCATTATTTGACTTAAAAGTTATACCAATTTTCGAGTTAATCAAGCCACGTAGTAAAATCCTCTCTTCTAAAACTGACTACCCCTTTTCACCCCGTTATGGGTAAATTTTAGAAAAACCTTGATACAAGTTATTCTTCATTTTTGGTTTTAAGTATAAATACTGAGTTTCGAGTTGATCGGACCACGCTTTATAATTCTTCTATACAAGTTTTGACATCCCATCCATTGAAGTTAAGATAACAAAAAAAATACAAACTATATAATTTATTTACGTAAGTATTCGTCCAAGTTTCAAGTTTATTAACTCTAGGAATAAGATTTTTCATGCAAACAAAATCCCCCGATTTCCTCCCTTTAAAGGACAAATTTCCAAAAACCCCTTCTTAGCGGATGCCTACGTGCCGAATTTCAGCCCAATCTGTCAGTGGTTTGAGCTGTGTTGATAAACCAATCAGTCACGGTTTCCTTTTATATGTAGGTACCTTTATACGGCTAGATATATATATATTGAGAACCTCCTCCTTTTTTGAAGTCGGTTAAAAATAATTTATAGCCAGAATGCATCTCATGACATTTCCAATAAGACTAAACACGGGTAGGATAGATTGTTTTATTACCGAGTTCCAGTGCCTACCTTCCAGCTTCATCATCAGATCAGTTTCGATCATCAGATCAAATTTGCTTCGCTTAACTATCTTAATCCAGATATCTCATCGCCACCCGTGAAATACTTATCATTGAGAAGTTCCGGTGGCCATCTGTGGCCTTCTTCAACAGTTCCACTTCACCAAATTATACTTTCTGAATGCAAATGATTGACTTGTTGATGAAAATATAAAAATCGTTATGTGTATGCCTATAATATTTGAGGAGTTCCCTCAATTACTCATGGATCCCAACATCAGAACTGGATTTTGATAAAAATGGGACCAATCTGGAAGTATATCCTTTCAAATAAAAAAAGAATTTTCCAAATCGGTTCATAAACGACGGAGTTATGAGGTAACAAACATAAAAAAAAAAAAAAAAAAAAACATACACACGACTTGAGAACCTCCTCCGTTTTGTGAAGTCTGTTAAAAATAGACACTAATATTCTCTACCCATCCAATCACAGAGCGTGACCAGTGGGACTACCTAATCCGAAGTATCGGCCGAATGTTAAGGCCGTTTTATAACTTCCAGTTTCCTTTTTTACATAAAGTCTCATTTTTGACTTTGGCTTCTCTCTTTGATTTTCGTCTTTTTTTTTCTTTAGTCTTAAATTGGCATAGTTAGCCGTAATCAAGAAACGACCGAACATTCGGCCGATACTCGGATTTATGTTCCGAGTCGACCCTCAGGAGTGGTATATTTCGACGGAACTAAGACATTATTTCCGTCTTCAGACTCTTGCAATGCTACGCTAGAAATGATCGAAACATACAACTGCACCCAGGAATCGAACATGGACAGGTAAGACAATATGTGACATACCAGCCCCATTATTACATATCAGAATAAATTAATGTTTTTTCAAGGTTTACAATACTTACAACCAAAGCTCTGTTGGCCTCGTTGTGCGGCAAGTTCTTAGCGTCATCGGATAAGAGTCGGCCGCGCAGCTCCCTGCTCCCACTGGCTAGCACTAAACAGTCGTCGACGCACCGCGCACGCATGCGTTCGCGACTGCCGTCTGACCTGTGAGAGAGACATGCGCAATTATACCGACTGACATTAAGAGCCTATACTCAAATGTCTTAGTATGATCCTCTGTTATGTCGAAAATACTGCAGCAATTATTTTGAAATAAATATAATTATGGTAAGTTTCGCTAGGTAATTTAATTTGATTCTGTATAAGGCTAGTTTTTTTTTCTTTGTTCAGAGTTGTTCAAATTTTTATTATTACACCAAAATTAACTAACGTAATTATTGTGAATTATCTTACCAAACAACCAGCAGTCCTTTGTCTTGAGATCCATCGGGCGAGTCGATACTTTTCTTCCTGCAACAATTATGAAATCAGAAGTTTTTGCCAATATATCACGACAAGTAAATTTTTCATGAATTATATAATATTTACCCGTTAACTACCGGCTTCGGTTTCTCGCGTTTAGGTGTAGAAGGATAGCTGGAAATTGAATTTCTATTTAGTTTTAAAAATATGCTGATGGTCAACAAAGGGGCTCCGAAAGCGGCTTCTAAACAGGCCATATTTTTACTGGAATATATTGCCAATATTATCTTTATTTTGTTCAGTATGGCCAGCTCTGGTCAAATATTTCAAGTATTGCTGTAACATTTTTGATGTATTACCGGACAATCGCGTCGCTATCGAAAACATTAAAAATATTAAGTCTTAAACAAAATTTTGTATAAAATTTTTAAAAGAGTAACAGTGGAGTTTCCGTTCTTCTCCATATGAAACTACCTTTTGGAATTTTGTAATAAATTTTGAGGTTCAAAAGTGCCTCTTATGTACCTATTTGAAAGAAATAATTTTACTTTGAACATCTGCGATAAGCAGTTGTACATCTCCGCAGAGTCCTGAGTCTATTGTTTAATATTGTTATGGCCCAGTCTGTGTGGTGCCGGACGTAAAGAATAGCACTCCCCTATTTCTTCACGTGGGTGTCGTAAAACGCGACTAAGGGACTTATTAGAGAATGGGCAGCAGCGTTCTCTATGTATGTTAACACCATACTGCGATCGCCAACCCGCCTGCCAAGCGTAGCGATTATGGCAACCCCCCCCCCCCTTTGGGGGAGGCCTATGTCCAGCAGTGGGCGTCTTTTGGCTGAAATGATCATGGTGATATGGTCCGTTTAGAAGCGCAAGGAATATTGCATCATATATTTACCTCGCTTCACTTCCATTGCAAGCTGCCAGTCTAGCGCGGAGTCTCTCCACTTCTTCACGTAATTCTCTGGTAGAAAAATAATTTATTTACTAAACTACATGTGTCCCTTTTATAAATAAACAATTATTATATTATACAGGGTTATTTTTAAAACGTCAATTCATCATCAATTACTGTGTGCTTAACGTTTTAAAGTAACCTTCGCATCTAAGCCAAGCGATTACGTACCAGAAACGTCCCCGTTATTTTTGAAAAAAACGCAACGCTATCGCAGCGTGTCTCCAATGAACTCTAGATGTAAAGACACTGATACTAGTAAGTCTGTATGGTGGCACTATTGAAAAGAAGCTAAACTAAAATAAATAAGTAATAGTTTAAAAAACACGCTTTTAAAAATGCACGTAAAAACGAAACGTGCAAACACGACTATGATACGATATTCCATCATGGAATGCCAGTGCCTATCTTCCGGCTTCATCATCAGACCTTGAAACCTAATCTTGGTCAAAGTTCATTACAAGACTTTTCTAAGAAATCCAAAACAGCTATGATACGATTTTCCATCATGAAGTTCCAGTTCATATCTTCCGGCTCCATCATCAGATCAGTTCGACAGTACCATATTATTGTATTGTCATCAGAACTACATACAGCTGCCAATTTTCATTACGCTACGACCCTTGGAAGATGGTTAAATTAGTTACCTTAGATTCCATTACATAGTTACATACAGGTCGACCTAATAAAAGCGTGTTAAAAAAAAGAAATTGCCTGTCTGGAAGTGAAAACTTAAAACTATGCATAGCTTCAGTTATACTGTTAGTGTTAACATTAGCATGTCGGTGACGCGAACCCATAAGTATCTTCTTCGAGAAGTTATCACTTTAAAAAAAACACAATTTTATTTATGTCACAGAGTATATGAATAAAGATTGAAGTACCTGTTGGCTCTTCTGAGCGGCGGCGATGCGGCCGGCCTGCGCCCCGACCGGCCGAACAACTTGTTGCTTAGGGAGCACTTCTTGCGACCTGCCTCCTCCACTTTAGCCTACAACAGAAGTTAATTAAGGTTTCGGTCTCCTATTAAATGCTTAAACATCATCATTACATAATACAGTTCCCTGCTCTTGTTTCATGTGTATTATTGTATATATGTATATATTTATTAGATAAGTGTATGCTTTGTGTATGTATTTATTGTATAATTATGTTAATGGTACACCACTGTCTACCTGCAGTATTGTCACTCCTGCTCCCTTTAATCCATCCAAAGGTTGTCTATAAAAGATCGCTTTTAGCGATAAGACCGCCCATTGTGTCACCCTATGTAAAATTTAAACATTTATATCTGTAACTTTTATGGTGTACATAATAAAGAGTATTCTATTCTATTCTATGCGGCGTCCGACTTCAGTGTTTACGTTCCGTCTGAACGCCAGGCACAGCGTCAGCGGACAATACATCTTATAGCGAACGACGACGTCTCGTTCACAACAGTAGTCGAAAAACTGTGCTCGCGTGTAGTCGTGTGATATAAAATCGACACTTGTGGCTTTTTCACTTTTATTGTATAATGCATATTAACATTTGACTGATTCAATCAATAATTCGTCTTTTTCTTTATTAATTTTCGACATTTTGTACTGACGCCTAATACGACATTCACGCTGCAATGCTTGGAAATAACTAGAGACGCGGCGCACAGTGGGCCCAAACTGAAAATTAGTGGACTTAGGCAACAAAGTTCCTATATCGATGCGATTTTTTTTTATATGACGTGTTATATTATTCCTGACAACTTTTATTCTTATAAAATTTCTTCTAAAGTTGATAGTTTGTCTTGAAAAAAATTAATTAGATTTTTTTGTATGGAGCGAATCACGTTTATTTTTTTTTTCTTCAATTGTACTACTATGTTGAGTGTGTGGCGTGAGTATATGATAGCTAGGGTCATTCTCTATCCATGAAAAAAAAATCAGCGCCGGCCATCTGCGGCGTAAAAAAATAATGATTTGGAAGAATTTTTTTGTCATTTAAAATAAATTCAAAGCATATTTTTTGTCTCATTTGGCTGTTTTCACCTTCTTTTTAGTTAAATAAATAGTTTTAATAGCGCATACGTACTTATAACTAGTAATTCTGGTAGAGATTTAGTTATTATTGCATGTTATCAGTAGCACCTGTATTGTGATTGATGACTCATTTGTTTGTGCACTCGGCTAAGCGCATAACTAATGAGTCATCGAAAAATGCTCGTCTCTGATTGGCTGAATAATTTTCACTCACTGTTATGTCCACTACTTGAGTAATTAACACTAACTATAAATATAAAGACATTCATTAAGTCCATCTAGTTTCGCTCTTGTCGCTTGTTTGTGAACACAGTGAAATACTTGTATTTTTATATTTACATTAGAACTATGGCTGGATTTTGAACCAACCTAGATCTTTTTGTGAAATTAAGAAGTGGCGGTGATCTGAAAAATCATATGTTTCTGTATGAAAGTATCATTTCTGTCTTGACTACCGAAGTTTCTGAAGAAGACAAGAACCGAATCAAGGTGTTCTGTCGACTTTTTTGTGTAAATTTAAATAAAAAGTGGATAGAGTCAAGTAGAAATCAAAAAACTTTTATGAATCGTGTAATTAATCGCAAGTGGTTGGAAAAAAACATCAACTGGCCTGTTTGTGACAGTGTTGATCTGAGAAGTGTGATGGGCTTTTCGGACGCAGCCTTATCTGAGCTTGTGGATATAGATTGCCATGTTCCTACTCTTGCAGTATGTACTGCGGAAGCGGGAACATCTACAGAAAAGGAGCACAGAAAACCGTTCGAAGAGTTAAGTAATAAGCAAAAGAAAAGACGTTCTACTTCCATAGTAGAAGAAAATTCCGAGGAAGAGTTGCAGCTCTGGTACATAACAAAATTGAAAGACAACGGCAAAACGAATCTGGCAAAAGTGGTCGAATACCTTTCCAGTAATCCAGATGCGCTATCCGAAGTAGAAGAGAGACTATTCAAAAAGCAGAGCTTAAGTACTGTCTCTGAAGATAAGTGTTTAGCTCTTTATACATCAGTTGCGCTCTCGAAATGGAAGTCCTTAGCTCTTCGACAATTTCTGAAAGAAGAAAACTGTGCTGCCTTTCCATCTTATCCAAAGCTTGTAAATGCCAAGAAAAGATGTTACCCACCACAAGAGAGTATGGATAAATGATAAATGATAAATGATTTTATTTCTGTAAGTAGGTTTGTACAAACACTTTTACACGAGATTACCGAAAACGGAGCTCACATTAAATTGCAAGCGCTATTGGACCACACTGTGGAGAGGATATTACTTGATATAAATACTGTTGATAGGTCTCAAAATGAAGAACTCAAGTTGACCTGGAAATGGGGACTTGATGGTTCTTCGTCGCAGAGTAACTATAAACAGAAAACGTCAAACACAGCTACAGAGTTCGATGATTCATCAGTAGTCATGATAAGCATCGTCCCTCTTCGGCTAGTGTCTACTAGGCCATCATCTGGGAATGAAAATCTAGTTTGGGAGAACCCCACACCTTGCTCAACTCTGTACTGTCGACCAGTGAAGTTCACTTTCACTTCGGAGACAGCTGACTTTATAAAGTCTGAAGAGTATGAGATGAAAAAACAAATTGATGAACGAATATCTACACAGTGTGGAAATATTATTGTATCACATGAATTGCATATGACCATGATTGATGGAAAAGTGGCCAATATTATTGCTGGAGTACCATCATATGCAACATGTCCCATTTGCTTGGCAAAACCGAGTGAGATGAATAATTTAGACGCTTTGACTTCTAAACCACTTCGTGAAGAAATTTACAAACAAGGAATTTCTTCACTGCATATGAAGATTCGGTGTATGGAATGTCTTCTCCATATATCTTGTAATCTGGATTTTCAACGATGGACTGCTCGCGGCGAACATAAGGTTTTGAAACAAGCTAAAAAAAATACCACACAGCAAGAGTTTCGTGAGCAAACTGGAATGCTGATTGATATAGTCAAACAGGTATGTATTTAATTTTCGCTCTCTTTATGTTGTTTGTGAATTATATCTCTATGTATTGTATATTACAGTATTGTTTTCCCATTTTAGGGTTTTGGAACTACAAACGACGGGAATACAGCGAGGCGCTTTTTCCAAGATTACAAAAGATCTTCCAGAATAACGGGAATTGACGAAAATCTGATTTTCAGATTTTCCGTTATTCTACAAGCCATATCATCAGGCAAAAACATTGACTGTGAAAAATTTAGAAGATACTGTAGAGAAACAGGTGATGTGTACGTGCAACACTATTCGTGGTACTACATGCCAGTTAGTGTACATAAATTTCTAATGCACGGTGCAGACATCTGTAACCACTTTGGTGTTTTGCCAATCGGTAAGTAAAAAATGAATATAGTTTGATGTATTATTTGACTCGATTGCGTTTTGAAATTAAAATGTATGTACTTATTCGTTTTAGGTACCTTATCTGAAGAAGCTTCGGAAGCCCGTAATAAGGACTTCAGAAACGTCAGGGAGAGGCACACTCGGAAAACGGGGAGAATAGCAACAAACGAAGACATCCTCCATGGACTTCTAATAAGCTCTGATCCCCACATATCATACATAAGGCCTAAAATAATGAAACAGGTTCATAATGAGTTGTTGCCTAAAGCAACTCAGTTGTTACAGACTACTGAGCCTCCCTGTGACAGTGAAATTATGGAGGAAGAAGAATGCCTCATAGCAGAGTCCGAAAATTTGCCGGACCCACTAGCACTTCTGGAACAAGAAATAATGTGATCCGGCTCTAAATTATTCCCACAAAAGCCCATCAGGGTTAGGAATATGACAAACAGCCCTTTTCAGGGCTACAATTACTTCACAGTTTCATATTGATCATACGTACGATAACTTATACTATAATAATATACATACAGTTGATTATGTAGATAATTATCAACGACTTGCCCGTACAAATTTAAATTATTTCACCTATCATTAACAAAATTAGTATAACCTGAAACATTACGATATATTTATTCAACAATAGATAACGTGCAGTTAAAAAATAACACAGCCAATCAGAGACGAGCATTTTTCGATGACTCATTAGTTATGCGCGCACAAACAAATAAGTCATCAATCACAATGCAGAGCACCTGCATTGTGATTGATAACTCATTTGTACCGATAACATGCAATAATAACTAAATCTCTACCAGAATTACTAGTTCTAAGTACGTATGCGCTATTAAAACTATTTATTTAACTAAAAAGAAGGTGAAAACAGCCAAATGAGACAAAAAATATGCTTTGAATTTATTTTAAATGATAAAAAAATTCTTCCAAATTATTATTTTTTTACCGAATGATTACTCGCGCTGCCGCAGATGGCCGGCGCTGATTTTTTTTTCGTGGATAGAGAATGACCCTAGCTATCATATACTCACGCCACACACCCAATATATTAGTACAATTGAAGAAACAAAATTAAACGTGATTCGCTCCATACAAACAAATCTAATAAATTTTTTCAAGACAAACTATCAAGTTTAGAAGAAATTTTATAAGAATAAAAGTTGTCAGGAATATTATAACACGACATATAAAAAAAAATCGCATCGATATGGTAACTTTGTTGCCTAAGTCCACTAATTTTCAGTATGGGCCCACTGTGCGGCGTAAAGCGTTCGATTGCCGCCTATGGCGCGTCCGCCAACGTCAGCGTGGACTTCTTGGCGGGAAAGTGAAGCGTCATGTTCAGTAGCATGTTTAATTTTACAAAATTTGTGTTTAGCCGAATATTAATGTGTAATAATGGTGGATTATTAACCATTAAGTGTTTGTGAACGTGCATTAGTGTAGGCAAATGAAACAAAACAGTGCAACATCGCTTCAAGTTCTCTCAAGAAGTCCGCGTGAGGTCTCAGTAAAGTGCCACATCTTTACTGAAACTGAAGGGGAGCGGGCGGGGATATCATCATCATGCATTGAATATAATTCATTTCATCAATTTAAACAAGTTTTGTAACTAAATAAAGACTTGGCTAAAAGGTCCCAGCAACCAGCCATTAAAATATTATTTAAAAAAAAAGTCTGTGTGTGAAAGAGACCAGAACAGTACATTTCTATAGTAAGCATGGTGGCGCGTACGGCGTGACGCTGTATATATATACAGGCTGACTTTGAAAACATGCGACAAAATTTAAGGGAGTGTTCTACCCATCAATATGAACAACTTTTACTATGGGACCAAAGTAGAAATCGCGAAAAAATTATCAGCTGTTCCCTACATTTTGACGAGTTCAGCGAACTTAAATGTAGGAAACAGCTGATTTTTTTTTCGCGATTTCAAGGTTGGTCCCATAGTAAAAGTTGTTCATAGGGTAGAACACTCCCTTAAATTTTGTCGCATGTTTTTAAAATCAGCCTGTATTTATAGGAGACCATAGCCTAAATATTAGTGGCACGAACAACGACGTGAACTATTAAGCGTTCATTAACTAACTACTACTACTAACTAACTTGACGCGTGACGCGTGCAGTCTTAGTTTCAATACATTAGTAGTAGTTTTGTTGTTTGTACAAAACTACCAATCACATGACTGCAAAATTCAGCTCTACCAATCACGTCACGCGTCAAGTTATAATGAACGCACTATATAAATTAGAATTATACAGGGTGGATTTTTGAGATGGGGCAGGAAGGGCCTACCTTAACCGTTGTTGCTACAAAAAAACGGTCTTAGGAGACTGTCCTTAACTTTTTGAGAAATTATGATCTGCATTCATAGATTTTGGAAAAATGTACAGTCAGCAGGAAAATGGGCAGTTTTCACAAAAACTTTTTTTATGCCAATCGATCCTGTTTCATAAAAGGATCAAAAACGTCTATTAGACCAACTGATGTTTGAGTACTAGAAAAGTCGGAAATCGCAAAAAAACTTTTTCCATAAATTTCGTAGAAAATGAGACTGACTATGTGACACTCTTGTTATGTTTAATACTTCTTAGACTTACAAAACAGGTATGAGTGTCAGAGACGACGCTAAAACCGAACTTTGACTAAGAGCGAGATTCACTGAGCGTGACTTTACTTTGCTAAGTGTGTTGTGAAGTTTTGTTTTATGTAATATGGGTTTTGCCTGAATTTAATAAATTGTATGTAGTTTATTTTTATTTTAGGTAAAGTAGGCCCCTTTTACGAATATGAACACTAATCCTACACAACGTTTAAATTCGCACGAAGTGCTTTTTAATTATTTTTATGCAAATAAGGTTCATATTCAACGTCAACGTGTCTGTGAATCTCTCGCTTAAACTCGATGTGCCACATTAACAGCCGAGGTCTGTATTACTAGCTGTAGCTATCTGTCTATTTGTGTCACCATTAGCATGATAAAGTTTATTTTTTCTTTTATAAAGTAATAGCTGCGCCCCGCAGTTTCACCCGCGTAAGTTTCGATCCCGTGGGAATATCGAGATAAAAAGTAGCCCATATGTTAATCCAGGGTGTCAGCTACCTCCATACAAAATTTTATCAAAATTGGTCAAGCCGTTTCAGCGTGAAGTACAAAATACACACACACACAAACTTTCGCCTTTATAATATTAGTGTGATTACAATTCGTGATATTCACATAACAATCTAGCCTATTATAGCTTAAAGTAATTCTAACTAATATTATAAATGCGAAAGTGAGTTTATTTGTTACACTTTCACGATAAAACAGCTGTATAGACCATGACCTGGAATAGGACATAGGATTATTTTTATCCCGGTAGTACGTTTCTCTGGAATAATTTCCGCCCTCCATGCGAGCGAAGCCGCGGGCAAAAGCTAGTTTAAATATAACTTAAACTACTAAGTATACTATAAAATTAATAAAACGTCCTTTTAACGTGTTTATTTACTTAGTGTGAAGTGGTTGTCACTTTGTCTACGTGTTCTTTATTTATGACTAGATGACCCGTGCCCACTTCGTTGGGCGGTAAACATGTTTACTTGTGATGAATAGCCTCTGAAACACACAAATAACGTGGCTTTCTATGGGTAAAAGAATTTACAAAATCGGTTCAGTGGATCTCAGATATTACCCCCTAAACCTCACAAACTTTACCTCTTTATACTAATAGTATAGATAAAGTTTGACGTTTGTGTTTCCATACCTGCAGGAAGTCGATGAGCTTGGCCTGCTGGCGCAGCGTGGCGTCGGCCTTGGTCTCGCGCGTGCGCCACCACGCGGACGACGCCTCCGCTGCCTCGCGAGCCGCGGCCAGCTCTTCCTGCAGAATACAACGTGACACATGTATCAATAAGAGAAAGGTGAATAAAGAAGTAACCTTATCATGACTACTATATTACTTAGCGATACCACTAAACAACGAACCTACCCTACCATCTTGCTACAGTGCATTTTTACGTACATGTCATATTTGCCACGTTAGAAAAAAAACACTCAAAAATACTTTTTATAAACACAAAAGGTCAAAATCACGATCTATCACACTGTCAGTTTCGGTATGAACGTCGTGAATAGTTAGGAATTAGATCAAAAACTGCTTCGAACTAACCATTTACGTGCAGACGCCAGCAGTGGGCCGAGAACGGGCCAAGACGTTTGTGACAAGACATGATAAATGTTGTCTAGTCAATTTGTACTAGCGTTTTAAGACAAAACGGTTTTATCGCTAAAACTGTGATAAAATGTGTGACTCAAGTTATGTCACAGTGGGCCGAGCTCACCCCGATGGTCAAGCTGCCCGAAACTATAAAATTTTCCCAATCAACCTTGAACCTTATGCTTTAACGCTATAGTTGAAAATATTTTAAAGAAATATGACAGATTGTAGTAGCTTGATGTGCTGGCGTCTGCACACAAAACGTTCATCTACTCACTTAGTCCGTAAGACAAGTAAGATAAGATATTTATTTGCATAAACAAGTGTACACATACAATAATTAAAATATGCATGCAAGATTACAAAAAAAAATAAGTTCAGACATATTTGCCACGTATTATGGCGTGCAAATATGAATAGTTAAGATTATTAATAATTAATTTCAAGTCAATATCATTAAATTAAAGTGGCAGCACCAAATGTCAACAGTAAATAAAAAATAATTCACAAAAAAAATAAAAAAAAAAAACAATCTAAAAAATCAATGTCAAAAATAAATACTTCAGTCAGAATTTCGCAGTAGACCTAATTATTTTACAATTTTATCATGAAGTCAAATTAGAATTATTGAAAACAATTTATTCAGATAATATTAAATATATTTATTTAAATACGTATCATTTCAAAATGTATCTGTTAAAAAATCAGAGATACTATAAAAAAAAAATACACTTCACTTGGAGCATACATCCGGAACCATCTATTGTCAAGCACATCACTGAAAACAATCCTATGGCTGCGTATTTACCTGTACATCAGCCAAGCTGGCCTGCAGCTGCAGCGCATGCGCATGGTGTTGATGCGCCCGCGTGCGCAACGTCGCACACTCCTCCTGCAACTCCCGCACTCGCCTCGCAGCACTGGTCAGCGCCGCATCGCTGGACGCACGCTCGCTCTCTAAGGAGGCGGTGCGAGCTTCAAGCTCGGCTACCCTGATCTCGCGGGCTTCGAGTCGTTCCTGAAATTATAGAATGTGTTAAAGAAGGCTGTAAATGTTCACTACTAAATATTATCCTTAAGGGGGATGCGCTAAAGCAGCCCAAGCAATTTAAACAATCAGTATAATTTTTTGAACTTTGAGAGTTGTAATGCTGATTCTAATGATTATAATTTTGTAAAGCCATATTTGTTATGCCCGCGAATCATATTTAGATCAACATACAACCTGTTACTGACCTGCAAATTGCAAAAAAACGTAAGAAAATTTGAATTTCGTGGGCTACCTTCGCGCATCCCCCTTATGGCTGTGCATTCTGAGTTGACAACGTCGCTAATTGCTGTCAAAAATTACTTGTTTTTATTCATTTGTCTATATTACTATAAGGAAATATGAAATATTGCTCTATAGAGCACTTAAATATTGTTTTTGAAGTGCAATAATTAATATTGCAACCCTTTATTAGTTTTACATGTAAGAAAAGTGTTTGGTAACTTCCTAAATGCCCTTTTTACACAAAAAAACTGTTACAATTCCTAGTTCAGTGTTATTATTTCAATTTATAATCAATATTTTAGTGCACTACAGAACGATATTTCCATAAAGTAATATTAGCAAAATAATAAAACAGGTAAATATTTGACACCTATTTGGGACGCCAACTTTTAGAATGCACGAGGGTGTTACAACACACTGGATTTTATCGAGTCGCGCGTTTTACAAACGTGCATTTGTATCGCTGCTAAAAGTCGGCGTGTTCAGCAACAACGAATCCAAGGATAAATACGCCATGACGCACGGCAAGGATCGAAAACCACACGACACAATGCGCAGGAGTTATTCTAAAACAAACTTGCTTTTAACTTTCCAAACTGCAGGTCTGTCTTCAAAAGTTTGATTAATACAATTTTTCGTATGGATATCCATCCAAAATAAAGAGAAGATTTTACACCCGTGTTTACGCGGAAACGTCTCATTGTCGACTATTGCTAACAACACTTTGTTTTCTTTGATGACTTATGTCATCGCCAAACACTCGCTGAAACACTCGCTGAAACACTTGACATGACGTCATACTATCAACAAAAATTGTTTTATTGTCTATCGTGAACGGCTATACGAATGATGCGAAAAGAACGAAGAACTTTGTACATGAAAACAAATGAAAACGGTCTTAGGAGACTGTTCTTATCTTTTTGAGACATTTTGATCTGCATTCAGAGATTTTGAAAAAAAGTACAGACAGCAAGAAAATGGAGAATTGACACAAAAACCAACTGAGGCTGGAGAAACAAAGTAGTACAAAGAGGAGGAAAATAGAGAATTGACCAACTGAGGTTTGAGTAGTTACTAGAAAACTCAGAAATCACAAAAATCTTTTCCTATACATTTTGTAGGATATGAGACTGCAACTTACTTTTTATGATAGACTGGCATTAAAAAAAGTTTTTGTGTAATTAGAAAATTGAGCGACTGCAAGGAGTATGTAGATATATTTACCCTGAGCAGAAGTAGCTCCTCGTGTGCAGTTCGCGCCTGGTCGCGCGCCTCGTCGTGCAGCTGCGTGGCTCGCGAGGCGGCCGCGCCGCGGTCGCAAGCGGCCACCTCCGCCTCGCACAGCCTCGCGCGGCACGCTTCCAGCTCGCAGCGCACGCCTTTTAGCTGCGTCTGTCACACATCACAGAACATGCTTTAGACTGTACATAATTATTGCCAGAGTAAGGCCCGGTGTACACGGCATGGTTTTTTCACGGTACGGCGTGCTAGCCGCACCGCAGAATAATCGCGTGACTTTATATATGACACGGCAAACCACCGGTTCTATGGTATACGGCGACGGTGCCGTGCCGTGATCCATACAACACACGGCGAATATAACTTAGTTATTCACGGCAAAAAAACGTTATATCTACAACGGGTCTTACGATTCCAATATCGAGTTAAGTCTAACACATCGAGCTTCGCTATCTTATAAAAGTTACAGACACGATGACACTATACTTATCTGATTATATTTCCGCCTCGATATGTCTTATTAACTGCCAGGTACTAGGTATGTACATTAATGTAGGTAGTAGGTACACACGGCTACACATCAAGCTATAATTTTCCAGTATAAGCTGGCCTCTCATTGTACGAAAGTCCTATACAATGCGAGATCAGCCTAAACTGGATATGTATAGCTTGATGTGTAGCCGTGTGTACCTACAATGATTGCAAGGAAATGACTCTTGCACCCAGAATCTATAGATCAATATTTACTCACAGTAAATATTGATCTATAGATTCTTAACTTTTACATTTCGCGATTTCATATTGGCATTGACAACAAGTTACTTTTGGTTTTGCTTACAATAATTAATTACTTTAATCCTAATTTAGTAGGTACAAATAGTTGGAAATAAATAAAATGGGTAGGTATTGAGGAATGAAACCAAAATATGGAACTAAAATCATTTCAAGTAAATATACATGAAAGAATAAATGCTTCGTGTTACAATAAAAAAATGTTAACCAAAAATCTGCAAAATCTGGTCAGGCCAACAAAATATAAAACGTTTCACTGATCTCACTCTGGCGTACCACCAGTTAGTACCTCTGTTCAATCACAGATGGCGTTATAGTAAACAAACATTCTAAAATCCTAGGAGTATAAACCATATTTTGATCAGTTTTCGTAAGTTCCTGACTTCTAAACCTTATTAATTGCCAAACTAGAAAATATAGCGGTTATAAAAATATAATAATCTTTACTGTACATTATTTTTTTTCTACCTAGGCAATCGTTCATTGACCCACTGGACATGTCCTTTACATATGAATATAAAAATCGGCACCAATTTACAATAACATTAGAATAGTACCTATTATCGGTTTGGGGGCAAAAATCTCAATAATGTAATGTTTACTGAAAACTTTTACTTAACACATACCTCAAGATCTTTGTTCTTCAGTTCGTGAATGTCCGCCAAGTTCTCTAGGTCAGTCAGTTGCTCCTCGAGCATACCACACGCCTCCTGCAGGGCTTTGTTATTCTGTCAAACAAATAACTAACGTTATTGTAATCCCTAATACCGCTTACTTACACATAACATACTCTAGCACAGTAGGAATATTTATAGTAAATATAACAATTAGTACGAGGAAGTAAACAATACAAAGCGTCTTAGAATAACAATCAGTACTTAAAAAACATGCGGAACACCTTGAGCAACCAGTCCTGCTACTATTCTTGCTGATTGGCGTTTATTTTGACCACCAGTTCTTCAAAGACCTCTAGACTTCAAAATTAAGCACATTACGATGCCCAAATGTACGTTTAGCGTACACTGGGCAGTTTGCTTTGCTATTTTAGTGGTATGAGGAACAGGGTGTAAAGTTCACTCATCCACCAGACGGGTGCCGTGTCTGGTGGGCAACTGCCCGACGGTTGATGTCGGGACGTTGTATATATGATAGTCGCGCAGTAAACTCTGCTTGCGCGATGCAGGATTCGCGTGACGTCAGTGTGACGCGTAGTTCGTATGTGGCGATGTTGATGCCGCTACATCACTCCCCTCCGGAGACCGGAGGTCGATAGTGGGCTGAGTCGTGTATCTTGCGATGCTTGCCAGTGCCAGTCGAGGGGTTCCAGCGTGTTGGAACCGGGTGCCGGAATAGTTCTCGGTGAGTCGGAACTCTCTGCGGTGATTCCCCAGTGAGTCGGGGTGGCGCTGCGTTATGATCCAGTGAGTCGGATGTGGTACAGCGCCGGGTTGAGGCTGACTGCTGGCGTCGACCAGGAGAGGTATCATGTTCTCTGCTTGTGAACCGGCCGAAAGTGCAGTGTGCTGTGCCAAGGTTGCTGATGAGGCTGAGGGTGATGACCAGGAATGCGCGTCCGCTGCATGCTGGTGGTCAGGATACCCGCTGAAGCCGTGGGTGTTGGCTGGCTGTGTGACTCGCCGCTCGAAAGCTTGAGGAAGTGATGATGATGATGACGTCACGCTGAAGTAGTTGCACGAAGGCTGCGCTGACGTTCATACTCGGGGTCACCAGTTTAGTGGTATGAGGAACAGGGTGTAAAGTTCACTCATTCACCATAGAAAAGGGACGATCCTCCGACCAAGACGGGTGTCGTGTCTGGTGGGCAACTGCCCGACGGTTAATGTCGGGACGTTGTATATATGCTAGTCGCGCAGTAAACTCTGCTTGCGCGATGCAGGATTCGCGTGACGTCAGTGTGACGCGTAGTTGGTATGTGGCGATGTTGATGCCACTACACTATCAACTTGCTGACTGCCGAACGACTTACGGCATTTCATACAAACTTTCAAGCCCTTGTTTTTCGAAATGACTGAACCGATTTTAATGCAACTTCATACGCACAAGCAGGATACAAAGGTCTAAAAAGTTAGTTAAGAACATTTTCGAAAAATAGTGTTACAGCCAAGTTAGACCGATTTCAAATTTTCCATAGAAATAGAGATTTCCAGTTATATATGTTTTTAAATAAGACATTTCGAAAATGTTCTTAACTAACTATTTAGACCTTTGTATCCTGCTTATGCGTATGAAGTTTCATTCAAATCGGTTCAGTAATTTCGAAAAACAAGGGCTTGAAAGTTTGTATGAAATGCCGTACGTCGTAAACGGTCTTAACACAGCATGAGAGCTATCTATGTATATTCGTGTCCATAGAAGAAGAATACTACTCATTCTGCTCAAGTTAACAGTACAATCAGTCGAAGTACCGTAACAAAATGCTTGTTAATAGCCGTGATGGCTGTGTCGGTGGCGCGGCACCGGCCCTGCATGAGGTCGGCGGCCAGCGCTAGGCGCACGCGCCGCGCCCAACCACCCTCACGCCGCCGAGCGCCCGCGCCCGCGCAGAACAACTGCCGCAGGTACGCCGGCTTGGGCCGCACCGGTGGCTTCTCGATGCTCTTGCGTTTGTACCGAAGCTGGACCTCCATACCACCGGGAACTCTCGCCACGTATGGTGGAATCGATTGAATTTTGTACGACGCCATGTGCGAAGTCTTTTAATTGATTTTTTATAACGGATTTGATGTACGGTTTAAAAGCACTGTCGAGCACCTTCGATAGGTTTTTAGGGTTCCGTACCCAACCCAAAGGGTAAAACGGGAACCCTATTAATAAGGCTCCGCCGTCTGTCTGTCTGTCCGTCTGTCACCAGGCTGTATCTCATGAACCGTGATAGTTAGACAGTTGAAATTTTCACAGATGACGTATTTCTGTTGCCGCTATAACAACAAATACTAAAAACAGAACAAAATAAATATTTATGGGGGCTTCCATACAGCAAACCTGATTTTTTTGCTCGATATTGATAACGGAAAAAGGTAGACGGTTGAAATATTCACAGAATCTTTAGTTATATATTCACTTAAAAAAAAAAACTAATATTTAATTGGGGGCTCCCAAAAAAAAAAAGTGTTTTTTTTGCTGTTTTTATAGTAAATGGTACGGGACCCTTCGTGCGCGAGTCCGACTCGCACTTGGCCGGTTTTTTGTTTTATGACGCAGTATTAAGAAAGAAGATGATGTGGGTGTTACCTTACGCATCAGCTCAACACTTCTGAGAACAGAGGCGTCAGGTTATTATGTAAGAAAGAAGATTGTTACTTTAATTTTATAACGGATAAATTGATAGAATACTCCTTATAAAAACATTGTATTCTTTTTTGATTGATTTGTGGCACACGATACACGACACTAAATTGGAACACCAAACAAAATACTGTAATATATAGCACACAAATTAATAAAAAAAGGGCACGTGTAGTCACCGCGGAATCAAAACTGCGGAGATAATGACTCGCGCACAGATCATCGGACGCCTAAACAATGATATTTACACGATGGACTCAAGAGGCATGCAGACAAACACAACAAGCACATTTTGACAGACGATTGTGAATCTAAAACAAAACCTTCGAGACAAATGAATGCCAAAATATTTATTACATGACATATAGATCTAATATAAATCTCATTGTTCGGGACTGCAAGCAACAATAACTGCTAACAATAACTGCAACTATTAATGTCTACATTTAAAGTAGCTTAAATATATGTGGACGTCTTCACTTCAATTGGAAACAATAAAACCGATGGTTTTATGGGAAAACTTCGCTAAACCAAGCTTTTAAAATACGCAACCATCAGCTACTTGTGGTGCACATGGACAGTCAATAACACCATGTAACTGTACGATCAATGCAGTCGACCAAGACAAAGCGTTATTTCTACGATTGTTTCAAACTCAAACTTAAAGCATTTATTTCAATTAAACCATTGACACCACCAACCATTGAAACTTTTGAATTGTCAAGAAGTCGGTCAGTTCCAAAAATAAAGCTAGTTGCACATTCCAAATAGTAGATTCCTATGGAGAAGAACGGGCAAGACCAATAGGTATAAAACCACTGCAGCTGTGTTGCCCTACGAGTTGCAAGTTATTATAAATCCTTTGCGCTGCCGTGTGGTGCCAGGCGTAAAGAATAGCACCATCCTATTTCTTCCCGTGGGTGTCGTAAAAGGCGACTAAGGGTCTTAGTAGAGAATGGGCAGCAGCGTTCTCTATGCATTTTAACACCATACTGCGATCGCCAACCCGCCTGCCCAGCGTGGCGATTATGACATAACCCCCCCACCCCCAAATAACAAGCACTAGAAAAAACCGGAAACGGTCGAAATAGCGGTGCTTAGGGAAGGCCTATGTCCAGCAGTCTTTCGCCTGAAATAATGATGATGATAAATCCTTCGAAGCATGAATTGGAGATTCATCTTTGTAGACGCAATTACAACCACGAAACAGAAGACACACTTCAATACCCAATCTTAGATAATTTTCATGTATTGCCTAAGTGGCACTATTCACTTTAGCGTGATGGCACTATTTAATTTAGCGTGATGTAGTCTAAGTTGAGTTTTGATTGACCGTTTGTTATAAAAGAGTCCTCAAAAACTCGATTGCAATGGAATTTGAACTTTGTCGTGCATGACATTAAGTTTGTGGTTCCAAAACTTGATAATTATCTGAGATTCTGCAATTCAAATATAGGGTGTAAAAAGACAGCTCGTTGTCCGATAAGGACCAGGCCCGGGTCGACGGCGTGTTGAGTTCCACGCGCGTCTCAAAGAGATGTCAGCACAAATTGACGGGGTCCGATAGGGCCAATGCCTGCCAGGGTTGCGGGTTTGCCTGAAAGGGATATCGTGGCCCAGGCACACAGGCAATTGAAGGAACACAGTTTTAGTCAGTAAAAGTCTGACACGCCCTCCCACCCCGCCCAGAGCGGGAGAAGTTATTTATCAATTTCCCACCCAAAAAAAAAAAGGATGTAAAAATACCCATCATGAATCTATGCAATCTGTACATCATACTAAGGATACTTGAACAAAAATAATTTCTGTTAAACACTTTTATTTTTGGTGTGAAACACTAAACTTTTTTTAACTTTGAAAACTTTTTTTTTATAAACAGATAATACATTGTAAAAAGAAACAAAAGAAAAGTTTATTTCGACCAACACAAGAATCATAGGCACAAATTGCAAAATTAAAAAAAACGAGTGTGCTTTAGACCACACGGCTGAAGTAAAACAGAAATCACCGTTCGCGTAACGCTAGCAAAAGAAGTTTTACTTCAAAAAAGCTGCGGTCTTGTGAGTGTATAAACAGTCAGTGTGAATTAAAAAAAAAATACCTATTAAGCGGGACGGCCCGCGGCGACGCGGTACGTTCCATGTTTAAAATTTAAACAACTTCCATTCGCCTCACCCGATCACACTTTCCATAACGATCTCGTTACGCATTCACCAGCTTACTCCACAAGTCAGGCGTGCATAAAGAAGTTATACTTCAAAAATAAAAATAAAACACAATTATAAAGACCACTATCATAGACATATTACAGACCTCGATTGCTCAGTATGTGAACCATACAGCAATGGTTCAAGTACTGGTAATCGAACCGCTGCGCAAATGCCCTCAGGATGCCGCCGTTTATGGTAGTGCAAAATGTAACGCATTCAAAACATTGTGCTTATAGGTGGATGCAACATTACAGGGCTCGTCGTGGGAGTATTTAAAGTTTTGGCATAACAATAACCCTACCTTAATAAAGCTTGTTTTCGTGAGAAAACGTCAAAAAATGTTGGAACTTTGGCCTTCCAACCGAAGGTACAAAAAAATAAACACGAATCGGACTCGCGCACCGAGGGTTCCGTACGTATATATGATGTTGATGATTTCTGAAAAACTGTGCTATTTTGAGACATCGTTTTATTTTTCCTGTAATCTTTACATACACTTCTATCACATAAAATAATTTCAGATTTTAATCTATGCAAACTTCGGAGATTTGAACGAGAGAGAGGGGGAACGGTATTTTTTTACATTTTTCATCAAAAGTCTGAAACTATGCTGCCTAAAAAAAGCTTGAGAACGTGCAAACAGCGCTCTTGCATGTGAGACATGCCCTAGTAGTCCCACTTCAGTCTCTTTTGCAAAAAAGGTATATTTTTTAAATTTCTTTCTTGTTTTCAAAATAGTTGGGCAAACGTCATCTAAAACTATTCTAAATTTCAAGTTGATAGCATTAGTAGTTCTTGAAATATCCAGCTGTGACAGACAGACAGACTTAGTCTCACCATAAGGGTTCCTTTTTACCATTTTGACATACGACAGTCATGGGGACTACCGACAGAAGTGAAACCTTACCGCTCAACGAACCTAAAGAAGTATTCACTTCAATAAAATAATTATTATTTCAAACACAATTTAAACAAAGCGCAGTATACACAAATTGAACTTTTCACGTGGTCAACTTAACTTCATTTACTGCTACTTACAGCATGTCGGCAACACGAACCCATGAGAATTTTGTACCAAAAATTGCTCAACACGCCTACAGATATTTTCACTTCAAAAATGATCACAGTGATGGGGCGAACAGGTGACTCTCGGCTTCGTTAACCGTATTTTTACGCTCGTTATAGTGCTTGACAAAGGTTAAAAAACAGTGGTAGTGTTTACCTGTACGAGCTCAGTGTTGTGTCTCCTGACCTCCTGCAGCTCGTCGCGCAGCTGCGCCCTCTCGCGGGAGGACAGCTCCTCCTGTTCCTCCGCGTGTAATCTTCTCTTCTCACTGTACTGCAGCTCACTCTTTAGCTTTCGGATGTCGTTGCGAGACCTGAAGGAAATACCCGAGTTACTTGTCATAAACACAGATCAGAACCAAAAAAAAGTAAATATTTTATGTCACATAAACCTACATGGGCACTTATGAAACGTCAGCAGCTAGGTGCATGGTTCCAATTGGTCGTTTCCTGGTGAAGAGTTGGCAAGAAGCTCTATGCTTACTCTTTTAAAAATAATTGGCTTTATTTTTCTAAATTACAGGCTTGAAAGGACAGTCTAGCTAGGCCATCAACGATTACCACTATCTGTCTAGTTGTTCACTAAATGTAGGCTTTTAATGAAATAAACTGCGCACACATAAATCACGGTAACAGGGCAGGTGTTATATCCGTTTCCAAGGCAATTTTAGCGCAGGGAAGGTCAAGGTGATAAAATAGTTGTACACACACTGTCATTAGTCGTCAAGTACGCGAGGATCGTTTTTTAATCGACGAACAAAAGGAAGAGGTTCTCAAGTCGACGCGAACCACGCATAGGACTAGTCCGATTTTTTCATGAAACAATACGGTCTGTTCTAGATTAAGTGAATATTTTACTGCGTACAAAGTTTATATTCCGACACACACTGATGCCCACATTCTCGGTAGAACGTAACACAACTAGAACTGGGGCTAAACAATGACATGTGACTATGTTAGATATACACATCCGTAACTTTATAAGTTACCTCGATATTTTATTTATCGAGATTATTATAAATACATAAATAAACATGTATAATAATCTAAATAAATAACACAACACATTTAATCAGTATACGAGCAATTAAACAAGTTGATAGTCGTATAACTGCACTAAAGAATTCTCTCAATTCTAGTAACATAGACCACATTACACAGGATATGTTTTTAAATTAGACAAGATTTTGATTCTTAGTTGAATGGTTGCGTGTTCCAGTTTTCCGAAAGAAACAAAAGATTACGGAGAAAAGTTCCAACAGATCATTTTAAATAAAACTTTTTTTAAATTAGACGTCTTGGGTCGTTGCACAGGTGATATCTCCCTTCACCATAATTATTTTGTTAAATTTTTATAGTAAACACTTCTAATTCATCTATTAATTTTAAACTTGACATATTTTTTTGTTAAAAAATAACCACAGTTACACGCATTCCACAGGCATTACTAATAAACTGGGTTAAAAAGATAAGTCATCTCAAAATTTCAAGTCATTTATCGAAGTGTCCTTATCGCGCGGAGAGATGACTGTTTTCAATCAAATCTTACGATTATGACACAATAATTTTCGTGAGTTTACGTGATGCGAGCTGTGTGCAACTGCTATTGTGTTTAGAACAAAAGATTCTCGAAATAATGGTTTCATAGTTCAGTGGGTAAGCGCGAGAAAGTGAGTTCGAATCGCACTATTTGTAATTCGTGGTCAATCATACGTATATTGATTAAATGTGTTGTTTAAGGGGACGATAACCGACTTTTAATGATTTTATACTGAAGATCACGTCTAAACGAGTAGTGTTAATGATTTGAAAAAAAAAATATATGATAAATTAGAGCATTTTCTCAATAACTTAATCTGTGAATATTTTAGATTATATTTATATTACATAGTGAAATTAATTTGTAAAGTTATGTCTAACGCGGATAAAAAACTGAGAATGGCGCAAAATCTACCAAGCGTATTTTTCTGAAACCTTCACCAATTTAAAGATAATTTAATTATTGATCTTTATGTATACGCGTTTTTTTTAAATACCTTTTGTTTTGTGTATAATAAATTAATAATGCGTCAAATTGGGGTCAGCACTCCTTCATGGGCGAGTCCTATTACTGGCTGAAGCTCAGTACAGAACACGCAAGCTAACCACTCAAGGTCACTGGCATATATCTGCGTCTTAAGTATAACACACAGCGTTGTTGAAAAGACCAATTGTGTCTTATCAACAATGCTGTAGAACACCTAAAAGAAAACGTCGTGTGGAAACTGGCATGTCCTAGAACCGGAAATCCGAAGACTTTTTTTTTTTTTTTTTTTTTTTTCCTTCTGGCTTCGCACGGTTTGTGCATTTAGCCAATGTCAAGTTTTAGTTCTTGTGTGTGTTCTTGTGTATTGATGAAATGAATTATAAATGCATGATGATGATATCCCCGCCCACTCCCCTTGAGTTTCAGTAAAGATGTGGCACTTTACTGAGTCCTCACGCGGACTTCTTGAGAGAACTTAAAGCGAAGTTACACTGTTTTGTTTCATTTGCCTACACTAATGCACGTTCACAAACACTTAATGGTTAATAATCCACCATTATTACACATTAATATTCGGCTAAACACTAATTTTGGAAAATTAAACAAACTGCTGAACATGACGCTTCACTTTCCCGCAACAAGTCCCTAGGGTGACTTATCAACATCAAGCTATGCTACGCGAGTTAGCACGCATGGGTGTAACAAGATATGACACGTGTGAGTAAGATAGAAGACGGAGTGGTATGCGGTAAGGAAAGAGAAAGCACGTATCGCGTGATGTTGTTTTAAACAAAGCGTTGTCATGGTAACGACACCAAGCGCAGCAAATCTTGATTGTTTCCTTATTATGACCAATGAGGAGCCAATCAGATAAATAAGCACAAGGCAGCGGGGCGAGCACGGCCTACTGTGACATGACTTGAGTCACACAATTTGTTACAGTTTGAGCGATAAAACTGTTTTGTCATAAAATGCTAGTACAAATTGACATGACATAATTTATGATGTCTTGTCAGAAACGTCTTGGCACGCCCGTGCTCGGCCCGCAGTATAGCTTGATGTTTATTTTTTATTTATTTATTATAACTAGAGATCGTGCATATTTTCCTAAAGTACGTTTTTATCCCGGCAAGGGATACAAAGTATGGAAACGGCTTCTTAAAATATTATTTTTATTCCGGGATCGCGAGGTTTCAGTAATAACAGTGTGTAGGTAAACAATTTTGTATTCCTACTTAGAAATATTTATTATACACAAATATTTCTTATCTATTTAGAACTAGGCAATAATTTTGTGGCAAATATAACACGTTTAAAAAACACTACTAATATTAGAAATATATTTATTCGGGGATACACAGTAAAAAAGAGTAGTTCTTAAAAACTTGGCAGTCCTGGAAACCGACACTTTCCCGTACCGAAGCGCACTCCATACTAGTCAACTCTCAAACTTTAGGTGAATATGCATTCGAATATCCGATCTCTAATTATAACACATTAAATCTATCATTATAGGTTGCCCGAATGCGATAGTTAAGTCTACATATATCTCCATACTTTCTAATTATTAAATATACTGGGTTAACTGGGTAGATATATATTTTTATTAACTAAATTCACAAATTCAACACCTAAATTTAACTTAATTATAAAATAACACCCTAGAGGTAGAGAAGTTCGTTCAGTGAACAAGAAAGCAAGTCAATTGTATCCACTACCCTGTTGAGCGCACACAGCGCGCGCGCTAGCGGTGCCGCTGAAGCAGATTGGTGCGCGCGGGCGGCACCTCCAGCACGGCTGCTGGAGGTCTTGCTCACATACTCATCTGGTATACACAGCCGAATTGACTGCAGTAGGTATGGCAAAATCGATTTGAAATTGTACCCCTTATTACATGGAACAAGTATGTGGCTAATACTAGTTCCCGCTTAATCTCTAATTTATAGTATCCAACCATTCCCAAAATATATTATATAAGGTTGGATAGAGCAATGGGTATCCTAGATATACTCCATGTAACCTCAAATACATAAACCTAATATACAACCTGTTTTTTTTTATATCCCGTAACTCTAGGGTTATATTCTGTAGGTAAAAATAATACTAAAACTCCTAGAATAGGTGGTCCAAAAATGCATCGTGTCGGAGATATCATCAATCATAATTAAATTGGGTCAAAAATTGTCACCAGTATGACGAATCTTTACTTTTGCGAGGTTGCCAAACTTCGCAGTAGTGTAGTAAAATAAAATATGTAGGTATGTTGGTATCGGGGCTTCCCGGCGGCAGCTAGTGAAGGGAAAGCTAAAATGCGACGTTGTCATATTTCACGTAAGGGTGTTTTACATTAATAATCGTGACTTTGCCGAATTATTTTGTATGAAAAAAAAAAAAAAAAATAACGAAGGATTGGAACATAACTCATATGCCAGTTGATTCTTTGATATGGCCTCAATCATACCCTAGAGTTATGGGATATCAAAAAAAACACGTTGTATATGTATATGTTTTGTGTCCGCTCTAGCATCGTACTGTATTTGGCTTCACTATACTATAACAAACTTAACATTGTAGTTCACATGATCCCCCATACATTCCCAATGCAAATGTAAGTTTGTACGCACAATATTGAGTGATTTACCATGTTATTTTAAGATTTCAGACTTCTTATAGGTTTCCTGTAATCTATAAGTAAAGAATTATTTTCTATATTTTTATAAAACAAAATGATGCTCACTAGTTTCGAAGATAAGGGGGAGGGAGGAAGGAGGAGAGGGGATTTTCTTATATAATTTCAAAAGTATGTATTTTAAAATTATTAAAAAATACATGTGAAATCCTTAAAACAAGCCCTTTAATTTGATATGTTACACGGCACAGTAAAACTTTTTTAAAATTTTCTAGTTTGCCCCCCAAAAGTGACCTCCATATTCAAAATTTACGAAACACACACGTGTTTGGGTCACAGAGGTTCATATGTGTACCAAATTTCAACTTAATCGGTCCAGTTGACGGCACGGTTGGCGCAGTAGTTAAGCGATTGACTGCTGCGTGTCGCGGGTTCGATTCCTGCACGGAACAAATATTTGTATGACCTGCAAGTAGTTGTTCCGGGTCTGGCTGTTTGTGTATGTGAGTTTAAATGTTGGTAAACGCACCCACGATACAGGAGTAATTCCTAGTGGGGCAACGAATAAAAAAAAAAAGAAGTAGATTCGGAGCAAATCTACTGTGACAGACTAACAGACAGACACACGAGTGATCCTATAAGGGTTCCTTTTTTCCTTTTGAGATACGGAACCCTAAAAACATTGCATGCCGATTATGTCTTCATTTGTTTTTAACATACCTGTCAACCTCAGCCTGCACAACTTCGTGCGTCTTCGTGAGCTTATCCAACTGCGTCCGTAGTCGTTCGGCTTCCTTCGTGGCCAGGTCGTGTTCTGGCCGAAGTTTGCCGATCTCAGTCGAGAGCTCGCCGGCCTTCTGTTCGGCCGTCTTGCGTGCTTCTATGGCGTGTACTAGACGCTCCTCCGCGCGTTTTAGATCGCGCGCCGTCGATTTTGATTCAACTGAGAGTTCGTTGTATTCGCGTTCCTGGTGGAAAAGGAATTATTAGAGATTAGTTATACATTTAAGACTTATAGTTTTCTTTCGAATAAAATTACGGTTTTAGAGGTCTAGTTATCTATTGACCTTATTGGCAAACAATGAAAACAGGACAAAAACAAACAAAAAAACCAAAAAATACCTTTCGCCATCTGGCTAGATTAGCAGCCCTAGCTTCTTGGCGTAGAGTGGCCATTTCTTCAGCACGAGCCTAAGAAACAAAACACAATCGTAAAAAGTCTTGGAAATTTAAATAAGTCTTCTGTAGTTGAAAATAAAGTCCAATATTTTATGTTATTATGACATACCTGTAGCTGAAGCTCAGCTCGTTCCAACTGTTCCTTCAGCAAGGATATTTGCGCTTGCGCTTGCATGTCTCCAACGCTCTCGGTATCGCTCTGAGTATCTCTGCGCGCTTCGCTCCGAGCGCTTATTGGTTCGGGAGCGGGGCGGTCACTTTCGGGCTGAGCGGACGTAGAAGCGGCAGCTGCGCAAGCGACGCATGAACGCTTTTCTAAAGCGCTGACTTCTCTTTCTAGTTGTCTTACAAGTTGTTCTAGTGTGTTCACCTGAATTAAACAAATTTAAGTGTTAAATACCATAATTATATTATATTATTATAAACTTTATATCAACTTGCCAGTACTGCCACTTACTGAGCGGCAAGAAAATAAATTAAGTTAGGAGCGTTTCCACCTTACGGCATTTCATACAAACTTTCAAGCCCTTGTTTTTCGAAATGACTGAACCAATTTTAATGAAACTTCATACGCATAGGCAGGATACAAAGGTTTAAAAAGTTAGTAATGAACTTTTTCGAAATGTCTTATTTAAAAAAATATAACCGGAATTCTCTGTTCCTATGGAAAATTTAAAATCGGTCTAATTTGGCTGTAACACCGAAAATGTTCTCTACTAACTTTTTAGACCTTTGTATCTTGCTTATGCGTATGAAGTTTCATTAAAACCGGTTCAGTCATTTTTAAAACAAGGGCTTGAAAGTTTGTATGAAATGCTGTAAGGTGTAAACGCTCTTAAGGGGCTGACAAGAGGCAAATGATCTTATGGCGCTGACAATAGGCAAATGATCTAAGTAGGCTTGTCTTAAACAAAAAAATTGCCAAATCTCTCTATACTTTGTGGTAGTGGGAAAAATATATATTATTCTTGAACATATTTCTCAGAACCTGGTTGTTATCAAAACATGTTTAGAAAAAAAAATCTCGATACAAATTAACGGTAAACTAACCTTTTACTTTAAGCTCCAATCCAAAATATCTATATTAAATATCAACGTACGGTTGTTATTTTCCAGCAGTCGGTATCAAACTAACAATGTCAAGAGCTGCACTGGTCCATAATGGTCTATACATATAAAGTAAGTACGTGTGTCACCTTTTCCCGATGTCTAGCGTCCTCGTGCAGCGCATTAGCCGCGCGTTGTTCGGCGTCGTTGAGTCGTTCATTGAGCCGCGCCTCCGTCCGGGTGCACTGTTCCTCCAGCGCCGCCTCGCGACGAACAGACTCTTCCACGCCACGCTCTAATTGCTGGATAGCAGATGCAATTACGATCAAATAAATATTCAACTGTTTAATTTTTTTTTTCTTTAAAGTTTTTAAATGTGTTTATAAGACACAGAATATGAAAAAAAAAAACATTAATAAGACTTACAGCGGCGGCGGCGGCGACAAATTGAAATAAGACAAAAACAATAGAATCGCTCGCCTCGGCTTTGATACTTGTCAATAACAGTGCAACCAATTATCCACCGGTTTTTAAAAGGTCAAATGTCACGTCAGATAACACGAATGCATAATATTTTGGAGAACCGTTTGTCTTAACGATTATTTACTGTTTATTTTATTTTATTCTATTTGTAAACTTTCTGCTAACTTTAACAGTGTTCTTAAACAATTTATGAAATTGAAGACCATCTAAAAGTTTCCATTGATAAACATATACAAGGTGTAACGAACAACCTCTTAAGTGGTCGTTGTACTCATCATTATGAACAAATTTTACTACGGGACCAAATCTGAAACCTCGAAAAAAAAAAAAAAAACTGTTCCCTACATTCTGACGAGTTATGAGAACATAAATGTTTGAAACAGCAGATTTTTTTCGCGCTTTCAGGTTTGTCCCCATAGTAAAATTAGTTCATAATGATGAGTACAGTGCCCCTTAAGAGGTTGTGCGTTAATTCTGAGACATGTTGTATATTTACCTGTACTTGTGCAAGTAACGTGGACGCTCGCACACGTTCTTGCGCTAATTGTACTTGCAGCTCGTGCATCTGTTCAGATGACGTGCTGGCCATGCGCTGCTTCTCTCCCAGACGTTCCTGTACGAAGTCGAAAGACATTGGATATAGACGTGTACAATAAGAAAATTATAAATTAAAAAAAAAAAATTGTCTTGACTGAGGGACAGGGGACTGAGGGGGAAGGGGGGACAGTTATCGATCGATAGCATAATAGGGTATTTGACTGCTATCAAAAATATACAACATTATTTATAGTATATGCGAAACCTGAATATATTTAGTTCAGAATGAGGAACTGAATCGATTTTAATAATTTTTACACCATGTTATATTTTTTCCCAAAAATATTAAGTGTTATGGAAAATGTTATCACCATTTAATTACTTACAATACAATCGCCGTACGGCTAGGTACCACCGCGAAAGTTCCCGGTCGACCACTTTTCAACCTTATTACTATGGACATAAGGGCGCAAAGTGGTCAACCGGGAACGTTCGCGGTGGTACCTACTGCCAAATTATTATCAATGAGCGCAAGACGACCCTGGAGGCGCGGGGGCGCCCGGCGCCCGCGCCGTTAGCATGTTTTTGTACGGACTACCCGGTAACATAAACCTTATAACTTTGTGATTTTTCCTGATACAGTTTTGAAATTTTGTACATAAGATTCTTTAAATAAAAATACTAGACACGTGTTTCGGTTTTCGCTTATACTAAAACTAATATTGTATATGAATATATGCTTATTTTTATAGGTGTTACTAAAAGGCGATTTGTGAAAAAATTAATAAAATCTGTGGAAAAATGGAGAAGTTACACGCTTTTGAAATTATTGGCGCGCAAAACGATCATTGTACTGAATGACGCGAAGTTACTATGGCGTTCTTGTGTTGTGACGTCAGATGCTAGCAGACCTGTCTCTGTATACAATAGACTTTAAAACGCAAACAACCTTGGCATTTTTTGAGATACTAAAACAATTAATTTTTTTCTAAGGCAATTTTTTTTTGTTGGTTTCGAAAAATATAAATTAAATGATTAATGTTTTTTTTCTGTAAGAGGTTTGTACAAACACTTTTACACGTCAAACATTTATAAACTAGATCAGAAGGCCAATTCTCGTAATTTAAAACGTTCAAAATCTAGTCGCAATCTCATCTTGGCGACAAACAAACGTCAAAAAATTGTCAAAATGTAGGGAAATAAGAGGTATTTTTGACAGATTGAGACTGAGATCAGACTGTGAACGTTCTTAAAATTAGTAGAATTGCCCCTCAGGTCGGCGCTTCGTATTCTGACTACTTTGAGAAGAACGGCCGAAACAAACTCAAACAATTTTAAAAACAGTCAAATACCCTATTATGTCTGTCTATAGACTATGAAAAACTGTGTAGCAGTAATAAGTCAAACATTGCTGTGCTATTTGTTTATGGATCAGTGATAGAATTGAGTAACAAATACGAATATTACGCACTCACACTACTCAAATCAATTATTTTAAAAAGCTCACGCAAACTTCACCTGAAATTAGCCTTTGGATGAGGAGTTTCTGCCCCGGGGTCAATCAAGTCCTCACTACGAGTTCACAGTTACATGTTATAAAACGTACCTGCGTAGAGGCTAAGCTGCTGTGAGCCTCATCGGCCTCGTCCCTCAGAGCCCTGTTCTCATCCTCCAGCTTTGTCACTTTCTTCTCCAACGCTTGCCTGGCGCGCAACTCTTTAGCCGCGTTGGCTTCGGCCGCGGCGATACGAGTGGCCGCCTCTCGGCTTTCGGCGTCTCCACCGCTGAGGGTTTGGCGACGTATCGCACGCTCTTTGGCTATCGTGTCCTGGGAATAGAAACTTGTATGGTATAGTATTCTTTTTTGAGTAAATATGTAGTGTTGAACAAATGAGATTTGAACTATGGGAACGAATTTACAACTAATTACGAGTTCTACTTTAAAACTAAATACTTAAAGATATTCAAAAACACATAGTAATCAAAACATACTAATACTACAGGGATATTCAGACCAAAGGTGAGCGCAGACCATCGATTTGGCGGCGAAATAACCAATTCGTTTGGGAATTTTGCATATCTCTAAAATTAATACAAAGAAATAACATTAGGAATATCCCAGCGCGACGTGCTGTTTCAAGCGATAGCTTGCACTAACCCGGACTCAACTACAAAGTATTACCTCTATTCATCGCAAATACTTCGATACAGCGTGTTACGGACAGGGTATATCCATACAAACAGGGTGAAGAGTGCATCTGATTCAGAATCTCTGTACAAAATTTCAGCTCAAAAAGAATAACTGAAAATGTTTGATATATTTTTTATTTCTATAGTTTATTAAATTTTAATCATAACAAACGTGTCACCGCACTACGAGGGTCATTGTCCATTATCTGTGTCTGTGCGCCTAGTACACACTCACACCTGCCACAGTTCAACGACACGGCGCCGCGCGCCGCACCGACACGCGGCGGCGCGGGCGGCACGATTGACGGCGGGATCAAAGGAATAGATTAAAACGTGTACCGATCAGCTGACTTGGTCTAGTGATCTGTAGAATTCAATTAAAAATAAAATTAACTTTATAATTATGTAGGTATTATTAAAAAAAATGTTGCCTTGTAGTTTGTTATCACTAAAAGAATCTGTGCCTTTGATATGTATATACCCTTTCCGTAACACGCTGTATACGACATCGACAAATATACGACTTCTACAGTATATTCCTTCACTACTATGACTAAATAGGACGGTACCCAGTACCATACACTACATGAACAAAGACCGCTCACTCACAATGGGGCGCACGTTGATCTCAGTGAGCCTCCTGTGTCGCAACTCGTACACATGCTCTATTATATCCTGCCGTATAAAGGACACCTCAATTTTGTACAAAATACTAAAGAAAAAGCTCAAAACTTTTGGTACATAACATAACATCTGCTCTCCAAAACGGTAAACAAAGGACGACTTTTTACCCACTGCCCACCCCTTCAGTACGTCTCCCGTCGTCCGCTAGGACCATGAGACTGTCACCAAGGAGTCGTCCTTTAATCACGTAATGTTTTTTAGCAACTTTTTAACCCTCCCTTCCCCATGGTGATACGTGGTGAGATTTTAGACTAACCCACCCAAAATCACGTGTATTTTTTGGTACAAAATATCTTTAAAAAATCCAGAATATTTTACCTTTAAATACAGGTATAATCTAATTTACACCTGCATTTAAAGTCAGCGAGTCCGCTTTTCAGTTTACAAACCACGCGTTCAACAAAAAATAAATACACGTGATATCTCACTACACCCCTAGTCGTACTAAGGTATCGTATTACCCAGTAACTGTGTTGTGGAGGTCAGATAGGTAGTCGCTCCATGTAAAATACTGGTATTCAGCTGTATCCGGTTAGACTGGAAGCCGACAATATAGTTGGGAGAAGGCTGGGCAGATGATGATGTCACTACACTCCCCTCTCCCTTTGTAATATTTCGTGATTTTTCTGATCCCCCCACCACCCCCCTTCCGAGCCCCACGTAATTAATGGACGATCCCCCATGACAAAGTTGGCCTATAGTATACCTATTAAATTTTATCAGCATATCCAGACTCGAAGAGTATACCTTTTTTAATTGTAGAAAAAAAAAACAACTAGTGGAACCAACCTTATAATGCTGTTGCTGCGACCTCGCTGTCTCGGCATCAGCAACAGCTCTCTTACAATCAGCCTGTAGATGTTCTATCTTGCTCTCAAGCCGTCTCATGTCTTCTCTCAGCGCGTCCCTCTCGGCCTGCAGCGCTGCAGCGGCTGCGCGCGCACTGCGCACCTCGGAGTTGTTGCGGTCTGCTATGCCCGCGGATAGCTCTTGGTTTGTGCGCTGAAGAGCCATGCGCTCTTCGCGTTCTACTTCTACTTGGCGTTCGAGACGTCTGGCAAGAAATAATTTATCACTTTTTATTTATTATTTTTTAACCCTACTACGCATTTTGCTTTTAACGTTTGTTTAACGAAAACAAGTCTTAAGTGGATAAAAACACCGGAACTAATCGCTAGTCGCAGAAATATTTGTTTCGCGCGGACTTCGTAGTCGCAGTAATCACCCATTTAAGCAAGCCGTCATGTCTGCTCATGGCGGGGACAGACAAGGAACGAATCAAATAAAAAGAGATATACAAGGAACTTAGCGTCTTATACACATATACATATAATTTACATATATATACACAATTATACATAGTATTTACATTATAACATATAATTTATTATTTACTCAATCACATTTTGTGTCAGAACTTCGAACGCGGTGGCTCAGTGGAAAATCACCATTCTAATATATATAGTAGAGTAGGTCCCGGCGTACAATGAAATAGGTTTTACAATATTATAGGGCTTTATAGAATGGAGCTTTTCCACTGAGCCAGCATTCGAAGTTCCGACACAAGATGTGATTGAGTAAATAATAAATTAATGTTATCATGTAAATACTATGTATAATTGTGTATATACAACATGTCCCAGAATTAACGCACAACCTCTTAAGGGGTTATTGAACTCATCATTATGAACAACTTTTACTCCGGGAAAAAACCCGAAATCGCGAAAAAAAAACAGTTCTTCCCTACATTTATGTTCAAATAACTCGTCAAAATGTAGGGAACGGCTGATTTTTCTCTTGCGATTTCTGCTTTTTTTTTATTTAGGATGGGTTTGCTCTTTACCTTAGTCTAGGGCAGAGGTGACAGAGACAAATAATGCAACAATAAAACTTTTACTATGCTTTGGTCCCATAGTAAAAGTAAATGGACAATTATGAGTACAATGAGGCCTTAAGAGGTTGTGCGTTAATTCTGGGACATGTTGTATATTTAAATTATATGTGTATATGCCGCTACAGAACTAATCTAAAACCATTGCTTGTTGTAGTAGCATCACTAGCTAACCCCTTAGCAAAATTATTGTTCCCCAACAATAATTTACCAATAGTCGATGATCATGAATGTTGAAATCAGCATAATCGGCTAAATTATAAAGCTGTTTATGTTTCACAGTGCATAAATAATGATAGGAAAAGCTGCGTTACGATGTTTTCAAAAAGCTCATTCATAAAAATGTGTTTAAATAATGCTCAATTGCTCACTTGTTTTGCAGACTAAGCGCGGTGATCTCGGCCTGCAGTCGTACGCGCTGCCTCTCGGCCTCGGCGTCGGCCTCGTGTCTCACACGCTCCACGTTAGCGCCGGCCAGCGCTTCGGCCTCCGCAAGTTTAGTCTGCAGTGAAGTGATCTCACGGCTGCGCATCGCCGCTAGCTTCTCTGCTGACCTGGGTTACACAGGTTTAAATGTTTAGGGAGTAATGATATTTTATTTTGTATAAGTGCAGATTTCAATGTCAAAATGTTGATATAAGACTAATGTTAGGTACAAGTGATCATGGCTCCATAGATCACGACAAGAAATCTTATTGAAATTACGTATGATCTGTGTCAATCTATAATAGTATTATAAAGACAATGATATTATAATAAACAGATATGTTATACACTCACAAAACCACCGAAAAAAGTGTTCCGCGCAGCAGCGGCAGCACACATACATACCCACTGTTCATTAAGTTAACATTTCATTACAAGCAAAAATTATGGCTTGATAAAAAAAAAAGAGAGCTAGTATTGTCAATTGCGCGTGAATGTAAAGAAACATTATTCTGGCCACAAATCACCGAATGTTGGCATCACAGACTAACAAATACGTCCCAATTAGGACGTTTTCGAGTCTTCACGATTGCGCGCTCACAACATATCTGTTCAATATAATATCATTGTATAAAGAGGTAAAATGTGTTTGTTTGCAAGTTTGTATGTAGGGGGTAATCTCTGGGACTACCAGTCAGATCACTACGCTCGGGATTCTACGCTAGAATCCCTCACTTCGCTCTGGATTCAAAAAAGCACCCTCGCCGTAAAAATATTATTTTGTTCCCTTATGATACAATCTACTATTGAATTCCTAAGTATAACAAATATTTCTTATCTATTTAGAACTAGGCCAGAATTTTGTGGAAAATATAACACGTTTAAAAAACACTATAATATTTTTTCAAAACCTTTTATTCTAAAATTAAATATATTTATTCGGGTACACAGTACAAAATAGTACTTAAAAACTTGTCAGTCCTGGAAACCGACACTTTTTCCCGTACCGAAGCGCACTCCATACTAGTCAACTCTCAAACTTTAGGTGAATATGCATCCGTTTAACCGATCTCTAGTTATAAGTTACTTACTTAAAAGTAGCCAAATCAATGGCAGTGCAGTCATGTGACGCGTTGAACCCTCCGCTATGGTCTTCGTTCTCCTCTTGCGCCACGAACGAGTAGCCTGGGGCAAACAACTGTTGTTAAACTAATACTAACGCATTCGTGGCACAACTTGCGCCGGATCCGATACATAACTATGTTGTTTATGTACGAATGTCATTAAAACAAGCGATAATTTGAGCGTATTTGTAAATTGGAAGAAATAAACAACATTTTTATGAAATTATGCATTTTAGTTTTTTTTAACAAACTCGTTATATTGGAGCTCAAGCTGACATTATCGCAAATTGATCGACAACCAAGCAATTAATTGTAAGGCTACACGAGTCGATATCTAAACAATATTATAAATGCGATGTTTGTTTGTTACTCTTTCACGCTAAAGCGGCTGAACGGATTGGGATGAAATTTGGCACATGGGTAGACCATGACCTAGGTTTGAACTTTTTATCCCGATATTCCCACGGGATCAAGACTTATGCAAGTTAAACCACGGGGCACAGCTACTCTAAAATATTTTGAACAAATTGTCTTCCACAAAAATAGAAGAAGTTAGTCTGATATCACTTCCGGATAAATATCGGTGAACTATTCTGATGGATAGGTAATTTCATACAATTTATTGACACTTCACTGATTTAAACAAGAGTTATGAGAAAAATAAGTTTTCTATAGAAATTTTAAATTCCTCATCTCGTCTTTATATCATTGTCCTTTCAAAATATATATTTGGGAACATAGATATTATGTAATCCAATCGAAATCAAACTACCTTAAGAATATGTTTGATTTACAAATTATTTTGGTATTACGTTTGTATGAACTACGCATGCTACGCCGCCGCCGGCCCCTTAACGCGGCCCCCAACTGGTTCACCTCTGGCCCACCTCTGCGGGCCCCGACAAGTCAGTTTAGCCCTGCTACAACCAAATATTTTGACCGCGGCATGAACTATGCTTGTTTATTGATGTTGAGTTTTTCTTGGATTGAATAACATACATTATATTTTAGGTTTTTTTACAAAAAGAAAACAACTTAAGAACAAATAAAAATTCTGCACTGTGAGCGTACTTCGCGACAGTGATCTGTATCCGTATCTACTTCTGCTCAATATGACATCTGCTCTGACAAAGCGAATGTCTTTGTCACGGCGGCGCGCGGCGGCGTGTGGCGCGGCCCAGTGCCCATTGGCGGCACGGCATGCCAAGGTATTTTTAGGTAACGAATAAAAATATAACTTAATAATATTCAAATTCAAATTCAAATAATTTATTGTGGATCATAGGTTCATAAGATGTTGTGTTAGTTACAGGTAAGTCTGCTATGTCCCGCCATTGAGGCATACGAAATTCATAACATAAATTCGGTACATAGATCAAATAAAATACATCAAATTATCATGCAATACATTAAGATTAAATTAGTAGATATAATAAACTTATGTCAAATTACAAATTAGTCATTTTTACAAAATAGTGTGCTTCAATGTATTGTCATTTAGAAATTCCCATATAGAGTAATAATATTTATTTATCAATAATTCTCGTAGTTTTTTTTTTAATGTATTTATTTCGCTCACAGTTCTGAGAAAAGGTGGAAGATTATTATAGATAAGTGGGCCCATACAAAAGATGCTTTGGTGCATAAGCTTTGTTTTACTGGCTACGGTGCGCAGCTTGTCTTTCTGTCTGGCCCTAGTGCAAAATTCAAACAAGTTTGGATTTGCTTTTATGAACATTACAGTTTCATATACGTATACACAAGGGAGAGTTAATATTTTTAATTTGTAAAATCTGGTCTGCATGAATCTACTTGGTGTATATTGCACATCGATCTAACACAACTAATGGAAAAAATATGCAAATAAACAATATGGAAATAAAGTTGAAACTTCAATGTTAATGGTCGTAAGTACAAAAAAAATACCATTGAAATTTCAACTTTATTTCCATACAATTAAGTTATATTTTTATTCGTCGCCTAAAAATACCTTGCCATGCCGTGCCGTCAATGGGCCGCCTTAGTGTTCGTTCTCATGCCTTATCTTCATTGCGTCGCCAACAATCTCCCGGCCCTTGCGGCGTCAACAGTTCGTGCCGACACTAGATAATAAAAATTGTACTAACCAACAAAGGGCAGTTGTCCGGCGAAGGGCGGGCGGGTCCTGAAGGGCGCGGCGCTGGGCGGCTGCGGGCCGCGCGCCGGCACGCTGAAGTACGACGCGTCTTCCGACCCGCGCACGCACGGCACCCAGGGGGGAGCCTGACAAACATACACACCATGTTTATTCTGACTTATAATAGTAGGCATCATTGATACATTATTCTCGTCTAAGAATAAAAAACCAAACTTTGGAGATAAGGGGGAGGGGACGGTATTTTTTTTTTTTTTATCAAAAGTCGGAAACTATGCTGCCAAAAAAATGTTTGAAAATGTGCAAACATCGCTCTTTCCTATGATATCCCCACATGCTCTAGTAGCCCACTTAAAATTTTTAAGAATTTCAGTCCCTTTTGCAAAAGACATATTTTAATTTATTTATTGTTTGCAAAATAGTTGGGCAAACGTCATCTAAAACTATTCTAAATTTCAAGTTGATAGCATTAGTAGTTCTTGAGATATCCAGGTGTGACAGACAGACAGACAACCATAAGGGTTCCTTTTTACCATTTTGGTACGGAACCCTAAAAAGGTAGAAATTCATAATAAACACGCAAAAAAACCTTGTACTGTCAAGACTAGTATCTCCTCTTCCTAACCATCCTAACGATATATCTCAATATAATTCTTCTGTACGTGTGTTTGTCACCTAACTCCTCCTAAACGGCTGGACCGATTTGGTTGAAATTTTGTATTTATATTTCAACGGGTTCCTGGATGGTTTGAAAACACAATTGGACCCGGTAGGTGGCGCCACTGTCGGTATAAGGCGGTACGAAGTTCACTGGGTCAGCTAGTTAATATTATTAATGCAAAAGAAAGAAAGAAAATACGTTTATTTGCGGTAAACATGACGCAAAAAAGAACATAAACACAAAAACATTTAAAAAAAAGTAAAAAATGAGTATGATAACTAGATAAGATATGAAGATATATGATGAAAGTATAAAAGTGAGTTTGTTTGTTACGCTTTCACGCTGAAACGGATGAACGAGTTTGGATGAAATTTTTCACATGGGTGGACCATGACCTGGGTTAGGAGTTAGGACTTAGGATACTTTTATCCCAGTAGTACGTTCTCACTGTTCCATGTGAAATGAAATGAAATGAAATCGTTTATTCTGTAAATAGGATATTAAAATCACTTTTACACGTCATATATGTGGTGCCGGTCGTAAAGAATAGCACCACCCTATTTGTCAGAAAACCTTTTGCTGAAGGGAACCACAAACCAAAACGTTATCTGTGTATATATTTATTGTTTGTGTTTCAAAAAACGCTTAATCAATTCCGATACAATTTATATGGGACCACCTCTGAAGTATGACCTACCAAACAAAAAAAGAATCATCAAAATCTCATAATTGGCGGAGAAACATACAAAAGAAAGCTTACAGTCAAATTGAGAACCTCCCCTTTTTTTGAAGTCGGTTAAAAATCTGATCTGATTACAAAGAAGACTAAAGAAGAAAACTACACCATTCATATGACATAGGATACTTTTTATGCGGTTCCTGTTGAAATCTCCTTGCGGGTGGAACACAGCTAGTTATAAATATGGAAAGACCATCAGATTCATACCATCAAGTTAAGTTCAATATCAGAAGGCACTATTATAACAAAGATTTGCCGGTAAATACTTCACAAATATTACTGAAATGGTTAAACAACAATATTTTTTACAGCATGAAAGAATTTACTGACGAGAAACATTTTGTAATGTAACCAATAATATTTGCATGTTATGATTTATGCAAAACATGTATGCTCTTTAATGTATTAAAAAAAAAACTTTATACACCATGTTTTATGCAAATAATTCTATTATTTCTATAATGAACGACACATCGCACAGATGAACTCTAGCACCAATAATATAATGTTTCTTAAGCAACACTTATAGACCTACCGTATTAATCGATCTGTTCAAGCTCACAGTAAACACTGAGTGCATTGCCCATTTTTCGGCCATGTGACTTGAAGTACGCGAACTTTTAAACCGCCGAGTTTAAAGAGGATCCGCAGTGCAGCAATTTTCTTAAGAACAAATCTCTGATGGCAAAGTTCTTATGAAACAAATCTAACTAAGAGAGATACTTATATTAATGATTCTAAGATACAACCTGACACAGACCAGCGGGGCGAGCACGGCCTACTGTGACATGACTTGAGTCACACATTTTATCACAGTTTGAGCGATAAAACTGTTTTGTCATAAAATGCTATTACAAATTGACCTGACATAATTTATCATGTCTTGTCACAAACGTCTTGGCATGCCCGTGCTCGGCCCGCTGCAAATACCAAAAAACGTAAGAAAATTTAAATTTTCGCGGGCTAGAGCTGCGGATCTACCTTACAAGTTTAGTGTTGTTTTGTTGGTAACATGAAGCCGAACACTGAAGCCGATAAAGCTTTAAACAAATGTGAATTCCGTACGATACTCGGAAAGGGACGTATAATTTTTTATCATAGCAGTTGTAATGCGTACGATGTGCAGCGCGAGACTCACCTTAGTGCGAGTGCAGCAAAAAGGAATTGTATCACAATAACATAATGATGTAATTTGTTAATACAGGCTTCTCTGTAGACGATATAGCGTCACTGTATGAGCTAAGCAATCGCGCATCACGGATGACGAGCCAAGCAGATTCACGTATTTTTAAACAGCGATGTTATAGGCCCTTTTTTTTTTTGGGTGGGAAATTTTCAAATAACTTCTCCCGCTCTGGGCGGAGCGGGAGGGCGTGTCAGACTTTTACTGACTAAAACCCACCCGTATTCCTTCAAATGCCTGTATGCCAGGGCCACGATATCCCTTTCGGACAGGATCGTAACTCTGGCAGGATGTTATAGGCCCTGCGTCTATCACCCACTCAACCATGTCATCAGACATGATGATGTCGAAAAAAGACCGTCGTATTTGCGTTCCCAATTTAGTTTCCAAAAAATATAATTTTTCGAATAGTTAATACGTCTTAGCTAAAACTTCTAATATTTTATGACTTTTTCAGTAATACTAAAATAGTCTTAAATGAAATCAATTTAATTTATACTACTATAAAGTATGCAAACAACATCAATTGCAAACAATGATATTAATATGGAATAGGTGCATGCAGGTAAACCATAAAAAGTACGCGCTTCGATAATCTTCGTGTTTCCGAATGAGAACGAACGCCGCGCCACAAAGTAACCCCCCACAGAAGCAATGCTTCTATAGTACGTTCACTATAACTTGATTGGTAGTTCTGTTCGTCAGTCGCCATTTTGAACTCTATTAAAACGAACAAAATATAATGCTAGCAATCGCTACTCGTGTTAAGTTATAGTGAACGCACTATACAACCATGGTTGTAAAACGGCACCATACTAGATCTCAACATCGCGCGTTCGTACTTCCGAAGATAGGCGATGTTTCCCGACGGGCATACTTTTCCTTGCATATCTGTACCTGGTCACGTATGTTGTGCGCGGGCACGTGCGCGAGCGCGGCGTGCTGCAGCGTGTCGAGGTAGGAGTAGCGCTTGCTGGGCAGCACGCGCAGCAGCCCTGCCACCAGGAGGCGCCACTCACGCGAGGGGCCTGATCCGGGGTCCTCCCACGGGAGTTGTGGTGAGGACTCGCGTTCGTAACTAGACAAGACAAACAGATTAACAAAGGGAATCAGGGGAGCTACACACATTTTCAGGTCAGCACATTCGTTTAGGCAGTATTTGTTGAACAACAAAGCCGACTCGAAACAATCATTACAAATAATCGGCTTTCTTTCGGGTCTTGCCGATCGGCAAATTTCTACATTAATCCACTTTTAATCATGTTTGGGTCGGTTCGGCGAAATACAAGCTAAATCGAGCGGCTGTTTCAGCCGTAATGCGAGTAAAAATGTGACCTGAGTATCAAAAATAGCCAACTACGACACAAAGTAAGTAATAAAGATGTTAAAGTAAAAAGGATAACTTAGAAAATATGTCATCAAAATAATGATGCTGTTTCAATCAACAAAACTGTATAAATGTCACAATCTTGGACAAGAAAATTTTCGTACGTAAAGTAAAAAGGAAAGAAAATACATTTTTTGCACTAAACGTGACGCAAAAAGAGAAAAATATCATTTAAAGTGAAGGTGAAACTTATTTGTCAGAAGTTGGCCGAAACATCTCAACGGTGATTAGCTGGAGTCGTTTTCTTCGCTACCGGTCGTTATTTCTCCTGACAAAGTTTATTTTGGTATATTATGTATGTACAGTCGAGTTCATTAATATATTAGCCCTTTCAGGCTTCAAAAATATATGACCGTCAAAAAAAATCATAATATTGTGACAACTATAAGCATCATTAAGTTGTGGTCAAGATTTCGATTCATTAATATGTGACTGGTTTTTCTCAGTAACATGTATACAGCCAAAAGCACATTATTATATGAACAACATTAAGATCATATTATCTGAACATTGTAGGATTCACAATTATGTATGCACACATGAATACAATAATATCTAAACAAGTAAATGTAATTCAAATTCAACCTTATTACTTACGTCATAAAGATAATTTTAATAGCAATCTTAAAATTACCGACTGGCTAGATTGAACTTCAAATGACGTTAAATTTTTCTAATTACTGGAAGATAGTACTGGAAGCTAGTACTGGGAGCTAGTACTGGAAGATAGCACTGGAAGATAGTACTGGAAGATAGTGCTGGAAGATAGTATTGGGAGCTAGTACTGGAAGATAGTACTGGAAGATAGCACTGGAATATAGTACTGGAAGTTAGTACTGGAAGATAGTACTGGAAGATAGTACTGGAAGCTAGTACTGGGAGCTAGTACTGGAAGATAGCACTGGAAGATAGTACTGGAAGTTAGAACTGGAAGATAGTGCTGGAAGATAGTATTGGGAGCTAGTACTGGAAGATAGTACTGGAAGATAGCACTGGAATATAGTACTGGAAGTTAGTACTGGAAGATAGTACTGGAAGATAGTATTGGGAGCTAGCACTGGAATATAGTACTGGAAGTTAGTACTGGGAGCTAGTACTGGAAGATAGTACTGGAAGCTAGTACTGGGAGCTAGTACTGGAAGATAGCACTGGAAGATAGTACTGGAAGATAGCACTGGAATATAGTACTGGAAGTTATAACTGGAAGATAGTGCTGGTACTATCTTCCAGTACTCACTTCCAGTACTATAGTCCAGTGCTAGCTCCCAATACTATCTTCCAGTACTATCTTCCAGTACTAACTTCCAGTACTATATTCCAGTGGTATCTTCCAGTACTATCTTCCAGTACTAGCTCCCAATACTATCTTCCAGCACTATCTTCCCGTTCTATCTTCCAGTACTAGCTTCCAGTACTATCTTCCAGTACTAGCTTCCAGTACTATCTTCCAGTACTAGCTCCCAGTACTAGCTTCCAGTACTTGCTCCCAGTACTATATTCCAGTGCTATCTTCCAGTACTATCTTCCAGTGCTATCTTCCAGTACTAGCTCCCAGTACTAGCTTCCAGTACTATCTTCCAGTAATTAGAAAAATTTAACGTCATTTGAAGTTAATCTAGCCAGTCAGTAATTTTAAGATTGCTATTAAAATTATCTTTATGACGTAAGTAATAAGGTTGAATTTGAATTACATTTACTTGTTTAGATATTATTGTATTCATGTGTGCATACATAATTGTGAATCCTACAATGTTCAGATAATATGATCTTAATGTTGTTCATATAATAATGTGCTTTTGGCTGTATACATGTTACTGAGAAAAACCAGTCACATATTAATGAATCGAAATCTTGACCACAATTTAATGATGCTTATAGTTGTCACAATATTATGATTTTTTTTGACGGTCATATATTTTTGAAGCCTGAAAGGGCTAATATATTAATGAACTCGACTGTATGTATCTATCTATGTATTTGTATTTATTTATGCTTGTATTTTATAGTTATTTCCGAGCTATCTATCCCGTACGTTGCACCTGCCATGTTTTGTCTTTGCATCACCCTAAGGATAACTGGTAGAAAATACCTCAGGCATTAAGTCCGCCTTTGTACAGTGTATTTTTTTACTTGTGCATAAAGTTTTAATAAATAAAATAAATAACTAAAACACAAAAAAATATATATGTTCTGCGTAAATCTCCGCCCAACATACCAACACCAGGATACGTTCTTACCTTTGTATATTACTAAGTATTTGAGCAATAGAGTCTTCCTCTCCCGTAGAAAACGGTCGGCGCAGCGTCACCAGTTCAAACGCGATGACACCGAGCGACCAATAGTCACACGACGACTGGACACATGTAATGAAATATTATATTAATATGTGTATTCATGTAAATCTATTCGAAAATGCAGACTACGTTACTTTATTCTAAATAAGAATCAACTGCCATTTACAATAATTAACAAATTCTCTAAATAGGTACTTGTGTTAGTGGCTTTTACCATGGTTCTACAACGTCCTGCGCGTGCAGTATAATAATGGATTTAGGATGTTGATGGGGCTTCCGCGCTTCTGCAGCGCTTCGCAGATGTTCGCGGAAGCCCGTGTTGACGATTTTCATGCAATTATGAGAAAAATAACAGCGTCAATAACGGGAAGGTTGCGCGGAAGCTCCAACAAAATCCTAAAAACATTATTAGACAAAATGGACAGTACCGTAAGGCACTGGGTATGGAGGCACGTGCCAACGTGTGTTGGGCCACGTCGATATTAGTTTGTAAAAGTTTAATAACATAGTTTTTAAGTCATTGTTACTAATACTATATGGATTGTGTGTACTTGTATGTGTAGTCCGAAATAAAGAATATAATAATAATAATATTTATCTATAATCAAGTACTTAAAGTTAATGTTAACTTTTGACCATAACCTTTAGTTATTTCTACCAATCCATCTATTTGTGCTTGTTTACCAAACATTTGCTTGCTATTAATACTATGCAACACTGTCATGCTATGTTATAAACATTACGATTATTACAATCAGCCACTACCCTCTACAAAACTATTTTAAGTAGGTACACTCCAAAATAATACCAGAGATTCTGCATGTTGTTTTGACATTTTAATTTCAAGTTGCAAAAGAACTGTTCAAAAAATGTAATCGTAAGTTTTTAACTCCAAAACTATTCAGAGATCTAATGCTAGCTGGCACCAAGTTCTACAAACATTTAAAACAATTGTTCTGTCTCTCTTATATACATAATTCAAAACGTATCCATTATTTTATTTTAATATGCATTGTGTAGGAGACTACACAATGTAGGAGACTCATATAGGCGTGTAGGTCAAGACACAAATTACTATTCACTTTTTATTTTTTTATGCATTTAATTATTAATTTATGTTAATGCAATTCAATAATTTATGTTGCGTTTTTTTGGTGGAACTGAACGACAACTCAAAACGACGGAAGTGACGAAAAATACTATGTGAATAAATTATATTCTTTGCTAAGTGCTTGAAATCTCACTAAGGTAAATAAGTAAGTCCGATTTCTGCTATAAAGCATAAATAATAATTTAATGTTTATGATTTGGGGCTAAAAACAGACGTAAAAAAAGCAGTTTCGTGGATAATGACGTCACATCATGACCGCGACAGAAACGGACGTTTGAACTGTAAAGTCCGGTCGCGAAGCAGAAAGAATTTCGTACAATGACCCCTCATTACTTATAATTGTATTGCCGTCGCGCTCGCGCATTTTAAGGTCCTTCTAATGTGCGATTGCAACGGCAATACAATTGGAGATATTAAGTAATGAGGAGTCATCATCATTTCAGCCGAAAGACGTCCACTGCTGGACATAGGCCTCCCTCAAAAGGGGGGGGGGGGGGGATTTGCCATAATCGCCACGCTTGGCAGGCGGGTTGGCGATCGCAGTATGGTTTTAAATATGCATAGGGAACACTGCTGCCCATTCTCTAGTAAGTCCCTTAGTCGCCTTTAACGAAACCCACAGGAAGACATGGGATGGTGCTATTCTTTACGTCTGACACCAAACGGAACAATGAGGGGTCATTGTACGAAATTATTTCTGCTTCGCGACCGGAGTTTAGTAGAAAAATGTTGTTTCATAATTTTTTTGAGCAACAAGCAGTAGTTCAATTTAACTTTTAATACTTTTCTTGGGTTTATATTACTGTCTATTATTGATTAAGTGAATGAAAAAAATACATGAGGTTTCCCTATTGTCGAAAATTGAGGAGCTCGGGGCTAAGTAATAACAACCACACGAGTCGATCCATCAGGTTACATTTGCCGGGGTTGGTCCGTGGGTGGGTAACAGAGACTCTTCCGTGCCTCGGAAACAGGGACCATTTTGGTTACCCATTGAAAGGGTTTTCGATAGGGTTTTTCTAAGCGATTTAACAAAAACCCATACGATATGGGTAACCCTTATAAACGGCTTAAATTAAATTTTGGTAACCCATTGAAAGGGTTTTTGATAAAAACCCATACGGTGTGGAAAACACCGTAAAACACAAATGTAACCCTTTCACTGGGTTTCAAGTATTAAACCCATTCAATGGGTTATCATGTAACCCTTTCAATGGGTTTCTAGTATAAAACCCTTTCAATGGGTTACATCATGATAAAGGTAACCCATTGAATGGGTTACCCCTTCGAAATGCTTAACTCTAACCGGGGTTGTACGGTCCCGGCTCGGAAAGCACGTTAAGCCGTTGGTCCCGACTGTCATTCGTGGATCTTTGACAGTCGTTACGGGTCATCAAAAGCCCGAAAGTCTGACAACCAGTCTTACTCTTGAAACTTAGTCTTAGTTTTAAAGTCGTGTAGCGCTAAATGTATTTAGTTATTAGTGGTGCAAGCAGGCCTGGTTCGAGCTTTATTCTCTATAGCTCAACATGCAGAATCAGTTCCGTAATGTAAGTACATATAAGCACATGCGTGTGAGCCGACGCACAATGGCAGTGGTAACGATTCTGCCGCAATACTGTTGACACACAGTGTGCGCGGCGCAGTCTGCAGCCGCCAGCAGCTCGGGCGCCATGTAGTCGGCCGTCGCCGCCGCCACGCCCGAGCAGCCGCCTTCAGACAGACGAGCTGAAGAACCGAAGTCGGCGAGCTTCACGTGGCCGCATCTATACGGAACACGTTGTTTTACAAACTTTCTATAGGGTTACTAGGTTAACGTAATTCCTAAAAAACGATCCAAAAGAGTTCCCTATTCATTGATACGTTTTGCTACACTATGAATATATCTTTATCTGTGGAGGCTTGTATTTAGCAATCAATTTGTGCATTCATCATGGTTGGCGATCGCAGTATGGTGTTAAAATGCATAGAGAACGCTGCTGCCCATTCTCTAGTAAGTCCCTTAGTCGCCTTTTACGACACCCACGGGAAGAAATAGGGTGGTGATATTCTTTACGTCCGGCACCACACAGCACAATATATATATTTGTGCATTATTGTTACCATATTGTAATTAATCTGGAAGCCTCCATAAAAAGTAAAAATAAAATGAAATTTATGCTGCACTATGAATCTATCTAATGCACAAATAGCGCACTTCACATTCTCAATTATACATTTTGCATATTATTGTTTGTCACTTTGTGATGAGACAAATAAAAAATCATAAATGGAAAAAAATATTTATAGAAACCATTGATGTATTAAATAGGAAGATAGGCCACTCTCTAACATCACGTAAATATGAAATGGACCCGATGTCGTGCGTCATGTGCTCGACAACCGAAATAGAGAGACATTACGCGGGCTATAGCGGGAACGAGATGGGGGTGTTGAACTCGGAAACAAACTACGATTCGGGTATTCCCCGCAAACCGAGAGTAATGTAGGTCGATTGTGTTCTTTCACCTAATTTATGCAGTCCACATCGAGGAGCGCGTACCTTATCTTCCTATTTAATACATCAATGAAAGAAACCCAACATTTCATCTTACTACATCTCTCTTCAAAGCAAAAATAACGCGAACTCACCTATCCAGTAATATATTATGCGGCTTAACATCCCTGTGTACGTATCCCATGCCGTGCAGTGCCTTGAGCGCGTGCGCCACCTCTGCCACATAGAAGGCGGCGTCTCTCTCGGGCAGCGGGTGCGCGCGCCTGGCGAGGAGGCCCGACAGGTCGCCGCCGCAACATAGCTCCATTACTAGGTAGAGGTTGTTGCTATCCTAGTAAATTAAAACAAAAAAGTAGATGTTCTATTAAGCAAGTAGGAAAGAGTATTTTATAGCTTTTTGCCTTCTTTTAGAGATAAAAAGTTGTATTGAAGTATATTCTGTAAGGCAGGCTATTACTAAGTCTCTGTCTGTCTGTTGGTCTGTCACCAGGCTGTATCTAATGAACCGTGACAGTTAGACAGTTGAAATTTTCACAGATGATGTATTTCTGTTGCCGTTGTAACAACATATTCCAAAAAAACAGAATAAAATAAATATTTAAGTGGGCTCCTACAACAAACGTGATTTTTTTTGCTCAGTATTGCTTGATATTGATTACGATAACAGGTAGACGCCCGAAATGTTCACAGAATCTTTAGTTATATATTCACTTGGGCTCCCATACCACAAACGTAATTTTTATGCCGTTTTTATAGATTATGGTACGGAACCCTTCGTGCGCGTGTCCGACCCGCACTTGGACGGTTTTTATTATTATATTACTCATTGACCCAATTATTTGAAATCTTGTAACTAATATTTGTATGTACACACGGCTACACATCAAGCTATACAAATCCAGTTTAGGCTGATCTCGCATTGTATAGGATGTTCGTACAATGAGAGGCCAGCTTATACTGGAAATATATAGCTTGATGTGTAGCCGTGTGTACTTTGTATTCAACTGTATCAATCGAAGAGTTATCATTAGTTCATATATATGGTTTTCCTTTTTATTTTTATTTTCATGCACACTTGCTTTCTCAACTCACTTTAGACATTGGCAGAATAGTCGACACCGGCTTTGCTTGCCATACAACAAAAATAGAATAGAATATTTGTATGGTAAAACTTGTAGACTTTTTCGTAATATAAGAACATCCTATGTACCATGTTTCTGACTGAATCACTTTTACTTTGACTCACCTTAGTTTTATAATATTGGTATTCAGGTGCATCGAGTTAGACTGGTAGCTGACCCAAACATTGTTGGGAAGACTAGTTAAATGATGATGACTTTGACTCACAGAGAGAATCCCTATGTTACTGCTACTGTTGTTACTTTAATGTATGTATGCTTATGTGTAATATTATGCTTACTTAATTCCCCTAATAATTGTTTTAAACTTGATTCAATAAATTGCCTGTGCAGCATAACACTTTAAGTCCGTTTTTTCCGATTTTAAGTTTAAAACACTATCCTATTGTATGTGTCCTCTACAAAGCCATAAATAATACTGTAACTAATAAAATCAACTTTATGTCAGATTTTCTAAATTGTTTTTTTTTTCTAAAGCTTAATATTTTAAGTGATTATACATTAAAATACCACAATAATATCATTTAAATTTTACTGTATCTACGGAGTTACATTGTTTTGCCGCTGCACTGCACGTGATACAGTTGTTTAGGGTTCCGTACCCAAAGGGTAAAACGGTAACCCTATTACTAAGGCTCCGCCGTCCGTCTGTCTGTCCGTCTATCACCAGGCTGTATCTCATGAACCGTGATAGTTAAACAGTTGAAATTTTCACAGATGATGTATTTCTGATACCACTATAACAACAAATACTATAAAGCAGAATAAAATAAATATTTAAGGGGGCTCCCATACAACAAACGTAATTTTATTGCTCGTTTTTAGGGTTCCGTAGTAAACAAGGAACCCTTATTGTTTCGCCATGTCTGTCTGTCTGTCTGTCTGTCCGTCCGTCCGTCTGTCCCCGGCTTAGCTCAGAGACGCTAAGTCCTAGAAAGCTGTAATTTGGCATGGGTGTACATATTAATCACGCCGAGAAAGTCGTAGAATAAAACCAAGAAAAACATTTTTTTTAGGGTACCTCCCTTGCACGCGGGGATGATATTTTTTTTTCTCGTCTAATACATGGTGTGGGGTATCGTTGGATAGGCCGTTCAAAAATATTGTGGGTCTGTGAAAAACATTTTTCAATTCTGAGCTTTAAAGTGCTATTTTTTGTTAGAGTCAAGTGTCCTCCCCCCCCTGCCAGCTAAATGGTCGGTTTTGGGTATGTGAAAAAATTCATGGCAGTAGCATATATAACGAAAATAAAAGGAAAACTATCACAGCTAAGTAGGGTTTACAACTTAACGAGTAATCGTCGACCAACTTAAATTTGCAGTTGAAGAATTGACCGTAGCGTGTATAGTTGTATGGGAGAGCATGTTTTTCAACTACAATGTTAAGTTTGTTTTTGGGATGAATTCATCCTAACTACGGAACCCTTCATTGTGCGTGGTCCGACACGTACTTGGCCGGTTTTTTGCTCTATATTGATAAGGGTAACAGGTAGATACTTGAAATTTTCCAGAATATTTAGTTATATATTCACAAACAAATAAATAATTAAATTAAAATAAAGCAAATATTTAAGGGGGGCTCCCATACAACAAACGTGATGTTTTTGCCATTTTTGATGATAGTACAGAACCCTTCGTGCGCGAGTCCAACTCGCACTTGGCCGGTTTTTTTAATTTCCCTAAAAATGTATCTATATACTGTGAAATTGATCTCAATATTGGTACCTAATTAAAGTGTAGTCATTAGCTGATAAAACATTTTCTATAAAATGTTGGCACATTTTATTTCACAAGCTCCTTAAAGTCAAGATTGTCAGTTATTTTTGAGAAAAAACCTTCTCCTATAAAGTTTGAATTTTGGTGCTTATAGATAAATGCTTCTGAGCCACAGAAATAAAATAAAATAAAAAAAAGGAAATGTGACTTACTTGGAAAGCATACTGCAGCTTTGGTAGCCATGGTCCAGTGGCTGTCGCGAGCACATCTCTTTCATCGTCGGCTCTCTTGCGTGCTTGCTCCTTGCGTAATGTCTTCAATGCATACACATCACCTGTTTGCTTCTCTCGTACCATCTAAGATTATCAAAAATTATGTAAAATACACATAACCACTGACCTTAGGGTTTATAATATTATAGAATACAACATTTCTAAATCAAAATATGTAAGTATGGTTTTAAATTACAGCAGTTACTGTGAACAAAATAATAAGTGAACATACATGAACTTCACCAAAGTGTCCCCTTCCAATTGTTTGCAGCATCTCAAAGTCTGAGATGCATACTCTAGTCCGACGCAGCTCTGCCAGTGTGCTGCGGTCTACAAGTGAAAAAAAAAAGTTATAGATATTTCTGTAAGCAGGTTTGTACATACAAAAAAAATTACATATTAATAATACATTTATTAAACTATTTAAGGTTGGTGTTTCCTAGGTTTATTACTACTCTGAGAAAAAACACCAAAACAAACTCACAGGTCATATTATAAAGTCTCTTAAGACCAGACATTGTCTTGGTCAGATCAGGTGAGGACCATGCAGACTGAGATGGCCGTTTACGGAAAAACCACACAGTATTGAGTTATACTACAAGTTAACTTATAGTTAGCTATAGTTATGCCACTGCTACATAGGGCAGCTGCATTATGTATTGTTTGTTTTTTTTTTGTGTCTTTCACAGCTGTTTCCAAAAACCACATTTACATAGTACCAACCAGGCTTTGTATTCCTTATCTCAAACGCCAGGAACACGGCGTACTTGTAAGTTATATCGGTTTTCTTCATACTTTCTGAGCATTAACTCAGTATCTGGACTTCTGGAGGGTAAGGAGGATAAGACAAAGATAACTTACACTTGTCCAAGAAAGCTTTGACCAAGTCATCGCTCTTCTTAACTGGGTCATCGTTACATTCATCGTAGAGAACTGTGAGAGCATCCAGCAAGGCTTCGCGGTCGACGGTCTTTCTGCTGAATCTTGCAGTTCCACCTGTAACTTTCCCCAATATCAGACGGTTCAACCGCGTGATGCGAACAGCGATTGCCTCCTTTGATGGCTCCATTTTAAATAAAGCTATCACATAAACCAAAGTTCACTTATGTACAGGCATATTTTGTTTATTTATTGGATTCCTCAAATTAATCAATCAATAACAACAATGCATTGAGCCTAGTAATTTCGTCGTTATTTATTTGAAAATTGAATTTGCCGACCTTCGGGCACGTCAATGAAAATGACATTTTTTTTTTTTAATATTTTTTTATTCATGACCATAGATTCGAGTCTTTAGTCGTATACATAGATGCGTTTAGCTTAGATGTAGTACAAATACTATGAGACTTTAAAATAATGTTTTTACATCATTATAGTTTTTCATTCATTTTTGTTCATATTATCCACACCCTTTCGGGTTGGGTGAATACATCTCAGTGAATTATCATCGTCTTCATACTGATTTAAATTACAACTAATTAATTTATATACATTATGATTACAAAATGGATTAAATTTTTTCTACGGTATTACAAATATATTTATACAACACATTAAAATATTTCTTATTTTGTAATAGATCCTGAACACTGCGGTGAACACTTTCATTTTGACGTTCACTTTCAATGTCACTGTCATTTAATGCACTCAATTCACTGGCCAAACGCAAACGTTGAATGTTAAAACTTGAACACTGTAAGATAATATGATTCAAATCAGCATGCTCTGCTCTACAATGATGACATCGGCTATTGTTAATTATGCGAATCCTATTCAGGTGAGCTGGTGTTAAGCAATGTCCCAATCTCATGCGTGTTATAATAGTTATAAATCTTCTTGTGAAGTATTTGAAGTTATTGTACCAAGGTTTAATCGGTAATTCATTTTGTATTCACGCATACCATCTGCCTTTCGTTTCCAGGGTTATGTCCCAATACTCCTTCCATAGCTGTCTATTAAGTTCTTCAAAAAGGCTGTAGTAATCAGTGAATGGAACCTTGAGCAACTCAGATCGATCCTCGTCATGGTCTGAACGGGCCGCAGCGTCTGCTACTTCGTTTCCACGAATGCCATTATGTGAAGGTACCCATACAAATTCTACTTTAATATACTTATCAAGTAGTTTTTGGATTATAAGTCTAATATCATAAATAATATAATTTAATTTAAAAGAAGTATTTACATTATGTAGAACAGACAAACTACTTCTGGAGTCTGTAACTATCAAAATATTATGTACATTATTTACAAGACTATTTACATGCTGCAGTGCACAATAAATTGCATAGCATTCTGCAGTGAAAACGCTACACACCCTGTTTAATTTCATACATTTAGTGAACTCTAGCTGTGGATAATAGAATGCTGCATTTACATTATGGTGTGTTTTAGATCCATCTGTATAAATAACATAATGTTCTGGTCTATTGTCTTTAAACTGTAAAAAATCAAATTGATTGTGCACCGTATCTAAATGGATTGCAAAGCTGTTAATAATACCATTATATGGAATTTTATATACAGGCCAAATATCATTTTTTACAATATCTTTTGAATTATTATTTACATGTACAAATATTGTTGGCATTTCAGGTAGAGTTCCACCAACCAAAGAAGAAGCAGAGATGGCATTGGAAGTAATTGACTGTGAGATTTCAGGATGTATTGTTAGTTTCCTAAGTAAAGGATTATCATTTGATGCAATGACTTTTAATAAAAATCTCTCAGCCAACAACAACCTTCGTAATGTCAAGGGAGGTATACATGTCTCAATTTCTAATGAATTAATAGGTGTGGAGCGCATAGCCCCACCAATAAGTCTTAGTCCCATATTTTGAATTACATCTAATTTTCGTAACAAGGTGCTATTGGCATTCATGTAAGCTAAACTGCTGTAATCAAAATGGCTTCTCACTATACTTTTGTACAGCATACTCATAACTTTGGGGTCAGATCCCCAAAAACTCCCTGCTAAATGTCTCAATAGATTAATACCATTCAGCGCTTTGCTACTTATATGTTTAATATGTTCATCAAACTTTAATTTATCATCAATAATGACGCCTAGGAATTTATGTTGTTTAACAACAGGAATTTCTACATTATTGTATAAAATTTTAACTTTACTTTGAGTATTTACATTTTTACTGATAATTAAAACTGAGCTCTTTTCTGGACTTATTTCTAATTTAAGTTTACTATGATAATAGTTGTATAATTGAGACAAAGCCTTATTGATATTAGCCATTGCTATATCTATGTTTTGATTTATACTGTACAAAAGCAAGTCATCTGCAAATTGCAGGATATTTACATCAGGTACATCTACATATTTTAATATTTCAGAAGTATATAAATTATAAAGTAAAGGAGACAAAGTTGCCCCTTGCATTGTGCCTTTGTTGACAGTCTTAGGTCCATGCAATTTATTATTATATTTAACAAAAACAGTTCTATTGTTTAAAAAAGAATAAAACCATTTTAGAATATGACCAGGTATACCAATATCGTGAGATACTTGAATGAGTTCTTCTATATTTACATTGTCAAAAGCACCTTTTATATCTAAAAACACGCAGATTGCATTAGAGTGACTTAATTTAACCTGTCTTACATCTGATAATAAAGATACAAGGCTTTCAGAGCAACTTTTACCTTTTCTGAAGCCAAACTGAATAGAAGGAATTAAGCTTTGCGATTCAACAAAATAATCTAATATTAACTTCAACATATTTTCAAAGAGTTTACCCAAACAAGATGATAAGGAAATAGGTCTATATGAAGAGGCACTATTTACAGGTTTATTAGGTTTTAAAATTGGAATGACACACTGTGTTTTCCAAGACTCAGGTATTACTAGTTCATCCCATAGTTTATTATAAATAGTAAGTAATGTTAGTTGTGCATTTAAATGTAATTTTTTGATTGCCATGTAAGGTATGTCGTCCAATCCCGGTGTAGTATCTTTCCTACTCTTTAAACATGTTTTCATCTCTTGTATAGTGAAATTGTTCTTTAAAAATGCATTTATTTCATTTTCTGTAGCATTTTCGAACAAATACTCAAGCCTACTGTCATCTATTTCAGTAGAATCTGATAAGTTATCTAAAAAACTTGGAACCCACTCATCATTGATGTTTTTGTTTCGATTTGTGCCAATTTTTTTAAACTTTTTAATGTATCCCCATATCCTAGAAACTGGAGTTAACCTATTGAAGCTACTACATAAATTTTGCCAAGAAGAAGAAGTTTCTTCCTTCAGAAGTCTTTTCTTTTTTGCATCTAGTTTTTTATATATTATCCAGTTTTCAATGTTGGGTTGAGAAAAATAATATTTTAATGCATCTTTTGATTTTGCGACAGCATCACTGCATTTTATATTCCACCATGGTACTGGCTTTTTAATAGCTGTGTTTGCAATTAATTTTCGCTTTGGAATTGTTTTATTCCTTAAATCATTTAACTTTTCTATAAAATGGTTATATGTATTGATAGGGGAATCATTTATTGAGTTCAAGTGGGAAAAACAAGTTTCTGATAATCTATAATATTCATCCCAATCTGCCTTACTATAAATATATTTCTTTTGATCTACAGGTGGTGACGTGTCATACATTGATGGTTGAATGTTGATCTCAAGTAAGGTTGGAAGATGATAGCTACCCATGGGATCGTCATGAACATACCAGTTACATAAATGAGCTATTGAAGAGCTAACAAGGGCAAGATCTATCGCTGAAGCTTGTCTATTTGGATAAGGAACAGTTGTTGGTGATCCATCATTCAAAATACATAAGTCAAATTCATCAATTATATTAAATAAACATCTACCTCTATTATTATCACTATGGCATCCAAAGGCTATGTTATGGGCGTTAAAATCACCCATAACTATACAAGGTTTGGGAATGTTATTGATTAAGTCCTTTAACTTTGCTGAGTCAAATCTGATACTTGGAGGGCTGTATACACAAAGTATAGCCATTGCTCCGAATTGTGTTTCTATAGTGATACATAAGTTTTGAATCGATTCTGAGAAGTGTGTATTAATTACTTTATACTTTAAACGATGGTTCACCAAAATGGCTACTCCATTATGAGAATTTATGGAATTTTTGTGTATTAAATTATATGTGGGAAAGTGTGGGATTATAGAATTAGACTTGAACCAAGTTTCATTGAGAAGACAGACATCTATATTTTTTTCAATTAATAAATTTTGTAATAGGCTCTTTTTACTCTGTAAACTCTGTATATTATACTGTAAAATATTTAGATAATTATCCATATTCAAATTAAATTTGATAAAAATATTTCCTTTATTTTCTTATGTGTGAGTGGCCCATCAGAGTCACTCTTGTTTCCTAATGCAACCAACGATTTAACAATTGCGTTAATTATAATGTCATTATTTGCTACTTGTTTAATGTCCAAAATAACATTGACTTTAGCCTTTTCAGTAACCTTGGGTAAAACAGGAAAAGATTTCTCATTAAATGCAGGAGGTGGTTTCACAACAGTGGCATACGATTACTGCAGAAATTTGGCCTTTTTCTCTTCAATTTTTTGTTTTTTAATGGGACAGTCTCGTGAAATGGCAAGATGATTACCTGCGCAGTTGATGCATGTGATCTCTTCAACATCGCATTCTTTGTAGGAGTGACGACCAGCACAAGAAGAGCAGTGTTGCTCGCCTCTGCAAGTCTTAGCCGAATGATTAAATTTTAGACACTTAAAGCATTGCAATAGTGGAGGAATGTATGTTTTCACCTCGTATCTAAATAGTTTCATATAGGCGTATTGCGGTAAAGATGTTGATGCAAAGGTGACGGCAACTGTATTGAGAGGCACTAATTTCCCCTCTACTTTACGCATAAATCTTCTAATTGAAATCACTTCAGAATCGCACACTATATTTTTATATATTTCCTCATTGGAGAGTTCTTTGGGCACAAACCTCAATACACCAATCCTTTCTGTTAAATACGATGGTATAAAGGCTTTAAATTTATTTTTCCATAGGAAGTCTTCCATCTTCAGAAAATTGTTGGCCGCAGCCGCCTTTCTGAATGTAATTCCTATTTTGTGCGCATTTATTCTATGTACTCCTAAGACTCCTATAACATTGTCCGATATTAGGTTGGTGAGCGTGATAGGGTTTTTATTTCCTACCTTCTCCTGCTCTGTTGACTCGACGTATACGACATATTCGGAATTGGTATTTTCTATGAATAGCCTTTTATAATTTTGTTTGGTAAAAACATTATACTTATTAGTTGACTCAGAAGTTCGGCTGTGGTTGTATTTTCTTTTCTTCTTTTCTCCCATCTCTGGCGGCTCCTCGCCGCCACTGGTGACACTCATGGTTGTTCGAGGTCCTACTCGATGTTATTTAAGTGGTATTTCCGTACAATTAAATAATTATTAACTTTTTGCGAAATCAAAATTTACCGCCTCGTTTGACTTTCCGCCAAAAAGTCTGAAAATGACATTACCTTTTGGTGTTGCCATTAGTTGAAGATGCCCAAAATGTATATAGCGCCATCTATTGTCGAATAGACTTTTAGAAAAAGTATTTATTTCCTGATATTCTCGATAGTTTCACCAAAAACCATTGACGTTTTTAACTTTTTTGATTTGCATCTATTTCTGCTATTCGTCAGTAGATGGCAATAAAACAGGAACTGAAGCGGAGAGGTTCTATGCGGGAAAGTGAAGTGACATGTTTAGCAGTTTTGTTTTGAGACATTCATACAAAAAAAACCATGTTTTGTGCTTTGGGTAGACATTACTTCCTGAATTTATTACATAAAGTATTTTACTACAATAACGTACTTAAATAATCACATGTTTTTATTTGATGTGTAGGTATGCGTACTAGTTTAACATACATTTTTTGCTTAACTTACTTGCATTTTATGAAGGCGTATTATCAGATTTAAAAGTAACTAAAATCATATAGATAACTGCGCCTTAACAATATCGAGATAAAAAAAGAGAACAATCAGAAAAAAAGAGAAGTAGTGAGATAGTTTGTAGTTTACATAATAGGTACTTGTTTCTATCTTTTTTTAAGTTCACTTTTTACGCAGTTGGGTTTCTACTTTTTCATTAATGAAAATTCTTGAATGTCCTCAAGAAAGTTGTGACGATGAGAATAAATTCCAGATTAACACTTAGCTGAATACCAGTATTTTAATACCTTTATATGGAGCGACTGTCTATCTGACCTCCACAACCCAGTCACTGGGTAACACGGTAACCCTTTGTAAGACTGGTTGTCAGATTTTTGGGATTAATCTGACGACCCGTGTAACGACTATCAAAGATCCACGAATGACAGCCAACGGTTTAACGTACTTTCCGAGGCTCGGAGGAGTCTCGGTATATAAAGATGGTCACCCATCCACGGATGAACCGCGGCAAGCGTAGCTTAACCTGATCGATTGACCCGTGCGGCTGTTATTACAAGTATCCTCAGCGGGGCGAGCACGGCCTACTGTGACTTGAGTCACATCACAGTTTGAGCGATAAACTGTTTTGTCATAAAATGCTAGTACAAATTGACATGACATATTTTATCATATCTTGTCACAAACGTCATGGGCAGCCCTTGCTCGGCCCGCAGGTCCAGATTAACAGTTACATGTACTTATTAGGTAAAATTACATATAAAGGTAGGTACTATTTAGAAGGTAGGCATGCCTACCTAGGTCTAAATGTTAAAACATGATTGCCTTCATTCTTACTTCGATAAATACGTTCATAATTACACACGGCTACACGCTTCCAGTATACGCTGACCTCTCATTGTACGGAAATTCTATACAATGCGAGATCAGCTTATACTGGATATGTATAGCTTGATGTGTAGCCGTCAGTACACGTACTTAACTCTATACCTACTCTAAAGTGCTCTACATTCGACACATTTGTCATGTTACCTTTCGGATATTGTATCGATATTGCAAAATACATGCAGCATTTTGCAATATAGATACAATTTCCGATGTTATAAGTACTTACTATGAAACAGCATATACTTAGGTACTATCGATTCGGAGATATCCAAAATCGATGAAGGGGCGTTGCTCTACCGCCGTATCAGCCGTATCAATGATTAGGGCCCCCAAGCCCCAAGCTACAGGCCCCCCCCGACGTAATACATAATATGTTAGCAAAAATTTGTAAAATATTATCGTTTTTTTTTTAAAGTTTATGGTAATAAGAAAGTTAACGAAAGTAATTTATTTATGGCATTCAAAGGCTTGCATTCATTCAGTAAAATCCCACTGAAAATCAATCAATCAATAAACTACCCAAGTCAGGGTGCTCTAACGGTCGAGCTTGCTTCGCTTGTCTTGTATTCTTATAATAAACTCACAATGGTACACACGGCTACACATCAAGATATATATTTCCAGTATAAGCTGATCTCTCATTGTATAGGATTTCCTTATAATGAGAGGTCAGCGTATGCTGGAAATGTATAGCTTGATGTGTAGTCGTGTGTACAGGATGCTCCAGCTTTCCAGCGAGCGAAGCGAGCTGTTCCATTTTCATATTAGAATCATAGACATAACGACACAGAGTTCTCAAATTTTCTAGCTGACCTCGCTCGCTCTTGCATTCTCTTAGTAAAATTACAATGGAAAATTAATCTGCCATGTCAGTACCTACGCTATTGTAAACAAAAGTCCCTTCCCTTCCTTCGCAGTCGGGTAAAATTGGCCCCCAACAAAGGAACCTATTTTACTTAGAAATATAAACTATAGAACACAGTTGGCGTTCTATACTTTCTGCCTACCCCATGGGAAGATAGGCTACGGTCCTTACATACTCCTTTTGCTTCGCAAACTCAATAAAATAATATTATTATCTACTGATAACATAGATTTCTTACAATTTGTTCATTATTAAATTGTCTTTCCATTAGTGTCAGTAGAAAAATTAAAATAATATTTACGTCACGAGGAGATGCATGATAACAATAATTATTTCTCGTTTCTGTGGTTTTGTTGTAAGGCGATTAAATAAACATTAAAAACCTTTTAAAAAAAATGGAATCTACCATTATGGAAAAAAAAATATTTTTTATTAGTTGATATTACAAGTAGATAGCGGCTTTTGATCGGGAGCGGGCCTTATAAAGGTAACTGCTTGAACTACACCTAGTTAAATAAAATGGTTTTACTACAATGACGCGGATGGGATCGAACTCACTACCTGTTGGTGGCCTGGAGGCCTAAAATGGACGCTTTGGCAGAATCATAATATGATCTGTGTACAATTCATACATCCCGCAATTCATCTGTTTGACAGCTGCTATTTGACATTAGACTTCAGTAAAGCAATTCATAGTTTGCGGACCATTTTACGAAACTCCATACAAAACTGTCAAACAGATGAATTGCGGGATATGAATTGTACTTATGATTCTGCCAAAGCGTCCATTTTAGGCCCTCAGTCCGCGTCGTTTAGAAGCTGTTAGACTATAGGCGCTTCAATTAAATATTTCTTCAGTTTTAAAAGAACATTTATTTTCAGCAATGCATGTCCAATTTGCTGGCTATTTGATAACCCTCGTTGCTTGGCTACAATAATAGTATTGTAGAAAAGCAATGAGGGCTATAACATGCCGCAATAACACGGGCCCAACAACATGGGCTGCTGTGCAGTTTGAAAGTAAATATCAGAAGTAAATATTATGTATTTATATTAATAATCTGAATAAACAATTTTTTTTTTTCATCCAAAAGTAAAGGTAATGTACTTAGATGTACACACAAGACCTCAAATCAGAAAAACTTCTACGTATCAGACACGCGACTACGCCAAGGATTTCGCGAAGGAGACTTGGGCTAGTTAGCTTAATATGTGGGCTTGTATGTAAATATTTAACAGACTATTTTTTTTTTCTTGTTGTATACTTAAGTAGTTACATATTTATGCAATTTAACACCGTCGTAAATGCGGCTCACGTGCGGTTATTATGCTCACCCATCACATTTCGATGCTCTTGACTTTACATTGACACACATTGGAGCCAATAAACAAAAACTGCATAAAATCTCACGTATCGCTCGTTTGAAACAAAATAATTAAGATTTAATACATAACTATATAGCTTGGTTTGTCGTTAATTCACGTTTCTTGGTTACAAATAAACGATATTGTAGGCAGTTTGAATTTAGCGATAAGGTTTCAAATATTATGAAGAATGATGTTAATTAATTGATGTGATGTTATATTACTACGTGATACGGCTGGTACCCTATGACGTATCTCACCAGCCGGTGAGCACTCTCGGCCTTACCTTTTCTAATCGTCACCGCGCCGCGTCGTTTATAAAAGGTGGTGAGCGCCATGCGGCCGCAGTTTTGTCCTTACTCAGCTGGAGTGCGCAATCGTAGCGTTCGGAATTAGAGCATCGAGTCAGCGATACTACAGAAGTAGAATTATAAAGTATTTATCAGTGAAGTGCAATGGCGGTTCTACAAGGCCCGTCGCTGAAGATGGCGGATCTGATCTCGCAGGAGCTGGGCGAGGGTCCCGGGGACATCGAACGAGGCGTGCGGGATCTCCACAGCATGCTCGCGGCGTCGCCCTACCTGCCAGCACCTGAAAACGTGGGTAAGTTCAACTGAAAACCATGTTTTCAGAACGTGCAAATTTTCGACGTGTTTAAAATTCGTTGCAGCGGTTGTTTTATTAAGCTTTCATAGTTCAACAACCAACCCGCACTGAGCCCGCGTGGTAGATTATTCCCCACTCCCTCTCGAAGAGAGGAGGCCTGTATCCCAGCACCCACTGCTTTACTTTATATGCTGATTATTTAAACAACATTAGTTTTTGTTTATACTAAACCCGAAAAGGGGTCATTGTACTCATCATTTTGAACAATTATTTCTATGGGACCAACCTTGAAATCGCGAAATAAAAATCAGCTGTTCCATACATTTTGTCGATTTAAGTGAACACAAATGTTGGGAACAGCTGATTTTTATTTCGCGATTTCAAGGTTGGTCCCATAGAAATAATTGTTCAAAATGATGAGTACAATGACCTCTTTTGGGTTTAGTATAAATAAAAACTAATGTTGTAAATACAGTAAGTAGGTAGGTGATTGCAGGTAAGTATGTGTTTTTTAAGGATTCTAGAAAGCTACTGAGCCAACAATGTTGTAAAAAATACAGAAAATTGTTCTTTACTTAAAGATTACAGGAAAACCTTTAAGAAGTCTACAACATGATCTTAAAATAACATGGTAAATCTCTCAATATTGTGCGTACAAACTTACATTAAAATTTGCAGTTGGAATGATCTGTGAGGGAACATGTTTTTAAACGACATGCACTTGGCAACTCCTGCACTTTTAAGTGGGGTGTTGAAGTTTGTACGGGCGTTTCCGAAATCCACGCGGTTACCTACATATTTTTACTAAAGTAAGAAATAAAGTTGTTTATAACTAAATAATAAGTAAGTAATTATAATAATAATTGTGTCTTAGTTTATTGCCGCCAAAAGAGAGGAATTCGATTATTCATAAAATGAGCTTGATAAAATCAATCAATCAATCAATATCTTTATTGTGGATCATAGGTAGGTACATAATACAGGTCTTAAAAATAAATAAATTGTGATCAGCTATGTCCCGCCCTTAGGGCATACAATAGTTACACACAAATACTTAACTTAAAATATTAAAATACAAATACTTAACTTAAAATACAAATACTTAACTTAAAATACAAATACTTAACTTAAAATACAAATACTTAACTTAAAATATTTTAGTATTAATTAGTAACAAAGTAGGTATGATGTGGCCTAGACCTTTAAGATGATTCGAGCAGATACCCGCAGCTGTAACCCACCAAAATTCAAATCTTACGTTTTTTGCTATTTGCAAGTCAGTAACTCAGTATCAGGTTGTATTTTTACCCGACTGGGGCGAAGCCAAAAAAGTAGGGTTATGTGTTTGACCTGTAGGTATGTGTGTATGTCCGTCCCTATGTTCCCTCGTAACTACTAAACGGCTGAACCGATTTTGATGAATGATAGTCGTTTGATTCGTCTTTATTGCGCGAGTGTCACTGGGTATATAAAAATTATTAAAAAGCAAAATGGCGCATTTTTGAGGCCAAAAGGTGTTTTTGAAAAAATAATCTATCAAGCCTATCGAGTGGGGTATCAAAATGAAGGGTTTCAAAAAGTGATTACAAATATGTTTAAATATAATTTAAATGAGAACTGATAAAAAAACTATCCCGAACTTTTGAAGTGAGTAAGAAGCTGTTATTATCACCCGATTATATATTTAAGTGAGTAAATAACCTAATTTACCGTCATAGGTATTATGATGCTAACTAAAAACTGTAAAAGAAAATAGTGAATTAAAGTATCAAAAAACCCGACTGCGTAAATAGTGAACTTGAAAACTTATAAAAAGATAAAAACAAGATTTATATAAATTAATACTTCATGCAGTTGGAGGCATCTTCTTAACAATAACGACCTTGCCCCCAACTGCATGAGATTGTATAAAGTAGGTACATATTAATTTATATTAATCTTCTTTCCATATTTTTTTAAGTTTTTATGTTCACTTTTGACGCAGTCGTGTTTTTTGATTTTTTTATTGATTAAAGTATCATTCGCTAATTTATCAGATAATATATATTGTATTCACAGAATTAGAATCATTCATCTCTCTAAGTTAGATTTGTTCCACAATATCATGATTTCATGTAAAAGTCATTCATTCAAAATGTAGGAAAATTTTAATTTTGCGGGAATATTTAGAGTTTATTATTAGTTGGACATGGGAATATTTAGAGTATAGTATTAGTTGGACATTGGACACTTGAAAATTCTGGTCGGTCAAGTATGCCGACACAAATAGCGATGTAATTTTTTTTTAATAAGTATCTATTAATCTTACATTTAATATATTAGAACGTAGGTTTTATAGTTGGTATTTATATATTTTTAACCGACTTCCAAAAAGGAGGAGGTTATAATAATGTTCAGCGGGTATGTTTTTTTTTTTGTTATGTACTTATGTTCACCGATTTCTCCGTCAATCGTGGACCGATTGTGAAATAGTACATTTTGATACAAGTGGAGAATGTTTGATAATGCATTCGAGGCGGAATCAACACCCGAGCCGTAGGCGAGGTTGTTTTTGAGCCGAGAACTGCAATAACAAGTGTCCACGTGTATCAAACGACGTTTTTCAATACACTTTTGAAGAAATAAAATAAAATAACGAAAAATATTTTAGTCATGAATTATTAGGAAACTATGATGTAATCTTCTTTTTTTTTCCGCGCTTTGCTTTCGCCAAGTTGAAGGAGAAGCAAAGGTATAAACCCGATAATCAGCCTAATATATGCAAAATTGAAAATTCAAATATTTTTGAGTTTAGAACACAAATAAAAGTTAATTTGTTCTTAAACATTGTATTTATAAACATTATTTAAATATTCCAAAAATATTAACACCGTAAAGACGCATCTTTGCAGAGATTTAAAAAAAAATCACCTCCGAATAATGAAGACCGTCTCTGGCGCGAGACGGTGTGAACAGAGGCATTGAACCAATTAAGTTATCTGTGGAAATTTTTATTCCCGCACACGTGATGAAAAATAAAAAATCTCACGCGTGTGAAATACATTGCATTGTGAACCTAATCGTAGTGCGATATGAACCAGTTTTCGAGGAAGTGTATTGAAAATTATTTTTTTGTTTGAAAGGGTATGCTACCGAGGTGGCCCCATTACCACCAACTCAGCATCTGATGAGGGATCCCATGGACATCGAGGGAAATCCTCAAATTTTTTAGGCACACCTATAACGATTTGGGTATTTTTCTTATAGTAACTCGTGCATTTTCACTCGGAAAGTACCATTTTGTGAAGTGGAACTGATGATGAAGACCAGAGATGGCCGCCGGAGGAACTACTTAGTAATAATTAGATTTTTTAATTCGATTCGAGTAGGTACGTTAATAGTGTTAGTATATAATGTAATGTTAGTAATAGCTAAGCAATTTATGCTCGTCACACTTACAATGCATATGGTGAGTGGCAGTTCTCCTGGTTCTTACCAGAAGAACTCCTGAACAATTAACGGCCCTACATCGGGAAAAGCAATATTTTGTAAAAGGTGATGTGTGGTTGATTTTAGGCTATTGTAATTTAGACTAATTACAAACTGACCCAGTAAAAAGTGAAAAATAAAAAAGTTATTTCGGAAGTCACCGCGGTGTCTTTGGATGTGATCATCCAAAGACACCGACTTCCGAAATTAAAGTTATTTTTCACGTTGTATTGTTTTTTTGGAAATCCGTTATTTCTGTTTTGTAAAAAGTTTTTTTATAGATTTGAGATAGAGCAAGCCTAACCTTTGACATTATCTATCTTCAATCAAATCAAATCAAATCAAATAATTTATTTGCATAACACAGGTTCAGAGGATGTTATAAAAGGTTCTTATGGTACTCCGTATTATAACCATGCGAGGTGTGCAAATTTAATATAAAGGAACATTATGACACAATTATTCTTAATCAGTTTTCTTATTAAATTACATTGTCATTGAAAATATACAATACATGGTCAATTTCGTTAAACATTCAATTAAATCTGAACTAATAAATTATAACAGTGATGTCAAGCAAATTAATAATGTCATAGTACTTATTTCTAATTATTATCATGTTGAATTAATGTACAAATATTTGCTATAATCAAAATACAATATCTTTATCTTCGAAGTAGTCTTTTACATTATAATAACACTTCTTAATTAGGAATTTAAATAATGTCTTCTTAAATAGATGAGTAGGTAACTTCTTAATGTCATCGGGCAATTTGTTATAAATTAGTGATGCCATACAAATAATACTTTTATTGAGTAATGCCGTTTTCCCATACGGTATTTCTACGTCTAACTTTTTTTTGTCACGTAATTGTCTATAATAGCTTTTAGAAGCAGTCTTAAAATAGCTTGGATTCGATTTTACAAAAACATTTAATTCGTATATGTACAAGGAAGGTAATGTTAGAATTCTTAAATTGGTAAATAATCCAAAAACAAAATTTAATGAGACGGGGCTGGTTGACTAACTTTTCACGTATTGGTCTATATTTATTATGTTTTAATATTTACATAATTAATTAATTATATAAAAATTACATTCAATAAAATTTAAAAAAAACAGTAAAATTACTTTACACTAGTGAACTAGTGACCTAGCCTGGTAAAATAATTAAGATCTACGTCATAATTTATCGTAAACGGTGACGAGTTTTTGGCAGTAAGTCAACCTACCCAATAGTCAATCAGCCCCCGTCCGTCCTATAGCAGAGCAGGTATTACCTATTTTAGCATACCAACAGAGTTCAACAAAAAAAAAACCGGTCAAGAGCGAGTCGGACTCGCGCACCGAGGGTTCCGTACGTATGTTGATGATTTCTGGAAAACTGTGCTATTTAGGGACATCGTTTTACTTTTCCTGTAATATTTGCATACACTTCTATCACGTAGAATAATTTCAAATTTTTATCTATGCTATCTTCGGAGATAAGGGGGGGAGAACGGTTTTTTTTTTTACATTTTTCATCAAAAGTCAGAAACAACGCTGCCTAAAAAAATTTAAAAAAATGTTTGAGAATATGCCTTAGTAGCCCTACTTCAAATTTTTAAGATCCCCTTTCAGTCCCTTTTGCAAAAAAGACATATTTTTTAAAATTTCTCTCTTGTTTGCAAAGTACTTGGGCAACCGTCATCTAAAACCATTCTAAATTTCAACTTGATAGCATTAGTAGTTCTTGAGATATCCAGGTGTGACAGACAGACAGACAGACTTAGTCTCACCATAAGGGTTCCTTTTCCCCTTTTGGGACGGAACCCTAAAAACGCTTGTCAATCATATGACTCCTTTTGAAGTGAAACCTAGTACTTAATTAGAAGGTATCTAGACCTGCCTAGGCACTGCTAGGCATAAGTGCATCCGAGTAGAATTGCAGGTAGGTAAATTAGTTCTTGCGACAAGGGCGTCATTATTTCGCGGGAAAGGCGTGTCCGCTGTCCGTCTAGTGCGGGCACTGTCCTGGCCAAGGTAGGTACTAATTATCTAGGTACCTACTGTTAAAAAACTGTAAAATTGTATTTTGCTGTTGCTACAAGAGGATATTTCAGACATATTGGTTAGCAAGCTGATTCAGTTTTTATTTTGACAACTGCACCCAATTGTGTAAGACACTAGCAATCACAGTTTGAATGATTTTGAAGGATTCCGTAATCAGAATCTAACCCTGTAATCAGAATTTGCTTCGTACGATGGTCTTATAGTAGCTCCGAAAATACACCAACATACTTAGCAATAGGTACCAACGCGGCCCATTTTTTTTGGGGCAAATGTATGTAGGTATTGCTTTTATTTCTTGAATAGAATGACTTTGTTTTGCTGTAGCATCCAAGAAAATAAAAGTTTCTAATTTATTATCAGAAACATAATGGAATTACCTACTCCGCTCGAACCAAAATCAAAATATTCTCTGCCCTAGATTTCAAAAAGGTTGAAGACCTATGCTTTAGAGGGTAAAATGGAGATTCAAAGTATCTATTAGGTACTTACTTACTTAATTAATATATATTAAGATTTTAAGGTGTACCTTTTTTTTTCTATGAAATTTAATTTGACAATAATAATAGGTACAGTTATATCTATGATATACGAAAAATACGTTTTGCACTCGTTTTATGTCCTTTTCTTGTTTACTATGCTTAGGTACCTCAAAACGCAGGTTAACAAGAAAAATAAATATTATTGTAACATGTTACGTTTATGAGGTACTTATCTACTTATTAATATTAGCATAGGTCTCAATGCAACAGGCGGAACGAAGTTACTAATGCAGTGTATGTACTTAGCTAATGTTAATGCATAAAATATACATAATGCTACATTTATAACATAGCCTGAGATACGGACAGCAACGAAAGTCGATTTCTAAAGTCACTAACATTTCACCTAAATTAACACAAACTAAAAATTACTTTTGAGTATTTTATTACCTTACAGCTTTTGTCCGTGGCTTCACCCGCGTGGAGGTCGGAAATTATCCGACGAAAACGTACTACCGGAATAAAAAGTACCTTAAATGTTAATCCAGGTTGAACTATCTGTGTGCCAAATTTCATCCAAATTCTATAAGTAGCATTCATCAAATTGTTTTATTTGCGAGAAAATACATGGATGGGAAGATTTTAGGTCACAATTATTATACAGATTCTATTACATAATAGTAGATTATTATTACATTACATTATTATTACATACAAATGTCCTTTAAACTAAAATAAATTTATTAACTAATTACTCTATTAACAGATATTTTTAGGTTCTAAACATTTATTTATGCTGTGGATTTTTTTTGGTAACCACTCTGACTAATACACTAGGTACCCTGCAGCAATTTAAATTCGTCTGGTTGGGACGTATTATAAATTTAAATTCGTCTGGTTGGGACTTTGTAAAATGGTCGATATCTCTAATATAGATAAATACTACTTCATGCCTAGTACTTTTTGTCAGGTTACTGCAATTGATATAGGTATAAAAAACCCTGCTCCGAAATTATTTCCGACTTGCTTCACAAAAATTGTGATAGCTATGGCTATAAAAATAAAAATATAATATATTTGTAGCCTACTCACAGTCCGGAATAATGTAGCATTTTACCAGTGTTTTTTTTTTGGAAAAGATCATTAGTAGGTACCGGAGATTACTTACCTACTCCATAAATACAAACTTACGATCAGATAAATTTTTCCTCTTTATAATATTACAGATAGGTACTAAAAAGCTTTTGCTTCTATTCTATAAAAATCTCATTGTGAAATTAGCTGTCTGTCCACACTATTATGTAGGTACTTTTTTTTTTTAGGAGAACGTTTTTGTTTTACAATGGTTGTAAATATGTGAGCACCATGTATCTATCACATAATTAATTTATCTGTCATTGCTTGCTTCATTTTTTTTATTTTTATCTATTGTGGTATAGTAATTTTATTCGAGGTGCATCGTCTTCACATACCTACTTATAATTATATAGGTGATTGATGTATGTACGTATACAAAATATTGTAAAGATTTTAAAAGAGTAACGGTGAGGTTTCTTGCCCATTCTTCTCCATATGAAGCTACCTTTTGGAAGTGGCGACTAGAATCAATTCTATTTTCTTTGTACATTTTGACGTTCAAAAGTGCCGTATAGTTGCCTATTTGACTTTGATTTGACTTTGACTATTGACAGCTTATTTTATGACCCTGACAAGAGCTAAAGCGCGGTCACTGTCGGACTGCATACAAAAGAAGGAGAAGCGCGATGACACTAATTGCAAAATATGAAACAATTATCTATTTACGCAAAAATGAGTTGTGTAATCGCAAATAACAACAACCAAGTTCTGCATTCAAAATAAGACGTTCTTGTTATTAATTAATTAAAAATCAACGTACGTTGATATAATTAATACAGATAATTTGGAGTTTATCCTTAATTTGTATCCATCGTTTTTTTTTTATTCAAAACGTGTTTTGGTAACAACCTAGAATTGAGAAATATGTTCAAGATTAACATAGTTAATATATATTTTTTCCGCTACCGCAAACTATTCAGGGTCAAATTAGATTAGCTACGAAACTCCTCTTGCTTGATGGGTATCCTAAACATGATAAAACAAAAAAGAAATTAATTTGATGAGTTTTTTTTGTCATCTTCCGCAGCTAGTGTAGTCACTTGAAATACCAGTTTAAAAGATCTGCCTAAACCCCAAATGTAGGTACCCGATGTAATAAATGAAAGAAAAAACGAAAAAAAAATATTTGGGACACGCACAAGTAATACAAAAATGGCATCTAAAACTAACAATATACAGAAAAAAAAAACAATCAAGACTTGTGCGATGCCAAAAAGGCTCCTATATTGATATCTAACCACGATAAAACAAAAAAAAAATCTCGATTCCTACTTCAAGTAAACAACACTGCCAGCGGTTGCTGACCCCAAAAAAAAATCATCAAATCTTTTTTATTCAGTCGTGTATATATATCAATACAACCATATCCATCCCGTCTGCGGAGTTTTGCTAGCTAAACTTTGACCCTGTATGTTTCTACGCATCTACATGTTTGTTATTGTATCGATAATATCGTTATGCGAACGAGGTGTTTAAATGCGCAAACATGATGATACAACAGCTAAACGGTATTACCATAATCATACTCAAGGTGTGTTATGATTATGGTAATACCGTATTTTATACCCATTAATAAGGTAGGTACAGGTTTAGGGCCGGAATCCGGTTTTAAAAATAATTAACATAATTTGTTTACAATACAGCTAAAGATTTATAGCGGTAACATGTTTTCCAAATAATGTTTAAATTATGTTTCTGATGATAATTAAAAACTTTTATTTTCTTGGATTTTCCAATAAAACCAAAATCGTTCTATTAAAAAAAAGCAAGACATGGAATTTCCTATAGAATCTAATAGATTTTTCTTTACATTATGTATTTTTTCGCAATCTTTTGTTTATCCGATTATTTTATACCGGAACACACATCCGTAATTAATAATTATCTAGTAATAAGTAATTAGTAACTTAATTCGTAATTACTTTAAGACGTGTAATTAATCTCTATCACCCTTCAAATTAAAGATAGGGCTGCCGATAGGTAACATTTTGCGGATCTCTGCTGTTGGCCAGCAAGATTGAGAAGTACTAAAGTAGTTTTTACGAAATTATATGTCGATTAATTGCAGGATACCCAGATTATTACTATGGCATCCAGAAATGTTGCTGAAAAAAAGTGTTCCAATTTTATAGGGTCCACAGCACGGTGATTATAGACTAACCCCCGGTATCCGACAGACGATCAATTGGCAAAACTGGGCGGAAGACTTTACGTACCAAGTCAATTTTATTATGTTACCGAATAACGTTCCCTCTCGATATGTAGGGTGCAGATCGAAATGAAACTTGAAAAAAAACTCGTTAAACTTCTTTTAATTAAAATATAAATTAAAAAATAACACTTCTTGGCTCTTAGCAATCTTTTCGTCATAAGCTATGTCACCCTTTTTAAAATTTGTTGCTCACTCCTTCTTTTTATGTTTTTTTAGAATAAAAATAATACAGTTAATATAATAAGTAGATAAAGCTGCATTCAGACCAGATGCTACTTCACTTCATTAAATTTCCACATATATATGGTGCAAGAATGCAGTTTAAGTTTAGTTTGGTAACAGAATCTAACCACAGAAAGTGAAATTGCAGAACTGCAAGTGGTATAATGTTGCAATTGCACGAAAATGTCTGCCATACCCGGTGCGAAACGCAAGAGGATGGAATCAGGCGCATGTATAGTTGTATACCAATTAAGTAGATACCTATTTGCAGTTACTGACCGCCAATCCTGGTCCATTAGAGATAGTACGACAACGATGACTGCAACACATTTATACTTAGACAAAATAACTATGTAGGTATTGTTGTGGATTTTTTTTTCACGCTTCATTTAAGTACTTTATATACTCAGTTATAACTTATGGCCATCTGTGGTCTGTGGATCATCAGTTCTACTTCATCAAATGGTGCTTTCCGAGACCAAATGCACGAGTTACTATAAAAAATACCCAAATCACTATAGGTGTGTGCCTATAAAATTTGAGGATTTCCATCGATTTCCATGGGATCCCCTCATCAGATTGTAACTTGGTGACAATAGGACCACCTCGGGAGCATACCAATTCAAACAAAAAAAAAACCACTCCTATTGCTCAAAAAGTCCGTCATTTTAGCGTACCAGAGCGTAAAATGTGATCTTCCGGTCAATTCTGTAAAAATCCCACGTGAGATTTTTTACAGAATAATAATACTGTTGCCAGATTTGGATTCGACTAAAGTTAGGTCAACCGTCCACTGCTACGCAGAATATGCGCTGCACGAACAGCACCCTTTACCATAGTTTGAACCACAATCTGAAATTTTGAAGTATCACGCACGACACCGACGACGACTGGACGACACGGTTGGCGCAGTGGTTAACCATTGACTGCTGCACTGCGTGTCGCGCGATGCCCGCACGGAACAAATATTTGTATATACGTAGTTATCCGGGTCTGGCTGTTTATGTATGTGAGTTTAAATGTTTGTAAACACACCCACAAACAGGAGAAATTCCTAGTGTGGGGCAAAGTATAAAAATAAAAAAAATTGCTAATCCATTGCTCCATATGTTCAAAAAATGGTCCGTGTGGTGCCGGAATAAAGAATAGCACCATCCTATTTCTTCCCTTGGAAGTCGTAAAAGGCGACTAAGGGATTGGGGCGACCCCCCCCCCCATTTTAGGGGACGCCTATGTCATGCAGTCGACGTCTTTCGGCTGAAATGATGATAATGATTAAATTTTCAAATTTGTCTGCTGAACAACGTACCCATTGTTTCTGATAGTGTGATAAGCAATTACCACGCTGTGCGGGCCGAGTACGGGCGTGCCAAGACGGAGTTTATGACAGAGTTTTATCGCTGAAACTGTGATAAAATGTCTGACTCAAGTCATGTCACAGAGGGCCACCCCGCTGGTTTGCCACGTTAAATCGTAACCGCAATAAAATCAGCATCGTCAATAATGCATTCGTACCATAACGCCCCTAAAACACGAAATGGCAGGTAATAAATCCCAAGCTGTCGCTACGACCTACGCAATAGTGACCGAGTTGACACAACCCGCCTCATCACTGAACCAAATCACACGCCGCAAAAGGAACGAAGTGAAATGTCATTATTTACCCCCGCCATTGTTTTAGACTTCGTACTTCTCAGGAGTGTTTCCTCACAGTGCCCAAACGTCGTCGGGTGCATTAATACGCCATACGCACGATGTTCTGCGCAAACCTACGTGCTCAGGCGACGCTCCTTGACCAAGTTAGCTAAAAAGTATAATTGCAAAACTATTATCGCTGATACTCGTGTAATTATATGGAAGCAGCCTATATATTATGTGACAGTGCTTACTTAGACTATCTCATTACCTTAAGTGTGGCGGGAGTGGCTATGGTTAATAAGGTCCTGTGTTGAGTTAAAATGACTGTTAGGTTCGATGTTTGTGCCAAGATGTTCATAGGCTTGCATTTAAGGCTCGTACGAACAGGTGCCATATCGCGGGCGCAACACTTTCCATCTTATATCTTATCTTTCATTATCCGTTTCGTGCCGGACGTAACGAATAGCACCATCCCATTTCTTCCCGTGGGTGTCGTAAAAGGCGACTAAGGGATTTACACTTGGCCGGTTTTTTATATTTTTATTTTAATGATAAGAGTATTTGAAACACATAATTTCATCTTTTTGTTTGTACTGACGTCACTAGTAGAACTGAATAGCTTAGGATCTTTCCCACGTTTAACACTTATTTAAAACCAAAATTCAGTAAAGTCAAACTGTCAAATTTGACGATTCATTTGTTTACATTTCATACTTTAGCGATTTCCGTACTTTAGTTTAAAGATATGGCTTAATAAAATGAATGGATTCAAAGACTACTTCTGCTAAGTGCTTCATACCGTCAAGTATAAGAAACACCACAACAAATAGCCGACACAAATTGATTGTTAGTAAAAGAAACCTTAAACAGGAAATGGTGCGAGGAAGTAAATGTTGAGTACAAGTCTGGGCGGCGTCTGTTTTATTGTGAAGATCATTTGAACGTAAGTTAAGTTTGCCTGAGGGGGGATACATCGATGTGATTCGACTTGTACTGTCCGCCGCTGGTGAAAAACTACACTATTTATGTATATATATATCTGAATAGAATAGTATTAAGTGCTTCATCTAAATTTGACGTTGACATGACACTTGACACATAAAGAACAACTTAATTACAAGAGGCACTGAAAGTTTCCAATTCAGGCTGCTTTGTGACGGCATTTAGAGGTCAAATAAAAGTCAAGTGTTTTTAAGTATTTTTGTGAAAATAAATACGATCTTATAATTTTAAGACCTATTAATAGAAAAAGAAGTCTTAGAAGCTTAAAATCTCGAAATGGTTTTGGAATCGGCAAAGGTTAATTTTTACTTTACATACCCAATTGTGCTACTGTCGCCGGAACGTAATTTGGCAAGAATCGTTTGATGTTTCTGTCCTTTCATTAACATTCTTCTAAACAGAGACGTTTAAAATAAATTCTGGTAATAACTATAGAATAATGACAAGCATTAAAAGTGATAAATTTTTCGATTAGTTAGGATTAGGAATTCCAAAAAGGAGGAGGTTATAATTATGTTCGCCTGTACGTTTTTTTTGTGTATGTTCACCGATATCTCCCGTCAATTCTGGACCGATTTTTAAAATTCTTTTTTTGAAGTGAACACTTCTAGGCGCGTTGAGCACTTTTTGGGTGAACAAAAATCAATGGAACTGGCGTCATCGTCACCGAACGCTTTCCATGAGCTATTATGTATACTGTTTTCACTTCTATCGGCAGTCCCCAAAGACCCCCGAATGTTTTTTTTTAAAGGGTATGCCCCCGAGGTGGTCTTATTGTCAGCAAGTCAGAATCCGATGATGGGATTCAATGGAAATCGAGATAAATCCTCAAATTTTGTAGGCACACCTATAGCGATTTGGGTAACTTTTATAGTACTTAATTCATGCAGTGCAGTTGCGCTCGGAAAGTACCATTTGGTATGGCATTAGGCACTTTATTATGGTTGCTAAGCAAGTTATGCTCGTCACAATGCATATGGTGAAGTCACCACCAGTTCCTGTTCTCCTGGTACTTACCAGGAGAACTCCTCAACAATTAACGCCCCTGCATCGGGAAAAAACAATATTTTGTAAACGGTGGTGAGCAGTTGACATTAGGCTATTGTAACTTAGATAAATTATTAACTGGAACACTAAAAAGTGAAAAATAAAAAACTTGATACAAAAAAAGCAACCGACTTCCAAAAAAAACACTACAAAGTGAAAAATAACTTTAATTTCGGAAGTCGGTGGCAAAAAACTAAAATACAGATCCAAAGACACTGACTTCCGAAATTAAAGTTTTTTTTTTTTTTTTTCCTTCTGGCTTCGCACGGTTTGTGCATTTAGCCAATGTCACGTTTTAGTTCTTGTTTAATATTGATGAAATGAATTATAAATGCATGATGATGATATCCCCGCCCACTCCCCTTGAGTTTCAGTAAAGATGTGGCACTTTACTGAGACCTCACGCGGACTTCTTGAGAGAACTTGAAGCGAAGTTGCACTGTTTTGTTTCATTTGCCTACACTAATGCACGTTCACAAACACTTAATGGTTAATAATCCACCATTATTACACATTAATATTCGGCTAAACACAAATTTTGGAAAATTAAACAAACTGCTGAACATGACGCTTCACTTTCCCGCCAAGAAGTCGAAATTAAAGTTATAACACTTTGTTGTGTTTTTTTTATTGCATACCTACTTAGGTACATGCTTATTTAGTATTTGTTGCCTCTAATTCAAAGACGCTACTAAGCTATTTAGGCATTGAGACACCCTGTGGGGTGTACCAGAAAGGTGTGGTCCAAAAAAAATAACCGACCCATACATTTGGGTCGAGTAGGATTGAAGTTTTGTATGTGACAGTTGATGATTTTTTCGCGATGACGATGTTAGTCCCATGGAGAAAGTGATTTACAGAATTATTATCATTAGAATCGTCTAAGTTAGATTTGTTTCCCAACCGCAATGTCATGATTTCATGAAAAAGTCATTCAATGGGACAAATCTAACTTAGAGAGATGTATTAATGATTCTAATCATTATAATTCTGTAAATAAATATCTGTTATAGTCACGAATCATATTTTGGTCAAAGATTTGGTCAACTTGACACTGACCTGCTTTTTATATAGCTGAATTTATAGCAAAAAACGTAAGAAATTTTGAATTTCGCGGGATGTCACTGCGGGTTCCACCTAAAATAAATTAATATAGGTAGTTCATAGTTGGCTTAAATTGTTCCCTAGACTTTGTTGAGTAGTGTATGTACATACGGCTACACATCAAGCTATACATTACATACTGAGAACGAAAGTGACTCTTGAAGTGAAAATTTACGATTTTTGGGAATAGTAGAAAATGTGTTCGACGGATTGAACATTTTCTATTTATTATACAATAACTTTTTAATATGAAAACGAAAGTTACGAATTTCTTTTGTATGTACTTATAATATTATTTGGCTTTATCACTTTAAATAGAGTGTACTTTTAGGGTTCCGTTCCCAAGGGGTAAAACGGGAACCCTATTACTAAGACTCCGCCGCGGCCGTCTGTCTGTCTGTCCGTCTGTCACCAGGCTGTATCTCATGAACCATGATAGTTAGACAGTTGAAATTTTTACAGATGATGTATTTCTGTTGCCGCTATAACAACAAATACTAAAAAACAGAATAAAATGAATATTTAAGCGGGCTCCCATACAACAAACGTGATCTTTTTGCTCGATATTGATAACGGCAACAGGTAGACGCTTGAAATATTAACAGAATATTTAGTTATATATTCACTTTAAAAATAAATAATTAAATTAAAATAATTTATTTAAAATTAAAATTATTTAAATAAATAATTTTTTTTGTTGATTGGGAAATGATCAAATAACTTCTCTCGCTCTGGGCTGAGCGGAATTTAAGGACGTTTCAGACTTTTACTGACTAAAACCCACCCGCGTTCCTTCAGTTGCCTGTGACTCTGTGAGCCAGGGCCACGATATACCTTTCAGACAAACTTGCAACTCTGGTAATAAGATTACGTACCTGCGTTGTTGTTGAATTACACTGTTAAGTTCTGGTTCAAGTGTTCAAGTAATTAAACAAAATTGTTCGAAGCTTTTAGCCCCGTATTTATAGAGCGTTAAGGCTTCTACATACCAGCGCGACTTGTCGCGCGACGTGACACGGCACAAAGGCCCCGCGTGTCGCGGGACGAGCGGTGCCTTTGTGTCGCGTCGCGTCGCGCGACAATTCGCCCCGGTATGTAGAAGCCTTTACTCAGTACTCAAGCATTACTTAAGACTAGCTTCCACCAATACAGTGGCTTGAATCTAGTCTTAAGTATTGCTTGAGTACTGAGTAACGCTCTATAAATACGGGACATAAACTACCGATAGAGATTTTCCAGAAGATTAAACAAAATAAACCGGTCAAACAAGTCAAACTAGAGTAGGTAGATACAATGGATGAAAATGACGTTTGAGGAAAAGGAATAAGTCGTAAGACTCGTAAATATACGGAATGGTGGGTACCGAACTGGTTCTCCATACTTTATGTCGTTATAGCAATGATAAGCATACAACCTTGGGGTTTCAAATGATACGACACGGTTATTCATTTTCCCTGATCAGTATCGTTTATTTTTAATTTTACCGGCAGCATAGCTATCTTATTTTTTTATTTTAATGTCTATCTGTCATTTTTAAGGCTTAAGAATACCTTTTGTAAATTGCCATGGGTTATGTGACAACATTTTGAAAAGCTGACATTATTACTTTTCTGGTTTAAATTGCGTATTCTTTTTTTTTTTAACATAGATGGGTTTTTAATTGACGCTAGATTACGAAAGACATCTTTTAAAAACTGATAGTCGGACGTTTACGCAACGAGATCGGAAACAATACCTAGTAGATTCCTAGTACCTATGTAGGTACCTAGCGCAGGTTATTTCATCAATACGCAGCTAAGCACATTATTAATATTACTATATTTACGGAAGAGACAATAATTGCTGATCTAGCTGTTATTGACGCGAACATGCAGTTATTTTATCGCTACTTGTGATGAAATCGATTGAAACGACTAAATTGCTTTTTGTCAAAAAAATCAACGGTAGCTTTAATAAAACATTGATAAAAATACATTTTTATTCTAAAACGACTAAAATAATACTTTAGCAACTATTCCATCTATTCGTCTTCAATGAGTTTAAAAATGGAATTCCATAAGCGTTTAGCCCATTCGTTATCAAATCGTAGCCGTTTTATAATTCATTACAGGGGCCTGTCAATAAGCGTTAACCACAGAAACGTGCTCATCACTTATTTACTTACACAACATAAACTACTTAATAGTCCTCACTTGTTACATACATGACCATTCAGCTTATATTATAAGTTAATATCGTACCATAAAATAGAAAGAAACCGATGGTATTATTATTCTTGATAAAACCACCCAACCTTTGCCCTCAATCAATGGCGATAGTTATAAACCATGCTGTAAGTAAAGCTAGGGTGACTTGAAGTCGCAAAGAAATTAATAGGTAGGCCCAAAAACGCTACCCTGGGGAACACCATGTTATACGGAAGGCAACGATGTAATACCAAGTCTGACTCAGGTAAAGGTCAATTTGAGAGGAAAATGTTAAGATGTTATGATTTTAAACTTTATGCTAAAAAGCTTTCTCATATAAGACACGGTAATAATGTGAATAGACAGTGCTGAAAGCCTTATTAAAAACCCAAAATACAACACGTATAACGTATTACTCATTTTATTGAAAAATAGTAGCCACTCTAACAGGTATGCTAAATGCCACATATAAAAAATATATATAATAAGTATTTATTTTGGTATGAAGGTAACCTACGTCTGCGGTTTGGTTGGCAAGCGAGATTTTAAAATCAATTAGCAAATGCTCAATTTAATTGATTACAATTTATTTATCTTGAACGACCCCACAAATGTAGATATTTCAGTGCTACTGCATTGAAAGGGGATTACCGCAAAGGGACACCACTGGCCTCATTCTTGTGGACATCTTGTGGACATCCCTTGCTTCTGTAATTTTAACACTGTTTTTTTGCTTTACAGATAAACGTATCCTGGAGCTGTTCGTACGTGGGTGTCGCATGGACCTGGACCGAGCACGCTCCAAGTTGAAAGCTTACTGCTTAGCTAGAGCCCGCTGCAGGGATCTTTATGAACACCGCTCGCTCAGCTGTCCACCACTCAATGACGTGTGCAAGTTTTTGTGAGTTACTTTTGCTACTCTAATAGATAATGTAAGAACTTCTAGTATCTACGGGTCTTATTCCCCTTTTAACGCAAGGATTAACAGCCACATTGGAGGTGGCTAGAATGATTGAATCGTTTTGTTTTCTCACACAGGGACATAGTGGTACTCCCAAAGCTGACAGACGAAGGGTACCGGATTACGATCTTCAGGATACGTCCGGAGTACCCCGAGGGCTCAGCAAACGTGTCTAACGCGGTCCGCGCCGTACTCCTCACCAGTGACGTCAGGATGTACGACGAACACCAGATCGGAGGAGACGTTTTTATTTATGAGGTCAGTTGCAATGGCAATAGAGGGAATAGTAGAAAAAACATAATTGTCCCTTGGTACTGTTTCCGACATGGATAAATCGTCGAAAGGTCAGTTACCGTAAAGGTGGGTACTGACCGGCGTTACGGGGCGTAATGTAACGTGTTACACCGCGAGCATTCGTGCAGTCAGTACGTCGTGTTACGGGGAAACCAGCGAGCAACGAGCCGCTCGTTGCTCGCTTTGAGTGCTCCACCCGGCTGTCGGTTTTTTGGCGAATCCTTTGAGTGTTACGCAGTTCGGTCAGTACGCTCTGTACGCTCTTGCAAGTCGCCCCGAGAACACGCGCGTCGCGAGTAATCACACGTCGTTCCTCTCGTATTTATTTCTTAAAACATGGAGTGGCACAAAGAAAAAACTCTGTATTTTATAGAAAAATACAGAGAAGAGGAAGTGTTGTGGAACCCAGCTCAATTGAGATTCTTAATTTGGATGAAACAATAATTAAGTAGAATCAAAGATACCAACGCGTCCTCACTGTCGGCCATCTTGAGTGAACTAACGGCGAAAGCGGAGCACAGAGTTTTGACGAGCATGTTACGCCGATTTTAAAACACAGCGTAACATGCTCGATGCGTACACGTTCGATGCGAATGTTACATTACACCTCGTAACGTTGGTCAGTACCTACCTTAAGGCGACCCACCGAAAGCCACAGGAAGACTACTCTTGCCAGTCTTAGCCAGATAAATCATAGTCAGACAGCACGTCTGAATCGCATCAACGGTTCTGGTAGAAGGTAGGGTAAGGTTATAAATATAATTATTATGATTTATGTTATCAATTATAAATAAATCAATAAATAATAACGTTTAACTAGATTTAAGATATATAAAGCTGGGGTACTGACCGACGTTACGAGGTGTAATGTAACATGTTACACGGCGAGCATTCATGCAGTCAGTGCGTAGTGTTACGGGGAAACCAGCGAGCAACGAGCCGCTCGATGCTGGCTTTGAATGCTCCACCCGACTGTCGGTTTTTTGGCGAATCCTCAAAGGATTCGCCAAAAAACCGACAGTCGGGTCGAGTCGAGTCGAGTCGGTGTTACGCGGTTCAGTCAGGACGCTGCAACAAATCGTCACGAGCGCTCGCACACACATCGTTCCTTTTATTCCGTATTATTTATTATTATCCATACATTTATTTCTTGAAGCATGGAGTGGAACAAAAAAAAAACTCTGTATTTTATTGCAAAATATATTGAAGAACCATTGTTATGGAACCCGGCTCATCCAGAACATTATGAATACAAATTGAAGAAGGAAGACGCTTGGGTTAGATTGGCGATTGTAAAGATCCCAATTCGCAACACAACCTCGTCGTCGGAATTCTTGACTGAGACAAGCTGGCTAATAAGGACCACAGAGTTCAATCGATCATGTTACACCGATTTTAGAACACGGGGTAACATGCTCGATGCGAATGTTACATTACACCCCGTAACTTTGGTCAGTACCCAGCTTTATAAGAAACAGATATTTTGTATTAAATTACTAAAATATGATTTAGAAATAATAGGACTTAATACTTATTGCAACCCAGGTGGTAAATAATAATAAATAGAAACAGCTATTGACCCTGTCAGGCAGGAAAGTTTTAAATAAGTAGCAGACAGGAAGACCGCTTTAATGATTTTCCATAATACTAAATATTTAAATTATTTCGTATCTGTTTTTTTACAACAGTATTAATTAAGAATATAAATATTATCGCGAACTTATACGATAATTTTATATCTAAATATAATAGGTATGTGTCGGTCAATTTATTTGATTTTTGTTTTATGTTTTGCGGTAATTTATTATTGTATATTTTAATTGACATAGCGTATGGACTAGGAGAGTGCAGTTTCACTCCCCATCAGATCTTATGAGTTGTGTTTCTTTTGTTTTTTTTTATTGTAATGTTCAATTTCAACTAATTGCTGTCTAGGTACCCTTCAACTATGATGCGAACCAGTCATGAGCTTTCCCTAGTATTCGTTGATTAGTTTGCATTCTATACATATTTATGTGCAACAACATGAGAATACGGTCTAAAAATATCTAGATGATGTTCCTAATTTGAATAAGTAATTATATATTTTAAATTATTAAAATAACCTTCAAATTATTAGTGAGATCTTTTACTAATGCAGATTCTAATTTCGCATATTGTAATAATATCATTATGCAGCAGTATTATTAATGAACTGCTCCGATATTTGCCTTGATTCTAGACAATTTATTTTCGTATTACAGCTTCCCTTGGTAAAAAGAAATGAAGTATGTATTTAAATGGTAGCTTACCTCACCCAGGTATCAAGCGTCCGTGGCTCATTCGTGGCCCACGTCGCGGCGGCTTTCAACGCGGTGAGGCGGTCCATCCATCTGGCGCAGGCTGCCTACCCTCAAAGGCTGAAGAGGATCCACGTGGTGGGTTCCCCACCATTCCTCGCCTCCTCCCTCACACTCATACGTAACTGCGTCAACGAGAAGATTAAGAAACGGGTATGTATTTAAACTTATCGATTAGGAACCGAATTAAATTTAGTGTACAATCAAGGCAAACACTGATCCCAGGTCAGAAAAGTTTATAGTACAAGACTTTGCAAAGAAACCGGGGTCATTATGATTTCGGTTACTGCTACTGTATATGACGTCATTACGGACATAAGGAAACTACTAAACTGCTTAATAAGTTACCATCTTCGCTTACGATTGAGGAAATGACTTAATAAGGATTGTTTACAAGTCTCACAAAACTACCTACCTAGCTACTTATGATGCAGAACCATCCATTGACCCTAGGATATTAAAAGGACTAAACTAATTTTACGAACTCCCACAGTACTATCTACATCCAAAAGTGGAGCAACTATTGGAGCACATCCCTGCTCGAGTGCTACCCAGCGAATGGGGTGGAGAAGAAGATACTATCGACGTGCTCGCGGAGAAGTGGCGCCGGCGCATCGATGAGGTCAGCCCCTACCTGCGCATCTTCAACGAAGCCTGCTGCAAAGCCCCGGCGCCCAACAACGACGTCAATATTTATGGCACAATAGGAGCTTTCAGGAAACTCGATATCGACTAACATGGCACAGTAGTACAGCACTGTGAATCTTGTCTAAGTCACCGTATAATTATCAACTTCGTTAGTTTATAATCTATCGGTATTATTTCGATAGTTTATAATCTATCCATGGGAAACCGGCAAATTGTGAACAGATATCAAACGCCGCCGCGGCACCGCTCGCTTCGCTCGCTCGGCTCGCGCACGGTGTTCACAGTTCTAACCTGACCTGACCCATTTCACCCAGTTCACAATTTGTTGACAGTTTAAAATCTAACGGAAATAATACCGATAGATTTTTCTTTCGATCTTACGGTGACATGCTGATGAAATACGTTCTATAATTATAGTACTTATTACCTACGACTTGTTTATTTTAGTTAAATTATTTTTATTACATTTGACAAAATTATTATTATTATTAATTCAGCAAAACCTTCGTGTTAACTTTGAAAACTTAAACAACGGATTTTTTTACGTCAAGAACCTACGAAGGTCGATAAGTATTTCTTAAAGCCAGTGTATCAGTGTTGTCTTGTAGAAGTTGAACGCGTATTACACACTTGTTCGGATTGGCATGATTTGGCACACCTCTGCTTAATCAAATCAAATCATTTATTTCAGATAAATATCCATAGTAAAATTGTTTATGTCATAATACAAAATAAAATAAAATCGCAAACTTAGAATTAAAATCATAATTAATAAGTTACCATCTTCGCTTACGATTGAGGAAATGACTTAATAAGGATTGTTTACAAGTCTTGCAAAACTACCTACCTAGCTACTTTGCAAACTACCTAGTGTAAGTTTGCAAGTAAACGTAACTATTTCGTTTGCGTTAAAATTTGACCGATAGATCATAATGCTAAGAGTATAAGAGTGAGAATAAAATCTTAACGCAAACGCGCTAGTTACGTTTACTCTCTTGCAAACTTACACTTGGGGTACTGCTGTGCGGACTCTTGCCGAATCATGGTGAACCTGAAGTGTGGTGCACGATTGGGTGCACGCCTTACTTTTTAAGGTAGGCTAAACTAGTTTCTAATTAGTGTTATATATAAGTTTCTACCTATAGGTTAATTATTGTTATTGTGATATTTTGGGATTATGTCTACTTGCTCGATAATAAAGCACTGTAGAATATACAATCGTTTTTTATTCAAACCTTAAAACTTTATAGAAAACAGTAGAGTAAAAAAGAAAGAAAATATATTTATTAGTAAGTATAAAATATGTAATGTGGGGGTAAGTTTGGCGCTGCGATAAGACCGTACGAATCAAATTCCCGGCAAATTTTCCCGGCCTTATTTGGCCCCCGCAACGACCCACGGTCGAGGCCAAAAAAAATACTTACCGGAGAATTTGCTTAGTACGACAACGGTCTTATCGCAGCGCCGAACTTACACTAACAAGTAACAATCCTAAGCAATAAATATACGCGGCCCATTTTTTTCGGGAAAATGTTCTGGAAGAACCTACTGAAATGACTGTTGTTAAAAGTGTTGTCAAAATGCAACCCATCGCTACTGGTAGTGTTACCCCGCTGCGCGCTGGTTGCCCGCACGACGCGACGTTCGCTTAATTCAAGCAACCTTTGGCGCATTTGAAGGAAGTGGTGGATCAGGAAAAACTAGTTTACATAAATAATATTCTATTAATAAGACTGGTATCTATTTGACATTATGTTTTCAATCTAGCATTTTTAATAACATGGTAATTTAAAATGTCACGCTTGCAGCTCATTACATATTCAAATCTTTAATTGTACCTACTTCTACAATCACGGGCAATTATTTGAATTGAATTTATTTTTTGTACCTATAACTTCGACTCGACTTTAAAAAAAAAAGAAGGAGGATTTTCTGTATGTATTTTGTTTAAACCCATTGCTTTAGTGCTCACGACGCGACGTCTGCATAATTCAAGTCATGTCTATGGTACATTTCTGAATAAATGATTAAGGCACTGACAAGAGGCAAATTAAATGATAAAATTAGGCTTGTCATAAGAGGGCGTACAACGGACCACTAACGCCACTCTTTAAAAAAAATATGATCTCGTTACTGAGAAGGAATTATGAAAAAATAAAATTTTCTATTACCTTTTATAAAGTTTCATATTGAGAAACGAAGCAACAAAATACGATTTAAAGAAAAGCGGCCACATTCCTCTAGATCGTATTTTTAATGAAACGAGGGTTTTTAATGACACGAGTTTGCAATAACCTACACACCCGTTTATCACACGACGTTTTGCAATGCACTTGTGGGAAATAGTAAAAAACAAATCAAAGAATTAACTAACATTTTCAGAAAATGGCGCGTTTTTCAAGTGGACATATTTTTTTTTACAACGAAAACAGCTTATTGGATTTTTGACAAATATTGATGTGAAAATAGTTAAATTAAAACTGGTAATTAAATAAATTATAGAACCATTTAAAAGACTTTTGAGAATTCAATGCTAAGACCAACGACCATACAGTCATTTTTCCTCGTATAAAATCTATCTCATTTTTTTCTATGTATGAAAACCCTTTGCCACTAAACTTTTTAATGACTTATAAATTTAAAACTCAAGTTCTGCAAAACTAACCTCGCCCACGTCTGGGAGTGGCGCGAGGAGGTGAAACTCCGCTGCCGGGAGAAATCACGGTACAGCGGACAGAGCTCCGGCGAGATCTCATGGCGGCATGGAGAGTGCGATTGTCGCAACCCAGCGCTGGGCACGCCACGATTGTGGCCATAAGTCCCCTCTTTGGAGGCGCCACGGCGTCCTCACCTTCCGCCTGACTCAGGTCCTCACCGGACATGGTTGTTTCGGGAGGTTCCTGTTCAGGATAAAGCGGGAGGAAACGCCCGGGTGTCACCACTGTGTGGATCGCCCGGAGGACACGGTGGAGCATACGGTGGAGGTCTGCCCGGCTTGGGCGGAGCACCGCCGTGTCCTCACGGAGGCGATCGGTAGCGGCAATCTCTCGCGTCCGGCCCTGGTTCAGGCCATGGTTCGAAGCGAGAGTGCATGGGAGGCCGTCACCTCCTTCTGCGAAGCAGTAATGCTTGCGAAGGAGGATGCGGAACGCGTGAGGGAGAGGCAAGGTTTGCGCCCTTGCGCCCCTAGTCACCGCAGGAGACGCCCCGGGCGTCGGGAGTCGCAAACCGATTTCCGGCCACCGTAGGCGCGGGCTTGTGGACGGTGAGCGATGGGTAGCTCGCCGTCCGATAAGGACCAGGCCCGGGTCGACGGTGCGTTGTTGTTCCACGCGCGCCTCAAAGAGATGTCAGCACCAACTGACGGGGTCCGTTAGGACCAAAACTTGCCAGGGTTGCGAGTTTGTCCGAAAGGGATATCGTGGCCCTGGCACACAGGAAAACCGGGGGGTTTTAGTCAGTAAAAGTCTGACACGCCCTCCCGCTCCACCCAGAGCGGAAGAAGTTATTTGATAATTTCCCACACAGAAAAATAAAAAAAGTTCTGCAAAACTAATGATATAGCTCGTAAACAAAAGTCACGACCGCGTAACAGAAAGATGCCTATGCAAAAGATTTAATTTTCGAATCATAATTATAGCCGGGTGCTAATTAAGGCAGCTTCTTTAAAATGTCATTCTCGTCTTCAAATATATTTAGTTGTCTAATGAATTAATAGGTCAGTGACGAACATTTAGCGTCTAATAAATGGTTTTTAAGCGACCATTTATTGTAAAACAAGCTACTGTTATTAAGACGCAGCATGGTGATAATTCTTAAGCAACTAAATTTGTGATACGTCTACTCATTGCCAGCTTCTTCATCTATAAAATAATATCAACGTACTCTAATTTCATAGAGTCACCTTTATTTTTATACTTTAGCTTATGTAATTGATGAATGAATCTACTATAATTGAACATAAAATTTCCATAATATTGTCATCAAATAATGGTCAATGAAAGCTCTAATTTCATGTATTCGCCTATCTATTTATAATGTTACCATAAGTAATTGACTATTATACCTACCCAAATGAACATACAAAAAATATTGTTATCAAAAACAAACATCTGCAACTCTGTGTTTGTTTGTGTTTGGACACACCTTAGGGAAAATTAAACCCAACAAACAACTATTTTATTTGTAAATCAGATAATTTTAATGGCAGTAGCATAGGTTTTTATGTTAAGTATAATTTGTACTTATGTCCTAAGTTACAATAATGTAAGGCAATCAAATAATGAATAACATTGTTATTTGTCACTGAATAATCAGCGCAGCTTGTGCTTTACTTGGTCTCCCACGCTTCCTCTTTACTCCAATTTTTTGTGTTTTTGCTTCTGGCGGCGGAAATGCATGTTTCATCCTGATAGCCAGACCCACCAAATGCTTGCAAGGATACTTGCGGTGAAAATCTGGATCTCTTCTTTTTTCGGTAATGTAATTTTCCAAGAAGAAAAAAACACTTTTTGTACTCATCAAAATCGCTGAATGTTTTCTCCGTCAAAGTAGTCCTCGTGGACTCGTGGAGTTGTCATCTGGTACCAGGTAGGTATTAGTTGTTGGTGTTGATTGTATTGTTATAATTTTGGTATCGGTTTTTAGCTTGAATTGAATAAAAAACTTTGATTGCTTATTTTGAGCCTGGAATTTGATTTTATTAGCAGACAGATGCTGAATCTCTAAAATATATAAAGTAGCTCACTTACAACATTAGTCGCTGAGTTATCAAATCAGAAGTAAATATATTTATCGGTATCTCGGAGTCATATTAATTTACGCTGGTTTTTTGATATTCTGTTGGAATAGTAAAGATGATGAATTAATATAATTGAAGCTGTTCTATTAACTCGTCGCCTACATATAAAAAAAGACGCTAGGTTGCAGGTGCTAAAGAAAACTTTTGTTGCCGCACATATAATTTCCCATTATAGCCTCTGAAAGTAAGCCATGTTTTAACAACTGTGTTGAAAATATTTTTCTAAAGGAGTGGCGCTAGTGGACCGTTGTACGCCTCTTAAAACAAAAAAAAAACCAAGATCTATTTAGTTTGTGATTGCTGATAGCGGAAATAATATATGTTATTCTTAAACATATTATTACCCCGCTGCGCACTGGTTGCCCTCACGAAGCGACGTCAGCATAATTCAAGTCATCTATGGCGCATTTCTGAATATATGATTAAGGCGCTGACAAGAGGCAAAGGATACAAATTGTCAAATCTATATAGTTTGTGATAGCGGAAAAAATACATGTTATTCTTGAACATATTTCTCAGAACTTGGTTATTACCAAAACAAGTTGAAATCGCGAAAAAAAATCAGCTGTTCCCTACATTTGTGTTCGCATAACTCGTCAAAATGTATGGAACAGCTGATTTGTTTTTCGTGATTTCAACTTTGATCCCATAGTAAAAGTTGTTCATAATGATGAGTACAGTGACCCCTTAAGAGATTTCGTGTATGAATAGGTACACCTTATATAGAAGAATTTTAACGCACGGTCCGATCAACTCGAAACTCAGTATTTATACTTAAAACCAAAAATAAAGAATAACTTGTATCAGGGTTTTTCGGAAATCTACCCATAACGGGGTGAAAAGGGGTAGTCAATTTTACAAGAGAGGATTTTACTACGTGGCTTGATTAACTCGAAAATTGGTCTACCCTTTACTTAAATCAAATAATGGAAAAGTCGCAAACCACTTTAAAAATTAACCTCTTTGGGTGTGTAAAGGGAGATGGATACAGTTTATATGAAAAAAATATTCTTTCGTTGATCTATAAACTTGAAACTTAGCCTGAATACTTCATCATCAGTCTCCTGCCCTCCTGCCTGCTGTCGTAACATGTCGAATTACACTTATGTAGGTATAAATGTATAGAATATAGAAAGAAACAGTGACTGACTTACTGACTGGTCTATCAACACATAGTTCAAACCACTGAATGGATTGGGCTAAAATATGGCATAGAGATAGTTATTATGACGTAGGCATCCGCTAAAAACAGATTTATAAAAATTCAACCCCTACAGTGGTGTAACGGGGTTTCAAAATTAGTATGGAGAAATCATTTATAATGTATCAATTCGAAAATTCGCAGGGTTACTCCTATCAACAAATAAATAAAACGTGTTTCATGTTTTTATAAAAACAACCCTTTTAGGGAGTGAAAATAGGTAAATAGTCTACAAATCAATATGGTATCATTTTCAAGGTTTGTCAGGACGTTGATCACGTAAATGTCATCAATTTTGAAATTGATTACACTTGAACACCAAAAAAAAAACTTAAATGTTATTATTATTTTGTATTGATCTAATAATAAACAATAATAATTTGGCATCTTCAAAAAGTCACAATAGTCCTCATAGTGCTATCTACAACAGGAGTAATTCCTAAACAGCTTCATCAGTCCCTTAGTTCCGTAAACCTACCATCTCACACCTACCACCTGCTGCAGAAGGCAGTGATTCTTAACACATGCAGGCTAGTTAGAAAATTTCTTCAGTGTGAGTCGGACATCTTGCACCAATACTCCCACTCAAATATAGTTTCGTCTACCATACAGTCTACGTATAATATTACTCCCACACTAAACCCCACTGTTGAACACTTGGCTTAGGCCCGTGCCGTCAGTACTACCCGGCTAGGCCGAGGAAAACAAAAATAATAATAAACCATTTATTATCAAGTCACAAAGACCCATAGATGAATACCTTAACCTAAGTATACATAATATATTAACAATTGCGTTAGTAAATAAAACTTAAAGTTTTATTTAGATTTGTTATTTAACCGCCGTCGCTGCCTCCGGTGATGGAAGAAAGCTTTTGGCCTCAGAATGTGGTACTCCGCCGCTTTCGCGGTCATGTGCCACCAGAACGCACGAAGCCGCCAAGGCCAAAAGCTTTCTTTCATCACCTGAGGCAGCGACGGCGGCTAAATAACAAATCTATCTATATGTTTATATAAATAGAGAAACTGACTGACTGACGTATCAACGTACAACCCAAACTATTGGGACTAGCGACAGGAAATTTTTCACTAGGGTAGTACTATTACTTATTCTGTGACTAGGGTTCCTTTTAATCCTGGTTTCCGACATCCACGTGGGCAAAAAAAGCTAGCATTACTTATAAATGTTCGGGCATAACTTATTTGTTTATGAACCGATTTTTATAATTCTTTCATTTGGTAGGGGAAGCTTGCGCTGGGCACGCCACAACTGTGGCGATAAGTCCCCTCTTTGAGGAGTGGCTAGAGAGGCGCCACGGCGTCCTCACCTTCCGCCTGACGCAGGTCCTCACCGCACATGATTGTTTTGGGAGGTTCCTGTTCAGGATAAAGCGGGAGGAAACGCCCGGGTGTCACCACTGTGTGGATCGCCCGGAGGACACGGTGGAGCATACGGTGGAGGTCAGCCCAGCGGCGGAGTACCGCCGTGTCCTCACGGAGGCGATCGGCGGTGGCGATCTCTCACGTCCGGCCCTGGTTCAGGCCATGGTTCGGAGCGAGAGTGCATGGGAGGCAGTCACCTCCTTCTGCGAATTAGTAATGCTTGCGAAGGAGGAGGCGGAACGCGTGAGGGATAGGCAAGGTTCGCGCCCTCGCGCCCCTAGTCGCCGCAGAAGACGCCCCGGGCTTCGGGAGTCGCAATCCGATTTCCGGCCACCGTAGGTGCGGGCCTGCGGACGGTGAGCGATGGGTAGCTCACCATCCGATAAGGACCAGGCCCGGGTCGACGGTGCGTCGAATTCCACGCGCGCCTCAAAGAGTTGTCAGCACCAACTGACGGGGTCCGCTAGGGCCAATGCTTGCCAGGGTTGCGAGTTTGTCCGAAGGGGATATCGTAGCCCTGGCACACAGGCAAAAGAAGGAATACGGGTGGGTTTTAGTCAGTAAAAGTCTGTCACGCCCTCTCGTCCGCCCAGAGCGAGAGAAGTTATTTGATAATTTCCCACCTAAAAAAAAAAAAGGGCAAGCTTGCGCGGTCCCATATACATTACAGCTAACTCAAATCTACCCAAGAGAAGTTAATAAATCTTTGCTGGGGTAGTTTTGAGTTAGCTTCAATAATACGTATTTAACCCACTCGGTGTATGTTGATGATGTTATAAAACTTCCTGTCACTGTTTTTTTCATAGCAAACTAAGTAGTGGTATACGAATTGTGTGGTGTAGGTACCACGGCTAAAAAGTGAAAAATAACACCGACTTACTGTAAAAAACCTTTTTACCTAAATTAACACTGCTACACAATCATAAATAAATAACTACGGCCCGCGAAAGACAAAACTAACTGAAACAGGATATATCTGGATTTGTATTAGAAGTCTATAAACTGAATCAGAACAGTAGATAAAATAAGACTAAAGACAGTCCCATCCTTATCCATTGACAGTGACAGTTACCGATGTGCTCGGTCCATACTTATCGCCTTGTGTCGTATCACTCGCTTCCGGATAACCTGACCATGTTGGATTGTGTTTATTAAAGAGAGAGTTTATTTTAAGACTTTATAGGTACAGATTTGTGAGTGTTTGTTGGAGATCCAGATTGGGCTAGCAATCAATGTTACAAAATAAAACTCTATATTATACATTACTAGCTGTTGCCCGCAACTTCGTCTGCGATCCAGGATAAAAAGTAGCCTATGCCCTTCTCCAGATCATGGTCTACACATGTGTCAATTTCATCCAAATCCGTTCAGCCGTTTTAGCGTGAATGCGTAACAAACACTCACTTTCGCATTTATAATATTAGATACAATAGACTTTTAACAAAAAAAAACAACCGACTTCCAAAAAAAAAAACTGGGCAAGAGCGAGTCAGACTCGCGCACCGAGGGTTCCGTTTGTATATATCATGTTGATGATTTCTGAAAAACTGTGCTATTTAGAGACATCGTTTTATTTTTCCTGTAATCTTTACATAAACTTTTATCACATAGAATAATTTCAGATTTTTATCTATGCAAACTTCGGAGATTAGGGGGGGGGGGACGTATTTTTTTTACATTTTTCATCAAAAGTCAGAAACTATGCTACCTAAAAAAAAAGTGTATGAGAATGTGCAAACAGCGTTTTTTCATAAGATATCCCACATGCCCTTGTAGCCCCACTTTAAATTTTTGTGACCCCCTTTCAGTCCCTTTTGCAAAAAAGATATATTTTTTTTAATTTCTTTCTTATTTGCAAAATACTTGGGCAAACGTTACCTAAAACTATTATAAATTTCAAGTTGATAGCATTAGTAGTTCTTGAGATATCCGGGTGTGACAGACAGACAGACAGACAGTCTCACCACAACCGTTCCTTTTTACCATTTTGGTACAGAACCCTAAAAACAACCGACTTCCAAATAAAAACACTACAAAGTGAAAAATTACCTTCATTTCGGAAGTCAGTGTCTTTGGATCTATTTTAAGTTTTCGCCACCGACTTTCGAAATGAAGGTTTTTTTTCACTTTGTAGTGTTTTTTTTTGGAACTCAGTTGTTTTTTTTTTGTAAAAAACTTATTTTTAAGGGATGAGTGGATAAATAATCGACTCATATTTTGCAATAAATTACAAGCGTTATGTAATCGCGCTTATTTTTCTTTTGTATGCAGTCCAACAGTGACCGTGGTTTAGCTGTTGTCAGCGTCTTAAGGAAGTGGTGGATCAGGAAAAACTAGTTTGCTTAAACGATATTCTAATAATATCAAGTCTGGTATCCAAATTTTTGACATTATGTATTTTGTCTAGCATTTATATTCATATTCATATATTTATTATAAAAACATGGTAACTTAAAACGTCACACCTGCACCGTATTACATATTCAAATCTTTAATAATTGTGCGCACATCTGGGAGTGACTAGAGAGGCGCCACCGCGTCCTCACCTTCCGCCTCACCAGACTCGGTTGTTTCGGGAGGTTCCTGTTCAGAATAAAGCGGGAGGAAACGCCCGGGTGTCACCACTGTGTGGATGGAGGACATGGTGAAGCATACGCCTCAAAGAGATGTCAGCACCAACTGACGGGGTCCGTTAGGGCCAATGCCCCAGGGTTGCGACTGTTGCGAGTTTGTCCGAAAGGGATATCGTGGCCCTGGCACACAGGCAACGGAAGGAACACGGGTGGGTTTTAGTCAGTAAAAGTCGGACACGCCCTCCCGCTCCGCCCAGAGCGGGAGAAGTCATTTCATTAATTGATAATTTCCCACACAAAAAAAAAATTGAAAGTACTTCTACAATCACGGGCAATGATGATTATGTTAATTTATTTTTTATAAATCGAGAGCGTTCTATTTATTTTATTGTAGAGAAAGCGACCAAGGTAACCAAAGAAACGCTTGGAGAACATAGTAGTAAGTCGTTTACCATGGCGATCTACTGGGTCAAAACGTCTTTTACTTCGTGACAGCGAGGACTTATAGGTAAGGAGTCCATGCTGTTTTAGGGCCATTTGAAGAACAAACAACTTACGTACAGTTAAGACTTTAGTGTCTTTATATAAGAGAGCTGTGGGATATTGAAAAGGTAGAAAATTAGATACCTTCAGAATAGCTCTCTGCGCTCTTTCCAATTGTATGATTGTGTATTTAGGTGCGCCGCCCCAAGACTTTATACAGTAGGTTAATAAGGACTGGGCGAGGGCAAAGTAGATTGATTTCATCAGCCTGACGTCAGCCACATGTCTTAGGGTCTTAAAGACGAATATTAGTTTACGCAACCTATTGCTGAGGGTGTTGATGTGTTCACGAAATGTCAAGTTGCAATCTATTATAATTCCCAGGTACTTTACACTATTTACTTTTTGTAGGCGGGTGCAGCCACATGTGTTGTCATTTTGGTTAGAGCAGGAGTGGGCAGTTATAGAATATAACGGAGTTGTTTGAGTTGTGTGTGTGTAGGACCTTAGAGAAAAGGCAATGTACTTTGTTTTGTCAGCGTTTAGTGTGAGAACATTATTATGCAACCACCTCAGTACAGCGTCAAAGCCTGTCTGGGCGTTCGCGTAAACTTCATGCCATGAGTTAGCGCTAAAGAGAAGGGCAGTATCATCTGCAAAAGTTATAATTTTACCCTTGGGGATGGTCAGCATACCCAGCTCGTTAATGTATATGAGAAAGAGTGTCGGACCGAGTACGCTACCTTGTGGCACACCATAGGTGACGGTGCGCTCTTGGCTGACGATATTATCGATCTTAACGAACTGTGTACGCTCACTCAGGTAGTCCTCAAAAAGTTTAAGTTGAAACCCCCTTATGCCTGTTCTTTCCATCTTGTGAATAAGAATGGGTACAGAAACAGTGTCAAGAGCTTTGGCAAGTTCTAAAAAGAAACCCAAGACCTTCTGCCCCCCATACATGTAACCACGTTTTTGCTTTTAATGCCATCCTTATGCCTACGGAATAGAAGTCAACATCGTTTGAACGGACTGTAAAAAAGTTTATTTAAATTTCTATTTCTAATCTTATTTCAAATGGAGTATAACAGGTATGTATTTTGTTTATTTTCAGGTTCCGTACCTCAAAAAGAAAAAACGGAACCCATATAGGATCACTCGTGTGTCTGTCGAGATTTGTCTGTCTGTCTAGTCTAGCTAGACTCTGTCTGTCCATCTGTCACATCCAATTTGCTCCGGATCTACTGGACCGATTAAGTTGAATATGAATTTCTGTGACCCAAACACGGCCGTATATCGTAAATATTATAAATGATTTTTTAATACGGGGGTCAATTTTGACGGACAAACTAGAAAATTAAAAAAAAAAAGTTTTCAATACAGTTGTTAAACATGGCGTACTTCTACTTTCAGAGGCTATAATTAAGATTCGAAAATTAAATCTTTTGGCATGTTTCTGTTACGCGGTCGTGACTTTTGTTTACGAGCTCTATAATTAGTTTTGCAGTTGAGTTTTAAAGGACATGGATAAACTGTAGCCTAGCACGGACAAAGAGAAAATTATATAAAAAAATAACTGATAATATTTGAAATCCTACCACAGCTTTCGTTACTTGGTAAAACATTGCAGAAAATATTTCAATTTTAAAGATTATTATTTTGATTCAAGTATTCGGGGAGAGAGTTATGTTGCCAGTTTTGGAAATATGATGATAATTGGGCCATGCTTATTGTAAGAATTGATATGATTCCGTGAGTATTTTTAATGTTGTAATGAACACGATATTTAATAATTAATTAATGTATCAATTTCATTTTTTAAATCAATGTATCAGAGCAGTCTTAAAAGTATGTAATGGCAGCACATTCTTTATCTTTCATAATTATTGTCACTGCCCGTCATTGTCTTGCTTTTGTCATAAGTCATTTAAGCTTTGCACAGACCTATGTCTAGTTAAAAATAAACAATGCAACGCAATATTTTATTTTTATTTTTTCTATACGAAACATCCTGAGTGTTAGAAAGAGTACCATTTAGTATAATTATGCCAATAAGTTATTTTTTGACGTAGACACTAGATGATTCATAGACTTATGACTGAAACTGATTATTGCACCGATGCATCACAGTTTTGCAAGTTACCTTTAGCATAAAACCAGTGTAAACTGTTGGTGAACCAATCAAAATAAATAAATGGCCCTGGTGACCCCAGGGTTATTTATTTATTTTGATGTTGTCGCCTAAAGCCCATTATTTTAACGTACTAATAACTTTTTTACGACTTTACAATTTTCCTTATAGAATTCGAAAGTCGGTTTTGTGGCGAGCGTGAGATATTATTATAATAATATATTAATTAGCGTTATTACACCTCTCCGCTGAGGTGAAAATTTGTATGACCAAAGTTATTAGCATCTCGTGTCTTTGAACCCCTCGCTGCACTCAGGATTCTAACCTAGAATCACTTGCTACGCTCGTGATTCAATTATAGAATCCTTCGCTAACTGGGGATTCCAATTCAACACTCGAAACTAGGTATATTACGACAGTCACGACAGGTTCACATCCAGACAGAATCTATAGCTGCTAGGTAGGTATAAAATTAGTTTTACAATTGTTTTAATTAATCATTTTCCTCAGGGTCGCGCGGTCAGGTCAAAAGTGTGACATCGATGATTTCAATTCAATACTTCCTAGTTGTTGTCGTTTTTAGGGTTCCGTAGTATAGTTTCACCATGTCCGTCTGTCTCTCTGTCTGTCCGTCCGTCCGTCTGTCCCCCCCCAGCTTAGTTCAGAGACGCTTAGTCCTAGAAAGCTGTAATTTGGCATGGGTGTACATATTAATCACGTCAAGAAATTTGTAAAATAAAACCATGATAAACTTTTTTTTTAGGGTACCTACCTCCCTTGCACGTAAAACGGGGATGATTTTTTTTCTCGTTTAGTACATGGTGTCGGGTATCGTTGGATAGGCCGTGAAATATTGTGGGTCTGTGAAAGGCATTTTTCAATTCTGAGATCCGTTTGCGTAATATTAAGCTTTAAAGTGCTATTTTTTGTTAGAGTCAAGTCCCCCCCCCCTGCCAGCTAAATGGTTGGTTTTGGATATGTGAAAAAATTCATGGCAGTAGTATAAAAGGAAAACTATTCACAGCTAAGTAGTCGACCAACTTAAATTTGCTGTTGAAGAGTTGACCGTAACGTATTTCGATGTATGGGAGAGCATGTTTTTCAACTACAATGTTAAGTTTGTTTTTGGGATAAATTCATCCTAACTACGGAACCTTTCATTGTGCGTGGTCCGACACGCACTTGGCCGGTTTTATTAAGGTTCTTTTTACCAAATAACTAAGCGAAAATCTAATTCGAATCGAATTTAATTCATATTTATTTTATAATATTACAGACGCCTCAAGTGTTTTAAGTACCTATGGCATAAATGCTGATCATGAATAATCATTTAGCACCTGCCACTATCAGCCTATTATCACTTTTTACTCGTTCACCTTGATCTTAGTCTCCATGGTACAGTATTTTTAATTTCTCATACTTGGAAAGTACCTACGCTACCTATCATCGTCAATTTTTTTCAAACTATGCTAGTCATGTTCCAACTTTTTATACCGCCATCGCCACTCAGTTACAAATATTTATCAAAAATTTTGTAACACTGTTGTAGCATACTTTTTACTTTTCACGAAATTATTAAAAGTAAGTATTTAATTTACATAGATTTGAGCAAAATATTTACCATCATCAAATTCATCAATCATAAAAACTAATAAGTACTGGCTGGTAGAATGCCACAGAAAAATAAATTTAAATAGGCGGGAAAGCGCCAATTCTATCTTCCAGTTGTTTGGTCGAGTGCTAATTATTTCCTTTTAAACAGATATTTTTCAATGAGTTCATCAGATTCAGATATGGATTTAACGCCTGATTTCAATAGAGAAGTGGCTAAAACAGTAAGTAAATACTTAGTGGAAAACTTTTTACCATCAAATTTTTTTTTTTTTTTTGAATGGCATCTCGTAGCAGACCTAGAGAGGTCGTTGCTACTTAACCGGATATTCCTGTGGCTGCCCTAAGGTTTTTAATCTTAAAGCCTCCAGCCAGGGCGCAAATTATATATATTAAAACTAAACGACAGCGCACTAAGGGCACCCCCTGTGGGGTACGGACCTCGGCTCAGGGCGTCGTTGGGGGATCACAAAATTAGTAACAATTTGGGGACGGGCTGGATCAACATTTTGATCATGATTATTATCAGGGGATATTATATTTATTGCTACGGCGCTCTCAGCCTCTAACCGGGCGGCTGGCGCATCGACATTCAAGGGACTGGGGGGAGGACTTTTATTACCATTTACTCGGGAAGTTCGCGTGGTACCTCGGCGGCGAGGACGGAAGGTCGGTTTGTGTATTTTGTGCACTGTACTCGTGGCCCTATCGCTTTCCTGAAGGAGAGTGACGGGGTCATCCGGATCTAAGAGAGTGTGCCTCGGTCGGCGAGTCTGACTAATGGCAGAAGGCCTGTAACTAGCGGCCTGCACAACCAAGGGGTTGCGATGACGTTCCGCGGATTCGAAAAAGCGCTTTGCAAGGCGCTTCATAAACTGTTTGATGGTAGGCATCTTAAGGTCTACGTGAAGTTGTTCGTTCCGAACAAAAAATAAAGATATATATAATCTTACGATGTTTTTATTATGAAATTGCGCGCTGAAAAAAGAGCCAAGTCTTTTTCGGAAAACGTGTTAGGTACTTACTAATATATTTGAATGAATTATCTAAGAATCATAAATCTTCAATTCTATGGAGCAATGGGGGGGATGGGGGGTTCTATGGGATTCAATGTTAATGAACGTAGCCTAGCCGAAGTAAAAGGAGTATGTAAGAAGTAAAGGAGCGTAGCAGGTGGCGTTCTATAGTTTTTGCCTACCCCCATGGGAAGAAGGAGTTTATGAAAGTATGTAAAACACGATAGGTACATTTGAAAGATTTCGCCAAACGTCTTGTTGTTGTCGTCGTCGTTGTTTCTCAAAAGACAGTCAAAGTAAAAACTCCAAAGTTTTCACCGCACAAGAGATCAAAACCTTCTTAAGACGCAGATATATGCCAGTGACCTTGAATGGTTAGCTTGCGTGTTCTGTACAGAGCTCACGCAACGCGTCGTACGTTCAGCCAGTAATAGGACTCGCCCATCAAGGAGCGCTGTCCCCAATTCGACGCATTATTAATTTATTATACACAAAACAAAAAGTATTTTAATAAAATGCGTATACTAAAAGATCAATAGTTAAATTATCTTTAAATTGGTGAAGGTTTCAGAAAAATATACTTGGTAGATTTTGCGCCATTCTCAGTTTTTTATCCGCGTTAGACATAACTTTACAAATTAATTTCACTATGTAATAAAAACATAATCTAAAATGTTCACATATTAAGTTATTGAGAAAATGTTCTTGTTTGTTTTGTGTAATAATAAATTAATAATGCGTCAAATTGGGGACAGCGCTCCTTGATGGGCGAGTCCTATTATTGGCTGGACGTACGACGGGTTGCGTGAGCTCAGTACAGAACACGCAAGCTAACCACTCAAGGTCACTGGCATATATCTCGGTCTTAAATGAAGCGCCAGACGAAATAAAGGTAGTATCATCGCATATGAAGAAAGTCTTAAACTGTAATTAGGTACCTTTATGTATCTAAGATATTATACAAGAGCACTCACTACCCATTAAAAAGATAACCTAACATTTACTTTTCAAGCCGTGTTGATATTGGCCATAAGTGGCGCTTGCAGAAGCATTGAACTGGTGAATATGAAGGTAAATGACAGAGAGAAACAAGGTGAAATAATACTAGTAAAGTTATAAGGTTGAAACAAAACTCTCTTGAAATACGATTGTTTCGTAAAAGATGGTGGTAGACCCCCAGCTGGACTTCTTGCTGGCCATTCCATTACTGCGATACTAACGTTATCTGATCTAGCTATTTTCGAACAATTCTTGCAGTGTGCGCCCTTGCATTATCATGTACATAAAAACCGGCCAAGTGCGTGTCAGACCACGCACTTGGCCTGTACCGGTACTTGGGATGAATTTATCCCAAAAACAAACTTAACATTGAAGTTGTAAAACATGTTCTCCCATAGATCGTCATCATCATCGTCTTGAATACGTCACGATCAATTCTGCAACTGCAAATGTAAGTTGGTCGACGTTAATTTGTAAGGCCTACTTAGCTGTGATAGATTTATCTCTTTCCCTATTATTGTTTTTATTTTTTCTTTTAATATTTTATTTGTAGTTTTAGATAATGTAGTTACTATAATTTATTTCTCAATGTGTTTCAAAATTTAATTTATTTACTGTTATGTATTGGAAGTCGATTCCTAGGCTGCAAGGTTGTGTCAATGTAAGCTAACTCCCAAACAAGCTTGACTTAGTTTGGGAGTTGGTAGTTGGTAGATCATTTATTATGTGCTGCTGAACAACCATCAGACATCTTAATGAATTGTTCTTCTTAAATTAAGGTTTGGTTGTACTTTGAGAGCGAAATAAAATTTATACCTAGTTATATTATAACATAAAGTTTTTTAGCTGGGGGGTGCCGAAGTGCAAATTTTTGTTACAGTGACACTTGACGGTAACAAAAATTAGCACTTTAAAGCTTCTGAATAAGCTGAATCGAAAAATAGTTTTCAATAAAGTTCCTCGAAAACTGGTTGTTATCGCACTACGATTAGAATGTATTTCACACGCGCACAATGCAATGTATTTCACACGCGTGCGATTTTTTATTTTCCAACACGTGTGCGGTAATAAAAAATTCCACAGATAACTTATACCTAAGTCCAAATTGGTTCAATGCTTCTATTCACACATTCACACCGCCACGCACCAGAGACGGTCCTCTCTATTCGGATGTGAATTCTTTTTTTAATCTCGGCAAAGATGCGTCTTTACGGCGTGAGTATTTTTGGAATATTTTTGAACAACCTTTTTTGTATTAAAATCCTGATAATGTTTATAAATAGAATATGATTATTGCAATAAAAAAAACGTTTATGAACAAATTAACATTTATTTGTGTTCTAAACGCAAAAATATTTTTATTTTTCTGTTTTTCATATTAGGCTGTTTATCGGCTTTATACCTTTGCTTCTCCTTCAACCTGGCGAAAGCAAAGCGCGGGAAAAAAAGAAAATTAAATCATAGTTTCCTAATAATTCATGACAAAAATATTTTTCGTTATTTTATTTTATTTCTTCAAAAGTATATTGATAAACGGCGTTTGATACACGTGGACATTTCTTATTGCAGTTCTCGGCTCAAAAACAACCTCGCCTACGGCTCGGGTGTTAATTCCGCCTCAAATGCAATAACAAACATTCTCCACTTGTATCAAAATATACTATTTCACAACCCTGCAATATTTTTGAACGGCATATCCAACGATGGGATAGACGTGAAAAAAAAATTTCATCGGACTCACTTTACGTATAAGGGTACCTCCCCATAAACTTTTTTTCATCAAGATTTTTTTTTATTGATTTATTAACTATAGAAAATTTACAGCTAAAAAAAATCAGAATATAAAACAGTATAAGTGAGACTGACAGCCAATTACAAGTCTTCACTTCTAAAAACAAATTGGAAAGGAGTGTGAACAGCACAACACATGCCAAAAAAGAAGAAAAAAAAGGCAGTAAGTATAACATTCAAGCTTTTAAATTAAATTTACATTTCGTATTCAATACAAGAATAAAAACCTGAACATACAAAATCTTAATTAAAAAAGTCACTTTCTCGCCGAAGACACACTTATGAAAGGATCAAAATCATGCCGTTTGTACACATGCTATTAAAGTTGTAACTTGCACGCAATATAAATGAATTTTGCATTTTACCACTTTGTCGGCGTGATTAATATGTATACATTGTATACCCATGCCAAATTACAGTTTTCTAGTACTAAGAGTCTGAGCTAAGCTGGGGACAGATAGACAGACAGACAGACGGACGGACATGGCGAAACTGTAACGATTACTTGTTGACTACGGAACCCTAAAAATGATATCCTGGCCCACAAACTCAGCATAGGGCATTACATCACACATGAGCCTCTAGGCATTGACGAAAATATCGGTCGCTATTTAGTGGTGGCAATGGCAACCGTGGTCCCGCTCCCGTCACAACCTCGAGGCCACTTTTTCCTTCGGTGGAAATTCCGCCCCAGAGTGTCCATGAGTTCAAGTTCAAGTTATTTATTTCATAACAAAAATCCATTTGTGTAGAAATATTTGCACAGTAGGTACACAAAAGAAGCAACATAACGAATTATAATTTAAGTAACCTCGTTCCTCACCGTTCATCAAAGTTAGAACGTCTATCCAAATACAAAATAAAAAACTAACATTACAAACATTAATATTCTTGTGTACAGAACAAAGTCCCTAGCAAAATTCTACAAAATACATTTAATAAAAGAAGAAAGAATAAAAAAACAACATTTATTAAGTCAAAGAGCAATGAGTACACATATTTAATTTAAGTTTAATTTAATACTAGTTTTCAGATTTTTGTCATTACAAAATTCGTCAATGCTGTAATAGGCTTTATTGAAATTTTATTTTTAAACATGTTCATATTCTGAATATTCTTTAATTCTGCGGGTAATTTCTTAAACAGATTGACAGACTGCACGCGTGACGAGTGTTTGACAACATTAAGCTTTGCCTGCAGAATTAAATAGTAGGAAGATCTTTTCTGCGAGTATCTACTCTAATTTTTCTTTCATCGTCTGTTTCACCCACGGCTGTTTGACCCGCCGCCATAACTCACCTTCTCTTCAATGCAAAATTGTTGAAAACGTTCTCCCTGTCTTCGGTAGACTTTCCTACGCCCATCATTACCATACCGCATAATCTTAAATTGAGTCCAATGTAACAACATGTTCGCGTACAAACTGTAGGCACGCCATTCTGTGAGCTCGTGTCAGTTTGGGACCATTGGCTGGCTTATTTTTATTAAATCTTTATTAACAGGCTACAGCAGCGGTATTAAAGAAAACCTAAAATCTAATGTTAGTATAATTATAATAAATTGTTATTGTCCGGAGTCGGACCTCATATCTATCCACGTAAACGTGGAAAGAAGACGTATGAAGTCCGATCCAGTGACGCAGCATCGGACAATCCCACCTACCGCACAACGTGCTCAGGATGCTGTGAGTGTGGGAGCTGGCACGCATTCTGCGAACGATCGAAGCACACTCGGATGATGGCATGAAAGCCATCAATACTCGCCTCAGCAAACATCCCCGAAGCGCTACAAAAACGCGATTTATGAGGTTTCAGACCATGTTCTTCGAGTCTCCTAACAATTCGAGCGCAAACAGTTAGTCCATTAAATTCTCGAAGCTGTACTTCCTAGTTTCGTGCTCGTTCTGGACGGCCCACGAAGCCGCCAGTCACCAGGTATCGATGGTAAATTCTTTGAACAGCAGAACGACTTACATGAAGTTGTGTGCACTTACGCTTCGCTGATGAAACCAAGAGTGATGAAGTACCATTCAGGTGCACATGCAGTCTTCATTTGAATACAATATCCATAATTTCAATGTCAGAATGGATGGATTATTCAGTGACTGGGCAACTAAAGGATACAGGAAAAGTAGGGAAAGACTTTTCGAGCTGCAGGCTTAGCATGGCGTTTTTGATCTCTACTCTACTATAGAATAGACATCGCTTGTCTACACTTCTCGTAATCTCTTCTTCGCGAGCACGAGGACACACCTAGACTCGGGTTTCTTCGTAGACAGTGACTTGTCCATAGCAACGGGGTATTCGCTAGTGGTGTGTATTACTACCCAATTTTACCGTACTTTTGGTTTCGTTCTCAAACAAATCTATGAAGCAAAGTGTTTTTAACGAATATTTATTCAATTACAAAACGCAAATGGTCAAGGGGGATGCGCTGTGTAGCCCGCGAAATTCAAACTTTCGAACGTTTTTTGAATTCTAAGGATTTTTTGAAGAGAGTTAGTTGTTTTGCCGATTCTAATGATTATATTTCTGTAAAGCAATATTTTTTACGGCCGTGAATCATATTTAAATCAACTTATAACGTGTTACTGACCTGCAAATTGCAAAAAAGGTAATAAAATTTTAATTTCACGGGCTACCTTAGCGCATCTCCCTTTTAAAAATATTGTTAAATGCCTGTAGCCAATGACGTATTATAGGTAATACATCATTGGCTGTGACTAAGTTTTGTGGCGTCACTATATAATATTGGTAATTGCATATAATGTACAGGCATTATTTAAATAAAGAGCCATAATTATACTATTTTGATGGCGTCACGCAAGAAGTCTCCTTTGACCCGCCAGTCTGCAGTACCTACTGCAGACTGGCGGGTCGCGCTATCACGTCGCGCCTGTCTGCGGGAGCCCTTGTTTTTACTAGGTACTTACATTGTTATTGTATTGTTGTTTATCGATATTTTATTTATTAGTAGGTAAATGCTCCATTTAAAACTGAGTGTGTAAGATTTAGTAAATGAAAATAATAATCACTACATAGTAAAGGCTTCTACAGACCAGCGCGACTCGCGACGCGACACAAAGGCACCGCTCGTCACGCGACGTGCGGGACCTTTGTGTCGCGCCAGTATGTAGAAGCCTTAATGCAACGCGGGCGAGGCCGCGGGCAGCAGCTAGTACTTCATAAATAAATAATTTAGTGTTCAATGAGGAGATTTTGGCTCATAATCAGATGTTTTATATTCCTGAATGTAGGTATCTAATAAATCAAAGTTAAGGGACAACATAGTGTAAAAACTGTAGGATACTTATATTGTTGTTCTTATTTTATTGTTAATTCCAAAAATATATTATTTATTTTGGGCGACAGGTCCTAGCCGAGTTCTTCGCATAAACATTGATTGCACTATCTCCTTGCTTATTTTATAATTCTACAGAACTCACTTCCCGTGAGATCAAAGGCTCCCAAACAAGCAAAGCAAGCTCTCTAATAGTATTTCTTTCCCATCTTCGTTGAAGTTTTTCTATAAAAACACTTAAATAAAAAGCGCAATTTGAACCCAACATGTTAATTTCAGCTTAATATTATGATAAAAGTAAAAAAGCACCGCCTAAAATTACGCGAATTAACGAAAAAAAAACTAACGAATCGTTGTCTAGGTCATTTTATATGTAGACTATTTCGGAAGAAAGGTTTCTATCCCAAGCTGTCAACATCGGAGAAAGATTGTACGTCGTGCTCGACGTTGTAGACAGTTGTCTAGGGTAGAGAAGACAAGTCTCTTCACATTTGGTTTTGTAATCGCCGTGCTACAGACAGTAGAAAACTTTCTGTTGTCTACACTGAAACGTCATTTTTGTCTATTCTTCCGTCGACAAAACGCGTAGAGAGGGTTCTCGTGCTAAGCCTGCTGTATGGCCTCATAAAAAAACGGAAACTTTTAAAAAGTATGTTGCTACTTACTCTAGAACTTTTAAAGAATACTTGTAAGGCAGCTACTATTGGCAACAAGGTTAAATCAGCAGACAATAAAGACGGTTTAGAAAATTATCAATAATGAAACGAATAGGACAAAAAGCATGATTCTGATTACATACTGGAGACGTCATGTGGTCTCATTTGCTATAGCAAAGAAGTAGCTCAAGAATTTCGTTACCATGCAGTATCCCACATAAAACTACTGAAACCTTAAATTCCTCGCCCTCGCTCGCTTTTGATTCAGTAAAGGCGGACGTTTCAACCTGCCCGATTGAATTTAACTTTAAGCATATTAACCCCATAATAGTATTAAAAGCTTTTAAGCAAATCAAGATCAAACTGTCCGTAGATCTTTGGGGAATGTCCATTAAAGTGTCTGTACCTCCATAATTTAGACTATAGCGCCTTACTTAGCCTTAATATTTAATTTGTGTGGGGATCAAGGAGTCTTCCCGGATATAATGAAATACAGTAAGGCAATACCACCTTCAAATCCGGGGACAGTAAAGACACAAATAATTATAGACCCTTAGCCGTATTGCCGGTTTTCAGCAAGGTGTTTGAAAAGGTAATGCTTAATTAAATGCTCAATCATTTTAACACGAATAAAATCCTACACGATCAACAATATGGTTTCAACAAAGGACGTTGTACGACCGACGCCGATGTAACCTTATTATGACACATTTTTAACGCGTGGGAAGGGGCCCAAGATCCCATAAGAAATCTTTTGTGACCTTTCCAAGGCATTTGATTGCGTCGATCACGAAACCTTACCCTTGAAACTTGACCATTACGGGCATAGACAACAGCAAGTTCAAATAAATGGTATCAATTCACGCGGTTTAAAAGTAAAATGGGTTACCTCAAGGCTAGATTTTGGGTTCTTTCCTCTTTTTAGTGTATATTAATGATCTACTCCATTTATTAAAAAATCAACCACAAATGGTGTTATTTACTGACATTATTAGATACTTCCTTCATTTTTAAAAATTTGACGTGCTACAAATTTTGATGGCGTAAATAACGCCCTACTGCATGTCCAAAATTGATTCACTGCCAATAATTTGGTTTTAAATGGAAAAAAAAACTAAATGCATAAGATTTTCTTTACGGTTACGGAATCGGTTTCAATGACAGTTCAACAACATTCATTGCGTTATTTAAGAGGGCTATCACAATTTTTCTTGAATTTGCGCGTTTTACTCGAGTTTTGATGTGTGATTATGGTTTAGATATAGCCATAAAATAAAAAATTTAATATGCCCAAGCAAGTTTTATTATTTATCTTGGGAGCGCTTTAAATAAATATTTCAATTTATTTACATAAATCAGTAAAAACCTTGTCTCTGCAAAGGATGTTTCATAAAATTTTACTTTTGGGTATCTTTTGATGCTTTTTTACACCGAAGATAACGTAATTTAAGAAATTATAAAAATGTCCATGGTACTACTGTATTTTATACTTAGGAGCGCTTTAATCAATTTATTATATTTCGTACAGTAATTCACCAAAAAGTTACTGACCATTTTTCATCCGAAGTTTTATTTTTTATCTACGAATATAAAATCCAAATTCAAACAAAAACTATTTAATTTTAATAACTACGTTAACTATATTACCTTGCTCGAAAAAAAATAAAATAGTCTATTTAAAAGTAAAATAACGTCGTAAATCAACGGCGAAATAAGCTATATTTTCGAGAGCGCAAAAGTGATGAAACTATTAACGGGTGCTGGCGAATGGTTTATCACTACGAAAACTGTACTTTTATAGTTACACACACTTATTGTTTCGATTATTTCACGCTTTCTCACAATTAGATAAGAAATTTACGAAAAACGTTTTTTTTTGTGATAGCACCCATAAGTTGTTGAGCAGACAATTTTTTCTAACTTATGAAGAAATGGATTAGCAATATACTTCAAAATCATTCCGATTCGGATTCAAACTGTGTTACGCAATTAGGGTGCAGGGGTCCTCATTTAACATCACTTGCAGGATGGCAAGTTCAGCAGCTTAGGCTGTCAGAAAAAATCGTCAATTTACTGATGTAGATATCGCGAAGGTAGTCTATTTGTTACTTTCATAGTATCACTAGCTGCGCCCCGCGGTTTCACCCGCATAAGTCTCGGTCCCGTGGGAATATTGGATAAAAAGTAGCCTCTATGTTAATTCAGGGTGTCGGCTACCTCCATACATGTGAGCATCTTCCACAGGTCTGATCGAGTCGATATTATATTTGATACGTAGGTATTACTATATTTCCATTAACTTAGAGGTATATAGTAACCTTGAACTGATCCTGCAGCATCATCTGGAATTTGCAGGATACCCAACTCCCTCACCAACTAACAGCAGATGTATCGTGTTTGGGCTCATTAGAATGGTCTCAATGAATAGGTCAGAGTCTGATTTTAGAATAGAAAAGAGAAATGAGGATACATTCTTATTATTATCTAACTTCACTCGGGGAAAATACTTACAAATAAGCAGATTTCGGCTAGGCATGTATAAATACAAAGTTTAAAAAGCAGCAAATAAAAGTAAAATTTAAAAACCCCCGAAACAAACAAAAACCTCTAAAAGTAACAAAAATTATATGTATTGGCCCTTCAAGTTTAGTTTAAGTTGTAGATAATATTTTTTTTATTTTGCCAAATGTGCAGTGTAGAGATGAAACGGATATCCGGTAACTATCCAGTATCCGGCCTATCCAGCCTTGTTTTCACTATCCGGTCGAATACCGGATAGTAATTCAGTATCCAGCCGGATTCTTTGCGGATGCTTTGTGTAAAAAATCTAATTATTTTACACAAAGCAAATCATACCACAATAGGTTAAGGACACGGTTTATTTTTATAATCGCACGTGAAAAATGATTGTTTTATTAATTCATTTAGTACTCAAAATTAACAAGTGGCAAATTGTGGTGAATGAATACCAAATTTTCCACATTTGGCGGTAAGAGGCAACTCCGCTTGGCTTCGTATACCTGACCAGCTTCTGAAAATAGTCTTTCGCTGTAAACGCTACTGCAGGTGCTGAAAGATAAATTCTAGAAAACAAAGACAACTGCGGGTACTGATTCAATTAACTGACTGCCAAATGTATGAGGCATGATTGCGATCGATTCGTGATGTCTTTAATTAGCAAAAAGTATCTAATTCTCGTTAGCAATTGGATTTTGTTTTTCTTGATCGCGACGATCACTACTATTATCCTTTGCCACTTCATTGAAACAGTCACAAAACGTGTCATGAGCTTCACGTGTGAAGTTGGATCCAGTTTCATCTTCTTTCATTCGTTTAGCAGGTAAAAAAACAATGAAATAAACAAATGAACTGAGAAACAAACCACTGACACGCGCGATAACACTCGAACGCCCCCGAGTCGTCCCGATCTCCGCTCACGTGCGATAACACCCGAACTCGCCCGAATATTTCCGATCTCGTTCACCGCGCCTATATTTAAATCAAATTGATCGCGTCATGAAACGCGATAAAGGGCCAAATATCCGATAGCCGGATATCCAGCGCTCCGGCCTTGTAGCTTGCCGAAGATCCAGTATCCGGTATCCGCCCAAACCACTATCCGTTTCATCTCTAGTGTAGAGAATAGAATAGAATACTCTTTATTATGTACACCATAAAAGTTACAGATATAAATGTTTAAATTTTACATAGGGTGACACAATGGGCGGTCTTATCGCTAAAAGCGATCTTTTACAGACAACCTTTGGATGGATTAAAGAAAGCAGGAGTGACAATACTGCAGGTAGTCAGTGGTGTACCATTAACATATACAATAAATATACACATACACAAAGCATACACTTATTTATTAAATATATATACAATAATACACATGAAACAAGAGCAGGGAACTGTATTATGTAATGATGATGTTTATGGAGAGAGGAAGTGTTTAGAGTATGAACTTCGTTCCAAAAAATATATGTTCATTTACGGGACTGACATTTCTCCTAACTTCCATTCTTTTTAGATTGAACATGATCCAAAAAATCATGCTAGAAGTTTTGACGCTGTATGAAATTACCTGAGGAAATTACTTTTTATTAGTATTTTTTACAACTTTGACGTGCTTCCATTTCTGGAGCAACTGACGCTCAGATCTCTTAAGCGCTATGAGAAAACTATACTTTAATAAGTATGAAATTACTTTTTAAACTAACGCCATCGCCATCGCCCGTATTATTAAATATCAGACTTAGTTACATTAACATTACGTTAACATTGCACTGTTTAGTGGCATCTGTCGGCGAGTAGCAGTAACATTTTAGTTAATAATCGGATTTATTTTTACCTATAAAAATACTTGACATTGTTTTTACTAATAATACACAAATTTATAAAACTATGAAAAACAGATCAGTGAACTGAAAATACAGTCTGTAATGTGAGTCCTACCACGGAATGCAATGTAGTCACAGTTTGTGTATTATTGTTACTGTCCAAGAGTGCATGGTGGAATGTGTATTTCACACACATTCCGCCATGCGGCATTCAGTGATTTTTATTATTATTATAAAATCTTTTGTACTCACCAGATTTTATGCAAATCAGCGATTTTGATGACTGAAACCAAACCAATTTTATTATTTCTATGAACGCATCATTACAGCTGTCAAATATGTATCAAATTGTCATCTTGTGAGTTGTCAAATTACGTGGCTTTCACGTAGGAAAAACAAGCTGTTCGCTTTTGATCAAAAGAAAACCATATTTTAGGCAATTTACTATCAATTAAACAAAATGAAAAGTTCGTGGAGATCACTTAGTTTCGCCATTTTATTAGCGGCAGCATTATTGAACACAGCAAACTGTTATACCATCACAGTCGATGCCCATGCTGAGGAGTGCTTTTTCGAAAATGTTGAAGCAGAAACTAAAATGGGTAAGCATCTCTACGTTAATACACCTGTCCAGTAAACAATGTGCGCCTGTGCGGCTTATTGAGAGTGTCCCACAAATAACTCTGCTTAACACATTTCATCCTAGTCCCTGAGATGTTTTCTTTTTTTCATTTATGCAAGATAGTTTAAACGCCGGTGATAAAATGATGTTGCACATACGTCAAGTGGTGATATCACAGTTATCTTCAATAGAATAACCTATCTATACAAGTAACTAGATTAATCTTATTTTGCTTGTGATTGATTTTATAACCTTTATTTACAGTTCTGACATACATTCTCTACTTAGAATTTGGTAAAACCTATGACTGTACTAGGTATAACTGTACAATAAAACTTCAACAGCAAATGTTGATAACTAAGTTGCAATCAGTAATGTGAAAGTCAGTACAAACAATAAGTATTGTTTGAAGTCCAATATAGTATTAAATATCGGCTAACAATTGTCACTCTTGTACAACAATTCCATTTAATTCTCCTTTTTCCAGGTCTGACATTTGAGATAGCAGAAGGTGGCTTCCTAGACATAGATGTAACAATTACGGGTCCTGATGGTGCCGTGATCTACAAGGGAGAGCGGGAGTCCTCAGGAATGTACACATTCTCTGCTCCTACGTCAGGACGGTATACTTACTGCTTTAGCAATAAGATGTCCACTATGACACCTAAGGCAAGTATTACATACTAAAAATTATTCAAGGCTTTGAAAACCAATAAAACTTAAAGGTTGATTTTGTGCAATATGTACATGAAGTCCTATTTACTTACAAATGTTTTATCCACACTCAGTTCATTAACTTGCATTCTAAAACTGATTACAAACAGAAACTTTATTACTTACTACGACTTGGAACTATTTGAACAGATAAATAGTGGCTGGCTTACACTACCAATAATTTTCCAATATTTACTTTTCAATAATACAATTGATTAAACATATTATTGTGTTAAAGCTTGTTAAAGGGTGTGTACTCACACATCCTGTAACTCAGTTCCACTTATTTGATCTAGGAGATAATTTCAAATAAATTCTGTTCCATCTTTAATTTTTCTGCTGAAGGATTCCCCATCAAATTTATTTTTAATGTTTCCTTTTCCACCAGGTTGTAATGTTTAACCTGGAGATAGGCGCAGCTCCTCAGGGCCAGACAGGCACCAAAGATGAGGAGGTCAACCACAATAAACTGGAGGACATGATCAAAGAGCTTGCTACCACACTCAAAACTGTTAAACATGAACAGGAATACATGCAGGTATGATTTACAATTCCAATATAAATGCTGAAATGTACACAGGTTATTAAGGGGATGTGCACAAAATTGACTGACTTTGATCAATTTTGTTCATTGTTGGTGAGAAAGGGAAAAAGAATTGTCAGTGAGTAGTCTTAAGGGAGGGCTGAATTAAAACGGATGGGCGGAAAATTCAAACAAAATTATTCGTGATTTGTAAAGTCGAGTTCTTTGTTTTGCATGTGCTGGAATGATTTTTTCAAATAAATTAAGAACAGAAAAATTTGCAACAAGTTTTCGAAAAATTACGCGAGTGCGACGGTTTATCATCTTTTTACAAGAATCTACTTTTGAATTTGAACATTTAAATAATATCATAAACATCATAATATGATCTACTTGCATGTGGCGGGATCACTTTTTTCAACTTCCATACAAAATATAGCAAAAAAAAAATGTTAAAAAACATTTTTTTTTTATCTAGTCTGTAATTTATTTGTTCCTATTATTTAGCAAACCTTATCAAGAAATTTAAAAGTCCCACACTGGGCTTCAGCTATCCTTGAAATAAAATCAAAATTTTATTTTATGAATTTGCAATATCTGCGTTAACACCTCCGCACATCCCACCTCCGCCACAAAACAATAGCAGTGAAACCGCAATTAAATTCAACTGGCTCGGATGCGAGTAGCACATGACGCGAGCCAGTTGACGCGTAAGTAAATCAAAGGCGAAATAAACTATAATTTCGAGAGCGCAAAAGTGATAAAACTATTAACAGGTGCTATGACTGACACGAATTGTTTAGCACCACGAAAACTGTATTTTTATAGTTACAGACTTACGGCCGAATACTGAAACGCCACTCAAATATTTAAGGGCTGCTTAAACGTTTGAGCAGCTCCTAAACTTTAATTTCGTATACCTAAACGTCTTTTTTGAGTATCATCTTAAATATAAGTGCTACTTAAAATAAGTAATGCTCAAACACCACTCAGTTTAAAAGTCGTATACAGGAACGCTACTCAACGTTATTTATCTGTCAAATCAACTGTCAAACTGCTTTGAGCAGCCCTTAGATCTGAGAGTGGTCGCGAGGTCCCTCAAATCAAGTTAAATCTATTGAAACTTTTCAAATAGTGATAAAAATATCTCTATCGTCCTTGTCTTCACTTTCGGATCACGAGAGGCCAACTGTTTTTGAGTTAAATGAGTAAATAAAGAAATATTACTTATCATAAAAAAATCAATCTACATTTGTTTTGGCTATATTTTTTTTAGGCCTCTGTTTGAGGTTTTCATAGAAGTGCCGCGGCCGGAGTTGTTGTCATGTCCTGCAGCCGCTCACAGCGACAGCATTATACAGTTGGCACACTCTATTCCAAGCCTCTCGCGTCTTCAAAATTATGTTGGCATCAGTTTCTTTATTTTTAATTATATTTTGATATATCTGGAATATTTATTTATTTGTAATACTTATGTAACATATTATTTACAACATGAAACAGTTTGGAATTAAACTTGGGATCTGTGAAATGTTCAGCTGAGTATGTGTAAACGTGCATTATCTGGCCGTATTTATACTTGTAGGAATAAAAGTACTTGTAGGTACATAGACATAAATCGTGTATTTATTCTGAGCCTTTCAGATGGCAAGTGGTCACAAGTTTCCGTGGGTAAGTGCTTGATACAGACAACGGTTGTCCTGGCCACCCCTGGATATGTACGAGTATGTTATAGGCATGTATTGTCTAATAACAAACTATTACAATATGCACCGGCTCTTGCGGTTATATAAGTTTAAAGTACTTACAGTATTTCATTGTTTATGTAGGTACTTACTACTTTCAGTTACAAGACCATATCTTTCTCAGCAGGTGTATAATTGCATCCAAGTTTCTTCTTCTCCTTCATCGTGAATCAGTTAATAATAATCTTGTTAAATAATCGCGCGTAAAATGTCAAGTGTGACGTTCCAATCTAAGACAATCATGTCAAGGAATTTTCTTTTCTTATGACGTCCTCTTTTGATATTTATGTAAATAGTATACATAATTTCCATCGTAATTCAAACCAAACTTACATTACGTTGTTATATTTCAACTGAATAATAATTATAGAAAATATTTGTTCAAAGAAGACTGCGTAAAACGAATACGAGACGTAAAGTAAATTATTTTGTAACTGAGAAGTGCTGATAACAATTTTTGAGCAGGATGTTGCCATGATGTAAACATTTGAGGACTGCTTGGTTAATCATGGGGTCGAATTGCTTGAGTGGCGTTTGTGTATACCATTTAAATTTGAGGGATGCTTATATTTAAGTAGCTTTTAGATGATTATGAGATTTGAGTGGCGTTTCAGTATTCGGGTCTCAATGTCTCAATTATATCAAGCTTTCTCACAATTAGATAAGAAATTGACGAAAAAGGGTTTTTTTTTCGTGCACGGAGCCTTAAAAAACATACTTGTTTACTAGTGGGTAGTATGCTTGTTTATAGCATGCTCTCCATGTACCTATGTAAAATAAAATCAAACTTTTCACATTCACAAGTTTACGATACTAAGTAGCCCCTGCCCGAAATTAGCATGCTTTTATGCTAATAAATAGAAATATGTAACACAGGCTTTAAAAAAAAAGTAATATGCTTTTTCAAATCAGCTAGCGTTGGGTAGGTAAGACTCCTTCAGAGTTTCAGACTAGATGGAGCGACGATCTACACCGCGTAACAAACAGCTGGATGAAGTTGGCTGAGGATCTAAATAGTGTGCAATTCGTGAGGTCTGCAGTGGACACCTATAGGCTGACAATCAATAATTTGTGAATTATTGTGTTCATAATATTATTTTTCAAATTTTCAGGTGCGCGACCGCATCCATCGTGCTATCAACGAAAGCACTAACTCTCGAGTGGTGATGTGGTCAATTTTCGAAGCTTCCGTCCTCCTCGTCATGACCCTCGGACAGGTGTACTACCTCAAGCGATTCTTCGAAGTCCAACGCGTCGTGTAATAGTACCGAATGCATTTACAACTATACTTGCAAATTTCTGCAGACCAAGGAAATTTGTAGGTACAGTCGAATTTACAAGGGATATATTTCTTAGTAACATAATTCAAGATCTTGTTCAACAAAAGATGTAAAATAAGTACTTAGTGCAAATTACATTTATTGAGAAATATATCCTATTTTTTTATAAATATCTCGCTCCTATATTTACTTTATGTCTCATTCATCACAAAGTGGAGAATTCACCTGTACAAATAATACATTGTCATAATTGGTTCGAATGTCGTATTAAAATGATGGAATGAATGGATATCTGTATCCGCACATATAACTTTTTTTATTAACTTTGTGAGGAGTGGAAATTATCGTTAGGAAAAAAAAACGAACGCTCGATTCACTTACACTTGCATTTGCATTGTGAGATCGTGAATTCGTGACAGTCGCCCCATGCTCAAAAGATTGGCGCGGACTAATCGTATAATTTCATGTATTTGTGTGATTTCACATAACATTCGTGCGTAATATAGGACGTATAGACGCGCTCTATTAATAAAGTAGATATGGGAACGAGACAGAGTGGGTTCTTCGCGATCTGAAGTGTGTGTGGGTCAGTGTGCAGTTGTATGTTACGCGTTTGATGACTAAATAAATTAATATTGTTTCTATTTTGGTGTTTTATTCACATACTAAACTCACGCGTTCTACCCATGGGGTTAGGTAGAAACTATAGAACATCCCACCGACCACTTGCTACGCTCCTTACTTACATAGGTACTCCTTTGTTTCGTTTATGTTTTGGTCATACACGCAAGCCGGTTGCGAGTACTACGCACCCAACCTTTCTGAAGAACATCACCAATTAGGTCACTATATGTCCTAGGGCGTCCCTTCTTGGCGTTTCCACTATTATATTCCGCGATTCTATAGTATATTTATATATACACATAATAAACGAAAACTATCATGCATAAAAAAAAACTGTTATGATAAATGGTAAAACTGAAATATTAATTTAAAACAATTTATTGATAAGTATAATTTCAAGTACAGCAGCACCAACAGTTTCTACGAAGTACGAAATAGTTCTGGAATATTCTGTTACTGAACAATATGTACCCAATGTATGATGTTGAGCAAATTAAAAACAATCAGATTGCTACTATTACATTACTAATCCTAACATTTCGCACTTCAAAATTAGTATTGAAAATCTTCACTTATATCTAGAGAACTTCTTGAAAAATATATTCGCATGTTTTGAGATTCACACTTGGCGAAAAGATAAGTCTGGGGCCTAAGTTATACGAGATTTGTCCTGAACCATGCCCAAACAAATATGTTTGTGGTTTGAAACTTATGACAGATGACGTCACAGCGTTCATCAACTGGAAGCTGACAACATCAGTACTACTTGCCGATAGAAAAATACATTACCCATTATATTTTAGATGTCGTCGCCGCAGTCGGGTAAGAAAATTAATGGCTGGCCAGTATAGTACGTTTTGTTAATCCCAGAGACTAATTTGACATTTCAAATGATAATGTTCTTTTTTTTTTTTCAATTTGGAGTTTGACATTTGCACCTGCCTAATTAGTATCTGGGATTATAAAACGAACTATAGTGCAGGATATTCTGAGTTTTCCTCGCTCGTCCACATTATGACAGCATGTTTTTTTTTTAAACAGGCCTAAGTCACCAATTACAGTAGCTACTTGGAACACAAGGATCCGAAGGACATTGACATGGCGGCGCTGTTGGTAAACATTTGTGCAATAGTTTTGTGAAATGCCACTTGAAATGTATTCAAAAAAACAAGATGGCGGTGTTGGTTCCGATTTTGGCTACGCGCCAACATGACCTTGTAGCGCTCTACCAGGTATTTCCTAAGAGTAGATGTCAAGTCTGCCAGTAACGAGTGCGGGGACGACGGCGCCGGCCGGCAGTCTCTGCAGTGACGGCGTAGAAGCCGGCAACTCGAGGAGCACGTTGGCACCGCAAGCACTTAGTAAACGACTGCTGCACTGTTGATCGAATATAGACCTTATTAGTGGAGTATTAAGATGTATTATTTAATGATTCTCAGCTAGCCTCCTTAAGTGAAAGTTATATTAGGGCTAGGTTTTGAGGGAAGCAGTCATCAGCCTATAGCAGTATATTGCTAGTCTTAAGCTTCTCCAACAAAAATTCTGATCTAGCTGCAAGTATTGACATTAGCTATCTACTAAAGTTTCCGGGTCTTAAAACTTTTCTGCCCATCTGCCCACAAACACATCAAGCCTATTATCCCCGAAGTGTTAGGCAGCAAAATATATAAACTGTTTAATATGCCTTGAGCAAACCTGGTGATTAATGCTCGTGGCTTATTTGTATGAGAAGACAGTTTGCCATGCACTGGGTCAATAATAGGTTGGTATTATAATTATTATTATTAAGCACAGATGAAATACCTGACTTCCCAACATGGTAGCATAAGGCATGTCTCGATCAGCATGCAGCTCCAGGGCCGCTCGTGCATACTCGGGCCTAGGGTCGAGTTGCGCGGCATGTGCCAGGCGCACGCGCAGGCGCGCCCAGCTGCCGCGCACGCCGCACGCCACGCGCATCGCACGGATCACGAACAGGAGGGCGCATACGTAGGCGGAGACTGGGTTACCTGGTTTCAGTGAAAAATGGGGATATTTAACACATGTACGATATTTCAAAGTAAAATGTTGTGATGATAATATTACGTTAATATCCCACTGTTCAAACGGTAAAAATACAAATAAACAAAATAATGATCTATTAAATTGTCGTGTGATAATATTGTATAGTTCAACGGCGTGTGAACCTATGACGCTTGTATATTCCCCGAAGGGTTAGAGGCAGAGATATTTAGTAAACCCACATTTCGCATTATTATATGGGGCGATTCTATGTATACTTGTATAACCATCAACCGGGTGCAAATCCAGCCACCCGGCTGCTAGTAATAAATTCCTAATGGAAAATCTTAACAAGACTTTGTTCGGCCTGGGAATCGAACCCAGGACCCCACGCTCAGTATTCGCACTTGCGTGCGACCTCTAGACAAGCGAGACAGTCATATTTTATGTATCAAACAAATATAACAAGAAAGACCATAATGGACGATTTCTTAATTTTATATTTATTTAGCAGTATAAGTTATATTTAAATTACTTTTAGCGAATAGGCTAGATTTGTAATGTGAATAAAGTGTCACCAGCCGTGATAATAAAAAAAAATAAAAAAATATGACTGCTTCAAAAAGATGAGAAGAAATTGTTTATTTCCAACTTTCTGAAGTGTTGTACTTTTGTTATGTTAATGTTAGTTGTACCAGGTAAGGCGAAGATGTACTTCTTCTTGCCCTCGAACTCGCAGGTAGCGAAGGTACACGGCTTGCCCGGCTTCATCCGGACGCGCCCGTAGTGCAGAGTGGCGTTGAAGTCCTATAAACATTTTATTAAAATAATTATATATCCTGCGTGCGTGTGCGATATGAAAAGGAGTATGTAAGGATCGTAGCAGGTGGCGTTCTGTAGGTATCCTCTGCCAAAAATATCGATACATCGGTATAAAGGTGAAATTTTCTAAAAAGTTTTTTTAATCATTTGAAATTTAAAATTAGAAACATAATTTCTGATGTAAAATTTTAACCTAATAAAACATTGATAAAAATAAGTTTACTTTTTTACGGCTCTGAATTCTAGCGGTTTTAGTCAGTGCCTCAATGGGGACAACGGTATTGCTATTGGAAATATATCGTATTTGATACTTTTTCGATACTTGATATTTTATATCGATATATCAAAATAATAGATATCGCCGAAAAAATATCGATACATCCATATTTATTCTACAATCCTACCTACCGCCATAGGAATAAGGCGTTAGATTACACTCACGCCTTCTTCCTATGGGGAATTATTATACTTATATTAATTATACCATGTTGGGACGACAAGAAACGAAAACACGTACAGGTACAATAGGAGTATTTTGAAACCATCAAAAATACATAAATGCAAAGAATATAAATACGAATTGTAAATTGGACATGGAAGAAGGCTTGTGGCTACGTAAAAACAGCTGCACGGGTCGATCGATCAGGTTAAGCTACATTTGCCGCGGTTGATCCGTGGATGGGTGCCCATCTTTACATACCAAGACCCCTCCGTGTCTCGGAAAGCACGTTAAGCCGTTAGGGTACAGTCGTTAAGGTTCGGGGGGGGGGGGGGATATTTGTAGAGGTCGGTTAGGCAGTCGCTCGATGCAAAATACGTGTTCCGACTCCAACATAATTGGGAAAAGGCTAGGCAGATGATGATGAGGTTGGACATGGTAACATCATTAAACCCAGAAATGGAATTTGAGATAAAAAATGTAAACAAAGGTGTTTCCAATTTTAAATAATAACCTCAATCGTGCCGTTTGCCAAAAGTACTATAACATAGTGCTAAAATTGTAGGCATATCTTAAACAGTTAAAATATAATATTGCACACAGTTTTCAACTAAGTGACGTAAACTAGGATCCAAGATAAAGGGTCCGAGGGTATCCGAGGTAATAACTGTTTGAAATAAAATCGTGCAGATTTTTTTTAATTATACTGGCAATAAGATAGTGGTCTTAAACTTTTGGACTTCATTTAGTGTTTTCAACTAGCGAAACACTTCTGCTTCGCAGAAGGTTTAAAAGAGGTGACGCCGCAGCAGTGAAGTGATTGCGTTAAACACATAATAAAACAAGAGGACAAAATGTATGATCTCGATCACATTACAGACAGGGTGACGGATCAGTTCATAATTTATTAGTGTAACTGATTCGGACTCTTCATCAAGCTCTTCAGAGTCCGAATCACAAAGTGAATAAATCATAATATTATATAAATCCTAATTTGAAATAAACATGAGCAACTTGTTCATAAGAATATTTTTTTTTGTTAGTTTCGTTTACCTTACCAATAATATTAGGACTTACCTTAGGCTATCATATTTTTAATTTTGACACGCTGCTTTAGCGTTCTTCCAAAAACACAAAATAAAAAATACTTATTTTGAATTACTAGGGAAATGTTGACTACTCCTGAACTGTCACTTTGACAATGACATTTCTTTGTTTACATTTTTTATCTCGAATACCATTTCTGGTTTTAGTTAGATGTATATTTATTTATAGGAAGTTTAATTTATGTCATATTGACATCCCCAAAATTGCATTGCCGTCGCACTCGCACATTAGAAGGACCTTAAATGCGCGAGCGCGACGGCAATACAATTGTGCGCGAGCGATAGAGGTAAGTAATGAGCGGGTCATTGTACGAAACTCTTTCTGCTTCGCGACCGGACTTTAGTTTGGTATATTCGCAGTTCAGTGCAACCTAAGTTGATGTTATATGAAAAAAAGCTGCCCCTGCACTTATGCATCGTGCATGCATTTACGAATAAAAGACAAAAATCTCACTTGCTATCAATCTCACAGACCCAGAAAAACCATCAGTGGACCATTTTATTTAATTGTTTACGGCTATGCCCGCCACTATATCGGGCGGGGCGTCGCGAGCTATGCCGCGTCTATGCTGTCTTACCTTGAGCAGCACAGGTTTGAGCAGAGCCATCTCGGCTATCACACTGTCGGTACACTTGAGCACAACGGCTAACTAGAGCGCAGTGGATATATTCCGCCACTATCTATTGCGGAGTATCGCAATCTATGCTCTCTTACCTTGAGCAGATCCTTCTCGCCCATAGACATAGACCGGTAGACACAAGCATGTCGGGTAACTTGAGAGCGGTGGATATGTCCGCCACTATCTCTGGCGGAGTGTCGCAATCTATGCTCTCTTATGATACCTTGAGTAGATCCTTCTCGCCCATAGACACGCTGCCCTACACACGAGCACGTCGGCAAACTTGAGACTGCTTGTGACGAGTACTTAATTAACTCATTATAGGAGTGAGTGTATCTGTACCTGGCGTAGTGTAGCGAGCTATGACGAATATATAACTACTGTCTTACCTTGATCAGCTCAGGTCCTTCTCGCCCACAGACACGCCGCCGTTATACATGAACAATTAGGCTAACTTAAGCGCAGCGGATGCCCGCCACTAACTCTAGTGGAGTGTCGCGAGCTTTACCGCAGTCTAAGCTATCATACCTTGAGTAGCACGGGTTTGAGCAGATCCTTCTCGCCCATAGACACGCCGCCGGAACACACGAGCACGTCGGCTAACTTGAGCGCGGAAGCTATGCCCGCCACTATCTCTGGCGGAGTGTCGCGAGCTATGCCGCAGTCTATGCTGTCGTAGCCGTGCTCTCTGGGAAAAAACAATATATCATCACGCTTGGTATTCCTCGAAGGGGTAGGCAGAAGCGTACTTCGAATGTTAGTTATGTGTACTTTTACCGCCTTATTACAAAACAAGATTTATACTATGACATGGCTTAAACCATGGAGCCAGTTTTTTTAATAAGAACGTAACTGTGATTGAAATACCGTTCTTTATACAAAACTGAAAACTTAGTTCGGTACTAAGTTGTCAGTTTTGTTTATGGAACTTTACCATAGACGGAATAAAGTTCGAAATTCAATAATGGCCCCATGGTTTAAACTTGGGTATGAAGATAAACCTTGTTTTGTAATAAGACGGTCAAAGTCTAAAAACCTAGTTATACTTAGCAAGACCTGGAAGTTGAACCCAGAATCCCATGCTCTGCTGCAGGGAGTTACACCAAGTAATAAAATATTTATGTTTCTTCTTGATCTATTTTGAAACACATGTTGTATCTCAAAATAGAACACTATCATAGGTATATCATATTCATATGTCAATCGTAGCGAATACTTGGCACCCAACGTATTACGTAAAAATTAATTAACACTAATCTTTAATGAGCAATAAGGTCGTAGAATCGTTAAATTATCAGTAAGTATTGTTGTTGCAATGAAGTTTAAGTTACATGCAATCAAAAAAACTGTGATTGATAAAAACATAGGTAACGATTACGATAAACGACTTCACGATCTTAAAATACCTACATTAAAGACATTGTTTTCTTTTCGTCCTATATTCTTTCTAAGTTTATCTTTGAAGTCACCGATTGTCGGTGAAAGAAAACATAGTGAGGAGAAACGAGCGTATAATTGTCTGAAATCGCAAATACCTACTAACGTGTTGGTTAAAGGCTCCCGCAGACAAGTACGACGCGACACTAGTAGCTCAGTTTCTGTGAAAACTTCATGAAAAGTGCTGTCTGTCGCGCCCGCAATATCGCGCCAGTCTACACGAGCCTTAAAACTCGCCTCATTATCTGCCTCACTCATAAGGCGCAGTAGGATAATAAACCAGTATAGTATAATAATAATCATTAATTTATTGTCAGGCAACTAAGGCCTTAAATAAAATACACAAATTATTTTATTTTTACAAAATAATAAACTGATACATATTAAAAACAGTACAGTACATTATAGCAGTACAGTACATATAATCCGCTGGTTGCGAGAAGCACAGAGCCAGTGGTCAGGGGTGAGCCGCCCAAAAAGGCAATTAGGCCTAGCATACCTTAGCCCTAGCAGCCAAAATGCATTTATTTAACTTTGTTATAAAATAATACAAAATATATAAAAAAAAGTTAAAACTCCTGTTAGAACACTTATAGCAACTTCTCGCGCCCGTGTGGCGTAATTACGCGCGTAAGTCAGTACGTAGTAGACTGTATAGGCTCCAACACGAATTGCCTCATTTTGCGACTTTTTCATTGATTATTTTAAGCACACTGATGCATATTTTGTGTGTATGAACGGCACACATTTCTAGATTATGGGCGTAACTCCTTTGAGTGGAGCTGGGCTGTGATTGGCTCATGGCTGCTACACAGTTGCGGTGTGTTCCGAGTTAGACTGTAATCAACTGTAAAAAATACTCACCGTAAAGTTTGAGCGTTAAGGAGGATGCGCTAAGGTAGCCCGCGTTTATTACGTTTTTTGCAATTTGCAGGTCAGTAACAGGTTGTATGTTGATCTAAATATGATTCGCGGCCGTAACAAATATGGCTTTACAGAATTATAATCATTAGAATCGGCAATACAACTAACTCTCTTCGTAAAATCCTATTGAATGACTATTTCTGAAATAATCAATCAATCAGTAGGATTTTGAACTTAGAGAGTTATAATGCTGATTCTAATGATTATAATTCTGTAAAGCCATATTTGTTACGGCCGCGAATCATATTTAGATCAACATATAACCTGTTACTGACCTGCAAATTGCAAAAAACGTAATAAAATTTGAATTTCGCGGGCTACCTTAGCGCATCCTCCTTAACGCTCAAACTTTACGGTGAGTATTTTTTACAGTTGATTACAGTCTAACTCGGAACGCACCGCAACTGTGTAGCAACCATGAGCCAATCACAGCCCAGCTTCACTCAAAGGAGTTACGCCCATAATCTAGAAATGTGTGCCGTTCATACACACAAAATATGCATCAGTGTGCTTTTAAATTTATCAATGAAAAAGTCGCAAAATGAGGCAATTCGTCTTGGAGCCTATACAGTCTACTATGTACTGACTAACGCGCGTAATTACGCCACACGGGCGCGAGAAGTTGCTGTAAGTGTTCTAACAGGAGTTTTATCTTTTTTTTTATATATTTTGTATTATTTTAGAACAAAGTTAAATATATGCATTTTGGCTGCTAGGGCTAGGGTAGGCTAGGCCTAATTGCCTTTATGGGCGGCTCACCCCTGCGCTTAAGTCTCGATCTCGTGGGAATATAAAAGTAGCCTAAATGTTAATTCAGGGTGTCAGCTACCTCCATACAAAATTTTATCAAAATTGGTCCAGCCGTTTGAGCGTGAAGAAGTAACAAACACACTCACAAACGTTCGCCTTTATAATATTAGTGTGACAGGATTTTTCTTACTTGAGTAGTACTCTAAGCATGGTCCTGTTGGAGTCTCGAATGTGTGCCGGTTTGAGCTTGACCTCTGAAGGTTCCTGTAGCTCGTTGCCAGTCGATAGTAACGCCACCTTAGGAGGCGCTCGCACGGTAACGTTTTGATATCCGGCGCCCGCCAGAATTCCGATTTTTGCAGAATCTAGTATATGACCTGTAAACAAAATTGTTTGTCAAATTCACCGTTGTTTGGTCGCTAGTTTAGGGACATAGAGCTTTCGCGCGTATATGAACAACGAGACAGGAACGATCAGGTACTTTGAAATAATGAGAATGTTTTGAAGTAAAACATCTTTAGGCACGCTTGACTTGGGGAGTACCTAAGCTGGTGAATGCATGACGAGATCGTTACGGAAGTGAGCCAGCGGAAGTTGAAAAAGAGAGATATAAGTTAGTGAAGATAGAAAGAGAGAGAGTTACGTTTCGTAACGCTCCGTATATTACTGTAGGGACAAGAGAGAGGTCTCATAGCCTCGTAAATTTGGGTTTCGTATATCTAACACACAGTGCAGGCCTATTGTTAGGTTGCTCCATCCAAAGGTTGTCTGTAAAAGATCGCTTTTAGCGATAAGACCGCCCATTGTGTCACCCTATGTAAAATGTCAACATTTATATCTGTAACTTTTATGGTGTAGATAACACAGACTGTTCTATTCTATTCTATTGTTGTAAGTAAGTATAATTAGTATCTATTACTATTTGCAAGTTTTACTTCAGTCGTGTGGTCTATAGCACACTCATTCTTTTTCTTTCTGTTTCGTTATTGTTGGGCCAGGGTTGATAAAAACTCACGATTATTTTTGTTTAAATCGGACTTTATTTGATTTAAATCAGACTTTTTTGATTTTGATCTAAAAACTGAGTACCTACTAAAACTAATTCTTTAATTAGTTACTAACAACACCTTCTCAGTTCGTACCTACACAGTTTTTAGATGTACAGCTTAAATAAAAGCATTATCGTTATTAGTCAATAATTGTAATCATTCGACTAATAATAAGTAATTTCCAGAAAATCAACTTATTTAACCAAGGCCTAAGGTGCCGTGCGCGAACTCAACTCATTTTGGACAATTTTGATCACTATTTGGGAGAAAGGAACAAAAAAATGTAAACACATTTTTAGTTATTCTATGAGTCTAATCCTTGAATGTGGCTGCAAGGGATTTATTAATTCTCGCTACTATAACGATTAGGTTATTCTTTATTACAAACTTTACACGTTGCTTTGGTAAACTTGCCGAAAACGGACTAATTTCATTGAAATGCACCCATCAACAACTTTCATTAATCAAATTTAAATTTAATTCAAATTCATCCAACAACATCTTTTTTTCTACGTACCAGACATCTATTTTGTGGCTGGTTTCTGTTTTCGTAGCGTTGCACAAAACAATTGATTGAAATAAAGACATTAAAAAAAAAACACTTTCCCCCTTATTACAAAACAAGGTTTATCTTCAGACCCAGGTTTAAAACATGGAGCCATTATTGAATTTCCAACTTTATTCCGGCTATGGTAAAGTTCTTAAACACAAAACTGACAACTTAGTACCGAACTAAGTTTTCAGTTTTGTCTAAAGAACGGTATTTCAATCACTGTTACGTTCTTATTACAAAAACTGGCATTGCATGGTTTAAGCCTAAGAACAAGGAAATTATTCTAAGGTTTAAGCCATGTCAAAATATAGATCTTGTTTTGTAATAAGGCGGCATATGTTTATCGTGATTTTAATCACAGATTTAAATAAAGTCATAAAAAAGCCACTTTATTTTTATTGTTATTTAATCACTGATTTAAATAAAATCATTGAAAAAACACTTTTTTTATCGTGATTTAAATCACTGATTTAAATCTCAACCCTGTTCAGGGCCATACGTTTTCTACACAAGTACTACATAAACGTTTTCTAACCAAAATTGTAATAATGTTGTTAGTACTACTAACAACCATGAACAACTTATGAAAATCCCTCTGTTGGCTGTTTTTTTTTAATAGTAAATCTGTCGGCTTGCCCTCTAGGCACGCCACCAGCTGTGAAGATGGCGCCTAAGGTTGAAACTATCTAACTGTCACACAGACAAATCGTTTTAGTAGTGCAAGTGTCATTCGGCCTCAGGGTGTTAAAGTAATTACAAGGTCAACTATACCAAGTATGGAATAAAAACCAACCTTTATCCACCAACACAGTTCCCATAGCTATGTCAAAGCCGACATTCCTGACATCTTGCTGAGGCTCGGGCGCCTTCAGGATCTCTACTTCAAGCTCGGTCATCCCATCATCAGACGCTGATATTAGTCTAGAGTCCTCGACCTAGTGACAAAAATTATTAATTAAAACAAAAGAGTTCCTTATTTTTTGTAGGTACTAAGAAAAGGTGGTGTAAGAGCAGTGACGGACTAAGCCAGCTGGGGGCCCGGGGCGACAAAACTAAATGGAGCGGAATGAACGTCGAAATATTTAGCACGCTGCCTCGAAAAGGTTAGGTCTTTTGACCATTGATACAGAAATAGGAGATACTACGCTACGCCATGAGACTAGACTACGCCATGAGAACTATCTTCGAGGACTTGTACAACCTTCAACTGGAAATTCTAGAGGAAAACACGCTTATTAATACAATAAATGAGCCAAAAGAATTGTTTTTTCTCCAATAAAATTATTAGCATTCTACACCAAAATATTGCAGGTTTGTTAAATAAATCAAATGCACTTACGGTATGTTTAAATGAACTTTGTGATAAAAATATAAATGTGGATGTAGTATGTATTACCGAGCATTTCAAAATGAAGGGACTCGAAAAACAACTATGCATACCAAACTACTGCTTGGCCGCATGTTATAGTAGACAGGATAAAAAGAGAGGCGGAGCGTGTATTATTGTTAACAATTGTCACCAATGGAAACAAATACCTCAAATAGCTAGATTGTCATCACCAGGGGTTTTTGAGTGTTGTGGTATTGAGCTAATTAATTATAAATTGATAATCATATGTCTCTATAGAGTACCAAATACTAAGAATATAACTGAATGTTTTGATAAACTTGAATTGCTACTCAAAGATGGATCCAACCGGCTTAATAAGAATATTGTTATTGCAGGCGATTTTAATATCGATATTTTAAAACCGAATGGAAATTCAGTTGCACTGGAGTGTATGTTACTAAATTACAACTTAAAACTTGCTCTTAAACAACCGACTCGAATGGCTAGTAAGACATGTATAGATAACTTTGCGCATAACTTTAAAAAATCAGTGAAAACAGACGTCTTGGAATTTGCATTGTCAGACCATACAGCTCAGCTGCTTCAATGTCCAGTACCCACTGTATGTAGAATAAAATACTGGCATATAACTAGAAGGGATTACTGCAACGAAAATATTACGAAATTTAAAAACTGTATAAACAATCTCAAATTTTCAGAGATATATCTAACTGAAGATCCTAATTTGGCTTATAATGAGTTTATCAACACGTTTAAATTGTTCTATGATTTATGCTTCCCGTTCAAGGAAATCAAAATCAACACATTTAATAAGCCCAAATGGCTATCAAATGGTGTTAAATTGTGCAGTAAGAAAAAAACAAAACTCTTATGGCAATTTAGATTGAATCCTAACCATGAAAATAAAAATAAATTTGCTACTTATTCTAAATTGTACAGTAAAATTATTAATCTAACACAGAAAGCACAGAATAATTACAAAATACAACCATCAAAAAATAAATCTAAGACTACTTGGCAAATAATTAATCGGACAAATAACAATATCCCTAAACAGCAAATTGAAAGACTAAGAATTGGTAATCGAACTATTCGCAAACCGTTGGATATTGCTAATGCTTTTAATGACTATTTTGTTGATAAAATTCATCCAAAATTAGATGCTGAATATAAACCAAAAGCATCCATTATATCAAGAAGTGCTAAATCAATGTTTATGGCTCCCAGTACACCACACGACATACATAAATTAATAATGTCATTAAAAAACACTGGTAGTGTGGGTTTTGATGGGATCGCCACTAAAATAATAAAGTCAGTATCAGTCGAGATATGCAGTCATCTGAGTCACTTAATCAACCTCAGTATATATACGGGTGTATATCCAGAAGCATTAAAAATATCCATAATTAAACCACTATTCAAGAAAGTAGATATGGAGTTGATGGAATATTATAGACCCATCTCATTCATACCAGTCATCTCAAAGGTATTCGAAAAGTACATTTACAAACAGTTAGCTAATTTCAGTGAAAAGAATAACATCTTATGTGAAGAACAAAAAGGATTTAGGCAGCATAGAACCATCGATATGGCAATTTATGACTTTTTGTTTCCGATTATTAGAAATGTGGATAAACGATTCCCCATATGTGCCATATTTTGCGATATGACGCAGGCTTTCGATTATGTCCATCATAATACATTGTTAAATAAGTTAGAAGCCTATGGCATAAGAGGCAACGTACTCGAACTAATGAAATCGTATTTAGAAAACAGAACACAGATAACCGAAATTAGTCGCATCAATGTAATTAATAAACATGAAGAGATATCGCGGTCTCGAGAACGCAAAATTACATTCGGTGTTCCACAGGGAAGCGTTGTGGGCCCGTTTGGATTTATATTATATGTTAATGATATGCCCACGTCCATTGAACATCCCTTAACTATGTTTGCTGATGATAGTACCATTACGATCCCGTGTAAAAATAAAAATACATATGAAACGGACATAAATGATTCTCTTGACAATTTGATTAAATATCTAGATAAGAATAATTTGAATATAAATTTAAGTAAGACTATAATAATGCACTTTAGACAACGTATGCCTCGTGTACCTTACCTTAACATACACTACAAAAATAACGACATTGATGAAGTAACTGATACCAAATTTTTAGGATTACAAATAGACTGCAGTTTAAACTGGAAAGCACATATTGACAGGTTGTGTAAAAAATTGAGTTCGTCTGCATTTGCTTTACATAGACTATCCTCCATAGTGGATACAAAAACACTTCTTGCGGCGTACTACGGTATTGCTGAATCTTATTTACGCTATGGTGTCATTTTCTGGGCGAACTCCACCGACAAAGAGACAGCATTTAAGGCTCAAAAAAGATGTCTCCGGTATGTATAAACTAAAAACCACCGACAGTTGCAAGCCATATTTCAAGCAGTACAACATATTGACCCTTCCGTGTATCTATATTCTTGAAGTGGCTATGTTTGTGAAGAACAATCCAAATCGTTTTGAACGTTTGGCCGATGTATATCCAAGAAACAGACGTGACAATTCAAAATTAAATAATGTACCGTGTCAAACCGCTATGATGCGCAAAAGTATTTATTGCATGGCCCCAGTTGTTTATAATAAATTGCCAAGTGCATGGAAAGACTTGAAAACGTTGCAATTCAAAAGTACACTTCGTAAATTGTTAATACATAAAGCATATTACAGTGTAACTGAGTTTTTAACGGACAATTTTTATCAGACCACCTCGAATTTTTAATTAATTAATTATTGTTTTGCGTATGGAATATTTATGGTGTGTTGTCTATGACCTGGAATTTTGATGTTTGTTTGTTTATTTATCTTCGGACCACGATTTGTATTTCTTGTATATACCTACTGTTACTGACAATTTTTTTTTTTTTTTTTTTATGAATATTTGAATTTTAATAATTTTATTTAATTAGAATGACATAACTAATTTAATGTTCCAACAAGAGTTTAAATTTTAACAAATTTATATAGGTAATGAAAATGTTTGCATGCCGAATGGTGAAATATGGCAGAACTCTGATGAAAACCTACTACTACCTACTTATGTATAACCCATATTTGCAAATAAATGCTATTCTATTCTATTCTATTCTATTCTACGCGAACTCTACTAAAGCTAGAGCATCAGAAAAATAGAGGAGCTCCGAAGGTTTTGTACCCCACATAGTTTAAAATTTCTATTGAAATAAGAATTACTTTTTTGACTTATACAGAAAAGTTTTAAAATGTAGAATGCAAGAGCGAGCTCATCCCGGAGCTCGAGCCCGGATAGGTAAAGTTTTCTTTTGACAATTCATACATAAATAGGTTTTCCTTTGTCAACTTACGCAGAGAAGTCTGAGCAAAAGAGAATGTAGGTTGAAAGAGCGAGCAGAGCGAACTCAAAAATTTTAGCACACTGTGCGTTTATATAAAGTGTAATGGCTCCTAACTACAAACTACCTTTTACATAGTAAACATTCTTTGGTCTGGTTAAAAGCCGTCTGTCCGTCTGTCACCACGCTGTATCTGATGAACCGTGATAGCTAGTACAGTTGAAATTTTCACAGATGATGTATTTCTGTTGCCGCAATAACAACAAATACTAAAAAATTGAATAAAATAAATATTTAAGTGGGCTCCCATACAACAAACGAGATTTTTTTGCTAGTTTTTGCTCTATATTGATAACGGCAACAGTTAGACGCTTGAAATATTCACAAAATATGTAGATATATATTGACTTTAAAAATAAATAATTAAATTAAAATAAAACAAATATTTAAGGGGGCTCCCATACAACAAACGTGTTTTTTTGCCATTTTTATAGATAATGGTACGGAACCCTTAGTGCGCGAGTCCGACTCGCACTTGGCCGGTTTTTTATATACTTGTACATATAATTATTATTATTTTAAGTCTATTAGTTTTTAAATTATGTAAATATTTTAACAGGCTTAAATAAATAACCTTACAAACATAAAAAACAAAAAAAAAATAATATGTTATCTACCATGTTTTTTATCCCAAGAACAAACTTAACATTGTAGTTGAAAAACATGTTCTGCCATACATTTCAACTGCAAATGTAATTTTGTACGCACAATATTGAGAGATTTGTTATTTTAACACTATAAATCAAATCAAAAGTCATTTATTCAAACTAGGCTGAGAATCAGCACTTTTCGAACGTCAAAAATTACATGAGACAGTCCCCCAAAAACGCCCACCCTTCACCACTTCCTAGTGCTTTAGCTAGGAAGAAGAAGTGGCGCAACAAACTCCCCAGCAGCACAGCGCATATAAAACTTGAACTTATACCATACAATTAATTTGCATTACGCAACACAAAACGTTAAATTAAATTATTTGCCTTATGTTAGCTAGCACACACCATTATAAAAAAAAAAATTATATATTAGGTATATATATTTTTTTAGGGTAAAGCTCCTTTAAAAAGAAAAGTAGCACAAAAGCCTCTGATAGTCCCTCGAAATCGACTAAAACTTTGCGACACGAACTGCTACAGTATGGCGGTTAAGCTATACAACAAGCTACCGGAAAAAATGAGAAAACTAAATGAATTAGAATTCAGTAGAGCCTTATTTAATTGGCTGTGCGACAGATGTTTTTATTCCATAGATGACTTTATGAATTTGAAATCCTTTTGACATTGTGATTATTTTATTATTTTTTATTATTGTTAATGTTATTTTCTTGTTTGTGTTAATAATGTAAGAAGACAAAAAAAAAAATTAATTGTATACTGTAATTGACATAGTGATTATTTTATTATTTTTAGGGTTCCGTAGTAAACAAGGAACCCTTATAGTTTCGCCATGTCCGTCTGTCTGTCTGTCTGTCTGTCTGTCCGTCCGTCCGTCTGTCCCCAGCTTAGCTCAGAGACGCTTAGTCCTAGAAAGCTGTAATTTGGCATGGGTATACATATTAATCATGCCGAAAAAATGGTAAAATTAAATTATGAAAAACATTTTTTTTAGGGTTACCACCCTTACACGTGAAATGGGGATGATATTTTTTTACTCGTCTATTCCATGGTGTGGGGTATCGTTGAATAGGCCGTTCAAAAATATTGTGGGTTTGGCAAAACCATTTTTCAATTAAGGGATCCGTTTGCGTAATATTAAGCTTTAAAGTGCTATTTTTTGTTAGAGTCAAATGTCCCCCCCCCCTGCCAGCTAAATGGTTGGTTTTTTGGATATGTGAAAAAATTCATGGCATTAGTATATATAACGAAATTAAAAGGAAAACTATCACAGCTAAGTAGGCTTCACAAGTTATCGAGTAATAGTCGACCAACTTAAATTTGCAGTTGGAGAATTGACCGTAACGTATATCGATGTATGGGAGAGCATGTTTTTCAACTACAATGTTAAGTTTGTTTTTGGGATGAATTCATCCCAACTACGGATCCCTTCATTGTGCGTGGTCCGACATGCACTTGGCCGGTTTTTTATTTTATATTATTGTTAATGTTATTAATGTAGGAAGACCAAAATTTTTATTTTTTTTTAAAGCTTTGATTATGTATACTTAAAAATTTGCACGACTAGAAAGTCGAATATAGTGAAACCATATAAAAAATTTACCCTATACAATGTACCTATATTCTGGCAAATAAAGAATTCATTCATTCATTCATATAATAATGGTCGAAAACCATACTCAAGCAGAAATAACGTAAACAAAACGTATCTAAATAAAAGCCTCCAGGCATAATGGGCGTGCCCGCTTAAATAAAGCTACAGCTATAACTATAATAAATTAATAGGTTCATAGAATACCATACAATTCTTATTATAAACTATTTTCTGTATATTTTTTCATAATTTTAGACTCAGTAGTTTCCGAGATCCTGGAAATGGTAATTTTTTATCTATTTTCTTAAATAACTTAAAACCTATTAATTTTAAAATTATAAAAAAAATGTATTGAATGATGTTTTGTAATCGGATCAGTAAGTACTTCCAGAGACAACCTCTTACAAACAAATAATATTACCTACTTTAGATAATCATTTTTATGGTATTTACAAATTAACCCGACAAACTGTAAGGAGTACTTTTAGACCATCGAACTGAATAACTTTTACTATGGGACCAAATTGAAAATCGTAAAAAAAAAATCTGCTGTTCCATGCTATAGTCTTCTGTTCGCGAAGAGGCTCATACTATCGACCTTTGATTGTATCATAGGTAGGTATTTAACAAAAAAGTAAATAAAAAATATCAAAAAACCCGACTGCGTAAAGTGAACAAAAAAAAGTGAAATTAAAAAAAGATGGAAACAAGATTTACTTATATAAATTTATACTATAAACAATCTCATGCAGTCGGAGGCTATAGGTCGTTATTGCTATGAAGATGCCTCCGACTGCATGAGATTGTTTATAGTATTAATTTATATAAAATTTGTTTCCATCTTTTTTTAAGTTCACTTTTTACGCAGTAGGGTTTTTTATTTTACACTTTTTAGTTAGGGTTATAAGACGGTAAATTAGGTTATATACCTACTCACATAAGTAATTATAATCGGCTGATAACGGCCTCTTACTCACTCACTCCAAAAGTTCGGGATATTTTTTTATAATTTCTTATTTAAATTACATTTAAACTTATAATATGTATACAGTTCAGCCGTTTAGTAGTTACGAGGGAACATAGGGACAGACATACTTACATACAGGTCAAACACATCCTTTTTGGCTGCGCCGCAGTCGGGTAAAAAGTCTTTAACCTCAATAAAATAAGATGAAAGATGCAGAGGTCATTGATACGTAAATCATAAAAAATTGTTATTTATCCGGTTTGGTTGAAGCAAACACGTTTTATAATAATTTGAACTTTTTTTTAAGAAAACTTATTATATTGGTTAACCAGTAGAAGATGTTTCATAGATATAATAATTACTTACTGTTTACAACATAATTTATAAACTACCTGTTGTCTGGGACTTCCTCTGCGCTCCGATATAAAAGTAGCCTATGTTCTTCTCCAGATCCTAGGCTACCTATCTGTCAAATTTCATACTAGGTTTTAGAGGTTTAAAGTTTAGACGTGAAAAAGTGACAGACACAGTTACTTTCGCTGCTTTTGGCCGCGGCTTCGCCCGCACGGAGGTCGGACAAACCCCTCCCGCACCCCCCAGACTTGAGGTGGCCCGAGGCCAGAGGCGGGCCGGCACTAGACGGGGATTGCGGAAGTAATAACAGATCCCAAGATCCCCGGTGCAAATGTTGGAAGGGAACACTGTGGTGGTTTTTAGTCAGTAAGAGTCTGACAGACCCCTCCGCCCGCCGCAGGGCGGAGGACATCCATGAGGACTTTCCACCCCGTGACCAAAAAAAAATACAAAAAAAAAAGGTTATTAACTATCTAAGTGCCTAATTTCACCCAAATCTGTTCAGCCGTCCTTTCGATCGTAGTTATACTATAGCAGAGGAAAAGGTGTCCCACGCCACCGTCAACCATAATTATTTTGTTACGCGTAATTTTGAATCTGTGATATCTTTTAAAGTATTCATTTAAATGATATAATGTAATGGCATATTTTTAATCTAAATTAAATTCCCAATAACATATTTTATTGGATGAGAATTAATATAATACCGGCTAAAATACCTTCGGAAATAACAATGAAATTTTTATAAAATTCTGTACTATAAAAATGGTTACTATGGGTCATACTGAGGACAGACATATGCTATCGCGGACTTTTTAGGGTTCCGTACCAAAGGGTAAAACGGGAACCCTATTACTAAGGCTCCGCCGTCTGTCTGTCCGTCTGTCATCAGGCTGTATCTCGTGAACCGTGACAGTTAGACAGTTGAAATGTTCACAGATGATGTATTTCTGTTGCCGCTATAACAACAAATACTAAAATACAGGATAAAATAAATATTTAAGGGGGCTTACATACAACAAACGTGATATTTTTGCTCGATATTGATAACGGCAACAGGTAGACGCTTGAAATATTTACAGAATCTTAAGTTATATAACTTAAGATTCACTTATAAGGTATACTCACTTTAAAAATAATAATTAAATTAAAATAAAACAAACATTTAAGGGGTGCTCCCATACAACAAACGGTGATTTTTTTGCCGTTTTTATAGATAATGGTACGGAACTCTTCGTGCGCGAGTCCGACTCGCCGCTGGCCGGTTTTTTTATACTGTACCTAGGTAGGTAGGTGATGTAAACTATATCTAAATGTACCTATGTAGGTAGGCTAAACCGCTAAAGTAAAGGGTTTGAAGTTCAGGCGTGTCTACATTCTCAGCCTGGTCATTTACACTTGGCTACATTTACACTTGGCTACATTTTATAGGACGAGCGCCAACTTATGTGTAGCACACGTGAAATTAAGCGAAACATGATAATTATGATCTTAATTGAATTCTATTGTTATGCTCTGTATCAATTTGTTTGTTACCTTAGTTGTACCTCAAAAGGAAAAAACGGATCCCTTATAGGATCACTCGCGTGTCTGTCTGTGCGTCTGTCACAGCCGATTTTCTCCGAATCTACCGGACTGATGAAGTTGAAATTTGGTATACATATGAACTTGTGACCCAAACACGGACGTGTTACATGAATAAATGAATCTTGAATATGGGGGTCAGGTTTGGGGGGCAAATTAGAAAATTAAAAAAAAAGTTTTGCTGACTGTACCGTTTGACCTGTCAAATGAAAGGGCTTATTGAAAGGATTTCATTTTCTTTTATAGTTTTAAAATAAATACTTTTTAAGTTATTTAAGAAAATAGCTGAAAATTGACCGTTCCCATTACCTCCGAAAATACAGAGCCTAAAATTTTTAAAAAAATTCAGAAAATAGTTCTTTACTTAAAGATTACAAGAAAACCTATAAGAAGTCTGTGATCTTAAAATAACATGGTAAATCGGTCAATATTGTGCGTACAACATTTTTGGAATGTATGGGAGAACATGTTTTTCAACTATAATGATAAGTTTGTTCTTGAAATAAATTTATCCCAACAACGTATATCTTAGTCGAAATTAAAAAATAGGTCCATGGTTTAAACCTGGGTCTGAACCTTGAATAAGACGGTGTAAGTCTTTCAGAAATAACGTAAATTCTTCAACATATTGTTGGGGATGCTGATTAGGTGCGATATTTAAATAATGTACCTACATGTCGTCAGTCAATTATTAGCACCACGACTGTGAATTGTGTGATGTCATACACACTTGCATATTATGTACTAATTAGAAATACTGGTTTGAAGAACTGTGCGCTTGCGTTTGTGCGATAGCCTGGAAGTAGCAAGCATAAATAAAAATTAATTCATCCAAATCCTTCCACTCTAAGTACTAATACACGTGTCCGCGTCCTGCCAGGGTTGCGGGTTTGTCTGAAAGGGATATCATGGCCCTGGCACACAGGTAACTGAAGGAACACGGGTGGGTTTTAGTCAGTAAAAGTCTGACACTCCGTCCCGCTCCATCCAGAGCGGGAAAAAATTATTTGATAATTTAAGGCGCAGATAAATGATTTTAGTGACTTTTAAATCTGTTATTACGCCTTCATATAATGCAAGAATGTATGTTAAACTAGCGCATGTACACACGGCTACACATGAAGCTATACATTTCCAGTATTAGCTGATCTCGCATTGTGTAGGATTTCCGTACAATGAGAGATCAGCGTAAACTGGAAATGTATAGCTTGATGTGTAGCCGTGTGTACACATCAATTCTATATGTGAATATTTAAGTATTGTAGTTTATTACTTTGTGAAATAAATTCAGGAAGTAATGTCTACCCAAGGTATAAAATACGCTATTACTTTCAAACTACTTAAGATATTTTCATGCTTTTCTTTGTATAAATAGAATGTTTTATGATTTATAATTATATCTGTGAATTTTTTCAAATATTCATATTTTCATTATTAAAAATAAATATTCCCTATGAAAGTAAATGGTTGCGCGGCGGGATCGCGACGTGCATTTGTATGGCCAAGGTCAACAGCGATTATCTGACCCTTAACCACCCATAAAAAAGCTTCTCATAACGGGCACCTTGGGCTGATGAAGTAGGTAGAGATCGTCTAATTTGAAACTGCACGCCCCTTCACTGCTTGCATACACATTTTAAATGTTTGTATAAAAATGTTAGTGGAGGGGCGGGCGTGTTTGTCCGAAAGGGATATCGTGGCCCTGGCACAGGCAAATGAAGGAATACTTCTCCCGCTCCGCCCAGAGCGGGAGAAGTTATTTGATAATTTCACACCCAAAAAAAAAAAAAAATGTGGAGGGGCGTGCAGTTTTAAATTAGACGATCTCTACACACATTGATACAACACAGTACTATACTTATGGTCTTCCAATTTTCGGGCTCATTCTCGTTTTGACTCGACCAGAGACGAGTTCTAATTCATGCATAGCAACATAATCTGTGTAAAATAAAAGTGATATTGTGTGACCCAGTAACTGGGTTGTAGGGGTCGGTTAGGCAGTCGCTCCACGTAAAATACTGGTATTCAGCTACATCCGGTTAGGCTGGAAGCCGACCCCAATATATTTTGGAAAAGGCTGGGCAGATGATGATGAAGCTATTCTGGTAATAAAAAAAACCGGTCAAGAGCGAGTCAGAATCGCGCACCGAGGGTTCCGTACGTATATACCATGTATGTATGATACATGATGTTGATGATTTCTGAAAAACTGTGCAATTTAGAGACATCATTTTATTTTTCCTGTAATCTTTACACAAACTTCTAGCACATAGAATAATTTCAGATTTTTATCTATGCAAACCTCAGAGATAAGGAGGGGACGGTATTTTTTTTACATTTTTCATCAAAATATTATGCCTAAAAAAATTAAAATAAATGCTTGAGAATGTGCAAACAGCGTTCTTTCATATGATACCCCACATGCCCTAGTAGCCCCACTTCAAAATTTTAAGACGAGTCCCTTCCATTCCAGTCCCTTTTGCAAAAAAGATATATTTTTTTAATTTTTTTTCTTGTTTGCAAAATAGTTGGGCAAACGTCATCTAAAACTATTCTAAATTTCAAGTTGATAGCATTAGTAGTTCTTGAGATATTCAGGTGTGACAGACAGACAGACATACTTAGTCTCACCATAAGGGTTCCTTTTTACCATTTTGGTACGGAACCCTAAAAATAAGTTCAAAAACTAAAACCCGACTACTGAAAACTCACGCTCTAAAAAGTATGAAACAAGAAAATATTCTCATCTGAAATTAGTATGTACAAACTATTCAATATTTATCGTCTATTATATAAATAACTGACACGTAATATATTTTAACGTATTTAATACATATTCATAGTGATGTTCAGAAGACAGCCGTGGTCGTAAGCCACTTTGCCCTAAAGATTATGATCGCTTACTATTGTTAGAATGTGTTGTTTTGATAGGTTAGGTGGCATACGACCACGGCTGTCTGCTGTGCGAATGTGCTAATTAAGGCCTTTCATTTGATACCCAACACGGCATAAATAAACTTCTTTTTTTTTTGCTTTGACTTTATTTCCACTAGAGGGCGCCATATTGAAGTTAATGTGACCTCAGATAGCCTATAACCAGCGGACAATCAAGACGCTTCCAACAATACCTCATTTGTCAAAATATGACAAGCAGTTTAGCAGTAATGAGGGAACAGATAAACATACATACATACCGGTCAAAATCATAACCCTCCTTTTTGCTTCGCCGTAGTCGGGTAAAAAACTGATAGCTAATGAATATTGACGGCACGGTTGGCGCAGTGGTTAAGCGATTGACTGCTGCACTGCGTGTCGCGGGTTCGATTCCCGCACGGAACAAATATTTGTATGACCTACAAGTGGTTGTTCCGGGTATGGCTGTTTGTGTATGTGAGTTTAAATGTTTGTATACGCACCCACAATACAGGAGTCATTCCTAGTGTGGAGCAACGTTTAAAAAAAAAAAAAAAAATTGGTACCTGAACAACGCAGTCGGCTCCCGCTGGCAGAGCCGCGCCGGTGTTAATTCTTGCGCACTGCCCGGAGCACAGCGGCGCGGTAGGTGCATCACCGGCCGTCACTGCTGTACGCACGCGTCGTACGCCCACACCATCTATGCTTAGGCAAGCGTAACCTGAGGACGAGACATTAATGATAGCTGTTACCCGCGTAACATTGTCTGTGTGATGCCGGACGTAAAGAATAGCACCATCCCATTTCTTCCCGTGGGTGTCGTAAAAGGCGACTAAGGGACTTACTAGAGAATAAGCAGCAGCGTTCTCTATGCATTTTAACACCATACTGCGATCGCCAACCCGCCTGCCAAGCGTGGCGATTATGGCAAACCTTTTGGGGAAGGCCTATGTCCAGCAGTGGACGTCTTTCGGTTTAAATTATGATTCTTCTATAGTTTACCGCAAATTGTAAAAAGACGAGCTAAAACCCCCCGTGAAAGCACGCTAATCCCGCATCACTAATCCTGACTCTCTTTATATTTTGGCAGCTGAGACCAAACGTAGTATACAGGGAAGTTTTATATAAATTTGGGAATGTTAGTTTAGTACATCGCGAACGAAGTCACGTGCAGGGGGCCTAAAATGGACGCTTTGGCAGAATCATTATATGATCTGCGTACAATTCATAACCCGCAATTCATCTGTTTGACAGTTTTTTATGGAGTCTCGTAAAATTTTTTTTTTTTTTTTTTCCTTATTAGTAAGAACCAAGTTCTTACTAGTTAATTGCAATCTAGCCTAAGAAGACTAATAAACAATTTAAATCTAACTTATTATGCTACGTTATAAATTATGTTAATGCTAAGAATAGTGTCCATAATTAGGTATGCACTTTTACACACGTTCGTAACACTTCCTTAGAGTCTGGTAAAATTGATAAAACACTTTGTTCATGTGTTATATAAATAGCACAACATTGTTACTATTATTGATTCACTTACACTACACTAATTCAAATGGTTTAGTTCTCTTTAGTCTACGCACTATGCCTGTGTTGTCTAACAGCTGGATTGCCTCAACATTCACGTGTCGATGGAGTCTGTGTTCGTGGGCTTCAGCAAATTTTTGTGTGATGGTGGTGACGAATTCCATGTCGAGGTCACGGTGGAGGTCATCGTTTCTTATGTACCAGGGTGCATTTACAGCAGCCCTGAGTACTTTATTTTGGAACTGTTGAATTATTTTGACGTTGGTTGGCTTAGTACAGCCCCAAAGTTGGATACCATACGTCCAAATTGGCATCAGAATATGCTTGTATATTATCAGCTTATTATGTATTGATAAACAGGATTTCCTTCCCAGTAACCAATGCAAACGTTTATAACGAATATCGAGTTCCTGTTTTTTCTTTTTGATATGGGCTTTCCAACGCAGCTTGGCGTCGAGAGTTATGCCAAGGTATTTGGCTGTATTAGCATAAGGTATTTGCATACCATTTATGTAGAGTGGGTGGTAGTCACTGTGTTTGTTTGTGAAGTTAATGTGAACTGATTTTGACTCATTCAGATTGATCTTCCACTTTTGTGTCCAGTCGTAAACCTTGTTCACAGCTAGTTGAACTTTCTCTACCGCTTCTCTGTGGCTTGATCCGGTGGCCATAATAGCAGTATCATCTGCAAAGGTCGCTATGGTGCTGTTTTCCAGCTCTGGGATGTCACAAGTGTATAACAAGTACAAAATTGGGCCAAGCACACTTCCTTGAGGCACCCCAGCTTTTATGGTTTTTAGCTCGGAATATGCGTCCTCTTGGCGTATTCTAAACATTCTTTTAGTTAAATACGACTCTAGGATATCTACAAATTCTGGTAGCATGCGTCTGAGCTTAAATATGAGACCCTCATGCCAAACTTTGTCAAAAGCTTGCGCGACGTCTAAGAACACGGTAGCACAGACTTCTTTATTTTCTAGCGTTTTTTCAATAACATTAGTTATTCTATGTACCTGGTCTAACGTTGAGTGTTTTTCTCTGAAGCCAAACTGGTGATCTGGAACTAGGTTTTTATCTTCTATTACTGGTTTTATCCGTTTTAATAACAGTTTTTCAAATAACTTTGATAGTACGGGTAACAGAGAAATGGGTCTGTATGATGATGCTTCGTGGGGAGGTTTCCCAGGCTTCGCAATCATAATGACTTCAGCAACCTTCCATGGCTCAGGTACATATTTTAAGATAAATGAAGCATTTATTAGTTTGGTCAGCTTTACTATGGCTTTGCGTGGGAGGCGTTTTAGAATTTCCCCTGTGATGAGGTCGTAACCGGGAGACTTTTTTGAGCTAATGTTGTTTTGAATTTCTCTCATTACTTCCTTAGGAGTCACAAGCTTGATTCTTTGGTTTTGTGATAAATTTACACTCTCATGTATTTCTACAGAGCTTTCGTTGGGTTGAAAGGTTTCTTCTAAATGTTGAGCAAATCGGAACGCCTTTTGGTCATTGCTTATTGCCCATTTTCCGTTGCTATCTCTGATGGGCGGTATTTGTATAATCTGCCTTTTTAGATTTCTCGTTGCTTTCCAAAGTGAGTAATCCGTTGATTTGTCATTGGTAAGCTGAAGAAGGTTGGTATTCAGAGATTCATCCTCAAATTGTAGAATTTTTCTCTTTAGTCGTTTAGTTAGGTTATTTAGTGTTGTTTTATGACGCGGGAACCTTGTTTGCTGCCACAACTTCCTTTGTTTTCTTTTCTCTGATAGTAAATCCACAATTTCTTTAGGATGGATAAATCCCTTATATTTGCGTTTTAGCTGAGGTGTATTGCTCCACGCACATTGTTGAATATTAATAATAAATTTGTTTACTTCTGAGTCAAGCTGATCTTGCGATTTTATCGGAGTTTTAAGGTCGATAATATTATCTAGATCAAGAGCAAAACTGTCCCAATCTGTGGACTTATTAACCAAGGTTAAGTGGCTTTCTTTTAATAGGATTTTTTGACTTAGCATTAGTATAATCGGAGAATGGTCAGAGTTCATAGTAAAACTTTCCTCCAAACTGATGTAATTGGTGGATATATTTTTGCAGATGAAAAAATCTATAAGATCCGGTATTTTCTGGTGGTCAGTGGGCCAGTATGTAGGTTTGCCTGTACTCATTACTTCACAATGTGTTTCTTTAACTGCACTTAAGAGCTGTCTTCCTTTAGTTGTAGTAAGTCTTGAACCCCAATGCGTATGCTTAGCATTAAAATCGCCGCCTAGAATAAATCGCTGGCCTAATAATTCAAAAAGATGTAAGTATCGCTCTTTTCTTATCATGTGCCTAGGAGGCGAGTATATGGCTGCAATGGACACTTGACAAAACTTAGTTTTAACAGATACTGCCACTGCTTGAATGTCTTCTTCTTCATATTTACACTGCACGTAGTGACTAATGTTTTCTTTAATTATAACCGCACTACCCCCCCTGGCAGAGTTGCTAGGGTGGAGGGAATTATATATCATGTATCCTCTAAATTTGATAAAAGATTGCTTTGTGAAATGCGTTTCGGAGATTAAACACACGTCTATATTTTCTGTATCTAGGACCGCCTGCAACTCATGCTGATGTTTGAGGAGTCCATTGGAGTTCCACGCCATTATTTTGAGTGTGTTATTCATTTTTGATTATTCAAGACAGCTGTTTTAGTGCTGGATTCTAGCTTCTCTAATCTCTTATCAAATGAGGTAATGCACTTCAAGATCTGGTTAATCTTATCCTCTAAGTTCAGAGGTTGAGATCCTTGTTTTGCAGCTTGTGCGTAAGTACCAATGTTGGTTACTTGCATGGCTGGTTGTTTTGCAGTTGACTGGACACTTGCTTTCTGCGCCTGTTTACCAGGGTGTGTTATAGGAGGAAACTGTTGGGTATTAGGCACCGTAGGTTTCTTTTTTAAAACTTTATTTTTCATAATTTGCATCTGTTTGGCTACTTCACACCCTCTATAATTGGCAGGGTGAGGTAGGCCGCAGTGGATACATTTTGGTTTCTCTTGCGGAGATTTGGTACAATTGGCTGTAAGATGCTTGCCAGTGCATTTCACACACCTTGGCTCTTTTTGACAATATTTATGTGTATGCCCATAAGCTTGGCATCTCTTGCATTGGGGAATGAGTGCTGGATTTTTGAGTGGATGTATTTCAATTTTACACCCTAATATGTACTTAATGCCGTAGATTTTGTTGACATCTTCATCGTTATAAAATGATAAAACGAACATGTTGAGTGGTTCTTTGGTCTTCCAGCTCAATTTACTATCTACCTTTTCTATTTTTAGGCCTTGGGTTGTTAAATCTTCCTTAATTCGATCTGGTTGGCAAGAAGAGTGCAGTTTCTTTACCACAACTCTAATTGGTCTAGCCTGCTTGTTTTCGTATGAATGCCAGTGGTAGTCTTTTTCAGACAAGAACCTAGCAATTACTCTATATGAGTCTTCTGATTTGGCGTTAACCTTCACACAATCCCCATTCATCATTTTTGCTGTAAATGATTCCGCTGGTTGGCTTTCAATTAACGAATCGTAGAACGTTTGATAGTTCTTGATTCCGTCTATTATGATTGGCGGTGGTAAGGGCACTTTTTTGACCGAAGTCACTTTCTCATTTTTTTGTTGATTGTCTTGTTGGGCGCTTCCGGGTTGTTGTTTTGGAGAGAGGGAGGTGTTAAGCTTCCTTTTCTTCCTGCTCTTGGCCCTAATCCACTCAGTCTCTTTAGCAAGGTCATCCTCGTCTGTACAGTATTCCACGTCGTTTTTTGTAGTCTGAGCAGGTTCTGTAGTCCCTTTTGTTTCTTTGATGCAGTTCAATTCTCCTTGAAGTGTCTGAACTTGTTCCTGCAGGGCATCAATTTGTACATTCAATTTACGTACCATGACTTGCAGGTTTTCTCTATCTGTTTTCTCTTGGAGATAACAGTCATATAACTGCCTTTCTAGGTCAGTTTTAATAGTAATAGACTTTTTTGTAGCCATTATTAAGTTGTAGGGCGAGTTTAACACCTATACAATAAGTTATTGTAAACACTTCATGATTTCCGCACTTGTAACTAGGTCATGACACTGACCCCGATATATTGACGTAGGTACACCGCGACGCGACGTTGTTGTGATCCGTCAGCAGAAAACTCTCGCGAAAGAGCTCGCGCGCGCGATCGTACGTCCGTGCACTATACTAGGTAGACAACAACTCAAAAAATGGTCCACAAATTATGAATTGCTTTAATAAAGTCTAATGTCAAATAGCAGCTGTCAAACAGATGAATTGCGGGATGTAAGAATTGTACGCAGATCATAATATGATTCTGCCAAAGCGTCCATTTTAGCCCCCCAGAAGCAAGTGCAAAGTAAACCTGTCTCAGACTGTTTGCTAAGTCTTATCTTAGAATATTTATCATGTTCTTAGCTAGTAAATTTTCGCGAATTGAACAAATAATTGCAAGTTCAACGTAACATAACACCACGCCTGTAATCCCCGAAGGGTTAAGCAGAGATATACCTATAGTACACCCACATTTTGCCAGTTATGTATTAAAAAAATTGTATAGGAAGCGAGCCTATTGCCATCAACCGGACACAGATAGAGAAATTCCAGATAGCAAAACCCAATAACACTGCCTGAACTGGGATTTGAACCCAAGGCCTGCAGTCTCGCTATCTATGCCGAGACTGCAGCCCAAGGACCTCATGCTGGTCAGTAGCGAGTGCGACCACTAAACCAACGAGGCTGTCAACAGGCAGAAGTCAGTCCGGGAAGTTTCAACATAATTATCATATTAAAACCAGTAGAAGAGTTTAACAGCAATAATTAACTTAAAATACATGACAACTACTTATCACCTGCATATTTACATAGTTGTATTATCACTTCGGAAACCAGGTGTGATAACATAAAAAAAAACTGTTACCGTGCAGCAAAGAAAATGCACATTCATTGTAGCTTCAGGGTCAAATAATTTCATGAAAACATCAGAAGCTACGTAGAGGTAGATTTTATTATGTTACAACTATCGGAACAAATTGCCTCAATGAATATACAATTAGGTAGGTACTGGAATAGTATGATCTGTAATTTTACGTTTCGAGTTTTCGACTGGTTTAGCCCACGTACGCACGGGCGCTTTTTTATGTCGATGTTTTTACTGTACTCTGGATTTTCAACACTCAGCTTAGCACTGAGAGTTGAAAATCGAATGTGTCAATGAAATGTGGTCTTTTGGATTCTCAACGCTCGCCTCGACGCACAGAGGGCTGAAGTTCGGCTTTGATACACATTTTCATTTGTTTTTTAAGTGGTTATTTTTTTGTTGGATGTGCTTGAGACGAATACGATAAAAATATTTAAAAAAAAAATAGAATATCAGCGTAAACAGCTAATAGAATAAGAAAGGAAAATAGTATGGAGTGGACATTCAAATCGGTGATAACTCAGCCATTTCGCTACTTTCCTCGTAGGTGATTTTGGGGGTTTTTGGAGTACAACGCGGAGTTAGCACAGGACGCTGCAAACTTGGTTTTATACTATTGGTATTTGTCTTAACATAATATCACGCCTGTAATTCCCGAGAGGTTAGGTAGAGGTGTACCTATAGTACACTCACATTTCGCCAATTATGTTTAAGTCCAACACCATTCCAAAAAAAAACGGTCTAGAGCGAGTCGGACTCGCGCACCGAGGGTTCTGTACGTATATAATATGATTTTGATGATTTCTGAAAAACTGTGCTATTTACAGACATCGTTTTATTTTTCCTGTAATCTTTACATACATTTCTATCACATAGAATAATTTCAGATTTTTATCTATGGAAACTTCGGAGATAAGGAGGGGGAACGGTATTTTTTTTTACATTTTTCTTCAAAAGTCGGAAACTATGCAGCCTATAAAAAAAAATGTTTGAGAATGTGCAACCAGTGTTCTTTCATATGATACCCCACATGCCCTAGTCTAGCCCCACTTCAAATTTTTAATACCCCCTTTCAGTCCCTTTTGCAAAAACATATATTTTTTTAAATTTCTTTCTTGTTTGCAAAATAGTTGGGCAAACGTCATCTAAAACTATTCTAAATTTCAAGTTGATAGCATTGTGTGATTGTAGCAGGTGTGACAGACAGACAGACTTAGTCTTACCATAAGGGTTCCTTTTTACCACTAACCTAACCTAACCTAACGCGATTTGTGCCTATTGTGGTCTACTAGGAATTATTGAGTTTGTAAGTATTGATTGAAAATGGATTATCAAATACCTAAAAGGATTTTTTTTTTTTATGTTGCCCCACACTAGGAATTTCTCCTGTATTGTGGGTGCGTTTACAAACATTTAAACTCACATACACAAACGGCCAGACCCGGAACAATTACTTGTAGGTCATACAAATATTTGTTCCGTGCGGGTATCGAACCCGCGACACGCAGTGCAGCAGTCAATCGCTTAACCACTGCGCCAACCATGTCGTCAAACGTGATTTAAAGACATAAGACATAGATTAATTTACAAACAAAATAGATATACATTTGAACTTGTCATTATGAGTCAGCACTAATTTGCTGTTAATTTGACTTCAGCATAGTTGTGTTGGATTAATAAGTGTCAGTGTCAATGTGGAGTTAGTACCTCAGTCTCCTCCAAGGCCTTTCCTATATTATTTTGTTTTTGTAGCATAAATCATTTTCAAGAAAATTATAACACTTACCATCTTTAACTGACGCAGGAAATGGTGGCATTGGTTCTTTTGCATGCAGTGTTTGTGCCACAACTCTGCCTAGCCCTTCTTCAATGGTCACTATCTCGAGCCTTTCCTTCCATTCTGCCATCACATCATCAACTGCCTTCCAAGCGTCAGACATCTCTATCATGGGAAACGGAGACTCCCTCGGTCTTAATGCCACTTTAGTAATATCCACATTACTGCTATGCATACACGTGTGGTTGAACTGCATGTTATCATGAATGTAGCTCACTTCGGCCACCTCATTGTGTATCAAAGATATTGCATGCGGTAAGATTGGTTTCACTACTTCAAAACATTCAGTGACAGCTTTTTTGCTGCCAGGGAAGTTGATGATGAGAGTCTTGTCTCGGATACCAGCTACGGCGCGGGACAACTGGGCCATTGGCGTCTTCTTCAAGCTTGCCAGCGTGACTGCTGTAGTGATACCTGGCACTTCTCTCTGTATAATCGCTTTTGTTGCTTCAGGAGTAACATCTCGAGGAGTTAATCCAGTCCCTCCCGTAGTCAAAACCAGATCTAGGTTAGTTTCACAGAAGTATTTAAGCTCCCTTTCAATGATTTCTCTTTCATCAGGGATAATGATTGTGTGTAGATTAGCTTCAGGGAATAGTTCTTTGACAAATTCAGCGAGTGCTGGTCCTGACGTATCTTTTGTATTGTCTTTAAAACATGTGTCACTGATAGTGATCACTGCTACTGCTTTCACCATCTTGAAAACCTTTATAAGATATAGAAATAGTTATTTTTATGCATCCATTATGTAAGTTGTTTGCCAAAACATGTTGTAAAAAAGGTTACAATAAATTAATCAACTTTCAAATAAAGAATTCTAATTATCTTTATTGCAAGCATGCAACCAGTGAGAATTAGTGAGTTTGGCGGTGAAATAAATAAAAAAACTTAACAAGTAAAAAAAACATTTTAACGCCACTGGTTGAAATATTTTAACTGATACGCTGGTGAATGAACCAATAGACCCTATTACATCACACTGATAAGTGATGTAGTTAAAAAAACACTATTACAATAATAACAGGTCCAACAGTCCAACGCCGCCGGCCCCAATCAATCACAAACTGCTTTATTTTTAAACTGTACACAAATGTCAGCAATTTGACATTGACAGATCAGCAGGTAGGCAACCACACGGCAAAAACAAATGCGTTCATTGTGTTGTTAGTCGAATAATAACATCAAAATGTAGAGAACTTTAGATCTTCAAATCAAACCTTTGAATCAAACAACAAATAAGCTCCGAAGCATACCATTGTCCGTTTGGGGCCGGACGTAAAGAATAGCACCATCCCATTTCTTCCCGCGGGTGTCGTAAAAGGCGACTAACACTCAGTTGCAGAAACGATCTTTAAATTTTAAAGACTACATTAAACACTAATGTAGCATTAAATCATTGCACAAAACCATTTTTTATTTTATTTTAATGCTCCATTAAATTTAAGTAATGAAATGTCAAACCTAATGAAACCGGCCATTTTAAACACTTTTACGTTGCACGTAACTTCATTAGCGCCCATTAGCAGGTGGTGAACTTTAAGTTTGACATTTCAGATTTTTTAATTTTAATGGGCCGAAAAGCATTCATTAAGAGCGACATTAGTGTTTTCTACGGTACTTGAATGCATTTCTGTAATTGAAAGATGTCTTTAACCAGTCTTTCGTCATTATCTGATTCTCATTTAGTAGATTTACCTCGCCGTCGAATCCCAGACCGAGTGAATTCATTTTTAAAACATGATGGAAAAGAGTTTCGTGTAAGGTATAGAATTTCCAAGGAGGCAGTTCTTCAAATTTGTAACCTATTTGATTAAGATTTAGAACCAGTGACGCAAAGAAATAAATCCATTAATGGCCTGACACAGCTTTTAATATGTTTGAGATTTTTCGCCACTGGATCTTTCCAGCAAGTAGGTATTGGGTGATTTAATAAACATAAATAAATCAACAGTTTGTCGGAAAAAGGTTGGGTCGGGTTGTTTGTCAGTTTGTTTATACAAAAAGTATCCCGTGAGCTAGCAAAATTAAGCCACCTCTATATTAAAATGCCAGACCAGACGGAACTACGTAGAGTTGCAGGTTTTTATAAAATTGATGGATTTCCACGTGTGGCAGGAGCTTTAGACTGCACACATGTTAAAATTATTAGGTTAAGGGGGATGCGCTAAGGTAGCCCGCAAAATTCAAATTTTATTACGTTTTTTTGCAATTTGCAGGTCAGTAACACGTATGTTGATCTAATTATGATTCGCGGCCATAACCAATATGGCTTTACAAAATTATAATCATTAGAATATGAATCAGAAGTATAAAAATTGCAAAAAACGTTGGTAAATTTGAATTTCGCGGGCTACCTTAGCGCATCCCCCTTAAACCAGATTATTTAAACTACATTAAACCACAGAGTACACTGAATACACATAAATCAACTACATTTACTTTATTTTATGCTAAAATTGTGGTGTACTTGTACGTACGGATAATAACAGAACGCAAATGTTCACTCTTTTCGTTCAATATGGTAATTTGTTCCTGGCAATATTGTTTAAAGTCTTCTTTAACTAAAGTGGCATTAAAAATGTCTAATGCTATCTAAAATTTGTTTGTGCAACTTCATTAAAGTAATGAATTCATTAGCGATAATGCTGCTTTATGTAATGAAGTGTTAATGGTGAGCTTTCTGCAACTGAGTGTAAGGGACTTACTAGAGAATGGGCAGCAGCGTTCTCTATGCATTTTTAACACCACACTGCGATCGCCAACCCGCCTGCCAAGCGTGGCGATTATGGCATACCCCCCTTTAGGCCTATGTCCAGCAGTGGACGTCTTACACATTATTTATTGTCTATGTCAGTTGCCATGAAGTGATAATGTATAGCGCTCGGTGATGCATCATGGATAAAAATTGTATGTTTTTAAATCATGCAAATTGAAATGATGATGATGAAGCATAACAGAAAAAAACAATTTATAAATTAAACATAATTTTATAATAAAAAAGAACTAACAAAACAATATTCAATACCTATAAATGCAGGCTCATAATTCTAATTTCCAATAATTATTAAGGCACAATTACATTACATTAATACATTTGACCATCACGACACATACATTTTATACCTATTACGTAATTTGTTAACAGTATTCTTGTCTAGTTGGACGGCAGTGCATGTTAGTATGAGGTTCTGTAGCGGCGCGTACCGACGCAAAGCGACAGAGTTGCCGACTATAAGGAGTTTGTGTTTAGCTCGAGTCACGCTTACGGCTAAACGTCGCTGATCGTTTAGTACTTCGCCTTCCTGTAACACAAATTATTTTTATTATAATTATCTGGTAGTAACTGTTCTGAGAGAAGAACATAATATATGGGATTATGAGACAGTATTGGCTGCCTTCAACATGAGTATTCTGTTGAATTCTACTCACCACATACTTATATACTACTACTGCTTTAATGGAGTCGGTACGCACGGTTAATGGAGCTTTGGACTGATGCTGCCTAAGACAACTATGGTCGCCCACTTTCGTAGTTGGCCACATAATTTCTCCACAAATTATTGTCTATGGAAGCATCACACTTATTTGTATCACTTATTCCAAAAAATTAAGAACAATTTATTTACTAATAGGTATTACGGGCTGGTTTCCGCAACTCCACATCAATATGCGCGTATTTTGCGTACGGGTGGGAAAATCAATTATTCGATCTACCCCATTTTATTTACTAACCTTAACTTTCTTGTCGTCATTTTTTTCGGGGCGTCTAGTACAGGAGTATATGATGACGGACTTGTCCCTTCCTTGGAACTGGTCCACAGTGCTGACTTCTACTGCGAGGTGGGAGAGAGAGCGGCGCAGAAGTGACACTTGGTCTCGGTATGGGGCTATGACGCCTATGTCCGATGATTGGACGTCGCCCTGTTGGTAAAATATAACAACAAATTATTTTAGTCATTAAATAAATTATTTCATTATTTTTTTTATTGGCCGTTACTGGTTGAGAAATGGTCCAAGTCATCGTCTATGGTAGTTTATGTTCACCATTCGCTTTTTTTCAAGCAATAGTAAAATATATCAATGTATTCATTAAAATGCCCCTCCATTTCTTACGCCCCATTCCAGCAATAAAAACCGTGACAACACAGTTACCAGTATGGAAAGTTAACAAAAAAGCATCTGTTAGGCAAGATCATAGACATACAGAATGGACTGAGCGTTAGCCTCACAGAAGTGACCACTCTCTAGAAAGAGACAGAGCGACTGTGCGGCCAATACCTGTCTCTTTTCTGCAAGCCTGTAATAACGCCCAGTGTTCCAATTTGAATTAGTCACTGTATTTGTAGACTACTGTTCGAGACTAAAAGATTTTTTTTTTGTACAATTTTAATTAGATTTTTTTTTGTTGCGAACTACGTCTTGATAGCTTTATTTGATTGATTTTTAATAAATATATCGCTAACATTTCAAACATTATACTGATATTTTGTAAGCATGAATGTACATTAAAGTCGAAACATAATTGGACCAATCAGAATTCTGAAAAGAGACAACAACTGGCCGCACATTCGCTTTGTCTCTCTCGTACTTTTCAGTCTGTATTCACAGCACAACTGAATACAGAACGCTTAGTTCATTCTCTATGCTTATGGTCAAAACAACCGCAACAGTTTTCTGCACATACCCCTCCCCCCTTCCCTTTAACATCATTATTCCTACTAAAGTAAAGAATGATAAAGATATATTTATTGCTTAACTGTGTTCTTATTTTAAACATAACATTTTTAAGTCTCAACAGTTTACCTATATGCAATAGTATTAAAAGAAATTATAAATTACATACTAACATTATTTTTTCTCAAAAAACTCATGCAGATTATAAAATACATTATCAATTAACAGTTTTTTTAGTTTTGTTTCAAACATATTTCCATTTAATTGCTTAATAGCTGGTGGTAACTGATAAATCTTTACGAACCTGTTTCAAAGCGTCCACTAAAGCGATAACGACGCACGCTTCGATGGGGTTTGCGCAATAGTTCTTATTGTTAGGAACTTCGAGCCCATCCTCAACAGTTTCCACATCTAAGAACAATGCTGCGTGCTGTGGTTCGGGACTACATGCCGTTGATAACCATGGTGAGTCTGATAAGTGAGGTATTTTCTAAAAAAAAAAATTGAAATAAGGATGTTTTACGCGGAATCAGGCTGTCATTACGCAGAAAAACAAAGGTCATTAGATTATGCAGCAGTGCGTAAAATATGATAAATGATTTATTTTCTGTAAGTAGGTTTGTACAAACACTTTTACACGTCAAAGCTTTGCTTTTAGACCCCCCCCCCGCCCGAGCCTGTCGCGAGCAGACGTGTTTTTGTGACTTCCCGTACATTCTCAAAGCGTCGCCGCCCTTCGGGTGACCAATCTGACTCATTTAATGAACTCAGGAACGATCTGAAGGAAATGATCAGAGAATTGATAAGTTCCCAAAATGCACGGTTGGACCAATTAGAGACACATATAATAGAAATTAAATCTCAATACACGAAGATAGAAGAAACGAATTCTGAAATCGAGAAATCTGTAACAAGTATATCGGACCAGTTAACCTCTTTAGAACAAAAAATAACGGGCTTAGAAAATGAACGCATTATCATGGCCACAAAAATGTGTTCCCTTGAAGAGAAAATAGATTTTTTGGACCGAAACTGTATTAAAACCTGCGTTGAACTACGTAACGTACCGAAATTACCACGTGAAAATAAGAACACTATACACTATCGTACAGCATCTTTCAAAACAACTAGAAATAGACATTCAACTATCGGATATCCGAGATGTCACAAGGTTGCCATCTAAAAAGGAAAGCAAGACCGCTAACATCAGTATTGAGTTCTCTAACACCCTTCAAAAAAGTAATTTCCTGACTTCAGCAAAACACTTTAACAACAAGAATCCCGATAATAAAATTAACTCTACAAATTTGGGCCTTGATGTACCGCGCACGCCTGTATACATCACCGAGCAGCTTACTTCGCTGTCCAGAAAACTGTTTTACGTAGCACGAAATTTTGTCAAGGCAAACAACTACGCCTTTTGCTGGACATCAAATGGACGCATCATGATTAAGAAGAACGTTGATAGCCAATATATTATAGTTAAAAGTGAACAACAATTACAGCAGCTTTCATCGCGAAATAGTGAATGACTAGTCGTTCACTTCAGATGTTCATTTCTTGCTTTGTTTTCATTATTTTGTTATTATTACTTTAATTTATTTCTTACTTATAATTTGTTTGTAAATTTTAACACTGTCACACAAATACACACATATATAACTCATACTATACGTCCTTACTCAACACCCACACCGCACACTTACTACTTCATTACCAGAAACTTAAAAATAATACTCCAGCCTTACGAAAAACTTTTGCCCCTCACCTTTATTTTTAAAAATGCTTGACAATACCATCGCACTAATGGATAACATTGACCTAACTTCTGTATCAGAATCGTACTCTTGTAGTCCAGAGCAGGCACAACTTTACATCAGCCACCCACAAAATTACCTAAAAATTTTCACACAGAACATAAGATCAATAAACCGTAATTTTTTAAGCCTACAAACGATTATTCATAGAATTCCTATAGATTGTGACATTATAGTTTTAACAGAATGCTGGCTATCGTGTTCTAGTAACACAAACATCCCCCATTTAGATAACTATACAATGTATCGTACCACGGAACATTTAAACCAGAGCGATGGTGTCGTGGTTTATGTCAAAACTGACCTCAACTGTAATTGCACAGAATTATCTTTGAATAATTGCGCCACCGGGTTGGTGTTGGAGGTGGAATTAGATATAGCCATACTTTGCATCTATAGATCACCGTCAAATACAAACACTAACACATTTACTTCTACTCTTAATGACCTATTACCCACTTTCTCAAAATTTAAATCAGTTGTTCTTACTGGCGACATTAATCTAGATATAAAACCAAATTCTCTTGACTTGCGCTCTCAAGAATACCTCAATATTTTAGCCTTTCACGGTTTCCTTCCCGCTCATACCTTACCTACCAGAGGTCCCAACTGCCTTGATCATATCATATTAAAAACCAAATTATCAACGATCTCACTTGTTTTCAATACCACAACAACTGACCACTACTCATCGCTACTGGGGATGTATGTTAAAAAAACTAAACTCAATGCTGTCGCTACCTTTACAAAGGTAGACTTTGTTAAACTTAACAAAGCAATGGAAGAAATGGACCTGACGCCCATCTACTCCATAACTGATGCTAATATTGCTACAGACGCTCTGGTAAATGTTCTGAGTGGAGCTATTTCCGAGAGCACTACGGTATCTAAATCACCAGCTAGGAAAAAAATTATAAAACCATGGATCACGCCTGGGCTGCTACGTTGTATGAAACACAGGGATTCGCTACACAAAAAAGCTAAATTATCGCCTGGTAATACTGCTCTCGAAACTAGCTACAAAAGATACAGAAACTTTTGTAATAAAATTTTAAAGAAAATTAAAAGACAGTTTGATAGTGAAGAGCTCAATAAGGCTGGTAATAATCCAAAAGTTCTCTGGGAAACTATAAAAAGAATCACAAACACTCTAAAAACACGAAATTCATCCTCACACCTACTAGCACACGACACACCTACTCAATCCTGTAACATAGTAAATAGTTTTTATGTGGAAATAGGTAAGAACCTCGCTGACAAAATTACAAACACCCGCGCCCTGCCACATCCAACCATACCACATAGCACTAATTCGCTATCATCATTCGTTCTAGATGAAACAGACCCGGTCGAGATTATATCTGTGATTAACTCTCTCAGGACTAATGCAGCCACCGGATGTGATGGCATCTCACCTACGATATTAAAAAGATATTCACCCACATTAGCACCTGTACTAAATTACATCTTTAACCTCTGTTTCCAGACTGCGACTTTTCCAACTTCATTCAAAAAGGCGATCATACATCCAATCTTCAAGGGTGGGGACAAAAAGTCCGTAAATAATTACCGACCCATCGCGGTTCTTACTACCTTATCGAAGGTTCTCGAGCGACTAATCAACAAGAGACTAGTACACTACCTTGAAAAATTTAACTTAATCTCTCCCCAGCAATTCGGTTTTAGAAAGAACAAAAGTACTACTGATGCGGTACAGGAGTTAACGGGGTATATTGTGAATAAACTTAACTCCCACAAAAAAGTTCTCACCATATTTCTTGATTTGGCTAAAGCCTTTGATACCATTCCGACTTCGACACTTCTAAATAAACTCGAAAAATTAGGTATCAGGGGCCTACAGTTACAGTTCTTTCACAGTTATCTTACAAATCGGACACAGTCGGTCAAAATAGGTGATCACACAAATGATAATATTCCAATTTGTTACGGTGTGCCACAAGGCAGTATCCTTGGGCCGACTTTGTTTCTTGCTTTTATTAATGACCTTTGTAATTTACACATCACTAATGCTAACATTGTGTCATTCGCAGATGATACTGCACTTACTTTTTCAGCCAACTCGTGGTCAGAGCTTCAGACCTCAGCACAAAATGGCTTCAATTCTGCAAATGAATGGCTACTTTCTCACACTCTCACATTAAATACATCAAAGACAAAGTTTATAACCTTTTCTACTTCACCTAAGTCACAGCCCGAAATTCCAATTCTCATAAAAGCTCACTCCTGCCGCACACATTACCAGGAAGGTCTACCCTGTCAGTGTCCTCTTATTACACGAGTTGACAATATAAAATATCTGGGCATAACATTAGATCAATTTCTTAACTTCAAAACTCACATCAATCTTCTTACAAGCAGGGTTAGAAAACTCATTTATGTTTTTAAAAATCTAAGACACGTCGCCGCGTCAGCTGTAATACGTACTGTCTACTATGCTTTATGCCAATCTATTGTGACGTATGGTATTGCATGTTGGGGCGGCGCCGCTAAGACGACAGTGAAACAGCTAGAAACGGCCCACAGAGCAATATTGAAGGTAGCCACGTTTAAACCGATTATGTACCCAACAACAACCCTCTACAAAGATTGGAATGTCCTTAACGTTAGACAACACTTTGTCTTGCAGACCATTCTTCTACAACACCGACTAACGCCTTTAATTACAGTCACGAAACGTCGGAAAGATATGGTCTGCACTATCCCAGCACCGTACTATAGATTCACGAAACGATTCTTTTTTTACCTTGGTCCATATTTGTACAACAAGATAAACGCAAACTTACAGATTTATAGCCTACCATATTCCAAATGCAAAACTGCCGTCCGTTCGTTTCTGCTTTTGAAAACCTATGATGAGACTGAGGATCTCTTAAAATCACTCTCATAACTTCTTGGCTCAACATAACCGTTTAATAGCCCAATAGTAATTTCTCCAACACATACACACATACCCACACCCCCACGCGCTTATAAACCCGCACTTACGAACACCAAACACTCACACACGCAGTACACAAACAACAAACACTCACACATACATCACGTCTCACTTAAAACATTCTCTTTTTTACTATGATTTTATACTTATTTTTTTTATAACCATATTTTTTCTTTTTTTTTTTCGTATTTGTAACCAATTACAGTATTAAATTAATTCGTATTATTCTAGTTAACAAGATTGATAATAATGTATGTAATGTAACTAATGACTTGATTTAGGAGTCAACATGTAGCATTCTTTTTAAGATTTTTATCGAGGGAGGCAAACTGTCTCTCCTTAACACAGGTTGCTTTGCTACCTAGCTAGGAGAACAGTAGTTCACCCCTACAGATATTTGTTAGTTTTACTACTACGCTTACTTAATTATTAAGCTCTATTATGTACGTACTACAAATACCTTTTATTCAATAAATAAATATTTGATTTGATTTGATTTTATGCTTTTACTTATAATATAATAAATATTTTAATTATAATAGATATTTGCACACCTGTTAAGGTAGGATATGGTTTAAAAAACTTTTGTTACATGTATTACCTCACGTATTACCCTTATTCAAGCAAATAAATAATTTGAATAGATAATAAAGATAAATACGCCAAGTATATACTTCTTATTCTTGGTCAACGTTCATACACGCGTGCTAGTTATGACAAGATCACCTGATTTTATAAAGGATATCTCCATAAAGATGAATATTGAACTTCTAAGTTGAGACAAACTAATAGAGCGGCAAAAATACTACTCGTAACACTAAATATTATAAAACAGAACCCAAATTTTAAATGTTTATTTATTTAAACTTCTCGCATACAAAAAGGTACAAAGGCTGACTTAATGCAGTCAACCAAGGATGGTGAAGAAATAAGATGGCGGGCGCTCTGATTGAGAGAAAATAATAATATTAAAAACTATTAAAATATAACAATTAATTACGCCGGGAGGGGACGCCCTAGAAGGACATATAGTGACCAAATTGGTGATGTTCTTCAGAAAGGTCAGATGCGTAGTACTCGCAACCGACGTGCGTGTATGTCTAGATGTATGAACGTAGGCGAAGCAAAAGTAGTATGTAAGGAGCGTAGCAAGTGGCGTTCTATAGTTTCTGCCTACCCCCATGGGAAGAAGGCGTGAGTTTATGTATGTATGTAATTATAAATAAAATAGGTGCACAAGTACATAAATAGGTTATAAACGTATAATACACATCCATCATCATTCATCATCATTTCTGCCGAAAGTAGTCCACTGCTGGACATAGGCCTCCCCCAAAAGGGAGGGGTTGCCATAATCGCCACGCTTGGCAGGCCGGTTGGCGATCGCAGTATGGTGTTAAAATGCATAGAGAACGCTGCTGCCCATTCTCTAGTAAGTCCCTTAGGGCGGGGGCACACGATGCGTTGCGGCGGCGGTGCGGCGCCGGAGCGGTGTCGCTGCGTCGTCTTACATAGAAATATCTGTGGCATGTCACACGATGCGCTCCGGCGCCGCACCGGACTTGCAACCACCGAGACGAAGCGGGGGGGTGATTGCGTTGCGACGTCGGAGCGGCACCGTTCAGTTGTTTATGCGTCACAAGGAAGGATACACGCTCGCTCGTTTCGATTTATTTTCTCCAACATCCAACGATGCTACGGCGCCGTTGCGACATAACAACGTTGCGGCGCCGCACCGCTTGTGTGCCCGCTGATAGGGTGAAATCTTTGCGGTGCGGCGCCGCAACGCATCGTGTGCCCCCGCTCTAAGTCGCCTTTTACGACAACCACGGGAAGAAATAGGGCGGTGCTATTCTTTACGTCCGACACCACACGGAACCAATACACATCCATACATATAAACAAACATATAAAAAATAAATATTTGATCTTTACTAACCAGTACATCTATATCCAACCTCGCTAGCGCTATGTTCTGGTCGGCACACTTGAGCCGACCGTTGTAAGCCACCTGGTTGGCGATGTCGGCCAGAGCTTGGTTCATACGGTACTGCAGCTGTAGAGTACAGGTCGCTTGTTCGCACATCAGTCGGTGGAATAAACTTTCTTCCATGCCTAGGCGTCTGGAATGGGAATGAAAGATCCGCGGCTGTAGCCCGCGACATTAAAATTTTCAATCATCATAGAATCATATTTTGATCAAGAGACTACCTGACACTGACCGAAAAATGCAAAAAACGTATGAAAATTTTAATGTTCTTAGGGAACAAATCTCTTATGGGAAAGTTCTTAGGGAACAAATCTAACGAGATGTAGTAATGATTATAATTCTGTAAATACATATTTGTGGGTCACGAATCATATTTTGCTCAAGATACAACCTGACACTGATGCAGAAGATGTTATGTTTATTTTTTATTATTTTTTTACTCAGTTAGTTTTCATCATTGATTGGCAGTTTGAGTAATTTATGCGGCCTACCCAAATGTCCTTTCTTTGGTATTGTTCGTTGAATCGTTGAGCTCCTTAAGTTCTGAGTTCAGCTGCACGACTACTGACAAATGCGTGCACTGACTGGACAGGTCCCCTCAATCTGTGTGATTCTTTCATCAAAAGATCATTTCAGGCACCAATCTACATGGTCTTCACATGATCTGACTAAGATTATGTCTGGACTTTAAAAGAGACTGTGACCTCTGAGTTTATTTCGGCCTTTTTTCTCAAGAGTAGTCAGATACGAAACGCCGACCTCATCTAGTTTTTTTTTTTTAAATGTGATTGACGTGTAAAAGTGTTTGTACAAACCTAGTTACAGAAAATAAATATGTATGGTTTATCAAGAAGAGGCACTTTTGAACATCAAAATTTACAAAAAACAAAAATTGATTCTAGTCGCCCCTTCCAAAATGTAGTTTCGTATGGAGAAGAATAGGCAAGAAACTCCATCGTTACTCTTTTAAAAAGGCACGCTCTTCACCACTTCCTAGTGTATTAGCTGGGAAGAAGTGGCGCAACAAACTGCCCCTAAATTAAGAAAACATGGATGTAGAATACAAATTCAACATGAGTTTACCTTGCTGCTCGACTCCTGACTACGGGCGGCAACTGTTCGGGGTCTCCCACTAAAACGAACTTCTTCGCCGCGAATAACGGACGTAATACAGTGCTCTGTAACACCTGCAATATAAGCAATTTATACGCTTTAGAATTATAGACCCTAAACTCCTCCTATGACTTTATTGTTAATCAAATTTAAATGATTGAACTACAAAAAGAAAATTGCATTGCTAAATTGCAACTTAACCGGTCCGACCCTACTGGCACCTAAAAGGTGCCGGAAGTAGTTTCCCGAAAAAACGCTCACCCTTAACGGAAAGTGCCGTTGACAGCTGTCAGTTGACGAAACTAACAGTTGGCAGTTGACGTAATTAAATGCTGTCCACTCGTATCGATAGATGATATCGATGATGTGATTTAAAAATATGAAATAGGTTTTTCAGGTTTGCGAACCTTTCGATCGATGTGTCTTGATTAGTGAAACCCCTTAATGAAACCCCCAAAAAGTTTTATTTTTGCTCTATCTCGCTTCCTTCACAAGATATAGCGGTTTTTGTGTTTTTTTTGAGGAATCTTGGCACAAATTTTTTATTTTGAAATTGAAACATCGTTTTATTATCCGGTTTAATAGGCCAGGGTCTGAGTGGTGTATGGGAATAATAATAATTTCTTTATTTGTATAGACTGCAGGTATTACAATAATGGTGTTAGTTTTAGATATATTTCCATTACATTCTGCCTGTTGGTATACAAAAATTTGTTAACTTACAGATAATTTAAAAAACTAGGTACCTACTTATATTCAAAATGAGATCATTGAGCAGCTAAGTCTAATATTATTTACATAATAAATGAGATAAGGTGAATCAAATATTACAATTCATCATTTATAAAATCGGTAACAGAGTAATAACATTTCTCTGTCAGCAACGACGACAGGAGTTTCTTGAATTGTTTTAAGGGCTGATCCTTAATACAATTTGGCAATTTGTTAATTAGAATTGGAACGTCCATTAATCACGTCAGGCTCGAAATAGGGGGAGGGGGTTCGGAAATAATCATGAAATATCACAAGGGGCGAGTGGTTTAGTGAGATATCTCGTGTATTTATTTTTCGTTGACCGCGCGGTTTCTAAACCGTAAAGCGGCACGTGACCTTGACTCGCCGACTTTAAATACAAGTATAAATTGGAATATACCTGTATTTAAAGATTAATAGAATATTCTGAACACTTTTAAGATAGTTTGTTCCATCAAATACACGTGATTATGGGTAGGGAGGGGATTTAGTCTAAAACCTCACCACGTATCACCATGGGGGAGGGCGAAGTTAAAAAGTTGCTAGAAAATATCACGTGATTAATGGATAACCCCAAAAGAAAAGTTCAGTTTTACCTGTGTAGCTTCATCGACTATGCAGAGATCGAAAGTAATTCGGGAAAGCATTGCGTGCGTGCCTCCCAAACATGTCACTCCTACAACATCCTGCGAATATAACTTGTCTTAATCTGAAATATTTCTTAAAGTACCACCGCGAACGTTCCTGGTCGACCACTTTTCGCCCTTATGCCCATAGTAATAAGGTTGAAAAGTGGTTGACCGGGAACTTGGTGCGTACTTGGGACGCAGTGGTACCTAAAAGTTATTTTTTAGAAGCAATACACTTTATAATAAAAAGTAAGTAATCTTCAACCTGGCATTATTACTATTAACCTGATTTTTTTACCAGCATCATAATCAGCCTATATTGTTCTCACTGCTGGGACACAGGACTCCTCTCTTCGAGAGGGAGTCGGCTGTAATCTACAACGCGGGCCCAGTGCGGATTGGGAGATAAAAAAAAAAAAATGAAAAACAAACAAAATCATAAACATTATAAATTATAAAGTTACCATAGACTCATAGAGTGCAGCGAGTTTCTCAGGCGTGTCACAGTCCTTGGTCAGTGTTTGTTCGCTTCGCTTCTGCAGCGCGGGAGCAACGCGCGCAAAAGCGCCCAGTCGCAATATACGCAACGATTCTGGTAACCTGACGAATTAATGTAACTATGATCGTTGAATAAAACGTATTTATTCTTAGGGCCGAGACACACCGGGATGGCAGCGGCCGGCCAAGGCGACGCCCGCGGGCTGAACCGACAAGACGCGCGTGGCGCGCAGCCGTTCGCGTCACCGCGGGCGGCCTCATTGACGAGTTGACACCATTTGGAGCATTTTGAGCTTGTTTTTAAAAAGGTTTTAACTATTGAAGCTATTTTATTTCCCAAATTTTAAAAGTATTCTGCAACCTCAAAAGTGTAAATTTTTAGGGTTCCGTACCAAAATGGTAAAAAGGAACCCTTATGGTAAGACTAAGTCTGTCTGTCTGTCTGTCTGTCAGTCTGTCACACCTGGATATCTCAAGAACTACTAATGCTATCAACTTGAAATTTAGAATAGTTTTAGATAACGTTTGCCCAACTATTTTGGAAGCAAGAAAGAAATTTAAAAAAATATATCTTTTTTGCAAAAGGGACTGAAAGGGGGTCTTAAAAATTTGAAGTAGGGCTACTAGGGCATGTGGGGTATCATATGAAGGAGCGCTGTTTGCACATTCTCAAACATTCATTTTTCGATAGCGCATCGCAGCATAGTTTCCGACTTTTGATGTAAAATGTAAAAAAAAATACCGTTCCCTTATCTCCGAAGTTTGCAGAGATAAAAATCTGAAATTATTCTATATGATAGAAGCTTATGTAAAGATTACAGGAAAAATAAAACGATGTCTCTAAATAGCAGTTTTTCAGAAATCATCAACATCATATATTCGTACGGAACCCTCGGTGCGCGAGTCCGACTCGCTCTTGACCGGTTTTTTTTTTTTAATAACACCGTTGCTTAGGTCTTGGTTTATTAGATTATAGATGCACATCAGATATAGATCCACATAAAATAAAAATAAATATTTGGCAATTAAATAAAATCATCAAATAAAAAAAACATACTTCGTCTAAGACAAGTATGGCTCAAAATGGTGCCAACTATCAACCCCTTAAGGCTTTGCACCTAGCTTCCAAACACCCTGTAAAATAATAATAATTTATGAAGTAGTTGCTTATTGTACTTACAGGTACCCAACACGTACGGTAAGTTCAAATGGAAGCCGATGGGAAAATAAAAGTGAATTAATCAAATAAAAGATTTCAATATTACCAAAAGTTATCCAGAAACTCCTTTATGACAATGATTAAAGTAGGTGACAAGTAGAAACATTTGCTTACCTGCTAAGAACTGTGTCGACGGCGGAATGCGTGTGCGCAGTGACGAGGACGCGTTGCTTCAAACCTACCAGCATCTGAATGAGCACGCTTATCGTCTGCGTTTTACCTGTAAAAACGTGTCACGTGTCAATACCGACAGCTTCATGCATCTTATTGTAGGGAGAATGGATATGGATTGCTCCTTCATGGAGCGTTGGACAAAACTACATGTACGAGTAGTTCGGTCCTGATCCAATGTTTCCATTGTTGTGTGTCTATTTCTTGTAATCTTATTATATTATTTAAAAATAAAACGAATGTGCTTTAGACCACACGACTGAAGTAATGCTTACAAATAGTAATACTAATTATATTACTTACAACAATAGGCCTGCACTGTGTCTTACATACACGAAACGCAACTGGCTATGAGAGAAAGAGAGAAAGAAAATGTGTCGTCTCTTGCCCCTACATTAATATACGAAACGTAACTCTCTCTCTTTCTATCTTCACTAACTTATACCTCCCTCTCAACTTCCGTTCGCTCGCTTCCGTAACGCTCTCGTCACGCATTCACCAGCTTACTCCCCAAGTCAAGCGTGCGTAAAGAAGTTTTACTTCATAAAAAAAACATGTATGGATGATTATAATTACTACTAACGATTATAATGTATCTGAAAGAAATGAATTGAATACCGTATTTTATTTATTTAGGCAAACAACAGCGATACGTTAATATGTTACAGAGTATAAAAAAAGATAGAAAGAAAATACGTTCACATAACATATTTATACATGGTTATTTTTAAAACGTCAATAACCTCGTAAGGGGACATTGTACTCTTCATTATGAACAACTTTTACTATGGGACCAAAACTAAAATCGCGAAAAAAAACCAGCTGTTTCCTACATTTATGTTCGAATAATTCGTTAAAATGTAGGGAACAGCTGATTATTTTTCGCGATTTCAAGTTTGGTCCCATATTAAAAGTTGTTCATAATGATGAGTACAATGACCCCTTAAGAGGTTATTGACGTTTTAAAAATAACTCTGTATATATCAGCCTATAATGCTCCCAATGCTGGGACACAGGCCTCCTCTCTTCGAGAAGTGGGCTATAATATACCACGCGGGCCCAGTGCGGGTTGGTAGACGTCACATATCTTCGAATTTTTGGTTCTAGGACATGCCGGTTTCCTCACTATGTTTTCCTTCACCGTTTTGATAGCAGTGGTGATGGAATTATGTACACAAAGTAAAGCGCCTGCCTGGGGTCGAACCAGGGACCATTTTGGTTACCCATTGAAAGGGTTTTGATAGGATTTTTCTAAGCGGTTAAACAAAAACCCATACCATATGGGTAACCCTTATGAACGGCTTAAATAAAACTTTGGTAACCCGTTGAAAGGGTTTTCGATAAGAACCCATATGGTGTGGGTAACCCTTTTGAACGGCTTACTTTAAGCCATACAAAATTATCCACACCGTATTGGTTTTTGATTAACTACTTAGAAAAACCCTATTGAAAACCCTTTCCATTGAAAGGGCTTTCGATAGGGTTTTTATATAATGGTAACCCAAACGGTCCCTTGGTAGAATAGATAGAATTGGTCATGCTACGCGTGCTGGGCGGATATCGAAATAACATATTATTATGATTTTTTCATGTTACTGGGTTTCAAGTAGTTAAAGAACCCATTGAATGGGTTATCATGTAACCCTTTCACTGGGTTTCAAGTATAAAACCCATTCAATGGGTTATCATGTAACCCTTTCAATGGGTTTCTAGTATAAAACCCTTTCAATGGGTTACATCATGATAAAGGTAACCCATTGAATACTCGTAGGTTACCCCTTCGAAAGGCTTAACTCTTAACCGGGGTTGTACGGTCACTGGGTCGAACACACGACCTAAAACTCTTAAGTCAGGCCCTTTACCACTGGGCCACCATGGGTCTCAAAAATTAATTTGACTTTGTATATTTACCAGTGCCCGGCAGTCCACACATTAGCGCGTAGTCCTTAGCCGCCAGAGACTTGAGCACGGCGCGCTGTTGTTGTATGTTGAGGGATTTCATTAAACGAGTACCGAGCCGGCCCACGTCGCGAGGTAGCTTGGGTTCAAATTGAGGGGATTCTTTGTCTATTATTAACCTATAAAAGGACTTTGGGTTAAAGAGTATTGCGACAAAGGCTTGCTGCTCTTTTGAAACTAAGGGATGCCAAACACTTGTTCGGGTCGCCATGATTCGACACAGACATTCGACCGAGCAGCAACATCAAATTCATAAGCTGTTTAAAAATGAACCCGACAAACTTTAAGGAGTGCTTTAAGCTCTTTTCAGACTACGCTATAATATAATAGCATATAGTTCATAGCACAACAATATCGCGCACCATACATTATTATGGACACGTTCACACTTCACTGTACGATATATTATTGGCTTACTATACGCTATAAAATTGAGCATGCGCTGAGTTCATGCTGTGCTATATCGTGCGCCGCCCTCTTCCTCCTCCCTCACCCCCGGCCATCCGGCAAGGGAAAGCTTGTCATATACTATAAATGCTTGCGATTATATCGCGTAATGTGAACGCCATGCTATACAGTATAGCATTAGGTCGTCATTTGCTATACTATATATCACAATAGTATAGCGTAGTCTGAAAAGAGCATGTAACCAACTTCGATACTAATCAGGGACCATTTTGGTTACCCATTGAAAGGATTTTCGATAGCGTTTTTATAAGCGGTTAAACAAAAACCCATACGAAAAAAAAAATGGTGGTGGTTCTAAAATGGTAACCAAAATGGTCCCTGGGTAGAATAGAGATAGAAAAGTCATGCTACGCGTGCTGGGCGGTTATCGAAATAACATAAAACTATGATTTTTTCATGTTACTCGGTTTCAAGTAGGTATAGAACCCATTGAATGGGTTATCATGTAACCCTTTCAATGGGTTTCTAGTATAAAACTCTTTCAATGGGTTACATCATGATAAAGTTAACCCATTGAATGGGTTACCCGTTCGAAAGGCTTAACTCTTAACCGGGGTTGTACGGTCCCTGATACTAATAGACAATTCTATGAATCCATTCGGTCAGATGAGGTACTTACTTCCGAAGTCTGTCGGATCTGTCGCTGTCCTCCATTAGCACTCCCAAGTTGGTAAGATTCTGAACAGTGGTCGCATAAGACTCGTACGTGTCGATGTGATAAACAGTGTCTTTGTTCAAACGACTACCCACATCCCTGGAAGAATATTAGGAAAGGTTTAAGAAATGTAATTACCTTTTTTTTAACAACATAACATCACGCCAGTAATCCCCGAAGGGTTAGCCAGAGGTGTACCTATAGGACACATTTCGACAGTTATGATTAAGTCCCATGTAATAAGGGGCGAGCCTATTGCCATCAACAGGGCACAAATTCAGGCTCCGGGCTGCTACTGAGAAATTCCTAATGGAAAATCCCAATAACACTTTGCCCGACCTGGGAATCGAACCCAGGACCTCATGCTCAGTCGCGCTTGCGACCACTAGACCAACGAGGCAGTACCCAACACCAGATAGTGTTAAAGAAAACCTCTGTGAAAGCCGGAAATATGTTCAAACAAACAGTAGAGTACAATGATAGAAGTAAAGTAAATCCATCACATTTCCCTTGGAAGTGTTTATTTAAAAGAATCATCTTACCTTTCTAGCAATATCTGTATCTCTTTAGAATTCGATACGGTCACAACTCCTGCTGCGATCCACGGTCGATTCTCTATGCTGACTATTGAAAATTCACCCTCTTGTGGGCCTTTAGTAAACTTCATATCGACATGATTACCTAAAAATGATTATAAAACAACTTAAGTTAATCATTATAGTTATTTGAAACAATATTTTTAACCTGCCAAGAGATGGCGAGCCAATTAAGAGCTCCGTTTGATTCCGAAACTTACGTTTAAACTAGCAAAAATCACTATCTAAAAATTCGGTAACATAATAATACTTCAAGTTTACCTTTGCCCTCAGTTTTTCGATGAAACATGTGCAAGTATCTGTCCTCCAAATATGTTACTGCTGTTAATTTTAAGTAAGGTGCGCATGTTCCGCGTTTTTCTCTGAAATAAATGAAATTTCTCCAAATGATTTTAAACCTTAAAATGTCTATGGTTAAGTTCAAATCGAATGAGAAAATTTGAGTTAGCTTGATGTGCTGGCGGCCTTTGCTTAACTATGGCTGACTACGGCGTTAGAAAAAAAAAAAACGACCGTCAAAAATAAGCCAAAGTCAAAAATGTGACTTTAAGTCGGGTAAGGATTCAAAATTAAAAAAGGAAACTATGGAATTTATAAAACGGCGGAACACTCGGCCGTTATTTCAGAGTAGACCCCCTTAATCGAGCACAACTATAAATAAAACACACAGGAAATTATATTAAATAGTACAGACTACAGCCAACTACGAGTATACATGAAAATGAAAACATATTTTTGTTTTTTTGGAGTACCAGTGTTGTTACTAGAAATATTATATGAGTTGAGAAAATCTATGTTATTTTTAATTTTATCGGGTTTAGTTATCGATACCACAGAATTAGAGTAGGCTAATACCACAAGCCGTCCCACCAAGCTTGCCCCGAAGTTTGTGCTGTGCACAACCTTCCGGCATTATTGCATGTCAAATGAAAAAATGTCAACGCACGTCCATGCCTGACGAAGCTGTCAGACGCGCTTAGCGATTGAAATGATTCTGTTTACGTTGAGCACATCACTAAATGGCTGAGGTAATGTTATCGTAGGTATTAAAAATATGACACACTCGGTTTTCATACTATTTATTGAACATGCGGTGTCTAGCCTATTCTAAATCTGTGATCGATACCCATCACTTCTGTGAAGTTTACACAAAAAAAACCTCATACTTCAAGCGACTATACCTAGAGGAAGTTGAGGACCCCAAAAAAAAACATCAATTTAATTTTTTTTTTTTTTTTAAGTTTAGATATCAATACCCATCTAATCTAATTTAAAAGCTAATTAAATTTGACTCTGTAGATATATCAGAAATATCTATTAGATCTAAAGTTGGCGGCTGTAGTGCAAGCAAAAAATTCGGGAAAGTGCCAAATAAAATGGTACTATGGGATGGTCTCATGGCGTTTGTTGGCTGATGCCGCGGGTGTAGTATCTGTGGTTGTAGAATCTATGGTTGTGTGGGTATCTACTCTGTATTCACATACGGAGTCTTTGCCTACAGAGCCATGGTCTAGTCTTAGCTTTAACTTTGATTTAATTTTAATGTTTAGACAAGTTTCGTGCAAAATGCACGTGAACCTACTGCCGATAAATTGCTTTGCAGTTTGGCAGGTGTTATGTGAAACTAAAACTGTAAAATTATGGATTAAATAAATAAATAAAATAAAAAATAGGCCGACCGTTGCAAGTTAGAATACCTTAGATATAGGAGTTTTTAAAGACCCGTTAAAAGTATATTCTCACCTCTTTTCAACACTATCAGTCCACAGCGCGTGTAAGGGGGACGACACCATCTGCCCTCTCTCTTCCATCTTGAGCAACGCCGTCCAGTGCAGGAAGTACTGTATATGTTTTGGTGAAAGATGACCCATCGCTTCCGTGCGTAGGATAGATAGCGGATGGGACTCAGACACGGTTGGGCCGTTTGTATGCCTAGGATAATTTGAAAAGGATCATTTTAAGTTTCCATGCAAACCAAAGACCGAGAAGCTACAGATTTTCTGATGATATTGAATAATACACCTTATGTTTGAAGAACAAAGTTGTATTTATGAGCATCAAACGGTGCATTGGGCGTTTAAGAGTGCGCTAGCACATGTTTGCTTGCACTTTAAGGCGCTGACAAGAGGCAAATGATAAAATTAGGCTTATCTTAAACAAAAAAATTGCCAAATCTATAATTATAATTTGTGGTAGCAGAAAAAATATATGTTATTCTTGAACATTTTTCTCAGAAATTGCTTTTTACCAAAACACGTTTAGAAAAAAAAAACTCGATACAAATTAATGGTAAACTAACCCTTTACTTTGAGTTTCAATTCAAAATATCTGTATTAAATATCAACGTACGGTTGAGAAAATTTGACAGTTTGTGGTAACTTGATGTAAGTTACCACAAACTCAAATTTTCTCATTTGATTTTGAACTTAACTGTCAACATTTTAAGGTTTAAAATAATTTGGGGAAATTTGACAGTTTGGTATAACCTGATGTGCTGGCGACTGTACAATTGTACATCTATTTAATATTAATAAAATATTTAAAAAATATCAATATTTCTCACCACAGATGCAGCGAGCACAGAGTGAGGTAGGGGCACTTAGCACAAGCATTGTGGTGATCAACAGGTTCAGGCAGCTTCTGTTGTAACATTACAGACGCGTCTTCGATGTCCACCAGATTCTCTGAAGAAACGAAATTCAGAATTCTAAATGTTGGCACTACGTGTTTAACACAGTTCAAAATGAACTTTATGGGGCCGGCGTAGCATGCGTAGTTCATACATATTAACGTAATACCAAAATAATTTGTAAATCAAACATATTCTTAAGGTAGTGTGTATTTATTTCGATTGGATTACAGAATATCTATATTCCCAAATATATATATTGAAAGGACAATGATATAAAGACGAGACATGAGGAATTTAAAATGTATATAGAAAACTTATTTTTCTCATAACTTTTGCTTAAATCAGTGTCCATTCAAAATATATATTTGGGAACCTACATATATTGTATTCCAATCGGAATAAAGACACACTACCTTAATAATATGTTTGATTTACAAATTATTTTGGTATTACGTTTGTATCAAAATCAAAAGTCATATATTCAAATTAGGCTGAGAATTAGCACTTTTCGAACGTCAAAAATTACATGAGACTGTCCCCCAAAAACGCCCACCCTTCACCACTTCCTAGTGCTTTAGCTGGGAAGAAGAAGTGGCGCAACAAACTCCCCAGCAGCACAGCTGTCTGTTCGCATATAAAACTTGAAGCTATACAATACAATATAAAATAATTTGCATTACGCAACACAAAACGTTAAATTAATTATTTGCCTTATGTTAGCTAGCACACACCATTATACAAAAATATATATACAACATTATAAAATAAATAAAAATAAAATGAAGAGATTTTGAACAATTTTTTCTATGGGACCAACCTTGAAATTGCTTAAATCGACAAAATATATGGAACACCTGATTTTAATTCCGCGATTTCAAGGTTGGTCCCATACAAAAAATTGTTCAAAATGATGAGTACAATGACGCCTTTTCGGGTTTAGTATAAACAAAAACTAATGTTGTATATATAATAATCGTCGAAAACTATACTCAAGCAGAAATAACGTAAACAAAACGTATCTAAATAAAAGCCTCCAGGCATAATGGGCGTGCCCGCTTAAATAAAGCTACAGCTATAACTATAACTACACATCCATCGCCGGCCTCTTAAGCGGTACTCTTAACCACATAAAGATCAAAATTTAAGGTCCGTGGAAATTGGCAACTTTGACACCCATGTCCAATGATATTATAATGTAAAAAGACGTATTAGGTTACCTACTCAACATTCGATATTCAAAACCGGCACAATGTCCCGCTATTAGATGACACGTGGAAGTAGGACGGCATATCGTAATTATCAGGAGCGAAAAAGAGACAAGACGAAGAAAATCTGGCTAATTAGCCAAGTTTTGACGAGCCATTTGAGGAGCTGTATAACCTATCTACCTCTTTTTACTTATAATAACTATCATTGCCCATATCGGTATTTCGATATTGATGAAGTGCGTTTTTGATACATTTTATTATTTATAATTGCCATCTACTATTCTTACTTTATTTGTTTATTCCCTCAATTTTATACCAACCACAAAATGATATCGAAATGTTACGTCTTACAAGCATAAATCGTATGACATAAGGTGATTGGAAACGCCGAGAGGGGACGCCCTAGGAGGACATATAGTGACCTAATTGGTGATGTTCTTCAGAAAGGTCAGGTGCTTAGTACTCGCAACCGGCGTGCGTATATGATCTGCATGTCGATTTTGTAAAAATCTCACCGTGAATTCTTGCGTGGAGTGAGCTGTCAGTGTCATTCCACTGATGCTAGGGATTGACCAAGAATTACATTTACAATCACAGTCGAGATTTCAATAATATTTTTATGCTAATTCTATTGATCATTTTATATTATTTCAAAGCTAGTATTTATGTGTCTTAACATTACTATTTTCACAAAAAATAGCAAAACAGAAATTTTGTCAAACTCAATTTAATGTAACAAAACAAAATTGAGTTTGTGTTCAAAATCTAGATTATGATTGTAAATGTAATCTTTGGTCCATCCCTAGCATCAGGTGTGATGACACTGACAGTTCACTCCACGCTCACTTCATCTAAGTTTTCACGGTGAGATGGTTACAGAATAGCACTGCTGAGGTTTGAACGTAGACGAAGCAAAAGGAGTATGTAAGGAGCGTAGCAGGTGGCGTTCTATAGTTTCTGCCTACCCCCATGGGAAGAAGGCGTGAGGTTATGTATGTACCTGGATCAATATCCTGAGGCGATGTGGTAAGATACTGCACAAGTTGATTACGTAGCATCACCAAGTCGCGACGCTCTGGGTAGCCACAACTCACCTCACGTAACTCTACGCGATCCCTGCACAAATAAGGACATATATTTAGAGCATTAGAAATCATCATTCATCATAATCAGTCTATAATGTTCAGCGTGCTCAGCGTGCTATGGAGCGGGCTATGCTCGGAGTTTCTCTGAAGGATAAGATCAGAAATGCAGTTATCCGGAAGAGAACCGGAGTTACCGACATAGCCTGCAGAGTAAGTAAGCTGAAGTGGCAGTGGGCTGGCCATGTTTGTCGAAGGACCGATGGCCGGTGGAGCAGACGAGTCCTGGAGTGGAAACCGCGTATCAGCAAGCGTAGTGTGGGACGTCCCCCAGCTAGATGGACCGACGACCTTAAAAAGGTGGCTGGGATAGACTGGGTGCGGAAGGCGGAGGACAGGGTGTTGTGGCGCAGTCTGGGAGATGCCTATGTCCAGCACTGGACTGCTATAGGCTGAGTTGATTGATTGATTAAGTCTATAATGTTCCCCCACTGCTGGGACACAAGCCCCCTCTTTGTGAGAGGGATAGGGCCGTAATCCACCACGCGGGACCAGCGCGGGTTGGTAGATTTCACATGTCATCTAACTTTTGGTTCTACGACATGCCGGTGTCCTCACGATGAAAAAAAAAGCACCTGCCATGGTTCGACCCGAGGAACTGACGGGGTCGGTTAGGGCCAATGCCTGCCAGGGTTGCAGGTTTGTCCGAAAGTGACACACAGCCTCACACAGGCAACTGAAGGAACACGGGTTTACGGGTCAGTAAAAGTCTGACCGCTGGCCGCTCCGGCCAGAGCGGGAGAATTTATTTGATGATTGAAGTCGCGGTGGTTACCTCTGGGCCACCACTGCTGAAATCATCATTTTGGCAAGGCTAGTTGGCAATTCACTTCTGGATATCGCCGAAAAAGTCGAACTCGTTATTGCTCTACGCAAGGCCATCTTAGGCCAGGCTGGGGCCCCTGGGCACACCACAATTCGAGGCCCCTTTGGAAAGTAAAAAAAAGAAGTGCCTGACAAAAACAAAAACCCTTCTGTTATGATTTTATATTATATTTACTATGGCTATTCGGTACAAATCAAATACATATTATTAACTGTTTTAAGAAGTAGAACTTAGGTAGGTACTTTATTAAATAAAATGCTGCAGGTTTGTATTACTAAAAATGCGTTATTGAGTGCAAGCGTTCAATCGGCCTTCCGGGGCCCCCGTGAGGTCGGGGGCCCTGGGCACGGGCCCCGTTTGCCCTTATGGTAAAGACGGTACTGACTCTACGCCAGTTATATAGTTTCAACCTTATTGAAGTTTCAGTTTACTTGCAATTGTAATAAAAACCGGCCAAGTGCGTGTCGGACCACGCACAATGAAGGGTTCCGTAGTTGGGATGAATGTATCCCAAAAATAAACTTAGCATTGTAGTTGAAATATGTTCTCTCATACATCGATATGACGCCACGGTCAATTTTCCAACTGCAAATGTAAGTTTGTAATCGCAATTTTACTTATGTGCTAAAACTACAAATTAACGATTTTCGGACTTTTACCTTTAATCGTTCTGTGAGACCTTGCTTCTTGCAAAATTTCATGATTCTAGTCAACTCAACTGGAAGTACCCGGTTTTGATTTATTAGCGAGTATCAAAATATATCCCATGAATCACCGTATTTTTTTATTGTGTTGACATATATGCTTGATTTTTTTTTAGAGCACCAAGGGACCGTAGACCTTCGTATTTGATATTCATTTCAACTTGATACCTCCACGCATTCCTGAGAAAAAGGGTCTTGAGAGACTGACAGACAGACAGACGGACAACGAAATGATCCTATAGGGGTTTTTTCCTTTTAAGGTACGAAACCCTAAAAAACGGTAAAGCATTTGTAGCGGCATCAACATCGCCACATGCGAACTACGCGTCACACTGACGTCACGCAAATCCTGCATCGCGCAAGCAAAGTTTACCGCGCAACTAGCATATACAGGGTGGATTTTTGAGATGGGGCAGTAAGGGCAGCTACCTTAACCGTTGTAGCTACAGGAAAACGGTCCTATGAGACTGTCCTTAACTTTTTGAGAAATTTCGATCTGCATTTACAGATTTGTAAAAAAAAAATACAGTCAGCAGGAAAATGGGCAGTTTTCACAAAATATTTTTTTTATGCCAATCGATCCTGTTTCTCATAAGGATCAACAACCTCTATTGGACCTACTGAGGTTTGAGTACTAGAAAACTCTCGGGGAAGCCTGGGTCGACCCAACGCGGTTGTATGCGTACATTCGTGGTGGGGCGACCCAGACTGCCAGGCACTTCTTCTCTTGCAACCGAGCGGGTGGGCAGGTTGCGGATAGCCCAACTCCGGCTGCGGGACCGACTATTAAAGGTCGATCCCGCACCCGGAGCATCTCGTTGAAGATCCCGGACAAGAGAAGTTTCCGAAGGCCAAACCCCAGGCTTAGGTTAACCTTTCTACCTCTTCCTATGTACCTACCACCTAACTATCCGTCCTTCCTTATCCATACATCCTGTCGATCCCCAAATCCCTAGGCCAAATTCCAAACCTAGGGTGGCCCCACAAGTACCCGCACCCTTTACCCACGAATACCTTCCCTCCCATCCCTACATCCCGTCGGTCCTAGAGGAAGGGTAACCTCGATTCCAAAAAAGCCCACCCCCAAAATGCCAAATGATGAAACAGAATGAGCAAAATACTACCCAGGTGGGTCCCGGCCAAGCCGGGGAATCCCACACCGCCTCGGCGGTCAGCCCCCAACGTAATCTGGGGGGGGCACCCATCTGTTCTTTGGTGCCGCGCTCTTTAGCGCGGCCGGCTGCTGATTTAGCGCCCATTACCCAGGCTGCGACTCACGCGCCCACTAACCCGATTTCGGCTGCGACCAACGCGCCAACACACCCAAATCCGGCTGCGACTTACGCGCCAACACACAGCACAAAAGGCACGCTTCCCGCGAGCATCTGGCAGCAGAGCATCGTGCGGAAAAGCTTTGCCTACCCTGATAGAGACCAAGACCGACACGGACAGAGAGGGATGGGGAACGATGACGGGCCTGGCAGCTCCAAAACTCTCCCGGTTGATGTTGATGGAGTACGCCTGCTGAAAAAGCGCGGAAAAATCTGGGCCCGGGAGAAGAAAGTAGGCGACCGAAAGCCCGAAACCCGCCAAGGCACTAGCCAGCGTGGTGCGCGATCGGACGCCGAAAGGGAAGTACGCGACCAGCCACGAGTACGCGAAGGGGAAACCCAGCGCGAAAAGTGGCCGGACGCGGAACCACGCGACCAGCCGCGAGTACGCGAAGGGGAAACCCAGCGCGAAAAACGGCAGGATGTGGAATCACGCGGGCAGAGGCAAGTACGCGAAGGGGAAACTCAGCGCGAAAAGCCTCCGCAAGCGTCGGAGTCTGCCGGGGCCGACAGCCGACCCCAAAACACCGACAGCACTCACGACCGACCTCAACCCAGACGCAACAGGGGTAAGAGATCCGGAGCCTTGTACAAGGCGTCGCCGGCAAAAAACACCCAGCCAGGCACCTCCAAGCCGCAGCCTGGACCGAGCGGTACAGGGCCGGCGAAGAGGGAGCGCCCTGACGATACAGCTTCCCCAAGCATGCTTCAGGGGGACGCCAAACGCTCCAGGATCCAGTCTATTCCGGGGGAGCAGAGGACCTACGCGCGAGCCACGAAGGACATCCCTGCGCGGCTGGCCGTAGCAATCTGCTTCCCCCCCCCCTCTAGGGACCTGACGAGAGAGGAGGCCGAGCACACCAAGACTACCCTAGAAAATCTTCTACTAGACACGGACTCGTCAACACCACTCCCGGCCTTCCGCGGATACCCTCGGGTAGCGGAAGGGACCGTGCAGATGTGGTGTGAGGACGATAACTCCCTGACATGGCTGACCCAGAACGTGCCCAGAATCAGACTCCCAGACACTGACCTCACCCTCACAGTACTGAGACAATCTGACGTGCCCACACGAGTCCGAGCCTCGCTTTTCGTCCCTCGTTACGACGGTGACGTGGCCCGGCTCCAGAGTATTCTGATCCGTCAGAATACTTGGTACGACATCGCCAAGTGGTCTTTGTACAGGGCGACGGCCGTCGGCGGCGACAACTTTGGGACATTTTTGACCCTGGGTGTACCGCCGGAGAAAGCCGCAAAGGTCCTAGCTCGGGAGCGACGTATATCCTACCTGCTTGGTTCGATATACGTCCGCTTCAGCCCCACGACCAAACCACCTGACACTCAGACTGACAGCACGGACACGACAACGACACAACCGACACAGACAAAGGACACGGACATTGCCCAACTTGAGGAGGTCATGGCCAGAGCAGCAATGGCTGATGACTGTGACACCATACCGCCCTCATCCCCTGGCTGGCACGAGCAACTGCTCGCTTCGTCGCCGGGCGAACAGCACGAAGGCCAATACAGAGAAGAGGTGGTGGAGAGACTGTCCGATGGATCCATCACAGACTAACTCCACTCCACCACCGTCACCGTCCCTCAACATCATCCAGACCAACCTCCAACATAGCCAGGCTGCAACGGCTAGTCTACGCAGGGCACTGGAGGTGAAGCCCCGAACCATCGCACTGATCCAAGAGCCGTGGATCAGGAACAACAGAATATGCGGCCTCGGTAACATCGGAGGTAAGCTAATCCTAAACACACACAGCCCAGACAAACCAAGAACCTGCGCTTACATACCCAAAGAAATCCCTATCGCCCCACTTACTCAATTCTGTTCCAGAGATCTGACAGCTATCAGGCTCCAAACAGAAGGCGACGCTCCAGATGTTGTACTGGCCTCGGTATACATGCCAGGCGAGGAAGCCGACTGTCCGCCGAAAGAGATGGTCGACTTGGTACAGCACTGCGAGCGCGCCAACTTGCACCTGATCATCTGCACTGACTCGAACGCCCACCACCCGCTCTGGGGCAGCGACGCACCGAACTCCAGAGGAGAGGTACTATCCACCTATTTATTTTCAACTAATCTTAACATCGTAAACCGCGGCTCGGAACCCACTTGGGTCACAGCCCGAGGACAAACGATCATAGATCTAACGCTCTCTACAGAAAACGCGACAAACTTTATCACAAACTGGCACGTGTCGGACGAGCCTTCTTGCTCAGACCATAGAAGAATCCGCTTCACACTAACAACCAACGTTAAAAAACCCATACCGAGACGAAATCCTCGGCGCACTAATGTGCCGGGATATAAGCGGCTCCTAGCCTCACTGCTAGCTAGGCACCTAACACTAACAAGCTTAACAGATCCTGTACAATTAGAATACACTGTCACAAAGCTATCAGAATACATAACCGAAGCCTACCATACATGCTGCATACTAAGGGCACCACAAACCAAGACTGAGAGAAACCCCTGGTGGACCGCCGAACTCAGTAAACTCAGAGATGCACTTCGTAAGCAATTCAACAGAGCCAAGAACACCAGACTCCCGGAGGACTGGGAGCTATACAAAGAAACCCAATATCTGTACAGGAAACAGATCAGGACTGCCAGGAGGACAGCTTGGCGGAAATTCTGTGAATCCATTGAGACAAATAATGAAGCCGCAAGGGTAAGGAAGATCCTGTCAACTGACCAGGACCGAACTCTTGGCGCGCTGAAAAAACCCGACAACTCTTATACAATAACTGACCATGAAACCAGCAAGGTCCTTCTTGAGACTCACTTCCCGGACTGCAAACTCTTAGAGGACAGGACATGGGAGGTTGTGCCAGAATGGACCCCTACGGATCAAGACTGGTCAAGAGCCCATAATATATCAACAGAAGACCGTATAAAGTGGGCTATCAACACGTTTAAGCCATTTAAGTCCGCAGGGCTGGATGGCATCTTCCCAGCCCTGCTACAGTGGGGAATAGATTATCTGACACCGTGGCTGGTCGAGATCTATCGAGCGTGCATAGCCCTCAGACACATGCAAGTGAAAGTCATCTTCATACCCAAACCGGGCAAAACCGACTACACACAACCCAAGGCCTTTAGGCCTATCAGCCTTACATCCTTCCTACTAAAAACCCTGGAGAGACTCTGTGACAGACATATCAGAGACGGACCTCTTCGGGTAAAACCACTCCATAAACAACAGCATGCGTACTCCACGGGCAAATCAACAGAATCTGCGCTACACAGCGTGGTTTCTAAGATTGAATGCGCAGTGGACCACAAATGCTCATCACTGGCCGCCTTCATTGACATCGAGGGCGCCTTTGACAAAACCATGTTCAACAGCATCAACATGGCTCTAAACAGACATAACATTGACTCGACCCTGAGCGGCTGGATCACCAATATGCTCAAAATGAGAGCTGTACAAGTCACGGTAAATGACACTACAAGGGTCGTTGTGGCGAAGGGTTGCCCACAAGGGGGCGTCCTCTCGCCGCTTCTGTGGAACCTGGTTGTAGACAGCCTCATCAAAGCACTCAATGACAAAGGTTATTTTACCGTAGGCTACGCCGACGACATAACCATAATAATAAATGGCACCCACGAGAACACCTTATGTAACCTAATGCGCCAAGCTTTGAAAATAGTAGAGGACTGGTGCAACAAACACCAACTGTCGGTGAATCCGACAAAAACCGAATTGATTCTCTTCACAAAAAAGAGGAAGTTGGCGACACTACAATTGCCACGACTCTTTGGAACTACCCTAAGCCTTTCAACTGAGACCAAATACCTGGGCATCTATTTGGACAAACAGCTGAACTGGGCAAAACACACCAACTACATCACCACAAAAGCCAGCATATCCCTATGGCAGTGCAAAAGACTGCTTGGAAGGAATTGGGGCATCTCTCCCAAGGTCACCCACTGGCTATACACCACAGTCATCCGACCAATTATCACATATGGCTCACTGGTCTGGTGGCCCAGGATGGACCTGAGTACAGCCCAAAAAGACCTCGACAAACTGCAGCGATTTGCTTGTGTAGCAATAACTGGCAGTATCAGGACTGCACCCACTGCCGCACTACAAGTAATGCTAGGACTGCCACCCCTACACCTCATCGTGCGAGAGGAGGCAGCCCTGGCCGCCTCCAGGCTCCACATATCGGGAACCCTGAGCAAAGACTCTAGGGTCAAACACACACGCATAAAGGAGGAGGCAATCAAAAGACAACCGATGATGGCATCACCCTGCGACAAAGCCCCGAAACTACACTTCTTTCAGAAGCACTACAACGTTATACTTACAGAGGAACGGTGTGATCACTCAGGCCCGAAAGAGATGAGAGTATACACCGACGGATCAAAGACCAACTCCGGAACCGGAGTCGGAGTCTTCTCACACGATTTTAACATAAATATATCCAGCCCGCTTGGAATGTTCAACACCGTCTACCAGGCGGAATGTGTGGGCATTATACAAGCGGCTTACGCCATCGAAGCCAGGAAAGTTACGGACACCCGTATACGTATACTGTCCGACAGTGCCTCAGTGCTGCAATCCCTAGAGAAAAAATATATAACCTCCAGACTAACACTAGAATGTCACAATGCACTGGAGCGGGTGACGGTGTGCAACCGTAACAAAGTGACACTGCAATGGATAAAAGGACACAGCGGATCGCTGGGTAACGACGCAGCTGACGAACTGGCTAGGAGAGGATCCAGCGCGCCAGCCTGTGGACCCGAACCTATTGTACCCATCCCCTTTAACCAACTACGTAGGTGGCTACAGGAGTTCACCCATACACTAGCGGAGAACTGGTGGACCTCGGCACCGGGCTGCAGGCAATCCAGGGAAGCCATGCCATCCTTAGATGGCAGGCTAACCAGGCGTTTGCTACGCCTGGACAGGAACGGCCTGCGCCTGGTGACGGGGACTATAACGGGACACTGCTCACTGAACAAACATTTCCACACAATAGGTATAACGGACAGCCCTCTGTGCAGGGCTTGCATGGAGGCTGAAGAAACCGTTGCGCATGTGCTCTTTGACTGCACAGGCGTCACCCAGATCAGAACTGAAACCCTTGGGTCACCCAGATCTTTCACAGACGTCCTATGCAGACCAGGAGACCTAATCAGCTTCTGGAGGGAGGTGGGCTGGTTGGAATAAACCACTGACGGCCGCCATGGCCCACGCACAATGGTCCACATGAAGGACTAAGTGCGGAAACCAAACCTTCTAACATAGAAGAACATAGTACTAGAAAACTCAGAAATCGCAAAAAACTTTCCCATACATTTCGTAGGTAGGAACTTATTTTTTATTGCCCACCAGACACAACACCCGTCGGGTCAGAGGAGCCGCTTTTTTCTATAGAGGATTAGTGACTTTACACCCTGTACCTCATGCCTCTAAACTGTTGACCCCGAGTATGAACGTCAGCGCAGCCTTAGCGCAAATACTTCAGCGTGACGTCATCATCATCATCACTTCCTCCTTTACATCCTGTCCCTCATGCCTCTAAACATTTACGTGCCAATGGTGATGATGGTGTGGTAATGGTCGTAATTACTTCCCAGTCTTCAGTAACTTCGACTGCTTAAATATCGAAGGCCTAAAGGACTGGCAAGTTCAATAAAGTGATTACTTACTTCAAATATAGCAGCAGACCGAGCTGTGCCGCTTGAGTGGGGTCCTCACAGTTTTGTAAGCTGAGCATCATGCCGTACAGTACCAGTTGACCGCGGTGTTCGGCTGACATGGACGCCTTGCCACTCTTTAGTTCTAGAGGAACCACTGCCTTCCGACGTCCTGCAAAACCATTCAACTCAAATGTATCTCTAATAATAAAGAGTTAAAGAATTAGTGTGTGTTTTTTCATCTACCAACGCGCATTGGATCCGCGTGGTGGATTACGGCCCACTCCCTCTCACAGAGAGGAGGCCTGTGTCCCAGCAGTGGGAACATTATGGGGTGATTATGCTTACGAAAATTCATTCACAGCTATTCATTGTATACGGTAAAGAAAGAAAATACGTTTATTTGCGGTAAACATGACGCAAAAAAGAGGAGGAGAGGAGGTAGTGTTAGTGCTGTTTTATCACGGCCATAATTTTGTAAATTAATAATTACTTGTGATCTTCTCCGCACGAGTGCAATGGCGACATGTCAAATAATTGAGATTTCTGTGCTAAGTATAATGTATTAGTTATTAGCAGTGATCGGAGTAAGTAGATTGATTTTTGGTACTTGTATCATAAATGCACACAGAAAGAATAACATGGATAAGCCATTTTTCCGGAAAGTAATTCCGGTATTTCCGGATTCAATTAAATATTGTTAATGAGAAGTCAGTATGTACACAAGCCAGGGTCAAGTAACGTTTTCACAACACAGTAACAAACAAAGATGCGCACTCTACGAACCGAAGTAAACGAGTGAGCTACCTGGCATGTTTGCGTTTATTTAGCTTCAAACATGTAACTCCTCATGACGTAGTTAATGTTTTTAACACACTTAAGTCTAAAAACACTGGTGATTACTGGGGTATCTCCATTAAACTATTAAGTAATATAATAGACATCGTAGCCCCCTATCTAGCTGTTACTTTTAATAAATGTGTTGATTTGGGAACTTTTCCTGACCTCATGAAGAGTAGTAAAGTCATACCTTTATTTAAATCAGGTAATAAAAATGACGATGGAAATTTTAGGCCTATTTCTATTTTACCTGCATTAAGCAAAATATTTGAAAAGTTAATACTCAGGCAGTTGCTAAGACATTTTAATTTAAACAGCCTCCTTCATAATGAACAATATGGCTTTACAAAAGGTCGTTCGACTACAGATGCGGGTGTTGCACTGCTGAAACACATATTTAACGCTTGGGAGAACTCGCAAAATGCTATTGGAGTTTTTTGTGATCTCTCCAAAGCCTTTGATTGCGTGCACCATGACACACTTTTTCGTAAACTACGTCATTACGGCATCCAAAACGAAGCTCTTAAAGTAATAAAATCATATTTAAATAATAGGTTCCAATGTGTAGATGTTGATGGTGTGAAATCTTCCGAGCTACCAGTTCAGTTAGGTGTACCTCAAGGCTCAATACTGGGTCCATTCTTATTCTTGGTATATATCAATGAATTACCATTCTATATAAAGGGTATCTGTGACGTTTTACTGTTTGCAGATGATACCTCTCTTATTTTTAAAGTAGAAAGGAATAGACAAGATTTTGACGACGTAAACATTGCACTCTCAATGGTTACGGATTGGTTTACGACCAATAACTTAGTACTCAATGCCAAGAAAACGAAATGCATAAAGTTCGCCTTACCGAATGTTAGAAATTTAGGTCCCAACATCGTCTTAGATAAAGAGGTGCTTGAAACTGTAGACTCGGTAGTGTTTCTAGGTGTAACAGTAGATGCCAAACTTCAGTGGGGACCACATATATCAAGCCTAGCGGGAGGGCTCAAATCGGCCGCATATGCCGTCAGAAAAGTAAGACAATACACTGACGTGGATACAGCCCGTTTAGTCTATTTTAGTTATTTTCATAGCGTTATGTCCTACTGTATTCTGCTGTGGGGTAAAGCCGCTGACATTCAAAATATATTTGTACTTCAAAAACGAGCTGTTCGAGCAATTTACCAGCTGGGTGCCAGAGTTTCTCTTAGAGATTTTTTTAAAGATATTGGTATTCTCACGGTGGCATCACAATTCATCTTCGCCAACATCTTATATGTTAGGCAAATTTTACACTTATACACTAAAAACAATGATCTCCACAATATTAATACCAGAAATTAGGACAAATTACGTGCTCCATTTCACCGGCTTCATAAGGTTCATAACTCATTTGTTGGACTTGGTATAACTTTTTATAACAAGCTACCCTCTTCCTTGCTAGATTTGCCTTTTAATGCGTTTAAAGTTAAAGTTAAATCCAATCTTTGTTCAAAGGCATACTATTCTATCAACGACTACTTAAACGATAAGAACAGTTGGTCGCTGTGATTAACTCAAGACAATGTTCATGTTCTTTCTCCAGATAGATTCCCTACTGACAGGTTATATGAGTTCCTATATTTGTTTATTTTATTTGACTGTCTAAGTCAATTTATTTTAATTTATTTGTGACAAAATCTACTCATTACAATGTTCTTTTATGAGTTGTATTGCAATAAGTGGTTAGCTAGCGACCTTAACAAATTGATCACTTTATTCTTGCCTGAGCAACCGGCAGCAAGTTCGTCATGCTCCCTTAGATGTCACTGCTTGCGGTAGCGTCGGAGGTCGGGATGCCTCCTTCCCTCAAATATGGCGAGGGGGGTGATGGCTGATCTTTGCGTTATGCTCGTGAACGGGTGCTGCTTGTGGTGACTGGTCGTCTTGCTGACCATGGTTTTGTTATTGTTATTAATAATTAACTGTTTTTATTTTACTTCGATGGTGCTAGTTTATCATTTGTGACTTCAAGTTATAGCTATAGCTTTATTTAAGCGGGCACGCCCATTATGCCTGGAAGCTTTTATTTAGATACGTTTTGTTTACGTTATTTCTGTTTGAGTATAGTTTTCTACGATTATTATATATATATATATTTATATATTTGTATAATGGTGTGTGCTAGCTAACATAAGGCAAATAATTTAATTTAACGTTTTGTGTTGCGTAATGCAAAATATTTTATATTGTATTGTATAGCTTCAAGTTTTTTATGCGAACAGACAGCTGTGCTGCTGGGGAGTTTGTTGCGCCACTTCTTCTTCCCAGCTAAAGCACTAGGAAGTGGTGAAGGGTGGGTCGTTTTTGAGGGACTGTCTCATGTAATTTTTGACGTTCGAAAAGTGCTGACTTTCAGCCTAGTTTGAATAAATGACTTTTGATTTTGATTTTTGATTTTGATTTTCATGTCGTCGGCGGGCGTACGCATTGTTCTGATAACCGGTTATTGTACCACCCATGATCCTTTGTTCTGATTGGTCGTTGGGTTTTGTCAAATCGTGACTGTGTGCCATAAAAAAAAATATGAAGAATATAATATTGCTCATTTTATTACAATTCCTACCTTTTTTTTTTTAGGATGGCAAATCATCAAATGACTCCTTCCACTCTGGCATAATACAATTCCTACATAAGTTCCGGTTTTTTTTTAATAATCCACCAATACCGGAGGAAGTCCATATTAATATATACGTTTCGGATCAATGGCCCCAGTTCAATCTACCTACTCCGATCACTGGTTATTAGACACAAGTCCGTGCCTCGGAAAGCACGTTAAGCCATTGGTCCCGGCTGTTATTTGTAGATCTTTGACAGTTGTTAACGGTCGTCAGAAGCCCGACAGGCAGACTTACCCCTTGGTAAGTCTGCCAACCAGACTTACCAAGGGGTATCGTGTTACCCAGTAACTGGGTTGTGGAGGTCAAATAGGTAGTCGCTCCATGTAAAATACTGGGTAACTGCATCCGGTTAAACTGGAAGCCGACCACAACATGGTCGGGAAAAGGCGTGCAGATGATGATGAGTTATTAGTATGTTGTACTGCTCTAGCGGGACCAAATATGTTGCTGCGTCCTGCAACACCGTCGACGCAGCTGGACGTATCCCGTCTGCATCACTCCACGATGACTGAAGACATAGTGGAATACATCAAATTGAAGACCAAGTGGACCTTGAGAGTTGAGAAGTTGGAGTCGCGCCATAACATAAACTTCAAGTCGTTTGTGGTGCGGGTTCCAACTCAGTTCCTAGAAAGCTTCATGAAAGAAGAATTTTGGCCGAAAGTTGTAGCGTACCGACGTTTTCGTAGAAGGTTACGCGACACCACGCAGCGCAACACGACTGTAATTTATATTATGTATAGATATAGATAGATTCCGTGTGGTGCCGGACGTAAAGAATAGCATCTTCCCGTGGGTGTCGTAAAATGCGACTAAGGGGCTTATTAGAGAATGGGCAGAGGCATTCTTTATGCATTTTTACACCATACAGCGATCGCCAACCGGCTTTTCTCCATAGGAAACGACCAATTGGACCGTGCAACTAGCTTCTGACGTTTCATAAGTGCCCATGTAGGCTTATGTGAAATAAAAATATTTTTGATTTTTGTTTTTTTTTTATTTGAACCCGCCTGCCAAGCGTGGCGATTATGGCAACCCCCCCCCTCACCCCCTTGGGGTAGGCCTATGTCCAGCAGTGGACGTATTTCGGCTGAAATGATGATAATGATGATGATAGATATAGATAGATGATAAAAAAATATAAATAGTAGTAATTGAACTGAGACCGACACGCGAAGCTCGAAGTACCGGGTGATGTAATGCAAGATTGGCAGGAATAAAAAAAGAAAGAAAGAAACTCCCAGAAAGAGAACAGAAATAAAAATATTTTTTTTCTTACCATCTCTCTCATGAATTGTGACTTGTACAGTGGCGTCGATTTTACCCTTTAGCCCCAGTTTAGGGCAGCACAAATTCTCTTCAATATCTAATATTTTATCAATATGTCCTGACCAGTTGTTTTTTTCTATTTTGACATTCTGAAAAAGTGTATTAAAATATCAATAAAAGGATTTTTTTTATACGTAGTCTTAAGGATAGTGGCAGTGGACGGAAGCATTTTGCAAAAGTAAACTTTGGAAGTTTTGATTAAAACGAAGCGAACAAAAAAATACAAAACAACCATGTTTATTACCGCGACTGTTGGCGGTTTATCCGCGACATACGTATTCAAAAAGTCGGCGAGTGGCGGTACATATTTATATATATTAGTTCGCGCCTCCTCCTCACTCAGCCCAGCATCATACAGTCTTTCCACAGACTCCTTTATTATACTGTCAGTGACTGAACGCAGTTGTTCTATTGATGAGATCTTTTGAGTCAGAGCCTTTTGTACCAACTCGTGTATTAATATTCCTGTTGTCATCTGCAATAAAACAAATCAAATGTAATAAGGGTGAAATCAAACTTACACGCACGGATCAGCAGTTTTCTGTCACTTAGGCCTGAAACTGCGATAAGCGGGCGCCCGCGACGGTCAACCGTCGCATGTCCACGCGCGTGGATGCGCGGGTGGGCTCCGTGGGAACGCGACGGTCCCCGTCGCGGAGACCGGATTATTTTATTTACGCAGTGTCGCTAGTTCAATTTTAACGGTGTGCATGTATAGTCGTGTCGATGGAGAACTTAATATATACTTAGGCCTGAAACTGCGTTAAGCGGGCACCCGCGCGGTTTCATACAAAAGTGCTCCGTCGCGGGGACCCGCGCGGGCGTCCGTCACGGGGAGGCGCGCCCCGCACCCATGCAACGGGGCCCACCTCCGCGCAACGGAACCCGTCGCGGGGGCACGCGCGGTGTCCGCCAGCGGACCGGTAACATGATTAATGTAAAAGAGGCATTCTGAGAATACATTTTTATCGTAGGTGATTATGTACTTAGATTGAGAGTTCAATATGGAAAAACCGGCTAAGTGCGAGTCTGACTCGCGCACGAAGGGTTCCGTACCATTATCTATAAAAATGGCAAAAAAAATCACCTTTATTGTATAGGAGCTCCCTTAATTATATGTTTTATTTTAATTTAATTATTTATTTCTAAAGTGAATATTATTTATCTAAATATCCTGTGAATATTTCAAGCGTCTACCTGTTGCCATTTTCAATATTATATGTAGAGCAAAAACGAGCAAAAAAATCTCGTTTGTTGTATGGGAGCCCCCTTAATATTTTTATTTTATTCTGGTTTTTAGTATGTGTTGCTATAGCGGCAACAGAAATACATCATGTGTGAAAATTTCATCTGTCTAACTATCACGGATCATGAGATACCTGGTGACAGGCGGACAGACAGACAGACAGACTGAAGGTAAATTGAACTAGCGACACTGCGTAAATAATTTCAAGTACAAGCAAGTCATTTCTTGTAAACAGTATCCGCTTTTATAACAAGTTGCCACAATCGGTTACTGAACTTAGTGATGGAAAATTCAAAACGCACATTAAACGTGCCCTTATCAAAAAAGCATATTAAAAGATTAAGGACTACGTTGAAGATAAGGAAGTTTGGCATTAATTCCTTCTGTACATGTGGCTTCCCTGGTACCTCATTAACGGCAAAACTATGTAAATGTCTATTAACAGCTCCTAAATTACGAAGTTATTTTTTAATTTAATTTTATCTTTTTTTACAAACTTCACTGACATAATGTTTTTGTTATTTGACATTTTAAGCCTACAATTTATATTTCAACAAGGTTCTAACTTTTATTATTTTAATAATATTTTATATTGTTTTTTTTTGTCAATGCGAGGACGTTGTAGGGTTAATAGACTGTAGATCTGTAGACCATTTTCTATTTTGTTAAGTACCTGGTACTTTTGACGGGCCTACGCTGTCCTCTCATACCTATTTACACTGTAATTTGAAAACATTGTAAAAGCCATGTTTATTTTTTTTAAAGAGTGACCGTGGAGTTTCTTGCCGGCTCTTCTCCATAGAAAACGACCAATTGGAACCGTGCACCTAGCTTTTAACGTTTCATAAGTGCCCATGTAGGCTTATGTGAAATAAAAATATTTTTGATTTGATTTGATTTGATAAAATAATCCGGTCTCCGCGACGGGTACCCGCGACGGGGACCGTCGCGTTCCCACGGAGCCCACCCGCGTAGACACGCGACGGTTGCCCGTCGCGGGCGCCCGCTTAACGCAGTTTCAGGCCTTAATGTTGACTGAACAAGTCAACAAGTCCGTGCGTGTTACCGGTCCGCTGGCGGGCACCGCGCGTGCCCCCGCGACGGGTTCCGTCGCATGGAGGCGGGCCTCGTAGCGTGGGTGCGGGGCGCGCCTCCCCGTGACGGACGCCCGCGCGGGTCCCCGCGACGGAGCACTTTTGTATGAAACCGCGCGGGTGCCCGCTTAACGCAGTTTCAGGCCTTAGAGACGTCATTCACACACGAAAAAGAATGCCGATCCGTAAGTGTAAGAGTGGTTTTACCCTAATGCATTTTTTAAGGCTGAAGACACGTGATGCGGAAATAGTAACGCATGCCAGCGCGTTTATGTGAATTAAAGGAATTAAAATTTGATTAGCTGGAAAATAAAGTTCACATTTGCCATTAACGTACTCGGGAGCGACAACGAAAGCGAGCGGCCGTGCGAAACCTATCTCGTAATAAAAATATATAACAACATACATAGGTAACATTAGAAGCAATTCCAACTTACAGCCACATTAGCAGAGTCAATTCCTCTCCACCGTTCCTGTAGCACAGCCTTTCGCTTACAGAACACGCCGGCTACAACACTAGTGCTGGACACTAAGTGGTCTGGTCGTAACACTAGTAGTCCTGACGTGTTCGTCACGCTATAGTGACCTGAAGAGTCCCGTGATGCAAGTAAGCTGACTATATCGCCAGGTAAAAGGGGTGTGTCAAGCCTGCAATATTTTTTATTAGAGTTTAATTTCAGTAAGTATAAAGTTTTTATTTTTCGGACAGACGAGATTTTAATAGAGCGGCCGCAGATCTGAAGTAATATCTGAGCCGGGCGATGCATGTACTGCCCATACAAACGTAACACCAAAATGATTTGAAATTTGAACATATTTCCACCATATTATGCTAATATTCGGATTTAGACAGTATTTATCTAGGTTCCTACATCTTTTTTTTTCGAAAATACTTACCTAGTGTGAAGTTTTAGCGAATTGAATTTCACACATTTTTACAGCGTAAATGACATGTTTTCATGTATTTTTTTCTGTATTATAATCAACAATATTTGCAATATGCTTTATGCAGGAACATAGCTTATATTATCAAGTTACAAATTAGCTAAAAAATATCCGAAAAACATTAAGTTTTCATTCATCATTTTTGGTATTACGGAACACATCCAAATTTATCATAAATTTTCAATAGCTAGTAGTGCCATCGCGTCAAGCAAATGTCAATGTGTGCGTGGTCGTACTGCGCACGGTAGCTGTGTGAATCGCTCCGACAGGCACTCACACAAGCGCAACGACTCGGATTGTTTGTTGTCATCATCTATCTACTACGGCTTTCAGTTAAATTCAGTGTTTTATGATTACTTTACGTACAGTAAAGTGCACGTGCGTACGTATTTGTTTGAGAAATTGAAGGTATTGAAATAATTTTCTAACACTATTGTCCTATGCTATGAACTTGGATTTTGATTTGCCTTGTGATTTGGTATCGAGCTTAGGTACCTACATTCTTACGAACTTTGTTTTGTTCACGGACTTGGAATATTATTTACGATCTTGCTTGGGTTGGGATGTACCTCACAGTAAGTATTACCCAGTGATACATTATTATAAGTTAGGTACCTATCTGCCTTCATAGCTACTAATTGTTTTGATACTTTTAAACTCGGCCCAAGAACATTAAGATATTTTTTTCTTGGGCTGTTTTGTACACACGGCTACACATCAAGCGTAACGTAATGTAAATAAGGATCAAAATCACGTAGCGTCGACGGAGCGAGTAGCCGACTTCATCTAGTTTTTTTTTTAAATATTATTGATGTGTAAAAGTGTTTGTACAAACCTACTTACTTACAGAAATAAAATCATGTATCATGTCACTGTTCCATTTCTTTACTCATATGACCGACCGGGCTTAGGTAATATTATTACAAGGACACTGCTGAGACTTACTGGAATTACTGGTACTGTGATGTTTATTCTGCGCACCCGGTAGGGTGACCATACGACCGGATTTGTCTGGACAAGTGCGGCTTTATAGTTTCGGCCCGGTTTTTGCACAGATTTTTTTTTGTGATATTCTATATGATAGAAGCTTATGTAAGGATTACAGGAAAAATAAAACGATACCTCTAAATAGCACAGTTTTTCAGAAATCATCAACATCATATATTTTTATTATTCTTAGCTCAGAACTACTATATTATCTGTATTTACGGATATCGTCGATTTATAAATTATTGGAATAGTTGTCTTTTTAGGGTTCCGTACCCAAAGGGTAAAACGGGAACCCTGTTACTAAGGCTCCGCTGTCCGTCCGTCTGTCTGTCTGTCTGTCCGTTCAGGCTGTCTCATAAATCGTGATAGTTAGACAGTTGAAATTTTCACAGATGGTGTATTTCTGTTGCCGCTATAATAACAAATACTAAAAAAATTAATAAAATAAATATTGAAGTGGGCTCCCATACAACAAACGTGATTTTTTTGCCGTTTTTATAGATAATGGTACGGAATCCTTCGTGTGCGAGTCCGACTCGCACTGGGCTGGTTTTTTTAAATTTGTGACCATCTTATAGGAAATAAATTGAAATAACATAAGCATGTTTAAAATAAATATCCCAATAATTTATATTTACGCGACGTGCGTGTGATGTGTGATCCCTTGGACGATATAATATAGGTATAGTTACCTTACCTTTCGCCCGCAACTGCAAGTCGCGGTGAGCGCAAAATTCGTTCGGAATATTGCTATCTCTGTTTGACTCTCTGAGTATGTGAGCGGCGGAAGCGGTGTGCAGTCTTGTGCGTGTGTGTATGAGTGGATAGATAGCTATTATTAGCTGTAGGTACTTATCGTTCTTTCATAACGACTCGGAGGCATTTATATTTACTTATTAGTAATTAGGTATGTTCATTATTGCTTTATTTTTGTTGACTACTTCGGGGAATCGTTAGTAAATATACAGACTAGTAATGCGTTTTTTTGGAAATTTCTTTAGAATGCCGATATCTCAACTTATTAGGATATCTAGGCCTTGTAGTGAAAATGTAGTAGATACGTCATACATAAGGTAAGGTACCTATACCTATATTATATCGCCCAAGGGATCACACATCACACGCACGTCGCGTAAATATAAATTATTGGGATATTTATTTTAAACCTGCATATGTTATTTCAATTTATTTCCTTTATGATGGTCACAAATTTAAAAAACCCGCCAAGTGCGAGTCGGACTCGCGCACGAAGGGTTCCGTATCTATAAAAACGGCAAAAAAAATCACGTTTGTTGTATGGGGGCTCCCATACAACAAACGTGATTTTTTATACTGTCGTGCCGTTCTTAAATTTTTATTTTATTCAATTTTTTAGTGTTTGTTATTATAGCGGCAACAGAAATACATCATCTGTGAAAATTTCAACTGTATAACTATTACGGTTTATGAGATACAGCCTGGTGACAGACGGACAGACAGACAGACGAACGGACAGCGGAGTCTTAGTAATACGGTTCCCGTTTTACCCTTTGGGTACGGAACTCTAAAAACTAAGGCTTCTTCCGTCTTATTTCTATATTCCTTTTACGGAACTTCAAATATTGTTATTACTAAACAATGAATACAACTCAAGTCAAATAATAAAAGTATTATACAAAGTATTAGTAAAAAACCGGCCAAGTGCAAGTCAGACTCGCGCACGAAGGTTTCCGTACCATTATCTATAAAAACGCCAAAAAAACAGGTTTGTTGTATGGGAGCCCCCTTAAATATTTATTTTATTCTGTTTTTCAGTATTTATTTATTTATTTATTTATTTATTCAACATCACATACATTTGTTTTAATAGGTAATATAATACCCAAGCTAACAAAAGTAGTCTTATTTTCTAATCGTTCGGTCCCTAATGACGGGTCCGGGTATAGCACAAGTTACACAGTGGACAACACACTAAGTGTCACCCTCTGGAATTCCGCCAAAGAGCAAGAAAATATGTCCAATGGCACAAACATGAATAAGTTCGTACGGGTTGCCGGAACTTTAAAAAGTTCTCCCCTCGGTCCCAACCGTAACCTCCTGTCTGGAACGAGCAATCCCAACGATTCCAATATTTGTGGATTATTCAGTATCCCACGAAAAACTATTAACACATATTTTACAAGAGCGAGGTTGCGCCTCACTTCCAACCTATAATATCCAACCATGCCTATAACAAAGAGACTTGGATACATAAGTGGGTAGAAAGGGTAGACACCAAACTGCTTCCAGTACAAGTATCGGGTAAATTTGTTCTGCATCTTTTCCAACATCTGAGAATACTTCACTTCATAAGGATTCCAGATGATAGCACTAGTTTCCAAGTTGCTTCGCACTAACGCATTGTAAAGTGCTCTCACTGCCGCCATATTAGTGAAGTCACGGGTTTCACGTGTTTAATATTTGTTGTTATAGCGGCAACAGAAATACACCATCTGTGAAAATTCAACTGTCTAACTATCACGATTCATGAGACAGCCTGGACGGACAGACGGACATACAGACAGACAGACAGACAGACGGACGGACAGCGGAGCCTTAGTAACAGGGTTCCCGTTTTACCCTTTGGGTACGGAACCCTTAAAAGACAACTATTCCAATAATTTATAAATCGACGATACCCGTAAATACAGATAATAACGTAGTTCTGAGCTAAGAATAATAAAAAACGGGGATTTTGAGTAAACATTTATTTAGTTATGTTCTAACATCATAGTTATAGATAACATAACACCAAAATTGTACACTTAGCTCGCAATAAACGATTTGAATTTGGATTTATTAATCTATAACTCGTAACGTGATATAGTCGTGTAGGGTGACCATATAATAACGACTGAACGAATGACAAAAAATACAATTATGGTACAGAATACATAGTGTCAAAGATCCACACTAAACACTGATTTATAAGATTGTAAATATTTATGCAGTTTATAATGAAGTCGATTTACCAGTTCTTGTCGACACAAGCTACCTATATCTGAATAGCTTCTGTCGTTTTAAAAAAGTTAGCCAGCAGTGGCGAAAGCACCGTATAACACGATTCCTACCGGCTTCCCTTCGGAAATTTGGAACACAACCACTCTATCGTTATTTAAAAATGGCACACAGTCAGTAGTGTTTAATTATACCAAATAATATAATATTTTTTTTACACCATACTATTAAAACATTAAAAAACGTCTACATTACATTTTTACCCGACTGCTCCAGAATGAGGGTTATTTGACTTTATATCCCAACAACAAAACATTTTGCTCTAAAATAACTCCATCCCCCTTATTACAAAACAAGGTTTAACTTCAGACCCAGGTTTAAAACATGGAGCCATTATTGAATTTTGAACTTTATTCCGACTATGGTAAAGTTCCTAAACACAAAACTGACAACTTAGTACCGAACTAAGTTTTCAGTTTTGTATAAAGAACGGTATTTCAATCACATTACGTTCTTATTACAAAAACTGGCTCCATGGTTTAAGCCATGTCAAAATATAAATCTTGTTTTGTAATAAGACGGATTGAGTTCAATTTCTATACAAAATCGACGTCATGACGAGTTCATTCATTCATTTCATTTCATTTATTCATGAACAATTTACTTCGTGTTGAATATACCTACATGCAATTTACATAAAAATGATATATAATAAGAGTTAATTTTGTATGGAAAACATTTTTTTTGCTCCGGCTTAACTCTCTTATAAAATCACCCTTCGCCACTGTTAGCCAGTTATTATCGGAGCTTCCTCCCCAGGGTTACCAAAGTCCAGATAAAAATCTAAAAGTTCAAAAAAAAAAAATTAAATAAACTAGAAAGACTTTGAACTTTTCATTTTAGTTATATCAATGTTTTGTGTAATAACGGAATATCACAAAAAAAATCTGCGCAAAAACCGGGCCGAAACCATAAAGCCGCACTTGTCCAGACAAATCCGGTCGTATGGTCACCCTACCGGGTGTGCAGAATAAACATCACAGTACCAGTAATTCCAGTAAGTCTCAGCAGTGTCCTTGTGATAATATTACCTAAGCCCGGTCGGTCATACGAGTAAAGAAACGTAACAGTGACATGATAAATGATTTATTTCTGTAAGTAAGTAGGTTTGGACAAACACTTTTACACGTCAATAATATTTTAAAAAACCTAGATGAGGTCGGCTACTCGCTCCGTCGACGCTACGTGGTTTTGATCCTTATTTACATTACGTTACGGATCAATGTTCTAGGAAAGAAGACACGGCGCGCGCCTTCTCGAAGCAATAAGAAAATATGATACATCGCTCTCGGTCGGTTGTGCTTTCCACTGAGCGACAGCGATGTTTACAAACTACCTACCGAGTACCTACTACTCAATCATATTTTCAATGGTTGCATTACTTTTTCGCAAATGCGATCATGATCATTATCGGTAAGACCGCACGGAACAATTTCCTATGCAAGTATTTTTACGTAGGTATGGAAGTATCTATTTTGCATACGCGATTGTAGTCCTTATCTCGACGCAGGAAGAAAATACTTCAAAGTATGTTGAGCCTTGGTTTTTAGCGCTGGCTAAAGGTGGACCTTACTTAGAAGCCCTGGTACTTATTTACAAATTGGGTCAAAGCATAATGAACGTTATGTCAATTGCGTAAGGTACAAACTAGATAAGAGCAAATGAAAAGGTCGGGCGTCTTTCCCGCAGTTAGCAGCTTGTTTCGGCCGTGTGTATAACTTTTTACTGCTCCTCAACACATTTAAATTTAGTTAGGACTAATGTTATCTAAAGATAGGTAGGTAAATCCTAATTTATACAAAATATAACTAGGTACCTCACGGCTACAGATCAAGCTATACATTTCCAGTATAAGCTGATCTCGCATTGTATAGGATTTCCTTACAATGAGAAGTCAGCGTAAACTAGAAACTAATAGCTTGATGTGTAGCCGTGTGTACAAAACAGCCCAAGAAAAAAATATCTTTATATTCTTGGACCAAGTTTAAAAGTATCAAAACAATTAGTAGCTATGAAGGCAGATAGGTAACTTATAATAATATATCACTAGGTAATACTTACTGTGAGGTACATCCCAACCAAGATCGTAAATAATATTCCAAGTCCGTAAACAAAACAAAGTTCGTAAGAATGTAGGTACTTATGCTCGATACCAAATCACAAGGCAAATCAAAATCCAAGTTCATATCATAGGTCAATAGTGTTAGAAAATTATTACAATACCTACAATTTCGCAAACAAATACGTAGTACGCATGTGAACTTTACTGTACGTAAAGTAATCATAAAACACAGAATTTCACTGAAAGGCGAAAGCCGTAGTAGATAGATGATGACAACAAACAATCCGAGTCGTTGCGCTTGTGTGAGTGCCTGTCGGAGCGATTCACACAGCTACCGTGCGCAGTACGACCACGCACACATTGACATTTGCTTGACGCGATGGCACTACTAGCTATTGAAAATGTATGATAAATTTGGATGTGTTCCGTAATACCAAAAATTATGAATGAAAACTTAATGTTTTTCGGATATTTTTTAGCTAATTTGTAACTTGATAATATAAGCTATGTTCCTGCATAAAGCATATTTCAAATATTGTTGACTATATTACAGAAAAAAATACATGAAAACATGTCTTTTACGCTGTAAAAATGTGTGAAATTCAATTCGATAAAACTTCACACTAGGTCAGTATTTTCGAAAAAAAAAGATGTAGGAACCTAGATAAATACTGTCTAAATCCGAATATTAGCATAATATGGTGGAAATATGCTCAAACTTCAAATGATTTTGGTATTACGTTTGTATGGGCAGTTCATGCATCGCCCCGCTCTTAATAAACAGACTAAAAACGAATACTTGCTTTGGAACACCGTAAAGTATAGCAAAAATGCGCCACAAACTGCTCAGTATCCTTTAAATCTAGGAAATAATACATGGGCAAGAAAAGACGACGAACGTGGATCTCTCTCGTCTTTGGATCTTTCTTGGCCGATGTATTCACTCCCGATTCCGGCGACATAGCAAGCGATAAATGATCCAAAACTATTTGAAGACGGATCTACAATTCAGTCCACCATTAATGTACTGCTAACCTCGCGAAATCTGGAGAATTATAAAAGGTTTCGAACTAAATAAAGCTCCCAGATACTGCCTTATAATTGCCGAAATCTTACGTCAACTTCCCTAGAAAAGCCAACGTCTTCATAGCACAGCTCTATAATAGAATTTTGAGGACTGGATTCTTTCTGAGAATATGGAAAGTGTCGGAAATTATCATGATCCCAAAGCCAGCCACCGCACCTTGTGTCGTCATACAGGCCAGATTCAGAACAGAGCACTCAACCATGGAGTAGGTGCATAAAAAAGTGAATAAGATATGAGAGGGGCTGGAATAAAAGTCTGTATTCTTGGACGTACAGCAAGCGTTCGACAAGGTCTAGCAGCAGGGCTTGCTATTTAAGATAAAATAAAAAAAACAACTGCCACATAACCTGCACCTACTATTGAAGCCTTACTTAGAAGACAGATTCTTCCGCGTAAAAATTCATGACTCGTACTAGATATTCTACAACATACGAAACGTACCCCAGGGATCCGTATTAGGTCCAACCCTCTACCTTATATACACAGCAGACATACCAAGGTCAGAAGAAGTTTTCTCTGCCACCTGCGCTAATGATACGGCTACTTTGTGCAATAACAAAAACCCTCCTTACAAAAAGCCTCAGTAATGCTTCAAACTCACCTCAACAAAGTCTATATGTGGACACGTAACACTAGATAACAAACTACTCATCTACAAAGCAGTATTAAAGCCAGTCTGAACCTGCAGAGTCGAGCTCTGGGGCTCCGCGAGGAACTCAAATGTGGAATTTATCCAGCAATTTCAAAATTAAGTTCTCAGAATAATATCAAATGCTCCTTGGTTTATGAAGACCTAAGAATTACATGAGCATCTACAAATCAGAACTGTAAATAAAAGAGGAAATGGATCACAGGATACCTTCGTACAAATATTGAATAGTGACACACCTTCAGCCATAGAATAATCATCAAAACACTCAAATGCCACCACATACAAGACTTTACTGAATAAAGTGTAAAATTGTTTAAATTTTGAGAGGCAGATAGAAATATTAAAAATCTTACCATATTCCTTCAACAAAGCATGTTGCCTTCTTGTCTTCACTGTTCTTTAGTCTTAGTTCTATTCTAGTCGTCATGTTCTTAGCACTTAATATCTCACAGCGCTGCATTGTACTTAGATCAAGATCTTCAATACCATCCTACAACATAATAAATGTTTATGAATATTTATTTATAAATAAATTTCTTTCAAAATATTATATATAAAGTAAGCCTCATCAACGTGATCCAGATACTCTACTTTATTATTACTACAATAAAATCTTGATCGGTATTAATTAACTATTATTCATATTTTAACAATATTACCTAGTTTTATAACTGGACATCTTCAACAAGGTAAGGCAGTAAATGTGTAACAATAAAGACTAGTGAAAGAATCAAGGAATTTGGCAAAGTAAACTAGTGCTTGTGTAAAACTTTATTTACACAAAAGTACTGTTTTTTTTTTTTTTGTTAAATAGTTTCTGGATCAATTCAAGATTTCTGTAAGATTATGCAGTCACATAGTTAAATGACACAGTATGTATGAGTCATCAGTAAACATAAATTATAATGCTGCCTATTCTAATTCTGCCGCTGCTGTTCTATGCATATGCAAAGTGAAAATGTCTTTTTGCCTAGAAAAACCTATATCTGCAAATGTAGTGTTGTAGTTACTATTCACTTTCAGGGATACAGGCATGATGTTGAGCACTATATCCCATAATTATGATAATATGTATTTCATACTCGTTTTAACTACATCAGATTCACATAATTATTATCATACCTCTACAATATCATCTACATCCCAGTCATCCTCAAAGTCATCACAGACATCATCTGTGTTGAAATCTAGCACATTTATAGAGGAACCACTTTTGGAAGGAGACATCACTTCTTTGAGGGTTTTCTCTGGAGTTTTCAACTTATGGACTGGTGAGCAGAGGTACCCTGCAAATACAGATGTATGAGTTTGAAAAAGCAGACTGATTTATTTTGTAGATAAAGAAGTTTTTTTTTGTGGTAATCTTTGCTTTTTTCATCTTGAACAACGTTGCCTACAAAAATTTAATTGATGTGTACATTACATCTTTCTTATTCACATTTTATTTTAACATGTACAGTTTTTTTATAAGAATTCATTCCTACCTTTTAGAGGACTTTTCTTAGGTGTTCGACAGCTTCTATGAGGGCTGTGTAAATTCCCATTATTTTTACTAGGTGATTGTGCCATGGAAGTAACAACTGTTTGTCTACAACCTTCTGGCTTATCTCCATTTTCAAATACACATGATTCCTTTTTGAAATCATTTACCTTATCTGGTGGTACATGATTTTGTACTTTATTCTCATTATCAGGCAAAGATGTGAGAGGTCCCTCTTTTTTCTTCTCATTAGCACCATCTACATTTACACTATGTTTATTGGGTCCCTCAAAATCTGCCAATAAATTCATCTTCGGAGAGATTTTTGTTTGAAATACATTTTCCTTGTTAGGCGATTTCTTCGTAGGACTGGTTTCAGAAGGTGGGGAACATAAGCTACCATTTTCAGTCTTGATTTTTTTCCGCGTATTTGAAGTCGAGCCAAGATTTACATTACCTTTTATTGCCGGTTTATGTAAGTCTTTATCATCATCTATGAAGATTGGCGATGATGCCTTTCTTTTGAAACTCTTTTCAGGACTTTCATCTTGTGTTTGGGGTTTAGCGTTAGCAAGAGGTTTCTGGCTGGCACTGTTAGTAGCATTTTTGAAGAAATCTGTTACTGATTTTTGATTCTTTGAAGGACCAACCTGTTGAGAAAAGTTAAAAATTAAGTTACATAAATAAAGATAGCTTACGAGTTTTTGCAGATTCCAAGTGTTGTACCTTTTTCAAACTTAACGCTCTAGGCATAATGTACGCATAGCAAAATTCACGTTACTATCAAAGAAATCGTATAAAATAGAGAGACAAAAACAATCAACTGCCTTCTCCCGTTCTCCCGCGTTAATTGTTTTGACAGTACTACTTAATCTGTGGTTTTGACTTTGACGTAGGGTACACCAGCTGAGCGCTGATTTTTTTTTTATATTATTTTAATGGCCTGGCTGTTAGGACCTTTTAGCCAAGTCTTTATTTAGTGCTGATATTCACATTTGCCTTCATTCACCTTAGAGATGTAGTTGAGGATGGGATGTAGTCGAATACACAGAGCACTATAAAAAAGTGGAAGTCAAATAGTATCTTTCCGTAGTTTGATTATTAATTTTTAGGTTCATTATTTAATTTACCTTGTGAAGGCTGCGGGAATCCGTTGGATGCAAAAGTATAAGGCCGGTCGATGTGGCGATGCTTTGGAAGGTCTTATCCAGCAGTGGATGTGTTTCAGCTCAAATGATGATGAACGCTACTAATGAGTCTGTGGACGTAACGAAAGCCAACATTCAGAAAAGAAAGAAACGTCAGATAACCTCCGTTAGGAGTATATGTGTTCTGTGCAGATAACGGATGACAGATATAGTTTTGCAGGTTAGGTCTCGTGTCGCTTTGTTTTTATTAAAAACTATTCATATTGGGTCTTCGTAATAAATTCGAAACAATGTCAAAGAGACCAGAACACCAAGCACCACCTGAAGTTGTAAGCATTTTTTTATTACAAACAAAACAGTGACTACAATCCGTTTGTTTACCTGAATAATCACCAATGTTTTGTTATTTTTAGTTCTACAATGAAGACGAAGCCCGAAAGTACACTCAGAAGTAAGTTTACCCTATTAATAACTTCCGGCAATCACAAACCCGGTCACGACGTGACTACATTGGATATTCTATTTTTTCAGTTCACGTATTATGGATATCCAAGCACAGATGACAGAAAGATGCCTCGAGTTACTGCTGTTACCTGAGGATACTGCATGTCTTCTCCTGGACATAGGATGCGGCTCGGGCCTATCTGGCACAGTTCTAGAGGAAAATGGACACATGTGGATTGGCATGGATATATCACCCTCTATGCTTGGTACTTAATTTTTTTGAATTACAAAAATTACACTTTATAACATCACAATAAAGTAAGTTTTCAAAATAATTGCATTATGCATTGTAGCAACCCGAAAAAAATACTTTAGTATTTATTTATTTAATGCTTTTAACATAATATGCAGCAGTGAAATTGAATCAACTCACTTAAAACTTTGCCAGAAGGCCCACTGCCTGTTACTCACAATAACATACATTTCAGATGTAGCCAAAGAAAGAGAAACAGAAGGTGACCTAGTTCTATCAGATATGGGTGAAGGAGTGCCATTCAGAGCAGGATGTTTTGATGGAGCAGTCTCAGTATCTGCCCTGCAGTGGCTGTTCAATGCTGATAAGAAATCTCATCACCCTGTGAAAAGGCTTCATCAGTTCTTTAGTTCCTTATATGCTTCTTTGGTATGTGAACCCTTTTTCATAAATGTAGTCTCTGTTCTAAGATATGCCTTTTTATTAAGAAAATAGCTAATACAAATAAAAATAAATCATAATATAAATAAGCCATACATAGGGCTGTATTCTTTTCTCCTATTTCAAAAAAGCTTTTCAGTTCTTACTATAAAATATAAACATATTAGTAATTATTTGTTTCAGTCAAGATCAGCCAGAGCAGTGTTCCAGTTCTACCCAGAGAATGAGAGTCAAATGGATCTGGTCACGTCACAAGCCATGAAGGCTGGCTTCTACGGAGGTGTAGTTGTAGACTTTCCTAATTCTGCTAAAGCTAAGAAGTTCTTCTTAGTTCTGATGACTGGAGGATCTGCTCCACTTCCTCAAGCACTAGGTATTTATTAAATGGGTTGTGATAGACCCAGTTGGAAATATTCTCATGTATGACACTTGACACCAAGTAGACTGGCAGCAATAAAAGAAAGCATAAACCCAGTAACAGTTGACTTACTGACTTAGATGATCATTATTTTTTAATCCCATAGATTTTTGTGATTATCTAAGATATCTTTATTATGTGAATTTACTGTTTTCTAGGTACTGATGAAATGGACAACAACCTTCAAGTCAAGTATGCTAAAAGAGAAGCAACAAGAAATAGTAGAGGCAAACCACTCAAAAACACAAGAGCTTGGATTCTGGAGAAAAAGGAAAGGAGAAGGAAACAAGGCAAGGACACAAAAGCTGACACCAAATATACAGGCAGGAAAAGAAGTGGCCGCTTTTAGAAATAATATGTTCGTACAGTCAACAGTGTATATAATTTAATAACTAAGTTAATCTATATTAAAAGTATCTCAAGTTTTTCATTTTGGTCTATCTTTTTACAACATATTTCCAAACAGTGTCCACACCACTCCCTATTGTTTCTACTGGAGTCATATTTGGCAATGGGAACCGGCATGCCACTATCACTGTGTCTTTGTTTGTCTCCATTAATAACTTATGTTCAAAGTCCTTCATCATCTGTTCAACACCAAAAATCACTATGTTGTTGTATGGCTTTAGGTCAAACTTCCATAAGTCACACTGAAAGAATTTGCTGCCTCGGTATTCCGGTTTCAGTAACGCAGCGATTCGAGAATAGTAGACTAGCCAGGGGTTTAACTCTACTCCATCTGCTTGAAATCCTAATTTGGCCGCGGTAAACACAATCCTTCCATCGCCCGAACCCACATCTAATAGCTTACCACTGCGACCAGCCAAAGCTTTGCTAATAGCAAGGAGTTGTTCTGTGGTGGCAGGAACGTAAGGCAAACAAACTTTCCTCAGCGCTGGTACGGTGAACGGTATACAAATAATACTGACTCCAACAGCTAGGCCTCCGGTGACATAAAGTAATATTTTTCCCGTAGTGGATAGCTTTGCTGGATTATTTTTTCCCGGGTCTTGGAGTAGTTCTAGCTCCATTTTATAAATGAGTTAGGAAAAATAATAATGTGTGCCTAGAAAAATTAGGTTAGTTTTCGTTCGTAAAAATTTGAATTGAAAGAGACATTACACCATTACACTGTCTTAGGTCTCACACCACAGATTAAGTAGTACTTCTTACACTGACACAATGGCCGCATTCCGAATTAAGACCTTAATCGCTGTAATCGATTATAGCGCGCTAAACGGTAATACGGAACGCGTTTAAGCGCGCTAAAATCGATTACAACGATTATGGCCTTAATTCGGAATGCAGCCAATGTTATGCACAGCAGAGCAATGTTATTGCTCTGTGCACTGACATTTCGTTCTTACGGCTTGGCTTTCTTTCCGGCTTGTACCCTAAACCCTCAGAACAATGAAAACGATCAACTGATTGCTTGATTGAAAATAACTCATAACTGCTGTACTCTTATTAAAAGCTAGAATTCTAGAACTCCAAATCTTAAGTCTTGATGATGGGAAATTGTGAGAATGCAAGAGCATCATGATGGATTTGAAAAATATTGCAGAATAAACTTCTACGTCATGTCAAAACTGTTACTGTGGACTTCTTGGCGGGAAAGTGAAGCGTCATGTTCAGCAGTTTGTTTAATTTTCAAAAATTTGTGTTTATCCGAATATTAATGTGTAATAATGGTGGATTATTAACCATTAAGTGTTTGTCAACGTGCATTAGTGTAGGCAAATGAAACAAAACAGTGCAACTTCACTAAGACTTCAAGTTCTCTCAAGTCAAGAAGTCCGGGTGAGGTCTCAGTAAAGTGCCACATCTAAACATCTTTACTGAAACTCAAGGGGAGCGCCGCCCGCTCCCCTTGAGTTTCAGTAAAGATGTTTAGATCATCATCATGCATTCATTTCATCAATAATAACAAGTTTTGTAACTAAGTAAAGACTTGGCCAAAAGGTCCCAACAGCCAGGCCATTAAAACATTATTAAAAAAAAAAAACTGTTACTGTCAGCTGTCAGTTAGTCAGCAAATGCCAAATATTGCCGAAGTTTCTTTTCCTCCGGCCTCGTTTATTCTGGTGTAAAATTGTGTACTTTAAACGTAGGAAAGGAATACTAAACAAGTACAACAAATGACTGCGTTCGAAGAGTTCGGTGTCCTCCCCGAGCTGGGGAAGGCCATTGACGAGATGGATTGGACACTACCAACAGATGTCCAGGCCGAGGCAATACCGCTCATCTTGGGTGGTGGAGACGTTCTGATGGCTGCTGAAACAGGTAGCGGGAAGACTGGTGCCTTCTGTTTGCCGATCCTGCAAATAGTATGGGAGACTTTGAAAGATATACAGGAAGGGAAGACTAGTAAGATAATACAAACGATAGCGACAGAATTGACGATGTCGTTCTTTGATCGCACGGACGCGCTGGCGGTGACGCCAGACGGGCTGCGGTGCCAGTCGCGTGACCAGAAGGGCTGGCACGGCTGCAGGGCCACTAAGGGCGTACATAGCAAGGGGGCTTATTACTATGAAGCCACTGTCACTGATGAGGGCTTATGCCGTGTGGGCTGGTCTACACAGGCTGTAAGTGGATATGCAATATTTTTTTTAAACTCAATTTAATAATGAAATCAATGAACCCTGAATTTATTCAAAGAAGATTAATTTAATTATCATTGCATCATGTTTACTTTCTGATTCATAGATTATATTATTTTTATAAACAAACATAACCTGGCTGTTGGTAATACAGGTATCTCAGGTACAAGTATGTAGGTACTATGTTTTTTTTTTACGTGTAATTATTTTTAGGCGAGACTGGATCTGGGTACAGACCGTCTGGGTTTCGGGTTTGGAGGCACAGGCAAGAAGTCCAATGCCAAGAACTTTGATGATTATGGTTCTGCTTATGGAATGAATGATGTCATTGGTATGTTGTTTTTACAGATCTTAACATAAAGAAGATAAATTATTTAGCATGTTGTTTAAATTTGTGCATTTACATAGAGTACATGCTTACAAACCATTTCATTTAAAAATTGTTAATTAGGTAAGTACTGTGAATAATATTTCAGGTTGCTTATTAAACCTGAACAATGGCGAGATCAGCTACACTAAGAATGGAGAAAACCTCGGAGTGGCCTATACCCTGGCTCCTGAAAGACGCGCAGACTGCTATTTCCCTGCTGTTGTATTAAAAAATGCTGAAATGAGCTTTAATTTTGGCAAGATGCCATTTAAGGTACAAATTAATCATTTACTTAAGAAACAGTTGTGTTAGGACTGTTGCTGATTCATTGATTATTTTTGCTACCTAACTATGAAACAAAATCTGACATAATAGTAAGCTTTTTTGAAATTGTTTCAAACTTTCCTACTATTGTTTGAAAAATAAGCCATTTTGGTTTGACTGCCTCTTAAGAATATGAATGTTTATGTATCTGTAAAGTGAATTACATTCAAGTCTTCAAAGACCCCAGTATATACATTTAAGATCAATGAACCTTAATAGCACATGGCCTCAACTTGGCCCAGCCTTCCACCAAATTCTATGTACAATCTTTTGCCTACATCAACAATTCTATTCATGATAACATAGTAAAATTGTAGCTTGTCTTTATAGTACCCACCACCAGCAGAGTACACAGGCATTGGCACAGCACCAAAGGAAAATATGAAGCAGAATGTGGTATCTTCAGACAGCGTCGTCGAAGCTAAACCTGCAAATAACGCGCCACGATCTATTATTATTGAGGTGAGTGAGAGAATAAACAAAGATGGAAAAGAAAAAGATAAAACTTAACTTAATAAATTTTCGTGATTGGGTCCACCAAACTGTTGAAAATTTAACTCTGGTGTTTTATGGAATTCGAGGCGCGCATTTGGAAATCGCGTGGCAGATATTCGCCTCCTGAACTTATTCTGAAGTTTGGTTATCTATACATACATACATAAACTCACGTCTTCTTCCCATGGGGGTAGGCAGAAACTATAGAACGCCACCAGTTACGCTCCTTACATACTCCTTTTTTTTTTTTTTATAACGTTGCCCCACACTAGGACTTTCTCCTGTATTGTGGGTGCGTTTACAAACATTTAAACTCACATGTCACAAACAGCCAGACCCAGAACAACTACTTGTAGGTCATACAAATATTTGTTCCGTGCGGGAATCGAACCCTATGCTTTGCTTTTGCTTCGCCTATGTTCATACTGTTTATATACATAAATGTTATTATTATAAGTAAAATAAAGTATTGAGCTTTTCGTTTCTTGTCTATGTGACCATGTTGTTCTTCCAAATTACGCAACGGATTTTGATTCGATTTTTACCATTATATAGAGAATTTATAACAGAAGGTTTATGTGTATAATACATTAATATTAAACATACATATTATATAATGTTTTACCTGAAAATAAAACAGTTATTATATACGGAACCTTATTCTAGACCTATACAGTGAGACAGCATCTTTCCGGATCTGACGTCACGACCTCTCTTGTTCCCCTCCCAATCGGCTCCGCCCCGCTGTAGCCGGGGGGAGGGGCGTGGAGCTTGCCCGAACAGTCAGGCGTGCTCTTCACATTGCATCTCACTTCCGGTGGATTATGAGTCCACCAGGCAGGATTAAAAATATAGGTCTAGAATAAGGTTCCGTATATAATAACTGTTTTATTTTCAGGTAAAACATTATATTATACACTATGAACCGTTATTCTAGACCTATACAGTGAGATGTGTTTATTATCGCCTGGTGGCAAGCTAAGTATATGCCAATGTGTGAAAAATAAATTATTTAGGTATCGAAATAATTTTGTTTAATATAGGTACCTAGGAGTATTTATATTAAACAAAATATAACTGTGTGAGAACATTATTATTAGAAATGTAAGTGACTCAATGTAAAAATAAAAACTGTATAATTATGTAAGTAAAGAAAAATATTTTTATTTGAACCGCCAAAACTAAGTTTTGCCATTCACATAACATGATTAGCACCACAATGTATGCATTCATGATAATGTTATTCAAAGAATTAAGATTTGCTTTGAACTAAAGTTACATTAGTTATGCATAGCATACCTACTTAGATTAAATAAACCAATTTAACTTAATATAACAATGTTGCTTTGACCTGAAAGATTGATTGAAATTACATTGATTAATAGGTATATAATCATATATTATTTAGAGTCTACACAGCTTCAAATGTCAGAGATAAATTGTTACGACTTTGCGATGTGTTAATTTCGGCTGAATAGAACCGTACAAATGTGTTGGGGACACGCCAGTTCCCTTTTGCCATGATCTCGTCAATATTGTGGCGCTCAAGCCAGTTGAGAGATGCTGCGGCACTTCGAGTACTACCAGGAGTAGCCTCTACTCCTGCCTCCTTAAGAATAGTTTTAACCCAACCTCCAATCACTGTTCGGGAGGCTGGCCTGACTCTGCCACGAGTTGATATAAATAAATGATTAATGTCATTGTTAATTCTACGTGATGATGATAATTCTATCAACTTACGTATCCACCATACAGGGCATATGGATTTATCTGTATGTGTGTGCAATTTCCATGATGATTGTCTGTGTATATAGCTATCTGTCTTTGAGCCAAATGCTGGGTGTAAAACAATATGATTAGAATTGTCTTCAAAATGTGCACTATCAACCCGTAACAGTGTCAGGTCATGGACTCTACGACTAGAAGCGAGTAGCAAAATCAGTGCTGTGCGACGAGATACTTGGAATAAACTTGAATGAGGCGGCTGGTTAGAGCTGAGCCATTCTACCACAATACGTGGATCCCAAATGACAGAGTTTTTAGGTTTGGAATCAACATTAGCAAGTGAAATAGCTTTTAACATTCTCTGAACGATAGGATCACTGCTTATGATTTGTCCGTTAGAACAGGCCAAAGTGGCAACTGTTGATTTATAAACTAAAATAGTTTTATAAGACAGTTTAAGAGTTAAGTGCAAGTATGCTAGGTACTTAGCGACTTGGGCACCAGAGGGGTTTGTATGGTTGAAATTATTATGAGTACACCAATTCAACCATTTTTTCCAAATACCAGCATACATTTTCTTCGTAGAGGGTCGCCAGCTAGAATGAAGTAGGTCTATTTCGTTTTGAGCCCAATTTGTTAATTCGGCACACCACCCTTCACTAGCCATGCCTCTAGATACATCTGGTCCACGTGAACCGGAGGCAGATAAGTCCGTGTGTCTAGTAACCGCCGATGAAGATTGAATATGGGTAAAGGAGCGCTCACCGCTCTCCTCTTCAGGTCTGGCCGCCAAAACACTTTGGACCAGCGCGGTACTATTAGGATGTATCGACCCTTGCACAGGTTGAGATGTGACAGAACTCGTGGAATTATGTGTGGTGGTGGGAATATCCACGCTCGTCGGTATGACCACCTTCTGCTGAAGGCGTCGTGAAACTCTGCGTTCGAGTCTTTGCAATCTCGTGAGACGTAGCGCGCAAGCACGTGCGCGGTTTTCGAGGCGAACAAGTCGATTTCGGGCATTCCGAACTTGCGAAATACCTCTTGACATGCCTCTTCCATGAGGGTCCACTCCCCGGGTAATTTGAGCCTTGACAGCATGTCTGCTTCTGTGTTTACCTGACCGGGCAGGTACTGAGACACCAGATGAATCTTGTTCTCGTCCGCAATCTCGAATAACATGCAAGTTAGCCGGTAGAGGTTCTGTGATCGGAGACCCCCCTCGTTCCGCATGTAACTCACCACACTCTTGTTGTCTGATTGAACTAGCACGGTTGAATAACGTAGCGATTGCTGACGATTGGTTAAGGCCTGTATAACTGCCCACATTTCCTTTAAATTGCTGTGCCAATTTTTCTGCTCCGGGGACCATAATCCGCTCAGACAAGCGTCGTCTACTATGGCACCCCAGCCTCTGGCTGATGCATCTGTCGTTACATAATGAGAGACAGGATCTGGATGTATCGCTGTTCCTGTAGACAGAGCTCGTAACCACCACATTAAGGTCGTCGACAGTTCCGACTCGAATGGGCGTTTTACGTGTGCTTGGTGCTTTGGAAGCCGATTGCAAGCTACTTGTAACGGGCGGCAATGAAGCCGACCTCTGGGCACAACGAAGGCTACAAAGTTTAGCATGCCTAGCAAGCATTGAGCGTCGTGCAAACTCCATCGATTTACCTGTAGTATGTGGCGTATCATATTGGAGATTTTGGAAACCTTTTCCTGGGGCAAATACTTGGAATTCAGGGCGAGATTCCATTTTATGCCGAGATAGTCTACTGCCTTTGTAGGGATCAATGTGGATTTTTTGTAGTTGATCATCCATCCCAAAGTTGTTAGGACTCTTATAGCTTCCGCAGCATGGTCCATTAGGGTTAATCGATCTTGGTTCACGATTAAATAATCGTCCAAATAGACGATGACTCGCATGCCCTTCTCGCGCAGCACGTCTGCTACCCAATTTGTCACTGTCGCAAATGCCCTGGGTGCTGATGACAGCCCGAATGGCAGACAAGTGAACTGAAGGAGCTTCGGGCTCGACTTCTTTTCTGTTGCGTATAGTACTCGCAGAAATGGTTGATGACTGGGGCTGACTGCTAGGTGAAAATAGGCCTGAGAAAGGTCTATTTTGATCGCCCAGTCGTTTGGTTGCAAGAAATCCGGCACACGGTACATATTTATTAAGCGAAACTTTGTTTGAATTACATAGCGGTTTAGATTTTTTAAATTGAATATCGGGCGATTGTTGGTATCTGACTTTTGCACTAAAAACATCGGACAGACATAACTTGGAGATGGATCTACTCGAATCAAAATTTTCTGTTGTTTCAAAATCTCGACTTGTTGCGACATCAATAAGCTCGTTGGAGTTTGAAAACGTGTTAACAAGTCTGGACTTTGAAGTGGGGGTATTTTGAAAAAGGGAATTCGGTAACCAGATATCATTTTTATAATGTTCCCTGGAGCACCGTAATTCTTCCAAATTTGAATGTAATTTTTTAACCGCCCGCCATAAAATAAAATTTCTTGAGGATAGTCACTTACGATACTGATCGGATTTACGATTGCCGAAGGACCGTTTTTTGTTTTCATTATGTCTTGTACCGGATTTATTGTTTCCCGACTTTCGGCCTCTACTTTTGGGGGGCGCTTGAAAGCTCGTGGATGGCTGGGGATCGAACCCAGGATTGTCTCCGTGAAAGGGCTTGCGTGGTCGCTTAGCGGGAGGGCCATCCTGTCTATTCCGCATAGACATGGCATGAGGCTCTTCCGCAGGGCGCTTTTGGGCAGAGAATAACTTACTTGTACCACCAGCCTTTTGTAAAAATGTGGTTAAATCCTGTGGATTAAAAAGGTTATATTGTGTTGGGGGGATCTTTTGCAAGTCCACCTTTACATATTTGTCCTTGACACCCGACAAAATGCAGTCACGACGTCTTTGAATGATATCAGCACGCCTTCCACAACTCATTTGCAAGAGATCCTCGGACACTTTCATGTAAGATGAGTTTTCGGAAAAAGAAGCATTAATCTTTTCAAAAAGCGTGTCAGCGTTGAGTACACAGCCAGGCGATTGCGCCCATTCTATGATTTGCTGAAAGTTGTTTCTTAGCAGCTCATTTTGTTGTATAAGCCCATGAGTAAAAGCTCCAAACGATCTATCAAGTAATCTAAGCCAAGAAGAATTTGTATCACAATGTCTAAGTTCAGTGTTAACATCGAGTTCGTAAAAACCTGGCTTAGCGACATACTTTTGCTCAGTTTCTAGGTATCTAACCCTTTGCCAATCATTAGTATCAAAATGATGTAGTTTATTTAGCACATGTAATCTACCCTCTGAGGCATTTTCAACAGAAGGTTCTTTTAGGTTAGTGGATACCAGAAATTCGAATACTTTAGCCTTCTGTGGTTTACTGAGAAGGTGATCATTCCCAAGAGAAACCCTCAAGCCTGCAGATGGATGTAAGGAAATATCAGAATCAGATTCGGGCTCGGTTTCTTTGTTTGAAAAGCGATCGTTATTTTTTAAGTAGGATAATATTTCACTCACTTGATTTGACAGCAAGTCTAACCTGCGCTCGTTCTCTCGGGTATCCTGCCGCAGCTGCCGTCGTTTCCGACGTGGGGTGGAGCTGCTTGATGATGACGACGAAGATGCCTGCGGTGATGCAGGGGGAGGCGGGCGACTCCCGTCACCCTCGGCAGGCGCTTTCGTGGATTTTTCCATTACGTATACAAAACACGCACTAAAAAAAAAAAGTTTATTTCCACGAACTAAAAAATGTAGGTACTTTTATTTAAACTAATAATTTTAAAAACTTAAACAGCAGCGCTGTTGCCCGCACTAGAAGAGGTGTGATCGCACCGAAAAACGATGCCAATGTGAAGAGCACGCCTGACTGTTCGGGCAAGCTCCACGCCCCTCCCCCCGGCTACAGCGGGGCGGAGCCGATTGGGAGGGGAACAAGAGAGGTCGTGACGTCAGATCCGGAAAGATGCTGTCTCACTGTATAGGTCTAGAATAACGGTTCATAGTGTATAATAATATGTTTTGTCAAGTCGTAAAAACCGTGCGAAGCAAGGGCGGCACGCTATCCTTACATAATATACTAGCTTCCGCCCGCGGCTTCGCCCGCGTGGTATGTCGATAAAAACCAAGGTTTAAAGTATCGCCATACCAAATTTCATCAAAATCGGTTCAGCCGTGAAAGCGTAACAAACAAACTCACATTCGCATTTATAATATTAGTTAGGAAATCACTACATAGTATAAAACAAAGTCGCTTCACGTCGATAAAAGTAGCCTATCTCCTTTTCCAGGGTTTAAAGTATCGCCATACCAAATTTCATCAAAATCGGTTCAGCCGTTTACCCGGGAAAGCGTAACAAACAAAGTCCCATTCGCATTTTATAATATTAGTTAGGTAATCACTACATAGTATAAAACATAGTCGCTTCCCGTTGTCTGTCTATCCCTATGTATGCTTAGATCTATAAACTACGCAACGGATTTTGATGCGGTTTTTTTTAATAGATAGAGTGATTCAAGAGGAAGGATTATATGTTTAGAAAAAGCCACGCGGGCGAAGCCGCGGGCAGCAGCTAGCATATTATAAAATGTCCCCCCGCCGCGTCTGTCTGTCTGTCTGTCTTAACGCGATAAACTCAAAAAGTATTGAACGGATTATCAAACGGTTTTTACCAAGGGACGGAATGATTCATGTGGAAGGTTTAAGTGGATAATTCATTAAGGTTTTGTATAAATTGGCTGAACTATGACGATTATTGTTGAAGATGTCGGAAAAATATGATAAACCGTAGGAGGTACATACAATTTATGTTCTACAGGATTTTACATCTTAAAAAGTTCAACAAAAAAGTCCGGGATAGCATATGTCTATCTTCTAAGGATGACCCACAGTAACCATTTGTATCTTTCAGAATTCGATAAAAATGTCATAGTTATTTCCGAAGCTATTTTAACCGGTATTATATTAATCCTTATACAATAAAGTATGTTATTTAAATTGGGAATTAAATTCAGATTAAAATTTGCCTTTACATCCATAGTAATACTTTAAAAGATATCACAGATTCAAAATTACGCGTAACAAAATAATTATGGTTGACGGGCGTAGTACGTTCTCGTGGGATATTTTCCGACATCCACGCGGGCGAAGCCACGGGAAAAAGTTCTTGTATAAACCAAAGAGACCCTCCAAATCCGTCTAATATTGTTAAGGGCCCCTTTCCCGAATTTTTTATGAAAATTTAACATTACATTTACTAATCGGGTTTGACTGGGATATTATTGGATAGATTTATAATATGGCACTTATTTTTTTTTATAATTAATAAATACGTGAAAAACGGCTCGCGCGCACCGCGCTAGTGCTATAGTGCTATCGCGACTGCTCCTGTGCTACGCGGGCGCAAGCTGTCTCATGCCTAAACTTACGGGAAAAGGGGCCCTTAAGTCCAAAAGCCTGCATTACTTCATGCACCCTGCGTTCTAAAACATCAAGGAACTTCATGATTGCAACCATTTAACCAATTAGAAATAATAAACTTACCTTTCTATACAGCCCTCAAGAGAATTAGCAGAACAAACTTGCAATCAGATAACAAAGTTCAAGAAGCATCTGGAAAACCCAAAGATTCGCGAGCTGCTGGTAGTAGGAGGCATAAATGTTAAGGATCAGATCAATTCGCTGAATGCCGGCATCGACATCGTTGTGGGCACCCCTGGGCGGCTAGAGGATCTAATTCAAGGAGGTAAGGTTGGATGACAGGCATTTTATGAAATAGCTAGGATTTTTTCAACTCAGTTGGAGATGTATAATAACTTCTGGGCTACAAAGAGTTGGGCACGCCACAATTGGGGCGATAAGTCCCCTCTTTGAGGAGTGGCTATAGAGAGGCGCCACGGCGTCCTCACCTTCCGCCTGACGCAGGTCCTCACCGGACACGGTTGTGTCGGGAGGTTACTGTTCAGGATAAAGCGGGAGGAAACAACCGGGTGTCACCACTGTGTGAATCGCCCGGAGGATACGGTGGAGCATATGGTAGAGGTCTGCCTGGCTTGGGTGGAGCACCGCCGTGTCCTCACGGAGGCGATCGGCAGCGGCGCTCTCGCGTCCGGCCTACTCAATCTGTGTGGTTCTTTCATCAAAAGACCACTTCAGTCACCAATCTATAATTATGGTCTTCACATGATCTGATCAAGATTATGTCTGGGCTTTAAAATAGACTGTGATCTACGAGTTTGTTTCGGCCTTTCTTTTCAGAGTAGTAGATAGGAAACGCCGACCTCTTCTAGTTTTTAATAAAATATGATTGACGTGTAAAAATGTTTGTACAAACAAATTCAATACAATTTCAACTTAGTAATTTACCATCTCTTCAACTGTCGTCCATGCATATTTAGTTTGGCAGAAATTAGTACGACTGGTTTTACGTTAGCGGCGATGCCGTTATCATGCATTTGGATTGTTATCGTTTGATAAAGTGCATTCTCAGCGCAAGTAGGAAACAGGGAACATTTTTGTGGCTGGGAAACGTTTTCTGATCGATCCATGTTCATGAAGCCACGTGAACCAATGTCCTATTTTATTGTACAGGTTACCTAGCCCTCACCCACTGCCGTTTCTTCGTACTGGACGAGGCGGACGGTCTGCTGAAGGCAGGTTACGGTGAACTGATCGAACGCCTTCACCGACAGATACCGAAGATCACGTCCGATGGACGTCGGCTTCAGATGGTCGTCTGTTCCGCCACGCTACACGCTTTCGAAGTTAAGAAGATGGCCGTAAGTTTATTTGTTGAGACTTCTGAATTCATACAGTACTCATTGTTCCGTGTGGTGCTGCCGTAAAGAATAGCACCATCCTATTTCTTCCCGTGGGTGATGTCGTAAAAGGCGACTAAGGGACTTACCTGAGAATGGGCAGCAGCGTTCTCTATGCATTTTAACACCATACTGCGATCGCCAACCCGCCAGTCGTTGCGTTTATGGCGGCACCCCCCCCTTTTGGGGGAGGTCTATGTCCAGCAATGGACGTTTTTTGGCTGGAATGATGATGATGATGTTAAAGTCAAATTGTTTATTTCAAATAGGCCGATATAAGGCACTTTGGACGTCAATATTTACAAAAAATAGAATTGATTCTAGTCGCCCCTTCCAAAAGGTAGTTTCGTATGGAGAAGAATGGGCAAGAAACTCCACCGTTACTCTTTTAAAATATTGTACAAATTTTTTTAGAGGTACATTAATTGATGACAGCTTAGTAGTTTGAGACTTTTCCACTGGATGATTAGGAGAGTCTCATAGAAAGACTTACATCGAAGGAAAACCTTCGATTCTTTCGGAAATATATTAATACTTTTGCGTTTTTCCTTCGTTCTACTTGCGAAAGCGGAAGCCCTATGATGGTTGGGCAAAACAAGTCCTCTTCAGGAGAAAGGTTAAATATTTTGCTTCATTTCTTTATCAGGAGAAATTAATGCACTTCCCGACATGGGTGGACCTGAAGGGTGAGGATTCAGTACCAGAGACAGTGCACCACGTGGTCGTCAATGTAGACCCACAGAAGGATCGCCTGTGGGAGACTCTGCGCAAGTAAGTTTCTAGAAAAGATATCGCCAAACGGCAGAGCATCTTTGTTTGTAAGGGGAATTGGGTAGATCCCGAGTGGTCCTACAATAACACTGGACCAAATATTCAAACTGGCGCAATCTTATTTGAGTTCAGTCGACCATGGGACTGCCAATGACGACTTAGGGCCTGTGCACACCACGTTTTTTAAACGCGCCGTTGACGCGCGTCTGTAGCGATACGCACGCGAGTCAGTCTATTCTGTAGGAAAAAAGCGCGCCGTCGACGCACGTTTCTAAACCGCGCGTCAACGGCGCGTTTAAAAAACGTGGCGTGCACAGGCCATTAGGGCCGGCGCACACCTAACAAAGCGTCGTTTTCAATACCACTGAAATATCAACTTTGTGTATGTTGAAAATAAGGTATAAATTAATTAACAACGAATCAACCGGTCATAGGCACTCCGTCAAGAGTGTTTTTAAGCGTACGTAAGTGTTAAAAACTTACATACGATTAAAAACGCTCTCACTTTGACGCGTCGTTTGAAATATCCCACTAATACTAACCAACATTCTTCTTGCACATTACCAGGCATGTACAGACGGACGGCGTTCACTCAAAGGACAACATTCGTAGCGGCAACACTACCCCGGAGACGTTGTCGGAAGCCGTCAAGATACTCAAAGGAGAGTACTGCGTACGCGCCATCAAGGAAAATAAGATGGACAGGTGTGTGGTTCTCAGTTGTTGCAGAGAACATCGATAAAGAATAGAAACAAAGGCCTTCGTATGTTGTTCGTAAAAAAAAAATGTAACCCTTGTCTTTGAACATTTGTAGAATACAGAGTACCTACTCTATTCTATGCGAGTCTGACTATTATTGTGACACAAAGTGATTTTGACACGTGAATCTAAAAGGGAAGAAAATATAGATATGCATCAGTGGCGACAGTACCGTATAACACGATTCCTACCGGCTTCCCTTCGGAAATTGGGAACACAACCACTGTATCGTTATTTAAAAATGGCACACAGTCAGTAGTGTTTAATAATGCCAAATAATATAATAATCACATTGTAGGTATTTAATACACCATACAATTAAAACATTACAAAACTCCTACATTACATTACACATTTGCCTTTATATCCCAACAACAAAACATTTTGCTCTAAAATAACCTAATGAGTTCAATTTCTATTCAAAATCGACGTCATGGCTAGTTTTTTTTTATAGAAAAGATTTTTTTTGCTCCGGCTTTACTCTCTCATAAAATCACTCTTCGCCACTGATAATAATCGTGCATAGGATGCGAACCGAACCGTACGGGGTTTGCCTTTACGAGTAATTACGAGATAGTAATGTCGGCTTTTATTCCAAGCACACACCGTCTATGTCATAGGTCTATGTCCACTCTCTAAATAAAATGCATACAATTACATCATCATTTCAACCGAAAGACGTCCACTGCTGGACACAGGCTGGGGGGAGAAGGGTTGCCATAATCGCCACGCTTAGTAGGCGAGTTGGCGATCGCAGTATAGTGTTAAAATGCATAGAGAACGCTGCTGGGCCATTCTCTAGTAAGTCCCTTAGTCGCCTTTTATGACACCCACGGGAAGAAATAGGATGTTGCTATTCTTTACGTACGGCACCAAACGGAATAACACAATTACATCGTTACCTTCTAAATAACTTAATAAGTAATATACCTTTACCAATTACTACAGGGCCATAATCTTCTGCCGCACTAAGCTAGACTGCGATAACATGGAACGCTACCTCAAAGCCTGCGGTAGCGAGTTCACCTGCGTCTGTCTGCACGGTGACCGCAAGCCGGCGGAACGTAAGGCTAACTTGGAGAAGTTCAAGAGCAGCCAGGTCAAGTACCTCATCTGTACCGATGTCGCCGCTAGGGGCATTGATATCTCTGGATTGCCGTTTAGTAAGTGGAATTTTTAAATAATTTTTATAGCCATACTAGTTTGCGACAACATTGTGTTCCATGTTGTCGCAGACTAGTTTGGTTGTAAAAATCCTAAGAAGTAAAACATTACCTCTCAGGATTTTTATGGTAAAAAACGACCCGGTAAATAATACCTGGGTAGTATTATATTATCTGCGACCTGCATAGCTATTCACAACCGTTCGATACGCTTCCGTGCCGAATCGAATATCAATCAATGTTATAGGAGTCCTCTAAACACTGCTCACAAATCCGAAACTCGAAATTTTTATCGTTTTGAATCAAATAGTCGACCGCTATTTTTCCGACTGCTATTTGCTGTCGGTGAAAGCAAATTAGGTAAATCGTTTTTGTCACGGCAGCCTGTCGAATGGTTGTGAATAGCTATGCTGGCGTAAAATGAAGTCAGTTAATAATGTTAAGCCTCTTAATTAGGGTTCCGTACCAAAATGGTAAAAAGGAACCCTAATGGTGAGACTAAGTCTGTCTGTCTGTCTGTGACACCTGGATATCTCAAGAACTACTAATGCTATCAACTTGAAATTTAGAATAATTTTAGATGACGTTTGCCCAACTATTTTGCAAGCAAGAAATAAATTTTAAAAAAAATATTTTTTTTGTAAAAGGGACTGAAAGGGGGTCTTGAAAATTTGAAGTGGGGCTACTATGGTATGTGGGGTATTATATGAAAGAGCGCTGTTTGCACATTCTCAAACATTTATTTTTTACGCAGCATAGTTTCCGACTTTAGATAACAAATGTAAAAAAAAAATTACCGTCCCCCCCCCCCTTATCTCCGAAGTTTGCATAGATAAAAATCTGAAATTATTCTATGTGATAGAAGTTTATGTAAAGATTACAGGAAAAATAAACGATGTCTCTCAATAGCACAGTTTTTCAGAAATCAACAACATCATAATATATACGTACGGAACCCTCCGTGCGCGAGTTCGACTCGCTCTTGACCGGTTTTTTTAAATTGGTAAGTCATCGACCAAGCACGATTTGGCAATAGATTTACTGATTAGAGTCTTGATCAGGGTTTTAGAAACCAGATGTCTTCAAACTTGTTACTTCACATTCATAAACTCTTCTTCTCTTAAAGCGCAGGCCACACCGCCAGCTAGCGGGCGGGCGGGCTAGGCGGGCGAACATCGTTTCACCTCTTTACATACTTCGGTTCACACCGCGAGCTACCGACTAACCATGTAAAGAGGTGAAACGATGTTCGCCCGCCTAGCCCGCCCGCCCGCTAGCTGGCGGTGTGGCCTGCGCTTAATTATCATTTAGCATTATAAGGGCGAATTTCGACTTCTTGGCGGGAAAGTGAAGCGTCATGTTCAGCAGTTTGTTTAATTTTCCAAAATTAGTGTTTAGCCGAATATTAATGTGTAATAATGGTGGATTATTAACCATTAAGTGTTTGTGAACGTGCATTAGTGTAGGCAAATGAAACAAAACAGTGCAACTTCGCTTCAAGTTCTCAAGAAGTCCGCGTGAGGACTCAGTAAATGCACAAACCGTGCGAAGCCAGAAGGAAAAAAAAGGAAAGGAAGGGCGAATTTCACCAGTGAAACTGAACGTGATCAGCACATCTAAACCGAGTTCAACGTGGTTTATATGCTGATCGCGTTCAGTTTCATTGGTGAAATTGGCACTAACTTGTTTATTTTCCTTAGTGATCAACGTGACTCTGCCGGACGAGAAGTCAAACTACGTGCATCGCATCGGTCGTGTCGGGCGTGCGGAACGCATGGGTCTTGCTATCAGTCTCGTCTCAACCGTCCCGGAGAAGGTAAAAACCATTAAAAATTATAAATATACCTTACAGCTTACAGACAAACTCTTGATGTTATTTGGTTTGTAGATACATACCGCGAGATGGAGCTTTTTTAGCCTCTCATGAGTCTTATTTTTTTTGTTTTCGAATGTTCCTTTTTTTGTTTAAATTTTCTGTGTGCGTCCCAATTAAAATATTTTATTTCTATCTTTTCTTTTGAGACGAATTTCTTACTTGATGGCGTATTACTCGAGAACTCCAAAATTGAAATTTCTCGAGTAATACGCCACTATCTTTTTAAGACGCAGTTATATGCCAGTGACCTTGAGTGTTTGCTTGCGTGTTCTGTACTGAGTTAACGCAACGCGTCGTACGTTCAGCGTATCCGCGTTAGACATAACTTTACAAATTGATTTCACTATGTAATATAAACATAATCTAAAATATTCACTTATTAAGTTATTGAGAATATGCTCTTTTTCAAATCATTAACACTACTCGTTTAGACGTGATCTTCAGTATAAAATCTTAAATCATTAAAAGTCCGTTATCGTCCCCTTAAGAGTGTTCATCCCGCGCGACCTGGCAACGTCGCATTTCTAGAAGGGTTTCGTGATTATTTTATTAAATTTAAATCAGTACAATTTTTTTTTCAGCGATGCACTAGATCGTTGATATTTTTATGTATGTATGATTTCCAAAAACCGATTTTTTGACCAACAAAATTCGATTTTGCCGCAAGAAAGTTGAGAGCAGTGATGGCCCAGTGGTAACGGCCGCAACTTACGAGTTGTAGGTCGTAGGTTCGAAACGTGACAGTTGCTTTACTTTGTGTAAATTATTTCATCACCACTGCTCTCAAAACGGTGAAGGAAAACATCGTGAGGAAACCGGCATGTCCTAGAATCAAAAATTTGAAGACATGTGACATCTACTAACCCGCACTGGGCCCGCGTGGTGGATTATAGCCCACTCCCTCTCACAGAGAGGAGGCCTGTGTTGAATATGAATGTGTAATAATGGTCGATTATTAACCATTAAGTGTTTTATGTACACATTATGGAATGCAATAAAGTATTGAGTATTGAGTGTTTGTGAACTTGCATTAGTGTAGGCAAATGAAACAAAACAGTGCAACATCGCTTCAAGTTCTCTCAAGAAATCCGCGTGAGGTCTCAGTAAAGTGCCACATCTTTACTGAAACTCAAGGGTTGCGGGCGGGGATATCATCATCATGCATTGAATATAATTCATTTCCTCAATATTAAACAAGTTCTGTAACTAAATAAAGACTTGGCTAAAAGGTCCCAGCAACCAGGCCATTAAAATATTATTAAAAAAAAATAAGAGGAGGCTTGCGTCTTTGCACTGGGAACATTAAATGCTGATTATGTATGTGAGTGTTCACGTTTAGCTTGTTCGTTTGCAGGTGTGGTACCACGGCGAATGGTGTTCATCGCGCGGCCGCAACTGTTGGAACACAAACCTCAAAGACGACCATCCCAGGGGCTGCTGCACCTGGTACAACGAACCACAGGTAAACACTATAACCTACAAACAAGTTTTTTTTTTGTACTATCTGCATTTTGGTCGGTAGTATCTCACCAGAAGGGGCTAATTCCCGTAATTTAAAACATTCAAAATGTAGTCGCAATCTCATCTCAGGGCAGATTGAGGCCTCGTGCTATTAAAAGCGATCTTCGCGTGAATAAGCGATTGTCGCGTTCTTAAGTCGCTTTTTGTTCGATGAAAATTTGCACGTGGTCGCGCCGACAGAGGGCGCTTTTCGGTTTTCCGAACAAAAGTTGACATTATACACGCGACGATCGCTTAGAGGACACCTCCACCAGCGAGAGAATCGTGACGGATCCGCGCTTCTACGTCGGGTAATCTCCACGAACCAGCGATTATTCCGCCAGCGTATCGTTGCGACTCGTAACGGAATCGCCGCGTTGGTACGTTGGGCGCTGGCTCCACGAGCGAGAGAATCGCGACGAGTCCGCCCTTATATCGTCGGATAATCTCCACGAACGAGCGATAATTCCGCCGCGTATCGTCGCGAGTCGTAACGGAATGGCAGCGTTTCCGCGGCGACTCGTAACGGTATCGCCGCGTTTCCTTGACGACGCGTTGCGAAAGAAAAAATTCAGTTACGTGCCAGACGAGAGTGAAATAAGTAGTGTCTCAGTCGATAAAATAATTCTTTATTATGGATATAGTGTTGTGGGGAGCTTCTGCAAGTACGCTAGTGAATATGCAGTTATTGTTATTGTTAAGAAGGGGAAAAAAGCGCCGTTGGTGGACACATCCCATGTTGCTACGTCGTGAAAGTCATGGACATTTCCATGTGAATTATGAAGAATATCGAAATCATCCAGAATGGTTTGAAGATGAATATTTAATGCCAATTCCTGTTTTCGATGAACTGTTAAAGACACTTATCAAAGCAAGATACTAATATGAGGAAAAGTATCGGGCCATGTGAAAGATTAGCAGTAACACTACAGTAAGTTTAAAGCAGATTTATTTTACTTAAACGCTTACATCAAAATAAAACTTAAAGTTTACATTCCATCAAAGTGTTCTAACATTTGAGCAATATCATCCTCGCTTGTTGGTGTGGATGTACGAGAATAAGAGTCTAGCAATGTATGTGATGATGGTGTGTATTTCTTAATTACGGCCATAATCTCAGTTCTGGCATCAATTAAACAGTCTTCTTTTATTTTGTCCATAAGTGGTAGCAACGAACGGAAAATTGCCTCATTTCCACGCTTGTCGCGATACTGTCGTTGAACATTATTTCTTTGTACATCTATACTCTCGCGCCTAACATTCGATATCTCTTTATTAGATTCCAGAAACATTTGGACTAATGTTTTCTTTTTATTAGACGTGGATGGTTCCGTAACACTAGGGGCGGTATTAACCGAACTGTCGTCATCCTCAAAAACATCTTGACTGTCCTCATTGAACATGTTTGACGATGTTGAAGCGTGTTCTGTGTGTTTCTTTAAAAAAAGTAATACATCATAATGAATATACTTTCGTCGTTTTGTGGCAGCTTGACCGGATTTTGAACATTGCTGCAACTTTAACTCCTTACGAAATTGATCCCTTAAAGATTTCCATTTTGTCATCTGAAGCAAAGAGATAACTTTTAATTTAAATATTATAATAATATGTACGTATACATATATTAATTATTATGTATTTTAATAAAAAAAAACAACACAGATTAATAAATCCGAACGCTTTGATGGAGTCTTCGTTTTACATTCCATTTAAAAAAAAACTTTCCATCAGGTGTGATTGCAAAAAAACGTGAGCCTATTTTATATTAAAAAAAAATATGATAAAGTAATTTTTTTAAATAATAATGTCATTTTCCAGATATCTCGCTTCTGGAACAAGTTATAAACGCCTTCAGAATAAGTACAGAATTTCGAAAAAAACGTTGTCTAAATTAATAAAAGAAACATTTGGAATTATATGGAAAGTGCTAGCACCTACAGAAATGGCAGCCCCGAACAAAGAATCATGGAAGAGAATCTCAGAGGGATTTAAAGACAACGCGAATTTCCCACATTGCTTGGGAGCGCTAGACGGCAAACACATTCGAAATCAGTGCCCCCGGAATTCCGGCTCTCTATACTTTAATTATAAAAAGTACAACTCAATCGTTTTATTGGCTTTGGTGGATTCGAATTATTTATTTACTGTGATTGACGTAGGTTCTTACGGCCGTGAAAATGATTCTACCATTTTTCTATCTTCAAATTCTAGGCCAGAAGCTAAATAAAGAAGCCCTTGATTTATCGGAAGAAGAAGAACTGGTATTTGGTGGACCCAAAATGCCATATGTGATTGTAGCTGATGAGGCCTTCGGTATTCATCGAAATTTAATGCGACCGTATCCAGGTCGATGTCTTCCTACGGACAAAAAGATTTTCAACTACAGACTGTCTCGTGCGAGACGTTACGTGGAATGTGTATTTGGACAAATCACCTCAAAATTTCGCATATTTCATAATACAATAAATCTTCAACCGGACAGATCAATTCTTGTAATAAAAGCAGCTTGCGTTTTGCACAACTTCATAAAGCGTCGAGCATTAAATGCCACTGACGGGGAAAATGAAGACATATACAATCAACAAAATATGACACCCGTACTTCAAAGGACAAGGAATTCGGGGTTGCAAATTCGAAACTTATTTAAAGATTATTTTAACACAGTGGGCGCGGTTCCTTGGCAAAATGACTACATCGTTTAATGAAAATTATCTTTCTTATAATTATTGTTGAAACAACGGTTTTGTACCGACGAATGTATATTATTTTGTTATACCTACCATAGACAATAAAAACTAACAATAATAACAACAAAAATTACCTAAATAAATAATATTGTACGCTTACCTTTTTCTTTTTTTTCTTTAGAGGTTAGGTCATCCCACTCTGTGAACATAGCACTTCCCACATCATACCAATACTTTGCTTTTATTTCTCTGTTTCGATACTCGGCCAACTGAACATCGTAAAGGGCAGGTCTCTCTCTCACTTCAAGAATAAACTTTTCAATGTCAAACATTGTACTATTGTTTAAAAAACTTCTCGAAACGTCCTTGCTTAACGAGAGGCAACGCTGAAATGACGCTGCGTTTGACAGCGCGCCCGCTGCGCGCTCGTCGCGAATGCGCGGCGGGCCCGCTGCTAGTCGCGGCGGGCTAGCGACGATGTAATGACGTTTCGCGCGCTCATTGCCACTCGTCGCATCGCGGCGATATTATCGCCGTGTGGAGACGGTTCCATAGAGAGTGTATAGAAATACGTGGCACGACGATAATATCGCCGCGATTCTCTCGCTCGTGGAGCCAGCGCCTAAGGACGCCTGCGTTAAGACTGCGCGTTCTCGCTGCGAGAGCGCCATGTTCCGCGACGTTCGCGCGGCGTTACGATGACGTTTCGCTTGCACTGAGCCACTCGTCGCATCACCGCGATTCTCTCGCTCGTGGAGACGGCCCCTAAGAGAGTGTATAGAAATACGTGGCACGACGATAATGTCACCGCGATTATCTCGCTCGTGGAGGCGGCCCCTTATCTTATGGACACGGGGTGAGAATGCGAACGGTCTTAAAAAAACGAAAATAGCCCCTCTGATAAGCGATGATCCAGTCGACGATAGCGAATTTGCTTCTTATTACAAAGTGCCTAAAAGTAACAATAATCGAATATCCTATTATTTCTCAGACACAGTTACGCTGCACATAATTAGAAGTCTCGACACGGACAAATCCAACAAAAATGGTTTACATTGCAGTCGTAACTTCTTCTGCATTGCAGAGCACCGTTGAGGTCTATAATATGATAGCCTCATGGAACATAGCTATTCATTGCATTCACTTGTTTGCAGTACTTGGCTGACATCGAAGACCACTTGACCATAACGATCCAGCAGGTTAGCAATGACATGGTCGTGCCCGCCAACGAGTTTGACGGCAAAGTCGTGTACGGACAGAAGAAGAAGTCGGCTGGCAGTGGTTATCAGGTAGGATTCCATATTTAGACACAATCTACAAATGGCAGTCATAATGGCATCTTATAAATTAATAACTGGCGAAATGTGGGTGTAGGTACATCACTGCCTTATCCCTTCCGGGAATACAGGCGTGATGGTTGTTATGTAAATTAATAATATCCATAACCCACGACCCACATCTAAACACTTGTTAGGAGACTACTTTTTTTTTTCCTTCTGGCTTCGCACGGTTTGTGCATTTAGCCAATGTCACGTTTTAGTTCTTGTATAGTATTGATGAAATGAATTATAAATGCATGATGATGATATCCCCGCCCACTCCCCTTAAATTTGTAACTTAAATGTGGCAATTTACTGAGACGTCACGCGGACTTCTTGAGAGAACTTGAAGCGAAGTTGCACTGTTTTGTTTCATTTGCCTACACTAATGCATGTTCACAAACACTTAATGGTTAATAACCATTATTACACATTAATATTCGGCTAAACACAAATTTTGGAAAATTAAACAAACTGCTGAACATGACGCTTCACTTTCCCGCCAAGAAACCAGGAGACTACTTGTGGAAAGCGATACTCCGGCCGTTTCCTGACTATGGCTGACTACAGCGAAAGAAAACAAATAAAAAACCGGCCAAGTGCGAGTCGGAGTCGCGCACGAAGGGTTCCGTAAAAAAAAACACGTTTGTTGTATGGGAGCCCCCCTTAATTATTTGTTTTATTTTAATTTAATTATTTATTTTTAAAGTGAATATACAGGGTGATTGGAAGATGGGTGCAAAGCTTTAAGGCGAAGATAGTACAGACAATTTAGAACCATTTAAGCCATGGTTGTCTTAGACGAAGTCTTACCAAATATTTTTAACCAAATTTTTAAGTTTTTTTTCGGAAATTCTCAAAATTTAATGTAAACTGCATAATTATGGCCAAATTGAATGATAAATGAATTCATTTTTTATTTATTTAATTAAAGTAATGTATAAGCAATCAAGCAAAACATGTTTTAGGCTTCTGTGTCATTAGACATTTTTTTTACAGACATTTAAAGCTCAGAAAAAATAAAAAATTTGTACAATACGTCTTTTAAACCTTATTAAAAAAAAAAACGGAGGGTGCTTTTTTTGTTCAAACCTTTTTGAAGACAAGCTTGATAATCGCTCTTTCTTTTGAGGTATCATTTATGCGGATATCTTACAAATTATTGAAATTAGGGCCTACAAACCAATTTGAGGTAGAAATTTTTTATTTTAGGCAGACTAATTAAAACAACATTTGAATTAAAATTATTTATTTTTCATGTTCAAAATGACGGCCGTGATTCCTAATACAAGCACGGCCCCGTCTTCTAACTTCTGTAGTCGTTATTTTCAACATCATCTCCTGCTTCATTGTCTCAAACGCTGAATTTATTCTTTGTATCAATTCTTCTCTAGTGTTTATTTCTATGTTGTTATACACCAGTTCCTTGGCCCGGCCCCACACGAAAAAGTCCAACGGGGTCAGATCTGGGGAGCGAGCGGGACAAGGGATGGGTCCATCCCTGCCGATCCAGCTATCAGGAAAGCAATTGTTGAGGTGTTCCCTTACATTTAAAGTCCAACGCGCTGGACAGCCGTCTTGCTGAAAGATGACTGTTCGGTCTCTTTCGAAGATCGGGACACCTGATTCCTCTACCAGCAGTGGTAAATCAATTTGCAGAAATTGCAAATATCTTTCGCCATTCAATGGATCAGGCAAAAAGTAGGGCCCAATCAATGTTCTGCCAATTATTCCAGCCCATACATTCACAGAGAATTTCATCTGAAATGACACCTGCTTCTTAAAATGTGGATTGTTGTCTGCGTCAGCCCATTCATGGATGTTGTGAAAGTTTGTAATACCTGCCCTTGAAAATTTACTTTCATCCGTCCACAAGATTGATTTCAGAAACCACGCATCTTCGATGTCTCTGTTCAGGAGGAAACGGCAGAACTGAATTCTTCTTTGAGGATCTTGCTCTACTAGACCTTGCACACTCCTGCCATGGAACGGATACTTATCATTTTGGTGCATTGTATGCCACACCTTCCATTGAGAAATGTTTAAATTTCGAGCTACTGCTCTAGTACTGGTAGTAGGATCCGCTTGAAATGCTGCTAAAATGTCTTCGTCGACGGCAGTTTCGTGTCTGCCCGGGTTGACTCCAGGTTCCACGCGGTGAAACCCATCTTGGGCAAGACGACGAAACGTGTTGTAAAACACTCGGACATTCGGTATCCTGCGATTCGGATAGCGCTCTTGATACATCCGTCGCGCCAAAGATCCATTGCCGTCTGCTCTACCGTACATAAATACGATATCCGCATATTCTTGATTGGAAAAAGTAGCCATAGTCACTTAACAATTAAGAAAAACGGCGTAGGAGCGCACTAAATGTCAACTCAACACAATTAAGTCAAAAATCAACACGTGCAGGAGCGCGAGGCTACGACTGGACACGGTGAAACAAAAAAGTTCAAAACTAACGCAAACAACACGTGCAAGAACGCAAAGGGCTACAACTGAACACGGTAAATTGTGAATCAACACGACAACGTCCACTCACAAGGGCAGTAGTTTGACTAATAAGTAAAAGATGTAACGGCTTCATCACAGACCGACTGACCCTGACTAAAGAAAAACGACTTTGTTGCCTCAGTAACTAAGACCATTGTGCTGTAAAAACCAACTCTTATCGCTCTTTGCTATTCATTGGGCGTTCTACCTGGAAATGCCGTCGCACCGCGCTCGGTGGCCATTGTTTAGAGAATCCCCTCAATGGGTTCCCCTCAATTGGTTCCTGCATGTGCCAAAAATTCTTAGAATTGAACAATGTTATCATTTCGAGCACATAAAGTATTCTTTTAAGCAAAAATTTTGTGTTTTGTTAGACTGCCTAAAATTTAAAATTTCTCCCTCGAATTGGTTTGTAGGTCCTAATTTCAATAATTTGTAAGATATCCGCATAAATGATACCTCAAAAGAAAGAGCGATTATCAAGCATGTCTTCAAAAAGGTTTGAACAAAAAAAGCACCCTCCGTTTTTTTTTTTAAATAAGGTTTAAAAGACGTATTGTACAATTCTTTTATTTTTTCTGAGCTTTAAATATCTGTAAAAAAAATGTCTAATGACACAGAAGCCTTAAACATGTTTTGCTTGGTTGCTTACACATTACTTTAATTAAATAAATAAAAAAATAATTCATTTATCATTCAATTTGGCCATAATTATGCAGTTTACATTAAATTTTGAGAATTTCCGAAAAAAAACTAAAAAATTTGGTTAAAAAAATTTGGTAAGACTTCGTCTAAGACAACCATGGCTTAAATGGTTCTAAATTGTCTATACTATCTTCACCTTAAAGCTTTGCACCCATCTTCCAATCACCCTGTATAACTAAATATTCTGTGAATATTTCAAGCTACTACCTGTTGCCGTTATCAATATCAAGCAAAAACGAGCAAAAAAAATCACGTTTGTTGTATAGAAGCCCCCTTAAATATTTATTTTATTCTGTATTTGTTGTTCAACTGTCTAACTATCACGGTTCATGAGATACAGCCTGGTGACAGACAGACAGACGGCGGAGCCTTAGTAATATGGTTCCCGTTTTACCCTTACATTAACGCTTTGGAGTAGGCCCCCTGGACGCAGCTATTTTTAGAACGTCTCCTCTGTAAAGACATTGGCTATGATGGATATCATTTTATGTACTGAATTGATAACTACTCCCATTTCCGGTAATTTGCAGGATCACGTGACGCAGATGGCGCCAGTAGTTAAGTCTCTACAAGAACTAGAGTCGCAAGCGCAGCTCTACTATCTCAAGATGCATCATAAAGTCACCGTCGCTTAATATCAGTTGTTTAATTAAATTAATTATTATTTAATTAACTCATAGACTGATAATCTCTAATGTATGTTTTCCTAATATAATGGTGCCTATTTAAGAGGCAAGGCATTTCTAATAATAAATTAATAAGTTTAATTAGCGTTTTTATCAGTATAATAAATAATTCAAACACAGTTCAAAGTTCATTTTTTATATTTCACCCAATTCTCAATCACTACTGATTATTATTTAGGGCAGTGTGGCGGCCCGCATTTTAAAATAAATTATTAAGTCTCATAACACCGCTACTTAGGAAAAATAGCCATTAACAATACTGTTATAATAATCATAGTTCCAATCCTTTGCAATCCCATCCCTTCATATTTCACAAGGAATATAAAATGAGTTCTATAAAAACTGTCTCGGAAAAGTAACATCGGATATATAAAAATATATTCTTTGTATTAAAAAACTTTATTCGGTCACTATCTGCGTATATTATAGATATACATCATTGTGTAATATGAAGAGAATAAAATCTAACTTGAAATTTAAATTGACGTTCCACTGCACAACTGCTACTTAGGTTTTAAAAACGATTAATTTATTACTTCTTGCGAAAACGCACCTTACAGCGAAGTTAGCACTTTAGAACGTAGTTACGTATAAAGCACATTTTGCAAGATAACATCTATATTATAATTATGTAGTCAACTATACTTGTCAAAACATAATAGACCCGTTTTGACATTTAACTAGAATCGATCTATCGTTAGTATTCTATTAAAAACAAGGTGTTACAGGACGATTGACATTCCTATAAACCACGAAAAGAGTATCATGTTTTTTACCCGTATACAAAAAATAAATCAAATCCAATGAATACTTTAGCCACAGGAAATTATTTTCTATTTTGTTATTTTTCAACATGATGTAGATCTGAGTCCGTTATAATAGGTAAACATTATGCATTAGTGGTGCCTATGCACCACTAATGCATAATTTGCGTAAGTTCATTGGATTTTATTTATTTTTTGTATACGGGTGGAGAACATGATACTCTTTACGTGGTTTATAGGATGTCGGTCGTCCTGTAACACCTTGTATATATCGTTAGGCCTATTATTTTTTGACAACTTTAGACAGCAGTTACATAAGCAGTGGAGAATGTCTAGTAATAACTTCAATGATTTACAATTATTTTCAATTATCAACCTAGGAATTATATTAAGTTATTCATCAACAGTAAAAGCGCTAAACGATCACAATAATTTGCAGACACTTATTGTGGTTCGAGATAATTTATTCACAAAAAAATGTGCATATTTGTAGCTCAGCAAAGTTCTCGACCGCATTTTTCGTTACACCTTTCAGTTTTATTATCTCAACGACTCGAATATCAGAATCAGCGTTTTGCTTTCCAGCGCTCACATGAGTAGCGACGTAATGTAATTATTGTGATACTCTAAGGACTGAGGGGACGACACGGTAAAACGTTATTAGACTCTTAAGACGCTGACAGCACAGCTGCAGCGGAACACCTAAAGCGCGATCACTGTCGGACTGCATAGAAGAGAAAGAAAAGTGCGATGACAACGCTTGTAATTTATTGCAAAATATGAAGGAATTATCGGTTAACTCAAAAATGAGTTAAGTTATCGAAAATAAACACAACCAAGTTCTGCATTCAAACAAGACGTTCTTGTTATTAATTAAATACCAACGTACGTTGATAGGTAAAAGGTTAGTTTACCGGTAATTTAAATTTGTGTTTTGTTAACAACCAAGTTCTGAGAAAATATGTTCAAGATTGACATATATTTTTTCCGCTACCACAAACTAATAAGTTTTTTTAAGACGCTTATTAATATCATTTGCATCTCGTCAGCGCCTTAAATGGTCCATACGCTCTATTAAATGTCCTTGGTCTGTCTTACTTGTTTAGCAAATTACCGCGACGATCGCTAGTCTATGCATGTCATATTATTACAACCACTCGTTTTTTTGTTTCAAGTGTATTCTGGTTAGGTTTTAGAATCGAGATCAATTTCATATTAGTTTGCTTCGCTTCAAATATTTGGGAATAAATAATCCACTTGAATGGAACTATAATCGCTGAAACATTTGGATTCGGCACAAATAAAAATGAATTCTAATCAAAATTATAATAATAATATCATGATAAATCCCACTGTAATCTAGTTTAATCGACAGATTCTTTGAACGCTAGTCACCCAATATTTACAAGTTTATTAACAAAAATTAGCTAATATTAATCTAAACCTTTATTCCAGATTTTCTTTAGCTAAGATGATAGCGTTTCGTAAATCACAGTTGTCTCCGTGACATGTAAACAACTAAATACAAAAATCTGTAGAGCAAACTGATTAAAATTGTGGCGCAAATCATCATTTTGATGAAACAAAATGCATTCAAATATAAATATATTAATCTATTCAATTAATTTTATGATTTATTTAACCTAGTATTTGTAAAGAAGTTGGATTAGGGAGGTATGCAACTAACGAGTTTTACTTATGTATCACTAATTTGACCATAGATAGTAATCAAATATAATTTTTTGTAGCAGTGACGTACTATCACGGGTGTGCAAATTGGATATTGGACCACCGTAAGGACTATTCCTGCTTGCAGCGCGCGGCCGCTATAGCTCATCAACCAATAACATCGCCGCATCAGTTTTTTGCTGAGCCTGAGTTTTTGTAAATTAATAAAAGACCATAAAAACCCGGGTAAAGGGTGGTCAGGTCAGACATCTGTGATCATTGTAACAGAGCCTGAAAATTTTATTTAATTTTTTTTTATTGGTCGACCCAAAAATGGGCGGTAAACAGGTGTGGTCATCGCGAGCATGGGATTTTGTTTTAAAAGTGGGTCGATTTGCACGCCCGTAATGGTACATAACAATAGAGATAGTAAGGTAGGTTGGGAAGTCACACATTATTTAGTAACAAGTTAAAGGGAGTAGGAACTACAAAGCAATACTAATGTTATAGCGTTGTAATGTTGCTGGATCTTTTGTTAAGGTGAAGCCCACGATACTCACCCTTGCACATTGTATACAAATATTTGGCATCATAATGCGTCAATTTTGACTATTATTGTTCACGCGTGATAAATACGCGTTTTACTTTAGATTAGATCCAGCTACATCTAGCTTATGTTAAGTAGAAAAAATGAAGTGCACGATCGGTACAATAACATTATTCTTATTAGGTTCGCCAGCCGATTAATATTATTTTACTACACATATTTTTTTTATAATTTCATAGTATAAAATAGAACACATACAATTTCAGAATCCGAAAGGCTTAAATCAATAACCCAAGTTGAATTACAAAGATACAAAGGACCGGCTTACCTCGACTATATTATCATTAATAATGTAACATTACTCTTTTGGTGACCACTGCTACCCACCAGCTGCATAACTTACTATCATAATAATATACACTACGATACATATAAAAATTGATTAGTATTACAAAATTCCGTACTACTTCTGACATGTATCAAAAATGCGTTCCCGAGGTTTGGCGATAAGGCGCTTGCACCGAGGTAGGGCACGTCGCGGGCGCATGATCCAATGAGAACACTTCCATCTCTCAGTATTTATTTATTATCGAGGATAGAGTCTATCACACACACGCTTATAATTACTTATACGAGTCTCGCGAGTAGACGTTACGTAAAAGAAACTAAGGTTTTTCCATTGCTCCAATAGGAAAAATAACTTCACACTTTTTTATCATTACCTACTCGCATCTTAGACTCACGAGCGCGCGTGGCTTTTGTTTGTGGTAAGGTCTTATCTGTCACGAGCGCGCGGGGCTTTTGTTTGTGGTAAGGACGTATCTGTCATTATTTACGTGTTAATGTGTGACAGCGGCCGAGTACGAGTCGGATTCGCGCACGAAGGGTGCTGTACCATTATCTATAAAAACTGCAAAAAAATCACGTTTGTTGTATGGGAGCCCCCTTAAATATTTATTTTATTCTGTTTTTTAGTATTTGTTGTTATAGCAGCAACAGAAATACATCATCTGTGAAAATGTGAACTGTCTAACTATCACGGTTCATCAGATACAGCCTGGTGACGGACGGACAGCGGAGTCTTATTATGCGTTTTATCCTTTGGGTACGGAACCCTAAAAATTAGAGCTCGCGCTCGCAACCGACCGCTCCGTCAGCAACACACACTATCACAACCTGCATTTACATGCAGACACGCGCGTGCTCATGAGTTGCCACTCTATACCTAATTTATGCCCACCAATATAGTTTAGCAATTATTATTCGTGCCCCTTATTATTTGGACTTACGAGCTAAATAAGCGTATCATCTGATGTAACTAAATACGCAACTCTTCTTCATTATTTCTCTACTTCATTCATGGGTGAGTTACAATTAAATTAATTATTGGTATAAGTAGTTATTATACCCAACGCGAATTCTTCTATCGTTTTATAAAATTATTTCTACGATCACTTATTACCGAAACCGATACAGCTCTGAAAAATCTAATATTAAAAAATAATTGTTCTCTATTATGCTTGCGAGTATTCGTCGCATATAAAGTCAACGGCGGCGGCGCAATATGTTTATATAAATAATGTATTATTGGTAAAATGGTGTTCTGTGATGTCACAATTGATGGAAGCCTAATTTCTCACTTCGGTGGGCAATCGCAACATCGCTTTACGAATGAATACGGCACGAAATTCAAATATTAAAAAAATAATGAAGAATTTAAATAACATGAAGCAATGTAATATTTGGACAAATTTAGGACTCAAAATTTAAAACAATATATCAACACACAATGAGCAACTCTTACAACCTCACCGTCATTCTGGAAAAACATTTACTTATCATAAAACAAATTAAAACTACAAACACTCCCGAACTTCCAAATCGAGCCACCGTGTATTTTTATGTTTATAGGCCTAAAACATCAAAATAATGATAAGTCAGAGAAAAAGTTTATGTAGTTTTGAAGCTGACATACTGGCCATCATTTTGGTATCACCATTGTTCCAAATTTGAAAAAAGAAAAGAAAATCGGAATACGGAATGTTTTTCCATATTTTGTCATCCATTCTGGCGTTCAAATTATGCATATTGCACCTGAAGTAGCCGAGCAAGCTGTAGCGCTTCTTCAGTCTGGGCTTAGTCAGCGAAACGTACGTGCACGACTTCATGTAATTCATTCTCCCGTTCAAAGAATTTACCATCGATACCTGGAGACTAGCGGCTTCGCGAGCCGTACAGGAGGACCACGAAACCGGGTCACTACAGCACGACAAGATCGGTTTATCTTTACCACCAGCCTGCGTAATCGTCCCCTGACCTCAATACAGGTCCAAGAACAGCTTCGAGACTTTCATGTACTGACTGTTTGCGCTCGAACTATAAGGAGACTCGAAGAACGTGGCCTGAAATCTCATAATCCAGCCATTGGTCAAACTGAAACGGAGCTCACTGAATGGCGCGTCTACAGTTTGCATGTGAACATTTGCATTGGGCTCGACTTCAATGGAGCCAGTTTCTTTTTACGGATTACGCTGTATGACAATGAAGGACGTAGAAAGGCTACCGAAGACAGGGAGAACGTTTTCAGCAATGTTGCATTGAAGAGAAGGTGAGTTATGGCGGTGGGTCATGGAGTTAGACAGAATTTCCACAGTAGGAAAAACTGGCCTTGAGGTTGTGACGGGACCACTAAATAGCGACCGACAGATTCGTCAATGCCTCGATGCTCATGTGATGCCATATGCCGGAAAACCATCTTGGAAGGAAGGGAGAACATTTCACAGCACCTCATAGTTATATATGTTATAAGTAGTCATAATTATGTAGTCACCTCATAGTTATGTGTCATATTATAATTAATTCCATGCCGAACCGCCTGACGGCCGTCGTAAATGCTTTTGGAGGTAACAAAAGTTACTAAATAAACATTTTCTTTATGCACATCATAGTTTTCTTCAAAAAATCCACGCAAAATTTGCCGCTGAGAAACGCGACTTATTGCAATGAAACTGTTTTATTTTTTAGTATTCCATTTGAATTTGAAACAATGACAAACGGAAATGATATTGAGTGACTGGCTTCAAAACCCCGTTTTTTTTTATTTTGTGCTACTTTTATTTAAAAAGAGAGACCTTAAAAAAAATATGCGGGGTGGCTCGATTCAGAATATGTCCGGGAGTATAAATACGAAAACTATTCGAGTTTGTGTCGCGACCGAGTTTGTATCGTGGCTAGTAGCAATTTAAATATTGTAACAGTCTACAACCATCGTCATGTCTTGGTCAATTTTGTACCTTATAGGCTCTTTCATAAAGTATCATTTTAGGTAATTCGACGTGGCTTGGAGGAGATCGACATCTAGGAACTGACATTACCAAAGCCATATGAATTTCCTAGAAATTAATTACGTAAATTGATATTCACGTCACGGTCAATCAGCTGTCTGGAAAATGTGTTTAATTTTCAGATGTTTCCAGACGGCTGTTTCCTTACCCTAACTGCTAAGAGCTCGTCGCTTCTCGTGAAGCCGAAGTCGATTAAATTATAATCGTAGCCGTGTCTATCGTTGGTTAAGATTAACAAGTACACTTATCAAGTACTTGCGGCACACTGCAACATTCTACTAACAACTGAACTATCAACTTGATATCTTTTGCAATGGATTAAGGCGCCATCTCCACGGACGAGAGAATTGCGGCGATAGTCACGCTGCTGCACTGAAAATGCAGACTAACTAAGATACATTTTCTCTTAGGGCCTATGCACACCACGTTTTTTAAACGCGTCGTCGACGCGCGTTTATAGCGATACAGACGCGATATGCACGCAAGTCAGTCTATTCTGTAGGATAAAAGCGTGTTAGCGTTATATGATTTTTAAACTGGTCAACATTTGAGCTAAATTAAATAACTACCCGTAATTAAACTAATTCATTACTTAATAGACAAAACTATGATAATTTAACAAAGTTCTCCTAGCTTCAGAAGTCAAGATCTTGTTAGGCTCGTATGGAGTCAAGATGCGTGATCATATTAAACAAGATTTTTGTTAAAGGAAACAATTTTTTTTTCTGTGTGTGCCTTCAAATTATCACCTCGATGATATCGCCGTGTGGAGATTGATTCATAGATTCTATTGAATTTGATGGCACGGCAAGACTATCGCAGCGATTTTCTTACCCGTGGAGATGACGCCTTAAGGGGCCAGCGTAGCATGCGTAGTTCATACAAACTTAATACCAAAATAATTTGTAAATCAAACATATTTTTAAGGTAGTGTGTGTTTATTTCGATTGGAGTACAGAATATCTAGGTTCCCAAATATATATTTTGAATGGACACTGATTTAAATAACGTTTATAATTTTAAATTCCTCATATTATCTCGTCTATTAGACGAGATAATATGAGGAATTTAAAATTTCTATAGAAAACTAATTTTTCTCATAACTCTTATTTAAATCAGTGTCCATTCAAAATATATATTTGGGAACCTAGATATTCTGTACTCCAATCGAAATAAACACACACTACCTTAAAAATATGTTTGATTTACAAATTATTTTGGTATTACGTATGTATGAACTACGCATCCATCCTCTTTTTCGCATTCATCTTCTTAAAGTCTACCCAAAATGGCTCTTATAAAATTCGAACAATTTGGTATAACAATATATCCCTGCTTTTAAGATACCTAGTTGAAAGATCATTCATATTCAGTGAGCGTAAAACGCATGCCTATTATAGAATAATACATCATTTAGTGGAGTCAGGACTTTGTTAAGTTGGCCTCTTTATTAAGCCTCAATATACAAAAGTTTACGTCCACTGAACATTGTTCATAAATTCCACCTTTCGTTCTCAACTTGTAAGTCAACATAATTTTTATTTTGGGAATCCAAATAGTTGTCAATTATTATATAACTAATATCGGTACCATACGTTTAACCCACAAATAAAAACTAAACATTAAACATTTTTTGTCTATGGACCTGAGATTATTCCCGTCACAAAACAATCATGAAATACTGATACACACTTCAATACTATTGTCTATTACAAAAAGATAACTAGAAACTCAACGTTTTTACAAACCTTCTAACATCAGTTGGGACATGTAGAGATCGTCAAAACAGTTGGTTTGGAGTACTTATCTTTTGTATAAATATCCTCGACCTTTTAAGCATAAAATATTGCTTTTAAATTTTAGTCAGTTCATTTCGTATTTTATAGAAATCTTTGTATTATTTTCAGTCGTCTTGAGAATCTAAATATTTACCCGGCGAATGCCAACTTCATTATTCGAACTTAGACATAAGTACAACTGCTTTGACGTAACCTCCTTACATTGTTGTCTTTATTTTTTTTCGTATCTTAGTCACATAAACCACAAGTGGTATAAGGCAGTTTATTCATCGTGAACCGACCACTCCGTCATTATCCGAAAGTGTTAGGCCCCTTGTATCACTACTAAACGCATGAATGTCCAATTAACATAAAACTTTATAACAAACAAACTTCATATTAACTAAGACTAAATTAATAAATAATTCTTAGTAGTCCAATGAGATTTTTGATGACGGTACCTGGAAAAGATGCAATTTGAAATTTTTATATTTTTTTTACATTGTGACATTTTTGTATTTTCTGCTTTTAAGGGCCGGCGCTTATCTATGGTTTGCGAAGGTAACTTCTACTAACAGCCCAGTGACCAAAAGCAATAACATTGAACTTGCCTGGGAATAGAACACCTCTGCGCGTCGCTGATTAAAACGCGCCTACTAGCAAACACATATTATCAGAACCACTTTTTCGATCACCACAAAACAATCAAATATACTATAAATTCATCAATATTTAGCGAAAATCTGGGACGATTTTTTAATTTATACAAAACTTTAAACGATTGATTTTCGTCGCGTCGTTTAACATATAATGTTCGAAAAAAAATATTTTCAGCCATATTTGGCAAAAATACTCTCAAGTCGTGCAATAAGGTTAATTTTGCCTTGTGAGTAAAAAACCATTTCCATACCATGCCCTTGGTAAAACGCCGGCCCTTAAACTTTGGCATACCTTGCTCCCTTTTTCATAAAACATCTAGCATGGGTCGCCTCAGACATGTGGTGACAAACACACGCATAGTATCAATTCATATAGCATAGGCAGAGTCCGAGAAGGATAACATTATGCTATCAGTTTTTATGAGCTAAATTGCAGTCAGTATTTTATTATCTTGCAGATTGCTTAATTATGGAAAGGGGTCAGAAGTGACGAGTATGATTGCTGATTAAATCGTAAATTGAAAAGTAGCATAGTCAGCTAGAGTAAATAGAACACTGAAGACGAATGATAATCATTCATCTTCATAATATTGTGGCTACATTTGGGAGAGGCCTATAAATAAAATTTATATTCAGCCCTTTTATCGACTCGACTTTAAAGCCGATTGAAAGTATTAGCAGAGCATGGACCATGTTGACTTTGTTGTCAACAGCAGAAAAGGTCCGGTGGCACTAGCCAGAGGAGAAGAGAAGCTGGAATAGTCTTGAGGAATATTGCCGCAAGTAGTACAGGTTTTTTAGCAGAGCTGACCCTACCATACGCTGGGGACCTAATCTTAATCATACAGGAAGATTTTTTAATCACCATCCAAACTTAAAAGATAAGAGATATTTGGTGAACATAATAAAATGCGTTTTTTTGTTTTAGTATAAAAAAATAATGGGACAAGGCATCACAAAGTTGTCTAAAAATTTTATGGATACCACCCGAGGATAGACACCTCACTGCACGCGCATGTCGCCCCTCTCTCTCATTCAGCATAGTATACGCGACAAGCAGAGTATTCAACGTTTGAATTAGTAACCACGCCGAATTGATAATACTTTCGGGGAAATATTGTATTGTAAAAATTTGACCAACGTATTTAAAAAAATCTGGAGTCTTTGAATAGTACCTAATGCGTAGAAAAAAATTGGATGATGATTAAAAATCACCCTGTATAATATACCTCGTTTTCCGCGACTGTAACCCTAGAATAAAAACTATAAGCTCACCCAGGTCAAAGCGCAAGCCAGGGATGATGCTGCAGCGATTCTTTGGAGCGATCGCCGTAGTCATAGGTGAGTTCTTCTCCCGGCGCGATGTCATGTGCGGCTAACAACACAAGCCGTGGTCCGTCAACCCACACTGCTTTTGTTGACAGGTTACCGTTGCGAGAATGGTTCACAAGACGACCTAGGCGGCCGGATTCAGCTGTCGCGTCGATACTAAGGAGAAATAATAATAGATAATAATATGTTATTTTTGTGAGTGATCTTTGTCGATTTTTTTTAATAAAGGTCAGGTGCGTAGTCGCAACAGGCGTGCGGGTATGACCAGCATAGCTATTCACAACCAATCGACAGGCTATCGTGTCGATAATGAATGACACATTTTGATTACCTGGTTTGCCTTGCCCCCGACAGCAAACAGCTGTCGGAAGGATAGCGGTCGGCTCTTTGATTTATACTGACAACATTTTTGGGGTTCCGATTTATCAGCAGTGTTGAGAAGACTCCTTCGATACCATTGATTGATGTCCGATTCGGCACGGAAGCTGTCGAATGGTTGTGAATAGCTATGCAGATGTATGAACGTAAACGAAGGAAAATGAGAATGTAGGGATCGTAGCGTTCTAAAGTTTCTGCCTAATCCCATGGGAAAAGGGCGTGATTTTATGTATGTATCTTTAGGCATTAAATTGTTAACTTAAGGGTTGGAACACATCTGACTGGACAATTTTATCATGGAGCTCGAGTAGATCGATTATACGCCTTAGAAAAGACGTCACGAGATCAACGAGCTTATCAACCCAAAACATACCGCAGAGATGAAGTGAGACGATTCAATTGTTGTAGCTGTTGCGAGCCTGCGAGAGCAGTGCCTCACTTTATTTAAAAAGTGTTACACCATATTTCATAAGATGAGATCACTTGTATTTGGATCGATCATTCTGCTGCAATATTGGGAAAGACCATAATATTTCCCTTTTTAGGGTGCGTTTCCACCAGAGATGTGCGAGGATGCGTAGCGGTGAATGTGCGTAAAACTAACCAATGACAACACTCGCTTAGCTTAAGCAATGAAATGAAGCGATGTTATTCGTTAGTTTCACACACGTCCCTCGCTACGCATCCTCGCTCATTTCTGGTGGAAACGCAGCCTTAACATTGACGTCAGAATAAGCGTGTTTGTTGTTTTGAATATTATGGTGTATTAAATAGCCGTAGTGTTACTTTAATAATTGGCGGTAGTAGACACTATTTGACTGTGTCAATTTTTTATAGGTAACCCCGCATCCTAACCAGAACTATCGATCGTCGCGTTCATATTACGTCACTTTTGTTCGGAAAACCGAAAGACGCCCCTCTGTCGGCGCGACCACGCGTTCGGATTCGAATGCGACGGTTGCGTGTTCGCTCGGCGATTGCTTTGGTTAGGACTCCGTTGTAGAGTTGCTGTTTCGAAACCCTGAAGGGAAACCGGAAGGAATCGAGTTGTATGAACCCTGCGCCACAGTTTATCAAACTCACCAATACTGCTGATCTCCGTGTCTGAAGTAGTACATATAGCAGCCGGCCTCTGGGTCCTGTGCGTACATGTACTCTCTCTCCCGTGCCTCCGCAACGCCTACCAGTTCCCCGGAGTACTCCACCACGAACTGTCCGCGACCGAACGGACGGGTTGCTATCACCCCTCTTCCTTTTTCGTCGAAATATGCCACCTGTAGCAATGAAGTAATGATAATAATTGATAGGCAAACCAGTATATTCGATTTTTGGTTTAAGAAAAGGATTGTTTTAAACTAAAAGAAAAATAATAAAATTACGTAGTGCAATAATATAAGCTGTTTGAAGAATAAATTGTATACCAACCGTACGGATTCTTCCAGACATGTCTGGCTTTTTGGCCCCTGTTCGGACTTGTCCAGACTTATCGACTTAATGGATTTTTTTGTACTTTGTTTCCCATCGACAACTGTGATTTTTTTGCCGAGCAACCAGTACATTTCCTTTAGTTGGATCCTCAGTGCTTGTGCCTCATGTTTCGCGTTACATAGTAAAGGTCACCAGTACCGACATAAGGGATATCGATCACGAAAGGTTTAGGCTCAATTGCAATGTTAGTGTTTCCAGAGTGACAGTAGGACCTAATTCTCAAAACTCAAAACATTTATTTCAATTAAACCTATTACAGGCACTTTTGAATTGTCAAAGAGTCGGTCAGTTAGTCAGACAGTTGAAGCTATTTGCCCATTCCAAAACGTAGATCTCTATGGAGAAGAACAGGCAAGAAACTCCAAGGACACTCTTTTAATGTTTGTGTAAATTAATGATAATGAGCACTACACTGCCCTTTCAGATATTACAGACGTGACCGATGTGACCGGTGACGGTTTTTGCAATGTAAAGCCAAGTTTAGTACAAGGGGTCATCAGTCAACCAGAAACATGAACCTAAATAGAAAAAGTTCTTTGTAAACTATCTAAAACAATAGACGAGCTAGATGCAACATTTTTGCAATGCTGTGCCATTTCTTACGTAACTTTATGTAACAGGATTACGAAATCTGTTATCTTGAGAACTAATGAGAATATTCTCGTCGTAACGTTAATCTGTAAACAATAACTGGTTAGTCAGTAAGTAGATAGTTTTAACGGGCGGCCTTGGCGTTGCACTGATAAGTCAGCTTATCTTTTCTGTAACCTGCAGTTGTCTGAGGAAGGAAGTTAGCTGTTCTAAGTGCTAAGTAAGCATAGTTTCCGCGTTCAGCTATGATTCGGAGTAATTCGGACGTGCTAAATTGCTAATAATCATATGTCCGTTTTTACTAACACTAGGCGAAATTTAAATGAATGCCAAAATAAAAGCGCGATGTAGAATTTTCAACGGAGGAGGATCTCGTTAAACAGCCGCACGGTTGGTTCGTTCCACCAGGTTAAGCAACCCTTTCCGGGGTTGGTCCATGGATGGGTGACCATCTTTAGATACCGAGACTCCTCCGTGGCTATAAGACCACGATAAGCCGTTGATCCCGGCTGTCATTCGTGGATCTTTGACAATCGTTACAGGTCGTCAGAAGCCCGAAATTGACAACTAGTCTTATGGAATTGGGTTGTGGAGATCAGATGGCAGTCGCTCCATGTAAAATACTGGTATTCAGCTGCATCCGGTTCGACTGGAAGCTGACGCCAACATGGTTGTGAAAAGGTTGCAGGTTTTGTAGGATTTTCATTGCTCCTGAGCCGAGCAATGAAAATCCTACAAAACCTGCCATGGAAAGTGCTGATAAGTGCATAGTTAACATGTTAAATTGTGGATCATTTTTAATTCAATAAAACGCCTGGAAGAGCTACTGGTCCATGAAGGAACTATTCAAGGGTGAGTTACCTATGGCACTGAAACGCAGGCTCATGGACATGTGTATTCTTCCCGTCTAAACCTATGGTGCACAGACTTGGTCTTTGACTAACATCCAGAAGTCAAAACTCAAGGTCTGCCAACGAACAATGGAGCGCAGTATACTAAGGCGTTAAATTAACTGATCGTGTTCGAAACACAATACTGCGCTCCAAAACAAAGATAGCTGACGTGGCTCAACAGGCTGCCCAACTTAAATGGGACTGGGCAGGACATGTCTGCCGCATGCACCAACTGTGGGCCCAAATGGCACAGAATTGGTGCCCTGAAACAGTGCGACGGGGTCGCGGCAGACCACGTAGGAGATGGCGGGACGAATTGGATAGGTTCCGGCAAAACTGGAAGGAGGACGCGCGGGCTCGCGAAGGATGGAAGGAGTGGAGGGAGGCCTTTGTCCAGCAGTGGGACAGCGTAGGCTAGAGAAAAAAAAAATTGTCGAAGCTGTTAAGTTTAGACTAATATTGATTACTGTACTCAAAAGTACTCGCTATAACTCCATTGGTTTAGGTAGTTAAATAAAGGTAAACAAATCATAAAAACGGTTTTTTAAAGAAGACACTTTCTTGTTTAAAAATATGGTGTAACTTATAACCAAATTATATTTATTTTAAATTTTTATCAGTTTCCTCTTTTATTACTGTATTATCATATATTCTTAGTAGATACTACCTACTCTTAGTAGATGTAACTGCTTGAGCACCTTTTATTTGTTAGATTTTTAACTTTACTATAATGTTTTGTACGTACCTACGGCGAACTCGTCACACTACGTTGCTGCACGTGCCTCGGCACACGACTAATTATGCCCAAAATTGTGTATTGACTCGTATTGCTCGAATTTATAACACAGATTTCTCTCAAGTGGATATATATTTAACTCTAATAAACCTAAATTCAAAAAACAAATACTAAAACCGGCCAAGTGCGTGTCGGACCACGCACAATGAAGGGTTCCGTAATTAGGATGAATTTATCCCAAAAACAAACTTAACATTGTAGTTAACGTTACGTTACGGTCAATTCTTCAACTACAAATTTAAGTTGGTCGACTATTACTCGTTAACTGGTAAACCCTACTTAGCTGTATAGTTTTCCTTTGAATTTCGTTATATATACTACTCTCATGAATTTTTTCACATATCCAAAACCAACCATTTAGCTGGCAGGGGGAGGGGACACTTGACTAACAAAAAATAGCACTTTAAAGCTTAATATTACGCAAACGGATTTCAGAATTGAAAAATGTCTTTCACAGACCATGAAAATGTCTTAAACGGCCTATCCAACGATACCCCACACCATGTATTAGACGAGAAAAAAAAATATCATCTCCGTTTTACGTGCAAGGGAGGTACCCTAAAAAAAAAGTTTTTCATGGTTTTATTTTACAACTTTTTTGGCCTGATTAATATGCCATGCCATGCCAAATTAGAGTTTTCTAGGACTAGGCGTCTCTGAGCTAAGCCGGGGACAGACGGACGGACGGACGGACGGACAGACGGACGGACGGACGGACAGACAGACGGACATGGCGAAACTATAAGGGTTCCTTGTTTACTACGGAACCCTAAAAACCATAAGTAAAGGCAAATGACAGACTACTAATATCTTATTAATCAAACTTTTTTTTTTTTTGTCATAACACTAAAACTTTTTTTTTTCTCATTTAAATTTAAACTTAACTTAAAACACCTAAACTTGTATCTTTTGTATTTAAATTTCTTAGTAGGTAGTCCGTTCGCATGTTTTATATTTATCCTAGTTATACAGGGAAACCTATTATTAGCCATAGAAGACTGTAATACTTACTCTGTAACATACTATATGTATCGCTGTTGGTTGCCTACATAAATAAATAAAATAATATAAAAAATATTTTGAAATATGTCTATTGTAAAGAGCCCAAAATGACATGTTCTCATAACGTCAACGAAATAAAACGTTGCTAAATTGAAGAGTACAACTGTGACGTAGCATGACAACTGAAGTGACAGGTATTACTTTTAGTCGGTTACTTGACAGATCTGTCGTCACGTGGTTTTTTTTGTTTACTTTTATTTAACTACCTAATCCAACGGAGTATAGATGTAGTTCAAAAATAGAAATACCTATGGAGAAAAGATAACCACCAGCTTAAACAGACATCACCTATCGTTAAGACGCGTTATTTTTAATGTTAGCTTTACAGCTTTTTTCCAATGACGCATTGTCTACTACAAGCCATTACAGATAATGGGCAATGTAATTCTCGTGAACTGTTTAGCACTTGCAGGAAGTAATTACTAATAAATTTATGTACGAATGCTGATTCGGCAATGAAAGTCCAGCATTGGCGAATATTTCAACGCGATTCTACATAAGTATGTTGTTTACATAATTTACTAGCTGACCCGCGCCCACTCCGTTGGGCGGTAAACATTTTTACTCTGTGATACTCACAAATAACGTGGCTTTCTATGGGTAAAAGAATACCTACCTACCTGTACCTACCTAAAAAAAAAAAAGAAACTTCACATAAACCATCTACTAAATAGTCCGAACAAAGCCTAAACCTTTTTTTTGATAGGTGAGCCCTGTCTGTCTGCCTGAAAAGTGGCATTGATTTTTATAGATATAGATTTAAGTGGCTTATTTGCTTCAATTCATCTAGCGAGGGGAAAAACGACGCTACGTCATGTACCTACTTCGCTAGTTACGTAGGTGTATCCGTAACCATTAAATGACTTCTAGTGTTAGTACTTTAGTAGAGTACCTACTCAAAAACTATAGTTGAAGTGGTATTATAATAATATGTGTGAGTGTGTCACTTATGAATACGATTTTGTCATTAATTGATTAATTAACAAAAAAGCCGTAGCTTATCTCTCTCAATAGCCTATTGTTTCCGGATTCGGGGGTTCCCGCCAAAACATAATTGGGGGTTTGTTGATATTGACAACGTGTTTTTCTACTAATTATATTGTAAGTAAACAAATAACTTACTTGTAGTCCATCTTCCCTCTGGTCTCTTATAGCCCGCTCCAAGTCACGCATCTTCTCCGCCATCACACATTTTGAAGTCTTCCTAACACTACGTCTTACAGGAAAGTATTCTGTTAGTTTGTGATTTGTATCCCCATTCACTACTTTATCTATTTTGTTAATCGTTTTTTCGATAGGTGGCGGAGAAGGTGGTGGCTCGATTTTGGGACTTTTGAGCTCTTCCTTGAAGTATTCGGTAAGCTTGTGACTCTCAGCTACGCGGGCGGCTGCGCGCGCCCCTCTAGACCTCAACGTATGTCCGTTCGTCATATTGTTATTTGTTATCCCGTTGCTACTCTTCAATGGCTTAGACCTCAATTCAATCTTTTTCAATGGAGGTTCGGAAGTTAATTCTGCATTCTCAGTCTTTGGCTGTACTGTTGGTATAATCCTATAAACAATATATGTTACTGTAGATAGTGTGACCTATTTAGATTTGACCATAACCACAGATAATAGGGTCCCATAAAATGAAGCTTTTAGAAACAGATAGCAGTACATTCAAATATGAATAAAGATAATGTGTATGAATTTCATAGAATCAAGTATTTTCATGAAAGCAATGTTTAGTAGTATGATGCAATTCAACTTTTCAAGAACATCATCCCAGTCCATCCCATATTATTATGTTGGGGTTAGTTTTCATGATCAGATGCAACTGAATATCATAGACTTAATAATAAAATTATGAATGGGGGATAATTATACATATTAAATAAATAAGTGCCTCAGTTACCTGCGCTTTCTATAGTTGCGCGTAGGTCTGACAGGCTTCTCCTCGCATAGTTCAATGCGGTGGGGGGTCTTCACACCCTCCTGTGCTGCCAACAAGCTACTGGCTGGAAACCATACCATGAACGAATTATATTTTTATTTAAGTAACAAGTTTATACTACACCTAATTATTTTTTTTGTTGAATTCCATTTAAAAAATTATTATAATTTGAATTAATCATTTTTTTACATAAATCACTAAATAATTATTTAAGAGTTATCTAAAGATTAATATAATTACCATATAATAATTTTGTATTAACATTTTATTTGTTTTGATTACTTTTGATTCAGAATGAATGCTTACATTCATTCTGAATCAAAAGTAATCAAATTTTTTTAAGTATACAGTAAGTACACAAAGTGTGAATAATATTTAGTTAGTATGTTTGACATCTTTAGGGTTTAATTAAGTATACGACTGATAATATTATCCAGAGCACAGATAATTTACCAATTTTACAAATTGACAACATAATGATAAAATTCTATTTTACAAATAGAATTTTATCATTATTACCTATTTGTAGCTTGATACTTTTTTTTTATGTTATTTAATTTTGAATTGTTTATTTGTCTTTACTAATATTATAGAGACACAAAGCGAATTTTGTGAGTTTGTTTAAATGGGGAGGGTAACCTCCAGAACCACAGCTCCTACTTAAAAAAAACATTTCACCATTTGAAAGGTATCTTATTCCAGATGAACATAGGCGAGATAGGTATGAAGTAAATACATTTTTTCCTCTTATATAATTATGTAAAGATTTTTTTTTTAAGTACTTAATAATACTAATGAAATACTATCTTAAATGATTGATTCCTTTTTCGGCACATTCCTTTTTGGACATATTCCGTTTTCGGCATATTCTTGTTTCGGCACATTTTAGTAAATTAAATATACTATGAAATACTTGTGACTTTGCTTGCGTAATAAAATAAAAAAAATTTATTAGTAAAATATTAAATTTCAGAATAAAGATGCTTTGTTGTATATAATGATTTATGCCGAAAACAGAATGTGCCGAAACAAGAATATGCCGAAAACGGAATATGTCCAAAGTGTGCACAGCATGTCATGAACAATACCATCTTCACGTGTAAATTGCATCCATGCAGAGATGGGGCTGGTCGCTAGTATTTAATATGTTTAATACATTTGCTCTGTACTAACAATTCTAATAAGAACAAAATCCCAAGTTTTTTAATGAAATATTATTTTCTTGGGACTCATTGTAAATACAAACTAATCAATTAATATAGATAAAAAAATAATTAGTTTAATAAATATACAATTCAAATAAATTAATGGATGCACCCTAACATGTAGTATCATAATATTATTGAAAGTGTTCATGCCATAATGTTAGTACTAAAATAGTGCTCAAAAAAGAGTGATGTCACATAAACTGAGTGCAAGCAGAAGGTTCAAAGTCCAATGTGAATTATGACTATGCTAAATTATATTAAATAATTGATGGAAAAAGATATAAAAATACATAGAAGGGTACTGAAGACATAGGAACTAGAAAATTAAGTATGTATATCAAGTTTTTGGGCATGACGCCGAGACCATGGGCGGCATGTGATCCTTATCTTTGCCAACTCATCAAACAATTTAGGTTAGGAAAAATAGGAATTACAGTCCTCATACATTTTAATTTATAATTCTAAGAAACTCAGTACTTACTTACATTGAAGTTTTTTTTTTACCAATATTTTTTTTTTTTTTGTTAGCAGTCCCTGATAATTTGCCTGATCACATGGCCTATTTTACGAACATTTATTTTGAAGAATTAATAGAAAATTAGAAAATAACTACTCAAAGAGTTTTTAGTAAGTTGAATGAAAACACAGAATATGTTATTAATAATTAATATCATAAATTATATACAGATAATTATGATATGATTTATTGTCCCATCATGTCGGTTAGGTTAGTTTACAGACATATTTTTCAGAAATATTTAGGTTAGCATCCAAAACTTACCATCATTGAAGGAGATTACAAGACGCATATTATTGAAACACGTCAAAACTTAATATTTAATCAGGTTTGTACACACTATCTCAAGCATATTTTTGAGAGGAAATGTTTTTGTAAACGCGTGCAATAGAAGACGGAATTATAGAAGAGGGTACCGCGAACAAAGGATGCCTCAAACATAACATGGACATCATGACAATTTTATGTATACTTTAAGTAAATATACCATACTAACCTCGAACCATTTCCACTTGAACTTGATAATCGCTGTTATAAAATCACAAAACACCATCGAAGAAGTGGATAAACTATACACAAACAAAACCAGACTGGCTCGAGTTACCAATATTTTGTAACAGGCCTTGTCATATTAGGATCGCAAGAACTTATCATGTGATTTGTCTATCTGATGTCACGTATTTTTCATTTTCTTACAGTTTTTCAAAATACCTAAACAATCAAACGTAGGATAATAACTACTAAAACATGTATTTCAGTAAAAAATATTGGTAACTCATTCAATTTCTTCAAAAATGTCAAGACTGAATTATTAGTTCTGTAGAAAATGGACGCTTGTTTTTCCTAAGCTGCTTTCTTCTGATTGGCCAACCAAATAAATCTTAGCCAATGAATTTAAAAACTGTAACCATAGACCAGTAATATTTTTTTAGCATTCGTAAGCATCGTTTGTCTTTGATAAAGTACGATCGTTACGTTTTACAATTTTTTACATTGGTACTTTAGACATGGGTCATGATAAACAAGGTACGAATTAATATTATTATTGTTAGTTATAAACTCTACCAATCTCAACCAAAAATCTTAAAAATCCTCTTCAAAGTGGAGACTTTGAAGAGGATTTTTAAGATTTTGCGGAAGCAAAGTTGTTGCCATTTGAGGGGAGCCTCAAATGGCAACAACTTTGCTTCCGCTTAGAGTATCATTACGCTATTTCCAGTAACCAAGTCTTGGAGTAAACATGAGACAGCTTTTTAGTTCTTACTAAAAAGGTTCATACAAGGACCCTACCTACCTCTTACCTACCTAGACAACCACCAAACTGCTCGCTGATCTTAGACTGGGGGATGCGCTAAGGTAGCCCGCGAAATTCAAATTTTCTTACGTTTTTTGCAATTTGCAGGTCAGTAACAGGTTGTATGTATGTTGATCTAAATATGATTCACGGCCATAACCAATATGGCTTTACAGAATTATAATCATTAGAATCAGTATTACAACTCACTAAGTTCAAAAAATCCTACTGAATTATTTTTTCAGAAAAAATCACTCAGTAGGATTTTTTCATCCCCATTGCATCCCCCTTAATTGCTCTAAGTCGCTGATTGACAAACCACTACCTACTACAAACACTAGCACAATTAGCGGTACAGAAAAAAAAAGTATTCAATATCGTAATAGCATCTCAGTTAAATCATCTAAAATGCCTCGTTTGGGGAGAGGGTCGCACCCCGCCTCCGTGCGATCCTGTAGAGCTCGTCTCCAGACTGGACACTGTCCCACTGACTGAGATTAAACGAATTCCAAATATGAAGCACCACAAGAGATTATTAGGGCAGATAAAATATGACAAAATGGTCACCCTATCTAATAGATATATTGCCGCCAGACTTCAGCAGTACAATTTCAACGATTTATCGCAGTATCCAACGGTACAGGTTGACTGATTCTCTTGTAAGGAGGAGGGGCCGAGACAGAAAAAAGTGTAGTTCTAGGCGGGATGACCGTTTCTGCAACTTCAAGCCCGAAATGAACTTGAAGTCATGCGACGAGTGAGCAAGCGTACAGTTCGCAGAAGATGTGAAGAAGTGGGCATAGGTTCGTATATATGTATGTACATGTACAACCTGTCAAAGCCCCAAAACTTGAACCATCGTGTACATCGATTAAACTTTGCACGTGAACATCGCCTTTGGGACATCAACCAATGGGGACAGGTACTTTTCACTGATGAGTGCAGGGTGCTTTTAGACCCTGATCGATGGAAGACAGCGAATGTGGAGACGCAAAGGAGAACGTTACATTCAGTCTAATTTTGAAAATACGGTGGCACATGGCATGTGGGGGCGTTCAGTTCATGTGGAGAGGGATATGTTAGGGAGTTCGTACTGGGTTAGTGGTGGTCGATGGTGGCAATATGACTGTTGAACGGTATATCAGGGATATCTTAGAAGAACACGGTGTCCCATTTGCTTGAAAATTTTTACGAGCTCACTTCGCTCGCTCTTGAATCCTAAGTTTTCTTATCTTGATGCTTTTAAGGCTCTGGCTAAATAATAACAACTGCACGGGTCGATCGATCAGGTAATCAGATTACGCTACGCTTGCCGTGGTTGGTCCGTGGACCTTTACATACCAAGACCCCCCCATACCTCGGTAAGCACGTTAAGCTGTTGATCCCAGTAGTAATTTTTATTATTTGGCATAATAAAATTGGCATATACGTTCGGTTACGGAATTTTACGGTTTTCAGACCCTCGGACCTCCGGTGGTCAATTATATGGCCATACCAAAAATCAGTGCTAGCACCCTCTCAAGTTCTGGAATATCTAGGTCTGAAACTGAACACCAGAAATAACACCATGGCCTTACCACCGAGAAAGGTGACAAAAATAAAGACCGTTCTATCAAGACTTCTACGAAGAGGTCGTTGCACTCTACGGAAGAGTCAACAGAATACTCTATGCGCCATGGAGGGTCAGAAAGTCACTGACACGTTGACAGATATTTGCATTGACATAGTTTTCGTATTGTGACAGACGCAGCCGTCAACGTCAATGTCAAGTTGTCAACGCACGAATTGGCTTGGCACGAAAGTTCCCGCGTTCGTTGCGTCGGCTGTTGATGAGGCAAAACATTTCAAAAGATTATTTTTTTACAAGTCACAGGTACAAGAAGTCTAGTGAAGTAAAGTAAAATGAGTGCAAAGACTAATGTGTAGTATACTGGCAAAATGAGTGATAGAAAACCATGCTACGTTTGGGATGAAAAATTAATCGAGGAATGCGATCGATTGCCAGCAGTTATTGGAAGGGTACCCGGCACAAAATAAAGTATATAGTATTATAATTAAGAATGTATATAAACAAAATAATGTTTCTTTTTTCTAGGCTAGCATGGTACATGATTTGATAGAGGCTTACGATATCTTGAAGCAATTAACAATTGTGAGATCAGCTCCAGCAACTTACAAAGATATCAAAGAGTTTCATTCAGAGTTGTATCTCGATCATTTGAAGATATTTACTGAAGTCGATGAAGATTATATGACTAACGCTCAAGACGAAGAGTGTGGCATTGGTATGGTTAACAAAAATATTGTATTTTCTACTAAATACTACGTTGCTGGAGTAAAACCTGTAAGGCGGGCACAGGAATGTGGAGATTGGTATAATCAAGCAGTGGGTGAAGTTGGGCTGTGATGATGATGACATTGTTAGAGGAGTACCTAACCCTCACCCATCCAATCCGTCATCACATCGCACAAACCATATTGAGATGACACATATTTTACATAATTATGTGGTAATGATTTTAGTAAATAATAGTAAAAGATTATCTTATATTCTCAAACTAGCACTTTGCCTGCAACTTCGCCCGCGTGGATTTTGTACACTCCTCTAAAAATTTCAAAGCCTTCTATAAAGATCGTTTTCGAAAATGTATGTTTACGATCTTTAACATTTTTTTCATGGCCTGAACCAGGGCCGGACGCGAGAGATCGCCGCCGCCGATCGCCTCCGTGAGGACACGGCGGTGCCCCCAGACCTCCACCGTATGCTCCACTGTGTCCTCCGGGCGATCCACACAGTGGTGATACCCGGGCGTTTTCTCCCGCTTTATCCTGAACAGGAAACAACCGTGTCTGGTGAGGACCTGCGTCAGGCGGAAGGTGAAGACGCCGTGGCGCCTCTCTAGCCCTCAAAGAGGGGACTTATTGCCACAATTGTGACGTGCCCAACCCTTTTCACCCCCTAAAGGTCGAATTTTCATAAAACCCTTAGTGCTCGCCTACATTATTAAAGGAAGCCATGTACAACATTTTTTACGTTTCTAGTCCCAGTAGTTTCGGCTGTACGTTGATATGCCAGTCAGTTTCTCTTTTTATATTATTTTTTTTATAGATTTTTAACACCAATACAGTAAAGTAATGTCATATTCATTGTCCTTAAATTCTTGTAGGATATGACTGCCCTCCTGTATCTAATATGTTTGAGCTGGTGTCTACTATAGCTGGGGGTTCCATAACAGCAGCCCGGTGCCTGCTGCTCGGCATAACTGATGTTGCCATCAATTGGTGCGGGGGCTGGCACCATGCACACAGGTACCATAATATTGAAAATTCAAATAATTATATTTTTTCTAGATTAAGATTGGCACAAGTTACAGTCCTGATTTGTGATGGGGCAAAAGTCTGTCCAGCTATGTTCTCTCACAAGCTAGAGATTGTAACAATAGTACACAGATCTATGACTAGTTAAATAGTATTCCAATAGTTTGTTCTTAAAAACATTTTTTTAAAGTATTATAAACTGTTTACAAAATTATATTTTTTCAGGTTTGGAGCTGAAGGCTTCTGCTATGTTAATGACATAGTCATAGCTATTGAAAAGTTGAGGAAAAAGTTTCCAAAAGTATTGTACATTGATTTGGATGTACATCATGGTATGGCCTAACAAATACATTTTAAATTCTTTTTCCTGTTTAAAATAATCACATGCCATAACAATAATTCCTGGCTAAACTTTTCAGGGAATGGAGTACAAGATGCCTATAGCCTAAGTAACTCGGTGTTTACTCTGTCTTTCCACAAGTTTGAGCCAGGTTTTTATCCTGGCACTGGAGGAATAGATGATATTGGGACTCAGGGTGGCACAGGATATGCTTGTAACTTTCCACTCCATGCAGCTTATTCTGATAATACAATGGAGTATGCTTTTGGAAAGTTAGTTTACCTATACACGCCATTAATATTCTTGACTCATAATGCTCATCAATAACATTGGAAGTAGTAGTCATCTTACCCAATGACGTATTATAAATAGACGCGTCATACACGAACATTAGTGCACTCAAAAACAGCGTAAGCCATGATTGTAGCTACATACTTGCATACAATCATACAGCGCGTGAAGAAAAGGAAAGACCTATTATATACCGTTATCTGTTGTTAGAAAGAAATGAACATACATATTTAGTTACGTCACTAGCTGCTGCATGTTCATTGGCGCGTACGTAATAATAATTATTATTATTGTAAATGTCAGGCAGTTGCCTGGCATTTACTTTGCCATTATTGAGCGCTGGTAACGCATCTAAAGGTAATCATCATTGATCTTACCTAATAACTAACATGTGTACAATTTTTTTTTAAACTCTAATAAGATATTTTTTCTCTTTATTTAACTTTTTAGATCTTTTATTTATATTTCAAGTATATTAATGTTTCAGAGTGTTCAACTCAGTCTATAATCACTTCAAGCCTGACGTCATCGTGACGCAGTGCGGCGCAGATGCATGTGCCCGAGATCCTAATGGTGGCGCGAACCTGACTACGCGCAGCTACTGCAGATGTGTGCGGCGCGTGCTCGATAAGCGAAAACCTACCTTATTGTTAGGTGGAGGTAGGTTACTATTTGATAATCAACCCATAATAAATAAAGCAACTGCAAGAAACATTCTTCTGCAGCTTTCGGAAATCTGATATAATTAAGCCTGCCGACAAAACATTCAAGAGAGGCAAACTGAGGGTTATTCTAAAAATGTAATATTATGTTATTCCAGGTGGATATAAAAACGCAAATACAGCACGATTATGGGTATCTCTAACAGCTCTAGTGGCTGGAGTGGACCTGGATGAGCAAATACCAGAACATGGTCACTGGCCAGACTATGGTCCTGACTTTAGTGTAGCGGTGGAGCCTACACTAGCCAAAGACAACAATGGAAGTTCTTACATAGAAGGATGTATCAATAAAATAGATGGTGAGATTTTTTATAGCACTTGGTTTGACGCTTTTATTGTCTAACTCAGATTATAGAAAGAAGCAGATAGACCGCGCTGAACAATAAAGTGAGGCCCGTTTGTAGACATGTGTGCGTTACAGCCACGTGACAGCACTATAAGAACAGGTGCCTCTATGTGTGTGTACGGTTGCCAGGATAATGAAAAAATTAGCCATAATACACTGGACAGCAAATAAACCGAGCCACCCGCTACCTAGGCACTCTAATTCGATTTTCTCAAAAAAAAAAAACCTACAATTATCAAAGTTGTACCTACAGAAAGTGCGTTTCATGGTGATTAAAATGAAAGGAAACTCATTGGGTTTAATCAATATTTCAGTGTTTATTAAGGATTTTACAAAGAAGAGTCGTTTTCCAGTCGTGACAATCGTTAGTAATGATAAAGTGAAAAAAAAAATTAAAGCCAAAAACAAAGATAAAATCAAAAAAAAGTTTTTATCAATATTCCGTATTCCCTCCCCTTGCTCGGATAACTGCCAGCATCCTTGTATTCATCGACCTTACGAGCCTGACGATAAAATCTTGAGGAATTGTATTCCACTCCTCTTCAATTGCGATTCGCAGCTCTGGAAGCCTTGTTGGAGCAGGTACCCGGGCTCGAACCCGACGTTTCAGCTCATCCCATAAGTGTTCTATCGGATTCAAGTCCGGGCTTCGAGCTGGCCAGTCCATCGTACGAATGCTGACGTCGCGTAGATACTGGGTCACCACATGAGCAACATGAGGCCGTGCATTATCATGCATCAATTGCATATCCTGTCCGATATATCCTGCGTAAGGTACCACATGGTCTGCGAGGATTTCAGTAATGTAGCGATGAGAAGTCAGTCCACGTGTACGGCCCGTCGGTTCGATGAAAACTAACGCTGTATGTGCTGTTAACGAGATGCCGCCCCAGACCATTACAGATCCTCCTCCATAAGCAACAGTTTCCTCGATGCAACACTGAGAATAACGTTCTCCAGGGCGACGATGTACTCTCTGACGTCGATCACTTCCATGTAGACTCACCCTGGTCTCATCAGTGAAGAGTACATTACTCCACTGCTCTAATGTCCAATCCCTATGCTCTCGAGCAAATTCAAGTCGTGCTCGACGGTGTGCTACCGTTAATGCTGGGCCTGTTGCAGCTCTTTTTGGGGTCAGGTTCCGTTCAGCAAGTCTCCTTCTGACGGTATCTGAACTTATGACCACTTGGCGTTCGTCACGCAGACTTTGTTGGACTTGAACTGCGTTGAGGTGGCGATTTCGCAGAACAGTAAGGTGGATATAACGATCATCTGCTGCTGATGTAGCCCTAGGTCTGCCCGTACCTGGACGGCGATCGAATTCTCCAGTCTCTAGGTATCGTCTGTAAACTCGTTGCACCGAAGATCTGCTGATTCGAAGCCTTCGAGCGACTTCACGTTGCGCAATGCCTGCTTGAAGTAATGCTACAGCTTGAGCTGCTTCCTGAGGTGTTGTATCCATTATTAATCGAAAAAAGTAGCAAAAACATACGCGTCTGAGCAAACGATGGACAAAAACTAAAGAAATGATAAGAAATATCCGACTACCCTCATTGTAGAGAAAAAGAACGCTAATTTCAAACTCTGGTGAAAACAGAGCAAATCGTTAGCATTGTGTTTGTTGCTTGATTACAATGTGAGTTGAGGGTACTTTCGAATTAATTTGTAGTCATTTTAATCACCATGAAACGCACTTTTTGTAGGTATAACTTTGATAGTTGTAAGTTTTATACTTCAATTCAATTCAATTTTTGAAGGTTCTGGCTCCATCGATGACGTTCGATGATTTTGCCAATGTCGAGGAATGAGAAAGTAAAAAAATCGAATCAGAGTTCCTAGGTAGCGGGTGGCTCGATTTATTTGCTGACCAGTGTATTTCATTACAAGATAAAAAAGTTTTTTTTTTCTTAAATCAGTTGTTTTTATTAACAGTAGACGTCAAATTAACAATACCCATATAAACGATACATTTGCGATATATTTTTATTTTGAGACACCAACATTTTATTGTTTTTGGTAGCTATATTTACTTTATGGTAACGTCATATAACCCATGTTATAGCAAATCGACTGATGTCATAAGTATTATAGAATCCATTAACTAGTTACACTTACGAAGACACATACATACTTATTTATTTATAAACATACTAACCAGAAAAGGCGATAAATAAAACACTATTATCGACATAAATATTTTTGTAAATCGATACTCCTGTATCCTATACTTATTTCCTAACTTAGGGGTAAATGTTTCAATATAAACTAGCAACACCGAATGATTTTTGTTAAGGTTTTGTGTTTCAAGATGTCACTAACAATAAACACGTAAAATAAATCCAAATAGACAAATAATCAATATTTTACCTATGAAAGATACTCCATCTTATTTCTTTTGTTTTTGGAAACAGTTTTTACAATGTTTAAAAATACAAGACGGCATTATTCTGAAATGATCTGTTAGAGTCCGTGACGTACTAACGGTGCGACGCTTCGTGCTGTACTGAATCGAGATTGTATTCGCTTTTGAATTTGTATTTGCTTTGTTAGCCGCACTCTCGGTGTTCCGCGCGGTCTATCTGCTTCTTTCTATAATCTGAGTTGTCTAAAATCATGTTTCGTAAACTTTTATGGATTTTTTATAATACAATTTTATTAATAAGATAATGGAATAGTAACTGTTCTTACAGGTAATTTAGTCAAGTACTTAGGACAACATGAAACTGCAGAACCAGGAGCAAAAAGAATAAAGACTGAATTGAAATGTGTACACCCAGCGAAAACACCTTTAGAAGTAAATATTGGTAACAGCAAGGTTCAAAATGAACAGAAAAACGAAATAAACAAGAAAAATGTTGTTGACGATGTGTATGCCTTTGTGGATTAAATAAAATTTAATTACTTACTTAAATATTTTGTTCCTGCAACAGTCACTCTAAGTGTGTATGTTTGTTACTTTTTCACGCTCAAACGGCTGGACCAATTTTGATAAAATTTTGTATGGAGTTAGCTGACACCCTGGATTATAAGACAGGCTACTTTTTATCCCGATATTCCCACGGGATCGAGACTTACGCGGATGCAACCGCGGGGCGCAGCTAGTAATATTATAAATACGAAAGTTAATTTGTTTGTTACGCTAAAACGGCTGAACGGATTTGGATGAAATTTGGCACATGGGTAGACCATGACCTGGGTTAGGACAGGATATTTTTTATCCCGATATTCCCACGGGATTGAGGCTTATGCGGGAGCAATTGCGGAGCGCAGCTAGTAATATTATAAAGAGAAAAGATTTGTATTTTTGTTTGTAATTGAATAAACTCAAAAGCTACTGGCAGATTTTAAAAATTCTTTCACCAGTAGTATGCTATATTATAAATGAGTGACATAAGCTATAATTTATAAAGATATCACGCGGGCGAAGCCGCTGGCGGAAGCTAGTAGTTTTGTATTTTTACTTCCTGATAGGTGAGAAACGGTCAAAAGTAAAATAAAACAATAAATTAATTCGAAAAAAATATATTTTTAAAGTTCGCACTGAACTGTTCAGCACACAGTAAGTTACCAAGTAACATTGACATAAACTGAAATTAAACATAAGTATAGTCTCGTGTCCAGATGATTTATCTTATTTTATGTTGATGCAGCCCAATCACAAGTTACAATCAATTACTTTGTCTAGGGCAGTTGATAAGTGATTACACGACACATACCGCACCATTAACATATCGTTTAAATAAAACGCACACTATAATGTATTACAACTGAATTTATAGACAATTTGTTCTAAAGGTTAACTCGTAGCTTGGGGTCTGTTAACACAGGTTTTTCATTTATTTACATAGCATTAGTTTACATACAACGTTACATAGATAAAAGCTACCTGTATTCAGGAACAACATAAGCAAATAATAAATTCCTTCACAAGACTATAATTTTTGGGGATTTTTGTGATTTCAAATGCTAATTGTTTAAAATAAAAATATTACCCGACTTAATACCAAATCTCTAATGCACTTAAGCCTTTAACATTTTCCGATTTCTATTTACCTAATTCTTTATAAAGTGCTTATGTATGTATTGCAAGCAAAGTGATTCAAAAGCTAGTACCAGTGCAGTGTAAAATCAACTGCAAAATTAGATTGAATCTACAGCAATGGAATTGATCTGAATTTATAAACCAGCAGTGCATTCTTGCAGTGCATGCTTCAGAAGGTCTTACAAATACTGTCTTGGAAAAATAAATGCATTCTTAATAACTTATTCACACATTGCTACAAAAACGGCAGTTTAGCTCCACTGCTGCAAATCCAAGCTAAACAACAATGATTTAATTAGCTACTTTAGTCTGTGGGCCTCTTTTCACTGTGTTTTTTAGTGAATTCCTCTGCATTCTTTGAGAATTTCTTCCTGTCTTTAAGGAACTCTTCAGCGAGTTCCGCACGCAGGGGATGCTCTGGCTCAGGGTCGTTGACAAGGGCCACTAGAGCTTGAATAACTGAAATATGGAAAATGAATAACAATCAGATGCTCTCACTACATGCATCATCATCATCCGAAAGACGTCCATTGCTGGAACCGCAACTCACCAGATTCTCAACTAACCAGATTCGCAGCTGTGTGCAATCTGGTGACTTGCTCATAAGCCGGACATAGGCCTCCCCCAAAGGGTGGTTGGCGATTGCAGTATGGTGTTAAAATGCATAGAGAATGCTGCTGCCCATTCTCTAGTAAGTCCCTTAGTCGCCTTTTACGACACCCACGGGAAGAAATAGGGTGGTGCTATTCTTTACGTCCGGCACAACACAGACACTACATGCATGCAGTTTAATAATCAACAAAATACCATTTTCCAAATGTTTGTTGCCTACCTTGGTCAGTCTTGGTAGCAGGCTTCCAGTTCTCAGCACTTATGATTGGCAGGCACACCTGGCCTTTCTCATCAATATTTGGATGGTAAATCTTGGTTTTGAAACTAATCTTAGGCGGTTTGAATGGATATTCTGCTGGGAAGTTAATCTCAATGCGGAAAGCACCCTTGTTGTAAGGAGGATTGTCCTAAAAATTCAAAAGTATCAATTAACTAGTGAATTTTACCTGGCTTACACTTAATTTTTTCTCTAAGGCATAGGTGTGTTTGACGGCACGGTTGGCGCAATGGTTAAGTGATTGACTGCTGCGCTGCGTGTCGCGGGTTCGGTTCCCGCACGGAACAAATATTTGTATGACCTACAAGTAGTTGTTTCGGGTCTGGCTGTGTGTGTATGTGAGATTAAATGTTTGTAAACGCAGCCACAATATAGGAGTAATTCCTAGTGTGGGGCAACGTTTTTTAAGGATAAAACAAAAAACAAATGCTAAACTAAGTTCCCTTGAACTTAGGATATTTGGGGAACTTAGTTGAGCATATTTATTATTTAGTACACCCTTGCCCTAGAGAAAAAATTAAGTGTAGGCCAGGCTCCTACTAAGAGAGGGGTTTTCTAGATAAACTCAAGGGAAATACGGACCTATTTATGACACTGTCCATGTGACACAAATTCGCGTCAGTATGACACTGTCATGAATTTACAGATGGCCCAAGCAAACAAGCCTTTTCAGGATTTCATGTTGTTTGTCACTATTAATAAGTAATGCTAAATAAACATAACATGTCATAGTAATACTTGAATGATCAAAAAATGTATTAGCTAAGTAGGGATTCACCATTCATAGCATTCACCAATATCAGAACTTGATAACATAGCAACATGATTGTATAAAATATCTTTAATCTAATATGATATTAACATACACAACCATTCTGATAGCTATAAAGATTTGCATTTTGTGTGAAAACGAGATATAAATATGAGTCATAGCTTTTTTTTTTTTTTGGGTGGGATATTATCAAATTACTTCTCCCGCTCTGGGCGGAGCGGGAGGGCGTGTCAGACTTTTACTGACTAAAACCCACCCGTGTTCCTTCATTTGCCTATGTGCCAGGGCCACGATATCCCTTTCGGACAAACTCGCAACCCTGGTAGGATGAGACATATGCCTGTGGTGGTAAGTCAAGGTTTTTGGCCATTATTATATTTTTGCATAGACACCATAAAGTGTTAGAAATCAAAATCTGCCAGTATTGTTTTTCTAATTTTAATTTAGCCCATAAAGATCACCTAGTCGAATGTGATTATAGGTACAGATTATAATAAAAACCTTACTTTATAATTGTATCATACTTACAGGAACAATTAATCCTTGCCATGTAAGAATATTGGATTCATCCACTTGTATGTCCCTAAAGGACTTTAGGCCTGATTGCCTGATATCATTCAGTTCCTGGAAGAGATGAAAATGAAAATGTCAAAATATTTTTAATCACAGGTTTTGAAGCACCAGCCTTGATTTGGAAGGATTTCCTTTAAATTTTGCAAATCAGAGTTTTCCATCAACCAGCCTAAATCGACAAATTAACAATAGATTGTGTGTAATAAGTTCTAAGAACTTAAATCCTGTTAGAAAAGACCATAGCTATTCTAATTCCTTTGTGATTTATTCATAAGATGATTGGTATTTCTAACTGTTAGAACTGTGAATCACGACGGAATAGTTTGTACATATTTTTTATATTAGTAGGTCATCGATTTTAATAAGTATATCAATAATAAAATAGGCCTTTGCGGTGTTTCTTAGTTTTAACTCAACTTTTACATTTATTTTCTACTCTATATACGAATATTATAGTACATAATTTAGTATCTATATGAGTACTGATGGTATCTACCGTGTAATAATAATTAAAGTCAAGGATGAAGAATTAGTTAGGTCACAAAAAATGATGTCTCACCTTCTGTAGTCTCCTCGTTGCAGCCATTGTATTAGAATCTGTCAAAGTCCCAACCTAAGATTTCTTACAGTGATTCTTGAAAACAAGTTTTTGTTTTATTTACAGTTCCACACAAACACCATAATTATACGGCCTATACAAATAATAGTAGGATTTGTCCGCAAAATGCTGAAAAGTTATCTGCAAAATGCGACGACGAACACCAACAAAATTTCGCTACGTTATGTTAGCGCATTGATGAACGAAACGAACTATCAACTTGAAGTTGCAACGTAACATTAGAAAGATATTATTTAAAAACTGTTTGTTTCCAACAAGTTGTAAATTCATTAATAATGCATTTTAAAAACTTTACTATTATTGACATTTATACATAACTATGAATATTTTTTTTTATCTTGCTTGGTGATAAAATGAAACAAAACGCAATTCAGAAACTTAACGACAACGCCCTCTATTGTCGATTATAAAAAGGTAGTGGTGGCTATTAGGCACAGAGCACTATTATTGCTATCAGCAGAGCTATCAGGCAAAGGCTTTGAGATGTGGTTGAGATAGTCGATTTGTTGGCTAGTCTGACCAGCGAAACATGTCCAAGAAAAAAGCGGCAGTTTAAAAAAATCAAGAGATTTAAACCCTTGCTAAACGGTGTTGATACTAATTATTACTTATTCAAGAATTATTCAGCGATACACATCAGTATTTCATATTTTTAGAGGATTCACAGCTCTTGATTTTTTAAATTGCCGCGGAGATGACGCATAGGCACAGAACATCTATAATCTGCGCATAGGCATGAGTTTTTGGAATTGAACACGGCATACACTGAAACTAGATTAATTATACGAAAATGATCTCTCATGCACGACCAGAACCAAAGGACTAAACTTATTACCTCAACCGGGATCCGAATTGGGTTCAAAACTAGAGACAGAGAAGAAATAAACGACCGACTCGCTTTTTTATCTTTATAACTCGTTCCTTCTACCTACGTTTTAAGAATCGCTTTAAATACGTATTATAGCAAGTCATTTATATAAACTGTTCAACAAAAAGAATTAAAATAAATAGTTAATTAAGTAGGTAGTAATATTTGTAATGTTTAACTGATTTCTTACCTTTTTAATTCTTTGATTTTGACTTCTCGACTAGCCAATGCTTAATTTTTTTAAATTATTATTCCACCATTGTTGTGCTTATACGTAAATGTATATATCCTTAATTAAAAGGAACAACAGGGTTTTTGTTACATACTGTATAACCAACTACATCCAAGCTTTAATTACACCACACTCGGAGCTCGTGGCTAGGTAATAACAGCCGCAAGGGTCGATCGATCGGGTTAAGCTACGGTTTCGGCGGTTGATCCGTGGATGGGTGACCATCTTTACATACCAAGACCTCTCTGTGGCACAAAAAGCAAAGCCGTTGGTCTTGGCTGTTATCTGTAGATCTTTGACAGTTGTTACGGGTCATCAGAAGCCCGAGTCTGACAACGAGCCTTTTTTGTTTTTTTTTTTTGGGTGGGAAATTATCAAGTAACTTCTCCCGCTCTGGGCAGAGCGGGAGGGCGTGTCAGACTTTTACTGGCTAAAACCCACCCGTATTCCTTCATTTGCCTGTTTGCCAGGGCCACGATATCCCTTTCGGACAAACTCCCAACCCTGGCAGGCATTGGCCCTAGCGGACCCCGTCAGTTGGTGCTGACAACTCTTTGAGGCGCGCGTGGAATACGACGCGCCGTCGACCCGGGCCTGGTCGTTATCGGATGGTGAGCTACCCATCGCTCACCGTCCGCAGGCCCGCGCCTACGGTGGAACTGACAACGAGCCTTACGGGGTATCGTGTTACATAGCTCTTTGCTTGTTACCCAGCAACTGGGTTGTTGAGGCCAGATCGGCAGTCACTTCATTTAAAATACTGGTATTCAGCTGCATCCGGTTAGGCTGGAAGCCGATTGCAACATATTTGGGTAAACGCTAATGATCGAAGTTCACTTTACAAACTTCGACCATAGTCAAGACTTTGTACCATAGAGTATAGTAATTGATCTTCGTACCTTACCACTCCGCCCATGTGCAAGGAGTATATGTGTTCTGTGATGTGCAGCGAGTGGACTGTATGTGATAGCTTTGCTGCTAGTCGAAACTCCTCTGGTTCCAGGACGGCGACAACTCTGTACCTATTTCCGTAGCGGCTCACTGGGGTTCTTATTCGGGTTTATACTGAATAACAGACTGTCATTTAGTACATAAGAGAGACGGGGACTCATCCTATTTTAGGAGCCAAACAGGCATAGTGTTTTCTTGATGGCGACTAACTTGAGACTGCTTTGCCGGTTGGCCGACTGGCTAGCGTGTTATCGCTAGGTTTGTCTGGCCTCAGGTCGCTATTAATCGGATGTAGCAGCTGGTAGATATTATGCCATCGCTCGGGCAAGGCAGAAGTCTTTGCGTCTTGATCTTTTATTGTTCAGGCATTTGTGGGTGACATGAGGGAAAGTAGGTAGACTGTATTAGAAATAAAATGCTTGTTATTTGAGATACTCTCTTTATTAAGGCGACTGGATTATGGGGAGACTATAACATTGTAACAAGTGCAACTGAAGATTATAATTTTCTGATTTTGAGAACGATTTGTTTTAAAAATATTCTGTACTCGCTGTTCACATTCTAATCAATTCATCTACATAAAAATGAAAGATAACAACCTCTTCTCTCCATTTACATGGTTTTAGCTACCTCTACCCTCTTATATAATATATTTGACAGAACAAAATGTTGTTCCAAATACTATAAACTTATAAAAACGGCATACGAAAGAAGTTCCAATTGGATTTTGTGACAGATTATAATGAGGACCAGTAGACTTTGTTTATTTTTCGTCTGAAACTCGGCAGAAATACCTTAGGAACATCAAAACCCTATTGGCAGTTGTAGATCTTCAGATGTTTCCGCCGAGCGCTAAAATTCATAGACGTATTTTTGCGATGGATACATGGTAGCATTGAAAATTATACAGTGTTACACTGTATAATTTTCTTTATAAGCAATTCTACTGGTCTTCTTTACATCCGGTGGTAATGCTAGTCGTCCCCACGCTCGTCGTCGCGGCGTCGGTTGCGCGTGCGCCGGTTCCAGCCCTCACGCGGCCGCTCGCGCTGGCCCCGCCCCTCCCCGCCTCGACCCGCGCCTCCGCGCTGGAAGAACGAGCCTTGCTTTTCGAAGATACGCTCGTTCGAGTCCACTACGTTGCCGACCTATGAATAATACAAGATACCATGTAATACCGAGATTTGCGATGAATATATTTCTCAAATATATGTTGAGAATGAGAGTGCTGCCGATTTTAACGAATCTCCAACAGAAGGAAGTAACCATCGAGCAGATGATGGAGAAAACTGTTGTGCTAATATTCTAGTGAGGATAATCAGCATTATCTCTATTACCAATCAGCTTGTAAATCGCGGCATGTTTGACCTTGTCTTGGATTGAACTCCAATAGCTCAAATTACACATCCTACTTCCTACTAATATTATAAACGCGAAAGTTTGTAAGTATGGATGGATGTTTGTTACTCTTTCACGTAAAAACGGCTTTTTTTTTTTGGGTAGGAAATTATCATATAACTTCTCCCGCCCTGGGCGGAGCGGGAGGGCGTGTCAGACTTTTACTGACTAAAACCCACCGTGTTCATTCAAATACCTGTGTGCCAGTGGCCCTGCCATACAGGCATTTGAAGGAACACGATATCCCTTTCGGACAGACTCGTAACCCTAGCAGGTTGTCGTAGCCGACACCCTGGATTAACATATAGACTACTATTTATTCCTATATTCCCACGGGATCGAGACTTACTCGGGTGAAACCGCGGGGCGCAGCTAGTATAATTATATTTACCTTATCAGCAAGCTGCAATGCCAAAGCCTGCATCCTGGTAGGCTCTGAACGATGTAGGATGGCGCACTCGCTGGGGTCATCAAGTGAAGCCAGCAGTTCTTCATTAATGATCATCTTGGAGACGAGTGAGTGGACGCGTTGGCGGGGTAGCTCAAACATGTCCGCGAGAGAACGGAGAGAGAGAGATGCGTATACGTGAGCGTAAGTGAACAAGTAAGTGCGGACCGATTCTTCGCGGATCAGACGGCCGAGCATAGCGCGGACGTTGTCGGCTCCCACCATGAGATCCCATACCTGAAATGGAATATATAGATTAACATTATGTTGCATTTGCAAAACCATTTATTTATATACAACATGTCCCAGAATTAACGCACAACCTCTAGACCCCTGTCATTGTACTCATCATTATGAACAAATTCGGACCAAACCTGAAGTCGCGGAAAAAAAATCAGCTACATTTTGACGAGTTTACTTTTTTTTATACCATCTATAAATACATATGGAATGCAATAAAGAATTGAGAATTGAGTTATTCGAACATAAATAAATATAGGGAACAGCTGATTTTATATTAAAAGTTGTTCATAATGTTGAAAATCAGCTGTTCCCTACATTTATGTTCGAATAACTCGTCAAAATTCCGACGGTCATTGAGGAGATAAGTACACATGCGGACAAATACAAATCCCGACTGCTAAAGCATCCGAATATGCTTGCGGTTCAGCTTACTATCCCAGAAAGCATCCGCCGATTGAAAAAGCGGCGGGACATTTTCGACCATAACAGTCAGTGCGAAAAGTTAGAGCGGACTCCACTTGGAGTAGCGCTCCACATGCGAACAGAACCATCTCATCTGCTCATAGTCTAAAAGACTGATCGCATGATAGAACCGGACAAGAAAAAAAAAAAAAAGTATGGGCCGCTGATTTTTTTTTCGCGATTTCTGTTTTGGTACCATAGTAAAAGTTGTTCATAATGATGAGTACAATGACCCCTTAAGAGGTTGTGCGTTAATTCTGGGACATGTAGATTATTATACATAAAGTTACATACCTTGGCATTCATCTTGTCATTAACAATGAAGTTGAGGCAAGCGCGCCAGTCTCCACGGCGCATGGCCCGCGCGGCCGCCACGGCGTGCTCACGCATGGACTCCGGCGGACCAACCAGCGCCTGGCGCTCACTCGCGCGCAGGTTCTGGTAGAAAGTCTTACTGATCATGCGACGACGAGCATCAAACTCGTGAGCCGCCATGTACGGGATCTCAATCAGCATCGCTGACACCAAATACACACACTCAAGCAACTCCAAGTTGATGTGCATATGGAATGGCATCTGACGCTGCTTCTCGATCTTCTCCTGTTCCTTAGAACGCTCGTGCTGACGCTGAGGTAGCAGACCTTGAGCCAGCAACTCCTTAGGTTTGCCAGTCATCATCAGCTCGGCTAGACAACCGTGAGCTTCCTTGACGTTCCCGCGGCGGAAAGCGCACAGACCCAAGTTAGCCATCGTACGATTGTACAGGATCTGAGTGCTCGGGTCAGAGTGTTGAACTGTTTCTTGCAAATGAGACATCAGCAGCAAATCACGAGCCTGGAACCAGTTGTCGTGCAGAGCGTGATGGTAGATGTGAGAGAGGATGGCGCGAGTTCTAAGTCGGTCAGATTCGTCGTGACCATAAATGTACTTGCAGAATTTCTCCATCTTCTTGATGGTAGTTTCCTCACCAGGAGGAAGGTCCTTGCGCACTGCGCGAGGATCAAACTTGTAGTACAGATGATCAATTTTACGTAAGTAAGCACGGCATATTTCTTGTGGAGTGCCGTCGCGTTCGACCACTTGGCATACGCGGTCAATCAGAATAGATACGCGAACTTCGTCCTTCAACCTCTCAACATATTCATTAGAATGAGGATCGCACTCCTTGAGCAGTTTAGTGAACTCATCGTCGAGTCGCTCCAGGGCGGTCAACAGGCAACCGCGAACAAGGAAAGGCGCTGTTACAAGCTGCTCATTTTCTTCAGTAATAGTCTCGCTCAGTTGCATGTCTTCATGAGCTAAGAGTAGGGTGACCATATGGTCTACATTTTCGACGAGTTTGGACCAGTATTCGGGCTTCATGGCGTCGGATACTTTGGGGTTGTAGTCGAAGAGAGCGGCGACCGTGGCAGCGCGCAGTTTGAGTTGGAGGGCGTCTCCTAGGTTGTGAGCGGCGGCGACAGTACGTAACTCGTGCAGGAGCTCGAGTTGAGCACGACGATCGGTACGCTTACGGCCACGAGCTGCGCTAATTTCACCTAGTTTCTTTACTACCAGAGCTGCGTCAATGTCGCTGTCCTATAAGAAACAATAATAGTTATTAGACACCGATTAATGCGAAAATATTGTAGTTATACTGATGGCACCATGTATCTATCACATAATTAATTTATCTGTCATTGCTTCATTATTAATTATTTTTACCTATTGTGGTATAAGTAGTATTTTATTCTAGGTGCATCGTCTTCACATAAAATTATATAATTGATGTACCTATACAAAATATTGTAAAACATTTTAAAAGAGTAACGGTGGAGTTTCTTGCCCATTCTTCTCCATACGAAGCTACCTTTTGGAAGTGGCGATTAGAATCAATTCTATTTTTAAATTTTGACGTTCAAAAGTGCCATTTATGTGCCTATTTCAAATAAATAATTTGACTTTGACTTTGGCAAACTGATTTTTTTTTACCTTAGCGAACATTTTAGGCTTATCAGAAGTAGCGGCTCCTTTCCTAACGGTCTCCCACTCGCCGCCATCATCAGCCTGGTCCTTCTTGCCGGCTTTCCCAATCCTGGCATCACGTCTGTCCTCACGCCGCTTGGCCTTGCGCCTGTCCCTATCTTCATCCTCATCTCTTTCAGTGTTTCTCTTCAAGAACTTCTCTCGGATGGTGGTGGCTCCGCGGTTCTCATCGTCAGAACTCGAGCTGGAGTCTGAGGAACTGGATCCCCAGTCCATGGAGTCGGAGGACTCGTCGTCTTGAGGAGGGGGCCGGCGCGGCGGCTCGGGAGAGCGACGCGCGCGCGGCTTCTCTTTGGGCTTCTCTTCATCGTCAGACTCGTCCGAGGATGATGTGTCTGAACAGAAACACAATATTGACAAGTGAATTAAAATACCTACATACAACAAATTGTAAAGACTTTAATAAAATTGATAAACTAATTACCTTTACGTTCATCATCATCATCAGGCAGATCAGGATCATCACGAAACTTGGACATCTCAGCATCAAAGTCTTTAGCATACTTCCTTAGTTTCTGCCTCAATGAAGTGAGTGCCTTGCTGTTGCCTTTCGACAAGGTCTTCCTGCTGTCACGGTCATTCCACGCTCCGACCACCCAGTCATCCAACTCCGCCAGAGCCCTAATGAAGAATCTTGGAGCAACTCCATTTTCTTCTTTTAGTACAACTGGCGCAGCGCGCGTGTAGGCTTTTTGGAGCTCCTCAAACGATGCCAATACTGAGGCAAAGTCTTTGATCTTTTTGTGGTTACGCAGAGTATGGATAATAGCTTCCAATTCTTCATACCGCTTCTCCTTCATAGAGCGCACAACGCGCTTTGTTTCCTCCTCATCATCACTGAACTGTGGGGCCAAAGAAAGGTTTTACTAGAGAATAAATACAATAAAATTTGTTTGATTCAGATTATTTTTGTCGATACTGTAAGTATTCAATTATTTTAAGATTATCCGCTAGTTAACTCCATTAAATTTAACACCCCATTAAAAGTAATGCTGTCTTGTATCTAACGGAATGTATCAGAAACTGACAGCATTACTTTTAATGGGGATTAAATTTAATGGACTTACGTGCAACTGGCCGTATGTTACTCATGACGAGGCAATCAATTCATCCATTAGGTAATCAAAGTTTTTTATTTTAATAAAAATAAATATGTCTACATTACTTCACTAGTTCTATACTCATAGTTGAAGTAATTAAAGGGTGGTGAAATTTAAGATCTTTAGGTTCTTTATACAAGGGACCTTTTGGTTACCCATTGAAATTGGGTTTTCGTTAGGGTTTTTCTAAGCGATTAAACAAAAACCCATACAATATGGGAAACCCTTATAAACGGCTTAAATTAAATTTTGGTAACCCATTGAAAGGGTTTTTGATAAAAAAACCCATACGGTGTGGGTAACCCTTTTGAATGGCTTAATTTAAGCCATTTTGGTTTCCCTTTTTTTTACCATTTTAGAAAAACCATAGACCATTTTGGTTACCATTTTAGAAAAACCTGGGTTTTTCTAAAATGGTAACCAAAATGGTCCCTGGGTAGAATAGAGATAGAATTGGTCATGCTATGAGTGCTGGGTGGATATTGAAATAATATAATATTATGATTTTTTCATGTTGCTGGGTTTCAAGTAGGTGTAGAACCCATTGAATGGGTTATCATGTAACCATTTCACTGGGTTTCAAGTATAAAACCCATTCAATGGGTTATCAAGTAACCATTTCAATGGGTTTCTAGCATAAAACCCTTTCAATGGGTTTCTAATAAAAACCCTTTCAATGGGTTTCTAGTATAAAACCCTTTCAATGGGTTACATCATGATAAAGGTAACCCATTGAATGGGTTACCCCTTCGGAAGGCTTAACTCTTAACCTGGGTTGTACGGTCCCTGCTTTATACACAGCTTCATCCTCTCTGAATCATTACAGCTACTTTTATGGCAATAGACCAAATTAATAAATTGATTATTAATATCCTCAAGGAAGATTCTGGCTGCTATAGTACATCTACTTAGAATAAGTTCTTCAGTTTTATTGTTTCTAACTTCCTGTTGTTAAAAGTTAATTTCAAACCTTAAGCAAACAAAACGTTTTTGTCAAATCATGCTTGTATACACACACATAACATCACACTGAGCCTCAAGTCTGCTATTACAATAATGTCAGAATGGTCGATCATTGATTTCATAATTGTTGATTTTGACAAGTTTGGTAATCTACTATTATAATGGCATCATTATGACTTTCCAATGGTCGGCCACTGACACTACATTGAAAGAAATTGCATTTATTGGTAATCCCGTACATAATGACAAATGAATGACATTTCTACTCATGGGTTTTATAATAATGGCAATACGACAATGCCAGTAACACAATTCTATTACGAGAAATCGAGAACATTGACTGACCAATGATCGACCATTAGGTATGAATTTAGCAGATTACGAACTTTTAGCAAAATGACAATGGGATTGTGTTGGAATGACTGAATTTATAAAAATAGCAGACTTGGGGCCCTGTTTTCCTCAAAGGGTTAGGCACAGGTGTACCAAAAGAACACCCACATTTCACCAGTTATGTTTGTTGTGTGTTTTTCCAGTTATGTTTAAAGAACAATAATAATAGTATGGAGTACATACTTATAAATTATAAGAGTTTGAAAAGAGAATGATAACATAATGATGAAAGAGCTTGAAAACAACTTGACTCATCTTTGTTATGAAATAATTATGTAGAATGATGAAAAATATAAACAATAAAATTACGAAAATGCTAACATTACTGAGTAATACAATTCTGTTATTAGGTCCCTGTTTGTTTTCAGTTCATGTTTTCTATAAACATGCTTATGTTTTAATTTACAATTTCAAAATAGACTGTTTTTCAAGATATGTCTTTGATGTATAATTATGCAGAAACTCACCGTGTAGACGGGCGCGGGAGCGCGTACTACTGGCTCGTCCTCGCTCGAGCTCTCCGACTCGGAGTCGGTACCAGTCGCAAAGAAACGACTCATGATTGCGTTGTTCTATAAATTCACCTAAAAAACAACAAGTATTTATTAGGTACTACAGATTCACTCTCACGCACATTTACACCATACGAGCAGATCATAAATTAATAAACTCCTAGTATTCATCAGAAATATGGAACATCGAAGGTGTTGTCCGGACGGTTGAGGTTAGAACTTTCATAAAACAAATTAAGCCCATTATCGGATTCCACTTACCTTCTACAAAATGTCCTACAGATTGTTTGGTTCTCAACAACGAATAATGGTGTCCAAATCATGAAAATATCTTAAAATATTGATAAAACTGGAGAAACTCCAGTCTGCCCACGACGCACCACACACGTCAAAAAGACTGAGATACAGATACAAAATGACTTAAACAGACTAAAGAGGATAGATGGGGGCACAGAACATAAATACCCTAAAGAGGATAGGGGTGTCCAAAAACCAAAGTCTCTACGAGCAGGGCTCGGAAACCGGTTGAGTTTCTATGTAACCGTTAGGTTTTCGAACTTATTTCGTTAATTATTTAACCTCTGGCGCTGACATAGCTGAGCGTACCCCTCTGCCAAAGTCGATTGGCCATACGACCATGCACGTTAAATATTTTTGCGACAAAATATAACATGGAGTAAAAATTATAGAAATCGATTCAGTTCCTTATTCTGAACAAACTTTATTCAGGTTTCGCTTATACTAAACATAATGTTGTTTATGCGTCGACTTGAGAACCCTTCTTATACTCGGTTCGACAAACCCTGATAAATGTTTTGTACGCAAGTAACGCTATTATGCGTCCGCATTTATCTATTGTTAATTAAACGACTTAAATCGATAATAGCATTTTCTAATTGTATTTACGTCAGCCGGTCTATTATATAAAAATCTCTGTGTGCTTGAAATGAACTGCGCTAGGTATTGACACTATTGACTAAGCTCACTTTGGCTAAGTTTTCACGGTGAATTTTTACATAGATCGGCAGGCAACTGTTGTTTTTAATCGGATCGGTTGCACCGCCCGCCAATGCTTATCAAACGCGCGGCTTATTGTGTCTATAATTATGTAGGAGTCCAAGCAAAAAGAGTCCAGTAGTGGAGTATTGAGTTAGATTCGGTATCTAGAAAATAATTGATAATAAGTCAGACATTTGAAGTTGAAATTCAGAATAAGCTTGATTTGAGAAAAACTATATGAACTTTTAGATAATTTAGCATTCATTAAGTGTGATGGAGAATGTTATCTCCATTTAACCGGTCAAGCCACAGACTACAATAGTATATAGGGTAGGTCAAGCCTAGCTGGCACCTAAAAGGTGCCGGAAGTATTAGCTCCCTCATTGGTTAATCTCCCCGTTGACAGTTGACTTGACATATCTGACAGTTGACAATTGACTTGACGTAAATAGATGCTGTCCAGTCATATCAATAGATGTTCACTAAACAAACTTTCAAAACAGTATCATGAAAAATCACAGATATAGGGTTGTTATGTTACCGGGTTGTCCGAACAAAAACATGCTAACGGCGCGCGGCGGTGACCCGATTGTATTGTAAGTAATTAACTCTCCTTCAACTTTATCAATTTTGTTAATCCTAAATCCATCATGTTGTAAATATCCATTCGGGTTAACACTCGAGCCCCTGACGTTCCTAGAACAAATAAAATCCAAAAATATAATCACAACCGCAAAACAAAGTTTGTTTTATGGAGATCTTAAAACATAAAAATAAGGAAAATCCATATAAGAGGCAAAAAGTGGCAATTTTTCTTTCTAATATCACAAATATAATTATGTCCTACCAAACCTTATACTAGATATAATCCGATAATGCCCGATTATCTTACTTTTAACCTTTTCTAAATTTGATTGCAAGAATGATTAGTAAAAAATAATGCAGTTATCCAAAAACACTGTAACTCTATATAAAAACAAATTATTTTAGAAATAACAATATATTTGAATATTACATACCTTTTTTTTTTTTTTTTTGGGTGGCAAATTATCAAATAACTTCTCCCGCTCTGAATTCAGGTAATAAAGATGGCCGCCCATTGTTCCTTTTGGGTATAGGCAGGTAAGGCTAATTTCTAGGAAACGGGACCTTTTTGAAATTGAATTTTGGCCACGTTTTAGTGTCAAATACCCGTCTGTGCACTGTCGGGTTCCCAGCGCGCTCACGTTTATAATAAGTACAGTATTTCTTTGTGTGTACACCACTTTCTTCTTCTTCTTTGGTTAGGTGACGACTGTAGCCAGAAGCACAATTCCGAAAATGCCACGTTAGTTTAAAAAGAGATGCGACTCAAAACAAAACAGCACAGCTGTCATTTTTGACAGCGCTCACGGTGATAGTAATGTAAGGCATGGTGTCTTAAACAGAGAATGCTATTCTCTGTCCAGTGTCGGTCGGCGTTATCGCAAAATGGCACAAGTCATGACGTTATCTATTACGATTCACGCGGAAGCGCACTCAAATAGATTACAGCGCAACTCGGAACGCACCCTATGTAGAACTGTCGCCGTGTGCTGTCTGTCGCCTCGCCAGCCCTAGCCCCCCCTTTAGGGTATATATGTTCTGTGGCCTAGCCTTAGTGCTCTGTGCCTAGAACCTGTTATCCCAGTAGTCTGTGGTGCCTAGCCCCGTCAGGGTATATATGTTCTGTGGCCTAGCCTGCTGCTGACCCGCTCACCTGATCATACTAATGACCACCATCTTCAATGGCGCTCTTAGCAACAACATTTTTCCTCAAGCTTGGAAAAGTGCCACGGTCATCGGTATCCCGAAGCCCGGCAAACCTAAGACCGAACCTTCCAGTTACCGACCCATCAGTCTGCTCAACGTCTTCGGCAAAGTCTATGAGAGGCTTATTTATAAGCGTCTCAGAGACTATGCCGAGACGAAGGGCCTTATCCCAAACGAACAGTTCGGGTTCAGATCCCAACATTCGTGCGTACAACAGGTCCACCGTATCGTCGAGCATATAAGCGCTGGCTTCCAGCGCGGGCTCATGACGGGTGCTGTGTTCTTCGACATTGCGAAAGCGTTCAACAAAGTCTGGCACAACGGCTTAATATATAAGCTCTACAAACTCGGTGTGCCCGATCGTCTCGTGCTCATCTTACGAGACTTTTTGTCGGACCGCACCTTCCGCTATCGCATCGAGGGTGCGCTATCCTCCCCCCATCCGCTCCGCGCAGGCGTCCCTCAGGGCGCTGTGCTGGCACCGCTGATATTCACTATATTCACTAGTGATATCCCCAAATGTAGAAAGGCGCAGTTAGCTCTGTTCGCAGACGACATGGCCATCTACTACTCCGGCCTCAGGCAAGACAATATCGCCCGCATCCTTCAGGCCGAAGTCAACAGACTCGCGGCCTGGTTCAGGAAGTGGAGGATCGAAGTCAACCCTGATAAGAGCCAGGGGGTCCTATTCTGTAGGCCCCGGCGATCACCCGCCCTGCCCCAACCGATCACCATGTTCGGCAAGCCTATCCCTTGGGAGAAGCGAGCCAAATATCTCGGTGTGGTCTTAGACCATCACATGACGTTCGGCGAGCACATAAAACAGGTGCGCTCGCGCGCCAGTTTTGCTCTCGGCCGACTACAGTCCGTACTCAACCCGCGCAGCAAGTTGTCCCTTAAGTGCAAATTGCGTATTTAAACCGCGTGCATTCGACCGATCATGACTTACGCCTGCGTAGTCTTCGCTCACGCAAAGTCGTATCACATCCATAAGATGCAGACGCTTCAAAACCGATTTCTCCGTAGAATTACGAAGGCTCCTTGGTTCGTTCGGAACGAACAACTTCACGTAGACCTTAAGATGCCTACCATCAAGCAGTTTATGAAGCGCCTTGCAAAGCGCTTTTTCGAATCCGCGGAACGTCATCGCAACCCCTTGGTTGTGCAGGCCGCTAGTTACAGGCCTTCTGCCATTAGTCAGACTCGCCGACCGAGGCATACTCTCTTAGATCCGGATGACCCCGTCACTCTCCTTCAGGAAAGCAATAGGGCCACGAGTACAGTGCACAAAATACACAAACCGACCTTCCGTCCTCGCCGCCGAGGTACCACGCGAACTTCCCGAGTAAATGGTAATAAAAGTCCTCCCCCCCGTCCCTTGAATGTCGATGCGCCAGCCGCCCGGTTAGAGGCTGAGAGCGCCGTAGCAATAAATATAATATCCCCTGATAATAATCATGATCAAAATGTTGATCCAGCCCGTCTCCAAATTTTTTATTTCCCCCAACGACGCCCTAAGCCGAGGTCCGTACCCCACAGGGGGTGCCCTTAGTGCGCTGTCGTTTAGTTTTAATATATATAATTTGCGCCCTGGCTGGAGGATTTAAGATTAAAAACCTTAGGGCAGCCACAGGAATATCCGGTTAAGTAGCAACGACCTCTCTAGGTCTGCTACGAGATGCCATTCATAAAAAAAAAAAACCTGCTGCTGACAAAACATTCTGCGCTCGAAGCTCGCTGCGGAAGGACGTGTGTTGCGCTGCTCTCGCTGTGCCCCGCTCTCCCGCTGCTGCTCTTTCGTGCCCGGTACGTTACGCTTGCGTAACGCTCTCGTAGTCGCCCCGACTACAACCGATCGTCAATTGATTAGATTGATTAATTTATTAATTAATTTAATCGAAAGACACAGATCAAAAAAAGTGCCTTTTTCAAGGCAAGCGTTTCTTAACAGTTTGTTCAGAGAGTAGCTTCATTAGGCCCCTTCTGGGCAAAACCACAGTTTCGTGGTCCTCGGTGGAAACCTTACGGTGTTAACGAAACCGAGTGGGGTGTTGACCCAAACGCACCCGCCGAACCCCTTCAGGGGGAGGCCGTAAATTGGACGGGTCCCAGAGTTAACCGGCCTTGGGGGATCTCCTAGTCGGCTCTGGTGGCAGTTTTCCTTCCGCAGCTACTCACCTAGTGTCTCTAGGGTGTGTCTACACCCTTCGCGCTAGACTGGAAAGGGCCCCCTTGCACAATAAGATTGGCAACGGGATCACAAGCTTAGGGCTCACCAATAGGTTACACATCCTCCCTGTCTGCACCCGACAGGGAGGGAAACACATCCCCGAGTCAATCCACCCGGGGAGCTAGGTATAGGGAACGATAGGCAGAAATTAGTGGAGACGGCTCCAAAATTCCTCCCTACTAGGAACCTCCCCTTAACCGCTATGGAGGACGCCCTTATTGTGGCGTTCTTCAGAAAGGTCCTTTTTAAGGACCCAGCCTTTCTAGAACGGTATGGAGTTCAACTCGCTGAACTAAAGAGCCAGCCTTCTGCTGGCATCGATAGGTTCAGCGATGTACTCGCGAACCAGCAGGCGGAAGAGAACTTCCAGAGTCCCTCCCCTAGTCCGATCGTGTCAATGGACACTTCCGCACCTGCGGACAATCGCGCGCCAAGTCCGAGCAGTTCAGACTCCGAAGAGTCCAGCTCTTCCTCTTCGTCTTCTTCTTCTCCCTCTGCCAAGCCAGGGGACCTAACCTCTGGACCTGGCAAGAGGAAGAAGTCGAAGAGTAAGTCGGGCCAGGCAACTAAGATAGTGGCGTACGAGCCTCCCTCGACCCCTATCCCTTCTGCCCCCGTGGCATCCACCTCAGTGGCCCCTACCGCGGCCCCCCTTACCGTTACTCCGTCACCGGTCCCGGCGTCTTCCACGCAAGACCAAGACGGTTTCACTGTCGTTTCTGCCTCTAAGAAGGCTTTCCGTGCTCCGCCCATTGTCATCCAGGACAAGGGTAAATGGACGGAAATTTCAAAATGGTGTGTTGATCAGCGGATCAACTTCACCAGCGCGGTCAGTACCCAACCGGGTATAAAATTCACCGTTCCCACGGCTAACGATTTCAGGGAACTAACCAGGACACTTCGGGTGAGAGGCATCTCATACTACTCATATACCCTCCCCGAAGAGCGTCAGACGCGTGTGGTGATCCGTAGGATCCCCAGTGAGATTGCCACCGCAGACATTAAGTCGGACTTAGAGCGACAGGCTATTCCTGTCCTCGAAGTCCACAGGATGCACCGCTCTAGAGGCGGTGCACCATACGACATGATTCTTGTCGTATGCTCTCAGGTTGACGGGCATCACCCTATTTTCAAGATCGCTTCGATCTGTAGCCTTAAAGGCTTTGATATTCAGAAGCCGCATAAGTCCAGCATTATCGGACAGTGCCACCGATGTCAACTATACGGTCACGCGCAGAAGAACTGCTTCGCGAAACCCAGGTGCGTCAAGTGCCTGGGTGAGCATGGCACTTCTGAATGCTCGCGACCGAAAGACCGTGCCCTCTGCACCGAACCTCCCAGTTGCGTTCTTTGCGGCCAACAAGGCCACCCAGCCAATTACCGTGGCTGCCCTAAGGCACCAAAATCATCTTCCTCGAAGTTGACCAAGCGTTACGACGCGAGGCAACAGAGAGACAACCAGGGGGGATTCTCCTCCTCTCTGTCCCAACCTCCGCAACGACTGAGCCCTCAAAGGTCAAGTCCGTGGAACTACTTCAACCACCAGCAGGCCTTCCCTGCCTTCAGCCAATACATGGCTCCTCCCCCTCCTCAACCTCAACCCATCCCACGGTTGATGGACCCTCGCCTTCGTGCTCATAGCGTTCAGCATCACCAACAACCTACCACCGCCGGTAGAAGCGCGCCTCTCGCGCCCCCAGTGGCCCGCGTGCCAGAGCCTGCTTTCAAAGCCGCTCCTCCTCTCAACACTCGCGCGCCTCCTCAACCTGCGGCCACTCCAGTGGTCGCACAACCTAACACCTTCGATGCGTTTAATGTGATCTCGAGCACATTCAACATCTTTCTTTCGCCCCGCGCCAAGAAAATGGCCAGCGAAATAATCGTAGCCCGTAACTCCTGCGATCTATCGGAGATCCAGCGAATTTATCACGCGTATCCCGAGATCACGCAAGCCCTAGAGTCCATCGCGTATAGGAAACCATAATGTATAACACGGCCCCCGCGAGAACTAAACTCAGATCACTAAAGTTAGGCTTTTTCAATGCCAACGGCATTAGAGAACAACGCGACGAAATCGCTGTGTTCCTCCGCGACCATCGGTTAGATATTCTCTTAGTACAGGAAACTTTCCTCAAGCCTTGTCATCGAGACCCGTCAATTGCGAACTATCGCGTAGTTCGCAATGACAGGACTCGATGCCACTTGGGCGGCACCCTGATTTACTATAGGACTCCTCTCCATTGCATCCCGCTCGATGCTCCGACAACTCTCTCGTGTCTTGAAGTGTCTGCATGCAAATTAGCAATGTCAGGTGTTCAATATAATAACGCATTTAGATGCATACGGGGTTTGCCGTGGCGGTGTAGTGCTTCCGGCATGTTTGCTGAAAACAGGGTAGATGACTTTTACGCTGTCATGAGAAAGTCGCAGGCGTCTTTTATGTACCGAATACATAAATCTGACAATGAAATATTTAGGGCCATATACGAGGTAAACTATTTCTTCGTATATGGCAATTAATATTCCAGCTAAAATAATACTGCGTGTAATTTATTGTAATAGTGTTGATAATGATTGTTTGATTGTTTGATTGTTTTGTATAATTTAATAATAATGTGTTATTTGTAATAGGGTGTTTTTATATGGGTGTACTTATACCTGAAATAAAAATTATTTGATTTGATTTTGATTTTGATCAACCGATTACGATAGTTTCGGCTTACATGCCGGGCATCGCGACCACGAACCTAGACGGTCTTCAACTGCTGTCTCGCGATCTTTCGATTCTTTTCGGCCTGAGTGAATCCGTTATCGTAGCGGGTGATCTCAACGCCAAACATCCGTCCTGGAACTGTAATACCACTACGTTTCGAGGCCAACATCTGTTTGACCTCACCACCGTTTTAAATTTCGATATCATCGGTCCGATGAATCCTACTCATTACCCCCATATCCCCAGTCAATCCCCGGACATATTGGACATAGCGCTCCTAAAGAATATCAACCTACGGTTGGATTCGATAGAGGCGATGGACGAACTGACTTCTGACCACCGGCCGGTCGTCTTAAGACTGGCCCCTCGCGACGGACTCCTTGACCCTGACCAACCCCCCCTCATGAAAGTAGTCACGGACTGGCGGAAAGTAAGCGACCGACTGAAATCCACCACATCCCCGATACTGGATTCTATCCCCGATCAGTTTGACTCGATCGCCGACACGACGGCCGCGATCGACTCACTCACGGAACACGTACAATCAGTCCTGAGCGATTGCTCGAAGCAGGTTCCGGCGATGGACCCCCATCGCCGAAAGCTGCCGGACGATGTGCGTGAACTGCTGACTGAGAAGAACGCGGCCACTCGTGCATACAGTGTCTTTCCCTGTGACGCTAACAAAGTCTTCATGCGCCAATTACAGAGATCTGTAAGGAAGCGTATGAAAGAACTGCGTGAGGCCCACTGGGACAAGATGCTGGGCGAACTAGAGCCCACTCATCTTGCCTTCTGGGAGCTTCAGAGGAAACTCAGATGGGGATCTGAGTTTCCATGTTTTCCATCCCCCGGCAAGTAGCTTCTATGCCCCCTCTGACACGACCCGACAGGACGATAGCATTCGACGACACCGACAAGGCTGAATGCCTGGCTGATACTCTCGAGACTCAGTGCTCGCCCAGCTCTCAACCAGTAGACCAAGCTCACCTCGCTGAGGTGGACGCTGAAGTCGAACGTAGGGCGAATCTCCCTCCGGTCGAAGACCCTGATTGTCCTCTGGCTCCCGTCACCCCAGACGAAGTGCACGACATTATCAAGGGTCTGAAAACCCGTAAATCTCCCGGATCAGACGGAATCACCAACAGGGTGCTCCAGCTGTTCCCCGCTCACCTGATCATGCTAATGACCACCATCTTCAATGGCGCTCTTAGCAACAACATTTTTCCTCAAGCTTGGAAAAGTGCCACGGTCATCGGTATCCCGAAGCCCGGCAAGCCTAAGACCGAACCTTCCAGTTACCGACCCATCAGTCTGCTCAACGTCTTCGGCAAAGTCTATGAGAGGCTTATTTATAAGCGTCTCAGAGACTATGCCGAGACGAAGGGCCTCATCCCAAACGAACAGTTCGGGTTCAGATCCCAACATTCGTGCGTACAACAGGTCCACCGTATCGTCGAGCATATAAGTGCTGGCTTCCAGCGTGGGCTCATGACGGGTGCTGTGTTCTTCGACATTGCGAAAGCGTTCGACAAAGTCTGGCACAACGGCTTAATATATAAGCTCTACAAACTCGGTGTGCCCGATCGTCTCGTGCTCATCTTACGAGACTTTTTGTCGGACCGCACCTTCCGCTATCGCATCGAGGGTGCGCTATCCTCCCCCCATCCGCTCCGCGCAGGCGTCCCTCAGGGCGCTGTGCTGGCACCGCTGATATTCACTATATTTACTAGTGATATCCCCAAATGTAGAAAGGCGCAGTTAGCTCTGTTCGCAGACGACACGGCCATCTACTACTCCGGCCTCAGGCAAGACAATATCGCCCGCATCCTTCAGGCCGAAGTCAACAGACTCGCGGCCTGGTTCAGGAAGTGGAGGATCGAAGTCAACCCTGATAAGAGCCAGGGGGTCCTATTCTGTAGGCCCCGGCGATCACCCGCCCTCCCCCAACCGATCACCATGTTCGGCAAGCCTATCCCTTGGGAGAAGCGAGCCAAATATCTCGGTGTGGTCTTAGACTATCACATGACGTTCGGCGAGCACATAAAACAGGTGCGCTCGCGCGCCAGTTTTGCTCTCGGCCGACTACAGTCCGTACTCAACCCGCGCAGCAAGTTGTCCCTTAAGTGCAAATTGCGTATTTACACCGCGTGCATTCGACCGATCATGACTTACGCCTGCGTAGTCTTCGCTCACGCAAAGTCGTATCACATCCATAAGATGCAGACGCTTCAAAACCGATTTCTCCGTAGAATTACGAAGGCTCCTTGGTTCGTTCGGAACGAACAACTTCACGTAGACCTTAAGATGCCTACCATCAAGCAGTTTATGAAGCGCCTTGCAAAGCGCTTTTTCGAATCCGCGGAACGTCATCGCAACCCCTTGGTTGTGCAGGCCGCTAGTTACAGGCCTTCTGCCATTAGTCAGACTCGCCGACCGAGGCATACTCTCTTAGATCCGGATGACCCCGTCACTCTCCTTCAGGAAAGCAATAGGGCCACGAGTACAGTGCACAAAATACACAAACCGACCTTCCGTCCTCGCCGCCGAGGTACCACGCGAACTTCCCGAGTAAATGGTAATAAAAGTCCTCCCCCCCGTCCCTTGAATGTCGATGCGCCAGCCGCCCGGTTAGAGGCTGAGAGCGCCGTAGCAATAAATATATTATCCCCTGATAATAATCATGATCAAAATGTTGATCCAGCCCGTCCCCAAATTTTTGTGATCCCCAACGACGCCCTAAGCCGAGGTCCGTACCCCACAGGGGGTGCCCTTAGTGCGCTGTCGTTTAGTTTTAATATATATAATTTGCGCCCTGGCTGGAGGATATAAGATTAAAAACCTTAGGGCAGCCTTTTTTTTTTTTTTTTGAATGGCATCTCGTAGCAGACCTAGAGAGGTCGTTGCTACTTAACCGGATATTCCTGTGGCTGCCCTAAGGTTTTTAATCTTAAAGCCTCCAGCCAGGGCGCAAATTATATATATTAAAAACTAAACGACAGCGCACTAAGGGCACCCCCTGTGGGGTACGGACCTCGGCTCAGGGCGTCGTTGGGGGATCACAAAATTACTAACAATTTGGGGACGGGCTGGATCAACATTTTGATCATGATTATTATCAGGGGATATTATATTTATTGCTACGGCGCTCTCAGCCTCTAACCGGGCGGCTGGCGCATCGACATTCAAGGGACGGGGGGGAGGACTTTTATTACCATTTACTCGGGAAGTTCGCGTGGTACCTCGGCGGCGAGGACGGAAGGTCGGTTTGTGTATTTTGTGCACTGTACTCGTGGCCCTATTGCTTTCCTGAAGGAGAGTGATGGGGTCATCCGGATCTAAGAGAGTGTGCCTCGGTCGGCGAGTCTGACTAATGGCAGAAGGCCTGTAACTAGCGGCCTGCACAACCAAGGGGTTGCGATGACGTTCCGCGGATTCGAAAAAGCGCTTTGCAAGGCGCTTCATAAACTGTTTGATGGTAGGCATCTTAAGGTCTACGTGAAGTTGTTCGTTCCGAACGAACCAAGGAGCTTTCGTAATTCTACGGAGAAATCGGTTTTGAAGCGTCTGCATCTTATGAATGTGATATGACTTTGCGTGAGCGAAGACTACGCAGGCGTAAGTCATGATCGGTCGAATGCACGCGGTGTAAATACGCAATTTGCACTTAAGGGACAACTTGCTGCGCGGGTTGAGTACGGAGTGTAGTCGGCCGAGAGCAAAACTGGCGCGCGAGTGCACCTGTTTTATGTGCTCGCCGAACGTCATGTGATGGTCTAAGACCACACCGAGATATTTGGCTCGCTTCTCCCAAGGGATAGGCTTGCCGAACATGGTGATCGGTTGGGGCAGGGCGGGTGATCGCCGGGGCCTAGAGAATAGGACCCCCTGGCTCTTATCAGGGTTGACTTCAATCCTCCACTTCCTGAACCAGGCCGCGAGTCTGTTGACTTCGGCCTGAAGGATGCGGGCGATATTGTCTTGCCTGAGGCCGGAGTAGTAGATGGCCGTGTCGTCTGCGTACAGAGCTAACTGCGCCTTTCTACATTTGGGGATATCACTAGTAAATATAGTGAATATCAGCGGTGCCAGCACAGCGCCCTGAGGGACGCCTGCGCGGAGCGGATGGGGGGAGGATAGCGCACCCTCGATGCGATAGCGGAAGGTGCGGTCCGACAAAAAGTCTCGTAAGATGAGCACGAGACGATCGGGCACACCGAGTTTGTAGAGCTTATATATTAAGCCGTTGTGCCAGACTTTGTCGAACGCTTTCGCAATGTCGAAGAACACAGCACCCGTCATGAGCCCGCGCTGGAAGCCAGCGCTTACATGCTCGACGATACGGTGGACCTGTTGTACGCACGAATGTTGGGATCTGAACCCGAACTGTTCGTTTGGGATGAGGCCCTTCGTCTCGGCATAGTCTCTGAGACGCTTATAAATAAGCCTCTCATAGACTTTGCCGAAGACGTTGAGCAGACTGATGGGTCGGTAACTGGAAGGTTCGGTCTTAGGTTTGCCGGGCTTCGGGATACCGATGACCGTGGCACTTTTCCAAGCTTGAGGAAAAATGTTGTTGCTAAGAGCGCCATTGAAGATGGTGGTCATTAGCATGATCAGATGAGCGGGGAACAGCTGGAGCACCCTGTTGGTGATTCCGTCTGAACCGGGAGATTTACGGGTTTTCAGACCCTTGATAATGTCGTGCACTTCGTCTGGGGTGACGGGAGCCAGAGGACAATCAGGGTCTTCGACCGGAGGGAGATTCGCCCTACGTTCGACTTCAGCGTCCACCTCAGCGAGGTGAGCTTGGTCTACTGGTTGAGAGCTGGGCGAGCACTGAGTCTCGAGAGTGTCAGCCAGGCATTCAGCCTTGTCGGTGTCGTCGAATGCTATCGTCCTGTCGGGTCGTGTCAGAGGGGGCATTGAAGCTACTTGCGGGGATCTGAGTTTCCTCTGAAGCTCCCAGAAGGCAAGATGAGTGGGCTCTAGTTCGCCCAGCATCTTGTCCCAGTTAGCCTCACGCAGTTCTTTCATTCGCTTCCTTACAGATTTCTGTAATTGGCGCATGAAGACTTTGTTAGCGTCACAGGGAAAGACACTGTATGCACGAGTGGCCGCGTTCTTCTCAGTCAGCAGTTCACGCACATCGTCCGGCAGCTTTCGGCGATGGGGGTCCATCGCCGGAACCTGCTTCGAGCAATCGCTCAGGACTGATTGTACGTGTTCCGTGAGTGAGTCGATCGCGGCCGTCGTGTCGGCGATCGAGTCAAACTGATCGGGGATAGAATCCAGTATCGGGGATGTGGTGGATTTCAGTCGGTCGCTTACTTTCCGCCAGTCCGTGACTACTTTCATGAGGGGGGGTTGGTCAGGGTCAAGGAGTCCGTCGCGAGGGGCCAGTCTTAAGACGACCGGCCGGTGGTCAGAAGTCAGTTCGTCCATCGCCTCTATCGAATCCAACCGTAGGTTGATATTCTTTAGGAGCGCTATGTCCAATATGTCCGGGGATTGACTGGGGATATGGGGGTAATGAGTAGGATTCATCGGACCGATGATATCGAAATTTAAAACGGCGGTGAGGTCAAACAGATGTTGGCCTCGAAACGTGGTGGTATTACAGTTCCAGGACGGATGTTTGGCGTTGAGATCACCCGCTACGATAACGGATTCACTCAGGCCGAAAAGAATCGAAAGATCGCGAGACAGCATTTGAAGACCGTCTGCGCTCGTGGTCGCGGTGGGCGGCATGTAAGCCGAAACTATTGTAATCGGTTGATGACCTGACATTGCTATTTTGCATGCAGACACTTCAAGACACGAGAGAGTTGTCGGAGCATCGAGCGGGATGCAATGGAGAGGAGTCCTATAGTAAATCAGGGTGCCGCCCAAGTGGCATCGAGTCCTGTCATTGCGAACTACGCGATAGTTCGCAATTGACGGGTCTCGATGACAAGGCTTGAGGAAAGTTTCCTGTACTAAGAGAATATCTAACCGATGGTCGCGGAGGAACACAGCGATTTCGTCGCGTTGTTCTCTAATGCCGTTGGCATTGAAAAAGCCTAACTTTAGTGATCTGAGTTTAGTTCTCGCGGGGGCCGTGTTATACATTATGGTTTCCTATACGCGATGGACTCTAGGGCTTGCGTGATCTCGGGATACGCGTGATAAATTCGCTGGATCTCCGATAGATCGCAGGAGTTACGGGCTACGATTATTTCGCTGGCCATTTTCTTGGCGCGGGGCGAAAGAAAGATGTTGAATGTGCTCGAGATCACATTAAACGCATCGAAGGTGTTAGGTTGTGCGACCACTGGAGTGGCCGCAGGTTGAGGAGGCGCGCGAGTGTTGAGAGGAGGAGCGGCTTTGAAAGCAGGCTCTGGCACGCGGGCCACTGGGGGCGCGAGAGGCGCGCTTCTACCGGCGGTGGTAGGTTGTTGGTGATGCTGAACGCTATGAGCACGAAGGCGAGGGTCCATCAACCGTGGGATGGGTTGAGGTTGAGGAGGGGGAGGAGCCATGTATTGGCTGAAGGCAGGGAAGGCCTGCTGGTGGTTGAAGTAGTTCCACGGACTTGACCTTTGAGGGCTCAGTCGTTGCGGAGGTTGGGACAGAGAGGAGGAGAATCCCCCCTGGTTGTCTCTCTGTTGCCTCGCGTCGTAACGCTTGGTCAACTTCGAGGAAGATGATTTTGGTGCCTTAGGGCAGCCACGGTAGTTGGCTGGGTGGCCTTGTTGGCCGCAAAGAACGCAACTGGGAGGTTCGGTGCAGAGGGCACGGTCTTTTGGTCGCGAGCATTCAGAAGTGCCATGCTCACCCAGGCACTTGACGCACCTGGGTTTCGCGAAGCAGTTCTTCTGCGCGTGACCGTATAGTTGGCAACGATGGCATTGTCCGATAATGCTTGACTTATGGGGCTTCTGGATATCAAAGCCTTTGAGGCTGCAGATCGAAGCGACCTTGAAAATAGGGTGATGCCCTTCTACTTGAGAGCATACGACAAGAACCATGTCGTATGGTGAACCGCCTCTAGAGCGGTGCATCCTGTGGACTTCGAGGACAGGAATAGCCTGTCGCTCTAAGTCCGACTTTATGTCAGCGGTGGCAATCTCACTGGGGATCCTACGGATCACCACACGCGTCTGACGCTCTTCGGGGAGGGTATAAGAGTGGTATGAGATGCCTCTCACCCGAAGTGTCCTGGTTAGTTCCCTGAAATCGTTAGCCGTGGGAACGGTGACTTTTATACCCGGTTGGGTACTGACCGCGCTGGTGAAATTAATCCGCTGATCAACACACCATTTTGAAATTTCCGTCCATTTACCCTTGTCCTGGATGACAATGGGCGGAGGACGGGAAGCCTTCTTAGAGGCAGAAACGACTGTAAATCCGTCTTGGTCTTGCGTGGAAGACGCCGGGACCGGTGACGGAGTCACGGTAGGGGGGGCCGCGGTAGGGGCCACTGAGGTGGATGCCACGGGGGCAGAAGGGATAGGGGTCGAGGGAGGCTCGTACGCCACTATCTTTGACGCCTGGCCCGACTTACTCTTCGACTTCTTCCTCTTGCCAGGTCCAGAGGTTAGGACCCCTGGCTTGGCAGAGGGAGAAGAAGACGAAGAGGAAGAGCTGGACTCTTCGGAGTCTGACGTGCACGGACTTGGCGCGCGATTGTCCGCAGGTGCGGAAGTGTCCATAGACACGATCGGGCTAGGGGAGGGACTCTGGAAGTCCTCTTCCACCTGCTGGTTCGCGAGTACATCGCTGAACTTATCGATGCCAGCAGAAGGCTGGCTCTTTAGTTCAGCGAGTTGAACTCCATACCGTTCTAAAAATGCTGGGTCCTTAAAAAGGACCTTCCTGAAGAACGCCACAATAAGGGCGTCCTCCATAGCGGTTAATGGGGGGGTTCCTAGTAGGGAGGAATTTTGGAGCCGTCTCCACTAATTTCTGCCTATCGTTCCCTTTACCTAGCTCCCCGGGTGGATTGGCCCGGGGATGTGTTTCCCTCCCTGTCGGGTGCAGACAGGGAGGATGTGTAGCCTATTGGTGAGCCCTAAGCTTGTGATCCCGTTGCCAATCTTATTGTGCAAGGGGGCCCTTTCCAGTCTAGCGCGAAGGGTGTAGACACACCCTAGAGACACTAGGTGAGTAGCTGCGGAAGGAAAACTGCCACCAGAGCCGACTAGGAGATCCCCCAAGGCCGGTTAACTCTGGGACCCGTCCAATTTACGGCCTCCCCCTGAAGGGGTTCGGCGGGTGCGTTTGGGTCAACACCCCACTCGGTTTCGTTAACACCGTAAGGTTTCCACCGAGGACCACGAAACTGTGGTTTTGCCCAGAAGGGGCCTAATGAAGCTACTCTCTGAACAAACTGTTAAAGAAACGCTTGCCTTGAAAAAGGCACTTTTTTTTTATCTAGTGTCTTTCGATTAAATTAATTAATAAATTAATCAATCTAATCAATCGACGATCGGTTGTAGTCGGGGCGACTACGAGAGCGTTACGCGAGCGTAACGTACCGAGCACGAAAGAGCAGCAGCGGGAGAGCGGGGCACAGCGAGAGCAGCGCAACACACGTCCTTCCGCAGCGAGCTTCGAGCGCATGATCTTAGGGCAGCCACAGGAATATCCGGTTAAGTAGCAACGACCTCTCTAGGTCTGCTACGAGATGCCATACATAAAAAAAAAAAAAACCTGCTGCTGCTGCTGCCAAGTCAACAAACGAATGGCGGGAAAGTGAAGCGTCATGTTCAGCAGTTTGTTTAATTTTCCAAAATTTGTGTTTAGCCGAATATTAATGTGTAATAATGGTGGATTATTAACCATTAAGTGTTTGTGAACGTGCATTGGTGTAGGCAAATGAAACAAAACAGTGCAACTTCGCTTCAAGTTCTCTCAAGAAGTCCACGTGAGGTCTCAGTAAAGTGCCACATCTTTACTGAAACTCAAGGGGAGTGGGCGGGGATATCATCATCATGCATTTATAATTAATTTCATCAATATTATACAAGAACTAAAACTTGACATTGGCTAAATGCACAAACCGTGCGAAGCCAGAAGGAAAAAAAAAAAAAAAAAGTCAACAAACTTCATCAAACTTGTCAAATAATGTCATTCATTTTGTTGTCAAAAACTTACAAGGAATCTGGAAGTCGAGGCAATTTGTATTGATGTGATGTCTTCTAAAAAAATTAAACAATCTGTAAACGAAAACATCGAAATAAGCAATGGAGTTTACAGGGCTAATTCTTCCCTTGACGAAAAACATATGTCGCACTTGTCTACTAGAAACAGATACCACGATGTTTATGAACATACAAGACTTGATAGAACACGAGATGATTAAGGTTAAATTAATTGATATTTTGGTCTTCCTCAATTGCTTAGAGAACAATGACGAAGAGAATTGGCCTCAAGGAATATGTTCTTCATGTGTATCTACAGCTTTAGTAGCTTATAACTTTAAATTGAATTGTTTGAAGGCAAACTCTATGTTATCACAAATACTTATGATACAATCTCCTACTAATTTACAGAGGACAGATATAGATTCTATTGATATCAATGTTGTTTATCAAGACCATGAGTATGAGGTGCCACTGTTCAGTAATCATCCAACATTAGACTTTGAAAGTACCTTATCAGATAACAAATTAACACCACTGCCACCTGTTACTGAAATAACTTCTGGTGAGCAGCCACAGCGTATAGAGGGAGATAAGCGATATGCTTGTACTGTGTGTATGAAGTCATTCACTAGGCTGTACGGTCTGCGTTACCACATGGCGAAGCATACTGATACACGGAAGTACCTCTGTGCAAAATGTGGAAAGAGTTTCCACACTTCTAATGGATTGAAGCAGCATTCAATATCACATAGAGAGATTGCACAGTTCAAATGTGGTTTTTGTCATAAGACTTACAAATCAAGGCAGTCACTCAAGGAGCACTTTCGAGTGGCACATTCCAGCAATCGTATGCTGTTTGTGTGTGTGACTTGTGGGAAAAGGTTCACAGCAAGATCCACCTTAAACATGCATGTTAAGACTCACAATGGAGAGAAATTTGCATGTTCTAGTTGTCCAAAGACATACACGAGGGCATCATACTTGAGAGCTCACATGCTGGTCCACACAGGCCAGCTGAAGCCCAGACCCTTCTCATGTTCACACCAAGGTTGTGCTAGAAGTTTTCCAACCAAACATTCCTTAGTGGTGCACATTGCACATGCACACACAACAGAGAGACCTCACAAGTGTGATATCTGTTTTAAGGGCTTTGCCACTGCAACTGGTTTGAAGATACACATAGAATCTCACAGTAACAACAAGGTGTCATGTAATTATTGTTGTAAAAAACTAAGAACCAAGAGGGTATTACAAAAACACATGAAAACTCATGATGTTGATGCCAATGATATGATTTTAGAAACAGTAGACCAAGCTTATTAGGTTTCATAATATAATAATATGATTGTATTCCTTGTGATAAATATGCAGCATTATGGTTTCATAGGTAAAGTTGTTTTCCCACCATTATTAATTTGAATAAAAACAATGTAAGAATACAATGATGTTTTCATTGAAATAACAAAGTAAAACTCTTTTAAAATCATCATTAACTATGACAAGTGAATTATTATCTTATTGTCAAGGTGATCTATACTCCATTTGAAATAAGATTAGACATTTAAATAAACTTTTTTACAGTCCGTTCAACCGATTTTGACTTCTATACCGTAGGCATAAGGATGGCATTAAAAGCAAAAACGTGGTTACAATACCAACTGTTTATTACAGCTGCCATTTGTCTTGCCACCAACGCAATAGAAGTCAAAAAGGTTTATTTAAATGTCTAATCTTATTTCAAATGGAGTATAGTTGTAATTAATAACATAGGTATGTATTTACATACATACATTACCTTAGAAAATCATGTTTTCATCAATCAACTGAGGAGAGCAGTTAAAGCTTATTTACAATTCTTTGTTAAGTACTTATAGCACACATGCATCCCATATTCTTACTGTACATTAAGGATGGATGGAACTGTTGTTATCCTCAAATTAAATGTTTTGGGTATCTGCTCGAGACTATTGATATCAAATAGGTACAGCACTTTCAAAACGATTATCACAATAATCCAATTTTAATGATAAACATGAAATTTTTGTAAAAACATTTTTATTATACTCTCATGATACATACAAGCAACATTTCATACATGCAATATGTTTTATTGATCATGAATTTGTGTTACAAATTCTCTAGGTTACTTGATAAAATGTATGAATTAATTGGTAGATAAGGCTTCACTGTGAGTCAGACTGATAACAGTAATTGTTTATTTAAATGAAGTACAATAGAAACTCATACATATTTTAAATTCACATCACAAAAAATAAACCCAACCCTACAACAATAATAGAACTCAAAAAATTATATGCTTAATGATATTACTGCTTAAAGCAAATTCTTACGCAACTGCAACTTCATTTGGCAATGTATCAGGAAATATTAAATTATGTACAACTAAATTATTAATTTAGTAGTACATTATAATTTAGACACAACAAATGAAGCAACAGCATTAGTATTTAATTGATATTGCTACACAACTGCAACTTCATTTCGCAATGTATCAGGAAATATTTAATTATGTACAACTAAATTATTAAATTTAGTTGTACATTATAATTTAGACACAACAAATGAAGCAACAGCATTAGTATTTAATTATAAACAAAAACTACTTAAAATTTCACTGCTTATCAACTTAGAACATATTACAAAAATATTTATAGTGCTCACATATTTACCTACTCAATAACTAACAGTGCTTATTATATTCTAAACAAATAACAGGAAAATAATTCAGATGATTTGCTCTGCTTGGAGGCTGTATAACATTATTAATAACTAGTTAACTGCAATTTTTGAGGCATATTGCATTCTCTTACATTTTTGAATAGCACTATGGATGAGAACATACATACCCACATTCAGAATTCCATTTATGATTATATAGGTCCTAGTACTTATAACTGGATTTGTTATACAAAGCCCATTGCATGGTGTACTACACAATACAAAGATTCAGTTTAGGAGTATAAAATTTGGGGCTATGCTAATACTAATAATATTGCATTAAACACCCCCTTCACATGGCAAGTACATGTAATTTTCTTTGACTAACAACTTGAGTAGTGCATTCAGTTCAGCTTTACAATTCTTGAATATTACAGGAATGGAGACTATTTACCAAGTATTTTATTCATCATTTTGTTCTGCTTGCCCATCTTGATATCAGCAACTTCTACCTTATCCTGTATGTCCTCAATGAGGTCAGTTTGCTGTACAATTTCTTCACCAAGAGCAATTCCAAGGCCTTTTAGTCTCGAAATGGAATGCAACATTTCATCTAAGTTAGCATCTAGTACCTGGTTGACACGCTGACTATCAGATATGGGTGCAGCCTGTACCTGTGCATCTAATTCACGCAGACGGGTGGCAGGATGTGATCTGAAGCGGTCATCACTGTTGACTTGAGATAGATTATCTATCGTGTCATCTAACTTGCTGCTTGGGCCTGCACTCTGCACACTCGGGGAGGGCTGGCTTCTAGGAGTCTGGTCGGATTTACCAGAGATGTAGTTCTTGAGGCCATAAAATACAGATTTAATACCATTCAAATGCTTTTGACTGTAGTTCAAGTTGGTATTTATTTCGTCGAGACGTTTGTTCGTATTTTGGAGTTGCTCTCGCTGTCGACTGAGTTCTTCCGCGGTGGCGATGCCGATCTGCTCCGACTCACGCAACAGGCCTATGCTGCGTGAGGATGAATCCAAGGTTCGCTGTTCGATTTCTCTTTGTCTTTCTAACATAGATTGTCTTTGTTGTTCCAACGCTGCTATGTGACTTCCATACGCGGATGGTGCTGGCTTACTTGGCTGTGGTGGTGGGATTCTTGTCCTGAAACTATTGACGAAGGTGTCATCATCTACATCATCGTCATCCTCGAACAGTTTATTGGGATTCACGTAAGTAGCTCCTGGACGAGACATATTCGTAGTTGTTTCCTGTTCGTTGTTTTATAAGAATATCGCTGATAAAAGCAATTCTTTACTCAATTAAGTACGCCAAACAAATGAAAATCGATTATTCTTTGTGGATTGGAATCGGAATTATAGGAATACCCTGTAGTGGTATTTACGCGGAACAATAACGAACGACATGGATAATTTACAATTTGACACCCACCACAGAGGCACGAATGACACACACATTGACATGACACAGAATCACAGATGGATGACGTGCGTAGAGAAAGGGGCGGGGGTCGGGGTTTATGTGCTGGTGGGTCGGGGGCTCTGTCTGGGAGTCAGGGTATCTACCTATCGGCCTTTTTGTCTAAGCTATCGGCAATCGAGGATGGCTAAAAAAAATAAATTCATTAAAATCAATTCATTTATTCAATAACAATTTTCACATCGTGTCTGAATAACTTTCTTTATTTGAGTACTACGCATTTAGGACTTTTAATAAATCTTTCGCAATAAAGAACAATCAAAAATGTTTCCTTTACTGCATGATCGATGGAAAACTATGTAATGGAGTGGAACTAATGCTAGATACACACACGCATTATCCGAAAGTCCGAACTTTCGAAGGCGAAATCGGACAATGAGACAACCCTATAAAAATACACGAATTGTTTTTACAAACTTTAGATTTGACTTCTTGGCGGGAAAGTGAAGCGTCATGTTCAGCAGTTTGTTTAATTTTCCAAAATTTGTGTTTAGCCGAATATTAATGTGTAATAATGGTGGATTATTAACCATTAAGTGTTTGTGAACGTGCATTAGTGTAGGCAAATGAAACAAAACAGTGCAAATTCGCTTCAAGTTCTCTCAAGAAGTCCGCGTGAGGACTCAGTAAAGTGCCACATCTTTACTGAAACTCAAGGGGAGTGGGCGGGGATATCATCATCATGCATTTATAATTCATTTCATCAATATTATACAAGAACTAAAACTTGACATTGGCTAAATGCACAAACCGTGCGAAGCCAGAAGGAAAAAAAAAAAAAAAAAAAAACTTTAGATTTTACTTGACAAGAATGACATTGACAACCACTACAAAAAAATCTGTCAAGTTTCAAACTGAGAAGCAAAGAGACAAGAGTGTAAATTATTGTGAAAATAGTGCAAATAAAATAATTTCTATAGTGCTATCTTACAGTTAACGACGATACAATAAACTTGAATTTCTATGGGTCAAAATTCAATAACCTTTGAAAGCTTCCAAAATGATGGCTGGGAAAGGTTATTTTTGAGTTGTTATTACTATTTCTGGACCTATTTATCTTTTTAATTTAGGGCTCACCAACCCGACTTTGTAACGTAACGTCATAACGTCCGTGTTTAAGTAATTCAATAATAACAAGATCATTGTTAACATTTCAGTAATGCCAGAAACAGAGGAACAAAACAGAATAAGGTTTCAAGTTGAACTAGAATTCGTACAGTGTTTGGCAAATCCTAACTATATACATTGTAAGTATGCATAAATAATACAGACTGAGCATTATGTACTATATTCTTGTAATTGTTACTCGGAAACAATGATTTCAGTCTTGGCACAGCGTGGCTATTTGAAGGAAGCCACATTCATCAACTATATTCGCTACTTACAATATTGGCGGGAACCAGAGTATGCTCGCTACCTCAAGTACCCGATGTGCCTTCACTTCTTAGAACTGCTGCAGCACGAGGCATTCAGAAGAGAATGTGTATCAGCACAGGTATGATGATATTTCAGATAAATTTTGAGTAGACATTGACAATTCATTACAGAATTTGACCTACTTTCTAACAAAACCTGAAGTCAATAAGTAATCTGCTTTTAAGATAAGATCATGGGGGTTCTTGACTATTGATTTGAATTATTGTCCAAAACTTGCTTTGTGGTAGCCCAGATTGTTTGCCTCTGTTGCCATGCTGGACAATAACCTACCCTTACTCCTTCTAAAACATGTTGTATGTTTTTTGACATGCTACTTTTCTGCCCTCAAAAAGCCCCAGATTCCATATTTTCTGATCAAATAGTATATCAGAAATAATTTAACAAATAACCAAATAAATCTTTGAACATTGTTTTTCAGGTATGCAAGTTCATGGATGATCAAGCAATTTTACTGTGGCAACATTACACGCGACGGCGCACACGCACGCTGCAGCCGCCAGACGCGCCCGCACCGCCCGTACCCCCTGCGCCGCCTCAGCAAGGCGCGCCACGACAACAATCGTAGATATATCACAAAAACATTCATATTATACATTCATTCAGTATCATCATAATAATCTGCCTAGCCGTTCTCCGACTATGTTGGGGTCAGCTTCCAGTATAACCGGATGCAACTGAATACCAGTTTTGTACATGGAGCAACTAACATACAGTATGTGGGTGTTGCAAAGACAATAGAGTTCGTCTTTGTGGATTGTCTCTGTCACTCATAACTGTGTGACAGTTTCATTCTTCTAAAACTCGGAAGTGTTTATAGTTACGCCTCCACTGACATACAATTTATTAAAATACAATTTTAACACATGAATTGCGTCTTTTGAACTTGAAGTGAATGTAATGCATTTTTAAATTATAGTTCTATTTTAATTGGTCTGTTTACCCGAATGGGCGCAAACCAAAAGGAGGGTTATTACATAATATCTGCAGTGTTTGTTGCTATCAAAGGAATGTATGATGGGATAAGTTGCAACAATTAAAGTGGATGGTCCATATTTCTCATTGTAAATAAAAGTAATGAGTTTGAATGTCTTGCTATAGACTGAGTTACTGTAATTTTTAGCTGTAAGTTTATTATTAAAAAACTTTTTTATTTAAATGTTGTTTCGTAATAGTTTGGTCCTTTCCTTTTATTGCATTGTGTCGCTTTCTGGATACTGATAGGTTTTCATTTTCACTAATGAAATTATACAAATATTAAAAACGAAAATGGGCGACTTGCAGTCCTGCACCCTAATTGCGTAACACAGTTTGAATCGGAATCAGAATCATTTTGAAGTGTATTGCTAATCCATTGCTTCATAAGTTAGAAAAATTAGTCTGCTCAACAACGTAAATAACGCAATGAATGTGTTCAGCTGTCAAATTGAAACCGATTCCTACTGATATTGTGTAACGCAATTAGGACGCAGTAGGTAAAATCTTCTTTCGGGGTAGTGATACCTAAATAGCTGGGACGATCCAAATTTGGATCGACGCTCCACGATCATCGAGCGCGATCGTGGATCGGATATTCTTTCGCACGATCCGTTTTATATACCCGTAATCCTGCTGCGCGCTCCGGCGCTGATCCATGTTTTAGCTAGATTAAGTTCAGTTTAAACCATAGAGGAAGTACTAAATCGAGTTCGATATGAGCCCGCACGTACGGCAGCGTCTTCAGACTACCGTGGCAGCTGTAACCTATATTTGTATATTTTTTATCATTTGAATCCCATAGACACTTTACTTTTTCAAGTTCTTTATAAATGGACTAGCTGCTGCCTGCGGCTACGCCCGCGTAGCTTTTTCTAAATAAAAAGTAGCCTAAGTTACTCCATAAAACATCAGCTATCTGCCAGCGAAAGTCCCGTCAAAATCGGCCCAGATGTTTTAGAGATTAACCGGAAGAAACAGATAGACGGACAACAATTAAATTTTTTTTTTTTGAAATGGTAGTACCGTATTATACTTTCGTAAATGCGTTTAATAAAAAAACCGGCCAAGTGCGAGTCGGACTCGCGCACGAAGGGTTCCGTACCATTATCTATAAAAACGGCAAAAAAAATCAGGTCTGTTGTATGGAAGACCCCTAAAATATTTATTTTGTTCTGTTTTTTTTTGTATTTGTTGTTATAGCGGCAACAGAAATACATCATCTGTGAAAATTTCAACTGGCTGACTATCACGGTTCATGAGATAAAGCCTGGTGACAGACGGACAGCGGAGTCTTAGTAATAGGGTGACGTTTTACCCTTTGTGTACGGACCCCTAAAAAACTTTATTTTGACAATACAAACACACTCCGATTTTATTTATTTGTATAGATATTTTAATCGGCGACTTAGCGCATTTTTCATATTGCCCGATCGCCCGATCCACACACAACCGTCCCCACCGAGTGCGCCAAAGGAGTTCAAACGACTGCAAAGAATATACTACTCTTCTACCGATGCGAGAGAACGACTGTCAGTTCATTCTGTCACTGATACACCTTTGAGCCATTGATTGACGCTGGTAGCACACCTCGCTAAAATTTTCCAACTACCTTGCTCTTGCAGCCTCGGTTCTTTTAAATTTTGTAATAAGTCGACAAAATAAAAGAAGATGCTTTAAAATAATTTTATTAAGTAGGTACCTATATTCTGGTCCAGAGATTTTGACAATGCTCACGCCAATAGCACACGTCCGCATCTTCATATCAGAATATAGGTATCTACATAATAAAATTATTTTAAATCATCTTCTTTTCGTCGACTTATTACAAAAGGCTAAGAATTAAAAGAACCGAGGCTGCAAGAGTAAGGTAAGCGGGTTGGAAAATTTTAGCACCCCGCTTTAGGATAGATATAGATAGTCGCCCCTGCTAGTGCGTGCTTATCTACCGAGCGGCCGTACTGCCGTAGGACACTGCCCAGACATAATAAATACCTACTGCTTATTTTATTATACTGTGACTCAAAATTGCTACTAATACTAAGCATAGTCTATACCATTGGGATATTTCTGCGGCCGATGTCACGGGCGACGCGGCGACCTGGGGGCCTAAAATGGACGCTTTGGCAAAATCATAATATGATCTGCGTACAATTCATAACCCGCAATTCATCTGCTTGACAGTTTTGTCTAAAGTTTCGTAAAATGGTCCACAAATTATGAATTGCTTTAATGAAGTCTAATGTCAAATAGCAGCTGTGAAACAGATGAATTGCGGGATGTATGAATTGTACGCAGATCATATTATTATGATTCTGCCAAAGCGTCCATTTTAGGCCCCCTGAGTCGAGTAAGTACGAGTCGACGAAGTTCCATAGAACGAACTCAACAAAAATCCTTGAATATTTTGATGCTGGTACATCAAAATATTCAAGGATTTTTTAAGATTTTTTAAGGATTTTTTTCAAGGGTTGATGATACCCATTTAACTTTTTTTCAATTTGATTTATTATTTGAGTTCCTTACATTGCGAATTCGGCTACATCCAGTTAGACTGGAATCTGACCCTAACTTATCTAACTTATGTAATTTAACCTTTTCCCAATTATTTTTTTCCCCTAATTTATCATTTAAATGATAATCAATGTCATTAATAGTGACCAAATGATTGGCAGTCATCAGTGGTCTGTAGACAGGTAAGGACAAAAACAAGGTATTTGAACAATACGTTTATTTAACGAATGGTTGGTTGTGTGGCCGTTTGCGCGCCATGCACAACGCGCGTAGCGTCAGGTAGTACAGAAGCTCCACTGCACTCATCATACTGAAGCCCATGCAAAGACCCAGTAGCCCGCCTGTGTTTGCTGGAATAATAATAAACATTATAGCTTATGTATGCTCTCTAGGACCTCTTGTCGTGGTCTGTGCACTAACACAGCTGCACTATGGAAGAACCTTGTGAGGCCAATCGTAACGCTGTCGAAGTGGCCGGATTCTGGTCCAAGCTTATTTAAAACACAAAATGGAATCATCGATACGACGAAGTAGAAATCTGTGGAAATCGGTTTCAAGGTATGGGCATGTGATGCGAACCACCACATTCCATCGCAGTGGAATGGTGTCGTGAGGAAAGCTTTGAGTATGAATTGTGGATGGATAAAAGAGTAGGGGAAGACCAAAGAAACGATGGATGGATTTGTGGTGATATGGCTAGAAAGGGGGTGATTACATGGAAGCTTATAGATATAAGTGGAGGCAACACTCTTACCTAATAAAAAATACCTAAGTAAAGACGACTGTGGTCGGACTCCCTCATTCTGAATACATATAAGAACGAGACAGGGATTTGTGTTTTCTTTATCTTATGTATGTATTCAGAAAGAGAGAGTCCGACCACAGTCGTCTTCACTTAGGTATTTAGAGTGTTGTCTCCACTTTTATCTATACCTTCATGGTGACTACCGACCAGTGCTGTAGCTAGCATGGGGTGACACCCGGTGCTCATAATTGTGTCACCCAAGAATAAAAACCGGTCAAGTGCGTGTCGAACCACGTACAATGAAGGGTTCCGTAGTTGGGATAAATTTTTCCCAAAAAAAAAACTTAGATATCATTGTAGTTGAAAAACATGTTCTCCCATGCAATCCAACTGCAAAAATGTAAGTTGGTCGACTATTACTCGTTAACTTGTAAAGCCTAGTTTTCTTTTTAACCCTTTTCTTGACAATGTATTTCGTAAGATACAGTCAACTTTAAAAAAAACATATTTTTCAAAATATTGTGATTGAAACGAAACGTTTCATATCAATTTATTTTGTGTATATTTCTGAACGAACATTTATTTATCATGATGATGTAGGTAGTACCGTTATAATTTAAAAATCTGAAATTGTTAGCCGATATGACACGGTGCCACGCAAGGAGGTAAGATTATTTTTTTTAATTTTTTTTTTACGGATTTCTCTGGGGGTTTTGCTTGTTTTTAGATACCTAACAAAGTAAAAACTTGTATCAAGTTTGTTATTCAAACCAAATGTTTAGTATTTGATAAAAAACGAATCGTGTTTGTGTATGTATCTCAAGGTGCACACTGCCAAGTTATTACAGAATTAGGTGTTGAATGTTATGTATCTCATGGTGCACATTGCCATATTTAGGGAATATCATGAACTAGTTTTTGCACATGTCTCCGCTTGCGTGTTGGTCAGTTACTTCTGTAAAAAAGTAACCTACATGTGCTTGCTTATTGTTCTAATGGTTTCCTCTTAATAATATTAATGTGGATGTTAGAAATGGAACTACCGGTCCCTTATGCCACAGGGGAGATTATAATAGTTATGTGCTTATGCTTGGTGTGGGTGGTGACTGCTTCATTTATTTGCAGGATACTATGCAACCAGTGACGGCCAGTGGGTACCGAGCGAAAAAATCTAGCTTTAGTACCCAAATCCGATCGAAAATCTGATTTAGATACGACTTCAGATTCGGATTCTGAAATACATCCGGTCTCTAAAGCAAGATTCGGGACAGTCTGTCATCATCTAATCCGCTTTCGTTGCCGTCGTCGTTTGAGAATCTTAATTTATATTCCGATGAAGAAATAACTCCCTTTCAAGCAGCAGTAACCGAGTCTCCAATTTTTTCATCGCTGATTATTCAACAGCCATCACCAATTGTTACACAGCCATCGACGTCAGTTTTGTTTACAAATGTAGCCTCTCCACGGTACACCAAACTTATCATCACCTGTAGCGTTGTCTTATTGATCTAAAAGACCAACGTTTTTAATTACACACCCATAGCCTTTTCGCCAGAAGCCATTACAATTTAATTGGGCTAACAAACGCTTTCAAGTTTCCAGAAGAAATGCCCAAGACCCCATTGGAATACCTATTTCAAATGCTTTTTTACCGATGATATCTTAGATATGATATTCGATCAAACTAACTTTTATTCTACTCAAGTTACCGGTTTCGTTACCAGCAGGTACAAAGTTTACTAATGCACAAAAAGGAGACTGCATAGATGAATTAGAGGTGGCAGGGCCCACTGTAGCTAAAGCAATTAAAGCCCCTGTTATACCAAGACCCACACCTTGTGTGAGATAAGACCAGATTTGACATTTCTCAATATTCAGTACCAAGGGGAGATGCAAGTTATGCATTAAAGGACAAACCACTGCCATGTGTTCTAAATGCGGCCTAATACTTTGTCTGCTACCCAAAACTACTGGAACTGCTTTTTATTTTTCACACCGGCAATTAACTAACGTTAAATTGTAATGTTGCTTTAAGAGGCTTTTAATGTTTGGTTTTCATTTTATTCTGTAATTCTGATTATAATTTCATTTAAATTTATATGTTGAGTTTTATTTTATTTGAGCATTGTATCCTCTCAGATACATTGACTCATGTGAAGAAAAGAACAGATACTTGGCAATGTATCTCATGAGATACATAGAATATCTCCAAAAGTAGACACCCTGTATTTTTGTTTTATTTTTTCTAAATCATTAATACTTGTCCTCAGAAGAGAATTATAGAAAAAAACTAATTTCACACTTTTATTTTTTTTGCCAAGAAAAGGGTTAACTTCGTTAGATACATAAATACTACTGCCGTAATTTTTTCCTTTATTTAAATCATATAATTTGGATAAGTTGGTTAAAATGGCTTCAAGCCTTAGTGGTTTATCGTTGAAAAACGTGATAGTTTATGTAATTATATTTTTTTTACGGGTGTCACCCCCAATCAAGTGGCACCCGGTGCGGACCCCCCCGCGTCCCCCCCTAGTTACGCCACTGCTACCGACATGAAGACTAATAGAGAAGTAAAGAAGAAGACATATTATGTTACGCCGCTCCCGAATAAATTGACCCCGAAAGGCCGCAACTTGGAGCAGTGCAGGGGCTTGCGGCTTGCAGCTGGCCGCCACTGGCTACAGATAGTGTTGCTTCTCATTGACCACAAGTGGCCAGTCTTGAGTGGTCCCTGTGCGGTTACACTTAGTTAAAGCTATTTAAGTTCAATACCTACTTATACTTACATAGGAATTCAGTCAGACCAAATATTTCTCCTTTGGTAAATCTCATGAATGTGTTCTCTTCGAAGTAAAAATGTACGAGAAGCATGTTTTCCCTGTTGAGAAAAAAATTGTTTAAGGCAGATAGGTGTATAAGGAAGAAGTAGGGTTTAGGGAATTGACGAGGAAGTCTTGCTTAAATACGCGATAAAAGTCGATCAACACTATTTAGTTGATTGAGCGAAATATATAATAGAAATCTAAACAGAAGTAAAATTAAACGAATCTTAACTCTTAGCTATTAGGTAGGTAAGTACTTACCTATATGAAATTATCAAGTACAATGTTTCAAACAATTTTGTGTCAATTTAGATGATGGGTAGGTAAAAGTAGCAAGTGTTAATCGATCTTTTGTCGCTGCCAAATTTTTTTTTTTTGGGTGGGAAATTATCAAATAACTTTTCCCGCTCTGGGCGGAGCGGGAGGGCGTGTCAGACTATTACTGACTAAAACCCACCGTGTTCCTTCAAATGCCTGTGTGCCAGGGCCACGATATCCCTTTCGGACAGACTCGTAGCCCTGGCAGACCTACCTAGGTCACGGTAACGAGTAGTTAAGTGCAGTAAGATCATGGCGCCTAGCCGTTACCAATCTAGCCATAACTTTAGATTGATTTTAGGTAGGTTTGTATATCGCGTTCAAACCACAGAGTCGTATATGCAAAATTAAGATTTTTCGTTTTTAATGCCATAGATTCTACTATAATGGCTCATTTTCATTAGTCGATGCCGGGAATCCCCACAGGCGGGGTAATGAATAATGAAAGCCATACGTCGATAACGTGGTCGGTACACCGGGCGGGGAATCCCCGTAGCGAGCGACCTATGAAATTCATCGGTCGGTTTAAAAAGCGTGCGGACGCTCACATCACCCAATGAAAATGAACCTTCAAAGCAACTGCCAAACGTGCGGTGCAGGTTCTCTGTGTACCGCTATCGTTCCCTATCGACTAATAAAAACTGTTCCCCGAATACGGGCTCTATACGGCATGCTTTACAGAACTCAAACTCAAACCATTTATTTCAATTAAACCATTGGCAGGCACTTTTGAATTGTTAAGAAGTCGGTCAGTTACAGATATGAAGCTAGTTGCCCATTCCAAATAGTGGGTTCCTATGGAGAAGAACGGGCAAAGAAACTCCACGGACACTCTTTTAAATTAAAATATTGATACAAAATATTGGTTACATCATTCATATTGAAGTTAAACATGTGAGAACGATGCAATACGTCAGAAGAGTCCGTGATAAAAAGATAACAATTCAAAACTAAAATAATTAAAAATAAGCCGAGGCAGCTAAGAGATGACCAGTCCCAACTGACAGCTCCCGTTCACGAACATGACGCATGGATCAGCACCATTCAGCTCAACCATTTTGAAGGGAGCTAAATGATCCAACACACACGCCACCATCAGCGAGACATCTGAGTGAGCATGACATACTCTCAGCCGCCAGGGCACATTTAAGTCAATGAAAGACATAATTACCCGGTAAATGGTAGCTCCATTGTACATAGTACTCACACCTGTGATATGCAATTATATAATACAAATGGGATTCGAGTTTATACAATGAAAGAAAAAATTGTCTTCCAATCTTCATCAGGTCCAAGAGTATTTTCAAATGTTAATAAATTAGTTGTGGTTGTGGAGCTGGACCAGCATTGAGCCAAGCATTTCTATCAGCGATGTAATCCCCCAACCTATAATATGCCTGCTTGCATAGTGTGTGCGTTTTATACAAGATTTGAATTTCGTCTCATTCAGTTGAAGTATGAGGGGAGGGATTTTATTATAACATTTTAAACAGTACCCCATGAAAGATGAGTCCACTTTTGCCAGTCTGAAACCTGGTTGAGCTAATAGATCCCTACTTCTAGTACTATAATTCGCCTCTTTTACTAAAAAGATGTACATTTTTTCTTACGTACATGATGTTTTCATAGATATATTGACAAGGCACCGTCATGATGTTAATATCCTTAAACAGTTCCCTAAGAGAATCGCGCCTGCGGAGATTATATTTGGCTCTGATGGCTCTTTTCTGCAGAATAAAAATAGACTCGATGTCTGCAGTCCGTCCCCAAAGTAAAATACCGTAAGACATGATACTATGAAAGTAACTAAAATAGACTAGCCTCGCGGTATCTACATCAGTAAATTGACGGATTTTTCTGACAGCATATGCCGCCGAACTTAGCCGTCCTGCAAGAGATGTTAAATGAGAACCCCATTCAAGCCTAGAGTCGAGCGTGATCCCCAGGAAAACAGTTTTATCGACGAATTCTAGTTTCTCTTGATTCAATACTATCTCATAATCACTACTTTTTACATTTGGTGAAGAAAAACGTATGCACTTAGTTTTTTTTCCATTTATTACTAAATTATTGGCAGTGAACCAATTTTGGACCTGCAGTAAGGCGTTATTTACGTCGTCAAAATTTGTGGCACGTCTATCTACCTTAAAAATCAAGGAAGTATCGTCAGCAAATAACACCATTTGTGGTTGATTATTTAATAAATGGAGCAGATCATTAATATACACTAAAAAGAGGAAAGGACCCAATATCGAGCCTTGAGGAACACCCATTTTTCCTTTTAAACCGAGTGAATTGATACTATTTATTTGAACTAGCTGTTGTCTATCGTTTAAATAAGATTTTACTAAACTAAGCGCAAGTTTTCCAAGTCCGTAATGCTGAAGTTTCAATAGCAAGGTTTCGTGATCGACGCAATTAAATGCCTTGGAAAGGTCACAAAAGATTCCTATGGCATCTTGGGCCTCTTCCCACGCGTTAAAAATGTGTCTTAATAAGGTTACACCGGCGTCGGTCGTACAACGTCCTTTGGTGAAACCATACTGTTGATCGTGAAGGATTTTATTCGAGTTGAAATGATTGAGCATTTGATGAAGCATTACCTTTTCAAACACCATGCTGAAAACCGGCAACACGGATACGGGTCTATAATTATTTGTGTCTTTACTGTCCCCGGATTTGAAAAGTGGTATTACCTTACTGTATTTAATTAAATCCGGGAAGACTCCTTGATCCACACACAAATTAATATTAAGGCTAAGTAAGGCGCTATAGTCTCAATTATGGAGGTACAGAATTTAATGGACATTCCCCAAAGATCTTCGGACAATTTGATCTTGATTTGCTTAAAAGCTTTTATTAATTTCCAATTTCCATTTTCAAATTTCAAATTCAGTAGGGCGGGCTGAAATGTTCGCCCTTACAGAGTCAAAAGCGAGCGAGGGCGAGGAATTTAAGGTTTCTGTAGTTTTAAGTGGGATACTGGTAAAGAAATTTACAAATTCTTGAGCAACTTCTTTGCTATCGCTAATGAGACCACATGACGTCTCCAGTGCGTAATCAGAATCTAAGAAATCTCTAGCACCCCACATGCGAGCCCTATCGACTCATGAAAACGGTTCCCTGCACGCGGGCCCTATGGCATGCATTACAGAAATCTCCCGAACCTCGCATACGACTCTATCGACCAGTGAAAATGAGCCTTAAGCAATAGGTACGAAACCTCAATTTTTCTTATTATTTAATACTAGCTTCTGCCCGCGACTGCACCCGCGTGGCAAGCGACTATGATGTTGAAAATTATGTCAAAATAGTATAAAAAATCCCACTCAATATTCCGGTTCGTCCCATCGTGGTGAAAGGATTAGTCACCTAAACTCTGCGATGCCGAGTGCTAGGTGTCCAGGGTGCGCCGGACGTTTGGGGGGTTGAGTGTACCGATTTGTAACGTCGCTCGGGGAGGCTCCTTTCTTGCAAAAGTTAGAGAGGCGTAGGTATATATTTTTTAAATCACGGAAATAATGTTGATTTTGATGGTTTCTCATTCTTAAATTGCAATATTTTAAATCACCAGCTAGGTTCAAATAAATATTAGTACAATTATAAATAATAGGAAAAAGGTTTTACGTCCATAAATTCCAAGCAAAAACTAGTGTTATAGAAGAAAATACCGTAAAATCAAGCATCCCATATTAACTGAAGTGGCCACATGCGTATACACAACAAGCTGGCTCAATCACAACAAAATTTATTAAGTTTTATGTCTCTCCCGAAAAGTAACGGTTTTTTGGATACGCAATTACGCACCTATGGTTTGAGACCCACGATAACTAATTTCCTGTCCAATAATTCTTAATATTGCTTTGGCCTATACAAAGTGGCAGCAAATAATTTGATTGCAGTCATTTTGTTTAATTCGGTTAGTAAGGTAAGTTTTGATTACTAAGGATTTCATTACGTGAAGTATGCAGGAGTCCTGTTGCCGAGGGTCTTGGCGAGATGCTGGACTAGCATTTTTTTGAGCGGCGCGTCACTCATTCGCTCCTGGTAGGCAATCTCCGTACATGCAGGCAGACATTCCTCACAGGTAACGTCTCGACCTGCGAAACGTAAGAAATATGTGAGTATATAAATATGTAATAGTCAGGATCATCAGCCTAAAGCAGTTCACTGCGGACATAGGGTCTTTTTTAACATTTATTAATTCATTCACTGGACAACGCACAGCCTAAACCGCTGGGTTTTCTAGAGTTCAGTAGCACAAAATTTGGCACAAGAGTTATTTTTTTATTTGAATTTGATCATCAAGATTTGAACTTGATTTTTATAACGAACTTTATCACGAAGGAAGGGGTTTTAAAAATTCATCATCATTTAATAGGAAATGAAATTTTGTATGGAAATTCGTAATTTTTGCCGTTGGGAAATCTCATCGGGAATGTGGCTTACCTAGTAATAACATGGTTATTTGGCAAGTATTTTTTGCTTCATTTTGGACCTATAAAGATCCTTGGAGGCAATTTAACCTCATGTGCTTGCCAGGTCTTAAAACCGAAAAGCCGGACAAACCAGCCAGTTTAGCTGAATATTTGGATTAAAATGCCAGACCCTTAGTTTTTTAGTTTTATTATAACACGATTTTTTTTTTAAGTAAAACAATTCTTTGTTATCATTTAGGTAGGTACCATACAATCATCTTAAATTCTAATGAGACAACATTAAAATGAATTAGTCTTCTTTATTATTAAAGCGGAAACCAAAACGTGACAAATGTAAAAAAAAACCGGCCAAGTGCGTTGCGGACCACGCACAATGAAGGGTTCCGTAGTTGGGATGAATTTATTCCAAGAACAAAGTTAAAATTGTAGTTGATAGACATTATGTTCCCTCATACATTACAACTATAAATGTATGTTTCTATACACAATATTGAGTGATTTACCATGTTATTTTAAGACCATAGACTTTTTATAGGTTTTCCTGTAATCTATAAGTACTTAAAGAACTATTTTCTGTATTTTTTATTTTTATTTTAGGCTCACTAGTTTTGGAGATGGTATGGTACGGAGTAGGTCGGTATGGTCAATTTTCATCGATTTTCTTGAATAACTTTAAAAGTCTTATTTAAAAATTATAAAAAAACATATACATATCTGTAATCCTTATAATAAGCCCTTTCATTTGTCATGTCACATGGTACCATAAGCAAAACTATTTAAAAAAAAAATCTAATTTGACCGCCAAAGTGACCCCCATATTCAAAATTCATCTATGTACGTTACACGTCCGTGTTTGGGTAACAGAAATTCATAATATGTGGACCAAGTTTCAATATAATCGATTCAGTAGATTCGGAGCAAATCGGCTGTGACAGTCGGACAGACAGACAGAGAGACACTCGAGCGATCCTATAAGTGTTCCGTTTTTTCCTTTTGAGGTACGGAACCCTAAAAATTGACAAATTTAAAAAGCCTATCAAAAGCCGGTCAGGCCGGACACCGTCTAATTAGCCGCACACGCAACCGAAAAGCGTGACTGTGTCCGGCTTTATACGGACGCCTGGCAACGCTATATTATGTGCTTAGTTGATAGCCATTGCGTCGTTGGTTATGTATTTCCTTAGCTCGTCGGATTCTAGAGGCTTAGTTTATTGTAGGTATCTACAGGCCGAGAGATAGAGATCGAATTGGTACTAGGCACTAGGGAGGCACTTAGCAGTAGCTACTTAGAGGATGAAATGACACCAACCTTCAGGCATGATTTTGCTCATGTTTGTATAACATTTTGCGTCAGCTTTCCCACAAATGCGCGTCGATTTGTTTTCTGCAAAATATTTCAAGGTAACTTTTAGCTTAGTAAATAAGTACCTAAATCACCATTTCAGTCTAAAAATATCTACTTCCGGATATAACCCGATTATAGGCCGCCCCCAAGAATCACCACGACTGCCTCTGCGCTGCCCGCAAAGGGGCTTTTTCGTAACCATTTATTTCACAATTACAGCATGTATAGATTTAATTTTTGGATATGTTTACTGACTATTTGAGTAATACTCTGACTGAAGGAAAACGCAATTTAGTTAAATTTCCTCGATAGAATTTAACTCCGAAAAAACCTCTACTTATTTATATTTTTTTCTGTAATTCTAAAATCCTAAGTAATTGCATTCAAAATGTGCGTATTAGGTAATTGAAAACTGGCCGAAAATATTTTTGATAGACAGCATAATTTATTTTTAAGCAATTTTTATTTGGTTTGGCGCTCAGTTGTTTAATTTTGGTTCCAGCGCATTGTTGCGCTCTCTTTTTTTTCACATTTGGAATTAATTGATTCTGTCACTTTCTTATTCAGCCCAGTTCGGTATGATTTTTTTTTACGTATCACCAACGGATTCCCACTTCCTCTACCTACTGTCTTACATAATACACCTTTATTAGATCATTATGTGTACCTATGTAGGTACTTACTGGGCATATAATAATAGACACATTTGCATACGTCCAACATCGCTTGCGCTTCACACTCCATTTCGCAGTTCTTCAATGTGTAAGTTCTGTGGAAACATAAAAAGGTCTCCGTAATCGATCACATACACGATTATTCAATAACCACCGTTGCTTATGTAAGGCTGATGTCATTAAACCATATCGTAGTCGTTGCTTTATTGGCCATGCTATTGGTATGATCTATTTATAGGTGCCAAACCAAGTTAACTTCTGGAAAGACTTCTATTTATAATACGTCATTGTGGAAAGGTCTTTCAAAATTCTTGATGCTTTTATCTCTACAAAATCTTGGCAAGAAGAAAGTAGTTTTTTTTTTATGTCAAAGATTTTATGTCCATATCTTGTTTTGGTTCCCTAATTTCAAATGTCTGAAAACTTCTCCTTTCAGTGGATCATTCATTCAAAGGTATACCTATCTATAGCAGGTAAGTAGGTACCTGTAAAACACTAATTCCTTTTCACTGGAGAACAAGCAGAGCCTCTTCTTTATATCAATAGACCGCAGAGAGGGTTGCGCATCTAGTATTCTGGGCCAAATTGCAATCCGCGCCTCTATCCCCGGTCCATATATTGCACCCAGGTTCCTGATCTTCGGCGTCTCCACCGGATTGTGGAGAAGGATCTAAAAGATAAATGACTGACGAAAATTGTTTTCTCAAACATGCTTGGATATTCGAGCATTATTTTGACAACCATTTTCGAGATAAATCGAAATTGCTGTAATGGTAGCAGCCACCAAAAGTTGTATGAACATCCATATTGTGTCGTGTTTTAGCGGCCAAATAAATTACATAGTTAACTCATATCTATCGTGTAATTTAAAAATGGAACGATCTTTTATTCCAAAACATGGCAACCAAGGAGGTAACTTATCAAAGGTTTTATTTCGAAGGCTTGCAAATAGAAAACTGTTTATTGAAATAAAAAACAGGCCAAGTGCATGTCGGACCACGCACAATGAAGGGTTCCGTAGTTGGGATGAATTTATCCCAAAAACAAACTTAACATTGTAGTTGAAAAACATGCTCTCCCATACATACGATATACGTTACGGTCAATTCTGCAACTGCAAATTTAAGTTGGTCGACTATTACTCGTTAACTTGTGAAGCCTACTTAGCTGTGATAGTTTTCCTTTTAATTTCGTTATACGTTTTTTTTTTGATATCCCATAACTCTAGGGTATGATTGAGGCCATATCAAAGAATCAACTGGCATATGAGTTATGTTCCAATCCTTCGTAACTTTTTTTTCATTTTTCATACAAAATAATTCGGCAAAGTCACGATTATTAATGTAAAACACCCTTACGTGAAATATGACAACGTCGACAAAATAGCTTTCCCTTCACTAGCTGCCGCCGGGAAGCCCCGATACCAACATACCTACATATTTTATTTTACTATTTATTTTACTACACTACTGCAAAGTTTGGCAACCTCGCAAAAGTAAAGATTCGTCATACTGGTGACAATTTTTGACCTAATTTAATTATGATTGATGATATCTCCGAAACGATGCATTTTTGGACCACCTATTCTAGGAGTTTTAGTATTATTTTTACCTACAGAATATAACCCTAGAGTTATGGGATATAAAAAAAAAATACCGGTTGTATATACTATTGCCATGAATTTTTTCACATATCCAACTGACTCTAACAAAAAATAGCACTTTAAAGCTTAATATTACGCAAACGGATCCCTTAATTGAAAAATAGTTTTGCCAAACCTACAATATTTTTGAACGGCCTATCCAACGATACCCCACACCATGGAATAGACGAGAAAAAAAAATATCACCCCCATTTCACGTGTAAGGGAGGTACCCTAAAAAAAAATGTTTTTCATAATTTTATTTTACCATTTTTTCGGCATGATTAATATGTATACCCATGCCAAATTACAGCTTTCTAGGACTAAGCGTCTCTGAGCTAAGCTGGGGACAGACGGACGGACGGACAGACAGACAGACAGACATGGCGAAACTATAAGGGTTCCTTGTTTACTACGGAACCCTAAAAACATGAACACATAGGCGCGAGAAAAATTATCGTTGTTCGTCATTAAATCTGGAATTTATAAATAATTTACTTAGTTTGGATTTTCGCGCATTATTTGAGAAAAGCAAGTCTTGGTCGCAACTAGGCATTGATGGACTCACGTATGTGTGCCTCGGCTTGCCTCGGCCCACATTTATACGTTCGTCCATCGATGCCTCTTTTGCTGGCCGCTGCAGTAATGTACTGTTCTTAATATAGGTACCTCCGTATAAATACGATATCGTTTACCGTCCAGAGTGGTAATTGCCTAATACACTCTCAGTAGCAAAGTGCTTCATTTTGACAGTTAAACAACATTCATTGCGTTATTAACGTTGTTGATCAGATATTTTTTTCTAACATAATTATGAAGCAGTGGATTTGTAATATACTTCAAAATCATTCAGACTGTGATTGAAAATGTGTTGCCCAATTAGGGTGCCGGCCGTGAATACACATCATATTATAGAAAAAGTTCGGCCATAGATATAAGACAGAAGGCACGGCATTCTTAAATGTTGTCACGATCGCGCCTGTAAGCGCACTAGTTCACAGAAACGACCATTGTGCCTGTGACATGAGCGTTACGATCACGTCGAGCGGACACGCCCCCTTGCCACTTCTCCTGTTTTTATATTTCTATGAGTTCGGCTATGTATAGCGTCGTCTCTGTCTAGTATATATAATCTGTATATACGTAATACTACGAGTATATATAATCTGTTTTAAAGCGAGTAATACTAAACCTTGAAGCCGGCACTTTTGGTGGAAGCGCAATAGTATTCCGCGATATTGGCGTCCAGAACCAGGGAGAGACCATGTTGTGTGCCAATTCCTTCAAGAAAGAATGCAAGAATAAGTCCTTAATCAACCAATCATCATTCATCATCATGTCACCCGAAAGACGTCTACTGCTGGACATAGGCGGAGGCCTATTGAGCCTAAGGGGGGTTGCCATAATCGCCATGCTTGGTAGAACTCTGCTACCCATTCTCTAGTAAGTCCCTTAGCCGCCTTTTACGGCACCCACGGGAAGAAATAGGAACTTATACTTATATATACGGTTAAGACTTTCTTCTCACCTTTAGGTCTCCAAGGGAACCCGTCAGAAGGAGCGTCTAGTGGGTAGCCATCCTCAGGTGTCCAATCCACTGCTGGTGATGGAAACGTGAGGTTCAGGTCATTCAATGATCGTCTGTCACCAGAAACATTACTTCTAGTGTTAAAACCCTCGCTAAAACATCCATATTACTATTTGAGACAAATTAATCAATCATTTTTCTTTGCTTACGGGTTCCTGAACATGTTATTTCGGTGCACCACGTTGAAGGTGCAGCAGAGCCCCTCGTCAGTCAGCTGTGCGTTGAACAGGTCCTCGCAGTTCACATCCGAGGAGTCCCAGATACACTTTGCGAGCATTTCGCTGCACGGTTGTGTCACCTGAAGAAGAATACCGTTATGAAGCTTTCCAAGAGATTTTCATGAGCAAACTAGTTACGATTTTGGTGCCATATTACCTAATACATATTAGGGTTTCCTTATAACTTGTGGTTGATCTCAACAAGGTTGGGAAAAGCCAACCCTAACATTAAGTAAATAAAGTTCAGGGTTGACTAAGTATTATTTTTTTATTTTTATTATATTCTATTTTTAAAGTAGAGTCAAGTTTGTTACTTAAAGTTTGTATTTAATTAAGTACTCAAGTCTGACGCTAGTTTTAAACTAGTCAGCCAGTCATTAACAGGTCAGTTTAGCAAGTCATTAGATACAATTAACCAGTTCTTATCACACTTGACACTTATCGTTATGTCTTAATCGTGCCCAAATTATAAATTTTGTTACGCTCAAATGTGTACTACGACTACTGTAATATTCATATGTGTTGGAACTTGCGAAATATTATTTCATAAATTTTCGGTTTCGATCAAAAGAAGGACCGGTCGTTGTGGTGATATTTGAGGGGCTTATGACCAGCAGAACAAGTCTTTGCCTAATATGATGTTCAGACTTTAATGGTACCGAATGTTGCAGAGAGATGGATTGAACAGGGCTAAGATCCTCTGTAGTTACAGTCACCTAAATGATTATGGCAATGCAGCTAAGGGGCGAGTGATAAAAATCAACTAACGTTAATCAGAAATGATCTGGTGTGATCCCAATCAGCGCTGCCTGCGATGTCATCTTCAAATAACTCGGAGTCATCCCTTGAGCTGCACAAACTCTGCAGCAGCTTTTTGTCAACTGGGTCTCTGTGCCGTAAAATGACATTATTGCAAATGGTAGGTAGTACAGTATAATTCCTGCATTAAAACTTTTTTGCGCGTTCCGCATTCGAACTCTTTTTGTATTTTGGGCTATTCATTTTTAAAATGAATTGATTTTCAAATTCATTTTTTTTCTCAATAAGCTTTGAAACAATGTTGTTCAAATCACGGTGGTATAGCTTAGAACAAAAGTAAGGGAATACTAACCAGCCAGTATATGTAGGCTTCTGCTTTTGGAGATACACTACTTATTTCAACAGATTTTTAATTTAATTTTTTATTTTAAAAGTTAAAATGAGTTATTGATAGATGACGCTGTTCTCAAAATGATAATGGTTTAGTCTAAACGTATGTTCCATTTTGCTTAGATTTTCTTAAAATAATAACAATTTTTTCTTACAAATATTTTTTTTATTTTTTTTGTTTTTTTTTTTTTTTAAACCTTGCCCCACACTAGGAATTTCTCCTGTATTGTGGGTGCGTTTACAAGCATTTAAATTCACATACACAAACAGCATTTAAAGAGTTGAGACACCTTTTAAATTAATTGTGTTAATACACAACGTTTGTTTAAATGGATAAAATCATCCAATAACGTAACACAATTTTTTAGGCTGTTAAAGTAGAAAAAAAGGAACGCAACCCGCGTTAATGCTCCTAGCCTATATACAAATGTACTCTGTGGCTCCTAGAGTATATATGTTCTGTGCGTTAAATGTCATATTTGTTCAAAAAAATTTAAAAATTATTCCGGTGTCCGTTTTCCTCTTTCCGAGTGAATGGATGCGCTTCGATTAATTCGTGGCTTGTATGAACATTCATGATTCTGCTTCTAAACATTGACCTGGAAAAGTATTGGATACCGACGACATCGCTCTATCTGATTGACTCTTGCACGAATATCTGGACTGTTTACTTGTTTGTGAATCGGTTGTGTGAACATGAACTGGAGCAAGTGTTGTGTGCTGAACTGCAAAAGCACTCGTAAGTGCACATAATTATACTGTTACTATGGTGTGTTTGTAAAAGTAATAATGGTTCTTTGTAGGTACGACATATTGTAAAAAAAGATTGAAATAAAGTATTTGACATTGTATTTAATGTTTTATTTTTAGTAACTACCACTACCACTTAAGAAAAAGGAAAGAAAATAGACCAGGGTCTACAGCAGATTTGAAGCTGGCTATACAAGGGCTATACGGATAACCTGTATGCATCATTGATTGTTGTTTTTACTTGTTCGTAGAGGGCGCCATGAAATGTTCGAGTGACGTCTCTATCCTCCTATAAACAATGTACTCTGTGGTTCAAATACCAATTTTTTTTGTTGAGTTGAAGCATCGGCGTGATCAGTCTTTTTTTTATTTTCTAATATTTTACCAAATCTATACATGTCGTTGCCATATTTTAACCGCAGTGACGGTGTTTTTGTGATGTATGTTCGCTTTTATCTTTATGTATTCTTTTCATTTTTAATATTATTACTTCTGCTTTATTTCCTTGGTCTCAACAAAATTTGCTACCTATACCGGCTAGATTTTAACAGCCTACTACATTTCACCTAGTTCGACTTCCATCCAGCTTCGAACAGAAGACCGCTGTGCCACGGAGTAATTTTTTCTGGTAACACTTAAGAATCTTGTCCGTTGCAAACGATCCTATTCTGACGTCCGTCCGACATTATAGCGCGGAAGAGAGCGGTACGAACGCATCTAATTTTCAGCAGAGGAGCTCCACCTCTCCGTGAATATCTCAAGTACAGCTTGGGCAACTTTTCTGTGACGAACGACTCGTCCCAGGCGTGGTTACGTCGAAACCGAGAACGACCTTTTTTTTTATAAATAATAATAATATTACCTTTTTAATACTTACAAAATTCTATGTTATTCTTTTAATAATATGTTTCGTTAACTTAAGAAACCTTAAAACCATTTATTTTAAAGTACCTATGTTTATTTTATCTTGCGAAATAGTAGGTGATTGCAATCATTTTCGATTTTCCATGAGTACTTCTTTATTGAATTAAATAGCAGATTTAAGATTTCTTAAAAACTAAAAAATTACTAAACCCTTCAACTCAACAATTTTGGTACTTCACATTTTTCTTTAGTCTTCTTTTTAAATTTTATACTATATTGTTTAATTTATTAAGTTCAAAATTATACGTATTATAAGTAGTGAAAGATTTTTTTTATTTTTTATCCGTACACGCGCGGCGGGTCCCGGGTTCCCGTTTGTGTGCTAGCGGAGAGATTTTTCGGTACAGTAGGTATGCGTCTCATCTATCTACATAAATAAACCGGCCAAGTGCGTGTCAGACCATGCATAATGAAGAATTCCGTAGTTGGGGTTGCCACTGCAAATGTAAGTTGGTCGACTATTACTCGTTAACTTGTGAAGCCTACTTAGCTGTGATAGTTTTCCTTTTAACTTCGTAATATATACTACCGCCGTGAATTTTATCACATATCCAAAAACAACCATGTTGCTGGCAGGGGGTGGCACACTTAACTTTAACAAAATTTAGCACTTTAAAGCTTAATATTACGCAAACGGAAACACGCAATATTTTTGAACGGCCTATCCAACGACACCCCACACCACGGGATAGACGAGAAATAGTAGATTGTTGTTTGTCACCCGTGTTAAACACTACTTTCATTTCGAATATTTTATATTATTTGAAAAAAACAGGAAAGTAATTTTTTTAGTTTTTCTAAAATATTTAATTTTCTTGTTTGCTGTCTGATTTAATTTCACCCTGTATATTAGTATGATCATGTTTCTAATTTAATTTATTATTTAAACTATTTTTTATTTCAGTTATTTTTATTTTTTTATTTAGTATTAGTATGATCATGTTTCTAACTTTCGCAAGATACTCAAGTGGCTCCCTAGTCGACTTCGCAGGAACTCTCGGATATTGTGTCTGCTATTTAACTTCCTTCACAACCCTAGAACGCCATCCTATCTGCGGCAACGCTTTTCGCTTTCACTTGCTCCTACGCCCGTCCTTCTGATGCACTTTGCAGGTGTCGTCTTAGAAATCTCCTTAAATCACCTCCCCACACTACCGACTTTTACTCCTACTCCTTCTCTGTGCACGTGGTTCGGTTGTGGAATTCACTTCCGTCCGCCTGACATTAGAGGCTGCCAAACTGTTGCAGTTTCTAAAAGAAGAGTGAAATAACACTATCTTTCCACTTCGTCATAGTTGCTTATGTATTTATTATTTTATACTTATATATATTAGTGATATTTATTTTAGAAGTAAGTATGTTTGTAAGTATCTTATTTCATGTTTATATTTAAATTAGTGGATAGTATTTTTAATTTATTTTATGTATTTTGTTGTCTATTCTACTCTTACATATTATGTTGTCTACATCTCTTTGTCTACTTTCCTATCGCAGGTATGCTGGAAGAGATTTCTTTAGAAATAAGCATCACCTTTGTACGTATTTTTCCGTTCTTCTTGTCTGTTTATAGTGTGTAATTTCGATATGTGCACATTATCAAGACAATGTGCACATATCGAAATTAAGGAAACTTAGCTTAATATAATCGACGGAAAAAATAATTGAAAAGATCAATATTTTTTTATAGCATTTTTTAAATTCTTTATCTCTGCTGTGACCCCTGTGTAAACAAATCGGTATAAATTTTAAACTAAACGATCTATCACGATGAAACAAACTCAGTAGGTAAGTAGGCTTGACTGGAAATAATAGGGCGTCTTCATAAAATAAAAACTAAAGAAAAAACTCACCCTCATTATTGAGTTTTTTTTTCTCTTTATTTTTTAGGGACTTGGAACCTATAACAAGTCAGGTCAGCCCCATCATTTCCTTAACAAGTTACTTACAAAATTTTCTTAATACTATTAAATATAAACTTATAAATTAGCTTAGCTTGAGAATTAGAATTAGAATTGAGAATTAGGGTGATTTTATAACACAAAAAAAAAAAAAAATTGCTCCTTAAAAAAAAAACAAAACAATACCTAATCGACCAAATGTATGGGACGACTGATAACTTTTTTGCGATTACGATGTTGGTCCCCGGGAGCAAGTTGTTCAATTTGATGATATACCACCCACAATTTTCGCCGCACTGAATACAGACACATTGTATATTTTTATAGTTTAATTTTATCGTAGCTGTGCCAAAAAAATAATAAGCTGATTTTGGTACTTCAGTCATGCAGGCATTCAAGTAGTACACTTAAAGGTCTACAGAATCAGTTACCCATACTCCGAATATCTTTCGGCGACGGACTTCTTGGCCTGGTTGACGTTACAGATGGTTAGGGCAGGGAAGGGCAGGTTGCTCAGCGGCATGTTCTCTGGGTTGATGCTCACTATCATCGGAGACGAGCGCCATTTCGCGTAGATGTTTAATATGAAGAACCCTGCGCTAACTAATGAACAGCCGAATGCTGTTAGCCAGAAGAATCTGAAATTTTAAATGTTTATTTAAAAGGGGCCTCTTTTAAACCATTTCATGCCAAAGCATAATACTGAAAAATATACAGGGTGAATCACGAGAGATGAAAGCGCAATCAATTGTCGAGCTGTAGTAACGAATTTTACAAACAAAAATCGGGTTTAACCATACAATCAACTTTTGAATAAAAATATAGGTAAGCAAAAAAAAAACAACGGAAAAAGGTGGCCATCTTTTTCCGTTGTTTACATTCTTCGTGATGTGGGTACATTATCCTACTGTACAGATTTGTCTGACCATAAATAAATAGAAATAAACGGAAGATGATAATGAGCGATATGTTCAGATCTATGTGAGCATTTACGGCTACTACGAAAATAAAATGTCACACCTTTCAAACCAAGTCAACTTCCGTTCTCCGATGTATCGAAGCCCGTGTAGTGTGGAAGTTAGCAGATAAGTTCTCACATCGTTGCCAAAACTATTGACCTCTTCCTCTGATTGATGTGGAGCTTTTGACACTGGTGGTCTTTCCTGCACAATAATAGAGTAGTTCACTTCCAAAAATTGATTCAAATGAACTATTATCGCAGATTTAATTTTTATCACAAATCATTGAGGCATTTTTGTAGCATTAAAATAACTATTAAAAGTTGACTTACTTCGCTTCGACTCCTGTTGATCGGTATTTTCGTGTCCCACACATACCAAGGCGGTGGTTCATTACCTTGAGCCCAATAATTTTGCTGTCAGATGAATTGTATTATTACGATATGCTATTATGTAACTTCCTCTTTCAGTGATTTTATCACGTGTACAATTGGAAATAACAAATGGAACGCAATGTTTATTAAATTGCTTACCTTTCTAAACATGTCCTTATGTTCATTTCGAGGACGCATTCCAAATTGCCTGTTAGGGTAGACCATCATGATACGTAGAGTCCGTGCTTTTTTAATATGTCTGCTGCGTCCTCCAACAGTGTGTTGTAGGTAATGCGAAACGGTCCACAAGTATGGTAATAAAAGCTCTTCAGCGAGCATCCAATTGGTGCTGGTAACCTAATTTCCAAAAGCAAATGTTTGCGGTCTAATCGTTTGATTGCGTCTATCATTTGATAGATCGACCTTGCACCGCCTCCATCGCTAGTTTTCGATGGCAAAATTATACATTTTCCAGTTATTTGTCGTCCTGTCTTGTGTCCGTAATTATGATTCTTAGCTGTATCGTAAGTTACTCACAGAACCTTTATATTGTACCGTGTAATTTACTTTAAATTAGATTTATATCGAGAACGTACTTTGATAGCGTTACAATTAGTGGGTTTTTGTTTGATTACATTCAAAATGGATGCTTTAGCTATTTAATGTTTCGTAGAATCAACAAGAGCTTTTGGTTTTTCTTTCGATATTTTATTATTCATAGTGTGTTGTACACTAGTTATCGTTAGTTTGACATTATTAACTGTTTGTTTTGCTTCGTTAATTACCATTGCGTTTTTATAATTTAAACATAGAGAATTACTTCAACCATTGCATTATCTATTTAGAGATCTATGCGGTTTCGTCATACCGTGTCACGTTATGGTTACGAAACTGCTAACCTTAGTTTGAAACTTTTATTTAGCTGTTTAATTTCAATTAAATAGCTGAACTACGTGCATGTGCTGACATGTTTGTCTAATTTTGTTGCGAGCGGTCTTGTAAATGTTGACCCGTACTTTACTTTATGAGAGTCTAATAAAATAACCTGTCTCTATTAGTACTATCCATATACTTACATAATTGTTTGTAATGCGAAAACGTACATTTTCGGAGGGTTTATCTGAATACAGTAAGTAAGTACCTAAATATTCTGTCGTTTTCAATCGTATCGTTGTTGCTTGGTATTGGAATTCGTATTGTCATATTAATATTCACAGGATATTACTTGCCGTGTATGCGACAAGTCGACACTGCACTTAGGTAGGTATAAGTGTCACTGACACCGATTTTCCAAAGCATAAAGTGAGAATAGTGGGATAAGCGGCTGATTCATACCGAACTATGATCGGTTTTTATCTTCAACTGTCAATGTATTTTTAATTGATGTCTAGGTACATCATTGTTAGTGAAATTTTAGGCCCTTATCTACATGAATGAATATTGTGAGGATTGTGTTCGAGACTTGTAGCTCAATGTCAATGATATCTTCTTATGGTTATGGTGTCACTATGTCAATGGATGCTTTATTATTCAGGTTATGTATCACCTCATTATAATCGATCTTGACTTTGTTCGAGTGACGAAGCTTTTTCAGGCCTCAGGGTAAGCAGCTTTTGTTCATGAATATGTAACCACCACTTACTTAGTTGATGTAAACATCACTTGACGTTATTTGCAATTCTTCTTTGTGGGTTATGAACGTCATTTATTAGATCGGTATGCCACCCGCTAGCCTTGCCAGCGAATGTTACGTACAACAGGTAGGTATCGATTATTATTATTTAAACTACACAATATTTTCCGTTCTATATAATTCGTTTATAACGCATACATACAAATTATTTATTATGTACAAAAAGTTCGTTCAATAGAAATTTCTTAAAAAAGTAACAAAAAAGCCAGAATGAAAGAAAGGCTGACGCACTTGCACTTTGTATAGTTCCTAAAGGAAGAAGAGATCGGAGGAAAAACAAGAGAGACACCTCAACGGAAAACTAGCGCACGACGCGCGATCACACCCGCACGTCACTCGCTAGCTCATTGTCCAGGAATCCAAAGGGGAGGGAGTCATCAGTTCACCAGTGCTGCTGAGGGTGCGCGGGCGCGGCGTGCGCCACTTGCGCGTGCGCTGCCAGGTGAGCGGCGCGGGCGGCAGCCACCTCGGGGGTGTCCAAGATACCGGATCCGTCATTGGCTAGCCTGATGTTGGCGGGCTGGTGCTGGGCATTGCCGGACTGCCATGAGGGAGCGCCGTTCCATTGGGAGGAAGAGTCCCACTGGTTGTGGGCGGGAGCGTTCCACTGCTGGTGAGCGGGGGCAGCGTTCCATTGCTGTTGAGCGGGGGCATTCCATTGCTGTTGAGCAGGGGCGGCCTTGGCGGCGCTGAGGGCGGCGAGGTGGGCAGCACGAGCCTGGGCTACTTCAGGGGTCTCAGCGACGGGGGCGGGAGCATGGCCAGCGGCGTTCCAGGCGGGTGCAGCGGGAGCAGCGTTCCATTGGTTGTGAGCGGCACCGTTCCACTGTCCATCTTGAGCACCGTTCCACTGTCCAGCCTGAGCACCGTTCCATTGTCCGGAGGAGGCACCGTTCCACTTGTTCTGTTCAGCGCCCTGCCAGTACTCTTCGTTGTCCCATCTGGGGTCGTATGAGCCATCGTCCTGGGGGTTGGGGTTGTTCTGGTTAGCCTGCGACAGCGCAGCGAGGTGGGCGGCGCGCGCCTGCGCTACCTCGGGGGTGTCGAGGATGTTGCGTCCGTCCTGTGACAGCGCGATGTTGGCGGGCGGGCCAGCCCAGCCGGACGCGTGAGCGCCGCACGCCAACGCCAAGCAAGCAACAACGATCTGTGGACGAAGAGTTATGAGATAAGTTGTAAGTTTTAGCACAGTTTGTCGTGGAAATTAGTTTGGTAAGCGGTTTCGTTTACAATGGATCGTTATCAGGCATTGTGCGCGAGTCTATCTGATCTGAAGTTATTGCGGCGTGTGCGGCGAGCCTACTGCCGACTATATCCTTTATTAACGCGATAATATTCAGAGTTATGGCTGCCGAGCACCGAATCTAATTGCAAGCCGCGCTGCTTGTTCCCTGCCCTCTCATTATACCTCGGACAAGTTGATACAATATTTATGTAATTCGAGTTGTCGATGATAAGTCGCCCCCGTTCTGGTCAGGTGTCGGCTGGCTACGCAACGTTTACTTGACTTTATGACCGGTACAATCACAAGTACAGCATGCAAAGCATTGACCGACATTTAGAACAGAGATTGTCTCAGATTTACTGCCATTCGTCTTTGGTCATAATGTCTGTTCTTATGTTTTGATATGCGTCAAAGATTAGAAACGCGATACAGATCTGCTGCCTATTTTGGAGTCATCATCTGTTTTAGTCTTAAATTACATGTATTGCGTAGAACTACTTAGCAATGTTAAAGGCTTAAAATCCAGTATTTTGGTAGTCTTCAAAACAGTTAACACTACCAGAACTTAAGCCACACTAAATACTCCGCTAACGAAATACAAAATCTATTATCAATAGGAATACATGAATGATAAAGCTAGTACATAAACAAACAATGCTACAATATGAATGCAACATGGGCAGAGTCGTGCGAAGGCTTGTCTTAGTAGGCGGGCACTGCCTTGCTCTCAACTGTCATAGTGATAACTGCTGGTGTTGATTCCAGATTATAGGCTTACAAGACCAGTGAAACAATCGCTACGGGACACAATACAAAATAAAGCTAGTGTTTTTCTAAAGTGGGGCACTTTGTAGACCAAAGACAGGGTATATTGGAGGATAGATTAGGAGGAATAATGAAAAATCAATCAATTTGTCTATTACTTGAAGGAGATATATCTATAGATAATAAACGAATCGGAAAGAAAATAAATTGATAAAAACGTTGATTTCAACTAAAGTTCAATCAATTAAAATTCTCATAAACATCTATCATTTGTGATCATCTTTTGAATTTGAACCCAATCTTCTTTTGTTTCACATAGGTACATTGTTTTCTTTTGTTCAAAAGTAATACTTTGAGTCATAATATTATATTCACATTGAATTCACAATAATGTCTCTTAAAGCCCACACATTACATGCATTTTAACTTCTCATTTTATTATCGCGGTCGGCGTCAATAAAGGTCATTTATAAATTATGGCAATGCTTCGGAGCAAGTTTAACGAGAAGTGACAACATGAACGAGGAATGTCATTATGTGCGATCGAGTTCCAATTCATTGCCGTTGATTACTGAGACCTTAACGCAGAAAGTGGCTGAATATGGAAAGAAAATCCGGAATAGGCGCGTCGTCTTGTGGAAATGCATTCATTGTTGGATCAGTTACACCGTCATCACTTTGATCCAGATTTGTTTCTTAACTACCGTTTATTTTAATAGTTTTATTTTCATCATTTAACTGCCGAACCGTTTAGCTTTTATTATCACATTATGACCAATTTAACGCAACTAAATCTTTTATGTTAATAAATTCAAATACCAATGTTTTATGTGCCGTTTTGTTTCTACTTTGCAGTTATATTTGCAACGATGTGTGTCCATTTTATTCAATAACTACATGGCTTTTTATCATAAACATGTTCTTTGTTCGTAATATTATTAACTGCATGTTTAGACATTCTTTTATTCTCTGTGTCTAACTTAAGCTTTGTGTTAATGTGGGTAATAAACGTTCTAAGTTAACTTAAGTTCTTGCCGTTTAGGTCTGTTGAACACTGGCACTAATTAAATTTGTTAAACGTTTGTTAAACCTGTCTGTGTACATGGAGCTTATTATTATAATTATTCTGAAAATAATACTGTTCTGTCAAAGTTTCTAGGTGTTAGTTGTCAGATCGTAGGTCGAACTTAAATAGGTTGTAGGTAGGTTTACTTGCATAATGATTTTATAAATCTGGTAACTAAGCAGCATAAAATTGAACAATCGTGACCGTGACGCGTTAAATGTACAGATATCGAATAACAATATTAATTCTCATATAAAAGCTGATGGAGAGACAAAAAATGCGTTGTCAGTAAATCAGTCACGTTGACTCAGCGTGACATTACCGTGTCGCTATGCAAATTTAATTAATTACTTTAGCCTAATTGTGATTTGAAGCGTATTAAAATTGAAGTAGATTGACGCCGCAAATTCCTCACTCACGCACTCATCTCGGTGAGTGCATGAGTGAGGAATTTGCGGCGGCGCGGGCGCTGGGATAAGTTCACGTACCGATGTCAGGGCTTGCGGTTGGTCGTGGGCCGAATAGTCTGTGACCGGCTGACCGCCGGCCAGACGGGTCGCAACGATGCAATTCAATGCAGATCATGATACCTACATTTACGATTGAGATCACGTTGGAAATTAATAAAGGTTTTGACAAGAACAAGAATTTATAGCAGCGCAATGAAATATCGAAGTATTTCTTGATGCATCAGAGCTTTTACGTAACAAATTCAAGTTAGTTGAAACAATTAGAGATCTGTGTCACGTGTGTTATCGATCCAAAAGTTTCTAAAAGAACGACAAAGGTTAAGTTTCAAAACATGTATGTGATTTTACGATGTGCTTTAATTTAAATTCTAATCATTTGAAAATCTCTTTGAATTGCAACGTCTGGAGAAAATGTACCGCTCTTGAAAAACACACGGGTCCTGACGCAATTCATATTTATCTGATCAATTCCGTAAACGACATACTTTTGAACCTTTGTGGTTTTAGGAAGTTTAAACTTAAACAAAAACTGTTTATTGTTCCGTGTCAACGACTTGTTATTGCAGCAGTTTACGGAGGTTTATAAATAAACCAGCCGCAAGTTCTGCAAGTAGATTTTGTTAATTAACCGACTAGTTGTTGGCATGTCTCGCGATATATTTTTTGCTTCATTGATTCGAGATTTAAGTTGTAAAAGAACTGAATGAATGGAATTTATTTGAATTACTGAGTTTCGATTTCAAAGTCAACCAAGCACGTGTATCGGAATCATCGAAATTCCAAAAGAAAATCGTCGTATGCGCGAAAAGTGGTGGAACTTCTGTCTGCGCATACCGGCTCTCGCGGTCATATGTCAACATTGTCGCCTACGCTTTCGCTCTTGATCCATTCCAAATAAAAAAGAGTACATTGAGTGAACGGCGTCAAGGTCTGAAGGCCAGCCGAAGGTCAAGGAGCAGGAAGCAAGCCTTCCGGACCTGCCCAGAGCCGTCACATTCAGCAACTGGTTACCCTCGCTTGTCACACGGCTGCACGGGCTGTAGCATTTTTTACCATTACATGTATATTATTTGCCCTTTTAAATGTTATGTGACGATTTAATTTATACCGAACTTGTTCTAGATTTGTGTTTTGCTCAAATTAGTGTAACTAGCTTTACTAGAGCGGAATTTTGTGAAGGATATGAGAGCAAGCATGAGTTGCGTGACTCATGTTAGTGACGTTGAAAGGTTCGGCGTCTTTGCAGAGGCATCTTCAGTTAGTTTTTCACAAGCTTTTCTGACTCACCGATTTCAGGATCTAGCAATTTATTATCTGTTTCATTTATATTGCTGTTTTCACATTTCAGTAGTTCCTTCAGTAGAAATGTCTAATCGTTTCAATATTCCAAATTAATATTGATTATCATTTAATATTTACAAGTATAAAATGGTATGATTTATACTGAACTGTGTTGAGTCGTTAATTGGGCACTAAATCATATATTAAATAGACATGTGACACCTTGGTAGTCTGGTAGTGGTAATTAATATTCGAGTCGATGTGTGAACGTGTGGATTATAAATGGAATATTTTCTAAGTATCAATTTGAATATCATTTATTTAAAATAGGGCAAGAATTTTAAATTTTTGAACGATAAAAGCTTTTAATATTTCAGCAGACTTCACAACTTTTGATAGTTTCAGCTGGGATGAAGAAAAGCTTGAAAATAATACCAAAGAAAATCACTAAGTTGATCTATATTTATTTATACGCAAAGAACTATTCTGAGAGTGAAACAAAGAATTTTATAAAAAAATGTAACCTGATCAAACACTACGTTTTAATTATGTATAAAAAAAAAAACTATTGGTATTTCTTTGTAAGTCAGGATTTTGAGTTTAGATTAAAAAAGAAAAAAAATAAACCATAAAATTGATATGATTAAGTGACACGTGATTGGCTGCTACAGATACGTTCGGAAAAGTTGTCTCCTTGATGAGGCTGATGCAAGATTCCTTCGTGATTTGTATAGGGCGGTCGATTTTGTAGTCGACAAGAAAACTAGCTACTTATTTCATAGTTAAGCTAAAAAGACGCACAGGCCTGAAGCGTGAATATTCAAAGGGAAGAGGAAACATAATCACTGTCTGCCCAACTGTCTAAGGGTGCGTACCCCTGGACAGTTGATGGATAGGCAGTTTCATGGGCCCCAAAACGAGTGGGCGTTTTATAATATAATTAGGATATCGATAGGTAATATAGTCGTGGGGCGTTGCGTGGGCTTGCCCTTCTAAATTGGTGCGCGAAGGAATGCCGGCAAAAAGCAGCGGTGAGCGGCGAGGCAAGCGACACTGTGCTCACAGGCGCGCCTACCTACAATTAAACGAACCACTATGGACATGCTAAATAGCCGTCACGCTTGGACACCCTCAAAGCCTTCTCTAAGAAGCAATATCTATTGTACTAAAAGTACATAGGTATATTGCTCCATTGTGGTAGAAAGAGCCCATAGAGAACAAATCAATTTGAGTTGATTTCGAAGTTCGATTACGAATACACAAATGCAACTTTGTCCAATTTAAATTCATAAACTATCTAAGTAAGACTATACGTAAATGTTTCCGAGTTTATAAGGCGTGATAAACTGGATGACAACAAAGTCAACGATGTTCCCATCAACAGGACATGTTCAAGATGCAATTCCAGATATCCTAATAAATGACATCAAGATGAAATCAGAATTGATCGACGGACATAATGAAATATTACGTAAAGTCGGTGGGTGGTCCTAGGGCGAGTCGTGGGATTATAGACCTGACGGCATTAGCACAGTTGTGGGAGAGACCGAATCGAAAAGCTAAAATTATTAAGCTAGTAGTTTCTGAGATGGAAAGGGCGATTTATCACAAGCAGGTTGAAATAAATGAACAGAAATAGGGAATTCTAATTTAAGATTTGTTAGACTTTAATAAGTTCAATGTAGATGGATAAATAGACGATGGAAGTAGATGTGGTATATCTATTTTAATGCAATAATAGAAAATATCTGCATCTAAAGTTAATGAAAAAATATTTACTAATCATCTTGGGTGAGATTTCCCGTTAAAAAAAACTTTCTCTGAAAGTAGACAATAAAATTTCAAAACTTGAATTTAAAAAACAAATGTTTTGTTAGACGAAATCAGAACAGATCGCAGACGCATATGAAATAGCTCAGACAACCTAGGACGGAAACATAAACTGTCACTAGAGCAAAGAAAAAGTGCGAGTAACGCACTAAACAAGGTAAATGAGGTGGTGGACAGCTGAACTAGTTGACATTGTAGGCACAAATGGAGCATAACTGATGAAACTTGGCCCTCAGTTAACTCTCGACTTGCTTTGTTTAAATGGCAAGATAAAAGGTTGCCCTTTTTATGCATTGCTTTTTAAGAATGGGGCATTTTGTGGATCAATTAAGCTGACATGGCTGAACAGAATTGGACGATACTTGGTTAAGGGGTGAAGCAAACTCCTGAATTTGCAAGGCACTATGCAGGTCTATATAACACGAAAATAAACAATGTTATGTCTCTGCCTATATTTCGGGCATTTAAATGGACTTTATGACTTGCAATATCTAAAATGCCTATGCTAAATTGATTTACCCGTATTGAATGGTTTGAATAGCAACAGATTTTTCGATTCAAATATCGCATGTTTTTTGTTACGTGACAATTTATTAAGTTCGAAAATATTCATTTGTCATTTAGTTGTTCACTATGGTCTTAATTTAAGTTTCGAATCAAAGGTGTGATGGCGATCATCACTGCAAACTAGTCTTGCTTAACTTCTACATTGTTGATTTTATGAACGTCTTTACCGTCAGTTTTAATTAGTGCAAGTGCCTTTACCCTTAGGATTATCTAGGCTAAGGACTGCCAGCCATGTATTAGAATAAAAGATCTGTATGTACAATTGGTCAAGTGAGTGACATTGACACGGGCAGGAGCCGCGCGGTGCGATTTGTGCTCTGATTCACTTTGCGAGCTACGGGCGGCCGCGTGCGGAACCTTAACCGCATTGCGTTGCTAAAATATACACTTACCGATACTACGCAAGTTCACAAATTTTACTATGACACGTGATCTCACACGTTTACGTAAACGCAATAAGCGGTTTAAGCAACGCACTCTACCATAGACAACTATTACGGAAATTGGGCCAACATTTCGAAAAACTTTCAACAATAGAATTTTAATAAAATGCTAATGATCATTAAATGAACTATTGAAGTTAACCTAACATCGCGTGTAGGAAATGCTTTTACGTGTCCAATTACAATTAAACAATTACTTATTTTTATATGCAGATACAACGATGAGGAAATGAATAAAATGTTTCAACTTGTGTGGCACTGAAATTAATTGACGTTTTAAAGTAAAAGTAATTCGCAAAGGCCCAACAGGGTTCATGCTAACGAAATTAGGAGAGCAGATAAATAAAGTAAGAAAAAAGAAGAAAAGAAGGTAGATGTAGACAAAGAATTACAGAAAGACATAATTACAGATGTAAATAAGAAAATGCAATCGATTTTAAAGCCATTTTTAAACAAGCTTTCTAGAAGCATTAAAAAAGTGGTTAGTATAAGATAATCTGTATGTGATTAACGAAGACTTTAAAGACATTGTTAGTAAAACCTGGTATGTAAGAAATAGACCGCGAAATTAAATCCGTTTGCGATCTGACACTGACCTCAGTGCATTGCATTATTTTCGACACAGGCCCAGTTGCTCACTTGCTTTATTATGTGCTATATGAATTTGGAAATTAACAAGTTAATGGTTCGTTGGGTTTGTAAACACTACTTTGCTAGACATCTTTTTTCAATACTTTTTCCGTCTTTAAATACTTAATAATTTTTTAGTGCTGGTTATAATGTTTCAGTGCTATTGATGAATTAGGCAAATTTGTTGATAACATGATCTTAGTTACATTATCTTTGGTTGTTAGAACCAGTTGTTCGGTATAGAGGTCAGGTATCCCGACCCGCCCGACAACTCGGATGTTGGGCAAGGCGTTCGCGAAAATAACTAACTGCGGCGACTGGTCCTGGTATCAGATGCAACAACAATAAATTAAGTTATTGTAAGCCCCACTGGCGCACACTTAATCATTCGAATGGAACCGTATCATTTGCATAAGTGATCTATGCAATGTAATTGAATCGATACTGATAACTCCTTTGATGATGTTATCAAGTCGAACAATGGGTTTCTATGAACTTGTCGCCGTCACATCACCTGACTATATACTGATTGATTGTCAGTTAATGGAAATGATGCCGACAGAAAAAAGTACTCACCATGGATTTCATTTTGTTTCGTAGTTAGCACAGAAGTGAAAGAGAAAGAATTAGAAATAGATATTTTTTGTAATCTAGTTTAATTTATAGCGCTGATGAAAGACTAGTGTCTTCCAGGATTCGCTATGTTGGAGTGCAACTTGCGTCTGTACTAAATGAGGGCGGGAGCGTGCTTTTATATCTCGGCGCGTGCGCAGAGGGGGTGCGCGCGAACCGCGGGCCGAGTCGCGCCGCGCGTGAAAGTATTGGGACATGCCATTGATAATAGGCGAATATCATACACATTTCAATGGCAATCGCCGGTGGATTCGGCTGCTTATGATTTAGTGTGTTATCTTGGAGCATCATGGCTCACTTCTTGACTTTACTAAGTAAGTGCTTCGTTCAGCAGTGTTCCTTTGGATGGTTTTGCTCATATCGCTCTGTAAATGTTAAAGTGTTTTAGTGTCAATTTCTTCTTTTGTTGATATTTTTCGTTACAAATCTTGGATGTTTGCTTTGTCAAAGTAGGTTTATGGAATTGCATTCTTATCCTGCTACGTTTAACGCATTTTTTATAATGACGGTGTTATTAAGACTTATAAATTCCATCTGTTCAGCTATTTGTCGTGATTAGCAGAACATGTGTTTTTGCATTTTATTAGATTCGTTTGTCATTTTGTATGTCCTGTGTTATTGATGTAGTGATAATGTTAACGTGTCTTATGTGTCATTACGATAAACTAATCGTGCTGTAATCGACGCGTTGACAGTTTCACTAGACAATTATAAAATTTTAGATTTATGCAAATGAGATTAGTTTATGTCTAGGATCTATAAAACAATAGGTTTATGATGATGTTATGATATCATTTGTGATTATGTTCTTGTAGAATAAATGTGATAGTTTTCTTGAATCGTGATTTCCGGCATAGAATAGTTCACTATTATCCGAAGTTGTTTAGTTTATGTCGAAGAATTTTCTTGTCATGTTAAGCTTGTGCTTGTCTTAGCTTCAAAAAGTGTTCAATTTGAGAATTTAGAACAGGAAAGGAGGCCCCTTTTTTGTAAGAATGTTTTTGATAGAACTTTGAGTTTTGTATCTTTTGGCTTATTTTCTACTGGTTCAGAACTTCAGTAGGACCAGGGAAGCAGCAGGTCATTAGCTGATTGCGAGTATGCAGTCTGCATTCGTGGGAACTTAAACATTCAATCTATGCCGTTTGCAATTTTGTCTGAACTGAGAGGGTTAGAATGTGGTGCATATGCGTGAAAAAATCTAGCACTGACGTCACCTTTACCTTCCATGTAGGTAAGCAGGGAGATAGGTTCGTGTCTATCGTTTTACTTAGTCAACAATATTAGACAATGTCGTCACGATCCTTTCTTTGACAGTTGGTGGTTGGTGGGTCGTCAGAAGCCCGAAAGTCTGACAACCAGTCTTATCAAGGATTATCGTGTTACCCAGTAACTGGGTTGTGGAGGTCAGATAGGTAGTCGCCCTATGTAAAATACTGGTATTCAGCGGCATCCAGTTAGACTGGCAGCTGACTAGGCAGATGATGATGTAGCACGATCCTTTCTATATGGAAATCCACTGGAGGGCCGCATGTTCAACAGTGCTCACGCCTGTTTTCACTAAACAGAGGTCTTTTACAGCCTAATTTTGCAGTAAATTTTAAGTCTCATGTATTAAATATCCCATAGTTAAATCAGGTCAAAATGGGTTTATTAACATACATAAATAAAGGTTTCTTTTGTACACGCTGTTACAGTAGAACACTGACTCCTAGGTCACAGGGTTTCCCTAGTTTAGGAGGCAGGGTTTTTCACTATTTGTGCGGCCTTTTCCCAAAATCACGAGATGATTATTACGGGATGATTCCTTAGAGTATATATTATCTACTAATATTATATACTCTGTGTGTCGTCTGTGTGGTGCCGGACGTAAAGAATAACACTCCCCTATTTCTTCCCGTGGGTGTCGTAAAAGGCGACTAAGGGACTTACTAGAGAATGGGCAGCGGCGTTCTCTATGCATTTTAGCACCATACTGCGATCGCCAACCCGCCTGCCCAGCGTAGCGATTATGGAAAACCCCCGCCCTCCCTTTGGGGCAGGCTTACCTATGTCCAGCAGTGGACGTCTTTCGGCTGAAATGATGATGATCATGATTATATACTCTCTAAGGACGAGTCTATAATAATTTGATGATGAGAACGTAGATACCTAACTCTTTTTCCTCCCTTAAAACTGGTCCTGTTATCAAAATCTTCAGCGCGTGCGCAGAAAGCAAATCGACCTGTGTTGCCTGTGTAATAACTGCACTAATTATGCAACAAATGCCTCGGTGTTGCCAGCCTACACGCCTAGATTGTCCGCTGATTAGAAACACTAGTTTTTTGTCCTAATGATTTTTAATCTATACATTATGTAGTTGTTAGTTTTTGTTGTGTATCGTTGAATTGCAAATGGAATAGTTTTATCTAAGTGTATCTCTATCCTGTTTGGTTGTTTGGTGTTTATTTGCTCTCCATTTAAGAGGATATGAGGTCCAGATGCTTTGTATCATTTGTATGGCTAATACTAGTTTTTTTTTGTAAAGGACAAATAGTATTCTGGGTCAGTTGACTTCACATTCCTCGAAATATCGACATTACTTGTGCCAACCAATCTTAATCGATGGAGGAACTCCATGGGAACCCATATTATATAATCATCTATGTAGGTAACAGTTCATTCATTCATTTCAGCCGATAAGATGTCCACTGCTGGACCTAGGCCTCCCCTAAAGGGGGGTTTTCCATAATCGCCACGCTTGGCAGGCGGGTTGGCGATCGCAGTATGGTGTTAAAATGCATAGAGAACGCTGCTGCCGACTCCCTATTAAGTCCCTTAGTCGCCTTTTACGACACCCACGGAAAGAAATAGGATGGTGCTATTCTTTACGTCTGGCACCACACGGCACACTACCATTTCTTTATGCTTCTTTCGCACGAAACCAATTGGAAGCATATAATATTGATAAAGGCGGATGATATTGTTTCCCAGTTATTATTCTCACCAGCATTTTTAATAAAGCCATAAAATAACCTCGGTTATTAAGACGTATTAAGAAAATTAAATAATGCGTGGGTTTGTGAAATTAAATGCATGTATTACCACAGCCTGCAGTAATCACATTGGAACCACAGTGGTCCGTAATAGCTTATTCACAAACAGAATGAAAATAAAAGTAATGTACGATACGAGGACTTTTATTGCCATAATAACTTTCAAGAGTGTAAATACAACATGTCTTCCAAAAAATTTATATCTCTTTGTATGCACGAATTGATCAGTACCCCAAGTGTAAGTTTGCAAGTGAGTAAACGTAACTAGCACGTTTGCGTTAAGATTTTTATTTTCACTCTTATACTCTTAGTATTATGATCTATCGGTCACATTTTAACGCAATCGAAATAGTTACGTTTACTCTCTTGCAAACTTACGCTTGGAGTACCTACTGTTGTCCGATGCCCGAAAGTATGACAGCCAGTCTTACCAAGGAACGTATCGTGTTATCCAGTAACTGGGGCGTGAAGGTCAGATAGGCAGTCGCTTCCTGTAAAGTACTGGTATTGAGCTGCACCCGGTAAGACTGGTAGCTGATGACGATGGTGACATATAGGTCTGTACAGTGCTTCTGTTTTCTTAATGACTCTCGATAAACTTTGTGTTTTGTCAGTCGTCGGATTTCTATCATTTGCCCTTTGCACTTGGTGCAGGCCAGACACCGGGCGTCGGTAGAGGGCAGATAATGCCCTCTTCCGGCCCCCCTAAATGGGTCCAGGGACGGCGGACTCGGGGACGTCCACCGCCCCCTATCATACAAGACCCGAAGTGGTGGCGCGTATTGCTCCACGCGCACTCCTCTTAGACGTCGCGGGGGGAGTCAAATACCTCACTCCCCCGCAAAAGCGGGCTGGTACCGCCTCTGCGGGCCCCGTCAGGTCAAGCGCGTGCTGCGTTGAAGAGTTCTCAAGGCGACGATAACCGACATTTAATGATTTTATACTGAAGATCACGTCTAAACGAGTAGTGTTAATAGTTTGAAAAAGATATATTTTAAATTAGAGCATTTTTTCAGTAACTTAATATGTGAATATTTTAGATTATGTTTATATTACATAGTGAAATTAATTTGTAAAGTTATGTCTAACGCGGATAAAAAACTGAGAATGGCGCAAAATGTACCAAGCGTATTTTTCTGAAACCTTCACCAATTTAAAGATAATTTAATTATTTATCTTTTAATAAACGCGTTTTATTAAAATACCTTTTGGTTTGTGTATAATAAATTAATAATGCGTCAAATTGGGGACAGCGCTCCTTGATGGGCGAGTCCTATTACTGGCTGAACGTACGACGCGTTGCGTAAGCTCAGTACAGAACACACAAGCTAACCACTCAAGGTCACTGACTGAGCCTCCGGTGCAAGTGTGCGAGGGAAAACGGGGTGGTTTTAGTCAGTAGAAGTCTGACAGATCCCTCCGTCCGCCCCAGGGTGGAGGACATCCATGAGGATTTCCACCCCGAGACCAATAAATAAAAGGCCGGACTCTCTCAATCGACTTGAAAGTACTGTATAGAGTTGTTACTTCTCTTTTTATTTAATACTAGCTGCGTCCCGCGGTTTCACCTGCGTAAGTCTCGATCCCGTGGGAATATAGGGATAAAAAGTAGCCTATAGGCTATATGTTAATTCAGGGTGTCAGCTAACTCGATACAAAATTTTGTCAATATTAGTCCAGCCGTTTTTACGTTAAAGAGTAACAAACATCCATCCATCCATATTAGTATGAAGTAATTTATTTTAAAAATTTGCTAAACTCGGAAATGTGCTGATTGCCGAGAGAGATCAAGAAAATTGGAGCACTGTACAGACAGAATAATAGAAATAGTGCAATAAGGGAAGCTACCCTTGGCGTTATACTTACCTAAACAAAATAAACAACATTTCTTGTCTTTCTATAACTAATCCAAGATTAGCCTAACATTCATCTCTGAGGTTGAACAGATTTGATTTAGGCATATTACATAAAATTCTGTGTCAACACAAAATATGGTGATGATGCGAAGAGTCTGTTCAGAGGGATAATTGCGTAACACACTATCAGTAAGAATCGGTTTCAATTTGACAGTTCAACAATATTCATTGCGTTATTTACGTTGTTGAGCAGTCATTTTTTTACCATAAGAAGCAAGTATTAGCAATATACTTCAAAATCATTCCTAATCCGATTCAAACTGTGGTACGCAATTAGGGTTCAGGTTTATGACCCAAATATAATCTGTAGCAGTATGTATTTTAGGGTAAGATGAGACGGATTGCAATTATTGAAGTTCGTATTTAAATATAGAAAAAAAAAAGAGGGAGCCTAAACTTACAGTAGTCGCATAAGATGTGTAACATCTGACATCTCACCTTGGTACTATGCAACTGCGCAGCGACGGAAATTAACCTCAAAATTTAAAAAAGCTAAATACCTACTGAAATATTTATTCGAAAAATTATTATTACCTAGTGGTCGCCCCCTGGCCGAAATTAGACCCCTTCTACTTCAATCTATATAGTACTTACTAATTCCATGAGTTAGCTAACACTAATTTCATCACTACATAGTCTATAACAAAGTCGCTTCCCGCTTCTTGTCTGTCCCTATGTATACTTAGATCTTTAAAACTCCGCAACGGATTTTGATGCGGTTTTTTTTTAATAGATAGAAATTTTATTATTTATTTTATTTTTATTTTTTAATAGATAGAAAATATTAGATATTTAGAAAATGCCACGCGGGCGAAGCCGCGGGCAGCAGCTAGTGCTATTATAAAGTACTTACTTACAAATTCCATGTTATTAAAAAGTACTTATTCCATGCTCATGCTGTCACTTCCTGTTACACACTTCCGTCCCTTTTCAAGAAATCACTCCCACAGGAAGCGCGAGGAAATATGTTACTCATAAAAAAAAACATTAATTTCATTTCATCTACTTTGTCTTGTAGGTGTGTATTCGTTTATGAACTTAGTGTAGCATTTACGTAAGATAATAGTTTTCGGAATATGGAGCAGTGCGGTGCCGTGGAGGTCAGCTGACGAAGGCGGGGGATACAGTGTCATTGACGACTATCGCACGTTTAGATGTGCTAAATAGTTATGTATAAAGGTATGCATCCTGACATAAATAGGTTATATCGCATTACAGAATAGACAGACATCAATAGTTTTCTTTTTACATCTTCATAGTTTCCTACCAACGAGTATAATACATAAATCCGTGGAATCCTCGTAGCTTCAGGATTGCTGTTGACAACTATTGGGTGCACCTATGAAATTGGCGTTTTTTTTCTCAAAAATAGAGAACCCCGTCACTTCTATGATTTAAAATATTCATCAATTTCTTGGTGAATATTTTAAATCATAGAAGTGGTATATCGAATAATGACCATCATATACCAGTAGTAAAAAAAACCTTATTACTTATGGTTTACTAAACATAAAAAAAACCTTAAAAATGACTCCGCATTTTGTTAGCAAAAATTACCACTATTTGTTTTAACTTAGCCAAAACTTATTTATATCGCTTAATCTAAGTGGCATAATACGATAGCTTAGTTTTTAAATATTATTTCATAAAAGTTTTAAAACATGGTTGCTATATAAATTAAGAAAATGTTAATATGAAAAAGGCAACTTCTTTAAATTCTCCATACAAAACGCTGATTTCATAGGTCACCTATTATTTAGAAATATGTATCCTAACATACCGGATGACTTTTTTACCGTCTTGAAAATAAATTGGGCTTATTAGGTGAACGCAGTAGAAGCCTATGGCATAGTCGTTTTTTTCTCTTTTTTATAACGTAGTAAGAAATTGATCTGTAAATAAATACTACACATTTGAAGTAACTTTTCATATCAGAACGATAAAAAAAGAAATTTTGAAAAAATAACAAAACGAAAAAAAAAACGAAATTCAAATCATACGCAACCTACTAAATGCGCGGCGAGTAACTATCGCCCGGCTTCAAAGCGCGCTACTAGTTCATTGAACAAAAATTCCGCGCGCAATTATTAAAAAAAAAAAAAGAAAAAAAAGGACTATACCATAGGTTTCTACTCCGTTCACCTAATATATCCTACCTATTTTTTTCAAGACGGTAAATAATCATCCGGTATACAGGGTTATTTTTAAAACGTCAATAACGTCTATATAGGGAACAGCTGGTTTTTTTTTCGCGATTTCAGTTTTGGTCCCATAGTAAAAGTTGTTCAAAATGATGAGTACAATAACCCCTTAAGAGGTTATTGACGTTTTAAAAATAACCCTGTATACATATAATACTAGCTGCACCCCGCGGTTTGACCCGCATACGTCTCGATCTCAGGTCATGGTCTACCCATGTGCCAAATTTCACACAACGTAGCGCAAACCACAAAGCGTAACAAACAAACAAACTATAATATTAGTTAGGATCCTAACTAATATAATAAATGCGAAAGTTAGTTTGTTTCTATGTTTGGTACGCTTTCACGCTAAAACGGCTGAGCAGATTTGGATGAAATTTGGAATTTGGGATATTCTCATGGGGTCGAGACGGGGTCTTATGCGGGTGAAACTGCGGGGTGCAGCTAGTTATTTTATCAATGAAGAAAGGACTTCTTTATGCTCCAAGTTGGCATGCACATGTGGGCTGAAACGGCTTCATGTTTAGTTGTTTGTGACTAAAACATGACTGAAAAGGAGAAAAACAATGTAGGTAAATCATGATAAATATCTTGAGAAGTGCCAATTTAGTTGTAAAAAACTTTTTACAAAAAAATAATAACCGACTACCAAACATAACACTACAAAGTGAAAAATAACTTTAATTTCGGAAGTCGGTGTCTTTGGATCTGTATTTGAGTTTTTGTTCACCGACTTCCGAAATTAAAGTAATTTTTCACTTTGTAGTGTTATGTTTGGTAGTCGGTTATTATTTTTTGTAAAAAGTTTTTTATTTTTCACTTTTTAGTGGGTCAGTTATGAATTTATCTAAGTTACAATAGCCTAATGTTAACTGCTCATCACCTTTTATAAAATATTGCATTTCCCGATGCTGGGACGTTGATTGTTGAGGAGTTCTCATGGTAAGAACCAGGAGAACTGCCACTCACCATTATGCATAGTGACGAGCATAAATTGATTAATCGCAACCCGTTAAATAGGTACTCATTATTATTCCGGTGGCCATCTGTGGTCTCCATCATAAGTTCCACTACACCAAATGGTGCTTTCGGAGAGCAAATGCTATGAGTTACGATAAAAATTACCCAAATCGCTATAGGTTTGCATTTAAAATTTGAGGGTTTCTCTCGATTCTGATTTGGTGGCAATGGGACCACTTCGAGAAGGATTTTCAAACAAAAAAGGATTTTCAAAATCGGTTCATAATTGACGGAGTAATCGCGTAACAAACATACAAAAAAAAAAACATAAAAAACATACAGCCGAGTTGAGATAAAGATAAAGATAGACTTCTTGGCGGGAAAGTGAAGCGTCATGTTCAGCAGTTTGTTTAACTTTCCAAAATTTGTGTTTAGCCGAATATTAATGTGTAATAATGCTGGATTATTAACCATTAAGTGTTTGTGAACGTGCATTAGTGTAGGCAAATGAAACAAAACAGTGCAACTTCGCTTCAAGTTCTCTCAAGAAGTCCGCGTGAGGTCTCAGTAAAGTGCCACCATCTTTACTGAAACTCAAGGGGAGTGGGCGGGGATATCATCATCATGCATTTATAATTCATTTCATCAATACTGCCCCCGATAGAAGAAAAGACGCATCTAACAGTTTTTCCGGATTTGAGTTATATACATTGCCGGAATCAGAAAAAAAAGGCGCATCTGCCTGTATTTTTAATATTTTTCTAACTCAATCCAATGCGGTTTTAGCACAACAAAATAGGGCGCTTCTGTTCATTTTTTTACACCCGATTGAAGATGAAAAGACGAATTTATATGAAACTTAATTAAAAAGTCGCATTTATGTAGATAATGTCCTTATACTTTACAGTTCTTTTTTTAGTTCAGTAATATAAAAGGCGCATATTTGTCCCTATTTCTGAGAGGAAGTTAATAAGACGCAAATAAGCATTTGCGTCTAACGCGTTACTAAAAAACTGCTTTCATATTAAGAAAAAAAGACCACATCTAACCACTTGCGCCCTATTTACTTCGTAAAATTGTTAAAATTTACTGTGCCATGGATAGCATTTTTGTTTATGTCAAAAGAATTTAAATAAATACTTGAATATAATCAATTGTGTTTTATTTACAAATAATAAATTAGGCTATGGCTTATAACTTATAAGATAACCACAAACCTACTATACTAGATATATTACCGTAAATAAAAGGATTATTAAATAATTTTATAAACATTTTATCTAAGCCAAGGGTTATCTACATACTTTCTAATTCTTAAGAAAAAAGGCGGAAATACCTATTTGCGCCCATTGCTGTTAAACCCATATACTAGATAGCTAAACTAAATACTTAGAAGAAAAGTACACCCACAAGCGTTTGAAATTTAAAAGACGCATCTAGCCATTTACGTCTATTCAATTAAGTAAGTAATATTTTTCTTCATTTTTTATGCTAAGTTGTAACGGTTTTTTCATTATTTTTAATATAATAATTAATAAATTCATATTATTTATTAAAACAAATTAAAGCCTAGCCTAGTGGGAATTATTTTCAACTTTTATTATGTAAACATTTTAATTTACTCGAAGACAGCAAACAATTTCCCGTTTCATTCATTAAAACATTTTTTTCTCCGTTTTTACTTTTTGTTAGATACGTCTTTTCTTCTATCGGGGGCAGAATATTAAACAAGAACTAAAACGTGACATTGGCTAAATGCACAAACCGTGCGAAGCCAGAAGAAAAAAAAATAAAATAGATAAAGATAATTTATTTGTCCAAACATGAGTATACACACGAGAAAAAAAAAATAATCAGCATGCAAGTTGTTAAAAAGTATTTTATACAGGTCGTCATGCTTGCCTTATACAATGGCATACAAATATTTAAGTAAATAAGAAGGTTGATCTATGCAAACATTTTTAACTTATTGAAATTAAGTACTCAAGCTAAGAAAATTATTTAAATATTACAACAACAATTCAATTATCCAAATTAAAATATAACACTCACAGTTAACATAGAAAAAATACATAAATTAAGTAGTCATAACAAATAGGTCAGAATTATAAATCAGTCAAAATATTTTTCAAATAAAAAATCATTAATGGTATAATAAGCTCTTTCTGCTAACATTTTTTTTACTTTCACTTTAAACTGCACGTCACTTAAAAGCTTCCAACTTTTTGGCAATTTATTATAGATTATTGCAGCCATGCAAAAGACACTCTTTCGCATAAGAGTAGTTCTGGCTTGTTGTACGCAAATCTGAGTGTTGTCACGTCTGTTGCGTGGAAACACCTCAGCCATGCAAGGAAACAGATTAGGATTGGACCTTATAAACATTGCATTTTCTATTATGTAAATGGACGGTAATGTAAAAATTTTATATTTTTCAAAATAAGGCCTACAACTCTGAGTGGTTTCTAGTTTGAACATGGACCTAATACATTTTTTTTGTGCTTTAAATATAGTGTCCTTATCAGTTGAGTTACCCCAAAAGATAATTCCGTATCTTAGGACAGATTCCACTAACCCGTAGTATGCGGTAAGCAACGCATCTACACTAGTTATTTCAGCCAGTGCATACAGAGCATAAGCTGAGGAACAAATTTTCTTAGTTACGGTCTCTATATGTGCTTTCCAATTTAATTTCGTGTCAATAATTAATCCTAAAAATTTTGTTGTATCAACCGAGTCAATGTTTATATTGTTGTATTTTATGTCCAGTTTATTACTTAATGTCAATGGCCGTTGCCTGAAGTGCATGATTTTAGTCTTAGTTAAATTCATTTTTAAATTATTATTATTTAACCATTTTATTATTGAAATTAGGGATTCATTAATATCATTCTCATATTGATTACTATTTTTACATGGAATCGTCACAACACTGTCATCAGCATATAGGCTCATGGGTTGTTCTGTGGACTTAGGCAAATCATTTATATATAATGTAAAAAGCGGAGGGCCCAATACGCTTCCCTGTGGAACACCATACACTACTTCACGTTCTAGGGATATATGGATTTCTTCTCGTTTCGTAGTCAAATTTATTTTACTAACTTCCGTAATTTGTGTTCTTTTCTGTAGGTATGACTCAAATAATTTTAGAACATTTCCTCTAACTCCATAAGCTTCGAGTTTCTTAATCAAAATGTTGTGATGAACATAATCGAAAGCCTGCGTCATATCACAGAATATAGCACAAACTGGGATATTATGGTTCATATTTGTCATCACCGTGTGTAAAAAATCATAAATTGCCATGTTTATCGTCTTTTTTTCTCTGAAGCCTTTTTGTTCATTGCAAATAATATTATTTTTTTCTACATATGAGTTAAGTTGCCTATACATATATTTTTCAATTATTTTAGAAATTATGGAGATCAGTGAGAACCTCCTCCTTTTTGGAAGTGGGTTAAAAATACAAGTAAATAAGGAAAAGATAAACAAGAGCTTCCTTTAAAAGTAACTGGCTGCGCCCCGCGGTTTCACCCGCATACGTCTCGATCCCGTGGGAATATCGGGATAAAAGTATTCTATATCATAGTCCAGGTTATGGTTTACCCATGTGCCAAATTTCATCCAAATCCGTTAAGCCGTTTTTGTGTGAAAGCGTAACAAACAAACAAACTCACTTTCACATTTATAATATTAGTTAGGATAGGACTTGGTGTGATAAGCGGTTATTTAGCTAATTAATGGCCATCGATAAAATAATAAAAATACAAAATTATCGAATAATGTAAAAGGATGGCAGTATTGCTAAGAACGTTAAATTATAATAAAGTTAAAATAGATCTTCACCATCTCACTTTTTAACCGACTTCCAAAACGGCTAAGTTAGGCTGTATGTCTTTTTTCAATACACTTCCTCAAAACTGGTTCATATCGCACTACGATTAGGTTCACAATGCAATGTATTTCACACGCGTGCGATTTTTTATTGTCCAACACGTGTGCGGGAATAAAAATTGCCACCGATAACTTATACCTATACTTAGTCCAAATTGGTTCAATGCCTCAATTCACACCGTCTCGCGCCAGAGACGATCCTCTCTATTCGGAGGTGTTTTATTTTTCTCGGCATAGATGCGTCTTTACGGCGTTAATATTTTTGGAATATTTAAATAATGGTTATAAATAGAATACCATGATTATTACAATAAAAAAAACGTTTATGAACAAATTAACATTTATTTGTGTTCTAAACTAAAAAGTATTTGAATTTTCTATTTTTCATATTAGACTGTTTATTTATACCTTTGCTTCTCCTTCAACCTGGCGAAAGAAAAGCGCGGAAAAAAAAGAAAATTAAATCTTATTTTCCTAATAATTCATGACAAAAATATTTTTCGTTATTTTATTTTATTTCTGCAAAAGTGTATTGAAAAACGTCGGTTGATACACGTGGACATTTGTTGTTGCAGTTCTCGGCTCAAAAACAACCTCGCCTACGCGAGCTACGGCTCGGGGGTTAATTCCGCCTCGAATGCAATAACAAACATTCTCCACTTGTATCAAAATGTACTATTTTTCTTTTTATAAAAAAATAAATCGGTGAACATACATAACCTACTCGTATGTTCACCGATTTCTCCGACAATATTGTGGACCGATTTTGAAAATTCTTTTAAATTATTTTGTTTGAGATACAAACGTAGCACTCAAGCGACGCCGCGTGCAAATATATAAGTGAGTAAACAATAAACGAAAACACACCAACAAGTCTTCAATGAAAACATCGATATAAAAGTTAATAATGTTGAAGCCATTAAACTCATCTCTATTTGTCGTTTGGGCAGCTCAAGGCTTGTCATCGAGTAATCGCTTTATGAGACAGTAATGCGCTCAGCGACCGACGTACGCGCATCGCCCCCGCTGTGCTACGACCTACGACGATGCTACACTGTCCTCGTTGCAGAATACCCGCGAACACGATACTTTTTGTTTTACTTTATTTTATATAATTAACTTTCAATTTCGTTTGCCGAAATTAATTTCACTTATACGCGTTTAAATTATTCAACTTGTTTTAATTTTATCTTATACTAGCTTCTGCCTTTTTTCTTTGGGTGTGAAATTATCAAATAACTTCTCCCGCTTTGGGCGGAGCGGCAGGGCGTGTCAGACTTTTACTGACTAAAACCCACCCGTGTTCCTTCCGTTGCCTGTGTGCCAGGGCCACGATATCCCTTTCGGACAAACTCGCAACCCTGGCAGGCATTGGCCGTTGGTTGGTGCTGAAATCTCTTTGAGGCGCGCGTGGTACACAACGCGCCGTCGACCCGGACCTGGTCGTTATCGGATGGCGAGCTACCCATCGCTCACCGTCTGCAAGCCCGGTGGCCGGGAATTGGTCTGCATTCCCGACGCCCGGGGCGTCTCCTGCGGCGACTAGGGGCACGAGGGCGCGAACCTTGCCTCTCCCTCACGCGTTCCGCCTCCTCCTTCGCGAGCATTAGGTACTGTTTCGCAGATGGAGGTGACGGCGTCCCTTGCACTCTTGCTGCGAACCATGGCCTGAACCAAGGCCGGACGCGAAAGATCGCCGCCGCCGATCGCCTGCGTGAGGACACGGCGGTGTTCCGCTAAAGCCGGGCAGACCTCCACCGTATACTCCACCGTGTCCTCCGGGCGATTCACACAGTGGTGGCATGGGCGTTTCCTCCCGCTTTATCCTGAACAGGAACCTCCTGAAACAACCATGTCCGGTGAGGACCTGCGTCAGGCGGATACTAGCTTCTGCCTACGACTTCGTTCACGTGGAATTCATAAGACCACAATATAATAAAACAACAGCCACATTTTTATAAAACTTTCTATGTTGTAGGTATACTACGTTTTTAGGTTTGGTCTCAGCAGCCAAAATATACCCTGAGTCAGGACTGGACTGGTAGCAAGCGACGTACAGTTGTCCGTGTAAGAAACAGCTCGTCCTGAAGTCGACACCCGCAGCCTTCAGTAGCAATTTCCCATTGCTTGCGAAGTTTCAGCTTTTAGTGAGTTAATGAACGCCTGCGTTTCTGCATATCCTACCTAATGGAGTTACGAGTATAATGGCAGAACACTGATACACTGACTGATGCATTCTCACGAACGGCTAAAATAATATAACAGTAGATTGTAAACACACGGGATTTCTCATTAACAGTCACCTAACCAAGTATATTTATTTTTTATTTTAACCATAGATGACCGATAGTAGATGGCCTAAAGTTGTAAAAAAATAATAGGCCCGTTTTGACATTTAACTTGATTTAATTTATCGTGAGTATCGAGTGTAGATTCCTATGGTTACTTCACTAGTTACGTCGCGATGGTTCAATCGCGACAAAGATCGCGACGTAACTAGTGAAGTAACCACTCGGCCTTATAATTTTTGATAAGTATAAACTACATGAAATTCTACGAACTAGCATACAAAAGTAAAACTAAATTAAAAAAACCGGCCAAGTGCGAGTCGGACTCGCGCACGAAGGGTTCCGTACCATTATCTATAAAAATGGCAAAAAAACACGTTTGTTGTATGGGAATCCCCCTTAAATATTTGTTTTATTTTAATTTAATTATTTATTTTTAAAGTGAATATATAACTAAATATTTTGTGAATATTTCAAGCGTCTACCTGTTGCCGTCATCAATATAGAGCAAATACTAGCAAAAAAATCACGTTTGTTGTATGGGAGCCCCTTTAATATTTATTTTATTCTGTTTTTTAGTATTTGTTGTTATAGCGGCAACAGAAATACATCATCTGTGATTATTTCAACTGTCTAACTATCACGGTTCGTGAGATACAGTCTGGTGACAGACGGATAGACAGACAGTCAGACGGCGGAGCCTTAGTAATAGGGTTCCCGTTTTACCCTTTGGTTACGGAACCCTAAAAAAGGATAAAATAATATCAACAGTTGAGAATCGAACTTACAGGTTTGCAAAGTATTCATCGAACTGCTAAGCTATTTGCTTTGTTGAAAGTTGACTAAAATAGCCATTCTTATAAATACTGCTTAGCTCCATAAAAGTATAGCGTAATTTATAGCCTATAGACTGACCAGACATAAGTCTGGTCAGGAAATATGTATTCAAAATTTTAACAGCATCTATCTGGTAGTACGCGTGATACTTTATCATACATTCAGACAAACAGACAAAAAAAGAACATATTTTCGGCATTAGAATTCTTTCCAAACCTCGTAGCCTACGAGGTCTTAAATCGTAGCGAAGTCAAATAAACACAAGACTAAACATAGGACTTGTTTGAATGTTAACAGATTTACAAAACACACAGAGTAGATTTTTGATTGATTTAGATATTATTCTCGATTCAAGAAATACCTATCTCAGTCAATGATTTCCGTTCTTTCTTTCAGCAAACGTCTTCTTGGACCGACATCCTCCCGAGTTCTGAAACCATTTTGTAAAGACAAAAATTTAACATTGTATTAAAAATCTAGTTTTTACCTAATTAGTGGGAACTAGCTGTCATGTAAGCACGTATATTACAGCGTTGGCTAATGTAGCGAAAACCACAATTAGTCGGGAATGATTCATTGTTTCACCACTAAATAACAGCTGTTTATGTACCATGTAACTGATGTAACGACACCCAGTAGTGAGTGATGCTTTGGTAACGAGCAGCGAGGTCGACACCGACGCCTAAGCGGTGATATTTGGTGGTGTTTTTACCCAGCCCCATTGCCTCGTGGGTCTAGTGGCCACAAGCACTACTGCTGAGCGTGAGGTGTTGAGGTTGATTTCTAGGTTGGGCAATGAAAGAAAGAAATAAGAAAGAAAAGAAAGAAAAATTGTTTATTCTGCACAAACAAGACACACTTTACAAAAATAAAATAAAATATAACAAAATACACACTCTAGTTACTCTAATACAAAGTAGCCAATTACAATCATATTTCAAGACGGTGATGTAAAAATTATCCAGAAATAAAAATAAGAAAAATAAATTGCTAAAAGCCTAGTATTCAAAACCTTAAAAGTTTGACAATGTTGTGATTGCTTGATGTCAGTGTCAGCCGTCAGGGCGTGTCAAGTCAGGCCAAAGACAATTACACATTACGAGTTGCGATCATAGATTATACACATAGGTTGCGATTTCGGTATTTGTAAATAACAACAAACAAACAAAACAAAATGCCGATTGCCGAGCGGAATGTGTTATTGTGTTTTTCCATCTGGAATTTCTCAGTAGCAGCCCGGAGCCTGGATTTGTGCTCGGATGATGGCAATAGGCTCGCCCCTTATTACATAGGACTAAACATAACTGGCGAAATGTGGGTATACTTACCTACTATATGTAAAGGTAGAGGTACACCTCTGTCTAACCCTTCGGGGAATACAGCCTTTGTTGAGTCAACTTTCAGACAAGCTTATTCACAGGCTCCGCCCGCGTTTATCGCGTTTGCTTTCCACTGGATTTCCCAAAGCTTCTATTACTGAAAATGGAAACAGTCAAAGTCACAGTCAACGCGCCGTTGACGCGCGTTTGTAGCGGTACAGACGCGATACGCACGCCAGTCAGACACAGCCTTCTGTAGGATAAAAGCGCGCTGTCGACGCAAGTTTCTAAAACACGCGTCAACGGCGCGCTTAAAAAACGTGGTGTGCACAGGGCCTAAAGGTTATATGAGTGAACAAGTTTTTAATTAAAGTTAAACAATCGAAAATAAGTGATGTCTAAGTAGAGTTTAGGCTCTTACTTTAATTTCATAAATTCCGTGTAAAAGTAGCGGAAACACATTCATAAAATAACAATAAATAAATTAATTGGTATAAGTACTAACAATGAATAAATACAAAAAAGAAAGAGGAGTAGAAGGAGGAGGAGAAGGAAGAGGAGGAGGAGGAGGAGGAAGACGAAGAAGAGGAAGTGGAGGGCGTTCCTGTCGGAGATGTAACCGCCATGGTTTGGACCTAGCCACCGACACCGGCGGACCACTATTTTTTATACCTATATTTATTAATGTTTTTTATATACGACAATTGCGACATTTCTCCTGGCCTACTAATGGTTAATGAACTGTTTTATGTTAGTTAGTTAAGCTGTTTCTAAATTGTACCCCGAGTGTAAGTTTGCAAGTGAGCAAACGTAACTAACGCGTGTGCGTTAAGATTTTTATTCTCACTCATATACTCTTAGCATTATGATCCATCGGTAAAATTTTAAAGCCAACGAAATAGTTACGTTTACTCTCTTGCAAACTTACACTTGGGGTACTGATGTACCTATTGATGATGTAGTTCCTATATGCATGGTAAAAATAAGTTCTGTATTTTTTTTGTACGCTTTAACTGACAAAACATGTAGCTCCTTATTATTTATTTTTAATTCCATCCACAATGCACATGTATTGTACTTACTCATGTTTTATAAAAATAAAAATATCTTTATCTTTTATATTAAGCAATATTTGAAAGATGTATCTTTTAATAAGGAAGAAAATTAATAAACGGAATACAATATTAACAATAATTTTAATTGCAGAATGACGAGGGACTTATTTAATAAGTAAGTACCTACATATTATAGCTCTTGCATTCGGAATACTGTTCGGTGTAATAAAGGATTATAATTAAAAATAAGACTATGAATAAAGCCTGCCTCGTTATACATATTTCACCTCAGACGGAGTATATGCAATCAGTCATGAAATGAGTTTTCAAACATGAAGTTAAACAATATGTAAGTACCTACGCACAGCCTTTCTCTCTGCGCGGATGTAAAGATTTTAATCTCAACAAGATCATAATTATCTGGTACCAATCAATAAGTCTTTTTCAATCTTATTAACAGTTTGTTGATTTTGTTTTTCTTTAAAATTGGCAACTCATCTAATAGTCATATTGTGATGATTAGAGTAGACTGCCTATTTTTTTCATGGATGTCTTTTAATAGGTAAAATAAAGGCAACAGAGCTTGCGTTATTTTGTGATGCATAAATAATCAAATCGCTTTCCAAGAGTTTTAATTGCAGTATTTCACCAAAAAAATACAATAGGTATATAGTTAAGGGTGCTATCTCAAAAAAAATACGTTTTTCGTTAATTTCACGGTGTTAATAAATGAAACATTAAGTCTGTGTAACTATAAAAGTACAGTTTTCGTGGTGATAAACCATTCGTGTCAGTCTCAGCACCCGTTAATAGTTTCATCACTTTTGCGCACTCGAAAATATATATTATTTCGCCGTTGATTTATGCCGTTATTTTACTTTTTAATACACAATTTTTTTTTTCTAGCAAGGTAACATAGTTAATTTAGTTATTAAATAGTTTTTGTTTGAATTTGGATTATATATTCGTAGAAAAAATAAATTTTCGGACGAAAAATGGAGGTATTCCTCGAAGCGCCACCGTTTTGAGGCGCACCTAATGAGGCGCACCTTTATTATTCCTCAGAGCGCACCTTTTAGTAGCGCTCCCGATAACAATTAAAAATATTCGAGGAAAAAAAGTTAATATTTTTAATTGTTATCGGGAGCGCTACTAAAAGGTGCGCTCTCGATTGAAAACGGTGGCGCTTCGAGGAATACCTCGAAAAATGATCAGTAACTCTCTGTTTTACAGAATTGTTTTTGGTTTATTACTTTATGAAATATAATAAATTGATTAAAGCGCTCCCAAGTATAAGATACAGTAGTACGGTCAGCATCAAAAGTCGATGACCACATTCAAATTTTCAAAATCACTGTACATTATATATTATTATATTATTATTTATATTATTGATTTTGAAAATCTAAATGTGTCATCAACTTTTGATGCTGACCGTACCATGGACATTTTTATAAATTTTTAAATTACGTTATCTTCGGTGTAAGAAAGCATCAAAACATACCCAAAAGTAAAATTTTATGAAACATCCTTTGCAGAGACAAGGTTTTTACTGATTTATGTAAACAAATTGAAATATTTATTTAAAGCGCTCCCAAGATAAATAATCAAACTTGCTCGGGGCTATTTTTTTAAAATTTTATAGCTATATCTAAACCATAATCACACATCAAAACTCGAGTAAAACCTCAAATTCATGAAAAATTGTGATAGCCCTCTTAACTATTTCACGAAGTCCTGTCTTGTTGCCGTTATGAAATTGCAATTACTAACAAGATTACTAGACTATTAACGAGAATATTAACTAAATGTAATACTCAAATATAACACATAAAAAACTACCTACTATTTAAAAATCACAGACAGTTAAAGAACACTGTCTTATGAATAAAAATACAAATCAACGTAGTAGTTGCATAAATCAACTGTTAGCGGAGCTCGTGCACTTAATTTAGGTAATATTAGAGTAAAAAATATTTAGTTTTAGTGTTAGTGAATAAGTGTGGTGCGTAAGTGTAAATACATTGAATAATATTGGTATAAGATTTTAAGTCATAAAATAAAACTAAAAGCTTTACTCCGTGACTTGTACTAATAATGAAATTGGGCAGTGGGTCCCGTCGACCTATTCAAAATGCGATTGGCTTGAGTGATTCCGCGGGACCATTTCGAGTGGGTCCAGTAGACCAAAGAGTCCCTAATTCAATTTGTCATCTTTTTGCATCTGCGAATAGAATAGATAGGTATCGAATCATTGTAGGTTTTATGCGAATCAACCAATCAATAACCATTGTAGGTTTATATGAATCAATCAAACAATCATTTACCTACTACGGAATATCTATTTCAGTCCTCAATTTTATGATTAAAATTACCTAGTAGAGTTGTTTTCTAAGAATCGAACTTGCAATGACAGATATCCGGATAATATAATTAATTTAATTACCTGTAGCTACTGTTTCCTGTTTCTTCGCAAAAAAAGTAAAAAAATCCGCTCCGGTTACTAACCCATAACTTTTACTACCAAACTTCCATACCAGCATGACGATAACAGACTATGATTCTTTAAACTTAACTGTACAGGAAACATACATGTCTGGTTTACTTCAGCGGTTTATTTTTTACGGTCAACTTTGGAAAGCAATGTATTTGGTACAAATATGTTTTTGTCGATAAAACTTGAAGTCGTATCTAACCTTGTCTGCATTTTCCACTTGCATAGTTCACGCTTCCGCTCAAAAGTGACATATTATTTATAATACTCTTTTTTGCTCTTATTTGTCTTTCAATTTCATGGAATCTGGTCTGTTTTATTACTGGCCATTTACTTACACATTATTTTTATTCGATTCTGCGTTTACGTTTATTGTTCGATCGATTTTTAAATACCAAAAACGATGATTCGTTTTTCATTCATATTTGGAATGGTTTCCTCCAAGATGTTTACAGTTTTAAATATACATTAAATAAATAAATAATCCTCAAATGTAAGTTATTAAGGCTTTAGCATTAATATAAGTAATTGAATAAGTACTTCCTCACCCCATAAGTGGTTGGAACAAACGAAGAGAAATGGTTAACTTAAAAAACCCAATCTCGTCAGACTTTATTATTGTTTGTTTAACGCGACTTCGACCTCGTGATGACATCATGAATAAGGGTTCCATTTGAGTTCGAGACTTAAAACAGTAACAAGCATAAAGGGGATGCGCTAAGGTAGCTCGCGAAATTGCAAATTTCAAAAAATTTAAGAAAATTTTAATTTCGTCGGCTACCCTGACGCTTTCGCCATATGTAAACAAAACCGTTAAATATTAAAATATTGACTTTATACTTTCATACTAACCTTCTAGTTGAGACAGGAAGTAATGTAACATACACAAGTCACATAGTTCTATGAATTAAGACAGTTGATACGATCCATAAGGAATATATAGGTAAATGTCAAGGATATGTCAAGAACGTAATGTGTATCAACTCTCGCGCAGGTTCGTGATCCGTATCTATTTGTTGTTAACCTTAAGCGTGGTGCACACGATAGGTACTAAATCGTAGGAGTTACGCGTTTTTTTACGTAACTGCGTGCGTCGGCATCGATCACAGATTTAGGCCCGTATTACAAAACGTCACTCAATAAGTACTCAAGCATTACATAAAACTAGATTCAAGCCATTTGATTGGTTGAAACTAGTTTTAAGTAATGCTTGCGTATTGAGTGACGTTCTGTAATACGGACCTTAGAGTAGGCTAGATACCACAAGCCGTCAGACCAAGCATGCTCGGAAGTTTGTGCTGTGCACAAACTTCGGGCATTATTGCGACTTCCTATTGCATGTCAAATTAATAAATGTTAACGCACGTGCACTCCTGACGAAGTCTATTAGCTCACAGATGCGCTTAGCGATCGAAATGATTCTGTTTACGTTGAGCACATCACTAAATGGCTGGGGTGACGTCATCGTAGGTATAAAAAAGATGACACGCTTGGTTTTCTTAATAGCTAATGAACACGCGGTATGCTCTAAATCTGTGGCATCGATAGTGGAAAACCAGACCGGACCTAAGGTTTACAAGTCGTTGAAAAGAACGATTTTGTTCGATTGATATTTCTTTTTGCTAAAAGCAATAAAAAATTGCTTCCTATATTACTGAACAGCTGCATTCTACTATGACAAGAATTAAATACCATTGCTAAGTAGGAAATCAAAAATATTGTGACAAGCAAGGTTCTCTCATCTTATGAAATCAAAATTGAGTTTTTGCATGACAATTACAACTATTATGATGTTGTAATTATTTTGGTTCTATTGTAATAACTTTATTCGTAAACCTATGTTTGAATGTAATATTTCTACTATTCTGTATGGGAAACCAATCTTTTACGGACGGCCTGGCCTTTGGAAATTCCTTAATTGTAATGAAGCATGGCGAATCTTACTTGTCCTACCATTTATCAATTCGGATGGTTTTCAATGTAATTGTACTTGATTTTTGCACGGATATTATGGACTACTCATTAACAGACTTGCAAAGTATGATCCTGTGTGAACAGGCACTGATTTAACTTATGCGCGATGAACCCTAGGCACTCGCGCACGCAACTTTAATCTAGTTAATTCATTGTGTCTAATTAGTCAATATTTTTTTAATATAATAGGGCATTGATGTTTTAAATAGGAAGATAGGCCACTCTCTAACATCACGTAAATATTAAGACTGAGATATATGCCAGTGACCTTGAGTGGTTAGCTTGCGTGTTCTGTACTGAGCTCATGTAACGCGTCGTACGTTCAGCCAGTAATAGGACTCGCCCATCAAGGAGCGCTGTCCCCAATTTGACGCATTATTAATTTATTATACACAAAACAAAAGGTATTTTAATAAAACGCGTGTACTAAAAGATCAATAATTCAATTATCTTCAAATTGGTGAAGGTTTCAGAAAAATACGCTTGGTAGATATTGCGCCATTTTCAGTTTTTTATCCGCGTTAGACATAACTTTACAAATTAATTTCACAATGTAATATAAACATAATCTAAAATATTCACATATTAAATTATTGATAAAATGCTCTAATTTGATATATATTTTTCCCAAATCATTAACACTACTCGTTTAGACGTGATCTACGCCTTAAATGGACCTGATGTCGTGCGTTATGTGCTCGACAACCGAAATAGAGAGACATGTTACGAGGGCTATAGTGAGAACGAGATAGCAATAATTGTCACTGTTACGTACCCATAACAACTCTGAAACAAACTACGATTCGGGTATTCCCCGCAAACCGAGAGTAATTTAGGTCGATTGTGTTCTTTCCCCTAATTTATTCGGTCCACGTCGAGGAGCGCGTATTATATTTTCCTATTTAATACATCAATGCAATAGGGCCTTAAATGAAGCTGTTTAAATAAACTATTATTTTTCTTGATAAAACGCCTAGATCTAGTGGTTTCGTGTCCGTGTGTGCTCAGCTTTACACCGTTCAGCGGTCGGCTAATGCGTCACTATCACAGGCCATGACAGATCGCATTATTACTGAAACTTAATGCTGAAGTTGGAATGTCCCGCGCGCCGAATTTATGATTATTACGTTTAAGCTAAACACCGCACATTACTCTTGTCAGGGCGTTATTGAAACGTTACCAAAACGTTAGTTAATCAATATTTATAAGAGAGTGTCGGGTCGCCGGTTCACGGTACAGTTTTGACAGTAAGTTGACATGGCTTGAGGGTCATATTCCATGTCTTGGAATGGAGGCGTGAATATTTTAAAAGCAATTGCTTTGGATTCGAGTCAAGTTAAGATTTCAATCCAGTAGAACCGCTCTGATACAGGATTATCCTAGTTTGGGTGGCAGGTAACCTATTCTTATTGGACTTTCGACCTCACTACATAACTTTTGTATCCAATGTTCGTGTAATTCTACAAGATTTTACTATTCTGTATACTTAAGGCTCGTACAGACTGGTGCAATATCGCGGGCGTGACGCGACACTTGTAGCACAATTTCTATGTCGCTGGCTGTCTCGCCCGCGATAGCGCGTGAGTCTATAATAGCCTTTAATCCTGTAGAACCGCTCTTGAAAATCCTGTAAAAAAAGCACTAATTTCCAACATGAACAGTTACATCAAACCGGAACAACCTATCTGTCAAGCTTCATGTTAATCATACCCATTCCTCACATCTTCTCATCAGGAAGTCAATACTCCCCTCAGTTGTGGGTTTTATCAACAGAAAATTGACGAACAATTTCCGGCTATGTATTTACGTTCAACAGCCTATAAATCTCCCTGTCAATTGAGATGTTGATGACATTTAACAAGTGTTTCACAAATTGACAGGATGCTCATTACGTACTTACACCGAGATAAAGGCGGTTGTGAAATGTGGCTAGCCCTGTACCGATATTATTGATGTTATTCACAACGCGATCGTGACCTAACTTGAAGACCTCAGTCATCAGCGGGATTGTTCCATGTTTCTGCTCATTAAACAATAACGTGTGGAATGTGGGACTTTGAGAGAGTATAGATCAGACAAACTGTAGAGTGTGGGTCAATCTATCACTTTTCCCGTTGACAGCGATTCGGACGAATTTTTTTATTCTTGCCCCATTATTATTACTATTTTAAAAGGCGAATCGTGGTGTACTATAAGTACACCACCTTTTTTTTTTTTTTTGGGTGGGAAATTATCAAATAACTTCTCCCGCTCTGGGCGGAGCGGTTGGGCGTGTCAGACTTTTACTGACTAAAACCCACCGTGTTCCTTCAAATGCCTGTGGCACGCCACGATATCCCTTTCGGACAGGCTCGTAACCCTGCTTAACCCTTCGGGGATGGCAGGTGTAATGTTATGTTTATGTTTTAAAACAGTTAGCAATTATGTAAATATTATCTTAACAATTTGAATTTAAACCTCGGTTGAAGGCACGGATGAATTAACAACCAATAGACCCCCGTCACACCACCGCCAACTCTAGCAAAAATCAAAACAACGAACCAAACAGAAAATCCAACAAACACCCTCCCCAATATGGCTGGTCACCACGATTCGGCGGCGGCGATCTTTCGCGTCCGGCCCTGGTTCAGGCCATGGTTCGGAGCGAGAGTGCATGGGAGGCCGTCACCTCCTTTTGTGTTCCACGCACGCCTCAAAGAGACATCAGCACCAATTGACGGGGTCCGAAAGGGCCAATGCCTGCCAGGGTTACGAGTCTGTCCGAAAAGGATATCGTGGCCCTGGCACACAGGCATTTGAAGGAACACGGTGGGTTTTAGTCAGTAAAAGTCCGACACTCCCTCCCGATCCGCCCAGAGCGGACCCTCCAAAAAACAAAAACGAAAACAAGACATACATTGCAACTTTTAATGTCAGATCCCTGGCAAAACTAGAATTACAGAACTAGAATATGCGCTATCAACAATCAATTGGGACATCCTAGGCATTTGTGAGCTGGAGGAGGCTTCTACCGCTATAGATAGCGGTCCTTATACACCTTAGTTTTAAAGACTATTATTTTAGTAGTTAGTATAAATTTGTTTATTTACTAGGTCAAATAAGGTCATAGTGTTAGAAAATAAGGAAAAGTGTGTCAGGAAAAATAAAGCTATTCTATTTTTTTTCTATTCTATCTAACGACTTTTAGAGCGCTAACACACTGGGACGCCATGGGAACGTCGCCAGGTGGCGCTGCCAACCAAATGTATACAGCTCTGTGGTGGGTGTCTCACCTGGCGTCCGCTTGGATACGCAGCCAACCATACATTTTGTTGGCGACGCATCCTGGCTGTGCCGCCATGGCGTCCCGATGTTAGCGCTCAAAATGTCAGCTGCTGAAGAGCTGGAGATAGGCCTACAGAAACTAAGAGCAAGGTCTAGGATAAACTTTGGACAAATGTGTAAAACAAAGTCAGGTTTACTCTTATTGACAGATAAAATCTATGTAGAACAAGTTGCGGTTGCTAGCAAGTTAGTGTTTAACAGCATAGCATCATACAGAACCTCAAATACACTTGTCACACCAGGATAGGTGTGTTTGTTGCCTATAAGCCGCATCTTTCCCTTAAAGACCGATGTTATCTTGTATGCTCATAAAAATCGCTCGTCCTTAATGTAATATTAAGACACAGCCCCTATAGTCGCCGCAGGAGACACCCCGGGCGTCGGGAGTCGCAAGCCGGTTTCCGGCCACCGTAGGCGTGGACGGTGAGCGATGGGTAGCTCGCCGTCCGATAAGGACTAGGCCCGGGTCGACGGCGCGTTGTGTTCTACGCGCGCCTCAGAGAGATGTCAGCACGAATTGACGGGGTCCATTAGGGCCAATGCCTGCCAGGGAAGAAACACGGATGGGTTTTAGTCAGTAAAAGTCTGACACCGCTCCGCCCAGAGCGGGTGAAGTTATTTGATAACTTCCCAACCGAAAAAAAAAAGAAAGCCTTTCAAGATAAATTCAAAAGCATTATCCTAGTTTGGGGGACAGGGCACTCATTCTTATTGGACTTTCGACCTCACTACCTACCATTTGTATCCAATCTTCGTTGTTTTTACTATTCTGAATACTTACTGTTAAAGTTTATGTTTTTGTGAATAAAAAAAATATTATTATCAGGAGTATTTTTTTTTCTCAGCTTTTAGGCTGGTTTTTAGCTACATTTACGGGCCAAAACCAAGTATATGCAGCGTGTGGTTAAGTTTATGGAGACAGTGTACTTTCGTCTAACTGTATTTTCCTTATGATTCTGCATTCTGATGGCTGCTTTCTGCATGATGTAAAAGGATTCTTCTAGATCTATTAATTTCAGGCTACGGAGGAGATGGTACGATGGTATGGGAATAACACCTGTTATTATTATCTCCTTTATTTCATTAAGAACATATCAATTATGATATTAATATTTACATTTAAAAATATAAAAAAATTGTAGCCCACCGGTATCGCGAACAAGATCCAAGCTACCGGAAGTCAGGGCTCCAGAGAGAGGAACCTCCTAACAATGCGAGCCGTATCCAGAAGTACCGCTCTCTGAATCAAGCCCTTAATCCAGCTGCCCAACGAGAGCCTCCTTAGGTGTTGGTCGAGGCTTGGGAATTAAGCCATTGGCCGATACAACTATCGGCACAATGATCGCCGAGTCCACATCCCACATGTCGACAACCTCACGAGTCAAATCAAGATACTTGATTTGTTTATCTTTCTCGGCTTTCAAGACGTTCCCGTCATGAGGGACTGTTATGTCAATAATCATTATTATTATTATTAATTTATTATTATCTACTAAAAAACATACGTCCATGCTCACGACTAAATTACCACTTGCCTCTGTTCATACTCTAAGCTTACAAATAATATACCTATCATAAGCCATATCGGGTAAAAGCCAATCTAATAATCTTTCGCCAAGCGCGAGTGGCACGTGACCGGTACCAAGGGCGCCAGGTCAACTCGCTCTAGGGTTGCCCAATGGCCTGAATTGAAAGTTCTAAGTATGACAGCCTTAACTATAACATATAGTTGCTGTTTTCGCTTATATTTCATAAACATCAAGGGCGATTTAGAGGTCGAATTAAAATTCAAAAGATACATCGTAAGTCTGAGTCTAGGGCCAATGCCTGCCAGGGTTACGAGTCTGTCCGAAAGGGATATCGTGGCCCTGGCACACAGGCATTTGAAGGAACACGGGTGGGTTTTAGTCAGTAAAAGTCTGACAGACTGACTTCCGAATTCTCCCGCTCCGCCCAGAGCGAGAGAAGTTATTTGATAATTTCCCAACCAAAAAAAAAGGTTCCGTGTGGTGCCAGACGTAAAGAATAGCACCATCCTATTTCTTTCCGTAGGTGTCGTAAATGTCGTATCTAAGGGACTTACTAGGGAATAGGCAGAAGCGTTTTCTATGCATTTTAACGCCATACTGCGATCGCCAACCCGCCTGCCAAGCGTGGCGATTATGGCAACCCCCTCCTCTATTGGGGGAGGCCTATGTCCTGCAGTGGAGGTCTTTCGGCTGGAAATGATGATGATGATCGTAAGTCTAATGCTATCGTTAAATATTTTTTATTGGTTTTTGCAGGCCCTTTGATAAACCAGTAGGAGATCACGCAAAAATAGCTGCAGTAATCTGAAAAATCAACACTTCTATTAATTCAAAAGTACTTTCTGTGTTTATCTTGGAAATTACTGACATGGGTGAAGGAAAACGTCGTGAAGAAACCTGGGGTCTACTTTGAAGATAAATTCGTTCCCTGACTACGGCGAACTTTGGCAGATGAAGGAAAAAAAAAAACGACAGTCAAAGAGATATTAGGTAAGTTAAAGTTGTAACAAGTCTACTATATACTATTAAAAAATAAAAGGGAAAGTAAACTAGTTAACTATATAATTAAGAAGAATTTTAAAAAATAATTTAAAAAGTTAAGGGAGGTTATAAAAAGATGGTATGAAACGGTGTCCAGGTTCAATACGTCAGGCCTCGTCAGCTCTGAAGCATCCAGATCCGCTTCCAGTTATTTCGATAGGTTCAACAGGCAGTGTAGAAGTCGCCAGGCCTCGTTAGCTTAGAGGCCTGAAGATCCGCTTCCCAGTATCACTGCCAGTCCAGTGCAGGTCTCTGAAGTAGTGGAGTAGTCCTCTTGGCAAGTATGTAGTTCCGTGAAGACTGAGTATGTTGCGAGACTTTTGTAGAGATGATTCCTTCAGCGTTACCAGATCAGATCTGTCGGGAATGTGTCAGAAATCCCTTTTATATCCGAGTCTCGGGTGATTTTTCCACATCATCTGTTTTTTCTGTTCTTTACAGAATTTAATTTCAAATTCAGTGTTCGAAAAGGCCAGACATTTTCGTACCACATATTCGTACCAAAAACCTCTTTGATGAATTTTGAGAGCGTTTCAATTATTATAATAAATGTAAGTTAGGATACAAATATTATACAGCAAACAATTATAATTATCTATAAAATACAATATTTGAGCTAAACATATTGATAAAAATAATTTAAATTATATAAATCAAAAGTAACCTTCATGGACTAAGCCAGTAAGAAAACTATGAGAGAAAATTAGAAGAAAAAGTAATGACAGCTTGACAGCCTGACGTAAGTGTCATAACATTGAAAAATATGAAAATTAAAGAAAATTAATCGTTTTAGAACGATTCGCAAAATAATAATGTAAAACCAATATTAATGAATGCAAAGTGTAAGTATATGATGTATGATGTAGTGTCTGTAGTATGTAGAACATGATGTAGATACTATAAAGTCAAAAATGTGACTTGAAGTTAGGTAAGGACTCAAAGTCAAAAACGGAAACTTTGGAGCTCAAGAAACGGGCGAACATTCAGCCGATACTTGGATTATCACTTCGGAGTAGACTCCCTGTGCTTATCTATAGTTACAATATGTCTGTAATCGCCATCCCAGCTTGGGCAAGCGCGGTGATCAATGGTCGTTCCTTCTCTCTAGGAGAAGAGGCCTTTGTTCTGCAGTAGGACAATAATAGGCTCATATTGTATTACCTATCAACCCTATTACTAAAGAATCCAGTATCCGATAGACATACGGAAAGTTTTCCTTGCACTCTATTGTATTGGTGACATACGCGCCTAGAGACAAGCAAGTAGTCTGTCTGATTGTTTTTGGCTCCCCCCCAGCGCCCTGCAGCTACCGGGCGGGTGCGCCGGCGCAGCGTCATGCAATGACAAGGACGACGGCCACCGTCACTGTACACGCGGGGACTCAGTGCTCTCCACAGAATAGTTAGTGCACAAAGCACGCATATTTCTCTATCTGATTTTCACTAGTCATAATGTGAGGAAACAAGCAACTGTTGTTGGACTACTAGGGCGTGTTGACTTCGTTGCATTTCTTATTCTTTGTATCGATGATTCTACATGTAAGTTTCGATCAGAACTTAGCCACGTCGACAGTGTTAGCATTTAGCCTCGCAAAGACAACGATGAGTGTTATGGCAAAATTAAATGGATCTATTTAGATCGTATCCAGTCCAGTCAATCCAGCCAGTAATATCTGTGAGGATGTTGTCTTTTTAATTTTTGGTAACGTCCCTCTGCTCCCGCATTATCACTCCATTTTGTTACTACTCTATGTGTTTCTTCAACAAAACCTATTTGATCGAGAATGGGTGCCTTCTGACATAAATATAATAATTAAATCCTGTGCCTAACGTTAAAATTGCCGTAGAACGCACTGGTATATTTTATGTTGCTATCTGTCTATCTCTGACCTCGGCCGCACCAAATTCTTGGATATTATATATTACTTTATAAATTTTCTGCAGCCTTAGAATATTTGTTGCGGCATTATGTCAAATGATGTTGATTTAGTTTAGAGTCGGGTACACGCCTGGGAAATAAATAGAGTACCATATGTAAATTTGAAACTTAGAAGCGTGGTATTTTGTAGATCGCTGAGATCATTTACATGGACGCAGAGCCATCTAATACTGAATTACTGAAACAGAAGTTAATTCTGGTATTCTGGTAGTGGTGATATATGTTAACAAAATATCATAACGATAGAGGCTGTTTACAAATATATGAATTTAATATCGTTTCATTCTAAGTCTATTTTAAAAATGTTGAAAATACTTAAAAGATGTTTCGCAAAATATTTGTAAAACTGCTCCAATTTAGAAACGTAATTCGCAACATTTGAGCTATTTGAGCTAGAATGTGTATTTTTATACCGATTGATCGTGTTAATTAATACTTAGCGAAAACTATATGTGTTGTATTTAATTGCAATAGCACTATCTTGTGTAATACATAATAAAATGCTTTAGGTGAATTTTTGAAGAGTGTGCGAGTGTTTTTGAAGAGGTTAAGATAGATATCCTTGGAGTTTCTTGCCTGTTCTTCTCCATAGAGAGCTACGTTATGGAATGGGCAAATAGCTTCAACTTTCTGACTAACTGACCGACTCTTTGACAATTCAAAAGTGCCTGTAATAGGTTTAATTGAAATAAATGTTTTGAGTTTAAGTTTGATATTTTTAATGAGTTAAGTAATTAATTAAAAAATGCAGCGATGCGGCCGAGTACTTCAACGCTTAAGTGTCCTATTTTCTTTTGTATGTTTTTGTTTATCTCGTTAGTACCAAATGTAAATCGTAATTAAGTTTATATTTAAATTCAATAAATAAATGTATTTAAAAATTGCATTCGATATTTATTTTGCGGTACAATTAATGTGCATGTAATCAAATTGTCTTTGTTCCTTAGATATATTATTTCGGTAAACAAATCACGAACAGTTTTCATTCAGTTTTTGTTATTTTAGCTTTGAACTTGCAAGCAAAACAAACCTTCGTTCACGAGAACAGACTGCATTCCAATTTCCAAGAGTGATCAACGGTCGCTTTTCAAAAGAAGTTATACATAATCTATTTATGTAAATGTCACGAAGATGGAGTGATCTGTTATTGCTATATCGTGAACTCGTGCCGGGGAATAGGCGTATGTATAATGAGGTCAGATACAGAGTAAGTAAAATACCTACCATTCTACGACGCATTTTACCTACTGTACTTTATTTTACACTAAATAAAACATAAAAACATATTTAAAACTAGCGTAGAACGATCAGGGGTTCTACTCCGAAGGGATAATCCGATGTATCGGCCGAATGTTCGGCCGTTTCTTGACTTCCAAAGTTTTCTTTTTTGACTTTGAGTCCTTGCCCGACTTCAAGTCACATTTTTGACTTTGACTTATCTCTTTGACTATCGTTTTTTTTTCTTTCGCCTTTGACCGGCAAAAGGCATAGTTAGCCGTAGTCAGGAAACGGCCGACCATTCGGCCGAAACTTTTGATTTTTCTTCTTTGGCCTTTGTGTAGACCTTGTTACATCTTTAGAAAACATTGCATATTTATCTCAAAGCTCAAGTTATCAATGTAGTTGTTTTTATAATTTCCAAAATAGTCCATTGGTATACAACATTTTACCTTTTTTTTGGTGTTCTGGAGACCGCGAATCGGCAAAGTTAAGGTAGGTACGCCCTCAGGCTAGGTGGAGCGACGATCTTCGCAGGGTGGCTGGTGGCAGCTGGATGAGAGTTGCCGAGAATCGAGCTGAATGGCTTGCAATTGGAGAGGCCTATGTCCAGCAGTGGACTGCTATAGGCTGATGATGATGATGATGATGATACAACCTTTCTCGAATTGTAGGACTATTTTAATAAAAAATTACAGAGGTACATTTTAATAGAGTAGAATTTGATAAAATAGTCCTCCAGACTGAATTTCAATCATGGCGCCCAATCTCAGCGGAGACCAGCCTTCGGCGCGGGAGATATTATAGTGCTCAAGCAATGACTATATATCCTCTTGACTGCTCATTCGGGCGACTCAGGCTCAAGGCTTCTACATACCGGGGCGACTTGTCGCGCGACGCGACGCGTCACAAAGGCACCGCTAGTCCCGCGACAGGCGGGGCCTTTGTGCCGTGTCGCGCTGGTATGTAGAAGCCTTCACGACACATAATTATATTAAATTGCACATATTATATTAAATGAAAAAATGAGTGGCTATTTTAGTTTTGACCAGTTATTGGATCTCTGCACACGCGATTATTTTGATACCTTTTAAAACATTTTCTGCATAAATACAAACAATTATGGGTTCCTGTTCAATTAAATGGTGTAGGAAATCATCCAGAACATCCAGCTATAAAAAAGATGGCATAACTTTTCATCGGTTAGTAAAATATATTTATGATTTAATAATAATAGGAATAATTGCAGGGCTCAAGCTAAACTGGTTGGTTACGTAAAATTGCACAAAAATTATTTTTGCATTTGATAGCCCTAATCTTGCGGAAAGTTAAAGGCTATCTAACATCACGCTACGACCCTTAGGAGCCGAGCAAAAAGTTATTTTAAGCTTGCGTTGCTAAGTGACAACGAAGTAATAGCGCGGGCGGGCGATGCAATAACGCGTTGATGTCTTTTTGAAAAGTCCCTTTCTCTCACTAGGGTATTGTCAATACATCTGTCCCTTTCTATCTGTACGAATGCTGCAGTGTTGTGACAACTTCAAAACGAATCGCTAAGGACAATTCAAATGATCGATATTTCCTAATGGTAAAAAAGTAATATTACTTAATGTTTACATTTTAGATTTCCAAATATTCCGGAACTGAAAGAAAAGTGGATTTAGGCAGTTCACAGGGAAAATTGTTTTTCAAAAAAATATAGCGTTGTTTGTTCAAGGCATTTCACAACTGATTGCTTTGAAACTATAAAGAACCGACGCCGTTTATTTAGTTCAGCAACAGTTTCATATTTTTCGTTTTTAGTAAAAAAAAATGCAGGATGAATACCCGTCGATTTTATCGATATCGCAAAATATAGTTGCAAAACTGACTTGTGCATCACTATGTTTGGAACATTCGTCCTGACATTGTTGCATCAGCCAATCACAACCGCTGTATTTGAATACCCGTCGATTTTATCGATATCGCAAAATATAGTTGCAAAACTGACTTGTGCATCACTATGTTTGGAACATTCGTCCTGACATTGTTGCATCAGCCAATCACAACCGCTGTATTTTCTTCGTCTACCGGCCCGCAGTGGTAAGTCGTGCCCCTAGACGAAATCGGTCTATCAGCTCTCAAGTGGTTTAATTCTCTTTGTGCTCAAGTGTGTGCGCGGCAAATGTGCACTCTGTCTTACACTCACTCTGTCACTCTCATAGTCCGATGGGACGGCAATCCGACGCGACTGGAGAGAGATCAGGCGCAGGGCCAACGTCTTAAGACCCAGATATATGCCAGTGACCTTGAGTGGTTAGCTTGCGTGTTCTGTACTGAGCTCACGCAACGCGTCGTACGTTCAGCCAGTAATAGGATTCTCCCATCAAGGAGCACTGTCACCAATTTGACGCGTTATTAATTTATTATACACAAAACAAAAGGTATTTAAAAAAAACGCGTATACTAAAAGATCAATAGTTAAATTATCCTTAAATTGGTGAAGATTCAGACAAATACGCTTGATAGATCTTGCGCCATTCTCAGTTTTTTATCCGCGTTAGACATAACTTTACTAATTAATTTCACTATGTAATATAAATATAATCTATATATATATATTAAAAAAAATGCTATAATTTAACATATATTTTTTCCAAATCATTAACACTTCTCGTTTAGACGTGATCTTTAGTATAAAATCATTAAAAGTCAGTTATCGTCGCCTTAACGTGCTTTTTTTTTGTAATATAACTGCATAGCAACAAGCCTATGTGGGCAACAGAGCATGTGTTCCCGAGCTGTAGAGAAAACTATGTCACAACCAATCTATATATATAAAGGAGAAGTCCACTCACTGACCACTCATCACGAAATCTCGGACACTACTGGGCCGTGAGATCTAAAATTTGGCACAAGCACTCTCTATGGGGTGCAGGCGCGCACTAAGAAAGAATTTTTATAAATTCGCACCTTAAGCGGTTGAAAAGTGGTGTCAAAGTTTGTATGAAAGTCCTATGTTTTTAAAGTTAGAGACATGAATGTTGGCCTGATTGTTCCTTTCGACTTCTAAGTGCTCACTAAGAAAGGATTTTACGAAATTCGGCGCTTAAGGGTGAAAATAAGGGTTTTTAATGTTTGTATGAAAAATGTACCAAATCCAGTTAAGATCCAAATTGAATCTTACGGCAACGAGTTATTGCATACTTTACATTGAACTTAGAATTCGGAGGCCGATAATGATCTAAATTGAATTTTACGACAACGCGTTAATGCATATTTTACATTGAAATAAGAATTTTTGGAAGTTTCTTGAGGTTTATATTTAGTTTTTTTTCTAGGTGGCCAGTATGTTTCAGTGCAGGCGTGATAACGTTCTAAAGTTTTTATGCCAGTTCTAGGTGGCCAGTATTTTTCAGTTCAATGCAGGCATCTGCTAAAAGATAATGAAATGAGGTTCTAATTGGTATTCAGGTAATTTGAACGATGCATTTATAGCATTATAGTCGAGAATGCCAAGGGGAAAACTTCACAATGTTAAACCTTAATCGCGGCTTGCAAGCCGATCGTATCAAAAAACGAAGTCATGTATCAATCACAGAATACAAACCTAAGCGATACAAGTTCAAGCTATAGTTACCGAAATTTCTGTTCTGCGATATTTTGTTATTACTTACTACTAATTTGCTTTGAAATATTTTTCATCATCGTTGTTTGGTTTTCGTTTTGGTTTGTTTCGCTTCCTAATTTTAAATTGGAGGATAATAAAATTGTGTTTTTACCTATTGCCAGGTTGGAATTTTGTTATTTCTATTTCTTTGCGAATTAGTTATTGTGTAGGTATTTCACACTGTGGTATTACTATAATAGTTTTTAGTATTAGTCGTTCTTACTAGAAAAAGTGTCCTTGAATACCTACGTTCGTATTTTAATTTTATTGCTTAGTATCTTTGGTTTAGGCTGGTGTTGTAAGGGTTGGAAAAAGGCGGGAGAACCAACTGACGGGGTCTGAAAGGGCCAATGCCTGCCAGGGTTATGAGCCTGTCCGAAAGGGATATCGTGGCCCTGGCACACACAGGCATTTGAAGGAACACGGGTGGGTTTTAGTCAGTAAAAGTCTGACACGCATCAAAATGACCTTCATTGAAATTTCCTGAGAATCAGATTATTTTTACTCCCTGTTGTGCGTCCCCAAAACCAGCAATAAAAATACCATCTTGAAACACCTGAAACTCAAATCGGAATAGTTCTCCCGCTGCCATGAGTTCACAGGTGGTTCCGTAGGTGCCATTACAAGACATTTCAGCGACGCATTCACGCTTTGAACCATAAGCAGCTCCTCCTGACCAATCCTGGGTGAAAGGTTGGAATATTTCCCAGTTTTTAGACACGTGGCGCACAATGCTGTCTCGAATTTGAGAAGACAATGACATGGCCACGTTACTGTTCACCAAATAGGAGAGAGTTGAAAATAAGCATGCGCCATAGCCAGGGATATTTACTATTTGGCAAAGAATTTGCATGCCACAATTGTAGCGATAAGTCCCCTCTATGAGGAGTGGTTAGAGAGGCGCCAGGGCTTCCTCACCTTCCGCCTGACGCACGTCCTCACCGGACATGGTTGTTTCGGGAGGTTCCTATTCAGAATAAAGCGGGAGGAAACGCCCGGGTGTCATCACTGTGTGGATCGCCCGGAGGACACGGTGGAGCATACGGTTGAGGTCTGCCCTGCTTGGGCGGAGCACCGCCATGTCCTCACGGAGGTAATCGGCGGCGGCGATCTCTCGCATCTGGCCCTGGTTCAGGCCATGGTTCGGAGCGAGAGTGCACGGGAGGCCGTCACCTCCTTCTGCAAAGCAGTAATGCATGCGAAGGAGGAGGCGGAACGCGTGAGGGTGAGGCAGGGTTCGCACCCTCACGCCCTTAGTCACCGCAGAAGACGCCCCGGGCGTCAGGAATCGTAGGCCGATTCCAGGCCACCGTGGGCGCGGGCTTGCGGACGGTGAGCGATGGGTAGCTCGCCGTCCGATAAGGACCAGGCCCGGGTCGACGGCGCGTTGTGTTCCACGCGCGCCTCAAAGAGATGTCAGCACCAATTGACGGGGTCCGAAAGGGCTAAGGCCTGCCAGGGTTACGAGCCTGTCCGAAAGGGATATCATGGCCCTGGCACACAGGCATTTGAAGGAACACGGGTGGGTTTTAGTCAGTAACAGTCTGACACGCCCTCCCCGCTCCGGCCAGAGCGGGAGAAGTTATTTGATAATTTACAACCCAAAAAAAAAAATGGCAGCGGCAGAACTATTCTCATTTGAGTTCCAGGTGTTTCAGGATGGTATTTTTATCGCTGGTTTTGGGGAAGCACGGCAGGGAGTCAAAGTAATCCGATTCTCAGGAAACTTTATTGAAGGTCATTTTGATGTTTTAATTCCGTTGGGTAATTTAAATAATAAAAAAACCGGCCAAGTGCGAGTCGGACTCGCCCACGAAGGGTTCCGTACCATTATCTATAAAAATGGCAAAAAAAATCACGTATGTTGTATGGGAGCCCCCCTTAAATATTTGGTTTATTTTAATATAATTATTTATTTTTAAAGTGAATATATAACTTAATATTCTGTGAATATTTCAAGCGTCTACCTGTTGCCGTTATCAATATCTAGCAAAAACGAGCAAAAAAATCACTTTTGTAGTATGGGAGCCCCCTTAAATATTTTTTTTATTCTGTTTTTTAATATTAGTTGTTATACCGGCAACAGAAATACATCATCTGTGAAAATTTCAACGGTCTAACTATCACGGTTCATGAGATACAGCCTGGTGACAGACGGACAAACGGCGGAGCCTTAGTAATAGGGTTCCCGTTTTACCCTTTGGGTACGGAACTCTAAAAATATCTTTTGACCCCTCACACCGGCAAAATTGAAGAATAGTGAGCAAACGGAATGCGAGTCATTTTTTTTAAGGATATTGCTAAACCGTTGCTTCATCTACTTATATTAATATTTTATAGTTTGTGAGGTTGTAGGGGTAATCTACTGAACCGATTTTGAAAAATCTTTTACCCATTGAAAGCCACGTTATTATTTTGTGAGTGTCATAACATAAGGCCATAATTTAATCCGAATAATGAAAAGACGGTAAAATGTTTACCGCCCAACGAAGTGGGCATGGGTCAGCTAGTGATATTATATTAAACTGATATGTATGATACACTCACAAAACAACCGAAAAAAGTGTTCCGCGCAGCGGCGGCAGCACACAATATCCACTTTTCATTCATTTTACATTTCCTACAAGTAAAAATGATAGAAAAGAGATGGCTTGATAAAATCAACAAGAAAAGTCAAGAGCGAGTCGGACTCGCGCACCGAGGGTTCCGTACGAATATATGATGTTGATGATTTCTGAAAAACTGTGCTATTTAGAGACATCGTTTTATTTTTCCTGTAATGTTTACTAAAGCTTCTAACATATAGAATAATTTCAGATTTTTATCTCTGCAAACTTTGGAGACAGTCCCGTTTGCAAAAAAGATATATTTTTTTAAATTTCTTTCTTACTTTCAAAATAGTTGGGCAAACGTCATCTAAAACTATTCTAAATTTCAAGTTGATAGCATTAATAGTTCTTGAGATATCCAGGTGTGACAGACAGACAGACAGACAGACTTAGTCTCGCCATAAGGGTTCCTTTTTACCAGTTTGGTACGGAACCCTAAAAAAGAGACAGCTAGTGTTGTCAATTGCGCGTGAATGTAAACATCACCGAATGTTGGCATCACAGACTAACAAATACGTCCCAATTAGGACGTTTTCGAGGCTTCACGATTGCGCGCTCACAACATATCTGTATAATATCATTGGTCACAACTCTCTGATCTCTGTGCCCCAAAAAATGCAGTCATTAATGACTTCTACGCTGCCACCGACGATGCCGTGGAAGTGGCGAAGTTTTGGACTAACAGCATTTTATTCGCTGCCGTGCCACCGATCCGACGGAGAAGAAGAACGAATACGTTTCCTACGGTCCTTATTGCAAGCTATTATATTAATCCTGGTATGGGCAACAGGTACATCTGCCTTGCATGGCCAGCAGGATTCCTTACAGCAGGTTCCGTAGACGAGATCAATTTTATAGTCGTTATGATTAATTACTTCATAATTAAAATTTGTTCTACATAGTTATAGGTAATCTTCGGTATTCATGGTCTTAGTTAATGGTATTAATGTCATTGCAGCTAGCCGGCAGCCAAGCCTGTAAGACGTCGACGATAAGTAATCAGTTCATAACAAATTTAAAACTAAGACTATTTGACGTAGTGTCATGGTGTGCAATTCATCATCAATTCAGCCGAAAGACGTCCACTGCTGGACATAGGCCTCCTCCAAGCACCGACACTCCGGTTCTGTGCTTCCCGTATCCAGCGGATACCTGAGGCCTTCAGAAGGTCATCGGTCCACCTTGTAGGAGGCCTTCCAACGCTACGTCTTCCGGTACGCGGTCGCCACTCCAAAACCTTTCGTCCCCATCGGCCATCAGTTCTGCGAGCAATGCCCACTGCCACTTAAGCTTGGCAATTCATCGGGCTATGTCAGTTACCTTGGTACGCCTGCAGATCTCTTCATTTCTGATTCGATCACTTAGGGAAACTCCAAGCATAGCCCTCTCCATTGCCTTTTGGGTGACTTTTAGGCTAATTCTGATAAGGCCCATTGTGAGCGACCACGTTTCTGTGCCATAGGTCATCACTGGCAATACGCACTGGTCAAAGACTTTCGTCTTGAGACACTGCGGTATGTGGGACGAGAAGATGCAATTAATTGGTAATAAATAGAGAGAAAGAAATTGATTCTGATTCTTTTGAAAATATACCTAGAGGAGCTCGTGGCTAATTAATAACAGCCGCACGAGTCGATCGGTTAGGTTACGCTTGCCAGGGTTGGTCCGTGGATAGTAACCATACCGAGACTCCTCCGTGCCTCGGAAAGCACGTTAAGCCGTTGGTCCCGGTTGTCATTCGTTGATCTTTGACAGTCGTTACGGATCGTGAGAAGTCCGAAAGTCTGACAACTAGTCTTACCAAGGGGTATCGAATACACACCAACTGGGTTGTGGAGATCAGATTTTGCAAAAAAATATATCTTTTTTGCAAAAGGGACTGAAAAATTTGAAGTGGGGCTACTAGGGCATGTGGGGTATCATATGAAAAGACGCTGTTTGCACATTCTCAAACATTTTTTTTAGGCAGCATAGTTTCCGACTTTTGATGAAAAATGTAAAAAAAAAATCCCACCCCCCCGCCTTATCTCCGAAGTTTGCATAGATAAAAATCTGAAATTTTTCTATGTGGTAGAAGTTTATGTGAAGATTATAGGAAAAATAAAACGATGTCTCTACATAGGACAGTTTTTCAGAAATCATCAACATCATATATACGTACGGAACCGTCGGTGCTCGAGTCCGACTCGCTCTTTACAGTTTTTTATAGAAGTATTTGACTTTGACATGCCAGTCAGTTTCTAACATTGACATTCTGGAGTTGATCTATATTAAATAAATCAGTTCTAATTACGTATCTAGCCTTTTCTATGTCTAGCGCTAACAAACATTATGAACCAACTCCCACCTAATCGTATAATAAGTGCTGCTCCGATAGTTTATAGCCTGATAACTACACCTTCATTAAAATTCCTTGGTCTCATACCACAGAATCTACGAACAAAGCAGCCAGCAACGGTTAGCTAGGAAATCGAACAAAAACAATTTATTAAACATGTTCTAATAATAAGAATAAAAAAGAAACAAATGATTACAGTACGGTAAATTATTTGGTACCGAGCTGGCATTGAATATGTCCCAGCGGTTAAGTGCAAGTTAATATTAAAATGCCTGCAATGATTGGTTAAATATTTCAATGTGTAGGAAAAGCAATTTAGTCTCATTTTCAGATGAATGAAGCACGTCTACTACTTTCTAAATAAATTCTCCTTCAAAAAGTTTTAAAAGAGAAATGTTTAATTTAACTCAATAAATTAGGCATCGATTTGTAACTAAATGTGTTATTGTTACACACAAAGCCTTTTCAGAATAGTTACTTAAAAGTCGAAAGAATGACGAAATTGTCGTCAGAAAAGTTATTTAGTTGAGTATGAATATGGATGGCTACGTACGAGTAGGGGATGACCAAAGAAACCATGGATGGACTGTGTGAAAGATAGAATAGAATAGAATACTCTTTATTATGTACACCATAAAAGTTACAGATATAAATGACATGACAAGAAGAAGATGACTTGGCTATAAAAGGGGGTGACTACTGCGATGACAACTGATAGAGGTGTGGGCGAAAAAATAAACCAGCCAAGTGCGAGTCGGACTCGCGCACGAAGGGTTCCGTACCATTATCTATAAAAATGGCAAAAAAATCATGTTTGTTGTATGAAATATTTGTTTTATTTTAATTTCATTATTTATTTTTAAATTGAATATATCTAAATATTCTGTGAATATTTCAAGCATCTACCTGTTACCGTTATCAATATAGAGCAAAATTGAGCAAAAATATCACGTTTGTTGTATGGAAGCCCCCTTAAATATTTATTTTATTCTGCTTTTTAGTATTTGTTGTTATAGCGGCAACAGAAATACATTATCTGTGAAAATTTCAACCATCTAACTATCACGGTTCATAAGATACAGCCTGGTGACAAACGGACAGACGGACAGACAGACAGACAGACAGTCACACAGACAGACAGACGGCGGAGCCTTAGTAATAGGGTTCCCGTTTTACCCTTTGGGTACGGAACCGTAAAAAAAAAAAAAAATGTTGCTGAAATGATGATGATGAAACCCTGCACCCTAATTGCGTAACACACTATAAATCACAATCTGAATTATTTAGAAGTAAATTGCGAATCCATTGCTTTACGTTTACGTTGTTGAGCAGACTTTTTCAAACATAATTATGAATGTTGTCCCTGAGGCATACCATAAGTTGAGGCAACAATAAAAGTTATGCCGTCTAAACAATTCCCTGAGGTATACCATAAGTTGAAGCAACAATGGTGAGGAGGTTTGCAGAGATAAAACACAGGAAATACTTAAAGCATATATAGGTGTAAAGGTACTCCGAACAAATGTAACTTAGAATCTTGTACAAAACCATAAGTCAAGTTTTAGCTAGATAGTTTTCTATCTAGCCAGTCTAAGTAAGTACATGAAGGTGATAATGAATAAATTAATAAATTCAACAAACAATAAAAAGTACGCCGTCTAAACAATTCCCTGAGGCATACCATAAGTTGAAGCAACTATAAAATTTACGCCGTCTAAACAATTCCCTGAGGCATACCATAAGTTGAAGCAACTATAAAATTTACGCCGTCTAAACAATTCCCTGAGGCATACCATAAGTTGAAGCAACTATAAAATTTACGCCGTCTTAACAATTCCCTGAGGCATACCATAAGTTGAAGCAACAATAAAAGTTACGCCGTCTAAACAGTGTTTCGACGTCGCAAGTAATTTGTTGCTTTAATTTTATCCCAGTCCCAGTACGGCTCTAATAACCCTTCCATATCCCAAGTACGTCTTTCCTACCATTATCGCGCCCCCCGGTCTACTCTTTGATATACAAAGGTCAATGGTCCATGAAACATGAGGCTCCAAGGGCTAGCGTAAATCTTTGGGTTCATTCGAGTAATCGAGTCTAGTTTAACCACATTCAAGCTTTATTGTTTATTCTTTTGGTTTAATTAAACTGTTCGTAGTTACGCAACGGTGTGATAGGCTGCCGCGTCACAACTTGAACTTGGTAGCCAGCAAAGAGTTATGGAATGTCAATTACCTTCTAAAAGACAAGTGTGAAAGGCACTCCGTTTGCCTGCTGTTTGGTTTTTATTCCGATAGAAATAAACATTGGTCACAGGAAATTAATTAAATCTGTTCCTTTTTAGTTCTTTTTATACTTAAGTATCTTTCGACATAACGTAACATTACGTCTGTAATTTAAAAACATTGTAAAAGCCAATTATTTTTAAAAGACCAACCGTGGAGTTTCTTGCCGGCTCTTCTCCATAGGAAACGACCAATTGGAACCGTGCACCTAGCTTCTGTCGTTCCATAAGTGCTCATGTAGGTTATGTGAAATAAAATATTTTGATTTTTGATTTTGATTTATTCCCTGAAAGGCAGCGGTGTGCCTTAATAGTGCACCCACATTTCGCAAGTTATGTTTAAGTCCTGTGTAATAAGGGGCGAGCCTATTGCCATCAACCGGGCACACATCCGGCTCCGGGCTGCTACTGAGAAATTCCAGATAGAAAAACCCAATATCACTTTGCCCGACCCGGGAATCGAGCAGTAGCGCTTGCCACTAGGCCAACGAGGCGAGGTATCTTTTAAAGTGTGGCTTAAGACGCAGATATATGCCAGTGACCTTGAGTGGTTAGCTTGCGTGTTCTGTACTGAGCTCCCGCAAGGCGTCGTGCGTTCAGCCAGTAATAGGACTCGCACATCAAGGAGCGCTGTCCCCAATATGGCGCATTATTAAGTTATTATACACAAAACAAAGGGTATTTTAGTAAAAATCGTGTACTAAAAGATCACTAATTAAATTATCTTTAAATTGGTGAAAGTTTCAGAAAAATACGCTTGGTAGATTTAGTGCCATTCTCAGTTTTTTAACCGCGTTAGACATAACTTTACAAATTAATTTCACTATGTATTACTTATAAACATAATCTAAAATATTCACATATTAAGTTATTGAGGAAATGCTCTAATTTATCATATATTTTTTTCAAATCATTAACACTACTCGTTTAGACGTGATCTTCAGTATAAAATAATACAATGATAATGATAATGTGAGTACCAATACAAACCATTTCTGGTTTAATGGTACAAAACAAATATGAACATATATAAAGACTGTACCTATAAATAAAAAAAAATAAAAGTTGTGTTTTTTTTATTTATTTAAAGAAATTACAATACAGAGGGATTATCTTAATTCTAAACTCGCCAAACTTTTACGTTTGATGGCGAGAGGCGCTCTTTTACATACTTAACAATGAACCCTTACCACTACTTAAATATTATAGGTATTTAATTCTGTTTGCTATCCTGCAAAAAGTTTTTTAATTTTGTTTTAGTGATCCTTTACACATTTTTACTTTTTCTCTTAATAAATCTATTTTGTTAAACACTTTAGGTACCAAATACTTCGATGTTCTCTTACCATAATAATTTGTTATCTGTGGTTGTACAGACGGCTACACATCAAGCTATACATTTCCAGTATAAGCTGATCTCGCATTGTATAAGATTTCCGCACAGTGTGAGATCAGCGTAAATTGGAATTGTGTAGCTTGATGTGTAGCCGTGTGTACCAGTCTGTTCTCTCTAACCCTACGTGTGTTGTACTTGTTTTTTTTGTTGTCGTCGCCTTCAGCTGACTGACTAGACGGGAAGCAGACCCCAACATAGTTGGGAAAAGGCAGGCAGATTGATTTTTACTTTATAATTTGCCAAAAAATGGGCCGAAACGAGGTCTAAAAACATGTTGGTCACCTTCATTATATAAATAAGATTATCACCATGCAAGTTTTTAGGGTTCCGTACCCAAAGGGTAAAACGGGAACCCTATTACTAAGGCTCCGACGCGACGTCCGTGTGTCTGTCTGTCCGTCTGTCAATACTGGACTCAGATATATGCCAGTGCATATATCTGAGTTTTAATACCAGTATTTTACATGGAGCGACCTCTACAACCCAGTAAGTTCTGGGTAATACGATACTCCTTGGTAAGGCTGCCATGTTTGTCAGGCTTTCGGGCTTCTGACGACCCGTAACGACTATCAAAGATCCACGAATGACAGTCGGGACCAACGGCTCAACAGGGCTCAACGGTCTTTTCGAGGAACGGAGGAGTCTCGGTACCGGTATGTAAAGAAGGTCTCCCATCCACTGACCAACCCCGGCAAGCGTAGCTTAACCTGATGGATCGACTCATGCAGCTGTTATAACTTAGTCGCAAGCTAACGTAACTACATACAAAATATAATTGATATTCTATTCAATACGTCATTTAATGTATTCGTCATTTTAGGACAAGCGAAGTCCACCGGAAGCTTTTATTTCTTAAAAATACATTAACCTAATTAGAATTGATACTTTAGCATTAGGCACGCCTAAGTAAATAGCCACAAATTCATACATATAGTGGGTATAGATGCAAATTTATTCTAAAGGTCAGTTTTGATTGGTCACAATGGACATTTCTGAACTATCGGACATAAGTACTGGTTCTCAAATTCAAGGAGTTCCGTTAAATTATAGGGGACAGATCACTTTTATTTATAAACATTCTATGATTTATGGTTAGTTGTGAAAGACAGTGCTGAGAGGAAGATTTATGCGTAACAGCGGTAGTAGGTTCCTTTATATAAGTGTATAATCTATGGTAGTAGGTCGAATGATTGACTAATGTTAGGTCATTAATATCTTCTGTTGATTTGAATTTAGTTTTGTAAGAAGATTATTTTTTGTTTTACAGTACATTAGTTAGTTTGATGGGAAAGTATTTCTTTAAAAAATATTTTCAAAAAATATCTGAAATCAAGCCCTTTCATTTGATTTTTTGTTCCGTACCCAAAGGGTAAAACGGGAACCCTATTACTAAGGCTCCGCCGTCTGTCTGTCTTTCTGTCTGTCCGTCTGTCTGTCAGTCTGTCACCAGGTTGTATCTCATGAACCGTGATAGCTAGACAGTTGAAATTCACAAATGATGTATTTCTGTTGCCACTATATCAAAAAATACAAATAAATAGAATAAAATAAATATTTAAGAAGGCTCCCATACAACAAACGTGATTTTTTTGCTCGTTTTTGCTCTATATTGATAACGGCAACAGGTAGACGCTTGAAATATTTACAGAATATGTAGATATACAGGGTGTTTGGTGCATCGTGTGCCAAATTAAAATGGTCGACTGAAGGGGTCATCCGCTAGCCTTTCAGACCCCTTAACACCCCTCATGCTCTGTGGATTTTTTTTTATCGACTTTTTATTGTTTTCCAAAAAAAAGACCCAAATTTTACATTCAAATACAGATTTAAAAAAAAAATAAGGCGTAGACTCTGAATTTTAATTTTATTTCGATGTGTATTGTTTAAGAATACTTTTAAATACAAAATTAGTGATATTAGTCACCTAGCTTTTTTTTTAATTCACTCGCAAAGGTAAAACTTAAATTAAAGCTGTACATGTTACAGCTATTTATAAGGCTACAAAAAAAAAAACCAAAAGCGACCGGGATCTTCCAACTCCCTCATTAATTCTCCAGTCTATCCTCTTTCTAATGATGTGCCACATGCCATAAAAGTATTTTAACAACTTTGTGAATTCGCTAGAATTGTGAATCAAGTCACATAAAACTACATTCCAAATTCTAATGAAAAAATATTTATTGCGGAACTGTTACTTGAGAAAGAGGTAAAATTTGTTTTCTCACTCTTTCGCAGTAAAATCTATCTTCTATCTCTTTCTTGCATACCTTAAATCGGTTTGAACAAATCGCGCCGCCCGACCCGCCATTTTTTTAGTCGAGACATGACTGCCTCTGCTACCTAACGTGTGTGCTAGTTCACCATACTCCGCGATTCTTTTATTACTTTGTTATCGTTAAGTTTTGCTGGTTCTTGTTACATTTGTTTAATTTTTGTTGTTATTGTTAAACTTTGAGTTTTTTGTTATTGCAATGGCGACATTCTCTAACGAAGAATATGCGGACATCATGATGGCTTACGGAGCCGCTAATGGCGTCGCTCGTGCAGCGCAACGACTTTACCAGGAACGCTTTCCTGGTAGACGATTACCTGGCCGCAGAGTCTTCCAAGACACATACCGACGCATACGCGAGACTGGCAGTGTTACTTTTAATGAACCAAGGGGCCATATTGTGCGACATAATGTTGAAGTAGACGAGAGAATACTGGCACTTTTTGAGGAAGACCCTACAAGAAGCATTAGAAATGTGGCATCACATCTTGATATTTCAATATGGAAAGTGTGGAAAGTACTTCGTCAAAACAAAAAGCATCCATTCCACTACACTCCGGTGCAAGGTACGTAATTTTAAACTAACTTTAAACCAGGTAGTGAATCTATTAGCACGAACAGCGGGTCCTTTCTTGTGCAATTACTTATTGCCCAAGAGAAATTTAAAAGAGTTTTTTGTTTGTTGCAGGTCTTGAGGGTGGCGACTTTGAGAGACGAGTGGCTTTTTGTCGGTTTCTTTTACACACGGATGTGGATGATCCTGATTTTTTAAAAAGAATACTGTGGACGGATGAATCCAAATTTACCAAGGATGGGATCCTCAATTTACACAATTTGCACCACTGGACAACGAAAACGCAAAACCCACGTGTTAAAAGACAGAAATCTTCTCAAAGAAGGTTTAGTGTAAACGTTTGGGCAGGAGTGATTGGGAATCAGGTAATTGGACCGCATTACCTGCCCGATAATCTCAATGGCTACCTGGAATTCCTACAAAATGACCTGCCCGAATTAGTGACCGATGTGCCCGTATTTAATGAACGTGTGCCCATTGTATTTCAAAATGACGGCTGTCCCGCGCATTGGCGATTGACTGTGAGGGAATATCTCGACAATGTGTTCCCCAATGCATGGATTGGACGCGATGGCCCTATTCCATGGCCGCCACGTTCCCCAGATCTAACTCCGTTAGACTTTTATGTCTGGGGACGTGCCAAAGAGTTGGTATATGCCACGGAGGTTCCAACTAGGGAGGTATTAGTCCAACGCATAGAAGCGGCATTCAATACTATTAAGGAGGAAATACGACTTCGTACAACAACTGTTGAAATACGAAACAGGTGTCGGGCCTGCATTCGCAACAGAGGCCAACAATTTGAGCAAGATTTGTAACAATGATTAAATAAATGTTAAAAATGCAATTTTGTTTTTTTATTTCAAGTAAATCCCACGAAAGATACAGATATGAGACACGAATTTACCTAACCATAAGAATGAGATAGCAGATTTATAGATTTGACAGGTATCATTTAAGAGATTTTTTTTAAAATCATAATTTTGAATATTAGCCTTAGGTGACTCGATTCACAATTCTAGCGAATTCACAAAGTTGTTAAAATACTTTTATGGCATGTGGCACATCATTAGAAAGAGGATAGACTGGAGAATTAATGAGGGAGTTGGAAGATCCCGGTCGCTTTTGATTTTTTTTTTGTAGCCTTATAAACAGCTGTAACATGTACAGCTTTAATTTAAGTTTTACCTTTGCGAGTGAATTAAAAAAGAACTAGGTGACTAATATCACTAATTTTGTATTTAAAAGTATTCTTAAACAATACACATCGAAATAAAAATAAAATTCAGAGTCTACGCCTTATATTTTTTTTAAAATCTGTATTTGAATGTAAAATTTGGGTCTTTTTTTGGAAAACAATAAAAAGTCGATAAAAAAAAATCCACAGAGCATGAGGGGTGTTAAAGGGTCTAAAAGGCTAGCGGATGACTCCTTCAGTCGACCATTTCAATTTGGCACACGATGCACCAAATACCCTGTATATTGACTTTAAAAATACATTAAATTAAAATAAAACAAATATTTAAGGGGGATTCCCATACATCAAACGTGTTTTTTTGCCATTTTTATAGATAATGGTACGGAACCCTTCGTGCGCGAGTCCGACTCGCACTTGGCCGGTTTTTATTTCTAATTTGTCCCCCAAAAGTGATCCCCATATTCAAAATTCATTTATTTACGTTATAAGCCCATGTTTGGGTCAGAGGAGTTCATATATGTGTACCAAATTTGAACTTAATCGGTCCAGTAGATTCGGAGCAAATCGGGTGTGACAGACGGACAGACAGACACACACACAAGTGATCCTATATGGGTTCAGATGTTTTCTTTTGAGGTTCGGAACCCTAAAATTAGACTAGACATGATATAAGTATTGCCTAAGTGTAGGAAGATAATTAAGATCTTAATTTAGACGACTTCTTTCTTTAGATTAATTGTAATTGGCTACTTTGTATTAGAGTGTGTATTTTGTCAATTTTTATTTTTGTAAAGTGTGTCTTGTTTGTGCAGAATAAACAATTTTTCTTTCTTTTTAACTTAAAACGTTAACTTTATTGTAATCTGATAATGACCAACGGCCAATATTAGTTACGAAATACATTAAAATGTGATTACGTTTCAAACGTAACACATGAAATACCTATAGACATGTGGTTTTTGAGCAAAAATGCCACGATCCATATTTGGAGATCAATGAAAATAAATTCAAGTTGTAAAACAGACATAAAAAAGTGGATCAATTTTAATATTATCGTATTCTAAGGGTACTAGTTCACTTTGTCAGATAAGACGAGCGGAAAGGAGTTACAAGTATGCACCAAGCTTTAATCCTAACTTTATCCTCTTCCTCTTCCTCTATAATAATATTATAAATGTGAAAGTGAGTTTGTTTGTTACGCTTTCACGCTAAAACGGCTGAACGCTTTTAGATGAAATTTGACACATGGATAGATAAGGACCTGGATTAGGACAAACAATACTTGTTATCCCGATATTCTTACAGGATCGAGACTTATGTGGGAGAAACCGCGGGGCGCAGCTATAGTTAAAAAACCGGTCAAGAGCGAGTCGGACTCGCGCACCGAGGGTTCCGTACGAATATATGATGTTGATGGTTTCTGAAAAACTGTGCTATTTAGAGACATTGTTTTATTTTTCCTGTAATTTTTACTTAGGCTTCTATCATATAGAATAATTTCAGATTTTTATCTCTGCAAACTTCGGAGATAAGGGGGGAACGGTATATTTTTTTCCATTTTTGATCACAAGTCGGAGACTATGCTGCGAAAAAAAAAACACATTTTTGAGAATGTGCAAACAACGTTCTTTCATATGATACCCCACATGCCCTAGTAACCCCACTTCAAACTTTTAAGACCCCCTTTCAGTCCCTTTTGCAAAAAAGATATATTTTTTAGATATATATATTTTTAAATTTCTTTGTTGCTTGCAAAATAGTTGGGTAAACGTCATCTAAAACTATTCTAAATTTCAAGTGGATAGCATTAGTAGTTCTTGAGATATCCAGGTGTGACAGACAGACAGACAGACTTAGTCTCACCATAAGGGTTTCTTTTTACCATTTTGGTACGGAACCCTAAAAATAAACCAGTGGGTCAAACAGACATTGAATTGGACATTGAATAGGGAGTTTCAATAGAATAACACGCCAGCTTACGAGATGACGACTAATAGAGAAGTATGGAAGAAGGGAACATGTTGCGCCGACCACAAATAAATTGGTATAAGGGCAATATTGAAAAGGCCAGCTTATACTGGTTTTGTTTTCGCTGCCGTGCGCCAATGTACTGTACATTTGTCTGGCTTTTTATTATTATTGGTTCTTTATGTTTCTTCTCGTTTAAGAGAGGGTAAAAACCTTACACACGGGTCGGGACCAAGTATGTAAGGCAAACTTTAGATAGAGAAGGTGGATGACAGTGTTGAACAAGTTAGGAACTTTCGGGTGATGCGGCAAGTGTTAAGGATGGTGGCTTTTTAGAACATGTAAAGTGTGTGAGTAGGCATCTGTAAGGTGTTAAGGCTTTCTGAGAGAGATTTTGGTATTACACCAGTAGATGGAAGAACAATGGGGACAATGTGCACGGTTTGAGCATTCTATGAGTTTTAATTTCTATGGCGAGATCTTGATACTTACTGAGTTTTTCGGATATTGCGGTTTGAATTTTGTGTGAGTTAGGTATTGCTATATCTATCAGATAAACTGTTTTATTGTTTTTGTCGTGAACGGTAATGTCAGGTCTATTATAATGAATAGTTTTACATGTTATTATTCTTCGATCCCAGTAAATTTTCTGGTCCTGACTTTGTAATACTATTTCTGGTTTATATTTATAATTATTATTATTAAAAAAACTTTACGCACAAGTAAAAAAACACTGCACAAAGGCGGACTTAACGCCTGAGGCATTATCTACCAGTCAACCTTAGGGTGATGCTGACAAAACATGGCAGGTGCAACGTACGGGATAGATAGCTCGGAAATAACTATAAAATACAAGCATAAATACTAATACTATAGATAGATACATACATAATATACCAAAATAAACTTTGTCAGGAGAAATAACGACCGGTAGCGAAGAAAACGACTCCAGCAAATCACCGGCACCGCTGGGATGTTTCGGCCAACTTCTGACGACTGACTGATGACTTCTTTTTGTGGTTCAGAGTAATAATTTCTTCACTCTAAACATCCATCTCGCCTGTCGGAAAGCGATATACAAAGTGTTAAAGAAATTGCGTGCCATAGCTTAGGGGTCGGTTCAGTATCGATAAAGGAACCCAGGAATAAAAAAATACTTTACGACACGACTGTACTTTTAGGACATGTTTATAATGCATGGGAGGATAAATGCGATGCTTTGGGCATCTTTTGCGATTTGTCCAAGGCATTCGATTGCGTTCTTCATGAAAGATTAATCACTGCACCACTACGGAATCCGAAATGCCTCCCTGGATCTTCTTACTTCATATTTAAGTGATAGGATTCAGTGAGTTGATGTTAATGGAAAAAGATCTCCCGGATCTATAGTAAGAATGGGGGTCCCCCAGGGCTCAATTCTTGGCCCATTTTTGTTTCTTATTTATATAAATGACTTGCCTTACCTCATAAAGGATAAACATGATATAGTGTTGTTTGCAGACGACACTTCACTTTTATTTAAACTCAAACGTCAGCAGTTGGTTACTGACAATGTAAATAATGCCCTGGAATAAGTAGTTAACTGGTTTAATGTTAATAACCTACTTCTTAACGAGAAAAAAACTAAATGTATTAAGTTTACAATACCTCATGTTAGACAAGTAAAAACTAGTGTGCTCATAAAGGGTGAAGAGTTGAAACCCGAAAATACCACAGTGTTTTTAGGCATTACTTTGGATGCCAAGCTTCAATGGGGCCCCCATATAGATAAATTGTCAAAAAAGCTTAGCTCTGCAGCATACGCCGTTTGAAAAATTCGTGATTTAACTGATTTAGAGACAGCCCGCTTAGTATACTTTAGTTATTTTCATAGTGTAATGTCGTACGGTATTTTGTTGTGGGGAAATGCCGCCGATATTCAATCAATTTTTGTTTTACAAAAAAGGGCAATTCGTTCAATTTATAAATTAAGTCCCAGACACTCCCTCAGAGACAAATTTAAAGATATCAATATTATGACTGTAGCTTCTCAGTACATTTATGAAAATCTTTTGTATGCACATAAAAATATTAATATGTTTAAAAAATACAGTGATATCCATAATGTAAACAGTAGGAACAAGCACAAATTTGTTGATCCTACAACCAGGCTTAAAAAAATTGGTGGCTCATTTAGATGCCAATGTATACGTTTCTATAATAAACTTCCTAGCCATATTCAAGAATTAAGCCTTAAAAAATTCAAATGTTTTATAAAGCGGAAACTGTGCCAGAAAGCCTTTTATACTGTTAAAGACTATATTGAGGACAAAAAGGCTTGGGATTGAGCTGCTCCAATAAATTTACAGTGAATCTTGATTTGATTTATATACATTTTTTTTGCCAGTATATACTTATATTTTTGTTTTTGTTTTTTATATATAATTTTACATTAACAATGACATGAATATTTACTTAGTAAAGTATTATATTGTTTTAATTATTATGAATGTGAGGACTATGTGGGTCATTGTTTTTGTTTTATTTTTCTCTTAGTTTTAATGATGGTCTGGTAGTTTGAGTACTTTATGCGGCCTACCCAAATGTCCTTTCTTTGGTATTGTTCGTCGAATCGTGGAGTTCCTTAAGTTTTGAGTTGAGCTGCACGATAACTGACAAATGCACTGACTGGACAGGTCCACTCAAATCTGTGTGGTTCTTTCCTCAAAATACCATTTCAGACACCAATCTACATGGTCCTCAAATGATGTGACCAAGATTATATCCGTATTTTATATACACATTGACATTGATGAATTTTATATATACTACGACATGAATATTTACTTTGTTAAGTATTATATTGTTTTAATTAAGTATTGTAAATGTGAAGACTATGTGGGTTATTGTTTATTTTTGGTTTTACTCAGTTAGTTTTCATCATTGTCTGGCAGTTTGAGTAATTTATGCGGCCTACCCGAATGTCCTTTCTTTGGTATTGTTCGTTGAATCGTTGAGCTCCTCAAGTTCTGAGTTGAGCTACACGACTACTGACAAATGCGTGCACTGGAAAGGTCCCCTCAATCTGTGTGATTCTTTCATCAAAAGATCATTTCAGGCACCAATCTACATGGTCTTCACATGATTTGACCAAGATTATGTCTGGACTTTAAAAGAGACTGTGACCTCTGAGTTTGTTTCGGCCTTTCTTCTCTGAGTAGTCAGTTACGAAACGCCGACCTCATCTAGTTTTTTTTGTTTTTTTAAATATGTTTGCCGTGTAAAAGTGTTTGTACAAACCTACTTACAGAAAATAAATCATTTATCATTTATTATTAGAAAAAAAAAAAGTTAAATTAGAGCATTTTCTCAATAATTTAATATGTGAATATTTTAGATTATATTTATATTACATAGTGAAATTAATTTGTAAAGTTATGTCTAACGCGGATAAAAAACTGAGAATGGCGCAAAATCTACCAAACGTATTTTTCTGAATCCTTCACCAATTTAAAGATAATTTAATTATTGATCTTTTACTCGTAGTATACGCGTTTTATTAAAATACCTTTTGTTTTGTGTATAATAAATTAATAATGCGTTGAATTAGGTATGTAAAGTATTTTTCAGGTATGTTTTTTATATTTTTATTTTAATGATAAGAGTATTTGAAACACATAATTTCATCTTTTTGTTTTTACAAGCTGTAGTTATTTTTGTATATTTTTTTAAAGTATTGTTCGTACTGACGTCACTAGTACCTGAATAGCTTAGGATCTTTGCCACGTTTAACACTTATTTAAAACCAAAATTCAGTAAAGTCAAACTGTCAAATTTGACAATTAATTTGTTTACATTTCATACTTTAGCGATTTCCGTACTTTAGTTTAAAGATATGGCATATTAATAAAATGAATGGATTCAAACTAGACTACTGCTGCTAAGTTCTTCATACCGTCAAGTATAAACACCACAACAAATGGCCGACACAAATTGATTGTTAGTAAAAGAAACCTTAAAAAGGAAATGGTGCGAGGAAGTAAATGTTTAGTACAAGTCTGGGCGGCGACTGTTTTATTGTGTAGATAATTTTAACGTAAGTTAAGTGTTCCTGAGGCGATACATCGATGTGATTCGACTTGTACTGTCCGCCGCTGGTGAAAAACTACACTATTTACCTATCTGAATAGAATAATAATAAGTGCTTCATGGGAATTTGACGTTGGCATGACACTTGACACATAAAGAACAACTTAATTACAAGAGGCACTGAAAGTTTCCAATTCAGGCTGCTTTGTGACGTCATTTAGAGGTGAAATAAAAGTCAAGTGATTTTAAGTATTTTTGTGAAAATAAATACGATCTTATAATTTTAAGACCTATTAATAGAAAAATAAGTCTTAGAAGCTTAAAATCTCGAAATGGTTTTGGAATCGGCATAGGTTAATTTTTACTTTACATACCCAATTGGGGACAGCGCTCCTTGATGGGCGAGTCCTATTACTGGCTGAACGTACGACGCGTTCCGTGAGCTCAGTACAGAACACGCAGCTAACCACTCAAGGTCACTGGCATATATCTGCGTCTTAAGCCTTTTTACCCGACTGCCTCAGAAGGAGGGTTATTAAAACAATTTTTGTTTATATTATAATATGTATGTTTAAAATAGGTTAAGGTATTTCTATAGGCCTGTGTCGCCCGAAATATACAATATTAGTTTTAGTATATGCGAAACCCAAATTATATACATATACAAAATTTCAAAACTGTATCATGAAAAATCACAAAGTTATAAGGTTGTTATGTTACCGGGTTGTCCGTACAAAAACATGCTACTGGCGCCCCCGCGCCTCTAGGGTCGTCTTGGGCTCATTGATAATAACTTGGCAGTAGGTATCTAACCGTACGGCGATTGTATTGTAAGTAATTAAATGGTGATAACATTTTTCATCACACTTAAATATTTTTGGAACGAAATATAACATGGTGTAAAAATTATTGAAATCGATTCCGTTCCTTATTCTGACCAAACTATATTCAGGTTTCGCAGATACTAAAACTAATGTTGTATATAGGGGCTAAAAATATTTGCATGAGCATCAATGCTACGCCGCTACGCACACGCTACGAAGATTCGTAGCGATGATGTCACCACGCTACGCAGAAGAATTGATGAGCCAGTAGGTATATTATGATCTCACCAGTTTTTTATTTTGGGTAATATGTACTTTATGACATATACTTACGGTCTAGTTTTATTATTTGGCTTCAGCTAAACAGAACTTACAAGCTTGTTGCTGGCTAAATGGATTTCATCTAAGTAAGTCGTACGAAATAAATTTTTTTGAAGCAAATATCTTCACGAAGTTCTTAAGTTCTAACTTTAAATACATCTCGCCTTTTTTCCCGCAAGGGTTCGACAGAGGTGTACCTGTAGTACACCCACATTTCACCAGTTATGATTAAGTCCCATGTAATAGGGGCGAGCCTATTGTCATCAACCGGACACAAATCTACACTGCCGCTGCTGCTGTGGTCCGCTGGCAGCTACTGAGAAATCCCAGATAGAAAAACCCAATATCACTGCCCGACCGGGGAATCGAACTCAGGAATAGTGCTTACGACCATTAGACCAACGAGGCAGACAACTATAAATAATGATGTTGCGAAGAATCTGTTCAGGTTCATAGCCCGAATGTAATCTATAACAGCGTGTATTTTATTATATAATTAGGGTATGATGGGAGAAACTCCGACCGTCTTATTACAAAACAAGATTTATATTTTGACATGGCTTACACCATGGAGCTAGTTAGGGTTCCGTACCAAAATGGTAAAAAGGAACCCTCATGGTGAGACTAGGTCTGTCTGTCTGTCTGTCTGTCTGTCACACCTGAATATCTCAAGATCCACTAATGCTATCAACTTGAAATTCAGAATAGCTTTAGGTAACGTTTGCCCAACTATTTTGCACTTAAAAAATAAAATAAAAATAAATATATCTTTTTTGCAAAAGGGACTGAAAAGGGGTCTTAAAAATTTGAAGTAGGGCTACTAGGGCATGTGGGGTATCATATGAAAGAACGCTGTTTGCACATTCTCAAACATTTTTTTCTTTTTATTTTGGCAGCATAGTTTCCGACTTTTGACGAAAAATGTAAAAAAAATACCGTTCCCCTACTTCGGAGATAAGGGGGGGCCTTATCTCCGAAGTTTGCATAGATAAAAACCTGAAATTATTCTATGTGATAGAAGTGTATGTAAAGATTACAGGAAAAATAAAAGGATGTCTCTAAATAGCACAGTTTTTCGGAAATCATCAACATCATATATACGTACGTAACCCTCGGTGTGCGAGTCCGACTCGCTCTTGACCGGTTTTTTTTAATGAGAACTTAACTCTGATTGAAATACCGTTCTTTATACAAAACTGAATACTTAGTTCGGTACTAAGTTGTCAGTTTTGTATTAGGAACTTTACCGTAGACGGAATAAAGTCCGAAATTCAATAATGGCTTCATGGTTTAAACTTGGGTCTGAAGATAAACCTTGTTTTTGTAATAAGGCCCCTAGTGTTATGTGTTCGTTATTAAAAATTACAACTTATACCTAATAAATTAATAAAAATAACAACATTATATCCTAACTAAAATTATTCACAAACTAAAATATGGCGTCGAAAAATTTATCCACATTCCTGTCGACTGCTAATGTACCGAAGAGATTATTCTTGCAATAGAGTTAATTAAAAATAGATTACTATATTGCATTCGTTGCTTAAGGGACTAACCGTAACCACACTTATTCAGCTGTGTTCAGCTTTTGTCCATATAAAACAACGATTTTGTATGGAGGTGCGTATGCGTCCGTTCGACGCAGAAAGCTGAACGGATGTGTACACATCTCCATACAAAATCTTTGTTATTTATGGCCAAAAGCTGAACAGAGCTGAATAAGTGTGGTTAGTCCCTTACACTGTTGCATTAATCTATATATCAATAGAGCACAACAATGAGCATTATAATGCCTATATCCTGCTCACAAGGTAGGTAGGTTTTAAGTCAGTAGTCTGCGTCATATAAACTCGGTAGGTACTTAGAGCGTTTACGTCGTACGGCATTTCATACAAACTTTCGAGCCCTTGTTTTTTGAAATGGCTGAACCGATTTTAATGAAACTTCATACGCATATGCAGGATACAAAGGTCTTAAAAGATAGTTAAGAACATTTTCGAAATGTCTTTTTTTTAAACAGATAACTGGAAATCTATGTTTCTATCGAAAATTTAAAATCGGTCTAATTTGGCTGAAACACTATTTTTCGAAAATGTTCTTAACAACATTTTTAGACCTTTGTATCCTGCTTATGCGTATGAAGTTTCTTTAAAATCAGTTCAGTCATTTCGAAAAAAAAGGGCTTGAAAGTTTGTATGAAATGCTGTAAGGTGTAAACATGAGGTTAGGTCTTCGTAAACGATCTTAACGCAACGATGGCTGTCTGAATAAAAGCGTAATTTTAACTCCATAAATGGCAGTTTATCAAGCTACCAATTTTCTAATTAAACTGATTACTGGTCTAGTGTTCTAAGTTAAATTCCCAGACCGATAAATAGGCAGCAGCATCGTTGTTGCGAAAGGTCTTTTGAAAGAGCTTTCACGATGTCTGGCGTATTTCGAGCAGTTAACTGCGCTACTAAAGTCGCTGACTGGTTAATATTTTCAACATGACCAGATGCAATTCTGGTACCTACAGCTCATACCAAATCGAGATCTGGGGGTCTACCCCGAAGTGATTATCCGAAATAACGGCCGAAATTTCGGCCGTTTCATGACTTCCAAAGTTTCCTTTTTTGACTTACCCGTCCGTCCTTACCCGACTTCAAGTCACATTTTTGACTTTGACTTATCTCTTTAACTGTCGTTTTTAGGGTTCTGTACCTCAAAAGGAAAAAACGGAACCCTTATAGGATCACTTCGTTGTCCGTCTGTAAGTCTGTCAAGACATTTTTTCTCAGGAATGCGTGGAGATATCAAGTTAAAATTAATATCAAATACGTAGGTAATTTGAAAACATTGTAAAAGCCAATTTAAAAAAAAAGAGTAATCGTGGAGTTTCTTACCGGCTCTTCTCCATAGGAAACGACCAATTGGAACCGTGCACCTAGCTTCTGACGTTTCATAAGTGCCCATGTAGGCTTATGTGAAATAAAAATATTTTTGATTTGATTTTGATTTGAAATAAATCATTTGCTTTGATTGTGATTCAAACTGTGTTACGCTATTATGGTGCTGTTCGCGACAAGGAGTAGGTAATAGTTTGGTCTAAAGTTTGCCTTTAAGGGTCAGATAATTGTCGTTGACCTTGGCCATACAAATGCGCGTCGCGCTCACGCCGCGCCACCATTAACTTTCATAGGAAATATTTAATTTAAAATATGAATATTTGAAAAAATCACAGATATAATTTTAGATAATAAAACAGTATATTCATACAAAAGAGTTCATGAAAGTAGTTTGAAAGTAATATCGTTTTTTATGCTTTGGGTAGACATTACTTCCTGAATTTAGTTCATAGATTATTTTACTACAATATTTAAATATTCACATATAGAATTGATGTGTATGCGTTCCAGTTTAACATACATTTTTAGCATAACTTACTTGCATTTTAAGAAGGCGTGATAACAGATTTAAAAGTCACTAAAATTATATATCTGTGCCTTAAAAGATCGTTACACACACGTTACAATTTCTACATTCATAGCTGTAATTTGTATGGTGAACATAACAAAGAGTATTCTGTTCTATTCTATTTTACAGATCAACACAACTGTCAACTCTGGGTGGGTTTAAAAAACAACATCAGCAATTACAAACACAGTATGGTGATGCAGTGATAAGGAAGTTGCAATGTTTATTTTCATTTCAAAATAACTTTTACACTTAAAGGCTTCTACATACCAGCGCGACTTGTCGCGCGACGCGACACGGCACAAAGGCCCCGTGTGTCGCGGGACGAGCGGTGCCTTTGTGTCGCGTCGCGTCGCGCGACAAGTCGCCCCGGTATGTAGAAGCCTTAAAAGGAATGCTGTAAATGTATTTCGCGCATTCTTATCAGAGTCGTGCATTTTTTGTTCGCCTTTGTACCTATTAGCCGAGTTGACATATTAAGTTATGCATGCCAGTGTGACACGACTCATGATTTATTGCTTAAACTTTAATATTTATTGAAAACTTAATCTGTTGCGGAAAGCTAATGTATTAATTTTGTAATTAATAATAATTATTTTTCGATTTCCTGCAATTACGACATTACTTTAGTTCCTATTTGTAAATCATGATTCAATCAACTCAGCCTATAGATGTGCATTGCTAGACAGAGGCCTCTCCCAGGCTGCACCACAACACCGTCCTCCGCCTTCCGCATCCAGTCTGTCCAAGCCACCTTATTAAGAGGAAATGCGGGCGGAGAGACTTTTAGAGTAAAAAGTCGTAAATCGAGGTTCGGCTCTCGCCTATTTCCTCCTCCAATATTGGACCAATTTAAAAGATATTTCTAATACTGAATAAGAAGGATATATACTGTGTCCCTATGTTTTCCTTTTTGATGATACATGTATTATCTTTATAAGAGCTGGAACCCTCTGAAAATGCTCAAAATTGCCTGTTTAGACCGCTGACAACAGAGGGCTATTGTACAAATTTGCCAACTATTAATAAAAAAACAAAACATAGGGTCACAGTATATATCCTTCTTATTCAGTATAAGAAATATCTTTTAAATTGGTCCAATATTGGAGGAGCAAATAGGCGAGAGCCGAACCTCGTTTTATGACTTTTTACTCTAAGTCTCTCCGCCCGCATTTCCTCTTAAGGTCCATCTAGCTGGGGGGCGGCGGCGCGCGGCGTCCCACACTACGCTTGCCGATACGCTGTCTCCACTCCAGGGGGACTCTACTCCCAAGCGTTTCCTTTTTTGACTTTGAATCCTTACCTTAAAGTCACATTTTTGACTTTGGCTTATCTCTTTGACTGTAGATTTTTTTTTCTTTCGCCGTAGTCAGCCATAGTTAGCCGTATTAAAATGTTATCATTATCCTAGACGTTTTATATCTAAGGTTCCTTAGGAACTAGACGAGGCAGAAAGTAAATAAAACAGACATTCAATTTATAAATTAGACAATCGACTAACAATCTGAGTGTTCATAAATAAAAATTTGTCAATGATAAATACAGCAGGTGTGAACGAAATACTTATTATAGTCTTTCAATTGTTAGAACCTATTATTAAGGCGCTGACAAGAGGCAAATGATAAAAGTAGGCTTGTCTTAAACAAAAAACTTGCCAAATGTATAAAGTTTGTGGTAGCGGAAGAAATATATGTTATTCTTAAACATTTCTCAGAACTTGGATGTTACCAAAACACGTTTAGAAAAAAAATCTCGATACAAATTAACGGTAAACTAACCCTTTACTTTCAGTTTCAATCAAAAATATCTGTATTAAATATCAACGTACGGTTGGTATTTAATTAATAACAAGAACATCTTATTTGTATGCAGAACTTGGTTGTTTTTTATTTTCAATTACTCAACAAATTTTTGAGTAAATAAATAATTGCTTCATATTTTGCAATAAATTACATGCGTTGTGTATGCAGTCTGACTGTGCCAGCGGTTTACCTGTTGTCAGCGTCTTAAGTCGCTGTTGAACAATCAAAACCTACGTTATGGTTTACCAAAAGTAATTTATTTTGTTTAGTAACCTTCTGCAAACTCAATCAATCAATACAGATGAGAAATATTGTTTATTAATTATACAGGGCAGACATAATGAGTTATTAAAATAATACGATTACGTCTTGTTGGTTTTCTATTTGACAGTGTTTAGTGATTTATGAAGATGAAGTGTACTGCTACCATATTTTGGAACATTTTCGGGACAAAAGCCTTTTTTGCCAAGATAGAGTTTCCTTTCAAATAAAAATAAATGTGCATTTCGGTTTCATTTGGATCAATTACGTGTTATTCAACCTACAACTTCAATATATTCATGGATTCAATTTATTTTTACTCTCATTTGGAAGAAGTAGCTGGCCTTATAACGTTAATTTTATTATTTAAACTTACACCTCTTCACAAGAATGCAGTAAAACAATACGAGAACACCAAAATTGGTATCGCACACCATTCGCATTTTACGAGTAGGTACTTCCATGTCGGGATTATCCGGCAGACCTCCAAACTTATGGCTGCAAGAGCGTAACAACATGGCATACGACTCCTATATTATTTCGATACGTGTGTGGTTTTAAACCTATCGAAGGTTACTGGTTTTATTGACCACTTACTAAAGTGGTGTAACGGAAGATATATTACTGCCGGTAAATATCTACCTACGAATAATGCCGGCTTAGATTGGGCGAGGTCGCATTTTTAATTAAACCATTATGTATAATTATTTACTGCTACTTACGCCCCACGGCGGCGTTTCGTTTAAACTGACAACACTACTATAATAGTAGATCAAACAATTTCAATAAATAAGTGGCGACGAAGGCGCCCAAAATTATAGGGTCGTAATTATTTTATATTTTTAATTCACTATTCACTATTTTATGTTTTTTTTTAGGTTTACCTCATCATCATTTCAGCCGAAAGAATTCCACTGCTGGACATTGGCCTCCCCCAAAAGGTGTTGCTATAATCGCCACGCTTGGCAGGCGGGTTGGCGATCGGAGTATGGTGTTAAATGCATAGAGAACGCTGCTGCCCATTCTCTAGTAATTAGTCCCTTGGTCGCCTTTTACGACACCCTCGGGCCTCGGGAAGAAATGGGTTATTGCTATTCTTTACGTCCGGCACCACACGGATGTGTTTATCTACCTTAATTTAACTTCTGCTTTTGCTTTGTTGTTAATAATAAAATTATATTTGCTACTAAAATAATAATTTTGTCACAAGTCTACTACTATAAGTGCATTCACAAAGAACGAGGAAAACTGTTCCACCGTAGTACAGTTTATACTAGTATGGGGAACAGAGTAAATCAGTTCCCCAAAAAAAAAAAAAAAAATCGAGATTAATAATTGCCGGAAATTAAAGGTAGCAATCAAATTATCCCTGAAGCGATATAAGTGGAATTGAAAAAAAAAACCGTGTTTAGTGATGTCCATAAACAAATATGTATTTATAAACACGGTTCTCGTTTCGTGAATATCCTTAATAAGTCTGGCTGTATTGAGCATTTATTACCATATACGGGCTCACCATTTCGAGGGTTATTGTCAAAATTATATTATTTACGTTTTATTAATTACGTAGGGATCCGGCCTTTTACAAGGTTTCGTCGATTATTTAAAGAAGTCCATCGAGGATCATTAATAAATTTCATAATAAATGTAATTTAAAACAATGTAATATGGTATTACCGTCACTTGCGCCGTATAAGTGATATTTCATCGTTTAATAAATAATGAGGATGCTTCGCACGTACGCATGATTCGATCAATTTTATTATTATCCCTAAAAGGGAAGTCTGACAGCTTGAAGTGCGTGCATGTTCGACATTCTCTCAATGCGGTAATACTGCGAAAACTGAGCATGTAAAAATCTTTACCATATTAAAAATATCTACTCATTTTGTAAGCCGTAAAGCATCATCAGGTACAAAAAACATTGTAGGTACGTACCTACTTTATTTATTTATTTATACAACAAGTCCCAGAATTAACGCAACACCTCTTAAGGGATCATTGTACTCATTATTATGAACATCTTTTATTATGGGACCAAACCTGATATCGCGAAAAAAAATCAGCTGTTCCCTACATGTATGTTCGAATAACTCGTCAAAATGTAGGTGCTAGCTGATTTTTTTTCGCGATTTCAGGTTTCTGGGACATGTTGTATACGGGTCACATTAAATTAGCTAGCAAAACTCCGCAGACTTGATGGGTATTTATATCTAAACACGACAAGATAAGAACAAAACTGGTTTTATGATTTTTTTTTGGGGTTTTAATTTGACCTTGTATACTACACCAGAAAAATACATAACAAAAATAAATCAAACACTACAAAATATAAAATGGGCGGCCTTACTTTATACAATTACTAGCTTTTGCTAAAGCTAGTAATTTATTTATTTCCTCATTTTTATTTTTTTTTATTTTTTATTATCTCACAGGGACGTACTACCGGCATAAAAAGTATCCTATGTCCTAATCCAGGTCATGGTCTACCCATGTGCCAAATTTCATCCAAATCCGTTCAGCCGTTTTGGCGTGAAAGAGTAACAAACAAACAAACAAACTCACTTTCGCTTTTATAATATTAGTTAGGAAGTTTGGATTTTATGCGATCTAGGACATTGGAATAAAGGAATAAATTAGTTTGCAAAGTTTAATCCCACACAAGTGTGTAGAATCTTACTAGAGAATGGGCAGCAGTGTTCTCTATGCATTTTAAGTTTTTAACACCATACTGCGATCGCCCACCCGCATGCCAAGCGTGGTGATTATGGCAAACCCCCCCTTTGGGGGGACGACCCGTGGACGTCTTTCGGCTTAAATGATGATGATGATGATGTAGAATCAACAAGAAAGATGTAATTACGGCGTGATCGTTACTTACCTACTGCACAAGGTACATGTACGATTACAGAATAGAAAAACCGGACTCGCGCACGAAGGGTTCCGTACCATTATCTATAAAAAATCATTTGTTTGGGAACCCCCTTAAATATTTATTTTATTCTGTTTTTTAGTATTTGTTGTTAGGTATAGCGGCAACAAAAATACATCATCTGTGATAATTTCAACTGTCTAACTATGTTTATGAGATACACAGAGAGCTGGTGACAGACGGACAGACAGGACGGACGGGCAGCGGAGTCTTAGTAATAGGGTCCCATTTTACCCTTTGGGTACGGAACCCTAAAAACAGTGGAAGCGCCCTGTGTACGATGCATACTACTTTCCTACGGCACAGCCGTGAGGCACTCAATACTATTTTAAGCATTTTTTTTGTTTTTTGTGTGAATATTGTGTGCCTTAACCTGGGTCAAATAAATTTATTTTCTTTCTTTCTTTCTTATTAATTTCGGCAGTAAACTGCACACTTGGCAATGGTTTTTGATAAAGCCGTAATTTTATTTGAAAATGTAGCCATGGCCAGCTCATTTCGACGTCGCTCGCATATTTTCGTAAAGATACGATCGATTCTTGTAAATGATCGCGTTAATATCTTTAAATATGCATTTAATCTAACTTTATGATCTCGTGAATATAAAGGTGAGGTACGAAGGTGAGTAATGCAAAGATTTACGTCATTCTGGAGACATTTAGCGGGTTTCTTAGTGCTTGTCATTTTTCGATACCTTATCATTAAAGTAAAAGGTTAATATGTCAGCGGGCCTAAAATGGACGCTTTGGCAGAATCTTAATATGATCTGCGTGTAAGCAATTCATACATCCCGCAATTCATCTGTTTGACAGCTGCTATTTGACAGTAGACTTCACTATCATCATCATCATCATTTCAGCCGAAGACGTCCACAGCTGGACATAGGCCTAGGCGTCAAACGAAGGGGGTTTGCCATAATCGCCACGCTTGGCAGGCGGGTTGGCGATCGCAGTATGGTGTTAAAATGCATAGAGAACGCTGCTGCCCATTCTCTAGTAAGTCCCTTAGTCGCCTTTTACGACACCCACGGGAAGAAATGGGATGGTGCTATTCTTTACGTCCGGCACCAAACGGATCACGTCCGGCACCAAACGGATCAAGACTTCACTATAGCAATTCATAATTTGTGGACCATTTTACGAAACTCCATACAAAACTGTCAGACAGATGAATTGCGGGATATGAATTGTACGCAGATCATATTATGATTCTGCCAAAGCGTCCATTTTACCCCTAAAATGGACGCTTTGGTATCGCTTTTGTCTTTGAGATTTTTGCAGATATGTTCTCCACACTGGGCCCGCGTGGTAGATTACGGCCCACAGAAAGAGGAGGCTTGTGTCCCAGCAGTGGAAACATTGTAGGTTGATTATGTATATTCTCCACCCTTATAAAGGCTTCTACATACCGGGGCGACTTGTCGCGCGACGCGACGCGACACAAAGGCACCGCCCGTCCCGCGACACGCGGGGCCCTTGTGCCGTGTCGCGTAGCGCGACAAGTCACGCTGGTATTTAGAAGCCTTCAAGCGTATTGGCAATCCATTTTTTTTGCGTGCAAAGGAATGAAACTTGTTCAATTTTTTATTTTTTTGTAATGTGCGTTTTGTTTGTGCAGAATAAACAATTTTTCTTTCTTGTCTTTACTTATAACCTGGAAGCCAATTCTCGCGTTTACACACGTACATGTCGCATTCGTCAATGCCACTCGTCTCCTTGTCGCTTATAAAATGGTGACACTATCCAGATCCTTGTATTCTCACTACAAGTCGTTCGTACAACACGACTCGAAGGACAAAAATGTTGCCATTATGCGTCGCACGAAGTAATCCATTGCACTGCACCCTGATTGCGCAACACAGTTTGAATCATAATCTGATGATTTTGAAGTATATTGCTAATCCATTGCTTCATATGTTAGACAAATGTGTCTGCTTAACAATGTAAATAACGCAATGAATGTTGTTCAACTGTCAAAATGAAAGTGTAAGTGTTTTACGCAGTTTCCCCGCTGGGAGTCTTCAAGTTTTGAGTAAATTGGTTTCTATGGTGACCAAAGACTACGGTGGCCTCCACATAGCGTCCGCTATTTATAACGGCGAATGACGTCAGTGAAACGTTATTTATGAACGTAAGTTGGTGTGTAAGTTGTTCTTTCCTAGGGAGTGTTTTTTGACACTGTAAAGTCAAACCTTTTGACTTTAGACGTGTCAAAAAACGCCGAAAAAAAAACAAAGAAAAGACAAGACAAGAAAAAACGGAAGAAAAGATGTGCCCTTGGGATATCCCAAGGGCACGTCTTTCCTACCATTATCGAGCCCCCCGGTCTACTCTTTGATATACAATGGTCTCTGTAGTCCCATGAAACATGAGGCTTCAGGGGCTAGTATGTGAATCTTTGGGTTCATTCGAGCAACCGAGTCTGGTTCAACCACGCTGGGGCATTTCATTCATCCATTCGTAAAGTCAAACTCCAGTGCCATAATTATGACCTGCGGCCGCTATGTGGCGGTTATCGATCTTCTAGGCAACCGTAGTTGTATTGTGCAGTTGTTCGGGCACATCCTCGTTTGCATATAACTTAGGTGAGATAAACGATGGAAATCCCTAGACTCGTGAAGAGTTTGAAAGTACCTATGTACTCGTCTATAGTCGGAGTAAACTCATGAATATTAAGCAAGGTCCTCGCGACTATTAGAGGCGGCACCTGAGGTGGAACCTCTGAGAAATATACCATAAAGGTATCACATAAAAATAATAACCAGTATCTTACGCTTCCTTACTAGGAAATACATGAGACAATTTGAATACAATGGTTATAAAGACAATAATCGTGTCGAATGTAACTATTTGGAAGTTAGCCGCGTTGCACACTGGCGGAAAGTGGGCCGGCTTACTTCATATTATATGCTAATTATTTTGTTTCACACTAAAAATAGATTTATTTTTATTTATATTTGTAACAATTGACGCTAGTGTTTACGTTTCCGGTAAAATTACAGTTTTGTAATCTTTATACATGTTAGTATCTATGTATTAAATTTGAAGGCTGTTTCACGTTTGAATTCAGTAAAGTCGCAGTTTGCAAGAAAGTAATGCCTACAGTTGTTTTAGGAAAGTCTAATAGCTGAATATAATACGTAAGTAACTATCTGAGGTTGCGTTCAAAATAAGTGAGGATAAGAGTTCCTGGGTTGACTAATTTCTTGAAAGAAAGGAAAAAAACATTTATTAGAAAGAGCTGTTTACTTCCTTTTTATAGCTTGTTTCATTCAAAGAAACACCAAGAGATACCTTTGACATTTTGTACTCGCTTACCTAGCTATAGCTATAGTCTGCAGCATCATTGGCAAGTCATCAATCATCACAGAATATTCCTCTATTTCTCAAGTATTAGCATCATTTAAATCAGGGTCAAACACAACAGCTGCTTGTCTCATAATCCCTGATGGATATCTGCTCGATGAAAATGCAAGAGTCACTGATAACGCATATCATTTTATTTATCATAATCCTCTACATATTCTATTGAGGACCACTTAGTAGCGGCTTGAAACTTACCTACCATTCACAACACACAATAATATGATAATTACATAGATTTACTGCGTCTAATCCTATTTGGGACAATATTGGTTCGGTTTGATCACGACTAGCGGCTTGGCAATGACAAAAGAATTATTCTGGTGTATTTGATTATCGAGTGCACATTGATTCGGTCAATGGAACAGTCGATAGCATTGTGCATTGTGGCCGAGTGGGCGTTTGCTAACTTAATTGGACATCTGTTAAGAACATTTGGATAAAAATCTGAAGTTGTTGCTGCCTAAGTCAAAATCAAAATATTTTATATCACATAAACCTACATGGACACTTATGAAACGTCAGAAGCTAGGTGCACGGTTCCAATTGGTCGTTTCATATGGAGAAGAGCTGGCAATAGAAACTCAACGGTTACTCTTTTAAAAATACTTGGCTTGTACAATGTTTTCCAATTACAGTGTTAATAGGTATGGGAGGACAGTGTGGGCTTGCCAACAAGTACTAGGTACAGTCGAGTTCATTAATATATTAGCCCTTTCAGGCTTCAAAAATATATGACCGTCAAAAAAAATCATAATATTGTGACAACTATAAGCATCATTAAATTGTGGTCAAGATTTCGATTCATTAATATGTGACTGGTTTTTCTCAGTAACATGTATACAGCCAAAAGCACATTATTATATGAACAACATTAAGATCATATTATCTGAACATTGTAGGATTCACAATTATGTATGCACACATGAATACAATAATATCTAAACAAGTAAATGTAATTCAAATTCAACCTTATTACTTACGTCATAAAGATAATTTTAATAGCAATCCCGACCCCGACCCCCCGAACTCGACTGTACTTAACAAAATAGAAAATGTTCTACAAATCTACAGTCTGTTAAGCCTACAACGTTCTCACATTCAGAAGATATAAAAGAATATATACAAGATATTGTTAAAATAATAAAAATAAAATCTGTTTAAACCAAATGACATGGTTAGCATTACAAATCTGAATTAATATCCTGCCCACAAAATCCACTAATAAATGAACATGTTTATACTCTTTTGTTTAGTGAAAGATGATAATTATGGCATGGAAGGAAAACTACACTGAGATAACGGCTGATGGAGATCTTAGACTCCATTTGAAATAAGATTAGACATTTAAATAAACCTTTTTTGACAGTCCGTTCAACCGATTTTGAGTTCTATTGTGTTGGTGTCAGGCACCTCTAGTCACCTTTACATTCACCACCATTCACAAACACATTCACCACCACTCACCTAAACATTCACCACAATTCACCTACACATTCACCACCATTCACCTCTAGTCACCTATACATTCTCCACCATTCACCTACACATTCATCACCATTTCACCACGCACCCTTTGACTGCTTTTGTTTGTGTTATTTTAATTTTCCTTTCCATTTATTTAATTTTTCTTTTAATTGTTTAGTATAAATACATGTTACCTGCCTGATGCCACTAAGTGGGGCCTGGTGACTGAATAAACTTATTTATTTATTATTTTATTTTTTTGCTTCCGGGGTGGAAAATCCTCATCGATGTCCTCCGCCTTAAGGCGGGCGGAGGGGTCTGTCAGACTCTTACTGACTAAAAACCACCCTGGTGTTTCGTTCACACACACGCTCCGGGGATCATGGGATCATGTGCGGCTTCCGCGAGAAGGTTACCCTACGATAGGTTAATGTTATTTGGTTAACTACCTCACTCCGGTTGAAACGAGAGATGATCCTTGTAGGCTTTCTATTGAGAAATTTCAAAACGAATAGAGGTCGTCAACAGACAAACCTGGCCAACCAAGTGAATCAAAGGTTCTTAGTCAATAGAGCAGATAAATTTTACCTAAGTGGTGTCAATCTCAGGCCGGTGACCTGAAAACAGGCATATCCGGTGAACACGAAGCAGTACATTCGTCAGAAGATAATATTTACCTCGTAAATCAGAAAGTTACTACGACTGTTATAAATTTAATTTGCCTTGGATAATTACGGTCCCAATATTAAAAGTAAATCAACATCGCCTTAATTACTCATAGGTACATTAAGGTCTACCGTACCCGGACGCTACCCAGCTGCGGTGGTACTACGTCGTAATATTTGGTACACTTATAGAAGTGTACCAAATATTACGGCGGGCAAACAATAAAAGAACACCATACGTAATCACAATAAAATGCGCTTGCGCCACTCAGGGCCGTGTCAAGGTCGAAAGCGTAACTTTTTTTCGAGTTCGTTTCTCCATTTGCGTGCGGTTGGCACTTTTGCTTTATTTTCCGGTTCCGGTTGTTACACTCTCAAACAACGGGTTCCTAAAGATATCTAAATGTTAATTGGTAACGCAATGTAGCTGAACGGAATTCTGTAGTGATCTTTATGATGGTCGTTTGAGTGTACTTGGGAGCTTAGCTCTAATTTCAAGCTGATAATGTGCTTGATAGCAGCCACCTGGTGGAAAGTGGAAATGGCTGCAGGTAGACAAAAAACCTTCCGTAAGCAACACCATCAGTCATCCATAACCTTAGGAAAAAAATTGCTCGTGTGCTTGTGTCATATTGAAATGCAAAGTAGAAGTTACACTAACCAAGTAACCAGCACCTTTTCCATGTAAATCGCGAGTCTAGCATATAGAAACAATTCAAAGAGTTAAATAATTTTTGTTTTATACAACATGTCCCAGAATTAACGCACGACATCTTAAGGGGTCATTGTACTCATCATTATGAACAACTTTTACTATGGGACCCCCACTGCAATCGCGAAAAAAAATCAGCTGGTCCATACATTTATGTCAAAATGTAGGGAACAGCAGATTTTTTTTTCGCGATTTGAGTCGGCTACCGCCAAGACCTACCAATCAGGGACGGCTGACAATATTACGGGTGATAAAATCGGACAGATTATGAACCCTCTCGATAAGTGCAGGTTCGTTCACAACTTGACGATTTGACAGTGATAGATTATAAACTACCGAAAATGAATGCGGTATATTGTTACATTTTACAATTTTACGATAATATAAAATCTTGTTAAATATATTATAAACTAAAGATGATAAACGGTGACATTTCAATGTTTTTTTTTTATCGTTTCTATAATATGCTAGTCTCGCGATCTACACGAAATAGGTGTGGTGCTGGTTAATGGAACTTCTACTTTGCATTTCATCATAATAATATGACATTGCAAGCACATGAACATTTTTTTCCTAATGGTGTTACTTATGGAAGGTATTTTGGTCTACATGCAGCCGTTCCCACTTTCCACCAGGTGGCAGCTATCAATCACATTATCAGCTTGAAATTAGAGCTAACCTCCCATATCTGTCAGCCTAATAACAATTTTCCAAGCCGCTGGGTCTAGAAGCATGAAAGCACAAGAGATCCTTTAAACGAAAGTGAGCACTATGGAAGGATTTTTGAATATCCATCCCCTAAAGGAGTTAAATAGAGGATGGAAGTTTTTATGGAAGTTCGTAATTTTTGCCGATGATCTCCCTCTCTAAATTTTATTGTACAGGTATAAAAGTGTACTTATAGAAGTTCCAACTAATTACGAATTGTGTAGGCTTATTGTCCGTAATGGACAACTTCGGGTAGGTTTATTAACTTTGATTGATATTAAGTTGCAAACAAGTCTTAATAGTTGTTCAGTACCTAATAGCCTTAGCACGACTATCTACTGTTCTGGACAATTAAAATTGAACATGATTAGTCAGTCCTACGATAGAAAGCGCTAAGTTCCGCCTTCTTAGTGCGTTAGGAATAGGGTTGATTGCGTGGAGCATTTACGACGTACGGCATTTCATACAAACTTTCTAGCCCTTGTTTTGCGAAATGATTGAACCGATTTTCATGAAACTTCATACGCATAAGCACGATATAAAGGTCTAAAAAGAGGGTTAAGAAAATTTTCGAAATGTCTTATTTAAAAACAGATAACTCGAATTTAAAATCGGTCTAATTTGGCTGTGACTTTGAAAATGTTCTTAACTAACTAAATCAATATAATAATATAATCTCTTATTCAATCAAAATAGGTAGAGGGGCTGACTACGCAGGGTACCTACTCGTACCGGAGACCCTTTAGAATTCTTCTTTCTCCCCAGAACAGAAAGTTGAAGATCGTGAGTCGTCACTTCCTCGTTCGCTTCCGTAGTGTACAGACGTGTACCGGACTAGCTTTGGTTAGAGTATTTTAATAAAATAAAGTCCCAAATTACGGAAATATCAACCCTAATTTAAATCAATAAAGACGAAAACTACTTGTCATCTTAGCCAATTAACATTGTTCACGCACCGAGTTACTGATTCAGATAAGGAATTTAGTGCACAGTATACGCAAGATTTTCGGAGAAATGAACATGTATCGCTTGCCGTCTAAAACTGCCCACTCATCACAACCAGAACTATCTACCAGTAATAGAGAAGACACCGAGTTTATCACATCTAGGAAGAGAAAAATACATCCGGATTCTGAAGAATTATCTGATATTCAGGAAATGCTCTCGAGCATGAAAGAAGATCAAGATCTCAAATTTCATGACCTACAAGAAATCATTAAGGACATCAGGAACCAGAACACAGATATTATCAACTCGAACTCGCTCTTACAGAAAGCATTTGAGGATTCAGCAGTAATGTATAAAGAGTTAAAACAAAGATATGATTACGTGATCCTAGAAAGCAAAGAAGCGCAGACCAAGATTGAGCAACTGGAGGATAAAATTGAATCGCTCGAAAGACAACAGCGTAGTACTACGATTGAAGTAAAGAACGTGCCCTTCACCGAAGATGAAAATGTTAATGATATCGTGTCACAGATACACAAAGCCCTCGATGTATCTTTACCACCGCATATTATTCGACAAGCTTACAGGCAGAAGTCAGGACGGAAAAATCTGATTATTGTCGAATACCAGACGGTCCAAACTCGTGTCAATGTTATGAAAGCCCTAAAAACATTTAATAGAAATAACAAGGATGACAAACTTAACTCAAAAATTCTACAAGTTCCAGATGAGAAACAACCAGTTTTTGTCTCAGAATCTTTAACTCCCTCCGCTCGAAATCTACACTACTTAGCTAGAGAAGTTCAAAGAAACCATGGCTTTAAATACTGTTGGGTAGCTAATGGCCGAGTCTTTCTAAAGAAAGGAGATGGACTACCATCAATTCTTATAAAATCTTCAAGTCAAATTGAAGACATTACCACCGATATATTGAAGCCGCAAGTTCACCCAAACACAGATCAATGACTAGCGTATAAGTTCACTAAAAAAATCTTCGCATTGCACGTTTCTAATGTTTTTTAATAGTCATAGTTATAACTGGTCTTGTACTCTTTAAAGTAATTAGCATCTTAATTTTCTTGCAAGGCTTGTATTGTCTAATAATTTTATCATCCATTTTTTTACACACAATTGTACTACATAACATTTTACATAACACATACACTATTCTTACTCACACATTTTTAATAATCTATTATTATTGTTCATTTTCTTGCACTGTTTTCGTCGGTTGCTACTGTAGCTTCCCCCAAAAAAATATCTCACCTTACACCCATAAGAATTATGGTTGATTTAGTCAATATTTCCTCAGACATTAATGAAAACATCAATGCGGGTGAAGCTCAAACCGTAGCCTTCCCGGAACAGTGCAAAATTCTTTTAGATAAAAACAACACCTATAAAGTATTGACGCAAAACATCAGAAGTCTGAATCATAACTTTGACGACTTTTTAGTCCTCCTTGCTAGGCTTAACATATCTTTTGACTTCATAGTTTTAACAGAATGCTGGCTATCTAAGATGGGAAAATTACCCAATATTCCTTCATATCAGGTGTTTGCAACAAGTAACCATTTGAATCAAAACGATGGTATAGTTGTTTTCTGTAAGGATAGTTTCAAAGTTACTGTGACGGAAACAACTATAGTTAGTGATGAAGTAAATTGTTTAGTTACCACTATAAAAAATGAACTAGCTATTATATCACTATATAGGCCTCCCGCCTTCAAAAATATTGATAAATTTCTAACCGCTTTAGATGAAACAATACTTAAATATAAACACTACAAAAATATTATACTCCTAGGTGATATAAATATAAATATTACAAATAACACTGACCCTAAGGTCGCCAATTATATGAACTTGCTAGACTCACATGGACTCCTTGCATCACATTTGCTACCAACACGTGAAAAAAACTACCTTGACCACTGTTTTGTTAATACCAACTCGACTACAAATACTGTAGTCTGCAATTCGACAGTCACGAACCACTGCAGTGTAATGATATCACTATCAAAGAAATCGGTAGCAACCGAAAAAAATCGAGGAACTTATAAAAAAGTAGACTATTCCACGATTGTTAACAATTTAAAACTTATAAATTGGACTGAAATGTTAGCATATGATGACCCGAATGAAATAACAAATAAGTTCTTATCAACAATAACTGATTGCATTAAAAAATATACCAATATACCTACAAACTTTCTAATAGAAAACGTAATATTAAACCATGGATAACACCGGGGCTACGTCGTTGCATGAGAAATAGAGACCGTTTACATCAAAAACTTCGTAAGGATCCAGACAATGTAACACTTCAAATAACTTATAAAAGATATCGTAATACATGTAACAAACTACTAAAGAACTTAAAAAATAAATATTTTAGATCACAAATAAATCTCCACAAAAATAATTTAAATAAACAATGGTCCATTATCAAAGAAATATGTAACTACAATACTAAGCCTAATATTTATGATGAACTTCTTTTAACTAAAAGGAACCCACAAGAGTCCATAAACTATATAAATAACTATTTTGCTAACGTGGGTAGCCAACTGGCTCAAAGTATCCAAATAAGAACACAAAAGAATGAAATTGAACTAGCTAGAATATCAAACTCAAACTGTTCCTCGCTGAAGTCATTCGTCCTACTACCTACGGATGAAAGAGAAGTTAAAAGTACCATATTGAATTTAAAATCTTCTAATTCCAGTGGTTGGAATGAAATTCCCACCATTTTACTCAAACTGGCTGTCGACACTCTCGCCATACCTATTGCTAGGATCTGTAATTTGAGTTTCGACAAAGGCGTCTTTCCCAACGCTCTGAAACAGTCGGTCATTATTCCCATTCACAAATCTGGGGACAGAGACTGTGTCTCGAATTATAGACCTATCTCATTACTGCCATCCCTCTCTAAAGTTATTGAACGGATTATGAACACTAGATTCAAAAAATTCTTTGAATCCAATCAGCTTCTCTCAGATAACCAGTTTGGGTTTAGAGAGAAAAAATCAAGTGCTCATGCCGTACACAAACTTATATCATTTACCGTCGATGCTTTGGATAGAGGAGATAAGACCCTAGGAATTTTCCTAGATCCGGCAAAGGCGTTCGACACGGTTTCTGTTCCCATACTCCTCAATAAGCTTGAACACCTTGGTATCCGCGGTATTGCATTGGACCTTATAAAAGACTACATGTCGAACAGAACTCAATGTGTTAGAATTAATAGCTACACCAGTCAACAGGAAAATGTCCAATTTGGCATACCGCAGGGCAGTATTTTGGGACCTACATTATTCCTCGCTTATATTAATGACTTGAGTAGTCTCGACCTGAAACGGACAAATAATCTCATTTGCTGACGACACGGTACTTTTGTTTCACGGGCGCACGTGGACTGAAGTGTTCAGCCTGGCTAATGAAGGATTTGCTTTAGTTATGTCTTGGCTCGATCACAACCTTCTCACTTTGAATGCACAGAAAACAAAATATTTAACCTTCAGCATTAGGAATAATACGCAACCACCAAATAACTTGCAAATAAAGTTGCATACTTGCAAAAATGCTGTAGCATGTTCCTGCTATAGTCTCACAAAAGGATCCTCTATCAAATATCTGGGCTTGATGGTAGACCAAAACCTTAACTGGAGGGAACATATCGGTACCGTAATAACTCGGGCTAGGAAAATGGTCCATGTGTTTAAAAATCTTCGTAATGTTTGTGACCTGAAACTACTTAGAAATATTTATTTTTCTTTATGCCAATCAGTATTATCATAATATTGTATCACTGTTTGGGGAGGTGTATCAAAAACCACAATGTTAAGTCTCGAAAGAGCTCAGCGACCAATATTAAAAGTAATGAGCTTCAGGAAATTTAGATATCCAACGCATCTATTATATAAGAATTTATGTTTGCTCACAGTAAGACAAATATTTATAAACAATGCTATATTAGTTCAGCACTGCAAGTTGCCGATACCTTATTTCTCTACAAGACGTAGAAAAGATCTGGTGTACTCCATACCTAAACGTAAGACGGCCTTTTCAGATAAATTTTTTGACCACCTGGGGCCTCATTTATATAACCAGTTATCGAAGTCCATCAATTTACGCGATTCGACTCTCTCTGTTTGCAAAAAAACTTTAAATCAATATCTCATCGAAATGAACTATATTAACACAGAAAACCTATTAACAACCATATCATAAATAGATTTACAAAAATACATACACCATATTCCATGCAAATACATCACACACACGCCACATCATCACATCTACACACGCATTCATTAACCTACATCTCACACAAATAGATCAGTTCTTCTTTATGTTTATAATCTCCTTTTTTTTGATTATTTTGCTGAATTAGTTATTATTGACACACGTTTTATTTTTATCAAGTCCATAACCGTCTCATAAGATCCAAACTTTTTTTTTTCCTCTTTTTGTCTGAAATTTTTGCATATACTTTTAATATTTTTTAGTTACCCTCGTTATTATTGTCATCCAATCATCGAATGTTCAAAAATACCCACTTAGTATCTGTATTCTTATAGCCATATTCATAATTCAGTGTTTTATTTAGCAGTATAATGCAAATCATCGTTTTAATTGTGTGGAAGTGTGTGTGTTTGTGAACGAGGAAGACCGACCTGCCGTGATACAGTTTTCACTAGTACGGAGGTCGGTGTGAATTAAGCTCAAACAACCGCAGAAACACAGGTATTTATTAGACTTATGTAATGTAATTTATGTTTGTACTAGTAGACACAAATCACAGGATTGTTGGGATTTGTGTGTAAGGTTTGTTCTTATAAATTATCAATAAACTTTCTTTTTTTTTTTTACTTTTTACTTCTTTATAAGTGAATCTACATTAATTGCTGCGGTAGGTATATGATTTGATGGTCTGCCACGTTCATCAGCACCTCTAGTTACCCCTGGATGACCTCTGGATCGTTTGCCTTCTAGAAGCAAAGCATACATTTTATAAGATAAAGAAAATATCGTCGAACACCTACTTTTAACAGCATAGCAACCCATTTTGCGTTAGAATAAAAACGCATTTGGTAAATTAATGTCCGTAAGATTTAACTGACCAGCTAATGAATGTAGTGTTAGGCCACACCGACATTCCGTCATTAAGACATTGTGTTTATGTATGTAGCGCCATTTGCATAGTGAGACAATTTCAGCGTACTTGCGTACCGGCTGCGTTAATTATATCACTCCGACTATCGAACTAATATCTAAACAGTATCTGTTTACAAGTACTGTGTTTATACGGCACATAAATTTGTTGGTCTACTGCACCCTGTTGGTACTTCGTGGGTGTGGGCTCATTGTTAGGTCTGTTCACAGGCTTAGCTAATAGCCTTTTGGTGTAGAGTTCCAAAAGGAAGCTTATAATAATGTCCTCCCGACCGATTTCGGTCACGACGACGGCCAATCTCAACGGCCTGGAGACTACACAAGTACACAGGTGACCAAAAAATGTCTAAGATAAACTTGGAAAGTAGGTACAGTTCAGGTAATTATTATTGTGTGTGTGCAAACAGGTGCATTCTCTCTCATTATAACCAAGTAATCAAATACACAATCAATACATCATTGGACAAGAACGTTTCCCAATGAGGAACTTGACTGAAGAATACATAATTAAAATTGCTTATTGATTTACTTACATCATTTCACTCCTTCACTACGATAATTCACGTAATTATCTCGTCTGCTTGACGTCCGTATGTCACTGCAGGGATCCAGCAAAATACCAGCGAGCTGGACTCCCATTTGGTGCTACCTTGAGACACACACCGCAGTATGGTCGTTATCTTTAAATACTATAATAAAATAGTAACGTAAGTTATGTAACTACTTTTTGGATGACAAATTCTGGCCGGAGGGAATGATGTTACGACGAATTATTAATTTCAAGAAAGGAAAAGTCACAGATATTGTAATGCCCCGTTGTAAATAATGGATAATAACATCAAAAAGAGTGTAATTTTATCGACATTAAACAACAAGAATGTTATTCATCAGTTACTTATTGAACTTGCGAGATGTGGTTTTTACCCCACGATGTGCCATATCTCGGGAGCGTAACGCATATCTCTGCCAGAATTCATAAAAGGAAGACCGTATGGTGGAGTTGTGCTTCTATGGAAGACATTAGCGGTTGCTACGATACTCGTATCAGAAGTGCAATGTAATACTCGTAGTGATCGTCTGTTAGCTATTAGGAATGATCAGGCGGGACGTTCCCTATTGATATTCTCAGTATATATACCGACTAATTCGGCGATAATCTAATTGAGTTTACGGAGTGCATTAAGAATAGTGATGTTGAATCAGTGTTTTTATGCACATCAAGGTGAGCGTTTTTCAAATAAATGTTAACTGTATGTGGGGGAGCAATTTATCGTGGTCATGTTTTGATATAGAACTACTTCCGAAGGACATGTTTACGTTGGAGAGTACCGCTAACGGTGCATTGCGCTGGCTTGATCACAGTGTGGTGTGGTGAGCAGTGCGGCACGACATTCAGGCCTCGGCCTCGAATTTTGCGGGCAGCGGGGCGGCGGCGGCGGCGGCACGGGAGCGGCAGGATCTTATGCGTAAAATCAAATGGACCGGTTCTCGAAAACAGCGGCGCGGGGGCGGGCAACGAGCGGTGCACTCCAGTCAAGCCGCGCCGCCGCCGCCGCCGCCGCCGCCGCCGCCGCCGCCCCGCTGCCCGCAAAATTCGAGGCAGAGGCCTTAGTCTGTTGTTGACGCTCCAGTTTTATATTATATGTTGTAGTCTATTTTTCGTATCATTTAAGGGGATGCGCTAAGGTAGCTCGCGAAATTCAAATTTTCTTACGTTTTTTACAATTTGCAGGTCAGGAACCGGTTGTATGTTGATCTAAATATGATTCGCAGCCACAACAAATATGGCTTTACATAATTATAATCATTAGAATCAGCATTACAACTCTCGAAGTTAAAAAATCCTACTGAATGATTTTTCAGAAATAATCATTCAGTACGATTTTTTGAACTTAACTTTTTAAACAAAACTTCGCGGGCTACCTTAGTGCATCCCCCTTAATATTTGAATGTAATATTGATTTAATAATACCTAAATTAGTAGGTAAGCCCAATCTAGACTTACAATAGGTATCTTTTTCACTCCGTATTACCTAAAATGGGGTGAAAAAGATATCAATTAAATGAATGAATATTAAAATGTTTGTAATTCTAAGTACATTATGATTAATAGATGTTCCAGATATCTAATTTTAAGGTATTGTGCGCATAATAATTATGTGTTCTAATTCTATACAATGTATCGTAGTTTGGTTAGCATTTTCGATTCTTAGGATCACGAGATTCTACTTATGCAGAAAAGCTTAACACCAATTAAGACAATCTAAGTAGAATGCACGAGCGAGCGCAGCGAGCGCGACAATTTTAGCACTCTGCCTCAGATAAGTTATATTTTTTAAGTATTTTTAAACGGCTATATATTTTTAATCGGATATAATACCTACAGAACATTTTTAAAACTATCTCCTATTTTACCTCTAATATTTTATTTTTTAGGGTTCACGTAAAGTGGGGATAATATTTATTTTTCTCGTCTATCCCATGATTTGGGGTATCGTTGGATAGGCCGTTTAAAATATTGAGGGTCTGGAAAGACCATTATTTTTTCGATTGAGGGATCCGTTTGCGTAATATTAAACTTTAGTGTTAATTTTTGTTAGAGTCAAGTGTCCCCCCCTGCCAGCTAAATGGTTGTTTTTTGATAATAAGTGAAAAAATTCATGGCAGTAAGTAGTACTTATAACGAAATTAAAAGGAAAACTAACTATCACAGCTAAGTAGGCTTTAACTTACATTTGTAGTTGGAAAAAGGGAGTAGGGAGATGTAGGGTCACATGTTTTTCAACTACAATGTGAAGTTTGTTTTTGGGAAAAAATCATCCCAACTACGGAACATTGTAGACATGTGGTCCGACACGGACTTCGCCGTTTTTTATTTAAATTTTGAGGTTAATGTCTGTCGCTCTCAGTTGCTTATTACCAAGGTGAGATGTCAGATGTTAGTAGGTAACGCTCGCTTGTTTTTGTTTTCTGTATATAACTGTAACTGTGTAGTGTTCAATGCTGTAAGCCAAACTTTTACTGTACCGAAAATCTACTCCGAGATCAAAACTAAACTTAAAGAATGGTTGCTGGGCCGGACTTATGAGGAAGCAGAAAGTTTACTTTGTAGCTTAAGTTAGTACTTACCCATCATATTCTCTGATTAAATACACAACTACACACACACTTACATAACACATTAACTCAAATTAACAGTTTTTATGATTATTTGTGATTATTGTATGTACAAATTAGCTTCTTTTTATTACTCACTTTTTGTAAATTTTATTAAATTATCATTAACAATCTTGCGCTAGCTAGAACTAATTAAATTATTAACTTTGTGTGGTGTTTGGGTCACCAAGATACAGGCTGTGCCTAGTTTGGGACCCGCTGTTAAATATATTAATATGTAATTTTTCTGTTGGTTAAAATTTCATGCATAATTGTATGTTTGTGAACTATGTGTAAGTTTCATAAAAATAATTCTGAATATAATTTATTGTCATTTATTATATAATATTGTGCTTTTGTGTGTGGTGCTATATCTTTTGAGTGCACTAAATAAATGCTTTACCTATCTGTCTTTCTATCATTTTCTATTTCCTTATAGTCCGAACTCCGAGAGAACAGAAATCTGATAAGACAAGAGAGAGATCAATTTGTTATAATGATGATGATCGTTTTTACGATACGTAGGTTCTTTTCAGGTACAGAAAAAAAAGAAAGAAATAAATTATGATGATATAGAGTTACTTTTGCAACGTGTGAGTGATGTTATTTGCTTATTTAGTCACTCACGTTCACTCAAAATCTTTCTCTCGCACGCACACACACACACGCACTCGTATTATTATTGTATTACTCGTAAATTGATAGTAATTTTAATTTTATTTTTTCCTTTCTTTGTTTTATTTTGTATACCTACCTGTTTATACTCCTACGTTTATAATGTAAGAGAAGAGCGGAGCCTTCAACTACAGGCATTTTCTATGCTTAAATGGAGACTCCTCGATATGCAATGTAAGCCAAATGGTTATATGAAATAAACGTTTTTTTTTTTTTTAAGTAAAATAATGTTTGACTTTGTAAATCTGGTAAAGAAGACAAATACTAATCTTATGACTTTATTTATTTATGTTCACTTTTTACAAAATACTTACATCTAAAATCTTTAAGCAATGGCAAGTAATCGTCGAGTCATAGAACTTGAGTTATTCATAAACTAAGGTAAGATTTACAGTTTTAATAGTTAACTTGGAATATTAAAATTAAAAGAAATAAATAACTAAATATTTATAACTAACGATAACGATATGTGTAAGAAAGAATACGCTGTAATATTGACAGTTCACATAATATTTTAAAGCACTATTAATATTTAGTCACATCATAGCCAAGCTCACAGTAGAAATAAATTAACACATTCAGAAATATCCTTTTTTTTTGGGTGGGAAATTATCAAATTACTTCTCCCGCTCTGGGCGGAGCGGGAGGGCGTGTCAGACTTTTGCTGACTAAAACCCACCCGTACTCCTTCATTTGCCTGTGTGCCAGGGCCACGATATCCCTTTCGGACAAACTCGCAACCCTGGCAGGCATTGGCTCTAACGGACCCCATCAATTGGTGCTGACAACTCTTTCGAGGCGCGCGTGGAATACAACGCACCGTCAACCCGGGTCTGGTCCTTATCGGACGGCGAGCGACCCATCGCTCACCGTCCGCAGGCCCGCGCTTACGGTGGCCGGAAATCGGCTTGCGATTCCCGACGCCCGGGGCGTTTCCTGCGGCAACTAGGGGCGCGAGGGCGCGAACCTTGCCTCTCCCTCTCGCGTTCCGCCTCCTCCTTCACACACAAGCATTACTGCTTCGCAGGAGGTGACGGCCATCATAGCCAACCTCACAGTAGAAATAAATTAACACATTCAGAAATATCCTAAGTTGTATAAATGTACAAGTCTTAATCATTTATTCGGTGGAAAGTCTAGCGTTGTGTAGGGGGGGCGCGTGCGTGGCACAGGCGGGCGGCGCGCGCGCGGGTGCGTCTGGCCGGCCTCGCCCGCGGCTGGACATGCCGCCCCCTCTTCAGGAAGGTATGGGGCTCTAGGACTTAGCACTAAAGCTTTGTAAGATGAGTGAGAGTCTGCTATGCTTCGTCCATCACCCTCGTCTCGTCGCGACATCTCAGAGAATGGCGACACGGATCGTTTCTCAATACCACTCGGTCCTGGAGTTTCTTCTTTCGGTTTCAGCTCGTAAGCATTCTCTTCCTTTCTCTTTGGTTCTGTATCTTTCTTGAATTTCGTCTGTCTTTCTATTATTTCTGCTGTCGTTAAGTCTGAACCTTGCACGTCTGTTTCTAGAGGCGGTGCTGACAACCATGGTCGAGAAGAGTTGGTACCGCACCAACGTTCTTCATTTTCACTTGGATCACCTAAAAGGCCAAGTTTCTCCAAGTTTTGTAGAAGTAAATTCTCACTGGAGCTTGCTGCTCTCATTTCAGTCTTAGATTCTTCAGCTAACAGCAACTCTGCTAGCGGAGGTGCAAGACCAAGTCCTATATTTCTTTCATGGTATACTTCAGAAATGGTCGGGGTTAGTTCTCCACTCATATGTCTGACCTGAGCCATGGAATCTCGGCTGCTTGTTCCCATCTTCGGTCTAGGCGTGCGTTTAGACGTCGACGGCTGAACTAATGTTTGTTCAGTCTTTTCTTCTTCTGACCTCCTTGGTTGTGCTGAAGCAAGATCATAGAAAGCATCGAGGTATCTCGCGTGGGCGTGATCTGGCCTCCTTCGTAAGACCGTGTCGTGTCCCGAGCTTTCCCAGTCTGAATCATCAGATGGTGGTCTTCTTGTGTATAGGGTTCTTATTTTAGTTTGGTGTGCGAGTGCTAAGGACACGTCACGCGGAGGTGCAGAGGTAGGTGCGGGCGGGGCTGCGGGAGGGGAGGGGGTGAAGGCAGCATCGCTCTCTCCTCTATACCTCGGTGGAGGCGGCGCGGGGGGCGGGGCGGTGCGGCCATCAGGTTCACCGCGACCTACTTCTGTTGAGGACGCGGAACCTCGGACGTACATAGTGAAGGCGCCGCCGCAGGAGCCAAGGGGTAAGGGTGGTGGAGGCACCGATGATACGCTTTCCTCTGTAAAAGAAAATAAGGGATGAAATATTTCACACCACGCTTTTTACAAAGATGATAATAATTTAGCGGCTTTGAATGAGTGTCAATGGTTGTTACAAAATACGTAAATGGATGTCACAGAATACATGATGAGAATGTAAAGCTTATATGTATGTGCGAAGTAAACTTACGTCGATGTTGCCTCGGCGGTGGCTCTCCATCAGAGTGCGGTTCTAAGTCACCGTCATCAATCGACGCTAGCGACTCCACGCTGGAGCTGGACTCCAAACTGAGACTTCGTGGAGCTTCTTGCGTGTCTGTGAAAGAATTTTCTGGTCAGCATGTCTTTTGTGTTGTTTCAGCCGACGACGTCCACAGCTGGACATAGGCCTAGGCGTCAAACGAAGGGGGTTTGCCATAATCACCACGCTTGGCAGTGGGTTGGCGATCGCAGTATGGTGTTAAAATGCATACTGAACGCTGCTGCCTATTCTCTAGTAAGTCCCTTAGTCGCCTTTTACGACAGCCACGGGAAGAAATAGGGCGGTGCTCTTCTTCACGTCCGGCACCACACGGCGCGGTTGTTGTTTAGCCAACTAAAATAGCAATGCAGAGCAGTTCTAAGTCGGTTCTGTTCATTTTCTTTAATCGACGTAGTACTCGAAACATTACTACGTCTTTGTAAGTTATCCTACCAAGTCATATAGTGGAGTTTAACATAATGCTGCTGATAAAAATCTAAAAGGATCGCACCTTGCGCTCTGTGGTGGTGTGTGTGTGTGGTGTGTATGTGTGTGGTGTTTGTGTGTGGTGTGTGTGTGGTGTGTATGTGTGTGGTGTGTGTGTGTGGTGTGTGTGTGTAGTGTGTGTGTGGTGTGTATTTAGAATTTAGTTACCTTAGTTTAAGTGGATATACTATAGTGGATACTATAGTGGATATCTACTTAAACTGCACCTGAAATCGCGAAAAAAAAATCTGCTGTTCCCTACATTTGACGGCACGGTTGGCGCAGTGGTTAAGCGATTGTCTGCTGCGCTGCGTGTCGCGGGTTCGATTCCCACATGGAACAATTATTTATATGACCTACAAGTAGTTGTTCCGGATCTGTTTGTGTATGTAAGTTTAAATGTTTGTAAACGCACCTACGATACAGAAGAAATTCCTAGTGTGATAGGGCAACGTTTTATATATAAAAAAAACAGCTGATTTTTTTTCGCGATTTCAGGTTTGCTCCGATAGTAAAATTTGTTCATAATGATGAGTACAATGACCGCTTAAAAGGGTTAATTCTGGGATATGTTTTATAGATTGTAAGTAGAGCGGGTCATGTCTGTCACTGCTCAGTTGCTAATTACCAAGGTGAGATTTTAAATGTTACACAAATCTTATGCGACTACTTGTAAGGCTCACTTGTTTTTTCTTTCATGTCCTACCTATATACCTGAGTATTTGAAGAACATTTTATGACTTACCAAATAACGCGAGTAGTGCCTGCAGCACAAACTGTATGTGTCTCCTGTTGGCAGCCTTGCCGGTGCGTAGTGTTACTTCGTCTTGGCCCACTTCAGCCAGGTCAAAGCCAAGAGATGCCAAGAGTTCGTGGCAACCGTTGACGCGCCATAACCTGAAGAATACAACAAGTATTAGTAGGTTTGTTGTTGATGTTGCTTATATATTTGCTAGTAGATGAAAAATTATGTGTTGGTTTGTTTTAACACACACACACACACGTAAAAATTAATCGTAATATAATTAAATTTTCGTAAACGATACATGAATAGTTATCGTAGAATTCATAGTTTACTACATCACTAGCTACCTCCCCGTTGCTATGGAAAGAATATCTGCCTTTGTCTTCATATAAACGCGAGTCTACGGGTCGCGCCATGCTCGGGCAGAAGAGATAACGAGTTGGATAGAAAGAGCTTTGTCGTTTCTTGGTATAATAGACATAGAATTGGTCATGCTTTTTTTTTTTTTTTTTTGGGTGGTAAATTGTCAAATAACTTCTCCCGCTTTGGGCTGAGCGGGAGGGCGTGTCCGACTTTTACTGACTAAAACCCACCCGTGTTCCTTCCGTTGCCTGTGTGCCGGGGCCACGATATCCCTTTCGGTCAAACTCGCAACCCTGGCAGGCATTGGCCCTAACGGACCCCGTCAGTTGGTGCTGACAGCTCTTTGAGGCGCCCGTGAAACACAACGCGCCGTCGACCCGGGCCTGGTCCTTATCGGACGGCGAGCTACCCATCGCTCACAGTCCGCAGGCCCGCGCCTACGGTGGCCGGAAATTAGCTTGCGACTCCCGACGCCCGGGGCGTCTCCTGCGGCGGCTAAGGGCGTGAGTGCGCGAACCCTGCCTCACCCTCACGCGTTCCGCCTCCTCCTTCGCGAACATTACTGCTTCGCAGAAGGAGGTGACGGCCTCCCATGCAATATCGCTCCGAACCATGGCCTTTGGTTCAGGCCATGGGACCGGACGCGAGAGATCGCCACCGCCGATCGCCTCCGTGAGGACACGGCGGTGCTCCGCCCAAGCCGGGCAGATCTCCACCGTATGCTCCACCGTGTCCTCCGGGCGATCCACACAGAGGTGACACCCAGGCGTTTCCTCCCGCTTTATCCTGAACAGGAACCTCCCGAAACAACCGTGTCCGGCGAGGACGTGCGTCAGGCGGAAGGTGAAGACGCCGTGGCGCCTCTCTAGCCACTCCTCAAAAGAATTGGTCATGCTACGCGTGCAGGTCTTTGATGCGTAGTTCGCATACATGCAGCATTGTAGATGCCGCCACACTACAATAAGTTGTAGATACGAACCTGACGTTAACAGCGACTTCAATGGTGTCTGTGTCGGAGTTTTTAACAGAGAACTGTGAGATGACGGAGCGAATCACGCCGATGATATCGTCCGCTACGTCTCCATTCGATATCAGCTTCGACAGCGCTTGTAGTGTTGTTGATGTTAGACCTGAAAAAAGACATGGGCGTTAGAAGAGGCAAATCATTTAGTGCTGGAGTATTTATGACTAATTGAATTGCTCAAAATTGCGACTCAACATCAAAATCAAAATATTTTATTTCACATAAATCTACATGGGCACTTATGAAACGTCAGAAGCTAGCTGCACGGTTCCAATTGGTCATTTCCTATGGAGAAGAGCCGGCAAGAAACTCACGGTTACTTTTTTAATTAAAAGAATGGACTTTTACAGTGTTAATAGGTATGAGGGGACAGTGTAGGCCCGTCAACAAGTACCAAGTACTTAACAAAATAGAAAATGGTTTACAAAGCTACAGTCTATTATGCCTACAACGTTCACGACTAACGGCTAAAACAATTGAGTTTCAAAAGATGAGTGCTTAAAAAGTCAATGTTTAGTATGAACGAACTGATCATCAACCAGCACAGTTATTGAAATTTGAACTTTTTGCAGCAAAAGATAAAATTGCAGATAAGATGTGAAGTATCAAAACAAATCAAAAGTCATTTATTCAAACTAGGCTGATAATCAGCATTTTTCAAACGTCTAGATTACATAAGACAGTCCCCCAAAAACGCCCGCCCTTCACCACTTCCAAGTGCTTTAGCTGGGAATATACAGGCTGTTATAGTTACTGCGTGCCATAGCTTTTAAGGTTCAGTATCGATAAAGGAACCTATGAAAAAATTTTTTTTAAACAAAAATGAAAACAAAAAAAATATTCCAAGATCAACCTAATTTAGTACCTACTAACTTATAATACATCGTTTAGAATTAAAATTATTTTATTTGACGGTCCTTAGCCCGTTAAAGTACGAAGCGACTTATTTTTTTTTTTACGTTTAATAAAAATTTTCGTTTATGTTTTTTTATTTTTTTTTTATTTTTCCTGGGTTCCTTTATCGATACTGAACCTACCCCTAAGCTATGGCACGCAGTTACTTTAACACCCTGTATATTATATATATTTTAGTAATATTTTTATAGATATTTTTTTTATTTGTGAATGAGAGAACGTTGTAGGCTTAATATACTGTAACTTTGTAAACTATTTTCTATTTTGTGAAGTACTTGGTACTTGTTGACGGGTCTACACTGTCCTCCCATACCTTTTAACACTGTAACTTGAAAACATTGTAAAAGCTTATTCTAATTTAAAAGAGTAACCGTGGAGTTTGTTGCCGGCTCTTCTTCATAGGAAACAACCAATTGGAACTGTGCACCTAGCTTCTGACGTTTCATAAGTGCCCATGTAGGTTTATGTAAAATAAAATATTTTGATTTTGCAAGATGTGATGTATGAGACTTACCAAGTAGTGCTTGCAAACTAGCAGAGCATTGGGTCAGTCTCTCTTCCGGATCACTTTGTGGGAAGAACACACTCGACGGAATACCATTCGCTGCTGGCTCAAACCTGAGAACAGAGAAATGTACTGAAGGAGAACCGTTTCATAAGTCTTGATTTGTTCTTCTGTTAGAGCGGTTCTGCACTGCATCCGATACGAATCCGAGAAATGTCGGTCCGAAGTATCCATAGCACTATTTTTATGAGGGGTTCTGTACTAGATCCGAACTCTGTCCTTCCGAATTTAGACCATTCCCAATTCGGATTGAACTCGGATCTTGAATTCGGATTCGGATCGGATGCAGTGTAGAACTGAGGTTCCGTGTGGTGCCGGACGTAAAGAATAGCACCATTCTATTTTGTTCCCGTGGGTGTCTTATTAGGGAATGGGCTGCAGCGTTCTCTATGCATTTTAACACCATACTGCGATCGCCAACCCGTCTGCCAAGCGTGGCAGTTATGGCAACCCCCCCTCTTTTGGGGGAGGCCTATGTCCAGCAGTGGACGTCTTTCGGATGTAATGATGATGCAGTGCAGAACCGCTCTTACCGTTTCGAACTTCACTGAAGACAGCGCACTATCCTAAAGCTTTACTCATTTGTTTTCAAAGTAAATGATCGCGTAGAGATTAACTACGATAATATGACCCGGCCCTCCACAATTCAAAACGTTTGAAAGTATTTACAAAGCGCAACCAAGACTCACAACGCATGTGTGCGTAATGAGACGGCCGTCAAACAAAAACAAATCACGGATTTGTTGCTCGACTAGTGGCGTCATTAATCGCTCATTATTATTAGTATCGCGCTGAACTGACGTATTCTATGAAAACGACACGTGCGTTGTCTTGTGCATTCAGCTAGTTATGATTAGTCGACCGACAAATCTGGTAATAAGTGAGATATTACGAGTACTGATTGCACAAAAACTATGAATAAATTCGACGAATACGAAGACGAATACTTACAACTACATACAAACTCTTTCGTAAGGATGTGACTACACATATTGAAACAGTAATTTAGAGAGGCGAGCCATGTTATCGTAGTTTATCTACGCGTTTGTTCACTGTTCGTATTTCAAAGTGAAGTTTAAAGAATAGAACTGAAGTCTGAACCAGATTTGTTCATAGCCAAGTGGAATCTGGTGAGTTTCTTACCTAAATCCAACGCTCATGAGTAGTTCCCGCCAGCCGTTGATACTGCCAGCCTTGTTCTCAATACTCTTCTGGGTGGTATACATAGCGTTCTTCTGTCCTCTTACTATCCTCTGCAGGGACTTCTCGACGAGGTGTAAACATACTCGCAGTGCGTCCCTGACAATACATCGGTTATTATTTGAGGTCCATTAAGGTTCATCAAAGGAAACATAAAGGGGTTTAGTGTGCTCCTGGCAAATGCGTATGATGTACCGATTTTTGTACAGACGGCTACACATCAAGCTATACATTTCCAGTATAAGCTGGTCTCGCATTGTATATGATTTCCGTACAGTGCGAGATCAGCGTAAACTGGATTTGTATAGGTTGATGTGTAGCCGTGTGTACGTTCAAAATGTAAGTATCTGCCCAGCCTTTCCCCAACTTCGTTGGGGTTGGCTTCCAGTCCAACCGAATGCAGCTGAATACCAGTATTTTACATAGAGCGACTGCCTATCTGACCTCCACAACCCAGTAACTGGGTAACACGATACCCCTTGGTAATACTGGTTGTCAGACTTTCAGGATTTGGACGACCCGTAAAGATCCACAAAGTACAGCCGGGACCAACGGATTAACGTGCTTTCTGAGGCACGGAGGAGATGGTATGTTAAGATGGTCACCCATCCACGGACCAACCGCGGCAGGCGTAGCTTAACCTGATCGATCAACCCGTGCGGCTGGTATTACTTAGCCACGAGTTCCTCAAATATGCATTATATTACACATTGGCGAGTGGATGTGATGAACCGTTACGACGCTGACCACAGCTAAAGCGCGGTCACTGTCAGACTGCATACAAAAGAAAGAGAAGCGCGATGACACAACGCTTGTAATTTATTGCAAAATATGAAGGAATTATCTAGTTCCTCTAAAATCAGTTGAGTAATCAAAAATAAAAAACAACCAAGTTCTGCATTCAAATAAGACGTTCCTGTTATTATTTAAATACCAACCGTACGTTGATATTTAATACAGATATTTTTGATTGGAACTCAAAGTAAAAGGTTAGATTACCGGTAATTTGTATCGACATTTTTTTCTCTAAACGTGTTTGGTAACAACCAAGTTCTGCGAAATATGTTCAAGAGTATTATATTATTTCCGCTACCACAAACTACATAGACTTGGCATTTTTTTTGACAAGCCTACTTAAAGTCCATTTCACGAAAGAAGTCCCGCAGACGAGGCGCGACGTGGCGCTGCAGGCATTGCTAACTTGTATAATAATAATTAGTTCCACTTAATTCAGCGGGACTTCTTTCGTGAAATGGACTTTAGATCATTTTCCTCTTGTCAGCGCCCTTAACTGGTGACAGCCATGGTTTTTGAGAGTTTCTACTAGCGTCGTCAATCCACATTATGGATGATTATGCACAATGTGGATTGACGATCTGTCCAGTAAACATGGCAGGAATCCCCATGCGGGCTGCAGGACAATGTGGAAATGTCTGGGGGAGTATGTCCAGCAAATAATGTCTCTAGTCTTATGATGATGTGGGCGTGCCCTGTAAATGTGTGTAAGTATCTGTACATACATTTACAGGCCCTCCTACATCATCCGCAATTTTTTTTTTTTTGGTTTTGGCATCTCGTGGCCGCCTTAAGGTTTGAGCTTAAAGCCTCCAGCCAGGGCGAAAATAAATATTATTAACTAAACGACTGCGCGCTAAGGGCACCCGCTGTGGGGTACGGACCTCGGCTTAGGTTGGTTAATGCTACGACGCACTCAGCCTCGGCGCGGGTGGCTGGTGATTCGACGTGCAAGGGACGGGGGGTGACAATTTAGTCTGGAACTTCGCGTGGTACCTGGGTGGCGAGGACGGAATGTCGGTATGTGTAATGTGTGCACTGTACTGGTGGTCCTACTGCTTTCCTGGAGGAGGGTAATGGGGTCATCTGGGTCGGTGAGATCATCTGCTTTCGAGTCAAGTCTGTTTATCTTTATATTCTCACCTGCACTTGTCAGGCGCCGCCAATAGTTCACAGAGCGCCTGTCCCATGAGTGCGACCTTGTTGCTGAGGCGAACGTTAGCTCCCACTAGGACCAACCCGGCCCAGTGCGCTGGATGCGCGAAGTGCTTCGTGTGACGGACTGTCTGCATCGCGTCCCCTAGGGCCCTGTGGAATGAAGGTATTGCTATAAGAATGGTATTAAAAATGCGCTTCCTCTTGATATCAGGACGGCCACCAGTCGGTATGCATTTAAGCGGAAATAGCAGAGTTATTTACAAAACAAATAGCGTAGAGTCATCTCAATTACCTCCTTTCCTTGAATTTGTATATATATTTATATACAGGATGTTAAAGCAACTGCGTGCCATAGCTTAAGGGTAAGTTCAGTATCGATAAAGGAACCCAAGAAAATGAAAACACAAAAAAAATATTGCAAGATCAACCTAATTTAGTACCTACTAACTTTAAAATAGCAATGGTTTAGAATTAAAATTAGTTTTATTTGACGATCCTAAGCCCGTTAAAGTACGAAGAGACTTATTTTTTTTTCATGTTTAATTAAGCTTTTTTTTTTCCTGGGTTTCTTTATCGATACTGAACCTACCCTTAAGCTATGGCACGCAGTTACTTTAACATCCTGTATATATAAAATGTAAGGATATATTATAGTAAATATGTATGTATGTGTATTATAACTTTATAATCTATTTATGTAAGTACTTTTGCACCTACTTTATTATTAATTAATTAAGTCTGTGATAATTTAATATTATTATTTTCATTTATTACTTAAACTATAATACATATTGATTATATTTTTAAATATTTTTTATAAAAAACATTAAAAAAAACATTTAAAAATACAAAAAACGGTAGTCCATCGGCATCAGGAACAAGGTCCAAGCTGCCGGTGGTTAGGGCTCTAGAGAAAGGAACCTCCTCACTATGCGTGCCGTGTCGAGGAGTACTGCTTTCTGAATCAAGCCCTTGACCCAGTCGCGTAATGAGAGCCTCCTGAGGTGTTGGTCGAGGCTCTTCGCTATTAGGCCATTGACCGTAATGATTATCGGTACAATGATTGCAGAATCCACATCCCACATGTCGACAACCTCGTGTGCTAAGTCAAGATACTTTATCTTTTTATCATTCTCAGCTTTCACGAGATTCTCGTCATGAGGGACAGGGATATCAACAATCATTGCACGGCGCTCTCGTCGATCTAGCACCACAATATCAGGTTATTATTTTCTCTCAATCAGAGCACCCGCCATCTTATCTCTTCACCACCCTTGGTTGACTGGTACAGAATGCCTAAGGCATTATAAAGTCCGCCTTTGTACATTATTGTGTGTGAGAAGTTTAAATAAATAAATAATAACCCCCTTATTACAAAACAAGGTTTTTCTTCAGACCCAGGTTTAAAACATAGAGCCATTACTGAAATTCGAACTTTATTCCGACTATGGTAAAGTTCCTAAACACAAAAATGACAACTTAGTACCGAACTAAGTTTTCAGTTTTGTATAAAGAACGGTATTTCAATCACTGTTACGTTCTTATTACAAAAACTGGCTGCATGGTTTAAGCCATGTCAAAATATAAATCTTGTTTTGTAATAAGGCGGTAAGAGTCTAGTTTGGGATAAAAAAATAAACATTGCTAGAACCAATCTCTTCTTCAAACACACGTTACGGTAATTCACAGTTAGATTCAAATTCAATGAATTTTTCATGAAAAATTCAATGAGGATGGAAGTCTTTATGATCGTCAGTTCGTTGCGCCATTTCTTCAAAGCACTAGCAAGTGGTCAATGGTCGGCGTTTGGGGGCTTTCTTATAACTTTTACCTTCAAAAAGTGCTGCGTGAGACGATTTTGGTGACTTTTCAACCCGGTCCCCCTTGGAGAGATGTAGTGAGATTTGGCTCAACCGACTCCCCCCTAATCTCACGTGAGATATTTCAAAATGCGTATTTTTATTTATAAAAAAAAAACAATTTGCTTAATTATTTTTATAATACTGATTTTTTATAATAATTACCCAGTTTTCTCGCGATTTTTCACTGTTTCTTGCGGAAAAAAAATACGTGATATTTGCCGAGATTTGCCTCTCCTCCACGTGAGATTGGGCTCGACCGCCTCCCCCCTAAACACCTCACGTAATTAATGAACGCCCCCTTATACTTACTTGGCAACGCGGCTCTCCTGCACCAGTGCTCTTTACAGTATCTTGGTGGCAGTATCTTGTGGAGCTGACCATAAAGTCAGTAATAAGGCGTTAGCTCCGGCTGCTATAGTAACGCTTGACATAGACGTGATACTCCTGCGAAGCTCACTTTTCATTCTCTTCGACCTTTATACCTTGAAAAGTTCCCTAAATATAAGTACTTACTTAGCAACGCGGCTTCCCTGCAGCAGTGCGGAATAAAGCGATCGGTACAGTATCTTGGTGGCTGTATCTTGTGGAGCTGGCCATAATGTCAATAGTATGGCGTGAGCTCCGGCTCCTAAGAACGCTCGACATAAACGTGATACTCCTTCTCCTGCGAGGCTCACGTCTTCGCTCTCTTCGGCTGAAGAGCCTTGGAGGGCAGCGCTTGATGGTGCGCAGGATATTACGACCTGTTAAACATTTATATTTATAAACTTTTCCTTTATTATCAAGTGCACAAGATTTAGACCCAGGTTTACCTAAACCATTTTTGAATTTCGACCCTGATTCAGTCCGAGATGAAGTTCATAATACAAAAACTCTAACCGCCTTATTACAAAACAAGATTTATATTTTGACATGGCTTAAACCATGGAGCCAGTTTTTGTAATAAGAACGTAACTGTGATTAAAATACCGTTCTTTATACAAAACTGAAAGCTTAGTTCGGTACTAAGTAGTCAGTGTTGTGTTTAGGAACTTTACCATACTCGGAATAAAGTTCGAAATTCAATAATGGCTCCATGTTTTAAACCTGGATCTGACGATAAACCTGGTTTTGTAATAAGGGGGTTAGAGTCTAAGTTGTCAACTTTGTATTAAGAACTTTATCTCAGACGAAATAAGGTTCGAACCTGGTGTATGGTTTAAACCTGGGTCTAAAGATAAACCTTGTTTTGTATTATGGCCGTTTGAGTTTTTGTCTACTCTCCGGACCGGTGTAGCCGGCCGGCAGTCTTTTAAGAGTTTAAGAAAAGACTTGAATGGTCACATTCAAAGAAATTAGTTAATTCATTCATTCATTGAATATTACACAATATGACGGTAAAAATAGCCAAATTGAAATCATAAGAAAAGTAATTAATGTAATGATTTACTTAATTAATGTAAAGCAATGATTAAACTTACCAATCTAGCGGTGATTTTTAGATTCATAATTTCTGATGCAGTTAGCATGAACTCTGAAGCTGGTGGCAACTCTTCATTACTTGGAGGCAGTTCGGAATCTGTGTCGAAACATCAACATTACACTCAAGCACTTATATTTACATGGCAATACAAGTTCAATATTAATAAACCACAAAGACACGTACTTTCTTCTTCATTTTCCGTAGAGGTATCGGCCGCACCGCTGCTAGTATTCAGTAATCGCTTTGCTTGTGAGTCCACCTGCAAAGAATTCATCAAATAACTACCATAGAAATAAAACTACATCGTTTTAGAGTAAAAACTAGTTCGAGGTGTTCCTCAAGGCATTCTACTAGGCCCAATACTTAGAAATAAAAAAAAACAATTGTGATTTTTAGGAGTAATCCTCAAGGTACTCTAATAGTTCTGCAGCGGCACCTACATCGCCACATGTGAACTTCGCATCACACTGACGGTACCTACCCAAAATCCTGCATCGCGCAAGCAAAGTTTACCGCGCGACTAGTATAATATATACAACATTATTTTTAGTATATGTGAAACCTGAATATAGTTTGTTCAGAATAAGGAACTGAATCGATTTCAATAATTTTTACACCATGTTATATTTTGTCTTAAAAATATTTAAGTGTGATGGAAAATGTTATCACCATTTAATTACTTACAATACAATCGCCGTACGGTTAGGTACCTACTGCCAAATTATTATCAATGAGCGCAAGACGACCCTGGAGGCGCGAGGGCGCCGTTAGCATGTTTTTGTACGGACAACCCGGTAACATAACAATCAAACTATAACTTTATAACTTTGTGATTTGTCATGATTCAGTTTTGAAATTTTGTACATATATTCTTTACATAAAAATACTAGACACGTGTTTCGGGTTTCGCATATACTAGAACTAATATTGTATAAAACGTCCCGACATCAATCGTCGGGCAGAAGCAATCGTTGTACGAAATAATGAACTCGGAGGCCTCCAAGCCCATTATTTCATACAACGATTACAAAGATTTGCCCAGCAGTGGCAATTCAGGTACTGACCACTTCTCCAGGACTGAGCACGATGGCAGGTGTTTTCCAACAAATGTGTGTGGCGAAGTGTATGCACTCTGCTTGAGTCAGCTGTGATAGGACTGCTTCTTTTGATGCCTATGGACAAAAAATAATAACATTCAGAAAGAAACTAATGATTCATGGATAGCGCCAGCTCTGTTAGCTTTTTTTTTTAAGGACACAATGTAATAAAAATTATTTCCTTCTAAAAGTATGTAAGAGCCTTACTTCTGTTACGCTTGCTACATTACCTGGTAGTCAGTAAGTGGCGTGACGCGTAGCATATCTGCGACAAGTTCCGCTTCCTTGAGCTGCGCGTGCGCAGCCGCCCATCGTGCGCCTCCCACTCTTGGCGCTCCTACTACGAGACAACGCATGCCTGCTTCTGCGTTATTAGCATTGGCGTTGGATGCTCCTGGGAAACAAATATTGATGAATATTTTTAGACAAACTTGCCTAGAACTTACGATACCTACGACCCTAGGAATCTACTCCGAAGTATCGGCCGAATGTTCGGCCATTTTCTGACTACGGCTAACTATGGCTGACTACGGCGAAAGATAAAAAAAACGACAGTCAAATAAATAAGTTAAAGTCAAAAATGTGACTTGAGTCGGATAAGGACTCAAAAAAGGTGACTTTGGAAGTCAAAAATCGGTCGAACATTCGGCCGATACTTCGGATTATCGCTCCGGAGTAGACCTCCTAATCATTTTGTTTAATATTCCTCGTATTTCTAATCTTACCCCTATCTGTTACCTCTGCCTACGCCGTCAAAAATAACATCACTGATACTTCACGTCTTTGGGATATAAAGGCATAGTGAGCTAGAAGAGGGACCAAATTCACATTACTATAATTTCCCGTGCGCGCATGGGGATGCGTTTGTACGAAAATGTGTAGCAAAAAAAAAAACTAATTATATTGTGAAAGCAAGCTTTATATCCTACCAGGGTTGCGAGTTTCTCTCAAAGGGATATCGTGGCCCTGGCACACAGGCAACTGAAGGAACACGGGTGGGTTTTAGTGAGTAAAAGTCTGACACGCCCTCCCGCCCCGCCTAGAGCACACTTCAGCCGAAAGAAAGACGTCCACTGCTGGACATAGGCCTCGCCTAAAGGAGGGGTTTGCGATAATCGCCACGCTTGGCAGGCGGGTTGGCGATCGCAGTGTGGTTTTAAAAATGCATAGAGAACGCTGCTGCCCATTCTCTAGTAAGTCCCTTAGTCGCGTTTTACGACACCCACGGGAAGAAATGGGATGGTGCTATTCGTTACGTCCGGCACCAAACGGACAACGCCTAGAGCGGGAGAAGTAATTTGATAATTACACACCCAAAAAAAAAAAACTAGCTTTATATTGTTTAGCTCAGCCCGCGAAAACCTCGCCTTATTTTGTTCCTAACAATAATTCTCCACATGTTAAGAATATTATACCAATCATTTAACAAAATGACTTACCATGATCATGATGTGGCCTCGCCCTCATATGGCGATGGTGTCTCAGCGGCCTCAACGCCGGCGCGGCCAGCATTGCGTACCGTTCACACAATGGCTCGCCATCGCCGGCAACTGTCATGGCGGGCGTGCCAGGGGTGGTTGCACTGCGGAGAGCTCCCCAAGGACAAGCGTACAATGCGCCTTCTACTACCACGATGAGTTCTCGGCGACCACCGCAGCCGCGACGACCGTGGGATGCTGAGGAAGATGGTTCTGATGAGTTATGGGTTCGATGGTGAAGACCCAATAGACCTGTCTTCTCATATCATCTGTCGCATGACTAATGCAGCTGAATACCAGAAATTTACAGACAGAGAAGACTATGTGGGTTATTGTTTATTTTTGTTTTGTTTTTACTCAGTTTTCATCATTGTCTGGCAATTTGAGTAATTTATGCGGCCTACCCAAATGTCCTTTCTTTGGTATTGTTCGTTGAATCGTTGAGCTCCTTAAGTTCTGAGTTCAGCTGCAAGACTACTGACAAATGCGTGCACTGACTGGACAGGTCCCCTCAATCTGTGTGGTTCTTTCATCAAAAGATCATTTCAGTCACCAATCTACAGGTCTTCACATGATCTGACCAAGATTATGTCTGGACTTTAAAAGAGACTGTGACCTCTGAGTTTGTTTCGGCCTTTCTTCTCAGAGTAGTCAGATACTAAACGCCGACCTCATCTCAGTTTTTTTTTTAATATGATTGACGTGTAAAAGTGTTTGTACAAACCTATTTACAGAAAATAAATCATTTATCATTTACATGGACTGACTGCCTCCACAACTGGGTAATACGATACCCCTTGGTAAGACTGGTTGTCAGACTTTCCGCCTTCTGACGACCCGTAATGACTGTCAAACATCCACGGATGACAGCCGGGACGACGGGTTAACGTGCTTTCCGAGGCACGGAGGAGTCTCGGTATGTAAAGATGGTCACCCATCCACTGACCAACCCCGGCAGGCGTAGCTTAACTTGATGGATCGACCCATGCGGATGTTCTTACTAAGCCAAGAGCTCCTCTATGTTATATAATATAGCATTATATTATAATAGACCGACTGTTATTGAAAAATGTAAAGAATCACGAATAGAAAAATGTCATCATCATCATCATTTCAGCAGAAAGACGTCCACTGCTGGACATAAGCCTCCCCCAAAGGGCGGGGTTTGCCATAATCACCACACTGAAAAAAAAAGTGTTTGCTTTAACAAACATCTTGTTTAATGTGATCACGCATCTTGACTCCATACGAGCCTAACAAGATCTTAACTTCTGAAGCTAGGAGAACTTTGTTAAATTATCATAGTTCCGTCAACTAAGAAATTAGTTAGTTTAATTACGGGTAGTTATTTGATTTAACTCAAATGTTGGTCAGTTTAAGAATGATGTAATGCTAACAAGTTGCTTGTTACCATCAACTAAGATTATTATTTGTTTGATTTAAAAAGTGAAGAAGTAAAATACTATCTAAAATAAAATAATATCAAACAAAGCATGTATAATGTAACAAAGACCAGTGATTATTCTGTACTTTTCACATTGCCGATATAAATAAAATGAATTTGTTCTGGCAAATATGCTATCTTGTTTAAAGTAAATAAATAAATAGTGATTCCAAACATTTTAATGCCAACTAAGAGAAAATGTATCTTAGTTAGCTCGCATTTTTTTCAATGCACGGGTTGGCGATCGCAGTATGGTGTTAAAATGCATAGAGAACGCTGCTGCCCATTCTCTAGTAAGTCCCTTAGTCGCCTTTTACGACACCCACGGGAAGAAATAGGAGAGTGCTATTCTTTACGTCCAGCACCACACAGAAAAATGTAGTGGTCTAAAAACTCAAATCAGCTAAAAAATGAGATAAGACTTTTAGTCATGCGAGCGAACGCAATCACGGCAAATTATTTGACAGTAATAGCACTTTTCACAGCTAGACTGTAAGCTGATAAAATAGTACATTTTGAATCGAATGCAATAACAAATGTCCACGTGTATCAAACGAAGTTTTTCAATACACTTTTGAAGAAATAAAATAAAATAACGAAAAATATTTTTGTCATGAATTATTAGGAAACTATGATTTAATTTTCTTTTTTTTCCGCGCTTTGCTTTCGCCAGGTTGAAAGAGAAGCAAAGGTATAAAGCCGATAAACAGCCTAATATGAAAAATAGAAAATTCAAATATTTTTGAGTTTAGAACACAAATAAATGTTAATTTGTTCATAAACGTTTTTTTTATTGTAATAATCATGCTATTCTATTTATAAACATTGTTTAAATATTCCAAAATTATTAACGCCGTAAAAACGCATCTTTGCCGAGATTAAAAAAAAATCTCCTCCCAATAGAGAGGACCGTCTCTGGCGCGAGACGGTGTGAATAAAGGCATTGAACCAATCTGGACTAAGTATAGGTATAAGTTATCTGTGGCAATTTTTATTCCCGCACACGAGTTGGAAAAAATATTTGCACGCGTGTGAAATACATTGCATTGTGAACCTAATCGTAGTGCGATATCAACCAGTTTTCGAGGAAGAGTATTGAAAAAAAAAATATGTCACGAAAATCCCTGATTGAGGCAACAACAAAACCTCACCATGATTATTATTGCAGGAGGCAGGCAGCAGATCTTCGAAGGGAGCCAACAACATCTGATAGAGAGCGCTGAGGCACGGCGGACCCTGCCACGACGGCTGCTTCTTACGGGGAATGTGGACACTGGACCTAAGAACAAAGTATTTGAATACAGATAGGAAATCAATTTAAATCAAGTGCGTGTCGAGTTGGGATGAATTTATCCCAAGAACAAACTTAACATTGTAGTTGAAAAACATGATCCCCCATACATTCCAACTGCAAATGTAAGTTTGTACGCGCAATATTGAGTGATTTACCATGTTATTTTAAGATAACAGACTTCTTATAGATTTTCCTGTAATCTACACGTATAAGTAAAGAACTATTTTCTGTATTTTTATTAAATTTTTATGCTCACTAGTTTCGATGATAAGGGGGGGGAAGGTAATTTTTCATCTATTTTCTTAAATAATTGCAAAAGTATGTATTTTAAAATTATAAAAAAAATATATTATATGAAATCCTTAAAACAAGCGCTTTCATTTGATATGTCACACGGTACAGTCAATAAACTTTTTTTTAAATTTTCTAATTTGCCCCCCAAAAGTGACCTCCATATTCAAAATTAATTTATTTACAAAACAGGTCCGTGTTTGGGTCACAAAAGTTCATAAATGTGTACCAAATTTCAACTTAATCGGTCCAGTGGATTTGGAGCAAATTAGCTGTGACAGACGGACAGACAGACAGACATACACACGAGTGATCATATAAGGGTTCCTTTTTTCCTTTTGAGGTACGGAACCCTAAAAATGGTAGGTAGCTGTGAATCTTGGTCAATCAAAAACTGTACCGTCAGAGACAAATATTTCGAGCATGACTATCAGTAATGTAAATATACTGCACGTACCTGGTAGATCCTTGTAGACTAGCCACGGATCCGGCGACAGATCCTCCAACTGAGCCCACACTAAACAGAGAGCTCAGCGAGTAGTTCGACGAGTTCAATAGATGGTTGCGGGTTACCTGAGGATATTCAATAGAATTTAAGATTATATTAAAAATAATTTTGCAGGAGTAAAATTTTTACAGCAATCACCAACGGGAAGAGAATCCATAAGAGGCTAGGCGAAGATTGCAAGACTTTGAGATCATACGAATGCTTGGCTCATAATAACTTGAAAGTATACCGGGAAAAAATATTTTAATACGACACGTTTGGCGCAGTGGTTAAGCGATTGACTGCTGCGCTGCGTGTCGCGGGTTCGATTCCCGCACGGAACAAATATTTGTATAACAAGTAGTTGTTCCGGGTCTGGCTGTTTGTGTATGTGAGTTTAAATGTTTGTAAACGCACCCACTATACAGGAGAAATTCTTAGCATGGGGCAACGTTTAAAAAAAAAATACTTCAGTAAAAGTTCAAGTACAATCCAGTCCATACTAATTTTATAAAGAGGTCAAAGGGAATCGAACTTTTTTTCATGGAGACGCCTCGTACCGGTTCACCATTTTGATTATTTTTCAAAATGGCGACGCAAGATTATTAACTAAACATATGCAACATAGCAACAGCCATTTTTAACTTTAATCTAGGTAATGTGACCATTACCTAGATTAAAGTTAAAAATGGCCATGATGAGCGCAACTTAACTTTAACTTTAATTATCTAGGTAATGTGACAGCTTAGGACATTATATCACATGGCATTTTTTATTTGGCTTTATGCCCCCTATTGGCGTGCGACGCCATTTTGAAAAATAATCAGAACGCCGAACCGGGACGAGGCACAAAAAAGTTCGATTCCCTTTTTTGGTAAGTTTTTATGTAGGGTAATCTCTGGACCTACCAGTCAGATTTTAAAATATCAATAGCCCAATTCTCGAGGAAGGTTATAAGCTATTTATCATCACGCTACGACCCTTAGGAACCGAGCAAAAAGTTAAAAAGTCAGAAAGAATGCTAAGCGAAAATGAAGTAATAGCGTGGGCAATGCAGAGCGACGCAGTGAGTAGGAGAAACAAGAAATTTCACGTGGACGAACTCGCGGGTAGAAGTATTAGATAAAGTGGCATACCATTCGCGCCAGCCCCGTGTTCGGTCTTTCATCAGGGTCCCACTGATCTTCAGCCTCGCCTCGTCGTTCAGCGTTCGCCTTCAGCCAAGTAGACCACTCACCGATGCAATGTTCCAACTTCCCCAGACCACTCACTGAGGAGAAACAGGTAGTATTTAAAGGTTATTCAGACAAACCTAACAATATTCATTATGCTGACTCAATAAATGAAGAAGTCGATTACCACTAAGTCATTTTTAAACACTTAGTAATAGAATAGAATACTCTTTATTATGTACACCATAAAAGTGTGTGAGTGTCAATCAATCAACTCAGCCTATAGCAGTCCACTCCTGGACATAGGCCTCTCCCAGGCGGCGCCACAACACCCTGTCCTCCGCCTTCCGCATCCAGTCTGTCCCAGCCACCTTTTAAGGTCGTCGGTCCATCTAGCTGGGGGGCATCCCACACTACGCTTGCCGATACGCGGTCTCCACTCCAGGACTCGTCTGCTCCAACGGCCATCGGTCCTTCGACAAACATGGCCAGCCCACTGCCACTTCAGCTTGCTTACTCTGCAGGCTATGTCGGTAACTCCGTATGTAATTTGTATTATTATCATTTTAATTATTTATATCAATCTCTATATCAGCCTTTTCCACATCTAAGTTGGGAGTCGGCTTCCAGTCTACCGGATGTAGCTTAATACCAGTATTTCACATGGAGCGGTTGCCTATCTGACCTCCACAACCCAGTTACTGGGTAACACGATACCCCTTGGTAAGACTGGTTGTCAGTCTTTCGGGCTTCTGACGACCCGTAACTACTATCAAAGATCCACGAATGATAGCCGGGACCAATGGCTTAGAGGCACGGAGGACTCGGTATGTAAAGATGGTCACCCATCCACGGAGCAACCCCGGCAAGCGTAGCTTGACTTGATGGATTGATCCGTGCCTCTGTCCTTATTTAGTCACGAGCTCCTCTCTTTTTAATGATTTATATATATTTTGTATGTATAATAATTGGTACAGATGAGAATCAATAAAACTAACTAAATCTGAAATAAAATACTGAAAAAGAATGCATATCAAAAAGTTTTGTTTAAAATTTAGACGATAATAGTATTGAGTAAATAGGAAGATATGGTACGCGTTCCTTGATGTGGACCGCATACATTAGGGGAAAGGACACAATCGACCTACATTACTCCCGGTTTGCGGGGAATACCCGAATCGTAGTTTGTTTGCGAGTTGTTATGAGTACGTAACAGTGACAATTATTGCGATCTCGTTCCCGCTATAGCCCGCGTAATATGTCTAAAGTCAACGCCATGAGACGAGATAAATTTCATACTTTGGGATTTAAAACTTTAACTGAAATTGCGTATGGTTCAGTTTCCATTGCAACTAAAATTATTTTATGACGTTTAGCGATAATTTCTTCATTCATAAATCAACTTAGATATCTTGAGTTTAAAGTTGATAGTTGTATAATTTGCAATTTTATGTATTTATAGCTTCTCATGACGGTTACTTTATCTATTTCGGTTGTCGAGCACATGACGCACGACATCGGGTCCATTTAATATTTACGTGATGTTCGAGAGTGGCCTATCTTCCTATTTAATACATCAATGGATAATAGTGTAAAAGTAAGTATATCTAAGCGAATGGTCGGAGAAAATCATTTCTTACCATTGCTCGGTTGAAGGTCATCTGGACTGATATCAGGCAAGCTGTTGTCACTGTCTTCAGCTTCTTCCAGGAGAGACACTTGGTGGAATCTCAGGATACCTTGGGGAGGAATAGTACATTATAGCAAAGGCCGTGAAATAGGCAATTGCATGTCGATTATGAGTTTGAAGGCCGAGCCGTAGGCGAGGACTTCACTAATACGAGACAGGCAATTGCCATTCCCGCCGAGGAATATACAGTGCTTTTCTCAAAAGAATGCAGGGAAAGTAAATTATTTATAAATTCCAGATTCAATGACAAACAACGATAATTTTTCACGCGCCAATGTGTTCATTTGTTTTTTTTTTTCAATAAACAGATTTCTATTAGCAAGCCTGTTCGAAATTTTAATAAAACATTTGATAGGTTACCTCCTTGGTTGCCATGTTTCGGAGTAAAATATCGTTCCATTTTTATATTACACGATAGTTAAGAGTAATTTACTATGTAATTTTTTTGGCCGCTAAACCACGACATGAATTTTCATACAACTTTTGGTGGCCGCAGCTCGCATGTATTTAGCCAGTAAGTACAGCAATTTCGATTTATCTCGAAGAAGTTTGTCAAAATATTGCTCGAATTTCCAAGCATGTTTGAGAAAAGAGTATTATAACCCCACCACGCCGTTTCATACAACATTGCTGGAGCGTTGTAATGTTCTAAATTCAAAAAACGCTCCTGCAATGGATTTGATTTTCTTTGACCGTAAATTCGATACTTCGCGAGTTAGTTTTTCGAAAATAATTACAATATTTCCATGCACGTTTGAGAAAAAATATTTTGTAAAGACATTTTGGAATGTGACCGGAACATACACAATCATAGATTATACACATATTAGACGATAGACAATATTCGCTAGGTGTGGGATATGAAGTGGGGGCATGTACTCGTAACAGCATCCCAGCGTCCCCTTTGTCGGAGGAGGCTAGGATGTTGAAAACGAATAGGGACAACACTAAGTAGGTCTTACTTATAATAATAACTTCTATTATTACCCATTATTTAATTGAAAGTTGTTGAATGTTTTCTGAAACGGGGATGACATTAGGTGATAAAACCCGTTCAAATAAAAATAAAAATAAAGTTTCTTAGACGACGAATCATCGACTGTATTCGGTTGAATCACCATCCTCGGATAAGTTCCATCTAACCTGACGTTCCAATAGTTATTTGGCGCAGCATTTCATACAAATCTATTTTCACTTTTTATTTTATCTGGTAAGTGGTAGGCAGTTCATCCAGGCACTGTAAATCAGGCCATAAGGCATAATATGAACCGTTAAGGTAGATCTGAACAGCTGTAGCCCGCGAAATCAAATTTTCTTACGTTTTTTGCAGGTGAGTCAGGTTGTATCTTGATCAAAATATGATTCGCGACTATAAAAATATGTATTTACAGAATTATAATCATTAGAATCATGCACCTAGCTTCTGACGTTTCATAAGTGCCCATGTAGGTTTATGTGAAATAAAATATTTTGATTTTGATTAATACATCTATCTAAGTTAGATTTGTTCCATTGAATGACTTTTTCATGAAATCATGACATTGGGGAACAAATCTAACTTAGAGAGATGTATTAATGATTCTAATGATTATAATTCTGTAGATAGATATTATTTGTTATGGTCGCGAATCATATTTTAATCAAGATAGAACCTGCAAATAGCAAAAAAAAAATGATCCATCTTAAATGAAACAGCTGATATGATAGGTACAGGAAGGGGAGGACAGGGGGCGGGGTAGGTGGTATTTTATACTTTTTTACCTTTATGTGGCTGCAACAGCCATGCATATAGTCTACCGGCTGCAAGACTGTAGTACAGTACAGGCGCTTTTTGTTTGTTCACGACTTCTAGGACTTGTTCTACGCTCGATGGACTCCAGGGTTCTGAGCGCTCCTTGCCAGATTCCTCCGCACTTCTAGGTAAAAATATTTCAATGTTAGCCTACGTATGCACGCCCACTCTTTTGAGCGCGACGTTTCTTGCCGCGCACTCGATTTTCAACGCTCGTCTTAGCGGCGTTAGTTGTAAATCCAACTGTGCACTACTTCAACGCGCTAGGAATCCACTCTATTGGACTCTCAACGCACAGTTCGACGCAGAGTTGAAAATCCAGAGTTAGCTGAAAAACTTCGCGTTAAAAATAGCGCCCGTGCGAATGTGGGCTTAGTGTTATTTTTCTTCATTTTCATTACTTTAAAAGTTAAAACAGACCCAAGAAGACTAAAGTTTAAGCACTATTGCTAGGTTCCACTACTCCCATCTCCAACATCTCATCCAGCTGACGGTTAAGTTCCTTGAGGCGTTCTGGTGATAAAGGATAATAACGCTGTTTAATAGGAGGAAAATCCCCTGTGTCTATTTTATGACGCAGCAGATGGGTACGACCTAATCCTTTAGCCTCAAAGGAAACGTCTTTCATCAATAACTCCGCTTTGTTCTTTTGATCCGGTGTTAATTCATCAAAAGGCTGTAGGTGCCTAACCTCCGAGACGCATGTATGGCCTCTATTGTTTTTTAAATATTGTAAAGGTAATTCGTTAAAAATGTTTGGTGCCAAATTAAAGGCCTTCCAAAAATCAACGCCAAAAATCTTTCATAAAGGGACTATCAGACTCGGTAGACTAAACGACTTGTGAGGAAAAAAGTGGAAGAAGAAAGTAAATACCTACTAGGGCCCACTTGCAAGATAAATTACTAAATGCGTTTAGCGTAAATATATTGAAAACATAATTCTGTCTCTGTCATCGTCAAACAAATTATGGAAACAGAGCGATGTTTTAAAAACGTTTAGCGGTAAAGGTACTTAGCGATTTGTGGTGTAAGCGGCCTAAGATTACGGCTTAGTCCGGAAAAAGACTGATTGCAAATAAATTTAGAAGAGAGATTTAACGGCAGAGTTAAGTTCAGATTGGAGATCTATTTTAGCGATAAGACCACCCATTGTGTACATAATAAAGAGTATTGTATCTATCTAAAGAAGACCTAGGTACCTCTGTTGAGCATGAAGTTCAAGATTGGCTTGATTCAATGTTCCTGATGGTTTCTCAGTGACAGCGTCTAAAGAGCGACAGCGTCCTCTCTCGGCCACCACCAAAGCTTCGGGGTGACGTCCCAATTCTGAAAGTATTTGAACACTTTAGTAGCTGTTTGAACTACAGGAAGTAAATATTATAACACCAAGATTGGCATACCTACAGATTCGTACTATATACTCTCCGATTGATGTGTGTCGCATGATCATTATTAATGCGATTATTGAATAGGTTGCCTGTAGAATCTAGAGGCAACCTATAACATATCTAGAGTCTAGGAGTCTAGATATAAAAAGCGCTATCTAATCAAACTCTTTTAAAATCAATTTAAAAGTTTCTTGTTGAAAAGTGTCTTTATGCTGTTGAAGATCTATAATAAAAATTAAATAAAAAAATCCTATAGACGTTGTATTTATGCATTATTGTAATATTTAACATGTTTTTCCTTAGGTATGTAATTTAATTTTCGTTTTTATACCATGTCATTTCAGATACAATTTATTGTTAATGAATAAATGACATAATACGTCATTCAAGTCTCATTATGACTTATGACTTATCGTCGCGTCACCTGCTGTACAGTAGTAGTTCGAAAAATAGTGTTACACAATGACGTATTCTAAATAGACGCGTCATACACGAACATTAGTGCACTCAAAAACAGCGTAAGCCATGATTGTAGCTACATACTTGCATACAATCATACAGCGCGTCAAGAAAAGGAAAGACCTATACCGATATCTGTAGTTAGAAAGAGATGAACATACATATTTAGTTAAGTCACTAGCTGCTCCATGTTCATTGGCGCGTACGTAATAATAATTATTATTATTGTAAATGTTAGGCAATTGCCTGGCATTTACTTTGCCATTATTGAGCGCAGGTAACGCATCTAAAGGTAATATTAATACATCATTGGTGTTACAGCCAAATTAGACCGATTTTAAATTTTCCATAGAACATTTCGAAAATGTTCTAAACTAACTTTTTAAACCTTTGTATCCTGCTTAAATGCGTATGAAGTTTCATTAAAATCGGTTCAGTCATTTCTAAAAACAAGGTCTAGAAAGTTTGTATGAAATGCCGTACGTCGTAAGTTTTTTATATTTTCTTGTTTGTTTTTTTTATGATTACATTAATACCTATACATGTTAAAGTGGTGCATTCTCTTTTTTGGGGGTTCCGTACCTAAAGGGTAAAAACGAGAACCCTATTACTAAGGCTCCGCCGCCGCGCCGTCTGCGTGTCCGTCTGTCACCAGGCTGTATCTCATGAACCGTGATAGTTAGACAGTTGAAATTTTCACAGATGATGTATTTCTATCGCCGCTATAACAAAAAATACTAAAAAGCAGAATTAAATAAATATTTAAGGGACCTTCCATACAACAAACGTGATTTTTTGCTCGTTTTTGCTCGATATTGATAACGGCAACAGGTAGACGCTTGAAATATTCACAGAATCTTTAGTTATATATTTACTTTAAAAATAAATAATTAAATTAAAATAAAACAAATATTTAAGCGGGGCTCCCATACAACAAACGTGACTTTTTTGCCGTTTTTGTATGTAGATAATGGTACGGAACCCTTCGTGCGCGAGTCCTACTTGCACTTGGCCGGTTTTATTCACTACAGTATGTGTGAAGTAGTAAGTGACAGTGCTGGCAGTGTGTGTGACATGCTATAATTTTATTTGACATCTGTATCATTTTATTTTAATTTGGACCAATATTTTAATTTAATTTATTTGTTGTCGTCTATGACATGTATTCATCTGACAATTTTTATTTTTAAATCAACTTTTGTAGTAGGTATTCTGTTTTTTTTATTGTTTTTTTTTTTGAGTATAATAATTTTGTAATGGTATTTTAATAATTGTTAAATTAGATTAACAATAATATAAATATTTGCACACCTTACTAGATAATGATACAGAGTACTTTATATTTATTTGTAACATCTGTTTATACCTACCTCTATTAAGCAAATAAATAATTTGATTTAAGACGGAACTGCAATTTTGTCATTGTGATAGTGGACTAAAGCATGAGATGACAAGATTTTGTCGTTGTTTTATCTCATGCCGAAACGTGACATGAATATGCGTAAACATAGCCGAGCAGTTCATCGTAATATTATCATCTCTTTTACTTACCAACTAATACTCTCTGCAGCGCATGTTGCGTAGATGTGTATAGTGCAGCGATCTTTCTGTCCCGATGCTTGTCGTTGCTAGACTCTAGTAGAGTGAGGGCTGCTTGTAGTTGTTCCTTTGCCTCTTCTAGTTCTCCTGATGCCCACAGAGCGAAGCCGAGGCGGTGGCGAACGCGAGCCTAAGCAATAGAGTATAGAGAGTGGTAAGATTAATGGATTCGGTAACGAAACTGCTTATATCTCAACTTCTTAAGAGCGCTCATCCCGCGCGAGCTGGCAACGTCGAATTTCTAGAGGGTTTTCGGATTATTTTATGAAATGTTAATCAAAGTACATTTTTTGTTTCAGCCAAGCAGTAGGTCGTTGTATTTTATAATATTTTTTATCATTTACTCGATAGTAAATAAAAATATATAATCGTAATACTGCAAATAGAAAATAAATCAAATTGACAGTACTTTTTTCAGTATTAAAATAACTGTCAAAAAATAGCATACATACATAAAAATACCTACAATCTGATTGGCTGAAATAAATAGTAGGTATCTACATTCATTTGAATTTCATAAAATAATCACGAAAACCCTCTAGAAATGCAATGTTGCCAGCTCGCGCGGGATGAACGCTTTTAAATAATGACTTTGTTGTTGAGAGAACCGTTTTTAGTTTGTTGAGAGTCTTTTACCAAAAATAAAAATAACAATAAAACTGCAGCATATTAACTGCATCGGTTTTGCCTACATTTTAAATGTATTCTCAGTTTTTGAACCCTAACATTTAAGTCAAAATACCAATATCTGTTTATAAAAATCCATACAGGATAACAAAAAAATAAAATATAGGTTCTGACATGTTTGCCACGTACTATGGCGTGCAGTGGCGAAGGGTGATTTTATGAGTATTAAGCCGGACAAAAAAAAATTTAGTCGTCACGGGACTCCTGGCAGACAGACGTGAAACATCGAAATTAGTTATATAGACTGTAATTATATGGACTATGTCATAGAAATATTATTCTTATATCTATGGACTGTATAGTGGCGAGGCGTCGCCACGCGGCATGCATCGTCCCGCCAGCAATCGGTTTTACGTGCGGCTACAGATGTTTCTCATCAAAAATTTCATTTTATTTTATTTGGGAAGACAAACAATCGTACATTGTATATTAAATCTCCACTACGAAGCAAATGTAAAATCTTTTCTATATAAAATAAACTCGTCATGACGTCGATTTTGTGTAGAAATTGAACTCACTGCAAGCCTACGAGTTATTTTAGAGCAAAATGTTTTGTTATTTGGTTATACCTAAGACAAAAAATGTAATGTAGGATTTTTGTAATGTTTTAATTTTATGGTGTATTAAATATGTACAATTTGATTATATTATTTGGCATTATTAAACACTACTGACTGTGCCATTATTCAATGACAATAGAGTGGTTGTGTTTCAAATTTCCGAAGGGAAGCCGATAGGTATTGTGTTATACGGTGTTTTCGCCCCTGATGGCGTGTAAATATTCAAAGATCCAAGGATCCAAAGATTTCTTACCTCTTCATCAGCATCAGCCAGTCCTTCAGTGGCCGCTAGAGCTTGCCTTAGATACGACACAGCACTGCCACAGGCACCCATGGCTAGATGTGCCCTGCCCAAGTCTGCCAGTGCTTGGGCACGTCCTCGCGTATCACCTGCAAAACGAAAATCAAATAAGTTTTCGGAAAATAATTTCTAGATTAGGAGAAATTAAAATTATAAATTACATTAATTAATGGAAATAACTAATGACTACTTTAATTTGGACAGCACGGTTGGCGCAGTGGTTAAGCAATTGACTGCTGCGCTGCGTGTCGCGGGTTCGATTCCCGCACGGAACAAATATTTGTATGACCTACAAGTAGTTGTTCCGGGTCTGGCTGTTTGTGTATGTGAGTTTAAATGTTTGTTTCTTTCTTCTTAAATGCACCCACAATACAGGAGAAATTCCTAGAGTGTGGGGCAAAGTTTTTTCTAAAAGAAAAAAAAAAATTAACTAACAGAAGTTACAAAGTATAGTTGCAATCAAAATCAAATCAAAATCAAAAGTCATTTATTGAAACTAGGCTGAGAATCAGCACTTTTCGAACGTCAAAAGTTACATAAGACAGTCTGCCAAAAACGCCCACTTCCTAGTGCTTTAGCTGGGAAGAAGAAGTGGCGCAACAAACTCCCCAGCAGCACAGCTGTTTATTCGCATTTAAAACTTTAATCTATACAATACAATGTATTACGCAACACAAAACGTTAAATTAAATTATTTGCCTTATGTTAGCTAGCACACACCATTATACAAAAATATATATATAATATATATAATAATAGTCGAAAACTATACTCAAGCAGATAACGTAAACAAAACATATCTAAATAAAAGCCTCCAGGCATAATGGGCGTGCCCGCTTAGCTCAATTTACCTGCAGCAGTAGCATGTCGTAGTCGCGACTCATGCCATCTGGCCGCTTCTGCGTGTGCACCCATCGAAGCATGCGCTCCACCCAAACCACCGCACGCACGGGCCTATTTATAGTAAATAGATAAATCGTCAATAATACACCGTGGCATTTTAATCGTCTTACAACGGCAGCCCACTTCATGTATCCCAATGATTACTAATAATTCATAAAAGTAAAAAAAAAAAATATTAATATTTAATTATTTTTTTCTTTATTTTAAGGGCTTTATCGCTGAGCCATACAGTCACCCTGTAACATCAGCACAATCAACTTAACTTAAAAAACACTTTAAATAATTTAAAAAATATGGCTCGCACCGCGCTCATTACAGGCTGTTTCAAACTACATCCTGCGTCATAACGAATAATATACAGGCTGTTAAAGTAATTGCGTGCCATAGATTCAAAATTGCAATATCAACCTAATTTAGCAATCGTTTAGAATCAAAATTATTTTATTTGTCGGTCATAAGCCCGTTAAAGTACGAAGAGACTTTTTTTTATATATTTAATTATGTTTTTGTTTATATATACTATACAGGATGGATTTTTGAGATGGGGCAGTAAGGGCAGCTACCTTAACCGTTGTAGCTACAGGAAAACAGTCTTAGGAGACTGTCCTTAACTTTTTGAGAAATTTTGATCTGAATTCACAGATTTTGAAAAGAAATTACAGTCAGCAGGAAAATGGGCAATTTTCACAAACACTTTTTTTATGCCAATCGATCCGGTTTCTTATAAGGATCAAAAACTTCTATAAGACCAACTGAGGTTTGAGTACTAGAAAAGTCAGAAATCGCAAAAAACTTTACCCATACATTTCGTAGGAAATGAGCTCCCCCCCCATGGCCCATTACTGCCCCATGTCAAAAATCCATCCTGTATAGGTATATATATATTTTTTAATTTTATTTTTATTTTTCCTGTATATTATTCGTTATGACGCAGGATGTAGTTTGAAACACCCTGTTATGAGCGCGGTGCGAGCCATGCGCTCCATTCCGCACCGCCCTTGGAACGGCCGAGAATCCAGCCCAGTGGCCAATTGGAGTGGCCCATTTCCATCAACATTTCCATTTTCATAGACTTCAGTATTAAAAGTACATTGATGAAAGAAAATTGTCCAAAATCAAACTCAGTGTAGGAGAGTCGCATTTCCACCAATGTACTGCAATAGCCTGATTATGATTTATCTCAGTCAAGACTTGATAAAGAATGCAATATCTTCCGATATACTTCACTTTTCGACATATTACTTGTAAGTGTGTGAGGCCCAATCGGTGCGCTAGCTCCAGCTCAGCGCGGTGATGTCTGACTGCAGCGGCGTGGTCTCCCAGTGCGTGCTGCGCCACGCCTAGAGAATGACACGCTTCTGCTTCCATTATCTGATTGTTTAGCTCCCTGTGGACAGAGAGAAAAGTTAATGACTATTAAACAAAAAAAAACAAACAAAAATTTCAATTACACATTTTAAAAAAAAAAGTCTCTTCGTACTTTAACGGGCTTAGGTACCGTCAAATAAAATAATTGAAATTCTACACGATTGCTATTTTAAGTTAGTAGGTACTAAATTAGGTTGATATTTCAATATTTATTTTGTGTTTTCATTTTTGTTTTTTTTTCCTAGGTTCCTTTATCGATACCGAACCTACCCCTAAGCTATGGCACACAGTTACTTTAACACCCTGTATACAAGCCCAGAAATAGAAAACGCGATAAGGGTAATTTATCAACACTCAATATTGAGTCTGGTTCTTCTCAAAAATCTGCGATGCTTGAGTTGCATGATGCCAAGTTACCACACAAAAACATAAATTAATTGAAATGAATTTGCCATTATACAGGGTCAAATTAAATTAGCTAGCGAAACTCCGCAGACGTGATGGGTATCGATATCTAAACATGATAAAACAAAAAATAAATTATTATGGTGATGTTTTGGTCGTCAGCAGATAATGTAATCCCTTAAAAAAGCAGTAAAAAAAGAGCCACCGAGCTGCTTCGAGTTAATTATTAATTTATGTGAGTACATAAATCGCTACCGGGATTTAGCATATTGCTCAGTTCGTAAGTTCCTTACTTACGAATTGAGCAACATACTGAATCTTGATTATACGCTTGCCCTGTTAAAATACGGCAAATGTTTCAAAAGTAGCTACTTACTTAGCAATATTCTTCTGATGGTCCAGACATAACACAGCCTGTTCCAAGTTGTTCAGGGCTATGTGCAAAGCTCCTAGCTCCCCATATGCTTGTGCCTTCGCTTCTGGAGCGCCCAGTTCATGTGATACTACTAGACGCTTTTCAAGACATACTAGAGCTTGCTGCAAACTGCCAACTGACCTGGAAAGAGGAATTTGAATTAAATCTCAAAGAAGAGATCTTGAGAATGACAACATAACCAGAACCCGAATTGCGTAACACAGTTTGAATCGGAATCGGAATGATTTTGAAGTATATTGCTAATCCTTTGCCTCTTATGTTAGAAAAAATTGTCTGCTGAACAACGTAAATATCACAATGAATGTTGTTGAACTGTCAAATTGAAACCGATTCCTACTGATAGTGTTACGCAATGAATGCCCGCAGGAGAATGAATTAGGAACCCTAATTGCGTAACACATAATCAATCACAATCTGAATTAATTTGAAGTACCTATATTGCTAATCCATTGCTTCATATGTTCGAAGAATTTGTCTGCTCAACAACGTAAATAACGCAATGAATACAAATTCAATTATTTTGTTATTGGAACAAAAATATTAAAAAAAAAATTGGTAGTTTAGTAACTGTGTCGCAGTTATTAGCGCACACCCCAGGGGCGAAAGAGTACTGAGTTCCATAACAACAATTTTGCTTATAGGTAAAAACTACACAAACAATAATTTAATAATAATAAAACTAGAACTAGACATTTATTAATAATATTTATTTATTTAAATGCCTTAAAACTATCATTACTAATTAAAATTTAAATTGAAGACAAAAAAAAAACATCTAACGATCATAAATATTATTGAATGTAACACAGTATAAACAATAGTAATAGTTGTAGCAGTATAATAGTGGGTGTGTGTGAGTGTGTGTGTGCGTGAGTGAGTGTGTGTGTGAGGGAGGGTTTGGAGGTACGTGCGTCTGTGTGATTGGTAAGGGTGCGTGTATGTATAAGCAGGGGATGAATGTTGTTGAACTGTCAAAATTGAACCCATTATCGTACTACTGATATGTGTCACGCAATTATCCCGCTGGATTCTGCAAAACTAGTAGCCCATTGGGCTGGTCTGTTCTTCATCATCATCATTTTAGCCGAAAGACGTCAACTGCCATAAGCCTTCCCCAAAAGGGGTTGCCATTATCGCCACGCTTAGGAGGCGGGTTGGCGATCGCAGTATGGTGTTAAAATGCATAGAGAACGCTGCCGCCCATTCTCTAGTAAGTCCCTTAGCCGCCTTTTACGACACCCACGGGAAGTAATGTGATGGTGCTTTACGTCCGGCACCACACGGATAGTCCTTCATAGTGGATTAAAATACGATATTATACAAAAGCCAATGGACCAAAAATGGAGCAATATATTATTAATCAGATGTAGAATGATATGACGAACAACAGTATGTGGTAAAATAACCTAACATCAGTCTGAACCGAGTTATATACATAATATATATTTTTTAACTTATTTATCATCTAAAAGCAAGTTTGTACAGCTCAGAGCTTATTTTTTACAATTATCATTTCGGACTGCATTTGTAGAAAAATCGTTTATCAATTCATTTTAAGGGTAAAATAAATGTATTTTTTTTAACTTATTTATCATCTAAAAGCAAGTTTGTACAGCTCAGAGCTTATTTTTTACAATTATCATTTCGGACTGCATTTGTAGAAAAATCGTTTATCAATTCATTTTAAGGGTAAAATAAATGTTTTATTTCAATAAATAAATAAAATAAATACATTTTTGTGATATTTTTTTCTAATACCGACTAAGGTTTTAACGAAGGCCGCGGAATAAAACCAAATACACCACTTCCCACGTGAATTGGTCATTATCCTTTATTGAAGAAAAAAAAATAGCATCAAAATTTCACCATCAGAGTAATATTGGTAGAGCCTGTGTCCATCCAGGTATTGGATGGACAGGATACACAAAATATTTACAGCTATACAAAATGTCCCAGAATTAACGCACAACCTCTTAAGGGGTCATTGTACTCATCATTATGAACAACTTTTACTATGGGACCAAACCTGAAATCGCAAAAACAAAATCAGCTTTTCCCTACATTTATGTTCCAAAAACTCATTAAAATATAGGGAACAGATGATTTTTTTCGCGATTATCTCAAAAAAAAAAACAGGTGTTCCCTACATTTATGCTCGAATAACTCATTAAAACGTAGGGAACAACTGATTTTTTTTTCGCGATTTCAGGTTTGGTCCCATCGTAAAAGTTGTTCATAAAGATGAGTACAATGACCCCTTAAGAGGTTGTGCGTTAATTCTGGGACATGTTGTAGATTCCGTCGGTATACGTACTTGTGGCTAAGTCCCAATCCTCGATACGCTCTCTCCTGCTCTCGTTTATTATCCAGCTTCAGTGCAGCAGCCAGATGCTGTTCATGATACTTGGCGGCTTCATCAGGATCGCCCAGTGCGTCGTAACAGTCCCCAAGTGAACCTAGTGCTCTTGCTTTGTCTAGTTGACATGTCGGTGTGTTTACACGTTCTAGAATGGCTAGTTGCTGGAGAGAGATAAAGATAAAGATCATTTTATTTGTAAAAACATGCGTATACATGCAAATTCAGCATGCAGGATGTCACAATAATAATATTTAGGTACGTACATGTTTCACCCGTAAGGCGGACAAATATATAAAATTTACAAAAAAATACAAAGCTTAATTACAAAATAAAAACTAAATTACCAAAGGCTCTTTTCAATCCAAGTACACAATAGTCAGTAATAAATATATAAAACTAGCTGACCCGTGCCCACTCCGTTGGGCGGTAAACATTTTTACTCTATGACACTCACAAATAACGTGGCTTTCTATGGGTAAAAGAATACCTACCCTACCTACCTACCTACCCTAGCTACCTACCCTACCTACCCTATCTACCTACCCTACCTACCCTACCTACCTACCCTACCTACCTACCCTACCTACATAAAAGAAAAAAGAAAAAAAAAATAACTTCACATAAACCATCTACTAAATAGTCCGAACAAAGCCTAAACCTTTTTTTTGATAGGTGAGCCCGTTCTTGAGTTATAAAATTACAACGAAAAGTGGCATTGATTTTTATAGCTATAGGTAGTTAATAGAGAGATAAGATAAAGTTAAAGACATCAATGAAAATACACAGAAAATGGATGATGACATTGTCAATTAATCTGCCTATCCTTTTCTCAACTATGTTGGGTCGGATTCAAGTCATGCTGAATACTAGTATTTTACATGGAGAAACTGCCTATTTGACCTCCACAACCCAGTAACTGGGCAATACGATATCACTTGGTAAGACTGGTTGTCAGACTTTCGAGCTTCTGACGACCCGTAATGACTGTCAAAGATCCACGAATGACAGCCGGGACCAATTAAATGAAAATGAAATGAAATTAAATCGTTTATTCTATAAATAGGATATTAAAATCACTTTTACACGTCATATAAAAAAATAATCTAGATGTAGCCGACATTTCCTATCTGACTACCCTGAAATGGCTTAACGTGCTTTCCGAGGCGCGGATGAGTCTCGGTATGTAAAGAGGGTCACCCATCCACGGACCGAGCTTGGTAAGCGCAGCTTAACCTGATGGATTGACCTGTGCGGGTGTTATTACTTAGCCACAAGTTCCTCCTGGATGATGACATCGTAACAGCGTCAAATGGTTCCGAAAGATCGATCAGGAACAAAGCGTGAAACGAACGCCAAAGAAAACTTTTTAGGGCATGCTTTGAAGGGACTGTCTAAAATCATGCTTATTCAAACTACTTGACTTCAACCTCTTTCACAGAGACCATTGTTTTTTTAATATTGTCTATTGTTCAGGTCTGGTGAAATAAGCAGTGCACCTTTGTGGTTTTCTGTCGTTATATATTTTTATTTTTTAAGGCCGCGGGTATCCGCTGGATGCGGGAAGCACAGAACCGGTCGAAGTGGCGGTGCTTGCGGGAGGCCTATGTCCAGCAGTGGACGTCTTTCGGCTGATGAAGCTTTTTGTGTAAATAAATAAATACAGGCTGGATTATTTTTGGTTAATTTGTCTATCATGAAAAAAGTTTTTTTTTTTTGCGATTTCTGACGTTTGTTGTACTCAAACCTCAGTTAGTCCAATAGAGTTTTTTGATCCTTGTAAGAGACTGGATCGATTGGCCTCAAAAAAAGTTTTGTAAAAACTGCCCATTTTCTTCCTGACTGTACATTTTGTTCATCATTCATCATCATTTCAGCCGAAAGACGTCCACTGCTGGACACATATGTAACAAAATATCTCAAAAAGTTAAGGACAATCTCTTTTTTTTTTTGGTGGGAAATTATCAAATAACTTCACCCGCTTTGGGCGGAGCGGGAGGGCGTGTCAGACTTACTGACTAAAACCCACCCGTGTTCTTCAAATGCTCCTAAGACCGTTTTCCTGTAGCTACAACAGTTAAGATAGCTGCTCTTACTGCATGCCCCGTCTCAAAAATCCAACCAGTATATTGTTTCAATTGGTTAAAATTACGTTTAAAACTTCTACAGACCTGTTCCAAATATCCTATGGCGTCTTCATAATGTCCCATGTTAAGTTTGGCGATGCCCAAGTTGCCGTAAGCTTGGGCTTCTAACGCGCAGTCTTGAAGTTCCTGCGCTCTTTCCAATTGTTCCTAAAAAAATAGTTGTTAAATTATATGAACCTGTTTTCTGTTGTAGTATGCAGAACCATAAAACCTGTAGCCGCATATACAGGGTGTTTGGAAACTAGGTTTAAAGCCATAAGGGGGTGATAGTTGAGCCTATTTGAAGCATTTTGAGCATAATTAAAAAAATCTGGTCCAGAGCGAGTCGGACTCGCGCTCCGTACTATATGATGTTGATGATTTCTGAAAAACTGTGCTATTTAGAGACATTGTTTTATTTTTCTTGTAAGTAATCTTTACATAAACTTCTATCACATAGAATTATTTCAGAATTTTATCTATGCAAACTTCGGAGATAAGGGGCGGTATTTTTTTTTACATTTTTCATCAAAAGCCGGAAACCATGCTGCCTAAAAAAAATGTTTGAGAATGTGCAAACAGCGTTCTTTCATATGGTACCCCACATGCCCTAGTAGCCCCACTTAAAATTTTTAAACCCCCTTTCAGTCCCTTTTGCCAAAAATATTTTTTTTTTAATTTCTTTCTTGTTTGCAAAATAGTTGAGCAAACGTCATCTAAAACTATTCAAATTTTAAAGTTGATAGCATTAGTAGTTCTTGAGATATCCAGGTGTGACAGACAGACTTAGTCTCAAAATAAGTGTTCCTTTTTAACATTTTGGTACGGAACCCTAAAAAGGTTTGAACGATTGAGGTTATTCAATTTTTCAAATTTGAAAAGGATTCTACGACTTCAAAAGTGTGTGGTATTTTTATTTCAATAACAGACATTTGGAACTTGGTTTTTAGATTACATGCACATCAGATAAACTATGAAAAACAAAAAAAAATCATACCTACCGGCTTTAACTGGGGTACTGTTAACAATTAACAAAAAATTGCAAATAAAAAAAAAACGTACTTCGTCTAAAACATGTATGGCTCAAAATGCTCTAAATAGTATCATCTATTAAGGCTTTGCACCCAGTTTCCAAACAACCTGTATATCAACGTCCTTATTTTCAGACGTATATGTGACTATACTCCATTTAATATAAATGTTTAATAAGATCCGTTATTTCACGATAAATACAAAGCAAAGTAATCTATTTACCATTTACGTTAAAAAAATTACTCTAAAGTGCATTCATTCCAACAATATTATACAATAACTGTCGTTATTTTCCCTAATGTTACCTATAATAAATGGAGTACACATACATTATATGTATATCAGGTTGACGATCGGTAACTTCATACTTATGATTAAACCACAAAATCCAGGTTCCCTTAAGATCCCTTAAGTTTCTATAAAAACCCCCTCTTTTTTTTTGTTTTTTGGGTGGGAAATTATCAAATAACTTCTCCCGCTCTGGGCGGAGCGGGAGCCGCTCTGGGCGGAGCGGGAGCCGCTCTGGGCGGAGCGGGAGCCGCTCTGGGCGGAGCGGGAGGGCGTGTCAGACTTTTACTGACTAAAACCCACCCGTGTTACTTCATTTGCCTGTGTGCCAGGGCCACGATATCCCTTTCGGACAGGCTCGTAACCCTGGCAGATAAAATCCCCCTCTGGTTCTTAATTGATACCCGTCAGAGTAAAGCCTTAAAAAATATCTTGGGCCGGTTAAAAAAATCGGGAAATACACTTTCGGTATGGGGAATAAGAATGATTTTGATTCTTTCGTACCCTGTAGCACCTGGCTGCGTGCGAATAATGTCCCAAAGCCATGTGAACTGCTCCGAGGTGTGAGTGAGCTCTAGCCTCGCCAGCCGCGTCGCCTGCCTCTTGGCGTAGTGTCAGTTCCTGAATCGAACAAATTGAGAAATAAGTTGAAAAAAAACTGGCCAAGTGCGATTTGGACTCGCGCACGAAGGTTTCCGTACCATTATCTATAAAAATGGCAAAAAGATCACGTTTTTTGTATGGCTCCCATACAAAAAACGTGATTTTTTTTGCCATTTAAAACATGTTTGTTTTATTTTAATTTAATTATTTATTTTTTTAGTGTATAAATACAACTAAATATTCTGTGAACATTTCAAGCGTTGCCATTGTCAATATAGAGCAAAAACAGCAAAAAAATCACAAAATGACTTCTTGTGCTGCTAAACAGTGTTTAATAATACAAGAAAGAAAAATAAGACAACACGGGATTACTTACCACTCGTGTCGTGCGCCGAATCCAGGGGGTCTATACCGAAGTGTTAATCTGAAGTATCGGCCGAATGTTCGGCCGTTTTATAACTTCGATAGTTTCCGTTTTTGACTTTGAATCCTTACTCGACTTAAAGTCACCTTTTTGACTTTGGCTTATTTCTTTGACTGTATTTTTTTTTTGTTTCGCCGTAGTCAAGCAACGGCCGAACATTCGGCCGATACTTCGGATTTAAGTTTGGAGTAGACCCCCAGGTTTACTGATTGCGATGTTAGCGCCTAACATATCTTCCTCCTTTTAATATATCAATGGGTGTCTGTGTAATAATTATAAGTTGCGGGTAGGCCGCAAATAAACAGTTGGTTCGTTGACTTGATGTTTCATGGAGTGCGCTCCCGAAAATATTCCCTAAACACTACTGTTTGTAAAGAAGAACTTACTTGAGTATGATGTCCTAACGCAGCATCAAGTCTTCTTTGAAGTCTTCTGGCAAGACCTAGTGCCCCACATGCAGCTGCTTCCAATGATCGGTCACGTGCCTGAAAAGACAAAAAGAAAAAGATGGTCAGTTACAACAGTAATGACTCAGATATATGCCAGTGACCTTGAGTGGTTAGCTTGCGTTTTCTGTACTGAGCTCACGCAACGCGTCGTACGTTCAGCCAGTAATAGGACTCGCCCATCAAGGATCGCTGTCCCCAATTTGACGCATTATTAATTAATTATACACAAAACAAAAGGTATTTTAATAAAACGCGTATATTAAAAGATCAATAGTTAAATTATCTTTAAATTGATGAAGGTTTCAAAAAAGTACGCTTGGTAGATTTTGCGCCATTTTCAGTTTTTTACCCGCGTTAGACATAACTTTACAAATTAATTTCACTATGTATATAAACATAATCTAAAATATTCACATATTAAGTTATTGAGAAAATGCTCTAATTTAACATATTTTTCAAATCATTAACACTACTAGTTTAGACGTGATCTTCAGTATAAAATCATTAAAAGTCAGTTATCGTCGCCTTAAGATTCAGCCAGCAGAGATCAACTCAGATCAGCTTACTTTTAATGAGTATTCAATCGTGTTTATACCTGTCTCGCAAATCCAAGCTGCCTCTGATACATCTTAACAGCCTCCTCAACGTCTCCCATCTTAATCAGAACATCTCCAATATTGCCCAGTGCTCTAAACTTGCCCTGTAAATGCTGGGTCATGTGGGCTATCGCCAGGAAATACTTCTGGCATTCCAGGGCAGTTTCTAGGTTGCCAAGGGCTAAGTGGGCAAGTCCTAAGTTGCAGTACGCTCGCCCCATATTCATTTTGTCTTGTAAGTCTTTGGCCAGGGATAAGTCTTGATCGTAGTATCTGGAAAACAGTGAGTAAATTAGTAGTAGCAGCTGGAAAATTAATCTCTTAAAATGTACAGTCAACCCCTGTATACACCGTAGCATTTTAATGGTCTTGCAACGGCAGCCGACTTCATGTATCCAATGACTACTAATCATTCATAATTTTTTTTTTTTTATTAACATTTAAGTATTAAAAAAAAAAAACATTATGACGCATGATGCAGTTTGAAACATCCTGTTATGAGCGCGGTGCGAGCCTTGCACTCCATTCCGCGCCGCCCTTGGAACACAAGGCTTGTACCAGGGTGTTTCAAACTACGTCATGCGTCATAATGTTTTTTTTTGTTTTATTATTTGCTAGGACGCCCTAATGAATATAAAAAAAAAAATATATATATACAAAAAATAAAAATATAATATTGTTACTAACATATTTGAGTCTTGTTACTTGTTTAGTACTTTAATATAAATAAATAAATAAAAAAGACTGTCAGTCTATTTTTTTAAAGTTTTTTATCAATATTTAATGCCCGAATCAATCTTTAAATTATGATTCTAATGAAAATTTTACTAACCTGACAGCTTCCCTATAATTCCCAAGACAGTAATGAGCATATCCCAGAAAATGGCAAGCCTTAGCTTCAGCAGTGACATCTCCAAGTTCTTGGGATAACATCAGATGTTGCTCATAGTACGGCACTGCTTGAGCGAACTCGCCTCGAGAGGAGAGACAGTTTCCTAGGTTAAGGAGTGCGCAAGCTTCGCCGGCTGCGTCTTTTAGTTCGCGGGCTATGCCTGAAATAATTAGATACAGTAGAATTATCTTACATACCATCACGCCTGTAATCCCTGAAGAGTTAGGCAGAGGTGTACCTATAGTACACCCACATTTCACCACGTATGTTTAAGTACCATGTAATAGGGGGTGAGCCTATTGCCATCAACCGGGTACGAATCCAGACTCCGGGCTGCTACTGAGAAACTCCTAATGGAAAATCCCAATAACACTTTGCCTGACCTAGGAATCGAACCCAGGACCTCATGCTTAGCAATAGCGCTTGTGACCACTAGACCAAAGAGTCAAGTCATATTATTTAAGAGTCTATAATATCTCAGTGCCACCACACTCTTTATCTCGCTCGCACACTACTGCCCGTGGTCGAGCGAGCAAGCGAGATAGGACGGCAGGGAAAAGGCTCCAAAGCGCCGATTGTTAAGGTAATTCCTTTTGATGATGAAAATAATGGTAATTAAAAAAAAACATAGTATCTGCTTTATATATTTAGTTCAGTTATTATGCAAACTTTCATGATCTAGTTTGAAGTATTTTTTTAATACTAGCGGTTTATTTTCGGTTTGGAGGTAGTTTTGTATTTTTTTTTCTGTAAGAGAAAATTTTAAGGGATCGTGTTTTCGTCTAACATCGTACTTTACATTAATCCTCAACTTTACCCATAATATTTGTTTCAAAATGAATGCTGCAGTATTGTCGATATAACGGAGATTCGATTTGATATATTGCAGACTCATAAGTAACATTTTGTGAACATCTAAATAGTTTAGTTACATAATTATAAACTTTTTTCTAAGATATTTTTAAGGTAACAAGCTAGATCCTTCAGACCAGGATGTCTTTGAAGATAGTTGCACATCTCGGCTGGATCGATTCAACATACTTGTCTTGCGAGTTTGTCCGAAAGGGATATCGTGGCCCTGGCACACAGGCAACTGAAGGAACACGGGTGGGGCTTATTCAGTAAAAGTCTGACACGATCTCCCGCTCCGCCAAGAGGGCGAGAAGTTATTTGATAATTTTCCACCCAAAAAAAAAACATACGTATCATATACTTGTACAACGTTTAACTACATTCAGTGCTTGATATGTATGACAAATGAGAACATGAATGGTACAGATTACAGTATCAGAGTGATGTTTTTTGAATTTTGTGGATCGTGGGTCTTCAAGATTATCATCAATCCCTATAATTTTGTTAAGACAGTAGTAGGTTCAACGAAGTATTAAACAAACTTACCTAGATGAGCTCTGTAATGAAATAGCGCCATATCATGAGCTCCTAAAGCTTGGTACGCCACAGCCAGGTTCCCATGTGTGGAGGCTTCAGAACTCCTGTCATGAACCTCTTTAGATATCGTCAGTTCTTGCTTGTGGTACTTGATGGCTTGCTCGTAAAACCCCGCTGCTGAATATGCATTGCCTATGTTACCGTAAGCTCTTCCCATTCCTGCTTTATCCTGTAAGATGGCATGGATTTAAAATGTTTCTTTGAATTTGTACTTACAATTTTCTGTATTTAATAAACTAATAAATGTCTTTTCTTCCATCTGTCGTTCCAATCTGAACTAATATTCTAAAGACGTTTTGTTTGTTTGTCTGTAAGGGGTAATCTCAGGTGGTGATCAGATTTCTCAAGAAGTGCCATAGAATATGTTTTTTGGTATAGTCAACACCTACGCAAACTAACTTGCAGGTGAAGTCTCGGGCAGAATCTAGTTATTATTATAATGAGATCAGTAGAGATCCTCAAGGTAACGGTACGAAACCAGTTATTAACAATCATTATCACATATATGGGTACACATTCAATAGCGTGATTTTATGCTCGGTCTGGCAGCAATCTTTCAGCGAAACTCGGATGACATGCCTCCGATAGATTGTTATCTTCACGTTAAGTTACATTGTTTCCATGAAAACTAATTGCATAGGTAGATGGTTATGCAAATAGAGATAATAAAAAAGTGCATACAGACACGAATAATAATTATGATCGAACTTAAATAAGATTTGAATATAACAAAGATGGAAGAGCGACAAAACGATGAATACTCTCAGATACGAAGGTGCAATGTGAAAGTGACCTTTTCCCGTTGTGCAAACATTCGCATTTGCTTTGGCATAAATTGCATTTTAAATGGTAAAAGTGTTTGAAATTACCTGTAACTGTCTAGCAATAGACAGATGTGCTTGATGCAGTTTGAGTGCTGCGTCGTGTTCCCCCAACAGTTGGTACACGATGCCAAGGTTTGAACATGCTCGACCTTCCCCGACCTAGACACATAAGGAAATGATTTCTAAAACTACGAGAAGAAATAATATGACAATAGATGAAAAACAATAGAAGAACAGCCATCCAAGAGCATTGGCCAATTTGATGTCCCTCGGATAAACCATGGAACATAAAATTGTCAACCGCATACTAACTGCCTAGGGCCCAGTCCTTGTAATTTATTTACATAAACAAAAGAATACTATCGTGAATAGGATCGTGTGTATGCATACAAACAGTTTCATCAATAAAATGCATGGATACCTTGTCCCTTGCCGCTAGAGCGACGTCCAATTGTCTCTCGTGCCATTTCTTGGCTTGCGCGTAATCGCCGGCACACCTGTGAAATTCAAGTGTTAATTTTTATTGCCGTCATATAAACAGATCTTTTTGTTTTCACGTAAAGCGGTTGAGAGACGCAACAATTCGCATAACTCATCAACAATACAGTGTTTAGAAGGACGTGAAAATTGCATAAGTTATGGTACCGTGCAGGTACGGAAGAGACAAGATGTTTTCAAAAGCAAGCTTCTGAATACTATCATAGGTGTTGTGTTTCCGTAAGAGTAGGTATTAGCAGTATCGTTAAAATGATCTTTCTCGTAAAGAAGTTGGTTACATCAGATAAATAGCGGTTGCTAGTTAAAGGTGGACTTACCTAGCTGCGTGTCCCAAACCAGCATACGCTCTGGCTTCAATAGCTCTGTCACCAAGATTCTGTGCTATCCTCAACACGTTCTCATGGTAAGCGATAGCTTGTGAAAAGTTTCGTCTGTAGTGGTAGGATGATCCCAAGTTGGAGTAAGCTCTTGCTTCTTCAACCTTGAAATATAACAAATTGCTCATGTTTTATTGTTTATTTAAAACTAATGACTCATCTAGGTACGCGTATGTACTTTCTGAACATCTAATTGTATCATGCAATCACATATTGTAGAGTTATAACTCATTTCTAATTCATGAGCTATACTATAATTCATAGGTACGTTCAAATAATTCTGCAAAGGTGGATCTTTTTTATTTCCATGTGCCAGAAACCCGTTTTCAGGTCAACCGATTCTAAAATTAGCTCTCACCTGATCCCCAAGTCTCCTGGCCAGCCTCAAATGCTGTGTATGACAGTCCACAGCAGAGTCGAACTCCCCCATAGCCAGGTACACTGCCCCAACGTTCCCAATCTCCCTTGCTTCCTGCAACCTGTCCCCCATTTGTTTTACTAGCTGCACGCATTGCTTGTGACTGGCTAGCGCGTTAGGGTAGTCACCAATGGCTGTGTAGACGTGGCCTAGGGAAGTTAATGCAGCTGCTGCTGCCTGCGTGTCCTGGGAAAGGCAAAATGTTTTATTGAATGAGCTGCTTTTCTATGAAGGTCTACTTGTACCGGTGATTATACCTATCAGGAAGCTATTTTCCTGTTTCTTCCAAATAAGTGATATGTGTCACGCTGCTGCCAGATTGCCGTCGAAAAGCCATCTTAAATTCGTAAGAATTAATAACCTACTTACGAATCTAGCCGGGCATTAAACCAATGCATCAATTGGGAGATTTCAGAGCCTAGGTTTAATGTGTATGATAAAGCCTATCCTTAAAATAATACACAAAACTGACTTATTCTAGTAAACATAAGATGCATAATCCAAGAGCACTCGATACGCTTTATTAATTATCTTTTGATCACAATTGGCTCCAGAGACATAAAATTACAAAAAGCCATTATTTAAGCCCCATTACTGACACTTACCGACGATTCATTACTCTCATACCGAGGTAACGTCTTGATCGTCATTTCAATACGCTTCCCTAGTCTTTTTATATAAGCACTAGCACTTACAATAACTTTTTATGGTCCCATACAGCGAATGTTCGCCGTACGATATCGTAAATTTCGCGGGGACATTGAATGCGTCCGCGTTCGTCCGACTGTCCAGCTTTATTAGTTTAAGAGGATATAACATATATTTGTGATAGTTCCGATTCAATGGGTACAAATTTTATGGGTTCGGGTTTTATGCATCATTTTTCAAGTGTAATGTAGGTAGGAACACGCGAATGCAAATGCGCCGACATTCCACGTCATATGAACGACTTATTTATGTGGTTTAGCAGTAATTATGTAACGATCGTAATGTAGCGTCGCGTGAAGCTTGATGCAGCATGATGTTATCAATGCGGTGCACACACTATATTACAGATCCGTATCTACATCTCTTTGGGCATGGTTTCTTCTTAATTTACACGCAATGATTCAGAAATTATGTTCATGTCAAGTAAGGGGTCATAAAAATTAAAAGAGCTTAAAATAAGTTACACAGGGTGATTTTTAAATAGCTTTATGCTTGCAGATTTGAGATTACTATAATGCATTATAGTAATCTTAAATCTGCAAGAAAATAATCAGAATAGTCTCCTGCTGTATGCCTAAGATACATCTGAGACGTTAACAAATAAACAAAATCAATATCGCAATCCGTTTATTTTAATACATTATGAAGAGTATTAATTAGGTATGTGAATTAAAAACCTTAGCGCTTTTGCCAAAGGCGTATCTAATCGATATTTTTGACGTGTATCACTGCCAAGAGTATTTAAGTATCCTTAATTTATAATAAAGCGAGGCATGCGCAAAACAAATAAGAATAAAAGGATTAAGAGCAAATAAAGGACCCGTAGAATACATCGCATCCTTTTCACTGAGGAAGTGAAGAAAAAAAATAAAATCCGATGACAGACGGAGACCGCCAATAGGGGCTTTGTTTTTGAGTAGTGATGTCCTACGTCCGGTATCGATATAAATTGTAACCCATTGGAAACAATGGGAATTATGTTTGTTCACACTTAGATCGAGAATATGTACCTACATTGAATGCAAAATGATATTTCTATGTAGCAATAACAATCATATACAAACGGGAATTATCGTAATAGGAAAACTGACTAACTGCTGACTTTATAGAGTAAATATAAGCAAATCTTACTTAGCTGCAGGAATACCGCTTTGATATCTCGCAATAAACTTCTACACGATGTTAAATTATTGCTAGATATAGTATTATCGTTGGCGTGCATCGACGGCGACCAACACTAGCGAATAAAGTGGGACGCCCCGCAACAATCTAGCTAATTAAGTATGTGCAACATGATACGATAAAGCGGTGATTTACATACTGACTCCATCTCGTTTGGACGTTTTCCTACAGGGCGAGTAACGAGACGCCGTGTTCCTTGTTACTACGCACACTATTCATGTGTGCAGACACTGTGTCACTCTGACTGTCTGTGTCACTGTCGAGTCTAAAGGCTTTTATAAATAATACTCGAATGAGACGTACGTTTATCAAGCTTTATTATGTTCTTTTGTGTGCCTTGTTTCTTTGGATTATTCGTACGTACAATAAACATTCCTGTGTGAACTATGATGCGTATAAATCGGCAGAGGTATCGCACTTTATATCTCCGTGATTCATGACTCTATTATTTTGCTTATAATATGTTTGAACAAAACATCCTGGTGCATACCTACTTGTGTATTTACATCTACAATCTGTCATTTGATTTCTTGGCGGGAAAGTGAAGCGTCAAGTTTAGCAGTTTTGTTTTATTTTCTAAAATTTGTGTTTAGCTGAATATTAATGTGTAATAATCGTGGATTATTAACCATTAAGTGTGCGTGAACGTGCATTAGAGTAGGCAAATGAAACAAAACAGTGCAACATCACTTCAAGTTCTCTCAAGAAGTCTGCGTGAGGTCTCAGTAAAGTACTACATCTTTACTGAAACTCAGGAGAACGGGTGGGCGGGGGATATCATCTATCATGCATTGAATATAATTCATTTCATCATTATTTAAACAAACTTTGTACTTGTTGCCTAATTTTACTTGACACTGGCTAAAAGTGCAAACCGCACGAAACGCCATAACAAAAAAAAAACTGTAATTTCTTTTCTTGGTCTTGTCCGTTAGTAAAGACTTGCGGGCCAAGAGCCTTTGATGGACCTTATTGACTAAACTTAATTTGAAAAGTTTTTTTACCCTAACATATAATCAATTATTTATCCCAAGACACCGACAAACCCGAAGACTATAGCACAGCATAATTTATATTAATATTCATTATGTAAATTTTCTGCCTCATTACAGGAGTTACAATTATAATTTTCATTAGGACGAGAGAATTATGGGATTCTTGAGACTGAGGATAAATTACGCGACGCCTATTTTAATGAAGACCTTAGTTATTAACATAGGATTAAATAATTATAAATGGAATTGAGTAGGTAACTATATGACACTTAATTTGCTAATGTTATATGGTGCGATATTTGCATAAAACGACTATGAATAAAACTAACGCCACGAAGCTATTCATGTATTTTCTAAGTTTGCAATAAGTTATAATTTCTAGTAAGCACTGATGAAGATTGAAGATAATATGTAAAATAATCCGCGGTGATATGGTAAAGGAAATGTTTGTTGGTGGTGTGTTGAAAGGACGGCCATATTTTCTGATTGTATCCTACAACCGATAATAATTTTGTAATGCCTACTAAGATGGAAGTAGTGGAGGAGACAGGCCTTAGCCCAAGTGGGATAGCGCAGGCTAGTACAAAGTAATGCCAACCAAAGAATTATGCAGTTTGCGAAAACACAATTAAAAGAACAGAGAAACTGCCAAAAATGAATATATTTAGATATAATGTCCAGGTGTCTATACTTTATGTCCTGGCAAATCACTGGCCATTCCAAGGTTGCCTGGAAGAGATCGCAGAAAGCATTATGGCCACCCATTGTGTTTTGTAGTGTTTGATTTATTTTTTGTTATATAGGTATTTTTGTGGTGTAGGTACAATAAAGTAAGTAATAAATAAATATATTTTTTTAGCTTTCAATTCCTTTACCTTTTTGATATGAAAACTTATTTTGGACAACCGACGTCTTTTTGGTCTACCAAGTAAAATCTGTCTACTGGTTCATTTATTTTCACGACAACCGGAACCTTTAGATCTTCAAGTAAAAAGTTTCTACTGAAAGCTCGCTATCCCTAGATTCCTATACATTTTTCTGAGATAAAAGAAACATGTAGTGTTCCATTAATTAAGGAGTAAAGACTCGCCGATCGGCTTATCCTGTACAATTTGTAACAGTCAGCATTTGATAAAGGGCTGTAGTCATATGGGACCGTAGAGGGACTAGCAACTTGTCAGCGTATGTTTTATTGCAGTTATTGTTACTCTTGCTTTCGAACAGCGCAAACATATTTCATTATTATGCGACTACGGCAAAGTCAAAAGGAGGGGTTATGACTTTTTCTAAGGTTGTAAAGTGCATATCTTAATCGATCCCTATTATTCGATAAAACTAAAAAAAAAAACAAGGGATAAAATAGTGACGAATATTCAAAAATAGGATTTCTACATAAAATTGGAACATAGGGATTCACTGAATTTCAAATTGCTTATGTTTGACGCATGTACCAATTACAAGCCATTGCCATGGTAAAATATAAGCATGACCCCATCATCATCATCATTTCAGCGGAAAGACGTCCACTGCTGGACATAGGCCTCCCCCAACGGGAGGGTTTTGCCATAATCGCCACGCTTGGCAGGCGGGTTGGCGATCGCAGTATGGTGTTAAAATGCATAGAGAACACTGCTGCCCATTCTCTGGTAAGTCTTTGGTGGTATGAGGAACAGGATGTAAAGTTCACTCATCTACCATAGAAAAGGGGGGATCCTCCGACCAGACGGGTGTCGTGTCTGGAGGGCAACTGCCCGACGGTTGATGTCGGGACGTTCTATATATGCTAGTTGCGTGGTAAACTCTGCTTGCGCGATGCAGGATTTGCGTGACGTCAGTGTGACGCGTAGTTCGCATGTGGCGATGTTGATGCCGCTACAAGTCCCTTAGTCGCCTTTTACGACACCCACGGGAAGAAATAGGGTGGTATTCTTTACGTCCGGCATCACACAGAACTGAAGGAAAGCATTACCTATAGCGTGGAAAATATGGAATCGAGTCTATTTGTTGTAAAAAATCGGATGCTGAATTTTATAGGAAACACGTGCAGTTTCAGTTTGTTGATGAGGGAAAAACTGTTCTATGCGAACCATGCATATGGATTGGGTAATGTTTAATTAAAGATGAACTAAGGACCAATTTACCGTTAATGTAAACACAATTCTAAGATAAAACTGCAGTTTACATTTCTAGACACACGATTTTTGAGACATCCGCTATGTGACTTGCATAAAGCATTTACTTCTGACAGAAGCTTCAAGAAAATCTAGGTAGGTAGGTAAATAATGAAGTTAAAAAAAGCATTTGATAAAGTGGAACGAAAAAGATGTATAGAATTAGAATATATAGATTATTCTAATTCTATACAACTTGTTCGTTTAATTAGGTATGCACAGCATAAATATTATCATGATTATGTCTGTAAAAACTTGGATGGTAATTAGCAGCTAGCTAGATCGACACTGCTCCTATTTTTTTAATCACCTTTAATGGCAAAGTTCATCTTTATACAAGGATACACAGCCGGCACTCCGCTATTCAACGTGAAAACTGGCGCATTATGTAAAATTATCATTTTAACATCGATAAACACGATTTAAAAATTCGTAATGACCATCGGCGCTAAAGAATTTCGCTCTTCATGAATATTCATACAGCGATGTATTTTAATAAATACCCAGTCTTCAATATACGATGATTATTGCAAATGAAGTTTTTAGTCATAACGTTCAGCTCGATACGTATTTAAGTATTTGTTGTAATCAAAATCAAAATCAAATTAACAGAAGATCTATGGGGAATGTCTATTAAAGTTTGTACCTCCATTATTGAGACTATAGCGCCGTACTTGGCCTTACTATTTAATTTGTGTGTTGATCAAGGAGTTTTCCCGGATCTAATGAAATATAGTAAGGTAATACCACTTTTCAAATCCGGGGATAGTGAAGACACCAATAATTATAGACCCGTATCCGTGTTGCCGGTCTTCAGCAAGGTGTTTGAAAAGGTAATGCTTAATCAAATGCTCAATCATTTTAACACCAATAAAATCTTACACGATCAACAATATGGTTTCACCAAGGGACGTTGTACGACTGACGCCGGTGTCACCTTATTAAAACACATATTTGCGGCATGGGAAGAAGCCCAAGACGCCATAGGAATATTTTGTGACCTCTCCAAGGCATTTGATTGCGTCGACCACGAAACATTACTCTTGAAACTTGAGCATTACGGCCTTGGAAAACTTGCGCTCAGTTTAGTAAAATCTTATTTAAATGATAGACAGCAGCAAGTTCAAATAAATGGAGTCAATTCACTCGGCTTAAAAGTAAAAATGGGTGTACCTCAAGGTTCGATATTGGGTCCTTTCCTCTTTTTAGTATATATTAATGATCTACCCTATTTGTTAAAAACTCAACCACAAATGGTGTTATTTGCTGACGATACTTCCTTAATTTTTAAAATTAACAGACGTGCATTAAATCTTGACGACGTAAATAATGCCCTATTGCAGGTCCAAAATTGGTTCACTGCTAATAATTTAGTATTAAATGGGAAAAAAACTAAGTGCATAAGATTTTCGTTACCAAATGTCAAAAGTAGTAATTGTGAGATAATATTGAATCAAGAGAAACTAGAATTCGTCGATAAAACTGTTTTTCTGGGGATCACGCTCGACTCAAGGCTTCAATGGGGTCCTCATATAATATCCCTTGCAGGACGGCTAAGTTCGGCGGCTTATGCTGTGAGAAAAATCCGTCAATTTACTGATGTAGATACCGCGAGGCTGGTCTATTTTAGTTACTTTCATAGTATTATGTCATACGGTATTTTACTATGGGGACGGGCTGCAGACATCGAGTCTATTTTTATTCTGCAGAAAAGAGCCATCAGAGCCATATATAATCTCCGCAGGCGCGATTCTCTTAGGGAAATGTTTAAGGATATTAACATCATGACGGTGCCTTGTCAATATATCTATGAAAACATCATGTACGTAAGAAAAAATTTACATCTTTTTAGTAAAAGAGGCGAAAGACATAATTATAGTACTAGAAGTAGGGATTTATTAGCTCAACCAGGTTTCAGACTGGCAAAAGTAGACTCGTCTTTCATGGGGTACTGTTTAAAATGTTATAATATAATTCCTCCCCACATACTTCAACTGAATGAGACGAAATTCAAATCTTGTATAAAACGCACACTATGCAAGCAGGCATACTATAATTTGGGGGATTACATCGCTGATAAAAATGCTTGGCTCAATGCTGGTCCAGCTCCACAACCTCAACTAATTGATTAACATTTGAAAATACTGTTGGAGCTGCTGAAGATTTCAAAAACTATCTTTGCTTTGTATAAATTCAATCTCTTAGTATTATATAATTGCATAGAACATGTGTGAGCACTATGTACTTACTATAAAGCTACCATTTACTGAGTACTTCTTTCATTGACTTGAATGTGCAATGGCGGCTGAGAGTATGTCATGCTCACTGTAATGTCTCGCTGATGGTGGCGGGTGTGTTGGATCATTTAGCTCCCTTCAAAATGGTTGAGTTGAATGGTGCTAATCCATGCGTCATGTTCGTGAACGGGCGCCATCAGTAGGGACTGGTCATCTCTTAGCGGCCTTGGCTTATTTTAATTTAAGTTTTGAATTGTTTTTTTTTATATTTTTGTTACGGACGCCTTTGACGTTTTGCATCGTTCTCACATGTTTAATTTCAACACGAATGATGTAACCAATATTTTGTAACCATATGTTAATTTAAAAGAGTGTCCGTGGAGTTTCTTGCCCGTTCTTCTCCATAGGTACCTACTAAGCTTTGGAATGGGCAACTAGCTTCATTTTGATGACTGACCGACCCCCTTGACAATTCAAAAGTGCCTGTAATTGGTTTATTTGAAATAAATGCTTTGAGTTTTTTTTTGAGTTGGCTTTTTTGCTTTTTTACAGTACAGTCGAGCACAGAGGAATCGCGTCCATCGATAAGTGCACGCAATCACAAGTGTCTAATATATCAGTAACAGATGACGTTTTGTTCATATTTCGTTTTAAATACGGCATCGATTACGCGCTAAAAGGAAAGCATAATTACAAAAGACAGATTATTTATTTTTTATGGACCGTATTTAAACTTTTAATACGATATTATTCCAATAAATTCTTATGAAAACATGCAAAGAATCTGCATTTATTTATATCAGTTACAAGCTACACGTTAGTTTCGTTCGAAGCAATAATGGTTGTAAAGATTGTAGCAGTGATACATTGTTAAGTCATCGCATATAAATTCTGTGTCCAGTTCCCTTCAGCGAATTTTACAAGATGCATTAGAATTGTGCGCTTGTTTTACTTGCGTCCCTGATTCTTTATGCAAACAAACAAAGAAAATACTTATTTAAAATGTGTAAAGTTTATTATTTTTTAGTTTTTGATTTTTGTTTCCCATACTTGTAAATAGAGAATTTTTGGATGATTAAACAGCTTTAGTTGTCGGGTTTAGCTTGGCACTGACAAAGCCCGTGCATTTAGTTAAATTATTTGTTTCAAATAAATGCTTACTTTAACGAATAAAAGCTTGACCACTGTTTTAAGATTTCGAAACTTGATGCCATTTCCTACGTGCTCTGACTCACTATCTCCCACCGCATTTTTGTAATACCCAACTCTCTGCTCATCGCAGTTACAATCAACCTTTAATAACAATTAATTAAAAACGTTAAACGTTTGACCGAGCAATTGGAACGCGTAGCCGAGATAGCACCTGCCTGGGACGGGTTATCCACGGCATCCGCTAATGAAGCCGGCTAGTCCACCTCACATGTTACTGTCAAATTATTCGCGGTATACGTATGGCACTGCGAAACATCGTGTGTAAGCCGCCTGTAATCTATGTGAAATAAAACCTGAGCAGGGTCTATTTTAAAACGTAGTAATAGTTTTTAAAAGATACTCTTAATTTTTTTTTGCATTTTTCTTGGGATTCTGTCTCGAGAAATGTAACCCTTATACGAAGATTTCTTGCAGTGTTGGGTGGAATGAAACATGTGTGGTAAAAAAAATTAAGTAGCGTATAATAAAAATCGTAGTGATGTAAATACTCTGCAAGTTACCACTGTTGTCGATTGTACTTCTCAATAATTGACGCGGCTGTTAGATATGTATGGACTAGTTCGATAATGCTGGTCAAGCCGGACTGTCCAGTGATATCCGTCTTTTTAATCGGCTCTTTCTTAGGAATTCATGATTAAGACGGGCAATTAGTCCAATAAAATAAGAATTAACATAAAGTGTTGACTAAATTTAGAGTAGCTCACGAATCAAGGTGTAATTTTATTTAATGCTGGACTCAACACGTACTACACTATGTCGATGAACAGTAGGTACAAGCTTTACCAATCTCATAGTCATAAATTAAATTAAATTGACTGTTGCGCATTATAGGCCGCTGTCCGTAGGGTACACTCCCCGTAATCATTTAAAGCATGCTCACACGATAATTCTTTTGATTGTTATCGCGGCGAAGTTGCGTCCTTCACTTTGTCATGTAATTATTATTCGCCCATTCTCGTATTACTCGCGAGTGAATTCCAGTGTTACCAGCATTTCGCGGTTATTTTAAATCGACTTGCGAGTTTTTGTTGTGTACGATTCGAGCAGAACGCGCAAAGTAAATAATTTTTTACGACTATTTGTTCGTCAGATTGTTTCACAAGTGGACGCAATGATTGCTCGCTTTTAAAATGAGAATAAGAAAACTAACACACCTCTATGGAAGGATATTTTACGTAATGTATGGAACCCTGGGTAATTATAGTAGGTATATGGAGTTTTTGCGCAACATCTATGTGTGAAACTGAGAACTATAAAGTGTTGTCGCCACGGCTTAGAAGTGAAAAGCCACTTTTTGGTATTGCTTTACGATTATGTTGAAAGTATACTTTTGCAGTAAAATAATAAGTTGCTTAAACTTGCTCAGCGAAGTCAGGTTGTATAACATTTATAACTAACGTCAGTGCTTGAAAAGGAAAATACAGGATGTGTATATTTAGAATAAAAGTGAACTTGCTTCGTTAAATCTCGCTTACCTCTAGTAATTAGGTACCTACTATTAATTATCAATTATTTTATTTCTGTAAGTAGGTTTGTACAAACACTTACACACGTCAATCATATTTTTTTAAACTAGATGAGGTCGGTCACGAAGCAACAATATACGATCTCTAGAGTAATGTGGCCGCTTTTCTTTAGATCGTATTTACGTAGTTAAACTTTAGAAAAGGTATTAAAAAATTCTAGACACACTTACCGAGGCCCTACTAGCCGTTATTCATAATTCCTTCTCAGTCACGAGATAATATTTTTTTAAAGGAGTGGCGATAGTGGAGCGTTGTACGCCCTCTTAAATAAATAGGCACACTGTCAATCAAACATGTTGTACCTATGTTAAAAGAGATGATTTAGCCTATTTAACATTGCTCGGATTATGTTAGTTTACATTTAGAATAAGATCTTTGTTAACTGGTCAACCTTTATATTAATAAAGACCTTTAAAAATCAAGTAAAAAAAAAATTCTATATGCTCATAATAAAAATAGCTGATTCTTAAACCTACCGAAAAAGTTTTCTAAGCTTGAACTGCCAACAGTATCTACATAATTATATGAATTCAGAACGGTATTTTAAGAGCTGGAAATAATTTCTTTGTTTCTTATGGAAAGCAAATTAATTCCATGATTTTTGATCTACTTACCGAAAAGCCAGCATTTACATAAACTCACAGTACCTAACCAGCCTTATCCATAACATACAATTTCCCCATTCAAGTTATCAACAATCCCATACACAACGTCCAGACACGTCTCTAACAGTAGAACAAGGCACGAAAGTGAAAATTGAGATCAAGCGCCTACACGAGGTCTTTAGACGTTCGAATTAATATGAGCACCAACTATCCGGACTCCAGACCCAACTGCAATATAAATGGACAATAAAGTTCCGAGAACATTGAATTAATCGTAGTTGAAGATAAGTGTCATTCCGCACATCCAGCCGCGGCCTTGTCGCCGGCTCACGTCAGGGTATTTACTGCAAATTAGCATCACGTCGTGTGCGGCTCGCGGCGACCATCAAAGGCATCAATAAAAAGGGAACTTTACTATTTGTAGGGTTTCTTTTAAAGTGTAATACGGTTGCCGGTTCTCGAACTGTGGACAACGAAAGTGATTCCCGCAAAGTCTCGGATAAGCTGCGCCTGCGCGAGTGTGCGCTCACTCTCAGTAATCTGTACGCGATTTATAAGAGTATTATGCCGGTTTGCCGTGACATATCACTTTATACTTTTTGTATTTTTTGTTTGAGAAAAGAATATGTGGGGCCGGCCTTAATTAAGATATAAAAAACACATAAATCCAATGACTACGAAAGACTGCAAAAACGCAATAGTTCAATGGCTAAAACTGAAGACCTATGATGACATTGAATTATTGCTGCAAGCATCGTCAATATGAGTTGAAAAGACACACACACACATACATACACACACACACACACACACACTCACATGACACACACACACGAACGCACGCACACACACACACACACACATACTATTTTAGGACATATCTCTAAGTTTTTATTTTTCTTTTTATTTAGTTATAGTTCAAGTCTTGTCTTGTTTAATTTGGGATTTTACTTGTTTTACTTTTTTTTTATTGTTTTGTTTTTCTTTTTGTTGTTTAAATTCTATTTTCATCGTGTACACCACTTTTACCAATTAATTATTTTGTCATTGCAGAGCGGGATCTCCTAGCACAGGGATATCTTTTACTTAAAAGGAGGTCCCTATGTAAGATTTACTGTAAAAATTGTACAAGTTTCTGAAATAAACCTTTTTATTTATTTTATTTTATTTATTTATTTATAGTGCATGTCAAAAAAATTAATAGCCAAAAACAAACGACTTCAAAAAAAAAACAGTACAGAGTGAAAAATTACTTTAATTTCGTAAGTCGGTGTCTTTGGTTGTGTATTTTAGTTTTTGCCACTAACTTTCGAAATAAAAGTTATTTATCACTTACCTAGTAGTTTTTTTTTAAATTAAAGTTTTTTATATTTTTAACTATGACAGGAACTAATATAACATCACCAAGATACACAAAGTGGATTAAATACGTAATATCAAAGTTAAATCAAAAGCTATCCAAGCAAAGTTAATAAAATGTATATGGGACCACCGCGCAAGATTTCATTACCAAAGGAAAAAAAAAATCAAAATCCGTCCTTATTTGACGAAAATATCGATAAACATAACATAAAAAAATACATAGTACATGGAGTAAAATATAACCTTCTTTTTTGAAGTCGGTTTATAAAAGGATAGCAGCCGAATACTTACTTAAATTAATTTTGAAACAAATGTTAGGACATTTTAATAAACATAATCTACTACATCTGAAACAGTTTGGTTTTACTAAAGGTCGTTCAACTACAGACGCGGGCGTGGAATTACTGAAGAGCATATTCGAGGCCTGGGAGGAGTCGCGGGATGCTTTTGGCATTTGTAGTTATGTTATGTTCAGTATACGCTTTTACAACCAACTTCCTACTGACATTCGGAACTTACCCATTAAACGATTTAAAATCTGTATTAAAACTAAACTTTGTAAAAAAGGGTACTATAAGATTTCTGATTATTTAGAGGACAAAAAAGCTTGGGATTGAGCTGCTCGCTCTGCTAGCCTTGTGATAAAATTGTGAGAAAACTTGACATTTTTATTATTTTGCATGATTTTATATACATATTGACATTGCAGAATATTGTATACAATTTTACATGAATGTTTACTTTGAAAAGTATTATATTTACTGCTTTAATTTATTGTGAATGTGAGCACTATGTGGGTCATTTTTTTTTTCTTTAAATGTTTTCTTTTTTTTTCTCAGTTAAGTTTTAATGATGGTCTGACATTTTGAGCGCTTTATGCGGCCTACCCAAATGTCCTTTTTTGGTACTGTTCGTCGAGTCGTTGAGCTCCTTAAGTTTTGAGTTGAGCTGCACGATTACTGACAAATGCTTACACTGATTGGACAGGTCCGCTCAAATTTGCGTGGTTCTTTCCTCAAAAGACCATTTCAGACACGGATCTACATGGTCCTCACATGATCTGACCAAGATTATGTCTGGACTTTAAAAGAGACTTTGACCCCTGAGTTTGTTTCGCTATTTCTTCTCAGGGGTAGTCAGATAGGAAAGGTCGGCTACATCTAGATTTTTTTTTTTTTATATGACGTGTAAAAGTGATTTTAATATCCTATTTACAGAATAAACGATTTCATTTCATTTCATTTCATTTCATTACTAATTCAATAGGACATTCATACATATTAATTTCGACAGCACTAATTATTAATCATGCTGGACGACATTCACAAAATTCAGTTTTTATGAACGTACCGGACCAAGAGTTTCTAATATTCCTCACTGCCTAGCTAGGGTAGGGAAAGATTGAAGTTAGGACCACTCCTCCTAATAACATAACATAACATCACGCCTCTAATCCCCGAAGGGTTAGGCAGAAGTGTACCTATAGTACACCCAAATTTCACCAGTTATGTTTAAGTCTATGTAATAAGGGGCGAGCCTATTGCCATCAACCGGGCCATTGCCAACAAATCCAGACTCCGGGCTGCTACTGAGAAAATCCTAATGGAAAATCCCAATAACACTTTGCTCGACCTGAGAATCGAACCCAGGACCTCATGCTCAGCTGTAGCGCTTGTAACAACTAGACCAACGAGACAGTCGCTCCTCTTAATTAACACGTTAATTTAAGAAAAGATCTGCAGAGCGCTAACACAGGAACAAAACTATGAATAATATGCCATCATCAACCGAGAGTGGTGCCATACTAAAAATTAAATTAACTTTACAACTACGGCTCGGGTAAACCGCACAAGTTATTATTGCGACTGAGAAGTCAAAAACATTTGTTATTTCATTTATAAAAGGAGAAATCAAACGGTTTACTACCATTCTTTATGTAAATATTCCATTGTGCCCGCTGTGCGTATATTGGAGCGCGCTTGGGAACACAGGGCGCCCTCTACAGTTCATATTGAGCGATTTGTTATACTACATTTGCCAGAGTTCGGGGAGGCTGACTGCGCTTGAACGCTACGTTATTTTTATGTATTGTCTTTAGAGTAGCAGGCCTATTCTTATATAATGACATAATTTGTGGACCTAGATCGGCCACGCAGTATCCTAAAATGTTTGCATTCACAAACACAAATGCGCCTGATTTAGTTGCAGACGCAAATGGAGCATGTCGGTGTATTTGTTATATAATCGTTTAGAAGTGACATTTCAAGTCTGCTCACTGTTCTGGTCACTCACTAGTGGAAAACAGACTTGGCAATAAATAATAAAAGGCTGAAATATAAACATGAAAACGACCGTAAACCGTTAACAGTCCAGGAGCAGAGCAGAGCAGACTCACAAAACTATCAGGAAAATACTTAGTTGTCGTTTTTTTCTCAATTTAAGAGGTCCCGTTTACGACACAAGGTAGCGACGACAGCCCACCAGCAGTGTCGCCAAGAGCCTTGGCTTCTGTTACATCATGCTACATGTAGCTAAGTACGCTATGGTACACACTTTCCACTTCATAGCTAGAACCAGTTGATATCGATGCCGCCAATGCATCCTTGTAGGACCCCTGGCTAAAGTACGCGGCACCAAGGAAATCGTGCGTCCGGCAGTCGCCTACAGTATACTCAAAAGATTTGGTTACTGTTACATCATGCTGTATATGTTATTATTGTTTGGTACTCACTTTGCATTTCATAGCCAGCACTAGCTGATATCGATGCGCTGTCAAGGCATCCTTGTAGGACCCCTGGCTGAAGTACGCGGCACCCAGGTTGCCATGTGCACGGCACTCGCCTGCTGTGTCCCCAAGAGACTTGGCCACTGCCAGGTCTTGCTGCATGTAGTTGATGGCAGCATCCAATTGACTGAGCGCCCAATGGGCTGAGGATAGCGCGCTGAACACTGAGCCCCTGTGGAAGGATAAGGGAGGTTAGAATCTTAAAAATAGCTTTTTCTTAAACATGCTTGGAAATTCGAGCATTATTTTGTCAACCTTCTTCGAGATAAATCGAAATTGCTGTACTGGCCAAATACATGCGAGCAGCAGCCACCAAAAGTATGAAAATCCATAAGTGTGTCGTGGTTAAGCGGCCAAATAAATTACATTGTAAACTCATATCTATCGTGTAATTTAAAAATGGAACGATCTAATACTCCAAAACATGGCAACCAAGCTTCGATCAACAATACCAACTGTTGGTATTGTTGATCGAAGCAACCAAGGAAGTAACTTATCAAAGGTTTTATTTAAATTTCGAACTGGCTTTCAAATTAGAAAGCTAAAAAAAAAAGCAAAATATCACATTGGTGCGTGAAAAATTATCGTTGTTCGTCATTGAATCTGGAATTTATAAATAATTTACTTTGTTTGAATTTCCGCGCATTATTTGAGAAAAGCACTATACAAGCCTTAGCCGCAACCTGGCATTGATGGACTCACGTATGAGTGCCTCGGCTTCTGCTGCTGGCCGCTGCAGTAATGTACTATAGATTCCTCTATCACTTTGGAAAGTGTCTAAAATTGGCTCAATGCTCTTGTGTAATGACTGTGCGTTGCATTTCTTTTGTTACTTATTAGTGATTTTCATCGACAAATTGATGGGAGCACTATGAGTGAATTCAGTTTATTTTTAGTTATACAGAGACTAGTAATGAATGCAATACTGTATTTTGTAGTCATGTTAGTGGAGTCAGTTTGAAGTTATAACGCTTAATCCAAACAAAGACCTGCCGAAGTTAACGCAATTTACCCGTAAATTTTGACACACAGGTCATACTTCCTGCCACCTAATAACACAATGTAACTGGTTTGAACAGTACTTTGCCATACCTAGAGACATCGTAAAACTAGTACCTTGGAGAACCGACAACGTTCCACATGGGAAGTCAAAAGTCAAACAAACATCGAAGTCCGCAGATAAATGCCCATTGGTGAACACGAACCGCTTTCGACAATAGATAAAGAACAATGAAACATAATTCATTCAGCAGGTACTGGACATGGTTTTAAGCCTGAAAGTGGTGCCAATGACAGAAAAGTTAAAATAGAGTGATACATAATATATAAACGCTGATAGATGAGGGTCACTAAAAAGATGAACCATGTGAGGGATGATATGGAGTGAAAAGTGTATGTTGTGATGAGGTGATGACTAAGGAAAATGGAAGAAGAATCCATACTGCACCAACCCCAATTAACTTGGGACCGGACCAGGTAGAAGAAGTAGTAGAAATGGTTTTGGAACAAATAAAAACAAAATTATTTTTCCCATTACCAACTCAGGTATCTGCTAGGCGTAGAACAGTCTGATATTCAGTTGAAACCCAGCAATAAAGAGCCCTGAAGTAATATAAACCAAATTAATCTAGTTCCCCGCAATAAATAAAAACGTTAATTAGTTATGTCCAATCGAAGAGTCCCATACAAGCGGCTTTACCGAACAAGCTTCATCAAAACAATTAAAAATTCTGAAGACTAGTAAAGATCCGCAAGACCGCAAATCGATGAGGGCATCGATTTGCGATCTTGTAATTTTTTTATATACAGGGAATAATTAATGTTACTACATCTCTATTTGGGGATAAATTGCTAATAAATCGGCAATTGTCTATAAAAAAATATAATATAAATGTAACCAAGTAAGTACTTTTAAATAATGTACTTACTTGGTTACTACTAAATAATTTTATAGGCACTCTATTGAGCTAGTCTGAAGGAACACTTCCTTCTGCCTAGGCTGAAACATCTCACCTAGAATTATTGTTTGTTGATGTACAGGAATTTATGGTTCAGTGCTGATAGGTAGAAATTCAAGTTACTGTTAAAGACGGGTGCAGTACCTATGCTTTAAAGTTTGTTTGTGGATATGAGGGGTAACTTTATCTCGTGCTCTACCCATGAGAAAATTAGATATTTTCAAACTCGCGAATGAGGTAAGCTGGCTTGAGCATAATTGCAAACATTCTTAGTCAATTTTGAAACACAGGAATAGAGGTTAAAATGGCGAAGCCTAACTTTAGGCAACATAAGGTAAATAATTTAATTTAATGTTTGGTGTTGCGTAAAGGCTTCTACATACTGGCGCGAGTTGTCACGCGACGCGACACTGGTAGAAGAATTTTCTTGAATTTTTGTTCTACCGGTGTCGCGTCGCGCGACAAGTCGCGCCAGTATGTAGAAGCTTTAATGAAAATTATTTTACAGTTTAATGTATAGATTCAAGTTTGTGAATAAACAGCTGTGCTGCTGGGGAGTTTGTTGCGCCACTTCTTCTTCCCAGCTAAAGCACTAGGAAGTGGTGAAGGGTGGGCGTTTTTGGGGGACTGTCTTATGTAATTTTTACGTTCGAAAAGTGCTGATTCTCAGCCTAGTTTGAATAAATGACTTATGATTTGATTTTGATTAGAGAAAAACATTCAAATCATTGTAGTGATTAGGTTTTGTCTTTGGGTCAAGAGTTAGCGAGTGTTTATTAATTAATGAACATGAGTTAGCATTTTAGGTCTTGAGGAAGAGAATCTTCCTAATAAATGTAGGTTTCATCAAGTACTTGACACAAAATAAGGTACTTACGACTGGCCATTTTCCGTACAAAGAAAATGGTATTCAGTTAACGCTATAATAAATATTTAATATGCAGTACGATGTTTTGTTTACCGGAATAAGCATAGCATGCAAACTAGGTAAGACATGAATGCTTATAATATTCTACTTAAAGAGAAATCAGAACGTCCGTTTTCAATAATACAGGTTCAGGTTCATTTTAGAAAGTAACGACTGGTTTTCATGAATTGAAAACCAATATTTTAGTGAAGTAAGTGCAGATGACTCTAATTTAGAGGACGTCTCGGAAGTCAACGCCATTAACTCTAATTTCAGTAATATTTTATGAACAAGTCGAGAAGTAGAGAGTTAACATTAAGGGGACGATAACCGACTTTTAATAATTTTATACTGAAGATCACGTCTAAACGAGTAGTGTTAATGATTTGGAAAAAAATATATGATAAATTAGAGCATTTTCTCAATAACTTAATATGTAAAAAATTTAGATTATGTTTATATTACATAGTAAAATTAATTGTAAAGTTCTGTCTTCCGCGGATAAAAAACTGAGAACGGCGCAAAATCTACCAAGCCTATTTTTCTGAAACCTTCACCAATTTAAAGAAAATTTAATTATTGATCTTTTAGTATATCTTTTAGTATACGCGTTTTATTAAAATACTTTTTGTTTTGTGTATAATAAATTAATAATGCGTCAAATTGGGGACAGCGCTCCTTGATGGGCGAGTCCTATTACTGGCTGAACGTACAACGCGTTGCGTGAGCTCAGTACAGAACACGCAAGCTAACCACTCAAGGTCACTGGCATATATCTGCGTCTTAACAAGTTGCCGCTTTTAGAGTTTTATTAGGCGTAATGATCACCCATCGCTCTTGCCACGTTAACAAGCACGAACACTCAAAAGCTCTTTCTCACCCTAAGCACTTCGACCTAAGTACATAACAATTATAATTATATTTCTTCGCTTCATTCTTCAGATATATTATAACCAGGTAGTCCTTTTAATCTACAAGACAACATGCACACTTTAAGAGATTTATGAAAATCGATATAAGTATCGACTTTTTACGATTAAGTCGATTCTATACTGACCATAGCCACACCACTAGTCAAACTGTCATTCTTTTTTCGTGCACGACAGCAAGCACACTCGCGCTCACTAGTCTTTAAAAATGCCGAAAAAACGGGAATACTCTCAAGAAATTGAAGACTATCGACGTAAAATCAAGAAGCTGGAAGATGAACGAAGACGTAAACGGCGTAGAATTAATATTGAATCGTCATCTGATTCCGGTATGTATTGTACTTACAACTACCCTCAATTATAAATTATTTTATGGCGCCACCTAATCCCGCGAGGATTACAGGCGTATTGTTACATTGTGTTACCTATTATGTTTATGGTGCCTATGTGCTATTCATTTAGTACGGTTTTTTGCCCGGCGGTTAACCGTGAGTTAACACGAAGGCTATGATTTTTTGAACACATGGGATAGTCTCGCCTGGCGGTTAACCGAGAGTTAACACGATGGCTGTACTATGAGCTATTATGTACATAATTATTACAAACTAAATGATGCCCCACAAGAATTAAACCTAGCTATTTTATCCATAATTCTAGCGGTTAACCGCGAGTTAACACAAAGAACAAAAATGTGGAATTCAAAGTTAAGTCTTATACATTTCAGACGATAACGAATCCTTACGTTCCGCCCCCGGCGCCAACGTTGAAGAAAATCTGATAGCGATTGAAGATGCACCTAAAGATATCCCTGACGACGTTCCCATGCCGACCGCGGAAGCATCCACTCCTAGTCAGGAAGATAGTACCTGCCCAGAGCTTGATCCAGAGCTATTGATAGCACTCGGAGAAGAATCCGATAACACTCCAAAGTTTGGTGATAAAATTCATCACAGCTTAGCTCAGCGATGGGAACCTATCCTCAAGAAGGGATTATCAAAGGAAGCAAAAGATAAGTTGTTTAAAGATTATCTCGTACCTGAAAACTGCACTCTGCTTCAAGCACCCAAGCTGAATAACGAAGTTTCGGCGGCTATTTCTGAAGCATCTCGTCATAGAGACAAGAGGAAGGAAACTGAGCAGCAGCAATTGGGTGTTGGCGTCTCAGCCATCAATAAAGCTTTGACAATAATGCTTACGAGTGACAATAAAATTGAAGCAATAAGGATTATGAGCGATGGATGTCGTATCCTAAGTGATCTTCATTATCAGGAAACACAATCGCGAATTAGCGTCATCAATTACGCATTAGCCAAACCATTTCTAAACGTCGTTCAGGATTGCGAAAGGGACGAAACGTTATATGGCAACAAATTAGGGGAAAAAATAAAAGCTTCCAAAACAATCGAGAAGCAAGGCATGTCGATTAAAAAAGGTCCAAGAGGTCAAAAGGGTACCCCCGTGACAGAACCAACGACATCTAATTCACGTCCCCAGTATCAATATCGACAACCAGGTACCTACCAGGGAAACTGGACAGGCCCCTCGCGGTTCCTACAGAACAGGGGGGGGCGGAGAGGTCCGAACAGGGCGAACAGCACCACGAGCCGTCGTCCTCCAACTCAGCCGACGTCGAGCTCGGTCGCTGCGAACAAGTCGAGGGCACCTGCGATGCGCCAATAGCTCAGGTACAACACGCTGGTAGAATATCTCATTTTTATGATTGTTGGCTCAAAATTACATCTAATACTTTAATTTTAAATTGGATACGTAATGGTTTTCCTATACCGTTTGATTTTAACGTAACACAAACTCATGTACCTTACGTTTCAATGTCAGCGACTGAAAAAGTCGATATGTTTTTAGCTATACAAAAATTGTTAAAATTAGGTGCGATAAGCCCTTGCAAACCTAGTAAGGACCAGTTTATTTCCAAAACATTTTTAGCCTTAAAGTCTAATGGTGATAAAAGATTTATTTTAAATTTAAAAAACTTAAATCATTATGTTTCAAAATTACACTTCAAAATGGAAGACTACCGAACGGCATCTAAATTATTACCTACTCATGGCTTTATGGCTACTATAGATTTAAAAGAAGCATATTTCCTTATACCAATTCGTAAATCTGATCGCAAATTTTTAAGATTCCAATTTGTTAATGAGAACTCAAACTCAACCTACGAGTTTAATTGTATGCCGTATGGCCTTTCGGTAGCTCCGAGGGCTTTTACTAAGATCATGAAAGAAGTGGTTTCCCATTTGCGCTATCAAGGCTTCAAAAATGTTGTTTTACTCGACGATATCCTTTGTATCGGTGATGACTATCAAGAATGCCTAAAAAACGTTAAATCTACCTTAAACCTTTTAGAGTGTCTTGGGTTCGTAGTGAATTACGAAAAGAGCTCTCTTGTGCCTAAACAAACCTGTAAATATCTGGGATTTAAGTTTAATTCAGTAAATCAATCAATTTCTTTGCCATCTGATAAACAACAAAAAATTGTGGACCTGGTTGACAAATTCTCAGAATTGCCTCAGTGCTCAGTCAGGGAATTTGCTCAGTTAATAGGAGTTTTGATAGCCGCGTGTCCCGCGGTCAAATATGGTTGGTTATATACAAAAAATGTAGAAAGGCAAAAATATCTAGTCTTACAAAAATGTCCTAGCTTTGAAAGACAGTTCAAACCTCACCCTGTAATTCTAGATGACTTAAGTTGGTGGCAAAGGAATGTGCTTAATTCTAAAAACACTATTAAAACACCTAACTTCGAATTAGAAGTTTATACGGACGCTTCACGTACCGGCTGGGGAGCGGTGTGTAACAACGAACGAGCACATGGAGGTTGGAAAAATAGTGAACTGGAACAACACATCAACTACCTAGAGTTGTTGGCTGTTTTCTTAGCCTTAAAGTATTTCGCAAGCAAAAAATCTAATTGTTCTGTTTTACTGCGCGTTGATAACACAACAGCCATCAGCTACGTGAATCGAATGGGTGGGATCCAATTTCCCCATTTAAATAATCTTTCTAGACACATTTGGCAATGGTCTGAAGAGAGAAACATCTGGTTATTTGCTTCGTACATTAATACCAAGGCAAATTACGAAGCAGACGAAGAATCTCGAAGGGTAAATCCCGACGCGGAATGTGAACTTTCCGTCTTAGCCTTTGAACGAATATCAAAAAGTCTCGGTAAACCTGAAATCGACCTATTTGCCTCTCGGGCCAATGCCAAATGTCAGGATTATATGTCATGGAGAAAGGATCCTGATGCTCTTTCCATAGATGCATTTACAGCGCTCTGAAACAATAAATTCTTTTATGCTTTTCCCCCTTTCCCACTTATTCTTAAGTGTCTTCACAAAATCATACAGGAAAGTGCCACCGGTATCCTAGTCTTTCCTTTTTGGCCATCCCAAGCCTGGTATCCACAATTAATGAAAACAATAGTTTCCGATATTATTTGGATATACCCTAACGAACATCACATCGTATCATGTTACAGAAATCCCCTTATCCTGGGTGCCGCAGTACTCTCAGGCAGGCGTTCGCGCTGCGCGGCGTCCCCGAATTAGCCCTGGACCTGATGCTGGCGTCACTGTCAAAGAACACGATGCAGCAATATAACGTGTCGTTCAAATTGTGGTGGCAATACTGCGTAAAAAATAATTATTACTTTTTTGATTGCTCTGTCCCGATAGTATTACACTTTTTAAGTGAACAACATGGGACCCACAGATCGTTCTGAATTATGTTTCTAATTTGTACCCCAATAGATCCCTTAGTAGAGTAAGTAAATATAACAGTAGGATCTAACGGTATAAACATAGCCATGAAAGATATTATAAAAACATCCGCGGCTGGTCGTGATCAACCGACCTTATTCGTGCCGTACTTTAGAGAAAACCTTCGCATCTGCCCCGCGACCGCTCTCGAAGATTATCTCCACGTCACAGACAAAGACCGACCTGCTAATGTATCCAATCTCTTAATCACTGTGAAGCGCCCCTACAAGGGCGCATCAGCACAGTCAATAAGCAGATGGATAAAGCAGATGTTGGGCGAGAGCGGCGTGGACGTGGCGGCGTACAGCGCGCACAGCACGCGCCACGCCGCCACGTCCGCAGCCGCCGCGGCCGGGGTCTCTGTCGACACTAAGAAAAGCCGCGGGATGGACTAATGCGTCTAAGGTTTTTGCCCAATATTATCATCGTCCAATTATAGACGACAATAACTTTGCTCAAGCGATCTTCCATGATCAAGTTACCGAGTAACTAATATATTACAGTTTTGAGACTAATCTTAAAGATATCATGTACCTACAAATTATTATTAAGTAGGTATTAGAAATAAATACTCGTTTAGATAAATACTTATTCTTAACTGTTTATATATTGATTAAAACCATTATATTCTTCCAAAATATTTGTTTTAATTATCAAACACAAAACTTTTCTCTGAACATCTACCTGGTTATAATATATCTGAAGAATGAAGCGAAGAAATATAATATATGATCAAACGAACTTCATAAGCGAAGTTCGATCAATATTATATGAGTCGCTTCATTCGAAGATATAGGTTCCCTCCCAACCCAATCCCGGTGATAAAGTTTTGCATAGTCTTTGTTATCTCTAAAAGAATGACAGTTTGACTAGTGGTGTGGCTATGGTCAGTATAGAATCGACTTAATCGTAAAAAGTCGATACTTATATCGATTTTCATAAATCTCTTAAAGTGTGCATGTTGTCTTGTAGATTAAAAGGACTACCTGGTTATAATATATCTTCGAATGAAGCGACTCATATAATATTGATCGAACTTCGCTTATGAAGTTCGTTTGATCATATATAATAGCCGCATTTTGCGTACAATACGTAAAAGCCGACGACTTTATAATTAGCCACGAGGTACAAGCATCGGGACTAAATGTTCACACATCCGGTTTTTCAAGCCTGCTCGTTCTTAAATAGCTCGTGTGAAACCGATTAAAATAATCTGAGATAAATATTTTAATTTGTGGTGAAGGTAATGAATCACACAGCGCGATGTAATTTGACATCACACTTTTACACCTCCACTTGCATCGATCTCTCGATCCTGTGTTGACGTATTCTGTTAATCGATCGGGACGTATCCGCTGATCGAATCACTCGCTTCCCGTAATACCATCATCTTTGAGGTATGCTCAGTCGATGGCGGCGCTCTTAAGTATTTTAGTTGGTTCTAGGAACTAAGATTACGTGCTCTTGTACTGTCGGCCAGTTTATGTCAAGACGTAATACACTAAGCACTAACATTTTGCAAGATTGAACATAAATGAGTTATCGGTTAGTTAGTGTTGGAAATAAGATTCATGATTTGAAACGTAATTAAGACATTTCTGTTACTTAGTTGTAAAAGCATCAGATATTAATGATATCAGACAGCAAATAATGTAAAATACATTTATATGGAAGACAAGGTAATTTTTCTCGACCAATGCACCCGGGCGGTCGTATAGAAAAAATATTTATGTTAATTTATCAATATAAAAGTGGTCAATTTATTCATTATTTCACCTTTTCCAAAGTATTATCCCATTTAATCTCATCATCTGTCAACAGAGATCATCTCGATAAGGATCGCGTATAACAATCCTTATTTATATCGAGTGGAGTTTTATCGTAGGGCGAACAGAATAGTCCCGTATCGATCCAGCTTCGATCCATCAACGCAGAGATAAGATCGCGCCGAGGTGTGGGTTTCAACGCCCGGACCGCTCCAACGCTTAAGTTGACAATTTTGGGACGGGAAGAGTTACCTTAATGTCTTCCAAGTGTATAGAGATGGAGCTTATTCAATCAATGTCTTCGGCTCGAAACGTGTTTAAATAAATTTAACTGAGGAATTAGGTGTCTCGGGCGCACCGCACGTAGGTACTCCGTAGGTGTTATAATTACGTCTCGTTCCAATTTTGAGTTCGTTAGACAGGAATTTATACACAGAAGTCATCGTAAAAGTTTTTATTTATTTATTGTGGTGATGATCGTGGGTTATAAAATCCCTTAGTACTCACAAACGTGCCTTATTGTAATGTCGCTTTCATAATGTTGGCTGAAATGCCATTATATTATATGTTCATACAACTAGCAATTAGCAGTCAGATAATCGCGGATCGATCACTTCTAGAGAAATGAAGGCATTGTTTATCTAGTTTGTAACTGATGTCGACGAGCTTTGTGTAATAGGCGTATGTTTTAGTATTGTGGTACTGATGACGACGAACTTTGTGTAATTATGTTCTATTATCGTTCTCAAGTGAGTGACATTTATATCTTTATTGAGAATACAGTTTCTTTAAACTTAATTAATGTCTGTCAGTGTTAGTAGCCCACAACATAAGTTATAATCAAGAAATTATTAAGTTTCATGTTAAAATATCACAGAATTTATAATTATTATATTATCGCTTTCTCCATTATATACGTCAAAGTAATTCAATGGAAATTCCTTGGACACGACATGAACACCCTACACGACTAAAGACTTAACTCAAACACGGTCTTTCACTACAGGTTTAGTGGCTGTGCTGGATATAGATATTTATTAAGCGATGGTATTTCTCATAAGGCAAAATATCCGAGACCATGGTAGGAGGTCATTAACGGTGATTTTAATAGCGCCATAAACACGGGCCCCGTTCCGAGGGTGCATCTACTGAATACATTCCCACTGATCAGCTGCGTGCATCGATACTTCGTTAGCTTCCATTTCAATATAAGTTTGGGGTTTAACGACACCTCGACGGCCAAAACTTATAGGCTTGTTCTTCACTAAATAGAATGTGAGACCAGTGAACGCTTTGGAGTTTTTTTGTTGTAACTTGATCTGACGAAATTCGATGTTCAGTGAATTCTGTTTAGTAATTAGTGAAGTGTAACATCCAGCATTAGGTATCTTTATTATAATATTATTAGTACTTATGTATGTAGCAACTGTTGTCTGTGTGGTGCCGGACGTAAAGAATAGTACCGCCCTATTTCTTACCCGTGGGTGTTGTAAAAGGCGACTAAGGGACTTAGGCAGCAGCGTTCTCTATGGATTTTTAATACCATACTGCGATCGCCAACCCGCCTGCCCAGCGTGGCGATTATGGCAAACCCCCCCCCCCCCTTTAGGGGAGGCCTATGTCTAGCAGTGGACGACTTTCTGCTGAAATGATGATGAACCTATGTATGTATATGGGCAACATCACGCCTTTTTTCGCAGGATGAGCAGAGAGATAAGCGAAGCAGCGAAACGTGTGCAAAAATCCTGAGAGTTGCACTTATGAATATTAAATTAAAGTACTTACCTATATATGTTTTGTGCTTGCATTGCTCCTGCTCGTAATTATTTATGGTAAGTACTGCCGGCCGTGTACTAACAGTAATGCGTTGAGATTGATTGGCAATATTCCGGCAATTACTAACCGCATTAAATGAGAACATTGGTTGCATTTAGCTTAAGTTATTGCTCCATTGGCTTAATGATAACAAGCATCGATTTAGTTCGATCCCTAATTGATTTTAGGGTCCTTAGTGTAAAAGCGTAACTGGATTTTTATACAGGGTCAAATTTAATTAGCTAGCGAAACTCCGTGGACCTTTTGGGAATCGATATCTAAATACAAAAAAACGAAAAAAGATTTGATGTTTTTTTTCTGGTATCAATGACCACTGGCAGTGAAGTTACTTGAAGTAGTAAAGTTTTTGTTTTATCGTGTTTAGTTATCGATACCCATCACATCTGTGAAGTTTACACACAAAAAAAACTGATTTTGGAACTCATATTTCAAGTAACTAGTCGTTGACCCCAAAAAAATACAATGTTTTTTTTTATTTTTTTCGTTTTATCGTATTTAGATACCCAACACGTCTGCGGAGTTTCGCTAGCTAATTTAATTTGACCCTGTATAAGAATAAATCTCAAATCTCAATAAGCGCCTCTTTCTGAAATCAGCTGCCTACAGTTGCGCGATATTTATATGGTGTTCCACCCACTGCCAAATAGGGATCAGTAAACTAAGGGCAATACACAACTGCTTTTATTTTCGGAGAATACATTTGCGAAAACATCGCCTTTCAACTCTTTAAATTATAAAACACAAGAGAATTTCAAGAAGACATAAAATGAAAAATTAAGTGCTGTATCCCACGGAACGCTAACATTATGCACGTCTTACGAATGTAACAGCACATATAAGGACTATTGCGTTCCATTAATTAGAGAGCTGTTATTAAAACGCAACACCGTATATCCCGCTCAAAATTTACGACGTCTTTATTTCCTCGACACTCGAACATTATAAATCAAAACGTCGAAATTCCGCCACAGATAACCGTTCCCTTTAAGTATATATAAATTATCCCACTGACAACTTGTTACGTAGTGGCTGTGATTAAAAATAATAATGTTACGAGTAATGAACGAAGCGAAGAGATTCGCTCGGTCATTTGTCTTCCTCATATTATTAACAACTTCAGTGGTGTTAATGGCACGAAATTGTTGTTAAGGGATTACGATCGAAACTTTTATATGAAAATAAACTGACTAATTTCTTTTTAGTGCGCTGCGGACGATCCGCTTGTGCATCTAACCAGCTGTGAGACGATGCGTTAAAAACCTCTGATTGGTGCAATTAACTCGCAATTTCTTCGTAAGGAACCTCAGCAATATCAAATGATATCGTCTTGTTCCCAATGTCTTATTGCTAGCCTTGAGTCCTGTAGTAAAAATATTCCATAACTTTTACAACTTGTGCGAGAACGTTAATTACTCGTTGTTTCTTGCCTGCATGATCAGCAATTTGTCTAATGCCCGTTTTCACCGACATCCCCTAAGGTTAAGAGATCCCCTAAGAAGGGTTAGGGGACTGTTAGAAGGTGGTTTCCGTTTCACCATCAGTAAGGGGTCAGTTAAACGTTAAAAGGTCCCCTAAATTTAGGTGGTCGAAATGTGGGCTCATAAACCGGCACATACGTAAGTGATCTTTTAAGACATGAAGATAGATAGAGATTTATTTGAGTTACTTGAAGATTTAGAAACTGTTTCTACTATACGAGTATTCGACGTAAATAACAGCCGTAGACCAAAAATATATCGGAAATGACCAAACTACCTACTTCGAAAGTTTTGATGAAACTGAGTTTTTTTGGAGATGTACGAGTAGGTTAGGCAAATTTTCAGTGTTTAATTTATTGGATAAGATTGAATAACCTTAGAATTTCCTGATCATAAGTGAGTATTTAACATATTAAAGTTTTTCTAAGTAGCCCATAAAAAAACCAAAAAATGAAGCCCATGAACGTGGTATTTTTTCTTAGTCGACGATACCTACTTACGTCGATACCTTACTAACAATGTAAACCTTAAGTACACTAATTGTGAGGTAGAAACCTCTGTTCTTATTGTATTCGCATAATTACAATTCCATATAAATATTTTTTTTTATTTTATTCCGAAATAACTCTATAACTCCGATAAATCTGTTAAAATATCACAAAAAGTTGGTAAAATAACACACAACGCACAAGTCCCAACAAACAATGAAACAAACAATCAAATCTCAGGTCAGTACTTCACAAAGGAAAGAACTCGCAAATACAAATATGACCACAGATACCACTCGACGTTTCGTAATGTAAATATGCAAGAAAATATGAAATTAGTTAAAATTATGAATGAAATAATATTTATTATTGTTATCAAAACATAATTTATTAATAACTGAATCCATATATGTATATACTTTAGAGAATTTCACAAAAAACTATCTTGTTTCAAAGTATCGATAAGTTCAAAGACGAATCAGTCACTATTATCGAAAACAAAACGTCACTTAACTATGTGTCCCATAGTTATGTGATAAAAATGATGGTGAAACGAAATTTAATTTAGGGGCTAGTTTGGGGGAGCTTTTAAGCTAAAGGTCCCATACGTAGGTGATAGTATAGGGGATGTCGGTGAAAACGGGCATAAATCTTGTAAATATTTCACTTTACGACATTTACTGCACATAACTCTAGTACAATTATCGTTTAAATGTTAATAAATATTATTATTATTATTTATTAATTAAGGAACAAAACAGAATGTAAACAGAAACATCACAAAAACCTCAATAGGTTTGTCCGGATGTTGAAACACTTTCAAGCAATCTTAATACTAACGAAATATTATAAATCTAAGGTTGAAACATAGTTTATAAAACATTGTGAGGTAGTTAGTAAATATTAACTAAAAAGTACAAAAACGACGACGGCGCGGGTCAAACAGTCCGTCGATGATACTACCAATTGAATGAAATTTAAACAGAATGATGCATTTTCAAAGAGATTCAAAGAAAAGTTTATATTTATTTTTATAATTATTATTTGTTATTTCCGATTGAATTTTTGTTGGAACCTCATTAATCAGAGTAGGTATTAAATAAGCGTTAGTTCGTTTCCCGTAATAGTTTTTGTATCTCGGTACTACCAGTTTTGTTTGTGCTGCCAATCTTGTTGCTATAACATGATTGAATTTAATTTCCAGTTCTTTGTTGGTGAACTGTAAATAAAACAGTTATCGCGTATAATGTTCTTACAAAACGCAAGCAATAGTTTTTTTTTACTACCGCCAGTAACTCGAGGTGGTCACAGTTTAACAGTTCATAAACATCGGCAAATCGCATATAATTTGCATTTCACTGCACGTTATAATCAACGATGACTGCAAACCGCGATCCGTCTGTGGGAGCATTTACAAATTCAGATTCAAAGAATTTATTCTGAAGATAACTGGGAGATACCTAAGCACTGGTGTTTATAATCGTGAGTGCAGTCGCGTTATCTGTATTAATCTAAAAAATTCTTGGGAGCGGTCTTCTTATGTTGAGATTACTAGAGATGTCCGGCATTCTATTTATGTAAATATGTTAGATTTGTTTTAATGGATCGTTGGTTTTATTACAGTTTCATGCATGAGCAATGCTGCTGCATGAAACTGTGCATTTCCATTTTATTAGAAAGAGGTTAATGGTACGGTATGCAATACTATAACTGGGTGGTTTGCAAGATCGATGACGTTTCTTTTGTCGAAAGAGGATTTACTACAACTAGGAAGTGTACAACTAATTACGTTTCTGATACTCTGAATCTAGCTCTCAACACGAACATCATAAGATACGTCATCAGCAGAACACAGAACACGTATCTAGAAAGGTGGTTGATTTTATATCGCCTATCTGATAATCCTGTCATATCTACGCAGAATTACCACCTACCAAGTCAAACATCATCTATTAAGTAGTACATGCAAATTATCAGCTTAGCAATAAACCACAACAGCTTCATTGCAAGCAGCGGAAACTATGCTTATCTGCAGTCCGAGCTAGTCTTCTCCTAATATTAGTGTGAAATTGAAACTTTGAAAGTGCTTGTCGAACGCGAATCGTAAAAGGCATTGCATCGTCTCGCAGCCCCAGATTAGACATATATCTCCGAATAAGGCTCTTTGCTGACTCGTAAAAATGTTAATGGGTACAACTTAACTAGTTTAGATAATTACGTTGATTGGCAACGCTGTGTTCAAGTGCTAGTTTAAGTACAACTTTCCCTGTTCCTCAGATTATGGCGGTTCTGACTAGCTGTTGGTCCGTTGTTTTTTATGCAAGATCACCTTATATGGTTGTACTTCAAGCATTTTGTGTAACATTATCAAGTCCTGTTTCTAGAGTAAACTGAACAAATTGAACAACAGATTCTAAAGATATACAAAAGTATATCTAAGTTATCCATATACCGAGGTTCGGTGTGTTATTTTGTGGTACATCATTTATCATCGACTTACACATGATTTACTCGCGTACATTAATTTTTGGGGCTTAAAAAGTCACATTTATCTTTTGTTTTATTGCGTAAACAATATAAGCCTACCCTTTGGCTTTGCTGTAGTCAGGTAAAAATTGTGGGGGCTTAAAATTATAAAATGGTTTTATAATTTATATTCCATTTGAAATAAGATTAGAATTTTAAATAATCTTTTTACCGTCCGTTCAACCGATTTTGATTTCTATTCCGTAGGCATAAGGATGGCATTAAAAAACAAAAACGTGGTTACAATACCGACTGTTTATTACAGCTGCCATTTGTCATGCCACCAACGCAATAGAAGTCAAAATCGGTTGAACGGACTGTAAAAAAGCTTCATTTAAATGTCTAATCTTACTTCAAATGGAGTATACTCGTAGTTGTAATAGAAATGCTGGAATAAAGTGCGCAGTGAGTGAGCTGCGGGGTAATAGTGTAACACACTATCAGTAGCAACGGTTTCATTTTGACAGCTCAACAACATTCATTGCGTTAATTACGTTGTTGAGCAGTAAAATTTTTCGAACATATGATGCAATGGATTAGCAACATACTTCAAAATAATTCAGATTGTGTGTTACTCAATTTGGGTGCAAAATACCAGATATTTTTACATTCTAATTTTGTAAATACAAAATCAACTTCTGTCTGAAAGAATCCTCTATCCAAAAAAAACATGCGGGGAGGTCTTTGGGGACTGCCGATAGAAGTGAAAACAGTATACATATAGCTCATGGAAAGCGTTCGGTGACGATGACGCGAGTTCCACGATTTTTGTTCACCCAAAAAGTGCTCAACGCGCTTAAAGAACTTTTCACTTCAAAAAAACATGCGGGGAGGTCTTTGGGGACTGCCGATAGAAGTGAAAACAGTATACATATAGCTCATGGAAAGCGTTCGGTGACGATGACGCGAGTTCCACGATTTTTGTTCACCCAAAAAGTGCTCAACGCGCCTAAAGAAGTTTTCACTTCAATAAACCTACCAAATTCATCGGACTCTGCCGTCGTTTCAGTTTCAGTTCGTCATAGTCTGTTTCGGGTCGTTTCGTGTGTTTAAGGTGCAGATATATGATTTTAGTGACTTTTAAATCTGTTAGTACGCTTTCAATAATACAAGTAAGTTATGCAAAAAAAATATGTTAAATTAGAACGCATACACATCAATTTGTGAATATTTAAGTATTGTAGTAAAATACTTTATGAAATAAATTCAGGAAGTAATGTCTACCCAAAGCATAAAAAACGATATTACTTTAAAACTACTTAAGATATTTTCATTCTTTTTTTTGTTTGAATAGACTGTTTTATTATCTATAAGTAATTTTATCTGTGTTTTTTTTCAAATATTCATATTTTTGTTACTAAAAATAAATATTCCCTATGAAAGTTAATGGTTGCGCGGCATGAGCACGACGCGTATTTGTATGACCAAGGTCAACGGCGATTATCTGACCCTTAAGTTCAAGTTAAGTGAAGTGACTTACCGTAGCTTGAGAGAGCAGGACCCGATCCTTAGCGCTGCTTCTAATACGGTGACTGCAGCCTGATATTGTCCTGCTGCCAACAGCTCTTGACCGACCACCTGCATAAGGACAAAAGTTATGATTTGATTTGGCACAAAACTATAAGTGGGAGGAGCTCGTGGCTAAGTAATAAACAGCCGCACGGGTCGATCCATCAGGTTAAGCTACGTTTGCCGGGATTGGTCCATAGATTGGTGACCATCTTTACATACCGAGACTGCCTCACCTCTCCTCTCTCCTTAAACATCATCATTACTTAATACAGGCCCCTGCTCTTGTTTCATGTGTATTATTGTATATATTTATTAGATAAGTGTATGCTTTGTGTGTATGTATTTATTGTATATGTTAATGGTACACCACTGACTACCTGCAGTATTGTCTCTCCTGCTCCCTTTAATCCATCCAAAGGTTGTCTGCAAAAGATCGCTTTTAGCGATAAGACCGCCCATTGTGTCACCCTATGTAAAATTTAAACATTTAGGTATATCTGTAACTTTTATGGCGTACATAATAAAGAGTATTATATTTCTATTCTATTCCTCCGTGCCTCGGAAAGCACATTTAAGCCGTTGGTCCCGGCTGTCAGTTATGGATCTTTGACAGTCGTTACGGTTCATCAGAAGCCAGAAAGTCTGACAACCAGTCTTACCGAGGGGTATCGTATTACCCAGTTACTGGGTTCTGGAGGTCAGATGCCTATCTGACTTCCACAACCCAATGTAAAAAAATCCTACTGAATGATTTTTTCTGAAATAATTATTCAGTAGAATTTTTTGAACTTAGAGAGTTGTAATGCTGATTCTAATGATTATAATTCTGCAAAGTCATATTTTTTATGGCCGCGAATCATATTTAGATCAACATACAACCTGTTACCTTTGAGTCTGTTACTGACCTGCAAATTGCAAAAAACGTAAGAAAATTTCAATTTCGCGGGCTACCTTAGGGCATCCCCCTTAAGACTTTATTGTAACTATAGTGGTCGCCCACTGGTCGAAATTCAACTTACAATATATAGTACCTACTAATTCAATAAGTACACTAATTCCATGCTAATATAAAGTACTTACTAATTTCATGATCAAGCTGTCACTTCTGTCACTTCTATCTACAAGTCATGAGGCCCTAGTACTATGCGTGTGTGCCAAATGCATGGTAGTGTGTGTAATGTTTTTTTTATTTTTTTTTTCTAATGCATATTATATAAAAATATTACCTTTCTGCACTCCTCCTTCATTTATATAAACTTTAACTGTGCAAAATTTTTTACTCCTCCGTCCGCGTAATTTTCGTAAAAACGGGTATAAAGTTTTCGCTTCACTGATAATGTGTAGTTAGTAATATTACACAACAATAAATGGACGCCGTGATGGAATGCGGTCTAAGCATAAATATGTTTTTGTAAAAGGCCACTCAAAATATTAGGGTTATCAAAGGTTTAGCAAGCGACGCTTCCGTTGTGTTCTCAAGTCATTATGACCATTTTGTGCAGCTTCTGAATCATCCAGTGACCACTCGGACTTATATCGGTGCTCTTGATCTCGCATTTGATGTCATTTACTTTTTAAGCCCGACATAATAATAAACTAATGTATGTACAAAAATGCGAATTTGAGTATCATTCGCGGGTAGGTACAAAAAGCGCGACGAATTTTTAAGAACTCATTAAGCTTGCCGTTACGATGGCTGCAGAAACATTAAGCTGAATAATTTGAACTTATCTCGGTTTAGAGCCGATAATATCATATTTAAGGAACACCCAGGGAGCGGTTATGTGGATCAGCAGGCTAATTCATGTAACTAAAGAAGTGCAGTAGCAGTGCAGTTGCAATTAAGTTTCGATCAAAACAACGCATTTCGTATTCTACTATTCTCTACGGCTGTCAGATACTATATAAATTCAGCTATCACTCAAACTTAAACTTCATTGCACCTGCACTGCAACTTGATCGGCGCGTCATGAAATTACGTGAATTAGCCCTCAGAATCTATTTCAAAGATATCGACAGTATTTTGTGTATCTATAATGTTTCGTATTTAGAAAATACAAGCTCGAGCCGTCAAAATCCAGTTTTATATAATATAATCAAGAACATAATGACATTTTGACTCCGCTTTAGCGCTAACTAAGTAGGTACGTAAGCTTCCTATTTATTTTCATCGTTTTACGGCCAGATTAGGCAAGTGTTAGACACTTAAATGAGCAGGAGACCAGATAATACAGTGTCGACATTATCTCAGTCTTTAAATCGCTTCAATTTACGGATTTTCAGTTCAATTCGGTACATTGTATGCGCGGAGCGGCGGCCATTTTGTGGTAGTGCGACGCCATTTCGGCCATTCACGTCTGGGCTGCCGATCAACTGTCGCGCAGATTGTATGTAAATTCACGGGGGTCGGTCGCGTATTTATGGGCCTTTGATCACTCAGCCCCATTGTCTGAGAGTTAAATGCGCCGAAAAATGTTCAGATGTCGCCCGACTGCACGCCAGCGGAATGTATGCAAATAGTCCGCTTGCTCTGTGTATGGGGTGCTTAATATTGCCAACATCGACGAGACCTAAATGTGCCATTATTTGTATAATGATACGATTGTATTTGCGTAATGTGTTTTTCTTTTAATATGTCACTTAGGGTGTACTTGTTTTTGTGTACAGACGTGCGAATCTCGTTAATGTTTCAGTTTCATTCACGACAGACGTAACTCTTTTTTTATATTTGACTTTGTTGTTGCCACTTTGAGAAAGGTCACTGCCTACGCTTAGCATAATCTGCCTATAATGTTCCACCACGCGGGCCCAATGCGACTTGGCAGATGTCACATGTCTTCGATTTTTTGGTTCTACGACATGCCGGTTTCCTAACGATGTTTTCCTTCACCGTTTTGAGAGTAGTGGTGATGAAAATTTACACAAAGTAAAGCGGCTGTCTGGGTTCGGACCCACGACTTACAACTTGTAAGTCACGGCCGTACCACTGGGCCACCACTGCTGCCTACGCTTAAAAGTGTTATGTGTGGCTTGTGAAATGCTTTAAGAAATATTTTAGGATCTTTACGATATTACTTATTTCAATAAGAATCGACAAATATAAAATAAATGCGAAAGTAAGTTTGTTTGTTTGTTTGTTACCTTTTCACGCCTAAACCACTGAACCAATCATCCTGAAATTTTGCATATACGTTGTCAGGTGTACAGAAACGGCATCAACAACATTCATCCCCAAAAAAAGTACTGTTCCCCAGGAAAACAACAATAACGTTCTTATGATAATAGATGGCGCCACGTGTCTTTCGAATCAGGATTGAATATTATAGAAACTTGAATTAAATTTTTGCCGCCAAACGCCAATCAAGCAGTGTACAACCCGAATTGATTGTCAAATTCTAAATTAACGCGAGCGAAGCCGCGGGTAAAAGCTAGTTTAATATAAACCTACTAAGATATTCCGAAGATATAAATGTAAGAAATGGAAACGTCCTTTATAGGTCAGTGTTTTTATGTAAATCGCGAGTCTGTCCCCATGTCTCCGTCAGTGCTGAGAGAAGGATTGACAATGCACATATTTCCGGAGGTAAGTTAATGGATCGCATTATTTTGGGATCGAGACTTCCAGAACCGCAGTGAATATTGCATGGTGTATTCATGGAGAGGAGTCAATTTTTTATGTTTTTCTCTCAATTCTTGTAATATGGATACTAATTTTGTAATTAAGTAACTGTATCTCGCTGGTTAGAAAATAAGGAAGAGTTATTCTGCCATTAAAGCCCAATAGGTACAGACTTCCCGCTAAGGGTTGATTCATACTAGCGCAGAGTCGACGCGCAGCGAAGCGTCAATCTAAAACATAACATATACTTCTTGGCGGGAAAGTGAAGCGTCATGTTCAGCAGTTTGTTTAATTTTCCAAAATTTGTGTTTAGCCGAATATTAATGTGTAATAATGGTGGATTATTAACCATTAAGTGTTTGTGAACGTGCATTAGTGTAGGCAAATGAAACAAAACAGTGCAACTTCGCTTCAAGTTCTCTCAAGAAGTCCGCGTGAGGTCTCAGTAAAGTGCCACATCTTTACTGAAACTCAAGGGGTGTGGGCGGGGATATCATCATCATGCATTTATAATTAATTTTATCAATACTATACAAGAACTAAAACGTGACATGGGCTAAATGCACAAACCGTGCGAAGCCAGAAGGAAAAAAAAAAAAAAAAACATAACATAGCAAATTCACCATTATCCCTACAACTTGGTTGCAGACCAAGAGCTAAGCTAAGTTAGTTTAGCTCGCATAGCGGACGCAGTTTTTCATACTTGTGTGATGAAACGTGACGTAATTTCTCAAGTATGAGAAATTACGTCAGATATGCGAGCTAAGCTAAACTAACTTAGCTTAGCTCTTGGTCTGCAACCCACATTATGCACATTATTTTTATCGAGTCAAAAATAATACGCGCGAATTCGCGCGCATTTTACGGAATACGCGCGTTTGCGAGCGACCGGCGCTAATTGGTGCGTAGGTCGGTCACAGATAGAGATAAGGGTGAATTTGCTATGCCATCTTTTAGATTGACGTTTCCCTGCGCTTTGACTCTGCGCTAGTATGAATCAACCCTAATTGAAAATTTCATATTCTTAACATAGCAGTGTGTTTTACGTAGTGACCATTTTTCGGACGTCTTCTTTTTATTAGAAATACGGATATAATTAGTCATTTAAAACGTGAGAGTAGAACTCTCGAGTGACAAAATAATGCTTAATCAAGTCTAATCAAGTAAATTTTTTTTTTGAAATCTCATAAATTTTCATCCGGATAAAGTAAAAAAAATCTAAGTACACCAAAAACTAATTGCAATTAATAAATATTTACGAGGTTAGTTTAAACGTGTAATTTCAGCTTCATTTTATAGGTAGAGCTTTAAAGAATTGCGTAAGTTTCTTATCTACAGCAAGATATTTTTTTTTTGTTTTTTTTTATCAAGTAAATCAAGTAATCCACTATTTAAAAAAAAAAAAAAATCAGATCTGTTATTCTTGTATTACTACAGTTACTACACACATACCTACACACTGTTCTCAGGCACTTCATAATATCCTGTTTGTTTTAAAAACTGTTTAAATTGCCTTTTTTGGGCCAGATATTTGTTTTTTCGTCCATGAAACGTGACAAGATACTCGCGTGTATTATCGCATAGGATCGTATATTACGTTCTTTATTAGGTGCTCACGTCACTTTACATACAAAGAAAAGTTCGCTTTTATCGAAGTTTACAGATATGAAATAACGGGAAATACTTCTTTTGGAAATATTTGGAAATATCTGACAAAACTTTATAATCCATTTACTGGCTGTATCAAAGCTGTAGGTACTTTTAGAAGTTGCTAACATAAGTGTGATGGTCCGAAGGAGACTCCCTTGTGATTCCCGAAACAAGGGCAATACTGTTTAAATTTTATATGAACTTTCTTAGTTAATCTTGGACACAATTTACTTTTTATTGTGTATAGATTGGATCAATAAAAATAAATAAAAAATTGCAGAAAGCTGGACCTTAAACGGTATGAACTCGCTAAAATACAGTGTACAAGGTTAGGTAGATTGTGATCAGTTTTTGTTCCTTCTATGAACAAAAAAAAACGGTCAAGAGCGAGTCGGAGTCGCGCACCGAGGGTTCCGTACGTATATATGATGTTGATGATTTCTGAAAAACTGTGCTTTTTAGAGACATCGTTTTATTTTTCCTGTAATCTTTACATAAACTCTATCACATAGAATAATTTCAGATTTTTATCTATGCAAACTTCGGAGATAAGGAAGGGGGGGGGGGGACGGTATTTTTTTTACATTTTTCATCAAAAGGCGGAAACTATGCTGCCGAAATCAAAATAAAAAAAATGTTTGTGAATGTGCAAACAACGCTCTTTCATATGATACCCCACATGCCCTAGTAGACCCACTTCAAATTTTTAAGACTTTTAAGAAGAAATTTTTCAGTCCCTTTTGTAGAAAAGATATTTTTTTTCATATTTGCAATGTAGTTGTGCAAACGTCATCTAAAACTGTTCTAAATTTCAAGTTATTAGCATTAGTAGTTCTTGAGATATCCAGGTGTGACAGACAGACTTAGTCTCACCATAAGGGTTCCTTTTTACCATTTTGGTACGGAACCCTAAAAAGGCTTTTGCCCTGTAGTAGAGACGTGGGAGGGAATAGTGCCCTATAGTCAATGTAAACTTACAATTTGTGACATTTTGACGCGTCAATGTTGTTCGTTTACATACAAAACGAAGCATTTGCGTCTGCGCAGCTTGTATGAGCGGGCTGTTAGTCGCTAAAACCCTAAGTAATTCTCAGCTTAGCACACTAATGGTAAAACATTGGCCATGTTTACACGTATAATCCTTTCAATTTTGCGATTCCCAGGCCGAGTGCAGCTTGGACTTTCAAGCGTGACATTTAATTATACAGGATTTAAACTTTAGTGAGATATTGTTACATGATATTAATACAGTGTTCATGATATTGTGTGGTATAAGTCATCAGCAGTAGCCTTTGTAGAATTTGGAATAGAGTCATCACATATTTCTACATGATTCATGCAGTCTTCCGTATGCTTAGTTGGTACAGGAAATTGACCATCATGACAATTCCGGTCATAATACATATTATACATAAACTCACGCCGTATTCCCATGGGGGTAGGCGGAAACTACAGAATGCCACCTGCTATGATATGATCCTGTCGCAAAGTTTTTCATAAGTGGTGAAGGGTGGGCGCTTTTGGGGGACTGTCTCATGTAATTTTGACGTTCGAAAAGTGCTGATTCTCAGCCTAGTTTGAATAAATGACTTTTGATTTTGATATCAAATCAGCGCAAGATGTGAGGATTGCGAGATCCACACAATTAATTAGGATTCTAAGATTCCTTGATGGCTCTAAGCTTTCATTCCTTTTCACAACTTTCGTCAGCTCTGATGAATCAACGCTTATTCAAGTCTTCTGCAATCTTCGGTCAAGTGCGATAAAATAAACAGTCTTGAAGTAAATATTTTGTAGCTCTATTATAATACACGAACGCGCTATGCTGTCAAGCCCCTAAGTGAAACGCGATTGCCCCAGGCGTGGGAATCAATGTGTCTTTAGCACATGAAAACAATGTTGGGTAGGTATTTAATGTGGTCGTTAACTTCTAATGTTGTGGGGAAAACCCCACATTATGTACCCTCACGTAGATTAGAAAATGGTATTTATTAATTAGACATCGGATATTCGAATGCATATTTACCTAAAGTACGTTTTTATTCCGGCAAAGGATACAAGTATGGAAACGGCTTCTTAAAATATATCTTTATTCTGGGATCGCGGGGTTTCATTAATAACAGTGTGTAGGTATACCAATTTTGTTTTCCGAAGTATAACAAATATTTCTTAGAAAATTGTGGAAAATATAACACGTTTAAAAAACACTATTAATATTTCTTCAAAACCTTTTATTCTAAAATGAAATATATTTATTCGGGGATACACAGTACAAAAGAGTATTTCTTAAAAAAAAACAGTCCTGAAAACAGACACTTTTTCCCGTACCGAAGCGCACTCCATACTAGTCAATGCATCCGAATATCCGATCTCTAATAATAATATGCCACCATACCATCTGCCCAGCCTTTTCCCAACTATATTGGGGTCAGCTTCCAGTCTAACCGGACGTAGCTGAATATCAGTATTTTACATGGAGCGACTGCCTATCTGACCTCTACAACCCATTAACTAGGTAATACGATACCTCTTGGTAAGACTGGTTGTCAGACTTTCGGGCTACTGACGACCCTTAACGACTGTCAAAGATCCACGATTGACAGCCGGGATCAACGGCTTTCCGTGGCACGAAGGAATCTCGGGATGTAAAGATGATCACCCATCCAAGGACCTGGCAAGCGTATCTTAACCTGATGAATCAACCCGTACGGCTGTTATTAATTAGCCACCAGCTCATAAAATAAATCTTAATTAGTGGAGCTCCTTAAGTTCTGAGTAGAGCTACACGATTACTGACAAATGCGTGCACTGACTGGTCAGGTCCACTCAATCTGTGTGGTTCTTTCCTCAAAAGACCATTTCCGACACCAATCTGCATGGCCTTCACATGATCTGACCAAGATTTTGTCTGGACTTTAAAAGAGACTGTGACCTCTTCGTTTGTTTCGGCCTTTGTCCTCAGAGTAGTCAGATAGGAAACGCCGACCTCATCTAGTTTTTAAAATGTGATTGACGTGTAAAAGTGTTTGTACAAACCAAATATTTATCATCATTTAATTCAACTGAAACCATAAAATATATAATTGATATAGCTAAAATATATAATTGATATAGCTAAAATATATAGTTGATATAGGTAAAGTATATAATTGATATAGCTAAAATATATAATTGATATAGCTAAAATATATAATTGATATAGCTAAAATGAAAGCGAGGGTACAACACGAAGATTCGTGTATCATTTGCAGGCTCAACACTATTCTTACAACATTATTAACATAATGCCATCGCGATAACGAATGAAATTGCGTTCAGGGTATTTATTCAGAAGGGCTCCCGACTTGGAAACGTGTATTTAGTTAGTTATTTGATTATTTAACATAACATTACGCCTTGTCTCTCCGAAGGGTTTGGCAGGGGTTTACCTGTAGTACACCCAAATTTCGCTAATTATGTTTTAGTCCCATTTAATAGGGGGCGAGAATAGAATAGTCTTTATTATGTACACCATAAAAGTCCCCGACAAGCGAGCCTATTGCCATATGCTTCCCTGGTATGTGCGAGTCTAATCCAGGTCTTCTCTGCGATCTTCTTTCTGTTTATATACAGGGTGTTAAAGAAATTGTGTGCCATAGCTTAGGGGTAGGTTCAGTATCGATAAAAGAACCCAGGAAAACAAAATACTAATAAAAACATTAAAAAAATATTGCAAGATCAACCTAATTTTGTACCTACTAACTTAGTAATAAAAACATTTAAACAAATAAAATAATTTTAATTCTAAACGATTGCTATGTAAGCTATGGCACGCAATTTCATTAACACCCGGTATATTCTTATTATTAGGATAATGCCTTTATAAGACTTACCGATATTAATACAAATGGTGATTGATCCAACTTCATAGCTTCTAACTGTCTAAAAGTAGGCTCCAGGGTTGTCCGGAGCGGTGATTTCAAAGAGGCTTCCACCAGAGCAGCTAGTAGCTGCCTCGAAGATGGCTCCACTCCCAACCCTGAGCTGAATGCTGCCAGTGCTTCGCCATGTCGACCAAGACATTGTAGTGCCACCCCTAGGAAATAAATAATATTTTTAAAGACTGGAATATACCTCAGACTACACGGATAGGTACAACGCGATGATTTGTGAGCAAAGGTATTTTACCAATCATACTTTCAAAGCTGCTACTTTAAGAGGCGTTGAACCTCTGTGTAGACAAAATGGTTACCTACACTGTAAAAGCACGACTTACGCTAATGAATGCACATATGGTATTGCCTACAATTAGGTACGTAAAGCGTAGGTTGAAGTGCAGTTCTGTGCACCCACTGTTTGCTAATAACCGTAAAGTTACATTCATAATTGTTCTGCCGACATTGCTTTGATATCGATGTTCTCACACTAACAATTTTATTATTAAAGAAACAATGGGATCATTCAACATATTGATAGGTACCGCCTTCATTTGAATAGAGAATATTGAATCGAATTAAAAAGATAATCGATTTTGATACCAAAAAGTTTTGAGTTTAACGCTCCTCTTTTGTTTGCGTTCGTTTTAAATTTGAAATCGGAATAAATGTAAGTCTACTATGGTCAACCAATCAACTCAGCCTATCGCAGTCAACTGCTGGTCATAGGCCTTTCCCAGGCTGCGCCACAACACCCTGTCCTCCGCCTTCTGCATCCAGTCTGTCCCAGCCACCTTTTTAAGGTCGTCGGTCCATCTAGCTGGGGGGCGTCCCACACTAAGCTTGCCGATACGCGGTCTCCACTCCAGGACTCGTCTGCTCCAACGGCCATCAGTCCTTCGACAAACATGGCGAGCCCACTGCCACTACTCTGCAAGCAAAGTCGGTAATTCCGGTTCTTTCTTTTCCTACTACGGTGCTTTGTAACAAATGGAGGTATCGATGTCGGCACTAACTTGATTGACAGTAATTGTCATGTTTACTTTCATTTAAGAGAAATCTCGGACACAGTTGCGGACAGTCGGACAATACAGAATAAAGTAACGTAATTACAAGGGTAATTCATGCCGGCCGAAATTGTATACTTTTATTATGTCGATTTCGTTTCGCTGAATTAGGTACAGTAATCGTAACAGCTAGTTAAATTATTATCATCGTTATTATAGCGTTTCTCATGTAGTACACAAGCTGCTATCAAAGCAGGTTTCAAATATTAAAATAATAACAACTATAAATTAATTTAGGTAAGATAAACTTACGAGAGTGGTTTATGATTTGCAAGTAGGAACAAGGCTCAACACTTTTTATTTAATTGTATTGGTTGAAATATGACTGAGTAGGAAGATCTTGTTTTGATGTTTAGGCTGCGGACCACACGCTGATTGCGACCTGGGACGTGTAGCGGTCCGCCATCGACGACGGCCGAATGCTCTGCTTTTCGTAAATACTCGGGCACGGTCTCGCTCGCATGCTGCCCGCGACGTACAACTGCGACGGCAGCGGCAACGGACATGACGGTAGCGTGTCGGTCGTCCATCGTGACGTCACTGCACGCTGTCGGTAGCGTGTGACGTTTTAAAGAGGCCGTGACCTTAGGCTGCGGTCTGTCTGACCACACACCGACCGCTACCGACGACGTGTAGCCAACCGTCACCGGCGATGCGACGGCCGAATGCTATATTCGTAAACACACGAGCACGGTCTTGATCGCACGGCGGGCGGCGCCCGTGACGGATAGCTGCGACGGTGGCAACGAACAATTTGGCAACCAGCGCGGCAGCGGCGGCGGCGTGTCGGTCGTCCGTCGTGACGTTACCGCAGGCTGTCGGTAGCGTCTGACGTTTTAAGAGTCGCCGAAGTACAGCCCATAATTCCTAATAAATAATATGTATTAGTTCCTAATCCAGACCAACAGACAGGTGTCAGCACCTGTCAGTTGGTCTCGATTAGTAACTAATAAAGTTCAAATTCGTAAAACACATTTTCTTTTGTGCTCAGTTGACCGGTATCACTGTGTCAGGAACGCATTCTGTCATCGGCCGGAGTATAAAATTCATCCCCTACGGAGACCCTAAATAAGGAGTAAAAGTTGAGATAAAACTTTCTCAATTTTGTCGATGAGAAATCCCTTATCGGGCATACGGCTTGTTTACAATAAGTTGTCACTTTATGCCGTATATGTCGTTATTCACTGAGTTTGTCACGCGTCTATAGTTAGAAATTTATTGATTGATTTAATCACGCGCACTCAGTGATTAACAAAGCGTAATTTATAGCGCTGCATTGTTTCACGGCTGCTTAAGGGTGCGTACAACGGTCCGTTGTACGCCCTCTTAACTAGACAGTAAATATTTATATAAGAACACAAACATATTAATGACAACTTTTCTACATCCGAATATTGTTAGGAAAACAGACTGTTTGACAGGACTAAATACAATAGAATGTTCCAAGTTCAGAATATAATTTATATTATTGTGTGTTTGTAATAGTATTTTTTTTTATCGTGTTTCGAAAAATGGAATTAGATAATAATAGAATTAGAAGACATAGAATCCAAATAAGGAGACGGAGCGAATTATTCGCAGTAAGTACATATTGGTATTTTGGCAATAACTACTTCTGGTCCATATTGTTCCTATTTTTTGCAAGCAGGGAACACACAATACCAAAATATACCCTTACAATAATAAGGACTAAAGTAATTACAGTGTATAATAAGTGGCTTCATAAATAAGTCCGCAGACGTAACATTGTCGATAATTTATGAGTACTTACTCTTACCTATGTATTTCTTTGTGGTTATATCACGGCAGGGGACCGAACGTATCGACGTTCGCAAAAAAAAAAAACGAAACGAAAAAAAAACGAAAAAAGGTAGGTACACTTAAGGCCACATTAATGGGTAAAGTATTTAGCCATAAAATAAATTGTTCGTAATAATAACCTAACATACATTAATAGCCACAGAGTAAATAAAAGTAAGGCGTATTCAGTGGAGTGAAAGTAATACCTAATGGAAAATTATGAAAAAAAGTAAATGTAATCTCACGCAACGGTCGTAACAATGTGTGCACTGTGCATGTCACGAATATGCAAAAAAGTGTATTAATATTGAATAGAGGTGCTAGTTGCATAGTTTATCACGACCGATAATTTAAGGCCCGGATGCTATGCTAGAATGATCAGTAGGCTAATTGCGTAACACACTATCAGTAGGAATCGGTTTCAATTTGACAGATCAACAACATTCATTGCGATATTTAAGTTGTTGAGCAGACAGAATTTTCTAACTTAAGAAGCAATGGATTAGCAATATACTTCAAAATCATTCCGATTCCGTTTTAAACTGTGTTACGCAATTAGGGTGCAGTTTATGATGTTTTCAATGCATTTTATATTTTTTGGGTGGAAAATTATCAAATAACTTCCCCCGCTCTGGGCGGAGCGGGAGGGCGTGTCAGACTTTTACTGGCTAAAACCCACCCGTGTTCCTTCATTTGCCTGTGTGCCAGGACCACGATATCCCTTTCGGACAAACTCGCAACCCTGGCAGGCATTGGCCCTAATAGATGTCTAATCAATGCAGTAGTTGTCAGAAGATTTTGCACACGGAAATACACGTTTGTCAGGGACATCATCTTTATGAACTCGACTGTAGGTGCAAATCTACTCACTAAAAACCAAAATTCACTGACAGACAACGCACAGCCTGAAAAGCGCTGGGTCTAGCTGGAAGCATGAAATTTTCCACAAGGCTTCCATATTATAACGGAAGTGAGCACTATGGAAGTATTTTTGAAAATTCACCCCCTAAAAAGGTTAAATAGAGGATTCGTCATTTTTGCCGTTGGGAATAGCATCGAGCACACGGTTTATCCTAATTAATATTATAAATACGAAAATGAGTTTGTTTGTTTGTTACGCCCACACGCAAAAATGACTGAACGGATTTGGATAAAATTTGGCACATGGGTAGACCATGACCTGGGTTAGTACATAGGATCTTTTACTTTTTATCCCGATATTTCCACGGGATCGACACTTATGCGGGTGGAACCGTGGAGAGGAGCTAGTTCATACATAATAGTGGTTGACTCGGTGGAACACAGAGCGAAGAGGCTCATTGGTGACGTAAAACTGGTAGATGCCAAGCTTAACAGCTTGGCCCATCGCCGCAAGGTTGCCTCCTTGTCGGTCTTCTACAGATTGTACTTCGGTGAGTGTGCCCAAGAGCTCCACGAACTCATTCCACATATTATCGGTCATCTAGGCGCACTGAAGGTTACCATCCCTTTCTGGTTGCTATGCCACCAATTCGCACTAAGCGTTTCCAAATGTCCTTTATTATGCGCACAGCAAGGGAGTGGAACTCTCTGCCTGCGTCTGTGTTTCCGAACACATTCAACCCTAATCTCTTCAAAGTGAGAGTGCACAGGCTTCTTCTGGGTAAGCTCACTCCATCGTTGACTTTGTCTCTGTCACCTCTGACCTAGAATAAGGTCAAGAGCAAACCCATGACCAAAAAAATACTGCTAAAGTAGCATAACTTCAGTAAAACTTAAGTAGTTAAATGTAACCTTAATGGTCGATTTAAGTCAAAGCTCATAATTATACATTTCTCGTCTTTAATCGTTGTAATAAAAAGCGATTAATATTAAACGCTTTAGCGGTTAAAAGTTATAATCCTAAGGCCTACACTAAGGACATCAAATGGGAATCATTAAGTTAGTTACTTAGTCAACTTAGAATCCATCTTAGAGTCACATTAATAAATCGCTTTTGTGACTGGTAATCTTGGCATTATGTCTATTTGACATAACTCTAAAAGATTAAGTTTATGATTCGATAGTGGCAGCAGTGCTTGGGATTACGCTACCATGCACTCAACAAGAGAGCAATTAACAGAAGTCAGTCAAACGTTTAAAGAAGATATTTTCAAAACAGTGCCTGTTTTATGAACGAAATAACCTACTTACAGGACAAGGGTCTAGGTAAAACACGCAGAGCTTCAAAAATAGACACTTATACATAGATAATTAATTTTTCTTTAGAAAGTAAATAGTTAAGTAAAATTTGCAGAATAAGAGATAAATATACTCATCTTCCTTTCATCTTTCTTCAAAACCGATGTGTATTGACTATTCAAATCAAGCCGTGCAAGTAAATTAATAAAACAAATAAATTGTTAACGTTACCTTGTCTGTAATAAGCTTTCGGCCAGTTTGGGCACAGTTCTCTCGCTCGCGTCGCATCTTGTAGGGCTGCAGCAAATTGCCCTTGTTTAAGCCTCGCTGCCGACCTGTGCAAAAATTAACGATTAGGTACTAAACTCCTAAACTAGATCTTTGCCGTTCCCATAATATTAAAATCAAAAGTCATTTACTACTAGGTTGAGCAGTTTTAGAACGTCGAAACGACAGAAGAAGTCCGCCAAAAACGCCCGCCCTTCACCACTTCCTAGTGCTTTAGCTGGGAAGAAGAAGTGGCACAACAAACTCCCCAGCAGCACAGCTGTCTGTTCAGTTAGAAAAACTTGATTCTATAAAATTAAATAATAATACCATCTTATACAGCAATGGGCAGTTATGCCCCAAGAGGCCTTAATATGTCCAGCAGTGGGACAACTGCATTGTCCATCCCATACAGGCATGAGCATTGATCACCACGCTTTTTGAAGGCGGATCAATTTTTCGATAATTTTGACACTTGGGCTAGAAATTTCTTCTCGACAAGTGTTACATAGTCTGCATCACATTTGACCTAGACAAGAATCTATATTAATTTTGAAAACTTAATTCAATATTTTCACCGTGTAAATTTCTTCTCATTGAACAATCTGGTCAGTGGGTCGTCTTAGGGGCGGAGTTGTAGGAGTTGCAGTATAATATGCTTAGCGGCATTATGAGCAGGAAAGAAAACAAAAAAAAAATGGGAAAATGGTGGGAAAAAAGTTGTTGTTCTAGTCGAAAACCATCCACCAGTCCACCACCGATGATGTAAAAAAACCAGCGAAAAAAAAAAATCCTTAAATTCATGTTGGATTTTTTTTAACTTAAATTCATGTTGGCATGCTGCTTGCACGGAGTTAACACAGGGGAGGGGGTTAAATTTAGTATTTTTGTATTTTTTTGCCTAGGACGCACCGATTTCGAGATAATTGATTTCCAATTTTTGATTAATTAGTTTAAAAAAAAATCGATTTTGTAAAACTTGACGTTTGACACATTTTTTTCGATAACGAAACGTAATAATTATCGTAGAATTAATAGTTTATCTACATCACTAGCTACCTCCCCGTTGCTAAGGAAAGAATAAGTAAGTCTTTGTCTTCATAGTAACGCGAGTCTACGGGTCGCCCTGTGCTCATAAGTCATAAGTAATTTATTTCATAACAAGAAGCAGCTCGGGCAGAAGAGATATCGAGTTGGATAGAAAGAACTTTGTCTATTCTTGGTAGAATAGAGATAGAATTGGTTATGCTACGCGTGCAGGCATGGAGATCCCCCCACCCCATCCATGATCCATGGGCCTCTACGAGTATATTTTCTGAAGACGTTCAAGAAAATCACAGCTGGTTTTCCTTTCAGAAAGTTGCATACCCTTTAAACATTTTCTACCCTGAGGAAAATTAACTAAACAAGCTCAACTTTAGAATCTGAGGCCTGTCATTTGGTTTAAATACCTATACCGATTTTATTTTTATTATTTTAGTAATATTTTATATAGATTATTTTTTAATTTGTGAATGTGAGAACGTTGTAGGCTTATTATACTCAAATCAAATCAAATCAAAAATATTTTTATTTCACATAAGCCTACATGGGCACTTATGAAACGTTAGAAGCTAGGTGCTCGGTTCCAATTGGTCGTTTCCTATGGAGAAGAGCCGGCAAGAAACTCCACGGTCACTCTTTAAAAAAAATAAAATTGGCTTTTACAATGTTTTCAAATTACAGTGTTAATAGGTATGAGAGGACAGCGTAGTAGCAGCGTAGACAAAAGTACCAGGAACTTAACAAAATAGAAAATGGTTTAAAGATCTACAGTCTAATAAGCCTACAACGTCCTCACATTGACAAAAAAAAACAATATAAAATATGATTAGAATAATAAAAGTTAGAACCTTGTTGAAATTTAAATTGTAGGTATAATAATGTCAAATAAGAAAAACATTATGTCAGTGAAGTTTGTAAAAAAAAGATAAAATTAAATTAAAAAATAACTTTGTAATTTGGGAGCTGTTAATAGACATTTACATAGTGTTGCCGTTAATGAGGTACCAGGTAGGCCACATGTACAGAAGGAATTAATGCCAAACTTCCTTGTCTTCAACGTAGTCCTTAATCTTATAATATGCTTTTTTGATAAGGGCACGTTTAATGTGCGTTTTGAATTTTCCATCACTAAGTTCTGTAACCGATTATGGCAACTTGTTATAAAAGCGGATACTGTTTACAAGAAATGACTTGCTTGTTTTAGTTAATCTAAATTTGGGTAACACAATTTCATGTTTACTACGTGTATTTATATTATGGAAATCACTTCTTATTTTGAAAAGTCCTAAGTTTTTGCGAACATATAAAATACTTTCTAAGATATAAAGAGAAGGCAGAGTTAGTACATCAATTTCTTTGAATTTGTTTCTAAGGGACTCACGAGGACCCATTCCATAGATCACGCGGATCGCCCTCTTTTGTAAAATGAAAATTGAATCTACGTCGGCTGCCGATCCCCACAGCAGAACGCCATAAGACATAATACTGTGGAAGTAAGCAAAGTACACACTAACCTAGCTGTGGCTATATCTGTCAACTGCCTTATTTTTCTTACTGCATATGCAGCTGAACTTACTCGACCTGAAAGAGCTCTAATGTGGGCACCCCACTGCAATTTGGAATCTAGAGTAATTCCTAGAAATACAGTTTCCGTAATAGCATCTAGCTTCTTACCATCAAGTTTTAAATTAAGACCTACTTGTGGTACATTTGGTAATGAGAATTTAAGACATTTTGTTTTGTTCGCATTAAGTAAGAGATTATTAGCTGCGAACCATTTCGAAAGAACAGCCAGACTATCGTTGACGTGTAAGACATCCGTATCTTTTCTATCTATTTAAAAAATAACAGAAGTGTCATCAGCGAATAGAATTATATCCGATAAGTTAGCCATCATTTGTAGCTTTGTAAACTATTTTGTTAAGTACTTGGTACTTGTTGGCAGCTCTACACTGTCCTCCCATACCTATTAACACTGTAACTAGAAAACATTGTAAAAGCCCATTATTTTTAATAGAGTAACCGTGGAGTTTCTTGCCGGCTCTTCTCCATAGGAAACGACCAATTGGAACCGTGCACCTAGCTTCTGACGTTTCATAAGTGCCCATGTAGGCTTATGTGAAATAAAATATTTTGATTTTTGATTTTGAAGGGGAGAAGTTTAGACCCCATCTAAACCCAACATTTTTCGAAGAAAAAAACGAGTTGAGTCAAGTAAGATCAATTTCATGTTATAAAGGTAAAAGGTTCAGGCGAACTCAAAACTGAAAAATGTACCTATGATGCATACGAATACGAGGGTCTCGTTGCTAAATAAAAACAGCCACTCGGGTCGATCGAAGAAGATTGGGTTAAGCACGCTTGCCGAGGTCGGTCCGTGGATGAGTGACCATTTAATACACATCGAGACTCAGCCCTCGGAAAGCACGTTAAGCAGTTGGTCCCGGCTGTGATTCGTAGATCTTTGACTGTCGTTACGGGTGGTCCAAAGCCCAAAAGTCTGACTAGTTGTGAAGGTCAGATAGGCAGTCGCTCCATGTAAAATACTGGTGTTTAGCTGCATCCGGTTAGACTGGAAACCAACCCCAACAACTGAACCGAACATAGTTGGGAAGAGGTTAGGCAGATTGTATCCCCCTTATTCCAAAACAAGGTTTATCTTCAGACCCAGGTTTAAAACATGGAGCCATTATGGAATTTCGAACTTTATTCCAACTATGGTAAAGTTCCTAAACAAAAAACTGACAACTTAGTACCGAACTAAGTTTTCAGTTTTGTATAAAGAACAGTATTTCAATCTCTGTTACGTTCTTATTACAAAAACTGGCTCCATGGTTTAAGCCATGTCAAAAAATAAATGTTGTTTTGTAATAAGGCGGATTGAGTTTCATAGCATATTATGAAACATTTTGCTCGTTTACATTGTACACAATGAGAAAAACGGTACATAAAACACGCTACGGGCCGAGCACGGGCGTGCCCAAGACGTTTGTGACAAGACATGATAAATTATGTCATGTCGTGTTGTCAATTTGTGCTAGCATTTTAAGACAAAACGGTTTTATAGCTCAAACTGTGATAAAATGTGTGACTCAAGCCATGTCACAGTAGGCCGTGCTCGCCCCGCTGGAGCTTATAATAATTCTGTAATTTCTCCTAATTATGTACACGCGTGACCAATGCGATAGACATCTACGGGAGACTGGACTAGTTTATAACCAGCTCCGTTCACTGATCCAATATGGCGAAGATTTTCTACTATAATTTTCCTCATTCTTGGATTATAATTAAAGTGTTCATACAAGATGAAGCCAAGAATAATAATAACACGTTAAGCTAAAGAGTGATTGATTATTTCCCCTTTTTTAACCGACTTCCCAAAGGAGGAGGATATCAATTGGGATATTTTTTTTATATATTTTTTTTATGTTCGGGCATATCTCCGTCATAAATATACAGACGGATTTGCAAAATATTTTTTTTTGTTCGAAAGAGTATGCTCTCGAGGCGGTCCCATTGTCACCAAGTCAGATTCTGATGAGGGGATCCCATGAAAATCAAGGGGAATTCCTCAAATTTTATAGGCACACATATAGCGATGTGGTATTTTCTATAGTAAGTAACTCATGCAATTGCACTCGGAAAGCACCATTTGGTGAAGTGGAACTGATGGCCACCCGAACCACTTAATAATAAGTATTTCACGGTTGCGATTCGATTAGGCACTTTAATATGGTTGCTAAGCAATGTATGCTTGTCACTATGCATATGGTGAAAACAACATCATTTTTTTTTGGGTGGGAAATTATCAAATAACTTCTCCCGCTCTGGGCGGAGCGGGAGGGCGTGTCAGACTTTTACTGACTAAAACCCACCCGTGTTACTTCATTTGCCTGTGCTAGGGCCACGATATCCCTTTCGGACAAACTCGCAACCCTGGCGTCAGTTGGTGCTGACTTCTGCATACAAATAATACGTTTTTGTTATTCGTACGTTGATATTTAATATAGATATTTTGGATTGAAACTCAAAGTAAAGGGTTAGTTTACCGTTAATTTGTATCGAGATTATTTTTCTTAACGTGTTTTGGTAACAACTACGTTCTGAGAAATATGTTCAAGAATAACATTATATTTTTTCCTCTACCACCTACTATTTTATATAGATTTGACAATTTTTTTGTTTAAGACAAGCCTACTTTTATCATTTGCCTTTGATTTTGACATTATTAATGTTGATTTTGACGTTATTAGTAATGATTTTGACATTATTGTTAATTATTTTGATGTTATTAGTAGTTATTACCAAAATTCGCCAAATGTATGTACTAACACACTAGTGTAAATTAGTTCATACATTTGGCGAATTTATTAAAATCCGTTTTTTTTGTAATTATACAACCTGTTTTTTTTGATATCCCATAACTCTAGTGTTATATTCTGTAGGTAAAAATAATACTAAAACTCCTAGAATAGGTGGTCCAAAAATGCATCGTTTCGGAGATATCATCAATCATAATTAAATTAGGTCAAAAATTGTCACCAGTATGACGAATCTTTACTTTTGCGAGGTTGCCAAACTTCGCAGTAGTGTAGTAAAATAAATAGTAAAATAAAATATGTAGGTATGTTGGTATCGGGGCTTCCCGGCGGCAGCTAGTGAAGGGAAAGCTACCTTGTCGACGTTGTCATATTTCACGTAAGGGTGTTTTACATTAATAATCGTGACTTTTCCGAATTATTTTGTATGAAAAATGAAAAAAAAAAAATAACGAAGGATTGGAACATAACTCATATGCCAGTTGATTCTTTGATATGGCCTCAATCATACCCTAGAGTTATGGGATATCCAAAAAAACACGTTGTATACACATTTTAAACACTAGTTTAAGTTGTGTATGTAGTTACAAAAAAAAATGGATTTTAAGATCAGTAAAATAGATGATTTGATTTGATTAGAGAATTTACCTACTCCAGAAAGTTTATATGTACAATACCATTAATAACATTAACTTAGATAAAGCACGAAAATCTCGATGTTTTGACATGTCTCTTCTTCAGTACATTGCCCCCGTGCGAAACAGGGGCGGGTCACTAGTGTTAGATATAAGAGGGACAAGTCTGAGTGAAGTTTCTGCTTCTTGAAGGCTCCAATGATATTCGTCAGATAAATAAAAGATGGGTATATTATGCAGATAACGCTGCAGTGTGCACTCTTTGGCATGATTCCGACGACTGTGCATTCTGAAAGTTAGCAACGTCGGAAATGGCTGTAAAATATTTAGCTGTATATGAAATATCGCTGTGTTTCAGTATAAGCTATTGATTATGAATTGCAATAATAAAGCTGGGTTAGGTAGATATTGTAACAGTTCTTGGTGTAAAAAAAGGGAGAGCTTCCATACATAACAAAACCATCACGCCGGTAATCCCCGAAGGGTTAGGCAGAGGTGTACCTATAGTACACCCACATTTTGTCAGTTATCTTCAAGTCCCATGTAATAGGGGGCGACTCTATTGCCATAAACCGCACAAATCCAGACTCCGAACTGCTACTGAGAAACTCCTAATGGAAAATCATAACAATCATTCATCATTTCATTAAGTAATGTTGATGCATTTGTCAAAACAGCGAGATATTTGACAGCATCTTGCGACGTTGCCATTTTTCAAAATGCACCCAATAACGTGTATATTTGAACATGAAGTTTGCAAAACTCACCGGTTACTGTAAAGTATGTGATTAGCAGGATCCAGAGTCAAGGCATCCGTGTAGAGAGCGACGGCAGTGGCAAAGTCTCCTGCTTGGCATGCCGCGTTGGAGGCACGGACCTTCTCCACAAAGAGGGCCCGGGAAGCTGCCCCCAGGGATGCCGAGCCCGTAGGCTCCACCTGTGAGAGAAAATTAATTCATAAGTAATGCTTGAAGTTCAGGATATGGACAAAGTTTAATAGTAATACGACTGGATTAGCATAATGCAGGTGGCTAATAGTTGTCCTATGTGCTAAGACTTAAATTAATACCACTCCAACAGCGTTTTACCTGATTCTTCCAAGTTCATGTTTATAAGTAGAAGAGCCATAGAGGTTAAATCTAGAGATTTCTTCTAAGCTTTAATTGTCTTTGTTTAAATTATTAAAAAAATCAGCTGTTCCCTACATTTTGACGAGTCAAGGCTTCTACATACCGGGGCGACTTGTCGCGCGACGCGACGAGACACAAAGGCACCGCTCGTCCCGCGACACGCGGGGCCTTTATGCCGTGTCGCGTCGCGCGACAAGTCGCGCCGGTATGTAGAAGCCTTTATTCGAACATAAATGTAGGGAACAGCTGATTTTTTCTTCGCGATTTCAGGTTTGGTCCCATAGTAAAAGTTGTTCATAATGATGAGTACAATGACCCCTTAAGAGGTTGTGCGGTAATTCTGGGACATGTTGTACAGCAGACAATTTAAGTCGTAACGTTATTACGTGTTGAATAAACGCAATGAAATTTCGTTTCAAAATACGACCGACACGTATGCATCGCACCCGATACTGTAATTTAAAACCTGAAAACTTAAATCATTGATTCGTTGCCACATTATTTTTTACAACCGCATAGTAATCACAGCCTTTTCCAATTCCCCCCGCTCCCCATTCGTCGGGTGTTTTCGATAGCACTCGGCTATCACCGGGAATAACAGTTGTAAGCACTAACACGAATATGCTTTCACGACTTTATGCGTAAACTCGGGGTGGGCTTTATTTATTTTATTTTTATGAAAACTTACAGCTAAACAGATACAGTAAGTAATAGTACAATTTAAATTGTTACTACAGAAATTATAAAATCAATAACATAAAAAGCCTTTTTTTTGCTCTGAATGGTGATATTAAATAATAATAAAATTTATAAAAAAATAAAAATGGGTAAAATATAGGATATATTTAAATAATACCACAATGTATATAATATGCTAAAATAAATAATAAAATTGTAATTATGGCCACACTATTGAATTAGGAAATCCCTGTAATGATAGTGATGATGAGTTAATAAATAAATAAATAATAATAAATAAATATTTTATTATAGGATTATTTTATGAATTTATATAATAAAGGAGAATGCCTATCAATGTGTTGTATGACAGATTTGTTTTCGTACCGTACTTATTTTATTCGTCAGTTAATTATTAATTACTTTGGTAACGAAAGGGATAAATGATCCTTTCTCGTATAATCATAAGACGTAAGTATTTATGTATACTAAAAATATCTTATTACAAAGCGTAGAAATAATTTCCAAAAAAAATATTAATGTAAACAATCACTCATAATTTCAGCCGAAAGACGTCGACTGTATTTTTAAGTTCAGTTATTGAAGCTGTGCAAAGCTTAATATAATTTAATGTCAATGTAATGTCCTCTCAAAGGCAACAAACAGTTTACGGAAAAAGGATATGTAATGATTTTTCGATGGGATTCCAATTAATCGATTCGTACGTGACTTTTAATTTTTTTTTGTTTTTCTTCCTTATAAAGTATCACAACTGGTGATAATTTATTCACATTACAATCTAGCCTATTAGCTAATAAGTAATTTAAATATAACTTAAACTGCTAAGAAACTATAAAGTTAAGAAATCGTCCAATAACGTCTTTCTTATTCACTAAGTTAAGGGAAGACACTTGATTCACGTGTTCTTTATAAAAGTCAGCACTGGCACTACAGTTTAAGTTCACTTACACTGCACTAAACTAACTCAAAAGGTTTTACCCTATTTAGTCTTCGAACTAAATCAGTGTTGTCAAGGAGTTGGATCGCCTCGACATTCACGTGATGATGAAGTCTGTGTTCATGAGCTTCTGCATATTTTTGTATAACTATGTTTATGACATCCATCTTGAGGTCCCGGTGGAGGTCGCTGTTTCTAATGTACCAGGGCGCGTTGACTATATCCCTTAGTACTTTGTTTTGAAAACGTTGTATGATTTGACGATTGCTTTGACTGGTGCAGCCCCACAGCTGAATACCGTAGGTCCATACAGGATTTAAAATTTGTTTATATAACAACAATTTGTTAGGTATTGACAATGGCGACTGTCTACCAAGTAGCCAATACATTTTTTTGTACCGAATATCCAATTCTGCTCTTTTCTTTTTGACATGCTCTTTCCAGCGCAGTTTTGCATCCAGGGTCATGCCGAGATACTTAGCAGTATTCGCGTACCTATGGTATTTGTTGATTATTGACGAATACCGGGAAGTATTTTGGCTTTTTGTAGGTGAAGTCAATGTGGATAGACTTACTTTCATTCAGTTTGATACGCCATGTTGTAGTCCACTCATATATACGATTTATGAACTTTTTCCACAGCTTCCTCGTGGCTATTTCCAACAGCCATGATAGCTGTGTCGTCAGCAAAGGTTGCAATTAAATTATTTTCTAGCTCAGGAATATCGCAGGTGTATAGTAGGTACAGGACCGGACCAAGTACACTCCCTTGTGGTACTCCAGCTTTTATTTGCCTAAGGTCTGAATAGGCGTTTTTTTGTCTTATCCTAAACAATCTGTCTGATAAATACGATTCTAGGATGTCTGAAAATTGCTGAGGCAGTATCGTTCTTAGTTTATATAGGAGACCTTCATGCCATACTTTATCAAAAGCCTGGGCTACATCAAGGAAAACCGTGGAACACACCTTCTTCTCCTCTAGTGTTCTTTCAATAATATTGGTAATTCTGTGGACTTGGTCGAGCGTGGAGTGTAGTTCTCTAAATCCGAACTGGTAATCGGGAATTAGATTTTCACTTTCGATTAGAGGCTTCAATCTCTTTAGAAATAATTTCTCAAATAGCTTTGATAACACAGGCAATAATGAGATTGGTCGGTAAGATGTTGTTTCATGAGGTGGCTTGCCAGGCTTGGCTATCATTATGACTTCAGCTACTTTCCATATGTCAGGAACGTGCATTAATCGAAATGTAGCATTAATGAGCGTGGTAAGCTTGACTATGGCTTTACGTGGGAGATTTTGTAAAACTTCCCCTGTGATTAAGTCGTAACCAGGTGATTTTTTCCGATTAAAATTACATTTAATTTCTCTAGATACTTCTTTTGGGGTAACCAACTTAATATCTGAACTCATTTATACACTCTGTATTACCCTCGCACTGTGGCTCTGGGCTTCGTTTGGTTGGAATATTTGTTCCAAATGCTCAGCGAACCTTAAGGTACGTGACTTTTAATGACTACGTTATCGATATTAAATTCGATTCCTTCCTCCACTGCCATACTTAATCGATGTGGGTTATAAAGTTCTCCATATTAATTGGTTTGGAACTTAATTACTTGTTGAATTAATGTTTTTATAGGTTAGTTTCAATGTCGGAGGCTCAAAGGTGTTAATCCGAAGTTCGGCCGAATGTTCAACCGTTTTATAACTTCCATAGTTTCTTTTTTTGACTTTGAATCCTTACCCGACTTATGAGTCACATTTTTGACTTTGGCTTATCTCTTTGACTGTCTTTCTATTTTTTTTTCGCCGTAGTCAGCCATAGTTAGCCGTCGTCAAGCAACGAGCTAACATTCGGCCGATACTTCGAATTTATGTTCGGAGTAGACGCCCTGGTTGTGTATCATACATAGTTGTCGGCCGAAGCTCACCGACTGATTTCATTACAGTTTTAAATTACGCGATAAAGTACGACATTCATAGACAGCATAAAAGCATTTTTTAACCAGTTTTATAGCACCAAAGGAAAAAAAACGATCCGATTTTATAGCGCAAATGAGACTGGGCTTTGGACTTTAATCCTATAGGTATAAGTTTTATAGGAAAAAGGCTTTGGATTGCAGATAAGTACCGAATTCGTTCGCAGTGGTGGCCCAGTGATAACGGCCGCGTCTTATGAGTTGTAGATCGTGGTTTCGAACCCAAGCAGGCGCTTTACTTTGTGTAAATTAATTCATCACCACTGCTCTCAAAACGGTGAAGGAAAACATCATGAGGAAACCCGCATGTCCTAGAACCAGAAATTCGAAGTCATGTGACATCTACCAACCCGCACTGCGCCCGTGTGGTAGATTACAGCCGACTCCCTTGCATACAGAGGAGGCCTGTGTCCCAGCAGTGGGAACATTATAGGCTGATTATGATGACCGAATACGTTCTATCTTGTTTGGGTAAAATTAAGTTATTCCTATTGTTTTTATATAAGATAGTAAAACAAAAACAGACACGTCTCAATCATTAATTTCTAAGAAAGAACACTATGAAACGTTTCATAAATATTTACAAGTCAAAATATTTGTGTTTCCCATCAAAAGCATGAAGGATTCGACGGTGCCGACGTAGTAAAAAACGACAAATGACAAACTGCTACTGAATTCTTAAACCCTTCGCCTACGATGGTAACGTTAACACCATGTTAACGTTACGTTGTTCTATACGGAACGTGGTTGGTAACGTTAACACCATATTAAAACGTTACCAACCAAGTTCCGTATAGAATGAAAGGATATTTTTAAAATTTCATAATTATCTTGCTGGTGAATCTGCAACTGTAGTCCGTGAAATTAGAATTTTCTTACCTACGTTTTTTGCTATTTGCAGGTCAGTGTCAGGTTGTATCTTAATCAAAATATCATGAAAAACTCATTCAATGGAACAAATCTAACTTAGAGAGATGTATATTTAGCTCGTCCCTATTAAGAATGTCGGAACTACATTTTGGCGCATTTTGACTTTTAATTTTAATTATTAAGTTCTAAATACAAAGATTTTTGATAACCAGTAAATAAAAATCTAGCTTTTATAATTACAAATTTCCCAAACTAAATAAGTCGATTTTAACTCAAATGTCCTCAACAAAACAAACTTTAAACCGCTCTCTTGAAAAGTTGTATATTTGCAGTTCCGACATTCTTAACAGGGACGAGAATAAATTATTTTATTGATTCTAATGATTATAATTCTGTAAATACATATCTGTTATAGTCGCGAATCATATTTTAATCAAGATAGAACCTGAAACTGCGGGGCGAGCACGGACTACTGTGACATGACTTGAGTCACACATTTTATCACAGTTTGAGCGATAAAACCGTTTTGTCTTAAAATGCTAGTACAATTTGCCAAAACATAATTTATCATGTCTTGTCACAAACGTCTTTGCACGCCCATGCTCGGCCCGCAGACCTGCAAATAGCACGAAACGTAAGAAAATTGAAATTTCGCAGGCTATAGTTGCGGTGAAAAACTGAAAAATGAAGTTAATAATTTTTACATGATGTGTGTCTGAATAATTATGTTAGTTTACGCAATTTTAGGGAGAAAATGCGATCGATAATAAAATATCTTAAGTCCCCTGTCTTTCAGGTAGTGGGTGTTGTCCCTGTACTTTTAAAATAGACTTCATTAGGCTCACCCTTAATTTAATCTTAAACAATAGCAAAGGCATTCTTAATTAACAATTGTCCTTTAACCGAGCAAATGAACAACGTTACAGAATTAAACGAAGGGTTAAAATATTCATTGGTGGCAACCAACACAGAGATCCCTAAAAATAAAGTATTTTAAATTTGAAACGGGCGAGGAGGCGTGAGGCGCGATCGCCACCTGCGCTATCTATCCAACCGCATCGGAAGCGAGAGTATTTTTTTCTCACGAACCGCATTCTCTTACCGCACCGTGAAACAACCAACCATTGATCTTCCCCTCCCATACCTTATACATAGCTGCACCACACATTCTTTCACTTAACTCGAGATTAAGTCACACAGTAATGTATTTCGTACTGTTTCAAAGCTCTGATTTCACATATTTCGTGTGTATTGCAGGCAGGGAGAGAAGGCGCCCTTTTACCTATGGCCCGGGTACACACTCGTGAACGTGATCTTTGTGCTGTAACAATGACGGATTGACTAAAAAGGGCATTGTTTAATGATGGTGCCGATGTCTGTAAACACACCCGTTTTGGGATACGTACGTATGGTGGGAATAGGGAATACGTGAACCAGGAAATTTTGGAAAAGTAAAGGATTTAGATCTTAAAAAGAGAGACGAATAAAACGTTGGATAGCTGAAACTGTCGCTAAAGGATACTGCGTCGTTCATTGATCTTATTGAAGAGGATTAGTCTCATTAACAGGAGAAGTGACAACGCCAGGACCATATAATTTATATAAACTACATTTCCCTATTCCACAAACGATGTAACTGTGATGACAGTTGACTTTAATACCTCCAAATATGGAATAGTCTGTGTTCAACAGAAACTACGATTCCTAGAAAACATGTCCTATCCCTTTTCCGGGTCTTTGAGCTTTACATACCTACAGCAAATATTGAACGGAGATACGCTCATTCTCCGTCGTAACTTCAAAAATTATCATTTCATTTTCATACCGGCAATATTCGATAAGTTTACCATAAACGGTAAGTTTGCGTACCATCATTACGAACGTTTATCAATGCGCTCCCGTGGCGTATACCTGCGCATACGCATCCACTGGTAATGATCACCGATTGTTTCGGCCATCTTGAAATATGAGCGACGTAATCGAGCCTTATTCGCTTTATTAAAATTTCGTTTAAAGAGGCGCCTGATAACCGTTCGCTCGACGGATTGGGTAATTATTTTTTCTTGAAACGACCTTTCATTTATCTTGTAACGTTACTTTTTAAAATGGAAAGATGCGGACCGCCCCACGACGCTTAGTGAACGTCATATCGGAAGAATTTTTAATATCGCCGTAGTTAATTAAAGTGTGTTTAAACATTATCCGTCGATTTATCAAAATGTAATTGCGAGTAGAAAATGCACAGCATGTAACGTAAATACATGGCCGCCCGGCCAGAGCGAGCGAACGTAATGAACATTAATAATGGAAACTCTTATCCTTTGAAATTTGCATTCTACCATGTTTAATGTCGCGGTGCGCCATGATTGTAATTTTTCATTTAAGTAATCCTTTATCAGATGGGCATGTCATATTCCTGATAAACAGTCAGACTTATCTGAACACGTAGATTTGACGGAGAAATATAATAGCGAATACATTCTTAAAAGTATAATTATGTAATTAATTACTTATAATATAATATTGTTTAATTATTTTTTGCACCAACGACAGCCCCTCTTTATGTCCAGACAAATCACTGTCATTCCAAGGTTGCCTGGAAGAGATCGCAGAAAGCGATAAGGCCGCCCATTGTTTATTTCGTAGGGTTTGATAATTTTTTTGTTATGTATTTTTTGTTAAATATCAAGCTATACATTACCAGTTTAGGCTGATCTTGCATTATATAGGATTTCCGTACAATGAGAGGTCAGCTTATACTGGAAATGTATAGCTTGATTATGTAGCTGTGTGTACAATAAAGTACCTTTAGATAAATAAATAAATAATTGTGAAGTAGAGGTAGTACTTTCTGTATAGTTCCATCTAGATCGAATTTGCTACAGGTTCCCGACACAGACCGACACATAATTCTAAGAAGATTTAAGTGCATTTCGCGAAAACGAACCCGCGGGCAGTGTTAGTTTGCATGTCATTTCAATAGCTATACATTTATAATTTATATAAATAAATCCATCAATTCCCGGTATAACGACTCACGAACATTTATCATAGGCACAAAATGTGTTCTGTGAAATCATTTGAAATTCAACATGCGCCTATAACTTCCTATTTTATGGGTCCGGGATGGATGCGTGGTCACATATGAACCGTGCAGACGGCATTGCTTGTACACACACACACACACATATGTACATGACATAGGTGCTTAAGAGATTGAAATACGTGTTATTAAACCTGCATTCACTTATGTATCAATATTCCCTTTCAGCTAATCTCGGACCATTGAGTATCGTAACACACTGTTGTGCAAACGCTATTCCAATGTAACTTGCACTTTTGATACTATCACAAACCGACGCGATGAGAGTCCCATGTGTTTGTGCAGTAAAAAGGTTTACAGCCTGTCGTACATATCCCAATTCTATCTAATAGCTCGGGCCGAGCGAGTTTGTGACATGATAAATTATGTCTTGTCAATTTATACTAGCATTTTAAGACAAAACGGTTTTATCGCTCAAACTGTGATAAAATGTGTGACTCAAGTCATGTCACAGTAGGCCGTGCTCGCCCCGCTGCAATATACAGGGTCAAAATTAAATAAGCTAGCAAAACTCTGCACACATGATGGGTGACTTCAGACGTGCAAACATTCGTGATTAATGTATGAATGAGTTTGTTTCGGCCTTTCTTCTCCGAGTAGTCATATACAAAACCTCATCTAGTTTTTATTTTTTTAATATGGTTGACGTATAAAAGTGTTTGTACAAACCTACTTACAGAAATAAATGATTTATCAATGAAAACAAATTCTCCATTTGTTCCACAATAAGGCATGTCTCATGAATATTCTCTGAAACACTCCCGAGTGAAATGACAAAACAATAAAAAGAGAAGGATTTTTTAAACTGTTACCACAACAAAGCTTTTGTAATCACGTCAGTGCTGACTCCGTCACGTTTTTATCGGTGCTACGTGATAGGACAGGCCCATCGTCAGGTGCCGTCAGTTTTGTTGTGAGAAAAAACATAACAATACGTACGCGACATCAAAAATAAAGACGTCTTCCTTAAGATTGCTGATATCACTTTGTCTCAATAATTCCTTCGCAATTACTCTGCATTTATACCTCAGAATGTTCCACCATTTTAAGACTGCAACGTAAAAAGTTTAAAACCTGGAGATAAATCCGAAGTATTGGCCGAATATTCGGCCGTTTCCTGACTACGGCTGACTATGGCTGACTACGGTGAAAGAAAAAATAAAAACGACGGTCAAAGAGATAAGTCAAAGTAAAAAAACCGGTCAAGAACGAGTCGGACTCGCGCACCGAGGGTTCCGTACGAATATATGATGTTGATGATTTCTGAAAAACTGTCCTATTTAGAGACATCGTTTTATTTTTCCTGTAATATTTGCATAAGCTTCTATTAGATTTTTATCTCTGCAAACTTCGGAGATAAGGGAGGGGGGGCGGTATTTCCGGCGCAAAAAGTTAAAAGTCGGAAACTAAGCTGCCTAAAAAAAAATGTTTGAGAATGTGCAAATCGCGTTCTTTCTTATGATACCCCACGGGCTAGTAGCCCCACTTCAAATTTTTAAGACCCCCTTTCAGTCCCTTTTGCAAAACAGGTATATTTTTTTAAATTTCTTTCTTGCTTGCAAAATAGTTGGGCATACGTCATCTAAAACTATTCTAAATTTCAAGTTGATAGCATTAGTAGTTCTTGAGATATCCAGGCGTGACAGACAGACAGACAGACAGACTTAGTCTCACCATAAGGGTTCCTTTTTACCATTTTGGTACGGAACCCTAAAAACGTGACTTGAAGTTGGGTAAGGATTCAAAGTCAAATAAGGAAACATTGGAAGTCAAGAAACGGCCGATCATTCGGCCGATACTTCGGATTATCGCTTCGGAGTAGGCCCTTTCCCCCTTATTACAAAACAAGGTTTATCTTCAGACCCAGGTTTAAAACATGGAGCCATTATTGAATTTCGAACTTTATTCCGGCTATGGTAAAGTTCCTAAATACAAAACTGACAACTTATTACCGAACTAAGTTTTCAGTTTTGGATAGAGAACGGTATTACGGTATTTCAATCACAGTTACGTTCTTATTACAAAAATTGGCTCCATGGTTTAAGCCATGTCAAAATATAAATCTTGTTTTTAATAAGGCGGCTTGAGTCTAACTTATTCCCCCGCCCAGGTATAAGGGTTAAAAAACAAAAAGTGGCGTTGTCGGTCATCCTTTGTCTATTTTTTTCCCTCCTATTTTCATTGTAGACCTCTCGGGATAATTACGAGATTTTTACCTGTTCGAAATAAAACAATTAACGTGTGTTGGGCCGAGACAAATCACACAATAATTTGGGACCGGATTTGGGTAATTTTTTGATGGTTTAGCCGAAAGTTTTTGTGTTTCTTTACACACATTCATACATTTTATGGGAATCAATCTTTGAATCAACGTGGACGTGTGTTCCGCTCGTAAAGCATTCGCTGTGGCCGGTGCCTAAATTAATTACAAATAACGCAGTGCTCGGGCTTTCCATTGTTTGTTTGGATAAAGAAAAGTTAAGGATTTTTTAATGAAGTACATTTAAGCCTGGGGGTGACAGTTCATTATTTGAGTAAAAAAACCTCGCATGCATTTGACTTCCGCGCATCTGTTCAGTTTGGCCCGAAGGCGTGGGTCCCATCACGACTTCCATACTTATTTGTGTAACCCGACCGAGAAGGGAGACTGGTCGTCTTATAAGGTCGGGGCAGGTTCGACTGAATTTTCTGTTTTATTGGGTTATTGTTGCAAAATTGCCTCACAAACGCGGCGGATTCTTCACATTCCTCGACAATTACTATTTCGTGAGCGATCTCTTGCCGAATGTCCATGGACTGGTCTCACCAACTAACGCTTGACCTTTGACTCTTGAATCCTCTGACGTTTGGGAACTTGTATCCTTGAAACAATAATAACAGGATTGGATAGGTGCTCAAAGTTCAGACATACACAGTTAGTTCAACATAATCAAAAATAGTTTAAAACCATAATGTCAATAGTTGAACTGTTTGTTAGTTTAAAAGAATGTGCTGCACGTAGGTACCTATTTTCCAATTCCAATCCAGCTCCCTATGAATTTAACACTATAAATATCGGATTGCACTGAGAATCGAAGCATAATATGCCGCAGTCTACAATAATTCAATGGCAATTAGTTTTAATAATTCCGGTTAACCATACGATTTAACTCAGGAAATTACTCAATAAAGTATTCAATACCATAATGACCACGATTGTCGGCCATAATGGTAATAACCATGCGTAGATATTTCCCATTGTATTCTGTTTTAGGTAACATTTAAATATTTCCATATTGACTCAACGGCTTTAATAATGTACGGTGCGTAGCCACTGCTGGCAATCTTACGTATTTTTAATACGAGAATCGATTGTGTTTATTTTATTGTTTTGTAAAGTTGGCAATACTTTTGTTGAATTTTATTGTTATAGGCTTGAATTAGCGTGGACTTGAATTGAAGACGTTCGTTATAGGAAATTTGTTAATACAAGTTTTAATTCATTAAAATAAATATAATGACATGCTTTATTGGAAGATAGAAAAGGTACCAGTGTAGGTAGATTGTTTTGAAATTGTACTACACGATTTGACAGGAAGAAAAGCAGAGTGTAGCAGCGGCGAGTTATCAATTTTTGTATGAGAGAAGCCGAAGCGAAGCCAATATTAACTTACTTTCTTTTTTATAGTAAAAATTAATTAATTTACTTAAAAGTAAGTCTTACCTTTACTAAATTTAACACCATCTATCGTCAAGTAGCAGAACCAAAAAAGACTCATCACTACACAGACAAAACTTTCGTGTTTGTTATTTCAATTCAAAGCTAATAAATTTTGCTGTTTGAATGTTATGGGAATTAAATACCCGTAGTGTAACTATATTTTTTGGCAATAGTAGACACTATCGACTGTGTCATTTTTCAATAGCGGTAGAATTGTTGATGCGAACTTCCGAAGGGAAGCCGGTAGGAATCGTGTTATATGGTGCTTTCGCCACTGGAGTGTAGTGTTAGCTAAACCTACTCTAGACATGCGCGAAATAGCTCACTGAAAAGAAAAAGAGCGATAAGCTCTTGCACTCTAAAGAGCTATATCACTCTTGTAGCTCACTAGCTCTTCTATAGCTCAGTGACTCAGACGCCGCCGACTGTTAGCTTATTTGCCTCACGACGCGCGCCGCACGCACGTCGAAGGAGACGGCTCGGCTCGCTCAATAGTCAATAGCTCTTTGGAAGTTTGAACTCTTTGTTACTCACTAGCTCTTCTATAGCTCAGTGACTCAGATGCCGACTGTTAGCTCATTTGACTCACGCCGCACGCGCGTCTAAAAAACGGCTCGGCTCGCTCAATAGTCATTGTCAAATTCTGAGTGAGCTAACTGAGCTATTGAGCTATTTAGCGAGCGAGTGAGCGAGAGCGACGTCAATTGTAAAGAGCTAGCTCTTTTCTATCACTCGTTCACGAGCTACCCATGTCTAATACTCGTAAGCCCATCAAATAAAAAATGTAAGTGGACCATCGTCCATTAAGCTGTTTCTGTAGGTGTAACTTTTTACTGCTAAAATATAGCAAAAGTAGTGACCACCGACAAGTTGTTTGCCAATCGTTTATGAAGATTGTCAGAACCAGTTCCCTTCAGTTATGTATTTATTTATTACATAATTTGCGCTTGATAACGATTCACGAGGTGATAGACAAGGATTTTAACGTGTTTATTTAATGAAAATATGGTAGTAGATAATGTATATAGTCAGTTTGAAGTAAGCAGAAGGCATAAGTCTGACGTCGCAAGTGGCGCCGTCTAGGTTTGTTACGAAGTTACTACGAATCACAGAAATGGTCGGATAAGAGTGACACTGGCTGGTGACAGTCACTCTAGCAGAGCCGCGCATCGATTTTTTCGTGGCGGCTATCTTCTGATGGAAGACCTGATGTCAGGCGAGCCGCTATAGTACCACGCCCACGACGAACTGCTATATTCCGGCATTCCTGATGATATTCAAGCTGCTGAATCACTAATACGATGACCACTTCTGGTAAAGGCTGTCGTGCGCCGTTAAGTATATATCATAATACTTCTAGTCCACTGGCATATATCTACCTCATCATCATCATCTTAAAAAAAGATAAAATGATTTTCCAATTTAATAATGTTGTATTTTGATAGTACGAGATTGTAATTTATATGTAAATTTTGCATGCCCAAGTGACGGAAGAGCATGGAGAATACTAGCAAACCTTGTATAACATCTGTACCCCTACCCATGTTGGCAAAAAATAAATGATTTGATTTGCTCTTCCTGCCCCACGTTACTTGGTGTCAGCGTAACTCGTACTACTCATGACAGGTAGAACGCTTAAATGCCATTCACAGGTACGTGTAATGCATGATTTGTAAAACACGATTTAAACAAAACGGTTATAAATAACAGTTACTTTCATTTCAACACGTTACAGACATACGTTACAGTAATCGATTCAGTTATTTTAGCGTGCGTTAAGTCTAGCGCGAAAAATTGCCTAGGCATTCCTTCTGCCTGGAATTCGCAGCGAATATTTCAAATCATCTAACTAAATAGGATGTTATTCTATGTGTACGCATGTCAGATATCTCGGGGAAAATTACTTTCATAGTAGTTTTTGTTCCGGCACGCGTTCAGTGTGAGTGGAATGCGCTCGTGACGATCGATTTCGCGCGCAATCATCGACCGCCATCTTGTTTTTACTGTCAAAATAATAGCCCTAGGCGCGTTCCGTTGGACGCTACTGTCTCTACCGCACGTGATGTCACAGATATTTATCCCATACATCGCATTTAAGTATTATTGCATTTATAAATTTAACATAAAAGGTTTAATGTAAGATAATAAATTCGGAGGCAATATAAAACTACATCAATGCCTCTATTCTCAACGAATAAACAATTTAATGTCGATTCTCGCAACGAATTTGTTTTTTCTTATATTTAATTATATTCAAGCTGTTATTACGAGGAACATTATCACGGATTAAGAATTCTCTTTTATTTTTTGGACCTTCGCAAACCTGCCGGTGTGGGCGTGGTACACAACCTGTGTTTTATAGTTGACCAGTCTTATTTAGACTCCAAGCTCACAGCACTTAAGCATGGGGCGTTGGGGTCTCCTATCAACGGCTGGATGATGATCCGCGAAAAAAGAGCAAGTACGATACAAAAGAGTTTGAAAATTACATTATTTCGGAGCGGACCGAGTGTAATCGACTGTAGTAGGCATTAAACTTTATAATAACAATCGCTGCGCAAAGATTATCCACGATATTAGCCAGGGTCGCATTTGAGACATAATTTATACGTAATTTTTTATGGCTGCTTTTTATTGATCGACACAAAAGAAGTAAATTCTGTCGTGTATATTTTATGTTTAGTGTCCACAATAAAGCGGATGAGTTGCTTTTGTAGCCTTTTTTCTTTGAAATTGTTTGTCTCATACAGTTTACGAAGTGTTATACGAGGTAACTTCTCATCGGCGGAGGATGTGGGCTAATTTAATTGAGGTAATAAATTGGGGTCCAAGAACAAAAACGGTGTTGACGATTTTATCGTTCAACTTTGTCTACAAAAATGTTTCTTGAATGTGTTTCTGATTCAAATTGGGTGGTTTTGCAACCAAATTTTCATAATCCCAATTATGAAAACTTATTATTGTGATATTTGTGGAAACAGAAGATTGTGCAGCTTAGTAGGTACTTACATACTCCTAGTAATTTCGGTACGATGTGCTTGCACACACACAGAGAAAAAATCTACATCTAATTATTAAAATAAGTGATATACTTACATAATTTTAATACTAAAAATAAAGATAAAATAGATCAACCATTTTTCAGATTATCTAAATATCTATATATCTTATATTGCAATTAAATACAAGAACATTTTAAACTCATATTAAAACTACACTTTGTAAACAAGCTCATTAAAAATCAGAGGATTATATCGAATAATTTATAATTTTTATGACATTGATTTTACATTCTGTAATTACTTTAACTCACACTCTGACTACTTTAAAATTTTATAAAAATCGTATACTTTTACAATGTTTGTAAATATCTGAGCATCTATCACATACGTAATTAATGTATCTGTCATTGCTTCATTTATAATTATTTTTACCTACTGTGTTATAGTAATTTTATTCTAGGTACATCGTCTTCACATACAATTATATAATTAATGTGTACAAAATATTGTTAAACTATTTAAAATAGTAAGTTTCTCTTTTGGAAGGAGCGACTAGAAACAATATTCTTTTTTTTGGAAATTTTGACGTTCAAAAGTGCCTTTTATGTGCCTATTTGAAATAAATAGACTTCGTTTTAGTTTTATTATAATCATGTTCGATGCTTCATTCGTTTCTGTAATCGATCTTTAGGCTTTTAACAGAGTAATCGATATAATCTAGACCACCAGCTTAAATATAATAAAAGTTGGACATAATGCATCCGGTGACTTTAATACTTTATAACCAACCGTACCTCTTGTTATTTTGTATTTAATCATAAACATTAATGGAAATCTTTATTTTTATTACGAGGCGCACTTAAGTATTGTCGGTATCAGCCATTCTTGCTTTAAGACCACCGAGATGTTGATCATACATAAACTTTTAAATACTTACCAATATGCAAGTCAATTAATGGTCACCTTTATGACTTTTGACTTCAATCTCAGAGACCAATATAGATATGAAATGCATTCACTAGAACATAGTATATCAGACTTAAGTTGCTTTACTTGTTCGTAATAATTACATGATTACGAAATTTGAAAAGCTTTATGTGTTAGATTTATTTTATTAGGAGATGCTTAAATCCATAAAAGATAATAAATGCTTCCAAATTCTTAAGAGACAATAAAAAAGTCACCATAAAGCACTCTTATTTAAATATTAGGCGGAGAAAACTTTACTTTACATTTCTTTATTAGATAAAGAGCTTTTTAAAGTTTGAGTAATTTTCTGATAACATCTGATTTCTGAAAGTCTAATCAACTGAATGTGTTACCAAATCTTATTTTAACTTTATGGTTAATTTCCAGATTGACTAATCAGAGCCTTGGTAAGGCATTCGATAACCGTTTGTTGTACCAGTATTTACAAGCAAAAAATATTTCCTAGACCATCGATCCCTAAGTCCGTCCCAGCACAAGCATCCGAAGGGTGTGCGCGAGCGCAGGGTAGACTTAATTAGTTCTTAGACGCGCAAGAATGTGGCACAGAGAGCTGCGCCGACGATGTTATCCAGAAATTAGCCAGCGACCAAATTAGCTAGTGTACCGTGTAATAAACAGTTTTTAGATACAGCCGCTCTGCGATCCAATTGTACATGTTATTACTTGCTGGCAGGACGGGAGAATAGGTAATGGTAGGCTTATGGTACTAATGGGTTCGGTAGTTACGATTAGTGGTACAGCTTTTGGATGTTGTAGGAAGTTGACGGTAGGTCGAGACCTGGTTAAGGGGACGATAACCGACTTTTAATGATTTTATGCTGAAGATTACGTCTAAACGTATTACTGATTTGAAAAAAAAAATATGATAAATTAGAGCATTTTCTCAAGGCATGTATTTAATGCGGCAACTAAGTAAAATTAATATAGGTTTTTAAACAAAATAGAGTGGGTACCATATATAATGGGTTGGCAGCTAATAAGGAGTATCGTAATAAGTAATAGGTAGCATATTAATATATCAGTAATAAGCTCCGTTTTAATTTAAACTAGCATCAGGTTTTTCTTTTGGGAACAGAATTAATATCTAAGCGGAAACTTAATGGCGAAAATAAAATAGAAAATGGGCATTCATAAATAATATATTATTATTGTATTATTAGGGCAGGATTAGATTTTCTATATAATCTAGTCGTTTCTGGCACTCGCCGGCCGCTGCCGCGGCACCGCTCGCTTCGCTCGCTCGGCTCGTGCGTAGGAAGTCACAGTTTTAACCTAACCTAACCATTAAAAAAATAATAATAACCTACTCTAACTAGACTGGTAATATATTATCTTTGCCACCCTACTAACATTATTAGTCGCCAAGTCATTATTTATAGCTCCTCGCCTAATATTTTATTTGACTGGTATAGTTTATTTGCTACCTAAACGCAGCTGCTAGTTTTTAGTTTTTATAACACCTTTAATGTTGAACCTTACATAATATAATAGTCGCGAAAATATTTAATCGCTGGCAAGTTATTTTATTTGTTGCAAACATTTAGTCGACTTTTAAGTTATTAGTCACTCGGAAAATAATAAGCTTTTTCTCAATAACTTAATATGTGAATATTTGAGATTATATTTATATTACATAGTGAAATTAATTTCCACCTTTTTAAGGTCGTCGGTCCATCTATCTGGGGGGCGTCCCACACTACACTTGTCGATACGCGGTCTCCACTCCAGGGGGTCTACTCAGAAGTGGAGATTGTCGTGGTAGGAGTATACTTCTCCCCGAACCGAACTCTCGCCGAGTTCCACAACTCCCTTGGGGAGTTGAGAGTAGTCGTCGTCGGGTACCATCCCCTTCCCGTGATCGTCCTCGGGGACTTCAATGCCAAGAACGTGGCTTGGGGTTCCCGGTATACGGACACACGGGGCAGGATGGTGGAGGACTGGGCTCTCGAGACAGGCCTGGTCGTCCTTAACCGGGGTTCTGTCCCCACGTGTGTGCGGATGCGGGGTGAATCAGTGGTGGACATCTCGTTCGCCAGCCCCGCTCTGTCGCCGCGTGTCATGGAGGGGGTGGAGACCTATTCCGATCACCGGTACATCCGGTTTGACGTCTCCGCCCAGACCTTAGGCGCGCCGGTCCGACAGGCCCCGAGTGGCCCGCGGTGGGCGCTGAAGCAGCTGGACCGGGAGCTCCTCCTGGAAGCCTCGATCGTGCAGGCCTGGGTGTCATCACCAGACAGGCCTGCCGACATAAATGACGAGGTGGAGTGGTTCCGGGAGGCCATGTCCGAAATATGTGACGTGGCAATGCCCCGGGTCCAGCCCGGACGTGCTCGGCGCCAGGTTTGCTGGTGGTCGCGTGAGCTGACCGCTTTACGCGAGGCGTGCGTTGCTGCGCGCCACCAGTACTCCAGGCACCGCAGGCTCCGTATCCGCCCTCCGGATACGGAAGCCATCCAGGCGGAGCTATACGAAGGGTACAGAGCGGCAAAGTCCGCCCTCCGAGCGGAAATCCAGCGGGCCAGAGGACTGGCTCGCGAGGAGTCGCTGGAGACTCTGAACAGAGACCCGTGGGGACGCCCCTACAAAGGGGTGAGAGATAAACTCCGCCCATGGGCTCCCCCGCTGACGCAGAGTCTCCGGCCCCAGCTCGTGGAGGACGTGGTGAGCGCTCTGTTCCCTTCACGAGGGGAACATACTCCTCCGCCCATGGCTCCGCCTCCTGTGGTGCCTGATGCGGACCACACTGCCGACGACGACGACGATGCTCCGGAGGTGACCGAGGTAGATCTGAGAGTGGCGGTACGTAGGCTGAATGCCAAGAATACCGCCCCAGGACCCGACGGCTTGCCTGGAAAAGCCTGGGTCCTGGCCTTGGAGGCTCTCGGGCCTCGACTAAGGGGGCTCCTAAGCGCATGCTTGGAGAGGGGCCAGTTCCCACTTCGTTGGAAGACGGGGAAACTGGTCCTTATTAGGAAGCTAGGGCGCCCGGCAGACTCTCCGTCCGCTTACCGGCCCATCGTGCTGCTCGACGAGGTGGGCAAGCTCTTTGAAAGAGTAATTGCAGACCGCCTTGTCGGGCGGCTGGTGCGGGTGGGGCCGGATTTGGCGGAGAGCCAATTTGGTTTCCGCAAGGGGCGCTCTACGGTGGATGCCATCATGCGCGTTCGAGCCCTCACGACGGGGGATGCTGTGGCCCGGGGTGGGGTCGTCTTGGCGGTGTCTCTTGACATCGCCAATGCCTTCAATACCCTGCCCTGGAGTTGCATTAGGGAGGCATTTCGGTACCACCGGATGCCGACCTACCTCTGTCGCGTGGTCGAGGCCTACCTGACGGACAGGGCCGTCATCTACCCTGGTCACCAAGGAGAGTGGAACCGGCGAGAGATGTCGTGCGGTGTCCCACAGGGATCGGTCCTGGGGCCGCATCTGTGGGACATCGGCTACGACTGGGTGCTGCGCGCCGACCTCCCTAGCGGCGTCAGCGTAGTCTGCTACGCTGACGACACGCTGGTCCTGGCGCAGGGGAGGTCGCATGAGGCGGCGGCCGAACTGGCGGCACGTGGGGTTGCGACAATCGTCGATAGGATCCGGCAATTGGGACTCGAGGTGGCCTTGCACAAGTCCGAGGCCATGTGTTTTTATGGTCCTCGGAACGCGCCACTGTCGAGTTCCCAGATAACGGCGGGAGGAGTTCACATCGGTGTCGAGTCGACGATGAAGTACTTGGGACTCGTCCTCGATAGCCGGTGGAACTTCGTGGAGCACTTCCGACGTTTGGCTCCCAGACTGGAGAGGGCTGGGGCTGCTTTGAAGCGGCTTCTGCCCAATCTAGGGGGCCCAAACGCCTCCTGCCGGAGGCTCTACGCGGGGATCGTGCGGTCCATGGCCCTTTACGGGGCACCGGTGTGGGCGCGTTCTCTGAGGCTGCGACCAGCCCAGCGGTTGAACGCGTCCCAAAGGGTCATGGCCATCAGGCTGGTACGGGGTTACCGCACGGTCTCCCGTGAGGCGGCGAGCCTCCTAGCCGGACTGCCGCCGTGGGATCTGGAGGCAAAAGTCCTCGCGCACATCTGGGAGTGGCGCGAGGAAGCGAAACGCCGGGGTGAAACTCCACTGCCGCGAGAAATCACGGTACAGCGGACGGAACTCCGGCGAGATCTCATGGCGGCATGGAGAGTGCGATTGTCGCAACCTAGCGCTGGGCACGCTACAATTGTGGCGATAAGTCCCCTCTTTGAGGAGTGGCTGGAGAGGCGCCACGGCGTCCTCACCTTCCGCCTGACGCAGGTCCTCACCGGACACGGTTGTTTCGGGAGGTTCCTGTTCAGGATAAAGCGGGAGGAAACGCCCGGGTGTCACCACTGTGTGGATCGCCCGGAGGACACGGTGGAGCATACGGTGGAGATCTGCCCGGCTTGGGCGGAGCACCGCCGTGTCCTCACGGAGGCGATCGGCGGCGACGATCTCTCGCGTCCGGCACTGGTTCGGGCCATGGTTCGGAGCGAGAGTGCATGGGAGGCCGTCACCTCCTTCTGCGAAGCAGTAATGCTCGCGAAGGAGGAGGCGGAGCGCGTGAGGGAGAGGCATGGTTCGCGCCCTCGCGCCTCTAGTCGCCGCATGAGACGCCCCGGGCGTCGGGAGTTGCAAGCCGATTTCCGGCCACCGTAGGCGCGGGCTTGCGGACGGCGAGCGATGGGTAGCTCGCCGTCCGATAAGGACCAGGCCCGGGTCGACGGCGCGTTGTGTTCCACGCGCGCCTCAAAGAGATGTCAGCACCAACTGACGGGGTCGGTCAGGACCAATGCCTGCCAGGGTTGCGAGTTTGTCCGAAAGGGATATCGTGGCCCTGGCACACAGGCAAATGAAGGAACACGGGTGGGTTTTAGTCAGTAAGAGTCTGACACGCCCTCCCGCTCTGCCCAGAGCGGGAGAAGTTATTTGATAATTTCCCACCCAAAAAAAAAAAAAAAAAAAAAAAAAGGGGGTCTACTCAAGAACATGTCTAACGCGGATAAAAAACTGAGAATGGCGCAAAATCTCCCAACATTCATCAATTAAAAGATAATTTAATGATTGATCTTTTAGTATACTTACGCGTTTTATTAAAATACCTTTTGTTTTGTGTATAATAAATTAATAATGCGTCAACTTGGGGACAGCGCTCCTTGATGCGCGAGTCCTATTACTGGCTGAACGTACGACGCGTTGCGTGGGCTCAGTACAGAACACGCAAGCTTACCACTCAAGGTCACTGGCATATATCTGCATCTTAATACTTCACCAGTTTCTGGCAGTTGATATCAATTCTGTAGGGGTTGACGTTTTCAAAGCCTTGATATTTGTATTACCTGTGTAAGTACGATATAACAACATGTCTGGAAACTGTTTTAATTAGTACAAGTTTTTTAAATAAGATGATAAGTTACAGTAATTTTGACGTGACTCTAATGATGCTACTGACCCCTAAATCTGCGCTACTACTTGGTACTACTTGGTAACGGCTCCCGTAGACGCAACAGCGCGAAACGATCAGAGTTGAACAATTTCTATGAAAACTTCATGAAAATTGTTCTATGAAAATAGCGTTGCACCGTCTCGCGCTTGTCTGCGGGACAACTGCGTCTCCCTCAGACAGGTGCGCCAAGCATCCATTTGGATAGCGGGATATTATGTCTAATCGAAGTCTACTAGACCAAGACCAGACCTAGACCACCGAAACCTAGTGTAGTATTCTATTCTATTCAGCGAGAGCTAAATAATGCAGTGACAATGTCCATATCGTCCTCCTTATCAAATAACCTGATAGAAAATTACCATCTGTTCTCATATTACAATATTGTAAGTATTTATATTTTATCTTCACAATTTAGCATAATTAGATGATCCACTTATATTTATCTCCTTGTTTAACATGTTTTACATGCTCTTATTATTGTGAAAATATTTATTGACTTCTGTTATATTTTATAAGATAGGTACCTATAGTTACCTACTTTACAAATTTTTATAGCTTTTAACTTATTTTGATGGTAAATGCACAGTATGCATTTAGATATTTACAATGTATTATCATACTTAGTAAATGCATTAAAGTGTGGTTGGTCTATTCGCCATTTCATCATCATCATCATTTCAACCGAAATACGTCCATGCACTGCTGGACATAGGCCTCCCCTAAAGGGGGGGTTTGGCATAATCGCCACGCTTGGCAGGCGGGTTGGCGATCGCAGTATGGTGCTAAAATGCATAGAGAACGCTGCTGCCCATTCCCTAGTAAGTCCCTTAGTCGCCTTTTACGACACCCACGGGAAGAAATGGGATGGTGCTATTCTTTATGTCCAAACGGACATTTTAATGTATTATTTATTGAACTTACTTTTCTTGTTGAGTGTAATAATGTACAGTATGCAGAAAAAGACCACAAAAACTGACAATACAAAATCAAAACTCCGATCATCGAAAAAACAAAAGAAAGTAAATAAAAGCATGCAATCTATATCATTGAAAGACGCCTGAGCAGTATGGTGGTGTGTTTAATAGCAGAGCCATCGTTCTGCGGTCGCGGTACTACAAAGGATCGCCTTCGATTCCCGACGCTACACACAATAATGCGGCCAGGTAGAAACAAAAATTGGAACGAATTTTAGGGCTTTTGATCTGGTTCTTTTTTGTAGGGATCTATGTAGACAAGAGCTCGTTACAATAGAGAATGGTATTTTTACAAATACCCACAAAAAAAGTAACGCCCGTCTAGTATGCAGTTAGTTAATGAAAAGGTTTGTACAAGAATCATGAACTTAATTTTCGTTTATTTATTTTAAAGTTAAATTTGTATTTTTTTTAAATTAATAGTTTAATAAATAAAATTTTTGATAGATTAATAACAAAAAAAGTAATTAGGGAGCGTTCAGTATCCCTAAAATTCCAACTAGCAGCAAAAGTGAGGCATTAGAAAACTAAAATTACATCTTGGCTACGTGCATAGAAGGAATAACAACAATCGGTACCTGCAAAACAAAATCTCCACCATTAGAAAAGGTGCTGTATGTATGGGAGATCTGAAGTAGTAAGCTTCTCTTTTAAAGCCCAAATAGACTAACATAGATTTGAATAGTGCATACAAACGAGGCAAAACTGCGATGATAATATAGGAAGCCTATGATAGGTACCTAGTAGAAAGTTAATATATACCCACATGCATGTTTATAAGCAAGTATACAGTCGACCACACTGCAGTAGGGGTAACAATTTGACATTGACTGCGTCTTTATGTCGTAGGAGCAAGGGCGAGTTTCGTAGTGCACGTGTTGTTGATGAGCGGTTGACTGTACCAGATAATGGGTGAGAGCGTTCACTAAGTATCGTCTAACCCGGAAAGTCGTAACTAAACAGTAAACATTACTGTTTAGTTAAACATCTACTAATTAATTTAACAAACCGGTCAAGCGTAAATCGGGCCAAGATAACGCAGTTCCCATACACCATAGCGTGTTTAAATAACAAGCAAGCATATTGACCTACTGTTTTAATTTAATTAATTATACAGGCTGATTTTAAAAACGTGCGACAAAATTTAAGGGAGTGTTCTACCCATCAATATGAACAACTTTTACTATGGGACCAACCTTGAAATCGCGAAAAAAAAATCAGCTGTTCCCTACATTTAAGTTCGCTGAACTCGTCAAAATGTAGGGAACAGCTGATAATTTTTTCGCGATTTCTACTTTGGTCCCATAGTAAAAGTTGTTCATATTGATGGGTAGAACACTCCCTTAAATTTTGTCGCATGTTTTCAAAGTCAGCCTGTATATGAGACGTGAGATATTTTTTTAGGCAAGCGCGCCTCTGGGTTCTGATAGTTGTTGAGAATTTTCTGCTAATGATCTATAAGATGGTAATGATGATGTTAGGTGAAATAGCTAGGAAGGATCTGAACCCTAAGATAACAAGATACTTCATGATATAAATATATGGATGAAAAATACGTACTGCACCAAAACCAATATAAATTATAAAAATATTTTTCAAAGATCTTTAAACAAACTAACATAGGTACTATAAGGTAAGTTTTATTCAATATTTATTCCACTAGAGTCGATGTAAATATTTGCATAAATACGAATTAAGGATATATAAATAAGTGCTACGCGCGTGCTACGCCGTAGCATTGATTTATTTATCTGACGTTAAAATCATTTGTATGCTGTCTTCACTTTTTCGACTTTTATGCATTTGGGATCTAAGAATAAGGTAGTTTGGGATGCATAAAACGACTTTATACGATACGACGACGACAGACGATATATTTCACTTTGAAGGTTTATACTGGTATAAACCTTTTTAGTGAAATATATCGTCTAAATTACAATAATTTAACTTTTGATTAGATTTAAATAATATTAGGTATCATTTATTTATACAACGGTGCGCTTTTACCAGAAGTGGTTATCGTATGTGTAGTTCAGCAGCTTTAATATCGTCAAGGATATAGCCGGAATATAGCAGTTCTCGTGGACATGGCAAGACAGCGGCTCCCCTGACCTCATCCATCTTCAAAAGACAGCCAACAAGCAACCATCGATGCGGCGCTCTGATAGAGTGACTGATATCAGCCAGTGTCACTCTTATCCGAACTTTTCGGTCATTCTAGTAACTTCGTAGCAAAACTAGACGACGCTAGTTGCTGCGCCGTCATGTATGTATTAGGTACGTGACGGTAGTGTTCTACTATCTATATGTATAATGACGAAACGGAATGCGAATCTTCAGCGCCCCCAAGCCATAATTGCGCATAAATAAACACAAGAATAACAGGTAAACATCAACAGGTAACGTATGTCTTCCCAAGGTAACTCAAGTATACTTGAACCTAAGCTTTAGCGGTAAACACTTGGGTTTATCTGATGGCTGCTTCCTGTGTCAAGAGTCAAATCAATTTGATGCAGATTAGCATTTTAATAACATGTATTTAAAAGCTCTTTATGACTGGCACGGTCGGTGAGAGACTACAGAAGTGGCTATCAGCTACTTAATCAAGCAGATGAATTTGGAATCACGTAACTATCTTATGTTGATTAAAATAAAGGAACGGAGCGTAAAATTGCTGTTCGTACAAATCACTATGAAAATAATTATTATGTTTGTAATACGACATTTCTCGAGAAATCGTTTTAGATCACAATAGTTTGATTGAATCGATTAGTTTTGGTTTTATTGAATCTCCTCCACCGTCCCCGATGGAGCCAAAAAGCCGTTTTTCTTGTAAGTTTTCGTAAAGAATCTCGCCAAGTCGCGATTAATAATAAATATGATATATAGCACTGAGCTCTAATATTTTTAATTACCCATATTCATTAGCTAACGGATGGAAAGTTAACTTTAAGATAAGTAAACACACGTTTCGCATCACGTTCACAGGGAATGCGGACGCTGAGGCGGTTTCAATAAAAAATCTTGTTTTATGACTGTCGTGACAAATTATGTGAGTTTATCATGATTCTGTCGTTGGTCTCGTTAGAAATATGAGTTTAAGTTTTTTCTCTAACCTAGTCTAATTTATGGAAATGTTAAATTATTCTCGTCATCTTGGGAACTGTGGGTTGTTAGAGGACCTTTAAGTTGCGATCTATTTATCACAAGCTTCTGGCCGCGACTTCATCTGCGTGAAGTTTCATGTTTTAACACAACCACACATTTTTATTTATGACAGACCTTTCTTGCCAACTTCAAGCCTTGGTTTCCAGAAGTATAATACATTCTCTGCGCAACAAATCTTAGTTGTGTATTAAGTACTACTTATTAAGACAGGACTTGACAGCAGATCAAATACTCGTAGTACAAGCTACTGAACATCAATCTTGTATATTTTTTTTACAATCATAACTTTAATCCTAGCAACATTTACATTGAGTAAGCTTTCAATCCCTTTCCTTATTGCCCTGAACTGTAAGGAAACAGACATACAATGCACATAGCTCCGTCAACATTTCGTTTAGGTCGCCAAACACCTACCATCGTCAGGTCAGTCAATCGCACGTTCTTGGCAACAATTTGACTTGAACAGCGCGTTTACTTCGTAACAATAAGGGCTGTTTTCGTAATACTGCCGTCCAGTTGACAGTACAGACGAGACTCGTCAGGTGTTGATATATGGCTCATTGTCTGCCAGTGGGTGCACGGCCCAACAATTGCCACTAAAAGCGACTAACAACAAAATTATGGAAACGAATGCTTGGGCTACAAAGAAATGTCAGGGAGATGATTTGTGCCGGCTGCTTCTCGACGGAAAAGGAAGATCTCATAAACTCACGCCTTCTTCCCATGGGGGTAGGCAGAAATTATAGAGCGCCACCTGCTACGCTTCTTACATACTCCTTTTGCTTCGCCTACGTTCATACATCTGGTCATACACGCACGCTGGTTGCGAGTACTACGCACCTGACCTTTCTGAAGAACATCTTCAATTAGGTCACTATATGTCTTCCTAGGGCGTCCCCCTCCCGGCGTTTCCACTTACCTCTGCTTTATAAATACCTTTTGTTAGTCGCCTTTCACTCATCCTCTCAATATGACCAAACCATCTAAGTATACATAGTGTAGTTACATTTTTGACACTACATCTTCTTTCAAACTGCACCGTTGCCTTATCACAAAAGGAATATGGTGATATTAAAACTCCTTCTGTAGGTAAACATACACCCCCTTATTACAAAACAAGGTTTATCTTCAGACCCAGGTTTAAAACATGGAGCCATTATTGAATTTAGAACTTTATTCCGACTATGGTAAAGTTCCTAAACACAAAACTGACAACTTAGTACCGAACTAAATTTTCAGTTTTGTATAAAGAACGGTATTTTAAACACTGTTACGTTCTTATTACAAAAACTGGCTCCATGGTTTAAGCCATGTCAAGTGTTTTGTAATAAGGCGGTATCTGTTTTGTCTATAGTAATGTCCAGTTGTTCCTAGCTTTAGGTACTAGTTTAAAAGTTACATAAACGGACCTTACATTTTACTACGCAAAACAGCACCCTATGTGTAACATACTTTCATTTACGATGTGATGATTTTGAAGGAAATTCCTAATCCATTGGTTCATAGGTTTGACATTGATGAATTTTTATATATACAACTAGCTTTCGCCCGCGGCTTCGCCCGCGTTGATGTCGAAAAAAAAGCAGCTTCTCTGTCAGCAGCATTCCCCCAAAACATTATACCATATCTTAGTTGGAATCAACGTAAGCGTGGTAAGCAGATAGGAGTGCAGTTTGATTTACAACTTTACGAAGGATATATATAGCATATAAATACAAACTTCGTTTTGTACATACTTGTTCAATATACCTACGTGTCCTCCTCCATTTCATGTCCAAGTCTATTTGTAAGAAATTTTGTATAGTTTATTTTGTCTACGTTTTTGTTCTTAAATAATAATTGATCTACCAACTTTTGAGTTATTCAAGGTAGGTACGCAGTTAAATTCTCCCGAAAACTATGTACCCCTTTTTCCGATTCTCGAAAACTCAATATATTATAATTAAGATTCTTTAAATACAAACCATAACTCTCCCTAAAATCCTTTGGAGGGGTAGTTTTGAAAAACGCAAAAGTTATGACAAACTTTGTTATTTAAGTAATGACTGCCTCGTTAGTCTAGTGGTCACAGGCGCGACTGCTGGGCATGAGGGGTGGGTTTGATTCCCAGGTCGGGCAAAGTGTTATTGGATTTTCCATTAGGAATTTCTTAGTAGCAGCCCGAAGTCTGGATTTATGCCCGGTTGATGGCAATAGGCTCGCCCCCTATTACATGGGACTTAAACAAAACTGTCGAAATGTGGGTGTACTAAAGATACACCTCTACCTAACCCTTTGGGTCTTTGGGGCTTGATGTTATGTAAATAAGTACTCGGGCCAAATTTCAAGTTTATATATCAAAAGAAATAAAATTCTGTTCATACGAACTATATCGCCCCTTTTTACGCACTCAAAGGGGTAAATTGTTGAAACATCGTTTTTGACGTTTCTATTATTGGATTTATAGGTTATTTATACCAATTTTCAAGTTAATCAAGCCACACAGTAGAATCCTCTCTTGTAAATTGACTATCCCTTTTCACCCCATTATTAGGGGCAGATTTAATAAAAAACCGGATAAAAGTTATTCTTTATTTTTTGTTATCAGTATAAGTTCTGAGTTTCAAGTAATCGGACCGCGCGTTAAAATTATTCCATAAAAATGTTGATATCCCCCAATCCCCCTTTTGGGGGTAGTTTAAAAAAACAAAAAATGACAAACTTTATATTTTACTTAGGTTAGTATTCGTGCCAAGTTTCAGGTTTATTAACTCAAGGAATAAGATTTTTCATACAAACAAAATCCCCCTTTTCACCCCCTTAAAGGTTGAATTTCCAAAAACCCCTGATGCCCACGTCATAATTTGGGGTTAATTAAGCCACACAGTAGAATCCTCTCTTGTAAAATTGACTACCCCTTTTCAGCCTGTTAAGGGTCATTACCGCACGGTCTCCCGTGAGACGGCGAGCCTCCTTGCCAGACTGCCGCCGTGGGATTTGGAGGCAAAAGTCCTCGCGCACATCTGGGAGTGGCGCGAGGAAGCGAAACGCAGGGTCGAGACTCCGCTGCCGCGAGAAATCACGGCACAGCGAACGGAGCTCCGGCGGGATCTCATGCTAGCATGGAGAGTGCGATTGTCGCAATCCAGCGCTGGGCACGCCACAATTGTAGCAATAAGTCCCCTCTTTGAGGAGTGGCTAGAGAGGCGCCACGGCGTCCTCACCGGACACGGTTGTTTCGGGAGGTTCCTGTTCAGGATAAAGCGGGAGGAAACGCCCGGGTGTCACCACTGTGTGGATCGCCCGGAGGACACGGTGGAGCATACGGTGGAGGTCTGCCCGGCTTGGGTGGAGCACCGCTGTGTCCTCACGAAGGCTATCAGCGGCGACAATCTCTCGCGTCCAGCCCTGGTTCAGGCTATGGTTCGGAGCGAGAGTGCATGGGAGGCCGTTACCTCCTTCTGTGAAACAGTAATGCTCGCGAAGGAGGAGGCAGAACGCGTGAGGGAGAGGCAAGGTTCGCGCCCTTGCGCCCCTAGTCGCCGCAGGAGACGCCCCGGGCGTCGGGAGTAGCAAGCCGGCTTCCGGCCACCGTAGGCGCGGGTTTGCGGACGGTGAGCGATGGGTAGCTTGCCATCCGACAAGGACCAGTCCTGGTTCGACTGCGCGTTGTGTTCCACGCGCGCCTCAAAGAGATGTCAGCACCAACTGACGGGGTCCGTTAGTGCCTGCCATGTTTGTCCGAAAGGGATATCATGGCCCTGGCACACAGGCAATGGAAGGAACACGGGTTGATGTTAGTCAGTAAAAGTCTGACACGCCCTCCCGCTCCGCCCAGAGCGGGAGAAGTTATTTGATAATTACCCACGCAAAAAAAAAGGGGTCAATTTTCGAAAAATTTATAAATTCTTTTATTTAATTTGGTTTACAGTATAAATACTGAGTTTCGAGTTAATCGGACCGCGCGTTAAAATTCTTCCATACAAACTTTGTCATCCTCAAATCCCCCAATATGGAGTAGTTTAATAAAAAACAAAAATGTCACACTTTATAATTTACTTAGGTTAGTATTCTTGCCAAGTTTCAGGTTTATTAACTCAAGGAATAAGATTTATCCCCCTTGTTCACCCCTTAAAGGTTGAATTTCGAAAAATCCCTTCTTAGCGGATGCCTATAGTTTCCAACAATAAGCCGAAATATTAGTGATTTTAACTTAAAAAGAAATTTCATTAAAAATACAATTTTATCCCCTTTTTCATCCCTTATGGGTTCAGATTCTAACAACACCGTTGCGTTAGCTTCCAACCATAAGCCTAGACAATAAATGTAGTGATTTTACTTCGAAAATTAAGGACTTTCCATACACAACATCATTCCCCTTTTTAACCCTTCGGGGGTGGAATTATCAAAAACGCTGAGACATGTGTAAATTCATTTTCAATCGTCAGCCTAAACACAAAATTTTAATATTCTAACTTTAAAACTGACGGACTTTCATATAAACTTCCATCCCCTATTTCACCCTCTTAGGGGTAGAATTTCGAAAAACCCTTTCTTAGTGGATACCTACTTTTTACAAAGAACACACCCTCCAAATTTCATGTCTCTAGGACCAGCGGTTTAGGCTGTGCGTTGATATATCAGTCAGTCAGTCAGTCAGTCAGTCAGTCAGTCAGGACTTTGAATTTTATATATATAGATGAACGTGACTGAACTGTCAAAATGAAAGTAATTGCGAGGAATTACCATTTTATTTATTTATTTGCGTAAAACATGGTATAAAAAGTTCTTACAGTACAAAATATAGAGCAGACATGTTTTGCCAAGATTAAATAAAGCATGCAAATATTTGCAATAACAATTTCCTTAGCAAAATTGTTATTATAGTACAACAATATTATTTTCGTTCTAGGAATTGTTTTATACTATAGAAGTTGTTATCAATTAACCATTCTTACAATTTATTCTTAAAAGCATATCTCGAGTTTAACATTTTCAGATTACTAGCTAATTTGTTATAAATTCGTACACACATAGATAAGCAGCTTTTATTGTACTTAGCAATTATGTGTGCTATGCAATGACCCCGCTGGAAAAACCAAACCTAAACATTACATTTTGCCGAGGAAATTCAAGCTTAAGGCAAAAGCGTCAGAGTAGCCCGTGAAATTGTTGCAAAAAACGTAAGAAAATTAGAATTTCGCGGACTGCCTTAGGACATCCCCCTTATAAAATCTCGGCAGTTCTATCTGCTACTATAAACCAATAAGGTGGCATCATATCACCATATTAAACCTTCATGGTGTCAGACAGGTAGAGTGCCAAGAATGAGCTCTATAGCGACCGGTAAGTAGCTCTCGCCACGGGCGCTGTATTGCAATAACGCTTATCCCTCTCGGGAACACAGGGGAGTAAGCAAATGGAGGAATAACGTGTGACAAACGCTACGTAAGCAACCTTCATAAAACGTGGTCTGAGTGTCTGACATCAACAGTCATTAATATGAAATACGACATCACTGCAGCACCGATCAGTGATCATCGTTGAATGACATCAACTTTGTTTTCTATTTGCACATCTTACAAATTCGATGAGCACATGGAAGATTAATGAGATGATTGATTATTATCATAAAACTATGTACTTAGAAACTGGGTGATCTCGGCAAACAGGCAGACACAACTGCCAGGTGGGCAGTTGTGTCGGCCGGACATATCTGTCTTTCGCGTAATCCATGCAGGGGATGGAAACGAGGTGGTCCCTCCATTTAGTAATTACTCCGTGGTTGTCAGATAAGAAACAGCTTCCACGGTTCTATAATCCGATATTAGAAATAAGATAGTATCGCGTACCGTGCGCCGTTGTGTGATCCCGGCCAAAAATAGACGCGTGACTTTTATTGTGGGTGTGGAAAAATACGACTAAGGATTAGCCTTTAGTGGATAAAGCAGTAGCGGGCTGTGTATTGATAATAATATGGTAGACAAACTTAATAAAATAAAAAAAATATTTATTGCCAGAAACAGGTTACAGAAAAAATTGGCTCCAGAGCTAGGTTAGAGTACCTGTTTTTCAGGAGCCAGTGATTTCTTCCATTTAAGTTACAATTAAGCAAGTTTATGCAGCAAAAGGTGATAAAACGATATTATTTAAAATTAAGTTTAATAGTAAACATTTTAATTAAGGTATTTATAAAGCAGAGGTGAGTGGAAACGCTGGAAAGGGATGCCCTAGGAGGACATAATTATAGTGACAAAATTGGTGATGTTCTTCAGAAAGATCAGGTGCGTAGTACTCGCAACCGGCGTGCGTGTATGACTAGATGTATGAACGTAGGCGAAGCAAAAAGAGTATGTAAGGAGCGTAGCAAGTGGCGTTCTATAGTTTCTGCCTACCCCCATGGGAAGATGGCGTGAGTTTATGTATGTATATGTGTATTTTCAAAAATAGAATAATCTCAATAAATCAAAAACAAAATCAACAACTGGTTTAGCATTGTCATAGTCATCGCAGAGCATCGCATCAGATCGCTTTGCCAAAGGCAATCTTGAAGGAATTTTGACCAAGACAAGGGTCCAGGAATGAATGCTCCTGCGGCAAAACGGGCTGGCGAAATCACATAATCAGCCTATATAATGCTCCTATTGCTGGGTCACAAGCCTCCTGTCTGTGAGAGGGAGTGGGCCGTAATCCACCACGCGGGCCCAGTGCGGGTTGATAGCTGACACATTTCTTAGAATTTTTGGTTCTAGGACATGCCGGTTTCCTCACGATGTTTTCCTTCACCGTTTTGAGAGAAGTGGTGATGAAATAATTTACACAAAGTAAAGCGGCTGGCTGGGTTTGAACCTATGACCTACAAACTCGTAAGACGCGGCCGTTACCACTGGGCCACCACTGTTCTCCTGTAAGTAAGAAATAAGTAATAGGAATAAGTAGTAAGAAATGACTGTGACTGGCACAGCAGCGATGTGGAGTCCATGACTATGGATCAGGGTTGTTGCGAATGTAGCGGCATCAACATCGCCACATGCGAACTACGCGTCACACTGACGTCACGCAAAATCCTGCATCGCGCAAGCAGAGTTTACCGCACAACTAGCATATACACGCTGAAATTGTAATGGTTGTTTTCCCGCAGCGTACTATACAGTACTATCGATTAATAAAAAAATAAGTATTAATAAATGGCAGATTTACAATTGTGAGCTCCAAATCGACCTAGAACCAATAGTGATACAGCGCGAACGGCCGACAGTGCGCGGGGCGGCGAACGGGGGCCTGCGAAGCGCGGTCGTTCACCCTCGCGCTACAGCTGATTACTACCTACTCCTGAGTTAACTAAATACTTACAATACTTACCTAAAAGTTATTCCAATTTTCCCTTAATTTTTTTACGTTCTGAAATAAATAAATATTTTTACCTACAACTTACTGAACACGAAACTTAAAAACAAGTTAAATAACTTTTATGGTGTATTTAAAATATTGGAATCAGCTTATTTACAATGATTGTAATTAACTACCCTACTTGTAAATGTTCGCTATTTACTAAGGTACGAGTAGGTACTTACGCTTCCCGGTAAACGCTTCTACATACCGGGGCGACTTGTCGCGCGACGCGACGCGACACAAAGGCACCGCCCGTCCCGCGACACGCGGGGCCTATGTGCCGTGTCGCGTCGCGCGACAAGTCGCGCTGGTATGTAGAAGCCTTAACGGAGTAATTGTTCGAAATGCAAGCAACTGCGTTCAGTACACAATCGAGCACGTTTTAATAGATTGTCTTTCACTTTTGTCACATCTTACGATAAACAAAGTCAAACGTGGGCAAAACTTGGGGGTTCAGAATCTCGCGAAGACGGAGCGACTCCAGGTGTTGCGGCTCCGAGTAAAGTCGCCAGGCAGCGTGGGAGTTATAATCAGCCCTAGCGTACAGTTGCACCATAGCGACGTACTCCAAATTGGAATAATGGTAATGTCGATAAATTTTTGCAAATACTCGTAACGCATTGCGCGTACGGCGGTCGAGGGACAACTGAGCAGTGCGCTGGGAGAGTCAGCGACGCGGGGCGGGGGTGCGTGGTGACGCGCTCGCTGCGTGCGGGGTAGATTATGCCGTATCACCACGCGCGACAACTTATTTTGCTCTGAAAATTTAAGCGCGCGCGACGGCGGCGGCGGCGGCGGCACGTTTGTGTGGTTCGAGACTTCGAGTAATACCTACCTACGTTATGTGTACTACTATTGTTTCTCACGCTTTCGAGTTGATGCATATTATTTAATTATTTGAAAAAAATTGATTTTGTAAGTTTCAACTCTATGAATTGATAGTACTACTGAGGGCAAATTGTTCTGCCGCGGGAAAACAACCATCAAAATTTCAGCCTGTATACAACGTCTCGACATCAACCATCGGGCAGTTGCCCACCAGACACAACACCCGTCTGGTCGGAGGATCATCCCTTTTCTATAGAGGATGAGTGAACTTTACACCCTGTTCCTCATGCCTCTAAACTGGTGACCCCGAGTATGAACGTCAGCGCAGCCTTCGTGCAACTACTTCAACGTGACGTCATCATCATCATCATTTCCTCAAGCTTTCGAGCGGCGAGTCACACAGCCAGCCAGCACCTATGGCTTCAACGGGTATCCTGACCACCAGCATGCAGCGGACGCGCATCCCTGGTCATCACCCACATCCTCATCAGCAACCTTGGCACAGCACTCTGCACTTTCGGCCGGACCACAAGCAGGGAACATTATACCTCTCCTGGTCGACGCCAGCAGTCAGCCACAACCCGGCACTGTAGGTACTACATCCGACGCACTGGAGCATAACGCAGCGCCAGCCCGACTCACTGGGAAATCACCGCAGACAGTTCTGACTCACCGAGAACTATGCGGCACCCGGTTCCGACTCACTGGGGCCCTCTACTGGCACTGGCAAGTATCGCAAGATACACGACTCAACCCACTATCGACCTCCGGTCTCCGGAGGGGACTGATGTAGCAGCATCAACATCACCACATGCGAACTACGCGTCATACTGACGTCACGCAAAATTCTGCATCGCGCAAGCAGAGTTTATCGCGCGACTAGCAGCAGAAAACAATTGATTTTGTAAATTTCAACTCTATGAATTGATAGTACTACTGAGGGCAAATTGATCTGCCGCGGGAAAACAACCATCAAAATTTCAGCCTGTATACAACATCTCGACATCAACCGTCGGGCAGTTGCCCACCAGACACAACACCCGTGTGGTCGGAGGATCCTCCTTTTTCTATAGAGGATGAGTGAACTTTACACCCTGTTCCTCATGCCTCTAAACGAATATCAGCATCAGCATCAGCATCCGCGGAACTTCAGCATCATTTTGAACATCAGCATCAGCATCGGCATTGATTGATGCTGATTATTAATGCTTTCAGTTCGAGTCGTGACATGACCGCCAAACCCCGCCCGGGTGTAATAATATGTGTGTGTTAATAGTGCCCTTTCAAAATTGACTCGAAAATTTCTGGCACCCCCGCCGGGGAGTGTTCCTAGCGAACAGTTATTCAGCAGTGCTGGGATAATTTACAAACCTTCTAGGAACAGATTTGAAGCCGAAAAAGCAGCACAGCTACTTTTTTATTAAAACCTTTGATTAAATTCCAATATTAATTAAATATATGAAAGAATCGGGTATCCGCTGGATGCGGGAAGCACAGAACTGGTCGAAGTGGCGGTGCTTGGGGGAGGCCTACGTTCAGCAGTGGACGTCTTTCGGCTGAAATGATGATGATAATGATGATATGAAAGAATTAGACGATTAGTCTAGGTACATAATTATTAATCTAGTACTAATTATTACTAAACTAGGTACTTAGTTTGATTCTATTTTCTATTAAAAGTCACAAAATTGTTGAAACAATATTTTATTTCAATACCAAGGAAAACTGTGCAACTTTTAGGAATAAATTTATAATGGTCACTACTATTTCCCTGCTTTTTTAGGAAAATAATTAAAATCAGTATCAGCATCAGCATCCGCTGCTGTGAAAAAAATAAGCATCAGCAACAAACCTGCTATGGATATGAATAATTATACAACGTGCAATAACGGGTACAAATGCTAAATTATATAGTTTGATATTGAGATAGACGCAAGATAGCACAAGTTTAAACCTTAGTGGTTTTTGGGTGCTATTTAGTATTTAATCCTGTGTTTTTTGTAAAAATGATAAATGAATAAAAAAAAATATGAATCATAGCTATTTCTACCCGCTCTCGCTCCCGCGTTCTCCTGCCGTATGTCCTCACCCTCCCACCCACCGGATCGCGTGCAACTTGTTATTACTGTGCATCCAACCGCACGTCGCCGCGGTACCGTATTATAAAGTCGCGCGATACACAACGCGCGTAATTCTATCTATCGCCAACGACTTGTCCATGGCGCCCCCTATAATCCTCCGTGATAAGATAATTAGGCGTCAGATTAGACGTAATAGGAGAAGGGAAATGTAGGTAAATTATGTGGCTATGTCGAGTTTCATTATTTAGCTTTCTGCGTAGCGTTGTGTCGTTAGGATTAAGTCATCTGAAAAGATCATCCTTAAGTATATAAGATTAAGCCTGTAGGTATTTATAAAATTCAACTTGAGTTTTTACCAGTATCTTGACTTTTTCAAAGTGATAAATCTGATCGATTTTTCATCAATGTCTTAAGACTCAAATATATGCCAGTGAGCTTGAGTGGTTAGCTTGCGTGTTCTGTATTGAGCTCACGCAACGCATCGTACGTTCAGCCAGTAATAGGACTCGCCCATCAAGGAGCGCTGTCCCCATTTTGACGCATTATTAATTTATTATACACAAAAAAAGGTATTTTAATAAAAAGCGTAGACTAAAAGATCAATGATTAAATTATCTTTAAATTGGTATCTTTAACTTTATCTTTAATACGCTTGATATATTTTGCGCCATTCTCAGTCTTTATCCGCGTTAGACATAACTTTACAAATTAATTTCACTATGTAATATAAACATAATCTAAAATATTCACATATTAAATTATTGAGAAAATGCTCTAATTTAACATATATTTTTTTTCTAATCATTAACACTACTCGTTTAAACGTGATCTTCAGTATAAAATCATTAAAAGTCGGTTATCGTCGCCTTAAATTCCCGACGCTTTACAAAGGTCCAAAAGTATCTTATCATCAAAATTAAATTCCTTGTAATTAAAGCGCTATAAGCTGAAACAACATTCAAATATGGATACTTTTTATGTTTTTCATACATAATTACGTACCCAATAGTATTCGCCGGACACACCATTTGCTAATTATGGTTTATACGACCTTAAAACATAATAGGTTCTCGTAGTAAACGGCTTCAAACAGAGTCGAGACCGTGTAGGTGTTTCTAAGAACGATGAAAAACTTCCCGGAACACCATATGCGACGATTTCCTTAACAATTTCTTGAAACTGCTTCCAATTTCATCTATCTGTCATCGTAGACACGGTCAAATAAAAATTAACTTTTTTTTTTTTGTTATAGTTTATGTACACATATACAGACAAGAAGAAAGGAACAGAAAAATACGTACAAAGATGATGCTTATTTCTAAAGAAATCTCTTCCAGCATACCTGCGATAGGAAAGTAGACAAAGAGATGTATACAACGTGTGTAAGAGTAGAAGAGACAACAAAATACATAAAATTAAAATAAAACCATACTAATAATTATTACTACTATAATTATTTATTTAAATTAGTGATGAAAATCACTAATTTAAATAAATAAACATACAATAAGAGAAACCACTATTATGCGAATAGCACAATTTACTTCTTATCGACTAATAAAAAAACTGGCCAAGTGCATGTCGGACCACGCACAATGAAGGGTTCCGTAGTTGGGACGAATTTATTCCAAAACTAAACTAAAAAACTAAATTTATGCCACGGTCAATTTCCCAACTACAAAATAAATGTAAGTTTGTAATCGCAAAAAATCTTTGTTTATGTGATAAAACAACAAATTAACAACTTTCGGATTTTTTCCTTTACTTGTGCTGTGAGACCTTGCTACTTGCCAAATTTCATGATTCTAGGTCAACGGGAAGTACCCTGTTAGGTTTTGATTTATTTGCGAGTATCAAAATATCAGTATTAGCTATTTTAATAGGAATACGTGAATCCATAGAAATAGGTTTAATAATAAATACATTTTTATTTCTCAAAAAACTTAGTAATAGTTCACAGAAAATTGTTTATTATTTTTTTTTTTTTTTTTTTTTCCTTTGGCTTCGCACGGTTTGTGCATTTAGCCAATGTCAAGTTTTAGTTCTTGTATAATATTGATGAAATGAATTATAAATGCATGATGATGATATCCCCGCCCACTCCCCTTGAGTTTCAGTAAAGATGTGGCACTTTACTGAGTCCTCACGCGGACTTCTTGAGAGAACTTGAAGCGAAGTTGCACTGTTTTGTTTCATTTGCCTACACTAATGCACGTTCACAAACACTTAATGGTTAATAATCCACCATTATTACACATTAATATTCGGCTAAACACTAATTTTGGAAAATTAAACAAACTGCTGAACATGACGCTTCACTTTCCCGCCAAGAAGTCCCTTGTTTATTATTAATATGTCGCATTAATCCCCATATTTTTTTATTGCGTTGACTCAGAAGCTTGATTTTTTAGAGCTCCAAGAACCGTAGACTTACGTATTAGATATTAATTTCAACTAGATACCTTTATGCGTTCATGAGAAAAGGGTCTTCACAGACTGACAGACAGACGGACAATGAAGTGATCCTATAAGGGTTCCGTTTTTTCCTCTTGAGGTACGGAACCCTAAAAATCAGTGCAATAAAATAATACAAGAGCAGTGGTGGCCCAGTGGTAACGGCCTTGAATTACGAGTCGTGGGTTCGGCACAGGAAGGTGCTTTACTTTGTGTAAATGAATTCATCACCACTGCTCTCAAAACGGTGAAGGGAAACAGCGTGAGAACCGGCATGTCCAGAACAAATCATTCGAAGACATGTGACATCCACCAACCCGCACTGGGCTCGCGTGGTGGATTACGGCCCATTCCCTCTCACAGAGACGAGGCATGTGTCCCAGCAGTGGGAACATTATAGGCTGATTATGTATAATATGTTATGAATTACCCGACTGCGTAAAAAGTGAACTTAAAAAGATTATATAAACTGCTTAAAAACAATTTCATGCAGTCGGAGGCAATAGGCCGTTTTTGTTAGAAGATGCCTCCACCATTTTAATATAGGTACCAGTGACACTCTCGCAATAAAGACGAATCTAACGACATATCATTCATCAAAATCGGTTCAGCCGTTTAGTAGTTACAAGGGAATATAGAGACGGACATACATACATACAGATCAAACACATAGGTAACCCTCCTTTTTTGGCTTCGCCGCAGTCGGGTAAAAACATACAGTTTCGTGCATAGTGATAAATCAAGCAAGTCGGTACCGAGACGTACAAAATTACGGCAATTTGCTCCCAAGTTAACTACAAAACTACTTAAAACATAATCAGGGAGACAAGGACTAAAATAAACAAAAGGAATCGTATAAATTCAGTTATATCCCCCCTCAATTGTTAACTATACGTAATTATATAGGCTCGGCAGCGGGAGTGAAGTTTCTCGAATTTGTACGGTGAGTCCACACTAGAGCATTTACATGTAATGTAACGGTCCTACGAATGCTCGAAGAAATGTGTGACTCAAGTTATAGCACAGTAGGCCGTGCTCGCCCCGCTGGTCAACCAGAGGATGTTGTCTGTTTAAATGGACTTTCCTGTGGATGCCTCAATAAATTGAGGCCTCCAGTCAGGGGATACTTCCGTAACGCTCTCGTCATACATTCACCAGCTTAATCCCCAAGTCAAGCGTGCATAAAGAAGTTTTACTTTAAAAATCCTTTTTGTTTTTGCTTGATGAAATATTACTCGAATCAAATCAGGGTTGATGTTCTGTTACAGGTAAATGCACATATGTGTCCTCACCTGTAGTTAGCCCAACGACATTCATCTCACTCTGTCATTTGTCTATAATAAAAGTTGATAATAAAATATAAGGCGAACATGTCGCCGGCCAATTAAACTTATTATTATGATATGATAACATACGGCTTAATAATTGTGCATGCAGTTTTATTTATAAGTTTCAATTTGATGCAGCTTATTCCCACATTTTATTTTGAAACATTATAAGACGCAGTTCTGTAATAAATTGTTTGGATAATAGTTAATTGGTTTTTAATTTAACTACTTGGGTACGTACATACATCCATCAGTAAGTACATATGGGTATTGGATTATGCTCAAGCAATTAACCGAATACGGCCCGATATTCTACTCGTATGAGGTTAATTGATGAAGCTGAAAAATGAATATAATACCCGTAAAGTTTACCTACTTTCCTTATCCTCAAACAAATCTAGTTTGTAATTGAAACCCACGATTAAAGTAGAAATATTGTTATTTAGTCTACATCATCATTTCAGCCGCAAGACGTCCACTGCTGGACATAGGCGTCCCCCAAAGAGGGTTGCCAAAATCGCCATGCTTGAGAGGCGGGTTGGCGGTCGCAGTATGGTGTTAAAATGCATAGAAAACGCTGCTGCCCATTCTCTAGTAGGTAAGTCCCTTAGTCGCCTTTTACGACACCCACGGGTAGAAATAGAGAAGTGCTATTCTTAACGTCCGGCACCACACAGACAATTAGAAGCTACACAGAGAATTTAGCCTACAACAAGGGAGAAATGGAAGGATCAGGACAATAAGGATCACTTGATCTGTTTTAATCTAAAAAAAGAGGGTGTGTGTTTATAAGCACACGATAGAATTGAAAACTTACGAATAGAGCCGACTAAGCGAGTAAACGCGATTCAGCGCCGAGTATATGCGATTCAACGTTACCGACCGACTGGAGCCGGGTATACGTGATTCAGCGTCACAGACCGACTGGAGCCGAGTATACGCGATTCAGCGTCACTGACCGACTGGAGCCGAGTATACGCGATTCAGCGTCACCGACCCACTGGAGCCGAGTATACCAGATTCTGCGTCACCGACCGACTGGACCCGAGTTTACCCGATTCTACGTCACCGACCCGAGCGCGACAGTGCAGTTTTGTTCACTGTTCATTAAGAGCGCAAAGTTCACCTGAATAAGTGTTCACTTCTAAATGTGCTTTAATAATAATGAAAATAATCTTCTTTATTACATACCTACGGAAGTGGTTACAATTTGTGTGAAGTCCCTGACACTTGTGCTAGGTGGTTAACCTGTGACAAGAGCCCTCTCCCGGAGGAAATACTATTGAATACTTATGCAATAAGATTAACAAAGAAGAAATAAAAAAAAATACTATAAGTAGTATAAGCACGTTCCACGTTCAAAGTATAAAAGGGTTAATCCCAAAGTACTCCATTCATTTGTTCTAAAAAGATAAGAATCTCATACATTAGGTAATTCCCGAGTTACTCCAAGAAATTATTATTATTTAAAAATACTTATTATTTTGTTCCCATTCTGCTCCATAGGTAGGAATCTGGAATTATTCTCAAAGTACTCCACCGATTATTCGTTATCTTAAAAGAAAGATTAAAGTTAAGTATTTTGTTATAACGTCTTAAATTAGCTTTTTGATTAAAATGGAGTCGAGTACTTTGAGAATATTTTAATATTTTCATGGAGTAGAACGAAACCTTATTAAAAATATTATATTTTTCAGGGAGTAGTTTCGGAACTCTTCTTGGAGTACTTTGGGAATAAACCGTATAAAATACTATGAACGTGGAACGTGTGTAGTCCTTCCCTACGCGACTGTATTCTAACAAAGTAACAACATACAACATTGTTACAGTCGCCTTTCAGCAGCAATAAACACTGATAATCTTCGTAAAGCAAATAAGTATTTAAATTGGTTTATTAAATCAAATACGCTGTCGGCTATAATTCGATGCTAATCGTAGGGTGTTAATATCGTTTTTAACGTTCAGATTATAGTTTTATAACCGCTATTTGAATAAGGGCCCGGTGGAGGCTTACAAAGTTATCGCAATTGCAATGTGGCTGTTTTCCTTCCATTGATAAGATAGTCGTGTCCTAATGGTTGCAGGGACAGTACTTAAGATAGCGGATTTTAAATAACGATTTACCGGAAGAAAGTACTTATTGTTTCTCTTTTTAAGCAGGTGTAAATGGTGATGGGTTGTCTGTGTGCACGTAAAGAATAGCACTCCCCTATTTCTTCCCGTGGGTGTCGTAAAAGGCGACTAAGGGACTTACTAGAGAATGGGCAGCAGCGTTCTCTATGCATTTTAACACCATACTGCGATCGCCAACCCGCCTGCCAAGCGTGGCGATTATGGCAAACCCCTTCCCTCTCGGCTTAAATGATGATGATGATGATGATGATGACCCTAGTCATAGAAATGCAATAAATGAATAGGTACCGTAGACCATTAATGAGGAAAAAAAATATTCTTCCATTCTTTATATCATAGGGAATCTATGAGACTGCGTATCTAGAGATAGGTGAATTATTAATAGTAATAAACCGTGAGGGGAATTCAAACGACTAGGTACTTGTGTAAAAAAAAAATACAAGAACACAACTCAAAAAAATAGTTAACTGCTACAATCAATTAATCAATTAAAGTCTACGAGTCAATTAACACACAACAGTTTGAAATTAGTAACGTTTAATTTATTTTCGCCGATAGTATTTTTTTTTCTTTCTACGCACAATCGGGCTGAACCTAATAATTAATGAATTAACAATGCCTCGAGGTTTTAAAACAGGAAAGTTTTTGCAACTTTTTCTTGGAACAGTAGAATATCCTTTCATTATGGTTTTTTGTTAACTGATTTGGTTTTGTTCTTAACCCAAGCGAACTACAAGGCAAGGTTGAATAATTAATAATTGAATGATTGATAGACTGATCCAAAACGTCTAATAGAATAGAATAGAATACTCTTTATTATGTACACCATCAAAGTTACAGATATAAATAACGAATATGATGATATAGATTCTATATGAATGATGATGATGATGAATGTCTAACGATATGTTTTCTAGTTTCATCTACGTATATATATGGAAAAGAACATAAACATGCTTACCTACATTTCAATTTATTAAAACTATTAGTTACTCCCCGCAACTCCGTTCGCGTGAAATATCTCGATTTACCATAAATTATGTATGACACTCAAGGATAATGAAGCTTGCCATTAGTGAAATCATTTTCAAAATCGGATCAGTAGTTCCGAAGATGGCCGCCTTCTTACAACATTTAAATTTTGTATTAAAAGAAAACAACTGACTCCCAAAACAAACAATTACAAAGTGAAAATTACTTTTCTCAATCATGCTTGGAAATTCGAGCATTATTTTGACAACCTTCTTCCGAGATAAATCGAAAATGCTGTACTGGTCAAATACATTGATGCGAGCAGGCGGCCAGCAATGTTAGTATGGTAATTCATAACGTGTTTAGCGGCCGAATAAATTACTATGAAAACTCATAATATCTGTCGTGTAATTCAAAAATGGAACGAACTTTTTACTTCCATATATGGCAACCAAAAAGGTAACATAACAAAGGTTTTGCCTAAATTTCGAACTGGTTTGCAAATAAAGCTGTTTATAGTAAAAAAGAAACAAATGAACATATTGGCGCGTGAAAAATGATCGTTGGTCGTCATTGAATCTGGAATTTAATTTACGTAGTTTGAATTTCCGCGCATTATTTGAGAAAAGCATTATACTGTGCTGCGCTGTGTGTGTGTGTTGTTGCCTTGGCCGCAACCAGGCATTGATGGACTCACGTATGAGTGCCTCGGCCCACATTTTCACGTTCGTCCATCAATGCCCCTTTTGCAGGCCGCTGCACTAATGTACTATTAATTAACAACATTAACATCATCAAGATACACAAAGTGGTTTAAATACGTATTATCGAAGCTAACTCAAAAACTACCCAAGCTTCCTCTACCAAATGAAAAACAATTTTCTAAATCGGTTCTGACGAAAAACTCAACATACATAAAAAAATACATACTGATAATATAAACTCCTCCTTTTATGAAGTCGGTTAAAAAAAGAGACATTCTCCAAGTAACGCGATTTAAAACAATCTCAAACATTCTTAAGCTTATTATAACATACAATAAAGGTAGATACAGATAGATGTACACGGTTGCGAGACGGAAATACGCTTAACGGACGCAATTAAGATTAGAAGTGCAGGAAATAACTGCGCTAATACGTCGAGTGGACATAAAAATGTGCTTACACTGATGTTGGAGTCGCTGCTTTATGCTCAGACATAAATTTATTTAAAAAAATATTCAAAATAGAAAAGTATAAAAATACTTAATAAAAAAAATTATAGTATCATTTTTTTTATTTTTTATTTGATGGTAATACAATAAGAATTATAAGGGCAAGAGAAAAGTAACGAGAATTGATCAACTTTTATTTTTATTAGAGATTGTAACATAGAAAACCACATTTTTGAATAGAACTTTCCAAGCAATAAGAAGTGCTTTATTTTTATCTTTTAATACCTCTATATCTACGAATGAATACCGATGCTATCTGGTTTCTTATTTCCTTCCATTGATTTACAATTTACGCCGAAGATACGCAATTAATAGTGTCGTATCTTTTCTTATTTCCTTATCTCAATCTTATTAAGACAACATAGCTAGATAACAGGTATTAAAAGAAATCTGAACGGTTTTATTTTAATTCTCAAACACTTACATAATGTAATATAATGGACTGTCTGAAAAATAAATGAAATTAATGAAAAAAAAAAACCTTTTAACAATAATTGTGTATATCTACGTTGAATTGACTCAGGAAATCGGTTGTCAAACCCAAACTTAAAGTATTTCAACACACTTTTGAATCAAATGAGTCGGTCAGTCAGAAAAATGCCAACTCGTTCCAAAGCATAGTAGGTTCCTATGGAGAAGAACTGGCTAGAAACTCAATGGACACTCTTTTAAACTCTCTGTTTGTCATTGTATGGACATGTGGTACGGAAGAATAAAAGACCTGTCGTAAGACTTGTGGTGTGGACATCATGACGAGCGGTCATTGACCCCAAAAAAATCAACAAATCTTTTTATTTTGTCATGCTTGGATATCGATGCCCGTCACGTATGCGGAGTTTTGCTAGCTAATTTAATTGTACCCTGTGTATCTCCTAACACGCGCATCTAAGTTTGTTTCTCTTTAGGGTGTCCGCCCCGAGTACGAGCGATTTTTTCGCCGATTTTCTTGGCGATTCTGGTCAGAAAGAAATACATTCACACAAAAATCGCCGTCTAAATCGCTCGTGGGCGAGCACCCTTAAGCAGTCGTTTTCTGTACTCGTGATGACAATAACACTGATAAGTGGTTTATTTTCTATAGCCCAGATAAGCGCGGTTCGATTCAAGTACTTACAAGAAAGATAACGATCGAATGCACTATGAAAGCTATAGCGAAAGCTCTTTTCTGAGTATCTAACGAAAATATTTCTTTAAGATTATTTGAAGGAAACCGAAATAATGCGGTACTTAAGGTTTTTTTTTTCTACTTTGAGGCATTCTGGGTAAATTTACGGAGGTGTAATATAGGGCTTATTAAGGGTCGGGTAATCGCCATTGACCTTGGCCATACAAATGCGGGTCGCGCTCATGTTGTCTGATGCGTCTCATGTACAAACCGTTCGGTTTCATAGGGAATATTTATTTTTAGTACTTAACGAAAATATGAATATTTGAAAAAAATCACAGATATAATTATATATAATAAAATAGTCTGTTTGTACAAAAAAAAAAAACAAAATAATAGATTATGTAGTATGAAAGTAATATTGTTTTTTATGCTTTGGGTAGATATTACTTCCTGAATTTATTTCATAAAGTATTTTATTACAATACCTAAATATTCACATAAAGAATTGATGTTATGTGTTCTAGTTTGAGATACATTTTTTGAACAACTTATTTGCATTATGTGAAGGCGTAATAACAGATTTTAAGTCACTAAAATCATATATCTGCGCCTTAAATAGCTTAGCATGGTCTTCGTGGATATCAAATAAAAATAATTTCGAAAAGTAATAAGTGCCATTTGGTTTAAACTTATCGTTCTTGTTTCAGTTTCATAGACTGGATGTGAGCGGTGTAAAGGACGTAAGTAATGTACACAATTCCGATCTCCTAGACGAGAAAAAAAAAAAAAATTTAAATTTAAATTAAATTATAAAAAAACAAGGGTTTTACTGATTTGAAAGAAAACGAAAATGGGTAAACTGTAAAGATTCTTTCAAAATCTTCCTATCCACCATTATTTTCCCACATAGGTCAGGATGTATTACGAGCTAATTTGTAAATAATAAAACCGATATTAGAGACGCGCCGCACCGCTGCGCCGGCACACGCCCACGTTATCCGTCACATCTACCTTAACAGCATTTGAATTACATTAATTTGTAGCAAGCCTTACATGTGTAACTTACCGCGTCATTGGTATGCCGCAAGTAACAAGCCAAAACGTACTTTGAATGTTAGAAACCGAAGTAGAAGGAATTCAGTACTGCTTCAATTTAAATAGAGAGGGAGAAAGAATTGACATAACATAGAATTTGCTAGTTTATCACCAAAAGTGTGCAGAAGGAAACTAACTGGACATGACTAGGTAGGGAATGCAATCTCGAGTCGAAATTGGCAACTCGAGATCTCACATCTGGTGTCGAGATTGGCAATTCGAGATCTCGTCCGGCAATCAGCCGAGATCTCGACCGAGATTTTTTTCCCAAGGGATTGAATCTCTATTCCCTAGACATGACAAAGTAATCAGCTTTCTTAATTTTTAGGTTTTATTATCGTATTTACGGTCATGCAAAGATCCGTAAATAAAGAAGGTCCAGATTTACTGTTGTTGTTCAGTCTTTGGCAAGTATTGGGTATACATATGGCTTCAGGTACATAGAACGTTGAACGGTTGAACTCAGCTTGAGCCTTGATGCGACTGCCATCAAAGATCACGGATAATCACACCGCCCCGCTACCGCTCATAACTCGCACCTCTCCCAGATACTAGCAAGTCACGCACAACTATACACGTTCACACGTCGCGGTACGTACGAACTACTCCGAACAACAACGATTGGGAACGTACAATCGAACCGATGACGAAATGGGATTAAAGGCCGGCCTTAGATGGGGACGTAATGTTGGGCCAATGGACTTCCGAGAAGAGAGAGGAAATTCAGATGTAATTTGAAAATGGTTTTTTTGTGTTGATTGACTATGGAGCAGGTTTTTTTAAGAACGCCGTGCCCTCATCTCAGGAGTATGCCGTGGTCGTGGTCGGCAGCGAGGAGTCCTGGGACGCGGTGGTATCCTTCTACGAAACAGTGATGTCGCAGAAAGAGGCTGCGGGCAAATAGTTATCTAGGGGTGCAGTAAAAGCCTCCATGAGGGTTTACACCCCAGGTCAGTCTGCCCCACAACGAGCTTTGCTGTTTCGCTCTAGCATTGGCTATTCTCATGGAGGTAGTGCCAATACGAGAGAAAATATGTTGAAGTTTAGGCATCAAACACATCTGCGACATACCTGCTAAATCAAGTGCTCAGCAAATCGACTAACCAACGGTAAAATCGTGCAAACCAGTGATAGTCAGGTTCCTACTTATAAACGGACAAGCCTCAGTGGGAAAACAAAATAATCTTAAAGATAACTCAATTTGTCGCTTTGCCATACAAACAAGTTTCCCTTAGCGGTCTTCAACAACATGCAAGGGGTAAACAACTGATTATAATCTATGTTAACTTCATTCGCACAGCTTATGGAAATAATAAAATATTGTACAACTACAAACTAGTTAAAATATGCAAGACATACCTCGGAAAAATCCCTCTGCGACATTTTGATGCGCCTACGGTCTCCTTAATCGTATCTGGGAACAGAAACATCGATGTTAAGGAGAAAGCCATTTCATAATAAGTTTGTTTTATTTGAATGAATGAATGAAATGCACCATCACCAGCATGGTTAATCCGTCTCGATTACTCGAATGAACCCAAATATTCACACTAGCCCCTGGAGCCTCGTGTTTCATGGGACTACAGAGAACATATACCACATATCAAAGAGTAGACCCCCGTGGGATAATGGTAGGGAAGCCGTGCTCTTGGGATACTTACTAGATTTAGTCATAATTGGCTTCCACACAATAGGCATAACGGACAGGCCTCTGTGCAGGGCTTGCATGGAGGCTGAATAAACCGTTGCGCACGTGCTCCTTGAATGCACAGGTGTTACCCAGCTCAGAACAGAAACCCTCGAGTCACCCAGATCCTTCACAGATATCTTAAGCAGACCAGGAGACCTAATCAGCTTCTGGAGGGAGGTGGGCTGGTTGGAATAACCAATGATGGCCGCCATGGCCTACGCAAAATGGTCCAGATGAAGGACTAAGTGCAGAAACCAAACCCACTAACATAGTCATAATTGGTTAATCAGGGGGCAGAATCAAGAAACTTACTTGATTTATTACTGACAAATGCGTGCACTTACTGGACAGGTCCAATCTGTGTGGGTATTTCCTAACATGACCATTTCATTTGCATGGTCCTCACATGATCTATTATTATTGATTCAAAAGTACGCTTAAATTTTTCTCACTCAACTCAGTTTTAGCCGTGCACGAAAATCATCGACCACATAATGTGGGTATTTCCTAACATGACCATTTCATTTGCATGGTCCTCACATGATCTATTATTATTTATTCAAAAGTACGCTTAAATTTTTCTCACTCAACTCAGTTTTAGCCGTGCACGAAAATCATCGACCACATAATGTAGAGAATTTAAACAAACTTAAGTTCTTAATTAAAATGAAACAACAACAAAAATAACAACAAGGGTATTTAATGAAATATTTATCTATGTATTACTTATAAAAATGAGCTAACACCGGTAACCGATCAGACCGTCCTTAAAACTAAAACTAAAAGTGGTGGTTATAGTATCTACATACTACAGACACTACATCATATACTTACACTTTGCATTCATTAATATTATGTATGTTTGCTGTCTTCAGTGATGTAAGATCAGGAATACATCTGAGGAGAGCAGAGCCACCCCCGGGAACAATTCCTTCTTCAACAGCCGCTCTGGTTGCATTCAAAGCATCATTGACACGATCCTTCTTTTCATTGACTTCAACTTCACTAGAGCCACCAACATGTAAGACGGCAACTCCGGAAGCTAGTCGGGCAAGACGTTCCTGTAATTTCTCCTTTTCATATTCAGAGGTAGTCTCCTGGATTTGATCACGGATCTGTTCAGCTCTTCTGTCAATGTCTGACTTCTTACCCTTTCCTTTGACTTCTTACCCTTTCCTTTTATTAACTCTTCTATTGGTTTTGCAATATTATTTTGCGAATCGTTCTAAAACGATTAATTTTCGACGATCGATAACGATTGATGTTCGAAAAGGCCAGACATATTCGTACCAAAAAACCTCTTTGATGAATTCTGAGAGCGTTTCAATTATTATTATAAATGTAAGTTAGGATACAAATATTATATAGTAAACAATTATAATTATCTATAAAATACAGTATTTGAGCCAAACATATTGATAAAAATAATTTAAATTATATAAATCAAAAGTAACCTTCATGGACTAAGCCAGTAAGAAAACTATGAGAGAAAATTAGAAGAAAAAATAATGACAGCTTGACAGCCTGACGTAAGTGTCATAACATTGAAAAATATGAAAGAGGACTTCTTGGCGGGAAAGTGAAGCGTCATGTTCAGCAGTTTGTTTTATTATCCAAAATTTGTATTTAGCCGAATACTAATGTGTAATAATGGTGGATTATTAACCATTAAGTGTTTGTGAACGTGCATTAGTGTAGGCAAATGAAACAAAACAGTGCAACTTCGCTTCAAGTTCTCTCAAGAAGTCCGCGTGAGGACTCAGTAAAGTGCCACATCTTTACTGAAACTCAAGGGGAGTGGGCGGGGATATCATCATCATGCATTTATAATTCATTTCATCAATATTAGACAAGAACTAAAAGTTGACATTGGCTAAATGCACAAACCGTGCGAAGCAAGAAGGAAAAGAAAAAAAAAAAAAATATGAAAATTAAAGAAAATTTATCGTTTTAGAACGATTCGCAAAATAATATTGCAAAACCAATAGAAGAGTATAATACATAATATTAATGAATGCAAAGTGTAAGTATATGATGTAGTGTCTGTAGTATGTAGATACTATATGGTATCTTAGATTGATACAGGTTGTTCCTTAAAGTACAATAAATTTTTAGTAATTAATTTTCCTCTATTTATTTTTGTTTGTTTAGTATGTTAAAATCTGACCAAGATTATATCTGGACTTTAAAAGAGACTGTGACCTCGGAGTTTGTTTTAGCCTTTCTTCTTAGACTAGTCGGGCAGAACACTCCGACCTCATCTAGTTTTTAAAATAGGATTCGACGTGTAAAAGTGTCGGTTCAAACCGACTTACAGAAATAAAATCGTTAACCAAAGGGAGTTGGAGATTCGCCTAAAGTGACCAATATTTTAGTTTGTGTGCACAGGTCTAGTACAGTCAGTAATCTGTATTCTCTGGCCCCTCTTACAAAGCAGAAGAGGGGAAAAGGGGTCGGGATATGCAAAGCACTGACTGTACCATAAATAAAGCTCTACATCTCCCAAAGCCATTGTACACTCATCTAACGACAAGTTCGGCCTTTCACACAACAAATACATGCGCGCAATTATGCAATGCAGTTACTCGTAAATGATGCAATGCGATGTGAAATCATATGCTGCACCCAGCCTAGGGTTCTCACACGGAAAAAGTCAAGATGCATATATGTGTAGTATTTCTAAAAGCCTGCTCCCACGACACCAATAAGCCAATGTACACCAATGAGGCGGTAAAGCTTATGACAATAAATAAACGCTCGTTCATATTTCAGATATTCAATTTCCCTTAGCCGACTTGCTAGTTGTGTGGAGTGCGGCATGGCAGGAGCCTGATGTATGTCATGTTTTCTTTCGATAAGTAATTTTCAAAGGATATGTAATTTAAAAAAAATACTTTTTATTACGAACATTTCTATTCAACGAACTATTTAACAAGTTACTCAATATAATATTATGTATAGGCTCTAAACATCTTGAAGACAACCTTTAGGGTCCGAGCTCGATGAGAGTCAAATTAGAAACTAGGCGACACTCCAAACGTCATGTATCCCTCCCGTTCCGTTAAAAAACACCCGTACCCTTTAGAACAATTGTCAAATGAGATACTTTTAAACTTCATGACTACACTGATACAAAACACATTTGAATCAAATGACATACTTTCACACACCAAATATTTAGCATTTAAAATCCACTACAGAATCTCAATAATATTTGAAAATCATGACATAATTAAAAGATGGGTGCTGATAGTTTTTTCGGGTTTGGGAGGCTGTATATATCAAGTTAACGCAACAATTTTTGTATTGTATTTTGGCGTGTGTTGTGCCAGCGAACATAAGGCAAATAATTTAATTTATTGTTTTATGTTGCGTAATGTAAATTATTTTACATGCTATTGTATAGAATCAAGTTTTTCTAACTGAACAGACAGCTGTGCTGCTGGGGAGTTTGTTGCGCCACTTCTTCTTCCCAGCTGAAGCACTAAGAAGTGGTGAAGGGCGGGCGTTTTTAGGGAACTGTCTTATGTAATTTGACGTTCGAAAAGTGCTGATTCTCAGCCTAGTTTAAATATATGACTTTTGATTTTGATACAGGAGAATTTCACATACGGGGATGGACCGATGTTTTAATACCAACAATTATTTTTAATCTGTTTTCATGAACTTTTTTCTCAGTCTACATAAATGACGTTCGTTATAATTAAAATAAAGCTTACTATACCCGTTAATAGCTAAGGGAATCTAATGGCTTTAATTATTTAATTACTCCAGTAAAAGGTGAAAACCGGGAATAAAATCCGCGATTTCTTATAAAGTAAGCGGTAAATTATAGCGTAGCGTTGACTTTGATGTGCACTTTTGAAAGTCACCATTTCATAGTCACACATTACTTTGAAAATTACACCCTAACACGTGTAGTTAAGGTTTTAATTTGCATAAAAGTTAATAAGCGGTGATCGTGGCAAGGCAATAATACGTTCGATGATCGTTTCCGGTAGCGGTTGTCAGACTGGCCATAGAGACATTAAGAAATAAAGAGAGGTAGCTTTAATGTCGTTTCTATAGGTAATATAATGGTGTGTGTAAAATATTATAGACTAAAATCAGGTTTTAATTCAGGTTCCATCCGTATAAGTATAATGTACCATGGAATATTAGCAGATCACTATCATGTTATAATCACCAGTTCAAAGCAGACACATTATTACAATAAGTTACGCAGGTATTGCAGTAAATTAATATTAAACTTCCAGAAGAGAGGAGGCTTCTGCTCATCCTCTAAATATAATCTCTGGTTTACCATTAAGGCGCTAGTTAGAGGCAAATGATCAAAGAGGCTTGTCTTAAACAAAAAAATTGCAAAATCTATATAGTTTGTGGCAGCGGAAAAAATATATGTTATTCTTGAACATATTTCTCAGAACTTGGTTGTTACCAAAACAAGTTTAGAAAAAAAAAATCTCGATAAAAATTAACGGTAAAATAACCCTTTACTTTGAGTTCCAATACTCTCAATCTTTTTTATTCAGTCTGACAATGACCGAGGTTTAGCTGTTGTCAGCGTCTTAACGAAACCCACGAATCGAGAGACCGACGTTTTTTAAACGGAACCACACGGTATTTGGTAACCAGTATATATAATTAAAAAAGAAGATACTAAGTGCCTTATGACCTAGAGTGGAATTTTAAAAACTTAAACGTATACGCGATTCAGCGTCACCGATCGACTGGGGTCGAATAAACCCGATTCAGCGTCACCGACCGACTGGAGCCGAGTATACCCGATCCAGCGTCACCGACCAACTGGAGCCGAGTATACTCGATTCAGCATCACCAACCAACTGGAGCCAAGTATACCCGATTCAGCGTCACCGACCGACTGAAGCCCAGTATACTCGATTAAGCGTCACCGACCGACTGGAGCCGAGTATACCCGATTTAGTGGTACCGACCGACTGGAGCCGAGTATACCTGATTTAGCGCCACCGACCGACTGGAGCCGAGTATACCCGACTCAGCGTTACCGACCGACTGGAGCCGAGTATACTTGATTCAGCGTCACAGACCCGAGTGTGACGGTTCAGCTTCATTCGCTGGTTTTTTTTTTTTAAGTTTCCACTTCAAAAAGCGATTACCTACCTACCTAGACCTAAAAAATCGACTAATAGTAAAGACTTTTGCTAAATTAGCAACCGACTTGACTAAAGAGAGTTGAGGCCTAATATTCACTATTGCACAAGAACCATACATTTGCAGGGACCATTTTGGTTACCCATTGAAAGGGTTTTCGATAGGGTTTTTCTAAGCAGATAATCAAAAACCCATACTATATGGGTAACCTTTTTGAACTTAAGCCGTTCAAAAGGGTTACCCATATCGTATGGATTTATAAGCCATTCAAATTTGGTTGAGTTTTGATTGGGTTTTTCTAAGCAGTTAATCAAAAGCCCATACGGTGTGGCGGTGTGGCTGGTGGTGTTGTAAGTAGCCAAGCTAATATGAACTCTATTTTACATGCAATAATAATCATTGATGTTTTTTAAAAACAAATTAAAAAAAAAGAAATTCAAATATCTCGAAAACGGTGCGTCCTAGGCAAAAATTTACAGAAATTTAACTCCCCCCTGTGCCACCTCCGTGCAAGCACAATGCTAACATGAATTTAAGTTAAATTAAAAAAAAAACAGGATACAATTCTCTCTTTTTTTTTTTCGCTGAACCCATTGAAAGGGTTTTTGATAGGGTTTTTCTAAGCAGTTAATCAAAAACCCATATGATATGTGTAACCCATTCAAGGAGATACATCATGATAAAGGTAACCTCATAAACAGCTTAACTCTTAACCGGAGTTGTACGTTCCCTGCTAACAAACCCTAAAAAGCGATGGGAACCGGTTCCAAATTGCTTTTGAAATCGAAAGTAGTTCGAAGTTTCGAAGATATTCTTTTAAGGGTTCCGTACCTAAAGGGTGCCAACTAGTCCCTATTTATTACAGGGCTGCGGCGCTGTTCATCCGTCCGACTCAGTGCAGTATCTTTTGAACCGTAATAGATAAACGCTTGAAAATTTCACAGTGTGTACTATCGCGGACACTGGCGCCTGACCACTTTCGACCTTACTATTTTATTTTATTTATTATGGGACAATAAACAGCTACAATATAAAATGTTTACAAATAACAATAATATAGGCTCACAAGTAGTATTAACAATATTGCAGCCCACTACATTATCCGCATGTTAACAAAATTAAGATTAGGCAAGAAGTGCCACTAGAGCAGCATTACTCAGATAAATTATTATATAAAAAAAAATGTAAAAGAAATAGATTATTAAGATACAATACAATTAATAAGTGTACAATATAAAAAAAAAAAAAAAAAATTGGATTAAATAAAAAATAAAATTGGTATTGTTCCATATTATCACAAAGATATAAGATTATAAAAAAAGAGGAATTGACAATACAATTCCTTAGTAAAACTATTAGGAGCATAAGGTTGAAAAGTGGTCAGGCGGCAGTGTCCGCGATAGTACCTACTAAGTATACTATGTATTATTTATCATCATCATCATTTCAGCCGAAAGACGTCCACTGCTGGACATAGGCCTTCCCCAAAGGGCGGGTTTGCCATCATCGCCACGCTTAGCAGGCGGGTTAGCGATCGCAGTATGGTGTTAAAATGCATAGAGAACGCTGCTGCCCATTCTCTAGTAAGTCCCTTAGTCGCCTTTTACGACACACTTGGGAAGAAATGGGATGGTGCAATTCAAATAAAAGAAAAAAAAACCTACAAGAAACGTATTTTTTTCAGCGGTTTTACGTTTTTTTTTTGTTGTTAAATATTGTACGGTGGTACGGAACACTTCGTGTGCGAGTCCAACTCGCACTTGGCCGCTTTTTGGTTCGACCTAACTCTCGTGCTAGACAATGGGCTATTAAAAACTTAGATCAAAAAAAGGATTTACTGACGTCGTTACAAAGGAGTTGTGCCTGGGAACAGATGGAGAATGGAAGACCTAAAGGAGCATTTTAATTGTAGTCCATCAGAAAGTAAACTTTCCACTGTAATTTATTTTAAAAGTAATTGAACAGAACATCATTATTCATTATTTGCACTCTTATTTAAGACAGAATAACATTGAAATACAGAATTTCATCAACATTTTTACTTTTAGTTAAGTACATGAAAATAACGAAAAGGTAGTGAGACCTACTTTGACTGTGACGGTCTTACAATGCAACATAAATATACTTCATTAGAAAAATAACGGCAGAATAACGACAGTTATTGTGTAATATTGTTGAAATTACTGCACTTTAGAGTATTCTTTTTTTAATGTCAATGGTAAATAGCTTTGTATAATATTTATCGTGAAATAACGGAGTTTATATCGAAATAACGAAAGAGTGATAACTGTTATCCGTTTTTAAGGTTCCGTACCCAAAGGGTAAAACCGGAACCCTATTACTAAGACTCCGCCGTCTGTCTGTCTGTCTGTATTTATGTTGCGGCTATAGCAATAAATAGTAAAAAACAGAATAAAATAAATATTTAAGGGGGCTCCCATACAACAAACGTGTTTTTTTTTTTGGTCATTTTTGCTCTATATTGATAACGGCAACAGGTAGACGCTTGAAATATTCACAGAATATTTAGTTATATATTTACTTTAAAAATAAATAATTAAAATTAAATAAAACAAATATTTAAGGGGTGCTCCCATACAACAAACGTGATTTTTTTGCCATTTTTATAGATCTCTTCTCGACTCGCACTTGGCCGGTTTTTTTTCTAATGTTATAATAAATGGAGTATGTATAGTTTACTATAAATAAGCACGATTTTATACAACCTTTAATTACGTTTTTCTGCATAATTTCCAATTTTTTTTTTTCTTATGAACCCAATGCTAATAAGTACATGCTTTATAAATTATTGTACACAAACACCCACTTTATTAACAGTCGTTTTATGGGCAAAGATTATTAATAAACGTGTATTTTATTTAAAAAAACCATTTCTTAGCTTTGCCTTTAAATGAGCTGCTCAAACGTGTGGGGAATGTAATGTATATCGATGTCAGATCAACACTTCCTGTGAGATATCTCGTCACATCGCAGGCCTGGCACATTAAATCAGATACGCAGATAGATTACACACATTAAAAGTATATAGCTGTAGCGTTTGCTTAGGTAGCACTTTATTTGATCGTAATGAGTTATTTTTCTAATATTTATCGAGAAACGGTTATATTCTGCAGCTGACTGCGCGTCCTAACTTGCCATACATGACATGACGCAATCAGCGTTATTTTTCTTTAGCCGGGTAAGTTATATCCACACTGATTTAAACAAGAGTTATGAGAAAAATAAGTTTTCTATAGAAAATTTAAATTCCTCATACCTCGTCTTTATATCATTGTCCTTTCAAAATATATATTTCGGAACATAGATATTCTGTAATCCAATCGAAATAAATACACACTACCTTAAGAATATGTTTGATTTACACATTATTTTGGTATTACGTTTGTATGAACAACGCACGCTACACCGGCTTCTTATGTTGTTGGTAGTTGAAGACAGAAAAAAACATTAACATATTTCAGTATCCCGTTCCTATGAAATCGCAAGCCGCTAGTAAAATCTAGCTAAGGAACAATATAACAGTTCGAACATTATACTGTGGATTTTACTACAGATAATGATTTCAAAATCACAACCTGATGTTTAGGTACATGTCTGAACTGCTATTTTCGCCCGAGGATTCAAAGAAAGGAATATTGTTTACGAAAGATATAAAACCTTTTCTTCACACTGTTGGCAACACTGTAGTGATACTTGTACAACGTCTAAATTATTACTGTCTATGATTATAAGTAAGGGTATGGCAATAAAACAGACTCATAAAGTGACCCTTAAATATTGTAACTTTATGTTGGCACTAGCTTTTACCCGCGGCTCCGCTCGCGTTCATTTAGAATTCGACAATCGAGTTGGGTTGTACACTGCTTGTTGTTTGGCGTTTGGCGGCAAAAAATTCATAACCACACTATTATTTCTATAATAAATATAATTAAATCATGATTCGAAAGACACTAGTGTCGCCACCTTGCAAGCACAATGCCAACATGAAATTCAGTAAAAAAAAAAGCAAACATTCATTTAAGGAAAAAATACTATTTTATTTTTAAGTTTTCGCTGAATCCGTTGAAAGGGTTTTCGATAGGGTTTTTCTAAGCGGTTAATCAAAAACCCATACATACGATATGGGTAAACCTTTTACTGGGTTTCAAGCAAAAACCCATTCAAGGAGTTATATCATGATAAAGGTAACCTCATAAACGGCTTAACTCTTAACCGGGGTTGTACGGTCCCAGATCATAAAATAGCTGTAGTTCTATAGGGTTAAGCGTAACTAGTAATAGTCCTGACGGAAAAATGAAATTAATTGGTGTTCCACTCAAAGGTAGCTGGTTACTGGCAAGTAAAGTGCGCTTGCAAACGACGAGTTAACCACTACCTATTATGTGGGTAGTTTCGGATTTTTATGTTCATGTTCATGCAGACGGCACTACGTCTTAACTCGATGAGCTGCTTAAGTGCTGCTATGATAACGTTGCTAAAGACAAGGTTACTAAGAAGTCAGAATCGATCTGCCTGCCTTTTCCCAACTATGATGGGGTCGGCTTCCAGTAGACCGGATGTAGCTGAATACCAGTATTTTATAGAGCATGGAGCGACTGCCTACGAGTATCTATCCTCTACAACCTAGTTACTGGGTAATATGATACCTCTTGGTAAGACTGGTTGAATACCAGTATTTTATAGAGCATGGAGCGACTGCCTATCTATCCTCTACAACCCAGTTACTGGGTAATATGATACCCCTTGGTAAGACTGGTTGTCAGACTTTTGGACTACTGACGACCCGTAACGACTGTCAAAGATCCACGAATGACATCCGGGACTAACGGCTTAACGTGCTTTCCAAGGCACGGAGGAGTCTCAATATGTAAAGATGGTCACCCATCCACAGACCAACCCCGGCAAGCGTAGCTTAACCTGATGGATGGACCCATACGACTTAGCCACAAGCTTCTCACAAGGTTACTAAGAAGTCATCAAATAATATGGCACCGGTATTAGTATATGCGAGGGCACTTAATTAGTACGAGAGCATTAATTAGGTACTCACTTTAGCAAGGTGCGTAATCTATTTTTCTTTCAAATAAAAACTCAAGTTAATGAAAACAAAGTTTTTTCACCAAGACGGTTTTATTCAGCCGATTTTTATTTTCAGACAGTATCTTTTTGATCTAATGCATACATTTTATATTAAACTTAAAAAAAATATCTAAATGAAAAAAAAAACAGTGCAGAAATGTTGTATGAATAGTAGATTTCATACGACATTTCTGCACTGTTTTGGCTCTCAGCAAAAAATACGTGCTTTGTGATCGGTTTTATAGTGATTAATGATAACATTACTACGTAGTTGAAAGAATAATCATTTATTTTTTAAATGATTCATCGGTCATTTGGACTGATTCCGGTGGCAGTTTTGCTGGTTAACAATAAGAAGGCCCGCCATGATAAGCACACTCGTGTGTAAATTCGTCAAAATTAAAAACGATTATCTACTTCTGTTAGGTACTTCGTTGTCGTAGAAGTTACGAGTGTCATTTAAGACTATCAGTAGATATGAAGAATCACGTTACAACCTTCACATACCACCTGCATAAAATTATAAGAGCGTAAAATAATTGAAGAGAAACCTACAACCTCTGGGCACACTTTTATTCGGGTTATTCCCAAAGTACTCCAAAAAGAGTTCCCAAACTATTCCATGAAAAATATAATATTTTAAATTAGTTTTCATTCTATTTCATGATAGCATTAAAATGTTCTCAAAGTACTCCACTCCATTGTAATCAAAAAGCTAATTTAAGACGTTATAACAAAATGATAAGTTTATCATTTTGTTATAACGTTTTAAATTAGTTTAAATTAATCTTTCTTTTAAGAATTTTTGTGACTATTGTAATGTATTTGTATTTTATAGGTAATTAAGTAGATGGAGCAGTTTGAGAATTGATAACGAATAATCGGTGGAGTACTTTGAGAATAATTCCAGATACCTATGGAGCAGAATGGGAACAAAATAATACTTATGTATTTTTAAATAATAATAATTTCATGGAGTAACTCGGGAATTAATGTATGAGATTCTTATCTTTTTAGAACAATAAAATGGTGTACTTTGGGAATAACCCTTTTATTCCAGAAACAGGTGTATCAGAGTCACGTTCGGTCCAATCTTTTTGTGCTTAACCACAAATTTCTTCAAATTGTTACGTAGTAGCTGAATAATGAACAAAAACACGAGCTTATGCCTCCAAGCTATGCCTCTTACACAGTAGCCAGGTGGCAAAAAAATTCAAATCCTAACTTGGTACGACGTGGTATTATTAAGAGCACGTGAAGTGGCGTGAGCAGAACAATCAACGTAATTTGTATGTAATCTGCACGAGATAAAGGGACAGTCCTTATTTTGTAAGCTTTAAGATCCAGTTTCGTACAACTTTTGCATTCTTTTATTTTCTTTTAAATAGAAGTAGGTAGGAGAGGTTTGTTTTGAGTTAAAGTCAGATTCTTTAACATCATTATTCTCAGTCGGGTTGAAGTAGTAAGTAAGTATGTTAATGCTTTGGATATTATGTTTATTCAGCACTGGACTAAGCAGGACTTCATTATTTCTACTTACGTCCTACTGAGGGTTCTGCCCCAATACATTTTAAGTGCCATCATATGACGAAACACGAAACTTACAAATATTTGTTCAAGAAATCGAAAAGAAAGCTCATAGGTTGTGGTGCCAGGACTCAGGAAATGATCAGGAAATGTACTTACTTATTTCAATTAAAAATCGAAATACATTTAAGTAACTAGAAAAAGTAATTAGGATGGAATGATGATTCAAAGCACATTTGAGCTTTCAAAGCGATATAAAATCACTCAAATAACGCATTTATTGAACGAATAAAAGCTCCCAGTTCTACTTCTTAATAATTAAGCAACAGTAAAATTAATCGAAACTATGAAGGATATAATATATATTATATAACTGTTAACTATTAACTAATACAACTTTTAATGCTAAAGCACCGTTTTGAATTAATGTTACTGATAGATTCCAGAGATTACTAATAGATATTAATGCATTTATTCAAGGCTAGGTATTAGGCATAATTAATTTAATTGATCCGGAATTTGACTATGAGAAAGGTTAATGGTTATTTCTGGTTGAAATGTTCACATACCTACAGAGAATTGGCTTACTCACATTGAGATAGATCATTAATTGATTCCGATCCTTTTGGAATTCTTCTTATAGACATCGAGTCCCTTTACCCGACTGCGGCGGAGCATAAGGAGGGCAATGTTTTTTACAGTCTTATTTTCAGTTGCATTGTCGTTCAAATTCAATTTTTAGATACAAATATTAACGGCATCACGAATCTTAAAGCATTTACAGTTACACGTCTCTTAAACCCCTATCAAAAGCGAGTAGAAGGGAGTCGCGTGCGCAGCGTCTCGCCCCAGGCGTGCGCGCATTGACGGTCGGCCCAATACAATCCTTCACGAAAACACAAATAAGACAAAAATATTGCTACCTGTTACTTGTAACGTAGGCGGCACTTAACGTTATGCCTCTAGCAAACTATGCCCGATCATCGTGGAATTTTAATGTACATTGATGAGTTTTATTGTTATTTTGTTGAATGAAATGGTCTTGATGGAGCAATGGATGCAGAATAAAAAAGCGGCCAAGTGCGAGTCGGACTCGCCCATGAAAGGTTCCGTAGCAGCAAGTAACATAATATAAGTTCTTGCAGTCCGTTGTAACTTTGATCATCATTACAGCAGTTTTCTTAAGTTACAAAAAACTACTTACTAGATCTCGTTCAAACCAATTTTCGGTGAAAGTTTACATGGTAATGTAGGTACATTATATATATTTTTTTGTTATATCATTCTCTTATTTCAGAAGTTACAGGGGACACACACATTCTACTACTTTGGAAGTGTCTCTCGCGCAAACTATTCAGTTTAGAAAAAAATTATATTAAACCTCAATATAATTTTTGAAGACCTATCCATAGATACCCCGCCGCACGTATGGGTTTGAATTTTTTTTTCTTGAGGCTCAGTTCTAAGTATGAGGAACCCCCAATAAGTATTGTTTTTTTTTTTCTATTTTTGTGTGAAAATCTTAATGCGGTTCACAGAATACATCTATCTTACCAAGTTTCAACAGTATAGTTCTTATAGTTTCGGAAAAAAGTGGCTGTGACATACGGACGGGCAGACAGACAGACATAACAAATCCATAAGGGTCCGGTTTTTGCCATTTGGTTACGGAACCGTTTCACGTTTCAAACCTTAACTTTGATAGAGAACACCTTTGTTGTGGAGATTGCCTTAAATTTTAAAATATACAAAGATTATGTTCAGTAGAAAAAAGCTTTACCGGATAGTGCTTTTTATTCCCAATATTCTCGCTCTCCTATTTATATTTGTGTATTAAAATGTTGGTACAAAAATCTTATATATACAAAGGTTACATAACTAACCCCGGCAAACAAAAACAAACGCGTTAATAAAATATTCTCACCACGATCGTTAAAAATAACCTCATAATCATTATGCAAAAAATGACGAACTCATACGAGTAGAATACAAATATAATTGAACATGATAGTCTTGTATTATGTTTTCTTTTTTCCTTCAGCACATTATATTTTATACCTGAGTAGGGGTGCGGGTACATAATTCACTGTAAAAGCAGGTAGTTTATGACAAAATTTAAAGTAATTATTCGGTAATTACTGTTCATGTTGTTTGCACACAGTACTCTAGTGGGGCGAGCATGGCCTACTGTGACATGACTTGAGTCACACATTTTATCACAGTTTGAGCGATAAAACTGTTTTGTCAGAAAATGCTAGTACAAATTGACAGGACATAATTTATCAAGTCTTGTCACAAACGTCTTGACACGTTCGTGCTCGGCCCGCTGGTCAAGTATGCCCTGCACATAATTATATGCTATGCACGAACCATTTCAAGCTTTTTCAACCCCTCTTTACCTTGGAAAGGTTACAGGATTGGTATCAGAACTAAATGTTTTCAGGCGATGCCCGTGAAAAGATCACCAACTCTGGTCCATAATGAAATTTTTTATAGCTTAGCTAGAGACTTGTCATAATAATCATTTCATATAATTTTTTAATGATACCAAAAAATGGCCAGAATTCAGCCTGTGAGCTACTAGCTACTACGGAGGGATATTTAATAAGTACCGGGTACTGTTTACAAGCAAAAAACGATTTCTTGAAATCCACTTCTTTTTTTGACAGCGCCATGGAAATGACGAACTTATCCGCTTATATAATTGAATGTAATTGACTCAAATTATCTCGGATTTTTGTTGACGTACATTATACCTTTGTACCTGAATAGTATAGTATAATTCACCTGTCTAATGGATAGTGGCACAACTCAACATTTTTTTATTTGATAGTTGGAAGTTTTTTAGTATTCGGTAGATGATTATGCTTAGTCATATTGGACACTTCGTCAAGGACGTGTCCAGAGATTATATTTTCATGCATGCAAATATATTAATTATAATTGACTCAGTCTTAAAAACTCACATTTAATTTTAGTTATCCATCGAATTCAAAGAGCATAGTTCTTCAACGCAATATTTTTGGACATTTATTTTGTCCATCGATAAATACTGGTATTTTGATAAATCCGGTTAGACTGGAAGCCGACCCCAACAGAGTTGGGAAACGCCTATGCAGATTAAATGATTTTGTCCATCGAAACGAAACCTCTTGTTTTTCTAAGCGCTGTTCACGGTATCCACGATTCTTCCAATAGTGGTTTATTTTTGGAACACGTCCACTCCAAGCGTTCTAATAATCTTACTAATTCAAAAACCTATCCAAACCAGTACCCCAAGTGTAAGTTTGCAAAAGAGTTAACGTTACTATTTCGTTTATGTTAAAATTTGACCGATAGATCATAATGCTCAGAATATAAGAGTGACAATAAAAATCTTAACACAAACGCGCTAGTTACGTTTACTCACTTGCGAACTTACATTCGGGGTACTGGTCTTCTTCACTAAGTTATGTAGACACATACACATGACAAATTTCCTTTCCACTAGAAAGGCAATGCGCTACTATATCCACTATCCACATCAAAACAAGCACTGATTTTCCAGATTATCGTCCCCAATTACGCCAAAATAACTGTTTAGAATACACGCCACTTTAGTATTCAACAGATATAATAAATTATTCGTTATATTGGAGACCTTGAGACGGATGTGGTCCTGTTTGTTATTAAATAACATCTCGAATGTCCCCGTGCTTGTTCAAGCCGGTATTTAAGTACCAGTTGTTTATTTACCTCTATTTGCTTTTCGGATTTAAATGTTTATTTAGCTGTTGAGTGTAGATTTTTGTCGGTGTATTGGCTTCGCCTTTGATGATTTAGCCAGCAAGTGAACCTTGACAAGGCGGGCTACTCATTTGACGATTTTTTACTCGACTTTTCTGGCTCTTTTCCGTTTTGAGGGCTCCGTACTTCAAAAGGAAAAAACGGAACCCTTATTGGATCACTTCGTTGTCCATCTGTCTGTCTGTCAAGACCCTTTTTCTCAGGAAAGCGTGGAGGTATCAAGTTGAAATTACTATGAAATACGTAGATCTATGGTCCCTTGAAGCTCTCGAAAAATCAAGCTTATATCGAGCAATAAAAAAATACGGTGATTTAATTAAGCGACATATTTTGATACTCGCAAATAAATCAAAACCTATAGGGTACTTCCCGTTGACCTAGAATCATACAATTTGGTAAGAAGCAAGGTCTCACAGCACAAGTAAAGGAAAAAGTCTGAAAATCTATAATTTGTAGTTTTTTCACTTAATTTGCAATTACAAACTTATATTTCCTGTTGGAAAATTGACCGTGGCGTGGATTGATGTATGGGAGAACATGTTTTGCCACTACAATGTTAAGTTTGTTTTTGGGATAATTTCATCCCAACTACTGAACCCTTCATTGTGCGTGGTCCGACATGCACTTGGCCGGTTTTTTTTTCTTTAATAATGGAGATTGCTAGAGGAATTTTACTCCACTTTTTTGGGCATTGTTCTTCGTTTTTCTTTTTCTTATTTCTGTAGGCTATGATGGCCAGTTGTTACGGGTTTTACGACAATAGCTTACGTTGTAATGATAGTAGAGGCGCTGAAAGCCGGTACGTAGGTAGCTTTAAGAGCATTTACACCTTGTGGTTTTTCATACAAACTATCAAGCCCTTGTTTTTCGAAATGACTGAACCGATTTTAATGAAATTTCATACGCATAAGCAAGATACAAAGGTCTAAAAAGTTAGTTAACAACATTTTCGAAATGTCTTATTTAAAAACAGATAACTGAAATCTCTGTTTCTATGGAAAATTTAAGTCTATTTGGCTGTAACACTATTTTTCGAAAATATTCTTAACTAACTTTTTATACCTTGGTATCTTGCATATGCGTATGAAGTTTCATTAAAATCGGTTCAGTTATTTCGAAAAACAAGGGCTTGAAAGTTTGTATGAAATGCCGTAATTTGTAAACGCTCTTAAGGCGACGATAACCGACTACAAGTATGTCAGTCACGGTGTTTGTTTTAATGTTCCATTATTTTTCTTCAAGTATGCGAAGATGCCTTTCTGAGGCACTGGAATAATTATAGGTTGATAATAATTTATAGGTTTTCTAGCTACAACATCGAACAGTCTGGTTCAGTTTTTGAACAATAATTGAGTCCTAAAGCTGCAATATTACCTCATCATTCATTTCAGCCGAAAGACGTCCACTGCTGGACATAGGCCTCCCCCAAAGGGCAGGGTTCGCCATAATCGCTACGCTCGGCAGGCGGGTTGGCAATCGCAGTATGGTGTTAAAATGCATAGAGAAGGCTGCTGCCCATTCTCTAGTAAGTCCCTTAGTCACCTTTTACGGCACCCACGGAAAGAAATATTAAATATTACCTATTTAGTGCTACGTACAACATTTTCTTTAAAATTATGAGTATCCAAATCAACAGACTCATCATTTCAGCTGAAAGACGTCCACTGCTGGACATAGGCTTCCCCCAAAGGTCCCGGGGTTTGCCATAATCGCCACGCTTGGCAGGCGGGTTGGCAATCGCAGTATGGTGTTAAATAAAATGCATAGAGAATGTTGCTGCCCATTCTCTAGTAAGTACCTTAGTCGCCTTTTACGGCACCCACGGGAAGACATATTCAATATTACCTATTTACTGCTACGTACAACATTTTCTTTAAAATTATGAGTATCCACATCAACAGACTATTAAATAACAATTAAGATCTCTGTCAAAAAGTCCAAGTGAACCATAACTTTATCGATTTTCCTAATGATGAATAATTTTACGAAATTTTGAGAAGCTAATGAGATAAAAATTGCAGGGTGACCAAGTAATACCTTCTTGATGCTTTAATGATTATCGAGGCACGGTAATCTTTGTAAAGGATACTAAATGTGTTTTATTTTTGAGGTCTTTTAGACCCTCCTCGAGTGGGATCAATGTTAAGTTTAGTATATGAAGGATTAAATTGTGAGTTGTTTCCTCCAAAACTCAATTACACGGTTGAATTCACCCTCGGAACAATGCTGAGGCTTTTTTCACTTATAATGTCGGTCCCAATTGGTGTCGGTATTCCGAGATTGTTTCGACATTTAAAGTCAAAGTCAAAATAATTTATTTCAAATAGGCACTTGAGGCACTTTTGAACGTCAAAATTTACAAAAAATATATAATTAAATTTATAATAAGGTATTGGGTTTTGAAGTAACAATACGTAGGTTGTGGTTGATTTAAAATTCATGAACGTTTATAAAAACCACATAATTTATTTGGAAATGATAACTGTCGGAGTTATCATTATTAACTTTATAAATAAACAAAAAATACCAATATCAATTTTTGTATTTTAACAGGTTAATGGCCTAAAGTTTAAACGCAAATTATTCACAGGCGTTTAAGACGATAAACTATGTACAATGTAACTAGCACGGCCATGAATATTGAGTTGAGCAATTAAGCCGATAACTCAATTTAGATCACAAATTCCAGAACCACCGCAAAGGAATGCGCGTTGATGTCTTTTACTCTACAGACACAAACTTGCGCACGCGCATACCTAGACGTTCTCTTTATATCCATCATAGAAAACTACAGATAAGCTCAATCTAGGCACAGTTAAATGATCACACAGCTTTAGATAAAGTACTTGAAAGTACAGACATAACCCATCAAAACAACTTTCTATACTAGGAATTTTAATTCGATTCCAGATTTGACAATTTCAGTGTTGCAACGTTATGACAAGTACTAAATAGTGACGTTGCGAAATTATTCGATATGGAAATGGAATATTTCCAGATCGATTCTTCTCGTTTATAATTTTACTCTCGTAAACTAAGTATATCAGGAAATTAAATATTTCTGAACCGATAATTTAGTTTTGACGATTAATTAACGATCTGAGACTTTTCTTTTATAATTGTGTGTGAAATAAATAAAAAAATGTGATCATGAAGGAACATGACAAATAAAACAGATAGATGTATTATGGTAATAATTAAACTATCTAAAGTAACCGTCATGAGAAGCTATAAATACATAAAATTGCAAATTATACAACTATCAACTTTAAACTCAAGATATCTAAGTTGATTTATGAATGAAGAAATTATCGCTAAACGTCATAAAATAATTTTAGTTGCAATGGAAACTGAACCATACGCAATTTCAGTTAAAGTTTTAAATCCCAAAGTATGAAATTTATCTCGTCTCATGGCGTTGACTTTAGGCTCTTTTATTATAAGTTTTGTTTTTAATATAAAAACAAAAATATTAACTTTTTATAAAATAGAGCAGCGATTACTAATTAATAAATAATTATTATGAATAATTATGTATTTATTTAAATAAAAATCAATAATTTAGTCTTTAATTGGCACACTGATGGCACACACACTTATTGTTTATCGATTTTTGTGTTCATCACTACACTATTATATGTGGTATCATTATTTCACAAAATGACAGTAGCTAATGTCAAATCTGGAATCGAATTAAAATTCCGAGTATAGTTCATCGACTTCGAGTTGGCAGGTGTTCGTGACTTCAAACCTCAGCGTAATGTTTCACAAACTCTTCAACTAGTTAATGTGTGAACTTAAATCAGCGTTTATACATAGAACATAATGTAAAAGACGAAAGCATTTCTCTGTACATATCAACAAGTAACAACTACCTACATATATAGTCATGCACACAAGTTAACAACAATATTTTCAGGTTTAAACCACAAATAGGTATAACTCACCATCGTGGCCATTGATTTAGACCAATTATAAACCCATTTCTTGGTTCAGAACACGGTTATTACATACACACAGGCGGACAAACAAAAAATATCAATCGTAAACCACTTTACATATACACAAGTCGGAGTGTTTCACATCACTAGTTATGTTTAACACTTTAGTACATCACTATTTAGACTTCAGTAGTGTTAAAGTCGTATTGTGATGTATTCGGGGGATGATTTAAGTTTTTGAAGTCGATGCTAACGTTTGGCGGTGGCATGCGCTTGGGCAGCCTCTGAGCGACTGACTGCCGGTCACTGGGGCTGCCAGCTTTGCTCTGTGTTTACTGCTATAGAATCTTCGTGTTGCTTTTGGTCGGAAAAGCTTCTGAGCTTTTTTACCATGCTTTGTTTTTAAGTAGAGATGTATGGATACCTACATAATTACTTATGCTTAGTAGGTACTATTTCTCGAAATGTAATTAAATACCGGGTTTTTTTTTTAAACACTTTTATTTACAAATAAAGATTTAACAACTTAAAATTTTGCATACCTATTGCAGCTTTTTGTGCATTAGATATAACCTTTAAAATATATTTCATGAAAATCTTACATTACTTAGATCTTCAGACTCATAAACCAATATTTACAAATTTTGAACAAAACTCATTGTAAATCTCCTAAAACAAAACTACCATAAAAGGTCTAAATCGCAGCGTAACAACACTGAACGAGCCTCCATTGTATCTAAAGCGAGACTGAGGATATCCCCTTCTCTTTCTTCATGTCGGAATGTGACCCGCTATCACCTTGAAGGCCGCAAGCTCTGGACGACTCAATGAAAATAAGAGCTTTTTAACTTCTACACAAATTAAAACCAAAATCTAATACACACTATTCAAAAAAAAAACTAAACACTACCAAATTTAGACTTTTTTTTTGGTTCGCGATGTGACGCAATGGTGTGCGTATATTCAACTTTGTATGTATTTAGTTTCTGGTCATTCCGGATTCCCTAGGCTTGTTGCTGCTGCTCGTATAAACGCTGCGTAGCTTAGCAACGCATATAGCGTACAGTTATTAGATGGATTACAGTTTGATACCTGACTTTGGACTTGAGCTATGCTAAATTGCCTTTGAAATCGGTTAATGTTGTATAAGAAAAATCGTAATGTTTTGCTGAAATCTTGGAGCAGTCAGTCGAAGTTTTGAGTCGACTGACTGCTCCTAGATTTTGTTTTTGAAACTCCCTTTTGTACGTCATTTAAACCCGTTAAATCACCTAAGTTCTGGTATTTTTTTAGCTTTAACCATGTCTATTTACTTGTTAATTCACTGAGAATAGGTAATACAATGTTTCTTGAATAACATTAAAGAACCATATGTTTCCTTTTTGACCTGCAAGGGTTGCGGGTTTGTCCAAAAGGGATATCGTGGCCCTGGCACACAGGGAACTGAAGGAACACGGGTGGGTTTTAGTCAGTAAAAGTCTGACAGGCCCTCCCGCTCCGCCCAGAGCGGGAGAAGTTATTTGATCATTTCCCACCCAAAAAATAAAAAACCGGCCAGGTGCGAGTCATTGCGAAACTATAAGGGTTCCTTGTTGACGACTACGGAACCCTAAAAACCGTATCCGCAGCAGGGATGAGCGTGTACTAGAAACTAGAAATAACTTAAAACAAAACTTTAGAATAACATTACATTTCCTGTGATAACACGCAATTTACAATAATAAAGCCACTTCCTCAATTAAATATACAATAGACACGAGTCAGGAAATTATAAAAAGGTTCTGAGTAATTTTTGCCGACCGCATAATATAGCGGATAGCTGTGTTTCACTTGCAGGCGAGTTTAATGTACTTACCTAGGTACTTGCTGGCAAGCTTGTAGCTAGGGAGAACTGTGGATTTTGTTATTTTGCTGAGGTACTCACAATTTATATCTATCTACCTATACAGGAGTTTCCAAGTGTGCGTCGCGTCGGTAGCTAAATCCGAAAGTACTTAGGTATAAGAAACGCGAACTACTCAAAGGTTCCGGGCCGATATAGATGAAAATTTAACCGGTATTATTCAATTTTTTAGTAAAAATACAATTATTTTTCTAGTCAGGATTTAATTTAAAAAAAAACAGGCCAAGTGTATGTCGGACCACGCACAATGAAGGGTTCCGTAGTAAGGATGAACTTATCTACAAACTTCAAGTTTGTAGTTCAAAAACATGTTCTCCCATACATCGATATACGTCACGGTCAATTCTCCAACTGAAAATTTAAGTTTGTAATAACAAAAACATATTAGATAAAACTACAAATTAACGATTTTCGGACTTGCTGTGAGACCTTGCTTCTTGCAAAATTTCATAATTCTAGGTCAACGAGAAGTACCCTATAGGTTTTGATTTGTGTGTGAGTATCAACATATGTTTAAACGCATAAATCACCATAATTTTTTATCGCGTTGACTTGGAAGCTTGATTTTTTTAGAGCTTCAAGGGACTATAAACTTATGTATTTGATATTAATTGCAACTTGATACCTCCACGCGTTCCTGAGAAAAAGGGTCTTGACAGACTGACAGATAGACATGCAGACAGACAGACGGACAACGAAGTGATCCTATAAGGGTTTCGTTTTATCCTTTTGAGGTACGGAACCCAAAAAACACTCTATTATTGCACTAGATGCACCATCCGATAGTTTATTATTCTTATATCTGTGGTCGCAGATTCATTTCGGGGTAGTAGATTATGTATGACATACGGCAAATTAATTATTGATAAAGATAATAAGATTAAAAGTATTGATATTTTCTATTAACCATAATTAATATTTTATTCCAAAATTTAATGATGCACTTTTAGTTTAATCAAAATCGGTCCCGAGACTCCTCTGAGTATTATTTCAGATTTTGCCGTCCATGCACACACGGAAAATTCACCCAGAATAAAATATAGTATGATCGTGGATATACACACACATTTAGCGGAATTTAAAAAAGCCCGACATTTAAAAAAAATAATTTTAATTGTAAAATCTACTATAATCTTCTTTTCTTATTTAAAATCACACCTTTTGAAATTAAAATGAGATCACATATATTATTTTAGCGAGATAAATATTTTTTGTGGTTTTTTAAGGTAACCAAGAAAGGTTGAAAAAGATAATTGAAACATTTTTTTAAATAAAAATAATGCAAATTAATCTTGCGTGTTTCCTCCACGTGCTCTTATTAAAGTTTCCACCCGCCTAGACATGCTGAGAATAATTATTATCTATTGTTTCCTTTGATAGTCTCTGCCATTCCTCAACTACGGTGATTGGCAGTTCTCCCATATTGATAGAAGTTAGGATTTTGGATTTTACTCTTCGTTTCAGCAGGTCCCAGACGTGTTCTATCGGATTCATATCCGGTGATCTCGCCAGACACCCTATAACTGTGATATTAACATTATTAAGATATGCTTGAGTTGAACGAGCAGTATGCGGCCGAGCGTTATCCTGAATCAAAACAAAGTCGTCACCGATAAAGGGTCAAACGGTACCACATTTTCTTCTAAAAAAATTCTATTATGACGAGCTGCAGTCAGACTTCCTCCATCGATCACCGCCAGATTCGTACGAGCTCCCAAACATATCCCCCCCCAAACCATTATTGACCCTCGACCTCGACGGTAGTTTTAAAATTTGTCTGATTATATCGTTCTCATTTGCGTCTATATATTATTTACGTTCCGAAAACTTGATTTAAAAGAATTCTGCACTTATCACTAAACAATACAGGGTGGAAGGGACATCGACGCGAATCCGTTTACCATGGATTCAGTACATCATACTTGACCCCGCTGCGTTAAAATTTTTCGTCGGTTATTTAAAAAAAATTTCGCTGTTCCATACATTTTGACCGAGTAGGTATTGCACTTCTGTAGGAAACAGTAGTTTTTTTTTTAATTACCGACGAGAAATTTTAACGCAGTCGGGTCAAGAATGATGTACTGAATCCATGGTAAACGGATTCGCGTCGATGTCCCTTCCACGCTGTATTTTACCCCATTGGTCCGTGGTCCAAAGTCGATGTTCCCGAGCAAAAGTTAGTCTGTTTCTACGATGATTTTGAAGTTTTGGAGCCTTGGCGCGTATAATATTCTACGTACTACGGTACGCACACTTACTGTGACACCTCGAACTTCCTTAAGCTCATTTCTGGCTTGGACAGCCGTTAGTCGTGGGCTTCTACGTACGCGAAGCTGAATGAAACGATCATCCCTGCTCATAGTTCATATTGTTCTGCCTTGTCCCGGCCTTCTCACAAAAGCATTAGTCTCCCTGAATCGTTGGATACTGCGATAAATTTTTGAAACAGGGCGGCGAAGACTTCTTGAGATCACTCTGTAGGTTTGATCATATCTCCCCATCTCAAGTGCCTGGAAATTTCAGTTGCGCTCAAGTCGGGCATAATAAAGTCCTTGACTTTTATAAAAAATTTAAAGTAAAAAAAAAAACAAATGAAACTAATTTTTAATGAAGATTTTACGAAATTTTAAACCAAAACCATAAAATGATGAATAGGGAAAATTTGCCCGAAATGATGATAGTACGAATAAAGATAATCGCATAAAAGGTGGCTATCAATTGTTTTCTCTATTTGAAATAATTATTTCTAAAATAAAACGAATTAACAACCAGCCAGCAATGTTACACAAACCAGTTTTTCGACATTTTTGTTATGGTCCGCTAAATTTGCCGGTGTGTGTATAAGCACATACATAAACTCACGCCTTCTTCTTATGGGGGTAGGCAGAAACTACAGAACGCCACCTGCTACGATCCTGATAATACTCCTTTTGCTTCGTTTACGTTGATACATCACACGCGCACGTTTAAGTTATACATAATTATTATTATTTAGTATACCAATCATTGGTTTGACGGCACGGTTGGTGCAGTGGTTAAGCGATTGACTGCTGCGCTGCGTGTCGCGGGTTCGATTCCCACACGGAACAAATATTTGTATGACCTACAAGTAGTTGTTCCGGGTCTGGCTGTTTGTGTATGTGAGAATGAAATGTTTGTAAACACACCCACAATACAGGAGAAATTCCTTGCGTGGGGCAACATTAAAAAAAAAATGGTTCTACTGATGCAGATGTAGCATCGGGTGGTCATCCTATTAAAAAAAAAAAGAATCTCAATTACGCATTGTCTCGTGTTGTACTCATCATTTGAGGACAGCTACGAGCTACCAATTTCTTGTAAATGGACGTGGTCTTTTATAGGAGAAGTAGTAGGTATCTACCTACTCGTAATGTACTATTTACTCTTGTCTTTTGTATTTCGTGATTATATTAGGAACTAGTTACTGGCCGCGGCTTTACCCTCGTGACTTTTTCAAATCTTATCTAGTCTTTGGCAAATCGATCCAGCCGTTTTGGAGATTAGCCGGAAAGAACAGACAGTTTTTTTGTTTTAAGTAAATATACTTTCATGCATTTAGTAAAAAGCTGTAATTTTGACATTACAAACAGACACTTAGCTTTTATTTATTTCTATAGATTAGGAAGTAACATTTATCTTAAAGTAGGTACCGTAATTGTATGCCTAAGTACGCACCTGTTTTTATCTCTCAGCTTCTCAGTTGCTAGTACTAGTTAGCAGTGTCTCAGCCATAGTCTCAGCTCACAACAGCACGTTCTTGATTATCATCATTCATGATGCATCGTCATTAGTTTTTTTGTTCTTGATTAATCTCGACTTAATTCATAAAGGTACGTAGACAATATTAATCAAGACACTCAAAGGTCACCTAACACTGTTATTTTTGATTATTGATAGTTTACCTTGTTAATAACTCGACTTGACTTGTTAACCAAAAGATTTGTATGTAGGTAAAACTCCTGCAAAATAAAGAGAAGCAATACATACATAAGTAACGCGCGATGTAAACATTAAAACACGCGTAGGCGCGACCACTTCAAGCGCAGTAGCCTATATTTATATTTTAGAATTTATATCAAAATAATACGAAGTTAATATACGATTTATTGCATCCTAAGACGACCCACTGACCCTGACTGACCCATATTTTAATATTTAACTCGCCACGTAACCTAAATTACGCGCCAATGTCAATTGCAATGAACAAAACCGTGAAATGAAACGTATCATTTTTATAATAGTAATTTCATTTATGATCAATATTTATCAGTAGCTATTAACAAATCTTCCAAACTTCAAAAGTCTTCCAATTTATCTAGTATATTACTGCATAAAAATAATTATATTGATAACAATGCAGTAATGTTCGGTTTTTTCGTTTTGTTTTCACTTCAGTGCAAATATGTAAATAAATTGAAATGCAACTCGTTGCTAGGCAACTGTCAGTTTGACATTGGCATTATTCTTGTTTACTATCTACCAACAACGTTAAAGTTTGAAATTGCGTGAATGTGAGCAATGAAAATAAATTTTACAAGGAAGTAAATTAAATTGAACGTAATTTGTCTGACCTCACATGTTCCAGTTACGGGTCGTTTTAGCACCCACGCGAGCGAATGTAACAGTCATGTAATTGACTTGGGTCATTACGAAGGAGGTCCAAATCGTGTGCAGTCAACCAAAGAGGTGCGTATGTTATTGATCTCGCAAAGTGACTCATTATTTCTGTTTCGGATAAAATTCCTTATAGTCCGTCGTTACCTTGATATTGTTTTATCGTTTTGCAATAAATAAACTTCAAAACAGGTGTGTAGCTATTGTCTTACAAGATTGTTTCGACCAATGTTTATATTCTTTGTTCTATACAACCTAATAGGACCCTCAAACCACAATTCCTTTAAAATATATTCAGTGTAATTATTAGGATTTCATGGAGTAAGAAATTCACAAAATATAAGGTAAGTCCTTATACTCTTTGGCATGTAAGTACCTTTATATTAGTTTAAATTGCAGGGTCAGTTCATTTTGTATGACTTCATTTATTTTCTGAGTCATGTTTAGCTAAAGTTCAATATGCCTCAATTTGTCAGTGAACTTGAATTAAGTTTTTAAAGGTACAGTGAAATGTGTTGTATAAACCTGTTGTTCTTGACATTAAATTTCAATTTGGCAAAACTGTAGCAATAATCTTACTTGTTTAACATTTATTTGTTATGGAATTCTCAATATAATATAATAACTAAAAGGTTATGGCCTTACAGGGACACTTTCTGGGACATGGGTGCCAAAGTCCCCTGAATTGCTAATTTAAAAACCCAAAAGTGTTTAGTAAATACTTAGGAACAAAAAAGAAAAAAAAAAACAGGTAGGTCACTGGGATAGGATCATGAAAGTAATAGATGCTCTACAAAGTCTTTCGTCAACCTTTAATTTTACTTTTACCATTGTTTCAGCCGAATTCTCACAGACAATGTCTCGCCCCCGCCCACAATGGCAGCTGCAAGCACAAGCGGCCCAGCGCCGTGACAATGAACTCAAACGTGCTGAGGAGCTGCAGAAAGTTGCCACATACTATGAGACCAATACCAACAAGACCAGGCACCATGAGCAGTGGACCACGGAGGGGTATTATGAGAAAGCTAATAGAGAGGCTGAGTTGCTGGGTCAAAGAAAGATTAGAGCTGCGTGAGTATCAATTTTGTTTCTGTCTACTGTCTTATTAATTCTGTTTTCTTTATGAGTCTTTTTTTTTGTGCTTTATTTGTGTACGTACCTATTACATACATAACATCAAAGAAAGAAAGAAAGAAAAAGCATTTATTGGGACTCGCACAGATCACAAATTAAAATAAAACACACTCATAGAAACAAAAAGAACAAAACTAAAAATAAAACAAAGTTAAAAAAGAAAATAAAAACAGAAACTCCTGTACGAGGCCAAAAGGCCCGTATCTCAGCATGATGCTGCGGCACTTAAAAATAAGTGTTGCAGCGCTGGTATTCTGATAGGGTCCACTGTCATGCATCATGCCTGCAATCCCCAAAGGGTTTCTCATAGGTGTACCTATAGTATACCCAAGTTTCGCCAGTTTTGTTTGAGTCCCATGTAATAGGGGGCGCGTCTATTGCCATCAACCAGGCACAAATCCAGACTCAAGGCTGCTACTGAGAAATTCCTTATGGAAAATCCCAATAACACTTTGTCCAACCTGGGAATCGAACCCAGGACCTCATGCTCAGCAGTCGCGCTTGCGACCACTAAACCAACGAGGCAGTCACCGATTATGTTTCCATATATTCCGTTTTTTTATAGGTTGTTGTAATTTTATGCATTTTAAGAGAACCTGGTTATTTAGAATAGGAAGTGAAGAATTTCTGTGCAAAATTTGTGTATTATATGTTGTATTATTACTACAAGTGTCTGCGTCTGTTAGTTCCTGTTACATGCAGGACGCGCTGGTTTCCAAAACCAGATTATCATGTGCAAAAGTAACTTTTTCAATTTTATTTGAAAAAGTATTCTGTGCATGAGAAGTTTATTCACAGTGAAACAATTGTGTGCTGGTATTATTATTGCTAAAAACATTACTACCCTGAAAAAACAACCTTGTAAAAGTTCAATGTGCGTTTAGCAAACCAGTCTAAAAAATATTTGGTAGGTCCATAACACCAGTATCAAAATAAAACAGTTTAAAATGTCTGCAAAAAACAGTTTAAATATTATAATTTTTTGTATGCAAAGGATATCGTTATAGTACCTACCTATACCAGGAAATGGATATTGCAAATTCCATTAATGATTGTCAGTACCTAATGGAATTCGTATTATAAACTTTTTGTTTGAACTTTTTAGACAACTCGAAGAGCGACGAAAGAAACTGGAACTAATGTTGTTTCAAGAAGACATGCAGTTTGAACAAGAACTGAAGACCTTAGCTAAGCAGCCGAAGTTTTATAAAAATGGGTAAGAATGATTTTAATTTTATACTTAACTAATGTGTGTGTTTTTGGCACCTCATAGGAATAAAATATAAGATTGCTCTTGTTTTGTGCATATTGATTGTTAACTGTTCTGTGTGGTGCCAGACGTGAAGAATAGGACCATCCTATTTCTTCCCGTGGGTGTCGTAAAAGGCGACTAAGGGACTTACATATAAGAGAATGGGCAGCAGCGTTTTCTATGCATTTTAACACCATACTGCGGTCGCCAACCCGACTATCAAGCGTGGCGATTTTGGCAACCCTCTTTGGGGGACGCCTATGTCCAGCAGTGAATGTCTTTCGGCTGAAATGATGATTGTCAACTTTACATGTTACTTATATAAAGTTATAGGTACTATTCCACCCATAGAACTAGACAACTCTCAGTCTTGGGAAAAGGTTTTCCAAGGCTGCCTACTACCGACTATAACGCCTGGCTAATAACGGGTGCCAGCCATGTTTCAGTATTAAAAAAAACTCTATTTGGTACTTCCTTTTACAGTTCATACCTTAACAAAGTTCCAACATCAGCCCTCCAAGAGATCAACCAGGGTATCATGGCGAAACAAGAGCAGCTACTACGCCACGAAGCGGAACTGCGACTGCACCATGCGTGGAGCCTGAAACAACCAGAACTCAGGGCTGCCAGAGCTTATGTTGCTAACGGCAAGCTCAAGTCTGCCTGGTGAGCTACTTTAATACTAGATTAGAAGCACCTGGGTGTCAGATAAAAAGAGGAGCAGTTACTACGCCACGAAGCAGAGAAATGCGCAGAAACTGCGACAGCCTGCTAAGATTTTTTTTTTTAATATATATGTCTGTAAACATCTAATGCTGAATATAACGCTCCAATAACAAAGAGGTGTCAAAAGGGGAATGGTCGTAAGTACAATGATTGTGTTGACCTATTTTTCACTGGGTAGTTTGGGTCTTAATAAGCAATTTTATTTTTTGCCTACATTATATAACGGTTTTGGTATATAGAATAGAATAGAATACTCTATAATATGTACACTATAAAAATTACAGATATAAATGTTATATATTCTAGGATGGAGCAAATGGTGGAGAAGGAAGTGCAGAAGCAGAAAGACGAAGAAGAGACGCGTAAGACTCTGAAGGAGAGAGATGAGATGCTGCGCAAACAGATACAGATCGAGCAGGAGAGATTGGAGGAAAAGGAGCAACAAGTTAGAGTAAGTAGCTGTTACTTTTCCTTCTGATAGTTTGATGGAGTTATTGATTAGAAAATATGCTCTCTAGTTATATGGTTGAGTTTGGCTGGCGCACATTGATAATATTTAAAGGAGGAAGATATGTTACGCGTTAACCTCGCAATCAGTAAACCTGGACTCTACGCACGACTACATGCACCAAAACTCACACATCTGTGATCACTGTGATCACAGTCGCAAACCTACAGTTACCGATAGACAAGAACAGAGATAGGAGACGGCGCTGTCGTGCGAGCGAAATCGCAATAAAAAAATCGTCGCCAATGAGTCTCGCAACTCGCGCATTATGTGCGTATGGTGTCTTTCAGGCATGTTTGTAATATCTATCTCGCTCTCACAAACATGGCGAAGCAAACATTAAATATTATTATAACTTTCAACAAATTAGCATTTTTGGCTGTACTTACTTACGAGTGGTAAGTAATCCCGTGTGTTTTATTGTTCTTCCTTGTATTATTAAAACACTGTTTAGCTGCACAAGAAGTCATTTTGATGCGTATTAATCACAAAAAAACTGTAATTATGGAGCTGTTTGATCCACGATATCCCGTGCGCGTCTGAGAGCCTACTACGGGCCATCACTTAGTTTGATAGGACCAGGCGCTGTTACTAAGTCCCGTAACTATCGCTTTTAATACATCAATGCTGGCGCACCTAAAACAGAACAACTAATAATTTTACAATGAGAGTCCACAACAAATATTTTGAAACCAGTGGAATAGGAAAACATAAAAAACAACCTCATTCGAACAGATGAGTGTAGAATGATTCAAAGCCAAAAAAAAAAAAAGCGACTGAAAGGGGTTCAGTCGCTTTTGCAAAAACGGTATTTTTTTTTTCATTTCTTTCTTGTTTGCAAAATAGTTGGGATACGTCTTCTAAAACTATTCAAAATTTCAAGTTGATAGCGTTAGTAGTTCTTGAGATATCCAGGTGTGACAGACAGACAGACAGACTTAGTCTCACCATAAGGGTTCCTTTTTACCATTTTGGTGCGGAACCCTAAAAATGAGTACATGACCTTGTTAGGGCGCTTTTTAGGGTTCCGTAGTTATTAAGGAACCTTTATAGTTTCGCCAGGTCCGTTTGTCTGTCCGCGGCTTAGCCCAGAGACTTCTAGTACTAGAAAGCTGTAATTTGGCATGGGATATATATTAATCACGCCAAGAAAGTAGAATAAGATTTTAAAAAGAAGTATGGTACCTCCCTTGCACGTAAAGTGGGGATGATACTTCTTTTCGATTTTCGATTCAGTGATCCGTTTGCATAATATTAAGATTTAAAGTACAAATTTTTGTTAGAGTCAAGTGTCCCCGCTGCCAGCTAAATGGTTGTTTTTGGAATATGTGAAAAAATAAAAATAAATAAAAAGTATTTATAACGAAATTAAAAGGAAAACTATCACAGCTAAGTAGGCTTTACAAGTTAACGAGTAATAGTCACCCAACTTACATATTTTGCAGGAAGGAGTTGGAATGTAGAACATATTATTTAAATGTGATGTTAAGTTTGTTCTTGGGATAAATTGATCTCAACTACGGAACTTCATTGTGCGTGGAGTTGACTGTTTTTTGTTGTTGTGATAAATTAGGTTAGATACCACTGATATTGCTTTTTATAGCAATCATGGAAGTAGGTATAGATGACAAATTTAATAAATGCTCGTTTTAGTAATAAAATCTGTTTCTTAAATATCTTTTTACAGGAACTTCGTGGATGTCTCGAAGGCCAAATCGCAGAGTTGAGTGAAAAAGAAACAATAGTCAAACGCCTTCGCAAACAAGAAGAGAAAGAGAAAATAATCCTACACGAGCTTCAGTTTATATCGTGCGAAAGAGAGCGAGAACACACCCGCCTCGTGGCCGAGAGAGACGCCATTATAGTGAACATGGGGCTTTATAAGTATAAGTTGAAGAGGAGAGTGATCTCTGTTTTGAAGGAAATAGAGTTGGATTTGGAAATGCTGGATAAGTTGCGTAGGACTGTCCTAAAGGTATGTTTAAAAAAGCTTTTGAAAGCGACTCGAATTAAAAGTTTTCAACATCCGGACAAACCTATTGAGGGTTTTGTGATGTTTCTGTTCATATTTTGTTTTGTTTCATAATCAAATAAACAATAAAAAAATATATCTTAAAAAGTAAACACTCTAATTATAAAGGTTTCAAGTAGATATAGAACCAATTGAATGGGTTAACATGTAACCCTTTCACTGGGTTTCTAGTATGATAAAGGTAACCCATTGAATGGGTTACCCCTTCGAAAGTCTTAACTCTTAACCGGGGTTGTACGGTCCCTGGTGGTGATAGGCCCCGGGGTATAGACGTAGCACGAGAACCGTAAAGAAGTATTTTATCGACGGAAGAAAAGGCAAAAATGCCGTTTCCGCGTAGACAGTAGAACATTTTCGGTAGACAAGCGATTTTTATTCTACAGTCGAGTAGACATAGAAAGCGTCATGTTAACCGATTCATTGCCACCTTCATTTTCGTGAACATTTCAGCCAGGCCCCATTCATTGGTCGGTGGCTCACCATTTGAGTCATCGGCCTCCCTGAAGGATGACTCAACTGATGAGTCATTGGCTCCTTGTAATGATTTAATGCTTTTCCCCATCATTCGAGCCAGTCTGACAACCAGAAACGTGTTACTGTGTTCTCCTATTCGAATTTGTGGATATTAAAAGTGAATATGGCGTTTCAAGGTAGTATTTTTTGATTTTAATTAAATATTGCAGAGGTAGTAAACATTTTAGTAACCTTACCTACATGTATTCAATCATTATTTATTATTGTAATATTATTTTATTATATGTAATATAATCTTATTAGAGAAATACCTGTATAAAATATACAGATAGTATGTATAAAAATCGAAGTAGATAGATTTAACTTCACCCATGTGCACATAACATTTCGGCCCATAACGTGTCGGCACACGTTTGACTCAACTATTGAGTCATTGGCCATGAATCGGCCGACTCGGCTATCGGCTAACAAAAGGTTTATGACACCTGACTATTAAAAATATTCTGGAAAATGAAGGGCCAGGTCTGAAGGCCAATTCCCGTAATTTAAAACGTTCAAAATCTAGTCGCAATCTCATCTTGGCGACAAACAAACGTCAAAAAATTGTCAAAATGTAGGGAAATAAGAGGTATTTTTGACAGATTGAGACTGAGATCAGACTGTGAACGTTCTTAAAATTAGTAGAATTGCCCCTCAGATATTCACGGAAATGTTTAATGAGATCTGAAAAATGGTAGTTTAAGTGATATTTTTTTTTTTAATATCCTTCTTTATACAATTTTGGTTTGACTCACCAATTGAGCCATCGGCCTTCCTAAAGGTTTTTTAATGACTCAACTGTTGAGTCATTGGCCATGAATCGGTTAAGCTAGCTGGTGTCTCGTCATACACTTTTATGTATGAAAACATACATAGTAATATCCACATGTTGCTTTTTACTCAATGACCTTTAGATGCGTTACCTGCGCTCAATAATGGCAAAGTAAATGCCAGGCAATTGCCTGACATTTACAATAATAATAAGTATTATTACGTACGCACCAATGAACATGCAGCAGCTAGTGACGTAACTAAATATGTATGTTCATCTCTTACGAACAACAGTTATCGGTATAGGTCTTTCCTTTTCTTCACGCGCTGTATGATTGTATGCAAGTATGTAGCTACATTCATGGCTTACGCTGTTTTTGAGTGCACTAATGTTGGTGTATGACGCGTCTACTTATAATACGTCATTGTTTTTACTATTTTTGAATGTGTTTCTCCAATTTGTAACTGAATTAATGCACATTATGAAAGTAATTTGTTCAGAATCGTTTACAGAATCGATTTCTGTCATTTTTTATATAGGTAATTTTTTTATCCCAAAAGTAATTAAAAGTACGTAAATTACAGTCACACTTCTACTATAGTCAAAACAAACCAAAATGGAGAACCTACTACGCTAGACCCTTATACGTGTGCGACTGTGTGCGTGCGTAGCTTTGTAACGTGACCACAATTTTCTCTCACAATTGGTATAACTAATTTAGTAAATAAACAATGTTTTATAGATAACTAGCTGACCCGGCGAACTTCGTACCGCCTTCTACCGACAGCAGCGCCACCTACCGGGTCCAATTGTGTTTTCAAACCATCTAGGAACCCGTTGAAATATAAATACAAAGGAGACGTTTAATTTTTGTATAGGACTCTGGCCATAACATGTACGCTTTAGAAAACCTGGAAAATGAACCTGGATAATAACTAATATTTTTTAGGCACTAAATGAAAACTAATAATGTTTGACGTTTGTCACGTTGTTACGCGACCACACAAATCATTGAATTGAGACCTCTCACTAAAAATAAATTGAAAATGTTTAATAATAATGTCCTTAGCAATCGTTCAACAGCTAGTTTTGATTCGCAAGACCCCAATTTAAACTATGGTACATTGTTTTCTACAGTATGCCAAGAGTTTAATAAAGCGTGTCCTGTAAAAAAAGTGACCATCAATTCTAAACCAAAATTTAATGAATGGGCCACTGCTGGCATTAGAAAAAGCAGAGATATTTTATATAACTTGTACTACGAAAAATCATTGACATCTGATCAAGCCCTTCATAATTATGTAAGAAACTATTCTAAGATATTCAAAAGAGTCTGTGCTCAAGCTAAATCTAAATTAATTAGTAACAAAATTAGTATTTCTAATAATAAAATAAAAGCTGTGTGGCAGGTAATTAACAAAGAAACTGGAAACACAAAACAGCGAGATCAGAATGAATTGTCTTTAAGAATTCATAATGAAACCATTTCAGATAAGTTAAAAGTAGCTGAGACACTAGAAAATTTATTTACCAACATCCCAATAGACCTAACGAAATCTCTTTCCTCATCATCTATACTAGCTGAATCACTTCTCAAAGAAAACTTCTCTAAGGACATTCCAAGTTTTGAATTCAAGCCTATTTCTATTGTTACAATTAAAAAAGCATTCAAAAGTCTTAACATAAAGAACACTGAAGACTTATGGGGGATTTCCGTTAAGGTTCTTGGAGATATTATTGACACAATAGCCCCCTGTTCTAACAGACATATTTAATCAATGTTTAGACAGCGGTACATTTCCTAATTTAATGAAACATAGCAAAGTAGTACCAATTTTCAAATCGGGAAGTAAGAGTGATCCCTCTAATTATAGACCTATATCTGTGCTACCAGCATTGAGTAAAATATATGAAAAAATCATGCTAGACCAGATGTTGTCGCATTTTAATTCAAATGGAATTTTACATAGTAATCAGTTTGGTTTCACGAAAGGTAGGTCGACGACTGACACAGGAGTAAAACTCATCAGTCACATTTTGGAATCCTGGGAGAAATCCCAGGATGCCATTGGCATTTTCTGTGACCTCTCAAAGGCGTTTGACTGCGTTGACCACAATACACTGATCTGTAAATTACACCACTACGGAATTCGTGGACCAGCTGCTGATCTTGTTCTTTCTTATCTATCAAACAGGCAGCAAAAAGTAAAAGTTAATGGGGTGACGTCATCGGGATCTCTAGTAAGGATGGGCGTGCCTCAAGGTTCAATTCTTGGCCCTTTCTTATTTCTAGTTTATATAAATGATCTTCCTTACATGATGGCTAACTTATCGGATATAATTCTATTCGCTGATGACACTTCTCTTATTTTTAAAATAGATAGAAAAGATACGGATGTCTTACACGTCAACGATAGTCTGGCTGTTCTTTCGAAATGGTTCGCAGCTAATAATCTCTTACTTAATGCGAACAAAACAAAATGTCTTAAATTCTCATTACCAAATGTACCCCAAGTAGGTCTTAATTTAAAACTTGATGGTAAGAAGCTAGATGCTATTACGGAAACTGTATTTCTAGGAATTACTCTAGATTCGAAATGGCAGTGGGGTGCCCACATTAGAGCTCTTTCAGGTAGATTAAGTTCAGCTGCATATGCAGTAAGAAAAATAAGGCAGTTGACAGATATAGCCACAGCTAGGTTAGTGTACTTTGCTTACTTCCACAGTATTATGTCTTATGGCGTTCTGCTGTGGGGATCGGCAGCCGACGTAGATTCAATTTTCATTTTACAAAAGCGGGCAATCCGCGCGATCTATGGAATGGGTCCTCGTGAGTCCCTTAGAAACAAATTCAAAGAAATTGATGTACTAACTCTGCCCTCTCTTTATATCTTAGAAAGTATTTTATATGTTCGCAAAAACTTAGGACTATTCAAAATAAGAAGTGATTTCCATAATATAAATACACGTAGTAAACATGAAATTGTGTTACCCAAATTTAGATTAACTAAAACAAGCAAGTCATTTCTTGTAAACAGTATCCGCTTTTATAACAAGTTGCCACAATCGGTTACAGAACTTAGTGATGGAAAATTCAAAACGCACATTAAATGTGCCCTTATCAAAAAAGTATATTATAAGATTAAGGACTACGTTGAAGACAAGGAAGTTTGGCATTAATTCCTTCTGTACATGTGGCCTCCCTGGTACCTCATTAACGGCAAACTATGTAAATGTCTATTAACAGCTCCCAAATTACGAAGTTATTTTTTAATTTAATTAGATCTTTTTTTTACAAACTTCACTGACATAATGTTTTTCTTACTTGACATTATTATACCTACAATTTAAATTTCAACAAGATTCTAACTTTTATTATTTTAATCATATTTTATATTGTTTTTTTTTTTTTGTCAATGTGAGGACGTTGTAGGCTTATTAGACTGTAGATCTTTAAACCATTTTCTATTTTGTTAAGTTCCTGGTACTTTTGATGGGCCTACGCTGTCCTCTCATACCTATTAACACTGTAATTTGAAAACATTGTAAAAGCCAATTTAATTTTTTTAAAAGAGTGACCGTGGAGTTTCTTGCCGGCTCTTCTCCATAGGAAACGACCAATTGGAACCGTGCACCTAGCTTCTATCGTTTCATAAGTGCCCATGTAGGCTTATGTGTACAAGTAAGACGACGCCATGGTCAATAGAATAATTATGGCAATAATATGAAAATCTATATTTTTTTGTGCCGAAGTGATCAGGAAAATATTCAGTAAAGTATAATTTTTCCTGAATTCGTGGAATTTTTTCCTCTTTTTTCATTACCGTACACTTAATACACGAATTTATATATTCTAATTGGTTTGGCGGTGTGCGTTAATTCCGGGACATGGTATATATCTAAACATAGTAGGGGTAGACAGTACTATTGTTGGCACCCTATCAATGATTGGCACATTGCTATTTTTTTCGGTGTATTATATTTATCATCGTTTTTTACGTCATAGCAAGACAATAATTTGGTAGAATACTCTTATCCCCACACTGGCAACACTTATTTATGTGTCAAACTTCTACCTTCTTTCTTTGGCAACAATTTTAAAAACCGATATCGACGAATCTGTTAAAATTTGTTGAAAAACTTAGGATTGGGTGCTGTATTTTTCAAGATTTTATGTGATTAAGGTAAGCTTTGGACATATTTCTTTAATATTTTGCATAATTTATCTAGTTAAAGCTTAAAAAACACAAATTTAATGTCATAAAAAATATTAATTGACATATTTAATGGTGCCAATGACTTAACTTTATTTTGTTCGATAATACAATGATTAGCACCCATGCCAATCTCTGTACTTTCTGACTTTTGGATATTTTGGAGAGTTTTTGGCTTTACAATGGTCTTTTATCGATTTTGAACTTTATTCTAGTCAGAATTCAAGCTTTTTTTGTTAAAAAATAATAATTAGCACTGCCAATTACTATAGTTTTTAGGTAGTGCCAATCATTATACTTTCTTTGTCTTATTTTAGATTTATGAAGAATGCCGAAAGTACAGAGTGGGAAGAAATATTCGAAAGGATATTCAGATGCCGATCTAGAAAAGGCTTTGGAAGCCATAAAAAACGGTATGGGGAAAAAAACTGCTGCACGAAAGTTTAGCATTCCACGTGCAACTTTGCAGTTCCGGCTGTCGTAAAATTTTGTGAAAAGTCGACCTGGTCCTGGCACAGTTTTAACTAGTCAGGAAGAAAGCCAGCTAGTAAAATGGACAATTCAATCTAGTCGAAAAGGAATTCCACGACGTTAAGAGGATGTCATAAAAAGTGTTAATTTATTTTTGAGACGAAACAAACTATTTTGGAAGGACATAAATTACCATACATTTGAAGAAATAGTTGGCCCAGAACTGATAACAAAAATGAAAAATTCTGTTGTAGGCAAATCAGTTGAAGAAAAAAAGCTTTTTGAGATTTACAAACATCTACACATCAAAATGTTAATCAAGGTATTGAAACAGATGAAATCTTAATTACTGAGTCAGTAACACCTTCTGTTGTCGTTGAAAATGAAGTCGAAATACCTCCTTCCGAATTAGAAATACCTACATCAGACTCTCCTTTTGTCTTTTTGTCCAGCAATGATCCATTAATCCCAGAGCCAGTTCAATCTGTAGAGACGATTCTTGAGCATCAAAAAGAATATGAACCATTTTGTATTCCAACAACTAGCAGACAAAATGTACAATTTGTTGGAGGTGAGTGGGTTCTCGTGGATAACGAAACAAACAATAATTTGTTCGAAAGCCCCAAAAAAACATTTAAAGACTTTTTACCCATGCCAAAAACGCCCGTGGAGAAACCAAAAGCAAATTCGGAACATCGTAATTTTGTGCTAACAAGTAAAAAATGGGAAGCTAATGAGTTAGGAAAACAACAAAAAAAAAATAGAAGTTATTTAACAAAAAGAAGCTAAAAGAAAAGCAAGAATAGAAAAATCTGAAATGAACCGCTCCATCAAAGCGAAGAAAATATCTGATAATCAAAATAAGAAAAAAGCTAAAGAAAACCAAAATAAGATTAATAAAGCTAAAAGATATCTGTAATTTCAGATATTTTAATTAAACCTGCAATTTCCGAAGCAGAAGAAAAAGGTAATGATAATACACAACACGAGAGTTTAATTAAAAACAAAGAATTTAAAGAAATAACAGATAACCACTGGATAAGAGTAAAACAGAATGAACCGAAACAAAGGTATCTCTCTGAAAAACAGGAAGAAAATAAGGAGAGTTTTGCTAAAGAAGACTTGCCAAAAGAAAAAATTAAACGGCGTGGATCAAGGTAGGCCTCTTTCAAATGAAGGGCTATTGAAAATATTAGAAGATTAACGAAAAACAAGATGGAAGTTCCAAGAAGTACCTATTACTTCTTAAGACTGCCAATGATTGTATCCCAAATGTAGTGCCATTAACTATGCTCAAGTGCCAATGATTGTAATTTTTCGTAGAAATAAGTATAAAAATGTTTTTAAGATAATTAAACATTGATTTTTAAACTTAATGCGTCATAGTACCTATTTTTTTTATCCAAAAAAATATCATATTATTGTAGAAGTTAGCTTACAGTGCCAATGATTATACTGTTTACCCTATTTAATAAAAGTAAAAAAAAGAAAAAAAAAAGAAAGAAAGTATATCTTCGTGTCTGTTTATAAGACCGCATAGATATTTTAAACAACAGATTTTGATGCAGTCTTCACCATAACTTAGTTTAGAGCATTTATTCCAGAAGATTTATGTGTATAGGTATTACATTAATATAAAACTTCGATAAAGCACAGAAATCTCTATGTTTTGACATGCCGCCGTCGCACCCGTGCGAAGCTGGGGCGGGTCATCATTCATCATCATTTCAGGCGAAAGACGTCCACTGCTGGATTTAGGCCTCCCCCAAAAAGGGAGGGATTTGCCATAATCGCCACGCTTGGCAGGCGGGTTGGCGATCGCAGTATGGTTTAAAAAAAAAAAGTCTAGAGAACGCTGCTGCCCATTCTCTAGTAAGTCCCTTAGTGGCCTTTTACGACACCCATGGGAAGAAATAGGATGGTGCTATTCTTTACGTCCGGCATCACACGGAATGGGGCGGGTCACTAGTGTTTTTCTAAAACAAAAAGTGAATTGGAGTTAAAATTGAGGACACTTGTTAGACCATCGTTATACTTAAGGTGAACCTGCAGCAGTAGCCCGCGAAATCCAAATTTTCTTACGTTTGTTGCAATTTGCAGGTACTGTCAGGTTGTATCTTGATCAAAATATGATTCGCGACTATAACAGATATGTATTTACAGAATTATAATCATTAGAATCATTGATACATGTCTCTTAAGATAGATTAGTTCCCCAATGTCATGATTTCGTGAAAAATGTATTCAATGAAAGCAAAGCTCAGTCACTTTGTAATCTTGTAGTCTCACAAATATTTCCCCATACATTTTCAGGAGCGCGAATCAGAACAAGAGACTTGCGGGCAGTACAAACGTATTCTGGATGCGGCTCTGGCAGATTTAGTAGAACACAGGGAGAGGGAACGACAAAGACAGAAGAGCATAGATTCCATGTATGACGGAGAGGCGAGGCAGATTAATGATAAACAAGATAAGGTGAGATATTACTTGAATTTTGATTGACATAAGCCTGCTTTTTCGGAAAGTATCGCCATCCCTAATCGGGAATTAGGGATGGCGATACTTTCCGAAAAAGATCGATTCGAATCGAAATCTGATGAATTGATAATTGGTAAAAGTGTTAGTACAAACCTACTTACAGAAAATAAATAAATCATTTATCATGATACAAACAAAACCGAGGTCTCAAAAGTGATTTTCCAAAAATCGTTTTTTTTTTGCGATTTACTTTTCGAGTTTGTATTTTCTTTGTTAATGTTAAACAAACTGAAATACACAGCGTAAACTCGTGTCCCTCTCACTGGCGGACTAAACGGGGGGCGGCAGGGGCGGTCCGCCCCAGGTCCCCGGTCCTGAGGGGCCCCTAATCGCCAGAAATACTTTTAAATAAAGTCCCAAACAAGACCAAAGTATGTTCAGTAAGTAAAAGGTGATTTGTAGTTAGGGGCCCCTACGCTATTTAAATATAAACGCAGGGTGCTAAAATTGCTCTTGCAATCTACTCTCTTTTTTCTCAGACATCTCTGCTTATGTCGACTAAGGAAAACCTATATAAGTGTGAACAGTCAAAAGAAAACCTTACCTATCCGGGACAGGGTACTTAGATTTTGCGAGCTCGGTTCGCTCGCTCTAGCATCCTACATTTTTAAACTTTTCTGTATAAGTCCCCAGGTACTTCAAATATTGCATAAATGTTAACTAAGCGGGGTACAAACATTTTGGAGCACCTCTGTTTGTCCGAGGCTCTAGCTTTTCTGTTGTCGCGTAGTATCTTCTATTTCTGTATGATCAATGGTCAAAAGAAAACCTAACCGTTTTGAGGCAGCGTCCTAAATATTTCGACGTTCATTCCTTGGCGGGGGGACCCATTTAGTTTTATCGCCCCGGGCCCCCGACAGGCTTAGTCCGCCACTGGTCCCTCTCCCCCCGTTAATAACAGCTTTAAGTAACTTACGACATTTTTGAGCGGACATTGAGTTATAATCGACTTTATTTAGTTTGGTAAATCTGTAATTATAAAAGCTAGTTTTGTTTTAAATTATTGGTTATCCTTTGATAACCAAATCAAATCTTTGTATATAGAACCAAATAATGTAAAACAGTGAAAATGCGCCAAAACGTAGTAAGTACATTACATTCTAAATGGGGACCAGCGAATTATACATTACTAGTGGTCGCCCACTGGTTGAAATTCGACCCCCCTCTACTTACAATCTATATAGCATCTATATAGCACTTACTAATTCCATGCTATTGTAAAGTACTTACTAATTCCATGCTATTAAAAATATACTTATTCCATGCTCAACCTGTCACTTTCTGTTACACACTTCCGTTCCTATTCACGAAATCACTCCCACAGAAAGCCAGAGGGCAAATGTTACACATCAAAAAGTGCCAGCTGGATTAATCACTATTATACAAAGTGCTATTAATGAGGGTTTTCATGAAATTCACGCCACCAGTTGGCATTTTGGCAAGAGGTCTTCCATTTCGACAATGAATATAAAATATAATAATAACGTTCATTCATTCGTCATTCGTCCATCATTCAGTCACGAATGAAGAAAATATAGGCGCTTTGACAGTTTTGACACATAGTGAACGTCATTTCAGAAAACCCTCATTTTGACAAACGCATTATAATCTTATTGCAGCTATGGACCAATGAACGTGACGCCCGCGCCCGCCTGATGCAAGACGTGATCTCCACTCTAAAGAGACAAGTGGAAGAGAAGATAGAAGCCAACAGGAAGCGGCAGAAGGCCAACGTGCTGGAACGAGAGAATATTCTAGAACAAATGGAAGGATTCCACGAGGAAGTTAGGACTAATGAGAGGGCGACGCAGGTATGATTTTTTTATATCTGTGATCATCGTCATCATCATTGCCAGCTTTGTTCTACCCACTGCTAAGTATAGGCCCTCCACTCTTTTGTGCCATGCAATATCTGTGAAACTATAGTGACTGTTATTATTATAGAAAATTGTGTATGTCCCAAGTTGTCGTATGGCAGCTCAGAAGTTAATTTAATAGAATTATAGAGGTATGAGAAACAGGGTGTAAAGTTCACTTATCCTCCATAGAAAAGGGAGGATCCTCCGAACGTACGGGTGTCGTGTCTGGTGGGCAACTGCCCGACCTTTGATGTCGGCACGTTGTATATATGCTAGTCGCGCGGTAAACTCTGCTTGCGCGATGCAGGATTTTGCGTGACGTCAGTGTGATGCGTAGTTTGCATGTGACGATGTAGCTGCCGCTACAGAATAGAAGATGTTGCCTGTAATAAGTCACCACGCTTTGCAAAGAGATTTGTCACCGATTTGGCTGCCCTGTTAGTTAATGCTTTCTAAACTAAGCCCGAAGGCTCTTCTGACGGTTATCAGCGCCTGAAAAAGGCTAATTTCACATTTTACTATAACGATGACATTGAATAACAGACAACACACAGCCTATAACGGTATACAGGGTCTAAAAGCATAAAATTTTGCCCAAGAGGTCCTTAGACAACAAATGGACTACCAAATTCAATTTCGACAAACCGTAATACGACAAGATTTTATTTTGATAATATGGAACTCCGATACGTCTTCATTTCGACAGTACTTTAGTTTAAAATACCTTAAGTCCGACACTACTGTACTTCGACAAAGCGTTTCTTTGACATGACATAACTAGGAAACGATTCGACGACATACTTCTTCGATAACAATGCTAGTCCGACATCAGTCGATTTCGACGTACTCTACTCGCTGTACTTGGACAATATCGTATTACGGTTTGTCGAAATCGAGGATGGTAGTGTGAGCACTAAGGAAGGATTTTAGAGAATTCGTCCCCTCAAGGGGTTAAATAGGAGATGATTGAATAAAACTTACCGGTGGAGTTCCTTGCCCATTCTTCTCCATACGAAACTACCTTTTGGAAGGGGCGACTAGAATCAATTATATTTTTTGTAAACTTTGACTTTCAAAAGTGCCCTATTTAAGACGGAGATATGTGCCAGTGATCTTGAGTGGTTAGCTTGCGTGTTCTGTACTGAGCTCACGCAACGCGTCGTAAGTTCAGCCAGTAATAGGACTCGCCCATCAAGGAGCGCCGTCCCCAATTTGACGCATTATTAATTTATTATACACAAAACAAAAGGTATTTTAATAAAACGCTTATACTAAAAGATCAAAAATTAAATTATCTTTAAATTGGTGAAGGTTTCAGAAAAATACGCTTGGTAGATTTTGCGCTATTCTCAGTTTTTTATCCGCGTTAGACATAACTTTACAAATTAATTTCACTATGTAATATAAACGTAATCTAAAATATTCACATATTAAGTTATTGAGAAAAAGCTCTAATTTATCATATATTTTTTTCAAATCATTAACACTACTCGTTTAGATGTGATCTTCAGTATAAAATCATTAAAAGTCGGTTATCGTCCCCTTAAGAAAAAATTACGCGCGAACAAAGTCGCGGGCAAAAGCTAGTTTCTAATAAAACGAACTTTAAAGATTGACTGAATTAGGACTATGAGTAGTACTAACATTCGTTATTTTTCCTCTTTTACAGCTAAAGAACTCAAAATACTCAACCGTGACCGCGCTTCAGTCGCAACTGAACAGTCTGCGCCTACAACAGGAACAGTTAGACGCGACCTGCGCTAGAGAGGCCGAGCTCAGGGAAACGGCTTCCAACGAGAGGATGCTGAGGAGTGAAATCGCGAAGATTCACCGAGAAGGCAGCACTCAGGCTTGGACGTAGAGAGTAACAATTTTAAGACCTTATCATTTTTGAGCAACCACTGCAGTCGATCGACTTACGATTAAAAATATACGATTTTCTATATCGATCGATGGTTTACCGATGGTCGATCAATATGGACGATCGTAAGTCGTTAATTCCATGCTATCGATGGGCATATAAAAAACAGTCGTCGATCTGTCATTCACCACACTGTATTGTCCTGAACGGTCCACGTCATCGATGGACGTCGATTGGCCAGTCTGCTTGCACCTTTAGACGATTCTCTCTTTCATTATCGGTCCACAACGAATGAATTTTAATTATTTTATCTTTATGATGTGCTCTATCAATATTCTGAGGTCCTACGCTTCGCTTTTCGATTAGTGAATTTACATGAAGTGGTCATATTTAAGATAAACAACTTTTCTGATTTAGAGCTTCATTAAGGGCTTACTTACGCCTATAATTTAATAAAAGGAAAATAAGTTTTGTTTGCAATAATGAGACTTGTTATAAAACACGAACTATTTTGTAAGTAAATACATAAATATATACAAGAATTACCAGTGCGCAAAATACAAAATAAACATAATTTTCTATTTAGATTATGTCTTAGTACAAAAAAAATTGTGAGCTGTCACGGGACGCCTGACAGTTGTGAAACATCGAAATCAAACAAACAAACATCGAAAAAGGGTCAGGGTCGCGGAGTGAGCGGTGAATCGCCACGCGGCATGCGTCGCCCCCCAGCAATCGGTTTTACGTGCGCCAGATGTTTCACATCAAAATAAAGTTATCGATAACGAAAGATGATTACATTGGAACTGGTTTTATGGTGACACTACGCACTGGTGAACATTTTTTCCTGTTGAAGGAATAACTCCTAGATGAACAGTTTTAAACTATTTATCAAGCTACGGGCAGAGCACGGGCGTGTCAATACGTTTGTGACAAGACATGATACATTATGTCATGTCAATTTGTACTAGCATTTTATGACAAAACAGTTTTATCGCTCAAACTGTGATGAAATGTGTGACTCAAGTCATGTCACAGTAGGCCGTGCTCGCCCCGCAGATTGTTTCTATTATGTCCATTATTGCTTGATATAGGCTTGTCCAAAGCATTTTCGAGCCCATTGTATTGTCCTTTATCTTTATATAATAAAAGACTGACAAAAGAGATTATTTAAATAAACTATTAAAATTCTAACGAAATACTAACTAAGCAAAAGTTATTTATATAATAAAAGACTGACAAAAGAGATTATTTAAATAAACTATTAAAATTCTAACGAAATACTAACTAAGCAAAAGTTATTATTTTATTGTAAGGTTTCCTTTAGTATAAAGCCTAACTATAAAAATATTAGAATCTTTTATCTTGTGTATTTTAAACCGACTGAAAGATGTTTTCGTGTGATAAATAAGCAAAGATTTTGTTAGGTATAAGATGGCAAATAATTTTAAGTGGTTTGAGTGTGGTAAAATTGAATAAGGTAAACACGCGTTATTTACTTGCCAAGATAATTAAAGCAGCTTTTTAAAAACGTGATAAAATGTATTTTTATATCAACGACGTTATATTTTGTCTGCTTGACTTCTATCAACTTGCCTTCTTGATGAATTTATTGCAAAGATAGTCATATTTTTATACTAGAGTGTGTGTTTGCGGAAAATAATATACTAGTGTGTGTGATTTTGCGGAAAATAAAAGACTTGTATTTTGATGTTTGGGTTTCCTTTGCCCCATTTTTAATTCATATCTTGCACACTTTAGCACTATTGCGAGTAATCCTAATTAGGAAAAATATTCTAATGATACGGCTACATTGCACAAACTATACTTCGCGCTCTCTATTGTACTGCGAGACGTCGAGCGGTGTGCGAGAGAGGGCGCGCGAAGTTTAGTTCGCGTTATCGCGACAATGTAGCCGTAGCATTATAAAATACCCACGAACTGTAAATCTTCTTAACGTGTCGATGGCAATCGAAAAAAACCAGAGGAAATTTGGCTACGAGTTTGGCACCTTTAGTAACGTTCATCAGTTCCTGTAACGTGCATACAACAGGGGGCCTAAAATTGACGCTTTGGCAGCAATTCATAACCCGCAATTCATCTGTTTGACAGTTTTGTATGGAGTTTCGTAAAATGGTCCGTCGTGGAGGTGATGCGAATATTTAGTTTCTGAAGTAAGTAACGAAACAGCCAAGCCATACATTTTTACTGATATGTAGAATTTGTGAAGTTAGGGTCGGTAGAGTTAGGCCGTGTAGATTCAGAAGCTTGGCTCTACATGAGATCTGATATCTTTTTCACAAGGCAAACCTTATGTGGTCGTCTTGGCAACATTTTACACGAAATGTTTTTGGTGGCATTTCAGTTCTTTTTGTAAGTTGCTAGGCAGTCTTTTTAGTGTTTATTTTTTTCTTCCTGTTTTGGGGAGTATTTCTTGCACATCAGCAGTGCCGGTTTTCATAGCCCATTCTCTGTCTTTGCCTTTTTTCTTTGATGGTTTACTGATTACCTATATTTCGCTCTTAAGCGATTATATTCAACTATAGCTGACTGTTGTGCTTTAATACTAGCAGAGTCTATATATTGCGGCTTTCTAGCACTTCAGGAAGTACCCTAACATTTTGAAGTCTCATACAAACTTCCACCCCCCCATTTTAGGGGCTGGGGGGCGAAAGTCATAAGTTTATGAATTTTTTTGTTGGTTGTATACTAAACTTACATTACATACCAAATTTCAGCTTTCTAGCACTTCAGGAAGTAGCCAAACATTTTGGTGATCATCAGTGTGTCAGTGTATCAGTGAGTGTGTCAGTGACGAAATCGGTGTATTTTAGATATCAATAAATCTAAAGTATTAGAGCTATTCAATTGAGACTTTGTATGTTTAATTAGTCTATTATTGACATCATATCCTGAGAATATGAACTATCTGGTACATCGGATACCAACTCTATGATGGTTCAAAGAAACGACGAAATTCTTCGAGAAAAGGTAGGTAGTGCCCTTGCGCTTCGCTTGGCCCGTCTTTCCGGGGGCACTACCGTGCCCCCAGATTTATACTGTGGAAACAGTGTTCGACATAATTCCTTCTAATAATTTGTGTGTGCACCTGTACCATTTTCGGGTTTTTTGGGAATCTGTCCTTTTGAGAATCTGTATTTTTTTTAATCTGTCTTTATGAGAGCAAGCGATATTTAAATGCCCTACGAAGTAAGAAATACCAGTAAGACTTTATATAGATTGGAACAAAATGTTTGAGTTACACAATTTTATTTGCGCGCCATCTAGTGAAAGTATAACTAACTTCTATTAAGTTCCACTAGTCTAGATAGTCAACTAACCAAACCAGTGGAACTTGGTAGGTAGAAGCTGTGACATTAGATGGCTCTGTAAAGATTGTTTATTGACAGTGTACTAGATGTCGCTACGGTCCTTTAATTGAGGTTTGATAAATTTGGCTAAGTACAGGGCAAACACAATTTTCTTGGCATAGGTACGTAATTTAACACATTTATGCCTTATATGTGGGACTGAGTCATAAGTCAGCCCAGTTTCGTATTTAGATCAACATACAACCTGTTAGTGACCTGCAAACTGCAAAAAAAGTAATAAAATTTGAATTTCGCAGGTTACCTTAGCGCATCCCCCTTAACGGTTTGCTGTACACTACAGAATCGCCGTCGTGCCGGCGAGCGGCCGTCGGTCTGTAGGGTATATAATATATTCTGTGGTCTCCGTGCTCTGTGGGTGCTGCACCTACAGAGAAGTAAGACAGGTAAGGCCATAGGTGCCTACATAATATTATGTTATGGTAAACCTACTTCCATTCATATGAATTCATCAAACGCTACCAACTAGGTATAGCTACCAACTTTATATTCGTTTCCTCATTCGTTTCAATCAAATCTATGAATAGATCACCCCATCGTCCGGGTTTCATACGAGATTATTTCTAGCGAATGGGTAGTCACCAGTGTCCATTGATTTTTATTATGATAAGAACTTGATTTCCCTAAGGATTTCACTATAGAAATTCGCCAGGAACCGTTGCCCGCGATTGTTCAGATACAAACTTTAATGCCCCGTTTGACCCCTTCAAAGTCGTAGTTTTGAAAATTAAGGAAATGGAAAGATTAATTTCTTATTTCTATTTTTATTGGTTCAGGCTGTGTTAGTGTTTGTCAGTCCGCCACAGTACCTACCTACTTTTTTTTTTTTTTTTGTGGTATGAAATTATCAAATAACTTCTCACGCTCTGGGCGGAGCGGGAGGGCGTGTCAGACTTTTACTGACTAAAACCCACCCGTATTCCTTCATTTGTCTGTGTGCCAGGGCCACGATATCCCTTTCGGACAAACTCGCAACCCTGGCAGGCATTGGCCCTATCGGACCCCGTCAGTTGGTGTTGACATCTCTTTGAGGCGCGCGTGGAATACGACGCGCCGTCGACCCGGGCCTGGTCCTTATCGGACGGTGAGCTATCCATCGCTCACCGTCCGCAGGCCCGTGCCTACGGTGGCCGGAGTACCTACCTACCTAAGAGTACTAAAAGATACCGGATGGTACCTACCTATTAGTTTACATAAAAAGACAAGCAGACGCTGATGACGATTTTGTGATACAAGTCAAATCGGTTGGGCCAAGTAAGGGTTAAGCAATGCCTACAGACGACCCAACGGGTCATCCCACGACAGACCTAGATGGCGGTGACGGAATATGCTTGACCATCCAAAAAGACAGGTAAGTATAGGTACAAATATTATTAGTTTAAGATGAAGGAATGCCTTCTTCAGGAAATAAGATATTCATTGACTTTCAATCTCCATACAGGTAGGTTACATAAAGAGAATAAATAACATTTGCCCGTCTGTGTGGTGGAGTCTCATCAGTGTCTGATGGTAGGTACTTTCCATGTTAACAACATAAAAAAAAATCAGCGCTGTGCTGTGGGTCCCCCATAGCACAGCATTATGCTGAGTGCAAGCCTTCTTGTCACAGTCACGGCGTGCTACTGCCGATTGATGTTCTATATACCTACACACAAAACACACACACATGTATGTGTGTTCCTTTGTGGCCCTCTTGAGACCAATCGTGTAAGTCGATTTTGATGATTCTTACGTCAATCGATTTGTGTGTCAGTGCACGCTGATGTAGTTGCACGAAGGCTGCGCTGACGTTCATGTTCGAGGTCACCAGTATCGAGGTATGAGGAATAGGGTGTAAAGTTCACTCATCCTTTATAGAAATAGGAGGATCCTCGGACCAGACGAGTGTTGAGGCTTGTGGGCATGGTATATTTTACTAGTCGCGCGGTAAACTCTGCTTGCGCGATACAGGATTTGGCGTGACGTCAGTGAGATGCGTAGTTCGCATGTGGCGATATAAACGCCGCCACAACCCTAAGCTGTACAATCTCTTACAGTCGGAGGTCTTTATTGTGAAATTTAAGAAGATGCCTCCGACTGCTTGAGATTGTACGGCTTAGGGTGTACAAGTACCTGCCAGGGTTGCGAGTTTGTCTGAAAGGGAATATCGTGGCCCTGGCACACAGGCAACGGAAGGAGCACGGGTGAGTTTTAGTCAGTAAAAGTCTGATACGCCCGCTCCGCCTAGAGCGGGAAAAGTTGTTTGATAATTTCCCACCCAAAAAAAAAGGGAGTACAAGTACGTGGTGTGGGTGGGGTTGGAGACAGAAATAGGTAATTTTGTGTCCATCTTATTTAAACTTGAATTTTTACGCAGTCGAGTTTTTTGATTTTTAAACTTTTGAAGAGAAAACTTCAAAAGTTTAAAAATCAAAAAAAACTTAGGCTAATTTTGCGCTCTTTCTGAACAGTGAACGTAACTGAACCGTCAAGCACGGTTCGGTGACGTTGAATCAGGTATACTCGGTTCCAGTTAGTCAGTGACACTGAATCAGGTATACTCGGCTTCAGTTAGTCGGTGACGCTGAATTGGGTATACTCGGCTCCAGTTAGTCGGTGACGCTGAATCGGGTATACTCGGCTCCAGTTAGTCGGTGACGCTGAATCGGGTATACTCGGCTCCAGTTAGTCGGTGACGCTGAATCGGGTATACTCGGCTCCAGTTAGTCGGTGACGCTGAATCACGTAAGGTACTCGGCGCTAAATCGTGTATACTCGGCTCCAGTCGTAAGTTTTCACTTCCATCGTGTGGTCTTAACACACACCCTCTTTTTATCTCAACTACTTGAGTTATTTGTTGTGTTGTGTGTGTTATTCGTCGGTTTTTCTTCTAAATATGTAAAGTTTTCATAAACCGATATCACTTCGTGGACAATAGTGTGGGTTATACGTTTTTTCGACTTTAATAAAACTACTTTTTGTAAATGCTGTAATGTATATCTGTGTTCTGTCCCAAATACATACATAAACTCACGCCTTCTTCCCATGGGGGTAAACAGAAACTATAGAACGCCACTTGCTACGCTCCTTACATATTCCTTTTGCGTCGCCTACGTTCTACATCTAGTCATGTAACACGCACGCCGGTTGCGAGTACTACGCACCTGACCTTTCTACTGTCACAATAAATAAAATATGGATGATTTTATTGTTACTAAGTTAATTTGTTTGCTACACCAAGGTATCTATGCATTAGGAAGGTACAGTCGCCAACACATCAGGTCAACAAACTGTCAAATTTCTCCAAAAGATTTTGAACCTTAAAATGTTCAAGGTTAAGTTCAAAATCGAATGAGAAAATTTGACAGTTTGTGGTTAATTGATGTGGTGGCGACTGTACATACGTGACAATAACATCGCTGTTTAATTATGTAATAGACGCGATACCGGATTCTAAGTACAGATTGTTTTTTAAAGTAATAGTTTAAGTGAATTGTGACATTTGATCGCAAGGTCCTTGTGACATAAAATGTGTAGTAATAATTACCAATATGAACCCAAATAAATATACAACATTATTTTTAGCATATGCGAAATCTGAATATAGTTTGTTCAGAATAAGGAACTGAATCGATTTCAATCATTTTTACACCATGTTATATTTTGTCCCAACAATATTTAAGTGTGATGGAAAATGTTATCACCATTTAATTACTTACAATACAATCGCCGTACGGTTAGATAGCTACTGCCAAATTATTATCAATGAGCGCAAGACGACCCTGGAGACGCGGGGGCGCCGCCGTTAGCATGTTTTTGTACGGACAACCCGGTAACATAACAACCTTATAACTTTGTCATTTTGCATGATACAGTTTTGAAATTTTGTACATAGATTCTTTACATAAAAATACTAGACACATGTTTCGGGTTTCGCTTATGCTAAAACTAATATTTATAAAGTCAGGGAAATTAATTATTTTCAAACTGACACACTACGTCAATTTGCCGTGATAAAGTGCCATGTCATACAAATGTCCAATGCATGACAGTTATGATTTGAATAAACGTGCAATTTAGGGGGTCCCGAAACGATCAATCGCAATTGATCAATTGCCATCAATTTCTATTGTAGTCCTAAATATTGTCAATCGATTCAATTGCACTTGGTAGACGATCAATTTGCGCATCAATGTGGATCAATCGCGTAAAAATTGACAATTGCAATTGATCGTGTCGGGGACGGGTAGTCAAATTGATAAAAAGATAATTTTCGCGATTTTACCTACTTACTTACCCACTGAGGAGCTCGTGGCTAAGTAACCACACCTGATTACGTGCCTGCTTAATAACTAAAGTACCTTTTTTGGGGAAATGATCAAATAACTTCTCCCGCTCTGGGCGGAGCTGGGAGGGCGTGTCAGACTTTTACTGACTAAAACCCACCCGTGTTCCTTCAAATGCCTGTGAGCCAGGGCCACGGAACATATACCTTTCGGACAAACTCGTAACCCTGGCAGGCATTGGCCCTATCGAACCCCGTCAGTTAGTGCTGACATCTCTTTGAAGCGCGCGTGGGACACAACGCGCCGTCGATCCGGGCCTGGTCCTTATCGGACGGCGAGCTACCCATCGCTCTCCCTCCGCAAGCCCGCGCCTATGGTGGCCGAGAATCGGCCTGCGACTCCCGACGTAGGTACCCAATTAATACCTATACCTAAGTCGGTACTTACTGTTTCAGATTGACAAAGTCAAAGTCAATATTTCAAATAGGCACTTTAAACGTCAAAATTTACAAAAAAAATGTACTGATTGAGTGCCCCTTCCAAAAGCTAGTTCCGTATAGAGAAGAATGGGGAAGAAACTCCACCGTTACTCTTTTAAAATGTTTTACAATATTTTGTATAGGTTGCCGCCTGACCACTTTTCAACCTTATACTTCCTAGTAATAAGGTCGAAAAGTGGTCAGGCGCCAGTGTCTGCGATACTACATTAATTATAGGTATGTAAAGCGATGCACCTAAAATATAATTACTATAAGTAGGTACCACAATCATTATCATCATCATTTCAGCCGAAAGCCGTCCACTGCTGGACATAGGCCTCCCCCAAAATGGGAGGGGGGATTTGCCATAATCGCCACGCTTGGCAGGCAGGTTGGCGATCGCAGTATTGTTTTAAAAATGCATAGAGAACGCTGCTGCCCATTCTCTAGAGTCTAGTAAGTCCCTAAGTCGCCTTTTACGACACCCACGGGAAGAAATGGGATGGTGCTATTCTTTACGTCCGGCACCAAACGGAACGCCGAAGTACCACAATAGGATTACTGATTGCAGGTACCTAAACGTTCTTAGCAAACAGAAGGACGCTGCTGCCTATGCTGATTAAAGATGCAGGTACTTATAATTCCCCCTGCAGCAAACATTTAACTTATTCCTATAAAACAAATAAAAAACGAATGGCTACAATAAGTAAATAGGTTAATCAATCTGCCTACCCTTTGCTACTACTACCGAGTTGTTGGTCGTAGGTTCGAACCCGTAGAAACGGTGAAGAAAAACATCGTGAGGAAACCGGCATGTCCTAGAATCAATCATTCGAGATTTGTCTATCAACACGCACTGACCCCGCGTGGTGGATTACGGCCCACTCTCTCTCACAGAGACGAGGCCTGTGTCCCAGCAGTGGGAACATTATAGGCTGATCGCTTATGCTACGGCGTAGTCGCGCCATCTTTGTTTTGATTTGACGGAAACCGATCTTTCTTCTGCTCGGCCAAATGTGAAGGTAAGTAGAATCAATGTGATACTTAACTAATTTATTAATTAGAATTTGGATGCTATTATTTTCATTTGTTACGATACTCCTGGGGGCAATCAATATGTGTTTAGAGGCATGAGTAACAGGGTGTAAAGTTCACTCATCCTCTATAGAAAAGGGAGGATCCTCCGACCAGACGGGTGTCGTGTCTGGTGGGCAACTGCCCAACGATTGATGTTGTATATATGCTAGTCGCGCTGTAAACTCGGCTTGTGCGATGCAGCATTTGGGTGACGTCAGTGTGACGCGTAGTTCGCATGTGGCGATGTTGATGCCGCTACATGTGAAATAATTCAAGAAGATAGCCTACTTATCCAGTACCTATGAATGAAATCGGTTGAACGGTTATGTTATCCAATGGGCATGTGATGCGGAGGAATAAGGAACATGCTGTGAGGAAGGATCTGAATAGGTATGAATGTGGATGGCTTTATGAGTAGGGGAAGACTGAAGAAACGATGGATGGATTGTGAATGAATGAATGAAGGAATAAATAAATGATTTATTTATTTGCCAGAATAGAAGTAGGTAGGATACATAAACCAATAGTCGTATTCTGGTTTTCAGTTGTGAAAATATTTAAGTTAAGTACATGCATTTCTAATAGTGAATACAATCTCGGTAAGTATAGAATTACATGATTGAAACTGAATGATAACATGGCTAGAATGGGGACTTCGGAGATGATGGCTTATAGACATGTAAGTAGGTAGGTATGGGTGAATAGGACTTGCGGCGCCGTCCAAAATGAATTGAGATAAAGGCAACCTGAAACTGACCTCGACTTCGAAGTTGTGTGGAAATGGGTTGTCATAGTATGGGCATGTGATGCAAAGGAATGAGGGAAATGTCGCCAGGAAAGTTTTGAGTATATGTGGATGGCAAATCTGTGCGTGGTGCCGGACGTAAAGAATATCACCACCCTATTTCTTCCCGTGGGTGTCGTAAAAGGCGACTAAGGGACTTACTAGGAATAGGCAGCAGTGTTCTCTATGCATTTTAACACCATACTGCGATCGCCAACCCGCCTGCTAAGCGTGGCGATTATGGCAAACCCCCTTTGTGAGAGGCCTATGTCCAGCAGTGGACGTCTTTCGGCTGAAATAATGATGATGCGGATGACTATACGAGTAGGGGAAGACCAAAGAAACCATGGATGGACTGAGTGACAGATGATACGGCTGGAAAGGGAGTGACTACCGAGATGACAACTAATAGAGTGATAGAATTAAGGAAGATAATTACATTTTGCGCTGAGCCTAAATAAATTGGGATAGGTACCTAAGGGTAAGAGAATGACGATGATGAAAGGTAGGAGAATTACCTATAATGATGGACAGCCTAATAACAACGATCTATGATCAGCATCCGTAAAGTCACGCTTGATGATTATGAATTTCTCTTCTATGCTTAACTGTTTATTTATTTATTTGCTCTCATGCACATCACCCATTTTACAATAAGTTACAATAAATTACTGTCGGCTTTAGTACATTAACCCTGTCAGGGCACTGCAAAACATAATGTTGGTTTGCTGTTGAGTTTGCATTAATTAGTAGGTAGGTACTCATAACATAAATTTAGTAAAAAATTATAAAAACACAATACAATACAATAAATTAATTACAAACAGGCTTAAGTCAAATAGTATTAGTAGGTAGGTAGTCACAAAAGATAAGAGATAGGTAATACAATCATGTCATGTCAAGTTATTCTTAGCAATTACATTGAATAAGGGTAAGTATGTCAATAATTATTATACAATACAAAATAAAATAAATTAAATGTCACTGGCATAAACAATATTTATTAGATTACGCTTTGATCAGGACCGGATTGCAAAAATTAAGTTGTTGTACGCGCGCATCAAATATTATAATTTCCAGATTATTATTTCTTATTTTGTTTATTTTTACCTCATTTAATGCTGCACCGGTTTGACGTCATCACGTCAACGCCGGCTGTCGCTGAAAACCAGCGCTGGGGCTCTGTCTCACATAGGGTCACAGCATTATGCTGAGCGATGGCCGTTTTGCGTGAATGTGACGCATATTTTCCCTCAACTTGTTCTTTCGTGTTTGTGTTTTTTTTTTCTTTGCGTTATTTTTACCGCAAATAAACGTATTTTTCTTTCTTATAGAGATGTCAGCACCAACTGACGGGGTTGCGAGTTTGTCCGAAAGGGATATCGTGGCCCTGGCACTCAGGCAACGGAAGCAACACTGGGTTTTAGTCAGTAAAAGTCTGACACGTTCTCCCGCTCCGCCCAGAATGGGAGAAGTAATTTGATAATTTCCCACCAAAAAAAGGTAGGTACCCTAAAAGAGGAATCCATCAAACGATAATCATCATCTGCCTCGCCTTTTCCCGTTGATGGGGTCGGCTAGGCCAGGCCAGTAGATTCGTACTACAATTCCGGCCTCTCCGTATTGGTGATCGTCGTGTCACCTGCTGTTCAGTTGAGGCGTACTACGTCTCGCAGTTGGAGTCCGTCAGGATTTTGTTTCTTTTACTTAAATATCATCTGCCTCGCCTTTTCCCAACTATGTTGGGGTCGGCTTCGGAGTATTTTACATGGAGCGACTGCCTATCTGACCTCCACCCCTGTTACAGGGTAATACGATTCCCCTTGGTAAGACTGGTTGTCAGACTTTCGCGTTTTTGACTACCCGATAACGACTGTCAAAGATCCATGAATGTCAGCCGGGACCAAGAGCTTAACGTGCTTTCCGAGGCACGGAGGGGTCTTGGAATGTAAAGATCACCCATTCACGGACCATCCGCGGTATATGTAGCTTAACCTGATCGATCGACCCGTGTGGCTGTTATAACTTAGCCACAAGCCCCTCAAATCCATCAGGAATCCATCAAACCGTTTAAATGAAAAACGTAATGAAATTGTAAATACGCTTGTAACTCTTGTAAGACATCAGTCGGTGACCAGCATTACCTGACCCATCCATTATTCTTCTTTGGGCAGGTAACGCTGGTCACCGACTGTACCTACGTAACCTACCTAAGGCTGCATTTCCGCCAGATATTGGCTAACTTTAAGCTAAGCTGCGTACCGACTAATAGGACATGTTTGATGTTCATAGACCTACCTATTTAAATTTCTAATAACTACTCCCAAATTATGTTTTTTTTTTTTTATAAATACTTCATTGACATAATCTCTTCATTATTTGACACTAAATACCTAAAATTTTTATTTTTAAAATTGTTATCAGTGGTTTTTGTGGACAGAATATTAATTTAGATTGGTTACAGTTGTAATGGCAATCATGTAATTTGGTTTTAATAGGTTTTATTTTTTTATTGGGTTTTTTTTTTGTGGGTGTATTTTAGGTACTCCTCTGCCCAAGCCTTTGCGAAAAACAAGGCTTTATGTTACCTATGTTATTTTTATATTTTAGTAATATTCTAGGTGCCTATAAGTTATGTAATTCTTCTATATTTTAGTAATATTTTAGGTACCTATAAGATTCATTTTTAATTTTTTAATGTGAGGACGTTGTAGGCTTATTAGACTGTAGCTTTGTGAACCATTATCTATTTTGTTAAGTCCCTGGTACTTGGTGACGGGCCTAAACTGTCCTTCCGTACCTATTAACACTGTAATTTGAATAAATTGTAAAAGCCCATTATTTTTAAAAGAAAACCGTGGAGTTTCTTGCCGGCTCTTCTCCATAGCAAACGACCAATTGGAACCGTGCACGTGCCCATGTAGGTTTATGTGAAATAAAATATTTTGATTTTGATAGCGTAGCTGGGGTTAGCTCTGGAGGAAAAGGGTTCAAAGAAGCTAAGTCTTTTCATACGCACAAAGCGCATCTTCATGAACGTCCATGGACGTCCTATACCTGCTCCGCTACACCATTTACCTGAAATAGACACGAATGCCCGGACATTAGACGACACCTAAATTAATCCGCGCTACTTGTCTCTTAGTGTAAATGACAACCTGCAATAGTTTCGTAACTCATTCATTTATTAACTCAAAACCCCTCTTCCCGTTCATCCTCTTCTTAAATTTCAACATTTATATCTGTAACTTTTATGGTGTACTTAATAAAGAGTATTCTATTCTATTCTTCTTCTTCTTTCTTCATTTTTAACTTAGCTTTACCGCCTCGTTACCTCGCACATCTCTAGTGGAAAGGCAGCCTCAAAACCGTGGTGAAGTTTTACATGTTCTTCATAGTATCTATCTAGGTATCTAATTTACTTATCACCTTCGTTTTGTGGAGCATCTGTTAACGAAATTAATGTGACAGCTGTTTTACTAACCACCTTATTATTATTTTCTATCGATTAATGAATGATTAAATGAAGAGCCATAACTACCCTAGTAACTAGTTCAATATCTATTTCAAAATAATCTTGGATAACACAAAACTAAATTGCCTACATGCAAAGAACAACGACGATGAAATTGTTGATGGAATTATTAAGAGTCTACTTAAAGGCTTCTACATACCGGGGCGACTTGTCGCGCGACGCGACGCGACACAAGCGCACCGCTCGTCCCGCGACACGCGGGGCCTTTGTGCCGTGTCGCGTCGCGCGACAAGTCGCGCTGGTATGTAGAAGCCTTAAGTCACCGTGATAGATACCGACGAAATAATTTACAATATTTTATCAAATCAACCTTATGGCCTAACGAAGTCTGGCAAAAAAATGTCATAATTGAAAATTTAATTGGCTAGTTTAGTGATGTTAAAAAATAATCATGTCGTAGTTTTCTTTTTCTGGCTTAACTTCATGACTTGTTGCTGCCTTATAATAGAAATCTTGGTCAAGTTACATAAAAATAAAACCACTAACGTGAGCCCTTTAAAGATAAAGAGTTCACTCTACTTGCAAACTTCAATAATCGAGCTTTACCGAACTCCTACACTAAGAAAACTAGTTCAATATCTATTTCAAAATGATCTTGGAAACAACACACAAAACTAAATTGCCTACATGCAAAGAACAATGGCGATGAAATTGTTGATAGAATTATTAAGAGTCTACTTATATCACCGTGATAGATACCGACGAAATAATTTACAAACTTTTATCAAATCAACCTTAGTTTAGTGATGATAAAATATATTATATTCATGGCGTAGTTTTCTTTTTCTGGCTTGACTTCATGACTTGTTGCTGCCTTATAATAAAAATCTTGGTCAAGTTACATAAAAATAAAACCACTAACGTGAGCCCTTTGAAGGTAAAGAGTTCACTCTACTCGCGAACTTCAATAATCGAGCTTTACCGACATTCTACACTAAGAAATTTCATTAATTCGGTGGTAGCACATTAATTTAACATACGATCGAACTATCGACGCCTACCTATCGCATCGCGAACCGAGATCACAAAATAAAAATAAAGAAGTCAACGAACACGTCTAGAGGCGGGCAGTTTACATAAACATAGAGATCACGCCCCCAGTCAAAACATTCAACAGACCACGCATAAAAATATAAAAATAAATAAAATAAGACACTGGGCCGGCTAGAGAAGTAACCGAAAAATCCTGTCTGTATAATTACGTGGAGCTACCACTCGATCTACCGGCGAGCCAATTTAAATTTACTGCGAACGGCGCACGTGTCCTACAAAATGAAATCCCACTACCGCAGAGAAACACGCACGAAAAAAAATTGTAGAAAAATATACCGCAGGCGCCACCCCCTGAACGTCAGTGGCTGCTTACTTCAACCACGCCTGTTTCTAAGCGCTACTATACCTTTCTCATTCGCTCTTGTTGGTTCAACATATTGCCGTCTCGGTTGTGTATGCGCGGCCGCCGGAAAACGCCAGCTTTTTCGTCAGTACGCGTTTGTGCGTCGCGCGTGTTGGGTGTGTTGAACCGCCGTCGCGGTGTGTTGTGCAGTGCCGTGTACAGGGTGCCGAAGTGGCGGGTTTCCTTGCCGCAGGACGGGGGGCCCATGCCCCCTTTCATCAGCACCACATTGGTAAAAGTTAGTGTCCTGTGTCTTAGTTAGACTGTTCCGTGGAGTGCAACTATGCCGTATGGAGGTTGTTGTCATCATGTTATGTTTTTTTGTCTATTATATTTATGTAAATACATCGTAACAGTGGTAAATATGTGTTTTGTGATGTTTTCTTTATTTCTTTCATGTTGCTGTTTTCATTTTTATTTTTCTTGTTTGGTACTGACATAAAACTTATTTGTACCAGAAACTAAGTTCGTCACTAACCATTATTATATTTTAACTTTACATTACTTGACAAAGATTTTAATCATTGAAATAAACTAAAAAAGCAGCTCTACATTTTCTTTTTTCCTCTAAACTCTACCTTAATTCAGATCTATGACTATCAAACTAAGTTTTAAACATAGAAAAGATATCAGCTGATGATCTTTTTATATGTGGAAACCACAGATAGTTTCAGAATCGGCTCTTATCTTAGGCCTAGGCTCTACAAGATAGGCCTACAGCTCTCGCATATTATTTTGCAATGTTACTGCACGCAACTTGCTTTACTAGATACTTACTATTTACCAAAAAGTATGGCTCTACTTATCGTAAAATATGTCTAGGTCTTGTATTCTTACTAACAGTAACATTGAACCACTTTTTCTAATAGTTTTTGTGACATTTTTTCAATAGAATCACAATGCACGAACAGTTTCTTAATCCGATATCAATAAAAATATTAATCTTTTCAATGTCAAGATTCATAGACAGAAAAAGAAAAAAAACTAAAACCAAAGATTATTGTAAAAGTTGTTAGTGCTGTTAAGAACAACAGATTTAACTACAGAGAATACATAAAAAAGAAAAATAAACTAAAATATTGCAGTGATTTACTCCCCCTTGTAGTACTTACGTCAAATTTAGTTTTCCTCAATAAAGATTTCAACAATTCATACAAAAAGGACGTAAGAACCTGGGAGTCTACTCTTTAAGTCCGTCGACGAAAATACGAGCCCGAAAGTAGTTGATCCGTCAAAAGTGACAAATTAATTTTTTCTAACGGGTAAATACACATCAGGATTAGGGACAACTATCAAATCATGTAGTCATTAATTTTTAATTCGGGCCCTGAACTAATCATAAGTCCGTAAGCGATACGGAGATTTCGTGAATAGGGAGTAGATTTGATTCGGACCATTAGAACATTTTAAAACAAACATTTCACATCAAATAAGTCCAGCCGTTTTTATGTGATGCGCTTACCAACGAACAGCATTTCATTTTTACTATAGATAGATTTCTGTAATCTTCAGTGCTGGTTCATGTTCTAAATCACCCATTTTTTTAGGTACCGCTGTACCGGTATCGAAAATGTTAAATTAAAACGAACAACATTACATTTTTATTACATAAATTGATGAGCAGGAAGAAGAACTTAGAGGTACTGATATAATTACAATAACAGATCTGGCAAAAACCTAAAAAAATAAATTGAGATTTTAAAATCAGAAATGATTCACAATTATTCAAACAGAAGTTTCCAAACAGGAATGGTACGGTATCTAAAATAAAATATCCTGGATAGTAACTAAATTGACAAGTTTTGATAAAAAAGACAAAAAAAATTAAACCATATCAGTTTAAAACACCGTAACGTTCAAGCAACAATAGCCATTTGTACTTACATAAAGGGCAAAACAATTTTGACACGAGCCTAAAGAATAAAGGAGCATTACGTTTTCAGAATTCGTAATGCCTTTATCAATGAATCTCCACAAACAGGTAAACTCAAAGAAGCCTTCAATAAGCTTCTTAAAACACTTTTAAAACATTCAAAAGTTTTGTCCCTTACTCAACAGGAAAGAGAACAATACAAAATTAAAATATAATCTCAAAACTTCCAAACTCTTTGGTAAATCCTTTTTAGGATCAACGGTGTGATCTGCTTAATTTTTTGAGGATCTTTCCTAGTTTAAAGCATGATTATTTTTTGTATAGTTAATCGTTTGGTGATACTCAAGAGGGAAGATTTGATGCAAAACTGTAAAACTACTCTTTCATAGAAAACTTTCCTTACTCTGGGTAGATTTATAAACAGCTTATAAGCAGATGCTTGTTAAACAGTTAATTAGTTACTAGTAGTTATTTTTGCACTTAGTTTATTATAAAAAAAAAAACGGTATAAAAAAAAACATGGATGCAGAGTCGGTTTATTATCCTTACCAATGTCAGGAACTTTTTCTAAAATACAAGAGCCAAGAAAATCATCGATGTAGGCAATTATTGGTTTCATTGAAGAAATCTTGTATTTTTTTTTTTAACCTTGATTTTATTCTTGATTGGACTTCTTGCATGTCAATGCAGTTATAAAAAGAAACTGTTTTTAAATCTACGCGAGCAAATACCAAAATAAAAAGAGAATTCGTTTTAGAAAATAATAGTAAAATGGTGTGTATTGTGTGTAATACAATTTCACCCACCAACTTAAGCAATATAAATATAGTGTAACACTTACTACAGTTATAGGTACTACGTTGTAGTTATGAAATCATTGATAGTAGACTAGAATAGAAAAACTGTAGGCAGGTCAAATTAAAAAAAACCAGATAGTCTTTAAAAAAAATTCATTATCCAAATCGAATTTGCAGTCAAATTGTTTGCTGGATTCAGATTCATACACAATCAATAAAATACTTTAAGAGGAAACTTTTATTAGTAAGTCAAGGATTTACTATAATCGGCTTAACTTATTGATATGCCACTTTCACTATCGGATGACTTATAATCTTGATAGCCTGTGTTGATGCACAGGATTAAATACAAATCTTTGGTACAGTTAGCTATTTAGCAGAACAACAAAATAGCAGCTAGTTACAGCTATTTTTCTTTTCATCTACTTCATTATTCAAACTTTTTTCTAAAGCGGCTTTAGAGGTAAACAGTGTAGGTCTTCTATTTCTCCACCTATCTTTCACAATTGATGTCATTTTCGAACAATCTGTCGGTAAAATTTTGTTTCTGATGAACTTACGCATAAGCAGCTAGAATGTTTAGGCTGTAATGGCTAAAAGTCCTCAATGTTTTATTGCATTCTTTGATAAATTCACGGATATGCAATACAATTCCTATAAAGATACAAATCAATAAATCAGGAAGTCTCGACTTTAGTTATAGCATCTCCTTATAAATATTATATTTCCTAACCTAAGTGGTGTTTCTCTCTGCAGCGAAATAACCTCTAAGAATGTTGTATTATGAGCTGGGCTGCAATGAGATTTTCCGGATCTTTAGTATACGACAGTCGTATTTTTTGTTGTTCTACAATTGTTACTACAATGTTCACTGCTTTTTAATAGACAAGATACAACAAGAAGCATCGCTGAAACAAAAATATTTGGGCACTGTTTTTGTTGGCATTTCAGTTGCTGTTTAATCTCAATCTTTTGCTCTAATGCCTTTATCCCAAATTTTATCTACTGAAAAGTCAAAGTCAAATTACTTATTTCAAATAGGCACATAAAAGGCAGTTTGAACGTTAGAATTTACAAAAATAGAATTGATTCTAGTCGCTCCTTCCAAAAGGTAGTTTCATATTGAAAAGAATAGGCAAGGAACTCCATCGCTACTGTTTTAAAATGTTTTACAATATTTTGTATAGGTACAATTATTATATAATTATATGTGAAAACGATGCACCTAGAATAAAATTACTATACCTTATTAGGTAAAAATAATTGAAAATGAAGCAATGACAGATAAATTAATTATGTGATATTACATGGTGCTGACATAGTTACAAACATTGTAAGTATTCCTAAAATTTTTAAAGTGATAGGTGTGAAAGTTGTCTTACCAAAAACTACCTATTTGGTATAATTTACTTTCAGCCTATTGTCAGCCCAGAAACGAATCGGCCATGTAAAAGCTTGTATTGTATGGGAGCAGAAAATATTTCGATAGAACTAAATCCAGTACCACTATTTAACGTAATATTTTCCACTCATGCTATAAATTTGAGCGACTTTGTAGCTATACGATACCTTTTGTATAGTTTGAGTCATGCCCATAGATATAAGAAAGAAAGAAGGTCATGCCATTGCTATAACTTTTGCAAGACGTTATTCTATAATTTACTGTAGGTTTAAAGACTAGACTGTTAGAAAAGTATCAGTCTCTGTATGGTTACGTACATTTTACACAGTAATACCACATACTTTAAGATCCCTCAAGCCATAAGATCTCATACCGTCGGACAAGTGATTTTATTGCAATACTTAAAAACCGATACATTTTTATTGCGCGTTGCTTGAAAGCACTGTATAATTCTTGCTCAGTCTTATGAGAGAAAACCGACAAGGCTACATTGTTTTTTAGTTTCTAGACCGTATGCACCTGTATTTGTGGTGAGATAATAAGTAAGGTTTACTCATTAGTTAGCCCGGATCCTTGCTGGATGTAAATTGGTTCAGCGGTTTCTGAGTAATTGGATGACAAACAGACATTTTAGCGTTAAAATGTTGTGTTTAATAAGTTTACACTTTGTTTTTAAAGTTGCGAAGTTTGTTTTTTGTGTAACCTCAAGATTGTGTGGTTATTTTAACGCGTGTTTTAAATATTTCGTGAAAATAACTTTGTGAATGCGTTTCCACAAGTTCAGAATTTAATCTTTCGTTTTTGCATTAGTTTTTATATTTTTGTATATATTTTTCCTTTCTTTTTTGCCCAGAATAATAAATACTTCGATAGGTATTATGATTTCACTGTGTGTTTGTATAACGTAAGTAACAATGAACTTGAGCTCGACCAACTGTATTTACCATACAATGCAATCATTTACAATTAAATAGGATATTTTACTTAACCAGTATGATTTTGAAAGTATTTATATTTTAATTTATATTTCGTGAAATTAGGTTAAGTACTTAGTTTCAAGAATTTGTAATATATGACTGGTTGCCAGGTGAAATAACTGTGCATTAGTGTTTAGCCTTACCTGTGCTACGAGTCTTCTTTTTTGTACATTTGTTAAAAACAACTTAGCTTTTGGTCGTAGGTAGGTAATATTTAGACATGACTGTCTTAGAGTCCTCACTGTTTAATGAAGTTTGACCTAAAAATGTTATACCTCTAACATACACCTAATTTACAAGACGATTGCCATTTACTCTTCGACACTCTAACATTAATCAATCTGCTGAACTATCTGACGATCTGTTAGTCTGCAACACTTAAGCCATTTATCATTATCTTAAACCAGTTTTAACAGAGATAACACTGTCAGATTAATATTAATACCAAAATCCACAGACTAAACAGCGTGACAGCGGTAAAATTTTACCGAAGAATCACACGCACCGCCGCGTATCCATAACGGCTATTATTCCGTCACAGAATTTTTGAACGCGACTGAAATGGCGCGCGACCAATCGGACGTTCAGATTTGAATATGGAATGTAAAACCGCGGCGACCTTCATAAATTTAGCCAATAAATGTCACATGTGAAAAAATGGTGGATATTCTTTTTTTAAAAGGACGCTCGCTTCACTTGTCATTGTATATTTATATGGTGTATTAACAATGTGATGTGTCAAAGTTGTGTATGAAAAACTGATAATGGGGGTTTTTATTGATCAGTTTCTGGTTTACGTTGGTTTGTATGGTGAATATGTAAACTTTTGGTGTCAAAGATCAATGGAAAGGAGTATGACTGTTATTAAAAATAATACAGGATACGAAACACCCTGATTAGAGAAAACGCAAAACTTATTGATATTTTTACCAAAATAGACCGACAAAAGTAGCATTCAAGACAAGTGGAGTAAAGTCGTGCCAGAATGATACCCCAAACATAGCAAAAGGAACAGGGGAAGATGAATTGAGCTCACAGCAGATCTAAATTGGAGAAGAGTTGCGAGTGATAGGACTCAGTGGAAGTTGTTAAAGGAGGCCTTTGCCAAAAGGCACACTGAACTAAGGAACATTCTGTGAACTACTAAAATACCTCAGCGCAATGATGTTCAGAATAAAAAGGGCTTATTATTATTAGCTTAATTACCATAAATTTATCAATAAGTTAGATATACAGGGTCAAATTAAATTAGCTAGCGAAACTCCGCAGACGTAATGGGTATCGACATCTAAGCACGAAAAATTATTTGATTTTTTTTGGGGTCAACGACCCCTGGTGGTGTTACTACGAGTTGAGAAACACCGTTTATATTTATTTAATCGTATTTAGTTATTGATGCCCAATGCGTCTGTAAAGTTTTCCCCAAAAAAAAAACTGATATTTCATGTCACTACCGGCGGTTGATGACCCCAAAAAAAAACTCATCAAATTATTTTTATTTATTGTTTTATCATGTTTAGATATCGATACCCATCACGTATGCGGAGTTTCGCTAGCTAATTTAATTTGACCCTGTATAGTTTACCAATTCTTGTGGGAGGGCTGTGTCCCAGCACATTATAGGCTGATTATGTGTGTATTATTATCTCCTTTATTTCACTATATATACTAATAAGTTATATTTTTAAATATTAGAATATACAAAAAATATATAAAAACATTTAAAAATATAAAAAATAGTAGCCCACCGGTATCGGGAACAAGGTCCAAGCTACCGGCGGTCAGGGCTCCAGAGAGAGGAACCTCCTAACAATGCGAGCCGTGTCCAGAAGTACCGCTCTCTGAATCAGGCCCTTAATCCAGCTGCCCAACGAGAGCCTCCTTAGGTGTTGGTCGAGGCTCTTGGCATTTAAGCCATTGGCTGATACAACTATCGGCACAATGATTGCTGCGTCCACATCTCACATGTCGATAACCTCGCGAGTCAAGTCAAGATACTTGATTTGTTTATCTTTCTCGGCTTTCACGAGTTTCCCGTCATGAGGGACCGTAATCTCAATAGTCCGTATTATTATTATTATTAGCTTGGTGTATCTTCACAATGCACTTTCAGGCCTTCATATATATGCGTGCCATTCTGTCAAGAATTTTCCAGCCAACCTAGCTTTAATTTACTGCGTTAGGTAGTACCTACTTCTTCTTCCCTGTAAACAGCTTTATAGTTTAAACAGAAACACTGCCTATTTCCGAAGGATTTTTTACAACTCAGCAATACATATATAACCTCGCATTATTTACAGTACAGACGTTTACGTACTCCTTGCCGATCACGAGTTGCTAACCGATCGTAACTCCTAGTACTTAAACGGGAAATCTAATTGAAATTTATCTGCTTCTGGTTTGAAATAAGTGCTTGGTGGCTTGGTACCTAACTGAAGGTGTAACACCCAGTGCCGGTAATAACATATATGTTAATAAAACTTTATTCAAGCTAAGTTTTATTGATCGTAAAACTCAATTCCATTATGTTTGTGCCTGCAGAGCTACCAAGTTTATGATGAACGAAGTATTGAGTACCTCTAGGTACACACATAGGTACGTGATTTACGTTGGTACTTGGGTAGGTAGGTAGGTACTCTTTACATGTTTTCAAAGCTAGGACGGATATAAATTCTTGTTTCTAAAGGATTTGTAATGTTCTGAACGTTTTTGATTCTGTTATGTGATGTGTGAGAGCAAATGGCGGTTAAAATGTTGAGTTGAGTTGGATTATGTGTTCAGTTGGGGCAACAGAAGGGGTTGGTTTGCATTGTTTGAAACTTGTTTATTTCTGTGTATTTATCTGTTTGGCTTTATTAACAACTACCTTCGCCCCGTGGTTTCACCCGCGTAAGTCTCGATCCCGTGGGAATATCGGGATAAAAAGTATTTTATATGTTAATCCACGGTGTCAGCTACCTCCTTACAAAATTTGATCTATGTTGGTCCAGCCGTTTGAGCGTGAACAAGTAACAAACACACACAGTCACAAACTTTCGCCTTTATAAATTAGTGTGATGGGTGATATATTCTGTATTGTTGGCCCTTAATCCCTGTAAATTCATCCGGTGAAGAGTTACCCTACTAATCCTAACTAATATTATAAATGCGAAACTGAGTTTGTTTGTTATTTACTCAATCACGCAAAAACGGCTAGGCGGATTTGGATGAAATTTGACACACAGACAAACCATGACCTGTGTAAGCTCATAGGTTATTTTTCATCCTGGATCACAGGCGAAGTCGCGGGCAACAGCTAATCAAGCAAATATATAATCTAGTCCTGTTGTAGTATTTCCAACGTTTAAGTAAACCTGACTACGTATCAGCAAGCGTAGTTTGGGAGGCCCCCCAGCTAGATGGACCAACGACCTTAAAAAGGTGGCTGGGACAGACTGGATGCTGAAGGCGGAGGACAGGGTGTTGTGGCGCAAAAGTCCAGCTGTAGACTGCTATAGGCTGAGTTGATTGAAGTAAACCTACTTGTGTAGGATCTGCTTCGTCTTTTGTAAACTCTTATCATCAAAATCTCAAAATCAAAATTCTAAACAATTGAAATTACGACTATATAAGAGCTTATTAACGAGAGACTAGTTTGAGAAGGTCAACACTACCTATAGGTAGCAGTTGCATTTCACGACGCGCTTGTCACACATTCCAATTTAAACCTTATGTCAATGACATAAAACTCACCAAACGAGCGCTCGTCATTTGCAACAACTTGCTGACTGGCTCAAAATGGTTTTACACTTAAGTTGATACCAAACGCTTCACACTAGTGAATGTTCATTTTTATTTCATTCCAAGTTCACGCGACACCGACAAAATTACATAGCAAAGAACGTTCATCTGCTCCTTTAATATTTTTTTTCGATAATTTGGTAGGCGAGTGAAAGACTAAGAGAAGCGAGAAAGAACTACTCAAATATCTCAAACCTTTAGATTTAAACGAATATTCTACTTTGACTTTTGTACTTCTAAATTGTTTCAATTATTTTGACTAGTTATTACAAATAATAACGAACTATTAAACTAATACCTTCATTTAAAACTAACATCTCAAACTAACAACGACATCAGAATCTGTCGATAGAGTATCCGGAGTGCAAAAATCCAACATCGTTGGATCGGTTCACTAATGAATTAATTTTTCACTTTTGATTCATTTTGTGATCAAAGGTTTCACTTTGAGTGAAAGATGCCATATAAATTTACAAAAATTAACAGTGTTGCTTCTGATATTTGCTTACTGCGAGCTGGAGAAGAATCCGCTCTTCATATTATGTTTTTTTATCATTTCCACTAACACCCTCTCCTCCTCAGGACGTGGCGAGGCAGGCGGCGCGATGGCGTGCGCCGGCTGCGAGAAGCCGATCCTGGACAAGTTCCTACTGCACGTGCTGGAGCGCGCGTGGCACGCCGCGTGCGTGCGCTGCGCCGACTGTCGCGCGCCGCTCGCCGACAAGTGCTACTCCAGGGACAACAAACTGTTCTGTAGGAATGATTTCTTTAGGTAAGTCTTTATTCTCTAGAATCACTTTATCAACCTATAAAGATCCCTGCCCATTCAAATCTTGATACTTGTTCGAGTTTTAATCAAATACTACAAAAAAAAAAAAATTGCATCCAACGCAAGTATGCACATTTCCTCGTTCACCAAAATGTGGGCCAGTTCGCGTTCAGATCTCATTAGAGACACCACGTTCCCACTCAAAACCATTAATATTTAATTATCATTACCATTTTACCAAGAAGTTAGTTATATATTTGACCATTTCTTGTAACCAAGTGTCATAGTAATCCAATATAGTTATTGCCCTTATATGATTCGAGACTTAGATACCGCTGAGCACTACTTTCTACATGTACATATTCATACACATCCTTAGTTGATATACATAAAAGTAGATAAAGTTCTACTCTAGGGGCAACAAACAGTTCTGTAGGAATGATTTCTTTAAGTAAGTCAGTAGATTATAGAATCACTTTATCAACAGAGCCCTGTCCTTTCAAATCTTTTAAAGGATACTTAGTTCCTACCTCAAAGTGAATAGAGTGCTACTCCAGGGATTATAAGCTGTTCTGTAGGAATGATTTCTTAGGTAAGTCACAGGTTATAGAATCACTTGATCAACTTATATAGATCCCTTTCCATTCAAATCTTGATACCTACTGACCTAGTTAACCATAAAGTGAATAATCTTGATTGATGAAGTGTGTCCTTAAAATAAATGCGTTATGGACATTCGACTCGTGTTAATCTTTGATTTCGTCAGTAATCGATGTCGTTGGAAAGATTTTAAAAAGTTTACGGTTTATCTATAGAGGCTGTATTCATCTTTGGGTGAGTAATGCAAATAGACGGGCTACACTTGTCGTTTGTTGTTTGTGTTTGAGTTACGTTCTAAAGAATGGGTCCCAAACTGCACTCTTATCAATCATAGATGAATGAACCATTTGAATGATTTTGAAGGATATTCTTTCAAAATCATTCAGATTACAGCTAATCCAATGCTTTATATGTTCGAAAAATTTGTCTGCTCAGCAACGTAAATAACGCAATCAATATATATATATAACGCAAAATGCCATTGCTACTGATAGTGTTACGCAATTATCTACCCCGCTGGTGGAACGAAGATAAAGATAGAAGGAATTTCTTTATCCTGCAGTTGGATAAACTAGGCCACCGCATTAGTTTGTCAAGAAAGTAGATCTGTAGCAAGACTTCTCATTACACGGTGATTCTATCAATGCGTTTTGTGTCAAATCCATTCCAAACCAAGATTCATTCGTTGTCAATCATAAAACACTAATCCTAAAGCACGTGCTAAGTCAACGTGTCGACACATTACGACAAAATCTATACATAATGACTACGTTACTAAATTCCACAGACAAAGCGTCTAGCGAGTGTGTAACCGCCATATTAGGTTCGACGCGAACTTGCGATTACTACGCGAACTATTCACGAATTTAGGAACGTTAATATAGACGGAGCTTAAACTTTAGCACGCAAAGACGATTTGGTGCACACGATGTAGTCTTGATTGACTTTAGTGTGTTGCGTACACATGATGTTGCGGATATTAAGTAATAACTGCCTTGTGATAGTGATAGAACGGAATTTGGACGCAAACGTAATAACGAGTTAAATATTTGGTGAACCCATAGGTATACCTCTGCTTAACTCTTCGGGGAATATAAGTGTGATGTTGTGTTTAGAAGATTGCATTATGGGGACTAAGAGATAGGTGCCTAGTTACCTGCACAAGTTTATCATCTTCATACTCTATGCCTCCTCCCTGGCTGCTCTTATACCATTATCAAGCCATTTCTTCTTATGCCATGTCTACATCTCTTAGCCATCATGTCAGTAGGTACCTAGTAACCTTCTTATCTTTCACACAATCCATCCATTGTCTCTTTGGTCTTCCTATGCTCTTATTGCCGGCTGTCCATATTCATAATCAACTAAACCTATTTGAAATGTATTTGGAGCAATATCAAAAATGTACTAAAAATAATAAGTCAAGAACAATGAGTTTTTTAAAAAAATGAAACTCCTTTTTTGGTAAAATAGTAACTGCAATACTTATTAATATTAGCCTCATAGCAGGTGTTATATTTTTAATTATTTTATTGTAGCAATTATTAATATTTTAACTAAGTGGAGTTAGAAAATGTTATTTATTTATTTATAGAAAACCTCTTTTATAGAATACTTTGGTGAGTTAATAGCTTTGTGGACATTTTATATAATAAATAGTAATTGTTGTCCAACTTTGTGTTTCTTGTTGTTTAATCGACGAATCAATAGCTATATTTTGAAAGTTTATCCGAGAACCTCAGAAATTGGGGATAAGATTATAATATAAACCTAAAATAATATATATAGAAAACTTGGTATAATGTCGTGTGCCCTAATAACTAAACCCTTTCCAGTAAACATATTATTACTTTTCTTTTTGTTTCTTTTATTTAGGATGGGTTTGCTCTTGACCTTAGTCTAGGGCAGAGGTGACAGAGGCAAAGTCGACGATGAAGTGAGCTTACCCAGAAGAAGCCTGTTCACTCTTTACTGTTCTTGGAACGTCTCTTACGGCTTTTCAAAACCTAGAAGAACTTGCAAATAGCATTAATCATGACATGGGCAGTGGCCTTAACCATCTATATGCAGTTGGTTTCGTATGTTCTCATTGAGTCCCACTAATTCGTAACCGATATCAATGCTGCCAGCGGGCTGAGCACAGGCGCGCCAAGACGTTTGTGACAAGACATGATAAAATGTCATGTCAATTTGTACTAGCATTTTATGACAAAACAGTTTTATCGCTCAAACTGTCGTGAAGTCAGGAATGGAATCATTGATTAATAGGTATATAAGTCCATGCAAGGAATAGAAAGTTAAAAATAATGTTCCATTATCGAAAAGTTGACTTATTTAATGAATCTAAGATATTCAATTTTACCTTCGATATTGTCTTATATTAGGTACTAGCTTTGCCCGCTACTTCATTCGCGAGAAAGTCAAAAGAAACCACAACATACCTATTAAAATAACAGCCACATTTTTAGAAAATAGGAAAAGCGATAGAAGAATACAAACATAATGCAATATTGCTCATCCCCCATAAAAAACAGCGTGATAATTTGTAGCCTACAGACTGACCAGATTTATAGGAAATATAAATACGCAAAATTTGAATAGATTCTTTCCGGTAACATTTGCGTGATGCTCGAACATACATTCAGACTAACAGACAGAAATTCCAAAAGCTATATTTTCGGCATTAGAATCATTCCCAGGGCCTGCAGTCTCGACATAGATAGCGATCGCTTTACGACCGAATTCGGTCGCAAAGTCCTAATGGGATCTCTAGACGGTCAAAATTACTTGATAAGCACGAAAACATCACAATCTTGTCAAGCATTTTTGACCGTCTAGGGACTCCATTAGGACTTTGCGACGGAATTTGCTCGTAAAGCGATCGCTATGAATGTCGAGACTGCAGGCCCAGATCTCGTAGACGTAGCAATTACGTTTTCTCAAAAATATTCAATGTACCTAATTCATATGAGTCTATTAGAAAACACAAAAAAAAAAAAAAACAAACTACATAGCAGTAATGGGCTGATTAATAGGTTTTGCCGATTTTTAGCAAGCTATAGTGACGAAACCATTGGATATATTTTGGTTGAATTCGTGTGCAGACTGGGAACGTCATTAGATATACGCAGTTTAATCGGTTGTCGTATTATTGTCTCCACCATATAGATATTATTAGCAGAACAAAAACTTTTATTTTCATTGATTGGAACTTACAAAAACATTGGTGTAGAAAGGTCCTAATATCGCTCCTTGTGGCATTCCTATCGACGAATTTTGTTTTTAGCTATAAATACTTCATACATTGCGACTTTTTAATGATATGTGGTATGTTATTATGTCTCCAAAGTCCAGTTGAAAACCAGCGTCAGGGACTAGTTGTCTGGCATTTTAGCTGAACACCGGGCTAATTGCGTAACACACTACTCGTATCAGTAGGAATTGGTTTCAATTTGACAGTTCAACAACATTCATTGCGTTATTTACGTTGTTGAGCAGACAACATTTTCTAACTTATGAAGCAATGTATTAGCAATATACTTCAAAATCATTCCGATTGTGATTCAAACTGTGTTACGCAATTAGGGTGCTGGGCCTTTTTGGCTTTCCTGCTAATTTATTACATCGCACTTTACACTTTTTACTTGTTTTATTTTTTTGTTTTTTTATCTGGTGTATAAGATATTGTGTGCCTTTTAGTATGTGCTAAATAAATGTAGTTTCTTTCTTTTCCAAGTTATGCTATTACCAAGTATTTTCACAAATGAAAGTTTCGTGGGAATGAGAATGTTATTACGGCGCGCGGCGTAGCCACCTGTAGGTAGGAACGGCTCATCCCATGTACAGTATAAAACAATTACAAACTTTTGTCTGTGACTAATACATAGTAACGTTAAAATTAAGACTTATAGCTATAAATACCTTACATGGTAACTTTATAACCTCAACAACATTTGCCATTAAGCATTTATTATTTTGCAGATACATCGGTAAGCATCAAAAACAATGTCAGAAGCATTAAGTTTGCCTTCGACATTTACTTGGTGTCTATAAAACTTTGTTGACCTGCAACTACTTGTGAAATGATGTTGAATTGTTTACTATGGACGCTTTTAACGTACACGTCTTTCTACATCGTTCTCACATGTATAATTTTAACATGAATGATGAAACCAATATTTTGATTTAAAAGAGTGTCCATGGAGTTTCTTGCCCGTTCTTCTCCATAAGAACCTAATACGCTTTGGAATGAGCAACGAGATTCATCTTTTTGACTGACTGATCCCTTGAAAAAGTGCCTGTACTTAATTGACATAAATGCTTTGAGTATGAATTGAGTCATCTGCATCAGATCGCAACCAGCACCATCAGTTGTTGTAAAGTTATCTAGTCGTGGTCATTTCCAAGTATATTGGCGGTCAGAAGTTGTATGCTGGCCCGCAGGCTTTCGCGTTGTAGCGACTAAGTTAAAGTCACGCTATTTAGAGCCTACTGTCAGACTTTCTACGCGGGCAGACTGTGATTCAGGTATACGCAGAGGCCGCTCAGTGCCCTACGTGTCCAATATAACAATAGTTTTAGGATGTTGTTAGGGCTGCCCCGCTTTTGTATTGCCTCCGGTATGTTTGCGGAGGCCAGGATAGACGGCTTTCATGCCATCGTGCGCAAGCGGCTCGCGCCTTTATTAAGCAAATAAGAAGAGTCCGGGGTAGCACTAACAGCATCCTACAGGTCATTGCGGATAAACAGGACTCAAATATCCTGAAAACATTTACTTATTCGTGTTCATATTTTGTAACCCTACTTGTAATTACGGACATGATCTGAAATAAAGGTTTTATTTATTTTTTCTCAAACATGCTTGGAAATTCGAGCATTATTTTGACAACCTTCTTCGAGATAAATCGAGATTGCTGTACTGGCCACATACATGCGAGAAACGGAAAGAAACTCATATCTATCGTGTACCTAATTTAAAAATGGAACGATGTTTTACTCCGAAACATGGCAACCAAGGAGGTAACCTAACAAAGGTTTTATTTAAATTTCGAACTGGCTCGCAAATAGAAAGCTGTTTATTGAAAAAAAAAAAACAAATGAACACGTAGGCGCGTGAAAAAATATCGTTGTTCGTCATTGAATCTGGAATTAATAAATAATTTACTTTGTTTGAATTTCCTCTCATTATTTGAGAAAAGCACTATACAAGCCTTGATGGACTCACGTATGAGTGCCCCGGTTTCGCCTCGGCACACATTTTCACGTTAGTCCATCAATGCCCCTGTTGCAGGCCGCTGCAGTAATGTACTATATTTCCTTCTAGGGAGTCCAATAGCCTGAATATCTGAGGGATAACAAAGTGTTATATTGATCAGTATATAACCTTGGGACATAACAGTAGTAGCTACCATTATACAACGTGTTTGATGTATAACATCTTTTGTCTCGCTTTCTGTGGATAGATTTCGTGAAAAGGGACGGAAGTGTGTAACAGAAAGTACCTAATGACAGCTTGAGCATGGAATAAGTAAGTACTTTTAAATAGCAAGAAATTAGTAAGTACTTTATAATAGCATGGAATTAGTAAGTACTATAATTGTTTTTAAGTAGAGGGAATCTGTCGCTGCTCAGTTGTTTATAACCAAGGTGAGATGTCAGATGTTACACATGATGATGATGCGATTACTGTAAGGCTCGCTCGTTTTTTTTTTAATTTATTAGTTAAGTATCAACAGGAATTCCATTCATTCGTATTCATTTGTTTCTATGACTACTTTTTGCGTGACACAGATAAAAAATAGATTAACATACGCATCATTAAAGAATCATTTGATGTTAAATGACGAATAGATATCATTAGACGTACAAACAGTCGTCATACATTAATAAGATTTAAATTGCAATTCATAAGTTACATAGAAGTATATGTATTTGACACCACATTGATTGCATAAGAATAAGCTCAACACTTGTCAAGGGTTAGTGACAAGTGTTGAGCTTATTATAACTAATTATAAGATACTTAGGTGCTAAAGAAATTATTGCAATAATTTGTAGGAAGAATAATTGGACGGATGAGAGTTGACAATGACGAGCAGCAAGCAAGAAAAATTCGTTATAGGAACATGTTTAGCCAGCATAGTTGTAAGCAGGCTGTACCCCGGGTGGCCGGAAAATTCAGTACGTATTGTCAATACTATACATATACATGATCTCTATATTTATTGGTCACATGCGACATGGTATTTTAATAACTTATCTGCAAAATTAGTCCTTAGTGGTCTATTTTTAGAGTTCCGTGCCTCAAAAGGAAAAACCGGAACCCTTAAAGGATCACTTCGTTGTCCATCTGGCTGTCTGTCTGTCAATACCTTTGACCCTGACCTTTTTCTCAGGAACGCGTGGAGGTATCAATTTGAAATTTATATCAAATACTTAAGATTGTTTAGAGGCATAAGGGACCGTATCCCTTATGGCTCTAAAAAAATCAAGCTTCTAAGAAAAGGCAATAAAAAATACGTCAATTTACGCGACATTTGCGGTTGGTGGTTAGTTAAGTTTAGTTTTTTTTGCAAGGTTATAATTTGTGTATGTCAACAAGCGCTTCTCGCCATCAAACTGGAAAGTTTGGCGAGTGAAATTGTAAAATCAACAAATAAAAAAATATAGTCTGAGAAGAAAAAAAAAAACATATTTTGACGCTCGCAAATAAATCAAAACCACGGTACTTCCGGTTGACCTAGGATCATGAAATTTGGCAAGACGTAAGTAAGGTCTCACAGAGTACAGCAAATACAAACAAAAAAAAAACAATAAAATAAAAATCCTTGGCTACTAAGAGATGACCAGTCCCAACTCACGGCGCCCGTTCACGAACATAACGCATTGATCAGCACCATTCAACTCAACCATTTTGAAGGGAGCTAAATGATCCAACACACGTGCCACCAACAGCGAGACATCTGAGTGAGCATGACATACTCTCAGCCGCCAGGGCACATTCAAGTCAATGAAAGACATAATATAACCCGATAAATGGTAGCTCTATAGTATAGTATCTTTACAACTACTTATATTGACCTTCAAGTCCCAACACCTGGACTCCTGGCAGGTACTTCACAGTTGTGTGTCCTACCTCCATTAACCTATCCGACAATTACGTATGTACACATACCGACAGATGCGGCTAATTATGTCATCAGCATGCCGTGACGTGTCTTAATGCCGACAAGCTCGACGATTACCATCAATTTTCATTATGGACACAAAAACGTTAGCCTTTGTAGCTTTAGTGCTAGGATACAGGTGACACTATTCTTGGTAACTTATTGTACGAGGCTGAAGAACCTGACCCAGTTGTTCGTGTACCTGGTCTAGTTCCTGTTTTCATGAACCCGTTCCGGTATTCTTGAGCCCGAGCCATTAAAGACCTCCTTTTTGAATATTTTTTTGTAATTATCGTAGTTATTTAACTTTGACCTACGACTGGTCCTCCGGCCAATCGTGACGTTACAATTTGGCGCCCATTACATCACGGCTGTAAACCTCGAAGGGTTATGCAGAAGTGTACCTATAGTACACCCACATTTTGTCAGTTATGTATAAGTCCCATGAAAGGGCGAGCCTATTGCCAAAATCCAGACTCCGGGCTGCTACTGAGAAATGTTGTGTTATGTTGGAAAAACCCAATAACACTTTTCCCAACCTGGGAATCGAACCTAGGACCACACGCTCATCAGTAGTGCTTGCGACCAACGAGTATTCTTGGTTTTGACTGAATATGTATAATAATATTTTCTATGAAAGTGCTACAGTTTTTCGCTATTATTAATCTTGGTCTGCATGTCCTGTTGCCGTGTTAATTGGGGTCAACCTAATAATATATTTTGATTCCTTTCTCACCTGTCATCAGTTACCTTATCATTCACTCCCTTTTCATTCATTTCGTCCCGGTCTCTTACGCTATTACTATTCTTCCAATAATCATTGATAAAGACAATATCAAGATTTATAGTTATATGTCTGTCTTAATTCGCTCTCTGGCTGGCAAGTACGGGACTTTTCCACGTTGTACCATACTTCCTTGATACAATCAAAGAAGAGCTACTTCATTTTGATAATGAAATTATAAAATGTTTTTATTAAGTTCAAATTTAGACCCTGCTAGACTAAGCATAGATTCCAGGTTTTAACTTGCCAAAATTAAGGTATTTAGCAAGAACTTGAAATCAATTTTACTAATTATAATTTTGCAATTATGCAATATGTAATAAAAATATCAACTTTACTTATTGTTATTTGCACATTTCACACAGGTATAAATTTATATTATATTATTATTTTTATTATTTATATTATTTTATATTCTCAGAAACCCGTATGTAGGCAATATAATATCAGTGAAAGTAATATTTCAATCTCAAACATAAGAAGAGAACGTTACTAATAAATCAATAAATCTTTAAACTTGTCTTCATCAAACCAGTTTACAAAGTTAAGTCGTAGTTTCTATTTTTGCTTTGATGTCTATAATCGATTTAAAGTCATTTAGTTATGATGAAGCCTAATCCGAGTTGTTGAGTGTAGGTAAAAATAATTCTGTTTTGACTGATGACTTCTCGTCGTCATCGTCTGTATTCTGAGGTTAGATTAGTTTTTTTTGAATATGCAGTTTATTTATATGATGCAAATTGATTTTATTGTGTCAGCTCTGAATATATAATTGATCGTTGGTCTTCCATTAGTGATTATCACCTTGCCAATGAGCTGCTTACAAAAAGCAAAAGAGATATAGCTTGTTGAGATGGTTTTAGAACTGCAAATATTTGATTAACTTGATAATTCTGTTCTAAACATATGTATCTATATTACAGTCTCTGCTATGCTTATACATTTTCTACTCTGAAACTAAAACGATACCTAAAAAAAAATACTGGCACCTCAGAAAAATACAACCTTTTTGAAGACCTAACCTCATGTTTACACCTTACAGCATTTCATACAAACTTTCAAGCCCTTGTTTTTAGAAATGACTGAACCGATTTTAATGAAACTTCATACGCATAAGCAGGATACAAAGGTCTAAAAAGTTAGTAAAGAATATTTTCGAAGAATAGTGTTACAGCCAACTTCTAACCGATTAAATTTTTTCCATAGAAACAGAGATATCCAGTTATCTGTTTTTAAATACGACATTTCGAAAATGTTCTTTACTAACTTTTTAGACCTTTGTATCCTGCTTATCGTATGAAGTTTCATTAAAATCGGTTCAGTCATTTCAAAAAACAAGGGCTTGAAAGTTTGTATGAAATGCCGTAAGGTGTAAACGCTCTTAAATTGCCCACAAAATAGATGTTAAAAATAAATGTCATTATTACATGGCGCCAAAAATATAAAAAAAAAAACAAGACAATTTTGTCGCAGGTCAGGTAAGAGCGGAAAACGGTTCACTTACGACTTCCGCAGACTGCTGGCTTGATGGTTTAATTCGGCTTATAATATTCTTTAGGGTTCCCTGTAAAAATTTATGTAAAGTGACAGATCACATAAAGAGCTTTTCTATGTTTCAATAAGAAAAGTACCTTGTGTATTGTATCATTGACAAGCAATTTTCAGGCTTGTCATCTTACTATTTTTATTTTCAAAGCTTAGAGCTTCAGAGCTTTAACTAAGTGGGTGAATCTGCATTTTTGCTGCGTCCTTCATCGCATTTCTTCAGCCTGCATAGGCGACGATTTATAAGATTTTTTGCCTTTTTTTTTGGGTCATCGATCGCTGATAGTGCTATTACTGGAAGTATGAGTTGAAAAAATCTGTTTTATTAATTTCAATCGTGTTTAGTTATCGACACCCAACACGCCTACAGTGAAGTTTACAAAAAAAAAAACATATTTTTGAAACTGAATTTTCAAGTGGCGTAGATGACCCAAAAAAAAAACCTCATCAAATTAATTTATTTTTTGTTTTATCATGTTTAGATATCGGTACACATCACGTCTGCGGAGTTTCGCTAGCTAATTTAATTTGACCCTGTATAATAGAGAGGCTATGCGAAGAAATGTCATAAAAAACTGTAATGCCATTTCTCAGTGACGCCATCTAGAATAATATAGCAAAATTAGAGCGGCATGCAGGCGTACCACACAAGACTGAGCGACTTTTGCCCACTAGGACAAATGTATTGGATTACGATTTTGTTAGCTATATCCCGACTATTGTTAAGTAAATAATTTAATTTCTTTGCTTTGAGCATTTCCCATAAATAAAAGTTTTCTTTTACCAAAAATAGTTTTTGTTAGGATGTTTGAGTGATCAATGGTTTATGGTAAACATTATAACTGTCGTTAGACGAGAATTTTATTTAAGAAAACGTATTGGTATAACATCAGCCATACATAAATGTCAATTAGTAGACAGACACTGATTATTGTGTACGTACAATTTAAAACAATTGTACTTCGTGGAAAACATCATGTTTTACTGGAATTTAAAAGCATATTAAACTTGTGTTCATACGACATTTAATTTGACATCAATGATTATGTAGATGCACCTCCACAGACAATATAGTTGTTATTCTACAAAAGAACTTAAAATTACGTCAAACACTAACTATTGTAATGTACTACTTGTAATTATATATTTTGTTGGTTTGTCGACAAATTGAAATAAATATATTTTTTTATGGATCCGGCTGAGGCTGATGCTACATACGACATGAAGTGTAATGTCTACGAGTGGGTTTATCTTGTATGAGGCATAGGTTGATTTATATTCGTACTGTACCGTTCATATGTCTACGATCTGATCTCTGATAATTTTCTACCCTCCGAACAAGGCCCTAGTCTTTCACCACTATAATGCGCTCCAAATCCATAGACGTTTCCAGTATTCGATTCTTCATATTTTTAGCGTGTCGATGGCAACCTAAATAATGTCAGACTGGAACTAGTACTAAGTAGAGAAATATCAGAAACATCGTTGAAAATCGTTATCAGAAGCTTCTGTGTTCCATCAGTACCTATATTGTTATATAACACAGAAAGGGCATCTCAATGAAATGCTGTTACATAATATATTTTATGTTTTACTGAAAACCAATGTACAGAATCCCTAGCAATGCATTCTGTTTTATAGAAACTTTTTCATTTGATGACATTATACTCTGTGGTGACATTTCGACTTCCTCAATACAAGTGTCGTCATTTCCGTTGTTTGACACCCCGCCATTATTGCGTTAGTTTTGAATCGACGATGCTCCAAAAGTTTGGGGGTAATCTATATAATTACATTACTAAAGTTTACAAAATTAGGGGGACATGCTGGATTATTATGCTAATTATGATAAAACAATTTTCTATCGTATGCTAAGCTACTCGAAGGCTTCCGCAATATCTTCTTTAAAAATTTTCAAGGGAGCATTTTAGGTCCCTTTACGTTTCGTTTGAGAATTATTAAATACCACAAAGCCCTGACAACAAACATAGTGTAATATATTCCATCGTCGATAAAATTAAATGCTTCATCATTATGTACATATTTCCCTAAATAATTCTTCGCGAATGTCATCGTAAAATTTTATTTGCTGAGCTTAAAGCCATCTTGATTATAACTTCAAAACACCTGTCATACTTCAATTTTAATGTCATCAGTCGACAACGTAAATCATGTTTAGCTGGAATTGTCTTAAAAATAATTTGAAAGGCCAAAAGGGTCTGCCTTCAGGCCATTGCAAACTCAACTAAGGCACAAGGCATAAAACATTCAAGATGACGCGGACACAATTAAAAAAATGAAGCAGAACGCTTCGCAAGACGCAAATTGATGAATGTTATAATCAATTAAAATTGTTTCCGTTAGGTTTTGAAGAGATTTTGTTTATAAATATGAGCAGTTTGTACGTTGGTTTTCAGATTTAGTATGCTCAAGCTGGATCTAAAAATTTTCCTTTTCTCCTTTTTTCGACACGTTTTCCTTTCAAATAAATAAACACGCATCTGATTTAGAACAGAAACTTGGATTATTTGTAGAGATTCGTGTAGAATTAATATTAGATACGTTTGTTTCAACGTTGCAAAGTATAGAGCAAGCAGAAAAAGGAGTGTGTAAGGATCGTAGCAGGTGGCGTTCGTCTGTAGTTTCTGCCAACCTGGAAAAATATGTATTTGAATGTTGATTCTACATTCCAAAATTCAGTATTTTGTTACATTTTTGACGTCTAACACTTTTCACCATAAGCGGATTTCCAAACTTTTTCTCAAAATTGGCGGCAACAATGTTAAGATACGACATGGCGGGTTGCCAGCTTCATACAGCCAAACCGAGTTTATGTATTATTCATGCGGCCTCCATCGTTTATGCAAATGTACCTGGTAATAATTCAATGTGATGATAAAATAATAAAAAAAACAACATTGCGGCAAAATTTCTTGTTCGCAATGTATTTAGAACTGAATTTGATGGCTTGTTGGGTTTCATACTTAATGCTTGGTTATATACAGCTTTTGCCCGCGGCTTTGCCCGCGTGGAGGTCAGAAATCCCACAGAAATTTACTACCGAAATATCCTATCCTATATCCTAACCGAGGATATGATCTTCCTGTGTGCGAAAATTTCATCGGAATCTGTTCAGCTGTTATGGCGTGAAAAGGTCCCAGACATACATAGTTACTTTCGCATTCATTAGATCACAAGTATGGATATCGTAGAGACTCAAGCTATCTTCCGTCAATTAAAAAATTATTATTAGATTGCATCTTTATTATTAGTTGAGATTCCGTCAATACCTTATGTATTCAATTACTGCTTTCGGTGTTTTACTTTCTCGGAAAGTAGCATCATTCACGATCTTAGGATCATTCAATATCTTCAAATAATAACTGCCCATTCAATTAATCCTTGATCCTTTTGATTCCATACAATTGCTTGTTTTGACTCTTTTCAATTTTCAAGCATTTGTATGTACGTTTAGGGCGGTACGTAGAATACTTCAATATTTTAATGGCGTTCACAACGCCATTAAAATATTGAAGTATTCTATTATAGTGATTGAAGTATTCTACGTAAATGAGCTCTTATCAAAAGTTATGAATGATATTAAAGTAGATCGCTCTTAGTGGCTAGTACTTCTTCACTTACAACCTACGCATTTGCATACATTGCCACCGTTATATTATCAAGATTGGAAGTTAAGTATTGAATCAATTTATCTAGAAACTGGGAAATTTCAGTCATCATTGATCATTTTAGCCGAAAGACGTCGACTGCTGGATATAGGCCTCCCCCAAAGAGAGGGAGGGGTTTCCATAATCGCCACGCTTGGCTAGCGGGTTGGGGCGGCCTATTCTCTAGTAAGTCCCTTAGTCGCCGTTTACGATACCCATGGGAAGAAAAAGGGTGGTGCTATTCTTTACGTCCGGCACCACACGGTACTTGGTAAATATCAGTACTTTGTTTGTATTCATATAAATTTTCCAGACCTCTCATTATTTATCTGAAAACTTGAATATTAATGAATAATTGTCCTAATTATGTTTCCTCAACAATTAGAGAATATTCAAATAAAACGATTTGTAAAACGTTTTAGCCTAATAATATATCTGCTGAAATTAAAATCTAGATTGCATATCAATTTATGTTTAATTCCTAATGTCTCAACATTTAATATGACCCTTACCTCCGGCTTATTTCTCAATTCCGGCAATACTTATTAGATACTCATCGTATAACATTAATCGGTGGCATAATTATCATAATATTCGAAAATATTGATCTTCTATTAGCCTATGCTAGATCATGTGTGCGTACAGTACCTTTATATGTGATCCTTCTCAATTTTGACGATTTGATTATATAAACATACATTAACTCATACCTTTTTCTCATGGGGTTTTTTTTTGGTGGGAAATTATGAAATAACTTCTCCCGCTCTGAGTGGAGCGGAAGGGCGTGTCAGACTTTTACTGACTAAAACCCACCTGTGTTCCTTCAGTTGCCTGTATGCTAGGGCCACGGTATCCCTTTCGGACAAACTCGCAACCCTGGCAGACTCGCAATCGCAATCCTGGGGGGGTAAGGCAGAAACAGCAGAACGGTAGCGTTTTGTAGTTTATGCTACGATCCGTATATACTCGTACTCCTTTTGCCTTTACGTTTATACACGCATTTGATTATGTAGTCAACTAAATTCTCAAACTGTCACGTGTGGTGCCGGACGTAAAGAATAGCACCATACCATTTCTTCCCGTGGGTGTCGTAAAAGGCGACTAAGGGACTTACTAGAAAATTGACAGCAGCGTTCTCTAAGCATTTAAACACCATACTGCGATCGCCAACTCGCCTGCCAAGCGTGGCCCTTTGGTGGAGGTTTATGTCCAGCAGTGGACGTCTTTCGGCTGAAATAATCATCAATCAAATACTCAAAGATACAAACCATCATCATTGGCAGCCTTGTTCCATCTGCTGAGAATATGCCTACTCTCTTGCACCATGTTTGAGGAGGAGCCCGTGGCTATAAGTAATAACAGACGCGTGGGTCAATCCATCAGGTTAAGCTACGCTTGCCAGGGTTGGTCTATGGATGAGTGACCATCTTTACATACCGAGACTTCGCCGTGCTTCGGAAAGCACGTTAAGCCGTTGGTTCCGGCTGTTATTCGTGGATCAGCCAACAACCAGTCTTGCCAAGGGGTATCGTATTACCCAGTTGGTTGTGGAGGTGAGATAGGCAGTCGCTCCATATAAAATTAGTATTTTATATGGAGCGACTACCTACCTCCCCAACATAGTTGATAAAAATAATTTTTCAAATCGGTTCATAAACGACGGAGTTCTGAGGTAACAAACATTAAAAAAAAAATACAGACGACTTGAGAACCTCCTCCTTTTTGTGAAGTCGGTTAAAAAGGCGGGCAGATTGATCTTTTGTACCATGCTTCCTTGGTATGTGCGAGTATCACAGGTGCATATCACAGGTGTGAGAACTATGTAGGTACAATAGAGCTACCATTTACCGGGTAATTATGTCTTTCATTGACTTAAATGTGCCCTGGCGGCTGAGAGTATGTCATGCTCACTCAGATGTCTCGCTGTTGGTGGCGTGTGTGTTGGATCATTTAGCTCCCTTCAAAATGGTTGAGCTGAATGGTGCTGATCCATGCGTCATGTTCTTGAACGGGCGCTGTCAGTTGGGACTGGTCATCTCTTAGCTGCCACGGCTTATTTTTAATTATTTTAGTTTTGAATTGTTATCTTTTTATCACGGACGCTTTTGACGTATTGCATCGTTCTCACATGTTTAACTTCAATATGAATGATGTAACCAATATTTTGTATCAATATTTTAATTTAAAAGAGTGTCCGTGGAGTTTCTTGCCCATTCTTCTCCATAGGAACCTACTATATGGAATGGGCAACTAGCTTCATATTTGTAACTGACCGACTTCTTGACAATTCAAAAGTGCTTGGCAATGGTTTAATTGAAATAAATGCTTTGAGTTTGAGTTTGATAAGAAAAAGTTCACAAACGAGTGAGTTAAAAAATTAAAAGGATGATGAAGCGGCGAAGAGCGGGAGAAGTTATTTGATAAAATAATTACCCACACAAAAAAAAAAAAAGTGTCAGGATGTATCTTGATCAAAATATGATTCGTGACCTTAGCAAGTATGTATTTACATATTACATTATTACTTCATAATACATCTCTATATGTTAGATTTGTTCCATAAAACTTTTCCATAAGAAATTTGTTCTTATGGAAGAAATCTCGAATCGAATTTCGCGGGCTGTCACTGCAGAATATTGCGCTATCGTCGCCTTTTACGACAAATCACTGTCTACTTTCAGCTGCTAAACAGAAGCTATCTCTCCGTAGACCGTTACGAAGACAGCTTGGTATGATAATCCCATGTAATCACCACGTTTAGTAGGTAAGCGGGTCGGTGAACAGTGATTGAAAGTAGGTGCAGTATTTACATAAACGATTGCTGACGAATATTATTATTCTTGCACATGTATTGGGCATTTGACAACCAGTTTTTGACCTAAAAAAAAGGAAAAGTCCATTTTTCAAATATCGAAACGATCACAGACAGTGCCGCGGGACGATGATCGTTTAAATCATTATCGAGTAAGGTCTGGCCCACATTGCCAGACGAAAATAACATAAAATATGAATTAATACCGTTCGCGGGAACTTAAATCTATCAAAAAAGACTATTAACATTCATTAGACCGCTACTAGACGGCCCACTTTTTTTTGTATACTTAATCGCTCACTGTTATAAACTTTGGAGTTCGGTACAATAAAAAGGTACTTGGAAAGTTTATTTTTTATTTTCATGTTTTTCCTCATCTTTGAAAGGGGAGTTTTACATACAATGAATGTGAACAATACTAGCAGCTTTTCTTTTTTTTTCTTTTTCCAAAATCGAATCTACCTTAAGGGTGACAGCGGGACGAGCACGGCCTACTGTGTCATGAGTTGAGTCACACATTTTATCACAGTTTGAGCGATAAAATGCTAGTCGAAATTGACATGACATAATTTATCATGTCTTGTCACAAACGTCTTGGGCAGCCCGTGCTCGGCCCGCAGAGGCTCTAAAATAGCTAAGAGCTATAGTCGCAAAATACGATTTTGTGAGTGAGACTCTAAAATGGCTAGGACACCTATAAATTAAATTGCAGTTTAAGGTGACAGCTATAGGGTAGCCCGAAATATTATTCGAAATTCAAATTTTCTTACGTTTTTTTACAATTTGCAAGTCAGTGTCAAGTTGTATGTTGGTCAAAATACGATTCGCGACCGTAACAAATGTGTATTTATAGATTTAAAATCATTAAACTCATCGATACAACACTCGTAAGTAAGAATTGACCTAATATGTCACGATTTCATGAAATAGTCATTCAATAGAGTAATCTGAACTTAGAGAGTTGTGTTGATGATTTTAATGGTAATAATTCTGTAAATACATATTTGTTACGGTCGTGAATTATATTTTGATCAACATAAAATGTGATACTGTCCTGCAAATTGCAAGAAGCGTAAGAAAATTTCAATTTCGCGGGCTACCCTGTAGCTTTCACCTTTAACTGCAATTTAATTTATAGGTGTCTAGCCATTTTAGAGCCTGTATCACAAAATCGTATTTTGAGATTATTATGAATCTATAAACTTTATAATATCTAACACCGAACGCATCTCATTTGAATAGATCGCACCTGACCGGATTCTGACCGGTGACCATTAATCATAGTAATTTGCATAATATTCACATGTCATCGGTGTGCCGAAAACGTTCGATTGCGGTTTAAAGCTAGGACTCACTGACTGATGAGATTATTGAACGAAAAAATAATTATATACCTATAACCAATTTTTTTTAGAGTGAGCGTGACGTATCTTTGAAATTGTTCACATGCTACTATAAGTATTTGATTGGTAGTTGAAATGTCCCTGTAGGTACTTATGCATTCTACAAGTTAAATTTAAATTATTTTAAAAACTATTATTATTTTTATTTATTTGTTTATTGTATCGACTTATGTGAACCTCCCATAGATAAATATCACCCGTCTCTCCACTATTCCAATGCCTGCTCAAGGATGCATATTCGGTAGGCTCTAACAATCCTTCCATATCTCATGGGCACTTCTTCCCTACCATTATCGCGCCCTCCGGTCTACTCTCTGATATACAATGGTCTCTGTAGTCTCATGAAACATGAGGTTTCTGGGGCTAGTGTAAATCTTTGGGTTCATTCGAGCAATCGAGTCTGGTACAACCACTGGGGTCGGTGCATTTAAAAAAAAGAAAACAAAAAGAAAGAAAATTCGTTTATTTGCGGTAAACATAACGCAAAGAAAAAAAAACACAAATACGAAAGAACAAGTTGAGGGAGAATATGCGTCACATTCACGCAAAACGGCCATCGCTCAGCATAATGCTGCAACCCAATGCGAGACAGAGCCCCAGCGCTGGCATTTCATTCATTCATTCATATTGTATAGACTTATGTACTTAGTTCCTTGAAAACTTGTAGATACCTAACGATTGTTTTTCGGACTAATGTCGTTACTAATAAAAAAATGCATAATATATGGTAGTCACCTTATGCAGTTTTTGTATAAAAATTAAATTTTATTTGACTATGTAAGTTAAATTTAAATATAAAAGTGCAAGATAACCTAAACGAAAATTGTAGAGAATTCTTAAAAATGCAAATACCCAACATCTACCTTATGTGCAACCGTCCTGTTTATCGACACATCCGTCGGTCATAACTTATAGAGTTACATCACTAGCTTATGAATATTGATCGCAATCTCTTGAATATTTTAACATAGTTCGCTTTTAGGTGATAGAACCATCATCGAAATGATGCCGAATGGATTAGAATGTCGTTACGATTAAAATGATACGGAATTGCACAAAAACATCGACTATTTGACAGACAACTTCCTAACTTTTTACTAAGACTTTTTCTGAACACGATAAAGCACCTAGGAAACTTGGTATTATTATTTTATTTTACAAAAACTTGATAGGAAAACCATATAAATGTAACCAAAACTATCCCAACATTAGCCGTCTTATTACAAAACAAAGTTTATCTTCAGACCCATGTTTAAACCATGGAGCCACTATTGAATTTCGAACTTTATTCCGACTATGGTAAAGTTCCTAACACAAAACCGACAACTTAGTACCGAACTAAGTTTTCAGTTTTGTATAAAAAACGGTATTTCAATCACAATTACGTTCTTATTACAAAAACTGGCTCCATGGTAAGCCATGTCAAAATATAAATCTTGTTTTGTACGATGGCGGTAAATGTTTATTTTTCAAAATTATGAACGCATCCTTATTTCCTTTCATTTCAGGCGATACGGAACAAAGTGCAGCGGTTGTGGCCACGGCATATCTCCGTCCGACCTCGTTCGCAAAGCTCGCGAGAAGGTGTTCCATCTCAACTGCTTCACATGCCTCGTGTGTCGGAAACAGCTGTCCACCGGCGAAGAGCTCTACGTATTGGACGACAACAAGTTTATATGCAAAGAGGATTATCTCGCCGGGAAGGCGCCGACACAGCATTGTAAGTTTTTATTTTAAATTTATGACTTGTAACCTCTTTACAAGCTCTCTGTATTTCCACAAATATATTTAAAGATTTTATTCGGTATCAACAGATAAGTAATATTTTATTTATGTGCTACTATCTCTGATGCCGCCGCGGTTACCAGATTTTTATCTGATGAACGCATCCATTGATGAACGGCCGTGCAATTAAAATGTGAAAGTTGGTAGCACTTGTTCCAATTTCAAATTAGACAAGGTGGAGCTTGGAGCTTTGCTTATATCGATAGCGCGTTGTGAAAGGAAATCAGAATTGAAGTAGACATGTGGCGACATTACGGGTCAATGTCGCTAAAATAAAATAACAAGACAACTAGGTTACTTCGAAATTGCTCTATTCTTGTCTCCGAAATAAACTATACACTATTTACGTAAGTCCAATCAAACATCGACACACACCCGTCACGTTAACAATCACTCCCAATGTTGCTATATATAAAAAATAAATGAGGTCTTTTATTGTCCTCACTCGTTCTTGGACCCAATCGATGCAGAATAATTACTTTTCTAAAACACGACCACGTCTCCTTCAATTTACGAACGTGACATGTGAGAATTGCATTCTCAATTTAAAATGCGTTTTTTATTGTTTAAGAACGTATCACGGCAACAATAAAACTCTCGGAGCACCCATTTTGAAATCGGATTTTTCGATCAATACGAACCGTAACAGAATCCAAGTGAAAAAAAAAGAAACAAAAAGTCGAAGGCGTCGGACAAAAAGCCAACCGCATTACACATTAGCCACGTCTCCACGCGGTAGTGCTGTAGACATCTTTTTTTAACTTTTTTATTTACCGCTTTGTCGAAGGCAACACCTTGACGTGAGGAAGAAAAAACTGACGGATTGTAGGCAAGATGTGATCGTGAGGTACGAGCCATTCAAATATACAGGGAGATAGTACAAATATTTTGATTGGCACCCTCGTTAGAAATGGATCCTGGCTAAAACAGCAGCTGTAGTGGTTTCGTTTATTTTATCTCTCTCTGTGGTGGACAGACAGGGTCACATATTTCTATACATCACTTCGTATTGATATCCGGTATTTCTGGTTTTATTGACTTAATTATTACGTACCGAATGTTAATGAATTCTGTTCGCTACTGTATCGTGTAGTTCTTAAAGTGAATAAAGAGATTATCGCGAAATACAATTAGCATTTTGCATTTATTTCTTTTGTTGTGAAAACTATATTTGGCACATAATAGATTCCTTAGCTATCCTTTATTTAACTTTTGAATGAAAATGAGTTTAAAAAAAATAGGTATTTATTTAAAACTTTTGCCGTGCCGTTGATGTCGGAAAATATACCACAGGAAGGTACTTGCTACCGGGATTAAAAGTACCCTCTGTGTTAATCTAGGTTATAAACTATGTGTGTGCCGAATTTCATCCAAATCCGTTGAGCCGTTTTTGCGCCAATCCGGAAGATACATCTAGTCAAAACCGACACAGGAACAAAATGTCTAAAAAGTATATTTTCGGCATCAGACTCGGTCTCACACCTCGTAGCAATTAGTTTTTCTTTTTTTTTAAATATTCGTTGTGCAGTTCTGACTTCGTTACTATTGTATTATATGTTGAACAGCAAAACCAGCCTAAACAACCTACAGATAAAACAGCAAAACCGTTACCTTTACTTATGTACTGCATTTACAACGTAGCGTGAAAATCGATGACACATCACTATATTTTCAAAATTGGAACGGTTTAAAGACTAGAGCTGTAGCGCTAAACATATTCAAATACGGTATTGGTACAATAAAATAGTGTTGTCCGTGTGTTAGCGCGTTCACCCACAAACATGTGCTAGCCGGCGGCGCCGCCCGTGTTTGCTCAACGTAATTGTGTTTATACATTGTTAGAACGGAATAATGCCTGCAAATAAACTCGAGAGCGAAATAACGCGACGCGACGGGACCAATCGCGCGGGAGAATTTAGAGTATCATGGGACAGAAGGGTTGAATTTATATCGATAGTGAAGTTTTTGATGAATTTTCTGTGGAGGGAATTAACCTTTTCAATTCCTGAGCATCATTAAATCTAGGTTTTAATAGTCAACTCGGTCCTTCCGTGTTCCAAAATCAAAATGTACCTAATATGTACGAATGGGATGTTGAAATATTATATTTTGAATATAACTTTTGTTTAACGCGTGTTGCAGAATCAAAATGCTTATGAGAAGATACTTAGGTACGTCTAAGGCAAAGTCAAATCATTTATTTCAAGTAGGCCACTAAAAGACAATTTTAATTTAAAAAATTACAAGAAAATAGAATTGATTCTAGTCGCCCCTCCAACAGGTACTTTCGTATGGAGATAAATGGGCAAGAAGCTCCATAGTTACTCTTTTAAAATGTTTTCAATATTTTATATAAGGACAACCGGGGCAATTGCGTCATATAAATACCTTAAACGCTTTTAAAGTATTTCAAATAAACGCACTTGTCCCAAAGACGCAAATGCCCCGGTTGACCTTAGATACATAGCTGTATAATTAAGAGCCTTTTACTCAAAACTAAAGTTGTGTGGATGTCAGTCTGCTGAACTCGCTCCATATACTCCGATCTGATCAACCAGATAATTTAATTATTACTAGCTGACTGAATAGACGCGTTGCCTTGTCCAAATTTCAGTCATTCATACAAAAATCCCATAGACAACGACGTTCAGTTTCTCCCAAATTTGGAAAATTTCCGGGATTATTTTGCAATTTTTTTTTCCCTAAAATCTCATCCGGACTATAATTACCAACATTTTAAACCAAAAAGGAGCTGATTCGGTCCAGCCGTTCTCAACGCGCTTACCAACGAACAGCATTAATCATTTTTATTTATACAGATTATTTGAAGGTCATACGCAATCACACACATTATTATGGATGATCACGCGTTGCAAATCTAAGAACCGAGTTACTCATCTCACATTAGGTTACTATTGTAATTTTATTGATTGCTGTCTACATTTTTTTATAATGCTCGGTTCATTGAGATCAGGCTCAGCATGGTTTAAAGTTTGTCTTTAAAAAAAAGTTGTGACGCATTTTCTTTAAAACATGGTAAGATGTTATTATTTTTCAATGTGGAGTCGAAATACAGTTAGAAAATAAAGAAAGAAAATAGGTCTGTTTTTTGCAGTAAAAATAAAGCTAAGGAAAAAAAAAACAAACATGAAAGAACAACTTGGGGGAAAATATGCGTAAAACGGTCATCGCTCAGCATAATGCTGTGACCCTATGCGAGACAGAGCCCCAGCGCTGGTTTTCAGCGACAGCCGGTGTTAAAGTGATAACGTCGTCCAGTGCAGCATTTAATGAGATAAAAAAAAAAACAATACATGGCTCTAAATGTTTTATAGGTATAATATTTCAGATGGCAACATTCCGTAACGTCGGCAACAACTCAAGCGCCGCAGTTTATCTTTAGGTATCATTTTATAGATAATATTTGAACCTAAGTTGTATATGGATCTTTTGGTATGTGGCCAAAATCGGTACTAACGCCGCCGTCATAAATAAACAAATACAATTTCTGTGCCAATTTCACTAATATTTACCAACAGCGGCCCCCTACCAATGTCATATAAGCACCGAAAGATCCTGAAAGATCCTTGTGGCACTTTCCCTGCGACCAGTAGAAATGCTATCAATCAGCAAAATATTTATACTTATTATTATATTTTTTTTTTCTTAAAACAAAAGAGTATCTCAAACTAAACACAGTATGACAGTCAACCCCCCGCGTGATCATGCAATGATACGATAAGCCAAACAAGGAATTGTTTCCACCAGCTGAACTGAGCCCCACAGAGCAGTAGATTAGACCCCGCCGGTCCCTGCCCCGCATGCGAGGGTTAAGAAGCTTACGTGGTTATTGATACGGTTAATGCGAAATTGCGAAACTTATAATACCTTGAAGACTTTATGATTGTTTATTGAACGTGTATTTTTAATGACAACAAAAAAGGGAAATGTGTTGGTACCTATACTATTTCGTTTAGCGTTATATGTGTTTAGTGGTTTGTGGTGCAAGAAGGCCATACTTTAAGAATCGCTCAAACAGTTTCTTTAAAACTACTCCCTTTAGTCTCGTAAAAAAAATTGCAAAGAAAATTCTATCAAAACAAACCAAGCCCTTTTCTATAACGTCCCCCGATTCTATTTCCTGTATGTGTATGAAGGCTGGATATCTGCGCGTCCCAGGCGGGGTCGGGCCGGCGCACGGCGCACGCCGATAAGGCGTATCAATCAAACGCACGCGCTCTGGGCGCAATCGGGTGAATAGGTGACCTTATCGCGAGCGTGGCGGTGACGGGTTGAATTTTCTCTTCATATTTTCGTGTAGTTTCTAAAACTTTAAAATAACGTCACTATACCTATATAGTGACGTTATTTTAAAGTTTTAGAAACTAGGATTCATTTGTTTCGACACATTCAGTTTTTGTTTCCTGTAGCTAAAATGAGGTTGCGTAGATATTTTTGTCTTTTTTGACATCATAAATCGTCTAATCCGAAAAATCTGTAGCATATTGGTTTTTACTGAAACAAAAGCGCCAATTTTAATTACCGTGAATATCGACACAGATCAAACTTAAATGCGAAAAAAAGCAAATAAAAAAGTACCACTTATTTAGAACAAAGCTTTAATCCCACAGCTAATAAATTAAAACTAATATTTTTATTTCTTAAAAAAACTAACGCAAAGATAACAGCGTAACTGCTTACGTTGCGAGTGATCCCCAATAGGGTTGCACCCTCAGAATAAACCGCTGCTGGCTGTTTGTGTTGCAACCGATACGAGAGCGAGCTGTTTGTTGTGGCCACGCTCTAGCGCGCCTCATTACGTCATACACTTGTTCCAGACTTGAAATTAGAGAAAAAAAAAGAAAATCGATGAGCAGAAAACATGATTCGATTTGTAAAATAAATTGAACACTTGAATCAGTTCTTTGAGCGCTTGTGCAATTATGTATTCCTTGTAGATTCTACTGAGAGGATGTTGGGCAAAATTAGCACAACAACAAAACATATTTTATTTTTGTAATGGTACAATAATTATGTATACATTTTTTTTTATTGAAAGCGTATCGCTTCTAAGAATATCTATAAATTCTACCTATATCCTCTTATAAGTACTTAAATGCTTTTGAATCGTTCAAAATTGCCCAAGCCTGATAACTTTACATTGATTACTATGATTATAAATCGGCAGTCAGTTCGGGATTTCTAAATACAAAATACACATCAATTTTCAAGCTTAATTTTTTAAACAACACAACAAGAATACTACGATTTCAGTAAAAGTATTCACGAACTCCAAATAACACGAATGTCAAGCGAGCGCGGTAAAAAAGTAAAACGCGAAATTTCAGACGTAAACAAAACCTCTGAACAAGTCCTGGGGGCGTTCGTCTGTGAGTTTTAAACCTTATCCCGAGGTGTTAAGAGTGGAGTGAGGCGCAGAGAGAAAGTTGTGGTTACGGCTATGTGCAGTCACGTAGAGACTCCGAATGGCGTGGAATGGAGGAGACCGATAGAATCCCATTTCGTGTCCCCTCCCCACCTCACTCCTCCCTCCTGGTAGCTGTGGGGGTGAGGCAGCCATTACTCCTGATTCTGCATCCGACGGCCCGATCGAGTTAATAAGACTGACAGCAGTGTATTATTTCAAAATCTTTTGAATATTCATTCGTATTTTTCTTGGTAATTACATCATATCTTACGTTCTCGGCTCAACAATAGATCTCTATTAATTAATTTTACAGAAGAAAATGTAAGTGTTTTTCTCATTATTATTTTTCAGTAGAGAGAAATCTTTCATTTCAGCTAGTGTTGCTTTAAATATAAGTATAGTCTTGAATTGCTTTTCTTATTCATAACATTGAGATCTATTCAAGTAGTGATCAAACGCACACGTATTCGTGGTTATAAATATATATAGACACAAAGTTACATTAAACATTCTACTGGTCTTTTATTTATCTGGTTGATTTTCTTGAATGGTCAATGGAACGAATATTTTTAATCGTTGTGCCGCTGTACCAAGGTATTCTATGGATAGTTAACCCGTGCAGTACTGACCGCCTGTATCATAGATCGGGTGCGAGCTCGGTTCACTACCTAGTTATTGCCTCCCGCCTAACGTGGCCACTTCGATTCCGTCGTACTCGTATGTCTGCCCATTAATTTTTATTTATCGTTAAAACGATCGATAGGTAGCGTGCTCGTAAACTGGCCGCAGTAAACGTTTATGTTTGAGTTTTATGATGTTTTAATGTAGCGTTTTTGAAAGCTCGCGAGTCCCGAGTTTCTATTTTATATGGACTCGTGGAATAGAATTATAGGCAGTAAAAACATGCCGAGGTGTGTGATAACCACGGCTTCGATTTTAAGTCGCGTCGCGTTGCAAAAATGACATTAATGTTCTTAATGTAAGTGTAACTGTTAACTGATTTATGATCGAAATATGACCATAAAAACATATGAACGCTTATGTGAAGCTGTTATGTACGGAACTGCGGAATATAACAATTCTGACAGGTGAACGGTAAATAGTAAAATCGAACGATCACGTACACACAAATAAAGACAGCAAAAAACTAATCGGTCAACGATTTACAGCGTCAGGAGCATACCCCGAGGGCAAATTATCGATAATCGAGCGACTAACCAAATAGCCGGTGTCGATACAAGTTATCGACAGTAATCGTTATAATCGCTAGTGCCGCGCGATTGTTGCCGCTCGCCATTACGGGACGTGCGCGGCGTTTTAATACTTAACCAATTTTTTTGACCCCTCACTTTGAGGAAAACAAAACCTCCGCTGGTCCCTTCTAAACTAGTGATCTCTATAACTTTTTGTATACGCTTATTATTGAAATTATTATTTATTAACTGTAATTGTCGGCGACGTTTCGAGGGTTAAGTTCAGCGTTTAGCGTAATTTGGTCGGTTTGGCTTTTTGAGGGGCTTATTAGTAATTATTAGTTGTCAAGCCGCAGAGGTTGTGGTGAGGTAATTATTGCGTTTATGGCCAACATCGAAAATAATGTTTCCTGTCGGCGGCCATAGTCGGTCGAATGAGGTTATAGTGAGAGGAGATAATGCTGGCTCCATTTTAGATAAAGAGTAGTTCAATTTCTGTATAATAATAATTAACCATAATCTCCATACGTAAATCATTAAAACAATTATTTGTGATTGTTATTTTCGCTGCTATTTCCCCTTTTTAGTTCGTGACGCGCTGCTCGAAGGAGTCCACGCATTCTTTTTTCAAATTATTTTTCTTTCATGCGCAAGTATTGTGCGCGGGTAAATGGCGTGAAATTGACGGGTGGCCAGTGTTTGCTGGCGTAAAGCCTGATCATTTAAATATGGACCCTGGAGGTTTAACACAGCCACCTTACTTAATTTTTTAGGGTTATATTCAGGTAATAAATGAATTAGTATATAAAAAATTGATCATGACATGCTATGTGAATTTTAAGTAGGTAATTATTCAATAATCTAGTTATTTATTTTATGGTTCTATTTTACTAACAATTCAGTATTCAAGCATTGAAAGTTAGTTCTCATTTGGCAGTAGGTACATTAGGTACCTACACACATTACTAAGACTAGAGCTCCAATATTATCTTGCTACATAAGTAGGTACTCTACATACCACAAAGATCTTATCGTTTCCTACTGAGCTTGTTAGTTTCAAGTTTGGGACATAATGTGACGCTTTGTGCACTAGAGTAGGCCACCTCTTTGTCAGGGCAACCTTTGAATTCGAATTTCGAAAACGAACAGCCTTCGTTGTTTTAATTTGCGTTCGATATTTAAATTACGTAACGCCGTGATTGAAAGTTTGCTTTTCATTACTGGTGTTTAATTAAAATAATAATTTCAAAGTATTAAATGCTTTATTATTTGCGTAAATGAAATATTTATTAGGTAGGTAGGTATATTCAACTACTGCAACTTTTACTTATTTAATATAAAAAGTTATGTATTTCCTTATGTAAGTATATATATATATACATGTCCCAAAACCTCTTAAGGGGTCATTGTACTCATCATTATGAACAACTTTTACTATGGGACCAAACCTGAAATCGTGCAAGAAACATCAGCTGTTCCCTTTTTTTTTTTTTTTTTTGGGTGGGAAATTATCAAATACCTTCTCCCGCTCTGGACGGAGCGGGAGGGCGTGTCAGACTTTTACTGACTAAAACCTACCCGTATTCCTTCATTTGCCTGTGTGCCAAGGCCACGATATCCCTTTCGGACAAACTCGCAACCCTGGCAGGCATTGGCCCTAGCGGACCCCGTCAGTTGGTGCTGACAACTCTTTGAGGCGCGCGTGGAATACGACGCGCCGTCGACCCGGGCCTGGTCGTTATCGGATGGTGAGCTACCCATCGCTCACCGTCCGCAGGCCCACGCCTACGGTGGCCGGAAATCGGCTTGCGACTCCCGACGCCCGGGGCGTCTCCTGCGGCGACTAGGGGCGCGAGGGCGCGAACCTTGCCTCTCCCTCACGCGTTCCGCCTCCTCCTTCGCAAGCATTACTAATTCGCAGAAGGAGGTGACGGCCTCCCATGCACTCTCGCTCCGAACCATGGCCTGAACCAGGGCCGGACGCGAGAGATCGCCGCCGCCGATCGCCTCCGTGAGGACACGGCGGTGCTCCGCCCAAGCTGGGCAGACCTCCACCGTATGCTCCACCGTGTCCTCCGGGCGATCCACACAGTGGTGACACCCGGGCGTTTCCTCCCGCTTTATCCTGAACACGAACCTCCCAAAACAACCATGTCCGGTGAGGACCTGTGTCAGGCGGGAGGTGAGGACGCCGTGGCGCCTCTCTAGCCACTCCTCAAAGAGGGGACTTATCGCCACAATTGTGGCGTGCCCAGCGCTGGGTTGCAACAATCGCACTCTCCATGCCGCCATAAGATCCCGCCGGAGCTCTGTCCGCTGTGCCGTGATTTCTCGCGGTAGCGGAGTATCACCCCGGCGTTTCGCCTCCTCGCGCCACTCCCAGACGTGCGCGAGGACTTTTGCCTCCAGATCCCATGGCGGTAGTCCGGCAAGGAGGCTCGCCGCCTCACGGGAGACCGTGCGGTATCCTCGGACCAGCCTGATGGCCATGACCCTTGAAAGGAGGGTCAGCTGTTCCCTACATTTATGTTCGAATAACTCGTCTAAATGTAGGAAATAGCAGATATTTTTTTCGCGATTTCAGGTTTGGTCCCATAGTAAAAGTTGTTCATAATGATGAGTACAATGACCTTTTAAGAGGTTGTGCGTTAATTCTGGGACATGTTGTATATCTATAAGTACGTATAATAAAATAGTAACATAGAACTTTTGTCTGTTTGTATGTTCCGGATTGGCGCCAAAACGGCTGAACGTATTTTGGTTGAAATTTGGCACACAGATAGTTTATAACCAGGATTAACACATAGGGTATTTTTAATCCCAGTAGTGCGTTCCCGTGGGAAATAAAAGTTAGTACAAAATACGTGCAGCTGTAGTAGCTCTAATAATTCAAATAAAAAGTCAATCCTACCCCAAGCCATTTTCATACCAGTTTCATGCTGACAGATTCATTCCCCGACTTATACCTACATACCATCTAATATACATAGGCAGTGTCGCGCAGGGTGAAGGCGGCTGAAGAAATATTATTTCCTTATCTACCCTCCGCAAGTCGTTCGCCCCCACTCTCCCCTTGACCGGGGCGCCCTCTCACACGGTCGTAAGACAGTATTTATTTTGTAGAACTGTTTTCTTTAGGAAAAAGCGTGCTGTTGAAATAATTTTTTGTTGGAAAATACGCCTTTAAGAAAATTTTTTCGTGAATGACTGACGAATAGAACGAGTAGTCTAAAACTAACCTTTTTAAACATTCAGCATTTTTATTTTTAATGGCTTGATATTTTTATAACGTTTTTACAGTTTGACTTATAATATTATTTAATTGACATTTAAATTTTTGTAGATCCTAATATTTTATATTTTATTTTGGCAATTTTAATGATTGTCTTTTATTTTTATTTAATGAGTTGTTAAATACTTAAATTTAATTGGTCATAATTTTATTTTGGGTTTTTGTCTGTTGGTAATTTGAGATAGTTTTTACGTGGTATGTGCTAGAGATGTGTGAGTGTAGGGCTATTTCTATTAATTTATGTTTGGCAATGGGTGATATTTACCTGAATTAAATGTTTTGTTTTTATAATCTCCTGCTTTCTTCCCATGGAGGTAAGCAGAAACTATAGAACGCCACCAGCTAATCCTCCAAATAGAAACATAGAACGAGTAGTCAAAAACTAACCTTTTTAAACATTCAGCATTTTTATTTTTAATGGCTTGATATTTTTATAACGTTTTTACAGTTTGAATTATAATATTATATAATTGACATTTTAATTTTTGTAGATCCTTATTTTGGCAATTTTAATGATTGTCTATTATTTTTATTTAATGAGTTGTTAAATACTTAAATTTAATTGGACACAATTTTATTTTGGGTTTTTGTCTGTTGGTAATTTGAGATAGTTTTTACGTGGTATGTGCTAGAGATGTGTGAGTGTAGGGCTATTTCTATTAAAAGTTGTTCATAATGATGAGTACAATGACCCCTCAAGAGGTTATTGATGTTTTAAAAATAACCCTGTTACGTTAATTTCTGTCGGCAGTCCCCATGACTGCCTACTTTTTTTTTTGAGGTTTTGGGCATCAGTTTAGTTCAATTCAAATCTTTATTGCATTATGTTATGACCCCGTCGGGCATAACAATTTAACACAATATTAAAGTAGCATGCTTTAAAATCGTTAAGTAAATAAATTTAAAAATAAGATATATTCAGTGATCATTAGAAAAGTAATCAAATTAAATAAATAATATTACTTTTTAGTGATAGGCGTCATTATAAATTGTGCCATTAAAAATTCAACTAAAATATACGGATTATACCATTAATACCATCAATTCAATTACATCATTTGAAGTAATTAAATAACATAACATACGTAACAAAAATTCCCAAAATTTTGTAAATTGCAAGAAAACTCTGAAGGAAACATTACAAAATTTGTCCTATGAAGATACAGAGAAGTTATTAGTTGTACTTAAATAAATATTAATTGCACTTTTTATTATGATTAGTTAGCTTAAATTAATATACTAAGATTTTAGCAGGTAAGATTTTTATACTGTTTACACCTCTTTTACATAGGTACCTATTAGTTGACTAATTTACCTTTAGTATATGATGTGATTACTGTGATTATTTAGATATAATGTTTTACCTTTTCTCGCCTGAAACACAGGATGTCCTAGTTCAGGCATGTAACACTTGTGAACTATTACATAGAATTACGAAAAATGTTTTTACTGTACTACATTATTTTTTGAATAAACTTACTTACTAAACTTAATGTCACAAATTAAAATAATATTAAACATTCAAATCAAACAACAACAAAAGTCAAACAAAAATAATTAAAATAAATGTCTAAAAATGGTGAAAGTCATCCCATTTTGATGTCATCAATAAAAAAATCAGTCGATTGCTTACACTAAGTATTTTCGCAACACAATATCTGCATGGGTTTAACCGCTCCTGTTTCTACCGAAATTAAAATCATCCACATAGTCGATAGCAATAAGACATAAATGAATGTAGCCAAATAACTCACTTCAGTTCAGAATATAAACCACGAAGCAAACTGAAATTTTAATTCAAACCACGTCACCACATACGAATTTTCTCCCAAACCAAAACCCAAAACACACACCACAAAATTTACGACTGAAAACTATAAAACGGCCTAATAAAAAAAAACATTAATCCTGGACCTGATTAATACGGGCTGGTCTCGTCCCAGGCCAGGCCGGTGAGAGTAAAGGCTGGACCCAACAGGGGGCGCCGTTTAATTGGACCCCCTAAGTCCGGGCGTTAAACCACCAATGCTAGGTTATTTATTGACTGGACTATCGCTCGTGTGTTAGATGTTCTGTTGTTCACAATGTACTACATCATAACGGTTTAAAAAAAAATGTACCTATATTAAATAGGCTGTATGAGTTTTGGTTTGTACCCTGTTGTTTGATTGCGTTGCTTCGTTTGAAAAGCGAAGGCGAGGTTGTGTTGCCAGCCAGGGATTGTAAAACTCATTTGTTTATAGGTAACACTTTCTTAGACTACCTTAGAAGTACTTACTTGCTTATTATGTCTTAGCACTTTGGTTAGGATTAGTGAAAGTGCAGTCTGTAAGAATGTGTTTGACATGCGGCAGACTAGAATAAATTAAAACTAAAGGCTTCACCTATATACAACATTATTTTTAGTATATCCGAAACCTGAATATAGTTTCGATCGAACTAAATCGATTTCAATAATTTTTACACCATGTTATATTTTGTCTCAAAAATATTTAGGTGTGATGGAAAATGTTATCACCATTTAATTACTTACAATACAATCGCCGTATGATTAGTTACCTACTGCCAAATTATCAATGAGCGCGAGGCGACCCTGGAGGCGCGGGGGCGCCGTTAGCATGTTTTTGTACGGACAACCCGGTAACTTATCAACCTTATTTCTTTGTGATTTTTCATGATATGGTTTTGAAATTTCGTACATAGATTCTTTACATAAAAATACTAGACACGTGTTTCGGGTTTCGCATATGAACTAAAACTAATATTGTATAGACAGCTGATGATCTGCTTTTGGACGTAGGAAGAGGGCATAATTATAGGTATGTATGAAAGTTTGTGGTATTGTAAGTTTATTTATGTTATCTTTTAATATTTTTTTTTTATTTCCTTTCAATCAGAGCACCTGCCATTTTATCTCTTCACCGCCCTTGGTTGACTGGCAGAGAATGCCTAAAAGCATTAAATCCGTCTTTGTACCTTATTTTTCACGAGAAGTTTTAATAAATAAATATAAACGGGCTGAAACCCGGTTTATGTGTAGAAGTGGGTTGTTTTGCAATAGAAAAAGAGTATCTTATCATAATGACCGAAATACGAGAGTTGTTTAACAACCTGTTTACAAGACACAAAGGAAAGGGCATTACAAAGTCACGCCCCAATTAATTATGACCACCAAAATCCACCGTCAATTAAAGAACAATAATCGGCCACATAAAGCCAACGTCCGGCTACAGAAGCAGTCAATAAACTAAATATTCCTGGAAGGCAACACAATCCTGAAAGACACCCGACACTCAATCCAACGCCTGTTCGGCCCAGAACGCGCCATTCAAAACATATGCTAACAATCCGTCCGTGCCATTATTCAACTTAACCTTAACACTTTAATAGCCTGAATCGGGAATCGAAGCTGCGACGCCTCATTTCACTTCGCTTCCTCACCACAACCAACCAATCAAATCTCAACTTTAAACTCACAAGCTACGGTCTAAAATCCCGTGTTGCAAGCTAAGGTCCCTTAATTGGCCGCAATGAAATGTAAACATCTTATGTAACTCAAATAAACAATTGAATTTCAATTCAATTTACGTGCGAATAGTGGTAATAATGCAATACAGGCAGGAAATGCAAATTTTCAGCCTCACAGTTTACTTAGCAATTAAAATTAATGAGCGAAACAAGTTCAGGTTTCTGGAACAGAAATGAGAAGGTCTAAGGGACTGATGAAGTCTTGAATACATGTGAATAGTACTAAAAAAATGTGGAAAACATGCTCATGTGGCAAAAAGTCGGCAATGTTTCAGGTAGCATTATACTTACGACCTCGAGAATTGTCAGTAAAAGCTCTATTATCTATTGAAAGCTACAGCTGACAGTAGAACCGAGAGTGGCCACCTCTATATTTATGGTCAAACTCAAATCAAAGACATAGGCTGTAAGAATTTCACGTCGCAGTCTTAATAATAGCAAACATAAAACTGGAAACGGCTCAGAAACCTTGACGCTTCACAAGTCAAGACCATAACCTAACACTGAATTAGAAACAGGTTGCTAGAAAAAAAAATATTTCTTTAACGCTTCATTTGAACTTTGGTTGTTTATGGTTCGCCTTTTTCTAGATCTGTTCTGGTGACGAATCTCAATGGAGCGTGCAGGTTTCCGCATAGAAAGCGTTTCCTGAGGTCATCCGATCAATATTTTTTATCAATGTTCAAACATTTTCGCACTTGAAGTAACCGGATGGATTCGAATTGCAGTCTTGCCTCAGTCAATGCTTGCCTCTTTCTTCGCAACTAGGTCGACCAAATAAATGTCCACTGCTAAATAAAATATGGCCCGACGTGGTCTGTTAACTTACTTCCCAATAAATCCTCAAATTGGTATAAAATTGACAGGCTCAACAGTTCGCCGTGCCTGAAATAACCTCAATGGAGGTCGTTCCGTGTCCGTCAAACGTTCTCAGGCTACCGATTCGGACCTCCTCCATTTTATTGTTTTCAAAATTTAACTACCGCACTAAATCATTCTTTTCTGCGAACCAGCCAACGTTATGTGATTTAACAAGCGAACGCCTTCGCTATCCTTTGATGGACTCCATTTATATTTAAATCGTCATTCTCAGAAAGCTATGAAACCGCTTCATCACTGCCTTTCCCATAGAGATAGACAACCTCCTTGTTTGAAACTTTAGTTCGTATGTAAATAAAAACGCCGCGGCTATATTAATAATGCGGAATAGAAACAAAAAAGAAAAGAAATTAAAAATCGAACGCCGGGAACGAAACATCCATACAATAATGGGAAGGAACAAAGAGGTAAAAAAGCGGGAAGAAACCTGTCGACGCCATGTTGTGTGGCAGTCGGCCTTCACGCCTCGGCCGCTGAAGATTATCTTTCGAAAAAAGAACCGAACGGGAGGCTTTTCTTGACGATGAAGGTCTTAAATCGGATTCATGTCGTGGGATTATGGCCTCTTATTGCTACCGAATAAAGAGTATATTAGTATGGAGTTGTTCCGACTTAATATCTTTTGTGATCGTTTGGATGAAAGAGCGTCGTCACCGTGCGCCTGCGCTGATGACCTGTCAATTCCGTCGTGTACGCCGGCCGTAGAGAAAAAAGTGACATTAGAGTGGCCATCTATTATTTTGACTTTATGTGGGGAGATGGAGCCGAGATTGATCGTGTTTGGCTCAGCCCTTTTAATTACACCGCATTCAGTTGAATGGCTTTGTATTCGTCTACTGTTCGGTAGATGTTTATGTATACGTAACTACTTATATTATTATACAATCATCTTTTGTGGGAAAAGTTTTTGTTGCTCAAAGTTTTTTGAAACTTCAGCGTCCTTTTTTCCACATACTGGTTTATTTTCTTTGTAGCTCTTTCTTTTTGTGAGTCTCTCTCTCTCTAGTTCAGCTTTGATAAAATTAATGTGAAAGTTGCCTCAACTACCGATGACTAAGTGCTTTTATTTGGAAAAGTTCCAACATCAATAATAGCAAACAATTTTTTCGCGTGCACCTACTGAAATTTCAGGCATTGAATACATTTATTTCAACGGGACTAGGCTCTTCTGTTCTAAATACGTTTATCAGTGGACACTATCACATGACACCGTAAAAAAAAAAGTTAGATATCTGTTTATTAGAAAATGATATTCCCAAGAATACGTCGCATAAGCGCGCGCACATTTGTCACGGTACGTTCAGAGAGCGCGTGCGTCGCTTCTTGCGTCCTCTCATTGTGCGATTTCGTATGCTCGCCATACATTACCGTCAACTACGTCGTTAAAACGCATTCTTGGCGCTAATGTGGGATAATGTTACTTGTACGCGGCTACATTTCCAGTATAAGCCGATCTTGCATTGTATAAGATTACCGTACAAAGAAAAGTCAGCTTATACAGGAAATTTATAGCTTGATGTGTAGCCTTGTGTACCTGTAATAGATACATGCAGGCTCCATGTAACTTCTGCATGATACAGCTGAGATAGGGCCTTGTACGGATTTTACGTCCCCTCTTTTTGAGGTGGCGCAGGAAAAGAGTACCTAGCTGGGAGAACTTGAAGGAAACTTTTGCCCAGCAACTGTATTTTTTATCAATTTTTAGCCAATGTTGTCCCACTGCAAGACAAAATCAAATATCAAATCAAAAGTCATTTATTTAGAGGTGTAGGGTGAATATTATCCTGCTAGGGTAGCAGGTTCTGCAGGAAAAAAAAAGGTTGAATATTATAATTTTCTCCGATAGGTCAACTTAATCCTTTCGTGACACAAGTTCACTTGTGTCCATATTCTCAAACTCAAACTCAATGCATTTATTATAGTTAAACCATTTACTTACAGGCACTTTTGAACTGTCAAAGTGTCGGTCAGTAAATTCTGATGTACTGACCGACTCTTTGACAACTCAAAAGTGCCTGTAAGCTGAAGCTAGTTGCCCATTCCAAAACAAATCTCTATGGAGAAGAAGGGGCAAGAATACTCTTTTAAATCAATATATTACAAAATTCTGAGCACAAATCTTGGCATAGCCATTATAGGTAGGTAATATTCTTGTTTCAATACGGGTTCCTCGTCCTTAAAACCATAGTTTACCAAGTCTTGTAACCAGTTTCGAGGGGGGTACAAGACCAAGCAGAGCAAAACTTCCAAATAATAGTAGTATAAACTTTGTTCTTCTGATTGACGTTTTCCGGTCTATAAAGGTACTAGACCATTTCTTTTTAACACCTGCCGATTTTTTCTAAATTTGTGTTGGCAGTACCTACAGGTCAAGGGTACATTTTGTTATTCTCTTCTTTAATATCGGTCAGTGGGTAATCAACTTATTGCAAGCTCAAGCTGTCACTTCCTGTTACACACTTCCGTCCCTTTTCACGAAATCACTGCCACAGAAAGCCAGAGTAAAGATGCATACACCAACAAGGAAAAATGCAGAGTTCTCAATTAACATCTTAGATCCAGTTCATACTTAGAGAATTTAACCTCCTGCACAGTTCTAGTGTCTCATACAATCTAACGATCTCTGTAAGTTCTATATACCTTGAAATAATAAAGGAAGTACCCGTTGAAATTGTAAGAAAATCTAAGTATGTGTCGGAGAGATTACTATGTGCCGTCGGAACTTTTATTATCTTTGTAGACTTTAATGATCTATTTCAAACTCAAAGCATTTATTTCAATTAAACCAGTTACAGGCACTTTTGAATTATAAAAGAGTCGGTCAGTTAGTCAGAAAGTTGAAGCTTATTTGCTCATTACAAAACGTTGATCTGTATGGAGAAGAATAGGCAATAACTCGAAGGACACTCTTTTAAATTAATAATTCTTGTTGCTTCTACATAATATGTAAGAACGGAGAACGGAGTAAAAAAATAAATAATATAAAAACAATTCCAGGATTTTAAAATTTAAGTAATTATAATATTAGGTATCTACATGAAACTATAATTTTCCAACACAGAACAATACCTACAAATTGTAACAACGCTCACTTGCAAGCGGTACAGTCGCAGTCAGATATAGAAATAAATAAAGCCACCGCACACGCCGCGGCCCAGCGCAGGCGCAATCTCGGGGGGTCACGATCTGCGGTCACGTAGCTCCCACTCCCATAATAATACATATACAGTGCACATTACCACAGAATAGATGTGTACAGAAGGCCTGCTCCATACCTACTCCATGCGATTACTGGCGCACGCACACATACATATTATAAGACGCGTACGTAAGGCAATCTCAGACCGTTTCAATCGTGTGCCAGAATGCGGAGTCACAGGCAGCGGCAGTGCTGGGCCTGCATGGAAGACGAGACAGCAGTTTATGTGCTTTTAAACTGCCCGGTGGTAGCCACGTACAGGACAATGTACCTGCTTTGGAAACCCAGGTACCCTCCGAGAGATCGTCAGTAACAAGGCGTTGCTGAACTTCCTTGAGGAGCTGGGGTGGATCGAATGATCGATTCTTCCACCCGTACGCGAAATAAGCGGTTGGACGTGGAGTTGCGGAAACCAGCCCGTTATACAATACAAGGCCAGTAGCACGCACTCCCGTGTCTATGTGTGCGTGCGTTTTCTTTCGTTTTATTGAGTTAGCCTTCTGTATCTCTCTATTTTGTGACACTACTATGTAACTGCCTGTATCTATTATGTAATTTTCTATCGGAATACGGAGCTTGGCGAAAAAAGATGGTGGCTAATTGGATTAATAAATGTTGCTTTTTGGGAGAGGACTTTTTGGACTGTTTTTTTTATTATTACTTAAGTTCAATCGGTTATCTTCGATGGAATGAACCTAGGTATTAGTTTTCAATTATTTAATAGTCAATACTTTATTTGCATTCTACAATGTGTACCTATTTAGGTGGTAACTTAAAATGATATGTGATCAATACGAATCCTGTCGGGCACAGCAAAATAGTAGGAGAGTGAAAGCTTTGATAAACTTAGCTTAACAGTCTTCTGAATTAAATCTTAATATTATTATGTAAGGGTTTTTTATACACAATTTTTAGTAATTCAGGTAATTTGTGATATTTATAATTTTATGGACATTACTTAGGGACTTGTAGAATGTGTATGAGTAACTTGAAAGTTACTCATACACATTCTACAATGAAGGAATGATGCTCTTGTAACTACGTACTTTCTGTTCAGGAGAACAAGAAAAGTTTAATTTATCTTTCTGAATTTGGAGTACCTAGTTCTGTTTCAAAATGGTATTTTGTTAGTTTTACTTACAGGTGAGGATATGGATTTTTTTTAAATGTAGGGACAGTTGTGTAGTAAATATTACTTGAATTAATTTCGCTTCTGTCCAGTAAAATCCAAATACATAATCAGCCTATAATGTTCCCACTGCTGGGACACAGGCCTCCTCTCTGTGAGAGAGAGTGGGCCGTAATCAACCACGCGGGCCCAGTGCGGGTTCGTAAATGTCGATCTGTGTATGTAAATGTGGAATGGAATGTAAATGTCTTCGAATTTTTGGTTCTAGGACATGCCGGTTTCCTCACGATGTTTTCCTTCAGCGTTTTGAGAGCAGTGGTGATGACATTTTACACAAAGCCTACGCCTACGCCTGTCTGGGTTTGAACCCAGGACCTACTATTCGTAAGTCGAGGCCGTTACCACTGGGCCACCACTGCTAAAAAAAAAATCCAAATGATAAAATTGTATCCAAAGGAAAAATATGCTACAATTTTCATAACTCGTAAAAATAAAACAGAAGCCATAATTTAACACAGTAGATGGCGCCACTAACGATTAAAAAAAAGCTGTAAAAAAAGAAACTACAGAGAAATCATGCGTGTACATACATTTTCTTTGCACAACCGGTTTGTCCCATAAAAATCTCGCTTTGACTAGCATCCCTAATGAGTTTAAAGTATCATGAGCCTCATAAGCACCCGTCAGTGTGTGGTCATAGGCCCTGATTGATGGCTATTCAGTCTTAATGGTAATGCATACTCGTTACTCCGACGCGTCGGCGATTCTAGCAACATTTGAAATATGAAAATTACTGAAAGTTCCACTTTGAATTTCCTTTCGAAGACTATAAGTCTTGATGTGCTATTGTTTTACCTTGGCTTTGAGTGCTTTTTTTTTGCTTAAATGAATGTTATAATGGAGGCAGTTTCAAATAGGAAGTCGTTTTATTGATTTGTCTGTCCTTTGAATGTTTCTAAAACTATGCTGAAGCATTTGTAGTCACACTGAAAACACGTAAGTGTCAAAATTACTTGTCTCATTGTCATTTTAGTGGAAACTGTTTTCAGTAGCTTTAAACATTCTAGAATAGCTGTAAAACTGTATAATAAATTTACACAAAGAAGAATAAAAGGCCTGGGTGACGAGTCTTTAGTCAACTGGACCCACTCGAAATGGACCCGCGGGAGCACTCAACCCAATCACATTTTGAATAGGTCGACTGGACCCACTGCCCAATTTCATTATTAGTACAGTAACGAAGTAAGGCCGAATCTTTTAGTTTTTTTTATGACTTAAAATATACTAATATTATTCAATTAGGTATTTACACTTAAGTACCACACTTATTAACTAACAATAAAACTAAATATTTTTTTACTGTAAAAATACATCAATTAAGTGCTGATTTATACAACTACTACGCTGATTTGTATAATTTTACTTGTTTGTGTACTTATTTTTTTCTGTGTTTTCTAAGAGTATTACATTTGTTTAATACTCTCGTTATAAAAAGGTTTGTCTTGAATTTAAAAAGATTTTAGATTTTGATTGAGAATAAACGTTTAAACCTAATTGAATTGCGTTTTATTATATTTTGGCTAACCAATTTAGCTTTAAACAATAGATGCTTTTTTTCAAGTTTGAATGTGGGCCCAGCTAACCAACTAAAAATACAGAAAATAAATTTTGTGGTCAAGTGGACCCACGGCTCCAGTAGCGAGCGGGTTCAGCTGACCGAAGACTCGGGTGACAAATTTTAGCAAATAAAAATCTGATAGTTTTCCTAGAACCGGGTGAGACATTCGCAATGGTCTTTAATAGACAAATTTGAACGCAGACGGAACTGTGGGTGGTCGTTACCGGCAGAAACACCGTAAACAAACTGAGAAATTGAAATATTATTCGTCAAATACATAAATCGAGCTCGTTACGGGGTCAAAGAATTCATTTCGGTGCATAAAAAAATAATTTAACACCAATTTTTCACAGCTATCCGATGGATGGGCGACTAATTTGTCCAAATGCTGCGCCTCGGAGCGCGCGGGCGCATCCCATTGTGTTAGATCAAATATGGCGTCGTTAATGGCGGCCGTAGACGCTGACATATTGCCTTACGTGTGTTGTAACTGTTATTTATCGGTGTACCACTGTGTGTGCCTGTACGAAATTAAGCAACTTTATGTTTGCCAGGTCATTTCTCCTGACCTCTTGCTGTGCGTCTTTTCAGTGTTATTGAATGACTTCCCTCTGTTTAATAAGGTTTTTTATACGTCGATTTATTACCTCTACTGTTAGAGTCAACAAGAAGGTTTATAGGTTTATCTGAAATAAATGATTTGATAAAACCTCTTTTTATATTTAATTTTTATTATTCTTAATTTGATGAAGATTTTTTATCTTTTTTTGTTTCATTTTCTTTTGTAAGTGACATCTCTTATAAGCTGAGCTCCTTAGGTTTTGAGTAGAGCTGCACGATTACTGATAAATGCGTGCATTGACTGGTCAGGTCCACTCAATCTGTGTGGTTGTTTCCTCAAAAGACCATTTTAGACACCAATCTATGTAGATTGACGACATAATCTTGGTCAGATCATGTGAAGGCCTTGTGGCCTTCACATGATCTGACCAAGATTATGTCTGGACTTTAAAAGAGACTGTGACCTCTGAGTTTGTGTCGGCCTTTCTTCTCAGAGTAGTCAGATAGGAAACGCCGACCTCATCTAGTTTCTGAAATATGATTGACGTGTAAAAGTGTTTGTACAAACCTACTTACAGAAATAAAAATGACTTATAATTTATCACAATAACTAAAAAAAATATATAATGATTATTATATTGCTGTCTAACACTACCGTGCATGGCTCTACCGGTACAGGAACGTTCGGCTTCTGAAACGTGTTTTGAACTGAGATTGTCTGGCTATAGTTTTCTAAAATAGGTTTCTATCTTTACGTCGTATTAGTTAATTTCCTCATCTATTTTCTGAAATATTATTTACGTGTAAAAATGTTTATTTAAATCTACTTACAGAAAAAAAATAAAAACATTTATTTATCTACACCGCTGCTTTTACTAACGCTCTGTATTTTCTCATTCACCAATGAATGTCATTGCAATTTTATTGCAACCATCCCACTACATTCTTTCAATAATTTACGTCAATCTTTATCGTAGAAACTCGATCTATTTAACTACACAAACAGAGTAGGTACAATGTAACAAGTACGTACAGCCTACAGCGTTGTAAGTAAAAAGTACAGTCGAGTAAAAAAGGTAAAAAGTCATTAGTCATTTCGGCGTACGGCGTAGTCGGCGTATACGTCGACGAGGCGCCGCGAATCACAACGCGTTAAAGACCCGACTCATGCTATCGTAGGCTCTTTAATTGTGTTCTTCGACTACCCTCCCACTGCTACTTGGGGAAGTCACGTCACGACCGCCTTTGTCGGGAGCCGGCGATCGCCTGCCTTTGTCCGTCTGCAAAAGCGAGTTGTTTTTTTTGTAGCTGTAGGTCGTCTAAGTCGTCGATTACCTACTGGTGTTATTAGAATAATGTTCACTGTAATTTACATATTGGATGCTTTACGAAAATAAATGCATTATTTTTGCGTTCTGCTGAAATTATTTTGCATCCTGATGTTTTATGGAAATACTTAGAAATATAACGACGTGTAATCTTAGAAGTAATTAGTTTTCCACACAATGTTTATTTCACGCTTCATTCAAACGTTTATTTTGGCTTCGTTAGTCCACACTGCAAATAAACTCGCATTATTATTTCTTCAGAATTCTATTCTTGTACGGACCAGTCACACAAATCATAATCTAAATTCGTTCTAAAACAATTCGCCGACGAGTTTCCCAGCGCTATCAGACGGGCGCCCAATGGAAATGACATTTTAAAAACCGCTCTCAAGCCTACCTATAGCTTATTTTACATATACTGGTGTTTCGCACGCACGCTCCGTGCGCAACGTCGATAAAAGAGGGCGTGGCCGTCACCGCCGCATCCACCAATCAGGTTGCTTGGCTCCACGTGTGCGTACGCCGCACCCTTTCATGTGTGCCGCATCACTTGCCAAGTGTGAGTGCGACGTTACGTTTATACGCCCGTGGTGTATATGGGCGTAAATAAGTATATGCCGGCTACCGGCACCACAAAGGTTCCCATATCTTTTATGTTCTTAGATCCTTATCTGGCGGTTTCTTATTTTACATTTGAGATGGTGGTCTGGAATTAACGGTCAGCCCCATAAACACGCTATAACAAACTTTAATATGGCCGTAATACAAAATAATCTGTGATTTTTACTGCGTTCGCTACATTAATAGGTTGTTATAGATTTAAAGATAGCGCACTAGTGTTTTTTGGTAAAAAATATTCATGAATCACGCTGATTGAATTGTTAATGGGCCTAAATTGTTGATTATCGCGATGTAAATTATGTTTTTGAATGCGAGTTTATGTAAAACAATACAGATATTTTTATCTTTGACTGTTATTAGCTGGCATTAACATAAAATATAAACAAGGAGGCAAACATTGATTGAATCATTACATACAGAATAAAAACCGATGTACCACATAAAAATCCATCAAACGACGATAAATACTGAATTACAAATAAAGAAGCCACACAATTTTAAATTCGAATTTCGTACATCAAAGAGAACTTGTTCTATGTTCGAAATTGAGCGACAATAAAAGACCGTTTTCCCGCCAAAATTCGATTAGCGAGTCACAGCGGGACAAAGGAAGTCGTTTATACGGGGGGCGGTTTTAAAATTGATTTTGGAAGGGGGGCGGGGTGCTCATAGGTGACTGGTGGTGACTGCCTACAGAGCGGGAGAGAACTCAACATTTGCAGTCATTCATTTTTATTTTTATTCTTGTGTGTGCTCTAGGTAATTTTTAATCGCTGTGTCTAAAATATTTACCTTAAAAAACAAAATTGTTACTCACCTACTGTTTTCCTACATCTTTGATAAACTTCAAACGACTATAAAGTGGCTTTTTACCATCATCAAGTATTGAAAGCTGTACCTAGGTGCTCCCTAATCTATCAAAATATTCCATTATGAATTTTGCTACTGTTTTAGTTGCCATTTTTTTTAAATCATAAATACCTACCGAACTTAATAAACGAGAAAAACATATCATATATAAAATTACAGCAAAAACTCTATACTATAAAAGTTTTATTTTTTGTTCAAAACAATTTAAGTTTTATTCTATATCTTTGATCTCATTTTAATTTAGATTTTTTATAATTGTCTGCAATTTATTACCCATTTCCAAAAACCAATAAAAACCGAATGTATCAAAACTCAGGTCCCCAAGATGCAGGCACTGCCTAGTTTGGAGACCACCGCTTATAACAATATGAAATAGTTTTATGGTAATAATTGTAACAATGTTTAATTTTATTATTATTCTATATACAATTGGATACGAGCATCGATTTTGTTCACACTCCTCTCAACATAACACAAAAACTAGTGTTCTTTCAAAACACAACATCGATATCGACAACACACAAACATTCACAAAAGATCACAGACTCTAGTGTTTGTATACCGAAGGGCCCCAGGGCTAAGCACCCTCCATGAACGGACGTTTTACCCTTAAGAGGGTAGGCACACAAACTTGATCGCCCATCAAGTGGGTAGGTGATGATAAAAATGTGAGTGGTGATTCGTTTGTTAGGCTTAAGACAAGGGTGATGGAGAAGTGCTTGATAATAATGTTTTAGGCATTGATATAACGTTTAAATAGACAGTCAAAGCTGTGAACTCGTTGACAAAAATTGCGTCCAACTGTTGGCCACAAAATGCACGCACACTAGAATAACACAATGACAGCACAGCAAAGAGATATAGAGAGGCTATCAGAAGTAATGTCATAGAAAAATTGTGATCCCTTGTCTCAGTGACGCCATCTAGCGTTACATAGCAAAATTACTTAATGCTAAGTTTGATAATACCAAATGCACAATTAGGCATTAGACTTCGAAAATAATTTTCTTTTGGTGGACACGAATGCGTATTGCCAATTGACACGCAGGCGTACCATACTAGACTGAACGACTTGTGCCCACCAGGACAAATGTATCGGATTACGATTTTGTTCGCTATGTCCCGTCTATTGTTAAGTAAATAGTTTAATGAATGAATGAATTCTTTATTTGCCAGAATATAGGTACATTGTATATGATAAAATTTGATATTAGGTTTCACTATATTCGACTTTCTAGTCATGCATATTTTAAGCTACAATAGTCGAAGCTTATTAATAAAATTAAATAAAATGTTGGTCTTATTACATTATTAACACAAAATAGAAAATTAAAATTAACAATAATTAAAAAAATAATAATAATCACTATGTCAAATACAGTACATACAATGTCAAAATGATTTCAAATTCATAAAGTCATCTATTGAATAAAAACATCTGTCGCACAGCCAATTAAATAAGGCTCTACCTACTGAATTCGTATTCATAGTTTTCTCATTTTTTCCGGTAGCTTGTTATATAGCTTAACTGCCATACTGTAGCAGTTCGTGTCGCAAAGTTTTAAGTCGATTTCGAGGGACTATCAAAGGCTTTTGTGCTACCTTTCTTTTTAAAGGAGCTTTTTCATCCTTTTCAAACAGCGAAGGGTGTTTTCTAAAAAACTTACACATTTCTAGAATGTATAGGGAGTGTAAAGAGTTTTTTGTTAGTAAACTGTAATGTCTTTGCAGCACAATGACGTGGTGCGAATGAGACGTAGCTGTCACGTTCACCAGCATAACAAAGTTGGCCTGTTTATTTTAGTTATTTTGCAGCGCGACACTCTATCTAGACATATAAAATCAAAGGTTTTAGGAATAAGAGGGCACGGGCACTTAGATGATAAAATCTCTCGTAGTACCTAAGTCAGAGAGACAAAAGGTGTCGATACTGTAATGAAACACCTTTTCATTACGAACATTTCTGTATTTAACCTCTTGAACACATACAAACTTGGTACACAGCAATATTTAACGTACTATTTAATTAAGTACTCAATATAACAATAAGTATAGGCTTTAGACATCTTGAAGACAACCTTTAGGTTCCGAGGCTCGATGAGATTTTTTTTTAAACTCCGCGACACTCCTTAGATCATGTTTTCATTCCGTTCCGTTGAAATAAACCCGTACTTTTTAAAATAACTGTCAAATGAGATACTTTTGAACTTCATGACTACACTGATATAAAAATCATTTTCGAGGCAATCACATACTTTCGCACATTAAATAATTAGTATTTAAAATCCACTACAGAATCTTATTAATATTAATTTGAAAGTCATGACATTCGGCCATCTGACACTGTGTTGCCTCCTGGCACACACACAATAACCATTTTTTTTTTCAAATAAAGGCTTCTACATACCGGGGCGACTTGTCGCGCGACAAGTCGCGCTGGTATGTAGAAGCCTTAAATCATGACAATACAGGCTATCTTTGTCGACAGCCTTGCGTCATCTCAAGTTCCAAGCACGGCTGGCTGTGCTGGCGCCGCTGCTGCAGCTGCTGAGACCCTCCAGCGGCACAAGTACTGTAACGTTATGGGTAACTACAGTTTTGAGTCGTTTGGGTCGAAACGCTCGGGTCATGTGACCCGAGTGCGCGTTGGTTTTTTATGGAAATTTCTCGCCGACTGGTCGACACTTCATGTGACCAGAGGGCTGGCTCGTTCTTTGACCAAATAATTAGTATTACCATTCAACGTGGCAATGCTGCCAGTCTTGTGGGCACGTTTCCGGATCCACTTCGACGCCTTAGTGTCCTTTTGTTTTTTGTAGTTATTTGTATATTTAGTTAGTCATTTAATTTTGTATCTAGTGTAAATAGTTAGTTGCGTCATACATTGTATAACATTATTTTTAGTATATGCGAAACCTGAATATAGTTTGTTTAGAATAAGGAACTGAATCGATTTCAATAATTTTTACTCCATGTTATATTTTGTCCCAAAAATATTTAAGTGTGATGGAAAATGTTATCACCATTTAATTACTTACAATACAATCGCCGTACGGTTAGGTACCTACTGCCAAATTATTATCAATAAGCGCAAGACAACCCTGGAGGCGCGGGGGCGCCGTTAGCATGTTTTTGTACGGACAACCCGGTAACATAACAACCTTATAACTTTGTGATTTTCATGATACAGTTTTGAAATTTTGCACATAGATTATTTACATAAAAATACTAGACACGTGTTTCCGGTTTCGCAATATACTTACTAAAATTAATATTGTATAACCAATAGATACCTAAGTAAATACAAATATTATATTACATGACGTCACACCTGTATTCCCTGAAGGGTTAAGCAGAGGTGTATCTATAGTACCTACACCCACATTTCGCCTGTTAAATCAATATTAAAAATAATATAGAATACCTAAATTTTTTGTATTACCGACACTAAATCCAAATAATACAAAGCAGTGTCTTTAGATTAAGTTGTACAATAGAGACACAAATCACAGATTGATCTAAAAGCTATGTGAAGATCAAAAAATATTGTGTTTAAAGAGTTGTGAAAAAAAAAAAAAAAAAAAAAAAACGTGCCAAAGTTGGGAACAGTTAGGTGTACATAATTTTAATTTGCCCTTATCCGTTTACTTTTCTGTACTGTGGAAGCCTTGATACTAATTTATATTGAGCCCGTATTTGCCCGCTGTTGAAGAAAAGCCTTTCTCCATTTCTTCCATCGGTCTCGCTTCTGCGCTACTTCTTGTCAATCCCCTAGATATACAACTACATACCTACTTACTACGAGTACTAGGTCAGCATCATCACCTGACTTTGACGTAAGTATCTTCACAAGCATTTTGTTTCTTCAACACGCGTTAAACAAAAGCCAAACTCAAAATATAACAAACAACGTCCTATTCGTACATGATCATCTGCCCAGCCTTTTCCCAACAATTTGGGGTCAGCTTCTAGTCTAACCAGATGCAGCTGAATACCAGTATTTTACATGGAGCAACTGTCTATCTGACCTCCAATACCCAGTTACTTTCAGGGTTACACGTACACGATACCGCTTTGTAGGACTGGATGTCAGACTTTCGGGCTTCTGACGTACCGTAACAACTGTCAAAGATCTACAAATAACAGCCGAGACCAACGGCTTAACGTGTTTTCCGAACAACGGAGGGGTCTTGGTATGTAAAGATGGTCACCCATCCACGGACCAATCGCGGCAAGCGAAGCTTAACCTGATCGATCGAACCCCTCCACAAGTAGTTACTTACTACTAGGTACAATTAGATATATAAATACCACGTAAAAATAAAACTACCCGTAACTGAAAAACTTTTTTATTCGAAACTATGTCGTAGACTCGTAGTACCCTCAAATGACTTGCATGTCTAAAGAAGCGCAAGTCAGTGGCGGGAACGCAGCAAGATTAATGTAAGTCAAGCTGCGGTAAACGCTGGCTCATCGCGATATAGGCTTAATTAAGTTGAGCCCTTGTTGCCATGCAACTCGATATTTTTGTAAAAGAAATTTAAGGAGGGCTTGATGGGCATAGACTATGATTAAAACAACACCAACATCAGAGATGTAAGGGATCCTATTTGACAGCAAGCGTACTTACAAATATGATCATTTATCCGTCTAACCTCAAAAATTGCGTCAAAATGCAAGAATTTCGACTGGAATATCGAAACAACAAAAATATTAATAAACCTTTACTAGGATTTTTTTTGTTTTTTTTAAGTTGCAATTAATAAAATTGCACTCATAGCAACGGAAAACAGGAAAAAATCGTTATCCATGTTGATTAAGTATGACGTTTATAAATATTATGATCATAAGTGCAATAAGTAAAAATGAAGAACATGATCATAGAATTTGACAGACATGAAGTCATATTTGTATGATACATTTTAAAATTATGATAGTGTAATTGGGGCCTTAGAGGCGAAAGTGAAAAAACAACTTTTGATATAAATGGAACTGGCGAGATTGAATGTTTTGAATTTGAATTTGGAAGAAAAGTTTTCCAATAAAGCTTAATTATTGTCTCTTTCAAATACATATCATTCAATAATTTGGCAAGTTTGAGAAACTTAGGGCCTGTGTACACCACGTTTTATAAACGCGCCGTTGACGAGCATTTTAGAATGCGTATCGCGTCTGTATCGCTACAAACGCGCGTCAACGGCGCGTTTAAAAAACGTAGTGTGCACAGGCCCTAAGATAGCTAGCTAAAGTTATGGAATAAAAGCTTGCGATTACTTATTTGACAACCGACTTCCACAAAAAACACTACAAATTTAAATATAACTTTAATTTCGGAAGTCGGTGTCCTTGGATCTGTATTTTAGTTTTTTGACACCGACTTCCGAAATTAAAGTTATTTTTCACTTTGTAGTGTTTTTTTTTTGGTACACGGTTGTTTTTATTGTAAAAAAAACACTTTTTAGTTGGTCAGTTTGTAATTTATCTAAGATACAATAGCCTAATGTCAACTGCTCATGACCTTATACAAAATATTGCTTATCCCGATGCAGGGACGTTAATTGTTGAGTTCTCCTGGTAAGAACCATCACCTCCACTTCACCATATGAGAGCATAAATTGCTTAAAAACCATATTAAAGTACCTAATCCAATCGCAACTCGTGAAATACTAATTACTAAATAGTTCCGGTGGCTATCTGTGGTCTTCATCATACTCGACGGTCGCCCGTCGCGACCGGGCGTCGGGTCGGGGATCAAACTCAAACTCAAAACATTTATTTCAATTAAACCTATTACAGGCACTTTTGAATTGTGAAAGAGTCGGTCAGTTAGTCAGAAAGTTGAAGCTATTTGCCCATTCCAAAACGTAGATCTCTATGGAGAAGAATAGGCAAGAAACTCCAAGGACACTCTTTTAAATCAAGATATTACAAAATTCTGGGTACATTATTCTTTTTGCTTCTATAAGTGAGAACAATGTAAAAAAAATTAATTGTTTGTTTAAAAAACAATTCAAAATATAAGATTAAAAGATTACAAATAAGCCCTGGCAGTTAAGAGAAGACCAGTCTCAACTGACGGCGCCCGTTCACGAACATGACGCGTGGATCAGCACCATCCAACTCAACCATTTTGTAGGGAACCGAATGATCCACCACACGCGCCACCATCAGCGAGCCATTTAAGTGAGCATGACATACTCTCAACTGCCCCGCTTTTTTAAGTCAACATACATCTTATCATAATAAACGGCTCCATGGTACTCACATTAACAAAAATGAAAAAAAAATTGCTTCTAAATTATACAAAACTATAGCTTGCAATGTATTTCAAAAATTAATAAAATTTTACTAGCAACAGGAAAATCATTATTACCTGTTAAAGTACGAGTATTCAACAACTAAAACTTGATTACATTTTCTTCTTCTTCTTAGTCGTCGTCGATTACATTTTGTATAATCGATATGATTGTAATGTCAGAACATAAAAAAGGGCGGAAGCATCTCTTCCAAATATTATAATTTTAACAAGTGAGCCCAAGTGGTTGTGGAGCAGGACCAGCATTAAGCCAAGCATTTTTATCTACGATATAATCATCCAACCTATAATATGCTTGTCTACATAGTTGCGTTTAATGCATGTTTTAAATTTCTTCTCATTTAGTTGAAGAATATTGAGTGGTATTTTATTATAACATTTTACACAGTACCCCATAAAAGAAGTGTGTACTTTTGACAATCTGAAACGTGGTTGATCTCATTTGTTCCTATTTCTAGTGTTAAAATTATGCCTAACACTTATCTTACTGAAGAGATGTAGGGTTTCTCTAACGTACATAATATTTTCATAAATATATTGGCAAGAGTACCGTCATGATGTTAATTTTTTTAAAGAGTTCCCTTAAAGAGTCGCGTTTGCGGAGGTTGTAGATGGCTCTGATAGCCCTCTTTTGCAGAACAAAGATAGAAACAATATCTGCAGCCCGTCCCCACAGCAAAATACCGTAAGACATGATGCTATGAAAGTAACTAAAATAGACCAGTCTCGCTGTATCTACGTCTGTTAATTGGCGGATTTTCCAAACAGCGTAGGCGGCTGAACTTAGCCGCCCTGCAAGTGATGTTAAGTGAGGACTCCACTGCAGCTTAGAGTCAAGCGTGATTCCCAGGAAATCAGTTTTGTCATCAGTTCCACTTCACCAAATGGTGAGAGCCAAGTCCAAGAGCAAATGCACGTGTACCTAACTATAAAAATACCCAAATCGTTATAGGTGTGCCTATAAAATTTGAGGCTTTCCCTGGATTTCCATGGGATCCCCTCATCAGGTTCTGACTTGGTGACAATGGGACCACTTCACCTCGAGAGCATGACCTTTCAAACAAAGAAAAATATATTTTTCAAATTGTTCCAAAATTGACGGAGAAATCGGTGAACATACATAAAAAAAAAACAAACATTCAGACGAACATACTTATAACCTCCTCCTTTTTGGAAGTTGGTTAAAAAACACATACAAGACTCTATGTCTAACTATTAACAAAAAGGATTAAGTTCCGTCTACGATTTATCAAATCTCCAGAGGTATCAGCCCCGTCTCATATCATTTTTATTGACAACATAACTATTTATTAACTAAGATAAAGTTATTATAAGGCTGTATACACATCACGCCATAATATTTTCTCTTAGACAAGCTCATCTCGTGTCATGACAGATGTTGTAGTGTATACGCCGCCCTAAAATAGCCTCGGGCTGAACAGACGGCACCGTTGCCTGCGTCGGTTGAATAAAAAAAAAATTATGAAAATGGATTTCATTTTGAACTCGACTATTTATATTGTTTGTTGTTTTACTTGCGAAAATATGGCTGTAAAAGTAGAAAATAATATTCTTGATTGGAAATACGGCAGTCATTTTCTAATGGCATTATATGAGTGAACACACTTATGGAGTCAATAGTATGTTGATGATCTCCAAGTACATATTAAAGCTGCAAGTTGCTTGAATATGACATTACTGTGAAGTCATCGTAAAATTATAATTGCTTTGACACACGCATGACTGTATCAACCAAATGATTGGATCCTTTGAAGCTAGCCGTGATTGCTACTTAGTAGTAGATACATTGTCACCATTATTAATTAAGAAGAATATACAACATTATTTTTAGTATATGCGAAACCTGAAACACATGTCTAGTATTTTTGTGTCAAGAATCTATGTACAGAATTTCAAAACTGTTTCATGAAAAATCACAAAGTTATAAGGTTGTTATGTTACCGGGTTGTCCGCCCCCGCGCCTCCAGGGTCGTCTTGCGCTCATTGATAATAATTTGGCAGTAGGTACCTAACCGTACGGCGATTGTATAAATGATGATAACTTTACCATCACACTTAAATATTTTTGGGACAAAATATAACATGGTGTACAAATTATTGAAATCGATTCAGTTCCTTATTCTGAACAAACTATATTCAGGTTTTGCATATACTACAAATAATGTTGTATATACGACGATTCCAATATTACAAGTCGATCAAAAAAAATAGCAAATGTCTTAACATCTTTGTAGTTAATTGTAGCAAATACTTATATGCATCTAAAAAGACTATTTTCAGACACTAATCTACATGTGCCACACGCGATCTGACTTAGATTATGTCCGGACTTTAAAAGAGACTGTGACCTCTGAGTTTGCTTTACCTTTTAACAAAATCATTTATCATTTACCCCTGATGTATCTTGTTTCTCGCGATTGACTATGCCTAAACAAAACTGTTAAAAAAAACCAAAACTTCGATAGAGCCAACCAAACTAATTACCGACATAACCGGTGGGTACTCCCACGTGCAGTGAACACGGCTCACAAGTGCCAAGTTCCCATGTCTAGGTACCTACAGCTTAAGTGTCCGGTCACCTCTCCCCTTCTACAAACGTTCTCCAGCCACCCTCTATGTTTGCAAGGAATAAACGGTTTTTCTACCCCTACTACAGTTTTCTCGGAATATCAGAACTTAATTATAGCTATGAAATGCAATCGAGTTTGAAATTTTCATACCTTTACTTTTTTGCTTATACAAAAACTTACTAAAGTACCGTTATTATTAAAGATTGTCGAAAGACGTGACCTTAAAAATCTTAATTCAAATTCAAAATGTTCCGATTTGCTACAAATCAACGTGTCGTAGGGTCTGCTACGCTACGCAAACTGCTACGCTAAGTCCGCTACGCATACTCCGCAACGCATATTATGCTACGCGACTAATCTGTGGCTACGCCTTACGTTGCTACGAAAAAATGGTCAGTAGACATAAGAACTTGGAATAATTTTGGGATTGCGATAGATTTCATACCTTGTGACCAGAGATATTAAAAAAAATATACAGCATAACCTATAGACCTAGGTTTTACTGTATATTTTTTGAATAAGACAAAAATATAAATATTTGCACACCTTATTAGATAATGATACAGAGTACTTCATATTTATTTGTAACATCTGTTTTGTTTTTGTGTGTAACACAAATAAATTATTTGATTTGATTTGAAGACAGATATTAAAAAAATCGGTCAATTTCCGTACGTATATATGATGTAAATGATTTCTGAAAAACTGAGCTAAATAGCTCAGTTTTTTCAATCTTTACATAAACTTCTATCACATAGAATAATTTCAGATTTTTATATAAGCAAACTTCGGAGATAAGGTTTGTTATTTTTTTTTTACACTTTTCATAAAAAGTCGGAAACCATACTGCCTGAAAAATTTTTTTTGAGAAAGTGCAAACAGCGCTCTTTCATATGATATTCGTACCCCACATGCGCCAGTAGCCCTACTACTGATTTTTAAGAACCCCTTTCAGTCCCTTTTGCAAAACAGATTTTTTTTTTTAATTTCTTTCTTGTTTGCATAATAGTTGGGCAAATGCCATCTAAAACTATTCAAAATTTCAAGTTGATAGCATTAGTAGTTCTTGAGATATCCAGGTGTGACAGACAGACAGACAGACGGACTTAGTCTCACCATAAGGGTTCCTTTTTACCATTTTGGTACGGAACTCTAAAAAGAGGATTTGACTTAACATTTACGTCAAATATGACGTAAAGTCAACGCCATGAGACGAGATAAATTTCATACTTTGGGATTTAAAACTTTAACTAAAATTGCGTATGGTTCAGTTTCCATTGCAACTAAAATTATTTTATGACGTTTAGCGATAATTTCTTCATTCATAAATCAACTTAGATATCTTGAGTTTAAAGTTGATAGTTGTATAATTTGCAATTTTATGTATTTATAGCTTCTCATGACGGTTACTTTAGGTAATGTTAAGTAAAATCTCCACCAATAATGATCATTTTAAACTTAGACATAAAAATACCTAAATAAAATAATTATGTCACAATATAGTGGACTTACTTTAAACTTTATCCGCCTTATTACAAAACAAGATTTATATTTTGACATGTCATAAACCATGGAGCCAGTTTTTGTAATAAGAACATAACAGTGATTGAAATACCGTTCTTTATACAAAACTGCAAACTTAGTTCGGTACTAAGTTGTCAGTTTTGTGCTTAGGAATTTTATCATAGTCGGAATAAAGTTCGAAATTCAATAATGGCTCCATGTTTTAAACCTGGGTCTGAAGATAAACCTTGTTTTGTAATAAGGGGGTATGTGTATGAAGCAAATCATAGTTTGACCGTGAAGTCGTACCTAGGTACTCGGTAGTAGTTCCCGGTAGCAGTTTATGAAATATGGCCTTAGGTACTTGCCATAAAATTATACCCTGTACTAAAAGTGCATGACAAATGTGTAATAAAGGGTTATTATTTTTACCTCAATCTGCGTAAATTCCACTTACATCTTAATCTTTATGTACTACCTATTTGTCAAGTAGCATATGTTAGTAAATAACTTGCTCATGCTTCTAACCTTCTTCTGACTTCAAGAGACGAAACATTCTTATAGACAAAACTATTATCAAACTTTATAAACAACAGTCTCTATTTTATTCGAATTCTTGCTCCACTTTCAAAACCGTACCATGTTTTGTGAAAATCGTACCTCTCGAGTTCTGCAAAAACAATTCGAGTTCTTCGAAAACCAATAGTACCGCCCCCTCTCCCTCCGCCATAAGTAATTGTTTTTGCGGCTAATTCTTTGTGTTCCCATTTCTTTGGGGGACGAACCACTCGAAATTACATTTTTATTTGGTTAAACCGGCTCGGGGTGACGCGATTGCTTTTTGATAAGTCAATTCTATTTTAAAGAGTTTTTTAATAGTTTCCCTTTACCTATAGAATTGTTTGATATTGTATAGACGAAGTGTTTTTTTTTCTGTGTCGGCTGTTTACATGTGATTCATCATCATTATTTCAGCCAAAAGACGGCCACTGCTGGACATAGGCCTCCCCCAAGAGCGGGTTTGCCATAATCGCTACGCTTGGAAGGGGCGGGTTAACGATCGCAATATGGTGTTAAAATGCACAGAGAACACTGCTGCCCATTCTCCCTTAGTCGCCTTTTACGACACCCACGGGAAGAAATAGAGCGGTGCTATTCTTTACGTCCGCCACCACACGGACGCATGTGATTGGTTTTACATAACTATCTGTTAACCGTAGTATAAGTAGGGATCTAAGGATCCTTTAGGCAACTTTTGTATTGACGAACAGAAGAAAATATGAATCAAACCGAGTAAACTTGATGCCAGCTACAATTGCTTTGGTATAGATGATGTTCCTTTTTTACATAGTTTTCTAACCTATATTATTTGTTCACAGCGGACTCGCTACTAGGCTCAGGATCTGACGAAGAGGAGGAGGATGAATCCAGAGCTGCCAACAATTCGAGTAGTCCTGCACACGCGCCTCATCCCGCGTTGCATTCCGAACTATCGCACAACGGAGACACTAAGCCACATGATGATTCGGAAGACCAGGTTGGTGGAATGAAACTTGTAATAGGTATCCTAAAAAGTTATCCTAGTTAATTTTGAATGAAATACTACTTTTTAAATTATTAGGAACATCAACAAGAAGTCTAATGCATCCATATCTCTAACAAAAGATATAGGTACACAAGATATGACACAAATAATAGGAAATATCAGGTATTAATTATGGGCTTAGTCCTTTGCCTATAAGCTATATAATTATGTCGCAGGCAATTTGTATGATAACGCTTTTTACAAACAGCGTCTTCCGTTTAAAAACGCCGGCCGCTGCCGCGGCACCGATCGCTTCGCACGCTCGGCTCGCGCGCTGTTTGTCACAGTTCACAAGGTTCTAACCTAACCTAACCCATTTGGTCGGGGTGCCCTGGATGTCGAAATTATAACAATTGCACCTTCGGCATATTTCATAACTGCGAGCGTTTTTAAACGGACGGCGCAGTATGTATAATGACGAATCATACAACCTGCCTGAGATATAAATAAGTTAATAATGTTAAAATATTAATAACAGTTTAAAATGTTTGAAGAGCATCTTGCTGTTTTACAAACTGTATGCTTCAAATCAAATGCCATATAACTAACATATAGACCATCTCACCTGTACAACTACGGGGCCCGTTCACATAGTCGCATTCAGTTGTTTTTCTTCACACCCCAGGGTTCGCTCGATGGAGACCCGGAAACAAGAGACTCCCAAGCCGAAAACAAATCCCCGGACGATGGGAATGGGGGCTCCAAACGACGGGGGCCAAGGACCACGATAAAGGCGAAGCAACTAGAGATCTTGAAGTCGGCTTTTTCTCAGACTCCGAAGCCGACGAGGCATATAAGAGAACAGCTGGCGAAGGAGACGGGTCTGCCCATGAGGGTTATACAGGTAAGTGGTTGGTTTGAGATGTTGATTTTTAAATACAGATTTTGCCAAAGGAGTTGGTAAAGAAAACTCTAGGGTTGATGATGATGACAAAACTGTAGTATCTATACTTGAGGAAGATGACAAAGTGGTTGAGTTCAATTTCATAACCGTTTTATAAGATAAACAAACAATAGTAGATGCGCTTTACGCTAGCTTTACGAAAGCCACCGCGTCAGTTGCGTCAAATTGCTTGACAAAAGATTCCATTAGTGCATCCACTAGTTTCCATCAATTTTATATAGGCTAACGAAAATTGACAGAACACGGGGGGCTAACGTTTTTGTCACCGAGAATCCGAATTAGTATTAAGTATAGTTAATATTATAGTCACGAGGAGAGCCACATGCCTTTATATATTCAATACGTTATCTGTTCATTCAAAAAACCTTTACAAAACCAGTGAAAAAACTCGATCAATTGTCACCATAGGAGTTTTCAAATCGACTTATTTGAAACTCTATAGAAAAGTGCATAAGTATATTGATGACGTTTAAAAACTTTTAGATTTAGTGTGAAATGAATTATTGTCAATTGAAGAATTAGATTAGGTCATTTAAAGAATTCGTGTTACAAAGGTAGACATAGATACAGATGATGCAATGAATTAAACTTATTATAATGATACGAAACTACATTTTGGAAGGGGCGACTAGAATCAATTCTATTTTTTTGTGTAAATATTGACGTTCAAAAGTGCCTTTTATGTGCCTATTTGAAATAAACAATTTGACTTTGACTTTGATAGATTAACGCAAGAAAAATCGAATGAGGATTAAAAACCTATGGAATTTAAGTACATAAGTGCGGTATCTTATAAAGTTTAAAAACAAAATGTTATCAATAGAAACATAATGCGCATTAACGACAGAGTCCCAGAGTTCGGCATAAAATTGATTTGTACAAAACCTCTATTCATCACGCACTTTTGTACGGTAACCGTTACAAATGGCCGATGCTCCATCATGGCGGCCCATCGGTGTACGTTCGCAAATTGAATATCGCGCTCGCATCCGACCAGGAACGCAGTGTCGACGTGACAAATATCCTTATTAACGAACACACTCTATCAGAAATATTGTGACGCTGACAGAGTTTCTGAACATAAGTATGGTTCTTGTTTAGAATTTATATTTTTAACGATGAGCTGGTTCAAATTCATAATAAGAATGTTATTCGTCACTGGTCAGTGTCAAATGTTCATTCTTAAGCAAAAGGTGAAAAAGTCAAAATTGAGATAAGTGGTTGACAACTTAATTTGGATATCAAGACTCGTGTTAAATTTAAATATATAAAAACAAAAATATAGGTATTGTGTGCAGCCGAAAATATCCAGTCACTAGTTGTTTCTTTGAACCTTTCAAAAAAAGAAAAATAAATATGTAGTAACAATACTTAAGAAATAATGGCCCTAGAGGTTCATCGACAAATTAAAGCGTTCTTAATAATCCGCGTTGCAAATTTTGATACATTTTCATCTGAGTCAGGCGCAACGAGTCTGTTCGCAGAACTCATAATCAATCTTACCTTCCAAGGTTCCTCACCCACATCTAATTCGGTAACATTCCCGAAATCCTAACCTGATCTAACACATGGAGTCACGCGATTCTCCACACCGTCAGCAACAGATGTCTGTGCAGAGATCCGTCCGTCTGTCCGTCACGCTTTTTGCGCTCCTTCCTCTTTGTTTCAGTTTTTGTTGTTGTCGGTACCGAAATAAAAAACCGCTTAGTTTTTACCATCGTCTAGCGGACTGTTTGTAAACGTAGTGGGTACTTGACTATCAGTTTCGTCACCGGTAGTGAAGTAATTAATGAAATTCGTAAAATTGGCCGCCTTTTCTACAGATGTTGCAAAAATGCACTTTGTAACTTTACAATAAAACTGTTGTCTGTGCAATGGTTGGATCTTTTTGATTATGAAGATAGCTTTTTTTGCTTTTGTATTTTGTTCGTGAAAAGTAATTAAAAGCAAAATAATTCTACCTGAATTAACGTTCATTAAGCTTCTATTGTGTTCAAATATAACTTAAATCTATATTATGTCATTCGAAACAAAAAAAAATCTTTTAGTTCCGCAGTAGATATTATTTTCGTAGAAAGAGAGAGTTCAGATGTATTCGTCCGTAAACTGACAAATGTGTGTACAAATATTTACAACGCCGAGAATTCAAGTGAGCAATATTTTTTTTGTACAAAAACAATGTCAAGTATGTTAAGTGGGACCATAAACAACAATTTTTTGTCGTCCCTCGTCAGTCGAGCCAGATCGCGCGTGTCAAATGTTTGTGCCACCGACACCACATGTGTTAGAGCGGCATAACTGTAAAATGACTTTTTGTAAACGGGATTTAACTAGTTAACACCGGTGCGTGTGAAATTCGCCGTTTGAAGAAACCGCTTACAACATTTTTTTTTAAGTTAAATCAATTTTCTACTGAATTTATTAATCATTGACATTTCATCAATTTTGAAATTATACAGAAAATACAGTGAAATGAGGCAATTTACAGGAAAAATGAACATCTAATGGATTCCACCTTTTTGCTGACGAAAATATGATTGGATAGTTAAACGCTTTCTCAGGCTTTGTAAAATTATTGATGCTGTATTAGCTATAAATATTTAATTTATAGGCAACATTTTCATCAACCTTAAATACCTTTGGTATTTTATTATCAAATAAAGTTGAAGAGTACTTACATTATAGCTGAGACTTTCTTCCTTATACACAGTTATCACATATAAAGATGGTTCTCAGACCTCGGTCGTTATACCCAGCGCATTCCGGAGGCGCTCAGTGGATCTCAAAGTATTTTCTTTTATCTATATCTAGTATAGTATGTATGTACTAACTACTTGACGTGCGTTTGACCGACTTTTGTCATACTAACACACATATTTTTATTAAGGCGACGATAACCGACTTTTAATGATTTTATACTGAAGATCACGTCTAAACGAGTAGTGTTAAAGATTTGAAAAAAATATATGATAAATAATAGCGTTTTCTCAATAATTTAATATGTGAATATTTTAGATTATGTTTATATTACTTATTGAAATTAATTTGTAAAATTATGTCTAACGCGGATAAAAAACTGAGAATGGCGCAAAATCTACCAAGCGTATTTTTCTGAAACCTTCACCAATTTAAAGATAATTTAATTATTGATCTTTTAGTATACGCGTTTTATTAAAATACCTTTTGTTTTGTGTATAATAAATTAATAATGCGTTAAATTGGGGACAGCGCTCCTTGATGGGCGAGTCCTATTATTGGCTGAACGTACGACGCGTTGCGTGAGCTCTGTACAGAACACGCAAGCTAACTACTCAAGGTCACTGGCATATATCTCCGTCTTAAGAGCTCTGGCTGTACTGCGGAGCGAGCACAGCCTACTGTGACATGACTTAAGTCACACATTTTATCACAGTTTGAGCGATAAAACTGTTATGTCATAAAATACTAGTACAATTTGTCATGTCTTGACACGGCCGTGCTCGGCCCTCTGCAGCATAACCAAAAGTTATGACTCACGCATGTTTTAGAACTGTAAAATTATCTTAAAGCAGACATTACGGCACCAGGAAAGCAGGAAGGGGCATCAAAATAACAAACTACCAATCCTGCTGCCACTCTTCCTTGACGTCAGTGTCATCCAACCGCGAAACGAGAAAAAATAAATGGAGATATTTTAAATAAGTTCATATATTGTAATTTCCTTAGCGTGACGGCTCTGTCGCCGCCCGACGCGCCCTTATTGGCTCATATTTTATTTTGACAGCTCGTATAGTTAGTGTCTAACTAAGGTTGTCAGTGAGTCTTCATTAATTAAGCAAGTTTTCACATTTCTTTTCTCAAACGTAGGTAAATATTTAGTATTAAAACCGGTAGTGCAGGTGACTGAATAGGCATTTACTGGAATTTATTGTTAACTTAACTCGGTCACCTTTTATTTCCTAATTTTAATCGTCTCTGTAACGTAAGGCGACGATAACCGACTTTTAATGATTTTATACTGAAGATCACGTCTAAACGAGTAGTGTTAATGATTTGAAAAAAAAATTTTTAAATTAGAGCATTTTCTCAATAACTCAGTAGGTGAATATTTTAGATTATATTTATATTACATAGTGAAATTAATTTGTAAAGTTATGTCAAACGCGGATAAAAAACTGAGAATGGCACAAAATCTACCAATCGTATTTTTCTGAAACCTTCACCAATTTCAAAAGATTAATGATTAAATTATCTTTATAATTTAATCATTAATCTTTTAGTATACGTGTTTTATTAAATTACCTTTTGTTTTGTGTATAATAAACTAATAAAGGCTTCTACATACCGGGGCGACATGTCGCGCGACGCGACGCGACACAAAGGCACCGCTCGTCCCGCGACGCGCGGGGCCTTTGTGCCGTGTCGCGTCGCGCGACAAGTCGCGCTGGTATGTAGAAGCCTTAATGCGTCAAAATGGGGACAGTGCTCCTTGATGGGCGAGTCCTATTACTGGCTGAACGGACGACTTACTAATTCTGTGGTTCGCGTTGCGTGAGCTCAGTACAGAACACGCAAGCTAACCACTCAAGGTCACTGGCATATATCTGAGACTTAAGTAAAATGTTCTTTATCCCTTTTTCATCCTTTTGATAAATAAAATGAAAAATGTTCGGTTTTATAATCGCTGTCTGACTCCTCACTACCAACCCTATGCACAAACATAGTGTTGCTATTTAAAATTGGTTTTGATTAAAATATAAATAATAATCTCGCTGTAATTCTAATATTTCGATGCACCTACTAATTTTATTTTGGTATAGGTGCTCGCTATTTATACATGAATTTTATTTTAGTTCAGCTGTGTCTTATGCTTATCTTGCTATTATCATTCAGGTATAAAAAGCCCACATTTCTTCAATGTTATTATTTATTCTGAAGCACTCATATTTTTTGTTAACATACCTAAAGCTATTTAACAATAATCAATCAACACGCCAAAGAATCATTTTTCATTTCGCGCCAAAATTTGGTCGATGACATTTTGCATTAAAAAGGCGACCACACACGTAACGCCACTTGAAAATAAAATAATGATGGGGTTATGAATAAATTAATTCAACGATTATTTAAGACGCAGATATATGCCAGTGACCTTGAGTAGTTAGCTTGCGTTTTCTGTACTGAGCTCACGCAACGCGTCGTACGTTCAGCCAGTAATAGGACTCGCCCATCAAGGAGAGCGGTCCCCAATTTCACGCATTATTTATTTTATTACACAAAACAAAAGGTATTTTAATAAAACGTGTATACTAAAAGATCAATAATTAAATTATCTTTAAATTGGTGAAGGTTTCAGAAAAATACGCTTGGTAGATTTTGCGCCATTCTCAGTTTTTTATCCGCGTTCGACATAACTTTACAAATTAATTTCACTATTTAATATAAACATAATCTAAAATATTCGTACATTAAGTTATTGAGAAAAGCTGCTCTGCTCTTATTTAACTTATTTTATTTTTCAAATCATTAAAACTACTCGTTTAGACGTGATATTCAGTATAAAATCATTAAAAGTCTGTTATCGTCGCCTTAACTACTTTTTTAATGTCATCGGCGTATAGTTACATTTTACAAATTATTGCCTTATTACTCAAGAAATATTCACCACGCGCGTTGCGTATTAGCATTTATAATTCTGTACAAGATCATTAATCATTATTAACTCAGTATTCATTGAGACAATTGCCGCACTATTAATTGTGCCGGAGTGATACAAAAATTGATGTAGTTATTGATAATTTGCGCATAATTACTTGACAAATGACATTAAAAACGACTTACATTGTTCAAACTGTAAATTAAAGTTAATGTTACTACTACTACCTATAAATTATTCTACAGGCCTGTTTTCCATTACAGCCTTCAAACAACAACGCCTCTGCAGTATCTAAACGCAAACCCGTTGGTTTCTTGTTAATCACAAGCATTTTATTATTGGTGAACGCCATCGAGAAAGTAATTCCCACACGGAAGCTCGTGTCACTGGTTGATTGATAGCAGGCGCGATAAAAACAGTTTGTCAGCGAGTCGCGAACACGTTATTATGTCACCACTGGCTACTGACGTGACGCGTCCTGATTAATGTGTGTCGTGTCGTGTCGTGTGTGTGGCAGCCTTAATGCGCCCGCGTCTATGGTCATTAATGGCGCGCGTTGTCCGCGGTCAGGATTCCACGTGAAGCTCACGATTAGGAATTTATATGGTTCAAAAAATCTATAGGTATTTTGTCTGACTCAGTTACAATCAGTAGGCAGTCGTTGCAGCACACGAGGGATTTAGGTAAAGTCCAAATTACCATCGCAAGCTTATTTGTAAAGGCTGGGTGTTTAAAAACTTCTACGCTCGATAGTAGAATTCGAATGAAGATTTGTTTTTATAAAACTGATCTATCTGCTGCTGGTGCCTTACTACATATGAGTCCGAAAGTCTCGTTTTTAAAATATTCAATAAATTATTTTACTTGATGCCTGTCTTCAAGCCTATTCCATCAAAAGGATTGGCTGATTAAAAAAAAATGGCATCGGTGTTCCCCACGATTCTAACTTTTTCATCAGAATTGAATATTCAAACTGTGATTTTAAGAAAATCGCGGTTCTAGAAAGACGTTCCAAATTCAAAATATCGACGTCAATCTCCACTTATTTTTCTTTATTTGATTTTAAATATGACTTCAGTCAATTAAGAAGAAGAAATCCAAGTAAACGTCAGTGTCGAAATCAGAGTTGAATGAGCCGTACTTCGGCGGTCGCACGACCATATCTCATGTTTTAATATCCGTCGGCCACTTTGAACTGCCCCAAATACTATAACATGCACGAGTTACGACTTACGAGGCAAACGGGTAAACGCTTGTGTGACCGCGGCTTTACTGCCGAGCTAACCCGATCCCGAACGATGTTTTACGACAGATTGTTCAGTCTTTTTAATTGATTGGCTGTTCTATAATTTATCTGTGCTTACAAAGAACTCGGTACGTACCGCCCTTGTACCGACTGATGTTTGCTTGGCAGATGTGTTCAACATAATGCTTTGCGACGTTCAGGTGAAAACGTTTTGTCGTAAATCAATTTTTCTTGTTTCCCTTGTTTTACTTTGATTAAAATAATAGGTTTGTGCTATGTGGAAGTGTGTAAAGACACTATCTTGCAAAGCCGACATTTATTTCTGACAGTTTGTATGCATTTCTTCTGTCGGAATGCTAAAATAAGCATATTTTAAACATAAACGTGTTCTTTTTCCGAAAATTCAATGAAATCCTTACTTAACTGCCTTTGATCTTTACTTAACTTCCGTTAATGCGCATGATTCACAAATTCCCAATTTTCCGTCATAAGTGAGTGTAACTTGGGATTAAAAAACGAGAAAGGTTTTTAAAGAAGTCTCGTACATGCCGCGAACGTCGTTCCACGTAAAATGCATTCGGCTAACGATTGCTTTTGGCGCGTACGACACGCCGCCGTCGAATCCACACTTTATCTAAAAACGAGGACGCTAATGCAATAAATTTGTAATTTTAATCGTTATTATTAAAACAACGGTGTGGGATAAGCATGAGGTAACAATAAAATATCTATTTTACAACGTTATATCGTGTCAATTCTCGTAAAAATGTCGGTGGTACGGCGCGTAGCGGGATTTGCATCAAAAGATGACGTTTACTGTGCTTATTGTGCATAAACGCCATGAAAGTTCGTGCCTCCATCTTGTGGCCGCGGTGTTATGGCCGATTGCGCTGAGAAACAACCCAGAAATTGTTTTTTTACGGAATTAAAGTTCGCTGCGGTTGACTTTATTTATTATTATGTTTTACTAGTAACGTTTTTTTGGTTTGTTAATGAAAGCGTTGTACAATGTTGTATTTTATAGGTATTCATTTGGGTTTCTCGTTTTTGAGGGATCCGTACCTCAAAAGGAAAAAAGGTTCTCGTGTGTCTGTCTGTTCGTCTGTCACAGCTGATTTTCTCCGAATCTACTGGACCGATTAAGTTGAAATTTGGTGCATATATGAACTTCTGTGACCCAAACACGGACGTGTTACGTAAATAAATTAATTTTGAATATGGAGGTGACTTTTGGGGGGCAAGTTAGAAAATTAAAAATAAAGTTTTGCTGACACTACCATCTGACATATTAAATGAAAGGGTTTGATTTAAGGATTTCATGTATATGTTTTTTGAATTTTAAAATAAATACTTTTGAAATTATTTAAGAAAATAGATGAAAAATTACCATTCCCCCACCCTTATCTCCGAAACTACTCAGTCTAAAATGTTGAAATAAATACAGAAAATAGTTCTTTACTTATAGATTACAGAAGTCTGTGATCTTAAAATAACATGGTAAATCACTCAATATTGTGCATACAAACTTACTTTTGCAGTTGTAATGTATGGGGGATCATGTTTTGCAACTACAATGTTAAGTTTGTAGTTGGGATAAATTCATCCCAACTTCGGAACCCTTCATTGTGCGTGGTCCGACACGCACTTGGCCGGATTTTTATTATTATTATTATGGCTTATAATTATAATATAAATAAAACGGTAGCTGGGTATTAAAGATACGGAATTTATGAATACTTAGCAGTGTAACATACTTTGTTTAGAAAGTCTTATAACAATAACAAAAAGTCATAAAGGGACCGATGTTATGATTTATGATGTCGAAGACAGAAGCACCTTACATTGTGTCGGTACAGCAGGTGCGGCGCAACAAAGAACTGCAGCGAAACCAATAAATTATTAATTATGAAATGAAAAAGGGCCAATACACTTACACTTGCGAAATATTATCAAAAAAATTACGTCAAGAGCGGCGCCAAAACTCCTTTGTCTAGGAGACGTCCTGCGGGCACACTGTGCGGTGGTTGATAAAGGGAAGTAAAGTTGCCGACGCGGCGCGCACACTGGGACAAAGGGGCACCCCGTCAGGACAAAAAATGACATCATTTATTTTATTGCCTCGAGTGAGAATGCGGCACATTAATATTGCGTAGGCCTTAATACTCGATCGCCCTAGGCCGGTCATCACTCAATATGACCGTTGTCTATAAAATAATAGTAGAAACGTGTTTTTCGACATCGGACGAAGTGTGTCACAAAACATTAGTAATTATCAAAAAAAAAAAATTACAACACAGTATCGTTTAAATATCATAAGCGTTTAAAATTTGCCGCTTTTTTAATTTTATGGCATCTAGTCTGAGTGATATTAAGTTGTAAAATTTTTAGCTCATTTTGCATTGTAAATCATTTAAGTCGATGTTTTTACAGGGGGTCAATTAAGGACGTAAGATGTAAGTATTTAGATTTTAGATTAATATTCATAATTATTTAAATTGTTTTACTAAATAGACACGATCTTATAATCTTCCTTGAAAGTACCTACCTATATCAAGTAACAATTTCGATTTTTGCATTGCTAATTGCTAGGAGGATAATTTTAAACTTTCGACTTAATTCTTTAATTATTGTCAGACTCTCCTAATATCTTCATAACAAAATATCGATGGATAGTAATTGAAAACATGATTCATTGCTGTCAGGGACGCCCCGAATCGATAAACAGCTACAACTCAATTCGCTCTTAATATACCTACTTATCAACAAATGCAGGGTTGGCACAAATTGTCGTCATAATCCGAAATATTGGTATAGATATCAACTCCATTTGAAATAAGATTATAAATTTAAATAAAACTTTTTTACAGTCCGTTCAACGGATTTTGACTTCTGTTCCGTATATATAAGGATGGGAAAAAAAAAAAGGATGGCATTATAAGCAAAAACGTGATTACAATACCAACTGTTTATAGCTGCCATTTGTCAAGCCACAAATGCAATAGAAGTCAAAATCGGTTGAACAAACTGTAAAAAAGGTTTATTTAAATTTCTTGTCTTATTTCAAATGGATATACTCCATTTGAAATAAGATAAGAAATTTAAATATCTATTGGCTATTGTTAAATTGGTGTGAAATCTTCATTGATGTTCTGCGATATTTCTTGCCATTAATCAACTCAATTTATAAACGTAGGTCAGTCTTATTATGTAAGTACTAGGTGCAGCCCGCAGGTCGCCTGCGTGGCCCTTTCTAAAATTAAAGTACCTTCAGTTACTCCTTAAAACATCAGCTATTTGCCAGTGAAAGTCCTGTCAAAATCGGTCGAGCCGTTTCGCAGATTAGCCGGAAGAAACAAACAGACAAATAAATAAATTAAAAATTGTTATATCCCGTATATACTTTCATGTATTTAGTAAAAATCTGCTATTTTGACATTACAAACATACACTTCAATTTTATTTATTTGTATACCTAGATTAATATCATAGCTAAGTGTACACACGGCCACACATCAAGCTATACATTTCCAGTATAAGCTGATCTCGCGTTGTATAAGATTTCCGTACAGTGAGAGGTCAGCTGATACTGGAAATGTATTGCTTGATGTGTAGCCGTGTGTACCTACTACAAGTAAAATGTGGTCGTTTGCCTCAGCCTTAACTTAAAACGAAACGTACACACGGCTACATATCAAGCTATACATTTCCAGTATAAGCTGACCTCTCATTGTACGGAATTCCTATACAATGCGAGATCAGCCTAAACTGGATATATATAGCTTGATATATAGCCGTGAGTACCAAAATGCACATACTGGAGCCTTGTAGTATTTACTAGCATAGGTAATGTGTTAAGCTCCATAAAGCTTCCAAAACAGTAATAAAAACAAATGAAGATCTTTGTAGTGCTCTGCAGAGACAAAGACAGCCCTATCTGTGTGCAAACACGATATGCGCGTACGCAGCGATCCATCACTGCAAGCCCCGACTACATTGATTTATTACGAAAAGCCGCTATGTTCCCATAGTAGCCGAGATATAGCAAATTAATTATATACTGCTTGATCATCGCAAGGATCAAAGTTTTGCAAAAATATTGTGAGTCGACTGTTCAGACAAAATCTAAAGATGATGGAGATAGTGACGCAAATGAAATTTTTACTATACATAATGTTTATATTAAACTGTCTGTGTAAGTGATTCCAGTCGGGAACTCGAGACCAGTGTTGCCGCTGGATAAATTTGGGATTACTTAACGTGTAAGCAAGTGGGAAAATTACCGTATTTAACAAAAAAAATCCGTACTTTGTATACAAAAAACTATTTGGAAAAATAAGCACTACTCTTATTTATCAATACTCTTCTCGTCCCAATAAATTCAAACTCAAATTCAAAGCATTTCTTTCAAATAAACCTATTACAGGCAATTTTGAATTGTCAAGGGGTCGGTCAGTCAGAGAGATGAAGCTTGTTGCCCATTCCAAAGCGTAGTAGGTTCCTATGGAGAAGAACTGGCAAGAATCTCCACGGACACTCTTTAAAAATCAAAATATTGTTACATAGTATTGGTTACATCATTTATGTTGAAATTATACATGTGAGAATAATGTAGAAAGACGTGCACGTTAAAAGCGACAGTAATAAAAATATAAAAAGCAAAAAAAACAATTATAATATATATAACGTTTCTCACAACATCAAAGTCAAAGTCAAGTCAAAGTCAAATTGTTTATTTCAAATAGGCACATAAAAGGCACTTTTGAACGTCAATATTTACAAAAAAATAGAATTGATTCTAGTCGCCCCTTCCAAAAGGTAGTTTCGTATGGAGAAGAATGGGCCAGAAACTCCACCGGTACTCTTTTAAAATCTAGTACAATATTTTTATAGGTACATTAATTATATAAATTATATGTGAAGACGATGCACCTAGAATAAAATTACTATACCACAATAGGTAATAAAAAGAGTTAAGAATGAAGCAATGACAGATAAATTAATTATGTGATAGATACATGGTGCTCACATATTTACAAAAATTGTAAAAAATATATAAGTACGATTTCCTAAAAAATAACAATATCAGTGTGAGTTAAGGTAATCACAGAATTTAAAATAAAAATCATAAAAATAATAAATTATACAATTAAAATAGCAACCTGTTTGATTTTGTCTAGACTCTAGATTGTCCTATGGAGCAGGACCAGCATGTTTCCAAGCATTCTTATCTTGTATATAATCCTCTAATTTGTAATATGCTTGTTTACAAAGTGTTCTTCTATTATGAGTTTTAAATTTTCTTTCATTTAGTTGTAATCACATGTATCACAAGGTATTTTGTTGTAACATTTAACACAGTACCCCATAAAAGATGTATGTACTTTATATAACCTGAAAGATGGTTGATCTATTTTGTCTTTATTTCTAGTATTAAAATTATGTCTATCACTTATTTTATTAAAAAGATGTAGATTTTTCCTTACATACATAATATTTTCATAAATGAATTGGCAAGGTTCCGTCATGATATTAATATTTTTAAATAGTTCCCTAAGAGATTCGCGGCGACTTAGATTATAAATTGCTCTGACAGCTCTCTTTTGCAAAATAAAGATGGACTCAATGTCAGCAGCCCGACCCCACAGTAAAATGCCGTACGACATAATGCTGTGGAAGTAGCTAAAATAGCCCAACCGCGCGGTTTCTACATCTGTTAACTGTCTTATCTTTCTAACAGCATAAGCCGCCGAGCTTAGCCGCCACGCAAGAGATATTATATGTGGTCCCCATTGTAATTTCTCGTCTAGAGTGATTCCTAGGAAAACCGTTTGATTAATAAATTCCAGTTTTGCTCCATTCAATATGATATTACATTCACTACTTCTAACATTAGGTAATTTAAATCAAATGCATTTGGTTTTTGCTTTATCTTCCACAATCTTCATTCACTTCATCCGGCTTCTATTATGAAGACGGGTCTTTAATTTTCGTGACAATTTCGGGTGTTGGTTAAAATTTACGCAGCTTTTATTTGGTTTTCTACGAATGCATTCTTTTGCATTCACGCCAAAAGAGTCCCATTGATTGTGGATGTTATGAGCCGGTCTCAAGATTTTGTTTTTATTAAAATACTAGACGACATGATAGACAATCAGTTTTGCCAGTAAATCGCAGCTTTACACAGTTGGCACTTGGCAACATTAGTATCAAGTTGCGTTCCATTTTTCAACATAACCTGTGAAAGATGCTCTTTTATTTGATGTGATGAAATTACCGTATTTAAGCATACGGTAGTAACCACTCAGCCGTATGTCGTACATTGTGGAATTTGAAGGCCTAATTACCGTACGAAACGGCAATTACCGTACTTATAGCAACCCTGCTCGAGACACTAGCATTAAACAAGCTGGGATGATAATTATAATTAGATATATATTATATTAGCTATTATAATGATAATTATTATATAATAGGTATTCGGGCCCTATCAGAATACCAGCGCTGTGGTATTTATTTTAAATATCGCAGCATTATGCTGAGATAGGAGCTTTTTTGCCATCGCACAAATCTTGATTGTTTTTTTTTTGTTTATTGTTAGTTTTAAAATGCGATTTTTGTATTTCTTGTGCGTGTTCCAAATAAAAATATTTTTCTTTCTTTCTATTTGCAAGACTGCTTAATAAAAAGACTTATCCAGAAGAAATCATTATCGAGGACATTTAACGCGGTACTCCCAAAGGCGCTATCATAGGACCGAATGTCATCTATCACGTGAAACCTGACATTATTCTTTCACAGCAATAACTGCCCTAAAAAGCAATTGTTGCGTGTTGAAAAAATATTCTTTTGTACAGTTCGTTGACCGTTTTTATGAGTTTCTGACTATTTTTTCATCTCAGCTGATGGTCCAGCACGTAATGAAGTTTACGGTGAACGCGTTTGTTGACGTGACAATATCGGCAGTGACACGGGTCACTTATCGTTGTTGCACTCTGTTTTTGCGAGCAGAAAGGTATTTTTTTTACTCTAGAATTAAGTTAAATCTTGTTTACAAGCTATTTCGTTTAAGTATTGCACCAGTAACTCTTTGGGTTGACTGTTTTGTGATCCGAAGTGTATTTGATAGTATCGAATGCTTCCGACGATTCGACATAGCGCTATTTCGTAATTTTACCAGCATTTCCCCCCGTGTCCGTCTCGCACTGTCGCCCTCCGAGGTCATTTGTTGATTCCGCGTTATGACGTCCGAATCCTCTCAATGTGACCTCTACACTCTTCACTTCCTGGCTGACCATTCCTTGTACAATCACTATTGTGGTCGTTGAAGGTGATTGATAAACCATAGATTTGGTTTAGGTAGTGTCTCTCAAGGCTAGATATATTCCTCTTAAATCATCTTCCTGTAGTCTACAGAATCAGTCTAAGTAATTTTGGACCTGGCTTAATCAAAAGGCTATCTGATCAAGAAATATCTGAATTCAACTGACTAACGTACAAGGCAGAGCTAAGTTTCAATTAAGTTCTTTTTATATTGTATAACACATGCAATGATGATTTGGATTTCCATATTGTTTCAATTAACCAGTAAGTAGCTCTTAAATGATTAGGTATATCCTAAGTTTAAATAATGAATTGTTTTCGTTAAGTCTTCTGATATCTTTGCCTACATTTGTAAAGGCTATCGTACTTTGTTGTCTGCTTCATTTTTGCATACAAATTGTGCAACCAAAATGTACCAATCCAGCTATGTAGGTACTACATACGGGTTAACTACGTCACGTTTTGTCTCGTTTACTCACGATCAGTGTTTGCTAATGTTGGTTCAGGTTGACATACTGCCGATTTGCATAACGCCTTATTTATTTTAAATTGTTCACAAAGGTATTGCTTTCAACCACTGTTACCACTGTCGTATCATTCGTATGATATACCTATTGCGTAATTTGCTTCTATTATAATTATAATAATATATTCTCAGTCAATTTGATCTATTCTTTCTTCGGACTATTATTTTGATCTCTTATAAAACTAATTAACAAATTCCTTCTAAAACTTATCCTTTTCTATAAAATAAACAACACCTCATTTAAAAGCTTCAAATGGAAATATTTCTACTACGTTCCGTAGTAGTTACCAACACCTTAACATCGCATTTTGATTGTGTTACAACAGCAAAACGATAGCTTATCTGAGGCCGTTAAATATAAAACCTACAACACAAACGAACTGAGATAAGGCCTCCATCTTGAGAAGCGTGACCAATAGCATGAGTGTACGTTATCAGAACAGTAACTGATAACAGTTTGATTTATTCATTCTCAATGGTGATTGGTGGAACGGTTACACACTCCTGCGCCGTTTATCAGAAATTAAAAATGGAATCTTGTTAGTGAGAGAAATGGGTCGTGCTTTATGCGATCGTGATGCACATTAACCGATTTTGCATTAAGTGTTAGGATGTCCTTCGACTGAAAAAAGGGTTGATCATGAAAGTATGATAAGTTTAGAGCCTCTACCTTTCAACAGTAGGTAGGTATAGTAAATTAATATTATTTTGATTCAGCTTACATTTGTTTTAAATTATGGGCTGGTAAATGACTGGGAGTAGGTAATATACATTCCAAGTTATAATTATGTTGGAAAGAAAACTCAAGATTAAAACTAAAGCATTGAAATCAAAACCACGTGACAACACCAAATAAATGTTGCCAGTATAAAAATAAACACGTCAACGGCGACACACAAATAACACAACAAGTAGTTAATGTACTTATTTTGAGAACATCTAATTAACTAAAATAAAACAAGTCACAAATTGGTGCCGCTGAAAATGATTGCTGACACGGTAAATTTAGCATTGTGAACATGGAGAACACACTGGTTTAAGTTTTTTAAATTAAATAAATCTGTCAAGGAAAACGGGTTGGCAGGAAAGATTGACGTTTTGGTTTTTCTTAAGCAAGTTCTGTTATTATAAACATATTTTAAACTAGGACCTTAAAAATTTAAAGGAACCCATAATTCCAACAAATATTTTAGTTAAAGACCGATGAATATTGGCCCCAATCACGATTTTGTAATATCTAACATCAGTCTAGAACGCGAATTTTGCGCTTATATTGACCGTGAAAACAGAAGAAGTAGGTTAGCATTAAAATTCGACAATTTCAAATTGTGCCCAAGCACGCTAAAAGAAAGACATTCGGCTTTGAACACATTCTCTTTAGGAATTATGGAAAAGGAAAACTTCGTATTTCTGAAATTCAATGCTAATAATAACATCCTGTCCAATTTACATCTGTAGCGCATATAAAACAAGTAAGAGTTTCTCGTGTTGTTCAATTTCACGTGAAAACAATTTACTTTTACCTCGGCGAGCGCCACGCCAATTGGTTGTAGATGGCGCATGAGGTGCGCGCGCCCTGTGGTCGCGTCTTCACAGACGCCATGTTCTTTTTGTTTCTCTTTTCAAAATTTCAACGTCTGCGTTTGTTTTTACCCTGTGGCACGCTTCCGACATTTTTATTACCGAACGTGACTCCAAAATTGATATCGAATTACCAATACATCATTTCCTCTTGTAATATGCTAAAATAAAAACTATAACGAAAATACACGATAATGAATTATCGAACAAATTGCGGCGTTCCTCATCAATATTCCGCGAGTACCCGCAAGGGTACCCAAAATTCGCGTTTACGTCCCACATGGCGCATGACACGATAAAGTTTATGGCGGAACGAAAAACGAAAACAAAAATACGGTCAGCACAACTGTTCGTGTATTATTGTTAGGTAGATTGTGTCGCGCCCTGTAGGGAGCCGACCGCCCGCCGCGCGGCTCTCAACGCTCTAAGCCCAAATTACTAGTTCAGCTCACTCGCTAGATTACACATCCGATTCTAGGTATTGCGTCGTGTCGCAACTACTCGTAAGCTTAAGCCTAAATTGGGTTTGCTGTCATATATCTGCTATTTGCGGTACTGAATACCTATGTAAGAAGATTAATTTGACCGACTCTAATACAGCCAACATTCCGAATAATACAGGTGATTATTTGGAATGTTGGCTGTATTAGAGTCGGACAAAATTGAATCGGAATAAACATAGTGAATGGAGGGATAAGAGTTGGTATGAGATTGGCAAATTATTTTCGTGGCGGCTGCTGTAGTTTTTTGTTTCGGATTCTGTGTTCGGTACTGTCGACTCATTAGCACTGGGGGGCGCCTGGGCCGCAGGTAGGCTCGACGCTCCGCCGTTATTTATATTGGGGGCGAACAGAACAATGTCCAGGCCGATCACTTATTAATCATCTCTTTATTCAAGCCGGCTGGGTGATTCTGCCTGTTGTGATGCACAATAGAATATATAGATCAAGTTACAAGCAATATATTTGATGATGCTGCAAAAGAGTATCTAATAGTTTTTCTGAACCGCTGTTGAAATGTGGGTTTGGCGTTACAAAATAGCCCAGCACGCTAATATTATTTATTATCCTCATAGTCGAGAGATTCTGCAAATTATGTAAATCTTTTATAGATCGAGTTCATAAAAACCATAAGACAAGTTTGCAATTTTATTAATGACCGTGAGAAGAAATGCTATAAGATGTGCGAACTTAGCCACCACCATCAAAAGCGATTGACATTAGACCATATTATTATTTGTCGTACTTAGAAGCAGAAGCACTGAACATTATGTCCACATTCCACAAGCGAACAAACAAGACACGCTGAGGTGCATTACACAAATACACATCCCTATATTAAACACGAGCTTTTGCAAAAACATCACGTACGTACGAAGGCGTTATATACAGACTATACAGTTAATTCATGTTTATACCTTGGTAGTTAATACTAAGATTTTACGAGTTTCTAAGGCGTCGGGGTTAGGATAAGAGAATGGCCCCTCACAGCGGTGGACGTATGAAATATAGTGTTTAACACCACGCGGCATGTTCGGCGGACGCCCCGCGGCGTGAGACTGTCCCGAGCGCCCGATCAACATCGTCACCCTACGCGATCACAAAGCTCCTTTATATTCCTTTAGACTTTCTTTCTCGAAACTACTATAAAATCTAAGCCTTTACGAACATTGTCATCATTGTTGAGCTATCATAATTCTTAATTTTATTGCTTGAAACTGTTGCGCATTACGGTGTAGTCTGTAAAGGTATAATTGCAAGACACAGCCTTTTAATATTCTAAACAGTTTAAACTTAAAAGCATTTAATCATGAGTCATGTTTTAGTTGTTGAATAATCATATGAATTATTATGATACCATGTTCTTAACATAGAATAAGAACAAGAGGCGATCGATAACGGTTATTTGATGGCAATTTATTTTCTTTGTTCGATTCAGCAATAGGTATATTTTATACTAACAAGCTTATTCATTTTATACCTGTGATAAGACGTCATCCAAGTATAACTCAACACTAAATTCTTAATATATAATATTATACCATACCTGTTAAAGTGTACAGTGATAGATGTCATATTCTTATAAAGTCTGGTATCATAAGTCGTGAAGAAAATTAGCTAACCAAATGTGTATAATTGTCAAACTTGAACAAGAAGGCTTATCAATTGGAATTTGATAGAAACCCCGAACCAAGTCTACTAAGCCTGATTTTACGAGCTACGAAAATTTATAGATTGGTGTAACCGAGAACTCATGGACCATATAGTTACCGTTTACTTCATGCTACTGTTATTTTATCAATGTTTTCGAGTTTCCATTCACAACACCCATCAAATATTATTATATTTTTATGGGTTGTAGAAACAATAATGGGGTGGCTGGTCTAATGACGTGGTTATGGCCATAATTTTAATAGTACAAGTATTACGAAGTTTACATTTTTTAACGATAAAGGTTTTTTGTTCGGTTGATCTATTGGTGCGATTAAGTAATAAAAGCCAATAACGATAAGCTTGAACATTAAGCAACGGCACAAGTCAATTTAGGATCAGCTGGGTATGGTCAGTCACAAAAAGCTGTTGTTACATCCTTGAGTAAGTATGTGAGCTTTAGGATGTAAATTTTCCAGGGCTGGTGTATTTGTACAAATCTATATCAACTTACTATGTATTATGGCTTTTGCTTTGCAAATACTCAAGGCTAAATAAATATACTAATACGTACATGTGATTTTCAAAACGACTACTTTGTTGGACTCAGATATTGAAAATGGCCCCGCTGAAAAATCACTTTTTAAATAAATTTCCCCTAAGTTTCAAAGATTTTGATTAGTCTACCAAAGCAATCTGTTTTATTTCCTTATTAAGTTTTATTTTTAAATTATTGTTTATTCTGCATATCTAAATGCAGCATATTCTACTTCATTGATTAGATCACCGACATTTTTCGCTAACTGTACTATCATACCGGTGATTGTCTGAAGGCCGTTTGGACTTCTGACAAATGTCGAAATATTATTTATTGTGTTTGAATGTCACGTCAAAACCTAATAATACCGATAGTTAATCAAAGAGACCAACATCTGTTTAGATTTATGCATGAACTATATTAATAAAATGTGGATCATGTGCGAATTGCATTCTTATGGTGATGATTCACGGCGTTCCAAAATTTGCATTTTTATTATGAAAAATAAAAACTGTTAGAAGTTTTTTTGCAAGTTGTTCTAGCAAAGGTTTTTATAATACACCGTAACTTATCGCTCGACCTTCTCAAATGTTAGAACTTTTTTACTAAAATACGAATATCTGGCTCGAAACTTTAAGACCTATTTTAAAGTATAGACTATTACTATTACTGTCACGCAGTTTGGCAGGTTTATAAAATGTGTACAAGTGTTTGGTCTAAAATAAATGTTTTCTTTTATTTAATCTAAAATAATCTACGCGGACGAAAACTCGGACGCCTAAGTGTTCTTTTGTTTTTTGTATTCATTTGTATATTTAGTTAGTTATTGAATAAGTACGTACCTACCTAGTGTAAATAGCTAATGGCGACATAATTGTATTGTTTATAATCATTTTTTAATGTATTTGAAATACATAACTAAGACAATCTAAAGTTACTACCTACACAGCTTTTAACCATCGTAGAACTTTTCTCAGGATTATTCTCATAAAACTTGAAATTAAAAGCCATTCAAGTAAACCGGATACAGAACAACCACACTCAGTGAAAAAGCAATAATTGTGTACTTTTAAATAGTTCTCAATTTTAATTATAACACTTTTATGACGTGCTCTCAATGAATGAACAATCAGTTTTAAGCATTTACCTTTATTGCTCGGTATTCAATTTTACGATAATTCTCTAGTAGTCTAGTAAATCATTGCTACCGCTATGAAACTATAAAAGTAGGAAGGAAATGCGCATGAGTTCTCATAAGTGATTTCTGTTTTCTAGTTCGAATTATGTACTGAGTTTCTGAGTGAGATCGATTTACGTACCCGGTGTTCTCGACTTGATCATTTTAACGACAAAAAATGACTTGATACGTGATTATAGGTTGCCGGTATAATGTTGGTTGGTGGTCCGTTTAGAATTCAAGCATTGAGGTGACTTGTAGAATATGGTGTACCCTGCCACATTAATTGCCACTTTAGTTTGAGTTGAACCTAGCATCCGGTTTGCAACAGACCAGTTTCGCAAACAATCTAGATCTATTTATGTCAAAATGCTAATCATTGCTTCAATTTTCAGTCTAAATTAAGGAAATAAGTAGTGATTTATTATTCATAAAAAATGACCTTATATAAATTATAGAGTTAATAGACAGATCTATAGCCAAAATTCATTTTGATTTACTATGTCCATTAATCAATAGTTTATGCAATAGAATTGGATCAGGTTGTGAATTTGATTTCTGTGCAAATGGCGTGCGTGGGCTCGGGAGCGGCGCGATCAAAGATGCGCCCGCGCAGCGGGGCTAGCGCGCGTGAGCCTTTACAATAACGCTCTTATTTTCTTCATGTGTTTTATCTTTATATTTTTTTCAAGGTGCCATGTTACGCAAATGCAGTTCATCCTATAGTTTACCGTTTATTTCATAACGTTTTATTGTCATTGTTAAACGGCAATTTATAGTAAAGATGCGCTATTCACAGTTGGAAGCCGCTATAAACAATTTTAAATATTATTTACTGCGTTATTATTTTAAAGGCTGATAAATAAAATTGTAATGCCTGCATGATGTTAAAATATTCCTGAATATAGTTAAATTACGGGTGTGATAATGTAAACAACAGCTCTAATCAAGGAAAATCGACGTAAAACAAACTTAATTACTAAACTAACAAATAGTTTTAATTACTTGTAAAATGGACCGCGAATTAACGAATTACATCAAGTACTTAACGAATTACTTATTTGGTCTAGTGTAGCTGTTAAATCGCTAGTTAATCAAAGGATGAATACTTTACGCCCTTGAAAAACTAATTGAAAAAGTGAACGCATCACTTTCAGGAGGCAGGTGTAAACACTGCAACGTTTTAGTACTTAATTGAATTAACGTTTTATGTTTGGAATAATTTAACGACACTCAAACAAGTCAAGAGAGGTAAAGAAAATAATATTTTATAATCCAGCCGCTGCTGGTCCCATAATTTTTATTACTTTTTTATGCACTGAACTCGTTATAATTGGCACTGGAAACGCTATGTGCATAGTGTAAAATTTTGCGGAATGATCCTGGCCTTATTTGCTCAGAGTGGCTCTCTCTGTCTGTCTGAAAACAGTTAAGGTATAATTTTCATTATGTTTTTACTAGGTACTATCACAATAATAATTGCTTGCCAGAAGCGTGGTTATGGCTATAAATGCTATCTGAAGTAAAACGGCCACCTAGAGCTATTTTCTTTGACGGTCTACGAAACAGACCGATGCAGATGTTTTAGTGCAGTTTTACCAGCTGGTAACTGATTTTCTTTAGCATACAAGCATCGAGTACAAAGCCCAAACTGCGACTAGTGCAGGTCTGATCCTGCATGGAGTATTGTAGCCACCTTTGGGATGGCTCAGCAAAATACCAACTTGCCGCGCTTGACTCGGTGGAACGCAGAGCTAAGAGGCTCATTGGCGACGTAAAACTGGTGGATGTCAATCTTCACAGCTTGGCCCATCGCCGCAAGGTTGCCTGCTTGTCGGTCTTCTACAGATTGTACTTCGGTGAGTGTGCCCAAGATCTCTTCGACCTCATTCCACCGGCCCCCTTCTATTATCGGACATCTAGACGCACTGCAGGTTACCATCCCTTCCTTTTCGCACTAAGCGTTTTCAAATGACTTTTATAATGCGCACAGCAAAAGAGTGGAACTCTCTACCTGCATCTGTGTTTCCGAACGCGTACAACCCTAATCTCTTCAAAGTTAGAGTAAACAGGCATCTTCTGGGTAAGCTCAGTCCATCGTCGACTTTGTCTCTGTCACCTCTGCCCTAGACTAAGGTCAAGAGCAAACCCATAAATAAAAAATAAATAAAAAAAGCATATAGAGTTAACCAAGGTGTCGCATTTTTTTTTAAACGTTTTCGTTCTATAGTCCCTCTCACTGCTTTTAAATTTTTGCAATCAGGAGGCAGTCATCGGCCTTCATGTCAAACCGTGTCAGTGCCACGCAATATTTAGGCGCGGTTCACACTGAATGCGGAGCGAATATAATGGCGAGCATACACGATACGTAATCGCCGCGACGCGCGATCTCGCCGTTACATAAGTTACAGATTAGTGACGCGACCAGCACGCGACGGATAACGCGCCATGAACGCGACAAGACAGCTGTGTTTTGTAAAACTATTTAGAAGCAGAAAAACGATGGAAAATAGTTAATTGTTGAATTAGACACGATGATTGCTTAATCTTGGTTTGCTAAACGATCGGTAATTGCATGGTTAGACCTACATCAATTTGTTTTTCTGCTGCCGCTTCCACGTATTTGGATCTTTGATTTAAATGAAACAGTAAAATTGAAAATAGATTACCTTCGATTATGCCTTTTTTAGAGTTCCGTACCCAAAGGGTAAAACGGGAACCCTATTACTAAGGCTCCGCCGTCTGTCTGTCTGTCCGTCTGTCTGTCCGTCTGTCACCAGGCCGTATCTCATGAACTGTGATAGCTAGACAGGTGAAATTTCACAGATGATGTATTTCTGTTGCCGGTATAACAACAACAACAAAATAAATAGAATAAAATAAATATTTAAGGGGGCTCCCATACAACAAACGTGATTTTTTGCTCGTTTTTGCTCTATATTGATAACGGCAACAGGTAGACGCTTGAAATATTCACAGAATATGTAGATATATATTGACTTTAAAAATAAATAATTAAATTAAAATAAAACAAATATTTAAGGGGGGCTCCCATAAAACAAACGTGTTTTTTTGCCATTTTTATAGATAATGGTACGGAACCTTTCGTGCGCGAGTCCGACTCGCACTTGGGCGGTTTTTTTATATTCCCAATGCAACTAATACTCGTAAAAATGTGGATGGAAGTATCTTAGTCATTGGAATAACAAATACTATGCGTCGACCACAAATGCGGTCAGACACAAAAATTTTATTCCGCGACAAAGCGAACGGTTCTCATGACTATTTTTCGCCTTTTCTTTAATAAACATTTATTGTTATTATACTCGTACTTTACGACGACGACGTAGCAACTATTACTATTATTTCAACGCTCGTTGAAGGACTTCGTCAGTTTATGATTCGTGCATAACTAAGTTTAATGAAAATTGTTGTAACTTTCGAATGGAGTGAGAATTGCGTAACTTAAAAGGCAGATACTCGCCGTTGACCTTGGCCATACAAATTCGCGTCTCACGCCACGCCACCATTAACTTATCATAGGGAATATTTATTTTTAGTAACGAAAATATGAATATTCGAAAAAAATCACAGATAGAATTATAGATAATAAAACAGCCTATTCAAACAAAAAAATCATGAAAATATCTTAAGTAGTTTGGAAGTAATATCGTTTTTAATGCCTTGAGACATTACTTCCTGAATTTATTTCATAAAGTATTTTACTATAATACTTAAATATTCACTTATAGAACTATGCGTATGCGTTCTAGTTTAACATAAATATTATTGCATAACTTACTTGCATTATATGAAGACGCCTTCATATAATACAAGTAAGTTATGCAATAATATATAATAATAACAGATTTAAAAGTCACTAAAATCATATAACTGCACCTTAAGTATTGCGTTTATGTCTTCTCTTCTTAGGTCATCATCATCGTCCTAGTGTTTTCTCAAATTTTACAAAATCTTCTTTTTGAAGTTTTATAATGATTCTCATTTCGGAACAAAGAATCCATAGAATGTTAGTCACATAATATTAAACATCCCAGCGGTGTTTTGCTGGAGTCGTGTTCTCCTCTACCGGTCTTTATTTCTCTTGACAAAGTTTATTTTGGCCTAAATATGTATGTATCTATCGATGTATTAGTATTTATGCTTGTATTTTATAGTTATTTCCGAGCTATCTATCCCATACGTTGCACCTGCCATGTTTTGTCTCTGCATCACCCCTTTTTTTTTGGGTGGAAGTTTATCAAATAACTTCTCCCGCTCTGGGCGGAGCGGGAGGACGTGTCAGATTTTTACTGACTAAAACCCACCCGTGTTCCTTTAGTTGCCTGTGTGCCAGGGCCACGATCTCTGCATCACCCTAAGGTTGACTGGTAGAAAATGCGTCAGGCATTAAGTCCGCCTTTGTACAGTTTTTACTAGTGCATACAATTTTAATAAATAAATAAATAATAATATTAAAACAACTTATTATCTAAAACTCTCTGCTAAAGTTCTCGCTATAATACCATTTCCTTTTCTCCAACAGGTGTGGTTTCAAAACAAGCGATCGAAAGAGCGTCGTCTGAAGCAGCTAACCTCAATGGGGCGGGGCCCGTTTTTCGGGTCTTCCCGCAAGATGAGAGGGTTCCCCATGAACCTATCTCCGGGGGGCCTGGAGGAAGGCCCACCGGGGTTTCCTTACTTCGCGACAGCGGATGGCAAGTTCGAGTTTGGCTATGGCCCGCCGTTCCACCATGATGCGCCGTTCTTCCATCCGCCGCCGGCGATGCCTTTCAATCAGCCAGGTTGGTAGACTCTCTGAAAATGAACAAAATTATAGATGCAATTTGTTTTGTGCCTATAACGGTACAGACGGCTACACATCAAGCTATACATTTCCACTATAAGTTGGCCTCTCATTGTACAAAAATCCTATACAAAGCAAGATCAGCCTAAACTGGATATTATAGCTTGATGTGTAGCCGTGTGTACAAGGTTTATGAAACTTTTTAGTTGACAACAACATTTCAAATTGATATTCGAACATGTGTTTGTTGATGATGACTTGGGTCATTCTGTTGCAATAAAAATGTGGTCTGTGCAAACAACGTTTTTACTTCCATAATATCCAAGTTATCTAGTTTATTTCATCGAAAAGGTTCGTTTGACGCGTGGCTAAAATCGAAACAAACGCCATCTTGTTTTGTCAATGCAATTTTTGTGACAATTTCTCAAATAATTACCAACAACGCCCCTGTCAATATCATTCAGTTGTCAACGTCAGGTGCCACAAGTTCCTTGCAGCACTCTAATTTTGACCATTTTGATCTAAAATAATCGTCTAAACAAGCCATTGATGTATTAAATAGGAAGATAGGCCACTCTCTAACATCACGTAAATATTAAATGGACCCGATTTCGTGCGTCATGTGCTCGACAACAAAAATAAAGAGACATATTACGCGGACTATAGCGGGAACGAGATAGCAATAATTGTCACTGTTACGTACCCATAACAACTCGGAAACACTATGATCCGGGTATTCCCCGCGAACCGAGAGTAATGTAGGTTGATTGTTTTCTTTCACCTAATTTATGCGGTCCATATCGAGGAGCGCGTAGTTACCATATCTTCCTATTTAATACATCAATGAAACAAGCCCCATATTTTTGTAAACTGACCAAAAACAAGAGCAATTCTTGAACACCATTACCTAATCAGTTTCAAAGTCAAGCTTGATTTCTAATTCTTATTATTTCAAAGTGCTGCGCTCGTATCTTGTTCGCAATTTTCGAATCAGGGCTAAGTTCAGACATAATAGCTTGTTCAAACGAAACTCTGTACGCGCTAGCTTATGGAGACGCGTGAATACCGACAATTAACAATTTTATGTTTCTTTCGCGACTTTTAAATTACAGAACCGTTTATGTTTTGCTTAGGTAATGTTATGTAGTAAATAATGGGGAATATGATGATTATTACATCCAGTTATTTAATTAATTACACCAAGTTTTTTATTCCTTTGTTGTATCCATCTTCGGCCTGTCCCCTAAAGACGTTAACATATAAGGAAGGTACTTAATAATGCCTGAAGCATAACAAAAACGCGGCATAGTTTCAGGCCCGCTTAACGTTTAAAGCAACGTTTAATTATTTAGGAAATTAAAAAGGAAATCTTATAAAAAAACATCTAATAAATAAAATCAATCACAAAAATCGAACAACCTCATCAAACAACGTACCAGGCGCTTAGTAACGGAAGCAGGTCGTTTCGCAGGCATGGAGACTCTTCCTGGCGGGGAGTTTCCTGAGCAGTTCCCGCCTCCAGACCACCTCGTGCTCCCTCGGCCATCTTCGCCGGAGTTCACGTTCGGCGACGGGCCGCCCCCTTTGCACCCCGAGGGTCTGGTGTGGTAGCTCAAGCCGGAGCCGCGGGACTACCACGACTGATGCGGCTCGACAGGCTACAAAGTGGACTTTAGCAGTGTTATTAATTAACAGCTGCGATTGGTGAAGTTAATAAAGACGCAGTGTTTATGTGATTTTAGTTTCTGTGAATGTTAAGGAGTTTCCTGCATGCTTCAGGTTTGTTTTTCAATGTTACTGGTGGAAGAACCAGTCTGTTTTCTATTGCAGTGATTTGGTGCTATAAAGGTTAATTTGTCGACGTTTTCTGATCAAGGCAATTTGTTTTGATTCTGATCCGGTATCAATTGGCAGAAGTCTTAATATAACATGTATGATAATGACGACTATTGATCATCAGAATTTTATTGTTATATTCCCAGACATAACCTTATCGACAAACAGGTCTTTGTAATCCGTGCAACATAAAACAGCTTTTCTGTTTACCGGAAAAACTAGAAGAAAACTAATTACGACTAATTCCGATTAGTTTAGCATAAATCTTGGAGAAAAAATCTTTGCTTTTATATCCTTTTTAGTTAATACTTAATAATAATAATCAATATATTTGTGAATAAGCCAGGCACTGTGAATATTAAGAATATATGTACAGATAGATATTGTAATAGATAATTTATTAAGTTACATAGAAAGAATAATTTATTTACAATGGGTTACATAAACATAATTTATATAAGAGTAATTTTGGTTCCTATACTAAGATAGACACACTTTGAGCATTTTTTTTTTGTATATTTATTATTAATAGATATCTTACCCGTTACTTAAGTACAATCTGTTAAAGTAATGTCGTAATATTAATATTGTAAATAATCGATCTGTATATATTATATAAATGTATTGTCTAAGTAATATGTACTTAATGTAAGTATCATTGTACTTTTAGCTAACCATTATAGTTTTGTTTTCAATAAAAATTTACAAATTAATCACACATACGAAGAAATGTCATTATTTTTGCAAAAATCTTGTAATTGGTACAGATTTTTCCTTTTTTTTTGTAAATCAAATATTCAGAAACATTAGGCATAATGTTTAACATTAGGAAATACAACACCAGCATTTTTAAAGTAAAAAATAAATTCACGGAAATTACTTTATATTCGACCACAGCAGGAAAAACCTCAAATTTTGATCATAATTTGTAGCAAACTCCATTTTAATTTCACAAACTCAAGAATTCCCACATAAAAAAAAATAACTTTTTCAAATGAAACACTGTAAATAATACACACGAGATATTTTTCGAAAAGAATTTCCATACATTTAAGAGAACATCGTGTTTTAGGTAAATAACACCATTTCAATTATGTTTGGAGTCACGAATAATCCTATGTGTACTAGAACATTTGAAAATATTAATGTATGTTATCTAAAGTCGTGTCTCAGTAAATTAAGAAGTTTATTTAGTAAAGTGTGCCAAGTTAAGTTGTGGCTGAAGCAACAACTTAAACCAGCAAAAGTTAATTTCACACACATATCTATACATACATTCATAGGTATAGAGAGCAAGAGAGTCCTGATTAAGACGCAGATATATCCCAGTGACCTTGAGTGGTTAGCTTGCGTGTTCTGTACGGAGCTCACGCAACTAGTCGTACGTTCAGCCAGTAATAGGACTTGCCCATCAAGGAGCACTGTCCCCAATTAGACGCATTATTAATTTATTATACACAAAACAAATTGTATTTGAATAAATCGTGTATACTAAAATATCAATAATAAAATTACCTTTAAATTGGTGAAGGTTTCAGAAAAATACGCATGGCTGATTTTGCGCCATTCTCAGTTTTTTATCCGCCTTAGACATAACTTTACAAATTAATTTCACTATGTAATATAAACATAATCTAAAATATTCACATAATTTTTTTTCAAATCATTAACACTACTCGTTTAGACGTGATCTTCAGTATAAAATCATTAAAAGTCGGTTATCGTCGCCTTAATAATTAAAATCTTAAAGTAAGCTTTTAGCATATAGCAGTTGGAAGATAACTAAACATTGTTGGGCATAGATTGTTCATACGCTCTACAACCATAGTTTTTTTTTTACTTTGTATATTTTTGTTAAGATGCCTATTGTTCGTGGCTCCAATCATACCAAAAGATGAGTTAACAGGATCACTAATATAATTATGTATGTACTTTAAACTAAGTGTTAATATTTGGTACATACTGTTGTCTATCTGTATTTAGCACATAAACAAAAGTATAATGGAATTGTCTGTAAGAATAAAATCTATTCGAAAATATGAAACGTTTTATTTACAGAACACCCTTTCTTGAATATCGATGTGCTCACATGGCTTGACTTTAAAGTCTGTCTAAATAATATTATCCTAATCTTTTCCCAATTATGTTCGGGTCAGCGTCCAATCTAACCGGATGCAGTTGAATACCAGTATTTTACATGCAGCGACTGCCTATCTGACCTCCCCAACCCAATTACTGGGTATCACGATACCTCTTCTGTCCAAATAATTATATTTGACAAATTAAAAAAAAAATACTACTGAACTGTCTCGAGCGCGAATGGTGTGCCTGGGTAATGGTTCGATTCCCAGTATGGGCAATATGAAAAGAAAACAAAAGAAAGAAAATACGAGGGCGTACAAAGGTTTTCTGGAGTTTTTCCGGGTCTGGCTGTATGTGAGTTTAAATGTTTGTAAACGCACCCACAATACAGGAGAAATTCCTAGTGTGGGGCAACGTTTTTTTTAAAAAAAAAAAAGGTCTAAAGGAATGTGCTCTAGATCGTATTTCCTACTAGCCGTTATTCATAATTCCTTCTCAGACACGAGATAATACTTTTTTAAAGTAGTGGCGCTAATGTACCTACCATTGTACGCCCCCTTAAACATGACGTAAAGAAAGAACACAAATACAAAAAAAAACAAGTTGGGGGAAAATATGCGTCACATCCACGAAAAACGGCCACCGCTCAGCATAATGCTGCGACCCTATGCGAGACAGAGCCTGCTTTACAGCACTGGTTTACAGCGACAGCCAGCGTAAGTGCAATATGGTTTTCCGTTGGGAATTTTTCAGTAGCCGAAGCCTGGATTTGTGCTCGGTTGCTGGCAAGAGTCTCGTTCACATAATAATGTCATTTACATCCTAAATTTTAGCATCGTTATACCAAAGACAGCTCAACTTCTACAGACGTTTCAAAAAAGCCATTAGAATAAAAATACTTCTTATTAAGGCTCTTACAGACTTACGCGATATTGCGGGGGCGACAGGCACCGACAAAGAAATTGATAAATAAATGATAAATGATTTATTTTCTGTAAGTAGATTTGTACAAACCCATTTACACGTCAAACATATTTAAAAAAACAAATAAAAACTAGATGAGGTCGGCGTTGCGTAACTGACTACTCTGAGAAGAAAGGCCGAAACAAACTCAGAGGTCACAGTCTCTTTTAAAGTCCAGACATAATCTTGGTCAAATCATGTGAAGACCATGTAGATTGGTGCCTGAAATTATCTTTTGATGAAAGAATCAAACAGATTGAGGGGACCTGTCCAGTCAGTGCACGCATTTGTCAGTAGTCGTGCAGCTCAACTCAGAACTTGAGGAGCTCAACGATTCAACGAACAATACCAAAGAAAGGACATTTGGATAGGCCGCATAAATTACTCAAACTGCCAGACAATGATGAAAACTAACTGAATAAAAACAAAAATAAAGACTGATGATTGTGCTACTAGTGTGTCGCGTCGCGTCTGCGATATCGCACGAGTCTGTACGATCCTTTAGTCTTCTTATCTGCCCAGCCTTTCCCCAACTGCGATGGGGTCAGCTTCCAGTCTAACCGGAAGCAGCTGAATACCAGTATTTTACATGGAGCGACTACCTATCTGACCTCCACAACCCAGTAACTGGGTAACACGATACCCCTTGGTAAGACTGGTTGTCAGACTTTCGGGCTTCTGACTACCCGTAATAGCTGGGACTAACAGCTTAATGTGCTTTCCAAGGCACGGTGGGGTCTCGGTATGTAATAGATGGTCACCCATCCATGGACCGACCTCGACAAGCGTTGCTTAACCTTGAAGATCGACCCGTTTGGCTGTTATTATTTAGTCGGGGACCCCTTGTACCTAAAATTCTGCAACATACATTTATTAAATAAATTTGACAGCTGTTATGAATGAATCAAGTTAGTATCATTAAGGCGCTGACAAGAGGCAAATGATATAAGTAGGCTTGTCTTAAACAAAAAAATTGGCAAATCTATAATTATAGTTTGTGGTAGCAGAAAAAATATATGTTATTCTTGGACATATTTCTCAGAACATGGTAGTTACACGTTAACAAGTTTAGAAAATCACTATACAAATTAACGGTAAACTAACCTTTCATTTGAGTTCCAATCCAAAATATCTGTATTAAATATTAACGTAGGGTTGTTATTTAATCAATAACAAGAACGTCTTATTTGAATGCAGAACTTGGTTGTTATTGTCGATTACTCAACAAATTTTTAAGTAAATAGATAATTCTTTCATATTTTGCTATAAATTACAAGCGTTGTGTCATATCGCTTTTCTTTCTTTTGTATACAGTCTGACAGTGACCGCACTTTAGCTGTTTTCAGCGTCTTAAGTTATACTACCCACAGTCTGTTTGACTGACAAATTGAGTGTAAATTATACCGATCAATGACCGACCACTGAGTGCTAAGTGAAAAGGTTTGTATTTATTTATGGGAGCATTTTAATTATATGATGAGCTTCGTGGCTAAATGATAACAGAGGTCGATCAAAGGATAAGCTACGCTCGCCGCGGTCGGTTTGTGGATGGGTGACCATTCATCACATACCGGACCTCCTCCGTGCCTCGGAAAGCACGTTAAGCCGTTGGTCTTGTCATTCGTAGGTCCTTCACAGTCGTTCTGGGTAGTCAGAAGCCCAAAAGTGTGAGGATCAGTCTTACAGCCAAGGGTGTTGGGTATTGCCCAGTAACTGGGTTTTGGAGGTCAGATAGGCAGTCGCTCCGTGTAAAATAGTATCCGGTTAGACTGGTAACCGACCCTAGTTGGGAAAAGGCTAAGTAGATTGTTGGATTAAATATGATAAATGATAAATGATTTATTTTCTGTAAGTAGGTTTGTACAAACACTTTTACACGTCAAACATATTAAAAAAAAACTAGATGAGGTCGGCGTTTCGTAACTGACTACTCTGAGAAGAAAGGCCGAAACAAACTAAGAGGTCACAGTCTCTTTTAAAATCCAGACATAATCTTGGTCAAATCATGTGAAGACCATGTAGATTGGTGCCTGAAATGATCTTTTGATGAAAGAATCACACAGATTGAGGGGACCTGTCCAGTCAGTGCACGTATGTATGGTTAATACCTACCTTACTGTTTTGATTGATAAAACAATACACACTCGCGTGCGGGAACCTCTGCTGCATCAGTATGAGATGGAAGATGCGGTCATGCCACGAGTCACGCATGTGCGGGACCTGGGGGTGGAGATGGTTCCGGAATTTATGTTTCGTGGGCACATCTTAGACATATCCGGCACGTCCTACCGTAAACTTGGGTTTATGCTCAGACAGTGCAAGGACTTTCAGAATACGGCAGTGGTTAAAATGCACTGTTACGGAGCCGTCTTAAAACGAGTGATATCGTTTGGAACTCCCATGATGCTAAATACAGTGGCATGGTGTAAAGAATCCAGAACAAATTCACTCGGTTTCTGTATTTCAAACAGTAAAATGAAATGAAATCGTGAAATGAAATGAAATGAAATCGTTTATTCTGTAAATAGGATATTAGAATGACTTTTACATGTCATTTAAAAAATCAAAAAGTAAGCTAGATGTAGCTGACATTTCCTATCTGACTACTCCTGAGAAGAAATGGCGAAACAAACTCAGGGGTCAAAGTCTCTTAAATCCAGACATAATCTTGGTCAGATCATGTGAGGACTATGTCGATCCGTGTCTGAAATGGTCTTTTGAGGAAAGAACCACACAAATTTGAGTGGACCTGTCCGATCAAAGCAAGTCAGTAATCGTGCAGCTACTACGAGGACGGCGTCTATCCCTTTTTCCCGCTTTTGTACCCGAGTCTCTTCGTAATAGGGATGGTAGGGTACAGTAGGCAGCCGGTGCGGAGGGACGGCATACTTTGTAGCTTCGTGTTTCGGGTGGCTGCACCAGCCCGTGCTAGCAGAACTGGGGTTGCGCGCGCCGCCAAGATGCGGGGGTGCGCGTCGCCCCACGCCTACGAGCCATGCTCTAAGACAAACCTCAATAAGTTTCCCCCTTGTCACGAGCCATAAGACTATTGAATATTATTCTACGGAGGTATATAGATATATTTCAGTGCAGCCTGAACAGGTTCACAGAAGTAGCACTGAAGTGCATTGAAACATTTTATAGTTATTTTTGTTAATTTAATATTAGTATGGTATACTGTATGTACTCTTTATAGTAGTAACATCGCATTGGCGCATTATAGCTGGTATGGTGTTATTTACGTATTTTTTTAATAAATAAATAATAATAATAAAAGGGTCAATTTATTTGCACATGGCTTATATGTAAAACATGAAACCTGACCTGGGCGTCAGATTTCATGTTTTGATTGGCATAAGTAAGTACTGCCAATAATAAACTCATTCGCGGCGTGAACGTTTCTTAAATCTGAAAAGATCGGTCTATCAACAAACAAAGTGTAATATTTTAAAAAAAAAGTCCTTTCGGCTATTTTCGCTTTTGAAGAAAAGAGCTTAGGTACTGTATTCTACTGAGTGCCAATTTCAACAAAGAAACTGAACAGGCACATAGATCTAAACTGCGTTCAAGAGCTGTCATCAGTGTTTTGTTCACAATAATAATGAATGAGACTGACAGCTCTATAAGGTGATGCCAAAATAAATTGGGCACTTTTTCGTAATTATTTATTTCACTATTGCGGCATATAAGGACTTAATTTTTGAATATAATGTTTATTGACTATTTGATTAATACTCTGACTGAAGGAAGCAATTTCCTCGATATAATTTAATTCCGAAAAAACCTCTACATTTTTATTTTTATTTGTGTGATTCTAAAATCCTAAGTAATTTCATTGCAAAATTGCATTCAAAATGTGCGTAATAGGTAATTGAAAATTCTTAAGGTAATTGGTAATTCTTAATTTGGTGCGCTCTCTTTTTTCGCATGTGGAAGTAATTGACTCTGTCACTTTCTTATGCTCGCCCAATTCGTTATATTTATAATTATATCGCCCTTAGAAGCAATGGAAAATATGGTGCGCTTTTACCCGGGGTAGGTGGGTTAGGTACATTTACGAGAAAACTAGTTCTTTTCATTTATTTATTCATTAACAATTAATATTGTGTTGAACATTACATATTAAACAGAATTATCACATGCAGAAACAATACATTTAAAGCCTAAGTCAAACTGATGTGAAATGTTTAGTTCAAGAGTCAATTCAAGTCAATTTGAGTCAATAATTTATTTAATTTAAAATATGTATGTCAACAAATAAAAATAATACGAGTATTATAATGCCAAATTAATAGCAGGTATAATGTCAAAATATTAGTACAACTTCATCAAGGTTCTGGTGAGCATAGTAATTAAGTAAAAAATAATAATATTTAAAGCTTGTTCACTGCTATTATAATATTTTTATCATTTGACATAAATTCTGATGCCGAAACATTTTTTCCAACAAAAAGGCTATTAATTTAATTTTAAAAGAGCGACAGCTATAAATGAATAATTTTAAATCAGTCGTTAACCTATTTAATAACTCCACTGCTTGGTATCTGGAACAATGCTTAGCGATGTTAAAATTTGGTGCCATTTTGTGTTTAAATTCCTTCCTTCTTGTGCTTTCTCTTATCTTACGTTTTCATGGGATCCATACTCATGAATATTCTTAGGAAAGTGATTTAGGATTACTAATATACAATATGTAACAAACACCCCGTTGTCCCTTCTTTCTACCTACGTTTTAAGAATCGGTACCTATACATCCGTAATAAAGCAAGTCATTTATAAAAACTGTTCAACAAAAATAATTAAAATAAATATTTAATTATTAATATTTGTAATATTTAACTGATTTCTTACCTCTGCAATTCTTTGATTTTGACTTCTCGACTAGCCAATGCTTATTTTTTTTAATTATAATTCCATCAATGTTGTGCTTGTAGGTAAATGTGTACATCCCTAAAAGGAACAAACTTGGTACTGTTAAAATGACTAATTCTTTAAAGTGCTCTCTGCATGAGTCGCTTCTTCTATATATAGCTGTTACCCGAAAGCATTATGTTGTATCTTAATCTAGATTCCACCAGCGCATAATATTATAGCCTTTAGTTGCTTTAGATCCAATATATCTCTGAGGCTCCTGAGTGATAACATGCTGATGAAATTGAAGAGTCAATAGCAGCTAGCTCCTGATTCCAATTTAAATGTAGATCTATATTAATCCCTAAAAAAATTACTTTGTCTGCTAATTCAATGTCAAATGAACGACGACGACGACGACGATGTGTTGATGTGTGGAATGTGTGTGTGTCTCTTTTCATTTGTATGTAAGTATTCAGTAGTCATTATGGTGATTTGGTCTTAAATAAAATCATGTACTTCTTTTTAGCAAAAGGTTATTGGCTGTAAACTAATCGCAGAGATTTTGTAGGCTTTTATTTACATTTTTGGTCAATTCTTTTAAGTTAAATACCACTATTATTAGAAAATCTACGCTGTTATGGTCTGTTCTACTGGCATGACCTAATTATTAGTAGGTATATCTTAGTTTGTTTCCACTTTCTGCGACAAAATCATTATCTTTTAATTATAACCAAAACGAAAGGGTCTTATCTTTTACTTTGTAGTGCCCCGTAAAAGTACGTTATTACAGATAAACTGAGGAAATAATTAACGCATATTTACTACTTTAGCAAACACATCGGTAAGTTTGAAAGGAAATGAGTTCTAGAAGTAATCAGTGGTAAATATTTTAAACTACCTTCTGCCCACAGCTTCGCTCGCGTGGAGAACGACAATTATCCCATGAAACCGTACTATCAAGATAAAAAGTATTCTATTTGATAATCTAGGTTATAACCTATCTGTGTGCTAAATTTCACCCAAATCCGTTTAGCAGTTTTTGCGTGATTGAGTAACAAACATCCAAACATACAAACTTTCACATTTATAATTTTACTAGTTGCGCCCCGCAGTTTCACCCGCATACGTCTCGATCCCGTGAGAATATCGGGATAAAAAGTATCCTATGTTTAATCCAGCTTATGGTCTATCCATGTGCCAAATTACATCCAAATCTGTTCAGCCGTTTTAGCGTGAAAGCATAACAAACAAATAAACTCGCACTTTTATGTATTCAGTTACGAACTAGGATATTACGCGATTAAGAATTTTCAAATGCAGGATTGCAGCAGTGCCATTGGCAGGTTTTTAGCACGAAAACCATAGACAAGCGTTTTGTCTACGGAAGAGTAAACAAAAATTACGCTTCCGTGTAGACAGTTTTCTACCGAGAAACCTGGTATCAGAGAGCAAAGTTGTGCAGTGGTGAGCCAGTGGCAACGGCCTCGACTTACAAGGTTTGAACCCAGACAGGCATTTTCGATAGCTTTTGTCAACCCCATACATTTTATAGATTTTCTACTAGCGTTATCGCTAATCGAATGTTACTTAGGCCCTCTGGATTCGGTTCCCGGGTCGGGCAAAGTGTTATTGGGTTTCCCTATCTGGAATTTCTTAGTAGCAGCCCGGGGTCTGCATTTGTATCCAGTTGAAGGCAATAGGCTCGCCCCCGTTACATGGGACTTAAACATAACTGGCGAAATGTGGGTGTATCTACTGTAGGAGCACCTCTTGTTTTTTTTTTTTTGGGTGGGAAATTATCAAATAACTTCTCCCGCTCTGGGCAGAGCGGGAGGGAGTGTCAGACTTTTACTGACTAAAACCCACCCGTATTCCTTCATTTGCCTGTGTGCCAGGGCCACGATATCCCTTTCGGACAAACTCGCAACCCTGGCAGGCATTGGCCCTATCGGACCCCGTCAGTTGGTGCTGACAACTCTTTGAGGCGCGCGTGGAATACGACGCGCCGTCGTCCCGGGCCTGGTCCTTATCGGATGGTGAGCTACCCATCGCTCACCGTCCGCAAGCCCGCGCCTACGGTGGCCGGAAATCGGCTTGCGACTCCCGACGCCCGGGGCGTCTCCTGCGGCGACTAGGGGCGCGAGGGCGCGAACCTTGCCTCTCCCTCACGCGTTCCGCCTCCTCCTTCGCAAGCATTACTAATTCGCAGAAGGAGGTGACGGCCTCCCATGCACTCTCGCTCCGAACCATGGCCTGAACCAGGGCCGGACGCGAGAGATCGCCGCCGCCGACCGCCTCCGTGAGGACACGGCGGTGCTCCGCCCAAGCTGGGCAGACCTCCACCGTATGCTCTGCCGTGTCCTCCGGGCGATCCACACAGTGGTGACACCCGGGCGTTTCCTCCCGCTTTATCCTGAACAGGAACCTCTGCCGAACCCTTCCATTACATTGCAGGGGATTACATGCGTGATGCTACATTACCAGAAATACATACCTACCGTATTTTTCCACCCAATTATATTTGTATTCAGCGACAAGCTACTGAGATTCAGAAAGAAAATCACGCTATCCTTGCCAAGTTGTTCTTAATTTTTATTTTGTTGTTTTATTTTATTTTTTTGTAGCCGTCTTATTTACGTTGGTCTGTTTTAGTTTATTTTAGTATAAAGGCAGCAAGATATTGTAACCAATGCTATGTACGCCGTAATTGTCATGTACATTAGTCCTTTAGTTATTAAGATTATTTCTAGCATATTATGTTTAATGTATGTGATGTGGAATGAATTTTTGAACTTTTTGAATAAATAAATATGTACTTGTAACCCGTGTACCTACATTGCAGCCAGTACAACACAACAAAACATTCCATTTCAAACTGACTTCCAAAAAGGAGGAGGTTATATGTTCGTCGTATTCTCTCGCGTTATACAAACCACTCGTATCAAACGTGGAATCGTGTGGAATCTACCCTGTACCAGATATAACCGCACTAAGGTAAGCACCCCCACACTGTCCTATCTGCCATTCGCACATAAAGGAAAATTGGAATTTGCGCGGGGGTCGTTTGTTCGGCTGGGGTCTCGTCTGAACGACTGCGCTCGTTTGAGCCAGGCGCGCGTTCGCACGACCGAATTAAGCCGCGACCGCGGAGTATCGAGTCGTAATTGGAACCGTTGTGTTTGCTTGATCCGAGCCTATTATTTCACAGGATCGGGAGCAGGGTTAGGTTCTGATTATTGGTAATGCTAATTTTCGGTATTGAATTTTGGGTAGATTGGAAGTTTTAATGGAATGGTGTTTGGAATGGTATTGTATTGTAAATGTTTATTGATAATTATATGACGTATAAGGCGTTTATTTCTAAACAATGAATTAAGTTAAGACGTTTAACATCAAAAATGTATAGCTAGAAAACCACTACAGTCACCCCGTTCAGAGAATGCGTTACTGAAACCTGTCAGTTGGGACAATGTTTAGTTATAATAAGGATCAAATTTGCCAAACACATATTCGTTAGTATGAAACTGACAGATGTCAATAACGCATTCCCTCACCGACCGGACTATAATCATTATTTAACCGTTCAAAGATATAAGTACATAAGCTAAGACAAGTCTGTGATGAGATAGATAAGTATAAGACAATGATGCCGATTCTTTTGTACACAAACAAAACTAAATTCAGGCTAGTTCCATCTTTGTCTCTCTTATAAAACAAGAAAACGGCCGTCGGACCAATATGTATAAGAGCTGACTGTCAGTTTTAATTGAACAAAACTAAAACTTCCATACAAACATAGTGGTCATTTCAGAACGCATGTAACTCGGCGAGGTTGAAAGCACAAACAAATTTGACATTTCTGACTTAGTTCTTAACTGTCACTTCATCCTTTTCTTGAGTTGTGTGTCAGTACGAGGTGTCTAGCGTAGAATTTTAGTTTACTTTGTGAACAAGGGAATCGGTGCCATTTACTTTGTAAATTTACGGATTCTTAGAAGAGCGGTGGACGCTATATAACGGCCGCATCACGACTGTCATGAAAATGAAGGCAGTGGGGTTTGACTTTCAGCATCAACATTTTAGCCGAAAGAAGTCCACAGCTGGACATAGGCCTCGCCAAGCACCGCCACTTCGACCGGTTTTGTGCTTCTCGCATCCAGCGGATACCTGCGGCCTTCACACTTCACAAGGTTATCGGTCCACCTTGTAGGAGGCCTTCCAACGCTACGTTTTCTGGTACGCGGTCGCCACTCCAGAACCTTTCGGCCCCATCGGCAATCTGTTCTGCGAGCAATGTGCCCTGCCCACTGACACATTCTTCGGGCTATGTTGGTTACCTTGGTTGGGGGGGGACAGCAAGTTGGGACAGGTGGGATCAAAATTTAGGTGATTATTATTATCTGGGATAGTATTAAAGCTACGGTGCACTCAGCCGCGGCGCGGGCTGGCAATTTGACGAGCAAGGGACGGGGAGGACAATTTCGTCAGGGTCTTCGCGTGGGACCTCGGCCGCGGCGGCGAGGACGGAATGACGTTCTGTGTAATTTGGGAACTGTACTTGTGGCCCTACTGCTTTCCTGGAGGAATAATGGCTAATGGGGTCATCTGGGTCGGTGAATACTATCGAAGGGGAGAGTTCAGCGTATTTATAGTAAATTATTCCCTAACTGACATGACACACCCTACACCGGAACGCTACGACAACGCTGTGACGCCGTAGTACCGGTGTCATTGCGTTGCGACACCGCAACGCACCGGCAACGCCCGTGTGGCCTCACGTTTCAGTGACCTCATTCACCCGTAAATTGCGGACGGTATGTAGCAGCCACCGCTGTTGAAAGACAGATCGCTATTGATGATAGACAGTATAATTATATCCCTCGGATGGCGTCTCACAATCATTGATAAAGGCTATCTATCTAACGAAAACAATAAGTAGGTTTCTCTACTTCGCCCTCCCGTGCGTTCCGTCACAACCAACATCACTTTAAAAAAAACCGGTCAAGAGCGAGTCGGACTCGCGCACCGAGGGTTTTGTATGAATATATGATGTTGATGATTTCTAAAAAACTGTTCTATTTAGAGACATCTTTTTATTTTTCCTGTAATCTTTACATAAGCTTCTATCTTAAAGAATAATTTCAGATTTGTATATCTGCAAACTTTGGAGATAAGGGGGGGGGGGACGGTATTTTTTTGACATTTTTCATTAAAGGTCGGTAACTATGCTGCCAAAAAAAATTTTTTTTTTAGAATTTGTAAACAGCGTTCTTTGATATGATACCCCACATGCCCTAGTAGCCCCACTTTAAATTTTTAAGACCCCTTTTCAGTTCCTTTTGCAAAAAAGATATATTTTTTTTTAATTTTTCTCTTGCTTGCAAAATAGTTGGGCAAACGTCATCTAAAACTATTCAAAATTTCAAGTTGATAGCTTTAGTAGTTCTTGAGATATCCAGGTGTGACAGACAGACTTAGTCGCACCATAAGGGTTCCTTTTTACCATTTTGGTACGGAACCCTAAAAACGTAAGAAAATGAATTTCCGGGCTATAGCTGCGAATTCACTTTAAAATAAAATAGTACACTTCGCAACTTTCAATCAAGTCAAAACGATATTGATTCACATTCAGATGTTTAAAGTACTTACAACCTCATGCTTCTTCTCCCTAATATCCTAACGAAACACGTTTGTTAATACGAGCCCTTCAATATCGTAGACTATAGTATAGGTAGTTAAGTATAGCTAACGACGGGTGAGTGTGACCAATGCAGATTGATTGAACATCGGCCGGCCCGCGCTGTTGCTACCTACTCGACTCGAATCAATAGCTACTCGTATGAGCGCGTAGGTGGGCAAGTACTGAATGTGAGTGTTTTGTAATGTTATGTAGGTAATTAATAATAGAGGTTTATGTGATCGTCTTTTTGCAAGCGCGATTAATATTTGTGTGGTCTAGAATCAATACTCGGCTCTAGTCGGTCGGTGACTCTGAATCGGGTATACTCGGCTCCAGTCGGTCGGTGACAATGTATCTATATTCGGCTCCAGTCGGCGAATCGGGTTTATTTGTGTCCAGTCGATCGGTGACGCTGAATCGGGTATACTCGGCTCCAGTCGGTCAGTGACGCAGAATCGGGTATATTCGTCTCCAGTCGGTCGGTGACGCTCAATCGGGTATACTCGGCTCCAGTCGGTCGGTGACGCAGAATCGGGTATACTCGGCTCCAGTCGGTCAGTGACGCAGAATCGGGTATATTCGTCTCCAGTCGGTCGGTGACGCTCAATCGGGTATACTCGGCTCTAGTTGGTCGGTGACGCTGAATCGGGTATACTCGGCTCCAGTCGGTAGGTGACGCTGAATTGGGTATACTCGGCTCCAGTCGGTCGGTGATGCTGAATCGGGTATACTCGGTTCCAGTCGGTCGGTGACGCTGAATCGGGTATACTCGGCTCCAGTCGGTCAGTGAAGCTGAATTGGGTATACTCGGTTCCAGTCGGTCCGTGACGCTGAATCGGGTATACTCGGCTCCAGTTGATCGGTGACGCTAAATCGGGTATACTCGGCTCCAGTCGGTCGGTGACGCTGAATCGAGTATAGGTACTCGGCTCCAGTCGGCAGGGGACGCTGAATCGGGTATGCTTGGCTCAAGTCGATCGGTGACGCTGAATCGCGTATAATCGGCTCTAGTCATCATCAGCTGTCATCAACCACGTTTGCTGTCTAATACCGGATACACACGGTTCGATTTTAGTTGGAACAATTTCTGTTCTATCGGGTAGACAGTTGTACATTTTCGGTAGATAAGCAATTTCTATTCTTCAGTTGAGTAGAAAAGCATCATGCTACGCCTGCAGACTTTTAATGAAGATTTCCCTCACGATGTTTTCGTTCACCGGTGTCAGTAAACTCCAAGATGAACTATGAAAGTAATATGAATTGATAAAGTCACATTGGTATTGGTACTTGCCCGGATTTGAAACCACAACCTCGTGTATGAGACGTGAGGTGTTAACCACAGGGCCACCACGACGACTAGAAAGGAAATTTAGTGAAAGAAGATAGAAATCAAAGTTTGAAAATCTTGTCCAGTGCAGTGTGAGTGAACATAAACTGCTATGCAAATGCTGACTATTATCTATAAATAACGCGTGGATCAAGTGTCTTCCCTTTAAAATAAAGTGAAAAGAAAGACGTTATTGATGATTTCTTAATTTTATGAATACTTAGCAGTAGTAAATTCAAATAACTTATTAACTTTATGGCTAGATTTTCATTTTATTTAACTTAAAAAAAACGAGCGATCCTTACAGCAGTCCCATGATGTGTAACATCTGAGATCTCTGAGCAGCGACAGAAATTAACCTCAGCATTTAAAAAAGCTAAATATTGAATTATTTATTCGAATAATTTAAATTCATTACTAGCACTAGTGGGCGACCACTTGGTCGCTCTGGTCGAAATTCGACCCCCTCTACTTACAATCTATACAGTATTTACTAATTCCATAATTACACTAATTCCATGCTATTATAAAGTACTTACTTATTCCATGCTCAAGCTGTCACTTCCGTCCCTTTTTACGAAATCACTTCCACAGGTGGCGACAGGAGAGATGTTGTTTAAAATTTAAAAAAAAATATCAAGCAGTAGATAGTTCAAAATTACAAGCAATAAACAACAACTTCAGACAGACATCGATGCCCCATCAATAATTAAGAACATCAAACATAATAAGCAACATTGACCCTCGTACCCCAAACGGACAGTAAACACAATACTTCTACACGTAACTGTCCGTTAATTAGTATTATTGTTAAGGGTAACAGCACACCCCCTACTTTATGTATATAGAGCACGTTACCCCACTCCAGAAAATGTGCACAGTAGAAACTCATTCCGTCTTATTACAAAACAAGATTTATATTTTGACATGGCTAAACCATGCAACCAGTTTTTGTAATAAAAACGTAACTGTGATTGAAATATCGTTCTTTATACAAAACTGAAAACTTAGTTCGGTATTAGTACCGAACTAAGATTTCAGTTTTGTCAACTTAGGTTGTCAGTTTTGTGTTTAGGAACTTTACCACAGTTGGAATAAAGTTCGAAATTCAATAATGGCTCCATGTTTTAAACCTGGGTCTGAAGATTAACCTTGTTTTGTAATAAGGGTGATAGGGTACTACCCGTTTACCTAGAATCATGTAATTTAGCAAGAAGCAAGGTCTCATAGCTCAAGTAAAGGAAAAAGTCCGATAAGTACTTAATCTATATAATTTGTAGTTTTATCATTAAACATTTTTTTTTTGCATTTACGTGCGGAGGGCATCGATGTATGGGAGAACATGTTTATCAACTACAATGTTAAGTTTATTTTTGGGATAAATTCATCCCATCTACGGAACCCTTCATTGTGCGTGGTTTTGAAATACCGTTCTTTATACAAAACTGAAAACTTAGTTCGGTACTAAGTTGTCAGTTTTGTATTAGGGACTTTACCGTTGACGGAATAAAGTTCTAAATTCAATAATGGCTCCATGTTTAAAACCTGACCCAGGTTTTACCATGGAGCCTGAAGATAAACTTTGTTTTGTAATAGAACAAAGTTTATCTTCAGTAGTGTTTTCTGGTTATCTAGTCATTTGAGAAGCTGATGGAATTAATTATTTTAGCATTATAGCAGAACCTTAAAAAGAGGAGTTTTTCTCCATTTTGGAAAAAAATAAGGAGAAAAAGAAATGCGTGTATCTATTATTTACTATGGTTTAGTACCCGAAACTACTCGTATAAGTAGGTACTTGACGGGCTTTTTATTCAAGAGTAAATCTTGAACAAGTCAACAATTTCTATTGAAAAATGGGGTATGAATTTTCCAGGATTTTCACAGAGTTTTTGCTACGGTCAGAGGAACTATAAGATGTCTTTGAATATGTATATCTCTATCAGCATCTCTAGTTAGCCTTTAAATACTTAACGGCTCAGGATAGCCTGTATCAGAAGTGCTCATCGTGTTACGACAGCAGCTCCCCTGACATCATCTGCCATCAGAAGTCAGCCGCCACGCAGTCATCGACGCTACGTTGATGATTTCTGGAAAACTGTGCTATTTAGAGACATCGTTTTATTTTTCCTATAATCTTTACATAAATTTCTATCGCATAGAAAAATTCAGATTTTTATCTATGCAAACTTCGGAGTTAAGGAGGGGGGTATTATTTTTTACATTTTTCATCAAAAGTCAGAAAGTAAAAAAAAAATTTGTTTGAGAATGTGCAAACAGCGTTCTTTCATATGATACCCCACATACCCTAGTAGCCCTACTTCAAATTTTTAAGACCTCCTTTCAGTCCTTTTTGCAAAAAAGATATTTTATTTTTTATTTTTTTCTTGTTTGCAAAATAGTTGGGCAAACGTCATCTAAAACTATTCTAAATTTCAAGTTGATAGCATTAGCAGTTCTTGAGATATCCAGGTGTGACAGACAGACAGACTTAGTCTCACCATAAGGGTTCCTTTTTAACACTTAGGTACGGAACCCTAAAAAGGTTCATGAATAGGAAATTGTTTCAAATTCCATCGTGTTTAAACGCCCCAAGTCTCTGGACAGTGGTAGTTTTACGTTTAATCAGATAAGACGACATTTGACAAGCTATTATACTTGTTTACTATTTATTTCGGCCATAAAAGTTATTAAGTTTGCTCGAGTTTATGATGAGTTTCAGCTACTGTATAGTTTGTTTGTTTCTAGTAATAATCATAAAGATTATTATTATAGATAGAATCGGTGGATTGTTTGACTGTGTGGTGTTAGTTTGTTATGGAAAAGTGTTAATGTGGTTCAGAATTAGGTTTTTCTATACTTATGACGAAGTTAGTTTGCGTTGACTCAGAATCGTAATGCAATCGTTATAAGTAACAACTTGCATGTGACTTTTGAAGGAGATAATCCTAAATATCCTATAGAGGTATTAAGGACAGGGTGTAAAGTTCACTCATCCTCCATGAAAAGGGAGGATCCTCTGACCAGACGGGTGTTGTGTCTGGTGCAACTGTCCGACGATTGATGTCGTGACGTTGTATATATGCAATTTGCGCGGTAAACTCTGCTTGCGCGATGCAGGATTTTGCGTGACGTCATTGTGACGTGTAGTTTGCATGTGGCGATGTACTATCGCGGACACTGGCGCCTTACCACTTTTCGACCTTATTACTAGGAGCTTAAGGTTGAAAAGTGGTACGGCTCCAGCGTCCGCGATAGTACATGCCGCCACAATCCTAACTAATATTATAACAAGATTTATATTTTGACATGGCTTAAACCATGGAGCTAGTTTTTGTAATGAGAACGTAACTCTGATTGAAATACCTTCTTTATACAAAACTGAATACTTAGTTCGGTACTAAGTTGTCAGTTTTGTATTAGGAATTTTACCGTAGACGGAATAAAGTTCAAAATTAAATAATGGTTCTATGGTTTAAACCTGGGTCTGAAGATAAACTTTGTTTTGTAATAAGGCCCTTAGAGTCTGTAGCTCAACACAAAATGTTTTATAATATAAATGCGGTATTATCCTCTCTATACCCACTTCCCGCCCTTGCTCACACGTGCTCACGCTGACATTTGCGTGTGCGCACACCATCGCTCACCGTGTGATCTCACCGCCCGCCACACCGCACTGCACGCTTCCTACCGATTTACCTAAATGTCACCATACATAGGTACAATTTACTGGCTTTTAACCACATTATAGAAGATTAAACATTACTGGTAAAAATATGGTTTTACGGAAGTTTTTTTTATGGAGTTCCCACGAAATATTGCTAATCATAAATATTGGTTTGTAACTTTGTCAGTGGTAGATACTAATTGTAATGTAATTAATCATTCGATTATGAATAAAAAAAAGTCTGAGGAATGGGTAATACTATCATCTCGTACTTTCACAAATGATGCCAGTACCAATTTCAATATTCTCAATCAGTTTTCCTAGCGTTGTAGTTGCATCTAAGTAAAGAAATAAAGAAAAATATTTTATTTGAGACACACACAAGAAATATAAAAATAGCATTTAAAACTTTGACTCAGCGCAGACAGAGGAATAATCCCCGCGCAATCTCGGCATTTTCTTTACGGATCGCGTATGATTCCCGCGTATCTTCGAGGACGCGCGAGCATTTTTTTTCAGGTTCAAGCATTTATGCATATATTGTAATAACTTTAAAGTTTATTTTCAAGTGCGTTAATAAAATCCTCTCCGCTGCGCTCCGTTCTGTCTGCGCTGAGCCAAACATTACCTATAGAACAAAAACAAACACATAAGTAAGCACAAATTTGCAAAACGGATGTTATGCAAATACAAATTCTGGGTAACATATTGGTTAACTTTCTAATTAAAAAACATTTTGAAACCTAAGTTTTTTTATATCTTATCTACAGAGACACTTTTAGGATTTAAACACACACTCTGCCCCAACCCTTTGGTGATTTTTTTTAATAATTTGCCTTTTACTAGTTTTAATTTTTTCTACAATCGTCTTTAATGTTTGCCACATAAGAATTAAGCCACCATTACTAAAAAAGTAAGTAGTGCAGAATCTTTAGTTAATACGTTAATCTACACACTCTCATAAATGGATTTTTATTTTGACAAATCCTAATTACAATATAGAATCTAACAGTAAAATATCCTATCCTACTAATATTATTAACGCGAAAGTTTGTAAGTATGGATGGATGGATGGATGGGTGTTTGTTACTCTTTCACGTAAAAACAGCTGGACCAATTTTGATAAATATTTGTATCGAGGTAGCTGACTGACCCTGGATTAACATATAGGCTACTTTTTATCCCTATAATCTCACAGGATCAAGAGTTACGTGGGTGAAACCGCGGGGCGCGGCTAGTGTATAATAAGTAAAAGTATATAAAGAAAAAGTGTTGGGAAGAGCGCATTGGGCATCACAAAGTTTGTCCACATCGATATCAGTGGGAAGTGCCCAAAACGCTGACCAGCCCTCTAGTGACGTGAAGAGTGGACCAACCGCTTGGCGATGTCCTGATATAATTGATGAGTAATCCTACTCCTACTAACTATTATAAATGCCAAAGTAAGTTTGTTTGTTTGTTACGCTTTCACATTACATTAAAACGGCTTAACGGATTTGGATGAAATTCGGCACAAGGGTAGATCATGACCTGGATTAGGACATAGAATACTTTCTATCCTGATATTCCTATATAATCAAGACTTATGCGGGTGCCAAGGTAGTCATACTAATATTATAAAGGCAAAAGTTTGTGAGTGTGTGTGTTTGTTACTTCTTCACGCTCAAACGGCTAGACTAATTTTGATAAAATTGTGTGTGGAGGTAGCTGACAGCCTGGATTAACATATAGGCTACTTTTTATCCCGATATTCCCATGGTATCGAGACTTGCGCGAGTGAAACCGAGGGGTGCAGTTACTAATATTATAAACGCAGAAGTTTGTGAGGATGGATGGATGTTTGTTACTATTTCACGCAAAAACGGCTAAACAGATTTGGATAAAATTTAGCACACAAACCGTCTTATTACAAAACAAGATTTATATTTTGAGATGTCATAAACCATGGAGCCAGTTTTTGTAATAAGAACGTAACAGTGATCGAAATACCGTTCTTTATACAAAACTGAAAACTTGGTTCGGTACTAAGTTGTCAGTTTTGTGTTTAGGAACTTTACCATAGTCGGAATAAAGTTCGAAATTCAAAAATGGCTCCATGTTTTAAACCTGGGTCTGAAAATAAACCTTGTTTTGTAATAAGGGGGAGATAGTTTATAACCTGGATTAACACATAGGTATGATACTTTTCATCCCGGTACGTTGTATGCATACAAGACGGTATTCTGTTCACGACACGTTGAGTACAATTTCTGAGCAGTAACCTAACAAAAGTACTAGGCATGCATGAATTCAAGATAGTATTTCAATAAATGTAAATAATGGATTACAAAGTAAATAATGGATTAGTAAGTAATAGATTTGGATGAAATTTGGCACATATAAGGTTTATAACTAACAAAATCTACTAATAATATAATTGCGAAAGACTTGTGTTTATTTAGCGATTTTTTACAGCTAATTCGAATCAGCGATTTATTTCTAACTTACTTTAGGCAAAATCATAATTTATATGTACCTAGTATATTTTAGATCACAAATTTTACATTATGATAGATCACAAAACAGATTAAACTAAACACACTCAAAGAAATTTAAAAAAAAAACAAAACAAATTCAGAAGATATAGTTTAATTTAACACTAGCTTAAATTTATAAGTTCCTACCTCCACGCGAGCAAAGCCGCGGGCTAAAGCTAGTTACTCATAATTCTTTTAATTATTCCAGGATAAGACAAAAACGTTACTTCTTTACGACATGTCGTGTTCTTCAAACACGCATGTCGAGTGTTACATGCATAGGTTATCAGGAATTTATAGTTGCTGACATGTCCAGCTAGGGGGGACGTTTTATGAGACTTGAGAATATCATCTAATCATAAAAATTCATAATAACGTGTAACGACCTCACTGAGCTGTACAAAAAGCTGTCAACGCAGAGTGCAATTTATGAAGCGTGGGTTTTGTACAAAATGTCTCTTTTTTCGGACCCTTTCTTGGTCATCGAAATAATTAAGGAAGGCCAATCATTGGAATCACATATGGAAACCAATCATTGTTGGAGTGTTTGAAACAGTAACCTCACATTTGCGCCAACCATAAAAAAAATACGTTCATCTCACAATTGTCTTTTTCAATGTCCCACTCACCGCACAGACTTTATTCACTCTTCCTTCTTCGTTCAGTCTATCTCTCTGTGGAATGCGCTCCCTCAGGAAATCAGGATGGCAACCACCCTTTTAAAGTTAAAGTTCGCGAGCACATTCACAAGAAGCTGGCAGTATCATCACAACGGTAATGTTTTTCCATTGTTTGTCTTATTTCTTTTAATTTACTTATGTATTTATATTTGTTTGTGCCTAGATTTATATATATAATTAGGTGTTTATATTAAATATCTTCTCGTCCCACATACCGCAGTGTCTCAAGACGAAAGTCTTTGACCAGTGCGTGTTGCCAGTGATGACCTATGGCACTGAAACGTGGTCGCTCACAATGGGCCTTAGCAGAAGGCTAAAAGTCACCCAAAGGGCAATGGAGAGGGCTATGCTTGGAGTTTCTCTACGTGATACAATCAGAAATGAAGAGATCCGCAGGTGAACCAAGGTAACCGACATAGCCCGAAGAATTGCCAAGCTTAAGTGGCAGTGGGCAGGGCACATTGCTCGCTGAACTGATGGCCGATGAGGCCGAAAGGTTCTGGAGTGGCGACCGCGTACCGAAGACGTACCGTTGGAAGGCCTCCTACAAGGTGGACCGATGACCTTGTGAAGGCCGCAGGTATCAAAGAGTTAATAGCAGAAACCCAAATAAATTACTTGCACCTAGCCAGAGACTACATTTGTGTAGCAGGAATTCCAATTGCATGGCAATCAAAATCTTAAACAATTTGCCCCCACACATCAGAGTGTTGCCTACTTATAAATTCAGGAAAACAATATTTGCTTGGCTTTTAGATAACTGTTTCTATTCATTTAACGAATTTTTAACGGATTTTATTTAGATACGTTTTGTTTACGTTATTTGTGCTTGAGTATAATTTTAGACGATTATTATATAAATTATATTTTTTTTGTATAGTGGTGTGTGCTAGCTAACATAAGGCAAATAATTTAATTTAATGTTTTGTGTTGCATTTTACATTTTATTGTATAGATTCAAGTTTTTAAATGAACTGACAGCTGTGCTGCTGGGGAGTTTGCTGCGCCACTTCTTCTTCCCAGCTAAAGCACTAGGAAGTGGTGAAGGGTGGGCGTTTTTGGGGGACTGTCTCATGTTATTTTGACGTTCGAAAAGTGCTGATTCTCAGCCTAGTTTGAATAAATGACTTTTGATTTTTGATTTTGATTTTTTAAATTATAAATTATGATATTACATTTTATCAATACTTTTTGTGTTTATTGACTTTTTTCTTGTAATTTTTAAGCATTCGACTTATTATAATTAGTTGAACTTTCATAAAAAAAAAAATATACTTATAGAACTTGACATTGTATAAAAATTTCCTATTTGTATTTCAAACTAATTTATAATTATATTAATTGTACTTCAATTTTAATATTTCTACACCGGAAACGGTAGTATATGTGAAGCTGACGTCTATTATTATTAAGATCTTAATGCACTGAAAAAAAAAAGTGTTTGCTTTAACAAACATCTTGTTTAATGTGATCACGCATCTTGACTCCATACGAGCCTAACAAGATCTTGACTTCTGAAGCTGGGAGAACTTTGTTAAATTATCATAGTTCCGTCAACTAAGAAATTAGTTAGTTTAATTACGGGTAGTTATTTGATTTAACTCAAATGTTGGTTAGTAATGCTAACAAGTTGCTTGTTACCATCAACTAAGATTATTATTTGATTTAAAAAAGTGAAGAAGTAAAATCAAACAAAGCATGTATGATGTAACAAAGACCGGTGATTATTCTGTACATGTCACATTGTCGATATAAATAAAATGAATTTGTTCTGGCAAATATGCTATCTTGTTTAAAGTAAATAAATAAATAGTGATTCCAAACATTTTAATGACAACTAAGAGAAAATGTATCTTAGTTAGCTCGCATTTTTTTCAGTGTGTACACGGCTACACAGCAAGCTATACCGTTCCAGTATACGCGGACCTCTCATTGTACGGAAATCCTACACAATGCGAGATCAGCATAAACTGGAAATGTATAGCTTGATGTGTAGCCGTCTGTACCATATACTCAGAAATAAATTATATTCTATTAATTTAATCAGGCTGTGACTGCAGTAATTCACAAATAGTTAAGAGGGTAACGTTGCAAATAGCTGTCAAACACTTAGCTGTTCTCATTAATTGGTCAATATTACCTTATCATCTGCCCGCCTTTTCCCAACAATGTTGGGGTCAGCTTCCAGTCTAACTGGATGCAGCTCTATACCAGTATTTGACATGGAGCGACTGCCTATCTGACCTCCCCAACCCAGTAACTGCGTAACACGATACCTCTTGGTAAGACTGGTTGTCAGACTTTCGGGCTTTTGACGACCCGTAACGATTGTCAAAGATCCACGAATGACAGCCGGGACCAACAGTTTTGTCAATATGTATATAAATATGTCGGAGCGTCAGGATTTACTCCGTTAGATTCGGTCATCATTTTAGGCAGAAGGTGGGTTTCGTGCAATGAAAACACACTGGGTGAGTTAAACAGCGTTTATTGAAATCACAAATTGACACTACAAATTATAATCACCACAAAAACTGAGCACAACGAATCCAGTACAGTGCCGCGACCTGAAATGTCTTCCTCGCCATGGGCTCAAAACATCACGACTCTGTAGAAGCGCGCCAGAGGTGTGGGTAGATCACGTGATGTCGCCAGTAGTGGCGCGCTTGCGATCCGTTTCTTGTCCGTACTAGTGACCGGATCCAAAAATATTTAAATTTTTCAATATTACCTATTAACTATACACTACAAATTGTAATTGTATGGATTAAGTTATCTGAATTAAATGAATTTTATTTATTATTTATTAATTAAATGAAATATTGCTCTGTAGTGCACTAGAATATGGATCAATTGCAATGTGACGTTGTCAACTTCCAGAAAACATTTTAAGTCATCTTAGGCTGCTTATTATACTCATTTACACTGCAGTTAAAAGCTAGACAAACGCTTCTTGCAGCAATTGATCACTATAGCGGGAAAAACAAAAGTAGTTTTCGCAAGAAACCAATGGAGTAGCGAATTAGAAACATGCTAGCAAGACGCTGGAAAGCATCTGTTTACAAAATGTTCATGATTATTCTCATAGATATACTGTTTATTATGTACACCATAAATGTTACAGATAGAAATGCAGTAATTCTTTTTTTTTTTTTTGTTTCAAAACGTTGCCCCACACTAGGAATTTCTCCTGTATTGTGGGTGCGTTTACAAACATTTAAATTCACATTCACAAACAGCCAGACCCGGAATAACTACTTGTAGGTCATACAAATATTTGTTCCATGCGGGAATCGAACCCGCAACACGCAGCGCAGCAGTCAATCGCTTAACTAACTGCGCCAACCGTGCCGTCCAATTATTCCAATCATAAATGATTTACATTCCATACCCAGTTTTTAAACTTTTACTACGGAACCCTAACTAACAGGTGTCCATTCGTATCTAGTTGGCATTTCCGTGCTTTGCTATCATTAGCCATTAGGGGAAGCCTTATCAAATTATAAATGCCAAAACGTACCGCATTAACATCACTCTTATTACTATCACTATAAAGGCTATTATCATGAACTCTTCAGCTATTAGTTAATGTGTCTTGTCATGATGGTAATAAGGTTGATTTCTGATTGATTGTGTGAAATTGTTTGTGGTTAATATTAAAGTGTTGACATTAATAGTGTATCGCACATTTCTGCTTTATTGTTTGTCCTGTTTAATTAAGTATTTGTTAATTAAGTGGGTGTTTATGGCGTGTATGTAGGGGGCTGGGGCCGTGTATTCCATATTTTTTAAGTTTATTTATAGAGATTTTCTTGTTTTAACTTCATTATGCTTAATCCTCATTTAAATATTGATAGCATCTGTTTTTCAACTCTCTGCTGTATAAAGGCTATCTTTTTTATACCATGAACTATGTTCTGGTTTGTAGGCTAATATTCTCTCGATAGATTTCTGACCATTTATCTGTTCAAATGTCTTCAGCTTTGAATTTCCCCCGGGCATTTTGATCTGCCAGGCTTTGGACACTTTTTCTGTTTACAGAAATTTCAATGAATTTTTTGATGGCCAATGAGCTTTTCGCCCTATTTTTTCTTTTTTATCCTTGTTCAATTACTGTTATTTTTAGACTTTTGTATTTTTCTTTGTTGATCTTGACTTTTTATTTTGATCTCTATTCCACTTGTTTTGAATTGATTATTTCGCACCTCCACTCAAATAGTGTCACAACTCAAAAAAGAAAACTTCAAAACCTTATCTCAAATAGTGTCATACTTATGACAGATTTTTTTGACTTACGACACTATTTAAGTGGAGGTGCGATTTATAATCGTCTAGATAGAGTGTCGCGCTGCAACAGAACTAACACAAACAGGCCAACTTTGATAATCTGGCGTGCGTGACAGCTACGACTTATACCTACTCGCGTCACGTCATTGTGCTGTCATTGTGTTAGTCTAGTGTGCGTGCATTTTGTGGGTAACAGTTGGATGCAATTTAACAAAAAAAAAAAATCGACGAGTTCACAGCTTTGACTATCTATCTAAACATATTTATATCTTTATAAAAGTCATTTGACTGCCTCATTGTTTAGCGGTTACAGCACTATATTTGTCACAACATAATAGGCCCATTTTGACGTTTAACTTGAATCGATTTATCGTGAGTATCGAGTACCGAGTCGTATCGAGTATCGAATAGTTTCGTCGAAACACGAAACTAGTGAAGTAACCATACGACTCGGTACTCGATACTCACGTTATATCGATTCAAGTTAAACGTCAAAACGGGCCTATTATTTTGTGACAAATATATTAGGTAGTCCCGTGAAAGTTAGAAGTCTAAATAACATCTCAAAAGTTTACCAGCTTTTAATTAGGAAATAAATTAACCGAGGAATTTGTTAACCGGTCTGTGAAACACTACTGACACTATTTCTGTCTTTGTGTCGAGCTTGTTATATATTTTAGGAAATATTTTAATAAAATGTTGGTAGCTAAGCTATTTTAATAAAACCCGAAATTAAGTTGCTCCCAAAAAAGAAGCAAAACTTGAAAAAAAGCAATAATTCATGCTGTACACACCTAGTTTCACCTGTCCGAAATTATACTCGAAAAATGCCACAGAAATAAAATTAATTATTCTTTTTTATCTGTGGCCCAAAATGTTTACGGCAGAAATTATTTGGTGTTTAGCCGCGAGAGGGCGTGGCTGTGTGTGATTAATATATTTCTATGGAAAAACATTATAATGAGTTCGCTGGCCATATCGTTGTTTTTGGGTCTTCGCTTTTGAAGACGGTTCGGTGTTTTTTATGTAGATTAAAGGGTTTCGACTTTCGGTGATATACCTACTATGCTTATTCAGTTTAATATCGTTTGTGGAGAACCCAGCGTCCTAACCAAAAGTGATCGTCGCGAAAATACGAGATTACGTAATCTTGAATAATGACGTACAGACGCGACTGGATTGATCGCGCGACTATGTCTTACTCATTATACAAGAGCGCAACGATCGCGTACTCGCGCGATGATCGCTTTTTATACGGTTATTACGCGGCCTTAAGTTTCGGTAATACGAGAAGTTTGGAAATTCATCAAACAGTGTTGGCCCTATTGTAGGTAAGTAGTGTTCTTCATTCTTTCCTATTTCTTCCCGTGAGTGTCTTAAAAGGCGACTAAGGGGCTTACTAGAGAATGGGCAGCAGCGTTCTCTATGCATTTTAATACCATACTGCGATCGCTAACCCGCCTGCCCAGCGTGGCGATTATGGCAAACTCCCCTCCCCTTTTTGGGGGAGGCCTATGTCCAGCAGTGGACGGCTTTCAACTGAAATGTTGACGATGATGAGTGTTCTTCATTTTTCTTTACCCGACTACGGCAAAGTCAAAAGGAAGGGTTATGAATTATGATTTTAGCAGTCTATGTAGTCAGTCAGTTTTGTCAGTCTATAATGAAGTCGTTAACTTACCAACTTATTTGAAACCTTATTGTCCGCCATTACAAATATCTCATTTTTAATTTACCTATTCCTATTGGCAAACTTGTATTTAGGACAGTGTTTTATAAGTTTAATAAATTATAAGATAACATAACGGCTTTAATCCCCGAAGGGTTAGACAGAGGTGTAAGGTCCTAACCTACCTATAGTACATCCACATTTCGCCTGTTATGTTTAAGTCCCATGTAATAGGAGGCGAGCCTATTGCCATCAACCGGTCACAAAACCAGACTCTGGGCTGCTACTGAGAAATGACTGATGAACGAACCCAATAACACTTTGCCCGACCTGGGAATCAAACCCACGACCTCATCCTCAGCAGTAGTGAATGTTGTTGTATAACGCGATAGTTGCGCTCTTGTGTATTGAATAAAACAAAGTCGCGCGATCAATCTCGTCGCGTCTGTACGTCATTCATTATTCAAGATTGCGTAATCTGCGACGCGTAAAAAGCGACGATCACTTTTGGTTAGGACGCTGGGTTCTCTACTACTAGACTGTTGGCAGTATAATTTTATTTATTTCTTCGTAAATTCACAAAATCATGTCATGGCAATGATTTTGTGAATTTACGAAGAAATAAATAAAATTATGCCGACGTTTACAGCATGGCTAAAATAGAAAAGCCGGATACTGATTCATATATTATTAAGCCGGATATTTTGGCCTGAACGCATGACCAATTATTAAGCCGGATATTTTGGCCTGGTTGTTAAAAGAAAAAAAAAACTTTTTTGCGTATTTAGTAGATACTGTTATTCATATAATATGTTATTATGAATCACATTTTGTTCTTACTAAAGTAATTTATACTTTTGTACGGCATCTCTTGGCGGGGCGGGGTTGACGAAAAGCCGAACAAAATAAGGACAAAAACAATAAATAATAAATACACTTTTTTAAAACTAAAAACTTAGTTTTCAGAAACTATGTGTTCGATATCAACTGCATTAGTATAATACTGTGTCGCAGTCATTAACGCCGATATAATGTCTGGTAAATAGGTATTTTATCTGTGTTACTAGCTAGTTTTTAAATACTTTCAATTGTGATCTGTAAAGAACGTAGAGAACGAAAGAAAGAAAGAAAAATATTTTATTTGGGACACGCACAAGATATTATGACTATTTCTTATTGTTTTACTGTTTTATTCCATTTATAAATTTAAAAAAAAAAACATAAACTTTGACAATAAGTATACAGAATGGTAAACAAACATGAGAATTAAAATTACACAAAGATTGGAGACAAAACTAGTGAGGTCGAAAGTCCAATAAAATTTTTGTTTAATTTTAAATTAATTTATTTCAACCGTTTTAATTATTTTTATTAATGAATTGTAGTGTACTGTCAATTCCCTTTTTTATAATATTTTATAAGTTTGTGATAATAAGGAACAATCCCAAATTTTTAATTTTATCAAAACATTCATAAATATACCTATTTTTTTTATCTTTTTTCAAATAGTCAATTAATTAAGTATATTGTATTTTAAATAATCAATTTTTTTTCTCTTTTTTTAATAATTTATCAGTGTAATGTTACTCTAGTGGCACTTTTTGCCTAATCTTAAATTTTGTTAACATGCGGATATTGTAGTGGGCTGCAATATTCTTAATACTACATAAGAGCCTATATTATTGTTATTTGTAGGTAAACATTTTATATTGTAGCTGTTTATTTATTGTCCCATAATATATAAAATAAAGAATACCTATTCTTATTGGACTTTCGACCTCACTACCTAAGTGCCCCCCAAACTAGGACAATCCTATATCTTGGGACAAGCCGGACTTGTATATATTTGGCTGGACACGATTGTAAAAAGCCGGACACCTGGCAACCCTAGCCACAGAGCTTGTTTATTTTTTTAATACCAGCAGATGTACAGTAGTTTCGACCTCTAGTTTTAAATCCTTTCAATATAAAATCTTTACAGTCTACGCTAGTATCCTCTAAAGCTGCAGAACGCATGCAGTGGCTTTTAAATACCTACTATAGCTTTATTTATGGGCAAATAGATAGGTTCTGGAGGAATTTAATACTCTTTCAAGACACCCAAAGAAAGATTACTTAGGTAAATACACCTTACGGCATTTCATACAAACTTTCAAGCCCTTGTTTTTCAAAATGACTGAACCGATTTTAATGAAACTTCATACGCTTAAGCAGGATACAAAGGTCTAAAAAGTTAGTAAAGAACATTTTCGAAATGTCTTATTTAAAAACAGATAACTGGAAATCTCTGTTTCTATGGAAAATTTAAAATCGTTCTAATTTGGCTGTACCACTATTTTTCGAAAATGTTCTTTAGTAACTTTTCAGACCTTTGTATCCTGCTTATGCTTATGAAGTTTTACTAAAATCGGTTCAGACATTTCGAAAAACGAGGGCTTGAAAGTTTGCATGAAATGCTTTAAATAAATCATCATTCATTTCAGATTCATCATTATGATTACATCCATATTTGTTAGTACAACTGCGAGCTTACAAACTAGTGTTAGTAATAATTAACCTACATATTATTATAATTTACTATATTTTGCCCGCGGCTTCGCCCGCGTGATGTAGGAAAATATACCACGGAATCATACTACCGGGATTAAAAATAGTAAAGCATATGTGTTAAACTATAAATTATTACTTTTGACTAATTTTAACAAAAAACGGGCCAAGTGCGTGTTCGACCACGCACAGTGAAGGGTTCCGTAGTTAGGATGAATTTATCCCAAAAACCAGCTTAACATTGTATTTGAAAAACATGTTCTCCCATACATCGATCCCCCCACGGTCAATTTTCCAACAGGAAATGTAAGTTTGTAAATGCAAAAAGTATTTTTTTAAATACCTAATAAAATTACAAATGATCGGACTTTTTCCTTTACTTGAGCTGTGAGACCTTGCTTCTTGCCAAATTTCATGATTCTATAATAGTAGTTTTGATTTGTTTGCGAGTATCAAAATATCTCACCTAAATCGCCATATTTTTTTATTGCGTTGACTCGGAATCTTGATTTTTTTAGAGCTTCAAGGGACCACATACCTACGTATTTGATATTAATTTCAACTTGTTACTCTATTTTCCTGAGAAAAAGGGTCTTGACAGACTGACAGACAGACAGACGGACAACGAAGTCATTCTATAAGGGTTCCGTTTTTTCCTTTTGAGGTACTAACCATAAAAACGGTTTTGTGACTTAACTATAATAGACATATAGCCTCGCGGACTTTTTTGTGGGTAATGATGAGTACTACAAATATGTACGTATACTTGTCAAAAAATAATAGGCCCGTTGTGACATTTAACTTGAATTGATTTATCGTGAGTATCGAGTCGTATGGTTACTTCACTAGTTACGTCGCGAAGGTCAATCGCGACGTACTCGAGACTCGCGATACACGACTCGGTACTCGATACTCACGATAAATCGATTTAATTTAAACGTCAAAACGGGCCTATTATTTTTTGACAACTTTAGTACATTAATTTATGTATCATCAATAATAGTTTTCGCAGCGCACGCCAAATAACAACTTTTATAGGCAAATTTTTGATACCTTGGTTACATTATTGCAATTTTCGTAGGGATCTATAAACATTTAAAAAATAAAAAACAGCCTATTTTACTCGCTGATAATGTAGCTTTCTATAGATAGATGAAAGAATTAAATCGGTTTAGTATTTTATGAGTTTATCCATTACAAACAAACATACAACAACAAAATATATTTAGATACTGTTTATATTATAGTTTAGACAAGCTTAAAATAATTATAGATAATATGTGCATAGATAAAAAGGGGGGAAGGCTATCAATTTATGTAAGTAGGTATCTTTCTGGAAGATAGCAACACACGCATCTTTTTTGAAGATTAGGAACGACGATAATTTTCAATTCAATTCTTAATTCTCAATTATGTATTGCATTTCATAAATAATTGAGAATTAATAGCTGGTATAAAAAAGTAAATGATTAATATGGACCCTTTCGGGCACAGCAAAAATTAGGAAAGAGGAAGTAACAATAAAATTCAAGCAATATGCAGTATGTGCACTGCACTAATCGAATTAAATAATAACTAAAATACTTAATGACAACCTAAAACTTGGTCCAAAATCATTTTTACTTACATTTCGGAATGGGTTTTAAAAAACGATATTTTATAAGTTGTTTTTTGCGAGCCATCAGAAGGGACACGCCCACGGACGCTGGGAATTTGCATTCAGCTTAATCTGTCATTGTCTGGAATGCTTGGCAAAAACGAGTATGAATACTGCTTTATTTTTTTTTCTTGTTTAAAAAAAGAACCATCTTGTTCATTAATTGTGGGGAGCTTTCTTGGGTTTTGTTGAAGATATTCGTGGCGTTTGCGATTTTTGTCGAGTAGTTTGTGATTCTTTTGTTTTGATTTAGCTGTGAAAAGGGAAAATCTAGAGTAGGTTCGTTTTAGTTGCCTATGAATCCGAGATTGTTGCAGGCCTGCAGTTTTAACAACTTTTGAGTCGGGTACGGATTATGGGGACGATAACCGACTTTTAATGATTTTATACTGAAGATCACGTCTAAACGAGTAGTGAATGATTTGAAAAAAAATATATGTTAAATCACAGCATTTCTTCAATAACTTAATATGTGAATATTTTAGATTATGTTTATATTACATAGTGAAATTAATTTGTAAAGTTATGTCTAACGCGGATAAAAAACTGAGAATGGCGCAAGATCTACCAAGCGTATTTTTCTGAAACCTTCACCAATTTAAAGATAATTTAATTATTGATCTTTTAGCATACGCGTTTTATTAAAATACCTTTTGTTTTGTGTATAATAAATTAATAATGCGTCAAATTGGGGACAGCGCTCCTTGATGGGTGAGTCCTAATTACTGGCTGAACGTACGACGCGTTGTGTGAGCTCAGTATAGAACACGCAAGCTAACCACTCAAGGTCACTGGCATATATCTGCGTCTTAAGGCAAATTCTCCTAGTTACTTATATTGCATAAATATTGCGACGGCTAATTTGTGTTACAGTTGTGTACCCAGCATTGCAGGGACAGCTGGAAAAATAATCCTGTTTGAGGCCACATGAGCTCTAAGAGAATAGAAGGCAAATTGCTAGCGAAGATAACAGCTCAGAGTGCTCTGGACCTATACTAATTAAGTATCATCAATAAAGGAACTAAATTATCTGTTTCACATTTAATCCATCATCATCATTTCAGCCGAAAGACGTCCACTGCTGGACATAGGCCTCCCTCAAAGGGGAGTTTGCCATAATTGCCACGCTTGGCAGGCGGGTTGGCGATCGCAGTATGGTGTTAAAATGTATACAGAACGCTGCTGCCCATTCTCTAGTAAGTCCCTTAGTCGCCTTTTACGACACCCACGGGAAGAAATAGGATGTTGCTATTCTTTACGTCCGGCACCACACGGCCATTTAATTAAGACGCAGATATATGTCAGTGACCTTGAGTGGTTAGCTTGCGTGAGCTATACTAAGCTCACGCAACGTGTCGCACGTTCAGCCAGTAATACGACTCGCGCATCAAGGAGCGCTGTCCCCAATTTGACACATTATTAATTTATTATACACAAAACAAAAGGTATTTTAATAAAACGCGTATACTAAAAGATCAATAATTAAATTATCTTTAAATTGGTGAAGGTAAGACATAACTTTACAATTTAATTTCAGTATTTAATATAAACATAATCTAAAATATTCAAATATTAAGTAATAGAAAAAATGCTCAAATTTCACATATATTTTTTTTAAATCATTAACACAACTCTTTTAGTAGTGATCTTCAGTATAAAATCATTAAAAGTCGGTTATCGTCGCCTTAATATCTAAGTTTAATGAACCTCAAAAAATTCAGAATATCGACGATATTGATCGACCACACCCACAATATTTTTCTTAACAAGCCATAGAGGTACCTACCTATATAGGTATATAAATCTACCTAGTCTCTTCATCTCAGTCTTTCCCAGATTAATATGTAAATTATATATTTTGTACACTATGATCCTTATCTTCCAACTACTGGTTTGGAGATTATTTTCCATTTAATCGTAGACGAGCTATTACACTGAAGTATAGGTACTGTTAATTGGTTCAACGACTGGCGGTCATAAATTTTAGGCATCTGTCAGTCAAATGAGACCCACGGACCGTTAGTGCGTGTGTCCATTGTAGTTGACGAAACGATATTGTCGGATGAAATTGGTACTGTCTTTTTATTGTTTCCTCCCCCCCCCCCCCGTCCCTTTCCCCAGTGTTTGCGCTTTCTCGAAGACAAGTTGAAAGTTCTGATGCAGTACTTTCAATGTCAACTTCTTTTAGACTTCCTGAAGTTTTTCTACTAAGTACTTATGTCTTCAACAGTCTTTACTTACTTATTCAGTTTTCAGGCGATGGCTTAGGCCCTGTCATTTACCGAATGAGTAAGGTTTTATTTCTAGTTGTTCTGGCTTGTTTGCTGTATTTTAATCTTCATTATAATTGGCTTGGTATAGGTACCTAAATTTTTTTAATTTTTTTATTTAGGATGGGTTTGCTCTTGACCTTAGTCTAGGGCAGAGTTGCCAGAGACAAAGTCGACGATGGAGTGAGCTTACCCAGAAGGAGCCTGTTCACTCTAACTTTGAAGAGATTAGGGATAAACTAAAAACAAAAATAAGTTATTGTTCAGAAAGTCGGTGTTTTTGCTATCATAATTCTCAAAATCGTGAACAGTCGTAATGGATTGGAAAATATGGCTACCAAGAAAAGCTTTGTACTTGAACTTATAACTAAGTATATAGTTTTATCTTGGAGATTTTTGCTTGTACACGGAGTGAATTCACAAGGATAACATTGTATGTAATAACTTACTTCACTATTGCATTGAATCGTACCTACCTGTAATAACAGTTGTAAGTGATTATATAAATAAATAACTATTTATATAGTTCTAAGTATAGAGTTACAACTACGTGTATAGTTATAACTTTGATTAAGGAAGACGACACCATTAATGAAATATCGGATGCTCAAAACAATGGAAACAAACCCACGCGTATAAAAAAAAGCTCTTAATATTCATATTGCCGCTTCGCCCGCGGCGACTTCGCGAAATTATAACAAAATAAAAACTAAACCTCGCTGCGATTTATAATGTAAAAGGGACAAAATAATAACCACCAGCCAGTTTCGATCTCTGACAGAGAATTAAGAATTGAGAAAGACAGGTCTTGTTAAATTGGTTATGTGTGAAAAACAATGCTTTGAAACGTGTCGAGGTAGCGAAATATATATGTTCGTATGTCATTAGCATATAGGGACAGACGTACCGTAAACAAGATATGTAAATGATATAAGATACTTCTGCCGTCGCCGGCTTGTAATGATTATTACATCTGAGCAGAGATTTTTTGTACAAATCACAAGCTTGGTTGTGAATTCAACGAGTTGTACTTGGTGATTTTGATTATACTTACAAAAATGTTGGTGTTTTTGGATAAGGAAAAGGTTTGTTGCGCCTGCTTCATGGTGCAGATTGTAGAAAATAGCAATTTTTTGTTTTTTTGTTATTGGCATCTTGCAGATCAACCTAGGAGGTTGTCGGCTGCTTAACCGGGCTTGCCTGTGGGTGCCTCAATGTATTAAGGCCTTCAGGGCAGAAATTATGCGACTACACACTTAGGGCACCCTGTGGGGTACGGACTACGGTTTAGGGCGTCACTGGGGCAGGGCAGCAAGAGACAGGCTGGATCGGATTAAATTATTATGTCTAATAGAACAGGGGGTCTACTCCGAAGCGATAAATACGAAGTATCGGCCAAATGTTTGGCTGTTTCTTGACTTCCAAAGTTCCCTTTAGTCCGTACACGACTTTAAGTCACATATTTGACTTAACTCTTTGACTGTCGTTTTTTTTTCCTTTTGCCGTATTCAGCCATAGTCAGGAAATAGCCGAACTTCGTCTTCCGACGACCCCCTGGATCTAAAATAACTAGGCAGAGAGAGAGAGGCCATATATTTTCTTATTAATACGAACAATTATTATAATTCTCTTGAATGCATAGGAAATGGATTATTATCATCAATAAAGATATACAGATAAAGAAAGCATTTACCTAGTGCAATAAAAAACATATAATCGCAAACTCTGTGTTGTGTTTGAGCTTTTCCAACTTAACAGAGCTTAGCCCGGGTGCTAAGGCGTGCGTGCCTCAAGCGGGGGCGGGCTGGCTTCCATATAATATGCTCTGTAGTCTACCTGATAATGTGAGGTTCTCCCTCACAGCCCGAGGCAGCATCGTTATGCCACTGAGGGAAAACACTAACTCCAATTAAAAGAAAAAAGTTGTGTTTCTTAAGGCTTCTACATACTGACGCGACTTGTCGTGCGACGCGGCACACTGGTAGAACAATTTCCTTGAATTTTTCATAGAAATTGTTCTACCAGTGTCGCGTCGCGCGAGAAGCCTTAAGATGCCGGCGATGGATGCGTAGTTTATACAAATGTAATACCAAAATAATTTGTATATCAAACATAAGTATTCTTAAGGTAGTGTGTCTTTATTCCGATTGGAATACAGAATATCTAGGTTCCCAAATATATATTTTGAATGGATACTGATTTAAGCAACAGTTATGAGAAAAATAAGTTTTCTATAGAAATTTTAAATTACTCATATCTCGTATTTATATCATTGTCCTTTCAAAATATATATTTGGGATCATAGATATTCTGTAATCCAATCGAAATAAATACACACTACCTTAAGAATATGTTTGATTTACAAATTATTTTAGTATTACGTTTGTATAAACTACGCATGCCCCTTAAGGTACTGCTTGCAAAAATTGTTGAATCCAAATTATAAAAGGTTGGGAAAGCAACCACTCCATAATAGAACAAGTACTTTAACTATCTTATCTGTGGTTTTGAAACTGCAAAAAGCGTCAAATATATAAAGTCAGGCAAGCCCGAGGCAGCATCTTCAAGGCTTCTACATACCGGGTCGACTTGTCGCGCGACGCGACGCGACACAAAGGCACCGCTGGTCCCGCACACGCGGGGCCTTTGTACCGTGTCGCGTTGCGCGACAAGTCGCGCTGGTATGTAGAAGCCTTTATGCCACTGAGGGTAAATACAAACTCATATTGTTCTAGTTGTCTGGCATTTTTGCTGAACTGGGCCTAATTGGCGCAGCCGCGAGGCACACTTTCCTGCAAATATCTTAAATTTTTTCCACTTTTTCTTTGTTCTCTATTTTTAATTCTTTTTTTTACCTGTACTTTAATAAAATTTGTTTTCTTTTTTTAATTCTTTTTTTTCTTGTAGTTTAATAAGTTGTGTTGTGTGCATTTTAGTCTGTGCTAAATAAATGTATTTACTTTTAGTCTGTGCTAAGTAAATGTATGTTCTTTCTTACTTTCTTTTCTTTTATAAAAAGATTAGCTGCTTGAAACGCTTTAAGAAAATTTTGTGGTTTTTAAATTGTTCTCACTAATTTTACAGAAGCAATGCAAAAGTCTGTAAGGCCAGGTGCTGAGGCGTGCGTGCCTCAAGCGGGGGCGGGCTGGCTTCCATATAATATTCACTCGTTCACTGCAGCCCATCAGATAATGCGAGGTTCTCGCTCGTAGCCCGAGGCAGCGTCTTTATGCCACTGAGGGTAAACACAAACTCTTGTTATAATTGTTCTAGTTGTCTGGCATTTTTTTTGAACTGGGCCTATTTGGCGCAGCCGCGAGGCACACTTTCCTGCAAATATCTTAATTTTTTTCCACTTTTTCTTTTTTTTAAATTGTACTTTTACTTGTAGTATATTATATTGTGCCTTTAAGTCTGTGCTAAATAAATGTATTTACTTTTAGTCTGTGCTAAATAAATGTATTTTCTTAGTTTCTTACTTTCTTTTCTTTTATTAAAAGAAAAGCTCCTTGAAACGCTTTAAGTAAATTCGGTGGTTCTAAATTGTTCTCACTAATTTTACAGAAGTAATAAAAAGTCTATAAAGCCAGGTGCTGAGGCGTGCGTGCCTCAAGCGGGGGCGGGCTGGCTTCCATATAATATTCACTCGTTCACTGCAGCCCACCAGATAATGCGAGATTCTCGCTCGTAGCCTGAGGCAGCATTGTTATGCTACTGAGGGAAACTCAACCAGCAATTTTTGGGAAAAAATATTTATGTATGCAAATTGTATTGTTTGACGGAATAATGACGGGTTTTTGAGAGTTATGGGTTAGGATTTAAGTGTTAAAGGATTGCAGATTTTTTTGTATCCATCGATAATTTTGTGAATTTAAATACCAAATCAATCAGCCTATTTAAGTACACTTTTAAGAATATACAGCTGTGTGGAGCAGTCATGATAAATACGACGTCACGCTCTAGTATTTTAATATTTTTCTATAACGCAGCAGTAATTTCTCTTTTTAATTCAATAAATTAATAACCCTCACAGCAGCGAATTAAAAGAAAACATTGGAAATGTTTTGCTCTATCTGTAACTAATTTGAAAGAACAACATTTCTTTAAAGGACAAATAGACCGACTTAAAGAGTTGTAGGTCATGAGTTCGAAACCACTCAGGCGCTTTACTTTGTGTAAATTATTTCATCACCACTGCTCTCAAAACGGTGAAGGAAAACATCGTGAGGAAACCGACATGTCCTTGAACCAAGAATTCGAAGACATGTGACATCTACCAACCCGCGCTGGGCCCGCGTGGTGGATTACAGCCCACTCTCTCTCACAGAGGGGAGGCTTGTGTACCAGCAGTGGGAACATTATAGGCTGATTGATTAAAGAACAAATTATTATTGTAATGAAAGGCGTTAACCTCTCTACTTCTTGATCAGTACAAGTAGCTCGGCGCAGGCAATGTGACCACATCCTGTATATCAGATCATCATCATCATCATCATTTCAGCCGAAAGACGTCCACTGCTGGACATAGGTCTCCCCCAAAGGGGGGTGTTTGCCATAATCGCCACGCTTGGCAGGCGGGTTGGCGATCGCAGTATGGTGTTAAAATGCATAGAGAACGCTGCTGCCCATTCTCTAGTAAGTCCCTTAGTCGCCTTTTACGACACCCACGGGTAGACATAGGAAAGAATGAAGAACAGTTTCTTACCTACAATAGGGCCAACACTGTTTGATGAATTTCCAAATTTCTATCAATAGGGGAGTGCTATTCTTTACGTCCGGCACCACACAGACCGTATATCATCAGATGTGTACTCCAATATTCCTACACTGAAAAAAAAGAGTGTTTGCCTTAACAAACATCTTGTTTAGTGTGATCACGCATCTTGACTCCATACGAGCCTAACAAGATCTTGACTTCTGAAGCAAGGAGAACTTTGTTAAATTATCATGGTTCCGTCAACTAAGTAATTAGTTAGTTTAATTACGGGTACTCGTAGTTATTTAATTTAACTCAAATGTTGGTCAGTTTAAGAATGATGTACTGCTAACAAGTTGCTTGTTACCATCAACTAAAATTATTATTTGATTTAAAAAAGTGAAGAGTAAAATCAAACAAAGCATGTATGATGTAACAAAGACCGGTGATTATTCTGTACATGTCACATTGTCGATATATATAAAATGAATTTGTTCTGGCAAATATGCTATCTTGTTTAAAGTAAATAAATAAATAGTGATTCCAAACATTTTAATGCCAACTAAGAGAAAATGTATCTTAGTTAGCTCTCATTTTTTTCAGTGTATGAATTTTCAGATCAATAATATTATATTTTCGGAGTTGGCACAGTGCCTTCTTCTTGAATACACCTGTCATCATCTGCCCGCCTTTCCCCAACCATGTATGGGTCGGCTTCCAGTCTAACCAGATGCAGCTGAATACCAGTATTTTACATGGAGCGACTGCCTATCTGACCTCCACAACCAGTTACTGGGTAACACGATACCCCTTGGTAAGACTGGTTGTCAGACTTCGGGCTTCTGACGACCCGTAACGCCTGTCAAAGATCCACGAATGACAGCTGGGACCAACGGTTTAACAGGCTTTCCAAGGCACGGAGGGGTCTTGGTATGTAAAGATGGTCACCCATCCACGGAGCAACCGCGGCAAGGGTAGCTTGACCTGATCGCTCGACCCGTGTGGCTCTTATTACTTAGCCACAAGCCCCTTAAATACCTATATGTGTATCAACCGTAATTTCACTAGGTATCTATTCATTCCTCTTCTAGCCAAACCATTTTAAATATAATCCATTCATCGTTTCTTTTGACTTCCCCTACTCTTAGGTATCTATCAAGTCAGCCTATCGCAGTCCACTGCTGGGTCAGCTGCTGGTTTTTTTTATAATTTTTATTTATACATTTAATTAAAATTAATTTTTAATAACTTATCACAATATCAAGCTATTAAAAATTATTAATTTTTAATAGCTTGATATTGTTATGACGTCTTTACAGTTTGACTTTTACTATTTTTATTATTATTTTTTATTTATTTTTGACATTTAAATTTTTGCTGATTCTGACATTTAATATTTTATTTTGGCAATTGTTCATTAGTTAATTATAATTTTTAATAATTTTTAAATGTTTAAAGTTAATTAAATGTTACAATTATATGTTAATGGTGGGTATACTGTTGTTTGTGATTTGGGTGTGTGAGTGACTTGTTTCTATAAGTTTATGTTTGGCAATGGGTGTTATTTACCTGAAATAAATTAATTATTATTATTCTAGGCCTCTCCCAGGCAGCGCCACAACACCTAATCCTCCGCGTTCCGCATCCACTCTGTCCCAGCCACCTCTTTAAGGGGGATGCGCTATGATAGCCCACGAAATTCAAAATTTCTTATGTTTTTTGTGATTTACAGGTCAGTATGTTGATTAAAATATGATCCGCAACCATAACAAATATGGCTTTACAGAATTATAATCATTAGAATCAGCAATACAACTCCTTTAGTTACAAAAGGCCTCAAATGTCATGGTTTCATAAAATTGTCATTTAATAGGGTTATATATATGCAATGATCATCATGACTTTTAGATGCGTTACCTGCGCTCAATAATGACAAAGTAAATGCTAGGCAATTGCCTGACATTATTATTATTATTACGTACGCGCCACTGAACATGCAGCAGCTAGTGACGTAACTAAATATGTATGTTCATCTCTTTCTAACAACAGATATCGGTATAGGTCTTTCTTTTTCTTCACGCGCTGTACGAGTATGATTGTATGCAAGTATGTAGCCTACAATCATGGCTTATGCTGTTTTTGAGTGCACTAATGTTCATGTCTTGTATGACGCGTCTATTTATAATACGTCATTGGTTATGTGAACTTAGAGAGTTGTATTGATGATTTCTATGATTATAATTATATAAATAATTAAGTGATACGGCCGCGAATCATATTTACATCAATATACAACCGGATACTGACCTGAAAATGGCAAAAAACGTAAGAAAATTTGTATTTCGTGGTCAACGCTGACGCTTTCACCTTAAAGACGTCGGCCCATCTAGCTGGGGAGCGTCCCGCGCTACGCTTTCCGATACGCGCTTGTCCGAAAGGGATATCGTGGCCCTGGCACACAGGCATCTGAAGGAACACGGGTGGGTTTTATTCAATAAAAGTCTGCCACTCCGTCCAGAGTGGGAGAAGTTATTTGATAATTTCCCATAAAAAAAAGGTATAGCCATCCACATTCTCAAAACTTTCCTCACACATTACATGATAATCGTAGAAACTCCTACAATATTTAGATTGTTTTCACTTCATTTCAAGACTTCAACGATATTACGTCCATCTGAAATGGATTTCATATCTTAATCGTTTTCACGACTTGCATGAAACGTTGAGTTGAGTCTATATATAGCTTACCTGGTTCGACAACATTCATTGCGTTATTTACATTGTTGAGCAGACGAAGTTTTCAAACATAAGAAGCAATGGATTAGGAATTACCTTCAAAATCCTTCGGATTGTTTAGGACAGTGTATTACGCAGTAGTCTGGCTGGGCTAAGTAGCTAGGCTATATGCATGGATTAGCATACATTTGCTTGTATTACTTCGAAAATCTGCAGTTTTCTATTATTATCTAGAAATTATACAATAACATTGCATTGAATTATTTTATCTTAGTTTCCTTTCTAGCCGACGACGTTGCTAAATTGTTTCTCTCTAATTGCATATTTTGAATTTTTATACACCTTATTATAAGTAGCGGACTTTGGTGTCATTAGGTATACCATGTCGTGGCATGTTATTTTTATGGTGTACATAATAAAGAGTATTCTATTCCATTCTATCGTTAGCTGAAAGTAATAAGACCAGTCATATTCTGATTTACTTTAAAGAATATGTGGCGGCATCAACATCACCACATGCGAATTACGCGTCACACTGACGTCACGGAAAATCCTGCATCGCGCAAGCAGAGTTTACCGTGCAACTAGCATATACAACATCCCGACATTAACCGTCGGGCAGTTGCCCACCAGACACAACGCCCGTCTGGTCGGAGGATCCTCCCTTTTCTATGGAGGCTGAGTGAACTTTACACCCTGTTCCTCATGCCTCTATAAATACATGCACATACATACATAAACTCACGCCTTTTCCCATGAGGGTGGGTAGGCAGAAACTATAAAACGCCACTTGCTACGCTCCTTACATACTCCTTTTGCTTCGCCTACGTCCATACATCTGGTCATACACGCACGCCGGTTGCGAGTACTTTAAAGAACAATTAGTACTTATTATTTTTTATTTTTTTTAAACGTTGCCCCACACTAGGAATTTTTCCTGTATTGTGGGTGCGTTTACAAACATTTAAATTCACATACACAAACAGCCAGACCCGGAACAACTACTTGTAGGTCATACAAATATTTGTTCCGTGCGGGAATCGAACCCGCGACACGCAGCGCAGCAGTCAATCGCTTAACTAACTGCGCCAACCGTGCCGTCAATTGAATGATTTTATTATGGTAAGATAAACGTTCCACCCAGAATATAATATATATAACATTATTTTTAGTATAAGCGAAACCTGAATATATTTTGTTCAGAATAAGGAACTGAATCGATTTCAATAATTTTTACACCATGTTATATTTTGTCCCAAAAATGAGTGTGATGGAAAATGTTATCACCATTTAATTACTTACAATACAATCGCCGTACGGTTAGGTACCTACTGCCAAATTATTATCAATGAGCGCAAGACGACCCTGGAGGCGCGGGGGCGCCGTTAGCATGTTTTCGTACGGACAACCCGGTTACATAACAACCTTATAACTTTGTGATTTTTCATGATACTGTTTTGAAATTTTGTACATAGATTCTTTACATCAAAAAAATAGACACATGTTTCGGGTTTCGCATAAACTAAAACTAATATTGTATATGCATTCATAACCATGATACCTACTGATTTTTCGCAGAATAATGGATAGGTAACACATAAAAAGTAAAAATATTGGAGAAAGGTTTTTGCACCAAATGGTAAATGAAACACACTACTTCCTTTCACTCACGTCTGCCTCGTTGGTCTAGTAGTCGCAAGCGCTGCTGCCGAGCACGAGGATCAAGGTTCGATCCCCAAGTCGAGCAAAGTGTTATTGGGTTTTTCCAGCAGGAATTTCTCAGTAGAAGCCCGGAGTCTGGATTTGTGCCGGTTGATGGCAATAGGCTCGCCCCCTATTACATGCAGGGACCATTTTGGTTACCCATTGAAAGGGTTTTCGATAGGGTTTTTCTAAGCGGTTAAACAAAAACCCATACGATATGGGTAACCCTTATGAACGGCTTAAATTGAATTTTGGTAACCCATTGAAAGGGTTTTCGATAAAAACCCATACGGTGTGGGTAACCCTTTTGAACGGCTTAATTTAAGCCATTCAAAATTAACCACACCATAAGGGTTTTTGATTACACATACACACATACATAAACTCACGCCATCTTCCCATGGGGGTAGGCAGAAACTATAGAACGCCACTTGCTACGCTCCTTACATACTCCTTTTGATTCGCCTACGTTCATACATCTAGTCATACACGCACGCCGGTTGAGAGTACTACGCACCTGACCTTTCTGAAGAACATCACCAATTTGGTCACTATATGTCCTTCTAGGGCGTCCCCTCCCGGCGTTTCCACTCACCTCAGCTTTATAAATACCTTTTGTTAGTCGCATTTCACTCATCCGTCGATCGTTTTTGATTAACTGCTTAGAAAAACTCTATCGAAAACACTTACCATTGGGTTTCGATAGGGTTTTTCTAAAATAGTAGCTAAAATGGTCCCTGGGTAGAATAGAGATAGAATTGGTTATGCTACGCGTGCTGGGCGGATATCGAAATAACATAATATTATGATTTTTCATGTTACTGGGTTTCAAGTAGTTATAGAACCCATTGAATGGGTTATCATGTAACCCTTTCAATGGGTTTCTAGTATAAAACCCTTTCAATAGGTTACATCATGATAAAGGTAACCCATTGAATGGGTTACCCCTTCGGTGTGAGTACTATGTACAATAGAGCTACCATTTACCGGGTAATTATCTTTCATTGACTTAAATGTGCCCTGGCGGCTGAGAATATGTCATGCTCACTCAGATGTCTCGCTGATGGTGGCGTGTGTGTTGGATCATTTAGCTCCCTTCAAAATGGTTGAGCTGAATGGTGCTGATCCATGCGTCATGTTCGTGAACGGGCGCTGTCAGTTGGGACTGGTCATCTCTTAGCTGCCACGGCTTATTTTTAATTATTTTAGTTTTGAATTGTTATCTTTTTATTACGGGCGCTTTTGACGTATTGCATCGTTCTCACATGTTTAACTTCAATATGAATGATGTAACCAATATTTTGTACCAATATTTTAATTTAAAAGAGTGTCCGTGGAGTTTCTTGCCCGTTCTTCTCCATAGGAACCTACTATTTGGAATGGGCAACTAGCTTCATATTTGTAACTGACCGACTTCTTGACAATTCAAAAGTGCCTGTCAATGGTTTAATTGAAATAAATGCTTTGAGTTTGAGTTTCGAAAGGCTTAACTCTTAACCGGGGTTGTACGGTCCCTGATTACATGGGACTGAAACATAACTGGCGAAATGTGGATGTACTGTAGGTACAACTCTGCCTAACCCTTGGGCCCTTACAGGCGTGAAGTTATGTCACTTCCTTTACACACACTCACGAGAACACACACACACATTATGAGAATTGACCTATCAGTTCTCAACACATCAAAGTGCTTGTAATTGTCAACAATTAAGAGCGTTTTAAACACCTTACGGCATTTCATACAAACTGTCAAGCCCGTGTTTTTCGAAATGACTGAACCGATTTTAATTTTATTTATTTATTTAAGTCAGACAGAAAGTGATCCATATATTTTTGTTAGTATACTTAAGAATTATGTTAGTAACCAAGCTTTAAATTTTCAACACAATAATAGTATTATAACTAAAATTAAATAAACAGATGTACCATATCACATAAACAAAATCCTGAAATTCATTTAAATTGAAATTTTAAAATGTAATGATAATGATAAAATGTAAACATTAACAATATGATTAATACAATAAATTAAGAAATTCACCAATGAAACTTCATACGCATAAGCAGAATACAAAGGTCTAAAAAGTTAGTAAAGAACATTTTCGAAAAATAATGTTACAGCCAAATGAGACCGATTTTAAATTTTCCATATAAACAGAGATTTCCAGTTCTTTACTAACTTTTTAGACCTTTGTATCCTGCTTATGCGTATGAAGTTTCATTAAAATCAGTTCGGTCATTTCGAAAAACAAGGGCTTGAAAGTTTGTATGAAATGCTGTAAGGTGTAAACGCTCTTAAAGTCAGCTGATTGAAAAATAAAATGAGGTTATATAACACTAATATTGTCGGTCTTAAGGCTCGTGCAGACTGGCGCGATATCTCGGGCGCGGCAGGCAGCGCGACACTTTCCATGCAGTTTTCATAGAAAGCTGCTAATAGTGTCGCATAGTGCTGTCGCGTCGCGCCTGTCTACGGGAACCTTGAAACTACATTTATTAAAGACTAATTTCAAGCTTTATTTTCAAAAGTATATGTAAGAACGAGCGCAATTATTAACAATAATTGGATTTCTAGGAAACAATTTAAAAGATTAGGTATTTCATATTATCAGGGTTCCGCTAATGTATTTTCTTTCAGACGGTTGGATAATGATTATTCTTCCTCTTAATTCAGTCCCAGATTCAAGACCCAGCGGGGGCAAAATATTTTGGTGGTAAGGCTTGTATTTTTTGTACCGTGTGGTGCCGGACGTAAAGAATAGCACCATCCTATTTCTTCCCGTGGGTGTCGTAAAAGGCGACTAAGGGACTTACTAGAGAATGTGCAGCAGCGTTCCCTATACAATTTAACACCATACTGCGATCGCCAACCCGGCCTGCCAAGCGTGGCGATTGTGGCAAACTCCCCCGTTTAGGAGAGGCCTATGTCCAGCAGTGGACGTCTTTCGGCTAAAATTATGATGATGAGGGCTTGTTTTCTCCGCCTGGCTAGCTACCCTCATCTTATCTAAGTCTGTCGTCATAAAAGCAATGTTAACAGCATTTGTTGTATTTCAGAAGGTAGAGGTAAATAAGTAAGTTAGCCAGTTCCTCAGTGGTTGAGAATTCTGGATGAAGCTCGCTTCCACCTTCGGCCGTCTCATCACTTACCATCAGTTGAGATGAAGGCAGAAGAGCTTCTTTCAAGAGCTTCCCTATTGTGAAAAAAAAAACCAGTGTTCTATAGACCACACGACTGAAGTAAAACTTACAAATAGTAATACTAATTATACTTACTTACAACAACAGGCCTGCACTGTGTCTTAGATATACGTAACGCAACTGGCTATGAGAGAAAGAAAATGTGTGCTCGCACCTCTCTCTTGCCCCTTTTATTTTTTTTTTGGGTGGGAAATTATCAAATAACTTCTCCCGCTCTGGGCGGAGCGGGAGGGCGTGTCAGATTTTTACTGACTAAAACCCACCGTGTTCCTTCAAACGCCTGTGTGCCAGGGCCACGATATCCATTTCGAACAGGCTCGTAACCCTGGCAGGCATTGGCCCTTTCGGACCCCGTTAATTCGTGCTGACATCTCTTTGACAGTAATATATACGGGGCGTTACGAAACGTAACGCTCTCTCTTTCTATCTTCACTAACTTACCGCTGGCTCACTTCTGTAACGCCCTCGTCACTTCCGTAACCCTCTCGTCATGCATTCACCAGCTTACTCCCCAAGTCAAGCGTTGTAAAGAAGTTTTACTTCAAAAATAAATTGAAAGCTCGTACAGACTGGGGCCATATCGCGGGCGCGACAGGCAGTGACATAGAAATTGTCAAACTCAAACTCAAACTCAGCATTTATTTCAAATAAACTTATTACAGGCACTTTTGAATTGTCATGAAGTCGGTCAGTCATAGAGACGAAGCTAGTTGCCCATTCCAAAGCGTAGTAGGTTCCTATGGAGAAGAACGGGCAAGAAACTCCACGGACACTCTTTTCAATCAAAATATTGTTACATATAGTACTACTTGCGCCCCGCGGTTTCACCCGCATAAGTCTCGATATAGGGATAAAAAGTAGCCTACATGTTAATCCAGGGTGTCAGCTACCTCGATACAAAATTTTATTTTTTCGAACAATTATGCATTACTAGTGGTCGCCTACTGATCGAAATTCGACCCCCTCTACTTACAATCTATATAGTACTTACTAATTCCATGAGTACACTAATTCCATGTTCTTTTAAAATGAAATGAAATGAAATCGTTTATTCTGTAAATAGGATAATAGAATCACTTTTACACGTCATATAAAAAAATAAAAAATCTAGATGTATCCGACATTTCCTATCTGACTACCCCTGAGAAGAAATGGCGAAACAAACTCAAATACTCACTCATTCCATGCTATTAAAAAGTACTTACTTATTCCATGCTCAAGCTGTCACGTTCTATTACACACTTCCGTCCTTTTTCACGAAGTCACTAATCAAAAGTGTTTCCTCATAACCGTTATTTTCTCACAAATACAGAACCCCATACCAGTACATACTCGTATAACTTAAAAAAATATATAAGCTACCTCTTGCCCAACCTACATGGATGTTTTTTGTGAGTTCCCATCGAAGCCGCTCAAAAACCGCTGGTCATCATCTACTTTCATTTCTTTTTAAATGTGTTCGAATTTTAAATTTTAATCACAGACTAATCTTGTGTTTCTATAGACTGTTTTTTGTTTGTGTATTTGTGTTAGTAATAGTTTATGGTATAGACTCCTGTGTCTAATAAGTTTGCTGAAATTGTCTATGATGAGAACTGTGTGTTTCGGTAGCGCTGATGAAAAACTCATTTAGTTTTTTGTGGGTACTTACACGGTAGCTTTGTATTGGTGCTGATTGTTTTGTTAAATTCATAGATAGTAGTCATGGATACCAAGAATTTTATATAACGGTGCAGGATAGCCTTCACCAGAACTGGTCATCGTATTAGTGGTTCAGCAGCTTCAATATCATCAGGATTTTGCCAGAATACAGTAGTTCGTCGTGTACGTGGTACAGCGGCTCCCCGGACATGATCTTCTATATCAGAAGACAGCCACCACGCAACCATTGATGCGACGCTCTGCTAGAGTGACTGTCAGCAGCCAGTGTCACTCTTATCCGACCTTTTCGGTGATTCCAGTAACTTCGTAACAAAACTAGACGGCGCGTCTTGCTGCGCCGTCTTAAAGATGTTTGTGAATATTAAGATATAATATTGTATCGTATCGCCATTTAGCCTACTGAGGCCTCTGATGTTATACAAAAAATTATTACAATTTGAATACGAAAACGTAAGTGTAACTACATTTTCATTGTGACTACGCAAGCAGATAAAAGTCCTAGCGGGTCATAACTAATTGGGTTCATTATATCCCATAACTAAATCTAATGACGAAATAAATAAAATTGAAGTGTCTGTGTCAAAATAACAGCATTTTACTAAATAATATTTACATAATATATACGCTTACAAAATTAAAATAATAATATGTACATTTATGTAAAAAAAGGAAGGAGGGGGACAGAATCATAGGGCATCAAAAAATTCGTCCGCATCGCTGTCAACAGGAAAAGTGCCCAAAATGCTGGCAGCATTGCAACGTTGTATGGCAATGCAAATTCTTTGGCCGAAAAATAGACCAGCCCTCTGGTCACGTGAAGAGTCGAACAACCGCTTGGCTATTATCTTGAAAAACCAAGTGGCGCTCGGACCCCATGGCCCTAGTGTTTCAACCCCAAACGGCTCGAACATATAACCCCCAATAAGATTGGAATATTTTCGCCGTTTGAGGTTTTCTGCACCTGCAGTTGCCACCCCAGCACAGCTTGGCGTGCTAGGAAGATGGGATGGCGGAAGGGTGTCGACACATGTTGCATCCCACACCAAAGGCCGACCTAACTTCCAAGGCATTATGGTCAATTCCTTTACTAAATTCATTTGAACGTATACACGGTACTTACGTATAACTATAAATATTTTTTTAACATTTTTGTCCGTCTGTCTGTTTGGTCCAGCTTATCTCTGGAACGGCTGGACCGATTTTGACGGGACTTTCGCTGACAGATAGCTGATATCATAAGGAGTAACGTTTAGTACTTTTATTTTATGAAAACGCGGGCGAAGCGACAAGCAGCAGCTAGTCATAAAATAAAATAAAAGAGCAGGGGAGCGATATAATATGTGAGAGGTAAATTTCCTTCATAAAGAAACCTGAATCCGTAGTCCTTTCATTTTAGCACTAGACAAAAAAAGCCCCAAACAGATTTCAAACTTAAGTATAACACACTTCTTTGCGTCGTCGGGGGATAAAATACCGCTGTCACTCATCATCATCATCATCATTTCAGCCGAAAGACCGCCCACTGCTGGACATAGGCCTCCTCCAAAAAGGAGGGGGGGATTTGCCATAATCGCCACGCTTGGCAGGCGGGTTGGCGCAGCCGTGAGGCACTCAATACTATTTTAAGCATTTTTTTGTTTTTGTGTGAATATTGTGTGCCTGGGTCAAATAAATTTATTTTCTTTCTTTCAGTATGGTTTCCAAAAAGAAAGAAAGAATGAAGTTTATTTGGATACAGTCCGTGAAACACAAAATCCAAACAACAAAAAAACATTGAAAATAATGTTTTAACAACAATAATGTGTGCCTCACGGCTGCGCCAAAAAGGTTTACACTGTCACTACTACTTTGGTATATACAACTTACCATACCTATTAATTAGCCAATTTATATGGACCTACATGTGCTAAATTGTCCTGTCCAGTATCCCATATGTTTCACCCACATATTGCTAGGCAGGCAGCGCCGCCCCACATAATTATAGCACAGTGCTGCTGACGCCCCCACGCCTTCCAAAGCAACACGCTTCAATGATAGATATCTTTCTACGATTATAGGTTTCGCTTGTTAATGAAATCAAGAGTTAAACTTTGTAATAATTCGTGCCTGAAAATTTCCTGATTTTTTGTGCATTAGAAGCGTCTCCCCATGGTTTCTCCTAGATTCGGTAACGTCGGCTTTATTAGCCTTTAAATTTACTGTTATTTGTTAAATACTTACAGGAAAATTTCTTGTCAAGCAAATTGACAGCCTACATCAATTTTATTTGCCTTGTTATAGCCATTTCAAAAATCAAAATCAAAATATTTTGATTCACATAAACCTACATGGGCACTTATGAAACGCCAGAAGCTAGGTGCACGGTTCCAATTGGTCGTATCCTATGGAGAAGAGCCGGCAAGAAACTCCACGGTTACTTTTTTTTAAATAATTGGCTTTTACAATGTTTTAAAACCACAGCGTTAATAGGTATGACAGGACAGTGTAGGCCCGTCAAAAGAACCAGGTACTTTACAAAATAGAAAATGGTTTACAAATCTACATTCTATTAATCCTACAACGTTCTCACATTAACAAAACATAAAAAAACGATTTAAAATATTATTAAAATAATAAAAGTTAGAACCTTGTTGAAATTATTATTTCATTCATATATTTATAGGCTGAAATTGTAATGGTTGTTTTCCCGCGGCAGATCAATTTGCCCTCAGTAGTACTATCGATTCATAGAGTTGAAACTTACAAAATAAAAAATTTTATTGTTTTCAAATAATTACAAAATATGCATCAACTCGAAAGCGTGGGAAACAATAGTAGTACACATAACGTAGGTAGGTATTACTCGAAGTCTCGAACCACACAAACGTGCCGCCGCGCTGCCACGCCGCCGCACCGCCCTGCCCCGCGCACTGTCGGCCGTTCGCGCTGTATCACTATTGGTTCTAGGTCGCTTTGGAGTTTTGTTTTACATAATTGTAAATCTGCCACTTTTTTTTTATAAATCGATTGTCCTACCAAAATAAAATCATTTCGCTGCGGGAAAACAACCAATATAATTTCAGCGTGTTTAACGGGCTTATGGCTAAGTAGTAGCAGCGGGTCGACCGATCAGGTTAAGCTACGCTTGTCGCGGTTGGTCCGTGGATGGGTGACCATCTTTACATACGAAGACCCCTCGGTGCCTCGGAAAACAAGCCGTAGGTCCTGGCTGTTATTTGTAGATCTTTGACAGTTGTTACGCGTCGTCAGAAGCCCGAAAGTCTGACAACCAGTCTTACCAAGAGGTATCGTGTTACCCAGTGACTGGGTTGTGGAGGTCAGATAGGCAGCCGCTCCATGTAAAATACTGCTATTCGGCTCCATCCGGTTAGACTGGAAGCCGACCCCAATATAGTTGGGACAAGGCTAGGCAGATGATGATGAGTTATTTCATATAACTATCAAAGTATGACAGTTGTCACTTGAATTTACGAACAATTTCTCCCATATTACAAAACAAGGTTTATCTTCAGACCCAGATTTAAAACATGGAGCCAATATTGAATTTCGAACTTTATTCCGACTATGGTAAAGTTCGTAAACACAAAACTGACAACTTAGTACCAAACTAAGTTTTCAGTTTTGTATAAAGAACGGTATTTCAATCACAGTTACGTTCTTATTACAAAAACTGGCTGCATGGTTTAAGCCATGTCAAAATATAAATCTTGTTTTGTAATAAGGCGGTTTAAGTTTGCTCCGTGTGGTGCCGGACGTAAAGAATAGGACCATCCTATTTCTTCCCATGGGTGTCGTAAAAGGCGACTAAGGGAATTACTAGAGAATGGGCAGCAGCCAATGATATTATATTAAACAGATATGTTGTGAGCGCGCAATTGTGAAGACTCGAAAACGTCCTAATTGGGACGTATTTTACTTGCAGTGAAATGTCATCTAGTTTTTTTTTTTAAATATGATTGACGTATAAAAGTGTTTGTACAAACCTATTTACAGAAAATAAATCATTTATCATTTATCATTATTTAATGTAAAATGTATGAAAAGTGAGGGTGTGCTGCCGCTGCTGCGTGGCGTTCGGTTGTTTTGTGAGTGTTTAGCAGCATACTCTATGCATTTTAACACCATAAAGCGATGCGCCTGCCAAGCATGGTGATTATGGCAATACTCCCCCCCCCCCCATTGGGGAGGCCTATGTCCAGCAGTGGACATCTTTCGGCTGAAATAATAAAGTTTGAAGTCAATTTGCTGAACAATTGATTTCCCTGACTTTAAATCACCCCATTTTGCTAGAGGTTCGTACTAAAGATTACAAGCTTTGGCTGAACTGTAAGGGCAATAACTTTGGTTAAGCAATCCAAGACTAATCAACGTAATTAAATACATGCGTCATACAGCATCTTTTTATCAAAGATTTCATTAATAGGTAGGAAAAAGACACCCAGTCAATACTCAATATCTTTATTGCTTCACCATAATGGTAAATGGTGGCTTAGGTGGTAACTATATAATTTAGATCATTATGGACCCTGTAGGGCACAGCAAAAGGGTACGAGAGAGGAAGCCCTGTTTTAGGAGAACATTAATATGTTCCTGTTGTGTAAAATGTTTTAATTTAGGTACATAATTATAATCATAGTTAGGAGATCGCGAAATAGATACTTACTAACATTTCGCATTATTTTATAATATATATTATTTTATCTGCAAACGTACTTTAATATTTTAGATTGTTTTTATATACCTGTACTTATGTATTATGATTCTGCTTATTCATTTAAATAAATTGTTTTTCTTTGAATAATTATTATTGCTATATTATTTATTTTAAACATATATTCTATACATTGTGAGATTATCATTAATTATTGTTATCAATTTCTATTATTATCTTATTTATTATTATATTAGCAATGTCCTTAACGTAACGTCAGAAGTGATACTGTTCCTGTGTTACTGCGAACCTCAGCGATGGCCTACGAATGAAATCTTCATTCTGTAGGTTTAATGCAATTAGATGAAAGAAAATTTAAAACACATATTATTAAAAGTACACTTTGTAAACAAGCATATTATAAATTAGAGGATTATCAAAGATGAGAATGCTTGGAAACATGCTGGTCCAGCTCCATAGGATAATCTAGATTCTAGACAAAATCGAACTGGTTGCTATTTTAACTGTATAATTTATTATTTTTAATGACATTGATTTTACACTCTGTGATTACCTTAACTCACACACTGACTCAAACTTTAAAATTTTTAGGAAAACAGATTCTTTTGCAATATTTGCAAATAGTGAGCACCATGTATCTAAATTTATCTATCATTCCTGCATTTTTAATTCTTTTTACCTATTATGGTATAGTAATTATATTCTAGGAGCATCGTCTTCCCATAATTTATGTACCTACTTAAACAAATTAATGGAAAACATCTTAAGGCTTCAACATACTGGCGCGACTTGTCGCCCGACACCGGCAGAACAATTTCTATGAAAAATTCAAAGAAATTGTGATAAGTCGCGCCAGTATGTAGAAGCCTTTAAAAGAGTAACGGTGAAGTTTCTTGCCTATTCTTCTCCATACGAAACTACCTTTTAGAAGGGGCGACTAGAATCAATATTTTTTTTTTGTAAATTTTGACGTCAAAAAGTGCCTCTAAGTAAGTGTTAAAATTTGACTTTGACTTTGTATTTTTACCATTTTGATCAATACATAGATAAGTATACCAACATAACATACCTACCCATATAGCGAGGGGAGAGGGGGCACCCATTTATATAAACCTAAGGTACCATTTTGACAGTCCAAACCCACAGGTTCTCTAATAGATAGCTACCACTTCCTTCCCAATATATCATGAAGTGAGAAACTGAGGCAGCCGGTCTGCTTCGAGTCGGCAGGAAGAGCCCGCCCCTCCTAATTATAGCCTGTAGCCTGCCATACGCCCACCAGAACCAAGCTGGTGCAACCGTGGGACCGGTCAGCTAAATATATGGTGGTGCCTCGATGTGGCCAATGATTTATTGTAGATAGACTTTTTGATAGTGATGTTTAGGAAGCTTGGTTTACTTCGATGAGCTATGCGAAGGTGTAGTACACCGATTTGCGGTATCTTTTATAGACTAGCTATGTCCCGCGGTCATACCCGCATAAGTCCCGATCCCGTTTGAATATCGAGATAAAAACTATCCTTTATCCTAATCGAGTTCATATTCTATCTATGTGCCAAATTTCATCCAAATCCATTCAGCCGTTTTAGCATGAAGCGTAACAAACAAATTCACTTTCGCATTATAATATTGGGATAGGATTAGAACTTATGATACAAGGACTCTCTGTATAAAAATAACTGTTATCATTTATGTGTGGACTTATCGATATCAAAATACCAAATAATTTTAAAGAGTGTATTCTTTATAAAGTTAAAATTATGGCTACTGGAAAAACGACTTTATTTACCGTAGATTTGTAGTTCTTTGTCTATTTTTTAAGTACCTGGTATTTGTTGACAGGCATAAACTGTCCTCCCCCACACACTGTAATTTGAAAACATTGTAAAAGCCCATTATTTTTAAGAGAGTAACCGTGGAGTTTCGTGCCGGCTCTTCTCCATAGGAAACGACCAATTGGAACCGTGCATCTAGCTTCTGACGTTTCTTAAGAGCCAACTAGTCGCGGGCTCGAACTCACTGGCGGGCGCGGCCAAAAAGCACGCTGTCACACTTGACATCGTGTCCGACAGAGATAGCACCAGTGATGAGCAGTTAGAAGCTAGTCTACACGCATAACGTCTAGTCGCACGCACACAAACACAGTGCACGATCATTCATACTAAACCGCGTGCGTAAAAAAATACGAAAACTCCTTTGGAAGGTGGGGTTTTATGAAAAAACTGCAGCATAAATCAATTACGAATAAAGTTTATTATAATCTTCGACAATTGAGCTTTGTCGGAACGAGCTTTGTTTTCGACATTTTATACTTCTTTTATTACTTATTTACGCCCAAAGTTGCGTTAAAATTAGCAGGAAAAACGAATCTTTGTTGGCTCATAACTTTTGAATGCCTTTTTTTTTACTATTCTGCTTTTGTACGGACAAAATTAATAATAAGACAAAACGATATCATGTTTTACTTTAGATGTACAATGTGTAATAGTGGAGTAAAACCCCCCCGAAACTTGTATGGAAAAAGTATCGACTAGTTGCGCCTTAAGTGCCCATGTTGGTTTATGTGAAATAAAATAAATGATTTGATTTGACAGCTAGGTTGCAAAGTATTTTTTGAGAGTGAGTGAAACTAGACAGAGGAAAGAGGTTATTATTTCAGAATTTGGGCAATTTTCCACCACACTTTCAACTTTTCTACTAAGGTACGTTGACCTAAAACGTATATTGTTAGGGGCGACCTAATCCCATTTAATATATTTAAAAGCGTTATACAAAATATCTAGGTAAAAAGTTCAAATCATCAAAATGTCAAACGTTTAATGCATCGTGAAATTTATAATCTGTGAAATTAGTTCCATTTTAAAACCTAAAGACCTAGCTATCAAAATAGGCATCCTGCGTTACTTACAATTTTCGTGGGTATCAAAAAGTATTCAACTTTGCTCCAGTTTTTACAAAGAGTGACAATGTGCCTTTCTCTATTCAAAATGATACAAAACTAATTTCAAAAATTCTATTTGAAAATTCATAATCATTAATGTATTATTTTATTGAGAATAAATTAGGACACCGCCTCTAATTTCCAAGCATTATTTTTATATAATTACTTCGCGAAATTCAATTTTTCTTAGGGTTTTTGATATTTGGAGGTCAGTGTCAGTCATCTTAATCAAAATATGATTCGCGACTTATAACAGATAATGTAATAACAGAATTATAATCATTAGAATCATTCATACATCTCTCTTTGTTCCATTGGATGACTTTTTCATGCAATCATGACATTGGGGAACAAATCTAACTCAGAGAGATGAATTAATTATTCTAATGATTATAATTCTGTAAATACATATCTGTTATAGTCTCGAATCATATTTTGATCAAGATACAACCTGACACAGACCTGCAAATTGCATAAAACGTAAGAAAGTTTGAAATTCGCGTGCAACAGCTGCGGATTCACCATACATATTTTTTTACAGTATTTACACATAACGTAACATAAAATCACGCCCGTAATCCACAAAGGACTAGACAGAAGTGTACCTATAGTGTACACCCACATTTTGCCAGTAATTATGTATGTTTTCATCCCATCTATTTGAAAAGAGCCGAAGGGTTCCTCGGTAAATGCGAGCAACATGGATCATGCCGGCGCACTCAATAACAGTGACAAAATGACTTTAAAATTTGGAACTCTATTTAATTTAAAAGTTTGAACGCAATTCGCTTCGATAAAGTCCTGGCCGGTAATAAAAAAAGCGCGCCTGCCGACGCGGCAATGGTTAACCCCTGGGTTAACCAAATAAAAAAACGGAACTTCTTCTATAGTCTGAAGTTATTACGAATACCTAAGTGATAAATAAGTCAACGACATTTTCTGTTCCCAAAAAAACAGTTACGTACAATAAACTTCCAAAATTGCGAAAACGTATCTAATATTAATATAAATTTTCTTCACTACTAAAAGCATCTCTTATTTACTTTGAATCCTTCGCTACGCTTAGGATTCTACTCTAGAATCCTTCGCTTCGCTCTGGATTCAAACAATCGCTCTCGCCTTCAATACATTATTTTGGTCCCTTAAGACACAATCTACTATTAAGTTTCATGTAATAGGGGTTATTTCCAAATATTGTAGTCACAGCTTTATTGACAACACCTTTACGCATAAAGTTTCACTAATTTCGAAACCTAAACCTGGAAATGAACCTGAACCCAGGGACTGACCATCATCAAGTTTTCGCAGTCATTAAAGACCGATAAACACAAATCCTTCCCGTACATTCCTAGCAGACACCAGTCTATTGTGTTATTTGCCACGCTGGAAGGTAGTTTTTAATTGCGACCATTAAATCCAGACGTACAACTAAAGGCCGGTTACACGATCCCCTATAAGCCAAGCCCGCTGCGCCATGTTTTCGTGTATGAAAACACCTAACATCGTTAACTAACCGATTTGGCGAATTGGCTCCCCAAGATAGGTTAGGTAACAATGTTAGATGTTTTTATACATTGATGTATTAAATAGGAAGACATGGTACGCGCTCCTCGACGTGGTCCGCATAAATTAGGGGAAAAGGACACAATTCAGGAATACCCGACTCGTAGTTTGTTTCTGTGTTCTTACGGGTACGTAACAGGGACAAATAGTGCTATCTCGTTCCCGCTATAGCCCGCGTATGTCTCTCTATTTCGGTTGTCGAGCACATGACGCACGACATCGGGAAATGTAGTTGTGTGGGTGTGTTTACATGTGTGTTTCTAGTCCATTTAATATTACCGTGGTGTTAGAGAGTGGCATATCTTCTGTTATTTTGCATCAATGTTTTTATAGCACGAAAACATGGCGCGGCGGACCCGGCTTTATGAGACACTTTCAAGTCACACACACAAGTCACGCGAAAAACTGTACCTACCTACATACTGAAAACAGTGAGCTCACACATTATTAAACTATTTCTAAGTGGACAGGATATTAACTCAGATTTGTTAAAAGTTGTAATGGCAATCATGTCATTTGGTTTAATTTTTATTATTTTAATATTTATTTTATTTCATAAACTTCAAAAGTTTGCAGTGAGTTGATAGCTGTTTGACCGTACTTTCTTAATGAATTCTGAGAAGGATACTATTTTCCTATTACGTTTTATTGCTTTGACTAACACGCAGAGAAAGATTTGACGCCAGTTGCAGTTAATAAAATCTATGAAGTTTCTATATCGCGAAACATAGGCATAACTTTTGTACTGGAAACCTGTCGGTCTATTCTGTAAAAATTGAACCGTGGAAACCAAATAGATTTAAGATAAGTACTATATAGCTCTCTATACAATATGTAACAAAAACCCTGTTGTTCCTTCTACCTACGTTTTAAGAATCGGTATACATACGTAATAAAGCAAGTCATTTATAAAAACTGTTCAACAAAAATAAATATTTATAAATATTTATACATTGCAAATATTTATTTTATAAATATTTGCAATGTTTAACTGATTTCTAACCTCTTTCATTCTTTGATTTTCACTTCTCGGCTAGCCAATACTTAATTTTTTTAAATTATAATTCCACCAATGTTGTGCTTGTAGGTTAATGTATACGTCCCTAAAAGGAATAACAGGGTTTTTGTTACATACTGTATAGTATATATCTTAAATCTATAATAGCCTCTGCTATTAGAAGTAATAAAGAAAAAATTTAATCCACGTCTCTGCGATAATGAACCGTGGTTAAGTCGTCTAGACAGTCCTTTTATCACTACGAGATTTGCAATACCATATTGCACAATTAGGCATTATACTTTGAAAATCATTTTCTTTTGGTGGACATGAATGCGAATTGTGACTTGACATGAAGGCACTAGACTGAGCGACTTTTGCCCATTAGGACAAAATCAGATTACGATTTTGTTCGCTATGTCCCGTCTATTCTTAAGGCGACGATAACTGACTTTTAATGATTTTATACTGAAGATCACGTCTAAACGAGTAGTGTTAATGATTTGAAAAAAATATATGTTAAATAAGAGCATTTTCTCAATAACTTAATATGTGAATATTTTAGATTATGTTTATATTACATAGTGAAATTAATTTTTAAAGTTATGTCTAACGCGGATAAAAAACTGAGAATGGCGCAAAATCTACCAAGCGTATTTTTCTGAAACTAAAAGATAATTTAATTATTGATCTTTTAGTATATGCGTTTTATTAAAATACCTTTTGTTTTGTGTATAATAAATTAATAATGCGTCAAATTGGGGACAGCGCTCCTTGATGGGCGAGTTCTATTACTGGCTGAACGTACGACGCGTTGCGTGAGCTCAGTACAGAACACGCAAGCTAACCACTCAAGGTCACTGGCATATATCTGCGTCTTAAGTAAATAATTTTAATGTCTTTGGTGGAAACTTAAGTAAAGTGGGCTGTCTATTGACAGCTTCTTAAATAAAAAAAATAGCATCTGGTTGAGTGATGATTTTTGTTGGTAAGTATAGTGGCGTGTGCTAGCTAACATGCTATATAGCAAATAATTTTGTGTTGCGTAATGTAAATTATTTCATCAAATAACTGGAGAAACAGCTGAGATGCTGGGGAGTTTGTTGCGCCACTTCTTCTTCCCAGCTAAAGCACTAGGAAGTGGTGAAGGGCGGGCATTTTTGGGGGACTGACAGTAATTCTGACGTGCTTATTCTCAGCATTTCCGTTTGGTGCCGGACGTAAAGAATAGCACCATCCCATTTCTTCCCGTGGGTGTCGTAAAAGGCGACTAAGGGACTTACTAGAGAATGGACAGCTGCGTTCTCTATGCATGTTTAAAACCATACTGTGATCGCCAACCCGCCTGCCAAGCGTGGCGATTATGGCAAATCCCCCCCTTTTTGGGGGAGGCTATGTCTAGCAGTGGACGTCTTTCGGCTGAATGATGACGATTCTCAGCCTTGTTTGAATGAATGACTTTTGATTTTGATGACCGGACTTAACTCGACATGCGATGCACACGTGGTAGGGATACCTAATTTCGCTTTCCAAATTATCGTGCCAGCTTTCATAAAAATAAGTTAGACCCACAAAACACACCAACATTACCTACAAATAACTTTTGCATAATATTTTACCAAAGTTAAAATGCTCAAGAGCTTCGTGTACAACCAGCCTTAAACTTAGCACTAAAGCCATTGTTTTTGCGCTAAGAATAATAACATAAATCATATCTACGTGCCTCACGTCCCGCCATCTTGAATTACCGACTAAAATTGAATATTTTTACGCCATTTTCACCGTATAATTATAATAAACTCCCATATTACTATCCTTGCTTGATTTCTGCGGAGATTAAGATAGTTCATAGAGAGATTTTATATTAAAGATAGCTTCGGTTGGTAAAATAAGTCTCGAGGAAAACGTTAGAGGCGGAGTTATTCAAAATGAATAACTTACTTAAAAATAAAAACGTATTTTTAAGAATTAATGCTTTATCTAAAAGTCTTTTGCAACGCTATTGGATCTCGAAATTAGTATATCTATACTCCATTTGAAATAAGATTAGACATTTAAATAAACTTGTTTACAGTCCGTTCAACCGATTTTGACTTCTATTCCGCAGGCATAAGGATGGCATTAAAAGCAAAAACGTGGTTACAATACCAACTGTTTATTACAGCTGTCATTGGTCATGCCACCAACGAAATAGAATTCAAAATCGATTGAACGGACTGTAAAAGAGTTTTATTTAAATGTCTAATCTTATTTCAAACGGAGTATAGCATAACTTTTTAGAACCAAAACAAAATCTTTAGAACAAAAACTTGGTATTAAAGTTACGTCGCGATGGTCAATCGCGACGTAATTAGTGAAGTAACCATATACGACACAGTACTCGATACTCACGATAAATCGATTCAAGTTATATGTCAAAACGGGCCTATTATTTTTTGACAAGTATAATTGAAACAACATTGTTACGATTTTTTTTTTACTGAAAATCTGAGCAACCGCTCTCATTCTGTCACAAAACTACATTGCTTTAAACTCCCAAGACTAACAGAGTAGAACATTACAGTTTTTCCTCCCATCAAATCAACGGAAAGATGAAGAAACCTTTGCTACTGTAGCGGCATCAACATCGCCACATGCGAACTACGCGTCACACTGACGTCACGCAAAATCCTGCATCGCGCAAGCAGAGTTTACCGCGCAACTAGCATTTAGACAACATCCCGACGTCAATCGTTGGGCGGTTGCCCACCAGATACAACACCCGTCCGGTCGGAGGATCCTCTCTTTTCTATAAAGGATGAGTGAACTTTACACCCTGTACCTCATATCTAAACTACCAAGTGGCTAAACAAAACAATAAATCAATCTGCCCGCCTTTTCCCAACCATGTTGGGGTCGGCTTCCAGTCTAACCAGATGCAGCTCAATACCAGCATTTTACATGGAGCTACTGCCTACCTGACCTCCACAACCCAGCAGTAACTGGGTAATACGATCAGGGACCGTACAACCCCGATTACGAGTTAAGCCTTTCTAAGGGGTAACCCATTCAATGGGTTACCTTTATCATGATATAATCTATTGAAAGGTTTTTCTACTAGAAACCCATTAAAAGGGTTACATTGATGGGTTCAATACCTACTTGAAACCCAGTAACATGAAAAAATCATAATATTATGATCCAGTAACATGAAAAAATCATAATATTATGTTCGATATCCGCCCAGCACGCATAGCTTGACCAATTCTATCTCTATTCTACCAAGGGACCATTTTGGTTACCATTTTAGAAAAACCCATACGGTGTGGGTAGTTTTGAATGGCTTAAGTTAAGCCGTTCAAAAGGGTTACCCACACCGTATGGGTTTTTATCGAAAACCCTTTCAATGGATTACCAAAATTGAATTTAAGCCGTTCATAAGGGTTGCCCATATCGTAAGGGTTTTTGATTAACCGCTTAGAAAAACCCTATCGAAAACCCTTTCAATGGGTTACCAAAATGGTACCTAAATACGATACAGACTTCGGGCTTCCGTAACGACTGTCAAAGATCTACAAATGACAGCCGGGACTAACGGCTTAACGTGCTTTCCGAGGCACGGAGGAGTCTCGATATGTAAAGATGGTCACCCATCCACGGACCAACCGCGGCAAGCGTAGCTGAACTTGATGGATCGACGAGCTCCTCACCAAGTGGCTGACAAATTCCGATAAGAATATTTACGTTTACTACCCAGTTGTTTGGCAATCCTATTAGCAACATAATAAAAGCCAATTCGACTTCTTGGCGGGAAAGTGAAGCGTCATGTTCAGCAGTTTGTTTAATTTTCCAATATTTGTGTTTAGCCGAGTATTAATGTGTAATAATGGTGGATTATTAACCATTAAGTGTTTGTGAACGTGCATTAGTGTAGGCAAATGAAACAAAACAGTGCAACTTCGCTTCAAGTTCTCTCAAGAAGTCCGCGTGAGGTCTCAGTAAAGTGCCACATCTTTACTGAAACTCAAGGGGAGTGGGCGGGGATATCATCATCATGCATTTATAATTAATGTCATCAATACTATACCTACAAGAACTAAAACGTGACATTGGCTAAATGCACAAACCGTGCGAAGCCAGAAGGAAAAAAAAAAAAAAAAAAAGCCAATTCTACAGCCACATCACGACCTCATCTAACATAGAGACATACCACATAAAGTAGCTCCACATTGCCTCGACATCGGCGAGTGTAGCCCGCGCCTGCGCTTGGGCAAGAAGCCGCGGTACCCCGTAATTAAGGCCGGCGCGCCTGCCGCCCATGTACGCACGGCCTTACTTTTTTTTTTTTGTTTCTTTTCCAACATTACACACCGCTTCACGTTTTATGAACGTGTAGGTATTTTGTTTTTAAATAATTATTGTTTTGTTTAGGTAAGGTTGTTGGGGGGTTGTTGTGTTGTTGGAAGTTATTTAACAAATCCCAATGACTGCCAACTAGGTCTTCATGAATATCGTTATTAACGTTTATCAGCCAAGGAAAAGAGGCTTTAATAAAAACAATAAAAAAAAACAAACATTTTTTGGTGAAATCAAAATTATTTTCATAAGTTGTTCTGTGCGGTACTGAAACTGCGAGGCTATAAGCGTCATACTAGCTTAAATAATGTTCTTTTGAAAAATAAATAAACGATCATAAAATTATTTTCATAAGTTGTTCTGTTCGGTACTAAAACTGCGAGGCCGTAAACGTCATACTAGCTTAAATAAATAATTGTCTTTTGAAAAATAAATAAACGTTCATAAAATTATTTTCATAAGTTGTTCTGTTCGGTTCTAAATTGCGAGGCCGTAAACGTCAAACTAGCTTAAATATTTTTTTTTTGAAAAATAAATATATGTTCATAAAATTTTTTTCATAGGTTGTTCTATTCGGTACTGAAACTGCGAGGCCGTAAACGTCATACTAGCTTAAATATTTAATTTCCTTTTGAAAAATAAATAAATTTTCATAATTTTACTTTACTTTTATTTTACGTTATAGGTACATGCCAGATCATCATTTATATTTGCATCACCAATTTCCACAACAATGTGTAAGCATTTAAAAAAACAAGTACTACAAAACAGGAGCCTAGGGATGGGAACCGGCCGACTCACTCGAAACCCTTCACACGACCTATACGTAATTAAAACAATAAAAAAACTTCATGAATGGGTATACCGATATAGGCTTATGTTTATTAAAATCTTGCCCGGGATCGCTTCCCGTCCAAACATGATTTATGTGAAGTAGAAGCGGGTCGAGCCGCCTCCATTCATTTGTTTTTTAACATCGACTAACGCGTTGTTTTATTCCATTTCAGATAGGCTTGATTAGTTTTAGCTCCGATTAATCGACTAAGGTCTCTCTGGTTCTTTATTTATTTTTTTAAAGTTCGTGAGATTAGTCTGTGTTGGGCGCGCCTTATGATTTGTGACAGCGTGTTATTGTTTTTTTACTAAGTTTCGTTTGTTAAGTGTAATTCGGAATTACAATAAGTTTTTGGAGACGAGAGAGACGAGAGGAGAGATTGTGCAGTAAGGTTTTTTCATTGATAAAAGGTTGTACTTAGAAATCGGGCGTTACCTCTTTCTCGTAACGCTATTTCATTCTTTAACTAATATTTTTGTTTTGCTATTATTTTTAGAACTGATTGGCAATTATACATACATAAACTTACATCTTCATTCCATAGGGTAAGCAGAAACTACAGAACGTAGTCTCCCGAGTGCTCTAGAGAAAATCAAACTGTTTCCTAATTTTATTTTTATGACATTGATTTTACATTCTGTGATTACTTTAATCCACACAATAACTTATACTTTTTAAAATTTTAGGAAAATCTTCTACTTCTACAATGTTTGTAAATGTAGACACCATGTACTGGCTATAAGCTGATCTAGCATTGTATAGGATTTCCGTACAATGAGAGGTCAGCTCTTACTGTAAATGTATAGCCTGATGTGTAGCCGTGTGTACCTATCTATCACATAATTAATTTACCTGCCATTGCATTTAATTTTTTTTTTTTAAGTGAAAACTTCTTTAGGCGCGTTGAGCACTTTTTTTTTTTTTGTTTCCTTCTGGCTTCGCACGGTTTGTTCATTTAGCCAATGTCACGTTTTAGTTCTTGTATAGTATTGATGAAATGAATTATAAATGCATGATGATGATATCCCCGTCCACTCCTCTTGAGTTTCAGTTAAGATGTGGCACTTTACTGAGACCTCACGCGGACTTCTTGAGAGAACTTGAAGCGAAGTTGCACTGTTTTGTTTCATTTGCCTACACTAATGCACGTTTACAAACACTTAATGGTTAATAATCCACCATTATTACATATTAATATTCGGCTAAACACAAATTTTGGAAAATTAAACAAACTGCTGAATATGACGCTTCACTTTCCCGCCAAGAAGTCCGTTGAGCACTTTTTGGGTGAACAAAAATCATGGAACTCGCATCATCGTCACCGAACGCTTTCGTCACAAAACTAGTAGGCCAACCACTAATCTAAATACGAACATGTATGTACAGTCGCCAGCACAGCAATATACCAGAAACTGTCAAATGTTCTCATTCGATTTTGAACTTAACCTTCAACATTTTAAAGTTTAAAATCATTTGGAGGAATTTGACAGTTTGGTATACCCTGATGTGCTGGCGACTATACCTACATAGTTTCATTATCAAGCTATTTCGATCAAACCGCAAACTTATAGGCAAGTAGACATTGTAGATTAGTTGTCAACAGCACGCAGTACATATCTCAATCTCGTTAATGTGTCGAAACAATACAGTAATTAGCCAACTCAATTACCAGATGGATATGGCAGTTAGGTATGGTTTACCACAATACCTACTGATAACATTGCGAATAAGACCGCCTTACTCGCAGCTTATCATGGTTATGTCGCCTCGGCTCTGCGGTATGGCCTCATATTCTGGGGAAATGCCCCTATGATTCAAGAAGTACTCATAGCACAGAAAAAATGTATCCGAGCGTTTGTTAAAATAAAACAAAAGGAAACATGCAAGCCACATTTCCTTGAGCTAAAAATATATTAACTTTACCGTCACTCTATATTTATGAAGCCTGTATGTTTCTAAAACACAACTTGAATTTATATAGATTTGTAGAAAGTAAACGGCGCTCAAAAAAGTTGCAGGTGTTAGCAACTGAAACAAAATTTCATAGCAACAGCTTTTATGCAATGGCTCAAAAACTTTATAATATTGTTACCAGGACAAGTTGTATCAAGTGTTAACGTTAACGAATTTAAAAGAAATCTTTTCAATGTGTTAAATAACAAGGTGTATTATTCTGTTGACGAATATTTAAATGACAAATTTTAATTATAATACCTGATAGCTAAATCCAATCTGTTCATATGCTATGTGACATTATATTCTAAATAATTTTGTTAATTTTAATTATTTTTATATTAATGAATTGGTGATTATTTTGTATTTCTTTATTCTTTTTACTTTATTTAATTTGACATTTTAGTGATTGTACTTACCGACTTTTAATTTTCTAAAATATATTTTATATTAAATAAAAAAACATTTTGTATGCCTTTTGGTGGAACACAGCTCGGATCTTATGTATTATAACACCTTCTATATGTACCCTGTGTTCACGAAATACATGAATTTGAATTTGAATTTGAACAGTTGATAGACTGGTCTTTCATTATAAATTTATTTGTCTAGATAGGGTGTCGCTTTTCTACGTCTTAAAATCATAAGCTGATTCTTTTTTGTTATAAAACCAACCGGTAAAGGGTGAGGTTTATGGTATCATTGGGTCCTATATACATTTATGGATATGTATCTATAATAAATGTTGTCTCATCTGGCCACGCTACCCGACCTCTATAGTTTTGTTACTCTAAGGCATGGTACAGGTACTAGCTCTTTCGAAAAGGTTGTATCGTTTTTCGTATTCAGCCTACATCCTTATGGGCGTTTTCACTTGATAACATCAAAATGTAAAATAATGCAATAAATATCGACCCACTTCACTTTTTTAAAGGTAATTTTGTTCACAAAACCGACACGTGGTCAAGGCGTGAATTTGCGAAGATTTTACAAAAAGTCTGACTCGTACTGAGATGGAATAATAAAAACTGTTCGTGCGGTCTACATTTAACTGTCAACTCTTTGATTTTTTTTCCATGATATTTGTGACGGTGAAGCTCAAAGCTTGTGGTCGGGGACCACATCACTCGTGGCCGCGTCCAGACAAATTCATACCCCATAAAATTGACGGGACGCTCGCTGGTACTATCACCATTTTTTTTTTGTGTTTGAGTATAAGGCTGTATGTAAATGAGGTTTTCTTGAAAGAGGTGAGATGTGAGCGTTGATTAGGTTAGCTTATTCGGCTCATGTGTCAATCTCTCAAAGCATTTATTTCAGGCACTTTTGAATTGTCAAAGAGTCGGGTCAGTTAGTCAGAAAGTTGAAGCTATTTGCGCATTCCAAAACTAATCTCCAAGAACACTTTTAAATCAAGATATTAAAAAATCCTAGGTAGGTACATTATTATTGTCGTTTCTTTATATGTGAGAACAATGTAAAAAATAAAAAAATAAGATTAAAAGATTACTAATAAGCCCTAGATGACCAGCCTCAACTGACGGCGCCCGTTCACGAACATGACGCATGGATCAGCACCATCCAACTCAACCATTTTGTAGGGAATCGAATTATCCAACACACTCGCCACCATCAGCGAGACATTTAAGCCTAACGTATGTTGTACGACATGTGTTTTAGAGAGAAAGAAAAGTCAATTCATCATCATTTCAGCCGATAGACGTCCACTGCTGGACATAAGCCTCCCCCAACGGGGGGGTTTGCCATAATCGCCACGCTTGGCAGGCGGGTTGGCGATTGCAGTATGGTGTTAAAATGTATACAGAACGCTGCAGCTCACTCTCTAGTAAGTCCCATAGTCGCTTTTTACGACAGCCACGGGAAGAAATGGGGTGGTGCTATTCTTTACTTCCGGCACCACACGGAATTCTTCTATTATAATGGTTTTTCTACAGCTCTTCAGCGAAGTAACTTTCTGAAATGAAGATTTATGATATTCTAAAACTGACTCCTCCGTGCCTCGCCTTCTCTTTATATCTTAGAAAGTATTTTATATGTTCGCAAAAACTTAGAACTTTTCAAAATAAGAAGTGATTTCCATAATATAAATACACGTAGTAAACATGAAATTGTGTTACCCAAATTTAGATTAACTAAAACAAGCAAGTAATTTCTTGTAAAAAGTATCCGCTTTTATAACAAGTTGCCACAATCGGTTACAGAACTTAGTGATGGAAAATTCAAAACGCACATTAAATGTGCCCTTATCAAAAAAGCATATTATAAGATTAAGGACTACGTTGAAGACAAGGAAGTTTGGCATTAATTCCTTCTGTACACCTGGCCTCCCTAGTACGTCATTAACGGCAAAACGATGTAAATGTCTATTAACAGCTCCCAAATTACGAAGTTATTTATTAATTTAATTTTATCTTTTTTTTTTACAAACTTCACTGACATAATGTTTTTCTTATTTGACATTATTATCGCTACAATTTAAATTTCAACAAGGTTCTAACTTTTATTATTTTAATCATATTTTATATTGTTTTTTTTTGTCAATGTGAGGACGTTGTAGGGTTATTAGACTGTAGATCTTTAAACCATTTTCTATTTTGTTAAGTTCCTGGTACTTTTGATGGGCCTACGCTGTCCTCTCATACCTATTAACACTGTAATTTGAAAACATTGTAAAAGCCAATTTTATTTTTTTTAAAGAGTGACCGTAGAGTTTCTTGCCGGCTCTTCTCCATAGGAAACGACCAATTGGAACCGTGCACCTAGCTTCTGACGTTTCATAAGTGCCCATGTAGGCTTATGTGAAATATAAATATTTTTGATTTTGATTTTGACTCGTTAAGCCGTTGGTCCCGGTTGTCATTCTCATCTTTGACAGTCGTTACGGGTCGTCAGAAGCCCGAAAGTCTGACAACTAGTCTTACCAAGGGGTATCGTATTACCCAGTTACTGGATTGTGAAGGTCAGATAGGCAGTCGCAGCATGTAATATACTGGTATTCAGCTCCATCTGGTTAGACTGGAAGCCGACCCCAGCATAGTTGGGACTAGGCTCTAGGCAGATTGATTGATATTCTAAAACTGATTTCTGAAAAATATATTGGCCATAAAAATCAGAAAGACAAGAAACTCATACTCCCTTAGTACAAAAGAAGGTTTATCTTCAGACCCAGGTTTAAAACATGCAGCCATTATTGAATTTCGAAATTTATTCCGACTATGGTAAAGTTCCTAAACACAAAACTGACAACTTAGTACCGAACTAAGTTTTCAAATTTGTATAAAGAACGGTATTTCAATCAGAGTTACGTTCTTATTACAAAAACTAGCTCCATGGTTTAAGCCATGTCAAAATATAAATCTTGTTTTGTAATAAGGCGGTTAGTGTCTTCATCATCCTTTTAATTTTTGAACTCACTCAAACTTTCTGGGGTTCTGGTGCACTTGTGAACTTTTTCTTATCAAACTCAAACTCCATCCACCTTATTACAAAACAAGATTTATATTTGACATGGCTTAAACCATGGAGCCAGTTTCTGTAATAAGAACGTAACAGTGATTGAAATACCGTTCTTTATACAAAACTGAAAACGTAGTTCGGTACTAAGTTGTCAGTTTTGTGTTTAGGAACTTTACCATAGTTGGAATAAAGTTCGAAATTCAATAATGGCTCCATGTTTTAAACCTGGGTTTGAAGATAAACCTTGTTTTGTAATAAGGGGGAAAGCATTTATTTCAATTAAACCATTGACAAGCACTTTTGAATTGTCAAGAAGTCGGTCAGTTACAAATATGAAGCTAGTTGCCCATTCCAAATAGTAGGTTCCTATGGAGAAGAACATAATGTTATTGTTAATGTTTAACATAAATACAGATTTACGTTCAACAATCGCAGCAAAGATTGGTTTTTCTACAGCTCTTATGCGAAGTAACTTTTGCTTTTGAGTCTAAGGCTGAATGTGAATGAGGTTTTCTTGAAAGAGGTGAGATGTGAGTGTTGATTAAGTTAGCTTATTTGGCTCATGTGTCAAAAAAAACCTCAAAGCATTTATTTCAGGCACTTTTGAATTGACAAGAAAGAGATTCCTATAAATCTGAGTAGCTGAGGTATGAACTCACTAATATACTTAGTATTCTGCCCAGAATACAGCTAGTGGGAGGTACTGTGGAAAGTATTTTAGCCCACCAGATTTAAGCGTTCACAGATACTTCGAAAGGAGTCATAGAGACCACGATAATTCCACATTTAAAAATGCCGCTGGCTAAACCGGGTGTTGGTGTCATCTGACATCACAGCTGCGCAGGCGCCCGGCAGACGATCACTGCCAATTTCGAATTTGGAACGTTTACTATTCTCATACAAAAAACTGGCCACACAGAAATTAACTCTACCCTTCCTATTTTAAGATTTAAAACTTATAATTTTATAAGCTGTGCCATTTTCCAAATTTAGAATTCAAGTGACGTAACTCTTGAACGTTATCGATAAATAACAGTTCCTGTTTTATTGACGATAAGGTGGATTTTTCTTTGAAGCGTTTTTTCTATTGTTTCGGTCGGTCGACTATAATGACATAATGGGTCGCGGGTTCGATCCGGCGCAATTACGCGGCACACGATCGATTATTGTGATCAATACAGGGGTTAGACGGCGGTTCGCTGCCAATTTTACATCTTTTTTTACATAATTGTGTTACAAACAATGTAGCTGTTATCCGCTACATCGATAACACCTATCTATCGATCTAAGAAATTTAGCTTTATATTTATTTTTATGTAAATAGGTATATTTATAGATACTGGCAATATTTTACCTAAGTATAATAAATTCTAATTAAATATTTATGAGAAATGTCTTTTCTAATAGCCAAGGAAACAGTTGACAGATAAAAACGATCATGACTAATTTTCGAATTAAATATGATTTATTAAATAGTTTATTTACCTTGACTTTATCATTAGCATATTAAAAGTAGATCAACACAAAAAAAATATTGATTCGATAATATTAATAAATCGATATCTATTACCAAATACAATAACTAATTTAACAATATCGATAACAATACGGGCGCATCACTACATTATCGACCGATCATCGACTCGGTCGCCGACACGGATCGACAATTTCGTAAATTGTGCACCGATTAGCGACCGATTACGACCATTACCGACAGACGGACACCCGATCCGGCCGCGCCGATTAAAATAATCGGTAAACGATAAAAACCGATAAAATAATCCCATGTTTTGTCTGTAGCCGGTTTTTTGTGGAATAAGCTGCCGCGTGCGTGAGTTGAGACTAACCTATCTTTTTGTCTAGCTTCTAGAATGAAGTTTTTTTTCCTCTTAATTGAATATCTTAATAGTTATTATGCAAAGGTATTTTTATAGTTTATTATCCAAATCTACAAAAATGTATCTAAAAACCTGATGGAAGGCGCCATCTAATAGATATTAATTAATTTAAGTAATGTTGGAAAATCATAGTGTGTTAATCGCGTTTAACTGTTGTAATATGAGTTTCAATATATACTTGTAATAATTACAAGTCCTAACTAATAAATAATTAAGTAACCGATATTGGGTATTTATTTTAGTTTTCCATTAAGGCTTCTACATACTGGCGCGAAAACAATTTCTATGAAAAATTCAAGGAAATTATTCTACCGGCGGCGGCGTCGCATCGCGCAACAATTTGCGCCAGTATGGAATAAAATGAAATTAAATTGTATATCTGTAAATAGGATATTAGAATCACTTTTACACGACATATAAAAAATAAATAATCTAGATGTAGCCGACATTTCCTATCTGACGACCCCTGAGAAGAAATGGCTGTTTCTCAGGGGTCAAAGTCTCTTTTAAAGTTCAGACATAATCTTGGTCAGATAGTGTATTCCCGTTGTCCCCGTTTGCCATATCCCCGTCACGGGGACAGCGGGACGTGATTAAATTTATTTCCCGTTGTCCCCTTAACGTACGAAGTAAACCTTTTTTAAATCGAAACAGCTAGGTTAGGTTAGGTTAGAATTGTGACCACACAACGCACGAGCCGAGCGAGAGTAGCGAGCTGTGCCGCGGCAGCGGCCGGCGAGTGCCAGAAACATATTTTTGAATGTAAAACCAAACCACGGCGACAACGGGAAGTATTTTTAAATATTTAATTGAAGTACCGCTGTCCCCGTAGAACGGGGACACGGCGTACGGGGACAACGGGAATACACGGGTCAGATCATGTGAGGACCATGTAGATCCGTGTCTGAAATGGTCTTTTGAGGAAAGAACCACACAAATTTGAGTGACGATTACTGACAAATGCTTACACTAATTGGACAGCTCCAATTAGTGTAAGCATTTGTCAGTAATCGTGCAGCTCAACTCAAGACTTAAGGAGCTCAACGACTCGACGAACAATACCAAAGAAAGGACATTTGGGTAGGCCGCATAAAGCTCTCAAAATGCCAGACCATCATTAAAACTAACTGGGATAAAGAAAAAAAAAAGAAAATATTTAAAGAGAAAAAAAAATTACCCACATAGTGCTCACATTCACAATAAATTAAAGCAGTAAATATAATACTTTTCAAAGTAAACATTCATGTAAAACTGTATATAATATTCTGCAATGTCAATATGTATAAAAATGTAGAAGCCTTTAATCACAAAACTACACACACACACATGTATGTTACTAATTTTTTTTTTTGTATGCTCTTTTATATATTATCACCTTTTTATTTTATTTTGTATGCTCTTTTATATATTATAACCTTTTTATTTTATTTTGTATGCTCTTTTATATATTATCACCTTTAATTTTATTTTATTTTGTAAGCTCTTATAGTTATAATATGACCTTTAATTTATTACATAACATAATATCACGCCTGTAATCCCCGAAGGAATAGGCAGAGGTGTACCTATATAGTACACCCACATTTCGCATTTTAATTTAATATTATCATAATTAATTAAAAACCGGCCAATTTGCGAGTCGGACTCGCGCACTAAGTGTTCCGTACCATTACCTATAAAAAGGGCAAAAAAATCGCGTTTGTTGTATTTGAGCCCCTTTAAATATTTATTTTATTCTGTTTTTTTGATATAGCGGCAACAGAAATACATCATCTGTGAAAATTTCAACTGTCTAACTATCACGGTTCATTAGATACAGCCTGGTGACCACGGATAGACAGACAGACAGACGGATGGACAACGGAGCCTTAGTCATAGAGTTCCCGTTTTACTCTTTGGGTACGGAACTCTAAAAACGGACATGCACTTCCCTATGGGTTTATTATTCTAGCGTGTGGCACTCGTGGATTGCATCTGAAAATCAGCGTCGGGTGGTACAGACGGCTACACATCAAGCTATACATTTCCAGTATAAGCTGATCTCGCTTTGTATACGATTTCGGTACAATGAGAGGTCAGCGTATACTGGAAATGTATAGCTTGATGTGTAGCCGTGTGTACTTACCCATAGGAACCTACTACTCTTTGGAATGGGCCACTAGCTTCATATTTCTAACTGACCGACTCCTTGACAATTCAAAAGTGCCTGTAATTGGTTTAATTGAAATAAATGCTTTGGGTTTTTGAGTTTTTTGGGTTTTTATCATATGACTAAAAATATTCTGGCTTAATTTATTTAGGTGCTGGTAAAAACTACCTCAAAATCCGTTATGTAGTTTAGCAAAACAATGCAGTCACGCTGACTTGAACGAAGCGACTTTATTTTATAATTATGTACTAAGTAAGATATACGTACTTAGATTCCGATAGGCCTCCTTGATTTAAATTAGAACCAGACAGCGTTGTCCCTCGCCCATTATTCCGTCTAATCTCGTAGCCACCTTTCGTCCTCATGGGACGCCATAGTCCCTTATGTAATCAGGAGCCGTACTGCTATACACTCGTTAACACGGATATCACTATTTTAATTTTACCAAATGAAACCCACGCGCGGCCGCCATGCTTGATGTTTTGAATTTGACTCCTGAGTAAACTATGCCTATTTTATTTATTGAAATTCTTACAAAGTTTACTTTTATGAAATTCTAAGACAGTTCTTAAAAGAAAAAGACTGCCTTGCATTTCGGTCTATGAGTGTAAGTAAAACCAAGAAAATCATTCCAAAGCAAATTGATTACCAACCTAAATCGTCCGTATATTCAAATCGTTACTCACGTTCTTTGACAGTTATTTGAAATCGCTTTGAAACGGCAAATTGACGCAGGGTGTCAATTTGCTTTACGAATTATTTGTCTGACTATACGCACTCAAGGGGTCTACTCCGAAGCGGTAATTCGAAGTATCGGCCGAATGTTCGGCAGTTTCTTGACTTCAAAAGTTTCCTTTTTTAACGGACTTTCAAAAAGGAGGAGGTTATAATGTTCGGCGGGTATGTTTTTTTTATTTTGTGTATTTTCACCGATTTCTCCGTCAATCGTGGACCGATTTTAAAAATGATTTTTTTGGTTAAAAGGGTATGCTCCTGAAGTAGTCCTCTTGCCACCAAATCAGAATCTGATAAGGGGATCCCATGGAAATCGAGGAAACCCTCAAATTTTATAGGCACACCTATAGTGATTTGGGTATTTTTTATAGTAACTCATGCATTTGCTCTTGGAAAGCACCATTTGGGAAGTGGAACTGAAGATGAAGACCACAGATGGCCAATGGAAAAACATAATAATAAGTATTTAATGAGTTGCGATTCGATTGCGAGCACATGACATTAGGCTATTGTAATTAAGAACAGATCAAGTAAAAAGAGAGGAAAAAAAAAAAACCGATTTCGAAAGTCGGTGACAAAAAAATAAAATACAGATCCAGACACCGACTTCCAAAATCAAAGATATGTTTCACTTTGTAGTGTTTTTTTGAAAGTCGGTTATTTTTTTTGTAAAAAGTTTTTTATTTTTTGACTTTGAGTAGGTAGCTTACCCGACTTTAAGTCACATTTTTGACTTTGACATGTCTTTGACTGTCGTTTCTTTTTTCTTTCACCATAGTCAGCCATAGTCAGCGATGGTCAGGAAACGGCCGAACACTCGGTCGATGCTTTTGATTTATCTTCGGGATAGACTCCCAGTTCACCTAAACTTGTGCTTGCCTTCATACAGAAGGCATAAATATTTCTGTTCAAACTAACAAAATGGTCGCTGATGTTAACGTATGACGTAACCGAGAATCTTACTACAATTGTCTCATAATAGAATTAATACTGTAGGTATCTGCTAAAGCATCTGTTTGTTTTATTTATGTTGTTGTTTTAATAAGTACTTGCATGACACTCAATATCTATTATATATCAGTTGAATGCCGTTATATCTGAAGGGATATTGACACCTAAAACACAAAGGCAAGCCAGAGGTGCATGAGGAACAAGACTTCTCCCGGGAGACAGGGTCCGTGGGGTCGCTACTGCCCAACAGCTCGCCTAGTGCTGCCCTGCGAGTTCATGTATCTCTCATGGTCTGGCTCCTCACCCAAGACCTGCTTCGGTAAAGGAAACTCTACTGGCACAGACCTAGATTTACGGCGGTGGGGTTATTATTATATTATTTAATAATCATAAACTCAGTCAATTGCAACTGCTAGCCACACATAATGCTCTCCCAAGATGCCCCCCACAAAGCCTAAACACAGCTCCAAGCAATAAAGCAGGTACATTAACTCTACTAAACCTAACGCCACCCACATGACCAGAATCCAATCAAAAACCTGGCATAAACCCCTATTTGACGAGAAGAATTGCTCATAAGAGAAGTTTATTAAAGCTGGGGACATTGGGGACCAGGACAGGAGACCGCCTAGTTATCAACCGTCTAAAGGTACATTGCGCGGGACTCTCCAAAGACACGTCAAAGCCTATCCTAATTTAAACAGGGCTGTTTACGTCCCCGGGGCTTGAGTCACGACGAACCGTCGGGCTGGGGTCTTGTGCTAGCGGGGAACTGAATGAAAACGAAAGGAATGGCTTGTTTTTAGGTTGAATGGGTAAATTTTGCCCAGCTATGTCGGGTAAACCTTATGCAGCTGAATACCAGTATTTTACATAGAGTGACTGCATATCTGACCTCTTGTAGCGTTGTGAGTCTCAACGGTAAATAGTCGAGTGATTCTAAAAATCTCACTATTAGTTAGTCGCTAAGCACAAATTCGCCATTTCGACCATAGATTATACACTATTTCAACATGCGCTGGCATTGCAGGCAGGAGCTATTTTCCTGAACCTCAAGATCTATGTGCCCCAAGCTAGGGTGAGTTCCTCATTAATTTAGTAATAATAATGTTTCCTCTGCGATGGATAAACTATGTTAATCTGCTAAGATAGTGTTCTTATGCTCGCGTGTCACATACATAACTGTCGGAATACAACCTCAACTATTGTCTATGCGACTACTGCACAGAAAAAGTTAGGTGATTGTTCAAATATAATATGTCACTTGTGAAAAAATATGTCTACTTACTAGTACTAATATATCTATACAATTAAACAAGGTATTGTATTATTAATCATTCTATTACCTACTCCAACATAAGGTTATGGGCAAATAAACGGAGAACCTAGGTAAGAAGAAAAAATATACCTATTATAAAAAATAATTAAGATGAATACAAATATAAATTTTCTGCCAATATTGAAGGGCGAAAATTATTCTAACTGGAAATTTAGAGTGAAATCTTTATTAGAAGATAAACAAGTACTAAAAATATTAGATTATGATGACATAGAAATTACTAAAGATGAAAAATTAAATGTCGATAATTCTAAAGCAAAAGCGATCATTATTCAATATTATATTCATTATATTACCTACTCCAACAATAACCTCATTGCATTTGTCATTGTGTCACGCTGTCTTTGCAAACTCTCTTTGCCTGTAAGCCGCTGCGATGTGATAAGCTTCCTGCCTACCCTGCTTTCCCGCACCGTTCCTTGGCTGCTGCAAGGGGAATGGAGCTGGGCACATCGCATGCGGCTTGCTGCTGGAGCGCCGCATCTAACATGTGCTTCCTCATGCGCCTTCCAGGGTTCTACGTCCGGCTGAGCGCTGGACACCTACACGCTGCTCCATCTGCACGCTGCTCCATCTACAACGCACGCTGCACGTGTACAATCCAATTACTGGGTAATACGATACGAATGCATACATTTTTGTAAGGGACTTACTTATCATCAAGCTTGTATTCCCTGAAGGCATAGATATCCCGAAGGGTTAGGCCGAGGTGTACCTATAGTACACCCATATTTCGCCAGTTGTCGACGATGTGGACGGAAATTTGTCCCTAAGCCTTTAATGGCCATGATGTCGGAACAGGTGGAAAGGTGGACGACCGCAAGAAGAAATAAGTAGTATTTATGTAAGGGACACACATCATCAAGCCTGTATTCCCCGAAGGGTTAGGCCGAAGTGTACCTATAGTACACCCACAATTCGCCAGTTATAGACGATGTGGACGGTTAGGGACATTTTTCCCTAAGCCATTAATGGCCATGATATCGGAAGAGGTGGAAAGGTGAACGATCGCAAGAAGAAAAAAGTAGTATTTTTTGCTGATTTATATCAATTGAGTGTCAACCTCACTGAAAAACCGCAGCGACTTAAGTGTTCAAAAAGTTTATGATTATAACAAAAGGTTTACAGATTTAATAATGAATGTTTTATTATGAAAACCTGCAATAAAAAGGATACGAGTATCCTTTCGATCTATGAAATTTGCAAAACAATATAAGACGATCTAGCGTAGTGTAACAATAAGTATAAAGTACTTTTTAATATCATGGAATTAGTAAGTAGTTTCTAATAGTATGGAATTAGTGTAATTATATTATATTGTTTTAATTAAGTATTGTAAATGTGAACACTATGTGGGTCACTGTTTTTTTTTTTACTCAGTTTTCATCATTGTCTGGCAGATTGACTAATTTATGCGGCCTACCCAAATGTCCTTTCTTTGGTATTGTTCGTTGAATCGTTGAGCTCCTAAAGTTCTGAGTTGAGCTGCACGACTACTGACAAATGCGTGCACTGACTGGTCAGGTCCACTCAATCTGTGTGGTTCTTTCCTCAAAAGACCATTTCAGGCACCAATCTACATGGTCTTCACATGATCTGACCAAGATTATGTCTGGACTTTAAAAGAGACTGTGACCTCTGAGTTTGTTTCTTCTCAGAGTAGTCAGATACGAAACGCTAACCTCATCTAGTTTTTTTTTAAATATGATTGACGTGTAAAAGTGTTTGTACAAACCTACTTACAGAAAATAAATCATTTATCATTTATAGTGTACGGATGGAATTTTAGTAAGTATTGTATAGATTAAAAGTAGAGGGGGTCATTTCTGTCACTGCTCAGTTGCTTATTACCAAGGTGAGATGTCAAATGTTACACATCATAAGCGACTACTGTAAGGCTCGCTTGTTTTGTTTTTGGTATAATCGACCTTAAACTTTGATTAAGTTTAAGTACTACAAATTTTGTTTCTGCCCTATAAAGAGTTAAAGAAGTTATGATAACTTTATTATAATCTTAGTCTGCAATTACACTGGACTAGCACTAGAAGAAGAATAGAGAATAGAATAGCTTCAGAAGAAAAAAAAACCGGTCAAGAGCGAGTCGGACTCGCGCACCGAGGGTTCCGGTACGTATATATGATGTTGGTGATTTCTGAAAAACTGTGCTATTTACAGACATCGTTTTATTTTTCCTGTAATCTTTACATACACTTCTATCACATAGAATTATTTCAGATTTTTATCTATGCAAACTTCGGAGATAAGGGGGGGGGGGGGGGGGGTATTTTGTTTTACATTTTTCATCAAAAGTCGGAAACTATGCTGCCTAAAATAAAAAATGTTTGGGAATTTGCAAACAGCGTTATTTCATATGATACCCCACATGCCCTAGTAGCCCCACTTCAAATTTTTAATACCCCTTTCAGTCCCTTTTGCAAAAAAGATATTTTTTTTAATTTCTTTATTGTTTGCAAAATATCTCGTATCAAAATATCGTTATCCAAAACCATTTTAAATTTCAAGTTAGTGGTTCTAGGGATATCGAGGTGTGACAGACAGACAGACAGACAGACTTAGTCTCACCATAAAGGTTCCTTTTTACTATTTTGGTACGGATCCCAAAAAATATTATATTTATAGATTTCTATCCCGCTGTCACTGACACCAGACCTCTCTCCGAACTCATTTCAGGGCTGAGCGCGCACCCACCGCCCTGCCCCTACCACACAACCGCACTTTATAAATATTGTACTCTCACTCAATAATGACGCGCCTTGACAACCCTTGACGCGCTTCAGCGTTTACACTAGTAATTTATAAAGACAAGAGGAATGGTTTTAATTTTCGAGGATGTCGTCATACAATCCCCGTCATATTTCCCCGGACAAGCCCTTTGAAAGAAGGACCTGCACCGAGCATTCTTGTGACCATATCTTAATTAAGAAATTGGCTAGGATTCTGAATTAGATATGTAGGTAGAGGTAGGGGTAGGCAAGGCGGACTGATGACCTTGTGAAGACCGTAGGAAACCGCTGGGTACGAGAAGCACAGAACCGGTCGAAGTGGCGGTGCTTATGAGAGGCCTATGTCCAGCAATCTAAATCAAAATCAAAATAAAAAGTCAATAGGCTGAATAAGACAGTCCCCTAAAATGCCCGCCCTTCACCACTTCCTGATGCTTTAGATGGGAAAAAGAAGTGGCGCAACAAACCGTCCAGCAGTTAAGGTCTTTTGGCGGAAATTATGAGGATGATGAAGTAAGGGTTGGTGCTGCTAGACTGAAACCATTATTGGGCTTAGTGCAACGGTAAATTCTTCTTATTATGGCTGTAACTTCTCAGATCAATTAAATTCACCTGGAGAATGTTGGATAGTCTCATGAGACAATTTTTTTTTACCGCCTGTAATTCCATAGACATATATCACGGCAATAGTAGGGACACATACCTATGTACTGCTATGATATAAGGTAGAACTATTTCCCCGAACAAAGAGCTACAGACATCTTTGCGTATTGCCAAGGCTTCGAGTATCATGCAATATTAACATTAGATGCTTTTATTTTAAAATGACCAACATCATGTGTATCAAACTTACCACTTGAAATTGTGTTGTTCGTTGTGTACTATTAGCAAATTTCCTTTCGATATTTTTATCACTTATTATGGACATGTTGCGCCGACCCCAAGCCGACACCAAATAAATTGGAATAGGGCAGAATAATGATGATGATGATATAGAACATTATTTTTAGTAGTATAAGCGAAACCTGAATATAGTTTGTTCAGAATAAGGAACTAAATCGATTTCAATATTTTTTATACCATGTTATATTTTGTCCCAAAAATATTTAAGTGTGATGGAAAATGTTATCACCATTTAATTACTTACAATACAATCGCCGTACAGTTAGGTACCTACTGTCAAATTATTATCAATGAGCGCAAGACGACCCTGGAAGCGCGGGGGCGCCCGGCGCCCGCGCCGTTAGCATGTTTTTGTACGGACAACCCGATAACTTAACAACTTTATAACTTTGTGATTTTCCATGATACAGTTTTGCAATTTCGTACATAGATTCTTTACATAAAAATACTAGACACGTGTTTCGGGTTTCGCATATACTAAAGCCAATATTGTATAAACAGTGTGGAGACAACAATAAGACAGTGAATGAACATACTAGCAATACTAATGAATAAGATTATTTTGAAACTATCATATAAATCCTTTTTTTTTTGTGTGGGAAATTATCAAATAACTTCTCCCGCTCTGGGCGGAGCTAGGGCGTGTCAGACTTTTACTGACTAAAACCCACCCGTGTTCCTTCAGTTGCCTGTGTGCCAGGGCCACGATATACCTTTCGGACAAACTCGCAACGGGTCATATAAAGGGTCTTTTAACATAAAAATCCTAGCATCGAAATTAAAACTGTTTTCTTTTCAAACAAACTAAATAGTAGTGATGGGCCGACTATGGGTTTTGCAAACCAATTACAGGTACTTTTGAATTGTCAAGGAGTCGGTCAGTCAGAGAGATGAAGCTAGTTGCCCATTCCAAAGCGTAGTAGGTACCTATGGAGAAGAACGGGGACGAAACTCCATGGACACTGTTTTAAATTAACATTTGCCAATCTTTAACTAGTGTAGTGACTAAATTATTGGATATATTTGATAAGATTTTCATACGCCGACTGGGAAAGGCATTATATTCTATTGGTTTAGGCAGTTAAATAAAGGTAAACAAATCATAAAAAGGGTTTTTATAGATGACATTTGGGGAGGGGGGGGGGGTTTGTTGATAAAAGTAATCATTCATCATCATTTCAGCCGAAAGACATCCCCTGCTGGACATATGCCTCCCCCAAAAAGAGGAGGGGGGTGGCATTATCGCCACGCTTGGCAGGCGGGTTGGCAATCGCAGTATGGTGTTAAAATGCATAGAGAACGCTGCTGCCCATTCTCTAGTAAGTCCCTCGCCTTTTACGACACCCACGGGAAGAAATAGGATGGTGCTATTCTTTACGTCCGGCACCACACGGAACCGGACACGGGTGTTGATGTCTGCTCCACCTTAACTAACTAACCTTAACTTTGAACATCTAACATTATGTGTGAAAAAACTTCCACTTAAAATCGCTAGTAAGTAAAAAGTTAGTGGCTATTCATGATCGGTAGGCGTGGCCACGATATTATTATTGGACCAATCCATTGTGTCACCCAATAAAGCCTACTGTAATAACTAGCTGATTTCTAAGAAACTGATGTCGTAGATAGATGGATCTTGAAATCTTTGTGAGGGAGTAATTCTGGGAATATTAGACAATTTCACGAAAATATTTTAGTTTCTTTTAAAGAATTTGTTTTCCAGGAACACTGTCAAATTTTACTTTAGTTGAGTGAAAATCCTACTGAGAACTTGAGTAAGTTTTATCCTTTAAAGTTAAAGTTCGCGAGCACATACGTAAAAAGCTGGCAGTATCATCACAACGGTAAAGTTTTCCCATTGTTTCTTTGGTTTATTTGTTGGTTGCCATAATTGCCACGCTTGGCAGGCGGGTTGGTGATAGTATGGTGTTAAATGCATAGAGAACGCTGCTGCCCATTTTCTAGTAAGTCCCTTAGTCGACTTTTACGACACCCACGGGAAGAAATAGGATGGTGCTATTCTTTAAGTCCGGCACCAAACGAAATTAATTATTATTTGCGGTTATTTTACCCAATAATTAGATAAAATAAATATTAGCTATCTGACGATTGGCAGTCAAAGGTGGTGTCGGTAAAAGTGTAACGTGTCAAACTTAGCTATTAAGTATGATAATTATTAGTCCGAAAGGGATATCGTGGCCCTGGCATACAGGCAACGGAAGAAACACGGGTGGATTTTAGTCAGTAAAAGTCTGACACGCCCTCCCGCTCCGCCCAGAGCGGGAGAAGTTATTTGATTATTTCCAATCAAAAAAAAAATAGCTATTATGTAATTTTGCTTTATTACGCTAGATGTCGTCACTGAGACATGGGATCACAATTTTTCTATGACATTACTTTTGATAGCCTATAACTATAGTTTAAATGTTAAATCTCTTTGGTACGTATGACAAACGCTGCGGTCGCCCTGCGTTTTATCGCTGTTCGTGAATTAGGAGGCGATGTAATACATATTGTTGGGTAAGCAACAAGTTTGCGGTAAGCGCAAGCGCATTATTGTAAAACCACAGACCAGTCAACGCTGTTCTTTGTAAAGAATTGCATAGTTAATTTTTAGGGTTCCGTAGTCAAAAAGGAACCCTTAGAATAAGAATAATTTATTTAATCAAAAACTTACAGACATTTACATAGTAAGGTGATACACTATATTACACTTTTTTTTAGTGATGTGAAATAGTTATAGTTTCGCCATGTCCGTCTGTCTGTCTGTCCCCGGCTTAGCTCAGAGACTTTTAGTACTAGAAAACTGTAATTTGGCATAGGTATACTTTGTTGGCGTGATTAATAATCACGCCAACAAAGTGGTAAAATAATATTTAGAAAAATTATCTCACTTACACGTAAAGTGGCTCGTCTATCCCATGAAAGGGGGTATCGTTGGATAGGCCGTTCAAAATATTGAGGGTCTGTGAAGACCATTTTTCGATTCAGGGTATCTGTTTGCGTTAAGTGTTAATTTTTGTCGGAGTCAAGTGTCGCCAGCCCACCCCTAATTGGTTGTTTTTGGATATGTGAAAAAAAACATGGCAGTAGTACATAACAACGAAATTAAAAGGAAAACTATCACAGCTAAGTAGACTTTACAAGTTAACGAATAATAGTCGACCAACTTATATTTGCAGTTGGAGAATTGACCGTGACGTATATTGATGTATGGGAGAATATGTTTTACAACTACAATGTTTAGTTTGGATTTGGGATAAATTCAATCCAACTACGGAACCCTTTATTGTGCGTGGTCCGAGTCTCCGACACGCACTTGGGCGTTTCTTTTTTATTATGAGCACTTTCACTGGGTTTTTTTTGTTGCTTACATGAAGTTTTGGCAATAGCACGAGGGGGGGAGGAAGGGGGTCAAACACCTCACCCTTTCTAGACTTTGAAATCGAAGGAACGAGGAACACTGGGGTGGTTTTTAGTCAGTATGTGTCTGACAGACCCCTCCACCCGCCACAGGGCGGAGGAGGGATCCGGACCTTAGGAACGAAAAAAAAGGGAGGAGCTTGTGGCTATGTAATAACAGCCGCACAGGTAGATCCTTCAGGTTAGTCCATGGATCTTTACATCCCGAGACTCCTCCATGCCTCAGAAAGCACGTTAAGCCGTTGGTCCCGGCCGTCATTCATGGATCTTTGACAGTCGTTACGGGTCGTCAGTAGCACAAAAGTTGTACAACCAGTCCTACCAAGGGGTATCGTATTAACCAGTAACTGGGTTGTGGAGGTCAGATAGGCAGCCGCTTCATGTAAAATACTGGTATTCGGCTGTATCTGGTTAGACTGGAAGCCGACCCCAACATGGTTGGGGAAAGGAGGAAGTGCCGAACGCGAAAGAACAAGAACCGCTGCGGCAAAGCTCTAACGGAGCCCGAGTGAACCTGCGTGCCGTAAAGCCGAACACACCGGTGTACATCTCCCGCCTGCACTACACAACTAGACTAGTGGCAGGCCACGCTAGAGCTACTGCGGTGAGTGGGGGCGACCTGCGGGGGCGGGAGGAGTAAAGACGCTGCGTCTTGCCGCTTTAGCCGCAGGCCACGCTAGAGCTACTGCGGTGAGCGGAGGCGACCTGTGGGGGCGGGAGGAGTAAAGACGCTGCGTCTTGCCGCTTTAGCCGCAGGCCACGCTAGAGCTACTGCGGTGAGCGGGGGCGACCTGTGGGGGCGGGAGGAGTAAAGACGCTGCGTCTTGCCGCTTTAGCCGCAGACCACGCTAGAGCTACTGCGGTGAGCGGGGGCGACACTGCTGGAGCGGGAGGAGTAAAGACGCTGCGTCTTGCCGCTTTAGCCGCAGACCACGCTAGAGCTACTGCGGTGAGCGGGGGTGACCTGCGGGGGCGGGAGGAGTAAAGACGCCGCGTCTTGCCGCTGTAGTGTGCCACGTTGAAGCGGCCGCGTGACACGTGGTTTTTATCTATAATCGCGGATAATTCAACAAAATTTAATAAATACGCAGGACGCGCGAACTCGTACTATTCCCTCCGCTGCTCGCGGTCGCCTGACGCGCACGCCAGTCGCGCCAACATGGCGCCCCCCGTTCAACCCTTATTATTATTTTTGCCGCTCATCGCAGACGCAAGACGCGTTGCGCCAGCGTGGCCTGCGACTAATAAGGCGGAGGACATCGTGGAGTACGTGTGCCAAAAGACGAGGTACACGCCGAGGGTGCAGTTACTGGAATCGCACCCGAACGTCAACTTCAAAGCGTTTGTCGTGCGTGTACCGAACTGTTATCTGCCCCTCGTCATGGAATAAGACTTTTGGACGCAGGACGTGGTGTTCCGTCGCTTCCGCGGACAAGTTCTACTGGACAGCTCAAAGTCAATCTAGAGCAAAGTGGAGTACTACTAACATAGTTTTAAGCCTTTTTTATTAACACAAGTTTTGTGTATATATATGTATGTTTAGGTTAAGGTGAAAAATACCGATATAATTATGCCAATGACCTTGAGTGCTCTGTACTGAGCTCACGCAACGCGTCGTACGTTCAGCCAGTAATAGGACTTGCCCATCAAGGAGCGCTGTCCCCAGTTTGACGCATTATTATTATACACAAAACAAAAGGTATTTTAATAAAACGCGTATAATAAAAGGTCAATAATTAAATTATCTTTAAATTGATGAAGGTCCATTCTCAGTTTTTTATCTGCGTTAGACATAACTTTACAAACTAATTTCACTATGTAATATAAAAATAATCTGAAATATTCACAAATTAAGTTGTTGAGAAAATGCTCTAATTTATCATATATCCTATTTATTTTAAATCATTAACACTACTCGTTTAGACGTGATCTTCAGTGTAAAATCATTAAAAGTGGGTTATCGTCCCCTTAACATAAATATACATATTTTAATAAGATGGACCTGTGTCGCCTGTAATAAACGGTATTATTATTATTAAAAGGCTAGGCAGATTGATTGACTCAGCCTTTTTTTTTTTTGGGTGGGAAATTATCAAATAACTTCTCCCGCTCTGGGCTGAGCGGGAGGGCGTGTCAGACTTTTACTGACTAAAACCCACCCGTGTTCCTTTCGTTGCCTGTGTGCCAGGGCCACGATATCCCTTTCGGACATACTCGCAACCCCGGCAGGCATTGGCCCTAACGGACCCCGTCAGTTGGTGCTGACATCTCTTTGAGGCGCGCGTGAAACACAACGCGCCGTCGACCCGGGCCTGGTCCTTATCGGACGGCGAGCTACCCATCGCTCACCGTCCGCAGGCCCGCGCCTACGGTGGCCGGAAATCAGCTTGTGACTCCCGACGCCCGGGGCGTCTCCTGCGGCGGCTAAGGGCGTGAGGGCGCGAACCCTGCCTTACCCTCACGCGTTCCGCCTCCTCCTTCGCGAGCATTACTGTTCGCAGAAGGAGGTGACGGCCTCCCATGCACTCTCGCTCCGAACCATGGCCTGAACCAGGGCCGGACGCGAGAGATCGCTGCCGCCGATCGCCTCCGTGAGGACACGGCGATGCTCCGCCCAAGCCGGGCAGACCTCCACCGTATGCTCCACCGTGTCCTCCGGGCGATCCACACAGTGGTGACACCCGGGCGTTTCCTCCCGCTTTATCCTGAACAGGAACCTCCCGAAACAACCGTGTCCGGTGAGGACCTGCGTCAGGCGGAAGGTGAGGACGCCGTGGCGCCTCTCTAGCCACTCCTCAAAGAGGGGACTTATCGCCACAATTGTGGCGTGCCCTGCGCTGGGTTGCGACAATCGCACTCTCCATGCCGCCATGAGATCCCGCCGGAGCTCCGTCCGCTGTGCCGCGATTTCTCGCGGCAGCGGAGTTTCACCCCGGCCTTTCGCCTCCTCGCGCCACTCCCAGATGTGCGCGAGGACTGATTGACTCAGCCTAGGGACTGGATTTTCAACAGTATTTGTAGGAAAAAATAAAATAAAATAAATAAACTTTCTAATTATATTTAATAAAGATAATAATATATAAAATTGTTGATTGCTTATTGTTTCCTAATTTTATTTATATTTTATTTTAAGAATTAATTTTATTATACCTTTTGCTGTGCCCTACAGGGCCCGTAATTGTACCTTAGCTTTAAGCCATTGTAACACCTTTACCTATACATTATGGAATGCAAATAAATATATGAATATGAATATGAAAAAGTGTGGTCTCGAAAGCTCGAAAGGATTGCACAGCTGAAGGCTTTATTTCTGTTCTAGATTAATAATATAGTAGATATGCTTTCATAACCTAGTTGGGTTTTTGTCCCAGAGTTCTTAGTCATTACTGTAATAAAGTGCTGCAAGACATAAGAATTGTGGTCTAAGCAGTAACTTTGCGGTTAGTTAGCAATCTCAATTATTGGCCAACTAAAAGTACTCAATACTCAATACTTTTATTGCATTCCACATGTAGATATTCTTAGGTGGTAAACTTATAATAAGATCTTATGGACCCTGTCGATAAAAGTTACAGATGTAAACCAATAATATATCTTTTTTGCAAAAGGGACTTAAAAATTTGAAGTGGGGCTACTAGGGCAAGTGGGGTATCATATGAAAGAACACTGTTTGCACATTCTCAAACATTTATTTTTAATTTTTTAGGCAGCATAGTTTCCGGACTTTTGATGAAAAATGTAAAAAATACCGTCCCACCCCCCTTTTTCTTTCGCGGTTGTCAGCCCTAGTTTGCCGTAGTCAGGAAACGGCGGAACATTCAGCCGATACTTCGGAGTAGACCAAACTGTCAAATTTCTCCTAATTATTTTAAACCTTAAAATGTTGATGAATAAGTTCAAAATCGAATGAGAAGATTTGACAGTTTGTGGTAACTTGATGTGCCGGTGGCGACTGTACCTATTCGATAGTGATTTAAGTATAAAGTTTTCACTTTTAAATTGTCATTCAACTTGTAGTGTGCGACGACAAGCGTAGTTTAGTTCTACAGGACACTGCACAGCCATAGAAAGCGCTTAAAAGAAACTTTCAGTATCTTTACAAAAAAAAAACATTCAGGCAGTTGGGAAAATACAGTAAAATATAATAGGTTCTCTTTATTATGTACACCATAAAAATTACAGATAGAGATGTTGAAATTTTACATAGGGTAACACAATGGGCGGTCTTATCTCTAAAAGCGATCTTTTACAGACAACCTTTGTATTTGGTAAGTAACAACCGCTGCCTAAACCATCAAATTTTTCCTCTCTAAATAGCGGAGTGTCCAATATAATAATGCATTCAGGGTGCTGATAAGGCTGCCCCGATTCTGCAGCGCTTCAGGGATGTTCGCCGAGTCGCATGTGGACTGTTTCTATTCTACTATGCGAAAACGGTGTAACGGTTGCATCGCAGGTTCGAACTAGCTCCAGAGGCATCCAGAGGGCTAATTCACGTAATTTCATGACGCGCCGATCAAGTTGCAGTGCAGGTGCAATGAAGTTTAAGTTTGAGTGATAGCTGAATTTATATTTATAGTATCTGACAGCCGTAGAGAATAGTAGAATACGAAATGCGTTGTTTTGATCGAAACTTAATTGCAACTGCACTGCTACCGCACTTCTTTAGTTACGTGAATTAGCCTGCTGAAGGCATTCGCGAAGAAGTTCGATTGCCAGTACCTGAATCATTGCTGTATGGCTCACATACTGAGCAATCGAAGTCTGTAATATGTCTATGATTGTGGTCTTTATTTTTTTTATAAAAGCGGCATGTTATAATGCATGCTGTTGTCTTGATTCAATCCTTTTTTGCCGTACATATGGTCTTTAAATAGACTCTCACACAAGCCTGCTACGATATTCCTGCAAATACTCGTAGCTGCAGATAATGCTACGACGCAATGACGCCTACGTAACAAAACTTGAGCAAAATCGATGTTTTTTTTTTTTTAATAAATTAGTATTATTAGAAAGGCTTCGCCCGCGTGTATGTCGGAAATTATCTCACGGGAACGTATTACCAGGATAAAAAGTATTCTATATGTTAATCCAGATTACCTATACACTATCTATTTGCCAAAATTTCATCGAAAACCGGTCAGCCGTTTTAGCGTGAAAGCGTAAGAAATATACAAACAAACTCCCTTTCCCATTTTTAATATTATTTAGGATAGTAAGATATACAATAAGTAGGATATGTAGACCACATAATATGTAGGAACTAATCATTTGCTCCGTTTGGCGCCGGACGTAAAGAATAGCACCATCCCATTTATTCCCGTGGGTGTCGTAAAAGGCGACTAAGAGACTTACTAGAGAATGGGCAGCAGCGTTCTCTATGCATTTTTAAAACCATACTGCGATCGTCAACCCGCCTGCCAAGCGTGGGGATTATGGCAAATCCCCTCTTTTTGGGGGAGGCCTATGTCGAGCAGTGGACGTCTTTCGGCTGAAATGATGATGAATCATTTTCTTAATTATTTCTGCAACTGTGTAATGTTTATTACTAGTAATTCCATACTTATTCCAGTTTTATGTGTCACGACAATCTCTAGTAATTAAACTTGGGTACTCGCGTGTTCAAAACTAAAACTACAAAAGAAACGTAACAACTTATAAGTACCTACAATAACTAGCTGTGCTCCGCGGTTTCACCCACATAAGTCTCGATCCCGTAGGAATATCGGGATAAAAAGTATTCTATCTCCTAATCCAGGTCATGGTCTAACCATGTGATAAATTTCATCCAAATCCGTTCGGCCGTTTTTGCGAAAAAGCGTAACAAACAAACCAACTCAGTTTTGCATTTATAATATAAGGTTAGGATACCAGCCTATTACTGTCAGGCCGATTCCTGGCCGCCATAGGCGCGGGCTTGCGGACGGTGAGCGATGGGTAGCTCGCCGTCCGTTATGGACCAGGCCCGGGTCGACGGCGCGTTGTGTTCCACGCGCGCCTCAAAGAGTTGTCAGCACCAACTGACGGGGTCCGTTAGGGCCAATGCCTGCCGGGGTTGCGAGTTTGTTCGAAAGGGATATCATGCTCTGGCACACCGGCAACTGAAGGAACATGGGTGAGTTTAAAAAAAAAAGAAAAAAAACTTTAATTCGGACCTTGATCCATATAATGTTAGTAATACACAAAACTTATGCTATGTTAGTAACAAATGCAACTCAAATTTTTAATTCAAATACCTGTTGCACTCACTTGACGCACCGGGTACATGCACTTGTACATGCACCCAATGCGCCATAATGGTGCAACATGGCTTATCACTGATGACCTTCAGAATATCGTTGACGTTTTATCCAGTAAAAGTCTGACAAGCCCTCCCGCTCCGCCCAGAGCGAAAGAAGTAATTTGATAATACTTATCTACTAAGATAAGTACTAACTATACTACTGCAGGGCAAAGGCCCCTCCTCACACAGAGAAGTCACGAACATGGAACACCACGCTTGCTCAAGAAGGGTTAGCGATTACAGACTTATATTTACTACTTATAGGTAAGTCTAGGTTTCCTCACGATGTTTTCCATCACCAGTGTCAAATAATAATTATGAGCATACAACTTACAAAATTTTAATTTATGAGTCTTCGGTCAGCTGGACCCGCTCGCTACTGGACCCGTGGGTCCACTTGACCACATAATTTATTTTCAGTATTTTTGTTGGTTAACTGAGCCCACAAAAATCTACTGTTTAAAGCTAAATTGTTTAGTCAAAATATAATAAAACGCAATTTAATTAGGTTTAAACGTTTATTCTCAATCAAAATCTAAAATCTTTTTAAATTCAAGACAAACCTTCTTATAACGATACTCATAAAAAACACACAAAAAAATAAGTACTATTTAAAGATCACAGACAGATAAAAGAACATTTATGTATAAAACTATACATATCGGCGTAGTAGTTGAATAAATCAGCACTTAATTTAGGTATTTTTACAGTAACAAAATATTTAGTGTTATTGTTAGTGAATAACTGTGGTGCGTAAGTGTAAATACTGAATTGAATAATATTGGTATATTGTCATAAAATTAAAACTAAATGATTCGGCTTTACTCCGTTACTGTCCTAATAATGAAATTGGGCAGTGGGTCCAGTCTACCTGTTCAAAATGTGATTGGGTTGAGTGATCCCGCGGGTCCATTTCGAGTGGGTCCAGTTGTCTAAAGACTCTTACTTACACTTATAAGTAACTACGTACAATTGGACAACCGTTCCGTTTCATTTATTTATTTATTGCATAACAATGAAATCTCGAACATAACCACAATAGCTGAATGCATCACTTTTCTTCAACAAATTGGAAAATCCCAAAGAAAAACATTTTACGTATTGACTATCAAAATACGCAACGAAAACCGTCTCTTGCACTTACACAAAAAATGTCTTTTGATGCCAAAATTTTATAACTTTTTTTTTTATTTTATATCTATCAAATCTTAAATCGGCTTTTTAACAACTTTTGGTTGTTAAAAAGCTGATTTAATATCGATTAGGAATCTAATACTACTGTTAATGTTACTTTTTACGTCCGGTTTAAACTTTTTGTCAGTAATCCGTTATGTTTTATATTGAGTTTAAACTAGCGACGCACCACTTGTTCGCACGGTTCTTGACAACTTGGCAACTTGACAAACCACCGAGATTTCAAAAAATCAAAATAATAATATTTTATTTCACATAAGCCTACACGGGCACTTATGAAACGTCAGAAGCTAGGGGCACGGTTCCAATTGGTCGTTTCCTATGGAGAAGAGCCGGCAAGAAACTCCACGGTTACTCTTTTAAAAATAATTTGCTTTTATAATATTTTCAAATTACAGTGTTGATAGGTATGAGAGGACAGTGCGGACAGTGCAGGCCCGTTTCCTTATAAAATGTAACACGCAGCTAACTATTTACACTAGGAACTAAATTAAATTACTAAATAAAAAAAATAAAAACAAACACTTAGACGTCGAAGTACTTCTCCGCATTACTGTCATCCGCAAACGTGCCAGAAGACTGGCAACATTGCCACGTTGGCACAATGGCAATCCTAATTCTTTAGCCAAAGAACGAGCCAGCCCTCTGGTCACCGGGCTGCAGTCTTGACATAGATAGCAATCGCTTTACGACTGAATTCGGTTGCAAAGTCCTAGTGGAGTCCCTAGACGATAAAAAATGCTTGACAAGATTGTGATTTTTTCGAGCTTATCAAGCAATTTTGACCGTCTAGAGATCTCATTAGGACTTTGCGATTGAATTCGATCGTAAAGCGATCGCTATCTATGTCGAGACTGCAGGGCCTCAAGCCTGCTATTACAACAGTGTCAGAATGGTCGATCATTGATTTCATAATTGTTGATTTTGACAAGTTTGGTAATTTACTATTATAATAGCGTCATTATGACTTTCCAATGGTCGGCCTACATTGAAAGAAATTGAATTTATTGTTAATCTCGTACTTAATGACAAATGAATGACATTTCTACTAATGGGTTTTATAATAATGGCAATACGACAATGCCATTATAATAACTCAATTTTATTACAAACATTGACCGACCAATGATCGACCATTATGAATTTAGCAGATTACGAACTTTTAGCAAAATGACAATGGCATGACAATGGGATCGTGTTGGATTGACTGAATTTATAAAAATAGCAGACTTGGTCCCTGGGGGAACTGTAGATCAGTCGGCGAGAAATTTAGTTAAAATGGAGACGCGCACTCGGGCCCCATGACCCGAGCATTTCGACCCCAAACAGCTCAAAACTGTAGTTACCCATAAGATTACAGTATTTGCAATTTCCTTATTAAATGTAAGTTTAATATTAATGTGTTAAGCATATAAACGTACAGTCAACGGGGTCACTCAGCACACACGAAAAGCGACTTTAATTAATAATATGTATAGTTTCAAATTTAATAAGTAACACTTGACTTAGAAGAACTTGTGGCTAAGTAATAACAGCCGCACAGGTCGATCCATCAAGTTAAGCAACGCTTGCCGGGGTCGCTCCGTGGATGGGTGATCATTTTTACATACCGAGACTTTTCCGTGTCTCGGAAAGCACGTTAAGCCGTTGGTCCCGGCCGTCATTCATGGATCTTGTTGCCCAGTAACTGGGTTGTGGAGGTCAGGTAGGCAGTCGCTCCATGTAAAATACTGGTATTCAGCTGCATCCGGTTAGGCTGGAAGCTGACCCCAACATTGTTGGGAAAAGACTGGGCAGATTGAGTAAAACTTGACTTACATATGCAGCTTGTGGCTATGAAAAATGCGTCCTTATCCGTTTTTTTTTTCAAAGTTTTTTCTGACCAATAGAAAAACTGTCTACTTTCTTGCTTTACTCCTCGTTTTTCATAGAATACTTCCTTAATGTCAAAAGATCTTGGTTTGAAAATAAACATCCAAACAATTTTCGTATTTTGTATCTAATTCAGTCTTTTATTAACTGCTTTTTTTTGTGGTGTGAAATTATCAAATAACTTCTCCCGCTCTGGGCGGAGCGGGAGGGGCGTGTCAGACTTTTGCTGACTAAAACCCACCCGTGTTCCTTCCGTTGCCTGTGTGCCAGGGCCACGATATCCCTTTCGGAGAAACTCGCAACCCTGGCAGTTTTATTAACTGCTGAGTTGCAATCAATTAAATAGGTTGCAATTAAATGATTGAACAACGCAATAGCCGCGGCACGGCGCGACCCAAATTCTGTGTTGTAGGGATGCTTAAAAATACTATCCGAAGCTTAGTAGAATACCAAAGGCTTAAGGCGCTGACAAGAGGCAAATGATCTAAGTAGGATTGCCTTAAACAAAAAAAATGCCAAATCTTTATAGTTTGTGGTGTAAAAAATATGTGTTATTTGTGAATATATTTCTCAGAACTTGGTTGTTAACAAAACACGTTTAGAAAAAAAAATCTCGATACAAATTAACGGTAAACTAACCTCTTACTTTGAGTTCCAATCCAAAATACAGAACTTGGTTGTTTTTTATTTTCGATTACTCAACTCATTTTTGAGTAAATAAGTAGAGATAATTGCTTCTTATTTTTTTGCAATAAATTATAAGCGTTGTGTCATCGCGCTTCTCTTTCTTTTGTATGCAGTCCGACAGTGACCGCGCTTTAGCCGTTGTCAGTGTCTTAAACCGTAACTATAATTACTAAAACTCTTGAGAGAACCGAACAATTGAATCTACCTTTCCAAAACCGCTGTTTTCATAGTCACATCATCGTTTCGCAAGCGCATTCGATCTCGCGACATTTTTCACTTCTGCAAACCACGGGGTGTTATTAGCGTCGACTACAGTGAAGCACAATGTCTCTAAGGGTTGAATCAACCCCCCGCCGCGTCTCCAATAAACACACATGCTGCAAAATTTTGATTATTTTAGAGTTACAAAATGTTTCTGTACCTGACAATTTTGTTAGTTTAGTTAGTAATGGAGTTGTTAAGGGTTGTGTCTGTTACTTCAAATAATTTCATTTGGACCTTTTCTAATATCTCTTTTGCTGAAGGGATTTTTTTCATAGTATTAACTATTACTACGTAAGTACGTATATTATTCAGATATTATTATGTAGTTTAAGAAATAGTTCAAGAAATCAAACAAAACAACAATAAAGTACTTAGTTCTGAATCCAAATTATTATAGGTATAGGTACACGATAAATCTAATAATTGATGGACATGGAAATTTGCATTCATTTGTAGTAAAGTCCGCCTGTGATACAGGTTTATCCTAGTACAGGCATTTAACGATTGTATGTTAATATTTTATCAATTGTAATACTGAATAAATATTTATTATTATTATATTTATTATAAAGTACCTACTTAGTTCTGAATTCAAATTATTATACACGATAAATCTAATAATTGATGCACATGGAAAATAGCATACGTTTGTAATAAAGTACTTAGTTCTGAATTCAAATTATTATACACAATAAATGTAATACTTGATGGATATGGAAATTGCCGAGATACATTTAAGAAAATAGAAGCACTGTACACTATTGTTTTATAAAAGCTACTGGCCAAGTAGAAAACTTTAAACAATGAAAGAGAAATTCAAAACTATTAACACCAGATCACAGGTCAATTTTCTGCTGATCAATTTAAAAACAGAACCACACCAATTTTAATTTAAGAACAACTGTTTTATACCATAATAAATACACATTATCTATCCCATAGTTTTTATTATAAATGGGAATAATCGTATCGATTGAGCTACAAAAAAGCAATGATGCGACTCGAGCGGGCTTTAATAACATAATATGAGCAATTTGAACGATTAGCATCTACCGGAAGTCGTTCGCAGGAAGCGTTGTGGGCAGGCGCGGGCGCATACTATGAAAAAAGCGGGCATTTTGGACCATCGTTTAGTGTTTACTCCCTACTTTGTTTGTGGTTTTATATGGTGCGTTCTGGTAATTTTGTGAGGGAAGTGTTTGCATATGTTATTTTTAATTTGTTTGTAATGTTAGCTTTGTTGAGCACATTTTCTAGATACATTCATCATTCGTCTCATTCATTGAAAATAAGTTGTGAATTCTACTACAAATTATCGATTATTATGGGAGACTGGATTTAATTTAAAAATGTATCATTTTAATACCGAAGTATAATATCCAGTGTGGCAACATTGTCAAAGAACAAATGATTGATAATGTAACAAACTTTTAAATGTACTTATTCTCACTATGGCAACTGAATGTATTATTTTTACTTTGGCAACACTTAGAAATAACGGTTATGACATTCTCGTTATTTCTGGGTGGGGCAAAAGTAATCTTAAAATGGTAAAAGGTCGTTCAGAGCCAACCAGTGATCATCTAACTACGAAGCAAGTCGGTTGACACTGTAGTCAGGATTCCGTGTGTCTATTAAAGTTAATATAGACAAAGAACAGTGTTAATATTAAAAAAATAGAATTGTTTAACAGTAATATTTTAAGGCATGGTGGCACAAGAAAGAACGTTTCAGAAGCATGCGTCTGTGATCTACATTGTTTTTTTTAAATTTCCTTATGTTTTTCTAATTTCTGTCATCGCATTATTCCTATTTCGAAATTTACTGACGCAATGAGAAGAGATTCGAGTATATGCTGAAAAAAAATCTCTTTGAACAACGCTATTGTACCCACTTATGTACAAAAGGGTTTGGGAGTTCATTAATTCAATATTGTATTATTACATGCCTGAATGTCCGTTTGGTGCCGGACGTAAAGAATAGCACCATCCCATTTCTTCCCGTGGGTGTCGTAAAAGGCGACTAAGGGACTTATTAGGGAATGGGCAGCAGCGTTCTCTATGCATTTTAATACCATACTGCGATCGCCAACCCGCCTGCCAAGGGTGGCGATTATGGCAACCCCCCCCCTTTAAGGGAGGCCTATGTCCAGCAGTGGACGTCTTTCGGCTGAAATAATGAATGATGACATGCCTGAAAAAGTTACTCACAATGAGTGGAGCTTTTGTCAACTCAGCCTATCGCAGTCAACTGCTGGACATAGGCCTCTCCCAGGCTGCGCCACAACACCCTGTCCTGTTGAAGTTGGCTGGGGCAGACTGGATGCGGAAGGTCCACATTCCGCATCCAGTCTGCCTCAGCCAACTTCTCATGGTCGTCGGTCCATCTAGCTGGGGGCGTCCCACACTACGCTTGCCAATACGCGGTCTCCACTCCAGGAATCGTCTTGCTCCGCCGGCCATCGATCCTTCGACACACATGGCCAGCCCACTGCCACTTCAGCTTGCTGACTTGCAAGCTATGTCGGTAACTCCGGTTCTTTTCCAGATAATTTGATTTTCAGAGCTTCTGTAGTGTTGTCCTTATCTTAATGCCAGTAGACCTTCCTACCGACTGACTCTAGAATCTAGATAATATTAATAGCTGTATTTTTAAGGGTCCGCGCCCACTCGACCCGCTTAGACTTAACCCGAAGAATAATACCAAATGTTTTAGTACCAATTCAGTCCCATTTGTACAGTCAGGCAAAGTGATATTTACTTATTATACATAGAATATTTAATATTTTGTTATTATGACACATAAATTATCCTGGTAGTCAGTGATTTCGTTTAAAAAATGTAGCTTTTTATAGATAGCCTCTACCTCTATCGTGCTCCTAGCTATAAGATTGTAATGATAATTATCAATAATCTGTGATATTTGCTACAAAGTACAAAGCGTATACTATATTAAAAAAGGTTCTGTACTTACTTGTTTAATTATTGATTTATTTATCCGAACATTATCTAAATTATACACTCTCTGAGGTGCAAGCGTTAAATCGACACTTTTCTGTCTGACTATACATCGACGTTTTTACGCCTTTTATTCTTCGGGTCGACTCTAAGCGGGTTGAGTGGGCGCGGACCCATTTTTAATTGGTCTCATTACCGTTTCACACCTTTAGTAGTCTAGACTTTTAGTTAATTGTTCTGTTAATGTAATTGTGGCGTTAATTATAACAATATGTGATCTTATCTTTAAAGTGTGTAGGTACTACAGTTTTTAATCATTACATAAATCGCTAGTTATTAAACGATGGTTTAAATTTGTTAAATTACTTATTAAATATAACCTTAATTGGTTAATTAATAAAGAAGTAAATTTTTCTTTATAATTTTTGTTATTATAAACTTACCTTAACCACCTCCTATCAGAAATAAGTATTTGTAATATAGAAAATTTTGGAACGAAAATTAAGAAAATATTCTGCTTTTTTCTGTAATATTTTTTGTAATTAATCACGGAAGCAATAAAAAGAGTGTATGTTACGAGTGCGTGACAAAAACACGAGCGATACACTTGCGTGCATAATCATTGGACAGCGCACGTGGTGTGTTACACTGGCGGCCAATTTAACGATACATTAATTCGCAAAGCAGTGAACAACCGATGACGTATTAACACATAAGTGGGTACACATACGCTGATAAACATTATACGGTGTACGTGTGTAGAATCCGAAAAGTTTTTTTTTTTAGAAGTCTTCATTTTCACGCATTTTTTTATCTTAATAACTAACCGATAAAACGTTCAAGTATTTATCAAAGGATAAGTACTTCATGCAATATTTATTAATGTCATTATTATTTTGTAAGATTCAGTTATGAACTCAAAATAAGGACACATGATTTTAGACAGCACTGACAAATAAATAAGATCCATAACTAGTCAGCTGTATGTAATGTGAATGAATCAGTTTTTTTTTATGACATCTTGTTTGATTTTGAGAATGCAACCATTGTTATTATACTGTTGGCTTTGTTGCTGCTGTATTTTAGTGCCTCATGTTGGCAACTTATTTTTCTGTTCAATTCGTCATGTCAATGTGTAAACATCTAATAAATACGTTATTTAATTTTGTGTATCTTACCGATTTCTGCAATAATCTCCAATTATATCCAGCCAATTTATCTACACATCCCGCAGATCAACTTAGGAAGTTGTCGTCTATTTAGCCTGACTTTCCTGTGGGTGCCTCAATAAATGAAGGCCTAGAGCCAGGGCATAAACTAAGCGACTACACGCTAAGGGCACCCCCTGTGGGGTACGGACCTCGGCTTAGGGCGTTGCTGGGGGAGGACAGCAAGGGACGGGCTGGAACGGATTAATGAGTGAATCTGTAAAAGATAGAAAACATTTAATGTTACAGACAATTAAGGGAGCTCAACGTCAAACAATAACACAAGTGCAAACGACCATGAAGATAAAAACAATAAAGTCCACGATCAAGTCCATAATCCATGTTTTACATTACTAATCCTATCAAAAAACCCGCTCAACGTTTACCTACAGCACTATAACATCATCTTCATCGCTTCGTTTCCCACAGTAACCGAGAAAATACATTCATTTTGTGCTATCCATGTCCAATTTTATCCAATTTTTAATGGCGCTACCGCGGCGGAGCGGCCAATATCGCAAATTATAGTGTTCACAGATTACGTCGGGAGTTACCTACGTGACGGGCGGTGCCTGCGAGTGGCCGCCAGTGTACACGATAACCTGTACACTGAGTGAACATGTCTTATAGTGTAAGTACTGCGCTTCCGCGTCGATATCAGAAAATGTTGAAAGTAAATTCTTAAAAATAAACGTGGGTGCATGGATTATTCTCACCCGCAGTGTAATCGCGGTTTGTATAGGTATGGATTATGTTGGTCCGTATCGCAGCTTGAGGTGTACAAAGCTTACATTGTATGTAATAGGTATTTTGCATTAGCGTTCATGATTATTATGAAACCGCTAGGAAATAAGTAAGTATTAAACAGGATTCAATAATTAGGCGGTCTTCATTACGTATTGTGCAGTTCACTTAAGGTTAAGTGTCACGCAGCTGGTGCCACGTCAATTACAAATATGTAAGTAAATGAATTGGAGACTAGTTATAGGTTCAATATAAATTAAGTCGTGACCGCATCAACTAAAGGTTCGTGCAGACTGGTGCGATATCACGGGCGCGACAGGCTGCGCGACACCTTCCATAAAGTTTTCATACAACTTGTGCAGCCGTGTTGCGCCTGTCTCTGGGAGCCTTTACTTACTTTTTGGCACAAAACGGCAAAGCAATCCGATCAAAAAGGTACTCGGGGATTTGAGAAGGTAAAAGAGCTTGCCACTCATAGGTAACACAGAAAAAAAATCGAATAAAAGACGTAAAACAAAGAAAGTTTTGTTATGTCATTGATATAAACTCACTGGCGCATAAATACAAATCCTTAACAGACCATAAATGAGACGAATTTGGTCGACGCTCTCCATTGACTTGGAAGTATATAGAGTTACTACTCTTTTTACATAGTATGTAATTTATTTAAAAAATGGAAGGAATGCTGCTAAAGTTGGAAATGTAAGGAAAAGTAGAAAATAGAAGCACTATAGGACTACACTCATTTGTGTATTCTCTTACACACACACATACAAAAAAAAAACACAAATTCACGCCTTCTTCCCATGGGGGTAGGCAGAAACTATAGAACGCCACCTGCTACGCTCCTTACATACTCCTTTTGCTTCGCCAACGTTCATACCTACCCTCTTTTTCCATCAATTTCACGTGTTAGTACATTAGCGGCGGCGATCAAGTCGCTGGTTCGCGTAATTCTCTCGCAGAGCACGTGCTGCGCCTGCGATGGACCGCGCTTGATTACAGACCAGATTTGAAATGAGGGTGTGGTGGTGGAGTGGCACAGATGAATGCTGCTGTAGCGAGGGTAGAAGGAAATTTATGAACCTTAGATAATTATCTAAAGCCGCGTTTTCACTACCCTGCCGAGCAAACATTATGTTCAAAGCAAATGTTTGCTGTTCTGTCGATGTTCGCTCAAAACAGGAAAACATCTGTTTTTACTACTTACAACGAGAAAACGAACACTAGAAGCTATAGTTGCCCTTTGGGCAACTGATATAAATTCGACGACTGACGAAACACGAAGTTTGCCGAAACACATTAAGAAAATATTATAGAAGCACTGTACATGTTTGTATGCAGGATGTTTTGTGTTTTGTTAAGAATAATCACATAGGTACCGGTAAACTGCAATTTTTTGTAGTTTACCGGTATGTGGTTATTTAATATTAAATTTCAAAGGAGACGTTACATTTTTGTATAGAACTCCGGCCATAACATGTAAATAAATAAAATTAAATAAATAAACATTTTACGCCATATTGGTTTCTTGAAAGCCAAAATACACATAACTCAATGCCAAAATTATAGTTGGATCACTTGTCTTCTAAGCTATCCATTTATAATCAGTTCGTGTTGGTATGTTGTGTTTTTTTTTTTTTAATCTGTATTTATTTACAGGGTTTTTTCTATACAGAATATGTCACCCCAATTATCGAATACAACATTATGTATAGCAGACTAGCCTACCCGCAACCTTGTACCCACAATAATAATATGATAAAGTGTTCTGGCCTCATCTGACAATGGTGAGGCCAGAACGCTATTATGCCTACATTAGACCCACTGTCAAAAGCTTGGCGTCTTCGGACTCCAATACGATCACATTCCGTCAAGATGTGATGCACATCTTCTATGACTCCACAGACATCACAATTGGGTGACTCAACTTTGCGCATCATGAAACCAAAACTATTGAGTGGAACGTGGCCGGGTCGGAGGCTCAAAGCCATCACAACTTCTTGCCTATTCATCCTGCCCTCGCTAAACCAAAGCGTACGTGGAAGAGATGGCTGAATCGTCCTGTACCAAATGCCCTTCGTTAAAGATCTTTTATCAAAATATTCTGACCAAGATTGAATACATCTGTCTCTAACTAGAGGTAAAAGCTCAGTATGCCATGGAGGACAAGCATAGAAATCCCCATCAGACGCTTAACCAAAGATGTAAACTAACTTAGTGTACTTACTATTATTAATCAACAATTAAACATTTTAAATAACAACGATATTCGAATATTATACCATACACTTTATAGCTTCAAAAAGTGGGACATTGTCACAATAACCCAGTCAAAAACCAGAGTCCGTTACATCAACTAAAGAACGTATGCGCAAAAAATGACATTGACTGGTCAGAACCTTCAACCTTTTGCTTAAAACAAAAGGATTAATACCTACTCTTGTGCAAGCTTGGTCAGTCATCTTGAGTGATGTGACAGGACATGCGCATAACATGTGGTGTTTATTTATAGCTGGTGTTGCCAGGCTTACAATGTCCTTAGTCGGGTAAAAAGGGCCAACTGGCTAGATGGCCCTTTTTACCCGACTGGGGGACAGCAAAGACAGGGTTATTTTTTCACGTGTATCTATTTTCGTTGGAAATCCCTCACAGATAAGTACTAGGTAAAGAGAAGCATTCTACTGGAGTCTTGCCGGTTTAAACCGGCTCATTGAGCTACTCCTTCAAATTTCTCTTTTTTCCCGACTGCCCCAGAAGGAGGGTAATGTTTTTCGAGCGTTTGTATGTATATATGTTTATTTTTTGGTATGCTCTTTAGCATAAACGGCTTGATGGATTTTAACATATGAGGTGTCGTTAGATTAATCTTAATTTTAGGAGTGACATAGAGTAATATATATATATAAGTATTCCATCTAAAAATACGAAGAAAGGGAGGAGAAGGATTCAAAAAAATACAAAAATATTGGTATCAAACAAAAGCTAGTAATTAATCAATTACAAATATTAATAAAAACTTAAAAGCTGAAAATAAAACACATTCAAAAAAGAGAGAAGAAAAGAGTTGTTTAGAGTGGTTTTTGTTGTTATTGCTGTTTTTTTTTTTTTGAAGTCTAAAACAATTGAACCTTTTCCTAGAACTCACTCAGATTCATTGTCTTGGGTTTTTGAGACTGTGACTGCTGTAGATTCTAGCTTACCTACAAAATATGCACACAGGTAGTAATAAATCGGGCTTGTTGCCTAAAAAAGTGTGGGATCCTATATTTAAATATTTTCTACGGTATTATTTACTCTATAAGTCTATAAATAAATAAAAATAGTTAATTTGCACCTTCAAGTAAAAAATATGGTTTTCAAGCAGTCTAATTTTCAATTAGTGTAAATTGCCTGTAACATTATTTTTCGAAAATGTTCTTAACTATCTTTTTAGACCTTTGTATCCTGCTTATGCGTATGCAGTTTCATTAAAATCGGTTCAGTCATTTCGAAAAACAAGGGCTTGAAAGCTTGTATGAAATACCGTAAGGTGTAAACACGTTACATGTTAGAATTGCAGTCAATACCTAAACTAAGATAACTTAATATCTTGTAATTATATGTATCATCGCTCCACCCTCATTATCATTATAGCCGATGTTTTTGTGTTTTCTATACTTGCCCTATCTTACTTTTCATGATACGAATTAGAAATATCTTGATTCAAATTCAAATTGGCTCCCGCACTGGGCTTGCGTGGTGGATCCCCCACTCCCTCACACAGAGAGGAGGTATTTTTCCCAGTAGTAGAAAAATTATAGGCTGAATATGCAAAATTAATATGGCAGGCTTGTAGCGGCATCAATACATGGGAACTACGCATCACACTGACGTCACGCAAAATCCTGCATCGCGCAAGCAGAGTTTACCGCGCGACTAGCATATCTAGACAACATCCCGAAATCGACCGTCGAGCAGTTGCCCACCAGACACAACACCCGTCTGGTCGGAGGATCCTCCCTTTTCTATGTAGGATGAGTGAACTTTACACCCTGTTCCTCATGCCTTTATATGTACACGTCTACTCAACGGCAAACCACTAGCATCTTACAAATTCATAGAATGATAAGTTTTGATGATTTAATTTCTCACACACAATCATAAATACTAGTGTCTAAAATAAAGAAAGGGTACATTTTCTCACATTAACAGTAGCTTATCATCATTAATATCGGTATTACAACTCACCCCATCATAGTTAGCGTGGCACAATCTGTCATTTTTGACGTGTGGACGCGACGCGCGACGGTGCATTGCGCAGGGGCAGTTTGTTCGATGCAATCATTTAGTAAGAGAATGTTTATTTCTACAAAATAATAAGTTATTGATACCAATAGCTTGTGCTGTATACTATATTAGTTTTAATATATGTGAAACCCGAAACACGTGTCTAGTATTTTTATGTAAAGAATCTATGTACAAAATTTCAAAACTGTATCATGGAAAATCACAAAGCTAAAGGTTGTTATGTTACCGGGTTGTCCGTACAAAAGCATGGGCCTCCAGGGTCGTCTTGCGCTCATTGATAATAATTTGGCAGTAGGTACCTAACCGTACGGCGATTGTATTGTAAGTAATTAAATGGTGATAACATTATCCATCACACTTAAATATTTTTGGGACAAAATATAACATGGTGTACAAATTATTTAAATCGATTCAGTTCCTTATTCTGAACAAACTATATTCAGGTTTCGCATATACTAAAAATAATGTTGTATAATATAATAATTTATTAAAAAAACGTTTACACAAAGTGCCCATTTAGCCAACAATAGTATAAATCCTATACAATTAAAGTGCCTAATATTAAACTAAATCTAAAATATTTTTAATTACAGGTGCAGGTAATGATGGTTCGGAATTAGAATGTTAGGTATAAAGCGACCCGCCCGATCTAGGTTTATTCAAACCTGGGGGTCTGCTCCGAACATAAATTCAAAGTATCGGCCGAATGTTCGGCAACAAAAAAAAACGACAGTCAAAGAGATAAGCCAAAGTCAAAAATGTGACTTTAAGTCGGGTAAGGATTCAAAGTCAAAAAAGGAAACTATGGAAGTTATAAAACGGCCGAACATTCGGCCGATACTTCTGATTAACGCTTCGGAGTAGAGACATTTCAATTACATTGGGACATATTTTTTTAAGTGAAAGTGATATAAAAATAATCTATTAAAAACCGGCCAAGTGCGAGTCGGACTCGCGCACGAAGGGTTCCGTACCATTATCTATAAAAGTGGCAAAAAAATCACGTTTGTTGTATGGGAGCCCCCTTAAATATTTGTTTTATTTTAATTTAATTATTTATTTTTAAAGTGAATATAATATCTAAATATTCTGTGAATATTTCAAGCGTCTAACTGTTGCCCTTATCAATATAGAGCATAACCGACAAAAAAAAACACGTTTGTTGTATGGGAGCCCTCTTAAATATTTATTTTATTCTATTTTTTTGTATGTGTTGTTATAGCGGCAACAGAAATACATCATCTGTGAAAATTTCAAATGTCTAACTATCACGGTTCATGAGATACAGCCTGGTGGCTGACGGACAGACAGACAGACGGCGAAGCCTTAGTAATAGGGTTCCCGTTTTACCCTTTGGGTACAGAACCCTAAAAACTATGAGAAAAAGTATATTGATACATTAATACATAAATCTAGCCTATGTAAAATATGCCAAAGTAAAAAATTATCATCATGACAAAATTTCTAGAAGTTTTCTTTTTTTTTTTTTTTTTTTTTTTTAGTCTGTGTAATTTAGTATCGCTAAATATGTATTCTTCTGATAACATTGTAACTTTGAAAGTAATCAATTCATTTTATGAATAATATTTAGTTAAACGAATCCCGGAATCTTATTTTGCGCTCGGTTGATGCCAATAGACTCGCCCCTTATTACCTGGGACTTAAATATAACTTTGGGTATAAACACCTCTGCTTACGCCTTCGGGAATACAGGCGTGATGTTTTGGTATTAAAATATTTTAAAGATTTTATTCCGACTTTGCTCAAGTGTGAAATAGATGGTGACCATCTTTATATACCGAGACTCCTCCGTGTCTCGGAAAGCACGTTAAGCCGTTGGTTCCGGCTGCCATTCATGGATCCTTGACAGTCGTTATGAGTCGTCAGAAGCCCGAAAGACAACCAGAATTATTATCCTGTCTACATAAGCACCTAATAAATAGTTGAAATTAAAATTGTAGGTATATAATATCGAACTTTCATCTGATTTTGGAACATACTGTTTTTGTTTGATCAGGAGGGGCTTGTGGCTAAGTAATATCAGGTTAAGCTTCACTTGCCGTGGTTGGTCCGTGGATGGATGACCATCTTTACATACCAAGACCCCTCTGTACCTAGGAAAGCACGTTGAGCCGTTGGTCCCGACTGCCATTTGTAGATGCCAAGGTATATCGTGTTACCCAGTAACTGGGTTGTGGTTGTCAGATAGACAGTTTCTCCATGTAAAATACCGGTATTTAGCTATATCTGGTTAGACTGGAAGCTGACCCCAACACAATTGGGATGAGACTAAGCAGATGATGCTCAAGTGTGAAACAGGATTTTTATTTTGATGTTTGGAAATATTTCTATTTCAGTTGTGAGCGGATGAGACGCTGTGGCTTGCCGTAAGCGTTAAAAAAAATAATCTAACGTACGTCACGAGCATATATGCCTTACACTTACGCAAGACTCAAAAGCGATTTTCTCCTAAATTATTGATAGACATTCTAAGCTGCTACGAACGTAGTATTGTCGAAGCCACCATTACCCTGAGTTTGTTTCGCCATTTCTTCTGAGGGGTAGTCAAATTAATGTCGACTCCATCTATCTTTTTTTTTTTTTCCTTTTTTTTAATATGACATGCAAAAGTGATTCTTACAGAATAAACAATTAAATTACAATTGATTATGAAATAGGTGTTTTCTCAAAGTTGTAATTTGTTTGTTTTCTCATAGTTGTAATTTTTTTTCACGAGTAAAATGCTTTTACATTTTGCGTAGCTGTAAAGTATTTTTTACTTTCCTAAACATACTTACTAAACTTACCTAACGGTTAATTAGCTACGATTGATTATTTTTTTTAATTATTGCAAATAGAATTCGCAATAATTAAAAAAAAAAAACAATCTTATTTCATTTACATATTCTAAAATCATAAAGTATATTGCAACCGGATGCAGTTACACTTATCTCCCACATAAATAACACAAAAGGTCAAAACCAAAAATAATAAAACTCAAATAATTTATGACTAATTAACAAAAAAGCTTTCAAATTAATATTTTAATATCATCATAACGTAAACCGGTTTTATACTACCACACTTTAATTCTTTCTATTCCATAATCTTTAATTACACATAATGTATGAGCGTTGCTGATCGATTCGATGCGGCTGCGTGGAAGCGCAAACGCTGCGCCTGCGCACGTCACGTGTCTAACGCGTGGCTTACGTACCAGTTACCACCTTATAAGGAATCTGTACAGAAGGTTGAGGCTAGACGAGAAACGAAAATGCGAACACTCGCACGTAAAATAGTAAGGACTTTCGAAAGAAAAGCTTACCATCATCATTTCAGCCGAAAGACGTCCACTGCTGGACATAGACCTTCCCCAATGAGGGATTGCCATAATCGCTACGCTTGGCAGGCGGGTTAGCCATCGCAGTATGGTGTTAAAATTCATACAGAACGCAGCTGCTCATTCTCTAGTAAGACCCTTAGTCGCCTTTTACGATACCCACGGGAAGAAATAGGATGGTACTATTCTTTACGTCCGATACCACACGGAGATTACATATAATAAAAAAAAAAATATGCTAGATGGCGTCGAAATTTCCTGGAATTATGTTCTGAAATAAACCTATAAATAAATAAAATATATCATATAAATTATGTTCTTAATGTAATAAATGGATGGGTTTGATTTAATTTAAAGTTTATTTTCTTCATTTTAGAGCATTTAAATAAAAGCTGGTTAAAAAAAAGTTATAGTTGTGTTATTGTATCTAAATGTAACTTATCAAAAGTTAACTGGTCGTTTGCCCGTTAATTTGGTACAAGTTCTTCAATAAGGACAGCTTCTAGTGATTTGAGTCTACTTAAGGCCGTGTATGCTTGACCAGCAGTGTAGAACTTTGAGCCTAAATAGACAACGGCGTGGTCGACAGTACTATCCTGTATATTGTGTATTTAAATATAAATATCTTAATATATATAAATCTCGTGTCACAATGTTTGTCCTCAATGGACTCCTAAACCACTTAACCGATTATAATAAAATTCGCACACCATGTGCAGTTCGATCCAACTTGAGAGATAGTAGGTAGGTAGGGTAGGTAGGTAGGGTAGGTAGGTAGGGTAGGTAGGTAGGTAGGGTAGGTAGGTAGGGTAGGTAGGTAGGGTATGTAGGTAGGGTAGGTAGGTAGGGTAGGTAGGTAGGTAGGGTAGGTAGGTAGGTAGGTAGGGTAGGTAGGTAGGTAGGGTAGGTAGGGTAGGTAGGTAGGGTAGGTAGGTAGGATAGGTAGGTAGGTAGGTAGGGTAGGTAGGTAGGGTAGGTAGGGTAGGTAGGTAGGTAGGTAGGTAGGTAGGTAGGGTAGGTAGGTAGGTAGGGTAGGTAGGTAGGTAGGGTAGGTAGGTAGGTAGGGTAGGTAGGTAGGTTAGGCAGGTAGGGTAGGTATTCTTTTACCCATAGAAAGCCACTTTATTTGTGAGTGTCATAGAGTGAAAATGTTTACCGCCCAACGGAGTGGGCACGGGTCAGCTAGTATATTATATGTATAAATGAAATGAAATCGTTTATTCTGTAAATAGGATATAAGAATCACTTTTACACGTCATATAAAAAAATAATCTAGATGTAGCCGACATTTCCTATCTGACTACCCCTGAGAAGAAATGGCGAAACAAACTCAGGGTTCAGTCTCTTTTAAAGTCCAGACATAATCTTGGTCAGATCATGCGAGGACCATGTAGATCCGTGTCTGAAATAGTCTTTTGAGGAAAAAACCACACACATTTGAGTGGACCTGTCCAATCAGTGCAAGCATTTGTCAGTAATCGTGTAGCTCAACTCAAGACTTAAGGAGCTCAAAATAATATAAACATCGTCTTCTTCTCAGCCAACTCTTTCATTTGTTACCAATAATATGGGAGTGCTTAAAAATAACTAGTCCGCCATCTTGGGCCATCCACCATATTGGATTTAGAATGATGTCATCCAAACTAAACGTGTATACAAAATTTCATCTCAATCGGGTGAGGCAGTTGCTTTAAAATTCAGTGGCAAGATTTGACCCGAACATACATGCTTGCGTATAAACATTGCAAGTTAAATAAAAGCTTGTAATAAAAACAGAAAGCCCCTGTGGCGTCGTAGCAAAACTTAAATCTAAATACATTAATTGTGCGTAGCACTGTTACGAAATTGCGTAGCAAATGCTACTTATCGCTACGCAATTAGCGTAGGCCGTCATTTCCAGGTTAATTTTGTTCACCACAATTTTTAAACCTTCTGTAGTTATATTGTTAATGTTAATACGTAATACCCCATGTCCACAGAGGTTCGGATTGATCTGCATTTGAGTACTTTATGATGATTACGAACTAATCTTGTTTGCAAATCAGCTTTACTTGGTGTGAATTTTAGAAAAAACCCTTGTTGACACTTTTTTGATCTGGGAAAGTAAAATATAGTTTGTAAGCTGGTTGTAATGGCCCCAATGTGTACACGATGGCCCTCGAGCTATAGATTTGAACGGATGACATTTTAATTATTATGGGAAAGTGGTTGTGATTTTTGACAAAGGCTGTTATTTTAACCATATCTTACCAAACGAATTAAACTTATTACGGGGTCATATTTTCAATACAAAATTGACAGAATGGCTTCTAAAATGTTGTTTTTATAGTATTAAGGAATTTATGGAACATAAAAATAAGTGTAATTATAATAATATTAACAATATAAATTTCAAAAATTTAATAGGTAATAAATGCATGTTAATTGTATATATAAGAATAATATAATAAGAATGAATGTAAGTAAACTTAATAAAAAATTGCACGCTTGTTTGCAGGCAGAATACATCACCTTTACCAAAACAATGTACCTATTTCTAGCAAATAAACGTTTGATTTGATTTAAAGTGAAAAATCGTTGAATATTTGGATGTTTTTTTTTTCATTATGGCTTCGTGCGGTTTGTACATTTAGCCAGTGTCAAGTAAAATTAGGTAACAAGTACAAAGTTTGTTTAAATAATTATGAAATTAATTATATTCAATGCATGATAGATGATATCCCCGCCCGCCCGTTCCCCTCGTGTTTCAGTGAAGATGTGTGTCTTTACTGAGACCTCACGCGGACTTCTTGAGAGAACTTGAAGTGATATTGCACTGTTTTGTTTCATTTGCCTACACTAATTCACGAACACGTTATGGTTAATAATCCATTATTATTACACATTAATATTCTGCTAAACACAATTTTCTGAATAAAACAAAACTGCTAAACATGACGCTACACTTTCAAAGTCAAAGGTCATAGTTAAATTATTTATTTAAAATAGGCACACAAAATGCACATTTGAAAGTCAATATTTAAGATTCTAGTCGCCCCTTCCAAACGGTAGTTTCGTATGGAGAAGAATGGACAAGAAACTCCACCGTTACTCTTCTAACTATAGAGCCTCTGAGAGAGGTTTTTTTTTCCCCCTTTTTACTTTCCTGCCAAGAACCTCAGACAGTCTATTTGGATGTTGCTCAATGAAAAAAAAGAAAGAAAAAAATAAAAAAATGAAAGCCCTTTCATGAAAATTCACACCACCTGGCGCCACTTTGACAATAGGTCCAATCCGACAATGAATATAAAATATATTATGACGTTTCATCATTCGTTTCATTCATTCGTTCATCATTCAGTCACGACTACAGAAATAAAAGGTGCTTTGACAGTTTTGACAGGTGCGGACCTGACGTGTCACTGCTGCCACCTCATCATACATTATTTCAGCCGAAAGACGTCCACTGCTGGACATAGGCCTCCCCCAAGCACTGCCACTTCAACCGGTGCTACCTTTGGTTGTCAGTGACCGTCATTTTAGAAAACCCTCATTAGCTGAAACAGCTGGAGTGAGCCGAAGTAAACCGAAGTGATCCGAAGTGAACCGAATACCCTGGCCACAAAACAAAGGCTAAGCGACCCCCCGGAAGCATTGAGTTGTAGTACCAGCCCCGGGTTACGTTCCGACTTGGATGAGCGGCGCAAATTGAAAGCTTTTAGCGACTTTCTGCGCGATATCTGGGAAATGTATTTATTTATTTAATTATTTATTTAAATATTGGTACTCCAAGGAATTATTCACTATTTACTTAATACATAAATGAACTTATACATCTATTATTATGGTGAATTTGTCACTTACAGAAGTACACAGCTTAGACATAGATAAAAACACATACCAATTATAAGAATTAATTAAGAGTGATTTAAAATGAACTACTTATCTTATTTTATAACAATGAAATATAAATATGAGCTACTTTACCATAGGAAGACAATATAAAGACAATTTAAAATAAAATACAAAATCAGATGAAAATGTATCATCGACTCACATTATTTTTAAAATAAAAACGTGAAATGAAACAAAAAAGAAACGATATAAACCAGACTACATTAGGTTTAGATAACTCTTTCGATTAAAACCTATAATTTGAATATGTTAGTGTTGCTAACGACTTACAACAAAGTTTATTGATAGAAATCAAACAGCATATTTCCAGCATATTATTAAGTAGGTAGGTCCTAGTCTACTGGTCTTCTTGCAGACCTTTGTGAGGAGACCATTAAACATTAAACCCAGTAATGGTCAACCATACAAAAAGTATTTTTTCACCAACTGACAATAAAAAAAAGCTATTAATAGGACATATAAATCGCGTCAGTCTCTCAACTTAGACCATACACACGGTCCACCAGGCCCCCCATCCCTGCGTCAGTTGCGTGAAATGTTTAAATTTTGCTATTCATTGCGGGTTCGAGCTGTTTTCTGACACTCGCGCCTTTCATACTAGCCCTTTATTATGGAACGATTTGGACAGTCGCAGGGAGGAGTGTAACTCTGGGTATTTTGTCTTCTTATTTTGCGCAAATTTTTAGGTTTTGTACCTTTTAATATTAACTAACTGATTTTTAAACTAACGACTCGCCCCTGATTTGCACTGGTTTTACGATTTTACAAAACATTGAGATTTTTATAAGTGTAGGTATCTAAGTAAAAGATGTAAAAGTGATTCTATTAATAATTATGTTTTTACCTTTACTATAGCAAATACATAGATGAAACTTAATATATTTTTTTTCATCATCATTCATCATTTTAGCCGAAAGACGTCCACTGCTGGACATATGCCTCCCCCATAAAAAAAGGGGAACGGTTGCCATAATCGCCACGCTTGGCAGGTGGGTTGGTTATCGCAGTATGGTGTTAAAATGCATAGAGAACGCTGCTGCCCATTCTCTAGTAAGTCCCTTAGTCGCCTTTTACGACACCCATGGGAAGAAATGGGATGATGCTATTCTTTACGTCCGGCACCACACGAGCATATTTTTTTTATAAAATAATAATCATAACGTCCCGTGCGGCACAGCTAGTATTAATAAAGACATCAAATTTGTAACATAATATCCACCTTTTATGTGTTTTAATTATTTAAATAATTCAATAGTAATCTTGAACTCCCACGCTTTACAACTCCATCGCCATATCAAGAAATAATTATCTTGATTTAGATATTAACCTGATTTAGATATTAACCTGCCCTTTTTAGGAAATGTTCGTATTGATAGGTGTTACCATTTATTTCTTTAAGTGGCAATTTATAATAATAACAAAAATAATTCAGCAAATTTATTTTATAACTTAATTAAAAGTTTGGAATCGAAGCAACAGCGCCATTCAATCGAGCTCTATTTTGTTAATCATTCTTAAAATATTGAAACTGAGTGCCTGTTTAAAGAAGCGGGTTCCCGGTAAAAACAAGTCGGCGTAAAAACCGATTGGTGAGGGTGAAATAGTCGCGTGTTAACATGCGCTCACGCACTATGAAACAGCTAAAACATGTAACCGTTTCTTTCCGAAGATCAACTTGCAACGATCTGAGCGATTAAGCCGGGCCTTAAAACCCACTGCTGAATTCAAGGACCCTTAAGCATTGATATAGTTGTACCCTCGTAGCAAACATTGATCTAATCTACCTATACCTTAAAGCTACCAAAACCCAACTAATTAAATAACGAAAGTATTAATTTAGTTTCGAAAATTCTTGTTTTATTTTATGTTCCTTATTCAAAATGTCGTCACAACACTTCTGTCGGTAATAGTACTTGTACTAAGATGCAAGCACTGCACATTGCCAACATTCCGGGCGAGTTTCAACAAATTGTGCCAACATACCTCGGGGGCAACCATAGGGCCGATCCTATGTTGTGATTGTAGTAATAATAATTAGTTCAAGTGATGAGTATTTTGTAAGGGAGAGTTCGAGTACAACAGACGTAGTTTTATGAATATTTAATTTTAAAAGGCATCTATTTAATCGAACCTCGAATAATCCCCATTTTGCTTTCCTAAGAATGTCATTAAACACTCTAATATAATGAATGCGCCTCTTTTAGTGTATCATTATAGGCCCAAACCATTTTTAGAGGTACATTATTTTCGCAAAAAGCGTTCAATATTAAAAGGTCAATCAGTTTTTAGGGATCCATTAAATTTTTTTTTTTTTGAAAAATAATATTTCTAGTATTTTTATGGCACAGCAATAAAGTTTTACTCCTTATGAACCCTTAGTTAGGCCTTTATGAAACAAACATGTAACCCAATAAAAAAAATCTGGCTGATTTTACAGCGTAGTAGATATTAGGTAATCTGTACTGAATTGGATTAATAATATTTTTCAGTTTCTTTTTTGAGAATTGTCCGTTAATTCAGATAGTAACTAACTCTAAACTAATGAAAAAAAAATCACGAATAAAAATCGAAATTCTGCAATGAAACTTAACCCAATTTGTGTGATTATTTCCTCAAAATACCATTTCAGATACGGATCGACATGGTCCTCACATGATCTCACTAAGATTATTTCTGGACTTTAAGAGAGACTTTGGCCCCTTTTTTTTTTTTTTTTGGGTGGGAAATTATCAAATAACTTCTCCCGCTCTGGGCAAAGCGGGAGGGCGTCTCAGAATTTTACTGACTAAAACCCACCCGTATTCCTTCATTTGCTTGTGTGCCAGGGCCACGATATCCCTTTCGGACAAACTCGCAACCCTGGCAGGCATTGGCCCTATCGGACCCCGTCAGTTGGTGCTGACATCTCTTTGAGGCGCGCGTGGAATACGACGCGCCGTCGACCCGGGCCTGGTCCCTATCGGATGGTGAGCTACCCGTCGCTCACCGTCCGCAGACCCGCGCCTACGGTGGCCGGAAATCGGCTTGCGACTCCCGACGCCCGGGGCGTCTCCTGCGGCGACTAGAGGCGCGAGGGCGCGAATTTTGCCTCTCCCTCACGCGTTCCGCCTCCTCCTTCGCAAGCATTACTAATTCGCAGAAGGAGGTGACGGCCTCCAATGCACTCTCGCTCCGAACCAAGGTCTGAACCAGTGCCGGACGCGAGAGATCGCCGCCGCCGATCGCCTCCGTGAGGACACGGCGGTGCTCCGCCCAAGCTGGGCAGACCTCCACCGTGTCCTCCGGGCGATCCACACAGTGGTGACACCCGGGCGTCTCCTCCCGCTTTATCCTGTACAGGAACCTCCCAAAACAACCATGTCCGGTGAGGACCTGCGTCAGGCGGAAGGTGAGGACGCCGTGGCGCCTCTCTAGCCACTCCTCAAAGAGGGGACTTATCGCCACAATCGTGGCGTGCCCAGCGCTGGGTTGCGACAATAGCACTCTCCATGCCGCCATAAGATCCCGCCGGAGCTCTGTCCGCTGTGCCGTGATTTCTCGCAGACTTTGACCCCTGAGTTTGTTTCGCCATTTCTTCTCAGGAGTAGTCAGATAGGAAATATCGACGCCATCTAGCTTATTTTTTTATATATTTTATTATGACGTGTAAAAGTGATTCCAATATCCTATTTACAGAATAAACGATTTCATTTCATTTCCCAATCATTATCTTATCATTGTCTGATGGACCCAAAAGTTCATTTTTTAAACAGCTGCTGCTAGTAATTTCAATAATTAGATATATTCCTGATTGGTACCTATGTATAATATTCTAAAATAACACTTAGCTATCTAATACTCTAAGGCCCGTATTACAGAACGTAACTCAGTACTCAAGCATTACTTAGGCCCGTATTTATAGAGCGTTACTTAGTACTCAAGCATTACTTAAGACTAGTTTCAACCAATCCAATGGCTTGAATCTAGTCTAAAGTAATGCTTGAGTACTGAGTAACGCTCTATAAATACGGGCCTTGAAACTAGATTCAAGCCATTCGATTGGTTGAAACTAGTTTTAAGTAATGCTTGAGTACTAAGTAACGCTCTATAAATACGGGCCTTACATTCCAAAATAATTTATGTGTAGTTAAATCTCTAATAATAGACTAACCATGTAATCGCCGTAATATCTTATTTGCAGGTGCCCTGGAAACCTGTTCTAGAATCCTCTGTAATTATAATGAAGCCAAGGCAGATTACCACGCAAGTTACTCTAGCGTTAAATTATAAAGCCAATTTTTATAAACTTTTAAAATGGCTCTTGGCACAAAGCAAACGGAATGTACCATAGGTAGGTACTACGTTATATGAATGAATGAAATACACAGACCCCAGCGTGGATTGACCAGATTCGCTTACTCAAATGAACCCAAAGATTTGCACTAGCCCCTGGAGCATCGTGATTCATGGGGCAACAGAGACCATTGCATATCAAAGAGTAGTATTATGCTGAGATATTTAAAAGCATTTTGAGCCTTTTTGGCCTCGACAGGTCTTTTTTATGTTTATTTTATTTTGTTTTTAATGTAAATTTTGTTAGTAGTTTTGCTCCAACAAAGAAATCTTGATGTATTGTGAAGTCGAAAAAACCGCTCGAAGCGTGCGCTAGTTCTGTTATGAAAATATTCTCTTATTATTAATAATATTCTTTTACTTATGCTATAGCAATATAGCGGCCATACCAATAAGGAACGAATTCAAATAATTAAAAGCCAATTTGCCAGCACCCTGTATCGCAATACTTCCCATACAAATCGCCACGCGTCCTCTTTCGTTACGGGTATGCGTAGTTATCAAATATCGAGTAACAACCATTAAATCCCTGCTACAAGGCAATTTCAACCCAATCGTCCTTAAAATTCTGTTAGTTTTCGGTTGTGGGTAGTTGGAGAATTAAAGAAAATAGGCATAAAATAGATAAATAAGATTTAACATGGGTGTAGAATCGTATGTATTTCAGGGGCGTGTTCGGCGCGTGCGCACAGTTAGGCAAGTTTTCCCGTGACTGTTTCAATTATAGCAAATTGGATGTTAGTCGGATTTTGATGTTAGTGGCTGTAGCTAAATGTTATAATCCGGTTACAGATTGTAAGAAGAATAGAGCGTTCGCAGACGGCATACAATTGGTGGCCGATTATTTGTAGGAGCTAAACAAAACAGTAGAAATCAAATGTATCAACGCACTCGTCCTACAAACCGTAGGTCTAAATAACGTAGGGCGAAATAATCTGACCGATTGTAGGATATACAAATGTATGCCGTGTACGAGCGCCCTTGGTCCGATTGGGAGTTACCGTGGTCCGATGCACCTGTTCAATCTAGCCAAGACTATTTTCAGCGTTGTTGACTTGGCTCCTAGGTAGGACATACAACAAGTATTCCGTGTACGAACACGCTTCATCAGAATTTTAGAGTCCTGTGGTCCGATCCACCTGTTCAATTATCTAGCCAAGTCTATTTTCAGCGTTGTTGAGTTGGCTCCTAGGTAGGACATACAAATAGTATGCAGTGTACGAGCGAGCTTCATCAGAATTTTAGAGTCCTGTGGTCCGATGCACCTGTTCAATTGTCTAGCCAAGACTGTTTTCAGCGTTGTTGAGTTGGCTCCTAGATCAACTAGATTCGGTGGACAATCTGTTATTGACTCGAATAACTGCCATTGGATAGTAATTTTATTTAGGTACAGCTGAGTTAAACGATATCCCAAACATTACAAATATTCTGGGCAATGGACTGCTTTTTAAGAGCGTTTACACCTTACGGCATTTCATACAAACTTTCAAGCCCTGGTTTTTCGAAATGACTGAACAGATTTTAATGAAACTTCATACGCATAAGCAGGATACAGATATATACACATTTTGTAAATTTTTTTTTTTTTCGAAATGTCTTATTTAAAAACAGAAAACTGGAAATCTCTATCAGTCTAATTTGGCTGTAACACTATTTTTCGAAAATTTAACTAAAGTATTAAATTAACTACGTGTCCATCATGTGACAACTGGCTCTGATGACGGCTCAACGTAGGTACTCTCCAAAACCATTTTAAATCTTATATTGTAAGAAAATCGTGCATCAGGAATAATAATACAACAACTTTTAGATACCACTTACATAGTTAATACACTCTACACAATTTGGTCGCCCGCACCTACATCCACGTTCACAATAAAAGATCCACAAAGCGGCGCTTTACGAAATAATTATTTACAGAAAAACCACAAAAAACTCTTCGAAATTAGTTCCCGATGACAGTCAAAAAATATATGTATATTTTTTTGTAGGTTATGTTTATAAAAAACGATGGTCGAAGCGCCATGGCCGACGCGCGGTCCCTTTTCGCCCAGCAGGACATCGCCCGTTCCGACTTTTGGTACTAAATTTCTGTGTGGCATATTTATTCGGTCCCGAGATTATTTTCTACTAGGATTTTATGATAATCTGGTTCTCTAACGAGTAATGAATTACGTCCATGCATAGAAACGAGTCTTTAAAGGACATGGGTGACAATTGGGACCGTTTTTGTCGTTCGTTTCATGATAACCATCTCGGTCGTGTCGGTAAAGCGATTAGAAGGTAATTATTGCTTTAAAGTGTCGATTTTTGTCGCGTTTTTGCTGTTACACGATGTTTTATAATGTCAGCTTCCAGTGTTTTAGTTAACGTCTTTTTAAGCTTCCTTAGGCTTGTTTTAGTTTGACTTTAATTAGTGCTTTAATTAACTTTCATAGTTAAGAAAGAAGAATACCTACTAGTTTAAGTTATTAGGTTTACACATCTATTATAAGCAGATTGGAGTATCCTCCATCGCAAAAAGGGGAGTGTTATGTTATAATTGAAAGCGTTTGTCTGCTATCCATATCTACTTATCTGTGGTGTTATAATTATAATCAATCCCAAACGGATTCTTTCAATTCTTTCATCTTGACACACAAGTTGTCACGATATAAAGTTTTGCCTACTATTCAATGAATTAAAGTTGTCAAAAAATAATAGGTCCGTTTAAGTTTAATTTACTGCACTAGTTACGTCGCCATTGACCATCGCGACGTAACTAGTGAAGTAACCATACTACTCGGTACTCGATACTCACGATAGATCGATTCAAGTTAAATGTCAAAACGGGCCTATTATTTTTTGACAAGTATACATAAGTTTAACTTAACTCTATGGGTAGAGACAACATGTTGGGCCTGATCGAAAACTTGGTAGACTTACTCAAGTCTCATGACAAAACAATGGTATCAAAGTTTTAGATTTATAGACTTATTGTAGAAGGAAAATGGGTGAACAAAAGTTGAGAGATAAGAGTTGTTGAAATAAGAGCTGTTGAGTATACATTTACTTCGGTGCCCCATGGACCAATTGAAATTTGACCAGTTGGTCTATGGGGAAAATTACATGTTTCCATCGTCCAATTACCAACTGGGTTATGGATGATTGAGAAATGTTCCGCTGCCCAGTTTAATAGTAGAGTAAAGCCTTGTCCATATTAAAAAATAATTTGTCATATTTTTTTTTTATAGATTGTGCGTTTATGAACCACTGCTGCAAGGTATCGGCCGGGCCTGTCACCTTACAGCAGTGATGCCACAAATTGTTTCTGTGTTAATGTTTTACCAACATAGTTTGTAAGTAGGTATAATGGTTACGTTAATTGGTCCATGGAGCACCGACGTACTCATTTAATACATTAAGAAAAAACTATGAACGTAATCATTTCAATAATTTAAATTTCAATAATTGCATTTAATCTATTTATTTTGGATTATCTAAATACTTAAAATTTAAAAATTTAATTTAATGAACAATTAATACTAAAATACATAATGCTTATGTATGACATGTAGTCACTATGGGTGAAATATATAAATATTGTATGTAAATGCCTGAAATAAAATGTTTTTTTAAAATTTTATTTTTAATGGAGCAGTTGCAGTGCAGGCAGTCACCTCACTTTAAGTGCTCTCAAAATGGTGAAGAAAACATCGTGAGGAAACCGGCATGTCCTAGAACCGAAAATTCGAAGACATGTGACATCTACCAACCCGCACTGGGCCCGCGTAGTGTATTGTGGGCCATTCCCTCTCACAGAGAGGAGGTCTGTGTCCCAGCAGTGGGAATATTATAGGCTGCTTTATGAGTATACATTTAAGATACTGTTGGGGCTGTCGTGGCGTTGTAGTGCGTCCACAATGTTTGCGGAGGCGCGCACAGACGATTTTTACGCCATAATAAGAAAAAGGACCCCCTCCATAGCCGGCCACCTGCGCGCCAGCACCAACGGTCTCCGAGCGTGTTCTCAGATCGGTGGGACTCCCCTATACTGGCCACTGGGTAAAAATCCAAACCAGTTATGAGCAACCGCGCAGCATCCCTGTTGGCTCGAGTCATGGCCAGCCCTAACAGGGTTCTGAAAATGATTGCTGATAGAGTGGACTGTGGAGTCCATATGTGCTTCGCTGCTGTCAGTTACATGTGCCGTCGTATCGTGTTGTTTACTGATACTTAGTTTTAATTTAATTTAATTTTTTACATTGTTCTCACATAGAGAAGCAACAAGAATAATGTACCCAGGATTTTGTAATATCTTGATTTAAAAGAGTGTCCTTGGAGTTACTTGCCTGTTCTTCTCTATAGAGATCCACGTTTTGGAATGGGCAAATAGCTTCAACTTTCTGACTAACTGACCGACTCTTTGACAATTCAAAAGTGCCTGTAATAGGTTTAATTGAAATAAATGTTTTGAGTTTGAGTTTTAAGAACAATGTTTTTAACCCTATATGAGTCTTCGCTCGAGATAAAGATTTTGAATTTGAATTTGAAAATACTGGTATTCAGCTGGTTAGACTGCAAGCTGCCCCTAGTTGGGAAACGGCTAGGCAGATGATGATAACATTGACTTTTCAGTAGGGCCCAGAGCGTAAAAAGCACCTGACAAAAACATTGATGTATTAAATAGGAAGATATGGTACGCGCTCCTCGATGTGGACCGCATAAATTAGGGGAAAGGACACAATCAACCTACATTACTCCCGGTTTGCGGGGAATACCCGAATCGTCGTTTGTTTGCCAGTTGTTATGGGTACGTAACAGTGAAAATTATTGCGATCTCGTTACCGCTATAGCCCGCGTAATATGTCTATCTATTTCGGTTGTCAAGCACATGGCGCACGACATCGGGTCCATTTAATATTTACGTGATGTTAAAGAGGTGGCCTATCTTCCTATTTAATACATCAATGGACAAAAACCAAAAAACTGTAAAAATAATAAACTACCGTCATAAAAATTACCCCTAATGTCTGGCAGAGCATCAATACGCTATCAATAATTATCATTGGTCCGGAGCATCATCCATCAATGACTTGTATGATTGATCGTGGCACCGCGTCGCTTGACCCAGCGCGGACATCACTTCTTCGTGGAGGATGTAATTATGAGGATGTTGGTAGTTTTAAGTGTGGGTATTATTAGGAGCAGTACTTACAGGGCGAAGATCGACGCTTTTGAAATGTGGTGTTGGAGACGGTTTCTGCGAATACCATGGACCGCACGACGTACCAACATATCCATCCTAGAGGAGCTCGGAGTAACCACTAGGCTGTCCGCTACCAGTTTTCAGCGAATCCTCAAATATTTTGGTCACATCGCTCGGAGAAACCCTGACAGCCTAGAGAAGCTGATGGTAGTTGGCCAGGTCGACGGGAAAAGACCACGCGGGCGCTCACCTACCCGGTGGTCTGACCTTGTAAAGAAACTCACTGGCCAACCAATATCCAAGGCTATTAAGACCGCTGAGGACAGAATCACTTGGAAGAGCATAGTGCATCGAGTGGTCAACAATTCAGATTAAGCACGACCTTCAGAAATTAACTTAACGACTAAGAAGAAGACTTACAAGTAAATATGTACATTGATAATTTATTTATTTATTAATTTAGAACATAGAGGACTTACAGCTAATAAAAACCGGTCAAGAGCGAGTCGAACTCGCGCACCGAGGGTTCCGTACGTAGTGAAAAACTGTGCTATTTAGAGACATCGTTTTATTTTTCCTGTAATCTTTACACAAACTTCTATCACATAGAATAATTTCAGATTTTTATCTATGCAAACTTCAGAGATAAAGGGGGGGGAACGGTATTTTTTTTTACATTTTTTATCAAAAGTCGGAAACTATGCTGCCTAAACAAAACAAAAAATGTTTGATAATGTGCAAACAGCGCTATTTCATATGATACCCCACATGCTCTAGTAGCCCCACTTCAAATTTTTAAGACCCTCTTTCAGTCCCTTTTGAAAAAAAGGCTTTTTATTTAATTTCTTTCTTGTTTGCAAAATAGTTGGGCAAACGTCATCTAAAACTATTCTAATTATAAATTATAAATAAATTTCAAGTTGATAGCATTAGTACAGACGGACAGACTTACTCTCACCATAAGGGTTCCTTTTTACCATTTTGGTACGGAACCCTAAAACAGACAAAAATAAGGAAACCTTAGTTACTAGAAAGCCAATTACAAATCCTCACGTATGACTTATAATAATAATTTATGGAGTGAGCAAAAAAACACATCTCCTTATTTAAAGTAAGAAGCAATATAACACATACATAATATTTATACTTGGTTTGCAATTATATTAAAAAATAGAGAAAATATTATGAAAAAAAACAAATAATAAACCTACCGTAACATGAAAAATTTGAGACTTAAGCACCTTCTGGCCCAATTCACACTAATTGTTAATGGATCAAAATCATACTCCTTGCATATATCATTTAAATTTCATTTTGGGGATTTAATATCATTTTGGGGATAAATCAAATCAAATCATTTTATTTAACATAAACCTACATGACCACTTATGAAACGTCTGTAGCTAGATGCACGGTACCAATTGGTCGTTTCCTATAGAGAAGAACCGGCAAGAAACTCCACGGTTACTCTTTTAAAAATAATGGGCTTTTACAATGTTTTTAAATTACAGTGTTAATAGGTATGAGGGGACAGTGTAGGCCCGTCAACAAGTACCAAGTACTTAACAAAATAGAAAATGGTTTACAAAGCTACAGTCTATTAAGCAAAAACAACGTTCTCACGTTCAGAAATTAAAAAAGTATCTACAACATTATTTTTAGCATACTCGTAATTATGCGAAACCTGAATATAGTTTGTTCCGAATAAGGAACTGAATCGAATTAATTTTTTTTTACACCATGTTATATTTTGTCCCAAAAATATTTAAGTGTGATGGGAAATGTTATCACCATTTAATTACTTACAATACAATCGCCGTACGGTTAGGTACCTACTGCCAAATTATTATCAATGAGCGCAAGACGACCCTGGAGGCGCGGGGGCGCCGTTACCATGTTTTTGTGCGGGGACAACCCGGTAACATAACAACCTTATAAACTTTGTGATTTTTCATGATACAGTTTTGAAATTTTGTACATAGATGCTTTACATAAAAATACAAGACACGTGTTTCGGGTTTCGCATAAACTAAAACTAATATTGTATATAAAATATTACTAAAATAATAAAATAAGAATCTAATTAAACCAAATGACATGATTGCCTATACCTACAACTGTCATAAATCTGAATTAATATCCTGTCCACAATAGCCACTAATAAATAGTTGAATTTAAAAAAGATTATAGAAGCAAGAAAAGAAGATAGAACCACATTGTCTACTGTTCTAAGCTTATGAGGTCCTCATGCAATAAATCTATATTTTCTGCTTAATAAGCAAAAACAACGTTCTCACGTTCAGAAATTAAAAAAGTATCTACAACATTATTTTTAGCATACTCGTAATTATGCGAAACCTGAATATAGTTTGTTCCGAATAAGGAACTGAATCGAATTAATTTTTTTTTACACCATGTTATATTTTGTCCCAAAAATATTTAAGTGTGATGGGAAATGTTATCACCATTTAATTACTTACAATACAATCGCCGTACGGTTAGGTACCTACTGCCAAATTATTATCAATGAGCGCAAGACGACCCTGGAGGCGCGGGGGCGCCGTTACCATGTTTTTGTGCGGGGACAACCCGGTAACATAACAACCTTATAACTTTGTGATTTTTCATGATACAGTTTTGAAATTTTGTACATAGATGCTTTACATAAAAATTCAAGACACGTGTTTCGGGTTTCGCATAAACTAAAACTAATATTGTATATAAAATATTACTAAAATAATAAAATAAGAATCTAATTAAACCAAATGACATGATTGCCTATACCTACAACTGTCATAAATCTGAATTAATATCCTGTCCACAATAGCCACTAATAAATAGTTGAATTTAAAAAAGATTATAGAAGCAAGAAAAGAAGATAGAACCACATTGTCTACTGTTCTAAGCTTATGAGGTCCTCATGCAATAAATCTATATTTTCTTGCTGTGAATATTTATTTTAGACATAAAAGGCCAACAATCTTGTTTGTTTTTTATAATTATCCTTAAAAAAGACATGATTTTCGAATAAAAAATGTATTGAGAGAAAACATTACAATTACGTAACTGTCTTTAACATGGAAAGAAAAAGATCCAATAAATCATATACTAAAGTTTCATTTTGCTTGTATGTGTGACTGTTTCAGAATATTCATGGAAATTAACATAAAAATAGGGCCTTGTAACATATGTTTACAGAGTAGTTTTCACTTAGTCGTAAAATGTATAGTCTTGTAATAAGGCCCCCGGAGCGGCCGGCATGTTACCGCTACTGGTCATGGAGAAGATAATGACTCTAAGCTTAGCTTAAAAGATAACTAAGGCCTGGCGCCAATTGGCGGCACGGCATGGCAAGGTATTTTTAGGCGACAAATGAAAATATAACTTAATTGTATGGAAATAAAGTTGCCATTTCATTGTTAACGGTCGTAAGTACAAAAACAATACATAATAAATTTCAACTTTATTTCCATTAAGTTATATGTATTTTTATTCGTCGCCTAAAAATACCATGCCATGCCGTGCCACCAATGGGCACCGGGCCTTAGACGCTTTGAAAGTTAAGGTCCATAATATAACATCTGCCAATAAGTTCTTCTCACTTTTCAATGTGAGGGGCTCGTGGCTAAATCATATCAGCCGCACTGGTCGATTGAAAGGTTAAGCTAAGCTTACCGGGTGGTTGGTCCACGGATGGGTGACCATCTCTGCATACCGAGACTCCTCCGTACCTCGGTAAGCACGTTAAGTTGTTGGTCTCGGCTGTCATTTGTAGATCTTTGACCGTAGTTACGGGCAGTCAGAAGCCCGAAAGTCTGACAACCAGTCTTACCAAGGGGTATCGTGTTACCCAGTAACTGGGTTGTGGAGGTCAGATAAGCAATCGCTCCATGTAAAATACTGGTATTAATGTTTCTGGTTAGACTGGACGACCCAACACAGTTGGAGAAAGGCTTGGCAGATAATGATCGCGTTCAGCTTCATTTGTATAGTTCCTTAGACGCTCTGAAGGTTAAATGATTATCATCATGCCTTTATCGAGCTAATAATGACATACCATGCTAGAATGTAGGTACAAATCAAGAACTTAAGAAAATCGTGGCCCAATTACATTCTACCATTACATATGGTGTGCAAATATGTCATATTAACATTTAATTTATTAATAAAAGGTGATTGACACAATGAGATTAAAAATTATTAAAATTCAGGAACATACATTAATTAACGACAAAATAGAAAACGAAAAGAAAATAAGGAAGATAATTCAAAAAAAAAAATACCCACTAAAATGTCAAATTACAAATATAATGCAAAGTCCATATTCCTTGTAAGTCACGATTCAATAATATTACACATTAAATTAATTATTATAATTATGGTGTGTAATTTATCAACATAATTTAGTTTGCCCTTCTGCACGTTATGACATAAATTCGTTTAAATCATAAAAACAATTTTCTTTTAACCATTGTGTCAACTTTTTTTTGAACATAGTCAAAGGTAAATCTTTGAATGCGTCTGCTAATTCATGACGTAAATAACAACGGCTATTTTAGTCAACTGTGAACCAATCAATTTTATTTATTAATCAGCTTAGCGGTTCCTCGACTGTTTCGTTAACCTGTGGTTATAAGTTCGATTCACAACTTTTGATCATCATCATCATTTCAGCCGAAAGCCGCCCCCAAAGGGGTTGTTTGTCATAATCGCCACACTTGGCAGGCGGGTTGGCGATCGCAGTATGGTGTTAAAATGCATAGAGAACGCTGCTGCCCATTCTCTAGTAAGTCCCTTAGTCGTAAGTTTTAATTCATAATTATTGTAAATACAATATACTTTGCTATAATTTATTTATACCAAATAATAAAAATACAGACAACTGTAATGTTTCAAACACGACACAGCCCAGATGAAGTCTAAATTGAAACAGACCATCACAAGGTACGAAGATAAATGAATAGGTATCATTAATCTTATTTATTTCTCTCTTGAAGCACAGAGTAGCGCCGTCTCGTGGGTGCGAGGTTGATAAGGAACTGGCTATCATCAAAAATATACGCAGAGAATATGTTGCTACAGGGTATTAAACCTTTTTCAAAAGCTTTGTTATTATTATAACTACAAACCACGAGAAACTTCTAGTAATAGAATTACTAAGGCATTTAATCGAACTTCTAATAATTTCCATTTTGCACCCCTAAAAATATTATTTATTATTTATCACTCTAATATATTGATTGAGCCTCTATTTGTGAACCTCAAATAAGTCCTATTTTGGGGTCTTAGAAATACTTAATAGCTAAGTAACTGCGAACAACGTGGATGTAGGGTAGTTGGTCACAGATTTAACCTAACCTAACCCACTTGGTCGGGGTACCCTTGCTTAGTTACAGCGACCAACTGTGAGAAAAGGCCAGAAAGTTAAAAAGAGGCTCAATTATTTAAAAAGGTCTGCGCCTCATTGGAAGCGCAAAATTTTTTGACAGGTTCTGCATTAATATAAAAAAGTGTTGCCATTAGAAGGTCAATTATTTTTAAGAGATATTTTCAGTAAAAGGTAAATGCTATTATTAGTAACTTAAACCTCTGACAATAAGCTTTCATAAGCGTATTTTTTATTTACACCGAGCATATCTTCGTGCCAACTTATTACCACTGACCGCCAGAGCCCTACGCTCCAGCTCAATACTACCATGATCACTGAGGTCGTCAATAAGAAAATGCCCAAGATATTTAAATTTCTTGACTCTGCGTATTGGCGTACTGTAAATAGCAAGCTCGAATGTTTTCCTGATACTTACCAGCGACCCATGATGACAAAAACCATTTATCAACTATGCTCCTTTATCATTTACGTTAAGTTGTACTGATCGATGCAACTCATGTACAACCAACGTACATCGTCACACACCCGAAAATCTTCCCAACTCACACACTCCCAAACAACAGTTATCAAACCTCTTTCGAACACACATAACTGCCTCATTTAATTTCGGAACGTTACCTATCTGGCTAGAGGTTGCCATCACAAAAAATAACCCATAAATTAAATAATTTATTCCCAAAGCGGACGGTTTAACGTGGCTCTGTAATATTATAATGGAGGACAGGTTCTTTGGTGAGCGCCGCTTCCTAGCTATTAAAGAGTCTAGATAGTAACTGTCGCTGTAAACTAAACTAAATATGCTCGTTTTGAATGCTTAATCGGTTTCCATAGAGTGGCGGAGGCCGTGAGACTGGATTTGCGTTTTGTGAATATTGTAAGTACGACGAAGTTGTTGTTTTGTTGTTGTTTGTTTATTGTGTTTGTGTTTTGTTGTAACACGGGTGTTTTTACCTTGCGCAGGAGTCAGGCCTTCACTTTATTTGTGTACATTATGGATGTGTAACATCCTCTACCTCTACCTCTCGCTATCAGCGGGAGAAATCTCTAGAAAAGGGATGGAAGTGTGTAACAGCGGGGCGAGCATGGCCTACTGTGACATGACTTGAGTCACACATTTTATCACAGTTTGAGCGATAAAACCGTTTTGTCTTAAAATGCTAGTACAAATTGACAAGACATAATTTATCATGTCTTGTCACAAACGTCTTGGCACGCCCGTGCTCGGCCCGCTGGAAGTGACAGCTTGGAATAAGTAAGTACTGTTAATAGCCTGGGATTAGTAAGTATTCTAAATTAGGATGGAATTAGTGCTAGTCATTTAGGGGTGGGGGGGGGGATAATCGCCATGCTTGACAGGCGGGTTGGTAATTGCAGTATGGTGTTAAAAAAGCATAAAGAACTCTGCTGCCCATTCTCTAGTAAGTCCCTTAGTCGCCTTTTACGACACCCACGGGAAGAAATGGGATGGGACGAAAGTCTATGACCAGTGCGTGTTGCCAGTGATGGCCTATGGCACTGAAACGTGGTCGCTCACAATGAGCCTTATCAGAAGGCTAAATGTTACCCAAAGGGCAAGGCTTGGAGTTTCCCTACAAGAACAAATCAGAAATGAAGAGATCTGCAGGCTTCCAAGGTAACCGATATAGCCCGAAGAACTCCCAAGCTTAAGTGACAGTGGGGACTTCTTGGCGGGAAAGTTAAGCGTCATGTTCAGCAGTTTGTTTTATTTTCCAAAATTTGTGTTTAGCCGAATACTAATGTGTAATAATGGTGGATTATTAACCATTAAGTGTTTGTGAACGTGCATTAGTGTAGGCAAATGAAACAAAACAGTGCAACTTCGCTTCAAGTTCTCTCAAGAAGTCCGCGTGAGGACTCAGTAAAGTGCCACATCTTTACTGAAACTCAAGGGGAGTGGGCGGGGATATCATCATCATGCATTTATAATTCATTTCATCAATATTAGACAAGAACTAAAACTTGACATTGGCTAAATGCACAAACCGTGCGAAGCCAGAAGGAAAAAAAAAAGTGACAGTGGGCAGGGCACATTGCTTGCAGAACTGATGGCCGATGCGGCCGAAAAATGTTACTAGATCTTCTTAGACCATTAAATAGCTACTAGTTAATAGCTCTCAATATGGCAGCGCCCTAATTAACGTCCCAGTATCGGGAAAAGCAATATTTTGTAAAAGGTGATGAGCAGATGACATTAAGCTATTGTAACTTAGATAAAGAGTGGCGGCTGCGTACCGGAAGAGGTAGCATTGGAAGGCCTCCTACAAGATTGACCGATGACCTAGTGGAGGCCGCAGGTATCCGCTGGATGCGGGAAGCACAGAACTGGTGGAAGTGGCGGTGCTTGGGGGAGGCCTATGTCCAGCAGTGCACGTCTTTCGGCTGAAATTATGAATGAATGATGATGATGGAATTATTGTACCTACTCATGGAATTAGTAAGTAGGTACTATATAGATTATAGATTGTAAGAAGAAGGGTCTAATTTCGACCGTAATGAATAGTTATTCGAATAAATATTTCAGCTTTTTTTTTGAGGTTAATATCTGTCGCTGCTCAGTTGTTTATTACCAAGTTGAGATGTCAGATGATACATATCTGCGACTACTGTAAGGATCGCTCGTTTTTTTTTATGCACTAAAGAATTGAGGCTAGTACAGATTGGAGTGATATCGCGGGCGCGACAGGCAGTGCGAACCTTGTCGCGCCCGCGATATTGCGCCTGTCTGTATGAGCCTTTATTATTATTTATTGTAGGTACTGGTTTATACATCTTTCTTCTGTATACTTATAACAAGGTACCTAATGTTAATTTGTTGATACGGAACTTTTTTCTCGTTCTCAGCCTTTGTTTTGTATTACCCGCGTATGTTCCTCCTCTCATCCTTAACGGTGCAGCCTTAATAAATAATAATAATTACTTATTTTAGGTTGGATATTCTAGGTTGTGTAACCAACCTTATCCCAATTTTTTTGAAAAGGAATGTTCCGAATTTTGGCTTGTTAATAAAATTAAGAATTTACAGAAAGTCTATTTTTTTTTTCTTCTTGTTCAATGGAGTTGTTCGCCAGAAGCTTCGCCGCGAGAGAGCGCTGTATGAAGTCACTTGTCAAAGTTATCTTGAAGACAAAGTAACCTATCGGCGACAATATTAAAAACTTAGCGCCATCTCGCGGCAGTTTTTACCAAGATACCGGAATGAAAGTAACCTTAAAGTAACAAACACTTAGCGCCATCTACGTGGAACTGATTTGACAGTTTTCTTCCCCTTATGATTGATGAATAAAACAATGGAATACGTTGCTAACATGTTCATAAAATTTTACTTACTTACTACAATAATATTTATTTTTAGGTACATCTTATTGCACTGCAAAAAACACTCTCAAATCTCTTAATTAATCTGTAACATTTTATAGCACACCATGTCAAGAAAACAAATAAAAAAAAACAGTAAATATTTATTTTTAAACCGCCTCGTTATGGACAGTATTTTTTCTCCTAATTCATCAACATAGATTATTAGAACATTATTTTATAAACTGAGAACTCTGCATTAAACCAACTAAGTAAGATTTCATTTCATTATTCATACCACGATTCAAGTAGCCTATTCCCTTAATTACCCGGTTATTATCAAAAATGCCCTGAGGAACGGTTTCGTAACAATAGCTTTAAATATTTATGTGGCTAATAGAGAAATGTTTGAACCAATTACTTGAATCAACTTGGGAGTGTAGAATTTTGTAAAAGCCAGTAGCATGGGTGAGCAATAGAGTCATAATATTTATTTAACGGCGCAGGAATGCCTTTACCAGAAGTGGTCATCGTACTAGGGGTTCAGCAGCTTCCATATCATCAGGATTGTGCCGGAATATAGCAGTTCGTCGTGGACGGGGTATGACAGCGGCTCCCCTTGACATCTTCTTCTGTCATCAGAAGACAGCCACAATGAAACCATCGATGCGACGCTCTGCTAGAGTGACTGTCAGCAGCCAGTGTCACTCGTATCCGACCTTTTCGGTGATTCCAGTAACTTCGTAACAAAACTAGACGGCGCCTCCAACAAAAGACCCATTGGTACACAAGACATGACATAATGGACGACAATAGGTATAAAGTAGGCCATGGGAGGCCGTCACCTCTTTCTGTGAAGCAGTAATGCTCGCGAAGGAGGAGGCGGAACGCGTGAGGGAGAGGCAAGGTTCGCACCCTCGCACCCCTAGTCGCCGCAGGAGACACCCCGGGCGTCGGGAGTTGCAAGCCGATTTCCGGCCACCGTACAGGCCCGGGTCGACGGCGCGTTGTGTTCCACGCGCGCCTCAAGGAGATGTCAGCACCAACTGACGGGGTCTGTTAGGACCAATGCCTGCCAGGGTTGCGAGTTTGTCCGAAAGGGATTTCGTGGCCCTGGGACACCGGCAACGGAAGGAACACGGGTGGGTTTTAGTCAGTAAAAGTCTGACACACCCTCCCGCACCGCCCAGAGCGGGAGGAGTTATTTAATAATTTCCCACACAAATAAAACATACCTACCTAAGTCATATTTCGTAAAATTTACCGCAAGCTGTAAAATAATAGAATTAAAACGGATTACATATAGGCCCATCGTCCCAATGATATACGTCATTGCATCGTCCACGACGCTACTCTCAAATCCCAAAACCAGTTACAAACTGAAATCACTAATGAGTAGCCAGAATGTCACGGCCCTAATATATCATCCATCCATTCCATTCCATTTCCATCCATCTTTTCCATTTTTAGGGTTCCGTACCTCAAAAGGAAGGTAAAAAACGGAACCCTTAAGGATCACTTAGTTGTCCGTCTGTCTGTCTGTCAGTCTGTCAAAACCCTTTTTCTCAGGAACGCGTAACGGGATCAAGTTGAAATTAATATCAAATACGTAGGGCTACAGTTCTTTGTAGCTCTAAAAAAATCAAGCTTCTAAGTCAATGCAATAAAAAAATACGGCGATTTAAGGTTTCTACATACCAGCGCGACTTGTCGCGCGACGCGATATGGCACAAAGGCCCCGCGTGTCGCGGGACGAGCGGTGCCTTTGTGTCGCGTCGCGTCGCGCGACAAGTCGCCCCGGTATGTAGAAGCCTTTATGCAACATATTTTGATACTCTCAAATAAATCTAAACCTATAGGGTACTTCCCGTTGACCAAGAATCATGAAATTTGGCACGAAGCAAGGTTTCACAGCACAAGTAAAGGAAAAAGTCCGAAATTCGTTAATTTGTAGGTTTATCACATAATAAAAGATTTTTTTACGAATACAAACTTAGATTTTCAGTTGGAAAATTGACTGTGGCGTATATTGATGTATGGGAACATGTTTTTCAACTACAATGTTAAGTTTGTTTTTGGGATAAATTCATCACAACTACGAAACCCTTCATTGTACGTGGTCCGACACGCACAAGTGAGTGTACACACCTCTGCTTAAGACGGAGATATATGCCAGTGGCCTTGAGTAGTTAGCTTGCGTGTTCTGTACTGAGCTGACGCAACGCGTCGTACGTTCAGCCAGTAATAGGACTCGCCCATCAAGGAGCGCCGTCCCCCATTTTATGCATTATTAATTTATTATATACAAAACAAAAGGTATTTAAAAAAAACGCGTATACTAAAAGATCAATATTTAAATTATCTTTAAATTGGTGAAGGTTTCAGAAAAATACGCTTGGTAGATTTTGCGCCATTCTCAGTTTTTTATCTGCGTTAGACGTAACTTTACAAATTAGTCTCACTATGTAATAAAAACATAATCCAAAATATTCACATATTAAGTTATTGAGAAAATGCTCTATTTTAACATATATTTTTTTCAAATCATTAACACTACTCGTTTAGACGTGATCTTCAGTATAAAATCATTAAAAGTCAATTATCGTCGCCTTAACCCATCGGGGATTACAGTCGTAATTTTATGTAATATTTCAGTGGCTGTTCTGAAGGTATTGAACATTTTGTATGGAGTGATTTATCTGGTAATCTGTGTGAAATGAAATGAAATGAAATCGTTTATTCTGTAAATAGGATATTAGAATCACTTTTACACGACATATAAAAAATAAAAATAAAATATATAGATGTAGCCGACATTTCCTATCTGACTACCCCTGAGAAGAAATGGCGAAACAAACTCAGGGGTCAAAGTCTCTTTTAAAGTCCAGACATAATCTTGGTCAGTGTTTACATTTACTTCAGATACTGTTGTTCTGTTTTTAGTCTGGACTAAAATTTGTTTGGAATTGGTTGTGAAACTGGTTACTTTTGAGTAGAGTCGTGGACGATGGGCTTTAGACAAACGTGGATCATCATCAGCGCCATTACTCAACATCATCACCATCACTCACCAACATCGTTTAGTAGCCAAATGCAAGAAAACAGACTAAATGGTTGTAAACTGTTTGGATGGTTTTTTGCCTTTTGTTTGCTCAGGTAACCAGGATTTAGCAACCATTTTTTTTAAGTGTTATGGAGTTTCCTGCCCCTTCTTCTCCATAGAGATCTACGTTTCGGAACACGCAATATGCTTCAACTTTCTGACTAACTGACCGACTCCTTGACAATTGAACAAGTGCCTGTAAATGGTTTAATTGAAATGAATGCTTTGACGTTGTATCTTCTTCATCTGTATCATTGGGTTTTGTATAGTCTTGTTTTCTATTGGGTACTTATATGTGTTTATAGTATATTGGGTAACTCTCAACTTTTCAGATCATCAAGTGTCTTTGGACTTAAAATTATTACCTTACTAGAATTGGTGAGGTCTTGTTGAGGTGCCGGTGGTCCTGTTGGTACCTTGGCATGAGATATTTGAGCACGCGGTATTTCGGGACGTGGTACACCGGCTAGCGGTATTTCGGTACGCGGTACTTTAGGATGCGGTACCTCAGCACGCGGTACTTCGGTACGTGGTACTTTAGGACGCGGTACCTCGGTACGCGATACCTCTTCATTATTTGTGATCGATCGAGTACGTTGAGGTCTATAGGGTTCACTAGTTAAAATAGGATAGCTAACTTGCGACTTATAACAAACTACACAATTTTCTTCTTCTGGCTCCGGATTTTCCGTATTTAACTCAAGGTTTTTTGGCTCATTTAATATCATTTCCATTTCATGTACATCCTGGTGATTGTCTACTTTATCATTTTCCTGCGTATTTTCAGATTTTTTATCTAATTTGTTATCTTGCTTGTTACTAGGTGTTCCATCTGGTGCCTCTATAGACAGAGTGTTGTTTGTATCAAGTGTATCATCTAAATTGTTGAGTTCTTCTTTGGTTATCAGTAGATTATTTGGATTAGGATTGGGCTTTGGATCATTCCATAACTCAGGTTCAACTTTAACGCACATCTTATCATCTATATCTGCCACCGGCGAAACAGCTTCACTTTCCCTAGCTTTACTTTTCTTTTCTTTAGAATGTTCTGGTTTATTTGTTGGTTGTGATTGTACTTCTTCACTGCTTCCTTCTGCGCTCTTATCTTCTGTAGATATATCTTTTAAAAGTTTGTTTTCTTTTTTTCCGTAATCCCAATATAATTCTTCATCGGCTTCAGGTATTGGCCCCCACTCATGTCCCTGATACAGATAAGATTTGCCTCTTCTCCCTTTGTATCCGAGTCTCGATGCCTCCTCATGTAGTTTATCTTTTCGAGGCACGTCATTCAGCCGTGCCATAACCAGTAGAGTTTGGTCCTGATAAAAACATGAAAGCATTTGAAGTTAGTCTGACTCACTCACACATCGTCTTGACATTATTATTATAATTAATGTATACAAAATATTGTAAAACATGTTAAAAGAGTAACTATGGAGTTTCTTGCCCATTAATTTCCCTATGAAACTATCTTTTGGAAGGGGCGAGCACCTAGAATCAATTCTATTTTCATGTCAATATTGACGTTCAAAAGTGCCTTTTAATGGCGTAAAATGGCTTGAAATAAATGACCTTAAACAGAAAAAAATATGTAAAATCAGGAAAAAAGTGCGAAAAGCATGGGAGGCCTATAGCATGTCCTAATTTTGACAGTTTATTTTCTGAAACTGTACCTAATAATACATTTACATAATGTCATTTACATGATAAAAAAATCTTGAGGAAACCTGGACTGATCTATAACTTTATAGTCTATATCTATACTAATGTAAAGAGAAAAGATTTGATTTTTTGTTTGTATGTTTGTAATAAAACATAAATACTTAACTGTTTTTCAAAATTATTTCACTTATAGAAAGCTACATTATCAACGAGTAACTAGCTATATTTTATAATAAAAAATTGAAATCCCTATAAAAATTTCAAAGTATCAAAATTTTCCTTATAAAAGTCATTATTATGCGTGTGCTGCGAATACTATTGATGATACATAAATAATGTACTCCATGTTTATAGTACTTTTATCGTTACCCACAAAATAATTTGAAAGGCTAGAACTGTGTTTTGTGCAAACTTCACAGACATGATGGGTATCCATAACTAAACACGATAAAATTAAAATAAACTGATTTTCTCAACTCATACTTTCTAAAACAAAACTACCAGCGGTCGTAAAAAAATCATCCCATCTTTTCATTTTTATTTATTTTTTGTGTTTAGCTATCGATGCCCATCACACTGCGGAGTTTTGCTAGCCAATTTATTTTGACCCTGTATCATTGTATACTCACGACGCAGTCCATCAGTCCAAGGAGGCGATTGTCTCCGGTCTGCTTCAAGCGAATATCACGAGGAGTGATTTTATGAGCTCCTATAGCTACAACAGAAACATTTACATTTAATTTGTAGAACTAGCTGCATTTCTGCATTCATGCTTCTCTTGAACTGACATAGGTGTAGGTAACTTTGACATCAATTAATTTATTTATTCCATGAAAATATCTCTCATATTATATGTCTTTTTATGTAGTTAAAATAATAACATTGTGCAGGACAAAATTACATATTTGCACACCATATAAAATGGTGGAATCTAAAGGGACCATTATAGTTTTTAATATCGTACATGATTGTAAACCTACATTCCGGCAAATAAATGGATTTGATTTATACAGTGCTTTTGTTTTCTTAGTGTCTCTCGGCAATCATCACATTTTCGACTTTAGCAGCATTCCTTCCAGTTTTTAAATAAATTACATAATAAGTAAAAAGAGTAGTAACAACTCTATACAACTTGTCCCAGAATTAACGCACAAACTCTTAAGAGATCATTGTACTCATCATTATGAACAACTTTTACTATGGGACCAAACCTGTAATCGCGAAGAAAAAATCAGCTGTTCCCTTTTTTTTTTGGGTGGGAAATTATCACTTAAGTTATCCCGCTCTGAGCGGAGCGACAGTGCGTGTCAGACTTTTACTGACTAAAACCCACCCGTGTTCCTTCATTTGCCTGTGTGCCAGGGCCACGATATCCCTTTCGGACAAATTCGCAACCCTGGCAGGCATTGGCCCTAATGGACCCCGTCAATTCGTGCTGACATCTCTTTGAGGCGCGCGTGGAGTACAACGCGCCGTCGGCGTCGACCCGGGCCTGAACCAGGCCATGACCCGGCCTGGCCAGGCCAGGCCTGAACCAGGGCCGGACGCGAGAGATCGCCGCCACCGATCGCCTCCGTAAGGACATGGTTTTGCGCCACCCAAGCCGGGCAAATCTCCACCGTATACTCCACCGTGTCCTCCGGGCGATCCACACAGTGGTGACACCCAGGCGTTTCTTCCCACTTTATCCTGAACAGGAAATCAGCTGTTCCCTACATTTATGTTCGAATAACTCGTCAAAATGTAGGGAACAGCTGATTTTTTTTCGCCTATTAGTTTGTTGGCTTTGGCCCCTCGTACGCCTTCTAAAGGACCGGGACCCTGTGGTCCCGAGATATGTAAAATAAATAATAATTACCTTTAGCTACAGGGTACAACCAGTACTCCCCCCTGTCTCCTCGTTCCACCAGCAAGCTTATATAATTTCGGTTATCCTCCATCAATATTTGACGAGCTGACCACATCACGGGCAAGACAACATTCCCGTTCAATAATCTTTTCAGATGTCTGGTATGCTGAAAAATAGTCAATTATTTCAACTTCACCTTTATTTGGCAGAATGCAGCATTGGCTTGTACAGAGGTTAAATATATTAGCCACCAGCCTGCCATGTTAGGTGAAAGTGGCTTAATAATACACTGACTAAAAACCACCCTGGTGTTCCCTGCTTCCCACATTTGCATCGGGGATCATGGGATCATATGCGACTTCCGCGATCCCCGGCTGCTGTCGACCCGTCTCTGCGGGCTTCTTCAAGTCTGGGGGATGGGCGGTGTTTGACCGATGGAGATACCTCTAGGGAGCTATGCAGCCAATCGTGACACTAAGAACGACTATTTTAGTGGTTGTAAGTTCGATTCCCAACTATTGTAATTTTTTGTAATTCTTTTTTTAACATTTTAATAAACTATTCTATGAAAGCTTGAAGAACGTACACAGAAAAACATGAAGTATAGATCTATGGTTATAATAGATACAAATGTGTGGTTAAGTCACTGTTATGAGAAATCCCGTGCGTTTACAATCTACTATTTTATTATTTTAGTGATAGCCGTTGGTCAGGATTAATTTGTACGAGTAAGGATTCATCAATTAGAGTATCAGTGCTGTGCCATTATGTAGTATATGCAAAAACGCAGACGTCCATTTATTCACTAAAACCCAATGATTTCAAAGGGATACTATAATAAGTCAATGCTACAACCGGACAAGTGCGAGTAGGATTAGTGCCTTGAGGGTTCCGTCTCGAAGCAATGCCTGGGTGCCCGGGGCTTCACACAAGACAGTGATATAACTTATAAATTTCCAGGACAAACTTAATAAATTGTAGTTAAAAAAACATGTTCTACCATACATTCCAACTGCAAATGTAAGTATGTACGCAAAATATTGAGAGATTCACCACGTTATTTCAATACCATAAACTTCTTTATGTTCTCCTGTAATCTATAAACATGTTTGGAGTATTGTGAGATGAGCGTATAACTGTCGAGTAGCTGTATTCTTTTGTTTTTGGACTAATATAATATGTTGTGTATTTGAAAGGACAATGATATAAAGACGAGATAAGGACTTAATATTTCTATAGAAAACTATTTTTTCTCATAACTCTTGTTAATGTAATTGGCCTTTGGCCGTTTTATGTTAAAGTAAAAATAAATAAGTAAAGAACATTTTCAGTATTTTTTTCAAAACTCTCAGTAGTTTCTGAGATAAAGGGGGTGGTAAATATACATCTATTTTCTTAAATAACTTTAAAACTATTTACGCATTTTAAAATTGTAAAAAATAATTGAGACCCTTACAATAAGTCCTTTCATTTGATATGTCACACGGTACAGTTTGAACCTTTTTAGAATAGAATAGAATACCTAACTTTTTATTATTTTATTTTCTTATTTGCCCTTCAAAAGACGAAAATTAATTAATTTACGTTACATCACCGTCACCGAGAAGTTTTTTTATAAAAATGTGACTGATTTATTAGTATATTGTGGTCTCTTACGACTTCCACGCGAACGAAGTCGCGAGCAGAAGCTATTACCAAATAATAATAATTAAAAAAGAGTAGGTAATACTTACGTTAGCCGAAGGAAAAGTAAAAATAAAAGTGCTGAGCGATCTGAATGGAGCCCAGTAGTAGAACACAAACCACTTCTCGCGAAGAACGGATAAAGGATTGAACCTGCCGAACTTGGAGAATTCCGAGCAATTAGTAAATTCATCGAAAGACATTCCAGAAGGACCGTGCATCACTTTGGCTTTTTTAGTGAGAGCAGATACTAAACATAATAGAACTATCAGTTTTGATGTCAAATTAACACGCGAAAATATCTCCGTAAACAACATTTTCCTTAAACAAAGTTTTGTACGTAATGTTCTTGCTACGTTAATCACCGTTTTTAAATGCCTCTGGTACTAACGATCGCTCTTTATACTCAGTATCGAGGATGTTTCCTTTTCATTTGTTTGTTAATTGTTGGAATGTGTTGCATTTTTACATCTGTTCGAAGAAATTGGTAAACAAACGACATTATTTTCTTTTTGAAGAATTTATTTGTGAACGTAATGTATTTTTTTGTTAATCTTTGTCTGTAACTGTTTTAAATATGCTACATTTTATTGTAATAACCAAAAATTTAAAAATATCGATTTATTTTTAAATTTAAATCCGATGAATTAAGAACCTATTCCTTTTTTTGAAGTCGGTTAAAAATCTAGTATTTTCATTCTGAACTCAATCCCACTGACCGACGGGCGGCATTGGCTCGTTAACAGCAATCATTTTCTCATCTTCTTCCCTAATCTTTGCGTCCTTTTCCGCTTTTATTTTATCTTTTTCTGCCTGGTAATTTCTCCAAACTGGTCTTCCGCTTCCTACAAATTTGATGGTGGCTGCTTCGGCCATCATTTCATTGGCATTAGTTGGTTCATTCCCTGATATGGCCATCACCGTTGCCAGGTGGTGTTCACAAAAAGTCATTACTAAATATGGATCTTCTATTTTAATTCGTAATGTCACCGAAGGCAGTCTCATATCAGCTGAAAAGGGGTTAGGGACACATGTTAAAGATGACATAAGATCACGCCTGTAATCCTCGAAGGGTTAGGCAGAGGTGAACCTCTAGTACAGGGGTCTTCAACCTTTTTGAAGTCAAGGGCCCGCCGAACCAAAATCAAAGTATTCTCTACTTACAAATGTTAGAACTTACATGTGACAGTTTTGGGTACGTCGTGTTTCGCTATAACATCGAACAAGCCCCTCTTGTCTGCTGCAATCAGCAACGCCTCGCTTATTCCATTCATTAAAAGTTTAGTTTTGCTCCAATCGACGGTTTTGTTCAACATTTTGCCGTATTTTAAATGATATTCATTTACCAGCTGCAACAGAAATTCATGCAAAAATGTTGACAGTAATACTTATTCTTAAAAACAAATTATAGTTACAACCTTAAATCAAATAACAAATTTATTGACGGTAGCGGGCTGTTGGTATGACACACGGTGTTTTTAGTTTATGTTTTTAAATAATTAATAAATAAAAATAATTTTATTTCGGACCCATAAGTAAGTACCCGTGCCGCCGCCGACGCGCCTTAAGACGCTGATAACAGGTAAACCGCTGTCACTGTCAGACTGCATACAAAATAATGAGAAGCGCGATGACACAAAAATTATGATTTATTGCAAAATATGAAACAATTTTTTATTTACTCAAAAATGAGTTGAGTAATCGAAAATAAAAAACAACCAATTTCTGCATACAAATAAGACGTAATTGTTTTTAATTAAATACCAACCGCACGTTGTCATTTAATACAGATATTTTGGATTGAAACTCAATGTAAAGGGTTAGTTTACCGTTAATTTGTATCGAGATATTTTTTCTAAACATATTTTGGTAACAACCAAGTTCTGAAAAATATGTTCAAGAATAACTTATATTTCTTCCACTACCACAAACTATATAGTTTTGGTAATTTTTTTGTTTAAGACAAGCCTTCTTTTATTATTTGCCTCTTGTCAGCGCCTTAACAGAGCGTCGGCAACCGATGCGTACTAGGTATATAACATGGATTTTCGCCTAGGATTTATAGGGTGCTTAAATTTTGCAACGGGGTCATACTATCACGTCCCGTAAGGAATAGGTACGTCAAATTACAAGTCAAACTATATATACTGGGAAATTTTTCGTAATGTTTTTACAAAATTTGTTATACAATCCGCTTAAAGAGCGGTGGTGGTCCAGTGGCAATGGCCTGGACTTACGTGTCGTAGGTCATAGGATCGAACCAATGCAGGCACATTACTGTGTGTAATTTATCACCACTGCTCTCAAAGCTTTGAAGGAAAACATCGTAAGGAAACCAGCATGTCTTGACACCCAAAATTCGAAGACATGTGACATCTACCACCCGCACTGGGCACGCGTGGTGGATTATGGCCCATTCCCTATCATATAGAGAAGGCCTGTGTCCCAGCAGTGGCAACGTTATAGGCTGACTATGATGATCCACTTAAATAACTTAAATCCAGTTACCACAACTCACCTTATTGGTTGGATACGCAAAAGTATGTTCTATTGCAACGTCAATTTCCATGTTATCCCAAACAAAGAACGGCGTCCATTTCAAATTTACAACATCTTTAGGAGAAAAGACCGCTCCAACAGCAAACTGGTCGCAAGTGGTCCAGTTCATAGACTCCTCTGGTCCATCGGTAGTTAACTGGAACGAGTTTCTTGAAAAGAACGCCTGCTTTCCAGCCTCCGGTGCTGATGAAGGCAGTACGGAGGCACCAGCTGGAGCTTTCTTCTTCGGAATATATTGGTGCTTTGGAGGCATCATTGCGTTTCTGGCTTGTATCGTCGGTAAATCATACCATTTCAACATTGTCTTATTGGTCTCTTTCTCTGGATTTATAAACCTTTCTAATAGCATTTCTTCTTTCGGACTGGGCCTTCCGAAAAATATTGGTATATTGGGATTTACAAAAAGAATGTTTGAACCTCTGGTGGTCTGCAGCTGCTCTAACGCTTGTCTCCTGTCTTTCGGAATTCTCAGAGCTAGTTCTAAATTGTCTACTGGTTGTTTCATTGATGAGAAGGGGTCTCCGAAGCCTTCTCGAGTGATGTGTCCAAATGGGACAGGTTCCTCAAAGTTTGGTGGGTTAAAGTCCATTTTATTCTGAAGGCTATAAGTGTCATAGTTGCCAAAGTCTACCCCTTCTCCACTCTGAGCAAAAATGAAGACGAAAACGCACAACAAAACGCGCATTTTGTTCTGAATTGTAATGAAACGAAACAATTAAATTTCTTTTTATAGGATTGACCGAAGATGCAGGAGTCCTCAACAAAATTTTCCAACAACAATTTGATTGCTTACACGTCTGTCTGTGAGGTTTTTGGGTAAATCATGGAAACTTTACATTACTTTACTCATCCACTCATCCATCTACAGTGTTTTTTTCTATATTCACGGTACGAAAATCACAAATTTTTTCATCAATTTACACACTTGACTTTAGGTATGAATAATTTCATCTTTGTTAGATACAAATAGTTACAACAGAAACCTATTAATTACCTACATCAAAATCTGCTTTGAATTAACCATTTAAAAATATTAACCTAACACCGAAAACTCAGTAGCTGCGTCAGTTTTGTTGATCAAATAAGATCCCGTGAAGTACGGGCCACGTGATACGTCAGTTTTGTCATCATCATTTCTCTTCACTTTTTCACTTATTTCAACTAAGTAGGTAGTTGTTTTAAGTTGTCAGGGAGATTCTTCTTAACTAAATAATTTTAATTAAAAAAAAAACGAGCCAGCCTCTGACATCTCACCGTAATAAGCAACTGATCAGCGACAGAAATTAATCTCAAAATTTTAAAAAACGACACTGTTTGTAACATTTTGATCGTTCTTTTTCGCTACTTTTTTAAGTTGAATATGTCTGCTTACATAAAATATTTTTAAAAACTAAATGTATGTCATTATATTGAAGAAAAATGATGCTAATTTCAACACGATATCGTCAATTTTGTGTGAAGAGGCAACGGAAATATTTTTTTTACAATATTAAGAACCAACAATATCTAGAATAGAAAATTGCTACTGTTGGAGATGAAAGAGTAGTCTATCTGTGGCAATTATTAGTTACATTTGGTTTAGTTTAATTGCAAATTTTGTCAAATTTTGTAAAACCGTCCTTAACGGCTCGAATTCACCAAATCCGTTATCGGCCGAACTATGCCCGGACGTCGTCGGTCGAACTCGGCCGATCGAACCTAAAATAATCATGTAAACGAAAGTGCGTACACTACTTCAACCGACTTCATAGATGGTTGGTTCGATGGGCCGAGTTCGGCCGACGAGGAATGGGCATAGTTCGGTCGGCCGATGACGAATTTGGTGTATCCAAGCCGTAAGAAGTTCCATTTCAAAAACTATTGAAACACACCTTTAATATTTAATTTGCTTTGATAGTTTTACCAATAGGGAAAATGTTGGCGACTCCAGTATTTGCAAAACATGTCATATGACACCCCTGAATCGTTTGCTTCCGTATGAAAACTGAGACATTGTGTGACTGTGTTTGACAAGACTAACGTTTACATAACTATTCAGTTTCTTTACATAGCGAGTCACGTAAACCTGTTTTCTTAGTATCTATTGTATAATTGCATAGCACGTGTGAGTACTATGTACCTACCTATGTACTGGGCACGTCTTTCATTGACTTGAATGTGCCCTGGCGGCTGAGAGTATGTCATGCTCAATTGCTCACTCTAACGTCTCGCTGATGGTGGCACGTGTGTTGGATCATTTAGCTCCCTTCAAAATGGTTGAGCTGAATGGTGCTATACTGCTATCCATAAGTCATGTTCGTGAACGGGCGCCGTCAGTAGGGGCTAGCCATCTCTTAGCTACCACGGCTTATTTCAATAACGTTCAGTGACGGGAGCCCTTCTGGAGGGTTCCCTCAAGTCGCATATGAGATGCTGGGCGCCCTCGCGGAGGGCTCATTTTAAATATCCGTTGTTTTTATTAGAAACTGTGAAAATAAAATCAGTTGTATATTTTAGCAAGATTCAATAGTATGTATACTCGTTGGTTTTCAATCACGAGCATTTTTATTTATATTCTTTTTTTTAATTTTTATTATGTCTTGCTATGGCAGCATGGCGTATGAGCTCTACAAAAAGTGGGTGGAGTCGTTTACGTCGTTTCGAAGTGTATATTATGGACTCTTGTAACGTTCTGCATCGTTCTCACGTGTATAATTTCAACATGAATAATAATAACCGAAAATTTGTAACCATATTTTATATTAAAAAGGAGACGAGCTTCTTTTAAATATAAAATAGGTATGGTTACAAAATGTTGACTAAGTAATATCAACCGTATGGGTCGACCCTTCAGGTTAAGTTACGCTTGCCGGGGTTAGTCCGTGGATGGGTGATCTTTACATACCGAGAGTCCTCCGTGCCTCGGCTTAAGCACGTTAAGCCGTTGGTCCTGGCTGTCATTCGTGAATCTTTGACAGTCGTTACGGGTCGTCAGCAGCCCGAAAGTCTGACAACCAGTCTTTTACCAAGGGGTATCGTATTACCCAGTTACTCTAACCTACTATGCTTTGGAATGGGTAACTAGCTTCATCTTTCTAACTGACCGACCCCTTGACAATTCAAAAGTGCCTGTAATTGGTTTATTTGAAATAAATGCCTCGAGTTTTGAGTTTGAGTTTGTCAATAGCATACTATGGTACCTATAATTTGCACCACCTTTAAATCAAAGTTCCAGTTAACTGACTTAACTTTAAATGCGTATAATTCCATGTGTTTTTTATCAGGTGCATCCTATCGGGACACTGACCATACGTGTGTCATTTTTTTTAAGAAGTTAAGGACGCATTCGCAAATTTGACAAACATTTGGTAAGGTACATTTTGCGGGAAAATTAAACTGAACCAAATATTACTAATAATTGCCACAGATAGATTACTCATTCATCTCAAATAGTAGCAATTTTTTATTCGAAAATGTTTGTTCTTATTATTGTAAAAAATAATTTCCGTTGCCTCTTCACACAAAATTGACGATATCGTGTTGAACTTAGGAACATTTTTCTTCAATATAATAACATACATTTAGTTTTTTTAAATATTTTATGTAAGCAGACATATTTAACTCAAAAAGGTAGTAAAAAGAACTATCAAAATGTAACAAATAGTCTCAGAAAATAATGTTGAAAAAACCTATATCTTTTTTAAAAACACTGTCGGTAATGTTTTTTTCCTATTATTTAACAAATCTTATCAAGTAATTTAAAAATCACACACTGGGCTTCAGCTATACGTGTGATAAAATCAAAATTTTATTTTATGATTATATAATATCTTCATTAGGTAAATCAACGGCGACATAAGCTATATTTTCGAGAGCGCAAAAGTTATGAAACTATTAACAGAGTGCTGAGACTCATGGCGGCATGGAGAGTGCGATTGTCGCAACCCAGCGCTGGGCACGCCACAATTGTGGCAATAAGTCCCCTCTTTGAGGAGTGCCTGGAGAAGCGCCACGGCGTCCTCACCTTCCGCCTGACGCAGGTCCTCACCGGACACGGTTGTTTCGGGAGGTTCCTGTTCAGGATAAAGCGGGAGGAAACGCCCGGGTGTCACCACTGTGTGGATCGCCCGAAGGACACGGTGGAGCATACGGTGGAGGTCTGCTCGGCTTGGGCGGAGCACCGCCGTGTCCTCACGGAGGCGATCGGCGGCGGCGATCGCTCGCGTCCAGCCCTGGTTCAGGCCATGGTTCGGAGCGAGAGTGCATGGGAGGCCGTCACCTCCTTCTGCGAAGCAGTAATGCTCGCGAAGGAGGAGGCGGAACGCGTGAGGGTGAGGCAGGGTTCGCGCCCTCACGCTCTTAGCCGCCGCAGGAGACGCCCCGGGCGTCGGGAGTCGCAAGCTGATTTCCGGCCACCATAGGCGCGGGCCTGCGGACGGTGAGCGATGGGTAGCTCGCCGTCCGATAAGGACCAGGCCCGGGTCGACGGCGCGTTGTGTTTCACGCGCGCCTCCAAGAGATGTCAGCACCAACTGACGGGGTCCGTCAGGGCCAATGCCTGCCAGGGTTGCGAGTTTGTCCGAAAGGGATATCGTGGCCCTGGCACACAGGCAACGGAAGGAACACGGGTGGGTTTTAGTCAGTAAAAGTCTGACACGCCCTCCCGCTCAGCCCAGAGCGGGAGAAGTTATTTGATAATTTCCCACCCAAAAAAAAAAAAAAAAAAGAGTGCTGAGACTGACACGAATGGTTGATCACAACGAAAACTGTACTTTTATAGTAACACAGACTTAATGTTTCAATTATTTCAAGCTTTCTCACAATTAGATAAGAAATTAACGAAAAACGTTTATTTTGCCGACTGCGGCGAAGCCAATAAAGGAGGGTTATTTGTTTGACCTGTATGTATGTATTGTGTTGTATTGTATCTATGTCTGTCCCTATATTCTCTCGTTACTACTAAACGGCTGAACCGATTTTGATGATTGATATGTCGTTAGATTCGTCTTTATTGCGCGAGTGTCATTGGGTTCAAAATTTTTGCCGTGAAAGGGTGTTTTCGAAAAAAAAATATCTCCCAAGCTAATCGGGTGGGGTATCAAAATGAAGGGTTTTAAAAAGTGATTACAAAAATGAAAGACGATAGAGATTAACAACAATAATATGGCACGACCCTCCACAATTCAAAAAGTTTAGAAAGTATTTACAAAGCACCACCAAGACGGCCGTCAAACAAAAACAAATCTACGGATTTGTTGCTCGACTAGTGGCGTCATTAATCGCTCGTTATTATTAGTATGGCGCTGCACTGACGTAGTCTATGAAAACGACACGTGCGTTGTCTTGCGCGATCGGCTAGTTATGATTAGTTGTCCAGCAAATCTGGTAATAAGTGAGATAGGACGAGTACTGACTGCACAAAAACTATGAATAAATTCGACGAATACGAAGACGAATACTTACAACTACATACAAACGCTTTCGTAAGGATGTGACTACCCACATTGAAACAGTAATTTGGAGGGGCGAGCCAAGTTATTGTAGTTTATCTCTACCGGAAGCTCCTGCGCTTACACAGACATTCAAAGCATGTATGTACACTTGGTAACCACAACTAAAGCGACCGTCTCTTCGGGAGATAAAAACACTAAAGATAATTATGTAAATAATACAGATTTCGTATTTGCCTACCTGAAAAAGAATGTACATAAAGGTATTGGAAAAATAAAAATAAAACATTCGATCTTAATAGGTGTTTAATAAATGATCTAATTAAAATTCCTTTATTTAACTAACACACAGTTGTTAACCAAACAAGTAAGTATCTATAATCTATTAACCTGATAGGCCAATTTAAATAAGCTTAAACTAGATTAAACATTGCATTGAGATATGGATTAAAATATAATTAATCATAATTATATACAGGGTTATTTTTAAAACGTCAATAATCTCTTAAGGGGGTCATTGTACTCATCATTATGAACAACTTTTACTATGGGACCAAAACTGAAATCGCGAAACTGTTCCCTACATTTATGTTTGAATAATTCGTTAAAATGTAGGGAACAGCTGATTTTTTGTCGCGATTTCAGGTTTGGTCCGATAGTAAAAGTTGTTCATAATGATGAGTACAATGACCCCTTAAGAGGTTATTGACGTTTTAAAAATAACCCTGTCTAATAATATAATTTATTCAAATTCAAGTAAGATAGTACTACATTGTAAATAAAAAAATATCTTAAATGAGCTTATACTAACAGAAATTCGACAGGACATCTGTGTCTGAACTAAATAAATAAATATATGTATCTCAGACAACAGCGCTCTTCCCTCAAACTATACATTTAAAAGCTTACAAGTTCAATTCATGCCCTTACTAACCGTATTTGTCTAATTCTATAAATAGTTTAAAACAAAGTAAATTTTCGTGACTTTCTGTGCGTGTCCTTAGTTCTTTTAAACTACACAAAGTATTTTGATGATTCCCAAAGTAGAATATAATAATATTTAACTTATGTAGAACACAGCACAGCACAGAATCAAGATTTTCTCACAGATCACCACCTCAATAGATCGCACCCGTGCAAGGGCGGACCACTTAAGGCGCAACTAGTCGATACTTTTTCCATACAAATTTCGGGGGGGTTTTACTCCACTGTTGATCAACAACATGATATCGTTTTGCCTTTTTATTAATTTTGTCTGTACAGAAGCAGAATAGTAAACGAAAAAGGCATTAAAAAGTTATGAGCCAACAAAGATTCGTTTTTCCTGCTAATTTTAACGCAACTTTGGGCGTAAATAAGTAATAAAAGAAGTATAAAATCTCGAAAACAAAGCTCGTTCCGACAAAGCTCAATTGTCGAAGATAATAATAAACTTTATTCGTAATTGGTTTATGGAGTATTTTTTCATAAAACCCCACCTTCCAAATGAGTTTTCGTATTTTTTTACGCGCGCGGTTTAGTATGAATTATCGTGCACTGTGTTTGTTTGCGTGCGACTAGACATTATGCGTGTAGACTAGCTTCTAACTGCTCATCACTGGTGCTATCTCTGTCGGACACGATGCTATGTGAGACAGCGTGCTTTTTGGCCGCGCCCGCCAGTGAGTTCGAGCCCGCGACTAGTTGGCTCTTAAGAGCGTTTACAACTTACAGCATTTCATACAAGCTTTCAAGCCCTTGTTTTTCTAAATGAATGAACCGATTTTAATGAAACTTCATTAGGGTAATGGATACAAAGGTCTAAAACGTTAGTAAAAAACATTTTCGAAAAACTGTTTAACAGCCAAATGAGACCGATTTAAAATTTTCCATATAAACAGAGATATCCAGTTATCTGTTTTTAAATAAGACATTTCGAAAATGTTATTTGTTAAGTTTTTAGACATTTGTATCCTGCTTATGGGTATGAAGTTTAATTAAAAACTGTTCAGTCATTTCGAAAAACAAGGGCTTGAAAGTTTGTATGAAATGCCGTAAGGTGTTACGAGTCTTAAACTAAAATAAATTATTGAAGTATAGCTCCTATCTCCAACTACATAAGGGTTAATCACAAGAACTGCAAGTTGTGGTGATGGTGTATTATCTCCAAGTTTTCATCCTCGTCATCATCGTCCATTTCGTGGGGGTCCGGGGCAATGGTGGGAAGCGGAGGAATCGTCGCCGTGTGGGTCCGTCCGAAATCGCTCCAAAAGCCTAACCTTTGTGCCTCTTCGGTCAACTGGAAAAAATACCAAAAGCATCATCAGCCTATAATCTTCCCACTGCTAGGACTCAGGCCTCGTCTGTTTGAGAGGGAGTAGGCTGTAATTTACCACGCGGACCCAATGCGGGTTGGTGGATGTCACATGTCTTCGAATTTTTGGTTCTAGGACATGCCGGTTTCCTCACGATGTTTTCCTTCACCATTTTGAGAGCAGTGCAGTGATGAATTATTTATACAAAGTAACGCGACTGTTTGGATTCGAACCTAGGACCTGCAACTTGTTGGTCGCGGCTGTTTCCACTGGGCCACTACTGCTGCACTGTAAATTATATGGTTTTATTACAAATCCAAATGTTATCAAGCATCTTCATACAGGGTGGCCAACTCGGAAGTATACAACTTTAATTTAAGATAACTTTTATTACAAACGAAAATTACCAATCCCACAATTATTTAAAGCTCACGCTCAAATGGCTGGATCAATTTTGATAAAATTTTGTATGGAGGTAGCTGGCATATATGGCTTTTTATCCCGATATTTCCACGGGATCGAGACTTATGCGGGTGAAACCGCGGGGCGCTGCTAGTATCATCATCATCATTTCAGCCGAAAGACATCCACTGCTGGACATAGGCCTCCCCTAAAGAGGGGATTTTCCATAATCGCCATGCTTGGCAGGTGGGTTGGCGATCGCAGTATGGTGTCCAAATGCATAGAGAACGCTGCTGCCCATTCTCTAACAAGTCCCTTAATCGCCTTTTACGACACCCACGGGAAGAAATGGGATGGTGCTATTATTTGTGTCCGGCACCAAACGGTCGCTGCAGGTATATGCATATAAAAAGAATAGTCATGATTCCCTCGCTGGCTGATCCATCAACGCCCAGACCTACAAAAAAAAAACTGCCTAGTCTTTTCCCAACGACGTTGGGGTCCGATCCAGTCTAACTAGATGCACCGATGCAGCCAGTGCTTTACATGGAGCTACTGCCTATTTGACCTCCACAACCCAGTAACTGGGTAACACGATTCCCCTTGGTAAGGCTGGTTGTCAGACTTTTGGGCTTCTGACTACTCGTAACGACTGTTAAAGATCTATTGTATAGCTTCAAGTTTTTTATGCGAACAGACAGCTGTGCTGCTGGGGAGTTTGTTGCGCCACTTCTTCTTCCCAGCTAAAGCACTAAGAAGTGGTGAAGGGTGGGCGTTTTTGGGGGACTGTCTCATGTAATTTTTGACGTTCGAAAAGTGCTGATTCTCAGCCTAGTTTGAATAAATGACTTTTGATTTTGATTTTTTTTATATTTACGAATAATAGTCGGGACCAACGGTCAAATATGCTTCTCGATATGTAATGGATGTTTAGAGGTATGAGGAACAGGGTGTAAAGTTCACTCATCCTCTATAGAAAAGGGAGGATCCTCCGACCAGACGGGTGTTGTGTCTGGTGGGGAACTGCCCGACGGTTGATGTCGGGGGTATATATGCTAGTTGCGCGGTAAACTCTGCTTTCACGATGCAAAATTTTGCGTGACGTCAGTGTGACGCGTAGTTCGCATGTGGCGATGTTGATGCCGCTACAGATGCAATGGACACCCATCCACGAACCAACCGCGGCAAGCGTAGCTTAATCTTCGATCAACCCATGCGGCCGTTATTATTTAGCTACGCCCATGCCCAGACCAAACCCTTGAAACTAGAAAGATGTGTGCTGTGTGATGTTTGTGTAATATTAGCATATCTTTGGTTATGTTACGTGACCATGTATGTGATTAAATTAAGAACGAAATTCCAACTTTTTTCGACGTTCTTTTATAAGTTCAACCAGCCGGCAACCAGTCGCTTATCAGTGAAGGCACGTGAACATATTCGTCAGAAGTTGGCCGAAACATCCCAGCGGTAACCTGCTGGAGTCGTTTACTTCGCTACCGGTTGTTGTTTCTCCTGACAAAGTTTATTTTGGTATATTATGTATGTATCTATTTATGTAATTATTAGTATTTATGCTTGTATTTTATAGTTATTTCCGAGCTATCTATCCCGTACGTTGCACTTACCAATATATTACATGTTATGTCTCTGCATCACCCTAAGGTTGATTGGTAGAAAATGCCTCAGGCAATAAGTCTGCCGTTTAATGTACAAAATGCGTAGGTGACGGCTCGATGACACTTCGTCACCCTGTCATTTCAGCCGAAAGACTTCCACTGCTGGACATAAGCCTCCCCAAAACGGTTGCCATAATCGTCACGCTTGGTGGTGTCAAAATGCATAAAGAACGCCGCTGCCCATTCTCTAGTAAGTCCCATAGTCGCCTTTACGACATCCACGGGAACAATTCGTCACCCTGTATACTTACATAATCATGATTAGGCATCCTGTCGACCGGCGCCAGAGCATAGCAAAGTCTATACTTGCAGTTTAGGATGCCCAAGTAGCCAGGATCTACTACTTTCAGGGCGAACAGCAGTAGTGGTGCTTGGTTAACTGTAATAATATACGATAAGGCTATTAACATGGTATAGATAAGGTTGAAATTAGTCTCCTCAGTGACAAATCTCGTTAAAAATAATAAAAACAAAACATAGGCAGTGGGACTCCCGACAGAAGTAAAACCAAACTTATCCAAATCAAACTTATTTTAGATAAAATGTTGCTAACGTTCGTTTGTCCTTATCTGTCAATTTGACATTTGTGTTTGTTAGAAAGTGACAAAACCTACTTTAACAAAAATAGGCATGGCAAGTTTTATGAATATGGGGATAAGAATTTAATTTTGTCAATTAAATAATATTCATTGCGCTTGCTACCGAACTTCTGAATTTTTCAAACATAAGATGCATGTATGAACGTTTTCCAAAAATAGTGTTACAGCCAAATTAGACCGATTTTAAATTTTCCATAGAAACAGAAATTTCCAGTTATCTGTTTTTAAATAGGACATTTCGAAAATGTTCTTAACCGGTTAAGGCCCACCGACTCACCGGTGAGTCAGTTGTCCCCACCGTCAAGCCCTACTGACTCACGTTTGTGAGAATATCTACCAGACAATCGACTAAAATCGCCACAAACAATACTAAACGTTATATTCAAGTGTAATTTGAGCCTACAGTAGCATGAGTCACTGTTGCCGAATCGGCAACACCGGGGCTTTACGGTTTGGGCACACTGTTGCCGAATCGGCAACGCCGGGCTTAAACGGACTTAAATCTTTTTAGACCTTTGTATCCTGCTTATACGTATGAAGCTTCATTAAATTCGGTTCAGTCATTTCGAAAAACAAGGGCTGGAAAGTTTGTATGAAATGCCGTACGTCATAAACGCTCTTAACATAATAGTCCTCCAGACCGAATTTCGGCCATGGCTTCCAATAACAGCAGAGACCAGCCTTCTGCGCGGGAGATATTATAGTGCACAAATGTGTGCGCAAACTAGTAATGGCAAATAATGCGATTTCTAATTAATTTAATTAGTGTGTGAAGTCGTACCTAATGTAAACTACAACCTATTGGTAATTTATTTAAGTTTCTCTATATGTGAACTGTATTTAATTGTTCTTTGAGAAAATAAAATGTCTTTAAACCGAACTCTTGAGTCTTAGCGTGTTAATTGCTATTGCTATGCTATTTGCTAATGACGATAATAATAAAGAAGTATGTCAATTTTGTTATTAAACGAATTAAAAATCGCGTTCGCGTTTAGTTTACTCGCCGACTCGCCGTTAATTAAATATATTTATAGCACACCACGCTACCGAGCTGCACGCGCATGAGTGATTGCGCGACGCTCTGACTATTTAGAAAAGTACATCGCTTCGCATTTCACAAAATTTCGCGTCTACATTTAATTTGCTAAATGCTAAATGATCATTCACACGCTGACAATGAATGCGAATGCTAATTAATCAATCACTAGCGCAGACACAGGTGCACTCTCTCTTCTGTCCCTCTCATAGTCCGATGGGACGGCAATCCGACACGACCGGAGGGAGATCAGGCGCAGGACCAACGGTTTAACGCGCTTATCGAGGCACGGGGGTATCATACCGCCAACTTCGAAACTCCAGGCTGTTACTAAGAATCTCCTAATGTCAAAACCCAATAACACTTGGCCCGACCCAGGAATCGAACCCAGGACCCCACACTCAGCACTTGCACTTGCGACTACGAGACCAACGGAGCAGTCAACGGGAAGAGTTTAACATATAAGAGATACGTACACTCAAAAGCTAGGGTTGGAATTATTCTAAACATGCCGGGGTCATTGGTCTTGACGACCAGCGCGCTGAAGTCAATGGAACTTTCCATGAACAGCACAGAGTTGGACCAGTTCACCGGGGGTTTCATCTCAGTATCCAACTCCACTCGAAATCGATCGACTAGCTGGAAGAATAAATTCTTAAGTGATTAATAATAATTCATTTATTACTTACAGATAACAAAGATCCATTGGGTTAGTAACAATAGTCTTAACCTATGTTAGTACTTAACTAATAACACAGACAGTGTACAGGTGATAAGTGACCTCACCATCGGGCTGTCATGTCTCCCGGATAAAGCGCATAGAATGCTGTTGGGGCTGCCACGGAGTCTGTTTAGCAACGGGCCGCTCTCTTACGCCGTACAACATTGAAGCAGTCGGTACGTGCCTCAGCAAACATAGATGATGCGCTACAGAACCGAGGCAAACGCAACAGCACTCTAAATGCGTTGTTATACTGGCCTTTTGGGTGTAGCTGAACCACAGGCTCCCCGAGTACAGTGACATGCAATATGCTAATTAATATAATAGACTAATAGACAATATATTAATGAGAGAAGAGAGAAGTTAGTTTATTATAATAATCTATACTATCTTCTGTCCATAATTAATATTATACATTAAAGTTGCTTTTCGGATCTGTCTGTATGACCGCGTTGTTCTTTTAAACTACGCAACAGATTTCGATCCCGTTTTCATCATCATTTAGAGAATGTATTCCGGAAGGTTCACGTCTATGATAATTTATATTCAACTTAGGTATCGAACAGTTATCTCGATGTTTTGATTTATCAGCCAAAACAGGAGCGGGTGGTTAGTTAATAGTTTGTGACGTAGTTACTGTTCTTGCCATTTAAAGCCGATTAATTTGATTTTTTTTGACCTTCTGCTTCCGCACTTGCTGTTTTAGCACTGGATCGACTACGTTAAAGAAACTCGAAAAAAAGAATTTGTGCGACTTGAGTAAACCGAAAATGGACTGTCATTCCACGTCATGCTAGGGATTGACCATAGATTTAGAGTAAGCTAGCTACCACAAGCGGTCTGACCTAGCGTGCACAGAAGTTTGTGCTGTGCACAAACTTCGGGCATTATGGCGACTTCCTATTGCATGTCAAATGAAAAAAAGTCAACGCAAGTCTGTCCACTCCTGACGAAGTCTAATACCTCTCAGACGCGCTTAGTGATTGAAACGATTCTGTTTACTTGAGCACATCACTAAATGGCTGGGGTGACGTTATCGTAGGTATAAAAAAGATGACATGCTTGGCTTTCATACTATCCAATGAACATGCATTGCACACATGCATTCCGTTTAGTGCCGGACGTAAAGAATAGCACCATCCCATTTCTTCCCGTGGGTGTCGTAAAAGGCGACTAAAGGACATACTAGAGAATGGGCAGCACGTTCTCTATGCATTTTTAAAACCATACTGCGATCGCCAACCCACCTGCCAAGCGTGGCGATTATGGCAAATCCCCCCCTTTTTTGGGGGAGGCCTATGTCCAGCAGTGGACGTGTTTCGGCTGAAATGCTTATAATTAATGAACATGCGGTATCTAGCCTACTCTAAATCTGTGGTATTGACACTATTGTCAGCTCAGTTCAAGCAAACTTCACCTGTGAGACTTTTACTGAATAGATCGGAGAGTGCCATCATAAGAGAATCGGAAACAAAATCTGGCGTAAATATTCAAAAACATAAAAAGTACAAACCACGTCAGATGGAACACTGAATTTTATGTTATAACTCTCTTCGAACTGAGGACTCCAAAAGTAGAAGATCTTCCAGTCAATGTCCAACACACTCTTAGGGTCAAAAGTAGTGTTCTCCAGAAATTTCTCGCAAGAAGTATAGTTCTCAACATCTATTTCGCTGAGGTCCTTTCCAGCTGCACTTTCTTGTATCGACAGAGAAATAAGGAGAAATAATAGAAACACGGATAACATTGATGCTAATCAAAAATCAAGCCTCCAAGCCAACCGAATATATATGTGAATATAGATTTATATTGTTTGAATTTATTTATTCACTTCAAAACTAATTTCACGTTAAGCCGTTATGACTGTTAAGTAGAACAAAATTAACTAATTTTCTTTAAATTTTTCTCTCAATTACTAAGTAAGTATTGTACGATCGGTACACATTGAAGCAATACCATTCGTGATCGCTATTTATATGGCAGTTTTGTTATTATTTACTGTAACAGTATCGTTATTTACACATTTCAATGTAAATGCAATATTATCTTTGTTTATTCCTTCAAACATATTTTCGACAACTCTTTCAATATTAACATTTGTATTTGCTGTTATGAGTATAGTGAAATACTTACTTATTAATTGTCCTCGCCTTTTCATGCCACAGTTTCATTATTGGTTTCTACTGATGGAGGTTTTTGTTTTAATTTGTAATATTTTTTATGAGTTACATTTATTTTTGTTGAGAACTTCATAAATCTAATCCAGTCGAGAGTGAAACTATTCAGGCATGCCCGATATATGCACGTGAGTAATTCTGTGTTCCTTCCTAAGCTAAGGATGACATTATGATAATTCTTCATTTTGACTAATTGAGACGGTTATTTTCGTATTTATGACGTAGGTATATTATAATTGTTTAGTTAGTGATATTTGTGTATGAAAAGTAATTGCAATATACCTAAAAACCTATGACTCTTTATCAAAAAGAGTCTTTAACTTTAACAAATCGTAAATACTCTATGAGAAATATTGTGTTTAGGCTCGTATATCCCATTTATTATTTTCGGTGTAACATACATTTTTCTTCCATACTTCGACATGTCAGTAGTCACCCCCTTTACAGCCAAATGAAATGAAATTGTATATTGTGTTAATAGGATATCGGAATGCTAGATGGACACGACTTTTCTTATCTAACTACCCCTGAGAACAAAATGGCGAAACAAACTCAGGGGTCAATATAATATCATATTTAATAGAATAATACTTATCATCTTTCATACAGTACATCCAGCGTTTCTTTGGTCTTCCCCTCCAACTCTTATAACCATCTACATTCATACACAAAACTTTCTTCACGACAGTGTCCCAACCTTGTAGAAAAAAAAAAGACCTAGTTATCAGAACTCATTTGAAGTCATGTTCATATTTATATCATTTCTTTAAATTCCACAATGTATGAAAAAATTTAGTGTAATGAGGACGGTTGAGGGAAGAATGGCAGATAATCAATGTAGAAAAGATAGGGAAATGACATATGAATAAAAAACGTGCCAGCATTAATTTATTCCTCATTCTTATCAGAGCGACAAGCATAGTGGCCGGTTCCAATGTTGAGGTTACTGACAATACCGCCGATCTCTGTACGGTATGGCAATTTATTCCTGCGGGTTGACAGCGTCGTCACGCCGATCTGGCAGTCGGCCATCAGCAGGTACTTGCCTCCGTATATCAGTTTCACATGGAACCTGAGTAGCGGCACCGTCCGCTTCATTGGTGATATACCTGAAATTATATGCATAACATAAACATAATCAGCCTAGAATGTTACTGTTGGGGCACAGGCCAAATTCTGTGAGAAATTTTGTGTCAAAAATTTTCTCGTCTGCAAGTTTTCGGCTCCAGGAGATGCAGGTTTCTTCACGAAGTTTTCCTGCACCGTTTTGAGAGCTGTGCGGTTATGAAATAATTCACACAAAGTAAAGTGCCGGTTTGGATTTTCGACATTCAGTAGCGGAGCCACATTTTGTTCTTCTTGAAATACGTTATTCGTTTTTGTTAACAAGCCGCGTCGGATGGCTCGCGAATGTTTGCTTTCTTTATATCGAACGGCATCGACGCTAGATATTAGATACTAATTAAAACATAATATTTCGTGGTAGCCTTATTTTATTGAATGACATAAAGTAATAAACAACCGTAACCAAAATACGTTATTCGTTTTTGTTAACAAGCCGCGTCGAATGGCTCGCGAATGTTTGCTTTCTTTATATTGAACGGCATCGTCGCTAGATATTAGATACTAATTAAAACATAATATTTCGTGGTAGCATTATTTTATTGAATGACATAAAGTAATAAACAACCGTAACCAAGCGACACAAATGTATATACACAAGAAGAATTAGAAACACGATTACACTGACACTTCAAAATACTTACCACGGACTGCAAAACATACAATTACAGATAGAGGAGGAGACCGAAGACGCATACGTCGATGCTGAAACCCATTACAGGTGCGAAGTGGATGAAATTTATACAAATTTACGTACAAAAATGATTCGACTGATGAACACATTTTTCAAACCTCCTGAGCCGTTACCCAACGTACCATCCACACACCATGCGTGTGAATATCTAATAGATTTGAACCTATGACCTACAATTTGTTAGTCGCGGCCGTTTCCACTAGGCCACTACTGCTGCACTGCAAATTATATGGTTTTATAAAAAATCGCAACTGTAATGAAGTGTCTTCATACAGGGTGGCCATCACGGCAGTATACAACTTTAATTTTGATTACTAACTAAAATTACCAGTTTTTATTTTTCATAATTATAAATATTCAGTCTTGGCAATTTTATTTGGTAAATAATATCTGCCAAATCTGCAATTTATTGATACTTATAAATGCAATCGTTTATCATACTTTATTAGATATTGCACTAACAAAATCACAAATACTCGTTTTCAAAATTGACCACGACCAATGACGTATTACAAATAGACGCGTCATACACGAACATTCATCATCATCATAATTTCAGCCGAAGGACGTCCACTGCTGGACATAGGCCTCTCCCAAGCACCGCCACTTTGACACGAAAATTAGTGCACTCAAAAACAGCGTAAGCCATGATTGTAGCTACATACTTGCATATAATCATACAGCGCGTGAAGAAAAGGAAAGACCTATAGCGATATCTGTTGTTAGAAAGAGATGAACATACATATTTAGTTACGTCACTAGCTGCTGCATGTTCATTGGCGCGTACGTAATAATTATTATTATTATTGTAAATGTCAGGCAATTGCCTGGCATTTACTTTGCCATTATTGAGCGCAGGTAACGCATCTAAAGGTAATAAATACATCATTGACCACGACACGTCCCTTTAGTTATCACATAAAAAAGTCAGGATGTGTCATTTTCAATCCGTTGAAGAACTTCAGGATAAAATTACTGGTATTTTTACAATTAGGCTTTTTTTTTCATGTCGGTTTAAAGTAGTGACGCCTAATCAGAACATGGGCAAAAAAAAATGGATTCATCCGAGCTCGCCACCTTGCAGTTCGTTAGCACAGTTCTAACATATTTCAAAAACTGTCTGTAATCTGATCTGTCTGACTTAACTAAACGGTGTTTCTTTCTTTCTCACACCACTCTGCCCATATTTTGGTGGAATTCTTATAATTTTTTTATGGCATATAAAAAAAAAACCGGATACGCACGGCGCTATACAACGGAGTATGCGGTAAAACATGTACAGGAGTACCTATTTTACCGCACATACTGTTGTATGGTGCGTAACTTTTAACTTTCGAACAATGTATACAGGCTTCGTAAATGCAATTTTTTGGGCAAATGTGTTTTTAGCAAATTACGCGAGCACAACGTCTAGCATATTTCAAAAACTGACTGTACTCTGATCTGTCTGACTTACCTAAGCGGTATTTCTTTCTTTCTCACACGATTCTGCCCATATTTTCGCACGTGGACCTACTTACAGCTTTTACAATTCTAGGTATTATTGTAATGACCACAACGCTTGGGTGTAAGAAGGTGGAAGGATGCTGGCCGCTCTCTTGACCTTTTTTGGCCCCAGGAGTGGATTTGGATGTGTGGGTGTGTGGTGTGTTTTGTGGCCCATAGCCATTTATCAGAAGTAATCAGATGATCAGTAACTTAATTACGCACTCACTCAGTTTTTTTTCTTACAGGTTTCGTGCAATCACCCCGTGAATGTTACTACTCAACAAATGTGTTTTTAAATGAAAAAGTTGATTCAAAATTTAAATTACTACGATTCGTCGTTGTGCTCTTAATAATTGAATGGAATTTAATTTCTATGACATTGTATTGAATAATTTTCTACATTGTATTTAATAATTCTTGACATTATAGTTAATAATCCTTGACATTGTATTTTACAGTAGTTAACGTTTTCCTCGAACTTGCCATTGTATGGTTTAATTTTACATATTGTTCTAATACTCCTAATTTTAATTATTTGAAAAATTTGTAAGCTGGAAACAGCAGAATATTATGGACATCATATTACGTGTAACATCTTTGTAACAACAATATTCTAACAAATAAATAATTACTTACTTACTTAATCCAGTAAGTGGGCAGTGGAGGTCAGATAGGCAGTCACTCCATGTAAAATACTGGTATTCAACTGCATGCAGACTGCAGAACCCTATGCCAATAGTTGGGAAAAGACTTAGCAGATGATGAGTCACTTACCCCCATCTTTTACGATGTTGGGCACTCCTTGAAAACTCCCCGCAGGTCCCTGGTCTGCAAAAAGTAACATCTCGTTTCTTCTGTGACCTGTTCTGACCAGCAATGTGGCCGCATCCCAGTAAGGTTCAGTCTCCAAGTACTCACTCATGTCATTGTATATGCGGCTGATCATCTGAACAAAGAGATGATAATGATGAAGATTAGAAATGAAAAACGAAAATACGTCAACAAATCGAAATGCCACTCCTCCACACTACACACATAGTTGCTTATTACGTATTTATTATTTTATACTTACTCCACCTGATATCTTGAATGAGGCGCAAATTGCAGAAAATGGTCTCTTGCACCAAAATCGCGAGAGCGCTACTTAATTATTTACAATAATTTGATATCATGGAAGACTCGAAGAAATACTCAATCATTCTCTGAAAATGTTTTGATGGCTTGTTTCATTACCTACTGAACTGTTTTCTCGCAAATGTGTTGAAAAACGCTGTGTGACACACGTGCGGAAATTGGTATTTACAAACTCGTGACGAATGTAAGCCCTCGACAAACCAAGTTACCGCACTATAGTAACATAAATACCTAACTATTGCACGTCAAAAATAAATTATGTTTTAAAACTAGTTGAGTTCGGTGTTTCTTCACCGACTACTCTGAGAAAAAAGACCGAAACAAACTCTTAGGTTGGTTCTTGGTCTTGAGACTCTTGGTCAAGCCATAACAATATGAGAATCATGCAGACTAGTAATACCAATTTACATACATACATAATCAACCTATAATGTTCCCACTGCTGGAACACAGACCTCCTCTCTGTTAAAGGGTGTGGGCCGTAATCCACCACCTTACGATGTTTTCCTTCACCGTTTTGAGAGCAAATTAAATACACAAAGTGAAGTGCCTCGCGGGGTTCGAACTCATGACCAACTCGTAAGTCGGGGCCGATACCACTGGGCCACCGCTGCTCTCCAGTCGGATACAAATTTAACGCCAGTGAATCTATACTCCATTTGAAATAAGATTCGATATTTAAATAAACTTGTTTACAGTCCGTTTAACCAATTTTGAGTTCTATTCCTTAGGCATAAAGATGGCATTATTACAATACTAACTGTTTATTACAGCTGCCATTTGTCATGCCACCAACGCAATAGAAGTCAAAATCGGTTGAACGGACTGTAAAAAAGGTTTATTTAAATATCTAATCTTATTTCAAACGGAGTATAGGTTAAGTGATTTTTGTCAGCGTGAAAACTTGGCTTTCAAAGTAAATTTATAAAATACTCGTAGTGTATGTGATGTGAAATCGCTACATAATTAGCCGATTATTTTTGTGACAATCATAAAAACACTAAACGATTTCGGAGCAAATAAAACAACTGAATTAAAACTAACCGCTGGCGTAGCATTCCTGAATGTTATATCCAAGCAATGGTTTTGTAAATCCATGTTCCATGTATAGTAAACCCTCCAGGGTTTACCCAGCAACATTTCGACTCCAAAATTCGGTGCCTTTGATAAACTGGCGCACATCTTCTGACCTTGCTGCGGGTCCTTCCCCAGAAGATGGATATTTTTTATTGACATTTTTTTCATCTCCTTTCTTGTCATAGGTTCTCCAGACACAATTGTCACTAATACAACGATGAAACTTACAAACTTCAGGAGTTCCATCATGACACTACGATTTCATGTAAAATATTTCCCTTTTTAAAGACTAACAATGATAAGTTGTTTTCAATGTTTGTATAGCTTTTCCCAGGCTAAGTTGAATCAACATTTATCTATGACATCAACGTTACAATGTTTTGTAATGGATATCCTGACTACCTGTTGTGACATTTTCACACTCAATTTGGTGCGATGTATTACTAGTGGTTATTAAGATTTACAGTGTTCGAAAGAATCGTTAAACATAGTACCTATTGAATGGAAAGTGTTGAAATCCCGGGAAAAATGCACTGAATATTTGACAAATGTGAATTTAGAACCGACAACCCAAAACCAAACCACTTGGCGCAGAAAAGTGAGGAGACCCGACCCCAAATAACGGGACACAATTAGTGTTGAAATTTACTGTGGAAATTAGTGTTGCAATGACAGTTTGACCTAATACAATTCTTATATCTATTATAAAAGGGATCGGCAAATATTTTGACCAGAGCAGACCAGACCGGAACCACCGACCTCTGAAAATCTTTTTCTTCTTCTGGCTTTCCTGGTCCCGTTATTTGGGGTCGGGTCTCCTCACTTTTCTGCGCCAAGTGGTTTGGTTTTGGGTTGTCGGTTCTGTTCTGGCGGCTGAAAACATTGGTTTTGAGGTTTATTAGATTTATTTATTTATTTATTGGTCTATCTACAATCGTTACACTGTTCAATCAATTAACACAAGCCAATATACAAGCCAAGTGCACAATATTAAGATAGACGCACCATGCAAAAACAATCTATATAATATATATAAAAGAAAGTTGTTAGTTACACCATTTATAACTCAAGAACAGGAGGACCGATTTGGCTGAAATATGGTGGGAAGGTAGCTTAGAACCAGGAGACGGATATAGGATACTTTATTTTTTTTTACTTTATTTTTTTCGTACTTTTTACTAGGGTAGGTAGGTAGGGTAGGTAGGTAAGGTAGGTAGGTAGGGTAAGAAGGTAGGGTAGGTAGGTTGGGTAGGGTAGATACTTAGCGCTACCCGTGCGAAGCCAGGCCGGGAACAGCTAGTATTAGATAAAAAATAAAAACAATATCTCAAGACTTTGCATTTCTTCCTGAACTGGTTAAAGTTCTGGCCCCTGTGCGGTCTGCTGGTCTACAAATTATCCTGACTAGCTTATATAGTTACAACTGCATGAGCTACTTACGTTCAGCTCGCGTCTATACGAATAATATTAGTAATATTATAAAAGGAATGCAAGCCTACATACACAGGGTCAAAGTCTTTAATGTGGTACTTACATTCTTTTATTTATCAGCACCTGATGTTGCGGATCCAGTCGAGATCGAAACTATTCAAGCATGTCTGATATATTCACGTGAGTAATGCTGTGTTCCATACTAAACTCCTAGATGACATTTTGATCATCCTACGTTCAGAATAAGTGCTATTGTTATTATAAATGCTGTGTTGCTTCTTATTTATCACGAATCAGGTATATTCACTTGGTGATATTTATGTATGAAAAGTAAATGCATTATACCTCTCTCTCTTAGAAAAAACATAGACTCTTTTCACCCGACTGCACGACAGCAAAGATGATTTTACTTTAACAAATCGTAAAGAATCTATGAGAAATATTGTGTTCTACGGCTCGACTGTCCCAATCATCATGCTCTTGCCCTTATCTCAATATATTTGGGGTGGGCGCCACATATGTTTTTCTTGCAAGCTTCTTCAACTCAGAAGTCACCCCCTTTCTAGCTATCTTTCATACAGTAGGTACATCTATCGTTTCTTTGGTCTTCCCCTCCAACTCTTACGTCCATCCACATTCATACTCAAAACTTTCTTCACGATAGAGTGTCCCAATCTAGATAAATACTTGTGACGGCATTTACATCGCCACATGTGAACTACGCATCACACTGACGTCACGCAAAATCCTGCACAACTAGCATAATTAAACAACGCAACACAGACAGTTTCGACTGACCGCGAATTATGCGGCACCCGGTTCTGCCTCACTGGAACCTCAACTGGCCCTGCCAAGCATCGTAAGATACACGACTCAGCCGACTATCGACCTCCGGTCCCCGGAGGCGAGTTATGAGGCGGCATTTACATCGCCACATGTGAACTACGCATCACACTAACGTCACGCAAAATCCTGCATCGCGCAAACAGAGTTTACCGCGCGACTAGCATAAAAATCAAAAAATCAAATATGTTTATTCGGTAGGATATGGTACAATAGTTGTTACAATAGTGTTTCCAGCATACCCTGCCATAGTATGGCGTACAAATATTTATACACAAAAGCAAAGCCCATCATTTAATAACCTATATAAAATTATGAATAATAATGAATTAGAGAATAAAATATGAATAATAGTTAATTAATACAGATTAAGATTTTATTGTAGTAATAATAATAATTATAAATAATTAGTATATATATTATAGTATAAAAATTAGTTTTTGCATGTCATGGATTTTAAAGGCAATTTTATTACTTTATTATATTATTAATGATTTATCCTCCAAGTACTCTTGAACACTGTAATATTTTTTTTCTAATAACAGTCTGAACAATACCCTTCTGAACAACGTCTCGACATTAATCGTCGGGCAGTTGCCCACCAGATATAACACCCGTCTGGTCGGAGGATCCTCCCTTATCCGTGGAGGATGAGTGAATTTTACACCCTGTTCTTCACACCTCTATATATTCAGTTATCACAACTCATTTGAAGTCATCTTTTTATTTCATATTATTTACTTGCATTCCTCAATGTATGAAAGAACGAGAGTTGACAAGGTAGAATGGAAGAAACTGGAAAAAACAAACGTGTTGCGCCCATCTCAAGCAAGGAACGACGACAGGAAGATGCTGAATATAGACACGATAGAAAAATGAGGCCGAAGCCAAACAAAAAGAAAAACAATGTACCAGCATTCATTTATTCCTTAGGAACATTTTCATTATTATTCTTATCAGACTGACAAGCATGAAGGCCGGGTCCAAGGTCGAGGTTATTGACAATGCCGCCGATCTCTGCACGGTACGGCAATTCATCCCTGCGGGCTGACAGCGTCGTCACGCCGATCTGGCAGTCGGCCATCAGCAGGTACTTGCCTCCGTACATCAATTTCAAATGAAACCTGAGTAGCGGCACCGTCCGCTTCTTTGGTGATATACCTGAAATTATATGCATAACATAAATATAATCAGCCTAAAATTTTCCCACCGTTGGGACACAGGCCTCCTCTCTGTGAGAGGGAGTGGGCCGTAATTCACCACGCGGGCCCAGTGCAGGTTGGTGGATCAATTATTTTACATTTTATTGTATAGATTCAAGTTTTTCAACTGAACAGACAGCTGTGCTACTGGGGAGTTTGTTGTGCCACTTCTTCTTCCCAGCTAAAGCACTAGGAAGTGGTGAAGGGTGGGCGTTTTTGGGGGCTCCATGAAAAATGCTGGAATTCAGCTGCTTCTATAGACTGGAAGGCGACCCTAACATAGTTGGGAAAAGGCTGAGCATATGGTGATGATGAGTAACCATCCCATCTTTATTATGTTGAGCACTCTTTGGAACCTCCCGATAGCTCCATGGTCAGATAACCAGTTACTCCGTGTAAAATAGGGGTATTATAATAGCTGCACGCAGACTGGCATGTAACCCCATACTGCGATCGCTAACCCGCCTGCCAAGCGTGGCGATTATGGCAAACCCCCGTTGTGGGAGGCCTATGTCCAGCAGTGGACGTCTTTCGGCTGAAATGATGGTGATGATGTTGAACAGTTTAGTAAAGGCCACGCAGATTTTGAGTAACTTACTTCCATCTCTCATGACGTTGGGCACTCCTTGGAACCTTCCCGCCGCTCCCTGGTCTGCAAACAGTAGCATCTCGTGTCTTACGCGACCCATTCTGACCAGCACCGTGGCAGCATCCCAGTAAGGTTCCGTCTCCAAGTACTCGTTCATGTCATTGTAGAAGCGGTTGACCGTCTAAACAAAGAAAGTATGTGATATAGATGAGAAATCCGTGTGGTGCCGGACGTAAAGAATAGCACCACCCTATTTCTTCCCGTGGGTGTCGTAAAAGGCGACCAAGGGGCATAATAGAGAATGGGCAGCAGCGTTCTCTATGCATTTTAACACGATACTGTGATCGCCAACCCGCCTGCCAAGCATGGCGATTATGGCAACCCCCAAAACTCAAACTCAAAGCATTTATTTCAAATAAACCTATTACAGGCACTTTTGAATTGTCAAGGGGTCGGTCAGTCAGAGAGATGAAGCTAGTTGCCCATTCCAAAGCGTAGTAGGTTCCTATGGAGAAGAATGGGCAAGAAACTCCACGGACACTCTTTTAAATCAAAATTCCTCTCTTTGGGGGAGAGCTATGTCCAACAGTGGACGTCTTTCGGCTGAAATGATGAATGTGGATGAGATGAGAAATCGAAGCTGAAAAAAATAGGTCAATAAAGCGAAATGCAACTCCTGGATAGTAAAAGCAGTTGTGGCTACATCTTGTGAAGACAACTTATCATAATAACATCATACCCCTGAATTAGGCAGAGGTATACCTATAGTACACCCACATTTCGTGAAGAATCAGCTGATTACATTTTTAGCTTGAAAATTGATATAAAATTTAGTGCCTCGGAAAAGCCTGTGATCGCTTCCGGTATTAAACCTACTGATAACGGAGACATCCCTAAATATTTGCTTCCGTCATGATAAAGTCTACGGGCTGCTGTCCACAACTCCACGTCAAAGCATGTATTTTGCGTACATGATGAAGTCTATCTCGTTCCTCTGTTATCAGTACTTCCGTTATATGGGCTCTGCCAGGTCCACTTCCTTCTTCGAAGAACGAATGCATCAAGAAGAGCCCCATCATCTGCTTAGCGTCTTCCCAACTACGTTTGGGGTCGGCTTCCAGTCTAACTGGATGCAGCTGACTACCAGTATTTTACATGGTGTGACTGCCTATCTAACTTCCACAACCCAGTTACTGGGTAATAAATACGATACCCCTTGGTAAGACTGGTTTTTTGATTTTCGAGACTCTGCGACTCCAAAAAGTTGACCAGCATTTGCCCTGTGATACTCGTACCCCATTGCCTAGCTGTGTGCACCCCAAACCAGATCTGACTTTCGATTCGCCACGTTCTTGTAATCCCACTTTGGCATTGAAGTTAATAACACCACTCTAGTGGACCTTTGTCGTACTGTGCATTGCTACTAAAATATTTCGGAGCATTTTCTTAACAGCTCATGGTATTGACAACAAATCAAAATAAGGCAACTGAATGTAAACTAACCGCCGGCGTAGCATTCATGAACGTCATATCCAAGCAATGGTTTTGTAAATCCATGTTCCATGTATAGTAAATCCTCCAGGCTTTACCCAGCAACATTTCAACTCCAAAATACGGTTCCTTGGATAACCTGGTGCACATCACCTGACCATACTGAGGGTCCATCGACGTAAGATGAGAATTTTTGTATGCCACTGCTTGGGTCTCCTCTCTTGTCAAATGATCTCCACACACCATTGTCACTAATACTACGAGTACTATGAGGCGTAAAAACTTCAGGAGTTCCATCGTAACACTACGATTTCATGTGAAATATTTCTCTTTATAAAGACTAACAATGAGAAGTTGTTTTCAGTGTTTGTTTGGCTTTTCCCAGGCTAAGTTGAATCAACATTTATCTATGAGATCAATATTACAATGTTTTGTAATAGATATCCCGACCTGCTTATGCAGATGATCACTTTCACAATCAATTTGGTGCGAGGCATTAGCAGATATTTAAAATTTACAGTGTTTGAATGAATAGTCAAATATAGTATTGGATTTAGCCCGGAACAAATATTTGTATGACCTATAAGTAGTTGTTCCGGGTCTGGCTGTTTGTGTAAGTGAGTTTATTTATATGTTTGTAAACGCACCCACAATACAGGATAAATTCCTAGTGTGGGACAACGTTTTAAAAAAAAAGAAACGAAAGAAAGAATTGAAAGTGTTGAAATCTGGGCAAAAATGCACTCAATATTTGACAAAAAGTGAAGTATTAAGCGATTATAAACCATTGGCGGTGCAACTATTACTGACAACTTGACCAGGCCCTGCACTTCAATTTCAACAAGAATCAAGTTTTTCTAACTGAACAGACAGCTGTGCTGCTGGAGAGTTTGTTGCGCCACTTCTTCTTCCCAGCTAAAGCACTAGGAAGTGGTGAAGGGTGGGCGTTTTTGGGGGACTGCCTTATGTAATTTTAGACATTCGAAAAGTGCTGATTCTAAGCCTAGTTTGAATAACTATTAGTTACTTTTGAATTTGATTTCACAAAAACTGCTCTGGGCTCTAAAAATGGCAATTGCTCCCAATAAACCTGCATATAGATGTAAATTGAAAAAAAGAAAATGTTTTTTTTACAATCTTGAAAAAACTTCTTTTTTTTTTCAGAAAAAGTTAAATACATTAAATAAAACAGAATAAAACTAAATATGATTTTTTATTTTTTATTCAAGTCAAATTATGTTTTAATCAATTAAATTATATATAGAGGTACATATTATTAGGCACTTTAAAAATACAACGTGCTACAGTCATCACGAAGTCTCACTGTGTCAAGCTCTCGGCAGTCTGCAGTTAATTCAAACAAAACATAAACCAAACGAAGATTTGAAAAATCCCCATCCGTAAATGTAAACTTCAATGAGTGAGTATTGCTAATTACCTACACTGGATCTCAAAAATTCCGGTCGCTAAAAGATGGCGTGATAGTTAATTTGCGAAACTATAGTATATTGTAGATAACTGACTAATATATAGACACATAGGTAATATTTAAGCAAAAATAAACCAAAATAAATCTAATATCAGCTCATTTTTAACGATAACCATCTTACTATATTTTTATTTTCGTCATTTTGAAAAAAAAACTGTTTCTTTTCATGATTTTTTTCAACTTTTGTTTTCATCTTAGGAAAAAAACCGTTTTTTACAACTCTAATCCTGACAACAATCCTAGCCGTATTATGAAACCTTGAATTGTGTGAAAAATTTCCAAAATTGGTTGGAAAGGGAGTGACTGCCGAAATTACGACTAATAGAGAAGTATGAAAGTAAAATACATGTCGCGCCGACCCTAAATAAATTGGGTCCGCGCCCACTCGACCCGCTAGGCTCGACCCGAAGAATAATACCAATGTTTTACTACCAATTCAGTGACAGTTGTACAGTCAGGCAAAGTGACATTAACTTATTATTTATAGGATATTTAATATTTTGTTATGATACATATTCACATAATTTATCCCGGTAATCAGTGATTTCGTTTAAAAAATGTAGCATTTTATAGATAGCCTCTACATCCAGCGTGCAGTGGCACGCTATAAGATTGTAATGATAATTAACAATAATCTGTGATTTTTACTACAAAGTACAAAGCGTATACTATAATTATTAAAAAATTATAAGTACTTACTTGTTTAATTATCGATTTATTTAACCAAACATTATTACAATTTTACACTCTCTGTGGTGCAAGCGTTAAATCGACACTTTTTTGTCTAATTATAAATCGACTTTTTGACGCCCACCAAAATAGAACCAGGTATTATTCTTCGGGTCAAGTCTAAGCGGGTCGAGTGGGCGCGGACCCAATAAATTGGATAAGGGAATTGAATGATGATGATCATAGATCATGTTTTGCTTCTATTTTCTTACTGTTTTCAACATGTATGTCATAGGTCTTCACCCCACGGCTCCCGGGACACCTGCGGCCCGCGGTCGCTTCCTTGACGGCAATGGCAATAGCTTGGCAAAATCAAACTCACGTACAGTTTTAGTAAAATTATAAAAGTAATCATTCATCATCATTTCAGCAGAAAGACATCCACTGCTGGACATAGGCCACGCTTGGCAGGCGGGTTGGCGATCGCAGTATGGTGTTAAAATGCATAGAGAACGCTGCTGCCCATTCTCTAGAAAGTCCTTTTGTCGCCTATTCTTTACGTCCAGCACCACACGGAACTCCGGCACCACACGGAACTCTGGCACCACACGGAACTATATAACGGAAATATATAAAAGTAATGCAATTCTATTAATTAAAAGTAATATAATATAAAAGTAACGCAATTCTATAAACGTTTGGCTATGTTTGCGAGCCTCCATATACAGGGGGCGTGACGAAAATATTTCATATTTTTAAGTATAAACTTTTTGCACGCTGTCATGTCACAATGGGGCCGGCAAGTGAAAGCTGATCTCAGATGGCGCCACTACTGTACGAAACCTTGTCATTAAGTGACATAAACATTTACATGCTTCGGATTTCTTATTTGCGTTGATTTCTTGACAATTACATTGCATTAAAAAAGTTCAATAAAATTTCTGACATTATAAGTTATGTTATCCAGCCGATGCAGGTAGTATAGCTAGGTTACATACAAATGAGAGTAAAAAGTTTTTGAAGACCTAGTCAAACTTAAAATAATCATTTTTAAGTTTCTCATCTCGAGGAAACTGGTGGCTTCCAGTTTCTTCACAATTTGGTATACCACATCTAGGCATTTCCTCAATAATAGTCTCTAATTATGAATTCACTACTAATTCCTTACAAAAACTGCTTTGTTATTGGTCTTTGTGCTACTAGCGCCACTTTGACAGTTGTCGGCCCCATTATGATAATATTGATAGAATAAAGGCTTCTACATACCAGCGCGACTTGTCGATCAGATCAAAATATTACAAGGAAATGGATGAGAAAAGTGTGATTTAAACCATAAGTAGATACGACCTATTTAAAAAAACTGGTCAAGAGCGATTCGGATTCGCGCACCGAGGGTTCCGTACGTATATATGATGTTGATGATTGCGGAAAAACTGTGCTATTTAGAGACATCGTTTTATTTTTCCTGTAATCTTTACATAAACTTCTATCACATAGAATAATTTCAGTTTTTTATCTATGCAAACTTCGGAGATAAGGGTGGAACGGTATTTTTTTTACATTTTTCATCAAAAGTCGGAAATTATGCTGCTTAAAAATTTTTTTTTTTTTGATAATGTGCAAACAACGTTCTTTCATATGATACCCCACATGCCCTAGTAGCCCTACTTCAAATTTTTAAGTTCAGTAGTAGTAGAGGTAAGTCAGTCCCTTTTGCAAAAAATATATATTTTTTATCTATATATATAAAAATATATATCAAAAAATATATATAACCCTAAAAAGAAGCCCGAATAATGGCTCTCACCGAAATATAGGTAATACGGTCAACCAATGTTATTAAAATATAACATACTTAATCAGTGGCGAAGAGTGATTTTATGAGAGAGTTAAGCCGGAGCAAAAAAAATATTTTCCATACAAAATGAACTCGTCATGACGTCGATTTTGTATAGAAATTGAACTCACTGAGTTATTTTAGAGCAAAATGTTTTGTTGTTGGGATATAAAGTCAAAAAATGTAATGTAGGCGTTTTGTAATATTTTAATAGTATGGTGTATTAAATACCTACAATGTGATTAATATATTATTTGGCATTATTAAACACTACTGACTGTGTGCCATTTTTAAATAGCGATAGAGTTGTTGTGTTCCGAATTTCCGAAGGGAAGCCGGTAGGAATCGTGTTATACGGTGCTTTCGCCACTGATACTTATAAAACAGTGCGTAATATAAATATTACTTAAAGTGCATCATCAGTAGCACAATGTGATAATTTTCTCTTCACACTTGACTCACTAATTTTCCCTTCAAACTCTTCGCGATTGACCATCGCGACGTAACTAGTGAAGTAACCATAGGTACTACTCGGTACTCGATACTCACGTTATATCGATTCAAGTTAAATGTCAAAATGGGCCTATTATTTTTTGACAACTTTAATACTATTCTTTTATTACACGACTGCCCAAAACTATTTTATTATCTAATCAACACGCTGCGTTGCTTCGATACCCCCTCTCGTGTCGGCTTTTTGGCGCGATATGGGGATTTGCCACTATACGAACTGAATCAGTCGGTCTGAACCAGATCGGATGACGAATCCGGCATAATTGATATCGGCCTAATGTAGGTCAATTGACAGATGAGAGGGTAACCTCTTCTGAACCAGCCGTTCGTGGCGCACACCCATTTGGCGCGAAAATGGGTGTGCGCCACGAACGAACTGAATCAGTCGGACTGAATCAGACCGATTGGCGAATCCCGCATAATTGAAATCGGCCTCATTGGCCTTATTAAGGCCGCTCGGCGAAAGAGAGGATAAGGGGACGTCGCGTCGTCGTACACAAGTTTTTTTTTTTTAAATACATACCTAATCTCACGCCTAAGTATCCCATGGGGGTACGCAGAAACTACATAACGCCTCCTTATACAGTCCATAAATATTCCTTTTGCTTCATTTACGTTGTATCTACCTATTATAATAAAAAAATAGACCCATTTTTTTTTACTTTTAAGTTGGATCACCTGTATCGAAAGATTAAACATACCTATCTAATTGCTCCCAATAATCCTGCATAAAGATGTAAATTGAAAAAAACAAATGTTTTTTTTTTTCACAATCTTGAAAAAACCCATGAAAAAAACTAGGCACCGTCGTTTTTTTTCTACATAACATTTGTTTTTTTTTTAGATAAACTGAAATACATTAAATAAAACAGAATAAAACTAAATATGATTTTTTAATTTTTTCTATCTAATTGTAACAATGATGTCCAGTTAAGTAACTTTTTAACTTTAGACCTCGAATTCTTTTAAACATTCTCCTAACGTTGGCCAATCATTAAAAACCGATTCAAAAAAATGCAGGCAAAAAATTCCTCGCGCAGGTCCTCGTGTGTTCCGTAGCTCATTTGTTCTGTAAGAGGCGGTGCTGACCGGCCACCGATGCGTATCTCTGCATAGCTGGAATAGGTAGGCGGAATATCATTACGAAGCGTTTCCAGTCGTTTGTATAGTGACAGAATTCAAACCGTAATGACAAGACTGCGCCGCCCATTCACGGTGATAGAAAAAAGTATTCGAATTTAAAAAAAAAGCTTTGATTACGATTTCTTTTTTTTTTGGTTGTTTTTAAACGGTTTCTAAGATCATTAATGTTCGCAGTAAGTGTGGTTGGTAAAAAAATATTTTATTTAGTAGTAATTATTGGGTATGAAAGTAGTAGCGGTTGTAAAAATGTTGAGTTAGATTAATTGTCTTTTTTTAGTTATTATTTATTACAATTTTGACAGATTTCTCGAGGAATACGATGTTGAATTATAAGTTTGAATCCCAAGACTATAGACTAGACTATAGACCTATGCTGTCATAGGTAGTTGTTTTTTTTGTATACTAATGATTTATTTTCAAATTAGCAAGTGTCGTTATCCACCAACATTCTCATTTGTCGCTATTATTTAAATAGCAATCACACTCTATATTATTAATTACTAATAATTGCTGTTCTATGAAATATCGTAATAGTTATTAATCTATCAAGAAAAAATGTTGACAGATTGTAGTGTAATGTTATGTTCAGTGTACATAACACTGAACATAACATAATCTTTAGCAAGCTGCGTGAATGTAACGCATATTTTCCCTCAACATGTTCTTTCGTGTTTGTGTTTTTTTTAAACGTATTTTCTTTCTTTCTCAATTTTCACCGATCCACATTCAAAAATATTTAACATACCAAACCTTACCAAATATTACGCCTATTCCCCGAAGGGTCTAAGCAAAGGTGAAGTAATTTTCCCTTAGAATACCCAAAATTGCAGGTGTATGCACCTTGGTAATGGCAATACTGCCTATCTGCAGATCTACAGCACCTCTTACGTGCAGCACGCAGAAGGCGGAACTCACAAGCAAGGGGCGTCCCTGATTTATGGTCCAGCGCTGCGGAGGCACCTTCGCAAGAGAACCGGTCCACCGCTTGTGTTCTATGCTGCCCTAGTACTTGATTTAGACTACGGTAAGGTAGAATGTTTGATTTTGTACAATGTACATAAATAAAAATAAAAAGTGGCTGTTTGTAGTAATGTTAAAATAACAGTTTTTTACTAAATGCATATGAAAGTATGGTACTTATAACAAAAAAATCAATTTTATTGTTTTTGTCTGTCCGTTTGATTCTTCCGGCAAATCTGCGAAACGGCTGGACTGATTATGACGGGACTTTCACTAGGCTAGATTTATTTTACAAAAAACCACGCATCACATGGTACAGTCGCCAGCACTTCAGGATAAACCAAACTGACAAATTTCTCCAAATGATTTTAAACCTTAAAATGTTTATGGTTCAGTTCAAAATCGAATTAGTAAATACAGTTTGTGGTAACTTGATAAGCTGGCAACTGTACCTATAAAAATTAATTGACGTGAATATGCTTTTCAAAATAAGTAGGTATAGTGGTGTTTTAAGTAAAAACGATTTTTGGACATAACTTCCTTATTCCTTTTTCTTTAATCGACCCCAAAATGGAGGATTTTAACAATCCAACAGAATATTCTTTTTACTTCGATAGATTTTGCCTTTCTTCCGTGTCTTTTGTAAGCTTTGCTTTCCAAGTTGCCAGTAATTTCAGGAACAAAGGTATTCCCCTAATGTAAATGCAACCTGACTACAATAAACTGAACGGAAACAAAGCAAAACTAGACAGACTCAACCTACATTTTGGTATGCGGACTTTTCTGCAACGCTAATATTTCCACACACACAAGATACACGCCCATTATGACAAATTACATCCTTGAACATTCTTCCTAATTCCATCGACATCAAACAATCTCTACCCTCGACATCGTCAAATAATACGCCATGTACACATGTGAACAGAGAACAGAACAAGAATGGCACCGGAATCGATTAGCGGTTCAAAAGCAGGGCAGACCCCAGTCAGGTGAGGCGACGCGCGACGTGAACACTGCCTGTCACGCGCACCATCACGCCAGAGGCGCACAGCACTATGAGTAGATGAGTACGCAGGGATGCCACTTCCCAGTTCCCAGAAAAACATACAGGAATAAAACTTCACTCACACAAGTCTCAGTATCAGTAATAGAACACATTTCCATTATTCGTTCAATATTTGTTTTTCACCGAAATTAAATACTAATAAAAATACCTAAAAACCTACAAATCGCAAATCGATCGAGCGCACAGGGTTTAGGCACCTTCGCGCGTTGCGCTACACCGCGCAGACGCGCCGGTTGGCAAGACACCATAAAACCAGTTACAAAGTAAACATCTTTCGTTAACAATAACTTTATTTTTTTGTACACCTCTGTCTTACCCTTCTGGGAATAGAGGCGTGATGTTATGTGAGATATAATATGGATAAAATCTAGTGCCCTCTCTTGGGCCCTGTTAAATAGAAGGCATCAACAATAAATTAATTCTTCATTTTTAGGGTTAAGTAGGTACCTCAAAAGGAAAAAACGAACCCTCATAGTATCCCTCGTGTGTCTGGCTGTCTGTTTGTCTGTCCATCTGTCACAGTAGATTTTTTTTTCATAAGTATATCTAAATTCTGGTGATAGTGACTCCTTGAATCTCAACACTCCACTCCGTGAGTATAAAATGCTTTTCTATGCAAAAATCCATAAACAACTTATTCCCCATACAATTATTTCCCTAGCTAAGCAGCCCTAAACCGGTTGGAGGTGGTTCGATCGAGTTCTTGTGACGTCACTCGAGGGCTCGAAATGGATATAAATTGGCGCGGCTCGATATTAATGGTTCTGAAGAGTCTTACTGTTTCTGACTTACCAATTGTGGCTACTGTATTCGATGTGATTGACTTCTGATCTTGTATCAAAATAGGCAATGGGTAGATGTGGGGATGGGTTTCATGAGGTTGCGGGTTCGATTCCCAGGTTGGGCAAAGTCTTGATCAAGAATTTCTCTGTAGCCACCCAGTTTGGATTTGTACCCGGTTGATGGCAATAGGCTCGTCCCCTATTACATGGGACTTAAACATAACTGGCGAAATGTGAGTACACCTCTGCCTATCCCTTCGGGGATTACAGGCGTGATATTATGTTATTTTATGGGTAGAGAAAAAATATTAAGATCACTTGGTATTTTAATAAGTTTAACGGAAATAGAGACGATAAGTTTAACGAAGAAAATGGTCACGTCATGGGAAATTAATTATTGAGGTCCCCTATAATGTTAAGAAGACCGGTGCTTTGCCTCCTCGTTGAAAACCATATTTTACGATGTATCCTTTTATTTCTGTCACTTTTTTAATGAACCAAGGGAAGAACGTTGACCGTCGTTGTTAAAGCTAATCTTTAAGAAAACTCCATTTTCAAAAGGGCATAAAAAAAACACCGTGTTCCGTAGGTACTTACTAGAGAATGGGCAGCAGCGTTCTCTATGCATTTTAACACCATACTGCGATCGCCAACCCGCCTGCCAAGCGTGGCGATTATGGCAACCGCCCCCCCCCCTTTGGGGGAGGCCTATGTCCAGCAGTGGACGTCTTTCAGCTGAAATGATGATAAAGATAATGAAAAAAAAAAAAAGAGAATTTTCCTTTAGACGGTTACCATGATTACGTATTCCAAGTTTCTAACTTTACAAAATAACCGTTAAGTACATCACAGGATCGATCTATTCATCGTGATAAGATGATAAGACAGTTGGAAGTTAAGAAGACGACAGTTGGAAAACATTCTGCTGACGCATCGAGATTACCAAAAAATTTAAAAATCCAAAACTTTATACCTCACAATCACATTCCTCACGTTCCGTGTGGTGCCGGACGTAAAGAATAGCATCATCCCATTTCTTCTCGTGGGTATCGTAAAAGGCGACTAAGGGACTTACTATAGAATGGGCAGCAGCGTTCTCTATGCTTTTTAAGACCATACTGCGATCGCCAACCCGCCTGCCAAGCGTGGCGATTCTGGCAACCCCCACCCCCCCCCTTCGGGGGAGGCCTATGTGCAGCAGTGGACGTCTTTCGGCTGAAATGATGATGATGATACCTCACAGACAGATACATGTTGGCGATAAATTTTGGAGAATAAATCTAAGAAAATTCATAGATTTTTGTTAATATCTTTTGAACAGTTATAATTTTGATAACAAAAATCATTAGGGCTCTTCTGAAGGATGAAAGAAAACTTATAGAAGAAGATTTAGAATAGTCCATTGTGTGTGACGACATGAATCGTGACGACAATCGGACACACTTCCCAATGGAAAGCACTACACATATTTTTTTAAATAAATTTTTGTTATATAGGTAATTAAAGTATAATATCTAACTATAAATATATTAATCTTATAATGTCAAGTCTCTTGTTTTTAAAATTTCCCTAATAATATGAATTCCATGAATATTGAGAGTATAGAAACGATTTGAGGTTGGAAAATGTTGACAAGGTGACATATTGAGAGAACCCTCTCACACGCTGAAGCGTTGTGCGGCGTGCAATAGTGGGTGAACGTTTGATTGATGTCACACTTTTGCCAATCAACCTGAAATACGTGTAAGAATAAAGAAGAGAAAAATCCAGTCCTACCCAAATTTCCCAACCTTTAATTTCGCACCCACATTGTCCGCAATAAAAAGTCTTCCAATCTGGACCACGAGAATCCAATCAAGTACACCACAGCCGAAAATAACATACGTACGTATGTTATTTTCGGCCTTACATAGTAGCGAAACTGATATCACTTTCTCCGCGACTTTTCCTTTCGATTGCGAATAAGTTAGGAAAACATTTTCGCCTGTGTAGTTCCGAACCCTCCCATAATCCTCTACCTGCAGAGATATACCCGTACTTACCCCGCGCGGGCACTATCATCCATACCTACAGAGAGCGCCACAACACTAAACATCGTATCTACAACCCATTAACGAAGGAAAAGCTACTTTGTGCATTAAGGAATAAAGTTTGAATTCAAATGTAACGGTCGCGCCGTTACGTTGTTGATTTATGATTGGTTCTCCCCCCACCATCGTGTCTCTCGCCCTGCCTCATGCATTTAAATTGCTTCATTACAGAATCTAGACGCCGGGGTGTAGGGTTGCCTGTTGGGAAAAATGTTGCCAGCTTTATTTTTGTGGATTGTGTTGTTATTTATTTAGTTTAGTATTTGGGAAATAATGAGGTTTTGTTTTAGTTCTGCTGTTTGCACTCGGGTGTGATAATGAAGCGAATGTAACTAGAAAAGGGTTGCTCCTTAGAAGGACTGTTGTTCTCGGCCAAGAAAAATCCAGTCTTCAAACGTGGCAATGAGGTTCTCTTAAGAGGAAGGTCCACCCAAAAAAATTGACAATTCTGCAAAGAACGGTACAAAATAATATGAACAACACTATTTTTCTATTTAGCGTGTCAATGGCAAATATAAATCATATTTTTTTTTTTGTCTTGATCAAAATTCGGCAACGCGTATACCGTTGCGTGATGCAGCCATTATTAGATCCTCACGTGTGCAGGTATCGGAGCATGCACCACAAGATGATGGTTGTGTTTCACGCGCGCATCAAAGAGATGTCAGCACCAACTGACGGGGTCCGTTAGGACCAATGCCTGCCAGGGTTGCGAGTTTGTCCGAAAGGGATATCGGAACCTGACCGGAGAACGGGCAGTGCGGCCATCAGCAGCAGCATGGCGGCGCACATGTCGTCCCGACCCCTTTGACCCGCACTCCTCCTGAACGGTGGCCTGTGGCGTGTGGTATATTAGACCAAACACTTGTACACAACACTACTCTCTCAGTCAGAATCGTTGCAGCATTCCTGTCACCCTTTCTTTATGATGTATTATAGGTAACATCTTTCCTCTCGCATTCTGTGGGAGTGATTTACTGGAAAGGGACGGAAGTGTGTAACAGGAAGTGACAGCTTGTGCATGGAATAAGTAAGTACTTTATAATAGCATGGAATTAGTAAGTACTATATAATAGCAAGGGATTAGTGTACTCATGGAATTAGTAAGTACTATATAGATTGTCCCGTGTGTTGCCGGACGTAAAATTTTGAAATACTTCATGTACTTATTTGTATAATTGTATCTTTTAATGATGAGAAATAAACTATTTTATTTTATTTATTTTTATTTTTATTTGCCCCATAAAAAAACATCAAATGTTTTTTTATTTGTTTCATCGCGTTTAGATATCGATAACCAACACGATTGCTAAGTTTTGCTAGCTAATTCAATTTGACCCTGTATATAAAAAACCGGTCAAGTGTGTGTACCACGCACAATGAAGGGTTCCGTAGTTGGGATGAATTTATCCCAAAAACAAAACGTGGTTGAAAAACATATTGTATTCATCGTTAGACGCCACGGTCAATTTTCCAAAAGGCATTTCCTTTTGGAAAATTGACCGTGACATGTTGTAAGTTTGTAATTGCAAAAAAAAAAATCAGTGATGAAACTACAAATTATAGATTTTCGAACTTTTTCCTTTATTTGTGCTGTGAGACCTTGCTTCTTACTAAATTTCATGATTCTAGGTCAACGGGAAGTACCCTATAGGTTTTGACTTGTTTGCGAGTATCAAAATATTTCACATAAATCACCATATTTTGTATTGCGTCGACTTGGGAGCTTGATTTTTTTTGAGTATTTGATATTAATTTCAACTTGATACCTCCACGCGTTCCTGAAAAAAGAGTATTGACAGACTGACAGACAGACAGACAGACAGACAGACGGACAACGAAGTGACCCCATAAGGGTTCAATTTTTCCTTTTGAGGTACGGAACCCTAAAAATCATCAATTTCAATGAGTATATAATAGCTTTTACCACCATACCTACCTAAGGTCTCTGCACCATCAATCTCCATTCCTAAAAGCCTACAGCCACTGACTTCAGCCCCCTGTACCACAACACACAGCCTCTCGTGACAGCCCTAGGGAGCGGGCGGGCCGTATCTGCCCGCCGATCATTAGTTCCAGAGTGGCCAGGGTAAAATTTTGCATGCTACCGATATTTTGCCAGCTAAGCAAGTCTTGTATTACTTTGATAATGTTTTTGGGAGCACTTGATTTTTTCGATTGGCAGGGGTAATAAGAGAAATAAAGCTCGATTGATATTGCGAGGGAAGTACAGATATCTCATCATCACAATTTCATAGGCCTCCCCCAAAGGAGGAGGGGGGGGGGTTGCCATAATGGCCCCGCTTGGCAGACGGATTGGCGATCGCAGTATGGTGTTAAAATGCATAGATAACGCTGCTGTCCATTCTCTAGTAAGTCCCTTTGTCGCCATTTACGCCACACAAGGGAAGAAAAAGGATGGTGCTATTCTTTACTTCCGGCACCACACGGAATCATATTATCATATAAAAGTAATGCAATTCTATTAATTAAAAGTAATATAATATAAAAGTAATGCAATTCTCTAAACGTTTGGCAGACGGGTTGGCAATCGCAGTATGGTGTTAAAATGCATAGAGAACGCTGCTGCCCATTCTCTAGTAAGTCCCTTTGTCGCCATTTACGACACCCACGGGAAGAAATGGGATAGTGCTATTCTTTACATCCGGCATCACACGGAAGATATCTATTGAGAGCAACTGGTAAGACCGGAAACCCATCTAAATATGGCTGAAAAATGGATACACGATTGTGAAAAAAATTACGTATCTAATATTAAGTTCCTTAAAATAAACGACGGAGTACTTGTGACTGATAGGTTTAGGTCACAATTCACATGTATTACTTAAATAGGTACCCATCGTTTCAATTAAGTTTCTTAGAAAATCGAGCGTCTTAGATTAGAACCAAAGACATTCAATTATTTACTTAACAATAGACGGGACATAGCGAACAAAATCGTAATCCGATACATTTGTCCTAGTGGGCAAAAGTCGCTCAGTCTAGTGAGGTACGCCTGCGTGTCAAGTCGCGAATTCGCATTCATGTCCACCAAAAGAAAATTATTTTCGAAGTAATTAAAATGCCACAAACTATATAAATAGATTTGGCAATTTTTTTGTTTAAGACAAGCCTACTTTTATCATTTGCCTCTTGTCAGCGCTTTAAATCTCTTTGATTAGAACACCAGATAAACTTGCGTGCCAAATACCTACTTAGTTTAGCAGAATCGTGATGAGTCAGTCAATGAGTCAGTTTTGGGTATTTATTTCACTTCTTCCACTTAGCTCCTATTTGGAAGATAACTATACTCCATTTGAAATAAGATTAGATATTTAAATAAACTTGTTTACAGTCCGTTCAACCAATTTTGCGTTCTATTCCTTAGGCATTTTTTTTTTTTTTTGGGTGGGAAATTATCAAATAACTTCTCCCGCTCTGGGCTGAGCGGGAGGGCGTGTCAGACTTTTACTGACTAAAACCCACCCGTGTTCCTTCCGTTGCCTGTGTGCCGGGGCCACGATATCTCTTTCGGACAAACTCGCAACCCCGGCAGGCATTGGCCCTAACGGACCCCGTCAGTTGGTGCTGACATCTCTTTGAGGCGCGCGTGAAACACAACGCGCCGTCGACCCGGGCCTGGTCCTTATCAGACGGCGAGCTACCCATCGCTCACCGTCCGCAGGCCCGCGCCTACGGTGGCCGGAAATCAGCTTGCGACTCCTGACGCCCGGGGCGTCTCCTGCGGCGGCTAAGAGCGTGAGGGCGCGAACCCTGCCTCACCCTCACGCGTTCCGCCTCCTCCTTCGCGAGCATTACTGCTTCGCAGAAGGAGGTGACGGCCTCCCATGCACTCTCGCTCCGAACCATGGCCTGAACCAGGGCTGGACGCGAGAGATCGCCGCCGCCGATCGCCTCCGTGAGGACACGGCGGTGCTCCACACAGTGGTGACACCCGGGCGTTTCCTCCCGCTTTATCTTGAACAGGAACCTCCCGAAACAACCGTGTCCGGTGAGGACCTGCGTCAGGCGGAAGGTGAGGACGCCGTGGCGCCTCTCTAGCCACTCCTCAAAGAGGGGACTTATCGCCACAATTGTGGCGTGCCCAGCGCTGGGTTGCGACAATCGCACTCTCCATGCCGCCATGAGATCCCGCCGGAGCTCCGTCCGCTGTGCCACGATTTCTCGCGGCAGCGGAGTTTCACCCCTGCGTTTCACCTCCTCGCGCCACTCCCAAATGTGCGCGAGGACTTTTGCCTCCAGATCCCACGGCGGCAGTCCGGCAAGGAGGCTCGCCGCCTCACGGGAGACCGTGCGGTAGCCCTGTACCAGCCTGATGGCCATGACCCTTTGGGACGCGTTCAACCGCTGGGCTGGTCGCAGCCTCAGAGAACGCGCCAATTCCTTAGGCATAAGGATGGCATTATAAGCAAAAACGTAGTTACAATATCAACTGTTTATTACACCTGCCATATGTCGTGCCACCAACGCAATAGAAGTCAAAATCGGTTGAACGGACTGTAAAAAAGGTTTATTTAAATGTCTAATCTTATTTCAAACGGAGTATAGTAGATAAAAAATTAAAGTAAAAATCGTTTATTTCAGCATTAAAATTACAATATAGAGGTAGCGTTGGTTCCAAACTAAGCACAGCGGCAAGATACATCTTGGGCACCATTAATTAATACATTTCGGTAAAAGACCGTACAGACTGGTGAGATATCGCGCTAGTCTGCATGAGCCTTTATTCTTATAAATTAAATAATAGTTGAAATTAGCGACAGTTAAGCTCATTAGCCTTATCGAGACTACAATACAAAATATACAAACTAATAAACCAATTAAGGGGAAATTAAAATTAATTCTTATAAATAAAATTTTTAGCTAAACGCGAACTTCTAAAAATGCGAACTTCTTAAATATTGTATAATTTATAGCTGAGTTGCTGTGTGTCCTTTTATATACAAATAAATAAAATTGAAGTGTCTGTAATGTAATTGTGTGTTGTTATGTCAAAATGGGTGATGCCCGATGTTCCCCAAGTTCCAGGTTCCCCAAAATGATTTTTCATACATTCACTCCCAATGTCCCCAAAATATAAAATTAAATTATTTGTAAGGTTCACACTTGAGTTGACCAATCCTCGTACTGACGTGTCCAAAAGTGTTAGAATAAAATAAAATCAGTACCTTAGTTAAAATTTACCTTATTTTAGAAGATATATTTTCTATATGTTAGTGATTATGAGTTTTTAGATGTTTTCGAGATATATCTAGGGTTTGTTATGGATGTATCCAGGGAGTGAGGCAGGAATGTATCCAGGTTGTTCTAGGGAAAAATGTAGTGTAAGGGAAGAATTTAGGGTGTGTTGGAGGTGCATCCAGCAAGCAATTCTTTAGCTCAAGAAAATTGTAAGTAATACATGTAGACTATTAAAACCTAAATTTTTATTGAACATTAAAAAATAAATAAAACAAAACTGAAAAGATAGAAACAAGATGAAAAGAAAAACGAGTATGTTTATTAAATAAGTATTTTTGATGGACCGATTTTGAAGGGACTTTCACTGACGTATAACTGATGTTATAAGGAGTAACCTACTACTTTAAATTTAGAATACGTACGTACTTTTTTCCAATAAACTTCAAAGAGCGCTATTCCACCATATAATTAAAAATTCGTCCTTACACGCATAAACAACAATTCATAATAATATTAATATTGTCAATTAATAAATGTTCATGACGGTAGTGATGGGCACACAGTCAATACGAATTTTAAATACTTAATTAACGATTTTCTCGTTAATTATCAACAAATGACGTAGGAACGCGTGTTGGTGAAAGCCTTATATTTTGCCCATAGTTTCGATACATTGATGTTTTGTTTTAACTTTGTAGGTATATTCCTATATTTTCTAATAGATTTGATATTGTTTTAATAGACTTTGGTGTTTGTTTAAAGTTGATGTGTACAATTTTATAATAAGGCAGATTGGCAGTTTACATTTCCACGAAAAAGGTATGAAAACATAGGATTTAATTTCAATAAAGCAACTGAAATGTAATCCCATCTTTTCATAACTACCAAGTAACTACGATATTTTATAGCAAATGGTACAAGTTGCATTTCAGGTGGAAAATAATTTGAATAACACTATTATTTTGCAAAAACAACAAAACTACGAATCTTGTAAGTATTTAAACATTTTTTTTTTACCAATACCAACCATTCCTGGTTTAATGGTACAAAAAAACATGAACCTGTATTAAAACTTCCAATACCTGTTGCTAATGAACCTATTGTTTACGGCACCTTGTCAGTGCCAGCGGGGCTTGCATAAATAAATAAATAAAATAAGAAAAAAAAAGGATACAAATTCAAGTCATCCTATTATTAATTATATTAATAATAAAACTATTTATATATATATAATATTAATTATATTAATATTATTAACTAATAAAACATAATCAAACCTATTAACAAAATATTATTTACGCAGGGCCCAAAGTCTTTCCATAGTCCTAGATAACCCAGTTCACTTTAACCACGCTAACCCATACTCCAATATCTTTGTTTCATATGGAAACAAAGATATTGGAGTATGGGTTTGCGTCTGCAATAGTCCTACTCCAACCGGGGGTTGTCCTTGGGTGCACTTGCATAGTACGAATAGGAATAATCGTCGGTCGATGCGATGCCTCATTTCATTAAAAACGTCTAACGAGTCTCTGCGAGTTGGCTTTGGCCGCTTATATGCCTTCCAAAAGTCCGGGCACCCAGGTTCCCGAGATAATTATGTCCAAGACATTAAAAAATAGAGACTTAGCATTAAGTACATGTTTTAATAGTTATTTATGATACTAGTGTGGTAATTTGTTTTTTACAAACGAGTAGGGCTTACCATAGATCACGAGTTTGTAAATACCAAATTCCGCACGTGTGTCATACAACGTTTTTCAACACATTTGCGAGAAAACAGTACAATAGGTAATGAAACAAGCCACCAAAACATTTTTAGAGAATGATTGAGTATCATCTTCGAGTCTTCCATTATTGTAAATCATTGAATAGTGCTATCGCGTGATTTTGGCGGCAGGAGACCATTTTCTGCAATTTGCGCCTCATTCAAGATATCAAGTGGAGTAGATTCCATAATAATATCGGATTCCTCACTTAAACTCATACTATTATTTTGTTTATAATTATATCAATCGGAAACTCGCAACAATCTTTGACTTTTATGTTATGAAAATGAAGGATAAAATTAAATGAATTTGCAAATGGCGCCACGTGCGTAAGTTACCAATTCAAATTACTTACTTATAGGTAAAAAATACATTCTCACACTAGCGTTATATTGAACAAAAGCTTAATATAACTATTATAGTATAAAACATAGTCATTCTCCAACTAGGTTCAACAATGCTCTTCGCTAACTGCATCTCAATGGATATAGTGACCGACGTGTGTGGTCAATTTGGCAGCCGTCTGTAGTCTATTGGACAACCTAGCTTGAAGCAAAGTTAAAAAAGTTGTCCCTAGCAGAGTTTAAGGAAAACGTCTGCTTGGCTAGTCAAGTAACTAAAATATGTTTATCAAGTAGGTTAGGTACGTGGATTGCCTTCGCAGTAACCAGACAATCCAGACCAGTGCGTCCTGCCCGTCATGACTTACGGTGCCGAAACGTGGACACTGACAGTCGGGCTGGTCCACAAATTAAAGGTCGCCCAGCGCGCTATGGAGCGGGCTATGCTTGGAGTGTCTTTGAAGGATAAAATCAGGAATTAAAGTATCCGGAAAAGAACCGGAGTTACCGACATAGCTTGCAGAGTGAGCAAACTGAAGTGGCAGTGGGCTGGCCATGTTTGTCAAAGGTCCGATGGTCGATGGAGCAGACGAGTACTGTACCCCAAGTCTAAGTTTGCAAGAGAGTAAACGTAACTATTTATTTTGCGTTAAAATTTGACCGATAGATCATAATGCTAAGAATATAAGGGTGAGAATAAAAATTTTAACGCATACGCGCTAGTTACGTTTACTCACTTGCAAAATTACACTCGGGGTACTGCAGTGGAGACCGCGTATCGGCAAGCGTAGTGTGGGATGCCCCCCAGCTAGATGGACCGACGACCTTAAGAAAGGTGGCTGGGCCAGACTGGATGCGGAAGGCGGAGGACAAGGTGTTTTGGCGCAGCCTGGGCGAGGCCTAGGTCCATCAGTGGACTGCGATAGGCTAGTTGATTGAACCAGACAATAAATTGATCTTGATACTGACTGCAGACTTAGAAGGCTTTCTACCTTCTACTCTACTGTAAAATAGAAATCGCTTGTCTACCTGCTCTCGGTAGAAAAATGTCAACTGTCTACACGGAAACGTAAATTTTTTGGGTTTCGTACCCAAAGGGTAAAACGGGAACCCTATTACTAAGGCCGTCTGTCTGTCTGTCCGTCCGTCACCAGGCTGTATCTCATGAACCGTGATAGTTAGACAGTTGAAATTTTCACAGATGTTGTATTTCTGTTGCCGCTATAACAACAAATACTAAAAACCAGAATAAAATAAATATTTAAGGGGGCTCCGATACATTAAACGTGATTGTTTTGCTAGTCTTTGCTCTATATTGATAATGGCAACAGGTAGACGCTTAAAATATTCACAGAATATTTAGTTATATATTCACTTTAAAAATAAATAATTAAATTAAAACAAAACAAATATATAAGGGGGCTTCCATACAAAAAACGTATTTTTTTTGCCATTTTTATAGATAATGGTACGGAACCCTTCGTGCGCGAGTCCGACTCGCACTTGGCCGGTTTTTGTATATTCTTCCGTCGACAAAACGCTTCTCTACGATTCTCGTGCAGCTAAGTGCGGTGTTAAACAATACACATCAATTAAACAACAATGAAGTCCTAAACATTGAACAATTAAAAGCTCTCGACACTAAATCGAACCCATGAAACTGAAATTCATGAAAATCCTGAAAAGCAACCCCAAATGTATATTAGATTACAGTAAATCTCTACTATTCGACATCCTACGTAGGTAACATTATCCCATCGACAATCGTATTTCATTTCCGACACAGGAATTATTATATCCCATGATCCTGTCAGTTCACCCATACATCCACACGGATCCTGCCTATCTTTACAATAATCAAAATAATATTAAATAACAACAACATTTTTTCCGAACGCAGCTGTATCCATTTACGCCAAACGTCAACAATTTGCCTATTTTACTTTTTGCCGCCAATCAGCGCAAAGTATTGCCACAATGCAAAAATCAGGTATCAATACCGCTACTTATAGGCCATCCAATCAAGAAAGGTGTCACATTACGACACTCTATTGTATCGTACGTATCCGTGTTTACAAACAAAACAAGGGTTTGTCATAATCTGTTTTTGGATGTGTCCTTTTCTATTTTTCGGTCTGGCAACTTTTAGCGTGAATGTTTTTTTTTCCGGTGGAACAGAATGGTAGAGGTATGGATTTCAACGCCTTATTGTTGGTTTATCCGCGTATTGAATAGGTTTCACGGAAAACGAAGGTAAGTCGTACTTATGTTGATCGGCTGATAATTCGTTAGTGGTGGTCTCGTGACTGACAGTTGACAGACGAGGGGGCTGGGGATTCTAAAAATTTCACTTTCAATGAGACAGAGATTCGGATAGTTTTTGTACTTGTCAAGCCTTTCTGTTTACTTTAGCTGGATGAAGCGGACCGCGAATGATTTTAGTAAAAGGTTTGTTAGCCAAACAAGAACTAAGTAGTGATGTTTTTACCGTTTTTTGAATGGGACTTAACGTTGCACTTATAATCGTTATGGACGGTACATTTATGTAACAGTGTTTTTCCAAAATAGCAGCTCAGTTTTGAATGTAAATACTTTACCTTTTAGTTCCACATCGAGTATAATTTCACAGTGCTTCATTCGAATATAATATAAGTAAGTACCTACTATCAAATATCTTACAACTCAGAATCGTCGACAGTTTCCTCAACAACAAAAAAGTAATCTCAAATTTTACACCTCCTCCGGTCAGTCGGGCAAAAACTTTACAAAACAAACAATACATTTATACACAACAATTACATTACAAACGCGAAACCTCAAGCGTCAAATGCCGAACTTTGGATTACAAACATCCTGCACCAGCCATCAACAACTCACCACACTCTAAGGGCCTCAAAACAGAGTTCAAAATGGTGGATCTTTTATTTCACCAGCTCCATTATAAGTTTGCAGAAAACACGAAAGCGGCGAAGCGTGAACGCTTGTGCAGGACAGAGGGGTCTGTCGGTTTATTTTTTCCTTAATCCTAACCGGGATTAGGTTAAAGCCCTTTTGATTGGCAGCCGCCGTCAGATGCAGGAGACGGCTGAGGTGCATCGTGAGCCTGGAGTTTAGCGGAGGCTGGGACAGTAGGTAGGTACGTACTTTTAAGACGAATAAACATTTTGGGTGTGAATTTTTTTTTATCTGGGGGTGAAAACATGGAGTTTTGCTATAGATCTCCAAGCTGACATAAAGTACCTACATTAATTTATCATGGTTTAGTAGGACGCTTTTACCTATTTTATAGATTTAAGTGAAATTAAGAAAACCACTCTGGGAGTTAAAACGTATAGAGCCTACGGAGGCCCACATTTTTAACAACATTTGTATTTCTAGAACCTGCAACTTAAGTAGGAAGGAGAATATCTTTAGTAAATGACGTCATGGCAACTCATGATGCCTTCAACAGTGGACTTTGAAGTGTCTGATAATGGTTTCGAACTTGGCATGAACTGCACCAATCATTAACCAAGCTTTAGGAGAAGCAGAACTTGTCCACATTACTTAAACAACTTTATTTTCTGATCACTCACAGCATAATGTAATCAGACAAGTATCATCAGCTGCAACCATTACAAACATCATCTTTATTCCATATTTAAGAGCGTTTACACCTTACAGCATTTCATAAAAAAAATCAAGCCCTTGTTTTTCGAAATGACTGAACCGATTTTAATGAAACTTCATACGCTTATGCAGGATACAAAGGTCTAAAAAGTTAGTATAGAACATTTTAGAAAAATAGTGTTACAGTCAAATTAGACCGATTTTAATTTTTCCATAGAAACAGAGATTTCCAGTTATCTCTTTTTAAATAAGACATTTCGAAAATGTTCTTTACTAACTTTTTAGACCTTTATATCCTGCTTGTGCGTATGAAGTTTCATTAAAATCGGTTCAGTCATTTCGAAAAACAAGGGCTTGAAAGTTTGTATGAAATGCCGTACGTAAGGTGTAAACGCTCTTAAGCACGCGCAGCTTACATTTCGCATGCTCCCGCCACTCACACTAATCGCATCATATAACTTACCACTAACTACTTACCATACAACCTTGAACACCACTTAGTTGACGAGCGAGTTGAGCAGGCGACGCAGTGACATTCGTCACGGCGCGGGCGCAGTTCTCACGAGCTACCCGGCTACCCGTGTTGCTCACAGGGATTAGCATATGTGTTAAGGGCTGCTACTTAGGTGCTAATTGATATGTTGAATATTTATCATATTATGAGACTCATCTCTTTATGAGCCATTGTAAAAGTAACAGCAATATTCTAGTAATTATCACGGCATTGTTAAAAATACGGATAACGTCGGTGTGAAAACTCGATCGTCTCTTGCTGTGATCTGGGAAACTGGAAAAGTACCACACAACTGGAAAAGTTTCATAAAACAGCAGGCACCAGTTGAATCGAAATATTTAGATGGAAATCAATAGTCTTTAGAAAAATGTTTTAATAAACGTTTTTGCGCATTCAAAATTAGCTTTAGAACTTAAGGGGCTGGCGTAGCATGCGTAGTTCATACAAACTTAATACCAAAATAATGTGTAAATCAAACATATTCTTAAGGTAGTGTGTATTTATTTCGATTGGATTACAGAATATCTATGTTCCCAAATATATATTTTGAAAGGACAATGAACTAAAGACGAGATATGAGGCATTCAAAATTTCTACAGACAACTTATTTCTCTCATAACTCTTGTCATCAGTGTCCATTTAAAATATATATATTTGGGTACCTAGATATTCTGTATTCCAATCGGAATAAAGACACACTACCTTAAGAATATGTTTGATTTACAAATTATTTTGGTATTACGTTTGTATGAACTACGCAATCATCCCTCTTAATGTCATTCATAAATATGAAATAAATTATTTCATCAACATTCATTTTTAAATAGACAGTGTAGTGAATACTTACTAGGTTACTAATGATCACCACGTAATAGTGATGTTTCTTGAAGCTGCAAAAGGTTTGTTTGTGAAATCAAAATTGAAATGGACTACAATAGTCATAAAAAGCTTGGTGTCAGCCCTACGTAACGTGTCAGTGTTGGTTGACAGTGACAATTCATTCAGACCAGCCTACCTGTGCGCGCGCCTAATCCAAGTGACATACGAGACGTGTGCCATAGAGTAGGAGATTTGTAGAAGATACTGAAAATTTAACCGATAACGATGAAGCCTCTATAGGTAAAAGAAGTTGCCTCGGTAAACATGATATTTTTTAAGTAAGAAATGAAATTATTAAACCAGAAGAAAATATATATACAATATTAGCGAAACCCGAAACACGTGTCTAGTATTTATAAGTAAAGAATCTTTAAAATACAAAATTTCAACCTATAACTTTGTGATTTCTCATGATACAGATCATGAGAAATCACAAAGTTATAAGGCTGTTATGTTAACGGGTTGTCCGTACAACAACATGGTCCAGGGTCGTCTTGCGCTCATTGATACTAATTTGGGTTGGGGAAGGAGGTACCTAACCGTACGGTGATTGTATTGTAAGTAATTATAAATGGTGATAACATTTTCCATCACACTTAAATAGTTTTGGGACAAAATATAACATGGTGTAAAAATTATTGAAATCGATTCAGTTCCTTATTCTGAACAAACTATATTCAGGTTTCGCATATACTAAAAATAATGTTGTATAGAAGTTTTTAAAATATATCATTATCATCGTCTTTTAACACTTTACAGCATACTAAACGACTATAGACGTCATAGCAATACAACTTATATTGTGTCTCGTTCAGTGTCCCAAGTGTTAAGCCAAAAGGCATCCACTGCTGGCACAGGTTGTCCCCTAGGATTACCACAACAGCCGCTGGTCCTAAGTTTCCCTCATCCACCGGATTCCCATGCCTTCACAAAGTCAGTCCACCTTGTGAGAACCCTACCTGGTACTTTTTTGGTCCCTTCGGTCGTTTGTTCGCTCCATCCGTATTTCTAGTAGTCATTTAGAAAAACGTTGAAACAAGCAGAACCACGGGTATTTCTATATTATTTTGACTTGCCTCGAAAGGACTGCCATGAATTAACTAAGTTTCTGGTCTTAAGGGGCTGGCGTAGCATGCGTAGTTCATATACAAACGTAATACTAAAATAATTCGTAAATCAAACATATTCTAGTGTGTATTTATTTCGATTGGATTACAGAATGTCTGATCTATGTTCCCAAATATATATTTTGAAATGACAATGATATAAAGACGAGATATGAGGAATTTAAAATTTCTATAGAAAAAATATTTTTCTCATAACTCATGTTTAAATTAGTGTCCATTCAAAATATATATTTGGGAACCTAGATATTCTGTATTCCGATCGGAATAAAGAAACTACTTTAAGATTAAGTTTGATTTACATATTATTTTGATATTACGTTTGTATGAACTACGCATCCATCGCCGGCCTCGAAACACCACATCCCCACTTTGTGTTCAGGTAAATCACTGTCCATTCCAAGGTTGCTTGGAAGAGATCGTAGAAAGTGACAAGGCCGCCCATTGCATATTTTGTAGTGTTTGATTAATTTTTTGTTATGTATTTTGTGGTATTCATTAAATAAAGTACATGTAAATAAAAACCAGCCCAAAAGCTTCTACCGCCTCTGGTTTCCACCTAATCTATGTGATTAGAGTCAGGCTGACGATTTGAAGCATTTATAGGTCCGTATTGATCAGTGAGTGGATTTATTACGGGCTCGGATCGAGACGGATTGTCTGTGGCTCCCACGATGATAACATTTATTATTTTATTGTTATTGACATTTGACTACTTCAGTGTCGGTTTATGGTGGCTGCTGTAAATTCCTTTAGAGCTCTTGTTTGAGATTTTAGAAATGTGGACTGTTTTGTGCAACGTTTTCGTATTTACTTCAAGCTGTATTGAGGATTTCCAAAAATATGTCTTTCTTTTAATTTGTCATTTGTAAACAAAGATAGCTGACGTAGCTCAAAAGGCTGCCCAACTTAAATGGGAATGGGACTGGGCAGGACATGTCTGCCGCATCTGACCAACTGTGGGCCCAAATGGCACAGAATTGGTGGTCGCCTGAAACAGTGCGACGGGGTCGCGGCAGACCACGTAGGAGATGGCGGGACGAATTGGATAGGTTCTGGCAAAACTGGAAGGAGGACGCGCGGGCTCGCAAAGGATGGAAGGAGTCGAGGGAGGCCTTTGCCCAGCAGTTGGACAGCGTAGGCTAAATAAAAAAAAAATGTGATAAGGGGTATTCTGTTACCCAGTAACTGGTTTGTGGAGGTCAGATAGGCAGTCGCTCCATGTAAAGTACTGGTATTCAGTAGCATCCGGTTAGACTGGAATCTGACCCGAACATAGTTGGGAAAAGGCTGGGCAGATGATGATGATGAAGGACCTCAAACTTCGGTGCCCTCACCTAAAAATTCGACTATGGACCAGTGAGAGCGTTTCAGAGGCTTAAGCAATGATATATTATAAATAGACGCGTCATACACGAACATTAGTGCACTCAAAAACAGCGTAAGCCATGATTGAAGCTCTTAGCGGCCTTGGCTTATTTTAATTTAAGTTTTGAATTGTTTTTTTTTTAATCTTTTTGTTATGGACGCCTTTGACGTTTTGCATCGTTCTCACATGTTTAATTTCAACACGAATGATGTAACCAATATTTTGTAACCATATGTTAATTTAAAAGAGTGTCCGTGGAGTTTCTTGCCCGTTCTTCTCCATAGGTACCTACTAAGCTTTGGAATGGGCAACTAGCTTCATCTTTATGACTGACCGACCCCCTTGACAATTCAAAAGTGCCTGTAATTGGTTTATTTGAAATAAATGCTTTGAGTTTGAGTTTGAGTTTGAATTGTAGCTACATACTTGCGTACAATCATACAGCGTGTCAAGAAAAGGAAAGACCTATACCGATATCTGTTGTTGAGAAAGAGATGAACATACATATTTAGTTACGTCACTAGCTGCTGCATGTTCATTAGCGCGTACGTAATAATAATAATTATTATTGTAAATGTCAGGCAATTGCCTGGCATATATACCATTATTGAGCGCAGTAACGCATCTAAAAGTCAAACATCATTGGGCTTAAGGTAATTTTCCAACCACAAGCTACTAAAATAGGTACAATTAACAACAACAACAAACAAACCACCAACAACACCACAACAATAGCGGTAACAATTAAAGGTAGTAGAGTTTCCAATCAGATTTTAACCACTCCAGTTTCCAGAGCTATCTTTCAAGAATCTACAAAGACATGAATAGGTGTGCGTGTGCCTCGTTTTATTCCATCAAAACTAAAGCTCAAGTAGGTAAACAAACTTAAACATGAATGAAGCAATGATCTTCATACACCGGAAGCTACCACAATGGGTGCATCACTCGAAATTAGTGCACATCAACATACAACCGACAGATTACTGAGCTTCCCAAACTTAAATCATAAGAAACTTTAATGTACGCACTTGACTTCAAAAACGCTACGGTAAATCGCTTTTGGAACTGCAGGCTTAGCGTGTCGCTTTCTATTTCTACTCTGTCAACTGTCTACACGGAAACGTCATTTTTGCCTACTCTTCCGACAAAACGCTTCTCTACGTTCTCTTTCCTACTGGTAGAAAAAATGTATAGCCTAGCAAAGAGAAATCTGAATTTGAAACTGCTTAAAAGTGGTTTGAAATGTCTCTAAAAGAACTTGTTTTGTCATAGATGTTGGTCTGAAATTCCCTTCGGAAATTACAAATGGTTTTTAGAAAAGAAGTTTATTTTTCACCCACGCACACATACCCTTATTCTGCTACAGCTATTACTAATAAATGTCTAGTTCTAGTTCTATTATTATTAATTATGTCTAGTTTCTACCAAATTTGTTGTTATGGAACTCAGTATTGTGTTTCGCTCCTGGGGTGGGCGCTAATAACTGCGACACAGTTTCTAAACTAACGCAGTATTAACGTACACGAAAATTGTTAGATGTTTTTGTTCCAATAAAATATTTGGTTTGATTTCTGCAATAAAAATCCGCATCGTCAACTGTCTACTGCAATTCTATAGAGCTAGAGACAAGAATATCTCTCCACTGACTCCTCTCCACAAGAGTTTTTGCTTAGAACAAGCGATAGTACTATACCCTAAGTCATCAATTCAGATAAACTTAGTAAACAAAGAAATGTCACTGTCAAAATGACAGGACAGTGCTGCAAAACAATTTATCATATATCAAACATAACAAAAACACAACAGAAACAAGGAAATATAACAACTAACAACAAAATGAAACACTTAACACGATGATAACACAGCACAATTAACAAACACGCAGCGAATAATATGATCGGAGAAAAGAAAACGAACGTATTGAAAAGACGCGAGTTTGCAAATTATGTCAAATGAAATTTGAGAATGTTGGGAACTCCTGTAGTGTTACCAGTATCATAATATTTTTTATACCACAAAATTTTCTTTTTTTAATAACTTTGTTTAAAACCGAAAACTTATAAAAATTAACACGGTATGATAATTGTTTAATTATTATTTCTAAAATCAGTACATAAAAGCCAATCTAGCCTTGTTTTCCGCCATTTTATGTGAATTACCATTATGACGATATTTTTTTGATCTGTTATCACCTTTGTTTACATAAATTATCTGAATTGATGACTTAGGGTATAGGCAAGCATGGGTTGATAAAGCTAGACATAAAACTCGGCACCTATACCGCCTAGTGCGTACTCAAAAGATGCCAATCTCGGCGGATGCATCGACTTATATGGTCCATCGTCACATAATCGCGTTTTTGTATTTAAATGTCCGCGATTTGAATACAATGTCCATGCAGCTACCGAGATCGATCGCACAGTCGCACTGTAATGGGCTGGGCGAGACAAACCACTTAAAAAGTAAAACTTCAAAAAGCAACTCCATTATCGCCACGTAAAGTTAAATTTTCTCTGGCAAATTGTGAGTGGTTAAGATGCTTTTTGTCCGAGAGCTTGCGGTTTGGGGTGGACAAAATTTTTCACACCATTGAAGACGTTGATTGTTCTCTTAAAGTCAATAAGTCAGAGAAACGATAAAGGAGTCCCTTTCGTAGAATTGTAAAAGGATTTCATGGACTTACTGCACCTATTTAAAAGAAAAAAAAAAAACTGTGGGTACTTGTAAGAATAGGAAAATATGTCAAAAATATAATTTTAATGATGATTCGTCTTTATGTGAACTTAAAAACGATAGAATAGAATAGAATACTCTTTATTATGTACACCATAAAAGTTAAAGATATAAATGTTTAAATTTTACATAGGGTGACACAATGGGCGGTCTTAGCGCTAAAAGCGAACGATACAGCTTAAGAGGCCGGCGATGGATACGTAGTTCATACAAACGTAATACCAAAATAATTTGTAAATCAAACATATTCTTAAGGTAGTGTATCTTTATTCCGATCGGAATACAGAGTATGAGAGGTTCCCAAATATATACGAGTATTTTGAATGGACACTGATTTAAACAAGAGTTATGAGAAAAATAAGTTTTCTATAGAAATTTTAAATTCCTCATATCTCGTCTTTATATCATTGTCCTTTCAAAGTATATATTTAGGAATTTAAATATTCTGTTATCCAACCGAAATAAATAAACACTACCATAAGAATAAACAAACAAAAAAATAACACAAATTATTTTGGTATTACGTTTGTATGAACTACACATGATGCGCCGGTCCCATAACGAAAAATAATTCCATTACCTTACGAATCTTACGATCTTGTTAAGAATAACAAAATAAAAACGTCTGCCTAAAATAATTATACTTCATAACATAATTGCGTTCCGACGCCCACGCCACGCCGTAATTCCAGAAATTGATTCTGACGTGAAACTTTGGAAGGACACGAGCCACAATTCACAAAAAATGCTTGAACCCCGATATTATCGTAACAACCTCAATTTCGAACACAAAATTATGTCATTCAAAAAAATACTCAAGAAACAAACAATCAAAATGCGTTTTAAAATCGACCTCACACATTTAGGGGTTGTTTCCTAAAAATCCACGGGGTTTCTTAAAAAAATCATTTGAATACAGTAGTCTCTGGCCAGGTGTTGTTGGACAGTTTTTTTTTTCAAAGTGTCACAGATCTTTATCAGTAGGACGGATTTAACAACCTCGTAAGCGCGGTCGCGTCAACTTTATTATTATACTTTTTTTTTGGCTTAACGCGTCAAGCCAGTCACGTCGAATTAGACAAATCCTTTTAGCTGAACATCGATTCTTGTGGGTGAGAAATTTTTTCTTTTAGCATTCATGTTGGGTATTTTGAATTTGTCGTGTTGGTTCTTTTTTCGAATACGAAGGGTGTTCAACTGTTTTCTAATGAGAATTACCTATTTTAAATGCCTTGAATTGTCTGCGAATTGCGATTACCTACTTGATTGAAACTGAAACCTTTTACCTTCATCGTAAATCTCTTATAAGTTTCAAAACTTAAAAACTTACAAGTGCTTTGGGACACTAGCAGGGGCGGGGCGCCGACTCCGTGGGTGCTCGGAGGCTCCAGCATCCACGTGAGGTAAATAGTGGATGCGGAGCACCCATGAGCATAGACATCAAGAGTGCGCGGCAAGACTTCTAATACATAGGTTGCTTTATTTATAACCTTTCAAAGCGGGGTGCTAAAATTTTCGCTCGCTCTTGCACAGTGAATTTTCTTAATTCTAAAGCTTTTCTGCATAAGTCATCGAAGTAAGAGTTATTTCTGTACGAATTATTAAAAGAAAAAGGAACCTATACGAGGTGCTAAATGTTGATAAATTAATTACCTTTAATATTATTTAGTATTACGGGGCGCCAACTTCAAGAAAACCTCGTGGGTGCCCATGAGGATTTCTAAGAGTTGGCGCCTGTGGCCACTAGAAAACCTGCCAAACACTTGCAAAGACAATACGACCCAAAACTATATGCATAAAAACATGAATCCTATCGATCAAGTGCTCAAACAACTGAAGCATCCTATTCTGTCAGTGCTCGACATTCGAGCACATTTGTCAATGTAAACAAGCAATTATTTGAGGATGAACCCCAGCAAGTGACACAAAAGAATCGTTTTAATTCAAAGCCCCCACTACTGACAAATTGTATCAACTGTTGAATTCATTTGGATGGTTTAAGATTTATAATTTATGGTTTCAGTGTATTTATGTGTGCGTCCAAGCTAAAAGGGTCCAGTAGTGGGGTATTGAGTTAAGACTAGATTCGGTATCTAGAATAGTCAATTGATAGGTAAGGACTAAAAAAATATCAAAAAAGCTTGATTTGAGAAAAACTAAATGAATTTGTAGATATGAGAACTGCTTGAACAACTTTTCAAAACTGCGTTTATCTCGGAAACTAAATACCGAGATCTGGACCCTTTTTGCTTGGACGCCATGTGGAAGGGATAAAAGCCGAATGGCAAAGTTAGCGGAGAAAAACTTATATGAAAAGATGTGACAAATACCTATTGATACCTACCTAGCCTTATATTTTTTGCGTAGATGGAAGTCCGGATGGCCTCATTCAGCCAGAGTGCAAGATAGGAAGACTTACAGAAGACAGATGAAAGAGAAGGAACTGAAAGCGCTAAGGGACAGTTAGATACAGCTACGGCCGTAATGTTCATTAATTGATTGATTTAATATAATTATTAATAGATGTGATGATGTGATGTGATGTGTGTGTCTGTGTGTGGGGGGTGTGTGATGTATAAATGTGTGATATTCGCAATTTTTTAATGTAATCTTTGCAATTTTATATGACTTATTTTTAGCGTATCAGCGACAAACTGAATAGAACTGAACAGAGAAGGTTAACGGTGTGTTGAATTTTCTTTAAAGCATTGATCACAGGATTGATTGAAGCTTAAATTTCTCTGTTCTCTTTGCAAATAAGTAAAACCTTATTGCTATCGTATGGTTTAATCAATACACCATCACTGTTTGAAACCCAGATGACCCTTAACAATACACCCACTAAATCGGTTCCTCCTGAGACCAGTAAAAACAAATGTTCAATTCATTGTGAGCCATCATCAATAATTCTGGATGTTCCCCTAATCTTTCTGAATCTAATCATACATCATCCGCGTCGCATCTGCGTGTTTAGACCGACGCTTATAAAGTCGCTAGTGTGTTCCAACAGGGCAGTTGCTACCCTCTGCTTTGGGAGAAACTTAGGGGAATATGGTTGAGGCGGAAACAAGGCGTTTGGTCTGATATGTAGTATCAGCAATAGTTGTTTCAGTGTAGCAGCATTTTGTGTAGTGCAGGTTTTTTGTTTTATCTTAACAATCTTTCAGGCTGAAAGCTGAAGGCTGAAAATCACCAAAAGGGCAATGGAGATGGCTATGATAGGAGTTTTCCTACGTGATCGAAACATAAATGAAGAGACCAAGGCAACCGATATAGCCCAAAGAATTGTCAAATTTAAGTGACAGTGAGCAGGGCACAGTGCTCGCGGAACAGATGGCCGATGGGGACGATTCTGGAATAGGGACCGCGTACCGGAAGACAGCGTTGGAAGGCCTCCCACAAGGTGGACCGATGACCTGGTGAAGGCCGCAGCAATCCGCTGGATGCGAGAAGCACAGGACCGGTCGAAGTGGTGGAGCTTGGGGATGACATATGTCCAGCAGTGGACGTCTTTCGGCTGAAATGATGACGATGATCATAGCAGTAAAAATGAAATTTGTTATTAAACATCAGTAACATGTTCAATATTGCTCACACTCAATTTGAGTCTTGCGCTATAGCTAGTAAACAGTTTTCTTGGGAGTAGAAAAAATAACTACTTGTAAGGAAAATTACACTTAAATGCAACTTAAAGCAACTTCCTGGTGATGTTGGAATAAGATGCAGAAAACGTTACAAAATTGCCTCCAGCGTGCATTAACACAATACTTTTCCGTATATTTCTATCACAGCAGGTCTCAAGAGAGATGGGAGAATTAAATGACAATTTTAACACAGCCCTGAACTCGTAAAACATTCATCAATTTCGCAAATGGTGTTTAAATACATATGTGGCTGGTTTGCTTTATTTTAGTATAAATTCTGTGTTCTTATCTAGATAATGCCGTATGAGGAGCGAGACAGATATATTATAGAGAACGTGGAGACTATGTATTTCGTCTGGCGTTTAGTAAACTGGAAACCGATCATACAAATGAACGTAGATACCTACGTGGTATGAATGCCAACCATAAAGATAGAAGAAATCAATCAAATGATTTTTTTTGGGAAGGGATTTCAAAACAAGTTACAGTGCAAAGTTTTTCTTCAAGAACGCAAAAAGGTGGCAAGAAGTTCGTTGACAGATTTTTTCGTAACGACCTCAATCGGCACGTTAAAAAAATATATCAAAACTGACAGGGAAAAAATGGTCCTTTAATACGGGGGCGCTAACCCTTCGCTTATAATGGCTAAAAAGACCGGTCCCATCAAAATTGTCGGTGTTAAAATACACCCCATTGTGGCACACTACGGCTTCTTAACCCCAAACTAAATAGACAATTTGGAAGCCGAAATTGTATTTATAATAGTCTTTTTTGTTGTCAATCGAGTTTTTGTATTCCTTTTTACACAATTAAAAAAAGAGGTTTGATCAATTCTGGCTTTGTAAAATGGAAACCAATTTATGTACGGACGAAATAATGTTGACAGACTCCTTACAATTGAATGGACGACTTGAATGCTTTACAATGGATAGTTTGTAATATAACAGCGGAAAATTTGGTTAAAAATTACGTCATAGGTGGCCTAACAATGTTGTGGCTCTAAATGACGACAGCCGAACTGTAACTATTGAGTCGAACGCTGGGTTGATCATAGTTGTATATTTTATATCGTCAGAAACCTCAATCCGCATTAAAAAAAAACTAAACACACATACACATCCGGACACACACACACACATATACACATACTGAAATGACTTTGTTACTAATAATTTATAATAAAACCGAACATGGCACTAGCTAGAGCCACAGATGTCTGGAATTAGGAATCAAGTTGGTTCCAATCTGCAGATAAGCTAGCCATATTCACACTGAGAACAATGAACACTCACTTCACTATTTCTTGCTTCGTAGTGTGTAGAAATATTATTAGTGACAAACTTATAAGTTGGGCGCGGAGACAGTTCTTGACTCATTAATATTTTCATTGGATCTTTCTCTGTTCAATTCATGGTCATGTCAATCAGCGATTGTGTATGTTTGAGGGACAATGAAACTGTTCAATCTTACATACCTATATTTAGCGATAAGGAGAACTAAATTCCTAGTCTGGCTTAAATTATTAGACGTGACAGTAAAATAAAACGAAATTCAAACTGCCATTCCTGTGAAGACTGCCATAGTAACCACCACACAAAATCACAACCGACTAACAACTCATTAAACACGTTGTACTCTTGCAAACAACACCAGTTGTACAAGCATATAATCCAACAACACAACAGAACAACATATCGGTATCATCGCAACAGTTGTCTATGGTCGCCCTGGGGTAGTTCAAGAGATGCGTCCGTATGGCGAGGGATGAAACCGATTTCATTATGGTTATCTGCTGCGATTAATTTTGGTCTGTTGAGAGTTTTTGTTGTGGAAACACTCTTAATTTATCGTTTAGTTGTCCGTATGTGATGTATTCAGTGTAGGTTAGTTTGATTGACAATGAATTGGTTACTTCCAAAAGAGTCAAGTCTGGTTCCGGTCAAAATTATTTGTACCTTTATCAACATCATATACAACAGTAATTTATTTAATGTTTTTCATGTTACAGGCTAAATGATCAAGTCCATAGACTACCATAGAAAGGAAACTGCCTATTCGTACATTGTGAAGACTACTTAATTTTACAGGAAAAATTTAAAATTCACATATTGCCGCAAATTTGAATTGTTATTAATGATATTATATTTTAATATAAGATGTAATAAATAATTGGTTAATGTTTAGTATAATGTAATAAATTGCAATAATTAGAATCATTAGTATGTAATTAATAATTAAATTTAATAATAGTAATTCGATATATGTATTATACAATTTGCAATGCCTTTACAGGGTGCATGTCTTAATACTGTGTCACGAAATTTTAATGCATGCCTACTAACCAGTGTTTTACATGTTAGCAAATAAATAAATAATCTCAAATCTAATCATAGTAGGAAAAGAGATAGGTAGAAAGCTTGATAATGACTACATGTGAGTTAAAGAACTACCTATTTAAAATCTTGATCCATCATTAGTTGCACCAGGCAAAACTGAACTCTCGGCAACGAACACTGTCAACTCTCTTACTGCAATAGGACAACGAACCCATTTTTTTGATGTGCCATTCTTTCTCGCCATAAACATGCACAACATTGCAGCGATAAACTAAAGCAAATTAAAGAAAGAAAAAGCATTTTAAAATTTTAAATTTGGAATCCTCGCGAATCCCCTTGCGATTGGCGAAAAGATAAACCAATGGAAGGGGCATTGTTACAATATCTGCCGGTATCACGATAACGCTCGAAGGGTGCAGGCGTCTCTGACGTGCATAGATAAGCCGTAATGCTGCTCGTATCGCAAGGGTGCTTGTTGACTTTATGGCATACTAAATTTAGGAAAGAGGCATTTAAATTTGAATAATACGCTCCGTCACTTAATCTAAGTCTGTTAGGTTTTTTTTTTTAGTTGCCGTTCTAACGAGCTTGCTATAGCTTCTATCTCATTTGCATACCACTGTCTATGCGTCAATCACACAAATGAATCGTCGATTGATTGATTGATGACCGCCGATGAGCGTTCATTCACTACTCGTTCAACTGGTTTACTCACAACTTTTTTACTATTGACCTTAACTGATGAAATGGTGATATGATGAAGTTTAGAAATGATTTCCACTGTTCTGTGGCGCCGCAATTATTGTTTATGCGATAAAGTGCATTTGATTTGATAGATTGCGTTCTAGTAATGCTGATGAATTAATGGTTTTTAAAAGCTTGGATTATGAAATTGTTGTAAGTAACTGTATTTAGTGAGATCTTGTTTAATTTTAAATAACTACATATAAAATCGTAGAACCGTACAAGTGACCCTTTATGGTTACGGTTCAAAGAGGGCCGTCAGATCAAAACAGAAAAGTCCTTATTTTAAAGGAATATAGACATTTTATGAGAGGTTGTTCCGTGTGGTGCGGGACGTAAAGAATAGCACCCATATTTCTTCCCGTGGGTGTCGTAAAAGGTGACTAATGCCCGTTTTCACCGACATCCCCTAAGTTTAAGAGATCCCCTAAGAAGGGTTAGGGGGCTGTTAGAAGGTACTTTCCGTTTCACCAACAGTAAGGGGTCAGAAAAACGTTAAAAGGTCCCCTAAATTTAGGTGGTCGAAATGTGGGCTCATAAACCGGCACATACGTAAGTGATCTTTTAGGCACGAAGGTAGATAGTGATTTATTTGAATTTCTTGAAGATTTAGAAACTGTTTCTACTATATTCGACGTAAATAACAGCCGTAGACCAAAAATATATCGGAAACGACCAAACCTACTTCGAAAGTTTTGATGAAACTGACTGTTTTCGGAAATGTAGGTTAGGCAAATCTTTAGTGTTTTATTTATTGAATAAGATTGAACACACCTTATAATTTCCTGATGATAAGTGAGTATTTAACATATTAAAGTTTTTCTAAGTAGCCCATAAAACAAAACAAAAACAAAAAAAATGAAGCCCATGAACGTGGTATTTTTTCTTAGTCAACGATACCTACTTACGTCGATGCCTAACTAACAATGTAAACCTTAAGTACACTTGTGAGGCATGAACCTGTTCTTATTGTATTCGCATGATTACAATTCCCTAAAAATAACATTTTTTATTTTATTTCAGAAATAATTTTTTTATGTATCAGTTAAAATGTCACAAAAAGTTGGTAAAATAACACGCAACGCACAAGTCACAACAAACAATGAAACAAACAATCAAATCTCACGTCAGTACTTCACAAAGGAAAGAACTGTCAAATACAAATAAGACCACAGATACTTCTCGACGTTTCGTAATGTAAATATGCAAGAAAATATGAAATTAGTTAAAAATATTAATGAAATAATATTTATTATTGCTATCAAAACATAGTTTATTAATAACTGAATCCATACTATGTGTATACTTTAGAGAATTTCACAAAAAACTATCTTGTTTCAAAGTATCGATAAGTTCAAAGACGAATCAGTCACTATTATCGAAAACAAAACGTCACTTAACTATGTGTCCCATAGTTATGTGATAAAAATGATGGTGAAACGAAATTTAATTTAGGGGCTAGTTTGGGGGAGCTTTTAAGCTAAAGGTCCCATACGTAGGTGGTATAGGGGATGTCGGTGAAAACGGGCATAAGGGACTTACTAGAGAATGGGCAGCAGCGTTCTCTATGCCGTTTGGTGCCGGACGTAAAGAATAGCACCATCCCATTTCTTCCCGTGGGTGTCGTAAAAGGCGACTAAGGGACTTACTAGAGAATGGGCAGCAGCGTTCTCTATGCATTTTTGAAACAATACTGCGATCCCCAACCCGCCTACCAAGCGTGGCAATTATGGCAAATCCCCCCCATTTTTGGAGGAGGCCTATGTCCAGCATTGGACGTGTTTTGCCTAAAATGATGATGATGATGATGTTCTCTATGCATTTAACACCATATTGCGATCGCTAACCCGCCTGCCAAGCGTGGCGATTATGGCAAACCGCCCCTTTGGGGGAGGCCTATGTCCAGCAGTGGACGTCTTTCGGCTGAAATGATGAAGAAACGTTAAGTAGGTTACCTACATTACAATGGAAGTCACTAAGAAGTCCTTTTTGGAAGCATATTCTTTAAAAATCCTGAGGAGGTCTGTATCCTATCGTAATATTTTTTTTTTCGTGGCAATTGCAAGACTGCCGGCTTTTTTCCGACATCTCAGAGCTAAAATCGAAGGTAATAAGATTCTGATTAGATTACAAATAGATTTGATTCAAAATTCTATTATCGAAAGCAAAAATGCTGGTATTTTACCCAAAACCTAAAATATGAACACCAGCTGTTTGAATACCACTAAAACTTTCGTTGAACTAGGTAATAATTAATAATAATTGTATTTTTCCAAAAACAGTGTTTCAGATTATTTTACACCAGTTTTTGATAAACAAAAACTATGCAATACAATACAGTACTTACTTAACTGTAGTGGAAAAGATCACCTGCATCCTGAACTAGTTAAAAAAAAACTCTAGCACAGGAGGTAGAGTACATACTTTCAAAAACATGCATGTCTATTAAGAGTTACACTACAAAAAACAATTACGAACAGTCCCAGTGATTAACCATAAAACAGCTCATCATATCCGCAATATCATAGGTAATTTCACCACTAACTGAGTTAAACCAAACTGAGGGACGCGACCCCATGCCATAAATCCATAGAGAACATTAAAACACCGCCCATTACACGAAGGAATTGCCCCAAAATGCCTCAAACATGTGTCCTATGGCGACCTGTCATCGGGGTTGCCAGTACAATGGGTAGAATTATATTTTTTTGTGTTGGCAACACGACGACAGACGCGCGCCGCGGGATGCCGCCACGCCCCACCTTGTTGCCAATTTGTTTAGAACACTATTCATTTGTGGATTCATGAAGAGAGTAGACAATTGGGCTAGTGTGCGTATTTTAGAGTGATTTCTTTGACTCTCTGAGGCTGCATAAAGTTAGAGAAGTCAATAGGTACTAATATTAACGATGTCTTAATCAATATTCAAAAGCGCCGAAGCAGTAAACCAAATAATTATGTTGCAGTAACTCAGACTCTGGCGTTTATTATATTTCTTGAAACAATTCACTACCTACTTAAACAGGGTTATTTTTTAAACGTCAATAACCTCTTAAGGGGTCATTGTACTCATCATTATAAACAACTTTTACTATGGGACCAAACCTGAAATCGCGAAAAAAAAATCAGCTGTTCCTTACATTTTAACGAATTATTCGAACATATGTAGGGAACAACTGGTTTTTTTTTCGCGATTTCAGTTTTGGTCCCATAGTAAAAGTTGTTCATAATGATGTGTACAATGACCCCTTAAGAGGTTATTGACGTTTTAAAAATAACCCTGTATAAAATACCAAGACGGGAGTTCCAATATAAATTACTAAGAGAAGAAGAATACTTTGCTTTGTACGACATCAATATCGTAGAATATATGGATCCAAAGCATGCAAAATTAACCCTCTGCACATCGCCCGTCTACTCTATGATCAATATTTTTAACAAGGCGTAGTTCGTTACAGAAGGGTAGTATTTTGTGCACCACATCACAATAATTAGCCCTTTGCTAATAGTGGGCCAAGCTGTTATCCGTGGTACTTAGTGCACTTAATCATAGCTTGGACAAGGTACCACTAAAAGGTTAATTAGTTGAGATTTTTTGATTTGATAATGGTTTAACGTTAGAAGGTATAAAAATTGCTAATTAATCAAGGCATATTTTGAGTTGTATAACAAACAACAAACAAACAAAAGGTTAGTGACTGCAACGAAGTCGAAAGTCCAAAAGGAATAGGTACCCTGTCTCCCAAACTAGGAAAATCCTGTATCTTGGGAGGCAGTGTCTTCGTATTACATTAAGTCGAGTGATTTTTGTGAGCATACAAGTAAATTTAGAATTATAGAATTGTCAAAGATAAAGTTATATACTAGTGAAAAGAAAAGAAAAAAAAAAACGTTGTGTAGGTACGTACAGTAAGTGTATGTAGTGTATATTTGGTGGTTGGTGATGTATGTATTTATGTATAACCAAAGGTACCTGCTGCGAGGAGCACGTCTTCGACACAATAACGATGGGGGGCTGTACGAGTACGTTAGTTAACAAGCAAGGCTTTTGCATTCACCTTTGAAAACAGGTGAATTTATTTATCCATCCGACAGAATAGGAAATCGGCATGGACATCCTTCGTCTCGTGGTCGCTCACAATGGGCCTTATTAGAAGGCTAAAAGTCACCCAAAGGGCAACGGAGAGGCCTATGCTTGTAGTTTATTTATTTATTTAACACTTTAAGCACACAAAATGTACAGAGGCGGACTTAATGCCATAGGCCTTAGTTTCCCTACGTAATCGAATCAGAAATTAAGAAATCCACAGGCGAACCAAGGTAACCGACATAGCCCGAAGAATTGCCAAACTTAAGTTGCAGAGCAGATGGCCGATGGGGCTGAAAGATTCTGGAGTGGTGACCGCGTACCGGAACACGTAGCGTTGGAAGGCCTCCTGCAAGGTGGACCGATGACCTTGTGAAGGTTACAAGAATCCACTGGAAGCGGGAAGCACAGAAACATTCGAAGTGGTGGTGCTTGGGGAGGCCTATGTCCAGCAGTGGACGTCTGTCGGCTGAAATAATGAAGAGCTTTGACCTATAATCTTATCGGAAAAACCTTAAGGCGCTCCTCTAATATTCTTACGCTAGAGCCGGCTGGGGATGCTGAATTTACTCACGCTTTTTCACTCCGGTAACTTACGATCATGCATGGTACATTTAGTGGTTTCTCAACTGGCAAAGTAGGACTAAAAAAAATATGAACTGTACAGTATATTCCACGTATGCCATACCAATATTAAATAATCATAATCTCCATGGGACACGTCAACTTTCTGCTTCACATTCTCCCCTTATTCGATCAATGAGTGCTACTCGTAGAGTATTAAACTTTAAACGCACTCGACACCTCTTGACCAAATAGAATTACTTCGGTAATCGCTCTCCGTATCAAGTAGACAGTTCTCAATCATGCGGACTGTACTCTGTGCAAACTGCTGCACAATGTGTTGATGGGGTTCATTCATTTATGTGCCTGGAAATATGGGATTCAAAATATCGCAAAATCTGTGTCTAACTGATATCCTACTACGAGTAATATTATAAACGCGAAAGTTTGTAAGTATGGATGGATGGATGGATGAATGTTTGTTACTCTTTCACGTAAAAACGGCTAGACCAATTTTGATAAAATTTTGTATCGAGGTAGCTGACACCCTGGATTAACATATAAGCTACTTTTTATCCCTATATTCACACGGAATCGAGACTTACGCGGGTGAAGCACCAAGCACCAAGCTTGTGCATCTATAAATGCAAAAGTGAGTTTGTTTGACACGTTTTCCCTCTAAAACGGCTGAACAGATTCGGATGAAATTTGGCAGATGGGTAGACCATGACCTGGATAGGACATAAAATACTTTTTATCACGATATTCCCTTGGAATCGAAACTTATGCGAGTGAAACCGCGGGGCGCAGTTAGTGAAGTAATATTTTCATTACACCAGAAGTAATGACATTTTATCAACTATTAGTATGGAAGTATGGATTATTGTAAAGTGTTTCGTCTCACTCAACATTCTCAGCCCCTTTTAAATTTTATGTAGGTCTTTAATTCGAAACCATCTTCAGTACCAACCCATATTTTTTTAATTATGGTTCAAAAGTTGTTTTTTTTTTCGATTAGTTTTTGACAGAACGTATACGAGGATACAAGGCAGACGGTCGCGGGGCGGAGGTCTATATAAAATCATATTTGATTTTATATAGATCGAAGCAGAAAGTCTATGTTGATAATTTATGAAAATTTTAAATGTTTCTAAAAACAATTCAAGTTTTCGATACCATGTTTAAATTTTTTCTTTGTAAAATAAAAATAAGTGTGTAAAGTGCAACAGCTGTGTGACGCATACGCATGGTGAGAGGCGCGTGCGCCGGCAATATGGTGACGCGCCGGGCGGTATAGCCACGGGCGATTTAGGGTTAAACTATGAATAGGAAAAAAAAATGACAAAATATTGTAGTGTAGCAAAGTCTGCTCAAGGCATTTCTATTTCTCCGACGCGACGCGACGGCGACGGTGCGACGGGACTGTGGTAGAACAATTTCTATGAAAATTGTTCTATCAGAAACGTGTCACAGTCACATCGCAACGGCGAAGTTTCTTGCCCATTCTTCTCCATACGAAATTATCTTTTGGAAGGGGCGACTAGAATCAATTCAATTTTTTTTGTAAGTCTTGACGTTCAAAAGTGCTGTGCTTATTTGAAATAAATAATTTGACTTTAACTTTGCGTCGCGCCTGTCTGCGGAAGTCTTATAGAAAAGCCGAAGTTGACTATTACCTAACCAAACTACTTACATTTAAGTTGTACATCACTAAATTAATAATCCAACTAAAACGGCAGGTATCTTTCTTTTTGATTAGCCTTGTTTAACTGCATTCGGTTGTATTAAAATATACGTATTAAAGTTGTCTTTTTCATAGATTCTTTACCTAAGAATACTAGCCACGTGTTTCGGGTTTCGCATATATTAAAACTAATATATCTGTAATTTTTATGGTGTACATAATAAAGAGTATTCTATTCTATTCTTTAGGTACAGTGAAATTCAAGCATCAAGCAGATTTCATTTGTTTAGTTAGGTCATCGATCTTAGTGATTCCGTTGGATTTACAGGTTTGATAAAATTCCAGACTTTTTCCAAGACTTTTCTTACGTTGCAAGCAAACTATCGATATTTTAAAACCACTGTAAGGGGTCCTCGAAAAAAAGAAACAGCCGGTCTATTCTGCAATAATCTCACCGTGAACATTTGGGTGATGTGAGCTTGGAATGAACTGTCATCCTACCCGACACTACGGCATCTAGAGGTTGACAGCTCACTACAAAACTCACTTCACCTCAGTTACACGCTGAAATTTTTACAGAATACCACTACAGCGGGTCGACGGTGTTCCACGTGCGCCTCAAAGAGATGTCAGCACCAACTGACGGGGTCCGTTAGGGGCCTGCCAGGGTTGCGAGTTAGTCCGAAAGGGATATCGTGGCCCAGGCACACAGGCAACTGAAGGAACACGGGTGGGTTTTAGTCAGCATAAGTCTGACACGCCCTCCCGCTCCGCCTAGAGCGGGATAAGTTTTTTGATAATTTCCCTCCCGAAACAATAAGAAAAAAAAGTGCTCTTCGAAATAATCAATTGCCATCAGTTTGTATCGTAGTTATATTGTCAATCGCTTCAATTGCGGCGTCTGCGCCTGCTCTGGAGACACCAGAGGGACTTGTGGCCTTAGGTTGTTACCTACATCATTCATCATTATTTCAGCCGAAAGACGTCCACTGCTGGACATAGGCCTCCCCCAAAAAGGGGGGATTTGCCATAATCGCCACGCTTGGCAGGCGGGTTGGCGATCGCAGTATAATTTTTAAAATGCATAGAGATCGCTGTTGCCCATTCTCTAGTAACTCCCTTAGTCGCCTTTTAAGACACCCACGGGATGAAATGGGATGGTGGGCTATTATTTACGTCCGGCACCAAACGGAACCTGTACTTACGTCCGGTTGTTACCTACAAGAACGCACAAACAACAATGAGTTCTTTTTCTGATGAAGAAAGCTACGAGTAAAATAGGTACTTGTAAAAGGCTCGTCCTACAGACCTGATCTATTATGTCTTACTGTCCTGACCTATTATGTCTTACTGTCCTGAATATTATTTCCTCCTTCCAGCACATTATGAGCAGTGGAAGCCCAGTGAAAAAAAATTTCAACGCACGTCCACTCCTGACAAAGTCTACTAGCTCAGTGACGCGCTTAGCGATTAAAATGATTCTGTTTCCGTTGAGCACTATCTAATGAACATGAGGTATCTAGCCCACTCTAAATCTGTGATCGGAACCCTAAAAATATAAACACAAAAGACTTTTCTTGTTAAGTTTTTTGTAACATTGCAGAGACAAAAGCCGCCCGGTGGGACGAACACTCGGCAAACGCGCAAAATGCTCTGCAAACTTTGCACAGTGGGCTAGCGTAGCTCCCGGCCAAAATATTGTTGAGAGGACTTCAACAGGCTCGCACTGTGCCCGATAATTTTTATAATACTCTTCTGTTGAGAGGTTTCAAGTTATAGAGCAAAAAATACAATGTGTTATGGACTTATGGAAGTTGAAATTATTTTAATCTACGAGTTGTGTTTTTAATAAGTTTTTATTTCTTAATCAACAGGTTTTAACAAATAAGTCGTAAAGGCCTTCTTTTATGTAACAGAAGGCTTACAAAAAAAAGTGTTCAATGTCACATTTTACTAATTTGTTAATTTATGAGTGATTGTCCGTTTGGTGCCGGATGTCCGTTTGGTGCCAAAATTTGGTGTTAAGAATAGCACCATCCCATTTCTTCCCGTGGGTGTCGTAAAAGGCGACTAAGGGATTTACTAGAGAATGGGCAGCAGCGTTCTCTATGCATTTTAACACCATACTGCGATCGCCAACCCGCCTGCCAAGCGTGGCGATTATGGCAAACCCCCCCTTTAGGAGAAGGCCTATGTCCAGCAGTGGACGTCTTTCGGCTGAAATGATGATAATGAGTGATTAAAGGCATCTTTTTCTTCTCAAAATCTATCTGCCTAGCTTTTTCCCAACTACCTTCAGGTCGGCTTGCAGGCTGACCAGATGCAGCTGAATACCAGTATTTTACATGGAGTGACTCCACAACCTATTATACTTACTGGGTAATACGATACCCGTTGCTAAGACTGGTTCTCAGACTTTTGGGCTTCTGACGACCCGTAACGTCTGTCAACGATCTACGAATGAGAGCCGGGACCAAAGGCTTAACGTGCTTTCCGAGGCACTGAAGGGTCTCTGGAAGGTGTAGATAGTCACCCATCCACGGACCGATCTCGGCAAGATCGACCTGTGTGACTGTTAGTAGTTAGCCACGAGCCATTTGCATCTTTTTCTTCTGCAGAGAGCATAATATAAATCATAACATATCATAATATAAATCATAACATATCATAATGTAAATCAGAACATAATATCATAATATAAATCATAAAATATCCTCACGCCCGTAATCCCCGAAGGGTTATGCAGAGATGTACGTGTACCTGTAGTACACCCACATTTCGCCGATTATGTTTAAGTCCCATGTAATAGGGGGCGAGCCTATTGTCATCAACCGGGCACAAATCTAGACTCCGGGCTACTGAGAAATTCCTCATGGAAAATCCCAATAACACTTTGCCCGACCTGGGAATCGAACCCAGGACCTCATGCTCTGATACGCGCTTACGACCACTACACCAACGATGCAGTACTATAAATCAATACATATAAAAAGTCCTGACTCACTCACGGACTGGCTCATTGACGACCAGCCCAAACTCTTGGACCTAGAAAGCTTTTTCACAGAGGTTCCCTGGATAAATAAATGTAGATGGATTTTTCGACATTCCCATGGATAATATAGGGCGGAGGAAGTCACTGGCAAAGTGCTAGTTTTTAGGGTTCCGTACCCAAACGCGACCCAATTACTAAGGCTCCCCTCTATCGGTCCGTCGCGCGTCGTCTGTCACACGCATAGACTGTTTTTTTTTATATTTCTATGGTCACACGGCTATATCTTTGAACCGTAATAGTAGACCCTTGGAATTTTCACAGACTATATAGGGACACAGTCTGAAAACTTGAACCGCCTTATTACAAAACAAGATTTATATTTGACATGGCTTAAACCATGGAACCAGTTTTTGCAATAAGAACGTAACAGCGATTGAAATACCGTTCTTTTTACAAAACTGAAAACTTAGTTCGGTACTAAGTTGTCAGTTTTGTGTTTAAGAACTTTACCATAGTCGGAATAAAGTTCGAAATTCAATAATGGCTCTATAATTTAAACCTGGGTCTGAAGATAAACCTTGTTTTGTAATAAGGGGGATAAAGTTTAAATTAACACTGTATGTGGAGAGTGATGGTGGGTGATGGTGAGTGTGAGTGGGGTGTGTATTCATGTGTGTGGGGTGTGTGTTGTGTATGTATGAGGTTTGTGCGTATGAGGAATATGTGGTGAATGTGAGTGGGTATCATGTAATAAAACCCTTTCCCCCTTATTACAAAACAAGGTTTATCTTCAGACCCAGGTTTAAAACTTGGAGTCATTATTGAATTTCGAACTTTATTCCGACTACGGTAAAGTTTCTAAACACAAAACTGACAACTTAGTAGGTACCGAACTTGGTTTTCAGTTTTGTAAAAAGAACCGTATTTCGGTTCGGTGGAACTGTTTCTCCTAAACACAGGTTATTTTTTAACCTATCTAGGAGACCAGTACGGCACCCACTAACTAGATTTAAACTTTATGCTTGTGCTTTATATATTACCGTGTCATGTAATCTAGTCCTAGTTGAACAATAAATCTTTATCTTATCTTATCTTATCTACTGTTACGTTCTTATTACAAAAACTGGCTCCATGGTTTAAGCCATGTCAAATATAAATCTTGTTTTGTAATAAGGCGGTTTAAGACCGGACAACAGGTAAACCGCTGTCACTGTTAGATTGCATACAAAAAAAAAAGATGCGCGATGACACAACGCGTAAAAAAGCAAATAAAATCGTATAAAATTAGATATTAACTAATTAATAACAATTAATCCATCACCGGATGCAATTTGGCATTTGCAATTTTATTGTATACTTTTAATTATAACTGTTGACGAAGGGATAAACTGCTTTTAAAAATAATTAGGAATTGTCTTTGAAGATTTTTTTGATATATTAAATTATGTTTAATTATGTTTTGAGTTCCATCACCGTATGCTCAAAAGACTTGAAAATATCATAGTAAATTTTTTTGGAAACATATTTACGGTTTAAGAGATACACTGCTATAAAAAACCACATTTTTGACAACTTTTAGAAATCTCCCCCTGAAGTTAAAAATTAAAGGGTTCCCCATACAAGAACCGTGTTAAAGAAATATGTTGTGTTAAATATTTTACTATGGTACGGAACCCTCTCGCAACTGGCCGCTGTAAGACACTACATACAGAGAAATGTCTATCTATTCCTATTGACCAATTACATCAAAGGAAAGTGATGAAATAGAGCGCACTGATTTAGCCATTAATAAGGAGTCATTAATATTCTACCAAAAGCCCATCAGCCCAATCCATTTAGCCGATTACACTGGCGGTAATTGAATATTTTGGTAGTACAGTCGAATAATATAACGTAGATATCTACTTATAAACTCGTACCTCGCAGTAGAAATCAGTTACCTACCTTTAAGCTATTTTATGACTGGGTGGTGAAAAAAACTAAAATAACTCGTTTACACTTTAACTTTATTTTATTTTTCTTTATTGGACAACCAACAATTGTTTACACTGTAAATAGTTGAAGAAATATCTTATATAATCTAAGGTTAGTGTCACAATTTCTTACAGGTTAGCATCGCATGCCCCATAGAATATACATTAGGTGTGCCACAAGCACAAAACTATGAAACAAAACTTCTACTATCGCGAGTCTCGAGTACGTTGCGATTGACCATCGTGACGTAACTAGTGAAGTAAACCAAACGACTCGGTACTCGATACTCACGATAAATCGATTTAAGTTAAACGTCAAAACCGGCCTATTCTTTTTTGACAACTTTAATAATAACTCAAATTAGGAATTTTAAATTAAAATAACATAGGTGATGGAATATAAAACTAATATAAACAGTAAAAGTAAAATTTTATAGAACAACATAAAAAAGAGACAACAAAATCAAATTTTAATTGACTTATTTTAATATTATTTAAAAATCCGTAAGTAGGTAATTAAATCTCGAATCGGATGCGAGTAGCGGGACATGACGCGGGCCAGTTGAATTGAACTACTGCGGTTTCGCTGCTATTGTTTCACGGCGGAGGTGTGCAATCGGCGTCATGGTTAAAGAAAATATAGGCGCTTTGACACTTTTGACAGGTGCCCGGAACTGACGTCTCAGTGCTAACACCATTCACGTCATTTCAGAAAACCCGCATTTAAAGTGAAGCTTATGGAAATATCTACACAAGTGAAGGGAGTGCCCCGTGCAAACAAGGAATGTTCCCCGCTACAATCATACTTAGATTATCCTAATATCGTTTTCAGCAAGTACCGACCGGAACTACGAAAATACTAAACATTGGATTCGGTAAAGAAAAATAAGTGTTCCAGGAAAAAACTTAGTTTTCGCTTTTTCTTTATTTCTTAGGTCTTTTTCGAAAAGCTCTTTATGAATCCATATAACTTAGATGTTTTTCTTATAGTTAATCACCGTAGAAAATGAGAAGCCTTTCAGAATATTGTAGAAAATAATATTCTAATAAGAATATTATTTTTAGCTTCTATTGTGACTACCAGAATAAACTGAAGGCTTAAACAGAAGCAATTTGCTTCTGGTTAGTGCATTCACGACCAATTGAATGTATTATCATATTAAAAGGTTTTCTACATAAACAGCATGTATAACAAAGATACATTTAGGTCGAGTACGTATTAAAGTTTTGTAAGGAACTGTTGATAATTTTCTCGTGATTACGATGTTGGTCCTATGGAGATAGCTGTTCAGTTTCATGGTATTTAAGGAGTACATCCTTAACTACCATCAAACTGAACAACTGTCTGTACGTCTGTACAAGACGTACACCCACTGTACAAGACGTACACCCTTAAATATCGACACATCGGATACATGCTGTATGTTACACGGAATGTAATTCTATGCTACTTAATTTAACGTGATAAAAATTCTAAGCAATAGACATTAATCAATTGATATCAAAAACTTGATGGTACATGTCGATATTTTAATATTTATTGCCGATTCTTATCGTAAAATTGATTTTAACAATCCAATTAGTAGAAATATAAAATGAAACCAGTTGCCGACTGTAATCAAGAATTCAATTAATTGAATCTCTAATTTCTGTTAATCAATTTAATTACTCCTATTATAACTACAAATATATTGGTCTAAACGTGGATGTTCTTTAACGTTCCTCTTTTAATATGATGTGTGAAATTGCCACCTGATTAATCAATGTATCAATAATACAATTTTATATTCGTTGTCTATCGCCTTCTTAAGTAATATTTCGGGGAATTCATTTAAGAGTAATTTGTTTAAATTATTTTCATCCTATTTAGGAAGCCCAGAAAATAGACTTGAATTCTTTTTAATTCGACTAATCTATCATCTAATTATAATTCATTCTAAATCAAGCCTGGTGCTAAGAATTCTGCTGCTGCTAAACATTGTAGGTTAACCGGCTATGCTTATTATGTCCCTACTTATGGCTGTGATACTGCATGGCATATGTAACAACAACTTTGACTGCACTGATATCACCAATAAACTTTGTTATATTGTACCCAGAACAAGGCGCGCGTGCCCCGGCTGTTCCACACTGTAAAGTGCAGAACCAATGCTGGGGCAACGGCGCCCCTCCGTCGTCTCTTAGAAACATATAACACACACTTTTTCGATCTTGATTATATTCTCACTGTCTCAAACTAAATTCAAAAGAATGGCTAGATTTTTTTTTTTTTTCAATTTTTTTTTTTTAATTCTTCTTAACCTAATTCCATTCCAGTAGATGCGTGGTTTTGTTCTCTTTTATTTCTCTTATTAGATTATTCCGCGGACATTGATGTGGGTTACATGTTTACCTCTATTAACCTATTTTGTTATTTACTCAAATTGAACATGTAGGTATCTGTTTTATGTCCCTATAAAATAAAATATAATAAAAAAATAAAATGCTTGTGTAGATTTTAGCAACCGTTAATTTAAAATCGAAAAGAATGACGAGATTTGTTACAGCATTAGTGAGAAAACAGCTATCCTGAGTAATATTTGTTCATTGAAAAACTATGAAACCATTGCATAACTTCTACCCGAAGGAAATTAAGCATGCTAGGTCTCCTAACAATTTTTTTTTTCTTAATAATTTTATCTAGGATTACTCTACACGTAGAAACTACCCAACCTAGCGTATCTAATCGCGATTATTCCGTACTCCATGGTTCTATGGCGTCAGTGATCACCCCCATGAATACGTGATCAGGTGGTCCCGGCTCGGCGGCGCGGGAAATACCTCATCTATATGCAAGGGTCAAACAGTTATAATATTTGCAAAAATATACGCTTACAACCCTTCGAGGTTATATACGACCTAGTCAGCATTGTATTTTTTTATTTTGCTGCGCTTAGCAAGATTTTTATCTTTAACGTTAAAAGCAATTTAATTTAATTCGTTTGTTTTGTAGGCCTAATAGCCGTATCGTGATTGCAAACATTTTTACAGAAGGCTTTTCATAAAAATTCGCACCCTGTAGAAGAACTGAGACCGTAAAACCAAATAAACTAAAAGGTCGCTAACAGCGTGTGTACTTCCTGATTATTAAAATTCTAATGAAAAGACCAGACAGTATCATCAGATCATAGAACGTATTCAATATTATACGGAAACGAGTCTCATATGTTGACTTTTCAAATGCATTTGATATTGTTATTGTTTTGTTTGTTTCTATTTGTAATACTATGGACGCGTTTTTTTGTTTTATTTTTTGGTCCTCACATTTAGTTATAAATTCAACATTAGAGATGTAACAATATTATTGTAACATTATAATTTAAAATAGTTTCAATAGAGTTTCTTGCCCGTTCTTCTCCATATGTACTTACTACGCTTTGGAATGGGCAACTAGCTTCATATTTCTGACTGACCGACTCCTTGACAATTCAAAAGTGCCTGTAAATGGTTTAATTGAAATAAGTTTGAGTTTGTAAATAGTCAAAGTTAAATAACTAAACTAAGTTCAAAGTTGTATCTTATTATATCATCTTTATTTTAAATCAATCTATAAGTGGCACAAAAACGCAGTCTAAATAATAAACTTCTTCAAGGCAGTGTGCTGGGACCAAAGTTATACATTAACCGAAACAAAGATTTTAGAATTAGAAGATCTTAGGCCGTTTTTGCGTTTAGCGTTAAATGCATTTAATGAAATGTATGGTTGAGTGGGCCTTTACTGCTTTGATTATTGGAAAAATATAAAACACTAACCACGGGAGCGCGTATCCAACTGATGTCGTAACGTTACTAATCACATAAAAACCCCACATAAAACCACTACAATTTTATTAGCAACACAATACATTTAATCCAGAAATCACGTATAAATCTGTTAACCAAAATATCCTACTTCATTATACCAACAATCGAACCCCTAGGATCGAGGACAAAGCTAATAATTAGATACGACCGATTTTGCCGGATTTTACGTAAAATTGTACTCGACACAAAGGAAACCCAATACCGACGTCAAAAAATCACTGTAATTTCGCACTTGGGACCGCCCCACACCAGAAAACTTAATCAGGACGAAGGGAGTTATGTTTCTGTTTCCGATACGATATACTATAGCGTTTGAACACAGATTATCCAATCAGTTAAGATAAAGGACACGCTTTTTTTACTTGGCAGACATCTTGTTTAGAATTAACCGCCAAAATTTTACAGTTGCAGTTTGACATTTGCGTTGCAGCAATAGAGTTGTGTTTTGTTTTTCTGGCTGCATTCAAGAGAACCATTTCTAAAATTGTCTATTCAGGGGCATGTCGTATGCAGGAGAGGCGCGCGTGGCGGTCACGTGATCGAGATTAGACGGCGCATTCACGTCGCGCGCACAAAAGCGCGGGTCGCGGGCGAGACGTCAATTGTGTGCGGATTGGGGGAGAAAATTCGCTAAGTTCGGTCGGATTTGAATTATAAATGCGAAATTCTACACTATTTGCATATCCCACGGGTGTAGGACGTATTTTTTTACGATTAAAACGACACCTTTTTATGTCACATCAATGATTTGGAATAAATTAAGCAAATCATTTATCGTAAATGTAGAATATTCTGTACGTAATTGCCATTAATAAAGAAATCATATAGCTGTCAATATTTAGTAGTTTATTGGATAGTTAATTAATGATTGGCAAAACAACTTATGGATCCTGTTGTCTATGACTAATAAATATATATTTCTTCATCAGATAAAATGCGAGTCTGTCTAACTAGTTTATATTAAGCTAATGATACAACTGACCAGGCATTTAACCTTTCCAGATGGGACAGACTGGATGCAGAAGGCGAAGGACAGGGTATTGTGACGCAGCCTGGGAGAGGCCTATGTCCAGCAGGGGAGTGCGATAGTCTGAGTAGATTGATTATCAAATTTTTGAAGTCCTACAAAGTTAGCAAGAAAATTACCTTCTAGAATTAGGCAGACTTTATTGGGTACATCACTACCTACTAGTAGACTGAGATCGTAAAAAACAAGTAAATGTTTAAAAACCTGCCGATAAACGTCAACACTCATATTCAACACGACGCAATCAAATTAAAAAATTCCACCCACTCAACAGACAATGACAACTGAAAGTATCATCAAACAGTGTCGGTAAACAGAGTTAAAAACAAACGACGAGTAAACAAAGACGACACCAGTGTGCAAACACTTGCTACCATCGGTACATCGATATAGGAACACGTTGATGTCAGTAGTACCGAGGGAGGACAAATAAATCAGAATAGATCGCGCTCTGGGGCGGGGTCCCGAGAGACCAAGTAGCTGGAGTTACGATCGTAAGGAGATGGTAATAAAAGTCTGTCGATTCAGTGGTACTTGGTACGGTCAATGGTCTTATAGTTAAAAGCCTGGACCGTTTTTCCAAACCCTGAGTGCTATTCGTCCGGCAACTGAGTTGAGGCTGGTGCAAAATTAACAAAATGCTTATTTACTTAAAATATTAATTAAAATAGAGATGACGGGACGAACTGGATGGGTTAGGCCTTTGTTCAGGAGTGGGACAGCGCAGGCTATTACAAAAAAATATATATTTAAGGCGGATGCCTAGACAGGCCTCGCCATACATTTTTCAGGGGTTGTAATCTCCGTAAATAAACGGTTTCTGCAGAATAAAAGCAAGTATAATGAGACTTTATAATGTATTATGTTCGCCTAACGCCAAAATTTTATTAAAAAAACAGTATTTCTAGGAGAATTAGACCCAATAAAAAACGAAAAATCTTTACATGTGTGAGTGACCTGAATCGCGCCATCTAACAGAAATTTGAAGAACCACCAAGAAAGAGTTATTTGCTGTTGTGTTACGAGTTTACGTTCGGTAAACATTTATAATAGATGGCGCTTCGAAATTTCGTTCGAAAATTGGAACAAGCGCCAAGGTTACACGTCGAGTGACCGGCGATGCGACGTTGCCATTCAGACGCACCCCGCGTTGTTGCCAAATTGCTCCAGTCAGTCCATGCGTGATTGTCTTGACAACTTGCGAATCGTTTCCAAAATTGTGTTTCTAGAAAGTTAGCGCCGGCGCGCGGGTTTGCCCGCGGGTTTTACATTTTATGATTGATAAAATGTTTTTTATTAGGGAATGAGAAAGAATGCTAGAAAGTGAAAAAAAATATCTGCGATCTGCATTTGGTTCACACAGATACAATACTAATGTAATTATTGTATTATCTACTTTAAATATAAAGTACCTAAAGATTTAAAAATCTTTCTACTGAATGTAAGTAGGTACTGATAATACATTTTCTGACACGGTTAGGTACTAATTCATTGGTTTGGGTTGAATAAAATCAGAGAATAGAAGTTCATGTAAACTTAGGGTATACCTAAATCAGGCGATCAGCGTAGGCAATTTTACCAATTTTTTTTCTAATTACCTACCTACGCAATGGTGACACGTAGGTACTACTTACATCTATTGATTGAATCATATTTAATTTATGTGAAACCATCAAGATAAGTGAATACACAGACAAACCACATTGATTTTTCATAACAATTGCACATTTTATTATTATTAGCACACGTCAAAGTGCGTCGAGATAAATTGGTCTTGCCATCTAAGAAGTTTACCAAGAAAAAGGGGAAATAAAACATAGGGCAGTATTTTAGTAGTAAGTTGTAGGATGTTCTGATATTTAAAACGATGAATGATATAGGTACACCAGTGGTGGCTCTGACTTACAAGTCAGAGCCACCACTGCTGTACATCATTCATTTATGGTTGTAGCTAAGTAAGTAGTAAGCACCATTCAGGTTTAGAATTGGTGACTGGGGCTACTACTGAGAACCATTCATACGAGTGCCATCCGTGAAAGAGTTTTTATTTAAAAGTGAAGTGTTTTTGTGTTTTATTGACGGTAAGTGTTATTTTTATGTACAAAGGATGCTTTTCTGCTTGAAGGTGATACAGAGTTATATTATAATAGTAATAACCCTTAAAACTTAAAAAAGTGTAAGATTTAGAAGAGGAAATACAAAATCAAACGTTAGCAACACTCGTTGATTGTCATCACATCACATACCTACCTACTCTAAATTTCAAATATTTCCCCCTAATAGGGACGTCAATTCTCTCTAAAAAATGGCTGTATGGTCTCAGCTCACTTTGCCTGTCCCAGAGGGACGAAAGGAACCAAAAAAAAACTCTCCGAAAAAGATCCGTTACTGAATTGATTCGAAAGAAATATGAAAAATCGATTCACAAATAAAGAAATAATTTTCCAAAAATCAATCATTTGTTTTCGATGAAATTCGCAATGTAGGGGTTTACGGGGTGTACGTTACCCTAGCAAGAAAGTGTCTCCTATAGTTATATGAGTGGAACGTATAGTTGGTGCCTAATCTGCTGTAAATGTGCCCCTACATAAAAAATTGGTGCCCCTTGTCGTTTTGAAAAAAAAAACGAAAAATCGATTCCTGCTAGGGTAACGTACACGTTTACGAGGGCGAAAAAACGATCGATGAGCGAAAAGAATTTAACTAGTCTCATATTGGAAAAAAACCGTATTTTTACGCAAAAGGATTTGCACTGGATATGGTTCGTAATTTTCCCGCCACCACAATTCTTAACAATTCAAAAAAACAAAATACTGATGTTCTAGGGTGAAATATCGATTCCCTGTATCGATTCAGTACTAGATATCGATTTGAAAAAACGTTTTTATTTGTTCCAAAAAATCGATTCTTTGCTCAATCGATCTCAGATTGACATCTCTATTTGGTCTGTTCTCATGTTCTGTCAGTTGTTTTGCAAATTTTCACACACAGCTTGACAGCTTGATTGATGGTGACAAATGGTGGTGTTATTTCTGACTAATACAAATTTCTTGAAGCATTTCATAATTACGATACTTTTGCTGTTGTGTTTAATTATTATTTTTGATTACAGATTGAATTGCAACTCTGCCTAAGATGAATCCGACTAATAAACTTGCCTATATACGACATATGTATTCAGGGCCGCGAAAATCACGGAAAAAAGTGCAAGCAACATTGAAAAGATATCATGGAAATTCTTCTAATGATTTTTAGTGAGTCATCAGCCATCAGGTCTATTTATTGATGAAGACTTTGGATTCTTAGCAGCTAGCCCTGATGGTAAGATTATTCAATAATAAAAATATACAAATAACTAGCTTTTGCCTGTGGTTCCTCCCCCATGGATCTTGTGTGTCGCGTGGATTTTTTAATTTGGTTCAGTGGCGTAGGCCTAAAAACTGTTCTTTTTTACAGGTATTATAGAAGCAGAAAATACTATTGTAGAAATAAAATGTTTTCTCTCCTTGAAAAGGAAATCTCAAAATATTAGAGAAGCATCAGAAAATAGAAATTTTCCTATTCATTTGGAAAACGATGTTTTAGTTATGAACAAAAAGCATAATTATTATTATCAAGTAAGTAACAAAGATCATTATTTCTTGGTTCATGTATGTATAAATATAATGTATTTCTTGGATTGTTTCTCAGCTATTATTATTTTGATTCTAGGTCCAGGGTCAATTGCAAATTACCAAAATGAGTAAATGTTACTTCATTTGCTTTATATCTGTCACCCAACCATTGACTGTCATAGAAGTTAACCGGGATGAGGAATTTATCAACGCTATGATGCCAAAGTTGGTAACATTTTTCAAAACATGTGTACTGCCGGAAATTATTTTGAGACGAGTTGAGAAAAATGCTAATGTCTAGACATCAAGGAATTAAAAGGTATGAAAATATAAGTCTTACTCATTTCGTAACTTAATCCTCAGGTTTCTGAGGTGTGGGTTCAGTAAGAATAGTCTAACAAAACTGTGTAAATTCATTTGTTGCAGCGAAAACTATGTCTCCCAGCAATTGATTCAGATCGCACGGAAATGATATAAATGGAAGTAAAAAGTGACAAGCAGAAGATTGATACTGCGCGGCGACGGCGGCGCAGCAAAAAGTAGCGTGTAGAAGAGAAGATATTTTATTATAGTATTTTTTATGTATCTTTGTATGGTGGTACGAGTCGATGGTTCGAATCCAAGCAGACACTTTGCTTTGTGTAAATTATTTCATCACCACTGTTCAGAGGAGGCCTGAGTCTCAGCAGTGGGAACATTATAGACTAATTATTATGCTATTTTTTTACGTAGCGATGTATAGTTTATGTTATTTGTTAGTTTATAAGATTTTTCTGTGTACATATGTTTCACTCATGTATTTAGGTACCAGCCAAACAATTCAATTGTAAAAGAATATTTATTGTTCAAAGTTGTATAATAAGTGGGTATTCTTGAAACATAAATGTTATGGTTAGCTAGCAACCACTTTTGTGTTGTGTAAGATACTTACACTTACGTGTGATGTTACATAAATTGTTATCTACGTACATAATTCTTTCTAATACTAAATTCAGAATCATAATTGTAAATATCAAAATATTATAAAAAGGATGTTATCTTTGTGTGGTGGTACGAGTCGATGGTTCGAATCAAACCAGAAAATATTTAGGTAAATGCAGTGAGAGTAAATAAAACGATATTTGTATGAAAATATTAACCATATATAAAGATTATTAATTTATAGTAAGATACAATAAAACGCTTTACAATTGAATACATAATCTTTTATTTATTTAGTACAGGTCACAATTTATTTACACGTTAGGTACTATTTAGGTTCAGTCACATTACAACAACCTATTTATGTACAATATACCTTTATTACCCAAAATAATTTATCTGAATAATTTGATAAGGTGAAAAGGTATCTGATATCGAGCCTAGAAACAAAAGTATGCATAGGTAACCCAATAATTATATTATTAAGAAATAGATTGGAACATAACAATCCTCTAGTAATTTAAAGTATGCTTAATTAGTAAATTAATATTTGTTTTCAGTTTTTGCTATACTGTAAGGATATTCATCATATAAATAATTTGGTCCTCTTTCTTTAAAATTAACACCATCTGGACATTTTAATTTCCAACCATGTTTGAATAAAACGACATCTAGTGGAGTCGGAAGTTACTACTATTTACTTTGCATGTGTGTGTAAAGAGTAAATTCATGCGGCTAAATCATTATTATGTTCTAATCTTTGTATGATACCAGTTAACAAGCACAGTGATGATCTAAAAAAATCAAGTTAATGCCCTAGGTTTCGCTAAGAATAAAGTTGTTTATTAAAAATGTCTATGTTAAGTGTAAAAATTGAAAATGTTCGAAATTGTGGATGTGTCGCCATCTAGCGACAAAATGGCAGTGAGATCATCTATGCTTCCACCTTAAATAATAACGTTCGCCAACATTTTAAACACATGCTTAAAAGATTCCTCTTCATGAAGATCTGATCACTGGAAGCTTGGACCCTGCTCCATAAGCCAGGGATTATCCAATTTTTTGTGATATTAAACTTTACATGGTAATTTAACTTAATAAGTGGTTATATCTGAGAAGACTACGACGTGATTTAGTCATTCTTCGTTCTTTGGGAAATATCTTAAATTGGAAGATAGATTTCAAGGAGCCCAAAGAGTTCTCTGGGCTGCTTGATATCCGACACTTCTTCTTGGTGGAACTAATTATAACTGAACTATACTTACGACAAATAAATATGTCATATCCATTTCAATTCCCTCGCTTTAGGTTCTACGGTGAATGCGTGGTCTCCAGGGACAGAGGACGCATATTGCACTCATTTCATTATGTACACACGACGGCCGCGATCTGGGGACAATCTATGTTGTCCACAGCTCGAAATATGATGATAGAATTTATAATAATTTGTGAACTCTGAAAAATATTAAGTTATTAAACTTTTAGGTTCACTCAACGGAAACTAGAATAGAAGTAATTGCTAAAAGTTTTTTTTTTTTGTTGAAATTATGATTATTGATGAAACTGACTCATTCCATATCAGGGTCAATCAAACGGTTAAGCTTTTAAAGCAACCTTTTAAAAAGGATTTCAGGCCAAGGTACAAGTTACAGACATAATCTATTCTGTCAAACATGAATCTTCGAGATTCAGAATATTTTCGAGAACTTCCATTACCTAGATAATTCATAAATTAAACAATATAAAAATCTAGCGCTAAAGGTTTCATAAGTAATTTGGGTGTGTATTTTTTTTATATTGTACCGTGTATTATTTAAGCGAATAGTGTTTAATTTATTATCTATTAATATATTAAAATTCCTACTTTCCGAAACAACATTCTTCTACTGGAAAATCAGTGCCTCCACAATTAATGACCAAGTAGGTAAGCACACAAACCCCAAACTACTTAGTATTTACCGAATAAAATGAATTGTACCGAAATTAAATGTGACCGTCGCTTGGGAGTGCCTTGTGGGACACCTAGGCTTGTTAATCGTAACTAGTTTAGTTAAGGTAGCCACCCCTGCTGCCGCCCTGCTACCCCTAGTGAGTTGGTGATAGGCGACACCTTGCCACGGTAGCCATTGTAGTCAAATATTTTGACAGCGGGTGTAAGCTTTCAAATTAGTAGATTTGAGATATAAAGTCCATTTCACGAAAGAAGTCCCGCAGACGTGGCGCTGCAGGCATGGGTTATTTTAGGAATGTTGCTAACTTAGCGTATAATAATAATTAGTTCCACTTATTTCCGCGGGACTTCTTTCGTGAAATGGACTTTATTTAATGTCTAAAGCAGACATCAAAATTTATCTCAATATTTTTATTCATTTCTGTCGATGGCTGCTTTCGGTGGGTTTTTTGTTTCATAAATTCTATTTGCAATCGGTCGTTGGAACATCATCGAATTCGTTCCATGTCAAATTGCGTTGTGGTGGAGCAGCTAGTGCCGCACCTCCCGCTTATTCAAGGTGGTTCCTCTTCAGCCTTTTTACCACCGCTGTCGGGTTTAACAGTTCAGTAACTAGTGAGTTTGGATGCATGGTTCGGCGTGCCTTGTGTTGTCTTTTGTACCGCTCGATTTCAGAGTTTACTGTTGGCATTTGTAGAGAGTCGTGGATTTCAACATTCCTCGCAAACCAAGGTAAATTTGTTCTTAGGATACCATTTTGGACTATTTGCAGGCAGAGTATGTTGCTTTTTCTGGCAACGCCCTACAATTGGATCCCGTAGATCCATATTGGTTTTAGGACCGATAGTTGTAGATGAGCAGTTTGTTGGCTACAGAGACCACAGACTTTCAACCCATGAGCCAATACAGGTTGCGGAACTTGTGGTTTATCTCGCTCATTTTGTGTTTGATGTGATGCTTCCATGTTAAGCGCCTATCTACGTGGAAGCCAAGATAGTTTACACAATCTGTGTGGTAGGGTATCAGATCCAAGTCCAACAGTTGTTTCAGTGCCCGAGCGTGAAAGTGATATGGTTAGACTTGTATGCACAGGCACATATAGAGCCATTTATGATTCTCGTTATCTATTTTTGGAGTCTATTGCTGGTCATCAACGTATAAGCTATGTCGTTAGCATATATGTTGCTATTGTTACGTCATTCAATGTGGATAGATCTGATGTAAATATGCTATACAACACTGAACCAAGAACAGATCCCTGTGGTACTCCAGCTTTCATTTCAAACAATCTTGATCTTGCTTTGCTCTGTTTCACTTGGAAGCAGCGGTCAGATAAATATGACCAGATAAGCAGGAACATTGAGTGCAGTACCTCAACAAATGCCGCTGAGCAAAACTTTTTACATACAAAGCCTATCTTCCTTTTTGGTAAACTCGGTGAACCTGTTCTATTGTAAAGTGAAATTTCCGAAAACCAAACTGGTGAGACGGGACCACATCATTTGCGTCCATGCACGGTTTTAGTCGGTTAAGTAATATTCTCTCCCACAGTTTGGAGAGTACAGTGGCGTTAAGCTTATCGGCTGCATATTCAGGTTTACCTAATTTGTGGATCCTGAGAACCTCGCGTGGAACACAACGCGTCGTCGACCCGGGCCTGGTCCTTATCGGACGGCGAGCTACCCATCGCTCACCGTCCGCAACCCCGCGCCTACGGTGGCCGGAAATCGGCTTGCGACTTCCAACGCCCGGAGCGTCCTTTGCGGCGACTAGGGGCGCGAGGGCGCGAACCTTGCCTCTCCCTCACGCGTTCCGCCTCCTCCTTCGCTAGCATTACCGCTTCTCAGAAGGAGGTGACGGCCTCCCATGCACTCTCGCTCCGAACCATGGCCTGAACCAGGGCCGGACGCGAAAGATCGCACCGCCGACGATCGCCTCCGTGACAACACGGCGGTGCTCCGCCCATGCCGGGCAGACCTTCACCGTGTCCTCCGGGCGATCCACACAGTGGTGACACCCGGGCGTTTCCTCCCGCTTTATCCTGAACAGGAACCTCCCGAAACAACCATGTCCGGTGAGGACTGACACACTAGCTCGGAAAGTAATGTATTTTCTGGCATTTTTTTTTAATATAAATGGCGTGATCTGATCCAATCCCTGGGCTTTTTAGAGTTCAGCAATCTGATTTCCTTCACTATTACTTTAGTTGTTCCAACACTGTGTCAATTTCATGCTCATCAGCAACGCTCTTTTTGGGTTTCAATACAGAATTCAGATGCATTGCGAAGACCTCAGGCTTTTCCAAGTCAGTTCTTGCCCAGGAAGCTTGTGATCTGATTGGAGGATAAGATTCTTAAGGGTTATCTAAGTTTTCGTGGCCTTCCAGAGCGAGTTCGTGCCAACCCCCATAGGTGACATCATCTGTAGGATCATTGTCAACGTTGCTCCTAGCCAACATATATAGATGGCTTCCAGTGGGATGACATATTTTTGCAATAGGCAGTGATTGCGATATAGAAAAAAACTTAAAGCATTATACTGTCAGGTTATTATGCTGCCAAAGTGATGTCAGATATTTTTGATCACAACGAGGTATCTCTGAACTGAGCTGAATAGGCAGATTTTATGACGCAAGACATTTTCGACGCATCATTTGAAGCCGATGCGGTATACTACATTTTGGCATCGCTTGTCTCATCAGGTAGTTTTGGTGTTTCTTTGATGTCACATATTTGTGCTGCTACTTGTAGGTATGCATTCCACAGATCTCATATATCTCTTCTTCGTAACAAATATTTATGAATTAATCATGAAATCAGATATTATGGTCAAACTGACCACAGAAATATGCTCGTGACTGTAACAACTAGTCTACTGCCCTACTACTGTCTTCATATTATTATTTTAATTTTATATTTCTTCCCAAACTCTTACTTCCAACACAACAATATACTTACGGCTACCATTTCCACCATTTGCCACGAAGAGATAAACGATTTCTCAATGAATCTTCACCATATTATTTACTCATCGGCGCGCACTTATGATAAAGGGTGTAATGTATTATTTACAGCAGGGTGTTCGGGGGGAGGAGTGGGAGGCGAGGGGCTGTTCGTTACCCGGTTCACTGGGCCATAATAACTTCAGGGAATACCCGGCTCTGAGCTACTAACACCCGTCGATAGGATGTACGAACGGTTATGGTGCGACGTTTGAATTATAAGGGGCTTATTGCGGTAAACCCTATTTTGTTTAAAACAAAAATGTGTTTACCTACGTTAAGTACCCAATATTTTTCTGCTTGTCTTAGGCTCTAAGAGACTGTGGGTACAAAAAGATTTACAATAGATTAGATTTTATATTATTATATTAGATTTTTTTTAAAAGGTCACAATATTTATTTGTAGTAATAAAATGCTGTTTATGATACAATTTTATATTGTACAATAAAAACAAATTAAAAAAACCGGCCAAGTGCGAGTCGGACTCGCGCACGAAGGGTTCCGTACCATTATCTATAAAAATGGCAAAATAAAACACGTTTGTTGTATGGGAGCCCCCTTAAATATTTATTTTAATTTAATTATTTATTTTTATTGTCAATATATATCTACATATTCTGTGAATATTTCAAGCGTCTACCTGTTGCCGTTATCAATATAGAGCAAAAACTAGCAAAAAAATCACGTTTGTTGTATGGGAGCGCCCTTAAATATTTATTTTATTCTATTTTTAAGTATTTGTTGTTATAGCGGCAACCAAAATACATCATCTGTGAAAATTTTAACTGTCTAGCTATCACGGTTCATGAGATACAGCCTGGTGACAGACGGACAGACAGACGGACCGACAGACAGACAGAGACAGACAGACGGGGGAGCCTTAGTAATAGGGTTCCCGTTTTACCCTTTGGGTACGGAACCCTAAAAACGAATACATAGAAGCAGAACGTTAAAACTAGATTTTTCGAGAAGGATAAGGCCCACTTGCACTACGGATCACTAAAATGCTTAATAATAATAATAATTAAGTAAGCGTACTAGTAAAACTAACAAATATCTGTAGGGGTGAACTACTGTTCTCCTAGCTAGGTAGCAAAGCAACCTGTGTTAAGGAGAGACAGCTTGCCTCCCTCGATAAAAATCTTAAAAAGAATGCTACCTACGTGTTGACTCCTAAATCAAGTCATTAGTTACATTACATACATTATTATGCATTTTAGCGCTAAACGAATGCATTTTAGCGCTAAACGAATTTAAAACATCGTTCTATTTCTGTCAATCGTTTGAAAATTATAGAGACAGAATGATGTTTTAAATACGTTTAGCGTTAAATGCATTAGGAATTTTGTGCTGCAAGTAGGCCTCAATCTGTCAGATTTGAATTTCGATATTCACGTCTGCATCCATATTCGCTCTATGATATTGATACGGCCCTATACGTGCACCCTCTTCACCCGCACACTTATTAATATGTTATAATATTGTCGCCACATCCATCACGCACGCTAGGACACATGTCGCGATTACAGCTCTCTGCTCACCTCCCATTCGTTCGTTTATCATAATTCATTCTCATTCACTGCCGCTGAACTTTTATTGTGTTGCCTTTCAATCTTGAAGCTGAAAATGTTTTGCCTAATCGAGTGATTTAAAGGGAAATTCGGATTATATGGCAATGAATATTTTTGTCTGAAATTATTGGGTTTTTTTAGGGAGAAGCTTTCTTAAGTTTTGATGATAATTGCACCTACTTACTACCTGTTTACTCTATGCCACTACCTAAAAGCTATCATTTAAAAGCGTTTACGGCTTACGGCATTTCATACAAACTTTCAAGCCCTTGTTTTTCGAAATGACTGAACCGATCTTAATGAAACTTCATACGCATAAGCAGGATGCAAAGGTCTAAAAAGTTAGTTAAGAACATTTTCGAAAAATAGTGTTACAGCCAAATAAGACCGATTTTAAATTTTCCATAGAAACAGAGATTTCCAGTTATCTATTTTTAAATAAGACATTTTGAAAATGTTCTTAACTAACTTTTTAGACATTTGTATCCTGCTTATGCGTATGAAGTTTCATTAAAATCAATTCAGTCATTTCGAAAAACAAGGGCTTAAAAGTTTGTATGAAATTTCGTACGTCGTAAACGCTCTTAAGACGCCAGTGACCTTGAGTGGTTAGCTGTCGTGTTCTGTACTGAGCTCACGGAACGCGTCGTACGTTCAGCCAGTAATAGGACTCTCCCATCAAGGAGCGCTGTCCCCAATTTGACGCATTATTAATTTATTATACACAAAACAAAGGGTATTTTAATAAAACGCGTATACTGAAAAATCAATAATTAAATTATCTTTAAATTGGTGAAGGTTTCAGAAAAATACGCTTGGTAGACTTTGCGCCATTCTCAGTTTTTTATCCGCGTTAGACATGACTTTACAAATTAATTTCACTATGTGATATAAACATAATCTAAAATATTCACATATTAAGTTATTGAGAAAATGCTCTAATTTAACATATATTTTTTTCAATTCTTAACACTACTCGTTTAGACGTGATCTTCAGTATAAAATCATTAAAAGTCTGTTATCGTCGCCATAATCACTATGACATGGTTATTATCAGCATGATCAGGGATCAAAATATTATGAACCGTTCTTAAGCAAGCAAGCCAAAGCTGCAAGCTTCTCAGGTTGCTTTGCAAGCCTTCGTAAGTAAATATTTAAGAATAAATAGCCATTAATTGAAGATTATAACGCGGGAGATCTCGCCCTCTCATTGAAGACCTGGTCTCATTATTTTTTAGTTTGTTTTTTTTTTATGTACGCTATCAGTTGTCAGTATCACCTACACCTTAAAGCCTACTAATTTGACACAGATCTATTTCCAAATCAAAACAAAATCTAATCAATCATTAATAATTAACACTAAACCAGAGCCTACACGAGTTAACGTTAACAATTACCGTCATGTTAACAGTGTTATTTCTCGTATTGTTATTTATTCAGCTAGGTCTGTGTAAACCACAGGTTTTCGACGAACGCTGTGCGTGACGGCAGACGCGGCCGACGTGTCGCGTGCACGCCACTCAGTGTACCCTGGCCTTAGGGACGGGTAGCAGCGAAATACTAAGTAGTGCTGTAATAATTTGGTGCTAGATAAAATATGCATCTCGAAAAATACAGGGTCTTCTCCGAAGCGATAATCCGAAGTATGGCCGAATGTTCGGCTATTTCTTGACTTTCAAAGTTTCCTTTTTTGGCTCTGAGTCCTTAACCGACCTCAACTCACATGTTTGACTTTGATTTATCTCTTTGACTGTCGTTTTTTTTTGTGATGTGGTTAATGAACCGCAGGTTGTGTTGTCACTTGAAATATCATCTTTTTTGAAGTGAAAACGTCTTTAAGCGCGTTGAGCACTTGCTGGGTGAAAAAAAATCAAGGAACTCTTCGATACAATTCACAAGTTACTTAGTTTTCACTTCTGACGTGCAGCCCTACGACTGTCAGTTTTTTCTTACGCCTTGGTCAGTCATAGTCAGTCGAAGTCAAGAAACGGCCTAACATTCGGCCGATACTTCGGATTTATGTTCGGAGTAGATCGCAAGGTTTCAAAGTTTATCAGTAGGTAGGTAGGTTCTTACATCCAAACTTATCTTGAAAAACTTCGTGAAAAAAATCGTGTTTGTTTTTTTTTATTGTAAACTTCTTTAAGCGCGTTGCGTGATTTTTTGTAGGGGCAAAACTTATGAGTTCGCGTCAGCAACATGCTAATTTTAACAGTATAACTGTATTTAACACTAGTAGTATTTAAAACTATGCATTGCTACTAAGCTATGCATAGTTTTAAATTTTCACTTCTGTCGGCAGTCCCCGGCCATGACTTTTTATTAACCCCATTTGTTTTATAACCTTCTTGAAATATATTCTTAATTGTTAGCTGCAATGCTTCACGGGTTTGATCTTAAACAGATTACTTATACTGAGTGATGAGAATTATTTTTATCGAATTGATGTTGCATAGCGGTGATTTTGCCGTTGGTCATTATTTATTAGCCTCAACCCGGGCTCAAAATACACCGACTACCAAGTTCATGAGTTCGTTTGTCAACATATATCAACCATGTGCTCCAGGGACATACTAGGATAGATAAAAATGTCAATCAATCAATCAACTCAGCCTATCGCAGTCCACTGCTGGACATAAGCCTCTCCAGGCTGCACTACAACACCCTGTCCTCCGCCTTTCGCATCCAGTCTGACCCAGCCACCTTCTTAAGGTCGTCGATCCATCTAGCTGGGGGGCGTCCCACACTACGCTTGCCGATACGCGGTCTCCACTCCAGGACTCGTCTGCTCCTTCAGCCATCGGTCCTTCAACAAACATGGCCAGCCTACTGCCACTTCAGTCTGCTTACTCTGCAAGCTATGTCGGTAACTCCGGTTCTTTTCCGGATAATTGCAATCCTGATTTCGTCCTTCAAAGAAATTCCAAGCATAGCCCGCTCCATAGCACGCTGGATGACCTTGAATTTGTGGACTAGCCCGACTTTCAGTGTCCACGTTCCGGCACCGTATGTCATGACGGGCAGGACGCACTGGTTAAAGACCTTAGTCTTCAGACATTGCGGGATAGGCGCCTATCCGGAATATAAAAATGTGCCTATCCGGAATTATGTACGGTGACGAAAGCTGACATCGCCGAAATTCCTGAAATCAAGTTAAATCTATGTTACCTCCTTACTCTGAATCTTATAAGCGAAATTTTTAAGTATATTAACGAAACACTTTTCAAATCATCCCAATGAATCTGCTAACGCTACCCACCTACCTTCACGACAGTACACAAGGCAGCTGCCAGACGCGCGTCAACGTCAGCGGCGCGCGAATCAGTGGTTAGCATGGCGTGCGGGCACCGATCGATATCTACCCTCCAACTCAACTGATATCAGCTAACTCGGGAAATCTATCTCAACTAAGTACGGCTGTGGTCGACACGTGTTTTTTAACAGGACACGTTAACTTCTGTACTACGTCTTGCCCACAGGACATACCTATACCCAACTTGTACAGGGTTTAAGTGACATCGACCCCCAAACCGTTACCATGAATTCTGCGCATGATTCTAGATCTAGACCCTCCAGGAATCCGCATAAAAGTTTTTCGTCGGTTTTAATATAAAAAAAAACAAGCGAGCCTAACAGTAGTCGCATTTGATGTGTAACATCTGACATCTCACCTTGGTGATAAGCTACTAACCAGCAACAGAAATTAACCTCAAAATTTAAAAAAGCTCATTACTTAAATATTTATTCGAATAATTATTCATTACCTACTAGTGGTCACACACTGGTCTAAATTCGACCCAATCTAGTTACAATCTGTATAGTACTTACTAATTCCATGCTATTAAAAAGTTCCTACTTATTCCATGCTCAAACTGTCACTTTCTGTTACACACTTTTCACGAAATCACTCTCACAGAATAAAATCCGAGCAAGAATGTTTTGTTGTTTAAAAAAAAAACTGCAAAAATTCAATCAATTCATGTTAAAAATTTGCTCGTCAATGTCCCTTTTACACCGTGCTGTGGTCTTGCTTATAGCGACGTCTTACTACCCTGAAAGGTCTGCTGGTGGTGGGAAGGGTCGACAAAACTACAGAAGTTCTGCAGAAGAACTAGATCGTAAATCAGAGCCTGTGTCCCAGCAGTGGGAACATTATAGGCAGATTATGCTACTCAATTGATTCGTATCTCCAGGTAAGTAAGTTTTCTGATCGATTTGGTTAGATTTATACCAGATACTTTAAGAGGAACTGATTATAGGTTGTTTGCGCTTATTGTATAAGGTTAGGTTATACAACATGTCCCAGAATAATCAAAAAAAAATCTGCTGTTCCCTACATATACCTAAGTTTGAATAACTTGTCGAACAGCTGATTTTTTTTCGTCATTTCAGGTTTCCGGGTTTCAGGGTAAAAGTTGTTCATAATGATGAGTACTATGACCCCTTAAGAGGTTGTGCGTTAATTCTGGGACATGTTGCATAACCTAACCTCATACAATAAGTGCAAGTCTTAAAGTATCTGGTATAAATTAACCAAATGGATCAGAAAACTTACTTACCTGTAGAAGCGAACCAATTGAGTAGCATAATCTGCCTATATATAATGTTCCCACTGCTGGGACACAGGCTCTTCGAGAGGGAGTGGGCCGTAATCTACCATGCGGGCCCAGTTCGGGTTGGTAGATGTCACAATGTCTTAGAATGTTTGGTTCTAGTATTTTTTTATTTCCGGTTTCCTCACGATGGTTTCCTTCACCGTTAAAAGCTGTGGTGATGAAATTATTTACACAAAATTAAGCGCCTGCTTAGGTTCAAACCCACGACCTATAACTAGTCGGGACCGTTAACACTGGGCCACAACTGCTCTGAAATTGAGTACTTTGTTATAATTATTTAAATAAGTAACCCCGACATTCAATTTTTTTTTTATATTTTTAAAATAATATAAAGTCTAATGTTTTTCATTTGTAAATTGAGATTTTCAATAACAGTTTAAAATGTTATTCAAACAATAATTATTTGAAAAAAAAAGTTGAGTCATGAAGTCGAAACCTTCTAAAACCCTTTGTTGAGTGATTATTACGTAAGAATTTAACAAACTTTTAGAACAGACATTAGGTACTTACCTACCTACTAAAATTACGATCATTTTCCAATCACTGCTCTGCAATAAAAATGCAAATGGGACCAAAGGTCGGGCAAGCCCCTGTGTACCGCGGCTATAAAGTGTAGCATTATGTCAACGCCAACAAGTATGTAATTCACTTTCTATTGCGGCCAATTGCTGGAGGGGTGTGTATCTAAATCGTCTCGCCATCTGTCAATGTTTCTCTTTAATACAGAGATGCTGTGGTATTTGTACTGGGTATGTTTTTAAGAATAGGTATGGGCAATGACGTACTATAAATAGACGCGTCATACACGAGCATTAGTGCCCTCAAAAACAGCGTAAGCCATGATTGTAGCTAAATACTTGCATACAATCATACAGCGCATCAAGAAAAGGAAAGACCTATACCGATATACCTATGTTGTTAGAAAGAGATGAACATACATATTTAGTTACGTCACTAGCTGCTGCATGTTCATTGGCGCGTACGTAATAATAATTATTATTATTGTAAATGTCAGGCAATTGCCTGGCATTTACTTTGCCATTATTGAGCGCAGGTAACGCATCTTAAGGTAATACATATTATATAAACATCATTGGGTATGGGTAGATAAAAGATAAATCAATCGGGTAGGTCTAGGTAAGTACCTAAACTCTGATTTTTAATTTGCTAGACCAAAATGACAGCTGCGATCGACCTTTTTTAGGGTTCCGTAGTCAATAAGGAACCGCCATGTTCGTCTGTCTGTCCGCGGCTTAACTCGGAGTCTCTTAAGTACTAGAAAGCTGTAATTTGGCATGGATATACATTTCAGACAAACTGGTAAAATAAAAAAAAATGGTAAAGTTGCACGTAAAGTGGGGATGATATTATTTTTCTCGTCTATCCCATAGTGTGAGATATCGTTAGAAAGGTCGTTCAAAAATATTGCGAGTCTGTGGAAACCATTTTTCGATCCAGGGATCCGTTTGCGAAATATTAAGCTTTAAAGTGCACATTTTTGTTAGAGTCCAGTGTTCCCCCCTCCCCTGTCAGCTAAATGGTTGTTTATGGATATGTGAAACTTTGTACTTTTTAGGGTTTTCAAATCCATAAAAAAAAAATTCAACTAGGTAGGTTACGGTACTTTTCAAAAATACATAAATTAAACAACGCAAGGAACCACTTAAGTACAGTAAGTACATAATATACAAATTGGTCTATCACCAAAAAGGACTTTCATTTTCCTTACTGAAAGCAGCATCTACAAATTAGTTTTGAAAATTGACCCAGATTTATGAAAACGTTTTTCTGTGTCAGCTTTTCTTTCGCCCCCGAGCCGAGTTTGCACTTCAACGCAGGTTCATTTGCAATTGAAGTCACAACCTCTCACCGAAAAAAAAAACATGAAAAAAAGCGCGCACGACAAATCCCCGCGGGCGGCCCGGCCGACACAAACCTTGTATAGTTATCTCATTCACGCTTCAGTGTTACCCATCTTCCCTTCCACTCCCACGCACTGATTGCTTTAAGTTCTTTCTCAGAGACGCTCCACCCGGGCCACGTTTATTTTTCATTTCTTGGGGAGCGAAGAAAATAATTTTCTGTGAGCTTTTACCCGCGGCGAGGGAAAAATGGGAAATTTGGAAAATGTAATTGGATTCTGGACTAATCTCGACGCCTCTCGTATTTTAAAAGAGGGGAGTGCGTGTTGAAATAGAAATACCTACCCTCTTATGTAGGTATGTACCTACCTATTAAATAGGTATATAAAAGCGTCTCCGTAAATTAGTGTTGAAGTGCCTATTCCGTTTTTTTTCTCAAGCCCTGAAAATCATATTGTAGGTACATAAACCATCCGCCCTCTCCAATCCCTGTTGGCATTTTATAAATTAGATTTATGCATGTGACTCATGGAGCAGTTCCTAAACTTGAATCCGTACTTGCAACATTGCTTAATAATCTACAGTTCCACACTATAAATTACCAGAATAGAAGAACATTTCGATTTTTTACGGGAAATAACTGATTTCGATTCTCAAGACGTTTATGAGTTTAACGTCGCAGGATAGCCTTTACCAGAAGTGATGATCGTATTAGTGGTTCAGCAGCTTCAATATCATCAGGATTGTACTGTAATAAAGCAGTTCTTTGTGGACGTGGTACGACAGTGGCTTCCCCAGTATATTTATGTTCTGTGGCCTTCCCTTGACATCTTCTGTCATCAGAAGACAGCCGCCCTTTTCATTGTTCTGAGGCCGCCCGCGCCACCCTGCCACGGTGCTACGTAACCATCGATGCGACCTTGAAGCGACGCTCTGCTAGTTCTCTCTTATCCGACCTTTTCGGTGACTCCAGTAACTTCGTTACAAAAATAGACGGCGCCTCTTGCTGCGCCGTCAAGTTGATCTCTAAGTTTCAGATTTTTCCGTACTGAACTATCTCAATAGAGCAGCCTGTTCACAGGGTGAAATTTGATACCTACTACAGGGCAAATTAGATTAGCTGGTAAGAATTCTCAGACGATGGTAGACCATCTCGGATGATGGGTATCGATAAACGACCATACACAAAAAAAAACCGGTCAAGAGCGAGTCGGACTCGCACACCGAGGGTTCCGTACGTATATGATGTTGATGATTTCCGAAAAACTGTGCTATTTAGAGACATCGTTTTATTTTTCCTGTAATCTTTCATACACTTCTATCACACAGAATAATTTCGGATTTTTATCTATGCAAACTTCGGAGATAAGGGGGGAGGAACGGTATTTTATTTTACATTATTCGTCAAAAGTCGGAAACTATGGTGCCAAAAAAAAAAATGTTTTTGAGAATGTGCAAACAGCGTTTTTCCATATGATACCCCACATGCCTTAGTAGCCCCACTTCAAATTTTTAAGACCCTCTTTCAGTCCCTTTTGCAAAGAAGATATATTTTTTTTAATTTCTTTCTTGTATCTAAAATAGTTGGGCAAACGTCATCTAAAACTATTCTAAATTTCAAGTTGATAGCATTAGTAGTTCTTGAGATATCCAGGTGTGACAGACAGACAGACAGACTTAGTCTCACCATAAGGGTTCCTTTTTACCATTTTGGTACGGAACCCTAAAAATATTTTTTAAGCTCTTATAAATTTTTCAAGTAAGTAGATAAAACTGCCGATTTTGATAAAAACATAATCTGCATAATTAGATTCTTTTTTATCAATTTTCCTAGCCAGAAAGCGAACCCGTTGCAAAGCTCCATTTGCTGAAGTCAACCTTCGTGTGGTTTTCTCGGCTCGCTCTAAGACCTTGTATAAGTATAATGATCAATGATTTTATTTCTGTAAATAGGTTTGTACAAACCCTTTACACGTCAATCATATTTTTTTAAAGTATAGATGACGTCGGCGTTTCCTATTTGACTACTCTGAGAAGAAAGGCCGAAACCATAGATACCTATAGGTTAATAGATTGTTATAAACAAGGGGCTAAAATAACTCGGTTTCTATTTACTCCCTCACTAAAGTTCGGGATTAAAAGTACCTACCTCGTATAACAATGACGTCATTGTCGTATAATGGGTTTTAAGCGCTACGATTGCGAGAAAATAAAATAATCCACTACACCTTGACGGCAACTGATTGAAAATGATTTCTTTTCCTATTTCTTCCATCTGCAAATACTGTTCTCCATTCTCACTGTTGTAAAATAATGACATTTTCACTGCTGTAATAAGTAGTTATTTATGATATTTTAGGGCGGTAAGTTGGTTTTTTCTCGGGCTTACCATAGTCACGAGTTTGTAAATACCAATTTCCGCGCGTGTGTCATACAACGTTTTTCAACACATTTGCGAGAAAAAATAGTAGTAATAATAGAATGATTGAGTAAATACTCAATCATTCTCTTAATGGGGACGATAACAGACTTTTAATGATTTTATACTGAAGATCACGTATAAACGAGTAGTGTTACTGATTTGAAAAAAATATATGATATATTAGAGCATTTTCTCAATAACGTAATATGTGAATATTTTAGATTATGTTTATATTACATAGTGAAATTAATTTGTAAAGTTATGACTAACGCAGATAAAAAAAATGAGAATGGCGCAAAATCTACAAAGCGTATTTTTTTGAAACCTTCACCAATTTAAAGATAATTTAATTATTGATCTTTTAGTATACGCGTTTTATTAAAATACTTTTTGTTTTGTGTATAATAAATTAATAATGCGTTAAATTAGGGGGGACAGCGCTCCTTGATGGGCGAGTCTTATTACTGGTTGAACTTATGACGCGTTGCGTGAGCTCAGTACAGAAACGCAAGCTAACCACTCAAGGCCACTGGCATATATCTGCGTCTTAAACTAAAACTACTACTAACTAAATAATTACACTACTAATACTACAATTACTACACTACTACAATTATTACTATAATTATTATACTTATAAATTACTGTAAATCATTAAATAGCACTCACGAATTTGGCGGCTCATTCAAGTTAACAGGTGCAGTAGATTCCATATTAATTAATAACGGATTCCTCGCTTGAACTCATATTATTATTTTGTAAATATCAGTCGGAAAGTCGCAACAATATTTGACATTTCTAATAAAAAAATGGCACGAATTTGCAAATGGCGCCACGTGCACATGGTGAAAATTAGTACTACATCTTTCGTCTCATTTTCTCTTTATTACGATTTTCTCTTTTTTTTTCTTTTTCTCTTTTTTCTTTCCCTCGTAAGTATCTACTAGTAGTAATTATGTATATTATAATTATATTTTACATAGGCTAGATTTAGGTATTAATGTATCAATATGCTTTTTTAACCGACTTCACAAAAAGGAGGAGGTTCTCAATTCGTCTATTTTTTTATTTTTTTTTTAATGTTTGTTACCTCAGAACTCCGTCGTTTATGAACCGATTTGGAAAATTATTTTTTTAATTGAAAGGATATACTTCCAGATTGGTCCCATTTTTTCAAAATCCAGTTCTGATGTTGGGATCCATGAGTAATTGAGGGAACTCCTCAAATATTATAGGCATACCTATAGCAATTTTTATATTTTCATCAACAGGTCAATCATTTGCATTCAGAAAGTATAATTTGGTGAAGTGGAACAGATGAAGAAGGCCACAGATGGCCACCGGAACTTCTCAGTGATACGTAATTCACGGGTGGCGATGAGGTATCTGGATTAAGATAGTTAAGCGAAGCAAATTTAAATAAATAGTTCTGATCAAAATGGTACCATCAAACTGATCTGATGAGGAAGCCGGATGGTAGGCACTGGAACTCCGTTAAAAAACAATGTATCCTACCCGTGTTTATCTTATTGGAATTGTCATGAGATGCACTCTGGCTATAAATGATTTTTAACCGACTACAAAAAAGGAGGAGGTTCTCAATATATATATCTATATCTAGCCATATGTACATATAAAAGGAAACCGTGACTGATTGGTCTATCAACACGGCTCAAACCACTGAACAGATTGGCCTGAAATTTGGCACGTAGACATCCGATAAGAAGGGGTTTTCGGAAATTTGACCTTTAAGGGTGGAAAACGGGGAGTTCTGTTTGCATGAAAAATCTTATTCCTAGTGTTAATAAACTTGAAACTTGGACGAATACTTACGTAAGTAAATTATAAAGTTTAAAATTTTTTGTTAACTTAACTTCAACGGATGGGATGTCAAAGCTTGTATAGAAGAATTTTAACGCGCGGTCCGATCAACTCGAAACTCAGTATTTATACTTAAGACCAAAAATGAAGAATAACTTGTATCAGGGTTTTTCGAAAATCTATCCATAACGGGGTGACAAGGGGTAGTCAATTTTACAAGAGGATTTTACTACGTAGCTTGATTAACTCGAAAATTGGTCTAACCTCTATGTCAAATAATGGAAAAGTTTCTCTTTGGGGGTGTAAAGGGGGATGGATACAGTATGTATGAAAAAAATCTTCTTTCGTTGATCTATTAACTTGAAACTTAGCCTGAATACTTCATCATCAGTCTCCTGCCCTAATCCCAATTAATTTGGGGTCGTCGTAACATGTCGAATTACACTATAAATTTAATACATACAATAGGAAACAGTGACTGACTTACTGACTGATCTATCAACACAAAGCTGAAATTACTGAATTGATTGGGCTATTTGGCACACAGATAGTTATTATGACGTAGGTAACCACTAAAAACAGATTTTTGAAGATTTAACCCCTTAAGGGGTGTAAAATAAAACTTCCTGTCTCTGTTGTTTTCAAAGCAAGTAGTATTATACGAATTGGTGTGGGGTAGGTGCCACTAAAAAGTGAAAAATAAAAAACTTTTTTACAAAAAAAACAACCGACTTCCAACAAAAACACTAAAAAGTGAAAAATAACTTTAATTTCGGAAGCACATAACATAACATCACGCTTTGTTTCCTCGAAGGGTAGGGCAGAGGTGTACCTGTAGTACACCCACATTTAATATTATATTTAATTAAATTTCGGAAGTCGGTGGCCATAAACGAAAATACAAAACCAAAGACACTGCAGTATTGCAGTTGTTTGGGAATTACACCAGTGGTTGAAATAACTACAGGAATAATGGCAACGCTGCGTAATCGCCACATTCGGATTATTTCTATTTTTAAGTCTGTATATTTTGACAGCTTTTCTGCTATAGTGTTTTGTAGGTTGTTGAGGAAAGCGACTAGCTCCTGAAACTTGGAATCAACATTCAAAGTCGTGGTCCTGCTGAACGAGCGCGCGAAAGTTATCATAGTTGATTTCTCGGTAAATACAAATGTTTCAGTTCTTTTTTTGTTACGAAATGAATCACATTTAAGGGCACTAATTATTTGTATACTTACAATAGCTGTAGCATGCCCCCTTTTTCGGCGCTCATGGTGGTCCTGTTGAAGGGGCGTGACTACCGCAGGACCACCTTCAAAGTCGATTATCTCGAAAACTACTAAGGCACCAATTCTGTTGTTCGAGCACTAATTAGCACCAATTGAGCACTAATTATTTGCCAAATATGGAAACGATTGGCGTTGTGGTCCGGCGGTAGTCACGGACATACGAAAATATGGTGTTTAAGGATTTAAAACAAAAAAAATAAAACACAATAAATACTTCATTGTAAATATTAATTTCCAATATTATTTTATGCTTATGGTAACCAATGATACAATGTTACTTTCCGTAAACGCAGTACGTCGCGTAATATCGCTATACATAAACCTAGCCATTGGCATGTAATATCACCGCAACTGCCAACGACGACGCCCATGCGAGACATATAAAAATGCTATCTCATATTGATCAACTCTCGCATAAAGGCAGCTTAAAAAACTAGATAATATCTATCTTATAATTAACGTTCAAAAATCACTCATCAGTTTGTTTTTTTTATTTTTTTTATCCGTATATTTTGATGAACATAGATGTCACAAGTATACTTTTTTATAAACAATTTTGTTTTCTATATCTAATTGTCTATAACAGAGGCACACAATGCTTAGAATCTAGCTCGGTATTGTGGAGCTCATGGTTCCAAGTAAAAATGTTACTCGATAACGAACTTACTTTAACAATGTACAGTCCATGGAGTTTGTAGCACTCGTCAAATTTTATCGCCGCTCTATCGTCGCCAGTATTACTTTAGATGGTCTATTCCCGTCTTGGCGGGCTGTAAAGGACTTTATTATAATTGCATATAACTATTATAAATCTTTGCACATTATCTGGTAAGTAAAACATATTTCTCAACTAAGTCGGACTGTTAAACTGGCATCGTTCACAAAATTTGACAAGTGTGTACACAAATTTTCTTACTAGTTACGCTATAAGGTCATTATTTCTCCTAAACTAATACTATAGGCGGCCCTCCGACCTCGCTTACTGTGACCAGAGTCGGTTATCTTACACACTAACGTATGACATAACTGTTTCTCATATGTACAGGGCTCTGAAAGTAAACAGATATGTCACCCCATTTTTTAATTTAAAATAATGATAAAATCTTGAATTTCTTTACATTTGCTGCCCATTAACATCTGTATATATTTATTAAACTGTCTCTTTACAATATTGTCTTTCCTTAATATTATTTAATGTTAGTAAATTAAAAAATGGAGTTCTTTGGAGAGAATATTTGAGATGTTTGTTCCGTAACTATGGTATGGGGGCCAGCTGCGAGGTAAGTCGCACGTCTAAATCAAAAGGATACTATTTGGATAAAAGCATGTTTAATGAGTGAAATAGCGAGAGACTTGACTATGAGACATTAAAGATGTCACTATGAAGATAGTCAGACAAGTCTGCATGAAGCAGACATACCAAGATGCTACTAATTTGATAGACTATCCTCTACATAGGACATCTCCAGGCCAATCACAAAATCCACATTTTATAATACTTTCACATAAATCGACCGATGTCACAGAACTTACAGCTTAAAACTACAAAGGGACTAGAACTAAAAAAAATACAACCAAAGCAATTTTGAATTGTCATGTAACTAAAACTTCGCTTTCTTTAGGAATATTACTGTTTAATAAATAAATTTAAAATGATATTTACAACGAAAATATTGCAGTAAATTATGATCATACATACATACATACATACATATACTGTATTAGGCTGCAATATCACACTAACTATGACAATAGCTACACAATCTGTGCGTCACATTGTATAATTATTGTACAGTAACAATACAAAGTTAATAAAAATATACTTTCACACCAAGAGTTAAGTGTGATATTGCAAAATGCTATTTATACAATACAATTTATAAGTATCAACAATAATTTCAGAATTTTCAGTCAATATTTTAAAATGGGAGCCTCTTGTGGTCCAAATGGTCTTCAACTAAATGAGTTACAAACGTAAAACTATAATAATAAAATATAATACCGATGCAACAGCATGCAATAAAATTAATATATATAACTATGATATATTTTATTTGATTGTGCAGTGAGAAATGTGCTTTCTCATATAGAAACTATATGTTGGCACAAGTCATTGTATTGCAGAGTTGAAATTACAAATCATAATTAACTAAAACCTGATTCAATTTGAAAATTTATTTTACGACGTAATTTTGAGTACTTTTCTTCTAACCAAATTTCTTTCCTAATAATATTTTTCCTAATCAGAAGTCGTATCACGTTAATAATAGTACCAGGATAGGCATCAAGTCTTTGCAAAAATATCTACATTAGGTTGTAGAAACTGTGTGTTGATAGCATAGTTTGATATGTTGTGCGAAAGATAACTAGTACAAAATCTTCAAGAAACTAACATATTTATTTTTAATTTCACACTGTTGTAACATTCTAGAAAACAAACACACCAAATCCTAGGTTAAATGCCGATTAGATTAAGTACTTGAGAAGCTGTCATGAAAGAAGACAATGTTGATTGCGGGTTATTTCTAGGGTCGATGATGTAGAACTAGACTAGAATGTGCTAACTTAAAATATCAACAACGTGTAGCGAACGTGTCGCGTGGCAACCGAACTGTTCGTGGTATGCGACCAACACACCGTCACTCACTATATATCACTGTTCAGGCAGCGTCTGTCTGCGCGGGCTCGGGCTCCGGCGAGGCGCCCTCGTCCTCGGATCAGGTCTTCCGCAACTCTACCAGCTTCACGTCCTTAACGTGCAGATTGTGCTTCGATTTGGCCGCGAATTTGATGACCGCCTGCGTTGAGACGAGAGGCACATGTCGGAGATCCAGTCTGTTGAGAAGATATTATTCAGGTCACGGTTCTATTCTAATTTATACAAACAACAATTTGTAAAACGCTTTAATTGCATTAATCAAATGTGTTCTGCCAAAAGAGCCAAATGGGGAATCGCATGAGAACCAAGGTAACCGACAGAGTCCAAAAAATGCCAAAATTAAGTGGAAGTTGGCGGCACATATTGCTCGCAGAATGATTGGCCGAAGACGCCGAAAAGCTGCAGTTGGACCGTGGACCGAAAGGCGTAGGTAGTTCGGGTAAGCCACAACAGACGACCTGGTGAGGATCGCGGGAATCTGCCGGATCCGGGAGGCAAAGGACCAGTAGTTGTGTCGATGCTCGTGGAAGGCCTAATACCAACAGTGGTAGGGTATACCAAACTACCAAGTATGATTTTTACATGCATGGCGGTGCATTTTGACTTGTTTAATATATTGTCAAGCATAGCACCAGTAGGACCTGAACCCATCGTGCCACTCTCCTTCGGGTTCCTACGCACTCTGGTAAGGAAACAAACCAGGGACCAACATCACAAACTATGATTGGACCAAAGTGAGTGCAGGCAGGCGAAGGAGGCACTCTCTGATGGCCGCCTCATGAAACAGGTTCTCCGATTAACTAAACAACAGCCGCGTACAGTTACAGCAGCTGCAACTGGCCATGGGTCATTTAATAAACACTTCTGTGTCATAGGAGTCACAGACAGTCCGCTGAGCAGGGTCTGCATGGAGGACGACGAGACAGCACCTCATGTTCTGCTAAACTGCCCGGTGGTCGGCACACACCAGGGCAAAGTACTTCGGCAACCCAGATAAAATGTGAGTGTCCGTGAGATTGTCAGTAACACCAAGGCGTTGCTAACCTTCCTTGAGGAGCTGGGGTGGATCGAAAACCGATTTTCCCACCCGTACGCAGTAAGACAGTTGCGGATTGCCATAATAGCCACGCTTGGGCTTGGCAGGCGGGGTTCGTAGTATGGTGTTAAAATGCATCGAGAACGCTGCTGCCTAATCTCTAGTAAGCCCCTTTTACGACACCCACGGGAAGAAATAGGATGGTGCTATTCTTTACGTCCGGCACCACACGGTACTACCGACACCAGCCCTTATTACCTACATAATATATTGTTGTGGAGATTCGATGATGATTGTTAACTCACCGCACGAGGTTGGGACAGCGCGCTAGATGGTCGAGCGCGGCCTCGGTGAGCAGGCGGCAGCCCGCCAGCGACAGGCGCTGCAACCCGTGGTGCGCCAGCTGCGCCGCGCCCGCGTCCGTGAGCCGCGCGCACGACGACGCGTCCAGCTCCACTAGCTTTGGTAATGCCTGAAACAACACATTATAATTTAGATCTTAGCTAGTTTTGGGGTATATTCAATTTCAAGATGGCAGGATGAGCGTCTTGGGGTAAGGGAGAGTATGTCATGCTCACTCAGATGTCTCGCTGATGGTGGTGCGTGTGTTGGATCACTTATCTCCCTTCAAAATGGTTGAGCTGAATGGTGCTGATCCATGCGTCATGTTCGTGAACAGGCGCTGTCAGTTGGGACTGGTGATCTCTAACAGCCACGGCTTATTTCAATTATTTTAGTTTTGAATTGTTTTTTTTTATATTTTTATCACGGACGCTTCTGAAGTTTTGCACCGTAGATAACAACGAACTAAAATAATTGAAATACGCCGTAGCAGCTAAGAGATCACCAGACTGGTGATCTCTTAGCTGCTACGGCTTATTTCAATTATTTTAGTTTTTATTGTTTTTTTTTATCTTTTTATCATGGACACTCCGTCGTTTTTCATCGTTCTCAGATGTATAATTTCAATATGAATGATGTAACCAAGACTTTGTATCAATATTTTAATTTAAAAGAGTGTCCGCGGAGTTTCTTGCCCGTTCTTCTCCATAGAAACCTACTACTCTTTGGAATGGGTAACTAGTTTCATATTTCTAACTGACCGACTTCTTGACAGTTCAAAGTGCCTGTAATTTTTTTTTTAGTTTTTGAGGGGAGCCCCTCCGTACGGACGGACCCATTTACGTGACAACAGGTATGCTTGATGAAGTGATAGTTTCATACAATGTCAAAGCCAAAGCGCCAGGATGCCGCACAGTTTAACCGGGTCTATCTGTTAGCAGGCTTGTTACCTGCACGACGTATCGCATGGCTACGTCGGTGATGTCGGTGCCGGGCAGGCGCAGCACGGCGAGCGCGGCCAGGCGCGAGGGCTCGGCGCGCGTGGTGTTGCCGCCGCCGGGCCGCGAACTCTCGGGCGGCGCCAGCACGCCGCGCAGCTTGGCGTCGTCCAGCGCGCGCGCGAATGACAGGTCCAGCGCCGTGAGCGGCGGGCACGCCCCGCTGCGCAGCGCCAGCGCGGCTTCAGCGGGCGAGCCGGCCAGGGACAGCGAGCGCAGCGCCGGCAGTCGGGCCAGTAACCTGCGCAACAAGTAACATTCCATAATACACGAGGATTCTGTGCAATGACACGAGTTTGCAATAACCTACACACCCGTGTATCACACGACGTTTTTCAATACACTTGTGGGAAATAGTAAAAAACAAATCAAAGAATTAATTAAAATTTTCAGAAAATGGCGTTTTTGCAATTGGACATTTTTTTTTTTTTTTACAACGCAAACAGCCTATACATCCTATTCGATATTTGACAAAATATGTTGATGTGAAAATAATTAAATTAAAACTGGTAATTAAATATAATATAGAACCATTTAAAAGACTTTTGAGAATTCAATGCTAAGACGTACGGAGTTATTTATTTTTCCTCATATAAAATCTATCCCATTTTATTCTATGTATGAAAACTCCTTGCTACTAAACTTTTTAAATTGACTAATAAATTTAAAACTCAACTGCAAAACTAATGATAGAGCTCGTAAACAAAAGTCACGACCGCGTAACAGAAAGATGCCTAAGCAAAAGATTTAATTTTCGAATCATAATTATAGCCTCTGAAAGTACGCCATATTTAACAACTGTATTGAAAAAATATGATTCCAACATGAACAGTACTCAGTTAGACCATGATTTCATTTATTTTCATTATTACTGCTACCGGCTTAACCTACACATACAAATTGTAATAGAAACAAATGAAAACCTGAAAACGGGGTCATTGTAATCAATAATTATGTCAATCGGTAATCAATAATCATCATTATGAACAACTTTTACTATAATAATTATAGAGTACAAGTTGTTCACAATGATGACTATTGACTGCTGATTATTGGTTGCTTGTTAAAAAAGTCTGTGTGTCTAAGCTTGACATTTCGGTAATATCTATACAGGGTCAAATTAAATTAGCTAGCGTAACTCCGCCAACGTAATGTGTTTCTCAACTCATACTTCAAGTGACGTCACTACAAGCGGTACGCATATAATCGCAAACAAAAATTAAAATTGATACAAAAAGAGTTCGACACTGCAGCAACAAACGCAATCACCCACACGCGGACAGGATCCGCACGCGGGCGATAATACGCATGACAGGAAAAGCGCCCTAACAGCTTTTATTATTATAATTACCATGCAAGTTGCCTCCTAGCAAGATGGCACCACTCAAGCCCCAGTGATAATGGTTGTCGCCTGGCGATGCCGGCCAGCTGGGCGGCCGAAACGCGCACTTGCACGAATGACATGCTGCGCCACAGAGAGGGATCCATCTGGGAATACAACGTAAATGTTATTAACATTTCATCTGATGTGGTTTGCCATTTATGGAACCATCCATATAATGGTTTGACGTGTAACATAAAATATAACATGTGAAACAAATTCGCCTAGTTTATTTATTTATTTTATTTATTTAACAGTTTATGTACAGACGCCAGCAGGTCAAGCTACGCGAAACTGTCAAATTTTCCCAATCAACCTTGAACCTTATACTTTAACGATAAAGTTGAAAATATTTAAAAGAAATTTGACAGATTGTAGTAGCTTGATGTGCTGGCGTCTGTACACACATATAAGCAGGTGAAAAAATGAAACAAACAGAAAAATATGTTCAAAGGTGATGCTTATTTCTAAAGAAATCTCTTCCAGCATACCTGCGATAGGAAAGTAGACAAAGAGAGACAAGACTTAGGCCCGTATTTATAGAACGTTACTCAGTACTCAAGCATTACTTAAAGACTAAATTCAACCAATCCAATGGCTTGAATCTAGTCTTAAGTAATGCTTGAGTACTGAGTAGCATAATCAGCCTATAATGTTCCCACTGCTGGGACACAGGCCTCCTCTTTTTCGAGAGGGAGTGGGCAATAATCTACCACGCTCGCCCAGTGCGGGTTGGTAGATGTCACATGTCTTCGAATTTTTGGTTCTAGGATGTTTCCCTTCACCGTTTTGAGAGCACTGGTGATGAAATTATTTACACAAAGTAAAGCGCCTGGCTGGGTTCGAACTCACGACCATCAACTCGTAAGCCGGGGGCCGTTACCACTGGGCCACCACTGCTCTCAGTACTGAGTAATGTTGTATAAATACGGACCTTAGACAATGTGTGTAAGAGTAGAAGAGAAAACATTAACATAAAAAAAAAATACTAACACTAGTTGTTACATTTCAATTTGCATTGCATATATTTGTGCGGCATTTTAGTTTCAACGTGTGTTATACATATTATTGCGCACCCACCATAAAAGGCAACATCACAACTTCCAACCAATATCACTACCATAGCGTAGCTATCATAATTTTATTATGATCCACAGCCGAAAATTATGCGACGAAAACCTGGCGTGTTTAATTATGGTGTAGGTAATATAAAATCATGCTGCCTCGTATCATTGGTCTAGTGGTCGCAAGCGCTACTGTTGAGCACGAGTTCCTGGGTTCGATTCCCAGGTCAGGCAGTGTTATTGGGATTTTCTGAGTAGCAGCCCGGAGTCTGGAATTTTGCCCGGTTGATGGCAATAGGTTCGCCCCCTATTACATGGGACTTTAACATAACTGGCGAAATGTGGGTTTACTATAGGTACAACTCTGCCGAACTCTTCGGGGTTTACAGGCGTGATGTTATGTAAGTATGTAATATGAAAACATTGTCAACTCAGCCTATAGCAGTCCACTGCTGGACATAGGCCACTCTCAGGCTGCGCCACAACACCCTGTCCTCCGCCTTCCGCATCCAGTCTGTCCCAGCCACCTTTTTAAGGTCGTCGGTCCATCTAGCTGGGGGGCGTCCCACACTACGCTTGCCGATACGCGTTCTCCACTCTAGGACTCGTCTGCTCCACCGGCCATCGGTCCTTCGACAAACATGGCCAGCCCACTGCCACTTCAGCTTGCTTACTCTGCAGGCTATGTCGGTAACTCCGGTTCTCTTCCGGATAATTTAATTTCTGATCTTATCCTTCAGAGAAACTGCGAGCATAGCCCGCTCCATAGCACGCTGAGTTACCTTGAATTTGTGGACCAGCCCGACTGTCAAGTGTCCACCCGACTGTCAGTGCCAGTGAAAACATTGTAGGCACACGTAATTCTGCAAATGTATCGCTACGCATAGACACCACAAACATTCCGTTTCGCCTCGCGTCCATCAACGATAAGCTATATTATGAACAGTTATAAATTACTTACAGAGTACTCAGCCCAAGCCTTGCAGACAAGCGCACAGGTCGCCAGCTCGTGCGGCGTGAGCTTGGCGAACACGCACAGCATGGCCTCGCGGTCCAACCACGGCGAGCCGGCCGGGTTACACACCGCGCTCAGTGACGGCGCCGGCCTGATCGGGTATATCGGCTTCTTCATGATCTGCGAAAGGATATCAGAGATTAAGAAAAGGCTAGGATACAGTGAACGAAAGGTCTCGCATTTCCAAGGAACTTACACCACGATTGGCTGATGACTCATGGAACTTGTAGGTACTTTCACCTTAGAAAGTACATACAACCTTCATTTGTCTCAGCAAACTAAATTAATCTCTTCCACTTCTCAAGCATCCTGTCCCACAGGTCAGTGGCCCACAATGGTATGATTTTTTTAATGCAGTGCAAATGCAATCATGTAGTAGATTTGCCAATATCAATGTGCCAATGGATTTGTAGGTGTACTTATACAAATTGGTAATTGGAGTAATTGGCAATGATATAATTTAGTTGAATTTTTTACATTGTACAATTTGTAATGACGTATGTCACTAAAATGAGATATTATTTATTTTTATTTATTATTTTTCTAATTTTATCTGAATATTATCCTATTTTTATGTACAATTAATTTATATTTACTTAACGATTTTAAAGCACGCTACTTTTCATATTGTGTAAAATTGTTGTGCCCGACAGGGTCCATGTGAACTTGTAACTATTATTAAGATCTTGTACACACATAAGACATGCAATAAAGATTTGCATTTGAAATGAATGACTCAGTACTAATAATAAACCATACTATACTAATGTGCATGAGTATTTCTTTAGACGATTCTTATTTAGACGATTTTAGGGCCTGTGCACACCACGTTTTTTAAACGCGCCGTTGATGCGCGTTTTAGAAACGTGCGACGACGGCGCGCTTTTATCCTACAGAAGGTCTACAGGCTGCGTCTGACTCGCGTCTGTATCGCTCCAAACGCGCGTTTAAAAAACGTGGTGTGCATAGGCCCTTACAGTCAGCCTTTGCCTTTTGCCTTAGTTTACTATCAACCATTACGGGCAATTCGCAACAAATCGAACCTGCATTACTCTAGTCTCAGGCCTAGTCCATAAGTGATCGTCGTGATAATTTGTCACACATTTGTTCGGAGAACCCGAACTTGCCCTCTGGCGATGCGACGCCGCATTTGGGTTAATTGAACAAATGATCACAACGGTCGCTTTCTACTAAGACTTAGTGTGAGGCCAGACTGCAAACGCGGGCGCGGCGCGACGTACTCAAACATAAGAACTTCATTTGAGCATCCATAGTGGGCACACGGGCGCGGGAAGCGGCGTGGGCTACTTGGCGCAGGCAGCGCGCGGGCAACACGCGCCATATCTCGTTCATGCGGGGATGTCATACTAGTTCGAGCTGCCCGCGCGCGTCGTCGCGCGGTCGACTGCGGACAATCGCGCCTATATCCGCACCCGCGCCGCTCCCGCACCGTACTGCCAGTGTTACCAAGCACATAGGGTATGCCGATACCAATCAATCATATACAACAGCTGTAATTCCCAAAGGGTTAGCCAGAAGTGTACACCCACATTTCACCAGTTACGCTTAAGTCACGTGTAATAGGGAGCGACCCTGTTGCTAACCGAGCACAAATCCAGACTGTAGGTTGGTACCTCTTGCAACCATTAGACCAACGAGAAAGTTAAATAACAAACATCTATTACTTTATTTTACTTGTTATTTCATTAGTTATTTTATTACTAATTCCGTATTTTACAATTAGGGTACAGCTAAAATATTCAATCATGATTGTAAATCGCGGTAACATTCAAGAGTGAAAAAATACAGTTTGTCAAATAAATTAATGTCACCCGCTGCCCGCACCATGCTACAAATCTGAAATGCATTAATTCGCTGACAAACGAAAGCAGCACAGCCTAAAACTTCTGGGTCTAGAAGCATATTTTGTACACGATTTCCTTAAAAACCGAAACTGAGAACTAACAAAGGATTTTTGAAAACACCCTTTTTTTTTTTGTTGGGAAATTATCTAATAACTTCTCCCGCTCTGGGCGGAGCGGGAGGGTGTGTCAGACTTTTACTGACTAAAACCCACCCGTGTTCCTTCCGTTGCATGTGTGCCAGGGCCACGATATCCCTTTCGGACAAACTCACAACCCTGGCAGAAATTCAACCCCTAAAGGGGTTAAATAGGGGATTCAAGGTTATATGTAAGTTCGACATTTTTGCCGATAGGAAATACGTTCGGGCTCACGGCTTGTTATTTAATAATAAACATTTCTTGACTAACTTTCCTCACCTTAGCGGAGTGGTGTGTGAGTTGCAGCGCGAGGTGTGCCCGCAGCGCCTGCTTCTTGGGCGCCTCGTCCTCGTCACTGGCGCGGCGCTTCTTCAGCGCCGGCTCCCAGCCCTCGCCTTCGCCGACGGGGTTCCCTTCATCCTCGCGCTTTATTTCTGGAAAATAAGATATATTGCGATTAATTTTACTATCGTGAGAAAACTCGTATTCTATACTACCCAAAATTCGGAGACGCGACATCCTCCAACACGCACTATGCCGTGGTGGATTATAAACCGTCACAGACAAGAAGCCGGAGTCCCAGCAGTGGGAAGATCTCTTATAAATACATTAAATTTGATTCTTATCATGAACTGAACCACTTTAACAAAGAAACATACAGCAAAAAAATACGAAAATTTTACCACCCCCATAGAAAATCGATCAGCTAATAGCTCATTTCTTATTGTTTTTAGAATTAGCTCTAATCAATCAAGTGGACCTTACTAAAGTCCGGTCACGAAGCAGTAAGAATTTCCTACAATGACCCCTCATTACTTATCTCTATCGCTCGCGCACAATTGTATTGCCGTCGCGCTCGCGCATTTTAAGGTCCTTCTAATGTGCGAGTGCGATGGCAATACAACTGTGCGCGAGCGATAGAGATAAGTAATGAGGGGTCATTGTACGAAATTCTTTCTGCTTCGCGCCCGGACTTTAACATTATTACTTGTAGAAAAGAAAACTAAGGGATGAAGTGGGTCAAGAAAATGTGATAAAGCGAATGTGACAAACCCCAATCAGTCTTCATGATAATGACAATATTTCGTCATTATTTATAAGATTACTCAAATTGTAGCCATAACTTGCGGCCTATTTATTTATTTGGCCTATATTCAGCAGCGGACGTTTACTGAATGATGGCATGTATTTACCGTCCTCAGACTTGATATGTGGAACTTCATTCTTGCCTTCGTTATCAGAGCCGGGTTCTGATTTGATTTGCGACTGCGTCGGTGCTGGCGCCTTATTCTGAAAACAATAATAATGGTCATAAGTAATTTGTAAGTTTAAAATGATTCAGTCTTTCGGAAATAGGAAGCTTGGCGAGCCAACAAGGCAAGAACCAATCAAACAATCTAATTTGGATCGTAACCTATCTTTATTTCACTTTTCAAAATCTGTTTTAGATTAGTGTACGGCACCTGTCCCTCCGCTGACGATTAGTAACGAAAAGCGAGTAGAGCTAGCAACTACAAACTGTCGTTTTTTAGAGTTCCGTACCCAAAGGGTAAAACGGGAACCCTATTACTAAGGCTCCGCCGTCTGTCTGTCTGTATGTCCGTCTGTCACCAGGCTGTATCTCATGAACCGTGATGTTAAACAGTTGAAATTTTCACAGATGATGTATTTCTGTTGCCGCTATAACAACAAATACTAAAAATCGGATTAAAATAAATATTTAAGGGGGCTCCCATACAACAAACGTGATTTTTTTGCTCGTTTTTGCTCTATATTGATACCGGAAACAGGTAGACGCTGGAAATATTCACATAATATTTAGTTATATATTCACTTTAAAAATAAATAATTAAATTAATATAAAACAAATATCTAAGGGGCCCCATACAAAAAACGTGAATTTTTTGCCATTTTGACAGATAATGGTACGGAACCCTTCGTGCGCAAGTCTGACTAGCACTTGGCGGTTTCTTTTTTTTTACCCCTCTTGACGCTGTGACAAACTAGTGAAAAGAGAGTTTTCGCCGGCAGTGTGACAGTTAGTGATCAACTATTAATAATAATAATTAGCATTTATTTCGGGCTACGCCCATAGTGTAACAATGGTCTTAAATACTAGTGATATTAGACGGATGCTACGGTAGAAATAATATAATGTTGTATCTCTTTTACTGACACGGAAGCTAAATCTATTGTACGCGTCTGGAGCGAGAAAATAGTTAAAAGCTATACTCCGTTTGAAATAAGATTAGACATTTAAATAAACCTTTTTTACAGTCCGTTAACCGATTTTGACTTCTATTGCGTTGGTGGCATGACATAAGGCATCTGTAATAAACTGTTGGTATTGTAACTACGTTTTTGCTTTTAATGCCATCCTTATGCCTAACGAATAGAACTCAAAATTGGTTGAACGGACTGTAAACAAGTTTATTTAAATATCTAATCTTATTTCAAATGGAGTATGGTCGCTTCCTCGTCAGCGGTGGGGTAGGTGCCTAAGAAGGGGTGCAAACCCTAAATAAGGTTCATAGTTTTATGTCATGGTTTTACCTGTATGCCATGACTGATTTGTCCGACGTCGGAGCCCACACTCATTCGCCTGAGGTCCGATGACTTCTGACGGGCGCGGAAGTGGCGCGGCTGAAGTAAATACAATTTTCTTTATATTTTCGTACTTTAGCTGTCCTCGCCCGTGTGTGGTTCGTTGCCGTAAACAATTCAATTATAGATAGGACATTTTATAAATAAATCTATAGAATAATAATTATATTTATTTTTATTTTTTATTGTGGCATCTCGCAGGTCCACCTAGAGGTTGTCGTCTGCTTTAACAAGACTTTTTTGTGGGTGCCTGAATAAATTAAGGCCTCCAGCCTGGAGATAAACTTATAAACTAAGCGACTACACGCTAAGGGCACCTGTGGGGTACGAACCTCGGCTTAGGGTGTCGCTGGGGGAGGACAGCAAGAGACAGACTGGATTGGATGAAATAATCATCTAAAATAGTAATCGACTTTTATTACCTCACTTGGTTGCATTTTTACGATACATGGCAAGAGGGGGTGCCAAAATTAAGATTAAATAATAATGCTGGTATCCAACACTTTCATGAAAGACATGTCTTCCTACCTTGTAATCATGGTTGAGTCCCATGGTAGTGCAGGTGGGACACTCCCAGGAGTTGGGCAGGTCCTCGTTGATCTGCCCGCCGGGCGGCACGCAGGCCGGGTGCACGATGCTGTAGCACACCGAGCACTCGCGCAGTGATGACGGACCGTTGCGACCTGCAGAAGTATTGTCTTAGTATGTTGTGGAAAAACGTCTTCGCATTTAGTTACAGTTGTATTTCTGAAAGGTGTAGGCAGAGATGCACACCCACATTTTGCTATACTCTATTTGAAGCAAGATTAGACATGTAAAAATAAACTTTTTTTTACAGTCCGTTTAACCGATTTTGACTTATAATACGTTGGTGGCATGACAAATGGCAGCTGTAATAAATAGTTGTTATTGTAACCTCGTTTTTGCTTTGAATGCCATCCTTATGCCTACGGCATAGAAGTCAAAATCGGTTGAACAGACTGTAAAAAAGTTTATTTAAAATATCTAATCTTATTTCAAATGGAGTTTAGTTATATAAAGCGCAAGCCCTTTTGCCATGAACAATACACAAATTCAAACCTCTGGCTGCTACAAAGAAACTTCAGAAAAACCCAATAACTAATATCTGGTAAAAAAAAAATGTTTTAGGAAAAGTGCAACTATTGTTTTATTGATGTGTTACATCATTCCTCTCGCTTTCTGTGAGAGTGTTTTGTGTGTGACAAGTGACAGCTTGAGCATGGAATACGCAAGTACTTTTTAATAGCATGGAATTAGTGTACTCGTGGAATTTTGTAACTACTAATAATATATTGTAAGTAGAGGAGGTCCTCTAGTAATGAACAAATTATTCGAATTAATATTTCAGTATTTAGCTTTTTTACATTTTGAGGTTAATTTCTGTCGCTGTTCAGTTGCTTATTACCAAGGTGAGATGTCAGATGTTACACATCATAATATGCGCTTACTGTAAGGCTCACTCGTTTTTTTTATTTATCTTTAGTTTTCCTATAGATAGAAGGTCTAACAAATATCGATGGTTTTCTAGATATCTTGACTTCTTTGACGAAGATGAAAATAAACTATGTATGTACTTGAGTGTTGTTTTCAGCGAAAAGCAATGAGCGACAAAGAGATATGTCCACGAACATGCTTTATAGCTGTTTATGAGGAATTTCTTTAGAAATAGGGTTAATAGTAACAAAATGAGTTTATCACATACCATTATTGCCTTTAGCTTGCGGCGCTACAGGCGTCTGCATCCACCCGTCGAGATGGCATACTGCACATGAAGCTGTAACTGGCAGCATGGGCTATAAAATAGAAGAAAATAGTTAATTCAACATCATTAAAGTACAGTTGCATCCAAAGATTTCTAACGAAATGCTCAAACAAAAACCAGAAAACGTTTTTATTTTTTAATCGATGATTTTTGCTGGTAATTTCGAACAGCCTGTATGGTGCCACAAGAATTTATTGCACTTTTTAAGGCTTTTTCCTTATCTGTATAAAATGTGCGGGGACTGTCAGTGCCAACAAGTAATCGCCAGCTGGTTTTATTTTGTAAACGGAGAAACATGCTAGCTATCGTCCCGTGTGCGCTTCGATATATCGTTAGCTGGGTCCACAGCGGACGAGCCAGTGCGCACCGACCGGGCGCGGCCGGAGCGCGGGCGGTGTGCGTGCCGCGCGCCACACGCGTGGAGCAGCCGATCCGAGCGCTGTCGATATTTGGCAATGCTCAGAGGCGCATCAGTCGTTTGGACCCAATTATATTATAATAAATGAAATTATACACTCACAAAACAACCGAAAAAAGTGTTCCATGCAGCAGCGACAGCACACATATCCACTTTTCATTCATTTTATATTTTACTACAAGTAAAAATTATAGAAAAGAGATGGCTTGACAAAAACAACAAGGAAAAAAAGAGACAGCTAGTGTTGTCAATTGCGCGTGAATGTAAACAAACATAAGTGTTCATGCGATTCAAATGATAAAAAATATACAAATATTAGGTTACAGCTGCCACGGTAGTCTGACGACGCTGCCGTACGTGCGGCTCCATATCGAGGGTGTGTTCAACTGAATGTATAGCAAAAATGTGGATCGATCGCGGGTTTTTAAAACGGATCGTGTGAAAGAATGTCCGACCCACGATCGGCCCTCCATGATCGTGGATCGTAGAGCGCCGATCCAAATTTGGATCGTCTAGCTATTTGTTTGCCAGCCACGCATTCATGCGTACCGTGGCTGACGATCACATTAGACGATCTCGCTAACATTTTCATACAATAATGTAGGCAAAGGTATGTAAACAGACGTGGGTGGCTTTGCCGTGGGCTTCTGTGGAGTAGTGCCTTTGTAATGAACAATAATAAATGTTACCTGTAGACACTGCCGCATGACACAAGTCTGCTTGGCGCGGCCCAGTCCGCCGAACTTGACCATGTCGTGACAGAACACGCATTCGCCGCAGTCCGTGCGTTGGCAGGCCTCGCACTTCTTACATCTGAAATAATTTACCAATTAGGTAACGTTATTTAAATCGGTAGATTGTAAAATCTATCACAATTGGAACTACTTGCAATGAAACTAATATCAATTTTTATGTTAGTGTAAATTAGGTTGATTTCAGAATGCTTGGTCTTCTTACTATTGAAAATGACGAAGTTATTTGTACGATGTACACTACAATTATTTATTGCGCCAGCAGTTCAAGACATTTGCTAAGTAAACATTTAAACTTGCAAAAGAAGACAGCTTTTGATTGATTGATATGTTTATCTTAGTAATGAAAAGTGGGAAACATTTCTTGTATGTACTAAGTAAGTATTTGGTTTTGACAACGCCAATTTTCAAGCAGTAGCGGTCGTTTCCGTAGTCAAGTACTGACGTGATGTGACCGTAAGTATTTCGTAGTAAATTTCTTAAGAAATGTGCAGTACCTCTGTACAAAAATTATAATTATGTCGTATCTCTTTGTATTTTACTGTGTGCATACTTAAATAATAAAATAAATAAAAAAATAATTTGTATTTTACAAGCCATTTGCCCGATTGGATTTTTCATTGACAAAACTGGGGCAAGTTCCATACAAACTTTTATCCCCTATTTCTTTTATCTCACTTTTGTTATGTTACAAACTCGATTGCAAAATATCATGCTTCTACACCAAGTGGTTTTTAGGCTGTGCGGCGTCTGTCAATGAATGCATGAATTTAAGATTTTTATTTAGAAAGAAGAAAGAAAGAAAATACGTTTATTTGTGGTAAACATGACGCAAAAAAGAACATTTAAAACACAAAAATAAGAAAAGGTTGGGGGAAACATGCGTCACATCCACGCAAAACGGCTCTCGCTCAGCATTATACTCCGACTCTATGCAAGACAGAGCCCCAGCGCTGGTTAAACAGCGACAGCCGATTTAATAGATATTGAGAGTATAAATATATCACCTTGTGCGTCTCCTGCGCGGCGCGCTGTTGGCATGCTCGGGGCGCGGCCGCGCCGCTCCGCCGCGGTGCAGCCCGCCGCGCCCGCCGCGCCCGCTCGACTGCCGACGCTCCGTCGTCACCACGTCATCCGGACCTGAACACAGAATTCAATATCGTTGTTAGCTTAAACACTTTGAAACGAAAGACTGAAGCCAAGTTGACATAATCAAAGTACGCTCGTACAAAGTAAATTTTACAAAGCAGCTTTTGAAAAGTTAAACGCGGTCCTAGTCAAGAAGCTTATAGATTAAAGTGGAGGCAACACTCTAAATATCTAAGTTAGGACTTCTGTGGTCGGAGTCTCTCTTTCTGAATACATACTTAAGATACAGAAAACACATATCACTGTCTCGTTCTTATGTGTGAATTTAGAAAGATAAGAGTCCGACCTTAATCGTCTTCATTAAGGTATTTAGAGTGTTGCCTCCACCTTTGTCTAATGTGAGGACGTTATAGGCATATTAGACTGTAGATCTGTAGACCATTTTCTAATTTGTTAAGTACCTGGTACTTTGACGGGCCTACGCTGTCCTCTCATACCTATACACTGTAATTTAAAAACATTGTAAAAGCCAATTTTTTTTAAAACAGTAACCGTGGAGTTTGTTGCCGGCTCTTCTCCATAGGAAACAACCAATTGGAACCGTGCACCTAGCTTCTGACGTTTCATAAGTGCCCATGTAGGCATATGTGAAATAAAAATACTTTTGAGTTTGATTCTGTCTATAACTCAATCATGGACCTAGTCTACTTTGATCGGACGCCATCATCCAAGTGCGCTTCAATCAGTGTTGCTACAATAAAAAAAAACGTCCATGCAGTCGTCAAATCTACTTTGTCCATGCGTACTTTGATTGTGTCTATGCGGCTTTAGATTATGCTAGTCTTTAGGCAGTGTGAATTAGTAGCATTTGCAGAGTTACACAAAATTAAAATATAAACAGAAATTAGGCTTTAACAAAGACTATACGAAATCCTGATGCAAATTATTAAGGCCCTTTACCAAAAGGACATATTCCAGTTGTCACAAAAACAGAACATCAAGTAATAAGTATGAAACTATTTCAATCGATAGATTCTTTTTTCAAATTGCTATAGAGCTATCAGAGTCAGCGATCAGCACATCGAAACCGAGTTCAAGAGCTGTCAGTGTCAATATTCCAAAGAAAATAATGAAACAGCTCTTAAACGTGGTTTATGTGCTGATCGCGTTCAGTTTCATTGATGTCACCTTGGTAATTGATTAGCTGGGCATCATAATATGCGACTACTGTAAGGCTCGCAATTTTTTTTTTTATAATGACTGTATAAGTATATTTTATCTCTGATAAACAGTGTCGTGATTTCTTTGATTTAATTTTGCACTGTGGCAACACTGTCAAAGTACAAATTATTAATGTTGTAACAAACTTTTATTGTGTATTTTCATTATGGAACTTTAAACTGTTCTGAACTGAATGAAAATTTAAAAATTTACAATTTTACTTTGGAAAACAGCAATAATGGTATTGATGTTATCGTTATTTCTGAGAGGGGGAAAAGTAATTTTAAATAGTAAAATATAGTGCAGAGCCGTCAGCAAGAAAAGAGTATTTTTCTTCAAACAAGTAACAAAAATATTAATTTTGGAATATTCTCTAAAAATCCGATCTAATGTAACTTCGCCTACCTTTGAGTACCGGTATGCCAGTGACAGCCAGATTTTGTTTATCATGCCTGTGCTGCTCCACAAGCGTGCGCACATCCTTGACCAACGCGATAGGATCGGACAGCAGTTCCGGCACCGACTTGCGAGCCGCCGGCAGTTGATGGAGATACATAACAATTGCCTGGAAATGAAGAGATGAAGTGTTATAGAATTAATGCTATTTGTGTCCGATGTCTGAGTAAGCTGCTAAGGAATCTTGATTAAAACATAACTGCAAATATGGGTGTTTGAGCAGGCTTGATGCAAAAGCCAGAGGTTCAAGATCTTACTAGAGTAAGTTACAATGAAGATCGTTCAACTTCAGTAGTATTATGCGATTTCCTCACTATTTGGGAGACCTACGTGAATGTCCCACAGTAAACTGAGATAGCCTGATTCGACAATGCGACTTTTACGTGTAGCAATTTCTTCAAAACAGTTCAGTACTAAGAATACAAAAGAATACAACTTTTAAATTGGCAAGAAGTTACTTGGCGCTATCTTAGAAAAAACCAGCGTAATGGCTTTTTTCAAGGTTTTACGCGATATTATCTAAAGAAAAAAAAGAAAGAAAAATTGACAAACAAGACACACTAACCACTATACCAACTTCCACTTCCAATGTGATGTCCGTGTATATTCTTAAAGAACGGGTGACGGAACTTTTAATATGTGATTTATCTCACCTTGAGGCCATGCAACTCGTTCTGCGTGAGATGCAAGTGCTCCTTAGGCGCGGCGAGCGCGGACTGTCCCTCGGGCGCGAGGTGCGAGCGGCCCAGCAGAGCTGTCACGTAGCGGTCCAGTACATACCACAGCATCTCCGTGAAGAATGGGTAGCGGAACTTTTGTGGCACCTGGAATCGTCAGACGAAATACAAATTATAATTTGTATAATTACATAACATAACATCACGCCTGTAATCCCCGAAGGCTTACGCAAAGGTGTACCTATAGTACACCCACATTTCGCCAGTTATGTATAGTTACGTGCGAGTGCGTGCGGGTTACGCGAGTTGTGTGTGTTTTGTATAATAATAAAAATAAAATAGAATATTTATCTACTTGATGGCTATTTTTAAACGTTAATAATTATTTGAGGGGTTTGGCGCTGATAGCCGAAATACAGGCTTTTGCCTAGTTCGGCTACAGATGTCTAATTCATTTGTAACAGGAAACTAGTATAGCCTATATACATGTGTATCATTTTAAACAATTATTAAAATAAACTTTTATTATTTATTTAATTACAAAATAGAATGTGTGATTGATTATACTATACCGGCAATTTTTTTTGGGTAAATTGGTGAAATACGTATAGGTACCTAAAGTTAAAACCTTCTACATACAGATGAATGTTGGAGAAGGCGATGTCCGGTAGTGGACAACTTTCGGCCTAAATAATGATGATAAATAGGCTACTTGTATATCAGACGTTTGATCATCTGATACTAAAAATATATTAAGAGTTGACAAAATATTTAATTTTTCGTCACAGTTATATTATTAAGTAGAGTTAATGGAACTTCCAGAACTAGAGCTAAAAAGTTTCTATCTAGGAAATCAAACAAAATCGCACCTTAGTAACATCTTCAACTTGAGCGATCTTCAGTTGCTTTTCAATGCCGAACTGGTGCAAGAAGTTACCGCCGAAAACCAAGGAGTCGCTTGGAGTGTATACAGCGTGAATCCAGCCTGTCGGGATGAAGAACGTGTGGCCGGCTTGCAGCTGAAATATCATAAACAAAACATTAATCCTTACTTATTATTACAAATGTGAAAGAAACTGGCTGTCTGTTTGTTTTTCCTTTTCACGCCTGAACGGCTGAACGGATTTAGATGGAAGTTCACACGGCTAGACACCTGGGTTAGGACCTAGGATACTTGGCAAAATTCGCGCCCTTACGCCCCTAGTCGCCGCGGGAGACGCCCGAGCGTCGAGAGTCGCTAGCCGATTCCCGGCCACCGTAGGCGCGGGCTTGCGGACGGTGAGCGATGGGTAGTTCGCCGTCCGATAAGGACCAGGCCCGGGTTGACGGCGCGTTGTGTTCCACGCGCGCCTCAAATAGATGTCAGCACGAACCGTGAGGGCCAATGCCTGCCAGGGGTGCGAGTTTGTCCGAAAGGGATATCGTGGCCATCGCACACAGGCAAATGAAGGAATACGGGTGGGTTTTAGTCTGTAAAAGTCTGACACGCCCTCCCGCTCCGCCCAGAGCAGGAGAAGTTATTTGTTAATTTCCCAACCATGAAAAAAAATATACAATACTAGATACTTTTTATCGCGGTTTCCGTGGGATAATTTCCGCCCTCCACGCGGGCGAAACCGCGAGCATTACATATATGTACTTACATAATGATGATTTTTGATAGAGCAATAAGGTATGTTTGTCGAAATACCACTAGATATAAAAATCCATAACTTTCGACCAGTAATATTCCCACTGCTGAGATTTATGCCTCCACTCTTTCTGACGGAGATGGGCTGTAATCCAGACGCAAGACCCGTGTGGGTTTAACTTTTAAATTCAGCAATAGCATAATACGTACACTGTCAGTTAGGTTGTCAAGTCTTTTTCTCCTTTATTTAGCGTAAAATTATAACATTACAATGATATAAAACAATCATAGTTCATTAATGTTATAATTTAAGAGTTCCGAGATTTTTTTATGAAGCTATTAAGACGCTGACAACAGCTAAAACGCGATCACTGTCAGACTCATACAAAAGAAAGAGAAGCGCAATGACACAACGCTTGTAATTTATTGCAAAATATGAAGCAATTATCTATTTATTCAAAAATGAGTTGAGTAATCGAAAATAAAAAACAACCAAGATCTGCATACAAATAAGACGTACTTGTTATTAATTAAATACCAACCGTACTTTGCTATACAAATATTTTGGATTGAAACTCAAAGTAAAGAGTTAGTTTACCGTTAATTTGTATCGAGATTTTTTTTCTAAACGTGTTTTGGAAGTTCTGCCTGCAAAAAATCGATCCACCCCGTTCTCGATTTGAAACAATATAATTCAACGAGTTTAATGAACAATAAACTAATATTTTGTGTACAAACCTTTCTGAACGTATGTACATTACAAGTAAAAAAATTATCAAAACTGATTCATTCGTTTTTGAAAATCGCGAACTTAAAAGCATACGGGTCGAATAAAGAACCTCCTTTTTTTAACTCGGTTAAAAATTCAAGTTAAGCGATCAATAAACGAACAGTAATTAACAAAATTAAGCTTTCGTCAACTTCACTAACAAAAATAAAACATGCCGTTTTTCCAAACAAAAATGAGTGATGAGTACATCTATACGTATGTGTAAATAATCTTTATCTTACCTACCTCCACACAATATAAAATACCTAATTAAAATATACATCAACTTTTCTGAGAAATTGTCTCTCTTTAGAGCATGGGGTGGGCCAATTTTTTTGCACACAAGTGTCCTATAACAACCGTAGTTATTTCGTTTACCCTAAGAGGCGGAAATTACGCCGGTTACCTTCCGTCTGTAACCTTAAATGACCCTCAATTTAGTTCAGTAGTAGACGAATTTATAATATTAATGATAATAGTTATATTAGCTGTAATACTCACATGAACTCGAATGCACTTCTCGACCGTATCGCCAAAGAAGACATCTGACTGTTTGCCAGAAAGCACCCATTTTTCATACAGCTGCAAGTTCTTCTCAGTTGGTGGGATCAGCCAGAATACTTTGGCACCTAGAATATGAAAGAAACCATTTAAAAACACCTTCAAAAGAAAGTATGATGGAGAAGAACACAATAGGTGCGGTTTGGAATATTTGCTATAAACTAAGTAGGGAGAAAACATAATAGGTGCGGTTTGGAACATTTGCTATAAACTTAGTAGGGAGAAAAACACAATAGGTGCGGTTTGAAACATTTGCTACAAACTTAGTAGGTTATCTGTTTAATTAAATCCTTATTCAAAATGTAACTTCTATACTTTGTATCAATCAATCTGCCCGCCTTTTCCCAACATGTTGGGGTCGGCTTCCAGTCTAACCGGATGCAACTGAATACCAGTATTGTACATGGAGCGACTGCCCATCTGTCCTACACAAACCAGAATTGGGTAACACGATACCCCTTGGTAAGACTGGTTGTGTAGACTTTCGGGCTTCTGACGACCCGTAATGACTGTCAAAGATCCACGAATGACAGCCAGGACCAACGGCTTAACATGATTTCCGAGGCACGGAGGAGTCTCGGTATGTAAAGATGGCCACCCATCCATAGACCTAGCCTAGCTTAACCTGATGGATCGACCCGACTGATGACTAACCAGTAGCACCTCAGTCAACTCAACTTCAATACTTTGTATACACAATGTTATGACAAAATAACTTACCTCGCAAAATATGGTACCAAACGGAGGTACCTCCGAAATCAATGTGGAAATCTGTGTAGCAGCCTTTGACTGACATTAGGCAATACTTTTGCACTTTCGGGTACATCATATCATCCAGAGCGTTTGTTGATTCCGTCTGAGGAGGTAATAAAATACATTTTTAGATAAAACTCATCATCATAATTTCAGCCGAAAGACGTCCACTGCTGGACATAGGCCTCCCCCAATTTGAGGGGGGGTGCCATAACCATTGGCGTTCGCAGTATGGTGTTAAGATGCATAGATAACGCTGCTGCCCATTCTCCAGAAAGTCCCTTAGTCGCCTTTTCCGACACCCACGGGAAGAAAGAGCACGGTTCCTTACGTACAATGAGAGGTCAACTTATACTGGTAATGATTGTATACTTTATATGCCGTCGTATTTACTACGCTTATCACTAAAGTCAGTGTACGATACATTGTAAGTTTTAATAATAGGAATTTTGCCAAACAAACGATTATTGTTTTGTTATGAAAACGAAAACCTTGAATATGTTGTGAATTTTGTTGGGTCTACTATGTTTTAGAGTAATACGAGTAGTTGAATGTCTATCAACGACCATTGTAAGGTCGTGTTCAGATAACCCACGCCGACTACGCGCACGCCCCGCACACGCGTTGGGCCCGCCTTGCACCAGCGTTCGCCACGCGCAATATCCGCGCACGCCACGCGCCCGCGTCGCACCCGCTTATCATCATTTCAGCCGAAAGACGTCCACTGCTGGACATAAGCCTCCCCAAAAAAAAAAGGGGGGGGGGGGATTTGCCATAATTGCCACGCTTGGCAGGCGGGTTGACGATCGCAGTATGGTTTTAAAAATGAATAGAGAACGCTGCTGCCCATTCTCTAGTAAATCACTTAGTCGCCTTTTACGACACCCACGGGAAGAAACGGGATGGTGCTATTCTTTACATCCGGCACCAAACGGAACCCCCGCTTATACTACTTATTATTTAATCAAAAATCGCCCTTGATCACAGTCAATACGGCACTAGCCGAAGCGCGAAGGGCACAAGGCGTGTGCGGGCTGAGCGCGGGGCGGGCGCGAGTCGGGCACGTGGCTTGTGCGGGTCGACTTCGATCAATGCAATTTGAGATCTATTGATGTGTCACATAAGACTCAAATTCTATACAACAAATTTCCAAGCGAGCGGGGCGGGCGCGTGGCGTGCGTGTAGCGGGCGTGTGTCGTCCGAACGCAACCTAAATCTTAAAGGCGTAAGTATAAATGCGTTCTTATTCAGTCTCACAATATGTTATTGCACATAAACTGGGCACTTATGAACCGTCAGAAGCTACGAGCACGGTTCCAATTGGTTGTTTCCTAAGGAAAAGAGCCGGCAAGAAGTAGCACGGTTATTTATTTAATACTTTAAGCACACAAATGTACAGAGGCGGACTTAATGCCATAGACATTTTCTACCAGTCAACCTTAAAAGTAATTGGCTTTTACAATGTTTTCAAATTACACTGTTATTTGGTATGGGAGGACAGTGTAGGCCTGTCAACAAACCTATCATTCTGAAATTATTGTAGGTACTTGGATCTAAATAAATGTTCCGACAACATCGTGCTCGCGTGCGGATAGACAGTGTAATACGTGTCGTGCGTATTCGTGCGTGACACGTAAGTATATTCAAACCCATTCATAAACTACATAATTACGATTAAAGATATAAGAACTAGCCGTAACTGTTCAATGCAACCTTCACAATGGTTAAGTTACAATTTCCTTTGTCTCTTTGTTTGTTTTCTTGCATAGATACTTTTACGCAGTTCAAGGGCATAGATAGTAGGGGCGGGGGGTGAATTTAGCCGAATCCGGTCACCCGAAATAATCCGACCTCTCACGAGCGCAAACGAGTCCGTCTCGCCCAAGTCAGCATATTTTCCGCCCGATACTTTCCGCGTAGGAAACTCTTGTAAAATATTATTTTCGTTTTTCGGATCTCGTAGTAAACATTTTCTTTTAGCTATGTCTGTGAATTTTACTTGTAAAACCAAATTTTGGAATACTCTCTAAGTTCGTAGAATCCTATTGAATGACTATTTTGACATTCAATAGGATTCTACCAATGATATAATATTAAACAGATGTTATACACTCACAAAACAACCGAAAAAAGTGTGCCGCGCAGCAGCGGCAGCACACCCCCACTTTTCATTTATTTTACATTTCACTACAAGTAAACGTACGTCCCAATTAGGACGTTTTGGAGTCTTCACGACTGCGCGCTCACAACATATCTGTTTAATAAAGTATCATTGGATTCTAAAAAGAGAGATAGTTGTATTGCTGATTCTATTGATAGAATTCTGTAAAGCCATATTTGTTACGTCCGCGAATCATATTTAGATCAACATACAACCTGTTACTGACCTGCAAATTGCAAAAAACGTAAGAAAATATGAATTTCACGGGCTACCTTAGAGCATCCCCCTTAAGGCATCGTACTACTAATAAACCGTACGTCAGCTATGAAAAGATTTTTTTCCCCATTCACTATCCCGCCCCATTCACTGACCACCGAGATCCGTCAGATAATAATTAATATTTCAGCCTAGCAAGCGCGACCGACGGTGGCCTGCTTTTAGGAATATTAATGAACATACTTTAACGGGTCGGAAGCCGAAAGTCACTGGAACGGTTAACCCCCCCCCCCCCCCCATTTGTAATATTTTTTCAGTAAGTATCTACCTACTAATAACTACCAATATCTTCTAATTACGGAGATTTTAAAGTCACTTTGACTTGCCAACTTTTATTTTACTTTTATCACGAAAACTAGTCCTCAACGTTATAACATAACTTTAAATACCCCCACAACTTCTGCACCGTGCATGCACTTAAAAGTACGTGCGTTACTTTGCCGTAAACAGCGATTTTTCACGCCACAATTAAAGTATTTTTTTCCAAGCAATAATTTTTGCTCAATGTTGCTTAGTTTGATTTAAGTACGATTAGTTAAGAGCGTTTACACCTTACGGTATTTCATACAAACTTTCAAGCCCTTGTTTATCGAAATTACTGAACGGATTTTAATGAAACTTCATACGCATAAGCAGGATACAAAGGTCTAAAAAGTTAGTAAAGAACATTTTCGAAATGTCTTATTTAAAAACAGATAACTGGAAATCTCTGTTTCTATGGAAAATTTAAAATCGATCTAATTTGGTTGTAACACAATTTTTCGAAAAAGTTCTTTACTAACTTTTTAGACCTTTGTATCCTGCTTATGAGTATGAAGTTTCATTAAAATCGGTTCAGTCATTTCGAAAAACAAGGGCTTGAAAGTTTGTATGAAATGCTGTAACTTGTAAACGCTCTTAAGTGACCATCACCCATGCCTGTCGGTCTTTTACAGACTGTACTTCGGAGAGTGTGCGAAGGACCTCCACGACCTGATCCCGCCATTTCCCTTTCACTACCGGACTACCAGACGTACTGCCGTGGTTGATATCCCGACCAGCCAAGCGCATAGTTAATGTGGAGGAGAAGCGCTGAGTACGCTTCTCCTCCACATTTACTATACGAACGGCCAAATTATGTAACTCTCTGCTAGCGTCTACGTCCCTTCCACATAAAACCCGTCAGCTTTCAAAGCAAGAGTGGACAGGCATATTCCGGGCACGCTCGTTCTATCGTAGAACCTCATCCATAACTTTCCAAGACCAGGCCAATTACAAAATAAAAAAAAGTAGTTTAAAGTTCGGTAGCACCACTTTACCTGCTGATCCTTAAGATGTCTTGGCCACACGGTATCCACCCAGTCGATGAGGCGCACGATGCGAGGCGCCTGCACATAGTTCTCGAGCCGAGTGTGCGAGAACTCCAGCGAGATCACGTTGAGCAGACGCTCCTTGTTGGGATCGTCGTAGTAGCGTTGCCAGTCCTACGTGACGAGAAGATTTAGATTTATTTATTGATTTCTCAGTATACGGAAGAGATTACACATGCGTAAATGTTATTTCAGAACTGTGAGATGTTAAATTATCGCTATTGTAAATTGACGGGCATCCTCATAAAACAATACTACTTCATTATATAGCATCATCAGCAATGACGTATTGTAAATAGACGCGTCATACACGAACATTAAGGCACTCAAAAACAGCGTAAGCCATGATTGTAGCTACATACTTGCATACAATCATACAGCGCGTGAAGAAAAGGAAAGACCTATACCGATATCTGTTGTTAGAAAGAGATGAACACATATTTAGTTACGTCACTAGCTGCTGCATGTTCTTGGCGCGTACGTAATATTAATTATTATTACTGTCAGGCAATTGCCTGGCATTTACTTTGCCATTATTGAGCGCAGGTAAAGCATCTAAAGGTAATACATCATTGATCATCAGCTTATAATGTTCCCACTGCTGGGACACAGGTCTCCTCTCTGTGAGACGGTGTGGGCCGTAATCTACCACGCGGTCCCAGTGCGGGTTGGTGGATGTCACATGTCTTCGAATTTTTGGTTCTAGGACATGTCGGTTTCCTCGCGATGTTTTCCTTCACCGTTTTGAGAGCAGAGGTGATGAAATAATTTACACAAAGTAATGTGCCTGCTTGGGTTCGAACCCGCGACCTTCAACTCGTAGCCGTTACCACTGAGCCATCACTGCTTTCTTCAGTATACAACGTAAAATTAAATTAGCTAGCGAAACTCCGCAGACGTGATGGGTATCGATATCTAAATACGCTAAAACAAAAAAATATGGTTCATTGTTTTATTTTTTGGGTCAACGACTGTAGTTACTTGAAATATCAGTTTCAAAATCAGTTTTTTTTTCTGTTTAATTTCACAGTGTATTATTGGATCGAAAAATAGTACATTACTGAAGCGGCCTCCAAAAGGGGCATTGATGGACGAACGTGAAAATGTGGGCCCAGGCGAAGCCGAGGCACTCTTACGTGAGTCCATCAATGCCTTCAGGTTGCGGCCAAGGCTTGTATAGTGCTTTTCTCAAATAATGCGCGGAAATTCAAACTAAGTAAATTATTTATAAATTCCAGATACAATGACGGACAACGATAATTTTTCACGTTCCAATGTGTTGATTTGTTTTTTTTTTTTTTTTTCAATAAACAGCGTTCTATTTGCAACCCAGTTCGAAATTTAAATAAAACCTTTGATAAGTTACCTCCTTGGTTGCCATGTTTCGGAGTATTAGATGGTTCCATTTTTAAATTACACTATAGATATGAGTTTACTATGTAATTTATTTGGCCGCTAAACTACGACACATCATTATGGATTGTCATACAACTTGTGGTGGCCGCTGCTCGCATGTATTTGGCCAGTAGAGCAAATTCGATTTATCTCGAAGAAGGTTGTCAAAATAATGCTCTAATTTCCAAGCATGTTTGAGAAAAAACTTATTTCAATTAAGTACTTCAAGTAACTTTACTACCAGAAATCACAGACCCAGGAAAAAAAATAAACACCAAATCTTTTCTTCTGTTTTATCGTGTTTAGATATCGATACCCATCACGTCTGCGGAGTTTTGCTAGCTAATTTAATTTGACCTCGTATACACGGTTGTGAAGTAGCGTGATATCATTGCACACGCATGATTGACGACTTCCATAATGTTTACTCGTCTTTAAGACAAAAAAATACTTAAATAGAGATAGGAAGTAAAAGATCGAATATAGGTATCCACTCTTAATTATAAGCTTTTACTGTTATTATTAGGGATTTACTAGAGAATGGGGGCAGCAGCGTTCTCTATGCATGATCGCAGTATGGTTTTATAAAAACCATACTGCGATCGCCAACCCGCCTGCCAAGCGTGACGATTATGGCAAATCCCCCCCCCTTTCCCCCCCCCCTTTTTGGGGAGGCCTATGTCCAGCAGTGGACGTCTTTTGACTGAAATCATGATGATGATGACTGTTATTAACAGAGGAAATTGCATCTCTATTAAACAATATAATTTATAGACGCTGGAGAAGGAACATAATCAGTGACGTAAGTTTCAGCTAAAAGCGATAAAAGTTGCCTGATTTCAATCAGTTTCTTTACAGGATATACAAAATGTATTTCATCAGAATCAATAAGCAATAATCACGGTAATTCACACTTAATTAATCGTTACGAGGTGCTAATAACCCATGTGGTACACCTACGGAATAAAGGGTGATTGGTCTCTTTTTAATCGTATTTGAGGAAAACTGAAAACGATACAATATACCCTAGTAAATCCATACTAATATTATAAATTCGAAGGTAACTCTGTTTGTCTGTCTGTCTGTATGTATGTATGTTACATTTTCACGCCTAAACCACTGAACGGATTTCAATAAAATTTCCTCCTCCAAAATTTTAAAATTTTATCCTGGGGAAAGACAGGCTACTTTTTGCCTCGAATCCTAAAGGGGTGATATAGAGGGTGAAAGTTTATATGGGGAACTTAGCATTTCTTAAGTTATGGATATGAAAGTTAAAATTTAAGCTTCTGATGGGGCCAAGGGGGCAAAATAGGAGATGTTTTAATTCACATAATTATTGAAATTTTTGTGTACCTCTTTTTAATACATTTAAGGTAAGTATTGGAAATATAGTCAGTTTTTGCATCTTGAGGTAATATTATTTTTTTAATTAAAATCGGTTCTCTCGCTTAAAAGTTATTACAATTTAAAGTAATAAAATAACTTAGCTCATAAGTAGGTATTACGTGGTCACTGGCGGAGCTAGAGTATTTCAAATGAATAGTGATAATATTAAAATTAATTATTATTATTTTTAAATTAGCCATCTAGACTTAAAAACCTGTTTAATTAAATATATATATATATATATTTGCATTTATTATCTGTCTGTTACCTTTCCACGGTTTAACGGCTAAATGGATTTGGATGATAGGTATACCCGGAGAAGCCATGACCTACGTTAGGACATAGGATACTTTTTATCCAGGTAGCACGTTCCCGTGGGATAATTTCGTAAATCCACGCGGGCGAAGCCGCGGGCAGAAGCTAGTGTTAGAATAAGTTTCCACCGACGTTCATGAAAACAGTCAAGGATCCGATCGCGATTTGACTCAGGGGGCCTACTCCAAAGCATCGGCCGAATGTTCGGCCGTTTCTTGACTTCCAAAGTTTCCTTATTTGACTTTGAATCCTTACCCGACTTAAGTCACGTTTCTGACTTTGACTTATATCTTTGACTGTCTTTTTTTTTCTTTCGCCGTATTCAGCCAGAGTCAGCCGTAGTCAGAAAACGGCCGAATTCGGCCGATACTTCGGATTTATCTCCGGAGTAGACCCCCAGCATTAGTTTGGTCACAACTACGTCGTAAATTTTTTTTTTAAACCCAGCAGTGGGACCATTATATGCTGATTATGTTAATTTTATGTAGATAAACAAATTAAATACGTGGAGAGTTATTTGAACGAGTTCTACCATAATCATGAACCGTTTAATCAGCAAACTTAGAAGCGATTAATTACATGTCAATGCATCTCGCATTCCGGTTTGATGTCACACCCACATCATCTATATTTAGCCGGTCCGACTATAAAACCGCAAGCCGGGGACGCTAACGGCAACAAATTATCTGTAATGTGCGCAAACTCTTATCAAATACAGAGGTGTGTCTTAAATTTGATAAAAAGCCATCACGAGTAATGATTTATGAAGTTCTCAATTAAAATCAATCGATGAATCTCTGTGAAGATTGATTTATTCATTAGGTAATCTATGATTTGATAAGATTAAAATTATTTGTTTAATTTTTTTTTTCCTTACTACACTCATCATATTATTTTAATAGTTTTTCTTGAGTAACACTTAACTATTTCCAAAACTTTGTTTATAAAAGTGTAGGTCCTCGTGGGGGTCCATAAATCACAAAACAAACAGACAAATTTGTGTAGTGGCAAGATATTTGAGAAGTGTAGGCAACTTTCGTAAAATTCTAAAACGTATGGCCTTCCATGAGTTTGCCTAGACCAGGGGTCGGCAACCTGCGGCTCGCGAGCCACATGCGGCTATTTCGAAGTAAAGTTGTGGCTCTCCAATTCCATACTTATTATTCAATAACTGTAGTTATATTATTGGATTAATTATTTTATTATTCTAGCAGCTAGCTAAAATGCTTTAATATGTTTATTTGCAAAAAAAAAAACATTTTTTGTTTATATGAATAAATATTATTTCGTATTTAAAGTCGTTTATTTTAAATCAAAAATATAAGAAAATATTATAATATTGGAAAAAAATGTTTAGTGGCTCTTTAAAAACTGGGAAAATTTGTAAATTGCAACTTATGGCTCATCCGTCTCAAAAGGTTGCTGACCCCTGGCCTAGACCAATTCGATAAGTTACTAGTAGCTGTTTCTCGTATTCGTTATAGAGCTTACTGTAAGTAAGTTGTGAGTCTGCGTGAGGTACAAAATGGTCTGTTGTAGTTAACTTTACAACTTATTCAGAGTCGAGTTTGGACTAAAGCAATTATCTTTGCGACTTTGAAATCATATTCACCCTGATTTAGGAGTGATTAGGAAATCTTAACTAGGTCAATATAATGATTTATCATTATTATCAATTTACCGCCCTTTCGAACATCTGAGATTTCGCTAATTAAGACCTTGGAGAATATTGCTATTGACCCTCTAATCGATTTTGCTTATTATTTTTTTGGTTTAACTACATTGAATTAAAATATTCAGCCTGTTTCTTATATTCTTCTACATCTAATCGTCCTAAAAGTTTGCTGGTCAGATAAAAACACAGTATTTACGACACTATTTGCAAGAAGTTACGTAAACAGGATTTACAACAGACATTGTGAGTACAAAACAGTACACATTGCGAAAACGGCAATACAGTCCATATGAATTGTAAATTCAGTCTCTTGACTCCAGGCCGATGTTAGGCCGTGTGTAAACAAAACGTAGATACGACAATCGGCGATGCGATAACGGCCGTCAACTGTAGATAGTGATTGATGACCGATTTTAAAATGGATGATGTGGTAGGATGTGGTTATAGTAGAATATTACAAGTGCTGTTTGTTGGCTATCGGCGTTTATTGGTATTAGGTATGTCATACGCTGTGACAAGGGTTGCCTACCCTAATAATATAGTATCCTGCTATATTAAAGGCCTAAATACAAACATTCTAAAGAAAAAATATAGTAGGCAAAAATACGGCTTATTTTTATTTCAACACAAAATGGCGAGATGATCGTAATAGGGGCAGTATTAATCTCATAATTAATGGTATTTTGTAACCTTAATAATATAGAGTGTAAAAATAGTTACATATGAGACATTAAAAATAACCTGTTAATAAAGGTTAATTCATAATAACAAAAAAAATTGCCGTCACGGGTGCCTGGCAGATGTAAAACATCGAAATTATTTACACACTAAGTCCATAAAGATTGTATAGTGGCGAGGCGTCTCCACGCGGCATGCGTCGCCCCGCGGCATGCGTCGCCCCGCATAGTATTTGATATAAAAAAGTTGGCAACCCTAGCTGTGAAATAAATGTCGCGTTAGTTTGGAGTAACGAATGGCAGAGATACTTTAGTAAACAGATGATAGGCCTATGATAGTATCAGACCTAAATGAAATAGGGGGATCAAAGTGTGGTAGTGTTAACTCCCTAAACGTGGAATCGAACTCCGGTTGCAGTTGCGCGTGTCATGGTGCGGCATGACACGCGCAACTGCAACCGTCAGCATAAAAGTCGGTTTAGATTGGCCCAAACAACCGATTGTCCTTTTTTCCGCACTCTACCAAATTCTCTTAGTGTAAACAGAGGAGGATACTTTCGTTGGTCTATCATAATACGGGGTGTGTAACGTTTGAAATAATAACAAAAGTTCTAAAGATCATACATAATCAGCCTATAATGTTCCCACTGCTGGGACACAGGCCTCCTCTCTTCGAGACGGACTGGGCTGTAATCTACCACGCGGGCCCAGTGCGGGTTGGTAGATGTCACATGTCTTTGAATTGTTGGTTCTAGGACATGCCGGTTTCCTCACGATGTTTTCCTTCACCGTTTTGAGAGCAGTGGTGATGAAATTATTTACACAAAGTAAAGCGCCTGCCTGGGTTTGAACCCACGACTTATGACTCGTAAGTCGGGGCCGTTTCCACTAGGCCACCACTGCTAAAGATCATAACTATGACCTAATTTCATTTAATATACTTTTTGTGTTTTTCATTTTCTTGCCCTGCGTCAAATCCCTTCTATTGTTGGTGAATCATTTGGGTTAGATGAGGTTCCAACAGTATGTTTCCTGATATTTACTTATTCATTACAAAATGTTGGCTCTAAAATAGCAAATATGAAAATTTGGTCAACTGATCGTTACTTAAATAAAATTATGTGTGTTTATTTTATTTCATTATACAAATTGAAAATTATATGAAATGAACGTTATACTAAATGTTATTAGAGAAAAAGAAGGTTTTAAGAAATATAACATTAGATCACATGAAATTAGGTTATTTATTTTTATAGCCTAAGAAAATTATATCATGTGAACGTTATTTATTGATTCTTCGGAAAGCTTACAGTCTAACATCAGTTAAGGTAAGTTATGTACAATAGCGCTCTTACAATTGCCATTTACAAGCTTCCACAAATTAACAAGCTTCCACAAATTCAAATTTGTTATTCAAGTGATATTATACTATCTGTTATTAAGCCATATATTACACACCCCATAATATGATACAAGAATGTCAAAAATATCAAGAAAAGAATGCTCTTGTTCATTTTCGTTTGGGTCTCTAAACCCACCTTAAGAATAAGATAACAAAGGAAACTAATTAAGAACTTAGGTAAAATTTTAATATTGAGCGAGGTCAGGAGAAGGTTGCTGAATTATTATAAGTTAATTACAATAATTTTGTTTAAGTAGGTACTTAGGTAAAATTATAAAGTTGAGTAAGGTCAGGAGAATGTTGCTGAATTATTGTATTATTTAAATAACAATATTGTTATTTAAACTTATTACAATAATTCCGTTTGAGTAGGTACTTAGGTAAAATTATAAAATTGAGTAAGGTCAGGAGAATGTTGTTAAATTATTATAAGTTATTTAAATAACAATATAATACAATAATTTCGTTCGTACTGTATATTTATGGATGTTTAAAAGCGCGACATTCTCGCTTCGGTGTTTATTTTATGCAGTTCCCTACGGCACGATTGTTGAAGTCGCAGCATAATGGTTTATTCATGAAAGAGCCGCGAAAATTAATGAAAACATTCGACGACTTTTTATTTATTTCCGTTCACGCTTCATAATATTTTATAAGTTACTGTGGTAGGTACCGAACTTTGTTTTTACTCCGTGGTACCGAATGAGGTAAGTTACTATTGAATATCTTTTCTAGGTCAATAGCACCCGAACAAGATTGGTGTAGGTAAGTTCCAAGTTATTTTCAAAACTTGATACGTAATCTATACGTAGGTATTTCGTATGTTTACTTTTATCTCTGCCACACATTTCGATAGATAACCTGTCTCCATAATAACAGGTCACTGATGCCCAATACCAAATATTAAGGCTTGTACTTGACACGCTAATGTCCTTGACCAATTTGGCGGAGCTAACGACCAATCTCCGCCCCACTCCGCTACCCGCATCGGACGCATTTTTAATTTATTATAATAAAAATAATACATATTTTAAAAAAGTAACATAACCAAATCATTTTCCTTTGTATTGTAAAGCAGTAGACATTTTTTTTTATATTCTTTTGATTAAAAAAACCGGCCAAGTACGTGTCGGACCACGCACAATGAAGGGTTCCGTAGTTAGGATGAATTCATCCCAAAAACAAACTTAACATTGTAGTTGAAAAACATGCTCTCCCATACATCTATATACGTTACGGTCAATTCTTCAACTGCAAATTTAAGTTGGTCGACGATTACTCGTTAAATTGTAAGCCCTACTTAGCTGTGATGGTTTTCCTTTTAATTTCGTTATATATACTACTGCCATAAATTTTTTCACATACCCAAAACCAACCATTAAGCTGGCAGGGGGGGGGGGATACTTGACTCTAACAAAAAATAGCAGTTTAAAGCTTAATATTACGCAAACAGATCTCAGAATTGAAAAATGTTTTTCACAGACCTACAATATTTTTGAACGGCCTATCCAACGATACCCCACACCATGTATTAGACGAGAAAAAAATATCATCCCCGTTTTACGTGCTAGGGTGTACCCTAAAAAAAAATGTTTTTCATTTTACGACTTTCTCGGCGTGATTAATATGTACACCCATGCCAAATTACAGCTTTCTAGGATTTAGCGTCTCTGAGCTTAGCCGGGGACAGACGGACGGACGGACGGACGGACGGACGGACGGACGGACAGACAGACAGACAGACAGACAGACAGATAGATAGACAGACAGACAGACAGACACACAGACGGACATGGCGAAACTATGAGGGTTCCTTGTTTACTACGGAACCCTAAAAATGAAGGAGTAAAATGGTTTCATCTCAACGATTTGGAAGTATCTACCGATAGAAAAATTATGGCTACACCAAATTATGTATCATATCATGTAGATTACTTACTAAAAAAAGAAAACCAGATGTAATTTCATGTGTCATGCAGTTACCTTCATATTCATCTCGATGTTCTTCTGTGTGTTGACATCCATGACATCGAGCATGCGACGCGATCCGACGCACATCCTCACATCGTTCACCGTGAAGTTGCTGGTCGGGACCCTGTAACAAACAAAACTGTTTTAGCACTTCAGTTTTTTTTATACGTAACATAAATTTTCTCTCGCTTTCTGTATGAGTGATTTTGTGAAAAAAGACAGAAGTGTGTAACAGGAAGTGACAGTTTGAGCATGGAATAAGTACTTTTTAATAGCATGTAATTAATAAGTACTATACAACATTAGTTTTTGTTTATACTAAACCCGAAAAGGGGTCATTGTACTCATCATTTTGAACAATTTTTTCTATGGGACCACCTTGAAATCGCGAAAAAAAAAATCAGTTGTTCCCTACATTTGTGTTCACTTAAATCGACAAAATTTATGTAACCGCTGGTTTTATTTAAGCCAACCCGCCTGCCAAGCGTGGCGATTATGACAAATCCCCCCTTTTTGGGGGAGGCCTATGTCCAGCAGTGGACATCTTTCGGCTGAAATGAATGATGATGATGATGACCCCTTTTCGGGTTTAGTATAAAAAACCGGCCAAGTGCATGTCGGACCACGCACAATGAAGGGTTCCGTAGTTGGGATGAATATATCCCAAAAACAAACTTAACATTGTAGTTGAAAAACATGCTCTCCCATACATCGATATACGTTACGGTCAATTCTCCAACTGCAAATTTAAGTTGGTCGACTATTACTCGTTAACTTGTGAAGCCTACTTAGCTGTGATAGTTTTCCTTTTAATTTCGTTATATATACTATTGCCGTGAATTTTTTCACATATCCAAAACCAACCATTTAGCTGGCAGAGGGGGGGACACTTCACTCTAACAAAAAATAGCACTTTAAAGCTTAATATTACGCAAACGGATCCCTTAATTGAAAAATGGTTTTGACAAACCCTCAATATTTTTGAACGGCCCATCCAACGATACCCCACACTATAGAATAAACGAGAAAAAAAATATCATCCCCATTTCACGTGTGAGGTAGGTACCCTAAAAAAAAATGTTTACCATAATTTTATTTTACAATTTTTTCGGCATGATTAATATGTATACCCATGCCATATTACAGCTTTCTAGGACTAAGCGTCTCTGAGCTAAGCTGGGGACAGACGAACGGACGGACAGACAGACAGACAGACGGACATGGCGAAACTATAAGGGTTCCTTATTTACTACGGAACCTTAACAAAAACGAATGTTGTATAGATTGTAAGTAGCCCTGGGGTCGAATTTCGACCAGTGGGCTACCACTAGTAATGAATAATATCATTCAAATAAATATTTCAGTAGTCAGCTTTTTCTAAATTTTGTAGTTAATTTATGTCGCTGCTCAGATGCCTATTACCAAGGTGAGATGCCAGATGTTACACATAATAAATAGGCGACTACTGTAAGGCTCGCTCGTTTTTAGGGTTCCGTACCCAAAGGGCAAAACGGGAACCTTATTACTAAGGCTCCGCCGCGCGCCCGCCGGCGCCGTCTGTCTGTCCGTCTGTCACCAGGCTGTATCTCAAGAACCGTGACAGTTAGACCGTTGAAATTTTCATAGATGTATTTCTGTTGCCGTTATAACAACAAATACTAAAAAACAGAATTTAATAAATATTTAAGGGGGCTTCCATAAAACAAACGTGATTTTTTTGCTCGTTTTTGTTCTATATTGATAACAGCAACAGGTAGACGCTTGAAATATTCACAGAATATTTAGTTGTATATTCTATTCAATTCAAATAAATAATAACATTAATTAATAATTTTTATAATTAATATAAAAAACACGAATTTTTGCCGCTTTTATAGATAATGGTACGGAACCCTTCATGCGCGAGTCCGACTCGCACTTGGCCGATTTTTATTTAGCTTATTGAGGTCCAGCGCACACACATTACACAGCCAGTGGATTTACGCGACCTTCACCAGGGTTCTATTTAATAAAACCGATAGGCGACAGGTGACAAACCTTCTTTAGGCCTTTGCGCGATTTTTGGTAGGGACAAAACTTATGGGTTGGCATCACCGCCATGCTAATGGTAACACTGTAAAAGTATAACTAGCTATAAAAAATAAAACTGGTCAAGAGCGAGTCGGGATCGCGCACCGAGGGTTCCGTACGTATATATGATGTTGACGATTTCTGAAAAACTGCTATTTTGCTTAGAGACATCGTTTTATTTTTCCTGTAATCTTTACATAAACTTCTATCACATAGAATAATTTCATTTTTATCTATGCAAACTTCGGAGATAAGGGGGGGGGGACGGTATTTTTTTTTTTCATTAAAAGTCGGAATCAAAAAAGTATGTTTGAGAATGTGCAAGCAGCGTTCTTTCATATGATACCCCACATGCCCTATTTTTAAGACCCCCTTTCAGTCCCTTTTGCAAGAAAGATATATATTTTTTTAATTAATTTCTTTCTTGTTTGCAAAATAGTTCGGCAAACGTCATCTAAAACTATTCTAAATTTCAAGTTGATAGCATTAGTAGTTCTTGAGATATCCAGGTGTGACAGACAGACAAACTTAGTCTCACCATAAGGATTCCTTATTACCATTTTGGTACGGAACCCTAAAAACAGCATAACATAGATAGGCATCGTTTTATGTTTTCACTTCTCTCGGCAGTCGCTATGTTTTTTCAGTTTTAGTGCTTTAACACTACACACAAACAAACACCTCATAACACACAACACACACACCAATATACAACACAACTAACATTACACTCACGAACACGGACGGACACACACACCACTTTCCCATTCACACCCCCACTGTTTTTCTCCACACCTGCATTCATCCTTTCATGCTCAAATAAATCTAAAATTAATTACTTACTCAGCTAACTCACATTTTTGTTTCATGGTAGAGTTAGCATCGACACTCGAAACCTAAGATCCATCATTTGCACTTCAGCTTGGTCGAATCACTGTCTCCTAAGATACAGGCCATCCCTAGTTTAGGAGACAGGATTTAAATTTTTGTTTTTAGAGACAATTATTTTATTTTATTTTTTTCCACTTGTGTCCATTGTTAGTTGTTTAAGTCTTAGCATGTAACTAGTATACAACCCGTGTCTAAGTATATTTTGAATCAATAAATAAACTTATTATTTATTTATTTTATTCGATGCCAAGAACTCAGCGTATTGGTCGAAATGTAATTCGTTCGTGTGCCCACAACCGCATCTGAGTCGCTATCCGTAGCTATCACGCATGCTACTCGGATGTGGGTTGTGGGCACAGGAACGAATTACTTTTCGACCCATACGCTGGGTTCTTGGCATCGAATGGGTAAATAGAGACTGTCGTTAAAACATGTCAATTTTGTTATTTTCAACCGACTTCAAAAAAAGAGGAGGATAAGCAGCCAGCGAGTTTTGTTTTTCATGTATATACAATACACCGATATCTCGGTGATTACCGGGCCGATTTACGTGCTCCAAAGGTATTTGGTAGAAGTCGCACGCACGGTTGTCCCATACCTATAAATGTTATTAACTTGAGCAGTTTTTGAGTAAGTTTCGGAAGCAGGTGGCAATTTGGCAATAAACAAAAAACAAACAGAACGAAAGCCAGCGAAACATAAGTAGTCCGTTATGGACCAAGCACCCTAATTGCGTAACACAGTTTGAATCGGAATCGGAATGATTTTGAAGTATATTGCTAATCCATTGTTTCATATTTTTGAAAACTTTGTGTGCTCAACAATGTAAATAACGCAATGAATGTTGTTGAACTGTCAAATTGAAGCCGATTCCTACTAATAATGTCTTACGCTCAGATTATAGAAAGCAGCAGATAGACCGCGCGGAACAATAAAGTGAGGCCCGTTTGTAGACATGTGTGCGTTACAGCCACGTGACAGCACTATAAGAACAGGTGCCTCTATGTGTGTACGGTTGCCAGGATAATGAAAAAATTAGCCATAATATTTCATTACATGAAAAAAAAAGTTTTTTGTTTCTTAAATCAGTTGTTTTTGTTTTCAGTATAAGTCAAATTAACAATACCCATTAAACGATACATTTGCGATATATTTTTATTTTGAGACACCAACATTTTATTGTTTTTGGTAGCTATATTTACTTTATGGTGACGTCATATAACCCATGATATAGCAAATCGACTGATGTAATAAGTATTATAAAATCCATTAACTAGTTACACTTACGAAGACACATACATACTTATATATTTATAAACATACCAACCAGAAAAGGCGATAAATAAAACATTATTATCAAAATAAATATTTTTGTGAATCGATACTCCTGTATCCTATACTTATTTCCTAACTTAGGGGTAAATGTTTCAATATAAACTAGCAACACCGAATGATTTTTGTTAAGGTTTTGTGTTTCAAGATGTCACTAACAATAAACACGTAAAATAAATCCAAATAGACAAATAATCAATATTTTACCTATGAAAGATACTCCATCTTATTTCTTTTGTTTTTGGGAACAGTTTTTACAATGTTTAAACATACAAGACGGCATTATTCTGAAATTATCTGTTAGAGTCCGTGACGTACTAACGATGCGACGCTTCGTGCTGTACTGAATCGAGATTGTATTCGCTTTTGAATTTGTATTTGCTTTGTTGGCCGCGCTCTCGGTGTTCCGCGCGGTCTATCTGCTTCTTTCTATAATCTGAGGTCTTACGCAATTAGCCCGCAGGCCCGGGTCGACGGCGCGTTGTGTTCCACGCGCGCCTCAAAGAGATGTCAGCACCAACGGACGGGGTCCGTTAGGACCAATGCCTGCCAGGGTTGCGAGTTTGTCCGAAGTGATATCGTGGCCCTGGCACACAGGCAACGGAACACGGGTGGGTTTTAGTCAAGTAAAAGTCTGACACGCTTTCCCGCTCTGCCCAGAGCGGGAGAAGTTATTTGGCAATTACCCGACCAAAAAAAATTATGCGAAACATAAGTACATTATTTTTCACTTTATGAGTCGCTTTTATGTTTGTTTTGTAAGAAAAGATTTGTAGATATTTTGTATGGCGCTGCCCACATCCAGTGGATTACCGCGACCTTTACCAGGTGGTCGGATTATCTATCCCCGTTTGAAGACATGCCCACGCTGCTCCAACAAGTATTCAATTCATCCACCTTTATTCATTTATTGCACAATGTAGGACTAAGGACTGTATTACAGAAATTTACGCAAGACTCATCTTTGGAAGTCGGTTAAAAAGGACGAGGTAGTTTATTCGTCAGAATCTTTTTTAATTTAGTACATAGCTTGATGGCGCGCGCTGTGCGCATTAATGACCGCTGTGACTTGCTGCTTGAGCAGTGGCTCATAATTTCATCATCATTTCATCCGAAAGACGTCCACTGCTGGACATAGGCCTCCCCCAAAGGGGGGTTTGCCGTAATCACCACGCTTGGCAGGCGGGTTGGCGATCGCAGTATGGTGTTAAATGCATAGAGAACGCTGCTGCCCATTCTCTAGTAAAATCAATAATAATCATAATTTGCTCAGCCCGCCCCTTTTGCCATTCAGCACAATATTATGTGGCAATATTGTTGTGGCTCTCTTCCTGTTAAACCGTTTATTTACCAACAGGAAAAGTCCTCAAGTATTACCTTACTCGAAATAATAGTATCAAGTTCTGGGAAGTACTTCTGAAGCTTCAGTGGAAACTTTGGAGAGTTTCGTAAGGCAGCTTTGCTGTAAAAAGCCAACTTGAACAAACTTGTTTATTGATCCGGCCTCGAAATTACAAAAGGCGAGATGTGACTAACATGACTACAAATTCTACAGATTGGCTCTATTGTTCTAATAATTAATTTTGTTTTTTGGTGTGCAAACTGTAAATACAAGCTGGTTATTAATAAATAAATATGTATATAAGTACATATACAGGGTGACAGGGAAATTCGACCTATTCCTTGAAAGGAGTTATACTAGAGGTCATTAGCAACAAATTAAGTACAGTTGACTAGGGGTCAAAACTGGATGGTTACCGAGCTGTGACGGTTCTTCGATTATTTTTACATTTTATGACTTGTTACCAAAAATAATTAATTATAAAAAAACTACTGAACCCTTAACATTTAATTGATAGTTTTCTGATAGCTGAAAAAGGAGCGAACATTAAAAAAAATAAAATTAATTAATGATTGCATTTTTCCCGAAAATTTAAGTAGATTATTGGAAAAAAGTTGTATGACTCGTTAACTGGACTTAATTTGTTGTAATGACCTCTAGTATCACCCCTTTCGAGGAATAGGTCGAATTTCCCTGTCACCCTGTATATGCTTCCTGCTTCGTTGGTCTAGTGGTCGCAAGCGTTACTGCTGAGCACGAGGTCCGGGGTTCGATTCCCAGGTCGGGCAAAGTGTTACTGGGTTTTTCCAGCAGGAATTTCTCAGTAGCAGCCCGGAGTCTGGATTTGTGCCCGGTTGATGGCAATAGGCTCGCCTTACTCTAACATGGGACTTAAATATAACTGGCGAAACGTGGGTGTACTATAGGTGCACCTCTGCCTATCCCTTCGGGGATCCCAGGCGTGATAATATGTGTATAATTATATATATTAACTTTATTTTTAAATATGGTGGTTGTTTTCCTGATTTACAAGGGGTTTGCCTAACCGTTTAATTCAACTTTTGCGTTTGGATGAATATCCGAATACTCGGTTTATCACCAACCCTCCACGACCCTAGTTCTTATCAACTGGAATCTAAGCTGGCTGGCATACCCTAGGTTACCGTTATTGCCACCTACCCAATTTAAGTTAGGCTATATTTTTATAAATATATTTATTGTTTGAGGCAGTTGGTGGTGACACGAGACTTCAAGACTAGACGGACAAGAACTTGTGTTTTAAGAACAAACCAATCAAAACTCGATTAAAAAAAATTCTCGAAAGCACTTTTTAAGCTTCAAACATTCAGTTTCGGACACTTATATAAGATTTTTTATCCTTATTGACGTCATAAAAGAAACCCTAAACAGTCATTATATTTAACTGAAACGTAAGTTACAGATTTAACAAGATATTATGTAAACATTCTAAGGCCCATTTATGTACAGACGACAGCAGGTCAAGCTACCCGAAACTGTCAAATTTTCCCAATCAACCTTGAACCTATGCTGTAGGGATAAACTCAAGAAAATCTATTAAAGAAATTTGACAGATTGTAGTAGCTTGATGTTCTGGCGTCTGTACAATATAATAATATATATTAAATAGAAAACTTAGAACTAAATTACTTTAGCAGTAAAAAAATATATGAGGAATTTAAAATTTGTATAGAAAACTTATTTTTCTCATATTTCTTGTTTAAATTAGTGTCCATTCAAAATATATATTTGGAATCCTAGATATTCTGTATTCCAATCGGAATAAAGACACACTACCTTAAGAATATGTTTGATTTACAAATTATTTTGGTATTACGTTTGTATGAACTACGCATCCATCGCCGGCCGCCGGTAAATAAAAGTAAATAAAATGCCGGCCTCTTAAGAAGAGGCCGGCATTTTATTTACTTTTATTTACCTAAGTTTTAATTCGTTTTTTACTGTATACTTTCTCATTGTTATTTTTTTACATTATTTATGCACTTTCTAGCCTAAAGCACAGGTTCAACCTTGTTCAGGCAACTGTGCTCTATTTTAATTTATCAGTTATGTATTGTAAATGTTCCCCTTTCATAAATGATTATTTAATTTTTCAGTCATGTATTGTAAATGTGCCCCTTTTATAAATGATTATTTCATTGTTGAGTTATGTATTGTAAATGTTCCCCGTTTTATAAATAAACGATTATTACTCGTATCAATTATTACATTTTATGTCTCTACGTTCTATCAGTAGGTATCTGCTGTATCTGAGCCCATAGCGTTGCATCTATGTATTGTATAATAACAGCAGTGCAGGTTATAAAGTCTAACCGAGAAGGCTATCAAAATACTCCCGTCTATTGACTCCTTTTGACATTGATCCCTTTCGACCTGAAACATATTTTAGTTCGGTTTAGGGTTACCATTTTCGTCCGGACTTTTGAGTGCTTCGTTGGACTAGTGGTTGGAAGCGATGAGGTCCTGGGTTCGATACCCAGGTCGGGAGAAGTGTTATTGGGTTTTTCCATCATTATTTCTCCGTAGCAGCCTGGAGTCTGAATTTGTGCCGGGTTGTTGGCAATAGGCTCGCCCCTTATTTAATGGGACTTAAACATAGCTAGCGAAATATGAGTGTACTTGAGGTAAACCTATGCCTAACCCGTCGGTGATTTCATGAGTGATTATGCGCGGCTTTATGCTTTATTTAGTTTAATAGTAGCTGAAAACAAGATTAAAAAGTAAAATGTCTGGAGTATAAGTCAGGACTTTTTAAATTTCGAAATGGTAACCCTAGTTCGGTCTCCAGAGCCAACGCACCTTTTCCCAGTATCGCGTTTCATCTGAACCGAAAGGAAAGCTTTTGCGTAAGCAATTCTTGGAAGATATCATGCAAATTGTAAGCATATCTCGTTTGTATTCAGGTTTCTTGGTGTTTTCATGTTTGAACAGATGATTGGATTTATGTGAATATGGTTAAAGGAGTTAAATGTATTCTATTACCAAGCATACTTTTGATTCTACTATATCATAGAATCAGAAATTCTCATAAACATAACAGACCGAGATGTCGAGCCTGAAAAGGAAGAACATCGTAAGCGACATAATGGAGGTATTTCACTTTTTCAATAAATAATTAAATAAAATCAATAAAGTAATCAATAAAAAACCTCTCCTGTAAATTTTAATTTATGTCGCTTACGATGTTCTTCCTTTTCAGGCTCGATTCTGTTGATGGGAAGTCCATTGCGCCTTTTTATGCCACCATAAATAGGTACAATGGTTAGGAGCTGTCTTTACATTGACATTCAAAAAGAGCAGATTCTCTCTCAGCCCCATTCGAATAAATGAATTTAACCAGTTTCACTACGAGCCAGAACATTAAGTTTCACTTGGACCAAGCCGCGGACCTCAGGGATAACAAGGCTTTATCGCCAGTTGTTCGCTCTCTCAGCGGATGAAGTTTGAAGGTGTCAATAGCATGGATTGTAAGGTTGTCCGGTCCCGTTTGAACTTCCCCGTTGTGCATATTGTGGTTAAGTTACAACACTAGTAGTTGTATGAAGCATACATAATAATTCACTCATTCCGTTCAAGTGAACGAACATATGTCAAAAGTCAGTCTTCATTCACAATCTGCCAGTGTAACACCTATAACTATTTCTATTAATGTACCTTGTGCATATTTCTATTTAAATGCAGTCCACATAATTTTTTTTATTTATGTGGTTTTATTACCAGTGTCCGCCACAGTAGTTGAGACGAAAACAAATCTTCGTACGATTATTTGCTTTTGGTATTGCCATAAAAACAGTACGAATTTACACAATATCAAACACAACACAATCAAACAACGAAAAATCAACGTTCAAATTGGGTTTTAGGAATCCGTAGCCAATTGGCAAAAACTAATTTCGTCATTTCCGTCTGTCGGGATCTGGCACAGCCATTTTACTCGGAGACTATTAGGGCTATATCGATGATAATGGGAAAGGTTAGGTATTGTGTGGACAGTGTTGGCCAAAATTCAAAACTAAAACTAACGAAATTAGTTTAACTAACGATTGACGATTGAATTAGTTTTATTCGCGTAAAAAATTTAAATCATGATTGAAATACGAATTGTCAAGGAAAATGCAAAAAGAAAAGATTATTTAATTAAACAAATGGTTTATTATTTTATTAGTCATACATATTGTGCAAATAACAAGTCTTATTATGTTTATAAGTAGGTAAATAGGTATGTGGTCTCTCTCCCTCTCTGTTGGTGCAACCACCATTTTTATATGCTTTTACTTTATTTTGTTATTCCTTTACTGGTACTACATATAACCTAACAGATGGTTTCCTGTGTACATTACGATTGGTTTTCTACGTCATGTTTCCGATTCACTATATTTAAATTGTTTTTCATGGCGACTCTTTTCTCAAACATCTCATCGGCTAGTTTGTGTGGCATACATTCGTTCTGGTCCCGATAACCTGGTCATGATGATAGGTGTATTGTACTTCACACAACACACACAGTTTCACAGTCTACAAAAGAGGGTATCGATTCAATCGTTCTATTTCACGGCTTTCTTCAGACAATATTTTTTTTAACCTGCAAGTCTGCTCTCTTTCTAGGAGAGATCGATTCAGATTTAATTCCAGAACCTATCTGAACTAAAGTTAAAAAAGTCGTCTTGTCTAGACTTAAGTGTAATTCTGATTATGCTGTTTCCGTATCTAATGAATTTTATCATATATCGTTATTTTAAGGGTTCCGAACCAAAATGGTAAAAAGGAACCCTTATGGTGAGACTAAGTCTGTCTGTCTGTCTGTCACACCTGGATATCTCAAGAACTACTAATGCTATCAACTTGAAATTTAGAATAGTTTTAGATGACGTTTGTCCAACTATTTTGCAAGCACGAAAGAAATTTAAAAAAATATATCTTTTTTGAAAAAGGCATCGCAAGGGGGTCTTAAAAATTTGAAGTGGGGCTACTAGAGCATGTGGGGTATCATATGAAAGAACGCTATTTGCTCATTCTCAAACATTTTATTTTATGTTTTTAGGCAGCATGGCTTCCGACTTTTGATGAAAAATGTAAAAAAAAATACCGTTCCCCCCCTTATCTCCGAAGTTTGCAGATATAAAAATCTGAAAATATTCTATATGATAGAAGCTTATGTGAAGATTACAGGAAAAATAAAACGATGTCTCTAATTAGCACAGTTTTTCAGAAATCATCAACAAAGCTTATGTGAAGGTTACAGGAAAAATAAAACGATGTCTCTAATTAGCAACAGTTTTTCAGAAATCATCAACATCATATATTCGTACGGAACCCTCGGTGCGCGAGTCCGACTCGCTCTTGACCGGGTTTTGAATATTGGGTGTGTCAAAGCTGCAACAACAGCTTTCTTTGCATTAGTGCTTGAAACATTGTAGAACGAACTCCGAAAATCTTTCTTCAAGTTTTTTCAGAGATGTATTGGGTCTGCAATACTGGAGCTCTTGTCTAAATACTTTTTCTAACTTTTTTCGCAGAGCTAATAGGCACGGTAATACGATGCCATAGAAAGTATAATCTCCTTGAAGATATCTAGAGCATCGGCTATGGGAGTTGCACATTGTAGCTGTATTCTTCGATTCTATTAAAAGTCCTTTGAAGACAATTGAATATGAGTACATCATATTCAATTGTCTTCAAAGGACTTTTAATTTGCAGCTTTTGGCCTAGTTGCTTTGATCTGTTTTTTTATACTCAGTATTTGCTCACACTTCACAGTCACACATAGTCCTGTTTGTTTCATGATTTTTCGGGTAACTTTTTGAAGAATATTCCATTTAGTAAACATTCTGATAGTATATCATCTTAATTTTTGTTTGTAAAATTACAATATTTCGATGTAAGTCGACAAATCAACATTATTATCATCACGCAGAACACTTAATATTTCATCTGCGTTCATTTTTAACTGATAAGTACAAAAGTTTATCTTGTCACTTACCAGTACTCACAGAATGAAACTAATATAAATGTGTGTTACCGATGATGGTTAGTATAAAACTGACTGACTGGGCTAAAGGCACCAGACCGCATGAGTGAGCGAGAGATAGATAACGAATACAATATCCATACGGTAAACATAAAAGAAATAAGTACATATTTCCGAGAATACTGTCCCATTATGTATTAATGTATCCCCGCCATGTGTTCACAAGCACTATCAAGTTGAACCTACTATTTAACTATTAAGTTCATAGCTTATTATTTAAAGATTACCCTATTTATTTATCCCCAATTCTATAATTCGATATTTAAAAAGTAAAATTCGTTTTAGTTACTAACTATAACTAAAATCGATGACCAAATATTTAGTTAAAATAAAACTAAAATGTTCAATCGTGGTTGTAAAATTAGTATAAGTACTTCAAGTACTTAACTAATTTATTCACAAAAATTTTAGTTTCGACTAATGAATTGATTGAAAATTTTAGTGATTGAGCCCAACACTGATCGTACATTATTTGCAAATTGGATAAAAAGTGTATTTTGTCATAAGTGCATAACTTCATAAGCAATGGTGTAGTAAAACTACGAACATACTAATTAGGGGTGGCACTCCCCATATATGAAATCAAGGTATAAAAAAACAACGCACATAGGCGTGTTGGGTATTGTTTGTTTATTTTGCCATCGACAATGAGAACAGTGTATTGTACATTATTCAAACCGATAGTTTTATAATGATAAAAACGATTTAACTTTTAATAATGACACTTACTCAAGCTAGCCTAGATCTATTTAATAATAATCTTCGTTAGCAACGATTCAAGCAGTTTTACACAAAGGAAGAACTTCAATAAGTATGGCATCATTCACACAATTTCCCTGAAATCGTTTCCCTCTTGTTAACATGTTGACGGGAATTTTTTCCATCTTACATTGCACTCGGGATTTTCCAATAATTCAAATGTCATCGGTACTATCTGGATGCTAGGTGGAATCCAAATGCATTGAAAATAATATCCTTTTGTGAAGATATTTGTTTCTAAACATTACAGATATTTTGTTTCACCTAGTTAACGCTCCTCTGTGGGCTAACAACGGTCGGTTGATTCTAAATACTTACGTAAGTTCGAAATATTCTTACGAATCCGGTGTTTCCATATTTTTAATATATAAAACTTATAATATAACCTCTATGTTCGTGGTTTTTTTTTTTTACCAAAAACCGGCCAAGTCCGTGTCGGACCACGCACAATGAAGGGTTCTGTAGTTGGGATGAATTTATCCCAAAAGCAAACTTAACATTGTAGTTGAAAAACATGCTCTCCCATACATCGATATACGTTACCATCAATTCTCCAACTGCAAATTTAAGTTGGTCGACTATTACTCGGTAACTTGTAAAGCCTACTGCTGTGACAGTTTTTTTTTTTAATTTCGTTATATACATATACTACTGCCATGATTTTTTTCTCTATCTAAAACCAACCATTTAGCTGGAAGGGGGGACACACTTTAAAATAGCACCTTAAAGCTTAATATTACGCGAACGGATCCCTAAATTGAAAAATGGTTTTCACAGACCCTCAATATTTTTTATAAAAATATCATCCCCATTTTACGTAAGAGGCCTCCCTCTTACCCTAAAACAAAATGTTTTACATAGTTTTATTTTACGACTTTCTCAGCGTGATTAATATGTATGTACCCAATTACCCATGCCAAATTACAGCTTTCTAGTACTAAGCGTCTCTGTGGTAAACCGGGGACAGACGGACATGGTGAAACTATAAGGGTTCCTTGTTGACTACGGAACCCTAAAAATTACGTCGTTCGTCTAGTGCTCGCAAGCACTACTGCTGAGCATGACGTCCTGGGTTCGATTCCCAGTTCGGGCAAAATGTTTTTGGCTTTTTTCAGAAGCAGTCCGGAGTCTGGATTTGTGCCCAGTTGATGGCAATAGGCTAACCCCCTATTACAAAGTACTTAATCATAACTGGCGAAATGTGGATGTACTCGTAAGTACAATAGGTACACCTCTGCCTAACCCTTCGGTTATTGTAGGCGTGAATATGTTATGTTACATCAAAAACTTCAAGGTTAAAACCTGCGGCGGCGGCGTCCCCACGACTACGTGGAATATTCAGGGAAGTATTTTCATGCTAGAATATTTTCTTTTCATAAATAAAACTCAGAATTCAACTTAAACCGATCCTTACACGAAATAGTGCTTCAGAAAAGCAATAAAGATTACTTTACAGATAGCAACATGGAACATGTAAGTAAAATTATATTTTTGCTTGCGTAAACTTATCTTTGAGCTATTTTATGCATAAAACATTATTGTAATATCAAGCCCTATCGCTTACAATAAAAAAAACGCACTGCATTTTATACTAACAAACAACTGAGAAATGAACCTCATTTGAGGTTACTTAGTGATGACAATATTGAAAATGTTTTGTTTATCGAGCCTGGTAAGGATAATCGTAAGCGACATAAATTAAAATTTGTTAGAGAGGTATTTTATTCATTTTATTTTATAATTTTTTGTAAAAGTGAAATACCTACATTAAGTCGCTTACGATGTTCTTCCATATCAGGCTCGTTATATTGAGCTTTTTATAGAGTAAGAAATGAATACATTATTAACTACGCGACTAAAGTATAAATAAGATTAATTAAAATTGAACTTTTAAAAGGACTATCATGTGAAATCGTTACACTACGCTACTTAGCATTCAAATCGCGTTTAACGGCGATAAAGCCAGCCAGTATCGTTAACAAGGCCCGAACTTTACACTTTTTTGTCTTATTTACAGTTTTACGCTAGTGTACCTCCCTAGGGTGAGGGAGGACAGAACGCTGGTCCCTGTTAAGAACGTCGGAACTACATTTAGGCGCATTTTCACTTTTTAACATTATTAGGTTCTAAATTCAAATTCAAAAAATTATTGCTCGACTCAGTACGTAATAATACATTTCCAGATGTCAAGTGAATGCGCTGTCCACTATGTTGTACTAATTCGGAATGCAAAATTCATCATTAAAATTATACAATTTCAATTTCATAAATTACAAAACAAAGTCAACACATAATTAAGAACAAACAAATAAAAAATAAACTCAATAATAATAAAATAAATCGGACTCAAATATTCATCATAATTATATTTATTTATAATATACACACAAATTTCCATCTGACAGGTATTCATAAGTGTTTTTATAAATACAAAGATCTTTGATAACCAATAAATAAAAAACGATTTTAACTCAAATGTCCGCAACAAAACAAACTTTAAACCGCTTGCGCTCTCTTGAAGTTGTATATTTGCAGATTCGACGTTCTTCCTAGAGACCAGCGAGAAATTCTGTTTGTATTTAGAACTGCGGGGTAATTGCGTAACATAATATCAGTAGCAATGGCATTTTGGCAGTTCCACAACATTCATTGCGTTATTTACGTTGATGAGAAGACAAATTTTTCGAACTTATGAAGCAATGGATTAGCAATATACTTCAATATCATTCAGATTATGATTGATAGTGTAGAACTTACGCAATTAGGGTTCTGGCAATACTTGGATAGCACGATAGGGATGCTAAATAATTAGTTAGTTCCAGAGTAATGATATAAAGCTCAAGACTGCGTGGTATGTTCTAGCATTCTGCCTACGCACACTGCGACTTGTTCCTCGCGGGGAAGGCTTGCTACATATGGAAACTTATCAAAATGTATCAGCACAACTTCTAACACTCCATTGATATTTTTTTCCTCCAATCATTCATTAATTTTCTTCCAACCAGCACCCCTAATTGCGTAACACAGTTTGAATCGGAATCAGAATGATTTTGAAGTATATTGCTAATCCATTGCTTCTTAGAAACATTTGTCTGCTCAACAACGTAAATAACGCAATGAATGTTGTTGAACTGTCAAATTGAAACCGATTCCTACTGAGTGTGTTACGCAATTAGCCCGCTGGGGTCGGCAACCTTTCGAGACGAAGGAGCCAAAAGCTACAATTTACAAAATGTCCCAGTTTTTAAAGAGCCACTAATAATTTTGTTTTAAAAGTATAACTTTTTGAGACGGAGGAGCCAAAATTTACAATTTACAAAATGTCCCAGTTTTTAAAGAGCCACTTAGATTTTGTTTCAATACTATTTGCTTTTAAGTATAGTTTTGATGTGAAATAAACGAATTTAAATACGAAATAATATTTATTCACATAAAAACATACAAATGTTTTTAACAAAAAGCATATTAAAGCATTTTAGCTAGCTGCTAGAATAATATAATAATTAATTCAATAATATAACTACAGTTATTGAATAATAATAAATTTTTGCGGATGAAATTGGAGAGCCACAACTTTACATCGAAAGAGCCGGATGCGGCTCGCGAGCCGCAGGTTTTGCCGACGCCTGCCGTAGACCAAAAGGTCCAACCCGCGGTGGCTTCCTTGGCGGCCCGACAGGTATTGCCTGTTTTGCTTAGCAAAATTAAAGTTATTTATTACTCTATTCTCTCTATGTCTATCTATTTATGTTTAGAAATTAAAACAAAATAGACATGTACTTACAATAACGCGCGAAAACAGTTTGAGAATTGCAACAACCACTATTGGGGCAGATACCTATTGATAAATTAGTTATGAGTAAATAATGTCAAACATCTCATTGATTAAATTTTATTAGAATCATTTCCAGTTTCTTGAAAAATGGTTTAATAAATAACTGCAATGATAGTTGTTTTTCAATTACCTACTTATAAGTTTAAAATGGAACGCCGCGCCGCGCCGAATCAAAATCAAATCAGTTTCTTGGCCCTTGACTTCACAAAGGTTTAAGACCCCTGCCCTAGACTTACTGACTGTAGCTTGGTAAAGATATTACAATTAGTCTTCTTTTTGTTGGACAAAGTTCCTACAGCAAAACTTTTGAATTCTGACTCATTCAGGTAATCAGTTAGCCTGTATGAGTCATACATAAGCTCCCAAACTCGAACGAATACAATTTGTATTATATGAAAACGTATAAATAAATAAACAAGCTACACACAAGAAAGTCACATTACAGAAAATACTCGGTCCAGTTGACACAATTCGTCCTGAAACGACCTAAAATAAGCTTATCAGAAGGCGTGCTCAGTCAAGAAAAAACAGTATAAACAATAACAACATTACTTACGAGTTATTTTTATTCAGCTTCAGCGATTTCGACAGGGCGGCCTACCGCAAAAGTGATAGCAATCTATTACTCTGATCGTACACGTAATGTGAATATTATTATAGGCACCGGCGATTCGTAATCGATTTATTTCTCTCACAATCTACATTATTACAATCGACCACACTCTCCAATAGTGTTTAATTAATAATACAGTAGAACGCCAATTGATATTTTATTTAAATGTATTCATTTGATTCATCAGAAATATAACGGTTATACCTACTTAGGTATAATGGAGATATTTTTATAGGAATTTTAAAATATTGAGTTTTCTATGCGCTAGTTGCACATAAGTCCATTAAATTGAATTCCCGATTAAAAGTGCATTACTTTTAATCGAGTATTGAATTTAATGGGGTCACTTTCTGATACGTTCCGTTTAGCTCAACACTGAACACAACAGGCAGCGGGTGCGGGTCGGGCGCGGGACGGGACGGCAGTACCGGCGGCGGCGGCGCGGCGGGCTGAATTCTTTGTATTTATATGAATGACACCACACGAAACGCGTACGCGGGTCGGGCGCGCAGCGGGTCGACGTGCAACGACCCGCACCCGCTGCCTGTGTGTGACGAGCTTTAGAGAGAGACAGAATTCGTCTCTCTCTAACGGTACGTATCAGAAAGTGACAGAATTACTTTTAATCGGGAATTAAACATAATTGACTTACGTGCAACTAGTTGTATGTATGATTTGTACTCTACTATTACCATTTTTAGGGTTCCGTATATCCGAATGAAAAAACGGAACCCTTAACACTCGTGTGTCTGTCTCTCTGTCACACTCACAGTCAATTTGCTCCGAATCTAATGTACAGAGTTGAAATTTGGGCAAATAAATGAATTTTGAATAAGGGAGTCACTTTTGCGTGACAAATAGGAAAATTAAAAAACAAAGTTTTGCACACTGTACCTACTATTTGACACACCAAATGAAAGGGCTTACTGTAAGTGAGGGTCTCAAGCATATCTCTTTATAATTGTAAATTAAAAAGTTTTAAAGTTGTATACGAAAATTGATGAATATTGACCATTGCCTACGCCACATTTTGAAAAAAAAATACAGAAATTTGTTCTATAAAAATAGATTACAGGAAAACCTATAAGAACTCTATGGTCTTAAAATAACAGTCATGGTAAATCTCCCAATATTGTGCGTACAAACTTACATTCGCAGTTGGAATGTATGGGAGAACATGTTTTTCAACTACAAGGTTAAGTGTGTTCTTCGGATAAATTCATCTCAACTTCGCAGTTGGAATGTATGGGAGAACATGTTTTTCAACTACAAGGTTAAGTGTGTTCTTCGGATAAATTCATCTCAACTATGGAACCCTTCATTGTGCGTGGTCCGACATGCACTTGGTCGGTGTTTTAGATGTGCAACATCTTTCCTCTCGCTTTCTGAGGAAGTGATTTCGTGAAAAGGAACGGAAGTGTGTAACAGGAAGTGAGCTTGAGCATGGAATAAGTAAGTACTTTTTGCCTGTGTCACCCTATGTAAAATTTAAACATTTTTATCTGTAACTTTTATGTTGTACATAATAAAGAGTATTCTATTATATTATTTTTAATAGCATGGAATTGAGTAAGTAGGTACTTTATAATAGCATGTAATTATTAGTTTAATCATGGAATTAGTAAGTACTATATAATTGTATTGTAAGTAGAGGGGGTCGAACTTCGAACAGTGGGCGACCACTAGTAATGAATAGTTAAGGCTTCTACATACCAGCGCGACTTGTCACCCGACGCGACACGGCACAAAGGCCCCGCGTGTCGCGGGACGAGCGGTGCCTTTGTGTCGTGTCGCGTCGCGCGACAAGTCGCCCCGGTATGTAGAAGCCTTTATTCGAATAAATATTTCAGTATTTAACTTTTTTGAATTATGAGGTTAATTTCTGTTGCTGCTCAGTTGCTTATTACCAAGGTGAGAAGTCAGATATTACACATTTATGTAAGTGAGTACTATAAGGCGCACTCGTTTTTTTCGATTATATGTGAGCGAGATAAATTAAAATGGCTAATTTAACTAAAAACAAGTGTTAAATGGTTACGACATTCCTGGAATAGATTAGGCTCTACCAAAAAAGGTCAGAACGAATCCACTTTTTACCACGTCAACGTAATAAAAACGGAAGAGATAAGAGATCCCACTCTGGCGATATATTTTGTAAGTCTTTTGAAGACACCGCAGGATACCGACTTGGCACTTAGTCCGGTATTAAGGCTTCTACATACCGGGGCGACTTGTAGGCACCGCTCGTCCCGCGACACGCGGGGCCTTTGAGCCATGTCGCGTCGCGCGACAAGTCGCGCTGGTATGTAGAAGCCTTGACACAATGACAATAAAGTTAAGGGTTCTACATACTGGCGGTACACCACCGGTAGAACAATTTCCTTGAATTTTCCATAGAAATTGTTCTACCGGTGTCGCGTCGCGCGACAACGCCAGTATGTAGAAGCCTTTATTCGTCAAAATACTTTGTCAAAGAACTTTCAAGGGTACGGCCGAGACTTTTTTTAAACATGTTTTAAACCCTGATTTACGACGAAGTTCATTTATAAGCCAGATTGGTGCAGATGCACTTAACGTTGAAGAAAAAGTTGCATTCGAAGTTTTTGACTCGCATCAACTGACTAAAGCACAAATTATTGAATAGTATAGTCTGTTCTAAAAGTACCTATCTCATGAAATTGTAAACAATGGATCATTAAACGTACCTGTGGACGTAGTCTGTAGATGGCAATTAGCAGGCAATTGGCAGGTATGTAAAGCATTTTTAGGTATGCTTTTTATATTTTAATTTTAATGATAAGAGTATTTAAAACACATAATTTCATCTTTTTGTTTTTACAAGCTGTAGTTATTTTTATATATTTTTTTAAAGTATTGTTCGTACTGACGTCTCTAGTAGCTGAATAGCTTAGGATCTTTGCCAGGTTTAACACTTATTTAAAACCAAAATTCAGTAAAGTCAAACTGTCAAATTTGACAATTAATTTGTTTACATTTCATACTTTAGCGAGTTCCGTGCTTACTTTAGTTTAAAGTTATGGCTTATTAATTAAATGAATAGATTTGTAGCGGCATCAACATCGCCACATACGAACTACGCGTCACACTGACGTCACGCAAAATCCTGCATCGCGCAATTAGAGTTTACCGCGCGACTAGCATATATATACAACGTCCCGACATCAACCGTCGGGCAGTTGCCCACCAGACACGACACCCGTCTGGTCGGAGGATCCTCCCTTTTCTATGGAGGATGAGTGAACTTTACACCCTGTTCCTCATACTGGTGACCCCGAGTATGAACGTCAGCGCAGCCTTCGTGCAACTACTTCAGCGTGACGTCATCATCACTTCCTCAAGCTTTCGAGCGGCGAGTCACACAGCCAGCCAGCACCCACGGCTTCAACGGGTATCCTGACCACCAGCATGCAGCGGACGCGCATTCGTGGTCATCACCCACAGCCTCATCAGCAACCTTGGCACAGCACACTGCACTTTCGGCCGGTCCACAAGCAGAGAACATGCCTCTCCTGGTCGACGCCAGCAGCCAGCCACAACCCGGTGCTGTACTACATCCGACGCACTGGAGCATAACGCAGCGCCACCCCGACTCACTGGGGAATCACCGCAGACAGTTCCGACTCACCGTGAACTATGCGGCACCAGGTTCCGACTCACTGGAACCCTCAACTGGCACGTATCGCAAGATACACGACTCAGCCCACTATCGACCTCCGTTCTCCGAAGGGGACTGATGTAGCGGCATCAACATCGCCACATACGAACTACGCGTCACACTGACGTCACGCAAAATCCTGCATCGCGCAATTAGAGTTTACCGCGCGACTAGCATATATACAACGTCCCGACATCAACCGTCGGGCAGTTGCCCACCAGACACGACACCCGTCTGGTCGGAGGATCCTCCCTTTTCTATGGTGGATGAGTGAACTTTACACCCTGTTCCTCATACCCACCAAAGATTCAAAGACTACTTCTGCTAAGTGCTTCATACCGTCAAGTATAAACACCACAACAAATAGCCGACACAAATTGATTGTTAGTAAAAAAAAAACTTAAAAAGGAAATGCGAGGAAGTAAATGTTAAGTACAAGTCTGGGCGGCGCACAGTGATCAATTATTAAAAGTTAGCGTCCCATAATTATTTTTGGTCAATATGTCGGTAGTTCGAAAAATAAAGTTATTAAGACTTGAAGGTAAGTTGTTTACATTATACTAAAACATCCACATTATGCAGTCAGTAGTTTAATGAATATGCCATTTCAAAGTTATCTCGAAAGCAAAATTATTACAACAAGACTGATTTATCGTTGTTTTGAGCTCCTATTCAAGTTTAGTTGGTAATGTTATTAGTGTAAACTATTAATTGAAAAAATGGTGCACATTAAGGAAGGTCTGTACTTTTTATTGGTATATAAACAAAAAATAAAATAGATCGATTTATATTATTAAAAATATATAAATGTTAACCTACTGATATTTACTAACTTTTCTAAGTTTGAAATGCGTTACGTTTAAAAGTACAAATTAGTACACTATCATTTAGATTACATTGTATAGCAGGGATTATTAGCTATATAAAAATATGCATTTCTTTACCGGTGATTGCCGGTTTCTTAAATAAAAAAGGGTTTTTATAAGTAACGTGCCTCAATAAAAAGTATTTATTTATTCAATATTTTGTTATTATATCGACCAGTGAAGCCGCTATCAAAGGACAATAAAGATAAACTATTTAGTTATGTTTTGGAGACATTAGAAGTATCGGAACAAGCACGGACAATCTTCAAAATGTTATTAAAACCTTTACTATAGCAACTTCAAGATTTTGGAAAAATATTCGCTTAATATTATTAGATTCCGGAATCAAAATGAAAAATGGCTTGAACAAGTAGTAATTACCTCTGGCGGGCAAGACCTTGCACCCTCTACGTCTACGTCTAGAAAAGCAGGACGTCCAAAAAATAGCTTTTGTGACCTAACCGCTAAAACTAAACATAGGTTAAATAAAGAGGTGAAATCATAAAGCAAAGAAGAACTGTCTTGTTGCTTCGATGAAGTTACACTCGGAACGGAACAAAATCGCAAAGGGGAAAAAAGAAATACTAAAAAAATGCAAAGGAAAGTCGCTACAAAGATGTTAGATATTACAGAGAGCATAAACACCAGGAAGATGATCAGGAATCAAACTAATGAAGACCTAATGAAAATTTTGCTCATATCTTCAGATCCTGTAATATCTAACATCAGAATATTACCTGTTTAATAAAAACATATAATGCCAATTGAGGTAATTAATCTTATACAAGAACCAGAAGTTGTGTTAGTTGAGGAGTGATGTAACAAAGTACATAAAATATTAATTACCAAGTTAAATTATAAGAAAATAAAATATCGATACTATTTAATGTTATAAATATACCTTTAACTCACGATTTCAGTACTTAATAATTTCGTCCCCCTAACTTTTGGAAATTGATCACAGTGCGGCGTCTGTTTTATTGTGAAGATCATTTGAACGTAAGTTAAGTTTGCCTGAGGCGATACATCGATGTGATTCGACTGGTGAAAAACTACACTATTTATTATCTGAATAGTATAATAAAAAGTGCTTCATGTAAATTTGACGTTGACATGACTCTTGACACATAAGGAACAACTTAATTACAAGAGGCACTGAAAATTTCCACTTCAGGCTGCTTTGTGACGTCATTTAGAGGTTAAATAAAAGTCAAGTGATTTTAAGCATTTTTGTGAAAAATATATACAATCTTATAATTTTAAGACCTATTAATAGAAAAATAAGTCTTATAAGTTTAAAATCTCGAAATGGTTTTGGAATCGGCAAAGGTTAATTTTTACTTTACATACCCAATTGTTTGTGCCACATATAAATTGAGTGTTTTGACTATTAGGTAGCTCGAAAATTTAAATCATTAAGGCGCTGACAAGAGGCAAATGATCTAAGTAATGTCTTACACAAAAAAAAAATGCCTAATCTTTATACATAGTTTGTGGTAGCGGAAAAATTATATATGTTATTCTTGAACATAATAAAACACGTTTAGAAAAAAAATAACGATACAAATTAACGGTAAACTAATCTTTTACTTTGAGTTCCAATCCAAAATATCTACAGTAAATAATTATTAACGTACGGGTGGTATTTAATTAATAACAAGAACGTCTTAATTGAATGCAAAACTTGGTTGTTTTTTATTTTCGATTCCTCAACAAATTTTTGAGTAAATAGATAGACAATTCCTTAAAATTTTGCAATAAATTACAAGTGTTGTGTCGTAGGCATAGCGCTCCTTTCTTTTGTATGCATTCTGACAGTGACCGCGCTTTAGCTGTTGTCAGCGTCTTAAAGATGTTTTTCACTTGACAATTTATTGAGGTTAATTTAATGTTACAACCTCAAATTTCGTCTATCAACGTATTTATTCCCTATATCGGTGAGTGATTGCGTAGTTATGTAAAAACTTTCATCTACATTAAGGCTTGTAGAAAAATATTTTTTATCGATATATCGATATTTATTGGCGATATCAGTTTATTTATTTAATTACGGCACTCCAACGACTTATTCACTAATACATTTTTTGGGGTAAGTACTGTAACAATTAATATCTATTATTTCGATAAATCGATATAAAATATCAAAGATCGAAAATGCATCAAGAACGATATATTTAAAATAGTAACACCGTTGTCGCCGCTAACTAAAACCGCTGGAATTCAGTGCCGTAAAAAAGTAGTTATTTTTATCAATGTTTTATTATTTTATGAGCTTTAAACATCAGAAATGTTGTTCCTTGTTTGGTAGGTATTTATATGAATAAAACACAAACACAATAGAATTTCATAAAGTACACACGGCTACACATCAAGCTATACAATGCCAGTATACGCTGACCTCTCATTGTACGGACATCCTATACAATGCGACATCAGCTTATACTGGAAATGTATAGCTTGATGTATACCTGTATAAACAAACATTCTTTAGAAAATTTCACAGATATATCGATGTTTTTTTTCGTTTTAAGGAAATCGATATCAATACTGCCTCATTGTCATTGGTCTAGTGGTCGCAAGCGCTACTGCTGAGCATGAGGTCCTGGGTTCGATTCCCAGGTCGGGCAGTGTTATTGGGATTTTCCATTAGGAATTTTTCAGTAGCAGTCCGGAGTCTGGATTTGTGCCCGGCTGATGGCAATAGGCTCGCCCCCTATTACATGGGACTTAACATAACTGGCGAAACGTGGGTATACTATAGGTACACCTCAGCCTAACCCTTCAGGGATTACAGGCGTGATGCTACGATATCAATACTTTTTTTTTTAAATATCGATACTTTTTGGCACTTTTTGCATCTCTAATCTACATTCGGAACAGACACGGGCAGTAGTCGACGTGCCTAGTTAAAATCTACTCAGGCGGCTCACACAACACAATATTAAAAGATACCTACCTAGTAGGCAAGATAATTTTCAATAGCCCCAATTAGGTGATTGAGGACGAAAACTATCGTAAGATAATAGGTGCCGAGATACCTATACCCAATGATTATACCACTTGGTGCACCGTTTACTTTACGATAAACTATTAAAACCTGTTGAGACAAAATGTTTGAGCTTTATTTTTGGCGTGTTTTACGTTAATTTGTTGACTTCAATTTCATCTTTGGATATGGGTAGGATGTGGCTTGAAAAGAAAGGGTCAACTTCAAAAGTAAGGTTATTTGTTAAGACCCAGATATATGCCAGTGACCTTGACTAGTTAGCTTGCGTGTTCTGTACTGAGCTCACGCAACGCGTCGTACGTTGAGCCAGTAATAGGACTCGCGCATCAAGGAGCGCTGTCCCCAATTTGACGCATTATTAATTTACTATACACAAAACAAAAGGTATTTAAAAAAACGCGTATACTATAAGATCAATAATTAAATTATCTTTAAATACGTGAAGGTTTCAGAAAAATACGCTTGGTAGATTTTGCGCCATTCTCAGTTTTTTATCCGCGTTAGACATAACTTTACAAATTAATTTCACTATGTAATATAAACATAATCTAAAATATTCACATATTAAATTATTGAAAAAATGCTCTAATTTATCATATATTTTTTTCAAATCATTAACACCACTCGTTTAGACGTGATATTCAGTATAAAATCATTAAAAGTCGGTTATCGTCGCCTTAAACCTCTGTATTCGATATCTTTACATCCGGAAGGGTTGCTCTCTAGACCTTTGTCATTTCGATACCTACTGAGCTCTTTAGAAAACTTAAAGAGTTCCATTTTATGAAGCTGACTCATCTTACAATAGAAAGCTTTTTTATAATCTGAGTGATACAATAACAACTACCTGCCCAAGCCAAGACAAAATTCTTAAGATACATTTGTTTGTTGAATTCAAACATGATTAAAAATGTGCGGCATCGTAGATCATAGCCTGAACAGTTTTCCTAGATTTTTTCATATAAACAACGGTGCGACCCGACCATAGACAATAGGATGTAGTTGGCAACCATAATAATTATGGCATGACTGCGGATCAACGCGTAGAATCAAACTAGGTTAGTGAAGTCCCGATACGCGATAGGCACTGCTAAACGTGGTATCACTAAAATTATTTCCGTCTGTCATACATAATTATCATATCGTATAGGTAACATAACATGATAGTAACTTGCGTTAGTCGATTACGCACTCTGTTAGGCTACAGTCCATACTCTATTGAAAGTGCACTAAAGCTCATGGTATCGTCCGTACGCGTGCCAATGCATAAATTATTTTTTAAAGTGTTAGTGAGTTTCCTATTATTACATGTGTGGCAAATAGTATAGTTTGAAAGTCTGCATTGTCTATGATGAATTGATGACCATTTATAATCATGCCTCCTGAGTTCCCGACATTATGTAGGTACTGTAGAGCAGGTGTACTTTCGTAGTTCAATATCCACAAATGATCATAATTCAATAATAATTGAAGGGGCGACCCTTTCGTTATCTCTTTCCCCATAATTCGTAATACTATGACTGATGTTTCCGGCATAATTCCGTATTTTTAACATCTCTATTTATTGCCTTATTGGTATTCAGATTCTAACAGTAGGTACTAACTAGTCATTACGAGATCAAGGGTGGGCACTTGTATTACACGAAAATAAAGATGATAAATAAAACAAATAACCACTTAACAATTAGCTGAAAATAATGATAAAATTACAAAGATAAAATACAGAGCTGCATGTTCTGAAAGTACACTAATTGTTCAAAGATAAACAGTTTAAAGCTAAGAGACTCGTTGTAATCCTTTTAGAAAAAAGATACATGAGGTATTAATATCAACATTGCATACATACCTACAATTCCTAAATCAAAAACAAATGAAAAATCCAAGTAGGTACATACCTGAGTCCCAATCCAAGTTTCTCCTTGAACAGCAGCGGAGTAGTAAATCCATTCTTCTGTAGATATGACACAGTCAGGTCTGTTCCATGCATTTCCAGCACCGCACCAGAATGCTCAAATCTTGGGCTCTCCAGTTTGTCAGCCAGGGAGAAGCCCCGGCCACCTTCAGCCTCATCGTCACCCAGGGCCCACTCATCGGAATATAGCTTGCGTTGTTTGCGTTCACGCTAGGGAGAAGACAAGAAATGTTTACTTCTCTATTTTTGAGGGACTATTATTAAAGACTAGTTTCCTAATGCCCTTAGTAGGTACTTACTTTGAGTTTGTGTTTTAGTGACATTATTGCAGACCTATTGTTTTCTCAATGACGTGGCAATTGAAATATGTTTATGTTTGAAAAGAACTTTGTTGTGCAATAATTCTGATTATTGTGTCAATTGTTATGATAATATACCCTTTTCAACTAAAGTATTGCCAGAAATTTAAAAGTGAAAACATGTTACATAACATTATCTGACAGCTGAATGGAACGCTTTATTTTATTCTGCCCTTTAGCTAGTTTGAGAGGCTATAAATTACCACTATTCAAACAAAACTGAACTTACTACAAAATAATGACTATTGGTGTATAAAAATGGAGGCAGCTAAATTAATTTCCCAATGTAATAATCTACTAATCTTGAATTAATAATTGCCATTAATTACATTGATAAAGTAAACAACATGAAATATTAGGCTGCTTGGATAAATTTCCTATGTTATTGTAGGTGTATCTTTGCCTCATCTGTAAAATTTGCTTAGCTTGAAAAGTTGACAACGCGCTGAAGTGATTAGTGTAGTGACTTTCACTTTTTAACACCTTTTGTCTTCCCTTTTGTGTCAGGTTTTGTGGATGAATTTTCTTTATCGTTTTCCGATCGCGTACAAAAATGCATCAGCAAGATTGTTTGCGTCTCGCGTTACGAAGTAGGTTATTTTTTTCCAGCCAAGGCCAATGAAATACAATAAGTAACTTGTAACAATAAAACTTTTGATGCGAGGGCTGTTTGCGGTATCGGCGTAACAAAGAGTGGTCGGTCGCTCGAGTCACAATCGTGTCGTATCCTATTTTAAATCAATATGCAAGTGTTTTAGACGATCGACTCTCGCCCAGCGTGTAATTGTTCGACGAAAGATTAGTCAAGTACAATAAAGTAGATTGCTCGCGCCTCGCGAGCAGCGAGCGAACTCGGGCTCGTCGACGTGTGGCCGCAGAGTAGCGCGCACGCCCCTGGCCGCCTGCTCTCCGCCAGCCCGCGGGAGGGAAACGCCTTCGTTCGACACTCTGTCCCTACCAGATGCCCATAATGCCTCGTGCGCCGAAGACGTCGCTGGCGCGCGAAATTTATTGTCACGTCGTTCATTATTATCGCCACTGAATCGCAACGCCGCAATCTCCGGAACTATTATAGATTTTGACACCATCTCGCATGCGCGAATGCATACGGCCGCCGCGTTTTAAACTCGGCCGCGGCGTGATCACAAAAAACTAAGTCCGATGACCCTCCATGACTATCATCATCACACACAAAAACCACATTCACAAAAAGATTCCTATCGTCATCCCGTAACTTTCGTAAATCGATACACGATGCAGCGATGCACCATTTCATGTTTACGTGATCCCAGATAAAGCCACCATGGCGTCACCCGGGACTAAATACGTAAAAATCTAACAATAAACACTCACCAGCTGTCTTGGAACTTGTTTTTTAGCAATCGGCAGTGTTTCCGACATGTTTATGTTAGTCAGAAACACTGCACCACAAAATTAACACTATTTTACGTAAATATTTTACACGGAGCACGGGAAAAAGTAACGCAATCCACCATTTGCAATAGTCGACACTACTGCCAACCGTGCGGCGAGCAATCACTCCGGTAAACTACTGGAGGTTGGTACGACGTGAAATGCCCTATTGGTTTATTTATGAAATTAGATGGCGGGAGCGTTCAAAACATCGCAAAATCGTTGTCTTTTAGCTAAAATCTTGTTAATATAGTAATAAATGTAAACATATTTTGACTTGAATTGTTTCCTTACAAAACTAAACGTAGATAATAGAAAAATAATGCAGTATTGTACAGATGTTTTAAATGAACAAACAAAAATGTAGAGCCACCATTGCAACCAACTACAGCCCAAGTCATTAGACTTAGGTCAATTGACTAATTAATTATATATTACAAAATAAAATAAGTGCCAAGCTCATCATTTTAATAAAATATTGAATAATAGATAACTAGACATAACTATGTTTTTTTTTTAAATTATTATATTTAATAATATACTGGATAGTACGCTGGGCAGAACCCAGCTCTAAGGCAGAGGGGTTGGCTGATTGCTGTGGCTGATTTTTGGCTGATTACACCTTGATCTGAGAATGGCTTTAGCTTGCCCTTATACTCACGATTAAGGAACTAAAAATATTTTTTAGAAATTAGCCCTAGTTTTTAGGGTTCCGTACCCATAGGGTAAAACGGAACCCTTTTACGAAGACTCCGCTGTCCGTCCGTCTGTCTGTCCGTTCGTCACCAGGCTGTATCTCATGAACCATGATAGTTACCAGTTGTGGCGATTGTCACCAAGTCAGAATCTGATGAGGAGGGATCACATGGAAATCGAGGGATATCCTCTCCCAATAAATTTTATTGGCATACGATAGCGATTTGGGTATTTTTTACAGTAGCTCATGCATTTAAACTCGGAAAGCACCATTTGGTGAAGTGGAACTGATGATGAACACCACAGAACTACTTAATAATAAGTATTTCACGGGTTGCGATTCCATGCACTTTAATATGGTTGCTACGCAATTGTGAAGTCACCATCAGCTCCAATTCTCCTGGTTCTTACCAGGAGAACTCCTTAACAATTAACGCCCGTGTATCGGGAAAAGCAATATTTTGTAAAAGATGATGGAACGCATTACGCTACTGCAACTTAGATAAACTATAAAATGACCCACTAAAAATTGATTTTACTTTCGGAAGTCGGTGGAAAAAAACTAAAATACAGACCCAAAGACACCGACGTCTGAAATTAAAGTTATTTTTCACTAGTTTTTTGTTTTTTTGGCAGTCGGTTGTTTTTATTTCGTAAAAAGGTTTTCCTCTTTCACTTACTTACTTAAATGTGTTTTTGCAGTCGTTTTTTGTTTTTTTAATCATTTGCTTTATTTAAAGCTTTTTAGTTTTATAAGAAATTATGTAAAAAAATCAGCTGTCTCTTATTAAAGTTTTTATACCTGTTCTAAACTATATAGGACAGCTGTTGTGTTTTTTTTTTCAAGATTTCAAAGTTGTTCCCAAATTAAAATTTATTCAGTTCCACGGTCTACATCACTCCATAAAGTTTGGCGAATTAATTTTTTATAAATATTTATATTTGGAATTGACTTATTACTAGCTTTTATATGATACCAATATTTATGTAATTGATTAAAAAAAAACTTTCCCCTCCCTTTTTTAGGGTTCCGTAGTCAACAAGGAACCCTTATAGTTTCGCAATGTCCGTCGGTCTGTCTGTCCCCGTCTTAGTTCAGCGACTCTTAGTACTAGAAATTTGGCATGGGTATTATTGGGTATACATATCAGGTAATCCCCACTTTACTTGCAAGTAAAGTGGGGATGATATTATTTTTTCGTCTATCCCATAGAGTGGGGTATCGTTGGATAGGCCGTTCAAAATTATTGTGGGTCTGTGACAGCCATTTTTCGATTCAGGGAAGCGTTTGCGTAATACTAAGCCCCTCAAAAGGAAAAACGAACCCTTATAGGATCACTCGTGTGTCTGTCTGTCCGTCATTATTCATCATCATTTCAGCCGAAAGACGTCCACTGCTGGACATAGGCCTCCCCCAAGCACCGCCACTTCGACCGGTTCTGTGCTTCCCGCATCCAGTGGATACCTGCGGCTTTCACAAGGTCATCGGTCCACCTTGTAGGAGGCCTTCCAACGCTACGTCTTGCGGTACGCGGTCGCCACTCCAGAAACTAGGTAAGGTCTGTCCGTCTGTCACAGCTGATTTGCTTCGAATCTACTGAGCCGATTAAGTTGAAATTTGGTACACATATGAATTTCTGTGACCCAAACACGGACGCGTTACGTAAATAAATTAATGTTCAATATGGAGGTCACTTTTGGGAGGCAAATTAGAAAATTAAAAAAAACTTTTGCTGACTGTACCGTGTGACATATCAAATGAAAAGGCTTGTTTTAAGGATTTCATATATATTTTTTTTATAATTTTAAAATACATACTTTTGAAATTATTTAAAAAAATAGACGAAAAATTACCATTCCCCCCCCCCCCCCCTTCTCTCCGAAACTACTGAGCCTATTTTTTTATAAAAATACAGAAAATAGTTCTTTACTTACAGATTACAGGAAAACCTGTAAGAAGTCTGTGATCTTAAAATAACATGGTAAATCACTCAATATTGTGCGTACAAACTTACATTTGCAGTTGGAATGTATGGGGATAATGTTTTTCAACTACAATGTTAAGTTCGTTTGGATAAATTCATCCCAACTACGGAACCCTTCATTGTGCGTGGTCCGACATGCACTTGGCCGGTTTTTTTTAGTGTCCAGCCCCTCTGCCAGAAAAATGGTTGTTTTTGGATATGTGAAAAAATTCATGGCAGTAGTACTTATAATTAGCTAAATTAAGAGGAAAACTATCACAGCTTTACAAGTTCACTATCAAGGGTTTACAAGTTAACGAATAATAGTCAACCAACTTAAATTTGCTGTTTGAGAATTGACCGTGACGTATATCGATGTATGGGAGAACATATTTTTCAACTTTTGGGATAAATTCATCGTAACTACTGAAACCTCTAATGTACGTGATCCGACACGCACTTGACCGAAATTTGCAGATGCAATTTTTAAACATTATTCTTTTCACTCTCTAATGACACCTCATAATATAATATTTACATATACAACATTAGTTTTTGTTCACACTAAACCCGAAAGAGGGTCATTGTACTCATCATTTTGAACAACTTTTTCTATGGGACCAACCTTGAAATCGCGAAAAAAAAATCTGCTGTTCCATACATTTGTGTTTACATAAATCGACAAAATGTATGGAACAGCTGATTTTTTTTTCGTGATTTCAATGTCGATCCCATAGAAAAAGTTGTTCAAAAATATTCAAAATTATGAGTACAATGACCCCTTTTCGGGTTTAGTGTAAACAAAAAGTAATGTTGTATATACAACACTATTTTTAGTATATGCGAAACCTGAATACAGTTTGTTCAGAATAAGGAACTGAATTGATTTCAATAATTTTTACACCATGTTATATTTTGTCCCAAAAATATTTACCTATGTGTGATGGAAAATGTTATCACCATTTAATTACTTACAACACAACCGCCCGTACAGTTAGGTAGTTACCTACTGTCAAATGAGCGCAAGACGACCCTGGAGGCGCGGGGGCGCCGTTAGCATGTTTTTGTGAGGACAACCCGGTAACCGGTAACATAAGAACCTTTTAATTTTGTGATTTTTAATGATACAGTTTTGTAATTTTGAACATAGATTCTTTACACAAATATACTAGACACGTGTTTCGGGTTTCGCTTTTACTAAAACTAATAATGTACACATTGTACACATCCTCTCGAAAATCATTACCCTCCTTTTGTTCTTGGGATAATTGCAAACAGTAACAGTACAAATTCATCCCAACTACGGAACCCTTCATTGTGCGTGATTCGACTCGCACTTGGCCGATTTTCATTCTTGGGTGACACCCGTGACACAATTAAGCGCACCGAGTATCACCCATGCTCGCTACAGTCGCTACGCCATTGAAGATGGTACCAGTATTTTATGAAAGTACAGATTGACCAGTATACTTTAATCAGTAGTAAATTATAGAAAGAAAGATAGAATAGAATAGAATTTATTTCTGAGTATATGGATGTTAATGGATCAATATAAATAGACAGCTTCACAATATACTACCGTAGAAATATTTAAATTGAAGTACATAATTAATATAACTAGAAATTAGTCTGAAATAAAAATTACTACATTACTGCAGCGGCCAGCAAAAGAGGCATTGATGGACGAACGTGTGTCCATCGAGGATGTGATGACTGATGATGAAGGCGTATATAGTGCTTTTATCAATTATTGCGTGGAAATTCAAACTAAGTAAATTATTTATAAAATCTAGATTCAATGACGAACAACGATAATTTTTCACGCGCCAATGTGTTCATTATTTTGTTTTTTTTTTTTCAATAAACAGATTTCTTTTTGAAAGTCAGTTCGAAAATTAACTAAAAGCTTTATTGATGTCACCTTTTTTGTTGCCATGTTTCGGAGTAAAAGATAGTTCCATTTTTGGGTTCCGTACCCAAAGGGTAAAACGGGAACACTATTACTAAGGCTCCGCCGTCCGTCTGTCTGTCCGTCTGTCTGTCACCAGGCTGTATCTCATGAACCGTGATAGTTAGACAGTTGAAATTTACACACATGATGTATTTCTGTTGCTCTGCGTGGCAACGCGGCAAATGAAGTAGGTAGGTATGTAAGCATCGTACCCAAAGGGTAAAACGAAAACCCTATTACTATGGCTCCGCCGTCTGTCTGTCCGTCTGTCACCAGGGTGTATCTCATGAACCGTGATAGCTAGACACTTGAAATTTTCACAGATGATGTATTTGCCGCTATAACAATAAATACAAAAAAAAAACAGAATAAAATAAATATTTAAGGGGGCTCCCATACAACACACTTGAATTGTTTGCTCGTTTTTGCTCTATATTGATAAATGCAACAGGTAGACGCTTGAAATATTCACAGAATATTTAGTTAAATAATCACTTTAAAAATAAATAATTAAATTAAAATAAAACAAATATTTAAGGGGGGAACCCTTCGTGCGCGAGTCCGACTCGCACTTGGCCGGTTTTATTTATATTTAGATAGGTACTAATTAACCTGTTAACTACTTAACCTTTTTCCTGTACCTAATTAGTTTCCGTGGTGAACATAAATAAAATAAATCAGCTGCGAGAAGGATGATTTGTTTCTAAATATTCTCCACATTACAACATTTTGTTCCTCAATTATAATCAATTTGCTAAGTTTGCTGCGCAGTTGCTGTAATTATTAGTTCCTTTATTATTTTATCTGACGGCATGGCAGTCCAAAAAACATACGCAGTCATGGGACTGCGTATGTTTTCTGAAGCTTCTTTAGGCGCGTTGAGCACTTTTTGGGTGAACAAAAATTATTGAACTCGCGTCATCGTCACCAAACGCTTCGATACAATTCACAAGTTACAAAAAACGACAGTTTTTTTTTTCAACCTTTTATTGTGTTTGTATCTATTCATACACGAAATCTCTTAAATGTTGTTCATAATGATGAGTACAATGACCCCATTGTATTCATCATTATGAACAACATTTACTATGGGACCAACATTTTGACGAGTTAGAAGAACATAAATGTAGGGAACAGCTGATTTTTCCCCTCATCAGATTGTGACTTGGTGACTATGGGACCACCTCGGGAGATACCCTTTCAAACAAAAAATGCAAAGTCGGTCCACAAATGACGGAGCAATCGGTAAACAAACATTAAAAAAAAAAACATACAGCCGAACTTATGACCTCCTCCTTTTTGGAAGTCGGTTAACAAATCCGATCAAAACGGACGTATTTTTTGCTTAGAATCCAACAGTGCAGAAAAATGATGAAATCTCATGGTTGCACAGTTTTTCAATAATGCACTGTTTTTAGGGTTCTGTACCAAAATGGTAAAAACGAACCCTTATGGTGAGACTAAGTCTGTCTGTCTGTCTGTCTTTCTGTCACACCTGGATATCTCAAGAACTACTAATGCTATCAGCTTGAAAGTTAGAATAGTTTTAGATGACGTTTGCCCAACAATTTAGCAATTTTGAAAGAAAAAAATAAAAAAAAATATATCTTTTTTGCAAAAGGGACTGAAAGGGGGTCTTAAAAATTTGTAGTGGGGCTACTAGGTCATATGAAAGAACGCTATTTGCACATTGTCAAACTATTTTTTTTTTGGCAGCACTGCTTTCGACTTTTGAAGAAAAATGTAAAAAAAATACCATACCCTTATCTCCGAAGTTTGCATAGATAAAAATCTGAAATTATTCTATGTGATAGAAATGTATGTAAAGATTACAGGAAAAATAAAACAATGTTTCTAAATAGCACAGTTTTTCAGAAATCATCAACATCATATATACGTACGGAACACTCGGTGCGCGAGTCCGACTCGCTCTTGACCGTTTTTTTATTTTTTTATTAGATATACATTTACCACAGAGGTTGTTGAGGGTGTCTCGCATTAAGTTTATATAAAATGTATGCATTAGATCAAATTATTCACAAATAAACTAAACAAAAACTAGAATAAATGTTCCAAGTAAAAGTGCAAATTAGCTGCACATTTATTTTAAATGTTTGAGGAGAAGATAATTTAAACTTTTTTTTCATTAACTTGAGTTTTTATTTTGAGTAGGTATATTTTATCACGGTAGGTAGATTGGTAGTTGAAAGAAAAGTAGATTGATAAAGTGAGTTAATAATGGCGCCCGAACGCATGCGGGGGCCTAAATTAACACGAGTGCAACTCGATGCAACAATCTACTATTTCACCTCAGCAATTCAAACATTTTATCTATATAAATAAAAAGACAAGTCCTGACTGACTGACTGACTCATCAACACCCAGCCCAAACCCTTGGACCTAGAAAGCTGAAATTTTGCACAGAGGTTCCCTTTAAAATGTAGACAAGGAATAAGAAAAGATTTTTTGTAATTGAACCCCTAAGGGAGTTAAATAGGGGATGGAAGTTTATATGAAAGTCCGTCAGTTTTGAAGTTAGGATCTTCAAATTTTGTGTTTAGGCTGATAATTAAAAAATAATTTACACGTATGTCAGCGTTTTTGATAACTCCATCCCCGAAGGGCTAAAAAGAGGGATGAAGTTGTGTATGGAAATTACTTAATTTTCGAAGTAAAAATCACTAAATTTATTATCTAGGGTTGGTTGGAAGATAACGCAACGATTTTTTAGAATTTAAACCCTTAATGGGTAAAAAGGGGGATAAAATTGAGTTGTTAATTAAAGCTCTTTATTTTTTAAGTTAAAATCACTAATATTTCGGCTTATGGTTACAAACTATAGGCATCCACTAAGAAGGCATTTTTCGAAATTAGACCTTGGGTGTGAAAAAGGGGGAGTTTGTTTTTATGAAAATTCTTATTCCTTGAGTTAATAAACCTGAAACTTGGCAGGAACACTAACATAAGTAAATTATAAAGTTTGTCATTTTTTGTTTTTTTAAACTATCCCCTAAAGGGGGATTTGGGGATGTCAAAGTTTGTATGGAAGAATTTTAACGCGTGGTCCGATTAATTCTAAGCTCAGTATTTATACTGAAAACCAAAAATAAAGAATAAAATCTATCAGGTTTTTCGAAAATTTACCCCTAACGAGGTGAACAGGGGTAGTCAATTCTACAAGGGAGGATTTTACTGTGTGACTTGATTAACTCCAAATCATGATGTAGGCATCAGCTAAGAAGGGGTTTTTGGAAATCAACCTTTAAGGGGGTGAAAAGGGGGGATGTTTTCTATGAAAAATCTTATTCCTTAAGTTAGTTAACCTGGAACTTGGCCCGAATACTAACCTAAATAAATGATAAAGTTTGACTTTTGTTGTTTTTCTAAAGAGCTTTTGATCTATAAACTTGATATTTGGCCCGAATACTTATTTACATAACATCACGCCTGCAATCTCCAAAGGGTTAGGCAGAGGTATATCATAGTACACCCACATTACGCCAGTTTTGTTTGAGTCCCATGTAATAGGAGGCGAGCCTATTGCCATCAACCGGGCACAAATCCAGACTCAGGGCTGCTACTGAGAAATTCCTTATGGAAAATCCCAATAACACTTTGCCCGACCTGGGCATCGAACCCAGGACCTCATGCTCAGCAGTCGCGCTTGCGACCACTAGACCAACAAAGTAGTAATTGCTTATTAAAAATAGAGAATACTTATTTATAAAGATCGTATTAATTAATACTACATCATTTAAAGGAGGTGGAGGGGTTGCTAAAATATTTTTTAGGAGAAAGTACGAAGTCCAAGCAAACTAAGTCGTGGGCGATGTTCTGACTGACTGGCATAAGAATATTTTTATTATAATAATAATTTTATTTCAGAATAAATTTGCATTCTATACATTGTAGGCGAACTCTAAGAATCGATTTATTAAAAATTGGATCGTTAACGGGGTGAAAGGAGATTTAAATTGTATAAAAAATACACGTATAATGAACAATTATGTATGTACAAAACGAAGTCGGTATTTATATGCTATCTATATCCTCCGTAAAGTTGTAAATTAAAGTGCACACCTATCTGCTTACCACGCTTACGTTGGTTCCACACTAAGATATGGGTATAATGTTTTGGGGGAATGCTGCTGAGAGAGAAGCTGTTTTTTCCGACATCCACGCGGGCGAAGCCGCGGGCAAAAGCTAGTCCAATGATAAAATACACTGCAAAGTGAAATGTTGTGATCAATTAATATTTAAAAACAGTAAAGGAAGTGGGAACAGCGGAGTAATTGCGTAACACACTTTCAATGACAATCTGGATGAGTTTGAAGGATATTGCTATTCCATTGCTTCATTATGTTCGAAAAAGTTGTCAGCCCAGCAACGCGAATAACGCAATGAATGTTGTTGAACTGTCAAAATGAAAGCCATTGCTACTGTGTTACACAATTATGTAACCCCGCAGTTTATTTAGATGGATCGCGTACAGTTTCATTGGTGAAATTGGCACTAAGTAGCCTACAGACATTTTCTTGCGCTCGTGTATTTCCTAGGCGCTTTTGTAGCAACACGGAGATAGTAAGATAGTCGTAAACAAGTAGGCGCAAAAAAAAAAAAAAAGTCAAGCATTTCATATTTATTTTATTTGATTAGATTTATCACTTAAGACCGTATTACAAAACAAGGTTTATCTTAAGACCTTGGTTTAAAGCAACGTTTCATTTTTTAATTTCGAACTTTATTTCGTCTGAGATAAAGTTGACAACTTAAGACTCGGGTTTAAAATCAGTTTTTGTATTAAGAACTTTATCTCAGACAGAATCAGGTTAGAAATAAAAAAAAATACACGATGGTTTAAACCTGGGTCTAAAGATAAACCTTGTTTTGTAATTAGCTAGCGAAACTTCATGAACGTGATGGGTATGAAGATAACAATAAAAATCTTAATTTCAAGTCACTTTACTACCAGCAGCCGTTAACCCTAATCAGCTATGCATAATCAGCCTTTAATGTTCCCACTGCTGGGACACCGGCCTTCTCTCGATGAAAGGGAGTGGGATGGAATCCACCATGCGGGACAAGTGCGTGTTGGTAGAGGTCATGAAATCAGCTATAGTTACTTGAAATTATGAGTTTAGACAATAATATAACACAACATCACGCCTGTAATCCCCGAAGGGTTAGGTAGAGATGAACCTATAGTACACCCACATTTTGCCAGTTATGGGCCCATGTATAGTATTTTTATCTCAATGGCGAAGTTGGAATTGTGTGTATGTGTTTTATGTGCTGACGCTACTCCCCTTCACGCACACATTCACAGCGTGTTTGTACGCTTAGTTACAAGTAAAGCGCGCGTCGCTTCGTTTGATAAAAATACTGTAACAAGGGGGCGAGCATATTGCTATCAACCCGGAGCAGCCCGGAGTCCGGAGTTATGCCCGGAGTTATGCCCATAACTCCGGACCCCGGGCTGCTACTGAAAAAGTCCAGACCCGGGATTGCCAGGACTTCATCAGGTCAGTAGAAGTATTAGCTTGCAAGTTTAGAAAATCTTTATTTTATTTTAAGTCAAAAGTCAAAGTCAAATTATTTATTTCAAATAGGTACATATAGAAGGCACTTTTGAACGACAAAATTTACAAAAAAAATAGAATTGATTCTAGTTGCCCCTTCCAAAAGGTAATTTCGTATGGAGAAGAATAAGCAAGAAACTCCACCGTTACTCTTTTAAAAATGTTTTACAATATTTTGTTTAAGTAAGTAGGTACATTAATAAATAAGATTATACGAGTATAATATTATGTGAAGACGATGCACCTAGAATAAAATAAAATTACTTTATCACAATAGGTCAAAATAATTAATAATGAAGCAATGAAAAATACCTTAATTATGAGATAGATACATGGTGCTCACATCATCATCATACAAACATCGTAAAAGTATGTGTTCCAAAAAAAATAAATGATATTATTAACATTAGACATTGATCAAATCTGTGAAATACCTAACGAATTTTAGTTGATCCTGTTTTTGGACAGAAAATATTGCCTCCGTTACCGTACTTGAATCCAAGATAGCCAGCGAAGCCAAGCTTTCATCTAAGTAATGTAGGTACTTACATAATGAAACAAACATAAAAAAAATATAAATAGGAGTTTTATTACTTGATAATTACAGGGCATATCGGTAAGTACACATTCACATAAAATATACTTAATTTAATATTATATTATTTATAAGATAAGCTATTAGTACGGTCAGCGACAAAAGTCGATTAACACTTCAGTTTTCTAAATGCAAAAAAAAACCTAAATTTACATAAATCAGCTGTTCCCTACATTTTTACGACTCATAACTCGTCAAAATGTAGGGAACAGCTGATTTCTTTTTTGCGTTTTCGGGTTTGGTCCCATAGTAAAAGTTGTTCATAATGATGAGTACAATGACCCCGTAAGAGGTTGTGCGTTAATTCTAGGACATGTTGTTTAGATTATATACAATACATTGTTATATGATAGAAACAAGTGTTAATAGACTTGCGTTGGTAACCGTACCATGTAGGTAAGAATTATGTTATAAGTATATTTATATTGAAATTTTCATAAAATCTTAATTTGAAGTCCAAACTTTGAATGCTAAGTTAACCTCTCAGACCCTGGCCTGTTAAACCGGGTAAAGTCTGATAGAGTGCTCCTCCTTAACGTCAGCCCCGTTGACAGGTGACAGTTGACAGTTGCTTTGACATTTATACATGCTGTCCTGTCGTATCAATAAAACAATGTTATCGATAAAACGATGTTTCAATTTCAAAATAAAAAATTTGTACCAAGATTCCTCAAAAAAAACACAAAAACCGCTATATCTTGTGAAGGAAGCGAGATAGAGCAAAAATAACACTTTTTGGGGCTTTCCAAAGGGGTTTCACTAATCAAGACACATCGATCGAGAGGTTCGCAAACCTGAAAAACCTATTTCATATTTTTAAATCACATCATCGATATCATCTATCGATACGAGTGGACAGCCATTTAATTACGTCAAGTCAACTGCCAACTGCCAGTTTCGTCAACTGACAGCTGTCAACGGCACTTTCCGTTAAGGGTGAGCGTTTTTTCGGGAAACTACTTCCGGCACCTTTTAGGTGCCAGTAGGGTCTGACCGGTCATTCTTTACAATCTATCCCACACTATTGTTTCATACAATTATTACGTTGGTTCTTTGTTTTCGTTTAGTCTATTGCTTTCATAAATCAACAAAACAAGTGAAAACAGGTGTGTTTTCACTTGTTTTCTATCTTGACTTTCTTCACTCACTAATAAATTATAAAAATGGATATTAAGTAGGCACTAGTAGGCAGTAAAGTAAAGGTAAGTATTTAATAATGTTGTTTCACACAGGGACCATTTTGGTTACCCATTGAAAGGGTTTTTCTAAGTGGTTAATCAAAAACCCATACGATATGGGTAACCCTTATGAATGGCTTAAATTAAATTTTAGTAACCCGTTGAAAGGATTTTCGATAAAAACACATACGGTGTGGGTAACCCTTTTGAACGGCTTAATTTAAGCCATTCAAAATTACCTACACCGTATGGGTTTTTGATTAACTACTTAGAAAAACCCTACCGGAAAACCCTTTACATTGAAAGGGTTGTTATAAAATGGTAACCAAAATGGTCCCTGGGTAGAATAAGATAGAATTGGTCACATAATATTATGATTTTTTCATGTTACTGGGTTTCAAGTAGGTATAGAACCCATTGAATGGGTTATCGTGCAACCCTTTCACTGGGTTTCAAGTATAAAAACCATTCAATGGGTTATCATGTAACCCTTTCAATGGGTTTCTAGTATAAAACCCTTTCAATGGGTTACATCATGATAAAGGTAACCCATAGAATGGGTTACCCCTTCTAAAGGCTTAACTCTTAACCGGGGTTGTACGGTCCCTGGTTTCACATCACAGCTATTGGAAACTTTTACTCATTTCACAGAAATCGAAGTAACATCTCTCAAAGTCATTCTGTAATACTTCATAACTGGATCTTCAATCACAAATTCACTGTCCACAGCTCCATTTTCTTCCAAAAACTCTGTGTGGCCTCTTAGCCAATCTAAATACAACTTTAAGTACCTATCATTAGGGTCTATGTCCGTGTGCCCCAAGCAAAATATCCTATAGGCATCTTCGCCATATTTCCCGATGCCGCATAAGTCACTTGCTCTGCACCATTTTGAAGAAACAAACTGATAACTGAGCTTCCATATCATATGACCCCTTTTCCTTAATCCCAGGTTATTAAAATATCTTTCTAAAGATACTGGAGTGTCATTTAAAACGTGATAAGGCGTTGGGTACTCTTCAAAAAAGGTTTTCATGTATGGCCTGGCAGTTTTGCCTGAAGTTTTTGTTAGGAATATTGTTGCTATTAACATTGCCCAGGGATTTGAGGAGAACTCTTCTTCAAGTACATAGTGAGGTGATACTGGCAGTAGTCGTGGTGTGATATTGAAAAAAGGTTGTATTACTAAAGGCGTATGTTCTTCTAGGGTCAGTTGAGATAGACTGAGTTCTTCAGACTCTAAGGACGCCTGACTCAGATCTTGAGATGAATCCAATGATCTGGTTGGTGAGCAAGGCAGCTGTAGTATTCGAGGACTTACAGCTGCAAGATTCTCCTCTTCATTGAAGAATCTGCTGATACAATCCGAGTCTTCCATGCTTCTGTAAAGAAGGAAATAGGAGTTAAAATCGAAATTCAGGAAATTAATATAGGTAGGCTGCTTTTTAAATTCTGTTCGTGTAATACTGAGAAAAAAAAATGAAATATTGTGTTTTTTAAGGGGTATTTTATATAGAGGTTTGGGATTTATATCATTATACGGTCAGCAACGAAAGTCGAATAACATTATGTGTCTGTGTAAAGCAAAAATGTTCGTCTGTGTTTTTTTTTTTAATATTTGTTTACCGAGTTCTTCCTCAATTGCGGACCGATTTTGAAAATTATTTTTTTGTTTGAAAGGGTATGTACTCCGAGGTGGTCCCATTGTCACCAAGTCAGAATCTGATCAGGGCATCTCATGGAAACCGAGGGAAATCCTCAAATTTTATAGGCACACTTTTAGGATTTTGGGTATGTTTTAAGGTAACTCGTGCATTTGCTCTCAGAAAGCACCATTTGATGAAGAGGAACTGATTATGAAGACCACAGATGGCCGCCATAAATATTTAACGGGTAGCGATTCGATGGTGCTAAGCAATTTTTGCTCGTCACAATGCTTATTTTATGGTGAGTGGCAGTTCTCCTGATTCTTACCAGATGAACTCCTCGACAATGCACGTCCCTGCATCGGAAAAGCAATATTTTGTAAAAAGGGGATGAGCGGTTGACATTAGGCTATTATAACTTAAATAAATAAAAAAATGACCCGCTAAACAGTGAAAAATAAGTCTTTTTACAAAAAAAAAAACAACCGACTTCCAAAAAAGACTACAAAGTGAAAAATAGCAGTAAGTTCGGAAGTCGATGTCTCTGAATATGTATTTGAGTTTTTTGCCATCGACTTCCAAATTAAAGTTATTTGTCACTTTGTAGTATTTTTTTGAAAGTCGGTTGTTTTTTTTTCTGGAAAGTTTTCTATTTTTTGCTTTTTCGTGGGTCAATTTGTAAATTATCTTAGCTATAATAGCCTAATGTCAACCGCTCTTTTATATTGTGTTCATTCATTACAATTTAAAAAACTGAAGTGTTAATCGATCGACGAATGACTTTAGTTGCTGACTGTACCAGCATTGTCTATTTCTATAGAAATCCAGGAGATCAAAACAAGTTATTTTTACCCATCCCAAAGAGCTATCATAGCAGGCTGCAGGGAGAGCTGCAGGCTGAAGACTTTTTTTTTTTCCTAAACCTTTTAATGTAGGTATACTTAGTGTAGAGGTTGTAGTTGGTAATCGGCGAAGTGAAATGAGAAGGTAGCTCAGACCACTTATATTTTGGAAAAGACACTGATAAAATTAACAAACAAGGTACACACGGCTACACATCAAGCTATACATTTCCAGTATACGCTGACCTCTCGTTGTACGGAAAGCCGACACAATGCGAGATCAGCTTATACTGGAAATGTATAGCTTGATGTGTAGCCGTGTGTACAACGTATAAGCGCACCCGCTTGCAATGCCCGCACGGACTGAACTGCCGGCGTGTTGGGTGGTGGTCCAGCGGCCCATACTTCTATACATAGGTTAAACTTACAAATACAGGGTGTAAGGGACAGCCCTCCGCAAATTAACAGTGTGTATTCAGCTCCTTATTTTGAATCATATTCCACTAAAAAAATTCTCAGGAAAATTGACATTTTTTTTATCGTAATTTCAGTTACTATGTTTTTATTTCAATGTAAAATTACATTCTCTGTAAGCTAAAATAAATAACGCAGCAATGGATATTGAAATTCTCTAATGAACGACGCCTGAATTCAGCGAGCGCGGTCATCCACCCCGCCGCGACAATCAGGTTCATTGGATTCCCATAACTTTCCTGAAATAATTTCATGTACCGGTCATCTTAGTACGATATACTGAATTCACCACATCAGTCTGCGGAGGGCTGTCCCTTACACCCTGTATGTTATTACTACTTAGGTACTTTGAATCTAAAAAACATGAGCGTGTCGCTAACACTTAGGTACCTATTTTTTTATGAGGTACACATGGCTACACATCAAGCTATACATTTCCAGTTTACGCTGACTTCTCATTGTAAGGAAATCCTATACAATGCGAGATCAGCGTATACTGGAAATGTATAGCTTGATCTGTAGCCGTGCGTACTTCAATAATTAATGAGTGCTAATTACTGCTTTAATATAATAATAATACTCTATTCTTGTGATGATAGGGACTGTACATTGGAATGTGTAACATTGTCTGAAATAAAGATTGACTTGTTTTTTTTTGTTATACAACGTGTTATTTTTGATATCCCATAACTCTAGGGTATGATTGAGGCCATATCAAAAAATCAACTGGCATATGAGTTATGTTCCAATCCTTCGTTATTTTTTTTTTCATTTTTCATACAAAATAATTCGGCAAAGTCACGATTATTAATGTAAAACACCCTTACGTGAAATATGACAACGTCGACAAGGTAGCTTTCCCTTCACTAGCTGCCGCCGGGAAGCCCCGATACCAACATACCTACATATTTTATTTTACTATTTATTTTACTACACTACTGCGAAGTTTGGCAACCTCGCAAAAGTAAAGATTCGTCATACTGGTGACAATTTTTGACCTAATTTAATTATGATTGATGATATCTCCGAAACGATGCATTTTTGGACCACCTATTCTAGGAGTTTTAGTATTATTTTTACCTACAGAATATAACCCTAGAGTTATGGGATATCAAAAAAAACAGGTTATATAATGGAGTGTTATCCGCAAATATTCCTATCTGAAACGGTTGCAAATGCGGTCATAGTGAACCCTGATTAAAAACCCCATCCTGCGGGGCGAGCACGGCCTACTGTGACATGACTTGAGTCACACATTTTATCACAGTTTCAGCGATAAACCCGTTTTGTCTTAAAATGCTAGCTAGTACAAATTGACAAGACATAATTTTTCATGTCTTGTCACAAACGTCTTGGCACGCCCGTGCACGGCCCGCTGTACACTAGGTACATAAGTTTACTAATAACATTTTCATACATACCTACATACTAAGATTAGACTCACGCCTTCGTTTATGTTCATACATCTGGGCGTACACGCACGCGTTGTTAGTACTACGCACCTGACCTTTCTGAAGAACATCACCAATTAGGTCACTATAAATGTCCTCCTAGGGCGTCCTCTCCCGGGAGTTTCCACTCACATCTGCTTTGTGAATACCTTTTGTTAGTCGCCTTTCATTCATCCTCTCAACATGCCCAAACCATCTAAGCATCTAATCAACATTATTCTAAGCAGACATTATGTCTGAAACCTACACAGTGTAGCTAATGAGTTTATGAGCCGAATCCTCAACTTGAGTTAAAAGTAACAAACAAGGTTTAGTTACAAGAACTAAGTAAGTACCTGTGTTGGTTTGTTAGTATAATGGAGCGTTCACATTGTGGTTTGTTAGAAGAACGATTTTTGATGTACACATAAAAAATCGTTCTTCTAACAAACCGCAATGTGAACGCTCCATTATACACATCTGTTTCTGTGGGAGTCATATCGTGAAAAGGGACGGATGTGCGTAGTGTAATTTTCTAAAGGCTTCTTCTACATACTGGCTCGACACAAAGTTCCCGCGTGTCGCGCGACGAGCGGTGCCTTTGTGTCGCGTCGCGAGTCGTGCTGGTCTGTAGAAGCCTTAAATCGGTCTACAATTGATGAACTATAAAAAAACTACATACAGACGAACATAGAAACTCCTCCTTTTTTGAAGTCGGTTAAAAATAATAACCAAAAATAAGGACCACGCACAATGAAGGGTTTCGTAGTTGGGATGACTTCATCCCAAGAACCAACTTAACATTATAGTTGAAAAACATTCCAACTGCAAATATGAGTTATTCGCACAATATTGAGAGATTTACCATGTTATTTTAAGACTTCTTATGCCTAAAATTTTGAAAAAAATACTGAAAATAGTTCTTTACTTACAGATTACAGGAAAACTTGCAAAAGTAAAAAAACTATTTTAAGGAAACTAGTAATCTATAAGTAAAGAACTATTTTCAGTATTTTTTCAAAATTTAAGGCTTAGTATTTTCGGAGATACGGGGGGCGGGGCAATTTTCATCTATTTTTCTTAAATAATTTTTAAAGTATTTACTTACTTATTACAAATGTAAAAAAAAAAACTATCTAAAATCCTTACAACAAGCAAAACTTTTTTTTTCTGTTTGCTCCCAAATTTGACCCCCCATATTTAATATTAATTTATTTACGTTACACGTCCGTATTTGGGTCACAGAAATACATAATATGTGTACCAAATTTCAACTTATCAGTCCAGTAGCTTCGGAGCAAATTACCTGTGACAGACGGACAGACAAACGACTACACGAGTGATCCTATAAGGGTTCCGTTTTGTCCTTTTGAGGTACGGCACCCTATAAAATAAGTATTTAAAACATTAATGATTCGTTAAGGTTAAAAAGTGTCTAATATAAAGGCACCTTAAAATGTCAAGCGAGAAACGCTGATTAGGCGTGAAATATTGACCGTGACATTTTTTTTTTGTCAACAAGTTTGTCAATTAAAACTTTTCCGAGCAAAGCTTCATGCTCATTGGTTAGCGTACATAAATCCTTTATGTATTTTTGAGGAATGTTCTTGTTTCGACTGTTTGCTAGTAAAAACAGCTAAATTAAATAAATATACATGTCCCAGAATTAACGCACAACCTCTTATACTCATCATTATGAACAACTTTTACAACGGGATCAAACCTGAAATCGCGAAAAAAAATCAGCTGTTCCTTACATTTTGACGAGGTATTTGAACATAAATGTAGGGAACAGCAGATTTTTTTTTCGTGATTTCAGGTTTTGTCCCATATCAAAAGTTGTTCATAATGATGAGTACAATGACTCCTTAAGAGGTTGTGCTTTAATTAAGGGACATGTTGTAGATAGGTAGTTTGGTACAGGTACCCTTTAAATGTAAGTACAGTGGTACCCAATTGATAAGGCGCGTCGTGAATCTTCGTTCGCACAGAAAAGAAAGTATGGCCCCGAAGATTAACGAAAGAATGCTTAAAACTTACAATCAACCTTAGGCCACTATTATAAGGTTCATAATACACTGGAGCTGCTAGCGTGCACTCGATCAGAAGTATGGCGGCTGACAAACATGCCACGCGGCGCGCGCTAACATGGCGGCAGCTGCCGACCAATAGCGGTACAGGAAAAAGAACCGCGGTGCGTGGACCGTGCCGATTGGTCAATAGCATTTCCCGCACTTTTAAAATTCACCTTCTGCGCAGGTACATCGGTAAGCCATATCAATTGGGTACTACTGTACCTACTAAGATCATAAATAAAAATAGTTTTAAATCGAGACCATATAGTTGTAGAAACTTTTGATAACTTAAGGCGGAGATTTCTGAAAATGGTCAAAAATTTGGTTTTTTAAAGCAGTGTAGTGTGTTCTTTTAAACCGTAAATAATTTTTCCAAAACAAAAACAGTATGATATTTTCAAGTCTTTTGTACATACGGTGATGGAACTGGAATAGAGTATTATTATTATATTAAAGCAGTAATTAGCACTCATTAATTATTGAAGTACGCACGGCTACAGATCAAGCTATACATTTCCAGTATACGCTGATCTCGCATTGTATAGGATTTACACATGATTTAATACATCAAAAAAATCTTCAAAGACAACTCTTAATTATCTTTAAAGCATCTTTATCCCATCGTTTATCCCTTCGTTAACAGTTAAAATTATAATTAAAAGTATACCATAAAATTGCAAATGCCAAACTGCATCCGGTGATGGATAAATTTTTATTAATTAGTTAATATCTAATTTTATACGATTTTATTTGTATTTTTACGCCATACGTTGTGTCATCGCGCATCTCTTTCTTTTGTATGCAATCTGACAGTGACAGCGGTTTACCTGTTGTCGGTGTCTTAATTGAAGTTGAAATATTAAATATTATCAACATCCAAATCAATGGTAAAGATACCTATGTATGCATATACTTAAAAACTATGGCTAACGTAATGGTTGACTCTTAACTTAACCTTGCGCTTGAATAAAATATTTTTGAACACCACTACTATAGGTATGTTTAATTTACTTACAGTAGGCAGCACGTCATCGTACATGTAGAAAATAAGCGGACCTACAACGCTCCCCTGTGGCACTCCAAGCGATATAAGCTTCAAACTATATTGAAAAGCTTCTGCGAAATGTGGGAGGACATTCACGATACACTTCTAACACTTCTGAATTTATCCTATCATTGAATTTAGACGTAATAGCTAACATTAATCATGCATTACAGGTTGTAACAGCTACTACAGGGTCTAACGCTTTTTCTTAATCTGACGTTTTTTTTTTGACGCTTTTTATTTTATGACAAATCTGTATTTGACTGAATATGAATAATTCTGGAGGTAATAACAGTAAAACTACAGGACAGAGGTTTTAAAGGAATAAAAATAGAGGTATTATTCTCTTGAGAGATGTTTTAAACAGGTTGACATAAAATAATATAGTTACCAGCACATAGATGGAAGTAACGAAGGCCTTTATTTCGGGAGTCCGGTTCGGGCAGGTTAAATGAATCTAGTTCACTTCCGTGGAAATTGAATCGTACAGTTCCATCAAAGAAATATAATTCTTATATTTATGAGTTCCATTCACTCAAATGTTTCGTGTTCAGAAAGCTTTGTGTCCATGTTTATTGGAGATAGCCTAGTGTTTTACTCGTGGTTTGGAAAATACGGTGAACAATTTCATCTCTGTTTTAATTTGATTTTTTTTATCAATGTTCGGGAATTAAACAAAATTTTGTACGAGTAACTGGTCAACTTTCTATAGTATTTAGTGTCGTCTGTGCTATCAAAATTAAAGTGAACTGGGAGAAACAGATAATAATTGGTTCCTACTACATACTTAATATTTTTGCCAGGTGGTTTTTTTTATCAAACAGGCTGTAGGTACACAATAATACAAACGAAGTCCCTTAATTCGCATCATTCGCAGAAAATAGGGATGTACCTACTTTCAAAACCCGCTAAAAGATGTACTTCTACAAATAAAACTTGAATAATTTGCAACAAAAAACTGGTTAATTCTGAAGGGTCTCTGGGGCCCATCTGTTACTCGCGAATTCGCGACCCTCATTCATACTCTCAATTACAACTAGGTACTGTCCGGGGCTTTGTCTGCGAAATAAAAGAATTTATCTGGTTTCATTAGTGTGTTTAAATAATTCTAAGTATTTATATAATAAAAAAAACGGCCAAGTGCGTGTCGGATCACGCACAATGAAGGGTTCCGTAATTGGAATGAATTTATCCCAAGAACAAACTTAACATTGTAGTTGACATATTCTCTCATACATTCCAACGACTCGACTATTACTCGTTAACTTGTAGGAAAAGCCTACTTAGCTGTGATAGTTTTCCTTTTAACGTCGTTGTACACACGGCTACATATCAAGCTATACAAATCCAGTTTAGGCTGTTTTGGAATTTAAATAAACTTTTTTACAGTCCGTTCAACCGATTTTGACTTTTATTGCGTGAGTGGTAGGTATGAAAAATGTGATGCTTATGCATACGGAATCAAAATCGGTTGAACGGACTGTAAAACAGTTTATTTAAATTTCTAATCTTATTTCAAATGGAGTATAGTTGATAATACAATAGCAGTAACGAAAAAACCTTGACCTCACAACCGTTTGATATTACAGATGCTAATTAACCAAAGAGCTTACCATAAAAATAAATAGTTAAGGTTATTGCAAAAAAAAAAAATAGAATTGCGACAAAAGGACAAAATAATGATGGGTGTGTTTGAGTTGGCAACTTAGTCAGGGTAAAAATAATTTGCATTTATAGACTAATTATTTATCATAATAACTTTGCGAATTGAGTAAACTTAGACTGAACTGAAGTAAAATAAAGCCATACAAGTATGCACTCATAATTAGCAGCTAAGTTAAGATAGTCCTAAGCAGAATCATAATGCTTTCGTTTTATGCTTTTCATCCCACGCTAATCGTGAAAATGTCTTCGAAGAGATAATAAAGTGCGCACTTCCCTTGTTATATTTTTAACTACTTCATTGATATGTTATGTAAGAGATATCATGTTTAGGAGCATTTATAACTGTTAGTAAGTATGATCTTCTTTTGTAGATCGCGTGTTGAACTTAAAATTTATTGGTATCGATATTGTATTAATCATTAGATAATTACTAAGAAAGATACACTAAGAATTCCAGAGGCGTTCAGGGGTTCATTTTGACAGATCAACAACTTCATAAACTAAATGCTGAAGAAATTTTTTACAAAATCAAAGTAAGTTATCATTTTCCCGCTATAGTTATTTATGTTCTTCTTAGAATTAATTAGACTTTGAGGTAGGTACTTCGATCTGCCATTTGCTAAATAATTACTTGAAAGCAAGATGATTAGATTCAAGGGAAGCAGTCCATCAATATAATAGCATCCTTGAATTTTGCTTTGATCAATGATCTGCGTAAATGAGCTGTAAATAGGAGTTCCATTTCATCTAACATTGATCTGACTGATAATGCCTTTTTAAATTAAGGGTTTAGATTCATAGAAGTAATTCAGAGTGATACTTTTAATTGTTTGAAAAAGTACAAAAAATAATATCCTGGAGCTCAGTTTCTGGTCGATGTTATTGAGTTTATGAAGACTCCTTGACTATCGTCTCGTCAATCATAGGACAAGGTACAAACAACACGAGGAATGAAAAAAAACCGGCCAAGGGAGTTCCGTACCATTATAGTATAAAAATGGCAAAAAAATCACGTTTGTTGTATGGGAGCCCCTTTCATATTTATTTTATTTAGTTTTTTAGTATTTGTTGTTATAGCGGCAACAGAAATACGTCAGCTGTGATAATTTCAACTGTCTAAATATCACGGTTCATGACACACAGCTTGGTGACAGACGGACAGACAGACAGACGGCGGAGCCTTAGTAATAGGGTTCCCGTTTTACCCTTTGGGTACGGAACCCTAAAAATACCCTCTGGATATTGAAGCAGGCGGCACCTGTAAACCAAAGGCAAGAAAACTGATAATAGGACCAGTGATTCAAAAGAAGAGCAAACTACACAGATAGATAGCACCACTAGTCAAGTTAAGGCTTCTACATACCGGGGCGACTTGTCGCGCGACGCGACGCGACACAAAGGCACCGCTCGTCCCGCAACACGCAGGGCCTTTGTGCCGTGTCGCGTCACGCGACAAGTCGCGCTGATATGTAGAAGCCTTTAACCAAACACTAGCACGAACTGGGAGATAAATACACCGACCAACAACGTTGGCGTTGGCGACAAATGTTCGAATTAATGTTAACAGGTTGGCCAGCCAATCCGGGCCAACGTTCCGAGGTTCAGACAGGATTTATAGAGCGACCATTTTTCTATGGAATGACCTTCTTTTTTGATGGACTCGCTCCTGGACTTTTATACTACGAGTAGTACATAAAAGTATTGAATCTTCTATGAATTTCAAATGCTTGTTCATTTTGAAAAGTACGCTATTTACAAGTAATAGCATTTGTTATTTCAGATTCATATTTTCTAAAATGTAGAAATGTTTGTAGAAGTAATTTTATAATGAGCACTTCTGAACATTTTACTCTCAATTATGTCAAAGCCTCTTTGCCTCTTTGGTCTAGTGTTCGCAGGCGCTATTGCTGAGCATGAGATACTGGGGTCGATTCCCGTGTCGGGCAAAGTGTAGTATCCCGGTATTAGTAATATCACTAAATTAGATTTGTTCCATTGAATGAATTTTTCATGGAATCATGACATTGGGGAACAAATCTAACTTAGATATGCATTAACGATTCTAATGATAATAATTCTGTAAATAGGTAGGTACATATCGCGAATCGAGTCGCGAATCATATTTAGATCAACATACAACCTGTTACTGACCTGCAAATTTCCTATGGAAAAACTATTTCATGAAATAGTCATTCAATAGGATTCTACCAAGAGAGTTAGTTGTATTGCTTATTCTAATGATAATAATTCTGTCAAGCCATATTTGTTACGTCCGCGAATCATATTTAGATCAACTTACAACCTGTTACTGATCATGTGCCCCAAGTGTGAGTTTGCAAGAGAGTAAACGTAACTATTTCGTTTGCGTTAAAATTTGACCGATAGATCATAATGCTAAGAGTATAAGAGTGAGAATGAAAATCTTAACGCAAACGCGCTAGTCTGCTGTCTACTGTCGGTAGGCCTACTAAACTCTTTAGTAGGTAGATACATCACAACTTGTTCAGAGAAAGCATTAAATAAAGATGAGCATCCACGATCTTAGATAACTGTGAAAGTCTCTTTACTGTCGGTCAATGATTCTTAAGTGATGCGCGTACGCAAGATAAGAAACTGTTGTATTGCAGTGTTTTTATTAGCACTAAATAGTCAACAACATGTTGGAAGTGTTGGAGTTATTGCCAGTGTTGTGTGTGGAATAAAAACAGCTGGAAACTAACGATGGTAGAAAAAGTATAACAAAAGAATGCAGGCAATGAAAGAGAATAATTACCTAGGCGCTGCAGATTGTATGATTCTTTTTTATTTACATTTGTAGCGTTCGCAAATAAGTAATTAAATGAATGGGAATTCTAGTCAATGCAGTTTTTTTTTTATACTTACTTGTTATGTATGCATCATATAAGCAGGTAAATAAAATAGCCTTTCAATTAAAATCCTATCGTCCGATCTACAATCCGTTTGCCTTATTTATTATGATTTAATTATTTATACATATAACAGCACAGATACATAATTAATTAATTATGTTGGTACGAAATAATTTTCCCGCTGTTTTCCGATTTTTCTCGGCGGGAAAACACCATTCGTGCTTTGTTGGCTACACAAATATCTAGGTAGTTGTTACAGTATAGTTCTTATAGTTTCGGAAAAAAGTGACTGTGACATACGGACGAACAGACAGACAGACAGGCATGACGAATCCATAAGGGTTCCATTTTTTCCTAAAAATTTGGCTACGGAACCCTAAAAATAGCACTTTAAACTATTATGCAAACAGATCGCTGAATCGAACAATGGTATTCACAATTTCACAAACCCGCAATATTTTTGAACGGCCTGTCCAACGATCCACACCATGGGACAGAATAAAAAAAAAAAATTTAAACAAAATCATCCCCACTTGCAAGGGTGGTAACCCTTGCAAGTGGGATGATATTTTTTTTTCATGATTTTATGTTACCAATTTGTCGGCGTGTATGTAAGTAAAACATTCCAAATTACAGCTTTCTAGTACTTAGAGTCTCTGAGCTAAGCTGGGTACAGGGTACAGCAGACCATAGACAGACCGGCGGACATGGCGAAAACATAAGGGTTCCTTGTTGCCGACCGAACCCTGAAAAGCTGGTTGATGGTGTATATTTATTTTTCATTTTATACGTAGCATATAGGATGTCCGACTGCTGGGCAATATTTTTTTCTATTAAGTAATTATTTCTTGGATCTCCCTCCCCCCCCCTCTTAACAGAATCCTGGCTACACCTTATGTTTGAATGTCAAACATAAAAACAAATTATTAAAAAAAAAACAAAAAACCCGCCTGCAAAAAAAAGATCTGGAAAGAAATCGAGTATAAATAAATTTAGCAGTCGCGAGGCATTCAGGGTGTAACGAACGGCTTAAAATTTGCCTCCGACTGCATTCTTTTGTTTTTGGTACGTAAAGGATACTCGTTCTCTTTTCATTTTGTTTCCATCTTTTCAGTTCGTTTTTTTGCAGTCGGGTTTTTTTTTTTAATAATTTGTTTTATTTTAAGCATTTAAGTGTTATTAATAAACAAATTTATTAGTTAATTATTGGTTCCGTACCTCAAAAGGAAATAACAGGACCGTCTGTCTGTTCATCTGTCATAGTCAATTTTCTCCAAATCTACTGGACCGATTAAGTTAAAACTTGGTACACATATGAGTTTCTGTGACCCAAACACGGACGTGTAACATAAATAAATGAATTTTGAATATGGAGGTCACTTTAGGGGCCAAATTAGAAAGAAATAAAAAGGTTTTGCTAACTGTACCGTGTGACACACCAAATTAAAGGACTTTTTGTAAGGATTTCCGTTTTTTTTTTACAATTAAAACAAATCATTTTAATGTTATTTAAGAAAATAGATGAAAATTTACCCTCCATAACTCCGAAACTAATGAGCCGAAAATTTTGAAATAGATACAGAAAATAGTTTTTTACTTATAGATTACTGGAAAACCTATAAGAAATCTATGGGCTTACATTTACAGTTGGAATGTATGGGATAAAATGTTTTTCAACTACAATGTTAAGTTTGTTTTCGGGATAAATGTACCTAACTACGGAACCCTTCATTGTGCGTGGTCCGTCTCGCACTTGGCCGGTTTTTGTAGTTGGTGTCAAATTAGTAGCTTAAAAGTGTTAAAATAAACATATACTTGGAATTGGCTATTTACTAGCTTTTATTTGATACCCATAAATTATTATTTAATAATCACAAAAACAAAACCCCTATATTTTTTATTCGCAGATATTAAAATGTTATACCATAGGTTGATAGGTCACTCCCGCAATTAAAACGAATCTAACAATACCTCATAATATTATGTTATTAAAATCCATCAACCCTTTTTTAGGGTTCCGTACCCAAAGGGTAAAACGGGAACCCTATTACTAAGGCTCCGCCGTAGTCTGTCTGTCTGTCTTTCCGTCTGTCACCAGGCTGTATCTCGTGAACCATGATAGTTAGACAGTTGAAATTTTCACAGATGATGTATTTTTGTTGCAGCTATAACAACAAATACTAAAAAACCGGCCAAGTGCGTGGCGGACCACGCACAATAAAGGGTTCCGTTGGGGATGAATTTATCCTAAGAACAAACTTAACATTGTAGTTGAAAAACATGATCCCCATACATTCCAACTGCAAATGTAAGTTTGTACGCACAATATTGAGTGACTAGCTTTCGCCCGCGGCTTCACCCGCGTGGATGTCGAAAAAAACAGCTTCTCTATCAGCAGCATTCCCCCAAAACATTATACCAGTATAGTTGGATAGTTGGAACCAACTGCAACGTAAGCGTGGTAAGCAGATAGGAGTGCAGTTTGATCTACAACTTTACGGAAGATATAGATAGCGTATAAATACCAACTTCGATTTGTACATACTTGTTCAATAAACGTGTCCTCCATTTCATGTCTAAGTCTATTTGAAAGAAATTTTGTATTGTTTATTTTTGCTACGTTTTTGTTCTTAAATCATAATTGATGTATACCAACTATACTTTACACTTATCTCTATACTTTTATGGTGTACATAATAGAGTATTCTATTCTATTCTATTCTATTGATTTATTCAAGGTACGCAGTAAAATTCTCCCGAAAACTTAATTACCCCTTTTTCCGATTCTCGAAAACTCCATCTTTTTTTTTTTTCTGCCGAAAGTATGAGCACTGAGGTTCGAGTCAATCGAACCGCGCGTTAAGATTCTTAAATACAAACTAAAATCCCCAAAAACCCAAAAAAACCCTGACTCCCTAAAATCCTTTTGAGGGGTAGTTATGTAAAACGCAAAAAATATGACAACTTTGTTATTTAGGTATTGACTGCATCGTTAGTCTAGTGGTCACAAGTGCGACTGCTGAGCATGAGGGGTGGGTTTGATTCCCAGGTCGGGAAAAGTGTTATTGGATTTTCCATTAGGAATTTCTCAGTAGCAGCCCGAAGTCTGGATTTATACCCGGGTGATGGCAATAGACTCGCCCCTATTACATGGGACTTAAACAAAACTGTCGAAATGTGGGTGTACTAAAGGTACACCTCTACCTAACCCTTTGGGGATTGCAGGCGTGATGTTATGTAAATAAGAACTCGGGCCAAATTTCAAGTTTATATATCATAAGTAATATGATTCTGTTCATACAAACTATATCGCCCCTTTTTACGTACTCAAAAGGGTAAATTGTTCAAACATCTTTTTGACGTTTCTATTGTTGGATTTATAGGTTATTTATACCAATTTTCAAGTTAATCAAGCCAAGCAGTAAAATCCTCCCTTATATATTGATTATCCCTTTTCACCCCATTATTAGGGGCAGATTTTCAAAAAAACCTGATACAAGTTATTCTTTATTTTTAGGTTTACAGTATAAATACTGAGTTTCGAGTTAATCGGACCACGCGTTAAAACTCTTCCATACAAACTTTGACATCCGCAAATGCCCCTTTAAGTAGTAGTTTAAAAAAAAAAAAATGATACACTTTATAATTTACATAGGTTTTATATTCGTGCCAAGTTTCAGGTTTATTTACTCAAGGAATAAGATTTATCCCACTTTTTCACCTCTTAAAGGTCGAATTTTGAAAAATATCTTCTTAGCGGATGCATAGTTTCCAACCATAAGCCGAAATATTAGTGATTTTAACTTAAAAAGAACTTTCATTAAAAAGGAAAAAATCCCTCTTTTTCACCCCTTAGGGGTTGAAATTCGAACAACATCGTTGCGTTAGCTTCCAACCATAGGGCTAGATAATAAATTTAGTGATTTTACTTCAAAAATTAAGGACTTTTCATACACAACATCATCCCCCTTTTTAATCCTTCGGGGGTAGAATTATCAAAAACGCTGAAACACCTATAAATTAATTTTCTATCATCAGCATATACACCAAATTTGAAGATCCTAATTTCAAAACTGACGGACTTTCATATAAAATTCCACTCCCTATTTCACCCTCTTAGGGGTGGAATTTCGAAAAACCCTTTCTTGATACCTACTCTTTACGAAGAACACACCCTCCAAATTTCATGTCTCTAGGACCAGCGGTTTAGGCTGTGCGTTGATATATCAGTCAGTCAGTGAGTCAGTCAGGACTTTGAATTTTATATATATAGATTTACCATGTTATTTTAAGACCACAGACTTCTTATAGGTTTTCCTGTAATCAATAAGTAAAGAACTATTTTCTGTATTTTTATCAATATTTTAGGCTCAGTAGTTTCGGAGATAAGGGGGGGGAAATGGTAATTTTTCATCTATTTTCTTAAATAATTTCAAAAGTATGTATTTTAAAATTATAAAAAAAATATGTTTAAAATCCTTAAAACAAGCCCTTTCATTCACAAAACTTTGTTTTTAATTTTCTAATTTTCCAGCCAAAAGTGACCTACATATTCAAAATTAATTTATTTACGCAACACGTCCGTGTTTGGGTTACAGAAGTTTATATGTGTACCAAATTTCAAATTAATTGGTCCAGTAGATTCGGAGCAAATCAGCTGTGACAGACGGACAGACAGACAGACACACGAGTGATCCTATAAGGGCTCCTTTTTTCCTTTTGAGGTACGGAACCCTAAAAACAGAATAAAACGAATATTTAAGGGGGCTTCCATACAACAAACGTGATTTTTTTGCTCGTTTTTACTCTATATTGATAACGGCAACAGGTAGACGCTTGAAATGTTCACAGAATATTTAGCTATATAATCACTTTAAACATAAATAATTAAATTAAAATATAACAAATATTTAAGGGGGGCTCCCATACAACAAATGTGATTTTTTGCCATTATAGATGGTACCCTTCGTGCGCGAGTCCGACTCGCACTTGACTGGTTTTTTTATTTTTTTATTTGGCATGAGTGGGAAATCCTCATGAACGCCCAGACTCACTAATGAGCCAGTCTGAGCAGTGCCGGACTCCTACCGGCTAAAACCACACTCCAGCCTTGCCTAGTGTCCCTCAGAGCCCTTGTTCGGCGATTAAAAGATGGTAATTATGTACAAAAATTTGACAGCAACAAACACTGAGAGATTAGTTTCTGCTCTGTTCCGCATCTTTGCGGTGATCGGGCAGTCGAAGAGTATGTGCAGTACGGTTTCTTCCACGCCAGGCTCGCAGGCGCACGATGGATCCGCTTTACACCTGAAGCGCTACATGTATGTAGAGAACCCACCATGCCCCGTCAGTATTTGCCTGGTTATGCTGGTTGGAGCCATCTTGCGCAGCACGCTATACGCCATCACCGCGTCTGGGAAGAATAGTTTGGTGTCCGAAGCCGTGTCACCCGACCTAGGGATGCCACAGAGAAAAAAAAATAGCGATATTTTTTAGTTTTTATTTTCTTTTGGAGTTATATTTTCAATTCGGACGTACCTACAGACTTCAAAATAGTCTTGAATCTTGAACTAACTTTAAAAAGTGCAGAGACTGCAGTCCATTTTAAAATTGAAAAACGTTTCGATTTCTAACGTAACATGTTCTTCATTTAAGCGGTTTCTTTCTTTTCTCCATTTAATATCTATCGAATACCTAATATACTAAAAACACGCTCGCAGGCGGCATTTGATACAGGTATGGACAAAACGTATAAAACTGTTTTGTTTTTTCAATGTGTCCCTAACTCCGTTTACAACTGTTGAGAACTATGTGGCACTTCTGAATTTTAAATTCCGGGAGGATTTTGTTTACTTATTTGAAATTCTTTCCGGGAGCCGGGAGATTTAAATTTTCATTGATGATTGCTGGGAGACTCCCGGAATTCCGGAAGAGGTGGCAACCCCTATAACTCCCATTCCAGTCGTCAAGAGTTATCCATCAAGCCGTTTAGGCTACAGAGCGTGCCAAAGAAATAGACATACCTACATACACTCGAAAAACATAAACCTCCTTCTGGGGCAGTCGGGTAATAAAAATACAGCTCGCAAAACGCACTACCTACAATATTTTCTAGTGTTTGAGCTGGAATGGAAAAGGGGCGCAAGTTTTCCGAAACAACGCGAACGTCTTGGTTCCAGCATCCAGCATCAAAAAGTTACAAGTTATGTTTCTTCGATCCGACTAAATGTGAATGAGTATACTGCTTGAGACGAAGCTATATCGTCCTCTGAACATTATGTAATAATATGCTTATAGAGCATCACAAACATCGGTTGTCGAAAATGGTGAACCAGATGAAATACAATGTTGCTTACACTGGATCAGACAACAGCGATGGCGGGACAAATTGGACAGATTTAGTACAAACTGGGCAACAATATCTACAGCAAAATTTAGAAAACAAAGGGTGCCTTGCTGTGGGATGATAGCTGGCTAGTACTGGCCTAACAGGAACCATGTAACCGCACCCCAAATTAGTCCCTATTCCATGCAGACAAGACGCAGAACGGAGTATACAGCCACACCTATAACATAATTATAATATACACGTGTGGTTTATACATGCATAGCCACCTTAATTTAATGAACGCCAGGCTCCGATCAATTTGTAGGAAGGTCAGTATTCGCAATAGGTACATGTTTACGTTTGTTTAATGATGTCTATATCTGCCTCTACTTGTAATATTTTAGCTACTTTGTTTGCATAGCGTAAACAAGTATTTAGCATCGTTAAATTCACTACCACAGTATGGAAATTAAAGCAGTATTATTAATTTTTCATCCTTCCACCATTTTTCATCAGTCGGCTTCCAGGTCAGCGTATTTCGATGCGATGCCATAAGTAGCGGAAACGAATCCTCATTTTTCAGACACCACGGTCGACGATCAAGCTCCGCGGCCACCGCGGGGCGAATGCCGGGAATGAAAATGAAAGGAAAGGAACTTAACATTCTCTCTACCAACATAACGAATGCGGGTATTTCTGCGCATGCTCGCTGAAGACATCCGCTTTCCACAGGTTCCACACAGTTTGTCGTGAGAGGCACGAGGGTCAGTGCGATTTAGTCAGCCGTTTGAACCGCTTGCTTCACGAAACAAGATTTTGAACGCGTCTGTATATTCTCTTTGTCTTTTTGGTTAGCGAAGTAAATTGCGTCATACTCATAACAAATGAGGATAATCTGCGTCATTTTCGAAATATTGGGCCAGATATAATGTATGTACCTATGGATTTTGATTTTAAGTACAGGATGGTAAAAAATTTATTTCCATATTGCCGTAAGTAATAAAAGTTGGGAAACTCCAAGAGACGATCTAGGTTAATTTTTATTCATAACAGGATACAAATTTTGTGTAAAAAATCTCTGAATAATTGATTAGGACATTAAGTCTTCAATTATACAAGGAGCTATATTTTCTGGTTATGAATATTATGATACGATTCAGATAGTAATCAGTTTTAATTCATCTCCTACTTCATTTGGAAATAAGAATAGTATTCATTTTGATCTTCCCTTACTATACTTACCTACATAAAACAGCAAGTTGTGTAGGTACTGAATCTGATCAGTAAATTCATTGATTTCATGAAAAGGGACAACAGAAAGTGACAGCTTGAGCATAGAATAAGTAAGTATTTTTTAATAGCATGGAATTAGTAAGTACTATATAGATTGTCGTTGTTGTGACTAAGGGACTTACTAGAGAATGTGCAGCAGCGTTCTCTATGCATTTTAACACCATAATGCGATCGCAAGTCGCCAACCCGCGCCAATCGTGATGATTATGGCAAACTCCCCCCTTTGGGAGAGGCCTATGTCCAGCAGTGGACGTCTTTCGGCTGAAATGATGATGATGATATAGATTTTAAGTAGAGTGGGTCGAATTTCGGCCAGTGAGCAACCACTAGTAATGAATAATTATTCTAATCAATATTTCAGTATTTAGCTTTTTAAATTTTGAGGTTAATTTCTGTCGCTGTTCAGTTGCCTATTGCCAAGGTGAGAAGTCAGTACCCCTAGTGTAAAAACTTACACTCACAAACGCAAACGCGCTAGTTACGTTTACTCACTTGCAAACGCAAGTGGCGTAACTAGCGCGTTTGCGTTTGCGTTAAAATTTGATCGATAAAATATAATTATGATTTGTATCTGATGTTACAAATCATAATTAAGGCTTCTACATACCAGCGCGACTTGTCGCGCGACGCGTCACGGCACAAAGGCCCCGCGCGTCGCGGGACTAGCGGTGCCTTTGTGTGGCGTCGCGTCGCGCGACAAGTCGCCCCGGTATGTAGAAGCCTATAAGCGACTACTAAAGCTCGCTCGTTTTTACCTGAACTCGTTAAAGGTTTTTTACTGTCCTATCCACAAAAACACACAAGTGTTCTGTGCTAAAAGGCACGATGTTTACATGTTGTATGATAAGTTCTTATAACATTAATAATTCTACTTATATTTGTTGCATGTAACTCTGAATGAACCAAGGATTCTTTGTAAGTACTTACTTACAATAAGTAAAGGTTGGCCGTGGTGGTTAACTTATGTACTTAAGTACTTGTACTTACAAGTACCTACATATACTTTGTCTAATTGAGAAGAGTCAGATACCTACGGTGGGTGCGAGTTGTAATCGTGCAATACTTATAAAACGTGCAAAGGTATGATTTGTTGCATGTAACTCTGAATGAACCAAGGATTCTTTGTAAGTACTTACTTACAATAAGTAAAGGTTGGCCGTGGTGGTTAACTTATGTACTTAAGTACTTGTACTTACAAGTACCTACATATACTTTGTCTAATTGAGAAGAGTCAGATACCTACGGTGGGTGCGAGTTGTAATCGTGCAATACTTATAAAACGTGCAAAGGTATGACTGTACATATTTCAAAGTCGGTTTAAGAATAGTCAAGTACTGGAGTAAAAACAAGTAAATACAAGGTACACACGGCTACACATCAAGCTATACATTTCCACAGTATAAGCTGGCCTCTCATTGTATGAAAATCCTATATATTGCGAGATCAGCCTAAACTGGATATGTATGGCTTGATGTGTAGCCGTGTGTACAAGTTCACACGTTTATTATTGGGCATGACTTGTAGGAAACTGATGAAGTTTGTCTTTTTTAGATTCTTTATAGTTAAAGTAATAAAGGATGATCGATACTTCGTTTTTTCAAAGGAAATTCAAAGGCTTAACTACCTACCTACGAATCATTATAAAACTTAAGTATAATACTTGGTAAATTAATGTGAAACGATATTTATTTATTTCATTAGAAAAAACAAACAGAAGTATTAAAAATAAATGGAAATAACTTAACATTTAACTTAACAAATATACTACCCACTACATTTTCCACAGATTAAAGCTTAATCATAATATTTACAAACGCCGCGATGTAGTCAGAGCAAAATCAATTAAATGAACCAAAAATAACAAAACAAAACTCCTGTTTGTGTATTGTATTGTATCCACATATTGCTAATCTGAAAATGCTTCGTTTGAAAAATTTGTCTGCTCAACAACGTAAAAAACGCAATGAATGTTGTAGAACTGTCCAAATTAAACCCATTGCATTGGTGGTACGCGGGAGGTAAATTTGAGTATCGCCACTCATAGAGGCTATTTTAATGCACCCCAGATGGTTATTGATGAGCATAGAGCCATACCTAATTGATGAAAACACGATTCTATAAAATTTTCTCGACATAAAAAAATTACCTCCAAACCGAAAAATAAACCGCTAGTATTAAAAAAAAAATACTTCAAATTATGGGCTAGTAAGATCTTGTGCTCTAAGTTGTAAAATTGCTACATTACGCCCCCAGGACGAGTGCAAGTTGAAGCAAAGGGATACTGGTGTGTTCGTAGGACATCTACAAGTCCTCCATTCAATGCCTTCCCCAAGCGAAATCTTTATCAGGAATAATCAGGAACCCCAAAAGAAAAATCCAAAAAGAGACCTCATAAAATAAAGAAATTAATTATTTTTGAAATGTGTCGAAATAGGTTCCGCCACAAAAACCAACATTTTATAAAGATTTTAAACTGTATTACTACAAAGCTTCATTATTCCAAAGACTGTGCGGTAGCACCAACAGCATTTTGCAAATGATTGCATCCCGAAAGGGGTACGGGTAAATTGTGAAATATTGTTAACTTTATTATATTATGTACCTACTAACATAGATCTTAAGAAAATTGTTACTAACACTTTATGGATTCTGTCCGAAATAAATAAATAATAATAATAATAATTACTACAAAAAACAAGGAAGGTTGTTTTTATTTTAATAATGTTTCTTTTATCATTATTTCTGACCCCATTTTTGGAATTTGTCAAAAAATCGTTCCGTCACAAAAACAAAAGCATGACGAACACTTATTATCAAAGCCCGAAATCTAAAAAAAAAAACCACGAAGGGCATCAATCATGTCATGAGGTCTCCTTGTAAGTAAGTACCTAGAAGTAGTCATAATTAGTAATGCTTTGAGAAATGTGTGCAAGCCGGCTGATTGTTGATCTTCCCAAGTTAGATGTAAAAGTCAGCCATGGGAACGGGTTATTCAATGCCTAGCTCGCTACACATGAGCGGTTAACCACCTTTTAAACAAGGTACCTATAAAGTGCGAGCTATCTTCAAGTGTACAGTTTATTGATGACTCTGATTGATTCTGATATGATGATCTTGATCTTTCCACTCACTTTTTGTGGGAGTGATTTCGTGAAAAGGGACGGAAGTGTGTCACAGGAAGTGACCGCTTGAGGATGGAATTAATAATTTATTCGAATAAAATTTTGGGTTATTGTATATTCGCCACATTTTCGTACACTCCATACATTGAAAGTGTATTCGCCACTTGCATTAAAAATATGTGTAAATTTGTGAAAAGTCTTCATTTTAGGTACAATTACATCATTTTTGCATAAAATACTGGTAGCAAGCAAAGTTATTTGCAGACGGAGAATGCTTGTGAGATATGGTTATAATAAATTATGTACAATTTTCATCAGGAAACTAAATTTGGAACTGTATGGAGATGTTCTAATCGTTCGTGCAGTGCACTATTAAAATTTCGGAGAATTACGACATCAGAGTTTTGCATGAAGCGGCCAACAAGTGTCAACCAAATATAGAAAAAACTGAAATTATAAAGATAAAAAATCTTTGTAAGGAAGCAGCAGCGAACACAAGCACACCTAGGCCTCAAGTGCATGAAGAAGCTTTTCAAGCAACCAAGGATGCGGGTTACGAGTTATTAAATGCCAAACCGAACATTTCACGAACACTATACAATGTAAAATGTTCGTGAAATGGTGTATGTCATTCAATTGGCGAATGTACAATAACCCAAAATTTTCAGTAGGTACATAGAAACTGTAACGGTTTACCAACAGTCGATTGGTCCATGAATCGTTGGTCAACGTTATCTTTAAACCATTAACTTTTTATCCAAAGGACTTTTCACCCACGAACGTTTCGCCAACATAACTCAACGTCAGTGAATGCTTAACCAACAGAATGTTTTGTTTCGCGACCAATTTGGAGGTAGCGCTCGCCGGCCGCTGCCGCGGCACCGCTCGCTACGCTCGCTCGGCTCGCGCGTTGTTGGTCACAGTTCTAACCTAACCTAACCTATGGATATCTTTGAAAGTTATTGGTCAAAACATTCTGTTGGTTAAGCATTCACTGACGTTGAGTTATGTTGGCGAAACGTTCGTGGGTGAAAAGTCCTTTGGATAAAATGTTAATGGTTTAAAGATAACGTTGACCAACGATTCATGGACCAATCGACTGTTGGTAAACCGTGACAGAGTGAGGTACATACCTATTTTAATTTTGAGGTTAAATTCTGTCGCTGCGCAGTTGCTTATTACTAAGGTGAGATGTCAGATGTTACACATCATAGATAAACGACTACTGTATGGCTCCCTCGTTTTTTTTTAAAGGTTGCTTGACTTTAAACACTATAGGAAGCAGGGTATGATGAGAGATTTTTCGATTGCGACTGCGTTTTTTTGATGTACCTAAATAATCTAATATGGCGGGTCAGACCAGTTGTTGGCGAGGCGAACGCACCGCGGCCAACAGCCAACAACAACATCAAAGAAAGATTTTTTGCTTTTTTAAACCGGAATGTTTTGTTTTTGATTAAGTAAGACATATTTTTGCATTATGCCACATTTATTTCCTTTAATTTCCATCTTTTCATGCATATTTTCTATACATAATAGGTTTTCATTAGGTAGTTTATGTTTTCATTTGCAATTTTAATTTTAGCTTTGAATGCTTATGTCGGTGACAAGAGGCAAATTATTTAAGTAGGTCATATTAGGGTTGAACAAAAAAATTGCCAAATCTCATTGATGTATTAAATAGGAAGATATGGTACGCGCTCCTCGACGTGGACCGCATAAATTAGGGGAAAGAACACAATCAACCTACATTACTCTCGGTTTGCGGGGAATACCCGAATCGTAGTTTGTTTCCGAGTAGTTATGGGTACGTAACAGTGACAATTATGGCTATCACGTTCCCGGTATAGCCCGCGTAATTATGTATCTCTATTTCGGTTGTCGAGCACATGACGCACGACATCGGGTCTATTTAGTATTTACGTGATGTTAGAGAGAGAGAGTTAGAGAGACTGCGCTTTAGCTGTTGTCAGCGTCTTAAGGTGATATTTAAAAAATAAATCATAGCGAACTGGGCGGGCATAAGAAAGTGACAGAGTCAATTACTTCCCCATGCGAAAAAAGAGAGCGCAACAAAGCGCTGGAACCGAAATAAAACAACGTAAGAGCGCCAAACCAAATAAAAATTGATTTAAAATAAATTAAGCTATGAATGAATGAATGAATGAAATGCACCGACCCCAGCGTGGTTTGACCAGACTCGATTGCTCGAATGAACCCAAAGATTCACACTAGGTAGGTATCTAAAATATGTTCAGCCAGAGTTTTCAATTACCTAATACGCACATTTTTAATGCAATTATGCAATGAATTTACTTAGGATTTTAGAATTACAGAAAAAAAATATAAAAAAGTAGAAGTATTTTCGGAATTAAATTCTATCGAGGAAATTTAGCCAATTGTGTTTTCCTTCAGTCAGAGTATTAATCAAATAGTCAATATACATATATATCCAAAAATTTAATTCCATACATGCTGTAATAGTGAAATAAATGGTTACGAAAAAGTCCCCAATTTATTTTGGTATCGCCATAAGAGTGAGTTTGCAGTAGGTGCTGTGTACTACCTCTACAGAAGAATTCGCACTGATACCTTTTGTAGTTTACTCTTCAAATGGCATATTCAAGATAACAACTGTTTAAATAGTTCATATTTGTAAAACAATGTTATATCTATTTATTTATTCATAGTTATTGTTACTACGGAGGTCTTGTACCTAATCATGGAACGGTAGGTAGACATCAAACATTTTCCTTTTGAATAACATCAATTAACGTAATTGATTGACGTGCCTATGTACCGAGATCAGAGATAAACATTAAGTTTTGGATTCTCTGAAGACGATGAGACAATGCGAAAAGAAACAGGAAAGACCCAGCAAAACGTGACTTCTTGCATGATTAGTATAACACTTAAAATGCGGTAACCAATTATAAGTATTATATAGAGGATTTTTACTTGGAAAACCTTTGTAACAATTGTTCACAAGAAGTATATGAGAAATTTCATTCATCAGATTCGAAGAAAATCCCCGGAGCACCTGTTGGACAAACATGAGTCGATGATAAACAACAGCATTAAAATAAAGCAACAAATTATTTCTATTGTTTCCAATCCGCTTTTCCGCGTGAATGCCGCCTCGATTAATCGATATTAATCGCGTGAGAGTTCGAGTCCACACGGCCATGCTTTTTCTTCGGCTGTGCCGCTAAAGAATCCAACTTATCCAACCACTTGCTTTATTGCGAGCGGCTGCATCGTCGCGGCAGCACGCAAGTCGGTCTCCGCCTCCTCGCGCGTTATCCAACACCGTAAAATCGAGAAAAAAAAAACAAAATACTGGCGATAGCATCGATAAATTAATTCGATTCGCTCCGACCGGCCGACAACGGATAAGTTTTGAAAAAGGAACACTACACTGTTTACAAAACGCTTTCCTCGATTTGCGATCGGTACGCGAGTGAATTGAACATCGAGTTAGTTTGAAACTATATCGAGTTTATAGTTGTGTACGTAATCGATGTTTGACGGAAGCGCGTTCGTCGCTGGGCTGAACTTGTGCCACGCTCCTGGAAGGTCAAGGAACACAGGTGGCGGACAGTTACTCATGCGTCGATCGATACGGTCGCAAGCAGCTATTTGACTAATGCACCGAATGGTAAGCTATTAAATAAAGACTCAATATTTTCATTTGTTTTATTATGATAGCAACACATATTATTATAGAATGTTGATATTTTAATCACAGTGATTGAACATCTGTTCTCAACAAAACTGTGTATGTAACTATAACTTTGTCCTAAGCTAATACCAAACTATAACACGTTTAGAACCTGTTCAATGCCACGGTCATGTAATAATTCATTATAATAATAACCGCAGCTAAGTAAAATTCTCTGCACTTAAAACAGTAGGTAGAGTCACATTATTATGCATAACACACTATACGTTTTATTTAAAATTTGTTAACAATTACACACATACTTATTGAAATGTATAATATTTTATTTTATTTTTCATATTATAAGTGGAGACATAAACAAGGTAGTTGGTAAACTGGTTAAACAACCACTTATTGATGACATAATTCTTAATATTCTTTATGTTATGTATAAGCATCTTTATCACGATCAAGACCAGACAAAAGTTTTTCACTTATCATTATTATCATTAATAATTATCTGTCACTTATCATTATTATTTATTATCATAGCATTGTGTACTACAGCATCATCATTCATCATTTCATCAATCATGTTTGTGGCCAATATCAGCCAATCAATTATATTTTTAAATTTCTCACTTCGAGTCCCAATATTATCTCCTTTCGAACACTTATCCCTAAAGGAAATTATGTTGGAATCATGTGGATTCCAACATAATTTCCTTGTAAGTGGATTATAAAAATAACTCAGTGTTACTAACTCAATTAAGAATGAAGTTACCGTGCCGTTTCTTTCTTTTCTTTTCTTTCATCGCCACATGCGAACTACGCGTCACACTGACGTCACGCAAAATCCTGCATCGCGCAAGCAGAGTTACCGCGCAACTAGCATTTATACAACATCCCGACATCAACCGTCGGACAGTTGCCCACCAGACACGACACACGTCTGGTCGGAGGATCCTCCCTTTTCTTTAGAGGATGAGTGAACTTTACACCCTGTTCCTCATACATCTGAAGCTTCACTAGCCGGTTACCTTTCAGTAAACAACTTTCTTTGCAATGTTAGTAAAGTTCTTCTACAAGTAATCAAGTTTCCAATCTTTGATAACTTTGATCGGAGTAATAACGTTGACAGTCAATGTTCGTATGAAATGTCTATCTATTCTTCAAAATCAAAATCAAAAGTCATTTATTCAAACTAGGCTGAAAATCAGCACTTTTCGAACGTCAAAAATTACGTGAGACAGTCCCCCAAAAACGCCCACCCTTCACCACTTCCTAGTGCTTTAGCTGGGAAGAAGAAGTGGCGCAACAAACTCCCCAGCAGCACAGCTGTCTGTTCATTTAGAAAACTTGAAAATTTAAAATGCAACACAAAACATTAAATTAAATTATTTGCCTTATGTTAGCTAGCACACACCACTATACGAAAAAAAAATATATATATAATAATCGTCGAAAACTATACTAAAGCAGTTAGCTAGCTAACTATACGAGTACCTAACAATATACTCCTACCCATAGTACAAGTTATGATTTAATTAACCTATGAAAAATCGTTTGTATAGAGATTTCCTGCATTGTATGTAAGTGCTCAATCAGGTAGTTCCGTTTAAACTTTAAGTTAATCAGTACGACCGTGACTTGTTTACTTGTAACATGTTATAATGTCAGTGAATCCTGTCTGAGCCATTGTTTTTGTTGAGACCTCTTCCAAAGGCCCTGATTTATATCGATTAGATGACGTTGCCTTACATTATCTGTTCTCTTCATTCTGTTGTAGATGATAATATAGATAGATGAAGATGTAGGTAAGTGTAGTTTCTTACCAGACTACGGCAAAGCCAAAGGAGGGTTATGATTTTAGCGGGCTATGTATGTAATATGTATGTTTGTTTGTACTCATAACTCCTAAATTACGTGTCGTATTTTGACAAACGACGTATCGTTGTTAAGCATCATCATGTTGGTCCATGCGTTTTATGCTTTAAGACGTCACATAAAATCCAATATGGTGGCTTATAACGGACGTAAAGAGTAACCGTAAAAAAAAGATTAATATAAGTATCGTGTTTGGTATCAAATTAAAGGTCTGAAGAAGTACTTTTTTTAAATATATTGGTTATGTATAATTAATTATACATACAATTTAATTCAAACACGAATCAAGAGTAAAACAATTGCGTTTCACTCTGACTCTGAATTGTCATTATCAAAACGACAGCCATGTCTTGTTTATACCTTTTTTTTTTAGTTGGAGTTTTTGTCGTAGTCGGGTTTTAGTTTTTAACTTGTTTTATTAATATATAAGTAATAACAGTCGCACGGGTTGATCGATCAGGTTAAGCTACGCTTGCCGCGGTTGGTTCGTGGATGGGTGACCATCTTTACATACCTACTAAGACCCCTCCGTGTCTCGGAAATCACGTTATTTTTAGATCTTTGGCAGTTGTTACGGGTCGTCAGAAGCCCGAAAGTCTGACCACCAATCTTACCAAGGGGTATCGTGTTACCCAGTAACTGGGTTGTGGAGGTCAGATAGGCAGGCGCTCTATGTAAAATACTGGTATTCAGCTGCTCTATCTGCTCTATCCGGTTAGACTGGAAGCCGACCTCAACATAGGGAAAAGACGAGGCAAATTATGAACTTGTTTTATTGTCTTGCTATGCATGAACCCCCATCTGTTCCAGGATGTGTTTTATGAAAGCGGTGTGTAATATGGAGTTGGTCAATCACTGTTACAAAAAGATTTTTAGAATTGAATAGAATTGAATACTCTTTATTATGTACTTACACCATAAAAAGTTACAGATGCTAAATTTTACATAGGGTGACACAATGCAAACAACTTTTGGATGGATTAAAGGGAGAAGGAGAGTCAATACTGCAGGTACCATTCAGCGGTATACCATTTACATAGACAATAAATACATACATACATGCATAAGCATCTATATAAATATATGTCGGCGTCATAATTGTAAACAGCACGTGCAACGGGCAGAGTTACGCACTGCAATGTGTCACTTAGGCCTCCCCACTCTCCCCACTACTCGAACCGCTCTACATAAGCGAGCGCGCAGCAAGGAGGGGATCATTCTTGTCGCAGGCTCGGCCCGGTGCACATATTATAGCGCTTAGATACTGTAGTCTGAATTAAACTATTATTACAGTGAATTAATAAGTTGTGGAAATAAAGGCTGACTTCTGCTATATCTCTTACTTTCATTTAAGATGTTGGACCCTTTGCCTTCATATATATAAACAATACACAATAATAAACATGACACAGGAACTGTATTATGTAATTCAGACGATGTTTAAGGCGACGATAACCGATTTTTAATGATTTTATACAGTAGATCACGTCTAAACGAGTAGTGTTAATGACTTGAAAAAAATATATGATAAATTAGAGCATTTTCTCAATAACTTAATATGTGAATATTTTAGATTATGTTTATATTACATAGTGAAATTTATTTGTAAAGTTATGTCTAACGCGGATAAAAAACTGATAATGGCGCAAAATCTACCATGCGTATTTTTCTGAAACCTTCACCAATTTAAAGATAATTTAATTATTTATGTTTTAGTATACGCGTTTTTTGATTTATGTATAATAAATGAATAATGCGTCAAATTGGGGACAGAGCTCCTTGATGGGTGAGTCCTATTACTGGCTGAACTTACGACGCGTTGCGTGAGCTCAGTACAGAACACGCAAGCTAAACACTCAAGGTCACTGGCATATATCTGACTCTTAAGGAGAGAGGAAGTGTTTTTTACCTGAATTTTAAAAGTGGACAAAGATTGAGCACAGCACGCCTTAGCGACACGGGTAAAGCATATACAACATTAGTTTTTGTTTATACTAAACCTCTTAAGGGGTCATTGTATTCATCATTATGAACAACTTTTACTATGGGACCAAACGTGAAATCGCGAAAAAAAATCAGCTGTTCCCTACATTTAAGTTCGCTGAACTCGTCAAAATGTAGGGAACAGCTGATATTTTTTTCGCGATTTCAACTTTGGTCCCTTATTAAAAGTTGTTCATAATGATGAATACAATGACCCCTTAAGAGGTTTAGTATAAACAAAAACGAATGTTGTATAGCCACGTTATGAATTAGAAAATCAGCTTTCAAAAGTCTTAGATGCTTGAATTCAATTTAATTATTCTATAGCCAAGCACAAGAGAGAGAGAGGAAGATAGGCTTACATCGAACCGTAATGAATGTAATAATGACTGTAACAAATAAATGCTAATTTGTACACTTCAGAGAACATGGATTTGACGGGTACTTGATTCCTTTCGCAATATATAAACAAGTATCTTAAACAGGTTTAATAAATAATAATTCTCGTTATGAAATTGATCACTTTGGACAGGCAGCGCTTTCTACAAACTGATTTGAGCAAACCTCCCAACATGAGAATAATTTCACATCAGACAGAAAAGCTCTTACATTTTAGGGCAGTCTACAGACGTCACTCAATACTCAAGCATTACTTAAAACGAGTTTCCACCAATTAAATGGCTTGAATCTAGTTTTAAGTAATGCTTGAGCATTGAGTGACGTTCTGTAAAACGGGAATTAGACTGCCCATTGTGTGACCCTATGTAAAATTTCTACATTTATCTCTAATTCATATGGCATACAATAATAATGAGTATTCTATTCTAGCTAGCTCTCGCTCTAGCCACAGACGGAGACATGCTAGATTGATCTCTGAATTCTCTATTAATAGCTCTCTATCTTCGAACAGGATCTTGAAAGCTTAGTACACACATTAGACAATAACATTCAAAGCACGTCTGAGTTTCCTCAACATATTTTCTATTAATCTTAGACACATTGCGAATTTGGTCGTGAAACCGATGAAGTCTCGTCACGTCTTATAAATCCAACCGTAAATCAGTTAGAACTTTATACATTATAATAACATACTTAAAGGCAATTGAATATTTTGTAGCATTAATAGCTGTAACAGGTCTAGGTGAAATCAATTATTGAATATACAGCGTCATATTAAATGAAGCACAATATAATATAAATAAAAAAAGTGTGGCGACATCAACATCGCCGCATGCGCACTACGCATCACACTGACGTCACGCAAAATCCTGCATCGCGAAAGCAGAGTTTACAGCTAGTAATACTATACAACGTCCCGACATCAAACGTCGTCGGGCGGTTGCCCACCAGACACAACACCCGTCTGGTGGGAGGATCCTCCCTTTTCTATGGGGGATGAGTGAACTTTACACCCTGTTCCTCATTTCTCTATAAAAGATTTGATGGATTGTTTTGGTGGTCAATGACTGCTGGTAGTATTGTCACTTGCAGTATGAGTTGTGAAAATCTGTTTTCATTAGTTTTATCATGTTAAGATATCGGTCCCATCACGTCTGTGAAGTTTACACAAAAAAATCCTGATATTTCAAGTGACTACACTAACTGCGGTTGAAAAACCCAAAAAAAACTCAACGAATTAATTTATTTATTGTTTGATCATTTATTTATTATTTATTTATTTATTAACTCATCATCACTATCATTACAGGGATTTCCTAATTCAATAGTGTGGCCATAATTACAATTTTATTATTCACTAGAACATATTTTAAACATTGTGGTTTTTCATGCTTAGATGTCGTCCGCGGAGTTTCGCTAGCTTATTTAATGTGACCCAGTATATAGGTATACTAGCGACCCGCCACTGTCCTGCTTCGCAAGATTAAGAATCGTGTGAAGCACCTACTCCGAAGGCCTACTCCGAAACGCCTACTCCGAAGCGATAATCCAAAGTATCGGCCGAATATTCGACCGTTTCTTGACTTTCAAAATTTCCCTATTTGACTTTGAATCCTTAATAGTATTGTTATTAAATTCTTTATTAAAGTAACAAGGACTCAATGTGTTAGTAAACTTACGAACTATGTTAATTTAGCTATATTAGTTATCCGACTTCAAGTCACGTATTTGACTTTGACTTATTTCTTTGACCGTGGTTTTTTTTTCTTTTGCCGTAGTCGGGGGGTCTACTCCGAAACGTTAATACGAACGGCCGTACGCCGAACGTTAATACGGCCGTTTTATAGTTTTGACTTTGGCTTATCTCTTTGACTGTGGTTTTTTTTTTTCTTTCGCCGTAGTCAGCCATAGTTAGCTGTAGTCAAGCAAAGGCCCAACATTCGGCCGATACTCCGGACTTATCTTCGGAGTAGACCCCAAGACTGTGGCGACTGGCGGGTCTTGACAAACAACCGAGATTTATTTATTATTTATGTAAATTTAATAATGTATTATACATAAAAACCTTCTGGAATAAATTCTCAAAATAATGGCAAAAAACGGTATCAAAATTCGTTGCGCAGTTTAGAAGAACAACGCGGTCACACAGACAGACACGAAGAGCGACTTTAATTTATAATAAGTATAGATGAGGATCTATACTTATTATATTATATTACCTACAATTTAAATTTCAACAAGGTTCTAACTTTTATTATTTTTAATCATATTTTATATTGTTTATTTGTCAATAAAAGGACGTTGTAGGCATAATAGACTGTAGATCTGTAAACCATTTTCTATTTTGTTAAGTACCTGGTACTTTTGACGGGCCTATGCTGTCGCTGTCCTCTCATACCTATTAACACTGTAATTTGAAAACATTGTAAAAGCCAATTTTATTTTTTTTAAAGAGTGACCGTGGAGTTTCTGCCGGCTCTTCTCCATAAGAAACGACCAATTGGAACCGTGCACCTAGCTTCTGACGTTTCATAAGTGCCCATGTAGGCTTATGTGAAATAAAAATATTTTTGATTTCATTTGATTTGCTAAGTAATAACATCAGCACGGGTCGACCCATCAGGTTAAGCTTCGCTTACCGGGGTTGGTCCGTGGTAGTGGATAGTCTCGGTATGTAAAGATAGTCACCCATCTTTACATACCGAGACTCCTCCGTGCCTCGGAAAGCACGTTAAGTCGTTGGACCCGGCTGTCATTGGTGGATCTTTGACAGTCGTTAGGGGTCAAAAGCCCAAACGTCTGACAACCAGTCTTACCAAGGGGTATCGTATTACCCAGTAACTAGGTTGTGAAGGTCAGTGAGGCAGTCGCTCCATGTGAAATACTGGTGTACACTTGCACCCGGTAAGACTGGATGCCGACCCCAATATAGTTGGAAATAGGCTAGTAAGATTGATTGATAGAAGATCTTTTTCGATCAATTTTTTTTTTTACATTGTTCTCACATATAGAAGCAACAAGAATAATGTACCCAGGATTTTGTAATATCTTGCTTTAAAAGAGTGTCTTTGGAGTTTCTTGCCTATTCTTCTCCATAGAGATCTACGTTTTGGAATGGGCAAATAGCTTCAACTTTCTGACTAACTGATCATTAACAATTCAAAAGTGCCTGTAATCGGTTTAATTGAAATAAATGTTTTGAGTTTGAGTTTGAGATCATCAGATTAATCTTTATTTAATAGACCCTTGTTTTAAATTATGTCTACGAAGATACAATATCGGCCATATTTGATATACTTACAAAATAAAGTCAGGAAGTTATTGCAGTGTTATAATCTCCAGGGTCGAAACAAAACAAGACGGAAACTGCCTCTATGATTGATAATTTGACAAGATAACAGCACAATAACATAAGAATTTACGAGATACTGTACGAGTTTTGGTAATTAAGTTCTTTTTACTGCGACATCATAGGTAATTATTAGTAGTGAACTTGGTTTAACTGTCAAAATCATCACGCGTAACGTACAGGATCTCAAATTTTTTCTCAATTACTCGAGGGTTTTGCGAATTAATGAATAAAGTATGAAAAAAAGCTACTCAGATAATACAGCCTCTTAATCTCGGGTCATTCGAAGTCGTTATACGAGTTATGGACAAAAAACGAAGGGGCACCGACACTCCTCTTTCTCGGCATTTATAGCTGTAGCAAAAAGTTTTGTGAATCATCAAAACATACGAAAGTACTCTTATAGTGAGATTGATTTTGCGCAATAATGATGAAGCTAAATTGCCGTTACAAAAATACATGTGAATAACAAACTAATTGGTTTGAATGACCATTGAATCAGAATTGAAATGCTACTCATTGATTTTTAACCGACTTCCAAAAGGGAGGAGGTTATATGTTCGGCTGTATGTTTTTTTTTTAATGTTTGTTCACCGATATCTACGTCAATTATGGACCGATATATTATTTTTTGTTTGAAAGGGTATGCTCCCGAAGTGGTCCCATTGCGACCATCTCATGGAAATCGAGGGAAACCCTTGAATTTTAAAGGCAAACGTATAGCGATTTGGGTATTTTTTATAGTAACTCGTGCACCATCGAAAATCACCATTTGGTGAAGTGGAACTGATGATGGAGACCACAGATGGCCACTGGAACAACATAATAATAAGTATTAAACGGGTTGCGATTCTATTAGGTACTTTAATATGGTTGCTCAGCAATTTATGCTCGTCACAATGCATATGGTGAGTGGCAGTTAGTGGGAGAACTCCTCAACAATTAACGTCCCAGCATCGGGAAAAGCAATATTTTGTAAAAGGTGATGAGCAGTTGACTTTAGGCTATTGTAACTTAGATAAATTAAAAACAGACCCACTAAAAAGTAAAAAATAAAAAACTTTTTGTAAAATAAAAATAACTTTAATTTCGCAAGTCGGTGGCAAAAAACTAAAATACAGACCCAAAGACACCGACTTCCGAAATTAAATTTATTTTTCACTTTGTAGTGTTTTTTTGGAAGTCAATTTTTTTTTACAAAAAAATATTTATTCTAATTTTGCTCGTGTCGCAATCAAAGCAAAAACAAGTTATATGTATGAATGAAAATTAAACGAATTGACATTACCATCGATACCGCCAACATTTCCGCAGTAATAACGTTTACTTACAAATAGTATATAATCTATAAACAAACAATAAACCGATTTACCTACATCGCTGTAGGAATATTAAAATATTGTAAACAGCGTTGAACCCATTGAGCCTTGTCCGACAGTACGTCTCACGGTTCATGGCTTTCACACTTCCGCAGATGCTCGGCTATAATGTGGTTGCATGGCTTTAGATAAACATTAGAAGCTGTATACAAAATTTGTTAAAACGGAAAGGTTTTAGATACTTGCTGTTTAGATACCCAAGATAGGAAGCTCATAGAAGGATTTAATAATCTTATTGATCCTCAGTAGACTAGTTAAAACAAAAGTACCTAAGAAGTCATAGTTTGTGTTTGCAATATACAATAAATTCATAAATAAATGTGAGCCCCTTCGCTGACCCACAACTAAACTGGGCGGATGCTGGTTGATAAATGAAACAGAAGACTATGTTGTTCCAAGAGAGTGCTTCCTTACTTTGCTATTTACTTTGGCGGAGCTAGAGCTGAACTGACTGTTTGACGTGAATTTGATACTAATGCGTACATAAGCAATAATACTTCGTACATCGCTTCTATTGAAGTAGTCACTGACATCAGGGTCAAAAAATGTTCAATAAGCAAAGCTCAAAACAAAATACTTATACAAAATCACATCATTATTATTAGACCTTGTGATGTGTCACAGTGTCAACGAACGGAAACAACATCGATTTAAAGAGGCAACACCTGTAGCTAGAATATCGTTAAATTTCAAATTAGCAAACCTGTCAATCCAGTGGTAACAATATTTTAGACAAAATGCTGATCTATGTTGGGGTCAGCTTCCAGTCTAACCAGGTGAATATCAGTATTTTACATGGAGCGACTGCCTATCTGACCGGGGGGTATCGTGTTACCCAGCAACTGGGTTGTGTAACACGAAACCGCTTGGTAAGATTAGCTGTCCGACTTTCGGGCTTTTGACGACCCGTAACGACTGTCAAAGATCCACGAATGACAGCCGGGAACAGCCAACGGCTTAACGTGCTTTCCGAGGCACGGAGGAGTCTCGGTATGTAAATATAGTCAGCCAGCCACGGACCAACCCCGGCAAGCGTACAGCTAAATTACTAATGAATTAATTACTAATGGTAAATGATAACACTGATTTATTCAAATCCATAGCAAGAATATCATAGATTTAATCTTTGCAGTGCCAGCAGGTTCTTCAGTTCACCTTTTAGGTAAACGCGGAACGCCGGTCCGGAACCAAAAAACAGTATCGATGAGTAACCGCGTAAAACGTAATCGATTCCGAGTACGAGACGATGTTGTAGTTCCGCACCACTAATCTCCGAATTCGAATTAAAGAAATCTCTACAATTACGTAAAATTAAAGGCAAAAAGCAAGTTCACATAACATGCATTTTGAAACCATGCCTTATCAAGCAGGATTCTGAAATCCTGACCAAGATTGCTACTACAGCTGACGAGGACCACGAATGATATCTATTATGATTATATCATTACACATTTTTAGCTCACTTTTCATCTCCGAGATGATAAAATTAGGTATGTGCATTTTATTGTATTGTATACGTTTGATGATTATTTTGTCTCTAGCTTGGGTACTGTGATTGAATATTCAGAAACTAAGCAATTTTGGAGACCTTCTAGATGAAAACCAAGGAACCTTTGAGTGAAAGATGCTATGGCTAGAAAGGGGATGACTGTGAATACTCAGATGATCGATAGAGATGTATGGACGTAAGAAGGCCATGCTGCGCCCTCCCCAAATAAATTGGGATAGAGGCAGGACAATTATGAAATAAACTGTATCAAAGTTTAGAGATAGATGTTCTTAATACCGTATCTAAATTGACCCATTTATTATGAAGACTTTTTATTAAAAATCACAAGTCAAGGGTGGGGGGGGGTAGTCTCACGTAACAAATATATGTTCAACATTCTGGTGCGATATGAATAACTTGTGAAAATGCTTACTTATATATTTTTCTAGACTGTACTGTATTGTTCTGCTTCTGCAGAAATATCACATTGGGAGAGTGGTCCTTTTCTGAGAATTTAATTATGAAAAGAATACTGAATAGTGGATTGACAGTCAAGCCCTGAGTACAGTACACATGCCTGGGATCGCTGTCAAGAGACCGCGGTCCGACTCATCAAATATCGTTATTGAATTTTTGGTTTCCACATGCCAAATATGCCAATACAACTGTGTAATTGGCATATTTGGCATGTGGAAACCAAACATTTTCAAAAGATATATAGAAAAGTGACTCTTGATTAATTGATTTTAAGTAACTGATGTGATTTTGTGTTTTTCTTACTTTTGACTCTTCCGCACATGCTAAAGTTTTCAGATGCGAAACAGTAACATGGATGTTGAGAAAACAATATTTCTCTTTAACTGTCATCTCTATTTTACTTTTCCACATACATATCGGATCGCGAAACAATAAGAACAAAAACGAATGAGTTGTGATTATCTTTCATGGAAAAGTCTCTTTTATTGAAGAATGGGCGCATTTATTTGAGTTATACTGACACTGTAAACGTGTCTAATGATAATATTATAATTATGTTGTTCGATAAAACTATCTTACCAAGTCTACATCTTTGCCATTATAAATCACAAGTCTCAACAATAATTATAATAAATGATACAAAATGTATGAATATAAACAAGTAGGTATGTGAGCTTACTAATGTATTCGTCCGAACTCCGAAGCACTTTAACAGATTTTGCTTATGATGAAGAACATAATGGTATTTATATTGGAATCGTGATTAATTAACATATTCGATTCGCGATTCATTATAAACATCTCACTTTGAAGTTAATTCCAAGTAACTGTTGTACCCAATGGGTTAAACTTAAAATATGTTCTTTGGACTATGACATGGCGTATTAGCATGTCGACGTATAAATTATATTTTTTTTCGGCAAGGTATTCTATCATCTCATCTATGTATAATGGTTGAACATTACACGATTTGGATAAGGATAAAATTTTCTTTGATTTTTTGCTAGATTTTTAATGTTTTAAGCCTGAGAAAGCTCACCTCACGATTTAAAGCAAAACCGGAATATGGTAATATACAGGAATGTTTTTAAACACGTGAGTGAAAAGATACGCAGTTTTTCCTAGTTGTGATAGATAACGTTCACGGCAGGTAAGACCTGGAGAAGACTCACACAGACTATGGAAGTTAGCACAAAAGGGAAGAATCATATACAGCAGTGGGGTTGAACAAGGTTGTCAACGATGATGATGTGGCATTTCTACAGTGGTCTTTAATTAAACTTGTAGAAGTTATTTTCGATTTTTTCCGTTATTATGTCTAACTTCCGAAGTAAACTAGATTTACTTTCGCATTTATATTATCTATGCAGATTTTACTTAATGTATATGATTTCAAACAGGTTTTCGTCGACACGTGCCGTTCATGTTATAAATTCACGCGTGCTAAGTACCAAAATATTAATAAAATCAAAGAAAGTAAAACGCAAGTTCTAGCTACCAGCACCCTTATTGCGTAACACAGTTTGAATTTCAATTTGAATGATTTTGAAGTATATTGCTAATCCATTGCTTTTTATCACCTCCCAATTTTATATTGTTTACAGATTTCTGCAGCATAGATTATTATTTGCTCTACTTACTTCATACCACTAGCTGTTAATAATACCTTTTTGTTAACCAAATTAATTAAGCCTGTGTTTTGAAAATAAATAAATTTATTATTATATGTTAGAAAATGTTGTGTGCTCAACAACGTAAATAACGCAATTAATGTCGTTGAACTGTCAAATTGAAACCGATTGCTAAGTTACTGATAGTGTGTTACGCAATTAGCTAGGCTTGTGTTCGAAATATCGATATTTTTCGGCGATATCTATTATTTCGATACATCGTTATAAAATATCAAGTATCGAAAATGTATCAAATGCTATATATTTCCAATAGCAACACCGCTGTCCCCACTCCCCACACCCAACTGACTAAAACCGCTAGAATTCAGAGCCGTAAAAAAGTAAACTTATTTTTATCAATGTTTTATTAGTTTTAGATTTTACATCAGAAATTATGTTTCTAGTTTGGTATTTCTATGAATAAAAAACAAACAATACAATTTCATAAAGTACATATACTTTTTAGAAAATTTCACCGATATATCAATTTTTTTTTTCGATATTTTAAATCGATATCAACTATACTTTTTGGCACTTCTTGCATCCCTACAATTAACCCGCAGGAATGCAGTATGACGTTGGAAGTTTCAATCATGGCAATTGGATCGTCGAATCAATCAAGCAATCTGGGTCGTCAATTAAAGCACGGAACATTAACTAGGCAGATTATACTTGACCTTTGCATTGCAGAATTATGAGTACATATCGCATTACTTCTCATATAAACGTAATTAGTATTTCCTTTGCACAAAGATTTGTTGCTTTTAAATGCTGTTGTTTTTCTTGGGACTTGTACGTTTAATCTGTTATGTAGTAATTTCCCGTTCCCTTTTGGGTGGAGTACAAATAGTGACCTTATTGGTAATGTTCTTCAGAAAGGTCAGGTGCGTAGTATTTATTTTTTGCTGAACTGGGCCTTTTTGGCGCAGCCGTGAGGCACACTTTCCTACCAATTTCTTACATCGCACTTTACACTTTTTACTTGTTTAATATTGATTTTGTTTATCTGGTGTAAGTATATTATATTTTGTGCCTTTTAGTCTGTGCTAAATAAATGCATTTTTTTTCTTTCTTTACTCGCAACCGGCGTGCGTGTATTACCAGATGCATGAACGTAAACGAAGCAATAGGACTATGTAAGGATCATGGCAGGTGTCGTTCTGTAGCTTCTACCTAACCTACCCCCATGTTAAGAAGGCGTGATGGTTATGTAGGTGTGTGTGTAGTTTAATTCTGTAAGCTTCCCAGCCTGCTATTTAATACCCATTAGCGTCAGTACTTCCCTGGCATATCTAACCACCACACATGAATAATTTTTCACGCTAATTTTTCTGGGATGTATGATCCCTCTTTTCACAAATCGAGAATTGTTGGGCATCTATAAGTTCCTGAATGCATTTTAATATTGCTTGTGCATCAACAAACTGGTTAATTTTCAGATGCGGAAGCTATATTTGGCCAAAATTCTTAGTAAAGATCTCCAAAATGATATTGTTATTGGTGTTTTGTATACTAATTCGTTAGGGTCACTTGCCAAACTTGAATACAATATCGATGCAGAATAGGAAGAAGTTGCATTCATTTGATTCATTCAATGTTAATAAGTCGACAAGGACAGACACTGTGCTATATAGTGTCACTGTATATTAGGTAAGCAATAAAATCTATACAAATAAATAAAATTTAAGTGTCTATTTGTAATTTCAAAATAACAGTTTTCACGAAATGCATAATTATGAAAGTATATGCATGTATACGGTATGTGTTTGTTCCGCCTAATCTACGAAGTGGCTGGACCGATTTTGATGGGAGTTTCACTGGCAGATAGCTGATGTTATAAGAAGTAACTTAGGCTACTTTTATTTCGCGCGGGCGATCCGGCGGGCAGCAGTTAGTTCATAAATTTAATAAGTATATGTGTCTCGCATAAATTAGACAAGATGAATAGAGAAATATCCGGAAGCTCTATGAATATTAACGACTTTTCGGAAAAACACAACACAATACACATAATTAACCGAGTTCTATTTCACCTGTTTCGATGTATATCACAATGTAAAGAACTAATTTAATTTAGTTATGATTGCCTTTACCCATGGCATTCCAAAGTCCTTCATCCATTACTTAATAACTGACTCCGTTTCCTCCGATCCTAAAATTTATGAATATTGTAAATTCTTCCACCCCTATCTACTTTATCTTTAGCACCTAAAGTCATCATGTCATCAGCTTTTTCCCAACTATACTTGTCAAAAAATTATGCGATTGACCATCGCGACGTAACTAGTGAAGTAACCATACGAGTCAGTACTTGATACTCACGATAAATCGATTCAAGTTAAATGTCAAAACGGGCCTATTATTTTTTGACATCTTTAGGTTGGGGTCGGCTTCCAGTTTAACCGTATGAAGCTGAATACCAGTATTTTACATGGAGCGACTGCCTATCTGACCTCCACAACCTAGTTACTGGGTAATACGATACCCCTTGGAAAGACTGGACTGAATTCAAATAATTTCTTTGTTTACATTCCGTACGAAAGTACGTACTCGTTGTTGTGGGTACATACATATACGGTACAGTAGGGTCAGCAAACCATCAAGATCGTCGGCCGTACCAGTCTGCGAGGGGGAGCATAATAATATCATAGCGGTTACATTGACACCATTACATTTCCGGATAAGTGCAGGTATCTACAGATACACTGACGAATACTACGATAGTACGAATGCAATTCGGTGCATTATTTGACAAGGAAGCTTTTAGCAAAGATTCTCTATTCAGTGATAACAATAAAATAGTTCCATATAATCATGTCAAAGTCAAATTATTTATTTAAAATAAGCACATAAAAGGCATTTTTTGAAAGTCAAAATTAACAAAAAAAGTCACCCCTTCCAAAAGGTAGTTTTGTATGGAGACGAATGGGAAAGAAACTCCACCTTTACTCTTTTAAAATGTTTTACAATATTTGTTATAGGTACATTAATTATATGTGAAGACGATGCACCTACAAAATAATTACTATATACCACAATAGGTAAAAAGAATTAAAAATGAAGCAATAGCACATAAATTAATGGTGCTCACATATTTCCAAACATTGTAAAAGTATAAGTTTTCCTATTAAAGTAATAAATCAGTGTGTTATGGCAATCACAGAATGAATATTGTATAAATAAATATAGCTTGACTGGATTGTGTGAAAGATGATAAGGCTTTGAAGGAAGTGAACTTTAAAGATGATACTATTAGAGACGTTTGTATAGAGGAAAAAGACGTGCTGCCCCAAATTAATTAGGATAAGAACACGAGGACGATAATTAGAAGAATATGGCTTAAAGACCGCGTCCCCGCGACCGCGTTTCATGATTGACCATCGCGACGTAAACAACTAGTGAAGTAACCATACGACTCGATAGTTCGGTACTCGATACTCACGATAGATCGATTCAAGTTAAATGTCAAAACGGGCCTATTATTTTTTGACAAGTATAATTGGGATAACAAAACGACTGAAGTTGAAACATAATGGTTGTTCGTCTAAAGAGGGACCATATACTCGTAGATAGATGCTTGTTTCATAAAAGGGTGTTGAGTTTTGATTTACAGTTTTTCAAAACTCATACTTAGTACTGACATATTTGCAAGTCTTGCCATTTTTTTCTATTAGTCTGTCATCACAACAGTATATAATTTGCGACCTAATCGTAAAATCTCGCTTATCAAAAAACTCAGTGCAAAATTGTCTGAAATAATGCAAAAAATAGCACTTAATGACATGATAGATGGGTTCAATGTGTTGTTACATTCGTATTTAGTATTCTGCAGGCTTCCGCGGCGTCGCGTCGCCTTGTAATTATGACTCATTCCCTCCGTTTTGATTATACGTTTGCAAAATAATAAACAATTTTCGTTCAGCCCTAATGAGTCTTTTTCATGTTAATAATGGAACTTCATTTGTTGTTCGGACTTTGTACTTTCAGCGCTTCTAAGGAAAATTGTTTGAATTAGAACTTCGAATTTTGTAAAAAAAAAAATTGGGCGTCGACAAGGCACCGTTGTCTCAGTAACTAATGACAGCCGCACGAGTCGATCGATCCTTGCCGCGGTTGGTCCGTGGATGGTTGACCATCTTTACATACCAAGACCCTTCCGAGCCTCGGAAAGCACATCAAGCCGTTGTGTCAGGCTGTCGTAGGTGGATCTTTGACAGTCGCTGCAAGGTCATAGGAAGACCGAAAGTCTTACAACCAGCTTACCAAGGGGTATCATATTAGCCAGTAGCTGGTTTATGGAGGTTAGATAGAGAGGCAGTCGTTCCTTGTAAAATACTGGTAGGTACTCAGCTGCATACGTCCGGGTAGACTTGAAGCCGACCCTAACATAGTTGGGAAAAGGCTAGTCACATAGGCTAGTTACTCTACTAGTAAGTAAATAATAATAAAGCGAAGAGCCTCGACCAACACCTCAGGAGGCTCTCATTACGTGGCTGGGTCAAGGGCTTGATTCAGAAAGCAGTACTCCTCGACACTGCACGCATAGTGAGGAGGTTCCTCTCTCTAGAGCCCTAGCCACCGGCAGCTTGGACCTTGTTCCTGATGCCGATGGACTACTGTTTTTTGTATTTTTAAATGTTTTTTTTTATGTTATTTATACACATATTTTAAAATATAATCAATATGAAAATAAAAAGAAAATAATAATAAAATTTATTAAAAATGGGTAAAATACAGTAACAATCTAAGAAATAATGTAGGTATTACAAAGTATGATGCCTGATAGGATAAACCTGTATCACAGGTGGCATGAGTTCTCACAATTACTATTAGGACAACTGATCATGGTGTGATACAAGGCACTATCGCAGCATACTTTACAAATTCAACACCGTAGCCTTGATAATTGTACTTAATATGGACGTTACCAACATAAAGTGACATAATATTTGTCCAGCACTTGATAAGACTCCATTTAAATCAACAAACTCATACAAATGTAACTTACTGTTAAAGTTTTCCTACACAAACAGCTGGGTACCGCGATTTTTCCAGTTCACCTTAAATAGTGTTTCTTTGTATAAGTTCTAATGAATGGTTATATCATTATTAGACAAAACATTAAATTCGGAGAAACCTATTTTATACCCACAACAGTTGTATGTTAATTTTATACGATAACTTTATAGGTACCTAAGTCTTAATTATACGGGGAGGGGCAAAGTATTCTCGTACATTTTTTATCGCCATGACGTTCAGAATAGATACGTTGGAAATCTGCTCTTGGTTTAAAGCTTCGTAGTTAGGTATGCTTTTGTCATTAACTTCAAAGTTCAAGGTTCCCTTCTTAACTTTATTATGATCAACATGAATCTGTGTTTTCGCATCGGTTTGAATGAGAAGCTAAATAGAGGAGCAAAGTCCACACATCAATTTTTTGTTGTCATTATGATGCTTCAAAATAGGCGCGTTGGACTGTACTGCTTGTAAACTTTTTTGTTTAATTAAACATTTTTGTGTTCATGGTCTCTTAACTTTAATGTGATCAAGTATTAGAATCTGTTTTTCCCGCGGTTAAAAGAGGAGCAAAGTCTACACGTAATTTTTTTGTAACGATGCTGCTTCAATATAGGCGCGTTGGACTTTGCTCCTCGCTTAATTGAAGTTTCTTGTTCACTGTTCAAAGGTTCTCTTGAAATTTGATTCTGGGTTTTTCCAGTAGTTAGAATTAGAAACTTAATATGTATTATGCGCTTTTCTACTACTAGATTCTATATGAATAAAATGAAATGCTATTCGGTACCGGTAAGCGCATCACTTGAATGGCTGAACCAATAATTTGTATTTTTTTGTTTTAAGGTGTTCGTAATAGTCCGAATTAGGAGGTGCTCGTGGCTAAGTAATAACAGCGGCACGAGTCGATCTATCGGGCTAAGCTACGCTTGCCGGGGTTGGTTCGTGGATGGGTGACCATCTTAACATGACGTGACTCCTCCATGCCTCTGAAAGCACGTTAAGCCGCTGGTCCCGGCTGTTATTTGTGGACCTGTGACAGTCGTTATGGTTCATCAGAAGGCCGAAAGTCTGACAATCAGTCTTACCAAGGGGTATCGTATTGCCCAGTTACTGGGTTGTGGAGATCAGATAGGTAGTCGCTCCATGTAAAATACTGGTATTCAGCTGCATCCGGTTAAACTGGAAACCGACCCCATTGTAGTTTGGAAAAGGCTGGGCAGATTGATTGAATATTCCGAATTATGTTTTTATGGAAAGAAAATTTGGAAAAGTTTCCCGGAAAATTTTCAAAATCGGAAAAAACTGAATTTCAGTTTTTTCTATGAGATTTTTGTATTATTGAAATTTGGACAGAACAACACGTCTGTCGGGTCAGCTAGTTGTTGAATAAAGAGTCAGTTTCTTTCGTTTTGATTCAATTTTCCAGCTGGACCATAATACTCTGCTCGAACGAGTAGTGTTAATGATTAGAACAAAATATATATTAAATTAGAGCATTTTCTCAATAACTTAATATGTGAATATTTTAGATTATGTGTATAGTGAAATGAATTTGTAAAGTTATGTCTAACGCGGATAAAAAACTGAGAATGGCGCAAAATCGAACAAGCCTATTTTTCTGAAACTTTCACCAATTTAAAGATAATTTAATTATTGATCTTTTAGTATACGCGTTGTATTAAAATACCTTTTGTTTTGTGTATAATAAATTAATAATGCGTCAAATTGGGGACAGCGCTCCTTGATGGGCGAGTCCTATTACTGGCTGAACGTACGACGCGTTGCGTGAGCTCAGTACAGAACATGCAAGCTAACCACTCAAGGTCACTGGCATATATCTGTGTCTTAATAATTCACGTGTTAGTTTTTCTGGTACGAAGTCGCCAGACACCGTGATGGTAATCATTACGTCAACAATTGGTGATGTCACAGTATAAAAAGTAGTACTCTTCAGCTGCGTGGGAGCACCGTAATTAACGTGTAGTGTTTAGGTGTTCAATAAACAATGTCAAACTACCCACGTTTCAAACAAATCGGTTCTGAAGGTGTTAAGAGCGTTTTTACACCTTACGGAATTTCATACAAACTTTCAAGCCCTTATTTTCGAAATGACTGAACCGATTTTAATGAAACTTCATACGCATAAGCAGGATACAAAGGTCTAAGAAGTTAGTAAAGAACATTGTCGAAATGTCTTATTTAAAAACAGATAACTGGAAATCTCTGTTTCTATGGAAAATTTAAAATTGGTCTAATTTGGCTGTAACACTATTTTTCGAATATGTTCTTTACTAACTTTTTAGACCTTTGTATCCTGCTTATGCGTATGAAGTTTCATTAAAATCGGTTCAGTCATTTCGAAAAACAAGGGCTTGAAAGTTTGTTTGAAATGCTGTAAGGTGTAAACGCTCTTAGGAACCATATTCCACTGTAATAGGTACGTTAGGTACTATCAAAGCTAAATTATAATTAAGTTAGCTAAGATAAAGAAGAATGTAATTTTCCCTACTGAAAGCTTTTATGAAAGTTAATTGTTATTCTTTGGGAAATACTCGGATAAAATGGTTATGTTTCGGAGAGAAATTGATTTGCGGGGATAAATGCATTAACAATAATATTAAGGGTAGGTACAAAATAGTGTTTAATTTTATACGTACTTATTGGTAAAAATACGGCTTTAGGGTTTCTTAAATACTTAACAATCTTTGGTTAGTAATAATTATTATTCTTTGCTTTGTTTAATAATATTGTTTTTATTAGATCACAAACACGAATCCATGCCACAATACAAAAGTTCATTGACAAATTAAGAGACAAAAATAATAAAAATAGAGGCAATCATTTCAAGGTGGAATATTAAATAGTTCTCATAAGATGGATTTTTTTGCACTAACCCAAAACATTTCAATAAATTACAGCTAGAAAACACATTTATATCGACGCAATCCTATTATCTAAGTTTTATTACTTTTAAAACGATGCAACACCAATCCAAAACGGACAAATATTATAAGTAAATAAATTATTTATCAGTCATGCAAGTGGAAGTTGAAATTTATATAAAAAATAATTAAAAGAAATAATTTCTAAAAATTATATATTTTTTTTTGTTCTAGGAATTAAAATGAATAACACTAATAACATCACTAACACAATCTCTCTCATAACATAAAACGTAACATCGGTTGTATTCCCCGAAGTGTTGAGGCTCCCGCAGACAGGCGCGACGTGACAACGCGACGCGCGCGGCACTAGTAGCACAATTTCTATGAAAACTTAATGGAAAGTGTCGCGCTGCCTATCGCACCAGTCTGCACGAGTTTTTAGGCAGTGGTGCACCTAAGTACACCTACATTTCACCAGTAATTTTTAAGTCCCATCGATCGGGCACGTATCTAGACCAAGGGGGGCTACTGAGAAATTCCAGATGGACAAACCCAAGAAACACTTTGTCTGATCCGGGAATCGAACCTGCGCCCCAAGTCTGCTATTTTTATAAATTCAGTCATTCCAACACGATCCCATGGCATTTTGCTAATAGTTCGTAATCTGCTAAATTCATAATGGTCGATCATTGGTCGGTCAATGTTCTCGTAATAGAATTGTGTTACTTATAATGGCATTGTCGTATTGCCATTATTATAAAACCCATTAGGTAGTAGAAATGTCATTCATTTGTCATTATGTACGAGATTATCAATAAATGCAATTTCTTTCAATGTAGTGTCAGTACCATTGGAAAGTCATAATGACGCCATTATAATAGTAGATTACCAAACTTGTCAAAATCAACAATTATGAAATCAATGATCGACCATTCTGACCCTATTGTAATAGCAGACTTGAGGCCCTGCTCAGCAGCAGCGACTGCGACCCAACGAGGCAAACTACACAGTCTCTCTCAATCTGCCTTTATTATGACTTTTTTATGGGGGTGGGAAATTATCAAATAACTTCTCCCGCTCTGGGCGGAGCGGGAGGGCGTGTCAGACTTTTACTGACTAAAACCCACCCGTGTTCCTTCCATTGCCTGTGTGCCAGGGCCACAATAACCCTTTCGGACAAACTTGCAACCCTGGCAGGCAATGTTCATGACGTACCCCGTCAGTTGGTGCTGACATCTCTTTGAGGCACGCGTGGAACACAACGCGCCGTCGACCCGGGCATGGTCCTTATCGGACGGCGAGCTACCCATCGCTCACCGTCCGCAAGCCCGCGCCTACGGTGGCCGGAAATCGGCTTGCGACTCCCGACGCCCGAGGCGTCTCCTGCGGCGACTAGGGGCGCGAGAACGCGAACCTTGTCTCTCCCTCACGCGTTCCGCGCGCAAAGTGCTAACAAAACACCCACAATATTTCATAAAACCTTCTTTTAAAAAAGTAAAAAACCAGATAATTTATCAAACAAATCACGTTACGCAGTGTACGCAGGAGCGTGAAATCGATTTAAGTTTTAATTAAAAAATTCTTCCTTTCCCGAATCATAAAATAATAAGTATCTGTGATTTTGTAACTATGCACTATGTGAATCTTAGATAAAGCGAAGATTTTACAAAGCTGTTTGTTTTGCGAACATTCATTGCGAGAGCCAACTGTGCTCACAAACGAATGTTCGTTTCACGAGTGAATGTTCGTCGCGTAAAGGTGGGTTTAGACCAAACGACCATACTCGTAGAACCATAAAAGGAGCTAGAGCATTCTTTTGTTGTGTATTTTATTTTATTTGTTGATTTTCTTGACATTTTGATGTGAAACATCTATAGGAGCACGTACAACCGATTGCTGGCGGGGCGGCGCACGCCGCGTGGCGATCGGCCACTATACACTACAGTCTATAATATATGTAGTACCTAGTGTGTAAATGTGTGTGTAGTGCGATGTTTCACATAATTATACCAGTCGTCCCATGACAGCTCAATTTTTTTGTAGGGAGAGAATGTTAAGAATGTTCTGTTCCTGTTAATACAAAAATAATTTGGAGAAGTGGGGATAGAATGTACATTCGCTCGTTTAGTCTAAATCGACCTACAAAAGCTCACGCAGCGAATGTTCGCAAAACAAATTGGTGAAGCAAATGCTCTCGGTAAATAATCCTCCTTTACTCGTTGTGCACGTATTAGCCTAGCCTAGCCATCATTCAGATGCAAATAAATAGTTTTGAATTTTGCTGTAGACTGGTTTCTTATGTTACCGGCCTCGTCTTAGATGCATTCTGTATGATGCATACTAATTATGATAAGCCTGTAATCACAAACTCGTCTATGCTTGGTCACAATACCAAAAGCCAGAGATGAGCGAATTTGCCTTTTAAAGTCTTGGTTCTAAGGATTATTTTTCTGGCTCTTCCCCATCAATTCTTACAGTTTAATGTGAATATGTCCCCTACTTACCCTCTGTCTTATCGTGTCCACACCTTGTAGCTATTATTGCTATTAATAAATTTAGTCGCAAATCGATTCTCTATACATCGAAAAGCAATTGGTATGTGCATTAATCGATATCGTGCGGATCCGATTTATTCCGCTTTTAGATTAAAGTTCAAAATATCGACATTTCGTCGGTGAGCTGCAGTTTTGATTATGTGAATAACGTTATTACAGTAAAGTTACATTTAAACATATAATTTGTAAATATATTAATGTACTTAATTACCTTTTAAAACTCTTCATTTTGATACCCCACTCTATAGGCCTGAGAAACAGTTTATTTTTTGAAAACACACTTTATGGCGCCAAAAATACGCCATTTAGATTTTTAATAATTGTAATATAAGTACCCAGTGACACTCGTGCAATAAAGACGAATTTAATAACATATCATTCATCAAAATCGGTTCAACCGTTTAGTAGTTACGAGGGAACAAAGGGACGGACATACATACATACATGTAATACAGGTCAAGCACATAACCATAACTCTCCTTTTTTGGCTTCGCCGCAGTCGGGTAAAAATTTGTCGCTTTTGCCGCTTATGGCAATTAACAATTATTTGATATAAGAAACTCCATGGCCAGTCTTGGTAACTTTTTATGGTTTCAATAATGACGCTTCAATCAAACTGCAAACTATAAGCCAAATTCAACATTTTTTACTTCCGACAGTGGCATTGTGATTTGTGACTTGTGAATATAATAGAATTCGCATTTAAGTGATAATGCTGAAAACAAGTGTTTATTCATACTGCGGTATTTAATAGACACTTTGCACTTTGTCATCAGGGGAAGAGTCAGCTAGAAACTTCATGATTATTATTTATTTTTTTGCGATCATTAGATGTTTTGTTCTAATCGTACAATTACTAAGTAACTGAGTGGATCCACGTCTGCAGGCTTAGCATGACGTTTTGTATTTATACTCTACTGTAGAATAGAAATCGCTTTTCTACCCTCTTCGGTAGAAAACTGTCAACTGCAGAGGCGCAGCCTCCATTCAACCCGATTCCTATCGGCTTCGGAACAACCAGTCTTCTTACAACTTTTTTTTTTTGTTTGTGTGGGATATTATAGAAAGAAAGAAAGAAAAATAATTTTAATTGTCACAGAAAAAACGTGCGTACGAAAACATAATAAGTAATAATACCCGAAGGTTACACAAAACAGATCTAAGTACTATCACAAACAAACAAAATATAGCCAGAAGCTGCACGTCATGACTGTGACAAGAAGGCTTGCACTCAGCATGATGCTATACTATGGGGGACCCACAGCACAGCGCTGATTTTCAGTGGTCACCCGAAAAAAATAAATACGTACGGAACCCAAGTCAGGCTTGATAAGTTGTACATAAGTTAATAGGTAACAAAATAAAATAAAATAAAAATGATCAAATAACTTCTCCCGCTCTGGGCGGAGCGGGAGGGCGTGTCAGATTTCTACTGACTAAAACCCACCGGTGTTCCTTCAGATGCCTGTGTGCTAGGGCCACGCACGATATCCCTTTCGGACAAACTCGCAACCCTGACAGGGGTCTTCTTACACCTGTGTGTATCACATCGCATTATAAACATTTAATACCAGTTTAAAACATCATATAAGATTAAAAATATTCCAAAAACTGCCAATGTTTTATCACTGAACAACTAACACCATACCACAGCTGGCGTAAAATATTGAAAAATAAAGGGCATACTAAAACTTTTGAGTTAATTAATTTTGACGTTATCTAGAGTTTATGAGAACTAAACAACTATTTTTTCAGCTTACCTCTAACAAAAATTATAGCTTCGCTACAGATGAACTGTCTACACGGAAACGTCATTTTTGTCTATTTTTTCGTCGACAAAACGCTTCTCTACAGTTCTCGGGCTAAGCCTGCTGGAGTGGTCTCTTGTGGCCAGTGTAGCATAGCAATTTTAAGATTTCGTGAAGAGGATCTGTGGCAAAGTTTCATCATAATAGTAAATAGGAACAAAGCCCAAACTGGGTGGCCCTCCAGACCCTGCAGTCTCGACATAGATAGCGGTCGCTTTACGACCGAATTCGATCGCAAAGTCCTAATGGGATTTCTAGACGGTCAAAATTGCTTGATAAGCACGAAATAATCACAATCTTGTCAAGCATTTTTGACCGTCTAGGGACTCCATTAGGATTTTGAGACTATGTATGTCGAGACTGCAGGCCAAGGACTTCAATGTGAAATAGTAATTTCTAACAAAATATTATTTAATGCCTTATAATTCTGGCAGACATCTATACAAATAAATAAAATTGAAGTTTCTATTTGTAGTGTCAATATAGCAGCTTTTTAATTTGAAAGTTTATACGGTATTTAAAACAAAAAAACAATTTTTCATAATTTTGTGTCTGTCTGTCTGTTTGTTTGTTCCGGCTAATCTCCGAAACGGCTGGACCGATTTTGATGGGACTTTCACTGGGAGATAGCTGATGTTATAAAGATTAAATTTATTTTTGTATTTTAGAAGCCGCGGACAGCATCTAGTTTTAACAAAAATGGAATAAGAAAGGCTGTTCATCCCTTCTTTATTTTCGTTTCATCGGTACATCTATGTTAATTGTACTGTTTGGGCCCAGTAGATGGCAACGTTTATTGTGGCGTCAGAGGCGTTGTTCAGATCGACAAGGGTTCAGGTGAACGGACATCTGGGACACTAGCAGATGGGACATAGTCTGTTCATCACGATCACAAAGATATTAGCAAAAGTAAAAAAAATAAGTCACTTAATTGAGACACTTTCACTCAATCAGATCTTTATAACCATTAATAACCGATTTACAGCTACGAAAACATAAATAAATCGCCAATCTACCACGTACCGATACATTTTCCTGCCGTAAATGGAAATTCATGCAGTAGGCGTAGTCCATAATCTACTTACCGCGAGCAAATTGACACAGGCCCGTCCATGAATTTAATTAAAACGTTCAGTCAAAAATGTGAAAATGTGAAGTCTATTTATAGGAAGAAGATGCTCTAATTTATCATATATTGTTTTTTCAAATCATTAACACTACTCGTTTAGACGTGATCTTCAGTATAAAATCATTAAAAGTCTGTTATCGTCCCCTTAAGAAATACCATACGAACCAATTGGAGCCGTAAAACTTGAGTTGACCTTTTTTATGAGCCTGAGAAAGCTTATTTGACATGAAGATGTTGACCTTGACAACCTGGGCAAATGGTGATTGATCAGATGATCAGTCACAATATTTTGCTACTAACTTACAGGACGACGCCAACGCCTGTCCTCTCTTTTCTATTGAGTGTCATTTTTGCTACTAACTTACAGGACGACGCCAACGCCTGTCCTCTCTTTTCTATTGAGTGTCATTTTTGCTACTAACTTACAGGACGACGCCAACGCCTGTTCTCTCTTTTCTATTGAGTGTCATTTCCTAGTGCTCCATATACTTACGTCGCCTTTTAAACCTACAGTTTCTCAAAGTATCTGTTTGAAATCTTTTCAAACAGAGTAGAGCCAAGTATTTTTCCATAGCTACGAGTTAAATGATTGTTGAGCCTACCCACGGCTATCAAGTGTAAAAGATGTTTAAAAAACACGCTAGAAATGTTAAACAATTGTTAGATTTCAATACAGTTTACTATGTAACGTCTAACGGCTGTTGCGTATGCGCACTACAAACTATTTGATGAATGTTACCGTATACTATGAATAACGGATTGTTGTTATAAATCCCTCATCTCCATCTTCCAGCCCCTGTCCCAAGTTACTTGGTGTTCAACGTTACCTTTGGACATTGACTTAGCACTTGGCCCGGCTGACGCGCGGCCCAGTTAAAAATATTGATTTGGTTGCATCTCACACGTCTATGACAAAGATTTTGTATAATAGTGTGTGTTAAGAAAAAGTAGTATATAAGCTGTATCATTTTGTAAATTAATTAGATTTGAATTTTATATTCTTGTCTCATTACCCCTCACTGTGGCCAAGACACCTTTAGCCATCTCTGCAGTGCTATTATGTAACCATCTCACCGTGAAAACTCAGATAAAGTGAGCGTGGAGTGAACTGTCAGTGTCATCTCATGCTAGGGAAGGACCAAGGATTAACAATCATAATCGAGATTTTGAACAGTTACTCAATTTTCCTTTTTACATTAAATTGAGTTTGACTAAATTCCTGTTTTGAATTTTTTTTTTAAATCCCCCAGAAGAGTAATGTTAAGACACATAAATACTAGCTTTGAAATAATATAAAATGATCAATAGAATTTGCATAAAAATATTATTAAAATCTCGAATATGGTTGTAAATGTTATCCTTGGTCAATCCCTAGCATCAGTGGAATGACACTGACAGCTCACTCTACGCAAGAATTCACGGTGAGATTTTTACAGAATCGACATGCTGATCAGTCTCGTGAGTCTGCGCGACTGGCAGTGAGTTTACCCTTCCCAAACCTGGAAATCCTGTCTACTATCCGTCTGTAACCTTAGGTCGCATGGTATACATCCTGAACTTATTTATATATTTATTTATCACGTACATGATAAGTTAGGGCTGTAGGACTTGTAGGGCTTAGGGTCGTAGGGACTGTTAGGCTTGTAGGTCTGTGTAGGTTCCTTTAACTTATCATATATTTTCATTTACTGTCACACCCTTACTAGTATTTTGGCCTTAAGTGACGTTTGTTAAGGGTGGACGTATACTTGGCTTCGGCACAACACGTTTTCTTCTTCGATTCTCTCTTGTCAACTGCCCCGCTATCATTCACTCCCTTTTCTTTCAAATCATTCCTCGCACAATCCATAACCATCTTTTCTTTGGCCGTTCCTCCCCCTCCCTCCACATTTGAATTCATTACCATACACGTCACCTGCGTGCATATAATTGCATAGCACAGCGGAGCTAGCACGGCCTACTGTGACATGACTGGAGTCACACATTTTATCACAGTTTTAAGGATAAAACTGTTTTGTCATAAAATTCTAGTACAAATTGACATGACATAACTTATCATGTCTTGTCACAAACGTCTTGTGCAGCCCGTGCTCGGCCCGCTAATAGAGCTACCATATACCCCGGGTAATAAGTCTTTCATTGACTTGAATGTGCCCTGGCGGCTGAGAGTATGTCATGCTCACTCAGATGTCTCGCTGATAGTGGCGCGTGTGTTGGATCATTTAGCTCCCTTCAAAATGGTTGAGCTGAATAGTGCTGATCCATTGCGTCATGTTTGTGAACGGGCGCTGTCAGTTGGGACTGGTCATCTCTTAGCTGCCACGGCTTATTTTAATTATTTTAGTTTTGAATTGATTTTTTTATCTGTTTATCACGGACCCGTTTGACGTTTTTTATCGTTCTCACATGTATACTTTCAACATGAATGTTGTAACCAATACTTTGTATCAATATTTTAATTTAAAAGAGTGTCCGTGGAGTTTGTTGCCCGTTCTTCTCCATAAGAACCTACTACTCTTTGGAATGGGCAACTAGCTTCATATTTCTAACTGAGCGACTCCTTGACAATTCAAAAGTGCCTGTAAATGGTTTAATTTAAATAAATGCTTTGAGTTTGAGTCGTGTATCCCTCCTATCACATGCCTATACTAGACAAACGATTCCCTTTCAACTTTTCTGTCACTGGTGCCACTTTCAACTATAAATCACTATCGTATAAAAGTACTTGAACACAAGCAACATCTGCTTGAAAAAACTTTACTTTTTGCGGTCAAGTCAGTATGGGGTTGGGGAATGCCCTACTAACTTGGATTGAGTCTTGAACATCGGAAGTTCTAGATTCTAAGAATATAGGGCAAAGCCTTTTCGTGTTAATCATGATAGATAAGTTCTGTATTGGAAGGCTTGCTGAAAATAGTTATCGCAAAGGTTTGTATACTACTGCCGTGATTTTTTTCCTTCCCTTTTTTGCTTTATTTAAATTATTTCCTAAGTAGTTTATCGTTGAAAAACGTGATAGTACTTATGTTTAATTTTTTTTTCAATGTCGGGTGTCACCCCCAATAAGGTAGCACCCGGTGCGGACCGCCGCCGACCCTTCCCCCTAGCTACGCCATTGCTCGCGAAATCTTCCATCTCTGAAGCAGCAAATTACAGCCACAAAAAGGCATATAATTAAACAAATTATAAACTTCTTTTACACGAAGTAACCTTTACCGCCTTATTACAAAACAAGATTTATATTTTGACATGGCGTAAACCATGGAGTCAGTTTTTGTAATAAGAACGTAACAGTGATTGAAATACCGTTCTTTATACAAAACTGAAAACTTAGTTCGGTACTAAGTTGTCAATTTTGTGTTTAGGAACTTTACCATAGTCAGAATAAAGTTTGAAATTCAATAATGGCTCCATGTTTTAAACCTGGGTCTGAAGATAAACTTTGTTTTGTAATAAGGGGGTATGGGTTTACCAACAATGACGTGTTCATTTAATTACAAAGCACAAGTGGATTTCGTAATGTAATGTAAGAATGTAACCTCGAATGCCTCGGTCTAGTGGTCGCAAGCGCTACTGTTGATCATGAGGTCCTGGGTTCGATTCCCGGGTCGGTCAGTGTGATTGGGTTTTTCCTTCTAGAATTTTTCAGCCCGGAGTCTGGCTTTGTGCCCGGTTGATGACAATAGGCTCGCCCCCTATTACATGGGACTTAAACATAACTGGCGAAATGTGGGTGTACTAACGGTTCACCTCTGCCCACCCCTTCGGAGAATACAGGCGTGATGACAAAAACATGTAACACATAATGAAACATACTGCAAATGTTATGCAATAAGAACAACAATACATAATACAGTGCATACAATTTTATGAAATTGAAAATGTTAATAGCGCAAGAAAAGAATACATTGGCAAGTTTGCTGACAAAACAATGATTCACGCCGATACCAGCCATTTGACGAATACAAGCCATAAAAACGTGGAACGAATGTGTAAGAAAAGGCTGTGTTTACAGGTGGAAACTGCAAACAGATAGTTACTAATTAGGTAATGCTGAATTTTAAGATAAATTGTGTCATACTGAAAAATCTTGCCACACATTTTTTTTTTTTGGATAACGTATGCGTTTACAGCAGGGACCGTACAACCCCGGTTAAGAGTTAAGCCTTTCGAGGGGGTAACCCATTCAATGGCTTACCTTTATCATGATGTACTACCTAGGTAACCTCTTCTGAACCAGCCTATTTGGCGCGAAACTGGGTGTGCGCCACGAACAAACTGAATCAGTCGGACTGAATCAGACGGATTGGCGAATATCGCATAACTAACATCAGCCTCATCGGCCTCATTGATGCCGATCGGCGAAAGAGAGAATAAGCCAAAGTCAAAAATGTGACTTTAAGTCGGGTAAGGATTCAAAGTCAAAAAAGGAAACTACTACTCGTATGGAAGTTATAAAACGGCCGAACATTCGGCCGATACTTCGAATTAACGCTTCGACGGCGAGCTACCCATCGCTCACCGACCGCTTAAGCCCGCGCCTACGGTGGCCGGGACCCCTGGGTACCTAGTGTTGTTACTTGAAGTATGAGTTGAGATAAACTAATTTTGTTTTTGTTTTATCGTGTTTTGATATCGATTTATACCCATCACGACTGTAAACTTTACACATAAATAAACTGTTTTTAACTGATATTTCAAGTGACTACACTAACTGTGGTCGATGACCCCCACAAAAAAAAAACATCATCAAAATTATTTATTTTTGTTTTATCGTCATTGGATATCGATACCCATCACGTCTGTGGAGTTTCGCTAGCTAATTTAGTTTGGCCCTGTGTAATCATGTTTTTAAATTTTTGCTTTTATTTCGATTTTAATTTTAATTTTAATTTTGATTTTAATTCTATAAGTTTGCGATTTTATTTTATTTTAATTTTGTATTATATTTATGATTTATGACGAGTGTAAAATGTACCTATGGATATTTATCTGAAATAAATTATTTGATTGATAGTATAGTATAATATAGTGTAAGTAGTAGTCTTCGAAGTACCCACTTGGAACATAAATTATGGTTTATATTGGCAGCGCAGCCAATTCCTTGACCAAATTGAGTAACGCCTTTTCTAATAGAAAGGGTCGTCATACTAATTAACCTTCTTAATGTACAGACAACAAAATAATTAAGTAGGTAACCAGGCAGCCTCATTTTTAATAGAGATCAACCGAAAACGGGGGGAAAAGTGGCCGAAAATTAATACCTATTACGGCCGAAAATTGCCGATAACTGAAAACGAAATTCGGTCGGACTGTGCTTTTTATAGCATGTTGTGTATGTGCTCAGTATTTTTGACAAGGCTTTGAAATCGTTGAAAAACGATGGTAGTATCCCTAGTATACTCCGTTGGTTTAAGTAGTTAAATAAAAAGTAAGCAAAAAAAACACCTGACGATGTCACAACTTGAAACAGCTGTCAAGTAACCGAATAACGGTTGTACTCTTCAATTTTATCCACGCCCACGTTATAATTCGTTGACGTTTAGAGAACCTATCTTTTTGGGCTCTTTATAATAGACGGAATACAAAATATTATAGTATTATCATAAATCTAACAAAAAAAATGTGCTCAAGCAGTTACATCTACGAAGTGTAGTTTAAGAATAAATTATAAAGTTTAAATACATTAATAAAAGAGGAAAATATCGTAAAAATCAAAAATTAATTTAAAATTACAACGTATTTTTTTTAAACAAGATAGTGTCATCTACAAAAAACCTTTTTACGATTTGTTTACCTTTATTTAAATACCTAAACCAATCGAGTATAGGTAAATCTTAAAGCGCAGGCCACACCGCCAGCTAGCGGGCGGGCGGGCGAACATCGTTTCACCTCTTTACATACTTCGGTTCACACCGCGAGCTACCGACTAAAGCGCAGGCCACACCGCCAGCTAGCGGGCGGGCGGGCTAAACTAACTAACATCGTTTCACCTCTTTACATGGTTAGTCGTTAGCTCGCGGTGTGAACCGAATTATGTAAAGAGGTGAAACGATGTTAGTTAGTTTAGCCCGCCCGCCCGCTAGCTGGCGGTGTGGCCTGCGCTTAACCATGTAAAGAGATGAAACGATGTTCGCCCGCCTAGCCCGCCCGCCCGCTTCGGTTCACACCGCGAGCTAACGACTAACCATGTAAAGAGGTGAAACGATGTTAGTTAGTTTAGCCCGCCCGCCCGCTAGCTGGCGGTGTGGCCTGCGCTTTAGTCGGTAGCTCGCGGTGTGAACCGAAGTATGTAAAGAGGTGAAACGATGTTCGCCCGCCCGCCCGCTAGCTGGCGGTGTGGCCTGCGCTTAAGATTGTACAGTTGTAAGCAAAATTCCCAGCCGAACAAAGGAGCGTTGTAATCCGTTTGAAACCGGTTTTATTTTTGATTTCCAATTTGGTTTTCCTCTTCGCGCTAAATTGTATCGATCGAAAGAAACAAGTTATTTGATGCAGGTATTATGCAGTATGCATGCATACTGATGTAAATAATATGAGATTTGACAGAAGATTATTATCAGTTATACGGGTTTAAAAACTGGGGGTTGATTTTATCAATTTTAATTGATGAACAAATTATTTATCCAAACAACTGTATGGAGGAAAGAACAATAAAAAAAATATGAATTAACAATGATTGTAATCGTACGTAAGTAATTGAATTGTATGTATATAAGTAATAGCATGTATTAAATTCAGTAGGTATTTACGATAAAATAACCATTACCTACGGTGAACTTTGTTGCTTACGTTATGTTATACTTACTCAAAAGGCAAAAACCGGCCAAGTGCGAGTCGGACTCGCGCACGAAGGGTTCCGTACCATTATCTATAAAAATGACAAAAAAATCACGTTTGTTGTATGGGAGCCCCCCTTGAATATTTGTTTTAATTTAATTTAATTATTTATTTTTAAAGTGAATATATAACTAAATATTCTGTGAATATTTCAATCGTCTACCTGTTGTCATTATCAATATAGAGCAAAAACGACCAAAAAAATCACGTTTGTTGTATGGGAGCCCCCTTAAATATTTATTTTATTCTGTTTTTTAGTATTTGTTGTTATAGCGGCAACAGAAACATCATCTGTGAAATTTTCAACTGTCTAACTATCACGGTTCATGAGATACAGCCTGGTGACAGACGGACAGACAGACAGACGGCGGAGCCTTAGTAATAGGGTTCCCGTTTTACTCTTTGGGTACGCAACCCTAAAAATAACGTGACATAACATAACATCACGCCAGTAATCCCCGAAGGGTTAGGTAGAGGTGTACCTATAGTACACCCACATTTCTCCCGTTATGTTTAAGTACCATGTAAAAGGGGGCGAGCCTATTGCCACCAACCGGGCACAAATCCAGACTCCTCCGGGATGCAACTGAGAAATCCCAGGAGGAAAAACCCAATAACACTGCCCGACACGGGGATCGAACCCAGGACCATCGAGTCATGCTCATGCACTTGCGACCACTAGACCAACGAGGCAGTCAAAAAGTCAAAGGTAAATAAATGTATTTTTCTTTCAACTACGTAGTATTGTTATCATTAATGACTACAAAACCGATCACAAAGCACGTATTTTTTGCTTAGAACCAAAACAGTGCAGAAATGTTTCTGCACTGTTTTTATTTTTTATTTAGATATAAATTTACCACAGAGGTTTAATGTCTCCCAGGTTTAATGTTTAATATAAAATGTATGCATTAGATCAAAAAGATACTGGCTGAAAATAAAAATAGGCTGAATAAAACCGACTTGGTGAAAATCTTTGTTTTCATTAAGTTGAGTTTTTATTTTGAGTAGGTATATTTTATCACGGTAGGTAGATTGGTAGTTGAAAGAAAAGTAGATTACGCACCTTGCTAAAGTGAGTAATTAATGCACTCGTGCTAATTTAGTTCACACTTTGCGCTCGGTGCAACAATCTACTAATAATCGTTGTTGTTTCCAAGAATATCCTCCAAAACATCCGCTAATAGTTATCTTTATTCATGCATGACCCTCTTTATTTATCAGAATTTTTGATTTCGGAATCAATAAAAACCGTTATAAAAAGAGACAACTAATTTGATTGACTCATACATAAAATGTAGGTTTATTGTTTTCTAAGAAACCATTTGATTTTGAAAACAAGCTAAGCGTTAAGTTATAAACTGAGATTATTGAATGCAAAATATATTTTTTTAATGATAATGTGAGCGTCTATTTGGTATTAGAGTGTACAGGCAACAAAACCGCCGCACGGTGCACAGTGGTTCCGCGCCCTAAGAGAGGCGGTCATAGGGTTTCGCGAAGGTAATGAGAATGACTGTCGTTATCAATACTAAATATTATCATTATGCTTTTTTGTAATACTTCATGTTATAATAAAATGAAAAAACCGAATTAATGATGATTTTCAGCCCACCGCGGTGGGCTGAAAATCGCCTTACATCGACATCGAGACTTGAATTTTGAAGGGTCCTTTTTTTGGCCAGAAATGAATTCTGCTGATCATTAGTATACTATAATATTTCGTATGAGGCAATTGCGTGTACACATGAAGTACCTAGTTATAAATTTTTTAAGAAAAAATTGTATGCCGCTGTCATGTTAGATGAGGCTACCTTTGGCATATAATGTTCGCCATTACGAGTATAACCTTACACACGTTACTATTTATTTGTATTTTTTTGACATACTTCGTATTGCGGTTTGCGGCACCATTTGTGATGTTTTTTTTTTTAATCCTCAAAATTTAAAAAATAAATCTTTGTATGTTGATGATTCATTTTAATGCTTAAATGCTTTAACAATAACAAATATAACTATGCCAAATCTAGTTTACAATTTTTTCTTATACCATAGGCCAAAACATCCTAAGAAATCACATCAGTTCGTTTTACTAAATTGAAATGATATGGTAATTATGAATTACCTTTTGAATGTAATCTCCTCGAATGGTCAAGTCCTCATTAGCTAATGACCTCATTGAGGTAATCCCTTATATGACTTAATACTTGTTCCTAATGAATTAACTAGTTAAAAGGATACACACAAAATATAATTAACTCAAAATGAACTGAAGTTACGAACCTGATTTTTGACTATTTATTGTTATTGACTAATGAGGGTATCACATTTATCTAATTAAGGTGATCCTACAATAATTGCTAAATTAACGTTACCGTAATTATTTGTTGTGAGTATCCTTTTAACTAGTTAATTCAGATATAAATATCATCTTGGTAATAAGGAACTGAGCGGCGACAGAAATTAACCTCAAAATTTAAAAAGCTAAATATTGAAATATTTATTCGAATAATTATTAATTACTAGTGGTCGCCCACTGGTCGAAATTCGACCCCCGCTACTTACAATCTATAAAGTACTTACTAATTCCATGAGAACACTAATTCCATGCTATTATAAAATATTTACTAATTAATAAAATGAAACCTTTAATTTTACTTAGAATATTTTTTTTTTTGCATGTATAAATAAGTCCTCTTCCTTCAAATGTTTGTTTTGCTGTCCCCGACAGGGTCCACAATTGGTAAAACTAATGTTTACTTACCACATAAGCACATTTTGGAATGCAATAAATGATGGAGTATTGAGTATTACATGCTATTATAAAGTACTTACTAATTCCATGCTATTAAAAAGTACTTTCCTATTCCATGCTCAAGCTGTCACTTCAAAAATCACTCCCACAGAAAGCGAGGGGAATGATTTTACACAGCAAAAAGTAACTCAGCTTTTGGGCAAACCATTCAAAATTCTAACTAAAAATACCCCGGCTAGGTTAGCGACACTGGCTGAGGACTAATTTTGTGGGTTCTGATGTAAATAGAGCTTTAGGCGATTCCATTTTTAGAGAAGCCATTTGGAATCCAAAGTACTCATGCCTCACAACGCTTGCTAAGACAAGTTTGACATCACTTGTCTCAATCGTCTTGAGTTTAAAAATCAAGTATTCGAAAACTCATTGTCTCTATTAAATGCAAATATGTATGTTTAGTGTCTGGTGCCTATGTGTAATGTGAGAGTGCACACCTAATCCTTTTGCCGACTGTACGTTCTATGTTCAAAGACAGACATACATCCGTTACTGTGTCCAGCCAACTATAATAACGCGGCAGGTAGGACCGGTCCACCAACCAAACGAAGCTTCTTTGAGGCTTTGAGCCAAGAGCCAATAATGCGATTTCTATTGAATCAACGAGTAGTATGAAAGGTCGTTTGTGATTGGACCGGTATCGGTATTACGAACCTTTTTAACGGTTTTTCGGTGAGTTTACAAAAGGATTTGTATAACATTTTGACAATGAGGTGAATTTAGTCGAACCGTTGGCACAGTGACACTTTATCAACTACGCTAAGGTCAAATAAAATGCCACGCCATGTTCAGAAAAAGCCGTTTCCTCTTCCATCAATTCCTTTTAAGCAGCTTGCATGTAAGAACTATTATGCCGTCGTAAAATTCTGCTTACTCTATTGACTGCCATGATAATTTGCATGCACATATTAAATAAATAAACATGTTTTACGCGATGGTTTTACGAATGGCCGCGCAAACTATGAACTCAACCGAGCCATCAGCGCATAATGCTCGTTGCAGTAGCCTACAATCGCGACTTGTTATTAGAAATCACGTGTGTCAGGCCAGCGCACGCGCAGTGCAATTAAAAAGTTATAAATACTCTTAGGCAGATTTTTATCGTGTCGAAATCAACATGGATACCCTCGATTTGGGTTACACTGAGGATTATGTCGGACATTGCCGATCAAATTTCTCAGCATTGGAGAAACTCCAATGGAACGAGAACCGGTCACCGGTGGACATGGTCCACATTATGATCTGACCATTGCAATGTAATTGTATGAACTTTAAAATTTGACCTCTGAGTCCTCGGAGACACCGATCTTATCTAGTTTTATTTAAAAAAACCGGCCAAGTGCGTGCCGGACCACGCATCATGAATATTTCCGTAGTTGGGATGAATTTATCTCAAGTACAAACTTAACATTGTAGTCGAAAAATATGTTCTCCCTCCCATACATCTCTCTGTTCTGGCTGTTGTTCTTTCTGTGTTTATTTTCTTTTTTTGCTTTGTTTTACTTTTGGTTTTGTTCTTTTGTGAAACTACAAATTGTCAATTAAGTATATATATTGTGTGCATGTTAATCTAGGTCAACGGGAAGTATAATTTGCGAGTATTAAAGTATGTCGCATAAATGGCCGTATTTTGTTGTTACGTTGACATAGAAGTTTGATTTTTTAGAGCTCCAAGGGACCGTAGACCTATGAATTTAATATTAATTTCAACTTTTTTTTTTTTTTTTAAACCATTGCCCCACACTAGGAATTTCTCCTGTATCGTGGGTGCGTTTACAAACATTTAAACTCACATACACAAACAGCCAGACCCGAAACAACTACTTGTAGGTCATAAAAATATTTGCTCCGGGCGGGAATCGAACCCGCGACACGCAGTGCAGCAGTCAATCGCTTAACCACTGCGCCAACCGTGTCCTGAAACTTGATACCTCCACGCATATGGTTGACGTATCCGTGTGGATAAAAACCCCTTATTAATAAAGAATTTAAAATCCTCCACGCATTTCTGAGAAAAGGGATCTTGACAGACAGACAGATGGACAACGAGAACGAAGTGATCCCATAAGGGTTCTGTTTTTTCTTTTGTGGCACGGAACCCTAAAATTGACGTGTGTAGCATTTATCATTATTATCAGTATTTACCCTCACCTCACCCTCATATCATAATGTTGCGGGCATCCGGAGCTTACGAAGCAGGTAAGTATACTTATGCTAGAGGACTTAGAAAATCTAAAGAGGTATGCCATTAAAGGCCGCCAATCACCGATCGAAGGGCCATCCAGCGACAGCACTATACTAACACGTACAAAGAGGCTTAGATTCCCAGGCAATTTAATCAATGAACTAACCCGTTGCCTGCAAAAGGCTATAATCTGATTGGACATGACATAGAAAGAGCAAAAACAGCTAAGTCACAGAACGTAATAGTTATGTAGTAGATAATTCTTGGTAGTTTTCTATGACGTGTGTACGTCCTAATAAATCTAAAAAGAAATAAAGTACACAATAGGACATAATATGAAGATTATGAAGTAAATGTAGATTGCGGCGATGAGTAACAAAAACTTATTAAAACAACAATAGTTTATAAGTCGTCCAATCATTGTCTCGTCATAACCAATTGATTGAGTTATTTAATAGATATTGTTCTTGGAATATCAGATTATTCATTTCCAGCTAAAGCACTAGGAAGTGGAGACATATTGACGTTCAAAAAGTGTTGATTTTCCGTTTCGTTTGAATAAACGATTATTGGTTTTGATTTAGGTTCGAGATTACTTTCATGTCGGAAATATAAACAAGCATAGGTATCTATCTATCTACAACCTTTTGTAGAAATAAAATGATATGCACCAGCACAGTAATTGCGTAACAGTTTGAATCGGAATCGGAATGATTTTGAAGTATATAGCTAATCCATTGCTTCATACGTTAGAAAACGTTGTCTGCTCAACAATGTAACTAACGCAATGAATGTTGTTGAACTGTCAAATTGAAACCGATTCATACTGATAGTGTGTTACGCAATTATTATTAGCCTACAGGTTTGGAGCTCATCAAGTGCATTAACTTGTAATTTCATAGGGGCCTTAATGTTCCTTTCCACAGACATTCTCCCAAAAGTCCGTTTAACATCGGGTCTCTCACTTACAAAGCCAGGGTTTAACACTATATCCGAGACACAGAATCTCTAGTATCGACTGTTCTGTTCGGTCACAAGAAGTAGAGGAGGAAGAATGTGAAAAATCCAGTTAATAAGACCATCCTTTCTACACGGAATGTTCTGAGCAGCCAGAGGCCCAGAGACGCAAGATAATAGGTACAATATCTATAGCAGAGAGAATGTGAAAAATCCAGTTTATAATTACGCCAGTCTAGGTCTAAGCTTACAGTTCACAAGCCGACAATACGTGGCGACAAGGAAACTGTTCTTAATTAGCAATACTCCGCTATTCGTGACAGAAACCATAGATAATAAATTTATAAGCCGTTAGGTCCGCGCCTCAACAATAGAACATTTAAAATGTAAAACTAAACATGTTTATGTTTTTGATTCCTGTTATTCCTATTCCTATAGCTTTTGGGAATACCATTCAACTTTCTAACTAAAATTACCCAGGCTAGGCGGGCGTTAGCGACACTGGCTGAGGACTGGTTTTGCGGGTTCTGCTGTAGACAACACCACCTTGCGTGCTAACTTTAGGCGATTCCATTTTTAGAGAAGCCATTATATTTAATGGGATTCAAACCCGTCTATCTGCTCAGATATTTGAAGTCAACCGTTTAGCGTACAGTTTAAAAACATACAATGCTTCACAGGCATTCAAGCTTTATCACAAAACAAGCCGTGTGCCCGATGGGATTTTCGTCGGCAAAAATGACGAATTTCCAAATAAACTTTTATCCCCTCAGATGCAATGGATTTTCAAAAATGCTTACTTTCCTTGGGTATAATACTTACATTTTATAAGAAACTTTTGTGCAAAATTTTATGCTTCTAGAAATTCTGGACCCAGCGGTACAATGTGGTGCGTTGTCCCGGTTGTCCGTAATAGTATAGTAGAAGTATAATAGCTATATTTCTTCCCTTGGGTGTCCTAAAAGGCGACTATGGGACTTACTTAGGGCAGCAGCGTTCACTATGCATTTTAACATCATACTGCGATCGCCAACCCGCTTGCCAAGCGTGGCGATTATGGACCCCCCCCTTTGGGGGAGGCCTATGTCCAGCAGTGGACGTCTTTCGGTTAAAATAATGATAATATATTTTATAGTAGTATAATAGTATAGTATATTATTTTTTATTTTCCTCAATAACCTGTTTGATATGTGTCCTAACAAGGAAGGTCCGGAATCGTTAAGTTTTTGAATTGTATTGTATCTGTCGTATATGATCATTATAATCTGCCCCGGCTTATTGATTCGCACGAATTTACTCGCTGGCTCGGGCGAATCGACATTTTTAAATAATCAGATTTTTTCTGTAAGTATGTGATTTGCAGGAAGTTAATTTACAATCCTACGGCTCCATTGTCGCGATGACACGAACTCCACTTCGCGCACTCTCTCTCGCACACTGCGGGGCGAGCACGGCCTACTGTGACATGACTTGAGTCACACATTTATCACAGTTTGAGCGATAAAACTGTTTTGTCATAAAATGCTAGTACAAATTGACATGACATAATTCAAAACAAACGTCTTGGGCAGCCCGTGCTCGGCTCGCTGGTCAATGTCTCGCTGTACAACAGATAGTGCGCGAAGTGTAGTTCGCGTTATCGCGAGAGTGTAGCCGTAGCATAGCGAGCGAATCGACAACTCCAGAAATACGTATTGAACCAGATACGAAAAACAATAAAATGGTTCCTTGTCCGTGTAAACATCTTTTTGGGGCTGACTGAACTATAAGCGCTGCGCGCACTTATATATTCAGGAACTTATGAATGAAATGCGTATTTATATAATTATTAGTTCTTGAACTTATGCTTTTAATTTTACATCAAGACACCCACGGTCAGCTTTCCAAGCTGATCCTCTATTCTATCTCATCAAAGTCATCAAACATAGGATGCATATCCGGTATGGCTCTAACAATCCCTCCATATTCCAAGGGCACGTCTTGCCTACCATTATCGCGCCCCCCGGTCCACTATTTGATATACAATGGTCTTTGTAGTCCCATGAAACATGAGGGGGGTGAATCTTTGGATTCATTCAAGCAATCGAGTGTGGCTAACCACGTTATCTGGTTAACCACGCTGGGGCCGCCGGTCGGTGCATTTAATTCATCAAAGTCATCAAGTATGCCATCAACTTATAAAATATTCGGGAAGGTTGCATGGTAGTCATGCAGGCTAAAAAAACTACCTATTTCTGCCAAAGGGCTAAGATGCAATTATTATTATTAAATTCTTTATTCAAGTAACAGGAATAGTAGTAGATGTTTACGCTGTTTGAAACACATATTCACTACCATTTATTTTTAAATACCTACTGTTTTTACTCAAAACACTGTCTACCTTCTCAAATATTTTTTGTTTTTATGCTCTCTTCTATCTGTGAAAACTTTTAATTGGCCTTATTTAATTAAATTACTCGCAATCGTGCAAAATTGTTTAGCTGTAAGTTTTCCAAAAACTGTAAAATAAAATTGGAAAATCCAAAAGTGCACGCCTCATAACGTTCACGTCGTTTTTTAGGGTTCCGTACCCAAAGGGTAAAACGGGAACCCTATTACTAAGGCTCCGCCGTCTGTCTGTCCGTCTGTCACCAGGCTGTATCTCATGAACCGTGATAGCTAGACAGTTGAAATTTTCACAGATGATGTATTTCTGTTGCCGCTATAACAACAAATATAATAAAATAAATATTTGAGGGGGCTCACATACAACAAACGTGATTTTTTTTGCTCGTTTTTGCTCTATATTTATAACGGCAACAGGTAGACGCTTGAAATATTCACAGAATATGTAGATATATATTGACTTAAAATAAATAATTAAATTAAAATAAAACAAATATTTAAGGGGGGCTCCCATACAACAAACGTTTTTTTTTTCCATTTTTATAGATGGTACGGAACCCTTCGTGCGCGAGTCCGACTCGCGCACGAAGGGTTGCTCTATTCTCGACATTTCGAAAAAAACTGGCCAAGTCAGTTTTTTTCGAAATTTCGAGAATAGAGCACAACCTCAACGCTTCGCATACGAGGCGTGCAATAAATGACAAGGGACTTGCGTTAGTTAACTTATGAACCATGCTAGTTTATTTTAATTGTCATTTACATTTATTTCATCCCATGGGAGATGGCACTGCAGTGATTGATGTGTATGCAATCGAGCCTACTAGCAATAATTTTTAGGATATTGTTGGAGCTGGTCCGTACTCACAATAATACGTCTAACGTCAGTTCTTAAAAGAACACATCGGTTACGTAAACAAACAAACCATGATGGATGTAGTGTGTAATGAAATGAGTACGAAACATAATCATACCATCCATTATCGTCCGAGCACGTCACACTTATCATTAATTTTTCACATTAAGACGCTGACAACAGCAGCTACCTTAACCGTTGTAGCTACAGGAAAACAGGAGATTTTTGAGAACATAGATATTCTGTAATCCAATCGAAATAAATACGAGCACTACCTTGAATACATTTGATTTACAAATTATTTTGGTATTACGTTTGTATGAACTACGCATGCTACGCCGGCCCATTAAGAGACTGTCCTTATCTTTTTGAGAAATTTTGATCTACATTTTTTTTCAAAATCTGTGAAGATTTTGAAAAAAAATGTACTCAGCAGTAAAATGGGCAATTTTCACAAAAACTTTTTTTATGCCAATCGATCCTCTTTCTTATAAAGATCAAAAACTCTATTGGACTAATTGAGGTTTGAGTACTAGAAAAGTCATAAATCGCAAAAAAACATTTCCCATACATTTCGTAGCAAATGAGACTCGAACTTACATTTTTTATCTTCATTCGACAGTTATTTTTATTAGCATAATAATGACATAAAACATATTAGAAAAGGGCTATTACATAACCAGAACCTTGTTTATGACCGCGGTAGCTAGAAAGTAGATCAGGGCCACTTTCATTGGCCCTTCGAGACTGGCGACACTCTCAAACAATAATTTTAGTATGATACGAGATTGGGACGACCGCGGCAGAGAAAAAATGACGCGAACTTATGGATTGCGGATATTAATTACTAATCAAATTGAATTGAGCATTTATAAATACACGTGGACAGTGACACTCAGGCTGGTCCACAAATTCAAGGTCGCTCAGCACGCTATGGAGCGGCCTATGCTAGGAATTTCTTTGAAAGATAGAATCGAAAATGAAATTATCTGGAAAAGTCATTGATGTAATAAATAGGAAGATAACCACGCGCTCCTCGATGTGGACCGCATAAATTAGGGGAAAGAACACAATCGACCTACATTACTCTCGGTTTGCGGGGAATACCCGAATCATAGTTTGTTTCGGAGTTGTTATGGGTACGTAACAGTGACAATTATTGCTATCTCGTTCCCGCTTTAGCCCGCGTAATATGTCTCTCTATTTCGGTTGTCGAGCACATGACGCACGACATCGGATCCATTTAACATTTAGTTGATGTTAGAGAGTGGCCTATCTTCCTATTTAATACATCAATGGGAAAAGTACCGGAGTTACCGTTAAAGCTTACAGAGTAAGCAAACTGAAGTAGCAGTGGGCTGGCCATGTTTGACGAAGGACCGATGGCCGGTGGAGCAGGCGAGTCTTGGAGTGGAGACCGCGTATCGGCAAGCGTAGTGCGGGATACCCCCCAGCTAGATGGACTGAGGACCTTAAAAACTTGGCTGGGACAGACTAGATGCGGAAGGCCGAGGGCAGGGTGTAGTGGCGCAGCCTGGGAGAGGCCTATGTCCAGCAGTGGACTGCGATAGGTTGAGTTGATTGATTGAAATATCCATAATTATGATTCCTGCAATGTTTTCTTTAATTTTTTCTTTCTTTTATTATAACGTACTAGCTGCGCTCCGCGGTTTCACCCGCAGAAGTCTCGATCCCGTGGGAATATCGGGATAAAATGTATCCTATATGTTAATTCAGGATGTCAGCTACTTCCATACAAAATTTTATCAAAATTGGTCCAGCCGTTTGAGCGTGAAGAAGTAACAAACACACACACACACTCACAAACTTTCGCCATTACAATATTAGTGTGATTAAGTTAGGATTACGCATTGGCTAGCGCAATAAACATAATTTGCATAATATTTACTTTTGCATTATATTTATTTGTTTGACATAATTGCATGCTATTAATTTTAACATGCACACAATTCAATGTAGAGGCCAACAATGTATTATTGAAATGTAATGGAACTTTGATTCAATACATAATATTGAATTGAAGCTCTGAATAGCTAAGCTGAATAGCTAAGGAAAAGTTCATCAAAATCAGTTCTATGTATTAGCGTGAAAACGTTTGTTATACAGGGCGTCCCACGGATATGCGACATGGAGGGAAAGTACCTTGGATATTGTAGATGGAACATTTTACTGAAAGAAGACATTATTTGAATTTAAAATACATTCATAGATATTTAAATAATTACATGGTTGAACCGGAAATCAAACCCGTTACACGAGAAAAATAATCATTCTGTAGCTTTATCAATCATTCTGTACCTTTATCATACCGATCGAAAGGCTTCATCATAAGGATATTTTTTTTCTAAATAACATAGTGTCACAAATAAAAGGAAGACCATGAATTTTCACTCCTATTTTTGGGCACTCACATTACCTAATACAGACAGTTTCCTCTTATTATTTTTCTGAAATACATTTCTTTGTTCTGCTTTTAAATAGGATACTAGTAAGTAAGCCAACCCCAATATAGTTGGGATAAGGGTAGGCAGACAATCCAGGGAAGCCATGCCATCCTTAGATGGCAGGCTAACCAGGCGTTTGCTACCCCTGGACAAGAACGGCCTGCACCTGGTGACAGGGACCATGACGGGACACTGCACATTAAACAAACACTTCCACAGAATAGGCAAAGCTAGGTAATACGGTTGATGTCCGCAACCCCACGTCAATATGCGCGTATTTTGCGTACGGGTGGAAAAATCGATTATCCGATCCACCCCTCCACCGCTCCTCAAGGAACGCCAGCAACGCCTTGGTGTTACTGACAATCTCACAGAGGGTTCCTCGGTATATATGTATACAATAGCCATAGCGGACAGCCCTCTATGCAGGGCATACATGAAGGATGAAGAAACCGTTGCGCATGTGCTCTTTGACTGCACAGACTTCACCCAGATCAGAACAGAAACTCTGGGGTCACCCAGATCAGAACAGATATCCTAAGCAGACCAGAAGACCTAATCAGCTTCTGGAGGGAGGCGGGCTGGTTGGAATAATCAACTGACGGCCGCCATGGCCCACGCACAATGATCCACATGAAGGACTAAGTGCGGAAACCAAACCCTCTGACATAGAACATAGAGTAGGCAGACGATGATGACTCGATTTTAAATAGCGATTTGTTTGTTTATATTTCAATCTTCCATGCATTATTTAATGTGACTAGCAATACAACATACCATTGACAACATGGACCTCTGCCAGCTTTACAAGGTTATCTGAACGAAGCAGAATTAAAATATACTGTTACAGTATATATCCTCATTGTGCTCCGGATAGTCTAATAAGGATTATGTTGTCTAAAGAATATCCTCTACTGCTTTATGTTCTAGAAATATATCAGTAGTCTCACTTTCAGGAAGTCTGTTTTAACATTGTAGCTGATAAACATGCCTACTGGTTCCAAGTTTGCAAGTTGTATGGTGCAAATAAGTCTGTAGACTATAATTTCGTTTGAATAATAAGTTTACAAAAAAACTCTTTTTCTTTCTTAAATATTTACATGTTTCTATTTGGTTATGTTCTACAATAAATTCCCTGGACCCGGGTTGAACACCATTTCAGATTTTTTGTAATAGTTTTAATTAAACATAACAGATGTGAAATGAGTTTAAGAACCATATTGCTAAGAACATAATAATTAACTTACACAACACTTTAAAGTAATATGCCATGAAAATGTCTCATTTAAGAAACTTTAACCATCCCTACTTACTGCCTACCTAATTAAGAAAAACTATTTACACAGATAGTTTCAATAAAACAAATATAAACTGAATCTGACATCGTGCTCTTGTTTGAATGATAAAAAAATAAAATAAAAAAATAAAAATTGTTTATTTGCACCTTCAAGTAAAAAGAACATGATTTATACATGAAATAGGCCTTAAGGTTATTAAAGTTGTAAGTTAGAGTTGCAACCAATACCTAAGCTAAGATAACTTAATATCTTGTATTTATAGGTATCAGCGCCCCACCCTCGTCATCACTGATGAATGATAATGATCCTATGAAAATAAATGGATAAAAAAAACAACTTTATTTACTACTCACCGACGAACGGTCTACATTAAAAATCCACGTCGAAATTCCATGAAACTCTGATCTGCTAGAAATAAACTCAAACTTGTTTTCTATTCTAATTCAACTTTAATTTACACTTGATTACTGGCTCTAATAGAATTAAAATAAAAGCTTGATGAAAACAGTAAACAAAAACATAGAACTTGTTTGGTAAACATGAATAGACAGCTGCTGCCAGTGCTGACATAGTGACAGAAGTCAAGTGTCATCTGTCAACGGTTCAGAAAAACGTTTACAAATGCTGTTGTGGACTTCTTGGCGGGAAAGTGAAGGACTTCTTGGCGGGAAAGTGAAGCGTCATGTTCAGCAGTTTGTTTAATTTTCCAAAATTTGTGTTTAGCCGAATATTAATGTGTAATAATGGTGGATTATTAACCATTAAGTGTTTGTGAACGTGCATTAGTGTAGGCAAATGAAACAAAACAGTGCAACTTCGCTTCAAGTTCTCTCAAGAAGTCCGCGTGAGGTCTCAGTAAAGTGCCACATCTTTACTGAAACTCAAGGGGAGTGGGCGGGGATATCATCATCATGCATTTAAAATTCATTTCATCAATATTAAACAAGAACTAAAACGTGACATTGGCTAAATGCACAAACCGTGCGAAGCCAGAAAGAAAAGAAAAAAAAAAAAAAAAATGCTGTTGTGTTGGACGTATTTGAGTGAACAATACAACACATTAACAAAATCAAGATTTTTGTCTTATTTGTCGCAAACTCGGATCATGTATCATAGAAGTGTATATTTATTTGAACAACTAAAACATAAACGAACAAAAATAAAGGGCATTATCTCGCAGTTATTGTAAAGTTTGTGTTGTTTTTATCTTTACCTTTACGGTCATCAGCGAAACCAACTGTAAATACCGTTTCTTTACTTTTTTAATTCCATTGACCTAGATACTGGGCTTTTTGTTTTCTAATTATCACTTACCATTCAATTCTCATTTTTAAACATTTTAGTGTTTATTTTAGAAAATGAGAAGTGAATGATATGCAGACTGAGGAAAAATCTTAAATATTGTTAATTTCAGATCGTTATGGCTCTTGAACCAATTACTTACATAAATGTATTTTTCTTTACAGATTTAATCATCATGTTCTTCAAGTTTCCTCGATTATGATATTTCCTACAAGCAAAATGTTGGAGATACCAGATAATGTGAGTAGTTGTTTACTGCATCCTATTTAATAATCGATTTGATATTAATATTACAAATTACTAAGCATTGTTTATCAGACTGAGCAATTGGTTTTAGCGCAGTGTCACGGGTTCGATTCCCTCACTGTACAAACATAGTTGTATGCCTAGAGAAAGAAAGAAATAGAACATTTTTGTGTTAGTTTTTTATTTAATTGAGTGCCCTTGAGTGGTTGTAATAATAGTTACCAGTACCTATAAACAGCTATCATTTCGCTAAGTCTGTAATTGGAAGGCATCCAATCTTATCCACCTTAGTTCTCGATCGAATTTCATCGATTATTTTTATTCATTTGAAAATGAAAATGGTTACTTTTATAACAGTGCTTTGTTTTTATTAATTTATGGTGAGTTTAGCTATTAATTAAATGATGTTGTTTTTAGGGGATATTTTCCTTAGCTTTTTTAATGGATTAGGAAATAAAAATCTACATTATTTAGATATTGATGCATGCGTACCTTTTTATTTACCCGCATAATTAGGTCATCTTGGTGTTAGACAGACAGCCTTTAGTGCCTTTTAGTTATTTTATACTAACTAGCTGTTGCCCACGACTCCACCTGCGTGAACTTTATATTTCTTAATGTTTAAGAAAAAACGGAAAAATCGAAACAACAGAACCCTTGGGATCACTTCGTTGTCCGCTCGTCTGTCTGTCTGTCAAGACCCTTTTTCTCAGGAGCGCGTGGAGGAATCAAGTTGAAAACGTAGGTCTACGGACCCTTGAAGCTCTAAAAAAATCAAGCTTCTAAGCCAACGCCAAAAAAAATAAGGTCATTTGTGCGGCATATTTTGATACTCGCAAATAAATCAAAACCCGGGCGTACTTCCCGTTGACCTAGAATCAAGAAAAGCCAATCAATGCCCAAAAATGGTGGAATGTTTTTTTTTTTCGCTGACACCAATCAAACGCTTTCATATACAGAATAATGTCACGAACAAAAGTTATTATGCGGTAACATAATCTTATCACCTCGGTCTAAACCGAGATCGATAGACAATGTTATTTTTTTTACTTATTTTTCATCTAAAAGCAGGTTTGTACAGCTGAGAGTTTCAAGTTCAAATACTTACTGAAATTCAAATACAGAAACATTCATTTGTAGAAAAATCGTTTATCAATTCATTTTTGTAATAGGTCGGGTTATTCCACAAATCCCTATTGAAAATCCCCATCAATGGGGATTTGTGAACTTTTCTTCAAAAATCCCCATTGACGTCTAATTATCTCATAATGGGGATTTGTGGAAAACAAAGTTCACAAATCCGACACGCACTTACACGGTTTTATATACAAATATCTAGGATGAAAAGTAGTCGGAAACGAGGCTGGGACGGAGAAGGAAATAATATCCTTCTCCAGGTCTCCCAGGCTAGATTCATTGGCGATAGCGTAAAAAGGCGACAGGACAGTTACTTTCGCATGTTACGCAGGCTTTTTTATTTTTTTGGTGGGAAATTATCAAACAACTGCTCCCGCTCTGGGCGGAGCGGGAGAGCGTGTCAGACTTTTACTGACTAAAACCCACCCGTGTTTATTCCGTGGCCTGTGTGCCAGGGCCACGATATTCCTTTCGGACAAACTCGCAACCCTGGCAGGCATTGGTCCTAAACTCCTAACGGACCCCGTCAGTTGGTACTGACATCTCTTTGAGATGTTACGCAGGCTATGGTCGATTGCTCAGTAATTTTCTGTTCAATTCAGCAATTAGAAATAAGTAGACACAGGACCTAACTAAACTCTAATTTGAGATTACCATGGTTTTTAGCAATTAGCTCTGCTGTAACTAATTACATAATTAACGAGATCTTTGGCAATACCTAATTGTGTATGTATTTTATTTTAATGAGATGGTAAACATGGCGGTCTGTTTCCTGTATCTACTTTATTTGCATAAAACAATCAAACAATGCTATCACTGTTCGAGACTTCGAGTAGGTAAGCGTAAATATTGCCATAAGCATTTAGCGACCGTTTCATCTAATTTTTTTAACCGACTTCTAAAAAAGAAGGTTACTCAATTCGACCGTATATATGCTTTTTTATGTTTGTCCGCGCCTAACTTCGTCGTTTATGAACCGATTTTGATGATTCTTTTTTTGTTGGAAGACGATGCACCTTGAATAAAATTACTATACCACAATAAGGTAAAAATAATTAAAAATGAAGCAATGAAAAATAACTTGATCGATTGTAATGTATCTCGTTGGTAATCCTTAAATAAATAAATACATTTAATTATGAGATAGATATGTCGGGATAGGTCCAGACATCAGAAGTAACATTCAGATATGGCAATACAGAAATCTATTTCAATCGAACTATCAGTTATTTTAAATCGAGAGAATATAGAAATGAAATAAAATTAATTAAATAACTAATAATGGTAGTGGCGGTCACTTAGGGCAGTACTGACTGTCAGGGACAGTGGTCCATGCACCCACCGCAATAAGGATAGTACTAATTTGTCGGAGACAACGTTCCACCTCTCGCAGCTGTTAAACAATATGGCTTCCGTCAGATACATGGTGCTCACATATTTACAAACATCGTAAAAGTACATAAAATAGTATACAGCATGTCCTAAAACCGTTGACAGATCCGAAAAGACTTTGTAATATGAGTGCGGGACCTACGTACCTGAAAGGATTAAGGCTAAATTAAAGTTAATAATAATAATTTATAATCGTCATCTGACTAGCCTTTTCCGAAGACTGGAAGCTGACCCCAGCTTCCAGTCTAACCGGATGCAACAGAATACCAGTATTTTACATGAAGCGATTGCCTATCTGACCACCACAACCCAGTTTCTAGGTACCTAGCACCTACCCCTTGGTAAAACTGGTTAGCAGACTTGGGCTTCTGTCTGTCTGACGATCCGTAACGACTGTCAAAGATGTACAAATGTCAGCCGGGACAAACGGCTTAATTAACGTGCTTTACGAGGCACGGAGGGGTATCCATATGAAATGAATGATCACCCATCCACGAGACGACCGCGGCAAGCATAGCATCAACCCCTGCGGCTGTTATTATTTAGCCTAGGAATATACATTTAGGTACATACATCACGTTTATATCAAACTGCCAAATTTCTCCAAATGATTTTAAACCTTAAAATGTTGACGGTTAAGTTCAAAATCGAATGAGAAAATTTGACAGTATACAGGGTCAAATTAAATTAGCTAGCGAAACTCCGCAGACGTGATGGGTATCGATATCTAAACACGACAAAATATAATAAAAAAGATTTGAAGATTTTTTTTGGGTCAACTGACCTTAGTGTTGTTACTTGAAGTATTGAAAAAATCTGTTTTGTTTTGTTTTATCATGTTTAGATATCGGTACCCATCACATCTGTAAAGACGTGAAGAAGTATACACAAAAAAAAAACAGATTTTTCAAGTGACTACACTAACTGCGGTTAAAGAACCCAAAAAAAAAACTCAACATATTAATTTATTTTTTGTTTGATCATGTTTAGATATCGATATCCATCACGTCTGCGGAGTTTCGCTAGCTAATTTAATTTGACCCTGCATATTATACATAATGTGTTAACTTGATGTGCTGACGACTGTACAGTGTACAAGGTACCAAACATAACTTTCTTCTGATATTGCACCGTAATCACGTATACCTACTTGAGGTACCTTAAAGCCATTTCATTTATCATGCCGTATCAGCCCTGAAATTGTCGTACAACCGTAAAGGCTCGTACAAAAGCTCGTAAAGGCGCGATGCGACACTAGTAGCACAATTTCTTTTTCGCTTTGGCGCCCGCGATATCGCACCAGTCTGTATGGCCGTGTTCAGATAACCCGCGCCGACTAGTGGCTTCCAGGTGTGCCCAGGTGCGGAAGGCATATGCGGGGTGGTTAAAGCACGTGTGCGGGGGGAGCGCGGGGTTGGCCTGAGGCGGGCGCGTTGCGCGTGCGGTTGGACTTCGATAAATGCAATTTGAGATCTATTGATGTGTGATCGCTGTCATAAAACTCAAATTATTGACAACAAATTTCAAAGCGATCTAGACGCGGATGCTGACGTGCGTGGTATGCGCATAATAATACTGCTTATAGGGCGCGTGTCGTCTGTACGAGCTCTTAAGTATTCATTGGCTGCACAGGGTATTAGGCCGCCTACAGTAAATAACCCACGCAGTGTGAGATTAACATCGCGAACCGTTACACACGGTATTTTGCCTGTTCGTAAGATTTATTTAAGACAATATTAATCATTTATTCAGCCTTAAATCTTGATTTAAATAGAGTGGTGCTGAGTGAATTGACTATTTGATATCGCAAAAAGAAAAATAAATTAGTTTTAAAATGTGATGTTTTTTCGAACTGGCTGTTTCATAGGTAAGAGGTGTTCTATCACTACATATAGGTACTTACATCATCATTTCACCCGAAAGACGTCCACTGCTGGACATAGGCCTCTTCCAAAAGGAGGGGGGGGGGATTTGCCATAATTGCCACATGGTTTTAAAAATGCATAAAAAACGCGGTGCTGCCCATTCTCTAGTAAGTCCCTTAGTGGCCTTTTACGACACCCGTGGAACGAAATGGGATGGTGCGATTCTTTACGTCCGGCACCAAAAGGATCAGTTACTTACATATTATAAAACAAAGTCCCTCCTGTCTCGTTTGTCTGTCTGTCTGAACGCGATAAACTCAAAAACTATCGAACGGATTTTCATACGGTTTTCATCAATGGACGGAGTGATACATGAGAAAGATTTAGTTGTTCCATTGGTAATTCATTAAAGTGTTGCGTACCTAAATAAAAAAAAAAATACTTATATAAAATAAATAAGTATACTGAAAAAAAAATGACGATGTAAAATCTTCCAAGTAGGATTAACATCAGTTACTTACATTTTAATCTAACCCACATGCTCGAGGCAACTGGCTGATACATGACATACTGCTACGGTGCGAAGCCGGGGCGAGTTGCTAGTTTTTTTTTATATCAATATTAGTTAGTTCAAGATTCATGACCAGATATTTTGAAGTCTGAAGTTAAAAAAAAAACAAAAAGAAATGCTTTTTTTTCCTCTCTCGGATTTAGATTAGTGGCAACCCTAGGTACTACGGTGGTCCCGGCTGTCATTCGTAGACCTTTGACAGTCCTTATGGGTAGTCCGAACCCCATATTCTGACAACCAGTCTTACCAAGGGAGATCGTGTTACCCACTGGTGTTACCCAGTAACTTTGTGGAGGTCAGATAGCTGCAGTCGCTCCATGTAAAATACTGGTATTTAGCTGCCTCCGGTTAGACTGGAAGCCGACCTCATTCTCAACATAGTTGGGACAAGGCAGATGATGTTTAGATATCGCATCATAACTCATAAGTTCGTAACATAACAGAAGATTTGAATAAATTATTGAAATAAGTAGGTATAAGCAAATAACTTTGAAATCTCTCACATGACGGCATGCAATATGTGTCATAGCATTTTATCATCAAAAACTAGTCTAAATTAATCAAAATATTTACTTTTTCGTACCACTTGCTCAAAAAAGTGACATTCTATGCCACAAAAAGCGAACATAACAATAGTCATTTTTAATATGTTAAAAACAGAGAAAGAAAATTGTACTGAATTTCATTCATCCTCTAGGGGGAAGAATGTGATTTAAATTTGGAATACTTACCGAAATTTATATTGAACTACATCTGAGTTTACACCATTGAGTTTGTATAAAAAGCATTATATATCTTTTTGAAAAAGGAATACGCATTTATCATGCAGTAATGATTAATAAAATAACGAAAACCGACGAGGCCGTATGAGCTTGATGCCTTTGCTTTTCCGACAAAAAAATATTAGTCTAGGAATTTGCCGCGTTTTTGTTTTCTTCAAATACATAAACGTTAAGTTTATTTTAATTTATTTTTATAAATAAGTTAATGTTCTAAAATGCTTATCTCATAGTATTATTGTGTTCATTTTTTCGCAAATGGTACGAAAAGTAGAGTATTTTCCTCGGTGATAAAGCTGTCTTAGTCTTGGGTGAACTTAAATCCCTCGCTACACTCGCGATTTAAATCGTTATCGGCGACAGAAGACACTGCTTTATCCCCTTGGTTAATAATCTACTATTTAGTCGCATGTTGGAAACTGCAAATATTTTTCAACACAATTTTAGTTGAAACATATGTTAGTAGTGTCATACGTATGCAAACCTCATCGGCGACGACAGGAGCAGGTGACGATGACCGTCATATCTTGTTCATTGTTTTCTGTTGCTAATTTATTTGTGACGTTAGTAGGTACTTAGTTAACTATATTCTAAAGAAGCCATAATGAAAGTGTGCTGCGAGGCTCCGCAAAGCCTCTGTGGGGTCTCTCAGAAAATACTGGTCATAATGAAAAATGCAAAATCAAATAAGAATAAACGAGGCAGTCACTGGACAGCTTCCCGTTATGTACCAAACCTGTTAATAATATCAAACTTATTGCTGAATATCTGAAGAATGATAATGTAAATAAAAAAAATGCAATATAAATACTAAATAAAGGAGGCAGAGTAAAATAAAATCTGTCTAAATATTGTAACATAAAGTAAAAAAATATGCAAATGTCCAGTAATAATTTTAAAGAATACACATAATTATAACCATTTTTGATTATTTTAGGGCTCCGTCAAATATTTCAATTTCCAAAAGGGTTCCGTCGTTTGAGAACCACTGCTCTAAAGCTAGGGGAGGGGGGAGACACAGACACCCTTCCAATAGTCAATGTTATGTATGTTTATTGACAAAAATAACAATTGTAATCGATCGTTTCGGGTATCCTTTAAAATTTTAAATGTATCCCACAAAGGACCCACGAGTAGTGACAAATCCAGTATAAAGACTCCCACAGACAGGCGCGATGCGACAGCGCGACGCGACTCCATTAGAACCATTTCTGAGAAAACTTCATGAAAATTGATCTACCACAATCGCCTCACACCGTTGCGTCGCGCCTGTCTGCTGGAGCCTTAAGTTCGGTTTAAAGAACTTTATTCTATTGAATATCCGTAGAGGCGCTAGGACAACTCAAGGTCAAAGTGATTCCACTGACCTACGGCCTACTGTACACAAAGGCCCAGCGCGCACTCGGCGAGGCGCGGCGAAGAGACTGAGAAGATAACAATTTAAACTAATCCTTAACATTTATGACGTACGGTTGAAAATGGCATGCCAAGGATAAATTATAGCGAGCGGCATGCGGCGCGCTGTGTGTTAGTAGAACCGCGCTTCGCCGCTCCTCCGTAGGTGTGCGCTGGGCTTAAAAGCGTTGTCTGAGGCTCTGAGCAGTGGTAAATCGATCCGGACAGTTTTCATGCACAGAAATATAAATTAACATTATCATTAGATCGTTACTATATGGTAAATCGTAACTTATCATCACGATTTTCATTGTAGTTTCCTTGAATCTTGTTTGTAGTAGTTTTATTGCTAGTTGATACAGCTGTTTATACCGATATTGGTTAAACTAATATTTATACTTTGGATAATCTATGAGATACGAAAAAAGCAAGGTCTGTAGGTACTCGTATTGCTTCAGGACAGGGCTAATATAGCTTCATCTAAATGCATGTCTATAGAGGTATGAGGAACAGGGTGTAAAGTTCACTCATCCTCTATAGATAAGGGAGGATCCTCTGACCAGACGGGTGTTGTGTCTGGTGGGCAACTGCCCTGGTGATTTATGTCAGGTTGTATTTATGCTAGTGAAATGAAATGAAATCGTTTATTCTGTAAATAGGATATTAGAATCACTTTTACACGTCATATAAAAAAAAAATCTAGATGTAGCCGACATTTGCTATCTGACTACCCCAGAGAAGAAATGGCGAAACAAACTCAGGGGTCAAAGTCTCTTTTAAAGTCCAGACATAATCTTGGTCAGATCATGTGAGGACCATGTAGATCCGTCTCTGAAATGGTCTTTTGAGGAAAGAACCACACAAATTTGAGTGGACCTGTCTAATCAGTGTAAGCATTTGTCAGTAATCGTGCAGCTTAAGTTGTGCGATAAAATCTGCTTGCGCGATGCAGGATTTTGCGTGACATCAGTGTGATGCGTAATTCGCATGTGGCGATATTGATACTGCCACATGTCCAACAAGAAATCTTCATTTATTAATTTACAGAATAAAGGATATCCTCTGCCATTGTTGTAACACAATTCTACTTTACTACTTCATTTATGTAGGTACAGACGGCTACACATCAAGCTATACATTTCCAGTATAAGCTGATCTCGCATTGTATGGGATTTCCGTACAATGAGAGGTCAGCGTATATTGGATATGTATAGCTTGATGTGTAGCCGTGTGTACACTAAACGAACAAGAGAACTAGGTACACTATTTGTTTTGTGCATTAATATTTTCGTCGCGCCCGCTTCCGCCCTTGGCATAGGCCACAACAATCATCAGAATTTGTCAAGTTTACTCAGTAAATAATCATTGTGTGCCTTAGTTTTTGTTTTTCATGTGATTGCAACATATTAGATAGCATAAAATGTAGGTGAGCAAGTATTTGTCTTGCTCTATTTAAATATTTTAAGTTTAATGAACCATAACAGCTATGCTCGGGAGCGGGCGTATGCTCGGAGTTTGTTTGAAAGATAATATCAGAAATGAAATTATCTAAAAAAGAACCGGAGTTACCGACATAGCTTGCAGAGTAAGCAAACTGAAGTGGCAGCGTGGGCTGGCCATGTTTGACGAAAGACCGATGGAACGTGGAGCAGACTAGTCGAGTAGGCTTAGCATCACGCTAAAGACCGATGGAACGTGGAGCAGACTAGTCGAGTAGGCTTAGCATCACGCTATCTATGTGTACTCTACTGCAGAATAGAAATCGCTTGTCTACCGAAAATGTTCTACTGTCTACACGGAAACGTCATTTTTGTCTTCTCCTTTTTTTTTTTTTTTTTCGACGACAAAACGCTTCTCTACGGTTCTCGTACTGGAGTGCGATAGGCTAACTGAACCAGAACAAAATGTTCTCACAGGCAGCGTTAACGCTGGTAGCACACCTTCGCCGCGAAACCATAGCAGCGAAACCGTAGTAGTTCAATTGTACTGGTTCGCGTCTTGTTCCGCTACTCGCATCCGATTCGAGTCTGATTCGATTCGATTTCTGGGGCTGCATATACAGTATGTAACAAAAACCCTGTTGTTCCTTTTAGGGACGTATACATTAACCTACAAGCACAACATTGGTGGAATTATAATTTAAAAAAATTAAGCATTGGCTAGTCGAGAAGTCAAAATCAAAGAACTAAAGAGGTAAGAAATCAGTTAAACATTACAAATATTAATAATTAAATATTAATTTTAATTATTTTTGTTGAACAGTTTATATGCGAGTAGCGGAACATGACGCGAACCAGTACAATTGAACTACTGCGGTTTCGCTGCTATGGTTTCGCGGCGGAGGTGTGCTACCAGCGTAATAATGTCGTCCATTATTTTTGTAAATAAATTGTAGGTAACGTGTTAACCTCGCCCTGGATAAAGAAAGGTCTAAATGTCACTTGAATTGCAATACACATTTTTAGCGGTCATAAAGATCTGTGAATGAAAAGGGTAAAAGTCAGGTTAAACATTATCCCTGCATTTAGGGTTGCCAACCATACTGCTATAAACAGTATAATATAATATACAGTGTCAAATTATATTAACTAGCGATATCGGGAGCGCTACTAAAAGGTGCGCTCTGAGGAATAATAAAGGTGCGCCTCATTAGGTGCGCCTCAAAACGGTGGCGCTTCGAGGAATACCTCGCGAAACTCCGCAGACGTGATGAGTAACTATATCTAAACATGATTAAAAAAATATATATATTAAGGATTTTTTTTGGGACCTCAACCGCGGTGAGTGTTGTCATTTGAAATATCAGTTTTTTTTTTGTATAATCTTCACAGACGTAATGGGTATCAATATCTAAACACGATAAAACAAAAAACAGATTTTCTACTCATACTTGACACACACACACTACAAGTGGTCGTTGAAAAACCTATAAAAAATACACAAAAAAGGTTTTTTTTTTGCATAAGTTAAAAGATAAACGATAAGTCCTCATCCTCTACCTACTATGTTTCTTTTGCTGTGCCCGACAGGGTCCACGATTGTTCTAAAGCCAATGTTTACCACTTATGCGTAAACAGGATGATATTGAATTAGCTAGCGAACTCCGCAGACGTTACGGGCATCGATAACTAAACACGATAATAAAAAAATAAAAATAAATGATTTTATTTACCAATCGCGACTGCACCAAAAAAAAACCGTTTATTTTACTGTTTATAAAACGGATTTCAAGTGAATGCACTGTTTACCTACACTAAATGCGGTCGATGACCCCACAAAAAAAATCATCAAATTAGTTTATTTTTTGTTTCATCATGTTTAGATATTGATACCCATCACGTCTGCGAAGTTTAGCTTGCTAATTTAAAATATTGAGTATTGAGCGTCTAAGCATGGTTTCATCAAATAAAGAAAGAAAAAAAAATTGTTTATTCTGGACAAACAAAACGCACATTTCAACGAAATAACATAAATTGTACACAAACAAAGTAGCCAAAAGCCTCATAATCAAACAATAAAAGGTTGACAACCTTATCCATTGCTTGATGTCAGTGTCAGCGTCAGGGTGTAACATTGAGATAGGAAAACTATGGGGTGTTATAATACTCCATTGACATAGTTTTCATATCTCAATGTAATACTCCGTCTACGGGAGTTAGGGACAGGGATCAAAGACAATATTTTTTTTTTTTTTTTTTTTTTCCTTCTGGCTTCGCACGGTTTGTGCATTTAGCCAATGTCAAGTTAGTTCTTGTATAATATTGATGAAATGAATTATAAATGCATGATGATGATATCCCCGCCTACTCCCCTTGAGTTTCAGTAAAGATGTGGCACTTTACTGAGTCCTCACGCGGACTTCTTGAGAGAACTTGAAGCGAAGTTGCACTGTTTTGTTTCATTTGCCTACACTAATTCACGTTCACAAACACTTAATGGTTAATAATCCACCATTATTACACATTAATATTCGGCTAAACACTAATTTTGGAAAATTAAACAAACTGCTGAACATGACGCTTCACTTTCCCGCCAAGAAGTCTTCAAAGACAATAATTATTACTCTGTGTTGCCGACAGACACAGGCCGCATTCCGAATTAAGACCTTAATAGCTGTAATCGATTTTAGCGCGCTTAAAACGCGTTCCGTATTACCGTTTAGCGCGCTAAAATCGATTATAGTGATTATGGTCTTAATTCGGAATGCGGCCACAGTCAGACATTGGCAAATTACCAAATGACAACAAACAAACAATCAAAACAAAAACAAAATGCTGATTGCCGAGTGGGGAAATAACAATTTTTTAAAAAACAAACAACTATAACACGAACAAATCGAACAATTAAACCGTGCGTCGTATTTGTGCATGAAACTGTTCTTGCTCAGCAAAATACTGATACTTCGGACAAACCTATCGTCAACAGTGCTGATTTTCAGTAATTACCACTCGAATGACGTAATGATGTCCCCCTGTGTGACCTAACAAATCAGGTAAGTAAACATTTTTCACAGAAATAAGTGTGATTTGAGCTGATTATAAATATCTATTGTATTTAAAAATAAATATATAAATTGTATACCTGGTATAAATAGGTAAATAATACATTTTATGAGTTTGATACCCAAATTGGGCCAAGTTCTATTGGGATTTTCTCAGTAGCGGTCTGATTTTTTGCCCGGCTCAAATTGTAACGATACAGTGAGTGATGCTTATTATACTCCGTTGGTTTAGCTAAAAGAGCGTCAGGGTAGCCCGCGAAATTCAAACTTTCTTACGTTTTTTGCAATTTGCAGGTCAATAACAGGTTGTACGTTGATCTAAATATGATTCGCGGCCCTAACAAATATGGCTTTACAGAATTATAATCATTAGAATTAGGCAATTAAGTCTAGTAAGGCTACTAGAGAATGGGCAGCAGCGTTCTCTATGCATATTGCATTTTAACACCATACTGCGATCGCTAACCCGCCTAACAAGCGTGGCGATTATGGCAACCCCGCCCCTCCCCCCCACAAGCACTGAGGTCCTTGGGGGAGGCCTATGTCCAGCAGTGGACGTCTTTCGGCTGAAATGATGATAATGATGAACTTACAACGTATTTTTAAACAAGAATGTGTCATAAATAAAATTCTTTTTACGATTTGTTTTTCTTTATTTAATTACATAATAAACCAATGGAGTGTAGGTTACAGTTTGATTTCGTTGCTATAAGCGTAGTAATAAATTATCTGTGCTATAGGCAATGACGTATTATAAATAGACGCGTCATAAACGAACATACATTAGTGCACTCAAAAACAGCGTAAGCCATGATTGTACTACATAAGTAATTGCATATAATCATACAGCGCGTGAAGAAAAGGAAAGACCTATAGGTACCGATATCTGTTGTTAGAAAGAGATGAACATACATATTTAGTTACGTCACTAGCTACTGCATGTTCATTGGCGCGTACGTAATAATAATAATTATTATTGTAAATGTCAGGCAATTGCCTGGCATTTACTTGCCATTATTGTGCGCAGGTAACGCATCTAAAGGTATAGGTACCGATATCTGTTGTTAGAAAGAGATGAACATACATATTTAGTTACGTCACTAGCTACTGCATGTTCATTGGCGCGTACGTAATAATAATAATTATTATTGTAAATGTCAGGCAATTGCCTGGCATTTACTTGCCATTATTGAGCGCAGATAACGCATCTAAAGGTACCTTTAGATGACTATAGACCTTTACATCATTGGCTATAAGTACGCAATATTTGTCAAACTATTGTCGAATAAGCAAAGTGAACAGGCATCTTCTGGGCACGCTCGCTCCGTCATAGACCTCATATCCTCATCCATTGCTTTCTTTCAGGGGAGCTCGAAGTCAAGAGCAGGCCCACAATCAGCAATAAAAAAATTAAGAATTTACAACAATTATCATAACATCACGCCTGTAATTTCCCCGAAGGGTTAGGCAGAGGTACATCCTCATTTCGCCAGTTATGTTTAAGTCCCATGTACCTATACTCCATTGGTTTAGGTAGTTAAATAAAGGTAAACAAATCGTGAAAAGGGTTTTTATAGATGACACTTTCTTGTTTAAAAACACGTTGTAACTTATGATTTTTGATTTTTACAATAGTTTCCTCTTTTATTAATGTATGTTAAACTTTATCTTTCTACTCTTCGTTGGTGTAACTGCTTGAGAACAAATTTTTAATTAGATTAATAATAATACTATAATATTTTGTAATTTGTCTATTGTAAAGAGCCCAAAAATACAGGTTCTCAAAACGTCCACGAATTATAACGTAGCTAAATTGAAGAGCATAAAACTGTGAAGTAGCATGACAACTGAAGTGACAGGTATTACGTTTAGTCGGTTACTTCACAGCTGTCATGTCACGTGGTTTTTTTTGTTTACCTTTATTGAACTACCTAATCCAATGTAATATAATACCCGAGCCTATTGCCATCAACCGGGCACAAATCTGGGACTCCGGGCTGCTACTGAGAAATTCCTGATGGATAAACCTAATAACACTGCCCGGCCCAGGGTTGGGGACCCAGGACAGGACCTCTCGCTCAGCAGTAAGTAGGGGTTGCGACCTCTATACCAACGAGGCATTGAATGAACAAAACATTCACGATTTTTGGCAAACAATTTCCATTCTTTCCAATCGGGTAACATTTTCTTCAGCCGTAAATCGTAACACGCTCGAGTTTCACGACACGTGAAATGTGAACGATAAAATGTACACGTGATTAGCTAAGTTTATCTTTTATAACCGAAGCAATTCTCGCAAATATTTTCATTGCATTCGACAGGGGCGCTGACTCCGTCGGTGCTTGGGAGCTCCAGCACCCACAAATAGTGGGTCCTGGGGGTCTACTCCAAACATAAATATGAAGTATCGGCCGAATGTTCGGCCGTTGCTTGACTACGGCTAACTATGGCTGACTAGGCCGAAAAAAAAAACGACTGTCAAAGAGATAAGCCAAAGTCAAAAATGTGACTTTAAGTCGGGTAAGGCGTGACTTCCTGAGCACCCATCAAAACCGATCAATCAAATGGTTTTGACCGCATCTCTAACGATTCTGTAGGAATAGTCAAAAGAATACTGCTATATTGTTTTTCAGGCGATTTTCAAGATTAAGAAGAAGGCTAAAGGCTTCTACATACTGGCGCGACTTGTCGCGCGACGCGACAATAGGCAACGATTAGACGCGACGATAGGTATCACAAAAAAATTTATTAAAAAAAAAAAATGAAATAGCACATGAAATAATTTATGTAAGTACCTATTTATGGACATAATGAGTAGTAGATAATAATGACTGTTCCGTGTCGGCGGTTGTTTTATAATACCGGATTGCAATTATTAGACAAGGGGAAAAAGCTCGTCTTCGCATAAAAAACCGTATTTCATTGTATTTGGGATTCCCGCCGTCCCGCGATTATCCACTCACCTGGAATACGAAATTTTAAAGACGCGCTCTAAGAAGCTCTACTTACCTGTAACAATTGAGGACAACCTAAGGGTTTTATGTTCCGTCTTAAAAAAATATAACTTCTTCGTGAAACAAGACCCAAATCCCTAAATATTTGCACAAAGCGGGGCTTTCACTGTCCGATCATCCAATCGTACCGTCGCGCGTCGCCCGCGCCGTCGTACGTCGTCGTAATCGTAATCGTTGGAAGCTTTCGAGAAAAACATTGAATTTAAAAACTATCAAACTTAAAAATGTATTGCCCATTAAAGACTAACCGCCTTATTACAAAACAAGATTTATATTTTGACATGGCTTATACCATAGAGCCAGTTTTTGTAATTAGAATGTAACAGTGATTGAAATACCGTTCTTTATACAAAACTGAAAACTTAGTTCGGTACTAAGTTGTCTGTTTTGTGTTTAGGAACTTTACCATAGTCGGAATAAAGTTCGAAATTCAATAATGGCTCCATGTTTTAAACCTGGGTCTGAAGATAAACCTTGTTTTGGAATAAGGGGGATAGAGTTTATATAGGGTGTCCCGTAAATAATGGATCAAACGTAACGGGTAGGTAGCTTACCTCATTTCCAACAACTAATTTGAACAGTAAAAAAAAAACCGATAAGGTAACCAAGATTTTTTTTTTTTTCGATTTTTACTATTTTCTGTACCAGCATTCAGTGTTTTTAATGCTGTTGCTGCAAATGGTATCATATTTAGGTGTGATTTTGGTCAAACATTTCTGAATAAACTATTCAGAAATGTTTGACTAAGGTTATAAGATACCATTTTTTTAAATAACATTTTATTTGCCTTAGAAAAAAAATCTTGAATTGAAAAGTTTTGTTTTTACGATGAAAAGACCAGAATTGGACAAATTCTCCTGTAAAAAAAATGTATGACACCAAAGTGTACCATTATTTTAAAAACTTGTAAAATTACTAAGGTTTGCAAATTGGTATAAAACTTACGCCTAGTCTTTGTCGTTACAAAGATATTGCTATGAATCTGACAGAGGTGCCAAATTACGAAATAAAATAAAATTTGAAAAAGTGTGCACAATTCAACTATTTTCTTAAAAATGTTTAGGTATCTCAGCGTATGAAAAAAATTAGGAGGTTAAATTAAAAAAGAAATACAATTAAATCGTTTATTTTGTTTTTACAGTAAATGTTCAAACTGACGTCCCCCTACGAGAATGCAAAGTCTGCACCTCCTAATAAAGGAAGCTCTTATCCGACGGACAAAATGGCTGTTGTTTATTTCTGATACAGCAGATTGGATGCGCTGACGTAATTCTTCTTCCGACCTTATTCGTTGTTTGTAAACTTTGTCTTTTAAACATCCCCAATAAAAAAAATCTAAGGGATTTAAATCCGGAGATCGCGGAGGCCACAAAATTGGTCCTAATCGGCCGATCCATCTGTCAGGGTAAATTTCATTGAGTTGCGCCCTTACTGCCGTCGCATAGTGAGCGGGGCAACCATCATTTTGTAACCACATTGCTTGCCGCACGTCTTCTGGAATATTTTCTAATAACGTTGGCAACTCATTCCTTAAAAAATGCAGATAGTATTCGGCGTTTAGAGTTGCTGGTAGTTCAAAGGGCCCTATTATTTGCCCATTTATTATTCCTGCCCATAAATTTATTTTAAATTGATGTTGGCTCCTGTCCTCTCGCATCAAATGTGGGTTTACCAGCTGCCAACTGTGCAAATTATGCAAATTGAGATATCCATCTCGCTGGCATGAAGACTCCTCACTCCATAAAATTTTATTAAAAAAACTGTGGGTCCGCCCGTATCATTCTAAGCATCCTTTGGCAAAATGCTACTCTTTGCGGGTAATCACGTGACGTCAGCGTTTCAACACGTTGCACGTGATATGGGTGCAACCGGTGCCTTTTTATAACTCGATGTACCGTCGATCTTGGAATACCTGTGCGTTGCGCTATGACGCGAATTGAGACCGACGAATCTTCCTCGATTTCTCGAATAATAATTTCGTCATTGACTTGTGACGGTCGCCCTTCACTGGCACCCCCAACTCCGGTGCCAAGAATTCTTCCCTCAAGAAGCGCGTTATGCACTCTAATGAATACGCGATAGTCGGGATGTCGATCCCGGTTCAGGTATCTTTCACGATACAATCTTGCGGCCGCCCTGGCATTACCTCTTGCTTCTCCGTAGATAAAATGCATTTCGGCATACTCCCGTGGCGTGTACTCGTAACGAGGCATCGTACTACTGCACACACGTACAACCTCACACAAACGATTGTTTTCGAAGTCCGTAGGATTGCCAAGTCATACGTCCAAAACACAAACAGTTCCAAATCGTTAGGCAAAGCAAAGTCCAAATACACAGCACAAGTTTAATTTTAAGGAACACAACAGTTAGGCACAGCGGGAGCGAAAGTAGTCTGACGTACGTATCAACTCGAAGAGAGATTCGTGTCAACTAAACAAATAAAATCATGCAACAATGAAGCCCTGTATGAGTGAAGGGTGAAGGAAAAAAAATACCTGCACAAAGACACCGATTTACCAAAAATACAAAAGCGGCGCTATCTATCCCTTTCACACTGAGTGAGGTGCAACTCCGCAGGTAGCGGTCCCAAATTCCGAACAGATGACGTCATCGGCTCGGAATTACGCTACACCCTTAACCACATGCTTAGATTACAAGCATAAGCCATTACGAGAAAGAAAAGTTAGATTGTACCATTTTAATTTCTGTTCTGTCTTCTTCATCACATTCATAGCAATATCTTTATAACCGCAAGGACTAGACGTTAGTTTTATACCAATTTGCAAACCTTAGTAATTTTACAAGTTTTAAAAATAATGGTACACTTTGGTGTCATACATTTTTTTTACAGGAGAATTTTTCCAATTCTGGTCTTTTCATCGTAAAAACAAAACTTTTCAATTCAAGATTTTTTTTCTAAGGCAAATAAAATGTTATTTAAAAAAATGGTATCTTATAACATTAGTAAACAATTTCTGAATAATTCAGAAATGTTTGACAAAAATCACACCTAAATATGATACCATTTGCAGCAACAGCATTAAAAACACTGAATGCTGGTACAAAAAATAGTAAAAATCGAAAAAAAAAAATTCTTGGTTACCTTATCGGTTTTTTTTTTACTGTTCAAATTAGTTGTTGGAAATGAGGTAAGCTACCTACCCGTTACTTTGATCCATTATTTACGGGACACCCTGTATATGCGCAACGCGCCTAGAAAGTTTTAATGCAGGAATTATACTGCATTTCCCTCTTTTCAAGAAAAAAAAAAGAATAAGTTCCTCACCTATTCTTTTTTTTTCATAATTAAGGTTGATTATGTACATGACATGTAAATTCATCTTTAAATTATTCGAATCGGACCTTTCGTTTTGAAGTTACGGCGAACAGGCCCTACGCTTAGTCTATTCGTTACCTATATTTTTTTGTAAACTAGAAACAATTGAATAAAAGTAGCCTTTAAATTAATCCAGGGTGTCAGCTACCTCCATACAAAATTTTATCAAAATTGGTCCAGCCCTTTGAGCGTGAAGCAGTAACAAACACAGTCACAAACTTTCGCCTTTCTAATAATAGTGTATAAAAAGATCACAACCATTCGTTTTCGGAAACTATCTTTTATACGGGACGGAGTGTGTTGAACTTTGTAGGCGAAGCGATGATACGAAATCCACGCGGACGAAGTCGCGGGCAAAGTGCTAGTATTATATTTTGCTCAATAATTAAGATAAAAAAAAATAAGTGTAAATCGACTTCACAAAAAAAAACAGATTTTCTCAACTCATATTTCAATTAACATCAATCAAAACCTTTTTATTTTTATTTTATCGTGTTTGGATATTGATACCCATTACGTCTGCGGATTTTTGCTAGATTTTAATTTGACCCTGTATATTTAGTAGGTAGATAATTATAACAAAGATGTTAACTGACTGTGACGAATCAGTATAAAAACTATGGCACTTTTTATAAGTTTCTAAAGTTCATGTTTAATATCGGGTTTTCCTAAAATCGTCACCATAGAATTGGTCGATTATTTTTGTTATCTTAATAGATTAAGTTATTAATAGATAGGAGAGCAATATAAATAGTGGTAAATTGTGCTAATTAAGTATATCACTGGGTTTCGGTGTGACGTTTTTTTTTAATACCTACCTACTTCGAAATACGTAGACTCCGAACCATAACCCCCTTATTACAAAACAAGGTTCATCTTCAGACCCAGGTTTAAAACATGGAGCCATTATTGAATTTCGAACTTTATTCCGACTATGGTAAAGTTCCTAAACACAAAACTGACAACTTAGTACCGAATTAAGTTTTCAGTTTTGTATAAAGAACGGTATTTCAATCATTGTTACGTTCTTTACAAAAACTGGCTCCATGGTTTAAGCCATGTCAAAATATAAATCTTGTTTTGTAATAAGGCGGTATATGTTTTAGTAGGAAAATCTAATTGTATGAGGTTATTATTTAGTATAGCCTTTACCAGAAGTGATCATCGTAGCAGTGGTTCAGCAGCTTCAATATCATCAGGATTGTGCCAGAATAGCTTCTGACGTTTCAAAAGTGCCCATGTTGGCGTATGTGAAATAAAAATATTTTTGATTTTGATACCAGTTCGTTGTGGACGTGGTACAAACAGCGGCTCCCTTCACATCTTCTTCTGTCATCCGAAAGTTTGTGACTGTGTGTGTTTGTTACTTCTTCACGCTTGTTACTTCTTCACGCTCAAAGGGCTGGACCAACTTTGATAAAATTTTGTATGGATTTAGCTGACACCCTGGATTAGTATATAGGCTACTTTTATTAATTGTTTCTAGTTTACACAAAATATAATGTGTAGGTAACGAGTATACTAAGCGTAGGGTTGTTCGCTCATACCGGCACAAGCGGCGGCGCGGCACCGCGGCATTTTTCTTACTTTTAGCATTTTTATACCCGCCGCTACGTAACCATTGATACGATGACTGTCACCAGCCAGTATCACTCTTATCCGACGTTTTCGGTGATTCCAGTTACTTCGTAACAAAAATAGACGGCGCTAAAAAGAGGAGGTTATAATACATTCGTTCGTGGTTCGTGTGTATGTATTTTATGTATGTTCTTTGATAATGTCGTCAAACCGACCAACCGATTTTGAAAATTCATTTTTCATTTGGTAGAGGAATCTTACGCAGTGGGTTTTTGAGTTAGCTTCAATATTACGTATTAAATGTAAAAAAAAAACATTTAATCTGTAATTTTTTGGTGTAAGTACATATTAAAAACCGGCCAAGTGCATGTCGGACCACGCACAATGAAGGGTTCCGTAGTTGGGATGAATTTATCCTAAAAACAAACTTAACATTGTAGTTGAAAAACATGCTCTCCCATACATCGATATACGTTACGGTCAATTCTCCAACTGCAAATTTAAGTTGGTCGACTATTACTCGTTAACTTGTGAAGCCTACTTAGCTGTGATAGTTTAGTTAGGGTTATTTTTAAAGAGTTAATAACCTCTTAAGGGGTCGTTGTACTCATCATTGTGAACAACTTTTACTATGGGACCAAACCTGAAATAGCGAAAAAAATTCAGCTGTTCCCTACATTTTAACGAATTATTCGACCATAAATGTAGGGACCCACTTGTTTTTTTTTCGCGATTTCAGTTACAGATACAGATCCAAAAACACGGACTTCCGCAATTGTGTTTGTTTTTTGGAAGCTGTTTTGTTTGTGCAAAAAGCTAATTTTTCAAAATCAATCAAAAAATCATATCAATCTTCTATTGCCAATTACAAGTTTCCACATAATAAAATAGTTTTTGTTTTTTTTTGCCTATTTAGATTTATTATTTGGATAATAATTATTTTATTGATATTATTGTTTTATAATTAATTAAATTTAAAATAACCATTAAGTATCTATAAAATTGTAAAATCCGTACCTATACTAGATTTTAAGTTTTAGAAAAACCAGACACCTAATCAACCAGAAACCCAATTATATTTACCCAAGGCATTTAACGCCTAACACGATAAAAAGTTAGGTAAACTTAAACTAATATTTTCCCAATTTGGTGCTAGCCTGCGCTCTGTGGGTGCTAGCACGAACAAAAAGAGAATGTATAAGGATCGTAGCAGGTGGCGTTCTGTAGTTTCTGCCTATCCCCATGGGAAAAAGGCGTGAGTTTATTTGTACTTATGTGTGTTGTTAGTAACCGTTTGCACAAAATGGAAAACTTGCAAAAGTGTTAACAAGTAGGTAGGTACACTACGTTTGCATCGAAGCACTGGAACTTGGTCCGGTAAAGTCCGGTTCGACTTTCCAAGCCATAAATTGCTATTTCCGTTCTCGTTCGAGTCTTCCGGCTTTGAACGACTCTGAACTGATTAGGTATGTTTAATTTGAAATTCGAATCTTCAATCCGATTTCATTCGCTATTTACTTAATCACTTCATTACTAACGTTTTTTTTCTTCGTGTTGCAAGTTTTCCCAGTAGGTAAGTAGATTTTCCATCAAAGATTTTTTAGTTTAATTGAAGGATAGATTCCTACTTACTTGATTAGGTAGGTTAAGTACCTACTGTGGAAATTACGTGTGCAATATGATTTTTTCTAATAACTCTATACAATTTTGCACTGTAGGAAAGTACTAACTTTATAAAAAGTTATATAGCATCTTTGACGATTACCTACGAGAGGACTGGGAATCATCATCATCATCATTTTAGCCGAACGACGTCCACTGGGGTTATTGTACATTCGCCACAAAGTAAATTCGTCACATTTTTGTACACTCCATACATTGAAAGAGTATTCGCCACTTGCATTAAAAATATGTGTAAATTCGTCACAAACACAAGTTTTCAGTTTAGGTACTTACGTAGGTACATAATTTTTGCATAAAATACTGGTAGAAAGCAAAGTTATTGGTTTTTAAATAAATAAATAACAGTTTTATTATACTTAGTGTTTGATTTTTCTGCTGTCTGTGCGGAAATAAACAATTATAGCCGAATTTACAATAATCAAAATTAATATAAGTACTGTGACGAATTTACTTCATGAAAATAGAACTGTGGCAAATATACACATATTTTTTTTTCTGTCGCGAATGTACAATAACCCGTCCACTGCTGGGCATAGGCCTCCTCTAAAGGGGAAAAAAAAATCAGCTGTTCCCTACATTTTGAGTTTGACGAGTTATTCGAACATAAATATCTTTTTTCGTGATTTCAGATTTGGTCCCATAGTAAAAGTTGTTCATAATGATGAGTACAATGACCCTATAACAGGTTGTCCGTTAATTCCGGGACATGTTGTAAATTATAAATTGTGCAATTCATTATGTGGAAACGCCGGGAGGGGACGCCCTAAGAGGACATAATTATAGTGACTTATTTGGTGATGTTCTTCAGAAAGGTCAGGTTAGTAGTACTCGCAACCGGCGTGCGTGTATGACCAGATGTATGAACGTAGGCGAAGCCAAAGGAGTCGTAGCGGGTGGCGTTCTATAGTTTCTGCCTACCCCCATGGGAAGGCGTGAGTTTATTTATGTATGTTCATTATGTGCTTTATGTATGTCTGAATGAAGAGAATGTCCAATGACTTCCGTAGGCAGACCTCTGACCGACTGGCGACAGAGTCGGCTTTCATCCATTGTATATTCTGTGTATGCCGCCAGACTACTAACTGGGCGGTGATGTGTCGACCATTCACTCATCACGCGGGAACATCCCAGTAGCCAAGAAACCCGGTAACTTGTAGATTCCGTCAGTACAATATACTTTATTTCTGAGCTTTCCTCCTAACACTGAACGGAACAAGGGTCTTGGATGTCGCTGCAACGGTTGTATTTTTTTTAAACGTTACATTATTTTATCTCTGACATAACTTACTTGCGAATTTCCTATGGTGATTCCGCAGCTGTAGCCCGCGAAATTCAAATTTTCAGATTTGTTCCATTGAATTATTGAATTTCTTTTTCATGTAATCATGACTTTGGGGAACCAACCTAACTTAGAGAGATGTATTAATGATTCTAATGATTATAATTCTGTAAATAAACATTATTATATTTTTATCAATATACAACCTGACACTAAAGGCAAGGGAAAGGCTGAAAATGTTGCTACAGGATAACTGTACTTAGGAAGGTAGACTAGTCCATAATGAAAATTCTATAAATTAATAATAAAATGCAAAACAATAATTATGGTCCGATGTTCTGTCCATCAAAAGTGCATTTTATTCTCTGCTTGACTGTTAAGGCTTCTACATACCGGGGCGACTTGTCGCGCGACGCGACACGACACAAAGGCACCGCTCGTCCCGCGACACGCGGGGCCTTTGTGCCGTGTCGCGTCGCGCGACAAGTCGCGCTGGTATGTAGAAGCCTTTATGCCTCGTGCCTAATCTAATCTAACAAAAATAATTGAGTAAGTATCTATTCCAAGAATTACACAATAGATAATGATCACACTACAATAACAACAGTAATTACCATAACTTACATAATTTTATTAAAATTATGCTTGGAACGTATCCATACAAGTCTTGTACACCCACGTATCATAATATTATACCTAACTACTTAACTACACTCGCGAGCAATGAACTGGAATCACTTCATCGTCCGCTGTAACGAAACAAATTTTTACAACTTCTATGCAATGAACTATGGTGTGGCCATATCATTTAAAGGCTATTTTGTTAGCTTTCATCCTCTTTCTTTATCATAACCAAAGATTATTCACCTGTCATTTAACGTAAAACAAAAAACATCAATTTTTAAAACAAAACACCATATTGTTTGGTAGTCCTGAAACCCTATAAAAAGGGGGCGTTTATGAAAATTGATCATTAGTCTAATATTTCACGTCACTGGGAATACTGAAGCTAAAAGAAAATGGAAACCACACCTATAGGAGCCGCTCAAGTCGTCATCCTAATCCAGCACGGATTTTCTCAGCGTATTATCGCTCGACAGCTTCATTTGAGCCAGTCTTGTGTCTCGAAGGTATACAAGAGGTTCAGTGAGACTGGAAACTTAGTCCGTAGACCACGATCTGGACGACAGCGATGCTTTTCGGTGAGAGATGACTGATTTATTGTCACCTTTTCTCTCCGAAATCGACAACTGAGCGGCGTGGCAGCAGTTCGAGGGAGGGCTTTCAGCGAGTGGACAGTGAGGTGAAGATTCAAAGAAGCGAACTTGACCCCGAAAAGGCCAGCCACGAGACCTAAATTGTCTCCAGCCCAGCGACAAGCCAGGCTTCAGCTCGGCTCGATCAATCTAAGCTCGGCTTAGATTGGGATATCGAGCAACGGAGGCTAGTCCTGTTCACAGACGAATCCAGGATTTGCCTGCATGGTAGCGACCGTCGATAGATAGAGAGTCTATAGGAGACCGGGGGAGCGATTCGCACAAAGCTATTTTGCGGAAACAGTGGCATACGGGGATGGGTCCTGTATGATGTGGGCGGGGATATCTATTGAAGAAAAAACGGAGTTGATATTCGTACCTGGTGGAGGTCGGGGAGGGGGGCTAACAGCAGAAAGATACATCAACGATATTTTGCTAGGCAAGGTGCTCCCCTACGCCGGGTTTATTGGCGAAGATTTCCTACTAATGCACCATAATGCCCGCTACTACACCACTGCAGGGACTAGACAGTACCACTAGACTGGCCAGCCCTCAGCCCTGACTTAAATCCGATTGAACATATATGGGACGAGCTGAAAAGGTGGGTACGAGGAAGATGTCCAGCTCCGGCGTCAATAGAAGACCTGAAAAGTGAAAACTGCTTTAGTCGAAGAGTGGCAGGAAATCCCACAGGATTCCATCAGCAAACTCATTCAATTCAAAACTCGGTCAATGAAAAACCGTTTACAGGCAGTAATTAGGGCCAGGGGGGGTAACACAAAATATGAAGGGGTAAATAACATATATTATAAATAAAAAAAAATATCTTTTCATATTACTTCTTATTCATTTTAGACGTCCACTCCAAAACTATTTACTAGAATTATTTTTGCAACCTATTGCAAAAATAATTCTCTATTAGGTACAAAATTACCTTTCAGGTGATATTTATGTACCACAATCCACAGCTCATTGCATAGAAATTGTAAAAAATTGTCTTGTGCAACGCGCGATGAAGTGATTCCAGTTTATTGCTCGCGAGTGTATATGTTCGGTACACCTAGGGTTTCCAACCCTACTATAATATAATATAGTATCCTGATATATTAGAGGCTTATTATATTTCTAAAGAAAAAATATATTAGGCGAAAGTCTTATATATATTTATTTCAATATAAAATGAGATGGGCGCATTATGGACAGTATTAATCTCATAAAAGCTGAATTAAAGATATTTTGTAACTTCAATTTAGAGTGTAAAGATAGTTACATAAGACAATTATATTAAAAAAAAAACCTGTTAATAAAGGTTCTAGGTAGTAGCAAAAAATATGCATTTAAAGATTAAAAAACTACTTTTTTTTTTTTTACTTTTTCGCCATTTATTATATTTTAACAGGTAATGCCTTCGAAAATACTTTATTTAATATAAAAATTTGTACACCCTACCCGTGGCCCTACTACAAGAATTATATATTATGTAGGTAGGTAGAAAATAGGATATTAAGGCTCGCGTCGCGCCCGTCAGCGGGAGCCTTTATGTGACGTTACTATTACTTATACTTACTACTAAAGACTTGTGTTGATGAAATTGTGGGGGTATAATGATCGCAAAATACGTTATACCTACATACTACCTTTTCTTATTTTTGTGTTTATGTTTTTTGTTGCGTCATGTTTACCGCAAATAAACGTATTTTCTTTCTTTCTTTCTTTATACTGGAATATTGTAGGATGGCCAATTCGAATGTATACAACTTTTTACGCCAGCATTATCATGTGGCGCCAAATACGGTTCTTTGATATCCACGAATTAGTTCAAATGTGGCAAATTCGTTATGCACCAACAATAAGACAACATTAACGTCAGTCCGCCTTATTACAAAACAAGATCTATATTTTGACGTGGCTTAAACCATGGAGCCAGTTTTTGTAATAAGAACGTAACTGTGATTGAAATACCGTTCTAAATTGAAAATTATTATTTATTATTACAAAATTGAAAACTTAGTTCGTTACTAAGTTGACAGTTTTGTGTTTAGAAACTTTACCATAGCCGGAATAAAGTTCGAAATTCAATAATGGCTCCATATTTAAAACCTCTGGAAGAATAAGGGGGAGTAGGTTTTATGTATAAAACTTTTATCCCAAAATTCCTACACGGATTGACAAACGTCCCAATTTTTTTAACAAATCAGTACGAGTGTCTAATCCCATTTTGATAACAGAGGATTTGTGCGTTTACCAAATTTTCAATATTGTGGAGAAGATCAACCTTTGTTGACCCACACAGGACCCTTAAGGCGACGATAACCGACTTTTAATGATTTTATACTGAAGATCACGTCTATACGAGTAGTGTTAATGATTTGAAAAAAATATATGTTAAGTTAGAGCCTCTTCTCAATAACTTAATAGGTGAATATTTTAGATTATGTTTATATTACATAGTGAAATTAATTTATAAAGTTTTGTCTAACGCGGATAAAAAACTGAGAATGGCGCAAAATCTACCAAGCGTATTTTTCTGAAACCTTCACCAATTTAAAGATAATTTAATTATTGATCTTTTAGTATACGCGTTTTATTAAAATATATTTTGGTTTGTGTATAATAAATTAATAATGCGTCAAATTGGGGACAGCGCTCCTTGATGGGCGAGTCCTATTACTGGCTGAACGTACGACGCGTTGCGTGAGCTCAGTACAGAACACGCAAGCTAACCACTCAAGGTCACTGGCATATATCTCCGTCTTAAATTATTTTTGTCAGACTGGTTAGCTGGAGTAAACACCATTCTTTACGTGGTGCTGTTACTGCTGATAGCAATAGTGTACTTTTAAATTTCTTATTTCGTAAAATCAATCAGCTAGATCAGTCGGAACTTTGAAAGGAATGTTTCCGAAACAAAAATTACAAGAAATTTTCACATTTATATTTTGACCCCAAAATTCACCAGATTCGGCAGGTCCTGCCTTTTCTGTGGGGTTATCTAATGGGACGTGTCGTGGTCAATTGTGAACACTAAAAACAGAAAATGTGTGACACTGATAGTGGAATACCTAATAAAGGAGGTATAAGAAAATTTGGTGAAAAACACGAAAATTAATCGCATTTTAAACGTGCAAAAAGGTGGAGATTTGACGAATGTTTTCTGTACAAAATTGCCAAGCTTGTATTATACAATAGTTATGGGAAAATATCTGGTAATTTTCGTTTATAATCAAAATAATCTTAATTTAAAGTTGTATAGCTTCGAATTGGCCACTCTGCTGGTGCGATATCGCGGGCGCTACAGGCAGAAAATTGTGCTACTAGTGTCGCGTCGCGCCTGTCTGCGGGAGCCTTTAATGGTTTGGTGTTTGGCAAAGCTGCCCTCTTTACATCCCCATGACTTGGGGAGTCAAGAATGGGCAGTATCTACCTACTGTGTCCAAATTATTATACATATACAACATTAGTTTTGTGTTTATACTAAACCCGAAAAGGGGTCATTGTACTCATCATTTTGATTTTTTTTTTCTATGGGACCAACCGTGAACTCGCGAAAAAAAAATCAGCTGTTCCCTCCCTACATTTGTGTTCACATAAATCGACAAAATGTATGGAACAGCTGATTTTTTTTTTCGCGATTTCAAGGTTGGTCCCATAGAAAAAAAAATCAAAATGATGAGTACAATGACCCCTTTTCGGGTTTAGTATAAACAAAAACTAATGTTGTATTGTGAGTGATGCCAATGTTTCATCTCAACCGTCCATTGTTTGCGGTGTTCTAAATTCCATATTTTCAACAGTACATGGTTTATGAGCTGGTGAAACGATAATCATCGAGTGAACAACATGAGCAATTACGCACGAGTACACGTTGCTAATTGCAAATCCCTGAGGAGTAAACTAATTTGGTCATGTAGATCGCATCTGTGCTTACGCCCGCGGGGATTTCACGCGTGACGATATGCTAACAAAACTTACTCATACTCGTAGTTATCTGTAGTTCAAATTGCAATGCTAACGACCACACACAAGTAATCATTTCGAAGCGTGATTATTTAAAACCTCGATCTTCTACTAACGCAGAGTCAGTCAGCATTTCCCTGTTGATGCGCATGCTCGTCACATCGAAATGTCAATCTTTCCCGCCCTTTGGATCGCGGCAAAGTTCTATTGTCTATGTGCATTTCAAATTTTTAAACGAAATCTTTAGTAACTATACACAAATCGAATATTTTAGAATTATTTAAGTGAAAGTGATTTATTGTGTTCTGTGATTTTAGTGAATTATGCAAATCATTGTGAGATTTTAGTGCATTTATTTATCGAAATTTTTGACATCGGTACAAAATGAAGGAAAAGGTGATTGTACTTTTATTCTATATTCTATAGTTCAAAATATTAATAACGTCATCTTATTTTTAATTATTTTACGCATTAACACACTTTTTGGCTGCTAGACACGTAAAATGCGGCCGTCACCTAGAACGGTAATTTATTATTAATTACCCAACATAATAAAAGTAGTTAAATCCTAAAATAGAACAATATTTTTTGTTCCATTTTAGGGTTTATATCCTTTTAAAAATGAAAAGGAAATTCGCTCGATTTTAAACTTCTTTTTTTTTTCCTTAGTAACCAATAACAATGTCTTAGAGGTACCCGATGCAACACGTGCGTGGATAATATTTTTAAAAGACCCTCACCCTAATGCGTAACACAGTTTGAATCACAATTGGAATGATTTTGAAGTAGGTATATTTCTAATCCATTGCTTCGTATTTAGAAAAATGTGTCTGCTCAACAACGTAAATAACGCAGTGAATGTTGTTGAACTGTCAAATTGAAACCGATTGCTACTGATACCAATATAAATACCAATAACATACCAATTAGCTCGTCGTTTGTAGAGTTCAGGATAAAATTGGTTGGATAGTTGAGTATGGAATGATGGTTACATTATCTTTCTATTAAATGAAGTAATTACTTATTATTTATAAAATTCATTACTTGTTAATGATAATTTGATCGACCACTACAATGTAATATCGCAATCATTTACTACTAACCACCCACGATAATATTATTATGGCTTAGGTACCGTATGGCACCTCAACAATATTTGTATTTTCCGACAACGTTAGCGGAAATTGGTTAAAAATTACAAAATTAAATTATATTGCAGGTTTTCAAGCCACACACTACACAGTTGAAAATGTTGAAATATACCTTCTTACGTATTGAACTTTCGATCGTTGCCGAACGGGTTCCGAGTTGCATTCCTTTATTTGTAACGGACTTCCAAAAAGGATGAGGTTATAAATGTTCGGCTGTAGGTACATTTTTTTTTTGTATGTTCGCCGATTTCTCCGTCAAATTATTGTGGATCGATTTTGAAAATTCTTTTTTTTTTTAACAAATGTCGTGAAATGGGTTGAATAAAATTCACCCACTCGGGTTTAATGGCTGTTTAGTATTTTGACCAATAAGTTGGTGCTTTGTTTCGTAAGCAGCCTGCAGTTCTGCTAAGTGGGATGTTTAGTTCGGTAAAACCTTTTTAAACTTTTGTGGGATTGGGTTACCCTATTCGATTGCAAATACTTACATTTGTTTTTTATGAATTTCGAAGTTGGAGATTTTTGTACACAATTTTAAGAGGTTGGAAGCACATAAGTCATTGACACTTAAGAAATAGGTTTAAGGGGTGATAGCAATAGGATAATTACGACAACCTCAATATCATATTAAAAAAAAAAAACAAACACATTCACGGCTTCTACAGACCAGCGCGACACGCGACGCGACACAAAGGCACCGCTCCTCACGCGACACGCGGGGCCTTTGTGTCACGCCAGTATGTAGAAGCCTTTAAACAACATCCCGATATAAACCGTCGGGCTGCGTTGCCCACCAGACACAACACCCGTCTGGTCGGAGGTTCCTCCCTTTTCTATGGGGGATGAGTGAACTATAGACCCTGTTCCTACCTCTATAATTATGCTACTAAGTTAAAATCCACGAATAAAACAATTTATGTATTTAAGTTGCCACACATTACGTGATTTACGAGTTCCTCACCGAGTGATTAGTGTTTGTACAATGATTAACTAATATTTGTTTGTGTCAGAAACTTTACAACTACCAGACAGATTCTAAGTTTGAGATAAAGAGGTAAAAACATGTGTTTGACAAACAACATTGTTATAATTTACACAACGAATGAAGTGCTGTGTTATTATGGATGTTTGCTTGAAGATTTCAATAATTGTTACGACTGTCAACTTAGGAAAGTTTCTTACCTACATAGGCTAGAGCAATATAATAGTTAATATGATAAGCCCTTGAAGACTGCTAAGAGGGGCTAACTAAACATTAGCCCCTTCTTAGAAAAACGCTGCTTAAAGTTAAGTAGTGATTAGCAACTGTTCAACAGTCGCTAATCACAAAAAATCCAAACAAAAAAAAAATGTATGGTTCAACCATAGATCCTTGGGTTCAACCCACGGATCTATGGTTGAACCATACATTTTTGATGTTTAAGCGCCTCTTAACTATAAGACTGATGCCCGGTTTCTGAGGTCCTTTTATCGGCAGTTTATCTATTCATTAGCGCTATCGGTTCGATAACTTGTGAATGTGCGTTTCCGAACACCGCAATGTAAGATAAACTCCGTTTAAACTTAAGTTAACTTAACTGACCAATGTGTGCCGTTTATCGGTTCTATAACTATTACTGACGTTTCATTTCATAGCAAACTACATCAACTTTTAGATTATACATAATTATAACGTGTATTAGGTATTTGAATTCAATTGCCAGTGAAAGTGAGATAGGTATTAAAATTATTCAAAGGAGAAAACAATGAGTATGAGCATAGTGAATACGAGCAGCTCATCAGAGTCTGATTTGGAAGTACTGGAGTTTATTTCTAATAAATCACTACCCATGCAGAAACTTAAGACATAGGAGAAATCCTTTCGAAATGTGATTTTACTGTCGGTTAAATACTTAAACAAAATCTTTACCCACTTCTAGAACAAGCATCTTCTCTCTTTCAATAAAATGTTTACTGCGTTTTCCAGATTCCATTATGTTATTTTACAAAAGAATGGTTAAGAACAAACAATTAATTGGAACTACCAAACAGACTGTCGACATAAAACTTAAAATCAAACGGCACAGCAAAAATAATACCACCCGAAACAAAAACAATGAAGTAACCTTTTTTTTTAAATGGCAATGATGTCGTTCATTCATCCGTCCATAAGTAACGACTTATCATAGGAATTTATTAACTAGAATAGTGCTGAAGCCACGTATTTACCAACGAAAAAAATATTATTATAAATAAAACTATTAATATAGACGAATTAAAAATAATAAAATCAATTTTATACACGATCTTTTAAACAGACCCATCTAGCGGCAGCTAAGGAACTAGTTATCGGTTTCATAGTTATTGAATGGTTTGTTGCGTATTCAGAAACGCAGTGACAGTTAACCGACGTTTATCTTATGCATAACTTTATTGAACCAATAGTTAGTGAGCATTTATTTGGGAACTTCAGAAACCGGGCATGAGTGCACGAAAAAAAACGTTTTTCGTCAATTTCTTATCTAATTGTGAGGAAATAATTGAAACATTAAGTCTGTGTAACTATAAAAGTACAGCTTTCGTGGTGCTACCCCAGTCGTGTCAGTCACTTTTGCGCTCTCGAAAATACATGTAGTTTATTTCGCCGTTGATTTACTTAAATGAAGATACCTATTGTATAATCATAAAATAAAATTTTGATTTTATCACAAGGATAGCTGAAGCCTAGTGTGTAATTTTAAATTTCTTGATATGGTTTGTTAAATAATGGGAAAAAATACATTACCGACTGGGTTTAAAAAAAATATAAGTAATGTAGGTTTTTTCAATATTTTTTTATGCTATATTTTGTATCGAAGTTCAAAAAAGTGCTTTTAAAAGTTTTAATGATGTTGATGATATTTTTTAATGTTCAAAATCAAAAGTAGTTTCTTTTAAAAAGATAATCAAACCAGTCTCGCGTCATTTTTCGGAAAACTTGTTGCCAATATTAGTGATTTTCCATGAATACTTAATTTATTTGAAAAGTCCCTTTAACCCAAATGCAAAACAAATTAATCAAAATCAGCTGATTTCGTGCACGGTGCCATATTTTTTACGTCCGCGAATTATATTTAGATATGACCTGTTACTGACCTGCAAATTACAAAAAACGTAAGAAAATTTGAATTTCGCGGTCTACCTTCGCGCATCCCATGCTATTATTGATCGAAGCGCATCCCCGTATGCAATGTTTATAAATAAACCCATGTTATATCTATGGCAAGTGATGTTCTATCAGCGATCACGATGTCGATGATGGAAACATTAAAGCTGTATTGAATTGACGTATGCTACCGAAATGCATGTCAATCCAGCCGGCTTTCATTTTGACAGTTCAACAACATTCATTGCGTTTTTACGTTGTTGAGCAGACAAATTTTGCGAAAATAATTATGAAGCAATGGATTATTAGATTTATCGATATATATGTGTTCATAGATATAAGAAAGAATGTTTTTATGAGTGTGTTACTCAAATAGGTTGCTGCTTCTAGATCGCGTTGCAGTGACCACAATGGCACGTCCCTTGGAAATCCTAAGCTTGCAAATAAACCATTGGGTTTGGTTTTAGGCTTTTCGTGATTTTATGCCTAAAGTCCAGTCGCGAAGCAGACAGAATTTCGTACAATGACCCCTCATTACTTATCTATATCGCTCGCGCACAATTGTATTGCCTTCGCACTCGCGCATTTTAAGGTCTTTCTAATGTGCGAGTGCGACGGCATTACAATTGTGCGCGAGCGATAGACTTAAGTAATGAGGGGTCATTGTACAAAATTATTTCTGCTTCGCGACCGGACTTTAGTGTTGAAACAACACTAGGCATAAAATCAGGAAAAGCCTAGAATGAAGAAAAACTTAGGCATTAGCTATAAATAATGTGCTAGTTTTCCTTTCCTATATAAATAAATAATAGAGGCCTGAGGAAAATGTATGTAGGTATGCAATTATACTTGAGAGCAATAATAATACGCGTTAGGCTTTAAACATGTCTAATTAAATTAATTAAACCTTCGAAACTATCATTTCCGCATGGTTACTTTACCAGGCAAATAATTATTATATTTAAATAATGTATATTATTCCTTTATTTACAACTTCCTGATTAATATGGTGGCTTTATGCCCTTTTCATGAAAAATAATTATTGTCCTGGAATTCATCATCACAACACATTTTTTTTTAACTGTTTGTTTCGGCAGTTCAAAGACAAAAACATAATTAATTTGAAGTAGGCTCTCAAAATATACAAGAAAATATAATTGTTTAGCTGCTGCCTGCTAGCCGCGGCTTCGCCCACCTGGCGTTTTCTAAAGTCAAAGTAGCCTAAACTCCTTGATGAACTTAAAGCGAGTTATGCAATGGCCTGTAGATCTCAAGGCACAGCGTGACCTCTAGGTTATTAAAAAAATATTACGCTAAGTAGCTACTTACTACAGTTACTACGACTAATGAGTAAACTCACCGTACAATCTTGCATCGTGTTTAGAGTTAGACGTGTCGCTGAAATAATTACTATTTACTGGATATCGCCGCCATTGTGGGTCGGCGCGGGCGCAACACACACAACACATGCTAATTGCTAACTTGTGTGACATGACACGATGGATGATGCCATGTGGTTGCGATTGTATATCACGAACTTAATGTGGATGACGCAGTATAGACGGATTAACAGCTGCAGTATCTACCTTGACAAAGTTAGACAATAATTAAGATTCCAAAATATGTGCGCCATTTTACTTGATGATCCGGGTTTCGTATTTCCCCCACGTTACATGGTTAAGTTTTGAAATGTCGAGACAAAAGTTTAAAACATTTAACTAAGCAGTAGATGTTTACAATTTCTGCAGAAATTATTAAGTACTAAACAGAACACCCATTACCCATAAATAATTAATCCCATACAAGCTAAGTAATGGGGTAACTAGTAAATGACTCAGTATTACCACGGAGGAAAAGTAGAGCAAAGCATTTTGTGGTATTACCATGGAGGAAAAGTAGAGCTAAGCATTTTGTTCTATTACCACGGAGGAAAAGTAGAGCAAAGCATTTTGTGGTATTACCACGGAGGAAAAGTAGAGCTAAGCATTTTGTTCTATTACCACGGAGGAAAAGTAGAGCAAAGCATTTTGTGGTATTACCACGGAGGAAAAGTAGAGAAGACTTATTTCTATCCACCAATTGCTATTCGCTATGCTTTTACTGAGTATTGGCACAGAATACGTAATAGTATAGTATTGGCATGATCGTTTTGAAGAACTTGGTCGCATTTAGATATGGTGTTTGGAACGCTTAAGTAACATAAAGGAACCAAAGCTTCATCATTGGTTGCTCTAAGTTAATTTCTGTTCAGAATACATTGATTGAAATAGGAAGATGCTAATCTAGCTTAAAATATATATAATTTCGATCGATAAAACCTTGACCGTCAGTCCGTCACATCACCGCAAATCATCTTAAATAATGTTAGCACTGACAAATCGGATTATGTGCGATGAACTATCCAATCCTTGACCTTACAACATACAACGTATTAACAGGTCTATCTGCGATCCATTTTATTGAGGAAGTTTATATTCCTTTCGACAAGTATTGTTTACAGTATTTTTAAGTGATTTACATTAGTTTCCTCCATAGTCATCCTGCTGCACTTACCCACAATCCTAATTTATTTGGGATATACAACGTGTTTTTTTTGATATCCCATAACTCAACATATGATTGAGGCCATATCAAAGAATCAACTGGCATATGAGTTATGTTCCAATCCTTCGTTATTTTTTTTTTTAATTTTTCATACAAAATAATTCGGCAAAGTCACGATTATTAATGTAAAACACCCTTACGTGACATGACAATGTCGACAAGGTAGCTTTCCCTTCACTAGCTGCCGCCGGGAAGCCCCGATACCAACATACCTACATATTTTATTTTACTATTTATTTTACTACACTACTGCAAAGTTTGGCAACCTCGCAAAAGTAAAGATTCGTCATACTGGTGACAATTTTTGACCTAATTTAATTATGATTGATGATATCTCCGAAACGATGCATTTTTGGACCACCTATTCTAGGAGTTTTAGTATTATTTTTACCTACAGAATATAACCCTAGAGTTATGGGATATAAAAAAAAACAGGTTGTATATTTGTCTCCGTAAGATTGTGAGCACCGTTAGTTTATTTTTAGTATAATTATGCGAAACCTGCACCCTAATTGCGTAACACAGTTTGAATCGGAATCGGAATGATTTTGAAGTATATTGCTAATACATTGCTTCTTATAGTAGAAAAAAAATCTGCTCAACAACGTAAATAACGCAATGAATGTTGTTGAACTGTCAACTTGAAACCGATTCCTACTGATAGTGTGTTACGCAATTAGCCCTCTGAATATAGTTTGTTCAGAATAAGGAACTGAATCGATTTCAATAATTTTTACACCATGTTATATTTTGTCCAAAAAATATTTAAGTGTGATGGAAAATGTTATCACCATTTAATTACTTACAATACAATCGCCGTACGGTTAGGTTCCTACAGCCAAATTATTATCAATGAGCGCTAGACGACCGTGGGGCCTGGAAGCGCGGGGGCGCCGCGCGCCGTTAGCATTTTTTTGTACAGGCAATCCGGTAACTTAACAACCTGAAGGCTTCTACATACCGGGGCGACTTGTCGCGCGACGCGACGCGACACAAAGGCACTGCTCGTCCCACGACACGCGGGGCCTTTGTGCCGTGTCGCGTCGCGCGACAAGTCGCGCCGGTATGTAGAAGCCTTTATTCGAGTAACTATGTGATTTTTCATGATACAGTTTTAAAATTTTGTACAATTATATTCTTTACATAAAAAAATACTAGACACGTGTATCGGGTTTCGCATATACTAAAACTAATATTGTATACTTATCTAGCGACATTATAAACTATCGCAAAATCGTGAACTGTTACCGAATTCATTTTTGGTAGTTTATAATCTCAAAATCAATCTGCCTAGCCTTTTCCCAACTAGTTTTGGGGTCAGCGTCCAGTCTAACCGGATGCAGCTCAATACCAGTATTTTATATGAAGCGACTGCCTATCTGACCTCCACAACCCAGTTACTGGGTAGAACGGTACCCCTTGGTAAGACTGGTTGTCAGACTTTCGGGCTTCTAACGACCCGTAACGACTGTCAAAGGTCCACAAATGACAGCCGGAACCAACGTCTTTACGTGCTTTCCGAGGTACTAGAGTCTCGGTATGTAAATATGGTCACCCATCCACGGACCAACCCCGGCAAGCGTAGGGCTGTTATCCACGAGCTCCTTGGTAGTTTATAATCTATCAATGTCAAACCGTCAAATTGTGAACGAACGATCGACAGGGTTCATAATTTGTCCGATTTTAATACTCGTAAATCCTATAAGTCCCTGATTGGTAAGGTAGGTCTTGGCGGTAGCCGAATTTATAACTTAAGACGCAGATATATGCCAGTGACCTTGAGTGGTTAGCTTGCGAGTTCTGTACTGAGCTCACGCAACGCGTCGTACGTTCAGCCAGTAATAGGACTCGCCCACCAAGGAGCGCTGTCCCCAATTTGACGCATTATTATTTATTATACATAAAACAAAAGGTATTTTAATAAAACGCGCGACTAAAAGATCAATTATTAAATTATCTTTAAATTGGTGAAGGTTTCAGAAAAATACGCTTGGTAGATTTGCGCCATTCTCAGTTTTTTATCCGCGTTAGACATAACTTTACAAATTAATTTCGCTATGTAATATAAATATAATTTAAAATATTCACATATTAAGTTATTGGAAAAATTCTTTCAAATCATTAACACTACTCGTTTAGATGTGATCTTCAGTATAAAATCATTAAAAGTCGGTTATCGTCCCCTTAAGACAGGGCACCCCGACCAAATGGGTTAGGTTAGGTTAGAACTTCGACAAACCGCGCGTGAGCCGAGCGAGCGAAGCGAGCGGGGCCGTGGCAGTGGCCGGCGAGCGTTTCTTTCAAGTTCGTCGCAGTTACTTGGCTATTCAGTAGTAGTGCAAGGTGCGTACGTCGCATGCAAGTTTGATACCAGTTCACAATTTGTCGGTTTGCCATGGATAGAATTTAGACCAACGAATAACTGTGACATACTTATTCATTCCATCCTACATCTCTAGCAGCCGTCATCTTAGTGTTAATTTTTTTCCTCCATCTTTCACACAATCTAACCATCTTTTCTTTTGTAAGCCTCTTTTCTTAAACACAAGGCATTCATAGATTATTTCTTAAATTACCAACGAAAAATTTCAACGCTGCGCTGGTGGGTTTAAAATCATAAACTAAAAACTAACTAGTTTGCGCGTTGATGTCCCATAAAGCCTTCTTAGACTATCATAGAAATATGATCAGAGTAATTTTTATATGAACAACCTTCGATCATTAATAGTATATTGATCGAAGTGAACAACCTACCTACCTTTGACGGTTTAATATCTACTTATGATTTAAATTGTATTTTATTATGCAAATTATGATCTTATCCGTCTAACTCAATAATTGCGTCAAAATGCAAGAATATCGAAACAACAAAAATATTAATAAACCTTTACGAGGAAAACGAGTATTTTTTACAATTTTTGTATCGTTTTTTCTTCTTTTTTAATGCAATTAATAAAATTGCACTCATAGCACCGGAAAACACAGCTAAATCGTTATCCATCTTGATTAAGTATGACGTTTATATGATCGGTGTAGGTAATATGTAAAAATGAAAATGACGAACAGCATCATTGACAAATCTTATGGCGGCGTGGAGAGTGCGATTGTCGCAACCCAGCGCTGGGCACGCCACAATTGTGGCGATAAGTCCCCTCTTTGAGGAGTGGCTGGAGAGGCGCCACGGCGTCCTCACCTTCCGCCTGACGCAGGTCCTCACCGGACACGGTTGTTTCGGGAGGTTCCTGTTCAGGATAAAGCGGGAGGAAACGCCCGGGTGTCACCACTGTGTGGATCGCCCGGAGGACACGGTGGAGCATACGGTGGAGGTCTGCCCGGCTTAGGCGGATCACCGCCGTGTCCTCACGAAGGCGATCGGCGGCGGCGATCTCTCGCGTCCGGCCCTGGTTCAGGCCATGATTCAGAGCGAGAGTGCATGGGAGGCTGTCACCTCCTTCTGCGAAGCAGTAATGCTTGCGAAGGAGGAGGCGGAACGTGTGAGGGAGAGGCAAGGTTCGCACCCTCGCGCCCCTAGTCGCCGCAGGAGACGCCCCGGGCGTCGGTAGTCGCAAGCCGATTTCCGGCCACCGTAGCCACGGGCCTGTGGACGGTGAGCGATGGGTAGCTCATCGTCCGATAAGGACCAGGCCCGGGTCGACGGCGCGTCGTATTCCACGCGCGCCTCAAAGAGATGTCAGCGCCAACGGACGGGGTCCGATAGGGCCAATGCCTGCCAGGGTTGCGAGTTTGTCCGAAGGGGATATCGTGGCCCTGGCACACAGGCAAATGAAGGAATACGGGTGGATTTTAGTCAGTAAAAGTCTGACACGCCCTCCCGCTCCGCCCAGAGCGGGAGAAGTTATTTGATAATTTCCCAACACAAAAAAAAAAAAAAATATCATTGACAAATATGGAATCATATTTCTATGATAAAATATAGACCTATGGTAGTGTATTGGGGCCTTACACCCTGTATAGTACCTAAGGCTCTCGCAGACAGGCGCGACGCGACACTAGTAACACAATTTCTATGAAATCTTCATGTAAAGTGTCACGCTGCGCGTCGCAATGCCTGTCGCGCCCACGATATCGCGCCAGTCTGCACGAACCTTTATTCATTTGTTTGTTAGGTAAGTACTTGGATTATTTTTCATTTGTTTTCTGAACATCATGGAAATGTACCAAACAGCCGTAAATATGCGGTTAACAAAGGATAATAAATATTAGTCTATGCTCAATTCTGCACATCACATTATGCGAGGGCACGTATCCGCTGAAGTAAGTATCCCTTGCATGAACATCGAGAAAAATATCCAAATAGCCTATAACGAGTCACCGCTATCGTGTCGCCATCAATAAGTTTTGTAAATATAGTTAAAGTTAAAGTTGTATAATATATAAAAAAAATATAAATGCTCCATGAAATAAGGGACATAGCTAGTAGGTATTTACCAGATCTTGTAGGTAGATATAGGAAAAGCTCAACTATCAACGTCCGCGGATCATCGGCTTTTCCCTGAATAGGTACCTACTTAGGTGGATATGTAGTTTCACAGAGCAGAGTTTTGTAGTCAGTCAGTTTGCCTTCTCCTTTCCTGCTTCACGGAAAACCACAGTCTAACCATGAATGTCAAAAGTTTGACTAAGGGCGCTATCTCACTAGGACACCATGGTGGCGCAACCATGGTCGCACTGCCAGCAAAATGTAATGGTGGCCACCTGTACCTATCTCGCCAGCAGGCTTAGCGTGGCGCTTTCCATGGCTGCTCTACTGTAGAATAGCAATAGCTTGTCAATCGCCGCGAGAAAACTGTCAACTGTCTACACGGAAACGTAATTTTTAGGGTTCCGTACCCAAAGGATAAAACGGGAACCCTATTACTAAGGCTCCGCCGCGCCGGCGCCGTCTGTCTGTCTGTGTGTCTGTCCGTCTGTCACCAGGCTGTATCTCATGAACCGGGATAGTTAGACAGTTGAAATTTTCACAGATGATGTATTTCTGTTGCCGCTATAACAACAAATACAAATAAAAACCGGCCAAGTGCATGTCGGACCACGCACAATGAAGGGTTCCGTGGTTGGGATGAATTTATCCCAAAAACAAACTTAACATTGTAGTTGAAAAACATGCTCTCCCATACATCGATATACGTTACGGCCAATTCTCCAACTGCAAATTTAAGTTGGTCGACTATTACTCGTTAACTTGTGAAGCCTACTTAGCTGTGATAGTTTTCCTTTTAATTTCGTTATATATACTATTGCCATGAATTTTTTCACATATCCAAAACCAACCATTTAGCTGGCAGGGGGGGGGGACACTTGACTCTAACAAAAACTAGCACTTTAAAGCTTAATATTACCCAAACGGATCCTTTAATTGAAAAATGGTTTTCCCAAACCTACAATATTTTTGAACGGCCTATCCAACGATACCCCACACCATGGAATAGACGAGAAAAAAAAATATCATCCCCATTTCACGTGTAAGGGAGGTACCCTAAAAAAAATGTTATTCATAATTTTATTTTACCATTTTTTCGGCATGATTAATATGTATACCCATGCCAAATTACAGCTTTCTAGGACTAAGCGTCTCTGAGCTAAGCTGGTGACAGACGGACGGACGGACAGACAGACAGACAGACAGACGGACATGGCGAAACTATAAGGGTTCCTTGTTTACTACGGAACCCTAAAAAACAGAATAGAATCAATATTTAAGGGGGCTCCCATACAACAAACTTACAACAACAAGCTTCTCTACGGATCTCATGCTAAGTCTGCTGGTGTAAGATCGGTAGCGCAACCAACCATACATATTTTGGTACAGAGGAAAAAAAATACCAGTGCGCAATTTTCCCATGGGGATCTCATGGAAATCAAAGGAAATACTCAAATTTTATAGGCACACCTAGAGCGATTGGCGTATTTTTTATAGTAACGTGCATTTGCTCTCGAAAAGCACCATTTGGTGAAGTGGAACTGATGATGAAGACCACATATGACCACCGGAACAACATAATAATAAGTATTTAACGGATTGCAATTGGATTAGGTACTTTAATATGGTTGCTAAGCAATTTATGCTAGTCACAATGCACATGGTGAGTGGCAGTTCTCTTGGTTTTTACCAGGAGAATTCCTCAACAATTAACGTCCCAGCATCGGGAAAAGCAATATTTTGTACAAGGTGATGAGCAGTTGACGTTTGGCTAATGTAACTTCGATAAATTAGAAACTAACCCACTAAAAAGCGAAAAAAAAAAAGAATACAAAAACACAACAACCGACTTCTAAAAAAGCACTACAAAGTGAAAAATAACTTTAATTTCGGAAGTCGGTGGCAAAAAACTAAAATACAGATCCAAAGACACCGACACTCCGAAGACACTCATTCATTCATATTTTGATTTAGAGTGCTCGCGCACGAGCGATTTTTTCGGCGATTTTTGTGTGAACACCCATAAGCTCATCGCTTGGGGGTAGACAGAAACTACAGAACGCCCTCTTTTTAATCATCATCATGTATATAAAATTAGTAGGTATTAGTACCACATTCAGTAGCTGCACTCCGCTGATGTGCACGCGCACTATAATTGTCCCCTTTGTGTGCACCATAATGTTCCACGTTCGTGTAGCCTCGCGTTATCAGATGAAGAAATAATAATTATTATTTAATTTCATACCGTGCCCGTGCATTATGGCGGAATGTATGAATCACGTATGTATGTCAGTCGTGCGCTGAAATTGTTTACGTGAAGACATTATTAAGTTACATTACAATAAAAACCCTCTGAAATAATTAAAAAACCGGCCAAGTGCCAGTCGGACTCGCGCACGAAGGGTTCCGTACCATTATCTATAAATGGCAACAAATCACGTTTGTTGTATGGGAGCCACCCTTAAATATTTATTTTATTTTAATTTAAATATTTATTTTTAAAGTGAATATATAACTAAATATTCTGTGAATATTTCAAGCGTCTACCTGTTGCCGTTATCAATATAGAGCAAAAACGAGCAACAAAAACACGTTTGTTGTATGGGAGCCCCCTTAAATATTTATTTTATACTGTTTTTTTGTATTTGTTTTTATAGCAGCAACAGAAATACATCATCTGTGAAAATTTCAATCGGTGACAGACGGACAGACAGACAGACGGCGGAGCCTTAGTAATAGGGTTCCCGTTTTACCCTTTGGGTAAGGAACCCTAAAAAGCTACGTGCCAATTTTCATACTTACCCACTTGAATATAATTATTTGAACAGTTGTATGAAATTATGCATCATGTGATAGTACTATGAGTAATGTAATTAATAGGTAATTAAGATACCTAGTAAAAAAAATCTCAAAAATATTTATTCATGTAAAACAAACAGTGATTCCATCAAAATATGACAAAACAAAGAAAACAATAGTTAACGTACAAAACATAAAGAAAACAATTAAAAGATACCGTGTACGAGTGGAAAACTGTACATAAAGTAAACTTAATTAGTCGTAATTAGGAAATATAGGACGGCACGGTTGGCGCGATTGACTGCTGCGCTGCCTGTCGCGGGTTCGATTCCCGCACGGAACAAATATTTGTATGACCTACAAGTAGTTTTTCCGGACCTGGCTGTTTGTGTATGTGAGTTTAAATGTTTGTAAACGCACCTACGCTATAGGATAAATTCATAGAGTGGGGCAACGTTTAAAAAAAAAAATATATCTTCGTGGACACCCTGTACTTTTACTATTTTATAAAAATCTTCACTAAAAAGAATTGGGCCGTCACGGGACGACTGGCAGATGGGAAACATCGCACATCTACACACACATTTACACACTACTATTAAAGACTGGCTATGTGTATAGTGGCCGATCGCCACGCGGCATGCGTCGTCCCGCCAGGAATTGGTTTTACATGCGCATACAGATGTTTCACATAAAAAAATATTATTAGTGCTTATGCTAAAGTGAGTTTATTTGTTACGCTTTCACACTAAAACGGCTGAACGGATTTGGATGAAATTTGGCACATTATTTATTTAAAAGCTAAAAATCGAATAAAATGTTTTCAGACTTTTAAGGCTTTTACAGACCGGCGTGACTCGCGACGCGACACAAAGGCACCGCTCGTCGCGCGACACGCGGGGCCTTTGTGTCGCGCCGGTCTGTAGAAGCCTTTATGTAGCTGTTATTGTTCACCCGCTACTTTAGACTAGTTAGTATACAGGGTGTTAAACAAATTGCGGGCCATAGCTTAGGGGTAGGTTCAGTATTGATAAAGGAACTCAGGATAAATAAAAAAATATATCAAAAAAACTAAAACAAAAAAATATTGCTAGATCAACCTAATTTAGTAACTTCTAACTTAGTTATTAAAGCATTTAAGTTAGTAGGTACTAAATTAGGTTGAGTTGATCTTACAATATTTTTTTATGTTTTTATTTTTAAAATATTTTTTTTTATATTTTCTTCCTAGGTTTTTTTTATTATTTAGGATGGGTTTGCTCTTGACCTAAGTCTAGGGCAGAGATGACAGTGACAAAGTCGACGATGGAGTGAGCTTACCCAAAAGAAGTCTGTTCACTCTGACTTTGAAGAGATTAGGGTTGTATGCGTTCGGAAACATAGACGCAGGTAGAGAGTTCAACTCTGTGTTTCTTTATCGATACTGAACCTACCCCTAAGCAGGTGGGATACTCAACTTCAAAAACCAAAACATCAACAATCAAAATTTGGGTGGGAACCCGGCGCTGCCTCAGAGTTGAATACCATAAAGCCACACTGGCTTCAAGATCACCTTATATATAAAAAGTTTTTTGTCAGTACTCAGTTTACTGTTTCGTCCCATGGTTCAGTGTAAGTTCTTGTAACGGATATTAAGTTGGTCTCGCTTGGTCTTAATAAGGTTTTTCTTCCACGTTAGGCGTCGGTCAAGATGTAACCCAAGGTATCTTACGCTGTCGTGGTGGGATAGTGTTAAATGGTGTTGATATTTTTAATTGTTGATGTTTTGGTTTTTGAAGTTGAGTATCCCCCCCCCCCCCCCCCCTAAGCTATGCCACGCAATTTCTTTAACACCCTTTATATGTATATAAAGATGCCTACACGAGTTCACGTCTAGGGAGACCAAATTGAAGGGCGAAAACCAATCCTGACAAAGGGTTCGCGCTTGGTTCGCGGCGCGTGAACTTGAATGCATATACACTCGCAGCTTTTCGCAGTTAGCGGCTCGAAGTTGGGTTTTGAAAATAATAAATGATTCATTTATCTGGTTCTACTTTCGTCATCCACCAATTCTCTTTCTCCATCTCTTTTTTATTTGTTTGTTATTTTTAATACAAAGATAATGGTAGTGTACGTTACAGCATAATTATAGCGTCACAGTAGCACTGCCGCGCTAACGAAGAATACAATAACTCGATTCGAAAATGTTCTTTACTAACTTTTTACACCTTTGTATCCTGCGTATGCGTATGTATATTTCATTAAAACCGGTTTAGTTATTTCGAAAAACAAGGGCTTGAAAGTTTGTATGAAATGCTGTAAGGTGTAAACGCTCTTACGAGTAAGTTCGTTCTGCCAAGTGTGGCGTATAAATATGTATCTCTTTTAATGACACGACGGAACCTACATCAACACCCTAATTGCGAAACACAGTTTGAATCGCAATCCGCGAGTTTCTGAAGGATACTGTTAATCCATTGCTTCATAGGTTTGAAAAATTCGTCTGCTCAACAACGCAATGGACGTGGATGAACTGTCAAATGAAACCCATTCCGTCTTATTACAAAACAAGATTTATATTTTGACATGGCTTAAACCATGGAGCCAGTTTTTGTAATAAGAACGTAACTGTTATTGAAATACCGTTCTTTATACAAAACTGAAAACTTAGTTAGCCGGAATAAAGTTCTAAATTCAATAATGGCTCCATATTTTAAACCTGGGTCTGAAGATAAACCTTGTTTTGTAATAAGGGGGATTGCGATCAATTGTTATTTTATGTGTGTTACGCAATTACCCCGCCGTTGTACAGACGCCAGCAGGTCAAGCTACCCGAAACTGTCAAGTTTTCCCAATCAACCTTGAACCTTAAGCTGTAGCGATAAAGTTGAAAATATATTAAAGAATTTGACAGATTGTAGTAGCTTGATGTGCTGGCGTCTGTACATTTATTGAGCGAGAAAATAGTTGATAACTATTCGCTTCCTCGACAGCGGTGGGACAGTGCCTGACCTATACAAAAAACAAAATAGAAACGCATTTATCTAGCTAGCAGCAATATTTATTAAAATCATCCATCTTCACCATAAAAAAGACCAGTCTATCTAGCTGTAGGTAGTCGCGCTTTTAATTTGTTTGGACTGCGTAGTTATTTATTATTGTGGCAAAAACCTAAGAAGAACGCATTTGTCTAGCTTGCAGCAAAATCATTTTATTTAAATAACATAATCCTCATCCAAATCATCCGTCCTCAAGATTTTTCAAAAAATAAACGAATTGATAGCAGCTGTAGTCGCCCGCGCACGCGGTCCAATGTCAATGTCACTCGATAATCACCGGCTAAGCTGCTACAATCAGTGAAATTATAGTTTTCTATCGTTTTCCCACAGCCGCCCCGGTGTCACGGCTCGTTGACGACACGTCAGCAACGTTTAACCATAGTTTAACATAAGTTTGGTTAGTGACATCATTTATCGTTCAATTTGATTTTTCACGGCTTTGTATGAATAATTTTCACAATAGGTGAATAACATTTTGAAACGTGCGTAACATACCTGATGATTATTTTTTTATGGGTTTATGATTTATTCTATGAACACCATCTATGACCTATCCTACATTCTGGCCGTCGACAGAATGTGTTCTTGACCACTATTTGTTTCATACTAGACTAACCACGATACTAACGAATATGTGTATTGCGAATTTGATCCTTAAAGTTACTAGAAATTGTGCAACTGACAGATGTCAGGAACGCAATTTCTCGTTGGCCGGACTGTACCTACCTACTTACTTCTGCCTCATTAAAATTTATTCACACTTTATGGTTCTGCACCAGTTACTGAACCAACTCGGTCAGCTCCACATATGTCTCGATTTCTTCCCAAACGACACAGGTTGTCCCCTCCGATGATCGAAGTTTGTCCTATACTGGTGATATAAACCACCATCTTGAAACTACTTTCTTCTTTTGTTTTCACCTCATAATCAATGGCATTGAGCAGAAATCTGGTGAACATAGCTGATTTGTCTGAAAATACCGAGACCTTCCCTTAGTATCACACTACTGTTTTTCAACGGGATTGACTTTAACTCAGTTCTATACATTTTTGACAATGACTTGGTTTAATTCTCTTTGATTTTTGACTTGTCCATTAATCATCGTTATCGCAGTGAGAATTACACTTTGTCTAGGCCCTCAGGTCGTCGGTCCACATTATTTATACGGTGTTAGGGAACATCGATGCGCAAATTGTTACCATGTATTATGTCAGTTTATAATCTATCGGTATTACTTCCGTTAGATTATATAACGTCGAAAAATTGTGAACTGGGTGAAAAGGGTTAGGTTAGAACTGTGACCGATCGCGCGCGAGCCGAGCGAGCGAACAAGCGAAGCGAGCAGTGCCGCGGGAGCGGCCGGCGAGCGCTGCTTCCAAGTTGCTCGCACCAAGCAGGCTATTTCGTATAGCGCAAGGTGCGTTACGTCGTAAGCAAGTTTGATACTAAGTAGTTCACAATTTGTCGGTTTCCCATGGATAGATTATAAACCATGGAAAAATAATGCGTTAAATTGTAAATGGTTTGTTGCAGTTCACAATTTTTAATCTAACGGAAATAACACCGATAGGTTATGTATAAACTAACGAAGTTCATAATTATACGCTGACAAATATATAGCACATGATTCTAGATCCCGCCAGCGTAGTCCGCTCTCCACGCGGTTGAAGTCGCGGGCAAAAACGGGTTTTCTATAACACAAGAACTAACCACAAATTCTAAATTCCAGATATCAGAAGCAAGCTTCGTAACGAGCGTCGAGGAGGCGGCCCGCGTCGACCAATGCACGCAGACGCCGCCGAGTGGCAAGGCGCGCCCACGCACCCTGCAAAGGTACCACACATCAGACCACCTCTACGAGAGATCTCACAGAACCTACCGCCTCAAGCACGAACCCAGGCCCAAGAGCCTGGGCCTCACAGACTCCTACCCATTCATTGCGAAGCCGCCGACTTATGACTATCCAAAGTAAGGTTCAGAATTAAAATTTGTAGACTTATGTGACTAACTTTTGTGGTAGAACGCGTTGTCTGTGTTTATGTGCTGTGGTTTAATTTTGTTTTGACATTACCTATACGAGTATGCAGTTTTCGTTACATCATATACTTTATAAAACAGAGTTCAAGTACGTAAACTTTCAAGTACATAAGAACAACAACAAGTCATTTTGTCTGTTTACTACTAACTCATAGAAATGGTTGGTATACCATAAATAGTTTCAATAACTATAATATATATTGGCGTAATCCCTTAGATATGGTAATGGTACAATAACTATACAACATTAGTTTTTGTTTATACTAAACCTCTTAAGGGGTCATTGTACTCATCATTATGAACAACTTTTACTATGGGACCAACCTTGAAATCGTGAAAAAAATATCAGTTGTTCCCTACATTTTGACGAGTTCAGCGAACTTAAATGTAGGGAACAGCTGATTTTTTTTTCGCGATTTCACGTTTGGTCCCATAGTAAAAGTTGTTCATAATGATGAATACAATGACCCCTTAAGAGGTTTAGTATAAACAAAAACTAATGTTGTATATTGCGTGAAACAATGTATTGGCTTGATAAGCGGTAACGAATTACCGAGCAATAGCGAGAACACCTGATAGGTGCCCGATACGGTCCGCGGTGTGGACCGAACTGAGCGCTGCCGAAATAGTACGAACTGGAATTAAAGGCTAAACTAATTTGTAGCCAGTCCTAAGCCTGGATGAAGTATGAAGGAAAGTTAATTTACTCAAAAATGTAAACAAAAATGTTTAGTTCAACTTATTTTAATCCGAGAATCGTGGCATCCGTTGGTATACTAAAATACGACTGGTCCGTGCACTAGTTTTTTCCATTTTTTTGTATGGTGCTGAGACTTGGTGCATCAAAAGCCGCGAAAGCAACAAGATCGCTGCTTTCGAGATGTGGTGTTGGCGGAGGCTACTTCGTATACCATGGACCGCCATGAGAACGAATGAATCCATACTGGAGGAACTCAGTATTACCAAGCGACTTTCTACAATATGCCAGGAGCGTGCCCTCAGCTTTTTCGGACATATTATGCGTTCCCATAGGCATGGTCTGGAAAGGCTTATGATACTGGGCCGGGTGGTAGGAAAACACGCTCAAGGCAGAGCACCGGCAAGATGGTCCGACGCGATCAAGAAGGCTGTTGGAGGTAGCATTTACCGAGCGGTTCACACCGCTGAAGACCGCATAGTTTGGAGACGCGTCGTATGTGGTCGCGATCCTCAGCATTGAGGGAACGACGAAGAAGAAGATTTTTAATCCGACCAAACGTTAAAATATTGAACCTGAGCTCAGTATCACCAATACGTAGTTGCTTCGTAAATAAATTGTTTCAAAACCCAAACCATTCCAATACTTAAAGCGAACTCGGAGCTCAGTATCACCAAAACGTAGTTATTAAAATAAATAGTTTCAATAACTGGTATTGGTAATTATACCAATAAATAGTTTCGGTATTATGAATTCGCGTACCGACCTATGTCTACTAACTTAATTCCACCTTCAACTCATGGTAATAAAGAAAAAATAAATATAGGTACAGGTACATGATACGAAATACACCGAACTTTATAAAATGTTTGTTCGTTCGTGAAGTCAGGTACTTACCTAAACCAACAAATTACTATTCTGAAAACGTGAATCCAAAATATTTATTTCATAATTAATCTACAATGGTGCTCAAATACAATTCTTCAGTATAAAGTTCGCAACTGACATTTATTTCATGTAAATCTTTTAAAACAAACCATAGATTCAATAAACGTTCCCGTTGAAAAAACTCGAAACGCAAGCTTTGTATATTTATTAAGAAAAAGACGGTAGCTGAACACATGGCTGAACACTAGATAATAACATCGTCTACCCAACGTTTATAGTGAGCAAAAAGTAAGCAAGAACAGTGGTAAATCGTCAGTTTAAAATATAATTTGGAACATTATTATAGCCATTACTTATAGTGATGTCTTTAAGGTAATCATTTCTATTGTTAACGCTGCAAAATATACTCACAAAAAACTGTAATAGGTAAGTAATAAGTGTTCAAACCGAATTTACGAAAAACTTTTCAAAATGTAGCCTAGTCACCACAAACAGAAACTGGCCAGTCTTCTGAAATTGTCCAACTAAAAATCAAAAATCAAAAGTCATTTATTCAAACTAGGCTGAGAATCAGCACTTTTCGAACATCAAAAATTACATGAGACAGTCCCCCAAAAACGCCCCACTTCCTAGTGCTTTAGCTGGGAAGAAGAAGTGGCGCAACAAACTCCCCAGCAGCACAGCTGTTTTAAAGACCATAATATGTGGGCGTCCAAGCAAAAAGGGTCCAGTCAATGACGTCATCATTGGGTCCAGTAGTCTGGTATTGAGTTAAGACTAGATTCCGGATCTAGAATAATCAATTGATATTAAAAAAATAAAAATAAAAATAGGTACATTTTTTTTAATCAGATATTTGAGAAAAAATTTAAGATAATTGAGCTTTAATTATTAATCAATTAAAATCGCGAAATGAAATTTTTTCATCCAACTTTACAAAACTGCGTAGACCGTATAACTCGGAAACTTAATGCCGAGAACAGCAGGCTAATTGCGTAACACACTATGGTAACAGGTATTGATTCTAAAGCTCAGAGACCGACCATGGAGCATCAAAGGGGATTTCTCTCTGAGGTATTTATTAGCCCGTTGGAGGATGGATACCGCGGTAGTATGCGAAGACATACGGCGGTACCTATGTGCCGGAGTCCGCTAGCATACGATCACGGGGGAGAGGCAGTGCAAGCTGGGGTTCAATCCGCGTTTCCCCCGTGGCATACCACGGATGCTCCGCGACAAATCTTCCTCGATGCCGTCGTCTGGCGGTGTGCGAACGCCTTAAAAGAGCTTTTATGTGCAGTAACGCCACGATAGGCAAAACAAAGACTTAGGTACCTACTTAGTTTATATACTTACGAGTATACCTAAATAAGTAGATCTTAGGTATATTGGTTTTCATAATGTTAGGTAGATTAGAAGTAATAGGAAACAAGTACATAAGTTTATTTTTAATCCCATAATGCGGCAGGTGCAAATGTCAAACTCCAAATTAAAAAAACAAACAAAAAAGAATTAAAATGTAAAATTACTATCTGGGATTAAAAAAATGAATTTAAGGTAGGTACTTATACCTACTAGTTTCCACAAACGAACGCAGTACAGCCCGATTCAAACTTTATGGCGGCTCGGAACATGGGGCGAGTCGTTGCGCAGTAACGAACTCATGTGTCAGCGGGGGTGAGCGCAGCGACTAGCGCACATCAGAATACATTCGTTTGAAAGTAGGTTCACACAATATCTACAATGCACCAGGGGCGAAAGCACCGTATAACACGATTCCTACCAGCTTCCCTTCTGAAATTCGAAACACAACCACTCTATCGTCACTGAAAAATGGCATAGTCGACATTTTTATGGTTTAATAATGCTAAATAATATCATCACACTATAGGTATTTAATACACCGTGAAATGAAAATATTACAAAACGAATACATTACATTTTTTCTTTATATCCCAACAACAAAACATTTTGCTCTAAAATAAGTCGTACGCGTGACCGGCTTGTGTTCGCGGCGTGAGTTCAATTTCTTCGACGTCATGACGAATTTATTTTGTATAGAGTCTATATATATACTGTCTATACTATAGACAGTATATTTTTTGCTCCAGCTTACCTTTCTCATAAAATCACCCTTCGCCACTGCAATGCACCTCTCAGACATATTTAATTCAGTATCGTTACCTAATAAATTAGCCAACTACCCTAACTAGGAGATATCACTTAGGTCGAAGTTAGTGCGGTTTTTCTTTACCTAGGCACCTACCTACATCATTTTATTCACTAACCTAAATTACGGAGTCAATAACATATTGGTCTAAAACGGGTGCACAGCCACATCTCATGCATGTCTGTCTGTCTGTCTGCACGCCACTGTAACATACAAGTCTTGCTAATGACACACTTTCTAAAAACTAACCACTTTATGACACTGACAATTTTGAAGTAGGTACAGTCAGGAAAATTAATGATTATGCAAACTCCGTAATAAAACCATTTCATACAACTGTCAAAAGAATGACAGTTGTGATTTGAATAAGCTAGCGAAACTCCGCAGACGACAATTTCATTCTTAATATATTTTTGTTTTATATTTTAATTTAATTTTTAATATTTTTTTGTTATAACATGTTTAGATATTAAACCCATCAGTATTTTTTTTATCTAAACATGATAAAACAAAACGATATTAAATTAATGATGTTTTTTTGGGCATCACCGGTAGTGTAAGTCTCTTGAAATATCATTTTAAAAATCCGTTTTTTTATTGTGAAAACTTCACAGACGTGATGGGTCGATATCAATAACTGGACACGATAAAATAAAAATAAACAGATTTTCTCAACTCATACTTCCAGGTACTTAACAACACTACCAGCGGGCGTTGACCCTGAAAACATCAATTCATTTTCAGTTTTATTTCTTCGTGTATAGATATCGATACCCATCACGTCTGCGGAGTTTCGCTAGCCAATCTAATTTGAGCCTGTATACGGAAAATGTATGTTGGTCGTCAGTTTGCGTAACAGTTAATTTCCCTGACTTTACCTACATATAAACTGTAGTTCTGCTCCAAAAATACCTCTGATTTATTCCTTAATTTGTTCCCAGATTCAAGGTCAGCGTGACAGACAGCCCCACGATATCAGTGACTCCACCCCACAGCTTAGAATACGTGTGCACTAAGGGTGGTACCAGTCCAAACGGCAGTGTCACTCCTAACGGGATGGTGTCCAACAAATCAGCTGCCACTGTGTTGCTGAGCCCTGGATACTTGCAGGGCCACTGTCAATGTAACCAGTCTATTAAAGTAAGTCCAGAAGTACTCAACCTACATTTACAGAGAATCACAGGGGGAGTCCAGTCCCATTCAAAGATACCATAAACTTATAAATATTTGTCAAGTGCAGGACAGTTCAACTCAGCATAACCTGACAGGTTTTGTGTTTGCACCATGAGTATTTCCCGGTGACCTGCACCATGTCAATTTATATAGTCTCTGGCAGCACAGATTAAATATTAAGAATTTTTCGTCTAAAATTGACCTGCTATAAGAGTTTATGGTAGGCCCCCAGTTGTGGTGGGTCACAAAAATTTGTTACCTAATCGTAGACCAAAAACAAACATTCAATAAGTCGTTCTGGTGGCCGACCACCACCTCTTACAGCAGCATTATTTAATATTATTTCACAGTGGGAAAGAGATGCAGCTATACGTCCTGTAGGCTCCGTCTCCTTCTCATACTGAAGTAATATTAAAATTTTTAAAATATTAGGTAGCTGTTCGCATTTGAGGATGACGATAATAAATTAAATACATAATGAAGACTATTTATTCATGAGTTCTCCTTTATCAGAAAAAAACCGGCCAAGTGCGTGTCGGACCACGCACAATGAAGGGTTCCGTAGTGGGGATTAATTATCCTACGAACAAACATAACATTGCAGTTGAAAAACATGTTCCCTCTTACAATCCAACTGCAAATGTAAGTTTTTACGCACAATATTGAGAGATTTACTATGTCATTTTAAGATCATAGACTTCTTGTAGGTTTTCCTGTAATCTATAAGTAAAGAACTATTTACTGTAATTTTTTCAAACCAATTTTTTTTAACATTTTCTAATTTGTCCCAAAAAAGTGACCCCCATATTCATTTCTTTTACGTTGCACTTCCGTGTTTGGCTCTATATGTACAGGTGTACCAAATTTCAACTTAATCGGTCCAGTAGATTCGGTGCAAATCGGCTATGACAGACGGACAGACAGATAGACACACGAGTGATCCTATAAGGGTTCCGTTTTTTTCTTTTGAGGTACGGAACCCTAAAAAGACGTGTTCATTAATTTTGATTTCACACAGGTGCAAAATTTTACATAATATCAAATTACCGCAAGTTCACGCCAACTGTGCAAACATTTTCATCGGCCGTAGTTAGTGATTCGGAGAAAATAAACGCCTTCATTTTCGTAAAATAAGAACTGAATTTAACTAACACTTTCTTAACAATTAATTTCCTATTGTTATCAGGGCCAGGAGGCTACTCCGAAGCGTTCCGAAGTTCGGCCGAATGTTCAACTTTTTTTTACTTTGAATCCTTACCCGACGTAAGGGTCACATTTTTGACTTTGGAACGAAAAAAAAAGACAATCAAAGAGATAAGTCTCTTTGATTGTCTTTTTTTTTTCGCCGTAGTCAGCCATAGTTATCCGTCGTCAAGCAACGACCGAACATTCGGCCGATACTTCGAATTTATGTTCGGAGTAGACCCCCTGAAGCCCGACCGACGCTCAATGAATTAATAGCGATACCTATGTGTGAAACCTCAAAAAATTAGATAAGGCAGAAGGATGACGATGACCTAGGATTCAGCCATCTCCCTCCAGTTCCCCCTACTCTACAAATAAAGCAGGTTACTTTACTTTATCATACTCATCTTTTCACTCCCTACATCCAGAGTGTAAGCGAGGTGGCACTGACAATGCCGGTGTCTCCCGGCTCCTGGAACGAGGAGCTGCCTCAGGGTCCTGAGGGGCTCTCGTGGCGGAGACTTCACATGTCCCGTGCCAAATTGAAAGCCACTGCCACCACCTCGGAACTGCTGTCAGGTAAATAAACGCACTGCTCTTTGCACGGTTGTTACGACTTGACAACGCATAGAGATTTCTTTATTATTATACATAATGTAAGTTTAACATAAATGTAACAACATGTCCGAAAAAAATCAGCTGTTTTCTACATTTTGACGAGCTATTCGAACATAAATGTAGGGAACAGCAGATTGCAGCAGCGTGGTCGGCGTGGGTTGGTATGAACACAGCCTTACGGTTGATTTGCCCCCCCCGAAGACGGGGCCGGCCCTACCTACATAGACCTTTGAGTGGTTAAGGTTATATGCTCTAACAGACACGACAAGTGACTTTAATTTGTAGAAGTGTATTATTGGACTTACCCAGTAGTTACCTACATGCCTGTGGTAAGTATGCCAGAAGGTATGTTAGATGCCACACAATTAAAATTAAAAAGGAAATCTGGTGACATTTGATGTTTTTCCTTGTGCAAACCAATGTGCAAACTGTATTTCCCGATTAGTTAAGGAATTTGCAAAAGGGACTTGTTTAACTGTTTGCTATGTAGTACACGTTATCGAGGTCAACAGAGGATAATGTCACATTATGCGTAGATATAATGTATGTTACGTGAGTACGAGTAGATATCGATTATCTGAAGACAGAAAGGTGTTTCAAAATTCCCACATACTTACCTACATACCAACCTACTGACAAATGCGTGCACTGACTCCCTTAAAAGACCATTTCAGACACCAATCTACATGGTCTTCAAAATAATGATCTAGCCAAGATTACTTATGTCCGACGTCATCTAATTTTTAAAATATGATTGACGTGTAAAAGTGTTTGTAACTGAAACAAACTGGTGGAATGTATCTCTAGTTTTCCGATGACCTCAGATATAAATTATGTGTCATCTCATGAAGAAACTTGAAACGTTCTTTAAGTTATGAGGGGGTTGTAGGATATACATTTTACCGATTCGGACAAATAGAAAGAAAGAAAGAAAATACGTTTATTTGTGGTAAACATGACGCAAAAAAGAACATAAACACAAAAATAAGAAAAGGTTGGGGGAAACATGCGTCACATCCACGCAAAACGGCCATTGCACTGCGACCCTATACACACATCAACAGAATCTAGGGATATTTTATATTTCATCAGATATCTAAAAATCAATGAAGAATTTTCTAATATAGTAAACAGAAGAATGATAGGTTATTTTAAGGTCTATAATAAAAAAAAGACATTTCATGATTTTTTTGTTTTTTAATAAAAATGTTAATTCTTTTAATCGCCGCGCCGTAGAAAATTTGTATGATAAAAAAGTTTCATTTTTTCATATAAAACTATTAATTTTATAAAAAATAAAAAAAATCTTATAAAATCTAATTATTAATAATCAGTGTTGCCACCTCTTACATTAATTACGCATCGATATCGATTGTTCATACTTAAAATTAAATTGTCAATGTCTTGCTGCGGTATGAGGTCCCATGTTCTTTGCAAGTGTTCGTAAAGTTGTTGATCCGTCGTTAAATTTGGCGGGAAATCTCTCAAAGCTTTTCGTTGTAACATGTCCCAAGCATGCTCGATAGGATTCAAGTCGGGCGACTGTGCAGGACAGTCCAAAACTTGAATATCGTGGTCTCGGAGAGTGGCCGACACCAGCCGCGCCGTATGGGAAGGAGCATTATCGTACATGAGTAGAAATTCCTGGCACATTTGGATTCTGTGTGGGACAATAACAGGCTCTACTACCTCCTCGTAGTATTTTTGTGCAGTTATGCTGCCTTGGATGCAAACGCGCTGGGTTCGTCCGCTAAGATGAATTCCTGGCCACGTCATGATTGTCCCGCCTCGGTATGAGTGGAACTCCTGAGGGTGCCGTAGACGCCTAACTCTCCCTGGAGTTCTCCAAACACATGTTCTTCGTGAATCCGGATGAAACCCAAACCGGGACACATCGGTTAACAGCACCAAAGACCATTGTTCGTCACTCCATGGTAAATGCTTCCGACCTCACGAAAGCCGCCGACCGCGAATGCCACGTCGCAATGCTGGAACACGTAGCGGTCTTCGAGCATGAAGACCAACTTCATGTAACCTGTTTCGCACGGTTTGGTCGCTTAACAGCAGCGGGTGATCCTCCTGGTCCCTTTGTACTAGTTGCATCGCTGTGATATTGGGTTATCTTCTGGCGGTCATTTAGAGAAATCGATCCTGTTTCTGTGTAGTAACACGATATCTACCCGTGTGCCGTTCAGCCACATCCCCAGTACTGGGTTAACGTGACCACAACCTTGATATCACGTTTTGGCTGATGTAAAGGGCCTCAGCAACGACGCGTTGAGTAGCACCATTTTCTAACATGCCCACGGCTCGTAACATTTCATCTCGACTCAAATGACGACGTTACATGACTCTTAAAGCTCACACGGCACGTTAAATTAAAAAAGAAAAACAATCTAATCCCTTTTCATTAATTAATATTAATAAAACAATTTTAATTTCCATAACGTAACGATTTACTAACAATTTTGCCCCCGTATTTTGTTTTTTTTTATTTACATTTTTAAATTTTGTAAATAGAATAAAAGAGGTTTAAATTTGTATATAAACTTTTTATGGAAACTAAAAAGATTTTAAACTATAAATTCATAAATACTTTAGGATTAAGGTATCCCTAGATTCTGTTGATGTGTGTATATGCAAGACAGAGCCCCAGCGCTGGTTTTCAATCGGAAACCAGAAATTGTTTCAATCGAGGGCTAGCAATCTCACATAAACAAAAACTTATCAAAGAAACTAACCATATCAAAACCCCTTGCAACTTTCAGGTTTCGCGATGGTAGCTATGGTGGAACTCCAGATCAACGAACCGACGAACGTGCCCGAATGGCTGTTTGTGATGTTCGCAGTCTGCACGACGGTTCTCGTAGCTGTACATATCTTCGCACTGATGATATCGACGTATTTGCTGCCGAATATTGATGCTGTCAGTAAGATGGAGATGCCCAGGGCGCCCGCGAGTGCTCTAAGGGACTCGCCTCATGAAAGAATGAGGGGGTTCATTGAGCTAGCTTGGGCTTTTAGTACTGTTTTAGGTAAGTGTTACTTCTACAAGATCTTTAGATACCTACGTTTTTTTAGTGAACATTCCGCATTCGCACTGCACTAAACTACAATGGGGTTTTCATTGGATTCTTTTATCTTAAATCACCTGGTTTATAATTATTACCAAGGCCGGGGTGAATAAAGAGGATTTATATCAACTCGGACGTAACCCTGGTGACATCATGATTAAATTTTTTCTGCGACTGCAAGTTTTTTACACTAGATTAAAGAAAGGGGAGCTTTTGCCCGATCCACAGACACATTTCGTCGCGATTTTAAAATAAGATAGTCTGACTTATAATTACGCAGTAAAGTTGGCGTTTGCTTTAAAGCATTATCCATCCCGATGCAGTTGTAGCAGTATTTACATCGCCACATACGAACTACGCATTACACTGACGTCAAGTAAAATCCTTCATCACGCAAGCAGTGTTTACCGCGCGACTGTATATATACAACGTCCCGACATCAATCGTCGGGTTAATAATCAGATGCTGCAAGTCCTCTCTTGCTCACTAATCAGTAGCGCCCTAAGCCAAGGTCCGAGTCCCATTAGGGGGCGCCCTTAGGCCTGCTTCTTAAATTTCTTTATTAACCCGACGCGAGGCCCTTTAGGCCCCACCAAAGTCCGGTGAAACAGCAATGGCACTCCGGAGCCAACTGCAAAAACGCCTGAATAAAAAAAAAAAACAATCGGCGGGCAGTAGCCCAGCAGAGGCAGCAGAAACACCAGTCTGGTCGAAGGATCCTCCCTTTTTTATAGAGGTTTAGTGAACTTTACACCCTGTTCCTCAAATCTCTATACAGTTAAAAGACAAGCGAAACTCATTATTGAACCCTTCCGTGCCCAGTATATTTGCTTTATATTTTTTCTACGTTTTCCAGGTCTCTTCCTATTCCTGGTGGAGATAGCGATCCTGTGCTGGGTAAAGTTCTGGGACTACTCGTTCGCGGCCGCCACCGCCGCCACGGTCATCGTTATACCAGGTACAGTGATACCACTTATCATTCTGTGAGTGCTCCCTCTGTCTCTTTGTCTATATCTGTTGGTCTGTGTATCAGGTATGTTATAACGTCATTATTCATTTTGTATTACTTAACTAAACCAAATACCTGCTGCAGGATGCTAGCACAGAATATGATGGTCTAGCATTTTAAACACTTTGTCCTTTGTCCAAAATGTCCTTTCCCTGGTATTGTTCGTCGAGTCGTTGGGCTCCTTAAGTCTTGAGTTGAGCTTCACGATTACTGACAAATGCATGCACTGACTGGACAGGTCCACTGAAATTTGTGGTTCTTTCCTCTAAAGACCATTTCAGACACAGATCTACAAGGTCCTCAATGAACTGACCAAGAATATGTCTAAGACTTTAAAAGAGACATTGACCCCTGAGTTTCTTTCGCCATTTCTTCTCAGGGGAGTCAGATAGGAAATGTCGACTCCGCCTAGCTTATTTTCTAATATGACGTGTAAAAGTAATTCCGGTATTCTATTTTATCTAATTTCAGAAAATAAAACTTTACTGAAAATTTTCTGTGGCTTGCTCTATTTTTAACCTAATCGCATGAAAAACATGGAATGCATTAAACTTAGTTTTAAATAATTTGACTAACAACACAAAAAGACTTGCGCATGCCTTTCCGGCTTATCGAAGCCAAAGTTTATCTTGTTTTTATGTTTGTTTTGTTTTTGGATTCTTTTTTTATAACGTTGCCCCATACTAGGAATTCCTCCTGTATTGTGGGTGTGTTTACAAAAATTTTAACTCAAATACACTAACATCCAGACCCGGAGCAACTACTTGCAGGTCATACAAATATTTGTTCCGTGCGGGAATCGAACCCGCGACATGCAGCGCAGCAGTCAAAATCAAAAGTCATTTATTCAAACTAGGCTGCGAATCAGCACTTTTCGAACGTCAAAAATTACATGAGACAGTCCCCCAAAAACGCCCACCCTTCACCACTTCCTAGTGCTTTAGCTGGGAAGAAGAAGTGGCGCAACAAACTCCCCAGCAGCACAGCTGCATATAAAACTTGAATCTATACAATACAATATAAAGTCAATGGCCTAACCACTGCGCCAACCGTATCGTTAATTTATTTAGCACTGGGGGCCTAAAATGGACGCTTTGGCAGAATCATAATAAATGATCTGCGTACAATTCATATCCCGCAATTTATGTGTTTGACAGTTTTGTATGGAGTTTCGTAAAATGGTCCACAAATTATGAATTGCTTTAATCTAAGGCTTTAATGAAGTCTAATGTTAAATAGCAGCTGTCAAACAGATGAATTGCGGGATGTATGAATTGTACGCAGATCATTGCCAAAGCGTCCATTTTAGGCCCCCTGATCATAGACAGAGATGCCGTAAATATACCACTATTTCTTCAGTTTTCTCTAGACCCTTGTTTTTCTACACTTTTCGTTTTTCTCTCACCAACGACGAATTTCTTCTTCGTAGGTACCTTTTTGATTTTTTTTACCACCAGGGGGCCTAAAATGGACGCTTTGGCAGAATCATATTATGATCTGCGTACAATAAATATCCCGCAATTCATCTATTTGACAGTTTTGTATGGAGTTTCGTAAAATGGTCCACAAATTATGAATTGCTTGAATTAAGTCTAATGTCAAATAGCAGCTGTCAAACAGATGAATTGCGGGATGTATGAATTGTACGCAGATCATATTATGATTCTGCCAAAGCGTCCATTTTAGGCCCCCAGATCGTTGTGTTCCTATATTCCGTTGGTTTAGGTACTTAGGTAGTTAAATAAAGGTAAAGAAAAAAAAACCACGTGACGAAACAGCTGTGAAGTAACCGACTAAACATAATACCTGTCACTTCAGTTGTCATGCTACTTCACAGATATGCTCTTCAATTTAGCAACGTTATAATTCATTTTCGTTTTGAGAACCTGTATTTTTGGGCTCTTTACAATAGACAGATTACAAAATATTATAGTATTATTATTAATCTTATGAAAAAATTGTGCTCAAGCTGTTACATCAACTAAGAGTAGTTTAAGAATAAAATATCAAGTTTAACATACATTAATAGAAGAGGAAGCTATCGTAAAAATCAAAAATCCATTTAATTTGGTTATAAGTTACAACGTGTTTTTAAACAAGAAAGTGTCATGTATAAAAATCCTTTTTACGATTTGTTTACCTTTATTTAACTACCTAAACCAATGGAGTATAGATTTCCTCATCTAACCGTTATTTTTGTTTTACAGTATTAATCGTCTTCGTGGCGTTCGCGATTCACTTCTATCATTCTTTAGTGGTGCAGAAGTGCGAAACTTCGGACCAGGACATCGAGCAGCTGGAAAGCATGAAGAGGGACCTGGATACTGCTACTGTCAAAGTTAATATGTTCTGAGCATGACGCAGCCTTGAAATAAGTCCATTGACAGCGGAAAATAAAAGACATTTTGATTAGGCAATGGGCTATTTCAGTTCAGGACTTTCGGGTCCTTAACTGAAATAGCCCTAATAGCTGAATAGCTCTAATAGGGCAAAATACCACCCGTGATATTTTACCCTAGTAGAATATTAGAGCATTAATATTATTGCCTTGTTATTGAATTGCGGTCAGTATCGTTTTTTTGAGTAACGAATGCCGATAATAAGTGTTCATGGACCTGCTGACATTCCCGACGATAATGATAAGTGTCATTGCATAGGTACAATTGTCTTTTAATAATTGTTCCCTGTGATAAAGGTTATTGTGAATCTTTGATATTATAATCTTTTTTTATTAAGCGTGTGGTCTCCAGAGAAATCGAATATTATTACGTTACAAACGCAACGACTTGTAAACGAATTAAATTCCGATATTTTAAGACTTGAAAGTACTAAGATGACGAAACTATTCCTAAGTCTAATGAATGATGCTGTTTATTTGACAAGAAAAATCTGAAATCTTTATAAATAATGTGTACAAGGTCTGGTACCTAATTACTCCAATTTAAGGGAAATATACCCTAATGAGATGTGCATACAGATTAATTCCCTGTTTGAAAATAATTATACTAGCACTTGCAACTATTGTGTACGACTACCCACACAAATTACAAATCTCTTAAGTGCTAAATACTGATGAGCAAATCAGCGTAGGCAGTTGAGCACATTACAAGTCTCAAAGACAACAGACTTAATTATTATAGGAAATGTGTAAATATTTAAAGATATGACTATTATGTAGACTAAAAAGATAAACTATAGTTATTTATAAAACTATCGGGAGTTAAAATTTTCAAAAGTACTATGAGTTTTAAATTTCTACCTTATGTCAACTACATAAGGTTCAAAATTGATGTGCTTTTGTTTTATTTTTATATATTTTATGGTGCAAACTGTGTAACTGATATTCAGATTATTTGTCATTAAAGATCTTATTTAACTAGGAATTTCAGTAATATAGCGTTGAAATATTAAAAAGATAGTTGTTTTTTTTTATATTTCCACCAAAGAGTCTTCCAGATTTTTATATAATGTACCTACAATTAGAAAGACTGTACGGGAAGAATCTAAATGAAAAATAAATAGATTAAGTTGAGAATCTTTAAATGTGTGGACCAACATAGCTAGCGAATGTATACTTCGAGCTGTTGAACCAGTACCTATTTAAAATGATGTGAATTTGTTAATATGAGTATTTTAAGACATAAATAAATAATAAATTAAATATGTTAAAAACATTGTTTTTTTTTGCACAAGGGTCGGTGATATAATCTTCAGCAGCCTCATAGCAGTCCACTGTTGGACAAAATATTGACGGCGAAGTAAAAATAAGTTAAATTAATTCATTGAAGTGCCACTAACTAAGAATAACCTTACTACGGCAGATGTGCGTGGAAACGCCTGGAGAGGACGCCTTAGAAGGGCATCAGTGAGCTAGAGATAAACTACGATAACATGGCTCGCCCCTCCAAATTACTGTTTCAATTTGTGTAGTCACATCCTTACGAAAGAGTTTGTATGTAGTTGTAAGTATTCGTCTTCGTATTCGTCGAATTTATTCATAGTTTTTGTGCAGTCAGTACTCGTAATATCTCACTTATTACCAGATTTGTTGGTCAACTAATCATAACTATCCGATCGCGCAAGATAACGCACGTGTCGTTTTCATAGACTACCTATGTCAGTGCAGCGCCATACTACCTATAATAAGAGCCATTAATGGCGCCACTAGTCGAGCAACAAATCCGTGGATTTGTTTTTGTTTGACGGCCGTCTCATTACACACACATGTGTTGTGGTTTCTTGGTGGCGCTTCATCATCATCATCATCATTTCAGCCGAAAGACGTCCACTGCTGGACATAGGCCTCCCCCAAGCACCGCCACTTCGACCGGTTCAGTGCTTCCCGCATCCAGCGGATACCTGCGGCCTTCACAAGGTCATCGGTCCATCTTGTAGGAGGCCTTCCAACGCTACGTCTTCCGGTACGAGGTCGCCACTCTAGAACCTTTCGGCCCCATCGGCCATCAGTTCTGCGAGCAATGTGCCCTGCCCACTGCCACTTAAGCTTGGCAATTCTTCGGGCTATGTCGGTTACCTTGGTGGCGCTTAGTAAATAAACACTTTCAAACGTTTTGAATTTTGGAGGGGCGGGCCATATATATTATCGTAGTTAATCTCTACTGATAGTGGGTTACGCAATTTCCGCGCACATGTATGAACAAACACGTAGCAATAGGAGTAGGTACCTAGAAGTAAGGATCGTAGCGAGGCGTTCTGTAGTTTCTGCCTACCCCATGGAAAGAAGTCGTCAGTACGTATAGGTATGTTAAATGTGAGAATGGACTTCTGTCGATGTCAACGCTTAGGTATCCCATAAAACTTAGGAGGTTAATGCCATAGACAAGCTGGTTTAGTAAGAAGGTACAGTCGCCAGCACTGGTAACTTGATTTACAACAAACTGTCAAATTTTCTCATTCAATTTTGAACTTAACCGTCAACATTTTAAGGTTTAAAATAATTTGGAGAAATTTTACAGTTTGGTATACCCTGATGTGCAGGCGACTGTACTATTGCTACATTTTGATTAACGCTGTTGCAATACTTGCAATTAGAAATGTAGTCATGAGGTTTTACTAGATCATGCGAATTTGACCTTTAAATTAAAAACCATAAAAGGCGTTATTTTCTCCATAAATATCAGATAGATACCTGGTATATCGCCGTCGATGTGAAATTAAATGAGATTGTTTAATATGTACAGTAGTACCCAATTGATATGGCTTACCGATGTACCTGCGCAGAAGGTGAATTTTAAAAGTGCGGGAAATGCTATTGACCAATCAGCACGGTCCACGCACCGCGGTTCTTTTTCCTGTACCGCTATTGGTCGGCAGCTGCCGCCATGTTAGCGCGCGCCGCGTGGCATGTTTGTCAGCCGCCATACTTCTGATCGAGTGCACGCTAGCAGCTCCAGTGTATTATGAACCTTATAATAGTGACCTAAGGTTGATTGTAAGTTTTAAGCATTCTTTCGTTAATCTTCGGGGCCATACTTTCTTTTCTGTGCGAACGAAGATTCACGACGCGCCTTATCAATTGGGTACCACTGTAACTAGGTTAAAAACAAAAAACAGGCAGTCTAGGGGACTGCCTAATTGCCTATGTAAACTATGTGTGACTGCCTATGTAAACTACCTCTGAGAAGAAATGGCGAAACAAACTCAGGGGCCAGTCTCTTTTAAAGTCCAGACATTGAATAAAAAAAAATATCATGTACCTAACAAAATGCAGGGTCATCTAGACTGGTCTTTTGAGGAAAGTGCCAGAAACAGTTTGAGTAAACTTGTCTCATATATCTCTTAGCTCCATTTATCCTGAGGTGTCCTACGCTACATTGGAGATTTGCGGTGGTCCCAACTCAAGAATACATCTGCCCAATGGCCATCGGTTCTCCAGCTTATATTGCCACTTCAGCTGTCTTATACTGTGGGCTATGTCAGCGAGCTTAGTTCTTGTTCTAGAGTCCATCCTCGAGATAACTTTTTGCGGTCCTACCCTGGCGTCTGCACCGTGGCACACCATCGGTCGTCTTCGTCACACCAAGCTGAGCCTGGAGAGTACTGCGCTACTCCCAAGGGCGTTAAATTAATTTACCGACTTCTTGGCGAGTGAGTTTAGCAGTTTTGTTTTTTTTTCCTAAAATTTGTGTTTAGCAGAATATGAATGTGTAATAATATTGGATCATTAACCATTGTGAACGTGCATTAGTGTAGGCAAATGAAACAAAACAGTGCAACATCACTTCAAGTTCTCTCAAAACATTGCCACGTCTTTACTGAATGAAACTCAAGGGGACCGCGCGGGCGGGAACATCATCTATCATGCATTGTATATTTCATCATTATTTATGCAAACTTTGTAACTAAATAAAGACTTGGCTAAAAGGTCCCAGCAACAGGCCATTAAAATATGAAAAAAAAATAAGAAAATCTCCACCACGTACTTTTCGGTCACATTTGAACTAGCGATTTCTATAGTCAATTGTGGATTCACATGCTGCTCATTCAGCGGATAAAAATGTTTGGCGATCAGTAACGCTAAGAAAAAGAAAAAGAAAACATATTTTACTTACATTTATTTCTAAGACAAACAAGTACAAAATCTTCCATCCTTACACACACTTCTAGCACAACTTACAAACCAGGCCTTAGAAAGTTCTTGTCAAACATCAATGCTGCTCTGAAATTAACGCAACCGGCCTCTGCATTTATGGACCCTGCAACACTGCGGCGCCCGCATTTCTGAGGGCTCCGCATCACTGTGGGACCCGCACTTCTGTGGGCCTCAAAATACGCGACTGGTTCGTCACAGCATTGATGTTTGCCAATAATATCAATATGTAACAAATACTAAACCTAAGGATACATTCAAAATTGTGAGGCGATTGATATTACAGTGTTTTTATATAAAGCCAAGTAAAAATACATAATTAAAAACTCAATTATCATTTAAATTTAATATTGTATAACTGGTATTATCAACCTAACATTCGGCTTTTGGCAGACGACGGACAGGCGCTAAACTTTTTTGGAGAAAATTTTCGAAAAAGTAGGTACGTTTGTGATACAGTACATTGGTGTAGATACATTTGTGTTCAGGGGGCCTGAAATGGACGCTTTGACAGAATCATAATATGATCTGCGTACAATTCATATCCCGCAATTCATCTGTTTGACAGTTTTGTATGGAGTTTCGTAAAATGGTCCACAAACAGATGAATTGCGGGATATGAATTGTACGCAGATCATATTATGATTCTGCCAAAGCGTCCATTTTAGGCCCCCAGGGCTCAATCCAGCCGTTTGCTAAAGGTATACGGCTCATTAAATTTTTCGTAGATTATGTCAACATAGCATATTTTCACAGAAAGCTTAACATACATGCTTAATTTGTCTCTATTCAATTATTCAAGATTAACTATAATACACAATTAAGAAGTTAGTACATTTAGCTACACAAATTCTAGAAAAGTTAATTGTCGACAATCGCAAATGCACGTAAAGTGTATTTTTCTTTACTTGTCTAATTTAGTACTCCTCTGGCTAACCCTTCGGGGATTGCAGGCGTAATCTTGTGTTATGTTACTTTTTTTTTTTTTTTAAACGTTGCCCGAACCCAACTCGTTGATGTCACCCAACACTAGGAATTTCTTCCGTATTGTGGGTGCGTTTACAAACATTTAAACTCACATACACAGCCAGACCCGGAACAACTACTTGTAGGTCATACAAATATTTGTTCCGTGCGGGAATCGAACCCGCGACACGCAGCGCTGCAGTCAATCGCTTAACCACTGCGCCAACCGTGTCGTCAATATGGAGTTCTAAGACTGGTTTTGGGACAATAAATGGTAAAATCGAAGCAGTTTTTTTATTAATTCCACGGGTTTTTCTTCCAAATAGAAAGACGTTCATACTTAATTGTCTGTAATTGACGTTGGAACGTCGGTGTCAAAAAAGTCGGGTAAAGAAGAATACACTGTATGTAACTGTACTTAAAGATTACAATGTTCTACACTTATTAAAATGGGGCATTTTATTTGTGTACAACATTATCTAATATGTAAATAGAAAAACTTGCTTAGATTTTGTAATACGTAACAAGACTATTAGGTGCGACATTTCTATTGTATGTATGTATACACCAAACAGTTGTCTACCTTAATTTTTTAAACTTTTATAGCTCGCAAATAGTATGAAGATAATATCCAATTATTTCCTGTAAATATATGTGTAAATATCATTCAAAATATTACTACACAAACAAAAGAAACATAATATATTCTTGACAAAAAGTAGAGCAAAAATACCAAGCAAACTACAGCTACGATGCAAAACTTAGATAATTAACACAATAACTTGATATCGACTTACATACAATTTTCATAAAGGTACACAGTGTCAGAGTCTCATACGAATATTTTACATCAGTATCACATCTCAACATCTTCTATTGACTGGTGGGCGGCAACTAGGAGTCCATTTCTTCTCGGCTGTTTTTCTGCATCCTTCTTCTCATCCTCTTTTAGTTTTGCTAGAATACTCTCTCTGGGCTTCCAAACTACGAGAGACATGTGTGGCTTCTCCAGTCTACAAAGAAATGAGCGTGTTATGTAAATATTGTGAAACAACCATATTGTTCGACAGTGAAAGTGGCAGTTTAAACCAGTTTTAACTCAATTCGATTTTGGTGAAATTTCGTAGGAAACTGAGTTTCTATGATTGTGCTGTTTCATTAAGACGCAGATATATGCCAGCGATCTTGAGTGGTTAGCTTGCATGTTCTGTACTGAGCTCATGCAACGCGTCGTACGTTCAGCCAGTAATAGCTAGGACTCGCCCATCAAGGAGCGCTGTCCCCAATTTAACGCATTATTAATTTATTATACACAAAACAACAGGTATTTTAATAAAACGCGTATATTAAAAGATCAATAATTAAATTATCGTTAGATTGGTGAAGATTTCAGAAAAATACGCTTGGTAGATTTTGCGCCATTCTCAGTTTTTTATCCGCGATACACATAACTTTACAAATTATTTTCACTATGTAATATAAACATAATCTAAAATAAGTATAAAATCATTAAAAGTCGGTTATCGTCCCCTTAAGACGGAGATATGTCTCAGTGACCTTGAGTGGTTAGCTTGCGTGTTCTGTACTGAGCTCACGCAACGCGTCGTACGTTCAGCCAGTAATAGGACTCGCCTATCAAGGAGCGCTGTCCCCAATTTGACGCATTATTAATTTATTATACACAAACAAAAAGGTATTTTAATAAAACGCGTATACTAAAAGATCAATAATTAAATTATCTTTAAACTGGTGAAGGTTTCAGAAAAATACGCTTGGTAGATTTTGCGCCATTCTCAGTTTTTTATCCGCGTTAGACATAACTTTACAAATTAATTTCACTATGTAATATGAACATAATCTAAAATAAGTATAAAATCATTAAAAGTCGGTTATCGTCCCCTTAAGCGTTTCGACGCGCGACTAGACACCATCATCCGTCTCGAATTTGTCCGGACATGTCCGGCTCGTCCGGCCTTATTGATTGAAAAAATAAGGTACAGAAAAATAAAGTTTAAAAGATATTATGTCTGGACTTTTATGGCAAATGTTCGGCTTTTTGCCAGGGCTTTTCAAATTTCGAAATGATAACCCTATGCACGACCGACCAGATGTGCAGATGCAGATGCAGCTAACGGCATCACGAAACATCACACAATGACCACAGTTCACTCAAATTACTTTAAACTTTTACTGAAATATGCATTCTATTTCTTGCTACGTAAGTTCGATACTCGATAAATCGCATCTTTCGCAACAGTATCCAAATGCTAACACTCCGCCTTTATGTATGGTTCAAAATTTCAAGAGGGCATCTCAAATTAGTTTCACTTTTCCCAGCAATGTGTGCAGGAAACATTGTGGTTCATTTGTAGAAATATAAATAGATTAAAAGTACTAGTTTTTGTTCTGTGAAACAATGAAAACTAAAGCTAATTATAGAAAAATGTGTCATAATGTGAAACTGGAATGCAACCCAGTGGAACAATAGATTAATTATGACTAAGTTTTAGATAACTATCCCACGAGTTGGGAGTCCATATTCTAACCCCCGTATTCAAGAACGATACTTACATAAGTATGGCAGCGACACTATGCTAAGTAAGGCATTTCTCACAGCGTTCGTCATGGCGGGCCACTCAATTCACAAACAATACTCAAGCGACACTTTACTATGCGAACGCACAGCGTCGAGTATAGATCTGTGATTGGTCCGTTTCTGTTGCTAAGTTTGCTTTAGTGTTTTGCAGATGTGTGGACGACATAAATATAACCTTTAAACGTGTTGTCAGTTGTGAAATATGAACCATCAAGTGTGGTGATTTATTTAATAATAAAAAGTACTCTGTTTTCAAGCATCGACAAACAAAAAAGTATTTAGTTACCTTCTATTGATTAGTCATTAATGGATGTGCATCAGTGAACGGAAAAAAAAATGTCGATTCGAATTCGAATTCTCCAAAAACAAACGAAGCCGTCAATTAATGGTTTGTTTACTGTTTTTTTTAATGATTTTCTAGTATTATTACTACCTAAATAATAATTATTAATAAAATAATAATACATTTTTGGATAATTGTACTTATACATCTTACAACAAATTAATGACATCAACAACAATGATATAAAATATATTCTATCTATTTAATGACAATTAAATACAATTTTATTTTGCTTCAGTTTTAAGAAGCTACCATTTTCTGTTTCGGAATGATAGCTCTTTGTACGGGAGCGGCCTATCATACGGGAGCGGTCTATCATAGAAGACAAACGGACACACGCCAAAATATTGAATTCAAAAAGTTAAAATAAATAATAAAATAAAATATCACAAATGGATACAAAACATACAGAAACAACCACATCTGTGAACCACATTATCATTTGAAACAGACCTTTTTTTTACAACAAGCTACACTATGCGTTGGTTAAAATAGCTGCCCAGGTACTTCACGTAAGGGTCCTTCTAAGTGAACGCATAGCGTTGCACATCACTCAAGTATTGTTTATGAATCGGATTTACCGGCCCTATGCGTTGATGGGCACTGTGAGACCTCATAGTATCGTTCTTGAATATGGGTGTAAGCCTCCACTTAAAGTTTTAAGGTGCTGAGATAAATAGGTAGTTTATGAGAAAGAAAAAAAAACTAAATCGTAGAAATTTTGTAATATTTTCTCACTTTTGACATTTTGTTTTTCCATTGAACGTTTTTTTTAAGCCTTTGATTTGAATTCCTTCTGGGGCGGATCCGACATGGTTAGGTTAGAAGGCAGAGGCGGGAGCGCTTCATTTGGGTTAGGTTAGAACAGTGACCAAAAAACGGACCCCCTCTAATGTTGGTAAAATCAGTTGCCAAAACAAGAAAATTCGAAAGTTAGGTGAGAATAACAAGGGCTCCTTAGCTCCTAACAGGGGCTCCGCAACTTTCCGCTTCACAGGGGAGTTCTAACGCCACCCCCCCACTCTCCACTGTAGAACCCCCCCAATAGTTGCGGAGACAAAAAAATCGAAAGTTAGGTTCGAATATTAAAAAAAACATATCTCAAAAAGGGAGTAGTAGGGAACCCTTTCTGAGACATGTTTTTTTTAATATTTGACCCACCCCTTAAATCGTGGTCGTGACGTCGTACCTAATTATCTACTTAATTTCATTGAATCACATCTTTCTTTGTGTCTGAACAAAAGATAACCTGAACTAGAGTCATAGACAAGTTTGGGCCATAAATAATGTGCACAAATAAATAAATAATATGGATTTTGGAAGTGAAAACTTCTTTGGGCGCGTTGACCGAATTCGGTAGGGGAAAAACTAATGGGCATGCTAATGTTACCAGTTTAACTGTAGCTATGAGTATGACGAGTTGCGCTTGGCCAGCAGTCAAAGCATATGACGTGTTATGAAATTTTTTCCTTTTTAATACCTACTACAATTAATTTGAAAATCATAAAAAAAGACACTGATATTTCATAGTTTTGTTTTTGCTTCTGTCAGCAGTCTCCATGACTGTATTTGTTTTTTTTTTTTCATAACAAAGTGATTAATCTTTATTGAGCTAGATCCTGACAATACTACACATAATCTAAGACTTAATGACCATGAGAATTTCAATACAATAGATATGTTCAATATAATTTAGTCTCCATGTCAAGGTTTATAGAAATTACAAAGGATTTCATTGTTGAGTTGGTATTGTCTTTTTGAATTGTATGTATTCAGTAAGATTTTTAAAGTATGTTCCAATTAATAGCCTTCTCCATTTATAAGGGTTGTTGCCATGCCCATGGTCCTGGCTGTTTAATTACACATCATTTAGGTGTGATCAATGCTCAAGCTGTTTTTAACCACCAACGAAAAAAGAGGGGTGTTATAAGTTTGACCGCTATGTGAGTCTGTCTGTGGCACCATAGCTCTTAAACGGATGAACGGATTTGAATGTGGTTTTTTTAAATGAACATAATGAATTACCATAATAATTATGACATTCTTAATTAATGCTTCTTTGCCTGAGATGAAAGGTTTTGCTAAACTGACAGACTCATATTTATTGTGGGACCAATGATATGCCTCACCTGTCAATAAGCGCTGCAGGCAAAAGCGGTTCCTCCTGTAACTTCTTCAGCTCCTCAGACAGAACTATTGTGTGACCCTTTAGCTTCTCGCTAACTGGCTCCATGCCTATGTCCATGACTTCATCAGCCGCTAGTGTATGCGGTGTGTATTCTGACGATATGTGGAGGCTATTCATGTGGGCAGCCATTTTCTCTTCCGTTATTAGTTGCTTTGCTGGTCTGTGAAAAGAATAACCTATTAAATTGTAATCTATGCAAAAGATCTTACATAAACATAACATTAACTTAGGGTGTGCATGTGTGACCACATGTATGAATGTAAACGAAGTAAGAGGAGTATGTAAGGATTGTAGCTGGTGGTGTTCTGTATTTTCTGCCTACCACCATGGGAAGAGGAAAAAGATCTTCTCACATAAGTTGAGAAGGACATTTGTTGTAAGTCTAGAATGTGAAGAACTACAAACCAAAGTAGGTGGGGGAGGTCTATTTTTGTTTACAATTAAATACCACACTATACCATTGTAAACAAAAATAGACCTTTAAAAACAGCTTTAGTGATTTTAGAAATAAATCTGACGCGAAAAGCATCCGTACAAAACGGGTTTTTCATTAATCTGAAAACACCATACCATTAGACAAAATGCTCTTTTGCAGTGCAGTGTTCCATATTTTGCAAAAGTACCACGCAATTTACAAAAAACATAATCAATAAAGTACTTACACGGCCGGTTCAACATCTAAACTCTTTCTCTTGCAGTGGATTACAGGACTGATCTTCTGGTCCAATGCAGGATGCTGACCCGTGAACTGCACCAGTTGGGGCGGTGAAGACATGCCCCATGGGAGCCCCTGTACGTTCCACGGCGCCCCCGTAGGCGCAGGCATTGCGTGCGGCTCCGACATCTCACGATTGAAAGGCATCGACGACGCCAGTGCTTGATGAGCAAACATTTGTTTCGCCAGTTCATCTGACTGATTATACGGAAAACCGGGATACCCATATATATCCATTTTCACTGGAGTCAAAACTGCACAAATTCAGCAAAACTATCCTCGATTACCTGCACTTCCAGGGAGAGTTTTTACGTTTTTTAATTTAGCACTCTCTACTCTCACAACAACAAACTATCTACCACAGAACACTATCGACACAATTGACTAATTGACCATAGACTGTAAAATACACTTTTCGCGCTGACTTTTCATGAATGTTCTTGAAAATTCTATATTTCATGTAATATTTTTTAACACTGGCAGTATTTTACGTTTAGTTGATTTCCATTTTCACCTTCATTTCTAGTCATAAAGCATTGCTCTAAGTTTCTAGTGTTTATCCTACAGTTAAAGAACATTAGTACTTTTCCTTATTCTAAGATTAGTACAGATGATAGACGAACAGAGCTTGGCCTCGCAACGCAAGTCGCAAAATAACCACTGCCTACTTCTTCTTCGTAGCGAATCTTTATCATAATTCTAAAGTTTACATGGCCATAAATGCGTCACCAGTACCAATATTATATAGTGCTCTGTTGTCACCAGTTATATTAGTAAGTAAGCGCATCATCACTCAAGAACATGCAGGAAGTCAGGAACATGATAATGCTAAGCATAATCAGCCTATAAAGTTCCCAATGCTGGAACACTCAACTCAGGCAATGACACAGGCCCTCTCAGTGAGAGGGAGTGGGCCGTAATCTACCACGCTTGCGGTTTGGTAGATTACTAGATGTCACATAATCGGAACATGCTTGTTTTGAATCACAGATAGACATACGTAGTTTTGAATGAAACATGACCGTTGGATGGCCTGGCTTGGCTAATTGGCTTACTGTTGGTCGTTATTTGTCTTTATTTTATTAAACTTGAAGGTAACGACTATGCACGAAAAACTTATAAATCGACTAAAATAAAATTTGATGAAAGCAATTTTGCTTGTTGGTTCTCACGACACTTTTTGACAAGTAAACCACGAAGTCAAACAAAAAATAAAAAAAATATTTTGCGCCTTTCACTTTCGTGTTTAGATTAAAATCATATTTATTTTGCTATACTATGCTCTCTCTTTGTGATAACTTTAATCAGTGAATGTTGTGTAAATAACTATAAACAATGGTCGTACTTTTATAAGGAAGAGTGTCCTATAAACTTGCAAAATGGGTTTGGACTTTGATGTCTTTGAATTTTGCAAAAAACTGCGGCAAAACCGGCCTCCGCCGTATCAGTGTCCTTTAGAAAAGTGTGACAAGGTGTACAAGAGTTTATGTGGGCTACAGTATCATTTGGTTCATTATGATCACGATAACCCGACCCCGGCGACGCCAGCGGTCGCTAGTCATCGGAAGAAGGGTAGAGGCAGGGCGGCCGTGCCAACGGGTGACATCGCTCTTCAAAGTCCACCGAAAGAGGCTCTAACTTTCGCTGAAGCTCAAAAAGTAGTCCAATTTGAAATAGATGGCAAAATCAGCAGAATCCCAATTGATCAGCCTTTACCAATTATGTCTTTGGATGAATGGGAGAAGACAAATGCCGATCTGGAGAAACCTTTGCCTATTGTGGAACCTCCAGCCGAACCTCATGTCAAATTACCTGAAGCAAGCTTCAAGGTATGGTGCATTGATTTTTTTAACAATATTATTATTTTTTTTATTCCAAAGTCATGTTTACCTACCGTACAAAATGATGAATAAATAACTCAATGATATAGTATTTTTATTGGTAAAGACTACATTTTTTTATGTCTGCTATGCAGAGCAAGATGGACTCATTTTAAACTGGCAGATGAGTATTAACAGTATATTTTAAGTCCTCTACAACAACGTAACTTCAAATACTTATTTCAGTTATTTCTAGAGAGAGGCCACTAACCAACACCATGGTGTTAGTGGTCTCTCTCTAGAAATAACTAGTAATAATGCAACAGTAAGCCAAGGCTTTCTGTTGCATTATTACTGTACCCACAGAGTACAAATATTTTTCAGTTTAAAAAAAATATGGGTTACTCCGTCCCTAAGACTCCCCACTGATTGGACAGTTTTCTGCTATCTACTAGCACTAGCTAAAACTAGTACTAGTTAAAAGTTTATTTACAAACCAAGTCTTGGTGCGAATTTCACCAATCAAACTGAACCCGATCAGCACATCTAAACCGAGTTCAAGAGTACCGACCCGTAGAATAACGACAATGTCAGCTCTTGAACTTGGATTAGATGTGCTGATCGTGTTCATTTGATTGGCGAAATTCGCCCTTAGTTTGCTGGCCAGTATGTTTCTTTGAACAGGACCTGCCTAGTCTTTTTACCCTTCGATGTAATGTGCCCTAGGTGTTCAACATCATTTGAATTAAATTGAAACATCAGTCTAAACACTCATGGTATACTCTGCACCTACTATGAGCAAATTTTAAAATATTCTATTCTAGAACATAGTAACATCACATAGGTTCTGTAAGAAATACCGGAGAACAGACTAACTGAGATTCAGTCATATTGTTTATTGGGTTCTGGTCTCTGCTTATTTAAACTGGCCATATAGTAATTTTACAATTTAAATTTACGGTGTTGTCTCTCTAAAATGTACTCAATTTCTGTTACTAATACAAACTGCATTAGGTAATTGTAATTGTTCAAGACCATAAACCTATGTTTGACAAATAATGATTCTGATTCACAATTTTATAGATTATGTAGATAAATCATACATATCCTGAGTAAGCTTACCGGCTTACTCAGGATATGTATGATTTATCACTTCATTCACACATATTTGTGCTATAAGATAATAATAATAATTATAATCTTCATTGATTTTATGTATTATAACATTCAGCAATGAAAATACACAAATTAATGAATGAATGACTTAAAAACTCGCCTTTTTAGGGTTCCGTAGTCAACATGGAACCCTGCCTTATAGTTTTGCCATATCCGTCTGTCTATCTGTCTGTCCCCAGCATAGCTCAGAGACTCTTAGTACTAGAAAGTTGTAAAATCACGCCAACAAATTGATAAAATAAATCGTAAATAAAAAATAAATTGGGTACCCCTTACAGTTGGTTACTACTTATCAAGTGGGGATGATATTTTCTTTCCCGTCTATCCTATGATGTGGATTATTGAGGGTCTGTGAAGACCATTTTTCGATTAAGGGATCCGTTTGCGTAATATTAAGCTGAAGTGCTAGAGTCAAGTGTCTCCCACTGCCAGCTAAATGATTGTTTTTGGATATGTGAAAAAATTTATGGCAGAAGTAGATATAAGTACCGAAAATAGAAGGAAAACTATGACAGCTAAGTAGGCTTTACAAGTTAACGAGTAATAGTTGACCAAAAAAACATTTGCAGTTGGAGAATTGACAGTGACATATGTCGATGTATGGGAGAACATGGTTTTCAACCACAATGTTAATTTTGTTTTTTAAATAAATTCACCCCAACTACGGAACCCTTAATTGTGCGTGGTCCGACACGCACTTGGCCGGTTTTTCTATTATAGGATAGGCAAGAACTACATAAAAACCACCTTCTATGATCCTTACTACACGCTCGTTTGGTGAGATTTATATCATATAGTATACTTCCAGCTTGTTGACGACTACAATGAGCGCGTATGTGACGCCCCAACTCGACCAAACGCCTACATCCGCTTCATAGAGAAATCTGCCGAAGAGTTGGACGGCGAAGTAGAATATGACGTGGATGAAGAGGATACTGCATGGCTGGCCATTATCAATAAAACAAGGGTCAAGCAAAACTTGCCTGCAGTCACTGTTGATACGTTGGAACTGCTCATGGATAGATTGGAGAAGGAGTCTTATTTTCAAGTAAGTTGTTATTTAGTACTGAGCTTTAAGACACTGACAACAGCTAAACCGCGGTCACTGTCAGACTGCATACAAAAGAAAGAGAACCAATGACACAACGCTTGTAATTTATTGCATCATTTTTTGCGCATCTCTGCTACGCCGTGTTCGCGACAGCCCCAACACCATTCTCAGAACGTTGGCTGACAGGTGGGACTCTCCGATCTTGGGGCGGTGAGTACGACTGCATGCAGTCAAGTAGGCATTCCCCAGGATCGGCGTGCCTCACGCAACTTAAAAATATTGTACTAACACTAGTTTTATAAGTTTACACTGTCTTGCTGGCACTAATATATATGGAGAATGGCTCTGAAATAAACGTTATATTATTATTATTGCAAAATATGAAGCAATTATCTATTTACTCAAAAATGAGTTGAGTAATCGAAAATAAAAAACAACCAAGTTCTGCATACAAATAAAAAGTTATTTTTATTAATTAAATAACAACCGTACATTGATATTTAATACAAATGTTTTTTATTGAAACTTAAAGTAAAGGGTTAGTTTACCGTTAATTTATATCAAAAGTTTTTTTTCTAAATGTGTTTTGGTAACAACCAAGTTCTGAGAAATATGTTCAAGAATAACATATATTTTTTTCCGCTACCACAAAGTATATAGATTTGGCAATTTATTTGTTTAAAACAAACCAACAACTTAGATTATTTGCCTCTTGTCAGCACCTTAATGTGCACTGCTGAAGCAGTCAAGTTTTTTAAACAACAGCATTGTGGCACTAAAGGGACGATAACCGACTTTTAATGATTTTATACTGAAGATCACGTCTAAACGAGTAGTGTTAATGATTTGAAAAAAATATATGATAAATTAGAGCATTTTCTCAATAACTTAATATGTGAATATTTTAGATTATGTTTATATTACATAGTGAAATTAATTTGTGAAATTATGTCTAACGCGGGTAAAAAACTGAGAATAGCGCAAAATCTACAAAGCATATTTTTCTGAAACCTTCACCAATTTATAGATAATTTAATTATTGATCTTTTAGTATACGCGTTTTATTAAAATACCTTTTGTTTTGTGTATAATAAATTAATAATGTGTCAAATTGGGGACAGCGCTCCTTGATGGGAGAGTCCTATTACTGGCTGAACGTACGACGCGTTGTGTGAGCTCAGTACAGAACACGCAAGCTAACCACTCAAGGTCACTGGCATATATCTGCGTCTTAAGTCTGTTTTGTGGTTAACACTTACCAATATCGTCACTGTGCAGTGCCTCATCATCATCATCTGCCTCGCCTTTTCCTCACTATGTTGGGGTCGGCTTCTAGTCTAACCTATGATGCAACAAAATGCCAGTATTTTAAATGGAGCGACTGCCTATTTGACCTCCACAACTTCTTAAAGAAAAAAAAATGTTTTTTGTTTTAATTTATTTCTTATGTAGAACAAACGTGCACAGCTGTAAGACGCTTCTTATGCCTTCTATTGATAATAAAAAGAACCTCGGGTTTTTATCTAATATTAGCGGCTATTGACATTATTTGACACTATCGACATTACATTATATTAGTAACTGACTTTGACTTTTGAAATCATTTAAATTAATCTTCTTCAATCTAATTATTATTACTTATTGCATGTTTCCGAATCATTAGTTAGAAGTACTTATTAAAATGATATAACAAATTATTTGTATACCAATTGCATTGATAGAACATAGAGATCTCGCTAAAATGTATATTTTAAGACCTTTTATAGTACCTATGTTCACAAATAAAGTTAGATTTGATTTGATTTTGATTTGAAATATGGCAAATCAAGCTTCAGGAAGACTGTCACGCAGATATTATGTGCTACAGAAGCGAATCCTTTTAAGTGTGATTACTGTACACAGGGCTACACATCAAGCTATACATTTCTTGTATAAGCTGATCTCACATTGTATAGGATTTCCGTACAATGAGAGGTCAGCGTATACTGGAAATGTATAGCTTGATGTGTAGCCGTGTGTACCTACTTGTTTTAAAAAGACACAAGTTTAATATCACATTTTATCTGCTACAGGCATCTCAGAACGGCCAACAAACAGCAGCTACAGTGGACGAGGACGCGGTGTGCTGCATCTGCATGGATGGCGAGTGTCAGAACACCAACGTGATTCTGTTCTGTGACATGTGCAACCTGGCTGTGCATCAAGATTGTTATGGGGTAATGACCTATACAGGATTTTTTTTTACCAGTGCGCACATTTTTTTTCCTATCAGTAGGTAATAGAACACATTTCCATTATTTGTTAAAAAAAACTATTAAAAATACTAATAAAATATCTAAAAACCTACAAATCGCAGATCGAGCGACCGCACAGCTGTTTAGGTACCTTCGCGCGTTCCGTTACACCGCGCACACGCGCCGGCTGGCAAGTCACCATGAAACTAGTTCCAAAGTAAACATCTTTCGTTAACGATAACTGTATTTTTTTTACTAATAAAAATAAAATATGTTCAATAAAACTCGCTAAAGTTTAATTTGTCAAAATTTGCGCACGTGTTAATTTTTTTTCGTATTTCGTAATCCGTTGTAATCTGTCTCGACTTCACGATCCTTACTCTAGCTAGATGCAATTCTTCGAGAATAATATTCCGAGCCCGAATTCTAGGAACGTATTTGATATTTTCGAGGTTTTGCGAGGGAGGCAAGCATATATTATATTTTTGCCGAAACATGAATATCTGAGTATGAGGAGTACCTGCACACTTAAAGTAGCCATGGCTTTCATGTTGACAGTTCAACAACATTCATTGTGTTATTTACGTTGTTGAGCAGACAAATTTTTCTAACATATGAAGCAATGGATTAGCAATAGGAAGTGGTGAGGGGCGGGCGTTTTGGGTACTGTCTTATGTAATTTTGACGTTCGCAAAGTGCTGATTCTCAGCCTGGTTTTATAAATGAGTCGAATTTGAGTGTGTTATGCAATTACGGTCGTAAAAGGCGACTAAGGGCTAGAGAATGGGCAGCAGCATTCTCTATGCATTTTAACGCCATACTGCGATCGCCAACCCATCTGTCAACCGTGGCAATTATGTTAAACCCCCCATTGGGGGAGGCCTATGTCCAGCAGTGGACGTCATTGGGCTGAAATGGTGATGGATGCAATTAGTGCTGATTTATACAAAACTAGCTGACCCGTGCCCACTTGGTTGGGCGGTAAACATTAAAAGACTTTTTATTTTTCGGATTAATATATAACTAAATAATATAAGGATAAAATAATTTTCAAAATCGGTTCAGTAGATCCAGAGATTACCCCGTACAACCTCACAAACCTCACCTCTTTATAATATTAGTGTAGATGTGCTTTCACTAGAGACCGAAAAGTTTTAACCTTTGGTTTTGAGCTTGTATTCTCCTACAGCATGACAATCATCCGTTCCACTCTTCTACTCTAAAAGTGCCATTGGTAATTATATTTAGTTAAATTAATATTGTGTTGTTTTAGGTCCCATACATACCTGAAGGACAATGGCTATGCAGGCGATGTCTGCAATCACCATCGCGTCTTGTCAACTGCGTACTCTGTCCCAACACCGGAGGTAAGTATTCAATAATACAGTGTGAGTCTTGATACTAAGTGCACATATCGAAACTAAGCTTAATTTTATCGACAGAAAAAATACTTTAAAAAATAAAAAAATAAAAATTACAAAAAAAGAGTCTGTACCTGCTAAAGTAAAGTACCTAGCCGAATGCAAGGCCTTTGCTTTAACAGTTGATTGACTTACACTCAGTTGCAGAAAGCTCACCATTAACACTTCATTACATAAAGCAGCATTATCGCTAATGAATTCATTACTTTAATGAAGTTGCACAAACAAATTTTTGATAGCATTAGACATTTTTAATGCCACTTTAGTTAAAGAAGACTTTAAATAATATTGCCAGGAACAAATTACCATATTGAACGAAAAGAGTGAACATTTGCGTTCTGTTATTATCCGTACGTACAAGTACACCACAATTTTAGCATAAAATAAAGTAAATTTAGTTGATTTATGTGTATTCAGTGTACTCTGTGGTTTAATCTAGTTTAAATAATCTGGTTTAAGGGGATGCGCTAAGGTAGCCCGCGAAATTCAAATTTACCAACGTTTTTTGCAATTTTTATACTTCTGATTCATATTCTAATGATTATAATTCTATAAAGCCTTAAGGGTTATGGCCGCGAATCATAATTAGATCAACATACAACGTGTTACTGACCTGCAAATTACAAAAATCGTAATAAAATTTGAATTTCGCGGGCTACCTTAGCGCATCCCCCTTATTCTAATAATTTTAACATTTGTGCAGTCTAGAGCTCCTGCCACACGTGAAAATCCATCAATTTCATAAAAACCTTCTGCAACTCTACGTAGTTCTGTCCGGTCTGGCATTTTAATATAGAGGTGGCTTAATTTTGCTAGTTCACGGGATACTTTTTGTATAAACAAACTGACAAACAACCCGACCCAACCTGTTTCCGACAAACTGTTTAAATCACCCAATACTTGCTGGAAAGATCTGAAGGTGTGAGCTGTATCAGGCCATTAATGGATTTTTTTCTTTGCGTCACTGGTTCTAAATCTTAATCAAGTAGGTTACAAATTTGAAGAACTGCCTCCTTGGAAATTCTATACCTTACACGAAACTCTTCTCCATCATGTTTTAAAAATAAATTCACTCGGTCTGGGATTCGACGGCGAGGTAAATCTACTAAATAAGAATCAGATAATGACGAAAGACTGGTTAAAGACATCTTTCAATTACAGAAATGCATTAAAGTACCGTAGAAAACACTAATGTTGCTCTTTAATGGATGCTTTTCGGCCCATTAAAATTAAAAAATCTGAAATGTCAAACTTAAAGTTCACCACCTGCTAATGGGCGCTAATGAAGTTACGTGCAACGTAAAAGTGTTTAAAATGGCCGGTTTCATTAGGTTTGACATTTCATTAGTTAAATTATAATGGAGCATTAAAATAAAATAAAAAATGGTTTTGTGCAATGATTTAATGCTACATTAGTGTTTAATGTAGTCTTTAAAATTTAAAGATCGTTTCTGCAACTGACACTCAGTTGCAGAAAGCTCACCATTAACACTTCATTACATAAAGCAGCATTATCGCTAATGAATTCATTACTTTAATGAAGTTGCACAAACAAATTTTAGATAGCATTAGACATTTTTAATGCCACTTTAGTTAAAGAAGACTTTAAACAATATTGCCAGGAACAAATTACCATATTGAACGAAAAGAGTGAACATTTGCGTTCTGTTATTATCCGTACGTACAAGTACACCACAATTTTAGCATAAAATAAAGTACCTAAATGTAGTTGATTTATGTGTATTCAGTGTACTCTGTGGTTTAATGTAGTTTAAATAATCTGGTTTAAGGGGGATGCGCTAAGGTAGCCCGCGAAATTCAAATTTACCAACGTTTTTTGCAATTTTTATACTTCTGATTCATATTCTAATGATTATAATTTTGTAAAGCCATATTGGTTATGGCCGCGAATCATAATTAGATCAACATACGTGTTACTGACCTGCAAATTGCAAAAAAACGTAATAAAATTTGAATTTTGCGGGCTACCTTAGCGCATCCCCCTTAACCTAATAATTTTAACATGTGTGCAGTCTAAAGCTCCTGCCACACGTGGAAATCCATCAATTTTATAAAAACCTGCAACTCTACGTAGTTCCGTCTGGTCTGGCATTTTAATATAGAGGTGGCTTAATTTTGCTAGCTCACGGGATACTTTTTGTATAAACAAACTGACAAACAACCCGACCCAACCTTTTTCCGACAAACTGTTGATTTATTTATGTTTATTAAATCACCCAATACCTACTTGCTGGAAAGATCCAGTGGCGAAAAATCTCAAACATATTAAAAGCTGTGTCAGGCCATTAATGGATTTATTTCTTTGCGTCACTGGTTCTAAATCTTAATCAAATAGGTTACAAATTTGAAGAACTGCCTCCTTGGAAATTCTATACCTTACACGAAACTCTTTTCCATCATGTTTTAAAAATGAATTCACTCGGTCTGGGATTCGACGGCGAGGTAAATCTACTAAATGAGAATCAGATAATGACGAAAGACTGGTTAAAGACATCTTTCAATTACAGAAATGCATTCAAGTACCGTAGAAAACACTAATGTCGCTCTTAATGGATGCTTTTCGGCCCATTAAAATTAAAAAATCTGAAATGTCAAACTTAAAGTTCACCACCTGCTAATGGGCGCTAATGAAGTTACGTGCAACGTAAAAGTGTTTAAAATGGCCGGTTTCATTAGGTTTGACATTTCATTACTTAAATTTAATGGAGCATTAAAATAAAATAAAAAATGGTTTTGTGCAATGATTTAATGCTACATTAGTGTTTAATGTAGTCTTTAAAATTTAAAGATCGTTTCTGCAACTGAGTGTGAGTGTTATAGACATAGTATTTTTACTTTTAGAAAGCTGATACGATGGAGAATAATTTAAAGCAATAAAAAGAGTGTAGGTAATCACAAACATATCAGATTTTTGTTATAAAATCACCCTAATTCTTAATTGAGAGCGAGTTTTTCTATAGTTTTTATTTTATGAAGACGCCCTATTCTTTCCAGTCATTATTGAGTTCGTTTTATCGCGAAAGATCGTTTAGTTTAAAAGTTATACAGATTTGTTTACGCAATGATCACAGCAGCGAACAAGAATTAAAAAAATGCTATATTTTTTTTTTTATTATTTTGTTTAATACTTTTCCGTTGATAAAAATAAGCTAAGTTTCCTTAATTTCGATATAAGCACATTATCAAGACTCACACTGTATAATAAATAGCTGACACAACAAACAAATATGTACCTTATCTCGTGTAAAATTAAGTTCATAATTATGTGATTGTCATCTATAAACTGTTCTTCACATCTCGTGTCTCGTCTCTTTAGCATAGTAAAGTGACCCTTATTTGTCTTCCATATGACTCAATATTGTTTGTTTTTAGGAGCGTTCAAGCAGACGGACCAAAGCACTTGGGCGCATGTGGTGTGCGCGCTATGGATACCTGAAGTGCGTTTTGCTAACACTGTCTTCTTGGAGCCGATAGGTGAGAATTTTGTGTGCAGCTATGATTCCCACATTGTTTAGGTATTTGTCTATTTTTTCAATTCCACAAAAAATCACAATAATTAATATGATAGCATAAGACCCTAGGTTATTTCAATACTCAATACTTTATTTGCGTTCCACAATGTGTACTTATATATGTAAATTAAAATGATTTGCGGATTTGCCTGTCAAGCAAAGCAGAATAGTAGGAATGAGTAAGCTTTGAAAAACTTAGCTTCTATTCTATAAATCTAATATTATTTTATAAGGGTTTATTATACATATTATACAGGGTGTTAAAGTAACTGCGTGCCATAGCTTAGGGGTAGGTTCAGTATCGATACAGGAACCAAGGAAAAAAAAACAAACAAAAAATTAGTTAAGTTAGCACCTAAATTTTGTCGATTAAAAGTTCATTTTAACATTTTCTTACTAAAAATTGTTTGTCTTTGATTTTTTCAACCTACTTTAGACTTAAGTATCTGCTTTTTGTATTTGCGCGAAATGTCCTTTTATTTGAGCATTCTATTGTTCATTTCCTCCTAGACTCAATCGAGATGATTCCCCCGGCTCGGTGGAAGCTTCAATGCATGGTGTGTAAACAACGTAGCGTCGGCGCTTGCATACAGTGCCACAAGACTAGCTGCTACTCTGCTTTTCATGTTACTTGCGCGCAGCAGGCTGGGTAAGTCCTTTATTATCATCCAAAGGTGATTTGTCTCTGTTAAGGACTCTTGTGCTCTTCCGAAGGCGACCGCAACGCGACGTAATTTCAAAATAACGGCTTTTTCTCAAATATGCTTGGAAATTCGATCATTATTTTGACAAGCTTCTTCGTGGTTTAGCGGCCAAATAAATTACATAGTAAACTCATATCTATCGTGTACCTAATTTAAAAATGGAACGATGTTTTACTTCAAAACATGGCAATAAAGGAGGTAACTTATCAAAGGTTATTTAAATTTCGAACTGGCTTTCAGAAAAAAAAAAACAAATGAACACATTGGCGCGTGAAAAATTATCGTTGTTCGTCAATGATTTCAAAAGGAAGGATACGCCCATCAGAACATTTTACTTACTTACACCTTTTTCATACAAGCAAAAACACAAATAAAAAATGACGTCCGTACAAGGTTACTTCGTTACCGTCGCGGGCGCTACCGGCAGCGCGTGACATGGCCGCCATTGTGGATTTCGAATGTGGATTCAAATGTGTTTATTGAATAATTTTATTGCAACAAAGGCAATTTAAGTTACTTATCGATGTTATGATATCCCATGTTCCTTTTTAACCTTTGTATGATAATTTTTGCGGCCTTTTACTACGCAACTAGACATTTTAATGACAGAACTGTACTGATTAACTCCTCCGCGCGTGGACCGCGTTCGACTGAGTCGCATTGGCCCTAAACTGTCATTTTAGGGTCAGCGCGCTGGTGCCATTTCGTCGCGCGGTTAGCCTGGTCCTTACTAACTATCTATGTCAATGTTGTTCGTCATTGAATTTTCAATTTATAAATGATTTACTTTGTTTGAATTTCCGCGCATTGTTTGAACGCGCGCGTTTCACAATCGAACTGGCGTTTGTGTAGCACGTAATAGTGACAATTATTGCTATCTCGTTCCCGCTATTGCCCGCGTAATATGTCTCTCTATTTCGGTTGTCGAGCACATGACGCACGACATCGGGAAATGTAGTTGTGTGGGTTTTTTTACATGAAAGTGTTTTTAGTCCATTTAATATTTACGTGATGTTAGAGAGTGGCCTATCTTCCTATTTTAATACATAAAGGGGTTTACTCGCTATTTTTATGCGAGGTACGCACGGTTGAGCGTACTAAGCCATGTGATGGTTTCAGCCTGTACATGAAGATGGAGGCGGCGGGGGCGGGGCGCGACCCCAGCCAGCCGGTGCAGGTCGCCAAGATGGCGTACTGCGACGCACATACTCCTGCGCACATATTACAGGTATCAACTGAAATTGGTAAATAATTAGGTAAACACACTCCCCCTTATTACAAAACAAAGTTTATCTTCAGACCCAGGTTTAAAACATGGAGCCATTATTGAACTTCGAACTTTATTCCGACGATGGTAAAGTTCCTAAACACAAAATTGACAACTTAGTACCGAACTAAGTTTTCAGTTTTGTGTAAAGAACGGTATTTCAATCACAGTTACGTTCTTATTACGAAAACTGGCTCCATGGCTTACCATGTCAAAATATAAATCTTGTTTTGTAATAAGGCGGATTGTGTTTAAATCCTTATTTTATTAGGGTACGTTTTCTAGTATTTTATAAAACACTTATTATTATGTAAATAATAACAAGTGCAACGTTTGATGGCAATAGGCTCACCCCCTATTACATGGGACTTAAACATAACTGGTGAAATGTGGGTGTACTATTGGTACACCTCTGCCTAACCCTTCGGGGATCACAGGTGTGATGTTATGTTAATTAATAATAAAATAATTGTAATAATCGGAATCGGAATTTTTATATTATTGTCTTTGGCTTGTCCTTTTTTCGCTCGCAAGTGTTTCTTTTTTGTAAAGGGATATCTTATGGGGTAGGAAGGGGATGGGGGAGGGGTATCTTATGGGGGATGGGGTATGGGGTGGGTGTGGGGTTTTAACTTTTCTATCCTGAAAGTATGCATGTTTACTGAGCTCTGTCCCACATAAAGAATAGAATCGGGATCCCGGCCGTTTTCTGGCCCCGAAAATCCCGGGACCGGCTAATCTCGGGATTTTCGCGATTGGCACAAAAAGGTCTAGTTTGCATTCCTTAGTCTTTGTTTCGACAAGTGGACTTCAACGTTCATTAAACGATACATGGCTGTCAACGTTCATTCATATAAAAGAATTTGGAACTTAGGACTTGTTCCTATTTATGGATGTTTGACAGCTGAAAATTTTCTTATAAAGACAATTCTCAAACATTGGATGCTTTGATATTTCGAAATTCTAAATAGTTTTTTGTGTTAACTTTTTGATTTCTTGATAGTTTTGTTTGTTTTGTCTATTTTATTTTCTTACTTTATTGTGATTTGTGTTGTGCAACGGTATTAAAAACATATTTTAAGGTGTTGTGCAACGGTAATAAAAACATATTTTAAGAATGATGATTACTCAATGAAAAATCATTTGAGCCCAATTAGAAACGACATAGTCTAATCCCGGGATAACCCCGAGATCCCGGGATGACGTATCAAAAATCCCGTAGTCTCGGTATTGAAAAACATGCTCGGGATTGTATTCTCTAGTCTCCCACATAACATTATTATTTAAATAGGCATATTGCATTATTATGTTTACCAGGAGCGTCGAGCACAGGAATCAGAAGGAGATACCAAATCAACTGATCTGACAGCAATTCGGCTTAAAGGCAGAGAGAAGATAAAACAAGTATGTGATGGAAAAAAAACCTCGTTAAAAGTACATGCACTTTTCTTTATTTTCTTCTAATTTTCCAGGAAAACAAAACGATTAACCCCCGAATACTCAAACCGACGCTCAAAAGTCTTTAAATTGTTAAAGTATGCAGAGCAAAGCATGAGACTTAACGGCAACTTAAAATTGAATGACATTTGATTATTCGGCCGTAGTTGAGGTTTCCTTAGAAAGCGTTGCCGTCATATAGCTGCGTAAAACGATGGGAGCCATCAAAATCCGCCATTTTCAAGTGATTTGAGTTTTGCGAAAAGTCTCCGTTTATGGACAGCCGTCATTGTGGCACCGTTTTCTTACGAAACCATAGCAACGCTTTGGCTATACGAAAACCGATGTTATTTTAAATTTGTCTCTCTGTGATGTGAGCTTGTTTATACCTTTTTAGTTGGCATTTTTGTCATATTTTTTTTTCTCTTCACGATTGCACATAGAATTATTAAAACCAACAAAATTTTTGGCCATCATTAGCGCATCCTTATGCCCCCAGGCCCGTCGCGTCCTAGCCCTCAAACGCACATGGGCGCCCGTTGTCCTAGTCCCCACGCTACCCGCGGACAGGGTCGCCGAGGTCGCCGCCCTCGCCCCCGGGGCGCCAGCCGCGAGGGCTCAGCTTATGAAGAGGTTGTTGGCTTACTGGACGCTGAAGAGACATAGCAGGAATGGAGTGCCGCTGTTGAGGAGGCTGCAGAGTCTTACGAGTCATCATGGTTAGTAATTTAATAAAAAAAAATATTTTCTTATAAAACGTTCATGTTTATAATTGTTTTACTTGAGTTATTTTTGAGCTTTACCGATGATTTTCGGACTTAAACGGAGCACTTTTTCATGACAGGGTTACACAATAAGATCTTTCGACTTTGCTTCTCCGTCAGATTTCAAAACTTAAAAAAACTCGCCTATTATAAATAAACTTTAATTTATATTACAATATCCATAAGCTATGGTTCGACTTTGTCTGTTGCCTGACTACAATATTCTGTAGGTATAATGTTGGCACTTTTCTCAGAAAGAATCAAATTCCCATTAAAAACATTTGCTAATCAAATTATAATATTTTTGCTTACAGGAAGTCGAGGTATACAGGATGGCACGGTCAATGTCAGAGAATTGTGCAACCAGCTCAAGTACTGGCAGAGGATACGACAAGACTTGGAACGAGCCAGGTAGCATACACTTTGAAAAACAATATCTTTCCTTAACGAGCACAAGTGTATGGACCAGGGGGGGAGTGTCGTAAAACGTGAAATCTATGGCCGCGATAAAATCATCATTAATCTGTGATCCATAAAAGCCACACTTCCTAGGCTGCTGTTGATACATTCTCGTGTCGGCGACCTCGGCGACCCAGGTAATTTAGAACAAGGTCGACGGGACGTCTGCCGAACGTCTGACTACCGCATTTCCGTCACTTTGTTCGCTTAGATTTAGCCGATGGTTTAACAATACAGTAATAACTCGAGGCATTCTTGCCCATTCTTCTCCATAGGAACCTAGACCTACTACGCTTTGGAATGGGCAACTAGCTTCATCTCGCTGATTGACCGACCCCTTAACAATTCAAAAGTGCCTGTAATTGGTTTATTTGAAATAAATGCTTTGAGTTTGGATGCGTTCCGGATAATTCGCGTGTAGCGGGGTATGATGAAATAACAAGCCAAATAAATAATTAAAGTGCTTTTATTGCAAAAATGAAACAGAATGAGCCTTTTAATTATTACAGAAAAGTTTTTACTTAGAAATTACATGAGAAATATAAGTAGAACTTTGTTTGCGTTCTTGCAAAAGTCTTTCGTTGCTAACAACACTGTTTTTGATTGCTTGCCGCACACTGATAATGTCGTTAATATCACTGTCAGAATTTTCGGAAATTCCAAAGCCTGAATAAATCCTCGACAACGCCTCTTGAATAGTGATGGACGACAACACTCTTTCTTCAGTCTGTTCTACGGTTTCTGTCTGAGTTTCAATCAATTCAGCCTATAGCAGTCCACTGCTGGACATAGGCCTTTCCCAGGCTGCGCCACAACACCCTGTCCTCCGCCTTCCGCATCCAGTCTGTCCCAGCCACCTTTTTAAGGTCGTCGATCCATCTAGCTGGGGGGCGCCCCACACTACGTTTGCCGATACGCAGTCTTCACTCCAGGACTCGTCTGCTCCACCGGCCATCGGTCCTTCGACAAACATGGCTAGCCCACTGCCACTTCAGCTTGCTTACTCTGCAGGCTATGTCGGTAACTCCGGTTCTCTTCCGGATAACTTCATTTCTGATCTTATCCTTCAAAGAAACTCCGAGCATAGCCCGCTCCAGTCTGTCTGAGATTAGTCCGAAATAATTTGCATGTTTTTCATAAACTGAGAAGATTCGCGTTGTTATTGGCTAGCGCAATCACGCCACGAAGCGCGCTAATGGACCAATAAATTCATCCACGTAAAGCGGGGTAAATTAGCACGAAATTTGAAATTCGAGTAAAACCGAAACCATGCCTAAGAGGGACGCGTAAATAGTAATAAGTTTACTTACGTTTAGTACACAAAAAAACAACACAGTACATAGCATATGGAAACAGAGGGTTGTACTCCCAAGTTTAAAATTATTGTCAGATTTCCGGGCTCCTAAACTAGGTACGCCGGACCTATATCTTAGGAGTCGGAAATTTTGCGGCTTCAATTTATAAACACTGTGTTGTTAACACAGCAGATAGAGTGAATGATTGTGGTTGTGTATCTAGGATTGTTTATATGAGTGTAGTGTGTGTGTAGGGAGGAGTGTATGTGAAGTGTGAGTGTTTGATAAACTTTCTTAGAAGTTAGGTTTGATAAAGTTATGATTTTCTGTTTCATCAGAAGTTAAGGATAAGAGCCATTTTCTTAATTCATTTTTAACTAGCTGCGCCCCGCGGTTTCACCCGCGTAAGTCTCGATCCCGTGGGAATACCGAGATAAAAAGTAGCCTATGTCTTAATCCTACATTCATACAAAATTTTATAAAAATTGGTCCAGCTGTTTGACCGTGAAGAAGTAACAAACACACACACACACACTCACAAACTTTCGCCTTTATAATATTAGTGTGATTTCATGTCAGCTGTATCAAGTGTTGTGTAAAGGGGGTATTACTGTACTTTTTACGATTCCTACGCAGCTAGATGACCGTTTTCAACTTTCCCACAGATTACTCTGCGAGCTAGTACGCAAACGCGAGCGTCTAAAGGCAGAATACACGCGCGTGTGGGAGCGCTGCGTGCTGCACTCGCTGCAGCCGGAGCGTGCCGCGCTGCACAAGTTACTGCGCATGCTGAGACAGAAGGATGCCAGCGATATATTCACTGAGCCTGTGGACCTGCAAGAGGTATGTTATCATAAGACGCTGACCACAGGTAAACCACTGTCACTGTCAGACTGCATACAAAAAAAAGAGAAGCGTGATGACACAACGCTTGTAATTTATTGCAAATTATGAAGCAATTATTCTAAACAAAACAGAACAAACACAGATAACTGGAAATATTTGTTTCTATGGAAAATTTAAAAGTGGTCTAATTTGGCTGTAACACTATTTTTCGAAAAAGTTCTTAAATAACTTTTTAGAGCTTTGTATCCTGCTTATGCGTATGAAGTTTCATTAAAATCGGTTCAGTCATTTCGAAAAACAACTGCTTGCCGTAAATGCCGTAAGTCGTAAACGCACAATTCCGCACAAACTATAATATATAGATTTGGTCATTTTTAAGGCGCCTTACTTAACTTTAAGGGGCAGTTCTCGCACGTGTGTACTTCACTCGTTGCAGCCAACTGTCAAAAGAAACTGAAGTTTCGAACAACACTGTCAACAGGTGCAGTTGGAGCAAGTCATTATTGTATATCTCATGTTATCATGTGTGAACAAGATATTAATAATAGTTACAATGTTCACATGGACCCTGTTGGTGACAACAATTTAACACAATATGAAAACTAGCATGCTTTAAAATCATTAAGTAAATATAAATTAATTGTACATACGTCATAATTTAAAAATAGTTATCAGCCAGTTCAGAGTCCAGTTATCATTAGAAAAGTAATCAATTTAAATAATTAATATCACATTTCAGTGATATACGTAATTACAAAGTGTACTTTTTTCTAACCTTTCATGTTTAATTTTTATGCCGTACTCAAGTTAGTTTAGTAAATTTTCTCTGTCCAATGCAGCTTATTTTAAATTAGGATGACCTTAAAAATATATTTAAGTACTTTAACGAATTAGTTAGCTTTCAGAAGTTTTGAATACTACTGAATATTTTCATACATTTCACAGATATCCTTAGAAAGGTATTGATACATCTTATTAAGAGTATATTACCTCAGCGCCACCTGACTCTTTATCTCGCTCGCACACTACTGTTGGCGGTCACGCGAACAAGCGAGACAGGGTGGCAGGGAGAAGTTTCCAAGGCACCGATAGTTTAGTTTATTTCTTTTTATGGTGAAAATAATAGTAAAGAAAAATAACATAAGATCTGCGTTATAGTTAGTTCAGTTAATATGCAAAGTTTCATTATCTAATTTGAAGTATTTTTTGAATACCACCGGTTTATTGTTCGGTTTGGAGGCAACTTTGGTTTTTTTTTCTATCAAGAAAATTTTATGGAATCGGGTTTTCGTCAAACATAGTACAGACGCCAGCAGGTCAAGCTACCTGAAACTGTCAAATTTTCCCAATCAACATTGAACCTTATGCTGTGGGGATAAAGTTGAAAATCTATTAAAGAAATTTGACAGATTGTAGTAGCTTGATGTGCTGGCGTCTTTACTTAACTTTAATGCTCAACTTGACCATATACAGGGTCAAATTTAATTAGCTAGCAAAACTCCGTGGAGGTGTTGAGTATCGATATCTAAATACGACATAATGAAAAAAAAGAATTTTTTTTTTTTTTTCTGGTGCAATGACCACTGACAGTGAAGTTACTTGAAATAGTTAAGTTTTTGTTTTATCGTGTTTAGTTATCGATACCCATCACATCTGTGAAGTTTACACAGAAAAACAACTGATTTTGAAACTCATATTTCAAGTTGATAGTAACGACCCAAAAAAAATACAATGGTTTTTTTTTATCTTTTTTTCGTTTTATCGTATTTAGATATCGATACCCAATACGTCTGCGGAGTTTCGCTAGCTAATTTAATTTGACCCTGTATTTATATCAAAATTAATGCTGCAGTTTTTCGACATAACGGAGGATCATGCTAAGCCCTTTGAGGTAGTTCAAGCTCTTAATAATCATTCTTTACTCTCAGGTACCAGACTACAGTACCATAGTGAAATACCCGATGGACCTAAGCACTATGGGCAAGAAGTTGGACCGCGGCGCGTACGCAACCATAGACGATATAGAGGCGGACTTCAAACTCATGATAGAGAACTGTCTCACTTATAATAATAAGGATACGGTGTTTTATAAGTAAGTGTTCTGAAGCGACAAGAATCTAAGAAGACATAATACTTTATTTATATATTTTATTATTTATGTACAAGCTACCCGAAACTGTCAAATTTTCCCAATCATCCTTGAATCTTATGGTTTAACGTTAGAGTTGAAAATCTTTTGAAGAAATTTGACAGATTGTAGTAGCTTCTGTAAACACAGTAAAATACTTACGTGGAGATACGACATAATTATAATTTTATTTTAGTACAAAATTACTGCTTATTTCTTAAGAAATTTCTTCCAGCAGACCTGCAAAAGGAGAAATGAAAAAGGAGACTACTTACTATTAAATAATCAATTCCCGCTCTTCAGATCTGGGGCGTATGTTACGCCTGGTTTCACTTGCAAAATTAAAAAGCATATAAAGAACAAATAACTAAAAAAAAAATGGGGATTTTATTCCCCTAATTTCTTTTGTCTTTTTGTCCTACATATTTTCCCTTGATTTTTTGGGTCGGAAATAATCAAATAACTTATCCCGGTTTGGGCGGAGCTGGCGTGTCAGACTTTTACTGACTAAAACCCAGCCGTGTTTCTTCCCTTTCGGACAAACTCGCAACCCTGGCAGGCATTGGTCCTAATCAATTCGTGCTGACATCTCTTTGAGGCTCACGTGGAACACAACGCGCCGTCGACCCGGGCCTGGTCTTTATCGGACGGCGAGCTCTCCATCGCTCACCGTCCGCAGGCCCGCGCCTATGGTGGCCGGAAATCGGCTTGCGACTCCCGATGCCCGGGGCGTCTCCTGCGGCGACTAGGGGCGTGAGGGCGCGAACCCTGCCACTCCCTCACGCGTTCCGCCTCCTCCTTCGCGAGCATTACTGCTTCGCAGAAGGAGGTAACGGCCTCCCATGCTCTCTCGCTCCGAACCATGGCGTGAACCAGGGCCGGATGCGAGAGATCGCCTCCGTGAGGACACGGCGGTGCTCCGCCCAAGCCGGGCAGACCTCCACCGTATACTCCACCGTGTCCTCCGGGCGATCCACACAGTGGTGACACCCGGAGGTTTCGTATTCGTTCTAAAATGAATCCCTATTTCCAGGGCCGGCGTAAAAATGCGCGAACAATGCATACCGCTATTCCGTCAAGCTCGTCGTGATGTGCGCGAAGCTGGCCTACAGGCGCTGTGTGTAGGCACTGATGGCAGTCCCGCGCCGGACAGCCCGCACCGAGCTGTGCCCAGCCCTAGAGGGAACAGGTACGAAAACGATTTCATCGATCAACTGTGGAACAGGATATTAATTCAGATTTGTTACAGTTCTAATGGCAATCATGTCATTTGGTTTAAATAGATTTTTATTATTTTATTGGTATTTTATATAGATACTTTTATATTTTGTGAACGTGAGAATGTTGTAGGCTTAATAGACTGTAGATCATTTTCTATTTTGTTAAGTACCTAGTACTTGTTGACAGGACTACATTGTAAAAGCCAATTATTTTTAAAAGAGTAACCGTGGAGTTTCTTGCCGGCTCTTCTCCATAGGAAACGACCAATTGGAATCATGCACCTAGCTTCTGACGTTTCTTATGTGCCCATGTAGGTTTATGTGAAATAAAATATTTTGACTTTGAACTTAGTTTGAGCCTTTGAACTTAGTTGAAGAATAATGTACCCAGGATTTTGTAATATCTTGATTTAAAAGAGTGTCCTTAGAGTTGCTTACCTGTTCTTCTCCATAGAGATCTACGTTTTGGAATGGGCAAATAGCTTAACTTTCTGACTAACTGACCGACTCTTTGACAATTCAATAGTGCTTGTATATGGTTTAATTGAAATAAATGCTATCCCCCTTATTCCAAAACAAGGTTTATCTTCAGACCTAGGTTTAAAACATGGAGCCATTATTAAATTTCGAACTTTATTCCGACTATGGTAAAGTTCCTAAACACAAAACTGTCAACCTAGTACCGAACCAAGTTTTCAGTTTTGTATAAAGAACGGTATTTCAATCACTGTTACGTTCTTATTACAAAAACTGGCTCCATGGTTTAAGCCATGTCGAAATATAAACCTTGTTTTGTAATAAGGCCGTTTGAGTTTTGAGTTGATCGATGAAATCCTCCAAACCTACTGGACAAAGTGTTTACTTTTATGATAATCCACAATTTCATATTGATTTTAATTTTTTTTTGCAACTTGCGCCCCCCGTGGGCGCAAGTTGCAAAAAAAAAAATCCCATATAAACAACAAAAAAAAAAAGAAAGTATTATAATTTTTCTGTCACTCAGTATTGCAAGTCCGCGCCGCGCGAGCCCTCCTCGTCGCAGTGTGAGTCGCGCTGCGAGCAGGCCGCGCTCCAGCAGTGAGAGTGAACGAGAACGGACGCCAGGTTAACTATGATTTTAACTATATATTCAATTTGGTATAACAGTGTGGCAAAGTGTCGTATTGAGAACAGTTGGCCTAAGACGAACGTGCGGAGTAACGCTGGTAGCACACCTCCGCCACGAAACCATAGCAGCGAAACCGCGGTAGTTCAATTCTAATGGCTCGCGTCATGCTCCGCTACTCGAATCCGACCCGCGCACGCGTGTCGTGTGGTGTCATTCATATAAATACAGACAATGATAATTATATTAAACAGATATGTTATACACTCACAAAATAACCGAAAAAAGTGTTCCGCGCAGCAGCGGCAGCACACATACCCACTTTTCATTCATTTTACATTTCACTACAAGTAAAAATGGTAGAAAAGAGATGGCTTGATAAAAACATTGGCACCACAGACTAACAAATTGTGAATGGAGTGAATGCGTCCTTGTCGTCCTCACAACAAAAAATAAATTTCCATTTCTTTCTTTTTTCTAACCTCCAAATAAGAGAATATTAGGAAAATAATTGAAATATATTAATAAATCGAAGTATATTGTGTACTTACATGTGGTATGAGATCCCTTGTGTTTTATTAACTTTGGTATCATAATTGGTACACTTTCTAAATACACACGATGGCATTTTTTGTTTTTTTTGCTGCTTCAACTAAGCGTATTACTCGTCGCCATGCATGTCGCAGACTAAATTCAATACGTCCCAATTAGGACGTTTTCGAGTCTTCACGATTGCGCGCTCACAACATATCTGTTTAATATAATATCATTAAATACAGAGAATTCAGCACGCCGTACTGCCGTCCCGAGCCGCGCCCGACCCACACCCGCTGCCTGTGTGTGTTGAGCATAAGAGTAATTGGTTTAATTGAAATGAATTAGCTTGAGTTTGAACAAACACACTCACAAACTCTCGCCTTTATAATATTAGTGTGATAAGTTAGGATTTATACTAATTGTGTTTGTCGCAATCATTGTAACCTAATTACTATAGGATTCAATAATCGTTCGAATTTACGTTATGTATACGTCGCGAGTTCGTGCTCGTGGCTCCGGTGCTGTATAAAATTGTATTTGGGCATTTTTCAAAAAGTTTGTCGGTTAGTAAATTACCCTGTCCGGTGGAATCGTAACATTATGACAAAACAGGAATTGTATTATTTTTTACTTCCTGGGGCCATTTTATGAAAACAAATATTTTTTATATGTTACTGTTGTAAAATAAACATGAAAATCTGAGTAAATTTCAAAATACAGCCTTCTAAAGCAGCACTGACCATACAAATTTCTTGTGTCCAACCTCTTCTTTTAAACTTTAAAATCGAATTACTTGTCTTCATTTTTATAGATACACCCAAATGTTATGTTTTTTGAAAGATTTTGAGTTTATGACATTAAATTTAATGTCTATGTCTAATCAAAAACATAGAAAATAATATATCTTTTAATTTTATTGTGTCCACAAAAATGGCATGTAGTGGAAACTCCTACATAGTCACGGTAGTTTTATTGATGCAACTTACTAAATTACAACATATGGATCGTTTTTTATTATTGGCAACATTTAAATAGTCTATGGCCGTCGCCATTTTGCTTTAGAATTCAACCGACCAATCAAATGCGACATAAACAGTTTGCAGGCGTCACGGTTATGGTTTGTTGTGTTCCTAATAGTGCCGGCGTTTTCTAAGGTAAAAAAATGTTTAATTAATTGTTTTACTGTGACAGATTTCATATTTATGTAATATAACCAAGCACAAGTTGTTATAGTAAAATCTTTCTTTTACAATAGCTAGATCACTGTAGATTACTGTAGTCGAGAAATCGTCACATCCATTCGTCACGTGATATACAAATAAAAAGTTTGACAAATATGGGAACTCCTATTTCGTCACGAACAAACTTTTTGAAAAATGCCCATTAATCATATTTTTCAATGCCAAAAGAGATGGCGCTACACCTACTGTAGCTCCATCTATGTTTAAGTTCCAATAGTCATTTTTTTTTCAGGCTGGAGGTACTTATAACGTCACGAGATTTTGTAATAGTCAAAGAAATTTAAGAAGATACCATAGAGAGGCCATCAGAAATTATGTCATAGAAAAATTGTGATCCCATGTCTCAGTGACGCCATCTAGCGTAATATAACAAAATTCAATAAAAGCTAAGTTTGACACATTACACTTTTACCGACACCAACCTTTGGTTACGAACCGTCAAATAGTTTGAAACATCTACGAAAATTATTTATTATATATGAGTTCTGGGTAAATTAAAAAAAAATACGAAAATAAACCGTAGATAAGTCTAGTCGTTTTACCACTACGAGATTTGCAATACCAGGCATATACTTCGAAAATAATTTTCTTTTGGTGGACACGAATGCGACTTGACATGCCACGTACGTACCACAGTAGACTGAGCGACTTTTGCCCACTAGGACAAATGTATCGGATTACGATTTTGTTCGCTATGTCCCGTCTATTGTTAAGTAAATAATTTAATGTCTTTGGGGTAATAGTTTATTAAATATGTGATGTGTGTTTTTATAGAGAGGCGTAAAGAACGCAGCGTGTCAAGGGCTCGCAGCGAGAGGCGGCAGTCCACTGCGATGAAAGACTCGGATGATGAAAATATCGCTGTAAGTATTATTTAATTTTATTACTACATAAACTCACGCCTTGTTCCCATGGGGGTAGGCAGAAACTATAGAACGCCACCTGCTACGCTCCTTACATACTCCTTTTATTTCGGTTACGTTCATACATCTGGTCATATACGCACGCCGGTTGCGAGTACTACGCACCTGACCTTTCTCAAGAACATACATGTCCCTTCTAGGGCGGACTCCCAGCTAGTAATGGCAATTAATGCGATTTGGAATTAATTTCATTAGCGTGTGAACTCTTGAGTCTTAGCGTGTTAATTGCTATTGCTATGCTATTTGCTAATGACGATAATTGATAATAATGAAGTATGTCAATTTTGTTATTAAACGAATTAAAAATCGCGTTCGCGTTTAGTTTGAGAAAACATTTAATTTGCTAAATGATCATTCACACGCTAAATATGAATGCGAATGCTAATTAATCCATCACTACTCCCAGCGTCTCCACTTACTTCTGCCTTGTAAATAATTCATGTTCTCAACATGACCAAACCATCTAAGTAGTCGTATACTCTTTTAAATTTTTGTCACTACATCTTTAATTTTATAACTATAATTTACTAAGCACGCTTGAGGGGCTTGTGGCTAAGTAAAAACAGCCGTACGGATCGATCAATCAGGTTAAGCTACGCTTGCCGCGGTTGGTCCGTGGATGGGTGACCATCAATACATACCAAGACCCCTCCGTGCCTCGGACAGCACGTTAAGCCTTTGGGCCCGGCTGTTATTTGTACATCTTTGACAGTTGTTACGGGTCGTCAGAAGCCCGAAAGTCTGACAACCAGTCTTACCAAGGGGTACAGTCCCCGGCACGTAAGCTGGCAAGAGTAGTTAGATGCGCAGAAGTCAGTTTTTAGGACTCTGTGGTGGTCAAGCGGGACGCGGGGAATGAGGGCCGACCCGTTCCGAGCACGCGATTGGTGCGTCAGTCGACACTCGCCTCCCGCACCTCAACCCGCGTTCCGTTCGCTCCCGATTACACTTGCGTGCACTAAAATTATACCCCTTGTTTTTGTTAAGTTTTTGATACGAATTGTTGTTACTATTTTAAATTAAGTTTATTTTACGAGTGTATTTTTGCGGCAGCTACTAATGAAGCTTGTTGACCTTTAGTTCTCGTTAACATTGTTTTTTGTAAGGCCACAATAACTATAAACTTCACGAATTCCTCTCCTTTCTTTAACTTTCTTCTAAACAAATGATGGAACCATAACCATAGAATAATGACAAACAATAAAAGTGACAATTTTTTTGTTGCATAAGTGTACTATGCGCGAATTTACCCCCACTACCCCAAAACCTTGCCAAGTTACGAGCCGGCGATTGTATCGTGTTACCCAGCAACTGGGTTGTGGAGTTGTCAGATAGACAGTCGCTCCATGTAAAATACTGGTATTCAGCTGGACTATGAGCTGACCCCAAAAGGCTAGGCAGATGATGATGACTTCTCTATTGGTCGTCATCTCGGTAGTCACTCCCTTTCCAGCCATATCATCTTTCACACAGTCCATCCATCGTTTCTTTGGTCTTCCCCTACTCGTATAGAGTATGTCATGCTCACTTAAATGTCTCGCTGATGGTGGCGCGTGTGTTGGATCATTCTGTTCCCCACAAAATGGTTGAGCTGGGTGGTGCTGATCTACGCGTCATGTTCGTGAACGGGCGCCGTCAGTTGTGACTGGTCATCTCCTATCTGCCAGAGCTTATTTGTAATCTTTTATATTTTGTATTGTTTTTAAATTATGTTTTTTTTTTTACATTGTTCTCACATATACTCGTAGAAGCGACAAGAATAATGTACCCAGGATTTTGTAATATCTTGATTTAAACGACTTTCTTGCCTATTCATCTCCATAGAGATCTACGTTTTGGAATGGGCAAATAGCTTCAACTTTCTGACTAACTGACCGACTCTTTGACAATTCAAAAGTGCCTGTAATTGGTTTAATTGAAATAAATGCTTTGAGTTTGAGTTTGATTATGGCCATCCACATTCATACTCAAAACTTTCCTCACGATATTTCCCTCATTCCTCCGCATCACATGCCCATACCATTTTAGAGGCATGAGGAACAAGGTGTAAAGTTCACTCATACTCTATAGAAAAGGGAGGATCCTCCGACCAGATGGGTGTTGTGTCTGGTGGGCAACTGCCCAACGATTGATGTCGGTATGATGTATACATTATGTAACAATAACCCTGTTGTTCCTTTTAGGGACGTATACATTAACCTACATAACCTACAAGCACAACATTGGTGGAATTATAATTAAAAAAAAATAAGCATTGGCTAGTCGAGAAGTCAAAATCAAAGAACTAAAGAGTTTAGAAATCAGTTAAACCTTACAAATATTAATAATTAAATATAAATTTTTGTTGACCAGTTTTTATAAATGACTTGCTTTATTACGTATGTATACCGATTCTTAAAACGTAGGTAGAAGGAACAATAGGGTTTTTGTTACATATTGTATATGCTAGTCGCGCGGTAAACTCTGCTTGCGCGATGCAGGATTTTGCGTGATGTCAGTGTGACGCATAGTTCGCATGTGGCGATGTTCATGCCGCTACGCCATGACTACCTTATTCCGCACAACTTTTCAGTCACGGGTGTCACTTTCAGACTTACTCTTATACAACATGTCCCAGAATTAACGCACAACCTTTTAAGGGGTAATTGTACTCATCATTATGAACAACTTTTACTATGAGACCAAACCTGAAATCGCAAAAAAAAAACCAGCTGTTCCCTACAAATTTATATCTTCTCATAGCTCGTCAAAATGTAGGGAACAGATGATTTTTTAGGTTTGGTCCTATAGTAAAAGTGGTTCATAATGATGAGTACAATTACCCCGTAAGAGGTTGTGCGTTAATTCTGGGTCATGTTGTACACTCATTTCATATTCTATCCATTCAGGTAACACCACACCTCTTAGCATTATCATCTCAGCTGCATGCAACGCACAAAACACAAGATGCTCATTCAAAAAGGGAATGAAAATAACGCCAAGAAAAACAAATTAGGTGACACCACAGACAAAGTGGCCAGCAAGATTCAAATAAATAATATATGTTTAAGTAGTTATACTGAACATTAAGACGCTGACAACAGGTAAACCGCTGCTGTCACTGTCAGACTGCATACAAAAGAAAGAGAAGCGCGATGTCACAACGCTTGTAATTTATTGCAAAATATGAAGCAATTATTTATTTACTCAAAAATGAGTTGAGTAAACGAAAATAAATAAAAAACAACCAAGTTCTGCATACAACTAAGACGTTCTTGTTATTAATTAAATACCAACCGTACGTTGTTATTTAATACAGATACTTTGGATTGAAACTCACAGAAGATCCACACAGTTATCTCCTTCGCGAATGTAAAAATCCTAGAAGATTGATCAAGGCGAGAGATATAATTTTTTTTGAGGATTGTTTTACTGACTTGAAAGTAAAGGGTTAGTTAACCGTTAATTTGTATCGATTTTTTTTTCTAAACGTATTTTGGTAACAACCAAGTTCTGAGAATATGTTCAAGAAAAACATATATTTTTTCCGCTCCCACAAACTATATAGATTTAGCATTTTTTTTTTGTTTAAGTTAGCCTACTTTTATCATTTGCCTCTTATCAGCGCCTTAAGCTTATATTTAGTTTAATAATTATTATTCTTTCAGCAGTCGCACCGTGCCACCTCTCCCGCGGCAGCTCCATCGGTGCGCAAGCCGTGGGTGCGCGGGCGGGCGCGCGGCCGGGCACGCGGCCGTGGCCGGCGCGGCGGGCGCGGCCGTGTCAGTGTACATGCGGACCGAGGCAGGGATAACGGTACGATAATTATACAGGGGTTATTTCGGGTTTGTTCCCATAGTTAAAGTTGTTCATAATGATGAGCGCAATGACCCCTTAAGAGGTTGTGTTTAAATTACACCTTTTGTAGTGATTAAGAAAACATCATAGGGAGAGTATTTTGGAGACGGTAAGTGAGGTAACCTCAGCGGGCAGTGTCTTTTTGTGAACTAAAGAAACTAACGCCCCCCCCCCTCCCCTTTAACTTTTTGAAAGTAAACTTTGTAAAGTGTCTACAAACTACTTTTTAAACTTTTTTCTTTATTTTATCCACATTCATTTCAATACGAAATGCATGGGAAACGTTTTTTTACGATAAGTGGCTTTTCTAGTTCTTTTACTTATGTTGATTCGGAAGAGTGTTTTACTCTATAGAGGAAATGGACATCCAAAAATATAATGTGAGAACTGAAGTTTTTCTATCTGATCGTACACACTAGTTTTCGAAAATCTGTGAATACTGTTAGCAATTAATCAAAAAGTTAGGCCCCCGGTGCGAGCTTCTATGTATAACTGCGCCCTTGAAAAATGTTCTAATCCTACCTGACAATAAAATGGACAGTCTATGTAAATAAATCTACCTATCACCCAAAAACAAAATTTCTCAAAAAACTTGGTGCAATTATGAATAAAGTATCTATGTATAAATTAGGAAAAAAAAACGAAAGAAAAACGTTTATTGGAATACGAGTATAATAAGTTGGGGAGAAAGTTTCTTCGTATTTTTTAAGAAAATTCAAAACATTTTTTAATATAGTTTATTTACATTTAACTAAAGTAGGTAGGTACCATTTTGTTCGATAACTTTTTGCCATCTTGTAGGTAGGGACATGAACCCATTGCTATAGAAATTTTGGGACTTCTGATCAAAATACCGCGACAAGTGGTTTTGGCAGTCCTCTCGTGATGTTAACCTGACACTGCCTAAAGAATTCTGAAGAGACCGAAACAGGTGGAAATCTGAAGGTGCAAGGTCAGGTCTATACGGCGGATGCATTAACACCTCCCAGCCAAACTCTCTTCATTTTTGCTGAGTGGCTAAAGATGTGTGAGGTCTAGCGTTGTCATGATGAAAAACCACACCCCTTCTGTTGATTAATTCCGGCCGCTTTCTCTCAACTTCTTGCTTTAATTTTGGTGTCCTGTCTGGTGGTAACAGCTCATAATGAATAATGCCCTTCCAATCCCACCACACACACAGCCAGGGCTTTAAATACCGGTAAAATTTTCGTAACGTTACCTTCATTTGACAGAGTTAACGTTAATATTAAAATAACGGTAATAATGTAACGTTATTTATGCCACATTTTACCGTTAATTTATATTAACGTTACTTGTATTTTAACGTTAACTTTATCGTTACTTGTATTTTAACGTTAATTATCGTTACTTTTTAACTGGTAAGGTGGAAGTAGCGTTGCCCGAGCAGCGCGGTAGGCCGCCCGTTGTCGCGCCGCGCTGATGCCGTGCTGATCCAAACTTTATCTGATTCTTACGCGTAAGAAATGCTGGTGAGCTGATTTAGTCAATGATAAAACAAGTGTGATAGCTGATAATTTATTCAATATCAGGATGAGTGAAGACAATAATCAAGGTAATTAATGATTCGTTAATGAGTCTTAACTATAGTAATAGTTAATGAGTCGTAACTATAGTAATCGTTAATGAAATGAAATGGTTTTTTTCGGTAAATAGGATTATTTTTCTTTTGGGTCAGAAATTATCGAATAACTTCTCCCGCTCTGGGTGGAGTGGGAGGGCGTGTCAGACTTTTACTGACTTAAACCCACCCGTATTCCTTTATTTGCCTGTGTGCCAGGGCCACGCTATCCCTTTCGGACAAACTCTCAACCCTGGCAGGCATTGGCCCTATCGGGCCCCGTCAATTCGTGCTGACATCTCTTTGAGGCGTGCGTGGAACACAACGCGCCGTCGACATGGGCCTGGTTCTTATCGGATGGCGAGCTACTCATCGCTCACCATCCGCAAGCCCGCGCCTACAGTGGCCGGAAATCGGCCTGCGATTCCTGATGCCCGGGGCGTCTCCTGCGGCAACTAGGGGCGCGAGGGCGCGATCCGCCTCCTCCTTCGCTCCTTCCCAGTCCACAAACGCTAAGCCGAGAGACAGGTTATACTGTTCGGTTTTCTGTATAACCCGCAGTAGCTTATTTGTGTGGTCTACGGTGCTTAAGTCTTTACGGATTCCGGCTTGTATCAACATCCATAATTAAAACTATGCTAAATCACAATCATGGACTCAATATGAATTTAATTAACAAAAATCAACTTAGTGACTAATTGTAAGAACAAATCTAAAACATTTTGCTGTCATTTTCATTGCACGATGGTAAGCACGATGTTTGGAAAATATATTTAGCGTTAAACGTATTTTTAATTATGCGTTCTGTAAAACAGCAAAACAAAAACAATAAAAAATAAATGTTACATCTTAGGAACTTTAAATTATTATTTTACAAAATAATAAAGAAATAAAATATATAATAATAAAGTCTTTGAACTTCACGCGAACTCTACTAGTTAATAAATATTCTATGAGAGGGTAGTACTTCTCCGATCGAGCCTCCCTACAAGCCTGCAGTGTACTTTTGCACCCAAAAATTAAACATGTACATTTTATTCGCATAATCTAAAGAACTTTTCAATCTTGGAGGCGTCTCGAAAAAAACAACTCGGTATGGCGCGGACGGCGGCACAGCCGGCGCGCGGCGGAACGGCAACAATATATTTAATGTGATCCAATGCTAAGCGAGCGCACAAAATGTAAGCCTCCGGAACGGCAACGTAGGTAAATTAACGGTAAAATTAATGTCACTTTAGGTTTTTGCGTTAATGTTAATTAACGTTATATTATGATATTGTATTCAAGTAACGTTATTATTTTTAACGTTAATGAGGTATCATTTCGAAATTAACGTTACTTAACGGTTATTATTTGTTAACGTTAACAAGCCCTGCACACAGCATCCTTGTTGCGAGTTAACCCGGGTTTCGCCACACTCTGTGAAGCCTGACCGGCCTTTGACCACGACCTTTTTTGCACGTTCTTGTCGTACGTGATCCACTTTTCATCACCAGTTATCAGCTTCTTCAAAAATGGTTCGGTTTCATTACGTCGTAATAAAGAATCACAAATGAGTACACGGTTCATTAGGTTTCTTTCAGTGAGCTCGTGAGGTACCCAAATATCGAGCTTTTTTGTGTACCCAGTTTTTTTTCAAATATGCCAAAACTGTTTTGTGGTCAATTCCGAGTTCTTCAGCTACGTCGTAACTACTGATATGACTTTATCAAAAATGGCATCCATTTTATCCGTAATAGGGTGTCCAGAGCGACGTGCATCTTTGACATCAAAATTTCCGGATTGAAAACGCTTAAACCAAATTTGTGCTACTCTCACAGACACTGCACTAGGTCCATAAACATCGCAAAAATTTTCGCGTCTTGCGTTGCATTTTTACCTTTTTTGTAGTAAAATTTTAAAATGTATCGAATTTCTTCATTAGAGTCACTCATCTTGACAATACGACAAAACAAATGAAAATCAATTTCCTAGTGTGGGGCAACGTTTAAAAAAAAAAAAAAAATCACACATTTTCCTAATTTGAATTTGGAATTATGTTCTTTAAAATTTAAACTTTCAATGATACCAAAACCAGCCAGATACAAATAGTAAAGCCAAAGAGATTTTATTACAAGTTCATACATACTATAATGCGAAAAGACTTTCCCCAACCTAATATTTGGCAAAATACACAATACAAAACACAAATGACACCAAATACTCGTTAGTAGAAATAATAGGAATTGTATGTATGTTACTAACTACCATGTATGACCCAAACCTTGGTCGTTCCTGCGCCCTGTGCCTGGGCACCGCTGACACCGCCCTAGTTACGGCACTGCCTGTAGCTACAACTATTCAGATACCTGCCCTTACTGGCCAGTCTCAAAAACCACTTTACATATTTTTTAATAATAATGTTCACTTAGAAGAGTATAAGATAAGATCCTTTATTTGTCCAAAACATGAGTATACACGCACATACATAATTTATACTTTGTTTAAAATACAGGGTGTTAAAGTAATTGCGTGGCATAGCTTAGGGCTAGGTTCAGTATCGATAAAGGAACCCAGGAAAAAAATTAAAATAATTAAACAATAAATTATAATAACTAAACATAAAAAAAAAATCTCTTCGTACTTTAACGGGCTTAGGACCGTCAAATAAAATAATTTTAATTCTAAACGATTGCTATTTTAGTAGGTACTAAATTAGGCTGACCATGCATTTTTTTTTTCTGGGTTCAAAATCAAAATCAAAAGTCATTTATTCAAACTAGGCTGAGAATCAGCACTTTTCGAACGTCAAAAATTACATGAGACAGTCCCCCAAAAACGCCCACCCTTCACCACTTCCTAGTGCTTTAGCTTAGAAGAAGAAGTGGCGCAACAAACTCCCCAGCAGCACAGCTGTCTGTTCGCATAAAAAACTTGAAGTTATACAATACAATATAAAATAATTTACATTACGCAACACAAAACGTTAAATTAAATTATTTGCCTTATGTTAGCTAGCACACACCATTATACAAATATATATATATATATATATAATAATCGTCGAAAACTATACTCAAGCAGAAATAACGTAATCAAAAGGTATCTAAATAAAAGCCTCCGGTTCCTTTAGCTATACTGAACCTACCCCTAACCTATGGCACGCAGTCTTTTTAACACCCTGTATATTTTGCCTTGTTTAAAATATTTTCTGACCACACACAGCTACTTCAATCAGACTTACCAAAAAATCATTGTTATAGTTTAATTGACAATCTAACTTACAGATACCCCAACATCAGGTTCCGAGACACCAGTGCCTCCAAAGCCAGTTGAGCGCACCCTCAAACTGGCCACACCAGAGAAGTCACCAGTAAAACAACCAGAGACAACGCCAAGTTAGTAAACAACCTCCTTTTATGTTCAGCGCGATTTGTTCAGGGTCCGGCTTGACAGGCCAATCTTCTCCATTGTCAATTTTGACAGATCATAGTATTTTTATGTCATGAACACACATTTTTTTTTTATAATTTAGTTTTTATAAAACATACAATATTTTTATAAAACATTTGTTTTTTTTAATATAATGCTTTTTTATATAAAACTTTTTTTTATATGTGCGATGTGCTTGAAAAATGTGAAAACATGTTTTTTTTTTCTACTTCGGTGTACACAGGTGACAGTAACTGCTTCATAACCGACCTCATTGCTATCAAAATACTTGTAATAGGTGCGAATATTGCCAGTTACAGGCCTGGGGCTCATGGGTGCACTTAGGAAGCCCACACTGCTGGTGTCGCCATCTACCGTCGCAGCGCCTCCCAAGAGCTTCGGCTCTGATGGTAATTATAACCTCTTCTTTCTTTCTCACTTCAATTGGAAACTACACTATAATCAATTTACTATTGCAGAAATAATCTTGTTTTCGTTTTGTTTAATTGGATTTTTGTGATTAATTCAGAAAAATAGGCAGTGTCCTGAAAAAATCTGTGTTATGGCTGTAATGTAACAAAAAAAGATATAAAAAAGCATTTGCTCATATATGACGAACTTTTCTATCATTATTTATTGGTTTCTTTAGCCTAAATCAACTTCTCTTTGCTATTTATTTTACTTTTAAAACATTACGAACAGCGTCGTTGCCGACATTATCAGCCAGTCTGGGTCGCTCGAGCTTAGAGCCATCGCCAAAGAAGAAGGGTCGCGGCAGACCCCGGAAACAAGATAAGGACAAGTCCACATCCTCGCCAGACCTGTTTAGGTACATAATACTAGACGGAAATATCTGTGGACCTTGAAAATAAGTTTTTTTTTCATTTACCATTTCGCGCCCCCTGGTCTATTCTTCGATAATTATGCAATGGTCTCTGTAGTCCCATGAAACATGAGGCTGCAGGGGCTAGTGTGAATCTATGGGTTCATTCGAGTAATCGAGTCTGGTTTAACCACGCTGGGGACGGTGCATTTCATTCATTCATACAAAATTATAAGTTGTTCTGCCGTTCATAATCAAAATAATAACGGGTCCATGGATAATTTCAGTTATTTTATTGCACGATTTTAATATTGATCTCTAGCACAATTTTTTGGAGTGGGAGAGCTACTGAAGGCAAGAAAAGTATGTAAAATAGGCTTTAGCAAATTAGATAGATTTTTGTACGAACAGTTTAATTAAAAAATCAAAATATATTTGTAAGTACAAATGCTTCTATTTGATTGCGAATGTGAAATAATAGATTTCATGGAGAAGATTGTGTGTCTAAGCGGACCTTGGCAAAACCGCTTACGTTTTTGTAAAATAAAAAAAAGCTTTGCACCGCTTGTATTATGTATCAATATGCTTGTTTTGAAAACGGCGCGCATGCCACATAATAGGGTATTTGACTGTTTTTTTTATTTCGATGTTTCGAAACCAACAAAAAAATTACCACGGTAAATATAGTACATTTTGATACAAGTGGAGAATGTTTGTTATTGCATTCGAGGCGGAATTAACACCCGAGCCGTAGGCGAGGTTGATTTTGAGCCGAGTACTGCAATAACAAATGTCCACGTGTATCTAACGACGTTTTTCAATACACTTTTGAAGACATTAAATAAAATAACGAAAATTAGTTTTGTCATGAATTATTAGGAAACCATGATTTAATTTTCTTCTTTTTTTTCCGCACTTTGTTTTCGCCAGGTTGAAGGAGAAGCAAAGGTATAAAGCCGATAAACCGCCTAATATGAAAAATAGAAAATTCAAATATTTTTGAGTTTAGAACACAAACAAATGTTCATTTGTTCATAAACGTCATGGTATTCTATTTTTAAACTTTATTTAAATATTCCAAAAATATTAACGCCATAAAGACGCATCTTTGCCAAGATTAAAAAAAAAAACACGTCCGTATAGAGAGGACCTTCTCTCGCGCGAGACGGTGTGAGTGAATAGAGGCATTGAACCAATTTGGACTAAGTATAGGTATAAGTTAACTGTGGCAATTTTTATTCCCGCACACGTGTTGGAAAATAAAAAATCGCGTGTGTGAAATACATTGCATTGTGAACCTAATCGTAGTGCGATATATGAACGAGTACGATGTGTTTTCGAGGAAGTGTATTGAAAAAAAATTCTGACTTCACAACACAGGAACGCTATAGTAACTTCGCCCCATTCAGTACAATGATCGTTTTGCGTGACAAGGATAGTAGAATTAATATCAAAAGCGTGTAACTTCTCCATTTTTCCACCGAGTATATAGATTTTTTCACAAATCTTTTTTTTTAGTAACTCCTTTAAAAAATAAGATTCATATAATATTTTTGATAGCAGTCAAATACCCTATTACGCACTAAGGTTAGGCTATTGAGGGAAAAGCTCATACTTACCAGAAAGAGCGGATATTTCATAGAATTTTAATTGAGAGGTGCAGAACTTTTTTGTACCAACTAACTTGCTGTAGGCTATAAATATTTTTATCATTGTAAGATTATTTACGTCGAACATTAATGACGCTCTAAAATAGAGGCTGTGCTAAGCTAAATAGTAGCGAATTTTGAAGAACACAGGTGACGTATTAAATAAGATTACGATTCGCCATTAATGTTTGACGAGAACAATTTAGTCTGGAAATAGTATGAAGCTGAAGTCGGTCACACGTACCACTATGCACACTTATTTTTACCCGACTGCGCCAAAAAAGGAGGGTTATGTGTTTAACCTGTATGTATGTCCATCCCTATGCGGAGCTTTAACGCCAAAAAGAGTATAAAAAAAAACTCCCAAGCCTTCCGACTGGGATATCAAAATGAAGGATTTTAAAAGGTGATTACAAAAATATATACAAATTCTGTTTATTTTATTGTATTTGGAATGGGAAATGATAAAAAAAACATTATCTCGAACTTTTGGGAGTAAGTGAGTTATAGGACGCCGTTATCACCCGAGTAGACGTGGGTAAATAAACTAATTTAAAAAGTGTAAAATAGAAAAAGTAAGTAAATTAAAAAAAGAAAAAAAACCTGACCGCTTAAAAAGTAAACTTTAAAAAAGATGGAAACAAGACTTACTAGAGAATGGGCAGCAGCGTTCTCTATGCATTTTAACACCATACTGCGATTGCCAACCCGCCTGCCAAGCGTGGGAATTATGGCCCCACCCCCTTTGGGGGAGGCCTATGTCCAGCAGTGGACGTCTTTTGGTTGAAATGATGATGATGCACACAAATAATTATTTACAGTCTGTCTGACCGAGATACACACAATTCACGAAGGTTGGGCCGCAAAAGGGAGCAATGAAAGTCAATTGCATGTAAGTGAGATGAGAATGCCTATAGGAACGTGTGGTGGTTACACGAATGGAATAAGAAATGAGTATATAAGGTCAAATTCAAATTAGCTAGCGAGACTTCGCTGACGTGACGCGTATATACATTATATCTAAACACGAAAAAAATTAAATGATTTAATGTTTTTTGGTGATTTTTGGTGGGATCAACGACCTCTTGTGTTGTTACTGGAAGTATGAGTTGAGAAAATGTTTAATTTATATTTTATCGCTTTTCTGTGAAGTATACATAAAAACTTACTAGAGAATGGGCAGCAGCGTTCTCTATGCATTTTAACACCATATTGCGATCGCCAACCCGCCTGCCAAGCGTGGCGATTATGGCAAACCCCCCCTTTAGGGGAGGCCTATGTCCAGCAGTGGACGTCTTTCGGCTGAAATGCTGATGATGATACACAAAAAAAGAAACAGATTTTGTAAACTGATATTTCAAGCGACCCCAAAAAATACACGTCAAATTAATTTCTTATTTGTTTTATCATTTTTTAATATCGATATCCATCACGTCTGCGGAGTTTCGTTAGCTAACTAACCTGACCTTGTCTGTGAAGTCTGAAAGTGACATCGATGACTGAAAAGTTGTGTGAAAATTGGTTGTCATAGTATAGGCTTGTGGGAGGAGTGAGGAAAATGTCGTGAGGAAAGTTTTGAGTATGGATGTCGATGGCTATAAGAGTAGGGGAAGACCAAAGAAACCATGGATGGACTGTGTGAAAGATAATATGGGTAGAAAGGGAGTGACTACCGAGATGACGACTAATAGGGAATACAAAATACAAAATGTTTATTTCAATAACTTAAAAATACGTTTACATTAGGTCTTTAGGGAATTTCCATTTAAGTAAGAAATATACTTGTGTTAGGAAATTCCGCTCTTCCACTAGTAACAACTTTTAGTATAAGCTATTGAATAGACATTACATTTTATTAGGTATTAAGAAAATAGTGATTTAAATCAAAAATATAAAGAACAACAAAAACAAAGTAATCATTAATTATAGACGCGCTGTCGTGTGGAGGTGTGTTGAGGTGCGTGCGTGTTTGTGTGTGTGCGTGTGTTTAACTATAGTATATAGTATGTAAATAGCATATGATGTATGTTTAGTTAATGAAAATGATAGAAGTAGTCTCAGAAGATATTTAACCGGAATTGTTAGTAGGTATTTATAAGCTTATCGCTTGGACTATATTCTCAATCTCATCGTAAGTTTTGGACTTTAGCCATTCAGTCAGAGCATTTTTGCAGTCTCTACATGAAAGTAAGTAAATGTTTAATTCCTTTGGGGAAGTATGGAAGAAAGGGACATGTTCCGCCGACCGCAAATAAATTGTGATAAGGGCAGGAGAATGATAATAATTTACCATAAAGAAAAACAAAATCATAATAAAGAGTATTCTGTTCTATTTTGCCGTGAGCATTTTGCTACGCGTGATCGACTTCGGCGTACCTCTGTTCCCAGGCTTAGTTTTTATTTTTCCTTGTAAAATACTACATTGTATTATATTATGCTGTGATCAGGTCGTCACAAAGCGGCGAGGGCAAGAGTATATCGACGCCGGTTGCCGCGTCGTTCCTGCAGTACCGCGGCCCGCCAGGGGAGGTCGGCTCTGACAGTGACCTTGCGCTCTCCAGGTAAACACTAACACGTGTTCCCCCTTTTACCGCCAGTACCACAGATTTAGAGTAGGCTAGATACCACAAGCCGTCTGACCAAGCGTGCCCAGAAACTTAGGGCATTATTGCGACTTCCTATTGCATGTTAAATTAAAAAAATATCAACGCAAGTCCACTCCTGACGAAGTCTATTAGCTCACAGACGCGCTTAGCGATTGAAATGATTCTGTTTACTTTGAGCACATCACTAAATGGCTGGGGTGACGTCATCGTGGGTATAAAAGAGATGACACGCTCGGTTTTCATACTATCTCATGAACATGCGGTATCTAGCCTACTTTAAATCTGTGAATCGTAAGCCTGACCCCTGAGACCTAAACCAAGAAATGGAATTTGAGATAAAAAAATGTAAACAAAGAAATGTCATTGTCAAAGTGACAGTTCAGGGGTAGTCAACATTTCCCTAGTAATTCAAAATAGGTATTTTTTATTTTTGGAAGATCGCTAAAACAGCGTGGCGAAATTAAAAATATGATAGCCTAAGGTAATTCCTAATATAACTAAATAGGTAAGGTAAACGAAAATAAAATAAATATATTCTTATGAACAAGTTGCTCATGTTTATTTGAAATTAGGATTTATACAATATTATGATTTATTCACTTTGTGATTAGGACTCTGATGAGCTTGATGAAGAGTCCGAATCAGTTACACTAATTATGAACTGATCCGTCACCCTGTCTATAATGTGATCGAGATCACACATTTTGTCCTCTTGTTTTATTATGTGTTTAACGCAATCACTTCACCGCTGCGGCGTCACCTCTTTTAAACCTTCTGCGAAGCCGAGACGTTTCGCTAGTTGAAAACACTAAATGAAGTCCAAATGTTAAAGACCACTGCCTTATTGCCAGTATCATAAAAATAATTTGCACGATTTTATTTCAAACAGTTATAAGTATGTTATTCTTGGATCGTAGTTTACGTCACTTTAAAGTTGAAAACTGTGTGAAATATTATATTTTAACTGTTTAAGATATGCCAACAATTTCAACATAGGCGGGGTGCAAGATGGTGTACTTGCACCTCCCTGACTTCAAAATAAAAAAAAGGTGTAAAAACATTCAGAACTATAAAAATATTCGAAAACGCCTAATACATTAATAGAGAACTTAACCTATTCGAGGCGAGATCCTAAAATGTTCTGTGCATTAGTTGACAAAGTACCGAACTCCTATTCCCGAAAATCTAATGGACCCTAGGCGGGGTGCTAACATTATCGAGCCTGCTTTGCTCGCTCTTTTCCCATCTATGTTGGGGTCGGCTTCCAGTGTAATCGGATGCAGGTGAATACTAGTATTTTACATGGGGCGACTGCCTCACTGACAACTCAGTAACTGGGTAATACCATACCCCTTGGTAAGACTGGTTGTCAGACTTTCGGGCTTCTGACGACCCGTAACAACTGTCAAAGATCTACAAATAACAGCCGGGCCCAAGGGCTTAACGTGCTTTCCGAGGTACTGAGGGGTCTTGGTATGTAAAGATGGTCACCCATCCACGGACCGACCGTGGCCCCCGTAGCTTAACCTGATCGATCGACCCGTGCGGCTGTTTTTATTTAACCACAAGCCCCTTTTTGCATGCTACTCTCAAATCAAATCAAATAAAAATATTTTTATTTCACATAGCCTACATGGGCACTTATGAAACGTCAGAAGCTAGGTGCACGGTTCCAATTGGTCGTTTCCTATGGAGAAGAGCCGGCAAGAAACTCTACGGTTACTCTTAAAAAAACAAAACCGGCAAAAGCTTAAGCTTCTTTGTATAAATCGACACAATTAGTCCTCTTTCTGTATAAACGGACAAAATAAAACCTATCCCATTCGAGGCGGATGTAAAAATTTTCGAGCTCGCTACGCTCGCTCTTGCATTCTACACTCTTTTATTTGTTAAGCTTTCCTGCATAAGTCGACAAAGTTACTCCTTGTATGAATGGACAAACAATAACATATCCGAGGTGAACTGCAAAAATTATCGAGCTCGCTGCGTGGAGCTGAAGATGCATAATCAGCCTCAGATGTTCCCACTGCTGGGACACAGGCTTCCTCTCTTCGAGAGGGAGTGGGCTATAATCTACCACGCGGGCCCAGTGCTGGTTGGCAGTTGTCACATGTCTTCGCTGGAGATGCACCCTCTGAAAATAAACTTGCCGGCGCCTATATATACTTTGTTGACCAGGAGCGGCTGCGGCCGCAAACAAAAGCACAAAATTGACGAGCACGAAAGGGGCGAGAGAGGGGCCGGGCGAACCCATACGATATCTGTCACTTTCGCTCCGCCGCCACTGTTTTCCTGTGTGCCCGTAGCCTTAGTATCGGTCTACTGCGGCCTACGGGCGCTGACAAGAGGCAAATGATAAAAGTAGGCTTGTCTTAAACAAAAAGATTGTCAAATCTATACAACATGTCCCAGAATTAACGCACAACCTCTTAACAACATTGTACTCATCATTATGAACAACTTTTACTATGGGACCAAACCTGAAATCGCGAAAAAAAAAAAAATCTGTTGTTCCCTACATTTTGACGAGTTATGAGAACATGAATGTAGGGAACAGCTGTTTCTTTTTTAACAAGACTTTTTAACTAATAACAAAAACGTCTTATTTGTTTGCAGAACTTGGTTGGTTTTTTATTTTCGATTAGATACTCAACTCATTTTTGAGTAAATAGATAATTGCTTCATATTTTGCAATAAATTACAAGCGTTGTGTCATCGCGCTTCTCTTTCTTTTGTATGCAGTCTGACAGTGACCGCGGTTTAACTATTGTCAGCGTCTTAAATCCTTTACTCTTCTCTTCACAGTTAACCGATAATATAAACGGCACGGTTGGCGCAGTTAGTTAAGCAATCGACTGCTGCGCTGCATGTCGCGGGTTCGATTCCCGCACGGAACAAATATTTGTATGATCTAGAAGTAGTTGTTCCGGGACTGGCTGTTTGTGTATGTGAATTTAAATGTTTGTAAACGCACCCACAATACAGGAGAAATTCCTAGTGTGGGGCAAAGTTAAAAAAAAAAAAAAAATGCTTAATCATTACAGATCGTCGTCCAGCAGCTCGGCGTGGTCGCAGTCGTGCTCTTCGTGCACGCACTACGAAGACGAAGGCTCCCACCACTCCTGCTCTATGAGTTCTACTGACGGGTATAATAACTTTTTTAACTATTTAAATCATCCGGGAAAGCAAAAAATATGCACATAATCCCTAACTAGGTGAGCTCGCGGTCTGAATTTGTTATTGTCCGAGAATTAGACATACTTTATGTCCCGTTTTAAATTACTTCTTCCAGTTCCATTCGAGTGTGGTGTAGGCAACAGTTGCCAAAGCCGATTCAAAAACTGGCATGTTTATAAAGCGCCAAGGCATTGTGTTATACAGAATGTCCTGCCAGGCTACAAATTACACCTCAACATTTTTCTTTTCGAATAATATAAAATAAAAAAAAAATACAAAAAAAGACAACCGACTTCTAAAACAAAATAAGCACTAAAAAGCGAAAAATGACTTTTAATTTCGGAGCACATAACAATTCGGTTAAAAATAAACATTGACACCAAAAATTATTCCTAATTCCTACACCTAAATTTCATTTTATTATCGTAAAAGCGTAAAATGCTACTTGTGAGCTTTTCTTAAAAAAAACACATGGTTTGCTGGTAGCAGTTACAAGTTTATCAATGATACATGATAAAATAAAAATTTATATACTTCTTTTAATCCGTTTTATTTCGTAGCCTTACTTAACTATAACTTAATAATAATAAGTAAGTAACACTTGAAGTGTATGGCAAATAATCATCAAAAATGTCCTAAACATAATTATTATTTAAAAAAATCTAAGTGCTCGTAAATTGAAAACCTCGTGTGTTCGTTTGCGAGTTTTACAAACTCGTCATAGATGGCGTTACAGATTACTTAACTTGTTTTATGTGAAACTGCGTTACGAGGTTTTCTTTCCAAAAATGTAATAAAATAAAAATGACCAAAATTGCATTCCCGAGGTTTTCACTCTATGGCGACGATATTTTGCGTGACATGATGATGAAGGGGCCGGTTCTTCCAGGTCAAGCTTCAACTCGGCGGTGGAGTCGGCGCGCTCGGGCAGCAGCGGGCCCGACCAGCGCCGCCGTCGCTCGCGCCGCAGCGCCGCGCGCACGTCCGTGTCCGACACTGAGCCCGCCACGCCGGGCAAAGTGAGTTGTACGGGTTTTGTAGCGTGTTGACTTGTAAGGTGGCGTAGGGAAATAATAAGCGAAAGAAAAAAAAAAGACCGAACATACAGTAGTCGCATATGATGTAACATCTGAGATCTCACCTTGGTAGTAAGCAACTGAGCAGCAACAGAAATTACCCCCTCTACTTACAATCTATACAGGGTCAAATTTAATTAGCTAGCGAAACTCCGTGGACGTGTTGGGTATCAATATCCAAATACGATTAAACGAAAAAAAGAAATGTTTTTTTTGCTGGTGTCAATGACCACTGGCAGTGAATTTACTTGAAGTAGTTAAGTTTTTGTTTTATCGTGTTTAGTTTTATCGATACCCATCTCATCTGTGAAATTTACACAGAAAAAAAAACTGATTTTGAAACTCATATTACAAGTAACTAGTCGTTGACCCAAAAAAATGCGTAAATTTTTTGTTTTATCGTATTTAGATATCGATACCCAACACGTCTGCGGAGTTTCGCTAGCTAATTTAATTTGACCCTGTATAGTACCTACTATTTCCATGAGTATACTAATTCCATGCTATTAAAAAGTAACTTACTATTTCCATGAGTACACTAATTCCATGCTATTATAAAGTGCATACTAATTCCATGCTATTAAAAAGTAATTACTTATTTCATGGTCACTTCCTGTTTCACACTTCCGTCCCTGTTCACGAATCACTCCCGCAAAAAGTGAGAGAAAAGATGTGATACATCAATAACTTTTTTCAAAATGGATTCTTCTCATTTGATTTCATTCAAAGAGAAGTCTGCAAAATACTTCTTGAGTCAAGAAGACGTTTATAAAGACCAACAGTGTCCATTTGCCCGATGATTATAGCAGTTTCCTGGACTTGGAAACACTATTTAGCACGAAAGTTGTACAAAAACCTCAAAGAGCTTAATTATTTTATCCTGATAAATAAGTTTCAATTGTCCATAAAGATGGGCAAGGATTCTTTCTACGACACATTTGAAGAGGAAGTCATCTTTCGCAAAAGCTTTATCCGATAGTAAATAACACTTATGTTCTATGCAGGGCCGAGGAACAAGATCTTCAACGTCAAAAACCCCAGTCAAGTCAGCGCAGGCGTCGACTTTGCAACTGGAACCGTTGCAACTCGTCTGGGCCAAATGCAGGTCAGTAAAGTCAGTAGCTGTATACCACATTTATTATATATTACTTCTATGTAGCACATATTAGTTGTTAAGATATTTATAAGTTTAAGGCGCTGACAGAGGCAAATGATAATAGTACCGTCATAACCAAAAATTTGCCAAATCCATATAGTTTCTGGTAGCGGAAAAAATATATGTTATTCTTGAACATATTTCTCAGAACTCGGTTGTTACCAAAACACGTTTAGAAAACAATTTTCGATACAAATTAAACGGTAAACTAACCATTTACTTTAGAGTTTTTAATCCAAAATATCTGTATTAAAATATCAACGTACGGTTGGTCAGTTGGCCAGTCAAGCCCCGCTGATTTTATTATACATGCAATTTGACGCACATGTGCGTTTGCAGGAACGTCTTATTTTTATGAAGAACTTGGTTGTTTTATTTTCGATTACTCAACTCATTTTTTAGTAAATAAATAATTGAATAGCGTTGTGTCATCGCGCTTTTCTTTCTTTTGTACGCAGTCTGACAGTGACAGCGGTGTACCTGTTGTCAGCGTCTTAATGCTCGTTTTCACTCACATAACATTTTCCATCACACTTAAATATTTTTGGGACAAAATATAACATGGTGTAAAAATTATTGAAATTGATTCAGTTCCTTATTATGAACACACTATATTAAGGTTCCGCATATACTAAAAATAATGTTGTATATACAAATTATTTTCAAAGCTCTGTTATCGTGATCATATGACTACCGCAAAACCGGTACTCGATGTGTTCCCATGGCAGTAAATGGAGGAAGAATTCGTGCACCAATTAGTCAAAAGTACAAACATTGAAAATTTTTTAGCAGCTAGTCGAAAGTCTGATGCTATAGGCACCTCCAAGTTATTCAATTGCGGAGGGACACGGCAGACGTTGCGTGTAAAATATTGAAATATTCAGATTAACTGGAAGGCTCCAACATAGTTGACAGACCATAAAAAAAAACCCGGCCAAGTGCGTGTCGGACCACGCACAATGAAGGGTTCCGTAGTTGCGATGAATTTATCTTAAGAACAAACTTAAAATTGTAGTTTAAAAACATGTTCTCCCATACATTCTAACTGCAAATGTAAGTTATTAAGCACAATATTGAGAGATTTTAAAATAACATGGTAACATGTTATTTTAAAATTATAAAAACTATATATCTGAAATCCTTACAACAAGCCCTTTCATTTGATATGAGTATATGGCACACGGTACAGTTTGCAAGTTTTTTTTTTCTTTTGTCGTAATCGTCCCCCAAAAGTTGCCCCCATATTCAAAATTAATTAAATTTACGTTACACTTCCGTGTTGGGTCACAGAAATTCATGTGCGTACCAAACAAACTTAATCCGTCCAGTAGATTTGGGGCAAATTGGTTGTGACAGACAGACAGACACACGAGTGAGTCTTTAAGGGTTCCGTTTTTTTCCTTTTGAGGTACGGAACCCTAAAAATATAATAACACCTGTTTTCACTAACATTAGGCGACACCTAGATGTAATGCATAAATAAAAGCGCATTGTCAGATTTCAACAAGAGTTGTAAATCCAATAGTGTGAGTGAAAACGAGCATTAAGACGCTGACAACAGGTACACCGCTGTCACTGTCAGACTGCGTACAAAAGAAAGAAAAGCGCGATGACACAACGCTATTCAATTATTTATTTACTAAAAAATGAGTTGAGTAATCGAAAATAAAACAACCAAGTTCTTCATAAAAATAAGACGTTCCTGCAAACGCACATGTGCGTTTGCAGGAACGTCTTATTTTTGGGGCAACTTTTGGGGGACGATTACGACAAAAGAAAAAAAAAACTTGCAAACTGTACCGTGTGCCATATACTCATATCAAATGAAAGGGCTTGTTGTAAGGATTTCAGATATATATTTTTTATAATTTTAAAATAACATGTTACCATGTTATTTTAAAATCTCTCAATATTGTGCTTAATAACTTACATTTGCAGTTAGAATGTATGGGAGAACATGTTTTTAAACTACAATTTTAAGTTTGTTCTTAAGATAAATTCATCGCAACTACGGAACCCTTCATTGTGCGTGGTCCGACACGCACTTGGCCGGGTTTTTTTTTATGGTCTGTCAACTATGTTGGAGCCTTCCAGTTAATCTGAATATTTCAATATTTTACACGCAACGTCTGCCGTGTCCCTCCGCAATTGAATAACTTGGAGGTGCCTATAGCATCAGACTTTCGACTAGCTGCTAAAAAATTTTCAATGTTTGTACTTTTGACTAATTGGTGCACGAATTCTTCCTCCATTTACTGCCATGGGAACACATCGAGTACCGGTTTTGCGGTAGTCATATGATCACGATAACAGAGCTTTGAAAATAATTTGTATATACAACATTATTTTTAGTATATGCGGAACCTTAATATAGTGTGTTCATAATAAGGAACTGAATCAATTTCAATAATTTTTACACCATGTTATATTTTGTCCCAAAAATATTTAAGTGTGATGGAAAATGTTATCACCATTTAATTACTTACAATACAATCGCCGTAGGGTTAGGTACCTACTGCCGACCCTGGAGCCGCGCCTCCAGGGTCGTCTTGCGCTCATTGATAATGGGCGCCGTTAGCATGTTTTTGTACGAACACCCCGGTAACATAACAACCTTATAATTTTGTGATTTTTCATGATACAGTTTTGAAATTTTGTACATAGATTCTTTACATAAAAATACTAGACACGTGTTTCGGGTTTCGTATATTCTAAAACTAATATTGTATATTTGGGGAAAGCCTTTTCCCAACTACGTTGGGGTCGGTTTTCAGACTAACCGGATGCAGCTGAATACCAGTATTTCACATGGAGCGACTTCCACAACCCAATAACTGGGTAATACGATACCCCTTGGTAAGAATGTTTGTCAGACTTGGAGCTCCTGACGACCCCTAACGACTGTCAAAGATCCACGAATCACAGCCGGGACCAACGGCTTAACGTGCTTACCAATGCACGGAGGAGTCTCGGTATGTAAAGATGGTCACTCATCCACGGACCAACCTCAGCAAGCGTAGCTTAATCTGATACATCGACCAGTGCGGCTGTTTATTACTTAGCCACGTGCTCCTCAATCGCATTCATACTACGAACCAATTTTAACCCAAACGTTTTCAACAGAGGCTACCCCTGGTACCCAGCTCTAATCATCGACCCGAAGATACCGAAAGGCTTCATCTACAACGGCGTCCCCCTCCCGGTCCCCCCTCAAGACGTGCTCAACCTCAAGAAGAATCACTCGCACGAGCCCATTCTCTACCTCGTACTGTTCTTTGACGTCAAACGCACTTGGCAATGGCTGCCCCCCAATAAGCTTGAAGCTCTAGGACTCGACAAAAGTGTCGATCAAGCGAAACTAATCGAGTCTCGCAAACCAACGGACAGGAAGGCCGTCAAGAAAGCGTATGGTGATGCCATGCAGTTCCGTAAGCAAGTTCATGGGGACGACAAATGACAAAAGTTTAGGTACAGGTCGCGCCGGCCGCCGCGAAATAGAACCTTCAGCTTTGGTCATTTTTCTACTATGCACATACGCACCCCAGACACCACCGATTCCAGTGATTAAGTTCATAAGTTTTCTCGCTTTATTTTATGCTTTTATTGAAGTAACCCTCATTCCATTTTATTATTTGGGAAGTGTAAGGTCTGATAGAATTGGCGTGATTGACTGTGAAAAAAAAATCGGTTTTGGGACGATAAAATGTTAAGCTTAGGAACAGTAGAAACGGTAACTAACTCGAATTTCGGTAAGTTGTGTATAATATATTGGTAGGTCAACAGTGTAATTATAACCCTCGATAAATGAGGTGAGTTTGGATAAGAATAAGTAAAATTAAGGAAGAATGTTGTCACAATCCAATATTGTATACGATTATGGTATTTAATGGACATGTGAAGACAGACTGCGTTTGTCTTCAATGATTTATTTAAAATAAAATTTTAAATCATACGCGCGAATATATTGCGTAAACGTGCGTTCGATTCTGTCCCGCGTTCCTATTGGTGCAGCAACAAATGATGCGCCAATCAACTTATTAGCCAGTGAAATCGTCGAACGCAGGACGCAATGTGTGGAATTCACATCTTAATGTGCAGCTATAAAATCTTCTAATTGTGAAATATTATTATGAAATTAACCAATATTTGTATAACATAGAATTTGAAATGTATCCAATTTGCATCTAGAAGGTCGAGGTTAGTGAAGAATTGTATCCATATATTGAAGACGAAAAATGGCATAATCATGTATACTTTAAAGAATATTAATATTATACTAAATTGAATTTGGGATGTAGGATACGTTGTGTGGGATAGAACTTTGATGAAGTAATGTAAATAGTTTGCATGTGTGTGTTTATGAGTGTTTTCGGAGGGCTTATTATGAATTATAATAGGGAATATGCATTTAAATTTGTATTCACAAAATCAATAATAATAGACAGTTATTATATACCCGAGAAAAGTATTAAAAGTTAAATTGAACTACTGATTGTTCCTCAAAAAAAAAAAAAACATGCGGGGCAGTCTTTGGGGACTGCCGATAGAACAGTATACATATAGCTCATGGAACGCGAGTTCCATGAGTTTTGTTCACCCAACGTGCTCAACGCGCCTAAAGAAGTTTTCACTTCAAAAATATGAAACTAACAATTTTCTACAGTTTAAAGGCCTGCGCAGACGAGGGACTTTTGTCCGCGGACAATTTGGAATCTTATAGAAATCCTATAGGCAATTTGTCTACGTCCGCGTTAGATTTCCTTACGATTCCAAATTGTCCGCGGACAAAAGTCCCTCGTCTGCGCAGGCCTTAAACGTCCGTGTCTGTCGCGGTCATGATGTGACGTCACTCACGAAACTGCTTTGTTTACATCTGTTTTTTAGCCCCAAATCATATACATTAAATTATTGTTTATGCTTTATTCAAGCAGAAATTGTACTTACTTATTTACCTTAGTGAGATTTCAAAGCAAAGAATACATTTTATTCACATAGTATTTTTTTAAACGCAACATAAATTAATTAATTGTGAAATAAGTAATGCATTAAAAAATGTAAAAAAATTGGAATTTGTTTCTTGACTCCTACACAATGTATATTAACATAATGGCTAGGTTTTGAATTACGTGCATATTCCCTATTGCCTGGCAGAGGTCGCAAACTTATGTGCAGTACCTGGCCGTAAATATGTCGCATTATTGATAAAAAACGTCGGTTTTGTAGAGCGTTGTCTGTCACTCACATCTGTGACAGTCTCTAAAGTTCGATGTGTATTAACAATATTCGGGTATTGTGTGAAAGTTTGAGGTCCTAGCTTTAAGCCACAGGGGGGCTAAAATGTACGCTTTGGCAGAATCATAATATGATCTGCGTGCAATTCATATCCCGCAATTCATCTGTTTGACAGTTTTGTATGGAGTTTCGTAATGGTCCGCAAATTACGAATTGCTGTATTGAACTCTAATGTCAAATAGCAGCTGTCAAACAGATGAAATGCGGGATGTATGAATTGTACGCAGACCTTATTATGATTCTGCCAAAGCGTCCATTTTAGGCCCCCAGTTCTATTTTGTAATATTTTGCATAACTGATAATATTAAACTATTTTGACATGTCTGGCCAAGTTTTGGCACTATTTCTTTGTAAGAATTGTAAAATTTAAAAGTTGTTATTGTTTTATGCATTGCCTGTTTGTAGAAAAATACATAAAAGTGTATTTGAATTTGGTTGTATCATTTATCTTCTTAACATGGAATACCTGATAACCCAATCTCCGTAAAAAAAAAACGAGCGAGCCATACAGTAGTCGCATAAGATGTGTAACATCTGACATTCCACCTTCGTATTAATCAACTGAGCAGCAACAGAAATTAACCTCAAAATTTAAAAAAGCTAAACTGAATTATTTAGTCGAATAATTATTCATTACTAGTGGTTGCCCACTGATCGAAATTAGACCCCCTCTACTTACAATCTATAAAGTACTTACTAATTCCATGAGTACTCTACTAATTTCATGCTATTATAAAGTACTTACTTATTCCATGCTAAAGCTGTCTTTTACTTCCTGTTACACACACACTTCCGTCCTTTTTGCGAAATGACTCCCCACAGAAAGCTAGAGGATAGGATGGTTATACTTAAAAAATAGTTTTTTTTTAAAAAGCACACAAACATTCTTATAGCCGAATGGCACAGCAAAAGGTTTATGATTTGTAAGGAGTTCTAGACATTGAAAACCATGAGCCCTTATTCTACATAAACTTTATTTAAATTAAACCTGCTTGTTCATATTTTCCTATAATTCATTCATAGTGTTTGTCCCACTGGAATACAGGGCCAGGGGTTGGTCTGGCATTAGCTGCTGCCTTGGGAGCTCTGAAAATAAAATGTAATTTGAATGAACAATTTTATTACATTATCTTCTATCTAACTATTTAAATGTCCTCTATGGACTCCGAAAGGGGTGGACCGATTTTGATGAAACTTTGGTGACTTATTCTGCCGCGAAGGGTAGAGATGGGGTAGGATAGGGTAGGGGTAGGACACAACGCAAACAAGCGCCGGGCAGCTAGTTTACTATAAATACTATGGCCTATTTATAAAGCAATAGAATGAGGCTGGTGTTAACAATGTGTCAAACAAACATATAGATAAGCATCTACATATCGCACCATGCATCGGTCAAAAATTTGAAAAATGACTTTAAAAAGTCCCTTTTATCCGGAGGAACAAAGACCCGTAATAATAACAGCTTGAAGCCGTCAGACGGCAATAGTGCCTTTGTCATATTATTGCATTTTTGGACTATATTGGCGCGACAAAATCTTATTGGTCAACAGCGCCGCCGCACCCCGCACGATGCAGTTGTAAGCTGGAGTGACAACCGCACTAAGGTAAATGTGCCCTATTTCATTTGAGTTTTCTGGAAGAACAAAGTCACATTTAGGACAGTTATGTCTATTTAATGAACACATATTTGGAGAAACAAAGCCGTTCAAACTGTTGTGACTTGGTATGTCCAAAATGTTTACAATTTCGTAGTCTTAGAAACAAATTATGGCCTGTTTTAGTGACAGATTTAATTGAAATGTTTGATTGATTTACGTATGGTTATTGAATTATAAATTAAGAGTGTGGCGACGAATGAATTGTCCATACAAACGTAATACCAAAATCATTTAAAATTTGAGCATATTTCCACCATATTATGTTGATATTCGGATTTAGGCAGTAATTATCTAGGTTCCTACACCTTTTTTTTTCAAAAAAACTTACCTAAAATGAAGATATAGCTAATTGCATTTCGCACATTTTTACAGCGTAAATTACATGTTTTCATATATTTTTTTCTGTATTATAAACAACAATATTTGAAATATTCTTTATGCAGGAACATAGCTTATATTATCAAGTTACAAATTAGCGAAAAAATATTGGAAAAATATTAAGTTTTCATTCATCATTTTTGGTATTACGGAACACATGCAAATTTATCATAAATTTTCAATAGCTAGTAGTGCTATCGCCTCAAGCAAATGTCAATGTGTGCGTGGTCGTACTGCGCACGGCAGCTGTGTGAATCGCTCCGAGTTCCGACAGGCACTCACACTAGCGTAACGATTCGGGGTGTTTGTTGTCATTCTACAGCTGTCAGTGTTATACGATTACTTTACTGTACTGCACCGCGTACGTATTTGTTTGCGAAATTGTAGATATTGTAATAATTTCCTAACGCTATTGATTGACCTATGCTATGAACTTGGATTTTGATTTGCCTTGTGATTTGGTATCGAGTAACATACACTCTATTACGAACTTTGTTTTGTTTACGGACTTGACGGAATATTATTTACGATCTGGTTTAGTTAGTTGCCGACAAGAACTCCGAACGTTGGGATGTATCTTTCTTATTACCTACTTTATATTATTATAAGTTACCTATCTACCTTCATTGCTACTAATTATTTACATATTTTTAAACTGGGCTAAGAATATAAGTAAAGAATAGATATTTTTCTAGGGCTGTTTTATACTATAGGTACCTATACTCCATTTTAAATAAGATTAGACATTTAAATAAGCCTTTTTTATAGTCCGTTCAACCGATTTTGACTTTTATTGCGTTAGTGGCATGACAAATGGCAGCTGCAATAAACAGTTGGTATTGTAACTACGTTTTTGCTTTTAATGCCATCCTTATGCGTACGGAATAGAAGTCAAAATCGGTTGAACGGACTGTAAAAAAGTTTATTTAAATTTCTAATCTTATTTCAAATGGAGTATAGGTACCTATATTTTGTATAAATTAGTATTTACCTACCTATCTTTAGATAACATTAGACCTAACTAAATTTAAATGTGTTTATGAGGGTTTGTGTGTTGAGGAGCAGTAAAAAGTCTAAATTATACACACGGTCGAAACAAGCTGCTAACTGCGGGAATTCCCGAGAATGCGTGAGAATTCCCCGGAAGACGCCCAACCTGTTTTTTTTTTTGCTCTTATCTTGTTGTACGTTACACAATTGACATAAATTTCATTATGCTTTTCCGTTCCGTTCTGCAGCAATGTAAATTGAGCCTTAGCGTAAGTACTGGCCGAGCCTGTCTCTCCGTACGCGACGAAGCCACCACCGTCGCTCAAGCTTGTAGTAGTGTACCTATCATAGACATGGGTCGTATTTGCAACATCGAGTACCAGGGCTTCTAAGTACGTCCACCTTTAGCCAGCGATACTTCCATATATACGTAAAAAAACTTGCATACGAAATTGTTCCGTGCGGTCTTACCGATAATGATCATGATCGCATTTGCGAAAAAGTAATGCAACCATTGAAAATATATTTCGAGTAGTAGATACTCGGGAGGTAGTTTGTAAACATCATGTAGTACCATGGGCAACAAACGGAAATTAGCACATGCCCAATGGCATGTTATTACTAGTAGAAATGTGTATCATGTGGCCCATGAATTTAGCCTTTCCAACAAATTAGAACTATTCAGATTCACTATTTTCCTACCTTTATGAATGACTAAATCTAAATTTACATTTATGCTAGGTTTTTCTTCAAAATAATATTTACCCCTTGTCATCACTAGTTGCTAGGAGTTTCTTGGTAAGGTCGATAGGTGGCGCCACTTCACGACGTCCATCCCGGGTGTAGTAGTAGTTCTGAGCGTGCCTAAAAACAAAATAAGTACTTTTAGCAGATATCTAAATATTTGATTACCTAGTCTTGAACTCTTTATTCTGAAATAGCATGTTATGAATGTATGATAGCTCTACATTGCCTATAACAAAATAATGATTAAGAAATGCAAATGATCTTAAGTTCACCAATACTTAGTAAGTGGTTGAGGCACAATCGCTTTATAACGCCACTTTATTTACTGTGCATTGCAAAAGAAGTACTTATATAAAGTAGTAAACAAATAGTTATTTGGCCTTAGGTCACTTTGAAGTGTATGAAAGTGACATTAGACCAAATAACTAAATGAACATCTAGAATATGAGGTTATATTAATTTGATATTAACTTGTGAGAAACTCCATCAGGAATCTGCGGTTGGGGCTGAGTCCTGTTCGCCAGCAGCGGCTCAAAGCGCAGCGCGTTCGTGTGTTTCCTCTAATAAAACAAACAATACAGCTGTTTACAAAAACCTTTTCCGTTACATAATGGACCAAAACAAAACCATATAAACTCACTCCAAGTAGGAAATCTCTAACTCTTTGCATTATTGGCGATATATCGCGTAACGCTACATTTGCTTTACTCATTTTAAAATATTATTTTACAAGCAAATTGAGGAAATCAACACTTTTTCGCAATTGCGATTTTCACAGAACTAGGAATTATGAAATAAACATCTGATTTTGAAGTTTAAATTACGACGTGACGAAACGTCAGTTTGTCATTGACAACTTGCCTTTCGTTCGGGATCGTAGGTACGTTTATTGCTTGTGAAAGTTTTCAATTATCACCGCCGACCGCAATGATACCGCAGTTTGAAGATTGAATTCTAATTGAAATCCAGTTTGGAGCTCATGGAAAATAATATTGTAACCTAGCTGTAGGTAGACTACTCATGTCGTCTCAATTTGCTGTTAACCTATGAATCTGCTTACTGTACTATTTGGACAATAAATTATTTTCTATTTCTAATTGTATGCCTTGGGGAGATTTTCGCTATTCCATGATTTGTGATGAAATTATTATAAAGTAAATCCTTTTTTTTCTTTTGGCCTTTTCGATTTCTCTTGTTTTAAATAAAACTTATTTTGACATTTATTAGGTCGTCTAAATTACCGGTTATTTTTAGTACATTTTATCTCAATGTTATTTTTTAATCCTTTTGCAGACCTTTTGCGCAAATATGTCCAAATATATGATTGCTCGAAATGTATGCAATATGCTTGTAAGTTTTAAATCTTTATAATTATTCTATACTTACGGTAAGCAGTCTCCTCTATAAACCACCCAATCGAAATTTGGACGACAATCCTGCATACCCAGGACCCAGACTGACCCACCACTCGTCTATCTATAGCACCAAAATATTCATAGCTTCATATTATGTTTGAAAGATTAAAAATTTAAAATGAACTTACTACCACTGACTCAGGACATTAGGACATGCCTCTAAACTTCATCTCTGGTCACTGTCATCAACTCATAGTGGCTTTTTAAATTGCCATTTGCTGAGCATGAGCGTTTGAAATGTCCAATGACATTTTGATAAAGCTCAGATTCAGTCTTCACTCAAGGACAAATCATAGCATTTTATAGTCAACCATACCATACCTAGAAATAAGGGCCCTCATCAGCCGGGCATGAAACTGGTAAATTTTTATTTCCGAAGATACAAAATATTTTTGATACAATTGATATTAGCTTAGCTTCATCACATTAAGTTCAGCATTAATTTTGGAACAAAATATTAAATAATTAACAAAATATGTTCGAAAACCAGCGCTTTTTAATAACGGTAAAGGTTACATTGAAAATTAACCGGTTACTGAGCCCTGCTCATCAGTTCTACGGGTAATATTACCTGTCCATTGTCGCATCAGCTTGATTATTCATACCTACTCAGTGGGCACTGTTATCTTTATCAATTTATTATACTTGTTTCAGAGAAATAACTCCATCCCATCTACGACCATTATGAACATTAATATAATGCCAAACCCTTTAAACAGTTTAAATATGTTACCGTGTACTACTGAAAAGTATGTGATTTTGTTTTTTTTTTTACTTTAGATACTTTGTTGTAATAGAGATGACGCGCCGCTGAGTATTGATGACTTATCTATTAAGACGCAGATATAGGCCAATGACCTTGAGCGGTTAGCTTGCGTGTTCTGTACCTACTGAGCTCACGCAACGCGTCGTACGTTCAGTCAGTAATAGGACTCGCCTATCAAGGAGTGCTGTCTCCAATTTGACGCATTATTAATTTATTATACACAAAACAAAAGGTATTTTAATAAAACGCGTATATTTAAATTATCTTTAAATTGGTGAAGGTTTCAGAAAAATACGCTTGGTAGATTTTGCGCCATTCTCAGTTTTTTATCCGCGATAGACATAACTCTACAAATAAATTTCACTATGTAATATAAATATAATCTTAAATATTCACATATTAAGTTATTGAGAAAATGCTCTAATTTAACATATACTTTTTTCAAATCATTAACACTACTCGTTTAGACGTGATCTTCAGTATAAAATCATTAAAAGTCGGTTATCGTCGCCTTAATCTATATCTGTTTTTCTAAGGAATGTCCGCAGTTCTTCGGATAGCGTAATGCTTCGCAACCTGCGTATGGCAGTGACCCCCAGCTACGGACAAGGATCAAATATTTATGAAGCTGTGAAGACAAGTACTTGTTCATCCTCGCTCGCAGGCGATCCCAAACGCTTTCGGAATTGCCAGGACATACGGTTAGTTATGAACTGTATACCTATCTAAATAGACTCCATTTTAAATAAGATTAGACATTTAAATAAACCTTTTTTACAGTCCCATTTAACCGAGATGGACTTCTAAGTATTGCGTTGGTGGCATGACAAATAGCAGCTGTATACAAAATTAGCATTTGTTTATACTAAACCCGAAAAGGAGTCATTGTCTCATCATTTTGAACAATTTTTTCTATTGGACCAACCTTGAAATCGCAAATAAAAATCAGTTGTTCCCTTTAATTGTGTTCACTTAAATCGACAGAATGTATGGAACAGCTGATTTTTATTTCGCCATTTCAAGGTTGGTCCCATAGAAAAAATTGTTCAACATGATGAGTACAATGCCCCCTTTTCGGGTTTAGTATAAACAAAAACTAATGTTGTATCTATATACAGTTGGTATTGTAACCACGTTTTTGCTTTTAATGCCATTCTTATGCCGACGGAATAGAAGTCAAAATCGGACTATAAAAAAGTTTATTTAAATTTGTAATCTTATTTCAAATGAAGTATAATAACAGTTAAATCAAATTAAATCAGTTAGTCAGTCAGTTAAATAACTATGTAATTTCGGTGTTTAGAATAGGAATACTTCTAGGTAATCGTACACCACCGTCAACCAGCACCATAATACACGTAACACACTTTCAATTGTAATCTCAATGATTTTGAAGGCTTGATTTTGATAATCCATTGCTTGTTATGTTCGAAAAATTTGTTTGCTCAACAACGTAAATAACGCAATGAATGTTGTTGAACTGACAAAATGAAAGCCATTGTTACTGTAAGGCCCGGCGCCCATTGGCGGCACGGCATGGCAAGGTATTTTTAGGCGACGAATGAAAATATAACTTATTGTATGGAAATAAAGTTGAAATTTAAATGTTGGGCATGCCTAAGCATATCGCGGTATTGTTTTTGTACAGACGCCAGCACATCAAGCTACCACAATCTGTCAAATTTCTTTAATAGACTTTCAACTTTATCCCTACAGCGTAAGGTTCAAGGTTGATTGGGAAAATTTGACAGTTTCGGGTGGCTTGACCTGCTGGCGTCTGTACTTACAACCGTTAACATTCAGTCACGTCAGTTTACAGAAACTAGATAGCAATTGCATTGGTATAACACTGTATTGTATCTGTGTTACTAGCTAGTTTATAAATACTTTACATTGTTATCTGTGGAGAACGTAGTGGGTACCATAATTGTTTAAAATGTAATATTTAAGATTGATTGATGATTTTTTATTGTGCTACTGTTGGTTTTTCCACACTATTAATTTACCGGGCGCCGGGCCGGGCCTTAGTGTGATATACAACTACCCCGCGATCATCATCGATTAATAACAGGGTGAGATCACCGGTTAACGGTCGTAGGTGAGATATTGACGAAACGCGAGACTATCAAATAGATTACAAGACATTAAAATTAGGGATAGACCGAACGTGATTTGTACCGAATACGAACTTCAGCCGAAAATTCGGTGAAAGTAAAAAGCTCGGCCGAGCTTCAGTTATTTTTACCGTGCTTTCTCGACAGTCCTAAGGACTCCTGGAAGCTCTCTCTGGACTTTTCTCCGAGACAGGAAATGTATACGAACAAAAACGTAATAGACGCCTGCCAAATAACGCAGAATCCTTGCGGTTTTTTGCAACATAACCTGCCCTTGGTAAATTTTAAATGCCAGTAGGTACTTAGATATAATAAGATTTCATTTAACACTTTTATAAAAAATCAAAATAAGATTTCATTTAACACTTTAAAAAAAAAAAATTTGGGTTTAATTATCTCAATGTTTAGATGTCAAAATTCTGATAATGTTAATAAGTAGCCACATTAATTGATAGATAAGTACAACTTATAAACAATAAATAAATGCTTACGATTTTATTTTACTGGTTTAGTTTTATTATTTAATATTTTCTTGTATCGAATGCTCGTTTTTTTATATTTTTTTTAACATTTATTCTATCGTAAATAAAAATATTTAATCGTACCTAATACTACACACAGAAAATAATTGGCAATAAATCATTTTTTATGAGTAAATACCAAAATAACTGTAAAAAAATATACATACATACATACATACATACCTACTTATCAATCTAGTGCTTGGCTGAAAAAAATAGTAGGTACTTGTGATTTAAATTTAATAAAATAATCACGAATACCCTCTAGAAATGCCACGTTGCCAGCTCGCGCGGGATGTACGCTCTTAAACCGAATGTGAAACGAATGTCGGCCTATCCCTATTTAATTAAAATATAAGATAAGAGTGTGTAACATAGTAGTATTCGTGTTTCGTGTAAGATGCATGACATGATCTTAACGACTTATCGTTTTAGCTACGGCACGGTACGCCACAAGATTCATGATTGTAAAAAATTGTCTATTTACAGAGAGGAAGTACTTGAAAAATGGAATAAGACACCTAAACCGGATACTCAAAGGGAGTGGATTAAAAGTATTATGTACGACACCTTTGTCTTATAGTATATTCGACCATTATTTTTATGAAGAAATATTTTATGCTCGTATGAAACAATAATGGAAGAAATATGTAAACAGTTAAATCCTGATGCGTCTCAGTCTTGGTCCCTCGTTCATATTTTTTATTGTAAAAAATTGCGGTGATTTATCTAGTACCTACATTACACGGTGATAATAACAAAATTTAAAAGAAAATTAATATTTGCACGGAATAAAAGTGATTTTTAAATACAAATATTTTGTGTATCATTAATACAGGATTATCAGATTTAAATTATTCCCGTAATTGAATTCCGATAATCCTGTACAAAATGCCTTACGCTGTACGTACGACCGCGAACGTTCCCGGTCGACCACTTTTCGCCCTTATGCCCATAGTAATAAGGTTGAAAAGTGGTCGACCGGGAACTTTCGCGGTGGTACCTATACCAGGGGGGCTAAAATGGACGGTTTGGCAGAATCATAATATGATCTGCGTACAATTCATACATCCCGCAATTCATCTGTTTGACAGCTGCTATTTGACATTAGACTTCACTATAGCAATTCTTATTTTGTGGACCATTTTACAAAACTCCCTTTATATCTGTCAAACAGATGAATTGCGGGATACGAATTGTACGCAGATCATATTATGATTCTGCCAAAGCGTCCATTTTAGGCCCCCTGATAATTACGTCATTATCGTACAAAATCCTGAACCTTTTCGATCCTTATGAACAGGAAGTTCGATTTATTTTATTTTCGGAAAGAAATCTTTATTTAAAGATCGAATACACTTGGAATCAAATAAAACATGTTTTTTATATACAGATATATATTAATATTGAACATAATCATCAATTCTTCGCTTATAGCAATTCTTATTTTGTGGACCATTTTACAAAACTGCCTATAAATCTGTCAAACAGATGAATTGCGGGATACGAATTGTACGCAGATCATATTATGATTCTGCCAAAGCGTCCATTTTAGGCCCCCTGATAATTACGTCATTATCGTACAAAATCCTGAACCTTTTCGATCCTTATGAACAGGAAGTTCGATTTATTTTATTTTCGGAAAGAAATCTTTATTTAAAGATCGAATACACTTGGAATCAAATAAAACATGTTTTTTATATACAGATATATATTAATATTGAACATAATCATCAATTCTTCGCTTATAGCAATTCTTATTTTGTGGACCATTTTACAAAACTCCCTTTATATCTGACAAACAGATGAATTGCGGGATACGAATTGTACGCAGATCATATTATGATTCTGCCAAAGCGTCCATTTTAGGCCCCCTGATAATTACGTCATTATCGTACAAAATCCTGAACCTTTTCGATCCTTATGAACAGGAAGTTCGATTTATTTTATTTTCGGAAAGAAATCTTTATTTAAAGATCGAATACACTTGGAATCAAATAAAACATGTTTTTTATATACAGATATATACTAATATTGAACATAATCATCAATTCTTCGCTTACACACTAATTATGTACATAAATATACTTCTAAATAATAAGTAAATCTTATATATACAATAGGTACTATCATAATTTAAACTAATATTCGATAGTGATGTTTTTCGTCTTGAGATACTCGTTGAGCGCGTCTTGACCTGGAACCAAACGACATCAGTTAGGTATGATGAGGTTATCAATGTCATGTCTGATAGTTGAATCATTGATGCCAAAAAATTCAGTGATTTGCTATCGCCAAAAAGTAGTCGGAAGATGACGGTAGGTATATTGTTTAAATTTTTAGGCATAGATACTAGTGTGTAAATAGTTTTAAAGCAGTCAAGATTGTATCGAGTAAAATCTTGGCTGAATTTTCCTTTACGCGTTCAAAATTACGATATTAGCCTACAGCTTAGGGGCGTAAATTACGCCTTATTTCCTTTTCTATGGCTATTCATTCATATGGCTTTCAGAAACCGCTTTTATGAGATGGTTACAGTAATGAACAATAAGCCCATTATTTATATGACTTAGTTTAGTTTTTAGGGTTCCGTACCTCCAAAAGGGAAAAAAAGGAACCCATATAGGATCACTTGTGTGTCCGTCTGTCACAGCTGATTTTCTCCGAATCTACTGAACCGATTAAGTTGAAATTTGGTACACATATGAACTTCTGTGACCCAAACACGGACGTGTTATGTAAATAAATTAATTTTGAATATGGAGGTCACTTTTGGGGGGCAAAAAGAAAATTAAAAAAAAAAAAGTTTTGCTGACTGTACCGTGTGACATATGAAATGGCTTGTTTTAAAGATGTTAATGTATTCTTTTATAATTTTAAAATACATACTTTTGAAATTATTTAAGAAAATAAATGAAAAATGATCATTGCCCCCCCTTATCTCCGAAACTACTGAGCCTAAAATTTTGATAAAAATACAGAAAATAGTTCTTTACTTATAGATTACAGGAAAATCTATAAGAAATCTGTGATCTTAAAATAACATGGTAAATAACTCAATATTGTGCGTACAAACTTACATTTGCAGTTGGAATGTATTAGGGATCATGTTTTTCAACTACAATTATAAGTTTGTTCTTGGGATTTATTCATCTCAACTACGGAACCCTCCCTTCGACACGCACTTGACCGGTTTGTTTTTGGTAAAATTCATACCTAAATCCTTTCCAAATCCGGACTGTTTGAACCCTCCGAAGGGCGCGGCGACGTCGGTCTTGTTGTATGTGTTGACAAACACGGTGCCGGCGTCGATGCGCTCAGCGAACTGCAGCGCGCGGGACACGTCGCGTGTGAACACGCCGCTTGCGAGGCCGTACTCTGTGTTGTTGGCGCGGCGGATTACGTCGTCCATGTTTCTGTGAGAAAAAGAAATTGTTAAACTTTGTTTTCAAAGCCTATAGGATTCCCCTTGTACCGTTAACATTTATGTCCAGACATAAATATTAAAACAATTAAGATATTTGAAATGTTGTAATGAGCTAACAGGTTTCGTGTGGAGCCGAAGTTCCATGTGATAATAGCACCATCCTATTCTTCCCGTAGGTGTCGTAAAAGGCGACTAAGGGACTTACTAGAGAGTGGGCAGCAGCGTTCTCTATGCATTTTAACACCATACTGCGATCGCCAACCCGCCCGCCAAACGTGGCGATTATGGCAAGCCCCTCCTTTAGGGAAGGCCTATGTCCAGCAGTGGACGTCTTTTCGGCTGAAATGATGATGATGTTGATGAATGAGCTAACAGGTTTCGTGTGGAGCCGAAGTTCCATGTGATAATAGCTCCATCCCATTTCTTCCCGTGGGTGTCGTAAAAGGCGACTAAGGGACTTACTAGAGAGTGGGCAGCAGCGTTCTCTATGCATTTTAACACCATACTGCGATAGCCAACCCGCCTGCCAAGTGTGGCGATTATGGCAACCCTGGGACCAAATGTTGGGGGAAGCCTATGTCCAGCGGTGGACGTCTTTCGGCTGAAGTGTGATGAGCTAACATACTGGGAGGCTGCTAAGAAGATATAAATTATGAAGTGTTTGTTTCGCCATTTTAAACCGAATATTTCTGCTCAGGGGTCAAGCGTGCGTAAAGAAGTTTTACTTCAATATTAATACTAATTATACTTCCGTAACCCTCTCGTCATGCATTCACCAGCTTACTCCCCAAGTCCAAAGTTTTATTTCAAAAACGTAACTATAAGATAGATACATGATGCTCACATACGGGGTCGCTTTACGCGTCGCGAGACTAAGCGGACGTGTGTTTCGTATTGATTACAATGCAATAAACAATTACGACAAATAAATATAATTATTTGCGCCGTCAGCAAAAAGTAAAGTGTGTCGCGTGTGACTTGTAGATTTTTATAGACTTTCATGTGCAAGATGAACTAAATAATTTTTATAAACAATAATTAAAGTGTCTCTGGTAGAATGTTTAACCCAGGATCGAGCCCGTTTGGTCGTAGCCAATTACTACACCGAAGTCCTCCTCCGACGCCTACTGAACCATTACCCCCGAGCGACCCAAATCCACCAGCACCCGCGGAGAATGAATTGCCCGTTGAAGTCATCAGTACGCCGGAGATCCAGAAATGGTTAGGATCTATAGATGCCATTCTGAACGAAGTTTGTACCATTGTCGGTGATGGAAAAATGAACTCGGACCAGAAGCTTCGTGTCTCCACTCTTTGCCGGAAGGTTTCCAGTGGGACTTCTCAGATGGCCGTGCTATACCAATCGTTGAAGTCGAAAACAATCCAGGCCCATACCACAATCCAGCACTTGCAGGTTCACCAGAACGTTGTCAACTCTCTCCAGCAGTTCAAAGAGGTCGTAGAGAATAAGTTGAATCCCTCGGAAAGTACTTCTTTTGCTAGCATGGTGAAGAAAGGTTCCGATAACTTTGTCCGTCCTGCAAATTTGAGATCAGTCGCCATCTATCCCAACGATAAGACCCAAACAAGTGACGACACCAAGACACTTGTCCAAAAGTTAATCTCCCCTGAACAACTTAAGCTTCATGTCCGTGGCCTGAGAAAAGTGAAGAATGGGGGTGTTATGATTAGCACCGAAAATAACGGCGATAATGAGAAACTAAAGAAATCGGAAAAATTAGTATCATCGGGCCTTACAATAGAAGAACCTTCTAAACGCCGCCCAAGGGTCGCTGTCATTGGTGTCCCCGTTGCCCTTACCGAGAAGGAGGTATTTGATTGTATTTACGAGCAAAACCTCTCAGACAAGTTGCCGAATTTAACTCGGGAGTCCTTCCTTCAGAGTATTAAATTAAGCCATAAATCGGGTAAGAAAGACCTTCCTACCTGTAACTACATCTTAGAACTACCCGCTAGCTTAAGAAAAATTCTGATAAACCAAAGTCGGATTTTTATTAATTGGACATCATGCCCTGTGAGAGATTTCACGATAGTCACCAGGTGCTTCAATTGCCAGCAGTTTGGACACGCAGCTAAGTTTTGCCGAGAAACTAGTGCTACTTGCAACCACTGTGGAGAGAATGGACACTCCTTCAAGGAATGCGGCAGCAAATCTTCTCCCGCTCAATGTGCGACGTGCAAACGCTATAAGAGGAAATGTGACCATCCAACTGGCGATGTAAGTTGCCCGGCCCGCAAATACGCAGAGATCAACTACATTAACTCAATAGATTATGAAGGCGCCTAAGAGCGCCACAGAATATTTTTATTAATAAGCACATAAACAGGTAGCTTATCCTCTATTTATACCACTTATTTTGTAAAAATAATGGCAAATCAACTAAATTGTGATCTAGATAGTTTTTCTGTGTCTGAATCTAAAATCTGTAATGTTGAGGACTGTAAACACCTTCTTCCTTCTGGTGAGAAAACGTTAACCTTACTCACACAGAATATTCGCAGCATAAATCGAAACATGAACGGTTTTGAAGTGTTATTACAGAATCTTGACATAAGCTGTGATATTATCGTCCTAACTGAATGTTGGCTGTCAAAACTGACAGTAAACTTACCATCTCTTGACGGTTATTACTCATACAAAACAGATAGAAACATAAACCAAAACGATGGATTAGTAGTTTATATCAAAAATAATTTACGAACAATCAAAGAAGAACCGGTATCCCTAGATAGTAATTGCTTGATAATTAAAATTATTCCCGATACAGTAGTCATGGCTATTTATAGGCCTCCTTCGCAAAATATGGACAGATTTTTAGACTCGCTTGACACTAACTTAAAAAACATAACATCTTTTAAAAACGTAGTACTTTTGGGCGATATTAACATTGCTTCCGGAAAAACCGCGGATACCCTTGTACATAATTATCTGAATATTTGCTCATTTCATGGACTTTTACCAGCTCACTATCACCCCACGCATCAGAGCGGCTCATGCTTAGACCATACCATTCTAAAATCAAAAAATCCATCCAAAACATTCGTTACTAATTCTTCGCTTACCGATCATCAAGCTGTTTTACTAACATTACAAATAAGTTCACCTAGAAAGAATTGCATGCGTAGCTACACTAAAGTCAATATGACAAATCTTGAAAATGACATAAGCGGTATTAATTTTGACCCTGTTTATAATTCAAACGATGCAAATATTTCATTACAGTATTTCATAAATTCGTTACAATTTGCAATAAGGAAAAACTCATTCACTAGGACAACGCCTAGAAGGTATAGTTGTATTAAACCCTGGATCACACCCGGGCTAGTTCGTTGTATAAGACATAGAGACAAACTTCACCTAAAATTGAAACTTGCACCTGATAACGAAATACTTTCTGTTTCATATAAAAGGTATCGAAACTTCTGTAATAATCTTTTGAAAAAACTTAAAAATCAGTATGATAAACATGAATTACAGAAGGCGGGGAAAAATAGTAAACTTGTCTGGAAATTTATAAAAACTAATACATTTAGATCGAAAAATCCCGAACCTCCGCTAGATTTACTATCAACAGAGATAAACTCAACCGAAGCAATTAATAAAGTAAACAACTTTTTTTCTAATGTTGGTAAAAACTTGGCTGAAAAATCTTTAAAATCTAGTAATTCTTCCCCTCAAAACCCGACTACGACATCCTCTAAAATAAATTCTTTTGTTTTATTAGACACCGACGTTAACGAAGTAGTAAGAATAATAAACGGGTTAAAAGTTGCTTGTGCCACTGGGTGGGATGACATACCTAATAATATACTTATAAGATTTAAATACCTACTTGCCCCGCCGCTAACCCACATTTTTCAGCTATGTTTATCTAATGGTATTTTCCCTAAATTGCTTAAGAAAGCTGTGGTCACACCTATATTCAAGTCTGGAGACAAAAACTGTGTGAATAACAGACCTATTTCAGTGTTAACAGGCCTCTCAAAAATTTTAGAAAAAATAATTAACAATAGACTGATAAAATATTTGGAAGATAGCGGACTACTTTCAGATAGTCAATTTGGTTTTAGGCCCAAAAGATCAACTAGTCAAGCAGTACACAAATTAACTAATTATATTTCTACCAATCTGGATAATGGTATGCATACAATTGGGATTTTTCTAGACCTTGCCAAGGCCTTCGACACTATTTCTTGTACTTTACTTTTGCACAAGCTTGAAACACTTGGGATAAGAGGAGCACAACTTCTACTGTTTTCTGATTATCTCAGCGATCGGCATCAATGTGTCAAAATAGGTCAGTATACAAGTTCTGAACTTAAAAATAATTGTTTTGGAATACCACAAGGTAGCATTTTGGGCCCTACGTTATTTTTAATCTATATAAATGAACTGTGCAGTCTGCCACTCCAAAATGGTATCATAATGTCTTATGCGGATGACACCGCTCTATTGTTCTCAGCTAAATCTAGAGTTGAAGTCTATGAACATGCTCAGAATGGCTTTAACATTGTGTCTGATTGGCTCCACAATAATATCCTAACATTAAATACAGATAAAACCAAACACATTTTATTTACAATGAGAAATACTAACATACCGCTTACTAATCTAAACATTTACGCACATAATTGTTGCACGAGCGCTGACACTGCTTGTTTTTGCCCCAGTTTAGCTAACGCTGACCATCTGAAATATCTAGGTGTCACTATTGACTCCAACCTAAGTTTCCGCAAACATATCGATTTACTGTGTACTAGAGTGCGCAAATTAATATATGTTTTTAAGAATTTACGGAACATAGCCGACTATAAATTAATTAAAGAGGTTTATTTAGCTTTGTGTCAATCAATTCTTACCTATTGCATAACTTCTTGGGGTGGTGCTGCAAAAACAATTTTACTACCCCTAGAGCGCGCTCAAAGAGCAGCTCTAAAGGTTGCTACCTTTCGCCCTTTTAGATTTCCTACGCACCAGCTTTACATAGCATGTAATGTGCTAACAGTACGGCAATTATTCATTCGAAGCATAGTACTACACCAGCACACTGCACTTCCGTTTGACCCAGTACCTTCCGACAAGAGAAGGAAGGGCTTGGTTTGCATAAAGCCTCAAATTAAACATGCGTTTGCTAATCGATTTTATGTATTTTTAGAACCTTTTCTGTATAATAGGCTTAACAAGGTACTAAACCTCTATAGTGTAAGCTATAAAAAATGTAGTACAATGTTATCAGAATATTTAGCGTTACTCAATTACACAGACACAGAAAAACTTCTAGAAATTTTGTCATAATGATAATTTATCCCCTCGTAAGTATCTACTAGTAGTAATTATGTATATTATAATTATATTTTAAATAGGCTAGATTTAGGTATTAATGTATCAATATGCTTTTTCTCATAGTTGTTATTAGATTATTTTTAAATCACTTTTACAAAAAAAAAAAAAAATGACCAATGTAATTGAAACGTAAAGTGATGGCCTGAAACACAGGTTTGAATAAACCTAGATCGGGCGGGTCGCTAGCTAACATTCTAATTCCAAACGATCATTACTTGCACCTGTATTTAAAAATATATTAGCTTTAGTTTATTATTAGGCACTATTATTGCATAGAATATTTATACTACTATTGGCTTTAAGTACACCTTTTGTAAACGTTTTTACTAAATAAAATTATTATTTATTTATTTATTATTTACATATTTACAAACATCATAAAAGCAAGTTTTCCGAAAAAAAATAATAGGAAATACAATTGAAAACTGGAAACTATCTTCGACAAAAAAAAACTAGATGTTAGAAGGGTGTTGAATATAAAATATGGCGTAGTTTCATTGGACATGACAAATGAGACACTTACTTGCTACTAAACTTGCTGATAATCATGATGGGTCCGAACGACTCCTCCTTAGCGATCCACATGTCATCAGCCACGTCAGTGAACACCGTCGGTTCGAAGAAATATCCCGCGCGGTCCACACGCTTGCCGCCTTGGACAAGAGTCGCGCCTTCTTTTACTCCGCGTTGAACGAACTGTAGGGGAAAATATATTATTAAATAGTGTATAATATCACGCTTGTTTTCCTCGAAGAGTAGGCAGAGGTGCATAGTACACTCACGCTAAAATATATTTAGTCTGGCATCAATTACTGAACTGGGCAAAAATCCAGATACAGCTAGTTGCTAGTGAAACATTCCTAATGGAAATACTAAATAACACTTTGCCTGGCTGGTGGGTAAACTTTTTTCATCAGCTGCCAGAAAAGCATAGCGAATTCAGGGGTCCAGAATATATTTTTTTTCAATTTATCGAATCTTCGAAGGCTAAAATGCTACCAAACACCGTGAAAATAATCGTGGATGCGCTCTACAATTATTTTTCAGCACAATTTTTTTATCTTACACTAGGTTCTGCCCGCGTAAAATTTCGTAACATAAAATATAGTAGTTCCGATGATTACCCCGTACAACCTCACAAACTTTACCTCTTATAATATATTAGTCTTACAGTAATTCGAATGTGGTTATGTTTAGTTAATAAATTCCACAATGGTCCTAACCTACACGAACGCCAGAACATAATTCTGTGCCTGAGAAGCATAACCCTGTAACTCCGTTTTTTTACGATTTTGAATTTTATATACTATTTTAATGTATGTGTTGTTCTCTACAAACCCATAAAATACTTTAACTAATAAAATCAACTTTACATTAGTTTCTAAATTGTATTATAATGCTTTTCTGGGAAACATTCTAAAGCAGAATATTTTAAGTGATTATACATTAAAATACTAATAATTTTATTTTTACTTTATGTACAGTCTGTAATGTAATGCACATCAAATTATAAAATTAAAATAATAAAACAAATATTTAAGGGGGGCGGTACAACAAATGTGAATTTTTTGCCATTTTTATAGATAAAGGTACGGAACCCTTCGTGCGCGAGTCCGACTCGCACTTGGCCGGTATTATTTTATTTTACGTGTTTAGATATCGATACCCATTACGTTTGCGGAGTTTCGCTAGTTAATTTAATTTGACCCAGTATCAGGGTTCCTTGTTTTACTACGGGACCCTAAAAAGTGCCATCAACTCATTTCAAGACTTGCTCTTAGCTTTTTGTCTTACGTATTAAGTTTAAATAAATATCCATACCTCAATAAGTTTATCCATATGCGCTTTATGGTTCTGTGGTCCATGCGACGTGCCTCTATGCAGCGGGTCGCCGATGCTAATCTTCTTCGTCTCGGTGATGACGCGTCGGACGAACTCGTCGTGAATGGTCTCTTCGACGAATAGCCGACCAGCTGCTATGCAGTTCTCGCCTTTGTTGAAGAATACGGATGCCATGCCCTATTTAAAAAAAGTAAGAAATTTTTTATTTACAAAAAAAACTAGCTGCGCCTATATGCCTATATATGTTATGAGGCGGTAGCATGCGTAGTTCATACAAACATAATACCAAAATAATTTGTAAATCAAACATATTATTCTGAAGGTAGTGTGTATTTATTTCGATTGGATTACAGAATTTCTATGTTCCCAAATATATATTTTGAAAGGACAATAATATAAAGACGAGATATGAGGAATTAAAAATTTCCATAGAAAACTTATTTTTCTCATTACTCTCGTTTAAATCAGTGTACATTCAAAATATATATTTGGGAACGTAGATACGAGTATTCTGTATTTCAATCGGAATAAAGACACACTACCTCAAGAATATGTTTGATTTACGAATTATTTTGGTATTACGTTTGTATGAACTACGCATCTATCGCTGGCCTCTTAATTCAGGGTGTCAGCTACCTCCATACAAAATTTGACCAAAAGTGGTCGAGCCATTGAGCGAAAAGAAATAACAAACACACACACTCACAAACTTTCGCCTTTGTAATATTAGTGTGATAGTTAGGATGTTAAATAATTGTGAAAATACTAGTTTTAAGAACTTAACTCTTCATACAAATGTCAAGGTAAAGTAACTTTGAATGAAAATAATTTGGGACAAATAACTGCCGATTTTCCAAAGATTGACCAGAGTTTCAAGAAATAGGAGTGAGACTACCTGTAGTAGAGTTTAGCTATTCGTCAATTGAAAATCAAATATACGGAAAATGCAATCCTAGCAGTATTGTTTTAAAGGTTATTTCAACTTACATTTCTGACAGCTTTGTCGAGATCACAGTCTTCGAATATAACTAGCGGGGACTTGCCGCCCAGCTCCAGAGACACCTTCTTCATGTTTGAAGCTGCGCACGACTTCATTATGGTTTGACCTGAAAGTTAAAACAACATTTTATTAAACATACATTACTAAAACATTTACATTATTGCAACTACATTTAATAAAATTTATTTCAATTAAACCAATTACAGGCACTTTTAAAATGTCAAAGAGTTGGTCAGTTAGTCAGAAAGTTGAAGCTAGTTGCCCATTCAAAAACGTAGATCTCTATGGAGAAGAACAGGCAAGAAACTCCAAGTACACTCCCGAAAACTCTCAAAATATCTGAGGGGCAAATCTACTAATTTTAAGAACGTTCACAGTCTGATCTCAGTCTCAATCCGTCAAAAATACCTCTTATTTCCCTACATTTTGACAATTTTTTGACGTTTGTTTGTCGCCAAGATGAGATTGCGACTAGATTTTGAACGTTTTAAATTACGAGAATTGGCCTTCAGTACATTATTATTGTTGCTTCTACAGGTTCAAATTAAATTAGCTAACAAGTTTAATAATTAGCAACACAAGACATTAAATTAAATTATTACCCATATGTTACCTAGCACACACCACTATACAAAAAAAAAAAATTAAAAATATATAATATATGTCGAAAACTATACTCAAGCAGAAATAACATTAACAAAACGTATTTAAATAAAAGCCTCCAGGCATAGCAACAAAATACGTGTAATTACTCGTACAAGCTTCGCCGCCACTACATGGCAGAGAGAGCGTGTTGCCTATAGTATTTTCACTGACTTTGCTTTTTTGCAGTGCTCTGTTGAATACATACCGATCTCAGTGCTGCCAGTGAAGCCAAGTTTCCTGACCAGCGGGTGGTCAGCAAGCGCCTGCCCAGCGAGCGCTCCGCTGCCCGGGAGGATGTTGATGACGCCGGCCGGGATGCCCGCGCGGACTGACAGCTCCGCGAACTTTAGAGCCGTGAGGGGACACACCTGAGGGGAAAGGGAGGGTATTTTGAGTACAGATTGACTTTTGGAAGGTTGTATACAAGCTTTAAGACGCTGACAACAGGTAAACCGTTGTCACTGTCAGACTGCATACAAAAGAAAGAGAAGCGCGATGACACAACGCTTGTAATTTATTGCAAATTATGAAGCAATTATTTATTTACTCAAAAATGAGTTGAGTTCTGCATACAAATAAGACGTTCTTGTTATTAATTAAATACCATCCGTACGTTGATATTAAATACAGATATTTTGGATTGAAACTCAAAGTAACCCTTTACTTTGAGTTTCAATCCAAAATATCTCGGTATTTACCGTTAATTTGTGTCGAGATTTTTTTTATCTAACCAAACTACCAAACTATATAGATTTGGCAATTTTTTTGTTTAAGACTTGCCTACTTTTATCATTTGCCAATTGTCAGCGCCTTAATGTGAAAAAAATACGAATAGTTTGAAATATCAAGACTATGAAAACAGGTAAAATAAAAAATAAGTTCTACAGGTTTCTACTTACAGCAGCGGGTTTCATTACGACGGTGTTGCCAGCTGCGAGGCAGGCGGCCATCTTCCACGACAGCATCATCAAAGGATAGTTCCACGGAGTGATCAGTGCGCACACGCCGATCGGCTCTTTCCTTGTCATAGCCAGATTCCTGTAGAAAGAATTTATGGTTGTAATTTATTTAAAAAAAAAATATTTGCATAGATTATAGGTACTTAATATAAGTTGTTACAATAAAATGGGCGATCTACCTTAAAATAAGCGTGCATAATATTAAAAGTTGTGTGATGAATTTTAAAATAATTGTTATTTCCTGTTTTGTTAAGTACTAGGGGGCCTAAAATGGACGCTTTGGCAGAATCATAATATGATCTGCGTACAATTCATATCCCGCAATTCATCTGTTTGACAGTTTTGTATGGAGTTTCGTAAAATGGTCCACAAATTAAGAATTGCTATACTGAAGTCTAATGTCAAATAGCAGCTGTCAAACAGATGAAATGCGGGATGTATGAATTATACGCAGATCATAATATGATTCTGCCAAAGCGTCCATTTTAGGCCCCCTGGTACTTGTTGGCCTACACTGTTCTCCCATACCTATTAAAACTGTATTTTAAATTTTAAAAACATTGTAAAAGCCCATTATTTTTAATAGAGTGACCGTGGAGTTTCTTGCCGGCTCTTCTCCATAGGAAACGACCAATTGGAACCGTGCACCTAGCTTCTGACGTTTCATAAGTGCCCATGTAGGCTATGTGAAATAAAATACTTTGATTTGAGTCAAATAATAGTACGTTTTTTACATAATATGCACAAAAAGTCTACGTAATGTGTGCAAAGGTAACACACAGACAGAGCTAGTTCCACATTTATAATTTTAGTACGGATTTTCTATTGGGAAAATAATTTCTTTGCGTGTCTATGCATTTATACAGGAAAAAAAAAAATAACCAGGGCGCAATTTTTTTTTTGGTGTTTCAGTATCAGTTAATAGAACACATTTCCATTATTTGTACAATACTTTCTTTTTCCCCGACTTGAAATCCTAATAAAATACCTTCGCGCGTTCCGCTACACCGGGCAGCCAAGCCGGCCAGCAAGTCACCATACAATTTAAAAAAATTCTAAGTAAATAAAGATTTACTTAGAAATGTTTAAATTTTAAACTTTTTTACTAACTATATTAATTGTACTAAAACATATCACAATAAAAAATATATGTTTAATAAAACTCCGCTTATGTTTAATTTGTCAAAATTTGCGCACTGGTTTTTTTTTCCTGTATTGTTCATAATATTTACCTGTTGGGTCTAGCATGGTTGATCGGTATGGTGGCGCCCTGTATTTTGTCGCACCAGCCGGCGAAATAGCGCCACGTCTCTATGGACATGCCGACGTGTGTCTTGAGAGCGAGCGTGTAAACTGCGCCTGAGTCTATGGTTTCGATTGTGGCTAGTTCCTCTTTGTGTTGCTCCATTAGGTCGGCTAGTCTGTTGGGAAGAGAGTTATTGAATTATGGTTGATATTTGATGAGCAATAGGGTATTCCACTGCTATCAAAAATATACATGATTAATACATAAAAGATTTGTGAAAAAAAAAAAATCGGTAACAGATCGGTAAATGATACTGAATGGCGCAAAGTTACTACGGCGTTCATGTGTTGTGACGTCAGATCGCAGCAGCGCTGTCTCTGTCTACAATAGACTTTAAGGCGACGATAACAGACTTTTAATGATTTTATACCGAAGATCACGTCTAAACGAGCAGTGTTAATGATTTGAAAAAAATATATGTTAAATTAGAGCATTTTCTCAATAACTTAATATGTGAATATTTTAGATTATGTTTATATTACATAGCGAAATTAATTTGTAGAGTTATCTCTAACGCGGATAAAAAACTGAGAACTGGCGCAAAATCTACCAAGCGTATTTTTCTGAAACCTTCACCAATTTAAATATAAACTAATTATTGATCTTTTAGTATACGCGTTTTATTAAAATACCTTTTGGTTTGTGTATAATAGAAAAATAATGCGTCAAATTGGTGACAGCGCTCCTTAAAGGGGCGAGTCCTATTACTGGCTGAACGTACGACGCGTTGCGTGAGCTCAGTACAGAACACGCAAGCTAACCACTCAAGGTCACTGGCATATATCTCCGTCTTAAAACGAACACAACTTTGGTATAAACAGTCAAATACCCTATTATAGGCGTTTTATATCTTTGAATGAAAAGTACATAATTATGTTGGTAGTTTCTGTTGGTAATCGGAGTTTTGAAAGCCTATTCAATAAATAGGATTTTAGAAATAGTAGTAGGGAAATACCCCAACTTACTTTAATATTTCTCCAAGTATGCATGTAAAATTAAAAATGTCTATAAGAGAACCATACTAGTTGATTTCAACAATAAATAGGTAAATATACAATGAAATAGGGAAGTTACCATCAAATCTTAATATGATAATAAATCAATTCTTACTTGAACAACAGCGCCCCCCTCTCCCTGGCACTGATCTTCGACCATTCTCCTTCATCAAACGCCTTTTTCGCGGCCTTAACTGCTTTATCGACATCATTTACCGACGCACTCTGCACCTTACATATTACGCTCTCATCCGTAGGATTGATCACCGTCAATTTCTTCCCGCTATCAGAGTCTACGAATTTACCATCATAGAACAATTGAGTAGGGAATTTAATCTTCATTTTGTTACATTCCATTTCTACGCCATCATAGACAATTTCTTGGTTCGCTGAGCCACCTCTAGATTTAAATACAGCTATGTTAAAGAATTCTTCGAACGTGGTATTCATGTATATGTCTTCGTTTTGCAGTTCCAGATTAGCCAAGTCTTTGACCTCTTCAACTAGTCTGACGACATCCATGGAACCGGCTCCTGATGAGAAGAAATCTGTGTCGTCATCAATGTCGATTCGAAGGATAGCCTTCCATATGTCGCGGACGTTTTCTACGAATTGTTTTTCTTCGGCTGTCAGTTCTAGTTGTACTTTGTCTTCGTTGGCTTTGAAGAAGTTTTGGGCAGCTATCATTTTGCCGTTAACTTTCAGTCTTTGGATGTTTAGCTGTAATGGAAAGTTGTGGTTTGAATACAGTGATAAAAATTTAACGGTCAGTCATCCATAAATTTTTAAGGCCTAAAACGCACTAGCGGCACGCCGTCAACCGCGCCAGTTGAATGTAGCGGCGCGCCGTATGCCCTCCATGCACTCGACGCGGTTAGCAGCAAGCGCTTCCCGCTTAGAGGGTGTATCCAAAATCTGTGTTTATTTTTACGACGACGTTTTCACGATAATATAAATAAATAACTGCAGCAACATCTCCGACGTCAATCATGTTTCTTTCGAAATGCGGCGGACCGCAATAGAACCGAGACTATACGGTTAGTCGGAATACGGCGTGCCGTTGCGGCAGGCCGTATATACTTCGGCCTGTCGCATCACGGCCAGCCGCTAGTGCGTTTTAAACCTAAGTCTTTGTCCAAATGTGTTCAGACTGACTATGATAGTAATTTCTTTTTTCGATGTATCGATATCGATATAAATTGATTTTAAAATATCGACACAATACATATGTCGATACTTTTTGGCGCTTCTTGCATCCCTACCACAGACACACAAGTAACTGATATTTTTGGCGCTTCTTGCATCCCTACCACAGACACACAAGTAACTGATATTTTTGGCGCTTCTTGCATCCCTACCACAGACACACAAGTAACTGATATTTTTGGCGCTTCTTGCATCCCTACCACAGACACACAAGTAACTGATATTTTTGGCGCTTCTTGCATCCCTACCACAGACACACAAGTAACTGATATTTTTGGCGCTTCTTGCATCCCTACCACAGACACACAAGTAACTGATATTTTTGGCGCTTCTTGCATCCCTACCACAGACACACAAGTAACTGATATTTTTGGCGCTTCTTGCATCCCTACCACAGACACACAAGTAACTGATATTTTTGGCGCTTCTTGCATCCCTACCACAGACACACAAGTAACTGATATTTTTGGCGCTTCTTGCATCCCTACCACAGACACACAAGTAACTGATATTTTTGGCGCTTCTTGCATCCCTACCACAGACACACAAGTAACTGATATTTTTGGCGCTTCTTGCATCCCTACCACAGACACACAAGTAACTGATATTTTTGGCGCTTCTTGCATCCCTACCACAGACACACAAGTAACTGATATTTTTGGCGCTTCTTGCATCCCTACCACAGACACACAAGTAACTGATATTTTTGGCGCTTCTTGCATCCCTACCACAGACACACAAGTAACTGATATTACATCAAGTTCTGAGACGCGGTTAACAATTACAATAATTTTATTAAATAAATATGTTGTATTTATATGTTATTCACACATCTATTTCTATTTATTTTAGTATCTATCCGTGACATCACAGCGGGCCCTATCACAATACCAGCGCTGCGAGCGACACTTATTTTTAAATATCGCAGCATCATAGCTGAGACATTTTGGCTTCATACAGGACTTTGTTTTTATTTCCATTTTTGTTTTTTATGTTTCTACGAGTGTGTTTTAATTTAATTTGTTATCTTCTGTGCGAGTGCCAATAAATACTTTTTCTTTTCTAATTTAGTATTAACAAGCTGCTGCCCGCGGCTTCGCCTGCGTGGCATTTTCTAAACATATAAACCTTCCTCTTGAATCACTCTATCTATTAAAAAAACCCGCATCAAAATCCGTTGCGTAGTTTTGACAGGAAGCGGGAAGCGACTTTGTTTTATACTATGTAGTGATTTTATAAGCCTATCCTACTGAACCGCAAAAGTATTTTTACTCTCAAGTAAGGGACGAGCATTGATCGCCACAGATAATCAGTGTGTTGGCGTCAGACCATAAAGACTAGGTTTTTCCACAATGTTTTCCTATCATCATATAATACAGAAGGAAAATCGATCTAAGTTGCTCGTCTCAGGGCTGATTTTCAATAACAAAGGTTGTCTGCAAAATATCGCTTTTAGCGATAAGACCGCCCATTGTGTTACCCTATGTAAAATTTCAACATTTATATCTGTAACTTTTATGGTGTACATAATAAAGAGTATTATATTCTATTCTAACAAAGTTAAAACTTTATGGGACTTTGGGGCTTATAAATATAAGTTACTAGCTTGCCCGCGGCTTCGCTCGCGTTAATATAGAACTTGACAATCAATTCGGGTTGTACTCTGCTACCCTACTCTCTCTCTCTGATATTTGCGTATTCGGTTCTTAAATAAAAAAAAAACACTACTAAAGTTTCCTAATATAATTCAATCATGATTCGAAAGACACGTGGCGCCATATATTATCATAAGAACGTTATTGTTGGTACCCTATGCCCGTTTCTGTACACCTGACAACGTATATGCAAAATTTCAGGATGATCAGTTCAGTGGTTTAGGCGTGAAAAGGTTACAAACAAACAAACTTACTTTCGCATTTATAATATTAGTTAGGATAGTTTTTTCTCATAGTCAACATACCTTAACTCCATCATTAGCAGTAATAAGCAGCCCAGCATCGTGCACCACAGCTGGCTTATTCAACCCTTTAATAACCAACGCGTCTCCTTTGGTCTCGTACTCGTCTACCCATAGAGAAGAGCCGTAGAACTTAACCTCTATGGTCTTTTCACTGTCCTCTTCGACGCCTTCTTTAGTCTGTGGTTTTATAAAGGTGGTTGCTCCGGGGGAGGAATCGAGGCCTCTGATGAAGTTGTGGAGGGCTACGCCGCCTTTTGACCAGTCGATCTGGAAGATAAAGTTTGAATTAGTAACCTTTGTTATTTCTTAGATTATTGTTTATTGTTGCTGTAGGTGGTTAATACATGCAGTCTTTGCATATTTATATGTCTATACTTCATTGGTTTAGGTAGTTAAATAAAGGTAAACAAACCGTTAAAAGGGTTTTTATAGATGACACTTTCTTATTTAAAAACACGTAACTTATAACCAAATTAAATGGATTTTAGATTTTTACGATAGTTTCCTCTTTTATTAATGTATGTTAAACTTTATGTTTTATTCTTTAACTACTCTTCGTTGATGTAACTGATTGAGCTCAATTTTTTAATTTATGAATAATAATACTCTAATATTTTGTAATCTGTCTATTGTAAAGAGCCCAAAAATACAGGTTCTCAAAATGTCGACGAATTATAACGTTGCTAAATTGAAGAGCATAACTGTGAAGTGGCATGACAACTGAAGTGACAGGTATTACTTTTAGTCGGTTACTTCACAGCTGTCTCGTCACGTGGTTTTTTTTGTTTACCTTTATTTAACTACCTAAACCAACGGAATATAGATAGAGTGTCGCGCTGCAAAAGAACTAAAACAAACTGGGCAACTTTGATAGGCTGGTGTGCCTGACAGCTACGTACACTCGCACAACGTCATTGTGTTATTCTAGTGTGCGTGCATTTTGCGGCCAACGGTTGGACGCCATTTTTTTCGACGAGTTCACAGCTTTGATTGTCTATCTAGACATACTTTTATCTTTGAATAGACTTGGTCAAAATGAAAAAAATATCTCATCAAAATGTTTTTGTTTTTGTTTTTATTTTTGTTTAGTCGGCGGCATAAATGGACAGTGCTTGACAATGGAGACATCAACAAATATCGCATTTAATAGCTTAAAGTTTACATAATCAAGAGATAAATTTAATGGGGGCAGCCAAAAAAACATTTATCTGTTTTGAAACTGTAGTAGTGTCTAAGGTCGCTGATACGCCAAGGCACAAAAAATAGGTTAATTACAAGCAAGTCATTTCGGTATTCAGACCAAAGATACGAAAAAGTGGTGCGTAGTTTGATTCCTTCATTAGCACGAAATTAAAGAGAATTTAATAATAGGACAGTTATACGTATAGACGGAATAGCAGAAGATAAGAAAATTAAATCAAAACCTTTTATTGTGGGCATAGGTTATACAGATAGATGTTATGTAAATTACAGATCCATTATGTAGAAAGGCATACAATAATAAATTATGTCAACATGCAGTATAAAAAAATGTCATAGGTATCACATATAAAGCAAATCTTACAAAATAAGAATTAGGTGTATGGTGACAGATCGTACTAGGTACTAATTATTAAGAAAATCTTGGATCTTGTAGCTGCATGGTCAATTAAAAAAAATATGCAATTTATATTTGAATGGTGTTTAAAAGGTATTTTGTTGTAATATTTAGATGCCCACAAGAAGTCTAGTGTATACAAGTGGGTTTCAGAATACGCGGTTCTTGTTAAATAAGTGTCTATATTCTATTAATGAATTATAAATTAATACTAAAGTCGACGTAACATAATTTTATTGAATTTTATGAATTTCAAAATTCAAATTCAAATATTTTATTACAGAAAAATTACAATTACAATATAATTAATTGACGTATGACATTTATTTTATATTTTTATTATTATTTTGATTTTAATGTGATTTGGATACTTAATTGTAATTATTTAAATATTGATTGCATGTATGATGTTTCATAAATATTTAGTTATAGAAGTTCAGAGTTTCAGACACGATGTAAAAATTGTTTTTGAATAAATGAATTGAATTGCCATTCGACAAAAACTTTTACCCAGAAGAGCAGTTCTATTTGTGGTATACTAGATATTTTAAGTGTATATCTTTTTGATTTTAAATGTGGATCTTACTTGATGTGTCTCTGCCTTGAACAGCGCGGGGTCGTAAGTGGCGCCCTCTTCGGTTTGTTTGATTCTAGGCGCGGTGTCGTTTGCTACCATGTTCACAGCCTCCGCTAACGCTTTGATACCTGAATAAAATGTGATTTGTTAAAAAAAAACTATTTTGTTTGGTGATAAACTTCGATGATAAAGTATAAAATTAGCACGGACTTGGAAAACTAAAATCTGAAAGGATAGAATAGAATAGAATAGAATACTCTTTATTATGTACACCATAAAAGTTACAGATATAAATGTTTAAATTTTACATAGGGTGACACAATGGGCGGTCTTATAAAAGGAGACTAACGCGTCAAGTTAAGAAGATTCACAGCATAATTATTGATTTACAACTTACAGCGGTCACCATTTTTTTCTAATACAGAGTATATTACTGTGGAGTGTTATATAACAAGACAAAGGCGACTTGCGCACCTGTGGGTTGTCCCAACCCTATGCGTATCAGGGTGGCTGTCCGCCCTGATACGCATAGGGTTGGGCTGTCACTAGCGATCGGCACGAGGTGATCGATAGACGACACAATATTTGGGAGGGTAACGTGTCGTTTCTTTGTATACAATACCTATAATTTGTTATAAGTATTCATAGTTTAATTTCGGGACCTAATAGAATTCCTGGGGCAGTTAATTAAACTTGCTGAATCGTAATTCTTTCACCAGGCGATGTTCTCTTGTAACTTTGGTAGATACGAACGAAGGAGAAAAAGCAGAATTCTAATTGAATGTGTCTTACCCTCAGGATACAAGTATTTGTTGTAGATGGAGTCGACGGTATCTTCCGTGCCAGCCGGGAAGCTCTTCTGCAGCAGAATGGGGCCGGTGTCCAGACCATCGTCCGCCCAGAATATGGATAGGCCGCAGGTTGTGTCGCCTTCTATTAGGGTCCTGCACGAATTAGAGATAAGTTAAGGCGCTGACAAGAGGCTAATGATAAAAGTAGGCTTGCAGTGTATGCTTTGTGTATGTATTTATTGTATATGTAAATGGTACACCACTGACTACAAAAAAAAAATATATATAAAATTAGATATTAACTAATTAATAAAAATTAATTCATCACCGGATGCAGTTTGGCATTTGCAATTTTATGGTATAAGTACTTTTAATTATAATTATAACTGTTAACGAAGGGATAAACTGCTTTTAAAAATAATTAAGAGTTGTCTTTGAAAATTTTTTTGATGTAAGCATTAAATTATGTTTTGAGTTCCATCACCCTATGCACAAAAGACTTGAAAATATCATACTGGTTTTGTTTTGGAAAAAATATTTACGGTTTAAGAGATACACTGCTTTAAAAAACCACATTCTTGACCATTTTTAGAAATCTCCGCCTGAAGTCCCCAGGTAATAGGGAGTGAGCACATTGCCATTTTAAGTCCCAGGTAACTTGAAATAAGATTCACTTTTGATGTTGTCCAATAATAATTAGGCAGATGTTTGACCATAATAATGCCTAATAACTTTACTAATAGAGAATTTGTAAAAAAAAAATAGTTGCGTGCTAAAATTGATAAACATAAATAATATGCTTAAATTACCTAATTATAAGCCTTGATAGGAAATAAGTGATTAGTTTACTACATACGATGCAACGTTCTATAATTTGAGTAATTTTGTAGCTAATACGGGGTTACAAACACGCAAGTATGACTAAATAGAATTCGCCAAGTCCTTTGTGCAACATGACCATGAAATTGGCAACGAACACTTATGCTACTTGTGTATGCGAGCTATGAGAGTCATTGTAGTCTCATTTGAAACACTTATATCTTATTAGCATTTTTTTGCAATCACGTAGACGATTTGCGAATAGTTTAACAATATTTTTTGGTCAAAATAACAAAACAACACGCCAGTTCTAAATTCACTATAACCTGTGACTATAATATTAGAAGTCTATTACCATAAACTAGGCAGAAATCTTGTTTATGGTAATAGGCTCTACCTATTACAGTGGACTTATAATTGGCGTGATGTTATGTTATTTTGACCAAAAAATAATTGTTAAACTATTCGTCTGACTGTCGTTGAAGAGTGCTTTATAAGTACCCCCGTAGCCTCCGGTGCAAGTGTGCGAGGGAACACGGAGTGGTTTTAGTCAGTAGAAGTCTGACAGATCCCTCCGTCCGCCCCAGGGCGGAGGATTTCCAACCCGTTACAAAAAAAACCAGCCAAGTGCGTGTTGCACCACGCACAATGAAGGGTTCCGTAGTTAGGATGAATTTATCCCAAAAACAAACTTAACATTGTAGTTGAAAAACATGCTCTCCCATACATCGATATACGTTACGGTCAATTCTTCAACTGAAAATTCAAGTTGGTCGACTATTACTCGTTAACTTGTAAACCCTACGTATTTGTGATAGTTTTACTTTTAATTTCGTTATATATACTACTGCCATGAATTTTTTCACATATCCAAAACCAACCATTTCGCTGGCGGGGGGAGGGGGACGACGACGACACTTGACTCTAACAAAAAATGGCACTTTAAAGTTTAATATTACGCAAACGGATCTCAGAATTGAAAAATGGCTTTCACAGACCCACAATATTTTTAAACGGCCTATCCAACGATACCCCACATCATGTATTAGACGAGAAAAAAAAAATATCATCCCCGTTTTACGTGCAAGGGAGGTACCTTAAAAAAAATGTTTGTTATGGTTTTATTTTACGACTTTTTCGGCGTGTTTTTTTTTTTCAAAACGTTGCACACTAGGAATTTCTCCTGTATTGTGGGTGCGTTTACAAACATATAAATCCACATACACAAACAGCCAGACCCGGAACAACTACTTGTAGGTCATACAAATATTTGTTCCGTGCGGGAATCGAACCCGCGACACGCAGCGCAGCAGTCAATCGCTTAACTAACTGCGCCAACCGTGCCGTCGAAGTCGATTAATATGTATATCCATGCCAAATTATAGCTTTCTAGGACTAAGCGTCTCTGAGCTAAGCCGGGGACAGACAGACAGACGGACATGGCGAAACTATAAGGGTTCCTTGTTTACTACGGAACCCTAAAAAAGGCAGAAATATGGACGTTGAGAATCCTATTAAGAAAGTCCTATTGAAGAACCCCAATAACACTTTGCCTGAACCGGAAGTTGAACCTAAAACCTCCGATTCAGCAGTTGCTCTTACAACGCGCGTAGCATGACCACCGTAGAAACGGGTTTTTTCGACGGAAGAATCGACAAAATGACGTATTAAAGAAAGATTTCCACCGTCCTAAGCATGGCGATGTTAAAACTGAAGAGAAGAAATTTTTCTATTCTTCAGTCGACAAAAGTCTATAGTGTCGAGCATGACGACCAATTTTTCTCTACTTTTGACACTTGGTATAGAAACATTTCTTCTCGACAAGCGTTAAATAGTCTACATCACATTTGACCTAGACAAGAGTCTATATTGATTTTGAAAACTCAATTCAATACTTTCACCGTCCAAAATTCTTCTCTCTGAACAATCTGGTCAGTGAATCCTCTTTGGGGCGGAGTTGGAGTATAAGCTTAGGGGCACTATGAGCAGAAAAAAAAATGGGAAAATAGTGGGAAATAAATTGTTGTTCTAGTCGAAAACCATCCATAAGATGATGTAAAAAGTCCAGCGACAAAAAAAAATGTATTTTTTACTTAAATTCATAATGGTTTTTTTAACTTAATTTCATTTTGGCATCATGTTTGCATGGGGGGTGGTACTCAGGGGGGGGGGGGGGGTGGGGGGTGGGGGGGTTAAACTTTCTGTAATTTTTTGTCTAGGACGCACCGTTTTCGAGATATTTGAATTATGCTGGTTTTTATTAATGAAAAACTAGACGATTGACACATTTTTTTTCGAAAAACAAACACGAATAATTATCGTAGAATTCATAGTTTACTACATCACTAGATACCTCCCCGTTGCTATGGAAAGAATATCTATGTCTTTGTCTTCATAGAAACGCGAGTCTACGGGTCGCGCCGTGCTCGGGCAGAAGAGATAACGAGTTGGATAGAAAGAGCTTTGTCGTTTCTTGGTAGAATAGAGATAGAATTGGTCATGCTACGCGTGCAGGCTGTCTAAGGTACAGAGAGGTTAGAAATACAGAATAGGGGTTAATATAGAATATCTATACTAATATTATAATGAGGTAAAATTTGTTTGTTTGTATGTAGGGAGTAATCTCCGGAACTAACGATCCCATTCTAATAATGTTTTCGCTGGTGCAGCTACATTATTCCTGAGTGCTATATGCTATAAATAAATTATATTTATATCATGCATATTAGCCGAGTTATCACAATTTCGTCGTCGGAAAGAAATACCTGTTAATAGGATATATAAAATAAATAAAAAATAAAAATAAAATAAACTTTATTGTTCAAGAGAGCAGTACAAATTCAAAACAGCGCTAGCCTCCACACTAGGATTCCCTGTGTCGTGGAGACTAGTCTCCTTCGTCTTACAACTTTATACATAGTAGGTAGGCACATACGTAACATCGGTTGGTAAGATTTGTGAGGCGACATTAACCGAATATTTATGTTAAAACCAGAAATTACACGCGGACTAAGTCGCGGGCAGAAGCTACTTTATAAATAAAATAGTGATATTTTTTTTTTATATAAAAAAAAAACTAGTTAGTAACTAGTTTTTTTCTAGCAAGTCATGCAAAGGAATGTAAATAATTATTTATTTATTTATTTGCTAACATGTAAAACACTGGTACTAACCAGTGTATGCCTAAAATAAGGCATGCATTAAAATATCATGACACAGTATTAAGACATGCACTCTGTAAGGGCATTCAATCAATCAATTAATATCGTTACTGTGGATCATAGGTAGGTATAAAATACAGGTCTTGAAAAAAAAAAGGTGTGATCAGCTATGTCTCTCCCTTAGGGCATACAATAGTTACATAGCATTGCGAAGGTCGTTTTATATATCAAATTATTAAATTAAATTAAGTTATTAAATTACATAATATTGATTCCAATTATTCCAATTTATTATAATTTATTCTAAAATAAATCATTAATAACAATTCGTTCATTCATTTTAGTCACATACGTCACACATTTACGTCAAGCATATTATTACAAGGTCGATTGATTCAAAATTTTCGATTGATAAAAAAAGTTTTAAATTCCAATTTGTTTTTATGCTGCATCATCTAACTAATAATAAGTGATAACGTATAATAATCATATTCATATACTATGCACAAATTCTTAAGCAAATAGTTGTCATTTATATCGTGAATCGTACGATGCGTTGTAGAGGAAAAAAAATGCTACGAGCTGTATTGCCTATTAAAAGTAAATCATCCTGCTTGTTTCGTAATTCAACAGATCAACTACTGAAACGATTTTGGAACGAAGTTCCATAACGCACATTGTACTCTGCCATTCGGCGCATGAGAGCTAGACCGATAAAAGTGTAACATTTTGACCGTCACCACACATTTCTTATACCTAGTAGGATTCTGTTGTCTTCTCTCAAACGTTGTTAATTTATTTAATTGTGTCGGTTAATATTCAGCGCAAGGAACTTCGTTCCAACCGGGTGTCCCACGACAGTCGACTTTTTTATGTTAACGACTATGTTTGGCAAAAATAGTGCTCGGTATTTGGTTAGGAACAAGGGGCCTAAAATGGACGCTTTGGCAGAATCCTAATTATTAAAATTCAAAAAATGGTGTCACACCATATTATAGATTCATAATATTATGATTCTGCCAAAGCGTCCATTTTAGGCCCCCAGATAATATAGACCTTAACTGACGGGTGTCCTTATCGCGTGGGATTTTTTGTAAAGATATTCCAGATTGGAGAGTAATTAACGCTATATTGATGTAATGTCAATCTATTTCGTTATTGATTAATTTAACTACTATTTACATTAAAAAAATGTGTGAAGGGATGCCAAGTGTTGGGTAGGTGAGAACCAAATGTTCGTCGCAAAAACGTTTTTTCTAAGATCATTCTCACTAATTAATTACGTACGGAACGTTTCAATTTAAGATCATAATTCATGGGTCACGTTCACTGATATCTAAACACAACAATCCTAAGATACTTAAAAAGTGTTTGTCGCGTTACTTGCAAAAACGATACGATAACCTATAAAATGTTATCGTATTGAGTCGTAACAAACACCATATTCTCGGATATTGTTGGGACCCGACAAACCAGCATGGAAACTTTTTGCTTATAAACCATACACTCAATTTTCTAACACGAGGTAGCAAATAGCAGTTACTACCATAATGATGTAATTTTACTTGATTAGTTTAAAACGATGTCATTACAGAAAATAAGCATCGCGGGAAAAACACCGCAGCAAATTGAAAATTCTAGACAGGAGAATATAAAATGCCGTGTTCCTATAATTTACTGGTCGTTACCGGTTTAAGTTACCGAGGAGTCATTTCTCTGGAACTACAAAGTTACCGTCAAGACAGGTATTTCTCTGGGTTAAAATAAATAAATAAAAATAAAATAAAAAACGTTTATTTCGACCAACACAAGGATCATAGGCACAAAAAAAATAAAAACACAATTATCAAGACAACTATCATAGACATAATTGCTCAGCATGTAAACCTTATAGCAATGGTTCAGGTATGTCAATCGAACCTCTGCGCGGATGCCCTCAGGTTGCCGCTAGAGCTAGCCCGAACCAAAATGGCAGCCCTTTTTAACCGACTTCCAAAAAGGAGGAGGTTATATGTTCGGCTGTATGTTTTTTTTATGTTTGTTCACCGATTTCTCCATTGATTACGGACCGATTTTTATAATAATTTTTTTGTTTGACCTAGCAAACAAAAAAAGAATTTTCAAAAGCCACAACCACCTCCAAACCAAACCACCTCGGGAGCATACCATAGCATAGTATGCTCCCGAGGTGGTTCCATTGCCACTAAATCAGAATCTGTTGAGTGATCCCATGGAAATCGAGGGAAACCTTAAAATTTTATAGGCAAACCTATAGCGATTTGAATACTTTTTATAGTAACTCGTGCATGTGCTTCCGGAAATCACCATTTAGTGAAGTGGAACTGATAATGGAGACGACAGATGGCCACCAAAACATTTTTTTTTTGCATTATTAAAAAGAACCAAGTTTTTAATAATTAATTACAATCTAGCATTTAAGACTAATAAGCAATTTTAATCTAACCTTATTTTTTATGTATCGGATAAACATAATAATAAGTTTTTAACTGGTTGCGAATCGATTAGGTACTTTAATATGATTGTTAAGCAATTTATGCTCGTCACAATGCATATGGTGAGTGGGAATTCTCCTGGTTCTTATAAGGAGAATTCCTCAACAATTAACGTCCCAGCATCGGCTAAAGCAATATTTTGTAAAAGGTGATGAGCTGTTGACATTAGGCTATTGTAACTTAGATAAATTAAACACTGACCCACTAAAAAGAAAAAAAAAAACTTTTTGTAACCACCGACTTCCGAAATTAAAGTTATTTTTCACTTTGTAGTGTTTTTTTGGAAGTCGGTTATTTTTTTTATTAAAAAATAATTATTTTAAAATCTTCAAAAAACCATTGCAACTCCCGAAGGTGAAAATTCTAGGCAGGGTCGGTAATGCAAAATACCGTGTTCCCTTAATTTACTGGCAGTTATTGGTTAGTATAATATTAGCGAAGAGCCTTAAACATGGAACAAAAAATAAATGCAGCTCCTTTTATTCGATACCAGCATTTTTACTTTAAATCTTCATAGGAACAGTAACAAACTCCCAAAGGTAAGCAAAACGAATCGGTCCTACATACAAGGCATTAGTGAATGTGACAATCGATGTTGTGGCCCGTAGGTAATCGATTTGAATGTGCAGTCTGTTGCAATGTGCATGCAATATTGCAATCGATCTCGCGACTCGGTAATTACAAAACGTTAAAGTTCCGATAGAACGTGTCTCGAGCTGTGATGACATAGTGGAGTCCATTTCATCATTAGAAATGGTAAAATGCGTAGATAACGTTGCGAGGATGATGACAGATTTTTCAATTCCATACAAATATTATGGTATAATTATGATGGGTTATCAGTTTATCAGTTAGAACATAGTTTTTATAATTTTTAAGAAAATATTGTATTCATGTTATTGAACTGTAATCTACTATAATAATATCGTCCGTTTCGGAAGCAGTGTCATGTCGATGCGCATACGCATTGATATTGGTAGATGCGAAAGTAATAAGTAGATTGACTTACCAGTTAATAGAAGAAGCTCCTCTATGCCTGGGCAGAATACTGGGGTGGTAACAGATGCTCTCGAACTTTGGGTGCGTGATCACTTCCATAGGGATGAACTGTGAGCAGAACGGCAGGACATTGATGTCTGCGTTCACCTGTTGATGGAAAACATGCTTTGAATAAAGGCTCGTACTCGTACAGACTTGCGCGATATCGCGTGCGCGACAGGCATAGGCGACATAGAAATTGTGCTACAAGTGTCGCGTCGCACCCGCGATATCGCACCAGTCTGCACAAGCCTTAAGTAATAACATAAAATTATTGTGTTTTACTGGAGCTTTGCTTGGCACGTTGCTATTTTTATGAAACTTATTTTCGTAAGATGTTTTTTTTTGGGATTGTTAGAGTTTCGGACACGAACGGAGTCAACTTTTAAAGAGTTGATCACAGAGCAGCATCGCAAGTTGAAAAGTTTGATTAGTGACTGTAAAAGTATCTAGATTATTCCTACGTTATGTTTACCGGATTTCTGTGTCAGTGTTAGCCCATCCAAATTAGGACACGGTGGAGCATACGGTGGAGATCTGCCGGGCTTGGGCGGAGCACGACCGTGTCCTCATGGAGGCGGCGGCAAACTCTCGCGTCCGGCCCTGGTTCAGGCCATGGTTCGGAGCGACAGTGTATGGGAGGCCGTCACCTCCTTCTGCGAAGCAGTAATGCTCGCGAAGAAGGAGGCGGAACGCATGAGGGAGAGGCGAAAATCGCGCCCTCACGCCCCTAGTCGCCGCGGGAGACGCCCTGGGCATCGGAAGTCGCAGGCCGTTTCCCGGCCACCGCAGGCGCGGGCTTGTGGACGGTGAGCGATGGGTAGCTCGCCGTCCGATAAGGACCTTACCCGGGTCGACGGCGCGTTATGTTCCACCCGGGATGATCATCTCTAAGAGATGCCAGCACGAACTGACGGGGTCCCGATAGGGCAAATGCCTGCCAGAGTTGCGAGTTTGTCCGAAAGGAATATCGTGGCCCTGGTAACAGGCAAATGAAGGAACACGGTGGGTTTTAGTCACTAAAAGTCTGACACGCCCTCCCGCTTCGCCCAAAGCGGGAGAAGTTATTTGATAATTTCCCACGCAAAAATATAAGCCCATCCAATTTGCCGGTAAATACCTATCTACATACCTACTACATTATTTTCCATTATCAATAGTTCTGTGAACCTAAGAACGTGATATTACGAAACTAACATTTAATAACAAATTAACGTTATTTTAATGATCAGCTGTTCTCATTTATCTATCTCTGAAACACACAGATACTTATCTGTTTGTTAAAACCCTCTTTCTGTAAACTTTAACTTGGGAGATAGACAGGTTATCGAATGGTTTGACACTCAGTAACTAAGGGCACATTCTGAATTTATATATAACCATATATGGCTTCATATCGTCAGTAACAGGTTGTATGTTGATCTAAATATGATTTAGATCAACATATAACCTGTTACTGACCTGCAAATTGCAAAAAAACGTAAAAAAATTTGAATTTCGCGGGCTACCTTAGCGCATCCCCCTTAATCTCTGATAGATTATTGGGACGTTAAAACCATAGATAGATAGGTTTATATCTCCAGTATGCCAAAACTGGTGATGATAGGTTATTGGGTTCGCGTAGTGTATAAAATTAACTGGGTTGTGGAGGTCAGATAGGCAGTCGCTCTATGTAATGTACTGGAATTCAGCTGCATCCGATTTCTGAGCCCCAGCAGTGGGAACATTGCATTTGTGGGTTGCTTGATTGATGGCACTATGGTGAATAATCTCAGCTACGCGGACGATATGGTCTTGCTGAGTCCATCAATCAGCGCGCTCAGGAAGCTGTTGCTTATGATTTTTAAATGTAAATCTAGGTCGTTGGATAATGTTCCTCCGGTGACTTTAAGCGGAAAGCCACTACAGAGAGTCACACAGGTTAAATACCTAGGGCATGTAGTCACGGAGGACTTATCTGACGATGCGGATATAGAGAGGGAGCGGAGGGCGTTGGCGGTTCGATGTAATAATTATGGTAGCCCGCAGGTTTGCGCGTTGTAGTAAGGATGTTAAGGTATCGCTTTTTAAAGCATACTGCCAAACCTTCTACACGTGCAGCTTGTGGGTGAAATATACGCAGAGAGCCTACAACGTCCTCCGCGTGCAGTATAATAATGGTTTAAGGATGTTGATTAGGCTTCCGCGCTTCTGCAGCGCTTCGCAGATGTTCGCGGAAGCCCGTGTTGACGATTTTCATGCCATTATAAGGAAAAGAACAGTGTCAATAATGGGTAGGTTGCGCGGAAGCTCCAACGGCATCCTAAAAACCTTATTTGACAAAGTGGACAGTCCCTTTGTAAGGCACTGGGTACGGAGGCACGTGCCAACGTGTGTTGGGCCACGTAGTTATTAGTTGTTTTCGTTGTTAGTTTTTATTTTTTATTTTTATTTACTAACATAGTTTGTAAGTCATTGTTTCTAATACTATATGGATTGTGTGTACACACGGCTACACATCAAGCTATACATTTCCAGTATACGCTGACCTCTCATTGTATGGAAATCCTACACAATGCGAGATCAGCTTATACTGAAAAAGTATAGCTTGATGTGTAGCCGTGTGTACATGTATGTGTAGTCCGAAATAAAGAATATATTATTATTATTTTCATTTATTACTTATGCATACATATTGATTATATTTTTAAATATTTTTATAAAAAACAAAAAAAAAAACCATTTAAAAATACTAAAAATATTTAAAAATATTATTATTATTATTAAAGGCTGATTATGTTATGTAGATGTGGGGTTAGTTATATGTACTGCATAATAATACATAATAATATGATGACCAAGTTAAGTTAGATATAAGAGGTCAAAAGTGCAGTAGGAATAGTGGCTCAAATGTTGATATAAACTGCTGTGAGTCTGTGATACAACCAGTTAGTTACGACACATCAATATCATCATAATATGTCAGTTATTGTATAATCAAATGAACACTAAATTAATATGGAGGATGGTTGGAATTTAACTATGCAGGGTCAATATAAATTAGCTAGCGAAACTTCGTAGATGTGATGGGTATTGATATCGAGCACTTTTTTTTTTTGGTGTCTATAGCCGCAGGTGTTGTGCTTACGGAGTTTAGAAAATCTGTTTTTTTTTTTGAAACCCTCACGGCACGTGATCGGTATCAATACCTAAACACGATCAAACAAAAAAAAACTGATTCGCCCGTAATGTTGAAGTAACGACATTACGGGCGGGCTTTGGCCCAAAAAAGTCATCAAATGACTGCGCAATTTTGAAGAGTGGATCGCGAGTGCCATCGAGCTGTTTCAACCCGAAAGGAACAAAGCAAAATATAAAGGGCTACCTTCAACTATTTGTACACACGGCTACACATCAAGCTATACATTTCCAGTATAAGCTGATCTCGCATTGTGTAGGATTTCCATACAATGAGAGGTCCAGGTATACTGGAAGTGTATAGCTTGATGTGTAGCCGTGTGTACTAGTTGGAGCCTTATGAGAAAAAATTGTGCATTAAGTATGTCCAGCGTACCTTGGGCAGTCAGCCCTGCTAACTTATTCCCACGACACGACCTTTTATTGTAAAGCTTGTCAAGAGAGAAAATGAGAATCCAACCCTAACATATCAAAATATAAAAAACCGGCCAAGTGCGAGTCGGATTCACACACGTAGGGTTGTTCCGTACCCCTGTACAATATTCAGCAAAAAAAAGCCGTAAAAACCACGTTTCTTGTATGGCCCAAAATTTTTATTATTTTTTAACAAATTTCAACTGTCTACCTATTACGGTTTATGAGATACAGCCCGCTGACAGACAGACGGACGGACGAACAGCGGAGGCTTAGTAGTCCGCGGTTCCGTTTGGCCCTAACTAGCCAGAATTATTATTATCTTCTGGTATGTTTTATTCTAGGCTCTTATAACTGGTTTCAACTAGATTTAAGTGCCGAAGAAACGTAAATGCAGCATGTGGTGCTTATTTTATTATTATAATTATCTACGAAATTAAAAATAAAGTCACGTAAATCGGATAAGTCGTTCTTGATATCGGATACTTGATATTGCATGCGCAGTTGCGCACTGACGGACAGATGACAGACAGCTAGACATTACGTGTTTTAAAAGGATTATTTAGGGATGTAATAATCACATAGTCATAAGCTGGAACTGATTGTAATTAAGTGATTTTACTGAGAACACTTTATATTTACTATCAATTTGACATAAGTGGCACCGGCAACCGCACTCGCAAGGTAAGTTTGACTTTGACATCGCCTTTATTTCGTAGCAGTAAGGGTGATTTTTGTAGTTCTAATGTTAATATAAACATTAAGTTGACCGTATTTCTAATACTTCATAATATTTATAGGTACCACTTGGTAGTGGAGGGTTATTTTCCTGAACTTGTTGAAACAAGTGCATTTACGTAGTTTATTAATACAGGTGTTAATTGCGTCGATCTGTATGCACAAAAAAAGTGGAATGGTCAATGCCAAGTCCCAAAAAAATTATCAATTTAGTGCTAAAATATTATTGCATCAGGTTTACATTTCCTGGGTTTTTATTAAGTCTTAGCTTAGTGAAATAACATGTTTAAGCAAAGGCATAGTTAGCGTTAACATGTCATAGAACAGGTTAACTCCCTAGCTGTCATTGAAACTCCTGTAAGTTAGGTACTCCCGGCAACTCCCGTGATGATCAAACAGAAAAAGTTTTTCTTAGACTTAACACTATTTTGATGTTCTAGGCCTGTTTATCTTACACCAAAATTCATGGAGGCTCGATTTAATAGTCTAGGAGTGTATTTATAGGATCAAATTGTCTCAATTTAAAACCAGTTATATCCAATTATCAAGTATGTCACTCACAGATTTGTACTGCTCCAATATTTCGGGTATCACTTGACCTTTCACCCGCCATGTCTTGTATTTGTAAACTGGTTTGCCGTTTTGAGCTGCAATTGTTGCTGTAATGTTAAAAAAAACACATTAATATACAGAATTTTTGAATAGTAAGTTAGACTTACCAGTTTTCCCTATTGAAATGCCATATAAAAGCAACAAATATAGAAGATAAAGTTAATTCTGAAGGACTTAAAAAAAAAAAAAATTGGATGACTGATGATTTTGAGATGATTTTGTTAGTCTAATTTTTTTTGAGTAAGTATGAACATAAATTATTATCTACCTTTTATTTATGATTAAAACACTTATGTTCTTAGTTCTAGCGGATTTTCATTGATATATAGACAACATGATAATACATAATAAACATTTTTTAAATTATATTTCACTTATTTTTTCATATGATTTGCTATATGTTTAAGATTAAACTTTGTAAAACTTATCAACTAAGCACTGTCATATTGTTTTTTGTTTTTTTTTAAGTTATGTTTGTTCTTGTTGTAGGTATCTTAACTTATTTAAAGTGCTTATATCGAGTGGATTTGCCAGTCCTATTTTAATTTAACAGATGATATGATTAGATAATAATACGGAGATAAATATTAGAGACCATTGCACAAGTTCGAACTAACTGTTGAGGAAAATAAAAGAGTCCTTTCATACAACAGTGCCTTTGAGTTACTGATGCATGTGGAATTTCATTACTATGTAAATGTTTAATTTTCCTTCATGGTTTAATGTTACACTTTTTATTTTAATTCAAATTATATGTGATACCAAAACATTTCCCCTAAAATTAAGGTAGGCAGACTTATAATATTTAATTAATGTTGATTATTTACCAAGTGGATCTTCCCGGTTGCCTTTGTCCAACACTGTGAAGACTCCGACCACTTCGTGACCATCTTTTTGCAGGAGTTTGAATACTTCCGCTGCAAATGTGCTCTGTCCAATTAAGGCTACCCGCAGCTTCTTCTTTGGAGCCTAGAAATAATTAATTCTAATATTATACTTCTCCATAACAACAGGACAAGATTTTTTGGTTTGCTAGGTAAAAGTTTAAGTTGATATAGAATTTTTTTAGGAGGAAAATATATTTGATAAAAAATTGACACTGAGCTTAAAAAGGTAAACAAACATTTATTCCCGGGTAAACAATGAGGATAATGTGATTAATTATTATACATTAAACCGGTTTGTGAATGAATGGGCGCACTGTTTATATTGAATAAAATTAATTTAAGAAAGTACTTACATCATCATTCAATGAAACAGGTGGCATTTTCGTTAACGACAGGCAATCTTGATTTGTTAAAATTAATCTAACAACTTGATAATTTGTTACCCCACTTGTCACCGACTGGCGCGCGGTCGTACTAACACGAACCCAACAGTACGCTCGTATTTAGCTCCTCCTCCACCGGCTTAGCCTTGACATCACTATCGTAAGTTTAGCGGCGTTAAAGCTGAAGAGTATCATATTCATTTCGAAAAGAAAGACGCGTTTCCTCAATAATGCCGCCAAAACATTACATTTTTGACAATTCATTGTCATTTTTTTGATGTGATGACAGACAGCTGACAGTGACAGTAGTGGAACACCATACTTTTCGCATTCGCTATCGACTTTACTCGAGAAAAAAAAACTGGTAAGTTGCATTTCCAAGCAAAACGGACAAAATAATATAATAATATATTTTTTAATTATGTACTTTCTTTTTAATTAAAGACATTATTTTTTATTTAGTTTTTTTTTATATCTATGGAATATCTCATGTATTAACACATGCAAATAACAATGACATTACCAAGGTAATAATAGAAAAAAATGTGTATATTTCAAAATTCAATTCGAAACTCCAGAAAATTATTGGAGGGTGTGAATGATGTAAAAAAAAAATGTAAGCACTACTGTTAGTGCCCATTATTTTAAAAACTTGTCCAGATGCAGATTCTAAAATATTTTAGTATATTCCAATAATAAAACAAAAGTTAATAAAAGCCATTTCTATTAAAAAAGAGCTGAATTTGAATAAAAATACACCATTTAATTTAAATTCGTTAGGTACAGGTATTGCAAAATGTTTTGGACGAAATAAGATTTTTTTTAATTTTTTCAACCTTTTTTTAACCTTTCTAACCATTTTTTGTAAGTTAGGTATTTGAGAATATGCATGAGATAGTTGGACTACTATTTACGCGGTTTACGCCACATTCTGTTTTTAATTCAATTCATATGTCGACAAAAAATTGTCGAAAACGAAAGTTGTAACATCCCTATTAGCAAATTTTTCTCACAGACTACGTAGATTTTTTTATGGATACCCAATAGCGTTTAGTTGCGGAGAAAAATAAATGTTTGACTATAGTATTCGGAGTTTGTCTGGAGTCTGTGCTAGCGGAGAAGCGGAGCGCTTGATTAAAAAACCTGAAAATTCAAATCACCACCACTACTGATCCAATTCTTATTTTATTTCTTAGGATTGTGTTCCAGGCAATTTTGGTAATTCACGAATAAAGATTTTTATGTAGGTACTTACTAAGATTGGAGTAAATACCTATGTAGGTAGGTAAGTAATAAAATATTTTAAATTGGATCAATATAGATACCTTTTATCCATCTGTGGACATCTTCCAGAGTTCCAGCTTATCAAATATTAGCGGCCAGCGCAAATATATACTTACATAATGAATAACAACTCTTGGGGAGGCCGGAGGCTTAGGCCCCATAATGGGTCTCTTTTCTTGGTCTTTTTGGCCTAGCACAGGTCTTTTTTTATTATTTATATTTTGTTTTTATTGAACATTTTGTTAGTTTTAAATGCTCCTGTTTTACTGTTTGTATTTCCTGTGCGTGTCCCAAACCAGCTTATATAATATTAACGGCCAGCGCAATACATAGGTACTCTTGGGGAGGCCCGAGGCCTAGCCCCAGGCCCCGTAGTGGGTCTCTTTTCTTGGCCTTATTATTTATTGTGTCCTTTTTTTTGGGTTCCGTAGTAAACAAGGAACCCTTATAGTTTCGCCATGTCCGTCTGTCTGTCTGTCCGTCCGTCCGCCTGTCCCCGGATTAGGTCGGAGACGCTTAGTCCTAGAAAGCTTTAATTTGGCATGGGTGTACAAAGCTTTAAAGTGTATTGTCTCTTTTTTTTGTTTTTAATGTAAATTTTGTTAGTTTTCAAATGGTCCTTTTTTACTAAGTATTTGTATTTTCTGAGCGTGTCCCAAATAAAATATTTTTCTTTCTTTCGGTTGAAATGAGAAGATCATGATGGTAGAATATCATGGCAATTTCCCCCATGGCAGCTCTAAAGCCATGTAAAAGTAGGTAGGCAGCAGAGGCACTCTTTATCACTCCGTTCAATGAAATTCTTGAAGATAATACTTGGTAAACATATTATACTTACTTAAAACAGTTAAAGATAACAAGCGAAACCAGTTAAAAGCGGTTCTCATTAATAAAAGCGGTTAACTAGCGGCGGTTGTTATGAAACAACTATCGTAAATAGCTTGACAACATATTTTATTTTCCTAAGTACTTAATTATTGGCAAGTAGCTTAGCGATTGGAGAACGATATTTTAGATACAAGGTATCTAGGTACCTAGATAGGTACTGTTATAAATCGGCATTAAGACTCAGATATATGCCAGTAACCTTGAGCGGTTAGCTTGCGTGTTCTGTACTGAGCTCCCCGTGGAGCTCCCGCAACGCGTTCTTTTAGTATACGCGTTTTATTAAAATAGCGGTGGCGAGTCCTATTTTAATAAAACGCGGATACTAAAAGATCAATAGTTAAATTACCTTTAAATTGGTGAAAGTTTCATAAAAATACGCTTGGTAGATTTTTCGCCATTCTGAATTTTTTATCCGCGTTAAACATAACTTTACAAATTAATTTCACTATGTAATTTATAAACATACCTAATCTAAAATATTCACACATTAGGTTATTGAGAAAATGCTCTAATTTAACATATTTTTTTTTCAATTCATTAACACTACTCGTTTGGTCGTGATCTTCAGTATAAAATCATTAAAAGTCGGTTATCGTCGCCTTAAGTTACCCTTTAGTATTGTTGTCTGTGCCATTACTATGCGAGCCTTAATGCGAGCGAATATTCTGACATACAGCTCGATTCAAACTTGATGGCGGCTCTGAAGTGCGATACCCCACTGACACGTGAATTTGCCACTGTGCACAATCATCGTTCTATTTCAGCCAATTTACACAAAAGCTTAATGAATTATACACCTAAACCTTCCTCATGAATCACTCCGTCCATTGGTGAAAACCGTATGAAAATCCGTTCAGTCGTTTATGAGTTTATCGCGTTCAGACAGACAGACAGACAGATAACGCGGCGGGGGACTTTGTTTTATAATAATTAAAGAATACTTAGGTATCTTCATCAGCGAGTATTAATCATCCAATTGAGAGGTGGTAATTTTAGGTTGTTGCCACACCCACCGGTCATACGTCGATCGATATTATGGATCGTTATTTAGCCGACGTCGATTGACATTAATTTTACAACTTCCAGTCGATTTGTAACGTTGATCGACGTCGTTCGAAGTTGGTCGAGTGGGTTTGGTAACATCACAGAACATAATATACCCTGAATGACGGGGTTAACATCGGCCGAGAGGGTGTGGTTTCCTGACATTTTCCTACGATATTATACTTAAGTACACAAAATTAAACTAAAACACACTTTTAGAAACATAAAACACAAAAACAATAATAAAAAAAAACAAAGTAAAATGAAAATAAAAACAAAGTCCTTTAAAAGGACAAAAGGTTCCTATCTCAGCACGATGTTGCGACAATTAAAAAATAACTGCCGCAGCGCTGGTATTTCTACCCTTCCTACCGAATCCTACTTAACGTGAAAAACTTTTAAACAGTTTTTAACATAGAAATAAAAAAACAGACAAACAAATTTCTTAAATCTATGGTTTTTAGGGTTCCGTATTCAACAAGGAACTCATATAGTTTCACCATGTCCGTCTTGTCTGTCCGCGGCTTAGCTCAGCTCAGATACCCTTATTGCTAGAAAGCTGTAATTTTGCATGGGATTACAGCCCACTCCCTCCCACATAAAGAGGAGCCTGTGTCCCAGCAGTGGGAACATTGTAGGCTGATTAACTGATGTATGCCGCAGCCGTTGCTGTAGCTGTGTATGTGTGTATGAATCACGCCGACAAAGTGGTAAAATAAAATCTTGGAAAAATATTTTGTACGGTAAACATATCATCCCCACTTTACGTGCAAGGGAGGCACCTTGCACGTAAAGTGGGGATGATGTGTTTTTTTAATTTCTAATACTCTAAAAGTAGTGTTTGAGTACTCAGTGTTTGTTTGATCCGAGTAGCGAGTGGAAGATGCTGCTCCTCACCTTTGGGCGGGAAAGACTTAGTAATTGCTACCCTCTCTAGGGCGGGAATGAATTTTAAAAATCGAACAGTATTTGGTTAGGTACTCGGCTACAATAATTTTTAAATAATGATAAAAAAAATAAGTGCTGCTGAGGTGTTGTGAACTTGTGAGTTTATAAACAGCCAGTGTGAAAAAAGATACATATTTATAATCATAATTATGGAGCGGGACGGCCCGCGGCGGTAACGCGGTGTGTTCATTAGTAAAAAAAAAGACCATATAATTTGGCGGGATACTAACTCGCTGTACCGAAATTCAAAATCTCGGTTTTTGATTAATTAAAAATAAGTTCGTTACCTTGGTTCGCATAATTACTTAGTTTTTACATAACTAGTGGTTATTTAGAAACACTATTCTCATACAACACGAGTGCCTATTTAGCCTTTGATTGAATTTCCTTAGGACTACTCTAGCGATACGAACATTGCAGAATCTAGTACTTAGTTAAATACCTTTACCTACATATCACAAGATGTGAAGGTATCCGGTTGAATCCGGTTCCATTGACAGTGACGATACACGCCAGATAAATTTTATTGACCCTAGATAAGTGACTGAAATATAGCCAGAGAACTGACCTCGGGTGGCCCGGGCGTTGATATCAGCTGTTGTTTGGTGGATGACTATCATATCACCGAGGTGTTTTCGGATACAATATGATACTAATTCTGGTTACTTTTGTATTCATAACATTGAAAGTTTTTATGAGTAAAGGTGGTGCAAAACTATTACCTACTTTTCTTATAGTTTCTCTCCCAGGAAAAACAAAAGACAAGGTGGATTTTTAAAATTGAGAGTATTATTATATTACTCTCAGATACTATGATTAATTTATGCGAATTGTGCGATGCTGAATGGCCGTTGTAACAACAGCTGATCAGTGGATTCATAGGAAGCGATGGAAGAGGGGGCCTAAAATGGACGCTTTGGCAGAATCATAATATGATCTGCGCACAATTCATACATCCCGCAATTCATGTTTGACAGTTTTATAGGAGTTTCGTAAAATGGTCCACAAATTGTGAATTGCTCTAAAAAAAAATGTCAAATAGTAGTGACATTTTTTTTTTAGAGCAATTCACAATTTGTGGAAACTTCTATAAAACTGTCAAACAGATGAATTGCGGGATATGAATTGTACGCAGATCATATTATGATTCTGCCAAAGCGTCCATTTTAGGCCCCCAGAGCATGGTTCCAAATCAATTCGCACAAAGGCGTCAAGGTCAAAGGTCAGTGTAGGAATGTAGGAGTTAGGACGCCCTCGGGCTAGGTGGATCGAAGATCTTCGTGGGGCAGCTGGTATAGGTGGATGAGAGTGTCCAGGATCAAGACTTCTACAGAACGGCGCGACACGCGACGCGACACAAAGGCCCCGCGTGTCGCGGGACGAGCGGTGCCTTTGTGTCGCGTCTTCATGCTCAAGCGTTCAATTTTAGAGGCTCCAGTAATCGAATAATACAGTTTGACCGATGATGATAAAGTCTCCATTACCATTAGGTTCTCTTTAGGCACTTTTGTGGGCAGGATATTAATTCAGATTTGTTACAGTTGTAATGGAAATCGTGTCATTTGGTTTAAATAGGTTTTTATTTTTATTATTTTAAGAATATTTTATACTAGCTTTTGCCCGCGGCTTTGCCCACGTGGACGTCGAGACATTAATATGACCTATAAACCTGAAGTACATTATTTATTTTGTTCTATCATTAATACTTTTCGCAGCGCACGCCAAACACAATTTTTGGTTTTCATACCCTGGGTTACAGTATTGCAATTTTCTTACGGATACCTAATTTTTTTTGAAAATAAATTATAGCCTATGTTATTCCGTAATAATGTAGCTATCTACTGGTGAAATATGTTTTTAAATCGGTTCAGTAGTTTTGGAGCCTATTCGTTACAAACATAAAAACAAACAAAAAAATCTTTCCTCTTTATAATATTAGTGTAGATGATTCTTTTATATTTTGTGCATGTAAGAATGTTGTAGGCTTAATAGTCTGTAGACCATTTTCTACTTTGTTAATTACCAGCGTCATAATTGCGTAACACTAGTGTGTTACGCAAATTCAATATGACAGCTCAACAACATTCATTGCGTTATTTACGTTGTTGAGCAGACAAACTTTTCTAACATATGAAGCTATGGATTAGCAATATACTTCAAAATCATTCCGATTCCGATTCAAACTGTGTTACGCAATTAGGGTGCAGGTACTTGTTGACAGGCCTAGACTGTCCTCCCGTACGTCTACTAACACTGAAATTTAAAAACATTGTAAAAACCAATTATTTATTTATTATTATTCTTTTCTTTCTTTTCTTTCTTTCTATTAGCTAATTAAGCTAACTTCTGACGTTTCATAGGTGCCCATGTAGGTCTAAATGAAATAAAATATTTTGATTTTTGTTTTGTAAGCTAACTGTTGGTACTATTGGCTAATAAGGAGAGTTAAGGAGAGCTATTATTAGGTATGACATGATAATAATTGGATAACGACAACGCAGTTACTCAATAAATACAATGTAAAGTCATAATATTACGTGTGATTAAAAGTACCTATGTTGCTCACGCTTTCGATAGATAGGTAATTATTATCGGGAGATATCTTGATCAGTCAAGTTTGAACCGCTTTCATTGAAATGAAAACAATCAGTGTTATAAAGTACCTAAGTTAATTGATTAGGGGCTTTTCCGATGGAAAACAGAGAGGAGCTGAGGCGCTGGCTGTTTCGATAAAGTTGTAGAAATATATATTTGTATGGTAATATCTACCTACGTCGTGATGCTAGCTTTCGTCAGCGACTTCGCCTATACGCATGTCGGAAATTATCCCATGGGAATGTACTACCGGGATAAAAAGTATCTTATGTCATAATCCAGATCATGGTCTACCCGTTTGCCAAATTTCATTTAAGTAAATCCGTTCAGCAGCTTTAGTAATAATAATTTTTTTTTTTTTTTTTCAAAAAAAACGTAATAATGTTCACAAAAAACAATATTTCAAGTAAAAAATTAACATTATAGAAAAAAGTGTATCGTTGGTGTCTGTACTAATGAAAAATCATTGTATCACAGACACCAGCGCCTTCCAAACTTGGTTACAAAAAAATACAATAAAAATTTGGACGTCCATAGTGAACTCAGAAAAACAGTAAGACATAAAAAAGTGTGAAACTTTTTTTAAATTTATTTTTTAATTCTTTGCCGCCCTAGAGAGGGAAGCAATTACTATGAGTCTTTCCCGCCCAAGGGTGGGGAGCAGCGTCTTCCACCCTCTACTTGGATCAAACAAACACTACTGACAATTCAATTTTGTTGAGTATGAGAAATGAAAAATCACTTTCGCATTTAAAAGTCCTATAACTTTTTAGGGGTTTTACTACAAATTCCAAGATCGGGCCTACAAAATCCGCTAATTTACTACCAAATATTGGTAGTATCCTACCCTCGTTTAAATATGAGACATGGCTCCTCAATCCATACGGACACGTTTTGTTGCGTCTCATGATAGCATCGGCTCATTGGCTGACAATGATAGATCATTAGAAACTATTCATACATTTGTTTTAGTTTGTACAATGTATGTTTGCCACTTTATTCTTGGGACTGTCATAACGCCTGGTATTACGTTTTCAAAACACTATTGTTTGTTCAACAAAGTAAGACAGAGATTCAAAGGAATCCTTTTGTATCGTACCGATCTTGAAATGGTGATGTAGTGCTGTGTTACAGCCAAAATGTGCTTGTTATAGTGATGGCCGAACGCTGGACTGTTTTCGTGGTTCTATTTTCACTACTAGAGGTACTGCGATGTTTAATACTATTATATTATGTGGTTCCTGCCTTGCATTCTATACATATATATATATATATATATATATAGACAAACTTAATAAATTAAATATGCACAATTTCTTAATTGTGCATATTTAGTTTGTCTCTCACTAACGGCCGAACCCAATAACCTATTTTCAGTGAAAGACAGATCGCTATTGATGATAGACAGTATAATTATATCTATCCTCGGATGGCGTCTCACAATCATTGATAAAGGCTATCTATCTAACGAAAACAATAAGTAGGTTTCTCTACTTCGCCCTCCCGTGCGTTCCGTTACAACCAACATCACTTTAAAAAACAACATGTGTAATTAGTCTTATATTAAAACTTCTTTGTTTCTTACTTCTAAATAAGTTACTGGATTAAGATATAATTCTGTAGAGCCATATTTGTTATGGCCCCGAATCAAAATACAACCTGTTACTGACCTGCAAATTGCAAAAAACGTAATAAAATTTGAATTTCGTGGGCTACCTTAGCGCATCCCTCAATTAATGTTGGATTTTTTTTCAACTTAAATTCATGTCGGCATGGTGCTTGCACGGGGGGTGTCGCTAAGGGGGGGGGGGGTTAAATTTCTGTTATTTTTTGGCTAGGGCGCACCGTTTTCGTGATATTTGAATTTAATTTTTTTTTATTACTTTAAATAAAAAAAAACATCTATGATAATTATTGCATGTACTAAAGAGTTCATTTTAGCTTCACTACTTTACGTTTATCCCTGCAATTCGGGGAATAAACCAATCTGCCATCTGTAGTACTGTCCTGTCAAACAAATCGTATAAAGGGACACATACTTTGGTATTTTCATACAAATAGCTATCTGTTGTAGGCGATACATCCTCCCATCAGTAGATAGCGTGGGCCGGTAAGATTCCATTATGTCTCATAGATTATTGGGACGTTATAACCATCGATAGATATATTTTTCTATCTCCAGTATGCCAAAACTGGTGATATATAGGTTATTGGGTTCGGCCGTAAGTGCATACCTGAACTATCAGCTGTAGGTATGGTTTAACTAATTTAAAAAAATAATTGTATGCTACACGATGACTTTTAGTGGCCTTGAAATAAAACTGAAACTTGCAGCAATTGAACTGATTTCGTATTTTGGCGCGTATTAATTCCGGTTCTCTAAAAACACCCAATGAATATTTAAAATGATGATTTAGAGACTTTTATAAATCTGATAATACGCCTTCATATAATGCAAATAAGTTATGCAAAAAATGTAGGTACTTATGTTAAACTAGAACGCATACACATCAATTCTTTAAATGTGAATTTAGTATTGTAGTAACATACTTTATGAAATCAACTACTTTTTATTACGGAAGTATAGATTTCATATTATCATCATAAATAAAACGTTAATACTTTCAAACTACTTAAGATATTTTCATGATTTTTTTTTGTATGAACAGACTATTTTATTATCTAAGTAGGTATACTTAATTCTATCTGTTTTTTTTTCAAATATTCGTAATTTTTCGTTACTAAAAATAAATATTCCATAAGAAACCGAATGGCGCGCGGTGCGTATTTATTTGTATGGCCAAAATCAGCGGCAATTACCCGACCCTTCTTAGCAAATGTAGGTAAAGTACATTCTGTTGATGATATACACCGTGCTGCTACAGTGGCGACATTAATTTGACACACTGGTAGGGCTAGTGGCCAGTAATCATAAAAAAAATATTTAAAATATTTTAAGTAAAAATATATTTTTTTTACTTATATTTTTTATATATTAAGATAAATAATTATAAATTCAAAAATAAAAAAAATCAGATAAAGTAAATAATAAAGCTCTCTCTTTCCTTCAATTTCCTTCGATTCCCGCACGGAACAAATATTTGTATGACCTACAAGTAGTTGTTCCGGGTCTGGTTGTTTGTGTATGTGAGTTTAAATGTTTGTGGCACCCACAATACAGGAGAAATTCCTAGTGCGGGGCAACGTTAAAAAAAATATATATATAGATAATTCGCATATTCCTTGCACGTTATTTGTTTTAATTTCATTGATTCGATGTTATGATCCATGACCCCGGCTAATTACATTTGTGCTAAAGTTCTTTAAAGTCAAGTAGCTCCAAGATGCTATTTTAGACAATTGTAAATAAATCAATAAATTGATGAATGATTAATGAAATTAAAATATTTTCATAAAACGTAAAGGCGAAACTGTATACGTGTGTTAAATTAATGTCACCACTGTAGCGGCACGCTCTGTATGTATATTGAACTGGATCTTATCTACTGGTTACTGGGTACTGTCAGCCTATATCATACCACTGCTGGGCAAAGGCCTCCCCCATAACTTTCAGCTGTTTCAGCTTAAGGCGACGATAACCGACTTTTAATGTTTTTATACTGAAGATCACGTCTAAACGAGTAGTGTTAATGATTTGAAAAAAAAAAAATATGATAAATTAGAGCATTTTCTCAATAATTTAATATGTGAATATTTTTGATTATGTTTATATTACATAGTGAAATTAATTTGTAAAGTTATGTCTAACGCGGATAAAAAACTGAGAATGGCGCAAAATCTACCAAGCGGATTTTTCTGAAACCTTTCCCAATATAAAGATAATTAAATTTTTGATCTTTTAGTATACGCGTTTTATTAAAATATCTTTTGTTTTGTGTATAATAAATTATTAATGCGTCAAATTGGGGACAGCGCTCCTTGATGGGCGAGTCCTATTACTGGCTGAACGTACGACGCGTTGCGTGAGCTCAGTACAGAACACGCAAGTTAACTATTCAAGGTCACTGGCATATATCTCCGTCTTAAGGCTAGTGTGGACTATTGGCTATTCATTTCATCCAGCTCATTCCGCCATCTTTTGCGTAGTCTGCCGCGATGCTTTCTGGCTGTACCTATCAATCAACTGTATCAAATCAACAGCTCAATTGGAATGCGGCAGACGTGGCCAGCCTAGTCCCACTTCAATTTTGCAGCTTTTTTAAGATGTCTGTGATCTGTGTTTTGGAGCCCACTTCAATTTTGCAGCTTTTTTAATACGTCTGTGATCTGTGTTTTGGAGCCCAGTACGGTGTTGTGATTGCGAGTTATGGTCTGTTAATTTGTCGCCTAGAACCTAGACTTTATTTGATAGCTCTGGTAGTTATAGTTACTTATCAGTTGAATACTTACTTTAATTAAGTTATTGTCATTAATTTTATTGTACCTGTGTCCTCTACCTCTTTGGCTAATGTCACCAACTAAACGCGATCAGCAGCCCTTAACGTATACACTGCGTTCAAGATCTAGCAGTGTCAATATTCCCCAACAATAAAGACAGGACACTGCTAGCTCCATCCCATTTCTTCCCGTGGGTGTCGTAAAAGGCGACTAAGGGATTTACTAGAGAATGGGCAGCAGCGTTCTCTATGCATTTTAACACCATACTGCGATCGCCAACCCGTCTGCCAAGCGTGGCGATTATGGCAGCCCCCCCTTCTTTGGGGGCAGGCCTATGTCCAGCAGTGGACGTCTTTCAGCTGAAATGATGACTGTTAGCTCTTGAACGCGGTTTAGAAGTGCTGATCGCGTCCAATTTCTTTGGTGAAATCCGCAGTTAGAGCTGACAGAGAACACGCACAATGTTCTTACCATCAAAAGTCAAGAACATGAATATTCAAAGCAAGTTTGATTATTTTGTTTTAAAATAATATATTTTATTTTTATAAAAGCTGCACCTAAGTAAGCATAATTATTATAATAATTATGATGTTTTTTGTAGGTACGCTGATTTTCCATAGTTGTTTTTTTTTTAAAGATTATCTGTTTTATGTTTTTAAGTTAAGATAACGCATGTTTACTATTTTTAACTGACTTCATATATTAAATAATGTTATTGTAACGCGATATTACGCGCAATTTTATAATTATGGGCTAAATAACACTGCAATGTCGGAGGAAATTACGCCGCTATTATTGGCCAGTAAAAACAAATGACGGTCATAAAGGGTTTGTTTAACCTTTTCATGGCATCTTGAAGTGTGGCTTTCCACCGCAGCCAGCGCCTTCGATCGCAACCCGTTTTTTTTTTTTTTGGGTGGGAAATTATCAAAATAACTTCTTCCGATCTGGGCGGAGCGGGAGGGCGTGTCAGACTTTTACTGACTAAAACCCACCCGTGTTCCTTCATTTGCCTGTGTGCCAGGGCCACGATATCCCTTTCGGACAAACTCGCAACCCTGGCAGTCGATCGCAAGTCGCAACCCGTAAGAATTCATTCAATACAAAAGTGAATTGGCATTGTCTAGCTATTACAAGAGAATAGAATAGAATACTCTTTATTATGTACACCATCAAAGTTACAGATATAAATGTTAAAATTTTACAAAGGGTGACACAATGGGCGGTCTTAACGCTAAAAGTGATCTTTTACAGACAACCTTTGGATGGATTAAAGGGAGAAGGAGAGGCAATACTGCAGGTAGTCAGTGGTGTACCATTTACATGTACAATAAATACATACATACATAAAGCATAGACTTATCTATATAAATATATATATATACAACATTAGTTTTTGTTTATACTAAACCTCTTAAGGGGTCATTGTATTTATCATTATGAACAACTTTTACTATGGGACCAAAGTTGAAATCGCGAAAAAAATATCAGCTGTTCCCTACATTTTGACGAGTTCAGCGAACTTAAATGTAGGGAACAGATGATTTTTTTTTCGCGATTTCAAGGTTGGTCCCATAGTAAAAGTTGTTCATAATGATGAGTACAATTACCCCTTAAGAGGTTTAGTATGAACAAAAACTAATGTTGTATACAATAATATACATGAAACAAGAGCAAGGAACTGTATTCTGTAATGATGCTGTTTAAGAAGAGAGAAAGAGAAGAGTCCGTACTTTTGGTAACTATCGCCAGGAAGGTTAATTCAGTATTTGGTGGGTGTAGGACCCTCCTCTGGTGAGAATGGTGTCGGTCTGCCCGCATGCGGCTGGCTAAATGACTACGTATCGTCGCTCAAACAAGAGTTATGGTTACCAAAAAATAACAATAACTAGGAACCGGAGTGCGTGTCGGACCACGCACTTGGCCTGTTGGAATTAATTTATCCATAGAACAAAATGAATTTATTTACGTTACACGTCGGTGTTTGGGACACAGAAGTTCATATTATGTGTACCTCAACTTAATCGGTCCAGTAGATTCGGACCAAATCGGCTGTGACAAACAGACAGACAGAAAGACTTCCAGACAGACAGACACACAACTGATCCTATAAGGATTCCGTTTTTTTCCTTTTGAGGTACGGAATCCAAAAAATTAACGTTCATTAGGAAGGCTGATACTTGTCTTGCATACACGGCTACACATCAACTCTATCCCTCAACAGAAATCTTATACAATGCAAGATCAGCTTATACTGGAAATGTATAGCTTGATGTGTAGCCGTCTGTACCTATACCTAGTGTTAAAGTATGCGCACTGCGCAGTACATAGGCGAACGAACAGAATAAAAAAGTAAATAAAAAATATCAAAAACCCGATTGCGTAAAAAGTGAACTTAAAAAAGATGGAAACAAGATTGGCTATAAACGGCTATCTCGTATTACTTTGTGATCTTTTCTTCGTAAACTTCATCCATTGCTTTTTACCCGGCGCTATGGAGGTCAAATTATTTATAGAATCAAATGAATGAATGGTGTTCCTAAAACTAGTTCTCCATTTTCAGAATATAAGACCAGAAAACTTGCTTTTGGGAGACACGTTGGCAGGTCCTCCATTGACGAGGTCCCTAGGATTTTCCATACGTAAGAGGTTCGACAAAACCCTGGACGATGCTCGTCTCAACCAGGAGTACATGTACCGGTATCATGAGATGCTGAAGGCTAGTCAGGAGTCGTTTGAGAGCTTCGCCAGTCGAGATGAACGAAGACTGCGCAGTGTCGTCGGAAATCACAATTATGAAGTTATGAGAGAAGGTATTCCTATTTCTTCCCGTGGGTGTCGTAAAAGGCGACTAAGCGACTTACTAGAGAATGGGCAGCAGCGTTCTCTATGCATTTTAACACCATACTGCGATCGCCAACCCGCCTGCCAAGCGTGGAGATTAATGGCAGCCCTCTCGTTTTGGGGGAGGCCTATGTCCAGCAGTGTGCAGTACGTCTTTCGGCTGAAATGATGAGAGGTTTGTGGGATTCCATTGTATATTTCATCGACTTTAGAGGAGCTCGTGGCTAAGTTATAACTGCCGCATGGGTCGATCCATCAGGTTAAGCTACGCTTGCCAGGGTTGGTCCGCGGATGGGTGACCGTCTTTACATACCGAGACTCCTCCGTGCCATCTTACAGCATTTCATACAAACTTTCAAGCCCTTGTTTTTCGAAATGACTGAACCGATTTTAATGAAATTTCATACTCATAGCAGGATACAAAGGTCTAAAAAGTTAGTAAAGAACATTTTCGAAAAATAGTATTAAAGCCAAATAAGATCGATTTTAAAATTTCCATAGAAACAGATTTCCAGTTATCTGTTTTTATAAGACATTTCGAAAATGTTCTTTACTAACTTTTAAGTGGATCATTTTTTAATTTATCTAAATTACAATAGCCTAATGTCAACTGCTCATCACTTTTTACAAAATATTGCTTTTCCCGATGCTGGGAAGTAAAAACTTCCCAGCATCGGGAAAAGCAATATTTTGTAACTGATCCACTTTTTAGTGGATCAGTTTTTAATTTATCTAAATTACAGTAGTGTAATGTCAACTGCTCATCAACTTTTACAAAATATTGCTTTATTTCTTGTTGTGTAAAAAGTTTTTTATTTAAGTTCTTAGTTAATCGTGTTCTCAAAGTTGGACTTGGAATATTATTATCATAGTCTGGCTAAATAATCTCCACATGGTTGGATGCTTGGGCAAGCCAACTTGGTGATTCAAGTCTTGTGAATTTGTGATTTGTGAGTGGTCCTTTACAACACCGTTTCTAAAATACTGAAATAACTCTCTCTCTCTCTCTCTAAGTTATTACAGTAGCAACCAGACCAGAGATGAACCTTGTAGCGGCATCAACACCGCCACATGCGAACTACGCGTCACACTGACGTCACGCAAATCCTGCATCGCGCAAACAGAGTTTACCACGCAACTAGCATATATACAACAGGGCAGTTGCCCACCAGACACCCGTCTGGTCGGAGGATCCTCCCTGTTCTATAGATTATGAGTGAACTTTACACCCTGTTCCTCATGCCTCTAAACTGGTGACTCCGAGTATGAACGTCAGCGCAGCCTTCGTGCAACTACTTCAGCGTGACGTCATCATCATCATCATCATCATCACTTCCTCAAGCTTTCGAGCGGCGAGTCACACAGCCAGCCAGCACCCACGGCTTCAACGGGTATCCTGACCACCAGCATGCAGCGGACGCGCATTCCTGGTCATCACCCACAGCCTCATCAGCAGCGTTGGCACAGCACACTGCACTTTCGGCCGGTCCACAAGCAGAGAACATGCCTCTCCTGGTCGACGCCAGAAGTCAGCCACAACCCGGCGCTGTACTACATCCGAAGCACTGGAGCATAACGCATCGCCACCCCGACTCACTGGGGAATCACCGCAGACAGTTCCGACTCACCGAGAACTATGCGGCACCCGGTTCCGACTCAATGGAACCGTCTACTGGCACTGGCAAGCATCGCAAGATACACGACTCAGCCCACTATCGACCTCCGGTCTCCGGAGGGGAGTGATGTAGCGGCATCAACACCGCCACATGCGAACTACGCGTCACACTGACGTCACGCAAATCCTGCATCGCGCAAACAGAGTTTACCACGCAACTAGCATATATACAACAGGGCAGTTGCCCACCAGACACCCGTCTGGTCGGAGGATCCTCCCTGTTCTATAGATTATGAGTGAACTTTACACCCTGTTCCTCATGCCTCTAAAAACCTATCCATCAGAACTTCGTTAAACTCCTCATTGGCGATCCACGTGATGTAGAACTAAAACTAGGCATTGTTTAATGTTTAAACTAGTGCATTTTACTGAACCCTTTTGTAATTTTCAGCAGGTGTACTGGACCGGCGCCGGAATGCGCCTCGCTTTCAGTCACCCTTCGGTTGGCGAAGAGCGAGGACGCAAGCTCTGAGACGGCAGAAACTGAACAGCCAGAGCTTGAGGAGTCATCTGCAGCATTCCAGACAGACCACCATCGATTACAGCGAATAGTTTGTTTTTGAATAGCTTGTTTTTGATTTTGTGAGGTCATTCTGTAGTAAGAACTTTTTGAGTATCTATCAATTTTATTCTTGTAATTAGTAGAACAGTTTTTAGCCTAGAAACGTCTGCGGAGATGCGCATGCGACATAATTTAGGTACTTACTTATTATATAATTTCTGCCAGGCTTAGGCTAAGTATTTTTTATCATGGGGGGGGGGGGGTTCCCCAATTCTCATTTTCATAAGACTGTTATCAACGGGTATTTTTAAGTTACGAACTTAGTTAAGTTATTCTACTCGCTTAAAAATAAGTAAGTATAAGAATAATTAATTTAAATAGGTTAGGTACCTAATGGTAATAGATTAGGTATTATAAAAATAAAGAAAACAGACTTTTTTGTGGGACATATTAAACTTTTAACTGCCCAGCAGAGCGATGATGCAGGTTGATTTACTTTATTATTATGTATACCTACCTACTACCTATATTTTTGTTGTAACTTTAATTTTATAAATGAAATATTATAATGTTATCATTTTGTACGCCTAATGAGGCAAAACATGTTGGTCCGATAAAATCCGTCTCCATCTATATGTGCATACCTAATCATGTATCATGTTACACATGTTTTATCAAATTATTTTTTTATTTTTTTTTTTTTTCTTTTCCTTCTGGCTTCGCACGGTTTGTGCATTTAGCCAATGTCACGTTTTAGTTCTTGTTTAATTAATATTGATGAAATGAATTATAAATGCATGATGATGATATCCCCGCCCACTCCCCTTGAGTTTCAGTAAAGATGTGGCACTTTACTGAGACCTCACGCGGACTTCTTGAGAGAACTTGAAGCGAAGTTGCACTGTTTTGTTTCATTTGCCTACACTAATGCACGTTCACAAACACTTAATGGTTAATAATCCAGCATTATTACACATTAATATTCGGCTAAACACAAATTTTGGAAAATTAAACAAACTGCTGAACATGACGCTTCACTTTCCCGCCAAGAAGCATCAAATAAATTTATCTTTATCTTTATTGACATGAGATTGTTGACTCTATACAGGGTGTTAAAGTAACTGCGTGCCATAGCTTAGGGGTAGGTTCAATATCGATAAAAAAAACCAGGAAAAAAAAAAGAAAGTCTCTTCGTACATACTTTAACGGGCTTAGGACCATCCGATATTTTTTTTTTTTATTCTAAACGATTGCTATTTTAAGTTAGTAAGTACTAAATTAGGTTGACCTTGCAATTTTATTTTTCCTGGGTTCCTTTATCGATACTGAACCTAGCCTTAAGCTATGGCACGCAGTTACTTTAACACCCTGTATATGTAGTACATCATAGTGCCAACTTACACCTAATTGGCCTGCGACCGCGCAGACTTCTTCTGAAAACATTTGTTGTGCATAAAATTTGTAACATTTTAATATTAATTTATTAGAAAATAACTCGAATACTGTTAGATTATTTAGTTAGTCTTTTTAGGTCATTTGATTTGCCAAACGTTTTGACTGAACCAACCCGAATGACAGCTTCTGCCAGTGTATAGATAATACTTTTGTAATCGTGATTACATGCACTAACAAACTGTAAATAAGTTGCCATCTGATCACAGTAGAGAAACAAAAACATTTTGCTCCAATACCTATGCCTTTACAAAAAAATCACATGATTTACATGTAAAAATTTAAGAGAAAGTAAATAATTCTTTGATCCAGTAAATTATGTGTTCATAGTTTGTTTTTGTTTGTTTTTATTATTATATGTGACCCAAATGAGTTCTACGCCAAGTTATTTTCACTGTTATCTAAGCACGCAATTTAATGTCACTTTTCCACTAATGACTAAAAGTATTTGTTACACAAAGTTCTGATTGGGGTATTCGTAAAAGCAGGGAAAAACTTTTTGAACTGTATGGCCTAAAGTAACATAATTATGAATAATCCAAGGTTTCATCAGTATGTTGCAAAATATTGTAAATAATAAAGAATGCAACAATTATAGGCCTGTGTGAATTCTGCCAGTTCTCAGTAAGGTGTCTGAAAAGTTGATGCTCAATCAAATGTTGCGTCACTTTAATAAAAATCCATCATTCATAAACAACTTTCAGTAACACCGGGGAAGAAGCACAAGATGCCACTGGCATCTTTTGCGACCTCTCTACGGCGTTTGATTGCGTAAACCATTAGACACTTCTGCTGATAGAGCACTATGGGATTAGGAATACGGCTCTTGATTTATTAAGATCATACCTGAAAGATAAAAATGTTGAAGTTCAAGTAAATGGTATAAACTCATTAGGGTCTGAAATGGCAATGGGCGTTCCTAAAGGTTCGATATTGGGTCCATTCCTCTTTTTAGTTTACATTAATGATTTACCCAAATTACTTCAAAATCAACCGAAGATGGTGCTATTTGCAGATGACACATCATTGATATTTAATGATGCTCTGGTATTTTGAGCACTTTATGAGGTCTACCCAAATGTCCTTTCTTTGGTATTGTTCGTCGAGTCATTGAGCTGCTTAAGTCTCAAATGAGTGAGCTGCACGATTACTGACAAATGCTTGAACTGATTGGACAGGTCCGCTCAAATTTGTGTGGTTCTTTCCTCAAAAGACCAATGGTGCGCACATGATCTGACCAAGAGTATGTCTGGACTTTGAAAGATAGTTTGACCCCTGAGTTTGTTTCGCCATTTCTTCTCAGAGGTAGTAAATAGGAAATGTCGACTCCATCTAGCTTATTTTTTAATATGATAAGTTAAGTGATTCCGTTATCCTATTTACAGGATAAACGATTTCATTTCGCCACGCTTTTGGAGTTCTCCCAGAGAACAGGACAGAGTTGAAGAGCTCCCGAAGTTCTTTCAGTACAGGACTTCCTCCCGCTTTCAGGAACTTGGTCGTAATCCCGTCCTCACCAAAAAAGAAAGAACATTTTGATTGCCGTAAATTATTTAAGTACGCAATAAAATCATGATTATCGTGCAACAATGAAACGAAATAAAATTAAAAAATGAATAGATAAATCAATCTCCCAGTCGTAAGGCGAATGGTTATATTTGACGATGGTTTTTATATAACTCAGGGGTCACCATGACATTGATGACATGATAATTATCTTATATAAGAAATAATAACATAATAATAACATTATCAAATATGGACATTGCGTCATTCAAATAATCAGTAGTACACACCAATAATATAAAGACTATGTAATACTATATTTCACCATTTAGGCCTAAGTCCTTGGTAGCAGTGCGCAGTGGCGGGTTATGTATTTATATCGCATTCAGGGTCCTCCGCGACGGGGGCCTCGGGGATCGGGGTATTCAGGGAATAACCCTGCCTGTCGCGGACTTGGGGGCGGTGAAACTAAATGGAGCCCAGGGGGTCTACTCTGAACATAAATTCGAAGTATCGGCCGAATGTTCGGTCGTTGCTTGAAGACGGCTAACTATGGCTGACTAGGGTGAAAAAAAAAAGAAAGAAGACAGTCAAAGAGATATAAGCCATAGTCAAAAGTCAAAAAAAGAAACTATGGAAGTTATGAAACAGTTGAACATTCGGCCGAACTTCTGATTAACGCTTCGGAGTAGGCCCCCAGGAATGAACGTCGAAATATTTAGCACGTCGAAATATTAACCTTTTCAAGGCAGAGTGCCTCGAAAAGGATAGAAAAAAAAGAAAAAAAATACACAGAAAAACGTTCATACGAAAACATAATTGAGGTATTCCACTCAGAGCACTGATTTCAACAGCACTTGACCGAACGGCACCTGAGCACTTCCACTAACCGCACTGAAACAAAATTTTGATCACTGCGATTCGGTGGAACAGTTTATTGATATTATTTTCAGTCCCCGAACGGCACCTATGTAAAATATTTTTTTAGTGATGGGGTAACTCGAGTAGGTAAACAAAACAAAATTAAACAAAACATATATACATCTATAATCACGAGCACAAAAAACAAATAGTCGGCAGTTTTGCACGTCATGACTGTGACACGAATGCATCCCCTCAGCATGATGCTTTGCTATTGACGCCCACAGCACAGCGCTAATTTTCAGTGGTCACCCAAAAAATAGATTATGTTATGTTAGGTTATGGGTTAGGTTTTCTTGGGACCATTGATACAGAAATATGAGATACTTTGTCGACAACAGAAAATATAGAGCATCAGACGTCCTTACCAGAGTCAGCGAGTTTTTTTAACGGCCATAAGGTACACTTGAGGTCCGAGTCGTTCATAAGCCCCCATCTGTGGAGATTCACTTTGCTACGGGCCGGCCGACTTGGGTTCGTAGTCTACTTAAGAGATTTCCAAGTCGGCAACGGTAACGCGTGCCAGGTGAAAGGCTCTCAGATGTAAAACTGTCCAGTATAAAAAGTAGCCTGTCTTTATCCAGGTCCCAGGCTACCATTTTTTTTTTGGGTGATAAATTATCTAATCACTTCACCCGCTCTGGGCGGAGCGGGAGGTCAGACTTTTACTGACTAAAACCCACCCGTGTTCCTTCCTTTGCCTGTGTGCCAGGGCCACGATATCCCTTTCGGACAAACGCGCAACCCTGGCACCTATTGGCCCCAGACCCCGTCAGTTTGTGCTGACATCTCTTTGAGGTGCGCGTGGAACACAACGCGCCGTCGTCGCGTCGCCGCGTCGTCCCGGGCGTCCTTACCAGACGGCGAACTACCCATCGCTCACCGTCCGCAAGCCTGCGCCTACGGTGGCCGGGAATAGGCCTGAGACTCCCGACGCCCGGGGTGTTTCTCGCGGCGATTAGTGGCGTGAGGGCACGAATTTTGCCAGGCTACCTATCTTTCAAATAGCAACGATCGGTTTACTGGTTTAGGCGTGAGTGGGTAACAAGTTTCGTTCACATATTTTATACTAAAATAAAAGGTGACTTGTAATTTGACGTATTCCATAAAGGACGTGATAGTGTGACCCATTTTTAGGGTTCCGTAGTCAACAAGGAAGCCTTATTAATATTTTCGCCATGTCCGTCTGTCTGCCTGTCTGTCTGGTCCCAGCTACTAAGAGTCTCGGAGCTAGACTCTTAGTACTCTAGCTGTAATTTGGCATGGGTATACATATTAATCACGCCGACAAAGTGGTAAAGCCAAATATCACTTTTCTCTAAACTGTCAAATTGAATGGCCCTCATTGCTATTCATTGGGTACCTATTACTTTAACAAACCTTTCGATGTAACCATTCTAACCCAGTATATTGTGTTTTGTTTTCACTTAATCATATTCACACGTGTATTTTATTTGTGTACAATATGTAATATTGAGTAAGCGATACTGTTTGCTTTAGCATATCGTCAGGCGTTGAAAAGTTGTTGTCACAAGTTCATCAGTGAAGATTTTGCGCTGATATTTTAGTAGGCGTTGAACATATAACACGAAGTCTCAATATGACTTTTCTCTATTAAGTGCTAGTTCATTATAGAGAGAACTGAATTAAGCAGCACTTTCGAGACTCTCTGCTGGTGGATCCCAACCATTGGTAAACGTATTATAATTTTGAAAACCGAAAAGACCGCCGACTACTACTCCAAGAGATACTAGTGGCAACTTCAAATCTATTGAAGAATGTGCGAATTTGGAAATCCAAACGTACGAGGATAATATACCACAGACGCAGGTTCTGTTCTAGGTTATTTCAATATAATTGCATTTATAAGCAGCATTGTGTTGACAGAAATTATACCAAACCGATCATGCTGCTTATAAATGCAATTATATTGAAATAACATAGAACAGAACCTTGAGAGACACCTATTTCCACCTAAGATATTGATGAAATTAAGACATAGTCCAAAGCCACTACTATAGGTAACATAATATATGCAGCCCATAATGTTCCTAATGTTGAGTCTCTGGCCTCCTCTCGATCAGAGGGAACGGGTCGTAGTCCACCACGCAGTCTCAGTGCGGGTTGGTAGATGTCACATGTCCTCGATTTTATAGTTCTAGGACATGCCGGTTTCCTCACAATGTTTTCCATCACCGTTTTGAGAGCAGTGGTGATGATTATTTACAAAAAGAAAGGCGCCTGAACCGACCCGAACAAACAACCCACAACTCGTATTACATACAGTGGTAGGGGAAATACTTAAATAGAAACATAATATCCTTAATTATGATCCTAAAAGACTATCACGTTTTTAATCGCATATTTATTTTTAGAAAAAAATATAATCTCCAACACATGATAATACTACAGGCTATCAAAGCAATTTATCACATATGTATGAAAATTCACGACAGATCTATTCCAAATGCAGCAGGCGCCGATATTCGTGACTTATAGCAAGATACGGTACACATGATATAGCGAGGGGCGGTACCAGCACTTAGGTAGTCACTCCTAACAATTCACCATAATTAAATCTTCTCAATATAAATGATTATAATGATTATAATTCTGTAAATTAAATACACATATTTGTTATGGTCTCGAACCATATTTTGATCAAGGTACAACCTGACAATGACCTAATAGCAAATTACCAAAAAATTAAGAATTTGTTAATTTCGCGGGCTACCACTGACGATCCACCTTAAGGAGATTTTACACTTATTGGTGCAATCTTTAAAAATATACTCCTAAATTAGATCCCCGTTGAACAACACCATCTTTTTCTTTTTTTTTTTTGGGTGGGAAATCATCAAATAACTTCTCCAGCTCTGGGCGGAGCGGGAGGGAGGGAGTGTCAGACTTTTACTGACTAAAACCCACCGTGTTCCTTCAAATTCCTGTGTGCCAGGGCCACGATATCCCTTTCGGACAGACTCGTAACCCTGGCAGGCATTGGCCCTTTCGGACCCCTCACCATCTGGAGAGGATAGTCTTAATGAGAAGATTGAATTATGGTGAAATGTGAGGAGTGACAATATATACTGGTGTATAGCTCGCAGTGGCGAAGGGTGATTTTATAAGAGAGTTAAGCCTGAGCAAAAAAAAAACTTTTCTACACAAAATAAACTCGTCATGACTCTTGACGTCGATTTTGTATGAAATTGAAGTGACTGAGTTATTTTAGAGCAAAATGTTTTATTGTTGGGATATAAAGACAAAAAAAATAATGTAGGCGTTTGGTAATGTTTTAATTGTATGGTGTATTAATTATCTACAATGTGAATATTATATTATTTGGCATTATTAAACACTACTGACTGTGTGCCATTTTTAAATAACGATAGAGTGGTTGCGTTCTGAATTTCTGAAGGGAAGCCGGTAGGAATCGTGTTAAACGGTGCTTTCGCCACTGATAGCTCGTCTGGTGCACGCTGAGAATCCCTGCTACCAATGTTTATGATATGGTACTCTTTTTACGATGGTATGGTATAGGAATTCGGACAATGACTCAGGAGCATCTTGGGAGTCACAGCCTGTTCCATTGTCACCTGTCGGAGTGATCATAATATCGGCACCTGTGCTTACAGGTGTTCAAATGATTAAAGATAGTAACGATTTTCACCAAAGTTTTTCGAGCAATCGTGTGTAGAGCAAATGGTGCCTTAGAAGAATCTCTACCTCGAATAGTTTCAAATTTCCCCATCCAGGACCCATCTCAATGGATCACCTTGTACCGTTGGAAACGATATCCAATTTTTAAAAGAGTCCGTAAGTAGTTTTATTTGTTCCTTTTGTCCACGAAACGCGGGATTGCTACTTGGAACAAATACAAAGACGTCACCAATGACGGCGACTAATACTGACAAAAATAAATATGAATGAGACTCTCAAACGATAAGCAAATTAGTGGCGGAATAAATAAACGTTTAATTGATAAGAAGCTATTAGCATTAGCAGTAGCTGATACGGTTACACAACTAATCGAAAAAGTATCTTGATTTAAAAAGAAAAAGGACACATCTGATAGACAATTTTGAGAAAACCTTATCGGGATAATTATGGCTGGTATAGAACCTCTCGTTTTTTAGAAAAATCTAAAAAACCTCAGGAACAAGGGGATTAAAATGATACCTGAATTGAAAGTGATTTGATAAAATAAGTCTCTCTTTATTACCTACTCTTTATCTTATTTTATGTATAGGAAAGTACAACCTGATTACGATCCATATTTTGTCACAGAATTATCAGCTTTATTACTTACACGGAAGAGCTACCAAGAACGTGGTCAAGAAAAAAGTACCACTTGTTTGAATTTTAGACTATACTACCGGATAGAAAGTTTTTGCTAGAGCTTATCGCAAGAAAATGCATTTAACTGCATTTGATAGTTTAGGAAATAAAGCAGGAAATGTGTGGGAACAAAATTGGGGATTATTTGATTGTGGCTAGATATTATAGTGTTATAAAACAAATACAAGTTGTAATCTTGATTCGTATCAGTACCTATAGACAAGTTGTTGACTGTTGATAAGGCGTTTCATTTAGATGATACATTGGGACTGTTTCCAGGGGATAAAATTATTATGATAGAAGACATCAAATTTTAGAGTTCACTCAATGGACTTTGTAACTTCATGAACATTGAAGATCTACATGGCTTGCAAGTGGGGGATGATTTTAGGTAAGTCATCCTGAGTTTGGAAGTTAAGAAACCCATCGTAGATGGTTCCATATGACTACAATTCTTAGACACCAGACATTCAGAGGACCTAGAAAAAGCGCCATTCTGTTTCCAGAACAATCATGAAAAAGTCAAAAATTTATGGGACTGGCAAAAGCTATCTACGGAAAAGATTATGTCAATCCTGTGGAAAGTCGATGTTGAAATACCAAACGCTTGCCTCTTGTCTAAGCCCTCAAAAAAAATCTTAGCAGTTCAGGACCTAAGGCGAAAGGCCTCAGCTTTCGCCTTAGGTCCTGAACTGCTAAGATTTTTTTTAAGTTTCTTAGGTCCTCCTTGTCATGTCAGGTCATAGTTTAAGGCAAACGTGATGACAATTTGTGTTGTATGTATTGTACTCATGTGTGATAAATGATTATCTTATCTTATCTTATCTGTCCTCATAAATTATAGGGGGTATAAATAATGTACTTACGTTTTCTAAGGGTTTCTATATTCTATCATCTTTTCTGTGATACGAGCCACATGACGATAGCATAAACCATCGTAAAATGATTCGGGTTCCCTACTTAAAATCGAATGACGTGAGGTCGAATAATACTTGCTCGAAAACGTTAACTCGATAGTACTTGAAATCAATAAATTATGAGCGCGACAGTTCACTACCTCGATGCATCAAAATCTCGAATAACTATATGCTCGAATCATCGGCAGCGCGAAGGCCCATTATCTTGAAACAACATTTCTCGAACGACCATCTAATCGATTTACAGAATAGTTTTAAGGGTTCTTATTTGAGTACAAATTATAATGAAACAATCTACTTATGCGTAGAAATATAAATCAACTATAATCATGAAAAATAATGATGGTATTAAAATAACATTACAAATACCTAGTTACTTTACCAAATACGTAGGAAGTGTAGTCATGAATATAAAAAAAAATATCATATTAGCTACTCGATACAACGTAGTACATTACGTTGTATCGAGTAGCTAATATGATATTTTTTTTATATTGTATAAACCTGTTGAAATTATGATTAAAACTACCCTCATTAATATTTTTTCTGGTTAAATAAAATAATGTAATAAACGAAGGTAGTACAATATAGTTAGATTGATTACAACGTAGGTAATTAGTTAACAGTAGGTACGTGGTAGTTTGTGTTTGTAATCTATGTTGTTTAGTTACAAAAATTCATTAAAATTCCCAATGGGTTCCCACTTAAAATCGAATGACGTGAGGTCGAATAATACTTACGCAATAGATTGTTTTATTATAATTTTTACTCAAATAAGAACCCTTAAATATATTCTGTAAATCGATTAGATGGCCGTTCGAGAAATGATGTTTCAAGATAATGGGCCTTCGCGCTGCCGATGATTCGAGCATAATAATAATTATAGTTATTCGAGATTTTGATGCTTCGAGGTAGTGAACTGTCGCGCTCATAATTTATCGATTTCAAGTATTTTCGAGTTAACGTTTTCGAGCAAGTATTATTCGACCTCACGTCATTCGATTTTAAGTAGGGAACCCCTTGGTAAGACTGATTATCAGACTTTCGGGCTTCTGACGACCCGTACCGACTATCATTGATCCACGAATGACAACCAAGACCAACGGTTGACGAGCTTTCTGACGCGCAAAGGAGTCTCGGTATGTAAAGATGGTCACCCATCCACGGACCAACCGCGGCAAGCGTAGCTTTACTAGGATGGATCGACCAGTGCAGCTGAAATTATGTAGTCACAAGCTCCTCCCATCATAAAACGAGTAGAGCTTTTACCATCGTAAAAAGAGTCAGTATATATTTTAAACATTGGTAGCGAGGATTCTCAAGGTGCGTCAGACGAGTTATAGTATCTAGTACTCCTCACAATTCACCATAATTCAATCTTCTCAATAAGACCATCCTTCCGAGATGGTGTTGTTCAACGAAGATCTAATTTAGGAGTATTTTCAAAGATTGTTCATTGACACCGGTAAGCGTAAAATCTCCATATATTTTTTCACTATCAGTTCACTTGTCAGCTTTATTATAATATGACCCGAATAGGTACTGAGTTTACAAATGTATACACAGTACAGACAACAATACATACATTATATTCGGTCGTCCTGAGTATGTTTAAGTATTGTGTTTGTAGGTACAGTCGGGATCTCCCCGTATCCAACCACGACTTTGTCATCTTTCTCGTCTGTATGTTTCCATTTAAACGCATCTTTAATAGCTTAATTTTGTTTTTTTGGTTCCTCATTAACTTTTGTAGACCGTGTAATTGTTGTTATTTACCTACCTACATTATTTTGCCGTTCTTGGTTTGCTTTAATAAATTTAGTATACCTCTACTTACTTAGGTTTAATTTGATAGAATCGTAAGATGGAATTTCTCCCCTTAGTTCCAACAAATTCAAGAATGCGCTGTGTTGTTTATCTTTTCAGAATGTATATTTTTGGTTTTATCTTTAAAGTTTTTATTAATTGTTCCAATTATAATTATTTATCTTCATGTAATATAAAAAAAAATACACAGCTAATTATTTATACTAAGAAGGTACTAAAAATAAAATATAATAATTTTTAACTACTAAAAATAAATTACATGAAAAAAAAAAAAGACACTTATGCGTCGAAGTACTCGTCCGCATCGCTGTCATCCAGAAAAGTGCCCAGAAGATTGACAGCATTGCCACGTTGAATGGCAATGCTAATTCTTTGGCCAAAGAACAAGCCAGCCCTCTGGTCACGTGAAGTGTCGATCAGTCGGCGAGAAATTTCCTTAAAAAGTTTATGGTTTTATCTTGTTTAAGTTAAGGGAGTTCGTTATTGTTATTTGAACCTATTAACCTTCTATCAAATTGTGATCGAAGCTTTGCACAATAAGTTTTTCTTTACAGCATGTTAAAATCGTGCTGTTTATTGTTATTGTCTTTCCATGTTTATCGTATCGTGTCGTCAGTCGTCCGATAATGTGCACGTACACTGGTACACATAAATATGCTGAGATTAGTCAGCACAGCACAAGTCGCGTCGGAGCTCCAACGTGCTGCGAGCGAGGATTAAACAACACACATTATGAAACATTTTTGTCTCTTACTACTGTTTTCCTGTATAGGACTGTCTGTGCAGGTAAGTTCTTCATATTATTTCATTTTTTGTATCCGGAAAGCTTGTATTATTTCTTAATTAGCTAAGTAAGTCTGCTGTGAGTTAATTCGACCAATCACAACAGCGAACAGAGATGTTAAGGTTTATGTACGTTGTACTGGGAAGAATTTTGATCAGTTTTTCAAAAACCGGAAGATTTTTGGCCTCTTAGAGACATCTATTTAGCTTTTACTTATTATCAACTTTATTCGGCTTCCAGTACATTGTTTCATTGTGACTTACATATAAACCAGAGACACCCGTCACGTCGTCGCTGACCAATTCCACTAGGTGCGGACAGCCGAGAGGGCTTCCTGGTCGGTATCTTAGTACCGGGTCAGTAGGTTGGGCCAAAATTGTTTTTTTTCCATGGAGTGCTTACCGTTTAGGGATACCTACCGTTTGGCGACTTATCTATAAATAAGTGCCTACATATTTAGATGCACTTTGTACTTAAATTATGCATACGTTATTTTTGCTATCTCATCCCCAGCTTTATATTTCAGATAATTTTGAGATACCGTTGTTAGCATCAGTATTCGATAAACAATCACCTATTTATTCACAACTTTTATATCTTCATCTTCATCAACTGTTCTATCATCCTTTAAAAGAGATTCATTGTCCTATTTTTATTAGAATTAATGCGCACATTTCTTCATAAAAGAAGAAAATATTTTTTGGTCTGCTTGATGAGCCGCGTGTGTCATCCAGACGTCAATATGCCAAAAATTTAATTCCCTACTTACCTATAAAAACGTGTGTGACAGACGGACAAAAAAGTGTTTTTTATAAAGGTTCAGTTTTAACTTTAAAGGTCGGCCTCTTAAAAAATATTTCTGCTAGTGCAGGAAAGTCAGATTATTTGGTATGAAAGTTAAAGAAAAGTTAGTCAAAGTAAACGTACGAGTTCCCTACTTTAAAGAAAATTAGGGCTTAATTTATATGTCTTTAGAAAGGTGCGTGGGATTTGGTGCGTGTCATTACTGTCGTAATCATGATGATGGTTTTTGCAGTACCGGCCGGCACAGACCTAGAGTCCGAGTGCACAAGCCCCGCCCATCTCGACGTCAACTTCCCGATAGGTTGGGGTTATTATTTTATTTTTATATTTTTTACCTATCTCGGGACCCTGTGGTGACGGACCTTTGGAAGGCGCACCCCTGGCCCAAGCCAACTCGTAGAGGCCTCTTAGACAATTTGAAGTGTTGCCGTTACAGCCCGAAAGTCTGACAACCAGTCTTACCAAGGGGTATCGCATTAAGAGCGTTTACACCTTACGGCATTTCATACTAACTTTCAAGCCCTTGTTTTTCGAAATGACCGAACTGATTTTAATGAAACTTCATACGCATAAGCAGGATACAAATTTTAAAAAAGTTAGATAATCTAAGAACATTTTCGAAAAATAGTGTAACATTCAAATTAGACCGATTTTAAATTTTCCATAGAAACAGATTTCCAGTTACTTATCTGTTTTTAAATAAGACATTTCGAAAATGTTCTTTACTAACTTTTTAGACCTTTGTATCTTGCTTATGCGTATGAAGTTTCACTAAAATCGGTTCAGTCATTTCGAAAAACAAGGGCTTGAAAGTTAGTATGAAATGCCGTAAGGTGTAAACGCTCTTAATGCGATACCCCTTGGTAAGACTGGTTGTCAGACTTTCGGGCTGTAACGGCAACACTTCAAATTGTCTAAGAGGCCTCTACGAGTTGGCTTGGGACAGGGGTACGCCTTCCAAAGGTCCGGCACCACAGGGTCCCGAGATAGGTAAAAAATATAATAATAAAATAATAACCCCAACCTATCGGGACCAACTCAGCACTGAGTCAGTGCTGAGTTGACACCTAATGTGAACGTCATTTCAGAAAACTCTCATTGACTCATTGCTTCAATAATGCTCTATCTCTTTCACACTCATTGGCAAAGTGTTACATTTTGGAAATGCTTCCCTTCTCAAAAAACCAACACGACCGATTTCATGCTATCCGAAAATTTCATGCTATCAAAAAAACGAATGCTATAGTGCATCATCTGCTCTATGTCTAACTGCACTCAATGAAATCTAAAAAAGTATTTTTAAACGTGAGAACTTTCTCATATTTCTGTCTCTTTTCAATTCAGTGGAAAAAGAAAAGGATGGAAATATCTTTGACGATTCGTAGCCGTGTCCACGAATTATCGATTGCAATATTTGCAGTTGTTATGGATACGAGCCAATTTAAATAAAAGACACTGATTGTTTTGTGTGACCACTTGTTATTGTGAAACATGTCGATAAAGTATTTCTAAAGTTAACCTTTTTTAATTCCATATAAGTAGGTATAGTTATGTACCTAAAATGAATTTAATTTTTTAAATTTATCATTGAAGTGACTATAAAAGAGAAAAAAAACAACTTGGTTTTTTTGTAAAAACTTTTTTATTTTCCTTTGTTATTGGGTTAGTTTTTAATTTATTTAAGTTACAATAGCCTAATGCCTCATCCTACCTACTGCTCACCTTTTACAAAATATTGCTTTTCCCGATGCAGGGACGTTAATTGTTAAAGTAAGAACCAGGAGAACTGGAGCTGATGGTAATTTCACCATAATATGCATTGTGACGAACATAAATTGCTTAGCAACCATATTAAAGTACCTAATCGAATCGCAACCCGTAAAATACTTATTATTAGGTAGTTCCGGTGGCCGTCTGTGGTCTTCATCATCAGTTCTACTTTACCACATGGTGCTTTCCGAGAGCACGAGTTACTATAAAAAATACCCAAATCGCTATAGGTGTGCCTATAAAATGTGACAATTTCCCTCAATTTCCATGGGATGGCTTATCAGATTTTGACTTGGTGACAATTGGACCACCTCGGGAGCATACCCTTTCAAACTAAAAAACGAATTTTCATAACTGGTCCACAATTATTGACGGAGAAATCGATGACATACATAAAAAAAAGAAAACATACACAGACGAACACACGAATATAATAATAGTCCATTTATTTTCATTAAATGAGTCGTGATGTGATGGTGTTTAAGTGACGCATAATTTACCTCAACTTGTTCTTTCGTGTTTGTGTTTTTTTTTCCTTGCATTATGTTTACTTACCGCAAATAAACGTATTTTCTTTCTTTCTTCTTTCTTAAATTAAACCACAAAATTAATATAACAATCACAATAAAATAATAGTCAACATTCAAATCAAATAAAATAAAATTACATACACATCATCCAAATCAAATCAAATGTAAAATTCATGCAAAATAATGTAACCTTTTTGGAAGTTGGTTAATTAATTATTATACCTACATTATGGATTATTCAAAAGACAAGTCTTGTAAATTTGTCTTTTGAATAATCCAATCATCACGCTGAATTTAATTAGCTTTACTGAGACTGACCAGTAGGCTAATTGCGTAACACACTATCAGTAGGAATCGGTTTCAATTTGACAGATCAACAACATTCATAGCGATATTTAAGTTGTTGAGCAGACAGAATTTTCTAACTTAAGAAGCAATGGATTAGCAATATACTTCAAAATCATTCCGATTCCGTTTTAAACTGTGTTACGCAATTAGGGTGCAGAACAGAAGCTAGGAAATGATGAAAAACAAAGCAGTTCCGTATCTTGCTATAATTTTCATGGAAGTTAATCTTATAACTTCAAAGACCGGTATAAAATGTAAATGACCTAGAGTTTGGAACCGACTTATAAACAAAGTTCATGCATCCTTAGCATAATATTCTAGGTCAGGTCGAAGTCGAACTCTTGAACAACTTGAACATGAGACACGAACTTTATGATGCCTGTTCTCATATTCTGTTACCCGTGGCCAGGGTTGGATTTTGTACTATAATTATAGTATATTTATACTATAATTTCGCACTTTGTACTATATACTATCCACATATAAGGATAGTACGCTAAAATAGTATAATTTAAAGTTTGCTCCTGCCTTAGTTTTACGTCATATTCTCAGATTATAGAAAGAAGTTCTTCCATCTATCTAATCTGAGGTCATATTATGAATATTTCGACCGTGCGTGTATCCAACCGCTACAATCCATAGACGCCATTTTATTGGTCTGGTGACGCTGTCAAAAGCGGTTGCAAAAGTGGGAATTGTACTGATTTTATTCCTACTAAGGATATGTTGATGAGATTTTAAATGCCAAGGATGAAGCTAAACAAGAACTGATAAACTTAGAAGAGGAGTAAATTTTGCCTTAACGGGCCGGGGCTTATTTGAATGAATATTATATATTATGATGTTAAATTAAAAATAATGAAAGTGATATTTTTTTATAAATACTATCCTTTTAATTTTTTTGTGATATCTTTTTCAAGCTAACTAAATCCAACCCTGTCCGTGGCCGTAGCCCTAGCCACTAGCCAGTAGTCAGCGAGACTCCTCCCACGACGGATGCCTCGACCTCGGCTATCAAGTCCACTTGTTTAGAGAATACGAAAACAATTTTATCAGCCGATGTTTTCGTCAGTAAATAATGTCGATTAACAGTGTTCTTATATTCCTTTGTCTAGTGTTGAGTTCTTATGAGGTAAAGTGATTCAATAAGAATAAAGAAACATGTTTATTTGCCTTTGTTGTGGTTGTGTCGGTTACATTTCTTATTAAAAGTATTCCGTGTTGTGTAGTAGGTAGTATTGTGGTGATTTATCGATCATTGTGTTCAATGAATTATGATACTTAGAAGACTTTATTTTGATTTTGTCTAGACCTTGGGTCCGAATGGACTTACCGAATAGCTAGCTGGCCGACTTTCGATACAATGAATGATGTGCATCAAAAATAATATTATTGTTACATTAGGGACAATTTTCAACAACGGACTCCGGCCCTCTGAGTATAATTGTTCTGTGCCGGCCGCACTTTATCACGTATGGTCTATATGTAGGGTTGCCAAGTTTTTTTTAAATCAAATAGTTTAGTAATAGTATTTTTGAAGCCATTGCTTGTAAAAATATAGTATTAGGTGAAAAAAAATTATAAGTTAACCATACATTTTTGATGTTTAAACGTCTCTATAAACAGTCGCTAATCATTACTTATCTTTAATCAGTGTTTATGAATAAAGGGGTTTATCCTTAATTACAAAATACCATTAACTTAGCTTTTATGAGATTAGCTTTATTACTTACTGGGCCTTGCGATCATCTAGTAATTTTGTATTGAAATAAAAATTTGTAGGTATATTATTTTCGCATAGTACATTTTTCTTTAGAAATATAGTATTTAGGCCTCTAATATACCAGGATACTATATTATTACATAGTCAATTAATTATCAAAATATTTCATTTCACATAAACCTACATGGGCACTTATGTATGATACCTACATCAGAAGCTGCACGGTTCCAATTGGTCGTTTCCTACGGAGAAGAGCCGGCAAGGATCTCCACGATTACTCTTTTAAAATGATTAGCTTTTACAATGTTTAGCTTAAATAATTAGCTTTTAGTAGGGTCGGCAACCCTATCTATATGTGCCAATGTTTTCTTTTTTCGAACGAGGTTTGACCCAAAACAAGATTGTGTTCTACAATAATCCATAACCTTACGTCTACCCAGAGACAGTTGGATGACCCGCTCTGCAGGTTGGTACGGAATAAACTCTAATGTATGCCAGTGACATTGAGTGGTTAGCTTGCGTGTTCTGTACTGAGCTCACGCAACGCGTCGTACGTTCAGCCAGTAATAGGACTCGCCCATCAAGGAGCGCTGTCCCCAATTTGACGAATTATTCAAAAGGTATTTTAATAAAACGCTATCCGTATGTTAAGACGCAGATATACGCCAGTAACCTTGAGTGGTTAGCTTGCGTGTTCTGTACTGGGCTTACGCAACGCGTCGTACGTTCAGCCAGTAATAGGACTCACCTATCAAGGAGCGATGTCCCCAATTTGACGCATTATTAATTTATTATACACAAACCAAAAAGTATTTTAATGAAACGCGTATACTAAAAGATCAATAATTAAATTATCTTGAAATTGGTGAAGGTTTCAGGAAAATACGCTTGGTAGATTTTGCGCCATTCTCAGTTTTTTATCCGCGTTAGACATAACTTTACAAATTAATTTCACTATATATTATAAACAGAATCTAAAATATTCACATAATAAATTATTGAGAAAATGCTCTCATATAACATATATATTTTTCAAATCATTAACACTACTCGTTTAGACGTGATTGTTGTTAATAACATTTTTCATCTAGTTTTCAAAATATGATTGACGTGTTGAAGTGTGTGTACAAAACTACTTACAGAAATAAAATTATTTATCAAGAAACTCGCATTGAAATTACTTACTTCTTTATTCAGTATTCTACAATTATATTTATTAAGCTTCTTCGTTTACTTCGTATTACTCTGTCACTGAATATTTACAGGATAAACATATTATACAAGGTGTTACAGGACGATTGACATTCCTATAAACCACGTAAAGAGTATCTTGTTTTCACCCGTATCCAAAAAATAAATCAAATCCAATGAATACTTTAGCCACAGGAAATTATTTTCCATTTTGTTATTTTTCAACATGATGTAGATCTGAGTCCGTAATAATAGGTAAACATTGTAAGGCGCGCCTAACGCGCCGCGCAAGGTCAGTAACTTTTCGTAGATATAGAGTGTTTACTTTTTAAGCAGTTGATTCTGCTATTTATTTTGTTTGAAAATTGCAATTTTTGAATTTCCCGTTAACTACAAATCTTCGTGTTTTAAAATGTTTCGATGGACTAGTACTGTGGTCGTTTAAATTTAATGTCGTACATCCAGAGCCAGATTGTATAATGTGTGTAAATTTGCATGCCTTACGGTAGGTTATGGTAGGATGGCTAATGGACCCTATTGTTTGTTTAAGGCATTCTTTTTTGTACCCATATTCGCAAATTAATAAATGACTAAGATTATGATTCTTTTCTCCACAGAAATCGACACCTGAAGATGACCACTACGTAGGCGCTGTAGTGGAGTACACAGTAACCGGAAATGTGGCGACGAACCTCGTTAACTACGCGAGTCTTGTAAAGGAAGCAGCCGATCAGGTTTGTTGTTTACAGAGCTACTTGTACAGCCAGCACATCAAGTTACCACAAACTATCAAATTTTCTCATTTGATTTTGAACTTAACTCGCAATATTTGAAGACTTAAAATCAAGTGCAGAAATTTGAAGGTTTGCTAGGTTGATAGGTTCTCCCGTCGCGTGTCGCGTCGGCGAAAATGACTCCCAACCGGCGCCGCCGCCGCCGCGCCTGTATGTATCCCCTAAGGGGTTAAATAGGAGATGACAGTTTGTAAAATAGTGAGTAATTTTTACATACAATACACTCATAAAGTCACGCCTAATTCCCATGGGGTTAGGCAGAAACTACAGAATGCCACCACTCCACACATAAAAACACCATTTCAAAAGTCAAATGAAAATGTCTATGACAGCCGAATTGCCCCGGCGCACGGTGGATCGAAAATCGGCTGTAGAAGACATAGGATCTCGATTTCTTCAATGTTATTTTTTTGCTGGAAATGACTTCTGCTGATCATTACTGTTCTATAAAATGTCATATGAAGTAATTGTGTGCAGAAATGGAAGAGTTATAATTTTTTAAAGAAAAAAATGTATGGAGCTGACATGAAAAATGAGGATATCTCTGGAATCGCAAGGTTGGCCGTTATATCCTTGCACACTGTTATAGTACTATTTATTTGTGAACTTTTGACATACTTAATATCGCGGCATCACTTGCGAATTTTTTTTTAAAAATCTTCAAAATTAAAAAAAAAAAAAGTATATGATACATTTTAATGCTTAAATATGGCTATACCAAGTGTAATTTACAATATTTTTTATACTTAGACCAAAACATTCTAAGAAATCACAAAGTCGTATTACCTACTTTGTGATTTTCATTTCAAATGACATGGTAATTATGAATTACGTAATACGTAATCTTGTCTAATGCCTCAAGTCCACATTAGCTAATGATTAATAAAACTTAATACCTATATACCTAGTTAAAAGGATACGTACCAAAATAATTTGGGGTACTCGCTAATTTAGCAATTAGTGCGGGATTAACTTAATAAAAGTAATTAGATAAATGTGATACCATCATTAGTCAATAACAATAAATAGTGAAATGAAATGAAATGAAATCGTTTATTCTGTAAATAGGATATTAAAATCACTTTTACACGTCATATAAAAAAAATAAAAATCTAGATGTAGCCGACATTTCCTATCTGACTACCCCTGAGAAGAAATGGCGAAACAAACTCAGGGGTCAAAGTCTCTTTTAAAGTCCAGACATAATCTTGGTCAGATCATGTGAGGACCATGTAGATCCGTGTCTGAAATGGTCTTTTGAGGAAAGAACCACGCAAATTTGAGCGGACCTGTCCAATCAGTGTAAGCATTTGTCAGTAATCGTGCAGCTCAAATCAAAACTTAAGGAGCTCAACGACTCGACGAACAGTACCAAAAAAAGGACATTTGGGTAGGCCGCATAAAGCGCTCAAAATGTCAGACCATCATTAAAACTTAACTGAGAAAAGAAAGGAAAACATTTAAAGAAAAAAAAAAATGACCCACATAGTGCTCACATTCACAATAAATTAAAGCAGTAAATATAATACTTTTCAAAGTAAACATTCATGTAAAATTGTATACAATATTCTGCAATGTCAATATGTATATAAAATCATGCATAATAATTAAAATGTCAAGTTTTATCACAAGGCTAGCAGAGCGAGCAGCTCAATCCCAAGCTTTTTTGTCCTCTAAATAATCAGAAATCTTATCAGATTTTAAATCGTTTAATGGGTAAGTTCCGAATGTCAGTAGGAAGTTGGTTGTAAAAGCGTATACATTGACCCATGAACGAGTTGCCTACTCTGTGGAGGCGAGTGCGATGTACAGCAAGATTGTGTTTATTCCTGGTATTTAAACTATGAATATCGGACATTTTCTTAAAATTTGATTTATTTTTGTGTACATATAATAGATTTTCAAGTATATATTGAGAGGCTACAGTCAGAATATCTATTTCTTTGAATATTTCACGAAGTGAATCTCTTGGACCTAGATTGTAAACGGCTCGAACAGCCCTTTTCTGTAAAATAAAGATATTATTAATGTCCGCACATGTTCCCCAGAGAAGGATCCCATACGACATAAGACTATGAAAATAACTAAAATAAACAATTCTGGCAGTATCTACATCAGTAATCTGTCTAATTTTTTTTACAGCATAGGCGGCCGAACTAAGCCTTCCTGACAATTTTTCTACGTGTGGGCCCCATTGTAATTTACCGTCAATAGTTATTCCAAGAAAAACTGTCGACTCAACAGGGTCCAACTCTATTCCATTAAGTTGAACATTAGTAGTTAGCTGCCTGACTTTTGGCATTGAAAATTTAATGAGTTTAGTCTTTTTCTCGTTCAGGAGAAGATTATTTACATTAAACCAATGGACAACTTTAGAGAGTGCATCGTTAACATGTTCAAAATTGACTAGCTGACGTTTGATTTTAAAAATGAGTGAAGTGTCATCTGCGAATAACGACGAATTAACTTTTATTGTTTATGTTAGGTTAGGTTAAGTTAATATGTGCGCTCTGGCCGGCACCCCTCCTTGGGAGCTCGAGGCGTGGGTGCTGACCAGAGTGTACGAATGGACGGCGCGGCGTAAGGCGCTCGGGGAGCCCCCCGCCGCAGAAGAGCGGGAGGCCGTGCGGCAAGAGGCGAGGGACGCAATCGTCCATCACTGGACGGAGGACCTCGCCACTGCCGTTTTCGGCCGCCGAACTCTGGACGCGCTCGGGCCAGTCCTGAAGGATTGGCTCGAGCGGTCCCACGGTTTCCTCTCTTTCCGTCTGGTGCAGGTGTTGTCCGGCCATGGGTGTTTCGGATCGTACCTGCACCGGATCCAAAGGGAGGAGACCCCGTCGTGCCACGACTGTGGCGCGGCGGAGGACACGGCTCAGCACACCCTTGAGGTGTGCCCAGCCTGGTCCGAGCTGCGCCGCGGTCTGAGCGCAGCGGTCGGGCAAGACCTCTCGCTTCCCAGCGTCGTCAACTCGATGCTGGAGAGCGAGGGGGCCTGGACAGCGGTCGCCTCCTTCTGCGAGGACGTAATGTCGCAGAAGGAGGACGCGGAGCGCGCGCGGGAGGACGACCCTCTCGCAGTGCCGCTCCGCAGGCGAAGACGGGGCATGAGAAGGCGATTGTACGATCGTCGTCTTATGCCCCCTGGTGGTGAACAGCGGGAGACGGGTGCGGGGGCGCCTTCTCCTGCATTGCACAGTTCTCCATCCACGTCGGGCGGGAATGACAGAGCGCTCGCGGTCATTCCTGGGCCCCTCCCCGACGGGGGGGGCGTGTCGGGCCCGCCTGCAAGGCGGGCGGTCGTCAGCGGGGGACTGGATGTTATGGCTCTGCCGGATTCCCAGTCCTCCTCCTTGCAGACGAGGTAGGAGCGCCGCTGGGTCGTTTAGTGGGTATACCGGATTTTCCGGGGAGTCCCACATACCCCTCCCATCCCCCGATGGGTGGGCATGCGTAATGCATTTTTCCCAGCGTCAAAAAAAAAAAAAAAAAAAAAAAAAAAAAAAAAAAAAAAAAAAGGTTAAGTTAATATACTGGCGGGTGGACCTGGTGGAGACTATGTCGGACCACCGCTACGTGCGGTTCGACATCTCCACCAGTGGTCACGGAGGATCGCAGCCCCTCTCGGCGCGGCGATCACCGTTCCCACGGTGGGCGCTCGCCCGCCTGGATAGGGAGGCGGCGGCGGAGGCGGCGTTCGTCCAGGACTGGCTTTCGCCGCCTTCCGCTGGCCTGGATGTGGACACCGTGGCGGGGCACCTGAGGGAGTCTCTGACCGAGGTATGCAACTCTAGCATGCCTCGGTCTCGCCGACCACTACCCAATCGCGCCGTGTATTGGTGGTCGGCGGAGCTGGTGGGGCTTCGAGCAGCGATTGTGGCGGCAAGGAGAGCTTACTCGCGGAGCCGGCGGCGGCGTCTACGGGACCGGCCCAACGAGGACCACCTCTATGAGGTGTATTTGGGGGCAAAAATGGTCCTCGATCGGGCCATCGCCGCCGCCAGAGACTCGGCGAGAGAGGAGATGCTGGAGGGTCTCGACAACGACCCCTACGGGAGACCATACAAGGCGGCGCGCAACAAGCTGCGCCCCTTTGGTCCCCCGGTGGCCGAGACCCTGGAGCCCTCATTCCTGGATGGGGTGGTTCAGTCCCTGTTCCCGTGCAGGGGCAACTTCACCCCACCAGTGATGGACCCACCGCTGGGGATAGCTCCGCCAGCTGAGACGGAGGAGGAGGAGGAGGCCCCTCCTGTCACGGAGTCGGAACTTGGCGCGGCGATTCTCCACATCCGCGCCAAGAAGACAGTTCCGGGCCCCTACGGTGTCCCAGCAAGAGTGGTGGCGATCGCTGCCACTCAAATGGAGGAAAGGTTTCGGGACCTCTTCAGCGCATGTCTTGCGTCTGGAAGGTTCCCGAAACCGTGGAAGGAGGGGCAGTTGTGCCTCCTTCGCAAGGAGGGCCGCCCAGCAGACTCCCCCTCGGCATACCGGCCCATCGTCCTGCTCGATGAGGTCGGTAAAATGTTCGAGGGGATAGTCGCTGCTCGCCTAAAGAGCCATCTGCGGGATATCGGGCCGGACTTGTCGGACGCTCAGTTCGGTTTTCGGGCTGAGCGTTCCACGGTGGACGCGCTGGCCTGCCTTAAGGGGCAGGTGAAGGAGGCGATGGAAGCGGGGGACGGATTGTTGGCCGTGTCATTCGACATAGCCAAAGCCTTCAACTCCGTTCCCCACTCCACCATCCTAGAGGCGCTCCGATTCCACGGAGTGCCTCGATACCTGCGCAGTCTGCTGGCCAGCTACCTGGAGGATCGGGCGATCCTCCTGGTGGATAGGACTGGCCAAGTCCGGCGGTATGCCGTTGAAGCCGGCGTTCCACAGGGGTCGGTCGTAGGACCTCTTCTCTGGAACGTCGGCTATGATTGGCTCTTGCGGGGAACTCTCCTCCGAGGCACGAGTGTCATCTGCTATGCGGATGACACTCTCCTCACCGCCCGGGGGGGGGAGTTTCAGGGAGGCGGCCAACTTGGCCTCGGCGGGCGGATCCTTGGTAGCAGGGAGGATCCGCCGCCTAGGATTAGCGGTGGCGCTGCACAAGACCGAGGCCGTGTTCTTCCACGGGCCTCGGCAGCGCCCTCCACCTGACGCCCACATCTTCGTGGAGGGCGTCAGAGTTGAGGTGAAGGCCCAGATGAAATATCTGGGCCTTGTACTCGACAGCAGGTGGCGCATCGGCCCGCATTTTAGCGGGCTGTCGTCGCGCCTGCTGAAGGCCGCGGGCGCTCTCTCTTGGCTGCTTCCCAACTTGGGAGGGCCGAGCGCGCGATGCCGGCAACTCTACGCTGGCATCTTGCGGAGTATGGCGCTCTACGGCGCTCCCATCTGGGAAGACTCCCTCCATAGGAGGGAGAACGCCGCGGCCTTGCGGGCACCTCAAAGGGCCATAGCCCAGCGGGTGGCGCGTGCCCACCGTACGGTGGGCTTTGCCGCAGCATGTGCTCTGGCGAGCACCCCTCCTTGGGAACTCGAGGCGTGGGTGCTCGCCAGGGTGTATGAATGGACGGCGGGGCGGAGGGCGACAGGAGAACGCCCTGCCCCGGAAGAGCGGGCCGCCGTCCGGCGGGAGGCGAGGGACGCCATCATCGTCCATTGGACGGGCGACCTTGCCACAGCAGCCTTCGGCCGCCAAACCCTCGACGCGATCGGGCCGGTCCTGCGAGACTGGCTCGAGCGGTCGCATGGGTTCCTTTCGTTCCGTCTGGTGCAGGTGCTGTCCGGACACGGTTGTTTCGGAGCGTACCTGCACCGAATCGGACGGGAGGAGACACCGTCGTGCCACCACTGTGGCGCGGCGGAGGACACGGCGCAGCACACCCTCGAGGTGTGCCCGTCGTGGTCCGAGCCGCGCCACAGTCTGCACGCGGTGATCGGACCGGACCTCTCACTCCCCGGCTTGGTTAACGCCATGCTGAGGGATGAGGGGTCCTGGGCGGCAGTCGCCTCCTTCTGCGAACACGTCATGTCGCAGAAGGAGGAGGCGGAGCGCGTGCGGGAGGACGACCCTGCCGCTGCGCCGCTCCGAAGGCGGAGGAGGGGTCGAAGAAGACGTCACTTTGAACGTCATCTCCGACTCCTCCCAGGTGGAGGCCAGCAGGCAACGGGTGCGGGGGCACCCTTGCCTGTATTGCACAGGCCTCCACCAGTGTCGGACGGGAATGGCCAGGTGTTCCCGGCCATTCCCGTAGCCCCCCAGTAACGGGGGGGCATGCGGGGCCCGCCAGCTAGGCGGGCATGCGCTGGGAGGGTCGTGGAAGAAAAGGTTCAACCGTTATCCCATGGCCCTCCCAACACGGCGATGCGGGAACACCGTTGAGTTTTAGTGGGTATACTGTCGTCTCATTACCGACAGGGAGTCCCACATACCCCGTCTCTTACAATAGTTTACCATTTATTGTTATTGACTAATGATCACGTTTATCTAATTACCCTCATTATGGTACGTATCCTTTTAACAGGTATATAGATATTAAGTTTTATTAATCATTAGCTAATGTGGACTTGAGGCATTAGACAAGATTACATATTATGTAATTCATAATTACCATGTCATTTCAAATAAGTAGGTAATACGACTTTGTGATTTCTTAGAATGTTTTGGTCTAAGCATAAAAAATATTGTAAGTTACACTTGGTATAGCCATATTTAAGCATTAAAATGTATCATATACTTTTTTTTTTTAATTTTGAAGATTTAAAAAAAAAAAATCGCAAGTGATGCCGCGATATTAAGTATGTCAAAAGTTCACAAATAAATAGTACTATAACAGTGTGCAAGGATATAACGGCCAACCTTGCGATTCCAGAGATATCCTCATTTTTCATGTCAGCTCCATACATTTTTTTCTTTAAAAAATTATAACTCTTCCATTTGTGCACACAATTACTTCATATGACATTTTATAGAACAGTAATGATCAGCAAAAGTCATTTCCAGCAAAAAAAATAACATTGAAGAAATCGAGATCCTATGTCTTCTACAGCCGATGTTCGATCCACCGTGCGCCGGGGCAATTCGGCTGTCATAGACATTTTCATTTGACTTTTGAAATGGTGTTTTTATGTGTGGAGTGGTGGCATTCTGTAGTTTCTGCCTAACCCCATGGGAATTAGGCGTGACTTTATGAGTGTATTGTATGTAAAAATTACTCACTATTTTACAAACTGTCATCTCCTATTTAACCCCTTAGGGGATACATTTGCACATACTAGGAACTGTTGTGCAATATTTGCACATACAAGGATCTTTTGTCCAATATTTGCACATACAAGGAACTTTGGTGCAATATTTGCACATACAAGGAACTTTTGTACAATATTTGCACATATAAGGAACTTTGCGCAATATTTCAAGCCTAGAGCTTGAAATAAGTATTTCACAAAAGTTCCTTGCATGTTTAGGTTGTGAGCTGTCAGTGGGTGAATGAATAAATGAATTATAGATTTTAGATTTTATTATGTAGATTGGCCAAACTTAACAGCAGACATGATGTATGGATGGCATCTAAAATAATAATTACGGATTGACAAATATTAAACCACACAAATTAAAAAAGCAAACTTCTCACCAAAATTACAGATACACTACTGGAAAGTGCTTTTAAAATTATTTCCGTCTCAACCTCAAATCTTCGAGCAAAGTTAAAGCTCAATTTAGACCCGAATCTATGTTGTCAATTTTGTATTAGATAAGAACTTTACCTCAGCTGGAATAAAGTTTGAAATGCAAAACTAACTCGAAGATTTGTGCTTGGACTATAGTTACTCGTTTTGTAATGAGAAAGAAATAGTTTGAGGGACACATTCATTACCATAAAATCACTACACATGCTACAAAGTCGATTAATGTTATTGATATTGATTCGTTAAATACAAAAAAAAATACTAGTAATCTTAGTAATAATCATAACCATAAATCTTTATTTATCTCAACATCATATTACAGGCACTGGTTAATAAAATGTACAATCTTAAATAGAGAAAGGTGTCTGAGGTAGGAGAGTCTTGAGTTACAGATCACCCGGCTCTCATAGATAGGACATGTTAATTTACAAAAACAGTTATCGTCAAGATACTTACCCCCTTATTACAAAACAAGGTTTATCTTCAGACCCAGGTTTAAAACATAGAGCTATCATTGAATTTCGAACTTTATTCCGACTATGGTAACGTTCTTAAACACAAAACTGACAACTTAGTACCGAACTAAGTTTTCAGTTTTGTATAAAGAACGGTATTTAAATCACTGTTACGTTCTTATTACAAAAACTGGCTCCATGGTTTAAGCCATGTCAAAATATAAATCTTGTTTTGTAATAAGGCGGTATAGGTTTAATAAAAGTCTGAAATTGCAATGAAGTAGTATAAGCAGAATCTATAAAACTAAAGATCAGTCAGTTAAAAATTTACATGAATGTTTTTGATTATCATGAAATTAATAGTTAATCGACGAAGCCACCTCCGCGAGGTTATTAGTATAAGTATTTCAATTATCCCTGTATATCAAGAACCGTCGTTCTAACTCCCTCAGCCATGTTGATATCGTGATCCCTAGGCCTTGCTGATAACGACCGACAATTTAATTTATTTACATAAAATTCGTACCACATTTCTCGATTACTCTTTACAACAACCAAAAAAACGTCCAGTATTAGCACATTGGCGTGAGATACTAGAAATTGCAGTAATATTGCTAGATAGCCGCGATCCACTCCGACCAGCACTGCAATGAAATCAGACAAAAAGATTTTTTTTTTTTTTTTGTATGGCATCTCGTAGCAGACCTAGAGAGGTCGTTGCTACTTAACCGGATATTCCTGTGGCTGCCCTAAGGTTTTTAATCTTAAAGCCTCCAGCCAGGGCGCAAATTATATATATTAAAACTAAACGACAGCGCACTAAGGGCACCCCCTGTGGGGTACGGACCTCGGCTCAGGGCGTCGTTGGGGGATCACAAAACTAGTAACAATTTGGGGACGGGCTGGATCAACATGAGACAACAAGAAGACGTCGGTCAATATAAATATCAAAGAGGCGATGCACAAGCGAACTCATATTCTGTGAGTATGATCCACGGCGGTATGATCGCTCGCGTTCGAACTACGACAAACTAAATATGTATAAAACTAGAATGTAAAGTAAACAGTTAACTATCACAGGTAAAAAAAAAATGAAAATGATTACAATTAGGATATATATAATATAATTAGGATATGTGTTAAAAATCACAGCAGTAATAAATGTAAAAACAAGGCAAATTATAAAAGACACGCCCCAACCAAAGAGGCTACTTTTCAAATATCTCCTTTGGTTATGGCTATTACAAACTTTCACAATGTCCACGTAAAACTTATGGAATATAACAATCACCCAGAGATTTTTCACTGTAACGAAGTAAATCATCAGAAATGAAGTTATAAAATAAATTGTCGGCTTCTACGTAACGACTTTTTGAAATACACATGTTGATCGTTTTCATTGAATAAAAGAGGAAGTTTGCTAGAATTGCGTTGAGGCACACGTAGTTTCTGTAATTACGGAACTTCTTCATGGGGCACCATGACGTCACTCCGTATATCAACGTGGATATGGTCAGAACAATCTCAATGACTTGTAAAGTGAAAAATCACTATAACAACTCTCTCTCCCACTGTCAAGCATGGTGGAAGTCACTTGCACAGTTTTGTTTGATTCACTTATAACTTGAGAAAAAGTGTTTGTGAACAACTTGACTTTAAAGCATTGCCATGCCCTTACTTGGCAAATATCCAGAGATCTGCTGCTTCCGAGACTGTCGACGGATCAATAGTTATTAAATAATATCGAAATGAATGCAATAATTTTTAATATAAAGGTGGCACACTGCATTTATTTTCGACTTTCCTGTTTGTTAAACTTATATCGCAGTACTTACGATTACGGCGCAGTTATTCAAGTCCATGGTAACAATTTGACAAAGACAGCGCTTTTATTTCGAAGCAGTAAGAACGGTTTTCGTTGTTCAAATGCTTCAGAAGTGTACGTATCTATCAGCAGCACAGTTTAATTAATTATACTGTGCTTCAAGTAGGTACCTACCTAGCTGGGCTGCATCGCAGATTGTCGTTGGAAACAATGCTGGAATAAAACCAGGAGAGACGCCGAACCTTTTGTGAAACTTAAAATATTATTTTAGGCAAGGTTAGCAGTAGAATTAATATTTCAAACTAGCTGACCCCATACGTTGTCCTGTCCAAATTTCAGTAATTCATACAAAATTCCTATATAAAAAGCACTTTCAGTTTTCCCGAATTTTCCAATTTACCCGCCAACTTTTCTTTGTCTTCATAAGAACCTTGAAGTCAAAGAAAACTAAAAAATAAAATTACCGCGTTGCGAGTTTTGACCTTAGCAATACATTTAGCCATTCATTTCTAAATATTTTTTTATTATTACCAATTTTATTATAACTTAAACTCATCTGCAATGTTTTATTCAAATATTTTTGAATAATATTACTTATTATTTACATAATATATACGCTAACAGACTTAACTAACTTTAGATAATAATTATGTAGATACATGTTTATAAAAAGAAGATGGGGGACAGAATCAAATTTTATATTCATATTATATTACAAAAAAGAAGAAAAAAAAGGGTCAAAAAAGATTTGGTGATTTTTGCAGACCTTTGTTAGTGTTTTTACTTGAAGTATGAATTGATAGAAGATATAAGTCTTGTGAGAAGTCTACAAAAAAAAACTGATTTTTCAAGTGACTAAACTAAGTACCTACGGTTGAAGCTTGAAGAACCTTGCGTTTTCTGTCAAAGTCAAACTCAAAGCATTTCAAAGTCAAAGTCAAAGATTTATTTGCAAACTAAGTGTACATTTTGCTGTTATTTTATAATAGGTATGGGTACTTACAACTTAGCGGCCTTTTTCAGGCATCGCAAATTTGAGGGTTATTATATTAACATTACAAAATTTAAATAACTACTACCTAAGCTATTGTCACGATTTTACATTAATAATTTCAATAATTTACATATTCAACTCTACTTATTACTTCAACTTTACTTATACTTTCTACTTATAAGTAATATACTTTTTACTATTACTTATTTACTTATTCAATTTTACTCATACTCATACTTACACTTTTTTATAATTCAATAATAATATAAATACATTTTGTATCAACTTTTTTTTTCATATAAAATTAGATCGTCGTAATATTTTTTTTAGATAAAATAGAAAATCATGTAGGTAGTGGTGTAAGTGTGTGTAATGTCTGTGTACGAGAATGTGTGTGTAATGGTTATTGATTTATTTTTGGTGTTAAATTCTTCAATTGAATACTAGTAGTAACAATTTTTTTAAAGGTAGGTTTTTAATTTATTGTTAAATGGAGCCTGGTTTCATTTTTTTCAAATAAACCAATTACAGGCACTTTTGAATTTTCAAGGGATCGAAAGCTTAGTAGGTACATAATAATATGGAGAAGAACGGGCAAGAAACTCCACGGACACTCTTTTAAATTAACTTATGGTTACAAAATATTGGTTACATCATTCGGGTTGAAATTATTCATGTGAGAACGATGCAAACGTCCAAAGCGTCCGTAATAAAAATATAAAAAGACAACTTGAAAATTAAATTAAATTAAAATAAGCTATGGCCGCCAAGAGAATATGGCCAGTCCCTACTGATGGCGCCCGTTCACGAACATGATGCATGGATTAGCACCATTCAGCTCAATCATTTTGAAGGGTGCTAAATGATCCAACACACCCGCCACCATCAGCGAGACATTACAGTGAGCATGATACGACATGACGTACCCAGTAAATGGTAGCTTTATAGTAAGTACACACTCACACATGTGCTATGCAATTATACAACCTGTTTTTTTTGATATCATAACTCTAGGGTTATATTCTGTAGGTAAAAATAATACTAAAACTCCTAGAATAGGTGGTCCAAAAATGCATCGTTTCGGAGATATCATCAATCATAATTAAATTAGGTCAAAAATCGTCACCAGTATGACGAATCTTTACTTTTGCGAGTTTGCCAAACTTCGCAGTAGTGTAGTAAAATAAATAGTAAAATAAAATATGTAGGTATGTTGGTATCGGGGCTTCCCGGCGGCAGCTAGTGAAGGGAAAGCTACCTTGTCGACGTTGTCATATTTCACGTAAGGGTGTTTTACATTAATAATCGTGACTTTGCCGAATTATTTTGTATGAAAAATGAAAAAAAAAAATAACGAAGGATTGGAACATAACTCATATGCCAGTTGATTCTTTGATATAACCTCAATCATACCCTAGAGTTATGGGATATCCAAAAAAACACGTTGTATAATACTAATAAATACTGTCAATGAGTAAATGAATGAATGAATGATTGTCATGTTTTAATCTAGTAGTAACTCCGAAACTTGAAAGACCACGAAGAGTTTCAATATAATTATCAAGTTGTGCGACTGGATACAATATTGAAAAATCTGGTCCTTTTGAGCAAAAGGACCAGACTGTTCATTATGTATCACATACACTTTAAATAAGAGTTTTTGGCTTTCCCCATGATAATAACGTTGATAACAGGATAATTAACCAAACGATTTAACAATGTTTTCAGGGTGCTGACATTGTGGTGTTCCCCGAACTGACCCTCACAAACGGTTCCACTTACTTCACGGTGCCAATCCTCGGCGCACTGCGGCAGTATCCAATTCCAGCTCTGTACCCCTTGATTTTTGATGAGGTTTGTAGAACACATATCAAAACTTTATGACACTACATTTCTACGTATAATCTTCATTTGAATGAATACGTACGCCACAAAAATATTCGTATCATGAGATCAACATGCGTTGACCCCAAATAAATTGGCATTTGGGATAGAACAGGAGGATAATAGTGAAAATGAAATGATCGACGAACCGGGGATGGTCGGTCGGGGTGTCGGGGTCGAATGATCGATTGAATGGTCGACTAAATGATCGGGTTTGAAGAGTAGTAGTAGCCTGTTACCCTTCCAGTACCTTTGTAGTCATCAACACATTTACCAATTGAAACCAGCATTGATTTAAAATTTGACATCCAATTTACCTAGCTTGAATAAATTTGCCTTGAATATGAGCCTGCAATATCTAATCTAACCTTTGAAATCGTTGTTTCAGTTCATGGTAAGCATATCAACAGCTGCCCGGCAGAACGACATCTACGTGGTAATCAATGGTCGCGAGCACTTGGACTGCACAGCGCAGGACACGGACTCGGGAGAGTACTGCCCTGAGGCGAAGGAGTACATTTTCAACACCAACGTCGTATTCGACAGGACCGGAGCGGTTATTGACAGGTGAGACCATAAGGACCTAAACACCAATCGTGAAGCAGTATGAAGTTGCTGAAATGACTAGAATCAAAAGCAATTTTTTATTAAAAGATTTTTTTTTCTTGGTACTTATTTCTCTTTGACATTAGGCCCACCAGATATCTACTGGTTTTTTTTTTACTTACTTACAAAATCCCACCCGTGTTTCTTCCGTTGCCTGTGTGCCAGGGCCACAATATCCCTTTCGGACAAACTCGCAACCCTGCAGGAGATACCTACTGCTAAAATCGAGAAATAGTGCAGTCATCATTTCAGCCGAAAGACGTCCACTGCTGGACATAGGCCTTCTCCAAAAAGGGGAGGAGGGATTTGCCATAATCGCCACGCTTGGCAGGAGGGTTGGCGATCGCAGTATGGTTTTAAAATGCATAGAGAACGCTGCTGCCCATTCTCTAGTAAGTCCCTTAGTCGCCTTTTACGACACCCATAAGAAATAGTGCAGTACTGACCAGTAAACAAGTTTGTTGGAGGTTTTTTGGCCAAGATTATATTAATTTCAACCTTGCAGTAGGTATAGGGCTGGTATAAATTAAACGGCCGATAGTCACACGAATTCTGTCTTCGGACAGCACAGTTCTCAATTTTTTTTCCATACTTCCCGTTATCTGTCTGATCGGAACGGAACCTTCGACTATGAAATTGATGATGATTAAGATGAAAATCAAAATTAACGCACTTTTTTTGGTATGTTCCAGATTCCGCAAGATCAACTTATTCGGCGAGCACGCGCATACGCCAGCCCTGCGTCCCGAACTGGGCTTGTTCACCACAGACTTTGGAGTAACCTTCGGCCACTTCATCTGCTTCGATCTTATGTTCCAAGTGCCGGCTGTGCAAGTGGTGCAGAAGAGCCACGTTAAAGATGTCATATTCCCAACTATGTGGTTCTCTGAGCTACCGTATTTGACTGGTGAGTGACACACTGGAAGAGTATTTTCGCTGAAAGAGGCATGACTTGTATATTCAACCATTTGGTATATTGATTTTATTTTTATTTTAGTTTTGATTGGTTTTATTCAAAACTGTTTTCTGTAATGTTTCAGCTGTGCAGATTCAGCAAGCGTACGCTTATACCCTGGATGTCAACTTCTTGGGAGCTGGAGCTAATAATGTCAGAGTTGGCAGTGCAGGTAAGCTATATCAAATTATAATGTTTTGGTGTTCGAAAAGTTCAAAAAGTGGCTTGATTAGAGGTGCAGATTCTATTCGTCACATTTTGTTAATATATTATTTTCAGGTTCCGGAATATATTCAGGCAAAGCTGGTGCTCTGATCAGCATCATGCCAGGAGTACCCACCACTAAAGTACTTGTAGCTAAAGTGCCTAAAGTACCTGGACAAGTAAGACTTTTTTCTCTTACGTTTAGAGATAGAATTGACCAAGAACTGCCCGACTCTCATTTGTGTCCCAGAAGTAGTCACCTACATTATGAGCTAGTAAACTCTGATGGGTATCCATAAGTAATCACAATTTATCTCTACATGTGTAAAGAAAAAATTGCAATACTCCTCACGAACCATTCTATGTTCTATGTTAGAGGGTTTGGTTTCCGCACTTAGTTCTTCATGTGGACCATTGTGCGTGGGCCATGGCGGCCGTCGTTAGTTATTCCAATCAGCCCACCTCCCTCCAGAAGCGGATAAGGTTCGGTCTATTAAGTATATCTGTGGAGGAGCTGAGTGACCAGAGAGTTTCTGTTTTGTGTGACGCGTGTGCTCACGAACCATTTATTTTTATTAAGGTATAGGTCAACTCTTGACCTAGAATTCGCCGGATGGAAAGCGAATGATGAGGTCTATTATAGAACAAGTAAGCCCAGAAGATGCCTGTTCACTCTTGCTTTGCAGGCTGATTGGGTTATACGTGAAAAAACACAGATGCTGGCATAGAATTCCACACTGGCCGTGCGCCTAATAAATCTAACTCCGATCAAATATACAAAATGTCCCAGAATTAACGCACAACCTCTTAAGGGGTTATTGTACGTTGTAGGGGTCATCATTATGAACAAATTTTACTATGGGACCAAACCTGAAAACGCGAAAAAAAAAACAGCTGTTCCCTACATTTATGTTCGAATAACTCGTCTAAATGTAGGGAACAGCTGATTTTTTTTCCCATTTTCGGATTTGGTCCCGTAGTAAAAGTTGATCATAATGATGAGTACAATGACCGGTTAAGAGGTTGTGCGTTTATTCTGGGACACGTAGTATATAAGTCTATTTTAGTAGGTACATTGTTAATGCCACTCACCAATCAATAACTTCCTCCATTTCTTTAGGTTACAGAACCGTATCCTGGTCCAATCTACGACAACCCGGCAGACCATGACAGCCTGCGCCTGATCACAGACTTGTCACTCCCTTCGCACGTCAGCAGGCTGCTGGAGGTGGGCTCCCAGGAGTTCACGCTGGTGGACAGCGACACAACTTGCACCTTCAAGGTCACGCTTGCCCAGAGAGATGGCAGCACGGTAAGTTGACTTTGGAGATGTGATTTTTTTTCTATTGTATATTGCATGGTATTTTTCATCCTTGCATACGTATTTTTTTATTTGTAGGTATGTTACTAACTGAAGTTGGTTAATTTTGTTAATAGTTTAGTTTTATATATTTTATGCAGCATTACAATATTATTATAATGATTACAAAGTGGTTAATTTAATCATGTATGCTATACTAACACGACTTATGCACCGCATGAAAACTTAGGTACACGAAAATTAACAATTTGCACGCGTATTTTATTTAATTGTATTAAGTGCGATTTAGTACTTGCTTTTATGGTTTTAATTTATGTAGTGTATGATTGATGGAGGTAAGTTACCTTTTGTTTTATGTTGGGTTTTCCTAAATTTATTTTATGATTGATTAATACAAGACTTAAAAATAAATTATGTTTATGCGTCAGGCCCATTCCACATTCGCTTACTATTTTTACTTCAGCAATATCATGGACTCATCTAGGTTTCTTACATATTTACACTTCAATAACTCAATTACCAATAATCATCACCATCACGCTTGGCGTCCAAATGAGTAAACACAGTATTATTTTACTTACTATCCATCTTTCTGATAATCTTCTTCTTCATCTACCTAGTCACCTACCAGTACTTTACCATTTTCATCACTTCCGTCTACGGAATCGAACAGTTCTAACTGTTTTCACCCTTCCTAAAGACCTTATAATTCAATTGCTAAGTATATAAAATAAATTGTCATGTTGCCAGTCGGTGCGGTACCGCGCGTTCATAGAAGATGGCACCCACACATACGCGCGGCGTGAGATAGGCGTCGTCTCCTGCCTACTCGTCGCCTGCGAGACTGATGACGTCACCACCTGCTCTTACAGGTAGCACAATCATTTCTTCATACAGTCAGAGTATCTTTTCCGTTTTATTATTTCAACCTTCTTATAAATGATTTCACCAAATGTGCGATACGTAACGTTGTCCACTGGTTAATGATGAACCACCCGTGGCCTTTCCACGTGGAAGGATAATGTCAGCAATGATCATCAAACACATAAGATTTTATCCACGGTGGGGACGTTTACTGATGAATTTCTATTTTGTTTCAAATATTTCAGGTTCAATCAAACAGAGGAAACCATAATAGAAAAACTGGAAATAGAAATGAAAACGTACAGGAACACGCACAACGACACGCTTGATTGTGACAACATTGAGTTCTTCCCGTTGACACTGAGATACAACAAGTTTCCGCTCAGTCCTAAGAACTTCACTTACACCGCGAAGCTGAAGGACCAATCTAACTGCGAACCGAAGGACCAGAACACCGTTTCTGTACTACAAAAGGAAATTCAGAGTAGAAACAATCGGGAGCGTTTGAATTTCAAGATCAATGTTCCCCAAAACGAGCTAGTCGCGTTTGGCATCTGGGGAAGGATCTATACCAGAGATATTGACCACAATAAAGGAGCATCTGAGGAAGATATTCAACATTTTAACACTATACTGGATGAGATATTCAGTTCTGATTAAAAATACTGAATTTATGGAATATTGTGCCATTTTTGAATAATTGCATATTAAGTAAAGGGGTTTTCAACAAGAACTTTGTTTTTTAAAACAAAATAAAACAAACAATTTAGATGAAAATGATTCAAATTTTATTGTAATAGAAAGAGTAAGGTTTGGCAATTATGAATGAAAAATGATATCGGACATGTCCACCACGAACACACTCACAGATGTCGATTCTTTCATTAAAGACTTCAATCAGTTTTTGGCAATATGGCGGGTCTATTTCGTTAATCGAAAAATCGAAAAAAAAAGTTTTCGATTCGAGTGGCTCCGTATATACTCGTACTCTACCTTTAACATAGCCCCACATAAAATAATCCAGTGGAGTTAAATCACACGATCGGATGAAATTATGCGATCGGGAAATTTGGTTTGCAATAAATTCATGATGAAAGTAAAAAAATCTGTGAGCGGGGTCGTGGTGGACATTTCAGATAGGTATCATTTTTCATTCATAATTGCCAAACCTTACTCTTTCTATTACAATAAAAATTTGAATCATTTTCATCTAAACTCTTTGTTTTATTTTGTTTTAAAAACAAAGTTCTTGTTGAAAAACGCGATAGTTGGTAAGTATAAATGTGAAGCTGAATTGGTATAGAAGACTGATAGTATTTGATAAACTGAAACATTGTATGGACGATTCAACTGACAATTTGCAAGAAACGATTTTTGTCTTTACGTCTATAATAATACTGTCTTCAATAAAAATAGAGGGCTCGCTCTTATCTTTTAAGAATAGTTTGCACTGTTACACACAGATTTTGATTTCCACTCGTAATTTTATTACTATTTACAAAAGTCAAATTATTATCAGTAAACTGTCCTTTAGGCTCAACTATACTCCATTTGAAATAAGATTAGACATTTAAATAAACTTGTTTACAGTCCGTTCAACCAATTTTGACTTCTATTCCGTAGGCATAAGGATGGCATTGAAAGCAAAAACGTGGTTACAATACCAACTGTTTATTACAGCTGTCATTGGTCATGTCACCAACGCAATAGAAGTCAACATCGATTGAACGAACTGTAAAAAATATTTATTTGAATGTCTAATCTTATTTCAAATAGAGTATAAGTAGGTACTGACATATTATGTATACTCTACAACCTTAAAAAGGTACATTTTATTAATTATTAAATGTGTATTGTTGTCGTAATTTATTTATTTACATTGTTCCGCTTATCACTTATCAAACGTCCTCCTTTATAATTATTTAGTGCTATAACCCAAAGTTCAAGTGAAATATTTCAAAGTAATTCATGGATCCAGTAGTACTCTCACTATCAATAGCAATCTGAATAATTTTGAAGTACCTACATATATTGCTATAGCTTTGTATGTTTGATATGTTGAAAAGTTTGCTCAAGAACAATGACGTACTCGTATTATAAATAGACGCGTCATACACGAACATTAGTGCACTCAAAAACAGCGTAACCCATGATTGTAGCTACATACTTGCATACAATCATACAGCGCGTGAAGAAAAGGAAAGACCTATAGGTACCGATATCTGTTGCTAGAAAGAGATGAACATACATATTTAGTTACGTCACTAGCTGCTGCATGTTCATTGGCGCGTACGTAATAATAATTATTATTGTTGTAAATGTTAGGCAATTGCCTGGCATTTACACAATTAATGTTGTTGAACTGTCAAAATGAAACCCATTCCTACTGATAGTTTGTTACGCTATTACCCCGCGGATATAAATACTTTAACACGCTGACAACAGCTAAACCACGGTCACTGTCAGACTGCATACAAAAGAAAGAGAAGCGCGATGATGACACAACGCTTGTAATTTATTGAAAAATATGAAACAATTATCTATTTACGCAAAAGTGAGTTGAGTAAATAACGCAATTAATGTTGTTGAACTGTCAAAATTAAACCCATTCCTACTGATAGTTTGTTACGCTATTACCACGCGGATATAAATACTTTGACTCGCTGACAACAGCTAAACCACGGTCACTGTCAGACTGCATACAAAAGAAAGAGAAGCGCGATGATGACACAACGCTTGTAATTTATTGCAAAATATGAAACAATTATCTATTTACTCAAAAGTGAGTTGAGTATATCGAAAATAAAAAACAACCAAATTCTGCGAACATAAATAAGACGTTGATATTATTAATTAAATACCAACCGTACGTTGATATTGAATACAGATATTTTGGATTGAAAACTCAAAGTAAAGGGTTAGTTTACCGTTAATTTGTATGAAGATTTTTTTTTCAAAATGTGTTTAAAAAAAAGAAAAGTATAGTGTAGTGTAGTGTGTGTGATAGTATAGTGTAGTGTGTGTGTAGTATATTGTAGTGTGTTTTGGTATATATAATAAAATATATTTTTTCCGCTACCACAAACTATATAGATTTGGCATTTGTTTAAGAGAAGCCTACTTTAACATTTGCCTCGTCCTCTTGTTTGTGTCTTGTCTTGTATTTGTCTTGTCTGTCTTGTGTTGCGTCTTAATGGATAGTATACCAATCATCATTTAAACCTTTGGGTTTGTTTATAGGTACATATTTTAAGAATAAACACCCTGATTTTTAGATTCCCAGCCAAAGTGTTATTGGGATTTTTCAGAATTCCTCAGTAGTAGCCCGGAGTCTGGATTTGTACCCGGCTGATGGCAATAGGCTCGCCCCCCATTTACATGGGATTTAAACATAACTGGCGAATTGTGGGTGTACTATAGGTACTCTTCCTAACCCCTCGGGAATTAGATGCGTGATGTTATGTTACGTAAAAGTACCTACATCCTGAACCATATGCGCTACAGGCCTACAGTATGAGAATGTTTGTTTTGGTATGAATATGACCTGGGGGTCTACTCCGAAACGTTAACCCGAACTATCGGCCGAATGTTCGACCGTTTTATAACTTCCATAGTTTCCTTTTTTTACTTTTTTTTTTCATTTTACAAAAGAGGGCAATCCGCGCGGTCTATAGAATGGGTCCTCGTGAGTCCCTTAGAGCCAAATTCAAAGAAATTGATGTACTAACTCTGCCTTCTCTTTATATCTTAGAAAGTATTTTATATGTTCGCAAAAACTTAGGCCTTTTTAAAATAAGAAGCGATTTCCATAATATAAATACACGTAGTAAACATGAAATTGTGATACCCAAATTTAGATTAACTAAAACAAGCAAGTCATTTCTTATTAACAGTATCCGCTTTTATAACAAGTTGCCAAAGTCTCTTACAGAACTTAGCGATGGAAAATTCAAAGCCCACATTAAACGTGTCCTTATCAAAAAAGCATATTATAAGATTAAAGACTACGTTGAAGACAAGGAAGTTTGGCATTAATTCCTTCTGCACCTCATTAACGGCAAAAATATGCAAATGTCTAGTAACTGCTCCCAAGTTGCGATGTTTATGTTATTTATTTTTTACATACTTCCTTGTTGATGTTTTATGATTTCAACAAGGCTCTAACTTTTATTATTTTAATCATATTTTATATAGTTTTTTTGTTAATGTGAGGATGTTGTAGGCTTAATATACTGTAGATCTGTAGACCATTTTCTATTTTGTTAAGTACCTGGTACTTTTGACGGGCCTACGTTGTCCTCTCATACTTTGAAAATATTGTAAAAGCCATTTTTTTTTTTAAAAGAGTAACCCTGGATTTTCTTGCCGGCTCTTCTCCATAGGAAACGACCAATTGGAACCGTGCACCTAGCTTCTGACGTTTCATAAGTGCCCATGTAGGCTTATGTGAAATAAAAATATTTTTGATTTTGATTACTTTGAATCCTTACCCGACTTAAAGTCACATTTTTGATTTTTGCATATCTCTTTGACTGTCGTTTTTTTTTATCGCCGTAGGCAGGCATAGTTAGCCGTAGCCGAACATTCGGCCGATACTTCAGACTTATGTTCGGAGTAGATCCCCTGGCATCTTGGCCTAGATACTTATATTTGATTCGCATTGTTGGCCAATGTCATAACACGAGTACTATTTTCTTCAATACATTGTTCATATTCATTAATCGATGAAAAAAACCCGAGCAGTATCACCGCACTTAGAACAAGATGGATGCATGTAAGCAGTATGAATGTCAAAGAGTTGACTGCTCAGCACACGATATACAAGTGCCTAAAGGTAATTATCCTACTGCACGTAAAGTATCTCTTCTGTGGGCCTAGCTCGAACGTGTACATTAAACTTAAGGTGCCTTCGAACGATTTTGAAATTGAAAACACTCCTTTAACATCTAAGTGCTCATACGCACGAGCGGCATGCGTCAACGGCAGAGGCCGACAACTGTAACTGTCGACAACGTGCGGCTGATTTTAAGCACCATACTCCAATACATCTATACGAGTATTATAGTCTATGCTCCAATACACGGCAGCCGCGCGCCGACGCACGTATCGAGTTATCGACGGATGCAGTTGCCTTGCCTCTGTCATTGACGCATGCTGCTCGTGTGTGAGTGTCGTAATTGGTGTCGTACACAATATTTATGCTTAATTTTAAGACTTTATTATATCTATTGACAGTATTACCAAGAAATTAGCAAAGATTTAACAAAAATTCTATAAGATTGAGAGAGTATTTTTTTGATTACAAAAACGTTCGATGTTACGTTATATTTACGTCGCGCGTTCGTGTTGGGGCATCTGTTCACTGTACATATGTCTTAACAGCCAGTGACGTATCATAGGTCTATTAAATCCAATCACAAGCATTACAAATTTTATTTTATTGATTGCAGCAGTACAGATACAGAGCAGGCGTATTCAGCGGCGTAAGATCGTTCTCGCTCGTAGCGACGGGCGGCACTAGGATCTGCGGCGTCTACGCCTGCACTGGAGACACCAGAGAGACTTGTGGCCTTAGGTAACACACAAACAACAATGAGTTCTTTTTCTGATGAAGAAAGCTAGGATGTAGTAAAATAGGTGCTTGTAAAAGAGCTCATCCTACTGACCTGACCTATTATGTCCTACTGACCTGAATATTATTTCCTCCTTCCAACACATTATGAGCAGTGGTGACCCAGTTTACGGCGTTGTCCTACGTGTTGTAGGTAGAAATTCTGACATTCACTTTATTTTGTGCAAATTATTCCATCACCACTGCTCTCTAAACGGTGAAGGAAAACATCGTCAGGAAACCGACATGTCCTAAACCAAAAATTTTAAGACATGTGACATCTATCAACCCGCCGCAATTACGGCCCTCTTGGAACATTATAGGCAGCATTGACCACAAGCAGCATTGACCACAAGAGGTAATTCGACTAGATCTTTGGTCCGGACAATGCATCCCTTGGGGATAAAGAGGTTAATCAAGAGGTGGCGGTTAGCATTTTCCAGCGCCTCAAATCGGCCTGTTTGGAAATGTTTAATCAAAGCAGTATCTCTTGGCCATAAATGGTGCGTTCTTTCTGTTGTTTGTTTTGAAATGACACTCAACGTATATTATGATGTGCACCCAATACCGCCTAATTACCAAATACAAAGCACATTCATTGGTCTGCAAAATGTCAGAATTAAGTGAAGTCCTAATAACATATAGACTCTACTTATTACAGGTTCTCCAGCTACATACCAGACACAACGGCAATTTTCGAGGAGCTGGTTATAACAGCCAGGATTCCAACTCCCGCTATCGTTAATGATGTGGAAACCGACAACGCCATAATGTACCCTGTCTCTTCCAAGGTCTCCATCATGCCTCTCGAATCAAAAGAGTTCGATTACACGACTTCTAAATACAGCACCAATTCCATATATACTATGACTTTGAAGAACAGCTCTGCTGAGTTGTATACGTTCGCTATCTGGGGTAGACGGTTCGCGACTGATGGTCAGACTGAAGACCCACCATTAACTGATGCTGAAGGTGACTTAACACCAGCGTCGACCACTGAAGGTGCTTCAACTGAAAGCTCGGCGACTGATAGCACAACAACTCAAATTTCAGCAACTGAAGCAGCAACAACAGCAGCACCAGATGCTTCTGCTGTTCATCTTCTGAGTCGAGTTCTGTTTGCGTCTGTGGTAGCTTTGATATGTTACATTCAGTTTTAGATAGGGTTAAATTACAGAAAGTATTTACAATAAATATTATTATGTTTGATATTGAACAGACGTACCTATACCAGCATTACCAGCTTATGCCACATTAGTTTTCTGTACTGGCTTTTTATAAACATATTAATTATTTTTATAAGACCTACCAAAGATGTCGTTTTACTATCATATTATTGAAGTTAAACGCAAAAAGTGTAGAAAGTAGCAAAGAAACTGGAGACAGTAGTGCTACTTATTCCTATAGTTGTCGCGTTTTAGCATCGCAATAGCGGTCATTGCTCTTTCCCTAATATCTCTTCATGAAACCAAACAATACCATACTATGTATGGTTTTTCATTATTGGAACATGTTGAAGATCACGATAGATTATGGGCGTTAACGGATTTTATTTCAGTTGCTTAAATACTTTTTTTAGAAAATGTAAGTGGGTCAATGACCGCTATTGCCAAGCTAAAACGCGACATCTTATAGTATTGGTATTAAAATTAATGAAAAAATATAGCCGATAAGTTTTACTATGTTTATTTATGGATCTTTTGGTCTGAAAATTATGATTTTATTATACATATTATTATATATATTTTTATAAGGGTGGTTAGGGGTTCAGAATGAGGAACCTCCGCACAATGCGTGCCGTGTCCAAGACTGTATTCATTATCAAACTATTGACCTAGCTCTAGCTGTTTAGCGACAATTTTCTAAGTTGTTGGTCGAAGGTAGCAGAAATTTGCACACCTGTTTAGGTAGGATATGGTTTTTAAAGAACTTGTTTTCATGTTCACTTCATGTACCCATATTCAAGCAAATAAATTATTTGATTTGATTTGATGGTTTCGACTGTCAAACCCAACAGTTTACTAATATTAATGTAGGTATTTAATATCTAAGTTATTGTTACCATCATTTTGATAATTTGATTTTCTTGCAATTATATAGGGTCAAGTGTCCATCAATGGAACACTAAAAATTCAAAGTCTCATACACCTTTTGTTTTTACAGATTTATGTCTAATTTTTTACAGGTATACAGGCAATTTTATTGGTTAATGGATGTCATTTATATTTTTTTAATTTAATGTGTAATCAATCAACAAAAAAATAAAAACTAAGAAATGGGAAATGTTTTATTGTGTCCACTGTGGTGTACACTATGAAACACCACAAATTCAACAATGAAACATAATAATGAATAGTGTCTGTCTCATATTTTGTGTAATTTATGGAGTAGGTGAATGACAAAAAATGCTTCAATCAAAAAAGGTTTACTTCTTTCTTAATTTAACCGTAATCAGACTCTTCACGCCTTACAATTTATAAAAAACTATAGGCGACAAAATTACTAAATAATATGTTATATTTATGGCACTTGTTAATTAAACTCTAGTTAAGCAATAATGACTTACAACTTTTTAGGCACTTAAATCAGTCTCAGAAGTATAAAATCACAACCATTACATTACTATAAAAATTGACAGAGATCACTTTGCATTAAGATATCACTTAACGACTAACAAGTCTTAAAATTACGAAAATCACAAGTAATAGGAGAAAGTTATGAATAATTGGCTACATTGTAATGACTAAATGTCAGTTTAAAACGACAGTTAAAGTCACGATTAAAAAATAATAACAAGAGAAATAATACGAAAATTAACAAAAGAAATTGAAAAATTAACGCAACTTCATATTTGGTGTCACACGGACAGGAAAGTCATAAGTTGAGTTTCTGGATTTTAATTAGAGCAGGGTTTTCTGGGCTCGCAGACGTGTGTTTAATAAAATGCTCCATAACTTTTACAAATAGGTCCGCATTCATCCACCCGGTTGGAGCTGCTAGTCCAAGAGATCCTGGTGGAGCTCCATTCATCATAAAATCTTTAAAAAGTTTCCTCGGGAAAACAAGAGCTGGAGGTACCGCTTGTCCTGATGCACATACAATTGCACATGTTGTTATTAATATACCCCGTTCACCGCTAGTTATCTTACAAATATTGTGTTTGCCTTTAGGCGCCATAACTTTTTGCGGCTTTTGAACGGTTGTTGTTGCAGTTTCGTCTAAGTTGTAGATTCTACAACCGTTACCAAAGGAAGGATGACGCTCCATGACATTTTTCAGGTTATCAATGAAAACCCTGACAGTTTCTTTATTGAATGCGGTAGCACGTGCTATGCTACACGCTTCAGGCTTCTTCAGTGTTAATTCTGGATGCCTTGATTTGTAAGACCGAAGCCATTCAATGCCTGCCATTTGGTCTTTTTCCCAACTAGCGGGACATTTAATTTGATTAATTTTCGCCATTTGATAAGATATACGGCGCACATCTTTGGTACTTAATCCGTAAAATTTTAATGCACATTCTCCAATATATTCTTTAAGTGCTGTTTCTTGTTCGACTGTAAAAGTTTGATTAACTTCATAGTTTGGAGTCAATCTTTGAGCTGCTAGGGATGCATCATCCATATCCTTGTATTTTTTTAGGTAGCGAAACAGCGTAGGATACCGAACATCGCACTCTTGTGCAGCTTTTCTCAGGCTCTTTCCCTTTCTATACATAAGTATAGCTCGAAGCATATTTTCTTTTGAATGATCTCCCTTTTTTCTTTGAAGTGCTTTAGTACGCGCCATCTTAAAAGAAAAACAAATATCAAATGTTAAGATTAATTTCTAGCCACAAAAATATTAGTAAGTATATGAAGTTATATGGACACAATGAAACACTGTTTCATTGTGTCCATTGTGCAACTGTTTCATTGTCGACCACCTATGGTTTATTTTAAAAACCTCAAAAAAAAGACCACTAAATTGTAACACTTTAATCTAAGATCTATTTCACGTTAATCTACGAAATATGTTTAATGCTAGGTAATCATGAAAAACATGAAATTTGCAACCATCATTTAATGAAAAATCTATAAACAATGCTAAAAATACTTACATTTTTGTCGAAAAAATAAAAAATGCTCCGCAGAAACGTCTGCTCTCACGCGGCGCCGCTGCAAACTGGGGTAGGGCGGGGAGTTCTCGAGAGTGTCCTTACGCGATATAATGCACGATCTAACAACGCCGCATTTTAGAAATATTACAGTGTTTTAATGTGTACGAATGTTTCATTGTTGGACACTTGACCCTACGTAAGTAGGTCCTTTATCTTTACTATTGTAAATGCGCCATTATACATTGTATTCAATAAAAAGATCAACTTATTATAAACAAAGTAAGTTATTAAATTACTCAACGTATTTAGAATCATTGTTATTGCCTGAACAAGACCGTCGGTATACTATTACTGATGGCTTCATTACAGGCTTCTGATAGAGTGTCGAACTAAAACAAACAGGCCAACTTTGATAGGTCGGTGTGCGTGACAGCTACGTCTTAAACTCGCGCCACGTCATTGTGATACTCTAGTGTGCGTGCATTTTGCGGCCAACAGTTGGACGCAATTTTTTAGAGACAAGTTTACAGCTCGACTGTCTTAGCACTAAGGCCCCTAGCCCACGGCGACTTTTTGTAGCGATGCAGTAGCGATGCTGTCGCGCGTCCGCATCGATACAGTCGCGATGCGGTGGCTAGCTGTGTGTCCTCGCCTACGGGCTCAGATTCAGTCGCGATGCAAACGCGATACTGTCGCTATGCAAACGCGATTCAGTAACGGCCCAAAAATCCCTGCGATCGCTACAGTAGCAAGATGAACTCCGTAGAGGCAACATTAGTCACGTATTCACAACAGTAGCGCGTTGGCATCGCTTCTGCAGCGCGTTGCAAATGCGACCAACAGGCGTTAGTAGCGATGCTGTTGCGCGTTTACGAAACGCGCGACAGCATCGCTACAAAAAGTCGCCGTGGGCGAGGGCTCTAAAGGGTTCTTATGTCTTAAAGTTATTGTTATCTTTATAAACAATAAATTATTGAAATATATTATTGTTAACCAGTTGGTGTGTGTTTTATTTACCATACCATTTTGAGGAAATCGCACTGTAACGGCGAATTACACCAATGAAACTGAACGGTATCAGCAGATTTAAATCGCGTTCCAAGCTTCAAGAGCTGTCAGTGTCATCATTGTGGTCGTTTTTTTTAAATAATATTTTAATGGACTGGTTGCTGGGATCTTTTAGCCAAGTCTTTATTTAGTTCAATGATCTATGTCAATAATTTAGTTCTAAAATACACGTTTGTTTATCAACACGCATCCTACTTCTCACTGTTATCTTTTTCGCATGAAAAATAAACTCTGCCAAAGCAGAGTATAGTCAAAAATATTATAAGACTCATTTGAGTGTTCCCCTCCACGGAAATCTTTAGTAAAAGGCGAAAGATTTTTGCGTTTTGAAGGGAAACCAGAGATACATGACACGCTCGGTACAAGAGACCCAACTAAACAGCGGAGAATCTTAACACCGCGATTCAGAAATACTGCTCAAGTGCACAGCGACATCTATCAATGAGAGTCAGAACTAAAAGCATCATAAAACTAGCTTTGAACCATAATTGTTACACAATGTCATTTGGGTACAGTGTGTTTTTTACAAACCCTATGAGGTATGGAGAAAATGTCTTAGGAAACATTAGCTGCTTAATTTTTTGGATATGTTCGAGTTGTCCATACTAATGACAAAAAAATCACAACTATTTTTTAATGCCATTCCATTCCATTCTGTTTCCAGTAGGTAAGGATAATTTCATTGTATCGGAAGAAGAAAATCTGACAGTTACGGGGTAATTGCGTAACACACAAAATTATAACTGATCGCATTTTATTTCTTACTATCCGCTGCCCGCGGCTTCGCCCGCGTGGCTTTTTTTAAACATATAAACCTTCTTCTTGAATCACTTCGCATCAAAATCCGTTGCGTAGTTGTAAAGATCTAAGCATACTTACTTATGAAAAGACAGGAAGCGGGAAACGACTTTGTTTTATACTATGTAGTGATAGTGATAGTAATTGGCAGTTCAGCCACAAATTCGTTGCGTTATTTACGTTGTTGAGCAGGGAGCCTAAAATGGACGCTCTGGCAGAATCATGCGTGCAATTCATACAGCCCGCAGTTCATCTGTTTGACAGCTGCTACTTAACATTAGACTTCACTATATTAATTCTTAATTTGTGGACCATTTTACGAAACTCCATACACAACTGTCAAACAGATGAATTGCGGGATATGAATTGTACGCAGATCATTATATGATTCTGCGAAAGCGTCCATTTTAGGCCCCCAGATGAATTTATTAAACATATGAAGCAATGGATTAGAGATATCCTTCAAAACTCTGGGAGTGTGATTGAAATTGTGTTACGCAAATTGCACAAGTGGGAATTTTGTATAATATATTTTATGCAATTTGTAATAGACTAAAAGTGATAAAAATTTTTGAATGCGATTCATCTGTGTTAAACATCTAATAGATTTCATTGTATCGGAAGAAAAAAATCTAGGCAGCTGTAGGCCTAAAATGGACGCTTTGGCAGAATCATATTAGGATCTGCGTACAATTCATACATCCCGCAATTCATCTGTTTGAGAGCTGCTGTTTGACATTAGATTTCACTATAGCAATTCATAGTTTGTGGACCATTTTACGAAACTCCATACAAAACTGTCAAACAGATGAATTGCGGGATATGAATTGTACTTATGATTCTGCCAAAGCGTCCATTTTAGGCCCCCTGAAATCTGTCAATAAAATATTTTTTCATACAATTTAAACCCTATTGTCCCAAGCAAACAGTCTATAGTTATCTAGCCTTATGTAACTAGGTATATATTATAGTCTATAGTTGGACGCTGTAGTGTCAATGTCAAGTTTTTACCACGCGTGAGTGTGCGGTTGATTGTAGTCAGGGGTTATGACGTGTGACGCTCCAATGTAACGGTACGCATCACAAAACTCAAACTAATGCAAACCCTATGAACAATTTTAGAATATTGCCCAGAGTAAAACACAATATCCAGTGAGCTATTTATTAACCGTCCTCGGAGCAATAAACATCTTGTTGGGACAGTCGATCACGTCGCTCTATAATTTATACGGCCCAGCTTATATCCGACTGCTGCTAAGATCTATGAACATAAGAGAGCGAGAGAAATGGATGGATTGTCTTTAGATAAAACGTTCAGTAGGGGTCAATTTGTTCAAATAAATAGCTTAGAGAACCCATGGACACAAAAGTAACTAATTTCTGTAGTAAAATTGATATGGCTTTGAGAACCGAGTTATGGCTAGAAATTGGATGAATTGTGTGATGACGATTTATAGATACGTATCCGAACCATCAAAAATATCAAAGCACCGATACCAAATTAATTAGGAAAGAGCAAGAGGAAGATAATAAAGTAAAAAAACAGGAAAAAAAAAACCTTTAAATTTGCGGTAAACATGACGCAAAGAAAGGACACAAACACAAAAAAGAAAAAGTTTGGGAAAATATAATGCGTCACACCCACGGGAAATGATGATAATGAATCAGTTGTGTTGTGACAACAAGGACGAATAAAATTAACTGGAACCGTAGTCATCGTCATAATCATCATCATGCAAAGTAGGTAAGTAAGTCAGTCATGACTTCCAAAATTTTTCAGCAGCAGGGCCCTTAACGGCCAAACCCAATAACTTATTTTCAGTTAAAGACAGATCGCTATTGATAATAATAATAATAATATGACAGACAGTATAATTATATCTATGCTCGGATGGCGTCTCACAATCATTGATAAAGGCTATCTATCTAACGAAAACAATAAGTAGGTTTCTCTACTTCACCCTCCCGTGCGTTCCATTACAACCAACATCACTTTAAAAAACAACGTGTAATTAGGGTTATATTAAAACTTCTTTGTTTCTTACTTCTAAATAAGTTACTGGATTAAGATATAATTCTGTAGAGCCATATATGTTATGGCCGCGAATCAAAATACAACCTGTTACTGACCTGCAAATTGCAAAAAACGTAATAAAATTTGAATTTCGCGGGCTACCTTAGCGCATTAATGTTATTTTTTTTTTAACTTAAATTTTTGTTGGAATGGTGTTTGCACGGGGGGTGCTAGTAAGGGGGGGGGGTTAAATTTCTGTTATTTTTTGCCTAGGGCGCACCGTTTTCGAGATATTTGAATTTCAATTTTTTTTTATTACTTTAAATTAAAAAAAAAACATTTATGATCATTATTACAAGTACTAAAGAGTTCATTTTAGCTTGGCTACTTTACGTTTATCCCTGCATATCGGGGAATAGCCAAATATTGGAATAGTATATTGGGACGCATACTTTGGCATTTTCATACAAAGAGATATTTGTTGTAGGCGATACACCCTTCCATCAGTAGATAGCGTGGGCCGGTATGATTCCTAGATAATAATCAAAAAACGGACAAATAGGGACGTTAAAACCATCGATAGATATATTTTTATATCTCCAGTAGGCCGAAACTAGGGATTTATAGGTTATTGGGTTCGGCCGTAAGTCTATCGTTTTAATCGATAAATGTAGCATGGGAATCGGACTGACCATCTAATGTAATCTACGAAACAAGTATGTGTTGTTATGAAAGAGATGATTTGTGAGTTCATAATAATATGATAAGTCTGCACAAAGGTGTGCCTTGTCAATAGTAATAGAAAAGCACATTCTTACTGAGTGATGCGTTAAAACAAAAAGGTGGATTGATTGAATTCAAAATTCAAGGTTACAGCTATGAATGAAATTCGTAAAACGCAACTAATATATAGTTCCGCCGTAGTTCGTTTCGCCCAGTTTCTCCTGTATCACAGTCAAAGCTAATAGTATCAATAGCAGAGAAAACCTGTCGGCCACGATGATGGAACTTTCCTTATTGCTCAACCACTTGTTTCTTTTGTTGTGTGCGCAATAAATTCTTATTTATACATATAGCTTTCTATACAGGTATCTGTTTTGCGTCCTTATATTACTTATTTATTTTAATTAAATGGTGGAAATTATTCAATTGGTCTCAGTGAATAATGCTGATAGGTAATTCATGCATAATTTAGTGTAGATAATAGATACTTAGTTAGGGTTTTTTTACTCAGAGCAAGTCATACAAGAATAACTGATGTTTCGGCTTGGACACTCATCAAAATCCACTGAGTATATTTTTTTTTAAACTATGAAAATTCAATATTTTATTGCGGTAGGTAGGTAAATATATAGTTTCTTGGAAAAACTCATATCAATAATCAAGTTGCTATTCAAAATAAATAGAATGCGTTATTTTACGGTAAATTAGATGGTTTAATTTACCATTATGTCGTGTCGCTCGAATTTCCGCAAGCTCATTTCTGGCTTGGACGGCTGTTAGACGTGGGTTCCTACGTCCCCAAAGCTGAATGAAACGATCATCCCTGCTCAAAGTACGTCTTTTACTGCCTTGTCCCAGGCTTCTCACAAAACCATTAGTCTCCCTGAATCGTTGGATACTGCGATAAATTGTCGAAACAGGTCGGTGAAGTATTCTTGAATTCTTGATCTTCCTCATCTCAAGTGCCCTGGCAATCTCAGTTGCGCTCAAGTCGGGCATAATGAGGTCCTAGACTTTTAAAAATATTGAAAAGTAAAAAAAAACAATGAAACTGATTTAAATTAAGAGTTTACGAAATTTTAAACCAAAACCATAAAATGGGTATATGGAAAAGGGAAATTCGCTCGAAACTATGTAAGTACGAATAAAATTAAAGCAATCGCATAAAAAGTGACGTTCAATTGTTTTCTCAATTTGAAATAATTGTTTCTAAAATAAAATTAATTAACAACCAACCAGCAATGTTACACAAACTAGTTTTTCGAAATAAAAAATATTAGGTTGGGGAAAAATTCTTTTCGCATTATAGTATGTATGAACTTGTAATAAAATCTCTTTGGCTTCTGTCTTTTGGTATCATTGAAAGTTTAAATTTTAATGAACATAATTCCAAATTCAAATTAGGAAAATGTGTGATTTTCATTTGTTTTTCGTACTGTCAAGATGAGTGAATCTAATGAAGAAATTCGATACAATTTAAAATTTTACTACAAAAAAAGGTAAAAATGCAACGCAAGCCGCGAAAAAAATTTGCGATGTTTATGGACCTAGTGCAGTGTCTGTGAGAGTAGCACAAATTTGGTTTAAGCGTTTTGAATCCGGAAATTTTGATGTCAAAGATGCACGTCGCTCTGGTCGCCCTATTACGGATAAAATGAATGCCATTTTTGAAAAAGTGGAGCAAGATCGGCATATCAGTAGTTACGACGTAGCTGAACAACTGGGAACACAAAGAAGTTTTGGCACATTTGAAAAAAACTGGGTACACAAAAAAGCTCGATATTTGGGTACCTCACGAGCTCACTGAAAGAAACCTAATGAACCGTGTACTCATTTGTGATTCTTTATTACGACGTAATGAAACCGAACCATTTTTGAAGATAACTGGTGATGAAAAGTGGATCACGTACGACAAGAACGTGCGAACAAGGTCGTGGACAAAGGCCGGTCAGGCTTCACAGACTGTGGCGAAACCCGGGTTAACTCGCAACAAGGTGATACTGTGTGTGTGGTGGGATTGGAAGTTCATTATTCATTATGAGCTGTTACCACCAGGCAGGTCCATCGATTCTGAACTCTACTGCGAACAACTGATGAGAGAAAGTGGCCGGAATTAATCAACAGAAGGGGTGTGGGTTTTCATCATGATAACGCTAGACCTCACACATCTTTAGCCACTCAGCAAAAATTAAGAGAGTTTGGCTGGAAGGTGTTAAAGCATCCGCCGTATAGTCCTGGACCTTGCACCTTCAGATTTCCACCTGCTTCGGTCTCTTCAGAATTCTTTAGGCAGTGTCAGGTTAACATCACGAGAGGACTGCCAAAACCACTTGTCGCGGTATTTTGATCAGATGTCCCAAAATTTCTATAGCAATGGGATCATGTCCCTACCTACAAGATGGCAAAAAGTTATCGAACAAAATGGTACCTACATACTTTAGTTAAATGTAAATAAACTATATTAAAAAAAGTTTTGAATTTTCTTAAAAAATGCGAAGAAACTTTTTCCCCAACCCGGAAAATTCTGTTCCGCTAATTTTGCCGGTGTGTGTAAGCCTTACGGAGCGACTTAGTTTAAATAAAGATTTTAAAAAAGAAGAGAAGAGATTTCGCATTCTTATTTCAGCCTCAAACTATCTAAAATTACTGAATGACAGGTTTTTGACATTGATTGTCACATTTGTCACTGAGATGAGATTGCAATTAGTAGATATTTGAATTTAGGGAATTGGCATTCCGGTTGCAACTTAAGGTATTTGTGAAAAAAATAAACAATGTAAAAATTAAAGTCCATTTCACGAAAGAAGTCCCGCGGAATTAAGTGGAACTAATTATTATTATACAAGTTAGCAATGCCTGCAGCGCCACGTCGCGCCTCGTCTGCGGGACTTCTTTCGTGAAATGGACTTTACAGTCTAGTAAAAAACAATCTTTAAAAAAAAAACATGTAAGTACCTAATTCAGAAAAAAGTATTTACAAATCATGTCCATAAATCACAGTGAGATTATTTACAATAATGATAATAACGAAATACTTATACTTACTAACTTATAAAAACACGTTATACTATTATAGTTTAATAATATTAAAAGAATATCAAAATAAATATTTAAAAACATCGTGGAATAGTGGTGGAGAACATTACGACAATAAATTAAACTTCGTATAATTATCTAATTACGTTTCCAGTCTACATACCAAAAATATATAATTATGAGTTAATGCTTAGTTTTAAAGGTGTTCCTAAAAAAGACGATTTTGGAAAAATGGAGAAGTTACACGCTTTTAAAATTATTCTACTATCCTTGTCAGGCCTCAGGATCATTGTACAGCGGGGCTAGCACGGCCGTACCCAAGACGTTTGTGACAAGATATGATAAAGAAGTTTTTATGTTATGATTTTTTTTCGGAAATTTTAAACTTTAAATGGCTCTCCTGTAAAGTTGCAAAAATGTCGCTTAAACCAAATAGCCTTTCACCCCTCGAAGTTATTATTGATCTCGCCATGATTTTGCTGCCTAAAACACCATAGACTTTTTCAGGCTGAAAATCCGTTGGAACTCCCGTCTGGCAACTCGAACGGGTTATATAGGAATCCCGAATGTTTTTTTCGGAATATTTTTCTACTTTGGGCCTCTTGCTTTCGGGTAAGAACATCATTATAATAATTTATTGTTATTTAGTGCAGTAATTAGCACGAAAATAGATTTTTTCCAATCTTATCACCCCCTCCGAACGAACGTGATAAATTTTTCTTAGTCGTCTGTCAAAATGTAACATTTTTGTTATAAATGGGTGCGCCCGTATTAGCAATTATGACTTAATAGAGTCCCAACTAAACGTCAAGAATTTATGTCACACGTCTAGAAATATTCTCACTCCGCCGTGCTAGCATGTAAGACAAAACGATTGTATCAACCCAAACTGTGATTAAATGTGTGCCTCAAGTCATGTCACAGTAGGTCGTGCTCGCTCTTGCAACAAGAAAAGCATGTCGCGCCTCTAGATATCACATGGTTGACCCGTGCTAGCATTAAGCATTTGTGATAAAACGGTTTTTTCACCCAAATTGTGATAAAATGTGTGATATATGCCATGTCACAGTAGGCCATGCTAGCCCCGCTGAATGGCGCGAAGTTACTATGGTTTTCCTGTGTTGTGACGTCAGATCACAGCAGTGCTGTCTCTGTCTAGTCTACGATAGACTTTAAAATGCATACAACTTTGGCATTTTTTGAGATATTAAAAGAATTTTTTATTACTGCGGCTTAATTTTTTTGGTGTTTTCAAAAAATCTAAATTACCTAACAAAAAAAACAGTCAATTAATCTATTACTCAAACAGTCGCACGCGACACTAACCTTTTAAATAAAATAAAAACAAAAAATAGTGTTTGTCATCTTAGTTCTGATAAGCATATTTGTTTTATCACGCAGTTGTTATCGCATGTCATGACACTATTATTTTATGTTACATCAATCTTGCACAAAGTATACAGGTTGAGGTCGAAAATGAGCGGAGAATAATATTATCAGATTTTATTTATTTATAATTAAATAACACTGCACAATACCAATTACATTAATTAACATAGAAAGAAAACAAAAAATACGATTTTCGGAAATAGGAGTTCGGTACTTTGTCGACTAATGCACAGAAGCTTTAGAATTGAGGGAAACATTTTAGGATCTCGCCTCCTAGGTTAAATTCTCTAATATTGTATTAGGTATATTTGGATATTTTTATAGTTCTGAATGTTTTTACAACTTTATTTTATTTCGAGCCAGGGAGGTGCAAGTGCACCCTCTTGCAGGGCGCTTTCACCACACATCAATACTTTATAATCTACTAGCTTTTGCCCGCGGCTTCGCCTGCGTGGAGGTCGGAAATTATTCCACGGGAACTACCGGAATAAAAATAATATAATTCAATCATGATTCGAAAGACACGTGGCGCCATCTATTGTCATAAGAACGTTATTGTTGTATTCCTTGGGAACAGTATTTTTTTTTCGGGATCAAAGGTACCATAAGTCCGATTCTGTACACCTGACAACGTAAATGCAAAATTTCAGGATGATCGGTTTTGGCGTGAAAAGGTAACAAACAAACAAACAAACTTACTTTCTCATTTATAATATTAATATGAAGTTAGGATATTTATACTAATAATAAAGCATAAGAGTTGGTTTTTTGTTGGTTTGGTTGTTTGAACGCGCTAATCCTTAGAACTACTAGTTGGATTTGAAAAATTATGTTTGCCTTTGATAGCCCAATTCTTGGGGAAAGTTCAAGGCTATTTAACATCACGCTACGACCCTGAGGAGACGAGCAAAAAAAGGCAGAAAGAACGCAAAGAGAAAAATAAGTTATGATCATACATTTTGATTTAGTGAATTCCCGTTGTCCCCGTTTGCCATATCACCGTCACGGGGACAGCGGGACGTGATTAAATTTATTTCCCGTTGTCCCCTTATCGTACGAAGTAAACCTTTTTTAAATCGAAACAGCTAGGTTAGGTTAGGTTAGAACTGTGACCACACGACCCAGAAACATATTTTTGAATGTAAAACCAAACAACTGGGACAACGGGAAGTATTTTTAAATATTTAATTGAAGTACCGCTGTCCCCGTAGGACGGGGATACGGCGTACGGGGACAACGGGAATACACGTTTCATTTTATAGGGGTGGAAGTGGTGTTGGAATTTGTAGAAGACATGAAATTCACATGAACGAAGTCGCGGGGAAGTGCTAGTTACTGATGACTCACTTCAGCCTAAAGACGTCGACTGCTGGACATGGGGCTCCCCCAAAGGGGTTTGTCATAAGCGCCACGCTTGGCAGGCGGGTTGGCGATCGCAGTATGGTGTTAAAATGCATAGAGCAACGCTGCTGCCCATTTTCTAGTAAGTCCCTTAAGTCGCCTTCTAAAACACCCACGGGAACAAATAGGATGGTGCTATTCTTTACGTCTGGGACCACACGGCACTTACTGTTACACGCTTGTTAGTTAATTAAACTAAAGGCAGGTTTTGAGGAACCAGGTCGATATAAAACTAAACTAGGCCTGCCGAACAATATAACAGGTTGATGGTTATCAGACTAATTCTCAAATAGTAATGCCCCCGCATCTGGGGTTTGTCCCCATATATTGTTGTGCCGGTCGGCGATTCCCGTAGGATACACAGATACTGCATACCCCCAATGGTTCGGTAGTCAGTAGCGCCCTAAGCCTAGGTTCGAGTCCCACTATGGGACGCCCTTAGCTGTGCTACTTAAAATTATTTTCTAACACGGCGAGAGGCCCTTCTGTCCCCGCCAAAGATCGGTTACGCAGAAAAGGCTTTCCGGAGCCATCTGCAATAGGTCCGTACCAAAAAAAAAAGATTCTCGTAGGCTGGCACCGTCGTCCGGTAGGGGCGTTGCTTAGCTGATACCGGTCGTAGTGTTGCCAACACGCTGTATATTCTAATTTGTTAAATCATTCTAAACAACATCTAGCTAACTAATGGTAGAGCTGCACACAGCCCGACACAGTTCACACGTTACTGTACATATGACACGACTCACACGACACAATATTATCACCTTGACAAATAAGATACGACGTGAATTTTAAGTCCGTGTGTATCTCTAGAGCCGAAGCCGATAAGTGCCGCCTTGTCAATACATCGCACATTCGTTATCTTAGCGGCAAATTGATAGTGTACTTAATAATAAATAAATAATTTAAAGTAATAGATTTGTTTTTAAATAGTTAAAATGGTGCAAAACAAAAGAGTGCTTGTCATTTACACTGGAGGTACCTTTGGTATGCTGAAAAATGAAAAAGGAGGTTGGTTAATTTTTTTTTCTAATTTTTCTGCAACGACGACGTGCCGAGACTAGTCCATGATAATAATTTCTTGTTATATTATTATGAGATGAAAGAAAGTACGTTAAAAAAAAAGGAAGAAAAAGGCAGCAGGCAGACTGCTTGTCGGACCACGCACATATTAATGAAGGGTTCCGTAGTTGCGATGCATTTATTCCAAGAACAAACTTAACATTGTTGTAAAAACCGACCAAGTGCGAGTCGGACTCGCGCACGAAGGGTTCCGTACCATTATCTATAAAAATGGCAAAAAAACACGTTTGTTGTATGGGAGCCCCCCTTAAATATTTGTTTTACTTCAATTTAATTATTTATTTTTAAAGTCAATATATATCTACATATTCTGTGAATATTTCAAGCGTCTACCTGTTGCCGTTATCAATATAGAGCAAAAACGAGCAAAAAAAATCACGTTTGTTGTATGGGAGCCCCCTTAAATATTTATGTTATTAAATTTTTTTGTATTTGCTGTTATAGCGGCAACACAAATACATCATCTGTGAAAATTTCAACTGTCTAGCTATCACGGTTCATGAGATACAGCCTGGTGACAGACGGACAGACGGACAGACAGACAGACAGACAGACAGACGGCGGAGCTTTAGTAATAGGGTTCCCGTTTTACTATTTGGTTACGGAACCCTTAAAAACATGTTCCCTGATATATTATTATTCCAACTGCAAATGTAAGTTTGTACGCACAATATTGAGAGATTACATGTTGTTTTAAGACCATAGACTTCTTATAGGTTTTCCTGTAATCTATAAGTAAGAATAGAACAGAATGCATTTATTTGTCAGAATATTGTACAAAGTTGTTATGTGCATCATAATATTCTGCCGTTTCCGGCGTACAAATATTGTTTGTAATGGAATGGGTCATTATTACATTAAAATTAAATTATTAATCATTAGAATTAGAATTACAAATAAAGAACTGTATTCTGTAGTTTTTTCAAAATTTCAGGCTTAATAAACCTAAAATTTTGGTGGAATGGTCAATTGTCTTCTATTTTCTTAGATAACTTTAAAAGTGTTTATTTTAAAATTACACAAAAAATATATCTGAAATCCTTACAAGCCATCCATTTCGTTTGCAAAACTTTTTCCCCCTTATTACAAAACAAGGTTTATCTTCAGACCCAGGTTTAAAACATGGAGCCATTATTGAATTTCGAACTTTATTGCGACTATGGTAAAGTTTCTAAACACAAAACTGACAACTTAGTACCGAACTAAGTTTTCAGTTTTGTATAAAGAACGGTATTTCAATCACTGTTACGTTCTTATTACAAAAACTAGCTCCATGGTTTAAGAAATGTCAAAATATAAATCTTGTTTTGTAATAAGGCGGTTTATGTTTTATTTTCTAATTTGCCCCCCAAAAGTAACCGCTTAAGCAAAATTCATATACTACGTTACACGATCGTGTTTGGGTCACAGAAATTCATTAAGTGTACCAAATATCAACCTAATCGGTCCCGTAGATACGGAGCAAATTAAGACACACGAGTGATCTTCTATGGGTTCCTATATTCCTATAGGTTTGTTGCCCCACTTCTTCTTCCCAGCTAAAGCACTAGGAAGTGGTGAAAGGTGGGCGTTTTTGGGGGACTGTCTCATGTAATTTTTGACGTTCGAAAAGTGCTGATTCTCAGCCTAGTTTGAATAAATGATTCGATTTGATTGATTGATCCGTTTTTTCATTTTGAGGTACAGAACCCTAAAAATCTGCCTTATCGCAAGTTTGTCTAATGAATTTTAATCAATTATGTAAAACATGCGCGACTCTACTACTTCGCTAATAACGGGTGATTTTTTAAGAGGTATAGGATTTGATTTTCCAAAAAAACACAAAAAATTTGAAAAATTTGATGAAATCTTTATTGGAATCGATAGAACGATCAATATAATTTAATGTTTGAAGATGATTTCATGCAAATGCTGGCCGCGGCTCCGGTTTAGATGGCCCATTCGCAAGGCCCAATTTCGGCACACTCTCTCTAACATATCAGCCGGTATATCACGAATAAATGCTTCAATATTGGCTCCCAGTGCGTCAATCGTTGCTGGTTTATCCCTGTAGACATGAGCCTTAACATGGCCCCACTAGAAATAGTCCCAAGGCGTTAGATCACACGATCTAGGCGTTCAATTGACGGGCCCAAAACGTGAGATAAACTGTTCACCGAAGGCGGCTCTCAATTGGGCCATTGTTTCGCGTGCCGTGTGGCATGTGGCACCGTCTTGTTGAAACCACATGTCAAGCATGTCCAATTCATCCATTTTGGGCAAAAAAAAATCGCCAATCATCACTGCCCACAAATTGGAAGAAGTGCGCGATGCACTCTCTTAACCGAGCATGCATTTTGATAGTAAAATTCAATAATTTGCAAGCGTTGTTCGTTCGTAAGTCGATTCATGGTTAAATTATAGACCAAACTGAACAAGTTTGACAATGACACAAGACACGATTCACGCGTGATCTGTCAAAAACAGTGTTGCCAAAAAGATACCAGCAAAAAAATCACCCGTTATTATTATCGACCTAGTAGGACCGTATGTTAAGACGCAGATATACGCCAGTAACCTTGAGTGGTTAGCTTGCGTGTTCTGTACTGGGCTTACGCAACGCGTCGTACGTTCAGCCAGTAATAGGACTCACCTATCAAGGAGCGATGTCCCCAATTTGAAGCATTATTAATTTATTATACACAAACCAAAAGGTATTTTAATGAAACGCGTATACTAAAAGATCAATAATTAAATTATCTTTAAATTGGTGAAGGTTTCAGAAAAATACGCTTGGTAGATTTTGCGCCATTTTCAGTTTTTATCCGCGTTAGACATAACTTTACAAATTAATTTCACTATGTAATATAAACGTAATCTAAAATATTCACATACTCAGTTATTGAGAAAATGCTCTAATTTATCATATATTTTTTTCAAATCATTAACACTACTCGTTTAGACGTGATCTTTAGTATAAAATTATTTATTATACATTAAAAGTCGGTTATCGTCCCCTTAAATACGAGTATGTGTGATTAAAATCTTGCGTATTGTACGATTTGCATTTGTAATTACCTTACAAGTCTAGTGTGAACAGTGTTTGCTGCTCTGCAGTATTTATTCATGTTTTTCACACGGCTGTATTGATACTGCAGAAAATTTATAGTGAAGTCCTTAACTAAGTACGTATAATAATAGGGAAAACTTCTCTAGATGCGCCAGCGCAATATGTAGCTCATACATACGGTTCAGCATCATTGTAAATATCGAAAATAAATGAATCATATTTTTTTGTTATTCTTCCAGTGCTGGTACCTCAGAAGAACATAGAGCAAGTGATCAGGAAGCTGCCACAGCTACACGACAACGAATACTGGCAGACAAAACTGGCAGGAACAGAGCACAAGGAATATCTAGCATTACCAGGTATGCATTTTTTGCATAACTTCCTTGCATTATATAAAGGCGTAATAACAGATATAAAAGTCATTAAAATCATATAGCGATTTCTATTCTACAGTAGAGTAGAAATAGAAAGCATAAAGGCTTCTACATACTGGCGCGATTTGTGGCGCGACGCGACACCGGTAGAAAAATTTGCTTAAATTTTTCATATAAATTGTCCAGGAAACACACCTCACTTACACTAGGATCAAAGTAATGTGACTTGACTGAAATTTCCTTAAATTTTTCATATAAATTGTCCAGGAAACACACCTCACTTACACTAGGATCAAAGAAATGTGACTTGACTGAAATTTCCTTAAATTTTTCATATAAATTGTCCAGGAAACACACCTCACTTACACTAGGATCAAAGTAATGTTACTTGACTGACATAACCGCCGGACTCGCGTCGCGCGACAATTCGCGCCAGTATGTAGAAGCCTTTATGCTTTCTATTTCTACTCTACTGTAGAATAGAAATCGCTTGTCTACCCTTCTCGGTAGAAAACTGTCAACTGTCTACACGGAAACGTAATTTTTGTCTACTGGGGGCCTAAAATGGACGCTTTGGCAGAATCATAATATGAAACTGCGTGCAATTCATATCCCGCAATTTTTCTGTTAGACAGTTTGTATGGAGTTTTGTAAAATGGTCCACAAATTATTAAGTGCTATACTGAAGTCTAATGTCAAATATCAGCTGTCAAACAGATGAATTGCGGGATGTATGAATTGTACGCGGATCATAATATGATTCTGCTAAAGCGTCCATTTTAGGCCCCCTGTTCCGTCGACAAAACGCTATTCTCGGTTGTCATGCTAAACCTGCTGATGGTAGTGGATACCGCGAAATATTGACGGTACGAGTAGATTCTGTTGTCTTCCATCTAAGACTTAGGTATTTGATAGTGTAGTGTTGATTTGTTACGTAAGTTTCCGTCAAAGATAAACTTATAAAATATTTGTATCTAAAGATAGTAACGTCATGAGTTAATATGAGATTAAAAACCCGGCCAAGTTCAAAAGATTCCGTAGTTGGGATGAATTTATCCCAAAAACAAAAATAACGTTGTAGTCGAAAAACACGTTCTCAATGCCTCGATCACGGTCAATTCTCCAACTGCATTAAAGTTGGTCGACCATTACTCGTTAACTTGTAAAGCCTACTTAGCTGTGATAGTTTCCCTTTTAATTTCGTTCTATATAGTATATACTACTGCCATGAATTTTTTCACATATCCAAAAACAACCATTTACCTGGCAGGGGGGGGGGTAAGAGTCTCTGAGCTAAGCTGGGGACACACAGACAGACAGACGGACATGTTGAAACTATAAGGATTCCTTGACTACTGAACCCTAAAAAGTAAGAGAGTTCAGGATATGCAATTTAATGGAAGATTTTTGCACATTATGTCTTATATCATTATCTACTAGCCCTGACTTACGTCCAAACTGAGTGCTAAAGGAAACGTTCGTGATCTAAATAATGTTCTCTATTGGGCATCGCAATAACTACAACTCATTTTAGGAAATCAACGTTGATTTCCTAACCCTACCTAATTCCTATCAAATTGTTATTGATGATGATCCTTACAGTTTTCATTTGACACTCATCGTGACATGTTTCATTAAACAACATTATTTTTAATACATGCGAAACCTGAATATAGTTTTTTCAGAATAAGAAACTGAGTCGATTTCAATAATTTTTACACCATGTTATATTTTGTCCCAAAAATATTTAAGTGTGATGGAAAATGTTATCACCATTTAATAACTTACAATACAATAATCGCCGTACGGTTAGGTTATAGATACCTACTGCCAAATTATTATCAATGAGCGCTAGACGACCCTGGAGGCGCGGGGGCGCCGTTAGCATGTTTTTGTACGGACAACCCGGTAACTTAACAACCTAATAACTTTGTGATTTTTCATGATACTTACATGATACTTTTTTTATACAAAAATAGCCCTGTATAGTTTATTTTATGAATGTATGACTGATGTATGAAAGATGTTCGACTACAACTACGAAGCTTATTTCAGATGGCAAGGACACAGAACAGAAGGTTTTATACAAAATATATGAATACGATGAACTCAAAGACTCCTCAGATTTTACTATGGATGACTGGATCAGACAAGCGAGAGATATAAAGGTAAATTGTTGTAATTGTTGTTGGTATATACTTTAATATTATAATATATATACATTATAATATTAATGTATAAATTAATATTATAGTCTTAATATATATAATTCTTCTGTACGTGTGTTTGTCACCTAACTCCTCTTAAACGGCTGGACCGATTTGGTTAAAATTTTGTATTTATATTTCAATGGGTTCCTCGATGGTTTAAAAACACAATTGGACCCGGTAGGTGCCGCTGCTGTCGGTATATGGCGGTACGGAGCTCGCCGGGTCAGCTAGTTATTTATATATTTTTAAATATTATATAATAATATTATTATAATATTTATTTCGATACATCAATATTTTTGCTGTAAGCAAAAAAAAAAAAAAAAAACCCCCCTCGGGCACAGATAATATTTAAATACACGTACTCGGGGAAAATAGGCTAATAGGCGTGAATGTTTTGTTAGGTTTATTTTAAAAGGTTCAGATCATAAGGTAACCATACTTATATCGTTTTCATTTTAATTTTTTCCATTTTGTCATCTCTGTGCATAAATCGAACTAGCCAAGTGTCAAGTTTCAAGCAGGTGGTTAAAGAATGTTATAAGAAGCAGCATCGTTCGAAAGTGGACAACCGCTAAACAAGGAGTGTATGAAGATTATCTAAAAATATTGTTGCCATTACAAACAGGCTTCTTTTTTTCCCTTTATTAATAAGAACTAAAGTTCTTAATAATTTATTGCAATCTATCCTAATAGACTAATAAGCAATTTAACTCTAAACTTATTATTTTACGTGATAGATTACGTTATAATTAAGAATAGTGTCAATTTGCACTTTTACACAATTCCGTAGCACTTTCTTAGAGTTTTTAACGACACGGTTGGCGCCATTGTGATTGCCTGCTACGCTGCGTGTCGCGGGTTCGATTCCCGCACGGAACAAATATTTGTATGACCTACAAGTAGTTGTTCCGGGTCTGGCTGTTTGTGTATGTGAGTTTAAATGTTTGTAAACGCACCCACAATACAGGAGAAATTCCTAGTGTGGGGCAACGATGAATAAAAACAAAATAAAAATAAAAAATAGAGTCTGATAATTAATTAAAATAATCGATAATGCGAGCTGGATACAATTGACAAAAATATAATAATGATTTATTATGGTCTTTATTCTCCCGTCTATACGAAGGCCAACGTTGTGCTTTAGATGCAGGCTAATATTATGTCAAAATCAAAATCAAAAGTCATTTATTCAAAATGTATGTTGTGACGTCTTCGATAATTTTTTCGTAAATTAATTGTCTCTCTTCCAGAAATTCTACCACGACTACGACGGTTTCGTGGTCCTACACGGCACCGACACGACGGCGTACGGCGCCTCCATTCTCTCCTTCATGCTGGAGTCCGTTGGCAAGACCGTCGTACTTACAGGAGCACAGGTACTTACGCGTAATGTACTTGACAGGTGACCTCTTCACCTACTTGTCTTCTTCTTTTAAATTTAAATATCGAACGGCATATTGTGCCCTCGGTTCCGTTCTGGTAATCCAGCCCCATAATCTGTCAAACTAAATGTACGGTCGTTTTACAGTTATTTTTAGTCTGATTTTGCATCTCTGTCATCACAGTGATCTTTATTAATGATCAAATAAGGTTTCTGTTAGGTTGCTGCTGTCAGACGTAAAATAACCGTGAAAGAACTAGGGTTCGGTTGGTAGGTATGATCAACAGCGGTCAGTGCACGTGGAACCTAGCGAAAAATCTTTATTTCTAGGTCCCCATCTTCCAACCTCGAAGCGATGGTAACAACAATTTGCTGTGCGCCATCCTGGTCGCAGCCACGCAACACATTCCAGAAGTGACCGTGTTCTTCGGAGCCAGACTCTTCAGAGGCACAAGGTAGGGATAGCTTTATAGATTTTTGTACAACGAAATAACCACTATATGGGAATTGAGATATTCAGATAACACATGGATTAGTTGTTTGAATTCAGACCACATTTAACCAGTCAGCCAACTGTATAATTTATTATCATGATAATTATACAGTTAAAAACCATGGTTTTCTAAAATGCTCGCTCGAAACATTATTCAATTCGACCCTTACTCCTACTATGATTTTTTAAATAAGTAATTTAATTTTTTACATTGTTCTCACATAAAGAAGCAACAAGAATAATGTACCCAGGATTTTGTAATATCTTGATTTAAAAGAGTGTCCTTGGAGTTTCTTGCCTGTTCTTCTCCATAGAGATCTACGTTTTGGAATGGGCAAATAGCTTCAACTTTCTGACTAACTGACCAACTCTTTGATAATTAAAAAGTGCCTGTAATAGGTTTAATTGAAATAAATGTTTTGAGTTTGAGTTGAGTTTTACTTTATGGCATGCATTTGAAATGCGATCGGATAGGCCTTTGTCCTGCAGTGAACTTTAACATACTGAAGCTGATGATAATGAATTGATGATGCCTCGCCATAACTTACTCAACCTATAGCATTACCTTCACAGAGTAAAGAAAGTATCAAACACAAAGATCTACGCCTTCGACTCGCCGAACTTCCCAGCGCTGTTAGAAGCCAAGACAACCCTGGAGGTAGACCCCAAGATGTTGATCCACCCGGCCGGCTCCGTGCCCAATGAGTGCCGGTTGCATGACCAGGTCTGCAGGAAGGTTTACATACTCAAGGTGGCGCCCACAATCACGCCTGAGCTGATCAGGGCTGTGTTCTCGGGAATGGAAGGTGATTATAATTATTCTTATTATAGCTATTCGCTGTGATAGGACACAGTTATGTGAAAATATTAAAGTAACCCCCATCATTCATGTACAAAATATAACTTTGATTGTTAAACTGGTTAATGCCTGAGATATATCTATTTTCAGGGAGTGATATGACGATTTGAATGACGTTTTTGCGACGTATGCTGTAGCGAAAATCTTTGCGAGTGGTAGGTACGCCAGTTCGAAAACTTTGAATCGAAAACCGATATATCGAATGACGTTGTCGCGAATACGCTGATTCAATGCGAAAACCTTTTTGAATGTTACGCTAGTACGAATGAGATGTTATCGAAATTCAACTGTTGCGTTAATTAGTCTGGAAATTGAACTCGAGACCCAGTGATTACCAAAGACTACGTTATATCACGAATGCAGCCCTTCGTCTATCACTCCCCTATTTTATGACTCTTTCAGGTCGTAAAAAATAATTTCTCATTTTAGGGCCTAAGCATATAGCATTTTTATAGGCGTCGTCAAAGCGAGTAACACGCGCGCAAACGCAACTTGTGCAGATTATTCAAGTTGGGCAAGTAAAAAAAGGTACATATAAATAAGTCAGTGTACGATACATTGTAAGTTTTAATAATAGGAATTTTATTTTTTTTAGATTATGGCAAACCCCCCTCGGTTTGCCATAATCGCCACGCTTGGCAGGCGGGATGGCGATCGCAGTATGGTTTTAAAAATGCATAAAGCCCCATTCCCCATGCCCATTCTCCGTGAGTCCCTTAGTCGCCTTTTACGACACCCACGGGAATAAATGGGATGGTGCTATTCTTTACGTCCGGCACTACACGGCCCTTAGTCAGCGTAAAACCGTTACTATTGGTACTTACTAGCTAAACCATCAATTTCTCCTTACCAGGCGTGGTCCTCGAGACGTACGGCAACGGCAACATCCCCATCAAACGCAAGGAGATCTACAAAGAGATCGAGGCGGCCGTGAAGAACAAGGTCCTGGTCGTGAATGTGACGCAGTGCATCAATGGTACTGTCATCGCTAAGCCACTGTATGAGACTGGACTGGTGAGTAGATGATCTTTTCATGGTTACATAATATGCATAGCATAATTAGCTATACCTAATGTTCGCACTCCTGGGACACAGAGGCCTCTCTGTGAGAGGGAGTGGTCCATAATCCACCACACGGGACCAATGCGGGTTGGTGGATGTCTCTTACATCAAAAATCGAAGGCATATTATGTCTTAAAACTTGTTTACGCACGCTTCACTCAGTAAGCTGGTAAATGCGTGACGAGAGCGTTACGGAAAGAGGCGAACGGAAGTTGTTTATTTTAAATATGGAACACACGCGGGCTGTCCCGCCTAATAGGTATTTTTTTTAATTCACACTGGCTGTTTAATTGTTTATACAATCACAAGACCGCAGCTTTTTTGATGTAAAACTTCTTTTGCTAGCGAACGGTGATTTCTGTTTTACTTCAGTCGTGTGGTCTAAAGCACACTCTTTTTTTTATTCTAGGACATGCCGATAATTTACACAAAGCAAAGTGTCTGTGTTTGAATGTGTGTCACTGTCTGTGTTTGACCTCATGACCAACGACACGTAAGTCGGGCCGTTATCACTGTTAACCAAAGCTTTATTTTACCACATTCTTACAGTTCCCGGCACGTAAGTTGGCAAGAGTAGTTAGATGCGCAGAAGTAATTTTTAGGACTCTTTGGTGGTCAAGTGGGACGCGGGGAATGAGGGAGCACCGTTCCGAGCACGCGATTGGTGCGTCAGTCGATACTCGCCTCCCGCACCTCGACCCGCGTTCCGTTCGCTCCCGATTACACTTGCGTGCACTAAAATTATACCCTTTGTTTTTGATGAGTTTTTGTTAAGTTTCTGATATGAATTGTTGTTACTATTTTGAATTAAGTTTATTTTACGAGTATATTTTTGCGGCAGCTACTAATGAAGGTTGTTGACCTTTAGTTCTCGTTAACATTGTTTTTTGAAAGGCCACAATAACTAAAAATATGTTATTATAATTATATTTTATTTATAACACCTAATAAACTTCGCGAATTCCTCTTCTTTCTTTAACTTTCTTCTAAACTGATATGTTTAAAATAAATGGTGGCAATAATCATAGAATAATGGACAAACAATAAAAGTGGGCATTTTTTTGTTGCATAAGTATACCTACTATGCGCGAACTTACCCCCACTACCCCAAAACCTTGCCAAGTTACGTGCGGCGATTGTACCTTACGACGATGCGGTTGATGATGGTGCACGTTAACAATCTTCTTCGCTCTTCTTCTTACCCGACTGTGTGAAGCAAAGTTATAGCTATGTTTTTCACGCGTATTTCCATAATAACATAACAACATAACCTTTCCATAATAACATAACAACATAACCTTTCCATAATAACATAACCTGTAACCCCCGAAGGCTTAGGCAGAGGTGCACCCACATTTGGCCAGTTATGTTTAAGGCCCATGTAATACGAGTAGGGGGCGAGCCTATTGCATCAACCGGGCACAAATCTGACTCTATGTATCTGTGTATGTCATTTTAAAAAATCTGGGATTTTGCGCTTCATTTCATAACTTATTTTATTAATTTTTCCATACATAACTAGGTATAATTTTAATTACAGCTCCTGTTGGAATGCGGAGTGGTACCAGCATACGACATGACAGCCGAGGCGGCGTGGGCCAAGCTATCTTACGTACTGACTAAAAAAGAACTCAGCTATGAAGAGAAAGTTAAAGTGAGTGAAGTGTTTAATTACTGCTTAAACAATGATAATAAAAGTAAAAAGACGTATATACGTAGGTTACCTACTCAACATTCGATATTCAAAAACGGCACATTGTCACTTTATTACACGTGGAAGTAGAACGGCATGTCGTAATTATCGGGAGCGAAAGAGACAAGACTAAGAAAATGTGGCTAATAAGCGAGATATTTTGACGTGCCACTTGCGGAGCGTGTATTACCTATCTACCTCTTTTTAGGGTTCCGTACCAAAATGGTAAAAAGGAACCCTTATGGACAGAAGACTAAGTCTGTCTGTCTGTCACACCTGGATATCTCAAGACCTACCAATGCTATCAACTTAAAATTTAGAATAGTTTTAGGTGACGTTTGCCCAACTATTTTGCAAACAAGAAAGAAATTAAAAAATATATCTTTTTTGCAAAAGGGACTGTAAAAGGGGGGTCTTAAAAATTTGAAGTGGGGCTACTATAGCACCTGGATATCTCAAGAACTACTAAGTAATGCTATCAACTTGAAATTTTGAATAGTTTTAGATGACGTTTGCCCAACTATTTTGCAAACAAGACAGAAATTAAAAAAAAAAATAAAATTGCAAAAGGGAGGATCTTAAAAATTTGGAGTGGGGCTACTATTAGGGCATGGGGGGCATATCATAATAATAATAATATCATATGAAAGAACGCTGTTTGCACATTCCCAAAGATTTTTTTTTTAGTCAGCATAGTTTCTGACTTTTGATGAAAAATTTAAAAATAAGCCATTCCCCCTCCCCTTATCTCCGAAGTTTGCATAGATAAAAATCTTAAATTATTCTTTATTAAAACGATGTCTCTAAATAGCACAGTTTTTCAGAAATCATCAACATTATATATACGTACGGAACCCTCGGTGCGCGAGTCTGACTCGCTCTTGACCGGTTTTTTTACTTGTAATATCATTGGCTTAAACGATAGAACAAGCGTTACGTTTACCTTCCAAATTCTTGTTTAGCCAACTCTAATCTAATAGTGTATCTTATAAAACAAGTAGTAAGCCTAGTCAGGAATCGTGTTACCCAGTAAATGGGTTATAGAGATCAGATAGGCAGTCGCTCCATGTAATGGTCAATCAAATCAAATCCAAAAATATTTTTATTTCACAAAAGCGTATATGGGCACTTATGAAACGTCAGAAGCTAGGTGCACGGTTCCAATTGGTCGTTTCCTATGGAGAAGAGCCGGCAAGAAACTCCACGGTCACTCTTTAAAAAAAATAAAATTGGCTTTTACAATGTTTTCAAATTACAGTGTTAATAGGTATGAGAGGACAGTGTAGGCCCATCAAAAGTACCAGGTACTTAACAAAATAGAAAATGGTCTACAGATCTATAGTCTAATAAGCCTACAACGTCCTCACATTGACAAAAAAAAAAACAATATAAAATATGATTAAAATAATAAAAGTTACAACCTTGTGGAAATTTAAATTGTAGGTATAATAATGTTATATAAGAAAAACCTTATGTTAGTGAAGTTTGTGAAAAAAGATAAAATTAAATTAAAAAATAACTTCGTAATTTAGGAGCTGTTAATAGACATTTACATAGTTTTGCCGTTAATGAGGTATCAGGGAGGCCACATGTACAGAAGGAATTAATGCCAAACTTCCTTGTCTTCAACGTAGTCCTTAATCTTATAATATGCTTTTTTGATAAGGGCACGTTTAATGTGCGTTTTGAATTTTACATCACTAAGTTCTGTAACCGATAGAAAGCGGATACTGTTTACAAGAAATGACTTTCTTGTTTTAGTTAATCTAAAAATATATTCTATTAGGTATTTAGCTATATTTAGGTATTCAGCTACATCCGGTTAGACTGGAAGCCGACCCCCAACATAGTTGGGAACAGGTTTAGCAGATCGATGGATGTGATTAGGTAGTAAACTTTCAGCTTTGATTATTTATAATGTCTAGCTAGATAGAGTGCCGCGCTGCAAAAGAACTAGTAAAGTCCGGTTGCGAAGCAGAAAGAATTTCGTACAATGACCCCTCATTATACTTATCTCTATCGCTCGCGCACAATTGTATTGCCGTCGCACTCACACATTCATCATTTCAGCTGAAAGACGTCCACTGCTGGACATAGGCCTCACCCAAAAGGGGGGATGTGCCATAATCGCCACGCTTGGCAGGCGGGTTGGCGATCGCAGTATGGTGTTAAAATGCAGTGTCCGTATGGATTGAGGAGCCATGTCTCATATTTAAACGAGGGTACTACCAATATTTAGTAGTAAATTAGCTGATTTTGTAGGCCCGATCCTGGAATTTGTAGTAAAACCGTTCAAAAGTGCATAGAGAACGCTGCTGCCCATTCTCTAGTAAGTCCCTCAGTCGCCTTTTACGCGCGCTTTAGCGCGACGGCAATACAATTGTGCGCGAGCGATAGAGATAAGTAATTAGGGGTCATTGTCCGAAATTCTTTCTGCTTTGCGACCGGACTTTAGCACATTTTCTTTGTCGGTGACTGTCGCGCCCGCGATATCGCACAAGTCTGTACGAGCCTAAATTATCAGGCCAGCATTGATAGGCTGGTGTACGTCATTGTGCTGTAATTGTGTTATTCCAGTGTGCGTGCATTTTGCGGCCAATCGTTGGGCGCATGTTTTTCGACTAGTTCTCAGCTTTGACTGTGTATCTAGACATATTTAAATCTTTGCTTTTCAGTTTACAAAAAGTTTGGTTGAAAGTCCTAACGGTCGCTCCGATAAAGCGTAGCGTTCGATTGTAATTATTGAGGAAATCAAGGAAACGATTTATGGAAGCGCAAAAGATATTCTATCTCATTCTATTACTCAAAATCCCTCGAATTAATTTTGTGTACGTTCTTCTGTGTACTTGAAGATAACACACTTGCATTTGGCATTTATCTTACCCAGCGTTCTAAAAGAAAGCAGTCGTCGGCCGCGACCTTAAGCGCAGCCAGACAGAAGAGACGTAAGACGAGGTCGCGTCGCAGACGTATGTGCCTGTGACCGCGTCACGTCCGCGCCCTGTCTTTTCTGTATATTTTGTGTCGCGACGCTACGCATTTTGTATGAACATTTACTGAAGGGGCGCCGCGTCTGCGACGCGTCCTCATCTTACGTCTTTTCTGTATGTCCCGCCCCTTATGGTTCCGCAGATAGGTGCGACGCGACTCTGATGGAACCATTTCTACGAAAACTTCATGGCCTTTAATCAAGACCGCTCTTAGAACAACTCCCATAAAAACTTGCCCACTGTCTTTTCATTTTCATTCATTTTAATAAAATGCACGTATATATTTATGTATATTATATTTTTATATATTTCCTGTCTCTTTGCAGTTGATGAAGACGAATATTCGAGGCGAGATGTTGTAACCCAAGCTCATTAACTAGTTTATAAATAATGAATCTGCTAAATTCTTAATTTGTAATGTTTTAAAATGTTGAATAAATGATTTAAGTTTTTTTTAGATACAACTTGAAGTTTTTTTTAACACTCATGTATGTGTACCTGAGCCTGACCCTGCGTCCTAGCCAAAGCTATCTGTCTTGCGAATGGACGATCGTTGGTTCATGTTACTTATTTGTTCCGATATAATTTGTTCTGAAGGCGGCGTGACCATGCTTTAGGGTTCGCCTAAAAAAAAAAATTGAAGAAGTGGAATAATTCAATCCACTTGATAAAGTGTCAGGCGTACCTATGATGTAATCAGTCGGTCATGAATTTTTCTAAATGAAACAATCTACATTGTTACACATATTTTTATTAAAAATAATCAATTTAGCTTATTTAATATCATCATTCATAAGGAAATCAATATTGGCCATGCCAAATTTTTTTTATACCTTTGTCAAAACCATTTCGTGTTTTTTTTTAGAATAAATTTATTCCACTATTCAGATTACAACAAAAGTTATAAATTATTTTTCGAATGACTTTCATTTGACCTTTCACAAGGTCTGTTACAAGAATTTGTAGAAAAGCAGGGACTTTCGTCCACGACGCTACTCAATATATCTTGATATAACTACTGATCCATGCGTTATAGTCGCGAATGGGCGCTGTCAGTTGGGACTGACTGGTCATATCTTAGCTGCTACGGCTTATTTTAATAATTTTAGTTCTGAATTGTTTGTTTTGTTTTTTTTTTTATTTGCTGTACACACGGCTACACATCAAGCTATACATTTCCAGTATTAGCTGACCTCGCATTTTAAAGGATTTCCGTTCAATGAGAGGTCAGCGTATACTGGAAATTTATAGCTTGATGTGTAGCCGTGTGTACTATGAACGCATTTTCTTGTTAATTTTTTATATCGTCCTCACATTTAGTTACAATTTCAACATTAAAGATGTAACAATATTTTTGTTAAATTATAATTTAAAAGAGTGTCCATGGAGTTCTGACCGACTAGCGACTCCTTGACAGATCAAAAGTGCCTGTAAATGGTTTGATTGAAATAAATGCTTTGAGTTTGAGTTTGAGAACATGTTACGAACTCAAATCACTAATGAGTAGCCAGAATACAGAGTATTTCAATGGCGGTCCCTACGTAGGTACGACGTAACAGATCACAAGCTAGTTAGATAACGCGTTACTATGTCGCGTTGTGTACGGACCATCAGTGGACTAAACGTTAATTATAACATTAGAAAAATAACGGTTATCGTTATTTCGTTATAAACGTACAATGGACTCCGTTATTTCACGATAAATACATAGTAGTGTATATGTAATGTGTATTTACCGTTTAGATTAAAAAAAGAACTGTAAAATTTACACAGTAATTGTCGTTAGTTTTCTAATGCGATAATAAATGGAGTATATTGCTGTAACTTTCAGGCTGCTCATTGGTGATTGGAGTTTGTAACACGTTATTTTGAGTAGCGTCGTGGATGCGCGATGCTGCGATGATACTGTAAAATGACGGAGTGAAAATGAATGTTTTATGAGCACAAGGAAACTATTTGTAAAGCCGCGTTGACACAAAGTACGCTTGTTTATAGTAGATTTGACAAAGCAGCTTTTGAAAAGTTGAACGCGGTCCTAGTCCACTAGTGCTGCCACGATAAAAAAAACGTCCAAGTAGTTGTCAAATGTACTTTGTCCAAGCGTACTTTAATTGTGTCAACGCGGCTATACGAAACATTTACTTATTTGACATACATAATATATTAAAGGGCTACAAAGTTCTTTTGGCACGCGGCCAAATTTGGAATTAACGCCGCCATCTTGTTTGTCCAATACATTTCCCGAAACAATTGCACAAATATTTGCTATCAGCGCCCCTCTGTCAACTTTATTCAAGCGCCAAAATATCGTTGTAGCAGTGTAGAGTCGCCAGAATATCAGGATAAACCAAACTGTCAAATTTCTCTAAATGATTTTAAACCTTAAAATGTTGAAGGTTAAGTTCAAAATTTGACAGTTTATGGTAACTTGATGTGCTGGTGACTGTACAAACGTTATATTGGCTTTGACAGGGGGGCGCTGTCTGTTGGTAATGGTGAGCATTTTTTTTTTTTTTTTTTTTTTCTTTTCCTTCTGGCTTCGCACGGTTTGTGCATTTAGCCAATGTCAAGTTTTAGTTCTTGTCTAATATTGATGAAATGAATTATAAATGCATGATGATGATATCCCCGCCCACTCCCCTTGAGTTTCAGTAAAGATGTGGCACTTTACTGAGTCCTCACGCGGACTTCTTGAGAGAACTTGAAGCGAAGTTGCACCGTTTTGTTTCATTTGCCTACACTAATGCACGTTCACAAACACTTAATGGTTAATAATCCACCATTATTACACATTAGTATTCGGCTAAACACAAATTTTGGAAAATAAAACAAACTGCTGAACATGACCCTTCACTTTCCCGCCAAGAAGTAATGGTGAACATTTGTCTTTGACATTTGTGCAATCGTTTTGTGAAATGTATTGAAAAAACAAGATGGCGCCGTTGGTACCGATTTTGGACGCGAGCCAAAATAGCTTGTAGCGCTATAATTATGTATATTGTCATTGTTTTTATATCTGGCCAAGTTTCATGCGGCTAAAAAGAGCGCATCAAAACATTAAAATTTTGAAATATCATATAAATATCTTTAAGTCCTAGAAAAATAAAAAACACAAATAAGTTTCTCAAAATAGACTGTATTATCGAAACAATTAATTAAAAAAAATATATTTTTTAAGGCATGGCCAAGTCAGACACATTTATTGTGCAAATATATTAATATACAAGAATTCAACACATTGTACTTAAATAATAGCAAAAATAGTGAAAATAACAAAATTAAAGTATTTAATTAATTTTAGGTAGATAATAATAAAAATTACAAAATGTCAAGTGTAAAATGCCATTAATTTTGAATATAAAGACACACGCACACCACACAAACTAAACGCAACCCCAAGTTGAAATAAAGGCTTACAACAAAGTAAGCTATGGTGGGATTCACAAGCTAACATCCATACTTATTAAAATAGAAAATAATAATAATCATAAGATCCCAGACGAAGCTGAATGTACTAACATTAAATATTTTTTGTCGAAATTGTTACACAATTTGACGCGTTTACAGATTCACATTTAGACCTATTTAAGTGTAACCGTATTTTCCGTTACAAGCGTTTAATATCAGAAATATATTTCAAGCAAAACTTGTACAAGTTATAAACATTGATTAATGCGGCAGCGGTTGTGTCGTACTTCACACAAGTAAGTAAATTACTGAAAAAGGCAGTGCCTTCAAGAACATGTTGTCTTATATTTAACTTCTACACAGTTGTACAAAATCTAAAGTCTATAAGACAATTTACCTGTAGTCAATCTATTGAAAAATATACATCTTCGGTTAACATGTAGTTACGCTATGAGTACGTTTAAACGTTATGTGCTACAAGTATGTATTAAATAGGCAATCGAAATTCATCTATAAATATATGACGTAGAAATTCGAATACTTACATCGATTTGATCGGACACGCCTCCAACATTAATGAGGAAGAACATTAAATATTTGACCAAGACCAACATCAAAGGAAAGAATGACCTCCGGTTTCTGAAACCCTCACCAAGATTCAGATAAAAAAAATAGAACCAAACTTCATGTTAAGTGTCGTGATTGGTTGACTGAAGTAGCAACAGCCAATCAAATCATTTAACATGAGACGTGACCACAGATTAAATAGAATAATAGTCTTTCAGAAACAGGTGGTGTCTTTCCTTTTATGACAGTCTAAGCTTACGTTATACAGTTGTAAAAATAATATTATTGCTTATATAGCTATAGCTTGTACCATGGTATATTGTGGTGTGTTTGCGGTAACTGGTATGGCACTGGCTGCTTGGTCTGCCGTGCGGCATGCTGCCATTGGAGGGAGCATGTGCGGCACGGACAGCTTGCTCTCCGATTGGTTCTTAGCATGCAGCAACTTCAGGTGTTTTCTTCTTGGCCGCAGACATTGAGGGGTCTGAAAGAGACAATACATTATTGTTAGTAAATTGGTTTAAAATACCGCACTATTTGTACCCGCACCCACATGCGGTCTGATTTGCGCAACGTTAGCGGAAGCAGAGCGAGCTCAACCAACCCGAAGGTATCTTTATCTCCCATTTGACTTTGGGAGCTTGCGAAAAAATGTTGGTTCTCCAATTGGTGTAAATGTTGGTAACATTAATTATATTAGGACGGTCGTTAACAGGAGCTCGTGGACTTATCCACGAGCTCCTGTTGCTGGCTGTTATAAGCAGAAGCAGAGCGAGCTCAACAACCCGAAGGTATCTATATCTCCCATTTGACTTTGGGAGCTGGCGAAGAAATGTTGGTCCTTCAATTGGTATAAATGTTGGTAACATAAATTATATTAGGACGGTCGTTAACAGGAGCTCGTGGACTTATCCATGAGCTCCTGTTGCTGGCTGTTATAAGCGGAAGTAGAGCGAGCTTAACCAACCCGAAGGTATCTTTATCTCCCATTTGACTTTGGGAGCTGGCGAAGAAATGTTGGTCCTTCAATTGGTATAAATGTTGGTAACATAAATTATATTAGGGCGGTCGTTAACAGGAGCTCGTGGACTTATCCATGAGCTCCTGTTGTTATTACTTATAAGTTGCTGGTTGTTCATAATAACAGCCGCACGGGTCGATCCATCAGGTTAAGCTACGCTGGTCGGGATTGGTTCGTAGATGGGTAACCATCTTTACATACCGAGACTCCTCCGTGCCTCGGCACAATAAGCCGTTGGTCCCGGCTGTCATCCGTGGATCTTTGACAGTCATTAGGGGTCGTTAGAACCCCAAAAGTTTGACAACCAGTCTTGCCAAGGGGTATCGTATTGCCCAGTTACTGAGTTGTGGAGGTCAGGTAGGCAGTCGCTCCATGTGAAATATTGGTATTCAGCTCCATCCGGTTAGACTGGAAGCCGACCCCAACATGGTTCGGAAAGGGCTGGCAGATTGATTGGTCGTTAAAATCCACTAAACACGGACGTTATACACCTTTGCAAAGAACTAGTGGGCATTGTTAACAATATTGTTGATATCATTGTGGATAATCAAAAAGCAATTTGTTAAAAGCTTGTTTGTGCAGCAGTGGTAACGCTGCCCATTTTCGTGACGTAATTCAAATCAAATCAAATGAAATAAAAATATTTATTTGCTAGATTAGGGTACATAAGGGCCTGTGCACAACGTTTTTGAAACGCGCCGTCGACGCGCGTTTGTAGCGATACAGACGCGATACGCACGCGAGTCAGACGCAGCCTGTAGAACTTCTGTAGGATAAAAGCGCGCCGTCGATGCACGTTTCTAAAACGCGTGTCAACGGCGCGTTTCAAAAACGTGGTGTGCACAGGCCCTAAGGTGTTACAGTACAATTGTTTCAGCATATCCTGTCATAACATGGCATGCAATTGTATTCACAATCAGCGATGTCAATTACTTCCGCAACTTTAGTACCCCTAGAAGGAAATGGAAGTCCGATAAGTGCTGATCAAAACTCTGCTTCAACACAGTTGATCGGAAGAAAGAACGGCAATAAATTGATTTAGCACAGAATAAAAGTTACACAACGTATCCTGCAAATTATAAAAAAAAGCATGAATACGTGCCTCACGGTTGTCCCACATAGACCCAGTTGCCCCTCGCAGCAGTGATTAACAGGCCCATAGAGCCATAGGTTCGCGTTTTTGGGCAACAGATCACCATATCGTCGGCGAAACTTTGGACCATTGCTTTTCCCTCTCAAATCTCCACCATCACCGGAAACTTCCATAAATATTGTGACATTATACTCTACCTCAATGCTCGGCGTGTCAAGTGTACGTTACTGACCGGTGCCAGTTGGTTGCAGCCTCTTGAGCACTGCATTGAGGTCGAGGCCGGTCAGCGTCTTCACCGTGGGCGGGATGCCACCTGCCAAGCGGGCGATCTCGCCCGATGCACCGTTGTCGCCCACTAGGACGATCTCGTCCGTCTTAGCGAGTGGGGCTGATACTTCGGCTGCGATCTGTGGAAGAAAATGAAAGGATTATGCCGTGTCAAGATTTTTTTTTTTACGGCAAATATGTTATTTCAAAGATCTTAACCTAATGCGATAGCCAAGTCCCACACAAAATTAAAATGAATCCCAAAATACATCTCACGATCAAAATCAAAAAATCAAAATCAAAAGTCATTTATTCAAACTAGGCTGAGAATCAGCACATTTCGAACGTCAAAAATTACATGAGACAGTCCCCCAAAAACGCCCACCCTTCCCCACTCCCTAGTGCTTTAGCTGGGAAGAAGTGGCGCAACAAACTCCCCAGCAGCACAGCTGTCTGTTCGCATAAAAAACTTGAAGCTATACAATACAATATAAAATAATTTGCATTACGCAACACAAAACGTTAAATTAAATTAATTGCCTTATGTTAGCTAGCACACACCATTATACAAATATATATATATATATATATAATAATCGTCGAAAACTATACTCAAGCAGAAATAACGTAAACAAAACGTATCTAAATAAAAGCCTCCAGGCATATGGGCGTGCCCGCTTAAATAAAGCTACAGCTCGAAGTCACAAATGATAAACTAGCACCATCGAAGTAAAATAAATATAATTGTTTATAACAAAGTGTAAACACTTTTGCGAATTCACCCCAGTGACATGTATTGCTCGAGTCAGAGGGGGTTTGGCCAGCAAGTTGGTCCTGGCTGATGGTACGACCAGCAGTGGCGGGGGCCGTCGCCTCCATACATAACGGTCGGGTACGTACAAGTGCAACCGCTGCAGCACTCTCGGGTTGTGGTCTTCGGAGCAGTTTCACCATGTACGACACTAGTGCAAATTCCCGTCGTACCCCGAGTTGATTGTACCCCACTATACCCAGTATGAATAGAGTGGGGTGAATATGAATGAATATAATGAATATTTTTAGTGCTTGATGTTTTCTAGTCAGTAAAGTAGTAACTGTCTAGGAAGAGGAAGCCCTTCAATTTCGTCCCTTATATCCTACAGTAATAGATTACCCACCATTAAGGCGCTGACAAGAGGCCAATGATAGGCTTGTCTTAAAAAAAAAAATTGTCAAATCTATATAGTTTGTGGTAGCGGAAAAAATATATGTTATTCTTGAACATATTTCTCAGAACTTGGTTGTTACCAAAATACGTTTCGAAAAAAAATCTCGATACAAATTAACGGTAAACTAACCATTTCATTTTTAGTTTCAATCACAAATATAATATGTATTAAATATCCACGTACGGTTGGTACCTATTTAATTAATACCAAGAACGTCTTATTTGTATGCACAACTTGGTTGTTTTTTATTTTCGATTACACAACTAATTTTTAAGTAAATAAATAATTGCTTCATATCTTGCAATAAATTACAAGCGTTGTGTCGTCGCGCTTCTCTTTCTTTTGTATGCAGTCTGGCAGTGACAGCGGTTTACCTGTTGTCAGCGTCTTAAGGAGACTGTCCACCGCATACGATTAGCACAAAAGGCCATGGAGCGAGCCATGCTTGGCATAACACTACTAGACTGAGTACGTAACACCGAAATCCGTCGTCAGTCGAAAGCCGGGGACTGAACGATGCGCCTCAAGGTGGCCAAGGTTAGGCCATAGAAACCAGGGTCGTCCAAAAACGCGCTGAGTTGATGATATCGTCAAAGTCGCGGGAAACACGTGAATGAGGGACGCGCGGTACCGGGATTTATGGCAGAAGGAAGGGGACGGCTATGCCCCTGCAGTGGGTGGTTCCGGGGTGAAATGATGAAGAGATTATCCTCGAACAGTTTCTAAGCGAGGTGGTCATCAGCTTGATTCTTTACTATAACAAAACAGTGTTACTTGAAAACCTTACGAGGATGTTTTTGCCCAATCTTGGCATCCATTGTTTCCTTCTCTTGTCCCACGTTACTTGGGAGTTACCGCAAAATGTTTTTCTCTTCTAGTCTCCCTGTACCTGTACCGTGTGGTGCCGGACGTAAAGAAAGAAAGAAGAAAGAAAAATAATTTTATTTGTCACAGAAAAAACGTGCGTACGAAAACATAATAAGTATGTAATAAACTCGAAGGTTACACATAACAGATCAAGTACAAACGAACAAATAGTCGGAAGCTGCACGTCATGACTGTGACAAAAAGGCTTGCACTCAGCATAATGCTGTGCTATGGGGGACCCACAGCACAGCGCTGATTTTCAGTGGTCACCCGAAAGCACCATTCTATTTCTTCCCGTAGGTGTCGTAAAAGGCGACTACAAGACTTACTAGAGTATGGGCAGCAGCGTTCTCTATGCATTCCCCTCCCTTTGGAGAGGCTTATGTCCAGTAGTGGACGTCTTTCGGCTGAAATGGTGATTCTCGCTGTCAACCGTCACGCTATTATCCGCTCAGTTTTCATTCATATCATACCTCACACAATCCCTACAATGACATCTTCTCATTACATCTTGCTTGGGGTAGGACTTGGATATCATCATTATCATCATCCGCAATAATTTTGCAAAAGAATAATCGTTCCAAAATCCGAAATGAACCAAGTCAAAAATGTTAAAATAAATAAAAATAAATAATAATGTTTATTTATCCAAAATAATACATAGACACAGGTTGAGCACAGTGGTAGATATACTAAAAATATACATAATTACAAAAAATTCAAAGACATAAACTAAAGCCTAAACAGGTTTTTTTTTTAACTGGGACAGTATGGGGAAATCCAAATCCATAGGATATACAGGGAAATTGTCTTAGGAAGCATTAGCTTTTTTTTCATGGAAACAATTTTGGCATAATATTTTTTTTGGACATGTGCGAGTTGTCCATAAATGCTATAAAAAAGCTACGCTATTGCTATGCTGCAATGTAAATTATCTCTGGTCCCTGGCCCTGACATCAAGCAATGGACAAGATTGTCAATGGTATTGAATTCGAGGCTTTTGGCTACTTTATTTTACTTTACCTTATTTTTTTGTAATGTGCGTTTTGTTTGTGCAGAATAAACAATTTTTCTTTATTTCTATAACACCAGAATTAGATCAATAACACATACCTTAGGTAGTGCTTCTAGCACCAGCGCCATGATGGCTGCGTCTCCGTACTGCCTGTACACCTTCGCCTTGGCCAGCATGCGCTCGGCGTCCGCCTTGCCCACGTCGCCGATGGCCGTCGCCTCCGCCAGACCCAGCACCTTGATACGCTCTGCATCGGCTTTAGCACCTTCCACGGTTTGAGTTCTGGAAATAGATGGAAAGAATTGAAATAATATACATGTTGGTCGCAATTGCTTGGTAGAAGAAGTACTTATTAAGCCCAGCGCACATTACAGCCTCAACGCAACGTATTTTCAAACAAAAACGTGCGGTGCGGTGCGCCTGTAGTGTGCGCGAGCCTTTAGGGTGCTGAAAGGATTTTTTGGCGCTTGGATGACATTGACAGGAGGCGTTGTCTTGTTGGTAAACATTTGTGAAATCGTCACAGAAATTGTAATGACAAAACAATATGACGGCGCGCGACGTTAGTTCCTATTTTAGGCACGCGCCAAAAGAAACTTGTAGCGTTGTAGCAATTTGCTAACAGATGTGGCAACTTCATCAATTTATAGAAGTGTCTCAACAATAATGCCAAAATGGCGCCTAAGTAAAGAATCAAGAGTTATTGAAAACGTCACCTCAATAGGGCAATTTGGCTGCTAGCAATACAAGTCTTTACGTTCATAGAATCCTATTGAATGACTTTTTTTATGAAATAGGTAATCAAACAATAAGATTTAACGAAGAGAGTTAGTTGTACTGCTGAATCTAATGCTAATAATTCTATAAAGCCATGTTTGTTATGTCCACCAATCATATTTAGATCAACATACAACCTGACACAGACCTGCAAATTGCAAAATCTTAAGAAAATTTGAATTTCGCGGGCTGCCTTAGCGCATCCCCCTTAACAAATTTTTCTTTTTTTTTTACTTTTTGTATGGACGCTTTTACGTGCATGTCTTTCTACATTGTTCTCACATGTATAATTTCAACATGAATGATGTAACCAATATTTTGTAACAATATTTTAATATTAAAAGAGTGTCCATGGAGTTTCCTGCCTATCCTTCTCCATAGAAACCTACTACGCTTTGAAATGGGCAACTAGTCTGACTGACCGACCCCTTTTTTTTGGGTGGGAAATTATCAAATAACTTCTCCCGCTCTGGGCGGAGCGGGAGGGCATGTCAGACTTTTACTGACTAAAACCCACCCGTGTTCCTTCCGTTGCCTGTGTGCCAGGGCCACGATATCCCTTTCGGACGAACTTACAACCCTGACAGGACTCACAACCCTGGCAGGACTGACCGACCCCTTGACAATTCAAAAGTGCCTGTAATTGTTTTATTTGAAATAAATGCTTTGAGTTTGTCTGTCACTTACCGTTTTCCTTCAGCGATGGCTTGTAGACGATAAGCCTCTGCCTCGGCTGGCAGCTTCACCAACGATTTCAGCTCCTCCTCACGACGCAAGATCTCCTGTTGTTCTACCTGCAAGGACATCACACACACTTAGTATCTTCTACTTAATAAAAATCTTAAAATCACTCACTGACGGACAACATAATCAGCCTGTAATGTTCCCACTATTGGGAGACAAGCCTTCTCTCTGTGAGAGGGACACTGACTGACAACGCACAACTTAAACCGCTGGGTGGGATGCTAGAAGCATGAACTCTTGCACAAGAGTCCCTTAAATAAGAAAGGTGAACTCTAAAGCGGGATTAAAAAAAATTTATCCCCATAAGATTTTTTGTTTTTTTTTTTGGAGTGGTATCAGGAACAGGTTAAAGTTTGCTCATACTCCATAGAAAACGAAGGATCCTCCGATCACGACGGTTGATGTCGGAATGTTGTAATTTTATATGATAATACGCGGTAAACTCTGCTTACGCGATGCAGGATTTTGACGGACGTCAGTGTGATGCGTAGTTCACATATGGCGATATTGATGCCACCACACCCTAAAGGGGTTCAATTGCTGCATGAAGCTGGCACAGCAGCGTGGGGATTGGCACAACAGAAGAGAGGCGTATGGTCAGCAGTGGGTGAAGTCGGGCTGTGGATGATGATGATGATGAAGAATGGGGTTCTATAGGGGATAAAAAGTTGTATGGAAGTTCGTCAGTTTGTTGTGTAATAATTACATTATTTAAGGAACCCTTCCAGGTTCTGGGTCGCCCGGGATCAGTGTCAGGGTAAGAACAAGCTCCAGATTACTAAGGGACCGGAGAAAAGTTTAAAAGCAATAGATTTTTCGTCCCTAGCGTAATACAGACTGAAAACAGTTTTTTTTGTCATCATCATTTCAGCCGAGCCCATTTCATTACGTCCACTGCTGGACATAGGCCTCCTCCAAGCACCGCCACTTTGACCGGTTTTGTGCTTCCCGCATCCAGCGGATACCTGCGGCTTTCACAAGGTCATCGGTCCACCTCGTAGGAGGCCTTCCAACGCTACGTCTTCTTTTTTTTATAATAAAATCAAATAGGATGTTTTAATTTATTTCTCAATTACCGATTCCGAAGTGCTATCTCAAAATTCAGTCTGTTTAAAATAGAAGATCTTACCTCAATCTGCTTGCGTCTCTCAACGACCTCGATCTCTATTTCTTCGTTTCGAATTCTTTGTTTTATTTTCGCAGCTTGCAGCTCGTACGCCAGCGCCGCTTCCGCTTTCTGAAACAGGAAAATATCACTTTACAGGATCAATTTATACATGATCAAATTATACAGGATCAAATTAAATTAGCTAGCAAAACTCCACAGAGGTAATGGGTATCGATATATAAACAAGATAAAATAAAAATAAAAAAGATAAACATAAATAACATAACATTACGCCTGTTTTCTCCGGAGGGTAAGGCAGAGATATTATTGGAGACAGAGGCAATGGTACACCATGTTATTGTTTGAAATCATACATTTTGGCGCCAAAACCCGCCATTTTGATTTTTTATAATTTTCATATACCCAGTGACACTTGTGCAATAAAGTCGGGTCTCACAACATATCATTCATCAAAATCGGTTCAGCCGTTTAATAGTTACAAGTGAACATAGGGACATACATACATAAATACAGGTCAAACACATAACCCTCCTTTTTTGGCTTCGCCGCGCCGCAGTCGGGTAATAAGGGGCGATCTTATTGCCATCAAGTGAGCATAAGGCTGCCTGTCCACTGGAGCGGAGAAGAGAGGAGAGAAGCGGACTTTTGCCAATATTAACTAATAGAATCTAAACTCTGCTCCGCATGGATGAAAACATTAATTGCATCTCATGCTCCCCTTCTCCCTTCTCCGCTCCAGTAGACAGGCATCCTTAATACAGACTACGTGCTGCTACTGAGAAATTTCTAATGGAAAATCGGAACAGCCCAGTAAAACTTTGCCCGTCCTTCGATTCTAACCTTGGACCATGAGGTTAAGTGTATTGGTTGAAAAAGTAAGAAAGAAAGAAAATAAATTTATTTACCACAGACTAAAAGGCACACAGTATAATATAAACCGGATGAAAAAAATCTAGCAGAAAAGTGTGCCTTACGGCTGCGCCAAAAAGGCCCAGTTCAGCAAAAAATGCCAGACAACTAGTGCCTGACGCTGGTTTTTAACTGGACCTGAGGCAATAAAAATGCCAATACATTAATGAGGCAGTCAGCCAGTACCTACGACGTAAAAGGGGAATTTAATAAAATCGATACAATAAAGGCTACGAGGTCGCTGCACACTCACCGCAGTGTTGACCTCCTGGTCGAACTGCGCCTTCTGCAGCTTGAACATGCGCGTGTTGTCCTCGATCCTCGTGTCCATGGAGTACTTCACGTCCATGGCGCTCTTCTCGCACTCCGCTTCCTGGGAAAGAAATTATAAATTATACCTTATTGCTTCTCACATTAACTTCTTTTTCTATTGTGTCGGCATGATCTAACGTCATACATTATCTTAACCGACATTTTATACAAGGTAAAATAAAAATAGCTAGCGAAACTCTACACAAGACGTGGTAGCTTGTTTTATCTTGTTTGTTCTGTGTGGTTCCGGACGTAAAGAATAGCACCATCCTATTTATTTCCGTGGGTGTCGTAAAAGGCGACTAAAGGACTTTCGAGAGAATGGGCAGCTGCGTTCTCTATGCATTTTAACGGCGACAGCACACCTCCGCCGTGACACCAGCAAAACCGCAGTAGATCAATTCAACTGGCTCGTGTCATGTTCCGCTACTCGCATCCGACCCGATTCGAGTAGCGGAACATGACGCGAGCCAGTTGAATTGAAGTACTGCGGTTTCGCTACTATGGTTTCGTGGCGGAGGTGTGCTACCGGCGTTACACAATACTGCGATCGCCAACCCGCCTGCCAAGCGTGGCAACCCTTTCCCAAATTTTAGGAGAGGCCTATGTCCAGCAGTGGCAGCGTCTTTTGGCTGAAATGATGAATGATGATGATGATCGTGTTTAGATATCGATACCCATCACGTCTGTGTAGTTCCGCTAGCTAGTTTATTTTGACCCTGTTTTTTTCTTTGTGTTGTTTTTTTTAAATAAAATAAACCCGAACCTGTATAAAGATTATTTCCGAAGATTTCTACTACGAGTATTAGAGACTGTTCTTAGAGATAGTTTCTACTTGCAGTTCAAATATCCCGCGTCTGTTTTTGCCAATACCACGAGCTGTCACAGGACATCATCCCTATAACTCATTCAACACACCGAAAATGGGTAATTATCCTGAAAATTCCCGTCAGCACAATGTCACCAATTAAATACGAGGCCTGAATGATATGGTATGGTTGGTAAACATTTCTGATATTGTGTCTTAGAAATTATTGTATTAACAAAACACGATGACAAAGTTAGTTCAGATTTTGGCCACGCGGCAAAAGAATCTTATAGCGTACAGTCGACAGCACATAAGCACCATAATTGCGTAACACAGTTTGAATAACAATCTGAATGATTTTGAAGTATATGCTAATCCATTGCTTCTTATGTTAGAAAAAATGATCTGCTCAAAAAGGTAAATAACGCAAAGAATGTTGTTGAACTGTCAAATTGAAACCCATTCCTACTGTCATTGTGTTACGGAATTAGCCCGTAGGTTATGCCAAACTGTTAAGATCTACAAATGATTTTAAACCTCAAATGTTAATGGTTAAGTTCAAAATCGAATGAGAACATTTAAGTTTGTGGTAACTTGATCGTGCTGGTGACTGTACTTGGGCTCTTGCAGAATTAGATAAGAATATTTTATCTATCTACATACAGTCGTCAAAAAGAAGACAATAACTTTATACTGAGTCATAAGAAATGTAACAAAGAATGAAATACAACAATTAAATAATGGCAACTAATATACGCTCTTATTGAAGAGTTTGGTCGCACTAAATTAATTAATTTTTTCGTGCTAGTGATGGCCTGTGGACGGCAAATAAATGGCTGCTACACGCGCGGGCATCGAATACGGTCCATTTGACTCGAACAGCCTGTATTCTGTTAATTACGAACCTAATGAGCTGAATAATCCACATTAAAGCAATTTTCGTGAATTTCGGCGATCATTATGAAGTTATTTTGTAGGCCTGGATTTCATTCGGTTTTCAGGTTTTGAGACAAGTTAATAAAATTACAGGATGAATTCCAGTTAAATATTTTGTATATTCTATGGCTTTCATTATGATTTTGATCGCGTGCAAGATCGTCTGACGACCTCTCAGCGTAATCAACAAATAATTGAGTTTAAAATTAGTCTGTCAAAGAATATGCACGTGAGTGAACAAAAGAACATGCGTGACGTAAAGAAGGTAAAGGCTTCTACAAACTGGCGCGCGACACCGGTAGAACAATTTTCTTGAATTTTTAGTTTTTTTTTATCAATAACTTGTGTGTTGAAGAAGTTATTGCACATAACCGTCAAGAAATAAATAATAGAATTAGCAAACAATTTATTTACAGCTCAATCTCTTATGGCTCGTACAGACTGGCACGATATCGCGGGCGCGACCATTATCGCGCCCGCGATATCGCAACAGTCTGTACAGAAGAATAACATCATTCCAGCCGAAAGACGTCTACTGTTGGACATAGGCCTCCCCCAAAGATTGGGGGGGGGGGGGGTGGGTAGAGAACGCTGCTGCCCATTCTCTAGTAAGTCTAAAGTCTAAAGGCGACTAAGGGTCTTTTAGGACACCCACGGGAAGAAATGGGATGATGCTATTGTTTACGTCCGGCACCACACGGAGGGTTGAATAACATAGATAACAATAATTCTGAATCCTTCTTACCCTGATCCCGGCATCTCGATTCGCCTGCGCGACCCCCACGTCGGCGTCTCTCTTGACGATCGCCGTCTGCGCCTTGCCCAAGCTGGCGAGGTACTGCACGTCATCGTAAACGTCCTTGATCGTGAACGACAGGATCTCGATTCCCATGCGGCCCACGTCCGGTGCTGCCACCTCGCGCACAAGACCCGCGAACTGATCTCTGTCCCTGTACACCTCTTCTACTGTAAGAGTTCCTGTAAGAGAGAAAGAGATGGTTAGATGTTGACAGCTTCTTTTAACTGCAGGACTGGCAAAATGAATTGATAGGAAACGACTTTTATTTTTGTTATGAAAATTCGATGATAAGGGCAGGGGGGGGGGGGGTATAAGTGCGCAATGTAACGCTCGCAAAAGTTTGTGCTAATTCATGCATGCAACGGTACAGGGTTCGTGGGGGTATTTAAATTAAAGTTATTTTTTAACATTTTAAATTGGTTTTCGTAAAAAAAGTTGGAACTTTTGAACAAATGGTTCCAGGTATGGTTAGGTACACACGGCTACACATCAAGCTATAAATTTCCAGCATAAGCTGATCTCGCATTGTATTGGATTTCCGTACAATGAGAGCTCAGCGTATACTGGAAATTTATAGCTTGATATGTAGCTGTGTGTACAAAAAAAAAACAAATCGGGAAGAAAAGGTGACTTTCGACTTCGTTATGGGTACTTTTTCCCCCCGTTATTTAGTACGGCCTTTGCTTTGCATTACCTGACCCCCTTTACAAAGAAGAAGAAGAAAGGAAAAGGGGGCGGGATATGCAGGTCACTGACTGTAATTCCTGAAAAGGTAATTTTAGGAGACAAGATTATGTTCTTGCAAAATTTGCAGATTTTCGGTACATTTTGCGGCAAAATTAAACTAAACCAAATGTAACTAACAATTGCCACAGATAGACTACTCCTTCATCTCAAATAGTAACAATATTTTATTCGCAAATGTTGTTTCATAATATTGTAAAAAAAATATTTCCGTTGCCTCTTCACATAAAATTGACGATATCGTGTTGAATTTAGGAACATTTATCTTCAATATAATAACATAATTTTTTTTTTTTTAAATATTTTATGTAAGCAGACAATCATGTTCACCTCAAAAAGGTAGCGAAAAAGAACTATCAAAATGTTACAAATAGTGTACGAAAATAATGTTGAAAAACCTATTTTTAAAAAAAAAATAAAAATCACACACTTGGCTTCAGCTATCCGTGTGATAAAATCATTTTTTTTTTATTATTATACGATATCTTAATTTTAAGTAAATGAACGGCGAAATAAGCTATATTTTCGAGAGCGCAAAAGTGATGAAACTATTAACAGGTGCTGAGACTGATGTGGTTTATCTCCACGAAAACTGTACTTTTATAGTTACACAGACTTAATGTTTCAATTGTTTCAAGCTTTCTCACAATTAGATAAGAAATTGATGAAAAACGTTTTTTTTGTGTTAGCACCCTTAATTTAAATTGATCTAGTCATTGAGATCGGAGTCGATTTGGTCTAATGACCTAATCTAATGACAAATCGGCCGATGTTGAAATTTAATTCAGTCATTGTCAAGATCATATATCTATTTGTGGACGTATCCGCATAGTATCGTACTGCACCTACTGATCTATTTCGCTAATTGGATTGATCTATCTTAAGATCACTGATCTTATGACTTATTCAAAGAAACATCATAGTTTGCCAATTATTTTGGCTGTTTATTATGTGCATTCAACCATCATGTTTTCATTATAGAAACGAGATTGAACGTATTTCTCTTCTGTCAACTGCCAGTTGATAGACCAGCGGCCCATGAGATGCAATGATGTTGAACGAATGTTGATGAGCATCATCCACGCTAAAGCAATAACTCAGTACAAAGACGATTCGATTAAAAGTCAAGCCTGACGTCTACGTGAGATGATCTTCTTGACTCTACGTGAGATGCTCCAGCTGGAGTAATTGCTACGGGCCTTTTTTAGGGTTCCGTACCCAAAGGGTAAAACGGGAACCCTATTACTAAGGCTCCGCTGTCTGTCTGTCTGTCCGTCTGTCACCAGGCTGTATCTCAAGAACCGTGACAATGATGTATTTCTGTTGCCGCTATAACAACAAATACTAATAACAAGAATAAAATAATGCAGAAAAAATGTATATCGGCAACAGACACAAATTGACAAAATACTTACTTTAAAAAATCGACGTATCTTGGTAAAATTTATTTTAACATGAACATAGAAGAAATGGTAACGACTGTTGAGTCAATGAATTGAGATACCATTGTAATGGGATATTATAAGAACAACGCATGATGGAATATTGTTTTGGCAGTTTTATGTACATACTTACTATAAAAGTTTACTTTTGTTCAAAATCTGAATGAGCCCCGCGGGCCGCGTGTTGGCTACGCATGGCCTAAGGTCTAACCTAACCTACCTAATTAATTTCACCCAGTTCACAATTTTTCGACAGTTTATTTATATGAAATAATACCGATAGATTATAATTTAAACTATCGGTTCTCACAATCTTACGGTGACATAAATATCGACAAGAATTCATTTAATTAGTTTCCGTTGTGTTCCATAATACTGTATCAAATATCAATGTGTAGCTACAATTAAGGATCCACTGTGTAATATTTTTTGTGGCTACACATTGACACAATATTATGGGAAAAAGCTTGTAGTCAATTTAATATTTTGATGTCGAACCATACATCTTTTTGAGGCTGACTGTACTCTGAAAAACGTATAAAAACCCAATGATATTATAAATAAAAAGAGGTTATACACGCTCCGCGAGTGGCACGTCAAAATATGGCAAATTATAAATAGCCATATTTTCTTCGTCTTGTCTCTTTGTCACTCCCGATAAATACGACATGCCGTCCTATTTCCACGTGTCATCTAATAGTGCGACATTGTGCCGTTTTTGAATATCGAATGTTGAGTAGGTAACCTATCCACGTCTTTTTACTTATAATATCATGGTAAAAATCATAGTTACTCACTTTTTCACATTAAGCCATGTAAGTCCAATGGTCAACGCGACACCAGTCACTGGCAGTAATCCCATACGTAACATTTCCATACTCAAAGTTATTATTAAACTCACTTATTAATATTTTAACACTCACTCACACTATTGCACATTACTATTATTATAATAATTGTATACGGAAGACTAATACTGATATACTTTCGTTACGTTTTTCGAGTCCATATTTATTATTGTCTTTTAATATTTGATCCTATAATTCATAAAAAAAAACAAGAGCGTTTGTTAATTAATCAAAAAAGGTTGTAAGTGACAAAGATATTATTTACTTAAATGTTTAAAACATAAATGGTGTAGGTAAATGAATAAATATATATCAATATAATCTTGTATGGTTATGTTTGTGTCTTGAATGCACTTCCTGGTAGGTACCCTTGTATATATATCTTATGTTAGCCTATGCTATGCATGTTTTGCATGTTCAGGCTAGAAACAAAATAAAGTAGGTATTTTGCTCTATATTTTATTTATAAAAACTTTAATTAGTTACACTTTGGCGAGTCAAAATTAAACCAAGCATCGCTACACATACATTAATTAAAAAAGCACTCAAACGGTTTAAGACAAGAAAAAAAAAATTGACAAACTAACACAACAATCAATCAGCATTTTTTCAAGTATGTTGGGGTCAGCTTCCAGTCTAACCGGATACAGTTGAATACCAGTATTTAAAACTAAAGTAAGTAAACTAACACTTAACGATTTAACATAAATTTAGGCAAAAAAAAAATTTTTGTTGGTAATAATTAAATTAAGCACTGATTTTCAGGATATTTGTAAATATTTCTAATTATTTTCACACCTATGAATATCGCCTAGACGTCGCGACCGACACAGATGCGAAAAAATACTGCTGTCTTACCTCCCCTTCAAGAAACATGCCCGATTTATCATTAAAGCAATTATTAATCTTATTCCACTGACATAAAACACACAATTGCATACAAGCTGTGATTTTATCGTTATTTACGTTGTGAATTATATAAATATGATAATGATAAGGATTGCTGTAGATAGGTTAGATGTTGCGCATACGACTTATTTGATTAAGATTTCTGGTTATAATAAAAATATCGAATTACAACTCAACAGTTTCATGGATTTTTTTGTCACATAGTTCAGAACTAGATAAAATGAAAATGCAAATCAAAAATATTTTTATTTCACATAAGCCTTATGAAACGTCAGAAGCTAGGTGCACGGTTCCAATTGGTCGTTTCCTATGGAGAAGAGCCGGCAAGAAACAAGCACGGTTACTCTTAAAAAAAAAATGGCTTTTACAATGTTTTCAAATTACAGTGTTATTAGGTATGAGAGGACAGCCGTAGGCCCGTCAAAAGTACCAGGTACTTAACAAAATAGAAAATGGTCTACAGATCTAGTATATTAAGCCTACAACGTCCTCACATTGACAAAAAAAAAACAATAAGTATAAAATATGATTCAAATAATAAAAGTTAGAACCTTGTTGAAATTAAAATTGTAGGTATAATAATGTCAAATAAGAAAAATATTATGTCAGTGAAGTTTGTAAAAAAAGATAAAATTAAATATAAAAAAAACGTCGTAATTTGGGAGCAGTTAATAGACATTTACATAGTTTTGCCGTTAATGAGGTACCAGGGAAGCCACATGTACAGAAGGAATTAATGCCAACTTCCTTGTCTTCAACGTAGTCCTTAATCTTATAATATGCTTTTTTGATAAGGGAACGTTTAGATATAGAATCAGAATCAAAATCAATCAATCTACCAAGCCTTTTCCCAACTATGTTGTTGGGGTCAGCTTCCAGTCTAACCAGATGCAGCTAAAAACCACACTGACAAAAAAAAGTGTTTGCTTTAACAAAAATCTTGTTTAATGTGATCACGCATCTTGACTCCATACGAGTCTAACAAGATCTTGACTTCTGAAGCTAGGAGAACTTTGTTAAATTATCATAATTCCCTCTACTAAGTAATGAATTAGTTTAATTACGGGTAGTTATTTAATTTAGCTTAAATGTTGGCCAGTTTAAAAATGATGTAAGCATTTCTTTCCGTGGGTGTCGTAAAAGGCGACTAAGGGACGTTTTTGAGAGTTACTTGAGCGTTCTCTGTGCATGTTAATAGCATACTGCGATCGCCAACCCGCCTGCGAAGCGTGGCGATAATGGCAACCCCCCCCCGATTTTGGGGAGGCCTATGTCCAGCAGTGGACGTCTTTCGGCTGAAATGATGATGATGCTTGTTACCATGAACTTAAATTATTATTTGATATACAAAAGTGAAGAAGTAAAAATATCAAACAAAGCATGTATGATGTAACAAAGACCGGTGATTATTCTGTACATGTCACATTGTCGATATAAATAAAATGAATTTGTTTTGGCAAATAAGCTATCTTGTATAAAGTAAATAGATGAATATTGATTCCAAACATTTTAATGCCAAATAAGAGAAAATGTATCTTAGTCGGGATTTTTTTCAGTGTAGTATTTTACATGGAGCGACTGCCTATCTGACCTCGACAACCCAATAGTCTGGGTAATACGATACCCCTTGGGAAGACTGCTTGTCAAACTTTCGGGCTTCTGACGACCCGTAACGACTGCCAAAGATCCACGAATGACAGCCTGGACCAACGGCTAAACGTGCTTTCCGAGACACGGAGGAATCTCGGTATGTACAGATGGTCACCCGTCTACGGACCAACCCCGGTAAGCGTTGCTTAAACTGATGGCGATTCGACCCGTGTGGCAGTTATTACTTAGCCACGAGCTCCTCACTAAATTGAATCAGAATCAAAATCAAAAGTCATTTATTCAAACTATAGGCTGAGAATCAGCATTCAATCCCGCGAAATTAAAATTTTCAAGATTTTTGCAATTTGCAGGTCTGTGTCAGGTTGTATATTGATCTAAATATGATTCGCGGACGTAAAAAATATGGCTTTACAGAATTATAATCATAAGAATCAGCAATACAACTAACTCTCTTCGTAGAATCCTATTGAATTACTGATTCTAATGATAATAATTCTGTAAATCCATATTTGTTACGTCCGCGAATCATATTTCGATCAACATACAACCTGTTACTGACCTACAAATTGCAAAAAAAAAACGTAATAAAATTTGAATTTCGCGGGCTACCTTAACGCATCCCCCTTAACAGACTTTCAATCACAATTCGAGAGTTTGAAGGTTACTGCTAATCCATTGCTTCATATGTTTCAAAAATTCGTCTGCTCAACAACGTTAATAACACAATGGACGAGGATGAACTTTTAAAGTTGAAACGCATTGCGATCAATTGTAAGTTTATGTGTGTTATGCAATTAGCCGCAGATCCTAGAACTAATAATTTATGGCACGACATACTATTTCTAAAAGAAAAGAAAGAACTATTAAGCTGGGTACTGACCAAAGTTACGGGGTGTAATGTAACATTCGTATCGAGCATGTTACGTATCGAGCATGTTACGCCGTGTTCTTAAATCGGTGTAACATGCTCGATTGAACTATTGTGCTCCATATTCGCCAGCTAGTCTCAGTCAAGATGTCCGACGACGAGGTTGTGTTGGGATCTTTACAATCGCCAATCTAACCCAAGCGCCTTCTTTCTTCAATTTGGTATACTTAATGTTCTGGATGAGCCGGGTTCCATAACAATGGTTCTTCTCTATTTTTTTTCTCTTTGTCCCACAGTCCCACTCCATACTTCAAGAAATAAATGTACGGATATACCTATATACGGAATAAAAGGAACGACGTGTGTGCGAGCGCTCGTGACGATTTGTTGCAACGTACTGACTGAACCGCGTAAGCGCGTACACTCAAAGGATTCGCCAAAAAACCGACAGCCGGGTGGAGCACTAAAAGCGAGCATCATGCGGCTCGTTGCTCACTGGTTGCCCCGTAACACTACGTACTGACTGCATGAATGCTCGCCGTGTAACATGTTACATTACACCTCGTAACGTCGGTCAGTACCCAGCTTTACACAAACACAATAAATAAGTAGGTAAGTACTAATGTTGTTAGCGTGTAAAACTTTCTTATCATTTACTGCAGTGAGATACGACATTTTTATCGTTCCGCATAAACCGTATCTAATATGCAGCGATAATGTAGAGCAATCCACGAAAATCTCTCGTGTAATGGGCAATAAAAAATTATAGGTGCACGGCGGAGGAGACATCTTTATAAGGGAATGGGACAAAGCTGTCAACTGCAGACGTGGCTGAATTCAGGCTTATATAAAATATTAGCACCCCTGTTGTGCAAGGCAGCAATGGCAACATATCGAATCATCGAGAATTCTGTGCTAGATCTATGTTAAATATTAAAGTATTATACATAAAACGGTGGTAGATGGATGAAATAGCGACAGGTCACGGGAACAACTTGCAACCCAAGGATGCCCCTCAAGTTAAAGGAAAAAATTTACAAGAACTCAAACTTAAAACATTTATTTCTACATGCACTTTTGAATTGTCAATGAGTCGGTCAGTTAGTCAGAAAGTTGAAGCTATTTGCCCATTCCAAAACGTAGATCTCTATGGAGAAGAACAGCCAAGAAACTCCAAGGACACTCTTTTAAATCAAGATATTACAAAATCCTGGGTAAATTATTCTAGTTGCTTCTATATGTGAGAATAATGTAAAAAATTAAATTACTTATTTAAAAAAAAAAACAATACAAAATATAAGATTAAAAATAAGCCCTGGGAGTTCAAGTCCGTGATAAGGCCTGTCGTACTGTATGGATCGGAATGCTGGGCCATGAGAGGGATGAAAAAAGAGTGCATGCAGCGGAGACAAGTGTCGAGTCACGAGAATGGATAAAGTAAGAAATGAGTATATAAGGGAAAGTTTGAAAGTGGCGCCAGTGACAGGAAAGTTGAAAGGAAACCGTTTGGCTTGGTATGGGCATGTGATGAGGAGGGAGGTAACGCATGTGACTAAAAGAGTGATGAATATAAATTTTGATGGGTGGAGAGGGAGAGGAAGGTCAAAGAAAATATGGATGGAGTGTGTGAGGTATGATGTGAAAGAGAAGGGAGTGAATTCTTGAGAAATGCCAAGTACGTAGTACCGTAAAACGGGGTGAATAGGGATGCAGGGGTGAATCGGGACGCAACTTTAAAATGGATTTTAACCTTGAAATAATATTGTTTGTTGCCAACAAGGACACTTAATCGTTAATTATAATACAGGTAACACATTGTAGGTCTCTTTGGCAACAAAAGATGTTATTTCAACTTTAAAATCCATTTTGAAATTGCGTCCCGATTCACCCCTGCATCCCTATTCACCCCGTTTTACCCGGTACTTGCAACCGGCGTGCGTGTATGACCTGCACCCTATTTGCGTAACAAACTATCAATCACAATCTAAATGATTTTGAATTATACTGCTAATCCATTGCTTCATTTGTTCGAAGAATTGGTCTGCTCAACAACGTCAATAACGCAATGAATGTTGTTGAACTGACAAATTGAAAGCCATTGCTACTGATAGTGTCAATCAATCAATCAACTCAGCCTATCGCAGTCCACTGCTGGACATAGGCCTCTCCCAGGCTGCGCCACAACACCCTGTTCTCCGCCTTCCGCATCCAGTCTGACCCAGCCATCTTCTTAAGGTCGTCGGTCCATCTAGCTTTTTTTTTTTTTTTTTGGTGGGAAATCATCAAATAACTTCTCCCGCTCTGGGCGGAGCGAGAGGGAGTGTCAGACTTTTACTGACTAAAACCCACCGTGTTCCTTCAGATGCCTGTGTGCCAGAGTCACGATATCCCTTTCGGACAGGCTCGTAACCCTGGCAGGCATTGGCCCTTTCGGACCCCGTCAATTGGTGCTGACGTCTCTTTGAGGCGCGCGTGGAACACAACGCGCCGTCGACCCGGGCCTGGTCCTTATCGGACGGCGAGCTACCCATCGCTCACCGTCCGCAAGCCCGCGCCTACGGTGGCCGGGAATCGGCCTGCGATTCCCGACGCCCAGGGTGTCTCCTGCGGCGACTTAGGGCGGAAGGGCGGGCACCCTGCCTCACCCTCATGCGCTCCGCCTCCTCCTTCGCGAGCATTACTGTTTCGCAGAAGGAGGTGACGGCCTCCCATGCACTCTCGCTCCGAACCATGGCCTGAACCAGGGCCGGACGCGAGAGATCGTCGCCGCCGATCGCCTCCGTGAGGACACGGCGGTGCTCCGCCCAAGCAGGGCAGACCTCCACCGTATGCTCCACCGTGTCCTCCGGGCGATCCACACAGTGGTGACACCCGGGCGTTTCCTCCCGCTTTATCCTGAACAGGAACCTCCCGAAACAACCGTGTCCGGTGAGGACCTGCGTCAGGCGGAAGGTGAGGACGCCGTGGCGCCTCTCTAGCCACTCCTCAAAGAGGGGACTTACCGCCGCAATTGTGGCGTGCCCAGCACTGGGTTGCGACAATCGCACTTTCCATGTCGCCATGAGATCCTGCCGGAGCTCCGTCCGCTGTGCCGCGATTTGTTGCGGCAGCGGAGTTTCACCCCGGCGTTTCGCCTCTTCGCGCCACACCCACATGTGCGCGAGGACTTTCGCCTCCAGATCCCATGGCGGCAGTCCGGCAAGGAGGCTCGCCGCCTCACGGGAGACCGTGCGGTAACCCCGTACCAGCCTGATGGCCATGACCCTTTGGGACGCGTTCAACCGCTGGGCTGGTCGCAGCCTCAGTGAACGCGCCCACACCGGTGCCCCGTAAAGGGCCATGGACCGCACGATCCCCGCGTAGAGCCTCCGGCAGGAGGCGTTTGGACCCCCCAGATTGGGCAGGAGCCGCTTCAAGGCAGCCCCGGCCCGCTCCAGTCTGGGAGCCAAACGTCGGAAGTGCTCGACGAAGTTCCACCGGCTGTCGAGGACGAGTCCCAGGTACTTCATCGTCACCTCGACGCCGATGTGAACCCCTCCCGCCGTTATCTGGGAACCCGACAGTGGCGCGTTCCGAGGACCATAAAAACACATGGCCTCGGACTTGTGCAATGCCACCTCGAGTCCCAATTGCCGGATCCTATCGACGATTGTCGCAACCCCACGTTCCGCCAGTTCGGCCGCCGCCTGATGTGAGCTCCCCTGTGCCAGGACCAGCGTGTCGTCAGCGTAGCAGACTACGCTGACGCCACTGGGGAGGTCAGCGCGCAGCACCCAGTCGTACCCGATGTCCCACAGATGCGGCCCCAGAACCGATCCCTGTGGGACACCGCACGACATCTCTCGCCGGTTCCACTCTCCTTGGTGACCGGGGTAGATGACGGCCCTGTCCGTCAAATAGGCCTCGACCACGCGACAGAGGTAGGTCGGCATCCGGTGATACCGAAGTGCCTCCCTGATGCAGCTCCAGGGCAGGGTGTTAAACGCATTGGCGATGTCAAGAGACACCGCCAAGACGACCCCACCCCGGGCCACAGCATCCCCCGTCGTGAGGGCTCGAACGCGCATGATGGCATCCACCGTAGAGCGCCCCTTGCGGAAACCAAACTGGCTCTCCGCCAAATCCGGCCCCACCCGTACCAGCCGCCCGACAAGGCGGTCTGCAATGACTCTTTCAAAGAGCTTGCCCACCTCGTCGAGCAGCACGATGGGCCGGTAAGCGGACGGAGAGTCCGCTGGGCGCCCCGGCTTCTTAATGAGGACCAGTTTCCCCGTCTTCCAACGAAGTGGGAACTGGCCCCTCTCCATGCATCGGTCCATCTAGCTGGGGGGGCGTCCCACACTACGCTTGCCGATACGCGGTCTCCACTCCAGGACTCGTCTGCTCCATCGGCCATCGGTCCTTCGACAAACATGGCCAGCCCACTGCCACTTCAGTTTGCTTACTCTGCAAGCTATGTCGGTAACTCCGGTTCTTTTCCGGATAATTTCATTCCTGATTTTATCCTTCAAAGAGACTCCAAGCATAGCCCGCTCCATAGCGCGCTGGGCGACCTTGAATTTGTGGACCAGCCCGACTGTCAGTGTCCACGTTTCGGCACCGTATGTCATGACTGATAGTGTGTTACGCAATTATATAATAATTATATTATATATACACGTAAACGAAGTAAAAAGGAGTATGTAAGGATCGTAGCTGGTGGAGTTCTGAAGTTTCTGCCTACCCCCATGGGAAGAAGGCGTGAGTTTATGTTTCTATGTGTATCTAGGTACTTATTAGTAACAATATCACCATGGGAAATGTTAATTAACTTAAAGCGAGACTGATAAGACAGCTATAAATAAACATTGGAAAATATAATATCAAAGTAGAGCACAAAATACAACTCTGTGCCAATATTACATGTTATTGTTTTTAATATTTATGACGACTAGAGCCAACAGATACAAAACCTGTCTGAAATTATACCTAGATCCCAATTATTACGATCAGCAATACGATAATGACAATCTGCATATGGCGTTGGATTACTCGACAAGGCAGTCCTTGAACAGAATAAAAGCTGGTATTAGAAAATCAGATAGATTTCCAAATATTCATACCTAACACCCCAATAGCGTAACATAATTTCAACCACAATCCAAAGGTGTTTGAAGGAAATTCCTAATGCATTACTTCTTAGATTAGAAAAATTCGTCTGCTCAACAACGTACATAATGCAATGAATGTCTTTGAACTGTCAAAATGGCATTAGCATTGTGTCTTACGTAATTACCCCATATTAACCCTATTGCTTACGAACGTGTAATTTATATGGCAATATGCCAAATTAATAATCTTCACACATGACATCGCATAGAAAATGTCATCGCATAGAAAGAGTCGCATAGAAAATGCTGTCACCCTCACAAAGGTCAAAGAGTCATACATTATACATTTTAGCAAACCTTTTAACTACTACCAACCCTCGGGAGGCAACTTGGATAATGTTAACATTGTAAGCAAAAAGCCGAAGTTTTGTTTTTCATTCCATCTTGCTCGTTAGAAAGAGAAAACATGGTGCTGTCAGTTCTGAGCAGATTAAAAAAGTTTAGATTATCTGTTCCTCGCTTTATCTCTGTTGCAGGAAGGCTTAGACGATTCTTAACAGCACTGACTTTGTATATATACATGAAATGGAAAATTGTTTATTCTTACATTAATTTAGTAGGTATCACGTCGGCTGTAAGACCGATTTTTTTTTATATTCATTATTTAAATTAAAAAAGTTTCACTATCCGAAAATGACATTTCTTATCACCTTCCTTGTGTTTATAACCCTCTGCGTGCATCAGCATAAAACACTCATCCTTGTAATTACATAGAACGTGACAATACATAACATTAACGTGATGATTTCCACACACATGATACCAACTTTTCCTTCATTAAAACTCGCAGAGTTATAACGGAAAAAGCGGATTTTCGTTCAACATGGAGGTAATAAATAATCCTTCATATTAAATGCCTATAGACTCATCCATTAAATTAAATGAATTTAATTTTCAATATGTACCTACTTTAAAACTATCAGCATGTTTTCAGCGGAGGTAATAACTTGGACGCTCCCATGCAAAATTATTATATTCAGTCTGGTTAGTTTTGATTATAGGGCTAATCAGAATCTGCGTAGCTTGTGTAAAGCGTTGTTTAGATTAGTGCTAACAATAGGGTATTTAACAACTTTTTTAAATTTAGATTTTTCGAAACCAACAAAAAATTTAAGCCACAGTAAAAAAAATATTGTTTTAATATCTCAAAAATGTCGAAGTTGTATGCGTTTAAAAATAGTCTATTGTAGACAGAGACAGCACTGCTGCGATCTGACGTCACAACACGGGAACGCTATAGTAACTTCGCGCCATTCAGTACAATGATCGTTTTGCGTGACAAGTATAGTAAAATAATTTTAAAAGCGTGTAACTTCTCCATTTTTCCACCGATTTTATTTATTTTATAGTAACACCTCTAAAAATAAGCATTAATTCATATATATTTTGATAGCAGTCAAATACCCTATTCAGAGTGCAGGGATTTGCTATATGCAGGGTGAAATTAAATTAGCTAGGGAAACTCTACAGACGTGATGGATGTTGATATTTAAACACGACAAAAAACTGTCAGTCGTAAGACTGCACGTCAGAACTGAAAACTTCTTAGCTTCACAAACATCATCGTCATCTGTATACAGCGTGGAGACGACAATATGACAATAAATTCAACTGCGTATATCTAATGACGTTCGCAGTCTGCCACGAAAAGTTAGTCAAATATATCCAACAGTCTAGTCGCTATAGCTAGTCAAAGATTAGCAAACCCATAGTCGGCACACCACTGTTATTTAATTTGTTTGAAAATATTTTTTTTTTATTTTGATGCTAGAATTTATTTGATGGTTAAAATATTTATTTATTTATTTAATACTTTAAGCACACACATTTACACACATGTTGGTTCCAAAATACTCTTATGCATTAGTATTGCCAGTGTTTTCATTTATTTTATTTCGTGTAGTTTTGTGTCCACATTGTATATGCCAAAAGTGTCCAAAGTGCATAAAGAAACTTTCACTTAAAAAAAATACTGATTTATAAAACTACACAATCTGCGGTCGTTGAACAAAAAAAAAAAAAACATATGTTTTTAATATTTTATCATGTTTAGGTAACTGTTCGTCGGTGGAGTTTCGCTAGCTAAATTTAATTAGACCTTGTAGAGATGTTGACTGATATTGGTTTAGTTAGGGTTGCATGTGTGTGTGTTAAGCACAGAATTAACATTGGATGGATGAAATAGCGGTAGGTCACGTGAACAATCTGCGACTCCCGCAATCATATTATAAAACAATGGTTAGACCTACTGTCTTGTATGGAGCAGAATGTTGGGCCACAAAAGGGATGAATGAAAGGTAATTGCATGTAGCTGAGATGAGAATGCTAAGAGGGACGTGTGGTGTGACACAAATGGATAGAATATGAAATGAGCACTCTGAAAGTGGCACCGGTGACTGAAAAGTTGTGCGGAAATCGGTTGTCATGATATGGGCATGTGATGCGTAGAAATGAGGATAGGTAATGTCGTGAGGAAAGTTTTGAGTATGAATGTTGATGGCTATAAGAGTAGGGGAAGACCAAAGAAACCATGGATGGACTGTGTGAAAGATAATATGGCTGGAAAGGGAGTGACTACCGAGATGACGACTAATGGGGAAGTATGGAAGAAAGGGACATGTTCCGCCGACCACAAATAAATTGGGATAAGGGCAGGAGAATGATGAGGGTCGCATGCTCAGCATGGGACCCTGTGTTCGATGCTCCGAACAGAGTTGTTCATTTTTTATTAGGTAATTTTTAGTAGCAGAATTAAGACAGATTTAGACAGATCGGACTCTAGATTAATCGGAAAAGGCCACCCCCTTTTACATACGACTTAAATATAACTGGTTGTACTACATCACTGCCTACCTACCGTCCTACATCATAATATTTTTATGCCCCATTTTTTAGCTATAGTTAATAAGTGTTATTTGTGGAAGATTTTTTTTTTATTATTTTTTTATTTTATTATTACCTATACAGGCAATGACGTATTATATATAGACGCGTCATACACGAACATTAGTGCACTCAAAAACAGCGTAAGCCATGATTGTAGCTACATACTTGCATTCAATCATACAGCGCTTGAAGAAAAGGAAAGACTTATACCAATATCTGTTGTTAGAAAGAGATGAACATACATATTTAGTTACGTCACTAGCTGCTGCAGGTTCATTGGCGCGTACGTAATAATAATAATTATTATTGTAAATGTCAGGCAATTGCCTGGCGTTTACTTTGCCATTATTGAGAGCAGGTAACGCATCTAATCATTGTATACAGGCGTAATATTTTATGATTTCTACTGTGTTTCAAGTGTTGCAACAGATGCGTCTTAATGAACCAATATCTTGTAAATAAATGGGGCAGCGTAGTCTTCCATGCTCCAAATGCATGCGATCTTGACATTAGGTTAATTTCTACAAATGGCCATAGAGTTTAGAACATTACATCGTTCTACTTTTAAATACCTTGACACATTTGTTTTAAAATGCCATGATTGCTGTAAGCAGTTGGATGTTACTGTCACACATTGTTTTAATTTAAATTGAAGTGTGACAAAGATTAGAAGATATATTTTTTACCACATAAATGGATACAGTTGTCTCAAAAAGATGTAGGTATACAGGGTGTTTGGCAGAACGTTGAACATACGAAAATGGTGGGTAGGTGGGGTCATCTGCTACTTACTCAGCCCTAATTTATTTGGCCCTGGCCGACAGGGTATTTAAAAAAAAAAAAAAAAAAATTTTTTCTTGTTTCACCACTTTCCTAACTTTAAAGTGTATTTTTTTTATTAAAAATGGGCAATAAAACAGGCAATTTTTTTTTTAATCTTTGATGTTGGCAGATTCTTATAAAATTATTGCTTTGTTCAGATGTTAGCTAGAAAAAAAGTTATGAGTCCTCAAACTTACAGAAAGATGTAAAAAATACTTGAATGTTAATTTCAACTTGCATTTAAAAAAAAACAAAAAATGATTGAGGAGTTCCAATTCTAGCAAAACATCCCTAGTGTGTGAGCTTTCTAATGGTATGTAATTTGCTTTTATAAAAAAAAAACTTTAAGAGTTATTTCATAATTTTATCAAGCAGGAAATTTTTGACGAAACTCTACCTTTACGGAAAGTTAAATGTTTTGCGAAATTTAATACTGCAAAGTTGGTAAAAATTATGGATCGACGGCTTGCCAGTAGCAGTGGTGCAAATTGACATTCACTATTCCTTTGAGATGGTTACACAAAGCAGGTAGAAATTTTGTTTTACTCTTGCGCAGTCATAGCGTATTTTTGCTCTCTTTCGCTCTCGTGGCACCGTGACGCCTCAGAATGAATTCTTTTCTTTTATTCAGTCGAGACTTAACTGCCTCTGCGATCTCACGTGCCCGTTACGCTTACGTTTGTTTTTGTTCACTTCGTTTTCTTTTATTGTTATCACTAGTTAAGTTTAAGTTTAAGTTTGTTAAGTTTTTTGTTATTACTGTTACCTGTTGTTATTGGTAAAGAAATGGCTGCTTTTACCAGTGAGGAATACGCGGACATGTTGTTAGCGTATGGAAGCGCTAATACAAATTCGCGTGAAGCGCGAAGAATTTATCAAGAGCGTTATCCCAACCGCCGAGTACCCAGTCATCAGACGTTTGCGAGTACTTACCGACGTTTACGACAAACCGGTAACCTGAACTTACAAGAACCACGAGTGAACGCAGCACGACCCGATGCTACCATTGACGAACAAGTTCTTGCCGAGTTTGACACGGATCCTACCAAAAGCATTAGACAGATAGCTTCAATACTTGGCTTAAGCATATGGAAAGTGTGGTCTGTTCTCCGGCAAGATGGTAGACATGCTTTTCACTACACTCCAGTGCAAGGTAAGATTAAGCCGTTTATGCACTGCATCTGATACGATTTTGTGGAATGTAGTAAATTATGAGACAGTTCAATTGATCGTTCCATTTAACCTTGATTTCGTCACTTTCTTTATTAGTTGTTTTGCCTCATGTTGTTTTTAGCGCATTCAATTCTAATTTCAAATTAAATTCAATAAACTATTCCTATTCGGCCGCATTCACGTAACAATCAGGCGGCCAGCGCTTACAGGATTCGGATTTCGGATTCGGTTTGCGCAGGTGGTCAGCGTAGGTAAACTTGCCAGCACTTATGGGTCCTTTTTAGAACAAAATTGGAAAGTCGCACGCCCTTTTGTGAATTTGGTCTTACGTCTTTATGGCTAAGCCATAAAGCCAATTAGTGTACTTAAAAATTGAAGATGAAAAATTTGGATAATTGTAGAGTTTGAACTCGGAGGAAGAAAAGATTCAGTATTGAAATCAATTCTTAGACATGTTTTGTTTGTTCTAGGTCTCGATGACAGTGATTTTGGGAGACGTGTGCAATTTTGTCGCCATTTGCTGCATACCGATGTGGACGACGTTAACTTTTTAAAAAGTATTTTGTGGACAGACGAGTCCAAATTTGACAAAGAAGGGATTGTCAATTATCACAATCTTCACCATTGGGCACTTAAAAATCAAAACCCACACGTGAAGAGACAAAGAGGCTTCCAGAGGAGATTCAGTGTGAATGTCTGGGCAGGAGTGATTGGCGATAAGCTAATAGGGCCTCATTATTTGCCCGACAACATCAACGCGAACAACTACTTGGATTTTTTGATAAATGATTTACCACCATTAGTGGAAGAAGTGTTCCAAGTAGACATAAACAGGCCTATTGTCTTTCAACACGATGGTTGCCCAGCTCACTTTAGTCTAGTTGTACGTGAGCATTTGGATAATTGTTTCCCAAATTCGTGGATTGGCAGGGGAGGACCAATTCCCTGGCCTCCGCGATCGCCCGACCTCACTCCGCTCGATTTTCACGTGTGGGGAAGGGCAAAGGAACTAGTTTACACTACAGAAGTAGAAAGTCGGGAAGATTTGATAAATCGAATTAATGCTGCTTTCGAAGTTATGCGACAGGAGATGCTGCTGCGCACAACAACTGTAGAAATCAGACGTAGATGCCGCACCTGTATTGCGAATGAAGGGCGTCAATTTGAACATCTAATATGATTTATTATTTAAATAAATTATTTAAAATTATTTAATTGTTTCATTAACGCACCTAACTGGTACAGCATAATTTCAATCGATCATTTAATTTTTACCAACTTTGCAGTATTAAATTTCGCAAAACATTTAACTTTCCGTAAAGGTAGAGTTTCGTCAAGAATTCATTCTGACGCGTCACGGTGCCACGAGAGCGAAAGAGAGCAAAAATACGCTATGACTGCGCAAGAGTGAAACAAAATTTCTACCTGCTTTGTGTAACCATCTCAAGGGAATAGTGAATGTCAATTTGCACCACTGCTACTGGCAAGCCGTCGATCCATAATTTTTACCAACTTTGCAGTATTAAATTTCGCAAAACATTTAACTTTCCGTAAAGGTAGAGTTTAGTCAAAAATTTCCTACTTGATAAAATTATGAAATAACTCTTAAAGTTTTTTTTTTATAAAAGCAAATTACATACCATTAGAAAGCTCACACACTAGGGATGTTTTGCTAGAATTGGAACTCCTCAATCATTTTTTGTTTTTTTTTAAATGCAAGTTGAAATTAACATTCAAGTATTTTTTACATCTTTCTGTAAGTTTGAGGACTCATAACTTTTTTTCTAGCTAACATCTGAACAAAGCAATAATTTTATAAGAATCTGCCAACATCAAAGATTAAAAAAAAAAAAATTGCCTGTTTTATTGCCCATTTTTAATAAAAAAAATACACTTTAAAGTTAGGAAAGTGGTGAAACAAGAAAAAAACTTTTTTTTTTTTTTTAAAAATACCCAGTCGGCCAGGGCCAAATAAATTAGGGCTGAGTAAGTAGCAGATGACCCCACCTACCCACCATTTTCGTATGTTCAACGTTCTGCCAAACACCCTGTATATCGACAAGAATACATTGAATTGTCTATAATTATGTAGATACAGTAATATGCAACACAAAATGTAAACAATCAAACGAGGTCTTGTCGATGTAGTTATAGATACATATTTTTGAGGCTGACCGGACAGAATTGGGCTCTTAAAGCTCCATTTACACGGTAGAAGTTTACTGCCTGTGGTACACCATAAAATTGAAGCAACAATTGACTGGCACCGACTAAACAACACGTACAATTGTTGCATGACAAGGGCAAGTTGCTTGCCGTTCAAAACTGGTATAGATGTAAATACCACGTACAATAAAATCGCATTCAATGCTACAAGTACGAATACTACGAACGAACGAAACAAGTTATAAAAAAAACTTTAGAAGACGTTCAATAAAATTGAATTAAATATTTGGCAGCGCAAATACGGGCAATCATTGGCGGACTACGCGTGCTGGGGGCCCGGGGCGGCAAAACTAAACTCCCTCGCCAAGGTATGCCGAAAAGTTTGAGAAGTACCTAGTATTTTAAGCGCACTGCCTCGAAAAGCTTAGGTTTTCTTTTAACTATTCATACAGAAATAGGAAATACTTTGTCGCCTCATAGGTACTGAAAACTTAGAGCATTAGACGAATTCAGAATGCTAGAGAGAGCGAAATTTTTGCATTTCATATAGGTTACATTTTCTTTTTTAAAACATTTTTCGGCAAAAGGAAAAACTTTCTTATTTCTTTCAAGAGCGAGCTCGAAAATTTATGCACCCGAAGTTTATATTTAGCATACGAAGGAGCGCCCCCAACTACAAACTGCCTTTTACTTACTGAACATATTTTGGCCTTGTTTGGGCCTTTACTCGAGATTTGGGGGCCTCCAAGACCGGGGGCCCGGGGCAGACCTGTTGTGTCCTTTCCCCTAATTTATGCGGTCCACATAGAGGAGCGCGTACCATATCTTCCTATTTAATACATCAATGATTGAATGGCAAAACTTGCATTCAATTATTGTATAATTATTGTACTTATAAGGAAATCGCATGCAATTCTTGAATGGCAACAATGGAACGTGCATGCGATTATTGCTCTTGAACTTTCTGAAAACTAGCACCGTGTAAATGGGGCTTTAGTATGTTATGCTTATGATCATGTCTGTATTTAATTTCTAATACACTTTGAAGGATTTTTTTAACCCAATTGAATTCGTCTACAATTGAGTCGCAATCAATTTTTATTACGTCTCCGTCCACGTGGTATGACGTAATCTTTATTTTGCAAGTGGCTTTGTTAGTTATTTGTCTTGGTTTATTATAAGCCCAGGTACGCACGGGCGAATTTTTAATGTGACGCTTTTTAGAGCTGCACTGCATTTTCAACTCTCGGTGTTAACCCGAGAATTGAGAATCCAACCGAGTGCATCCCATCGCGTCAAAAAAATACAGTGTTGGATTCTCAACTCTCTGCTCTAGGCAGTGCGTTGAAAATCAAGTGCGCAATAAAAAAACGCAGCGTTAAAAAACCGCCCGTGGGTACGAGGGCTATGTACTTGCAAAACTGTTTTAGGATTAGGTTTGATTGCTCTCAAAACCGGTTGCGGAATTTATTGACGTCCATTTATTGAAACAAAGGAAGATCTACGCAAAGATATAAATATTTCTAGACAGACAGCCAGAGCTGTGAACTCGTCGAAAAAAATTGCGTCCAACTGCTGGCTACAAAATGCACGCACACTCGAATAACACAATGACGTGGCGCGAGTGTAAGACGTAGCTGTCACGCACACCAGCCTATCAAAGATGGCCTGTTTATTTAGGCTCCTATAAACTCGTGCGACAGGCACCGATAAAAAATTGTGCTAAAGTCCTGTCGCGAAGCAGAAAGAATTTCGTACAATGACCCCTTATTACTTATCTCTATCGCTCGCGCACAATTGTATTGCCTTTTTTTTTGGCCTTGAGAGGCCGTGACTACTTAACCGAGCTTTCCTGTGGCTGCCTTAAGGTATGAGCTTAATGCCTTCAGCCAGGGCGTAAATAAATATTATAAACTAAACGACTGCGCGCTAAGGGCACCCCCTGTGGGGTACGGACCTCGGCTTAGGGCCTCGTTGGGGGAAACAGCAAGTTGGGGACAGGCTGAAGTTTAAATCATGATTATTTTAGTGTTTGTTTTAGTTATTTTGCAGCGCGACACTCTATTTAGACGTATAAATAATCTAAGGATCTACGTCTAGTTTCCGATAGAAACTTTTTCAATTGAAATATCGATCACTATCTAAATAGCGTTCTGAAAATAGGGCACAGCTCACAGGTGCGAATGTGTTCGTCCAATTCTCAAGAAATTTACGCAATATTCGCGTAAATTTATGTCAGAAGATTCCTTTAGTAATAAATTTTCTGAGAGCACGGTGGGCGTTACATTTATTTCTTCTATATTTTATGACCCCAATGTTGTCTCCCTTTGAAAAAAATCCCATAAATTATCCTATGATCACAGTAGATCATAGGATAATTTATGGGATTTATTGAGTTGCCATCATCATTCATCATTTCAGTCCAAAGCAAAGCAAAACAAAGCAAAGCAAAGTTTCAGTCACTGTATGACATAGGCCTCTCCTAAAAGGAGGGCCCCGGGGTATGCCATAATCGCCATACTTGGCAGGCGGACTGGCGATCGCAGTGTCGTGGGCCATTAAGATAAGGACAGGTTATTGACTTGTCACAGGGCTCAGTCACAGGGCTCAATCGGATAATAGAGAACACTGCTGCCCATTCTCTAGTAAGTCCCTTAGTCGCCTTTTATGACACCCACGGGAAGAAATAGGGCGGTGCTATTCTTTACGTCCGGCACCACTCGGAACAAAGTTGTTAACAAGGAACCCTTATAGGTTTCGCCATGTCCGTCTGTCTGTCTGTCCCCCGGCTTAGCTCAGAGACTCTTATTTATTTATTTATTCACTCCAAACATACAAATATCCTTACAGGCTAGACCCAATGCGATATTGTAGCACACATAACAATTAAATATTTCCACTGCTTATACCATAACAAATTCTATAAGTAGCTATTCTTTCAAATTCACCCAAAGAGCAACAGAATATGTCGACGTCATCAGCAATGAGGTTGAGAGTGCGGAGGGCGCTCGTCAGCGGCGCCTCACGCAGCTAGTTAGTACCAAGTTAGTACATATCTTAGTACTAGAAAGCTGAAATTTGGCATGGGTATTCATATTTAAAAAAAAATGGTTACCTCCCTCATGGCTCGCGTACTGACTGGTGCAGGTGATATCGCGGGCGCGACAGGCAGCGACATAGAAATTGTGCTACTAGTGACGCGTCACACCCGCGATATCGCGCCAGTCTGCACGAGCCTTAATGTATCGAGTCAATGCCATCGCCTCTATGTTCAGAGGTTAATTTCGCCAATGTTATCTATACAATAGCCAATGCAGCGTGCTGATCGTTAGTCGTGCATATTTCTGAACGGTAACGGCCCGTAATTGCATACGAGTACAAATGAGTTTTTAATTCAAGTTTCATGTTGTTGCAAAAACAGTTCCGTATTTATAAAGTGCCGATATTGTTTGTAGCTTAAGACTCAGATATATGCCAGTGACCTTGAGTGGTTAGCTTGCGTGTTCTGTACTGAGCTCACGCAACGCGTCGTACGTTCAGCCAGTAATAGGACTCGCCCATCAAGGACCGCTGTCCCCAAATTGACGTATTATTAGTTTATTATACACAAAAAAAAAATATTTTAATAAAACGCGTATACTAAAAGATCAATAATTAAATTATCTTTAAATTGGTGACCGTTTCAAAAAAATACGCTTGGTAGATTTTGCGCCATTCTCAGTTTTTTTATCCGCGTTAAACATACATAAACTTTACTAATTAATTTCACTATTTAATATAAACATAATCTAAAATATTCACATATTAAGTTATTGAGAAAATGCTCGAATTTAACATGTATTTTTTTCAAATCATTAACACTACTCGTTTAGATGTGATCTTCAGTATAAAATCATTAAAAGTCGGTTATCGTCGCCTTAAGAAAATAAATAAGGTAATATATTGACTGTAGAATGAACGATAATGAATGAAGTAGACACCTAGGTACCTAAGCGGATGCGCTAATCTGTGGTTGGGAAAGTGAGGGAATTAATCGATTTTGATTTTGCATTTACATGTTCAGACAGTCTGAAACTGAAACCATGAATAGATTTGCGAATTAAACGTGGTTTGCATTTGCTTGTTAAATTATCTTGGAGAGCGCATTAAATTACTTACATTAATTATTCCCGGGGGGGGGGGGGGGGTAGTAATTAATGTAGGTAATTTAATGCGCTCTCCAAGATAATTTAACCTTTACTTTTATTATTTTTTAATTTAATTTCGTTAAATTTGGGGGTGGGCGTTAATGACTGCGACACAGTATTATTACTAATGCAGTTGTTATCAAACACAGAGTTTCTGTAAACTGAGTTTTTTCGTTTCAATAAAAATGTATTACTTATTTTTATTTTATTTTATTAGTTATGGTGTACCCAATTCTCATCAGATATCTTCTCAGGCCTCTTTTGTCAATTTCAGAAAATATTTTCAATTTTTTTTATTTTCAGAGTTGCACCAATATTTTTGCAAATGTACCGTTAAATGCGGAAATACTATTAATTAGTATTAGGTGTACTTGTAACGGCCTTGACACGTGCCTAGCATGCGTAATGTCAAGTGTACCTACCTGCACCACCCACACACTGGACTTACGCCGCGCCAAAACATACGCACTGTGATTCATCCGTCTTAAATTAAACAGTGCGTTAATTAAATAAAATTGACAGGTGACTGGCCAATCCACAATTTTACAAGTTTCCTTCATGCATTTTCTGCTTTATTTTATAGCACTTGTGAAAATGTGACAATTCTGTAATTTTTTGACAAATATAAAGGCCAAGATCAAATGATCGTTAAATACAAAGTAGTTTAAAAATATTAAGAAACGTTACAATTATATGTTTCTTAATATTATTAGACAACTTTAACAAATTTATATCTAGTGATTTAACTTTTCAACAGGTTTTTTTCAGGCTAATATTAAAATAATAATAAGTTTTGTTAGGAGCCTAACAAATAAATTAATAATTTATTTGTTAGGATAAATTAATAATTTATTTGTTAGGAGCAAAGCGAAGCCCGAATGTTTGTCCCTGCATTTTATTTATTATATCACGAAGTTGGAGACAATCAAGGACGCAGGGATAAAAACAAGAGCCTATTGGCTTATGTTTGTTCGACAGAGAGTCCACGAGGTATACTTTCTCACAATATGTATTGTGGTGCTGGAGAGCCCAAAAATAAAGCCCTCTTAATTAGACCCTTGACCCAGCCGCCTGGCGTAAGCCTCTTAAGGTGTTTATCAAGGCTCTCTTGAGTATTAGGTCGAAGTCCGACGTAATCATTATTGAAGAGAATAGTTCCTATATGTACCGACCGGTGGATGTTGGGATTGCGTTATTAAAGCAATGTATATACCTCTATGCATATTCAGAAGACAGCGGTTCCCCGAGATAATTGATTGACCTATATTGCAATCTCCTATCTGGCCTTACTATTCTATTTTCCAGGATATTTCCAGTCTCGACTAATAAGGTTACGTTTAGGCAAACGTGCACTATCTTCATCGCTTCCCATCAGGTGAGATAAATATCAGCAAACGCTAGCCTATAAAATATATTTATATGAAAAAAAAAAAACAGTTGTGGTACTAAGTATGATTCCAGACATGACGTGAATGGCATAACGTAAGATAAATGTGTCGTTTCTGAAGAAGCGAAACATTAGCCGCCTACGATCGCTTCAAATGGCATGAATCAGTTAATTTACATTTATTACGACGAATTTAAATAACTGCGTATCTGTCTGGTGATTCGAATCTTACCAAGAAGATGCCCGTTTTCACGAACACTGAGAAACACCTAAATAAGCACCTAAATATTATTGCATGCACTGTTGGTTTTTTTTTGCCGTTGCGATACGTTGAAAATCCAACAAGCGATTTAAAGCAAGTCTTTTTTTTGTATAAAGTTGTTTTTAATTTGCTAGACCAAAATTACAGCTGCGATCGGCGTTTTTTTTAAATAACAAGATAAATAATTAATATTACAGTGACAAGTCCCGCCAGTATGTAGAAGCCTTTATGATGTGTAAATCAAACTTCGATTCATTTTCATTTCAATTATCAACAGCTATCACGGCTTTAAGCCTGAAATCTTCATCGATTATTGATAACTAAATAGCATGTCAGTCTTTGTCATACACTGCATCCACTAGGCAACATGTCCCAATTATCATGTCGATATCTTCGACACTTCACACTGATTGCCATATGGGGAATTCTAGGAATCCTATAAATAGATAATTATATTTATTTAATCATTGAAACATGGAAAGAATGTGTTTATTGTAGTTTAGCGTTAAGGCTCGTTCAGACTGGGGCGATATCGCGGGCGCGACAAAGGTCGCGCTGCCTGTCGCGCCCGCGACATCAGAGTCAAGATTGCTCTTTAGGCGACGATAACCGACTTTTAATGGTTTTATACTAAAGATCACGTCTAAACGAGTAATGTTAATGATTTGAAAAAATATAGTATGTTAAATTAGAGCATTTTCTCAATAACTTAATATGTGAATATTTTAGATTATGTTTATATTACATAGTGAAATTAATTTGTACAGTTATGTATAACGCGGATAAAAAACTGAGAATGGCGCAAAATCTACAAAGCGTATTTTTCTGAAACCTTCACCAATTTAAAGATAATTTAATTATTGATCTTTCAGTATACGCGTTTTATTAAAATACCTTTTATTTTGTGTATAATAAATTAATAATGCGTCAAATTCGGGACAGCGCTCCTTGATGGGCGAGTCCTATTACTGGCTGAACGTCGACGCCTTGCGTGAGCTCATTACAGAACACGCATGCTAACCACTCAAGGTCACTGGCATATATCTCAGTTAATAAAACCTCAATAATTTCAAACTAAATATGACTATGATCTCACTAAATACTATTGGGACCTAAAATATCTTTCTATCTCGGTGAACTTCCAACAACGGCAACAACTGACAGGAAAAGAATGATCTAGTTCTAATTATTTGTCTAAAACATAGTGAAGCTTGACCAATTACAGGAACTTTCTTCTAAAAATAATCGCTCCATTAATTTCAAACCGCCTTATTACAAAACAAGATTTATATTTTGACATGGCTTAAACCATGGAGCCAGTTTATGTAATAAGAACGTAACTGTGATTGAAATACCGTTCTTTATACAAAACTGAAAACTTAATTCGGTACTAAGTTGTCAGTTTTGTGTTTAGGAACTTTACCATAGTCGGAATAAAGTTCGAAATTCAATAATGGCTGCATGTTTTAAACCTGGGTCTGAAGATAACCCTTGTTTTGTAATAAGGGGGTAAATGTTTAAAATCAGCGCATATTTTCAGCAACGAGCATACAAAAACAAAATCGGTTTACACCAAAACAATTGCTATAAAACATTCCGAAACAAAATGCTCTCACTTTCATACACACCTAATATAACAAAATAAGTACGTCAAGGAACTCTTTGCCGGCACACAATAATATATTAAATTACAGTAAGTAATGACATGGCAGTTGGCACATCTGGCGACGTTCCTAGGGAAATTAAATATGAAACTATTCATTGACAGGAGTTTACCCATAATTAAGGGAAAACCTGCTGAGATATGATTGAGCTGTAGATAAAGGTTATATACGTACAACATTATTTTTATTATATGCGAAAACTGAACATAGTTTGTTCAGAATAAGGAACTGAATCGATTTCAATAATCATTACACCAACATATATTTTGTCCCAAAAATATTTAAGTGTCATGGAAAATGTTATCACTATTTAATTACTTACAATACAATCGCCGTACAGTTAGGTACCTACTGCCAAATTATTATCAATGAGCGCAAGACGACTCTGGAGGCGCGGGGGCGCCGTTGGCATGTTTTTGTACGTACAACCCGGTAACATAACTACATTAGAAATATAAACTGATTTTTCATGATACATGAAAAATAGTGTGACAGCCAAATTAGACCGATTTTAAATTTTCCATAGAAACAGAGATTTCCAGATATCTGTTTTTACCCGACTGCTCCAGAAGGAGGGTTATTAAATAAGACATTTAGAAAATGTTCTTTACTAACTTTTTATTCTTTCGTATCCTGTCTATGCGTATGAAGTTTCATTAACATCGGTTCAGTCATTTCGAAAAACAAGGGCTTGAAAGTTTGTATGAAATGCTGTAAGGTGTAAACGCTCTTAATAGGTGCTTTGACAGTGGAATAATTGGTCAAAAGAAGCGTTTGGTCTCCATATTCTGTAATAGGGCGCTACATACGAAAATTAACATAAACATTACATAACATCACGCCTGTAATCCCCGAAGCGATAGGCAGAGGTGCACCTATAGTACACCCACGTTTCGCCAGTTATGTTTGAGGCCCATGTAATAGGCGAGCCTATTGCCATCAGCCGGGCACAAATCCAGACTCCGGGCTGCTACTGAGAAATTACTGCTGGAAAAACCCATTAACACTTTGCCCGACCTGGGAATCGAACCCCGGACCTCGTGGTCAGCAGCAGTGCTTGCGACCACAAGACCAGCGAGGCAGACATACGAAAATAAGAACCAATATTAAAGTTTCTCTATTTATTTCAAGAGGACGTGCTCACTTTTACGCGTCTATCACATAACTGTTGTTTCTTGAAAACAATCGCCACCTATTCCAAATTTGAAAAGTTGTTCTAAATTCGATTGAGCGATCAAATGCAACCAGAGTTATTTTTCTACCCGCCTGAATGACGTAAGGTTCCCCTTTTACAGACTAACTTTACAGTAACTTAGCAAAAATGTAGTAGCTTATTAAAAAAGCCTAGCTTCTGCCCGCGACTTCACCCGCGTAAAATTTCTTGATTTAACATAAAACATATCTTATGCCACTCGGCAATACTAGCTTCCCATTAGTGAAAGAATTTTCAAAATCGGTTCAGTACTTCCAGAGATTATCCCCTACAACCTCACCAACTTTACCTCGATGACAATTTTAAATGGTCTATCTTCACAAGCGGGGTTGTAAAGGGACATTAATACAAAGCTTTGAAAACAGGTGTATACATAGAATCGACATGAGCAAACTCTACGCATTGTGTTCCCGTTTACCTCCTTAACCTAATTTCTTTACATCACATTTAGTTGAAAAACGCGCGAAACGAGTATTCACAGTAATCTATTATCGGTCCCAATTAGCGTAATATGTTTGGTTTAAGGTTTTAATACACGAACGAACGCCTCCGTGTTTTCCGAAGGCGGAAGATTGCAAAGGCAGAGTGACCCGCCGCTCGCGACGGCCGCGGCGGGACTGACTCGCGGAGATTCCGAACCTCCGATCCGATCCTCCAGAGACTTGTTGTATACAATCCTATCGTTGATATTAGAAGTATCCTTCCTTCCGAACTAACGCTGGCAACGAATTTACGCCTTTTATTTTCGTGTGATTTAAGGCTTCTACATACCAGCGCGACTTGTCGCGCGACGCGACACGGCACAAAGGCCCCGCGCGTCGCGGGACGAGCGGTGCCTTTGTGTCGCGTCGCGTCGCGCGACAAGTCGCCCCGGTATGTAGAAGCCTTTATTGTTGGAAAATGTATTGCATTTTCATATTGACAAGAGTAGTTCCAATAGATATAAGAAATTAAATTATATTTCTATGGTAGTTCCTTATTGAGCGATTGTATAGGAAATATTCTAAAGACAGGACGTGACTGCGATTTTCTGGGTCCGCGGCTCCGCGCCCACTCAACCCGCTTAGACTCGACCCGAAGAATAATACCAGATGTTTTACTACTAAAGGCTTCTACATACCAGCGCGACACGGCACCAAGGCCCCGCGCGTCGCGGGACTAGCGGTACCTTTGTGTCGCGTCGCGTCGCGCGACAAGTCGCCCCGGTATGCAGAAGCCTTTATTCAGTGCCATTTGTATAGTCAGGCAAAGTGATATTAACTTATTATACATAGAATATTTAATATTTTTTTATGATACATAATTTATCCTGGTAACCAGTGATTTCGTTTTAAAAATGTAGCTTTATAAAGATAGCCTCTAGCGTGCCACTAGCTATATGTTTTATTGTAATGATAATTAACAATAATCTGTGATTTTTACTACAAAGTACCTACAAAGCGGTAAATATTAAAAACATATATTAAAAACCGACCAAGTGCGAGTCGGACTCGCGCACGCAGGGTTCCGTACCATTATCTATAAAAATGGCAAAAAAATCATGTTTGTTGTATGGGAATATAAATATTTGTTTTATTTTAATTTAATTATTTATTTTTAATGGGCAGCAGCGGTCTCCATACATTTTTAAAACCATACTGCGATCGCCAAACCGCCTGCCAAGCGTGGCGATTATGGCAAATCCCCCCCTTTTTGGGGGAGGCCTATGTCCAGCAGTGGAAGTCTTCCGGCAGAATGATGATGATGATGATGATTTATTTTTAAAGTGAACATATAACTAAATATTCTGTGAATATTTCAAGCGTCTACCTGTTACCGTTATCAATATAGAGCAAAATTGAGCAAAAAAATCACGTTTGTTGTATGGGAGCCCCCTTAAATATTTATTTTATTATGATTTTTAATATTTGTTTTTATAGCGGCAACAGAAATACATCACTGTGAAAATTTCAACCGTCTAACTATCACGGTTCATGAGATACAGCCTAGTGACAGACAGACAGACGGCGGCGCGGCGGCGGAGCCTTAGTAATAGGGTTCCCGTTTTACCTTTTGGGTACGGAACCCTAAAAAGGATAAGTACTTGTTTAATTATTGATTTATTTATCCAAACATTATTTAAACTTTACACTCTGTGGTGCAAGCGTTAAATCGACACTTTTCTGCCTGACTATACATCGACGTTTTACGTCTAAGCGGGTCGAGTGGGCACGGACCCGATTTTCATGGTAGCACAATAAATCAAACGATGACGTTTTGATCGGCAACAGGGTATCTCCAGCGGCAACGGGGTAATTGCGTGTGTGTAATGAATGTTGTTGTACTGAAAATGAAACCCATTGCTTTCATTTTGATAGTACAACAACATTCAATGCGTAATTTACGTTGTTGAGCAGACTAATTTTTCGAACATATGAAGCAATGGATTAGCAATATACTTCAAAATCATTCCGATTGTGATTGATAGTATGTTACGTAATTAGGATGCTGTTTTATAGGATCCTATAAAAATGAGTACTTAGCATAGCATAAGCATAATCAGCCTATAATGTTCCCACTGCTGGGACACAGGCCTCCTCTCTTCGAGAGGGACTGGGCTGTAATTCTCCACGCGAGCCCAGTGCGGGTTGGTAGATGTTACATGTCTTCGAATTTTCGGTTCTAGGACATGCCGGTTTCCTCACGATGTTTTTCCTTCACCGTTATGAGTACTTACCTTAGGTAAATTCGGAAAAATGTTTCAGGCATTTCAAAGATTATAAGCTACTAGCTCAATTCGGGTTGCACTCTGCTTCTACTAATATAATTCAATCATGATTCGAAAGAAAAAATAAACGAGACGAGATTAATAGTAATATAAATAGGTTAGAATTTAATATTTTTTAATATTATTATGTTCTCTCCATCAGAGCACCCGCCATCTTATCTCTTCACCACCCTTGGTTGACTGGTAGAGAATGCCTAAGGCATTAAGTCCGCCTTTGTACCTTATTGTGTGCGAGAAGTTTAAATAAATAAATAAAGACACGTGGCGCCATCTATTATCATAAGAACGTTGTTGTTGTTGTTTTCCTCGGGAACTGTACTTCTTTTTGGCATAAAAGGTACCCTATGTCCGTTTCTGTACACCTGACAACGTATATGCAAAATTTCAGGATGATCGGTCCAGTGGTTTAGGCGTGAAAAGGTACCTAACAAACAAACAAAGAAACTTACTTTCGCATTTATAATATTTACTAGCTGCGCCCCGCGGTTTCACCCGCGTAAGTCTCGATCCCGTGGGAATATCGGGATAAAAAGTAGCCTATGTCTTAATCCAGGGTGTCAGCTACCTCCATACAAAATTTAATCAAAATTGGTCCTGCCGTTTGAGCGTGAAGAAGTAACAAACACACACACACCACACACACACACACTCACAAACTTTCGCCTTTATAGTATTAGTGTGATAGTGTGATGTGATGATGATGATGTGATGTGATAGTGTGATTAGTGTGATTAGTTAGGACAGTTGAAATTCTTCATACGTATTTAGGTACTTACATGAAGTTTTTATATTTTAATATTCCGAAATACCTACCCACCGATCGCCTATCAACTCTGCAACATCTTGATAAATTAATTTAAAGTTTCGGCAGCGTTATTTCGAAGTGCAGGCAGATAACTTTCGGTTTTCAAGTAAGTATACGGGAAACTTGAAAAACAGAAATAAAAGCAGCAAAATCAAAATCAATCAAAAACTAAAGCCATTTATTCAAATAAGGCTGAGAATCAGCACTTTTTGAATGTCAAAGGCATGTATACGCGCAATTATTATTATTTTGGCAATAAACCCTTTGGGAGAATACGATTTAATTGATTTTTAGCCCTCGGATATTAATATTGATGGACGATACCACAAACCAATATTGGATTCTATCGGATAATGTTACGGTGCACGGTGGCCCACTTCGTTCACGGAGGCGCGAATTACATTAATACCAAATACGTAGTTCGATGTACTGAATACAGCGTGACTGAAATATTCAGAAGGTATTATAACTATTCCATTTCCAGGGATTAGGGATACTTATAAGTTATGAAATATCATGGATTAAGTTTGTACTATAAGGGATTATACTATTACTTCAAAATAAAAAATAAAAAAACCAAAGTCATTTATTCAAACTAGGCTGAGAATCAGCACTTTTCGAACGTCAAAAATTTCATGAGACAGTCCCCCAAAAACGCCCACCCTTCACCACTTCCTAGTGCTTTAGCTGGGAAGAAGAAGTGGCGCAACAAACTCCCCAGCAGCACAGCTAAACAATAAAATAGAAAATGCAAGACAAAACATTAGATTAAATTATTTGCCTTATGTTAGCTAGCACACACCACTATACAAAATATATACATATATATATATATCTATGTATATAAATAATTATATTTTATAATTGATAAATTATAAAAAATAATTAAGCAAATTATGTTTATTTATGTAAATAAATCCAACGCAATCAAGCGCCGATTAACGTTTTTACATTAAAAATACGCATTTTGAAAAATGTCACGTGAGATTAGGGTTAGGACGGACGGTGTCGAGCCAAATCTCACGTGAGATTAGGGTTATGAGGGTGTCGAGCCAAATCTCACGACATCGCACCAAGGGGAGATGGGGGTTCGAAAAATACCAAAATCGCCTCACGTAATTAATGGACGCCCTCTTACACGACGAGCTTTTCAAATAGTTTGTAAGCAAAGAAAACTTATTTCAGAATACGAGTAACAATAATTATTTGTAAGTAATGTAACTGGCCACAATGTTTGAAAAAATCATTGCGATGCTATTTTTTTTTCCTTCTGGCTTCGCACGGTTTGTGCATTTAGCCAATGTCACGTTTTAGTTCTTGTATAGTATTGATGAAATGAATTATAAATACATGATGATGATATCCCCGCCCACTCCCCTTGAGTTTCAGTAAAAATGTGGCACTTTACTGAGACCTCACGTGGACTTCTTGAAAGAACTTGCACTGTTTTGTTTCATTTGCCTACACTAATGCACGTTCACAAACACTTAATGGTTAATAATCCAGCATTATTACACATTAATATTCGGCTAAACACAAATTTTGGAAAATTAAACAAACTGCTGAACATGACGCTTCACTTTCCCGCCAAGAAGTCCCATTGCGATGCTAATAAAACCAAAAAGGAAACTAAATATTTTTCCTTTATGGTTCCTCCGTCAAAGTTTTTCAGAACAATCAGCCAGTCTTTTTTAAATGAATTAGGTATTTCATAATGCTGCCCAAATATTTATTTTAGATCAAGAAAGCAGGGCTCGGAAACCGGTTAATTTTCTATGTAACCTTAACCGTTATTATAAAGGTTTTCGAACATATTTCGTTTATTATTTAATATTTTGTTAACAGTAATCAATGCTGAACTTAATGTGATGAAGCAATCTTTGAAGCTAATATCAATTGTATCAAAAATTATTGGTATCTTCGGAAATAAAAATTAACCGGTTTCAGCCCTGCAAGAAAGCACGTAATTATCTGAAAGGGCTTGAGAAAATACTGTTAATTAAATGCATTAAGTAAATAAAAATAATAAAATATAATTTAAAAAAAAAAACGAGGGATAACAAAAGAGCCTTTTAGCTTAGAAGTAGGTACAGTTAGGCACACAGAGACTAATCTAGCTTTTATTCTGAAACAATGGGAACAATGTGTTTCAGCCTGGACTTTCAGCTAACTCGCGTAGATTTAGTATGACTATGTATGACTTTGTGTAAATTACGAGACGGATTTTCATAATTTCTTTGGCGTGGGGCGACAGATAGAACTAGACTGGTAGAACATATTCCATGAGATTTTCATAGAAATTGTTCTACTATAAATCTAGAGTCACGTCGCGCCTGTCTGCGGCAGCCTTAAGAGCAAATTTAACCAATGAAACTGAACGCGAATGAACGATGAATGAATGATGAAAGTGACAGTTCTTGAACGCGGTTTAGATGTGCTAATTGTGTTCAGTTTCATTGGTGAAATTCGTCCTTAAGACTCCCGCAGACAGTCGCGACACGACTCTAGAAGAATTTCTATGAAAATCTCATGGAAAATGTACTGCCAGAATCGCATCACATCGCATCGTCGATGTGCGTTAATACGTCTGGCTACGGAAGCCTTTAGTAGATATCTTAAAGCTGTTGAAAATATTTGCAAATATTTATTTACTAGTGGCAAATACTATTGACGCCTTTATTTTGAAAACTCCTTTATGAATATCCATAGACAAGCTGTTGATAGCCGGCTGAATAATTTTGAATAATGGCCCGCCTTGAGGGAACTAATTAAAATCAATTTAGCCGCAATCTCTGTGCCCCGGTTCCTAGGGGACTATTATTATAATCTAGATATTCTGGGTCACAATAGAGCCTATTATACTATTATTACATAATTAAGACTACTGGGACTGGAGATTCAATTAATTATACCTTGTAAAGTAGTAAGAATTTAAAACCAAGTGAATATAGAACAGCGCCAGGGTTGAATGTTTTTTTTTTTACAACAATTATAATTTAAATTAAACTTGACTTTTTTCATAAAAGTTAGAAATAAAATGATTTACTTAAGTATGTTTTTTTTTTTTTTTTGTAAAAGGTTTCATATTTTTTTTTTATAACTTTAAAACGAATTACTTATTTTAAAATTATTAAAAAAAATACCCTTCGTTTGTCAACGTTATCATTTTTAATGTGTAACATCTTTGCTCTCGCTTTCTGTGGGAGTGATTTCGTGAAAACGGACGGAAGTGACGCATGAAATAAGTATGTACTTTTAATAGCATGGAATTTGTAAGTATTTTATAATAGCATAGAATTAGTAGGTACTCATTGAATTAATAAGTACCTACTTTATATTATAGATTGTAAGTAGAGGGGGGTCGAATAAATATTTCAGTATTTAGCTTTTTAAAATTTTGAGGTTATTTGCTTCTTTATTTGGGAGTGATTTCGTGAAAAGGGACGGAACTGTGTAACTGGAAGTGACAGTTTGAGCATGGAATAAGTAAGTACTTTATATAAGCATGGAACTAGTGTACTCATGGAATTAGTAAGTACTATATAGATTGTAAGTAGAGGGTGTAATTTCTGTTGCTGCTCAGTTGCTTATTACCAAGGTGAGATGTCAGACGTTACACATTTTATGCGACTACTGTAAGGCTCGCTCGTTTTTAATTTACACGTGTGTTTTATTTAAAAAAAGTTGTAAAAAAACGAGCTTCGTTTTAATTTCAGCTGCTGAAATAAAAAGGCACACTTGAAGCGGTTCGCCGCACCAGTACCAAATAGATTGATATTGATCTAAAAATACACGGGTTCAGAAAAATCTTTGTAAATATTAAATGATAGAAAACAATCATTAAGACATAGTCAAGTGCTTATAGTATAATATGAGAAAGATTAAACTAGCTGCACTAGGTACTCACATTTTAAGTATAGTAAAGTATTCAAATCAAATTTTTAACTGACTTCAAAAAAGGAGGAGTTTATAATAATTATGTTCGTCTGCACGTATTTATTATGTTCATCACCTTCGTCAAATATTGTGGACCGAATTTGCAAAATCTTTTTTCATAATACAGGGTGTAAGGGACAGCCCTCCGCAGACTGATGGGGTGAATTCAGTATATCGTACTAAGATGACCGGTACATGAAATTATTTCAGGAACGTTATGGGAATCCAATGAACCTGATTTGTCGCGGCGGGGTGGACGGCCGCGCTCGCTGATTTCAGGCGTCGTTCGTTAGAGAATTTCAACATCCATTGCAGATTTTTTTATTTTAGCTGTGTTATTTACAATAATGAAGTATTGCGTACAGAGAATGTGATTTTACATTGAAATAAAGGAATAGTAACTGAAATTGCGATAAAAAAAAATATAATTTTCCTGAGAAAATGTTCAGTGGAATATGATTCAAAATAAGGAGCTGAATGCACCCTGTGAATTTGCGGAGGGCTGTCCCTTACACCCTGTATGTTAGAGGAATATACATTTTATTAACTTTGCATGGTGTTTGCGTTAGCTTCGATAATACGTATTTAATCCACTTTATGTATCTTGAGGATGATAGAATACTTCCTGTTCCTGTTCCTTGTGTCTATATATCTTCACTATTTAACGTTTGTAGTTTCTTGTGTCAGTTGTTATAACTGACACAAGGAACTACAAACGTTAAATAGTGAAGAGTCTCCATTTTTCCAATATAAACTATAATAGTGTTGGATTCGTGCAAACTCTTATTAGAACGTCTTTTAACGTCCGCCAGACAGTTTTAATTGTAGCGCGGAAAATTGCGTATCTTTGTAGTTACGCTATCATCGTGTCCCATTTCCAGCCAGCTGGCATTCCCTTTTAATGATCTTGTTATGATCTTTTAACGTTCATATGAACGTTATATATTATTGTAATAAGACGATTAATCATTTCGCTGCGTATTAAAATTAAAATTAAAAATATTTTGGCATCATGAAATGACTCGTTTGCGTTAAAAAAATATCCGTTCTGGTTTTTATTGCGATTCATTCATTTGTGTTCATTATTTTGTGTCTTTCAGAATACGCCGGTCAAAATGAATAATAATGATCTGTGATTCCGGATCTGTCAAACCCAATTTCGGAAATATTTCCACAATTTTCCAGTGGAATTCTTGAATAAAATAATATAGCTCTCTCTTTTGATAAAGTAGACCTCAATCAATGTCATTGTGAATAGGTACTGACAGACGTCTAATAGCTTTTCAAGAAAAGGATGAAATACCCTTTTCTTTATTCCGATAATGAGTTTATATTATACATTATTACGAACTAGTATTTTTTAGTTACTTTGTCTCACGCGTGCAGCAAAATCGAAATTTGCTCACTATCTTTAAATAGCAAAACCTGCTTGTTTCAGTTGCTGAGGTGAAAATGGATTTTCAAAGTCTAATTCATATTATTTATTGCAAATACTAAAAAAATAATTTAAAAGCATTAGAAATTCGAATCTAGTTTGTTAATCATCATCATTTCAGCCGAAAGACCTCCACTGCTGGACTTAGGCCTCCCCCAAGGGGATTATGGCTACCCCCCCCGGGTAGCCATAATCGCCACGCCGCGCGCCGGGTTGGCGATCGCAGTATGTTGTTAAAATGTATAGAGAACGCTACTGCCCATTCTCTAATAAGTCACTTAGTCGCCTTTTACGACACCCACGGGAAGAAATAGGATGGTGCTATTCTTTATGGTACTTATTATGTAATAATGTAATTATACTTATTAAGTAATACCTATCTTAATTAAAAGACAGAATAAGCAATAAAATAAATTGGATTTGTAAAGACGTGTTCCCCCTTATTACAAAACAAGGTTTATCTTCAGGCCCAGGTTTAAAACATGGAGCCATTATTGAATTTCGAACTTTATTCCGACTATGGTAAAGTTCCTAAACACAAAACTGACAACTTAGTACCGAACTAAGTTTTCAGTTTTGTATAAAGAACGGTATTTCAATCACAGTTACGTTCTTATTACAAAAACTGGCTCCATGGTTTAAGCCATGTCAAAATATAAATCTTGTTTTGTAATAAGGGGGCTAAGGCTTAAATCTAATCATTGTTTTGAATCCTTTCAAAAAGAAACCTAGGTATTAATTTTCCATTCACGTTTCCTGAACATGGGTAACGTAATTTCAACAAGCTTAACTGATTTGATTTCTTTTTCCATTAAAAAAGCTGTGTTGTGGTGACACTTTTGTTAAAAAGGCTTCGAAAAAAATGTAAGCGATTTATTGTATCGGAAAAACATTTTTTTCCCGATTTTTTACACGCTTCAGTGGGTTGAAAAGATCACTGAGGTTGATAGGCTATTCACATTTAAGGCTGAAATCATTATTTATGTAAACGAGTTGTTAGTACTGTGGTACCCAATTGATAAGGCGCGTCGTGAATCTTCGTTCGCACAGAAAAGAAAGTATGGCCCCGAAGATTAACGAAAGAATGCTTTAAACTTACAATCAACCTTAGGTCACTATTATAAGGTTCATAATACACTGGAGCTGCTAGCGTGCACTCGATCAGAAGTATGGCGGCTGACAAACATGCCACGCGGCGCGCGCTAACATGGCGGCAGCTGCCGACCAATAGCGGTACAGGAAAAAGAACCGCGGTGCGTGGAGCGTGCCGATTGGTCTATAGCATTTCCCGCACTTTTAAAATTCACCTTCTGCGCAGGTACATCGGTAAGCCATATCAATTGGGTACTACTGTACCTGACCTGTTTTTTTAATTAAATATCATGTTGTATGATTAACTGGGATCTTAATTTAAATATAGCCCCATTTATTCGACTGCTGAAGCCACCGATTTTATGAAAGTACAAAAACTTATGAGTTAACTAAATCCGTTTTTTCGGGCATCGTATAGGAATATTTGGTTATGTTCTATCTTTCTATCGAATCTTTATCATCGAAGATCTCAATCCACTGAGGTCGTTTTTCACGTTAATCTTGTAGTATTTTTTTTTGTCGTGTAAAGTCACTGGCAGGCCGCTCCGCTGGTGAGCGATACATAAAGCCCTTTATTTATGTCATGACCATACAACACTATTAAATAGGCCAACTATATCAGTTTCTAATAATATCGAGAAAGCCATTTATTTTCAATATTAATAATACAATTTATAATGCTTCTGGGGTATACTAAAAGGCCTGATCAAGTCGTCTCTAATAAGGAGGGCCTACTCTCTGAGTTCGTCATATGTCATATCTTTGTAGATACGGGCCCGTCCGAAAGTAGTTCGATACTTCGAAATGAACCCCACACCCAATAAATTAACTCTTTGAGACGGACCAAAACACATGGGGAGTAAGGACAACTGTCAAACAAGCTGTCAGGATATTGGGGGGGGGAGGGGTGTAAACATTTGTGAGATTGTGTCTCAGATTGATTTAGTGTCTTTCGATCTGTATTTTAGTCTTTGCCCACTGACTTTACTAAAGTTTATGTTTCACTTTCTAGTGTTTTCTGTGTGAAAGTCGGTTTTTTTTTTTGCGCAACCTTACCTACTCTGCTAAATGAAAAAATAATTTTCATAGTCGGTCCATAATTGACTAATATATAAGAAAATAAAATACATGTATATAGAAAAAAAAATATACATAAATATACACACATACAGACTAACATTCCACCTCCTTTTTGAAGTCTGTTATCAAGATGGCGACGTTGGTTCCGATTTTGTTCACGCACCCAAATAACCTAGAAGCGTTGTAGGTGCTATGATTAGTTGACCAAAATAACAACAACTAAATTGTGGGTGTCCAAGCATAAAGGGTCCAGTTCTCGGCGGCATTTAGTTTCAAAGATATACGCAGTTTTGTGAAGTTGGGTGAAAAAATTGCATTTCGCGAATTTAATTGATTAATAATTAATGCTCAATTATCTACGAGTTCGTAATAGTAAATGACTATATTATGATGTTTCTAAGTAGTACCAGAAAATTTTAGAGAAAAGTTTAGTAAAAAGCACCAATGATGTCAAAGGAGACTTTCAATAAATGTATGGGGCTTGGTACTAAAATAAGTGAAAATTTAAACAGCCTTCTGAGCTTTATAGGCTGAAAGAGGGTAATTATTTTGATGTCTTTGGGCATTTAATTTTGTTTTACAGCCGCCCGTTTGTTTTTAAACAAATGTTGAAAAATAAAATGTTAGCATCACTAACTACAAACATTGTTTATATTTTAGGGACGGCAGCCCTGTGGCTATTGACGTGGCAATGACAATTTCAGTCAGCAGGACTCGGGTCAGCTCGGCTTGAAATTTACAGATTTGACCTTTTTTCGACATTTTTTGCTATTGCATTGTCATGATAATCAATATTTTTTGTCTGCAGCTAAAATTATAATAAAATCTCAAAATATTTAATATAAACTTTAGCCACATTTAAAATAATTATATTGCATAAAAATGAATAAATAAAGACAATGTGCGTTTTGTTTGTACCGAAATATTTTTAACTTTTTTACAAAAACGGCCGGGAAAAATCTGATTTAACCAAAATCGAGTAGCTTAATAAATAAGCTATAGAGACGTATAGCTAATAAGGAACTTACATCACAATAGCGTTAAAAAAAATTCGGAATATTATACCACTTTTAACTTCTCCTTTGACAATGCTTTTTCTCAAATCAAGCTTTTTCAGAGTTTCAACTTCAATGGTCTGATAAAAAAAAATGAATATTTTTTTAATCCGTATTATCAATTTACTATTCTAGATACCAAATCTAGTCTTAACTCTTGACACTACTGGACCATTTTTGCTTGGACGCCCAAAATTAGTTGTCACGAGCTTCGAAAATTTAAAAGACAGTCACGATTTAGAAAAGGAACAATGGAGAAATAAACCAATCCACATAAAAGACAGAAGAGACATTTCATCTGAAGAATTCCAATTTTCGTTCCACATTTTATTTAAGAGCACCATTTCAGAGATGACGTTGCGAATCTCAGTAACATGTCTTATTCGTCCATAAAACTTAGTGATACTCTTCATCTACTTGCGTTTGACAAGATATTAATGGTTTCTGAAAATGGGTCAAGTATCCATATATAAAGGGTTTCCTCGACGACCACAAACGAGTATTGAAAGGGCGCAAATATACAGTTGGAGACCGGTTTTTCTACTTAATTTTGAATAATGATATACATTTTAGATGTGTGTTCCGGGCGTTATGAAATGCTTTATGAAAATGGAATAGATATTTCGTCGCTGTCTTGTTTTGACAATCTCTTTTTTTATTTTTATTGGCGTGACATTTGTGTTTTGTGATACCGCTCATAAGTTCTGCTACGGTGCTTCCCTATTCAATCAATGGTATGATAATCTGTTAACTTTAGTAACTTTGGTAGCTTTTCTAAGCTGTATGTTAATACAGCTTAGAAAAGCTACCCTTTATTAAGTGTCAAGCTTGGCGATTAAATGGCGATGAAACGTCTTCACATAAATGAGGTCACGTATATGAGATGTCACTCACTTCTTGATGACAAGAGCTTTTACTGAATATTTGACATTTAATTTCCTACAAATGCAGTGACACTAGTGAAGGGATCAAACACCGACTACGGGGTCAACGTTTTCAATTCTTTTGTGTTGTGTGTGTCAAACCTGGATTCGGACATTTGAACCGTTTCTGTCAAAAAGACTTGAAATTCGAACATCACTAAGAAGTTATGGGGGCCTCACACATATGGCACAAAGTCACAATCGATCATGGGTGAATGAATAAAGTTCGAGAGAAGGTCCGAATTTAAGGCAATCCGAATAGCAAAATGCAAAAAGCCGTACAAAATCGGGCACGTTTTCCAGCCAGCAGCAGATGGCATAAATAACGTTATAAGTCTTTTTAATCAACTTTTTTCGAAATAAACTTCTGAACTAATTTTTGAATGTGGAACACTGGTTTAACGGGTCACGTGGCTAAATAATAACAGCCACTGGTTCGATCGAAGATTAAGTTACGCTCGCCGCGGTCGGTTCCTGGATGGGTGACCGTCCATTACATATCGAGACCCCTCCGTGCCTCAAAAACACGTTAAGTTGTTCGTCCCGATCTGTCATTCGTAGCTCTTTGACAGACGTTACGGGTAACCAGAACCCCAAGTCTGTCTAGTCTGTGGTACCACGTCACGTTGCTCGAAGTCAAAGTTACGAAATCGTCCAGAAAATATGAAATGAGTCAACAGAATTCGGAATTTGGATTTGGATTCGGAAGTCGGAATTTTTAATAGAGTTGCTTTTAAAACTTCATCAGTTCAAAGATGTATTTGAACTGATGAAGTTTTAAAAGCAACTCTAGAAAAGGGACCACTCTTTTTCGGTTGTTTATGCGATGCCTCGATCATGTAGGTACAGACGGCTACACATCAAGCTATACATTTCCAGTATAAGCTGATCTCGCATTGTATAGGATTTTCGTACAATGAGAGGTCAGCATAAACTGGAAATGTATAGCTTGATGTGTAGCCGTGTGTACTAGTAAAAGTCGTATAAAAAAAGTTTATCATTTTCTAGTCTTATCGATCATTGCAGATATTGAATTTTCCGTGTTCACGTTCTGATGTCCATTTTATCCAAGAGTTTTCCTCAATTAAGGGTGAGACTATGTAACACTATTTATAATCATCACTACCCCCTGAAAGCTAACACTTTATTTTAGACACTTAGTGACATTTTAACGACCGGCGCCGGCGTGAAAAGATAAGGTTATGGTGTGATATAATGGCTTTATGGGCAGTATTGGGCGGAAAGTGTTTTGACTTGATTGAATCGTCGTATCTCCTTATAAATGTGTTTTAAAACTTTAGGTTAAAGGCTTCTACATACCGGGGCGACTTGTCGCGCGACGCGACGCGACACAAAGGCACCGCTCGTCCCGCGACACGCGGGGCCTTTGTGCCGTGTCGCGTCGCGCGACAAGTAGCGCTGGTATGTAGAAGCCTTAACTCACAGAAATTAAGCAGTTATGAATCTATAGATGTGATCTATTATTTTTGGCGTAAGTATACCTAATGGCAAATAGATCTTATGTACCTAAGTACGTTATTCCTGTACCTATTTACGTATTCGCAAATATGATGATAAGCAACGCAATTAAATCCTATAACATCTCTTATGACAAAACAAACATTAAAAATTCCTTTGAACGCTATTATATAGCCTACAAATTCAATGCCAAATAATATGTCATTTTATTATTTACTTATTTGCAAATATAAAAGGTGTTACAATGGTTTAAAGCTAAAGTACAATTACGGACCCTGTAGCCATCAAAAAATCGCTCACAATCAGATTTATAGTTTCGGAGAAATGCGTGGACAAACATACATACATACCAGCGGCGAGGTGTAAATTTTTGTATGAGAGAAGCCGAAGCGAAGCCGATTTTAACTTAATTTCATGTATACATAAAGTAAAAATGAATGAATTTACTTAAAAGTAAGTCTTTCCTTTTCTGAATTTAACACCATCTATCGTCAAGTAGCACAACCTAAGAGACTCATCACTACACAGACAAAACTTTCGTGTTTGTTATTTCAATTCAAACCTAATAAAATAGGCATTTTTTGCTGTTTGAATGTTATGGTGAATTAAATACCCGTAGTGTAACTATATTTTTTGGCAATAGTAGACACTATCGACTGTGTCATTTTTCAATAGCGGTAGAATTGTTGATGCGAACTTCCGAAGGGAAGCCGGTAGGAATCGTGTTATATGGTGCTTTCGCCACTGATACATACACCTATAAAAATTATAGTATACATATACAGTAGTACCCAATTGATATGGCTTACCGATGTACCTGCGCAGAAGGTGAATTTTAAAAGTGCGGGAAATGCTATTGACCAATCGGCACGCTCCACGCACCGCGGTTCTTTTTCCTGTACCGCTATTGGTCGGCAGCTGCCGCCATGTTAGCGCGCGCCGCGTGGCATGTTTGTCAGCCGCCATACTTCTGATCGAGTGCACGCTAGCAGCTCCAGTGTATTATGAACCTTATAATAGTGACCTAAGGTTGATTGTAAGTTTTAAGCATTCTTTCGTTAATCTTCGGGGCCATACTTTCTTTTCTGTGCGAACGAAGATTCACGACGCGCCTTATCAATTGGGTACCACTGTACATAGTTTTAAGTTTTCTTCAGTCAGGAATACCCATGCTGCGCGACTGCCTATTTTTTGGGGACAACGACCGTTTTGGTACTGTTAGTTACAGATGAGTTGAGAAAATCATGTTTTTTGGTTTTATCGTGTTAAAATATCGATAAACATTACGTCTCTGAAAATTGCACAAAAAACGGAGTATTTCAAGTAGCTAGCTCAAGAAGCTAAGGTCAACACAAATAAAAGGCATCAATTTTTTTTTCTTTATGTTATGTTAAGATATCGATACCCATCAAGTCTGCGGAGTTTCGCTAGTTAACTTAATATGACCCTGTATAAACTTACTCAACGTAAAAAAACGTATCCGTGTCGCGAAAAAACGCTTCACGTTTGGATTCACTCGATTTAACTCATTGTAATGACCTGAGAGTAATGACTAGCATCACGATTAACTGCCACCCTCGGTCCTCAATCACCCGGTAGGAAGAGAGTGCCTATTTAAAAAAACCGGCCAAGTGCGAGTCGGACTCGCGCACGAAGGGCACCGTACCATTATCTATAAAGATGGCAAAAAATCACGTTTGTTGTATGGGAGCCCCCTTAAATATTTATTTTATTCAATTTTGTTGTATTTGTTGTTATAGCGGCAACAGAAATACATCATCTGTGAAAATTTCAACTGTCTAGCTATCACGGTTCATGAGATACAGCCTGGTGACAGACGGACAGACGGACAGACAGACGGCGGAGCCTTAGTAATAGGGTTCCCGTTTTACGCTTTGGGTACGGAATCCTAAAAAGAACGAGCGAAATCTGTCTTATTAGCATACATTTAAATTCCATTTCAGTTCCATCCAACCGTTTTTTCTTTTTCCATTTTTTTATTCAAAATGGCCCTAAAAGGGGATAAAAAAATTAGGCCAGTTCATCAAAAAGGCGGTTGACATGGGACTTCCTTTGTCTACGGAACGCATTCAAAGTTCGTTGACTTATTTCTTCCCTCTTTCTTCTGTTTTGTATAGAGATGTTTTATTTCGTAATGTTATTTTTTGAATCAACGGAGGCAAGGTACCAATATGTTGTGGCAGTTTTAAACGACCATTTCAAACCTTTTAGAACCTGCGGGGCGAGCACGGCATTCTGTGACATGACTTGAGTCACACATTTTATCACAGTTTGAGCGATAAAACTATATTGTCATAAAATGCTAGTACAAATTGACATGTCATAATTTATCATGTCTTGTCACAAACGTCATGGGCAGCCCGTGCTCGGCCCGCAGATGCTACTAAGTAAAGTACTGCGTGTCTTCTTTCTGTGCGTTGGCCTAAATTCTATATTATGAATGCTTCATCTTTCTGTGCCAGAGATTGTTTCCTATTTCGCGCTAAATAAATCTAGGGTTTTTAAACGGTACACGATGTCTTAGAATATTATTATCTCCGATAGATCAGACTTACATCATACATTTTAATTAATTTTATTTTACTTTATTAGATGTTATTTGGTTTTATCTAATTATTTCTATTAATGTATGTTTGGCAATGGGTGTTATTATTTACCGAAAATAAACGAATTTCGTATTTATTTGTACTTAAATAAAAAAATCTACCACATCCGAAAGCAATTTTTGCTCTATTAGCTCCATCGTTAGTCGGACGTTAGACTTATAGCAAAAACTATCATTAGTTCTAGACCAATATAAGTACGTAATTATTTTGTAATCTACCAAGGCCAAACGAAATAAGTTAGGAAATAAAATTACCTACTAAGTTGCTTGCTTGTTACTTTGTGGCTAACTAGACTGTGTACATAATAAGTTTGACGGCACGGTTGGCGCAGTGGTTAAGCAATTGACTGCTGCGCTGCGTGTCGCGGGTTCGATTCCCGCACGGAACATAATAATATAATGACATAAGCAACGCGGTAATTGCGTAACACACTATCAGTAGCAATGGCTTCCATTTTGACAGTTCAACAACATGATCCACAAATGACAGCCGGGACCAACGGCTTAACGTGCTTTCCGAGGCACGGAGGGGTCTTGGTATGTAAAGATGGTCACCCACCCACGGACCAACCGCGGCAAGCGTAGCTTAATCTGATCGATCGACCCGTACGGCTGTTATGAATGGTGTAAATATATTCAATTTTGATGGCAATCATTTCTTTCCATAGATTGATGACTTAATCATGGAAGCCAATCAGTAGCATGACTTTCCAAAAAAGAGACTGCCTGTCATTTATCAACATATTGGTTTTAAGGCGACAATAACCGACTTTTAATGATTTTATACTGAAGATCACGTCTAAACGAGTAGTGTTAATGATATGAAAAAAATATATGTTAAATTAGAGGATTTTCTCATTAACTTAATATGTGAATATTATGATTATGATGATGATTAGGTTTATATAGTGAAATTAATTTGTAAAGTTATGTCTAACGTGGATAAAAAACTGAGAATGGCGCAAAATCTACCAAGCGTAGATATTATTCTGAAACCTTCACCACTTTAAAGATAATTTAATTATTGATCTTTTAGTATACGCGTTTTATTAAAATACCTTTTGTTTTGTGTATAATAAATTAATAATGCGTCAAATTGGGGACAGCGCTCCTTGATGGGCGAGTCCTATTACTGGCTGGACGTACGACGCGTTGCGTGAGCTCAGTACAGAACACGCAAGCTAACCACTCAAGGTCACTGGCATATATTTGCGTCTTAAATCTACTCAGAACATCAAGATTTTCTCTCTCCATTAACTTTTCTTGTCAACTCGGGAGAGCAACTAACCGTAGTGCAGCAGCGCTTGCTCAAGCCCTTGCCGCCTCCATTACGAAATCGAGTAGTAGGGACGAGAAGTATCGAGTGAAATCCGTTTTCGATTCGATACCTCTCGATGACGCGGTCATCGTGACCCAGTTAATTTCCGTAACGTAAAAATTTCCAGTAATTGACACACGTATTGGCCTCGTCTTTTACGAAATTATTTACTTAGCGTTCTTGACATTGTCAATCTCACTTGATAAAGTTCAGTAGGTAATATCGTAAAACTTGCATCAAGGTCGTTTCGGCCCTCGAGTCAAGTTCACGGTCGTGACGTCATAGGTAGGCACAGATAATACGTCAAATAAGGAGGTCAACCGCGGTTTTCGTCAGCCGGTTAGCTGGTTTCAAAGAGTTCGATTGCGTCAGATTTCTTTGTCGGGCCCTTTTCACCAGACGAAGTAAGTACATGCTTGGCCATGATTGCACTAGAGCCCATAGTCCCAAGCCTCTAGTGACTAGAGGCTTGGGACTATTGAACTTTTTAGCTTGGTTAACCTTTGTAAAAAAAAATCCATTCATCTGGCCATTGTTTTAGCATAGACAACGGATACACAACGGATAGCATGGCAAAATAATCAACTGTGTTTTGATTCACAAGATAGTTTCGATCAAGAGATTCTATAAGAACTGTGATGATACCGTATTTATTACTCATTAGGTCCAACAAAAAAAAATCATTCACATCAAATGCATCAGCTCGGGCTTGCGGACGGTGAGCGATGGGTAGCTCGCCGTCCGATATGGACCAGGCCCGGGTCGACGGCGCGTTGTGTTCCACGCGCGCCTCAAACAGACGTCAGCACCAATTGACGGGGTCCGATAGGGCCAATGCCTGCCAGGGTTACGAGCCTGTCCGAAAGGGATATCGTGGCTCTGGCACACAGGCATTTGAAGGAACACGGTGGGTTTTAGTCAGTAAAAGTCTGACACTCCCTCTCGCTCCGCCCAGAGCGGGAGAAGTTATTTGATGATTTCCCACCCAAAAAAAAAAAAGAAGGCCTCGCCAGCCAGCGCGGGAATATTCCTGCTATTTATGAAACACACGTCCATTTAGTTTATTGTTCGAGCTTTGAACAGAAAACTGGTTTAACTCCACTGAAACTATGGAACGAGCTCCTGCTGGCTTCGTCTCCGGGTGACCGACACGACGAACAGCACAGGGTGGAGGTGGAGGAGGCAATTTCCGATGGATCCGTCTCCGACTAACTCCACCCCACCGTCGTCATCGCCCCTCCTAATAATACAGACAAACCTCCAGCATAGCCAGACTGCCACGGCTAGCTTGCGCAGGGCGCTGGAGGTTAAGCCCCGGACCATTGCACTGATCCAAGAGCCGTGGATCAGGAACAACAGGGTATGCGGCCTCGGTAACATCGGAGGTAAGCTAATCCTTAACACACACAGCCCAGACAAACCAAGAACCTGCGCTTACATACCCAAAGATATCCCTATCGCACCACTTACTCACTTCTGTTCCAGAAATCTGACAGCCGTCAGACTCCAAACTGAAGGCGATGTCCCAGATGTTGTACTGGCCTCGGCATACATGCCAGGCGAGAACGCCGACTGTCCGCCGAAAGAGGTGGCCGACCTAGTACAGCACTGCGAGCGAGCCAACCTAGATCTGATCATATGCACTGACTCGAACGCCCACCATCCGCTCTGGGGCAGCGACGCACCGAACTCCAGAGGAGAGGTACTATCCACCTATTTATTCTCTACTAACCTTAACATCGTAAACCGCGGCTCGGAACCCACTTGGGTCACAGTCCGAGGACAAACGATCATTGACTTAACGCTTGCTACGGAAAACGCGACAAACTTTATTACAAATTGGCACGTGTCGGACGAGCCTTCCTGCTCAGACCATAGAAGAATCCGATTCACACTAACAACAAACTTTAAAAAACCGATACCGAGACGAAACCCTCGGCGCACCGATGTGCCAGGATTTAAGAGACTCCTAGCCTCACTACTAGCTAGGCACTTAACACTAACAACTTTAACCGACCCTGCACAATTAGAATACACTGTCACAAAGTTATCAGAATACATAACCGAAGCCTACCATGCATGCTGCAAACTAAGAGCGCCACGAACCAAGGCAGAGAGAAACCCCTGGTGGAACGCTGAACTTAGTAAACTCAGAGATGCACTTCGTAAGCAATTCAACAGAGCCAAAAACACCAGACTCCCGGATGACTGGGAGCTATACAAAGAAACTCAATATTTGTACAGAAAACAGATCAGGACTGCCAGGAGAACAGCTTGGCGGAGATTCTGTGAATCCATAGAGACAAATAACGAAGCCGCAAGGGTGAGGAAGATCCTATCAACTGACCAGGACCGGACCCTAGGCGCGCTGAAAAAACCCGACAACTCATATACAACAACTGACCATGAAACCAGCAAGGTCCTTCTGGAGACTCACTTCCCGAACTGCAAACTCCTGGAAGACAGGACGTGGGAGGTTGTGCCAGAATGGACCCCAACGGATCAAGACTGGTCAAGAGCCCATAATATAGCATCAGAAGCTCGTATAAGGTGGGCTATCAACACTTTTCAGCCATTTAAGTCAGCAGGGCTGGATGGCATCTTCCCAGCCCTGCTACAGTGGGGGATAGATCATCTGACGCCGTGGCTAGTGGAGATCTATCGAGCATGTATAGCACTCAGACACATACCACTAGCATGGCGCGAAGTGAAAGTCATTTTCATACCCAAACCGGGCAAGACCGACTACACACAACCCAAAGCTTATAGGCCTATCAGTCTTACATCCTTCCTACTGAAAACCCTGGAGAGACTCTGTGATAGACACATTCGAGACGGACCCCTTCGTGTAAAACCACTCCATAAACAACAGCATGCGTACTCCACAGGCAAATCAACAGAATCCGCGCTACACAGCGTGGTCTCTAAGATTGAATGCGCAGTGGATCACAAATGCTCATCACTAGCCGCCTTCATTGACATCGAGGGCGCCTTTGACAAAACCATGTTCAACAGCATTAACATGGCTCTAAACAGACACAACATAGACCCGACCGTGAGCGGCTGGATCACCAACATGCTCAAAATGAGAGCTGTACAAGTCACCGTAAATGACACCACAAGGGCCATCGTGGCGAAGGGCTGCCCGCAAGGGGGTGTCCTCTCGCCGCTTCTATGGAACCTGGTGGTAGACAGCCTCATTAAAACACTCAACGACAAAGGTTATTTTACCGTAGGCTACGCCGACGATATAACCATAATAATAAATGGCACCCACGAAAACACCTTATGCAACCTAATGCGCCAAGCTTTGAAAATAGTAGAGGACTGGTGCAACAAACACCAACTGTCGGTGAACCCGACAAAAACCGAACTGATTCTCTTCACAAAAAAGAGGAAGTTGGTGACACTACAACTGCCACAACTCTTTGGAACTACCCTAAGCCTATCAACCGAAACCAAATACCTGGGCATCTATTTGGACAAACAGCTGAACTGGGCAAAACACACCAACTACATCACCATAAAAGCCAGCATATCCCTATGGCAGTGCAAACGACTGCTTGGAAGGAACTGGGGCATCAGCCCCAAGGTCACCCACTGGCTATACACAACAGTCATCCGACCAATTATTACATATGGCTCACTGGTCTGGTGGCCCAGGACGGACCTGAGCATAGCCCGAAAAGACCTCGAAAAACTGCAGCGGTTTGCTTGTGTAGCAATAACTGGCAGTATGAGGACTGCACCTACTGCCGCACTACAAGTAATGCTAGGACTGCCACCTCTACACCTCGTCGTGCGAGAGGAGGCAGCCCTGGCCGCCTTCAGGCTCTACTTATCGGGAACCCTAAGCAAAGACTCTAGGGTCAAGCACACACGCATAAGGGAGGATGCAATCGAACGACAACCGATGATGGCATCACCCTGCGACAAAGCCCAGAAACTACACTTCTTTCAGAAGCACTACAACGTTATACTTACAGAAGAACGGTGTGACTACTCAGGCCCGAAAGAGATGAGAGTATACACCGACGGATCAAAGACCAACTCCGGAACCGGAGTCGGTGTCTTCTCACACGACTTTAACATAAATATATCCAGCCCGCTGGGAGTGTTCAACACCGTCTTCCAGGCGGAATGTGTGGGCATTATACAAGCGGTTTACGCCATAGAAGCCAGGAAAGTTACGGACACTCGTATACGTATACTGTCTGACAGTGTCTCAGTTCTGCAATCCCTAGATAAAAAATATATTACCTCCAGACTAACACTAGAATGTCACAATGCACTGGAGCGGGTGACGGTGTGCAACCGTAACACAGTGACACTGCAATGGATAAAAGGACACAGCGGATCACTGGGTAACGACGCAGCTGACGAACTTGCTAGGAGAGCATCCAGCGCGTCAGTCTGGGGACCCGAACCCATCGTACCCATCCCCTTTAACCAACTACGCAGGTGGCTACAGGAGTTCACCCACACACAAGCGGAGAACTGGTGGACCTCGACACCGGGCTGCAGGCAGTCCAGGGAAGCCATGCCATCCTTAGATAGCAGGCTAACCAGGCGTTTGCTACGCCTGGACAGGAACGGCCTGCGCCTGGTGACGGGGACCATCACGGGACACTGCTCATTAAACAAACACTTCCACACAATAGGCATAACGGACAGCCCTCTGTGTAGGGCCTGCATGGAGGCTGAAGAAACCGTTGCGCATGTGCTCTTTGACTGCACAGGCGTCACTCAGATCAGAACGGAAACCCTCGGGTCACCCAGATCCTTCACAGATGTTCTATGCAGACCGGGAGACCTAATCAGCTTCTGGAGGGAGGTGGGCTGGTTGGAATAAAAAAATAACAGGCGGCCGCCATGGCCCACGTACAATGGTCCACATGAAGGACTAAGTGCGGAAACCAAACCCTATAACATAGAACAACTATGGAACGTTTGTATTTAAACTTTTTTTTTATCGAATAAGTACGACTTTATTCAGCAATGAAACAAGTCAAGTAGCCATCATTGAAAAACGAACGAATCAATCGAAATAAGTATCGAATAATGATTGATGACTTTTGGTATTCGATTTTGATTATTCGAAATAAAGATATTATAATATTACTCATTGCAATATTTCAGCAAATATGCAGCTACTGATTTCTTATTATGTATGTAGGATGTAAGATATTGTAAGATCGCAATGAAATATGAACTTCACAGAAATACGAAACATAAAATGTTGATATGGATGGGAAGCCCAATCGAGTTCGTTGTACGTAGTAGTGAATATTATAAATAGCACAATGCATGTTGTTGGTCAATGCAGAATGATGATGATTGAATTTTATAGATTGTTGTGTTGATGTTACAGACTGCTATTAGTTCGAGACATGGACTTGGGGCGGCAGGTACTATTAGGGACTCCGCAGAATATAGAAATAAATACCCACTATACTTTACCTTTTTTACACTCCGGTCAACCGATTTTGACTTCTATTCCGTAGGCATAAGCATAAGGATGGCATTAAAAGCAAAAACGTGGTTACAATACCAACTGTTTGTTACAGCTGCCATTTTTCATGCCACCAACGCAATAGAAGTCAAAATCGGTTGAACGGACTGTAAAAAAGGTTTATTAAAATTTCTAATCTCATTTCAATATAAGTGTTCCGTTTAAATATAAAGGTTTCGTTTTTTTTTGTTTTGAGGTACGGAACCCTAAAAATCGCCTCATTACAAATTATACCAGAAGAGTTATATTATTCAATTAGAGTTTCCCCACGCCAGAATTAGTTATCGATAAAACTATCAAGATAATATTAAAAAATGATGACCGGCGTTACCAGTGACGTCAAGTGCGATAATATGAATATACACCGACCTACTATTTTTATTAATTAATTACGTCGACCTAAACATGCGGTTTATACTGCGGTAGATCGTTAAGGAATTTTGTTTTGCCATGTTAGTTTCAATTTCAATGAACCGTTGTTTGTGCAATTATTTATTGCAAATACAATAATAATAAAACCATCGTGTCAGGTAGATTTAATGTATGAATGACTTGGAAAACAAGGAAAATTAGTATTAATTTATGAATAAAACTTATACGTTAGGTACCTATCTAGTTTGCTAGGTAGAATAAGGCAACCACTAAACGATAATTCTATGAAAAATTGATGTAACCTACCGCTGATTCATATTAATTTGAAATGCAAAACGCAAGCGCTGTTTAGCAAAATAAGAAAAAGTTTCTGCTCAAATAACTCGGTTTCTCCTCATAATATTCGAAATAACTAGGCTATTGACTTATTTAGTCGAATAATACTCAAGATACCAAACCAGAAACGATTGCGCGAATTTTACAGGCTTAAATGTACCTAAGAACTTACGACAAGCTAGCTCGGGAGCTTTAAGACAAGAGTTAAAAAAGCTAGTAAGCACTGCAAGGGAACATTAACCTATTGTAGTTGCGCTCTTCATACCAGCTCTTGCAAGCATAGGCCTCACATATACCTACCTACGCCGTTATAGCGAGCAATCCTTAGCCTAAACCATAGACTACAGTGACTGGCTGGTGGAGCTGCTTGGGGATATAATCATAGACGCGGAACTAAACGTAGTTGGCACTGACATGTGTAAACAGTTCAAATCTTTTTGATCTGTATTTATACTTCAGTTTGAACAAAATTTGACACTCGCATCGTGACGTTTCTGTGCATTGACAGTTCGCGGCGTGGACGTTCAAGTGGCTAAAACCATTCCAATTTCAAAATCGATTTTATATTGGAAAAGTAGTTGTCTATTTACATAAAGGTTACTGAATCAAGCCCAGAGCGTTGGCCAGTAATGTGATTTGTACTGCACTAGCGCACATACTACACTTTAGCCTTCCCGATATAAACCAGACTTAAGTCCGAGCTCACCCCTAGTAGGGGAGAGAGAGGTGAATAAACTATTCATGCCCGTACTTTGACATTGCAAAAGCTCAAAAGCGTACATAGTTCAGTCCTGCTTAAAGATATTGCAAAAAGGCATAAAATATTTAATTGAATTTCGACAAAGGAAAGCTAGAACGTAATTATTTAATTAATTGGAGAAGAAAATGGTTAATGTCTTTGTTTTCGAACAAAGGGGATTTATTCGGATTTTGGTGGCAAGAGGAATATTTTATTTTCATATTATGTCCTTTTAGTTATTTAGGTAGGTATATTTATTGAAGTTGGGGAAATAAGAACTCGTATTCGAACAATTTTCGAAATGAAATAAGTAGTTACTTTACTACTACCATCAAAAGGTTTTATTAAATGTTTGTAAAAAATACAAAGGGTACGTAATTTAGTTTCAGTAACTAGCTACTCGCTCTCAAGCGTTTAGAAAAACTTACGTACTTTTAAAACTTTATGAGTGAACCTTACCTCGTAACAACAGCAAACGTAGCACCAACAGTTAATCCAAGATTAAAGGCGCTCATCCATAGTAAAGACATGACTACTCCTTGTAGTCAGTACGGCCTCGATATCGACAACTAAGGGCACTTCACAACACTAGACAACTGTCCCGTTCATCCCGCAACACGGAACAACACTGACCTATTCGGAATTTGAATTGAAGTGAAAATAAATTATGATTATGTTATAAGCTGTCTGTGGTCGTAATTGACAGTTGATCGACTTTTGATGTTCTTTTTATGTCAGAATTTATTTTTAAATTATATTCTTCGAGAGTCTTATTACTCGAGTGGTACATCAATGAAAGTTAAGTTTAGTTGATCGAGTAGCAAGTTCAAACGTTAGTGAACGAATGGCGTGGTGGTTCTGTCGGTCTGTCCTCTACAGTATAAACCGGAGGTTGCCCCCCGCACTCCCCTATAGTAAACTTCACGGTTATTTCCACAATAATATTGCTCTATGGTGCAATTCCTTGTATCTAGGAAAATGAGAACATTTAGTAGTTGCATGCACTTTGTTTCTCGTAGATAAATATGTTACCTAGTTCTTTATTAGTGATCGATGGTTACCTACTATTGTTGGCTCAAATACTCGTAACTTCACTTTGGTAAATTATTTAATTTCAATATTTTTATTGTTGGAACACAGCAGCTTTTAATAGATTTCTAAATCAATTGCATTTAAATCAATTAAATAATGCTTGTTAACGTGGTCTGCATAAATAGTAAAGTTCAGTAAAGGACTTGGACTGAATTCAGTCGTTTCAGGGGGTCTACTCCGAACATAAATCCAAATTATCGGCCGAATGTTCAGCCGTTGCTTGACTACGCCTAACTATGACTGATTACGGCGAAAGTCAAAACAACGACAGTCAAAGAGATAAGCCAAAGTCAAAAATGTGACTTTAAGTCGGGTAAGGATTCAAAGTCAAAAAAGGAAACTATGGAAGTTATAAAACGGCCGAACATTCGGACGATACTTCGGAGTAACGCTTCGGACTAGACCCCCAGGCCCATAAATAGAAATGTAAAATTATATGTTTCGTAGTATTTACCCACTTTGGTGCCTAATTAAGTTAATGTACTTTGTTGTTATTTAATTTCGGTGCATTTCATTAATTAATTCATGTAAGCAACTAAGTACTTTTTTAATCATTGGATTACAAATATTCCCCGAATATATAAAGTGCTGAAATCCATATTATACTCCAAACTCCTGTTATGATAATGATATGTACCTGGTCAATATTTTGTCAGGCCTGCTAATTATTTAATTTTAATAAAGGTATGTTTTAATTATGACAATTATTCGCTTTTTCATGGTCATGGTCTACTCATGTGCCAAATTTCATCACAATCCGTTCAGCCGTTTTAGAGCGAAAGCGTACCAAACAAACTGACTTTCGCATTTATAATATATGTTAGGATTGTTAAGTAATTAGTCGAGTTCAGTTAATTTGCCTTTGAAATTGTATAAGTAGGTAAGTAATATAGTTTGACAAACAAATACCATTTCAATTAGGGTATTCCCAATACACCGGCACACCTATGATGACACAGGCTTAATTTGCTGATGAATTAATTAACACAATGGGTTAACGAAACAGCTTTCATTATTAAAAATCAAGTATGAGACACGCAAGAGGATAGGGGCGTTCTGTAATCACTGCCTATCACAAAGAGATTTAAGATAGATAATAAAGAGAGGCGATCAGAAGTAATGTCATAGAAACAATATGATCCCACTAAAAAACATTTCATGGAAAATGTTGCCAAGACGACCACATAAGGTTTGCACTGTGAAAAGATATCAGTTATTTTCAATCAGTGCTCTGAGTGGAATACCTCTGAAATCCCACCAAAAACATTTCATGTAAAATGTTGCCAAGACGACCTCACATAAGGTTTGCCCTGTGAAAAAGATATCAGATTTCATGTAGAGCAAAGCTTCCGAATCTACACGGCCTAACTCTACCGCCCCTTTAAATATTTGTTTTATTTTAATTGAATTATTTATTTTTAAAGTCAATATACAGGGTGGATTTTTGAGATGGGGCAGTAAAAACTTTTTTTTATGACTATCTTTCCGGTTTCTTATAAGGATCAAAAATCTTTATTAGAACAACTGAGGTTTGAGTACTAGAAAAGTCAGAAATCGCAAAACACTTTTCCCATACTTTTCGTACCTAATGAGACTCCAACTTAATTTTTTTACCATCTATAAACTGGCCGCTACAAAAAAATACTGAACGAAAAACAAATAAAAAGCAATAACTTTTACTTTGGGTATTATTTTACCTTAAAATTAAAAAACTTGAAACTTTACATTTGGACTCCTCTAGAAATTTTACTTTTGCTCTAAGATATGAGGTGTTCAAAATGGTAGCCGTTTTGACGTAGGCACAGGTTTACTCTCTTTACTACAGAGTGGGTAGCAGCTGATAATGTGCTAGGATTAATTCCATAGAGAATCGTGGTAAGTGAATCTTTGAGTTCCTGAACATTGTCGTATTTTCTTTTTATAAAGTAAATTTATAAATAGTCCCACATAAAAAAATCAAGAGGTGATAGATCAGGACCGCGAGGTAGCCACGGTATAGGACCATAATTATGTTCCTATCCACTGCCTTGGGAATTGCCGGTTCAAATTAGAACGGGAATGGCGGCTGTTGTGTGGCGGAGCGTCATCTTGTTGGAAATACAACTTGGATAAAAACTAACTTGGAGTCTCATTTCCTACGAAATGTATGGAAAAGTTTTTTGCGGGTTCTGACTTTTCTATTACTCAAACCTCAGCTGGTCCGATAGAGGGTTTTGATCCTTATAAGAAACAAAATCGACTGGCATAAAAAAAAGTTTTTGTGAAAACGGCGAATTTTCCTGCTGACTGTACATTTTTTTCAAAATCTGTGAATGCAGATCAAAATTTATTAAAAAGTTAAGGACAGTCTCCTAAGACCGTTTTCCTGTAGCTACAACGGTTAAGGTAGCTGCCCTTACTGCCCCATCTCAAAAATCTATCCCGTATATCTACATATTCTGTGAATATTTCAAGCGTCTACCTGTTGCCGTTATCAATATAGAGCAAAAACAAGCAAAAAAATCACGTTTGTTGTATGGGAGCCCCCTTAAATATGTATTTTATTCTATTTTTTAGTATTTGTTGTTATAGCGGCAACAGAAATACATCATCTGTGAAAATTTCAACTGTCTAGCTATCACGGTTCATGAGATACAGCCTGGTGACAGACGGACAGACAGACAGACAGACGGCGGAGCCTTAGTAATAGGGTTCTCGTTTTACCCTTTGGGTACGGAACCCTAAAAACGAAACGAGCGAGCGTGTGCCCCTCCTTGTGACGCATCAGTGCCACTCCGACCTCGCAACGCATTCACCCCTCCCCGCCTCGTCCCGGTGGTTGCAAGTCAGGTGCGGCGCCGCAACGCATCGTTTGACACGCCACAGATATTTCTATGTAAGATGACGCAGCGACACCGCTCCGGCACCGCACCGCCACCGCGCCGCCGCCGCCGCCGCAACGCATCGTGTGCCCCCGCTCTTACACTTTTACCGACACCAAAATTTGATTACGAACAGTTAAATAGTTTGAAACATCTAATAAAATTGTTCCGCTTTGTGCCGGACGTAAAGAATAGCACCATACCATTTCTTCCCGTGGGTGTCGTAAAAGGCGACTACCGGACTTACTAGAGAATGGGCAGCAGCGTTCTCTATGCATTTTTAAAACCATACTGCGATCGCCAACCCGCCTGCCAAGCGTGGCGTTTATGGCAAATCCCCCCCTTTTTGGGGGAGGCCTATGTCCAGCAGTGGACGTCTTTCGGCTGATATGATGATGATGAATAAAATTATATATTTTATCTAAATTCTGGGTAAATTACAAAATATTAACAAAAATAATCCGTAGATAAGTCTAGTTGTTTTATCACTACGAGATTTGCAATACCATATTGCTTATTTAGGTATACTTCGAAAATAATTTTCTTTTGGTGGACACGAATGCGACTTGACATGTAGGCGTACCACACTAGACTGAGCGACTTTTGCCCACTAGGACAAATGTATCGGATTACGATTTTGTTCGCTATGTCCCGTCTATTGTTAAGTAAATAATTGAATGTCTTTAGCCTATCATCATCTGCCCAGCCGTTTTCCAACCATGTTGGGGTCGGCTTCCAGTCTAACCAGATGCAACTGAATACCAGTATTTTAAATGGATTGACTGCCTATCTGACCTCCACAACCCAGTTACTGGGCAATATGATACCCCTTGGTAAGACTGGTTGTCAGACTTTTAGGCTTCTGGCGACCCGTAACGACTGTTAAAGATCCACGAATGACAGAAGGCTTAACGTGCTTTCCGAGGCACGGAGGGGTTTTGGTATGTAAAGATGGTCAAGATGGTAATCACTGCCTGTCTTCATGGGAAAAGGCATTAATCGCAATCAACCGTCGGGCAGTTGCCCACCAGACACAACACCCGTCTGGTCGGAGGTTCCTCCCTTTCCTATAGAGGATAAGTGATCCTTACACCCTGTTCCTCATGCCTCTATACGTTAAGGACGCTATCACATTTTTCCTTAAATATCAGTGCTTTTCAGGTACCATTTTAATGAATTAGGAGTCACAACTGCAATGATATCATTGTCTCAAATTAAAGATAATATATTCATCTCCATAATAGACCCATAAAAATTGTATAGCCCCATACAAAATTTTCACACAAATACGTTTTAACAATCACAATAAAACCGACAAATGAAAAAAAATGGGGTCTGAAAAAAAGTGGATTTAGCTATATTGGTCCCTAACCAATATAGCTAAATCCACTGCATAGTGAAACATAAAAATAATAACAAATTGTTGCTTATATAGTCCTCTATACGGCCCTATATATATTTTGTAAGTAAATAAATAACTTTTTTATTTATGATTAAAATAAGAAGCGCCCTGCAATTTCTCCATACATTTTCTACTCGCGGTTCGTCATTCCGCGCTCAGACGCGCTCGTGAAAGCACTGGTGTATCGATTTTTTGCAAAAAAATATATACGTACAGAAATGTGTGCTGTATTGTATACTGTGGGTGGACGAAGTTGATACTTTTTCGGGCCGAAATAAAAGTACCCATGATTATTGGAATTTCTTTTAAAAATAAATACATAGTTGTAATTTTTTGTATAAATAATGGTTGTAGATTACGAATAAACATTGTGAAAATAATTATATTATTTAACCGACTTCTAAAAAAGGAGGTTACTCAATTCGACCGTATAAATGCTGTTTTTATGTTTGTTCACCGATATCTCCGTCAGTTATAAACCGATTATTTTTATATTTGAAAGGGTAGGCTCCCGAGGCAGTCCCATTGCCACCAAATCATAATCTGATGAAGGGATCTCATGGAAATCTAGGGAAACCCTCGAATTTTATAGGCAAACCTATAGCGATTTGTGTATTTTTTATAGTAACTCGTGCATTTGCTCCCGAAAATCACCATTTGGTGAAGTGGAACTGATGATGGAGACCACAGATGGCCACCGGAACACCATAATAATTAGTATTTAACGGGTTGCGATTCGATTAGGTACTTTAATATGGTTGCTAAGCAATTTATGCTCGTCAAAATGCATATGGTGAGTGGCAGTTCTCCTGGTTCATACCAGGAGAACTCCTCAACAATTAATGTCCCAGCATCGGGAAAAGCAATATTTTGTAAAAGGTGATGAGCAGTTGACTTTAGGCTATTGTAACTTAGATAAATTAAAAACTGACCCACTAAAAAGTGAAAAATAAAAACCTTTTTTTAAAAAGAAATAACCGATTTCCAAAAAAACACTACAAGGGGAAAAATAACTTTAATTTCGGAAGTCGGTGTCTTTGGATCTGTATTTTAGTTTTGGCCACCGACTTCCTGGAACTACTTTTTGGAAGTCGGTGATTTTTTTTTACAAAAAGTTTTTTTCTTTAATCAAATTGAAACGGGTTTTTTTTTTTGTTTTTTGAGATATTCGATAAATAGTCAATTTTGGGGTTTTTGGAGGTGGTGATTACGTATAAGTCATAATTTTTTTAATCCAAGATGGCGGGTGTATTTTTTAAATAAAATTTCGACATTGTTATCAATTGTGGAGGTGTTAAAGGTGGTGTTTACGAATATACCATCCAATTTTTGATTGATGATGGCGGATGTAAATTTTGGTGATAAATCAACTTAGTTGTCAATTCATAAATCCAGAATAGTAGATGGTTATAACTTTCGACACCAAGTATGGTTTTTGATTGTGGTGTGCATTGCTAAAATATTTACATTTGTTATGATGCTGTTAAGATGCCACGAATTCGGAAATTTGTATACAGGACAAAAAACCCGTACACGTAGCAGTAAACAAAAGTAATGAGACTTTGTATTTTCATTCAGAAATCACAAATCTACTCTGGAGTTTTGTTATGTCTTGTATTAGAAAATATAGTACTTAGGTTTTTTTATTTAACAGCTTTCAGAGCAATGTCTCCGTAGGTGGTAATGAGCAAAATGTTTTTTTTTTTTTTAATAACGTTGCCCCACACTAGGAATTTTTATGTCTATCTGTCTGTCACACCTGGATATCTCAAGAATTTCTTTAGGCAGCAGTTTCCGACTTTTGATGCAAAATGTAAAAAAAATACTGTCCCCCCTTATCTCCGAAGTTTGCATAGATAAAAATCTGAAATTATTCTATGTGATAGAAGTTTATGTAAAGATTACAAGAAAAATAAAACGATGTCTCTGAATAGCACAGTTTTTCAGAAATCATCAACATCATATATACGTACGGAACCCTCGGTGCGCGAGTCCAACTCGCTCTTGACCAGTTTTTTATTTTCAGTGAGTGACAGCAATAGTGCTCCGCTTGGACTTTTCGGGTACGGAATCCTAGAAAGAGCTGGCCTTCATTCTAAATTTGAACTTCTTTGAAACATGAAATTATAATATACTTTTTACTACCTACTTTGATTTTAATTTTTATCAAGAGTACTGAAATCGCGCCCCGGTCCCTGTAAATAAAATACTTACTGTTCATAAGGGAATGATTATTTTTAAGTATCACAACGAAAGTCTACGATAAACTCCCAGGCTAGTATTTGATTATGAAATGCTCCAACATTTGCCAGCAAAAATAATATTTACAAGTACCTACTTAAATATTTTCTAACTAATAGTAGCCTGGGGGATAATCGTAGGTGTTCCTTGTAATAGTAAAATGTTTAGGTTGTTAGTTTATGTAAAAATATGGTATTTAATCCATATGGCCAGCGCTTGAAATTTTTGGGTACCTACCTACACTACGTAATGGCTGATGAATTTTAAAAATACTAAAAACATAATTATCACGCAGATAGTACTTAGTCACAGTTACTAAAATTCGATTGCAAACTTACAACTAACTTTACTCAATCAATACCAGTAAAAAAAAAAAAAAATATACGTTCAAGTACCAAGATTAGTTCATTTACGTATAAAATCGAGCGGTCAGCGGTTTTAATCTGTGCGTGCGCGTAATGTTGTTGTGTTGCGATTCAAATACCTAAACTCGAGCGAGTTCAAAATGTGATAGCGTCCTATGCCAATATGGCCATCATCGGAACCATGGTCAAAGCTACCAGAGGATACGGTTCTTGGGACAGGAACCTCATGCCAATATGGCCAACATCGGAACCACGGTCAGAGCTACCAGAGGATACGGCTAACGAGACAGGAACCTCTTTACAATACGTGCTGAGACCTACTCTACTCTCTATGAACATTTTTGATCTTCTTTCTTTGCTTTTTTGCATTCAATAAATCACTTTGATAGCTATGCTAGATACACAAGAGTTATCTTATCCCTTTCACCGCATAATGGATCTGACCTTAGCCAAGGCCCGAAGCTATAATGAAAAGTAATAGCGAATACAATGCCACTAAGAACATTGAAAGCCTAACCTAGCCTTAACGTTAAGGTCGTGGTAATTACCTACTTTATTACAAAATTTTGTACAATGGAAGACCGAGTGAGCAAATCGTCTCTGCTTCAAGCCTGACAAATTTTGCTATCCTCTGTCAGTTTGTTGCTACAAGGGGATGGGATCTCTAGACGGTCAACATTGCTTGATAAGCACGAAAAAATCACAATCTTGCCAAGCATTTAAGACCGTCTAAGGGACTCCATTAGGACTTTGTGATCGAAGCGATCGCTATCTATGTCGAGATTGCAGGCCGGTCTTATTTTACAATCGAGTTTTGATTGGTGCGGTACTTCCTCCAAAAAAAGGGCTAGGGCTACTGGATATTCCGCCTTATGAGATCTGATTTCGATGATTCTATTTTTATTTGACAGGTAACTTTACGTTAGTCTCATAGAAATTTGGTGAAGATCTGATGAGGATCTTCGGCGTGGTGAGCAGAATAGCTCCTCAAAATGCAGTAAATTGCTCGCTTTTAGATTTCTACCCGTGGAATCGGCCCTTTAACTACTAGGTAGAGATTGATGGATCACCTGGGACCACCACATCACAAAACTAGGCTGCAGCGTTACCTCTGCCAATTAATTTAGTGGTATATTAGTTGTTGCAAAAAAAATTGTGCTCGCGAGGTCTTGTTCGCAGAACGGCAGAACTACTAGTTATTATTAGTGAGGTTCTGTCAATCTAGCCGAAAGACGTCCACTGCTGGACATAGGCCTCCCCAGGGGGGGGTTTGCCATAATTGACACGCTTGGCAGGCGGGTTGGCGATCGCAGTATGGTGTTCAAATGCATAGAGAACGCTGCTGCCCATTCTCTAGTAAGTCCCTTAGTCGCCTTTTACGACACCCACGGGAATAAATAGGATGATGCTATTCTTTACGTCCGGCACCACACGGCACAGTGAGGTCCTGTACTCGGTCCCTTTTTTTAGAAAATCGACGGATACAGGGCAAACAAAAACAGCCCGAAGGCTTAGACACTGACAAATTGTATGATGGGTACAAATAATCGTAGAAACAAGAAAACAAAAACATCCTTATCTTTTGATTGAGTCATCCTTAGACAAACGAAGAAATACCGAAATTCAGCGGGCTAATTGCGTTACACACTATCAGTAGGAATCGGTTTCAATTTGACAGTTCAACAACATTCATTGCAATAATAGAGCAGACAATTTTTTCTAACATATGAAGCAATGGATTAGCGATGTATTTCAAAATCATTCCGATTCTCCATCAATATTTATTTTCTCTTCGATTTCGAAAAAGTTATCTCACTTATCTCCGAACCACCTTCACCGGTGACTAGCTAATTAAGGCGACGATAATAGACCTTTAATGATTTTACACTGAAGATCACGTCTACACAAGTAGTGTTAATGATTTGAAAAAAATATATGTTAAATTAGAGCATTTTCTCAATAATTTAATATGTGAATATTTTAGATTATGTTTATATTACATAGTGAAATTAATTTGTAAAGTTATGTCTAACGCGGATAAAAAACTGAGAATGGCGCAAAATCTACCAAGCGTATTTTGAAAATATAATTTAATTATTGATCTTTTAGTATACGCGTTTTATTAAAATACCTTTTGGTTTGTGTATAATACATTAATAATGCGTCAAATTGGGGACAGCGCTCCTTGATGGGCGAGTCCTATTACTGGCTAAACGTACGACGCGTTGCGTGAGCTCAGTACAGAACACGCAAGCTAACTCAAGGTCAATGGGATATATCTCCGTCTTAACATAAATCGCAAGGGGTGGGGAAGTTGGCGTCATTTTCCTTGTTAACTGTGGTTTGCCGGCGGAGTAGGCTGTACTTTACAACGGTAAAACGGCTCGGGGAATTACCCAGTTTAATAAAAACCACGCTGCGTCGTCTTGCAATATGATATGTTTACGCTATACGTTCATTTAATGCAGTTATGCAAGTCTTTGTGAGGAAAGTTGAGATTTGATTGCAACGGATGTCCTCGTGGCACACACGGGTACACATCAAGCTATACATTTCCAGTTTACGCTGACTTCTCATTGTAAGGAAATCCTATACAATGCGAGATCAGCTTATACTGGAAATGTATAGCTTGATCTGTAGCCGTGCGTACTACTTATGTAACTATAGTGTTAAATATATCAAACTAACTTCTTCTTCCCGTGACTTCGTTCGCGTGAAATTTCTTGATCCCCCGATCCACTGCGTCGCTTTACATCGCCCGCCCCCGCTATTGCTTCAATTTGCTTACTTTCCGACTTTCTTTTTGCTCAGCTCCTAAGGGGCGTAGCGTGATGTTAAATGACTTATAATAACCTTCCTAAAGAATTAGGCTATCAAATGCAAAAATAATTCTTCAAATCCGACTTGCAGTTCCAGAGATTATCCCCTAAATACAAACTTACAAACATGCAAATGTTACCTCTATTTAAATAACATTAGTATTTATACTTCATAGATAATAAAGTTCTATTTTATGAGAAGTAAGTTTACATGTAGTAGGTCTTAGAAAGACAAAGTTAAATGAGTAAAGCTAAGATGGCGGAAGAGGAAGAGTAGATTCTAGGAATTCAAGGCCAGGCCGAAGATGATTCCGGTAGAAATGACTTTACTTCCGGAACGCGCCAAAGGAAGCATATAATGACACAGGTGCGTTTCACTTGAGGTTCCAGCTACTGTATGATTCTAGGCGGTAGGAGTCTGATATAAATTTAAATTTCATAGGCTTAAAAACAAACAACCTCGTACATATTAGACACCTGTTAATTTGTTCGTAAGCATCAAGAACTTTATACAAAACGCGAAGACATACAGTCCCGTTACACACTCCGACATAAATCAAGATTAAACATTTCCTAACTTCTCGGCTAAAAATACATTCTACAAGTACTTATGTAAATACATATATTATAATATATACTTAATACAACAAACTACCTGATTTAATATAAAAAGAAGACAACATTAATATATTTATTTATATAAATAAAAACGAAAATAGTGTTTAATATGAAAATGCCATTTTAATATAAAGGAATATTTAAATGACAAAATATAAGTGCTAACCACATTAGTATTAGTAGGTACAGTAGACTATAAATGTAAAAAATACCTGTAATTTTAGATTTAGCAGAAGACTAATAAAGGCTTCTACAGACCGGCGCGACACAAAGGCCCCGACTGTCGCACGACGAGCGGTGCCTTTGTGTCGCGTCGCGAGTCACGCCGGTCTGTAGAAGCCTTAAGTCTTCCTCTCTCCTACTATGTAGCCGTGTCCGACAGGGTCCGTAATGATCTTATATAATTTTAAGTTACCACCTTTTTTTGGGTAGGAAATTATCAAATAACTTCTCCCGCTCAACCCACCCGTGTTCCTTCAGATGCCTGTGTGCCAGGGCCACGATATCCCTATCGGACAAACTCGCAACCCTAGCGCCCGGTATTGGCCCTATTGGACCCCGTCAGTTGGTGCTAACATCTCTTTGAGGCGCCACCTAAGTACACATTGTGGAATGCAAATAAAGTATTGACTATTGAAAAAAGTTGCCTCAAGATATTTCCAAGAATTAAAGCTAGCCTTAGAATTCGTTTAGTTTTAGTTAGTATTCTGCGTGTTAGGAAACCTATAAAATGCATTGGTTGCCCAAATCCCCAAGGCCAAGCCCCCAATATAGACGCCGTAAGCCCTCTGGTACAATATACCCTTGCCTCGAGTCTCGAGGTGCCTCGAAGACAACCGTACTGAACTTAAGTCGAGTCGATTTGAAACCACTAGTGAATTGAGAACAATAGCTATGACGTCAGCTGAAATATTTTATTTTATTTGAACTTGAATAAATGGATGGATATTGTTATTTACTTGTGGGTAAATAAAGGTAGGATATTTAGAAGCATTTATTTTGTTATTATTTAGCACATAAGTTATGTTAGAAAACTCAAACACTGCCTGTGTTTGAGTTTCCTGAAACATTTATGAAGTAGGTATTGTAAAATAACACATGACCGATGTAGACTTTGGCCATTTTGAAATTAGGTACTTGAATGATACAATTTGGAAGTTTATAATGCACACCTTTTGTGTAAAGAAAGAGAAGGAACAACAGAAAAATATTTTATTTGGGACGCAAGAGACATAAAAAGTAAAAAAAGAAGCATTTAAAACCAGGACTTGGAAACCGGTTAATTTTCTATGTAACCTTAACCGTTAATAAGAAGGTAATCGAACATATTTCGTTAATTATGTAATATTTTGTGACAAAATCAATGCGGAACTTAATGTGATGATTGTGATGACGCAATCTTTGAAGCTAATATCAATTGTATCAAAAATAATTTGTATTTCAGCCTTTTGGCGTCGCACAGGTCTGGTTTTTTTTTTAAATATATTTTTCGTACCACTTGCTCAAAAAAGTGACATTCTATGCTACAAAAAACGAACATAACAATAGTCATTTTTAATCTGTTAAAAACAGGTAAAGAAAATTGTACTGAATTTCATTCATCCTCTAGGGGGAGAATGTGATTTAAATTTGGAATATTTACCGAAATTTATATTGAACTACATCTGTGTTTACACCATTGAGTTTGTATATAAAGCATTATACATCTTTTTGAAAAAGGAATACGCATTTATTATGCAGTTATGATTATTAAATAAAATTACGAAAACCCCCTTGGATTGGGGGATATCAAAGTTTGTATGAAAGATTTTTAACGCACGGTCCGATTAACTTGAAACTCAGTATCTATACTGAAAACAAAAAAATAAAGAATAAATTGTATCAGGTTTTTTGAAAATCTGCCCCTAATGGGGTGAAAAGGGATAGTCAATTTACAAGGAAGGATTTTACTGCTTGGCTAGATTAACTTGAAAATTGGTATAAATAACTTATAAGTCCAATAATAGAAACGTCAAAAACGATGTTTCAACAATTTACCTCTTTGAGTGCGTAAAAAGAGGCGATATAGTTTGTATGAACAGAATCTTATTTCTTTAGATATATAAACTTGAAATTTGGCCCGAGTAAGTACTTATTTACATAAGATCACGCCTGTAATCCCCAAAGGGATAGGTAGAGGTGTACCTTTAGTACACCCACTTTCGTCAGTTCTGTTTAAGTCCCATGTAATAGGGGGCGAGCCTATTGCCATCAACCGGGCATAAATCGAGACTCCGGGCTGCTACTGAGAAATTCGTAATGGAAAATCCAATAACACTTTGCCCGACCTGGGAATCAAACCCACCCCTCATGCTCAGCAGTCATGCTTGTGACCATTAGACTAACGAGGCAGTCGTTACTTGATAGAGATAGAGAATACTATTTAATAATAAAGATCGTAATAATTAATACTACACCATTTAAAGGAGGTGGAGGTGTTTCTGAAATAATTTTTAGGGGAAAGTACGAAATCCAAGCGAACGAAGTCTTGGGCGAAGTCCTGACTGACTAACAACAGAAATGTTTAATTATTATAATTTTATTTGAGAATATATAATATTTACATTCCATACATTGTAGGCGAACTCTAAGATTCGGTTTTTGAAAATTAGATCAATATTATCAGGGTGAAAAGGGATTTAGATTGTATGAACAATCATATTTTTTGAGTTAATTAACGTGAATCATAGCAAGAATACGTTCTTAAATAACAAAGTTTGTCATGACGGTTGCGTTTTTCAAAACTACCCTTCAAAAGGATTTTAGGGAGTGTTACAGTTTGTTTTTAAGAATATTAATCTTAATCTTTACGCGAGGTCCGATTAACTCGAAACTCAATGCTCATACTTTAGACAAAAAAAGAAAAAAAAATATGGAGTTTTCGAGAATCGGAAAAAGGGGTAATTAAGTTTTCGGGACAATTTTACTGAGTACCTTGAATAACTCAAAAGTTGGTAAGTATATAAACATTATTATTTAAGAACAAAAACGTAGAAAAAATAAACAATACAAAATTTCTTATTATAGACATGAAATGCAGGACACGTATATTGAACAAGTATGTACAAAACGAAGTTGATATTTATATGCTATCTATATCCTCCGTAAAGTTGTAAATCAAACTGCACTCCTATCTGCTTACCACGCTTACGTTGGTTCCAACTAAGATATGGTATAATGTTTTGAGGGAATGCTGTTGATAGAAAAGCTGTTTTTTTTTTCGACATCCACGCGGGCGAAGCCGCGGGCGAAAGCTAGTTATATATATACATAGAAATTCAAGGAACAAACATAATTGAGATGACTCTACGCTATTTGTTCTGATAATAACTCTGCAATATTCGCTTGAATGCATCCAACTGGTGGCCGTCCTGATATCGAGAGGAAGCGCATTCCAGAGAAGAATGGACTGAATATGAAAAGAAGAATGAACAAAGTCAGAAGTATGAGAAGGACAGAGTAGAAGAAGATTGTTGGAAGAACGCAGGTTCTTAGCGTGTGAAGAACATAGATATAAGAAATGGAGGAGGGCTGGGAGAGTTGAGAAGGGAGAAAAGTGTGGTCAAAGCGTGCAAACTTCTTCTCTGGGGAATGGACATCCATTCCACTTATTCATAAGTAATTAAGTATTAAGTTCAGCAGTAGATTACATTCTGCTATAAACTATACTTAATAAAAATATATTTTGCAGCCGGACTAAATGGTGCAATCCTAGAATGATGCAAAAATACAAATTTAACATTGTAGGTAGTTGAAAAACAATTGTTTTCACATACATTCCAACACAATATTGATAGATTTATCGTGTTATATTAAGTCCATAGACTTCTTATAAGTTTTCCTTTATCTACGGAAAATCTACGGAATTCTAAAAATATTTCAAATCAAATAATTTATTTTTTGCCAACATGGGGTATAAAATTATATATGTTTTGATAATGTTCTCCATGCTCTGCCGTAACTTGGGCATTGAAAATTTACACATAAAATTACAATCTACTATCAAAATACCATGCTGAGTAACAATAAATATTACAAAATTATTAAATTGGAAAATCATTTTAACCATTTTATTTTTCAAGGTCTAGAAGTACCTCCTCCTGCCAGGGTTGCGAGTTTGTCCGAAAGGGATATCGTGGCCCTGGCACACAGGCAAATCAAGGAATACGGGTGGGTTTTAGTCAGTAAAAGTCTGACACGCCATCCCGCTCCGCCCAGAGCGCGGAGCGGGAGAAGTTATTTGATAATTTTACCACCCTAAAAAAAAAAAAGTTGTCAATAATTAAATAATATACAGGGTTACTGGTAACTCGACGTATTCCTTGCACGACTTCATAGTAGGGTTAAAATGCAACAAATTAAGCCACCAAATGTTCTACCGAAATTCAGTAGTTTTAGAGTTTTTTTAAATAAAGTAATGAGAGTAATTACAAAAAATAAAATGTTTAATTAGTGATCTCTGCCAAATTTTAGGCATTTTGGAACTTTTAATTATTAACAAAGATCTGATACGGCATCAGCTATGATAATAACTTAAATTCCAATAAAGTCGCGCCGTAAATCATTTTTAAATTGGATTATTCATGAAACAACTAAAAACCTAATTAACTCAAAAACTACTGAATTTCGGTAGAACATTTGGTTGCTTAATTTGTTGCATTTTAACCCTACTATTACGTCCTCCAAGGAATACGTCGAGTTACCAGTAACCCTGTATATATTTTTGAAGTGAAACCTTCTTTAGGCGCGTTGAGCACTTTTTGTGTGAACAAAATTCATGGAACTCGGGTCATCGTCACCGAACGCTTTCCATGAGCTGTATGTATACTGTTTTCACTTCTATCGGGAGTCCCCAAAGACTGCCCCGCACGTTTTTTTTTTCTGTTTCACGCGTCCAGATTTGGATCCATGCTTAGTAGTATGGCAGAACGAGGTAGGTAACTATTAACATTAAAAGAGATGAGCAACGAATGAACCAACCTCCATGACAAGTACTTCATTCCCGGTACTGTTATGTTATACAGTCTGTTATAACATTGTGTTACTTTTCTTTTCACTGCAGTTTTAGTACAAAGCCTCTAGGGGTCTACGTGATCGGCTGCACGTCTGCAGCGGGTACCGACAGCAGGGAAAGTGGGTACGAAGGCTTTTATGTTGCAATTGGATGGCGGAAAATTGGTGGGCTGTTGTCGACTGACATGAAATTATAGTGGACGTGAACGACATTATGATTAACATCAGGGGCGCAGCCTCCTTACAACCCGATTCCTATCGGCTTCCCTTCGGAACAACCAGTCTTCTTACACATGTGTGTATCACATTACAAATATTTTATACCAGTTTAAAACATCATAAATAGGTAATATTAAAAATATTACAAAAATGCCTAAATTGTTTGACTAAACAAAGAACTCCGACCATAGCTGGAGTTAAAAGAAAATTAAAGGAATGAATAAAATGTTTGAGTAAATTAATTTTGATGTTATCTAGGGTATAAGAGAACTGAACAACTTTTTCTTCGGCTTACCTCTAATAAAAATTATAGCCTTGCTACTGATTAACATACTTATATGCATAGACAGATGAAATTTTAATCTTAAAGGTGAACTAATTAGTAACTGAAATTACTGAAGTGTTAGCAAATTCAGTCGGTAAGTATCTACTGTTAGTGCAGGACAAATATAATCGTGTTTTTCTTGATGTTTCACAGTCTAGATTTTTTGTACTTACTGCTATACTTTTTATCAACCGACTTCCAAAAAGGAGGAGGTTATATGTTCGGCTGTGTTTTTTTTTTTTTAGATAGTATCTACTTATAGGGTATCTTCCATAAAACTTCACAATATAAAGAAATACAACAAAAGTAATGTCACAATTCTGCTAACCGTACAATCGGTCACTGACTGCAAAATACAGATCATTTTCACAGGAAAGAGGAATTCCCATTTCGAATGACTCACGCGCAGAAGCCAATGTTCAGGTTTTACCACTTATATGTTTATGTTTATACATAGGTAATATTTGCATAGATAACGCATAATTTATGTATTCATTAGTTTGGTTATATTTCCGATCACAGTAGCCGACTGGAAATCGAAATTTTCATACTGGTAGGTATAACAAGTACGCATTAAGGCTCGTACAGAATAGTGCCTTATCGCGGGCGCGACGCGACACTAGAAACACAATTTCTTTGTCGGTGCCTGTCGCGCCCGCAATATCGCACCAGTCTGTACCAGCCTTTAGCTGAATCAAAATTTCTAATCCTAATTCCCCTTAAAATAAATTCCTGTACTTACATTATAATGTTAAGTCCCTTGGAAACATTTTACATTCTACTGTTATAGAAATGAAATGAAATCGTTTATTCTGTAAATAGGTTATTAGAATCACTTTAATTTAATCTAGATGTAGCCGACATTTCCTATCTGACTACCCCTGAGAAGAAATGGCGAAACAAACTCAGGGGTCAAAGTCATTTTTAAAGTCCAGACATAATCTTGGTCAGATCATATGAAGACCATGTAGATCCGTCTCTGAAATGGTCTTTTGAGGATAGTCCTGTCCAATCAGTGTAAGCATTTGTCAGTAATCGTGCAGCTCAACTCAAGACTTAAGGAGCTCAACGACTCGACGAACAATACCAAAGCCGCATAAAGCGCTCAAAATGCCAGACCATCATTAAAACTAACTGAGAAAAAGAAAAAAAAAGAAGTAAAATAACTAAAGAGAAAATAAAAGAAAAAAAAATTAAAAATTAAAAAATATATTAAATAAAAAAAAAATTAAATGAAATAATGAGTAATCATTACTAAATCAATCAATCAATCATTACTAATCATCGTCACTGATTCGTGCGGCCCTCACAAGGTCATCGGTCCACCTTGTTCAGCCTACCAACGCTACGTCTTCCGGTACCTAGTCGCCACTACAGAACCTTTCGGCTCCATCGGCCATCTGTTCTGCGAGCAAGGTGCCCTGCCCACTGCCACTTAAGGGGACGATAACCGACTTTACATGATTTTATACTGAAGATCATGTCTAAACGAGTAGTGTTAATGATTTGGAGAAAATATATATGTGCATATTTTAGATTATATTTATATTAAATAGTGAAATAAATTTGTAAAGTTGTCTAACGAGGATAAAAGACTGAGAATGGCGCAAAATCTACCAATCGTATTTTTCTGAAACCTTTACCAATTTAAAGATAATTTAATTATTGATCTTTTAGTATACGCGTTTTATTAAAATACCTTTTGTTTTGTGTATAATAAATTAATAATGCGTCAAATTGGGGACAGCGCTCCTTGATGCTCTCAAAACGGTGAAGGAAAACATCGTGAAGAAACCGGCATGTCCTTAAACCAACAATTCGAAGGCATGTGACATCTACCAACCCGCACTGGGCCCGCGTGGTAGATTACAGCCCAGTCCCTCTCGAAGAGAGGAGGCCTGTGTCCCAGCAGTGGGAACATTATAGGCTGATTATGCTCCTTGATGTGCGAGTCCTATTACTGGCTGAGCGTACGACGCGTTGCGTGAGCTCAGTACAGAACACGCAAGCTTACCACTCAAGGTCACTGGCATATATCTGCGTCTTAAGTTGTGTTATAGGTAATACCTAATACCTACCAATAGTGGGTAATTGGGTATCTTGTGTGACAAGATTCTCCACCCTCTTCAATCTAAGACTCTACATCCGTCAAAAACATGCCCAATGCAGGACAAAGTGTTGTGTCACCCTATGTTATAAAATTTCAACATTTATATCTGTAACTTTTATGGTGTACATAATAAAGAGTATTCTATTCTATTTAAAGTCCCCTTTCCATAATGGGAACCAACGAGAATGGACACTGTACTATGAAACTTATTTAAAGCCCTGGTGGGTCTGCCAAGATAATATAAACCGTCTCTCATTGAGAGTCACCAGGGCTTGACCCCTATGCCCATAGTTACACTAAGTATTAAATAGAATACCGAGGACACAAGTACCTACGTACTTATCTTATAGGCAGAACCTTGCCTCCACTCTCAAGGCAAGGTCTTGGTCGTATTGTTTACCCTTTGTTTAATCATAATGTTATTATATTTCCGGTAGTGGCAAAAAATTTACACTAAATAAAATTACATATCGATGGTCAAAGGTTGACAACATGTAACTGCAATGTCTTAAATTTTACAAGAGACGGAAAAATATTATAATTTAGAAAAAAAACAGTAGTTGATAAGTAATCGAACTATTTATTGAAAAATTAAAAAAAATTAAATGCCCCTGTAGGTTTCTCATGAAATAATCATTATACAAACAGGGGTTGTATACAAATGTGGGTTACGAGTTGTCAACGTATTATTATATGTGGGATTAGTAGATTATTAACCAAGGGGATAAAGCAGTGTCTTCTGTCGCGGATGACGATTTAAATCGCGAGTGTAGCGAGGGATTTAAGTTCACCCAAGACTAAGACAGCTTTATCACCGAGGAAAATACTCTACTTTTCGTACCATTTGCGAAAAAATTTACACAATAATAATATGAGATAAGCATTAAAATAAACTTAACGTTTATGTATTTGAAGAAAACAAAAACGCGGCAAATTCCTAGACTAATATTTTTTTGTCGGAAAAGCAAAGGCATCAAGCTCATACGGCCTCGTCGGTTTTCGTAATTTTATTTAATCATAACTGCATAATAAATGCGTATTCCTTTTTCAAAAAGATGTATAATGCTTTATATACAAACTCAATGGTGTAAACACAGATGTAGTTCAATATAAATTTCGGTAAGTATTCCAAATTTAAATCACATTCTTCCCCTAGACGATGAATGAAATTCAGTACGATTTTCTTTCCCTGTTTTTAACAGATTAAAAATGACTATTGTTATGTTCGCTTTTTGTGGCATAGAATGTCACTGTTTTGAGCAAGTGGTACGAAAAAGTAATTTTTCGTACCACTTGCTCAAAAAAATATTAGTCTAGGAATTTGCCGCGTTTTTGTTTTCTTCAAATACATAAAAGTTAAGTTTATTTTAATTTATTTTTATTAATAACTTAATGTTCTAAAATGCTTATCTCATATTATTATTGTGTTAATTTTTTCGCAAATGGTACGAAAAGTAGAGTATTTTCCTCGGTGCTAAAGCTGTCTTAGTCTTGGGTGAACTTAAATCCCTCGCTACACTCAGGACTCGTCTTAAATCCCTCGCTTCGCTCGTGATTTAAGTTTTTAACACCCTCGCTAAGCTCGGGAGTAAACCTCGAGTCCTTCGTTACGCTCGCGATTTAAATGTCATCCGCGACAGAAGACACTGCTTTATCCCCTTGGTTAATAATAATAATCTACTATTATTTGTTGTATTTTTTTTTAAGTTATATAATTACATTATGTTTTAACTTTATGGTTTGTTCATTTTTACGGACGAAACAAGAAAATTGTCTAAACAGTGATCGAAGATATTTGCAAAGTTATGGCTTCATCTACTGTTCTATCTTAACATTCTTAGCTTCCCATAATTTGTGGCATACACACTGCAAATTGCACGTTTCTGCTCTCAATCACCTTGATTTTTTTTCTCTCTCAATTACCTTGATCGATTTATACAAGATGTAACATAAACAACGCACAAGCTCTTGAGGGGTCATTGTACTCATCATTATGAACTTCTTTTACTATGGGACCAAACATGAAATCGTGAAAACAAAATCAGCTGTTCCCTACATTTATGTTCTCATAACTCGTCAAAATGTAGGGAACAAGTGTTTTTTTTCGTGATTTCAGGTAAGGTCGTTATTTATGTTACATCTTGTATACCCATTGTTATTTGCTATTGGCCCAGCTACAAATCTACTCGTAATGAAGCTCCAAATTATGCAAGAACCGCTTTAGATGCACATGCACCTCTTGACATCAGTACATCTATCGAGCGAACTTATGCATGTTTAACGTATAAAATATACAGCCCATACATAGATCAAGTAGGTACAATAGATAAAACGCTTCACAGTCGAGATGTTCTTAATTTGCATGTGAATCGAGAAGCATTCTACTGGTAATAAAAACTTGTTGTGAAATTGATAGTTATCAGAACTGATACACCAACTCCAAATCTTGGAGCCAAGGTCAATCACGTAGCCCAAAGAAAGTATCAATCAATCAATCAACTCAGCCTATCGCAGTCCACTGCTGGACATAGGCCTCTCCCAGGCTGCGCCACAACACCCTGTCCTCCGCCTTCCGCATCCAGTCTGACCCAGCCATCTTCTTAAGGTCGTCGGTCCATCTAGCTGGGGGGCGTCCCACACTACGCTTGCCGATACGCGGTCTCCACTCCAGGACTCGTGTGCTCCATCGGCCAGCGGTCCTTCGACGAACATGGCCAGCCCACTGCCACTTCAGTTTGCTTACTCTGCAAGCTATGTCGGTAACTCCGGTTCTTTTCCGGATAATTTCATTCCTGATTTTATCCTTCAAAGAGACTCCAAGCATAGCCCGCTCCATAGCGCGCTGGGCGACCTTGAATTTGTGGACCAGCCCGACTGTCAGTGTCCACGTTTCGGAACCGTATGTCATGACGGGCAGGACGCACTGGTTAAAGACCTTAGTCTTCAAACATTGCGGGATAGGCGACGAGAAGACTTGACGCAGTTTTCCAAATGCCGCCCAACCCAACTGGATCCTTCTGTCGGCTTCTTTCTCAAAGTTGTGTCTACCGAGCTGAATGACTTGTCCTAGGTAGACATACTCCTTCACAAATTCGAGAAGCGACCCTTCGATGTGGATTGGACTCGGCAAGACGTGCGTATTGTACATGACTTTTGTCTTGTCCAAATTCATGCCGAGGCCAACCCGCCGAGAGGCTCCATTTAGGCTGTGCAGCATCCGGTCTAACTGTTCCAGCGTCTCTGCGATTATGACGATGTCATCAGCAAAGCGAAGGTGTGAGATGTACTCGCCGTTAACGTTGATACCCTGTCCAGTCCATTCCAGCGTCTTGAAGACGTCCTCCAACGCATTGGTGAACAGTTTTGGGGATATCACATCCCCCTGCCTCACCCCTCTGAGCAGTTGGATGGGGCTGGTTTTCTGATCTTGGATCTGGACAGTCATCGTGGCAGCGTCATACAAACATCTCAACACTTCTATGTAGCGCCAGTCAATTCGACATCGTTGCAGAGAGGCCAGAACTGCCCATATTTCGATGGAGTCGAAGGCTTTCTCGTAGTCCACAAATGCCATACACAGCGGCTGGTTGTACTCCTCGGTCTTCTGTACAATTTGCCGAACAGTATGGATGTGGTCTACGGTACTGAAGCCTTTTCGAAAACCGGCTTGTTCTGGCGGCTGGAACTCGTCAAGTCTCCCGGCGAGACGGTTCGTGACGACCCTCGAGAACAGCTTGTATACGTGACTCAGAAGTGAGATGGGTCTATAGTTCTTCAGCAAGGTTTCGTCGCCTTTTTTGAAGAACAGAACCACCGCACCTCTGCTCCACGCTTCGGGCGTTGTTCCCTCTTGGATGACGGAATTAAAGAGACTCGCTAGCTCTTTCAGGACTGGAGCCCCGCCCGCTTTAAGGAGCTCTGTCGTTATTCCGTCATCACCCGGTGCCTTGTTGTTCTTAAGCTGCTCGAGAGCCGCCCTAATCTCGCTCTGGTCGACATCTGGGATGTCCTCCGTGTAGTGGCGCGTTAATTTGGCTCGATGGTCATCTGCACTATGCCCCGCTGGTTTTGCCGTCCGCGTTGAGTATAAGTGCCCATAGAAATCCTCGACTTCCTCATGTATCTCGGGCTTCGAAGTCACGATTCTGCCATCCGCAGTTCTAAGTTTCGTCAGATGAGACCTCCCTAGTTGCTGAGCGAACACTTTCGACCCTCGGTTCTGCTCAATCGCGACCTTGATGTCGCGCGTGTTGGAGCACCGAAGGTCGCATCGCGTCAGTTTCCTAATCTTTAGGTTTAGGGTCCTCTTATCTGACGAAGACGGCTGTGTGGATGGCAGCTCTCGTCTTTCCCTCATAAGCCCAAGAGTCTCCGAGGAAAGTTTGGACCCCTTATTTTTTCGCTGCGATGGGAAATGTCTGCGGGACACGTCGCGTAATGCTTTGACCACCTCGTCAGCTTTCTCTTCAACAAAGTCTATGGTTTCCAGTAGGGCGAATCGATTTTGAAGTTCCAGTTCCAGAACTTTTCGGATCCTAGAGCGGCTTGGAGCTGCGTTGGTCGGAGAGTAGGCCTCATCATACGGATTCTTTCAGCTCGAAAATTAATATTTACAGTGCCTCGGACAAGCCTGTGATCGCTTCCGGTATTGAACCTACTAATCACGGAGACATCTCTAAATATGTGCTTCTTATCCGTCATGATGAAGTCTATCTCGTTCCTTGTCACGTTATCGGGGCTTTGCCAGGTCCACTTCCTTTGGGGTTTCTTTTCGAAGAAGGAATTCATTAAGAATAGCCCCTGTGACTCTAAAAAGTTGACCAGCATTTGCCCCCTGTGATTCCTGCGCCCCAAACCGAACGATCCGACTTTCGATTCACCGCGTTCTTGTACTCCCACTTTGGCATTGAAGTCCCCCATAACAACGTTGTAGTGGGCCTTTGTTGTACTGTGTATTGCCTTGGCAATATCCTCGTACAAGGCCTCGGCTGTCTCGTCAGAGCATGTCGAAGTCGGCGCATATACCTGTATCACTTTCAAGTAGTACCTGTCAGTGAGTTTTAGTACAAGGTACGCTACCCGTGTCGACACACTACTGATTTCCACAACGCTGCTAGTGAGTTCCTTGTTGATTAGAAAGCCGACCCCACCTTGGGAGAGCTGATCACCTTCGCGGAAGTAAAATAGGTGGCCTGACTCCAGGGTTATCGTGTCCTCCCCCTGTCTTCGGACTTCAGATAACCCCAGTATATGCCAGTTAATGCGCCCTAACTCTACCTCAAGTTCGGCAAGGTGATGGTCCAGCCTCATCGAACGTCCATTATACGTAGCCAGATGTAGTCGTCGTTGGTAGCCTGCCGTAACCCGGTGATTCTTCGCACCCCCCGTCCCGCCGTTATCGTGACCGCTACCTTGACCAGGAATAGCGGGACCACCGGGAACTGGGGGCCGTTGTTTTAGCACTTTCATTGAGAGGTTTAATGCCCGTAGTCACCACGCTGGGCATGCGGGTTGGTGACCGCAGTGCCAATCCTTTCGCAGCGATAACGCTGCTGCCCGTCATCGCTCTGGAGAATTTAGGTTGGCTTTTTGGATGGTTATACCGCCATCGGTCGGTCGTCAGCGCCTCGTTCGTCAGTGGCAGGGTGTACCGCGCGCAGGTGAGGTTGACATTTGGGGAGTCCGGTTGTTGTGTGCTCCCCCTTACACCCTAAAGAAAGTATGCTTCTGACCTTTTACCATTCAAGAAGAGATTGGTGCTAATGAATGTAACCAACATTGGAACCAATTTCCTATAGAATCGAAGCATTTGGTTTCGCTGTTGGATGCCAATGTTTTGAGGGGAATCTCGCTGACTCATTGGTTAGGCAATAAGATGACAATGATTCAAAGGAATTAGTGTCAGCGATAAAATGCGAACAGTCGTAACGGAAAAACGATCTTGATGATTGGATTCTTATCGGAGATTCTTTTGTAGGCAGTTTCTGGAGATTATCTTATTGAATCATGAGTAACGGGAAAAAGAAAATCGTTTACGCTCAGTTAGGTTCGGTGCCATCATTAAAACTCTATATTTTTTTTAAACCGCGAAAAACAGGCCCTTCTGCAAGCCAAATGATTAAATAAGGTGTATTTCCATAATTATAAATTCTAAAACTGGTCTTCCCAGGGTGCGTGATATTGCGGACGGACGTGGAGCATCCCGTACCAACGCAACATGGGAAGAGTATCGTCCGTGGTTATAGGGCAGACACGTCCGTCGCGGTGCGTCCGATCGGCGGCAAGTCGGTAACTTCAAAGGTACGGTACGAGCTTTCTTTACGAGTTCTTTTTCAATTTGCGTTTTGGAATGAAAATGGCTTCGAATCCCAAGACGACAGGTGCGTGATATTGCGGACGGACCCGGACCAGGCCGCACGGTCGCCGGTCGACGATCACGGCCAGCACCGCACACCAAGGCTCTTCCAGTTCCAACGGTGCATGTCGGTCCATGATCGTCGGCCGTGCGGGCTGGTCCGAGTCCGTCCACAATTCATGCACCGTGGGAAGCCGCCTGAAGGCGGAGATTTCTTGAAAATTGTCAAAAAGGTGGTTTTAAAGCAGTGTATCTCATAAACCGTAAATATTTTTACCAAAACAAAAACAGTATAATATTTTCAAGTCTTTTGTGCATACGGTGATGGAACTCAAAACTCAAAAAAAATCTTCAAAGACAACTCTTAATTATTTTTAAAAGCAGTTTATCCCTTCGTTAACAGTTATAATTATAATGATGATGATTATTATATGATGGATATTTTTTTATAAATTAGTTAATATCTAATTTTATACGATTTTATTTTCATTTTACGCCATACGTTCTGTCATCGCACATCTCTTTCTTTTGTATGCAATCTGACAGTGATAGCGGTTTACCTGTTGTCAGCGTCTTACTGTGAATCCGCATTACGTTTTTTTGGCTATTTACAGGTCATTGTCAGATTGTATCTTTATCAAAATACGATTCGCGACTATAACAGGATAACAGATATGTATTTACAGAATTATAATCATTAGAATCATACATCTTCTAAGTTAGATTTGTTCCATTGAATGACTTTTTCAACAAATCATGACTTTGAGGAACAAATTTAATTTAGAGAGATGTAATAATGATTAAGTAAGATTAAGTTAGTACAGTGTGTTCGTAATCTGCAGCTTATTTATGTGATGGCTAAAATGAGCGCTTTTAGGGGTCGGCTACCGTAAATTTTAATTATGCCGTTCAGTAAGCGCTAATTTTAAGGCAAAGCTATTGATCACAAACTAAAGTTCTTTAGTAACAGGCTTAAAAAAAAGGAGGAGGTTATCAATTCGCATGTTTATATTTTTTAATCTCAGATAGTAATTTGACAGGTGCAAATATCAAACTCCAAATTAAAAAAAAAAACAAACAATAAAGATTTGAAACGTCAAATTACTAATCTGGAATTTAAAAATTACTTTATACTAGTTAGTAACGCGTTAGTAAGTCGCGTCGACTACGGGCCAACATTGAAGTAAGTACTCGTATACTTGCTGTGACATTCTGGCTACTGAGTTTTTACATTTGAGCGTCGTGGACGATGGGCCTTAGCTTAGTCCACCTATTCAAAATGTTTAGTTTAAGTATTATTCACTTTAAGCTTTTGAAGGCATAATAATATTCAAAGGAGTGACAACTAATGCCTATTTCGAGTTATTGGAACGAAGTCCCAAGTGCCTCACAGTGTGTAGTTTTAAACAAAACAGTAGGTACAGTCGCCAGCACATCAGGTTATACCAAACTGTCTTTCTCCAAATGATTTTAAACCTTAAAATGTTGATGGTTAAGTTCAAAATCAAATGAGAAAATTTACAGTTTGTGGTACCTATACAAATTGACACTAGGGCATGTAATATCGGAAGGTTATCAATTCCGATACTGATTTCCGATATTAGATCTCAATATCGGAATTCCGATATTAATATCGGAATTTCGCTATTTCTTTAGAAATTGCACTTTTTATTTATAAATTGCACAGATTCGGTATGAGGTTGGATTGAATGTAATAAAAAACATTTTTAAATCGTATTCTTTAATTTGGTTCAAACATTTGTTTTGTTTTTAAGTATGCCAACTGTATTTATTAAATCACATATTTCTCTTAATTTTCCTATACTTATTACTAATTAAACTACCTGACTTAGAATCAACAATACTTCTTCTAATTTAAAAAGTCCAAGCAAAACCAACAATTATGGGATGAAAATGATCCCTTAAGTACATTTGATGAGCGTTTGTTGAGAAATTCTGAGTAGTATGTGTCTTTCTTTTTTGATTAATCCCTGCAAAGAAAATAATTGTTTTTTGTAATGTAAATATGTAAATTGTACGTAAACTTTGACTAGTAATTTTGATAGCTACCCAACCTAGGTACCTAGGCCTAGAATAAACAAGCAAACCTTACCTATAACAGGTACCTAATATTAAATATTACCAGCTGTACGTAGGTTTTATGAATCTCTCTCTACATAAGTTAATATTAGTTTTCTGCTTTATTTTATAAATGATTAACTTCTGTTTACGATTTTATTTCGCGAAATTAAAATGGAGAAACCATCTTTTTACGATCTAATACAAACTAGCATTTTAAAAGCCTGAACGAAAGAATAATTTTCGGCGTTTTTTGTTTTATTTTGAGGTAGCTTAATTATAAAATCATTTAAACACAGATATTATAGTTTATACTGAATTGGAAAACAACAATTAGATAATAGTTCGTACTTACATATTTTAAAGCGACGTTGCATTTAGCCACATAAAACACAAACATGTCTTAACTTACACAGTTCATGAGCGCAAGTCAGCGCAACTGATTGGCAGGATATTTTGTTCGTTTGTGCGAATAAGTAAGAAGTACCGCACAAGTAAAGAGAGAGCGAGACAGATAACACAATTATTGTTCTTGTATCGCATGGTTAGCAAGCTGACAACAGGAATACAGTGGCGCACTGTCGCGCTTGGCGCTACACAAGGATCTAAAATATAGGTTTAGTTTAAAACTCAAAATATATTTAAAAAAATCCGATTCCGATATTGGATCACTCAGTATCGGAATTGTAATATCGGAACTTGCGTTCCGAGATTCCGATATTACGATATTCCGAGATTCCGAGATTCATGCCCTAATTGACACATCACCGTAAATTCCGTCATCAATTAATTAACAAGGGCTAGGCGTATAACAAGGTCAGTTTATTAGAACACGTTTGTATTCATAAGTGTAGGTATTTCAAATCCAAAATATATACGGAACGGGAAGTGTCGAGAAAGCACGATGCGGGCTTGTCAGATACTGTCAGGTGTCAGTTTTGAAGTTCCGCTCACCTATTTATGACCGTTCTTTGCACTGCTGGTCAAGGAAATATGGGTCACGTTTGCGTCAAGGCTCCCGCAGGCAGACGCGACGCGACTCTAGTAGAACAATTTATATGAAAACTTTATCGAAATGGTTCTATCAAAATCGCATCGCACTGTCGCGTCGCGCCTGTCTGCAGGAGTCTTTATGGTTTCGTCTCGGTTGGCTAGTTAAAAAAAAATACTGTAAACATTTCGAAAACTGGTGACAATCTTCGTTAGAATGACGATTTTCGCTTTTAATTTTCATCAGCTTTGTTTTTAACCACCCGTAACGACAGCAAATTATACGCTATTCTAAGTGTTCTTTTTTAATTATTGAATTATTGTTAAATAGGTTTTAATGTAATTATCGAAACACATTGGCGATTATTATGGTTAAAAGAAATATAAAAAAAACCAACAGTTAACAAAGGAATAGTAGATTGTTATACAAGGGGCGAAAGGAATCAATTCCCATACGAGGCATTAAGACGATAGTCCGAGTAGGAATTGCTGACTTTCACCCGTGTTAAACACTTTACTTTTCATTACAATATAAGGAAAGTAAAAACTAGTAGTTTTTCTAAAATAAATATTTATTTGTTTGCTCGCCACTTCATAAAATCATTGTAGGTAGGTACTTATGTATTTAAATATCTTTTGAAATTTCTGGCAAAAGATTTTCGATTACTGTATTTGCCTCGTCTTTAACCGAATCTGGGGTCAATTGAACTTATTTTTATTCATTAATCAAATAATAGTCTATAAAACCGAGATTTTGAATTTCAGTGCAGCTTACAGAGTTAGTATCCCGCCAAATTATAAGTATAGTCTTTTTTAAATTTTAAACGTGGAACACATCGCTAGGTTATTCTAAAAATTCACACTAGCTGTTTATACACAACAAAACGTAGCCGACAAGTTACCAGCAATGTCCTTGGAATCTTTCTTGACCTTGATAAAATTAAGCCACAAATCTGGGAAGAGAGATGCTTCGACCTGTAACTACGTTGTTGAAGTTTCAGCCGATTTACGTAAAGCCCTAATCCCTCAATCAAGGCTTTTTATAAATTGGACTTCCTGTCCTGTCAGGGACTTTACATTGGTAACAAGGTGTTATAAATGCCAACAATATGGCCATGCAGCAAAAACTTGCCGTGAGATCGTTACTACGTGTGGTCACTGTGGTGACGCAGGCCATTCGATGTCCGAATGCGCGAAAAAAGCCGACATACCGAAATGTGCAACTTGCTCACGCTTTAATAAGCCTAGTGATCACAAAACGGGAGACGCTGATTGCCCCGCTAGGAAAATAGCAGAATACCGATATTAACTCCATCGATTATGAGGGCACCTAGTGCGTCATGCACAAGACCAGACTTCTATATCGCTTGTTGCTGACTCAACAATATACCTCACCACTTGGCTGCTACTGACCATCGATTTGTCGCTGTCTAAGCACATTAGCCGACTACTTCAAAAATGTAATGTAGCCTTGAAGGTGATTTAAGGCTTCTACATACCAGCGCGACTTGTCGCGCGACGCGACACGGCACAAAGGCCCCGCGTGTCGCGGGACAAGCGGTGCCTTTGTGTCGCGACACAAAGGCCCCGCTCGTCGTGCGACAAGTCGCCCCGGTATGTAGAAGCCTTTATGCAATATTTGTTTCAACCTAGTTAATAAAACTGCAGTCGCAATCATAATCGTGTAACTAAGTGCTATCAACAATTTTCCGTAAATAATATAGAAATTATCTACAAGTTTAAGACCTTAATTATTAGTGTTTCTTTAAGACCTCAATTATTAGTGTTTAAGTAAATTATAAATAATAAATTAACTAACATGTCACTGTTCTTAAGATTTATGTTAAATATTGTTAAGAAATCAGTTGATCTAATAGTAATTGTAAGAACTCATGCCGCCTGTGATACAGGTTTATCCTACAGGCATCATACTTTGTAATACCTACATTATTTCTTAGATTTTTATTGTATTTTACCAATTTTTAATAAATTTTATTATTATTATTACACTCACAAGACTGCAGCATTTTTTTAAAATCAGTATTTTTTTTTAATATTAAAAAAAAATTGTAGCCGACTACCTAACCAAATTTAGTTCTATTTTAAAATTCATTCCCGCCCTAGAGAGGGAAGCAATTACTATGAGTCTTTCCCGCCCAAGGGTGGGGAGCAGCGTCTCCCAACCCGCTACTCTGATCAAACAAACACTACTTTCCGAGTATGAGAAATGAAAAAGTTATTGTTCTTTTTTTACGGTGGAATTTAGACGATACTTCAACGAAATACAGCCAGTCAGAAAAACAGCGTTTTAATATAAATATTTGCGCAAGAAAACCGGAAATAAATTATTATTACTTTCTTATCAATGATGTATATTACCCATATATTACCTTTAGATGCGTTACCTGCGCTCAATAATGGCAAAGTAAATACCAGGCAAATGCCTGACATTTACAATAATAATTATTATTATTACGTACGCGCCAATGAACATGCAGCAGCTAGTGACGTAACTAAATATGTTTATTCATCTCTTTCTAACAACAGATATCGATAAAGGTCTTTCCTTTTCTTCACGCGCTGTATAATTGTATGCAAGTATGTAGCTACAATCATGGCTTACGCTGTTTTTGAGTGCACTAATGTTCGTGTATGACGCGTCTATTTATAATACGTCATTGCATCTAGGCATTAAAAATAAATAATAATTATTCAGTGCATACCCAATTACCAGCGACAACTAGTGGCATACAATATAAGTATTTTAGTGCCAGCATACAACGTTAGATGTCACTGTTGATATTAATACCACACATCAACAATAGATAGCGCTGGTATTAAAAGCATAATTCACTTACCAAGGATAGCTCTGAGATGTCCCTCCAGTGTTTGTAATATCGTCATCTTGATTTCTTTGACATGCTTGCCCAGGAACTGCTCGCAAGCAGTTGTGAGAAGTTCGTCTTCATTCATAATCTTGCATTGGGCCACACCGGTAACGGTGAGTGGGACACCCTGTGCTGTTTCCACAAATTCGCACATTGGATTGAGGGTCATCACCTGGAAGAGTGTTGGCATAATATTTTTATTTGTACTTATGATATCTTGCCAGATATTGCTAGTTAAAAGGAAAACTATCACAGCTAAGAAGGTATTACAAGTTAACGAGTAATAGTCGACCAACTTACGTTTGCAGTTGGAATTTATGGGAGAACATGTTATTGAACTACAATGCTAAGTTTGTTTTTGGGATAACTCGATCCAACTAAGGAACTATTCATTGCGCGTGGTCCAACACGCACTTGGGCGGTTTTTTTTCATATTATTTAAATAAGTATATCTTAGGAATGCACTTCCTTTCCTTTAAACATGCTCTTTTTATCATCCACTGAAAGACGCTTAGGAAACGCACTCTCTTTGTCAGGAATTAAAACAAATAAATTATTCAGCATCTGATTTTGCGTCTGGCAGTGATTAGAATTATTATTTTTTCTTATACTCTCACACACTGTGTCTTCATCACTCCAAGAGATTCGTCTAAAAATAAGCATCACCTTTATACGTATATTTCTGTTTCTTTCTTCTTGTCCGTTTAATAGTGTAAGTACATGAACTGTTAAATAAATAAATAAGTCAAATAATGCAGTGATTTCATAAGTTACCTCTAGTGAGATCTTCTGGACATCGGTGATCAACCACCAAGCCCACGCCCACCCCCCGACGATGGTGCGCTTCGTCTGAGAACCGCAGCACCCGCCTGTGAACAATAGAGAAAGAAAATCAATTACCAGCATGATTCGACACTGCTCAATAGCTTTATTAGCCTATTATGTTCCCACTGCTGGGACACAGGCCTCTGCGAATGGGACTGGCCCATAATCGAGCGCAGTGTGGGTTGGTGGACGTCACATGTCTTCGATTTTTTGGTTTTAGTACAATGGGTTCGAACCTACGAATTACGATAAACAGTTTGTAACAAAAACCCTGTTGTTCCTTTTAGGGACGTATACATTGACCTATAAGCACAATATTGGTGGAATTATAATTTAAAAAAATTAAGCATCGACTAGCCTAGTCGAGAAGTCAAAATCAAAGAATTAAAACGGTTAGAAATCAGTTAAACATTACAAATATTAATAATTAAATATTTATTTTAATTATTTTTGTTGAACAGTTTTTATGACTTGCTTGCTTTATTACGTATGTATACCGATTCTTAAAACGTAGGTAGAAGGAACAACAGGGTTTTTGTTACATATTGTATAATTATACTTATACGATAACTCGTAAGTCGCGGCTGTTTCCAGTGGTCACCACTCTCCACACCGAAAAAGGCTGAGATTGATCAACTAAAGTAAATATTGTTAGTACCTACAAACAAACCCTTTTTACATATCATTAGGATCCTAAGCGAATACTGAACTCCACCCAATCAAAACCGAATGTACTACGAGTTCGCAACTCGGGAAGATTGGTCATTGTAGAATCACAGGTCCAAACCAAAGACAAAGTCCGTATCAAGAATCTGTGATAACGTGCAATTAGAGTAAAAAACCGGCCAAGTGCGAGTCGGACTCGCGCACGAAGGGTTCCGTACAATTATTATCTAAGGTAAATTGCGGTTTACGATTTATGACGTATTAAAAAAAACTACTTACTAGATCTCATATATTATTTTTAGTTTTATAATTCTCTTATTTTAGAAGTTACAGGGGGGGGGGGGCAACATTTTACCACTTTGGAAGTGTCTCTCGCGCAAACTGTTCAGTTTAGAAAAAAATTATATTAGAAACCTCAATATCATTTTTGAAGACCTATCCATAAATACCCCACACGTATGGGTTTGATAAAAAAAAAATGGAGTTTCAGTTCTAAGTATGGAGTATCCCCAAATTTTATTGGTTTTTTTTTCTATTTTTGTGTGAAAATCTTAATGCTGTTCACAGAATACATCTACTTACCAAGTTTCAACAGTATAGTTCTTATAGTTTCGGAAAAAAGTGGCTGTGACATACGGACGGACAGACAGACAGACATGATGAATCTATAAGGGTTCCATTTTTTGCCATTTGGCTACGGAACCCTAAAAATCACCAAAGCGATACGACATTGTGACATTTTATCAGTAACATACTTGACACTATACCTTGTAAAATCTAATCGAATTCGTTTCTGAATGCACCACACGGTTTTAGTTCCAAAGCTAATAAAAAGGAAAGTATTCCCGTTCCTCGTTATATAACACCCGTGGTAGATGTAGTGGGTACCCACAGTATTATTAAAAGGGCGGTAACCTCAGGGAGAGTGACCGGCTTGCTCAGTGCTCACGTGTTGGAAACGGGTTTGTCTTCCCGTTCTCAAAGATACATTACGTGTTAGTCCATAAACGCTTTCTATTTTTAAATTAGGTGTACATAAACTTTCATGTACGCTGCTTATACTCGAACTGTTAAGCTCTTTTCAGACTACGCTATGATATAATAGCATATAGTTCATAGCATAACAATATCGCGCTCCATGCAAGGAGAACGTGGCCTGAAACATCATAACCCAGCCAATGGTCCCAAACTGACAAGAGCTCACAGAATGGCGCGCCTAAAATTTGCACACGAACATTTGCATTGGGCTCAACGTCAATGGAGCCAGGGGGCCTACTCAGAAGCGTTAATGCGAAGTATCAGCCGAATGTTCGGCCGTTTTATAACTTCCATAGTTTCCTTTTTTGACTTTGGATCCTTACCCGACTTAAAGTCTCTTTTTTGACTTTGGCTTATCTCTTTGACTGTATTTTTTTTTTATTTTTCGCCGTAGTCAGCCATAGTTAGCCGTCGTCAAGCAACGGCCGAACATTCGGCCGATACTTCGGATTTATGGTTCGGAGTAGACCCCCAGGTTCTTTTTACGGATGAAACCAAGATTATACTGTATGGAAATGATAGACGTAGGAAAGTCTACTGCAGACAGGGAGTCATCATCATCATCATCATTTCAGCCGAAAGACGCCCACTGCTGGACATAGGCCTCCCCCAACCACTTCGGCCGGTTCTGTGCTTCCCGCATCCAGCGGATACCTGCGGACTTCACATCATCGGTCCACCTTGTAGGAGGCCTTCCAACGCTACGTCTTCCGGTACGCGGTCGCCATTCCAGAATCTTTCGGCCCCATCGGCCACATTGAGACAGGGAGTAGGTCTCCCTACTCCCTGTCTCATAACTATTCATAAAATTATCTTGGAGGTAGTCTACTTCTCGTCACAGACAGAGCAGCAGGATTAGTTGTCAAGAGTTCCTGGCACAAATTGTAATGGGTTGTACTTACGTTATGCTGAAATGTCTCTGACTGAATAGTCGTTGATCTGAATTTATTGTGTAAAATATATATTCATCTTTTTAACATTAGATATACACTCCCGGAATCCTAAATCGAGAATTCTAATTCGGAACAATGATGACACCAAAATAATGGCCAGTACGTCGACTTCGCAACTGCATACGAACATTCTTTGCCTTATGATTATTTCGATGTTTTCGATCTTTATATATTACATGAAAATGCACGGTGCACACACACGTATTACACATAAAAAACCGGACAAAATTGAAAATAGTGATGTTAATCCAACCGCACCCAAAATACATGTTTCTTTACCTACGATAACCGGTTGATCAAAAGGCAGACCCCCAACCCTCAACTCCCGCGCAAGTGCCACACAACGTCAGTCGGAACCCAGTCATCGCACTGTACGCGTGTCTTTGTTCTCGGCGCTCTCGTTTGTGTTTATCAGTTTTCTGTGCTAAAATGGCTCCGTGTAGCAAACGACAGGAGACGAACTATTCGGACATGGATATAGAAGGTTAGTACTATAGATTGAAGTTTATTTTACTACGTTTCTTCCAAATTTATTACTTGTATAGCCATCAATAAACAGCGGCACTTTTTTGACTTTTTTTTAAAGAAATTTGAAATATATTAGTGTTTTTGTTTATGTGTCGCGCCTTGTCGCCTCGAAATTTTTATGTGGGCATAAAATGTAGACTCTAAGGAAGTAGAAACATGAATAAAATGATCCCCCAACGTACCCCATAATTTTTTATAGTGGTTCAAACAATATGGGGAAGATTATAATTATACTGACAAAGCTTATTTTTTTGTTTTCTTTTGTCATAGATCCTCCGGAAAGAGTCAAAAAAATCACCAGAATGGAGCTCTATACTATTATCAAAGAGTTCAAAGGAAAGAAGATTGAAGAAAAATTTTCGTTGTTGGAAGAAAGACTTGCGCAACTAACTTCATGTCCACCCGAAGAAACAAGTGTTCTTACCCGTTCTTTGAAATATTTCAAGACCAGTTTCAAAGAAAGATGGTCAGCAGCCCGTAATACTGATAAGAGATTCGTAGAAAACAATATGGAATGGCTTAATGTATCACTGGAACTACCTTCTTGGACCCACAAAGCAGGCCGACGAACAAAAGAATTCGGAGAATTGTGTGCTCGAAGCAAGCGTCGAAGAACAAAAGATTTACGGGACCGGGTACCTGTTGAGGAATTGACGTACGCTGCAAGCGTGAGTCAAGGTACTTCGGGAAATGTTGATGCGTCTAAGATTATGAAAGAAATAACGTCAACGCCTACCAGAGCTAAAAAGTTCCGAAAAGCAATACGGTCAGCTAAAAAAGTACCAATCGCGAGAAAATACACACCACAAGAAGCATTAGCGTTATTTGTAGAAGGTAATTTTACAAGAGGGCAGTGGGAATTAATACAAGGTGGCCGAAAAGAAATTTATCCTTGCTATTCGCTTTTACAAAAAGCGAAAAAGGACTGTTATCCCGCCGAAGATAGCATAAAAGTTACTGAAACTAGCTTTGAAGTGGAACTTCAAGCTTTGCTGGACCATACAGCTTTGCGACTACTTCAGTATTTAAAAGAAGTGATTGAAACATTATCAGAGTTTGAGAAACAACATCTTACCTTAATATCAAAATGGGGCTGTGATGGATCTAGCCAGACACAGTTTAAGCAGACATTTGCCAACACTGGCGACGATGATGCCAACATATTTTTAAGTTCTCTTGTACCTGTGAGAATGGTTGTTTCTATTAGTGGAGAGACAAGAAAACTTGTATGGCAAAATCCAGTGCCTTCTTCAGCGAGATTCTGTCGTCCTATCCGGGCTCGGTTCATTCACGAAACAAAGGATATCACAAAGGAAGAAATCACCTATATTGAAGAACAAGCAAGGAATCTCAAAGAAACAACTGGTATGGAAGATTCCGTTAAAATAAATCACACCATTTTGCTCACAATGGTCGATGGAAAGGTGTGCAATGCCGCGACTGATACGGCTTCAACAATGAGATGCTACATATGTGGACAGACATCTAAGGACTTCAACAAACTTGAAAGAAGTAATGTTTGTGAAGAGTCTCTGAAATTCGGACTCTCCATTCTGCACGCGAGAATTCGTTTCTTCGAACTATTGTTGCACCTGGCGTACAAAGCGCCCTTACAGAAGTGGCAAGCCCGAACGGCAGAAGACAAAAATGTTTTGAAAGAAACAAAACAGAAAATACAAAAAAGCTTCAAAGAAGAGATGGGCCTTCTTGTTGACATACCCAAAGTCGGTTACGGCAATAGTAACGACGGAAATACGTCGAGAAGATTTTTTGACAATCCTGAATGCTCATCTCGGATTACTGGAATAAATATAGATTTGATAAAAAGGTTCCAAATCATTCTTGAAGTGATATCAAGCGGATATGATATTGATCCGGCGAAATTCGATGACTTTGCTCACACAACTGCCAAACTGTACGTGGAATTGTATGGTTGGCATCCTATGTCACCTACAGTTCACAAGATTCTGATGCATGGCGCTCAAGTAATATCAAGTCACATTGTACCTATCGGACAGCTATCAGAGGAAGCTGCTGAAGCCCGGAACAAACATTTCCGTAAATATCGCGTAGACTTTGCAAGAAAATTTTCAAGAGTGGACTGCAATAGAGATATTTTAAATAGGCTGTTGCTGACATCTGATCCCTTCATCAGCTGCAACCGAATAAAACGGAAGAAGAAAAGCAAGTCTTTTTCCCAGGAAGCTATTAGTATGCTGCTCACGAAAACACTGAATTGTGACAGTTCCGACGACGAAGATGTTGAGGACCAAATCACATGTGAACTCGGAGACAGTGATTCTGATTGATTCGGTCTCCTCATGATTATCCTCTTGAAAACCAATCCTGTTTTAAGAGTAAATACTCTCTTATATTTCTAATTTTTTTTTAATTGTTTTCTTTTTAAATAAATGCCTAATTATGATGAATTATTGACTTTTATTTCATAAAATAGTAAAATAAAATATAAAATAATTTTGTCCGGTTTTTTATGTGAATTACTCCTATGTGCGGTGGCTCGATTTAGGACTCCGGGAGTGTATATCTAATGTTAAAAAGATGACTAATGTAAAGCTAGTCAAAATTAAGTAGGTATGTACATAGGTAATTAGGTACGCAACTTGAAGCACGTGGAAGCTATGGACAAGTTTCAGTGCAGCCTTCAACGAGTGCGAAAGCCGATTCAATTTACAACTTTACGATCCTCTGAACTGATAAATATGTAAATTGTAAAGTCAGTTCGAGAGCCGTTAGTAGATGTCGAGACCAAATTCACTTTCATCGGTAATGGTGGGTAACTGACCGTCACTTGACACCGCGACTCCCGAACATCAGTGTTGAATAATGACGCTAGTGGCATTAGTCATATCTGTCACATGGTAAAGTGACATAACAGCATTGTACAGACATTTAAAACTAAAACCTTAATGAATGAAACCTTTTTGCAGAAGATAATTATATAGGAATCGCTTTTCCTCTCGTGGCTTCAGCGAGTGAGGAGCATAATATTATGTTTAATGACTCCGTTTACATCAGCATGTGAAATGAGCAGAACATAAAACTGGTAAACACACACACATACCATAAAATGGTATGAACAGCTTTGAAATTCAAATGGTTTCTTATGCGTCATTTCAAGAGAAAGTCTCAAAAATGACAGACAACGAAATGTCTCTAAATCATTGGCTATTTCATTGAAGTATACGGTAATTAAACTTGAAATTGAACATGAATAACAATACAGTTACTGAAACTAGTCCAACGCTCCGTAAATTGAATGCAAGTGAATTCCTATGGGATATGAATACCGATGGGTCGCCGGTTGCCGGTCGCCTCATACGTGGTCGAAATCACTCGTCCTGAGTTCCTGACATGGCGACTATTGTCAACGACCAATACATCACGCGCGCACTACCGAAGAAAGTAGGGCGACCTAAAACTTAAGTCCACTATAATACACTGTTATTGTTTTGTTTTGCTTCGAGACCAAGTCTTTTAATTCAACTACAAATAATTATTTTATTAGACTGATTTTCAACAATGTGAGTTCAATTTACTACTCAAATGTTATTTAGATATACAGTTTTGAAATTCACAACAATTTTCTTATTCAGACAAAGAACCCTCGAACAGATGATGTAAAATTATTAGGTCAACAAAGTTTTAAGATCCTCAAAAAGTATCTTTCTTAGATATTTTTAATTGCTTTCCTTATAAAGTCGCCGATACACGTTTCGCAATCAACCGATTATCCTTTAAAATTAAAATTCGAGAGCATATTCGTAAGAAGCTGGCAGCACAACGTTAATGTTTTCTCATTGTTACTCTAATTGGTTTTAGTATACTTGTGTATTTATGCATAGATTAAGAGTCCAGAGGGCTTAGTGTGAGTTTCATTTTACCATCTCGATCAAACGCATCGACCGCGTTTGGCGCTCCGATTGGAAGCCGGCCGGCCTTCACCGGTGAAGGGCCAATCGGAACGTCGAACGCGCTCGATGCTTTTGATCGAGATGGTAAAATGAAACTCGCACTAGGCCCTCTGTTAGTTTCAAAATCAAAATATAATTTGGTAAGTATATATATTATATTAAAGTCCGTGTGGTGCTGGACGTAAAGCACTATATACGAGTATATACACTATAATATATATAGCACCATCCTATATCTTCCCGTGGGTGTCGTAAAAGGCGACTAAGGGACTTACTAGAGAATGGGCAGCAGCGTTCTCTATGCATTTTAACACCATACTGCGATCGCCAACCCGCCTGCCAAGCGTGGCGATTATGGCAACACCCCTTTCTTGGAGGAGGCCTATGTCCAGCAGTGGACATCTTTCGGCTGAAATTAATGGAGGTTGTATACCAACATGACCGTGATTTAAGATTCGAGTAGAACTGTTTAGAATATGTCACTAACAACTGTTCCGTCAAGGAGGAAAATTCGTTGTTCAATATAATAATTTGTGGTGTTAATAAATGTGTTCGATCTAAATAGCCTCTTGATTTCAAGCAATGTGTGATGTAATGTTGTTAGCTAATATTGTTTTTGATGTGCTTTTATTTTGAGTTGTTTTGATTTGTAATAGATCATTTTATTTTGTTTGTGTTTAGTAATTTTTGTTATAGAGCTGTGTTATGAACAGACTTAAGTAATAAAGATAGATTGTACATCAGTGAACGATAGCTCAAGCTGAATATACTGTGTACTTAGGGTGTGTGCACACTGAGTAGTTTAAGGGTGCGTACACATGTAGGTAATATGTTAGGTAGGTACTTAATGTAATCTTGCGCATGCATCTGCTATAGATTAAGGGTGCGTAATGGAGGTTGTATACCTACATGGCAGTGATTTAAGATTCGAGTAGAACTGTTTAGAATATGTCACTAAGAACTGTTCCGTCAAGCAGGAAAAGTCGTTGTTCAATATAATAATTGTGGTGTTAATAAATGTGTTCGATCCAAATAGCCTCTTGATTTCAATAGAAATGATGATGATGATATTATAGTTTGTAATAGGTATTTATTTATGTATATATGTTTATATTAAAATAAATATGTATTCCTCAATTTTCGTAATTGTACAGACCTGCCACAGTTTGTCTCTGCATCACCAACGGTTGACTGGTAAAAAATGCCAATGGCATTAAGTTCGCCTCTGTAATTTGTGTGTTTGACTTATTTAATAAATAAGTTACTGTTCGAGGTCAGTTGAGGTCAGCCATAAGCCTCTAGACTCTAGACTAGCCTTACAAATGGCCATCATCACCAAAAAGATCTCTACGAAAGTGTTGTACTGTTACTTACACAAATGATTCATAGAAATATTATGAAAGTTAAGAGCGTTTACACCTTACAGCATTTCATACAAACTTTCAAGCCCTTGTTTTTCGAAATGACTGAACCGATTTTAATTAAACTTCATACGCATACGTAGGATACAAAGGTCTAAAAAGTTAGTAGAGAACATTTTCGAAAAATAGTGTTACAGCCAAATTGGACCGATTTTAAACTTTCCATAGAAACAGAGATTTTCTGTTACCTATCTGTTTTTAAATAAGACATTTCAAAAATGTTCTTTACTAACTTTTGAGACCTTTGAATCCTGCTTATGCGTATGAAGTTTCATTCAAATCGGTTCAGTCATTTAGAAAAACAAGGGCTTGAAAGTTTGTGTGAAATGCCGTAAAGGCTTCTACATACCAGCGCGACTTGTCGCGCGACGCGACACGGCACAAAGGCCCCGCGTGTCGCGGGACGAGCGGTGCCTTAGTGTCGCGTCGCGTCGTGCGACATATCGCCCCGGTATGTAGAAGCCTTAAGGTGCTCGCCGACGCGACGCTCTTATAGTAAAGGTAAGATAACACCTATCGATTCACAAATAGTTTGCAACACACGTCCGTGTTGCTACGGCCAGGATTCCCAGATAGTATTTAATGAATTGTGCAAAGATAATATAAAAGGAAGTGACAAGAAAAAAAAGTTTAGAGGTGTCGTGGACACCCGGTTGGAACGAATTTCCATTCGCTATACAACATGTCCCAGAACTAATGCACAACCTCTTAAGGGGTCATTGTACTCAAAATCAGCTGTTCATCATTATAAACAACTTTTACTGTAGGACCAAAACTGAAATCGCGAAATATCAACTGTTCCCTACAGTTGATTTTTTTTTCGAAGAGACTGACCTCGGAGTTTGTTTCGACCTTTCTTCTAAGAATAGTCGGGTAGAAAACGCCAACCTCATCTAGTTTTTAAAATATGATTGACGTGTAAGTGTTTGTACAAACCTACTTACAGGAATAAAAATCGTTTATCATTAAACTAAAAGAAAAAAAAGTGTTGTGTCTGTCAAAATGTTACACTTCTTTCGGTGTAGCTCTCATTCGCCAAATAAGTAGAGTATAGTTAATTTTAATCAATTCATTTATTTCAGACATAGCCCATACATTATAATTATAACAAAATTATAATCCATCCAAAACACATTACATTAAAATAATCAACAATAATTAAATTACACGTATAGCGTGCGATAGGGAACTTCGTTGCAAAATATTAAGGATGGTCAAAACAAGAATATTTTTTTTTTAAATTTCCTTTAGTTTTTATTTCAGTTCATTCGCAATAATCATCAGCTTGGCTTTTTACTATCGATATATGAAATGTCTAAAATGATAAGGTGCTATAAAATGCCACGCCATGTAGGCATACAAATATGCATCGACTTTTGTAATTGAAACATGAATATATCGAAACAATAGAATTAAAAACTTGATGAAATGTGTTTTTCTTCAAGGAAGTAGCTACCTAATAATCGCATAATTATTCACACAATTGCAGATTTGTTTGTGAAGAAGTCGAATTTTCTCGTCAAATCTATTTCTTATCAGTTGGGTTATTTTCTATTGTGGAAAAGGCGAGTATCTTTTTCTTCTAGTATTCTACTGGTTTTTTTGAATAGAAATACCCACAACAACTGATTGTACCCTTAGGCTCGGGAATACACGTCAGATTTTGTTTCTGATTGTCTGATCAGACTATCTGATCGTATTTACTCGATACACATCCGATTCTTGCGTCAGGCTTTTTCTGAACTCGGTCGATCCCGAGCTAATCCCGAGTGCTTGCGTACGGAGTAAAATAAAAGATGGACGACGAATTACTGGGGGCCTAAAATGGACGCTTTCGCAGAATCATATTATGATCTGCGTTCAATTCATATCCCGCAATTCATCTGTTTGACAGCTGTGTATGGAGTTTCGTAAAATGGTCCACAAATTAAGAATTAATATAGTGAAGTCTAATGTTAAATAGCAGCTGTCAAACAGATGAATTGCGGGCTGTATGAATTGCACGCATGATTCTGCCAAAGCGTCCATTTTAGGCTCCCTGTTACTTACTGCTTATTTGCTCGTGTTGACGCGAACGAAGAAAACAATCCTATCCTACTAATATTATAAACGCGAAAGTTTGTAAGTGTGGATGGATGGATGGATGGATGGATGGATGTTTGTTACTCTTTCACGTAAAAACGGCTGGACCAATTTTGATAAAATTTTGTATCGAGGTACCTGACATCCTCGATTAACTTAAAGGCTACTTTTTATCCCTATATTCCCACGGTATCGAGACTTACGCAGGTGAAACCGCGGGGATCAGCTGGTACAAAATAAAAATCGGAGACGCCTTGCGCCAGTTTCCGACTCGGACGTCCGATCCGACTATCGAATCGGACGTGTGTTGAATGTTCAAACAAGATAATGGCTCCAACGCCTTCCGATAGCCGGATCAGACAATCTGATGAAAAAATCTGACGTAAATTCCCGGCCTTATAATATACCTAATAATACTCGTAAGTACATGTTACCTAATAATACTGTTCTGTTTAAAAAAATGAAGACTAGAAGTTGTCGGACAGTTACACTTAGATCCTATTTTTATTCTATTTTGTTAAGCTGGTCTTCGAAAGAGACGAAAAGACAGTGATATGGCACAGATATCTCGAGATGACGTGAGGAGCTCGTGGCTAAGTAATAACAGCCACCCGGGTCAATCCATCGAGTTAAGCTACGCTTGCCGGGGTTGGCCCGTGGATGGGTGGCCATCTTTACATACCAACACTCCTCCGTGCCTCGGAAAGCACGTTTAGCCGTTGGTCCCGGCTGTCATTCGTGGATCTTTGACATTCGTTACAAGTCGTCAGAAGTGCAAAAGTTTCACAACCAGTCTTACCAAGGGAAATGAAATAAAGTAGCCGACATTTCCTATCTGACTACCCCTGAGAAGAAATGGCGAAACAAACTCAGGGGTCAAACTCTCTTTTAAAGTCCAGCCATAATCTTGGTCAGATCATGTGAGGACCATGTAGATCCGTGTCTGAAATGGTCTTTTGAGGAAAGAACCACACAAATTTGAGTGGACCTGTCCAATCAGTGCAAGCATTTGTCAGTAATCGTGCAGCTCAACTCAAGACTTAAGGAGCTCAACGACTCGACGAACAATACCAAAGAAAGGACATTTGGGTAGGCCGCATAAAGCGCTCAAAATGCCAGACCATCATTAAAACTAACTGAGGAAAGGAAAAAAAAGGAAAATATTTAAAGAAAAAAAATGACCCACATAGTGCTCACATTCACAATAAATTAAAGCAGTAAATATAATACTTTTCAAAGTAAACATTCATGTAATATTGTGTATAATATTCTGCAATGTCAATATGTATATAAAATCATGCATAATATCGTATTACCCAGTTACTGGGTTGTGGGAGTCAGATAGGCAGTGGCTCCATGTAAAATACTGGTATTCTGTATCTGGTTAGATTGGAAGCTGACCCCGACATAGTTGGGAGAAGGCGGGCAGATTGATTGATTGGACAGATGTCTACAGGGTATAATACTCTTCTGAACAGTTCTCACTAGACTAAAGGCTTCTACATACACGCGACGCGACAGAAAGGCCCCGCGTGTCGCGCGACGAGCGGTGCCTTTGTGTCACGTCGCGAGTCACGCTGGTCTGTAGAAGCCTTTAATAATAATAATAATAATCCATTTATTTCAGGCTACGCAGGCCCATAGATAAATACCTTAACCTAACGTACATATTACCCTCATGCCCAATGATTATGATCAGCTTAATTGTGCACCCTTTTTTTTTTTTTTTTTTGGGGTGGGAAATTATCAAATAACTTCTCCCGCTCTGGGCGGAGCGGGAGGGCGTATCAGACTTTTACTGACTAAAACCCACCCGTATTCCTTCATTTGCCTGTGTGCCAGGGCCACGATATCCCTTTCGGACAAACTCGCAACCCTGGCAGGCATTGGCCCTATCGGACCCCGTCAGTTGGTGCTGACATCTCTTTGAGGCGCGCGTGGAACACGACGCGCCGTCGACCCGGGCCTGGTCCTTATCGGACGGTGAGCTACCCATCGCTCACCGTCCGCAGGCCGAATTATGCACCCTAAGGCCCAAAAAATATTCTTTAGCGGCCCAGCATTAATTAATATACCTATACTCGTATTGAAGTAACATTAACATAAGTTTAAGTATATTATATCTACTAATTTAATTTTAGTGTATTGCATGATAATTTGATGTATTGTATTTGATCTATGTTATGAATTTTGTATGCCTCAATGGCGGGACATAGCAGACTTACCTGTAACTAACACAACATCTTATGAACCTATGATCCACAATAAATTATTTGGAATTTGAACATTGCCCTCATAATGTTTCAGGTGTGAAGATGAGTTCGATTGTGAACGTGCTATCAGGCACAGCCATCGCCGCCGCCGCCGGCTCGCAGGTAAACGTCCGCTAACCTTAGTAGGTTCACAAACTACATCATAATACACAGACACGATATAGACACGTACTGCCAAGATACTTAACTCCCTATATTCGATGAGCAACGCACGCATAGCAAATAGACAGCGCTCGGTAGCGCTGGAATCTACAGGGAGGCAAGCGAACTCTAGCGCATGAGTAGATACTGAACAGAGACCAACCTATATGCTTAGCCGAAGAACCAATGGAACAGAAAAGGAAGAGAGAAAATACGGTTCTTTGCGGTAAACATGACGCAAAGAAGGAATACAAATACAAAAAAAAAAACCGTGCAAGAGCGAGTCGGACTCGCGCACCGAGGATTCCGTACGTATATTATGATGTTGATGATTTATGAAAAACTGTGCTATTTAGAGACATCGTTTTATTTTTCCTGGCATCATTACATAAACTTCTATCACATAGAATAATTTCAGATTTTTATCTATGCAAACTTCGGAGATAAGGGGGGCGGGGGGTATTTTTTTTTAGATTTTTCATCAAAAGCCGGACTATGATGCCTAAAAAAAAATGTTTGTGATTGTGCATACAGCGTTCTTTTATATGATGCCCCACATGCCCTAGTAGCCCCACTTCAAATTTTTAAGACACCCTTTCAGTCGCTTTTGCAAAAAATTTCTTTTTTTTCTTGTTTGCAAAATAGTTGGGCAAACGTCATCTAAAACTATTCTAAATTTCAAGTTGATAGCATTAGTAGTTCTTGAGATATCCAGGTGTGACAAACAGAAAGACAGACTTAGTCTCACCATAAGGGTTTCTTTTTACCATTTTTGTACGGAACCCTAAAAAGAATAAGCTGGAGGAAATATGCTTCACATCCACGCAAAACGGCCGGCGGCTGGTGGCATTGTGATAGATGAGTTTTAGAATGAAAACCGAGTGCAGGAGAAGTGATGATCTTCGCAGGGTGACTGGTTAAGGCTTGATGGATAGGAAACGACCAATTGGAACCGTGCACCTAGCTTCTGACGTTTCATAAGTGCCCATGTAGGCTTATGTGAAATAAAATAATGATGTTAATTTTGATGAGAACAGCCGAGAATAGAACTAAATGGCGTGCAATTGGAGATGCCTTTGTCCAGCTGTAGACACTATCCCCCTTATTACAAAACAAGGTTTATCTTCAGACCCAGGTTTAAAACATGGAGCCATTATTGAATTTCGAACTATAATCCGACTAAGGTAAAGTTCCTAAACACAAAACTGACAACTTAGTACCGAACTAAGTTTTCAGTTTTGTATAAAGAACGGTATTTCAATCACTGTTACGTTCTTATTACAAAAACTGACTCCATGGTTTAAGACATGTCAAGAATGCTGATGATGATAATGAAGCTATAATTAAAGTCCATTTCACGAAAGAAGTCCCGCGGAAATAAGTGGAACTAATTATTATTATACGCTAAGTTAGCAACATTCCTAAAATAACCCATGCCTGCAGCGCCACGTGTGCGGGACTTCTTTCGTGAAATGGACTTTATATGCAATTTTGCAGCATTGGCTTAAGCGTTGATGTAATTATACACTCTTTGTTTTTGCGCAAGCGGCAATAGTATGAAGCTTAGTCTCTGTTCATAAGATCGCTTTTAGCGATAAGTATGTAAAATGCCTACATTTAAATTTGTAATTTTTATGGTAAACATAATAAAGAGTATTTTATTCTATACTTCCTCTTTGTGACTTAAGTGCTTGTGGGTCCTGTATATGACCTAGTATGTTTGCGTGTAGCAACATACGAGAGTGTAAGTCATATCATCAGCCTTATATGACCGCGGACTAGCATGTCTTACGACGAAGTCCCGACGCCTGCACGCGATGCTAGAACAAACGCGACTTACGTCCGCCTTCCGGTTCTAATGCTTGGCGTTCTTATGCATCTGTTACGATTGCTTACTCACTGAAGGCATATTCGCAGAGATATGAATGAAATGCTTTGATAATAAGTGTTACTTTATTTTCTTCCACAGCTATTATTTAAGGTAAACGTTGCATTATATGGGTGTGTAAATTATGGTTTGTTCTGAGCTTAACTTAATTTGCTGTATTTTTTGGTTGAGAGTTTTTAATTACTTACTTTTCAGCTAGCAAAACAGGTTAGAGCGATAATTTATTGTCATTTATTTTGTAAGCGATACTCCTATCCTTTATTAAGTTAGCTTTTTGGTTTTATTTAAAAAAGATATGATTTAGTATTTTTATTCATAACTGCCCGGCGCGAATTCGTTCGCATACCGTTACCCGATCCCTACCCTACCCTCCCTACCATACACTACCCCTAAACCTTCGCGTTCAGGAAAACTCACTAAACTTTCATCAAAATCGGTCCAGCCCTTTCGGAGTCCATAGAGGACAAACAAACATTGATTTTTATTTATATAGAATTATCGATTTTATCTACACTATTTGTTCCAGCTTTAAATTGTATTTGTAAATTTTTAAAAATACCAGCATTTTGAGTACGTGCGTTTTGTTTGTGCAGAATAAACAATTTTTCTTTCTTTTTTTACTTAGTAAGTATATAAAGGTATACATGCACTGTATATGTTTGATTTTATATCTTGTACCTACATCGGCAAATATCATTTATATCGGATGACAGGCGTTCAAAGCGATTAACAATCGATTAACTTTTTAGCTCATTCCCGGTAGTGAGCACTGAGCATGCTTCGTTAAACTTGTGCAAACATGGATTATACAACAGCAGTGTTCCACACACATAGCATGTCTATTTATTACTGTACGGCAATAATAATAGAATTGAATTAATATTATGAAACAAAATTATAAGTAGCGATCCTGTTACCAATTTCTGCAAAGTTCATTAAAAAACAAAGCATCGGGTAGCGTCTGTCTCGGTACTTACCCGTGGTCCCCCAGTCTAGTCCCCCTTGGGGTACTACGAATAAATATTTTTGCCCGGGACCCCCAAGGGGCACAAAGGGGTACCATGGGCAAATTGTTTGGCCCAACGTACCCCCGCTAATCGCCAGATAAATAAAATGCAAATACTTTGAATGTACCGTACGCCACAGTTCGCGTCACAGTTCTAACCTTTTTTTTTTTGTTCACGGGGTGGAAAATCCTCATGGATGTCCTCCGCCCTGGGGCGGGCGGAGGGGTCTGTCAGACTCTTACTGACTAAAAACCACCCCAGTGTTCCCCTCCCACACTTGCACCGGGGATCTTGGGATCTGTTATTACTTCCGCAATCCCCGGCTAGTGCCGGCCCGCCTCTGCGGGCCACCTCAAGTCTGGGGGTGAGGTGTCTACCCCCCCCCGCGACGTCTGATAGGGGCGCGCGTGGAACACTATGCGCCGTCACCTCGGGTCCAATGTGATAGGGGGCGGCGGACGTCCCCAAGTCTGCCGTCCCTGGACCCATTTATGGGGGCTGGAAGTGCGCGTTATCGGCCCTCCGCCGACGCCCGGTGCGCCTGCTGCCGGCCGGGTGAGCGGACGAGATCTCCCGCTCCCTTTCCGCAGCCTCCTTCTGCGACACGACTGTTTCGCGCCATTCCGCCACCAGGGCTGCGCGAAGCTGTGACCGACGTAACTCCACAGCTCGCTTCATCAGCCACTCGCCCCGCGCCCTCGCTTCCTCGCGCCACCGATACAGTGACGCGAGTACTTTCGCCTCGAGGTCCCATGGCGGGGATCCGGCCAGTACACAGTTCTAACCTAACCCAACCCGTTTGAGATGGGGTACCATGATCAATAAAAATATATTTAATAAATAAGATTGTTATTCAGGGGGTTCCACGGACAAAAATATTTGCTCGTGGTACCCCAAGGGGAACTAGACTGGGGGACCACGGGCAAGTACCTGTCTGTGTGGCATTACTGCTGAAATAGACCTTTTTAACCAAAAAATGTGTTTTTTTAAAGCATTTCACAATTCATAGGAGTATGGTGGAGTATTCTTTATGTCTATCTATTGTTATTTTGACGTAGGTTCCTATCTTGTTTCATAAATTGTTCAAAGTCCTAGACAACAATCTGAAATTGCTACGACTTTTAAAATTTAAATCCCTAAAGGAGCCGTTGTATTAGGCCAAAAGTAAATAGCATCCGGTTCTAGTACCTATAACGAGTCAGACTTTAGGTCCATAACAGAGCCGGAAACTGGAGACCGGATTATTACCGGCTTCTGCTCGTAGTGGCCATATTAGATACACTTTTACTAGAGTTGAATAGTGTTTCCAGAATCTTTACAAGCTTAAATTCATTTGTATAAGAACAGATCTAAGTAGGTAGTACTTTTTGGCGACCACCAAAAGCGGGCTCATACTATAGGCAAAACCTTTCGAACATAAACCTATAAATTAACTTAAATAAACAAAGTTATAAAAGTTAAAAAACCAAAGAAAACACGCTATACCTTTGCTGGGTTATTGTACATTCGCCACAGTGTAAATTCGTCACAACCACAAGTCTTAATTTTAAGTACGTACATCATTATTGCATAAAATACTGGTAGCAAGCAAAGTTATTGGTTTTTAAATAAATAAATAACGTTTTTATTCTACTTAGTGTTTGATTTTCTGCTGTCTGTGCGGAAATAAACAATTTGACGAATTTACAATAATCAAAAATATTAAACTGTGACGAATTTACTTCATAAAAATAGAACTGTGGCTAATTTACACATACTTTTTTCCGTGGCGAACTTACTTTGTGGCGAATGTACAGACGCCAGCACATCAAGCTACTACAATCTGTCAAATTTCTTTAATAGATTTTCAACTTTATCGCTCTAACTTAAGGTTCAAGGTTGATTGGGAAAATTTGACAGTTTCGGGTAGCTTAACCTGCTGGCGTCTGTACAATAACCCCCTTTGCTCTTTTATCTTTATGTACATTTCTTAAATGTATTGTGTGCATGAATAAATAAATAAATAAAACCGTGTTAAGAGACTTTGTGATGTGACATAAACAGTCGTAATCGAACACAACACTAAATCCAAGTGTTCGTAACATCCCAGATCACCTGGTTTATCCCGATGCTGGTGGCAGCGATCACGTACTACAACTTCAACGCGACGGACCCTGAGGGCAGGCCAGCAGACATCAGTGACACCGACATGCTGTCAGACTATGACTTTATCATCATTGGAGCCGGCTCTGCTGGTCAGTGGGTAAAATAGCCTTTCATCATCATTTCAGCCGAAAGAAGTCTACTGCTGGAGATAAGCCTCCCCCTAAGGGGGGGGGGGGGTTGCCATAATCACCACGTTTGGCAGGCGGGTTGACGATTGCAGTATGGTGTTAAAATGAGTCTAGACTCTAGTAAGTCCCTTAGTCGTCTTTTGCGACACCTACGGGAAGAAATGGTGGTGTTATTCTTTATGTCCGGCACCATACAGACACAAAGAGCCTTTATTTCTACCTTCAGGGACCAACCTACTTAATTTAACTTACAGTCTGACTTATTTGTAGAAAACTGTCAAAATGAATACTTTTTCACGACAGGTGCTGTAACGCTGTGTCTAGTCATGGACTGCGGTAGTTTGAATGATAATCTGGTGAAAACAAAACATAATAAGTCGGCACCACGTCTAGCACGTCCCTATGGACGTACTAGACGTGCGACTATGATCCCTATGGATCCTTTGAATAAAGAGAGAGGATAAATTAACTGAATACAGTTCATTCATTTCTTCCATTAATTATTAATCCGTTTCATCCACTTTTCCAGGCGCAGTGGTAGCTAACCGGTTATCAGAAGTCAGCAACTGGAAGATTCTACTATTGGAAGCCGGCGGAGATGAGACAGTGATATCTGACGTGCCTCTTCTAGCTGGATATCTGCAGCTCAGCGAGTTAGACTGGCAGTACAAAACTGAGCCTTCGGGAACCAGCTGTCTAGGTGAATAGTACATCAGAAATCCGTCTTGGAAAAAACGCTTGACATATTAGAGTCGCAAAGGTTCCGCTTTGGAGTTTGCCAAAAAGTGATGGAATTCTTGGAGTAAAAAGACAGGACAGAATTTGGAAGACCACGCTGCGTACTGCAAAACGGGCATACTGGATGTAGGAAAGAGAGCTGCCAGGCTCAAATGGAATTGGGTGGTTCACATCAGTCGCATGCACGATGACTGCTGGGCAAGTCTCCACAGAATGGGTGCCTGAAAATGGACGGCGCCGTCGAGGCCGACCCAGAAAGACGAGATGACCTGGACGCATACCGCGAGGGCTAGTTCGAGGTGGCGCGGGAAAAGAGTTCCTGGAAGGACATAGGGGAGACTTTTGACCAACAGCGGGACAGTATAGGCTAATATAAAATTCAAAACATTATTGCTCGTCATATTGTTATTACCAGAAAAATGTGGACATTCTCTTTTCACAATATTAAAGTTGTTTTTGTGATATCCACTCATGGAAAATACCTACCTATATCCATCTTATAATTCTATTTGTCTATTGAAATAGTCTTAAGGTAAACCAACCAAACTAATTTGTAGTTTACTCAAAGTACTGTTATTGTTTTTTTCAGCTATGGAAGGTGGCCAATGCAATTGGCCCCGCGGTAAGGTGCTCGGTGGCAGCTCAGTCCTTAACTATATGCTGTACTTACGAGGCAACAGAAAAGACTACGACTCGTGGGAAGCGCTGGGTAACGAGGGCTGGGGCTACAAGGACGTGCTCTACTACTTCAAGAAGTCGGAAGACAACAGAAACCCTTCCCTAGCACATACGCCGTACCACAGCACTGGAGGATACCTGACCGTGTCTGATGCACCCTATCATACACAACTCCTACAATCTTTTATTGAAGGGGGCCTAGAATTAGGGTACAGGAACAGAGACATAAATGGAGAAAAACAAACTGGTTTTATGGAGGCACAGGGGACAATTAGACGTGGTAGCCGATGCTCAACATCTAAAGCGTTCCTAAGAACAGCCAAAGATCGTCTTAATCTACACATATCTATGTATTCACACGTCACTAAAGTGATGATAGACCCCAGAACTAAAGTTGCTTTCGGGGTGGAATTTGTGAGAAATAAAATGGTATTTCGAATCAGAGCTCGAAAGGAAGTCATTCTTTCAGCTGGAACCATTAACTCTGCCCAGTTGTTGATGTTGTCTGGAATAGGACCTGCAGAGGAACTGAATAAACATAACATACTTTTGATCCAGAATTTGAAAGTTGGAAGGAACTTACAAGATCATATTGGATTGGGTGGATTAGCGTTTATGGTAAATCAGCCTATATCTATTGTACATCATCGTCTGTATACAATTGGTCCACTAATGGAATACGCCATGTTAGGAGAAGGTCCTTTGACGATTCTGGGAGGTGTCGAAGGGCTAGGTTTTGTCAACACTAAATATGTAAATGAGACTGATGATTTTCCAGATATTGAATTTCTTTTTGTTCCTGGGTCAACAAATTCTGATAGCGGAGAGCAGCTAAGCAAAATGCATGGACTGATGGACACGTTCTACGACGCTGTGTTCAGACCTATAAACAATATGGATGTCTGGAGTATCATTCCTATGTTGCAACGACCGCGGAGCAAAGGCTTCATACAACTGCGCAGTGCCAACCCTTACGATTATCCTTACATTTATCCAAACTATCTAGCAGATAAGTTGGACGTAAAAACATTAGTAGAAGGAGTAAAAATCGCTGTAGCACTCTCTAGAACTAGAGCATTTCAAAAACATGGCTCAGTTTTGAACAAGCACGTCTTTCCTGCGTGTGTGAGTATCACGAGATACTCGGACGCATATTGGGAGTGTATGATCAGACAATACACTTTAACTATCTACCATCATGTTGGAACAGCGAAGATGGGGCCGTACTGGGATCCTGACGCAGTTGTCGACAACCAACTGAGGGTGTATGGAGTGAAAGGTCTACGTGTCATAGACGGCAGTATCATGCCTAACATAGTGAGTGGGAATACCAACGCACCTATTATCATGATAGGAGAGAAAGGCAGCGACATGATCAAGAAATTTTGGTTAAAACGACGAAGCTCTAAATATTACATTTAATTGACGTACAAAACGAAAGTATTTATCAGTATTATGGGCGTGTGAATTTTGTTGTAAATATTTCCTATCATGGCCGAATTTTGTGAATTGATTTATTTTATATAATATTTATTGACGGCACGCAATAATTGTAAATCATTTGATTAAGGATAGTGTCCATAAATCTTGTCAACATTTCTAGGTCAGAGACCCACGATATCATTATACTACATTGTTCAGTTCCGTTCTATACTAATCGGGGCAGCCTCATCAACACCCTGAATGCATTAATATATTGGACACGCAACGCGTTGTACTGTCTGCGCGTGTATGAGGACCACAGGCAGCTCGTGTAGAAAGATGTACAATATGCTCTGAACAATGTAGTTTTCACTTCAGTGGTACAACGAGCAAATGTGCGGGCCAGCATATTCGCCCTCACAGACAATGCCCAGCGTTCTCGCTCAATGTCTGCATCGTCTTTCAGATCAGAGCACATCACATGTCCAAGATATTTAAAATAATCCACCCTCATCAAGGGTGTTCCACATAATTTTTATGGCAGGTATCGGGGTCGGACATTTTCCTTTGGCCGGAAAGACCATGCATTCACTTTTTTTGACATAATAAATCAGGCCATGGCTGTGAGCGTACTTTTCACAGTTTTGAAACGCCACATGCACTCAGCAGCACCATGTCGCTCGCGTAACTGATATTATTATTTTTAGTTATGAGCCTCTGTTTTGTTGTTCAAAGTAACTTTTATATGCGTACATACAAAGAACTCTCACATAAGATGTAAAAGTATTAGCACTTTTTTAGATCTTCAAAAAGTTTATTTCTAACGTTTTCACATTTGTAATTGCTTTCCTTAAAAAAACCCCATTAAAGTTTCTGTTCCGAGGTCGGTTGGGGTCAGTCATAAGCCTCTATAGACGAGACTTAAAGAACACGCGGCCCTCATCGCCAAAAAAAAACCCCCCGAAGACTTTCGTACTGGCACAAATGATTCATGCAAATATTATGAAAGTGAACGAAACATAATTTCGATTTACAAATAAATTGCAACATACATCCGTGTACAGTATACTGTAACATACAGTCGGGATTCCCAGATACAAGTTATTTGTATGCCTGAATAATATGAATGAATTACATCTAAGAGGAAAGGGAGGCATTTGCCCTGCTGCAGTGGGACAATATAGGCCAGTTATTATTTATTTATTAACTTCAACTCTTGCACGGTATTTCTGTAAAAGCTAATTCTAGCCGTGGAGGGGGCCTGGTGACCTGTAACACAGGTTTTTCTAAACTTTATTAAAAAAAATACATAACAAAAAATAAATCAAACACCACAAAAAAAACAATGGGCGGCCTTAATGCTTTCTGCGATGTCTTCCAGGCAACCATATTATTATTATTTGTTGGTATAAATTTTTGTATCTCAGCACTGATCTGGGTTTTATAGGATAACACGGGCCAAAGCCAAGTGCTAACCTAAAAAGTATTAAGGGATAGAGGATAGATGACAACATGTTATGGTGTGATGTTATGTTTAGACTTTGTGTTGTTGATGATTTTTGTAGGTGTGATATTTGTGCATCATTGTCGTTCTGAAGGAATTTCCGGACAATTCTGCAAGTGTTCAAATGGGTTTGACGCATTTGGTACACATCTCAACTTGAACACCATGCTCAAATGGTGAACTTAGCAACTAAAGCAGCTTTCTGTAGAATTTGGTGGAAGGAGACAAGTCTAGCGTTATATAAGATGTGTGTAACGTTTTGGATGACATCCGTGGTTGAGAGTACTACAGGGTCACTTAAGGCAACACCGCCTAATCGCCACATTGGGCTAATTTCCATTTTTAAGTCTGTATATTTTGACAGATTTCTGCTATGGTGTTTTGAAGTTTGTGTATTTGGTGCTGCTATGTCAATCATTTGCGGGATTTTAATAATTGTATCTATACTTGTCAAAAAATAATAGGCCCGTTTTTGACATTTAACTTTAATCGATTTATCGTGAGTATCGAGTACCGAGTCGTATGGTAACTTCACTAGTTACGTCGCGATGCTCAATCGCGACGTTTCTATTCAATGATTTACAATAAAAAAAATCTGCAACATCGTTTGCAAATATCCGAGGAACCTATTGAACCCTTATATAGCTATAAAGACACAAGCACAACATAATCCATCAAAGGTAACACACTTAAATTCCAAAGGCAAGTAACACGCTATTTATCACACAGCAAAATGACGCCACAACAAGTTCAAATAGAGTCCCCTTCTCCAACCATTTCACTACTATCCAATAAGCGACCTGCGCGGGAGTTGATCCACAACAGCCGAAGAAAGTGCCCGTCACCCGGTTAGACGAAACACCGCACGAAATCGAAATCAAACTGCTTGACAATTTCGAAAAACCGAAACTAACCACGTGTGTTTCAGTGAATTGTTTGAAAAGATACGTGATGTGTGAGGGGCGCAGACTCAGGGAAAGTGTTCAGGAATCTGTGATACACAGTGTTTGTAAAACGAAGTGTTCAATATAATTCGGTGCGGACTGTGGAGCTTTCTTGTGTATTATGTTTAATGTGTGAAAGTGTAAGCGACTGAACGTAAGTTAACAAGCTTTAGTAACGTAAACATTGGTTGTTCATTGTCATACATTTGTCGGTGATTGTACTGTTGACTTTTCAAACTAATGGTTTCTATTCATACGAGTTTAGAGTAAATATTACTTCAGATTTAAATCCAGTTACAGCAGTATTGTTGCAGGAGTTGGCCAATAAATTTAATTTATCAAGTTGAAACTATGGTATACATTTTGAAGCCGGTTTTGCCGGTTTTGTTTTTTCTGTATTTTTTCTTTTTTATAGTATTGAATAATGATTATGCCAAGTGACGTGCGCACGTATTTTATCGTTCATTAAAATTGTTTTTATGAGATTCTTTTTACACTCTCCTTCGTACTCTTGTGCCTACCCTGTCTATACCTGACTGGCTAGTGTCTACCTAGTACCATCCTCAACTTCCTCCTCGTTGACCGGTTTAAGTCCCAATTCATTGGCCCTAAAAATCATAGAAAAAGGATTGGCCCTAATGTTTATTTATTTAATGTTGCAAGTTAATAGTGCAGTTGTGAGTTATAAAATCCTTCATGAAATTAAAACAGCGTACTTTATGACGACTGTGAGGCCGTGCATAAGTTAAAGTGGGTTAAATGATGTGAAATCCTTGCTTGACTAGAGATTAAGAATGATTAATCTCCCTTTAGTCTGTTCCGACCTTTGTGAACCTACGAAAAACCCACAGACCGTTTAGTTGGACTATTATGTGATTTTGGGAGAAATATGGCATTGTAAACAATGGGATAACTGGTAGGTTCTCTGGACTTTTAAAGATTACTGCAAACCCGGTATCTACTACGATAAGTGGTCTAAAATTACGGTAAATACTATTTTCAAGTTGGTCATGGTGTGGACAACAGTGGCTGCAAAACAAAGTTGATTTATTTATGGACAACAAAACTATCATTAGTAAAACAAATTGTAGCTCATTTTTCAATACCTATTACTTAATACCATCAGCGTATTAAGAGTTCAATCAATATTCCAGTAGCCTCTGAATATAATTAGTTCTAATTACGCAACATTGTTGCTACCAAAAGGGAACGGTTACCTAATGACAGTGGATGTATTTTCTCCGGAACTCTTTAATATTCTGGAGACATCGACAGGCATTCGTAAGTTCTCTTGGCCGCGCTTCAATGGCATTTTAGTACACTTTCTAACAAAGTTTTTATTGTAAACAATGCTTTTTAACGGTTCTGTAGCTAAATACTAGTTGTTCTTCTTTTTTTATGTTTTATCTTCTATATTTATGAGTACCTACTATAAGTTTTGCCGTTGTCAGGGTATGGGCATGTGATGCAGAAGAGTAATTAAAGTTTTGAGTGTGGCTTATAATACGAGTAGGGAAAAAAATATGTTTATTTCATCAAAATAATATGTAAATTACATTGTTATGTTTGGAGTCACCTTTTAAGGCGACGATAACCGACTTTTAATGATTTTATACTGAAGATCACGTCTAAACGAATATTGTTAATGATTTGAAAAAAAATAATGTTAAATTAGCATTTTCTCAATAATTTAATATGTGAATATTTTAGATTATGTTTATATTACATAGTGAAATTAATTTGTAAAGTTAGGTCTAACGCGGATAAAAAACTGAGAATGGCGCAAAATCTACCAAGCGGTTTTTTCTGAAACCTTCACCAATTTAAAGATAATTTAATTATTGATCTTTTAGTATACGCGTTTTATTAAAATACCTTTTGTTTTGTGTATAATAAATTGATAATGGGTCAAATTGGGGACAGCGCTCCTTGATGGGCGAGTCCTATTACTGGCTGAACTTATGACGCGTTGCGTGAGCTCAGTACAGAACACGCAAGCTAACTACTCAAGGTCACTGGCATATATCTCCGTCTTAAGCAAAGATTTGCTTGTATTAGGTGGTTCCGCTCTTCCAGTTTACGTTGACTATACATGTGTGAGAGAATAAACCATAGATCATTTTGAAAGCATGCCAAAGGTTTTAAACAATACATAATAGAAAAATAAAAACCAAAAAATAATTAAATAAGGAATAAGGAATGCGCACAGTGTTATGTGTGTGTGTGTGGGGGTGAGTATGTGTGAGGTGGTAGTGTGTGTGAGGTGGCGGTGGTGTGTAGTGTAGGGGTGTGAATGTTGGTGTAAGTGTGTTTTGTGTATTTTTTGTTTTAGTCAGCGACAAATTGTATCTATAGATTATAATTAGATATTATTATGTATTTTGGGAATTATGTGACTGTACGAAGCATAGCCTTGATTTCTTCGTAACTTAACCTAGATACTGTGGATGGACTGTGTGAAAGATGATATGACTAGAAAGGGAGTGACTACCGAGATGACGACTAATAGAAAGAAAGAAAGAAAGAAAAGTAATTTAATAGGGAAGTATGGAAGAGAAAAATATGTTGAGCTGATCCCAAATAAATTGGCATAAGGGCAGGAGAATGATGCTTTGAATTAGGTGCTTGTGCAGTGAGTACTTGCCACCATTGGCTTACGTTTCATGACCATAATGTTCCTGTCAGCCATATTGGCATGTTGTTATGAAAGCACGCAAGGATGCTACACATTCGCTTCATCATCATCATCATCAATTCAGCCGAAAGACGTCCACTGCTGGACATAGGCCTCCCCAAAAAGGGGGGATTTGGCATAATCGCCACGCTTGGCAAGCGGGTTGGCGATCGCAGTATGGTTTTAAAAATGCATAGAGAACGCTATGTTATGACATACGGTGCCGAAACGTGGACACTGACAGTCGGGCTGGTCCACAAATTCACAGATCAGATCACTCAGCGTGCTATGGAGCGGGCTATGCTCGGAGTTTCTCTGAAAGTTAAGATCAGAAATGAAGTTATCCGGAAGAGAACCGGAGTTACCGACATAGAATGCAGAGGAAACAAGCTGAAGTGGCAGTGGGCTGGCCATGTTTGTCGAAGGACCGATGGCCGGTGGAGAAGACGAGTGCTGGAGTGGAGACCGCGTTTCGGCAAGCGTAGTGTGGGACGCCCCCCAGATAGATGGACCGACGACCTTAAAAAGGTGGCTGGGACAGACTGGATGCGGAAGGCGGGGGACAGGGTGTTGTGGCGCAGCCTGGGATAGGCCTATGTCCAGCAGTGGACTGCTATAGGCTGAGTTGAATGATAGAGAACGCTGCTGCCCATTCGCTTGACTTTTTTGGGGTCAGACCTATGACCAGTAGTGCTTGACTGATATGACATCACTTTGCTCCTATGGCAATTAATTTGAAGGACTCGCTTTCAGTTTAACAGCATGTACTCAATTGAAATTAGTCATACTTAAGCCAAATAACAAACATTTTCATTTGTATCGAAGAAACCTGAGATATTCTCCATGTAATAAGTTATTTGATACATAACACATCATTAATTGATGTGTTACGAGTATGTATAAAACATAATATTAATTTGCAAACCAATTAAAAACATGATTAAGTACATACTTAGTATTCAAGCCTGTAATAAAATAATCGAATACTTCATGAAATGTAAATAAGAAAAATGACAATTACATACGTAAACACGATATTATTATAAGTAGCTATTACTTAAATAATTGTATGACGCGGAAGCTAAGTTCATTAATTCTTAAAGTACAGTAGGTAACTGAGGTAACTAAAGGCATCTTACACGAAATATCAATCAAAAATACAAAAGACAACACTTATTACAGCCATCCCCCTTTAAGGCTTTTACAGACCGGCGCGACACGCGATGCGACACAAAGGCTCCCCGCGTGTCGCGCGACGAGCGGCGCCTTTGTGTCGCATCGCGAGTCGCGCCGGTCTGTAGAAGCCTTTGCACACATACTCCATTAACTACATTCATATTCATCGTTAAATCAGGTTATTGAGGGTTTATTAACAAACATAAATAAAGGTTACTTTTGTACGCGAAGTTACGGTAGAACACTGACTCCTAGGTCACAGGGTTCAAAAACCCTGCCTCCTAAACTAGGGCGGCCTTATTACAAAACAAGGTTTATCTTTACAGCCAGGTTTAAACCATCATGTCGTTTTTTTTATTTCGAACCTGATTTCGTCGGAGATAGAGTTCTTAATAAGTACAAAAACAAATTTTAAACCCGAGTCTAAGTACCTAAGTAGTAACTTTGTATTAAGAACTTTATCTCAGACGAAATAACGTTCGTACTTAAAAAATGACACGATGGTTTAAACTTGAGTCTAAAGATAAACCTTGTTTTGTAATAAGGCCGCAGAGTGTTTCCATATTTGCGCAGCCTTTTCCCAAAATCCAATGTAAGTACATATTGTGAAATGTATCAGTATTATACAGAAAGGAATTTTGTGTCAATAAACTTTTTTATTTTTTATTACTGTAATGTCATTAAATGGTCATTTACTTTGCACTCGACTGTACACACGCCAGCAGGACAAGCTCCCCAAAACTATAAATTTTTGCCAATCAACCTTGAACCTTATGCTTTAACGATAAAGTTGAAAATATTTTAAAGAAATTGACAGATTGTAGTAGCTTGATTTGCTGGCGTGTGTACAGTCGAGTGCAAAGTAAATGACCATTTAATGACATTACAGTAATAAAAAATAAAAAAGTTTATAAGTCTGTACGTCCGTACATGTTTTCTTTCTTCTATAATCGATTCTACATTAGATTGCACTCAAGTTATTACACAATGCATGTGCATTGAATTTCAAACTTTACTCAGCTAAAGATATAGATTAAAATGGCTTGTTTGTCAGACCGAGTTAATTAGAAGCGCCTAGCAGAAACGTGATGGATACAATTTTCGTGAGAATCAATTATTCAAATAGAAGGAAATTATTTGTTGCATGTGAGATGAAAGTGAATCTGTGGAAGAAAACCTGAGACTATGACATTAGCAGGTGGGTAAGCGATATATTATTATGTGCATGGGAAACGGAAAGCATGACTTAAATGTGCCCTGGCGGCTGAGAGTATGTCATGCTCACTCAGATGTCTCGCTGATGGTGGCGTGTGTGTTGGATCATTTAGCTACCTTCAAAATGGTTGAGCTGAATGGTGCTGATCCATGCGTCATGTTCGTGAACGGGCGCTGTCAGTTGGGACTGGTCATCTCTTAGCTGCCACGGCTTATTTTTAATTATTTTAGTTTTGAATTGTTATCTTTTTATCACGGACGCTTTTGACGTATTGCATCGTTCTCACATGTTTAACTTCAATATGAATGATGTAACCAATATTTTGTATCAATATTTTAATTTAAAAGAGTGTCCGTGGAGTTTCTTGCCCGTTCTTCTCCATAGGAACCTACTATTTGGAATGGGCAACTAGCTTCATATTTGTAACTGACCGACTTCTTGACAATTCAAAAGTGCCTGTCAATGGTTTAATTGAAATAAATGCTTTCCGCCTTATTACAAAACAAGATTTATATTTTGACATGGCTTAAACCATGGAGCCAGTTTTTGTAATAAGAACGTAACAGTGATTGAAATACCGTTCTTTATACAAAACTGAAAACTTAGTTCGGTACTAAGTTGTCAGTTTTGTGTTTAGGAACTTTACCATAGTCGAAATAAAGTTCGAAATTCAATAATGGCTCCATGTTTTAAACCTGGGTCTGAAGATAAACCTTGTTTTGTAATAAGGGGGTTTGAGTTTGACTTTGAGTTTGCATGTGCAGTGGAATCAAGTTACTCTTATAGGTCGGCTTCCAGTCTAACAGATGCAATTGAATACCAGTATTTTACATGGAGCAACTGTCTATCTGACCTCCACAACCCAGTTACTGGGTAACACGATACGCCTTGGCTTAAGACGCAGATATATGCCAGTGACCTTGAGTGGTTAGCTTGCGTGTTCTGTACTGAGCTCACGCAACGCGTCGTACGTTCAGCCAGTAATAGGACTCGCCCATCAAGGAGCGCTGTCCCCAATTTGACGCATTATCAATTTATTATACACAAAACAAAAGGTATTTTAATAAAACGCGTATACTAAAAGATCAATATTTAAATTATCTTTTATGTTTAAGTCCCTTGTAATAGGGGGCGAGCCTATTGCCATCAACCTGGCACAAATCCGGACTCCGGGCTGCTACTGAGAAATTCCAGATGGAAAAACCCAATATCACTTTGCTCGACCTGGGAATCGAACCCAGGACCTCATGCACAGCAGTAGCGCTTGCGACCACTAGACCAACGAAGCAGTCAAAGTGAAAATATTAACGCTCTTTAAAATGGTATAGGTACCTACTACCTACCTACACCATTTTAAAGAGCCTGAATATTTTCAGTAAAATGTACAGACGCCAGCAGGTCAAGCTACCCGAAACTGTAAAATTTTCCCAATCAACCTTGAAATTTATGCTGTAGGGATAAAGTTGAAAATATATTAAAGAATTTCACACAGACTCCGAATAGGCTTGTCGAGATACGATCGAACTAATAAACTAATTAGGTACGCGTGGATGATCATTTGATCACAGTTGTTATGGACCGCAGATTTCGAAAAAATCATTTCATTACTTTCATGATTTATGATTTTAAGACGCAGATATATGCCAGTGACCTTGCGCGTTCTGTACTGAGCTCACGCAACGCGTCGAACGTTCAGCCAGTAATAGGACTCACCCATCAAGGAGCGCTGTCCCCAATTTCCGTCATTTCGTTTCATGTATGTGATGTTGAATAAATAAATAAATTTGACGCATTATTAATTTATTATACACAAAACAAAAGGTATTTTAATAAAACGCGTAGGTATACTAAAAGATGAATAATTAAATTATCTTTAAATTGGTGAAGGTTTCAGAAAAAACCGCTTGGTAGATTTTGCGCCGTTCTCAGTTTTTTATCCGCGTTAGACATAACTTTACAAATTAATTTCACTATGTAATATAAAAATAATCTAAAATGTTCACATATTAAGTTATTGAGAAAATGCTCTAATTTAACATATATTTTTTTCAAATGATTAACACTACTAGTTTAGACGTGATCTTCAGTATAAAATAATTAAGAGTCAGTTATCGTCCCCTTAAGCGAATGTTTTATTAGTTCTCATTATGGCAGGTTTTCTAAATAACTGGTAAATTAAAGATAGATTTGGTCAGTGTAGGGGAGGAGTTGTAGAAGTTGGAGTATACCCGTAGGGGCACAATGAGCAGCAAAGAAAACAAAATTTTTGCTGTTTGCGGTGAGGCCGGCCGTTAGTGCGCGGTTTCGGCGGTGGTTGCGTTGTGGCTGCGACGTGACCTTGATGTGGTCGGTATCGCCCACACGGTTGATTTTGTCGGCCAAATGTGGTCCGTGTGAAAAAACTATTAATTTTCATACAAATTAGAGTCCAACCACGTGTTGTCGTTGTAGTACGTGTGATCAGGGCCTTAATAAATCAAATTCATTCCCAAAAACAAAAAGCTACTCCTTAAAAAAAATTCTAACCCCAAAAACGTCAAACTCTAATAAATCAAATCAAATAAAAAATCAAATATTTATTTAATGCCTAAAAGGTATTTGTAGTATGTACATATTAAAGCTTAATAATTAAGTAAGCGTAGTAGTAACACTAACAAATATCTGTAGGGATGAACTACTGTTCTCCTAGCTAGGTAGCAAAGCAACCTGTATTAAGGAGAGACAGTTTGCCTCCCTCGATAAAGATCTTAAAAATTGTTCTACGCGTTGACTCCTAAATCAAGTCCTAACAGGCTACTGTGGCCAGCAGGATGGACAGCCCCATAATGTGGCATTGGATGGCGACTCACAGAGCGTCATTCCAGTGCCTTAAATAATTTTATTTATATTTGTGTTTATTTTATTTAACGTGCATGTTATTTTATTTGATGTGTTTTGTGTTTTTATATTGTAATGTTGTGTAATTTATGGACTATGTGTCTGAAAATAAAGTTTCTATTCTATTCTATTCTATTACTTAAATTACATACATTATTATCAATGTTGTTAACTAGAATAATACAAATAAATTTTGTATATTATATTTAATAAATTTAAATAAATACAGGTTAGGTAAAATTATTTCGACATCATGACTGACTGTGACTGTTATAACATTGACGCTGATAGCACACCTCTACTGCGAAATCGTAACAGCGAAATCGCAGTTGTTCAATTCAACTGGCTCGGGTCATGTTCCGTGAACACTCTTGCGACGCGTGATATCAATATCTACTGAGAGTTTTTATGAATGAAAATCTATGGTCAGTTTAGGTGACCCACTCCACTAAAATGCGCACTGACGTAGTCGCAAGCGCACGCGCCGATCTCAACTTAACGGTACTCCACGACTCACCAGCTGTCAACTGACACAGTTTCATACTGTGCAACTAATGAAGTTGAATGGTTTAGGGTTGAAATGTTTTCGAAAAAAAAAATATTAATAGATTGGCTGAAAGGACATACTTACCGACTTGGAAATGGTAAAAAAAAATTGCATAAGAAATCATAGGAGCTTATTTTATTTTCGGGCCTAATTAACTGAATACGTATTCCAGGCAAGATAACAGCTTTCCTATAGATCTTTTGCTGTAAGAATGACTGTATAATGTTATGGATCTGTAATATAACGAATAGGTAGGTACACACGGCTACATACCAAGCTATACATATCCAGTATAAACTGATGTCACATTGTATAGGATTTCCGTACAATGAGAGGTCAGCTTATACTGGAAATGTATAGTTAGATATGTAGCCGTGTACACAGATAATAATATGAAACCTAAGAGACCAAAGATCTCGATAAACTCATAGCAAATTAGTACTTAATTATATCCACTACTCTATTAATGGATCAATTCTCACAAAATATCATAAAGCAATATATTCATTCAACCTTAATCATCTTGTACTAACACTGGCCTTTAAACATTGCAGGTGTAAAGATGAGTTCGATTGTGAACGTGGCCGCCGACGTGCTATCGGGCACGGCCATCGCCGCCGCCGCCGGCTCGCAGGTAAATGTCCGCTAACCTACTATTACAAACTACATCATAATACACAGACACGATATAGACACGTACTGCTAAGATACTTAACTCCCTATAATCGATGAACAACGCACGCATACATAGACAGCGGTTGGTAACGCTCGAATCTACGTGGAAGTAAGGGAACTTAAGCACATGAATACATATTGAACAGAGACCAAACTGCATGCATAGTATGACTGTTGAGGTAAACAGGAAGCGATTTGGCAAAAGCAAGCGTCGAGGATGGTACCAGCTGCACGAGATTAGCAGAAGACCGAGCAATATGGTAAATGATTGGTGAGGCCTTCGTCCAGCAGTGAACTGCTATATGCGGATGATGAGGTAGCCTTCTTGCTATGCTGCAATGGGTTCACTACTTCATGCCTCGGTACTCTAGAGTTTCTGCATGCGTCAATACCTACTATGAAGCCTTAGTCTCTGTTGACATTTTCTCTAATGTCAGGTCCAGTTGAAAACCAGCGTCAGGCACTAGTTGTCTGACATTTTTGCTGAACTGGGCCATTTTGGCGCAGCCGTGAGGTGTGAGGCACACTTTCCTGCTAATTTCTTACATCTCACTTTACACTTTTTACCTGTTTTTAGGGTTCCGTCCCAAAATGGTATAGCAACCCTTATGGTGAGACTAAGTCTGTCTGTTTGTCTGTCACACCTGGATATCTCAAGCACTACTAATGCTATCTAATAGAATAGTTTTAGATGACGTTTGCCCAACTATTTTTGAAATTTGGAATAGTTTTAGATGACGTTTGCCCAACTATTTTGCAAACAAGAAAGAAATTTAAAAAAAAATGTCTTTTTTGCAAAATTCACTGAAAGGGGGCCTTAAAAATTTGAAGAGGGCTACTAGGGCATGTTGCGTATCATATGAAAGAACGCTGTTTGCACATTCTCAAACATTTTTTTTTACAGGCAGCATAGTTTCCGACCTTCCGAAATCATCAACATCATATATTCGTACGGAATCCTCCGAGTCCGACTCGCTCTTGACCGGTTTTTTTTTAATTTTTTTGTCTGCTGTATATTATTTTGTGCCTTTTAGTCTGTGCTAAATAAATGTATTTTCTTTCTTTCTTCTTTCTTATGACTCGAGTGCGTGTGCGTCTTGTGTATGACCTAGTATGGATGTTTGCGTGTATTTACATACGAGTGTGTAAACCATGCCACCATCCTTATATGACGTCACGTTGTACCCAACTAGCATGTCTTATGCCGCGCTGGTTGCACGCAATGCTAGAACAAACGCGAATTACTTCCTCTTTCCGCCGGTACGCTTGGCGTTCTTATGCATCTGTTACTCTTGCTTACTCACTGAAGGCATACTCGTAGAGACATGAATGAAATGCTGTGATAATAAGTGACACTTTATTTTCTTCCAAAGCTATTATTTGAGGTAAACGTTGCATAACTTGTGTTTTTTTGAGCTTAACTTAATTTGCTGTACTTATCTTTTGTTTGGTAGATTTCAGTACCAAAAGTAATACGAGTTTAACCTTACTCGTCAGCTTGCCAAAAAAGGTCAGAGCGATAAATTATTGTCATTTATTTTTTAAACTTTGTAAGCGAATTCTATCTAGATCGGTATATCATAATATAATAAGGTAATTTTTTGGGTTTTGTATTTAAATTGATACGATTCATTTATTAATGATTATATATACACTGTTTGTTCCAGCTTTTATCGCATTTGTATTTTATAGCATATCCAAAGAAAGTGTCTCTTACATAATATCATAAGTACGCGTGTTAACTCATTTTATAACTTGTCCTAGACGAATTTTCTTAGCATTTTCATCTCTATCAGGTACGAAAACTTTTGAAAATCCCAACTAAATACTATAATTTGTAGTATTTAATGTAATATTTATAGTATGCTATACCTACATGTGAATGTTTATACTCGTATCTTGAACATATGCAACAGCGGGCCAAACACGGGCGTGTCAAGAAATTTGTGACAAGACATGATAAATTAGGTCATGTCAATTTGTACTAGCATTTTATGACAAAACAGTTTTATCGCTCAAACTGTGATAAAATGTGTGACTCAAGTCATGTCACAGTAGGCCATGCTCGCCCCGCTGGAGGGCTGTCATTCAAGCGATTAACAATCGATTAACTATTTAGCTCATACCCGGTAGTGAGCATGCTTCATTAAACATGTGCACACACTTAGCTCGTCTATTTATTACATCTGCATGGTAATAATGATAGACATTAATTCATATAATATTATAAATAGCGATCCTATTACGAATTTCTGCAGTCCTTTAGAAAACCAGCGTCAGACAGTATCGGTCTGGGAATACTGTAGAAATGGACCTTTTCGAATGAGGCACACACACACACCGCCTTATTCTAAAACAAGATTTATATTTTGACATGGCTTAAACCATGGGGCCAGTTTTTGTAATAGGAACGTAACTGTGATTGAAATACCGTTCTTTATACAAAACTGCGGAAAAAAGTTCGAAATTCAATAATGGCTTCATGTTTTAAACCTGGGTCTGAAGATAAACCTTGTTTTGTAATAAGGGGGTATGAGTCTTTTTTTAAAGCATTTCACTTTTTATTTTATTCTTATAATTTGTGGTAGGCCGGTGATTCATGAACTATTGCCAAATAAATGTTATTCTTTGCTTTTTTCATCAGTCCTAGACTTGAAGTTGGTATTAGGCCCCAAGGAAACAGCATCCAGTTCTAGCATAACGGATTAGGGTTTAGGTCCATAACGGAGCCGGAAATTGGAGATCGGATTTCTACCGGCTTCTGCTTGTAACAACCATAATAGAAACACTTTTACTAGCTACTGAATAGTAGTTTATAAAACCACAATCTTAACAAGATCAAAGCCATTTGTTAACTCGCGATAAGAAAATACCTTAGTAGGTTATTATTGGCTAATGTAAATAAATTAAACTTACAGTCAAAACTGCTATAACCAAAGAAAACCACACTAGTAGACTTTAAGATGTGACATAAACAACTTAAATCAAATAAAAAATAATTTTATTTCACATAAGTCTACATGGGCACTTATGAAACGTCAGAAGCTAGGTGCACGGTTCCAATTGGTCGTTTCCTATGGAGAAGAGCCGGCAAGAAACTCCACGGATTCTCTTTTTAAAAAAATAGGCTTTTACAATGTTTTCAAATTACAGTGTTAATAGGTATGAGAGGACAGCGTAGGCCCGTCAAACTACCAGGTACTTAACAAAATAGAAAATGGTCTACAGATCTACAGTCTATTTATTAAGCCTACAACGTGCTCACTTTAACAACATCACTTGAGAACAGAGGGCTAATTCACGTAATTTCATGACGCGCCGATCAAGTTGCAGTGCAGGTGCAATGAAGTTTAAGTTTGAGTGATAGCTGAATATATATAGTATCTGACAGCCGTAGAGAATAGTAGAATACGAAATGCGTTGTTTTGATCGAAACTTAATTGCAACTGCACTGCTACTGCACTTCTTTAGTTACGTGAATTAGCCTGCAGCACTAAATCCATGTGTTCGTACTCGTAATATTTCAGATCGCCTGGTTCATCCCGATGCTGGTGGCAGCGATAGCGTACTACAACTTTGACGCAACGGACCCTGAGGGCAGACCAGCAGACATTAGTGATGCCAACATGCTGCCAGACTACGACTTCATCATCATAGGAGCCGGTTCTGCTGGTCAGTGGGTATAAGAGATTAGATATGGATACTATTCCACTAAGAAAACTACTCAACTTTCAGTCGTGAAAAAATATTATAGTTCTCAGTAACGTCACAATTACAACGATGGGTTACTGCCAAAACATACCTAGGGATATGTTCATTATTAATATTTTCTCCGGAGAAAATGTTGCCACTAGAATCGATTTTTGTGTCCAGCCAAGGACTGCGATTTTTTTAATGGTAATGTAGTAAACACAGTCCGTGGTGGCTACAGCTCATTAAGTAGGCGCGACATGCAGGTTCGAACAGATTCCTTGAAATGGAGTTTTTTTTTATCCGTATTGATACGTATTCTTCAACTGTTTCCAGGCGCAGTGGTGGCGAACCGGCTATCAGAAGTCAGTAACTGGAATATATTACTGCTGGAAGCTGGCGGAGATGAGACGGAGATATCAGACGTGCCACTTCTAGCGGGCTACCTGCAGCTCAGCAAGTTAGACTGGCAGTACAAGACAGAGCCTTCAGGAACAAGCTGTCTAGGTAAATAATTTATTATTATTATTTTTCAACTCAGCCTATAGCAGTCCACTGCTGGACATAGGCCTCTCCCAGGCTGCGCCACAACACCCTGTCCTCTGCCTTCCGCATCCAGTCTGTCCCAGCCACCTTTTTAAGGTCGTCGGTCCATCTAGCTGGGGGGCGTTCCACACTACGCTTGCCGATACGCGCATACGACACGCGTACTATGGAGCAGGCTATGCATGGAGTTTCCCTGAAGGATAACATCAGAAATGAAGTTATCCGGAAGAGAACCGGAGTTACCGACATAGCCTGCAGAGTAAGCACGCTGAAGACCGATGGCCAGTTATTATATTTATTTATTATTTGTTGAATGTCTGTTTCCATTAACCGCTTAAGACGGAGAGATTGCTCAAAACACTGTTTGTAATTGATAATCAGCCTATAATGTTCCCTCTGCTGGGATACAGGCCTCCTCTGTGTGGTAGGGGATAGCATGTATGTATAGTTCGTAAGATACCTTAGCCAAAAACTGAATAGTGCGTTATAAATAACATCCACTAACTCATAAATGTAACTCTTCGAAATAATCTTATATAGTCAGTTAGGTAAGTTAAGTTAAATACATTCAAAGATTTGATTATAATTTCCCTTACCACTATTATTCCAGCAATGGAAGGAGGCAGATGCAACTGGCCCCGTGGCAAGGTGCTCGGAGGCAGCTCAGTCCTTAACTACATGCTGTACTTACGAGGCAACAGAAAAGACTACGACTCCTGGGAGGCTCTCGGTAACGAGGGCTGGGGCTACAAGGACGTGCTCTATTACTTCAAGAAGTCAGAAGACAACAAAAACCCTTCCCTAGCACATACACCGTATCATAGCACTGGAGGGTACCTGACAATTTCCGAAGTCCCCTATCATACACCACTCGTAAGATCTTTTATTGATGGAGGCCAAGAATTAGGGTACATGAACAGAGATATAAATGGAGAGAACCAAACCGGTTTTATGGAGGCACAGGGGACGATCAGACGTGGCAGCCGCTGTTCGACATCCAAAGCGTTCCTAAGATCAGCTAAGGATCGCCCTAATCTACACATATCCATGTATTCACACGTCACCAAAGTGATGATAGACCCCAGAAGTAAAGTTGCTTTTGGAGTAGAATTTGTGAGAAAGAAAATGGTACATCGCATCAGGGCTCGAAAGGAAGTTATTATATCAGCTGGAACTGTTAACTCTGCCCAGTTGTTGATGTTGTCTGGAATAGGACCTGCAGAGGAACTGAATAAGCATAAAATACCTATGATACAGAATTTAAAAGTTGGAAGGAACTTACAGGATCACATTGGATTGGGCGGCTTGGCGTTTATGGTAAACCAGCCTATATCTATTGTAGAACATCGTCTTTATACTGCTGGTCCACTGATGGAGTACGCCATGTTAGGAGAAGGTCCTTTAACTATCATGGGGGGTGTCGAAGGCTTAGGTTTTGTCAACACTAAATATGTGAACGTCACTGACGATTTCCCAGATGTTGAATTCCATTTTATTTCTGGATCAACTAATTCTGATGGCGGTGAGCAGATAAGCAAAATCCATGGACTAATGGACACGTTCTACGATGCTGTATTCAGACCTATAAACAATATGGATGTCTGGAGTATCATTCCTATGTTGCTCCGACCGCGGAGCAAAGGCTTCATACAACTGCGCAGTGCCAATCCTTACGATTATCCTTATATTTATCCAAACTATCTAGCAGATGAGTTGGACGTGAAAACTCTAGTAGAAGGAGTGAAAATCGCTGTGGCACTTTCTAGAACTAGAGCATTTCAAAAACATGGCTCAGTTTTGAACAAGCACGTCTTTCCTGCGTGTGTGAGTATCAAGAGATACTCGGACGCATATTGGGAGTGTATGATCAGACAATACACTTGTACTATCTATCATCCTGTTGGAACAGCGAAGATGGGGCCGTACTGGGATCCTGACGCGGTTGTCGACAACCAACTGAGGGTGTATGGAGTGAAAGGTCTACGTGTCATAGACGGCAGTATCATGCCTAACATAGTGAGTGGGAATACCAACGCACCTATTATCATGATAGGAGAGAAAGGCAGCGACATGATTAAGGAATTTTGGTTAAAACGGCGAAGTTCTAGATATTACATTTAATTGACGTACAAAACGAAAGTATTTATCAGTATTATGGGCGTGTGAACTTTGTTGTAAATATTTCCTATCATGGCCGAATATTGTGAATTTATTTATTTTATATTTATTGACGGCACGCAATTGTAAATTATTTAATTAAGGATAGTGTTCATAGATAATAAATTATTCTAATACTACACGTTGTGTTTGCTCTCTTGTCATCATTTCTAGGTCAAAGACCCGCGATGTCATAATAATACATTGTTGCTTATTTGCTGACACGAATTAATTATTGTGAGATGATGAATTAAGTACAGAGTAATCAAATAACGCCAGGTAACAAGTTGAATCATTATTTGAATACACTACTGAATTCGTTATTTGTACTTCCTTTACAATGTACTTAATATAAATTGGCTCGCTCTGATAATATCTTAGTAATGATAACATTGTATTTGTAATGTAACTGGTGAAACCCTAAACATCTCTGCTTCTCTTCTGGGGAACACAAGCTTAATGTTATGTTATGCTGAAACTCGAATTAAAACAAACAATTCACATACATGTTTTGCTTATAATGTTTTTGCATTCGAACCTACAAGTTTCTGGTCGAATCAATCATAATATCATATAACGATACCTAATATTTTGCCTTCAAATAAATTCATTACTCTGTGCAATGAAACTTACAAGTGTGACACAATACGCATTGACCTGATGTAAACAATAACTTGCTTAATCTGCTGAATCATTCGCCATTCAATTAAATTCCATATCAGTGTCGGTGCATCAGCGGTGCGCGTATTATGGAACAATGTCGACCCACAGCCCAACGACACTCAGGGGACTCATATCAAATGCAAGAATCACCTTCGGGCTGCTACCAGGACTCGGCGTCATGATAATTCTCCGCATGGCCATACATTTATACAGAGCTGATATTGAAGACGCAGAAAACCGTGTCAGAGATCATCCCTTCGAAAAACTTTACGAATGTTACGACTTTATCATAATTGGCGCGGGATCCGCAGGTGCAGTGTTAGCCAATCGACTATCAGAGAACCCTAACTGGAAAGTGCTTTTGCTCGAAGCGGGGCAAGACGAGAATGTGTTATCAGAAGTACCAGCGTTATTCCCTATATTACAAACCTCTTCTATCGATTGGCAATTCCTTACGGAACCCAGTGACGGGTACTGTTTGAGTATGGTGGAAAGAAAGTGCAAGTGGCCTCGCGGTAAAGTGCTCGGTGGTTCCAGTGTGTTGAACGCTATGTTGTACATAAGAGGGAATAAGCGTGACTATGATAACTGGGAGAGTATGGGGAATGTAGGCTGGGGGTACGACAGTGTGTTGCCGTACTTTAAGAAATCAGAAGATATAAGGATACCTGAGCAGCAAAACGATGTCTATCACGGGACTGGAGGTCCTTTGACTGTTGAACATTTCGCTTTCGAGCAGCCAATAACAAGAAAGATATTGAAAGCTGGAGAACAGTTGGGATACAGCATCCGCGATGTAAATGGAGAATTTCAAACTGGATTTACTCGCTCCCAAGCGACAGTACGCGACGGTCTTCGATGTAGCACAGCTAAAGCGTTTTTACGACCTACATCCAAACGAGAGAACCTTCATGTTAGCGTGCATTCTTTAGTCGAAAAAATTCTGATAGACGAACAAAAAACTGCATACGGTGTAAAGTTTAAAAAAAATGGACAAGAAAGAATCGTTAAGGCAAGCAAAGAGGTCATCGTATCTGCTGGCACTATACAGTCTCCACAGTTACTAATGTTATCTGGAATAGGAGACGCCGAGCACCTGAAAGAACTTGGGATATATCCGATTGTCAATCTATTTGGTGTCGGCAAAAATCTGCAAGACCACGTCGCAATGGGAGGTCACTCGTTTCTCTTTGACAACCCGTATGATAACGGAACAGATTATTGTTTTAATCTAAACGCAGTCATTTCAATAGGAAGTCTCATAGAGTTTACTGTTAACAAGAAGGGGCCACTGTACAGTATGATGGAAGCTGAAGCGATGGCGTTCGTCAACACTAAATACCAGGACCCGAGTGAAGACCATCCAGATATACAGCTGTTTATTGCTCCAACTGCTGATAATATGGATGGAGGCTTGTTTGGTAAACGGGCCAATGGTTTAGACGACGTCACGTATGCGGAGTTGTATGAAGAGATACTCTATGACTCTTCGTTCTCCATCGTGCCACTGTTACTGAGGCCCAAAAGCCGCGGCTACTTGAAACTACGAGACGCGAACCCCTACTCGGCACCATTGATTTATCCTAACTACTACACCGACCCAGAAGACATCAAAGTTATTGTGAGTATTATTTTAAATTAACGCTAATGGAACTTCAAATTAATGTTTTCATAATAGAACGTAATTAACTGGTAATGAGCCGATAAACTTTGTACAAATTATAAGCAGATAACTTTTTACCGTCTCGATAAAAGTTACGCTTGTTAAAAATGGCGATAATTGCTGTCAATGGGTCACGGTAATGGAAAGGTTAAAGTAATTACAATAAAATGTAATGTTATCACACGTAATTATGTAATTGCTCTTGTTTGGAAACTCTGGATCTTATTACTGGATAATATATGTTTATGGGTGATAAGATCTGGTAATTATGTCACAAACGATGGTCTGCCTTCTAAATTACATTACAAAAAACCGACCTAACACAAAAATACGATTTAAAAACCGAACTCTGCGGTAACGACAAAAAAAACAAACTTCGAAACGCTTTAAAATAATGAAAAATTATGATGTCATTTCAGGTGGAAGGCGCCCGTATAGTCCAGGAGCTAGTAAATCAGCCAGCACTTCGCGAGCTAAACGCCCGGCCGAATCCTAGACGGAATCCAGGCTGCGCAGCCCACGAGCTGATGTCAGACGAGCACCTGGAGTGCCAGGCCAGGCACCACTCGCTGACGATATACCATCCTGTGGGCACTTGTGCCATGGGGCCTCCTGAAGATCCGGCTGCTGTTGTTGATCCCAGGTTAAAGGTAAGAATATTGGAAGCCTAGTCTTCAACCCTTGAACGCTACTTGCGTTCAAGGGTTGAAGACGAGTGTTTTATCACCGCACTTAGTATTATTCGTTATTTGATTTAAAGTACCAACACACAACACATGTACACCATGTACATAACTGGCGAAATGGGGATGTGCCATAGGTACACCTCTGCCTAACCCTGCGGGGATTACAGGCGTGATGTTATGTGTGTGTGTTATGTGTGATTTAAAGTATGTCATAGTGTCACTTGATTTCTATAAGCATGTTTTTATTTTTTGAATATTGGCACCTTGATTTTTAGGGTTAAAAAGGAACCCTTATGGTGAGACTAAGTCTGTCTGTCTGTCTGTCTGTAAAACCTGGATATCTCAAGAACTACTAATGCTATCAACTTGAAATTTAGAATAGTTTTAGATGACGTTTGCCCAACTATTTTGCAAACAAGAAAGAAAATATCTTTTTTGCAAAAGGGACTGAAAGCCCGTCTTAAAAATTTGAAGTGGGGCTACTAGGGCATGTAGGGTATCATATGAAAAAACGCTGATTGAACATTCTCAAACATTTTTTTTAGGCAGCATAGTATCCAACTTTTGATGAAAAATTAAAAAAAAATACCGTTCCCCCCCTTATCTCCGAAGTTTGCATAGATTAAAATCTGAAATTATTCTATGTGATAGAAGTGTATGTAAATATTACAGGAAAAATAAAACGATGTCTCTAAATAGCATAGTTTTTCAGAAATCATCAACATCATATACGTACGGAACCCTCGGTGCGCGAGTCCGACTCGCTCTTGACTGGTTTTTTATTTTATTCATTCATTCAAACTGGTGAAGCCCTCTGCCTTCATTGGAATATAACCTTACCTCCTATGTATGTTTAGTTTTCAGAGCCATAATTTCTTTAATGATCACACTTATTTTCTTCTGCTCTAAAAACTGTTTTTCGCTACTTATACTAAAACTCCATGTTTCTATGTTAACCCTTTCATTTCCAGGTGTATGGAATCAAAAGTCTTCGAGTAATCGACGGCAGTGTTATCCCAACAATAACAAGCGGTAACACCAACGTGCCGATTATCATGATCGCTGAGAAAGCTTCAGACATGATCAAAGAAGACTGGTATGACGTCACCATTGAAGAAGTGACATGTCCTATAGAAGATCAAATGCCCTATCAACAGTCCAAGAATACGGAAGACGAAGAACCAACTAAAATTCAACTGAATCCCCCAACAGATTTGTTTAACGAAACTACTAGCCTATTCCCTATGCTAGATAGCAAAATTGCAGATAATCCTTTAAAAAAAAAAAATGACACAAAGTCAGAATCCAAAAAAGAAAATAAACAGACTGTTGTGCCAAGCTCGGTAAATATTCCTAAAAAAGTACCAAAAATTGTTCTAAGGAAGAATCATCAACACCCAAATTACAATTATCCTCAGAGGAAATTCAATAGTCAACCACACAATCCTTTCCGGAATTACCTGTATGGCTCCCCGAATAACCAATTCCCGAACTACGGGTCAAATTATGGCCAACTACACAATCCACTTTACCCATTTCCAAAAATAAGACGACAGAAGCCTTTATTAAAGAATATATTTGGAAATCTGGAGCCAAGACCATTGGTTTATTATAATGAAGTTAATAAGGTAAAAGATCCGATTTATTATGAGACTGGTGAAGTCATTACTCCTAGAGGGCAAAAGAAATGCAAGATCTGGTTGTACAATGACGGTGTGAAGTATGAAGTTGTGTTGTAGCTTTATATGTATCATGTAGTTTATTTGGTTAGATGTAAGTAGTATTTAAATTAAACCAAGTGAAATAAATAAGGATAAATAAATGTCAAGTAACGAATGCTGTATCAAAATAGATGTGTTTTTTTCTAGATCCTTTCCATCATTATCATCACCATTTTCTTTTGTTTCATTAAATGAATTACTAGCTGTTGTGTGTGACTTTAGTCGCATATAAACTTCAACGCACCCCATTTCATCCAGGCAGGGTTGGTTAAAAAAATAGTTTCCAAGTACCGAAACCAGACCGGAGGGGAGGCCGTCGTCGTGAAGGTTGATTACGAACTGGTTGCCTAAGGAGACCAGTGTTATTAGGCCGATTGTGAGCTGAAACGAATGAATAGGTATGTAAACATGTCACAACCGAAGAACGTGTGGCTGTTTCATACGTAATTATAGTGGAATATTAGTACCTATCTACGATCAACCACGTCAAGTTGTTACCAGAAGCGCCATTAATAGTGCGTCTCATGTCATTGATATAAATGCATTGATTTGCATTTCATGATACGCATGCTTAAGGTGCAATTAAAAATAGATACTCAATATTCAATAGTAGGTCAGTGAATATAAAATATTTATATTAAAGTTGATAATTTTACCGTAAGTAGTTCGAAATCGCACGGTTTGCTTACATTACTTTACTGGATAAACATGTCAAGCATATCAAGTCCACCGCCGTGGCCTCACGGAGGCGATCGGCGGCGACGATCTCTCGCGTCCGGCCCTGGTTCAGGCCATGGTTCGGAGCGAGAGTGCATGGGAGGCCGTCACCTCCTTCTGCGAAACAGTAATGCTCGCGAAGGAGGAGGCGGAGCGCATGAGGGTGAGGCAGGGTGCCCGCCCTTCCGCCCTAAGTCGCCGCAGGAGACGCCCTGGGCGTCGGGAATCGCAGGCCATTTCCCGGCCACCGTAGGCGCGGGCTTGCGGACGGTGAGCGATGGGTAGCTCGCCGTCCGATAAGGACCAGGCCCGGGTCGACGGCGCGTTGTGTTCCACGCGCGCCTCAAAGAGACGTCAGCACCAATTGACGGGGTCCGAAAGGGCCAATGCCTGCCAGGGTTACGAGCCTGTCCGAAAGGGATATCGTGACTCTGGCACACAGGCATCTGAAGGAACACGGTGGATTTTAGTCAGTAAAAGTCTGACACTCCCTCTCGCTCCGCCCAGAGCGGGAGAAGTTATTTGATGATTTCCCACCAAAAAAAAAAAAAAAAGAAGCATATCAAGTCACTAGCGCTAGAATTAGAATGCATAATATAAAGTCTGATCAGTCGGATGAATATTAGATACCTAGTTACAATAGCTAAAGTAGCGTTAAGCTGTTCAGCATGACCGCAAAAAATCCCATTTCAAGTCAAACACACAGACGATGTGGTAAAACATGAACACGGTCAAATTAATGAAACGATTTTGAAATAAGCATAGTGCCAGTAGTGTGTATCGAAAAATCTCGCCTTGAAGTGAACTGTCATCCCATCTGATCCTCAAGGCCGTCTTAGGCCAGGCTGGAGCCCTTGGGCACGGTCTCGATCCCGTGGGAATATCGGGATAAAAAGACTATAAATTTTAATACAGGATGTCAGCTACCTCCATACAAAATTTTATCAAAATTGGTCCAGCCGTTTAAACGTGAAGAAGTAACAAACACACACTCACAAACTTTCGCCTTTATAATATTAGTGTTATTTGTTATGGGTTAATCGGTACAAATCAAATACAAATAATATATTAACTGTTTTAAGAAGTAAAACTTAGGTTGGTACGTTATTAAATAAAATGTTGCAGGTTTGTATAAACCCAAAAAATTGGAAAAAAAAAATGCGCCAATGAGTGCAAGCGTTGAATCGAAAAAGCCTGCGGGGCCCCCGTGAGGTCGGGGGCCCTGCTTACGGGCCCCGTGTGCCCTTATGGTAAAGACAGTACTGCTGATGCTAGGGACTGACAGTTCATTACAAGCACACCTCCTAAGTTTTCATGGTGATTTTTTTGCAGAATATGGCGGCTGGTCTTTAGCTGATTTAGTTGCCTACGTTGCTGAATCATTTTCAGACTGAGCAGTGGAGGCGTAGCAGTAGGGGTGCTAATTATAGGGAGGAACGACCATCGACTGAAAGTGTACTTTCCGAAAATCTATTAAAATTGCAAAATGACGACTGGCAAGTCTTGAATAAGTTAGTATGTTGATTCACATTTTAGCCAAAACATAGTGAGATTGTTAAATTACCCGGTTCTCTGAGAATCAAGATATTAATAATAAAGTTGACGAGCTCGTTGACGATAGACTAGAAACCTAGGATGTATGCGCGACTCCGTAACTCCAAACTCCTAACCGAATTGGTCAAGAGCCACAGTTGTTATGATTTAATTTTATGAAACTCGTTTAGGGGTTAATTGCATGACATAAAGCAGATAACGTGTAGTTATTTATCTCACCACAAGTAATATAAACTTTAAAATACATTAGGTATGAATTCAGTCAAAGTTTATCTTACCTATGTTTAATTTTCAGACAGGATCTGCGCCATTAGGGCTTATTCTCAGTTATAAAACTGTCAAAAGAGAAAAATATTGTAAAAAAAAAAAACTCCAACCAATCCGTGGTTGGAGTTTTTTTTTTTACAAAATTTTTAATGCATTGTCTCATCTCGGTAAGATTATTGGAGCCGCTTAAGAGGCGTTGGATGCGTGATTCATACAAACATAATACCAAACTAATTTGTAAATCAAACATATTCTTATGGTAAGCTTCTAATCTAACCGGATGCAGCTGAATACCAGTGTTTTACTAGACTGCCTATCTGAACTCAACAACGCAGTTATAGGGTAATACGATACCCCTTGGTAAGACTGGTTGTCAACTTACGGGCTTCTGACGACCCGTAACGACTGTCAAAGATCCACAAATTAAAGCCGGGGTCTACGGTTTAACGTGCTTTCCTAGGCACGGAGGGGTCTTGGTATGTAAAGATGGTCACCCATCCACGGACCAACCGCGACAAGCGTAGCTTTACCTGATTGATCTTCCTGGCTGTTATTACTTAGCCCCAAGCCCACAGTGTAGATTAAACAAAAACCCCCTTATTACAAAACAAGGTTTATCTTTTTTAAAACATGGAGCCTTTATTGAATTTCGAACTTTATTCCGACTAAGCTAAGCAGTGCATTTACACCTCAACATAGTGATTGTTCTGAGTTCCTGTTAGTTATAAACTTTAACTATGTGTTTAATAAAGGTAAAGTTCCTAAACACAAAACTGACAACTTAGTACGGAACTAAGTTTTCAGTTTTGTATAAAGAACGGTATCTCAATCACTGTTACGTTCTTATTACAAAAACTGGCTCCATGGTTTAAGCCATGTCAAAATATAAATCTTGTTTTGTAATAAGGCGGTATGGGATGAAAATAAGTAATGAAAGAAGAGCTCCTTACTGCGCAATTATTTACATCGAGCTCGACATTGGTATATGAAACTGGACATAAGTATCTACGGCCTTTAAACAAAAAACGGCCAAGTGCGAGTCGGACTCGCGCACGAAGGGTTCCGTACCGGTATTTTTTTTTCGCCCGAATCTCGTCAGCGGTTATAGTGGCAAAAGAAATACATCAGCTGTGGAAATTTAAACTGTCTAACTATCACGGTTCATGATACAGCCTGCACCCTAATTGCGTAACACATTTTAAATCGGAATCGAAATGATTTTGAAGAATATTGCTAATCCATCTTATGTTAGAAAAAATTGTCTGCTCAACAACGTAAATAACGCAATGAATGTTGTTGAACTGTACAATTGAAACCGATTCCTACTGATTGTGTGTTACGCAATTAGCCCGCTGGTGACAGACGGACAGCGGAGTCTTAGTAATAGGGTCCCGTTTTACCCTTTGGGTGCGGAACCCTAATAACGAGTATTTTATGTTAATTTAAAGTAAATTACTATTGTGTCAGTCAGTAAACAAATAATAATGTTCTGTACTTTATGTTAGCGTGTATCAATTGCGCTCTAATTGGTTTATAATGGTGATGACACGACACGAGTTAAGTCGATACCTACTTTTATTAAGGAACATCAGGTGCTGTGATATGCTCCTTAACAATATACAACATGTCCCAGAATTAACGCACAACCTCTTAAGGGGTCATTGTACTTCATTATGACCAACTTTTACTATGGGGCCAAACCTATCGCGAAAAAGAATCTGCGGTTCCCTACATTTTGACGAGAGATCCAAACATAAATGTAGGGAACAGCTGATTTTTTTTCGTGATTTCAGTTTTGGTCCCATAGTAAAAGTTGTTCATAATGATGAGTACAATGACTCCTTAAGAGGTTGTGCGTTAATTCCGGGACATGTTGTACAGGTATATTTATAATTCATTTTCGTAGAAAAAGTAACAATTAGGTAGTTATTGGATCCGACGGAACACTTTCCACAGATACGTGATCTACTGGTCCAATAAAATCATTTTTGCTAAAAATCAACTCTGCTAATCTTAATCGGCCTGAAATCCTCGGTCCAAATGCTCATGGTTTTTTTAAGGAGATCTCGAAACGGCTGGTTGATACTTCCCGTGACGCAAGGACTGGCTTTTACCTTAGCTAGAGGCTAAGCCGTGCTATATAACAATGCCGCCAGTCTCTTGGATACATTACCAGTCGACAGTGATGTGGATGAATTTTTCTACGCCATAATAAAGTTTGTGAATAATCTTAGTTAAGTTAGGAAATAATGTTATTATTTTTATTAATTAATTAGATATAAGTTGTTATTAATGTACATAATTATTATTTTAATTCTGAATAACTTAATAAGGTATGAAAATAAATAAACGAGCGAATATAATAATAGTATTCTGAGTATGTTCCGTGTAGTGCCGGGCGTAAAGAAGAATAGCACCATACTATTTCTTCCCGTGGGTATCGCAAAATGCGACTAAGGGACTTACTAGAGAATGGGCAGCAGCGTTTTCTATGCATTTTAACACCATACTGCGATCGCCAACCCGTCTTCCAAGCGTGTCGATTATGGCACACACGTCAAATGCTCAAATTAAAATTAAAATTCAACTAATTTTAGTTTCTGTTCACAAACAATGACGTGATATAATTAAAACAAGCTTAGGACGTACGTGACAAAGTTTGTAAAAGACTGGTGTCTGCACTAGGAAAACCTGTATAGCAGATCACCGGGATCCCATCAGACGGAGAGTAAACATAATTCTTTATACAATAAAATGTACAATGTACAATAGAGCTACCATTTACCGGGTAATTATGTCTTTCATTGACTTAAATGTGCCCTGGCGGCTGAGAGTATGTCATGCTCACTCAGATGTCTCGCTGATGGTGGCGTGTGTGTTGGATCATTTAGCTCCCTTCAAAATGGTTGAGCTGAATGGTGCTGATCCATGCGTCATGTTCGTGAACGGGCGCTGTCAGTTGGGACTGGTCATCTCTTAGCTGCCACAGCTTATTTTTAATTATTTTAGTTTTGAATTGTTATCTTTTTATCACGGACGCTTTTGACGTATTGCATCGTTCTCACATGTTTAACTTCAATATGAATGATGTACCTAACCAATATTTTAATTTAAAAGAGTGTCTGTGGAGTTTCTTGCCCGTTCTTCTCCATAGGAACCTACTATTTGGAATGGGCAACTAGCTTCATATTTGTAACTGACCGACTTCTTGACAATTCAAAAGTGCCTGTCAATGGTTTAATTGAAATAAATGCTTTGAGTTTGAGAAAAATAAAGGAGCTGAGCATAACAATAAAAATCAAATGTAAATCAAAAATAAAAACTAAGTGAAAAAAAAAAAAAAAAAAAACAGCAAATAATATGCTGCTCAAAGCATGTGACGTGTGTGATTATTATTATTATTATGGCTACAAGAAAAGAGGCAGGTCAAAGAAAAACTGGATGGGTTGCGTAAAAGAAGATATGGCTAGGATGGAAGTGAACACCGAGATGAGGATTGAGGGCGTTGTATTGAAGAATAAGACGTACCGTACCAAAAACAAATTTCAGATAAGGGCAGGAGACTGATGAGTTCACTCATCGGTCACAGGACTTCAAAGAGTTTTTGATTATGTTTAACAGATATGTGAAATTGGCGTTGTGTATGGACGAGACCTTACTCCCAAATTTTGAAGAGCTGATAAAAGTTACATACAAAATCAAAGGTTACAAATTATAAGCCATTATGATAGTACATAAACAATAACATAATTGCATTTATCTTCCTCTGACGTATGTTACATGCCTACAATATTTAGTATTTATATCTGGGACAGCTCCCTGGATAATCATACTGCCAGCTCTCTTGGAACTGCCAGCTTCTTATACCAATATATTGGGAGCTAAAAAAGAGAGGTAAATAAACTATTTTAATTCAGTCAAACATTTAACAGCCTTTTTTCTGTTTTACGAAGACTAATAGTTATTTTTCTTTTCCCCTGGTTTCACTGAGTTTAATTTGATGTTTCCAAATTTAAAGTTAAGTATTTACTTATCTAATTGGTTGTTGTGACTTTGATCAATTGATTACAACAGGCAACGTGGCAAGTAGCAGATTTGCTGATCAGTCTTGATCAGGCTCTCAGGATCCAAGGGTTACTCTTACTTTCTATTCCTAAACTATGTGGTACACATATTAGCGTACTTTCTTGCCAAATTGTTGTTTTTAACCGACTTCAAAAAAGGTTATTATGCTATGTTCATCCGTATGTATGTTTATTTTTTAATAATATGTTCATCTATATTTTCGTCCATGGTGGACAGATTTTGATAATTCTTTTTTTATTTCGTAGAGGAAGCTTGCGCGGTGGTCTATATAAATTTTTATTAACTTTACTTGGGGAGTTTTTGAGTTAGCTTCAATATTATACTTTTTTTTCCCCACTTAGTCTATGTGGATGATGTTATAATAACTTCCTGTCTCTGTTATTTACATAGCAGGTAGTGGTATTCGAAATTGTGTGGGAAAATAACTTTAAATTCGGAACTCGGTGGCAAAAAACGACTACAAAACCAAAGACACCGACTTCCGAAATTAAAGTTAATTTTCACTTTGTAGTGTTATTTTTGGAAGTCAGTTGTTCTTTACAACAGAATTATTTTCTCTTTATTCGCCAATATATTAAATTGTTTTATTATTTTATAATACAATTAATTGCCTTGTCTGTTTTCTGAATTGGAAGTGTCTATAATGATTCTAGTAAATATTTACTGGGCTATCAAACAAAACTGTTTGCAAGTCATCGAAAACACCTGTACGTATCTTTATGCATATAATTCTCTCCACCAGATCAAGATGTCGTGGGCTTGCGATCCGGCGTTGACCGCCAACATCGTGAGCAGCTACCAGACTGCTGGTCCCCTGTTCATGCAGTCTCTGCAGACGTTCCTAGCAGCTCAGTGCGCGCTGGTTGGCGACCATCTGTGGCCTGTTGACGCCACACAGCAAGTGCTTGAAGGTAATTATCATATTGAACATCACGCCTTATCCCGGAGGTACAAAGACGTGGAACGGGCGCATTTCGCTACTTGTTTTTATTGTTTAAGTCCCATATCATGAGGTGAAAGGCAATAACTGGGCACAAATCCAGACGGTGAATTTCGTAATAGATTCCGTACTACTACGAATATCTTTATTCACTGTATGTTTCACACTAATTATGTATTTCTACATAATTTAAACGTAGTTTGTATCGGTTTGCTATTTCGACATTCAATATACTATTCCCATTGTCTTGATTTGTGATGGCAACATTATTATAAAATCCGTAATATTCATTAATCAATAATATATTATTCTAAGTTTGGCTTATGAAGTCGGTCTTGCACTATTTTTGGAAGTCCGTAAAGAGTATTTTATTGACATAATCGAAAAAAATTACATGAATTGAATTGTGTATTCATCTTTAAGGGTGAAGAAACTTTTGACTTTGTAACAATTGATGGCACAAATAGCTTTACTAATTTAATTAAATTAAAATAATTATTATGATGTTTTTAAGTTGTAAGTACAACTATTTTTCCGATAGACTTTACCAACATAACGTTAAGACTTAAGACACGTTAAGTTAAGCAAAACATTTTTGTTCCAGATCCCAACTACGACTTCATCGTAGTAGGAGCAGGGTCGGCCGGTTCAGCAGTCGCTAACCGACTCAGTGAGGTGGCAGAATGGAAGGTTCTGCTCGTAGAAGCTGGAGGCAACCCTACCCTTAACACCGAGGTAAATATTTAGCTTCATACTGTAGAATATAATTTCTCTATAACAATGTAAAATGTCCAGACTATAAATTCTAACACATCGATCAATTTAATTTCAGATCCCACATTTGTTCTATAACAACATGCGCAGTCCTCAAGATTGGGCCTACAAAACTCAACCTCAAGATGGCGCCTGCAGAAGTTACACAGCAAAGGGTTGCGCCTGGCCGCGTGGTAAAGCTCTCGGTGGCAGCAGCAGCATCAACTTCATGTTCTACGTCAGAGGTAACAGAGCCGACTTCGATGAATGGGCAACCGACGACGGTTGCACAGGATGGAGCTATGATGACGTTCTGCCATACTTCAGGAAGAGCGAGAAGTTCACTGGCATTTTCAACGAACAGAACAAGAAATACCACAATTGGGAGGGCAACCTTAACGTCGCTGTCGACAAACAGTCCCACGATTTCGAGCACATGATCATCAACGCTGCTATTGAACTTGGATTGAAGAACTCGACCGACATCAACGGCGAGAGCCAAATGGGAGTTATGACGTCACAGACTACGACTAAAAATGGACATAGATTCAGTACTGCTCGTGCCTTCTTGAACCCAATCAAGGAAAGGAAGAATTTCCACGTCATCAAACACGCTCAAGCTACTAAAGTTTTGTTCGTACCTGGAACTAACATCGTGAGCGGTGTCATGCTACACAAAGAAGGAAAAGACATCGTTGTCAACGTAAAGAAAGAGCTGATCCTGTCGGCTGGTGCTCTCAACTCACCGCATATCTTATTGCTGTCTGGTATCGGACCTAGGAAGCACTTGGAAGACATGAAAATCGAAGTTAAGGCCGATCTGCCCGTTGGAGAAAACTTGCAAGACCACTTATTCGTTCCTACTTTCTACACAAAGCCTGGTCCCAAAGACTACTACTCCATCTCTAAAATTGCGGGTGATTTCGCTCAATACATTTTGGAAGGAACTGGCCCATTGATCAACACTAGCCCTAACAGAGTCATCAGTTTCGTCAACACAACCGACCCAGAATCACCAGCCTCAGACATGCAGTTCCATTATTTCGTCCTGCCTCCTGGTGTGTACAACTTGATTGACATTTTCCAGAAGCATGGGTTAAATGATGAAGCATACACCAAGTTTAAGAAAATGAATGAAGACAAATTCACACTGGTAATTTTCAACACCCTGCTGAAGCCTAAGTCTGCTGGTAAGATCCTTTTGGCGAGCAAGAACCCGCTCGAAGCTCCCTTGTTCTTCGCTGACTACTACAAGGATCCCGAAGATATGGCGACCGTTATCAGGGCAATGAAACAACACTCTTTGAGACTTGGTGACACCAAAGCCTTGAAGCAGGCTGGTTTTAAACTGGACTGGTTGGAAATTGACGCATGCAAGAAGTTCGACAAGAGCAGCGACGAGTACTTGGACTGCATCTCGAGGGAGTTGACGTTCTCTCTGTACCACCCGACCAGTACCGCCAAGATGGGTCCTGATGGTGACGAGAGCGCAGTCGTTGACCTGGAGCTCAGAGTACGCAAAGTGAAGGGATTGAGAGTGATCGACGCCAGTATCATGCCCTCTGTTATAAGAGGCAACACCAACGCGCCCTCCATCATGATCGGAGAGAAGGGAGCTGACCTGATCAAGAAGTTCTGGTTGAAAAAACACACCGAACTATAAGTTATGTTATTTATTAGAATATTTTTTTTTGCTTTAACAATTCCTTATAATCGCAATGAGCCTCCTGTAAGAATGAGATAATGTTATGTAAAAAAGTTATTGAGAAGGTGTGTTAAGGAATAAAAATGTTACGGTATCCATTATCACATTGGTTTTATTTCCCTCAATTTTAAATAGGTACCCACTCTTTCTGAGGACTTTTAGTAAAGCATTCAATAAATAAGTAAATAAGCGAAACTTGCCAGTACATAATGTTAATTCAGTACTATTTCTGAAAAACAAATTGAAACTCCAGCAGTTATAGTTTCGAGTGTTCCTAATCTGTGTATCTCACACACAAGATTCAAAGATTTAACTTAATTTACGTTATAACTAATAGCATTATGATCTCGTATGAGAACCCTAGAACATTTTTCTCAAAGGTTGTTTTATAGGCTAGTTGCCAGTAAGAAAAAAACTTTTTACAAAAAAAGAATAACCGACTGAGAAAAATAACTTTAATTTCGGAAGTTGGTGTCTTTGGATCTGTATTTGAGTGTTTTGCCACCGAGTTCGGAAATTAAAGTTGTTATATCTCAGTCGGTTATAATTTTTTTGTAAAAAGTTTTTTACTTTTCACTTTTTAGTGCGTCAGTTTTGAATTTATCTATGTTACAATCGCCTAATGTGAACTGCTCATCACCTTTTACAAAATATTGCTGTTCCCGATGCTGGGACGTTGATTTTTGAGGAGTTCTCCTGGTATAAGAACCAGGAGAACTGCCACTCACCATATGCATAGTGACGAGCATAAATTGCTTAATCGCAACCCGTTAAATACCTATTATTATATTGTTCCGGTGGCCATCTGTGGTCTCATGATCAGTTCCATTTCACCAAATGGTGCTTTCCGAGAGCAAATGCACGAGTTACTATAAAAAATACCCAAATCGCTATAGGTTTGCCTATAAAATGAGAGGGTTTCCCCCGAAATCCATGGGATCCCCTCATGAGATTCTCATTTGGTGGCATTGTTTGAAAGGTTATACTCCCGAGGTGACCACCTCGGGAGTATAACCTTTCAAACAAAAAATATTTTTTTAAATCGGTCCATAATTGACGGAGTAATCGCGTAACAAACATACAAAAAAAAACCAACATACCGCCGAATTGAGAACCTCCTCCTTTTTGGAAGTCGGTTAAAAAATACCTTATGCATTTTGCATTGTAGAATAGTTGTGAGATAAAAAATCTCAAAAATCCCATGTGCAAGAGGACAAAATAAGACTAATTATTACTAATTTTGTAATTGAATAGTGATATAAATCTATTCAATTAGTAGTATTGATTGATTCCTTTTTCGGCACATTCCTTTTTGGACTAATTCCGTTTTCGGCATATTCTTGTTTCGGCACATTTTAGTAAATAAATTATACTATGAAATACTTGTGACTTTGCTTGCGTAATAAAATAAAATAATATTTATTAGTAAAATATTATATTTAAATCAATAGAAATAAAAGACAAAAATTAAACAGTACCTACACTGATTACTTAAAATAATTGGGCAACTAACTAATGATGACAACCAACTAGGTATCTAAATTCATATGCTTATGCTTGCCGTCTTTTATAAAAGTTGGCAAAGCCTAATTAATATGCTCTTCAATTAATAAGATCCTCATTACAAAAATTACCTTACTATTTAATTGCCGTCTACCTTGTATTAGGTACCTGTTGTGGGTAAGTATATTAGAAAATAGCCCTAGGTATTTAAAAATTTCAGAATAATGATGCTTTGTTGTATATAATGATTTATGCCAAAAACGGAATGTGCCGAAACAAGAATATGCCGAAAACGGAATATGTCCAAAAAGGAATGTGCCGAAAAAGGAATCAATCGTATTTTGTCATATTTTGTAGGCACATTAAAAATTAGCAAGTGGAAATCACAAATAATTTTATTTGTCGGCTTTGAATATTATTTTTTAAATATTTAAAACGTTGTTAATTAAAAGTCTACCGAATATTATAATATTTCGACGGGAGTAATATATAAAGCTTGTGAGCGAGCAACACTGTTAAAAAAACTTGCAGATTTGACAAAATGAAAGTCTTGAAGATACTTGAGTCGCCATGCGCCATGAGTTGCAACTAAATGAAAGAAAATTTAAAACTCATATTAAAAGAACACTTTGTAAACAAGCATATTACAAATTAGAGGATTATATACAAGATAAGAATGCTTGGAAACATGCTGGTCCTGCTCCATAGGACAATCTAGAGTCTAGACAAAATCAAACAGGTTGCTATTTTAATTGTATAATTTATTATTTTTATGACATTTATTTTAAATTCTGTGATTACCTTAACTCACACTGATATTGTTATTTTTTAGAAAATCGTACCTATATATTTTTTACAATTTTTGTAAATATGTGAGCACCATGTATCTATCACATAATTAATTTATCTGTCATTGCTTCATTCTTAACTCTTTTTATTACCTATTGTGGTATAGTAATTTTATTCTAGGTGCATCGTCTTCACATATAATTTATATAATTAATGTACCTATAAAAATATTGCACTAGATTTTAAAAAGTACCGGTGGAGTTTCTTGCCCATTCTTCTCCATACGAAACTACTTTTTGGAAGGGGCGACTAGAATCAATTCTATTTTTTTGTAAATATTGACGTTCAAAAGTGCCTTTTTTGTGCCTATTTGAAATAAACAATTTGACTTTTCTTTTTTTTGACATGACAGAATAGACCGTTTTGGCCAGTTTTAGCAGTCAAAATAAATTACGAAAAAATAAGGAGGATGACAAAATCGTACCTAACGACGAGGCGGTGGCGACCCAATTTGCCATTTATATTATGAACAAAAACCGTATTCTTGAGGTCTTAAAAAACATAAATAAAAATCTATAAGAAGCCAGAGAAAAAGTTCTAAATTTTTTGTATTGATTAAATAATATCTTTGGAAATTATTTAAAATAACAGCTTGGTCAATTTTAGGCTCGGCAGCTTCGGAGATAACCCCGAATGGTCACAAGACTTTAAAACTAATTATTTTAAAACTTTATAAAGTTATCTATAATATGTTGAAATCCTTATAACAATTTCCTTTCATTTGTTATGTATGTCACATGGTACAGTTTGCAAACCTATTTTTTTTTTATTTCCTAATTTTTCCCCAAAAGTAAACCCCGTATTCAAAATTCATTTCTTTACTTTACACGTCCGTGTTTGGGTCTCAGAAATTCATATGTGTACTAAATTTTGACTTAATCGGTCCAGTAGATTCGGAGCGAATTGGCTGTGACAGTCGGACAGACAGACACACGAGTGATCCTAAGGGTTCCGTTTCTTCCTTTTGAGGTAAGGAACACTAAGTAAAAAGTTAAAAAAGGAGTTAGTTGCGGACAACTTAAAATAGCCAATTATTCCAGTGCGTAAATAAATTGAATTAAAGTTCGGCCGATGACAGATTGCGTTCTTGATGCTGTAAGCTTAGTACAAAAGAAAACGTGTTTTACGAATTTAAACTTTATCCGTCTTATTACAAAACAAGATTATATTTTGACATGGCCATGGAGCTAGTTTTTGTAATGAGAACGTAACTCTGATTGAAATACCGCTCTTTATACAAAACTGAATACTTAGTTCGGTAATAAGTGGTCAGGTTTGTATTAGGAACTTTACCGTAGACGGAATAAAGTTCGAAATTCAATAATGGCTCCATTGTTTAAACTTGGGTCTGAAGATAAACCTTGTTACCTATTAGTTCCTAATCGTGTCCAACTGACTGGTGTCCGAAACGCATTCTCTTGGTGGTCGGATTATAGTTTAAAAATAATGCGTTTTGCAGTGCCTGCTGTATTTCGCATAGCGAAACGCTTTTTAGATAAACTAAGCTAAAATAATCTGACAAGGCGAAAAATATAATTAAAAAGAGTAGGAAATGGCAAATAATACAAAAAAAAACAAGATAGATATAAATAGTCGACATCGGCTTTGCTTGTCATTTATAAAAAAATAGAATAGAACTAGATTTAAACTTAAGTTTAATATAGTTCTGATAAGACAACAGCTCGGTAATGACGCGAAGAGATCTGTTTGTTTAAGTGTATCAGTGTGGTACGAGTAGTATATAAAGATATATCTAATAACTGCTTATGAGTGAGTGAAGTGCGTACCACCAGTTGACGGTCAGTGGTTGAGCAGCACCTAAGCTCGTAACAGTTAACGTGTTAAAAAGAAAATTATATAACTTTTAGACTAAATAACGGTAAGATGATTATTTTTTTAAATATTTTTGTGTGTTTTGTGGGATTATGGTTTAATCACAATGGATGTAGAAGATAGTAGTGGTTTAAAAAATAAAAACCGCCGGTTTAAGAAATAATATCATGTATTCAAAGTGTGAGGTTTGAGTTTGTTTGAGTGACAGTGGTACCAGTTTAAAATACTAGAAATAAGTTTTTTTTTTTTTTTTACAAAAAAAGGAATATACATTTAAATCTATATTAGTGATTTCTATAATATGTGAAATGCTAGGTGTTGTTATTCTAAATTTTGACTGTTCTGACCAAGGCGACTTTCTCCTGTTCATATCCAGTTCGACTGTAACTTTCCGTTTCATTTCTCCGTGCTAAACAAAATATTACACAAATTTATTTATTCAATAACACATACAATTGTTTTAACAGTTTAGTTTAATTAAAAAATATTGTTTTTCAATACTATTTCTATACCAAAAGGAACCACGCTGATAGAATTTTCTAATAGACAACAATTTTGTTTTTTTTACCAGTTTGGTACCCGTTGTTACAATTATCTCTTGTGGCTGCTTGTGTCGGTGGTGTAGGGCTTGTGGCCACACGGGTCAATCGATCTGATTAAGCTACGCTTGCCGCGGTCGGTCCGAGGATGGGTGACCATCTTTACATACCAAGACCCCTCAGTGGCTCGGAAAGCACGTTAAGCCATTGATCTCGGCTGTCATTCGTGCATCTTTGACAGTCGTTAAGGGTTGTCAGAAGCCCGAAAGTCTGACAACCAGTCTTACCAAGGGGTATCGTATTACCCAATAACTGGGTTGTGGAGGTCAGATATAGGCAGTCGCTCCACGTAAAATACTGGTATTCAGCTGAACTAACCCCAACATAGTTGGGAAAAGGCTAGGCTGTTACATTTATCATCTTTCTTGCTTGTTTTGTAGTATCATGTAAACAACGAATTATTTGATCAATATAAACAGTGATAAGATTAAAGTCTGCATCAATTAGAACAAATATTATTAATAAATAATAATAAATAGTACCAATTATTTAATAATATTATACTTTTTTATTATTAATATTATCAATAATTTTACAATCTATAACATACTTAAAAGTTTTTTATTTTTCACTTTTTAGGGGGTCAGTTTGTATTTTTCTTTTTTAAATATTTGGTATGGGTTTGCTCTTGACCTTAGTCTAGGTCAGAGGTGACAGAGACAAAGTCGACGATGGAGTGAGCTTACCCAGAAGAAGCCTGTTCACTCTAACTTTGAAGAGATTATGGTTGTATGATTTCGGAAACACAGGCTGTGCGTATTATAAAGGACATTTGGAAACGCTTAGTGCGAATTGGTGGAATAGCAACCAGGAAGGGATGGTAACCTGCAGTGCGTCTAGATGACCGATAATAGAAGGGGGCCGGTGGAATGAGGCCGTGGAGCTCTTGGGCACACTCGCCGAAGTACAATCTGTAGAAGATAATTTATCTAAGTTAAGCCTAATGTCAACTACTCATCACCTTTTATAAAATATTGCTTTTCCGATGCAGGGACGTTAATTGTTGAAGAGTTCTCCTGGTACTTCACCGTCAGCTCCACTTCAGCATATGCATTGTGAAGAGCATAAATTGCTTAGCAAACATTTTAAAGTAATCGAATCGCAACCCGTGAAATACTTATTATTGAGTAGTTCCGCTGGCTATCTGTGGTGTTCATCATCAGTTCCACTTCACCAAATCATGCTTTCCAAGAGCAAATGCACGAGTCACTATATAAAATACCGAACTCGCTATAGGTGCTCGATTTCCATTGGACCCTCATCAGATTCTGACTTGGTGACAATGGGACCACCTCGAGAGCAGGCCCTTTCAATCAAAAAAAGAATTTCCAAAATCTGTTATTTTAACTTATGTATTTTAATTGCTTTTTATATTTTTGTTACGGATGCTTTTAACGTGCACGTCTTTCTACATTGTTCTCACATGTATAATTTCAACATAAATGATGTAACCAATACTATGTAACAATATTTTGATTTAAAAGAGTGTCCGTGGAGTTTCTTGCCCGTTCTTCTCCATAGGAACCTACTACGCTTTGGAATGGGCAACTAGCTTCATCTCTCTGACTGTCCGACCCCTTGACAATTCAAAAGTGCCTGTAATAGGTTTATTTGAAATCAATGCTTTGAGTTTGAGTTCTGTCCACAATTGACAGACAAATCGGTGAACATACATAAAAAACAACACAGACGAACATAAAACCTCCTTTTTGGAAGTCGGTTAAAAATAGATTAGCGATCATACCAGTGATGTTATTATACCACGCTTAGGCTCAATTTACATTGAAGCGAAATGGAATAGATGTGATGTTTTATTGTACAAAGGATTATGAACTTCATGTCAATAGTGTAACGTACAAAATAGATACGAATCAAATAACACGTTGCACGTTTTCTGGAGAATTCTCGCGCATTCTCGTTAATTCCCGCAGTTACGAGCTCGTATCTAGTTTGTACGTTACACAATTGACATAAAGTTAATTTTGCTATGTACAATATCGTTACAAAAACCCTCAGCCACTCCGTTCCGTGGCAATGTAAATTGAACCTAACGCTTTGTATACCTACTTATGTACACACAGCTTTGCGGTACGTCGCCGTCGGTGAATACATATTTATTCACATACATTAGTATCTAATTCGAATAATTATTTACCTACTTATAACAATTGTTATCTTACTGCCAAGGTTACTTAGTCTTCAATGATCTTGTGAGTACTCGTTTACATTGATATTGTTTTTAATGCGGTGTCATTATGAGCGGTTATTGTACAAATATTTTTAGGTGAATCAGCTGTAGCCCGCGATATTAAAATTTCCTTAAGTTTTTTGCAATTTGCAGGTCTGTGTCAGGTTGTATCTTGATTAATAGTACATTATTGCAAAGGCCGTGAAATAGGCAATTGCCATTTCTGCCGAGGCATATATAGTGCTTTTCTCAAAAACGTGCAGGGAAAGTAAAATATTTATAAATTCCAGATTCAATGACGAACAACGATATTTTTTCACGCGCCAATGTGTTCATTTGTTTTTTTTTTCAATATACAGCTTTCTATTTGCAAGCCAGTTCGAAATTTAAATAAAACCTTTGATAAGTTACCTCCTTGGTTGCCATGTTTCGGTGTAAAAATCCTTCCATTTTTTAAGAGTTTACTATGTAATTTATTTGACCGCTAAACCGCGACACATAAGGATTTTCATACAACTTTTGGTGGCCGCTGCTCGCATGTATTTGGCCGGTACAGCAATTTCGATTTATCTCGAAGAAGTTTGTCAAAATAATGCTCGAATTTCCAAGCATGTTTTAGAAAAGGCTATTTAATAACCCCAGCACGTCGTTTCATACAACATTGCTAGAGCGTTGTAATGTTCCAAATGAAAAAAAACGCTCTTGCAATGGATTTGATTTTCATTGACCGTAAATTCGATACTTCGTGTGTTCTTTTTCGAAAATAATGAAAATATTTCCATGCATGTTTGAGAAAAATATGATTCGCGACTTTAACATATATGTATTTACAGAATTATAATCATTAGAAACATTTAGTACATCTCTCTAAGTTAGATTTGTTCCCCAATGTCAAGATTTCATGAAAGTCATTCATTGGAACATAGCGTGAGGATAATCATTTATTAAAAGGTTATATCTGTAACTTTATGTAATAATCTAACTGTTTGGCTTATCTTTTTAGAATTTGCTGTAAACTATCGAGGAATACCAACATAATGCAATATTGCTTATCCCCCATAACAAATAGCGTGATAATATATAACCTACCAAACTGACCAGACTTATTGGAATATCTATTCAAAATTTAAACAGAATCCATCCGGTAGAATTTGCGTAATGCTGGAACAAAATTCTAAAAACTATATTTTCGGCATTAGAGGCGATCCCTCGTAATAATTACTTTTTTTTCAAAAATATTCAATATATAATTTTGACTTAGCTACAATTTTTTCAAAAGTCAGGAATATATAGTGTTGGAGTTATGAAGGAACTCTAATTGTCTATAGTAATAAGTAGTAGTGTTGTGAACTGTAAATAGTAATTTGCTAGCTGGCTAACTGGAGAAAATGCATTTAATTAAAAAACCAAAATAGCAGCAAAACCATAGCAGGCTGAGCACGAGAACCGTAGAAAAGACAAAAAACCGGTCAAGAGCGAGTCGGACTCGCACACCGAGAGTTCTGTACGTGTGTTCTGTAACTGTGATATTTAGAGACATCGTTTTATTTTTCCTGTAATCTTTACATACACTTCTATCACATTGAATAATTTCAGATTTTTATCTATGCAAACTTCGGAGATAATGGGGGGGGCGGTATTTTTTTTTTTAATTTTTCTTCAAAAGTCGGAAACTGTGCTGTCAAAAAAAAAGAAAAAAGTGGTTAAGAATGTGCAAACAACGTTCTTTTATATAATACCCCACATGCCCTAGTAGCCCCACTTCAAAATTTTAAGACCCCCTTTCAGTCCCTTTTGCAAAAAAGGTATATTTTTTTAAATTTCTTTCTTGTATGCAAAATAGTTGGGCAAACGTCATCTAAAACTATTCTAAATTTCAAGTTCATAGCATTAGTAGTTCTTGAGATATCCAAGTGTGACAGACAGACAGACAGACTTAGTCTCACCATAAGGGTTCCTTTTTACCATTTTGGTACGGAACCCTAAAAAGAGTAGACAAAAATTACGTTTCCGTGTAGACAGGGGTCAGTTTCCTGCCGAGGAGGGTAGACAAGCGATTTCTATTCTACAGTATAGTAGAGATAGAAAACGTCATGCTTACTACAGCTATTTTGATTCATCAAATTCCTGACTAAATTTATTAGCATCGATTTAAAAAAGCATACTAAAAATACACTCCAGTGACAGACACATAGGTTTTACCACACATGTAAGAATTTTTTGTTTATCAAATAAAAATGTCGGTTAAAAAACCTAAGAAATCACACCGATGCGGTCATCAATCGAAATAACTTAAAATATTTGGACGCGGTCGAAATACAACTTGTTTTGACTTAAATGTCAAGGAAAAACCATGGGTCAAATACCCTGTATACTAAAATGCTTGACAAGAGTAGATGTATTATCCTAGGTCGTAGTCCAACATTATAAGAGCAAATTCAATTTAACCATAATGCTTGATCATAAAATTGGTGCAGTCTGGGGTATAATATTATAATGTTCTGAGTTAGATATTATTGTTGATAAGTTTAGCAATGATACATTGCTTCAGGAAGACCTAATCAAGAATAAAATCTAAGATAACACAATGGTGTTAACTTCTTTTATATCTAAGCACGTACCTTTAATACAAATGCAGTTGACATAATTATTGATTAAAAAACCTATATTACGACCCTCATCATCTTCTAAGGCTTTACAGCCGCAGGTGTGGCGGGAGTATGTGGTGGACCTTAGCCTGTTCGTGTATATTTCTCTACAGGGACCTATTTCCGGCTTTTCCTCTCCAATTTCTCACTCCTACAGTTCTACAATCTTGGTCTACGCCATCCAACCACTAGAGCTTGGGCCGGTCTAGATTTCTCCGTTCATCTGGTTTACTATCAAGTAAACGTTTGGGTGCTTTGGTCTCGTCCATTTTTACGACATGTCTTACGTACCGAAGAGGTTTAATGGTCTTATTAACATTAGGCTCGTCGTACATCTTCGATCCTACTATCTCCAATTTGATATCAATTGCAGGTGAAGATGTCGTGGGCCTGTGATCCAGCGATGACGTCGATGATCGTGGACAGCTACCAGGTGGCTGGGCCACTGTTCGTGCAGACACTGCAGAGTATCTTTGCGGCGCAGTGTGCTCTTGCAGGGGACCATCTTTGGCCCGACGATGCTACTAATGCTGTCCTTCAAGGTAACGATACATATTTTCAATTGTATTTGGCATAACAGTAATAATAAGCAGAGAGAGTATATTTACCTATACTTCGAGGGATTAAGTAACATAAAGTGGATGATACCATCTCTAAAATCCTGGAATGCTGATGGTGACATTTTAATCCCGGTATTTAAAAGGCACAGGTTATTTATTGGACTTTCTTTAAAGTTCATTCATTCATTCATTTCAGCCGAAAGACGTCCACTGCTGGACATAGGCCTCCCCTAAGGGGGATTTGCAATAATCGCCACGCTTGGTAGGCGGGTTGGCGATCGCAGTATGGTGTTAAAATGCATAGAGAACGCTGCTGCCCATTCTCTAGTAGGCCCTTAGTCGCCTTTTACGGCATCCACAGGAAGAAATGGGATGGTGCTATTCTTTACGTCCGGCACCAAACGGACACTTTACATCCGGCTCCAAACAGAAAAATAAAAAATGATTATTTAAAGTTACAAATAATTAATCTGAAGAATCATACTGCATTTTTTAGGTTTCCGGACAAAAACTGTGTCACATTAAAAGGTTTTGAAAAATAAAATTAAGTTGGCTGGTTTATGTGTTTATTTTTTTAATGTATGTGATGTATGTGAATATTACTTAAATTAAAACTTGTGCTTCAAATACATACTTACATACATTTCTTTGTACAGATTTTTGGTTATTCTTACCCAGGTTGCGGTGGCGGTTCCTATTGTTTCAATAACCAGCCAACGTTAACCAAAGTAAAACAAAGCACTTACAAACAGGTAGACTACTTACATGAAAAAACTGTTATATTTAAATCTGGTCGTAAACATTCGATGCTTTTGTTGAAATTGCTCAGTAACGATAAGGGCCCAGGAGAATTTTCTGTAGATGTAGTAATTCGCAGAGTTACGAGCCATGGAGACCTGGCAGTAAATTATACAAATTGGGTTAACATTGTAGAAGAATATAATAATAGACACTCTGTGTTAATGCTTTGTCCTTCAAGGTACAGGATTTTCGTAGTTTGAAGGGCAGGCGTCATACTCATTTATAATAGCCATATCCATCTCTGTTTGAAGCAACACTGATGTTACCTAGGCTAAGTATTTGGTAAATAAACGATTACTTACTTACTTAAATTTCATAAAAATTATCTCTGAAATGGGGCCGATGGACTCCCATCGCCCCACACTCAGTTTCATTGTAATTAAAACTGTAAAAATGTCACTATCATTGAATACGTCCAAATCAAAAGAGATGTAACTTAATACTACTACATCACACAAGAGATCTCTCTCTCTCTCGAAGACATAAAATATACGTACAATGGCATGCATATCTGTTTAGTATATAGAACTTGCAAATTATTGCGAATAAATTATCGAAAAATCTCACTATTCTTGCAAATTATCGCGAATAAATTATCGAAAAATCTCAATAATTATAATACAAAACAAACAAAAACACTGACGTATGTATATAAAATATGAACAAAACGTAAGCGTCAGTAAATCTCGATAAGATGTTATTTATTTATTTTACGTCTGGTCAGGATTTAATTTATTAACTTTGTATATTTCAGATCCAAACTATGACTTCATAGTGGTGGGCGCTGGTTCTGCAGGTGCAGTGGTCGCCAATCGACTGAGTGAAGTGCCAGAATGGAAGGTGCTACTAGTTGAAGCCGGGGGAAACCCCACGTTGAGTACCGAAGTGAGTAATATTGCGAATTGACTGGTTTCGTAGTTACCTGTATGGCCGCCGGCAACGTGTATGCATAGAAGAGTCTCACTCTTCTTGGTGTTATACTTCTGCCGGTGTACCTCAGGGTGGCGTTTTATCTCCTTTACTCTTCGCAATATTTATAAACTGTATTTCCAAAAAACTTCTTTCTTCCTACCACCTTTATGCAGACGATTTACAAATATATAAACAAGCTGCCCTTGCGGATTTGGCTGATGCAATAAATACCATAAACAAGGATTTGGGTTCGATCTGCGAGTGGAGTGAGGCACATGGGTTGCAGGTTAATCCATCGAAGACTCAGGTCATTGTTGTTGGCAGCTCAAGGATGACCCCCAAGATAAACTGGTCGCAGCTTCCCCAAGTTCAATTTAAAGGAACTCCTATTCCAGTAAGCGAAAAGGTTAAGAACCTTGGAGTTTGGATCGATAAACATCTTTCTTGGGGTCCCCAGCTACAGGACGTAAGTCGCAAAATTTTTGCATCCGGGAAGTCCCTGAGACGATTGCGGAACTTTCTTCCAACTGCCACTAAAACTGCGCTTGCACAATCCTATTTACTACCCATCCTTGACTACGCTGATGTCAGTTATCTCGATCTCACTGAAGCACAACTGGATAAACTTGAGCGACTTCAAAACTTTTGCATAAGATTTATATTTGGCCTGCGCAAATATGGTCACATTTCCGAATTCCGTACAAAGCTCAAGTGGTTACCCATACGTATTCGCCGGAATTCTCATATCTTATTTCAGCTCTACAGTATTCTGTTCAATCCTACAACCCCCTCTTATCTTAAAGAACGTTTTAAGTCCCTTCATGACACACATAATAGATATCTGAGGTCATCGGAAAACTTGAGACTAGAGATGCCGATGCATTCCACTAGCTTTTATGACAAGTCTTTTACAGTTCAAGCAGTGCGGTTATGGAATGCCTTGCCCGTGTCGGTAAGGCGTGCTCAATCTTTGTCCACTTTTAAGATTCAGGTAAAAAAACACTTCCTCACTCCATAAACATCATCATTACATAATACAGTTCCCTGCTCTTGTTTCATGTGTATTATTGTATATATGTATATATTTATTAGATAAGTGTATGCTTTGTGTATGTGTGTATTTATTGTATATGTTAATGGTACACCACTGACTACCTGCAGTATTGTCACTCCTGCTCCCTTTAATCCATCTAAACGTTGTCTGTAAAAGATCGCTTTTAGCGATAAGACCGCCCATTGTGTCACCCTATGTAAAATTTAAACATTTATATCTGTAACTTTTATGGTGTACATAATAAAGAGTATTCTATTCTATTCTATTCGTATAGTTTTAGCGACAAAACAAATAACCAGTATGAAACTATTTGTCTTTCTTGCAAAATGTCGAGGTAGATTTAGAAAATGATGATTTAGATTTCAAAATGCCTTCTACATTGAAACCTACGAAAGACCCATATCCACAAATACACATATACCCGTTCATACAAATATTTCAAAATAAACAGTATTGATGTTTTTTTATGTTTCAGATTCCACAAGTTTTCTACAACAACCTAGGCACATCACAAGATTGGGGATACAAAACACAGCCACAAGACGCTTGTAGAAGTTATAAAAGCAAGGGCTGTGCCTGGCCTCGAGGGAAAGTGCTGGGCGGTTGTAGCAGTATCAACGGCATGTATTACGTGCGAGCTAACAAGGCGGACTACGATGAGTGGGCAGCCGACGGTAACTACGGATGGAGTTATGATGAAGTTTTACTCTACTTTTTGAAAAGCGAAAAATTCACTGGAGAACTTATTGAAGAAAGGAGCAAATATCATAATCAAGATGGGCTTTTAAATATTGTCGATGTAACAGACACCAACATTTTTGAAAAAACAATTATTCAAGCTGCGGTCGAACTTGGAATTACTAACTCAACTGATGTTAATGGTGATAATCAAATGGGCGTGACAGTAACTCAATCTAACATCAAAGGAAACGTTAGATTTAGTACTGCTAGAGCATTTTTGACCCCAGTAAAAGACAGAAAGAACTTACATGTGGTTAAGAATGGCCTGGTTACTGAAGTTTTATTCAACCCCGGCACGAAAACAGTGAAAGGTGTTAAGATTCATAAAGATGGGCAGGATATAATAGTAAATGCAAAGAAAGAGGTAGTGGTTTCAGGTGGTGCCGTTAACTCTCCACAAATTTTATTGCTATCTGGTATTGGACCGAAAAAGCATTTACAGGACATGAATATTGAAGTTAACGCTGACTTACCCGTTGGTGAAAACTTACAGGACCACGTAATTGTACCCCTGTTTTATACGATGCCAGGTGATGCAGATTTGACTTCCATAAAAAACATAGTGGGTGCATTCGCAGAGTACTTTTTGAATCGTTCTGGACCATTGAAGGATGTTACTCCGCACAGAGTCATCAGTTTTATAAATACTACTGATCCTAATTCATCTATTCCAGATGTGCAACATCATTATCTTGTTTTGCCTCCGGGTGTCTCGGGTATGATTGATATGTTTGAAAAGCACGGATTAAATGACGAGGTTTATCAAGAATTTATAAAAATGAACAAGGATAACTTTGTTATTATAGTATTCACTGTAGTACTACACCCAAAGTCAAAAGGTAAAATCGTTCTAAATAGCAAAAATCCTTTTGAAGACCCTCTGATATACGCAAACTACTTCAAGGAGTCAGAAGACTTGGACACTATGCTTAGAGCAATGAAGCAATATGCCCTGAGATTAGGTGAAACCAAAACGTTTAAGGGAGCAGGATTAAAATTGCATTGGATGAAAATCGAAGCATGCAACGGCTTTGAGAAAGCAAGCGATGAACACCTGGAGTGTATAGCGAGAGAGCTTACTTTTTCACTTTACCATCCTACCAGTACTGTGAAAATGGGACCTAAGACTGACAAGGAATCGGTGGTGGACCCAGAGTTACGAGTTCACGATGTGAAAGGTTTACGAGTGATAGATGCAAGTATAATGCCATTCGTGGTGAGAGGGAACACCAACGCGCCAACCATTATGATTGGCGAGAAGGGGGCCGATATGATCAAGGAAACCTGGTTACACCAACACCAAGAACTGTGATGCGTGATAAGTTTAGTAGAACAATAGCTTTGCAAATGAATTGTGATAAATGGAATAGTGCTTAGTTTTTAAGGAATAACAAAATTTTATAGGCAACAAGTTTATCTACGGAGTTATTTGTCTACATCTCGTCTCATCATCTCCACACTTGTATCTTCAAATTATCATTAATGACATAACGAACCCTTATTGAATAATGATTTTGTTTTGGTCTAAAATCAAACTGTTAGACCGAACAGCTGCTTCTTCTGTACATACTCGTAAGTATAAAACGGCGCAGGATAGCCTTTACCAGAAGTGGTCATTGTATTAGTGGTTCAGTAGCTTTAATATCATCAGGATTGTGCCGGAATATAGCAGTTCGTCATGGACGTGGTACGACAGCGGCTCCCACAGATTAAGTAGTACTGCGGCTCCCCTGACATTTCTGTCATCAGAATGGGCACGCAACCATCGATGCGACGCTCTGCTTGAGTGACTGTCAGCAGCCAGTGTCACTCTTATCCGACCTTTTCGGTGATTCCAGTAACTTCGTAACTAAATAGACAGCGCCACTTGCTGCGCCGTCATATAATAACACTGTCACACATATCAATGTCGCTTTTCTTGTCTGGCTGTGTGACTGCTTATCTTTTAAACGACACAATAGATTTTGATGGGGTTGCACCATCTTTTAATGTATTTATTCCGGAATGATTATGTGTATAAAACATTAATATTAAATTTAGATACAGAATAGAAATCTCGATGTTTTGACCTGTCGCCATTGCGATTGAAGCTGGGGTGGGTTGCTAGTAATAAATAAGATGATAACGTTATGATCGCAAAGTATTAATGACATAATATTAACAATAATTATTGTCGCTAAGTGAAGTATGTGTGTGTGTAAACCATTCAAAGCCTATGATGCCCTTGAATTGTTTAATGATAATCATTCATTTACTTACATAGTAAACAGTTGTGAATTATCTAAAAATAAGTATCTTAATCTGCTTCTGTTTTATCCAGTGCTGGGGCCTAAAATGGACGCTTTGGTAGAATCATAATATGATAAATAAAGAGTATTCTATTCTATTCTATTCTGCGTACAATTGATATCCCACAATTCATAAGTTTGACAGTTTTGTATGGAGTTTCGTAAAATGGTCCACAAATTATGAATTGCTATAATGAAGTCTAATGTGAAATAGCAGCAGTCAAACAGATGAATTGCGGGATATATGAGTTGTCCATTTTAGGCCCCCTGAATTTTAACCTAAAAATGTAGGTGCAGTCAGCAAAAAAAGTTACGTTGTCATTATTTAAAGTTCCAGAATATATTTTTGAATGAAAACTTGGTTTTATATAACGATTATTAAATTTCATATCCCATATTAAAAATTGTTAAAATTAATGAGTACTTTCATCCCCTAAAACATTGCCAAAGAATTGAAAGACCTTTCCATCATCAAACTACAAAGCCCACGCTCATTTCGTGTGAAACAGCATACTTACAATAAATTGCTGAGGCAAACTATTGAGATTATTTAAGATTCCTTCTGCAATTGTAGCATAACCAGTCTATAATGTTCCTACACAGACAGGACATGCCTCAGGCCGCCTGTCAGTGGAAAGTAATCAACCACGCAGGTCTAGTGCGGGTTGGTCGATATCACACGTCTTCGAATTTTTGAATATGGGTCATGAATTCCGGTTTCCTCACGACGTTTTCTGCGACTATGTCAAACAGTATCCACTGCTGAACATAGGGCTCCCCTAATGGGGGATTTATTATAATCGCCACGTTTGGCAGGCGGGCTGGCGATCGCAGTATAGTGAGGTCACCTGTACCAATCAGATACTCATAATATTATAGCAACGGAGCCCGATTCATTGCTCAGATGTTTTTGAGAGGTAAGTGTTGATCTGGAAGTGAGTGTACTATATACTAATTACTGATAAAGAGGTAAAATTTGTTTGTAAATTTGCATGTAGGGGGTAATCTTTGGAACTAAGATTTGATATCTTAATTCTTGAGCAATGTTATAGAGCTATAACCTTAGCAGCCGAGAGAAAAAAAAGTCAGAAAGAACGCAAAGCGAAATAACAGCGCGGGTGGGCGATGCAATGCGACGCAGTGGGTCGCGGGAACAAGATATTTCACGCGGACGAAGTTGCGGGCAGGAACTAGTGCTATTATATGTCTAAAGTACAAGTCACGCACAATGGTCCACATGAAGGACTAAGTGTGGAAACCAAACCCTATAACATAGAACATAATATATGTCTAAAGTAACAAATCCGGATTCCGGGCCACTACTGAGAACTAATGGTAAACCTCAATAACACTTTGCCTGAATTGGACAAAGGACACTCAGATCACATTATAGTGCCAAAAATTCTAATAGGTACGGTGGTTGAAGTATCTAAACTGGTGGCCAACGTCCTCGTTTCGACCATATTTCGTAATATCCGGATGATCAGTGCACTACGCAACCATTATCGTATGATGATGACGCACTTTGTAGACATAATGATGAATCCGTGAATATTGAGAAAGAAGTCACTTTTAAAGTTATTATGCCAAAGGTTCCTTTTGTTTTGTTAAAACACACAATACACTGAAAAAAATGCGAGCTAACTAAGATACATTTTCTCCTAGTTGGCATTAAAATGTTTAGAATCATTATTTATTTATTTACTATAAGCAAGATAGCATATTTGCCAGAACAAATTCATTTTATTTATATCGACAATGTGACAAGTACCTACAGAATAATCACCGGTCTTTGTTACATCATACATGCTATGTTTGATTGTGTTTATCAAATAATAATTTAAGTTGATGGTAACAAGCAACTTGTTAGCATTATATTATTCTTAAACTGGGCCAAAACATTTGAGTTAAATTAAATAACTACCCGTAATTAAACTAATTCATTACTTAGTAGACGGAACTAATAATTTAACAAAGTTCTCCTAGCTTCAGAAGTCAAGATCTTGTTAGGCTCGTATAGAGTCAAGATGCTTGATCACATTAAACAAGATTTTTGTTAAAGCAAACACTTTTTTTTTTCAGTGTACGGTCTATATGAGGACATTAAGGTAGATGCTATTAAAAATAATTTAGTACAGTCATATTATACCTACTTAGGTTACCTACTGGTACAGTAGGCCGCACGTCATTAGTAACAAAACCAGTGTAAGCTGGCCTGCCATAATCGCCACGTTTGGCAGGCGGGTTGGCGATCGCAGTATGGTGAGGTCAGCTGTACCCCTTTGTCCGCTAAAGGGCAAATTCTCAAAACGGCAAATTCTCGTATGGGCAAATTCTTATATTCACAAATTCGCATAAGGGCAAGAGTACAGTTAAAATGAAAGTCGTTTTAAAATAATGAAAATTATATATATAAAAGCATTCTTCAACTTGACTAATAACAAATGTTCTAAGCATTCTATATCTGCAATGAAATTGTCTACCAGTCAGATACTCATCATATTTTTGCAATCACTTGACATTTTTGACTAACAGAAAAAAGCCTACGTATTATTAAAAGATGTAAGAAATGAATGTACAAAGTGATAAAAATATTATGCTACTTATCCATTATCACATTGGTTTAATTATTGCACAATTATAAATAGGTATCACTCTTTCTTTATTGTGCATTTTACAAAGGAAAGCATTTCTATAATATTTAATTTATATTATACAGCTAATTTCTTACAAAACAGACTGGAACTCCAGCAGTTACAATTTTGAGTGTTCCTAATCTGAATTCTTCAAACAATAGTTCAAAGATTAAATCTTAATTCACGGCCTAGCTTTTAGCATCATGAGTTCGTTTGCCAATAACGTTTTCCTCAAAGGTTGTTGAATTCTATAGATTATTATATAAGCTATAGGTAAATGCAAGACAAGACCCTTAAGCTATTTATAACTACCAACTATAACTACATAGCTTGGTACTAGAGGATGTACATATAAGTATCTATAATTCAAGAACGAACTTAACATTGTAGTTGAAAGACATGTTTCCTCATACATTCCAACTGCAAATGTAAGTTTGTACGCACAATATTCAGTGATTTACCATGTTATTTTAACACCATAGACTTCTTATAGGTTTTCCTGTAAATCTATAAGTAAAGTACTATCGCTTTTAGCGATAAGACCGCCCATTGTGTCACCCTATGTAAAATTTAAACAGTTATATCTGTAACTTTTATGGTGTACATAATAAAGAGTATTCTATTCTACTATTTTTAGTTGTTTTTCAAAATTTTAGTTTCAGTTGTTTTGGAGATAAGGGGCGGAATGGAAATTTTCATTTATTTTTCATAAATAACGGTTGGAGTGTACGTAATGCCCCTGAGAAAAAAAAGACAAAACTGTATTTTCGCTAATCACGTATTTTCTTGATTCTATCGTATATAACACCTAAATATAAGGCTAAAAGCGTCAGTAGCGTAGTAAAAACGATGTCGAAGGAACCCTTTAAGGCGTCAGGGAATTTTTTTTTTGCTTTTCGCAAATGTTTTGTTTCGTGATTCTATCGTATATAACATCTAAATAAAAGGCTAAAAGCGTCTTGTTGTTTTTTTTGTCCGATCAACCGGTTGTCGTAAGAATTATGTCAAAGGGATCGGTACAAAAGGCAATAGTATTGTACTAGAAGAATTTAGGATGCAAGAGCGAGCGAAGCAAGCTCGGGAGTTGGGCCACCCCGACTCGGACAGGTTAGGTTAGAAGGGGATGGCGGAGTCTGGAAGACCGCGCCATCCCCTTCATAGTATTTTTTTTTAAACCACCCAGAAGTAGAAGCCCTGCGAAGCGGGGCTCCGTCGACTACAATTGCACTTGTCCTTGACCTTGATTTCAAGGTCAATGCCTTTTTTTTTTTTTGGGTGGGAAATTATCAAATAACTTCTCCCGCTCTGGGCTGAGCGGGAGGGCGTGTCAGACTTTTACTGACTAAAACCCACCCGTATTCCTTCATTTGCCTGTGTGCCAGGGCCACGATATCCCTTTCGGACAAACTCGCAACTCTGGCAGGCATTAGCCCTAGCGGACCCCGTCAGTTGGTGCTGACAACTCTTTGAGGCGCGCGAGCTACCCATCGCTCACCGTCCGCAAGCCCGCGCCTACGGTGGCCGGAAATCAGCTTGCGACTCCCGACGCCCGGGGCGTCTCCTGCGGCGACTAGGGGCGCGAGGGCGCGAACCTTGCTTCTCCCTCACGCGTTCCGCCGCCTCCTTCGCAAGCATTACTAATTCGCAGAAGGAGGTGACGGCCTCCCAGGCACTCTCGCTCCGAACCATGGCCTGAACCAGGGCCGGACGCGAGAGATCGCCGCCGCCGATCGCCTCCATGAGGACACGGCGGTGCTCCGCCCAAGCTGGGCAGACCTCCACCGTATGCTCCACCGTGTCCTCCGGGCGATCCACACAGTGGTGACACCCGGGCGTTTCCTCCCGCTTTATCCTGAACAGGAACCTCCCGAAACAACCGTGTCCGGTGAGGACCTGCGTCAGGCGGAAGGTGTGGACGCCGTGGCGCCTCTCTACCCACTCCTCAAAGAGAGGACTTATCGCCACAACTGTGGCGTGCCCAGCGCTGGGTTGCGACAATCGCACTCTCCATGCCGCCATAAGATCCCGCCGGAGCTCTGTCCGCTGTGCCGTGATTTCTCGCGGCAGCGGAGTTTCACCCCGGCGTTTCGCCTCCTCGCGCCACTCCCAGACGTGCGAGAACTTTTGCCTCCAGATCCCATGGCGGTAGTCCGGCAAGGAGGCTCGCCGCCTCACAGGAGACCGTGCGGTATCCTCGGACCAGCCTGATGGCCATGACAAGGTCAATGACCCTAATGCCCTTAAGGTGTCCCATGGTGTTCCCCCACCCTACTCACACATCCCACCGGGTCCCGAAGGCTTGATTCATCATCATGATGTCAGCCGAAAGACGTCCACTGCTGGACATAGGCCTCCCCCAAGAGGTTGGCATAATCGCTTGACAGGCAGGTTGGCGATCGTAGTAAGGTGTTAAAATGCATAGATAACGCTGCTGCGCATTCTCTAGTAAGTCCCTTAGTGGCGACTAAGGCAGTTACTTTTACGACACCCACGGGAAGAAATGGGAAGGCTTGATTAGGCGATGGTTTTTGGTGAAATTTTTGCAAGACATTTTTTCATAGTGCCGTGTTTCGTATCCACTGACCCATACGGTACGCAAAACTTGTAATTTGTAAATTGTAATTTTCTAATTTCCCTCCCAATAGTAACCCTTATATTCAAAGTTCATTTATTTACGTTACACGTCTGAATTTAGGCTCGTAAAGACTTGTGCGATATTGCGGGCGTGACGCGACACTAGTAGCACAATTTCTTTGTCGCTGCCTGTCGCGCCCGCTATATCGCGCGTGTCTGTAAAAGCCTTTATGGTCACAGGCTTCATATGTGTACCAACTTAATCAGTCCAGTTCATTCGGAGCAAATCTGCTGTGACAGACGGACGGACAAACAGACAGACACACGAGTGATCCCATAAGGGTTCCGTTTTGAGGTAAGGAACCCCAAAAATAATAAAAATATTTTATTTCGGACCCATAGGTATAGTCCATTTAGTTAGTATGGCACACTACTTAGAAACTGGTAACACCAGTTTCTAAGTTACTCTTTTAAAAAAAATTGGCTCTTACAATGTTTTCAAATTACAGTGTTAATAGGTATGAGAGGACAGCGTAGGCCCGTCAAAAGTACCAGGTACTTAACAAAATAGAAAATGGTCTACAGATCTACAGTCTATAAGCCTACAACGTCCTCACATTAACAAAAAAAACAATGTAAAATATGATTAAAATAATAAAAGTTAGAACCTTCTTGAAATTAAAATTGCAGGTATAATAATGTCAAATAAGAAAAACATTATGTCAGTGAAGTTTGTAAAAAAAATAAACATCGTAATTTGGGAGCAGTTAGTAGACATTTACATAGTTTTGCCATTAATGAGGTACCAGGGAAGCCACATGTACAGAAGGAATTAATGCCAAACTTCCTTGTCTTCAACATAGTCCTTAATCTTATAATATGCTTTTTTGCTAAGGGCACGTTTGATGTGCGTTTTTAATTTTCCATCACTAAGTTCTGTAACCGATTTTGGCAACTTGTTATAAAAGCGGATACTGTTTACAAGAAATGACTTACTTGTTTTAGTTGTGATACCCAAATTTAGATTAAAATTTGGGTATCACAATTTCATGTTTACTACTTGTATTTATATTATGGAAATCGCTTCTTATTTTGAAAAGGCCGTTTGCGAACATATAAAATACTTTCTAAGATATAAAGAGAAGGCAGAGTTAGTATATCAATTTCTTGGAATTTGTTTCTAAGGGACTCACGAGGACCCATTCCATAGCTCGCGCCGATTGCCCTCTTTTGTAAAATGAAAATTGAATCTACGTCGGCTGCCGATCCCCACAGCCGGAACGCCATAAGACATAATACTGTGGAAGTAAGCAAAGTACACTAACCTAGCTGTGGCTATATCTATCAACTGCCTTATTTTTCTTACTGCTTATGCAGCTGAACTTAATCTATAATTTCGCATAGCTGTGTGTTTTAAGATAAACCAAGCTAAAATAATCTTACAGCACAAAAAAAATAATCAAAAAGAGTAGTTAGTGATTTAAAAAAAAACAAGATAAGTAGATATAAACGTAAGTTTATTAAAGTGTAGATACGGTAATGACGCGAAGACATCTGTTTGTATGTGTATCAGTGTGGTAGCGTAAAGAAATATCTACAGAGACATACATAAGTGCTGAAGTGCGTGCAACCAGTTGACGGTCAGTGGTCGGGCAGCCCGCTACACACTTATGGTCGTAACAGTTACCGTGTTAAAAAGAAAATTAAATAACTTTTATATAACTTGTTAAAGAAATTAATAAACGGTAAGATTATTTTTGTATATATTTTTTTGAGTTTTGTGGAATTGTGGTTTAGTCAAAATGGATGTACTAGATAGGGGTTTATAATAAACACCAGTTTAAGAAATATCATGTGTTCAAATGTTGAGGTAGTATGTTGTGACAGTGGTACCAGTTAAAACAACTAGGAATTCGAAACTGATATATATATTTTATTTAAAAAAGTTATACTTAATTTGAATCTATACCTACCTGTGTTTTCTATCTGAAGTGTCAGTGTTTTTTTTCTCAGTTGCATTTGATTGTGTTTACCCAGCCGACTTTCTCCGATTGTTCATACTCTGTTCGATTATGATTTAAATTAAAATTGAAACAAAAATATACAAATTAAAAATGGAAAAATAATGATTATCTGTTACTTTTAGCTGAGCGAGAGTAACAAGCAGATTTTTTTTTATTTCTTTAATAATTTTTAGTATGTACCTATACCCATTAAAATTATTATCTTTCCTGCTTGTTTTTGTAGTATTATATGAACAAATAATTGATCAAGATAAAAGGACATAAGGTTAAATTTCGCATCTATTAGACTATACTTTACAATCTACGAGTATAACATAAAAATAGATTCGCGATAATACCAGTTACTACTAATACCGGTTACGCTTTGTGTACCTACTAATAACATGTACCATACAGTTTTGCGATACGTATTTATGCACATAAATTATTATATAATTCGAATAATTAATTATTTACTTAAAACAATAAAATTGTTATCTTACTGCCAAGGTTACTTTACTTGGTTTCCAATGATCTTGTGAGAGTACGCGTTTACATTGATATTGTGGTTTACTATGCTGTTAGAATGAGCGGTTTTTGTACAAATTTCTTAAGGCTCCGTGCATGAAAAAAAACCGTTTTTCGTCAATGTCTTATGTAATTGTGAGAAAGCTTAAAATAATTGTAACATTAAGTCTCTGTAACTATAAAAGTACAGGTTTCGTGGTGCTAAACCATTGGTGTCAGTCTCAGCACCTGTCAATAGTTTCATCACTTTTGCGCTCTCGAATATAGTTTATTTCGCCGTTGATTTACTTATAATCATAAAATAAAATTTTGATTTTATCACAAGGATAGCTGAAGCCCAGTGTGAGATTTTTAAATTTCTTGATATTTTTTGTTAAATAATAGGAAAAAATACATAACAGACCGGATTTAAAAAAAAAATATAGGTTATTTCAACATTATTTTTCTGCTATATTTTGTATCAAAGTTGGAAAAAGTGCTTACCTAATATACATGCAAGTAAACCATATTACTACTTTTGATATTGAACTTTAAAAAATATGATTATATTTTTTAATGTTCATTATCAAAAGTAGTTTGATGATCAAACGTCAGCCTCGCGTCATTTTTCAGAAACCTAGTGAATATTAGTGATTTTCCATAAATACTTAATTTATTTGAAAAATCCCTTGGGTATATGCAAAACAAAGAACTCGATTCTGCAAATCACAAATAATTTTGTTTTAATTGTTTTTCCCTTTCTCACAACCAATGAACAAAATTGATCAATATCAGCCGATTTTGTGCACAGCCCCTTAAGCACAACATGTTCTCCTATAAATAAAAATAAAATAAAATCTTTTTATTTCAGACATATTTGGTCCATAAATTGGTAGGACATAAAAACTATGTTACATATAAAAATTAAATCAAACCTATCCCAGAATTAACACACAATCTCTTAAGGGGTCATTGTACTCATTAAAAAAATTATCGAAAATATAATAAAATTTTGTAAAAAAAAATTGCTGTTTTCTACATTTATGTTCGAGTAACTCGTCAAAATGCAGGGAACAGCTGATTTTTTTACGCGATTTCCGGTTTGTTCCCATAGTAAAAGTTGTTCATAATGATGAGTACAATGACCCCTTAAGAGGTTGTGCGTTAATTCTGGGACATGTTGTATAATAGGCGTGAATAAAAAAACATACTTCTACCAGCCTATTATTGTCCTACTGCAGGGCAAAGGCCTCTTCTTATTCAGAGAAGTCACGAGCATTGATCACCACGCTTGATCAAGACGAGTTGCCGATTTCAGACTTATATTACCTACATGTAAGTCCAGATTAAATCTCAATTAAAACTCAAATTTCATACTAATTGCAGGCGAAGATGTCGTGGGCCTGTGATCCAGCGATGACGTCGATGATCGTGGACAGCTACCAGGTGGCTGGCCCACTGTTCATGCAGACGCTGCAGAGCATCTTTGCGGCACAGTGTGCTCTCGCAGGGGACCATCTTTGGCCCGACGATGCTACAAATGCTGTCCTTCAAGGTAACGATACATTTGTTAAATAGTATTTGTCATAACTAATAAGGGCCAATTTGATTGTCAAGCAAATTATTATGATTTGTTTTTAATTGAATCCATAACATGTCTTTATTAAATGGAAATACCACATACTTATCTAAAATAGCGTAATAAGAATAAACCTGTGGTGATCTAGGTACTCGAAGCGGAAGTTTTTAATATTATAAAAGTGTTCGCTAATCGTCAACTATTTCATTGGAATTAAACAATTAGTAATCGCAAAAAATTTCGATGGAAATTATATGTATGGGATTTATAATAGTATATTAATGCTTTTATGCCGAGTAGTACGAGTACATGAAAAAATCACAATAATATTGAATTCTGGTTGTAAACATTCAATGTTTTTGATGAAGTTGCTCAATAACGACAAGGGCCCCAGCAGAATTTTCTGTAATAATAGTAATTCGCATAGTAACGAGAAAGGCCAAGGAAAACTGGCAGTAAATTATACAAATTGGCTGAACATTTTAGCAATAAGTAGATGAATTAATGTACACTTCGTAAAAATGATCTCTGAAATGGGGCCGACGAGAGTAGTTTTATTGTGATTAAAACTGTAAAAATATCACTATCATTGTATAAATTCAAATCAAAAGTGATGTGACAGAATTCCACTACATCACACAAGAGATTCATAATCTCGAAGTCTTAAAACATACATACATTGGCAGGCAAAAAATGACCAAGTATAATTGTATTATATTATGTAGGAGTATGTAAGGAGCGTAGCAGTTGGCGTTCTATAGTTTCTGCCTACTTAGTGAGTTTATGTATGTATGAAATAATTGTATTCTTGATCTGCCTGCGATTGTGTTTTGTTTTTGCTCCGTAAAATATTGATTTTACAGAGCAAAAACAAACCTGACGTATATAAAATATGAATAAAACGTAAGCGGTTAATAAATATGTCAATAAGATATTATTTATTTATTTATTTTTACGTCTGGTCATGTCTTAATTTATTAACTTTTTATATTTCAGATCCAAACTATGACTTCATAGTGGTGGGCGCTGGTTCTGCAGGTGCAGTGGTCGCCAGTCGACTGAGTGAAGTACCAGAATGGAAGGTGCTACTAGTTGAAGCCGGAGGAAACCCCACGTTAAGTACCGAAGTGAGTAATAGTCGCATAGTTTTAACGACTTAATAAATAGCTGATAAGAGACTATTAGTCTTTCTTGCTAAATTTAGATCTAAATTTAGATACAACATGCTTTCTTCATTGAAAACTACGTAATAGCCGTATAACCGTTAACACAAATATTTTAAAATAAATAGTACTGATGTTTTTAATGTTTTAGATTCCACAAGTTTTCTACAACAGCCTGGGCACTGCACTTGATTGGGGATACAAAACACAGCCACAAGACGCTTGTAGAAGTTACAAGAACAAGGGCTGTGCTTGGCCTCGAGGGAAAGTGCTGGGCGGCTGCAGCAGTATCAACGCCATGTTCTACGTGCGAGCTAACAAGGCTGACTACAACGAGTGGGCAGCCGACGGTAACTACGGATGGAGTTACGATGAAGTTTTACCCTACTTTTTGAAAAGCGAAAAATTTGCTGGAGAATATACTGAAGAAAGGAGCAAATATCATAATAAAGATGGGCCTTTAAATATTATCGAAGTAACAGAGCCCAACTTTTTTGAAAAAACAATTATTCAAGCCGCGGTTGAACTTGGAATGACTAACTCAACTGATGTTAATGGTGCTAATCAAATGGGCGTGACAGCAAGCCAATCTAACATCAAGGAAAACGTAAGATTCAGTACTGCCAGAGCATTTTTGACTCCAGTAAAAGACAGAAAAAATTTACATGTGGTTAAGAATGGCCTGGTTACTGAAGTTTTATTCAACCCCGGCACGAAAACAGTGAAAGGTGTTAAGATTCATAAAGATGGGCAGGATATAATAGTAAATGCAAAGAAAGAGGTAGTGTTGTCAGGTGGTGCGGTCAACTCTCCACAAATTTTATTGCTATCAGGTATTGGACCAAAAAAGCATTTACAGGACATGAATATTGAAGTTATCGCTGACTTACCAGTTGGTGAAAGCTTACAGGACCACGTATTTGCACCCCTGTTTTATACGATGCCAGGTGATGCAGATTTGACTTCCATAACGAATATAGTGGGCGCATTCGCAGAGTACTTTTTGAATCGTTCTGGACTATTGAAGGATACTACACCGCACAGAGTCATCAGTTTTATAAATACTACTGATCCTAATTCATCTATTCCAGATGTGCAACATCATTATCTTGTTATGCCTCCGAGTGTGTCGGGTATGATTGATATGTTTGAAAAGCACGGATTAAATGACGAGGTTTATCAAGAATTTATAAAAATGAACAAGGATAACTTTGTTATAATAGTATACACTGTAGTACTACACCCAAAGTCAAAAGGTAAAATTGTTCTAAATAGCAAAAATCCTTTTGAAGACCCTCTGATATACGCAAATTACTTCAAGGAGTCAGAAGACTTGGAAACTATGCTTAGAGCAATGAAACAACATGCCTTGAGATTAGGTGAAACCAAAACATTTAAGGAAGCAGGATTAAAATTGCATTGGTTAGAAATCGAAGCATGCAAGGGCTTTGAGAAGGCAAGCGACGAACACCTGGAGTGTATAGCAAAAGAGCTTACTTTTTCACTGTACCATCCTACCAGTACTGCGAAAATGGGACCTAAGACTGACAAGGAATCGGTGGTGGACCCAGAGTTAAGAGTTCACGATGTGAAAGGTTTACGAGTGATAGATGCAAGTATAATGCCCTTGGTGGTGAGAGGGAACACCAACGCACCAACCATTATGATTGGCGAGAAGGGGGCCGATATGATCAAGGAAACGTGGTTACACCAACACCAAGAACTGTGATGCGTGATAAGTTTAGAGCAACAAAAGCTTTGCAAATTAATTGTGATAAATAAAAGAGTGCTTAGTTTTTAAGCAATAAAAATAAAATTGTCAACAACATGTTTATCTACGGAGTTATTGTGTCCCTGGACACTCGTATTGTGCACTTCAAATTATCGTTAATGACATCACAATGAGTGTGAATGAGTGGATTTGTGTAGGAGGGTGAGTTTTGTTTTGGTCTAAAACCAAACTGTTAGCTGCTTCTTCTATACATATGTATAAAACAAAGTCGCTTTTCTTGTCTGTCTGTGTGACTGTTTAGATCTTTTAAACGACACAATAGATTTTGACGCGGGTTTCATCATTTCAGCCGAAAGACGTCCACTGCTGGACTTAGGCCTCCCCCAAAATGGGGGGATTTGCCATAATCGCCACGCTTGGCAGGCGGGTTGGCGATCGCAGTATGGTTTAAAAAAAATGCATAGAGAACGCTACTGCCCATTCTCTAGTAAGTCCCTTAGTCGTCTTTTACGACACCCATGGAAAGATATGGGATGGTGCTATTCTTTACGTCCGGCACCAAACGGAACATGCTGGTTTCACCATCTTATAATGAATTTATTTCGGAATGATTATGTGTAAATTAAAAACATCAATATTAAACTTAGATTAAGAATAGAAATCTCGATGTTTTGACATGTCACCATTGCGAAGCAAATGTGGGTACTAATAAATAAGCTAAGATAACGATAAGACCGCAGAGTAATATTTGACATAATATTATCAATAATTATTATCGCTAAGCGCTATGCCCTTGAATTGTTTAATGATAATCATTAATTTACTTACATAATCGGTTGTGAATGATCTAAAAATAAGTAACTTGATTTCTGCTTCTGTTTTATTCAGTGCCGAACTTTACCTAAAAAAAATAACCGACTTCCAAAAAAACACTACAGAGTGAAAAATAACTTAATTTCGGAAGTCGGTGTCTTTGGATCTGTATTTTAGTTTTTGGCCGCCGACTTCCGAAATTAAGTTATTTTACACTTTGTAGTGTTTCTTTGGAAGTCGGTTATTTTTTTTTACAAAAAGTTTTTTATTTTTCACTTTTTTGTGGGTCAGTTTTTAATTTATATAAGTTACAATAGCCTTAAATCAACTGCTCATCACCTTTTACAAAATATTGCTTTTCCCGATGCTGGGACGTTAATTGTTGAGGAGTTCTCCTGGTAAGAACCAGGAGAACTGCCACTCAACATATGCATTGTGACGAGCATAAATTGCTTAGCAACCATATTAAAGTACCTAATCGAATCGCAACCCGTTAAATACTTATTATTATGTTGTTCCGGTGGCCATTTGTGGTCTCCATCATCAGTTCCACTTCACCAAATGGTGATTTTCGGGGGCACAAGTTACTATAAAAAATACCCAAATCGCTATAAGTTTGCCTATAAAATTCGAGGGTTTCCCTCGATTTCCATGAGAACCCCTCAACAGATTCTGATTTAGTGGCAATGGGACCACCTCGGGAGCATACCTTTTGAAACAAAAAAAAATATTTTCAAAATCGGTCCATAATTGACGGAGATATCGGAAAAAAAAAACATACAGCCGAACATATAACCTCCTCCTTTTTGGAAGTCGGTTAAAAAGTCTAGGTGCAATCAGTAACAAAAGTTAGTTGCCACTATGTGCAGTTCCAGAAAATATTTTGGAATGAAAACTTGCTTTTAAATAACGATTATTCCAGATCCCAAACTAAAAGATGTTAAAATTAATAAGTAGGTACCTACTTTCATCCCCTGATACATTTCCAATCAATTCAAATTTATACAACATTGCCTTTGTTTATACTAAAGGGGTCATTGTACTCATTCACACTCAAAAAATCAAAATGATGAGTACAATGACCCCTTTTCGGGTTTAGTTTAAACAAAAACTAATGTTGTATAGGTAAATAGGTATACAGACAGGGTAACTTTGAAAGCCTTGCAACTAACCTTATTAGTACGTTATATGTTGTATCTCATAGCATAACAAAGGTGTTTATTGTGTCATATATCATTTTACAACGTCGACGTAAAGTTTCCTCCATTAACTTAATAACTCGAATAGCTATCAATTGTGTAGAAAAAGCCGCGTATATTGTTTCAATCTATTTTCCTGATTAGATTGCTCGCTATCTCAACTATCGCCCGAAGCTAATTCCTTCAACATGTGCTAACAGATAACTTGATTGAATTGTTGTATATAAAAAAAAATATTAAGAGCCTATACTACCTCAAATGGCTTATCATTATCCTCCGTACTGTCGAAAATACTGCTGCATTAACTTTGAAATAAATATATGGTAAAGTTGAGGATTAATGTCAAATAAGTACTATGTTTGACGACAACACGATTCCATAAAATTTTCTTCATAGAAAAAAATCCAAAGTTACCTCCAAACCGAACAATAAACCGCTGGTATTCAAAAATACTTGAAATTAGATAATGAAACTTTGCATATTAACTGAACTAACTGTAAAGCAGGTCTTATTTTTTTTCTTAAATTATTATTATTTTCACCGTAAAAAGAAATAAACTAAAATATCAGTGCCTTGGAGTCTTCTCCCTGCCACCCTGTCGCGCTTGCTCGCGTGACCACCAGCTACTTGTGCGAGCGAGATAAAGAGTGGGGTGGCGCTGAGGTAGTATAGACCCTTAAGTATATGTAAAATCCCCCCTCCTCCTGCCTGCTGCAGTTAATTTCTAGTGATCGGCATTTTGATGAAGACTGTAAGGTAAAGGGTAAATTGTGTTAAGCGTAGCAAAGATCCTTCTGTACAAGAAGAGAATGCGACTGGTTGAAATGATTGATAAATCAAAGTACTTAAGGCACTATCCCGAGCAAAATCTAATTTTTCTTAAATATTCAGAGGAATAGCCTCTGAATAACTCATTAATTAAGAGAAATAAACTACATCTAAAAGCACAATAATAATGTTCGATATCCTATCATCACATTGCACGTTATTATTTATTTTTATGTGTTTATAAATATGTCGGGATAGGTTCAGACATCAGAAGTAATACTCAGATATGGCAATACAGAAATATATTTCAATCGAACAATCAGTTATTTTAAATCGAGAGAATATAGAAATTAAATAGAATTAATTAAATAACTAATAATGGTAGTGGCGGTCACATAGGGCAGTACTGACTGTCAGGGACAGTGGTCCATGCACCCACCGCAATAAGGATAGTACTAATTTGTCGGAGACAGCGTTCCATATCCTATAACCGGGCAGTACTGACTGTCGAGAGACAGTGGTCCGTGTAACAAGACGCATCCGTTCAAAATGCGTACCGACTCTTTTTTTTTTTTTTTTTTGTATGGCATCTCGTAGCAGACCTAGAGAGGTCGTTGCTACTTAACCGGATATTCCTGTGGCTGCCCTAAGGTTTTTAATCTTAAAGCCTCCAGCCAGGGCGCAAATTATATATATTAAAAACTAAACGACAGCGCACTAAGGGCACCCCCTGTGGGGTACGGACCTCGGCTCAGGGCGTCGTTGGGGGATCACAAAATTACTAACAATTTGGGGACGGGCTGGATCAACATTTTGATCATGATTATTATCAGGGGATATTATATTTATTGCTACGGCGCTCTCAGCCTCTAACCGGGCGGCTGGCGCATCGACATTCAAGGGACGGGGAGGAGGACTTTTATTACCATTTACTCGGGAAGTTCGCGTGGTACCTCGGCGGCGAGGACGGAAGGTCGGTTTGTGTATTTTGTGCACTGTACTCGTGGCCCTATTGCTTTCCTGAAGGAGAGTGATGGGGTCATCCGGATCTAAGAGAGTGTGCCTCGGTCGGCGAGTCTGACTAATGGCAGAAGGCCTGTAACTAGCGGCCTGCACAACCAAGGGGTTGCGATGACGTTCCGCGGATTCGAAAAAGCGCTTTGCAAGGCGCTTCATAAACTGTTTGATGGTAGGCATCTTAAGGTCTACGTGAAGTTGTTCGTTCCGAACGAACCAAGGAGCTTTCGTAATTCTACGGAGAAATCGGTTTTGAAGCGTCTGCATCTTATGAATGTGATATGACTTTGCGTGAGCGAAGACTACGCAGGCGTAAGTCATGATCGGTCGAAGCGTACCGACTCAACAGCGTAGCGCCTTATAAAGGCGATCCGCTAGAGGGGGGTAACGTTACAATATTTCACTCAATTGACTGCAAGTGTTTTAAGTCAAATGACCGATAGAATGAATGATTGTCTGTTGTGCACGTTCCACTAGCGCCATCTAGTCGCCGCCTCTCGCAGCTGTTAAACAATATGGCTTCCGTCAAATACATTTAAAATCTCCTGGTGAAAAAAATACTTTTATTGATTGCATGCATCTTTTGCTAAAGATGACGTACTATTAATTTGAGGATTACACTAATGGATAGATAATTTCAAAATTTAAATAATTTCAAAAGATTGCTTTTCTTTTTTATTAAAATAATTCCAAAAACTGTTATTTCGGCGTACGCAGGGAGTGGGACAGCGCGGGGCAGAGCGGCGAGAAAGATCGAACGCTCAAGGTCGTTTGCTAGGGGAAGCGCCTTAGAACATCATAATTTAAGTAATTTCTCCCGAGTTCTTTCCGTCATAGGACGACCTAAGCAATTTTGTACAAGTCAAATGTTAGATAGTAAAAATACAAAATAGCAACAGAGGGTTTTCGCGACTCGTTGCGCAGATGGTTTTGATAGGTAAGCCGTGTTGATTTTAGGTGATAACTGGAAATCTCTGTTTCTATGGAAAATTTAAAATCACTCTAATTTGGCTGTAACACTATTTTTCGAAAATGTTATTAACTAACTTTTTAGACCTTTGTATCCTGCTTATGCGTATGAAGTTTCATTAAAATTGGTTCAGCCATTTCGAAAAGCGTCAACAAAACCACAACGGTGCTGTTATGCAAAACCCAATAACATTTTGAACGATCAGGGAATTGGTCCAAGCCCAGATTACAGTGTCAGAAATGATAATAAGTTTGGTGGTCCAAGTACCTAAATTGGAGGTCAAAGTCCACCTTTTGACCATATTTCGTAACATCCAGATGATTAGTGTACTTCGCAATCATTATCGTATAATGATTTTAAGCACTGCTGAAATACTCATAATGATGCATCCATTGATCACATCTAAGTTTGTTTGCTAACTATATTGAGAAAAAATTCACTTTTAAAGTTTTTATGTCAAAGGTTACTTCACGATATGGTTTATAACGTTAATAATGTTAATGTAGGTGCTATTCAGAATAATTTTGTATGAACAGTCATACCAATCTTATGGTCATACCAATTTTTGCAGTCGCACTTTTTGACAAACAAGTATATTTTGTTCATCTGGTATGTAAATTACTGAAAACTGCTAACGTAATTTTCACCATTGTTTAACAAAAAACCAAACGCTTTCCATAAAAAAAACACGAAACCGTAAAAAATAACTTTAATTTGGGAAGTTGGTGTCCTTGAGCTGTATTTTCGTTTTTTGCTACCAACTTCCGAAATTAGTCACTTTTCACTTTTTAGTGTTTTTTTTTGGAAGTCGCCTGTTTTTGTAAAACAGTTCCTTTTATTCGTAGAAGTCGGTTAAAAAATATTGCTTATTCATCATGAAACATGACTCATGGTGAAATTATCTCTTAAAATGAAGGTTATCTGTTTACAAATTGTGATACCATTTCTGCCTTCAGCATTGATATTTTAGTATATCAATGGCCCTAACAAACAAACAAACTGTGATCATGTGACTGTGACATAACTATGATAAAACATTTAGTTGAAAATGAAAAATAATAACAAATTACTTATCTGTCGATAACGAATGAATACAATATTCGTGATCATAATGATCACGAATATTGTATTCATTCTACTACTTACTACCGCTACTTTTTAACCGTTTTATTACTTGTCCAATGATTATATCATGGCGAACTTGATTGATAGGCACTATAGCGGCAGTTCCGTTTGGTGCCGGACGTAAAGTATAGCACCATCCCATTTCTTCCCATGGGTGTCGTAAAAGGCGACTAAGGGACTTACTAGAGAATGGGCAGCAGCGTTCTCTATGCATTTTTAAACCCATACTGCGATCGCCAACCCGCTTACCAAGCGTGGCGATTATGGCAAATCACCCCCTTTTTGGGAGAGGCCTAAGTCCAGCAGTGGACGTCTTTCGGTTGAAATGATGATAGCGGCAGAAAAGAGAGTAGAAAAATCCCATGTCTTGATGAACCAGCAGTCAATCGAGGTACTGTCAGTAGCGAATGTCGTAGTACTAAAGACATAAACGAGATCACGTTAAGAGCGTTTACACCTTACAGCATTTCATACAAACTTTCAAGCCCTTGTTTTTCGAAATGACTGCACCGATTTTAATGAAACTTCTTACGCAAATGCACAATACAAAGGTCTAAAAAGTTAGTAAAGAACATTTTCGAAAAATTGTGTTACAGCCAAATTAGACCGATTTTAAATTTTCCATAGAAACGGAGATTTCCAGTTATCTGTTTTTAAATAAGATATTTCGAAAATATTCTTTACTAACTTTTAAGACCTTTTTATCCTGCTTATGCGTATAAAGTTTCATTAAAATCGGTTCAGTCATTTCGAAAAACAAGGGCTTGAAAGTTCGTATGAAATGCCGTAAGGTGTAAACGCTCTTAAGTAAGTTCGGTTACCCCGAAATACGAGTATATCATCGTTTATATAACTTGACTCTATTGGTTGATTTTTATTTTTAAACCGACTTTTGTAGTATTCTGAATTTATTTTATTATTGTTTTACTTTTTAAGTATAATAATTTTGTAATGTTATTTTAATAATTATTTAGTTAGATAAACAATAATATAAATATTTGCACACCTTATTAGGTAATGATACAGAGTACTTTATATTAATTTGTTACACCTGTTTATACCTACTTGTATTAAGCTAATAAATAGTTTGATTAAATCAAACTATTAAAAATTTTGATTTGGTATCCATTAGAATACGCCCTAAGCCGAGGTTCATACCCCACAGGGGGTGACCTTCGCACGCAGTCTCTTAGTAATTAAGAAATTCGCCCCTGGCTGGAGGCATTAAGCTAGCTCAAGGCAGCCACAGGATTGACCGGTTAAGTAGTGACAACCTCTCAAGGTCACCTACAAGATGCCTTACAAAAAAAAACGAGTGAGCCTTACAGTAGATGCATACGATGTGTAACATCTGACATCTCACCTTGGTAATAAGCAACTGAACAGCGACAGAAATTACACCCTCTACTTTCAATCTATATTGTACTTACCAATTCGATGAGTTAATTGATATTAAAAAGTACTTACTTATTCCATGCTCAAGTAGTCACTTCCTCTTACACACTTCCGTCCTTTTTCAAGAAATCACTCCCATAGAAAGGGAGAGAAAATATGGACACATCAAAAATCCATACGAATATTACAAATCCTAAAGTAAGTCTGTCTGTATTAAACAATTTATCTTGGAAGGAACATTTTAACAAGGGATCAAAAGCGAAAGGAATCTGGTATATAGTATTCAGAGTGAGCTTCCTCATATACCTTGGTTCTCCGGGTCGAAACTGAGTCGCTGGCAAGTTGTTGCTGCGCATCGTTTAAGGTCAGGACATATTCCACTAAAAAACTTTAGTTAACTCATGCGAAAATCGAACTCTCCTAACTGTGAGGTGTGTGGAAAAACACACCATGCACAGCATGTCGAGCCTGATATGGAAGAACATCGTAATACCTACATTATATCGCTTACGATGTTCTTCCATATCAGGTTCGATGTGTTGGTGGAATGTTTCCGATATACTAACAAACGAACGCACTCTTCAACTCGTTGAAATGGTCGGTAATGGATGTTGGAATGGTCCATGGTATTTTTGCTAAGCCTACTTATTAGATAAGAAATTAGATTAAGTTAAGTTTTGTGTGACAAACCGCCAGTTGCACGTAAGTCCATTAAATCTAATTCCCCAATAAAAGTAATGCTGTCACTTTCTGATATTTTCAGTTAGATGGAGACAGCATTACGTTTAGTCGGGATTTGAATTTAATGGACTTACGTGCAACTGGCGGTAAGTAATGAAATTAACTAATATTACCGCCAATTGCAAGTAAGTCACGTAAATTAGTTTAATTAAGGAGTAAGTTGTTATTTGTAAAAGCAAGATGGGATTGACATCATCGCATAAGTGTACAAAAAATCCTTAAAAAACAAAGATATTAAAAAAAACTGTCAGTCGTAGGTCTGCACGTCGGAAGTGAACACTTCTTAGCTTCACAAACATCTGTATATATTATATCTAAGCGTGACGGTCACGCAAGTTCAGTGCTTTGTCCTATCCCAAAAGTGCCCAACGTACCTAATGAAGTTCTCACTTCAAATGTATCTGAGCGTGACGGTTACGCGATTTCATTCCTTTTTCCCCGTCCCAAAAGTGCCCAAGGTGCCTTTTTTTTTTTGTTTTCGGGGGGAAACCTTCAAAAGGCACCTGGACTGGGGAAAAAGACCAGGGAATGTGGGATTCTTACCTCACTAAAACCACCCCGCTGATCACCATCAGCACATGAAGGGGATCCCGTTACCTCTTAATAGACCAATCCGGAACCCCCTTAGTGCAACACCTGTTAGGGCACGTCTCTGGGGAGACTATAAAGTCTCCCCTGATCCTCGCTATGCAGCACGTGATCACAGTGCCACCGTATTCCCTGAAGCCCAAGGTGCCTAAAGAAGTATTTAAGTACTTCAATTAAAAAAAACTGTCTGTCTGCCGTAATTAAATTTAACAGATAACCCGGGATCTGGAGAAGGACATAAGCTACTTTTTACAACATTCCACCCTTCCGTAGTCACCTCGGTTCTAGGCGCAGGTGCAGAGCATGTGCGATTTAACCCTGGCCCATGGCAGTAGGAGGAAAAATGTCGGGTTATATTCTGTAGAAATCTTACAGGGTTACCATCCATACGAATTTGTCCGGACAAGTCCGGCTTTTTGGCCCCTCGTCCAGACTTTGCCTTGCCATGTCACATAATTCGGACTTTTAGAAATAGATGTTTTGTCTAGAAAACAAAAAAGTTACCTAAATTAGTACAAAACATGATTAAAAATAAAAATGTTCGGACTTTTTCGCAAATGTCCGTGTTTTTGTCGGGACTTTTCAAATTTCGAAATGGTAACTCTACTACATAACCCTCCATTTCCGTCCGTTCTAACATTAAATTCCATAAAATTGAACGAACCGCATGGTATTGTGGTTCCTTGAGCGATTGCATGCACATGAGCACACTCGGCATGGCGTTGCCAAAACAGACGAGTCAAGGCAACAGTTGCAAGTCTTCACTGTTGGGTGCGATTGTGAAAATATACTGTTACTTATTACTAAAACTCGTAGATACACTAATGCTTAATGGGTTGTTTGTTTATGCATCGGTAATTGTGTCAGAAAAATTTGTTTACCGTTCTAAATTGTTATTATTTTATTTTTATTTATTAAAAACGTTTACAAAAAATCTTTTCATAAGGACTTTGCTCCGCAAATCGTTTTCACGGTTTGTCTGTCGGAACAGAACACAGTTTTACAATTGTGGTTTATTAGTGCGGACACTTAAATTTCACTAATTGCACCTATAAAGTTACTAACCATTATCTAATCTTATGAATTACATCTTATAAAATATACCTAATCACAAAAAAAAATGCCATACCATTAGCAGCAGGCATATAGGCTTCCGAATCGAAAAGGACACATTTACGGTTAACTAATGTACCTAGTCCCCTAGGACTGCTATTTGCTATCGGAGAAGAATAGCGGTCGTCAATTTGGTTTAAACTTACAACATTTTCGAGGTTGTGATTTGTAAAGCAGCGTTTAGCCAGGATTCATTCAGCACGGAAGCGTATCGAATGTTTGTGAATATGCACATGCAGGCTTTGAAATGCTTTAGAAATTCAAAGGTAGTTTCAAGAACACTTCTAAGAAGATCTAAATGCATATCTGAACCTACTTAACCCAAAATACCACCAACTATTATTTTGTTTAAATTTAATTAGACTAACAGGCATGTGTAAGTTACGCATAAGTTCCGCATGTTGCAGTTTTTAAAAGAAGAGTGAAAGAACACTATCTTTTCACTTCGTCATAGTTGCATAATATGTATTTATTTTTTAAACTTATAAATATTTTAGTGATATTTATTTAGAAGTATGTATGTAAGTATATTCTCTTCGTATAGTAATAATATTAGTAAGTTTTTATTTTGATTTTATGAATTTTGTCTACATCTCTTTGTCTACTTTCCTGTCGCAGGTAGAAGAAGTCGCCTGTCGCAGCTGGAAGAGATTTCTTTAGAAATAAGCATCACCTTTGTACGCAATGACGTTTTGTACGTATTTTTCTGTTCGTTTCTTCTTGTCTGTATAAATGTGTGTACATAAACTGTTAAATAAATAAAATAAGTTATGTTTATTTAAAAACTCTGCCTCATATTTCTGTGGCAAATAATCTATTTTTCTTCTTTTTTTTTCACCACAAAATCTCCAAAACGAACCAAATTATAATAGCACGGAATCAAAATATTTTATTTCACATAAGCCTACATACTTATTAAACTTCAGAAATGAATATACTTTAGTAACACGAAGACTTGGTCGAAAATAGATCGAAATCTATTAGTTCCGTTTGATCGACTCCGCTCGCTGGTAAAGTGCTTCCTACCCTCATATTGATTTCATCTGTCGAGTCTAGTCAATGTTGATATCGAGACTGTATGTTACATTTATTATTTATACAACATTATTGTTAGTATAATTATGCGAAACGTGTCTAGTATTTTTAACCGACTTCCAAAAAGGAGGAGGTTATATGTTCGGAGGTATGTTTTTTTTTTTTTTTATATTTGCTCACTGATTGCTCCGTCAATCGTGGACTGATTTTGAAAATTATTTTTTTGTTTGAAAAGGTATGCTCCCGAGGTGGTCCGATTGCCACTTTTCGCCGATTGGATCCCATAGAAATCGAGGGAAATCCTCAAATTTTATAGGCACACATATAGCGATTTGGGTATTTTTTATAGTGACTCGTGCATTTGCTCTTGAAAAGCACCATTTAGTGAAGTGGAACTGATTATGGAGACCACAGATAGCCAACGGAACAATATAATAATAAGTATTTAACGGGTTGCGATTCGATTAGGTACTTTAATGTGGTTGCTAAGCAAGTTATGCTCGTCACTATGCATATAGTGAGTGGCAGTTCTCCTGGTTCTTACCAGGAGAACTCTTCAACAATCAACGTCTCCTCATCCGGAAAAGCTATATTTTGTAAAAGGTGATGAGCAGTTAACATTAGGCTATTGTAACTTAGATAAATTAAAAACTAATCCACTAAAAAGTGAAAATTAAAAAGCTTTTTACAAAAAAAAAACCGACTTTCAAAAAAACACTAAAGAAAAGAAAGAAAGAAAATACGTTTATTTGGGTAAACATGACGCAAAGAAACAAAATAGATACAAAAAGAACAAGTAGGGGGAACATATGCGTCACATCCACGCAAAACGGCCACCGCTCAGCATAATGCTGCGACCCTATTCGAGACAGAGCCCCAGCGCTGGTTTTCAGCGATAGCCGGCGTTGACGTGATGACGTCAACCGGTGCAGCATACAGTGAGATTATAAATAAGAAACAAAATAAATACAAACTACTTAGATAAAGTTTATAATATACAGGGTGTTTGGTAGAACGTTGAACATACGAAAATGGTGGGTAGGTGGGGTCATCTGCTACTTACTCAGCCCTAATTTATTTGGCCCTGGCCGACTGGGTATTTAAAAAAAAAAAAAAAAAGTTTTTTTCTTGTTTCACCACTTTCCTAACTTTAAAGTGTATTTTTTTTATTAAAAATGGGCAATAAAACAGGCAATTTTTTTTTTTTTAATCTTTGATGTTGGCAGATTCTTATAAAATTATTGCTTTGTTCAGATGTTAGCTAGAAAAAAAGTTATGAGTCCTCAAATTTACAGAAAGATGTAAAAAATACTTGAATGTTAATTTCAACTTGCATTTAAAAAAAAACAAAAAATGATTGAGGAGTTCCAATTCTAGCAAAACATCCCTAGTGTGTGAGCTTTCTAATGGTATGTAATTTGCTTTTATAAAAAAAAAACTTTAAGAGTTATTTCATAATTTTATCAAGTAGGAAATTTTTGACTAAACTCTACCTTTACGGAAAGTTAAATGTTTTGCGAAATTTAATACTGCAAAGTTGGTAAAAATTATGGATCGACGGCTTGCCAGTAGCAGTGGTGCAAATTGACATTCACTATTCCCTTGAGATGGTTACACAAAGCAGGTAGAAATTTTGTTTCACTCTTGCGCAGTCATAGCGTATTTTTGCTCTCTTTCGCTCTCGTGGCACCGTGACGCGTCAGAATGAATTCTTGACGAAACTCTACCTTTACGGAAAGTTAAATGTTTTGCGAAATTTAATACTGCAAAGTTGGTAAAAATTAAATGATCGATTGAAATTATGCTGTACCAGTTAGGTGCGTTAATGAAACAATTAAATAATTTTAAATAATTTATTTAAATAATAAATCATATTAGATGTTCAAATTGACGCCCTTCATTCGCAATACAGGTGCGGCATCTACGTCTGATTTCTACAGTTGTTGTGCGCAGCAGCATCTCCTGTCGCATAACTTCGAAAGCAGCATTAATTCGATTTATCAAATCTTCCCGACTTTCTACTTCTGTAGTGTAAACTAGTTCCTTTGCCCTTCCCCACACGTGAAAATCGAGCGGAGTGAGGTCGGGCGATCGCGGAGGCCAGGGAATTGGTCCTCCCCTGCCAATCCACGAATTTGGGAAACAATTATCCAAATTAAAACAAAAAAAATAAAAAAAATACACTTTAAAGTTAGGAAAGTGGTGAAACAAGAAAAAAACTTTTTTTTTTTTTTTTTAAATACCCAGTCGGCCAGGGCCAAATAAATTAGGGCTGAGTAAGTAGCAGATGACCCCACCTACCCACCATTTTCGTATGTTCAACGTTCTGCCAAACACCCTGTATATTATTTACAATGGCAAAACACTACAAAGTGAAAAATAACTTTAATTTCGCAAGTCAGTGGCAAAAACTAAAATACAGCTCCAAAGACATCGACTTCCGAAATTAAAGTTATTTTTCACTTTGTAGTGTTTTTTTGGAAGTCGGTTATTTCTTTTTGTAAAAAGTTTTTATGTAAAGAATCTATGTACAAAATTTCAAAACTGTATCATGAAAAATCACAAAGTTTATGTTACCGGTTTGTCCGTACAAAAACATGCTAACGGCGCCCCCGCGCCTCCAGGGTCGTCTTGCGCTCATTGATAATAATTTGGCAGTAGGTACCCAATCGTACGGCAATTGTATTGTAAGTAATTAAATGGTGATAACATTTTCCAGCACACTTAAATATTTTTGGGGAAAAAAAAAATGGTGTAAAAAATATTGAAATCGATTCAGTTCCTTATTCTGAACAAACTATATTCAGGTTTCGCTTAATACTAAAAATAATGTTGTATACAGCTCGTGGCTAAATAAAAACACCCGCACGGGTCGATCCATCAGGTTAAGCTACGCTTGCCAGGGTTGGTCCGCGAATGGGTCACCATCTTTACATACCGAGATTCCTCCGTGCCTCGAAAGCACATTAATCCGTTGGTCAGGCTGTCATTCGTGGATACAGTAGTCGTTATGGGTCGTCAGAAGCCCGAAAGTTGACAACCAGTCTTACCATGGTGTATCGTATTACCCAGTAACTGGGTTGTGGAGGTCAGGTAGGCAGTCGCTCCATGTAAAATACTGGTATTCAGCTTCATCCGGTTAGACTAGAAGCCTACCCCAACGGGAAAAGGCTAGGCAGATTGATTGAGTTAGTGCTCTGCATAACCCGTCTCCTTTTCCCCTCTTCTTCTTTGTAAGAAGAATGCCTCGTTGGTCTAGTGGTCGCAAGCGCGACTGCTGAGCATGAGGTCCTGGGTTCGATTCCCAGGTCGGGCAAAGTGTTATTGGGATTTTCCATTAGGAATCACTCAGTAGCAGCCTGGAATCTGGATTTGTGCCCGGTTGATGGCAATAGGCTCGCCCCCTATTACATGGGTTTTACATAACTGGCGAAAAGTGGGTGTACTATAGGTACATCTCCTTTTTTTTTTTTTGGTTGGGAAATTATCAAATAACTTCTCCCGCTCTGGGCGGAGCGGACGGGCGTGTCAGACTTTTACTGAGTAAAGCCCACCCGTATTCCTTTGCCTGTGTGCCAGGGCCACGATATCCCTTTCGGATAAACTCGCAACCCTGGCAGGATAGGTACACCTCTGCCTAACTCTTCGGGGATTATAAGCGTGATGTTATGTTATGTTTTGTGTTCTTTGTAAGAGGGGTCAGATAATGCGGAGCACTGCCCGTACTATACCGACTCCTTACATTTTATTAAACGCAACTTGTCTGCCTATGCGTTATTGCGCTTATAACTCCAGAGGACCTAGACAAAGTAACATTCGATTAGCGATAACGCTAGTAAAAAAGCCACAAAATGTATGGGGTTGACATAGACTATCGAAATGTCACGTGATCATAGATCAACGAATAGAAATTAGCTAGAAAATGTTATCTATCATCATTCGAATCCATGAAACGAATCGACGGCATCGAACGATAACTTCCATAGAGATACGTAGCCAAGTGTAACTTTTTGACAAGTGTTATCGCCAGTTTTCGATTCGTATGAAGGAATTCAAATCGAAAACTAGCGATAACGCTTGTCAAAAAGTGAAATAACGATAGCGATTGTAGAAATAGAATCGCTCCGAAGTGAATGCCATTTGTCTAGGCCCTCAGATCCACTTTCGATTTACAAGATGTTTGTTTTAATATTCATAGATATATCATGGACATAGACAGCTACACCTGGTAGAGGTACATTAATTAATGTCTCTTTTGATGAAAAAAAAATAGCAGTGACGATTTTATTAAATGAAGTAGAACTCAATCCACCTTATTACAAAACAGGATTTATATTTTGACATGGCTTAAACCATGCAGCCAGTTTTTGTAATAAGAACGTAACAGTGATTGAAATACCGTTCTTTATACAAAACTGAAAACTTAGTTCGGTACTAAGTTGTCAGTTTTGTGTTTAGGAACTTTACCATAGTCGGAATAAAGTTCGAAATTCAATAATGGCTCCATGTTTTAAGTCTGGGTCTGAAAATAAACCTTGTTTTGTAATAAGGGGGAAAGCATTTATTTATATTAAACTTTTTACAGGCACTTTTGAACTGTCAAGTAGTCGGTCAGTCAGAAATATGAACCAACCTATATTCCATTGGTTTGGGTAGTTAAATAAAGGTAAACAAATCATAAAAAGGGTTTTTATATGTCACTTTCTTCTTTAAAAATGCGTTGTAACTTTAAACCAAATTCAATTTATTTTTGATCTTTTAATCTTATATTTTGTATTGTTTTTTAAATAAGTAATTTATTTTTTTACATTGTGTTCACATATCGTAGCAACAAGAATAATGTAGCCAAGATTTTGTAATATCTTGATTTAAAAGAGTGTCCTTGGAGTTCCTTGCCTGTTCTTCTCCATAGAGGTCTACGTTTTGGAATGGCTAACTGACCGACTCTTTGACAATTCAAAAGTGCCTGTAATTGGTTTAATTGAAATAAATGCTTTGAGTTTTAGTATTTAGAAAGTCTAAATCTGTGCCTAAATACCTAAATCACATGATAATCACTGTTTTACAAACAATGCTGCATTTGCATAACAAAACGCGCCGGTCGTGAACTCCGACCCCTGCGGTGTAGGTAGATGCGAGTCACTCAGACATTCCTCTCAGAAGTCACAGTAGTAATTCCGTAAATATACACTGGTAAGTTACATGTTCCGTTTGGTGCCGGGCGTAAAGAATAGCACCATCCCATTTCTTCCCGTGAATGTCGTAAAACGCGACTTAGGGACTTACTATAGATAATGGGCAGCAGCGTTTTCTATGCATTTTTTAAAACCATACTGCGATCGCCAACCCGCCTGCCAAGCGTGGCGATTATGGCAAATCCACCCCCTTTTTGGGGAGGCCTATATCCAGCAGTGGACGTCTTTCGTCTGAAATGATGATGATGAAGTTACATAAATCATAGTCATAGTTCAAATCAAATCAAATCAAATAATTTATTTGCATAATACATGTTAAATAAGGTGTTACAGGTGTATAATAAGGTGTGTATTATAACCTAATGAGGTGTGCAAATTAATTCAATGAGTACTAATCGCAACATTGAATAAAGGCTTCTACATACCAGCGCGACTTGTCGCGCGACGCGACACGGCACAAAGGCCCCGCGTGTCGCGGAATGAGCGGTGCCTTTGTGTCGTGTCGCGTCGCGCGACAAGGCGCCCCGGTATGTAGAAGCCTTAAGACTACATTTTAAATAGAATTACTTCAAAAATAGAATGTCAAAAATTTAAAAAAATTAATAAAAATACACAAGGCAAATCAAAATTTCTAAGTCATTACATTTGTGGTCCCATTTCAGATAAAATCAGTCATCTAGTTGCGTATGGATTTATTATTTTAATTGAATTATAATTATTAATATTCTAGTGATATTTATTTTAGAAGTATGTATGTTTGTATCTATGTATGTATAATATATTCTCATATTAAGTATTTGTTTTATTTTATTAAGTGTATTGTTTTTGATTGTATGTATTCTATTTTCTCTTCTACTCTTGCACACGTTGTCTACATCTCTTTCAAAGTCAAAGTCAAATTGTTTATTTCAAATAGGCACTTATAAGGCCATTTTGAACGTCAATATTTACAAAAAAATAGAATTGATTCTAGTCGCCCCTTCCAACAGGTAGTTTCGTATGGAGAAGAATGGGCAAGAAACTCCACACGTACATTAATTATATTATTATATGTGAAGACGATGCACCTAGAATAAAATTAGTATACCACAATAGGTAATAAAAAGAGTTAAGAATGAAGCAATGCTTTGTCTTTCCTGTCGCAGGTATGCTGGAAGAGATTTCTTTAGAAATAAGCATCACCTTTGTACGTATTTTTCTGTTTCTTTCTTCTTGTATGTTTATATGTGTGTACATAAATGTACCCGTACACCTATTGTCATGTCGAGAGGCTACATTTAATCTCTAAGTACGTACTTAAAGATAGATTGACTTCGTTATATAGTTACAAGTGGTTATAAAATAAAATTGAATAGGAAAATGTGTCAAGTCCAAAGAATGCCTTTTATAACATAAAACCGGCCAAGTGCGTGTCGCACAATGAAGGGTTCCGTAGTTAGGGTTGGGATGAATTTATCCCAAAAACAAACTTAACATTGTAGTTGAAAAACATGTCTTCCCATACATTCCAACTGCAAATGTAAGTTGGTCGATTATCACTTGTTATTAACTTGTAAAGCCTACTTAGCTGTGATAGTTTTCCTTGTAAAAAGAATGAGGTATTCCACTCAGAGCACTGATTTCAACAGCACTTGACCGAACCGCACCTGAGCACTTCTACTAACCGCACTTCAGCTGTTCCCTACATTTTGACAAGTTATTCGAACGTTAATGTATGGAACAGCTGATTTTTATTCGCGGTTTCAGTTTTGGTCCCATATTAAAAGTTGTACATAATGGTGAGTACAATGACCCCTTAATAGGTTGTGCGTTAATTCAGTGACATGTTGTATAAGCTATTGCCGTGATTTTTTACACATATAGTATAAAAACAACCATTTAGCTGGCACGACACTTGACTCTAACAAAAATTTGCCCTTTGAACCATATTTTGCAAATGGATGAATCGAAAAATGGTTTTCACACATAATATTTTTGAACGACCTTTCGAATGACACAATGGGATAGACGAGGAAAAAAAACATCCCCACTTTACGCGTAGGAGCGGTACTTACGCTAAAAAAAATACGATTTTATTTCACCACATTTTCATTTAATAAAAATTGAAAATTGTTTATTATGTTTACAAGTAAACCTTACCAACTAGTGATTGAAGCCTTCTTTTAAGCTGATATGCCTGTGATAGGAGACTCCGCTCTTCCATAACTTAATTATGTATCATTTACTTGTTTTATGCAAACAATATTAAATAAAAAATAAATAAAGAGTATTAAAACTAAACATGCAGCACGCACGCAGGCATGCGAGTGTGAGATTGAGAGTGAGGGTGTGTGAATGTGTGTGAATGGGATAATGTGTGTGAATGGGATGATGTGTGAATGTGTGTGAATGGGATGATGTGTGAATGTGTGTGAATGTCACACGAATGAATCAGAGTGTATGCGTGAGGTTAAGAAGGCAGAGTGACAGGCATTGATTAGGTGTAGTGTTATATCTTATTCCAGCAACGCCTCCGTGTCGTCATAGGTAAGTGGTTTTATCCAATTAGTTAATTTCTGTTTAAATTCACTTTGTTTCACATCATACAAGTAAATCTCCTTGTTAAGTCTATTGTATAGCTGGGCCGAGCGTTTTTTGTATTGTATAATATATAAACCCATGCCTAATTACAGCTTTCTAGTAGGTACACACGGCTACACATCAAGCTTTACATTTCCAGTATAAGCTGATCTTGCATTGTGTAGGATTTCCGTACAATGAGAGGTCAGCGTAAACTGGATTTGTATAGCTTGATGTGTAGCCGTGTGTACCTACTAAGTGTCATTGAGCTAAGCCGCGGACATACAGACAGAGGGGCATGGCGAAACTATAAGGGTTCCTTGTTGACTACGGAACCCTAAAAACACATAAAGTACAGTTGCCCGCACGCCGATTCTATCATTTTGACCTTGTGCTGGCCTAGCGCAGTACGGATTTTTAATAGAATAAGAGGCCAGCATATACTGGATTTCTTACGACTGATGGGCGGCTTATCGTACCATATTGTTTTATTTAGACAGATGTAGGTAATAAAACAACATACGGGACATTTTCGTTAAAAAGCTCGATTTTCTGGTCTATTTTCCTCTAAAATAAGTACATACCTACTTTTATTTTATCATACACGGATCATAAAGTATTTGGAGGCACGTTATAATTAAAGAAAGAAAGAAAAATAATTTTATTCGTCACAGAAACACGTGCATACGAAAACAAACTCGAGTAGGTAAACATTACACAAAACACATCTACATTAAAATCACGAGCACAAAAAAAACAAACAGTCGGCACCTGCACGTCATGACTATGACAAGAAGGCTTTTTTTTCTTTTTTTTTTTTAATCGTTGCCCCACACTTGGAATTTCTCCTGTATTATGGGTGCGTTTACAAACATTTAAATTCACATACACAAACAGCCAGACCCGGAACAACTACTTGTAGGTCATACAAATATTTGTTCCGTGCGGGAATCGAACCCGCGACACGCAGCGCAGCAGTCAATCGCTTAACTAACTGCGCCAACCGTGTTTGCACTCAGCATGATGCTGTGCTATGGGGGACCCACAGCACAGCGCTGATTTTCAGTGGTCACCCGAAAAAACTTTTATGTTAATGTTATTGTAATAAATCTGAAACTATCAACATCCAACAAAAATATTTACTCATTTTTTTGCGATCAGTCTTCCAAAATGCGTTTAAAACAATAATATATAGTTTCCTGTCCTACATTGTCTTACATCACAAAACGGTACAGCCACAAGGGTGAACCTTGAAGACGCGCCGTTGATCACAGCTTGCAACACATCACCTTTGCACGCAATGTCTGTGAAATGATGCCATCTTTTATTGAATAACTCATCTTTTAATGGCTCGGCCATTCATTTTCGTGGTTTGTTCACAGATTAAGCCAAGGCACTGTATGAATAGATGCCTTTTATGAAATCTTAGTAAAAAATACATTATTACAAACACATATTTTTGTATTGTAAAATTTGTTAATTGCTGTACACACGGCTACACATCAAGCTATACATTTCGAGTTTACGCTGATCTCGCACTATACCAAAATCCTATACAATGCGAGATCAGCTTATACTGGAAATGTATAGCTTGATGTGTAGCAAACAATCTGTACAAATATAACTTTTCTGTATTGCAAAAAACTGAATATTCGTCGTACGAATTCCAATTTCCATGTAATTTATGAAGTTAAAAACACTCAAAATCAAATATCGAAATCAAAATATTTTATTTCACATAAACCTACATGGGGGCACTTATGAAACATCAGAAGCTAGGTGCACGGTTCCAATTGGTCGTTTCCTATGGAGAAGGGCCGGCAAGAAACTCCATGGTTACTCTTTTTAAAAATAATTGGGTTTTACAATGTTTTCAAATTACAGTGTTAATAGATATGGGAGGACAGTGTAGGCCCGTCAACAAGTACCAGGTACTTAACAAAATAGAAAATGGTTTATAAATCTACAATCGGCGTCTTGGCTTATTAGCCTTCAACGTTCTCCTATTCACAAAATATATATAAAAAAACTAGGTACAAAATAAAATATGTATGTCTAAAATATTATTAAAATAATAAAAGTAGAAAACTTGTTTAAATTAAATTGTAGGTAGGTATATAATGTCAAATAAAGGAAAGATTATGTCAAGGAAGTATGTAAAAAAATAAAATAAAAATAAACATCGTAAGAACAGTTACTACTGGAATAAATTACACAAATTTCCCGCGCATTCTACAATCTGCATCAGTGATTTCTGCATCAAATGATTACAAATGTGTGAATTAATTTGCATGTTTATAACCAAACATTTCGATAGACGAGTTTAATCATTTATCTTATTGAATTAGACAAGTTACTACGACGACGTTTAAATAAAATACATAGCTAATTCCATAAAGCAGGTGCATTGCTATCTCAATGACAAAGCTGACGTGGTTCATGTGTATGTGATGTGATGGTAATAGGTAGAGCTTATTTACCTAAACTTCGAGAAACGAAGTAACATAGAGTGGATAATACCTCCTCTAAAATCCCGGAATGATTATAATGACATTGAAATCCTTAATGGAGTTTCTTGCCGGCTCTTCTCGATAGGAAACGACCAATTGCAACCGTGTACCTAGCTTCTGACATTTCAAAAGTTGGTTTATGTGAAATTCAATATTTTGATTTGATTTGAAGGCCGGTACCTACGTTTACTTTACTTGCGATGACTTGTTAAATTTTTTAAGATACCTCTTGTGTATTTAGAGAAGGGACGCGGTCCTCTACGTGAATCATCAAATTATACTAGACTATAGCGAGCGACACGCCTGCCTGCTTTGCACAGCAAAATAATTTCCTATACATATAAAACTTCTTCATAAATTTTCCAAATGATTGTCATCTTCTTCGTGTCGATGATTCCATGTTCATCAAACCACATGAAAGTCTTTAGAGGCTCCTCCGACAGGGCGGGTATTGTGTCTGCCCGCCAGACATAATACCCGTCTGGTCTAACTGCCCGACGCGACGGTTGATGACGGGATGTTGTATAATATATATGCTAGTTGCGCGGTAAACTCTGCTTGCGCGATGCAGGATTTTGCGTGACGTCAGTGTGACGCGTAATTCGCATAATATGGCGACGTTGATGCCGCTACAAGTCCATCAAATATTCAGCGAATGCGCACACAAACGACTTCGCGAAGAAAAGTCCTTTATGTATTCGCTTATCCAGGCGCTATTCAGTGCTATCCTGGGAAGAAAAAATATTAACAACCCTTACCTACTACATTCAGGATACAAAGCCAGGAGGTATTATCCTTATCAGGAAGCTGCTCACTTATGCAAAAATAAGGTACCGGCAAGTCTTTAGCGGTTTTAGAATAGAACGTATTTTTTTTTACTTGGATTTAGATTATTATCAGTTACGTCGTATAGAGTAACAAATAATAACTGATATCTAACCATTTGATGCGGAGTTATGAAACATTAAACACACATTTCGCAAATGTTACGAAGCTATAACTCTGTTCCAATAGCCACTGTGGACATACTTTTATTTCTACGTAGAACTCAATATTGGGTTGATCTGAAAGAGGCTGTGCAATGATATTACAAGTAATAATCGCATATCAGTCATCAAAATCGGTTCAGCCGATGAGTAGTTACGTGGGAACATAAGCACGGACCCTCCTTTTGTTGACTTCGCCGCAATTGGTTAAAAAGAGGTAGATAGGTTGTTTATACAAATACATGCTCCGCAAGTGGCACGTCAATACTTGGCTAATTACCCTAGTTATGTATCGTCTTGTCTCCCGATAATCTGCTCGTGTCATCTAACAGTATGACATTGTGCCATTTTTGGAGATCGAATGTTGGGTAGGTAACCTCGTACCTCTTTTTTAGGGTTCTGTAGTAAACGAAAGGAAAGGAACCCTTATAGTTTCGCCATGTCCGTCTGTCTGTCTGTCTGTCTGTCTGTCTGTCTGTCCGTCCGTCCGTCTGTCCCCGGCTTAGCTCAGAGACGCTTAGTCCTAGAAAGCTGTAATTTGGCATGGGTATACATATTAATCACGCCGAAAAAGTCGTAAAATAAAACCATGAAAAACATTTTTTTTTTTGGGTACCTCCCTTGCACGTAAAACAGGTATGATATTTTTTTTCTCATCTAATACATGGTGTGGGGTATCGTTGGATAGGCCGTTTAAAAATATTGTGGGTTTGTGAAAGCCATTTTTCAATTCTGAGATCCGTTTGCGTAATATTAAGCTTTACAGTGCTATTTTTTGTTAGAGTCAAGTGTCACCCCCCCCCTGCCAGCTAAATGGTTGGTTTTGGATATGTGAAAAAATTCATGGCAGTAGTATTTATAACGAAATTAAAAGGAAAACTATCACAGCTAAGTAGGGTTTACAAGTTAACGAGTGATAGTCGACCAATTTTTAGTTGAAGAATTGACCGTAACGAATATCGATGTATGGGAGAGCATGTTTTTCAACTACAATGTTAAGTTTGTTTTTGGGATAAATTCATTTTAACTACGGAACCCTTCATTGTGCGTGGTCCAACACGCACTTGGCTGCTATTTTATTTTATTACTTATAATATCATTAGCTCTGTATCATTTATTCTGTATTTATCATTATGTATTGTTGTATAGCATAATCATTATTGTGAAAACTCTTAAGGGTCTATACTACCTCAGCGCCACCTCACTCTTTTTACGGTATAAATAATGGTAATTACGAAAAAAAAACATAAAACCTGCTTTATAGTTAGTTCAGTTAATATGCAAAGTTTAATTATCTAATTTGAAGTATTTTTTTAATACCAGCGGTTTATTATTCGGTTTGGAGGTAACTTTGTTTTTTTTTTTTATGTTGTTAATTTTATGGAATAGTGTTTTCGTCAAACACAGAACTTAACATTAATCCTCAACTTTACCATATATTTATTTCATAATTAATGCTGCAGTATTTTCGACATAACGGAGGATCATGCTAAGCCATTTGAGGTAGTATAGGCTCTTAATGTGGTTAAATTATAAGTTGAAATATGTAATGATTTTGGTAAAAAGAAAAATAACCCACATGAACGCAGAATAAAAAGGAGGTATTCCACTCAGAGCACTGATTTCAACAGCACTTCTCCGAACCGTACCTGAGCTCTTCTACTAACCGCACTGAAACAAAATTTTGATAAGTGCGGTTCGGTGGGACAACTTCTATGGCTCGACTTTCTGCCATAAACAAATTCGGAAGAGGAAACTAAAATGACTAATTATTAATGAATGCATCATCACCATCATCCTGCCCCAGTCCCATGTTACTTGTGGTCGGCGCAACACATTTTCTTTTTCCATTCTCACCTGTCAACTGTCACGCTATCATTCACTCCCTTCTATTTCATATCATTCCTCACACAATCCATTCACCTTTTCTTTGGCCTTCCTCTCCCTCTCCACCCATCAACATTTATATTCATCACTCTTTTAGTCACACGCATTACCTCCCTCCTCATCACATGCCCATACCAAGCCAAACGGTTAACTTTCAACTTTTATGTCACTGGCGCCACTTTCAAACTTCCCCCTAAATACTTATTTCTTACTTTATCCATTTTCGTCACTCCACACAACTAAAGTCAACGCCATGAGACGAGATAAATTTCATACTTTGGGATTTAAAACTTTAACTGAAATTGCGTATGGTTCAGTTTCCATTGCAACTAAAATTATTTTATGACGTTTAGCGATAATTTCTTCATTCATAAATCAACTTAGATATCTTGAGTTTAAAGTTGATAGTTGTATAATTTGCAATTTTATGTATTTATAGCTTCTCATGACGGTTACTTTAGCTCAACATTCTCATCTCTGCTTCATGCACTCCTTTTTCATCCGTGTTCTTCACGGCCCAGCATTCCGATCCATACAGTACGACAGGCCTTATCACGGGCTTGTAAATTTTCCCCTTTAACTTGAGGGGCATCCGTGGGTCGCAAGTTGTTTCTGTGACCTGTCGCCATTTCCTCCACCCTGGGTTGATCCGGTGCGTTACGTCTAGGTCTACTTCGCCATCCCCTTGGACAAGATATATGGGCACAGGACTGGCGAGACCGCCACAATCACAAATATTAATAAATGCATGACCTACGTTAATTCGGACATTACGTAATTGAATAGCACAATAAAGGTCAGTGATTAGAAACCAAAACAATTAAAACTTAATTAAGTAGATAATAACTAATCATCTAGGCACCAACACACAGAAAACAACGATTGGATCATTGCATTACCGTGACGTAATTTTAGGGAATCCCCGAATCGAATTGTAATTACACTGTATGAGGAATGGCAGAAGGACAAGATCATAAAGCTGACATGTGGGATGTTTCAATTAAGCCGTACATACCCAGATTTTTAGCTTTATAAGGTCCTTGTGTATCAGTATTTTCCGGGTTAGTTACTCTTTAAAAAGGATGACCAGATTTTTTGGGCGAACTACTCGTATTTGGCTTTTTATACTGTTTACAATTAAAGATAAACATGTAGAAATTTACTGACAATGACATTTACAATAGACACAATAGGCGATCTTATCGCTAAAAGCGATATAAAGACAACCTTTGGATGGATTTAAAAGAAGAAAGAGAGACAATATTGCAAAGGTTACACTACAGACTACCGTCTAATCGTCTAACCTTTACGTAACAATAAATACATACGGAAACAAGAACGATAAATGTTCAAAAAATCTGATCTTTGACAGCTTCTAGATTCCAAAATACAGCCTGACCACCTCTGTCCCATCGTAAAAGATGACTGAGCAATCGGTACTACTGCTATGACAAATCCGTTTTCAAAGTTGATTATTAGTTCTCTGCTTGTATGCACTGCATTCCGACTCTATAAACATGCATCTTTTCCTCATAAAAAGTCGATGTCGTAACATTTGTATCGAAGGCAGCGTCCCCTGCGCGGGCGCTTACAGTGCCTGACGCATTCGCCCGGCATCACGTATACCAGCAATCGATAAGTTTGCAAACTTCACTCTTACGAGAATTATGACTGTTATACATAGTTACAACTCACTCTTTTCTATTACTAGAGTTATTATTTTTAGTAAGTTCTTCCATTATGGTGAATGAAATCTGAGACTTGACAAAAAATTCGTACATCACAACAACATTTAAAGCAACAATTTAACACGTTAAACGAAAAGTACGCTTTACTCAAATAACGACTTGCCATTGAGCGTATGTCGGCCGTATGCATGGGCATAAAATGAAAACGTCTTCTCCAATAACATCTCAATTAAACAGGACGTAAAACTTAAAAAAAACTTTTTACAAAAAAATAGTAACCGACTACCAAAGTGAAAAATAACTTTAATTTCGGAAGTCAGTGTCTTTGGATCTGTGTTCGAGTTTTTTGCCATTTTTGGTAGTCGGTTACTATTTTTTTGTAAAAAGTTTTTTATTATTCACTTTTTAGTGGGTCAGTTTTGAATTTATCTAAGTTACAATAGCCTAATGTTAACTGCTCATCACCTTTTATAAAATATTGCTTTTTCCGATGCTGCGACGTTGATTGTTGAGGAGTTCTCGTGGTAAGAACCAGGAGAACTGCCACTCACCATATGCATAGTGACGAGCATAAATTGCTTAATCGCAAACCGTTCAATAGGTACTCATTATTATATTGTTCCGGTGGCCATCTGTGGTCTTCATCATCAGTTGGACTTCACCAAATGGTGCTTTCGGAGAGTAAATGCACGAGTTTCTATAAAAAGTTCCCAAATCGCTATAAGTTTGCATATAAAATCTGAGGGTTTCCCTCGATTTCCATGGGATTCCCTCATCAGATTCTGATTTGGTGGCAATGGGACCACCTCGGGAGTATACCCTTTCAAACAAAAAAAGAATTTTCCAAATCGGTTCATAATTGACGGAGTAATCGCGTAACAAACATACAAAAAAAAAAATTAAAAAAAAACATACAGCCGAATTGAGAACCTCCTCCTTTTTGGAAGTCGGTTAAAAATGTTTATAAATTGAGAAATATAGGTTATTTCTCAATTTATAATCAATTTTTATTTTTTCTCGAGAAATAAAAAGTTCAAGTGTTCTCAAAAGCTAAACAGCGCCTGGGTTAGGACAAAATCATTTTATCTGACATATATGACTACATAAATGTCACATTAACACGTATTACTTTTAGTTCAGTAATTCCCAACAATTCTAACAGCCTACGTGAACAAGAGCCTACTTTCAATTTGTCTGCCTTGAAACACAAATCCTGTTCTAGACTAATTACCAACGTAGTATTTATATCAGTTGCTATGATCGCGTGATACGGACCCATTTGAGACATGATAACACTCGGCCTTAACTTTTCCCGCAGAAATTTTTAATTCGAAGCTGGTTTATTTGGCGTTACTGTTAACTAAATTGTTGCTACATCATACATAATGCATTCCATTAACATTGTAATAGTATGCTCTGAACAATTCGGCTGTTGTATAATTCTATTGTAGACTTTTTATAACTGCTATTAGCTTTAGTGAGATGTGCTGCAGCATCGTCATTTCCTCTTTTATTCACCATATTTTATATACCGGTAACCAGTACTTGTTTTACCATCCAGTATTTCTTACCAACTATTTCAGTCCTTCGACAAACCGCCGATACGATGGCCGGTGGAGCAGAAGTGTCCTGGAGTAGACATCGCGTATCGGGAAGCGTAGTGTGGGACACCCCCCAGCTAGATGGACTGAAGACCTTAAAAAGGTGGCTGGGACAGACTGGATACGGATGACAGTGTTGTGGCGCAGCCTGGGAGAGGCCTGTGTCCAGCAATGGACTGCGATAGGCTAAGCTGATTGATTGATTTCAGTCCATTGCAGCTTGGTATCTCAATAAAAAAAACCGGACAAGTGCGAGTTGAACTCGCGTGGTGAAGGTTCCGTACAATGAATATGTTATCTACCATGTTTTTATCCCAGGAAAAAATTTAACGTTGTAGGTGAAAAACATGTTCTTCCATACATTCTAACTGCACATGTAAGTTTGTACGCACAAAATTGAAAGATCTACCATGTTATGTTAACACCATAGACTTCTTATACGTTTTCCTGTAAGTAAAAAGAACTATTTTCTGTAGTTTTTTCAAAACTTTAGACTCTGTAGTTTTGGAGATAAGGAATTGGTAATTTTTCTTCTGTTTTATTACTATAACTTTAAAACTATTATTAAAATATATATTTGATACCCTCACAACAAGCCCTTTCATTTCAGACGGTACATTTTGCAAAACTTTTTATTTTTATTTTTACTTTGCCCTCCAAAAGTGACCCTCATATTCAAAGTTCATTTATTTACGTTACACGTCCGTGTTTGGGTCACATACATTCATATGTAAGGTGCAGCGGGGCAATCTCGACAGCGGGAAATTTCAACTAATCTTAATAACTTCTACATTTTACTTTATTTGAATAAGTGCCATCTATGACCGGATAGCTCAAAAGCAATTTCATAATTTCTACATAGATGACACTGCTAGACCCAATACTGTTTGATCGACACGGCCATTTTGTTTTCTTCTCTTTTTCTTGTTTGCACGTGCAAATTAGTGTCTCACATTTTTGCGAAAAAAAGTGGTAATTAATGTGTTTTTCGAAGATTTTCAAAGTAAGTAAGACATTTAATTAAAGCCTATTTCATGTTTTTAGCTATTTTTTTCTGTTGTAACTTGCGTTTTAACAGCATTTTGGTGTGAGTTTGAATAACCCCACCTGGATTGTAATGGCGGCTAATTTCAACTTTTTTGCAGTTGAAATTGCCCCACCAGATTTTATATGGAAATGAACAAACACTAGTGATGTGCATGTTTCGATATGTTTTGTCGATGTAAATACTTTACAAATATTTAACTTGTAGCTATATTATTGTAATCTTTCTATTCGCAGGATCGCAACACGATTCAAATCGATGCATTTCGAGGGATTTTTCAATTTCTTACTACTTTATTAATTTATTGCAGATGGTTCGCCACTGTAGAAAAAAAACGGACAAGTCATACACAATGGCAGAATTGCAGCAAGCAGTGCAAGATGTCAAAAATAAAGTACTACCTTGATTACCTACTTTTTATTATGACTTTTGTTAATTTTTATATTTGTTAGATTATTAATTGCTGTTTTAAAACTAAAAAGACAGATGAATCTTGGTCCTAAATTATAAAATTGCGTAACGTTTATATGACCGATTGTAAACTTAGGACGAGGGGTGCTCTGGTTCTATTTTAAATACATATTCCTTTCTTAAAATGAAGTTTTGATTTATGATTAGTGAGTAGATATAGTACCTTTAGTAGATAGCAGACCAAAATTATTTATTGGTGTATCTATCGACTTATTTTTTATTACGTTCCCATCACTATTAACTATGGCGAGCAGTCGAAATTACTCCGCCTAAACCTTTAACGTGTTTTTATTCAAAAATGAGCTTAGCTGCATAAATAACAAGATTCAATTTAGATTACCATCCCTATAAAAAAACTCTGCAACTGACTAACATCAAGCTAAGAGCTCTAGAAGAGAAATTATAATTAATAGTTGAAATTGCCCCACGGAGGGGGAATTACAACTATTTTTGCTTTTTTTGACAAAAACACATTTTTAAGCCTATCTATTGAATATTTTTTACACAGATAATGACTCTGGAGCGTCAATACATTACATTTTTAATAAAACTATATCATCTAATATTTTAATACCTTCAAAGTTGTGGTTTAGGTTTTACCAGTCGAGATTGCCCCGCTGCACCTTATACCAAATTTCAACTTAATCGGTCCAGTAGATTCGGAGCAAATCGGCTGTGACAGACGGACAGACCGACAGACACACGTGTGATCCTATAAGGGTTCCGTTTTTTCTTTTTGAAGTACGAAACCCTAAACATGCTGCTAATGTATGTAGTAGGTCATAGTGCCATAGAGCCGAAAAAGTGTGTAGCACGCCTTACAACAAATGAGACCACATTGAAATTGACTTTTACTATAGTTTTTATTTCACAAAGGACTTTACAAAGAACTTCCTCTATACTTTACTTTTCTTATACCAAATTGCGAGACCAGATTCCTCACTACCGTAGAGCCTGTTTCTCTCAAACGCCTAGTGAGCAATAACCTCAAGGTTCTTAGCGCTGGTCGAATCAATTTATGATACCAAATGAGAAGTAGTGTCGTCATTTCTATTAGGTTGCTCAACTATCTATTAAAATGTCACTAGGAGGCAATGCGTGCGATGTGAGTAAGCCAACGTACTCAGTTAGCTTAGAAATATTTCTTTACGTATATTTCCTTGAATTTTGGAATGAAAAGTGGGAACTGACCTGAAAGCCTGGATGCTTTACAAAGTTATGCGTAGTGATGGATTTGCTACAAATCCTCCTGATATAACATTCCAGTTACTTCCTCATTATTTGGTTGTAACCTTTCACGTTCTTCTGTCTAAACCGCGAAACAAGCATCTCGCATCCACTTCCTTCATCCCTTCCCTGAATGTTTTAAAAGTAATGGTATCCTTAGTGTTGTAGTTTGAAACTCAAAGGCACCCATTAATGATAAGCTCATCACACTATAATCTATCGTCCTAAATCAGAATTAGCCTATTAACATTGACCGCAGGTTCGCAACCAGTCGGTTGTGCAACCGCTCGGCGCAGGCGCAGTGCAAGCCGCGCGCGCGCAGTCCGTCAGTGAATGGGAAACCACATGGTGTCGCGAACAGTGAACCTCTCGTAATAGTGTTGTGCTTAATTTTTTCAGGTATTCTTGCATTATAATTCCCAACGCGTTGCGATTACTAGAGCAAAATCATACGGTTCGGTTGTGTTTAGATAATTGTTAGAAAACCCATGAAAGTGATTTGTGTGACCATTTTGAGGAATTCAGGTTTGCGTGTAGGTACGAGTATATCTAACATTTGAGATAATTTGAATTTTAATGAGAATAACTATGTAGCAACTACGTATGTCTATGTTATGTGTATGTATGTACTTTTGAATAATTACATACTTATTCATGGTCAATCATGGTGTTTGGTTGCGGAATATTATGAAATTCCGATGCCCTAATAAAAATTACAAAAAGCTCATTGAACTTCTGTGCTTTTTGTGTGAGTAGAATTTGCTAGCTGACATACAACTACAGGTTTATTGATACGGATATTTGTGACAAATCGATCGAATTTAACGAACTACATTTAATCAACATATTTTGATAGCTCACGATGCTTTTCTTCTACGTAATTTCCGTTATGCAGATAAAGTTTTTGCACTGATATAATAAGACGAAGTCATTTTTACGTTTCTCTGGGCCATCATTTATTTTCGGCCATTAAACAGTGCATCTTGATTGTTCCTTTTTACTTTTAATAAATCTACAATATTAGTTTTAGTATATGCGAAACCTGAAACACGGGTCTAGTATTTTTATGTAAAGAATCTATGTACTTTCAAAACTGTATCATGAATAATCACAAAGTTTTAAGGTTTGTTATGTTACCGGGTTCTCCGTACAAAAACATGCTAACGGCGCCCCCGCGTCTTCAGGGTCGTCTTGCGCTCATTGATAATAATTTGGCAGTAGGTACCTAACCGTACGGTGATTGTATTGTAAGTAATTAAATGGTGATAAAAAAATTCCATCACACTTAAATATTTTTGGGTCAAAATATAACATGGTATTAATTATTTGATGCCCTATGATTCTGTCCCCTTCCTTTTTTTATATACATGTAGGTACATATTATTATTTTAAGTCTGTTAGCGTATATAATATGTAAATATTATTTTAATAAATAAATTGTCGTATAAAAATTACTGAAATCGATTCAGTTCCATATTCTGAACAAACTATATTCAGGTTTCGCATATACTAAAAATAATGTTGTACCTATAATTAATCTTGTACTTCTGCTTAGAAGATACGATGAATATTCGCAGCCTTAATTTTTTAACTCGTGAGATACAAGATAAGTGTCGTGTAGTATGTGCCATTGACCGTTAGTTGGAAGAATAATCACTAACTCATCACGCACAACTTACATAGGACGAGCTTATGATTCGAGCCATGGTTACACTCATGTATCAGTACCTAATTAAATCTTAACATTGATGACTGCCTAATCGTTGTCTTCGGCAATATTAATTTCGTGAGAACATTGTCTTGTTCCACCAAATGGTCTTTTAATTCTTTCGTTAGACACGTTTATGTTTGTGTTTATTTTTCCTCGTGCATTTTACGATACAGACTAGAGCTTGTGCAAAATCATAGAATCTGTCTCACACACAAATCCCTTGGAATTGAGGTCAAGATCCTCATCAGTAACTAGCTTAAAATGTGAGTTAGGTCGTGACTAATGCTGTGTAACATTCTTAAGACGATTGAACTTATGCTGACGTAAACGGTAGTCTCTAACCAAATGCACTTGGAGATGATTTATCCGCTCTACCCATCGATCACTAATAAAGAACTAGTGATCGATGGCTCTACCTTTTAATAAACGGACCGTAATAAAGCTTCTTTAAAATATTGTTATTTTTATTCAACTCATAACATTTTATTGGCAGTTCTTTGGTTTCCGAATCGCTATCCTCCTCTTGTCCGACATTCAAGCATCCTTGAGGCAGCTCTTAGGAGCTTTGGAACCCTTCGCTTGCCACTCAATGAGAGACAAGGGTTCCAAACTGATATCACATTTTTTTTTTTGAAGTGATTGATTTTTATCATCCTCTTTATGTATATTATTATTGAGATTATCTCTATTTTTATTGGTTAATTAAACACTACTTATACATAGTTTAAACAACTCATAGGTTAGTTTTAGTCAATTGATTATTTAGTAAATAAGTACTTCGAGATGTAAAATGTTCTTCCTACCGTGTAGTTGTTCGGAAACGAGTCAAACAGTGATTTACTTTCTAGTCAAAAACAATTGTTTGAAAGTGTAAGATAAACTTCTGAATACAAAAACTGATTAAGTTGTCAATTTTGTATTCAGAACTTTACGTTAGTCGGAATAAGTTTAAAATACACAAACTACCTCGAAGGTTTAAGCTCGGGTCAAAGTTAGATCTCGTTTTCTTTAAGACGGTAACCGTCTTATTAGATAAACAAGTACAAAGCTTTTCCCATCCGCATCGTGCTTTGTAATAATACAGAGGTAAATCTCATATCGCCTAGTTCTACGTCCCAAAGACGGTACGGATTTTATAATTCTTCGCTTATATTGGCACGATATGTGTAAGAATAGCTCTTAGCCGTGAAAAAATAAATTGCCAGCCAGGAAGGCATAATCCTAACTAATATCATAAATGTGAATGTGAAGTTTGTTTGTTTTTTACGCTTTCACGTCTTAACGGCTGAACAGATTTCGATAAAATTTGGCACACAGGTAGACCATGACCCCGGTAGTTCGTTCCCGTGGGATAATTTCTCTCTCCCCACGCGGGCGAAGCCGTGGACATAGCTAGTAATAATATAAACGTTTATTTTCTCTATATAAGTTATGAAATGAATGCTAATCTTTGATAGTAGTGCACTAACAAGCAGCTAACTTAGCCAAGAAGATGGTAGAAATCATTCTAACACCTTCTTGGCTTCTAGGCTATGTGATTCCCGGTAGAAACAAGAAGACGACTACCAAGTGTTCTTCTTGTTTCTACCGGGAACCACATAGCATAAGGTCATCTTGAGGTGCGTTCCGACGACTTGTTGCTATATACATGTGGTAATGGCAAAAGTTACTGCATGTTACTGGGTCAACCGTGTTTACCTAATACGTCCTTGATAACGAAACATATTTTGACACGAGATTAGAATACACTAGTCGTTCACTGTTTTGTATTTAGAGAGTAAACTTATAATGTAATTTTAATTGTATTTATATTTTTAGATTTAGTTACTGATTATTAAAATGTACTTTAACTAAGTGTTGAATATGCAAATGACGCTCATATTAATAAGACTAATTACTTAATTAGCTTAAAAACTATTAAAATGCTACTTTGCACATGCAATTTAGGATAAACTTTTTCGTAATATTAAGTAAAATAATGAATCATTTAATTTCATAATAAGACTTCGTCAGTATTCGTTAAAAACGCAAAGAAGTTAGAATATATTTGTAATATAAAATGCAAATCTTATCTGGCGCATGTTACTGTTATTTTGTAATTTTACGTAGATTATTTCCTAAACTGTCGTAATAAATTCGATATTTGTGAAATTAATAATCTTTAAATAACTATTTCTCAGGAAAAGTTCTTTGAGATTAAAGTACCTAATGAGGATTCGACTCTTATATCATCAGATTTTAAGTTACAATTACTGTAAACTGAGTTAAAATCACATAAATAATAAACAGCAGAGGTTTAACAGTAAACTACAACTTCTGCCCGCGACTTCGTCCGCGTGAAATATCTAGTTTTAACATCAATTATAACCAATCATTACACTCGGTAATACTGACAATTAGTGAATGAATTTTCGGAATCGGATTAGTGGTTCCGAAGATTATCCCGTAGGGGATAATAAAATTTGTGAGTTTGTATGTAGATACAAACTCACAAATTTTACCTCGTTATAATATCCAAATCCTAATAAATGCGAAAGTGAATTTATTTTTTTGTTCCGCTTTCACGTCTTAACTACACAACCAATCATCATGAAATTTTGCATACACATTGATCCCCCGTGGGATAGATACCGAACTCGAGCGAAGCCGCGGGCTAAAGCTAGATAAGTATAGATTTAAATCTAAGACACGAACATCAAATAAATCGAAACGACACCTTAATCGTCATCATTTCATCCGAAAGACGTCCACTGCTGGACATAGGCCTCCCCCAAATAGGGGGGGGGGGGATTTGTCATAATCGCCACGCTTGGCAGGCGGGTTGGCGATCGCAATATGGTTTTAAAAATGCATAGAGAACGCTGCTGCCCATTCTCTAGTAAGTCCCTTAGTCGCCTTTTACGACACCCACGGGAAGAAATGGTATGGAGCTATTCTTTAAGTCCGGCACCAAACGGAACAACACCTTACCCGACCCAAATAACAAGACGAAAAAGAAAGAAAACAAAAAATACATTACCAACGAATCGGAAATGTTACGTATAACTTTATCCAATACTTAAATTTCATATACTTACTTAATGTAAAACAGGTTGTCGAACTCATTCGGTAAAAGTAAATAATAATAATAATAAAAATGTAACTCGACCTAAAGCTATGTACACATTGGGAAGTAAGTAGCCCGGTACCACAGAAATAATTGTAGCCATAATTATATTGGCCAAGAATGAGCTGCGAATAACAATGTTTGGAGCATCAAAATTAAAACAGACAGACCCTGAAATCTCATTCCATTGTATTGTTAAAACCTTTTCTTTATATAAAACGAGCACTAGTTTTCGAAGCTGGAGCTTATTCATAGAACCTAATTGAATCGCAGACAAACCCCACAGATGTCTGCTGATCCACGACTTCATAAGTAGTGAGTAGATAAGTTTCGTGTTTACGGGAAGACAATCATTATTTGCTACAGTGGGGCGAGCACGGCCTACTGTGACATGACTTGAGTCACACATTTTATCACAGTTTGAGCGATAAAACTGTTTTGTCTTAAAATGCTAGTACAAATTGACAAGACATAATTTATCATGTCTTGTCACAAACGTCTTGGCACGCCCGTGCTCAGCCCGCAGTAAATGTTGGTGGACAAGATAAAACTTACTACCTACCAAATATGAATGCACCTTTAGTTGCAACGAACGTGATATTTCGGATATGATAACCATTACACTATACTTCCTTTTGGTATTACACAATACATTTAATATTCCTAAAATAAATTATTACTCATTTAGTTTAAACGATCATAGCTAAATTGATGCGTATTATAAATGTTCGATTCAATAGTAATTTTTTCATCAATAACTGGATAATGTCTTCCTATGTTATAACTTCGATTGTGCAATAAATAATTATTCTATTAGACTATTGCATGTAGGATCCTCATTAGATACAGAAGGAAACCAATGGATTAATCGTCTTTCCAATCAATTTCGACTAAATAATCATTTGGTAGAAAACAAGTTATCAAGATTACTGATTGGAAATGATGATGAAATTTTATTACACTATACCTACGGCACAAATTTTATAATACTATACTTTGAATATTGTTAACATAATGAAATATTTCCAAATGAAAGCAAGTTAATTATTCCAATGATGTCAAAAGTCAGGCTGTAGATGCTCCTCATTAAATCATAGAAACAGATTATACTATCAAGTATAGTAAGAACAGAACTAGAATAAACAGCAGAAATAATAAGTGGAACAGCTGTCAGGGCCTGCATAAATTAACCTGTCTGAAACTAGTGGTTATGTCACCGTAACAAACTATCTCTTCTAAAACAACATAAAATAGAAACAATTGTAAAAAACTAAAGCAATACTTATGTTATTCAAAATCATTATCATTGCAGACGTATTGTTACAATGGTTTACATAACGCGACCTAAATACCAGACAGATGTCTGTCTACTGGCACCTTCACAGCGACACTGAGACGAGTTAAGAAAGCCGATGCAACCACGCATGCGCGGTGCACCGGACAGTGAAAGTATTGCGCGGGAGTCGACGAATTGCTTTATCTCGAGAAGACGAGATCATGAGTTACAAAGTTTTTCTTTTTAGATATGAACTAATTTGTGCTTGCCGAGGTATATTTGAACCGAAAAAAATGTTTTTTAAAGTTATTGAAGATTGAATGTTTGATGTATGAATAGCGTCATTGTTTTGTTAGTTTTGCTATGATACTAGCATATTTCTGTGTGGTGGAGGACGAAAAGAGGCGTAGAGGGTGTCGTAAAAGGCGACTAAATAAGAGACTTATACACGTTTTCGCAATTTTTCTGCTAAACACTAGTACAGACAAATTGGGAAATAGAACTAGTACTCCTTAGGAAAACGCTGTTCATTTATCTAACCTTATCTACTAAGCCCCGTTACTGTTGAATATAATTATTCCTGTCCCAAGTTGCACTATTACACCACGTTATTTTATTTGCACCAGACTCAACGCTTACAAGCATAATTTTATTTAAAATAATTATCTGGACTATGTCAAACACACTCAAAGCATGTGTCTCGTAAATCAAGTTATGCAGGTATCAAGACCAGGCACAAGACGCTGGACTAAGCAGAACTAGGAACTACCTAGTGCAATTGACATAGTCGAAATTCTAACGGTGGCATTCTGTAGACTTCAAAGAGACGACGCAACGCTTACGGTTGACTAGAATCATGAAGGTACTACAAAGGAATCAAGTACTGAGATTAGATAGAGATTAGATTAGAGAGATTATGAGAAGTGTTCCTGGAGGGTTCCAGGAACACTTCTCATAATAAGTGTTCACTAAGTATGCCGTGGAACCACGATGGTCTCAGTCAATATGATCGGTGTAGCAATCATTCATCAAGGTGCTATACTCGGCCCGGTTCTCACAGTATACGGATCGACGATAAAAGTCATAACAATGAAAAATTATTTCAATATTTTTTGTTTTTCTAACGTAAATTCTATTTCCTACATTCTTCTATAAGAACTACATTCCTAATATCTTTGTTGGGTGAATAGTTGCCGGAGCTAATTGCTAGTTTCGAAGGAATTATTTAATCTTCTAATGTCAAAAAGTTTACTTGTTGGATTCATTCTTGCCTAAAAAACTTAATTATGACGAACACAAGCTATCGAACTGTTCATAATGTCATGATTTACGTTGTTTCTTTGATAAATCAATGTCAACTCGCTCATTGAATTCTTGATGAGATCGCAAAAAAAAAAAAGTTTTGGTTGAACGGTGACTTTTTCAACAAAACAAAAAATGTACAGATGCAGAAGAAAACAATTAACACGCCTAATTGAAAAAAATAACGCAAAACATGTGTAAAGAAGACTCGACACGCGTAAGGCGACGCATTGCGTTGCCTTGCATAATATTGGCTCTTACGTAAACTGGCTTCGAACACTGCCATCCGTCCAGTATATCCGTACTTACACACAACGGCCCAACTTGTCACTGTCCCTCCGTCTAACGTATGTCCAGTAAGAGTGCCATTGATTTTTTAGGACTATGTTTAAAGAAACATCTTCAAGGAAGGACGTGTCGTGTATGGCCCTATGACCTCCATTGGAGAAACTGGTTACATACTCGAGTGTCGTTTTGCAATGGTGGGAATTTTGAGCGGCCATGTTGAATCATTAAACAGGATGTGTGTAAAATACTTAAAAAATACTCGTGAAATTCACAAAAAAAAAAAAAATCTACGCAATAATTTCATTCCATGTTTTCAATCCTATGATTGAAAACACAGAACAAAAATAATACTTAGTTTTGTCTCGACACATAGATGTTCAATGAAGTAATTAGATGTCTAGACTAAAATATAAAATTAATTGCTTCTTAATTATACTCAATTACGTATACATATTAATATATATCTAGAGCAAGATAAGCCGCCTTTTCCGTCTCTTGCTTCAAATTGTACGCCAAAATTGACATTAACGAGTGCAAACTTTTTACTTCCGAGAACAGTCCAAAAGCGATCCAGTTTCGAAAGTCCCGTACAGTGCTCCCTGCATTTCTTTTACGTGACAGCCTCTAATTAAGTCTGATGTAATGAATTACATAAATATTCTCGTATTTCTTGACTTTGAGATACTTATTCAACGTAATAAAATGATTATCTACTTACTATTCTTGACTGGATTGCTTTCAGAAAATGAATAAAGCGAGAGCCTTTGCTCATCCTGTAATAAATAGCTTAAGACAATGACCGACACGTTTTTGATTCATAAGACAGTGTGCATCATTAAGGCGACGATAACCGACTTTTAATGATTTTATACTGAAGATCACGTCTAAACGAGTAGTGTTAATGATTTGAAAAACATATATGTTAAATTAGAGCAGTTTCTCAATAACTTAATATGTGAATATTTTAGATTATGTATATATTACATAGCTAAATTAATTTGTAAAGTTATGCCTAACGCGGATAAAAAACTGAGAATGGCGCTAAATCTACCGTAGCATAATTTTCTGAAACCTTCACCAATTTAAAGATAATTTAATTATTGATCTTTTAGTATACGTATTTTATTAAAATATCTTTTGTTTTGTGTTTAAAAATTAATAATGCGTCAAATTGGGGACAGCGCTCCTTGATGGGCGAGTCCTATTACTGGTAGAACGTACGACGCGTTGCGCGAGCTCAGTACAGAACACGCAAGCTAACCACTCAAGGTCACTGGCATATATCTGCGTCTTAAAGTGATGTTACCGCTAGAATGTTTGAGTGCTTCCGCTTCAAGTCATAAAGGCTTCTACAGACCAGCGCGACTCGCGACGCGACACAAAGGCACCGCTCGTCGCGCGACACGTGGGGCCTTTGTGCACGTGAAGCAATCATAATTATGTTAGTTTTAGTGAATGTCATCCATCAGCTTGTCTCGCATTTACTCTTCAGATTAGTATTTGTACTGTGCTAGTGTCTAGTATAAGGTTGAAATAATATTTCTTTGATCATTTACCTTTTTAGGGTTCCGTACCAAAATGGTAAAAAGGAACCCTTATGGTGAGACTAAGTCTGTCTGTCTGTCTGTCACTCCTGGATATCTCAAGAACTACGAATCCTATCAACTTGAAAATTAGAATAGTTTTAGATGAAGTTTGCCCAACTATTTTTCAAACAAGAAAGAAATTTTAAAAAATATACCTTTTTTGCAAAAGGGACTGAAAGGGGGTCTTAAAAATTAGAAGTGGGGCTACTAGGGCATGTGGGGTATCATATGAAAGAACGCTGTTTGAACATTCTCAAACATTTTTTTTTAGGCAGTATAGTTTCCGACTTTTGTTGAAAAATGTAAAAATAAATACCGTTCCCTTATCTCCGAAGTTTGCATAGATAAAAATCTGAAATTATTCTATGTGATAGAAGGTTATGTAAAGATTACAGGAAAAATAAAAAACTATGGTTCTAAATAGCACAGTTTTTCAGAAATCATCAACATCATATATACGTACGGAACCTACGGTGCGCGAGTCCGACTCGCTCTTGACCGTTTTTTTTATTCAAAACAATTTTCTTCAACTTTTGATTTCAACAACGATACAAACATAGAATTATGCAGCTATCCATCATTTACATGATGTCTTCATTTTATGACTAAACTATCATTCTCTCAACTTCCAGATGCCGATGAAGCAACACTGAGCAATAATGGGAGTGGTATCCGTGGTTTCTGCGGCCACCAAGGCGGCTCTCGCAATCGGTGGCCTGAGTAAACTCACGTTTATCCCAGTAATGCTAGCAACAATGGCGTACTTCAACTATGAGATCCTTGATCCTGAACAGAGGCCTTTCAACCAGAAGAATCTTCGAGAGAAATATGACTTTGTCATAGTTGGAGGAGGTTCGGCTGGATCTGTTCTGGCTAATAGGCTGTCTGAAGTCGAAGGATGGAATGTCCTGCTACTAGAAGCAGGAGGACACGAAACAGACATCAGTGATGTTCCTTTACTGTCTTTATATTTACATAAGAGTAAACTGGATTGGATGTATCGGTAAGTGAACGACAGTTTTATTTAATTTCGGTTTTATGCTAGTTATAATTTCATGTTAGTCAAAATCAAAAGTCATTTATTCAAATTAGGCTGAGAATCAGCACTTTTCGAACGTCAAAAATTACATGAGACAGTCCCGCAAAAACGCCCACCCTTCACCACTTCCTAGTTCTTTAGCTGGGAAGAAGAAGTGGCGCAACAACCTCCCCAGCAGCACAACTGAACTCCCCAGCAGCACAGTTGAAAGTGAAGTTGTTGTTGGCAGAAACTTTTAAGAGATAGTATCATGTGCCATTTTTTTTTTTTTAGTGTTCCGTACCAAAATGGTAAAAAGGAACCCTTATGGTGAGACTAAGTCTGTCTGTCTCTCTGTCACACCTAAATATCTCAAGAACTACTAATGCTATCAACTTGAAATTTAGAATAGTTTTAGATGTCATTTGCCCAACAATTTTCCAAATAAGAAAGAAATTTAAAAAAAATATATCTTTTTTGCAAAACGGACTGAAAGGGGGTCGTAAAAATTTGAAGTGGGGCTACTAGGGCATGCGGGGTATCATATGAAAGAGCGCTGTTTGCAAATTCTCAAACATTTTTTTGTTTTTTTTAGGGAGCATAGTTTCCGACTTTTGTTGAAAAATGTAAACCAAAAATACCGTTCCCCCCCTTATCTCCGAAGTTTGCATAGATAAAAATCTGAAATTATTCTATGTGATAGAAGTTTATGTAAAGATTACAGGAAAAATAAAAAGATGTCTCTAAATAGCACAGTTTTTTAGAAATCATCAACATCATATATACGTACGGAACCCTCGGTACGCGAGTCGGACTCGCTCTTGACCGGTTTTTTGTTTCTGGGGTGGAAAATCCTCATGGATGTCCTCCGCCCGGGGCGGGTAGAGGGGTCTCTCAAAGTCAAAGTCAAATTGTTTATTTCAAATAGGCGCTTAACGTGCTTTCCGAGGCACAGAGGGGTTTTGGTATGTAAAGATGGTCACCCATCCACGGACCAACCACGGCAAGCGTATCTTAACCATATCGATCGACCCGTGCGGCTGTCGAACGATCAGGAGATAATATCTGAGATGAAGTTATTACGAATTTATAGTGAGAAAGCTGTTATAACTGTAATGTTATAGTAAATATGTACGTATGTATATGTATTATAAGTTTATAATATACTCGTATTTATGTACTTGAGCACCTATTTAATTAATAGTAATTTAAATAGGTTAGAATTTACTATTTTTTAATATTATTATTTTCTCTCCATCAGAGCACCCGCCATCTTATCTCTTCACCACCCTTGGTTGACTGGTAGAGAATGCCTAAGGCATTAAGTCCGCCTTTGTACCTTATTGTGTGCGATAAATAAATAAATAACTGGTCCCTGTGAAACGCATACATTAAAAAAAAAATATCTTACTATAATTTAATATTATTGCTCTAAATAAATTCTAAGTTCTTTTTCTGTAATTTTTTCCAGTACACAACCTCAAGACACTGCCTGCCAAGCTATGATCGACAAACGCTGCTCGTGGACGAAAGGCAAAGTGTTAGGAGGTTCTTCAGTCCTGAACACGATGCTCTACATCAGAGGCAACAAACGAGACTTCGACCAATGGGAGTCCCTCGGCAACGCTGGCTGGGGCTACGAAGACGTTTTGCCTTACTTCAAGAAGTCACAAGACCAACGGAATCCTTACTTAGCTAAGGATACACGACATCATTCTACTGGTATGCACAATATTACCTAATCATGTTTTTGGTTTGATAACAGTAGATTTGGTAAAATAACGCTAATGAATTTATTTTCGAATTCCAGGGGGATACCTGACTGTACAAGATGCACCGTTCAACACACCCATAGGAGCAGCGTTAATACAAGCAGGAGAAGAGATGGGATACGACTTTATCGACGTAAACGGAGCTCAACAAACTGGCTACGCGTGGTACCAGTTTACTATACGCAGGGGGACCAGATGCTCTGCAGCGAAAGCTTTCCTGAGGCCAGTCAGATTACGTCAAAACCTTCACGTTGCTCTTTTCTCACACGTCACTAAAATACTTATTGATAAGGGCACCAAGAGGGCTTACGGAATTGAACTCCTGAGAGAAGGTAAAAAGCAGGTTGTCTATGCGACACGAGAAGTAATACTATCGGCTGGTTCAATTGCTTCACCGCAACTACTCATGTTGTCTGGCGTAGGACCTGCGACCCATTTACAAGAAGTTGGAATAGATGTGATCCAAGATTCTCCCGGCGTTGGGAGAAACTTGCAAGATCATATCGCAGTTGGTGGTATTATATTCCGCATAGATCATCCTATCAGTTTAGTAATGAATCGGCTCGTAAATATAAATTCGGCTCTGCGATATGCTATTACTGAAGATGGACCTTTAACATCAAGTATTGGTTTAGAAGTTGTCGCTTTTATAAATACTAAATATGCAAACGCTACTGACGACTGGCCGGATATTGAGTTCATGATGACATCAGCTTCAACTCCGTCAGACGGTGGCACACAAGTCAAGAAAGCTCACGGTCTTACTGATGACTTTTACAATGAAGTATTTTCCGAAGTGAATAATCAAGACGTATTCGGTGTCTTCCCTATGATGCTTAGACCAAAGAGTCGTGGATTTATCAAATTGCGAACCAAGAATCCTCTTGACTATCCGATTATGATCCATAACTACTTGACGCATCCTGATGATGTAGGCGTTTTGAGAGAAGGTGTGAAGGCAGCTTTAGCTGTAGGAGAAACAACTGCCATGAAGAGACTTGGTGCTAGGTATCACAGCAAGCCATTGCCTAATTGTAAGCATCTGCTTCCATACACGGATGAATACTGGGACTGTTACATTCGGCAGTACACGATGACTATTTATCACGTGTCGTGTACTGCTAAAATGGGACCATCTAGTGATCCTATGGCGGTCCTAGACCCGCGGTTACGTGTTTATGGAATAGAAGGGCTTCGCGTGATCGACGCGAGTATAATGCCTACTATTACGAATGGTAACATCAACGCTCCAGTGCTGATGATTGCAGAAAAGGGCGCTGACATGATCAAGGAAGACTGGATGACAGAATCAACCAAAAAGCGAAGAACTCGCCGCTCAGCTAAATGTGCTATGTTACAACAACTGGGGCTGAAAAGCGAGAGGATGAAAAGATACTGCAGAACGGAAAGATGATGGCAACACAAACAATAGACAAATTATTAAGCCATATTTTAGATATAAATAATGTACAATTGACTATACCAAAAGGCGTATAACACTTTAAGCTGGAAGAGGCAAAGCTATATAAATTATATTTATTGAAGATACATTGAAATAGTTGTGCAGTATTGCAAATATTTTTAGAAAGAGTTTGGGAGATAATGTTACCCTTTAATTAGATTACTGTGTACAATGTGTACCTCATTGTTAAGTCGAAGTTACCGTAGAAAGTTCTAGTCTTTATCAACAATAATATTAAATAATAAACATAGTTTTATAGCTTTTAAACAGTCATAGAAGGCATCACAATATTTTACACAATACCTACTCGTAGGATTCATCACAAGTTTCGCACGCGAGCTTAAAATCACTTTGTTATTTAATATAATGGGGTGCAATGTTAATAATTATATTCTGTATTAATTAATTAACAATGCGCACAATTGTCATTAACTTGTAAGGATTAAATATAAGTCATCATCTGCCTCGCCTTTTCCGAACTATGTTCGGGTCTGCTTCCAGTCTAATCGGATGCAGGTGAATGCCAGTCAGATAGGCATCTGACCTCCACAACCCAGTGACTGGGTAACACGATACCCCTTGGTAAGACTGGTTATCAGACTTTCGGGCTTCAGACGACCCGTCATAACTGTCAAGGATCTTAATAACAGCAGGGACCAACGGCTTCACGTGCTCTCCGCTTCCGCTCAATTGATCGTTTCGGGGACCCCTTACACCTAGATACTAGTATGCAGGTATTGTGAGCCTTAACGCCTAAAAAAAAGCCTTAAGGCGACGATAACTGACTTTTAATGATTTTATACTGATGATCACGTCTAAACGAGTAATGTTAATATTTTGAAACAAATATATGTTAAACTAGAGCATTTTCTCAATAATTTAAATTGTGAATATTTTAGATTATTTTTATATTACATAGTGAAATTAATTTGTAAATTTATGTCTAACGCAGATAAAAATTGAGAATGGCGCATAATCTACCAAGCGTATTTTTCTGAAACCTTCACCAATTTAAAGATAATTGAATTATTGATCTTTTAGTATACGCGTATTATTAAAATACCTTTTGTTTTGTCTATAATAAATTAATAATGCGTCAAATTGGGGACAGCGCTCCTTGATGGGCGAGTCCTATTACTGGCTGAACGTACGACGCGTTGCGTGAGCTCAATACAGAACACGCAAGCTAACTACTCAAGGTCACTGGCATATATCTCCGTCTTAAAGACCTTGGTCCTTATCCGTCCCTGCCGGTTTTCACAGGACAGTATATTGTATTCTTTCAGACTGTCCCGTGACAACTTCTAAGTTTTGCGTGATAAGGAACTTTTAAAATTAAGAGTACATAGGTACACAATAACAATCTTGATGAAAACGTGATGATAGTGAAAAGGGCGTGAGTTTATGTATGTTTGTGTATAGTGACTAACTTTCGAGTTTCTTTCTAGTACTCTCAAGTGTTCCCCACACAATGCAAGCAACGCCCTCTGCTGTCGTTTCGACAAACTTAAGCTCATGTACCCGTGTTCACAATCACCATTTTCCATGTTACCGAGTTCAGAAACTTGTTTGGCATAGTTCAGTGTGTAAAGTTTAGATGGCGCTGTAGCTCGCTCAAGACTGGTCACAGGGAAGAGTTACTTTAGAGAAAATGTATACCTAGTGCCGCAAGCCGAATTAATTTTATTCGAACTAATGAAATCATTATGAAAATTGACAAGGGCCTCAAGTCTGCTATTACAATAGTGTCAGAATGGTCGATCATTGATTTCATAACTGTTGATTTTGACAAGTTTGGTAATCTACTATTATAATGGCGTCATTATGACGTTCCAATGGTCGGCCACTGACACTACATTGAAAGAAATTGCATTTATTGGTAATCTCGTCGATAATGACAAATGAATGACATTTCTACTAATGGGTTTTATAATAATGGCAATACGACAATGCCATTATAAGTAACACAATTCTATTACGAGAACATTACCCGACCAATGATCGACCATTATGAATTTAGCAGATTACGAACTTTTAGCATAATGACAATGGGATCGTGTTGGAAAGACTGAATTAATGAAAATAGCAGACTTGGAGCCCATTTTTGGATTACTGACAGCGCCGCCATCATCGGGCCAAATATGGCTTGCTACACTATAGAGGGTGGCTATTTAGTCACTTGCATCTGTCATGGGGGTGATTCCAGCTGGTGTCATAATGAACAACTTTCGCTATGAAACTCATATCCGATTCGTAGAAAAGAAAACCATACATGCATCGAAATAGTATGTCTACTGTTGTATAGGAATTTGTTATTTTTTCCCCGAGTCGGGTATGAGTTTCATAGCGAATATTGTTTTGTATGAATGGTAGAATCACCTCCTTGACGGATACAGTGGGTCTACTCCGAAGATAAATCCGAATCACCACCTTTACGGATACAGTGGGTCTACTCCGAAGATAAATCCGAATCACCACGACGGATACAGTGGGTCTACTCTGAAGATAAATCCGAATGTTCGGCCGTTTCCTGACTACGGCTAACTATGACTGACAACCTACGGCGAAAGAAAAAAAAACCAGCCAAGTGCGAGTCGGACTCGCGCACGAAGGGTTCCGTACCATTATCTATAAAAATGGCAAAAAAATCACGTTTGTTGTATGGTATAAATAATTAAATTAATATAAAACAAATATTTAAGTGCCCTTAAATATTTGTTTTATTTTAATTTAATTATTTATTTTTAAAGTGAATATATAACTAAATATTCTGTGGATATTTCAAGCGTCTACCTGTTGCCGTTATCAGAGCAAAAACGAAAAAAAAATAAAAAAATAACGTTTGTTTGTGTGTTTGTTGGGAGCCCCCTTAAATATTTATTTTATTCTGTTTTTACCCGACTACGGCGAAGCAAAAAGGAGGGTTATGATTTTGACCGGTATGTATGTATGTATGTATGTTCGGCTGTTCCCTCATTACTTCTAAACTGCTTGTCATAATTTGACAAATGAGGTATTGTTAGAAGCGTCTTGATCGTCCGCTGGTTATAGGCTATGTGAGGTTACATTAAATTCAATATGGCGCCCTCTAGCGGAAATAAAGTCAAAGCCTAAAAATAAAAAAATGTTTATTTATGCCGTGTTGGGTATCAATATTATATCAATGAAAGGCCTTAATTAGCACATTTCAAAAATATATATATTGTCAGCTTTTGCTCATGCCTTTGCTTGCAAGCACCCAATCATTAGGTATAATTTCTATAAAATCACAAGCAACAGCAAACATATTTTCTCTCCAAACCTACACAAAATACATAATTATATTATAATAAATACGTATTTCAATCTAGCCTATTTATAAAAAAAAACAAAACGTGTGTAATAATAATGACATAAGCTGGGAGTGCCTCCACGCGGTGAAGGCGGTAACAGTAATATTACTGGCTAATCAAATCCAAAATATACACATGTGTATGAGGAATATATGAGGCACGTCTTCTTACTGGCACATGGCTTTTACAGACCTGATGGATGTTACCATTAATCCTTACTTGGGCAGTTACTGTGCACAAGTTGCAACTTGCACTCTAGATAAAGCGGTAATTGATTTAGGGAAGTCACTATTCGCTAAGACAGCCGTGGTCGTATGCCACCTAAACTATCAAAACAACACATTCTAACAGTAGTAAGCGATCATAATCTTTAGGGCAAAGTGGCATACGACCACGGCTGTCTTCTGAACATCACTATGAATATGTATTAAATACATTAAAATATATTACGTGTAAGTTGTTTATTTAATAGACGATAAATATTGAATAGTTTGTACATAATAATTTCAGATGAGAATATTTTCTTGTTTCATACTTTTTAGAGCGTGAATTTTCAGTAGTCGGGTTTTAGTTTTTGAATTTATTTTTTAGTATTTGTTGTTATAGCGGCAATAGAAATACATCATCTGTGAAAATTTCAACTATCTAACTATCACGGTTCATGAGATACAGCCTGATGACAGACGAACAGACAGACAGACAGAGGAGCCTTAGTAATAGGGTTCACATTTTACCCTTTGGGTACGGAACCCTAAAAAACGACAGTAAAATAGATAAATCAAAGTCAAAAATGTAACTTGAAGACGGATAAGGACTCAAAGTCAAAAAAGGAAACTTTGGAAATCAAGAAACGACCGAACATTCGGCTTCTTCGTAATATCGCTTCGGAGTAGACCCCCAGGTGACTAAATCGCCACCCTAACAAGTAGGATAAACCATTCAATTTTTTTTTTTCTTTATTTATTTAAAGGGGCTTTTACGCATAGCGTATGTCAGTCCCATCGTATCCTAAACAATAGTAGGTACTTCACAACACGTGGGCCATGAATTTGAACAAACCCTTCGCATCGTCGCCATTTGGTTGGGATAGAATTGTATGGAACATGCCTACATCAGTTTTGTTCAAATTCAGGGACCTTAAAAAATTATTTCTACTGGACTCATATTGGACACATTCCATCAATAAACGTTGTAGGTCCTCTACAACTCCACACTCCTCACAATTGGGTGAAGCGACTTTCTTCATCATGAAGGCAAATTTTTTGCATGGGATGTGTCCAGATCTAAGTCTAAGAGCAGTAACAATCAGTTTCCTACTAATATCACTATTCATAAACCAGGGTTGCGAGTTTGTCCGAAAGGGATATCGTGGGGCAACGGAAGGAACACGGGTGGGTTTTAGTCAGTAAAAGTCTGACACGCCCTCCCGCTCAGCCCAGAGCGGGAGAAGTTATTTGATAATTTCCCACCCCAAAAAAAAAAAAAAAAAAAAAAAAAAAAAAAAAAAAAAAAAAAAAAAAAAAAAAAAAAAAAAAAAAAAAAAAGGCACGCGAAGAGGTTAAACCATTTATAGTTATAATACCTGCGACACATAACGATGTACTGACGGTTTATTTGCGGCCTAGAAACTACAGCATAATATTCTTGACTGTAAGTGGATAAATGAAATATCTGTAATCCTGCTTGTCGGTCTTGTACTTCGGTGAGTGTGCCCAAGAACTCCACGACCTCATTCCACCGGCCCCCTTCTATTATCGCACATCTAGACGCACTGCAGTTTACCATCCCTTCCTTGTTGCTATTCCACCAATTCGCACTAAGCGTTTCCAAATGTCTTTTATAATGCGCACAGCAAAAGAGTGGAACTCTCTACCTGCGTCTGTGTTTCCAAAGGCATACAACCCTAATCTCTTCAAAGTTAGAGTAAACAGGCTTCTTCTGGGTAAGCTCACTCTATCGTTGACTTTGTCTCTGTCACCTCTGCCCTAGACTAAGTTCAAGAGTCCCATCCTAAATTTAAAAAAAATAAAAAAAATCTCTGGTACTTTGTAAATGAGATGCTCTAATAACATAGCGATAACTTAAATCGGACTTTCCAAATAGGATTTCTTTCAGCTTGCTTTTCAGAAAATTTAAGGTATTTTTCATGGTACTTACATGACTTTTTTCAAACCAACTTCACAGATAACCACGGAAGTATGAAGAGTTCGCGTATCACTGGTTAGTTTCCCTCACTCATCAGTTTATTTAATTCGACAATTTCGTTGATTAGCTAGTTGGTAACTGCTTGGACAGTCTTGTGGATCGGACAGTTACAAAAAGCAACGGTCCCAATGTTGTTATTAATTCTTTCTGACTAGTCCTAATGGCCTTAATAACAGTATGTACACATAAGTATACTGGCCTATTTACCAGAGCAATATAAATATCCAAATTAACATATAAAGTATGGATCTAACCACCCACTACGATTTTGTAACCAGACTGCTTCACTCAGACAAAACTATTGCAACTCTATTCCTTAGATGGAATGCGTTCGTATGCAAACAGTAGTGATTTATTGGGATTTTATAAGTGACAGTACAGCAGTTTTATGACACTTTCCGCTAGCGTTTTATAGCCCGTTCAAGCAGCTAGTGTCGTAATCTCCACCTAGAATTAATTAGACTCAAAAATCTTCATTACCATGTTGCCCGAAGATTTTAACGAACTTTTTAAGTAGGCATTATCTTGAGAAGTTATGACCCCGCTTCCAACCCTGCTAACTTACCTACTAGGTAACTCAGCCTATCGCAGTCCAAAATTAGCAATTGCTGGACATAGGCCTCTCCCAGGCTGCGCCACAAAACCGTGTCTTCCGCCTTCCGCATCCAGTCTGACCCAGCCACCTTCTTAATGTCGTCGGTCCATCTAGCTGGGGGCATCCCACACTACACTTGCCAATACGCGGTCTCGACTCCAGTACACATCTGCTCCATCGGTCATCGTTCCTTCAACAGACATGGCCAGCCCACTGCCACTTCAGTTTGCTTACTCTGCAAGCTACGTCAGTAACACCGGTCTTTTCCGGTACATTCTCATGCAACAGATTAATTTGAATATCGCTTTCCGGCCAGTAGTATTATTTTAATCTTCCTTCAGTGTGTTTCCCACACTCAAGTAAAATAATAATGGACGGTGGTCCCCTGAGTATGAAATCGCTGCCGGCAATACAAATGATAATGTACTAGGCGCCGGAAATTTAGTATTTAAAATGATGCCTACAGTCGAGAGCTCATGATTAAAAAACCAGTAATTTTAAAATCTAGGCCATAAACCAGTTTATGCAACACTAATGTAGCCTAATGCATCTACAACGTTTTCTCTGTTGTGGCTTCCGGTTCTTTTAGGTTTCCGTACTTCAAAATATAAAAACGGAGCCATTTTAGGCTCACTCGTGTGTCTGTAGGTCCGTCTGTCACAGCCAACTTGCTCCGAATCTACTGGACCGATTAAGTTGAAATTTTATGTACATATAAATTTCTGTGACCCGAACACGGACGTGTAACATACATAAATGGGGACTTTTGAATATGGCTGTCACTTTTGGGGAACAAGGAAAAAAACCATTTGTTGACACATTAAATGAAAGAGCTGAATGTGAGGGTCCATAACATATATTTTTTTTATAATTTTAAAATAAATAGTATAAAGTGAAGATTTACCATCTCCGAAATACCTACTAAGGCAAAATGTTTGAAATAGAATACAGTTAATTGTTGTATTTGTTCTATATTTATAGATTACAGGAAAATCTATAAAAGTCTATGGTTTTAAAATAGCATGGTTAATCTGTCAATATTCTATGTATAAACTTACATTTGCAGTTGGAATGTATGGGAGATCATGTTTTTCAACTACAAAGTTTGTTATTGGGATAAATTCATCCCAATTACGGAACCCATCGTTGTGCGAGGTCTGACACGCAACTCGCCGGTTTTTTTTTTTCGAAAGGACACCGGCGATATAACCACCAACCAACTTAGGCGCCAACCTGTGTACAGCTTCCCTTTTATTTTTGATGAGCATATACAATGTTTTTATCGATTCTGGAAACCAAGACACCGAATCGATGCTGGAATATAAACCAGAGAATAAATATCACAAACAACCTTTTCAAAAACAAAACTTTTCAGGGACTATCTTCAGCAAATGCGGAGTTCCGCGACATCCAAAGGAATGTATAGATACGCCTCACTACTGTTAGTAGACTTAGGTTTCAACAGCTGAACTTTGGAACCTCTAATCCCGGTTCACCTACTGAAAGTACAACGAACAAGTGAACAAGTCTCTGATCAGTGAACTACCTACATATTTTTGGAATGCTGATAACAGCCGATATTGATTGTGCGAAGTTACAACCACCACCAAAGTTGACCCGAGATTACCCTCTCGAGAGGATTGGCTCAGCGATCAACAAATAACTTAACCAAGCCAAGATTAGCAGTACCTTATTCTTAGCAATTGACTATAAGCAGCAGACATCGATAGGCCATTGACAACAATCCAATGGTCGATGTAACAAGATTGCCGCCGCATTGGCCTCATTCGATGACGTAAGAAGCAGGCGCACAAAGCAAACACAACAACAATGAGACACCGTTGTGCTCTGTCATCGTGCGAGCCCGGTAATGTTACGAGGACAGTTGCGCAAGCGTGATACCCATTATGCACGGGATCACACTTACACATCAACTACTTACTCGTTTACTTGCTTAAAGTGAGAACTTGGGGAAATAACAAAACTGATACTACAAAAGCTGACGACGAAGTATACGGTAACCGATCAGACTTCACATTGTGGCGGCATCAACATCGCCACATGCGAACTGCGCGACACACTGACGTCACGCAAAAATCCTGCATCGCGCAAGCAGAGTTTACCGCGCGACTCGTTATACAATACCCTGACATCAATCGTCGGGCAGTTGGCCACCAGACACAACACCCGTCTGGTCGGAGGATCCTCTCTTTTCTATGGAGGATGACTGAACTTTACATCCTGTTCCTCATGCCTAATAGAGTAAATTAAAAAAATAAATATACCTACAACTAAGTATATGGAAGATTTATGGTTTTGTACAAGTATGTGTCACTTTATTGACTGATTGCTGTCCATAACCTGATCGATGGAGATATTATTGGCATCGGGTATGAGGTGTGAACCTGAATGTATATCAAGGTATCTAACTAATACTGTAAGGACTCTATAGGTACTGTCTTATACTGAAAAGCTGATGTGTTATTTTAAAGGAGGTTAGGTCTTTGAAACCATTTTTATTGAAGCTTATGTTGTCTATGCTTTTCTCAACCCAACTCCAAATTCACAGTGGTCATCCAAAACTTGCAAGTTAAATCGGAAATAATCTTGAAGTAACAATGATGTTGTATAGTCCGCGTACAAATGGTCTGGCCAGGCATGACCTAAGGTCGTGTCGGAAGTTGCGTACTACTCGTAAATGGGTTAATAACAACAACAACAAAAAAACAACGTAGTACAAGTTTAGTGGAAGTGTTATTCCACTAAACTTGTACTACAAGATGCTCGGCAGATACGTATGCTCTACATTTCATACTAGTTTTCATTGAGGAGGAGCTAAATCCAAGTTTTATAATGCACTAAGTATATGATTTTTTATATGATCCACTGCAGTAAACAAAATCAGAAAAACATGTGATATTCTTCAGGATAAATACAAGTTAGGTAGTATGCTGAAAACATATTACTCGTACAACAAATTTGATACGATAGAAGAAAATCACGAAGATACCTCAAAAAAAATATTTTAACGTTTAAAACCCACATAAATATACATGCAATCATTCTGATTTGAGTCATTGCGCTTCTGTTTTTTTTTCTATGCAGTGACCGCACTTTAGTTGTTGTCAGCCTCTTAAGTGACGTTGAACTAAATTAAAATGTTGTTCGTAATTTTGTCAAAGATTAGTACAGTTACATCATAGTTAATATAGTACACTTAATCTAATGAAGATGTATAAATCAAGGCCGATTAAATTATGCTTCCGATTATGTAGCAATACTAGCAAAATGTTTAGTTGAACAGCTGCTTACATACTCTATTATTTCAGATGTGGATGTTTATTCATAAGATTAAATTAAGAACTGGACTTTACTGAGAAATCTGGAGACTCCCCGTTACATTGTTTGATTAAGAAAGATTAAACAATGGCTCTTTTGTTATATTGTCGTGCAACGTCCTTGAAATATACACGTAGGTAAGTTAATAAACAATTTTGTTTTAAACACAAAATCAGGCACGCAATTTGTGGCAATTTTGCAAAACTTTCATTCAAGTTAGATAAGGTGTAATCAACTCACGGTAGATTGGCCTATCAAAGACATCTTTATGTTAATTGATAGTAAAACAGGCAAACTCGTTAAAGTAAGTAAGTATGCACATAATCACTAGATCAACTTAGTTGCTAGATTAATAAAAATAAGTAATGGGGAAGTGATTGCGGCATGATAGATCTCTCTAGAATGTGCGCAAATGCACTAAGGTGTGTAGGTACTGAACATAAAGAAATATTTAGAAGGCCTACTCGATACAAACAATTAATTATATCAGCCTGCCTCAAATGGGCATACAAATGCAACACACATGGTATCAAATATAGTCGATATTAGGCCAAAGATAAGGGAATTGAAGAAGTAGGAATAGTAAACTAAGTAATTATATTAAGAAGATGATTAGCAGCTACTAAAGCACAGCTCCTCAGAGCTACCATCAGTTTGCCAAACTTGGTGATTATAGTACTTACTGTTAGGATCAGTAATAGCGTTCGTATTGAAAGAGTTATTTTAAGAACTTACTATTCGGACGTAAGTTAATCAAATTTTATTGTTTTCGGTTGTATCTATGGATTAACACCATTGATGTAAAATAAAGGAAGATAGGCCACTCTATAACATCACGTAAATATTAAATGGACTAGAAACACTTACATGAAAACAAACTCACACAACTACATTTCCCGATGTCGAAATAGAGAGACATATTACGCGGGCTATAGCGGGAACGAGGTAGCATTAATTGTCACTGCTACATCAGGAGCTGTTGTGCAAGCGAAATCGCGTTAGCAGCCGAATGTTGGCCGAATGTTTACGATTAGGAACGACTTATGACGGAGCAAAAATTAAATATTATTATAAAAAAAATAATTTGCACTCAACCCAACTAATCCCGTGGGACTTGTTTTTGGTTTTTGCACTATTTGTGCACATTTTATAAACACAGGAAGGCATTGTTGCTGATTATTTAGACGATTGCTGTAATTTTACTTAACGTGCTACACAAACGCCAGTTCGATTGTGACTAAGGTCAATTGTGTCTTTTTCCCCTAATTTATGCGGTCCACGTCGAGGAGCGCGACCTTATCTTCCTATTTAATACATCAATGATTAACACTATACTTCTGAATTTGATAGTTTTTCTTCGGTCCGTGGGGTCGCCACTCTAAGTGAATTTCTGTTGGTGGCAGTAAACGGCCGAGTTTTACTTTCACTCGGTCGCGGCTAGATCTGCGCCGGCGCATCAACGCACCGTCTCACTACGACGAATGTATGTCTATTTGAAGATTTTTGGAGCATTAGTACGTACCTGGAAATAAAGAAAAGAGGTTATTAATAATTGTGATAATATTTGGGATCATTTAGTAAGCGTATAATCTCTGATTGAATCTAGGTCTGATAATGAAAACCAAACCTGTGGCACAAATAATAATAATGATGGCGAAAACACAACCGTATTTCAGCACTCTGACTGGAGGATTGAAGATCATGAAGCCGAAAAAAATAAACTGGACTGAAGTGACGAAACTATCAGTCATACACCAAGTTAAATTATAAGAAACTGCATATTTTATCATCCACCTAGACCCTAGCCTAGATAGAATTCTGTTAAAATCCCACTGTGAAAAGTTAGGTGAAGAGCGGGTGGTCTATCATTTTGCGATGAAAATACTTATGAAGATCGACGTTATCGACCAAACTGGCTTCAAATTAAAGAGCTGTCGTTCGTCAGTGGCAGTGCTTCGTCTACTGACTCGGTTCCACTGACTGCACACCATGTAACTCTTTGGTTTTTTGGCTCTTATCATTATTTACATCGACATTAATTGCTGTGTTACTGATTATGCGGTTTTTATCATTTACATAGTGTATTTGAAGAGAAACAGAACCTGATATCTATGCACTTATCGCATCAGATCAAAGCAGTTTCATAAGTTTTGATTCTTCGTTGTCTAATTAGACAACAACGTTTTATTTAATGGATGTTTAACTCATCATCATCATGATTATTTCAGCCGAAAGACGTCCACTGCTGGACATGGCCTCTCCCAAAGCGGGGGGAGGGGGTTGCCATAATCGCCACGCTTGGCAGGCGGGTTGGCGATCGCAGTATGGTGTTAAAATGCATAGAGAACGCTGCTGTCCATTCTCTAGTAAGTCACTTAGTCGCCTTTTACGACACCCACGGGAAGAAATAGGGGGGTGCTATTGTTTACGGCCGGCACCACACAGACAATATAACTAGTAAAACATAAATTCAAAATTAAACAAAAGTTGTTTTGCAATCGGTATGTTATGCAAAATTAATAATCAGTGTCATGTAATCCATTTTAATTTCTAATTATTTGTCAGCAGATAAAGCTGGTCCAAGAGGACCTCGTGGAGTCGTCGACTAAGATTACTTAGCAGCCGCACGGGTCGATCAATCAGGTTAAGCTAACTTTGCCGAGGTTGATCCGTGGATGGGTGACCATCTTTACATACCGAGACTCCTCCGTGCCTCGGAAAGCACGTTAAGCCGTTGGTGTCGACTGTCACTCGTGCATCTTTGACAGTCCTTACCCCTAACGACTGTCAAAGATGCATACCTGAAATCGCGAAAAAAAAATCAGCTGTTCCCTACATTTTAACGAATTATTCGAACATAAATGTAGGGAACAGCTGGTTTCTTTTTTCGCGATTTCAGTTTTGGTCCCATAGTAAAAGTTGTTCATAATGATGAGTACAATGATCCCTTAAGAGGTTATTGACGTTTTAAAAATAACCCTGTATATAAGAGCGTTTACGGCGAACGGCATTTCATACAAACATTCAAGGCCTTGTTTTTCGAAATGACTGAACCGATTTTAATGAATCTTCATACGCATAAGCATGATACAAAGATCTCAAAAGTTAGTTAAGAACATTTTATACTTGCAATGTTATTAACAACTGCTCAAGTTCTTTTTCACTTTGAAACTAATACAAACACAATCATTTATATTATCTTTGACCTATAGGAATAACGCCTTGACTTTTGACAAAAGAGCAACATCTCGATAAATTGGAAAAGTAATAGTTAGTAATAAATAAATAATTAAACTCAATGCCTTGTTAAAAGTTCATTTTGTCAATGACTTTGCGAAATACATTAAAACTTTATATAACATGTAAATACAATATAGTTTTATTCATTTGTATATTCTAGACGAGACACCAGACAGCACAAGACAACATGTTAAGATAACACTTAATGGACTTAACCTTTTAATCAAAACTGTTACAATTATGTAAAGTCGTTACTAATAGGGGTTTAATTTCCTTTTTAACGTACTGGCCACTTTGAATTAAAATTAAACCTGCATGGTGTGAGCCTCCTGAGTAAACTTTTTTTCACACGATAACTACAACATTCTAAATTTGAAAAATTTACAACATTCATTGTTTGACTTTCAATTGTTTTCTTATCCCGCTTTTAAAGTAAAGATGATACATTGAAAATTAGAGTAATTTTTGAATACGAGTTCCGATGTGGAACTAACACAGCAGCAACAGCTCGCAATATCAAATTATAATTTGAATTGTTCAGTACAAAGCGGCAATTTCATATTTTAAACCCCTAATAATATGCATCCTTGGCTTTTTGTAAGAAATGAGCATCAATAGGTACCTACTTGTATTTGAGTCAATAGAAATTCATATTTGGTTCAAAATCAAATTCTTTTATTTCACATAAACCTACGGTGCACGGTTCCAATTGGTCGTTTCCTATGGAGAAGAGCCGGCAAGAAACTCCACGGTTACTCTTTTAAAAATAATTGACTTTTACAATGGTTTCAAACCACAGCGTTAATCGGTATGAGAGGACAGTGTAGGCCCGTCAAAGGTACCAAGTACTTAACAAAATCTATAGTCTATTAAGTCTACAACGTTCTCACATTACCTATATAAGCAAGTACAGAGAAAATCATAAATAAGTGACTTTTTATTATAATTACCTACATACATAAATGGTTCATATATTTCTCTGCCTCAAGAAACCAAATAATAAATTATTTCCCTTTAAATACTAGACAATATTTTCATCTAACAATGAGGCGTACGCTTTCTGCGAGCGAAAGTGAAAATGCTTTAAGCGACATGTCTCAAGCATTTGAGAAAAGCCGGTTGAACACTGATCATTACATGGCTGCATTGGCGCGTTTCCGTGTCTTGTTCAAATATAAACTTCCGCTTTTTTTTTTTTTTGACGATAACCTGAAAATTATTTGTAAGTACTTATTTGTTACTACACTGATTATTTCTGCACAAATAAATGTACTTCATTTTCAAACAAAGTAAATGGAAAATAACAAATCAAAGAAAATTTTGAATATTTAAAAAAAATATGACAAACAGACCGAACATACGAACGAAGCAAGTTAGTAAAAACTTATAAGATTCGAAGGAGATTAGCCTTCATATGGAGGTTTCATAACACGTTGTAAAAAGCCTTGCTGATGTAATCAAACATCTATAAAAGAAAGCCATTTTTGACCACAAAAAAAAAATCTCGTGGCATACTTAAATTATTTGGACCGACAATGGCCGGTATGTCATTTTGAATGAGACCAAGAAGGTTGCTTATCGAAACGAGACAAAAAAAAACCTTAGTTACCAATTATTCAAAATATAGTAAGTACCTACAGTAGACATGAAAAAAAAAATGATGAAAGGTGGAATTAAAATTCCCACAAAGAAGGGCTTTGACTTTTTAGTTCCTTGTTGGTTATATTTTTGATACTTATAGGTACCATATTATAGAAAATTTCATGCTGAAAAAGGATTATGATATTACTTACAATTTTTTTAAATTACATTCCATACATTTCAATTCCATACATAATTTTTCAAGATGACGGCCAAACATTCCATTTTGCACACTCAGATTTTTCTATACTATCCTTAAGTCAAAAAGATCAAAGAACTAAAAAATCGAAACACCGTCTTTGTGGGAATTAGTTTCACCCCAAAACCTATATCTACTCTACTAAGTAGTAAGCAACTATTCTATAAATTACAATGAGAGAACGATACAAAAAAAAGCTGAAAAGATTACTTTCAAAAATTTTTCAAATCAGTTTATGCATTTGTTGTATTTTATTATCAATCTCATATCGAAGTCTGGCAGTTTTTGATTGCGTTTTTTGCATATTATACCTAAATTAAACTGAAAGTTAGGAAAAATGCTGTTTAAACGAAAAAACTAATACTCATGGGTGCAAAAACAAACGCTTTCCGTGTTTACAAAATATTTTGATTTCCTTTGGTTTTGATCTATATTCAAGAATAAATACTAGTCCAAATGTTACGTATCAATAGAATTAAGACCCAAAGCTCGTCAGTGGACATGCTAAATTCGTTTTTGATTCCGCCCATTTCTATAAATGATTATAAATGCCAAATTAATTGACTATTTTACATATTTATGTTAGAATACTTAACACTTATTAATAGATAATAATTCCGTCGTAATATTTTCTGGACATTACCCTACTTTTGATACATTTTATCATCTTCTACCCGCGACTTCGTCCGCGTGAAATTTCGCCCCCCAACCCAACGCGTCGAATCTCATCGCCTGCCTGAGCTATAACTCCGTTTTCGCTTAGCACTGTTTCTTCCTTTTTAGGGTTCCGTACCAAAATGGTAAAAAGGAACCCTTATGGTGAGACTAAGTCTGTCTGTCTGTCTGTCACACCTGGATATCTTAAGAACTACTAATTCTATCATCTTGAAATTTAGAATAGTTTTAGATGACGTTTGCCCAACTATTTTGCAAACAAGAAATAAATAAAAATAAATATACCTTTTTTGCAAAAGTTACTGAAAAAGGGCTAAAAAATTTTAAGTAGGGTAGTATGTGAGGTATCATATGAAAGAGCGCTGTTTTTACATTCTCAATTTTTTTTTGGCAGCATAGTTTCCGACTTTTGATGAAAAATGTAACAAAAAATACCTTTCCCCCCTCCTTATCTCCGAAGTTTGCATAAATAAAAATCTGAAATTATTCTATGTGATAGAAGTTTATGTAAAGATTACAGGAAAAATAAAACGATGTCTCTAAATAGCACAGTTTTTCAGAAATCTTCAACATCATATATACGTACGGAACCCTCGGTGCGCGAGTCCGACTCGCTCTTGACCGGTTTTTTTTTTTTTTTCATTTTACTAGACTCCTAAGGGCCGTAGCGTGTTGTTAAATAGCTTATAATCTTCCTCAAAAATTTGGCTATTATATGCAAATATATATTTTTTAATCCGACTAGCAGTTTCATTAGTATAGATAGATTTGGCATGAATATGACTGAACATATTCAAAAGAAGGCCGACAGCTTGTGCCTTTAAACTTTTAAAGACATTCAAAATATTCAATGAGTCATCATAACAAAATAATATATTTAACGACATAGTTAAGTTTCATATTATTTTATAGAAGGGATCGCAAGCAAAAGGGGGAGGAGACAGTCATGTTGTAGCTGCAGCAGAGTCTGACCAAAGTAAGCTGTCCATGAAAAAAAGCGGCAGTTTAAAAAAATCATGAGCCGTCGTCCTTGCTACATTCTTTAAACAGAGTTAGGCTTAATAATATTTATTATTCAAGAAATATTCTGCGATAGTTTTTTTTTTTTTGGACAGCTGTTGTTGGTCAGACTCTTAGCGAATTTGTAAGGTTTTGGTGACAGCTATCGACACCGTTCGGTCTTTGGAGGCCTTTATTTCTACCGGAGTTGAATTATTCGCTGCTCCCTTACCTTACCTATTTCTGTCAGCATAAAAAAAAGTTTTGGCAGCGTAGACTCAATCAATCAATCAAATCAGTCTATAGCAGTCCACTGCTGGATATAGGCCTTTCCCAGGCTGCGCCACAACACCCTATCCTCCGCCTTCCGCATCCAGTCTGTCCCAGCCATATTTTTAAGGTCGTCGGACCATCTAGCTGGGGGGCGTCCCACACTACGCTAGCCGATACGCGGTCTCCACTCCAGGACGCGTCTGCTCCACCGGCCATCGGTCCTTCGACAAACATGGCCAGCTCACTGCCACTTCAGCTTGCTTACTCTACAGGCTATGTCGGTAAAGGCTTCTACATACCAGCGCGACTTGTCGCGCGACGCGACACGGCACAAAGGCCCCGCGTGTTGCGGGACGAGCGGTGCCTTTGTGTCACGTCGCGTCGCGCGACAAGTCGCCCCGGTATGTAGAAGCCTTAACTCCGGTTCTCTTCCGGATAAGTTAATTTCTGATCTTATCCTTCAGAGAAACTCCGAGCATAGCCCGCTCCTCATCACGCTGAGTGACCTTGAATTTTCAGCGTAGACTGCGTGCGTGAAATGTGTTTCTATACCTTCCTGAATCATCTAATGTTTTTATTGATTTCCACCGTTCACGTAAACAAATATTTTACAAAATCTGTAACGGAACTCAATCAACTCCGTAGAGGTTAAAAGCTATAGAAAGTTGGCTTCCCTGTTTCCATACCGCATCGATCCCATAAAGTGTGCGAACCATAGACATAGAGAATTGACTGAGCGTTAACTTCTCAAAAGTGACACTCTCTAGAAAGAGCCAAAGTGACTGTTGCGGCCAATACCTGTCCCTTTCTGCAAGACTGTATTATCAAAGACGCAGTGTTCCAATTTAAATTAATAGGAAAATCATTGAACATTACAGCGAATTATAATAGAAAAATAGTTATTTCACAAGATAAATTGAGACAATTAAAATTAAGAACAATGTTCTGTTTAATAATTATACTTATTAAAAAAAAAAAACGTTTTTTTTTTCTTTTAAGATATTCAAGTTAAAACATCATTAGACCAATCAGAATTCTAGAAAGAGACAACTACTGGCCGCATATTCGCTTTATCTCTCTCGTACTTATCGGTCTGTATTCACAGCACAACTGAATATGGAACGCTCAGTCCATTCTATAACCACCAAAGACCATTAAATTCTGCACCATTCACCTACCTAACGTTATGGTGGTTTCCATACCCACAAGTTATGGAACACAATCCAATGTAGAAAGGTGTGTGAGTGACGTCAAATTAAATTATATTTACAACAGTTGTAGCATTTAAGGTGATGCCCTCGTCTTTGTTTACATACAACATTATTTTTCCGCAATAACTTAACCAGGGCCCCAAGTCTGCTATTTTTATAAATTCAGTCATTCCAACACGATCCCATTGTCATTTTGCTAAAAGTTCGTAATCTGCTAAATTCATAATGGTCGATCATTGGTCGGTCAATGTTCTCGTAATATAATTGTGTTACATATACTCGTAATATAATGGCATTGTCGTATTGCCATTATTATAAAACCCATTAGTAGAAATGTCATTCATTTGTTATTATGTACGAGATTACCAATAAATGCAATTTCTTTCAATGTAGTGTCAGTGGCCGACCATTGGAAAGTCATAATGACGCCATTGTAATAGTAGATTACCAAACTTGTCAAAATCAACAATTATGAAATCAATGATCGTCTATTCTGACACTATTGTAATAGCAGGCTTGAGGCCCAGAAGACGATGTGATGACTTTGGAGTATTCGTAAGAGATTAGCAAGAAAAGCCAATACACAGAAAATTATGGAAGGCGTTGGGAGCCTTTGCTATATTCGCCCAGCAATCCAGATAGCTGCATCTAATTCTAAGAATTTCACATGGCAAACACTTCACCTTAAATCATCGAATTAACCGCACAATCAACGTGATCGTGAATTACCAATTCACAAGTTACATAATCAGATAATACAAAAATCGGTAACATTATGAGATTGTATGATTAACAATGTAATCACTTCCGGGCGTCCTGAAATCAGGGACATCATTAAAGAGCACAATGCACTTACAGCAACAATCAAGCTTTTAGATGACAAGGCATTTTGATAGAATTTGATTTTTGGGTTCCGTCCAAAATGTTAAAAAGGAACCCTTATGGTGAGACTAAGTCTGTCTGTCTGTATGATAGATACTTATATAGATATAGATAGGTACTTAATATAAATATAATTTCCGAACTCACTAGCCATGTATAAGCCATCAAAGGCTTCTGTGGTTTTTAGCATAAAAGTAATAACTCTGCGATATATATTTTTTTGAACATTAATAAAAAAGAATAAAAAAAATTAACGTCTGGTTGTTTTAAGTATTCACGTTGTAATTTTAAGTATCCACTTTGTAATTACATACACATAGCATCACGCCCGTAATCCCCAAAGGGTTAGGCAGAGGTGTATTCTATCGTACACCTCTTGAATTTGTTTTTAGGGTTCCGTACCAAAATGTTAAAAAGGAACCCTTATGGTGAGACTAAGTCTGTATGTCTGTCTGTCACACCTGGATATCTCAAGAACTACTAATGCTATCGACTTGAAATTCAGAATAGTTTTAGATAACGTTTGCCCAACTATTTTGCAATCAATAAAGAAATTAAAAAAAATATATCTTTTTTGCAAAAGGGACTGAAAGGGGGTCTTAAAAATTTGAAGTGGGGCTACTAGGGCATGTGGGATATTATATGAAAGAACGCTGTTTGCACATTCTCAAACATTAATTTTTAATTTTTTAAGTCGCATAGTTTCCGACTTTTGATCAAAAATGTAAAAAAAAAAAATACCGTTCCCCCCGCTTATCTCCGAAGTTTGCAGAGATAAAATTCTGAAATTATTCTATATGATAGAAGCCTAAGTAAAGATTACAGGAAAAATAAAACAATGTCTCTAAATAGCACAGTTTTTCAGACATCATCAACATCAGTTACTCGTACGGAAGCCTCGGTGCGCGAGTCCGACTAGCTCTTGACCGGTTTTTTTTATTTATGTACTAGCTTTTACCCGCGGCTTCGCCCGTGTCGGGAAATATCCCACGGATACGTACTACCCGGATTAAAAGGAAACAAAGCGATCGCATTGCGCCCGTCGCCATCAACCATCATTATTTTGTTACGTGTAACTTTGAATCTGACTTTTAACTTTTTAAAGTATTCCCTCAAATAATATGATCTAAAGCCATATTTTAATCTAAATTAAAAACCCAATTTAAATAACATATTTTATTCGATAAGGATTAATATAATACCTTCGGAATTAACAATGAAATTTTTATCAAATTCTGAAAGTTATAAACGATTGCAGTGGGTCATTCTTATAAGATAGGCATATTATGCTATCGCGGCCTTTTTTGTTAAACTTTAGATGTGCAATCCTGTAGAACATAAATTGTATGTATCTCGTACGGTTTACGCAGCTCACGCCAGTAAAGCTCCCAGTCGGCATGATTTTTTGCGACATCTTCAACAATAATCGTCATTTTTCAGCCAATTTACACAAAACCTTAATGAATTCTACACCTAAACCTTCATCATGAATCACTCCATCCATTGGCGAAAACCGTTAGAAAATCCGTTCAGTAGTTTTAGAGTTTATCGCGTCCAGACAGACAAACAGACGCGGCGGAGAACTTTGTTTCATTGATACCTTCACGCGTTCCTGAGAAAAAGGGTCTTGACAAACTGACAGATAGACAGACGGACAACGAAGTGATCCTATAAGGGTTCCGTTTTTTTTTTCATTTGAGGTACGGAACCCTAAAAACGAAAGGTTGATGACCAATATTGGACGAATCGCAACGTTACTTCTACGTGTGCGTTGAAAAATACGCAAACGCAGGCAACAACTAGGTAAACTAAAATACCAAAACTATTTCCTGTCATTGAATTACAAAGATTGCCTCGTTGGTCTAGTGGTCGCAAGCACTACTGCCGAGCACGAGGTCCGGGGTTGGATTCCCAGGTCGGGCAGTGTTATTGAAGTTTTTTCACCAGGAATTTCTCAGTAGCAACCCGGAGTTTGGATTAATGCCCGGGTGATGGGAATAGGCTCGTCCCCTATTACCCATGTAATAGGGGACGAGCCTATTGCCATCAACCGGGCACAAATCCAAACTCTGAGAATAATGATGGTTGACAGCGACGGGCGCAATGCGATCGCTTTGTTTCCTTTTAATCCGGGTATTACGTACCCGTGGGATATTGAGGGCGAAACCGCGGGCAAAAGCTAGTACGTAAATAAAAAACCAGTCAAGAGCGAGTCGGACCCGCGCAGCGAGGGTTCTTTACGTATATATGATGTTGATGATTTCTGAAAAACTGTGCTATTTAGAGACACCTGTAATCTTTACATACACTTTTATCACATAGAATAATTTCAGATTTTTATCTATGCAAACTTCGCGAGATTCCCTTTCAGTCTCGTTTGCAAAAAAAATATATATTTTTTAAATTTCTTCCTCGTTTGCATAATAGTTGGGCAAACGTCATCTAAGACTATTCTTAATTTCAAGTTGATATCATTAGTAGTTCTTGAGATATCCAGGTGTGACAGACAGACAGACAGACATACAGACTTAGTCTCACCATAAGGGTTTCTTTTTAACATTTTGGTACGGAACCCTAAAAACAAATTCAAGAGGTGTATTCCCTACGATAGAATACACCTCTGCCTAACCCTTTGGGGATTACGGGCGTGATGCTTTGTGTATGTAATTACAAAGTGGATACTTAAAATTACAAAGTGAATACTTAAAACAACCAGACGTTCAATTTTTTTATAATTTTATATTAAAAAAAAAATATATCGCAGAGGTATTAATTTTATGCTAAAAACCACAGAAGCCTTTGATGGCTTATACATGGCTAGTGAGTTCGGAAATTATATTTATACTAAGTACCTATCTATAATATAGGTAGTACAAAGTAACAATTTATACTTAATTACCAATGAAGACGACCGTATCATGACGTGTTGCCGTTCTCACGCAACTCATTACAACGGTGATACACATCTTTATACACTCATACGCACATCAAGATCAATTTCAAGCAAAATTATATATTGCACTTTCTATTCGAGTCCTGTTTTATAGCAGGAAATATTACGATAAACGCCATTACGGGCTGAGATAGCACGAAGTGTATTTATGCTTACAATGAACGTTGTAGGCTTAATAGACTGTATATTTGTAGACTATTTTCTACTTTGTTAAGTACCTGGTACTTGTTGACGGGCCTACACTGTCCTACCATACCTCTCTGAGTGGAATACCTCATATTAACACTGTAATTTGAAAACATTGTAAAAGCCATTTTTTTTTTTAAAGCGTAACCGTGGAGAATCTTACCGGCACTCTCTAATTCAGATAATGCCCTCTACCGGCTCCCCTAAATGGGTCCAGGGACGGCGGCGGCGGTCTCGGGGTCGTCCGCCACCCCCTATCATACAAGACCCGAGGTGGTGGCGAATAATGAAAATGTTCCACGCTCCCCCCGCTTGACCAGACGGGGCCCGCAGAGGTGGGCACCAGTCGGGAGCTGCGTTGAAGATTGTTTAAGTGCCCCCGTAGCCTCCGGTGCAAGTGTGCGCAGGAACATGGCACGGGGTGGTTTTTTATCAGTACAAGTCTGACAGACCCCTCCATCCGCCCCAGGATGGAGGACATCCATGAGGATTTACACCACGTTACCAAAAAAATAAAGGCCTCTCAAGCTGCGCCACAACACAACACAACACACCATTCTACACGACGCGACACAAAGGCCCCGCGCGGCCGCGTGTCGCGCGACGACCGGTGTCTTTGTGTCGCGTCGCGAGTAGCGCCGGTCTGTAGAAGCCTTAACGGCGAATTTCGCCAATGAAGGTGAACGCAACGAACGCACAAAGAGATTTAACATAGTTACTGTATAGGAGGCTATCAGAAGTAATTTCATTAAAAAAAATTGTGATCCTATGCTTCAATGACGCTATCTAGCGTACTATAGCAAAATTACATAAATGCTAAGTTTGACACGTTACACTTTTACCGACACCAACCTTTGATTACCAACCGTCGCCGTCGTCAGATTGGGAAAACTAAGAAAATTATTTATTTTATCTAAATACTGGGTAAATTACAAAACACTAACGAAAATGAAAACAAAAAATCACGATGAGATTTATAATACCACTAGCTGCACTCCGCGGTTTCACCCGCGTAAGTCTCGATCCCGTGGGAATATCGGGATAAAAAGTAGCCTATATGTTAATCCAGAGTGTCAGCTACCTCCATACAAAACTTTATCAAAATCGGTCCGGCCGTTTGAGCGTGAAGAAGTAACAAACATCCATGCATCCATCCATACTTACAAACTTTCGCGTTTATAATATTAAGTATGAAGTAGGATAATGCACAATTCGGCATATATATTTCCAAAATTATGTCCTTTTGGAGACGAATGCGACTTGACATGCAGGCGTACCACAGTAGATTGAGCGACTTTTGCCCACTAGGTCAAATGTATCGGATCACGATTTTGTTCCGCGTTCAAGAGAGCTGTCAATGTCATCATTGTTGTAGCATGTTGACACTGACATCTCTTGAACGTGTGTGTGTGGCGAGTGGAGAGTAGTGGTGTCCCAATGGTACCTAACGGCCCCGACGTACGAGTTGTAGGTCGTGGGTTCGAACCCAAATAGACATTTTACTTTGTGTAAATTAATTCATCACCACTGCACTGCTCTCAAGACGGTGAAAGAAAACATCGTGAGTAAACCGGCATGTCCTAGAACCGAATATTCGAAGATATGTGACATTTACCAACCCGCACTGGGTCTGCGTGGTAGAGTACAGCCCACTCCCTCTCGAAGAGAGACCTGTGTCCCAGCAGTGGGAACATTATAGGCTAATTATGATATACTACAATGTAATTCTGAATTAAAATAACAATACATTTTAATAAAAATGAATGATTAGGTACCTACTTGCAGATTATAAATGCACTTACATTGTCTGGTCGCTTTCTGTCTTGGCTGGATATACACCGTGGCATTTTAGTCGTCTTACAACGGCAGCCCACTTCATGTAACCGATGGCTAGTTGGCTACTAATCATTCATGAAAGTAAAAACTATATTTATTAACATTTGTTTTTTTATTATTATTATTTATTTATTTATTAGGGACAAAAAAAAGTTACATGCTAAAAACACAAAGAAATACTTAAACGAAGATTTAACAAACATGTTCCCACACCATTGTCCACGATTTAACTAAAGGTTAAAAGTGATAAAAAAGAAAAAGAAAAATAATCATGAGCATCATCATCATCGTGTATTCATTATGATGAGGCATGATGTAGTTTGAAACATCCTGTAAAGGCTCTTACACACTCACGCGATACCGACGCAGGCACCGACAAAGACAATTTCTTTGTCGGTGCCTGTCGCGCCCGTGATATCGCGTGAGTGTGTAAGAAAGAGCCTTTATGAGCGCGGTGCGAGCCTTGCGCTCCATTCCGCGCCGCCCTTGGAACGCAAGGCTCGCACCGCGCTCGTCTCGTAACAAGGTGTTTCAAACTACGTCATGCGTCCTACCAATTTTTTTTTATTATTCAAATGCTAATAAATATTTTTTATACTTTCATTACTGATTAGTAGTCATTGGATACATGAAGTGGGCTGCCGTTGTAAGACGATTAAAATGCCACGGTGTATTGTTTAGCGAGGTACACACTAAATCTTGTCTAGTCTCACTTGCTCCCTAATTAGCGCAATCTAATTAAATGCCTCCATTTGTTGAGTAATGTAATTATTTAATGAAAAGCCTCTTATCTAACAAGATTACATATAATTGTAATCATAAATATTCAAAAGGCTTATAATTAATAATCTCGTGTTGCCAAATGTATGTACAATCACTTGCATTATGTTAGTGAAGTATTGTGTCAGATTAGGTATTTTGAAATAATTTGAATGAACAAATAAGGCTAACACTTTAAAATTCTAGTTAAAATAATTACCGTAGTCTATGAAAGCTTACATAAATAAAACTGCTGTCAGATATTTCAATTATTCACGAAATTAATTTGGCTGCTATTGAATTATCAACAGCTAACAATATTCGACAGTAAATTATTAGAATATCAGGGTTTCAGATGCAGGATATCAGGGTATCGTCCGTGTGATGCCGGACGTAAAGAATAGCATTAACTCATTTCTTCCCGTGGTTGTCGTAAAAGGCGACTAAGGGACTAATTATTATAGAATAGGCAGCAGTGTTCTCTATGCATTTTAACACCATACTGCGATCGCCCACCCGCCTTTTTTTGAGCTACAACAGGTAAGTGACATGAGCCTCATGAGTGATTTACACCGTAACCATAAATCTTGTGTCCCATCAATTATAATATCAGCTTCGATTTTTACAGGTTTTCGTTTCAGTTTATTAATATTTACACAATAATCATATGTAAGTAAGTCAAACTAATCTCAGCTATAATGTGCTTTTCTGAGCGCTGGGTGAGCTGCTACTGCAGGTGTTAAATAACATGCATTAAATTATCACATCGACAAATTAATAATTAATGAGTCAATTCATAAATATGATTAAAACATAAATTCATAATTATCTAAAATCCATTGTATCTACGACACGTAAATACTGCTGCATCATCCCAATGATGAATATTCACTACTTTAAATCCTATTAATTAATTTGCATAATCCTCTTCAGAAGGTTACAACAATTAATCATTATAGGACGCTCCAAGTTTGATAATAATTTCAACTTACGTAATGTTGACATGCTCATTAAATGCTTTAAAATCAATGACTATTTAACATTGCAATGATTTACTGACTGATGCACCGTTCAAATTGAATCAGCCGCTTGTTCCCGATAATGATGATTCTGTCATTTCCATACGTCAAATTGACATAAGTAGCAATGTCATAGATGTCATTACTAGGTATTACATAATCATGGCGGTTGCGTTATAATGACGTGCTGATGCATTGAGCGGTGCATGTTATGGATAACAGGAAAGTCTTATGATTCGTGTAATCAGATTTATAACGATAGCTTGATGTTTGGATGGATTAGAGAAAATGGGGTAGTTAGAAAGACTCAATGGAAGTATGTGGGCGTCCAAGCAAAAAGGGTCCAGTTCTGGGCATTCCATTTCTGAATTATACGCAGTTTTATAAAGTTGGGTGAAAAAGTTTTCGCGTTTTTTAGCCAGTTTTCGAATATTTTTTTAATCCTTATTATCAATTGACTATTCTAGATACCGAATCTAGTCTTAACTCAATACCCCACTACTGGACCCATTTGGCTTGGACGCCCACATACGATTAATAGCCTTGTAAAAATGATGGACCAATAATGATAGACAAGTAGGTCACTTTCCAACTACTTGCGGAAAATCACTGAATTACAGGTAACACTTTAATGATCAGATTCTGAATACTTGCTTCCAAAATTAAAGACATACCCCCTTATTACAAAACAAGGTAAGAGAGGAGAGGAAAGACACAGGTTTAAAACATGGAGCCATTATTGAATTTCGAACTTTATTCCGACTACAATAAAGTTCCTAAACACAAAACTGGCAACTTAGTACCGAACTAAGTTTTCAGTTTTGTATAAAGAACGGTATTTCAATCACTGTTACGTTCTTATTACAAAAACTGGCTTCATGGTTTATGCCATGTCAAATTATAAATCTTGTTTTGTAATAAGGCGGAAAGAGTTAGTTTTAGGCTAAATGTAGGTCTCAACAATCAAGCAAAAAATCACATAGCAGATTCGATAACAAGAGAAAATAATGACAACCATAAGACATTCATAAAAGTATACGTATAACTTATTGACAGGTCGCCATAACACATGACTGCAGTCCAACCTCCAAACTATTACAAGGCATTGTCACAAGATCAGGAAGCATCACCCAACACCGGTGCGGCACGGGGCTAAGCACAGAAGTAGGAGAGCGTTCGGGTGCGTGACGTGCGCATGCGCATTGGCGGTTAAGCGCGCGCGCAGGCCACTACGCGCCACTCTCGATCTCTAGCGGTGAAAACAGTACACGTGTGAGTGTCCCCTCTTTAATAAGGATTTGCACTGACCGAAGAGTTACGTCCCTATTGATAAAGGTAGGTGTTTACTGAATTACTTTTTAATATAAGTGTGCGGAAAACTTTTTTGGAAGAAATTATAGGTACAATTTTCTAAAAATTCAGGGAGTCTCATCTATCTACAGATTCTGGCCTGGAATCTGTCCGCGTGAAAGCAAAGGCCTTCTATTAGGTGCCTAATACCTGAAGGGATTTAATCATATTAATGAAATTTATGTTCTGATTTAATTAAATTAAGAAAATTTTATTGAGGAGACCGTTAAGATAGTACCAAATAATTATTATGGACATACACAAAGACTTACTAAAAACTCTTAATTCGTATTTCTTCATGATAACAACAATAGTTTGTATAATATCATCAATCTAAAGTTCAAGTTACGCGCAATTACTTAACACTTACTTAATTGATCTAAACTACTTAATCCTAATCGTAAAGCGTTCATTACAACATTAACATCTGATATTGAAAGTAAAAGATGTTTCATTACAAGGAAAACCGTTCCAATACGGCATTTCGTCTTAACTTAATGACATAAAATATTTATAGGAAGTTTATATCATATAATTATTATAGTAACTTAATGATCTTGCCCGGATTTGATTTTGCTAGTGTAATTACCCCCTTATTTTATGGCTACCAACTATAGTTATCTCAATTCAAAGATATGAAGAGTAATTACTGGTGTTAAATTAAGAATTTGATGGAAAGGTGAGATAGTGAGATAAATCTAACATTCTGTAACACAATAATATACTCATTCTAGAGACGGCTTCAGTTCCATGAAAGTGACTGAAAATAATTAGGAGCCGTTTTGAATAACGGTAATTTTGTTTGCAATTTACCTACTCTCGCTTTTACCCTCTGTCTCGTATAGGGTCTTAGCATCATGCTGAGCGATGGCCGTTTTGCCTAAATGTGATGCATATTTTCCCCCTACTTATTCTTGTTGTGTTTTTTCTTTGCGTCATGTCATGTCGTTTCTTGTCGTCATAAACGTTAGTATTTTCTTACTTTTCTTTTATGTCTATGCTAACTTTGGTGGGATTGCGTTCACATCAATAGGTGGAACTCGCTGGTTGTTGTTCTTTAGTTCGTGTTCCAAACGTTAGGCTAGTTTTCTATTTAAAGTCACATCGTAACTCCACAAGTAACTCCTGTCATAAATAAGGACATAAGGACCACTCGTCCTTATGTCCTTATTTATGACAGGAGTTACTTATCATTAGACGCGCATCAATTGTAAGGACATCACAGTAGGACAGAACCGTAGATTTATATGACAGTACAGAACCTGTGCTACTGTGATGTCCTTACAATTCATGCGCGTCTAATGATAAGTAACTCCTGTCATATCTAAGGACATAAGGAGGAGTGGTCCTTATGTCCTGATTTATGACAGGAGCAAATGCATATGTAGGTATTTCTGGGAATTCCTTTTTTCCAATCGTGTCTTGAGGAGGTATGGAGAGTCACATTACTGATCCGAAGCAATCCAAAGTCAAGACAGTTACGACTACCTTCATACAGTTGACTCGGATATATGATATTATGGACTAATTTTACACTATACATAATTTAAAGCGACAAGCTATAATTTAGCACTTATTGCTCAATACAATGACGACAATGACATATGTATGACATTAATAACATGATGGTCACTTACAAATCGCAACAGCACAATGTTTGACATTTACAATCACATATTGCCAGTTTCCATGACTTTTCATTCGGTTTTTATTAAGCTTAATATAGTATTATTTAAATATTTTGTCTTCTATTCCGTTGGCATAAGGATGGCATTAAAAACAAAAGCGTGGCTACAATACCAACTGTTTATTACAGCTGCCATTTGTCATAATGCCACCAACGCAATAGAAGTCAAAATCGGTTGAACGGACTGTAAAAAAGGTTTATTTAAATGATTACATTTAAATAAACCTTTGAAAACTCTCTCGCTCTCTCTCGTCTTTTGTAAAACCGAATTTTCATTCGGTTTTTATTAAGCATCAAACTTAATAAAAACCGAATGAAAATTCGATTTCGAAAATCGTATTATTTAAATACTTTATAACTATACTCTATTTAAAAAACTGATTTCAAAAGACGAGAGCGAGAGAGCGAGAGAGTTTTCAAAGTTTTATTTAAAGGTTAGACATTTAAATAAATCTTTTTTACAGTCCGTTCAACCGATTTTGACTTCTATTGCGTTGCTGGCATGACAAATGGCAGCTGTACTAACCGGTTGGTATTGTAGCCACGCTTTTGTTTTTAATGCCATCCTTATTCCAACGGAATAGACGTCAAAATCGGTTGAAAGGACTGTAAAAATGTTTATTTTTTCTAATCTTATTTCAAATGGAGTATAGTTATATTATAGGTAGCTTTCGAGGGACTTGTGGCTAAGTAATACGGGTCAATCGATCAGGTTAAGTTACGCTTGCTACGGTTGGTGCGTGGATGGGTGACCATCTTAACATACCAAAACCCCTCTGTGCCTCGGAAACCACGTTAAACCGTTGGCCCCGGCTGTCGTTTGTAAATCTTTGACAGTTGTTAAAGGTCGTTAGAAGCCCTAAAGTCTGACAACCAGTCTTACCAAGGGGTATCGTGTTACCTAGTTACTGGGTTGTGGAGGTCGGATAGGCAGTCGCTCCATGTAAAATACTGGTATTCAGCTGCATCCGGTTAGACTGGAAGCTGACCCCAACATGGTTGGGAAAAGGCTGGGCAGCTTTCTTAACTGTCTTTAAAAAGGCTCTGGACTCATGTTGACCGAAAGAAGGCAAACCTGCTCAGGTGGAGGTTCATAGACGACTCCGCCTTGGAGTGTAAGTGTGGTGCTGTTCCACAAACAAAGGGACACTTAATATCGTGTCCTGTCTGCACGTTACAGGAACACGTAACCGAATTCTGGGCCAATTGCCATCGACACGCTGAAGATTTAATGTGTCAATTTGGTCCTTGATAGAAGGTATCAGTCCGTAGAAATAAGCAGGGGTCAATTTTATTTTGAAAATAATCGCAAAAACACAAACACAGTACACAACGAAGAAACTGCAGTAACATTGTGTGTGTAGTGGATTTGATGATTCCACGCCTGAAGGGGGGGGGGGGGGGGGGACATTTGACTATAAGTCTATGACACACTGTCAAACTCGTAAACGTGTTCCGTTTGAAGTATTATTAGGTACTCGTTAGTGAGAAATTTAAAAAAAAAACTACATTACGCAACAACATTTGTTTTTTTTTTTCTTAATGCGACAAATACCAATAAAGACAGTTTCGTATGAATAAAATGTTCCTAATAAGAGCATATGTCTTCCAAATCACATGTATACTTAAGTAGTATCCATGGTGAGGAACGTCCATTATTATATTTATCATTCTAAGGGTATTTTGAATTCATCTTGCATTACTTAATATTTTGAAATAAAAACTGACAAGTATACAGAGGTTCAAAACTACGCATTAATTGTTTATTTTTATTTTTATTATGCTTTAGTTTTTAGGTACTATATGTATGTGTACATGGAATGTACTTTATTGTCCATGTCCTTTACACTGTTATTATGTAGGGGCTTATGGATCAAGTCGAATGATTCTCAGGTTCCGCAATGCTTTTCATATTTATTCTGCATACCGGTTACTTAAATCAACTACATTTTAAAGTTTAATGAGTGCAAACTATACATTCTCAAATCGGGTTTTAAATCGGTTATTAACTTATTTATTATGTATATTTATTTATTTATATAACATGATAACTATTATTGGTCGACTTTTATAACCTTACCGAGCTGACTTGAGTATCGACATTTATTTGCCTATATTTCTTAGTTTTTCAGTTATATGAGACGTGCTAAATGTCTTGGTGTAATCCTATTGGTATATTTCACTTTAACTATTATTTTTTCTTTCGTAATTTTACCAAATAACATTTATCTTAGAGTTTACGTCTTCTAAGTCATCGATCGTATAGAAAGCTAGCAACAGCTGATCTTTGCGTACGCGACGTTATAGACTATAAAGAATATTTAGTAAGAGTAATTATAAAATTCGTCTCGGTGAATCACAATATATAACGACACGCCAATTAGTGTTGTCAAAATCGTAGAAATATCGTCTACCCGCGCGATGACGTTGCTGCTTTCCTTTTTTACGAGTTGCACGCCTTGTTAAGGCACTGACAAAAGGCAAATGATCTAAATAGGCTTGTCTGAAACAAAAAAATTGCCAAATCTATATTTTTTGTGGTAGCGGAAAAAAATATGTTATTCTTGAACATATTTCTCAGAACTTGGTTGTTACCAATACACGTTTAGAAAAAAATTTCTCGATACAAAGTAACGGTAAACTAACCCTTTACTTTGAGTTTCAATCCAAAATATCAATGTACGGTTGGTATTTAATTAATAACAAGAACGTCTTATTTTAATGCAGAACTTGGTTGTTTTTTATTTTCGAATACTCAACTTTTTTTTTTGTAAATAGATAATTGCTTCATATTTTGCAATAAATTATAAGCGTTGTGTCATCGCTCTTTTCTTTCTTTAGTATGCAGTCTGACAGTGACCGCAGTTTAACTGTTGTCAGCGTCTTAAGTTGGAATCATTTTATCGTGTATGAGAAAGAATGTCATGCTATCCACTTGTGACTTGTGTTGCCTTATATTTTCGTTCGAGCAAGGGCTTATAAACTGAGGATCTCGTGGCTAAATAATAACTACCGCCCAGATTGACCGAAGGTTAAGGCGCATAATATGATTTTAGTGACTTTTAAATCTTTTATTACGCCTTCATATAATGTAAGTAAGTTATGCAAAAAATATATGTTAAACTAGAACGCATTCACATAAATTCTATATGTGAATATTTAAGTATTGTAGTAAAATACTTATGAAATAAATTCAAGAAGTAATGTCTTCCCAAAGCATAAAAAACGATATTACTTTCAAACTACTTAAGATATTTTCATGGTTTTTTTTTGTATGAATACACTGTTTTATTATCTATAATTCTATCTGTGATTTTTTTCAAATATTCATATTTTCTTTACCAAAAATAGATATTCCCTATGAAAGTTAAAGGTTGCGCGGCGTGAGCGCGACGCTCATTTGTATGGCCAAGGTCAACGGCGATTATCTGACCCTTAAGCTACAGAAGAATGTAGGTACAGGAGATGCCATTTACACGTTACTGAATGATGTAGTTAATAAAATAAACTGTAAATTGAGGGTAGCTGGTATTTATTTGGATGTGAGCGCGGCTTTCGACACTATTGACCATAAACTACCTATCACAAAAATGGAACACTATGGCGTAAGAGGCCTTACAACTCTTCTCTTCATACCTTAAAAATAGAAAAATGTTTGTTGAACTTGATTCTACACAACCAAACGGGTATAAAAACAACTACAGGTCATCTATGTCAAATATTACAGCCGGTGTGCCTCAAGGATCAATTTTAGGCCCTTTGTTATATATATTATTCACGAATGACCTAATCAATTTCATACGTATACTTTTACCGGACATACAACTTGTGGTGTTTGCGGATGACACAAATGCTATAGTTGCAGCTAATGACATTCAAGACCTTACTGTTAAGGTGAATGCAGCTCTACAGGCCTTTCATACATGGTTTAGTGCGAATATGCTTATGATAAACACGACTAAACCTAACATTATGTTATTTAAAACTACTGCGCGTAATAATGATAATATGGACATTAAATCAATGAAGATAAAATTGAGCTGGTCAGGGAAGTCAAGTTTTTAGGAATTTTTATTGATGAATTGTTAAATTGAAAAAAAGAATTAGAAGCATTGGATTCATCTATATCATCTGCTTGCTATGCCTTAAGAACTCTTAGGGATGAAGTGAGCACAGAACATTTAAAAATTGTATACTTTGCGCTGATTGAGTCCAAACTGAGGTACAGCATACAGTTTTGGGGAAGCAGCTACCAGTATAACTGGCACAGGGCATTCATTCTCCAAAAAAGAGCGATCCGAACCATTGTCCACATTTGTCGACCACATGACGCACGACATCGGGTCCATTTAATATTTACGTGATGTTAGAGAGTGGCCTACCTTCCTATTTAATACATCAATGACTATAGTGTTTACGAACCACAGATTTAATTTTAAAACATTATCTTAAAGGGTTGTGCAGACTCGCGCGATATCGCGGGCGCGACTGGCAGCGCGACCCTTATCGCGCGAGTCTGCATGAGCCTTAAGAAACGTCGCACAAATACCCGGTGGTGCTCATAAATTAATCATAGATAAGTAGTCATTTAATTATTTATCAAAAACTTAGCCAAGGTAACGTCAGTTGGATAGGTATGCCTATTACTAATGAGTAAAACTCCTTTTTTTGTTGTTTTTTTTTTTTGTTGCGAAATTATCAAATAAAATCTCCCAATCTGGGCGGACCGGGAGGGCGGGCGTATCAGACTTTCACTGACTAAAACCCACCCGTGTTTCTTCAGTTGCCTCTGTGCCAGGGCCACGATATCCCTTTCAGACAATCCTGCAACCCTGGCAGGATGAAACCCCTGCCCTTCTAACTAGACTTGGAGGACAATGTTCTTTAGTGGCAGTGTTCTTAATCATGGTATATTTAATTGTGCCCACACTTGCAGTGTAAGTTCTTAATCCTTTCCAGTAGTCAGTAGGGTCATGGAGATCAGGAAAATCAACAGGAAAGATATGTGACATTCCACCAACCCGCACTGGGCCCGTGGTGGATTATGGCCCACTCCCTCTCAAAGAGAGGAAGCCAGTGTCCCAGCAGTGGGACCGTTATTGGCTGATTATGCTTATGCTCTCAAAGTAAGATATCTAACACCAAAACCAATGCTATAGGCTATTCGTACGACAAGCCTTCAAAGTCGTAACAGGGGAAGTAATCTTTATGACACTGTATGCGATCAGTTGGAAAACTGTTAGTACCAATTATTCTGCACTATTGCACCTTACAAAGTTACAATACCGTTAGTTCCTATACATAACACTTCAGATATTATTAATGCCTTGTAGACTGGGGGTAAACTTGTCCTTATATTGGGCACAATTCTATTTAAGTTCAAGTTAACGGTGATAGCACACCTCCGCCGCAAAACCATAGAAGCGAAACCGCAGTAGTTCAATTGTACTGGTTCGCGTCATGTTCCGCTACTCGAATCGGATGCGAGTAGCGGAACATGACGCAAACCAGTACCAGTACAATTGAACTACTGCGGTTTCACTGCTATGGTTCGCGGCGGAGGTCTGCTACCAGCGTAAATATAGCTAAGTTGGCCAAAGTCGCACGAGTATCAAAGGACCAAAATACGGATTTGTGACTGAGTTATTAAGTCAAAAGGATGAGCAGTAGCGTGTTCTTATCAAAACATTAACTGTCTATGTCTGAGTAATTGTAGGCCATTTTTAACCGACTTCCAAAAAGGAGGAGGTTCTCAATTCGGCTGTATGTTTAGTAAAGGGTATACTCCCGAGGTGGTCCCATTGCCACCAAATTAGAATCTGACGAGAGGATCCCATGAAAACCGAGGGAAACCTTCAAATTTTATAGGCAAACCTATAGCGATTTGATTATTTTTTATAGTAACTCGTGCATTTGCTCTAGAAAAGCACCATTTGGTGAAGTGGTACTGATGATGGAGACAGATGGCCACCTGAACAATATAATAATGAGTACCTATTTAACGGATTGCTATTAGACAATTTTTGCTCGTCACTATGCATATGGTGAGTGGCAGTTCTCCTGGTTCTTACCAGGAGAACTCCTCAACAATCAACGTCCCAGCATCGGGAAAAGCAATATTTTATAAAAGGTAATGAATAGTTAACATTAGGCTATTGTAACTTAGATAAATTCAAAACTGACATACTAAAAAGTGAAAAATAAAAAACTTTTTACAAAATAGTACATTTTGATACAGGTGGAGAATGTTTGTTATTGCATTCGAGGCGGAATTAACACCCGAGCCGTAGGCGAGGTTGTTTTTGAGCCGAGAATTGCAATAACAAATTTCCACGTGTATCAAACGACGTTTTTCAATACACTTTTGAAGAAATAAAATAAATTAACGAAAAATATTTTTGTTATGAATTATTAGGAAACTATGATTTAATTTTCTTTTTTTTTCCGCGCTTTGCTTTCGCCAGGTTGAAGGAGAAGCAAAAGTATAAGGCCAATAAACAGCCTAATATGAAAAATTTAAAAGTCAAATATTTTTGAGTTTAGAACACAAATAAATGTTAATTTGTTCATAAACGTTTTTTTTTATTGTAATAATCATGGTATTCTATTTATAAACATTATTTACAAAGAAAAAAGAAAGAAAATACGTTTATTTGCGGTAAGTAAATATAACGCAAAGAAAAAAAAAACACAAACACGAAAGAACAAGTTGAGGGAAAATATGCGTCCCATTCACGCAAAACGGCCATCACTCAGCATAATGCTGCGACCCTATGCGAGACAGAGCCCCAGTGCTGGTTTTCAGCGACAGCCGGATTTGACGTGATGACGTCAAACCAGAGCATTAAATATTCCATAAATATTAATGCCGTAAAGACGCACCTTTGCCAAGTTAAAAAAAAAAATCAGCTCTGAATAGAGAGGACTATCTCTGGCGCGAGTGAAACATAACTTTAACTTCGGAAGTCGGTGGCAAAAAACTCAAATACAGTTCCAAAGACACCGACTTCCGAAATTAAAGTTATGTTTCACTTTGTAGTGTTATTTTTGTAGTCGGTTATTATTTTTTCAATACACTTCCTCGAAAACTGATTCATATCGCACTACGATTAGGTTCACAGTGCAATGTATTTCACACGCGTGCGATTTTTATTTTCCAAGACGTGTGCGGGAATAAAAATTGCCACAGATAACTTATACCTATACTTAGTCCAAATTGGTTCAATGCCTCTACCTATTCACACCGTCTCGTGCGTTTTTCACTTTGTAGTGTTATTTTTGGTAGTCGGTTATTATTTTTTTGTCTCATGACAATTCCAAACGTACGTAAGAGATTCGTATTCAGCAGTTTACCTACTTATGTACTAGTAGGTCTAATACTTACTCATAATTAAATGAAGCATTATCAATCAATCAGCAATCAACTCAGCCTTATCGCAGCTCACTCCTGGACATCCCTACCTAGGCCTCTCCCAGGCTGCGCCACAACACCCTGTTCTCCGCCTTCCGCATCCAGTGTGTCCCAGTTACCTTTTTAAGGTCATCGGTCCATCTAGCTGGGGGGTGTCCCACATTATGCTTGCCAAATAACATTATTGAAACATTATAAACAATACTAAAGTAACTGTCGCCAGATGTATATCACTACATATTATAAAACAAAGTCCCGCGTCCGCGTCTGTCTGTTTGAACGAGATAAACTCAAAAACTACCGAACCGCTTTTAATACAGTTTTCACTAATAGACGGAGTGATTCACGAGGCAGGTTTCGGTGTATAATTCATTAAGATTTTGTGTAAATTGCCTGAAATATGATGATGATTGTTGAAGACCCGCCGCGTCTGTCTGTCTGAACGCGATAAACTCAAAAACTACCAAACCGATTTTGATACGGTTTTCACCAATAGACGAAGTGATTCACGAGGAAGTTTCGGTGTATAATTCATTAAGATTTTGCGTAAATTGTCTGAAATAATGATGATTATTTGTTGAAGATGTCGGAAAAAATCACAAAGGCCCCGCGTGTCGCGCGACTAGCGGTGCCTTTGTGTCGTGTCGCGAGTCGCGCCGGTCTGTAGAAGCCTTTACGGTAGTACGTTTCCGTGGCATAATTTCTGACCTCCACGGTTAAAAGCGTTAGTTAGTTAAAAACTAAGACAATGTTGATGTAACTAGGAAGACAAACAAGAACACATTTCCTTTACGTTCGATTACCTAATGAGTCCAAAATATCTGCTCAGCCGAATAGATGAACTAGATCCGCTGTTTTAAATTTAACTAGATGTTATATTATTATTTGACTCCATATTAATATTCTAATGTTTATTTTATACAGAAAATCTTTACATTTCTTTGTCGTGAATTAGTATCGATAAATAAAATGAATGAAGGCTTCTACATACCGGCGCCACTTGTCGCGCGACGCGACGCAGCACAAAGGCCTCGGTGTCGCGGGACGAGCGGTGCCTTTGTGTGGCGTCGCGTCGCGTGACAAGTCGCGCCGGTATGTAGAAGCCTTGATGAAGCGGTGCTCCGTATCATGGTACTTACTTAGATAGCAGAGTACAGATGTATTGACAAAGGGGTTGTAGTTTTGATCGATAATTACTTAGGTAATTCCTAGAAGGTCGAACTATGTTGCTTGTCATATTAAACCAAAAACTGGCTTCAAATAATCAAACTTTTGGCTCGTACTCGAACGATATCTGGACGCGACGCGGGTCGTGCTGTCTGTCACGCCCGCGATATCGCTCCAGTCTGTACGAGCCTTTAACGAGCAAAACCCATAGTCTAACATTCATCGAATAGAATAGAATACTATTTATTATGTACACCATAAAAAATACAGATATAAAAGCCTTATCATACTAGCGGTTTGCGACCGGCTGCGGGGCGGGGCGGGCGCGCAGCGAATGCGTCGCCAATACGCCGCGGGCGCGGCTGCACAGCGAGGACGTCGCGGATGTGAGGAAGAAGAGAAGTGAGGCGGGGCAGGCGGGCTGGCGTTTGTACGAGACAATACAAATTGCGTCCACGTTGCTATTCGCGGGGATCTTGTTGCGCGTCCGCAACGAATTCGCTGCGCATGCGCGGCGTGTTCGTTGCGCGCCCGTAATCTATTCGTTTCGCGCCCGCTCCGCTTTGAAGACGCTAGCAATCCGCTAGTACGATAAGGCCCTAAATGTTGAAATTTTACTAGGGTGACATTGGGCGGTCTGATCGCTAAAAGCGATCTTTTACAGACATCCTTTGTATAGATTCATCATCATCATCATCATCAGCTTACGGCAGTCCACTGCTGGACATAGGCTTCTCCAACTGCACGCCATTCAACTCAGTTCTCGGCAGCCACCCTGCGAAGATCGTCGCTCCACGTAGCCTGAGGGCGTCCTAACTTACGTTTGCCGATTCACGGTATCCACTCAAGAACACGTCTACCCTAACGGTCATCGGTTCTACGGCTAATATGGCCGGCCCATTGCCACTTCAGCTTGCTTATTCTGTGAGTTATGTCGTCAACTTATTTATTAACAAAACCTAACATTGACATGCCTAAATGTTGACTATTCAATTTTATAGGTACCCGTTTTATACAATAAGTATTTTTTTTTTATGCAAATATTATTCAGACTACGATTTTTGCTAATCAGTGCGGTTAGTGGAAGTGTTCCGGTGCGGTTCGGTCAAGTGCTGTTGAAATCAGTGCTCTGAGTGGAATACCTCAACTATTATTAGGTATGTCACGCTTACATAATATATTTTATTAACTTTGTATTCATTTATTGATTTTACATTTTTAAACATCCGAATGACGAACAAGAAATAAATTAGTTTTATTTTATGCGTTTTCGAAATCAGGAAAACTTCAAATGCAAAAAAGTGCAATCGGAATAAAATTAACATTCGATCAAATGCTTCACTACGTATCGTGCTACACAGTACCTACTCGAAGGACCAAAAATGTCCAGTCGAATCTCGAAGCACAGATGCTGCAGATGCAGAGCATGACTATCTTTACTGGGCAGACTCAGTGAAGATAATCATGTTCCCAATACGAAAACAAAGGGATATCAACGTTAATTTCAATGTGTTTTCCTAATTATTGATATTATAAATGCGAAAGAGAGTTAGTTCGTTTGTTACGCTTTCACGCTAAAACAGCTGAACGGATATTCCTACGGGATTGAGAGAGGTACTCCACTCAGAGCACTGATTTCAACAGCACTTGTCCGAACAGCACCTGAGCACTTCCACTAACCGCTTTGAAACAAATTTTTGATAAGTGTGGTTCGGTGGAACAGATACTTTTTATCCCAATATTCCTATGGAATCGAGACCTATGCTAAGAACCGCGGGGCGCAGCTAGTAATTACATAAATAGCATAAGTCCACTTACATAACGTTATCTTACTCATAAACGAAGATTAAATTTAAAAAAAACATTTTCACTTCTCTTCGAACACAATGTTATGTCAATATTGACTTAACAGCAAACGTGTTACATATATTATGATCATTTTTCGTCTCATTCTGAACTACGCTTTTAATTTAATAATATAAATATTGAGATTTGGATTCCATTTCCGGACGATAGAACGACATTAAAATTGTTGACTTGGTGAATGTGAGAACGTTGTAGGCCTTATGCACTAGATTTGTAGACCATTTTATTTTCTAGACTGTAGATTTGAAGACAATTTTCTATTTTGTTAAGTACCTGGTACTTGTTGACAAGCCTACACTGTCCGCCCATACCTCTTAAGGCGACGATAACCGACTTTTAATGATTTTATACTGAAGATCACGTCTAAACGATTAGTGTTAATGATTTGAAAAAAATATATGTTAAATTAGAGCATTTTCTCAATAACTTAATATGTGAATGTTTTAGATTATGTTTATATTACATAGTGAAATTAATTTGTAAAGTTATGTCTAACGCGGATAAAAAACTGAGAATGGCGCAAAATCTACCAAGCGTATTTTTCTGAAACCTTCACCAATTTAAAGATAATTTAATTATTGATATTTTAGTATACGCGTTTTATTAAAATACCTTTGGTTTGTGTATAATAAATTAATAATGCGTTAAATTGGGGACAGCGCTCCTTGATGGGCGAGTCCTATTACTGGCTGAACGTACGATGCGATGCGTGAGCTCAGTACAGAACACGCAAGCTAACCACTCAACGTCACTGGCATATATCTGCGTCTTAAAAGTCGGTTATCGTCGCCTTAACTTCGCTTGACGCATCAACACTCACGGATTATGCAAATGTCTTAATACAGATACATAATAAATTCATAAAGGGAAGCATGCTGTTGACAGATACAAACAAATCACATGGCTCGCTTCAATCGCGTGGGCACATAAAATGACGCCCGTGGCTCATTAATCATTTAGTTTATGATTATTGAAATTCACAGTCAAGCAGTGAATTATACGTATAATTATGCATGCATCTGTCGCGTTTTCCTTAATAAAGCGCATATCGTGTCGGATTAGTATTGATTAATGCACATTAAACAAACCAAAAAACACTTAGGAAACACTTTCATAAAATATTTTTGTGAAGACCATTGCTTGAACCGATGATTAGCAGGGTCCGTGATAGCACCAACACTGTTCTCGGAACGTTAGCGTGCAAAATTAATAGTCCGTTAAGGTACTATGTACTGGGCAAGTGTACCTGCACAGAAATAGGAAATAGACTTGTAATTATTGTGTCACTTGTTTTGTTTACTTACTAACAAATTACTAACACTTTTGTTTTTAATTTATTTAAAAGTTTATGTACATACGCCAGCAGGTCAAGCTACCCGAAACTGTCAAATTTTCCCAATCAACCTTGAACCTTATGCTGTAGGGATAAAGTTGAAAATCTATTAAAGAAATTTGACAGATTGTAGTAGCTTGATGTGCTGGCGTCTGTACATAAAAACAGACAAGGAACAGAAAAATACGTACAAAGGTGATGCTTATTTCTAAATAAATCTCTTCCAGCATACCTGTGACAGGAAAGTAGACGAAGAGATGTAGACAACGTGTGTAAGAGTAGAAGAGAAAACAAAATACATCAAATAAAACTATTCATTATTATTATTTATTTATTTTTGTGTGTCTTTGTACTAGTAACAACCCTTACTAACGCTATTTTTATGAACAAATTATACGTATTAGACGTATGTCTATTAATTAAGGTTATTAGTTTAAGGCATTACAATCTAAAATAAGAATTATAATTAAATTAAATTAAAATTAATACAAGACAGTATGGTGACAGATCGGAAAATTGCTTTACAGATAGGTATATCTGTTACCAACATAGAATCTAATCTAAACTAACCTGTCAATGTTATCGATGTTATTAATAACTATTGCTATAAATGTTATACGAGTAGGTACGTAATGACATCATAAAAAAAGATGTTAAGCTAAAAATAGCATCAGTGAATTCATATTTTGGTGACCTAACACTGTTATGAATAGTTATATGAATATTAATTAAATGATTGATGAATCTTAGTTGGCACCATACATTTAAGATTGAATGCAAAAGGAGGCCAATAGATATAAATAGAATTAGTCAAATTCATACGAATTCGGTGAACTTCATGTGGCGCAACTAGGAAGAGGACATGTCCCCGTGTCCAAGTGGACGTGTGTGGCGGGTGTGACTGCGATAGGCTGTGTTGATTGGTTAATACGCAATCTGTACGGCGGCCCGCGGGTCATTAATCTTACTGCTTAAATTCGTAAAAAAGTTTGGTTAGTCGGTGTCTACTTTGAAATAACATAATTTTACTGCATGTTTCAAATTTAAACAATTTCCGTTCGCCTCGCCCGATCAGTTTCCGTAACGCATTCACCAGCTTACTCCCCAAATCAAGCCTGCGTAAAGAAAATTTACTTCAAAAAACACATGTGCGGTCGGGGGACCCCCCCGGGCCGCGTCAGGAACGAAGTTCCTTCTCACGTATGATTTAAAACAAAAACTTTTGACACTTGGAACTTGAGACCTTTACCCCGAGTGTAAGTTTGCAAGTGAGTAAACGTAACTAGCGCGATTGCGATAAGATTTCTATTCTCACTCTTATACTCTTAGCGGTATGATCTATCGGTCAAACTTTAACGCAAACGAAATAGTTACGTTTACTCTCTTGCAATTTTACACTTGGGGTATGAAACTGGCATAACGCTTTTTCGTTACGTGACTATTTCTAGCAGTCATCTCCTACCGCAAGGCGCGTTAAATAACTGCGTTCCAATTTCGAAAAAAGAAGCGCCAAAATATTGACAAATGACCAACGCATGTAAAAATACATCGTATTAGCTACTGGATATTTAGATAATCTTCAACGGTGGTCATTTATCATAATACTAACAAGATATTTTTTTTTATGTGCGAATGATAAACGTCTTCTTTACACTGCGACAGCACTAGAGAATAGTATTGAACTAGTTTTTTTTATTATCGTTTATTTAATTAATTTTAAGCAATATGTAAACTTTCACTGTAAATATTTGCGTTCTTCGCTATTTTAGTTACTAGAACATCAGATACACTAATTAGATTAATTAGCGCTTTCCTGCACGAAGAAAAAACACAATATAGATGATTGTATGGAGTGTGGACATCACGTTAGTAAAGCAACTACCAGACAGCTGTTTTACACGCGTTAAATTAATTCATTTAAATCATTTAATAAGGCTAGCCAGCCTATCTAAATGAAAATGGAAAATTCTGAAGTATTAAAAAAAAATAGAAAATAAAGAATAGAAATAAAGTTAAAATAGGTCTAACTGATAAAAAAGTTTTTTCGTAGGTATTAAACATTTTGGAATATGTAAAAATAAGAATTCGGAAAAATATGAATATGAAGCAATAAGAAATTGGGCAATTTAGACTTCGGAAAGCATCGCCGACACCAAAAATACTTTTAATGAAATTCATACAATTTCCCGTGAAAAAGTTCACTGAACAGTAAATATGGGCTATAAAAATATGGTTTCATATTTAAAACCTTTAAATTATTTTTTTTTTTTTTTTTATATATTATATATATATTATAATATTAAAATTACTTACATTTAACCGTGAAAGTAGGTCCGCCATTGACTCCGTTAGCGATTTTGATGAGATGTCATAAAAACCCATAAACTTATGTGTAATCAGCGCGTGCCAGCATTATTCATAATTTAATTCCAACTAATTATCTACTTTCGACTTTATTACCCAAGAAAAGTGTTTAAAATGCCATGTGAAATTTGAGCTAATCGGTCGTCACTTTTGTCAATTTGTCAATAGAGTAGGACAGTTTTTGCTTACTAGTTAGTTATATATAGAAGTTATGTATTCGATATTTTTGGTTTCACTTCCGTGAGTTATCGAAAGATATTTGAGGCCGATAAATATAACGTAAGGGACTTGCGAATTTGATAATATGTAAATCCGTGAATTTATCGATTATAAATCACCTTTTAATTACGTGGGCCCTTGCGGAATAGCAGAATTAATTATATTAATTCTTAACTAACAAATTAAAGTAAATATCGTTATATGTCTGTGTTATCTTGTGGGCTTTTCTGAAGGCCATTCAAATTGTATAGAGCAGACATCGATCATATTAGTGATCAGTGAGAGCAGATTTCGTTTTGAGGTTTTAAAAGCAAAATTGTCCTTAAAGCCAGTAGAAAGACCCTGGCAGAAAACCAGGGTGTTATTCCCAATCTGTACAAGCCACAATCAATCAACTCAGACTATCACAGCCCACTGCAGGACATATATCTTCAAAGGAAAGTATATAAAAGTAAAACGGAAGTCGTAACTACACAAAGTACCTGAACACATCACAACGGTCCGTGTAAAACAGTATATCTGCACTTATCTCTTTATACCATCGATGTATAAATAATAAGAAATAACAATACAGGTAAGTTAGCCACGGAAAATAAAATAAATGTGAATGTCCGAAAGTGTTGAGTCATTAAGTAAAGGGGCCAGAGATGATGTTATTGGATAACACTCTCTCAGGGCTGCACGTGTACGTAGGTACCTTCGCGGCTAATTTCTTTGTTATGTACAAATTTTAATGGCGTAAACATGTGTGAAAACTCTGCATTTGCTTAACCAACATATAGTATAATTGTCTTAAAGAAACTTACAGAAAGCGGCACTTTAGTGTCTTTCTTCTTATTCGTGCTATCGGCCCATGTTACTTAGGGTCGGCCCAGCCTGACAGGGTTTCGAGTTTGACCGAAAGGAATATCGTGGCCCTGGCACACAGGCAACTGAAGGAACACGGGTGGGTTTTAGTCAGTAAAAATCAGACACGCCCTCCACCGCCCAGAGCGGGAGAAGTTATTTGATAATTCCAAACCAAAAAAAAAAAGTTTGGCGCAAAACGTTATTTTCTACCATTCCTTGTCAACAAACGTGTAATGCAAAACTTACTCTGCATTTGCTTTAACGAAAATGCACAAATGTACGTACTTTTTAACCGACTTCACAAAAAGGAGGAGGTTCTCAAGTCGTCCGTATTTTTTTTTTTTTTTTAATGTTTGTTACCTCAGAACTCCGTCGTTTATGAACCGATTTGGAAAATTATTTTTTTAATTGAAAGGATATACTTCCAGATTGGTCCCATTTTTTTCAAAATCCAGTTTTGATGTTGGGATCCATGAGTAATTGAGGGAACTCCTCAAATATTATAGGCATACCTATAGCAATTTTTATATTTTCATCAACAAGTCAATCATTTGCATTCAGAAAGTATAATTTGGTGAAGTGGAACAGATGAAGAAGGCCACAGATGGCCACCGGAACTTCTCAGTGATACGTAATTCACGGGTGGCGATGAGATATCTGGATTAAGATAGTTAAGCGAAGCAAATTTAAATAAATAGTTCTCATCAAAATGGTACCATCAAACTGATCTGATGATGAAGCCGGATGGTAGGCACTGGAACTCCTTTAAAAAACAATGTATCCTACCCGTGTTTGGTCTTATTGGAATTGTCATGAGATGCACTCTGGCTATAAATGATTTTTAACCGACTACAAAAAAGGAGGAGGTTCTCAATATAATTATATATATCTAGCCATATGTACATATAAAAGGAAACCGTGACTGATTGGTCTATCAACACAGCTCAAACCACTGAACAGATTGGCCTGAAATTTGACACGTAGACATCCGCTAAGAAGGGGTTTTTGGAAATTTGACCTTTAAGGGTGGAAAACGGGGGGTTTTGTTTGCATGAAAAATCTTATTCCTAGGGTTAATAAACTTGAAACTTGGACGAATACTTACGTAAGTAAATTATAAAATTCATATTTTTTTGTTAACTTAACTTCAACGGATGGGATGTCAAAGCTTGTACGAGTATAGAAGAATTTTAACGCGCGGTCCGATCAACTCGAAACTCAGTATTTATACTTAAGACCAAAAATGAAGAATAACTTGTATCAGGGTTTTTCGAAAATCTACCCATAACGGGGTGAAAAGGGGTAGTCAATTTTACAAGAGAGGATTTTACTACGTGGCTTGATTAACTCGAAAATTGGTATAACCTCTATGTCAAATAATGGAAAAGTCGCAAACCACTTTAAAAATTAACCTCTTTGGCGGTGTAAAGGGGGATGGATACAGTTTGTATGAAAAAAATCTTCTTTCGTTGATCTATTAACTTGAAACTTAGCCCGAATACTTCATCATCAGTCTCCTGCCCTAATCCCAATTAATTTGGGGTCGTCGTAACATGTCGCATTACACTATAGATTTAATACATACAAAAGGAAACAGTAACTGACTTACTGACTCATCTATCAACACAAAGCTCAAAACACTGAATTGATTGGGCTATTTGGCACACAGATAGTTATTATGACGTAGGTAACCGCTAAAAACAGATTTTTGAAGATTTAACCCCTTAAGGGGTGTAAAATAAAACTTTCTGTCTCTGTTGTTTTCATAGCAAGTAGTAGTATACGAATTGGTGTGGGGTAGGTACCACTAAAAAGTGAAAAATAAAAAACTTTTTTACAAAAAAAACAACCGACTGTCTTTGGTTTTGTATTTTCGTTTATGGCCACCGACTTCCGAAATTAAATTAAATATTATATTAAATCTGGGTGCACTACAGGTACACATCTGCCCTACCCTTCGAGGAAACAAGGCGTGATGTTATGTTATGTGCTTCCGAAATTAAAGTTATTTTTCACTTTTTAGTGTTTTTGTTGGAAGTCGGTTGTTTTTTTTGTAAAAAAGTTTTTTATCTACATATTGTGTTGTGGCTTTCTTGCTATCTTACTGAAACTGAATACTTACAGAAACAGCATTTTATTGCTTTTGCCTGCTATTGTCCCCATGTTAGGTACAACTTACTTGGTTGGTGCAAAACGGTTTTCTCTACCATTGTCCCTGGATAACTGTCACATTATCATTTCTTTCTCATTCTTAAAAAAAATATGTCAATAAAACATTTTATTATAAAGGCTGTCCGGTAAAGAATGGATAACCTTGAAATAACAAATAGTGTAGACTAATAAGGCCGTTCTAAAAAAAATACAAAAATAAATATATCGCAAGTAGTAGGTAAACCTAAGATTTTTTGACCTCAGCCTATAGCAGTCCACTGCTAGACACAGGCCTCTCCCAGGCTGCGCCACAACACCCTGTCCTTCGCCTTCCGCATCCAGTCTGTCCCAGCCATTTTTAAGGTCATTGGTCCATATAGCTGGTGGGCGGGGCGACCCAAACAACGCTTGCCGATACGCGGTCTCCCCTAAATATACCTTGTAATATTTATACGTATAGAGCGAACTTTTGATGTATTTGTGACAACCTAGTGACAACGCATATTTTCAAAGTGTGTGTAAATTATGTATTTTAAAATATGCATTCTTACTGACAAGTTGACAACATAATTATAAAACCTTTAAACTTAGATAGAAATCATGTCAAAATTAATATACATAATAATTATGTAGGTATATTTTACAACAACATTAACGAATGATATTATTTAAATTAATTTAAAGCCGTGACTTCCTACTGGATAAGTGAGAGAACTAAAATTTGCATATTTAAGTAGATATTTAAAACTCTGTAGTTTTGATAATATAACCAGCAGTTGTTGACACTGAACAATTCCTCCTTGTACGCTCTATCTGGTGCTGTTGAGGGCGCCTTGCGCATTTGCGCAGTTGGGTTTCGGGGAGACCCCTTTACAGTCTCCCCAGGGATGTGCCTTAAAAGGCTTTGCACAGAGGTGTCGAATCGGTCGTTTGAGAGGCAACGGTGCCCCTTTCCATGTGCAGATGGTGACCCAGCGATCACCATCTGCACATGGAAAGGGGCACCGTACCACCCCTGTACTCAGTGGTACCGGTGGTGGTTTTAGTGAGGTAAAAATCCCACACTCCCGGACTTATCCCCTTTTGAAAATTTACACCGAACACAAAAAAAAATGTGACTGAACAAGCGGGAATGCTTTCGCCGAAAAGTGGACGTATTGGCTAAAAATTGGCTCACAGGCTCATAATATTCCTTCATGACATACATCGCAGCTCTTATTATTATTACACTATACCACCTTTTTTAAATGAATTTGCCCGTTCTTGGCCTATATTTACTTGGTGGAAACCATGGATTGATGAGGTCTCATAATCTGTCCAGACGGTCAGTGTACACGGATTTTACAAGGAGCGACTGCCCATCTGACCTCCAAAACCCAGTTACTGGGTAAGACGATACCCCTTGGTAAGACTTGTCAGACTTTCGGGCTTCTGGCGACCCGTAACGACTGTCAAAGATCGACCAATTACAGCCGGGATCAACGGCTTAACTTGCTTTCTGAGGCTCATATAGAACGATTATACCTAGAAGAGCACCGAATTTAGAGAAGCCACGTCTGCTTACCGATTAGAGTTTACTAGCAGTTACCAAGTAAATATTGCGTGTAATGATAGTTATAGTGGCAGTTAACGACATAAAACATATCTCCAGACAGATAGTGGGTAACGAGATCCAATTACGAGCACGAAAGTTTCTAAAGATCCGACATTGTGCTCTTACTGTAGCACATTCTATAAACAATTCAGTTCTGGGACCCAGGATACGTATGTAGGGGTTGCTGGAAATAAGGAACAAAGATTTGGCAATCATAAGGACCATTTTGGGGGAGATGGGCGGACGATACCTTTGCGGGTAGAACCTGGATGAGGCTGGCGCAGGAGCGCGGGGATCTATAGGTGGCAAGATAAAGGACGAGGAGATGCTGCTGCTCAGCAGGGGGTGCAGTCGGGCTGTGGATGGTGATGATCATGAGGACCATTTTTTTAATGTGTCTGATCTTTGTGTGGTCTGTTGTGTGATTGATTACAGTGAAAGCTTAGCATTTTTCTGAATTAATGTTAATTTAGATACTCTAAGGTTTATTTATTTATTTTTTCAATTTTCGACTGTCTTTTTGATAAAAAAGATTATCTTATAATTTTTTTTGAGCATACCGAGCATACATTTTTATATTTTAGTACTAGAAAACAAAATTATACTTGTCAAAAAATAATAGCCCCGTTTTGACATTTAACTTGAATCGATTTATCGTGAGTATCGAGTACCGAGTCGTATGGTTACTTCACTAGTTACGTCGCGATGGTCAATCGCGATGGTAAATCGATTCAAGTTAAATGTCAAAACGGGTCTATTATTTTTTGACAACTTTAACGGGTCGGTGAATCATTGAAAAAAACATCAATAAATAAAGTATAAAACTTAAAAATAACATAGACAGAACTGAACAAATCGTACTTACTAAAACCAACAAGTTTATAAAATCTAAAACGAGTTGGCGTAAACACAGACATAATCGAATTCGAGAGCTAAAAATTAATCGCTTATTACAAAATCAGAACCGATACAAATTAAAATTTTGAGTCAGTATTTAAAATTCAGTTAACTCATTCTGGGTAACCTAGAATTTGAGTCGGTTGACATTATTTAGACAAATTAATGATTTTATTTATACTTTAACTCGGAAAGAGCAAGGCGTTATGTGTCAGTTTTTTTTCTTTTTTTTTTAGCCTGTTAGAGTGACGTATTGTACCACTGCAATAAAATCGGATCGAGGCTCCACCGCGGTGCCCGTTTGCGTAACACTAAATCGACTTGACTTTGGCGAGAGTATCGATCTTTCTCTTACCGATTTCTCGATTACGCACTTGTGTATTCGTTCGGTCATCTACTGCTATAGTGTTCACCCGTTACAATTCGTTCATTAATTGGACAGGTACTGAACGTTATTATGTTCAAACAAGTGATTATGTCTGCATCCAACATCATGCATGTTGGATGCAGACATAATCAGTTGTTTCAGAGTAGATAGCTTGAAGGTTTAAATGATAGCCAGTATTCCACTGCTTTACGACTAAGGGACTACCTACATTTATTCAGCTCCATTCGCGATTTTGGCCACACTTATACAGTTCTGCTTCTATCAGCCGCGTACAGCATCATAAGATTGTGAAAAGCCGTCATAGCGTTCAGCGCTGTTCCGCTACGTTAGGCGCTGAACGTGGACTGTTCCCGACTCCTTGTCGACAAGTTGCTACCGCGTACAGCGCTGAACGTGGCGGAACAGCGCTGAACTCTATCTATAGCATTCGCATGATAAAAACACATTTGTCCTCATTTTATACCTGTTTGCCGCGAAAACTGAATAGACGCGGAAAGCTGAACGGATGCGTACGCATCTCCATACAAAATCGTTGTTTTCTATGGACAAAAGCTGAATAAGAGTGTGGTTAGACCCTAAGTCGATGACAAGTCATGTAAAACGCGCGTCAAGGTAGCATGCAGGACTTTAGCGTTTTCAAGAATTTGTTCTGTTTTCTTTCATTTTGATTTGGTACGAATACGATAAACAACCATACACTACCAGCACATTGAATACGTTCATCACAAAAGTAATATTTAACATTTTAAGTTTATTAAAAATATTATATCTACAATTAATTTCTCGTCAAATGAGTAATAGTACATTACTCTGACACGCCCTCCCGCTCGAGAGCGGGAGAAGATATTTGATAATAACCCACCCAAAAAAAAAAGGTTGTTTATATCGATCGGTCCATATAAGTCATCATCCTCTGCCCAGCCTTTTACAAATCATGTTGGGGTCAGCTTCCAGTCTAACCGGATGCAGCTGAATACCAGTATTTTAAATGGAGCGACTGCCTATCTGACCTCCACAACCCAGTTACTGGGTAATACGATACCCTTTGGTAAGACTGGTTGTCAGACTTTCGGGCTTCTGTCTATCGTTCTAAATAAGTACCAAATTTTATACCTTTTACATTTCTGGATATAAAGATATTAGCAGACCATGAAACAAGACCTCAGTCAGGGCCATCACATTGATGAATTTGGATTCGAAGATTTTTTAATCTTATAATTCGGTAGGTATATTACTTAAATTCCGATTCGACCCCATTATTTACAAATTAATATGATTGAGTTTTCAGTCACTGAAGATTTCAAATTATAAATGACACTAGAACTAATTAATATACGGCTATGGCTTCCACGACAAATTATAGCAAGTTTCAAACACGAATTGATATAACCAGCCTTTAGCTAATTACGAACATATCTCATTGTCTCTTCAAATTGAAAGATATCAAATTATAAATGACACTAGGACTAATTAATGTACGGCTTTATGGGCTTTCACGACAAATTATAGCAAGTTTCAAACACGAATTGATATAACCAGCCTATAGCTAATTACGAACATAACTCGTTGTCTCTTCAAATTGAAAGATTTCAAATTATAAATGACACTAGGACTAATTAATGTACGGCTTTATGGGCTTTCACGACAAATTATAGCAAGTTTCAAACACGAATTGATATAACCAGCCTATAGCTAATTACGAACATAACTCGTTGTCTCTTCAAATTGACACTCCGTGCAAGATTTACATAGAGTAGTTCAAATAAATGCTAATATCACTCACCTTTCATACTTTATTTGCGTAAAACACACAATGTAGCTGATGCCATACATGCAACGCTCGTACAAACAAGGAAACGTAGAAATCGGTCAAGTATTGCATAAAAACACTCAAATGCCGCTCAGTCGTAAGCCTAGTTGATTATTATTTAAATTATTGACTCTAAAGAGTCACTGAGACTGAATATTATGTTGTTTGTAAAATTACTTGTTCAGTTAATACATTTGCATCAGTGTGAGAATCTGAAAAAGATTACTTACGTTATCTATTGCATACTTAAATAGTAAAGGCTTCTGCATACTAGCGCGACTTGTCGCGCGACGCGACACCGATAGAACAATTTTCTTTAATTTTTGTTCTACCGGTGTCGCGCCAGTATGTAGAAGCCTTAAAGAGTTGTAATATTAACTTATTTGTCGCCAAGCAGAGTCTGTAAGGGTCAGAAAAAACTGGTTCAAAGGTTCAACCTATGATGCACATGTAGGTTTATTTAATGCCATAACAATTGTTTTATCACAGCAGCTTATTTTTTTAACAATATCCCAAAAGATAATATGGGACGTCCTCTGAACGAAATATTTTAAATCAATATTACATAATTGGCTCTTAAGTTATACTTTATATGGTGTAAAATAATTCTGTGATAAATGTTGTTACCGATTTATTGATATTTAATTGGATATTGCAATTTAAAACAGTTTATAAAAAATATCATTTTGAAATAGTAGTTAAGTTTAATGACTTTTTAACTACACTGTTATTATAGATGCTAGGTTCATAATTAAAACGTCCCGCCATGGGCATGTAGATCATTATTACCATTTATGACCATTATTGTACAATGTTTTAATGCAAAATATATTCTATTCTATTCCATTAGAGCTCTCGATAGACAGTTCGTTCAAAGGCTGTCTAGACCCCTGTGAACCACAGGCAATTTGGAAAATCGGTTGCTTAATATTAAATCTATATCTCTATAAATATTAATCGGAATATTAGAGCAAATGTATTGCAAACAAAAAAATTAATAAATAATTGCATCAGTAGCATCAACCAAATTCATTATAATCAGCGCCATCTACACCACCTCTGAAGAACTTTTTAGAGCCATCTATCGGCGAGTAGCTTTACGAACCTAAACTTTTTAGTTCGGCTACTTACCAAGAGATGGCCATAGTAGTTCTGCACGCCGGACATTATTAACTAGTGGCTACTACAACGAAAACTGCTGAAAACAACATGCCAAACATTTTACAAACCTAAACTAGCAAAGAAGATGGTTGGGTCAGACTGGATGCGGAAGGCGGAGGACAGGGTGTTGTGGCGCAGCCTGGGAGAGGCCTATGTCCAGCAGTGGACTGCGATAGGCTGAGTTGATTGATTGAAACTTGCAAAGAAAATATGATTTGGAAAATAGTTTTTTTTTTCTTCATATTTTTGTGTCAACCACCAAACCATAACTATTTTAAAGGCCTAAACACACCTGTACAATTATTCAGGCATTGCTATTCTGTTTTGAGTGACGTTTAATCCCGAGCTGGCCGCGAACTTTCCGGTTCCGTGAGGCGTGGAAGAACGGCTCGTTGTATAACGGGACTGTAATAGTCAACTTAACGGTAGGCCGCAAGGATACTCTTGCTTTCCAATTATAAATCAGCCGTTATTTAATACACAGTAAAATACTTGAACTAGGTATTGCCGGAAATTGATGGCATTTCATTGTAGCAATTTCTTCTTGTGAATGTATAGTGATTAAGGGCGTAATACAGTAATTAGTAAGTAGAACACGTTTAAATATTACATTATGCTAAACACTTTTCTAATTGTTTTCAACGAATTAAGTAGGTACTTTAGTTACATTCTTTCCATGTTATTTTAGCCTTCACATTATTCATAATTAATTAATTAATTCTATGCAATTTTGAGTCATTAACCAAATCAACAAAATCGGAAGTTTTCGAAACGAAATAATCGAACACACAGGGGGCCTAAAATGGACGCTCTGGCAGATTCACATTATGATCTGCGTACAATACATACATCCCGCAATTAATTTGTTTGACAGCTGCTATTTGACATTCTAATGCCAAATAGCAGCTGCAAATTATGAATTGCTGTAATAAAGTCTACTTTATTACAGCAATTCATAATTTGTGGACCATTTTACGAAACTCCATACAAAACTGTCAAACAGATGAATTGCGGGATAGGAATTGTACGCAGATCATATTATGATTCTGCCAATTATGCCAAAGCGTCCATTTTAGGCCCCCAGAACAAAAAGCAACCCTTTCGCTTCCCCAAAAATACCAACACCAATAAAAACATTTTGACTTCCATCTCACATCTTCACATCTCAGAACAAGACCAAAATAACACGAAAAATTCCCACGTAAACTAGTCAAACCGAATCATTTCGCCAAAACGCACATTGTGGCAAAATTTCACTAACGACGCCTTTCTCCTGCGCACACCAACGTGCAGAGGGATCGAGACGGCCACTGACACGGAGGCTGACGAGAAAGGCTTTTACCTGATCGACCACTCACGCTTCATTGGTATTGTTGATCACTTATTAGGCACTGCGAACAATTTAGCTAATAAACATACTGAGAATGACACAGGAGCTGATGATGATATGCGCTGTGAATTGGGACTGGTCATCTCTTAGCTGTCATGGCTTATTTTAATTCTTTTTTGTTTGTTTCTATTGGCTGTAGTATGGACGTGTTTTTTTGTTATATCGTCCTCACATTTAGTAAGTTCAACACTTTACAATTTATTATATAGTATTTATTTATTATAATTTAAAAGAGTGTCGATGGAGTTTCTGGCCCGTTCTTCTCCATATGTACCTACTACGCTTTGGAATGGGCAACTAGCTTCATATTTCTAACTGACCTACTCATTGACAATTCAAAAGTGCCAGTAAATGGTTTAATTGAAATAAATTCTTTGAGTTTGAGTTTGATATAGCAGCGATAGTCTATGTCAAGGTTAATAAATTTGATTGTCATAAAGAACATTTCTCACGGACAGACAAAGTTTGAAACACATCTCGACTTAAAGTAATGTAAAACCGCAATGAGAACATGCAAGGATGCAAGAGCGAGCCTAGCGAGCGAGCAAAGACCCCACCATCCTCTTCGAAACTAACCTGGCTGAGTCGGGGTGCCCCAAGTCCCGACACATCTCGATTTAGTAAAAAGGTAATGAAAACTTAGGATGCAAGAGCGAGTGAACCGAGTTCGTGACTTGAGGCACAGACTCGGCTATCCTCTGAACATCACTATGAATATAGTATTACTAACTTTTGCCCGCGGCTTTGCTCGCGTTAATTTAAAATTTAACAATCAATTCGGGTTGTACACTGCTTGTTGTTTGGCGTTTGGCGGAAAAAAACTCATATCTCACTATTCAAGTTTCTATAATATTCAAACCTGATTTTTATTGATATATTGTTGTTTTCCGCGGGAACAGTTCTGTACTGTATGTCCGTGTCTGTACAGCTGACAATATATATATGCAAAATTTCAGGCTGATCGGTTCAGTGGTTTAGGCGTGAAAAGGTAACAAATAAACTTACTTTCGCATTTATAATATTAAGTTAGGATTACCATTAGTTTGATAAATCCGCAGCTGTAGCCCGCGAAATTCAAATTTTCGCTATTTGCAGGTCAGCACCCTTAATTGCGTAACACAGTTTGAATCGGAATCGGAATGATTTTGAAGTATATTGTTATTCCATTCCTTCATAAGTTAGAAAAATTTGTCTGCTCAACAACGATATTAACGCAATGTATGTTGTTGAACTGTCAAAATGAAACCGATTCCTACTGATAGTGTGTTACACAATTAGCCCACAGGTTGTATCTTGATCAAAATATGATTCGCGACTTTAACAGATGATTATGTAAGTACGAGTATTTACATAATTATAATCATTAGAACATTGTGGTATAATGTACTGTACGTAGTACATTATACCTCAACGCATTAGAATCATTTTGGTTCCCCAATGTCATGATTTCATATAAAGTCATTCAATGGAACAAATCTAATTTAGAGATGTATTATTGATTATAATTCTGTAAATACAAATCTGATAAAGTCGCGGTTTTGATCAAGATACAACCTGACACTGACCTGCAAATAACAAAAAACGTGAGAAAATTTGACTTTCACGGGCTACAGCTGCGGATCCACCTTAAGGGTGCACCCACGAGCGACTTTTTCAGCTATTGTCTCGGCGGTCTTTGTGTGTATTTCTTTCTGACAAAAATCGCCAAAAAAATCGCTTGTGGGTGGGCATGGGTATTTATTCGTTTGTTTACTCGCCGGAATGCATGACCAGAGGGCTAATTGCGTTATTTACGTTGTTGAGCAGACAACATTTTCTAACGTATGAAGCAATGGATTAGCAATATACTTCAAAATCATTCCGATTCCAATTCAAACTATGTTACGCAATTAGGGTGCTGGTATGATTTTATTGTTATGCTCTGATTTATTGAAATAGTAATTAATAACGTTGTAATAAACAGCTGTTAGGACCAGTATATCCAGTATGTAACCGTGGTCAATATGTTTTGCACTAAATATGAATGTCTATTAAATCATCGTTTACCTGTCAAGAATGCTATTTATGTCTTCCATTACATTCGAATGTTAGCATTAATCACATGCTTGTAACTTTATGATAGAACTAATTTGATTTCCTGGCTGGCTAATAATGGACTCGCTCTAAATGTTGATAAGACAAAGTATATCTCTTTCTACATAAGAAAACCCACTTGTTCACTCGATAATTTCAAAATTACTGCACATTCATCTTCTTGCATTTTGACGCATGGTGCTCATTGCTTATGTCCTCACCTTCATAAAACGGATTCAATAAAGTACTTGGGCGTCATGCTAGATAACACACTAAGTTTTCATTCGCACATAGATGCTCTTTCCACTAGAATCCGTAAACTAATATTTGTGTTTAAAAATCTTCGTCATATTGCGGACTCTGGCTTGTTGAGATCAGTCTATTTTGCGTTATGCCAATCCCTAATCTCGTACTGCATAACTATATGGGGTGGTGCGACAAAAACATCAATGCTCCGGATCGAACGTGCACAAAGGGCCGTTCTAAAGGTCAGTAATTTCCTGTCTTTCTTGTTTCCCACCAGAGAACTTTATGAGCGAACGGGAGTGTTAACTGTACGTCAACTTTTCATTTTAAATACTATCTTGCGCAAACACTCTCTTCTTGCCTATGATCCTACAATATTTGAAGGCAAACGACGTAAACACGCAGTTTGTCCCACCACTCGTTTCCATACTGCTTTCTCCCGTCGACATTTTGGTTTTCTTGGGAACTACTTGTATAATAAAATTAACGGGATTTTGTCAATTTATGCCCTACCCAAACAGCGTTGCAAAAAGACAATCTCAACCTGGTTACAAAAATTGGGCTATGATGACATGGAGCAGCTACTCATTGTTCCCTCGTAGTAATTATGTAATTTCAGGTTCATGACTGTAACAAACACCCCACTCACTCACACTCACTCCATCATTCTACCTCTCCTCACACTTCACCTGCACACTACACACACATTACGAGTACACTACACCTACTTGTTTTAATTATATAAAAAAAAAAAATTTTTTTTTGGTTAATTGTTTTAAACATTTCTGTTTGTTCTCTTCATTAATAAATAATTTGTCTAGAGTTTAAAATTGACCACTGTAATGTTAATTAGATTTAGTTCGGGGTGAGAGCCTGGTGATCCGTCACACAGGGTATCCTAGTATGGACGCCAGTCTCTCACAAAGGATCATATTTTATGCATTTTTGTCAAAACGTTATAATTCTTGTCTCTGTCTTTATTTATGTGAACCTTTGTGAAGAGAGAAATAAAATTATACTTATTATACTTATTATAATGATAATCTATCCTATCGGAGGAATTGCTAATGATCAGTGGGAATTCGGAAAATGAATCGCTTTCAGACAAATTGCTCACGGTAGCCTTTTTAGACCCTGTTCTGTTAAATGTCGTCATCTGTTCTTTATTTTCGTTCATTCCCCACGACACCACTGAAAACGCCACCACCGGTGGTATCGTGGGGAATAACAGAAATCACTATTCCCCGCGACACCACCGACTTGGATGGAAATTGTGATCACCTTGGGTAAGTAATAAATTAATATCTATACGACATTATAGGGCGTAAACTTCTGAAAAAACTATCCGAACGAATGATACGATGGCCAGTTTCGACCGAAAGATGTTATTTTTTCACAATGTTGGAAGATTTTAAATGCATATCTTATAATCTCTCTAAATCTCAGGCAAGTCAGTCAAATCTTTTTTTTTATTTGTTTATTTAACCATAATGATACACAGTTATGTCACAGGAGCCGAAACGTGGACACTCACGGTACGGCTGGTCCATAAATTTAAGGTCGCTCAGCGAGCTATGGAACGGGCTATGCTTGGAGTCTCGCTGAGGGATCGAATCCGGAACGAGGTGATCCGGCAGAGAACCAAAGTTGTCGACATAGCCCACAGAATAAGTAAGCTGAAGTGGCAATGGGCCGGCCATATTAGCCGCAGAACCGATGACCGTTGGGGTAGACGTGTTCTTGAGTGGAGACCGCGAATCGGCAAACGTAAGGTAGGTCGCCCTCAGGCTTGGTGGAGCGCGACGATCTTCGCAGGGTGGCTGGTGGCAGCTGGATGAGAGTTGCCGAGAATTGAGCTGAATGGCGTGCAATTGGAGAGGCCTATGTCCAGCAGTGGACTGCTATGGGGTGATGATGATGATACACAGTTTTATTTTCACATAAAACCAGCCAAACTGCAAATTTATTTGTCGGCAGTAGGATCTCGTAGATTTTGCACGAATGTTTGCTTGACTAGGCATTAAAATAAAATCAAAGTTAAAACTAAGACTAAGACAATGGCTCTGTAGGCAAAGACTCCGTATGTGAATACAGAGCAGTTACCCATACAACCATAGATTCTACAACCACAGCTAGCTACCTACTCAGTGTATGGTAAGCAAACTTAGGATTAGGACCCACGACATCAGCTGACCGAGGCCGCCGATTGACCACAGCAACTATAGACACATCGACAGATAATGTTTCCTATTTAGGAGGTTTTTACTTTTGACACGATCAATTATTCCCTCATGATAGTTATGCGGATATTGCGGAGGGCGAAGCCCTTGGACTTAAGGCGACGATAACTGACTTTTAATGATTTTATACTGAAGATCACGTCTAAAAGAGTAGTGTTAATGATTTGAAAAAAATATATGTTAAAATAAAGCATTTTCTCAATAATTTAATATGTGAATATTTTAGATTATGTTTATATTACATATTGAAATTAATTTGTAAAGTTATGTCTAACGCGGCGCAAAATCTACCTACTGTATTTTTCTGAAACCTTCACCAATTTAAAGCTAATTTAATTATTGATCTCTTAGTATACGCGTTTTGTTAAAATACCTTTTGTTTTATGTATAATATATTAATAATGCGTCAAATTGGGGACAGCGCTCCTTGATGGGCGATTCCTATTACTGGCTGAACGTACGACGCGTTGTGTGAGCTCAGTACAGAACACGCAAGCTAACCACTCAAGGTCGCTGGCATATATCTGGGTCTTAAGAAGGAGCAAATAAGAGACGGATAGCTGGTAGCACACTGACGTTTATTTTACAAGTGAAAATGACAGATTAACAATACCATAGATTATACCAACTATTTATCACCTGACGTAATTCATTATTTAATGTTGGCGTAGTCCATCGTCTCGTACGCTTACCACAATAATTATTTACATTTGGCACCTGTAGTTTATTTTTCTATGCAAGTTGAGTTGACTAGTTATGTACTTTTTAGGGTTTTGCAGTCAACAAGGAACCCTTATAGTTTCGCCATGTCCGTCTGTCTGTGTTTCTGTCTGTCTGTTCTCGGCTTAGGTCAGAGACTCTTAGTACTAGAAAGCTGAAATTTGGCATGGGTATACATATTATACACGCCGACAAAGTGGTAAATAAAATCGTATACTGTTTTTTTTAAATTAGCGTACATGCAATACATACAATGCTCTAAAAAGAATAAAATAAACTTTAAATTAAATCAAACCTATAAATTTTTTACATTCCACAATTTATCACACTAATATTATAAAGGCGAAGGTTTGTTAGTGTGTTTGTTACTTCTTCACGCTCAAACGGCCGCGAGTGGGCTGAAAATCGGCTTTCATAGACATTCGATTTTTTTTTCGAATTGGTCAAATTTTTTGATTGGAATTGTTTAAAACAATTATGACCTTGAGGTATAATTGGTATGACGTCATAGAACATAGTGGAAGATAGACTTTTGATTTTTTTTCAAAATACTTGTATGGGAATTATCATAAAATCTTCAATATCTCAGCTATCGCATATTTGCGCAAAAGAATTCTTTCACACAAAAAATCTCCTATTTTTTTGCTAATTTTTGATATATTTCACTTTTATGGCAGAGGTGCGATGAAAAAGAAAAAAATTAAAAATAATTTTATTATTTTTATTTCTTCATTTATAACGATTATAAATGAATTGTATTACGCATTAGAATAATATAACAAAGAATATATAGCAAAATAGTCTAGGCCATCGTGAGCCGCTTTTTTAATAATTGATTTTTAAACTACCTAGCAGAAAAACAGCATCTTATACGTAAAAAAACTATTCTTAAATTGTTGACAACAAATACTCGACTTTATCGGAAGCCTGACCCTTTTAGCCTATAACAATTACCGAGAATTATTGCTAATAGGTACCTACCTATTAACTAATAGGTAGGTGATCACTGATCACCTAATTTAAGTTTTATTATGACAATGAAGGGTTTTTAGGCTGATTACTAATCGTTCTCCAGAGGTAGAACTTACAGAATCACTGTGCCTAATGGGTTATTATCATTAGGGTATAATAACAGTTAAACATATAATATACAACTACAAATATGACTTACATTTAAATTTTAAATAGTTTTATATAAAAAAAAATAGAACAAAAATAGTACCTAAATCTAAATACATTCTAAAAATAAAATTTAATTGATTATTTACAGACATGCTCTAAATTAATACTAACAAAAGTAAAACTAATAAAAAGTTAGTAAATAAACAAAAACATCTTAACCTACTGTTAGTCACAATCACTACATTCTGATTCTGATTCAGATTCGGAATCTAATTGATTTATATCGCAAAATTCGACATCGGGTTCTTGCAGGTTATCCAAAAGATCCCGAGTTTCAGCGAAGAGAGCTTTCCTGTTCTTTACATCCATAATTGGTCTAACTGAAGAAATGAGAGGGTCTGAAGTGAGAAGAAGCATGTTTAGAATGTCTTCATTAGAACATTGTCTGCTCTTTTTTCTTGAATGATGACATCTAAATCTTCGAAAGTCCTTATTACGAGCCTCTGATGCTTCTTCTGAAAGACACCCAATTGGTACTACTGCATTACAAGCTATAATATCTGCCCCATGTACAAGTAACTTGTGCACAGTTGACGACATGTAATACCAGTTATAAAGTGCCAAATACCTCTCTGCTGTCTTTAGGCAGTACTCTTTAAATTTTTCAATATATATATTTTCTTCTGATGTAATAGCCTGTAAAATAACAGCAAATCTCCGAATCAAATTCTCATCCAGACCCGTAATGGCTGCGGTTTTTTCCGGAAATTCAAAAAATCTCCGTGCTGTATTTCCATCGTTGGTTGTTCCTGAGCCTTGTTTAACCACACCTATGATCAGGTTCAGTTCCCGCTTGAAACCGTCTTGGATTGTTTTTTTCCTTGCCTGCAGAATAGCTTTATCTTCTTCCCCTTTTGCCATCCATTTTTTAAGATCTTGTCTGTAAGAAATATTTAAAAGGCATTCCATGCAATTGATGCGTGCATGTAACGAAGACAGCCCAAATTCGTATAAATTCTCAGAAACAGGCCTTTTTAACACTTCCGTTAAATTGTTCATCTCTGAAGGTTTTGCCAAACATAAATAGCAAACTGAGCTGGCTTTGGCTTCAGAGATGTAAGTGCAGACCTTGCCATCGATCATGGTCATCTTAAGGTCATGGGTGACCTTGTTGCTGCCACTATCTGTCGGTCTCAACGCTTTTATTTCTTCTTTCATACTGTCTAAATGCTCATTGACAACCAGTTTGCTTTCTTTCATGAAGCTAAATCGCACGGGACGACAAAATGATGAAGAACAGGGTTTCGGGTTTTTCCATATGGTGTCACTGCCATTGATTAGTTTCAATGGAACTAATGATGTCATGAAGACACTAGAATCATCATTTTCACTGTCCATTGTCTGTTTATATCTGCTCTGGCTAGACGCACCGTCAAATCCCCATTTCGATATTAATATTAACTGTTTCTGTTCTACGCACTCAGGTAAACTGTCGAAGATTCTTTTGACTGTTAAATCTAATAATCCTTGAAGAGAAATTTTTGCTGATGAATCCGTCACTGTTATTGTTTGTTTGGAAGGATAACATTGTAATTTCGCCTGTTGAACTTTGTAATAAGATGGATACAAATCTTTTACGCCTTCACGTATGGCTGTTTCTCTCAATGTTATATATTGCCACTTAGATAATTTTAAAGAGAGAAATATGCCAAGTGCCTTCTCGGGTGTGAAAACTTGCTTGGCCGACGATTGATGAATTAAATTATTGAACTTATCAGCAGCTCCTGGATTTGTCAACATGAATTCTAGTGCTGAAGCAATATTCTCCTTTCCTTCTTGTCTCATCTTTATGATAGCAGCATATGCTATCTCACTGGACTCACAATTTTCTTGATCTGTAATTCTCCTTCTTTTTTGTTTCTTTCCTAGATCTTGAAATGGTTTACGAGTTGGTGCCTTTCTTTTTGTCATTGTTCCAACTGATATTGCTGCTGATGTAGATGTGGAAGGTTGAGGAGATATGGCATTTACTTCAGAATCCACAATGCCTGAAGCAGCAGGTACTTTTATGCAACTAGGCCAATCAATATCAGTCTCAAGCCAGTTTTTGTGTTCCTTTAAGAAACACTCCAGTTTTCTGTTGGCTTGCTTCCATTTCCTTGTAATAGCTAGTGTAATCCTTCTGCAATATTCTTTTAATGTTAAATTATCTTCATCGGAGAGATTTAAGTTCAAACGAGAAACTACAGCATTATATAGTGCAAGGCTGTCACTGTACTTCCCCGAATTCTTCAAAATCATGAAGAAATCTAGGTAAGTAGATAAACTCTCCATTTTTTGCAAGCACAATTTCACTGTTAACACAAGGGGAAATCAATGTGAACTGAATAATTGTTCCCAATACTGCACTTTAAATACCTGTGAGATATCTGTACAGAACTAAATTAACCCTAATGATTATAACTCATTAGGCACCTGCACAGTGATTCTGTAAGTTCCTCTGGAGAACGATTAGTAATTAGCCTAAAAACCCTTCATTGTCATAATAAAACTTAAATTAGGTGATCAGTGATCACCTACCTATTAGTTAATAGGTAGGTACCTATTAGCAATAATTCTCGGTAATTGTTATAGGCTAAAAGGGTCAGGCTTCCGATAAAGTCGAGTATTTGTTGTCAACAATTTAAGAATTGTTTTTTTACGTATAAGATGCTGTTTTTCTGCTAGGTAGTATAAAAATCAATGACTAAAAAAGCGGCTCACGATGGCCTAGACTATTGTGCTATATATTCTTTGTTATATTATTCTAATGCGTAATTAAATTCATTTATAATCGTTATAAATGAAGAAATAAAAATAATAAAATTATTTTTATTTTTTTTCTTTTTCATCGCACCTCTGCCATAAAAGTGAAATATATCAAAAATTGGCAAAAAAATAGGAGATTTTTTGTGTGAAAGAATTCTTTTGCGCAAATATGCGATAGCTGAGATATTGAAGATTTTATGATAATTCCCATACAAGTATTTTGAAAAAAAATCAAAAGTCTATCTTCCACTATGTTCTATGACGTCATACCAATTATACCTCAAGGTCATGATTGTTTTAAACAATTCCAATCAAAAAATTTGACCAATTCGAAAAAAAAATCGAATGTCTATGAAAGCCGATTTTCAGCCCACTGTGGGCCGGACCAATTTTGATAAAACTTTGTATGGAGGTCGCTGACACCCTGGATTAACATATAGGCACCATAACGTATACTTTTTATCCCGATGTTCCCACGGGATCGAAACTTACGCGGGTGAAACCGCGGGGCGCAACTAGTATGATATAACCCGAGACCCCCGATTTCCGAGATTTAGTTGATTTAACTTGATCTTGACTTAAGTAAATTTATGAAAAAAAAAAGTATGTATTTTATAAAATAGGTACTTAAGTACTTAAAAGAAATAATATCTACACAAGTAAAATCTCGCGACAAGCTTTTATATCATATAAATTGTGTAATGTAATAAATTGATGGGTTTGATTTAATTTAAAGTTATTTTCTTCTTTTTAGAGCATTTAAATTTTAAATAAAAGCATGTTTTAAAAAAATAATACTTTTATGTCATCTGGTAATATACATATTTGCACTTCTTAAATATTTTTTCATATTCCTTGTTCAACATACAATGATACATACTCTTTTGAAAATTATTCTCTATACTGACATCTATTTCAAGTCGAAACACGCAGTCCTACCAACTTATCTGGTACCCCAAGTGTAAGTTTGCAAGAGAGTAAACGTAACTAAGTATTTCGTTTGCGTCAAAATTTTACCGATGGATCATAATGCTAAGAGTATAAGAGTGAGAATAAAAATCTTAACGCAAACGCGCTAGTTACGTTTACTCGCTTGCAAACTTACACTTGGGGTACTGAAAGAGGACGGCACCGTCGATTCAGTGTTGCTAATTTCAACGACATTTCAACATGACGGCCGTAGTTCCAATTTTCGCCATTTCACAGATAAGTTGGTAGGAGTGTACACCTATTTCATTAACTGACAAAACCTGCTTTGAAGGGTTGCGCAGGTCAGATAGCAATCGTGTTGCTAACGAGCCGACAGCCTGTCTAATGGGACTACATGGGGAAAAGACGTAAGAGCTTTAAGAAATTAAATCTTGTTAATTTCATGTGATTAATGTTTGCTGTCCGATTTATCCACATTAAGCCTAAAAGGTCAGTTAAATTATATTGAGCATATCTTTCAAAGGTTTCCTTACGTCCACGCAATTCATTTGAAGCATCCTTTATAATATCCTACCAACCATTTTCATTATTTATTGTTACACTCAAAGTTTTAAGATAAATCTTTCAGTTCATAACTAGGTAATATACAAGCAGTACTGACTTCAAAGCTATGTCCTTTTTACGGGCCATGGAGACATAATCACCTGCCACGAAGGTCAACAAATTAAGCCTCTCTGGATAAACATTTCCAAACATGATTCGGATCACTCAATACATATATTGAGCAACGTCCAATCGGTATCAGCACTAGTGGCGGCGACTGCGCTTCACTCGCCGTGAGCCGCGGCACGTCAGCGCACGCGCGAAGAAAGTCCACACTGGAACACTCATGGCTTTCTATCAACCGAGACATTTCGAATGGAATTTATAAAGTTCATTTGAATTCAAGAAACAAAACCATATCAGTGTTCTTTTTGATAGAATTCTTTTTTTAAAAAGATAACGTTTTAAATTGTCAAAAATTTGTATTGAAGTGACAACTACTGTGACGAAAGTGAATTTTTAGTGAGGAATGCAAAATAGTTGAGTTAAATAGTGACACCGTTTTACGTCACAGTTGTTGGATTGTTTGTTTTTACTATTTTGGATGCTGCACTTTTGAACATCATAATGGATCCAAGGTAATATTAAAATATATCATTCATAACAATCTTTTCAATTTCGCGTATGTCTGTAACTATACGAATGTTTAGTAGGTTTCTAGAGAGGACGAACATACCGGTTTTAATTTCTCCAAACTCTAGCGTCATAAATTGGACTTATTGAGTGATAAAGAATATATTTAAGAGCTGAAAATTTAAATTAATTGTAGGAAAGAAATTGCTAAGATCATAATTGAATTAACATCTGTGCAATTTCGACTTATTCTAAAATGTTTAAAGATAGTGCAAATTTATTCTTAGATGATGTGGACATCTGTATAGGTACTTTTATTTAGTAAGAAAATGTAACAAATATGCAATAAAAGACAGTTTGCCCTCGTACCAAAACGTCGATTAAACCACCTTAGCAACGAGCTTTTCAAAGCACTCCTGTGTTTCATTGTCTGTTGAAGCAATCAGGAAGAATAACCATGTTTAAAAGTACTCATAGATGATGACTCAATGGAACGTGCTTCTGCAATTAACACTCATCTTTGACAGCCATTGGGTAACGTCAATAAATTCGTTGGCTACACCACGCAGTGATTTATTCTGCCGAGCAGGTGCGGGCCGTGTCTAGCATTAATTCGTGCTTGGAAAGCTGCAACTTTGTGTTGAATGACCCACTATCTGATTCTTGTAGATAATCTTGATGGTTCCTTATATCACACTGACTTTTCCACTGCTAAATAAGGACCTGTTTATAAACTCTTAAGGGACCAGACACGATAATTTGCTATAATCGGTAAACACAGTAGGCACTAACTATACGATGGTATTAGCATCTCAAAGAATTTTGCTTCCAGTTTACCACTGCTACTATTGTAGTTTTTATGGTGTACATAATAAAGAGTATTTTTATAATATTCTATTCTACCTGACTAAATCCCAAGCATAAAGCCTAATCCAACGCAAGCTAATCCTGCGGGGTAATCGCGGAACACACAATAAGTATCAATGGGTTTCAGTTTGACAGATCAATTTTTCGAACTTATGAAGCAATGGATAGATAGCAATATATTTCAAAATCATTCAGATTGTGAATGATAGTGTGTTACTCAATTAGAGTGCTGTCATAAACAAGTCTTATCTTAACATATCCAATCCTAGTTCTCTGTCATGGGACTCATGGTGAAATAAAAGATGCTCTATTTTACCGGCCACCATAGATATGTATGTCGTGCGTAACATACCAAACTTAAGTGTTCACCACGAAATATCTAAAACCACTTGACATTATGATGTACAATGCAACCACATAATAGCAGTGTTGCCAACAGTTAGGATTGCAGGCAAAGCTGGTACGACTACATAATTGAATGTCTTGTTGCTTCTTCTTCCTTATTTTGGTTAGCAGCTGGCGTAATAGTCATAACTGTAATTATTTCTCAACGAATCTCAAAACGGTTACCTTAGTTCAAATAAGACCGATATAGTTTTGTCTGATTTTAATAAAGATATGTCTGAAAATACTCTCAATGGCTGAATTAATTTTGCAAGTTTATGTCGCTCCTCGCTGATCTTTCACTTAGCCCTGACCTTTTGCCATATAATGTCAGATAATCTTGCATGTACTACAATTTACAAATAAGGTGTGCAATCTCAAGTAAGGTTGGTTTCGCCTCCCCCTTCTCTTGGTCACCGGTCGACTGGTCACGTAGCTTCCTGATCCACTTGTCAAACTAGATTCCGCCTGTTTTCGTCCTATTTCAATATAGATAGACCCATAGAATTTACTAGTAGTGTTGTTTTTGTTATCAATTTCTATCCTTTTCTTACTTGCAGCTTCTGAAGAGTTAGAAGCTATGATGAGTTGCTTTACGAGTTGGATTATGATGGATTTTTTTGATAGCTAAATGGAAGAAACGAGTCGGTTTGACTTTTAAATGGTCAATCATATTTGTCTGTTGTCCCCACTTAAGCAGTATAGTCACACACAATATACCTACTTAAAACTATTTAAGTGACAAAAATTATCTATATAATTTTTGTCAAGTCTTATGAAGATATGTCACAAAACTTACATTCAATAGCTAAAGAATACTTAAGATTGAATATTATGGTATAAGATGATCAATAACATCAAACCATTTTGAAACAATTTGCAGATATGTAAAAAAGAACTAACTAATACAAATCAATGGAACGACGATTACATAAATAATCTTCAATATGTAATATTTGATGAAGTAAAGAAGAATGATAATGTTGTTAAGCACGTATAATAGTTAAAGTTTACAACAATTAAACTTAAATTAAAACTTCTTCCAATGACCACAAATATAGACATAGAACATAGATGTACGCGCGATTTGGCCGGTACCACTGTACTTAAAGAATTCTAATTAACAAACAACTGAACGCTACACGAAGATAAATATTGACGTGAGTTCGCGAGGTAGTGGGCGGTGGTAGATGGTATGCTCGGACACGCACCCAGTGACACAGATGGTATGTTGACCCACCGAGATAATGGCATCCATTGCAAAAAAAAACTACGAGTTTTGTAATTATAATGATGATGGCATGACTCCTTCTACCTTCTGTCTTTCGTGCCTTTAAACAGATAATTATGAATAATGAGTTAATGATGTGTTACTGGTTTAAGAAAAAAGTGATTTATGTAATGGGCACTAAGGTCAACATCACCTGTATTGTAAATAATTTCAGAAAAATTACTTGTTTGGCGTGCAAATAAACGGATAGGCTCCATCGAGTTATAAGTGAACGTGTTACGGTACAATAGATAATCAAGCATTTTAGGAACACTATAATAAAGATACGAGTCGTAGCATTAATAGAAGGTAGGCCTACAGGAAATGTAAACCATGCCATTGATCTTGATCTTTAAATGAATATAGTATGAGTAAGGAAAATGACAGGACGATGAACTCGATACGATTACAAAGGCCAAGTGCTTTCTCGAACCAGTTGGTATACGTGAGTAACTTAATTTTTAGAAAAGACAAACTCACGGAGAAATTGAGATTGCAAGCCCAAACCGTCATCATTAACAAGTATGTAGAGATGAAACTGGTTGAGATAGCAAATTATTGCTGCACGGTTATAAATGCTAACACAGACGTATTAGTAAAATATAATGTTGCTGTTAAATCTAAGCTTTACGTTCGTTTAAGCTTACGTACGTACGTACGTTTTAACTTTATCGAAGTTGTAAACAGTAAAAACAACGCGTTTGACAAACGGAGATTATTATTAAAAAAGGAGCAGTTTGTAAGTAAGAGAAGTCCATATTTCAAAAAAAATATGAAACACCTCTTTTACAGGTATTTATTTGAGGGCACTGAGTTACTCAACATGGTACATTTATTTATCGCATTTAGCTACGTATAGTGTTTTCCGTGTGTGATCTTCTATTGTTCTAAGCTTTATTACTTCTTCAAATAAACGAGTGAGTATGTACGTAATATCTATACTTTTCATCATAATAAATTTTGTGTGGGTCAAAGTTCAACTAAATAGCGAAATGTCAACATTTTATAGAAACATTACATAAAACTTTATAGTCACAATTGTTTCTTTCGTGTCTCTTAAAATAACTTCTAGTTATTGCAATTTTTTTTATTGATTCTTAACATATTACCATTTATTTTAATTGTGGGAATCTTATTAACATCGGCAAAACAGTAAGAAGTTCTAGATTTACATACACACATATGATATTTGTGAAAACCAAGTTATTTATATTAATTTTATTGCAGCGATTGCGTTAATTTACTATTGTTGTAAGGGGACATTTTCTCCTCCCAGCACATTAGTGATATACATCTCACCGTCATACATTACCTAGAAAGCAGGTCCCACCTTATCTATCAGACTACATCTACAACATGTCCCGGAATTAACGCACAACCTCTTAAGGGGTCATTGTACTCAAAATTATAAACAACTTTTAGTATCACAAACCTGAAATCGCGAAAAAAAAATCTGCTGTTCCCTACATTTATTTATTTATTAACTATGGAAGACTTACAGCTAAAAACAAACACAATAAAAAAAAGTATGTGAGACTGACAGCCAATAATAAATAATAAATAAATAAATAATTTATGTTCTCATAAATTGTCAAAATGTACTTACTAAAAGCAGATTTTTTTTTGCGATTTCAGGTTTTGATTCTGGGACATGATGTATATCCTGAACCGGCACTGCACTACTATTGCGGCACTGCTATTTTTACCATGATCTTACAACTTGCCTTCCTGTACTTTTATAATCTATGGATGCGTAGCTCGTGTAAATAACAATTTGCATGACACCACGTAAAGGAATATTTCCGTTGAAGCTCATTACGAAATAAGCCATTCTCTACTTACTTAAGTATTCATTCAAACTCAATGAGTATACTGATCTACTGCCACTGGCGTAATTTATGAGCCCGATATTTCAACATTTGGTCACTATTTCACTAAAGATGTGAAAGAGTTTTCCAATATTGAGTAATTTGAACATGAACTTTGAAATAATGTTTTAGCTAATCTGAATAATATTACAATTTAAGATCGGTTTGACCTTCAAGAGTTAAATATGAATCAGTGCTAAATAACACAATTGTATAGCTTTACATTAATAACTGACCATACCACCAGATTCTTGTCAAACTCAAACTCAACTCAAACTCAAAACATTTATTTCAATTAAACCTATTACAGGCACTTTTGAATTGTCAAAGAGTCGTTAGTCAGAAAGTTGAAGCTATTTGCCCATTCCAAAACGTAGATGCAATTGTGTCTACGACACGTCTCACACAGATCCCAATTTGCACGTGTCAATAGAAATTGAGAGTGTCGTCCATCAGTCTGAGTTACGCCACTATACGCACGCGGTGGTCAGCTAACTATTGAACCAACAAAACGCACCAAACAATCTTGTAGCTTTCTCTAGCTTGGATGGACACATACATATCAATCTCTTACGTCAAGGAATGCCTTCAGAATAGAATCAGAAGGGGGTGGATCTACTTGATATCAACCTCACACCATTATGAACTAAACGTGATTGTAATAAAGATTATTTTTGTGGTAGTCATGAAACACATAATGGAGACGAACCAATCTGCACGTAGGCTGTTGGAAATGAAGCCAGTGTCCCACTTGGTGGAATGGACATTCCAAATAAAGTTCGCAATGAAACCACCGGTGAATTAATGAACGCGTTTATTAATCTGAATACGGTTGACGTGGCATACGTTTACTGAACCAAATAATATAATGGGACTGTTGCGTGTCAAGTACAAGCAGCGGGTTACGTATCAAATTATTGTAATCCATATATGAAAGAAAGTTATACAATAACTGTAATGAAAGCACAACAACGATGCGAAGACAGAACAAGACGATCCTAGGATGTCATTCTAATACTAAACAAAATATTACTTTACGAGCAAGCTTAAAAAACGGTGAACGCCTTTTAATGCTTTTAAAGCTTTCATCTTGAATGGCACTTGGAGGTACTTCAGACAAAACCTAGCCCATTGTCCTACTTTAAAGCCGCACTATTAATCTTATATAAGAGCTAAAAGGCGACTCGCGTCCAAAACCGTTAAAAATCTGCATAATTCGAGGCCGCCAATGCCATGAATAAAGAAATATAATTCATTATTCAGGATGAGCCATGGAAACGAAGAATAAATACAAAATACGGTATATCGACATAGTTACCCGCTATCTTGTTTAGTTTCAAAATTAAATAAAAATCAGTACAGAAGTTGACCAGTTTTGTTATTCGAAAAAAATCGATAGTCCGAATGGAGATAGATAACAAACACTCGAAAAAATTAAACCAGGGCAAAAATAACAAAGATGTCAGAGAACACTAGTCAACGAACCTACATTAAGTTCCATTTTGTTCTAAAACAGAAAAAGCTAGCCGTGATGCTAGTATGCTACCGAGGATATAAAAACAAACAAAAACAAATGGTAATTGTATGTTTTTCATCAAATAATTCAGATCACATGTTTCACACAATAGGTTTCATTGGTTGCATTTGACTATCACCTCATTGTGTAAACTCTTCACGTTATGGACCACGACGACGCAGGTGGCAAAAACGTTGATGTCTTCGTGACAAACATTTACATGACCATTTTATAACCCTGTGTTTTTAACCTGGTTAAGGATTTCTTGAATTCAAAATAACAGGATCTGAGTAACATTATTTTTCGACAGAAATGAATTTGTGTTATTTAAATTTACTTTATATTTTTAATCATATATCTTTTAATTAAATCACACGAATTCAGCTCTAGGGAGCTAGAATAGGGTTATAAGACACATACATAAAACAATATAATACCCACTAGCTCCTAAAATGAGGTGTATTAAAAGTGCCCGGTCATATGAAGATATGGATAGCAGAATAAAATGATTTTTAGTCTACGCAAAAACCAGATTTTGTATAAAGGAGGTCAGATGGTAATTTTACGTTAAACCAGAATCTCGCGGTGTATTTGGAGAATTAAGGGCGAGTATGAACAGCTTAACAAAATAACACAGTAGAATTACCTGGTGACGATTACCTATAGTTGCAAGATTCTCTCGCGGTCCTTCATTTTAAAAGTCCTTTATGATGTCCATGATCATATGATAAAATAACGACATATTATAATTCATCAAAATCGGTTCAGCCGTTTAGTAGTTACGAGGGAACATAGGGACGGACATACATACATACATACAGGTCAAACACATAACCCTCCTCTTTTGGCTTCGCCGTAGTGGGGTAACAAGTATAGGTTTAGACTGCTTTTGAATGTTATTGTCTGACTTGGGCAATCAAATTTGCGTCTTCCGAAACTTTTCCTTTCTCTCTATCATAATGTTCAAGGATCATAAAGCAACATTCTAAGGTCATTCTCTAACTTGTGTGTTTTGAAATCTCGACAATTCTATGTAAATGGATCTGATAATTAACTAATCGCATTCCTTAAAATTGTATATTTCCTTCACTTTCGTGATTTCTAAATGAGTATTTGTAATTAATTAAGCATTCGATACGAGTGTTTAATAATTTCAAGTCACCTATTTCATCAAGTAAGGAAATCTTAAGATCAGACAAATTAGCTTCCGTCTGTCGACTTTACACTTGGTGCAACATTTGATTGCAAAATACTTGTTAGCCTTCATAGCCAGCCCAGTTAGCACTCTTAACCGTTTCTCAATTTTGTTGCCAATGTACACACACGTCAAACCATAATTAAAGGACCTATTGAATATGTTAAAGGGATGGGTTATATTCTATGAAAATGTAATGGTAGCTATAAAAGGGTCTAATAATATTTTCAAGGTACTTATCGCGAAAGGAATTGCTTACTGTGATTAGTTTGGCCATGGCTATAGCCAGAATGGGAATACTTAAATATTTCCATAAATATTGCATCTAGAGTAGTGTTACAATCTTAGGATGCCTCAGAAAGAAGGAGATGCGTTTGAGAAAAAGAACTGGATTTTTGCTCCACAGTGATCTCATTTATGGCAAAAACATCCTCTACTCTATAAAATACACATCAGCTAAAACAACGAAAATGCCTTGGAGAATATATGGTAGGCAGACAGAGAAGATGTGACAGTAAGTAACACTTATTTAATATCAGAGTAACGATGCGGAAACATATACGCGTACGCGCCGGCCAAACTAACGGAGCACTCACTTACAAACGTGTTGTGGTAATGGTGGAAGTAAAAAACAAAATAATAGCTGTAATTGTGAACAGAGAATTATACAATATGGCCATGCTATTGTGGAGAGACATAAACGACGTATTCCTTGAATCTTCCCCAGTCCGGTGATACACATATTGTATCTGCTTTGCGGACAGTGAATCTGTTAAAACTTCTACTGCTAATAGGGTAACCAATAAAATGATAATAGCTAATAATAATGATAATAACTTCAAGCTTTATAACTATAAGATATTTAATACGCTGGGATCCAACCGCAATAGCTTTGCAAATGTATTTTGTTAAAATTCTTATCTACATACCTATAGCAATTCGCAAATCAAAAACACTTATGGCTCTTCAAATGATACCGGTATTTCGAAATAAATTAACGGGCACTGTGATGTATTGTTATAAAACAAAATAAGTAGGAACTTATCTATGTATGCACTAAACTCTTATTAACAGAAAACATAGTATTAATGGTTACAAAATCCGTTTTCGTTGTGCTCTAACAATTTAGAATGCCAGTATCACAGATGTGAACAATGAAATTACATCGTGATGAAGTTAACGGGTTCTACGATGACATATCAGACTTGAATGAAACTATCCTATTTCACATAGCCGAAAAAGTCGGAATGTGAATTAAAGTTCAGAATTCTACTAGGTATTGTTTGATCTTTAAGTGCAGTTTCGAAAAATCTGCAAATTTTTTAACAAAGATCAATTACAACTAACTTGCAACTTCAAGAAATGAATCTGATCCATGATTGCCATAAATAAAAGTAAATAAGACTGCCTTTGACTGATCACTTCAACAGCTTAAGAGCTTTGAGAGGATCAAGTGCATCCTTTGCAGAATAATCAGTCGGAAAAAAGGAATTTCTGATTTATTACAAAAACACCTTTTTAAGACTGTCTTGACTTTAAGCTTCAGGTACTTTGGTAAATAAAAAATATTGGTTTTGAGGCTTTAGCGAACAATCGCTAACAATAAATACCCAATTAGCATCTTTAAAACAGGCTAACTCACTTAGCGTGGAAAATAAAACACTTAAAAGGATTGCAGTCATCCCTTATACAGCATTGACATAAGGATTAAAATTGTATGGCACTTTGTTAAGCAAACCTTTCAGAAAACCGTAGGTAGATCCCAGTCATGGCTTTTATATCGTTAGGACAAAGTTTAAAATCTACACGATTTTCTTTATGTGTCTTCTTTATTTTTCTTTTCAAACAACACATGTGTGTGGATCGACAATGTGAACAAATCAGTTCTTCTCAATTGTTACCGCCGTTGTTCTGAGGCAGTTTGGTCGGTAATGCTTCCATGACGGATTGCCCATGGTGATCGCATTTCATGCCCGCTTTGAATGTTAACGTGACTAGCACGTTAAGTTTCTACTCTTCAAGGTTAGTTAAAGCCAGCTCGTTTTAGTGGTTTTATGTTACAGCTACTTTGTCTACATTTCTAGACTCTTCAAGTAATAGCGCTTTAACCTAGTTACGGACAGCTTGGCATACGCCAGCGCATTAGACGGTTCAAAATATGGCTATAATAACCCGTATTTTTTTATAGCACGGTGATAAACATCAGCTATTAATCTAATAATGTATACATAAGAATGTCATAAAACCCGTTGCCCAATACTTAAATGCTATGAGGGTTAAGCATATGTTTTTAAATGACTATCTAATAAAAACATTAAAATTATAAATTAAATGAAATATAAGGCGTTCATAAATCATAGATTTCTTCTTTTTCTTATAGGTAGAGATGAAAGTAACAGTGTTTCAGAAGATGTACACCACAAACATGCAATTTTTTAACACTTACTGATTCACATGAGAGAGTGAAACTGATCCTTGTTTTTGAAACCTCTAATAAGATTATTTACTGTGAACCAAATAAACAAGAAAACAATAAAACTGCCGCAGAAATAGATACGAAATTAAAGCTAAAGTGTGAGTGAAAGTCATAATAACTTCACAGTTGACACCACAGAACAAACCACAACTGCAGTTTTTTTAGCTAAGAAAGTTAATAATTTAGCTATAAACCAACGAGATTATAGTTAAGTAATTATTCTGAGCAGTTATATAAGTAAATATGTACTACAAGTTTGAAACGTATTAATTCAGAGTTACCAAACCACTTTTTCTACGGTTCTCTGGATCCCAAACGAATAACATACAGTAATTCATTCACACATGCATGTAATAGCAAGTCGAAAGTAAAAGTGTGAACAATTTCAACTTTTGTTTCTATGATCAATTTACTTTCAGCGTCTTCTAAATCAATCCTCATTTCTAACAAATACAATAGAGTTTTAGCAAAAACCGTGGTTTGTAGAAACACGTCACCTCCAATGCAAGTGGTTTGAAAAACCTGTTAAAATTTCTCTCGTCTTAATTTCGGCCGGTCCACTCCCAAGCCGAGAGCCCGTTCTACTGACACACTATGCACAAACTTTTAATCAACACTATTGGTAACAAATCATTTATGATTTGAATCTATTATTGCCTTCAGCGCTGATCTGTTGTTATTTTTATCAGTAACGGTACTGACAAGGCCAGGGCCAACGACCGTTGAGTATTTTACGATAAGTTTTTGCGGCTTGCCGATAGATGGCTCTGATAACTATAAATTCGCGCTATGGTTTGGCTTTTATAGACTTACCAATATTTGAATCTTGATAGTTTTTATAGCCACATTTAAACTTACATTTATATTAATCGTCAGAAGCACTTTATCATCATCGTTACCTGCAACAAACAAACAGAATAGACATTAATATTTTTATAGTTATGCATTTTGTCAAATGTCGTATTGTTGGGGAGGTTTGCAGAGATAAAACACAGGAAATAGTGTAAAGCATATAATAGGTGTAAAGGGTACTCAGAACAAATGTAACAATGGAATCTCGTACAAAACCATATGTCAACTATTAGCTAGATAGCTTTCTATCTAGCCAGTCTAAGTATTTACATGAAGGTGATATATCTTCAACACACCACCTCAACTCATGTACGATACGATTCACAAAAATAAACCTATCTTTACTTTCGCACACACAATCCTAACGCACTTGTTAGTTACTCGTGTCTTACGCGAGGCAAAGGTTTGGTGAGGACATCTGCCAACATCTTATCAGTCGACAAATATTCCAAAGTTATAGCTTTATTGTCACGTAGCACATCCCTTATAAAGAAATGTCTAATGTCAATGTGCTTACTTTTCGCATGATGTATACCATGATCCTCGGCAAGGCAAATAGCACTTAAATTATCAGCATGCATTCTTACCTTACATAGTTGATATAAACCTAGTTCTTTCAACAGGCTATTCAAATACACAGCTTCTTTCATAGCTTCTGCCAAACTCACAAACTCAGCCTCACAAGTAGATCTTACGAGGGCGGCCAACATGTCCATTCTGAATCCTTGGCCTTCCAGGACCTTTTTTTAAAATAACGTTTCTATCACCAATTCCAGTAGATTCTATATTATCTGTACATCCTTCATCAATCACTGGCACATTCGAATAAATATCTAATAGAATTTCATCTCTTGAAGGTTCATCACTAAATAGCACATGCGACTGTTCTTTAGTTTGGATTTCTATATCAACGGTCTTTCTCACAACACTCTTTTCACATTGTGGTTCAATTAGTGATTCATTTGAGACCTTAAATTCAGTTTCAGTTGATTTACCTTCCTGAAATTTTACATCTCTCGACACTACGATTCTTCTACTCTCAGGTATCCATATTTTGTAGCCTTTAGAATCAGGTGGATAACCCACAAAAATGCCGAGTGAACTTCGTGCTGCAAACTTATCCTTACCTGGTTCCTTTTCCAAGACGTGTACTTTCGTGCCAAATGTTTTTAAATATTTGACATTCACAGGTCTCTCAAACCATTTTTCGTATGGAATTTCACCATTCAGACTGCTAGTTGGGCACCTATTACGCAAATAGCATGCAGTAGCTACAGCTTCTGCCCAAAAACTAGGTAAAATACCTGACGATAAGATCATGCACCTTGCCATCTCAATTAACGTACGGTTCATCCGTTCCGCGATGCCGTTACTTTGAGGTGAGTATGGCGTCGTAAAACGTCTCTTAATCCCTTCATTGTCTAAAAATTCATCGAAAAACTTATTTTTGTATTCAGTTCCGTTATCCGTATGTAAACATTGTATTTTTCGTCCTGTCAAATTTTCGACATGACATTTGAAAATTTTAAACTTTGACAAAACGTCACTTTTATTTTTCAGCATAAAGACTTCACACCAACGAGTACAGTCGTCAATAAAAGTAACAAAGTATTTATTTCCGCCATTCGATTGAACTCTCATTGGACCTACCACATCAGAGTATATTATTTGCAACTTCGCATTGCAGCGTGAACTGGATTTTACAAAAGGCAACGACACCATTTTCCCTTTAGCACACACATCACAATCATGCAAGTTACTATCGATCTTTATTGGATCAATATCTGATTTCTTCAGTACTTTCATAAGATCCCTAGCATTCAGATGTCCCATACGCTCATGCCATCGATACAGATCAACTCTTTCACTACATACCATAGACGTTGAAGCGTCCAGCTCCCTCAAGTAATATAAATCACCTCGTCTATCGGCGGTCAGTTTTACCTCACCTTTTTTAACAGCATAGGCAACGTCTCGCTTGAACGTGACTTCACAGCCTCGTTCAGTAAGTTGGGCGATGGAAATTAAATTACTACGTAAATTGGGAACCCATAGGGTATTTTCAAGTTGAATTTTACGCGTTCGATCATCATTGCATGCTAATAACTTAACTGTACCTTTACCTTGCACGGTTGTCAAAGAATCTGTGGCTAATTTTAATTTTGACTCGCAGGGAATATCTCAGCAAACCTTTCCGCGTCATTGCATATATGAGAAGTGCAACCACTATCAAAAATCCATTCCTGACGGCGCTTCGCATCAACAGCGATGCGGCAGTCATCTGAAACACCATTTATGGTTAAAGCTTCACAACTTTTATGACTAGTGCATGACTCCACACATCGGGTTTCTTGAGTCTTCTCCCTTTTCTTTGTGCAGTCCGACGCCTTATGGCCAAAATTGTGGCATTTAAAACATTTAAACTTAAATGTTTTTCCAGTATTTTTCTTCAGATGTTTGTCCAAATACATGGCGCCTTCTATCTTGTCAATTTGTGCATTTCCTCTTGAACTATCCTCTTCAATGATTTTAACTCTTAGTTGTTCTGGCTTTGGGAGTTCATCTCTAGACTCTATGGCACATCTAAAGTTTTCGTAACTTCCCGGAAAACTATACAACAACATGATCGTTAACAAATCATCATGGATTTTTATATCCATTTCTTCCAATTTGTCGACAGCTTCAAAAAAAGAATCAAGGTGCTCACATACCTTTTGGTTTTCACTCATCCTTTGTAACATGAGCCTTTTCATTAAATTCGCTTTCTTTGCAGGTCCTCTTGACGCAAACAAGCTCTCTAATTTTAACCACACCTCTCGTGCAGTCTCCACCCTTTTTACATGACGAACTACACTCGGATCTAATGCCAATATCAACTCAGACTTTGCTTTTCTGTCAGCCGTCTCCTATGTCGATATAGCAGCATCTTATGGGATTTGAATGTAAAATAAAATAAAATGGTCTGCTACTTACAAAGGATTGTGTTTATTCTTCTTCTTCAAAACATTGTAAACTTATATATAAAATAACACACACGTATTTAGAGACTTTATCAAAAGACGAGCCATCAGCTCAACTGTTTTTTACCACACCTCTCAAATTGTTCTGTGCCAAATATATTTGAACCCGAGCTTTGACATACCATAAAGCTCCACCATAGAGTTTATTACTAACCAGTTATAAATTACATAAAATTCTAAAAGACTAATTCTCCAACATCCCCTCTGAATTTTATGTTTATAACAATCAGAACAACATACTGAAAACAAACTTATAACTAACTTCCATCAACTCATTTAAAACCCAACTTAATTAAACCCACTCAACTTAACTAAAAACTACAAACAAACTTTTGAATTAATTAATCTAAACACCTTACATAACTAACTTATAACAAAATTTCAAATTAATTCCCAAACAGCCTATCTCCTAATTAAACTTCAAACACAACACAAAACTCTTCACATTAAAGAATGTCCTTTAATTATCACTCACTAAGCATTGTCTCAATCTCAAGAACTTTGTTCTGTCCAGTGGTTTAGTTAACATATCAGCCAAATTATTTTTAGTAGAACAGTAATTAACTTCCAACAAATTTTTATCTATTTTCTCCTTAATAAAATGATATTTAACATCAATGTGTTTGCTCCTTCTATTTAAAATTCCATTCTTAATCAATACAATAGCAGATTGATTGTCAACGAACAACTGTGTTTTCGGCAATTTATCCGTTAATTCGTGGATCAGAGACTGAATGTATAGCAGGTCTTTAATACATTCGGCTGCAGAAATGTATTCAGCCTCAGTACTCGAAAGAGCAGTGACTGACTGCTTGCGTGAGCACCAATGTATAGGGCCACCACCATAAAATATTACAAAGCCAGTCGTACTTTTCCTAGTATCAGGATCACCTGCGAAGTCTGCATCACAGTATGCTTTTAAAGTCATATCGTTCCCACGAACATACTGTATACCACTACTTATTGAGTTTTTAATGTACCTAAAAATATTCTTAATATTACTGAAATCATTCAAATTCGGATTTTCTTGATGTCTACTGCAATAACCTACATGAAACGATAAATCCAATCTTGTTTTATTAACTAAATATAATAAAGAACCAATTAATTGTCGATATTTATGTACATCATCAACTCCACCTTTCCCCTCTTGATGTACATCAACTAAAATATCAGGATGACAACTATCCTTTAAGTTTTCAAATTTAAACTTTTCCAAAATTTGTTTAATATAACTTTCTTGATAAATCTTAATATAATTTCGTTCTACTTTAACATCAAACCCTATAAACTTTTCAGTTTTATCAAATTTACGCATGTCAAATTCAGTTTCTAATTTATTAATAATTTTATTTAAATCAATTTCATTTTCACCAATTAAAATTCCATCATCAACATAGATAGCCAAATAAATTCCTTTATCTTTATTAACAAACACACATGGATCAGATTTCAATTGTAACAAACCTAATTTCTTCAAAAACTCCGTTAATCTTTTATTCCACATAAGTGGTGCTTGTTTTAATCCATAAAGACTTTTCTTTAATTTGCAAACTTTATTTTCTTTATCTTTAATGTCATATCCCAAAGGTATTTCCATGAAAATTTCTTCATCTAACTCTCCATATAAAAATGCTGTCTTGACATCAAATTGCTTTATTTTTAAACCTTTTTGTGCTGCAATAGCCAACAACAATCTAACACTAGTAGTATTAACCACTGGACTATATGTCTCTTTATAGTCAATATTATGCTTTTGAAGAAAACCTCTTGCCACTAATCTCGCCTTATATCTTCCACCAGGCTTTATAGTAAATATCCATTTATTTGAGATTATCTTTATATTCTTTGCTTCATTCCTGTTTACAATTTCCCAAGTCTTGTTTTTCTCCAACGAATCTTTCTCCTCCTTCATTGCTTTACACCATAAATCTTTATCAAAACTATTAAAAACATCTGTATACGTTAAAAATGAAGTCTCTAAATCGTAATCTTTTAGCCATGCTGGCAATCTTCTCTCTCGATTTGGTAATATTCTCCATCCAACATTAACTGCTTCTTCAACTGCATCCTCAAACTCATCACTAGTCTCAATTACTGTGTCATTTCTACCTTCATTTCTACCTTCGTTTCTACCTTCCCCTCTCAAAACATTATTATCTTCAACATCAACTACAAATCCAGTGTCTTCAACACTAACTTCAACATCTTCAACACTATCTTCAAAATTATCAAAATTGTCTTCAACATCTTCACCACTAACTTCAACTTCAACATTATCAAAACTATCTTCAAACACCTCATTATTTTCAATATTTCCTTCAACACCAACAACTTGATCACCACTTTCAGTACGAAAAACATCACCAACAACTACATCATTATTAACCTCAGTATTAACATTACCACGAATATCACCGTTACCTTCAATACTAAAACCATTATCACCAATATCAACACTCACCTCTTTAAATAAATTATCTAACTCACACTGTTTCACTTTACGATTACAAAATTTTAAATAATCCGCAACATCACTCTTATTATTGTTAAACACTACATCTCTCGAATAAACAATTCTAAAATCAGAAGGATCCCATATCTTATAACCATTATTCGTAAACCATACTAAAAGCCCTTTGCTACTCCTGGAGTCAAGTTTCTTTAATTGAAAATTATTTTTATAATAAGCTAAAGATCCAAAAATATTCAAATGTTTTAAGTTTGGTATTCTATTAAACCACATTTCAGCTGGTGTTTTATTATTAACTGTGTTTGCACTCCTGTTAATTAAATAGGCAGATGTTAAAACAGCTTCACCCCATAAAATGCGTGGTAGCTGCATATCAAATAGTAACGCTCTAGTTCTTTCCATTAAAGACCTATTTAATCTTTCAGCTTTACCGTTTAACTGTGGAGTGTAAGGAATTGTATAGTCAATATTAATTCCTTTACTATTGCAATACATTTTAAATTGTTTATTATTGTATTCGCCACCATTATCGCATCTAAAAGTTTTAATTGTTTTTTTTCTAATTGTTTGGAAATGATTTTCTGCCAAATTAATGTAATTTATTATTTTCGAAAACGCTTCGCTTTTATTTTTAATTAAAAATACTTTAATAAAATGTGTATAGTCATCCAAAAAGGTTATAAAATATTTGTAACCATCCCATGTTTCAGTTTCAATAGGACCACAAATATCACTATGTATAATTTCTAAAGGTTTACTGGCTTTTTGTCTAATAGTTTTGAATGGTTTTCTACATAATTTTGATTTAGTGCAGACTTCGCAGATGGTTTCCTTTACCAGGCCTCTCTCAATTCCTCTAACAAGATTCCTAGTTTTGGCTATAGGTACATGACCTAATGCGCGGTGCCAAAAATATGAATCCAAGTAAAAAGAGTTTACTGACCTTGACTGTATTAATGGCTTTGCGTTAAAACTCAGGTGGTACGAGTACAAACCATCACGACTTAGCTCAGCAGCTGCTGCGCATTCAGCCTCCAATCCACGAATATCGCATCTATTTCAGAAAAAATTTAAAGTATAGTTATCATTTGTTAATCTAGATACAGATATTAAGTTTTTCTTCAATTCAGGAACAAAAAGGACATCTTTCAATATAATATTTTGGGAATAAATGTTGCCCATGATGTTTACAAAATAAATATTTCCATCAGCTGTCATGATCTTATAATTAGTTTTTCTTTTATCCTTAAGATAAATTTCTGAATTCACAATATGACTGCTGGTACCGGAATCAATAATGAACTCAATTTTAGTTTCTTCATTTTCTATTTTGTTAGTAAAATTGTTACTCACATTTTTCATGTTCAAACAATTTTTCATATAGTGGGAGTTGTTACCACATTGCCGGCAGTTAAACTTTTCTTTGCAGTCCGCATATCTGTGTCCAGTTTTCAGACATTTGAAGCATGTTGTGTTCTGTTTATTCTCATCACTCGATATCGGAGTTCTAGTTCTGCAAAATCTCGCAATGTGTCCCTTCTTTCCGCATTTATAGCATGTCTTTATATAAAAACTGTTTCCTTCTTGATTGATATCATTATTGTTGCTTGATGTTGTTGCTATTATTTCCTCTTCTTTGTTGTTGTTCCTTATTCTTGTTTCTAGACTTAACCTTGATATTAAGTTTGTTAGGGTTTTGTCATTCAATGACGTTGCTTCCCAAGCAGTTCTGAAATGGTTAAATTTTTCTGGTATACTTGTCAAAATTTTTGTCATAATCTGCTTGTCATCAAAACTATAACCCAAACTTCTTATCTTTGTTGCTATGTTTTCAATTTCTGTTATATCACACATCAGATCTTCTTTTTGAAATTTATAATTATAAAACTCCTCCAATTGTTGAGATATTTGTATATCTTTGTGTCCCAAAAAAATGTAGTCGAATTTTTTAATAATTTCTTCTGTCGTTTTACAATTTATTACATATGACATATATTTCTCACTTTTCGAGCATAAAATAATTAATTTTGCCTTCGCATCCTTTTTCTCAAAATCTTTTTCATTTTGTTTTTCATTATCCAAAACTGAATTTAATTCTTTTGCTTTTAAAATTAATATTAGCTTAATTTTCCAAAAGGAATATTCTGATTCTTTTGTTAATTTCGATAATTTTACGTATTCTTCTGACATTTTCTGTTTTTCTCCTTGTATCAAATTCGGGCTTTTAGTTACTCTCCAACTCTCAACTCATCATTATAAACTGCCTTCTGATAGCAGAGCGCCCATAATTAATTGTAGAGGGCCCATAACCTCTTATGGGATTTGAATGTAAAATAAAATAAAATGGTCTGCTACTTACAAAGGATTGTGTTTATTCTTCTTCTTCAAAACATTGTAAACTTATATATAAAATAACACACACGTATTTAGAGACTTTATCAAAAGACGAGCCATCAGCTCAACTGTTTTTTACCACACCTCTCAAATTGTTCTGTGCCAAATATATTTGAACCCGAGCTTTGACATACCTAGTGTTTAAATCTGAACCTGAAATCGACTACGCCGTAAACTACCTGCATCAGTGTCTTACTGCTGCCAGAGACAAATTTATTCCTAGTAAAGTGAACGTAAATTCTTGCATAAAACTACCTAATTACATCGCAAAAATGATCAAGTATAAAAATCAACTCCGTCGAAAGGAACAAAAAGTGTATCTTGCAGAAAAAAGACTGTTACGATCTACTATCAATAAATTACAACATTTGATTAATTTTGCTATAACGAAACATCAGGATAAAATATGGAACACTAAACTTTCGAAAGTTGACAACCCTAGCAACGATATTTGGCGACTAGCTAAGTCATTAAAACCCAGATTAGACTCAATACCTCCACTTAGAACACCTGAGGGTACTTACACAACCAACATCCCTGAACAATGTGACGCTCTGGCTGATGCTTTCGAGAGGAACATAAATCTCACTCATGGCTGGCTAAGCGATAGTGTCGACAGGGACGTTCAGTCAACCACTACTCGCTTAAATGATCATGTCACAAATGAATTACATCTACCGGTGCGGCCAACTGAAGTCTGGAAAGTTATACGTAAACTCAAAACCAGGAAGGCTCCAGGTGATGACGGTATACACAACATTATGCTCAAAAACCTATCGCAAAAAGCGGTTGTGTTTACCACAAAAATTTTCAACGGCTGCTTAAAATTAGGATATTTTCCCAATACGTGGAAAACTGCAAAGATTATTGCAATTAAAAAGCCTGGAAAAGACACCTCCTTACCGGTTAGTTACAGGCCTATTAGCCTTCTTCCTGTTCTAGGTAAGCTGTTTGAGGTCATGATTTATAATCGTTTGCTACGTTGCTCTGACCAGCTCATTATGAACGAGCAATTTGGATTTCGTTCCTCTCATTCCACGGTACAACAATTGGCTCGAGTCTCTGAACACATTTCCTATCATCTTAATCTTAAGCAGTCTACTGGTATGTTCCTTCTGGACATCGAAAAAGCCTTCGACACCGTCTGGCACGAGGGCCTGTTACACAAGCTAATCAGTTACGGCGTTCCAATTGAGCTGGTAAAACTTATCCAATCTTACCTTAATAACCGCAACTTTGTGGTCCATATTGGTACTGACAGATCTTCGCCCCGGATGGTGTTGGCCGGAGTTCCTCAAGGCTCGGTGCTCGGTCCCTACCTCTTCATTTTATTCGTGAGTGACGTTCCTGTGCAGGTTCGTACTCATCTGGCCTGTTTTGCCGACGATACAGCATCGTACACAAGCGATGATGACATTGACATTATCATAGGTAGACTTCAGTTCTCGCTTGAACTACTCCAATCTTATTTCAATAAGTGGAAGCTGAAGTTGAACGAATCCAAAACTGAGGCAATACTTTTCACACGTCAACGTACCACCCCAAAAAGAAAATTAAAAATCGCTGGGCAATTGATTCCCTGGGCCACAGAAGTTCGCTATCTTGGCGTTACGTTGGATAAAAAGCTCAATTGGACAAAGCATGTAACTAAATTACGCATTAAAGGAGCTCAAGCACTCGGTTCTCTCAGTCCTATACTTAACCGAAAAAGTAAGCTCAGCGCTAATACCAAACTTAGGTTATACACCACTCTAATTAGACCTTGCATCACATATTCGTGTCCGGTATGGAGTAGCACTTGTCAATCCAATTATAACCTGTTACAAATAATTCAAAATAAAGCACTTAAAATTGCCTATAATACGCCGTTTAAAACTAACCTTAAAGCACTACACACAAATATAAAGTTACCTAGCATTACAAAATTCATCTTAAAACTAACTCGTAAATTTTACAACAAAACTAAATGTCATCAAAATACATTGATTGCGAACATAGGACAAATTAAGTTGAAAGACTTGCGAAATATCGATGGATACGGTACATACAAGCTTCCCCATCACTACGTGTTGTTCGCGCACAATACCGATAACGCGTCATAGCTGGGCCCGTACGATGCGCCTGCGCTTCCCCTCTCTCACCGTATATAGGTGAGCGCGCGGGAGGCGCGGTAGCTCGTGCGTCGCTGGTGGCCATGCGCGATCACCTGAGCTACCGCTTGCACCGGTCGCACTTACGCTGAGCGCGTATTTAAGTATTTGCTGCTACCCCCTCATTTTTATAAATGAAATTATTACAATAGTTTCATAATGATAATGTTAAATTAATTAAAAAATGCCTCATGCTGTAATAAGTTTGTAACCTTTATTATTTTATACTTATAAAGGTGCTCCTAGCCTGTAAAAGTGTTATTAAATTAGTGAAACTGTAACTTTATTTATAAGTACTACAGCTATGTATATTTTATGGTAATAAAGAATTTTTCTAAACTAACTAAACTAAAGTTATAAATTACATAAAATTCTAAAAGACTAATTCTCCAACACAGCATCGGTAGTAGGTTTTGGCTTTTCTCCACTTACATACTCCCAGAAGTCATTCTTTACTAACAATGCTTCCACCTGTACCTTCCAACTGTCGTAGTTGTCCTTCGTCAATAATTCTATTCGTACATTCGAAGTCATTTTTCTTCCCACATGTACTTTACAAATTTCGAATTTTTTTCACAACATACAACAACATACATTTTACTGCTCTGGGCTTTACTGCTCTGGGCCCATAACCTTTGTTGGTTTGCAGAGATAAAACACAGGAAATAGTGTAAAGCATATAATAGGTGTAAAGGGTACTCAGAACAAATGTAACAATGGAATCTCGTACAAAACCATATGTCAACTATTAGCTAGATAGCTTTCTATCTAGCCAGTACATGAAGGTGATATATCTTCAACACGTATTCCCTATGTCATCGACCCTGATGTGTTCACGACCATTTAAATACTAAAACACAAATTATTATCGTTACAGATATCCCGCGAGAGTGCGAGCGCGCATTACATCATGGGCCAGGAACAGTCATACGCGCACGCTAGCGGCACGCAAGTGAGACGGTACAAGGACAAGTACGACGAGCCTCTGCACTACCGGAGCTCGCCCGTCGACTACCGAGCTAACGACTTCGACAAGGACTACAAGCGACACAAAGCGAGGAGGAGCGCTGACAGCTTCAAGAGCGACAACTCCTCAACAGAGAGCAGCGGTTACAGGAGCGGATCCAGCGCCTGCGAATACCGCTCCGACAGATCCTCTAAAAGCGACTACCACTGCACGTCCTTGTACAAGAACGAACACTACAAAGACGTCAACAAAGAACTCTATAAACCCATCAAACTCCACAAAGAGAAGCGATACAACACGCTACAACTCTTCGACGCCGACAAAGACGAACTGAAGAGCGCGCGACTCAAAAGCTACCTTAGCGAAACAGAAAAGGCGAAAACGACGCCCGCGAAAAAGCCTGGCATTAGAAATTATACACCTAAAATTATTTCAGAAGAGGAGCAAAGAAAGAAAAGCCAGCATTGGATTTAAGAGAGCTAAGACTAGTAGGCTAAGTTGTAAATATTAGTTTAGCGGTAGATGAGTTGTAAGGGCAGCCATGGAGGCGGCAGGAGCGCTGGCCAGCTTGGCACCGTCGCCCATCACGGTATTGGGTCTGATACCACTCCTGGCACTCGGGATCACGTACTTCAGATACCAACAATTCGACCCAGAGTCTTATATTACGGATGTCAATACTGTAAGTATTTTTTTATATCATACTCATAATTCGTAACACGTAAGATTATTTCAACTACGCAAGTGCATTTTCATATAAAAACATAACATCACGCCTGTTTTCCCCAAAGGGTTAGGTAGAGGTGTCATATATTGCATTTTCATTACTCTTCATAAAAAGTTAATATATACACTACATACAGTCTATCTCTCTGTTGAATGCGCTACCCCGAATAAGTATGGCAACCAACCGATTATCCTTTAAATTAAATTTCGCGAGCACAGTCGTAGGAAGCCGGCAGTATCATCACAACGATAATGTTTTCCCATTGTTTGTCTTATCTGTTTTAGTATATTCGTGTATTTAATGTATATTTATGTAGTCTTATGTTTATGTATAATTAGGTACTTATACAAAGTGTTTTTTTTTATATCCTATAACTCTAGGGTATGATTGAGGCCATATCAAAGAATCAACTGGCATATGAGTTATGTTCGAATCCTTCGTTATTTTTTTTTTTTAATTTTTCTTACAAAATAATTCGGCAAAGTCACGATTATTAATGTAAAACACCCTTACGTAAAATATTACATGTCGACAAGGTAGCTTTCCCTTCACTAGCTGCCACCGGGAAGCCCCGATACCAACATACCTACATATTTTATTTTACTATTTATTTTACTACACTACTGCCAAGTTTGGCAACCTCGCAAAAGTAAAGATTCGTCATACTGGTGACAATTTTTGACCTAATTTAATTATGATTGATGATATCTCCGAAACGATGCATTTTTGGACCACCTATTCTAGGAGTTTTAGTATTATTTTTACCTACAGAATATAACCCTAGAGTTATGGGATATAAAAAAAACAGGTTGTATATTTAAAGTTTTTAATAGGTATATGTATATCCTTACATTTAAATACATATTTATTCCACAATTTTCGTTATCGCATTGACTGGTAGAAAATGCCTATGGTATATTAAGTCCGTCTCTGTGCATTTGTGTGTTTAAAGTATTAAATAAATACATAAAAAACGACAAGATAAAAGTTTACTATTGAAACGAGAAAAAAAAATATACCAATGCAATTACAATACCTATAATAATGTAATCTTTAAATGTTTCAGCTGTGGCCGATCTACGACTTCGTGATAGTCGGCGGCGGTTCTGCTGGCGCAGTGGTCGCGTCGCGGCTCTCCGAGATCGGCAACTGGACAGTGCTGCTCCTGGAGGCCGGCCAAGACGAAACTGAGATCTCTGACATCCCCGCGCTGGCGGGCTACACACAGCTCTCCGACATGGATTGGCAGTTCCAGACCACGCCTTCAAACAACCGCTCCTACTGCCTCGCTATGAACGGCGACCGCTGCAACTGGCCCAGAGGCAAGGTACTCGGCGGCTGCAGCGTGCTCAATGCGATGGTGTACGTCAGGGGCAATCGCAACGACTACGACCTTTGGGAAGCGCTCGGTAACCCCGGCTGGTCGTACGATCAAGTGTTACCATATTTCCTCAAATCCGAAGACAATCGCAATCCGTACTTAGTGAACACGCCATACCACGCCGCCGGCGGATACCTCACGGTCCAAGAAGCACCGTGGCGCACGCCATTATCGGTTACGTTCTTGAAAGGGGGCATGGAACTTGGTTACGAAAACCGTGACATAAACGGAGCGAAACAGACGGGCTTCATGCTGACCCAGGCGACCATGCGGCGCGGCAGCCGCTGCAGCACGGCCAAGGCCTTCCTCAGACCTGTCAGACAGAGGGACAACCTGCACGTAGCTCTAGGCGCCCAGGTTACTAGGATTCTTATCAATCCTGTTAAAAAGCAGGCATACGGAGTAGAGTTCTATAGAAACGGTCAAAAACACAAAATTAGAATAAAAAGAGAAGTGGTTATGTCCGCTGGAGCACTAGCGACACCTAAAATAATGATGTTAAGTGGAATTGGACCAGCGGACCATCTAAGAGAACATGGTATTCCTTTGGTAGCAAATCTAAAAGTAGGTCATAATCTGCAGGATCACGTTGGTCTTGGTGGTTTGACTTTCGTTGTCAACAAACCAGTTACATTTAAGAAGGACCGTTTTCAGACGTTCAACGTTGCTATGAACTACATTTTATACGAAAAAGGACCGATGACAACTCAAGGCGTAGAGGGACTAGCATTTGTCAACACTAAATACGCGCCACCGTCTGGCAACTGGCCGGACATACAATTCCACTTCGCGCCCAGTTCAGTTAATTCTGACGGCGGAGAACAAATTAGAAAGATATTGAACCTGCGTGATAGAGTGTACAATACTGTTTACAAACCAGTAGAGGACGCCGAAACCTGGACTATACTTCCGTTACTGTTGAGACCAAAGAGCTCTGGTTGGATTAAACTGAAGAGTCGGAACCCGTTCGCTGCGCCGTCTATAGAGCCGAATTACTTCGCCTATAAGGAAGATATCAAGGTTCTAACAGAAGGTATAAAGATAGCGATGGCTTTGTCGAACACGACAGCTTTTCAGAGGTACGGGTCGAGGCCGCACAATATTGCTATGCCCGGATGTCAGCACCACGTGCTGTTTAGTGACGAATATTGGGAGTGCAGTTTGAAGCATTTTACGTTCACAATATACCACCCTACTGGGACGTGCAAAATGGGTCCGAAGCAGGATATAGACGCTGTGGTAGACCCGAGGTTACGTGTCCATGGCGTAGCTAACCTGAGAGTTGTCGACGCGAGTGTTATGCCCACCATCATAAGTGGGAACCCCAACGCTCCTGTCATCATGATCGCTGAAAAAGCATCTGACATGATAAAAGAGGACTGGCTTGTATTATGACAGTGTTAAATTATAGTGAATGAAAAATACTCAGTCATGAACAAAATTATTATCGAAAATACTCGTTAAGTAAAATTAAATATTTTATTGAAAGTAATGATATTCTCGTTTGTAGGGCTGTAAATATATTTTTAAGTTATGTAGAGTACGTAGGTAGTTATTTTACTTTTCGAGTCTTTCAGGCGTAATGTATTATGTAATAAAAATTACCATTCGTTGGTACGCTATAAAATAAAAAATAAAGTATTGTTTGGAGTTTTATTCGCACAACTTGCTTTGTAAATACACGAAATACAAACTGCTTATAATGTCTATTTTAATACAATGGCAAAACAAAAACAAGAAAATGGTATTATCAATCTTCTCAACCAAAGGTCATTTTAATGAAATGAGATTAATTCTTTTACTGCACTATAAACCCAAAGTAAATGATTAGAAAATATAATAAAACCGCCACACTAATAGTGACATCTGTTGGCGAATAGCAGAAACATTGAATTAAGCGCCATCTCTTATCGAATACCTTTATTACGTACAATACCTAAAACTTCAGCTTAATGCCAATAGATGGAGTAAAATATGCTGCTCGATTTCTTTTAGTAAGTTAAATTGCAGCTAGGATTCTTGATATTAAGCTAAACAGCATAGAAAGCCCTCTGTATTATAATGAAACTGGTTCCTAATACACAATGTCCTAATAGGAAAGAAACCCAAAAAAGATCTTATCTACATTCCTTCCTGAAAAAGAAAACTACCAAGCTCGCAAAATGAGTCAGAGCAAACTTTTTGTTTACATCAGTAACGATATCAACTGCAGAGTTTCGTAGTTACAATACCTTAAATAAGAATAGAATAAAATACTCTTTAATGTGTACACCATAAAAGTTACAGATATATATGGTTAAATTTTACATAGGGTGACACAATGGGCGGTCTTATCGCTAAAAGCGATCTTTTACAGACAACCTTTGGATGGAATAAAGGGAGCAGGAATATTTACGACGTAAAAAGGCGTTAGTTTCATGTTTTCGTAAATTTTAGTAATTGTGATTTTCCATCTTTGCCAGCTTTATCAAACAATTACGGGCACCGCTGAATATTTTTTTTTATTTTGATGGCTCCTTGAATAGCCCATAAGATGAGGATACTTTTCAAATAAATAATTTGTTTGTTTCATCATTCATCATTTCAGCCGAAAGACGTCCACTGCTAGACATGGGCCTCCACCAAGCAAGGGTGGGGATTGCCATAATCACCACACTTGGCAGGCGGGTTGGCGATCATTTCATCATTTGTTTGTTTAGTGACATAGTAACATTTTGAAACAAACAACCCTATTTATGGTGTACTCCGATGATGTTTGAATTTGATCCCTTAATTTTTAACCATTACTGTCAAGTATTTACTATTTCCAAACTTCTGAATACCGACAAATCTTCACTAAAGTGTCAGCTTCAAATGACACAGTAAACAAAGCAATTGGATTGGTAGATTTAGAGGTAAATGATAAATTATGACCACTTTTGGGTACTTTCCTAAATTAATTAAACTTCGTTATATTTCAATCCATCTGTAATTTATTTAACACGGCAGGAAACTCAGTGCCGTGCCTGACCAGTCTCCGGTGCAGCAAAGCACCGGAGACAGATGGATACAGATGGACAGAGGTCAAACAGATGAATTGCAGGATGTATGAATTGTACGCAGATCATATTATGATTCTGCCAAAGCGTCCATTTTAAGCCCCCAGGTCCTACCTTCTCAAAATGGGCGGAAACACTCCTACTACCCTATTCAATTCTTATTACTTCATTAGCCGAATAAAACTTACAACCAATACTAAGATGCTGTTCAGTTAATTCTTTTATCATTAAATAAGCCTTTTAAGATAAAAGTTTAATTAGTAACTTCATTTTTTTTACAATGTTACCGGTAGATAAAGGAATTTAATCATAACTACAACAAGTTTTCATAAAGAAATGTGTGTGTAAAATAATCTTGTTACTTTGTACTTTCTAAATTATTATTGAAACTGATTTAGTTTTCGTATTAAATTATAAAATTGAGGAATTGACCACTCAAACGCAATCGGCGTCAGTTTTCTTCAATATTGGGTGATTGGGAGACCATACAGAACTTACTAAGTATTTCAAATGTGGAACTGTTAATTTGACTTTAACCCAAAAGTCATGCAATGTTCTCTTGAATTTGAACTATAGTTTTAACGAGAACATTTTTAATGAATTTAATAACTAATCAGGTGTTTCTAATTCACAAAGAAGCCAATAGATGGCGCCGATCTCTTACATTAGTCGATATTATCACGTTGTATTGATTGTAACATTATCCCGCAGAGGAAGTAATTATTAAGATTATGATAAATTGGAATAACTAATTCGTTACGAATAAGATAATGTAATAATCCTAACAGATAGACGCTCGTGGCGGCGACCTATAATATTCAATAACAGAACATGTTACACTATTGCACAGAACAATTTAAATTTGCCCTGAATATCCTTTTAAAAATTGACCAAATCTGAATTTTCAAAGTCGTCAGATTTAGGGAAAGTCCACAATTTCTTTGTCAGATTTCCCGATTTAAAAGTCATAATGGGTGGGACACGCACACGATCATATGAAAATCAATGGGTCTGAAGATCAAGTTATTTTTTCATTTTCAAAATCTGAAAGTGTACTCCTGACCACGGGGCTCCTATCTTAAAGTATTGAAATATCTTTCGGTGTTCTATCATCATGCCGCACCTACTCAGCTATCAACTTTTTCCCTTGCATATGCTTGCTCAAAAACCCTCCGGGCCCTACCATAAATGCTAACAAGATCAAGATTATGACTTAAAAGTGATAAAGATTTTAGGTTTAGTATTAAATAAAGAAAGAAGAAAAAAGAAAAATAGTTTATTCTGCACAAACAAGACACATTACAAAAATAAAGTACAAATTGACGAAAAAAAAACACACTCTAATACAAGTAGCCAAATTGCAATCATATTTTAAGACTATGAAGTTTATTTAATAACCAGAAATAAAAATAAGACAAAAAAAAAAAAGAATAATTGCTAAAAGCCTAGTATTCAAAACCTTAAAAGTTAAAAGTTTGACAATGTTGTCAATTGCTGTTGTTGTAAATCTGGTGTTTCAATCACCGTAATAAAACACCCACTTATTACCCACATTTATTATCATTTCCCGTCCGTTAGATAAGTTTTTGTACACACCTTATACAAAATGTAATACTATTAATTTATGTATTCAAATAAATCTAGATTTCTAGTTTTACGTGTCAGCGTATTTACAGAAACTGCTTCGAAGATAGAGTGAAGTGCGTAATATTATCTAATTAACATAAATGTAACGATTATCAGTCTCAGTATTTATTTACTCCTCAAGAGAGAGGAGCACTAGAACGTGTACTTCCGAACTAAATAGTTCTCATGCCGTACATATTTAGCAAAGTAAACTTTTCAAAAGTTGTTTCATGTTACCTACTACAAAGTTTTAGGAACAGTATTACTCAGTTTTCTACGCCAAACTGCTGTTAATTTTCTAACAGATAAACTCAATATAGGCTCGGTAAACAAGTACTGACAGCTGTCAACCTCAATTTAAATGCGGCAAAGTAACACTTTGACGCATTTAAATTGAGGTTTTAATAAAAATAAATAAATAGGAGGTAAATATATTTATTAAAACAAACATCACCCTTTATGAAATAGCTTTTAAAAGCCAATATATAGGAAACTACGTGATAAAAATAAGTAAGTACGGGTATTAATGTGAAAAAGATTTTTTTGTATGTCCCAAGGAATATTTAATAAGTAACCTTGCTCAATAAAAAGTTTAAATTTAGTACATTTCAAACATAAATTACGTACTATATTAATACAGAAATGTTACTATATGACATAATAGTGTTTGTATACTCGTAACATGACTTTAAATGCATGGCGACTCTAATAGTCATTCTGTGAACAATATCAATTTTAAACTTTTTTGATATCTGCAACTTATTGATATTATAATAATTATTTAGTATTGACATTATCGCATATCGATAAATATTGGCATTATCTATTGCATTTTATTAAGTCACATAAAAAAAAATACATTGATACTACTGAATTATTATAAATTAATTTACTTATTTTACAAAAGCCTCCCATAAATGTATATTTGTACGCCAAATGGCAAAATATAGAGAAACTGTAATATAACAATTGTAACATCTCGCACACCTATGTTTATAAATAAAGACTATTGATTGATTGATTGATTGAATGGAAATTGTGCCATATTGGATAATCGTGAGGACCCATTCGCGACCATCTACACATATCTGGAGGCTCAACGGACCATTCGGACATTTATGACACACGAAAGCCGATAGCTACTACCTACGTAGAGGAGGTACTTTGTTTGCTATCCACTTTACAAGATGGGCCAGGGTCTAGTTCAGCGATACAAGGAGCGGCTGCTGATTCAAACGTATTTGTAGATAACAATTATGATAGTAACGCCACAACCACAACCAGTCGTCGAACGGGGCGTTACGCATACGAGTAACCGACTGGTTAAACCTACGAGCTACGAGCCGTTACACAACATTCAATCAACTCGATCAGGTGTGATTATTAGCTGTTCTGATTTATGGCGATAAGCGCCACCTGCTTCATGACTTGGGGAATTTTAATTTTATTCATTACATTGTACTGATATGCATTATATTGATACTTGCAGAAGTGATTGACTACTTTCGGTAGTAAAGAGAAATCCTGTCATTTTATTTAAGCACCCCTAGGCCTAGGCAGAAAACATTCTAGCTTCTAAATCAAAATTAAAATTCATTTATTAAAACTAGGCTAAGAATCAGCACTTTTCGAACGTCAAAAATTACGTGAGACAGTCCCCCAAAAACGCCCACCCGTCACCACACCACTTCCTAGTGCTTTAGCTGGGAAGAAGAAGTGGCGCAACAAACTCCCCAGCAGCACAACTGTCTGTTCACATATAAAACTTGAATTTATACAATAAAATGTAAAATGCAACACAAAACATTAAACTAAATGATTTGCCTTATTTTAGCTAGTACACACCACTATACAATAATATATATATATATATAATAAACGTCGAAAACTATACTCAAGCAGAAATAACGTAAACAAAACGTATCTAAATAAAAGCCTCCAGGCATAATGGGCGTGCCCGCTTAAATAAAGCTATAGCTATCACAAAGCTACTTAAAATATATTTGAAATGATTTCCATAGAATGCAAAAATTGGCACTGCGATAACGTTGTTCGGACCTTCCTAAGTGGTACCTACTTCGAACACTCGTTTGTAAAACGTCGGAGTAGGTACTCGACAACTCAATTTTGACTACTCCTTTGTTTTATAAATCACGTTGACAATTTAAATTATTGAGTTTTAGAGATTAGGAAATGATCTCATAGTAAAATAAATAAACGTATGTCAACAAAGGGCCTCCATGCAAATACATAAAGGCTGGAATGAAAATAATATTTGCATTACCTAATAAGTTTGTTAAGACGATGACTGAATCTTTTAATATATGCAAACACACTCACACTCACTCACAGTCACAAAACAGTGAAATGCATAACAGATGAGTAAACTAACACCTAGTTATATCACTTATTAACCTAGAGTTATATCACTTAGTATTTAACTAAATACATCATCTAAGAGCTGGATTTAGGTTTACCACAAAGCTAATAACGATGGATAGGTTTCGAGGTCTGGTCCTGGAGTCGGACTAAACAAGACAAAGGTCATGTCAAATGCCCATGTAACACCCACTGTCATGAAGATTGGACACGCTACACTAGAAGTTATGGACGAGTATGTTTACATAGAACAAACTGTCCAGTTAGGTAGGTCTAACTTCGAGAAAGAGGTCAATCGTCGAATCCGACTCGGCTGGGCTGCGTTCGGGACGCTACGCAATATCTTCTCGTCCCACATGCCGCAGTGTCTGAAGATGAAAGTCTGACCAGTGCGTGATGCCAGTGATGACCTATGGCACTGAGATCCGCAGGCATACCAAGTTAACCGACATGGCCCGAAGAATTGTTAAACTTAAGTGGCAGTGGACATTGCTCGCAGAACACATGGCCGATGGGATCGAAAGGTTCAAGCCATTTAAAAAATAAACTAGTTAGATTGTGTACCTAATCTGTTTTTCGGGCAAAACGATGCATTTTGTAATTGTATGCTGCTAATATGTTTCGAATTGTTGCAGAAAACCAACACCGACATCAAAATGTCGTTTATGCAGTTACATGGTTGCCTCGGAACACGGAAGTTTAATCTATGACCTCACAGGTCTTCGACTATGGTGGTGACTAGGTGGGGTCTCAGGTGTCAAAAGGAGTCTGATTTACATGACGACAAAGATGAGAGATAATATTATATCTACAGACGTGCTGTCGCATAACAAAAGGTCAGGAACTTCACAAGTTTATTAGTTTCGTATAGAGATTATTTTTGAATGTAAGATAAGATTAAAATGGTTATCCAGCAAGGGTGTAGGTAAGTCTGAAAGACACTGGGTGTCCGCAGAGCAGATATTCTGGTATAAATATCATTATCACCCTCTTGCCCTGAGAACTATGGAAGCTGGGACGACCCCAAATAAATTGGGATCGTCGCAGCTTCCACAAACCTCTAAAAGCCGATACTCAAGAGTCATCTCCTTTCTAACCAAATCACTGGCTTCTCCGCATCACATCATACTCTAGGATACAATCAAGTAAGTTTAAGAAAGTTACAAGGTAGAGATGAGACAGAATAGATAGGTACCTACTAGGATGACAGCTGATAGGGATGAATGAAAAATATGAGAGCAGCAACAATAATTGCTTCTCATAATGAAATTCATAAGGAACATACAATTAGAAACCATCCAATCTAAATAATCAATTTGTTCCTGGATATGGTCATTAGTATCCATTGAAACCATTACTGAGTATTGAGTAAGCTTTGGTAATCAACACAGCTCATTGATTTGTTTCTACTCATTAGGTTAATAATTATCTGCATGTCATAGTAGTATTAAGCCCATCAGGTCTATTCTATCCAAATCTGACCATGAAAACTTCGGTCAAGTGAACTTGCCTTGTCAATATTGACAATCCTTAGCATCAAGTTCATCATGCTCACTCACGACTCACATAATGCTCATTTCTTCGCCAAGTTTTCACGGTGAGATTTGTAAGAATAGATCGACAGGTTCATAAGCCCATTAGGTACCGACCACCGTATTGCACATTGTCTCTTTGTCAATTTTTACGACAAAGCAGCGTTTAATGGAGAAAAAGAGCCATGCGCTATTAAAAATTTGCGAATGTTGTCTCCAAAGTTTCGGTAAGTGTCTAAGTGATTAATTGAATAGATTTTTATGCTAAAACGTCGCACCCCATTTTTTCCAGGTCGTGACAGTGGCAGCTAAGACTTGTTTTGACTGGTTTAACCTTGAACGGTTTCAAAATAAATAATTGTTGCAAATCAAACACAAATCAACCCGCATTGGACCCGCGTGGTGGATTACGGCCCACTCCCTCTCATAGAGAGGAGGCCTGTGTCCCAGCAGTGGGAATATTATAGGCTGATTATGTAAACACCAGATTAGTCCTAAGGTACATAAACATTCTTGAAACTCATGTGCAAAAAAAAGCAATGTACAAAAAAATACATGCGGGGCAGTCTTTGGGGACTGCCGATAGAAGTGAAAACAGTATGCATATAGCTCATGGAAAGCGTTCGGTGACGATGACGCGAGTTCCATGATTTTTGTTCACCCTTAAAGTGCTCAACGCGCCTAAAGAAGTTTTCACTTCAATATGCTTATTTTAAAACCCATTGTTTTACAAAACGGTGCATATTTTGAATGTCAAATTAAATGTTTCATGTTCTCCGCCTGCGCAGACGCATCACACCGCGTCACTCTGCAGTTCGGTGACGATGACGCGAGTTCCATGATTTTTGTTCACCCTAAAAGTGCTCAAGCGCCTAAAGAAGTTTTCACTTCAATATGCTTATTTTAAAACCCATTGTTTTACAAAACGGTGCATATTTTGAATGTCAAATTAAATGTTTCATGTTCTCCGCCTGCGCAGACGCATCACACCGCGTCGCTCTGCAGTGCGACCAACAATGCGCCCGCGCGCTCACGTACGCCACCTTATGTAACATACATATGCGCAGGGTTCCGCATAACACCCGGTGCACACTCTCGGAGAACTGACGTTGACAGACACTCGCGTACACTCTAATTTAAAAGAGAATTACTTGGGATGTATCTGGAACCGATTTTGAAGCTCTTCGAACACCATGATCATGAATGAGGAGGAGGTGAGGCTGGGCCAACACTAGTATTGTGAAGGAATAAGCTACTAGTATAAACATCAGCTAATGATGTTCAACTATTAGTGATTCAAAGCAGCTGTGCATGGAATTCGTGTTGAGCTATCCATCACCAGAGTAAGAGATCCAAGGAGCCACGTCACAATTTGGTTCAGTTGAAGTCCAATATCAGGCACTAGTTGTCCCGAGTAACACAGAATACCCGTGTGGAACATATCATGAAACTTCTGCTGGTGCCTTTTCATTGTTAAGGCCGTTAGTACCTCCCTAACCCTTTTCAATTTTCTTTGGTCCTGAGGAAATTGCACCTTGTAAACCCCTGAATTACTTAACCACAAGGAAGTAATTTCTACCAGCATTTCTTCAGGTTTTTTTAGATGTCTGCTACGCGCTACTTAGCTCTACTAATACGTTCGTGTGTAATCGGAACAAGCACACCGGTTTGAGTCGTTCATTTAAATTTTTTAATAATTTCAATTGCCATTACAAAATTTGCCGGTTAGAACTCACATTTGCTAGAAATTCTGATTTAAATCAGGAAAATGACGACGCTGATTGCAGCAATCTGACTCATTATGTATACAAATATGATAAACGAATATTATGTGTGCTGGTGGAAATAAGCATTGTAGCATTGTTGGTGGCATTGTAAGAAGGAGGTTCAATATTAGATCGGTAATAATTCGTTTCGTTCCTACTTGCACAGGTTGAGCTCCTTAAGTTCTGAGTTGAGCTACACGATTACTGATAAAAATGCTTGCACTGACTGGACAGGTCTACTCAAATCTGTGTAGTTCTTTCCTCAAAATGCCATTTCAGACACTAATTGACCGAGCGAGCGAAGCGTCTCTGCTTCAAAATCCAGTTTGACAAATTTTGCTTTCCTCTGTCAGTTTGTTGGTACTCCTCTACAGGTCGTATTTCACAACCGATCTGGACGAAACTTGGTACAGGTTTCAAGACGTTAAACGAATTTTTTCCTCGTCGGGGATTTTAGATTGGAGGGGTACTTTCTCCAAAAAGGGGCAAAAGTAGTATACTATTACTATAAAAGTAGGTACTGGATATTTCCGCCTTATGAGATCCGATTTCAATGGTTCTTTTTTTAGTAGAAAGGTGCATGCAGTTGGTCTCATAGAAATTTGGTGAAGATCTGATGAAGATCTTCGGCGTGATGAGCAGAATAGCTCCTCTAAATGGTAAATGATATATTAATTGTTACAAAATAGTTTGTACTGGCGAGGTCTACTGTTCGCAGAACTACTAGTCTACGTGGTACTCACATGATCTGACCAAAATTGTCTTTAAAAGAGACTTTGCTCCTGAGGTTGTTTCGCCATTTCTTCTCAGGGGTAATCAGATAGGAAATATCGAATCCATCTAGCTTTTTTTTTATACAATATTAGTTTTAGTATATGCGAAACCCGAAACACGTGTCTAGTATTTTTATGTAAAGAATCTATGTACAAAATTTCAAAACTGCATCATGAAAAATCACAAAGTTATAAGGTTGTTATGTTACCGGGTTGTCCGTACAAAAACATGTTTACGGCGCCCCCGCACCTAACTGTACGCAGAATGTATTGTAAGTAATTAAATGAAGATAACATTTTCCATCACACTTAAATATTTTTGGGACAAAATATAACTTGGTGTAAAAATTATTGAAATCGATTCAGTTCCATATTCTGAACAAACTATATTCAGGTTTCGCATTTATTATACTAAAAATAATGTTGTTTAACTTGTAAAAGTGATTCCGATACGCTATTACAGAATAAACAATTTCATTTCATTTTATTAAACCTACACGAACTGAACTCATGATTTTGTATGTGCTAGACCAAAATGACAGCTGCGATCGGCCTTTTTTCTAAATAATACGATAAATAATTAATATTACAGACACAACAATGAAGGTCCTCCTGCAGAGAATGAGTCAGTGGTCCTTTGTGAGAGTCACTCGCTAACTAGGTTATTTTTATGTCAACGCCAAATGTAATTTTAGTCTAGTAAATTAAAAGCCAGAGTTTACAATACAACAGGTGGTAGTCATCAAGGTCTTTCCCAAAAAATGTTTAATTGAATTGCGCTCGAGTAGGTGACCGCTCAAACTGCCTTCTGATAGTCAGTCCTAGTGACCTACTAATTACTGAAAGGTAAAGTAAAACAAGTTCTTGAACTACTATAAGTTACTTGAGCTCCATACTCGTTGTTGCATGCATATAGCCCCTTATTCAAACTGGACAGCCAATAGTTACGCTACATATGTTTTCGCTGTCGTTATCAATACCAATATATTTATTAATAGAAATATGAATTATTGCATTGAATGAAATTGGTTCACCTGTTTTCGAAAAAAAAATATAAAGAGGAGTTTGTAGGTAGGATGGGTGGTGGGGCATGTAACTAAAAGAGTGATGATTATAAATATTGATGAATGGTGAGGGAGAAGAAGGCCAAAGAAAAGATGAATGGATTGTGTGAGGGCATTGAGAGGGAATGATATTAAAGAGGAGGGAGTGAATGATAGCGACGCAGTTGACAGGGGAGAATGGAAGAAGAAAACTTGTTGTGCCGACCCCGAGTAACATGAGCAGGAGGATGATGAAGATGGCACAAAAATATGTACATTACTCATAATACCTATGAAAGTGCCAATACATAGTGGCACTTCTATAGGTATTATGAGTAATGTCCTAAAAGGAATTTACACACCACTTCATGTTTTTCAAGTACCTACTAGCAAGTAGACTTAAGAGAATGTGAGTACCATGGAGCCGTTTATTATGATGTATGTTGACTTTAAAAAGCTTGGCAGTTGAGAGTTTGTCATGCTCAGTTAAATGTCTCGCTGATGGTGGCGCGTGTTTTGGATAATTCGGTTTCCTACAAAATGGTTGATCTGGATGGTGCTGATCCACGCGTCATGTTCGTGAACGGGCGCCGTCAGTTTAGAGTGAGAATGGTCATTTCTTAGCTGCCAGGGCTTATTTGTAATCTTTTAATCATATATTTTGAATACTTCGTTTTTTTTTACATTGTTGTCACATATAGAAGCAACAAGAATAATGTACCCAAGATTTTGTAATATCTTGATTTAAAAGAGTATCCTTGGAGTTTCTTGCCAGTTCTTCTCCATAGAGATCTACGTTTTGGGATGGGCAAATACGAGTAGCTTCAACTTTTTGGCTAACTGACCGACTCTTTGACAATTCAAAAGTGTCTGTAATTGGTTTAATTGAAATAAATTGTTTGCGTTTGAGTTTTTTTTTTTAGTTTTAAATGAACCTCATTTTATTCGCAGTTCTAAGAGCAATAATAAACAACACATTCTAAGAAGCACATTTAAAACCTCTATTACATAAAAGCTAAAAACCTATTACAAAATAAAACAAAGCAGTTAATAAAATCGTAACTAGACCCTGCCATACCAGCATTAGTAGGTAACCTCAAAATTCTATATACATATTCATTTAACTATTCGCTCTACAATAACTAGGCTGTTTGCATTCCCCGGACATAGTTTCCGCGACCGCACTCCTCTCTATACACTTACAAAGGATCGCATTACAGAAGTTTTATATTACTTACCTGACGTAATCGAATGAAGTATGAGTTTCGTGGCCCTATTTCCTATTTATCACGTCCGCTGTGAACAGGGTGCGGGTATTTATAATGGTACCTTTAGCAATGTTATTTTAACAAGCAAAAAGAGGCAAAGAACGTTTCCGTGACCGACTGATTGACTGAGAAACAACGATCAGCTACTGAAGATAGAAATACGTTAGGGTAAGGAACCAAATATCCTTGCTTAAAATATTAAGCAAGGATATTTGGAGAATCCGTCCCTGAATTTGTCAAATGGAGGGATCGATTTTTGTATGCAATCGAAGGCACGACTATTATCATCAAGGGTACCAGAAGAAGTGCAATAAATGTAACAATCAAAAGGAATATTCGTAAGAAGAATTCGTAGGAAGAACGTAAATATTCTCAGTTCATCCACCCGAGGATAAATGTTGCAAATATTATGCAAGAGCTAAATATTTACATAAATAAAATATACAACAATTGGTCGTTTAAATCGTAATATAACACGAACAATACGCGACAGTTTGAGAGCACGCGCCTGTGAAAGCTTTTCACACTCACATTGTGGGTCCGTGGCCTGGCTCGGTGACGTAAGCAGCCTTATTACCCACAACTTTCGATTTCTGGATGATGTCGTGTTTGCTTCCTTTCCGGATGTTTGTAATCTTCTGGAAAGTTTTTAAATCTTCACGATTTAAAACTTAAATTACTGATGTTACGTGAACAACATTACAAATCTACAATGTTGACTTCTTTCGACTGAACGCACAGCAGACCATGCTAAGTATTAAAAAAAATTAAGTTGGAAAATGTTAATCGATATTCAATTAACGAGTATCTCATTATCGATATTTTGAATGAATATTTCCAATATTTCATATTGGGCTATCGATATTCTACTAATCGACATAAATGCTCAATATGATGTGTGTTTATTTTTGAACAGCGCGTTGGTCCGTGGCCAGAGGGTCGATGTCGTCAGCGCAGCGGCCCGCAACTTTCGATTTCTGGATGAAATCGAGTCTGCTTCCTTACTCGGCGTTTAGCGACTAATAACCTTGTGAAAATAACCAAGAATGAGTGATGTGAATAAGCCGCAGGCGCCTCTTTTTTATGAGGATTTGCTTTATTTACAGTAATTACAAAAACGAACATGGAAAATAAGCGCAATAAGAGTTACCTCGCAAGCCTAGCAATTGAATTAACAACCTGATGATGTCAATGGTAGACTAAAGGAAGAAGGAGAAATAAGATTTAGAAACACCACGGCCATTTGATAGAGATTTACCTGACTATGAAGACTACCTTATACAATTAAAAATGTTTGTGAAGAAAAGGATTTCGAAGATTCTGTGCAAAATTAACACACGGTCGTCTGGAAGCATGACAACTCAATTTAAATAAGAACCGTTATTCTGTATTTCACAATCGATGCTGGAATTAGGTCGATTGCATCGTTTTGCAACGATTACGTGTGCGATTTTCGTCACATGCATACCTGACCGGTGTCGTCGGTGACACCGGTATACTGACACACCTCACATCACGTCAGCTTTGTGTTTATGAGGACATGTTTACCACATCTGCTGCAACGTTAGACAAGAGTTTAAGTTCACGATCTACTTTTCTATTTGTTTGCTCATGTTTATCTTTCTGGTTTTCTGTCTGTGTTGACGAATATTTGGTTTTGTAAAGATCAACAACCTCAGCTATTGTTAAGGGAACGGTGTTACTTGTGGCATTTGCGTTTCTAAACGTTATTATTTCTTTTCTTTTGCGAAGAGATATTTGTTGACCTTGAATTAGATTGCTTCTGCTTATTTATTTACTTCTACATTAACAAAGTCACTTCGAATATTCATAACCATTGTATCCAAGAAAGCATTTACTCCTGAACATTCTCCAGAAATTCTAAAGAAAGTGAAACTGCATCCCTCAAACGAATACAATCCTATAAACTATGATATGCAACAAATAACAACGTGCAAAAACGGCAATTAATATTAGCGCTAATGAATGAATCCCACGTCATTCACGAACAAACAATGTCACTGTTGTTGAGGATGTACCTCTAAGACTAAGTACTCAATAGAAAATGATAGAAGCAAGCGGAAAAACTCATCACGCGAGAGAGGAACTGATGCTGATGAGTTCCTTGGCGGACTTACTGGCATAATTTTACATATATTATTATGATTTATGAATATTATGATTTATATATTATTATGTCTTGCTGTAGATTGTTAGTAAGGATAGAATCCAGCGTTACCACGTAATTAGAAAGGAGATATAATTTGGAGAGGAGCTTTCAGATTTGCGAGATTCTTCTATACGATCAAAGTGCATTTTGCTTTTTGAAGAAACAAAATATCTAGGTGCATCGAAAATAAACGTTTGAGCGTGAAACTGGTGGCAGGTAATTGGATAAGTTTTTTCAAAATAAACTTAGCTGGTTAGTTAGTAACTAAGTTTATTACTTTTGTATATGTTTTTAAAAGTTATTACTTTAACAAGGTATGTAAATAACACAAATAAGTTCTCATCAATCAAGGTATCAATGTCACAGCTCTCATTATACAACGTAATGATTACAGCAGATACATAGTCGAATTTCATCAAACAACCCATAACATACCCCGCGACCCACAACTCCACATAAGCCACCTCGTAACACACATTACGAATTATCTGCAGGCCCCGGAATGCGTGGGGCGCCCTCGCCGGCCAGCGCACGCGCAGCGCCAGTCCACCACGCGGAGTCGCGTCGCGCAGCTGTCGCGAGCCAACCGGAACCCTACCCACAAATTACGTCAGTTCTATTTTTTTAACTAAAACCTCCTTCTCTAACTCTTCTATCAATTAACTGTGAAAAAAAACAGCGTCATGAATTTCAATAGCTGTTCGTTTCGTGACTGACTTCAGCGATTATATCGTTTCCCCTCATTGTACCTGTAATGTGGTGTAATAGAGCCTTATCTAACGTAGCGTAATACGACTGGTTAATCTTGTCGATTATTGCATAACGTCATACTCCTTTTCCACCCTTGGATTGACGTAAGCAGTTAGCGTGTGTTGTGATAGGTCATGTAACTCGTTATCGTGATAAGGACTCGTAAGTCGTAATCGTGATAACATCTAACAATAAATCGTGATCGCGATAAGGTCTTAGAATTTCTCGTTAACTTGGTGTTAAAGTTAGTAAAAGCTAGGAACGCTAAATTATGTAAGCGCATTCTAAGTACTTATGAAGCTGTGAACTTATTTCCTAGCTTCATTGAAAATTTGTTATACGGCAATACTTACGCTGAAAGTAATTTGAATAACGTGTTTCGTGAGAGTGTTTAAAGGCATTGTTACTTCCTTGGCTCCTTTCATATCAAAATATTCATCTCTAATCTTTTTTATACCAATCTCGTTATCGTAACGATAATTTCGCATCACACTTTTGTTTTATTTTGGTTCAATGTGAGTGATCTAATGTTGCTTTAGCGTGACCTGTCAAATGGTAATCGTTGCTAACCTATTACGTCAAAACAACGGTAATAGCTTCTCCAGCATAATACTAATGATTGCGTGCAATTAGCTGTATTTACTATTATATAACTGCTATGTATAATTCTTCTGACGCAAGCCTCTAACTGGAATGTATTTACTTCAATTTTATGACATCGTCACGATTTTGACCCACATTCCTTTGAATTTTTGGACCTTAATTGCTTGGTAAATTAAGCTGAGCTAATTAATTAATAACAGCTTAACTAATTGTCATTAGAAACTGTGTAAAAGTTGCATTTTTATACAAGATTAAATAAACAAATCTAAGGAATCGTGATCAGTCCTACCAATTCTTTATTTTTTTCAATTCTTATTTATTGATAATATGGTCTAAAGCAGCTAGGAGATCTTTCTACTTAAGATTCTGATCAATTGCGATTAGCATTTCATAAAAAAATTCTCCACAAGCAGGAGAGACGATCTTGAACTGACAGCTACTTAATGTCACCACCACACATAATACCACTTCTTATATTGTCACTTTTTCTAATTATAGGTTCGACATTCAAGTTCAAAGTGCATTGACAGTCCGTGAGAAAGATTGTCACAATACTCATAACAAGACGTTACATTACTTTCGACTCGTCACAAGAGATCATTCGCCTGGGTACTGAGCCCACTGAGTCTAAGTCTTAAGCCACTGAGGCTACCGAGGCTACTAAAGCTGCCAAGGCTACTGAACTTCCTGAGCTGCCGACTACCAGTGAGTGCTGATCAGTGAACAGTTTGATGGTGTGTCCCGTGATAGTGAAGTTACTGTAGAACTTATATTCGCGTGTTTGGATGAAAATCGAGAGAAATGAAGGTGAGTGCGACTTGATAATTGTGGATCTAGTAATAAGTTAGTCTAAGACATAGTCAATAATTAGGATGCAATGCGAGTTAATTATAATTTGGCTGGAAAAGCCACCGAACCGAGAGGAATTTTGTGACCTAAACTTAAGAAAACACAATGCAGTGCCAATTAAGATTTAAGTACCTGAAAATTTTATGGACCATGAGTTTTATGATAGTTCTTTACTGGAATTCATGGCAAAGGTTTCTGATAAGAGTTCAGTAAAGTTTCTTTACAATGGATGTTTCCCAGACACTAAAAAAAATTGTGAAAACAAACCAATTATCCGTTGAATGAACACAGTCATAATTTTATCAAAAGCTTAAGTTACGTGGTCAAGTTTAAGCAATCAAAAACATAACATTATTTTTATTAACAAAATTTCTTAATCGCGGAAAGAATGCAAACGTTTTTTACGTAATTCATTTCACATTCTCACGTTTTTTTTTATAGTAAACAAATTGTTATCTTCACACAGATTACTGTAAGCCGTGAACCATGGCATTGCACAATTTGATAGGTGTTATACGTTATTACCAAAAGATATTCTATGTCATAACATTAATAATAAATATCAGTGTGTCAAGGCCGGCCAAACATTGCAGTATTATTTTGAAATGCAGTGGTTTTGTTGCTAACTCGTCGACAGAGCTAAGTGACCGGTGGATTCTGAATTCACTTAGCGTTTTTTTGGGTAACCAAGTTTTAAGTTATGAAAATTGATTGATATAGAGAACAATTCAAGGTAGACCTTTTAGTTAGTCACGTAGCAAAACGCTCCGTATGATTTTGATGATGCATGAGTTCATCAACATGAAGTTTGTTTTTAAATGCGTTCAATTTTAAAATTGGTTTCATAATAATTATTTCTTTCTTATCTATTTAGCCTTTCAAATCTTCTAAAGCCGCAGCATCTTGCAAACCTCTTGTAACCTGAAACAATTTATCGTCTATTTCTCAACGAAAACATCTTGCAACTTCAGCTCGACCAACAAATTTAGTTACACTGTGTGAAATCTCTCGTGCATAATGACGTCTGTCTAGTAGCTGTTTAACATCTAAATGTAATTAGACTTTTAGTGTGTGTACATAATTTGTTGCCATTCTCTAACAAATAGCACGTTTACTTCCGACTCGAGATAAATGTTTCGACTAGAATCTTCTCATTAGCGAGGGTAAAAGTGCATGTAAATTGTTGTAACAACTTGTTATGAGTAATTGAGTGCACAGTCATTCTTAAAATAAAAACCCAAGTGTTCAGTGCATTGCTTTCATCATTACTTAATACAGTCCAATTTAGGTGAGTAGGTAGGTACCTATCTGAAAATCTAACTACTAACGATCCAAATAATTTATGTTTATGCAATGTTGACTAATCAGATAAGTAACCAGAGGCTGTTGGCAGCCAATATAATACCATATACTATCCTCAGAATAATTAAAATTAATATCTATTCATCTGCAATAACTGTAACTAATAAATACGAAGAAATTAATTGATATCTATATTTATGAAGTGCAAAGTTATTGGCGCCACACCGCAGTCGGTGCGCGCTCGACGTTTGATTATGCAAAGTAGATACATCTCATTGCATCATACTACATGACGTCTTAATGCAGTTTTTGACATAATCTTTGGCAATAAATATGTTTGGATGAATTATGTAAAGAATTCAGCAAATCGGGATCAGAGGTTGGTTACGTAAACTTACTTTGAGGAAATAATCCTCGTTAAAATTAAATCATGTTTTGGGATGCAGCCTCAGGCTCGTAAAATTAAATCGAAATCTATTTGAACCAAGGGCAATTAAATTATTTCAGATAGTTATCCTATTAATTGTGGTCGCAGTATGTTTACGTTGATTAACCAATATTTATAGTATTCTCCCATCTCCATCGCAACATTTGGATCAACAAAATGGACACTGCTTAGCTGTCAAAATAAACGCGATTGCATTTGCGATTATATCGATCATGAGCGTTCTACAATTAGGATATTTATTCTAATCGTCCTTATCTCTAATGTAATCAGTCATCAATTGCACTATCAGCAACTTGTTCAGTTAAACACATTCATGCACTGTTAACCGCAGACGTAACTAAGTTATCTTAATCAGGAAGAGCCTTCTGCGTAATGTTTCATATTATCTTATTGAATATCATTAACGTACATTATATCATCTGATATTTAGGCATCACTTACGGTTTTAGAAAGGGACGCATCAATTAGAATCTTTTGAGAAGCTGCGTAATTAGATCACGTATTCATTTTCAATTATTCAGGTCAGTGCGTAGTACTCTCAAGCAGTGCGGCGCGGCGGCGTGTGTGTATGACCAGATGTATGAACGTAGGCGAAGCAAAAGGAGTATATAAAGAGCGTATATAGCAGGTGGCGTTCTATAGTTTCTGCCTACCTCCATGGGAAGAAGGCGTGAGTTTATGTGTATGTATTTATTCGGTCAATCTCTAACATTTCGGATTCATGTGAATGAATTAATGAATGAAATGCACCGACCCCAGCGTTGTTAAACCAGACTCGATTACTCGAATTAACCCAAAGATTCACACTAGCCCCTGGAGCCTCATGTTTCATGGGACTACGGAGACCATTGCATATCAAAGAGTAGACCGGAGGGCGCGATAATGGTAGGGAAGAAGTGCCCTTGGGATATGGAAGGATTATTAGAGCCGTACCAGATATGCATCCTTGAGCAAGCATTGGAATAGTGGAGAGTCAGGTTATATTTATCTATAGGTGGCCATCCTTTAATGACATGGCCGCCAGATTGCGTTCAGGTCCAATTTCGCCGAATCTTGAATGGTTAATCTTTTGGCGTGGTTAAAGTGCTTTCTCGACGCTTTTCTATGTCAATGTTATGCTGTGATACACTGTGTGCTGTTGTCAATGTCTCTTTCTGATCTAGTTTTCTAGTGTAGGTAGTAGTAAGACGCAGTTAATAGAATACAATGACGTCCCACTGGTATCCCCCGAACCCAAAGCAAAAAAATCTAAAAGGTGGGTTGGGTTATAGCTACCATCCATCACTTGAATCCCGAAATTCTGAAAATAGAACGCGCACTCACAAAAGACAAATAATTTTGTCTTTTGTGAGTGCGCGCACGGTGAAGGAAAACATCGTGAGGAAACCGGTATACCTGAGATATATTTCTCGACGGCATGTGAAGCCAAGTATCAAGAGCGGCATAGAAACTCTGATACCAGGTTAATCACCAACCACACGAAAAAGAAAGAAGAAGTCGGACAAACATAAATTGTAGTCGTCAGTCTGGTATTTGACGTTTGTTTTTGTTTTGTATGCTCGTAACCCAGTCGGCAAAGGCCTTTTTTTTGTTTGTTTTCGGAGTGGAAAATCCTAATGAATGTCCTCCACCCTGGGGCGGGGGGAGGGGTCTGTCAGACTATTACTGACGAAAAACCACCCCAGTGTTCCCATCCCACACTTGCACCGCGGATCATGGGATCAAATGCGACTTCCGCGAACCCCGGTTGGTGCCGGCCCACCTCGGCGGGCCGGACCCATTTAGGGGGGCCGGAAGAGGGCGTTGTCAGCCCTCCGTCGACGCCCGGTGCGCCTGCTCTGGGCTGGGTGAGCGAAAGAGATCTTCCGCTCCCTTTCCGCAGCCTCCTTCTGCGACACGACAGTTTCGCAAAAGGAAAAATAAAGGCAAAGGCAAAGGCCCCAACCTTCTCCATTCTTGTATCTCTCTGGCCACTCTGCCCCATGTTGTTCCAGCGACCTGTCTCATGTCAATACTCACCTTTTATGTGGTCTACCTCTCTTTCTTTGGCCGTTTCTTGAGTATCAATGGGTAACTATTTTACTCTATTTGTCCTTCCCTCGTACCTCTAGTGTCTTCACAATTTCCACGTTAGTGTTTTAATTTTTAGGTTTATGTCCTGAACCTTGGTATTTTTATCATTATGCCTTTTTTTAACTCATCAGATAACCAGATGCGTTCTTCAAAGACAAGTTTATGTATTTTAAATCGTGTATTGACTGTTCAAGTGAACATGTAACTAGAATCATTGTACGTTATTTTCGGTAACGAAATATATGTTACCTACTTGTACTATCACCGTCTTCTTGCTTTGTTATACCTTTGTCTTTACTCGCCTACAGATCGGAGCGCTCTTTAGGTTTATGTGTTCCTTTAACAGTCCTTGTCCAGCGACCTGGATCAGGTCGCTTGACAGTTGACGACACAACTGTCAAGCGATGATACAGGTCGATATTTGGCGCGAAATGCCAGACGTGACAGATGACGTTTGGCGCCAAAAATCGGCTGGACAATGGGGCAGTTATATTTCTGATAGTCTTTTGATTAATCTCATTCTCTGTTGTTCTAACAATACGTTGTTATACAGTGAAAACTGTTATAACTTCGTGTTAAAACCGGCTAATTTGACGTCCGGTAGTATTGTAGAGACGCCAGCAGGTCAAGCTACCCGAAACTGTTAAATTTTCCCAATCAACCTTGAACCTTATGCTGTAGAGATAAAGTTGAAAATCTATTATAGAAATTTGACAGATTGTAGTAGCTTGATGTGCTGGCGTTTGTACCATAGACAGCACGCATCAAACGTTTTCTATTAATTATCTATACTTTCCGTTTACTGAACCAAGGCTGTACAGTCGGTAGGCTCTAATAATCCCTCCTATCCCAAGGGCACGTCTTCCCTACCATTATCGCGCCCCCCGGTCTACTCTCTGATATACAATGGTCTCTGTAGTCTCATGAAACATGAGGCTCCAGGGGCTAGTGTGAATCTTTGGGTTCATTCGAGCAATCGAGTCTGGTCAAACCACGCTGGGGTCGGTGCATTTCATTCATTCATTCATTCATATAGTTTCCGTTTACTGAACCAAACATCTATAATTTGATAAAGCTTTGCTAAAAGTTTCTTTAAGTCGGAGAAGCTTTTTAGCGTAATAGTATAAAAACTGTACGTATAATAAGTACATACATGTAGGTATGTATGACTAATGATCTTCCACGTAGTTACGTTAGTTTGACAAAAGTGCGTTCTCACAATCACTCAGCTTGAGCGTAACAAGTGACAAATAACAAACACGACGTAACACATAATAGTTCACCCGGGAAGTGCCCAGTAATGCGTTTGCGCAACTATAAAGCGGCCACTCCACGGTTTACGTACCAGTTCCAATTTTAAAACTGAGTTTACTTAGTTACTTCAATTCAATTGTTTTTCTTTTGTAAAAAAAATTTCTTTATTTTCTACGTTAAGCGTCATAATTATGTCATATTTCTGAAATGTCAAAAGTTGTAGATATGATATGTCGCGATTTAGGGTATATACTGCTTCTTTGCCATCGACATGATGGAAATGTAAATGAAGTCGACCCAGAAATAAGCTAAAAGTTTAATTAGGATTAAAAAAAAAGGATTACAAGATGTAGGTAATGTCAAAAAATGAAAAACCTATCCCAGGGGAATTGACCGCGCATTGGTTTTATAAAAGTTAAGCCTTACGAATCGGGTTATAGTCAGAATTAATTTCTGGGGGAGGCTGTTTCGTTTAATATTACCGCAGCCGTCACCAGGACGTCACCGAGAACAAGATGACGGCGCCGAAGTAGCGATAATTACATTTACTATCCGCGTGTCCACCGTACGTCAATCACCCGAGCGCCGTCATGACGGCCGCCGAAGTTTGGAGTAGTTCGGCGCAGTTCGGCGCGACCGCTAGAACTCGGCCCGAGATTGTGACGGGCCGATGTGCGCCGGCATTCCGGCAATATAAAATACCACCTGGCTTTTGTTTTGTCTATCATAACATACTGAACCAACGAGTTCGGTCGCGATGGGATAACGATCGCCGTCATTGGGACGTCACGTTCGGTTCGAATAACCTCGTTTCTCGGTGACGCGTCACGTCCCAGATGACGGGTGCGGTGGACATACGCCTTTACAGTTCTTCTCTGATAGGTACATATTTCGTATAAAAATGTAGCAATAAAACATGACAATAAGTAAAAGTATAATGATCTACGTATTTGTTAAGAAGCGAGTCGATTAGTTCCGTCTATTTTCCGCGCCTGCGCTTGCGTGTTCACTGCGCGGAAACTTTGCGACCCCGCGGTGAGGCACGGGTTTTTTACTTGAACAAGTTTAAAAATGTTATTAGTTCTACCCGACTATGGCAAAGCCAAAGAAGAGTTATTATTTTTACAGGCTATGTACATAAATATAGCCTAAAATCTACACACGTACGTGTGTAGTATACATTATGTTTATCTGTTCGCTCATAACTCATAACTCCTAAACCACTCGTCGTATTTTGACAAACGATTTACTAAATACATATTATTATGTCATGTAATTAAGGCATAACTCATACAGATTACCTACGTGTGACTCCGGTTATATTCAAAACAGCTGTTATTTTGTTACTGTCTTGTTTATTTCTTTTTAGTTAGCGTTTTTGTCGTAGTTGAGTTTTAGCTTTTAATTTTTTTTTAAGAGGTAATGTTCGTGTTGAATCAAGCAGTTTTACCCACTCATTTCTTTCCTATAACGATTGAAGTTAGTGTCGAGAGAAAACGATTTTTAAAAATGGTTAGACGACGTAACTAGTTGAATTTAACAGTACATGTTGAATTGGGTGACAGCTAAATATTTAATAATTGAAAACTGCCTTACAATTACATTACGTTGAAAAGAAACTGACTTATTACCTTATTTATATTATAATGGGCTGAAAGAATACAAATAACATAATACTAAATCTCCAAGTGCAAATGTTTGTTGTAAATTAACTTAACTGCAAGTCATTAAAAATTATAACTGCCAGCACAAACCACTACATTTAAAATAAAACGGTTATGAAAAAAATAAACGCTAAAAACATGCAAATTCTGCGACAATAACGGCATTAAACTTTTTAAACGCATATTTATGGTCCCAAGGAAACAATTGAGTGACGCAACAATGAGGTTAAATCATTGTAAATTAAACAGATACGCGTGCGGAAGAAAAACCTCAGACGTAAATAATGGTTATTTGCAGTGGGCAGGCTTGCCTGACTGTGCCTACGTGACCGGCCAAAATTCAGCGGTGCACGGTCGCAGACGCTGATTTTCCGACTTAGGGCCTGTGCACACCACGTTTTTTAAACGCGCAGTTGACATGCGTTTTATAAACGTGCGTCGACGGCGCGCTTTTATCCAACAAAAAGTCTACAGGCTGCGTCTGACTTGCGTCTGTATCGCTACAAACGCGCGTCATCGGCGCGTTTAAAAAACGTGGTGTGCACAGGCCCTTAGTTGATCGATGTTAGTGCTGCTCGATGGTGTCAATTTTCGACAGGGTTGAGCACTGCCCTTATATTGGCAAAGAAAAATAAACACGAGGACAGTAGAATCTATGTAAGTTTAGGATTACCAATTTTAAAAAACGTTTAAAAAAAAATTGAATGCATTAAGTTTTACATTTTTAGTTAACAAGTAGCCTGTACGAAGCTTTTTGGTTAAACATTCTAAGACTATGAGCATACTGTAAACTGTCGTAAGTGCAGTTACGACACTTTACAACTTACTACTTACCAGAACGAATAAACTTACCTACAAAATCGATGTAAAAACCAGATAAGTATACAAATATAAGTTTTATTGTAAGTTTATCACAAATTTTAGAATCATAATTCAACAAAAAGAGTGATGAACCATAGCGACCTATCCATCAAGACCGTTGCCATGACGACCAGCCATGCAAACGGTGTTCTCAAATCGTTCAAACTAGCCGAGGAAAGTGAACCAAATGGCCGATGATATAACTGGGTCGTAATACTATTCCTATGAGCATTTGCCTGCCCTAGATAGGTCTAGGTAATGGTCACCTTGCTAGCAGACGAAAGACAAAATATTAGAACGAACCTAATATTATTTGGCGTTAACCGTTTTAGCTTAATTTTGTAACAATCCAAAAGAAGTTACGTGATTTTGTATCTCGAAGGATTATTCTTCAACCATTCTAACAATTGACATTTTAAATAGTGTCAAATATAACGTATGATCATAGGCGTTGGTTTTAAAAACGAAAGCATAACATAGCATATAGTAGTAGCATACAATTTATAACTATAATCATGGTGAACCAATGAACGAGATATTCAATAAAATTGTGGCTCAAGTCTGATCCCGAATAATTGAACGACCGAATGTTTGTAACTTTGTATCATATGTTTTATGAAACACAAAATATTTGAATTATTGCGTCTAGACTTAACTAACAATGATTTTGTTGGTCTATTTCACAATTTTCAGTTACAGAACTTTATCAATATTATGACAATTGATTTGCCCTCGACATTTGAAACCGAATAGAATAAACAAACATCAAACAATACTGTTGACATCTTTTATGAAATTGACTTGTAACTTTTGTGTTGCTAAAGAATTATAATGCATTTTTTTTTAGTAAAAGTTAGACAAAATAAATACTTAATATGTAGGTAGTTGATAATCGAAAATAATACTTTTATTCGTAATTACAAAGTCTAAGAAGTGTAAACTTAAAATAGCATAGGAAAGCGACTAATGGTGATAATAGGCAATACGAAAGCCGTGAATGGTTTCACCTATCCATATCATACCCATGTACAGCCTGTCTGAAAATAATGCGACGTATTAAATCGACATTATTAAGACTCAGATATATGTCAGTGATCTTGAGTGATTAGCTTGCGTGTTCATTGCTGAGTCAAGCAACGTGTCGTACGTTCAGACAGAAATAAGACTCGCCCATCAAGGAGCGCTGTCCCCAATTTATTATACACAAAATAAAAGGTATTTTAATAAAACGCATATACTAAAATTCTCAGTATTGTATCCGCGTTAGACATAACTTTATAAATTAATTTCACTATGTATTTATAAACATAATCTAAAATATTCACATATTAAGTCATTAAGAAAAGGCTCTAATTTAACATATCTTTTTTTCAAATCATTAACACTACTCGTTTAGACGTGATCTTCAGTATAAAATCATTAAAAGTCAGTTATCGTCGCCTTAATGGCGCCCAACAAACGTTCATAATTTGCTGTTGGGCGCCAAATTGTGAACTTGAATTTGATTGCCTTGATTTATTTTTGTCACTGGGCACTTATTGGCTGATAAGGGTCGATCCCAGATTACCTTGGCATGTTCTTAAAATCATCAAGGGAAAGGTTTTAGTCGAGAGCTTCGTCGATTCCGTCTCAAAAAGCCCCATTTTAATAACACAAAGGATAAAACCACATCTAACCACTAGAAACAAAGTAAAAAACTCCTTTGTCCCATAACCATGAGTATGAATGAGAATGTCAACAAACAAGTGCTCTAGTATCAATGTAATGCTTCTAGACACTACCAGGGCAGCGTAACAGTGTAACCGTGTTACGGCATAATATGATAGCACTCGCTGAAGGACCGATGTTAACGCAGCGAATGTAACCGGTAGTCACGGCTACGTTGACGAGCACTCGCTGTTAACGGGTAGACATTTGTTTACCAAAATAATGCAATGTGTATAGTAACGAACTTCCGTTTTAATTTCTGACCAAAAAGTTTAATCTTCATACGGTCTCCAACCATCAGATTTTATTAAGCTTCTGCTGTATTGACGGTTGATATTAAAGACTTTAACTTTTCAAGAGTTGAGAAGTTTCCGGTCTGTTATTTTGAATAGGAAGCGATAAATTGCACCGTCCTCCTTGCAACTTAATTGCGACTTTTCTCATATATTTCTTTCTTATCTCTTATGAATACGAAATGTATTAAATTAAGAATTAAAACGAATTGATTAACAAGGCTAATGACGTTCGTGCACTGCGATAAGTTTGAATAAGTATAACGGGAGCCTCAATAAGAGTGCACTATTATATCATTTAAAAATAAAAGCACGCAATTTTTGAGCGTTTTGTAATATTTTTATTGGATTGTACAGTAGACATGTTCAGAAATAAAATATCCGGCAAATGGCTCCGGCGGCGGCGGCTCTGATGACAGGCCACTGCTTTTTTATGAAATTTTCGACGACTTTTTGATAATAATTTATCTCTATATTTTACAAAACCCCAAAGATAGTAATTGCACGTCGTTAAATCGCATGATCTCGGTAGCCAGTTCAGATTATTTGGTCTGGAAATCGTTGCTAATCGTTGCTGCAATAAATCGTTTGTTTCATGACCGGTGTGGCAGGTGGTGCCGCCCTGCTGAAACCACATGTCGTCCAGATCCATGCCGTCCGGTTGAGGCCACAAGAACTCCGTTATCGTGTTCCTGTAACGAATTCTGCGAAGTTTGCGAGCGATCTCAGCATAACTTTACCCATTTTTGTGATGGGTTTTCACAATGATGCTCCTTTTTTAATAATTGGAACAATCATAGGTGAAAGCTGTCACATTTCAGAGTGCTAGAAAAAAAAATAACACCCTTTAGAACGATGAGACTATGACCGCGAATCCTTGCAAGGCAGCCAACATTGCAACAGCAAACTTGCCGGTCGTTACATAAGGTTTGCACCACCGAGCGCAGCGCTGCATCGACACTGACTGATGAATGCAACATGATACGTTAATCGATTATACAATATTACAGAATTTTTTTAAACTACTTAATTTGTCAAAATCCTAGAAACTGTTGGTACTAGTTTTTTACTTAAACTCTGATGGTATACTTATTTGTCTACATAATGACAATTATTAATCGAGAAATAGGAGCTCGGGCTAAGTGATAACAGCCGCGTGGGTCGATCCATCAGGTTAAGCTACGCTTGCCGAGGTTGGTCCATGGATGGGTGACCATCTTAACATATCAGGACTCTTCCGTGCCTCGGAAAGTACGTTAAGCCGCTGGTCCCGGCTGTCATTCGTAGATCTTTGCCAGTAGTTACGGGTCGTCAGAAGCCCGAAAGTCAGACAACCAGTCTTTCCAAGGGGTATCGTAATTACCCAGTTACTGGGTTGTGGAGGTCAGATAGGCAGTGGCTCCAAGTAAAATACTGGTATTCAGTTACATCCGGTTAGACTGGAAGCCGACTCCAACATAGTTGGGAAAGGCGGGCAGATTAGAAGAAGAAAGAAAGAAAAGAAAGAAAAATTGTTTACACAGACACGGGACGGGAGACGGGTGTTTTGTTTTTTTTTTGTTTATTACAGATATCAGATTATTAATATACAGGGTCAAATTAAATTAGCTAGCGAAACTCCGCAGACGTGACGGGTATCGATATCTAAACATGATCAAACAAAAAATAAACTAACTTGATGAGTTTTTTTTGGGCTCTTCAATCGCAGTTAGTGTAGTCACTTGAAAAACCCGTTTTTTTGTGTCTACTTAACAGACGTGATGGGTACCGATATCTAAAAATGATAAAATAAAAGAAAACTCATCTCGTACTTCAAGTAAAAACAATAACAGAGGTCCGTTGACCCCAAAAAAAAAAAACATCAAATATTTTTTTATTTTATTCTGTCGTATTTAGATATTGATACCTATCACGTCTGCGGAGTTTCACTAGCTAATATAATTTGACCCTGTATATAATACAAAAACGCACGTAACTTCCTTTGGAAAAAATAAAACAAAAATTCTTGTGAAGGTTAATAATTTGTGCGTAACGTTCAGTTTACATAACATGAATTAATAAAACAAACACCATGCGTGCTCGATGCAATGAACGTAATCTCAATAAAACCAAAAGAAATTACGTTTCAATTTTGGCGGAATAAGACACAGTTGACCATAATAGACGTTTTATGTTGTAACAACGCTCAAAATGATTTGTAATTTATTACACAGCCGCAAATTGACGCTAAAATAGTTGAAATACGTGCTAATATAACACGAACATTTTTAAATATTTAGCTTTGTTAACGTCTTTATAAGTCGGAATGATTGTTTAACGAGTAAATTGTAATGTAATCTTTCAGAAGAGTTAATCTTTTTAATAGGTCATTTAAGGCGACGACGACCGACTTTTAATGATTTTATACTGAAAATCACGTCTAAACGAGTAATGTTAATGATTTGAAAAAAATATATGTTATATTAGAGCATTTTCTCAATAACTTAGTATGTGAATATTTTAGATTATGTTTATATTACATAGTGAAATTAATTTGTAAAGTTATGTCTAACGCGGATAAAAAACTGAGAATGGCACAAAATCTACCAAGAGTATTTTTCTAAAACCTTTACCAATTTAAAGATAATTTAATTATTGATCATTTAGTATAAGCGTTTGATTAAAATACCTTTTGTTTTGTGTATAATACATTAATAATGCGTCAAATTGCGGATAGCTCTCTTTGATGGGCGAGTCCTATTACTGACTGAACGTACGACGCGTTGCGCGAGCTCAGTACAGAACACGCAACCTAACCACTCAAGGTCACTGGCATATATCTCCGTCTTAAATAAGAGAATTACTAAAATGAAACAACAGCACATACACAACACATAGAGTATGGTACCTATTTCTCCAGTTCAAATTAACCGTCTATTGAACTTTTTACTAGCAACACCTAATTCCCAAAGTTATTTTTAATAGAAAAGATTGAACAATATTCCACAAATGGTTTAAAAACTAATTTTCAATCCACGTAGTCTAAAAATATGGGAACGATTTTCTTTCTAAATAATTTTCCAATTATTAGATTCTTAAGTGTCTCTATTAATCGCCTCACTAGAAAAGTTGTGATTTTCTTAGTAGATATGTAATGAAAACTTTGTAAAAAAAAAAGGTAGGTATATCAGTGGGAAAACAACCATTTACTTTATATCTGGGTGGGCATTACCTGAGCTGCATAAATAATATTATGGCAATTCGCGCACGATCACATGGCATGGATTCAATTGAAATGAGTTTGCTTTCTGATACATAAACAAACATTTGCTTAATTATAAGCAAATTAAAAAAAAGCTTTTAAAATATTTAGTTTATCTTTTCTTTTTTTTTTTTTTTTTCCTTTTGGCTTCGCACGGTTTGTGCATTTAGCCAATGTCACGTTTTAGTTCTTGTATAGTATTGATGAAATGAATTTTAAATGCATGATGATGATATCCCTCCCCTTGAGTTTCAGTAAAGATGTGGCACTTTATTGAGACCTCACGCGGACTTCTTGAGAGAACTTGAAGCGAAGTTGCACTGTTTTGTTTCATTTGCCTACACTAATGCACGTTCACAAACACTTAATGGTTAATAATCCACCATTATTACACATTAATATTCGGCTAAACACAAATTTTGGAAAATTAAACAAACTGCTGAACATGACGCTTCACTTTCCCGCCAAGAAGTCGTTTATCTTTTTTAGTCATCATCAAAAACAAACCGGCCAAGTGCGAGTCGGACTCGCGCACGAAGGGTTCCGTACCATTATCTATAAAAACGGCAAAAAAATCACGTTTGTTGTATGGGAGCCCCCTTAAATATTTATTTTATTCTTTTTGTTAGTATTTTTTGTTTTAATCATCTTTGAAAATTTCAACTGTCTAACTATTACGGTTCATGAGACACAGGCTGATGACAGACGGACAGACAGACGGCGGAACCTTAGTAGTAGGGTTCCCGTTTTACCCTTTGGGTACGGAACCCTAAAAACATTGTAATCCACTAAACTATAATCAATAAAGTTGTGAACTTGTAACTGGCAATTTTATCCAAAATAAAACTTGACTGCCGCTTTTATAAATTAAAAACGAAGCTTTTTTTTTGTTTTATGCAATAATTGGCGTTGGATGAATTATTTTTTCAAAATGTTGCCGGATATAACATTATAACATTTGCGTAAGATAGGATACAAAACTTACTTTGCGGTTTATCATTAGTACTGTTTTGTCAATTTACAACAAAGCACTACATAGATTAGGTTAGGTTAGGTAACATGCTTAAAATCCGGAACAAAGTAAGAGGCGCGATACGCTGATACGCATAATAAATAATTTATTCAATGCGACATTATTACTATTCATTGTAGTTGGCACCTAACCGTAATTGAAATGTCAAATTATAGAGTTACACCAATTTAAATAACATTAGCGCGGGATTGATGTTTATTCAATATGATTCATAAAAAAAGGTAGTAAGTTAGGTACGTGGGAAAAGTGGTCCAAATAATCCATAGGTACTAATATTATAAATTCGAAAGTAACTCTTCTGTCTGTATTTTACCTTTTTACGCCTAAACCACAGAACGGATTTCGATAGAATTTGGCAAGGAGATAGACAGCATCCTGGGGAAGGACTTATGCTACTTTTTCCCTAAAAATAATCCAAAAGGGGTTGCATGCTTAGCATTTCTTAAGTTAGGGATATGAAAATTCATATTTATGCTTTTGATATGATATAAAAAGTTCATGTTTCAGCGTTTTTCTAAAATCATTTCCCAAGGGGTAAAATAGGAGATGATTTTAAAATCACATGATTATTGAAATTGTTGTGCACCTTTTTTTAAGAGATATATGGAATTGGAAATATAGTGTCTTGAGGTAGGTAATATTAATTTTAGTATTTATTTAATTAAAATTGGTCGCAGCTATAACTTTAAATTGTAATAACTTTTAAGCGGGTGCTTAAAAGTTATTACAATTTAAAGTTATAGCTAATATGTAGATATTACGTGGTCAATGGCGGCACTGGAGTATTTCAAATTAAAAGTAATAATATTAAAATTAATTATTAATATTTTTAAGTTAGATATTTAGAATCATAAAAATCTGTTTAATTAAAATAAAAATAAGATTATTTGCATTAATTATCCGTCGATCTGTCTGTCTCCTAATACAGGCACTATCTGCCTAAAAGGAGGATCCAATCAAAAAAAATTGTTTATACCTAGGTATACTTGTTTTACCAATAAACAATTTTTTTTTGGTAACCTTTCACGCTTTTTTCATTTCTGAGTGTCTTGAAGACGATCCGGATATTGAGAAGGAGAACAGGGCTTTAGCGGTCAGAGGTAACATGCTGGCCCGCAGACTCCCGCTGCTCTGAACAAGTTAAAATATCGTTGTTTAAGGCTTATTGTCAAAGCTTTTATAAAAGATCGCTGGATGTCCTGCGCGTCCAGTATAACAACATCTTCAGGACGATGGAGTACATCGGGGATGTTTGCGCTGTATCGCACTTATGGCTTTCATGCCGTCATCCGCAAGAAAACCGTATCCCTGATCTGCAGAATGCGTGGCAGCTGCAACGGAATTCTGAAGACTGTAGCCGACAGGATCTCTTCTCCGCTGTGGAGATCCTTTATTGAGCGGGTAATTTGAGTATTGTGTTGTGTTTTAATTTAAATTGTAAGTAATTGTATGGATCAAATTATCAGTTTATTTTTTTAATGCTTAATTGATTTGGATGATAGGTATACGGATAGGCCATGACCTGGGTATATAGGATACTTTTTAACCCGGTAGCATGTTCCCGTGGGATAATTTCCGACTTTCACGCGGGCGAAGCCGCGGGCAGAAGCTAGTATACTTATAAATTTGAAATACAATGTAAGGGTCGTCTAGCATCTTGAAAAATCTCACGAAGTGTCAGGTCTAGAAAATAAATATTTTCTGAAATAAAAATAATCTAACTTTGATAAAATAACCTCAATTTTTGTACTATTTTCGTCGCCACTCCATAACTTTTCGGCCCCATCGGCCATCTGATCTGCGAGCAATATGCCCTGCCCGCTGCCACTTAAGTTTGGCAATTCTTTGGGGCTGGCTTTAATATGTCGGTTACTTTGGTTATACTTACAGATCTCTTCATTTCTGAGTCGATCACGTAGGGAAACTCCAAGCATAGCCCTCTCCATTGCCCTTTGGGTGACATTCAGTCTTCTAATAAGGCCGCATTGTGAGCGACCACGTTTCAGTGCCATAGGTCATCACTGGCAAGACGCACTGGTCAAAGACTCGTCTTGAGACACTGTGGTATATGAGACGAGAAGATATTGCGTAGCTTCACGATCGCTGTCCAGCCAAGTCGGATTCGACGATTGATCTCTTTTTCGATGTTGGACTTACCTAACTGGACAGTCCTAGGTAAACATAATCGTCCACAACTTCGAGTGTAGAGTCTCCGATCTTCATGAGAGTGGGTGTTACATGGGCATTTGACATGACCTTCGTTTTGTCCATGTTCATTTTAAGACCCACTCTTCGGAAATCTCTACTGAGGTCATCGAGCATTATACTGAGGACCTCTATTAGTCTCAGCCATTCGGCTAACCGAAGGTGAGTGATGTACTCGCCATTAATATTGATGCCAACCCCTTTCCAGTCCAGAACCTTGAAGACATCCTCCAATGAAGCGATGAACAGTATCGGAGAGATTACGTCTCCCTGTCTCACTCCTCGCTGCAGAAGAATAGTTTCTAGGTCCGGTCATGGACTCGGACTGATAAAGAAGCGTTTTCATACAAACACTTCAGCACCTCGATTTACCGATAGTCAATCTGGGACCGTTGAGAAGACTGCAGTACAGCCGAAGTCTTGATCGAATCGAAGGCTTTCTCGTAATCCAAAAACGCTTAGCAGATAGAAATGAAAACAATATTTGTATAATATTATTCCCATAATATTATTTGCCTAGCATTCGTGATTTAAAAACGTATTATATATATACAGTGTGAGTCTTCATAATGTGCACATATCAAAATAAGGGAAACTAAGCTTAATTTAATCGAAAGAAAAAATATTAAAAAAAAAATGTTAAAAAACAATTTGTTATAGCATTTTTTAAATTCTTGTTCTCTGCTGTGACCCCTGTGTAAACCAGGGACCGTACAGCCCCGGTTAAGAGTTAAGCCTTTCGAAGGGGTAACCCATTCAATGGTTTACCTTTATCATGATGTAACCCATTGAAAGAGTTTTATACTAGAAACCCATTGAAAGGGTTACATAATAACCCATTGAATGGGTTTTATACTAGAAACCCATTGAAAGGGTTACATGATAACCCATTCAATGGGTCATACTCGTATACCTACTTGAAACCCAGTAACATGAAAAATCATAATATTATGTTATTTCGATATCCGCCACGCACGCGTAGCATGACCAATTCTATTTCTATTCTACCCAGGGACCATTTTGGTTACCATTTTAGAAAAACCCTGTATCAGCTTTCTAAAAATAAATGTACCATGTTTATGACTCAATCACAACGTTTCCTATCAACTGCTTGCACTAAGCTACGTAAGTACGTAGCCGAGTGCAAGGCCTTCCTTTGCCTGCCTGCGCCAGTCTCTACCAATTTTTTTTTATAGAAAAAAATAGTCGATAAAATTAAGCTTAGTTTCCCTCATTTCGATATGTGCACATTATGAAGACCCACACTGTATATTAAAGAAGTAATAGAATGCATAGCACATAATATATTACAGTTGTACATGCAGCGCAAAACGATACACTCCTAACCGCCAGTGACGTGAACCAATCAGAATTCTAGAAAGAGACAACTACTGGGCGCACATTCGCTCTCTCGTACTTTTCAGTCTGTATTCACTTAACAACTGAATACGGACCGCTCAGTCCATTCTCTATGTCTATGGTATAGCTACATACATTTAAGTCGAAAAACCAAGTTACTTTTAAAACTGATATTATATTCCACCATCACATGCAAAAAATCATTGGCACTTCATTTTACAGAGTGGATTTTTGAGACGGTACAGTAAGAGCAGATAGTGCAGGTACCTTAGCAGTTGTAACTGCAGGAAAACGGTCTTAGGAGACTATCCTTAAGTTTTTGATTAATTGCTAACTGCAATCACAGATTTTACAAAATTGCTAGTCAGCAAGAAAAACGCCAATTCTCGTCTTGTTTTTGTGATGCCAATCGATGTAGTTTCGTATAAGGATTAATAGACTCTTCCAGACCAACTGATTAGAACTTATCCCATACTTATCTAACTCTATCTTAACCCCCCTCTCTTTCTTTCTTTCTTTTCTCTCTCTTTATCTTTATCTTACTCTGGGTGCCAGAGTTCATCGAAAACACTCTTTCCCTTAGTTGTTACGCTGCATAGTGTTTTGTTCAATTGAAGCTAATAAAATACTCTTTTTTATTTTCTTTTTTTTACTTCCATTTCGTAAGAAAAAGTTTGTCTAAAAGCAGATCATATCAGATGGTGCGAGGAGCTCTTAGCTCATATGAGTAGTAGGCCTTTTTCTTGACCACTCACAAGTTAGCAAGCGCGTGCGCCGCCTGCCCAATCAACTCTTGCGCAACAGTGAAAGTAATTTCGGCGCGGCCTTCACCCAATGTGCTACTAAACTTAATCGGGTTACGATATGTTAACATCTGCATTATTTAGCATTTCATTATAAATAACAGTGTTAAAGTCAAATGTAAGCAAATAAATCATAATAAATTCTGCATGTCAGCCTGTTTCGTTGGTGCTGAGCAAGAGGGCCTTGGTTCAATTCCCGGATTGCGCAAAGTATTATTGGATTTCTTAATCTGGAATTTCTTAGTAAGTTACAGCCCGGAGTCTGGATTTGTCTGGGTTGATGATAATAGGCTCGCCCCCAGTTACATGGGACTTAAACATAACGGGCGAAATATGAATGTACTTTGGTGCATCTCTGCCTAACCCTTCAGGAAATACAAGCGTGTTGTTAGGTTAAAATTCAGCATGTAGGTATTCTTAAATAAAATTCGCTACATTATAAAATTACTAGCTGACCCGTGCCCACTCTGTTGGGCGGTAAACATTTTTACTCTATGACACTCACAAATAACGTGGCTTTCTATGGGTAAAAGAATACTTACCCTACCTGCCTACCCTACCTACGTACCCTACCTACCTACCCCACCTACCTACCCTACCTACCTAGAAAAAAAAAAAACTTCACATAAACCATCTACTAAATAGTCCGAACAAAGCCTAAACCTTTTTTTTTTGATAGGTGAGCCCGTTCTTGAGTTACAAAATTACAACGAAAAGTGGCATTGATTTTTATAGAAATAGATGGAAATAACAAAGTGCAGAAGGAATTAAGCTGGCATTAGTACTGGCTGATTTTATCAACTCATATTCAAGTTATCATTAAGTAAAAAAACAGCCAAGCTGGGTCAAGGCTTTAAAAACTGGCTGAATCCTGTAATTGTGTCATTACAATTACGATCTTACTCGTTACTTTCAGTAAATAATCTTGTATACACAAAAATAAGGCTTAAAATTAGTGAACTAAAAATCCCTGACCAAGTTGCATTGAAATAGGATTGATTGGCTTATTTGGTAGAGGAGTCACTTTCACTGATTACTGTAAGCCCGTTAAAGCCCCTGTTAATCTACTCTCAAAAATCACGTTAGCTGTTTTATTTGGATGACCACCGAAGAAGAAAATCAAGCTAACCTAAGGTCATAAAATAAGTTTGAATTTAAGATTTAAGAAGGCGGATATGGAGGGTAATAATTAAAAATATAAACAATTGCTTTAAAGAGTACAGTCACCAGTGTTAATCTATCCCATATAATTTTTACTACATTTCTACCAGACTGTCGAATTCAATGAGCAACTCAACTCCACAACAAAAAATACAGTAAAATAATAATCCATTAAGGTGTTGAAATATTTCCCAAAAACATTGCAATACTTATTACCCATAGACACAAAGCCGGTAGACTTTAAAGTCAACTTTCCCGCCATATATTATGTCAAACGAGACGCCATCTTATGACACCGTATGTCAGCGGACGAAAGTTCGAGAAACGACCTTCACCCATTGCCACCGATGGTCACATGCGAACAGGTTGGCTTGCATAACGTTTGTTTATTTGTTACCGGGGGTAGAAAGAACTGCTTTTTTATGCAAATGGGGTAACAAAAGCACTTGAAAATATAACAAATGAAAATATTAAAAGCATAGACCTAATAATATATTAAATAGAACATAAGGACCAGCCTTAGTGAAGTATAGTCTAAAACTCTATGAAGCTAAATTAACTGTGTACTTCAAAATGCTTAAACTATATTCAGTCAATCAGTTTGTTGAAGCCCACAGCTGGGCATAAGCTTCCCAAGTTGCGCCACAACCACAGACACAAAGCCCCGTTTCTGCGCCTTCCGCCTAGTCTCTTCTTTGATGCTTATGTTTTGTATACCCACAGCATAACTGCATGACAAACATAAATTCTAAGTATTACAGCATTCCATAGTTGCAGAAGTCATAAATTCTAAAGTCTATATATACTTCTCGTGTGTCGTCATATTGTAGTTTTTTAAATGTCAGCGTTATTGTTGCAACTAACGACTAACGGTTATTGTTTATTATTGAACGCGGTCAAGTTCAATATCATATTTATTTTATTTGTAAGGTTAGGTATATCTTTTCCATCTCCATTTTTAAAAAGAAGTTGTTGAAGAAAATTGCAGCTTTTATGTCTTTGTCTTTGATGTCTACGTCCCAAATAGTATAAATAGCCACAGGCACAACAATATCCATTAATAAATAGTTCAGCCCTAGCTTAGATACTTAGAGCCCGTGGGAGATCTAATTTTGATAGTCGATGACTTATATTTCAGTAGGCAGGTGCGCAGACACGACCTCAAATTAAAAAAAGTTTGGTGTCATTACAGCAATAGCACCGGCAGGTGCGGCTACATGCCACAGATTACACAACAAAAAGATAAATAATATATGTGCACATGGCCACTTATTTTGCCTAAGGCGGACCGCCCCACATGACGTTTCCTGATTGCTTTAAGCTTAAACAATGTGATAATCGGTTGGCAGTAATAGATAATAGTCAATTAGTAACGACCTGCTACGGTCAACGATCAATTTATTTGATGGTCTTCTACTCTTCGATTCGCTTTCCAAACAATTATTCGTTACATTTGTCATTATTATTTGTTTAACACAATAATTACCGTGAATGAAGATCGATATCTGAAATTATGTAACCAGCCAAAGAGTTTACCTACTTTTCATTTTAAAATAAAATGCTGGTTAGAGTACATGTTTATTACTCACTCTGCTGAACTGTGGTAGTTTTATCAGGCTATGAAAAAGTAAAAAGAAAGGTAAGTTATTGGAATAGTTATTTGTGCAACAAGAGCGTAAAGTTGGTTTTTCCTGCGTGTGTTGATTTTGAATCCCGAGTAAGAAACGGATTCTATAATTGAATGACAAGCGCAGCGAGTGATTCTAGGTTAGAATCCTGAGCACACGAGGGATTCAAAGACACAATATGCAAATAACTTTGGTCTCGTGTAACACATACAACGTTTCACCTCAGCAGCGAGAACATTAGCGAGAGTATTACCGGCTAATAATAACAGCGAGAATTACCGAAAGGTAAAAATACAACATGGTAAAAATTAAACCACAAGTATATTTTTAAAACAATATCAAAATTTAAAAAGATATATAATTATTATTTAGAAAAAAAGATAATAATGGGGTTCAAAACTGAAAGCTCATCATAGATGGCAGCACAGTTGTCCGTCTACAAACCGCCATTGTATTTGTATGTGTTTACTTTTGTGTCGATCACAAATCCTACTAGGAGAGTAGCACTATTAAAAGATGAGCTAAGGACGGGCGAAGCGTCTACCAGTGATAAAAAAGCAGCTTTCGTGGAAAAGTCAATAAATAATGAAAGTTTTGTAATTTATTGGTTATTTTGTGTTTGTTGACTTCAAGTTCTTTTTTTGGTGAAGACTGGAGGCGTACGACAGACATAACCCGATCACAGTTGACCAACTCAAGCATGATCTTCCTGACTGAAAAACTTCAGAGATGTTAATTCTAGCAATAATATAGTTAATCTAATATGATAATTAACACAAACCAGACACACACCTTTACTATAATATACATAATATTGCTTTACTATAATTTACATAGTTCTCATGGGAGCATCACCTGTATAAGAATTTCTCCCATAAGTGTTCAGACTTCAAAAACATAGCACATACCATAATCAGCTTATAATGTTCCCACTGCTGGGACACAGACCGCGTCTATCCAAGAGGGAGTGGGGTGCAATTTACCACGCGGACCCAGTGTGGGTTGGTAAATGTCTTCGAATTTTTGGTTCTAGGACATGCCGGTTTCCTCAAGATGTTTTCCTTCACAGTTTTGAGAGCAGTGGTGATGAAATTATTTACACAAAGTAAAGCGCCTGTCTGGGTGCGAACCCACGACCTACAACTCGTAGGTCGGGGCCGTTACCACTGGGTCGTCACATAGCACATTATTTCGACGAAATATCGGGTTTATTTTTTTTTTCGGAGAGCTTTCCTCCACAGTTTTCGTCTTCTAACATCTTCATCAAAAATGTATGGATAGTGACAGCTTGCTGTCAAATTCTTGGACGCTGGATCTGGAGTGAGCAAGTGTCAGTTTTTATCTCCATTACATTTAAAACCTTAACAGATGATTTGCAATTTTACGGTTATACGTGCATCCGACCGTTTTATTGTTTGTTTCTTTTTTGGCCTACTAGGTATGGAATATAAAAATCGAACTTCGAATCGACTTGTTTCTATCTCTCGCTTTTTTGTATCGAAGTGACAGAACAAAGTGAGTCTTTCGATATTTGTGAGTAGACCCAGCACTTTTATTAGCAATTATAATAAAAAAAGTTACTTTGTCTCACGCCCTCAGCAAAACCGAATTTTGCTCAATGTCTTTAAACAGCAAAACCTGCTTGTTTGAGGTGCTGAAGTCAAAATACATTTATTATAACACATACCAACAAAGGCGCACTTTAAAATTAATAATATTTTATCGACATATTTAGGTCATATTTTAATCGATATTTGATTAATTTTCCGGATAGTTGAGCATAGATTCATCGAGCTATTGCGTAGACTATAACAACAATGGTAGCCATTTTGAACTATTCTTAACTTCCTAATCATTAACTGGCAGACTGGATTTTTTGGCGGGAAAGTGAAGAGTCATGTTTAGCAGTTTTATTTTCTAAAATTTGTGTTTATCTGAATATGAATGTGTTATAATGGTGCATTATTAAGTGTTCGTGAACATGCATTCGTGTAGGCAAATGAAACAAAACAGTGCAACATCACTTCAAATTCTCTCAAGAAGTCCGTGTGAAGTCTCAAAGTGCCACGTCTTTACTGAAACTCAAGGGGAGCGGTCGGGCGGGGATAATGTATTATAATTATACAACCTGCGCGCGTGCGTGCACGTACGCGTGTAATGTAACATAATTCATTTCATCATTATTTATACAAACTTTGTACATATTACCTTATTTTACTTGACACTGGCTAAATTTGCAAACCGCACGAAGCCATAGCAAAATAAAAAAAGACTGGCAGACTAGACTTAAATAGACTGGCTGCCAACATTATCGCTAAATCGTTATAAATAATGAACCAGTTATGATTTGAGTTTTTTTTATTATTTCTAAAGAACACTCAGTTTGCTATTGTGCTTATTTTCATATACAAATTAACTAGATAGAAAAACTACATAACTATTGATTAATATTACGAGGTAAGTAATTGATTTCGTTTCGTTTTAAAAATAGTTAATAAAGAATTTTATCTATATTAAATGAGCAGTCAGAATTAAATTGAATTAAAGCGGTAAAAAAAATAGGATAGTGACTTCAATAGACAAAACCACTTAAAAAGAAGGGTATTTCTGTTGGTGGGGAGTATCATTCAGCTCCCCAAACCCCAACATCATTAACGGCCGAACCCAATAACCTATATATCACCAGTTTCGGCCTACTGGAGATATAACAATATATCTATCGATGGTTTTAACGTCCCAATAATCTATGAGACATTATGGAATCTTACCGGCCCACGCTATCTACTGATGGGAGGGTGTATCGCCTACAACAGATATCTATTTGTATGAAAATGCCAAAGTATGCGTCCCAAATATACGATTTGTTTGACAGGACAGTACTACAGATGGCAGATTTGGCCATTCCCCGAATTGCAGGGATAAGCGTAAAGTAGCCAAGCTAAAATGAACTCTTTAGTACTTGCAATAATGATCATAGATGTTTTTTTTATTTAAAGTAATAAAAAAAAATTAAATTCAAATATCTCGAAAACGATGCGCCCTAGGCAAAAAATAACAGAAATTTAACCCACCCCCTTACTGACACCCCCCGTGCAAGCCCCATGCCAACATGAATTTAGGTAAAAAAAAAAACAACATTCATGCGCTAAGGTAGCCCGCGAAATTCAAATTTTATTACTTTTTTTGCAATTTGCAGGTCATTCAGGTTGTATTTTGATTCGCGGACATTTTTTTTTTTCTCAGACATTTAAAGTTGAAACTCTGAAAAAGCTTGATTTGAGAAAAAGCATATACATTTTTGACATCCACTGACACTGACACCACTGTTAGCTTTTTTTTACTAAACTTTTCTCCTAAAATTTCAGGTACTTAGAAACATTATACAAAAGTTATTTACTATAAATGAACTTGTAGATAATTAAGCATTCATTAATAATAATAATCAATTGAAATCGCGAAAAGCATTTTTTTCACCCAACTTTACAAAACTACTTATACGGGTATCTCGGAAACTAAATGCCGACAACTGGACCCTTTTTGCTTTTTGCCCACATAATGTAAACATGGACACTTATGTCATCATCGGTCGGCTTCCAGTCTAACCAGATGCAGCTGAATACCAGTATTTTACATGGAGGGACTGCCTATCTGGCCCCCAGTCCCCACAACCCAGTTACTGGGTAACAAGATACCTCTTGGTAAGACTGGTTGACAGAGTTTCGGGTTTCTTACGACCCGTAACAACTGTCAAAGATCTGCAAATGACATCCGGGACCAACGGCTTAACGTGCTTTCCGAGGCACGGAGGGGTCTTGGTATGTAAAAATGGTCGCCCATCCACGGACCAACCGCGGCCAGCATAGCTTAACCTGATCGTTCGACCCGTGCGGCTATTAATACTTAGCCACAAGCCATAAATACATACAATGACATGGACACAAAATTATTACATGAAAATGTTATGCACGAATATAAGAGTAACCAAAACAGCGTACGCTCTAATAACTTGGTCAGACAGCGTCTAATAACTTGGTCAGAGAGTGTCTAATAACTTGGTCAGAGAGTGTCTAATAACTTGGTCAGAGAGTGTCTAATAACTTGGTCAGAGAGTGTCTAATAACTTGGTCAGAGAGTGTCTAATAACTTGGTCAGAGAGTGTCTAATAACTTGGTCAGAGAGTGTCTAATAACTTGGTCAGAGAGTGTCTAATAACTTGGTCAGAGAGCGTCTAATAACTTGGTCAGAGAGTGTCTAATAACTTGGTCAGAGAGTGTCTAATAACTTGGTCAGAGAGTGTCTAATAACTTGGTCAGAGAGCGTCTAATAACTTGGTCAGAGAGTGTCTAATATCGGCATTGTTCTGAATCGCAACTGGACACTTGAGGCTCTATTGTTCCTGAAGTAAAATACTAAAACATGACATATTTAACAAAGTGATGCAACTTATCAAAGAAATGAGAATTATACAGCATGTATCAAACATGTGTGGTCATTTTTAAGGTGGTTGTGGTACAGTACAGACCATCAAACTGAACAACTGTCTCCATGGGACCAAAATCGTCATCACGAAAAAATGTACTGCTGTCCATTTGGGTCAATACTCAATACTTTATTTGCATTTCACAATGTGTAGGTATTTAGGTGGTAACTTAAAATGATATGTGATCATTACGGACCCTGTCGGGCACAGCAAATAGTAGGAGAGAGGAAGCATTGAAAAACTTAGCTTATTAGCTTAGATTTTGAACTAAATCTAATATTATTTATTTATTAAGGCACCAAGTGCCAATATACCAATCACAATACATAAAATTATATAAGGGTTTTTTATACATAAATACATATTTTGTCGTTAAGATATTCGTTTAAAAACTGTAAAAAGCATTTTCTTATTAAAATTGTTTTACTTTTTTTATAAAAATATTCATTTTGTTTTCCTTGTTTATTACAGGTTCATGCAGACCGGAGCGATATCGCGGGCGCAACAAGCAGCACGACAATTGTCGCGCCCGCGATATCGCCCCAGTCTGCACGAGCCTTAATTTAGGTCGAGTAGGTATTGAAGTTTTGTATTAAATATACCACATATTTGTGATACACGCTGTATTTAATAGGTCTACCACGCTTACGTGTGCGTTGCAGATCCTATTATATAGGATGTAAAAGAAATTGCGTGCCATAGCTTAGGGCTACCCCTAAGCTATGGCACGCAATTTCTTTGCGTTCGTTTAATAAAAAAAAAACAAAAAAATTCAATTCAGAATAAAAACATAAAAAAAATATTGCAAGATCAACCTTATTTAGTACCTACTAACTTAGTAATTAAAGCATTTAAACAAATATAATAATTTTAATTCTAAACTATTGCTATTTTAAGTTAGTAGGTACTAAACTAGGTCAATTTTTCAATATTTTTTTAAGTTTTCATTTTTTTTTTTCGTTTTTTTTTTCTGGGTTCCTTTATCGATATTGAACCTACCCCTAAACTATGGCACGTCATTTATTTAACACCCTGTATTTGTTGAGATGCAAACTAAAACTTAAATCGTCCACCTTAAAAGTTTTCACTTAGACAATGCTCAAGGATGAATGAGATTGATGACACAGAACTGTTAAAAGACAGTTAAAAGTTTTGACATATTTAAATAAACAGTTAAAAAAAATACGCAATGACTTTTTTATAGGCCTTTGGGTTAACTAAACAGTACAAGGTTACTCATTAACACGTCTTAGATAACATCACGTATGTTTGGATAGAGAATACTAATATAATATCCTATTCGGCACAACAAGTCGAGAATACCAACAAATTCAAAGAGAATCGATAAGTAATTAGTGAAGTGCGTTGTGCTCGCGTGACAGGACGCTATCATTAGTTTTACTTATAAATTGACTTTTTACTGCCTCGCCCATCACCATTATCTAACAAACATTTCGAGCATGTCAAAAGAATTCAACGGTTAAGATACAATAGAAATAATTAAAAGTAGCTGTCTAGTCTATACAAACTGTACTTAAAATACGACATAGATTATTGTACAAGTATTAGATAATTTGCTAAGCTCTTTCAACCTAGTCATCATTACGACATACGCATTCAATAATTCTAACATTTCACCTAACAACACGTCAATGTGCCGACCGCCTTTATCCACAGGTCAGTGATGGTCGACAGAATTTCCGAATAATTGACCCATATAATACAATTGTAAGTCAACCATAAAATAATTTATTGCAGTAATACATATAATACCAACAGTCAATGGAACGGTTGAGGAAGTGACTTGCGTTTAGCATCATGATGTATAAGAGCGATTTACTCTCTCCTACAAACTAGAATTGATGTAATAGTAAGCATTAATTATATTATATGACCGATAGAATAGAATCCTAACCTGTGATTATTGCTCAATCAACTGGAATTCCATTCTATCAAGTTGTGAAAGAATGACTTAACTACAATGTATCTAATTGTAGATGTGATGAGAACCGAAGAATTAATAACAGAGATTCTAAAGAAAATTAAATATAATGTACGTAGGAACGAATTCGTAGGCCAAATTAGAAATACCGTTCAGAAAGGACATACCATCAGCAATGAAGAATCAAATATTAGACACATAGAAAAACGCATGGAATATAATTAGTCAAACAACAAGTTTGGACGGTACAAATAAATAACTATAACGTTTAGTGGTTTTAACATTTAATTTAGTAGGTACTATAATAACTAACGAAATAATGGCATAGAATACACAGTGGTTACATTAAAGGCAACAAAAGTTAATCTGCAAAGAAAGAACGAACTAACTCTCAATAACAGATGTCTGTTATGATAATTATAATAATAAGGTACAATAGCAACCGCCAAGGCTGCTCTGTAGCTGGTCTCTTGTAGTCCCATGAAACATGAAGCTCCAGGGGCTAGTGTGAATCTTTGGTGTATTCGAGTACTCGAGTCTGGTCAAACTACGCTGGGATCGGTGTATTGCATTCAGTCATACATATAATAGCAACGGCCAAGGCTGTAATTTTAATAGATAATACAGCTCCAGAAATAGCAACATCAATTGAAAAGCTAGACCGGCTAGACCATTAGACTATATCATTGGTTTCCTGTCACTTATAAAACGCAAAGCAGTAACAGAATAATCGATTATATTACGAATAATTTTTATGGTCAGCGATCATTTCATAAAAAAATTATAACTTAACTTTTTAATATTTCCGTGATCCCTGAACCGTTGCATGCACCCCCATAAACACAGTATTTTGCGTATGTTACATTGCGATGCGTACCACCGTAAACAGCGAATTTTCACACTAAAAATAAAAGTGTTTCCCAGCAATAATTTTTCTACAGAATGAGTATATATTATGACGGCTTCGTGATACGTCTTTTTACACCCTGTATATCACAGGATAAAATGTAGTATTAGTCAAATTCAGAATGAATTTAATTTCTCTGCCAAATAAGCAGGATGAAGACTCTTGTTATGAATCGTTCGTAGCTTAGTGATTTAGTAACAAACATTCAAACTTTTGCATTCACAATATTATTTGGATTGTATCGATGAAGGGTATTTATTACAATGGTGATTTTTTTTTTATATATCTTATTTCACCAATTAGCTAACAACTATATCGATCTCTTTACGAAGGAATTGTAAAAATATTGTGTCACAGATTTCTATCAACAATGCCTTTCACGAGATCGCCTGAGGAACGAGTAATGTCTGGAAATTAGATCATAATCTTCCGCACAAGTAGGAAATAGACACCTGTTCTGCGTCTCTTTCCTTCCACAATCACTTTGTATAGCGTTTTCTCTTTCTTTCTATTAATTTAGTAGAGCAATATTTCATGGGCGTGTGTAACGTTATGAGATTAAACTGTTTGAGCTTTCCCTTGGCATTCGAATTAAAGCTTACGTCATTACTGATATTAAATTTATATTAACTTACTGATATAAAATGTGGCATTTACTACCGTAATTTATTCTTCTTTAATGACACATTAAAATACTTACTGATGAACACGTAACGTTAGCCGTAAAGCAACAAGGGGATGCCACGTACCTGAAACATAGAAAAAATAGTTATCAGCAAATATATTTTAAAGCTGCTGACTCACAACACTCTTTTCTAGACTTTCAGGTGGAAATAATTTCCATTTAAAATATTATTCTTCAAAGAATTTTTCTCTCATTTCAGATTCGACAGTCCGACCGCACTTGCATGAGACGCTGTAATGCGTCATGACATGCGGCCGCCGCGCCCGCACCCGCACCCCGCCACCCACCCCATGCGCAGGAGCAAGCCGCCAGACAGACACAAACGTAAACTCTAATGATAAACAAACTAGTCCTACCAAAAAAACCAAAGTTAAGTTCAAATGCTGTGATATTGGCAACCGATTTGAACTGTGATAGAAAACGAAACGAAAATGGCCGTGCAAGTACTTCTAGCGTCAACAGCCTTGAAAACTGTGAGTGTGACAGGACTGTGGTTGATACCACTGCTGCTTGGAGCTCTTACGTACCACAATTATAACTCTTATGACCCGGAAGCGAAGATATTAGACAAGGAGCAGCCGCTGAAGGAGTATGACTTCGTTGTGGTCGGCGGAGGCTCGGCCGGGGCTGTGGTGGCGAGCCGCCTGACTGAGGTTAAATCTTGGAATGTACTTTTATTGGAAAGCGGTAAGTTATGTTGTAAAACTTAAAAGCGGAAGTGTTCATACAGTCTAACGACATACTTAATCATTTACAACTGAGTAAGGTGTCACTTTGGCTCATCCAGTTTACAATAGACTGAAAATATATGATGATTTGAAAACCTACCTAGGTACTACATAATCTTTGCTACTCCAAATGGCATACAAGATATTAAGTAAAATGTTACGGAAAGTTAAGCCGCTGTGGCGTAACTTTCCATAACATTTTGCTTAATATCTACCCCAACTACTTTATAACGTATACGTCACAGATATAAAACTCAAGTACACTGCATACAATTCCAGGTCCGGACGAGAACGAGATAACGGACGTGCCCTCGTTAGCGGGCTACCTGCAGCTAACGAAGTTGGACTGGCAGTACAAGACGGAGCCCACGTCCTACGCCTGCCTGGGGTTTAAGAAGAAACAGTGCAGCTGGCCGAGAGGAAAGGTAAACAAAATTCGTTTCATAATCACCTGCCGGGTTATTCTGTAAAGAGCTCAGCGTAAAACTTAGGTGAAGTGAGCTAACATTCCACATAATGCTAAATATTGACACTATTGACAGTTCAATAGTGTCAATATCTAGCACTTGAAGCTCACTTCGCTCAAGGTTTATCTGCACCTGTAGCCCACGCAATTAACATTTTCTTACGTTTTTTAAGAATAAGAAAGAAATATTGTTTATTCTGCACAAACAAAACGCACATTTCAACAAATATACACAAAGTAGCCAAAACCCTCGTATCCAATACACTAAACATTCTGACAATCATATCCATTGGTTGCGATTGGTTGATGTCAGGGCCAGGGACCAAAGACAATTTACATTGCGTTTACTAGCAATTTACAGGTCAGGTTGTATCTTGATCAAAACATGATTCGCGACTATAACAGCTAGTAAATTTACAGAATTATAATCATTAGAATCATTCATACATCTCTCTAAGTTAGATTTGTTCCATTGAATAACTTTTTCATGCACTCTCATTTCATGACATTGGGAAACAAATCTAACTTCTTAGAGAGATGTATTAATGATTCTAATGATTGCAGCTGCGGCAGTTTCCACGATGAGATTTTTACAGAATGGATTGTGTGGTTGACAGTCGGATCGAGTCTCTGACTAGTAAATCTGCCAAGTCTTCGACTATTAACCATTAAATACAAAGGATGAAAAGGGGTAAGACTCCAGGGTATGACGGTCTCAGCATCAAGCATTTTAGGTATGCGGGTGGACATCTACCGCGTGTACTAGCTATGTTTTTACGCTGTGTATCGGTCAGTCATATTTACCGGAATCACTGAATAAAATCTTGGTTGTACCCATTCTGAGGAACAGAAGGCCAATTCTCGTAATTTAAAACGTTCAAAATCTAGTGTCAATCTCATCTTGGCGACAAACAAACGTCAAAAAATTGTCAAAATGTAGGGAAATAAGAGGTATTTTTGACAGATTGAGATTGTGAACGTTCTTAAAATTAGTAGAATTGCCCCTCAGGACGGGAGATGTGTCAGATAGGGCAAATTATCGGCCCATTTCACTTGCTACAACAACAGCTAAGTTACTTGACAGTTTGTGTTATGAGAGTCTCAGTGGGTACTTACATTTACATGACGCATTATTCTGTTTCTCGGCGGGACTATCCACTGAGAGTGCTATTTTATGCCTTAAGCATTCTGTTAGGTATTACACGGAGAAAAAGACACTGATTATGATATATATTTAAGATATATAGATGCCTGTTTCTTCGATTTGTCAAAAGCTTTTGACACAGTTGCCTATGACATACTGTGGCGAAAGCTAGAGGAAACATGTATGACAGCGGAATATACCAGTATTCTTACATTCTTGTATAACAACCAAACTAACCAGGTGAGATGGATGGATACACTATCTGATGAATAAGGCAAGGCGGCCTCACATCTACCGGCCTCTTCAGCCTAGCGGGACACATGTCGAATACTACATTGACGAAACATGTGTCAACAACATTAGCTATGCTGATGATATGGTTCTGCTGGCCCCCTCGGTCAACGCTCTGAGGATAGGTATTGGTTCAAATTTGTGAATCCGAGCATGGTCTCAGGTACAACTCACAGAAAAGTGAGATACTGATTTTTAGGGCAGGGAAACAAAGACCTAGTTCAGTGGCTCCGATAATGGTCGATGGAGTGGCGATGCAAGTTGTGCAGAAGTTTAAATATCTGGGTCATCTGGACACGGAGGATTTAAAAGATGACCCAGATATAGAAATAGAATGCAGGGCGTTGGCGGTTAGGAGGAATATGCTGGCCCGTAGGTTCACTCGAAGTACTAAGGAGGTAAAGGTAACGGTTTTTTTTTACTCGAGCGGCCTGTGGGTTCGGTTTACGCAATGATCCTACAACATCCTGCGGGTGCAATACAATGATGCTGTTGGGTTGGCCGCGGCTTTGTAGTGCGTCGCAAATGTTCGCTAATGCGCACGTTGACGGTTCCCTTGCTATAATAATACGTCGTTATTCCAAAAACTGGTAGCACCAACGGCATTTTGCAAATGATTCCATCCCGTAACGACTATCCCATCCGGGCACACTGGGTGGGAATAGTTACGGGGTGATTATAGACTACAAAAAGTCACTTTCTTGTATAGGGTACCTACTCATACTAACATAACTTAAGAAAATTATTACTAACACTTTTATGGATTCTGTCCGAAATAAAATTGATTGATTAAATCTGCTGTCAAATCTAATAAAATATTAGCTGTTTTGATTGGTTGGCTAAAATAACAATAGCTAATCAAATTCCTTATATTTCCCAACCGATGAAATGGATTTAAGAAAGAGGAGTTAAACGTTGGGCTACTATACCTGGGATTCAAAAACACCATATCAATTTTGATATGGTGTACGGCGGTTTACGGCTATTTAGCCGTATGTCTCATAAACTCATAAGCACTGTATATATATGTACGATACAAATAGTAATGGCACTTACAGCAATACTAATGCATTTGTTAAACTGTATTCTAAGAGTACAATAACCCTCTCGGGCGCACGATATCGTATTCCGAAAGCGCCTACAACTAATGTAGGAGCAACATGTTACTGCAAATTTTATTGCTATGTTGTTGTATGAGTTTATGTTGAAGTGTAATTTCGTTCAATGTTGGATTAGATATATTTGTTTTTTTTTTCTTGAGATCTTATTACATATAAGGTGTGTCTATTCATACACGAAATCTCTTAAGGGGTCATTGTACTCATCATTATGAACAACTTTTACTATGAGACCAAACCTGAAATCGCGAAAAAAAAATCAGCTGTTCCCTATATTTTGACATGAGAACATAAATGTAGGGAACAGCTGATTATTTTCTTTCGCGTATTTTAATATTACTGAATTATAAAAATTGTTACTATAAAATTCCAGGTACTCGGCGGTTCGAGCGTGCTCAACTACATGATCTACGTACGAGGCAACAGATTCGACTTCGACCAATGGGAGTCGTCCGGCAATCCCGGCTGGGGCTACCAGGAAGTGCTCAAGTACTTCATCAAGTCTGAGGACAACAGAAACCCTTACTTGGCTAAGAGCAAGTATCACGGCAGAGGAGGATATTTAACTATCCAAGAAGCACCCTGGAGGACACCTCTCGTCGCTGCCTTCGTAGAATCAGGGGTCGAAATAGGATACGAGAACAGAGACATAAACGGTGCAATACAGACAGGATTTATGATCGCTCAAGGCACAATACGGAGAGGCTCCAGATGCAGTACTGCTAAAGCTTTTCTAAGACCAGTACGAACAAGAAAAAATCTAGACATATCTTTGAATTCACAAGTAACCCGAGTCCTCATCAATCCTGTGACGATGAAGGCCTATGGTGTGGAGTATGTCAAGCATGGAGTAAAACGCACAGTTTATGCAAGAAAAGAAGTGATATTAGCAGCCGGTGCCATCAACAGTCCACAGTTATTGATGTTATCAGGTATCGGTCCAAAAGATCATTTGAGAGAGGTCGGAATTAAAGTTCTGAAAGATTTGCCAGTTGGAGAAAACCTGCAAGACCACGTGGGAGTTGGGGGATTAACATTCTTGGTGGACAAACCTGTCGCGATTGTTCAAAATAGATTCCAAGCATTCCCAGTTACGATGAACTACGTAGTGAACGAGCGAGGTCCTATGACCACACTCGGAGGACTCGAAGGGATTGCTTTTGTGAACACAAAGTACGCGAACACATCTGGATTGTGGCCTGATATCCAGTTCCACATGGCACCGGCATCGTTCTCATCTGATAACGGACAAATTGTGCGGAAAATTCTTGGCCTTACTGACGAGGTATACGATGCTGTATACAGACCGATAGCTAACAAAGACGCTTGGACAATCATGCCTCTGTTGCTCAGGCCAAACACACGAGGATACGTAAGATTAAGAAGTTCCAATCCATTCCACTATCCTTTGATGAATCCCCGTTACCACGAAGATCCTGTAGATGTGGCTCGTCTAGTCGAAGGAATCAAGATAGCTCTGAAAGTTGCTAATGCGTCACCTTTCAAGCAATTTGGATCTAGATTATACATGAAGCCTTTACCAAACTGTAAGCAGCATAAATTCATGTCCGATGAATACATTGAGTGTCAAGTGCGGACTATATCGATGACGATATATCATCAGAGCGGGACAGCTAAAATGGGGCCTTCGTGGGACCCAGAAGCGGTTGTAGACCCTCGGCTGAGGGTGCATGGTATGGAAGGACTTAGAGTAATTGATGCTAGTATAATGCCTACTATAGTGAGCGGCAACACAAACGCTGCAGTCATCATGATCGGTGAGAAAGGTGCTGATCTAATCAAACAGGACTGGTTGAACAGACGATAACAGTGAGTGAACTCTTGTGTACCTTGTAAGTTACCAGTAACGTTAGGTAAATTCTAGTATAATGTTAAGTTCCAAAGATTCCATGTATCATGAACCGAAATAAATTTTGTAACACTAATTATAAGTTTGATAACGAATGCGAAGGCATAATCTTTCTACATTAGTATCTCTGTGTATTAACTAGATTGTAATGCAATTGTAAACACGTTTCACCGGAAACCAATGCACTGAGATATAATTTTGGAAAAGATTGCATAATAAATAATAATCGACTGCCATCAATTTGCATACAATGAACCTGCAGTAGAAACTGGTTAGTTCGTACCTGGTAAATAAATAGTGTACATTATGTAAATATGTAAAATAGGTAGGTAGTATTTAACACTTTATAATAATAATACTCCTATTTATTTAGTTAGTATTGCCATAACACATAATATTTTCATGACATTACCGTAGCGAGGCCATGTTCGGATCATGTTCGTTGTTTTTGTTACAAATATAAATGTTTTATTATTGTGTTGTTTTTTTCTCAAGCAGTACTTCCCCATGCTTGTAGTAATTACAATGATGACGATCGAAGTCACGAAGCATAACATCATTAGAGCAGTGACTTAATGCAAATTTCTTTCGACATGTAAATACAAGCTGGACCAAGTGATAAACGTCTAATAATAATTTCACTTGTATAAAGTCTTTCCTGTATAATAGCTTCGCGTTATCGCCTTATGGCGACTCCACATTAGTGCCGTGAATTCACGCGCGAATTCACGCCATGAATTCACGGCACAAGTCGTGCCTGCCACATTCACGGGATGCTCACAGTTGTTCGTGAAACCCGCCGCGAAATGGACGTAGAAGCTGCTGCTGGAATAACTTTGTTTGTTGTAGCAACATATCACTATTTAAACGTCCAAAACAAGAAAGTTATTAGAAAGCGTTGGAAAAAAGAAGATGGTAGATGACTGAAATACATCGTAATCGATCAAGGTATGTTTGCTTGTGTACTAGTGTAGTGAATTTTTGAATTGATGATTAGAACAGTCTTTATTAATTATATAAAATTCATTTCAGACTTTCTATGGAGAAACAGTTATCAGAATTACATTCTGAACCCAGTGGCGAATTTAAGAAATTTACTCGTATGTAAAAAGTAAACTGGCACGGCCGTGAATGTGGATGTGTACGCGTGAACGCCGCGCGAACGGAGCGCGTACCCTTTGTCGCGGGACAAAATACCGACTCTGGTCGGGGAACAGGCGTGAATGCGCGTGAACCCCGCGAAAACCGTCCACATTCTCGTTCACGCCTGTTCATGGAGCTTCACGGCACTAATGTGGAGCCGCCATTGATAGACAACTCTTCTTCTTATAATAGCATGAGCTATTCTCATAATCTGTCTGCCTTTTCCCAATTATGTTGGGGTCAGCTTCCAGCCTAACCGGATGCAGCTGAATACCTGTTCTTTACATGGAGCGACTGCCTATCTGACTTCCACAACCCAGTTACTGGGTAATACGATACCGATCGATAGCATGAGCTTTTCGGTCAAATGATTAAAAAACCACCGACATAACCTAAAACAACTAAAAAGTAAATAATGACATGTATTGGCCCTTTAAGTTTGAATATAAGTTGTAGGTAATATTTTGATACAAGCGTCGTCACGTCCGGGGACGGCAAATGAAAATAGGAAGTTAGCAGCAGCTTTATGTACTTTCTACAATAGCAAACATTCATTTATTATTGCTAGGTAATTTAAGCGTCGTCTGTTTGGCGTTTTCTTTAGCCGTCCCACGACGCAAAGACGCTTGGATCAAAATATTACGCTACAACTTAGATTAAATTTAAAGGGCATAATATTGTTTACTTTTTAGAGGTTTTTGGTTGTGTCGGGGGTTTTATAAATTTAAAATTTATTTCCTGTTTTTTAAACTTTATTATACAACCTGTTTTTTTTTTATATCCCATAACTCTAGGGTTATATTCTGTAGGTAAAAATAATACTAAAACTCCTAGAATAGGTGGTCCAAAAATGCATCGTTTCGGAGATATCATCAATCATAATTAAATTAGGTCAAAAATTGTCACCAGTATGACGAATCTTTACTTTTGCGAGGTTGCCAAACTTCGCAGTAGTGTAGTAAAATAAAATATGTAGGTATGTTGGTATCGGGGCTTCCCGGCGGCAGCTAGTGAAGGCAAAGCTAAAATGCGACGTTGTCATATTTCACGTAAGGATGTTTTACATTAATAATCGTGACTTTGCCGAATTATTTTGTATGAAAAATTAAAAAAAAAAATAACGAAGGATTGGAACATAACTCATATGCCAGTTGATTCTTTGATATGGCCTCAATCATACCCTAGAGTTATGGGATATCAAAAAAAACACGTTGTATTAGGTACTAGTAGACAACTGAAAATGCGGCCGAATTTTTATCAATTGTTTTCTTCGATATTTAATAAAAATGTTTACATTTTAGAGTAACCTGTAGATTATTATGACCCTAACCGCTTAGCTTGTACTAGCATGTGCTCGTCAAAACGCATCGTATGAGCCCAAACACAAGGTAGATGCCGAACACCGTTGAGGAGTTCTTGTGGCGGGTTGGGTACCCTGCAGGATCCTGATGATGCCTGCGCATCGGGTCAAGGTTATCATACTTTTGTAATATCATTGACAACCTGTCCCATTGATAGGATTTCAAATTTCGAATTGATCAGACCTGTGGAAGTTTGTTATAACTCTTCATCAACTAGAAAAGAGGTTATGATCCTCAAACGGCTGAGCAGATTTTCTTGAAACAGGAACAGTTCATCCGTTCAGAAGCTATAATGCCACAGACATACATACAGAATCACAGATACACACTACAAAGTCATAACACCCCTCTTTTTCGTCGGGGGTTAAAAATAGCTCATGCCGTAGGGTACCTATATGTACCTAGTACCTACTATAATGGCCAGCAAAAGATGGCTTACTCGAATTGCAACCTTATCATTACTGAGAATTAAAGCCACCTTTTGCGGAATGGTATTTGCCGGATTTCAGTATTAATTTCTTCTCAGTATACATTCGTATATTAAATTTCTTAATCGATTGTTTACGTTGAGGTGATCGACTTAAATAACTGGTCATTAAGACTAATTCAAATTCCCACAACCGGCATTTGAGGAAGATTAGAAAAAATACGTCATTAAGAATGTTACGCCAGTTTTTGTAACACACGTCAATGCTAAAGTAAAATCCCATAGCCAATCGAACAAAAACTGCGTAATGTTTAAGTATATTATAACAAAAACTCATAATCTCCACGATAGGTATATCTCTTCCGTTCATACGCATTAAGACTATTTCAGTGGTTATTTTTTATAAGAATTAAAAGCCATAGCTTTAACGATATATTATTATAATTGACCATTTTTAAACTAAACAACAGATTTAAGCAGATAAAGATGATAAAAAAAGGTTTTACCCAGTTATAGCAGGATTTAGCTAGACGAGCAGGAAGTGTATTCAAGATACCGCAACCGACAAAAGCAAAAAATTAACGCACGATACTTGCTCACGTAGTAAACAAAAGTTACAATCATCAATGCCTAGCCTTTTGCCTACTATGTCAGTTTGGGTCAGCTTCCAGTCTAACCGGGTGCAACTGTATTTAACATGGAGCGATTGGCTATCTAACCCTACAACCCGTATCCGTATCAAATCGAAGATACTGTCGAAAACGAGAACATTTGTAAAAACAATACCGAAAATCAAAAGTAACAACATCATAAGCTTATCAAACAATTTAAAAAAAACCCTACAATCCACCAAAATTCTGAGCCAACTCAAGAGCTTCAACGGAACATAAAAACACCACAGTTAGGTCTATTATATTTATTCTAAATATAGTTAATATAATATTTATCAAATGATCACTTAACACAATTCCATGTAGTGCCGGACGTAAAGAATAGAAAGAAAGAAAATAATGAAAAGAAAGAAAAGATAGAAAGAACTTTTATTTGCGGTAAACATGACGCAAAGAAAGAACACAAATACAAAAAGAACAAGTTGGGGGAAAATATGCGTCACATCCACGCAAAACCGCCACCGCTCAGCATAATGCTGCGACCCTATGCGAGACGGAGCCCCAGCGCTGGTTTTCAGCGACAGCCGGCGTTGACGTGATAACGTCGACCGGTGATAAAATAAATACAAACTACTTAGATGTAACATGTTTATAATATATAATATTTACAATGGCAACAAATAAGCGAATCAAACAATAAAACAAAAACAAAAATGCCCTACAAATCCTACAACCCAATCACTAGGCAACTGGTAACATGAAAACCATTGATAACACATTACCCAAAGCTACCATCTGTTTGTCATTATCACCTACAAAAGTGGTGTGTCCAAGAAAGGCTTTCGTCCCCCTAGGGAAGGCCATGGTCTGTGACAGCAGCCATGGGAAACCAGCTTCAGACAACAGCTGGAAAGTACACTGGATCGCAAAAATTCCGGGTCGCTAATAAATACCGTGATATCTCCATAATTTATATACCTAGATCGCGATAAATAAATGTAGGATGCAGGTTACTAATGCTTGTTCTAAATCTCTAAAGAGGTTGTATTTGTACCAGTTACAGATTAAAAAAAAAAACTACATTTTGAAAAAATATTTTTTTTTATTAGGTAAAGAATATTTTTTCTGCTTTTGTTCCAAACCGAGTTGTCATTATAAATGGTTCCTTGGATTGATCAGAGTATTCAGTGCAATATCATGTCGTTAACACCTGAAGAATGTACACGGATTATAATCCATGGTACAATAAGGAAGAAGTCAACGTAGCACTGCTAGAACAGTAGATAGTTAATAGAAGATACTCCATCTTTATCAACGGTCCAAAGAGTACTCCAGCGATTTCAAGAGACCAGCATGAACATCAGGAGACCAGGAAATGGCAGGCCAAGATGCACAACTACACGAGAAGACGGATTCATCGTGAGAACTATGTTAAGAAATCGACATCTCACGGCTGTTCAGGTCTGAAACAGTCTTCAAGAAATTCACCACAACAATGTGCAATGTGCAAAGCTGATATAAAGCCATATAGACCAGCAAACGGCCCCAAACTACTCAGAGAACATCGAGCTGCCAGGTTACGGTTTGCTCGAGAACACATCCGATGGACAGATGAAGATTGGTCCAAGGTTATGTTTTCCGATGAGTCCAGATTATATTTACGCACGACGGGAGACGAAGAGTAATTAGACGACCGGGGAGCACAGTATCATCAAGCGTGTTTTGAAGAAAAGGTGCCATTCGGTGGAGGATCAATAATGGTTTGGGCTGGGATATCTTCAGAGGATCACACGGAGTTAGTAATCATAGAAAACGGTTCGCTGACTGCTGTCCGATACGTAGAAGACGTTTTAAATGAGCATGCTGGTCCTTTCTTAGTAAATATGGGTGCAAATTAAATTTTTATGCACGATAATGCGCGACCACATACTGCTCGTATGGTCTATTCAAGATGTCGGTATTACCTGCATGGAGTGGCCAGCTCGCACCCCAGACTAAAATCCCATAGAACATGGATGGGACGAGCTCGGGAGATGCGTGAGACAACGCTCTCCTGCTCCCGTTACCTTACACGAGTTAAGGAATGCACTAGTGGAAGAATAGAATATTTATTATGTAGGTACACCATAAAAGTTACAGATTGGACAAACATAGACCAACATCGTATTAAAAATTTGGTTTACAGCATGCCACATCGTCTTAATGAAGTGATACGGGCTCGTGGAGGAATACAAAATATTAAATTGACAAAAAATCTTTTATTTTTTAAGATTTACTGCGAAGTGTATTTTTGTTGTCATATGTTAGAAGCGAAGTTTTCTTATTTTTTTGTATTTAATTAAAGTTATATAGTGTACAAAACATGTTACACATTTTTTTATATACAATATTAATCAGTCATCTACAATATACTACAGTTTCGCAAATTAGTATTAAGTAACCTTATGTATTTAAGAAACTATCACGCCATTTATTAGCGACCCGGAATTTTTGCGATCCAGTCTATTTTCCAGATTGTTTAAACACAAGTACAACACATGTTCTCCCTCTCTACCGTCGCAAGGGGGTGAAGAACGGAGAAAACGTTACCTTACCCCACGCTTGAGTGTTCTTGCAATAAGCGATTGTAAATTAAGGGTCCCCCCGGGTCTACCCCAGAGGTAGCGCGCGAAATAATTAAAAATATTTCTCGGGCTACCACTGCAGATACACCTTAAGACGCTGACAACAACTAAAGCGTGGTCACTGTCAGACTGCATACAAAAGAAAAAGAAGCGCGATGACACAGCGCTTGTAATTTATTGCAAAATATGAAGCAATTATTTATTTACTGAAAAATGAGTTGAGTAATCGAAAATAACAAACAACCAAGTACTGCATACAAATAATACGTTCTTGTTATTAATTAAATACCAACCGTGTTGATATTGAATACAGATATTTTGGATTGGAACTCCAGGTAAAAGGTTAATTACCGTTAATTTCTATCGAGATTTTTTTTCTAAACGTGTTTTGGTAACAACCAAGTTCCGAGAAATATGTTCAAGAATAACATATATTTTTTCCGCTACCACAAATTCTATAGATTTGGCAATATTATACTATAATACAAGCCTACTTAGATCATTTGTCTCTTGTCAGCGCCTTAAGAGTATAAGCTGTAGCATCTAAATATCTCGGTGTTGTGGTTGACCAGTAACTTAACTGGAAAGAACAAGCCAAAAAATTAAGTTCCCTTATACGAAAACTTATATACATCTTTAAAATGCTAAGAAATGCTTGTTCAATGGAATTACGCACTACTGTGTATTACTCACTTTGTCAGTCTATTGTAAGCTACTGTCTAATTGTCTGGGGTGGTACATCAAAAACGACCTTAATGGTAGTAGAAAGAGCTCAACGTGCGCTACTTAAGGTAATGTGTTTTAAAAACTACAGGTATCCTACTGATCTCTTATATAAAGAAAGTAATGTACTTTCTGTACGGAAAATATTCATCCGCCTTTTAATTATGGCACAACACAAAGTGAAACCTGACTTCAGGACTAAGCGAAGGTTGGATATAGTTTACAATACTCCCAAATGTAAGACTAGGTTTGCTCAGACCTTCCCAAATTATCTTGGTCCCAGCATATATAATAAAATAAGCAAAAAACTAAAAATAAGAGATCTTAGCTGTCGCGAATGTAAAAAGTCTGTTGATGAATTCCTTAAAAAAATAGATTACTATGAAGTGGAAAATATTTTGAGATGATGTAATGTCACACACTCATACTCGCACACATGCACATATACACACACACACACACACACACATTCTATACAAGAAAACACAAAATATGGCACTTAAAAATAAGAAAAAAAAAAAAAACTTAATTATTTTTAGTTTTAGTTTACTTATACTTAATCTCTTTAAATCAGTTATTTTTGTTGTTTTATATAAAGTAGATAATAAGAAAACAATACAAATATTTGTACAAACGTAACATCTAAAAATTTTACATATACTATGTGAACTTACGCTACTACCTACAAAGTAAAAATCAAGTTAAGATCAATTTGTATGTGTGATGCATTTTACCCACAGTTTTGCTTTGTATTAATTTAAAAGTGAGATTATCTAATTATTTTCTCTCAAAACTGCTTATTTTAATTATTGTAAACAGAGAACGAGGAAGCTGTCCCACCGTAATACAGTTTATAACTAGTACGGGGGTCAGGGTGAATCGGTTTCGTAACAACCGTGAATTTATTATTGTGCACTGAGGAACGGAAATTGGATATGTAATCTTAGATTCTTAAAAATAAGTTCTTGTGTAAAAATTGTTGTTTGGTTGTTATTCTTTTGGTCAAATAAAGATTATGATTATGATTTACCTTACTGTCAATAGCAACGACTTTGTCCGTTCATTGGGGAATTGCGTTCTGAAGCGAACTTAGGAGTTTCTGATGCACATAAAATAATTACTTGTAGGATAACGTTTTATCACATGTATAAAGTTTATGGTTTTAAACTTAGATAGGTCAGATAGGTGTATGATTATTTTTCTATAAAAGAGCTGCTGCTGTAGTAGCCACGACGCGGTTACGTGGTTATAAGCGAACTTGATCTCAGTTAATTACAGGTTAACATATTTTACGACGTCGTTGACTATAGATTAATAATCTTACTTTTATGTGGACTCCGTTAAGGATGCGCCAAGCCCACGAAATTCAAACTTTCTTGAGTTTTTTGCAATTTGCAGGTCTGTGTCAGGTTGTATGTTAATTAAAATATGATTCGCGGCCGTAACAGAATCGGCTTTACAGAATTACAATCATTACCCTGCAAATTGCAAAAACTCAAGAAAATTTGAATTTCGCGTGGAAACCTAAACCGCAACCCCCTTAAACATGCTTTACGGGGCGGCTGCATCACCCTTAAACATGCTTTACTGGGCGGCTGCAACAATATTCCTACTCCACGGACGATTCGAAGAATATACTATAGGTAAGAATAATATTATAGTCTTCGAATCGTCGAAAACGAAGACCAGTCTGTTTATTCATAGATTTTCTGCATGTATGAATAAACAGACATACGGGCAACTATAGTAACCGTCATGAGAAGCTATAAATACATAAAATTGCAAATTATACAACTATCAACTTTAAACTCAAGAAATCTAAGTTGATTTATGAATGAAGAAATTATCGCTAAACGTCATAAAATAATTTTAGTTGCAATGGAAACTGAACCATACGCAATTTCAGTTAAAGTTTTAAATCCCAAAGTATGAAATTTATCTCGTCTCATGGCGTTGACTTTAGAATATTTTTTTTTGTTGTAAATTTTGACTTTCATAAATGCCTTTAACGTGCCTATTTGAGATAAATAACTTGACTTTACGTAATATTTAGGAATGAAAAAATCTAGATTTTTTTTACAAGTTTTTATGTCAATCAATCTGCCTAGTATTTTCCCAACCATGTTGGGGTCGGCTTCCAGTTTAACAGGATGTGGCTGAGTACCAGTATTTTACATGGAACGACTGTCTATCTGACCTCCACAACCCAGTAACTGGGTAATACGATACCCCTTGGTAAATAAATACTTAATAATAATAAATAAACATTTTATTTCTCTTCCACAAAGGCGCTTTAAAAATATGAATAACATAACCTCCAATAATTCCTTTGTGGGAGACTGGTATCTGCACTAGGAAACCCTGTCACACAGATTACCAGCCCCCCAAAAACAGTGTTTGAGTAGTAAAACTTAAAGATAATATTAAAAAATTATTTTAACATTTGGTAGAAGAATCAAAATTATAGGAAAAATAAAAAAAGATACAAAATTAAATGTTATTGTTGAAGATTGTGGGTGAAGTGTGGTGTGGTGTAGTGTAGTGCGGTGTGGTGTGGTGTGATACTAGTGTGGTGTGTTACTTAGCCACGAGCTCCTCAAGTTTTTATGTAAGAACACGAAATAAGTATAACACCTGGTACTGTAGTTATAAGTACAACAAATAATTTGTAATGTTTGTTAACACATTCGTCACATCGCCAGACATGAGCAAATATTTCTAAAAGCTACTACTAACTTATACTAACTTAAATGTAAAAATAACTTAGAAAAATACGAATGTCTAATAAACTTATTTAAATTATTAGCAAATTACATAATTTAAAATAGGTCCGCGATCTGCCATTTTGGAGTAGTGGTCGCAAGCGCTACTGCTGAACATGAGGTGCTGGGTTCTATTCCCGGGTCGACCAAAGTATTCTTGAGTTTTCTATCTGGATTTTTTTAGTATCAGGCCGGAGTCTGCATTTGTGACCGGTTGATGGCAAATGGCTCGCCCCCATGGGCTAAATGTGGATACCGGTACTGTACACCTCTGCCTAGTCCTTCGGGAAAAAAAGGTGTTACGTTATGTTTATTCATATCTGATATAAAAACGTGAAAAAAATTGCATCTACCTAAGTATAGTTCTTAACAAATGTGGTATCTTTTGAACAAAAAGTTCTATGGCAGAGTTCAGGGAAACAAATAGTAGCAGCGGCCAGCAAAAGAGGCATTGATGGACGAACGTAAATGAGGGCCGAGGCGAAGCCGAGGTACACATCTCGTACGTGAGTCCATCAATACCTGGTTGCGGCCAAGGCTTGTATAGTGCTTTTCTCAAACAATGCGCCGAAACTCAAAATAAGTAAATTATTTATAAATTCCAGATTTAATGACGAACAACGATCATTTTTCACGCGCCAATAAATATAATATGTTTGAGTATGAGTTTGAAGGCCGAGCCGTAGGCGAGGACTTCACTACGAGACAGGTAATTGCCATTTCCGCCGAGGCATATACAGTGCTTTTCTCAAAAGAATGCAGGGAAAGTAAATTATTTATAAATTCCAGATTCAATGACGAACAACGATAATTTTTCACGCGCCAATATGTTCATTTGTTTTTTTTTTTCAATAAACAGTTTTCTGTTTGCAAGCCAGTTCGAACCTTTGATGAGTTACCTCCTTGGTTGCCATTTTACGGACGAAAAGATCGTTCCATTTTTAAATTACACGATAAGTATAATATAATAATTATGAGTTTACTATGTAATTTATGTGGCCGCTAAACCACGACACATGGATTTTCATATTTTTCATACAACTTTTGGTGGCCGCTGCTCGCATGTATTTGGCCAGTACAGCCATTTCGATTCATCTCGAAGAAGGATGTCAAAATAATGCTCAAAACTCCAAGCATGTTTGAGAAAAAATATTTGATTGACACTTTATTATACCTGACTGGTATTATTTTATTAATTAAAAAAAGGTTATTATTTTATTTCTTACGTTCATCACTGAACGTAAGAAATACCTAATGAATGAATTCTACATCTATTATCTACAAAATCAAAAGTCATTTATATTAAAACTAGGGTGAGAATCAGCATTTTTCGAACGTCAAAATTACATGACAGTCTCCTGAAATTATTGGATTGGACTTAGTGTTCTCATGGAATTAGTAAGTAGAAGAAGGGTCGAATACTATAACTCTTAGAACGCAATAATATTGGACATGTCTTTCGTTATAAATAGCTACAAGCCTAGGTTAAATTCAGAAGAATTTGTTACCTCGTTATGATCAAAAATATTATCTGACTTCACTTTGCGAGCATAAAAACCTACACCTAAAACTTTACGTCAACGCAAACGTTTAGGGAAAACTGTTTTTTGTTACTGAATCCATGCTGCAAGGACGTATTTGAGGAAAAGTTACCAAAATAGCAACTAAGTAGGTAATTTAAGATTTTTACTCGCTGTTTTGGTAACCTAAAACATCTTAAATATCAAGCACAAACCTAATTACCTATAATATTTTGAGAACTTGAATATAGAAAACTTTACAAGAAAACTTATTCTAATTGCACACCTCACAACGCTTCAGCGTGTGAGAGTTCTCTACTTTCGATATGTCGTCTTGTCAAAATTTTTGTCGTTTCTATACTCTCAATTAAACATGATATTCATAATAGCAGGTAAGTATTAAAAATTAGGGACTTGACATTTTAATTTTAATATTTTTTATTTTATAATATTTTATAACAAAAACAATGACGTGTAGTGCTTTCCATTGGCAAGTGTGTCTGTTTGTCGTCACAATTCACGTCGTCACACACAATCTCACGTCATTTCACGTCAATCTTCTTCTATAAGTTTTATTTCATCCCTATTGATTTTCATTCATCATCAAAATCATATCCGTTGAAAAGATATTTTAACAAAAATCGATGAATTTTTCTTACATATTTATTCCGTAAAATTTATCGTCAACATGTTCCGCCTGTGACGCGTGCACTTTTGGAATTTACATTTTTTTTTTACTTTTTGCATGCTGTTGCGACTTCAATGACCTAAAAGGAAAAATCCCCAACTTTATTTAAAAAAAAACCATTAAAATCTTACGTTGGACTAAAATTAAAATCGAACAACGTTGTAATTTATTCCTCTGATTAGAGGTTAAATTATCTCAGTAGTTAACCTATGTACTGACGAAATAGTTTTGGATTAACTACGGTTTTTTTATTTTAACGTGACTTGGACTTGGTTTAGAATCGCAGATTAATTAAGGCTTGTGCAGACCGGCGCGACTTGTCGCGCGACGCGACACCGCTAGGAATATTTCCATGAAATTTTCATAGAAATGCCTTTATTATCTGTAAATGGTATTTTTATTTCTTTTTTTTTTGTCTACACTAGCCCTACGGTTAATATTATGTAGTTATGCTGTTCTGCGTCACTACTGATACGCAGAACCGCAGAACCTCATACTATTATTAATCCAACTGTCCCAATGGAGACCCAGCGGGCTTTATCAAGAAATTGTATGATTCATTTTTCAAATTAAATATACGAGTAGGTACCTAAGTTACACATCATTTTTGAAGCTCAATATCTGATACGCTAATAAGTCCTTGTAACTATTTATTAAATTGTATCAATAAATGCAATAGACCGCAAATTAAATGTCAATAATATTTTATTTGTTATATTGCAACATAAAGTAAATTATGTAAATCGGTAGGTAACCTTTTAGCGTTATGTACAAAAATGTCACACATGGTCATTTTTCGTGTGTAATGAATTAACATTAATATTATTTATTGGGAGAAGCACCCATTTTTTGACAGACTTCCCTATAGTATAGACAAAAAAAAGCACAAATACTTAAGGCGGAGATTTCTGAAAATGGTCACAAATGTGTTTATTAAATATTTTTTCCAAAACAAAAACAGTATGATATTTTCAAGTCTTTTGTGCATCGGTGATGGAACTCAAAACATAATTTAACATCAAAAAAATCTTCAAAGACAACACTTAATTATTTTTAAAAGCAGTTTATCCCTTCGTTAACAGTAATAATTATAATTAAAAGTATACCATAAAATTGCAAATGCCAAACTGCATCCGGTGATGGATTAATTTTTAATAATTCGTTAATGTCTAACTTTATACGATGTTATTTGCATTTTTACGCCATACGTTGTGTCATCGCGCATCTCTTTCTTTTGTATGCAATCTGACAGTGACAGCGGTTTACCTGTTGTCGGCGTCTTAAATGAAATCTAGTCGACGTCAAAGATTCCTCTCTATTCGTGTCAAAAGTCACGTTTCTTCTGAAAGCCTGTTTAAGCATCAAGTGTATGATCATTAATCATACGCTGTTGTCATTTGACACTCATGAGGCAATTATTTGACAGTAAACTACCACTAAGGCTCACTGTCCACGGTCGCGTCATTTGACGAATGCCCGCAACCTACAGATGACGATAGGCGTATTTTACATATTTATTATGTCCACGCTATCTACATGCAATCGTCAATCACGCTACAAAACTTCTCAGTGTAGCATTGCTAAAGCATGTCTATTCGTTAGGAAAATGTCAAGCGATGATGATGATGTGATTATAGCATACAACTTTATTAGAAGACGACGAAACAGGCGAAGAATGTACTGGATTCATCCATACATCTAAAGAAATATAAACAGTAGATTGTTTGTTGCTGCCAGAGAGTTATCAGAAAATGAAATGGATTTCAATAATTTTACCGAATGACATAAAAAACATGTGTTTGCGTCTTGCGAGTCGGTCGAGTAGTGACATGAACGCCGCACGCACCGCATGACGAACGCAAGACGAGAGGCGGACGCGACGTTGCCGCTCCGTGGACACTGTTGTGATTGTTTCTATGCAAGATGCAAGCAATCGACAATTGCCGATAGCGTGCGCATGTCGTGCGGCTTGCGTGGACAGCAAGCCTTAGTCATCTGCCTAGCCTTACTTAACTATGTAGGGGTCGGCTTCCAGTCTTACCGGATACGGATCGACCCGTGCGGCCGTTATTACTTAGCCGTACTTACTAACAACTAATTAAATGACAAAGTTATTATTTCAATACTTACTCCTCTTTCAAGGTAAGTTCTACCTGGCCGTGAAATTGCAAAAGACGAAATTTCAGGTTATACCAACTGCTAAAAACATTAGATTTTTCATCGACTGCCTTTTACTGACCTACGTAAGATACCAGGGTTTCATTTCAGCTGAAAAGTTGGTAGAAATTTCATGAATCAGACATGCTGTAACTATGCTAACATTACAATCTGCTGACTGTATTCTTTACAATGGCATAACGACCACAAGTCAATCGAGTACAACTACTCTTTCATTAACGGCACCCCGAGTCCACCAGTCATCACCATCAATCAAATTGGTTCAAACAAACAAATAAAAAAAAAAATTATAACCTGAACAAAAGAAGACGTTATAACAATTTTTAATCACAATTATGAAATGCTGATCAAACTATTACGGAATACACTTGATAGTTCAACGATACGTGATCGAAAAAGAAACCGCTTGTGGACGTGTCGCTTGACGCATATTCTCGAGTTGTGTCCCAGCGGACTGGGCTGACAATGTGCTTCGGACCACGCTGGACAGCCAACCTTGGCACCGGGTTCATTGGAGATGCAGGCCACGACGCCTTCTTTATCACGGCGAAAAGAATAAACACCCGGTATGTAAATGCATACATTATTTCGTTAGGTACTTTGTTTCGATCCATGTGACATACCAATTTCGATTTTTTTATGTATAACATCCTTCCTCCTGTTTTATGTGGGAGTGGTTTCGTGAAAAGGGACGGAAGTGTGTAACAGGAAATGACAGCTTGAGCATGGAATAAGTAGGTAAGTACTTTTTAATAGCATTGTATTAGTAAGTAAGTACTTTATAGCATGGAATTAGTAAGTAAGTACTTTATAGCATGGAATTAGTAAGTACTATACAGGGTTATTTTTAAAACGTCAATAACCTCTTAAGGGGTCATAGTACTCATCATTATGAACAACTTTTACTATGGGACCAAACCTGAAATCGCGAAAAAAAAATCAGCTGTTCCCTACATTTTAACGAATTATTCAAACATAAATGTAGGGAAAAGCTGGTATTTTTTTCCGCGATGTCAGTTTTGGTCCCATATTAAAAGTTGTTCATAATGATGAGTACAATGACCCCTTAAGAGGTTATTGACGTTTTAAAAACAACCGTGTATAGATCTTTTTTTTTTTTTTGTAATCGTCTAATTTGTTATATTTATTTATTTTCATAATGTGCACTCAGTTACAGGCTAGGCTAAAACATAGTACATGACCCTGTTATATCGGGATATCGTGGCCCTGGCACACAGGCAAATGAAGAACACGGATAGGTTTTAGTCAGTAAAAGTCTGACACGCCCTCCCGCTCCGCCTAAAGGCTTCTACATACCGGGGCGACTTGTCGCGCGACGCGACGCGACACAAAGACACCGCTCGTCCCGCGATACGCGGGGCCTTTGTGCCGCGTCGCGTCGCGCGACAAGTCGCCCCGGTATGTAGAAGCCTTAAAGCGGGAGAAGTTTTTTGATAATTTCCCAGCCAAAAAAAAAAGAAAAGGGTTTCGCAAGTATTAAATTTAACTTGTAGCTAGGTTGAATACTTGTTAACATCATATTGCATACCTACTAGGTATGCAATATAATATATTCAATATAATAAAAGGCTATATCACAACTACTAATGTTCTAATTAATGCAATAAGCAAGTAATCTGTTATTGCTATTGCAACATTGTATTTTTCCGTAATTTTTTTATGAAACCTAGCAAGTAACATCATTCGTTTTTTGCTTGCCAAGAATCGCCGACGCGCGACGATAGAATTCTTTACTCATAGATAGAATAGATTTATAATTAAAATATACCATTAGTTCACAAGAAAAACCCTGCCAGTATAGTTTTTGTTTAAAACATCCGTGAAACAACTTATAATTATTTTTTACCACAAGAATCGTGTTGTTTTCACCGTGTGTCTGTTGAAAAAATTATTAAGAACAAAAGTATCTACCTACTATTAATTAACTTTTCGTAGCAGAACTGATTGACGTCATCGGACTATCATTAAAATTCTCTAATGTTTTTCTTTTTACTATCATCGGCCAATACGAATTTTATTTATTAATTCTTGTATAGCTTAGTTGTTCATCGTCATCATCATTTCAGCCGAAAGACAGCCTTTGCTGGACATAGGCCATAAGCCTCCCCCAAAGGGCGGGTTTGCCATAATCACCCCGCTTGGCAGGCGGGTTGGCGGTCGTAGCATGGTGTTAAAATGTATAGAGAACAAACTGCTGCCCATTCTCTAGTAAGTCCCTTAGTCGCCTTTTACGACACACACGGGAAGAAATAGAATGGTGCTATTCTTTATGTCCAGCACAACACGGCACAGTTCCTTAGTTGTTATTTGAACATTATAATGCTGATTTTCATACGAACACTATCACACATTTACTAAATCAAATCTAAACACAAAGCGAGGAAGGTAAATAAAATATTTTCAGACAGAGGTAAATAAAAATAAATTGATCATAATCAAACCTTTATGTTCGAGGCTTTTAACAGTTATTGTGACAAACATTTTATGAACACTTAAAACCCATGAAAAAGGTTCTTCGCAGTTCAACATTAAAGTTAAAGAATGTTACCTAAATGTACTTACCTTTATTACGCCATAGAATTACTGACTTCGTCCTTAAACCTTGAGAGGGCTATTGATATTGTAATTAAGTATAACATTGATTGGGCTTCAAGGATAAGGATAGTTCGACTTTAAACTTATTAATATTCTATTTACATTAGCATGCCAGATGAGGAAGTGTAGCGTGATGAATTAAAGTGTCAGCAAGGATAAACTAATCAAATGACACATGTTTTACCTGTACAAATTAAGTTGCATTTACCTGTAAGAACATGGTTAGGAAATCAATTCACATATGAATTTGTAAGGAGACCGTAAGGAAAATAACCAGTCTCATCGTTAATTTCGTTGATGACACAAAGACACGGTCAAGTAGCATTACTTCGCCTGGTGCTCTGCCTCCAGTTTCACGGTCAGGAAGTCACGCCTCGGTTCTAACTCAGAACTCAAACTCAAAGCACTAATTTCAATAAGTAAACCAATTACAGGCACTTTTGAATTGTCAGAGAGTCACTCGCTCGACTCGTGCGCGGTTGGTCACAGTTTCTAACTTTTTTTTTTTTTTTGTTCACGGGGTGGAAAATCCTCATGGATGTCCTACGCCCTGGGGCGGGCGGAGGGGTCTGTCAGACTTTTACTGACTAAAAACCACCCCAGTGTTCCCCTCCCACACTTGCACCGGGGATCTCGGGATCTGTTATTCCTTCCGCAATCCCCGGACAGTTTCTAACCTAACCTAACCCAGTTCATAATTTTTCGACAGTTTATAATCTAACGGATATAATACCGATAGATAATAAACTAAAGATTCTCATAATCTCACGGTGACATATGGTCAATAATCAAGAAAGCGATAAGTACCTACACATAAAGGAGTAAAGTAACAATAATATAGAATAGGTACGTTAGGTAAGTCATGATTAAAGGGTATGGTCTGATTATGATCAGTGTACCATCACCCGCACATCAGTGATAACACTCGCACTACGAAAACCGTCATAAAATAACCTTGCTACTACGACATAAAGTCGCAGTCAATGTCAAATTGTTACCATTTATGTGCGGCTGCCTGTACCTAATATCGATGACTAAGCTGTTTATTCCTATAGGACGTAGCCGCCTAGTCCTCCACCGTCCCCCGTCTAGACAATGTGGCTACTAGCCACGTTGTCTAGACGGGGAATGACGAACCTTTTTATATTCACGGGCCAAAAATTCTATGAACATTGAGAGTTAAGAATGTTGCGATGACGTGCCACCGATATCCAAGAAAATTAAGTAGGTACAGGAAAATTTGAATTTAGTACATTAAAAACCCAAATTATTTTTTTATTTAAGTACTTTTTTTATTATTTGAAAGGTTTTAAAGAATAGCATGTGACCTCTGTTGTGTGTGCCCCGAATGTTCGGTGGCATGTTTCGCCGACTTTGGTTTGGATTCTCTAGGAGTCTAAGGTCTAACACATAGTAGCGGTGATCCTCAGCATAAAACAATACCATTCGTTATTCAACAGAGGCACAACGACAGGACTTAATTACTATACTTTGTAAGCACTTCATGAAATTCTACATGTTCTACGTCGTTTGTCATTATACACGATACTCGTAACACGATGAGAAAGAGTAAATACAATTAAATTTACATTAAGGGGACGATAACCGATTTTTAATGATTTTATACTGAAGATCACGTCTAAACGAGTAGTGTTAATGACTAGATAAAATATATGTTAAATTAGAGCATTTTATTTTCTCAATAATTTAATATATGAATATTTTTGATTATGTTTATATTACATAGTGAAATTAATTTGTAAAGTTATGTCTAACGCGGATAAAAACTGAGAATGGCGCAAAATCTACCAAGCGTATTTTTCTGAAACCTTCACCAATTTAAAGATAATTTAATTATTGATCTTTTAGTATACGCGTTTTATTAAAATACCTTTAATTTTGTGTATAATAAATTAATAATGCGTCAAATTGGGGACAGCGCTCCTTGGGCGAGTACTATTACTGGCTGAACGTACGACGCGTTGCGTGAGCTCAGTACAGAACACGCAAGCTAACCACTCAAGGTCACTGGCATATATCTGAGTCTTAAGTAAGAAGTTAGTAAGTACCTTTATGTAATCCCAAGTGATAGAAATTGCGAATAACTGAGACACTGGCGCAATTATTATCTTTTAGATACCTAGTTGCAGTACCTATTCTGTGTGGTGCCAGACTTAAAGAATAGCACTCCCCTATTTCTTCCTGTGGGTGTCGTAAAAGGCGACTAAGGGACTTACTAGAGAATGGGCAGCAGCGTTATCTATGCATTTTAACACCATACTGCGATCGCCAACCCGCCTGCCAAACGTGGTGATTCTGGCAAACACCCCCCCCCCCTCTTTGGGGTTTAGGGTTAGGCAGAGGTGGAAATATAGAACACCCACATTTCGCCAGTTATGATTAAGTCCCATGTTACAGAGGGCGAGCCTATTGCCATCAACCGGGCTCAAATCTAGAGTCCGAGCTGCTACTGAGAAATTCCAGATGAAAAACCCAATAACACTTTGCCCGGGAATCGAACCTCATGCTCAAAAGTAGCGCTAGCGACCATTAGACCGACGAGGCAGTTTCATACCTACTTAGTTGTATATTAATTATGTAAGTACCTACGACACTCTCCTCATAGTTGCGCATAATAAAAATAAAAACCGGCCAAGTGCATGTCGGACCACGCACAATGAAGGGTTCCGTGGTTGGGATGAATTTATCCCAAAAACAAACTTAACATTGTAGTTGAAAAACATGCTCTCCCATACATCGATATACGTTACGGTCAATTCTCCAACTGCAAATTTAAGTTGGTCGACTATTACTCGTTAACTTGTGAAGCCTACTTAGCTGTGATAGTTTTCCTTTTAATTTCGTTATATATACTATTGCCATGAATTTTTTCACATATCCAAAACCAACCATTTAGCTGGCAGGGGGGGGGGACACTTGACTCTAACAAAAACTAGCACTTTAAAGCTTAATATTACCCAAACGGATCCCTTAATTGAAAAATAGTTTACCCAAACCCACAATATTTTTGAACGGCCTATCCAACGATACCCCACACCATGGAATAGACGAGAAAAAAAAATATCATCCCCATTTCACGTGTAAGGGAGGTACCCTAAAAAAAAATGTTTTTCATAATTTTATTTTACCATTTTTTTGGCATGATTAATATGTATACCCATGCCAAATTACAGCTTTCTAGGACTAAGCGTCTCTGAGCTAAGCTGGCGACAGACGGACGGACGGACAGACAGACAGACAGACAGACAGACAGACAGACGGACATGGCGAAACTATAAGGGTTCCTTGTTTACTACGGAACCCTAAAAAGCGCATATTTTAAATGTTGGAACGCCGACGTCTCCCCTTTCAGAGGTGGGCAAGAAACATAATTATGTTTCTTTCTTATTACTCTAGCGAGGAGGTGGGCGCTACTGGCTGCAACACAGTTTTTAAAACTAATGTAGGTACACAAATGTACAAAAAAAAATGTGTTCGTTAGCTGTTAACGAACACATTTTTTTTGGAAATCGATGTTTTTGTTTCAATATTTTTTTTGTATTTGTAATATGTCGTGCAGCCTGGCGCGATCTCGCGGGTGCGACAGGCAGCGCGACTCTTTCCATGAAGTTTTCATAGAAATTGTGCTACTAGTGTCGCGTCGCGCCTGTCAGCGGGAACCTAAAGCCTTTATTTATTTAATTTCACATCTCATTGAAAATAGAAATAAAATAACGACTGATAAACCCTGTCCCCAATTTCAAATAACCAACACATTTGATAAAATAAAATAAACCTAATACAAAATAATGAAAATAACCCTGAAAATAAACCCTGTCCCCAATTTCAAATAACCAACAAATTTGATAAAATAAAATAAACCTAATACAAAATAATGAAAATATCCAACACATTTGATAAAATAAAATAAACCTAATACAAAATAATGAAAATAACCAACACATTTGATAAAATAAAATAAAATACAAAATAATGAAAATAATCAAATGAAATCAAAATATTTTATTTCACATAAACCTACATGGGCACATAAGAAACGTCAGAAGCTAGGTGCATGATTCCAATTGGTCGTTTCCTATGGAGAAGAGCCGGCAAGAAACTCCACGGGAACTCTTTTAAAAATAATTGGCTTTTACAATGTTTTCAAATTACAGTATTAATTGGTATGGGAGGACAGTGTAGGCCTATCAACAAGTACCAGGTACTAAACAAAATAGAAAATGGTCTACAAATCGACTGTCTATTAAGGCTACAACTTTCTCACATTCACAAAATATAAAATAAATCTAAGTATATCTTTAATATATATAAATCTCGTGTCACAATGTTTGTCCTCAATGGACTCCTAAACCACTTAACCGATTATAATAAAATTCGCACACCATGTGCAGTTCGATCCAACTTGAGAGATAGTAGGTAGGTAGGGTAGGTAGGTAGGGTAGGTAGGTAGGGTAGGTAGGTAGGGTAGGTAGGTAGGGTAGGTAGGTAGGGTAGGTAGGTAGGGTAGGTAGGTAGGATAGGTAGGTAGGGTAGGTAAGTAGGGTAGGTAGGTAGGGTAGGTAGGTAGGTAGGTAGGGTAGGTAGGTAGGGTAGGTAGGTAGGGTAGGTAGGTAGGGTAGGTAGGTAGGACAGGTAGGTAGGTAGGGTAGGTAGGTAGGTAGGTAGGGTAGGTAGGTAGGTAGGTAGGTAGGGTAGGTAGGTAGGTAGGTAGGTAGGTAGGTAGGTAGGTAGGGTAGGTAGGTAGGTTAGGCAGGTAGGGTAGGTATTCTTTTACCCATAGAAAGCCACGTTATTTGTGAGTGTCATAGAGTGAAAATGTTTACCGCCCAACGGAGTGGGCACGGGTCAGCTAGTAAAATAATAAAAAAAAAATCTATTTAAACCAAACGACATAATTGCCGTTACAACTGTAACAAATCTGAATTAATATCCTGTCCACAAAAGCAACGTATAAATAGATGAAATTAAAATTGTAAAGGCAATCGCGTTCTCTTTGCACCTTTCGGTGTGTTTCCTATTTCTTTATACACATAATAATATGTCACAGATTTTCCTACAGATAACATATCGGAGAGAAACGTGACAGATGCGCTTTCAGGGTGATCACCCTGACCCAACGGAGACGTGATCTAATAGCCAATGACTAAATGATACATCATCTTAGCCTTTTAACAAGTAGGTCAGGTATACAAGTAAACACATAACAAATAGCTGAAACCATTCCAGGCAAAAGATTCGGCGAAAAACAATGGCAAAGTTTTAGGGTATCGTTTGCCTTAAAACAATAAAAAAAAATTAAAGATGTTCGACTTTCTTTTGAATTAATCTTGGAATGACACATAAGCAGATAATATTTAGGTTTCTAATGTATATGTCACCGTAATATTGTGAAAACAGTCAGTTTATAATCTATCGGTATTATTTCCGTTAGATTATAAACTATAGAAAAATTGTGAACTGGGTGAAATGGGTTAGATTAGGTTAGTAGAACTGTGACCAACAACGCGCGAGCCGAGCGAGCGAAGCGAACGTTGCCGCGACAGTGCGGCCGGCGATTGCTACTTCCAAGTTGCTCGCAACTAGACGTAGACAGGCTATTTAGTTTTGGCGCTAGGTTCGTTACGTCGCAAGCAAGTTCAGTTTACAATTTGTCAGTTTCCCATCTTTAAATTATAAACTATCGAAAAAGAATGCGTCAAATTGTAAATGGTGGTTTGTAGCAATTCTCAAAAATACATTTTTTTTCACATTACATGATTCTGGCGAAGGTAGGTAGGTACCATCGCGAAAGTTCCCGGTCGACCACTTTTCAACCTTATTACTATGGGCATACGCATAGTAATAAGGAACGTTCGCGGTGGTACTTTAGGGACAACGAAAGCAGGATTTCCTTTGCAACATAAAGGACTGAATCTGCAATTATCATTATTCTGCCAAAAGTAGGATAGCGTTTCGCAAAATACTTTCCCTTAATTCATTGGAGAATCCATATTTAGACACATACGCGGTTATCTAAAGCTGTGCTAATAGACGTACCTATCTACATAATTTATGGCAGTCACGTTTTAAGTATTCTGCCCTTTAAAACATTACCTTACCTTGTGTAAGAATACCTGAAACACAGCAAACTGTGGTAGTATACCCAGACCCACCAGCGGGCCGAGCACGGGCTGCCCAAGACGTTTGTGACAAGACATGATTAATTATGTCACGTCAATTTGTACTTGCATTTTATGACAAAACAGTTTTATCACTTAAACTGTGATAAAATGTGTGACTCAAGTCATGTCACAGTAGGCCGTGCTCGTCCCGCTGTAGCTTTTAGCAATGGTGACAGATTAAATGAAGCCATGTATATTCTGCAAACACAAAACACTCGTACTAATACGACGATGTATGAATTACAAGCAGTTTTATTACTAAATAAGTATATGCTGCTTCGAAATATTATAACAATGCTGCCGACAATAAGTATCTAGATATAACAAGAGCTTGGATATCTTGGCATCAAGATTTGTTAAGGACACCAGTTAGCCTTTGATCCAATTATAAATAGTAGTTACACCATCATCATTTGCACCGACTCCAGTGTGGTTTGACCAGACTAGATTGCTCGAATGAACCCAAAGATTCAAACTAGCCCCTAGAGCCTCATGTTTCATAGAACCACAGAGACCATTGCATATCAAAGAGTAGACCGGGGGGCGCGAGCCTACCGACTGTGCAGCCTTGAGCAAGCATTTGAATAGTGGAGGGACGGGTGATATTTATCCATGGGAGGGGCATCTTTTAATAGCGTCGCCGCCTGGCTGTCTCCGGTCTTCTCGACTCTTGTCTGTGGCACTGCTATGCTGTATTACACGTTGCTGATTCCAATGTCTTCGTCTGAGATCTCACTATCCGTTTCAGATTTCTTGTAAGTCTCGCTAGCAGCGTTGTTGGTCTTATCTCGGTCTTCAGCCGTGTGTGTCAGCTATTCTTTTCGTCTGGCACCATATCAACCAATTAGTAGTTACATGTGACTAACTAAATAATGTAATGCAGAGTACATTATGGTAAATACAAATAATATTAGAAGATACTTTGCACGTCTAGCCTGGTCTACCTTATAACGTACAGACAGCAAACAATTCGAACATCTCACACACCAAATCAATTAATACAAATATATGCTCTAGTAAATACATTGTCATTTTCATTACCAGGGACAGTCGTCTTTACGCAAACTGTGTGCTCCGTATATCTTAGCAGATCCTTATTTGTACTTCCTACTAATTTAAATCCTTACTAATTTAAATGATAATCTTGAATCCACTATCTACAGATCCCCATTTAGCCTGGATAAATATGGCGTACCACGGGGAGCGTTTTGGGCCCCTTGCTATTCTTACTTTATATTAATGATTTACCAGATTCAATAAACTATGATAGTGTCCTATTTGCTGATGATATTTCTGTTATAGTCCCCAATAAAAATACAATTTCAACTCATGAAAATAAAATACACGAAGCTGTACAGTCTGTAATAAAATGGCTTGAATCTAATAACCTATGTGTAAATACAGCTAAAACAAAATTCATTAAATTTCGAACGTACAAAAGCAAACTCTCCGATAGTATTAACATTAAAATAAAAGACAAAGTAGTAGAAGAAACAGAAAGTATTAAATTCTTAGGTATAACTCTAGACAAATTTTGTAATTGGAAACAACACATTAACAACGTATGCAGTAAACTAAACAGATTTGTGTATGCATTAAGAAAACTTCGTATTGTGTCCGAAGAAAAAACAGCTCGTATAGCATATAGTGGGTATGTTGAATCAATATTAAGATACGGACTAATAATATGGGGCAATTCAACAGACAGTGATAAGACATTTATTTTATTGTACAAAAAAAATGTGTAAGAGCTATATGCGGTGTCGGCCCACTTGAATATTGCAGGCCTTTATTCAAAAAACTAAAACTTTTGACCTTAACCGGCATTTATTTGTTTGAGGTATCGGTTTTCGTGAGGAAAGATAATGAATTATTTAGATTCAAAGGTGACAACTACACCAAACAGAGACCAAGCTACACCAAACAGAGGCCAACAAAAATTTTAGTTCCTTTTTGTAATACAAGTTTAAGTAAAAATAATGTTTATCATATGTGCATTACAACTTTTAATAAATTACCGAAGATCTTAAGGGAGCTCCCATTTAAATATTTTAAAATTAAACTACGTAGATGGTTAATAGAGAATTGTTTTTATAGTTTACGAGAATTTCTGCAACATAAAGAAAAAAAGATATTTTAAGTTTCCTGTAGTTTAGTTTCCTGTATGATGTGTTGTGTAATTAATATTTTAACATGTCTTTTGTTACCTAAAGAAAAAATATTATTTTAAGAATTTAAGTTTTGTTATGTGTGTATATTTTATTGTAAGTAACTTAAAATTTATCATTATTTAAAAATCCTAATAGATATTTTCCCGTATAATATCTTATTATAATAAGAACCTATTAGGTATAAATGTAAAATTAATTTGCATGCCCTAAACAGGCAAAATATGGACTGTACATATACCACCAACTGTTACAACTGGTAATACCAATATTTTACGCAAATAAATGTTTCTTATTTTTATTCTTATTCTAACTAATACTATAAATGCGAAAGTATGTTTGTTTGTTTGTTACCTATTCACGTCTAAACCACTGAACCGATCATCCTGAAATTTTGCATATACGTTTTCAGGTGTACAAAAACGGACATACGGTACCTGCCATCCCGAAAAAAAATACTGTTCCCGAGGAAAACAACAATAACGTTCTTATGATAATAGATGGCGCCACGAGTCTTTCGAATCATGATTGAATTATAATATTATTATTATTGAAACTTTAGTAGTGTGTTAAGAGTATTTTTCGATCTTCACTTGGGCGAAGCCGCGGGCAAAAGCTAGTACGATTTAAAATAAACCTGTCAAAATCATTATTTTGCTGCCTAACAATATATTCTGACGCAGGGCTCTACCCTGCGTCAGAATATATTGTTAGGCATCTTGATTTAAACATCTTCACGTCATCGCCGGAAGGCAAAATTATGTCGAATAAAATTCTGTAAATACATATCTGATAAAGTCGCGAATCAGATTTGCGCAAGATAACCTGACGCTGACCTGTAAATTGCAAACAAAAGTAAGAAAAAAAAATATCGCGGGCTACAGCTGCGGATTCATCTTAAGACCCAGATATATGCCAGTGACCTTGAGTGGTTAGCTTGCGTGTTCTGTACTGAGCTCACGCAACGCGTCGTACGTTCAGCCAGTAATAGGACTCGCCCATCAAGGAGCGCTGTCCCCAATTTGACGCATTATTAATTTATTATAGACAAAACAAAAGGTATTTTAATAAAACGCGTATTCTAAAAGATCAATAATTAAATTATCTTTAAATTGGTGAAGGTTTCAGAAAAATACGCTTGGTAGATTTTGCGCCATTCTCAGTTTTTATCCGCGTTAGACATAACTTTACAAATTAATTTCACTATGTAATATAAACATAACCAAAAATATTCACATATTAATTTACTGAGAAAATTGTCTAACGTAACATATATTTTTTTCAAATCATTAACACTACCCGTTTAGACGTAATCTTCTTCAGTATAAAATCATTAAAAGTCGGTTATCGTCGCCTTAAAGTCGTTACCGGAGATGTAAACATGTTGATAATTAATTGTCCCCGTAATTTACTCAAGATTGTATACTTATAGCATCAGAAACAAACACGACATGGTGTGAAATGACTGTTATCAAGCAATTGACATTTATAAAAAATATCCATTCATTTAAACGTTTTATCATAAAAGTTTATCGTACATTGCTGATTATTTTGCTATCAGATTCTGATGTAAATGTAGACCGTAACGATGATACATAATTTAAGGTTTCCGACTTTAATGATTTTTACATGCTTTTAATTTTTGTATGAAATTAATAGGAAACGTTTTCAGGCGCTTATTCAACCATTTTTAAAATAGGTTCTACATTTTACAATAAAATAAAGTCAAAATCAAAAGTCATTTACTCAAACTAGGCTGAGAATCAGCACTTTTCGAACGTCAAAAATTACATGAGACAGTCCCCCAAAAACGCCCGCCCACCCTTCACCACTTCCTAGTGCTTTAGCTGGGAAGAAGTGGCGCAACAAACTCCCCAGCAGCACAGCTGTCTGTTCGCATAAAAAACTTGAAGCTATACAATACAATATAAAATAATTTGCATTACGCAACACAAAACGTTAAATTAAATTATTTGCCTTATGTTAGCTAGCACACACCATTATACAAATACCTATATACATATAAATAATAATCGTCGAAAACTATACTCAAGCAGAAATAACGTAAACAAAACGTATCTAAATAAAAGCCTCCAGGCATAATGGGCGTGCCCGCTTAAATAAAGCTACAGCTATAACTCAAAGTCACAAATGATAAACTAGCACCATCGAAGTAAAATAAAAACAGTTAATTATTAATAACAATAACAAAACCATGGTCAGCAAGACGACCAGGCACCACAAGCAGCATCCGTTCACGAGCATAACGCAAAGATCAGCCATCACACCCCTCGCCATATTTGAGGGAAGGAGGCAACCCGACCCCCGACGCTACCGCAAGCAGTGACATCTAAGAGAGCATGACGAACTTGCTGGCAATTGCTCAGGCAAGAATAAAGTGATCAATTTGTTAAGGTCGCTAGCTAACCACTTATTGCAATACAACTCATAAAAGAACATTGTAATGAGTAGATTTTGTCACTAATAAATTAAAATAAATTGACTTAGACAGTCAAATAAAATAAACAAATATAGGAACTCATATAACCTGTCAGTAGGGAATCTATCTGGAGAAAGAACATGAACATTGTCTTGAGTTAATCACAGCGACCAACTGTTCTTATCGTTAAAGTAGTCTGATGGCCTTATCAGCATTAACAAGTTCATCATGTATATGCCATACTTCTGTTCACAATAATTGTGAGTTCACAAATCTAACTAAACGAATCAGCGTTTGATGAAATCTATTAGGAATATCTTTCGGTAAATTACAATTCTCTAGGATAAACTCTGTATTGAATCAATCTGGCGTCAATTCATGGATGGTTTGACAACTAACCACATTATTATGCTGTAAACAGATAGCTGACGTCAAACGGGTCAATTATAATCCATAAGCCGTCTGTGACAATACTATAAACGAATGAAACTTGTATGGACAAGCAACATAAAATGTAATTGCGTCTATTCTAGATACAACATTATTTTTAGTTTAAGCGAAACCTGATTATAGTTTGTTCAGAATAAGGAACTGAATCGATTTCAATAATTTTTACACCATGTTATATTTTGTCCCAAAAATATTTAAGTGTGATAGAAAATGTTATCACCATTTAATTACTTACAATACAATCGCCGTACGGTTAGGTACCTACTGCCAAATTATTATCGCAAGACGACCCTGGAGGCGCGGGGGCGCCGTTAGCATGTTTTTGTACGGACAACCCGGTAACATAACAACCTTATAACTTTGTGATTTTTCATGATACAGTTTGGAAATGTTGTACATAGATTCTTTACATAAAAATACTAGACACGTGTTTCGGGTTCCGCATAAACTAAAACTAATATTGTATATCTGTCTCGTCTAAAAGAAGATTAAGTAATGACGTAAATAAGAAATAATTTAATTTCAAGAAGGTTCTTGGGAAGCTAGAAAGCTATACTTAATAACATTTGGAAAATCTACTATTCTTAACCGACTCCCAAAAAGGAGTAGGTTATGTTCGTCTGTACTTATGTCTGTTTTTGTTTTATTTCTTTTTGTGTGTTCACCGATTTCTCCGGCTATAATTGTGGACCAATTTTGCAAATTTATTGTTTGTTTGCTCTCGAGATGGTCCCATTGTCACCAAGTCAGAACCCGATGAGGGGATCCATGGAAATGTAGGGAATCCTCTAATTTTCTAGGTACTTACACATAAAGCGATAAAGGTATTTTTTATAGTAACTCGTGCATTTGCACGATTTGGAAAGGACCATCCGGTGAAGTGGAACCAATGATGAAAACCACAGAGGTCTATCGGAACTACTTAATAAAATAAAAAATTAAAAAACCAAAAGTAGGTACGAAACAAATTAGGGGGCTAGTCGGTGCCAGGTGAAGTCGGTTGTTTTTTTTTTTTTTTGGAAAAAGTTTATTTTTCTTTTTTTAAGTTTGCGCCATTCGTTTGCACATCGTCTATGGTTACTGAAATTCTGTAGTGTAGCTCGCTAAATACCAAATACTTGTTTAGTCATTACCAGTTATTAAAATGGTTGTTTACTCTTCCAGTGGAAAAATTTACATTCTTACATATATATGATGTACCTAAAGTAGTTTTTAATTACGATCATAACATGTTAATTTGTGATACTGATCTTGATTTGTCAAAAAACGGGTTGGATAATCTTCGTCAAAACAGACGATTGACGTACCACGTGTACCTACCTAAGGTACACGGCGTACGTCAATTTTCTGTTTTGATACCAATTATAGATTTAATTATATTGTAGTTAGAAACCTTTTGTTATAATGACTTTTGGTTATCAGCCTAACAAATGAATGAATGAAATGCACTGACGCCAGCGTGGTTTGACCAGACACGATGGGTCGAATGAACCCAAAGATCCATACTAGCCCCTGGAACCTCATGTTTTATGGGACTACAAAGACCATTGCATATCAAAGAGTAGACCGGGGGCGCGATAATGGTAGGGTAGACGTGCCCGTGTTCCGTTTGGTGCCGGACGGTTCCGTTTGGTGCCGGATGTAAAGAATAGTACCATCCCATTTCTTCCCGTTGGTGTCGTAAAAGGCGACTTAGGGACTTACTAGAGAATGGGCAGCAGCGTTCTCTATGCATTTTTAAAACAATACTGCGATCACCAACCCGCCTGCCAAGCGGGGCGATTATGGCAAATCCCCCCCGTTTTTGGGGGAGGCCTATGTCCAGCTGTGGACGTCTTTCGGCTGAAATGATGATGATGATGATGAGACGTGCCCTTGGGATATGGAAGGATTATTAGAGCCGTACCGGATAAGCATCCTTGAGTAGGCAATGGAATATTGAATACTTATGGGGGGCATCTTTTAATGACGTCGCCGCCAGATTGCTACAGGTCCAGCTTTAACGAATCTTGAATGGTGAATCTTTTGGGTTAAACTGAAAACAACAAAATCCAAAAATATTCCGGTCTGATGTTTTGTTTTTATTCGGAAATCACATCTACGTATAGTGAGATTAATTAATTCTAAAGTCCGGGTAAACCCACATCAAATCTCCACAGATTTATGGTACGAGTAGTCTAACCAGTTTTTTAACTTCCCTAATGGATGACCACAGATTATGGTTGTTCTTCGAAGGAGAATCTTAACTAACATTATAGATGAGTTTATTTGTTTGGTTGTTTGTTACGCTTTCACGCTAATTACGTTAGCTGCAAGCGGAGGATTAAAAAAAAAACAAAAATGATTTTACTTAATTTATTTAAAATAAAAGAATTACATTAATTTTACTCTAAATTAGCCTAAAAGCCTATTCGAAGTATGAATATGGAATGGAATTTTACAGAGTTACAATAATTGGGTAAACTAGGTTTGTGCGTCACTAAGTGCTTGCTCAGCTCGCCGTTTCCGTCGTACGATAAATTTGCAGCGTATGTTTCAATAATAAAAGTATTGAGTGCTTCTTTTTTTTTTCTGAGAGGGAAATTATCAAATACCTTCTCCCGCTCTGGGCGGAGCGGGAGCGCGTGTCAGACTTTTACTGAGTAAAACCCACCGTGTTCCTTCAAATGCCTGTGTGCCAGGGCCACGATATCCCTTTCGGACAGACTCGTAACCCTGGCAGGTATTGGCCCTTTCGGACCCCGTCAATTGGTGTTACATCTCTTTGAGGCGCGCGTGGAACACAACGCGCCGTCGACCCGGGCCTGATCCTTATCGGACGGCGAGCTAACCATCGTTCACCGTCCGCAAGCCCGCGCCTTCGGCGTCGTCGGGAATCGGCCTGCAATTCCCGACGAAGTATTGAGTGCTGAGTTGGCGATTGCCCTTATGCAGCTGTGCGTAACACGCTAAAACATTTGTTTATTTGTTTGTTTGTTACGCTTTTACGCTAAAACTGCTGAACCCATTTGGATGAAAGTTAGTACATGGGTAGACCCTCACCGGGATTAAGACATATGATACTTTTTATCCCGATGTTCCCACGGGATCAAGATTTATGCGGGTGAAACCGCGGGGCGCAGCTATAGTTTCTAAAAATAACAATTAACGTTGGCGTGAAAATATGTCAAATTCTGTTAAATTCTCGCTTCGTCACTTGGGGACCTTAGTCATAAGAGGGCCTAGACAAATGGCATTCGCTTCGGAGCGATTTTATTTCTACAATCGCTATCGTTATTTCTCTTTTTGACAAGCGTTATCGCTAGTTTTTCATTCGAATTCCTTCATCATACTAATTGACAACGCTTGTCAAAAACTGCCACTTGGCTACTCATCTCTATGGAAGGTATCGTTCGACGCTGTGGATTCGTTTCATAGAATATGATAACATTGTTTAGCTAATTTCTATTCGTTGACCTATGATCACGTGACATTTCGATAGCTTATGTCAACCCCATACATTTTGTGGCTTTTCTATCGAATACTACTTTGCCTAGGCCCTCAGGTTTAGCTGAGCACTTGAGCAGTATCTTAATATCCGGAGAAAGATATGATAACTCACTTTTCATCCGAAAAAGTTAGACACCTAAGTCGTGGTCGGAATCACCAGCACCGGTACTAAGCAAAGTCAGGGAAATAAATTGTTAAGCTAATTAACTCATCATTTGCCTAGCCTTATACCAACTATATTGTGGTCGGCGTCCAGCCTAACCGCATGCAGCTGAACAAGTACCAGTATTTAACATGGAGCGACTGCCTATCTGACCTCCTCAATCCAGGAAATGAGTAACACGATACCCCTTCGTAAGACTGGTTGTCAGACTTTCGGGCTTCTGACGATTCGTAACGACTGTCAAAGATCTAAGTGCTTTCCGAGGAACGGAGGGGTCTTGGAATCTAAAGATGGTCACCCTTCTACGGACCATCCGCGGCAAGCGTAGCTTAACCTGATAGATTAACCCGTGTGGCTGTTTACTTAGCCACAAGGCCCTCCAAAATATTTTTTTAAGCTAATTATTTACCAACTTAAATTGCCCGTATATTCAAATCACAACTGTAATTCTTTAACAGTGGTATGAAATAGCTATAACACGGCAAACTGATGTAGGGTGACAATTTGAAAGAAACTAAAAGAAAGAAGGAAGCTAGAAAGAAGAAACTTGCAGAGTACCTAAGCAAACTGAAGTGGCAGTGGGCTGGCCATGTTTGTCGAAGGACCAATGGCCGATGGAGCAGACTAGTCCTGGAGTGGAGACCGCGTATCGGCAAGCGTAGTGTGGGACGCCCCCCAGCTAGATGGACCGACGACCTTAAGAAGGTGGCTGGTTCAGACTGGATGTGGAAGGCAGAGGACAGGGTGTTTGTGGCGCAGCCTGGGAGAGGCCTATGTCTCGGAGTGGGCTGCGATAGGCTGAGTTGATTTGAAGGAAAGAAAGAATAATAATTGCTTAACAATTAAAATCCCTAACTGTACCTACATGCTTATAGACTATCCTACACCGTATATACAGAGATTCATGAACTAAATGCGAGCTCAAACGACCCACATCATACAAAGCAACCTACACAGGGAAAACCTCAATATTGACGCGAATGCGATGACATTATCATAAACTGTAAGATATCATTAGATCCGCTAGTTCTTTCGGAATGCCGTGACGTTACGTACATCTCAAATAATATAGTTTTAGTACGATGCGTGAGACACGTAACATGCGCAGGCGCACAAGCTCTTCATTAACACAAAGGACTATTCTGAACTGCAGGTGGTTCAATGTCTACTATCTAGGTCAATTAAAGGCTGCTCTAAGTTAATTATGCCATGTGTGCAGATAACAATCAGACTAATGTTACAAGTCAGGGATAAAATTGAGACTTACCTACTCAGAGATGAGGTTATAGAAACACAAGGCATGACCTTTGATTTATAACCGCGCGTCCTAACCAAAGGCGATCGTCGTACGAATCCGCGTTTGACGCGATTGTTTATATGGATTTTGACGCTATTGTTCGCGCAACTATGCAATATTCATATTACAGAGCGCGAAAATCGCGTACTCACGCGACGATCACTTTTGGTTAGGACGCGTCCTAAGTGTTTTGCACTAAATCGTGTTTAGTTGGGCTCTACGTATTTTCCTTGTCTCGTTTAAAGTTTAAGAATTAATTCGCAGCTGCCACAGTTATCCTGACGGGCAAGCGTGCATGTCTGTAGCCATTTTTTTTTATCATTCGTCGTAGGTCATGAAATAACGAGAAATTCTCGTTCTTAAAATATCGGCCAACAAGAACAGAACCTTATTATACCAAGAACAAAACAATACTTTAAAAAACTTAAAAAGCGTTGCGCGTTTCCTAGTAGTCTGCGCTTACGCAGAATTCAGTCCAGTTTTGAGCTTGACCGCGTCATGCCGCAATAAAGCCGTTGTTGTTGTTATACAGCTGTTGCTGGAAGTACCCTAAGTTGCTGTACCGACTAGAGTTACTTTATCCCGCCCTCCCTAAAATGAATGCTCTACCCCTACTACAGTCAGACCCCGTACTACTTCTGCTACAGATACTCTACGATGACTACAGATTATGTTCTTCCGCTTCTAAAGTTGTTCTTCCCCTAAACCACAGTTGTTCTACCCGCATTCAACGCCCTACCAATTCTAAAACTGGTGAACTAGTTTGCCCTTTATGCCCAATGTATTTTGTCAATAATTATTAAAGGAAAGCACGTTAAGCCGTTGGTCCCAGCTGCCATTCGTAGATTTTTAACAGTCGTTACGCATAAAGCTGCGGCCAAACATTGGTTTCAACTTTGCGTCCAAGCTTGGCTCTAATGTGGGATGGCCAACATTGAACCCAACTACTGCACCACAGATTGGCTTCAATACCAACTTTGCGTCAAAGACTGATCCACACATTGGAGTATTAGCCGCAATAAGCTACATTGGTGCAAATAAAACCAATGTGTGGCCGCGGCATAAGCAGAATCCCAAGTCTGACAACCGGACTTACCAAGGGGTATGGTGTTTACCAGTTCCTAACTGGGTGGTTGTGTAGGTCATATAGGCAGTCGCTCAATGTAAAATACTGATATTTAGCTGAATTCGGTTAGACTGGAAGCTTACCCCCAACATACATGAGAAAAGGCTGGGCAGATTGTTTTTTTTATTCAAATAACTGTTTACGTTAACAACAACAAAACTAAAGTTAACTGTTACGTTCGCGTGATGAAGATTATGGGAGAATATCATGGCATCTAACACAACTAACAAAACAACATAATTTACCTAAACCAATTTATTTATAGCCAGCAGAGGGGGGGGGGGATTTGGGTTTTACCGACATAATATAATAGCAGGCCCCCGACTAACGATTTGATTCAGTATAATTCCACCGCACGCCACTTCGACGCAGATTTCCATACGATGATACAACATGTTTTGTAATACGAAGCAAGTGCAAGTTAGCTAGTTATCTAAGCGTTAATTACAAGACCTAGTCATTAAGGTTAGGAAAACCTAGACATTATCCGCCTTCTTATAAATTAGTAATCAGCCTTGCAGGACTTGATCACTGCAACAATTTGCCAGAATTTTCCATGGCAAACGCCAATCCAACGAGATCTCCACGGGGGCAGAATCGCCGTGCCATCAAATTCTCGCCGCGATGATAATTATCGCCGCGTGGAGATTGCTCCATACAGTTCGCGACCGATTTAAAAGATATTTCTTATACTGAATAAGAAGGATATATACTGTGTCCCTATGTTTTTCTTTTTTTATTAATAGTTGGCAAATTTGTACAATAGCCTTCTGTTGTCAGCGGTCTAAACAGGCAACTTTGAGCATTTTCAGAGGGTTCCAGCTCTTATAAAGATAATGTATCATCAAAAAGGAATACACAGTATATATCCATCTTATTCAGTATAAGAAATATCTATTAAATTGGTCCAATATTGGAGGAGGAAATAGGCGAGAGCCGAACCTCGATTTATGACTTTTTACTCTAAAAGTCACTACGCCCGCATTTTCTCTTAACAAACGAGACTAGAGCAGTCCTACTTGGTTGTTGCTATTGACCTTGCGTCTGCAGAAAGACGCCTGCATTGATAAGCGCGTACGACTGTCTCAAGGAAATTACTGCGAACTTTAAGACGCACGCACACTGCCTTTTTAGAGTTCCGTACCAAAATGGTAAAAAGGAACCCTTATGGTGACACTAAGTCTGTCTATCTGTCTGTCTGTCTGTCACACCTGGATATCTCAAGAACTTCTAATGCTATCAACTTGAAATTTAGAATAGTTTTAGATGACGTTTGCCCAACTATTTTGCAAACAAGAAAGAAATTTAAAAAAATGTATAATTTTTGCAAAAGGGTCTGAAAAGGGGTCTTAAAAATTTTAAGTGGAGTTACTACGGCATGTGGGGTATGGTATGAAAGAGCGCTGTTTGCACATTCTCAAACATTTATGTTTTATTTTTTAGGCAGCATACTCGTAGTTTCCGACTTTTGATGAAAAATGTAAAAAAATATACCGTACCCCCCCTTATCTCCGAAGTTTGCATAGATAAAAATCTGAAATTATTCTATGTTATTAAAACGATGTCTCTAAATAGCACAGTTTTCCAGAAATCATCAACATCATATATACGTAAGGAACCCTCGGTGCGCGAGTCCGACTGGCTCTTGACCGGTTTTTTATTTTTTGGTGGGAAATTATCCAATAACTTCTCCCGCTTTGGGTGGAGCGGGTCCCGGGCGTGTCAGGCTTTTACTGACTAAAACCCACCCGTGTTCCTTCCGTTGCCTGTGTTCCTTCAGTTGCCCGTGTGCACACTGCCCGCGAAATAAATCAAACGGATGAAATATTAATAGCTCAGTTTCTGTTACTTCTAAGGTTGCGAATGCTAATCAAACGAATTCTTGTGAGGGGCAATAACCTGTTAAAATGTAGCCTAGCAACATTTTTATACGGTATGGCCGACATGATAGAACCTTGTACAGAACACCGACTAATCAGGAACGATTATTCGTACATAATAACTAATAATTAATACGTAATACGTCACAAAAAACAATGATTTGTTTAAATGTGCTCTCATTAGCAGTGTCGCTACACATCATTATGTAATTAGGTATTCAGCGTGAAAATCCAGTAGCAGTATTGACTGCTACTGGATTTTCACGCTGAATACCTAATTACATAATGATGCGTTTAAGGGCGGTTGCACATTGGTGCAACCGCCCTTAAACGACAAAACGATGAAACTAAGGCATTGGCACTAAATGGCACTGTTAAATTCGGGTTTTTACCTTTTTAGTGTTCCGTACCTCAAATGGAAAAAAGGAACCCTTATAGGACCACTCGTGTGTCTGTCTGTCTGTCCGCCTGTCACAGCTGATTTGCTCCGAATCTACTAGACCGATTAAGTTGAAATTTGGTACACATATGAACTTCTGTGACCCAAACACGGACGTGTTACGTAAATCATTTTATTTTGATTAAAGAGGTCACTTTTGGGGAGCAAATTAGAAAATTAAAAATAAAAGTTTTGCTTACTGTACCGTGTGACATATGAAATGAAAGGGCTTGTTTTAAGGATTTTACATATATTTTGTTTATAATTTTAAAGTTATTTAAGTAAATAGATGAAAAATTACCATTCGCCTCCTTATCTCCGCCTACTGCTGAGCCTAAAATTTTGATAAACATACAGAAAATAGTTCTTTACTTATAGATTACAGGAAAACCTCAAAAAAAACCAAAACCAAAGTCTGTTAACTTTAAATAACATGGTAAATCATTCAATATTGTGTGTACAAACTTACATTTGCAGTTGAAATGTATCCCCATATCATGTGTTTCAACTACAATGTTAAGTTTTTTCTTGGGATAAATTCATCCCAACTACAGAACCCTTCATTGTGCGTGGTCCGACACGCACTTGGCCGGTTTTTTAAATGTCGTAATATTGAGTTAGGGTTTCTAAAAACAAATTTAGAAAAAATATATTAATTGTTTAGGTGTCAAATCAATAACGCGCGACGTTAGTTAGTTACCTGTTAGACAAGTTTTACGCATATCCTTATATATATTAAATTATACATTATTATAGATATCTTTAAATATAATAACACAAAGTCCCCCGCCACGTCTGTCTGTCTGTCTGTCTGTCTAAACGCGATAAACTCAGAAACTTCTGAACGGATTTTCAAACGGTTTCCATCAATGGTATTATGGTACGTATACGTTTAAGTGAATAAATTGGTTCTGTCTACTGGATTGTAAATCTCTAAAAGTTCAACAAAAAAGTTCGCGATGTGTCTATCTTCTAAAGATGACCCACAGACACAATTTTAATTAAAATTTAATTGTTCATTCTGAAGCTATTTTAACCGGTATTATATTAATTCATATCAAATGAAATATGTTATTAAAATTGGGCATTTAATTTAAGTAGAATAAAATATGCCTTTACATCACACATCACAGATTCAAAACTACGCGTAGCAAAATAATTATGGTTAACGGTGGCGGGCGCAGCGCTAGGAGTCAATGACCTTTTCTTCGGCTATGAGGTATGCAATCGCTTCGTTTTCATTTAATCCCGGTAGTACGTTCCCGTGGCATATTTTCCGACACCCACACGGCCGAAGCCGCGGGCAAAAGCTAGTTTTATGATAAAATAATACCGCAAAAGAGTTCATTTCAAGATATTTTGTATCCTGTTCAAATTATTCTTTAAATTAAAATAGTTTGCCAGTAAATGCTAACCGTTTTGCAGATGATGTGTCATTCAAATCCGTGACATTGGAGGACATCGGGCATTCCCCACGTGTCAGCCCTTTCACCGGCCAAATAAATAACAAGTTTTACTTGTCACACCACATTTTTGTAGCTTTTTGAACTATAAAACATGTAGTTTTCTTTGTTCAATTCGATGCCAAATATACTATAAGCGTATAAAATCACTGGCCGATACGCAATGATATTATATTAAATTGCCGATACATAAGTAAAAACAACTAGGAAGTGATAAATTCATAATAATATAATAAATAATCATTGGTTACTTACTTAAGTACTTTTTCTAAGCGTTACTTGATTATCATGTCAGGTTTATCCAGTTTACCAATAAAAAAAATAATTTTATTAACGAAGGCCGATCGTTCTCATAACACACGCATATAAAGTAACGTCGTTAAGTTTTTTTCTTGCCAGAATTATTAAGATCCAACGAACAAAGAAATAAAAAAAACAAATAATTTATTTTGCTTTTAATAATTTATTGTTTTTATTACTTATTACAAGATTTATTGATGGATTTTTTGACCATGTATTAATTTCTTAATTTCACTGTATTAATGACATTTATAATAACTAAATTTGACATGTAAAATATTTTTATCTTAAATGCTAATGTATAACTATTGTATGCCTGTTAGGCAGGACATATTGGAACTATAATACATATATTGTTAAGACCTGTAACAAACATATGTGCCCACAATAAAGATATTTTGAATTTGAATTTGAAAGTACGAAAAACTATAAAGGCTCGTACAGACTGGTGCGATATCGCGCCAGTCTGTACGAGCCTTAATAATCCAATCTGGATCAAAATTTTGGAAAATCATCAAATCAAATCAAAAATATTTTTATCTCACATAAGCCTACATGGGCACTTATGAAACGTCAGAAGCTAGGTGCACGGTTCCAACTAGTCGTTTCATATGGAGAAGAGCCGGCAAGAAAGTCCACGGTTACTCTTTTAAAAAAAATGGTTTTTACAATATTTTCAAATTACAGTGTTAATAGGTATTGAGAGGACAGCGTAGGCCCGTCAAAAGTACCAGGTACTTTTCAAAATAGAAAATGGTCTACAGATCTGTAGACCATTTTCTATTTACTACATCGATTAAGCCTACAACGTCCTCACATTAACAAAAAAAAAAACCATTTTAAAATATGATTAAAATAATAAAAGTTAGAACCTTGTTGAAATTAAAATTGTAGGTATAATAATGTCAAATAAGAAAAACATTATGTCAGTGAAGTTTGTAAAAAAGATAACATAAAATTTAAAAAAAAATCACATCGTAATTTGGGAGCAGTTAAAAGACATTTACATAGTTTTGCCGTTAATGAGGTACCAGGGAAGCCACATGTCGGGCCGACCTCCCTAGCGGCGTCAGCGTAGTCTGCTACGCTGACGACACGCTGGTCCTGGCGCAGGGGAGGTCGCATATCACATTGGACCCGAGGTGGCGGCGCGTAGTGTTCCACGCGCGCCCCTATCAGACGTCGCGGGGGGGGGGGGGGGTCAGACACCTCACCCCCCCCCAGACTTGAGGTGGCCCGCAGGGGCGGGCCGGCCGGCACTAGCCGGGGATTGCGGAAGGAATAACAGATCCCAAGATCCCCGGTGCAAGTGTGGGAGGGGAACACTGGGGTGGTTTTTAGTCAGTAAAAGTCTGACAGACCCTTCCGCCCGCCCCAGGGCGGAAGACATCCATGAGGATTTTCCACCCCGTGATCAAAAAAAAAAAAGGGGAGGTCGCATGAGGCGGCGGCCGAACTGGCGGCACGTGGGGTTGCGACAATCGTCGATAAGATCCGCCAATTGGGACTCAAGGTGGCCTTAAACAAGTCCGAGGTCATGTGTTTTTATGGTCCTCGGAACGCGCCACTGTCGAGTTCCCAGATAACGGCGGGAGGAGTTCACATCGGTGTCGAGTCGACGATGAAGTACTTGGGACTCGTCTTCGATAGCCGGTGGAACTTCGTGGAGCACTTCCGACGTTTGGCTTCCAGACTGGAGAGGGCTGGGGCTGCTTTGAAGCGGCTTCTGCCCAATCTAGGGGGTCCAAACGCCTCCTGCCGGAGGCTCTACGCGGGAATCGTGCGGTCCATGGCCCTTTACGGGGCACCGGTGTAGGCGCGTTCTCTGAGGCTGCGACCCGCCCAGCGGTTGAACGCGTCCCAAAGGGTCATGGCCATCAGGCTGGTACGGGGTTACCGCACGGTCTCCCGTGAGGCGGCGAGCCTCCTTGCCGGACTGCCGCCGTGGGATCTGGAGGTAAAAGTCCTCGCGCACATCTGGGAGTGGCGCGAGGAGGCGAAACGCCGGGGTGAAACTCCACTGCCGCGAGAAATCACGGCATTGCGAACAGAACTCCGGCGGGATCTCATGGCGGCATGGAGAGTGCGATTGTCGCAACCCAGCGTTGGGCACGCTACAATTGTGGCGATAAGTCCCTTATTTGAGGAGTGGCTAGAGAGGCGCCACGGCGTCCTCACCTTCCGCCTGACGCAGGTCCTCACCGGACACGGTTGTTTCGGGAGGTTCCTGTTCAGGATAAAGCGGGAGGAAACGCCCGGGTGTCACCAATGTGTGGATCGCCCGGAGGACACGGTGGAGCATACGGTGGAGATCTGCCCGGCTTGGGCGGAGCACCGCCGTGTCCTCACGGAGGCGATCGGCGTCCGATCTCTCGCGTCCGGCACTGCTTCAGGCCATGGTTCGGAGCGAGAGTGCATGGGAGGCCGTCACCTCCTTCTGCGAAGCAGTAATGCTCGCGAAGGAGGAGGCGAAACGCGTGAGGGAGAGGCAAGGTTCGCGCCCTCGCGCCTCTGGAGCGCAGGAGACGCCCCGGGCGTCGGGAGTTGCAAGCCGATTTCCGGCCACCGTAGGTGCGGGCTTGCGGAAGGAAAAAAAAAACAAGGGAAGCCACATGTACAGAAGGAATTAATGGCAAAGTTTCTTGTCTTCAACGTAGTCCATAATCTTATAATATCCTTTTTTGATAAGGGAACGTTTGATGTGCGTTTTGAATTTTCCATCACTAAGTTCTTATCATGAGTTATATCATCATAATTATAACTTAATTTTAGTTCTGTTATGCTCAATAAAGTGCCTACATAAGGTAGGTACCGCAGAAGACCTACCTATCCCTGATCTTTTCTGTTAAGTGTTATAAATTAAAAAAAACTTTTTTACAAAAAAAACAACCGACTTCCAACAAAAACACTAAAAAGTGAAAAATAACTTTAACTTCGGAAGCACATAACATAACATCACGCCTTGTTTCCTCGAAGGGTTGGGCAGAGATGTACCTGTATACACCCACATTAAAATATTATATTTAATTTAATTTCGGAAGTTGGTGTCTTTGGTTTTGTATTTTTGTTTAGGGCCACCACCACCACCACACAACTGCTTGCTATGAAAACAACAGTGACAGGAAGTTTTATAACACCATCAACATACACCGAGTGGATAAATACGTATTATTGAAGAGTTAGCTGTAAATCTGTAATGTAATGAGACCGCGCAAGCTTACTCTACCAATTAAAAGAATTATAAAAATCAGTTCTTAAACAAATAAGTTATGCCTGAACATATATAATACTAGCTTTTGCCCGCGGCTTAACTATAGGAATAAGATTTTTCATGCAAACAAAACCCCCCGTTTTCCCCCCCCCCAAAGGTCAAATTTCCAAAAACGGATGCCTACGTGCCAAATTTCAGCCCAACCTGTTCAGTGGTTTGAGCTGTGTTGATAGACCAATCAGTCACGGTTTCCTTTTATATGTATATATGGCTAGATATATATATATTGAGAACCTGTTCCTTTTTTGAAGTCGGTTAAAAATCATTTATAGCTAGAGTGCATCTCATGACAATTCCAATAAGACCAAACACGGGTAGGATACATTGTTTTATTACGGAGTTCCAGTGCCTACCTTCCGGCTTCATCATCAGATCAGTTTGATGGTACCATTTTGATCAGAACTATTTATTTAAATTTGCTTCGCTTAACTATCTTAATCCAGATATCTCATCGCCACCCGTGAAATACTAATCATTGAGAAGTTCCGGTGGCCATCTGTGGCCTTCTTCATCAGTTCCACTTCACCAAATTATAATTTCTGAATGCAAATGATTGACTTGTTGATGAAAATATAAAAATCGCTATATGTATGCCTATAATATTTGAGGAGTTCCCTCAATTACTCACGGATCCCAACATCAGAACTGGATTTTAATAAAAATGGGACCAATCTGGAAGTATATCCTTTTAAATAAAAAAAGAATTTTCCAAATCGGTTCATAAACGACGGAGTTCTGAGGTAACAAACATTAAAAAAAAAAAAAATATAGACGACTTGTGAACCTCCTCCTTTTTGAAAAGTCGGTTAAATAATACAACTGAATGTACAATTTAAGTCATACAAATCACGTTTATTACCGGAACTATTATTTTATGAGAGTTACTGATGTTTAATAAAAGTCATCGTAGGATAAATTGATGATAAAAAAGCCGGAAAAATAATCTTCCAACATGCAGGACGAAAACAGTCGGCAAAATCAATGCAAAAACTGGTGTACAAGAGTTCAGACAGAAATACAAGCTGCGTGTGACAGCAGTATTTCCGCTTGGACTACACGTAACCACCATTTGGCCAAAGGATTGTAGTCAACGGGAGTTCATGTTAGATAGTATGCGGCGGCCATGGCATGGCGTGGCATATTGCTAATGTGGCCCCGCCTTAATGCAGCAAATGATGTGACGGTTTCAGAGTACATGCTCGTAATTTACCCTTATACACAGAATTACAGACTAACAAGGCGTTAGTGCCAACTAGCTGGCCTTGGATTATTTATACGCTTTGTGATCCTAACAATCTCAAGTTGATCACTTTATAACTTCTTTATAGTGAATAGTGATGTAATTATCACGGAAGAACAACAGAATTTCCCCACGATATATAATGCAGTAGTATACTGTGGAAAATTTATCCCAACTAATATTATAAATGCGAAAATGAGTTTCTTTGTTTACTTATTTGTTACGCTTTCACGCTAAAACGGCTGATCGGATTTGGATGAAATTTTGCACATGGGTAGATCATGACCTGGAGAAGGACGTAGGCTACTTTTCATCCTGGATCGTGGACGAAGTCGCGGGCAGCTAATACTATAATAAAGTAGGTGTAGTTGAAGTTCGAGCCTGCCACCTGCTTGGGCACAATGCCAACATCGGACATAAATTACTTATGACCAACACTCATTGACGTATGAAGTATGCTACATTCATTCAATTGCATGCTTTAAAGAATAATCAGGTTTTAATTAATTATGCAAAGTATTATGAACGTGGTCCTTAGGTAGATACTAAGATTTAAATTAAATTGGAGGTTTATATTAAGTTTTGTATTTGTTGTTATAGCAGCAACAGAAATACATCATCTGTGAAAATTTCAACTGTCTCAACTACCACGGTTCATGAGATACAGCCTGGTGATAGACGGATAGACAGACAGACAGACGGCGGAGCCTTAGTAATAGGGTTCCCGTTTTACCCTTTGGGTACGGAACCCTGAAAAACAAGTGAGGATTACTAACAGTAGTCGCAAATGATGTGTAATATGATAATATCTGACATCTCACATTGGTAATAAGCAACTGAGTGAGCAGCGACAGAAATTAACCTCAAAATTTAAAAAGCTAAATACTGAAATTCGAATAATTTTTCATTACTAGTGGGCGACCCCACTGGTCGAAATTCGACCCTCCATACTTACATTATATATTGTAGTATGTACTTACTAATTCCATGCTATTAAAAAGTACTTATTCCATGCTGAAGCTGTCATTTCCTGTTACACACTTCCGTCCCTTTTCACGAAATCACTCCCACAGAAAGCTAGAGGAAAGATATTACACATCAAAAGGATTTTAAAATAATTAACAAATAAATCAGACTATGGAAACAAAATTGCTGTCATTTGATCGTGCATGTCTAAATACCGATGGATTCAGGTCATTTCAGAGCAATCGATACACGGTCATGGTCAAAATGTGCGAGCGGTCAATTCTTTACATTATTATATTGATTTATGTGTTTAAGAGTACATAATATGTGTGTTTGATTAGGCAGTTTTATACACCTATAACAACTTAATTAACACTTGAATGGTATCGTGAAATATATAATGCATAGTAAATGTTCGGACACTTGAAGCTTATTCCCATTCCCATGTTAATAGTAATTGTGAATTCGGAAAGAAATTATTTATTTCCATTTAAGCATTCCAATTTTATGTGACAATGACAGTAATGAAAATCTCCATATGAGTGTGTCCTATTAAGGGGATTAAATTCTTTAATCAGAGTACGAGAGGCAGAAAATGTACATAAAACAAGCATAATTCACACATAAATATAAAACGGTTCGCCCAAATACGAATGCAACACTACGGTTCCTGTTGTAGACCATTTCATCTGTTTATTTAATTAGTTGCTATTTAAATTGTATAATTTAATATTTTTATGACATTGACTTTACATTCTGTGATTACCTTAACTCACACACTGACTTATTACGTTATTTTTTTTAAGGAAACGCATACCTTTACAATGTTTGTAAATATGTGAGCACTTACACACAACATGTATCTATCACATAATTAATTTATCTGCCATAGCTTAATTTTTAATTCTTTTTACCTATAGTAATTATATTCTAGGTGCATCGTCATCACTTAAAATTATATAATTAGGTAATGTACCTATTCTACATATATTTTTAGGGAAGAGCGCTGTTGTCTGAGATACAGATATTTATTTATCTAGTTCAGACACAGATGTCTTGTAAAAATTTTGTAAGTCTATGCTCATTTAAGATATGTTTTATTTAATGTACTATTTATTTGAATTTGAATAAAATAAAATAATTATTAAATGATTATTGAAAACTCCCATTAATAAATCCCCATTGAAGTCTCAGAGTCCATAAGGGGATTTGTGGAAAAAAAGTTCACAAGGGATGAAATTTCCCATTGATGGGAAATTGCAATTACATATTTCACGATACCTACCATTCAAGATTTAATTAAGTTGTTATAGGTGTTTAAAACTGCCTAATCAAACACACATATTATGTACTCTTAAACACATAAATCAATATAATAATGTAAAGAATTGACCGCTCGCACATTTTGACCATGACCGTGTATCGATTGCCCTGAAATGACCTGAATCCATCGGTATTTAGACATGCACGATCAAATGACAGCAATTTTGTTTCCATAGTCTGATTTATTTGTTAATTATTTTAAAATTCTTTTGATGTGTAATATCTTTCCTCTAGCTTTCTGTGGGAGTGATTTCGTGAAAAGGGACGGAAGTGTGTAACAGGAAATGACAGCTTCAGCATGGAATAGTTTAATAGCATGGAATTAGTAAGTACATACTACAATATATAATGTAAGTATGGAGGGTCGAATTTCGACCAGTGGGGTCGCCCACTAGTAATGAAAAATTATTCGATTTTCAGTATTTAGCTTTTTAAATTTTGAGGTTAATTTCTGTCGCTGCTCACTCAGTTGCTTATTACCAATGTGAGATGTCAGATATTACACATCATTTGCGACTACTGTTAGTAATCCTCACTTGTTTTTCAGGGTTCCGTACCCAATGGGTAAAACGGGAACCCTATTACTAAGGCTCCGCCGTCTGTCTATCTGTCTGTCACCAGGCTGTATCTCATGAACCGTGGTAGTTGAGACAGTTGAAATTGTCACAGATGATGTATTTCTGTTGCTGATATAACAACAAATACTAAAAAACAGAATAAAATTAATATTTAAGGGGGCATCCCTACAACAAACGTGATTTTTTTGCTCGTTTTTGCTCGATATTTATAACGGCAACAGGTAGACGCTTGAAATAGTCACAGAATCTTTAGTTATATATTCACTTTCAAAATAAATAATTAATTTAAAATAAAACATATATTCAAGAGGGGGCTCCCATACAACAAACGTGATTTTTTTGCCGTTTTTATAGTCAATGGTACGGAACCCTTCGTGCGCGAGTCCGACTCGCACTTGGCCGGTTTATTTTTATCCTTTAACGGATTCCTCAAGTAAAGACGAACATTTCTAAGATATGTATTGCGTAACTTATTAATTCATCATCATCATCATTTCAGCCGATGTCCACTGTTGGACATAGGCTTCCCCAAGCAACACCACTTCGACCGGGTCTGTGCTTCCCGCATCCAGCGGATACCTAACTAACTATTATTATTATAACTTATTTATTACCTAAGTTTTCCTGAATCAGACCTCATCTGATGATCAAGCAATTTCACATCAATAGCAAATGATTCATAAAAAGCGATGGGATTTTCGTTTTCGCACGGAAGCATAAAACAAACATCAAAGCTCAAAGTTGACTAATAATAAAAGTGTTACAATATTATAATGTGAGCGTGAAAAAACCGTGAATGACTCAGGAAAAAATAAACTTACCACGCTAGGTCAGTTTGTAGCGCATTAAATAAGATACTTAACAAAGTCCAATTATTTAGGTTTATTTAATGGTTAGCTATGTCAAATAAAAAATAAATTACATTATAGTTGAAAAACATGTTCCCCTCATACATTCCAACTGCAAATGTAAGTTTTTACGCACATTATTGAGAGATTTATTACGAGTATGTAATTTTAAGACCACAGACTTCTTATAGGTTTTGCTGAAATCTATAAGTAAAGAACTATTTTCTGATGTTTTTTTTAAATTTCGGCTCATTCGTTTCGGAGATAAGAGGGGTGGTATGGTAATGGTGAATTTTCATCTATTTTCTTAAATATTTTTAAAAGTATTTATTTCAAAATTATAAAAAAAAAACTTACAACAAGCCCTTTCATTTGACATGTCACACGGTACAGTATGAATTTTTTTTCTAGTTTTCCCCTTAAAAGTGACCTTTATGATCAAAATTTGTTTATTAACGTAACACGTCCGTGTTTGGGGCACGGAAATACAATAAATTATGTGTACCAAATTTCAACTTAATCGGTCCAGTAGATTCGAAGCAATTTGGCTGTGACTGACGGACAGACAGGCAAACGGAAGCACGAGTGATCCTATAAGGGTTCCGTTTCTTTCTTGTGAGGTACGAAACCCTAAAAAATAATAATAATGTTTATTATTTTATGTCGGTTATTTAGGTTGACATTATTTTTGATACATCGGTCATTCGACAATTAATGTAAATAAGTACACAAAGTGCATCGTTAAATCTTGCATACAAAAAATATTTCCTAAAGTTACTTAAAAACAAGTTCGGTCATTGAATTGTATATTTATTATACTACAACATGCTGTCCACTGTTGACATTATTTTTGATACATCACTCATTCGACAATGAATGTAAATACACAAAGTGCATCGTTACAAAAAATATTGCCTAAAGTTACTTAAAAACAAGAAGACTATGTAATTACTAAATAAACATTATTAGGGCCTAAACAAACCGAAGGGGGACTAATGTTTGCCGTGAACTTCACCATTAGCACTTGAGGAATACGATAAAAGATACTGATTCGCACCATAAGGTACAGGTAAACCTGAAAAGTATGCGCATGGATTATCTTCGTGTTGCCGACTTAGTGCCAATTTCACCAATCAAACTGAACGCGATCAGAGCATCTAAACCGAGTTCAAGAGCTGTCAGTGTCAATATTACAAAGAAAATAATGACACTGACAGCTCTTAAACGTAGTTTATGTACTGATCGCGTTCTGTTTTCATTGGTGAAATTCGCCCTTAGTATGAATGTCGCGCTACAGGGGGTTACTCTGTGGCTCTCACAGAGGCAAAGATTCTAAGTTTTGTACTGCCCGATGCCCGCCGCGCTTAGTTGAATTGTAGCCCTTAGTTGTAGTTCCCTAGTGGCTTACCTTATATTTCCCTGGGGAAATCCTCATGGATACCCTCCATCTGGGAAGAACGGAGGATTATGTTTGACTACTACCAACAAAAATCCCACTGTTCCTTCTAATACCATGAGTCGGGGGCCCGGGAGATACTTGTACATGCGGCGCACCCCCGACTGATATAAGCCCCGGCCATGCCTAGCAGGCCAAACCACCAAGAGCCGATCGCGAGACCGCACGTCCTCCCATTAAGACGCAGATATATGCCAGTGACCTTGAGTGGTTAGCTTGCGTGTTCTGTACTGAGCTCACGCAACGCGTCGTACGTTCAGCCAGTAATAGGAGTCGCCCATCAAGGAGCGCTGTCCCCAATTTGACGCATTATTAATTTATTATACAAAAAACAAAAAGTATTTTAATAAAACGCGTATACTAAAAGATCAATAATTAAATTGTCTTTAAATCGGTGAAGGTTTCAGAAAAATACGCTAGGTAGATTTTGCGCTATTCTCAGTTTTTTATCCGCGTTAGACATAACTTTACAAATTAATTTCCTTATGTAATATAAACATAATCTAAAATATTCACATATAAAATTATTGAGAAAATGCTCTAATTTAACATATATTTTTTTCTAATCATTAACACTACTCGTTTAGACGGTTTATTCCAAAAATCCCCACCCACAAATCCCCACTGACGTGATCTTCAGTATAAAATTCCAGCTTGTTATATGTCACTCAAAAGTTTTGATAAGTATGTATTTTTAAAATTGCATAGTTGTTAATCTCAAATTTTGTAACTATGGTAATGCTATTAGATCTCATAATCGAGCAATGGTATAAAATTGGCGAACATAGACGCTGGTTGCCAAAAGCGCATACTTTTACTGGGAGATCTGTACAGACCTATCAAAATATTCTCGATAATAATATAAATATAATATAATATAATCGATTCGAATTCAAAACAAAATCACTAATCACGAATGTTACATGTCCGTTGAGCGAGTTATTTGACGCAGTGGAAACTTTTTGCTCTGTCCCTAAATAATCCGATAAGGTTTTAATGCCAATGACGCATTCATTTAAAACGTAGCTACAATTATTTTGTAGCATCTGTGTTAATCAAAGTTTTTCAAAAACATGTGGCGAATCGGTAACGTTTTACCAGTGTCAACCTAATATTGAAACAACAATATTTATAAAAACTATGAGTAGAAGAGTAACTGTGGAGTGTCTTGCCTATTCATCTCCATATGAAACTACCTTATGGAAGGGGCAACTAGAATCAATTCAATTTTCTTGTAAATTTTGACGTTCCTATGTGCCTTTTAAATATTTGAAATAAATGATAGAATAAATTGATGATGGTACAGACTACGCAAACAAATACTTCGACAATGGTGAAGATTATGATGAAGAAGATGACTATCTTGATGATGGACCAGTTTACTGAATAATATATAACTGGAGTCTTGTTAACCGTTATTCGACAACGTTGTAACAACGACGTAAAAACAAAAACGACGTATTTAAATGACAAATTTTAAATTACATAAATTCTTATAAAATAATTACAAAATTTATTATAACAACTAAGTAGTCAAATAAAAGCCCGCTTCCTCTATCTTACTGTTGCTGTGTATTGAGTATATTTATTATCAAAGAAAAAATTTAAAAAATTTGGAAAAATAAAAAGTAATCAGTACCTAATCACATTTATTTTAAAGCTCACGGAAAACATTATACACACAGTAGTAACACCAAGATAAGTAGGTAGCAGGTACCAAACCAACCTTTATGGGTTATTGATTATTTATATTTCTACCTAGATAGCGTCGCGCTGCAAAAGAACTAAAACAAACAGACCAACTTTGTTATGCTGGTGTGCGTGACAGCTACGTCTTACACTCGCGCTACGTCACAGTGCTGTCATTGTGTTATTCTTAACGTTAATTACCGTTTTTTTTTAAGAAAAAAAAACAAAGGAAGAAATTCTAGTGTGCGTGCATTTTGCGGCCAACAGTTCGACGCAATTTTTACGACGAGTTCACGCAGCTTTGACTATCTAGACATGTTTATATATTTGCCTTTAACAAAGTAACTTACTAAGGTAGGCAATTATTTTTTTTAAATCACAACGAAAAAAATACAGTTTGTTATTTTTTATTGTAACTGATATGACCGCGTGACTACAATATTTTACATAATAGACAATGCTGGTTGAATTCAAAATAAACTATTACACAATTTTAAGTCGCCTTCGTGTGCTTTCCGAACCAGAGAATAAAGTAATTTACTCGCTAGCAAACGAAAACAATAGATATGCGACTATTTATAACTAACTACTAGGATCTATGAAGAACTATTTTTGGATTATCGTAGCCATATTCGTACCTAAGTCGTAGGTCGGTTGGAAATCCAGACAGACAATTGATGTGCCGACATGTTGTCAAAACATCGAGATTTCTGTGCTATGTCTAAGATATATATATGTAGTAATCTTTGAGTATCTCAAAGGTAGTAATGTATTAGACCTGAAACACAGGTTTGAATAAACCTAGATCGGGCGCCACCAAACATTCTAATTCCAAACCATCATTACTTGCACCTGTAATTCAAAATATTTTAGCTTTAGTTTATTATTTGGTACTATATACATAATATAATTTAAAGGATATTTACTACTGTTGGCTAAAACTGTTTTTGTAAACGTTTTTAATAAATATAATTATTTATATTATTATTATTATTAAATAAATGTATTTATATTATTTTATTCAATAAATTTATTTAAATTAAATTATTAAATAACTTTATAAATTTATACACATAAAATGGAACCAAAATGGAACCTTCCGGAAAAAATTAATAACGGTGAGAAGCGCATCGAAATTTGTGTAGTTTAGAATAACTAAGCGGTCACACAGACACACCAGAAAAGCGACTTTGTTTTACATTATTTCATTATTATAATTAAAAACGCACTCTTCGAAGCACGAAAGCCGTTAATGTGGCAGATTCTTTAACTGGCAATGCCTTGATGAAGCATTAGATTAGGCCTTCCTGGCTTCCACAAAAAACGAAACCTCATTAGCATGCTTAATGAGATTTCGTTTTTAGGGTTCCGTACCCAAAGGATAAAACGGGAACCCTATTACTAAGGCTCCACACCGTCTGTCTGTCTGTCACCAGGCTGTATCTCATGAACCGTGATAGTTAGACGGTTGAAATTTTCACAGATGATGTATTTCTGTTGCCGCTATACCAACAAATACTAAAAAGTAGAATAAAATTAATATTTAAGAGGGCTCCCATACAACAAACGTGATTTTTTGCTCTATATTGATAACGGTAACAGGTAGACGCTTGAAATATTCACAGAATACTTAGTTATACCAAAAATAAAAAAATTAAATTAAAATAAAACAAATATTTAAACAAACATGATTTTTTTCGCCATTTTTATAGATAATGGTACGGAACCCTTCGTGCGCGAGTCCGACTCGCACTTGGCCGGTTTTGTTCTAATATTATGATAATATTTACTTATAAATAAACATTATTTTTAAGAATATTCTTATTCTTGTGCGAAACTATCCTTTTTTCCGTGATGAAGTAGATGTACCACCTAAACGTACTACACAACGGAGCGATATCAAAATTGCACACGCAAAGTAGGAAGCGTAGGAGCTCCGTACCCCAAGTGTAAGTTTGCAAGAGAGTAAACGTAACTATTTCGTTTGCGTTAAAATTTGACCGATGGATCATAATGCTAAGAGTATAAGAGTGAGAATAAAAATCTTAACGCAAACGCGCTAGTTACGTTTACTCACTTACAAACTTACATTTGGGGTACTGAAATCTGAAACCCAGCTCATGCTGAAACTTATAAGCTTAAACGGAAATTGCTATACCACATAGCTGCCAAATTAATATTGGAATACTACCTTTTTTTTCTGGTTGGGAAATTATCAAATAACTTTTCCCACTCTGGGTGTAGTGGGAGGGCGTTTCAGACTTTTACTGACTAAAACCCACCCGTGTTTCTTGATTTGCCTGTGTGCCGGGGCCACGATATCCCTTTCGGACAAACTCGCAACCCTGGCAGGCATTGGCCCTAATTGACCCCGTCAATTCGTGCTGACATCTCTTTGAGGCGCGCGTGGAATTGAAATACTACCTAACAAACTGTTCTTAAAATGATGATTAACCGCCTGAAACATCTATTTCCAGTAACGATGTAAACATAAAGCTGGGAAAAATAAAATAGAAGCTGTATCTTGCAGAGAAACTTCGTAGTCTATTTGCCTACTATGAAATATCTTCGCTTTCCTTGCACACAAACAAGGGATCCACCTTTAATGTCAAAGAAAGAAAAATTACAATAAGTACATACTCAGCGAGCCTCTTCTAAATTCAGGTGCGGTATGCGTTCAACAGGTGTACTTGAACGCGAGTGAAAAGGTCACGGGCGTGTATGGCGTGTGCCGTAGTGTGGACGTCATTTTTCCGTAAGCTGAATAAAACATCGACAGCGCTTCCCTCGCGAATCAGTGCTGCGCCAGGAGTGTTGATCCTGCGCCGCGTGCGCATACGCCTCCCAAGTAACGACCAAGTGGCGCGCTAAATAGAACGCGCGCGAACGAGTGTGTGACTGTATCTGTGTCGTGTTGTGCTTCTCATTTTGAAATCGGCATTTATTTATTTTTTTAAAGTAAGTAATTGCAGCCTTAGAAAAGTTGTTTTATACGTATATCCCATTTTAGGAAATCTACAAAAATATAACTAAAAAATAATAAAAACATTATTTATCTCAATATTTTTAATATCTGAAAACAAACTAGGTCCTTTTTAGGGTTGCGTACCAATATGGTGAGACTAAGTCTGTCTGTCTGTCTGTCACACCTGGATATCTCAAGAACTACTAATGCTATCAACTTGAAATTTAGAATAGTTTTAGATGACGCTTGCCCAACTATTTTGCAAACAAGAAATAAATTTAAAAAATTATATCTTTATTACAAAAGGGACTGAAAGGGGGTCTTAAAAATTTGAAGTGGGGCATGTGGGGTATCATATGAAAGAACGCTGTTTGCACATTCTGAAAAAAAAATTTTTTCTTAGCCCGCATAGTTTCCGACTTTTGATGAAAAATGTAAAAAAAAAACCGTTCAAACCCTTTATCTCCGAAATTTGCATAGATAAAAATCTGAAGTTATTCTATGTGATTGAAGTTTATGTAAAGATTACAGGAAAAATAAAACGATCTCAAAATAGCACAGTTTTTCAGAAATCATTAACATCATATTATATACGTACGGAACCCTCGGTGCACGAGTCCGACTCGCTCTTGACCGGCTTTTTGTTAATCAAATCAAGTTAGAAAATAATGGTATTAAAGTAAAGAAATACAAATACTTATAAAACCAATCAAGGGTCCTGAATTATCGTCATGTCATTGGGTGTTCTTCAGTCATGCAAAATCGATGAACAACTAGAGGTAAAAAGGTGCCTCTTCGGTACCAATATGTCTTTATTACCTGGAAACTAATACCTAACAACTTTACATTCATGTCGTTCTATCCTGAAACTAATACAACCTTTTTTCCTGTCAAGTTCTATAAATGATAAACTAATGAATTTATATTCATTATATAGTTTGGATTTGTGCCCGATTGCTGGCTCACCCCCTATTACACGGGACTTCTGCCGAAATGTGGGTGTACTATAGGTACACCTCGCCTTTCCCTTCACGGATTACAAGCGTGATGTTATGTTAATGTTGATATTAATTCATCATAAATAAATTTATCGCAGAACACTTCTACGCAAACAGTGCAAGGATACTGTCTTCCATTAAGGCGACGATAACCGACTTTTAATGATTGTTTAATGAAGATCACGTCTAAACGAGTAGTGTTATTGATTAGAAAAAATATATGTTAAATTAGAGCATTTTCTCAATAATTTGATAGGTGAATATTTTAGATTATGTTTATATTACATAGTGAAATTAATTTGTAAAGTTATGTCTAACGACGATAAAAAACTGAGAATGGCGCAAAATCTACGAAGCGTGTTTTTCTAAAACCTCCACCAATTTAAAGATAGTTTCATTATTGATGACGGCACGATTGGCGCAGTTAGGCGATTGACTGCTGCGCTGCGTGTCGCGGGTTCGATTCCCGCACGGAACAAATATTTGTATGACCTACAAGTAGTTGTTCCGGGTCTGGCTGTTTGTGTATGTGAATTTAAATTTTTGTAAACGCACCCACAATACAGGAGAAATTCCTAATGTGGGGCAACATTTTTAAAAAAGAAAATAAGAAATAATTTGATCTTTTAGTATACGCGTTTTATTAAAATACCTTTTGTTTTGTGTATAATAAATTAATAATGCGTCAAATTGGGGACAGCGCTCCTTGATGGGCGAGTCCTATTACTGGCTGAACGTATGACGCGTTGCGTGAGCTTAGTACAAAACACGCAAGCTAACCACTCAAGGTCACCGGCATATATCTGAGTCTTAAATGAATTAACTGGTAATTAATGATAATGACCCATGCGGTTCGAACAATACCTACTGCATTGCTAGCAATATCTGTTTCAACTCAGTCACACATCCATTTATGCGCTATATATTAGCTATTTATGCGCTATCCATAAATATTTTTTTATTTATTATACTAACAACATGACCATGTGCGTTAATTAAAGCTCCGGTAATACTTACCAACTTTGCTAAATATGATAATTATATCCGATCCGAACTTCTTTGCTTTTTGTTCGAATTTCGAACCATGTTTATGTCAAATATAATAAATCCGTCACAAGTGTATGTTACAACTGTTTTGAGACTATTCCGAAATCCGCCGCCGCGGGTCAAATTATTGTCAGGAAGTCTTAAAGCAGGTAGTCAGAACAAATTCTAAACCAGTTATTAAAAGTTGACGTGCAGAGTATTATATTTTTTTTAATCCTTGCGTTTTGCCTTGTCTCTTTGAATGGCTCAGGAAGACTGACAGACTAGACATGTCTAAAATGTTAAATAATTTAGTAGTAATTTTTAATTAAAATTTGTTGTTGGTAGGTACTATACCGCATAAAATAGTAGATGACCATATACTTAGAGAAGTAATGCTTTCTAGTAATATGTTTCTTAATTACAATAATCTAATTTATGAATAAACTACAAAACAGCATTCAGACAAATAATCAAAACTCTCCAATGATTTCAACTTTCGAACAATGTACGTAATTCACAAATACCGTTTTCCGGATCCACAAACCTCGAAGCCTTGTATAATATAATTTACAAATAATTATATATATATTTATTTTTATTACAGATCAAAGTACAAGATCCATAAGTTTTTAGTAAAGGTCTTAACCTAATGTTAGTAAAAACTACATTACATATACAAAATTTAAACGACACTATTATGATATATTCATTTTCAAACTATTAATAGCATTATTTTGAAGGTCAATACAAAAAGGTTCACGTGGATAGTTGTATATTTTTGGGTCTCGACCATTTTATACGCTTCGAAACTCCGGTACAAGTTTAAAAAAAATCAAAATGAGGTCTACGACTATGTTTATGGAAGCTCGCATTGATATTGATAATCAGCGAGTTTAATCCGAACACCTACTTAAAATAAAATTAAATTATTAAAATTGCGTCTCCTTGGATGTGTAATGACATGAAAATGCTAAGAGCATGTATAGGTATTTTAAAATTTTATAAGTAAAATAAAGCCATAGCATGGCACAAAATGGATGCACGCTGATACGATAGCTTATTAAAATGAATGGAAGTAAAACAGGACGACGGTGTTATTTAACTTTTCATAATTTTCACTAGTCATAATTGTCAATAGTGAGTACATTAGAATACCTACATCATTTTCAAAAGTACGTCTAGACGGCATTTTATTATTAAACAAATAACACACAAGTGAGATAAATGACAAAGATCAGTTAACTTAAAAAATAGACAATTCTAATTACAATAGCGTCGATGTAAAATACATCACTTCAAAATTCCGCATTCAAACTACAAAAAACGGCATTTCTGGCGTGACGTCATTATATTCGAATTAAATGTGACGATTATGTAAAAATTAATCATGACCGTGACCGTCCACAAGGCACGTCGCACGTCCGTTTCGAGCCGCAAGCAATTTTTTGTACATTTTTGTATGAAATTAAACCAGTTTTCGAAACATATCTCGAAGTTCTGGGGATTCCGCATTTGTGATCCAGCAGAGTCGATAAACCTACCAATTCTGTCCAATGTCCAACCTGTTGTTGTAATTTTTACAACATAACTTTTTTAGTTAAAACCATGTTCACCTCAAACAAGCGGGTTTTGCTGTTTAAAGACAGTGAGCAAAATTCGATTTTGCTGCGAGCGTGAGGCTAAAAAATAAAATAGAAGAGTTACTTTAACTCTTCAATTAATTTTTATTTTTTAAATGCCGAGAACAGTGCTGGAGTGTCAACTCACAAAATTCAAAAGATTTGAACTTCACTTTGTTCTGTCACTCACTTCTATACGAAAAAAGTTAGAGATAGAAACAAGTCGATTCGAGATTCGATTTTCAAATTTCATACCTACTCGTAGTAGGCCCAAAAAACAAACAAACAATAAAACGTTCGGATACACACATAACCGTATAATTGTAAATCATATGTTAAAGTTTTAAATGTAATTATTATTTTCTAACTTTAAATGTTTTGATAAGCATTGTTTAAATATACATGTGATTAAATTTTTACCATATTGTATTTTTTTACCTATAGGTAATATGTTCTCGCTGTTGAGGTAAAAAGTTGTATGTGTTACACGATACCAAAGTTATTTGCATCTCGTGTCTTTGAATCCCTAACTGCGCTCAATCAAATTAAAATATTAGCTTTCTGCACTCCTCCATAAAAACTTAAACTGTGCGATATTTCATACTCGTCGTCCGCGTAGTTTTCGTAAAAAGGGGTCAATGTTTTCGTAATACCTAATGATAACTTATTCGTTACAAAGGTAATTTATTAATTTAAGTATCCGAAATCTATTAAAACAATTTCAATCAATCAATTTATTGGGATTCATCCAATAAATTGTTGTGCGCTGACAAATGCACTATCGTCAGAGAAACTTCGGAATCTTGACATCCCTACTCGTAAAATAATAATATGCTATCTACTTGTAGTGCCTATAGTAAAACTAGTCAATGAACAATTAAATAACCACATTTTTCTTGAACATCGAAAAGGTCGTGGATTCAAGTTTATTTTTACGTTGATCATGCGCTGTAAATAGAGATCGAATTGATTTCCTTGTTTCAGCAAAACATACTCAGACTAGCTGACCCAGCGAACTTCGTACCTCCTTATACCGACATGAGCGCCACCTACCGGGTCCAATTGTGTTTTCAAACCATCCAGGAACCTGTTGAAATATAAATACAAAATGTCAACCAAATCGGTTCAGCCGTTTAGGAGGAGTTAGGTGACAAACACACTTACAGAAGAAACGAAAACGAAACGAAACGTATATATTAAGATTATGCTTTTTCTAAAGCAAGTGATTTTCAAAATTTTCTCGAGAAATTTTGAGATACATCTGGTACAGCTCGATTTAAACTTGATGGCGGCTCTGTATGCGTAGCCAAGTGGCACTTTTTGACGACAAGCTTTATCGCTAGTTTTCGATTCGTATGAAGGAGTTCGAATCGAAAACTAGCGATAACGCTTGTCAAAAAGTGAAATAACGATAGCGATTGTAGAAATAGAATCGCTCCGAAGCGAATGCTATTTGTCTAGGCCCTCTGAAGTGCGCGATTCCCAGCGCAGTAGGTACCGCCGCACCCCTCACCCCCACTGACACCTGAATTTGTTCCCGCTCTGTGACTCGCCTCATGTTCCGAGCCACCATAAAGTTTGAATCGGGCTGTATTTACTATTAGTTTTCTAATAAACATTTGGTTTCTATCACAAAATGAGGAAAATCAATGCTCAATGCTGAGCTGGGTTCTTTTCTATGATAGGAAGAGGAAAAGATCACGCTTGAAACTGATCAGAATATCAATATAAACATTACATCCGTTTTGAACAGCCTGGCCGTGGAATGCGGACAAAACGACCAATCAAGTCACGACAATTTTAACTATGTCGTTACCTATGTTTCTTTTTTACTAAATTGGATAAGACGGTAGGTATTAAGATTATAATAGCTTCTGTCCGCGACTTTGTTCGCGTGGAAGTCGTAAGACACCACAATATACTAAAATAACAGCCACAGCCACATTTTTATCAAACTTCCCTGGTGTTGAGACCAAAATATGAAGATAGTCAGGACTGGTGACGCGGGAGCAAGCGATGTACAGTTGTCAGTGCGAGAACCAGCTCGTCCTGAGGTCGACACCCGCAGCCTTCAGTAGTAATTTTCCATTGCTTACTCATTATTTTGTCATTGGAGACCGGGATCTCCTAGCACAGGTATATCCTTTACTAAGGAGGTCCCTATGTAAGATTTACTTTAAAAGATGTACAAGTTTCTGCAATAAACCTTTTTATTTTTTATTATTACGAAGTTTTTAGTGAATTAATGAACGCCTGCGGTCCTGCATATACTACCAAGTGGCACAACACTGATAAAGTGACTGATGCATTCAGACAGATTATTCCTGACGAACAAATAGCTAAAAGGATAACCTAAAATAATATAACAATAGATTGTGAACACACGGGATTTCTCATTAACAGTCACCTAACCATAGATATTTATTTTTATTATAACCAAAGATGCCAGAAGAGGCCTAAACCATTGTTCTTTGACCTTGTAGCAATAACTTGAAAAAAAAAAACAATGTACAGTTTTTACTTCGCTACGATTTTATCATAATTATACATATAGGCATTTTAAAGGCAAGTAAGGCGGAAGTGGTGACATTTAAACTAAAAAGTCTAGTAAGTTTCGGCAAACCCAATTAAAAATCACTGTCTCAGTGCCGAGAAATAAGGTGCAAACTGATGCGCCTGCCAGAGCCGGAGGCCTCACTTGTAGCCAGGTGTACCTCAGGAACGGATTATCTTATAGCTATAAGATAATCCGTTCCTGAGGTACACCTGGCACATCTGTTCCTGAGGTAGTATACATAGTACGCATAGATTTGCGCAAAGATTATGGACTTAAAGGCTTCTACATACCAGCGCAAATTGTCGCGCGACGCGACACGGCACAAAGGCCCTGCGTGTCGCGGGACGAGCGGTGCCTTTGTGTCGCGTCGCGTCGCGCGACAACGACAAGTCGCCCCGGTATGTAGAAGCCTTAACACATAATTATAAGCCAGAAGTACTAAACACATATTTATTATTTGGGTGCGGTTGCTTTGACGGTTTCACCCCAGATGGCTTGCCGACTGGCGTAATAATCGCAATCGTACATTTGTAGGCACATATCTGACAAATAAGTTGTGGAACTAAACCGTGTATAATAAATTACCAGACGCGTTCATAGATTTACCTTTGAATATGTTCAAAAAAAAAGTTGACACAATGGTTAAAAGAAAATTGTTTTTATGATTTAAACGAATTTACGTCATATCGTGCAGAAGGTCAAACTAAATTATGTTGATAAAGTACACACCATATAATAATTAATTTAATGTCTAATATTATTGAATCGTGACTTACAAGGAATATGGACTTTGCATTATATTTGTAATTTGACATTTTAATAGATATTTTTTTATTTGAATTAAGTATCTTCGTTAATTTTTTTTTCTTTTTCTATTTTGTCGTTAATTAATGTATGTTCCTGAATTTTAATAATTTAAATCGCATTGTTTAAATTACCTTCTATTAATGAATTAAATGTTAATATGACATATTTGCACACCATATTAATGGTAGAATGTAATTGGGCCACGATATTCTTAAGTTCTAGATTTGTACCTACATTTTAGCAAATAAATAAATTTGAATTTGAACCGTATTGCCCGTCAAATAGGAACAAATTAAAATTGCAACCTTGACTTTTAGTTTAGTAATAATTATCCAATCTACGCAATAATGTATTATTAGTAACTTATTGGATAATATTTCTATGTAAAATCGGATAGATAACGGGTTGCATAGAAAAAATTGCGTAATATTAACAATATAACAAGGTCTTCGCGCTACAAACAGAAATGTCACCATTTCTGATTCCGGTCCACACATGTAAGTTTATTCTTTTATCAAAATATTAAGTAATGACAATAATTAAAATATGCGCCAGCTATCGAGCTTCCGCAAATATAACCTTTAACTAAACACGATTGCCCGACTATCTTCTTAAAATTTCTTTGCTAAGGGAATTCAACCAAATAACTAGTCATCAAATAGTTTAAAACAACCGTTTAAAACGCAACAGTTTAAAATTCAAGGAAATTCTAAATATGACTGGTTAAATTGTCCTTTTTCTAAAGTTTCGGGGCCGAAGCTAGCTAAGCTAGCTAGGGGGGCTAGGTTCCGAAATCAATTGCTGTAGCTAATCTGCTTACCTACTATAGACACATCCAGAAGATGTAGGTAGGTAAGCCTACACAGATCCGTGGTCGATAATCAATGTATTATTATTTTTTGTTGTGAAATTAATTAATCACGTCAATCATACGCAAGTTAAACCTTTGTGCTTAAAGAATAACTAAGTCTTTCTTATATTAATTATTATTTCTAAACCGTCTTATTACAAAACAATGTTTATCTTCAGTCCAGGTTTAAACCATGGAGCCATTATTGAATTTTGAACTAAATTCCGTCTATGGTAAAATTCCTAATACAAATCTGACATCTTAGTACCGAACAAAGTTTTCAGTTTTGTATAAAGAACGGTATTTTAATCATAGTTACGTTCTTATTACAAAAACTGGCTCCATGGTTTGAGCCTTAGATTATATACTTGTCTAGATTGAGCAATGCAAACAAACGACACGCGAAAACTGTCTCCAATTGCGTGCTATGTGTGAGTACCGCTCGTGTACTTATTGTAGTCAAACTGTCAAGGTGTGCGTGTTTAGGGATGCCTGCTCCAAATTATTGACATACCATTTCTTCATTATTAAATAAGATGAAGGTTAATCAAAATAGGTTCAATAAAGTAATTATTTTGTAGATTAGTGTTTTATTAATTTAAAACAGATAACTTATACCTATATTTAGTCCAAATTGGTTCAATGCCTCTATTCACACCATCTCGCGCCAGAGACGGTCCTCTCTATTCGGAGGTGATTTTTTTTTAAATCTCGGTAAAGTTGCGTCTTCACTGCGTTAATATTTTTGGAATATTATATAATGTTTATAAATAGAATACCATGATTATTACAATAAAAAAAACGTTTATGCACAAATTAACATTTATTTGTGTTCTAAAATCAAAAATATTTTCTATCTTTCATATTAGGCTTTTTATCGGCTTTATACCTTTGCTTCTCCTTCAACCTGGCGAAAGCAAAGCGCGGAAAAACAGAAAATTAAATCCTAGTTTCCTAATAACTCATGACAAATATATTTTTCGTTATTTTATTTTATTTCTTCAAAAGTGTATTGAAAAACGTCTTTTGATACACGTGGACATTTGTTATTGTAGTTTTCGGCTCAAGAACAACCTCGCCTGCGGCTCAGGTGTAAATTCCGCCTCGAATGCAATAACAAACATTCTCCACTTGTACCAAAATGTACTAATATGTAGGTAAGTTATCATGTACTGATCAAATAAATACTGTCATTTTTAAAATAATAATGTTCTCCTGGATCGAATGATGGTAATGATATTTTTATTTTGTCTCCCATAGTTTCGCCAAATCTCCCTAGTAATAAACTAACAACACCAGCTAATCAGACTAACCTACAAAATAACGAATGAAAAAAACGTGTTTTCTTAAAATAATAGTGGTTGTTTATCAAAACATACCGATGGAAAGTAATCTTGGCGTTATTATGCGGTTTTCCCACATTATTGCGACACAATTTGACGGCACAAACTGGCATAATTAATTATTTTCCATGAGTAAGTTATCCGTATGTGATTCAAATGACACTGACGTAAATGAAAAGCCAAAAGTCAACCAAAATAGTACACTTTATTTGGGCCGTTCCGGTACGGTCAATGCGTCATCTAGACAAGTATCTAAGGTTTGAGCCATGTCAAAATACAAATATTTTTTTGTAATAAGACGGAAACAGTTTACATACAGCAAAAACTGATGTTTGACCAGGACTTTACATCCTAATTATTAGGTTTAGTGTACTCTACTGTCACACAACTTACAATACATCAGTCACATTTGCCATTATGGTGACGCTACACATAAAAAGTTTTACTCTGTAAGCCCAGTAGCTACTTTTCTTTAAACAATAATAATTATCTATTTGAAATTCGGTTGTTTAGTTACACTTGCCAATTACAAAATTCATTAAAAAAAAAAAAAAATTGTCATGAAATTATATTGATGACATGATTTTTAGATCTCGATATAGACTAAGGTAAACTGTACCTATATAAATAACAAGCTGCACCCCGCGGTTTCACCCGCGTAAGTCTCGATCCCGTGGGAATATAGGGATAAAAAGCCTATATGTTAATCCAGGGTGTCAGCTACCTCGATAAATTTTTTTATCAAAATTGGTCCAGCCGTTTTTACGTGAAAGAGTAACATCCATCCATCCATCCATCCATACTTACAAACTTTCGCGTTTATAATATTAGTAGGATACGTCAAAAATCTCAAGCTTAACAATTTGATTCATAATAAAGTGCAGTCTCGCTGGACACGCTAGCAGGAAAACAGCTACTTAGTCGATTTAATCAGAGAAACATGCGAAGGCCTAGTACTGGCTACTTTAAACGCCAAGTCACGCAAACATTTTATGTATTCTTTTGTTTTGGACAGGCATCACTAACCTCGGCGATACTCGACATCGACTTTGAATCCATAACAACAACAACAATGAAAATCCTGAGACTATCATGATTCTCTATTAGGATAGTCCGATTTCTTACCGCTTCTGCATTATCCTTAGCATTCAAATTCAATATTGTACCCGTGTGAGTAACCCCGCAGAAGTCAACTTCCGTTCGAACGCTGATAGTTTTTAAATTTAGAATCAATATTAATGTCATTATTATACAAAATATACCTAATTAAGTTCATATCATTGTACAGTGTCTAATCAATTCCTTTTAATTTTCCAGATGAGGCATCAGTATCGCGCGCCGGATCTGGCGACGGCAACATGGGTGCTTTTCGCCCTCCTGCTTCCAACAGACACACAGTACGTCAACCCACTCTCATCATTCATGAACTTTCTGAACGAGGGCACCAATCAGCTGGATAACGAACCACCTGATCAAAATAATATGCTAACTGAATATGACTTCATCATCGTTGGAGCTGGCACCGCTGGATGCGTGCTCGCTAATCGACTAACTGAAATCCCAGAGTGGAAAGTTTTACTAATTGAAGCTGGAGCCAACGAAAATTTTGTTATGGATATTCCTATTGTTGCCAACTATCTGCAATTCACATCAGCTAACTGGGCTTATAAAACAATGCCATCCAATAAATATTGTGCGGGATTTGAGAATCAGCAGTGTAACTGGCCACGTGGAAAAGTAATGGGAGGCTCTAGTGTATTAAATTACATGATATACACGCGAGGTTCTAAGCCAGACTATGATAACTGGGAAGAAATGGGCAATGATGGTTGGGGCTGGGACGATGTTCTCCCATATTTCAAGAAAATTGAAAACTACAACATACCGTCATTTGATGATCCAACGCATCATGGACAGAGTGGCCATCTCAATATTGAATACGCCCCGTTCCGCACTACTAAGGGTAAAGCTTGGGTAAAAGCAGCACAAGAAATGGGTTTTAAATATGGAGACCACAATGGAGCAGCCCCTTCAGCCGTTTCTTTTCTTCAGCTGTCAATGAAAAATGGAACGCGTCATAGTTCTAGTAGAGCTTATTTGCACCCAATAAATGGAAGAAAAAATCTTCATGTGTCCAAAGGCAGTATGGTCACTAAGCTTATTTTTGACGATACCAATACTAAAGTGATTGGCGTGGAATTTGAAAAACAAAACAAAAAACATAAAATTTTAGCAAAGAAAGAAGTGATTTTATCTGCCGGCGCTATCAATACTCCGCAATTGTTAATGTTATCTGGTATCGGACCAAGGAATCATTTGGAATCGGTGCGAATCAATGTTGTGAAAGATTTACCAGTGGGATATAATCTAATGGATCACATAGCGGCTGGTGGAGTTCAATTTATTGTTCAACAACAGAGTCTATCAGTATCGACTGAATACATATTAAACCATTTAGATTTAGTTTTTAAATGGATGAGGTCACACAAAGGCCCGCTTTCAATCCCTGGTGGATGTGAAGCTCTAGTATTTATGGATCTAAAGGATAAGTTCAATTCTACGGGCTGGCCAGATATGGAACTGCTCTTTATCTCTGGTGGGTTGAATTCAGATCCACTGTTACGACGAAATTTCGGCTTTGACGACCAAATCTTTACTGATACGTACGGGCCTTTAGGCAGATCTGATGCTTTTATGGTATTTCCAATGTTAATGCGCCCTAAATCTAAGGGAAGGATCATGCTGCGGAGTAGAAACCCAAAGGCACATCCGGCATTAATTCCGAATTATTTCGAATATCCCGAAGACTTGCAGAAAATTGTAGAAGGAATAAAAGTAGCAGTGCAAATAGCAAGACAACCAGCTATGAAAAAAATAGGTGCAAAATTATACGATGTACCGATCGAAGATTGTTTGAAGGATGGTCCTTTTGGCAGCGACGCTTACTTTGCTTGTCAAGCACAGATGTTCACCTTTACTATTTATCATCAAAGCGGAACTTGCAAAATGGGAATAGAGAGTGATCCCTCGGCAGTGGTGAGCCCAAGATTGAAGATTCATGGTATTGAAGGCATAAGAGTGATCGACGCCAGTGTAATGCCAGAAATAGTGTCAAGTCATACGAACGCTCCCGTTTTCATGATAGCTGAAAAAGGAGCAGACATGATCAAAAAAGACTATGGTAAATTAAGATAACACACATCCGATGTAAGGAGTATTTAGTTAATAAAGCTCATCTGTGATGTAATTTTAGCCTTAATAAATTTAACAGTAATTTAATATTGGATATTTTCACAAATTGTCAGTAATAAAATTATTTATTAAAGTTTAAAAAATCCTACAAGAAAACCAGCACAATCTTGGAATAAATATAGATTTTAGACAAGGGAAATAGTCAGTATTTTGTGATAAGATAATTTTACCTCACTAAAGTTCAAATTTCAAATTTAAGAAAATAAACCAGATTTCCATTAGTAATAGGTACTAGGAAACGATGTCACCCAGTTTATGAGAAAAATATGTAATTATTATTTATGTAGGTTCTTGTAATGTGTTAAAAATAATTGTTTATTTTTAATATCAAATGTTAAAATTGAACTTAATTTTACCCAATGAATAAATATTTAAGGTTTATATTTTTTAAATATTTGTATCATTCATTAATTCATTATGTATCTGTGTACAAGCAACGTATTATTAAAAATGGTAAATAAGTAATTAAATTACGCCACTTCACGGGTATTGTTTTAGTTATAAGCAAAACAGCAAGATTATGTAGGGCAATGGGTGATAATGGGAACCACAAAAACAATAAATTCACTATAATCACAATCTAGCTACATATAAAGGGCACAGTTGTTAAGTATATACAACAACAACTAGGACAGTGTTAAGTCTGACAAGTTAATTATGTTTAGTTAAGTTATTTAATAATAAAACAAGTGACAAAACATATTAAAATTATTTAACAAAAATGCAAACATGACTTCGTTGTTTTCTTTAGTGCTATCCTATGCCTGCTAAAATTACGCGTCGGAATACCTAGTATGTACCAACAAACCGAATTTTACGCTTGATTTATCGCTGTTGAACTTCCGCCGCGTAATTTTGGCAGATTAGTCACAGAACTTAGCGAGTTTATGAGAACTGAACAATTTTTTTCGGCTTCCTTCTAATGATAATTGTAGCTGCGCCACTGATAGGTACGCCAACCAAAGTCAACCGCTAAATATGATGAGCCTCGTATTCGAACCCACCAATGTAAGACTTTAAGGGTGAAACTAAGAGTACAAGGAACACCACTGAGGATCGGATTAGAAATCACAGCATGATTTTAGATTAAGGGCCTGATGTTCAGTGGCATAGTACGTATTGTAGAAATATTGTGACATTTTTCTTTTAAAAAACAACAAGCGGCCAGCTCCAGCTTCGTTCAGGTAATCTAAGAATATGAGAGAGAACTAAAGTATTTTTTTTTAAATTAATTTATCCCTAGCCTATATACAGGGTGACAGGGAAATTCGACCTATTCCTTGAAAGGGGTTTTATTAGGTCATTAGCAACAAATTAAGTACACTGATTTAAACAAGAGTTATGAGAAAAATAAGTTTTCTATAGAAATTTTAAATTCCTCATATCTCATCTTTATATCCTTTCAAAATATATATTTGTGAACATAGATATTCTGTAATCCAATCGAAATAACAACACACTAACTTAAGAATATGTTTGATTTACAAATTATTTTGGTATTACGTTTGTATGAACTACGCATGCTACGCCGGCCCCTTAACTAGGGGTCAAAAGTTCAAAACTGGATGGTGCTGTGACGGTTCTCCGATTTATTTGTAATTTTCTGACTTGTTACCAAAAATAATGAATTAGGAAAAAGCTACTAAATCATAAACATTTAATTGATACTTTTCTGAAAGCTGAAAAAGGAGTGATCATGAATAAAAAATATGATTGCCCAAAACTTACATAACATCAGAAATAAAAGATTTTTAAACCAATAATTTTTAATGATTGTTTTTTGCCCGAAAATTGAAGTAGATTATTGGAAAAAATTGTATGACAGTTGGCGTAAAAAAATGTAAAATGACTAACTGGTTTCATAAGCTTTCCAAAAAGGTACAAACGTTAATAACTTTCCCAGGGGTTTTTCAAAAATAAGCAAAAGCGGGCTGTAGGTCAATATTTTAATTTTGATTTCTAAATTGAATTCAGCTGGAGAAGTAAACAGTTACGGTAGTGAATAAAAAATAAATGTAATTTGATAAAGTTTAATACAAAAAAAAGTACGCAACAATTACAAATCCTGTTCAAAATGCCTGACATTGTTGCGTATCGTTATACGCATTGCGTATTGCAGCCTACGACGTACTTCACTCAGTGTCACTCGCGCTAAAAGTGAGGTATTTATGTGTTCGGCAGCTGCCAAAATACCCTTTTTTTAGTTTCCGGGGAGGGAAAACCTGATGGATGTCCTCCGCACAGGGTTGGGCGGAGGGGTCATTTTACTAATTTGTACTCCAACTGTCATCCATTTTTTTCCATTAATCTACTTGAATTTTCAGGGAAAAATACAATCATTAAAAATTAGACCTTTTACTTCTCGTATAACCCCCTTCAAGTATAGTATAAATCACAGTGCTATAAAACAAAACTGAAGGTCTGGTCTCCAAATAACATGCTACAGATAAGGACTCTACCGACTGGGGGGCAGTACCCAATGTTATAGGCATAAAACAATAAAAAAACAAAAAAAAAACTCAAAGCATTTATTTCAATTAAACCATTTACAGGCACTTTTGAATTGTCAAGGAGTCGGTCAGTTAGGAATATGAAGCTAGTTGCCCAAGCCCATTCCAAAGCGTAGTAGGAACATCCATATGTACCTCTACCTACTACGCTTTGGAATGAACGAAGTACGGAATAGAAGAAGAACGGGCAAGAAACTCCATCGATACTCTTTTAAATTATAATGTTACAAACATTTTGACGGCATGGTTGGCGCAGTTAGTTAAGCGATTGACTGCTGCGCTGCGTGTCGCGGGTTCGATTCCCGCACGGAACAAATATTTGTATGACCTACAAGTAGTTGTTCCGGGTCTGGCTGTTTGTGTATGTGAATTTAAATGTTTGTAAACGCACCCACAATACAGGAGAAATTCCTAGTGTGGGGCAACGTTTTTAAAAAGAATAAAAAGAATAGAATATTGTTACATCTTTAGTGTTGAATTTATAAGTAAATGTAAGGACGATATAAAAAAATGCGTCCATAGTACAGCAAATAGAAACCAACAAAAAAAAACAATTCAAAACTGAAATAATTAAAATAAGCTAGCAACAAACCGTTGTAAAATATTACAAGACCATTAACATTATTAAAGAAATTATGATCTATCAATGGAACTATCCAATCAGAAAATTCAGGTACCTACCATATGCTACTTCTCTAGTAAATGAGTTTTAAATGGTTTTATGAATATATCAATGACTTCTTAATTATTATAAATAACTAAACTGTGTCAATAGATCAATATTCTTCTCAGTATTCATTTGGTAACAGTGTAAGTGGCAAGTTCGTGTAGTCATTATTTAGCTCAAAAGAGCTAAGTGTTTGTGAGGATCACGGTATGGGCTATCGGCTGAGCTCTTAAACAAAGAAAATAAAACCTTGGGTATTAAACTCATAAAGGTTTTGGGGACCATAAGTGCGTATTCCGAAAGGTAGGTATTTTTTCTCGTTCGCTGATTATCCCACAATTCCTCCTTAGTACATAGTCGCTAAATGTTAGAATGTCAAATACTTACAAAAAAAACGAGTGTACTTTAGACCACACGACTAAGTAAAACTTACAAATAGTAATACTAATTATACTTAACCTTAGATATACGAAACGCAACTGGCTATAAGAGAAAGAGAGAAAGAAAATGTGTGCTCGCACCTCTCTCCCTTGCTCCTACAGTAATATACGAAACGTAACTCTCTCTCTTTCTATCTTCACTAACTTATATCTCCATCTCAACTTCCGTTCGCTCGCTTCCGTAACGCTCTCGTCACGCATTCACCAGCTTACTCCCCAAGTCAAGCGTGCGTAATGAAGTTTTATTTTTAAAAAATTAACGAGCCTTACAGTTGTCGCGTAATATGTGTAGCATCTGACATCTCACCTTGGTAACAAGCTATCTGAGCAGCGACAGCTATTAACCTCAATATTTGAAAAAGCAAAAATTTCCTGAAATATTTATTCGAATAATTATTCATTATTATTGGTCGCCCACTGGTCCAAATTCAACCTCCTCTACTTATAATCTAAATAGTACCTACTAATTCCATGCTTTTATAAAGTACGTACTAATTCCATGCTATTAAAAAGTACTTACTTATTCCATGCTCAAGCTGTCACTTCCTGTTACACACTTCCGTACCTTTTTACGAAATCACTCCCGCAGAGCGAGAGCGAGAGGACAGATGTTACACATAAAAAATATATGTACAGACAATCACAGTGTAATAATTTTTTACAAGCTTTTATTTAGCTTTAAAGTGTGTGTCATAATTAGATAGTATGGGTATTGCGCAAAATACTAGTGGTACAGCAAAAATTAAAGTTGATTATAAAAAGGGGAAGAACATACGTATTCCTAAAAGTAACAGATCACCAAAACTTTTAACCCGGCCTTTAAAAGATGCTCCAAATGAAACTACAAATAATTTCTATTTGATCGTTACAGATGAGCCTTAAGCACCGCGCGCCAATTTTCGCAATGGCAATATTGATGTTATTCACCCTCTTGGATCCAATCAAAACACAGCCCGCAAGCCCTTTATCGTCTCTTATGAACTTCATGCGAGACGAATCAAATCAGTTCGATAACGAACCACCAGACGAAACCAACATACTTTCTGTATATGACTTTATCATCGTTGGAGCCGGCACAGCAGGATGCGTGCTTGCAAATCGACTAACTGAAATCACAGACTGGAAAGTTTTACTTATAGAAGCTGGAAGTAACGAAAACTACGTAATGGACATACCCATCTTAGTGGCCTATCTTCAATTTACATCTGCTAACTGGGCTTATAAAACGATGCCATCTAATAAGTATTGTGCAGGATTTGAAAATAATCAGTGTAACTGGCCACGTGGAAAAGTAGTTGGAGGTTCCAGCGTATTAAATTATATGATATATACGAGGGGAGCCAAACCTGACTACGATAATTGGAAAGCAATGGGCAACGACGGCTGGGGGTGGGACGGAGTACTTCCATATTTCAAGAAAGTTGAAAATTACAACATACCAGCTTTCGATGAACCGGTGTATCACGGACATGGTGGATATGTCAATGTCGAAAACGCCCCCTTTCGCACAAGCAAAGGTAAAGCATGGGTTAAAGCAGCACAAGAAATGGGATTTAAATATGGAGATCATAATGGAGCAGAACCATCAGGAGTTTCGTTTCTTCAGCTGTCAATGAAAAATGGAACGCGTCATAGTTCTAGTAGAGCTTATTTGCACCCAATAAATGGAAGAAAAAATCTTCATGTGTCCAAAGACAGCATGGTCACTAAACTTATTTTTGACGATACCAATACTAAAGTAATCGGCGTGGAATTCGAAAAGCAAAACAGGAAATACAAAATATTAGCAGACAAAGAAGTGATTTTATCCGCCGGTGCTATTAATTCTCCGCAGTTGTTAATGTTATCAGGAATCGGACCAAAGGATCATTTAGAATCGATGAGAATCAATGTTGTGAAGGATTTACCTGTTGGATATAATCTAATGGATCACGTTGCTGCTGGTGGCGTACAATTCGTAGTGCAACAACAAAAGTCAAGTTTTTCCTCGGAATCCATATTAAACCATTTAGGTTTAGTTTTCAAATGGATGAATACGCACAAAGGTCCTCTGTCCGTTCCTGGAGGATGTGAGAGTCTAGTTTTTATGAATTTAAATGATAAGTTCAATTCTACAGCCTGGCCCGACATGGAATTGCTCTTTAGTGCTGGTGGTTTGAATGCAGACCCACTGTTACATCGGAATTTCGGTTTTGGCAAACAAATATACACAGACACATATGGACCTTTAGGCAGATCTGATGCTTTTATGGTATTTCCAATGTTAATGCGCCCTAAATCAAAGGGAAGGATCATGCTGCGGAGTAGAAACCCAAAGACACATCCGGCATTAGTTCCAAATTATTTCGAGTATCCCGAAGACTTGGAAAAAATTGTAGAAGGAACAAAAGTAGCCATGGAAATTTCAAAGCAACCGGCTATGAGGAAAATAGGTGCCAAGATATACGATGTACCGATCAAAGATTGCTTGAAATATGGACCATTCGGCAGCGATCCATACTTAGCCTGTCAAGCAAAGATGTTTACATTTACAATATATCATCTGAGCGGGACCTGTAAAATGGGAGCAGAAACTGACAAGACGGCTGTGGTCAGCCCTAGATTAAAAGTGCACGGTATTAAAGGGCTGAGAGTGATCGACGCTAGTATAATGCCCGACATAGTGTCAGGTCACACAAACGCTCCAGTCTATATGATAGCAGAAAAAGGTGCAGACATGATCAAAAGTGATTGGGGTTATTTATAATTCTCAATATCCATATTCGTCATAAGTAGTATTGATTTTAGTAAAAGGGTCACCTGCGTGATATTTAAGGAACTAAGCACATGTTTTCTTATGTATTGTATTTCCATAATATTCTTATAACAACAATGTATGATTGATTATGATGAATGTATGAGAAAAACTTAATTACTAAATAAGATTGTTTTTTTACTACAGATGATATTATCCCTTTATTTAACCCCCAAGACTAACTCCCAGGCGATTGGAGGGAGGGGCTTATGTCCATCAGTAATCTGCCATAGTATAGTAGTCCACATAGTAATCCCCTTGCTGGTCTTAGACCTCACTGACCGCATGATGATGATTTTAACATCTTGAGAAAACTAGAACGTTCATAATTATATACGGTCCATCGCCCTCTCACTTCGCACTCTTACTGAAAATAACAAGGTTATCTTATATATAAATATCGTGTGTTGATGCATAAAAGGGTTATAACTTAATTACTGCATTATGATAAAGGCTAAATTAAGGTAATTCGCTCTGCGTAAATATCACAAGTTGGGTTTGATTAAAATATGGGATGTTTTAAATATGGGTTATGTTGGTACCTGAATTAAATGAATTTTATTTTATTTATTAAAGCATTATTAGAATTGTGTTATTTGTGTCAATAAAATAAATCTGATTTATAGCTTAGCCTAGATAAGACTCAGGACAAAAATATGCAAAAGTAAAAATGATTAATATTAGGTAAGAACAAATGCTTGAACGCCTGACTGAATATGAAAGCAACATGGCAAATTGCGTTCTTGCTGTTTATGCACGTTAGGTGCAAATGTATACCGCTGGTCAATAATACGGATTAGTGAATCAACTATCGATGTATTTTCTTCTAAATGATATATCATGTTAAAAATGAAAAAATTGGGAATCTAAATAGAGTTTTATAGCCTAAACTTTGAACTAGGGCTACCTGCGCATACGCCAGTTTCGACGCCTAGTCGTTATTTTGTAGCAAAATTGCCAACTGAAAATTGCTTGAGTAAGGTTGCAGATTTTTAAGCTAACTTGTTTAAAATAGATAAAAAATAAAATATGGAATAACCCAAGACACCAAGATCGTCGACTTGTCCAGTTATCGATAAGAGAGCTATATATTTAAATTGTAGATATTCAAATACATTTAAGTTTTGAGATTCTTTTCATTGTATTCATAGCAATAAGTTTGTGTCATTATTGTTGCTCTAAAAATGGCATGGCATTACTTTACACAACGATTAAAAAAGTAAAGGGGTTAAAATTTTAATGTTAAATTTAATTTATGTTTATCTGCACAGTCCTCTTTCATCACTGCACATGCATGAAATATCTTTGCAACATAGTACACTCATTATAAACTGTATTCTATAGGTACTATTTAGCTATTAATTTCTTTCTAGGTGAACGTTTACATGCATAATTAATAGCAAAACTTGACCCTTCGTTTACAAACAAACATCTTATTTGAATAAGCCCTCGCATATCTAACCTCGTGCACATAGGTGCATTTATAGAATAACCATTAACCCTGTTTGATGCCAAGTTTAGACATGAGCATTAAAATAATATTCAACTATTAATACTATAAACCTACTCAGTTGCAGTGTAAATGGTGGGTATATTTATATCCCCTTATTTATAAAACTTAGCATGCCTATTTTAGTTAAAATAGGTTTTGTCACTTTCTAACAAACACAAAGGTCAAAGTGACAAATAAGGACAAACGAACATTAGCAGCATTTTAACTAAAATACCCTTTATGAAATAACTTCAAGACATGATATGCGAAAGAATGAGGAGCGTATGAAATGTGTAAGAATCTGGATGGCTATCAGAAAAGAGTCCGACCAAAGTAAAGACCAAATCAAATCATATATTCGCATAGAATGTAGGTATTGTACAATAAAGTTGTTATAAAAAATATGGTGAGCAGAGTACATTCTGCCTGAGTTTTGGCATGCAAAATTAAACAAATAACGTCAACATCAATAAGCTCATGAGCAAAATTATGAAATAGTCAATAGATTAATAAATTATTTTAACAAGTCCAGATCATGCACAAAATTTTATCAAATAATGTCAATAGTTGAGATGTCACACTTATGGTCATTAAAGAAAATATAGTGAGAAGAGTACATTCTGCCTGAGTTTTGGAACAAATAATGTCAACATCAATAAGCTCATGAACAAAACTATGAAATAGTCAATAGATTAATAAATTATTTTAATAAGTCCAGATCATGCACAAAAGTTTATCAAATAATGTCAATAATATTAAATTGTCCAGATGTCACACATAGATTCATTCAAAAAATCACTTATCGAATAATAACATTTCTGTATCAGAAAAGCCTTGAGTTTATTTTTAAATTGTTGAAGGGTCACTTTTTATGCTGTCCGGTAGTTTATTAAATATTATTGGACCCATGCAGAAAACACTTTTTCTAAGTAGTGCTGTTTTATAACCACCAATAATTAAGAGGTTTTTGTATTGACTTCTCACAGGACCTTTCTTGGTGTCCGAGATCTTAGCAAACAATATTTTTTTTTTACATAACTTGCCATTTCCAAAATATATAATGACGGAAAAGTAAGAATTTTCAAAGACTTGAACAGAGATTCACTACTATCTGTAGGTTTAAGACCACACATAGCTCTAACACAACGTTTTTGGGCTTTAAATATGTTCTCTCTTCGACTGCAGTTACCCCAAAAAATTATTACAAACCTCAAGACCGATGCGGCCAGACCATGGTATGCTACTAAAGCAGTCTTTATGTCAACTTTTTTTGTCAGGTTAAAAAGAACATAAGCTGCAGTGCTTAACTTATTGCACACCTCTTCTGCTTGCGGTTTCCAAGTCAATTGATCGTCTATGTGAATTCCTAAAAAATTTGCGACCTTTGTTTGATTGATCACCTGTCCATTGTACTGTGCCATAACGTTCGGTGGAATTGTACGTTGGTGAAAATGCATCACATTAGTCTTTGGTAAGTTTATTACCAGGTTGTTTTTATCAAGCCATTCAATAATATTCCTAACGGTAATGTTGATATCCTGTTCATAATTATTATTAATATTTGTGCATTTTATCAGTGATGTGCTGTCATCGGCAAATAGAACCATAGGATTTGGTATATGACGGGGCAGATCATTTATATAGAGCAATAACAGCGGGGGACCCAATACACTACCTAGCGGTACACCGAATTTAACAATTTAACCATCAGATTTATATTTTTGTTCACATTTTGATTTAAGACAAATTCTGGATATCTCCGTATATTATGTGCGGTTACTGAGGTAGGATTTAAAGAGATTCAGCACGTTTCTCCTTAGACCGTAGCTATTAAGCTTGTTCAATAAAATATAATGGAAAAGAAGAATGGAATGTGTAAAAGATGGTATGGCTAGGAAGAGTGAACTCCGAGATGACGATTAATAGACGCGTATGGAAGAAAAATACATACTGCACCGACCCTTTTTTAATTGGTGACGGTTATCATAAGTTGCTAAACTAATATATCAAATCATGCCTCATCATTTTAGCCAAAAGACGTCCACTGCTGGACATAGGCCTCCCCAAGGGGGGTGTTTGCCATAATCGCCACGCTTGACAGGCGGGTTGGCGATCGCAGTATGGTGCCAAAATGCATAGAGAACGCTGCTGCCCATTCTCTAGTAAGTCCCTTAGTCGCCTTTTACGACACCCACGGGAAGATATAGGAAATCATGCCTGGAAACTAAGAACTTGCAACGCGATTCGCAAATTGAGTCACTAATACTGCTGCTAGGTACATAGTTAATATATTATAAAAAATCTCAATTATTATTATCTAACTCAACCAGTCTATCCGACATTTGTTCACACACGTGCAATTCCTTTAATTAATACGTGAATCGAAAACTTTTTGCGAAAATTACGCTGACGCAGGAATATTAACATAATTACCAGTAATATTAACATATTTTTGGGAAAACTTAGACAAGTTTTGCTAAATAAAAGCTACTACTCGATAAACGAGTATCTAAGTGATAGACTTATTTATAGTCATAACTTTAAATTTTACTCGTTTTTATTAATTAATAGTACCTACATCTCTACGTTTATATTCTATATAAAAGCTATTAATTAGTTTACCTTGCAAAATACCTACATCACTATTTTAATATAGTTGTTTTGCTAAGTAATGTTTGTTTTATTAACAAATGTTTCCTCTCTCCTAAGTCACTTATTTTGCTGTTCCTGATCTAATTATAATAAAATATATTAATAATTATTATAATATATTCAATAAAAGAATTGAATATTAAATTTGGCACAGTTAAAACTTAAAGTCTATATGGAGAAGGAGTGCAGTAAGCTAATATTTTTTATATAATATGCATTAGAAATAAATTATATTAATAAGAAAAACATTACACACACTACCATGTGTTTGACACACACACACTACAGTACCAGGGGCCTCATGACTTGAAGATAGATAAGTGACAGAAGTGACAGCTTGAGCATGGAATAAGTATGTACTTTATAATAGCATGATAGTGTACTCGTGGAATTAGTAAGTACTATATAGATTGTAAGTAGAGAGGGTAGAATTTCGACCAGTGGGCGACCACTAGTTCCTTTAATTATACCTGATTACCTGCTCCATTAATCTAACATAGTTTTACCTAACAAAAATAACAAAAACTAAACAAGAAACTACGGACAAACAAATAAAGTTAAATAAAGTTTTGCCTCGATCTCTATAAATCATAATAACCTACAATACGTATATTATTAAAAAGTCAAACGAAATACGATGTTCTCTCGTTGCTGTCTCGTTCTGAATGATTATTGGATACAATGGTAGATGATCAAAGACTAGTTGTAAAAACAATAAATAAGTACTAATCAAAATAAAAAATTACTACATTACATTATTTATTATTACATTTATATCTGTAACTTTTATGGTGAACATAATAAAGAGTATTCTATTCTATTCTTTTCTAGTATTTGTAATTTTTAACATACGAGTAGGTATAGCATTCAAGGTATATTAGAAGTAACAAAAATAAAAAAATACGATGATTTGTTATGTTTAACATACGAGTAGTAGGTAGGTATAGCATTCAAGGTATAATAAAAGTAACAAAAATCAAAACATTATTAGGAGGATTTGTTATTTCTAACATACGAGTAGGTATAACATTCAAAGCATAATAAAAGTAACAAACAAATTCTTCCTAACAATGTCAATTCCTGGTGAAATATTTACAACAAACTGTTGCTCTGTTATGTATGGCTGGCATAGTTTTCTATGGTTTTGAGAACCATAGAGAATAGAGGGGTCAAAACATAAAATAGATGATAATATTGAGACCTACATTATGTATAGTAATCACTGCTAAAGCCCTGGATCTGGGTTCAACATAGACACTAACCGTCTTATTACAAAAACTGGCTCCATGGTTTAAGCCTTGTCAAAATATAAATCTTGTTTTGTAATAAGACGGTTTGTGTTGGTCTCTGATGTAAGTAAATTAATTTAAGTTTCACCAATTACAGAAGTATCTAATCTTTTTGTCCGACTGCGTGACGCAAAGGAGGGTAATGTGTTTATTATAATGTGTATCATTCAGTTCCTATTCTGCACGACTCCTTTTAGACTCACAAAACCATTAACATACCACGTTATGCTCCCAGCCACTTCATCACGTTTTTCGATTTATAAGTACACACAGTATACAGGAGCAATTCCTAGTGTGGGGCAAAGTTTTTTAAAAAAGAAAAAAAAAATAAGTTTACTAGCGGCGCCCCGCGGTTTCACCCGCATAAGTCTCGATCCCGTGGGAACATCGAGATAAAAAGTAACATATCTCCCCGATTCCCGGCCACCGTAGGCGCGGGCTTGCGGACGGTGAGCGATGGGTAGCTCGCCGTCCGATAAGGACCAGGCCCGGGTCGACGGCGCGTTGTGTTCCACGCGCGCCTCAAAGAGACGTCAGCACCAATTGACGGGGTCCGAAAGGGCCAATGCCTGCCAGGGTTACGAGCCTGTCCGAAAGGGATATCGTGGCTCTGGCACACAGGCATCTGAAGGAACACGGTGGGTTTTAGTCAGTAAAAGTTTGACACTCCCTCTCGCTCCGCCCAGAGCGGGAGAAGTTATTTGATGATTTCCCACCAAAAAAAAAAAAAAAAGGTCATGGTCTACCCATGTGCCAAATTTCATCCAAATCCGTTCAGCGGTTTTAACCTGAAAGCATAACAAACAAACACACTCACTTTCGCATTTATAATATTAGTTAGGTTAATACACTTGTACCCAATATGTACTCAATTTGTACATACTTGTAATATAAAGTACTTTGAAAGGTTAAGAGTACAGACACCTTAATTTAATAATGCTGTAGAGCATCTCTTCAGCAACCCTAAGTTAAAATATGAGGAAACTTACGTAGATGCTTATTGTATTAACAAATAAGTGTCTGAAAATAATTGTACTGTCGTTTATTAATACACTTTTGTACCCAATATGTACTCAATTTGTACATACTTAAAAAAAAGTAATTTGAAAGGTTAAGAGTACAGACACCTCAATTGTATTACGCTTTAGAGCATCTCTTCAGTAACCCCAAGATAAAATATGAGGAAACTTACGTAGATGCTTATTGTATTACGAGTATTTACGAGTAACAAAGAAGTGTCTGTAAATAATTGTACCATCGTTTTTACCATTAAATAAGCTAGCTGTGACTAGTAATGTCAAGTTAATATTTCTCGGGCTATTGATATAAGCGCCTGAACAAAAATACTTAGCAGAATGTAATTAAAACACTTGGGCTGTTTTTGATTTATATTATACCGCGTATTTGGCAACTTTTTCGTCTTACTGAGGATTGCAACTCGGCGAGGTTTTGGTTATCGAAATTCCACTAAAGTATGAACGCGCTTTTTCGTTACGTGACGATTTAAACAACCTCCCGCAAGCCGCGTTAAAAAACATCTTTCCAAAAAACCAGAAACGGATAGTAACGAGACCTCAGACGAAGACATGGGAAACAGCAACGTGTAACACAGCAATAGCAGCGACATAGAAAAGCGTTGAAAAGCAGTTTAACCACGCCATAAGATTCACCATTCAAGATTCGGTAAAGCTGGACCTGTACCAATCTGGCGGCGACGTCATTAAAAGATAAATAAATATCGTCTCTCCACTATAGTAATACCTACCCTAGGACGCATATCCGGTACGACTCCAATAATCCTGCCATATTCTACCATTACCGCGCCGCGCCGCCCGGTCTATTCCTTGATAAGCAATGGTCTCTGTAGCCCCATGACACATGAGGCTCCAGGGGCTAGTGCAAATCTTTGGGTTCATTTGAGTAATCGACTCTGGTCAAACCACGCTGGGTCGGTGCATTTCATTCATTTAAATATAATGTAAAATATATGATATCACAATACAAAGAATCCTACTTCCTACTAATGGGTCCGCGCCCACTCCACCCGCTTAGACTCGACCCGAAGAATAATACCAGATGTTTTACTACCAATTCAGTGGAATTTGTACAGTCAGGCAAAGTTAACTTATCATATAATATTTAATATTTTGTTATGTGTGATACAGAATTTATCATGGTAGTCAGTGATTTCGTTTAAAAAATGTAGCTTCATAAAGATAGCCTCTACCTCTAGCGTGCCACTAGCTATAAGATTGTAATGATAATTAACAATAATCTGTGAGTTTTACTACAAAGTACAAAGCGTAAACTATATAAAAAAAACGGTCAAGAGCGAGTCGGACTCGCACACCGAGGGTTCCGTACGTATATATAATGTTGATGATTTCCAAAAAACTGTGCTATTTAGAGACATCGTTTTTTCCTGTAATCTTTACACATACACTTCTATTACATAGAATAATTTCAGATTTTTATCTATGCAAAGTTCGGAGATAAGGGGGGAGAACGGTATTTTTTTTTACATTTTTCGTCAAGTCGGAAACAATGCTGCCAAAAAAAATAAAAAAAATGTTTTAGAATGTGCAAACAGCGTTCTTTCATATGATACCCCACATGCCCTAGTAGCCTCACTTCAAAATTTGAAGACAGGAGGTCTTCAAATATTGAAAACCCCCTGTCTTCAAATTTTGAAGTGAGGCTTCAGTGTCTTTTGCAAAAAAGATTTTTTTTTTATTTCTTTCTTGTTTGCAAAATTGTTGGGCAAACGTCATCTAAAACTATTCTAAATTTCAAGTTGATGGCATTAGTAGTTCTTGAGATATTCAGGTGTGACAGACAGACAGACTTAGTCTCACCATAAGGGTTCCTTTTTACCATTTTGGTACGGAACCCTAAAAAGGCGAAATATTTACCTACTTGTTTAATTATTGATTTATTTATCCAAACATTATTTAAATTTTATACTCTCTGTGGACCTGTGGTGCATGCGTTAAATTGAAACGTTTCTGTCTGACTATTATACATCGACGTTTTTACGCCTATCAAAACTGAAATTACCAGGTATTATTCTTCGGGTCCAGTCTAAGCGGGTTAAGTGGGCGCGGACCCCTACTACTTAATATCATAAAAGTGAAAGTTTGTATGGATGTTTGTTACTCAATCACACGTAACCCACTATACGAATTTGGAAGAAACTTGGCAGACAGATAGACCATGACCTGGATTAATACATAGGATACTTTTTATCATGGTAATGTGTCCCGATAAAGAACTTCCACGTGGGCGCAGCCGCGAGCAAAAACTAGTAAATAATACAGATTAGAAACTGCATACTAGATTATTTATTGCCAAATCATCAAATAAAAATAATATAATAATGTACCAATAGTTATGCGTAATTATTATGACATAGTATTTTTACAATTATTTACTAAAGATAAGCCTAACAAATTGTATGTGTACAAAGCTTATTATACACTTTGCCACGTATTTTTGCTGAGGCGTTTATAACAATCGCCCAAGTAATTTAAGGCTTCAACAGACCGGCGCAACACGCGTCGCGACACAAAGGCCCCGCGAGTTGCGCGACGAGCGGTGCCTTTGTGTCGCGTCGCGATTTGCGCCGGTCTGTAGAAGCCTTTAAACTTTACATAACTAGTCACAGCTTGCATAAAAAATAACAGTATAATTTTTTCAGACACTTTGTACAATAATACAATAAGCATCTACGTAAGTTGGCTCATATTTTAACTTGAGGTTACTGAAGAAATGCTCTACAGCGTAATACAATTGAGGTGTCTGTACTCTTAACCTTTCAAAGTACTTTTTTTCAAACTATGTACATATTGAGCACATATTGGGTACAACCGTATTATAAACTTATAAATGGAAAAACAGGTGATTGGGTTGCTGGGTGCATGACAGCATGACGTAACATACCTTAGCCACACTGACAGAATGCCCCGTTTTGGCAATACAAATTAAATTAAGTACGTTATAAAAATGAAAATCTAAAATTACGCTGAAATAATCATATTTTGAGATAGAACATTACTAGTAGGTTTCAAAATCTGTCAACTAGACTATTACTAAAGGCTGACTGGTAACTGGACGATTAACTACTTTATTTAGGAACCCCCGGAGTGTTTTGACTTCAAATTATGTTTATATAAATAATGAAAATAAATTTATAATAATTTTGTTGTATTTTTTTTGTATTATGTAACTATTTTATTGTTTTTTGTGGACCATGTGGTCTGCATTAAAGATTTTTATTTATTTATTTATAATTATTTTCAATGCTTGTTTTGACTGGCGCGTCTGTTCACCCACTTCGCAAGTTTGCCGTAGGTACCTGTAACAAAAAAAAAACAATACGTTAGTAAATTCGTCGTTATTATTAGTATGTTTGTATTGCTCAAATAATTTGACATAACATAACGTCATATAACATCACGCCTTGTTTCCCCGATGGGTTGGGCAGAGGTGAACCTATAGTACACGCACATTTCGCTAGTTATAAGTCCGATGTAATTCAACATATTCTAACAAAATACAATGGCCAAAATAGACTGTACTCTCACAGAGAATTTAGTAATAGTAATTAACTGTTATTCAGGCTCATGGCTTTTAAACATAATGGTTTAGAAATAATAGACACTTTTTAACACACAAAATCGAGTCCGTCCTATAAGGGACAGCTGATGATCAGTACAGTCAAGTAATTAAGAAAAATACATAATTTAATATATAATCAATAGGATTTATTTAACGCATTTTTTCCAAAAAATGGCCCATGGAAACATTATTAATTAATTGCATTTATGAATCTAAAATAAAATGGTCTTTTTCACAATTTCAATTCTTTAATTCTTTGCGGCGTTTAGTTGGCGGTAAGTCTAATGAATCGGTATTTTGCGATATCACTGTTAGCAATTTATTTAGGGTGACATAAGGTTTTTTGAACTCTTTATTGTGTTTGGAATTCCAACTCTCTGCTACGTTTTTGTACGGTGCCTCTCATTGAATACACACAATTCATCTACATTTTTACTAATATAATTTTTTTTCAAAACATTTATAATAAAATCCCGGATCTTCGCATTTTGAAATGTTATACTCTCAGACAAAATATATTGCCAGCCTTCTGCAATAAGATCATGGGGCAATAGAAGCAGGCAGCCAATATTGTTGGATTTCTTCCATATATTGTGTAAAATGAAAATAACACCTTTTTATTACAATATCTGGGAAAAATTGTTTTAAAGCATTTGTTGGTCCTGGTTCAAAATCTGCGTGTATTTTTTTTGGGTTTCCAGTTGTTAATACGGTGTGTTATAAGGTCAAATACGAGTAGACTACAATATGATATTATGTTTGTTTTCCTCTAATGTTTACAGTAAATTGTAAAAAGACGAGCCGAATGATTAGAACATTGCAGATAGATACAGATTTAATCATCACGCTATACCTTTATGGGGCTAAGCTCTCAACTGCATCACATATACAGGATTGATTTTTAAGATAGGACAGTAGGTAAGGGTACCTTAACCGTGGTTGCTACATGAAACCGGTCTAAGAAGACTATCCTTCTTTTTGAGACATTTTGATCTGCATACATAAGGCATACATAGATTTTCAAAAATGTAGTCAGTAAGAAAATGGGCAATTATATATATTTTTTTTAAATTTGGTGCCAATCGATCTTGTTTTATATGAGGATCAAAAAACTCTATCAGACCAACTGAGGTTTGAGTAATCAAATAGTCGGAAATCGCAATAACCTGTTCGGATATATATCGTGGGAAATGAGAGATTAAGGATCAGGAAAAAATGATGTCTTGCTTGGTTAAGGTAAATATTATAATTAGAGAATACAATATAGAGTCTCCTAGAGCAATCACAGGTTCTAATTATTATCACAATAGTTCCTTTTTCAGTACAGAAAATCGAAATACCTACTCTACGTGGAATATTAACATAATTTAAAAAATATGCAAAAACAGTCTCACCTTCAGGAATTATTTATTATAACGTAACATAGTAAATAGTTAACTCTAAAATAATCTTTTAACATGCAAAATCAGTTTCAATTTCATTATTTTTTTTACAATACCGAAAATCTAAAATTCTTTTAAAAATGGATTATTAGGTAACTTTAAAGTCTCAAAACATGACAAGCTATCAACATAATCAACATTATTAATATATTTTTTTAAAACGTAATATAATACATTTTCAATCAGTCTTTTCAAAAAAGATACAAAAACAACATTAATATTTAAAAAATTGTTATAAAAATTATATAATAATTAACTTTAAAAATAGTCTCATAATATGAAAATATCAGTATTTTCAATTATAAATAACAATTATAAATAATCAACTTAAGTAATAAAAGTTTTAAAAATCAAAATATTAACATGTTCAATCGGTCTTTTCAAAAGATACAAAAGCAGTGTTATGTCAAATCATTCTTCTCACAGTAATTTGATAATTATAAATAATTATTTATTTAATTAACTTAAGTAAAAAAATATTTAAAACACAACATATTAAAATTTTAATCAGTTTTTTTAAGCGACGACACGATCACGATTTTACTTAGGTCTTCTAAAACTTAGTTAATGCAATGTCTTTCTTCATAGTCCTTTATCAGTTTTGCGATAGCTTTTTCTTTGAGAATACTTCTGCGCTTCTTTTTGGTGATGGGTTTCGCTTTGTACCGTAATCTGTCTTGTGCCGTATTGTAGCTTGCTATATCAATCATTATCATTTGTAAAAATAATAAAAAAGTGTGGTTTGGACCTAAATGGCATTGCAATCTGTTATTCCATGCCTCTACTAAATGAGTGGTCATTCAAGAACTTTTATGTTGACCGTACAAGTTGAAAACTATAGAAAAAAGAAAAAAAAAGAAATGTAATCATATTTATAGTATTCGGGGTCCTCGGGGATCGGGGTACTCAGGGAATAACCCCTTTATTTACAGCATTTGTACCTTTCTGATTGCTTCCGTATGGCGTGACCCTTTAGCCATAATAGCAGTGTCATCCGCAAAGGTTGCAATAGAAAGCACGAAGAAAGCCCCAAAAGCGACACTAGTATAGCACAAATTATTTGCCGGTGCTTGTCGCGCCCGCGATATCGCCGGACTGACACGACAACCAAAGTGGCGTTTTCCCGCCTTTCCCGCCTTTGACCGGCAATGCGATGTGATTCAAACTCAAACCATTTACTTCAATTAAACCAAAAACAAATTAAAAAAAAAAAAACCCGACTGCAAAAAAGGAGGCATCTAGGATGTTACGAACGCCTTAAAATTTGCATTTATTTATTTTTGATACTTATAGGATTCTGGTTTTCTTTTCATCTTGTTTCGATCTTTTCAGTAAATTTTTTTGCAGTCGGGTTATATTTTTTTTAATAATTTGTTTTATTTAAAGCCTTTTAGTGTTATTAATGAACATATTGTTTAGTTATGTATTGGTAAGTTAAAAAGATATACGACTTAGCAAGATAAGATAGGATAGGTTTTAGAAAAGCTAGCTTCTGCCCGCGACTTGCGTGGAAGTAGCGTGGAAGTAGTAGAATCTCAGATTATAGAAAGAAGCAGATAGACCGCGCGGAACACCGAGAGTGCGGCCAAAAAAGCAAATACAAATTCAAAAGCGAATACAATCTCGATTCAGTACAGCACGAAGCGTCGCATCGTTAGTACGTCAAGGCTTTAACAGATAATTTCAGAATAATGCCGTCTTACTCTTGCTATTTTTAAACATTGTAAAAACTGTTCCCAAAAACAAAAGAAATAAGATGGAGTATCTTTCATAGGTAAAATATTGATTATTTGTCTATTTGGATTTATTTTACGTGTTTATTGTTAGTGACATGTTGAAACACAAAACCTTAAGAAAAAACATTCGGTGTTGCTAGTTTATATTGAAACATTTACCCCTAAATTAGGAAATAAGTATAGGATACAGGAGTATCGATCTACAAAAATATTTATTTCGATAATAGTGTGTTATTTATCGCCTTTTCTGGTTGGTATGTAAATAAATAAATATGTATGTGTTTTCGTAAGTGTAACTAGTTAATGGATTTTATAATACTTATTACATCAGTCGATTTGCTATATCATGGGTTATATGACGTCACCATAAAGTAAATATAGCTACCAAAAACAATAAAATGTGGTGTCTCAAAATAAAAATATATCGCAAATGTATCGTTTATATGGATATTGTTCATTTGACGTATACTGTTAATAAAAACAACTGATTTAAAAAAAAAAAACTTTTTTATTTTCATGTAATTAAATATTATGGCTAATTTTTTCATTATCCTGGCAACCGTACACACACATAGAGGCCCCTGTTCTTATAGTGCTGTCACGTGGCTGTAACGCAACATGTCTACAAACGGGCCTCACTTTATTGTTCCGCGCGGTCTATCTGCTGCTTTCTATAATCTGAGAGTAGAATAGCCACATTTTTATAGAAAACGGCCTGGTTGGACTAGTGGTCGGAAGCGCTAATGTTGAGCATGAGGTCCTGGGTTCGATACCCGGGTCAGGCAAAGTGTTATTGGGTTTTTCATGTGCAATTTATCAGAAACAGTCCAAAGTCTGAGTTTGTGCCCGGTTAGTGGCAACAGGCTCGCCCTCTATTACATGGGACCTAAACATAACTGGCGAAATGTGGATGTACTATACGGTACACTTCTGCCTAACCCTTATACAGGCGTGATGTTATGTTATTTTTTATAAAAAATCCCTGTATACTACGTTTGTAGTTTTGATCTCAGCAGCCAAAATACACAGAGACTCAATACTGGTGACGCGGGAGCAAGTGTCGTACAGTTGACCGTGTGAGAACCAGTTTTAGTCCTAAGTTCGACTCGGCAGGTTTCAGTGGCAATGCCCCATTGCTTGCAATGCCAACGGGTCTTGCCAGACAGACAGACGGACGGACAACGAAGTGATCCTTGAAGGGTTCTGTTTTTTCTTCGGCAACATCTTGCGTTTTGATTTTGACTCCATTATCGTCGCCAGCGTTCTAGAAAACCATGAAAACGACACCTATGACAAAAAATTCACAAATTTATGCCATCCATTAATGCCATTTTAAATTTAATTTCGACCCCATTATTGTTGTCAGTGCCCTCAAAAACCATAAAAAAGAGATTTTCGGTGGCACCATGTTGAATTTTGATGACCCCAGTTTTGTTATCAGAGACCTCGACAACGATAAAAACGACACCCATGACGAAAATCACGACATCTTTTCGCGCAAGTGTCTTTAGCAGATATGTCATTCGCGCAAGTGTACCAAATGCATCAAATCTCAGTTGGTCTTCTCTCTCATATAAAACAGGATCTATTGGCATAAAAAAAGTGAAAATTGCTCGTTTTCTTGCGGACTGTATGTGTGTTATTTTTTAATCTGTGAAAACAGATCAAAATGTCTCATAATTTTAACGACAGTCTCCTAAGACCGATTTTGTGTTGCTACAACGGTTAAAATATCCTTACTTTCCATCTTAAAAGTCCACCCTGCATATGCCATGATGATTGACTGCTGAGCCCCATAAAGATATAGCGTGATGATAATCAGTTAAAAGGTTAAATCTGTAACAATCTGCAATGTTCTAACCGTTTGGCTCGTCTTTTTACAGTTTGCTGTAAACCATAAAGGAATACAAACAATGCAATATTGCTCATCCCCCATAGTAAATAGCGTGATAATATATGACCTATCGGTTAACCAGACTTATAGGGAATATATATGCAAAATTTTAACAGAATGTATCCGAATAGAATTTGCGTGATGCTGGAACATACATTCAGACAAACAGACAAAAATTCTAAAACCTATATTTTCGGCATTAGAGCGATCCTAGAGACCTCAAACCAATTACTTTTTTTCTTTAATATTCAATGTACAATTTTAACTTCGCTTTGATTTTGTAAAGAACATGTACTTTTTTCTAGTTTGTGACAAAATAGTAGCTAAATGTGTTATAAAATACACATATTTGGAATTGGCTATTTACTAGCTTTTATTTGATACCCATATTAATAAAATCGTAAAATATTTTGTTATTATTATCCCTCTCTTTTTTGATTCGCAAATGCCATAGTAAACTTTTATAGCCTATGTCACTTCCGCAATTAAAACGAATCTAAGGATACCTCATATGTTAAAATCCATCAAGCCGTTTAGCCTATAGAGCGTGCCAAAGAAATAGACATACATACATACATACACTCGAAAAACATAACCCTCTTTCTGAAGCAATCGGGTAATTACAGGGATATTTGATTTGTTAAAGAGTCGGTCAGTTAGTCAGAAAGTTGAAGCTATTTGCCCATTCCAAAACGTAGATCTCAACGAAGCGGAACAGGCAAAAAACTCCAAGGACACTCTTTCAAATCAAGATATTACAAAATCCTGAGTACTTTATTTTTGTGTTTTCTATTGTGAGAACAATGTACAAAAAATTCATTGAAACCGAATGATCCAACACACGCGCCGTCAGCGAGACATTTAAGTGAGCATGGCATACTCTCAACTGTCAAGCTTTTTTATTTAAGTCAACATACATCATCTATATATATAAAAGAGAAGTCCACTCACTGACGTCACATCACGAAATCTCGGAAACTACTGGGCCGTGAAGTCTAAAATTTGGCACAAGCACTCTCTATAGGGTGCAGGCGCGCACTAAGAAAGGATTTTTATAAATTCGCACTTTAAGCGGTTGAAAAGGGGTGTCAAAGTTTGTATGAAACTCCTATGTTTTTAAAGTTAGAGACATGAATGTTGGCCTGATTGTTCCTTTCGACTTCTAGGTGCTCACTAAGAAAGGATTTAAGCAACGAGTTATTGCATACTTTACATTGAAATTAGAATTCGGAGGCCGATAAAGATCTAAATTGAATTTTACGACAACGCGTTAATGCATATTTTACATTGAAATAAGAATTTTTGGAAGTTTCTTGAGGTTTATATTTAGTTTTTTTTCTAGGTGGCCAGTATGTTTCAGTGCAGGCGTGATAACGTTTAAAGTTTTTATGCCAGTTCTAGGTGGCCAGTATTTTTCAGTATGCAGGCATCTTCTAAAAGATAATGAAATGAGGTTCTAATTGGTATTCAGAAAATTTGAACGTTGCATTTATAGCATTAAAGTCGAGAATGCCAAGGGGAAAACTTCACAATGTTTAACCTTAATCGCGGCTTGCAAGCCGATCGTATCAAAAAACGAAGTCATGTATCAATCACAGTCAGACGCCGCATCTGGCGCGAAGGGCGCGAAGGGCTCTTTTAAGAGCCTGGCGCGCGTTGATGAGGGGGCTGCAGGGAAGAGTAAATTCTTCAAGCGCTCCAAACCAGGGGACGGCCAGGGGTCGTCCTCTGAAGATGGACCAAACACGGCTCGCAAAAAAATCAGCAGCCGGGGCGGAGCTCGGAAACGGGGGGTAGGCAGAGGGCTCACCACCCAAGAACCGATGGAACAGGAAGTTCAACTCGGAGAGACCAGCCGCAAGGCGGCCCTCTCCGAGTCCTCGGGCGGTGAGCCGGAAGCCGCTGGCAGCTCCAAGGTGAAGGGAGCGGCCAGTAGCTTCGAGGAGGTCGTGGTAGCCGCGATCAGGGGTGTGGCCTTGAAGAGGATTCAATCCTCCAAAGACAAGATCGTACCCACTGCCACGGCCTCCATTTTGACGGCAGCGAAAGCCCTTCAAGTCGGGCCTTCGTCAGATGAGATCGGCCGCTTGACAGCCGCCATGGAGCTTCTCCGAAAGGAGAATGAGGAGCTCCGAGCGGACCTGGCCCAGCTTCGAGGAGCTGGACCCCGGGAGGTGCCCCAGGGGGGAGCGCAGCAGGGGCAGGGCCTGCCCTTGCCGGCGGAGGACCGGGTTCTGACCCTGGTGCGGCAGGAGCTGGCTGCACTCAGCAGCCGGTTCTCTGTACTGGAGGGAATTGTCCTTCGCCCATCGCTAGCGGCGAGCAGGCCGGCCACTTTTGCCGCCACAGTGGCTGCCTCGGCCACGCCCGCGGCTAAGCCTGCAGCTAAGCCTGCGGCTAAGCCTGCGGCCAAGGCTGCGGCCAACCCCGCGCCTCCGGCGAAAGAGGTGCCGCCCAAGCCCAAGAAGGGCGGGACGGCTGCGCAGAAGGCGAGGGTCCCCACCGTCGCGGCAGGAGGGTCACCCCCGCCTCAAATTCCTCTACGGCCGATATCGAATGGCAGGTAGCTGGGGAGAGCAGCAAGGCGGGAAAGGCAGCAAGGGCTGCCAAAAAGAAGGAGAGGCGGCAGCAACGCAAGAAGCGTAGCGCCGCAGGTAGGCTCCGCGCCCCGAAGTCCGCAGCCGTAGTGAAAACACTACAGCCGGAAGCGGAAAAGAGGGGCGTGTCGTACCGCGAAGTGCTCACCAAGGCGTGGAAGGCGGTCAACCTCGAGGAGATCGGCGTCACCGAGGGCTTCAGAATGAAGGTGACGGCGACGGGGGCCCGGATGCTCGAGATCCCCGGCGCAGCCAGCGGCCCGACGGCTGACGCCCTAGCCGAAAGACTTAGGGCGTCCCTCGATGCGGAGGAGGTCCGAGTGTCCAGACCAACTAAGTCCGCTGAAATGCGCATCCTGGGCCTGGACGACTGCGTGACGGCGGAAGACGTTGTGGCCGCCGTGGTAAGGACTGGGGGGTGCTCTGCCGAGCAGGTGCGGGCAGGCACCATCCGTCCTGACACCACGGGCATGCAAACCATCACGGTGAGCTGCCCCGTGTCGGTGGCCCAAAAGATAGCCGGGGAGGGCCAAAGGCTCCGGGTGGGCTGGGTATCCGCGCAGGTGAAACTGCTGGAACCCAGACCTCTGAGGTGCTTCCGCTGCCGGGTGGGTCACCACGTGGGAGTATGCTGCACCTCAGAGGTGGACCGCAGCGACCACTGCTTCTGCTGTGGTCAGCCCGGTCACAAGGCCGCCTCTTGTGATGCCACGCCGCACTGTTTTGCATGTGCGGCGGCTGGTAAGCCGGCCGATCACCGGGCTGGAGGTAAGGCCTGCGCTCCCCCCCCCAAACCCAAGGGAAGGGGCAAGCCCTCAACAACCGTCGTCACCGCCGCAGCCGCCACCATTGCAGCCGCCGTTGCCGCCTCTACCGTCGTCGTCGCCGCTAACACCGCGGCAGGGCCATCTCAGGGGGCCCGGGATGGATCTGTTGCTCCAGAGCATGGCGCAGTGGTCGATTAACATCGCCGTGGTCGCTGAGCCGTACTATGTTCCGCCCAGGGATGACTGGGTGGAGGATCTGAGCGGCTCAGTGACCCTAATTTCGTCGGCCGCCGCCGGTACCCTGTCCCTCGAGGCCGTCAAGAGGGGACAGGGTTGCGTAGCAGCACGGTTCGGGGAGATTGTCGTGGTAGGAGTATACTTCTCCCCGAACCGAACTCTCGCCGAGTTCCACAACTCCCTTCGGGAGCTGAGAGTCGTCGTCGTCGGGTACCATCCCCTCCCCGTGTTCGTCCTCGGGGACTTCAATGCCAAAAACGTGGCTTGGGGTTCCCGGTATACGGACACACGGGGCAGGATGGTGGAGGACTGGGCTCTGGAGACAGGCCTGGTCGTCCTAACCCGGGGTTCTGTCCCCACGTGTGTGCGGATGCGGGGTGAATCCAGAGAGGACATCTCGTTCGCAAGCCCCGCCCTGTCGCCGCGTGTCATCGACTGGCGCGTCATGGAGAGGGTGGAAACATACTCCGATCACCGGTACATCCGGTTTGACGTCTCCGCCCCGACCTCGAGCGCGCCGGTCCGACAGGCCCCGAGTGGTCCGCGGTGGGCGCTGAAGCAGCTGGACCGGGAGCTCCTCCTGGAAGCCTCGATCGTGCAGGCCTGGGTGTCATCATCGGACAGGCCTGCCGACATCAACGACGAGGCGGAGTGGTTCCGGGAGGCCATGTCCAACATTTTTGACGTGGCAATGCCCCGGGTACAGCCCGGACGTGCCCGGCGCCAGGTTTGCTGGTGGTCGCGCGAGCTGACCGCTTTACGCGAGGCGTGCGTTGCTGCGCGACGCCGGTATGCCAGGCACCGCAGGCTCCGTATCCGCCCTCCAGATACGGTATTCATTCAGGCGGAGCTGTACGAGGGTTACAGAGCGGCGAAGAACGCCCTCCAAGAGGAGATCCAGCGGGCCAGAGGACTCTCCCGCGAGCAGTCGCTGGAGATCATCGACGGAGACCCGTGGGGACGCCCCTATAATATGGTGCGGGATAAACTCCGCCCATGGGCTCCCCCGCTGACGCAGAGTCTTCGGCCCCAGCTCGTGGAGGACGTGGTGAGCGCTCTGTTCCCTTCGCGAGGGGAACATACTCCCCCGCCCATGGCTCCGCCTCCTGCGGTGCCCGATGCGGACCACACCGCCGACGACGACGACGACGACGACGACGACGACGACGACGACGACGACGATGCTTTGGAGGTGACCGAGGTAGATCTGAGAGTGGCGGTACGTAGGCTGAATGCCAAGAATACCGCCCCAGGACCCGACGGCTTGCCTGGAAAAGCCTGGGTTCTGGCCTCAGAGGCTCTCGGGCCTCGACTAAGGGGGCTCCTAAGCGCATGCATGGAGAGGGGCCAGTTCCCACTTCGTTGGAAGACGGGGAAACTGGTCCTCATTAAGAAGCCGGGGCGCCCAGCGGACTCTCCGTCCGCTTACCGGCCCATCGTGCTGCTCGACGTGGTGGGCAAGCTCTTTGAAAGAGTCATTGCAGACCGCCTTGTCGGGCGGCTGGTACGGGTGGGGCCGGATTTGGCGGAGAGCCAGTTTAGTTTCCGCAAGGGGCGCTCTACGGTGGATGCCATCATGCGCGTTCGAGCCCTCACGACGGGGGATGCTGTGGCCCGGGGTGGGGTCGTCTTGGCGGTGTCTCTTGACATCGCCAATGCGTTTAACACCCTGCCCTGGAGCTGCATCAGGGAGGCACTTCGGTATCACCGGATGCCGACCTACCTCTGTCGCGTGGTCGAGGCCTATTTGACGGACAGGGCCGTCATCTACCCCGGTCACCAAGGAGAGTGGAACCGGCGAGAGATGTCGTGCGGTGTTCCACAGGGATCGGTTCTGGGGCCGCATCTGTGGGACATCGGGTACGACTGGGTGCTGCGCGCTGACCTCCCCAGTGGCGTCAGCGTAGTCTGCTACGCTGACGACACGCTGGTCCTGGCACAGGGGAGTTCACATCAGGCGGCGGCCGAACTGGCGGAACGTGGGGTTGCGACAATCGTCGATAGGATCCGGCAATTGGGACTAGAGGTGGCATTGCACAAGTCCGAGGCCATGTGTTTTTATGGTCCTCGGAACGCGCCACTGTCGGGTTCCCAGATAACGGCGGGAGGGGTTCACATCGGCGTCGAGGTGACGATGAAGTACCTGGGACTCGTCCTCGACAGCCGGTGGAACTTCGTCGAGCACTTCCGACGTTTGGCTCCCAGACTGGAGCGGGCCGGGGCTGCCTTGAAGCGGCTCCTGCCCAATCTGGGGGGTCCAAACGCCTCCTGCCGGAGGCTCTACGCGGGGATCGTGCGGTCCATAGCCCTTTACGGGGCACCGGTGTGGGCGCGTTCACTGAGGCTGCGACCAGCCCAGCGGTTGAACGCGTCCCAAAGGGTCATGGCCATCAGGCTGGTACGGGGTTACCGCACGGTCTCCCGTGAGGCGGCGAGCCTCCTTGCCGGACTGCCGCCATGGGATCTGGAGGCGACAGTCCTCGCGCACATGTGGGTGTGACGCGAAGAGGCGAAACGCCGGGGTGAAACTCCGCTGCCGCAACAAATCGCGGCACAGCGGACGGAGCTCCGGCAGGATCTCATGGCGACATGGAAAGTGCGATTGTCGCAACCCAGTGCTGGGCACGCCACAATCGCGGCGGTAAGTCCCCTCTTTGAGAAGTGGCTAGAGAGGCGCCACGGCGTCCTCACCTTCCGCCTGACGCAGGTCCTCACCGGACACGGTTGTTTCGGGAGGTTCCTGTTCAGGATAAAGCGGGAGGAAACGCCCGGGTGTCACCACTGTGTGGATCGCCCGGAGGACACGGTGGAGCATACGGTGGAGGTCTGCCCTGCTTGGGCGGAGCACCGCCGTGTCCTCACGGAGGCGATCGGCGGCGACGATCTCTCGCGTCCGGCCCTGATTCAGGCCATGGTTCGGAGCGAGAGTGCATGGGAGGCCGTCACCTCCTTCTGCGAAACAGTAATGCTCGCGAAGGAGGAGGCGGAGCGCATGAGGGTGAGGCAGGGTGCCCGCCCTTCCGCCCTAAGTCGCCGCAGGAGACGCCCTGGGCGTCGGGAATCGCAGGCCCGCGCCCACGGTGACCAGGAATCGGCCTACGATTCCCGACGCCCGGGGCGTCTCCTGCGGTGACTAAGGGCGTGAGGGCGCGAACCCTGCCTCACCCTCACGCGTTCCGCCTCCTCCTTCGCGAGCATTACTGCTTCGCAGAAGGAGGTGACGGCCTCCCATGCACTCTCGCTTCGAACCATGGCCTGAACCAGGGCCGGACGCGAGAGATCGCTGCCGCCGATCGCCTCCCTGAGGACACGGCGGTGCTCCGCCCAAGCCGGGCAGACCTCCACCGTATGCTCCACCGTGTCCTCCGGGCGATCCACACAGTGGTGACACCCGGGCGTTTCCTCCCGGTTTATCCTGAACAGGAACCTCTCGAAACAACCGTGTCCGGTGAGGACCCTGGGATAACCCTGGAATGTTTATTGTATCCCAAATAATTCGTTCTTTAAAACAGATCTCTAAAATAAAGAGAATTAGCACAACATACAACATAATAATAAAAGCACGTCAGGAACGTGAAATTCACAAAAATATATCATTGGATTTTATAAAGCCGCTACATATGGTTAAGCCATGTATCAATCATTAGATGACCAACATGGGCACGATTAAAGCGTAAGTAACATAATAATCGTAATGAGTAAGTAAAAAGGTCAAACAAAATACCACCAATACTAAAACATCCAGCTGTTAATAAAACTCGCGGTTGTATATTATAAAACTAAGTAGCAGTAGTTGAAAATAAAAGAAAACATTTCGGATTAAAAATTTTATGCGAAATAATCGGTTGAAGGCCACTGTACGAGACACAATAGAAATTTAATTGTAATTACGTCTGGGGCGAAATGTTAAGCAAATTTCTAATAAGTATCATAGATATGTAGCGTGTCATTTTTGTTTTACTTTTTTTATTTTTTTTTTCTTTACGTAGAAAGTTCAATGATATTTAATAACCAAGAGTCAAAACAATTGTTAACGTAGCCGTTATGCGGGTCGAGGGCACATCCTTTGCACGTCATGCCACTTACCTGGTTTTGGGCCTTTCCCGTATCGGGTCGGCAATCCACCTGGCTGGTGGGCCTACGCTCCTATGGCCAGTTCTGGGTCTCCGCTCCAACACCTCACATTTCCACTTCCACGCTACCGCAAGGGTTATGTTGGTTAGCTTCCTTCTTCTAGGAACTCTGTATTTCTGTTACGGTGACGAAGAGAAGTCCCCAACATTGCCCTTTCGTTGAATTTGGTGATTGCCTGCTGAGAGACCATTTTTCAGCCCCATACACCATGACGGGGAAGACACATTGTTCATAAGTGCGACTCTTCAGATTCAGTGGTATATCAAACTCAAACTCAAAACATTTATTTCAATTAAACCTATTACAGGCACTTTTGAATTGTCAAAGAGTCGGTCAGTTAGTTAGAAAGTTGAAGCTATTTGCTCATTCCAAAACGTAGATCTATATGGAGAAGAACAGGCAAGCAACTCCAAGGAAATTCTTTGTTGCCCTTGAGCAAATCGGGCAACTTATCAAAAGCCCTGTCAGCCCAGTTCTATTCGGTGCTTCAGTTCGCGTTTCTGGCTGTTTTAGTCCAGTCTGATGGTTTGTCCAAGGTAGACGAACTTTTTCGCTTGGTTGATACACTGGACCTAAACTTCGATGCAATCTGTGCTGGTGTCAATGCACATGAACATTGTTTTCGAAGTGTTAATCTTCAGGGCCACCTTTAGCAACATATCGTATCGTATCGTCATAACGTATTATGTTTTAGTATTTGAAATATTTTTTGTTTACTATACTTACCTGTTTCAATCTCTATGTTAATTAATGTAATTGGTGTTACCGTTTTAATTAACAATAAATAAATATCGTACAGTTCTTCGATCGTGTTTTTGAGACTTCCAACAATGTCAGCAAGCACGATGAGATACATGACTTAGTGCTCATATACACGAGCGGCACGTTGCCAACGGCAGAGGCAACTGCAGCCGTCGACGCGTCGGCATCTGCCGTTGACGCCGACGAATGTCGACAGGGATATACATACATATCCTTTTAAATTTGGATAGGTACTCTTAAGCTTGATTGTGCCAACAGTCAGCGACACTAGCGTCAATCTCTAGATTAGTAGTCTTCAGATAGTTTTTAATTTCATCTTGAATATCGTAATGTTTACGATAACGAATGATCGTAAAAACTTACGATAATGGCCGATATACGATTATCGTATCGGTACCGTTGCATCACTAGTCAAAACAATACTTTTAATATTAAAACAGATTTAGTTTTACATACTTAGTTAATTGAATAAAATGCGATATAATTTATTATTGATAACAATAGTTTCGTAGTAAATCGCATTCCGACACATAATTTTCACAGAATCAACTTTACCTACCTTCTTATGAAGGCTATATTTTCGATTTAATAAGCACAAAGTTACGAATGTGTCACAATGTACAGCTAAGGTTAAATTAACCTAAATCATAGTTTGTGTGACGGTGGTGGTATGTACGTTTACCAAACCATGTCATTTGATAGTAATCACCCCCAAGTGAGAACGTTGAACTTTCGTTGCGAAATCTCAACTCAGTTTTAAGACAAGATTAAATAAATATTTAAACCCCTTAATAAGCAGCTACAACAACCAACCAGACTACACTACGTTTAAGTAATCGTAACGTAAAGGCTTCTACAGACCGGCGTGACTCGCGACGCGACACAAAGGCATCGTTCGTCGCGCGACACGTGGGGCCCTTGTATCGCGTCGCGTGTCGCGCCGGTTTGTAGAAGCCTTAACACAGTCATCACTCTTTGTACGTGGTATCTTTGCAGGTACGTACTTAAGTGGCCGGCGTAGCATGCATAGTTCATACAAACATAATACCAAAATAATTTGTAAATCAAACATATTCTTAAGTGTGGTATTTATTTCGATTGGATTACAGAATATCTATAATATGTTCCCAAATATATATTTTGAAAGGACAATGATATAAAGACAAGATATGAGGAATTTAAAATTTCTATAGGAAACTTATTTTTCTCATAACTCTTGTTTAAATCAGTGTCCAATCAAAATATATATTTGGGAACCTAGATATTCTGTATTCCAATCGGAATAAAGACACACTACCTTTAGAATATGTTTGATTTACAAATTATTTTGGTATTAAGTTTGTATGAACTACGCATCCATCGCCGGCCCCTTCAGCTGAAAATCTGTTAGCTTTTTGTCATGTAGGTATTCATTTGATGCTCATGAAAAATGCTGACAGACAGGGTTGCTTTAGCTGTTTAGTGTGTTCTCATAAAGCAAGCACATGCGCCTGCATCTTTTATCAGTCACCTTTCATTCGGAAAATTGAACAAAATATTTACATTTTCCACTAGTCAATTTTTTGAAGATAGCCTGTATATTTTTTTTTTTGTATAAACGGTTAAGGATTCCAATAACGCAAAGGAGTCGCCTCTGGACCTGATGAAAACATTTATTTATTTTATTTATAGTTAACTAACACGGTACAATACCAATTACATGACATAGAAAACAAAACTATACAATACAAACTTTTATATCATAAACAATTATTCGCTACTTACTAACATGGAACAGTGGACACCCACGCGTACTGTTTCTCACAGAACATTAGACATAAGCGCTTAATTTTACTCCATTCAGACGAATGGAGTAAAGTTAAGCGCTTATGTCTAATGTTCCTGATGGCCAACCCTGAATGTGATGTGTTTGCGTCTGCAAACACATCACATTCAGGGTTGGCCTTCAGGAAGGCATTGAGCATCCTTAAAGTACGACACACAGGTGATTCAGCTCTGGCGACCGTTCTTCAAGGCAGTTGCACGTACAGATCGTGTCGGCGACTTTGGCGAATATAAAGGTTATTGAATGGATTGTGCCATTGGTCACCACTTACCTATGGGCAGTGCCGTAACTAGGGCGGTGCCAGCGGTGCCCAGGCACAGGGCGCAGACCCTGGAGGGGCGCAGGAATGACCAAGGTTTGGGTCATACATGGTAGTAACATACTAACATACATACAATACCTATTATTTCTACTAACGAGTATTTGGTGTCATTTGTGTTTTGTATTGTGTATTTTGCCAAATATATTCCAATAAACGTTGTTCTTTAATTTTTTTCCTAATTTATACATAGATACTTTATTCATAATTTCACTAAGTTTTTTGATAAATTTTGTTTTTGGGTGATAGGTAGATTTATTTACATAGACTGTCCATTTTATTGTCAGGTAGGATTAGAACATTTTTCAAGGGCGCAGTTATACATAGAAGCTCGCACCGGGCGCTTATGAGACTAGTTACGGCACTGCATATTTTATGGGGCAATTGCGTACCTAACATACATAAAATGACATATTGTTCGCAATAGGCTTTATTTTGACAGTTCACCCAAGTCCATCGCGTTATTTACGTTGTTGAGCAGACAAATTTTTAAAACCTATGAAGCAATGGATTAGAAATATCCTTCAAAACTCTCGGATTATGATTCAAACTGTCTTACGCAATTAGGGTGCCGGTCAGCGGTCGCTAAAGTCGCCAGTAAGTAAGCGGGCGTCGGCACACTAGAGTCCAACTTGATACATGTTTTTACCGTACCGACAAGTGATAGTTGAGTGTTTTCTTGGATTTTCATGACCACGTAAGTTTTTATTTCAAATCAAATCGAATCATTTATTTCTAAGAAATATCCATAAGTAAATTTCCATAACAAAATAAAATAAAATCGCAAACATATAGAATAAAATCAAAAATATAAACAAAATTAAAAATTAAAAACAAAATTTAAATTAAGATAAAAAATTAAAAACAAAAACTAAATTAGTAGCTAATTTTAGCTAATTATTAGTTAGTTATTATTAGTTTATTTTTATTACGCTAAAAACATTTTCAAGCATTGTTTATTTTAATTTTGTTTGTCATTTAAGTGCATTGCGTTAAGCTAATCAGGGTTACATCAATCCACTTGTTGGATTAAAACACTGTACCTGGTAGAAATATAAAGGTTGTTGATAGATCAGATTGTCCGTGGACAATACACCTGCCGATCAATTCTGTAAAAATCTCACCGTCAAAAGTTAGGTGAAGAGAGCTGTCATTTCACATGATGCTAGGGATTGACATTATTGACAGCTCGGAAACCGGTTAATTTTCTATGTAACCTTAACCGTTATTATAAATGTTTTCGAACATATTTCATTAATCATTTAATATTTTGTTACAAAATCAATGCTAAACTTAATGTAATGAAGCAAACTTTGAAGCTAATATCAATGGTAACAAAAATAATTTGTATCTTCAGAAAACAAAATTAACCGGTTTCAAGCCTTGTTGATACACTCCCATTCACCTCATTGACTTCACCTAAGTTTTCACGGAGGAATTATTTAAAAAAAAGCCAGCTGGAAACTGGTCTCTAAACTCACCAGAGAGCAAGCGGGCGTCGGCACACTCCAGTCGAATTTGATACGTACCGTAGACCGCAGTCTGTATAGTACGACCAGAGTTTATCAAACTAGTGGTTGATCAGTGTTTTCTTGGATTTTCTTGACCACGTAAGTTTTTATAAGCATGTGTTTAATCGATCCCCAAATTATTCTTATTTTGATTTCCTACAAGTATTAATAATGACACCGTATAAGAAGAAGGTAAATAAGTTTATTGAGGATCACTAAATATATAGGTACCTACCGTTTTTGTTGAGCTGCAGACAGTTTCATAAAATCATTTTAAAAATCATGTTTTATACGATTCAATTAAATTGCACTTCAGCAATACCTACATTATAAAATTAAAATAATTATAATAGGTATTACGGGATTTGATTGCATATTCATTATGAAGTAAAAGTGATACAAGTGACTAAATTAACTTAACACAGGTGTTGCAACCGATTTTGTGTTCCTCACCTCATCTCTGGCAAAAATATATTATATTCGACAAAGCTGTTAAGAAATTCTTAACAGCTTTGTCGAATATAATATATTTTTTATATTGATTTATATACATTCTGACTTAATACAGGTTCATGTTTGTTTTGTACCATTAAACCAGAAATGGTTTGTATTGGTGGTTTGATTGTGATTTGTGAGATGATCAGGTTGTAGAATTTCCTTTTAATACAGAATTGTGGATGCAGATAATTATTATTTTAGGTTATAAATTATATTATATAAATTATGCCAACCTGCAACTTTAAAGTTACGTCCTAACATAACTAAGATTCCAGAACATTAATGAATAAATAGTTTTGAATTCTAAATTTTTGACCTCTAAATAATAAACTCAGGCTAAGAGTTTTAGCACAGAAATGGCAGTGGACGTCTTTCGGCTGAAATGATGATGATGAACCGTGCGTTGGGATTTATAGTTAGTGCCTACTTATTTATAGTTAGTGCCTATACTTATTTATAGTTAGTGCCTACTTATTTATAGTTAGTGCCTACTTATTTTCATTAAGGCATAAAGACCACCTGCATCCTAATTGCGTAACACATACCTACTGTCAATTACAATCGGAATGATTTTGAAGTATATTGCTAATCCATTACTTCACATATGTTCGAAAAATTTGTTTGCTCAACAACGTAAATAACGCAATGAATGTTGTTAAACTGTCCACATAAAAGCAATTGCTACTATAAGTGTGTTACTCAATTATACTGCTGTTCTCTGATCACCCCCGAGCTTTCTATAGCCAAGAATGGTCAAGGTAGCAATTATCAGGGTAGCCTAAGACCGTGGTCAGATAACCCGCGCCGACCACGCACACGCCCCGCACACGCGTTTGCCCGCCTCCGCGTTCGCCACGCGCAAAATCCGCGCACGCATGGCGCACGCCTCGCACCCGTTTATATTACTTATTATTTAATCAAAAAACAACACGCAACTAAACTTGATCACAGTCAATACGGCACTAGCCGAAGCGCGGTCCCGTGCCGTGTGCGGTTCGACAAATGCAATTTGAGATCTATTGATGTGTCATAAGATTCAAATTATATAGGTACAACAAATTTCAAAGCGAGTTAGACGCGGGTGCTGACGCGCGTAGCGTGCGCGTGTCGTCTGAACGAGGCCTAAATGAACTCGTACTTGTTGATTATTTGTATTTATGTGGATTGATAACAACTGCTTTGGCAATGCACACTCGACAACTATGTAATCGCTAGACTGGTTTGTTAGTAATTAAAAACAACCTAAATAATCTAGAGTATTCTCGTAAGACGGTCGAATGTTATTCCGCAGGTGGTAACGCCACTCACTGGTTCAATGTGAATATAATGTTGTAATAATATGTTATGAACAACGGCACTTTAAAAGCGATTGTGGCCTTCAGCGATAGACAACGTTAATACTAGCAGTGCAGGAGTCACTCAAGCTTGAAGAGGATTGTTCAAATGGCGCGTGCAATGAGATCCAATGACAACAAACTTACAACATGCAGATTGTTTAAAGTGATCGATACGCGTCCGGGGTCTTCCTTCTCTTTTCTTGTTCCGGATGTTAAATAATGCATAGCATGAAGGTTACGAGCCATACCTCACCGAAACGCCATGGTGGCGCAGCCAGGTCGCGTCGCCAACGGCTGTGGCTCACCTGGCGTCCGCTTGGTTACGCAACCAATCATACATTTTGTATGGTTGGCTGTGTAACCAAGTGGAGGCCAGGTGAGCCACCCACTATAGTATAGCTGTATACATTTAGTTGGCAGCGCGACCTGACGCCATGGCGTCCCGGTGAGGTATAACTCATAGAGCTATGCCTATAGAAAATATTTCCAACAGGAAAGTCTTAGTGCACAAGCTTGAGAAAAACTTAACGGTGATGATGGAATGCTGTCAGTTAGAAAGACACCTAATATGGAACGATTGTAAGTTCCGATCACAAATTCACGCATAATCATGATTAGCACGCGCGAGCCAGAACTTTAGTCCGTACATTTAAAACGATAAAGGACCGCACATATTAAGGCGCAGGTATATGATTTTAGTGACTTTTAAATCTGTTATTACGCCTTCATATAATGCAGGTAAGTTATGCAAAAAATATATGTTAAACTAGAACGCATTCACATCAATTCTATATGTAAATATTTAATTATTCTAGTAAAATACTTTATGAAATAAATTTTTAGAGGCATGAGGAACAGAGTGTAAAGTTCACTCATCCTCTATAGAAAAGGGAGGATCCTCCGACCAGACGGGTGTTGTGTCTGGTAGGCAACTGCCCGACGGTTGATGTCGGGATGTTGTATATATGCTAGTTGCGCGGTAAACTCAGCTTGCGCGATGCAGGATTTTGCGTGACGTCAGTGTGACGCGTAGTTCACATGTGGCGATGTTGATGCCGCTATATCACTCCCCTCCGGAGACCGTAGGTCGATAGTAGGCTGAGTCATGTATCTTGTGATGCTTGCTAGTGCCAGTAGAGGGTTCCAGTGCGTCGAAACCGGGTGCCGCATAGTTCTCGGTGAGTCTGAACTGTCTGCGGTGATTCTCCAGTGAGTCGGGGTGGCGCTACATTATGCTCCAGTGTGTCGGATGTGGTACAGCGCCGTGTTGAGGCTGACTGCTGGCGTCGACCAGGAGAGGTATCATGTTCTCTGCTTGTGGACCGGCCGAAAGTGCAGTGTGCTGTGCCAAGGTTGCTGATGAGGCTATGAGTGATGACCAGGAATGCGCGTCCTCTGCATGCTGGTGGTCAGTATACCCGTTGAAGCCGTGGGTGCTGGCTGGCTGTGTGACTCGCCACTCGAAAGCTTGAGGAAGAGATGATGATGATGACGTCACGCTGAACTAGTTGCACGAAGGCTGCGTTGACGTTCATACTCGGGGTCACCAGTTTAGAGGCATGAGGAACAGGGTGTAAAGTTTACTCATCCTCTATTGAAAAGGGAGGTTCCTCCGACCAGGGTGTTGTGTCTGGTGGGCAACTGCCCGACGGTTGATGTCGGGATGTTGTATATATGCTAGTTGCGCGGTAAACTCAGCTTGCGCGATGCAGGATTTTGCGTGACGTCAGTGTGACGCGTAGTTCACATGTGGCGATGTTGATGCCGCTATATCACTCCCCTCCGGAGACCGTAGGTCGATAGTAGGCTGAGTCATGTATCTTGTGATGCTTGCTAGTGCCAGTAGAGGGTTCCAGTGCGTCGAAACCGGGTGCCGCATAGTTCTCGGTGAGTCTGAACTGTCTGCGGTGATTCTCCAGTGAGTCGGGGTGGCGCTACATTATGCTCCAGTGTGTCGGATGTGGTACAGCGCCGTGTTGAGGCTGACTGCTGGCGTCGACCAGGAGAGGTATCATGTTCTCTGCTTGTGGACCGGCCGAAAGTGCAGTGTGCTGTGCCAAGGTTGCTGATGAGGCTTTGAGTGATGACCAGGAATGCGCGTCCTCTGCATGCTGGTGGTCAGTATACCCGTTGAAGCCGTGGGTGCTGGCTGGCTGTGTGACTCGCCGCTCGAAAGCTTGAGGAAGAGATGATGATGATGACGTCACGCTGAACTAGTTGCACGAAGGCTGCGTTGACGTTCATACTCGGGGTCACCAGTTTAGAGGCATGAGGAACAGGGTGTAAAGTTTACTCATCCTCTATTGAAAAGGGAGGTTCCTCCGACCAGGGTGTTGTGTCTGGTGGGCAACTGCCCGACGGTTGATGTCGGGATGTTGTATATATGCTAGTTGCGCGGTAATCTCTGCTTGCGCGATGCATGATTTTGCGTGACGTCAGTGTGACGCGTAGTTCACATGTGGCGATGTTGATGCCGCTACAAATTCAGGAAGTAATGTCTACCCAAAGCATAAAAAACGATATTACTTTCAAACTACTTAAGATATTTTCATGCTTTTTTTTTGTATGAATAGACTTTTATTATCTATAATTCTATTTGTTTTTTTTTTAATATTCATATTTTCGTTACTAAAAATAAATATTCCCTATTAAAGTTAATTGGTTGCGCGGCGTGAGCGTGACGCGCATTTGTATGGCCAAGGTCAACAGCGATTATCTGACCCTTAATATGAAAAGGAGGAATGTGGATGTACAGTTTGGCACAGCAAAGTCAAAGTCAAATTGTTTATTTCATAAGGCACTTTTGAACGTCAATATTTACAAAAAAATAGAATTGATTCTAGTCGCCCCTTCCAAAATGTAGTTTCGTATGGAGAAGAATGGGCAAGAAACTCCACCGGTACTCTTTTAAAATCTTGAACAATATTTTTATAGGTACATTAATTATATAATTATATGTGAAGACGATGCACCTAGAATAAAATTACTATACCACAATAGGTAATAAAAAGAGTTAAGAATGAAGCAATGACAGATAAATTAATTATGTGATAGAACATGGTGCTCACATATTCACAATTATTTTTTTTAATATATACGATTTCCTAAAAAATAACAATAATATCAGTGTGAGTTAAGGTAATCACAGAATTTAAAATAAATGTCATAAAAATAATAAATTATACAATTAAAATCGCAACCTGTTTGATTTTGTCTAGACTCTAGATTTATGGAGCAGGACCAGCATGTTTCCAAGCATTCTTATCTTGTATATAATCCTCTAATTTATAATATGCTTGTTTACAAAGTGTTCTTTTAATATGAGTTTTAAATTTTCTTTCATTTAGTTGCAATATATCACAAGGTATTTTGTTGTAACATTTAACACAGTACCCCATAAAAGATGTATGTACTTTAGATAACCTGAAAAATGCTTGATCTATTTTGTCTTTATTTCTAGTATTAAAATGATGTCTATCACTTATTTTATTAAAAAGATGTAGATTTTTTCTTACATACATAATCTATATATATAAAAGAGAAGTCCACTCACTGACCACTCATCACGAAATCTCGGAAACTACTGGGCCGTGAGGTTTTTAAATTAGCACCCCAAGGAGTTGAAAACGGGTGTCAAAGTTTGTATGAAAGTCCTAGGTTTTTAAAGTTAGAGACATGAAAGTTGGCCTGGTTGTTCCTTTCGGCTTCTAGGTGCTCACGAAGAAAGGGTTTTACGAAATTCGGCCCTTAAGGGTGTAAATAAGGGTATTTAATGTTTCTATGAAAAAAAATCCAAATCCAGTTAAGCTCCAAATTGAACCTTACGGCAACGCGTTATTGCATACTTTACATTGAAGTTAGAATTCGAAAGCCGATAAAGATCCAAATTGAGTTTTACGACAACGCGTTAATGCATATTTTACATTGAAATAAGAATTTGGAAGTTCCTTGAGGTTTATTTATCTTCAGTTTCTAGGTGGCCAGTATTTTTCAGTATGCAGGCGACTGCTAAAAGATAATGAAATGAGGTTCTAATTGGTATTCAAGTAATTTGAACGTTGCAGTTATAGCAATAAAGTCGAGAATGCCAAGGGGAAAACTTCACAAAGTAAAAAAAATGTCGCGGCTTGCAAGCCGATCGTTTCAAAAAACGAACTCATGTATCAATCACAGAATACTATAAAACCCGAGGTTACCTAAGCGATACACTTTCAAGGTATTTTTACCGAAATTTCTGTTCTGCGATATTTTGTTATTACTACTAATTTGCTTTGAAATATTTTTCATCGTCGTTGTTTGGTTGAAGTCTTCGTATTGGTTTGTTTCGCTTCCTAATTTTAAATTGGAGGATAATAATTGTGTTCTTACCTATTGCCTGGTTGGAATTTTGATATTTCTATTTCTTTGCGAATTAAGTACTTATTGTGTAGGTATTTCACACTGTGGTATTACTACTTATAATAGTTTATGGAATTAGTCGTTCTTACTAGAAAGTGTCCTTGAATACCTACGTTCGTATTTTAATTTTATTGTTCAGTATCTTTGGTTTAGGCTGGTGTTGTAAGGGTTTTAAAAACGTTGATTACTGGAGTCATGAGCATTGTTTAATTAAAATGTATAGTCATATTATTATCACTTCTAATGGAGTGCAAATTCTTTGCCAAATAGTAAATATGGCGCATGGTTATGTTCATCTCTATCCTATTTGGTGAACAGTAACGTGGCCATGGCTTTTCAAATTCGAGACAGCATTGTGCGCCACGTGTCTAACAACTGTGAAAGATTCCAACCTTTCACCCAGGATCGGTCAGGAGCTGTTTATGGTTCAAAGCGTGAATACGTCGCTGAAATGTCTTGTAATGGCACCTACGGAACCACCTGTGAACTCATGGTAGCGGGAGAACTATTCCCATTTGAGTTCCAGGTGTTTCAAGATGGTATTTTTATTGCTGGTTTTGGGGAAGCACAACAGGGAGTAAAAATAATCTGATTCTCAGGAAACTTCAATGAAGGTCATTTTGATGTTTTAATTCCGGTGGCTAATTTAAATAATAAAAAAGATCTTTTGACCCCTCACGCCGGCAAAATTGAAGAATCACAGACCGTCCCCGACTCAGTGGTAAATGTGCAGTTGAATTCACAATCCCAGTGCCAATTCACTGCTATTGATTTTTTCGAGAAGTCGCTTGCCTATAGTGAGCAAACGGAATGCGAGTAATTTTGGCATTCTGGCATACAACCCCAGCACCAAATTAGTGTCTTCGTTGATGAATCACCGACTTACACTCAGTGTGCACCATTTTCTTACGTATCCCATAACCAAATTCCTTCTTTTGGTTCCGAACAATCGGCAACTTTTACTGAGCCAGAGAATTATGACCCTGATTTGGCTGATTTAGAGTCATTAACCGAACATACTCCTGAACTAAGTCCACACGAATCGGTTATTGTAAGTAGAGGAAAAAATAGGGAATAAACGCAGGAAAAGATTTACAGATGGGATTAGGAAAAAACAATTAAGAAAATCTGCTTCAAAGTATTCAAAAAATAAACCCGACGTTAATAAATCAGCTGTAAAAAAATTTACGGATGCCCATAACGAAGCTCACCGTGAGGCTGAAAGTAGGTACTCACAAAGTTATCCTGAAGTAAACCGTGAACCTGTGAGGCATTATGCATCTGTGGCGGCATCAACATCGCCACATGCGAACAACGCGTCACACTGACGTCACGCAAAATCCTGCATCGCGCAAGCAGAGTTTACCGCGCGACTAGCATATATACAACATCCCGACATCAACCGTCGGGCAGTTGCCCACCAGACACAACACCCGTCTGGTCGGAGGATCCTCCCTTTTCTATAGAGTATGAGTGAACTTTACACCCTGTTCCTCATACCTCTAAACATCTAATAATCCTCAGATTAACCAGACAGCAGCAGCAAAATAAATCGCAAATAAATTATTGCCTTGGACAAATAAGCATTTATCTGGTTTTAAATATGAGCTTGAAATTGATTATTCCAAGGATAAGGTGGTTGAACTTGGATCTTATCATTCTTTGCTTATATTAAGAATGTCCTCATTTTACTATTACAACAAACCTAGTTTTGCGTATCGATTAACTAAGCTTATACAATTTATAACTTCTACATTTGGTACGGAACCCTAAATGTGCAAGTTCCGAAGTGCACTATTGGTCTGTTCGCTTGGAACATTAACTTTCACACTAAATCTCATAAACACCAACGTATGAAACACGCGAGTGAAACCGCGTGGGTACAGCTAGTATGTTCATAAATTAATTGGCAAGGTACCGTCATATTATTAATATTTTAAAATAGTTCCCTAAGAGATTCGCGGCGACTTAGATTATAAATTGCTCTGACAGCTCTCTTTTGCAAAATAAAGATGGACTCAATGTCAGCAGCCCGACCCCACAGTAAAATGCCATACGACATAATGCTGTGGAAGTAGCTAAAATAGACCAAACGCGCGGTTTCTACATCTGTTAACTGTCTTATCTTTCTAACAGCATACGCCGCCGAGCTTAGCTGCCCCGCAAGAGATGTCATATGTGGTCCCCATTGTAATTTCTCGTCTAGAGTGACTCCTAGGAAAACCGTTTGATTAATAAATTCCAGTTTTGCTCCATCCAATATGATATTACATTCACTACTACTAACATTAGGTAATTTAAATCGAATGCATTTGGTTTTTGCTTTATTTAGTACCAAATTATTTACCGTAAACAAATCCTGGACCTGAAGAATAGAGTTATTCACGTCGTCAAGATTTTGTGACCGTCGGTCTATTTTAAATATCAATGATGTGTCATCTGCAAATAACACCATCTTCGGTTGTTTTTGAAATAATTGGGGTAAATCGTTAATATAAACTAAAAAGAGGAATGGACCCAATATTGAACCTTGAGGAACGCCCATTGCCATTTCAGAACTTTAACCTTTCTATCTTTCAGGTATAACCTTAGTAAATCAAGAGCTGTATACCTAATCCCATAGTGCTCTAGTTTGAGCATAAGTTTCTCATGGTTTACGCAATCGAACGCCTTAGAGAGGTCGCAAAAGATTCGAATGGCATCTTGTGCTTCCTCCCAGGCGTTAAAAATGTTCTTTATTAGGGAGACACCGGCGTCAGTGGTACAACGCCCTTTGGTGAAACCGTACTGTTGTTCATGAAAGATGGAATTTTTATTAAAGTGACGTAACATATGATTTAGCATCAACTTTTCAAACACCTTACTGAGAACTGGCAGAACTGACACAGGCCTATAATTGTTGGGTTCTTTACTATCTCCGGACTTGAACAAAGGAAAGAGCTTGCTACGCAGATAAGGAATACCTATTCATATTTGATCTACGCAGAATACTTATTTTTTGGCGTATTACGCCACCTTTGTACTCTGGAGTAAATTGTCTGGTATATAAAATACAAATTGCTTTAAATGAATCTGGCCTATCGATAGGGTTCGGCTGGATTTGGCGTGCGTAATAACTTAAACAAGATAAATTCCAACGAACAATGACATAGCTTGCAGACGCCCTAGGAGGATTAAAAATTAATTATTGTAGTTAGCTGGAAGCCAAGCTGTTTGTATCAGGGTACTATATCCAGCACAAACTGACGGGGTCCGTCAGAGCCAATGCCTGCCAGGGTTGCGAGTTTGTCTGAAAGAGATATCGTGGCCCTGGCACACAGGCATATGAAGGAACACGGGTGGGTTTAAGTCAGTAAAAGTCTGACACGCCATTCCGCTCCGCCCAGAGCGGGAGAAGTTATCCGATAATTTCCCAAAAAAAAAAGAAAGCCTAGCTTCGTCGCCTTCAGGATATAGGTTTAGTCAGATACATCTAACAATCCTCCACAGTAGATTCATATGGTAAAAATCGCTATATCTATGCCTATAATATTTGAGGAGTTCCCTCAATTCCGCATGGATCCCATCATCAGAACTAGATTTTGATAAAAATGGGACCAATCTGGAAGTATATCCTTTCGAAGTTTTTTTTTTCTAATTCTGTTTATACAACATGTCCCAGAATTAACGCACAACCTCTTAAGGTGTCATTGTACTCATCGTTAAGAACAACTTTTACTATAGGACCAAACCTGAAATCGCGAATGAAAAATCAGCTGTTCCCTACATTTATGTTCGAATAACTCGTCAAAATGTAGGGAACAGCTGATTTATTTCGCGATTTCAGGTTTGGGTCCATAGTAAAAGTTGTTCATAATGATGAATACAATGACCCTTTAAGAGGTTGTGCGTTAATTCTGGCACGTTGTATACAACGAAGTTCTGAGGTAACAAAAATTTAAAAAATACAGCTGACTTTTGAACCTCCTCCTTTTTGTGAACTCGGTTAAAAAGAAGACTTAAATGTGTTAGGTAACTGTGAGTGGCATCCGTGAAAACAGGTTAAATTATGACGCTTTAAACTTTAAAGGTTACCTAAGTCATTTGTATACATTGCCAATTTTTATTTTAGAATTAATACTTGCATTTTACATTTTAGAATTAATGCATTGAATTAATTCTAAAAATTACATACGGACATTGCAAGTTATAAGCTTGTAATCAAAATAAATAAGGCACCATAAAAACCAAACTATAAAATCCCATTAATCATTTTCACAACAACAGACTCTCCAATCCTTAGATTTAGTGACTTGACTTAAACGAGTACATTGAACTTTGATTACACCCTGCCCAGAAAAACGCGCGTACGATGCTAATACAGGCAGCAAAAAAAGTGGAATCTTCTTTTTATGCTATTATTGATCGAAGGTAACTTTAGTTGTTTTTTTATTCTTCTTATGAGTACAGCTATTTCATATCATGCCGCTAACTAACTGTGCCCGTAGCTTAGCTCACGTGAAGTTATACGTATGTACAAACATTATGCACTATTCAAATAACATAATACATGGGTATGTATTATATTATTTGAATACTCAAGGACGCATTCACAAAATTTGACAAAAAATTGCATTTACATTTAAACTAAACCAAATAATAATTGCCACAGGCAGACTACTCCTTCATCTCAAAAAACTAGTAACAATCTTTAATTCGAAAATGTTGATTCTTACATTGAAAAAAAAAAATATTTCCGTTGCCTCTTCACACAAAATTGACGATATCGTGTTGAATTTAGGAACATTTTTCTTCAATATAATAACATTAATTTAGTTTCTTTAAATATTTTATGTAAGCAGACATGTTCAACTCAAAAAGGTAGCGAAAAAGAACTATCAAAATGTTACAAATAGTCTTAGAAAATAATGTTGAAAAAACCTATATTTAAAAAAAAAACACTCGGTAAGGTTTTTTTTTCCTATTATTTAACAAACCTTATCAAGAAATTTAAAAATCATGCACTGGGCTTCAGCTATCCGTGTGATAAAATCAAAATTTTATTTTATGATTATACGATATCTTCATTAAGTAAATCAACGGCGAAATTGCTATATTTTCGAGAGCGCAAAAGTGATGAAACTATTAGCAGGTGCTGAGACTGACACGAATGGTTTATCACCGCGAAAACTGTACTTTTATAGTTACACAGACTTTAGTTTCAATTATTTCAAGCTTTCCCACAATAAGATAAGAAAATGACGAAAAACGTTTTATTTTGTAATAGCACCCTTAATGTATAACTGAATCTTTCGGTAAACTACTTTTCCGAAAGTTTCAGTCGGAAGAATTTGCTATCAGAAACTTTATCTGCCTACCGTACTCACAGTTTGACCAGACGCAGGCGCCGATGGCTCGCCCTGCAGAACAATTATTGCGAATTCGGCTTGTTTGCGAATGTTCCTCATGTCAAGGCACTCGAAGGCTCATTTAAATTATCATGCACAGTCCTGTCCAAAACTTTTGATAAGCATCAATGATTAATTTGCTTATTAAGATTTTAGTTTTTAATAAAAATTTAGTCTGTTTGTCTGTTTGTTCCGAATAATCTCCGAAACGGCGGATCCGATTTTGACAGGACTTTCACTGGCAGATAGCTGATGTTATATGGAGTAACTTAGGCTACTTTTATTTTAGAAACAGCCACGCGGGCGAAGCCGCGAGCAGCAGCTAGTGAATAATAAATTTGCCGGATAAAGGTCGTCATTCATTTCATACCCAAAAACTAAAGTTGGAAAAAAAAACCAGCCAGAAAAAAAACATATTTTTATCACACTAATATTATAAAGGCGTAAGTTTGTGAGTGTGTGTGTGTTTGTTACTTCTTCACACTCAAACGGCTGGACCAATTTTGATAAAATTTTGTATGGAGGTAGCTGACACACTGGATTAACATATAGGCAACTTTTTATCTCGATATTCCCAAGGGATCGAGACTTCGACGCTTTACTTTACGCGGGTAAAACCGCGGGGCGCAGCCAGTGGATAATAAAATCTTAAACATTTTTTTAATATTACAACAAATGTCCACAATTAACCCCGGCTGCTATTTAAGATAGAAAATACCAAAAAAATATATATATTTAAAATATTTTTGAAACATTACATGCAACATAATTTAACATTTCTTCATTTTTAAATGTTATGCTTTAAAGCATAGAACCCTGAACGATGTCCTTTTATTAACTTGATGTTCCGTTTTTTTAGGAATGTATAGAAAATGTTCCAAAGGGTTATATGGTCCATCCTGATATTATCGACCATCATCGATCAGAACTGGATACTTTGTCAGAACGACGTGTCGTACATACAGAACCCTATAATCAATTTACTGATGCAATCGGCGGCACCTAATTACACGCCACAGAAACCTGGTGATCTCTTCGATATATTAAGGGACAGGTATCCACTGCCCAATGGTGAGTAACTGTATTTTAAAACGCTTTAAACACAGTTTTAATATGTTTTATTCTAAAAATACTCGCGGAATCATATCAGTTCTTACAATAAGCATGTCCCGATTATCATCATATTGTCCGTTTGGTGCCGGAGCACCATCTCATTTCTTCCTGTGGGTGTCGTAAAAGACGACTAAGGGACTTACTAGAGAATGGGCAGCAGCGTTCTCTATGCATTTTTAACACCATACTGCGATCGCCAACCCGCCTGCCAAGCGTGGCGATTATGGCAAACCCCCCCTTTAGGCCCTTTAGGGGAGACCTATGTCTAGCAGGGGACGTCTTTCGGCTGAAATGATGATGATGAATGAATTATCATCATATTTCCAAAACTGGCCACAAAAATTAAATATCTCCCCCAATACTTGAATCATAATAATAATCTTTTATATTAAAATTAAATTATATATATTAAATTTATATTAAAATATTTCCAGCAAAGTTTTGCCAGGCTACGAAAGCTGTGGTGGGATTTTAAATATTATCAGTTATATTTTCTATATAATTATCTCTGTGTCTGTGCCAGGCCAAACTTTATCCATGTCCTTTTGCCATTGATTATGTTTAAGCAATTTATAAATCCCTACTCCAAACTCATCCATAAAAAGCATTTAGTCGTTAATTTTTTTAAATGACAGATTAAAACGAGGGGGGGCCCTATTTTGGTTTGAGTAGCTTATTTAAGTAATATAAAATATCTTCAAATACTAAAGGTAAATACATAAATACCATCATATTTTTCTGCTGAACCTCACATTTTGTGTGTACTGTGCTTTGCTGCAAGCAATTACGTGACATAAAAAATACTTGACACATCGAACTGTTTAAAAGTAGGCCTATTTCTAATGTTACACTTATATAAAAAGTTCAAAGAGAAAGACAAATTCTGCATTGAATCAAGCATTCCACACAATTCCAGGTTTAAAATCTCCACTATCAGAGTATGACTACATCATCGTGGGAGCCGGTTCAGCCGGCTGCGTCCTGGCTGCTCGTCTGACTGAGGATCCCAACGTCAATGTCCTCGTGCTAGAGGCTGGTAGACCTGAGAACTTCTTCACTGAGGTGCCTGGGATTGCACCGTTCTTCCAACGCACGGAATATGCTTGGCCCTACTATTCGGAACCCCAGCCTGGAATCTGTTTAGGTAAATGTTCGATAATCATTAGTTGATTCTTGATTGGTCTTCTGTAAATACTAAGAGTAGGTACTCTGGAATAATATATTACCATATTATGCCAGAGTACCTACTTTTAGTATTTAAGACTAATAACGAATGCGAAATTACAACAAAAAAAAAACTAATTTATAATAGTCTTATTATATTTTTTTTTTTTTTTTTTTGTAATTTTATTGGTCCAGTAGCGTTAGTGATTGGCTTCTAGTCAAAGTAGCGTTTACATTGATTTGCAGATAAACAGTTTAGAGGTATGAGGAACAGGGTATAAAGTTCACTCATACTCTATAGTAAAGGGAGGATCCTCCGACCAGACGGGTGTTGTGTCTGGCGGGCAACTGCCCGACAGTTGATATCGGTACGTTGTATATAAATTATGCTAGTTGCGCGGTAAGCTCTGCTTGCGCGATGCAGGATTTTGCGTGACGTCAGTGTGACGCGTAGTTCGCATGTAGCAATGTTGATGCCGCTACATCAGAATATCTCTGATCTTTAATAGCGTGCACCTGTACAGTTTTCTCATGTAGCGCATGTATGAGTTTATGTAGCAGATTCACAATAAATAAATGTTTTCTTTCTTCTATTCCAGGCATGTTAAACCAGAGATGCTACTGGCCGAGAGGGCGGGCTGTAGGAGGCACCAGCACCATAAACTACATGATCTACACCAGAGGACGACCCGAGGAATGGGACAGAATCGCAGCCGCAGGAAACTATGGCTGGTAATGAAAGCCCAGCTTAACATTTTCATATTAGAAAATACTGACAATTGCACAATTAAATCTGACCCAAATCAAATCAGCGACGACATACTAATAATCAATAAAAAAAATACAGTTTCGTAATTATAATGTGCTAACTTGTTTTTCCGTGTTGCAAAATCGTTTGACAGACTATAGGTACAAGATGTAACATAAATAATGCACAACTTCTTAAGGGGGTCATTGTACTCATCCTTATGAACAACTTTTACCATGGGACCAAATCTGAAATCGCGAAAAAGAATCTGCTGTTTCATACATTTATGTTCTCATAACTCGTCAAATGTAGAGAACAGCTGATTTTTTTTTATCGATTTCAATTTTGGTCCCATAGATAAAGTTGTTCATAATGATGAGTACAGTGACCCCTTAAGAGGTTGTGCGTTATTTATGTTACACCTTGTAGATATCTTCAAACAGTCACAATACTTAATTTACAAACAATAATTCGGTTTATTTACTACTCGTTTCCAGGTCCTACGAAGACGTCCTCAAATACTACATGAAATCGGAACGCGCCAATTTAAATGGTTATGAAAATTCCCCATATCGAGGAAGGAACGGCGAAATGAATATCGAATTCGTAAACTTCAAGTAAGTTATCATCATCATTTTACCTACTTACTTTATCTGACTATTAATAAAATCAAATCATAAATAATGTAAATCGTGTTTGACTGACATCGCTGTAAGCAATTAATGTGCATATAAAGCCGATAAATCCGGGTGTACCGAATACCAATGATTTGAATTGCGAGGCCCTGATCCAGTAAACAATCTGTCTATGTCTTCTACTTACTTAAAAGTAATATGAATATGACTAATAGACCATTCTGTTTTTATGTAATACTTAATTTCCTTGAGGATATTACTATTATTAAGCTCGCTGCGGTTAACTTCGTTGAGACTTCGGCTAAAATTAAAAGCTATTCAAAGGGCAATATGGTAGACTTGAGAAGGATCTTCCATGTCAGAAGAATGACCCCATTAAAACCGTTTTTAATTTTCCTCTTAACTGATTTCAGGACGCCGTTTGTAGAAGCGTTCTTAGAAGCAGCAAGAATATTGGGTAGCCCTACAGTAGACTACAATTCGCCAGAGCAACTCGGATTTGGATACGTTCAAACGAATACGAGATACGGTAGAAGACTGAGCGCCGCCAAAGCATTTCTGCGCCCCAACAAGAGACGGCCCAACTTACATATACTACCCTCAACAACTGTGACAAGAGTACTTATAGACAAACTTACAAACACTGCTTATGGAGTAGAATACGTCAGAAATCGTTTTAGTAATAAAGCGAGAGCGCGAAGGGAAGTAATATTGTCAGCTGGACCGATAGCCTCGCCTCAGTTACTTATGTTATCAGGAGTAGGTCCCAAAGATCATCTCAGGAGTCACGGTATTCCCGTAATACAAAACTTGCCCGTCGGTCGAACTCTTTATGATCACATAACGTATCCGGGATTAATATTCACTATCAATGTCACAAATGTAGCCTTTAACGAAAATAGAGACGGATCTATTCAAAACTTGCTGGAGTGGACGCAGTTCGGTGACAATGTAGTCGCAAGTCCTGGCGGCGTGGAAGGTATCGGATACATCAAAACTCCTTTATCTAATCAAAATGACCGAATACCGGATATTGAATTAATAAGTCTCGGCGGTTCACTTGCGTCTGATGGCGGAGCATCAGGGAGCAAAGCAGTGCGACGAGGAATGATGATTTCTCCAGAATTATTCGACAAAGCTTTCGGGACAATAGACAATACGGATGCATGGAGTGTTTTTCCTATGTTGCTGCATCCTAAATCAGTAGGATATCTTGAGTTAAAAGATAAAAATCCTTATAGTTATCCTCTACTATATAACAATTATTTCACACATCGTATTGATGTAGCAACGATGATTGCTTCAATACGTTATGTGCAGGCATTAGCTGCGACGCCACCGTTCCAGCGTTTCGGGTCACGGTTGCACAAAGCGAATTTCTCGACTTGTCGAGGGTTGGCTTACGACTCTGATCAGTACTGGGAATGTGCGTTGCGTACACTCACTCTTACTCTGCACCATCAAATAGCGACGTGTCGCATGGGCCCAGTAGGCGACCCGCTGGCCGTGGTAGACCCAGAATTAAGAGTTCATGGTATAAATAATCTTCGTGTCGTCGATTCTAGTATTTTGCCGCGGACTGTTTCAGTGCACACGCATGCCCCAGCAGTAATGATTGGAGAAAAGGCTGCAGATATGCTTAAGACCACTTGGAACTAGACAAGACTGTTACAAGTAAGGAAGTGTATTAGTGTATTATTTATTAATACTTAGTATTTTAAACCACAGCCAAAAATATGTCACAATTAAAATTAATGTTTGCTCAACCAATGACATGTTTTTATTTTGATTAACTGTTTTTGTCTCCTGTCAGCCAGCTTGAATAAACCGCTCGATTGACTAAATGTACATTTAAAGACCAGAATACTACCAAAACAAAAGCATTCACAGTTACATCTGATAGAAAGCGAGAACACAATCCAAAGTAGACCATACGTGACCAAGTGCATCATAAAGTGTCTTGTAAGGTCTTTAGTAGGAAACCGGTAGAAACTGTTTATCGACATAGCATCTTAGCTTTTATGTGTAATTTATTGCCTACCTAGTTAGACTGCCTAAACAGGATTACCGTTCGAGTATAAAGCCCCATTTACACGGTGTAAGTTTATTGCCTGTGGCATACTCGTACCACGAAATTGAAGCAACAATTGACTGGCACCGTCTAAACAACAAACAATTATTGCTCAATACAGGCTAATTGCCGGTCAATACTGGTATTGATATAAACTGCACGTAAAAAAAAATCGCGTAAGTATGTAATTCTTGTATGAATATTGTCTATCTCCACAACTATATAATATTCAAAGAAGCTTTAAATATGATCTACTGAGCTAATAAAAAGTACTAAATGAAAACTTTCTATTTCTTATGGCCACCTTACAACTACAACACTTACAACTCACACTATAAGACCCTTTTTTGCGTGGGAAATTATCAAATAACTTCTCCCGCTCTGGGCGGAGCGGGAGGGAGTGTCAGACTTTTACTGACTGAAACCCACCGTGTTCCTTCAAATGCCTGTGTGCTAGGGCCACGATATCCCTTTCAGACAGACTCGTAACCCTAGCAGGACACTATAAGACCCTGGACTCCATCCATTGCTAAAGTACTTGTCAAAACAAATGTAATGAACCCAAACATGACGGGCTATATTGGTTAGTTGAGCAGTTCCTTTGTTTAACTTCTGGCTGCATTATCGGACCAGCTCCATGGTACCAATTTATTGCTATGCCACCGCTGCACCGATGTTTTTTTTAATGTTCAATCGGATGCCAGGAAAAGCTTGGGAACGAAATACGGAATAAGCAAGTTAAAAAAAATCTTGAGAAGACGTTCAATAAAATTGGCAATACTGGAATGCAATAATCGCATTGCAATAATTGTCTTGGTGTAAACAGAAGCCGCATTCGATTATTTAATACGTAGCAAAACTTGCGTTCAATTAATGTATGCAATTTTATGGAAATCGCACGCTTGTATTGTCTTGGTGTAAACAGAAGCCGCATTCGATTATTTAATACGTAGCAAAACTTGCGTTCAATTAATGTATGCAATTTTATGGAAATCGCACGCTTGTATTGTCTTGGTGTAAACAGAAGCCGCATTCGATTATTTAATACGTAGCAAAACTTGCGTTCAATTAATGTATGCAATTTTATGGAAATCGCACGCTTGTAAACACTTGCATGCGATTCTTGAGTGGCAATAATTGAACGCAATTTATGGAATGCGATTATTACTCTTGAACGTTCCAAAAACTTGTACCGTGTAAATCAGGCTTAAGCGTGTATGGCTACCCTCAAATGTATTATGACAAATTAGAATACGTTTTTTTTTCCTTATATTATAACGTTGATTTTGATTTCTAAGTGCCTCACTTGTTGTATCATTGAGGTCGTAACCAGGAAAGGTAGTCTAGAAATGTAAGACGCGAATATTCTGAGTAACTATTACTTGCTTAGATAACAATTTATATAGATACTCATGTAGGTAGCTCTCTTCGAAATCTTGAGTTCACAAGGTGAAGTTGTTATGTGAACAATTTAAGACCGTGTGTGCCGTGTGGTGCCGGACGTAAAGAATAGCTACATCCTATTTCTTCCCGTGGGTGTCGTAAAAGGCAACTAAAGCGTTCTCATGCTTATGCATTTTAACACCAGCGATCGCCAACCCGCCTGCCAGGCGTGGCGATTATGGCAAACCCCACGATTACGACGATTGTGACAAAAAGCCACCTTGGGGGAGGCCTATGTCCAGCAGTGGACGTCTTTCGGCTGAAATGATGAATCTAAGACAGTGATTTTGGTGGTGTATTGAGCTAAATGACGATAGAATTTTGGCTGCCAAGTTGATTAGCTATCCGAACTCCGGCCACAACTCGGTTGTTAAATAAAAAAAAGTGTTAAATACTTAATAACATACAAATAAATTGCAACAAAGCAAAATTAACTATTTTGTTTTTAATTAGTTTTTAAGTAGTTTACGACTTTCAAGGCTAATTTAGCAATTACATTAATTTCAGGTAGGTAGAATCGGAAAAACATTTGTTTTAGTAAATAATTAGTTTAAAGTTGTTAACCTTCGTCCTCATCACCATCTGCCTAGCCTATTTATTTATTTAAACTTCTCACACACAATAATGTACAAAGGCGGACTTAATGCCTTAGCCATTCTCTACCAGTCAACCAAAGGTGGTAAAGAGATAAGATGGCGGATGCACTGATTGAGAGAAAATAATAATATTATAAAATATCAGAATATAACATAAAAAAAAATATGTATTCCACAATTTTCGTTCGACAAGCAGTGGTGGTAATACGAAAATTGTGTGATCCCAAAGGTTGACTGGTAGAAAATGCCTATGGCATTAAGTCCGCTTCTGTACATTTTGTGTGCTTAAAGTGTTAAATAAATAAATAAACATAATTACCGCAGATCGCAGTATGGTGTTAAAATGCATAGGGAACGCTGCTGCCCATTCTCTAGTAAGTCCCTTAGTCGCCTTTTACGACACCCACGGGAAGATATAGGGGAGTGCTATTCTTTACGTCCGGCACCACACAGACTCCGCCACCACACAGATTCCGTCTATTCTAATTATTCGTATCGAAATGAAAATTTGTCTGTATATGTAGTTCGGAGGACCATACTATAATTTGAAATCTTGGAGCTGATCTGATGATGGAGCCAGGAAGTGGATAGTGGAACTCTTCAGTGGCTACTAGTAAACCTCTCAAGTTTGGGCTCATATGATTCAATTTGACGAGTCCAATAGATTGGGCTTGGTAACGAGGGTCTGATGATGGAGCCACGAGGTGGATACTGAAATTCTTCAATAGCTACTAGTAAATTCCTCGAGTTTGGGCTCATATTATTCGTTTTGACGAGTCCAATAGATTGGGCTTGGTAACGAGGGTCTGATGATGGAGCCAGGAGGTGGATAGTGAAATTCATCAATGGCTACTAGTAAACCGCTCGAGTTTGGGCTCATATGATTCATTTTGACGAGTCCAATAGATTGGGCATGGTAACGAGGGTCTGATGATGGAGCCATGAGGTGGATAGTGAAATTCATCAATGGCTACTAGTAAACCCCTTGAGTTTGGGCTCATATGATTCGTTTTGACGACTCCAATAGACTGGGCTTGGTAACGAGGGTCTGAAGATGGAGACAGGAGGTGGATAGTGAAATTCTTCAATAGCTACTAGTAAACCCCTCGAGTTTGGGCTTATATGATTCGTTTGGACGAGTCCAATAGATTGGGCTTGGTAACGAGGGTCTGATGATGAAGACAGGAGGTGTATAGTGGAACTCTTCAAAAATTTAAAAGTTTACTAGTTGCCACACTAGTAAACTTTTCAAGTTAAGGGTCATGTTATTCGTTTTGACGAGTAATAACTTCGTCGACTTTAGACTTATTAACTAAATGAAGAATATACTAGACTAAAACGTAAAAAAATAAAAATATATACTTAGTTAAAAAAAACACGGTTTCATCACGCACAAAAAATTAAAAACTATATTAACTAACTAACAATACTTTTAATTAATTTAAACAAAGCGCTCCACACTTTCTGAATTATTCATTGGATATAAAAGAAGTGAGAAGCTGCATTGGTACTATTATCGTAACTAATAAAAGTCAATTTAATTATTTTATATTTTAGTCCGTGATAAAAAGCGTGTTTTTTTAAACTAATTACATATTTTTTACGTCATAACACCAAGTTGGAACAGTAAGTACATCTTGGTACATATAAGTACGTAAAATCTGGTTCTTATGAGGCCAAGACAATTTTGCCGGGACAACTCTCGCCAAGAGGCAAGCAAAATTCCGAACTGCAGCCGTAGCATAGCCAATTCTATCTCTATTCTACCAAGAATAGACAAAGTTCTTTATATCCAACTCGACATCTCTTCTGAACGAGCACGGGGCGACCCGTAGACTCGCGTTTCTACGAAGACAAAGGGGAGGTAGCTAGTCATGTAGTTATGCTAAGAATTCTACGATAATATTACGTTTCGTTTTTTAAAAACATATGTCAAACGACAAGTTTTAATTAATAGAAAACAGCGAATAATAGTTTTTTTTTAAACAAAAACCAAATCCGTCTTTTTTTCATCATCTCTGGTTTTGGACTAGAAAAACAATTTCTTTCCCAACTTTCCCAGAAAAAAAAAATGTTTTCGTTGATGCTCATAGTGCGTATAAGCGTATACTCCAACTCCACTCCTACAACTCCACCCCTAAGACGACCCACTGAGAAGTGAGAGATAATTTTGACGGTGAAAATATTGAACCGAGTCTTGAAAATCAATACAGATTCTTGTCTAGGACCAATGTGATGTAGACTATTTAACACTTGTTGAGAAGAAAATCGATTTGTTTGCAAGCAGCTTAGCGTCCATTACTACTGTTTTATCTAAACACTATAATTATTGTTTCTAATACACTCTAATAGTGGTTGCGCATGCATATTTGCCTATGCAGGTAATTAATATTGAATTTAATGTTATACTTAGTGTTATGCTTAATGAATAGTTTTCAATTTTCAAAATTTGTACAACAATACTCTATTGCTAACTGTGGAGGCTTGTAAATGGCTTGTCGTGATTTACCTCACTATTACCTCTGTTTCGATAGCTGTAAGCCACCCAAACACTATAAAAAAAAAAGAAGTATTTCTACCCCCAAGTGTCAAATGTAGAGAAAAATTTGTCGTCATGCTTGACATTGTAGACTTTTCTCGACTGAAGATTACTGAAGAACAGAAACATTTCTTCTCTTCAGTTTTAACATCGCCATGCTTAAGACGGTAGAAATCTTAATACAATCTGCCATTTTATCTATTGTTCCGTCGGCGAAACCCGTTTCTACGGTGGTCATGCTACGTGTGCTGTTCAGTGAGTTGTGCCCGAGACGAAAATAAAATTGCCTTTAGGTATACGGCGGCTTTTCACTGGTGCAACGAACTTTGGTATTAATAATAGTAATTTCGTATCGATAATTGGAAATAGATGATGTTAGCAAAATTGATGAGCAAACTTATTATCGAATCGACAGCAGGAGTCATAAAAGGCAAGCTCTTCACTGTAAGCAACTACATAACGGTACTACAACGGAATTATAAATACGATGAGTATCGTAGATTATAACTACATTAGGGCTTAGGTAGCCCTAAGCTACATAGACATGATACTAATCGACTTGTTGAATGTGTTTTAAGGCTTCTACATACTGGCGCGACACGCGACGCGACACAAAGGCCCCGCGTGTCGTGCGACGAGCGGTGCCTTTGTGTCGCGCGACAAGTCGCGCCTGTATGTAGAAACCTTTATGAGTGCAACAACAAACAAGAACAATAGAAAATGAGCTGCTTTGGAGTCCCTTCAATAGTCGACGTGCAGTTACGAGAGCAATACATTTGAGTAGGTAGTTTAAGACATCTTCTAAATGATAATTGATTTATTTCTGTAAGTAGGTTTGTACAAACACTTTTACACGTCAATCATATTTAAAAACTTTATGAAGTCGGCGTTTCCTATCTAACTACTATGAGAAGAAAGGCCGAAATAAACTCAAGAGGTCACAGTCGCAATAATCTTGGTCAGATCATGTTAAGACCATGTAGATTGGTGCCTGAAATGATTTTTTGATGAAAGAACCACACAGATTGAGGGGACCTGTCCAGTCAGTGCACGCATTTGTCAGTAGTCGTGCAGCTCAACTCAGAACTTAAGGAGCTCAACGATTCAACGAACAATACCAAAGAAAGGACATTTGAGTAGGGTCTAGTTAGCTTACCCATATTGAGTGGGTTTTTACGATAGGATCAGACCTTTTGGTCGTTACCACCCTTAATCAAACAGGGTGGTTTTCGCCCTACAATAGTAGTACGAAAGGAACATAAGAGAACGAAAGAGAAATTTAGCGTAATGTAGTTACTTTAATGGCAAGTTGTGGACTCTCAAATTATTTGCATTTCCACCTTGTGTCCAATGAGACAGTTCCAGGAACCGGCTTGTGAGTGCGATGACCTTTAATATATTAAAACTTGAGAGAACATATACCTATACTTAATCAAAACACAATTTGTAAGTCAATGGAAATTTCTATCAGGCACTTTGCCAGCGAATGGTGACTGATTTTTAAGATCTGTCAGTGTATTTTTGGTGATAATGGAAGCTGACCCCAACATAATTCAGAAATTTCTATCAGGCACTTTGCCAGCGAATGGTAACTGATTTTTAAGATCTGTCAGTGTATTTTTGGTGATAATGGAAGCTGACCCCAACATAATTCAGAAATTTCTATCAGGCACTTTGCCAGCGCATGGTGACTGATTTTTAAGATCTGTCAGTGTATTTTTGGTGATAATGGAAGCTGACCCCAACATAATTCAGAAATTTCTATCAGGCACTTTGCCAGCGAATGGTGACTGATTTTTAAGATCTGTCAGTGTATTTTTGGTGATAATGGAAGCTGACCCCAACATAATTCAGAAATTTCTATCAGGCACTTTGCCAGCGCATGGTGACTGATTTTTAAGATCTGTCAGTGTATTTTTGGTGATAATGGAAGCTGACCCCAACATAATTCAGAAATTTCTATCAGGCACTTTGCCAGCGAATGGTGACTGATTTTTAAGATCTGTCAGTGTATTTTTGGTGATAATGGAAGCTGACCCCAACATAATTCAGAAAAGGCTAGGCAGAATGACAGATGCGGTTCAGAACGGTGTATCTACGTAGCAAGGTATGCTAAATGTTTATTCATAACAACAATCATGATATAAAACTAACAGATAGGACCTAAATCGCTAAACAAGGTCAAGGTCAATACCTGTCCCATGTTTTAATTTTTAGCCAACTTTTCCAACTTTCCGCATTCATAAACTAATTAGTTATATGTATGACTATAAGCCAATATGTTGTATTAGTTAAGACGCAGATATATGCCAGTGACCTTGAGTGGTTAGCTTGCGTGTTCTGTACTGAGCTCACGCAACGCGTCGTATGGTCAGCCAGTAATAGGACTCGCCCATCAAGGAGCGCTGTCCCCAATTTGACGTATTATTATATAATCTAAAATATTCACATATTAAGTTATTGAGAAAATGCTCTAATTTATCATATATTTTTTTTTAAATCATTAACACTACTCGTTTAGACGTGATCTTCAGTATCCAATCATTAAAAGTCGGTTATCGTCCCCTTAAAAGCAAAAACCCATTCTTATCCGGGGTTGTGCGGTCCCTGATTTCAGCAGATGGTGTCGATGGTTATGTAACGACACCGCGCCATGTTGTGACCGCATCTTCAAGCTCAAAGCACTTATTTACAATATAAAAAAACAACATTGAGCACAATTACAGAAGCACTAATCCAGACAGGTAACGGTCAACAAGTTTTCAAATATTTTGAGTCGATAAAAACAGTTGAAGTAGATATAATTCGGCGGAGGAATATAAGTACCGGTGCGCTTTAAGGCTGTCGTACACAGGCGCGACGCGACACTTGTAGCACAATTTCTATAAAAACTTCATGGAAAGTGTCGCGCTGTGCGTCGCACTGCCCGCGATGTCGCGCCAGTCCGCACGAGCCCATATGAGCTCGCTTCCTTTAACGGTCAGCTATAGTTACCTACTTATATCTTCACGCACCACATATCTATACTCAAAGCCCGCACTGTCAACACCACCATAGTCTCACAAGACTTCGACGTGTTTACTTGCATTCGCTGTATATTTTTAATTTTTAAAGTCCAATGTGTTAAACTGGTGTTAGGAAGCATCACAAAAGAAAATGTTATACAAACTATTGTTTATACTGACAATTTTGTCGATTGGAAGTACGACCAATAGTGACGATGAAGTTATTCTAGAAACAGTGAGTGATGATACCGTAGAACCAATAAATTTTATATATGATGATGAAGACCATGCAGAGCAAGAAGGCAGAAAAGGGAGGATGTTGTATTCATATCGGCAGAATCCTATGATCAACATAATGCTGCAAACTGCAGCGCCTAACTATGTGCCCAAGCATCCTAATGACATATTTGATTTTCTAAGGGATTCGTTTCCATTACCTGGAGGTGAGTTTACTGTAGCTAGACTTATTGCGTAAAACTAAAAAATATTTAAAATTATCCTAAAAACTACCTCTAACAATTCAATTATGATTAAGATATGTAACAAAATTTTTGCTAGATTGAATATAAGCGATAATTTAAATTCGTTTTGACTTACCTTTAAAACAAACTCGAGAAAAATTTGACTAACAAGAAACAGGATTATAACCAAAGAACGATTGAGTAGGAAAAAGTTTAAGCGAGAACATAATAATTACATCGATAACAATCATACTTGAATGCCACAAAAAGGTATTACTTAACCGAATAACGAAGGTTTTCATTGTGAATGCAATCATTCCAAAACACATAATACACGTTTTTACGAAATCTACATATTGTGAAGATTCTTTTGCACTGCTGAAGCTTAATTAGTCAATCTTCTGAATCGACCACGCCACAATCAATGAATTTGATTTTTCTTATAATAATTACTGTTATCTATAACGAAAGTAGATAACTTCCATGTTAAGCAAATATATGCTCAATCGCTTATCGCAATCGGTAATTAAACACCATAGGACTATTGCATATTAGCTATAGCTATCAATATTTTGAACAGCGATTAACGATAACATTCTTGAGAAGGACATTGATAGGCTTTTGATAAATGGTGGAGATATACCCGTTATATACGATAAGAAAATGTTTATCCTATTAATAACATATAAACACGTTTGATAACAATTTATTTATATCGATTAGTGAGCACTAAAACTTTCTCTGATTAAAGAACACACATGAAGTTAGGTGTGCCAGCGTCACGGACATGGAATTCACAAGCATCTATAAAACGGATATTTACCATTAATATATAATATGCGAATTTTAACCGCTATTCGACCGGATTTCTCAAAATTATGACTATACCGAAGTTCCAACATATTTTTATAGGTTTACAAGAATTTTACAAAAATCCTGACCTTTGTAAATATTATTTTCAAATTTTTAGGGTTCCGTAGTCAACAAGGAACCATTATAGTTTCGACATGTCCGTCTGTCTGTCTGTCCCCGATTTAGCTCAGAGACTCTTAGTACTCTTAGTACTAGAAAGCTGTAATTTGACATGGCTAACACACAAAGTGGAAAAATAAAATATAGAAAAATATTTATTTTTTTCCTTACTCGAAAAGTGTGCATGATATTTTTTTTCTCGTCTATCCCATGTTGTGGGGTATCGTTGGATAGGCCGTTCAGCGTCAAATATTGCAAGTCTGTGAAATCCATTTTTTGACATGATTCCGGATCCGTTTGGGTAATATTAAGCTAATTTTGGTTAGTCAAGCAAGTGTCGTCGTCCTGCCAGCTAAATGGTTGTTTTTGGATATCTGGAAAACTTCATGGCAGTAGTATATAACGAAATTAAAAAGAAAACTATCATAGCTAAGAAGGCTTTACAAGTTAACGAGTAATAGTCAACCAACTTATATTTGCAGTTGGAGAAAAACCGTGACGTGTATCGATGTTTGGGAGAACATGTCTTTCAACTATAATGTTATGTATGTTTTTGGGTTAAATTCATCCAAACTACGGCACCCTTCATTGTGCGTGGTCCGACACGCACTTGGCTGTTTTTTTCAAATATCAATATATCTAATGCTTATCTATGTCGTTATTCATTCTAGCAGCCAAATTCTATTAATATAATTTACACAGTAACATCTCGGTTAGTCAATATCCAAAAATAAAACAAGTTATTGTATACATGTTTTGACTTGCTGCATTACTTGCCGTAATATTATTGAATAAAAGATTATCTGTTTGTCATACTTGTAAATTATTGTTGCATGGCCTGCCACTATTGGAAATAATAACGCCCTGGTGCAATAGAAAAAAAGAAAAGAGAGACAGAAAATACGTTAATAGAAACAAAATCCCCGGCGACGCACCACACAAAACATGCTCTATAGTTTCTGGAATATAGACAATATAGTGCGTTCACTATATCTTGATACGTGACGCGATTGGTAGTTTCAATACTAATACAGTTCAACATTCCGACTGACAGAACAAACTACCAATCACATGACTGCAGAATTCAGTGCTACCAATCGCGTCACGCATCCAGTTATAGTGTATTTATTTATTTATTAAAACATTTAGCACAAGAAAAAAAAAACACTACACAAAGGCGGACTTAATGCCTGAAGCATTTTCTACCAGTCAACCTTAGTGTGATGCAGAGGCAAAACATGGTAGGTGCAACATAGGGTATAGATAACTCGAAAAGAAAAATATATACTAATACATAGATACATACATACTTACCTATAAACAAAATAAAAAGTGTCAGGAGAAAATAAACATTGGTGGAAGAGAAAACGAATCAGCGCTGGGATGATTCTGCCAACTTCTTACAAATATATTCCCGTGCCTTCACATTCAATGTTAACCGACTGGTTGCCATCCTGATGCTCAGAGGGATTGCATGCACAGTATGTAATCAGAGTGTACGTACAATAACTGACGTCTTAGTTCACAATAAAAAATGATCCTTACAGCTGTCACCTCATTCTCGTCTTGTCTTTTTATTAGTTATACTAGCCTTGATTGCCTAAAATACATTGAATCTCCTTTTAACGGTATGAATTATGATAAGTTGAGGATATTTATTACAGGCGTGGATAAGTATGACGATGAAACTCTCGAGTATTATGAGTTAAATTCTATAACTTTTGGTTTTAAGGTCTCCAAGCTCCTTATGAAGAATATGACTACATCATAGTAGGCGCTGGCTCGGCAGGATCTGCCCTCGCTTCGAGACTGTCAGAAGATAAGAACGTGACAGTGTTACTGCTTGAAGCTGGCAAACCAGAGATGCTGCTCACCGACATACCCGCCATGGCACCTTATTTCCAGTCAACAGACTACTCGTGGCAGTATTACATGGAATATCAATCAGGTGTATGCACCGGTAAGTTAAATTATTACATCCAGCCATTTCGGTGATTAAAATGTTATTTGTTGCACAAAACAAAGATTTCATTATAATAAATAAACTATCATAAAGTCATGCCTCGAATTAAACGCAGCAATGTATGTTTTACGAGCAATCAAGTCTACAACAAACTAACACAAAGAATCCATTAAATTTAAGGTCGAACAATGCCAAATATTATTTATCATTCTGATATTCCAGGCATGCTCAACGGGCGCTGTTTTTGGCCACGCGGCAAGGCTGTCGGCGGAACGAGTGTTATCAACTACATGATATACACCCGAGGAAGGCCTCAAGACTGGGACCGCATCGCCGCAGACGGCAACTACGGATGGTAATTAACATTGAAGTAATCCCAATATAGAAAGGCACGTAAATCTGCATTAGAAGATAAAACAACAACGGGAAGTCCGTTTTAGAATTGTAATTCATGTCACTACAAGAATATGCATTATTATGCATCTTTTAATCAACACAAATCGTTACAGTAATTCTTGCATCATATGCTCGTATAGGTGTAGTCTATTCCTCACAGCTTCTGGCCCACTGGCCATTAATATAAATTAGTATGATAATATGATAGACGGTCCATTTGATCCTCAGCCATGAGGAGGCTAAGGGGATGTACAGGGTGTCCGGTAAAAATGGATAACCTTGAAGTAGATATAATACAGTTCATGCCGTTCTAAAAAAACAACAAAATTAAATATCCAAACTACATAAAAAATATACATAGGAACCTGATTTTTTAGAAATCAAAATCAAATCAAAAGTCATTTATTCATACTAGGCTGAGAATCAGCACTTTTCGAACGGCAAAAATTACATGAGACAGTTCACCACTTCCTAGTGCTTTAGCTGGGAAGAAGAAGTGGCGCAACAAACTCCCCAGAAGCACAGAAAAAAAATACCGTGCAATTCCTAGTCACACTATTTACTGCCTTTCTGTCGGCATAGTCAACGTACAATATTATAACAACAAATAACCGTATCCGTGTTCCCAAACGTAAGTCCCAGCTTTTATATCTCCGGAACTCCAAAGGCATAGACTTGTAGGCTTTGCAGCGTGATGCCGGCGATCTCGACTGGATCCCTCTGGTCGAGAACGATGACATCGACGACAAGATGAATTGTTTTAACCGTTCTCGACTTATATGATCAGCATGCCCCTATCCGCCGTGTCAAAGTTCGACATAACCCGGCACCATGGATAACGCTACGAACTAAAGAGCTTATGGCTCGCAGGGATAAAGCTAAGAGTAGATATAAGCGCAGTTCTTCAGAGCTGAATCTCTCTTATTACATATCCTTGCGTAATCGCTGCAGTCATCTGTGTCAAGATGCTAAGAGACGCTATTTCCATGATCATCTCAATAACCGCAGTTCTTCCGATATATGGTCTCAAATCTGTAGACATAGGCAAGTCACCTACCAACCAGTGTAGGGATGTGAACCTCAATGATCTCAATTAACATTTCTCTCTTCTGCCCTTTTCTCTTGATGCGTCTGTAAAAGTTGCGACACTAGAGTCTTGTTAGTTTGCCGTTACCACAATGTTCTCACTTTAAGCTTAGCGATGTTACTGAGGATGACGTTTAAGAAACGTTTACTTGCGATTACGTCTTCAGCAGTCGGTAATGATAAGTTGTATTCAAGAATGATAACTCTTGTACTTCCCTCGTTACTTCCTGTTCTCACTCATTTTCCTCTTGCTCATTTCTCTCTGTTTGGAAATTTGCTGCTTAATTATCTCGTGTCTATTTGCATAGGTTTTAACCAAAATCGAATTACATGTTTTCAGGTCATACAACGACGTTCTATATTACTATATGAAGTCTGAGAGAGCATCATTAGGTGGCTTGGAGAAAAGCCCCTTTAGAAGTCGAGACGGAGTGGTTCCTGTAGAGCTCGTGTCAAAAAAGTAATTAAACTAAGTTAAAAACTATGTTAATCATGCAAACACATAAACTCACGCCTTCTTCCCATGGGGGTAGACAGAAACTACAGAACGCCACCTGCTACGCTCCTCATCATGCAAACAAGTTCCAATAAATAAATAAGTAACTGTTTTTTTCTTGTATTTCAGAACCAAATTAATAAAAGCTTTTCTGGAAGCTGGGAAAATCCTTGGACATCCTACTGTGGATTATAATTCACCGCACGAATTAGGTTTTGGTTATGTGCAGGCCACCACAACTTACGGCCACAGAAGTAGCGCTGCTAAAGCATTCTTACACAAACACAAGAAGAGACGCAATTTACACATATTGCCCGAGAGCACAGTGACTAAAGTCTTGATTGACCCGCAGACAAATACAGCTTATGGTGTAAACTACGTCAGAAAAAGGCTTAAATCTACAGTCAGAGCACGCAAAGAAGTTATACTCTCTGCAGGACCTATTGCTTCTCCTCAACTTCTTATGTTATCTGGCGTCGGCCCTAAAAATCATTTAAAATCTATTGGCATTCCTGTAATAAAGGACTTGCCCGTCGGACAAACGCTATACGATCACATCTGTTTCCCTGGATTAATATTTGAACTGAATACGACAGGAGTGAGTCTCAGTGAAACTAGGTCCTTCAATATTAGAGAAGCAATCGCATGGCTTCGAAATGGTGACACTGATATATCTACGCCTGGGGGAGTGGAAGGTATAGGATACATTAAAACACCTTTATCAGATGACCCTGAATCTGTGCCTGATATAGAACTAATAAGTATCGGCGGATCAATTATTTCTGATGGTGGACCGGAGGGAAGTAGGGCTGTACGACGAGGCATGAGAATAAGAGAAGACGTTTTTGATGAAGCCTTTGGAGAGATAGATAGAATAAATAAAGACAGTTGGAGTACCTTCCCTATGTTGCTTCATCCGAAATCTGTGGGTCGAATAGAATTGAAGGATAATAATCCGTTCAGCCATCCTTTAATGTACGGAAACTACTTGACGGATCCTAGAGACGTGGCAACGTTTATTGCGGCGTTCCGTCACGTCCAGGCGCTTGTGGCGACTCCACCTTTCCAACGTTTCGGAGCTAAGTTACACAGAGCGGAGTACCCATTGTGTCGTTCGACGGTTTTCGACTCCGACGAGTACTGGGAGTGCGCGTTGCGTACCCTTACATCGACTCTGCACCATCAGATAGCCACGTGTCGCATGGGTCCTGCCGGCGACCCGCTCGCTGTCGTGGACCCAGAGCTACGCGTGCATGGCGTGCATAGGCTGCGAGTCGTGGACTCCAGCGTGTTACCGCGTACTGTGTCCGCACATACACACGCTCCGGCCATGATGATTGGAGAAAAGGCGGCGGATTTAATTAAATGGACATGGAACGTACTCAATAAATCTTAAACTTAGTAAATTATTATAGCAATAAGTTGTAGTCAATAATTTGTATGAGAAGAATAACGAAGGCGTAGAAATGTCTGTTTTAAGATAAATAAATGACTGAGAAATAATGTTTTTTTTATCATTATAGTCATGACCATGAGTTTAGTCACAGAATAAGTAATAGTACTAACGTTTAGTTAGTTACAAACTTACAATCCTTATCTAGAGAAGATGAGAAAAATAATTACAATATTTGTTCTAGTTGGTTTCAAGTTTGTTATAACATAGCTACATTTCACTAAACCCCGAGTCGCGACCATTGCTAGTTATCTGATGCTAGGAGTTTCGTAATGTTACTGATTATTCAGTCATGTCATCGACCTGTTACATCCCCATTTTGTAACTGTAAATGCTGATACTACTGCTTAGTCAGCACCGGCCCTTCTAGACCATGATCGCCCACCAGCTTCCAGCCAGTTCGGGTTTGGCATTCGACGAGTTGGGACGTATACCGAATTTTCCCCAAATAGTAGTCTATTATTTTAGGAAGTAAAATAAACCTTTTTTTAAAAGATTCGGGACTTTTCCATTCTAACAGATCGCTTGGAAGCAAACAAACTTGGGGCTAAACTGGATTTTTATTTATTTATTTGCTCTCATGCACATCACACATTTTACAATAAATTATTTTCGGCTTTTGTATATGAACCCTGTCAGGGCACTGCAAAACATAAATGTTGATTTGCTGTTGAGTTACATTAATTAGTACATTAATTGTGAAATTATCATAAATTGAGTCAAAAGTATACAATAAAACTCAGAAAATTATATGTCTATACTCCATTGGTTTAGATAGTTAAATAAAGGTAAACCAATCATAAAAAGAGTTTTTATAGATGACACTTTCTTGTTTAAAAATACGTTGTAACTTAATTATAACCAAATTAAATGGATTTTATAATGGGGGGGGGGCTGTATTTTTTTTACATTTTTCATCAAAAGTCGGAAACTATGCTGCCTAAAAAAAATGTTTGAAAATGTGCAAACAGCGTTCTTTCATATTGTTGCGCGCACAACTAAAAATCCTACTACTAGCGCCATCTAGTATCAAGTAGCGACACTAATAGAGTCAAGAAGCTTCGAGAAAGTTCGATTCTAGAACTATCGACACCCGGTCAGTCGGGGCCGGTATGTACTCGAATATTCTAGATGTTTCGGGAACTATCCGAGGCCCTATATAAGGCCGGTATGGGCCGCGACGGAGTTAGTTTACTTTGGAAAGCGCGACAAGCGAGAACAACTGAACGATATTTGAGAGTGACATTAAGTGATTGTGTTCTTAATTGTGTTTAAAGTAGTAGTGTGTTTAAATTGGTGTTCTTAATTAAAGTGTCTATTTGTTTAGTTATTAAATCGGCAGTTTTTATTGTCACGAACCCCAAGCTCGTAACAATTGGTGTCAGAAGCTAGGATTAAAATCATGCCGATTTTACCTAAAGACGACACGGAGGGTATCCGTACCCGGAGTCAACGCCAACAGGAGACGGACCAGAGACGTTTTGGTGGAACTACGCCACAGAGGTCGGAGGGCCAGCTACCGACCACGGGTGCCGACCCGTCCGCAGCAGCTCCAGCATCAGCAGCACCAGACTTTGCTGCCCTGGTGATGATGCTGCAGGAACAGTCCCGCCGTCAGGAGGAACAGTCCCGCCATCGGGAGGAACACGCTCGTCGGCTGGAAGAACAGCTCCAGCGCGATAAGGAGGAGCAATCCCGCCGTCAGGCGGAACAGTCCCGCCGTCAGGAGGAACAGGCTCGTCGGCTGGAAGAACAGCTCCAGCGTGATAAGGAGGAGCAATCCCGCCGTCAGGAGGAACAGTCCCGCCGTCAGGAGGAACAGGCTCGCCGCCAGGAAGAGCAGATGCTCCTCATAAAGGACCTTCACGCAACCTTCAGGAAAGACGTGAAGGAGGTGAAGGAGAAGGTTGCCCAGCATGACAACCGCCTGTCAGAAGCTGAAACTCAGATCAGCAAGTGTAACAACGTCATTGCTGATGTGAAGCGGGAGTTGGGTAACCTTAAACTTGGGGATGGAATCGCAGCTCCCGTAGCTACAACACCTTCGCTACGTGGATTCAAAGTGCCACCGTTCGACGGAACTTCTTCCTGGTCAGCCTACAAAATCCAGTTTGAGGCTGTCATGAAGGCGAACGGGTGGAATAACAGTCAGGCCATGACTGCCCTCACCCTAGGCCTGCGCGACCAGGCCTTAACTGTCCTGGAAGCTCTTGGTAAGGAAGTGACTTACGAGCAGCTCCTTGAGGCATTAGAGGCTCGGTATGGCGATGCTCACCTGGAACACGTGTTTCGTGCGCGGCTCAAGGATCGTGTGCAACGCAGTAACGAAAACCTGCAGCAGTGGGCTCTTGAAGTGGAGAAGCTGGTTCGTAAAGCTTACCAGTCCGTACCTGCGCTTATTGATGGGAACCTGGTGCAGGCATTCATCAACGGCATCCGCGACCTTGAAGTTAGAGCTGCTGTGAGGCTCGGTCACCACGGGACGCTTAAGGACGCCTTGGCCCATGCACTGGAGGTGGAAACTGTGCGGCAGGATCATCGTTCCCATCGCGTCAGGGAGGTTGCAGCGTCTACAGTTCGCGATCGTAAAGGATACATCCCTAGGTGCTACGGCTGTGGGGAAAGGGGCCACCTTCGATCTAGTTGCCCTAAGCGAACTACAGAAAAGGAAGATGGCCGGTCTCCAGAGGGTAGTGCGGCTAACAGCACCACCCACCAGCAGCAGGGAAACGAGTAATAACCAGGACTGCGGGGCGGGTGCTGGCTGATGTTCAAAGAGCCCCAAGGATTTCGATCACACAAACCCATGACGGGAACACCTTAGTCATAAAGGGCGAGGTCAACGGAACGCCTTGTAAGCTGACCATAGATACTGGAGCCTCTCGTACGGTCGTCAGTTCCCAACTTATAAGTCGGTTCCTTGGGGACTCCGCATACAACCGAGACCGCATTAATTTGTTAACAGCCACCGGTCAGCGCATACCCGTCCATGGAGAAAAGAAGATGGAGTTGAAGCTAGGTAACAGAATCTACCTGCATAATGTCATCGTGGCTGATATAATGGACGATTGCATCTTGGGCCTTGACTTTATGAGGAAGAATTGTTGCGAGATTGACGTCAAGCAAGGTGTTTTGAAATGTGGACAAGAGGAACTTTTCATGGAAGGGGCGTTACCAGGGAATGTGTACAGCCTTAAGAAGATTGTTCTTCCGCCGAGATCGGAAACGATTGTGCCGATAAGTCTTCCTCGGAATCCTGGGCAAACCCATCGTTGTGTACTCGTGGAAAGAGTGGACAATGTCCTTCCATGGAAAGTGGCACGAACTTTGGTCAGAGCCACAGACATCTCAGGGGTACGCGTGCTGAACCTTTGTGATCAGGAACAGATTATAGAAAAAGGCACACTAGTTGGTACTTGTGAGGAAGTGGACTGGTTGCGTCGATGCTAATATCTATCGACTGGGACCCTCAGCAAGGATGCACAAACGAAAGTGTCCACACTTTTAGAAGACTGCCGCAGCACTCTGTCCTAAGATGAAATGTTCAAGGCAAAGAAGATGTTACTCAAGTACGCTGAGGTTTTCTCGTCACATGATGGTGACATCGGGAAGACTGGCTTAGTTCAACACAAAATAAACACAGGAGAAGGATTGCCTATACGTCAGCGGCCAAGGAGATTGCCGGTAGCACGTGAAAAGGAAGTGGAAACCATGATTGAAGGAATGGTGAAGGATGGTGTTATTGAACCTTCATCTAGTCCATGGTGTTCACCTGTAGTGCTCATAAGGAAGAAGGACGGCAGCATGCGGTTTTGTGTTGACTATCGTCGTCTGAATGATGTCACGAAGAAGGACAGCTATCCTTTGCCAAGAATAGATGACACGCTGGACATGCTTGCTGGAGTTAAGTGGTTTAGCACGCTGGACCTTAAAAGTGGCTACTGGCAAGTTGAGATTGACCCTAAGGACAAGGAGAAAACAGCATTCTCGACAGGAAAGGGTCTGTGGCAATTTAAAGTTATGCCGTTTGGATTGTGCAACGCTCCGGCAACGTTTGAAAGACTGATGGAACTTTTACTAACCGGGTTAATTGGCGATGCCTGCCTGGTCTACTTGGATGACATCATCATCGTAGGCCGTACGTTTGAAGAACATCTTCAAAACCTGGAACGCGTGCTTATGAAGATCCAGAGTGCCAACCTGAAGTTGAGTCCAAGGAAGTGTTCACTATTCAAACGGCAAGTTAGCTTTTTGGGGTATGTAGTGTCGGAAGAAGGTATCCGCACGGATCCAGAGAAAATCGCCGCAGTCAAGGTTGGCCAGTTCCATAGGACAAGACGCAGGTCAGAGCATTTTTGGGTTTGTGCTCTTATTATCGGCGATTCGTTAAGAACTTTGCGGATATAGCCAAACCCCTGCACAAGCTAACCGAGGAGAAGCGACATTTCTGCTGGGATGAAAGTTGCGACATCGCATTCCAGGAGTTAAAGGACCGACTGTGCAAAACACCTATTTTGGGGTATCCTGATGCAGGCAAGGAATTTATAGTTGACACAGACGCAAGTGACATAGGACTTGGTGGTGTGCTGTCTCAACGGAATGGTGATCAAGAAGTTGTGATAGCGTACTTCAGCAAGTCGTTGTCAAAGCCGGAAAGGAACTATTGTGTCACGAGACAGGAATTGCTTGCTGTGGTAAAGTCATTGCAACATTTTAGCAAATATCTTCTGGAGCGGAAATTCCACTTACGAACTGACCATGCTGCACTGAAATGGCTATTGCAGTTCAAAAATCCAGAAGGACAAGTTGCGAGATGGATTGAGCTACTGCAGGAATACGACTTTGTGGTCGAACATCGCAGCGGGAAATCTCATGGCAACGCGGATGCATTGTCAAGAAGACCTTGTCCTGAAGACTGCAAGCATTCGATTCGGACATCAAGCCGATTCTGGAGTGGATAAAGGCCAGAGCTCCCAAGCCCAGGTGGAGCGACGTCTCAGCGATGAGTTCGATCACAAAAAGCTATTGGGCCCAATGGGACAGCTTGGCGATTCAGGATGGAGTCCTGTGCCGTAAATGGGAAAATGCTCGGGGAGACAGGTGTCATTTGCAAATGGTTGTCCCTAAAGCTCAAGTACCGGACGTTCTACAGCTGTACCATAATGGTTGTTCAGGAGGTCATCTGGGAGTAAAACGGACTCTACTGAAGATACGAGAGCGGTTTTACTGGGTCCACTGTCGGGACGATGTCGAGGACTGGTGTCGCAAATGTACAAGTTGTGCATCTGTAAAGGGACCTCAGATTCGTAGTAGAGGTGCATTGAAATTGTACAATGTTGGTGCACCATGGGAAAGGCCCTAGCCCTAGCCCTTGACGTTGCGGGGCCATTTCCGGAGAGTGAAAGTGGTAACAAGTATTTCATGGTTGTGATGGATTACTTCACTAAGTGGCCGGAAGTCTTCGCCATTCCAAACCAAGAAGCTTCAACAGTTGCAGATAAACTGGTTCATGAAGTCTTCTGCCGTTTTGGAGTACCCTTGGAAATTCACAGCGATCAGGGAAGGAATTTTGAGTCCCAAATATTTCAGGAAACTTGCCGAGTAATGGGTACTCATAAAACGAGATTAACTTCTTACCACCCACAATCGGATGGAATGGTGGAGCGATTTAATCAGACATTGGAGCGATACCTGGCAAAAGTTGTGGAAAATCGGCAACGAGATTGGGACAAACACATACAACCGTTTTTGTTGTCATATCGAAGTGCTGTTCACGAAAGTACATCGGTGACACCAGCTTTCGCAAATTTTGGAAGGGAATTACGGCTGCCTGCAGACCTGATCACCGGAATACCACCTGATGCCCCACGCAGTATTACCGATTATGCGAATGACTTGCGGAACAAAATGAATGACATCTATGAGCACGTCAGACAATCAGGCCAGCAAATTTCTGAAAAGATGAAAACCCGTTATGACCGCAAAATGAACAATAAAGGGTTCGACGAAGGTTCACTAGTGTGGTTGCACAACCCAGTCCGCAGCAAAGGGAAATCTCCTAAGCTTCAAGCTAAATGGGACGGACCGTACCGGATTGTGACAAAGATCAATGACGTAACCTACCGGATACAGAAAGGGGCAAGAGGTACTCCTAAGATCGTCCATGTGGATCGACTGGCGCGTTATCATGAGGCCGATAATGCTCGGGACGAGCATGTCTTAGGAGGGGGCAGTGTTGCGCGCACAACTAAAAATCCTACTACTAGCGCCATCTAGTATCAAGTAGCGACACTAATAGAGTCAAGAAGCTTCGAGAAAGTTCGATTCTAGAACTATCGACACCCGGTCAGTCGGGGCCGGTATGTACTCGAATATTCTAGATGTTTCGGGAACTATCCGAGGCCCTATATAAGGCCCGGTATGGGCCGCGACGGAGTTAGTTTACTTTGGAAAGCGCGACAAGCGAGAACAACTGAACGATATTTGAGAGTGACATTAAGTGATTGTGTTCTTAATTGTGTTTAAAGTAGTAGTGTGTTTAAATTGGTGTTCTTAATTAAAGTGTCTATTTGTTTAGTTATTAAATCGGCAGTTTTTATTGTCACGAACCCCAAGCTCGTAACAATATGATACCCCACATGCCCTAGTAGCCCCACTTAAAGTTTTTAAGACCCCCTTTCAGTCCCTTTTGCAAAAAAGATATATATTTTTTAATTTCATTGTTATTTGCAAAACAGTTGGGCAAACGTCATCTAAAACTATTCTAAATCTCAAGTTGATAGTATTAGTAGTTCTTGAGATATCCAGGTGTGGCAGACAGACAGACTTAGTCTCACCATAAGGGTTTCCTTTTTACCATTTTGGTACGGAACCCTAAAAACGGTTGTGGTCCTTGTTCAATCAATCTTGTGTGTTGTGTATTAGAAGTAGAATGTATTTTTACCCTCGTCATCTTTAGTATATTTTACTGGAAGTTTGGTTAGATGATACCAATCCCTAAACAGGAGATGCAGAAGCGTTACTCTTACATCTAAGTCCTAGGCCACCAACATTTAGCCACATTAAGACTTCTACATACCGGGGGCCGACTTGTCGCGCGACGCGACGCGGCACAAAGGCACCGCTCGTCCCGTGACACGCGGGGCCTTTGTGTCGTGTCGCGCTGGTATGTAGAAGCCTTTAAGGGGGGTGCGCTAAGGTAGGCAAATTTTCTTACGTCTTTGCAATTTGCAGGTCAATAACAGGTTGTTTGTTGATCTCATTGCAAAAAACGTAAGAATATTTAAATTTCGCGGGCTACCTTAGCGCATCCCCCTTAACGAAAAACGTAAGAATATCTGGAATGTGGCGAAATATCTTCGCCTCAAGATTCTGGTTCGATAAATAATAAATCAATAACTTTACTTTAAACCTGCAACTGTATGTATAGCATAGCATAAGCATAATCAGCCTATAATGTTCCCACTGCTGGGACACAGGCCTCCCCTCTTCGAGAGGGAGTGGGCTGTAATCTACCACGCGGGCCCAGTGCGGGTTGGTAGATGTCACATGTCTTCGAATTTTATGGTTCTAGGACATGCCGGTTTCCTCACGATGTTTTCCTTCACCGTTATGAGAGCAGTGGTGATTAAATAATTTACACAAAGTAAAGCGCTTGCCTGGGTTTGAACCCACGACCTACAACTCGTAAGTCGGGGCCGATACCACTGGGCCACACTGGGACTGTATGTATGTCTCTGTCTATCTCTACCTATGGGTTCTTAGTTATTGTACCCACAGATATGTTTTTAAGATGAAGAGGATCTGACATACATTCTCAAAAGATAAACCGGAATTAGTAGTAAAAGAAACAGTTAGAAATGTATGCAAAGCTTTAAAAGTGAGTAATTTGCGAAGATTATACGTTACACGCAGTAAATAAAACATTTAAATAAGAGATTAGATGAAAAAGCTCGCGTTTGTGTACCCGTTTTACAACTTATGACGGAAAAAATAAAAGTTTGAAGAATTTACATAAACATATATTTAAAAAAAAATGTTTCCTGAAATCCGAAAACCCAACCCATCCCATCTGGGGCTTTTACATTATCTATGCCTGCCGTACTCTTCAATAAAATGACTACCTGAAACTTGACATCAATAATAACAAAACTATTTAATTGCCAAACTGTATATTAGCACACGCATTAAAAGTAAAACATGAAAGTTTGTTCATTTTATTTCGCATCGGTCAAGTCCAGTTTTTATCAAAAAGACTCATCATTACGTGCCAAAGAACATGTAAGGGTCGACGGACTCTCCGGGACTGTAGCCATCTACAGTATACGAGCATGTACAGACAGCAAAACAGAGGGAGCTAGAGAGAGCTTGAAAGCCACATTAAAAATTATATTATGTCTCGCGTAGATCTACGTTGCCTACGAGGGGGCAATCCGTGCAATATAATTACATCGTGCATGTGCACGTAGAGATCGTCTAATTTAAAATTCGCCGCTCCTGCTCTGCTTGTTGCATTCACATTTCAAATTTTTGTTATAAAAACTTAACTTAGCTATAATAAATTTTAGTGGGAGGTTTTAAAATTAGATGATCTCTACTTTAATCTTTGATATTTATGTTCGTCTGAATGTTCTTGATGTACAAAGTAAAAAAAAAAAACAATAATAATTAATTTAACCTTCATTGTGTAAATTAACATAATATATACATATATTTTTTAGCTGTGTACTTTTTTGTTGACTGTACCTAACTTAGGATCGTTAGTGCAACAAAACGAATTCTTAAAACCAGTCGAACCCCGTTTTAAAAACAAAAATAAACTGAAGCGAGATTGTGGAAAAGGAGTTATAGAAGGTATTGGAGCTAACCCAAGGTCACTAATTAAAAGGAAATATGTATTGAAAAGCCCTATAGGTTACTAGATATACATAAAAAGGGCGAACCAAAGGTTATTGGCAACTATAGAACAATAAGTTTGCTACGGAGTCTCTACAAACTCTTCTCCTCCATTGTAAACAACATAATCAGCACTGCGTTGGAACCAAAACAACCCATAAAGCAAGCAGGCTTTAGGAAAGGCTTTTGTACAATCAACCATATCCACACCCTATTTTCAAAAATATTTATAGCTATCCTTGAATCCATCATTAGCAAGCTAGATTGGAGCAAATCAGGACTAAACGTACAAGGCGCGTACCTAAGCCATCTGAGATTTGTAGACGACCTGGTGCTCCTATCAGAGACAAGCTTCCAGCTGCAGCTCATGATCGAAGCCTTTGCAGCAAGTGTAAAAGTGGGCCTGGAAATGAATCTCACTAAGACTATGACAATCACTAATAGCTTAAAAATGCCAATAAGACTTAATAACAAACTACTGGAGTATGCCGAGAACTACATCTATCTAGGGAATAAAATTTGTTTTAATAGAAAAAAATAACGAACTAGAAATAGAAAGAAGTGTACAAAATACATGGAGTCTGGAAGAAATATTTAAAAGTAATATGCCAATAGCTATAAAAACAAAAAATAATAAACTGAAGTATACGTATATTACCGTGCTTGACACATGGCTGCCAGACATGGAAATTTACCGACAAATATAAAAATAAAATGAATACCTGCTAACGAGGAATAAAGCGAAGAGTGCTTAAGATAAAAAAAAATAGATAAAATACGACACACCAAAATACGGAAAATAACCAAAACAACAAACCAAAGTAACATTAGCCCCGAGTTACGCACAAAAACGGAAATGGAAATGGGCAGCCCATACTGGGAGACTTACAGACCAGAGATGGACCGTGAGGACGACAGAATGGCATGGCCCACAAAGCAAAAGGAATAAAGGGAGACCTTTAACACGCTCCGGGAAGACGAAATTAAAAGAACAGCCGACCTACTTTGGAGACAAGTAGCACAAGACAGAAATAAATGGAGATCTTTGGAAGAGACCTTTACTCACCCTTTTTTTTTTCTGGGGGAAAATTATCAAATAACTTCTCCCGCTCTGGGCGAAGCGGGAGGGCGTGTCAGACTTTTACTGACTAAAACCCACCCGTGTTCCTTCATTTGCCTTGTGCCAGGGCCACGATATCCCTTTCGGCCAAACTCGCAACCCTGGCAGGCATTGGCCCCTAATGGGGGGTCCATTCTCATTAGTCAAACCTTTACCCACCCTGGGGTTCTTGTAGACCAAGCATAATTATAATAAGTAATATTTAACAATTACTAATAAAAACAAAAAACTACTACTAATACTTAAATAGAATGTAAAATTAACAAAACTAAAATAAGAATACCAATACTAGAAATAAGAAACAGTTTTTTATAAAAAAAAATACATGAAATAAAAATAAATAAAGATACAACAACTACTACTTGGTTGTAAAGATACTATAACTATTATTATTATAGATTAGATAGATATGGATTTATATTAAGTAGACATACATATATAAAAACTGTATAATCTACAAGTAATAAAGGGCTTTTTTATTTATTTGATTTATGTATTTTTATTAGAATGATTCTCGAGACTTTAGTAACAACACACATACTCTATAACGCTGTTGTTAATTTTAAACTGGATCAAAAAAATGCCTACTGAAAGCAAACGATCAGTTTAAAAAGACTACCGGTAAAAACATACCGTTATGAAACTTTTTCTTTCTCCGACATGTTGACTTCGCGAACTTGAATTAAAGTTCATAGTTCTCAATTCCTGTATAAAAAAATACCAAAAAAAACATCATAAACAGTAAAACCGGTTAATGTAAACACTTAAATCGCAAGCAGAGCTCAGAATTAACTTGATCACAGTCAAGACCAGTGTTATATAAAAGACATAATGAAGAATAAAATAATATTAATAACATTTTTATATTTATTACAAAAAGGTACAAGTTTTAATTATGATGATGACTCTTATGTGTCGATTGATGAAGAAGAATATGCGAGACCAAGTGCATGTAGAGGCTTCTGTGATGAAAATAGTAATAGAGAGAAAAGGTCTAATTATCCGGTGAAGAGTCGGATTGTAGATGCAATGATGAGCACTATTACATTACCTTTGAGACCAGATGAACCAGACTTGTTTGCGTTTTTGAGGGATCAATATGAACTACCTAAGGGTGAGTACGCATTTTCCATAACAAATGATTTAGGTCTGTCTGTACAAGAATTAATGGCAACTCGGAGCACTTAATTTGGCTTTAGCGTAAAAAAGGTTGGTCGCAAAAATAGAAGACTCGTTTTATATTTGAGACATTTGACCGGTTATATTCTAATATATTAAAACAGCATTGTATGTCACTAATGTGTCAACATTTCAAGATTTTCTAAGTAACAGCCTTTTTCATTTTGCAAATCATTTTATACGTAGTATGACAATCAGCTTGTTAACGGTTACGGCCTTACGGCTGACTGCTGAGCCAAGTCCCCAACAACCCTACCCCAGTGCTGTAGCTGGAATAACCACAACTGGTAGACCAGTCCCTCACCTGACCTAACGGAGCTGGTAGATCAGTTGCTGTTAATTCAGTAGACTTTAAGGACTGCTACACGTGCTTGTGATATAATCCCTCATTGTACATAATATATTCTCACTTATACATATATTCTAACTGTAGTTTTCTTAAGATAAACTCGGTTTCTCAAGTAGGTACTCATTATAATAAGTGCCTTCATCTAACGTTAAATAAGTCTTTACAAAGGAAAACGACTGCGATGTCAATGAACTTGAACTGAATGTTAAGGCTAATACATTTATAATGCATGATGATGGAGGATTTAATTCTTTAAAAAAAATTCGTCAAAGACATATCCCGGTTTATTAAGTGCCAGTGTTTGATAAGGTTAAAAACATGCGCCAGCGTAATTTAAGGAAAAATGGTTGTATTTCGAATTTCTGGGTAGTATTTACTTAAAACGGCCAGGTTCACAATATTTCAGGATTCAGGATACGTTATATCTCGATTCAAACTTGATGATGACTTTGATGTGCGCTACTCGCAGCGCAGTACCGCACCCTCCCCCCCGCTGACACGTGAATTTGTTACTGCGCAGCGACTCGCCTCATGTTCCGAGCCTCAATAAAGTTTGAATTGGGTTATCTAGCTAGTTTTTTTTTTAATTATCTATAGTTAATCATAATTTAGTGAAGGATTCCATAGTTGGGACGAATATATGCATTCAGCACAGTATTGATTTTACTGACGGCAAAAAATTGAGTCTGCGGTTGTAACCGAAAATACCTAACCCATATCAAATCATTAAAAAAAAAGCAATGTAATTATTTTTTTCATCTCAAATTTATCAAAAAAATAACATTCGAAACCTTTTTTTTATGGTACGTATATAGATTATAATGCGAACGTTCTTAAAAATACGGGAAATACCCCTTTTTTTTTTCTTTTTTTTTTGGTTGGGAATTTATCAAATAACTTCTCCCGCTCAAGGCGGAGCGGGAGGGCGTGTCAGGCGTGGCAGTTTGTTTTTTAACAGGTACAGCACATCAAGTTACCACAAACTGTAAAATTTTCTTATTCGATTTTGTTCTTAATTATGCCTCAATATTTTTAGGGTAAAATCATTTGTAGAAATTTGACAGTTTGGTATAACCTGATGTGCTGGCGACTGTACCATAACTAGGCATGCCGATATCAATTTAGACCTTCTTTTATTTTATTTATAGTAAGCATTTAATCGATCAAAAACAATCTACGGAAAAAGCCTGAAATTATAACAATTTTATCTATTCTTCTATACATATCTATTTATATAAAAGAAAGTTGTTAGTTACACCATTTATAACTCAAGAACGGCAGGACCGATTTGGCTGAAAATTGGTGGGGGGGTAGCTTAGAACCAGCAGAAGGACATAGGATTTTAATTTTTTTTTTCATACTTTTTACTAGGTAGGTAGGTTGGGTAGGTAGGTAGGGCAGGTAGGTAGGGTAGGTAGGTAGGGTAGGTAGGTAGGGCAGGTAGGTAGGGTAGGTAAGTAGGGCAGGTAGGTAGGAAGGGTAGGTAGGTAGGGTAGGGTAGGTAGGTAGGTAGGGTAGGTAGGTAGGGTAGGTAGGTAGGTAGGGTAGGTAGGTTGGGTAGGGTAGATACTTAGCGCTACCCGTGCGAAGCCGGGCCGGGAAAAGCTAGTTATAAATAAAATAAAAGACTAAAGTCGCTTATAGTGTCTGTCTGTGTGATCGCGTTGTTCTTCTAAACTACGCATCGGATTTTGTTGCGGTTTTCCCATCGTTTAGAAAATTTATTCCGGTAGGTTTTTAAGTAGGTATAATACATTCATATTAAACTTACATCATATAATAAAGATGTTTTGTCAACTCGTAAAAATCGTGCGAAGCAGGGCGGGTAGGTAGTAAATAATACAATAATAATATAATACAATATTAGTTTTAGTATATGCGAAACCCGAAACACGTGTCTAGTATTTTTATGTAAAGAATCTACATACAAAATTTCATAACTGTATCATGAAAAATCACAAAGTTATAAGGTTGTTATGTTACCGGGTTGTCCGTACAAAAACATGCTAACGGCGGCGGCGGGCGCCCACGCGCCTCCAGAGTCGTCTTGCGCTCATTGATAATAATTTGGCAGTAGGTACCTAACCGTACTGCCAAATTATTATCAATGAGCGCAAGACGACTCTGGCGGCGCAACGCCGGGGTGGAACTCCGCTGCCGCGAGAAATCACGGCACAGCGGACAGAGCTCCGGCGGGATCTCATGGCGGCATGGAGAGTGCGATTGTCGCAATCCAGCGCTGGGCACGCCACAATTGTGGCGATAAGTCCCCTCTTTGAGGAGTGGCTAGAGAGGCGCCACGGCGTTCTCACCTTCCGCCTGACGCAGGTCCTCACCGGACATGGTTGTTTCGGGAGGTTCCTGTTCAGGATAAAGCGGGAGGAAACGCCCGGGTGTCACCCCTGTGTGGATCGCCCGGAGGACACGGTGGAGCATACGGTGGAGGTCTGCCCGGCTTGGGTGGAGCACCGCCGTGTCCTCACGGAGTCGATCGGCGGCGGCGATCTCTCGCGTCCGGCCCTGGTTCGGGCCATGGTTCGGAGCGAGAGTGCATGGGAGGCCGTCACCTCCTTCTGCGAAGCAGTAATGCTTGCGAAGGAGGAGGCGGAACGCGTGAGGGAGAGAGGCAAGGTTCGCGCCCTCGCGAACTCGCCGCAGGAGACGCGTCGGGCGTCGGGAGTCGCAAGCCGATTTCCGGCCACCGTAGGCGCGGGCTTGCGGATGGTGAGCGATGGGTAGTTCACCGTCCGATAAGGACCAGGCCCGGGTCGACGGCGCGTTGTATTCCACGCGCGCCTCAAAGAGTTGTCAGCAGCAACTGACGGGGTCCGTTAGGGCCAATGCCTGCCAGGGTTGCGAGTTTGTCCGAAAGGGATATCGTGGCCCTGGCACACAGGCAAATGAAGGAATACGGGTGGGTTTTAGTCAGTAAAAGTCTGACACGCCCTCCCGCTCAGCCCAGAGCGGGAGAAGTTATTTGATAATTTCCTACGCAAAAAAAAAAAAAAAAAAAGGTACCTAACCGTACGGCGATTGTATTGTAAGTAATTAAATGGTGATAACATTTTCCATCCACTTAAATATTTTTGGGACAAAATATAACATGGTGTAAAAATTATTGAAATCGATTCAGTTCCTTATTCCGAACAAACTATATTCAGGTTTCGCATATACTAAATATAATGTTGTCTATATGCACACATCAATCAAGGAAGTTTCGTCGGTCACATTTTTCAAAGTCATTTAGAGCATTTAATGGACTAATACATTAATTCACTCTATCAACCACACAAAACTGGTATTGGCGAAGGTTAGGTAAGTCGCACACTGCAGATTTTCAACAGATAACAATATAACACTTTTGTAAGGATTTTTCTGTTCATTTCTTCTTGTATGTTCATAACAAGAAAAAAAAAAAGAGAGAAAAAAAAATCAGCTCTCCCATACATTTTGTCGATTTAAGTGAACACAAATCTATGGAACAGCTGATTTTTTTTTCGCGATTTCAAGGTTTGGTCTCATAGAAAAAAATGTTCAAAATGATGAGTACCATGACCCCTCTTCGGGTTTAGTATAAACAAAAACTAATGTTGTATATGTGAGTACATAAATGGTTAAATAAAACAATAACATCACGCCTGTACTCCCCGAAGAGTTAGGCAGAGGTGTACCATTAGTACACCCACACTTCGCCAGTTAAGTTTAAGTCCCATGTAACAGGGGGCGAGCGTATTGCCATCAACCGCCAGATTTATAATCGGGCATTATTTTTATTTGGTATTTTTACCATATAATATAACGACGAATGACGCCGATCTCTTTGAGATTAAAAGTCGAGTTTATTTTTAGGTGTGGCAGCAATCGTTTACACCCTTTGCTTAATTTTAATAAGTGCGGAAAACACGTATAGGTACACGTTTAGAGTTACCATTACGAAATTTGAAAAGTTCGGACATTTTACTTTTAAGGTCTCCCTTTTCAGTAATCAATCATTGATAAATTTTTATTTACTAAAAAAATCTCCTTGTTTTGAAAAACCCGGATAAATTACAAAGTCTGAACGAGGGGACGAAAAGCCGGATATGTCCCGACAAATCCGAACGCATGGTAGAGGGCTACCACTATACACTGAATACTACAAACACAATGTTTACTAGGCAATGGTAAGGGAACCCGGGCACGGTTCTTCCCAAGTTTGCGCATTGACGCCTAACCGACGACCAATCTAGCCGATTTGATTATCAGGCGACATTATCAAGAAACTGATAATGCAAATGTACGAGTGTGTGTGTGTATGTGTGCTTTGATAAGAAACTATTTTTCGTCAAGTTCTGCCTTTCCTTTCATAACCGTTCCTAATATTTGAGCTATCGCCTGCCTGACATTAATTGTATGATTATGATACATTTAAGCGCCTACCTTAAAAGCTACCTCTAACACTACCTATAAACTGTGCGGAGGCGCTAAGAGGAGGCTCCCTATTTTGATGTGAATTTGCATGAATATTCTGAAACAGTGACTGTTTACATACAAGCAAAATGAACCTTTAGTAAGTATATGATTTATTGGATCTTATTTTGTTATTATGTTGAAGACAGTTACGAAATTGTAATATTTTCTCTAGATACATTTTTTATTCGAAATCATGGCTTTTATGGGTAAAATAAATATTCATAACAAGAAAATATAGTTTATTATCCGGCCAGCTGATATTTTTTGTCTAGATCAATTATTACTTTAGTTATAAACGAAATAAGAATTGAGACTTACGCTATTTAGTTTCGTGCTCGAACACGATCAAAGAGCGCACACGATATTCAACTTTATTACTGATGTGTTAGCGTTTAGCACACGGAGTTTAGGAGTGGCGAGCAAGGGGCGGAGTTTGCGTGGAAATTTGATATAGACTGCCTGGTCTTAAATGTAAATAATAACAAGAACATTGCTTTAATTTTAGACGTCGAACCGGTTCCCATATCAACTATGCTTAATTGTCTTTTTTTTTTATCTATTTCAACTTTTAATGAGTAAATGGAAAACATGCGGAAGGAGAAGTGACCTTGTAAAACAGCAAGTGCAAAAAATAGGAAGTCAAATATTGTGCGCCAGAGTGCGTATTTAATCGTCGTTTCGAAATCGGAAATAATATTGCACATAAATTAAAACAGCTGTTTTTATTCACACGTGTCAAATTAGCATTGCTAAATTATGAGATAAAACTATTGTACATAAATATTTCAGGAAATTCTAATCAACGGCAATTAAAAATAACAAAGTCTTCAGTTAAAAATAATTATGCTAGACCATCAAATGCATAAATTAATAAAAGAGAATTAATAAAAGACTAATATTATAAAGAGGTAAAGTTTGTGAGTTTGTGAGGTTGTAGGGGGTAATCTCTGGATCTACTGAACCGATTTTGAAAATTCTTTTACCCATAGAAAGCCACGTTATTTGTGTCATAGGCATATATTTAATCACAAGTAAAAATGTTTACCGCCCAACGAGGTGGGCCCGGGTGAGCTAGTGTATAAATAGTTTTAAAATCGAATAGTGTTCCTTTTTGATTTATTTCGAAACCAAAAAGCCTTGTAATAATTGTGGCCTACAAAGTTACACCAGTGGATAGTGGGATCCGTGGCCATGCATATTATGCATGGCCACGGATCCTTAGAAACAATGTTTACGAGACGATGGACAGAGTTTTAATTGTTCATATTGAATTATTAGCATCATAACTATGTGTTTGCCGTCGTCGAAAGACACGGGTATCAGATATCTTGTCTAATCAAAATCATCATGCCTGGATGCAAAATCGTGACCAAATTTATTTTATTTTTATAACAGTTTATGTACACATATATACAGACAAGATGAAAGGAACAGAAAAATACGTACAAAGGTGATGCTTATTTCTAAATAAATCTCTTCCAGCATACCTGCGACAGGAAAGTAGACAAAGAGATGTAGACAACGTGTGTAAGAGTAGAAGAGAAAACAATATACATAAAATCAAAATAAAAACTGACTGACTATCATATCTTATTCATAACAAAAAGCTGTGCTGCTGGCGAGTTTGTTGCGCCTCTTCGTCCTCCCAGCTAAAGCACTAGGAAGTGGTGAAGGGCGAGCGTTGTAGGAGACTGTATTATGTAATTTTGACGTTAAAAAAACTCAGATTTAAATAGCTTAGTTTGAATAAATGACATTAGATTTTGAAAACATTTCCATATATTTCAGGTTTCAAAGGACCTCTATCGGAATACGACTTCATCATCGTGGGGGCAGGATCCGCGGGAAGCGTGCTGGCTTCTCGTCTAAGCGAGGGTCGGAAAGCGTCGGTACTGCTCATCGAAGCAGGCCGTGGGGAGTCGCTGCTGACCGACGTACCAATCCTCGCACCAGTGCTCCAACAGACCGATTATGTGTGGCCTTACGTTATGGAGTATCAGCCAGAAGTTTGCACGGGTAAATGTTGGGGTTTTTTTAATTAATACTACTGTTTAAGGTGGTGATAACGAATTTGACTTAATAAGTATTCCCGGATTTGCGAGATAAATTGAACAAAAAAGCGACAGACAGATACACAACATACCTGACAAGCATTCTTGGTACGGTATGCAAACTGCCTTTGCGAGTTTTTTCATGATAAGCTACTTCCTTTGTATTGTTGTCTGATTTGTAACTTATGCACACAGTGCCTATGTGTTCCTGGAACATTTTGTCCTAATCCAAATATTCCCGATCAGTAACACCTTGATAGTTCTTTTTTACCGATTGTCAACAGTGTTAACGACAGGGGTATAACTGATCGGGAATAGTCGACAAATAGTCCCGTTCGTCAACACTGTGAACGAATGAGACTTTTTTTCCCGATCGTCAACAGTGTTGACGACAAGGTGTTACTGATCGGGAATATTCGAGCTAAACGTGAGTCGCGGTTATCGGAAAGCAAAAACTGTGCGCGTAAGTTATCAGTCAGGCAAAGTTCAAACAACCCATTCAATCGAAATAATTTTGAGAGCCATACCAAAATCCTCAAATATTTTCTTAAACGCTTGGATTCTGGATGTTTTCAGGGATGGTGGATGGGAGGTGCTTCTGGCCAAGAGGCAAGGCAGTGGGTGGTTCAAGCGTGGTCAACTACATGATCTACACCAGAGGCATGCAGGAGGATTGGGACAGGATCGCCGCCGCCGGCAACTATGGATGGTGAACATTAAATAATTTGGTCAATTAATTATAAATAGTACTTACTTTATCAAAATACGGATGGGCATATCTGTGACGTACCTGAAAGAAGCAATTATGTTGTCAGTTACTTATCTATCTAGTTTTTCACGTACCTATCTAGTTTTTAACGAACACGGACGGATACATTTGGACAAAAGCTGGATAGCTCCCAGATTCAGAGCAATGGTTTTTGTTCAAGTCGTGTATGCATTACAGTGCATTGCAGGGCTTGGTTTTCGTTTTGAAAATCAAAATATTTTATTTCACATAGCCTACATGGGCACTTATGAAACGTCAGAAGCTAGGTGCACGGTTCCAATTGGTCGTTTCCTATGGAGAAGAGCCGGCATGGAACTCCACGGTTACTCTTTTAAAAATAATTGGCTTTTACAATATTTCCAAAAAACAGTGTTAATAGAACAGTGTAGGTCTGTCAACAAGTACCGGTACTTGAAAAAATAGAAAATGGTCAACAAACCTAAGGTCTACAACGTCAGCTGCCGATCTCCACAGCAGAACGTCATAAGACATAATACTGTGTAAATAAGCAAATTATACTAACCTAGCTGTGGATATATCAGTCAATTGCCTGCATATGTATGTGGGCGCCCCATTACAATTTTGAGTCTAAAGTAATTCCTAAAAATACAGTTTCCGTAACAGCATCTAGTTTCTTGCCATCAAGTTTCAAAGGACATGTTCAGTAGGTCAATGAACTAGGTAGTCATAAATTAATGTTCAGTAAAGATTGTTATATTTTTATAACCGCTATATTTTCTAGTTTGTCAATTAATAAGCTTTAGGAGTCAGGAACTTACGAAAACTGATCAAAATATGGTTCATACTCCTAGGTGTTTAGTATGTTTGTTTTACTACAACGCCATCTGTGAGTGAACACAGGTACTAACTGGTGGAACTCCTATGTAAGGTCAGTGAATCATTCTATATTTTGTTGGCCTGACCAGATTGCAAATTTTTGGTTCACATTTTTTAATAGTAACATGAAGCATTTATTGTTTACTTGAAATTACGAGTACATCTTTAGTTCCATATTTTGGTTTCAATAGTTTATACTCGTACTACACCTACATATTTGTTTCTACTGAATTAGGATTAAAGTTAGTAATTATTGTAACCAAAACAGAAAGTAACGTAAAGTTGTCAATGCTGACATGACAAATATAACATAATTACGTCATTCATTTCAAGAAGAGGGTATAAAAAAAAACACGTTTTATGTGGTAATCTCATGTTTTAGTACCTAATCTTAGCGTATTTTACACGTAAATACTTTATTATATTCCGTTGAGCTAAAATAAATGACTTATAATTATTGTTCAGGCAATTTCGGGATAAAATGGAATGTCAAAAACATCGGAAGCTATTGTTAAGTATTATTGGTTTTCAGAATATTGCTCCACAAGCTTAAAAGGATTAATAAATCCATAGTAATTTAAATCCTAATTTTTAATTTATACTGTAAAACCCACAATCCTGAACATTACCCGTAACCAGAGGGTAGAAACTGGACTTGTCCTTTAGACCCACTTGTGGTACATTTGGTTATGAGACCTTAAGACATTTTAGTTTTGTTCGCATTAAGTAAAAGAATAGAGGCTGCGAACCATTTCGAAAGAACAGCTAGACTATCGTTGACATGTAAGACATTCGTGTCTTTTCTATCTATTAAAAAATAAGAGAACTGTCATCAGCGAATAGAATTAAACCAATCAGTTGGCCATCATATAAAGAATGTCATTAATATAAACTAGAAATAAGAAAGGGCCAAGAATTGAACCTTGAGGCACGTCCATTTTAACTAGAGACCCCGTGTATGTCGCCCCGTTAACGTTTATTTTCTGCTGCCTGTTTGATAGATAAGAAAGAACAAGATCAGCAGCTTGTCCACGAATTCCATAGTGGCGTAATTTACAGATCAGTGTATTGTGGTCAACGCAGCCAAACGCCTTTGATACCTCACAAAAATGCCAATTGCATCCTGGGTCTTCTCCCAGTATTCCAAAATGTGACTGTTGAGTTTAACTTTCCCGCCAGTCGTCGACCTACCTTTCATGAAACCAAACTGGCACGTAACATCCCATTTGAGTTATAATGTGACAACACCTGGTCTAGCATAAGTTTTTCATAGAGATTGTTAATACTGGTATCACAAATATAGGTCTATAATTAGTGGGATGACTCTTACTACCCGGTTTGAAAATGATATCTCCAAGAATCTTAACAGACATGCCCTTACGGGGCCTTACTGGGCTTTGGTAAATTCCTTTTCTACTATGCCATTAAATAGATACTCAATGACTAAACAACGTCCCATATCTATACTTTACACGCATTTTGATAAGAATAACGTACCTTTACCCAAAGAACTTTTATCCAAAACAGGTCCTACAATGAAGTGATGCCATATTACATCAAGTCTGAACGTGCGAATCTGAAAGGGCTCAACAACTCGCCGTGGCATGGACGCGACGGTGAACTGTCCGTAGAAGACGTGCCATTCAGGTCATTATCACTCTGTCACATTCTTTTATTTGTACGCAATAGATTATTATCATTTTCAAGACTTACACTAATATTCGTCATAGATACGAGCATGATAAATGGTATGATAACTCGGTATGACTGTACTCGAGTTATCAATAATAACTCAAATAATTATTTAGATACAGTAAATATTTAAAATAAATAAGGTTTTGTCCACGAGCACGACCCGATCAATCAGAATATGTAGACGGGAATTCTTGATAACAAGATTATTAAATTGTTGTCGGTCGAGCTCATCTTTTATTGCGGTTTTTATGTTGTAGTGTTACTATGATGGCCCAGATCTTAAAATAGAAATGATGGCATCTGCCGAACAACGTTGGTAACAAGATATTATCTTAGAAGCTTTTTAAAATATCAGGAGTTTAATGAATATTTTTTGTTTTTTACAGATCTAAGCTCTCCAAAGCATTTTTAGATGCAGCGAAATTGTATGGCCATCGCAGAGTAGACTACAACAGCCCAGATGCATTTGGATTCAGTTACATTCAAGCAACTCTTACTAAAGGACAACGTGCCAGTAGCGCCAAAGCGTTCCTACACAAAAATAAAAAGAGGAAGAATCTGCACATATTAATTACAAGCAGAGCTACTAAAGTTATTATTGATCCTGCCAGTAAAACCGCAGTTGGCGTCGAATTCCATAAAAATGGACGAGCGTACCAAATTAGAGCCAACAAAGAAGTGATACTATCCACTGGTCCCATTGAATCACCTCATTTGCTGATGCTTTCTGGTATAGGTCCTGAAAAACAATTAAAATCCTTCGGAATACCTGTAATACAGAATCTGAAAGTAGGCGAATCGTTGTATGATCACATTTCTTTTCCTGGTTTGGCTTTTACTTTGAATCAGACGAGATTAACGTTGGTCGAAAAAAAAATAGCTACAGTACAGACCGCAGTCCAGTTCGACCATTACGGCGACGGTCCTATGTCTTCCTTAGCCGGAGTTGAAACTATTGGATACATCAAAACAAATATATCCAATGAAATTGGCGACTACCCTGACATAGAATTACTAGGATCGTGCGCTTCTTTAGCGTCTGACGAAGGCAACATCGTAGCCAAAGGGATGCGTATGGCTGACTGGCTTTACAAGGATGTTTATAAATCAATAGAAGACGTCGAAAGCTTCACTGTACTATTCATGCTGCTGCACCCGAAATCCAAGGGTTATTTACAGCTGCGATCTAAAGATCCCTACGAACAACCTAAACTATACGGCAATTATTTAACTCATAGACAGGACGTCGATACAATGATAGCCGCAATAAGGTATATCATCAAACTTGTGGACACGCCACCATTCCGAAAATACGGAGCGACACTACACACGAAGAAGTTCCCTAACTGTAAGCAGTTCGAATTCGGTAGCGATGACTATTGGGAGTGTGCTATACGAGCAGTGACTGCGACGCTCCATCATCAAATAGCGACGTGTAAGATGGGTCCACGCACAGATCCGGACGCTGTAGTAGATCCAGAACTGAGAGTGTATGGTGTGAACAATTTACGAGTGGTCGACAGTAGTATTATACCTAGGACAATAGTAGCTCATACAAACGCACCAGCCATCATGATTGGGGAAAAGGCAGCCGATATGATTATGAGGACTTGGAACTTGTACTGAAATAATTTAGTTAGTGCCAGGAGTAGTTTACCGAGATTACGCAATTGAGAGTTTTATCTCAATTAAACAGCGCCGTTATGAAAATGCAGTCATTTACGAAGACAAAAACGTTGTCGTTTATATAAACAAACTTGTTGAGTTGAGATAATAATGACAAGAAGTTCATAAATTCGTGTAGATAAAGCAGCGAGGTAATTAGTGTTTAATGTTACTTTAATAGATTTTCGTCTGTAAGATACGTAACATTTATTTAATTAATAAAAAGTTTAGTTTATATGAGATCATTTTCTTTTGACTATCCAATTATTAAACATATTTTTTTCTTTATTTCTCACTTGGGAAACACCTAGGATTACCGTAAAAAATAAGCATTTTCAATTCCAGCGAATTGAAATGGAAAATTGCTTTCCACAACAATTTCATGTTTGTGCGAATACAATGCATTCGCCGATTCGCACAAACATGCAACACCTAGTTTGCAACCATTGTAGAAAAACGCGTCATAGTCGCGATACAGTAGGAAATAAAAACTCAAGGTGAATTAAATTATGATGAATGACTAAACTTTATTCTATAAACCTCAGCGTTTATTATAATCTCTGTTCATGTAGTTTTGCAGAACATTTTCCATCATTGAGCGTATGCTTTTCGACCTCCCAGGCCCTAGCCCTACGTATTTTTTCTTTCTACGAGCTTTTCTCCCATCACTCTAGTAGGTAATGAGGATTTCAAATACTCATTCATTTCAAACTTATCCTGAGCGGAAACTGAAAACAAGATTCTGGATTACGTAGGAAGTGGTCGCATTTGGTGTTTGATATGATCAATGATGATAATCCTTACTTCACTACATAGTATAAAACGAAAGTTGCTTCCCGCTGTCTGTCTGTCCCTATGTATGCTTAGATCTTTAAAACTACGCAACAGATCTTGATGCGGTTTTTTTTAATAGATAGAGTGATTCAAGAGGAAGGTTTATATGCATAATATAGTAGAGATTTCTGCACATCAGCATTGGACCCGTGCAAAGCCGGGGCGGGTCGCTATATAGTAATATTATAAATGCGAAAGTGGGTTGTTTGTTTGTTACGCTTTCACTCTCAAACGGCTGAACGGATTTGGATGAAATTTGGCACATGGCTAGACTATGACCTGTATTAGGACATAGAATACTTTTTATCCCGATGTTCCCACGGGGTCGAGACTTACGCGGGTGAAACCGAGGGGCGCAGCCAGTTATTCATATTTACGAAATAGGTAACTCATCTTCGGCTGTCGCTGAAAACCAGCGCTGGGGCTCTGTCTTGCATAGGGTCGCAGTATAATGCTGAGCGATAGCCGTTTTGCGTAGATGTGACGCATGTTTCCCCCAACCTTTTCTTATTTTTGTGTTTATGTTCTTTGTTGCGTCATGTTTACCGCAAATAAACGTATTTTCTTTCTTTCTTTCTTTCTTTGAAAATTGGATACTTATTTACCATCTTTGCGTAATACGCAACCTCGTAAATGATTATTAAGCCAAGCAAAAATACATATAAACGATTAATAAATAGGTACAGCTAGTAGGTATACAATTTTCCCCAATAGTTTATTGGGAAGTCAGTCCTTAAAGGGCACAGTAATTAGTTACAGTAATAAATAATCCCAACAGTAATAATACTTATGCTTGTACTGATTAGTTTCCTACTATTTTCCTCGTCTGACTTCATCTAAAAATACTCACTGTGCTGGTATTTGAAGACACTGCAGCAAAACTAGATTTTGTGACCTTCCTAACTAAAAATAAATTACTTTCTCCGTCTGCTGAATTCGTATATTTTTTAAATAAATTAATTGGTCTAGTCCCAGGGCGAGTGATGACCGCTGCATGCGCAAGGACAAAACTCGGTGTTATACTTAGAGCATAGCGCTAACGCGAGACGACTCATTTATTCAAACAATGGATTGTAGGTAATCAAACTGGGCACGGTTGTCTCTTATTAAGTTATTATATATTATGTACAGTTATAGAAGGTCGTTTGACTTTCAGAGAGTTTGAAAGTCGGGCCCAAACTGCGACCCTTCGTCTGTACGACGCGACGTAGGTCTCCGTACCATGAGCCTATTTTTAGTGTCTCTGGGCCTTGTTAGCTTATGTGTTGAGAATAGTATTTGTAAACACAATTTCATGTAACTAAGTTTCGAAACGCACATTGACGTAACATCAACATACCTAGATAGAGATCTAAGTTGATCTAGGTAGGTAGGTATGATCGCTCCCCTTTTTCGGTTCGCTAAATGGTTGGCCATCGTTGAGATTCAATGTAAACATTGGTTCGCCATGATCTGTGTGGTTGAACTTCTGTAAAACTAAGTGTTATCCGATAAAAAGTGTTTCTTTTGGCCAATTAAAATATTATGTCTAGCTATCAATGAATTAGCGTTTCGGGGCAGTAGGCGAGCTCATATTATTATCATGTAATGAAATACCTACTCATCGTGAAATCCAAAGTAACTATGAATAGGTCGGTACCCAATTGGAATGATCTTCGACACACGTAATGATATTAATTAGGCATCAAATTATGGTCTGAGCTGATTACCTGCTACGCTGGAAAATAGTTATATTACGGATAAAAAATAGGTCCATCCTTACTGCAGTAAAACCCATAGTAGTAGCCTACTTAGGTTCAATAGTAAAAAGTAGGTATACCGGTCCGTACCAGTTACAATAAGCTAATTTACGAAAAATATTCAATACAATTCGTGGCGCCAAAAATCTGCAGCATGCCGCTTGACCTCAAATTTTAATTCATATACCTCTAATGAGCCTCTAATAGTAAGCTACTCGCTAAAAAAATATGCGCGAGCCTATGTCAATGGCGCGAGCGCCGCCCGCTGTCAGTGAGATAATTCAGCTAATTGTAGTTATGTAGATGTAGGTATATAGCTAGATGCTGAATGTAATTTTGGGCGTGGACTCTTCAGTTTTTTTACACGTAATTTGTTTTGCTTTAACCTATGTAACTTGTACTTTTTAAGGGCTTTGGTTCTTCCCCTTGACTTTAAGAACACTTGCACAATAGTATAGGTATTTGCACATCTATAGATAAGCAAATACAGCGCATAGCAGATCCAAGATAAGAGGTTATTTTGTTATCAGTAAGACAAAATACTAAATTTACGACACTCAAAGTTAAAGGTACTGTTCTTCGGTTACATATTAAGCATCTTTTGCGTATTAGATTTGAAGAATACCCGAAAAATCAGCAAAACATAACACTAACTCATAATAGATTGTATGACAGGCTGAACTGTATTTACCTGAAACTATTAGCGCCTCATTCGGACCCACGGTGTGTATATTGCCCATTTTTCTCTCCGACTTCAAAGAAAACGCACAAAACAACACTATATTTTTATTTTTACGAAAAAAAAACAACTTTCGCGAAATCAATAAATATAACAAACAACAATGAATGAAAAGAACGAATAAACGAACGATGATTAAAGAATTCCATAGACACCACGCACAGATTAAACCTATGTAAAGTAGTGTACACTGTACAATACAATCACGTGTTCGTAGCTTTGAGTATTTGAGTATAAATACTCAAAGGTTCGTAGTAGTGAAATGCAAAGTTTTCAGGATCATCAAATTAAATTAAGCTATTGAAGCTACTGGGTAGCATGTAGCAGTGATGCATGGCCATGACCATGGCCAACGGTAACCCATTCACTTACAACATTTCAACGATATGAAATATTGCGGAATACGACCGTTTGGGCGACGGCGGACTCGCTCGTCAATCCGCTTGGTCCAACATTACGAAGTCTAATCATAGACTAGAAATCACTCACTCATTATTGGCTATGGTCGAATTAACGTTGTAAATGGCGGAGGCATTGTGATTGTTTGTTGAAAGAATTTGAGCTATTGATGCGAAATAACCAAAAGCAAACATAACATTAAGTGATTATAAATGTAAGTCTTCAAATAGTGTCTGTTTTTTCTTTTAGAAAGCTTGGACGTTTAATGGGTCAGATGTTATCTTCTCTGTCATGTAATCTTTGTATTAATCACAATTTTTTTACTTTACAGATAGAGCGTGGTAATTTTATTTAGAAAGATGTCTGATACGAGTGATCTAGATCGTCAAATCGAGCAGCTAAAGAGATGTGAGATTATAATGGAGGCCGAGGTTAAGGCACTGTGTGCCAAGGCCCGCGAAATTCTCGTCGAGGAGAGCAATGTTCAGCGGGTAGATTCTCCTGTCACGGTAATTAACCTTTCACGTATCTTTACGATTGTTTAGAGATCAACTATGATCATTTTACCTTTATTTGGCATTTATTTTACAGAATTTACATCCTAATAATTATCTCATAAGTCTAAATAAGTGATTAGTTTCTGTAGTTGAATGTTTTCAACATACAAGACACAAAATTCTGGTTTGATGTATTAAAGTTAGTCTGTAACCAAATTTTGGACTTATGCTATACTTTGGTAGACCAGTTAGTTTGTGTGATGCACTAGTTTGTTTGTAAATACTTAAAGCTAACTAAATCATGCAAAAACAATATGTTCAAACAAGACCTACTACTACTTTCTCCAAGTTACTATTATTATGTTATTTCAGGTTTGTGGTGATATTCACGGCCAATTCTATGATCTGAAAGAACTGTTTAAAGTGGGTGGTGATGTCCCCGAGACCAACTATTTATTTATGGGTGATTTCGTAGACAGAGGATTCTATTCTGTAGAGACTTTCTTATTACTACTTGCTTTAAAGGTAAGTTTATGAGATTTTTTCACAAACACATATAATGGCAGATGTTTACATGATATTATATACATAACGAATTAAAACTATGATGGTGGCAGTTACACTTCCTTCATACAACTTATGCTAAGCCATTAACACATTCACGACGGGGTGTACTACCAGTGGAGCACAAAGTACTTTGTGATATGGTGGGGTGTACCACTGGTGGCCACATCACAGTAGACTAAGAAATAAATAAAATTCGCGCCACCTTGAGAGAATGTGCTGTAGTTAATGTTCCCGCCCTGTAAAATTGACAAGTAATGTAGCTAATGAGTTGGACATTATTAGACAGGACTTTTGGTTTTTGGGGTGGTGGTGTACCACCGGTGACCATGTGAAGATTTACCCCGTAGGACAGCATATAACAGTTCATGTGGTCCTGTTCTGAACAATTTAATCATCATTCATCAATTAATTTGCCAAATGAATCACCATGTATAAAGTAGTAAGTTGTAATAAGTTTTTCTTAGTAATAGTTATGTAATTACTAGCTGTTGCCCGCGACTTTGTCTGTGATCCAGATTGAAAAGTACCCTATGTCCTTCTCCAGGTCCATCCATGTGCCAAATTTCATTAAAATACATTCAGCCGTTTTAGTATAAAAGCGTAACAAACTCACTTTCACATTTTTATAATATTAGTTAGGATGGCAATCCCTAATTCAAGCAATCATGTTCATAATGTTTTGAAAACAAGCACCTAACAAATCCACAATACAGATATATTTTGACCAATTTGTTTTAGAAAAAAATTGGCTGCTGCACTAAGTGTGCTAAGTAAATATCCAGCTAACCAATAACTAAAACACAAAGGTTTATCTAATAATCTATTTTCCATAGGTCCGTTACCCCGACCGCATCACACTAATCAGAGGCAATCACGAGTCCAGACAGATCACACAGGTGTATGGCTTTTATGATGAATGTCTTAGGAAATATGGATCTATTACTGTATGGAGGTATATTTAAACCTATTATTTACATTTTTATTCAAAATTCTTTGCAATAACATTCAGGCATTTATGGACAAGATGATTGTAAATGTAAGTTGTTCCTGTTTCATCTAAAGTAATTGCTTAATCCTGTGTATCTATAAAATAACTAATCCAAATGTGAATGTACACAGGTATTGCACTGAAATATTCGACTACTTATCCCTATCTGCTATTATTGATGGAAGGATATTCTGTGTGCATGGTGGACTGAGTCCTTCAATACAGACGCTCGACCAAATCCGCACAATTGACCGCAAGCAGGAGGTGCCTCATGATGGACCCATGTGTGACCTGCTCTGGAGTGACCCTGAAGGTTTGACACAACTATGTAGAAATTGAAAAAAAAAGTTTATTTATAGTAAAAGATTTAACATAAATAATGCAGAAACTCTTAAGGGGTCATTGTATTCATCATTATGACTTACTATGGGACCAAAGCTGAAATCGCCAGAGAAAAAAAACAGCTGTTGCCTACATTTATATTCTCATAACTCATCAAAACTTTGGGAACAGCTGATTCATCGCGATTCCCATACTAAAATTTGTTCATAATGTAAATGACCCCTTAAGAGGTTGTGCATTAGTTATGTTACATCTCGTATAAGATGCCTCAACTGCTATTGCAGTGGAAGTGGAAGAATCGGAGTGGAGTTGTATTTAAACTGAACTTATTTTTTTCTTTGTAATCCTGCATGCATATCTCTACTATTGTATGTGTACACATGTTTATGCAAATAAATAAATAAATTTTAATACAAAATGTGAGTGCAGTATTATGAGTATTATGGCACAATGGTCAATAGGTAAGTTTTCAATATTATAGCAGCAAGTATTTGGTCAGACAGTAATAGTATAGGTATAACAACTCAATAAACATCCTAAAAAAAAAAAAAAAATGCTGCAACTCAACGACTTAGCGCGTATTTTTCGTATGCATAATCACTTGATCCACCCTAACTCCTCGAGAAAGGCTAACAATATCTTGATGTTACTGGCAATCTCTCTGTGATATTATTCATTACTATTCTAATTAATTCCAGACACTCAAGGCTGGGGCGTGTCCCCCCGCGGTGCGGGCTACCTGTTCGGATCGGACGTGGTGGCGCAGTTCAACGTGTCCAACGACATCGACATGATCTGCCGCGCGCACCAGCTCGTCATGGAGGGCTACAAGTGGCACTTCAATGAGACCGTACTCACAGTGTGGTCGGCGCCTAACTACTGCTACAGGTCTGATCTAAGCCATAATATGGCAACTTCCAGTTTAACTAAATCTCTTGTCTGATTCTTCATGCAAGGGGTGAGGCAATACCAGCTATGCAGGCCCATGTCATTTTTAAATTTTGCTAGGAGATCCAAATCTGAATATTTAAGAACTGGGGGCCTTTAATGGACGCTTTGGCAGAATCATAATATGATTGCGTAAAATTCATATCCCGTGACGTGACAATAGTCAAATCTGCCTACATCAATATAGAAAGTCACTTATGCGGAAAAATGTCTTTTGCATGGCTCCAAAAATTTATAATAAACTACCTAAAAGCTGGAAGCAGTCAAGTGACGTAGCATTCAAAAAGAAAGTCAAACATTTTCTAGCAGATAAAGCTTATTATGATTTAAATGAGAGATTTTGATTATGTCTTGCTAATTTATTATATTTAATGTTCTCTATATTATCCTGACATTTTTAAATTAGACTTGGAATGATATTTTACTTAATTTTATTAATATTTGCATGCCATTGTTTAAGGCAAATGTGATGATCTGTTTTATTCCTCTACTTTTCACATCTCTTGCATGCTGACAATTTGTGTTGTATGTATTGTACTCATGTTTGTGCAAATAAATGATTATCTTATCGTATCCCGCAATTCATCTGTTTGACAGTTTTGTATGGAGTTTCGTAAAATGGTCCACAAATTAAGAATTCTTTATTGACGTCTAATGTCAAATAGCAGCTGTCAAACAGATGAATTGCGGGATGTATGAATTGTACGCAGATCATATTATGATTCTTCCAAAGCATCCAGTTTAGGCCCCCTGATTCTTATATCTTTGGTTGGAGATAAGAAATTATTCGCATTTTATTTTCCTAATTTTGTTTATCAATGTAAAAACTATCGGTTTTCTGTCACAGATGCGGCAACGTGGCTGCAATATTAGAACTGAATGAAAATCTTCAGCGAGAGTTCACAATTTTCGAAGCGGCGCCGCAGGAGTCGCGGGGCGTGCCCTCCAAGAAACCGCAGGCCGACTATTTCTTATAATGTTGCTTACAATAGACAATTGACACATGAGCGAGCGACCCATCTAGTATTATGTACGGTTTTATTGTAGTGACAAAACATTTCATGTGGAGATAATTTAATTGTGATCTTAAGACTGGTGTTGAATTGTAAGTTGAATGTGTTTATTTTAAGTCATTGAATACGTGTTTAATTCATTTGCTGACTCTCCGTTCGCCTCGCGACTTGGTAGTGAGATCGGATCTCCCAACAGCTGAAAGAATTGGTATACGAAAGAGACGCAAGAATCACGCTACATACAATATACCAAAACTAGCCGCGTGTGGACGTGACGTGACGTTCTGAAGAAATTTGAACCAAAAATCAATGGTTTAGTACAAACTTTCGAGACCCTCAACTGATGTTAGTTAGGTTAAATCCTCTCAAGCAAATAATTTATAATGTAATCTTGACTTAGTGTAATTAATCCATTTTGTTACTCAATGTTGAACACAATATTTTGAATAACAGGCATTTCTATTGATTTGTGTTAGTCCCTTACAAATCTAGATGGCATTTTACCATTTTCTAACTATGCCATTGATTAAGTTAATATTTTTATTCATTGTATTAAGTAGGTGACCAGTTGATAAATCATTATTATTATATAAATATGTATTTAGTACCCGATAATATGAAATGAACAATGAGTACGATAAGCCAAATGTTAATTTGTAATAGCATAGGCGCAGATTCTGCGCCGCGGCGCACTAGAACTGTTAGCATAGTAGAATGATAGGTCCATTGACCTGTCACTATTGACAAAACATTGTAGCATACATTTATACCTACCCATACTAATAATGTAAATTCGCAAGTAACTCTTGTCTGTATGTCAGTCTGTTACCTTTCCACTCCTAAACCACTGGACGGTTTTCGATAAAAAATTGGCAATGAGATAGATGGCATTGGGAAACCATCCGCAGGCAAAAGCTGGTCTTAAATAAATTATAAAAGTAAGGAGCATTAAGAGTAACTTGTCGGCCTCTAGCGCTTACTGCCACATGTCTTTAGATAGATCAGGTTCATAATAATGTGATGTCAATAACCACTGCCGTTAACTATTATTATGTAATATTAAGGAGATTATAAAATATACCTAAAGTATGCAAGAGATAACACATTTTCGTATTGTAGACATAATATTGTTAATGATCTTTACAAATTGATATAGAAACTAGTGCGAAATGCAATGTTTTATAATAAATAGTCTCAAAACACATTTCACTAAAGTGATTCTAGATTTTGGATACCAACTAGCAGAGAATTTTTGAAAATCTAGAATACCATTTATAGCTGTTATTGAAACTTTGATTATTTATAGAAGTTTCCATACAATTCCTGTATTTAAAAGTCCCACTGGGCAATACTCATAAAACATTGTTAGAATTCCACTTATTAGTATTCCTAGAAGACCAATCAAATTACATTTGTATTTTATGCTTGATGTTCTCTTTCGGGAATATATTTATTATGTCTATTTTCACCTATTACTACATGGAGTAAGTAGATAAATGAAGACGGATAATTTGAATAAACTAAAACCATATTTCTCAACTTAGCACCCTGCCTTGTGAAATAGGCTTTGCAATGTGATTGTTAGAAATATTCACAATAATTTTGATAGAAAGTAACTTACATGTGATCTCATTGTTCTTGCTATGTTGAAAGTCGGCAATTGTATCTAATGACTGATTAGCGCAAGGTACAAATGGTTAACTTCGAAACATTCAAGTTCCAAGTTTTTGTTAGACTTTACATCACTTTTATGGCCATTTCTGGATTTTTAAGAAATTGTTGAATTGGTAGGAATATCGGAACTAGATGATTTGCGGTATTTTATCTAATGATGAACCTTTAGATGCGTTACCTGCGCTCAATAATGGCAAAGTAAATGCCAGGCAATTACCTGACATTTACAATAATAATAATTATTATTATTACGTACGCGCCAATGAACATGCAGCAGCTAGTGACGTAACTAAATATGTATGTTCTCTTTCTGACAACAGATATCGGTATAGGTCGTTCCTCTTCTTCACGCGCTGTATGATTGTATGCAACTATGTAGCTACATTCATGGCTTACGCTGTTTTTTAGTGCACTAATGTTCGTGTATGACGCGTCTATTTATAATACGTCATTGGTTTTATCTAGGAGGTTAAGGGGAATCCGCAGCTGTAGCCCGCAAAATTCAAATTTTCATGCGTTTTATACAATTTGCAGGTCGCTGTCAGGTTGTATCTTGATTCGCGACTTTATGTTATGTATTTACTGAAATAAAATCGTTAGAATCATTAAATCTCTCTAAGTTAGATTTGTTCCCCATGATTGCATGAAAAAGTCATTCACTGGAACAAATCTAACTTAAAGAGATGTATTAATGATTCTATTGATTATAATTCTTTTAATACATATCTGTTACAAGCAGGGACCGTACAACCCCGGTTAAGTGTTTCGAAGGGGTAACCCATTCAATGGGTTACCTTTATCATGATGTAACCCATTGAATGGGTTTTATACTAGAAACCCAGCAAAAGGGTTACATGATAACCCATTGAATGGGTTTTATACTTGAAACCCAGTAACATGAAAAAATCATAATATTATGTTATTTCGATATCCGCCCAGCATGTGTAGCATGACCAATTCTATCTCTATTCTACCCAGGGTCCATTTTAGAAAAACCCTTTCAATGGAAAGGGTTTCTCTAAGCAGATAATCAAAAACTCATTTGGTGTGGGTAATTTTGGGTTACCCACACCGTATGGGTTTTGATCGAAAACCGTTTCAACAGGTAACCAACATTTTATTTAAGCTGTTCAAAAGGGTATTCCATATCGTATGGGTTTTTGATTAACTGCTTAGAAAAACCCTTTCAATGGGTAACCAAAATGGTCCCTGGTTACAAGTCGCGAATCATATTTTGATCTAGATACAATCTGACACTGACCCGCAAACAACGTAATATAATTTGAATTTCGCGGGCTACAGCTGCGGATTCACCCTAGCTAAACACAAATGTGTACTTCACATCCATACCTTGCGTTCAATCAGTCCTAAGAAGATGACCAAAACAAACAATTCATTTTTAGTTCTCAAACTGATTGTTCAAGGGCAATTTAACAGTTTCCTTAATTTTACCACAAATAAACAGTTTCTTAATAAAAAGTATAACCAGTTTTGTATCCCTACTTCTTTTTATACTATTAATTATTAAAAATGAAATGCCATCATTTTTCCGTATTTTATTTATTTAAAATAATATATTCCATTCAACAACTTAGATAAAAATAACACTTATTTTGAGGTAGGAAGATCATCACAAAAAAGGTAAAAATCAGGTACTATCAAGTGAAGTTCTTTGATAAAGAACTACACAATTCAGGTAATATATCACCACATTTCGTAGATACTTTGATGTCTACAATATCATCAGCTCTAGTGGGGCCTATATTCAACAAAGCAATTTTCTTATGCTCATCTCTGGCTTGTAAAATGATTCTATAGCTTGAGTAAACTGTCAAACTTGAACCTAAAACAAATACAGCATCACTGGAGGATACTTGACTCCTGACTGCCTCCACCCTTGACTTTGGGACATTGTCACCAAAGAACACAATGTCTGGTTTTAAGGGGCCTTCACATTTTGGGCACAGTGGTGATCTGAACTTGTCCACTTGTTCCTGTAATAAATAAAAATCGTTTAATTCAGGTATTAAACCCATAGTAAAATTACAAAAAAAAAATTACATGCATCAAAATTAAATTACAATAGAAATTAAATTAATTATGTAATAAAATTATTGAAGGATAATCATGAAGTCGTGCTCATAAATTAATGTAGTTATAGAATATCAATATCCATAAAAAATTGGTACACATACTTTAGGTAAGTCCACATCCCCATCAGGTCTTATCATGGTGAAACTGTCCTCCATGTAAGGGTTATTCCTCATTAATTCCATCTGTAACTCCTCCCTGCTTATCTCATAGGGACACTTCAAACATTTTACTATGTAACCAGTGCCATGAAGCTCTATTACATTCTCTGAACCAGCCTTGTGATGTAGTCTGTCCACATTTTGTGTCACTATTGATGTCACCTTTCCCATCTGTAGAATAGAGACCAACAAACAATTAGTAAACAAGGAGCTGGTGTGAGAAAAGTAGAAGTAAAAAACGCAATTATGGAAAAACCATTAGTAATAAATTTATTACTACCCTCCACCAAATAAAATTACACAACTGTTAAGGTGCAATTCCAAGATGTACCGCAGGCCGCAAACTGCAGCCGTTTCTATGTATCTCTATGAAAATCTTTATGTCAACCACAGCCGCTAGCCTTATTGTCGCCTGCGGTTGCAGTCTGCAGCCCATCTCGGAATTGTACCTTTAATCTTGGAAAACAACAATTTGCAACTTAAATTATTATCCATGCATTTCCAAGTGAAATAAGTAATATTCATTAAAAAATAAATTAGTGAAACTGAAAACTACTTATCACAATTTATGTGTTCTAACATTTTCATCTCAGGTTGATGATAATATTGAGGAATGCATAGGTACTCCCTCCCTATTAGTACTAGATAATTAGATATAGGGTTGTGTTGCCTAGCAATACTTACTGTTTAATAATACTGCTGCTGTAATTTGTACTTAATTTTATTGTTTTTTTTTTTTCTATAGATTATTCATGGGAATACACCAATATAGTTTAACAGATAACCAACCACCTAACTTTAACAGATCAAGTAAATATCAAGACAGCTACCTTTTCTAGCTCTCTGACAGCAAGATGCGAGTCATTTGGCTGCACTGCACTGAACCTAGGCCACCCAATGAAATTTCTGGCCCAGTACCGTTGTCTGGCTTTAGGATACTTCACAAACTCCTGGTATTGTATAGGCTTGTGGTTGGTGCGCGCATACAAACCAACTTCTTCTGATCTGTAGTCTGGAATTCCTGTGATAATACAAAAAAAAATATTAACAGTTGGATTAAAACCAAGTATTTTGTACAAGCGTAGCAATTACCCGATTCCGTGGAAATACCAGCACCAGTCAGGATAAGAATATTTTTGTATTTAGATAAAAAACCTTTTAGAACCTCAAAATCTTCATGGTTTGGTGCATTATGTTTTGGAACATATACTATTTGACGAGTGAACTGTTGAATACTGGTTGATACCTTAAATGTATGCATTTTGTTAATCATAACATTAATTAATTATAAATATCAAATGGCTCTGACCAGCTCTGACTGATGTCAATTTCATGTCAATAATGTCATGATGTCATGTCATTTTAACTTTGTTGTCTTTGTCACATGTCACCTATAATCACTTAGAATCCTACCTCAATGGTTGTTTGGCAGGTATCCTGTCAGATGTCAGTCAACTGCACAGAACACGTCAACTGTGGTTGAGCCTAGCCGTAGACAGAGAATTACGGGTTGAGCTCTAACTAGTAGAAATCTAATAAGTAACCATATTATTTTATTTTAGTCAGTCACATGAACTTTTCACGAGACTAGACTCGTTTTAGTCGATTACAGCGATATTTTTTTATCTGTTCAGTCAAGCGACTCAGAATAAGAGGCTCTTTTTTTTTTGGGTGGGAAATTATCAAATAACTTGTCTCGCTCTGGGCGGAGCGGGAGGGAGTGTGAGACTTTTACTGACTAAAACCCACCGTGTTCCTTCAAATGCCTGTGTGCCAGGGCCACGATGCCCACGATATCCCTTTCGGACAGACTCGTAACCCTGGCAGGGAATAAGAGGCTCTAGAGGCTTGTCTTCTATGTAATGAAGAATCATGACTCCTTGTTTCCATCTAATCTCTAAAATAATCAATAATTTGATTATATGTAGTTAATTGTTGTACTCTAAATGTTAAATATTGATTCAAACTTATAATTATCTATGTTTTAAAATCAATTTCCATGACGTTTTTTTTTTTTTTACGTCTTGGCCAAATACGATCTTTTATAATCTGTGGTACGATACGATATTACGATCTCTCTGACTATAAGTGTTCTGTGCTTATGTGTAATAATGGTGGAATAATAACCAATAATTAGTGTTCTTGAACGTGCATTAGTGTAGGCAAATGAAAGAAAACAGTGCAAGATCACCTCAAGTTCTCTAAAGAAGTCCGCGTGAGGTCTCAGTAAAGTGCCACAACTTTACTGAAACCCAAGGGGAGCGAGTTGGGATATCATCATCATGCATTGATTATAATTCATTTCAACAATACAAGTTTTGTAACTAAATAAAGACTTGACTAAAAGGTTCCAGCAACCAGGCCATTAAAATATTATAAAAAAAAGTTGGTAACACTGCTTTTATGTCAAATGTGTCAAATTGAAAAGTTCGGATTGCAATTTTCACTAGCAATTTTCCTTGAGTACATTTTCAAGAACGTTTTATATATTTTTATATTTCTACAGTAGTTGATAATGACCTTATTTAGATTGAAATCTGCTCCATTTGTGTTAATTGAAGATGATGGCAACAAAAATATATTACCTTTATTGCTAGAGCTAGTGCAGGAAGAAAAATCTGTCCACATATTTAGCTATGAACAACCTAGCAACCTTTGGAGAAACGTCTTCAAAAACCATTCTAATGTTAATTACTACGATGAGTTTAATACTGACTTGTACAATAAATATGTAACTGGCAAGTGTTCATTGATAATTGATTCAATAAACCAAATGGCTCTTTGTATGGGTTGGAACAAGTGTTTGAAGTACTTAAAACAATTACAAAGTGACCTTAATGTAAATAGACTAGTACTTATACTGCACAGAGACTGTCTACCACACAGTTCTAAACTACAAACACATTTAAATCATTTGGTAAATGTTGTGATAACATATGATAAAACAAACCCGCACAAAGTATGGATTAAGCTAAAGAAAGGCAGCAAAGTTATAAGAAGTGAAGAAATAATCTCATATGACAATAAAGCATCAACATTAACCTTAAGTCCTGTTATAAGACAGGAGAGAAAGGAAGAGGAACCTGAAAAGCCATTGCCAGCAAATCTGTCCACATTCAAAATTGAAGTTGACCAAAATGAAAAAATACAGAAGTATAACTTGAAACTGCCGTACATGAGTAAGATCCATGAAGGCGAGAGTAAGGTCTACTACGAGCCCGACGCAGTAGATGACTGGGATGAAGAAGACCCTGATGAGGATCTTGATATTTAAATAAAGTATAAATCAATACAAAACTCCTGTGCATTCTATTATTCAATATCATCACATTTCATCACCACTTCCTTATCCAGGCTAGTTTAAGTATGTACCTTACTTAGTTCTACTTATAAGTTTAAATTTGAATGACATTTTTCATAAAAACTGTTTACACCCTTTTCACACTGGGGTTGCTTTTTGATGGATCATTGGTTTCCATTTTTAGACGTTAAGGCGACAATATCCGACTTTTAATGATTTTATACTGAAGATCACGTCTAAACAAGTGGTGTTAATGATTTGAAAAAAATATATGTTAAATTAGAGCATTTTCACAATAACTTAATATGTGAATATTTATTTTAGATTATGTTTATATTACATAGTGAAATTAATTTGTTTGTAAAGTTATGTCTAACGCGGATAAAAACTGAGAATGGCGCAAAATCTACCAAGCGTATTTTTCTGAAATCTTCACCAATTTAAAGATAATTTAATTATTGATCTTTTAGTATACGCGTTTTATTAAAATACCTTTTCGTTTGTGTATAATAAATAATGAGTCAAATTGGGGACAGCGCTCCTTGATGGGCGGGTTACTGGCTGAAATTTCACGTGAAAACTGAAAATTCAAATTTTCTTACGTTTTTTTTGCAATTGAAACAGCAGCAGCAGTGCAGTTTTTTGCAGTAACAATTGAAATTGTTTATTGAAATAATTGATTTACATAAATATTTACAAAATAGGGCCTTAGACTAGAGGTTCAGGTAAATAATAATTGGATTCTACCTGAACTAGGAATAAACCTGTATCTCACTCAAATGCTTATATATAAGTGTTGTCTAAGATTGTCACTGATTTATCTACTATAAATTATGGTTTTATTCAAATTTAGAAAAATGCAGGTTGTATGTTGATCTAAATATGATTCGCGGCCATAATAAATATGGTTTTACAGAATTATAATCATTAGAATCAGCATTACAAATCTCTTAAGTTCAAAAAATCCTACTGAATGATTATTTCAGAAATTATAGATTGCTATAACGCGACAATGTAGCCGTAGCATAAATGTTGAGTTAATTGAAGCAGTGTAAAATCCTACCCTAAAATCTTGATTACCCTTTTGCACCCTATGGGTCAAATTAAATTAGCTAGCGAAACTCCGCAGACGTGATGGGTACGGATATCTTAACATGATAGATATACCTAAACTGTATTTTTTTTTACAGACTTCAAAAAGGAGGAGGTTAGCAATTCGGATGTTTATATTTTTTTAATGTATTTTTTTTGTACGGGCCTTTTGTCGCAAAATCCAAAAACACGAAACCATTTCTTTTTACGAAGAATATTATTACTGAGTTACAGATTCATCGGACCGCGCTTAAAGATTCTTCCATACTTCTTTCATTCCAAACTTGTAACACTCCCTCCATTGGGGATTAGATAAAGTTTTGTAAAACTAATAATTTCAAACTTTGTGTACGAATAACTTAACTTATTCGTGCAAAGTTTCAAGTTTATAGACCCAAGGAATAAGATTTTTTCATATATACGAATTTCGCCCACTTCAGGGTCGGATTTAAAAAAAATCAGTTTCAATACACTTCCTCGAAAACTGGTTCATATAGCACTACGATTAGGTTCACAATGCAATGTATTTCACACGCGTGTAATTTATTATTTTCTAACACGTGTGCCGGAATAAAAATTGCCACAGGTAACTTATACCTATACTTAGTCCAAATTGGTTCAATGCCGCTATTCACACCGTCTTGCGCCAGAGACGGTCCTCTCTATTGGGAGGTGATTTTTTTTTTATTCTCGGCAAAGATGCGTCTTTACGGCGCGGCGGCGGCGTATATTTTTTTGGAATATAATGTTTTTAATTAGAATACCATGATTATTACAATAAAAAAAAACGTTTATGAACAAATTAACATTTATTTGTGTTCTAAACTCAAAATTATTATTTGAATTTTCAATTTTTCGTATTAGGCTGTTTATCAGCTTTATACCCACAGAGTACATTTGTATAGAGGAGTTTATACCTTTGCTTCTCCTTCAACGTGGCGAAAGCAAAGCGCGGGACTTCTTGGCGGGAAAGTAAAGCGTCATGTTCAGAAGTTTTGTTTTATTTTCTAAAATTTGTGTTTAGCCGAATATTAATGTGTAATAATTGTGGATTATTAACCATTAAGTGTTTGTGAACGTGCATTAGTGTAGGCAAATGAAACAAAACAGTGCAACTTCGCTTCAAGTTCTCTCAAGTCCGCGTGAGGTCTCAGTAAAGTGCCACATCTTTACTGAAACCGGGGAGCGGGCGGGAATATCATCATCATGCATTGAATCAAATTCATTTCATCAATATATAAACAAGTTTTCTAAACCAGGCCATTAAAATATTATGAAAAAAAAAAGCAAAGCGCGGAAAAAAATGAAAATTATCATAGTTTTATAATAATTCATGACAAAAATATTTTTCGTTATTTAATTTTATTTCTTCAGAAGTGTATTGAAAAACGTCGTTTGATACACGTGGACATTTGTTATTGCATTATTGCAGTTCTCGGCTCAAAAACAACCTCGCCTACGGCTCGGGTGTTAATTTCGCCTCGAATGCAATAACAAACATGCTCAGCTTGTATCAAAATTGTCTTCTTATTATTCTTAGTACATACATACGGCTACTTATTATTATATCAAGCCATACCTACACATCCAGGATACGCAGATCTCGCATTGTATAGGATTTCCGTACAATGAGAGCACAGACTACAAATATAGTATAGGGTAAATGAGAGGTCAGCTGGAAATACAACGCTACACTCTCAAGTTTCTATCTTTAGCAGTTTAGGTTGATTTTTAAAAAACGTAATTAATAAAAAAATAAAAAAAACCCGATTGCGTAAAAGAGAAATTTAGCTTATGATAATGTTGTATTATCGGTTTTACAAAATAAATTAGAAGCCTTACAAGTTCCATTGAATTTGTTGAATTTCATTATTAATATCTTGACTGAACGCTCTGATAACATGTTAATAGGAGACCATGAGGTAACTCATCTTGTATGGAGGGGTCTCCCACAGGGTTCTGTGCTCAGTCCCCTTTTAAACAATATCTACACTTATAATTTAGAGTTATCCATAACTAGTCATGTTAAGGTTCTTCAATATGCCGATGATTTATTATTATATTCTTCAAGTCCATCTGTTGAGCAAGCTAGCTCTGCCATCAATTCTGCTCTATCTATTTTGGCGTCATGGTTACATCTAAACGGTTTGGATTTATTCACGTCTAAAAGCGCGGCTGTTTTATTCACCCGGAAGAGAAATATTCCCATAGTAAATCTCCTTTCTATGGAAATACCTATCCCAGTTAAAGATAAATTCAGATATCTTTAAAATACTTGACTGTCAATTAAGTAGTGTCCCTCATTGTGAATATATTGTTAACAAATGTGAAAAACACCTAAACATGCTTAGATGCCTCTCTGGTGTGTGGTGGGGTGCACATCCCTTTTCTTTGAAACTCATTTACAACGCAATCATCAGAAGCACTCTGGATTATGGATTGTTCGTTCTAGAGCCAGGTAGTGTCATGGCTTTTAAAAAATTAGATCGCATCCAGTCTAAAGCATTACGCATTATTTCAGGTGCAATGAAGTCTAGCCCCATTAATGCACTCCAAGTTGAATGCGGGGATTCTCCTTTATATCTTAGAAGACAATTCCTATCTGACAAATACTTGTTCCGGATTTTTCAATTCTCAACTCATCCTCTCATTCCTAAACTGGACACATTAGTGTTGCAGATTGAATCGTCAGATTACTGGTCCCATAGACGTGCTCCTTGTTTAGTTGTTAGTTATAAAAAAATCCTTTCACTTTCTTCTCCTATTCACCGTTCCAATAAACTTCCCATATTTAGCAATAGATAAGAAAGTTTACAATTCAGTCCCATTATAAAATATAACTGTGTAAGTAAATCAGATCCCGATTGCCATTTAAGTTTTAATCATTTTCTGGCTGAACACGTAGAATACCACCATATTTATACGGATGCCGCCAAGCCTTCTCCGACGGGTTGTGTTGGGATAGGTACCACTTACCATTCTCAATACAACATCGAACAAAAAATAAAACTGCCTCCGGAGACTTCTGTTTTTACCGGGGAATGTTTCGGCATTTTTAAAGTCATAGAATATATCCGTATTTTAAAGCTCAAAAAATCTATAATTTTTACTGATTCTCAAAGTGCTCTTCTAGCCATCAATAAATCCGCTTTCGAACACAAATCGCAGTTACCTATCATTTATTTAATAAGAGAATTTGCGTTCAGGACCATTTCTGAGGGTAATACACTACAATTTGTGTGGATTCCGGCCCATGCTGGAATCCATGGCAATGAAGTGGCTGATAAACTTGCCGGTGATGCGGTGCAGTGTGGGGACTTAGTTCCATACAAATTTTAGTTATGACCTCGTATCGTTACCAAAGGTTTTTCTTCGGGAAACCTGGAAGGGGCTTGGGATTTCGGAAGCAAATCGAAGGGACGTTATTTTTCACATATTCAACCCGACGTTCCAGAAAAACCGTGGTTTGGCAGGGCCAAGTTTGGCAAGATGGAGACCTCCATTCTAATACGGATGAGACTGGGTCATGTTTGTTCTCCAGCTCATCTTGCCAAACTTCATATCATCGACGATCCCCTAAGCTTGTGTGGCACAGATGTAGGCGACTTAGATCACATTTTTTCTCCTGTCCCTTATATTACCGTTCTTCCTTTCTTAGTAACCTCTTATCCCTCCATACTCCTTTTCCTACCTTTTTCTCTCTTGTATATAAATGTATAGTCTCATTCATTACTCTAAATAATATTAAGTTGTAATTTTTTTTTTTTAATAGTGTAATTTGCTCATTTATCCATAAGATTTCCTTGTTACTTATAATTATACTGATCCTATCCCGTCTATCCTAAATCCCGTTAAAATTTATATTTATATTAATTTTGTTTCCCTACCTTTTTATAAAACTAAAACGTGACATTGGCTAAATGCACAAACCATGCGAAGCCAGGAGAAAAAAAAAAAAAAAAAAAGTGAAATTTAAAAAAGATGAAAACAAGGTTAATCTCATGCAGTTGGAGGCATTATGACTATATTGTTAAATGTAAGAATAATTTACTTAAGTACTTCTTTTTTTTTGTTAGCGTTGACGGTAAATTTGGTTATTTAGATACCCACTATAAAATTGGGTTATAACGGCCTCTTCACTCTCTCTCTCACACACTCCAAAAGTTTGGGATCGTTTTTAGGGTTCCGTACCCAAAGGGTAAAACGGGACCCTATTACTAAGACTCCGCTCTCCGTACGTCTGTGACCAGGCTGTATCTCATGAACCGTGATAGTTAAGACAGTTGATATTTTCACAGATGATGTACCTATTTCCGTTACCACTTAATCAAATACAAAAAAAACCGGCCAAGTGCCCTTTGGGTACGGAACCCTAAAACAGAATAAAATAAATTAAGGGGCTCCTGAATTTCAATTGGGGTTTGCTGAATTTCAACGTGGACGTGTCAAGCTCAGTGATGATCCCCGTCAAGGTCGTCCAAAAACTGCAGTCACCCAAGAAAACGTTGATGCTGTGCGTAAGCTGATTGAGGAAGATCGACATGTGACATACCGCGAAATTCAGGCAACTTTAGACATTGGCATACAAATAATCTTGCATGAACAATTAGGTGTAAAAAAGTTATTTTCCCGATGGATACCGCATTCGCTCTGTGAAGAGCAAAAAGCGGCTCGCGTTACTTGGTGCGTCAGAACTCTCGAAAGATTCCACGCAGGATCCTCAAATGCTGTATACAACATTGTATCAGGTGACGAATCCTGGATATACGCGTACGAACCCGAAACAAAAAACCAGTCACGAGTTTGGGTGTTCGAAAATGAGTTAAAGCCAACAAAAATTGTTCGTTCACGGAGTGTTGTAAAAAAAATGGTGGCCACGTTTGTCTCCAAAACCGGCCATGTTACGACTATTTCTGTTGAGGGACAAAGAACGGTTAATGCAGAATGGTATGCTAGCATTTGTTTGCCACAGGTCGTTTCTGAACTCCGTAAAGACAACTGCAACCGCCGCATCATCCTCCATCACGACAATGCGAGTTCTCACACCGCGCACAGAACAAGAGTTTTTAGAGCAAGAAAACATAGAATTATTAGACCATCCGCCGTACAGCCCCGACCTAAGCCCTAATGATTTCTATACTTTCCCTAAAATAAAGAATAAATTGCGTGGACAGAGATTTTCATCACCTGAAGAAGCTGTGGATGACTACAAAACGGCCATTTTGGAAACCCCAACTTCCGAATGGAATGGTTGCTTCAATGATTGGTTCCATCGTATGGAAAAATGTGTCAAATTTCGCGGAGAATACTTCGAAAAGCAATAAATACATTTTTAAATAGTAATGTGTCACTTCCTTGATTCCCGAAATTTTCAGTGCCGCCCTCGTATCAGTAGGAATCGGTTTCAATTTGACAGTTCAACAACATTCATTGCGTTATTTACGTTGTTGAGCAGACAACATTTCTAACTCATGAAGCAATGGATTAGCAATATACTTCAAAACCATTCCGATTCCAATTCAAACAGTGTTATATGTCCGTGACTACCGCCGCCCCACCAACGCCAATCGCTTCCATATTTGGCAAATAATTAGTGCTCAATTGGTGCTAATTAGTACTCGAACAACAGAATTGGTGCCTTAGTAGTTTTCGAGATAATCGACTTTGAATGTGGTCCTGCGGTAGTCACGCTCCCTTCAGCAGGACCACCATGAACGCCGAAAAAGGGGGCATGCTACAGCTATTCTAAGTACACAAATAATTAGTGCTCTTAAATGTGATTCATTTCGTAACAAAAAAAGAACTGAAACATTTGTAGTTACCGAGAAATCAACGATGATAACTTTCGCGCGCTCGTTCAGCAGGACCACGACTGAGTCTTCATTCCAAGTTTCAGGAGCTAGTCGCTTTCCTCAAACCTACGTAGAAAATTAGTGCTCTGCGAGATAAAACTGATACCCAAAATTACTACTCCAGTAGTTTACGAGATATACCATACCATTGGTGGGGTGGCGGTAGTCACGGTGTTAAATTTTCATTTGAAGATTTCCCTATTAAAAACTCTGTGATTTCTTCCCAAATTTATACAAAAATTAGTGCTCTTAAAGAAGTTATAGTGACCAAAAATTCAGATTCCCACGTGTTGTATTATATGAGAAATTAGCTTTCATTACTTTTCCATACTAAATGTCCGCATATAACCCGACCAAATTAAGTTGTCAATGGTATTGAGCTGTCTATGAAATATACACTCGTGCACATAAATTGATGGATGTCGGAATAGTAATAACAACAGCTCAATATCTATAATTTTTATACAAACTGTGTACCGGGGTACATATTTATTAAAAAAAAATAACCTATCGTTACCCATGGCCTGTGATACCTTTGTTAATGACATGGGTAGGTAGGTACTCGAATAATTATTTTTCTGTATTGTAAGTACCTACCTGTTGTGTTGTTATATGAATATAAGAGCGATAGTTATTTCTTATTTATTTCTTTCCTACTAATTTAACGTTGCTGCATCAGTACCTAAGTATTAAAAACCTAATTTATTGCATTAAAAAAATCTGTAATTCTGAAATAGTTTTAATAATGATTAATTTAATGGTATATAATTTAATAATAAATAACTCACTAACAATAGATAATAATTTGATGTAAATGAAATGATGATGTTTGCTTGTTTTTTGTAGATGTGTTTTGTGTAATGTTTACTTACTCGAGTTTATGTTTTCGTATGCACGTGTTTCTGTGACAAATAAAATTATTTTTCTTTCTTTCTAAATATTTGCATGCCGAATGGCAACATATGCTGATCTTTGTACAGTACTAACACCTATTGATGTATCATCTACCCATATTTGAAAAAATAAAGTTATTCTTATTCTTCTTATTCTTAAAACTAATTTTCATTCTATCCTTATTTGTTGTAACTATGCATGAATATCCAAGCTTTTTCTATTCTGTTCTATCGAACCCATATTTCTAATTTTGTTTAGGTTCTACCTAGTTACCTACTAGTCGGCCTATCTTAATAGTCAAATCGAGTTGATTGATTTGTGTTAATATATTACTAATAATATTCTACTGATTTTACAAATTGTTATCGAACTGTGATCTATAATTAATTAAACTTATTCGATTTATAAATGGATTTTCCATTAAAAATACACCTACGAATTCACAAATCTTAACCTAGCTTTAACAAAGTAGGTATTGAATTGGTAACTAAAAATATACCCCTAGGTCCATAGATATGTCAGTGGAAATTTGATAAAATCGACTTCAAGTACTGAAAAATACATAACTATTACTTATGCAATACTTTTATACTAACGTTATTAGCAAAATTTTAGTTTTTAATACTTAGGTACTGATTGCAGCAACGTTAAATTAGTAGGAAAGAAATAAATAAGAAATAACTATCGCTCTTATATTCATATAACAACACAACAGGTAGGTACTTACAATACAGAAAAATAATTATTCGAATACCTACCTACCCATGTCATTAACAAAGGTATCACAGGCCATGGGTAACGATAGGTTATTTTTTTTTATAAATATGTACCCCGGTACACAGTTTGTATAAAAATTATAGATATTGAGCTGTTGTTATTACTATTCCGACATCCATCAATTTATGTGCACGAGTGTACATCTGATAAACAGCTCAATACCATTGACAACTTAATTTGGTCGGGTTATATGCGGACATTTAGTATGGAAAAGTAATGAAAGCTAATTTCTCTTAAAATACAACACTTGGGAATCTGAATTATCGGTTACTATAACTTCTTTATGAGCACTAATTTTTGTATAAATTTGGGAAGAAATCACAGAGTTTTTAATAGGGAAATCTTCAAATGAAAATTTAACACGTGACTACCGCCACTCCACCAATGGTATGGTATATCTCGTAAACTACTGGAGTAGTAATTTTGAATTTTGGGTATCAATTTTATCTCGCAGAGCACTAATTTTCTACGTAGGTTTGAGGAAAGCGACTAGCTCCTGAAACTTGGAATGAAGACTCAAAGTCGTGGTCCTGCTGAACGAGCGCGCGAAAGTTATCATCGTTGATTTCTCGGTAAATACAAATGTTTCAGTTCTTTTTTTGTTACGAAATGAATCACATTTAAGAGCACTAATTATTTGTATACTTAGAATAGCTGTAGCATGCCCCCTTTTTCGGCGCTCATGGTGGTCCTGCTGAAGGGAGCGTGACTACCGCAGGACCACCTTCAAAGTCGATTATCTCGAAAACTACTAAGGCACCAATTCTGTTGTTCGAGCACTAATTAGCACCAATTGAGCACTAATTATTTGCCAAATATGGAAGCGATTGGCGTTGTGGTCCGGCGGTAGTCACGGACATTTACGCAATTAGGGTGCTGGGTTTCCCTGTTCTTTTTTAAAGGTAGTTAAATAGAAGATTGTGCTTTGAGAAACCAACTTTAAATTATTATTCTTGCCAGTGGCGGATTTACCAGCAGGCCGAGTAGGCTGGAGCCTAGGGCGGCAAATTTGGAAAAAAACTTGACATTGTGTATGTTCTCCCATACATCGATATAAGTAACGTTCAATTTTCCAACTGCAAATGTAAGTTTGCAATCGCAAAACAATCTTTTTTTATGTGATAACTTTCGATGACTTGTGATGATTTTCGGACTTTTTCCTTTACTTGTGCTGTGAGACCTTGCTTCTTGCCAAATTTCATGATTCTAGGTCAACGGGTTCCGGTTCCGTGTGGTGCCGGATGTAAAGAATAGCACACTCCTATTTCTTCCCGTGGGTGTCGTAAAAGGCGACTAAGGGACTTACTAGAGAATGGGCAGCAGAGTTCTCTATGCATATTAACACCATACTGCGATCGCCAACCCGCCTGCCAAGCGTGGCGATTATGGCAACCCTCCCTTAAATATTGGGGGAGGCCTATGTCCAGCAGTGGACGTATTTCGGCTGAAATGATGATGATGAGGTCAACGGAAAAGTACCCTATAGGTTTTGATTTATTTGCGAGTGTCAAAATATCGCTTAAATCGCCGTATTTTTTTGTTGATAAGTCAAGCTTGATTAAGCTCGAAGGCTTTACAAGTTAATGAGTAATAAATAGTAGCTTGATTTTTTTTTTAAGGCTATACAAGTTAACGAGTAATAGTCGAACAACTTACATTTGCAGTTGGAGGATTGACCGTGACTTATACAGGGTGGAAGGGGCATCGACGCGAATCCGTTTACCATGGATTCAGTACATCATTCTTGACCTGCATTTAAATTTTTCGTCGGTTATTTAAAAAAAAAATACTCTATTCCATACATTTTGACCGAGTAGGTATTGCACTTCTGTAGGAAACAGCAGTTTTTTTTGAAAATCACTGACGTAAAATTTTACCGCAGGGGCGTCAAGAATGATGTACTGAATCCATGGTAAACGGATTCGCGTCGATGTCCCTTCCACCCTGTATAGAGGTATGAGAGACATGTTTTTCAACTACAATGTTAAGTTTATTTTTGGAATAAATTCATCCTAACTACGGAACCCTTCATTGTGCGTGGTTCGACACGCACTTGGCCGGTTTTTTAACTAGACCTGAGCAAACGCGATTCTGTGTGGTGATACGTGGAAAATCTCTTAATAAGAAGAGAGTTGTAGCTTCCTTGTGTGTTCGGGAATGCGGACAAGGACTTGGATTGATGTTCTTGATCAGGTGTTTTAGACAAACCCTCGGTTACAAAGAATTCACTTTTTATTCGTTTTTCTATGTTCTGTTACAATTTTGCGATTTTTTTTCATTTCTTGGCCACGTTACTTGCCATTACACAATTATGTAATAAAGTAGAAATTCAAGTACGTGCAAGTTAATTTTATTAATGACACCGTAATTACATCACCATATTATCTCAACTCTTAAATTATGTATCATAATTACTCGTTCAATGATTAATTTTCATGACCTAACAAACTAAACAATTAATAAATGAAAAAAAAAAAAAAAACAAATACAACAGAGAATCGGCTACGAACCTCTATCGACACAATGCTATAGTAAAAATAAAATAATTATTACAGTATTTCAATACACATATAACCCAAAAGTGAGGAACAAAAAATATTTTTCTTCCAAGTCTAATTTCGAAAAATTAATTAATATTATGCGAGCCGATATCGTATGTACACACAAGCCCGGATAAATCTTATAATGAGACAAACAATACATACTAGCAATTTAAATACTGCGGATTAATCAAGCGACGCCGACGCGCGGTCCCCGGGCTCGAAAACGAGGCGGAGACGGCGCAAAAACAATAAGAAGCATCTTTCGATATACATAATAAAGCTAACAAAATATACGATAAAAATGATTTACAACCTCATATAACCTAACAAAATGTCTGCAGTTTCATATACAATTTCATCGTACTGCATTAAAAGGAGACAAGAGACTGCTTGTAAATATCGGGGCACACATAAGGATCGGGCTTCGGGACGATACATATACACACGGGACCGGGAGATGACAGTACGCAGTAGTTTTAGTTTTAGGGTTGCTAGAGCGCTTATTCGTTCGCCAGCTCCTTGAGTCGTTCTTCCCTCGGCCGCGCGCCGCCGAATATCGATTGCGTCTGACTTGTTGAAGCCAGAGAGTTCACCGGCTCTGTTACAGTCCGAGGCGCAAGCTTCAACTTCGGCCTGCCTGACGTGTCTGGAAATGAAATAGTTAGGGAGCTAAGGACGGGGCCAGCAGTCGATCTGTTCATCGAAACTAATCTACTCATAGCTCTAACACATTCAAGTGGAACAAATGACTAGGTGAAATCTACCTTGTGAAACTACGAACAGACGTCAGCTGTGTCTACGTACTACGTCTAATCGTTTTATGTTCAGGCATCTGTTTTTTTAACTAGATGCGATCATAACCTTGAATATTCTATTTTTATATAGCAATTTAAATATCTATCTGAAGTTCTACTCTACATTGAAAAAAAAAATTTAACTATTGTGTCTAAAAATACAACTACAAAAAATCGTGTCAGACATGCAATTTGCTACTTTACAAAAACATGACTACTTAAAGATTTAAAATCGATAAAATAAAGTTCCTCAAGAGTGTATCTTTACTAATACTGATGTCTGCACCGCGTACAGATCACTTTTAAAAATCGTACCCGAGCTCCCTAACCAAAATACACTAATTAGAAACACATAAACAAAACAACAATAATAAATATTCAATCAAATTTAATAATATAATAATTTTTCTTTTTTTTTAAAAGATTCTATCCCCCACCTTATTTTTTTTTTTTTACATGTACATATAGTATTATGTTAAGTCTGTTAGCGTTTATCTTATATATTATTATTTTAAGTCGGTTAGTTTTTATATGATGTAAATATTTTATTACTGAGTTATTGAATAAAATATATCAGTGTGAGTTAAGGTAATCACAGAATTTAAAATAAATGTCATAAAAATAATAAATTATACCATCAAATTGATAATTGAACATTCCATGCAAGTTACATGCTACAGTCCTTGCAGTTCCCGAGCGCGCGTCATGTGACTTATACACCGTGGCATTTTAATCGTCTTAAAACCAGGGACCGTACAACCCCGGTTAAGAGTTAAGCCTTTCGAAGGGGTAACCCATTCAATAGGTTACCTTCATCATGATGTAACCCATTGAAAGGGTTTTATACTAGAAACCCATTGAAAAGGTTACATGATAACCCATTGAATTGGTTTTATACTTGAACCCCAGTCAAAGGGTTACGTGATAACCCATTCAATGGGTTCTATACCTACTTGAAACCATGATGAAAACATGAAAAATTCTTAATATTATGTAATTTCGATATCCGCCTAGCACGCGTAGCATGACCAATTCTATGTCTATTCTATCCAGGGACCAATAAAATAATTTTGAATGGCTTAAATTAAGCCGTTTAAAAGGGTTACCCACACCGTATGGGTTTTTATCGAAAACTCTTTCAATAGGTTACCAAAATTTAATTTGTCGGTTACCCATATCGTATGAGTTTTTGTTTAACCGCTTAGACAAACCCTATCGAAAACCCTTTCAATGGGTGACCAAAATGGTCCCTGCTTACAACGGCAGCCCACTTCATATATCCAATGACTACTTATCACGCCGCCCTTGGAACGCAAGACTCGTACCGCGGTCGTAACAGGGTGTTTCAAACTAAGTCATGCGTCATAATTAATAATATTTTTTTTTACTATTATGAATGACTAGCTGTGCCCCGCGGTTTCACCCTCGTAAGTCTCGATCCCGTAGGAATATCCAGGATGGCAGCTACATCCATACAAAATTTTATCAAAATTGGTCCAGCCATTTGAGCGTGACGAAGTAACAAACACACACTCACAAACTTTCGCCTTTATAATATTAGTGTGCTTAATAGTCATTGGATACATGAAGTGGGCTGCCGTTGTAAGACGATTAAAATGTCAAGGTGTATAATTGTCATTAGGAATGAAATGCGATGATTGACGCGCGTTCGTAAAATGTTACAACTTTGCAGGTGAAAAGTTGGTATGAGACAAGTTGACAACACTTGTTGAGCGTACACGCACTATTTATTTCGCGTTTTATAATACGTTAACGCTGGTAGCACACTTCCGCCATGAAACCGCAGTAGTTCAATTCAACTGGCTCGCGTCATGTTCCGCTACTCCAATCGGATGCTAGTAGCGAAACATGACGCGACGTGCTGGTAGCGGAGGTGTGCTACCAGCGTAAAGTCGTATGTTTTGCATACGCAAATTCGTGCGGAAATAATTTAGTGCGAATAGACAACATACAACTGATGCTTGATGGGATAAAAAAACTATTCAGGGTTTTATCAGTTCAGAGTTCACGAAAACGCATTTATTTTTTGGTCTGTTCGTTTAAATAGTGACGGTAAACCCAAAAGGCGTGCTCAAATATGATGACAAGATTTATTGCAGATGGATTGAACGGATTCGACAAGAGTAGGGCAAAATAAACATGAAGCAGTAGTACCTGGACGCGACGGCGGCATGTCTTCGAATTGCCTGCGCGGGGCGGGCGCCTGGCGCGGCGCGGGCGCGGCGGCGCGGCCCATGCGGCCCCAGTCGCCGGCGCGCGGCTCCTCGCTGGCGCCGCGCGAGCCGCGCCCGTCCCGCTCGCCGCGCCCGTCCCGCTCGCCACGCCCGTCCCGCTCGCCGCGCTCGGCCCAGCGCTCGCCGCCCCCGCCCCCTCCTCCTCGCTCACGCTCTGCAACCACCGTATCTATTATTTTGGAACAACAAATTTTTGAGATACAGTCATAGGACTGGCCCACATCGCTCTGCCGTCAGAAGGGCTTACGCTTTTTTTGGACAAGCGCACTATCGGAACATCTCGTAACCATTGCGTGGTTACGAGATGTTGATAGTTTAACACGAAATCAAATCACAAGCGGACACGATCACGATACGCGTCTGCTTGTGATTTAGACCCGTATTGCCCCACTAACGACAGTTTGGTTAACCTACCACCTTATTTTCTTACCCGACGCTAAACTAACAGAGCTTTAGTGAATATTCATGACGCCACAATAAATGTGAGAAACCTATTTACCACTTTTCTCTTTCTGGGTCTAACTAAAAAGAACAGTCACAAGATATTTGCACGCTTTTGTACAGACGGCTACACATCAAGTCATACATTTCCAGTTTACGCTGATATCGCACTGTACGGAAATCCTATACAATGCGAGATCAGCTTATACTGGAAATGTATAGCTTGATGTGTAGCCGTGTGTACAAGTAAATTATGTGAAATGAAATCGTTTATTCTGTAAATAGGATATTAGAATCACTTTCACGTCATATAAAAAATTTAAAATATAATCTAGATGTAGCCGACATTTCCTATCTGACTACCCCTGAGAAGAAATGGTGAAACAAACTCAGGGATCAGTCTCTTTCTCTTTTAAAGTCCAGACATAATCTTGGTCAGATCATGTGAGGACCATGTAGATCCGTGTCTGAAATGGTCTTTTGAGGAAAGAACCACACAAATTTGAGTGGACCTGTCCAATCAGTTCAAGCATTTGTCAGTAATCGTGTAGCTCAACTCAAGACTAAGAAGCTCAAATATAATGCAGAATGCCAATTAAAGTATTTATTTATAACATAACATCGCGTCTTGTTTCCCCAAACGGTTAGGCAGAGGTGTACCCATAGTAAACCCACATTTCACCAGTTATAAATTTAAGTCCCATGTAATAGTATTAATTTACACTGGATTTAAATCAATGACAAGGCTCAATGTAACATTAAAAGAGAAATATGATATTTTGGTAACTTATCTACTTTATCCCCATAGGAATAAGGTGGAATGTTGTAAATTATTGTGACAGCATGAACACTCACTGTAAGCTGGTAAGTGTAGCCCAAAAGGGATTTCCCTGTAAGTATAAATATATGACTCACACCACACCACTCTTACACCACACCACTCTTACACCACGCAAAACAAGAAAGAGAGAGAAAACCCAAGTCAAAGGACACAAAATGTCCACAATGACCAATGATTCATTTTAGTATGAAATATGTAAGATTAATTGAGAAATTACTCACAAAACACCCCATGAGTCAAACAAGTGGTTGGTGAATAAAAAACCTTGTAAACAGGTAAACGTACACACGGCTACACATCAAGCTATACATTTCTAGTAACTGATCTCGCATTGTTTATGATTTCCGTACTATGATAGGTCAGCGTATACTGGAAATGTATAGCTTGATGTGTAGCCGTGTGTACATTTATCCAGCTCCCCGATGAAATCAAGATCCAAACCAAATGATTTAAGAGCGTTTACACCTTACGGCATTTCATACAAACTTTCAAGCCCTCGTTTTTCGAAATGAGTGAACCGATTTTAATGAAACTTCATACGCTTATGCAGGATACAAAGGTCTAAAAAGTTAGTAAAAAACATTTTCGGAATGTGTTATTTAAAAACAGATAACTGGAAATCTCTGTTTCTATAGAAAATTTTAAATCAGTCTAATTTGGCTGCAAAAAATGTTCTTTACTAACTTTTTAGACCTTTGTATCCTGCTTATGCGTATGAAGTTTCATTAATATCGGTTCAGTAATTTCGAAAAACAAGGGCTTGGAAGTTTGTATGAAATGCTGTAAGGTGTAAACGCTCTTAAAGGCATAAAATTAGTATCACCCACAAACCAGATACAATATTATCTCTGCACAACATACAAACAGTAAGCAGGCAGCTAATTATTTAATGTGTTTGTACCCGTGTTTAGCATAATGACAATGAATAGTGATGTACTGCACAAAAACGTCCCGACAATGCGTATTTTATGATCATTTTGTATTTCGTGTATGGTTTTTTTTTTCGGGTGAGAAATTATCAAATAACTTCTCCCGCTCTGGGCGGACCGGGAGGGCGTGTCAGACTTTTACTGACTATAACCCACCCGTGTTCCTTCAGATGCATGTGTGCCAAGGCCACTATATCCCTTTCGGAAAAACTCGCAACCCTGGCAGGCATTGGCCCTACCGGACCCCGTCAGTTGGTGCTAATATCTCTTTGAGGCGCGCGTGGAACACAACGCACCGTCGACCCGGGCCTTATCGGACGGCGAGCTACACATCGCTCACCGTCCGCAAGCCCGCGCCTACGGTGGCCGGGAATCGGCCTGCGTCTCCCGCGGCGACTATGGGCGTGAGGGCGCGAATTTTGCCTCTCCCTCACGCGTTCCGCCTCCTCCTTCGCGAGCATTACTGCTTTGCAGGAGGTGACGGCCTCCCATGCACTCTCGCTCCGAACCATTGCCTGAACCAGGGCCGGACGCGAGAGATGGCCTAGCATCCAAATATGTGGGCGTCAAAGCAAAAAGGGTCCAGTTCTCGGCTTTTAGTTTCCGAGATATACACAGTTTTATTGTAAAGTTGGGTGAAAAAATTGCATTTCGCGATTTTAATTGATTATTAATTAATGCTCAATTATCTACAAGTTCATAATAGTAAATGACTTAATATGATGTTCTTAAGTACCAAAAACAGGTACCATCGTCGTCATGTCAGAAATGCTTTTACAACAAGGTGAGTTTCAACTTCAAATGTCTGATAAAAAGACTTAGACCCTTAATGCTTGGACGCCCAGATATGAATAATTTAAGTGTTGCTTATCAACGGTGCTTTCAAACAACAATTGTTGAAGAATAAATGTTACAGATGAGTGTTTACTCTGTACGACCTATGAATAAAACCGCAAATGTTGTTATTAAATGTTATGAAAGTTCAAAGCAGGGTTATTATCCAAGAAACCAAACAGTAATGAAGTTAGTTTGATTACAATTAAATTGAACCAACCCCTTTTGTAGGAAGCTGTTTCACTACCTTACATTTTTCAGTACAAGTATGAGGTGAGTCCGCAAGTGTTAGTAATGAGGCGATGTTACCATGAGCGAGCCCTCCACCCTGGTGGCGCGGCGCACGGCGGTCGAGCCCATCGAAGTGGTCGTACGTACCGCGGCCGCCGCCGCCCCCGCCGCCGCCGTCCCGTCGGAAGCCGCCGCCAGGCCGGCTGCCGTCGCGCCCGCCATCACGCCCGCCACCGCCGCCGCCGCCGCCGCCGCCGCCGCCATCTCGCCGGCCGCGGTCGAAGCCCCCCCCCCCTCTGTAACACCACTGTGTTACAACACCGTACTACGACCACAACACGGAGTAGTAAACAAATTCAATGCATTTTCTGCGCAGGTTGGGAACATTGGTCATAACACTCATAACGTTGACCATAGTCATACTTAAGGCGACGATAACCGACTTTTAATGATTTTATACTGAAGATCACGTCTAAACGAGTAGTGTTATGTTAACGATTTGAAAAAAAATATATGTTAAATTAGAGCATTTTCTCAATAATTTAATATGTGAATATTTTAGACTATGTTTATATTACATAGTGAAATAAATTTGTAAAGTTATAGTTAGACAACTCGAATAAAAAACTGAGAATGGCGCAAAGTCTACCAAGCGTATTTTTCTGAAATCTTCACCAATTTAAAGATAATTTAAATATTGATCTTTTAGTATACGTGTTTTATTAAAATACCTTTTGTTTTGTGTATAATAAATTAATAATGCATCAAATTGGGGACAGCGCTCCTTGATGGGCGAGTCCTATTACTGGCTGAACGTACGACGCGTTGCGTGAGCTCAGTACAGAACACGCAAGCTAACTACTCAAGGTCACTGGCTTATATCTCCGTCTTAAAGGTCGTGGCGAATCCACAGCATCTTTCATTGGCAGACTTTTCTTTCCTCAGTCCCATTCCCATTCGTTCTCGCAAAATGAGGTATTAATTTGGTGACAAATCTTTCTGCACTTTATTTGTTTAGTACTTCGTGCGCCACTTTGAGCGGGAATCAGCGATGATTCCTGCCGTCGCGTCGTCACAGCCTGAACAAGTAAAATGGCTAATTTATGTTGACCTTCTCTTGTTGCAACGGCAAGAATATCCGCGGAAGCCCGGCAAGTATGGCCCAGAGGTAATATACATGGGCTACTTGACAATTTCTTTATAAGATACGTAACCATTTTGGTGCCTAGTGGCGCAGTGGCGTAGTGTCCGCCGCCGTGGTCAGGGTCGTGTCGGGTTCGATTCCCGCATCAGTACAATATTTGTATTATATCTGGAGCTGTTGTGTATGTGTTAGGACACCCACGGAATTTTACTGTGGGCCTATGAATTTCAAACATTTATTTTGAAATTAATCCAACAGGTAGATAATAATTCCACTTAAAAACAAGCATTTAAGTAATTCCTTGTAGCATTGGTTTAATATATTTCTAAGTAACATGTTTTATTTAATCATTTTGTCAGGTGCATGTTCAGAGCAGTGCAGTTATGTACTGACTGACACCTTTACATTAATTCCCAAAAATCCTCTGATGGACTTTTATAATAACATTAGTTTTAACACACCATAAAATTCAGCATTTCATCCCTGATTAATAATAAAACTAGCTGGCTAATTAATTATACATATTTACTTACAAAATTGTAAGTAAATTTTATTCCTTTTAAATACAGTTTAAAAGGAATAAAATTTACTTACAATTTAGTATAACCAACACAGGAAATTATGTTTCCACTTAATTTATAGTAAAAGAAAATTTCAGGCACTCACCGATCATTTCTTTTTTCTTCAGCCACATCAATTTTAATAAATTGCCCATCTACATTTAGAGCGCCATTCATTTCAATTGCTTTTATCAAATCTTCGAGGAATTCAAACTCCACATAGCAGAATCCTTTGAATTTATCTGTTTCTCTATCCATCACCAGCCTCACATTTTTAATTTTTAAGTCCTGAAACAATAATGTTTTATTGGTTAGTAATGCCAAAGAAGCATGTTGTAGAATCAAAAATTCGAAGACATGTGATATTCACCAACCCGCACTGGGCCTATATGGTATATTATGGCTCATCTCAGAGAGAGGAAGCCCGTGTCCCAGCGGAGGAATTTTAAAAGCTGATTATGCAAACAGAACATTTTTGCTGGTTATTGTGGTCTGTATTGTTTGTAATACTTGGTGTTCAGCAAAGAGTTTCTAATTTTATGGCTTTACTTCACAAACAACCCAGTTTTGCAAATTTTTTTGTTATGTATAATTTATCAGTTTAGTTGACCTCAGTATGTATGAATCAGTCAGTTTATGTTGTAATATATTTACTACTAATAAGTTTGGCCTCATGATAAATGTGCGAAAATGTAGATTCCTAGGTAGATATCAGCTTCAATTTCCAGCATACATCTCGGAAAGGGTTTTTTAAAGACATACTAAATTATGATTGTTATCAAAGAATGATGATTATGGCAGGATATTTAAAAAACATAATTTCAATGTCTTGCATAGATTGGCTAAATTTTAAGACCATTTGATGATAATGAACTAAAATGTTATACACAACTAAATGGTGTACAAACAAAAGTTTCTAGAAGAAGATAATACACCTTTGGAAGTATTATATCACTCACTAGTGACTTTACGACTATCTTCCATCATAAGAAAGGAGATGTGTTTACAATAGCTCTGTAAACATATTATGTCATGCCCTCACTAGCCCAGTCACAAGGGTTAATATCTAAAGTAGATAAATATTACTTTCATGTGTATGAGGCCTTAGTAGACATTTATTTAGTCAAAGTAGCTGCCTGCCTGCTTTACAGCCTATAGTAACATAACTAAAGTAGGTATATTAGATAAGCATACATTCCTTATTATTAGCTGATTCATTAATCAATATTTTAGTTTGGTTTAGTTATATGTACATTATATTCAACTGGTTAAGATGTTAATAAATCGAAAGTATGATATCCTTCAATTAATTGCAATTTTGATATATTCTTAAAAGAATAACAAAGATAAATTGTCGCTCATTAGCAGTTGTAATAAAGTTTTTTTTTTAATTCAAACTATCACATAGCTTATTGGAATGAATGTTATAAATTATAACTTGTTTCCATCAAAAACATTTTAAAAGTAGAAGTAAAACTGATTTCAATCTCTCTATCATATCGGTCATCACATTAAACCTGGAAACTTAACTTGTATAATTATATTTAAAAGAAATAAAGAAAGGATAAATATTTACACATTATAACATGGTCATGTGAATTATGCTAAAACAGAAGATGTTTTATTAGGGGTTGATTGGTCTTATTGACTATTAAGATTTTATATTAAATTCAGTTGAGCAGCAGACCACTTGTAGTGTAACAACAAAGATATCCTTGATATTGTGACATCTCACACACCACAAAAAGTGAAGCCAAGACAATACGAGGGTAGGTAATACTTACAGGGAAAATCCTATTAATGTCGCCTTGGATAATTCCAGAGGGCAAATTCCCGACGTAAGCCTTATATGGAGGCTCGGTAGGAAGAGGGCGGCCACCGAGCGTTCTTCTGCCGCCACCGCCACCATAATCCCTGAAACGAGCACCACAATCATAGGTAATTCATAACCTATAAAATCTGAAACACACACTCCGGACTCAAAACAAATGGTCACAGACACTTCATAGCACCCGATATTATTGAAGAAATAGATATAACTTTGCAAGCATAGGTAAAAATCCTATTTTCATTCAATGTTATCGGAGAGCAAAAACATGAACATTTTTTCGACAAGAAAAGTCGGATTCTGCGGCATTTGTGAAAATAACAAATAAAAACCTTTAGCACGCACTGTACTGTGAAATCAAGCATGATTTTTGTAGTATTTTATAATAAATACCTGGGATTAACATCATCGTATCCACTTCGACCTGCCATGTTTAGAAACATGGAACACTAAAGGCGCGCGCATCAAACTCTGGAAGCGACAATGCGATGATTTTTTTCGTATAACAACATTGAACTAAAATGTAACAATCACCAAAACAACTTTCGTGTTTGCTCGATTGATAAGTCGTAAAATTATGTTAACTACGTTTTAATATTTCTCATTCTATATATACAGACAAGAGAAATATTTTCAAACACTCGATTCTTTTATTATAGAAATCACTTCTAGATAATAACAAATCAAATGACATTATTTAGTCTATGGATACCCGGAAATATTGTCATTATATCAATCCTAATCCTACGTATCCTATTGCTGATTGTTATTCCTAACTAGCTGCGCCCCGCGGTTTCACCCGCGTAAGTCTCGATCCCGTGGGAATATAAGGATAAAAAGTATTCTATATGTTAATCAGGATGTCCCCCTCGATACACTTTACTCAAAGTCGATACAAAATTTTATCAAAATTGGTCCGGCCGTTTTTACGTTAAAGAGTAACAAACATCCATCCATCCATCCATACTTACAAACTTTCGCGTTTATAATATTAGTAGGATAGGTACTATAAACGACTAAATAAATCCACCAACCAATTATCAAATAAAGTCTTTGAGTATTTATAAATACTCAAAGACTATAAAGGATAATCGATTGGTGGATTTATTTAGTCGATTACTCATTGATCAATAAAAATTCTCGTCTGTCGCCTCTCTAATGCTCGTGTCAAATTGCGTTTAAAATGTTTGGCAAATTGACATTGACTTTGACAATTGACAAGAAAATCGCACCGCACGAGTGGCGTAGAAAATGTGCGTTCCATGTGGATCTAAATTGTTGTGATAGTGATACTGAATAATTACACCAAAATGAAAGAAGAATCCGACTCTAATAAAGCTCAGACGGAGAGTAAAGTGTCTGCTTCCGTTTTAGATGCATTTGATCTTCTTAAAGCCCCGAAAGATGATGCCAAACTTCTTGGAGGGAGTAAAATCATATCACAGTTGCACGGCAGTGAGGTTAGTTTTCTAAAATCTATGAAGTGACAGGGTGGAGAAGTTAACGGCTTCAACCTTACGTATTCTGTCGTATCTTAACCAGATAATTGTTTATTTTGTATTAACTTTATCAGTATATTTTGTAATATAAAGAGGGGATTTTTGAGACGGTGCAGTAAGGGCAGGTACCTGAACCGTTGTAGCTACTGGAAATCGGTTTTAGGAGACTATCCTTAACTTTTTGAGACTGATATGGAGTCACAGAATTTGAAAAAAATTTAGTCAGCAAGAAAATGGGCAGTTTTTTTTTGGATGCTAATCAATCCTATTTCTTAAAAGGATCAAAAAACTCTACAGGAACAACTGAGGTTTGAGTACTAGAAAAGCCAGAAATCTTTTTCAATATCTGTGAATGTAGATCAAAATATCTCTATATGTTAAGGACAGTCTCCTAAGTCCATATCCTTGTAGCGACAATGGTTAAGCTACCTGTCCTTACTTCCCCATCTCAAAAATCCACCTTGTTACACAATTTCGCATGAGAAATCGAAAATGTTACTAATACACGCTGTTTTACTGTTTAGAATGAAAAAGATTTAAAGTACGTCCTCAAGAGGCTCGTAAGGAGTTTAGGCGCCAATCTGCCTGATATGAGGACTGGATACTTTGCAACTCTGGTGGCATTGCTGTCCAACTTTGAAAAAGTCACTATTCCACAAGTGTTGGAACTCATCAAGAAAGAGCTTCATAGCAATGGCTCTTCCAAAAGTGTAAGTATTATTGGCTAAACTGACTGACCACCATCTGATAAGCCAGTGTCAATAGAATGCATTAAAATTGTTATATATTTTCAGGAAGTTGGTGATGTAGCTCTTGGTCAGATTTTAGTCTGTGGTGCAGTCTTCCGTTCAAGACTCTTCCTCAAATGTAGTAGTGAGGAGCAGGCGCAAGTCATTCAACTGCTGATGACAGCTGGCAAGAAGAAGTCTTATCTGAGCACTGTAGCATATCTCATATTACTTGATTTTATAAATGGTGTAAGTGAAATTCAAACCGTATCTTTTTGCAAAGACTCGTTAATTTTTTTAACAGCCTCGCCTTTGTCCAAATGATAAGTTATGATAAAACACATCAACAAAGCTTTGAAAATGCTAAGTTCTTTTAATTTTAGGTGGATGCAGAGCAATTTGCTACACTTATATGGCCGCTTATAAAACAAGACTTCAAGAAAGATATTAAAGAGCACACACTGGATTCCCTCTACTTCCTGATGATGGTCAATTCTAAGTTCCCAGCTAAAGTGAAGCTAAGGAAATTGCTAGGAGTTACTGAAATACTCTGTGAAGATAACATTCATACAATTTCTGAGAAAATAATGGTAAGAGATGAAAATGTTTTATTTATTAGAGGCCCAAGCCTAAAGAAATTTCAAAGATCTAAATCATATTATTAGTATGTACATGATTTTGAATCATGTGATCAATTGATCAGATGAAAGAATGCAACAATTTTTCATATTTTTTTTATTATTTCAGACTGGAATTGATTTCAACTCAATTGGTCATCCCATCTACAAAGAAATTTCTACAAACATTGCCAACTCACCTCATTTAAAACTGTTTTGGACATCGGGCATTGATAGCCAACTTGTAAAGCATAACAGAAACAGAGAATTAGTAGCACTTAACATTCTTACCACTGTTCTTAACAACATCAACGAAAATGTTGATATTCTACCAGAGTTGATCAGCAGAAATTTCTTTAAACTGTTTATGGACTGGTTCAAAGGACTCCAAACAGCAAGCAAGATAAGAAGCAAGAGAGATGATGAAGATGATAACAAAATAATGATTAAAAAACAGAGAGAACTGCTCACTGCTTTAGCTAAAGCATTAAAATCAGATAAAGTTGATGACACTGTAAGAGTTGAGATATTAAAAAAACTTTTGTTAAATCCAGGTGAGATGAATTTCATTGAAATTACAGGCAATACTCTTGTGAGATCAATAATTTCTGATTTAACTAAAGATGGAGTGATAAAAATGGCTAAATTATTTAAAGGAGTACTTTTGAATACTTCTAAAAAAATTATAAAAGAAGATGTTGAGAGGAATTGGTACAATAACGAGAGAGTGAAGGCAGCTGAACTCATTTCATATTTGATGAGCCATGAATCTGTGAAAGATGACACTGAATTGAAGCTGACCTACATGAAACTACTCATGTGCTTTGGCTTCTTTAAAGTTGGAGGTGATGAAACAGTGGCCGTCAGCAGTGAGTTATCAGGTAAATGTCCACTTGCTTGTAAAAGTTTTCTGTAAAAGATCGCTTTTAGCGATAAGACCGCCCATTGTGTCACCCCCTATGTATTTAAACATTTATGGTGTATAAAATAAAGAGTATTCTATTCTTCATTAACAATATGTTGGCACGCAAATTAATTGTGTTACTAATTAAACCTTGTTTTTCTCACTTCCAGGAGCTATCAAGTCATGCTTCTACCGTTGTTTTACGTCTCGCTTCTCGAACGTCGACAATCTAGTCACAGTTCTGTCGTCTCTGAGCAGTTTTATTTGTAGCATTTTACAAAAAGAACAAGTAAGAACAAAAATAGAGAAACAATTCCCAAAAGAGAATATGGATTGCTGGGAAATGATCATGGAAGTCTGTCAGAATATAGAAAAGAATGACACTAAATCAAAAGTTGATAAAGTGTTCCTTGTTCTGCTCTACCAACTTGGATTGTTTCTATTCTCTGAACCTGTTCACGTAAAAATTGCGAGAAGTTCAATAAAGGAACTTAAAAGTTGTTACGAACATTACAGAAAAGGAAAGAAAAAGAAATCCAAAACAGTAAAAGAAGGAGATATTTCAATTGAACCAGAATGGATTGAGGTGTTAGTTGAAGTTTTGTTGTCCATATTATCAGCTGAGTCCAGTGTCCTCAGATCTGTAGTACAATGCGTATTTAGATTACTGGGGGAATACTTGACCCCGTCTTCAGTGGGACAGATAGTATCGGTGTTAGATCCTGAAAATGAATCGAATCCACTAACGAATGAGGACTCCAACTCGGAAAACGAAGAAGACGAAAATGAAGCTAAAGTAAATGGCGAGGAAAGTGACGCCGAAAGTGTAGAAGAGGAAGAGAGTGAAACTGATGCTGAAGAAGATGACGAGGACGGCGACGATGAAGAAATGAGAACGCCTGAGCAGTTGAGATTAGCAGTCCAGAAAGCGTTAGGCGCGGCAGCTCTAGAGTCCGACACTGAGAGTGTTGACGCCGACATGATAGATGAAGAGGAAGGCAAAAAACTCGATGATGCTCTAGCAGAGGCCTTTAAGCAGTTCCATCAAGGGAAAGGAAAAAAAAACAAGAAAGACCGCAAAGATAAAAAGGCTTTGTCAGACTTCAGAATCAAGGTCCTTGATCTGATCGATATTTACTTGGAAAAAGATCCATCAATGGATATATGTCTCGGTATGATCGCGCCTCTGACAAGATGTCTGGAATTCTGTATCCAAGATGGGCAATTTAATGAATTGGAGAACAGAGTCAGAAAATCAATTAAAACACTTACTAAAGTTCGAAAGTTTTCTTCTGTAGATGATATTGGCATGGATATCCTATGCGATCACCTGAAAGCAACAATAGATAAAGGCGCCAGGAGCCACTTCTTGTTCCAAGCTCTTGGTGACGTCATTACATTTTTTGCAACATTCATAATAAATTGTTCACTAAAGATTGAAACAAAAACACCCAAATCACCGAAAAAGAGCAAGGCTGTCTCACCCATAACTGACATTTTCAAGGAATCTTTGCAAAATTACTTTCAGAACCGTAACTGTATGCTCCCGATCATTTTCTTCCACAATGTCTTGCAGACAGAATGGATTGGCAGTTACAAACTTGTGCCGGTAATAATAGAAAATGTTTTTAATAATAATGTTCGGCAATTTCGCCGTAACGAAGGATTGGAGTTAATTGCAGGATTTTATCGTTCTTTGAAACGAAACAAACCTACTTCTGAGGTAGCTCTCAAAGCTTTAACCAGCTTAGAGGCCACATTCGAAAGCACTTTAACAGAATCACTTACCAGTGATACAGAATCCACAGTCAAAAATAACTTCTTTGTTACACTTAAAAAGTTGATAAATACAATGCAGCAGTTCCATGAAAGCTGCCATGTTGAAACTAAGCTAGATTTTAAGAGCTTACTAGATATTGTAGGCTCATGTAAACCTGCAGTGAAAACAAATATGAGTAAACAAGTTCAGGAAAATCGAAACCAACAGAACAGTAATAAACAAAAGTCAAAGAAAAATAAAAAGAAAAGAAAAATCGAGCAGGTGAATGGGAATGTGGAACCACAGCAAAAAAAAACGAAAAAGATTCGTGAAAGTGAATAATTTTACTGTAAGTAGATAGATAAGTTTGAATTTTATAATAAATTACAGACAAGATTTTTTATTTAATTTTTTCCTATGATGCAATGTGCAATCCGCAATATCTATGAGTGGAATTATATCTAGGCTAAAACTATGTCTACCCCGGGCGCGACGGACATTTTTCAATATATTCTCTCGTAAAAAACTTTTCCCATACATTTCGTAGGAAATGAGACTCCAACTTAATTTTTTTACCATCGATAAACTGGCCGCTATAAAAAATACTGATCTAAAAGCAAATAAAAAACAATAACTTTTACTTTGGGTATTATTTTACCTTAAAATTAAAAACTTGAAACTTTACATTTGGACTCACCTTGAAATTTTACTTTTGCTCTAAGAGGTGTTCAAAATGGTAGCCGTTTTGACGAAGACACTGGTTTACTCTCTTTACTACAGAGTGGGTAGCAGCTGATAATGTGCTAGGATTAATTCCATAGAGAATCGTGGTAAGTGAATCTTTGAGTTCCTGAACATTGTCGTATTTTCTTTTTATAAAGTTTATTTTTTAAATAGTCCCACAAAAAAATCAAGAGGTGTAAGATCAGGATCAGGATTGCGAGGTGGCCACGGTATAGGACCATAATTATGTTCCTATCCACTGCCTTGGGAATTGCCGGTTCAAATTAGAACGGGAATGGCGGCTGTTGTGTGGCGAAGCGCCATCTTGTTGAAAATACAACTTGGATAAAAAGTAACTTGCGGAGTCTCATTTTCTACGATATGTATGGGAAAAGTTTTTTGCGATTTCTGACTTTTCTAGTACTCAAACCTCAGTTGGTCCAATAGAGGTTTTTGATTATTATAAGAAACAGAATCGATTGGCATAAAAAAAGTTTTTGTGAACACTGCGAATTTTCCTGCTGACTGTAATTTTTGTTCAAAATCTGTGAATGCAGATCAAAATTTATTAAAAAGTTAAGGACAGTCTCCTAAGACCGTTTTCCTGTAGCTACAACAGTTAAGGTAGCTCCCCTTACTGCCCCATCTCAAAAATCCACCCTGTATAACTAAATATTCTGTGAATATTTCAAGCGTCTACCTGTTGCCGTTATCAGAGAGCAAAAACGAGCAAAAAATCACGTTCGTTTTATGGGAGCCCCCTTAAATATTTATTTTATTCGGTTTTTTTGTATTTGTTGTTATAGCGGCAACAGAAATACATCATCTGTGAAAATTTCAACTGTCTAACTATCACGGTTCATGAGATATAGCCTGTTGACAGACGGACAGACAGACGGCGGAGCCTGATAATATGGTTCCCGTTTCAGCCTTTGGGTACGGAATCCTAAAAAAAAAACCACGTTCAGTCGTTTGTGATTGACAATTAATCCTCTGGCTCGGAATCTGATTACCGTCCCGACTACGAGTTTATTGATTGTAATAATTTAGAATAGGAAAAATAACTGGAAACACGAATTGCTATTCATGTATTTAGAAAATGATTAATATCATTAGTTTTAATAAATAAAATAAACATTATTTTTTATTTCTCTTCCACAAAGGCACCTTAAAAATATGAATTACATAACCTCCAATAATTCCTTTGTGGGAGGCTGGTATCTGCACTAGGAAACCCTGTCACACAGATTACCAGCTCCCCTCGAAAAACAGTGTTTGAGTATTAAAACTTAAAAATAATATTAACAAATTATTTTAACCTTTGGTTGAAGAACACATCAAAATTACCTATAGGAAATAAAAAAAAAAAACAAAATTAAAAGTTATTGTTGAAGATTGTGGGTGAAGTGTGCTGGGTGTAGTGTAGTGCGGTGTGGTGTGATGTGATGTGATGTGGTGTGGTGTGATGTGATGGATGTGCTGTAGTGTGACACATACATGACACAGGCTGAACACACATGTATCTTATAACAATTAGGAGGCTTTCAGTGCTATCGTAATCAAGGTTGTATAAATAACTGCCAAGGAAACAAAAGTTGCGATGTGAAAGGCTACTTTTACACAGTTGAGTAGTTGTTTTAATGCGTTTATGAGCGTACAGCTTATGGCGAGGGGGGTGATAGCTGATATTTGCGCTATGCTCGTGAACGAGTGGGTGACTGGTCGTCGTGCTGACCATGGTTTTGTTATTGTTATTAATAATTAACTGTTTTTAGGGTTCCGTAGTAAACAAGGAACCCTTATAGTTTCGCCATGTCCGTCTGTCTGTCTGTCTGTCTGTCTGTCTGTCCGTCCGTCCGTCTGTCGCCAGCTTAGCTCAGAGACGCTTAGTCCTAGAAAGCTGTAATTTGGCATGGGTATACATATTAATCATGCCAAAAAAAATGGTAAAATAAAATTATGAAAAACATTTTTTTTTAGGTTACACGTGAAATGGGGATGATATTTTTTTTTCTCGTCTATTCCATGGTGTGGGGTATCGTTGGATAGGCCGTTCAAAAATATTGTGGGTTTGGCAAAACCATTTTTCAATTAAGGGATCCGTTTGCGTAATATTAAGCTTTAAAGTGCTAGTTTTTGTTAGAGTCAAGTGTCCCCCCCCCCCTGCCAGCTAAATGGTTGGTTTTGGATATGTGAAAAAATTCATGGCAATAGTATATGTAACGAAATTAAAAGGAAAACTATCACAGCTAAGTAGGCTTCACAAGTTAACGAGTAATAGTCGACCAACTTAAATTTGCAGTTGGAGAATTGACCGTAACGTATATCAATGTATGGGAGAGCATGTTTTTCAACTACAATGTTAAGTTTGTTTTTGGGATAAATTCATCCCAACTACGGAACCCTTCATTGTGCGTGGTCCGACATGCACTTGGCCGGTTTTTTAGATACGTTTTGTTTACGTTATTCCTGCTTGAGTAAAGTTTTCGACGATTATTATATATAAATACAGGCTGACTTTGAAAACATGCGACAAAATTTAAGGGAGTGTTCCAACCATCAATATGAACAACTTTTACTATAGGACCAAATTAGAATTCGCAAAAAAAAAACTCGACCTTCCTATATAGGTACATAACCGATTGGACCATTTTGTATAAGAAGGTCGACTTTTTTTTTTGCGAATTTTAAAGTGGTCCGATAGTAAAAGTTGTTCATAGTGATGGGTAGAACACCCACTTAAATTTTGTCGCATGTTTTCAAAGTCAGCCTGTATATATATTTTGTATAGTGGTGTGTGCTAGCTAACTTATGGCAAATAATTGATTTTAATTTTTTGTGTTGCATTTTACATTTTATTGTATAGATTCAAGTTTTATATATGAACAGACAGCTGTGCTGCTGGGGAGTTTGTTGCGCCACTTCTTCTTCCCAGCTAAAGCACTAGGAAGTGGTGAAGAGTGGGCGTTTTTCGGGGACCGTCTCATATAATTTTTGACGTTTGAAAAGTGCTGATTCTCAGCTAGTTTGAATAAATGACTTTTGATTTCGTACAAGAATGAGTTGTAGTCGAAAGAAGAATGTTTACGCAATATTGTTTGAACGATAAACAGTTGTCGAACAGTAAGAACCTTACATTTTTCATAGAGTTCAGAGGTAGGGTGAAAAAATGGTAAAGCATGGGCCACCTTGAGCACTACTCTTTGTGCTCGCTCGATTTTAATCATAAACGATTTAGGAGCACCACCCCAAACAGAAATGCAATAGTTTAGTAAAGATTGACAAAGAGCAAAGTATACCGTTTTATGAACTATCGCATCTGCAACACGTCGTAGGCTTTAAAAATGAAGATGAGCTTCCTAATTCTTTTGGACAATAGATCGATGTGGGAATAAAAGTTTAGGTTTTTGTCTAAAGTGACACCGAGGTACTTGAGAGAGTCCACTTTTTCGAGTTTTGGGCATGAGCACGAGTAGGAAGAGCTGTTGTTACATGAGTGGGCCGCGATATTTAATAAGGGGTTCTGAGTGAGGTGAGTGTTTGTTAGTGTAAATGTTATGTATTTAGTCTTGTCTGTATTAAGCGAGAGTAAGTTCATAACTAGCGAGAAACCCATCTGAGCAAAATGGTACACTTCCTCCCAAGTATCTCCATAGAAAAGAACAGCCGTGTCGTCCGCGAATGTAACAATCTTACCGTTAGTAAGGTTTAACTGGCAGAGGTCATTGATGAAAATTAAAAAGAGGGTGGGCCCTAAAATACTCCCCTGAGGAATACCGATATTGACTTCGCAGTCATCACTCAACCACTCATCGACTACAACACGTTGAGCTCTGCCGTTCAGGTAACTTTCGAACAATTTTAGCTGTTCGCCACGAATTCCGAGGTGTTCAAGCTTTTTTAGTAAGAATGGTACAGAGACGGTGTCAAAAGCCTTCGCCAAGTCGAGGAAAATCGTAAGGACCTTTTTCCTCTTATCCAACTTAGAAACGATGGTATCAGTAAGTTGATGTACGGCATCGCCTGTTGCATGCTGATCTGCCTTTACGAAAACCATATTGATTATCAGATAGAAGTTTGTTTGTTTCTAGATAATTAGTTAATTGCCTGCTAATAACTTTCTCAAGAATTTTGGATAGTGATGGTAAAATGGATATTGGACGGTAGTTATCGACACAGTCAAAAAGTTCCAAGGGAAATTCGCCAGTGGGAAGGCAGGTGTTGCAAATAAACGCGATGGGATCAGATAATAAGTTACGAGTATCTTTTAATTAATTTACTGGGAATGTCGTCGTCACACTTTAAGGCACAAGGTGGTTTTAAGAGATGCTATTATGATTTTGATCTCATCCACATCAGTGGGCAGAAGGACAAAAGAGAAGAGAAAAGGCGACAGAGAAGAAGTCTGGTATGAGACAGGGTCAAACCCTGTGATAGATCGCGCTTAGGAGTTACCGATCCTTACAAAGAATTGATTAATCTCATTGACAGAATTTTTAGGATGCTTTAGATCAATGGGTGGACTTTTCTGTATATTAAGCGGTGTAGGTGATTGTTTTGATGGTGTCCCACTGTGTCCCACAATTTTTTTGTGTTGCCTTGACATTTAGAGAGTGCAGCTGAAACATACTCCTGTTTTCCTTTTCTTAGACTGTCATTGTCATTACGAAAATTACGGTAACGTGTTTATGTTATTTTTGTAACTTCGTCATTTGCATGCTCTTTAGACTGGAGATGAAGATTGTCTCGATTCCACATGCATCGTAGTAGTCCAGGAGTAATCCATGGCGTAATTAATCGCTTAAGTCTCGGAACAGTGATTTTTTTAGTAAATGTAATCATCAAAGTAGTTAGAGTCCTAAGAAAGAAAGATACAGCTTCATTAGCCTTATCTAAAGAGTAAATACTATCGAAATCAATAGTTTTATTTGTTCGTCAAGGGATGGATAATGAATACGTCTTATTGTTTTTGAAAGATGGTGTGAGGAGCTGATTTATGAGAAAGGTTTATAATGACGCTGTAGTGGTCGGTTAGGGTTGTATGGGCAACAAAACATTTCACCGAAAGTTTTGCTTTGACAATTATTACGTGGTCAAGGCATGTTTTTAAAAAACACGCATTATGGTTTTATTAAGTCCCAATTGAATTTGCGTTCAATACCGGTATTGATACCGTGATCACGGTATTGACTTTTCCAATACCGGTATTGAAAAAATCCGGTATTTGAAAGCCCTATTCAGGACCCCCGGTGGCAGCGGCGCGGCGCACACTAATGTACCAGCCATGCCAAATTACAGCTTTCTAGTACTAAAGCCGGTCCTGCTGCGCCCAAAGTTGCGTGTTTCAAACAGTAACAAACACGATTTGGGGGCGTGACCTAAATCAAAATCATACAAATTGTGTTTGAAACATGTTTGTAGGTAACTGTTTAAAACACGCAACTGTGGGCGCAGCAGACCCATAAGAGTCTCTGAGCTAAGCGGTTGACAGACAGATGGACATGGCGGTACCATATGGGTTCCTTGTTGAAGTGCGTCAATAAACGTTTAAAAAAAATTACGCTTATTCCCCAGACATAAAAACTGTAAAGCCGTTGTAGGGACGTCAGCGATATTATGGTATGGCGATGATCATTTCGGAATGTTTATTGAATACCTATTGTAAAACCATTATAATGCTAGTCTTTGTCATAATTATTGGCGTGACTATTTTACGAGTTCGCAACGGTATTTTCTACTCTCCAGTATTTTTTTACAAACACGTAATAATTTGCCAGTGTTAAGAGCGGGGCGATGCATGAACTGCCCATACAAACGTAATACCAAAATCATTTGAAATTTGAGCATATATCCACCATATTATGCTAATATTCGGATTTAGACAGTATTTATCTAGGTTCCTACATCTTTTTTTTTCGAAAATACTTACCTAGTGTGAAGTTTTAGCGAATTGAATTTCACACATTTTTACAGCGTAAATTACATGTTTTCATGTATTTTTTTCTGTATTATAATCAACAATATTTGAAATATGCTTTATGCAGGAACATAGATTATATTATCAAGTTACAAATTAGCGAAAAAATATCCGAAAAACATTGAGTTTTCATTCATCATTTTTGGTATTACGGAACACATGCAAATTTATCATAACGTTTCAATAGCTAGTAGTGCCATCACGTCAAGCAAATGTCAATGTGTGCGTGGTCGTACTGCGCACGGTAGCTGTGTGAATCGTGCGACAGGCACTCATACAAGCGCAACGACTCGGATTTTTTATTGTCATCATCTATCTACTACGGCTTTCAGTGAAATTCTGTGTTTTATGATTACTTTACGTACAGTAAAGTGCATGTGCGTACGTATTTGTTTGCGAAATTGTAGGTATTGTAATAATTTTCTAACACTATTGACCTATGCTATGAACTTGGATTTTGATTTGCCTTGTTTTTTGGTATCGAGCATAAGTACCTACATTCTTACGAACTTTGTTTTGTTTACGGACTTGGAATATTATTTACGTTCTTGGTTGGGATGTACCTCACAGTAAGTATTACTCAGTGATATTAATATATTATTATAACTTACCTATCTGCCTTCATAGCTACTAATTGTTTTGATACTTTTATACTCGGCCCAAGAACATAAAGATATTTTTTTCTTGGGCTGTTTTGTACACACGGCTACACATCAAGCTATACGTTTCCAGTTTACGCTGGCTTCTCATTGTAAGGAAATCCTATACAATGCGAGATCAGCTTAAACTGGGAATGTATAGCTTGATCTGTAGCCGTGCGTACTAGTAGGTACCTAGTTATATTTTGTATGAATTAGGATTTACCTACCTATCTTTAGATAACATTAGACCTAACTAAATTTAAATGTGTTGAGGAGCAGTAAGAAGTCTAAGTTATACACACGGCCGAAACAAGCTGCTAACTGCGGGAAAGACGCTTGACCTTTTCTTTTGCTCTTATCTAGTTTGTACCTTACGCAATTGACATAAAGTTCATTATGCTTTGACCCAATTTGTAAATAAGTACCAGGGCTTCTAAGTACGTCCACCTTTAGCTAGCGCCAAAAACCAAGGCTCAACATACTTTGAAGTATTTTCTTCCTACGTCGAGATAAGGGCTACAATCGCGTATGCAAAATAGATACTTCCATACCTACGTAAAAATACTTGCATAGGAAATTGTTCCGTGCGGTCTTACCGATAATGATCATGATCGCATTTGCGAAAAAGTAATGCAACCATTGAAAATATGATTGAGTAGTAGGTACTCGGTAGGTAGTTTGTAAACATCGCTGTCGCTCAGTGGAAAGCACAACCGACCGAGAGCGATGTATCATATTTTCTTATTGCTTCGACAAGGCGCGCGCCGTGTCTTCTTTCCTAGAACATTGATCCGTAACGTAATGTAAATAAGGATCAAAATCACGTAGCGTCGACGGAGCGAGTAGCCGACCTCATCTAGTTTTTTTTAAATATTATTGACGTGTAAAAGTGTTTGTACACTACCTACTTACTTACAGAAATAAAATCATTTATCATGTCACTGTTCCGTTTCTTTACTCATATGACCGACCGGGCTTAGGTAATATTATCACAAGGATACTGCTGAGACTTACTGGAATTACTGGTACTGTGATGTTTATTCTGCGCACCCGGTAGGGTGACCATACGACCGGATTTGTCTGGACAAGTGCGGCTTTATGGTTTCGGCCCGGTTTTAGCGCAGATTTTTTTGTGATATTCCGTTATTACACAAAACATTGATACTAAAATGAAAAGTTCAAAGTCTTTCTAGTTTATTTAATAATTCTGGGATTTTTATCTGTACTTTGGTGACCCTGGCGAGGAAGCTCCGATAATAACTAACTAACTTTTTTTAAACGACAGAAGCTATTCAGATATAGGTAGCTTGTGTCGACAAGAACTGGTAAATCGACTGCTTAAATATTTACAGTCTTATAAATCAGTGTTTAGTGTGGATCTTTGACACTATGTATTCTGATTACCATAATTGTATTTTTTGTCATTCGTTCAGTCGTTATTATATGGTCACCCTACACGACTATATCACGTTGCGAGTTATAGATGAATAAATCCAAATTCAAATCGTTTATTGCGAACTAAGTGTACAATGTTGGTGTTATGTTATCTATAACTATGATGTTAGAACATAACTAAATAAGTAAATGTTTATTTAAAATCCTCGTTTTTTATTATTCTTAGCTCAGAACTACGGTAGTATCTGTATTTATGGATATCGTCGATTTATAAATTATTGGAATAGATGTCTTTTTAGGGTTCCGTACCCAAAGGGTAAAACGGGAACCGTATTACTAAGACTCCGCTGTCCGTTCGTCTGTTTGTCTGTCCGTCTGTCACCAGGCTGTATCTCATAAACCGTAAGGCCTCTGCCTCGAATTTTGCGGGCAGCGGGGCGGCGGTGGCGGCGGCGGGCGCGGGAGCGGCAGGATCTTATGCGTAAAATGAAATGGACCGGTTCTCGAAAACAGCGGCGTGGCAGGCGGGCAACGAGCGGTGCACTCCAGTCAAGCGGTGACCGCCCGCGCCGCCGCCGCCGCCACCCCGCTGCCCGCAAAATTCGAGGCAGAGGCCTTATAGTTATACAGTTGAAATTTTCACAGATGATGTATTTCTGTTGCCGCTATAATAACAATAATACTAAAAAAATTAATAAAATAAATATTTAAGTGGGCTCCCATACGTCAAACGTTATTTTTTTGCCGTTTTTATAGATAATGTTACGGAACCCTTCGTACTCGAGTCCGACACGCACTTGGCTGGTTTTTTAAATTTGTGACCATCTTATAGGAAATAAATTGAAATAACATAAGCAGGTTTAAAATAAAATATCCCAATAATTTATATTTACGCGACGTGCGTGTGATGTGTGATCCCTTGGGCGATATAATATACGTATAGGTACCTTACCTTATGTATGACGTATCTAATAGATTTTCACTACAAGGCCTAGATATCCTAATATGTTGAGATATCGGCATTCTAAAGAAATTTCCAAAAAAACGCATTACTAGTCTGTACATTTACTAACGATTCCCCGAAGTAGTCAACAAAAATAATGAACATACCTAATTACTAATAAGTAAATATAAATGCCTCCGAGTCGTTATGAATAAACGATAAGTACCTACAGCTAATAATAGCTATCTATCCACTCATACACACACGCACAAGACTGCACACTGCGTCCGCCGCTCACATACTCAGAGAGTCAAACAGAGATAGCAATATTCCGAACGAATTTTGCGCTCACCGCGACTTGCAGTTGCGGGCGATGGTAGTCGGCCTCTTAATTCAAAATCTTTCTGAAACTTTGGACTGTTGTTCACCGACATAGGTCGCTGACCGTGGGTCTATGAATTAGGAGAAATAAATATATTTTGTTATTGTAATGATATGATAGCTTCTGCCCGCGACTTCGTCCGCGTGAATTTTCTTCCACCGCATTGCATCGCCCGCTCACCCGCGCTGTTACTTCGATTTCGCTTAGAGTTCTTTCTGTTCTTTTTTTACTCCTTGGGCCGTAGCGTGATGTGTTAACATCATGCTACGACCCTTGGCACCAATAACCTTCCGCAAGAATTGGGCTATTAAATGCAAAAATAATTTTACAAATTCGACTGGAAGTTCCAGAGATTAGCGCTTTCTAACAAACAAACTCTTCAGCTTTATTATTAGCTAATGAAGTAGATAGCTGGACGAGGCGCACAAAATCAACAAACAATGGTCCACAACAGAACGGGGCCAAAATAGCTGGAAAACATGGGCCTGATCCCAGCATCAGCAGTAAGATCTATCTTTAATTGGGGCATTATAGAGACATGGCCAGCCTGTCCATTCCAACATTTCGCACTTGAGTAGTGGAGAACATGGTAGTGATCCTAACTGGGATTAAAACTGAAGCCTACAGTGCACATAATATTATCAGTGATGTATAAATAACTCTGAATGACTAGACCAAAGGCAGTAGATATTTTTAAATAAAGCGGAACGTAATATTTGATATTATTTTGTTTATCTAATAGATGGCGCGCAACGTTTCCGGTAAATGTTACTATTTGCAAAGTATGATTCTAAATATTTCTTCAGATTTCTCAACTCATCAAACAATCATAATCAATTACTAGCTGATGAACAAGTTTAGACACTATTTATTTTGAACTTAAATAACCTATGCGCATACCTCCTATTGCAGTAGTGAAAATTTTCAACAACAAAATAATTAGAAATCTTTATATTTTGTTATATACGACCATTATACTAGAACCAACTTTAAAAATATCGTTTTGAAAGGTACGCCATTGTACGACTGTAAGTAAAATGCTTGTAGATATAATTATATAAATACTGGATTATTGCTAATTTCTATGTAGTGGTAACACTCACCGGAAACAAGCAGTAACTCATATGTTTCACAACCTGCTCAAAACTCAGCCAGCCATCTTTTGTGGAAAAATCATTTGTTTCGTGTCGTCAGGGTAAATTTCACAATTGTAATTAATGTCAGAGCCACAGTCTTCGCTTTTATTAAAAAAGCAGCTAGCTGGTAAGTGTATTATTCGTATCTAATAATAATCTGTGCTGATGTCTCATGCTTGGGCCGTCAGACTAGTTATTCGATCAATCATTGACCTCAGCGGGTCGAATTTTGAGTATCTTTGTGATTCGGATGATTCTGTAAGTTTGGAACTTCCTTTGTGCTGCACGTGTGGTAATTTTGATGGTTCTGTCGAAAAATGGACTCTGTGTAGTAAAATCAATATTCGCAGCGATGACAGGTGTTCGTGCCAAAGTCAAAGGAGTAAAATAACTATTTACCAAGTATATTTACGATTCACAGTAATCATTGTTGGCAAGGTTTCGCGTTTCCTACAGTTATTATGTGTAAATGTGCAAAGAATAATAGTGTCTCTATGAAAATTTAGCATTTTCTACTCGTTGTTTTCAGAACTGAACAAAAATCCAGTGGAAGGTTTTTCTGCTGGGTTGATAGATGACAATGACATATACAGATGGGAAGTCCTCATCATCGGTCCTCCAGACACATTATAGTAAGTAACAAACATCAATAAGTTCACTGGATCACAGACAATAATAGTTAACCTCATAGGCAGTGTCGGTTTATCAGTAATAAAATTAATTATAGTCACAGGTATGTTCAGTCCATGACTAGGCATTCTTTATTTAGATAGAAACATTCTTTAGGCAGTTAGCTCCCAATTCATGATACCAAAAACTATAAAGTAGATGTTATATCTATGTATGTTTGTTTAATATAGACATATTTACTATTTGATAATACAATGCAATGGTAGTGTGACTCAATTAATAGAAAAATTGCTGCAATGATGTGTGTAACTCAATTTTCAGTGAGGGTGGGTTCTTCAAGGCACATTTACATTTTCCCAAGGAATATCCTCTGAGGCCGCCACGGATGAAATTTGTTACTGAAATATGGCATCCAAATAGTAAGTATTGTTTGTTGTATTTAGTGAAATATTGATTGGAAGAAATAAAATCAGATAGTTTTTTTCTGAATAAGTAGGACAGTATTTTTTCTCATATATGTATAAAGTTTTACTTAAAACTATCCTTTATGTCTGACCTGTTTGTTAACCTATAACTATTTATTTTTCCCCTCATGTTTAGTGTTTCTCAAAATACTTTTTAACATTTTGTTAATTTCATCATGAACAGGCAAATATATGCATTAAAAAAAATGTCAGGTGGCAGTTTTAATGTGGTGCTGCTGGCACCACATTAAAACTGCCACCTGACATTTTTTTCTGCATTGTGATGATTATTTAGTTAGCAGTATCATTTTGTTAACCATTGTCTATTGAGTTGAGTAGTCAATAACTAACTGGAGTCAAATTATTTTCCTATAAATTGATAAAAAATTCTCACATGCTGTTACCACCTTCAATCAGTTATTTTTTATTCAATTCTAGCTGCTACATGGCTTGGTTAAAAAATACATATTATTTTCAGTTGAAAAAAATGGTGATGTTTGCATATCAATATTGCATGAACCTGGAGATGACAAGTGGGGCTATGAGAAGGCATCTGAAAGGTGGTTGCCAGTGCACACGGTGGAGACCATTCTTATAAGTGTTATTTCCATGCTGGCAGACCCAAATGATGAGAGCCCTGCTAATGTTGATGCTGCGGTGAGTGAAGTGATGTCACTTGTATTTATTTTAATTAGACCCACCAAACTTAAATGTGCATGTATGTGTATTTTTTTCTATCTTACTAAACAAGGCTGTATACATTCAACTAAACCATCAGCAATAGATGTAAATAGGACTTGAGTCAACCAAACATATTAACGCTTCAGGTGCTAGCAATGCAAACAGAACTACTCCACAATGGTATAGTTGTCTGTATGCTGTGGCCTAAGAATGGGGTATGTGACATGGTTCTGTACAACGAGTGTGCTATGTTCTCAGTCATTGCTCCATGGCTCATAATATTGCCATTTGCACCCTAACTGACCACAGTAGCTCATGTTTCATGTGCAGACATTGAAATATTATGTAATTTTTTGGATAGAAAGAAACTATGAATGTTAAGATTGCTAATATTGATCAACCACTTTGTTTTAGTGGCCTTTTTTAGTATTGAAAATGTTAGTTATGGTTGATTGGTAGTGTAGTTAATTTTTTTTAGGAAATGCAAGTCATATAAGTTTTAAGATCTTTCAAGATCTTCCAAGTTGGTAATGTAAACCTTAGTTGAAATAAACTATTAGCAGCAGTAAGCATTCACATTAAGGTTTGGGTCCCGGGACGTCTTGTGTCTTGAGGACAACTCACAAGACTTAGTAAAAATTGGGGTTGGTTGGGTCCTGGAAACTTTCGGGTCGAGAGTTGAGACACGGCTGTTTAAATTATCTTTTTGTAATCATTTCCTTTTCAAAGGGTCATAATAAACTTTATAAGCTTCCCGCATTCTCTCATCTATTAAAAAAGCACCATCTATTAGCTTAACGAAATAATTAATTGATGATACTACTATGAAACATGTTTGCAAAAAAAAACAATCAATAACAACAAATGATAATCTGGCGAAGCGGTTCATTGAAACCTCGTCTAGAAAAAAGAAAATCACAATGGGTTATGTGATTGTCCAAATATTTGCACACTGGTCACCACAGCTTACAGTCCCACACACAATACAAGTTTTTTTACTTCGAATTTGAGTAAAACTGCACTTATTGCTTTTGCAGAAGAACTGTACCTACTGCAGACTATTTAAAAATATCCCTCGTATCCAAACGCCAGATTTGGAAATAGTGGATGCTCAACCGAGATGTTGATTTAAACTAAAATTGCTTTTTTATTTATACTTTTGGCTCAAAATTAAACTTGATTCTAATTTTATTCTAAGAAGTCTCAAAGTTCCCCGACTTTGATTGTGGGTTGTCTTGTGTCCCGGGACTTTCCGAGACTGTTGAGACTTCCCAAACCCTAATACTGATGATTGTGGTGTACAGGGTGGCCCAATGGTAGGAATGAAAAAAAAAATGTGATGTTCTCTATACACTAATCAAAGTATTCTCCTCATCAATTTTTGTAGAAATCGGTTTTCAGTATACTATATTTTTAGCAATATTATGTCCTGGAGTAATATTATCAATTTATCACACATCCTAAAAAAAAATATGGCAACCTGTGGCCTACAGCATAAATGATTAGCCAGCCAGGCCATCTAACCAAATTGGACATTCAGTGAATCACTTGGATTGTTAGTAAACTGTACCATTAAATTGACTGCTAAAAAAAAGGTGATCATACCAGGGCCTGACAGGACAGATTATAAAATGGGGAATTAAGTTAGATGACTGCAAGTTCCTCTAGATTTTGTAGTTGTCTAAACCTTTCATATTACCCCTTTATTATTTAATTTTGTGTTTGATATTAATAACAATTTTAGTTTTTCCACAGGAGACTCACAACGTGCTTGTGTTTGATCTGCATCTGTAATTATTACCATTCTCATTTAACTATTGTTTGCATTTACAGAAAGAATGGAGAGACCGATATTCGGATTTCAAAAAGAAAGTTGCGAGATGTGTTAGGAAAAGTCAAGAAGATTGTTTTTAGGAGAGTGAGGGGATTTAGATCACAAAATATTATCATTGGAAAAGGGCCATGTGACACAACTGTACCAAAACCACACCATATTGAATAATTTTTCACGCTAGGTCGCTGCACGCACCAATCCGTATTTACTCAAACACGACCCGCGTACGCCAATAGTAGACGAGTGCTCATTCTGTTTCTTTTTACAGAAAGAATGGAGAGAATCATATTCGGAGTTTAAAAGGAAAGTAGCACAGTGTGTGAGAAAGAGCCAAGAGGATTGTTCCTAAGTAACAGTGCCCTTTTTCATTAATTTAGTTGGATAGTGAGTGTTTGGTGATGCAGTTAGGACGTTGTTGAGAGCAGGCCCCGGCGTGACTCGATAGTGCGGGCCTCCCCACCCGGGCCAGAGACAATATTGAAATTGGTTTAAAATAAATACTTATTGTAATTAAATGGTATCGCTGCCGTATTTTATAAATAATAAATTAAAATAGAATCCAAGGTCTTTTTCATCTTTTTTAAGACGCTATTGTTATAATAATGAAATATGTATGGTAATTTTTTATAGAAAAACAAATCTGCATTTTGTTGTTTTTACTTCCTTTATGATTACAAGTTTGATCTCTGTATAGTAGAAACCAAATCTGAAGTAATTTAAACAATAATAATTATTTATTACGTATCGCAATTCTCTATTGTATAAATCAAATATAAACATGCAATACTAAGAACCTGGCAAATTATATAAAAAATGTAAAATGAGCTACCAAACTTGTACTTTGCATGATAATAATAAATTGTTAGTTACCGACTCGACGCGATGCATACACATTGGTAGCTTTTATAACGTCGCTTCTCTGAATTACAATTTTATTCTAGTGCTAATTTTAGTAGTAAATTTAATACTTAATTATAATTTTTACTGAATAAATATAACTTTTGTAAACTTATCATTGTATCGATTGTACCTTGCCCTCTATGCACATATTAATAAAGCACAGGTTGATAAATTGCAGATGTTAAATTGTCGTAAAGTAAACCAGTTGTGTGCCCCAACATTTCAAAATATTTTTGCTCAACGTTATACATGGTGGGAAGACTATAATAAGCATTATTTATGAATTGTTTGATACCTTTTTAGTTTTGTATATTAGTTCTCAATATTGTCAATTATGTTTTTGTACAATTAGAAGAAAGCTTTGTTACCATTTTGGATGTGAAAAATTATAATAGTTAGAAAAGATGATAAATGAAAACCCCTCATATTAGCTCTATAACATCGAACATTGATTTGTGACGTGTGTATAATACTTTTCCCTGTGTATGTATATTTTTTGCTATAAAATCATAATGCAGTGATAATGTGATTTTATTTGTAATTACCAATACCTTGCCCAAGCCCTTACACATGGCATGAGTTATTAGATGAGGACAAAGACAAACAAGTATCAAAAAAGTAGAAGTAACATTGGTAATTTTTTTATTAATAATTTGTTATTCTTATTAAAACACACATCATAACTGTAATAGTGATGTTATGTTCAAAAACAATATTTTGTAGCAGGTTTTCTATATTTTCAGTCACTATCAGAGTTTTCTGCTAGAACTGCACCTTGAATGCTTCTTGGGTCAAAAGTACTTTCAAAGCACCTTTTAAACACAGACTTTATCATTGTTCTTGCTGCAGGTGAAGCTGGTATATTATCACAGTCCATTAAATCTATCCTTTTGTCTTTGCTTAAACTACCATTTATTTTGTTACTTATATTAATTTCATTGTCTCCAGGTATATCTACAAAGTTAAATAGATGAGAGTCTTCATCTAAGCATTTTGAAACGTCCATATCTAAATGAGGCTTCTTTGCCGATCCTTTAGTGCTGTTTTCTTTTCGCTTGTTTCTTTCAACATTGGTATTCTGTGTTGATGTTGTTTGTGATGTATTATCAGGTTTAGTTGTTGCTAACACAAAGTGCGCTTCAAAGGTGGTGCCATTATGTACAATAAAAACGGCAGGTCTTCCAGTAGTCTCAAAATGTAGTTGTAGAGGCAAATTAAGAGCTTCAGAAAATGTAAGCAGTGCTCTGAATTCTTTTAGTGAGAATGTAATAGTTGTATCTGACCCTATGAGGTAACTATCAAACTCTGCTGGCTTCAAACTAATTTGTGTTCTGATAATTTTGGTGAGATCTATACTACAATCAATATAGTTCCGCAGTATGAGAGAGAGTGATGTAGCTTCTAGTGTAACTTGATCATCTGAACTTTGGAAATTGTTGAGGGCATCTGTTAATATTCTCTGTGGGGATGTTATCCTGAAAGGTTTTTAAATTTACGTCACAACAAGGCTGCTTCAGATTATTTCCATTATTATAATTGAGTGTAGCTACATAGACATTACACACACAAAGTTTTAAAGATTATATACACAGTTAAGATGTAGATCACCTTACCTGTTTGGTACAGAATCCTTTGTGTACACTGCCTGCATTGCTTTACAATCTAATATCGATACAAAGTGTGTTTTGACAATGCCATGTCTGCATTTCAACTGGAATATTAATTTACAGGATTCTGGATCCAGTTTGATTTCTAGGTTTTCAACTTGTTTGTCCATATGTGTAGGCGACTTAAACGTGTTTAGTGCCGATTTCATGGATATTTTACACTTTAATCCCTCATTATCCTCCGTTGAGTAAAAGTTGAAGTATGAGAAGAAATTTTTATTGAACTTGACCATAGCATACGCAGATTCAGCTGCATTTAAAGTTCTTAGTAGTATACAATCTGGAAGGGATTCTAAGTAAAGTTCATCCCCAAATCTTGCAAGAGCATGAACAGTTCTAGCTAAAACTAAAAAGATTATTGAAATTATTTTTTCGAGGGACTTTTTTAACATTACAAACAAACAAGTCAGTTTTTCTTTCAATTAACTTTAATACTTGCCTTTAACGTTGGCTCCCGGTACATGGCATTTCATTTTGTATTGCTTTTTATTTAAATAATCTAAATGATCAGGAAATGAAATGTTTGTAAATCATTGCGCGCTGGTACTTAACTTTAGACATTTGACCACAGATTAAGTAGTAACAGTTTTCCGAGTTACTGTCTGTCATTATCTGACAAGCTGTCAATTAAATTTTGATAGTGACAGTGACAGATTGACCTAAAAACATTAATTATTTGTCATTTTTTGGTGACATGTAGAATTAGTAAGTAATGTTTATCTATATTTATGAGTACCGATGCCACTTTCGGTTGGATCTGCAACACGTGCACTGACGTGCAGACGTCTGCCACGCAAAGATAATAATATAAGATAATTTATTTGTAAGAACATGAGTGTAATGAAGTAGTAATTCTTGCTATTTAGGGTTCCGTATTTTGTTTTGACAATCCTGCAGGGTCTGTCAACTTAGTTCAAATCTGACTGAGGACTGAGCATTTCTATAGTAAAATTATACAATTGGAGTGAAGGGGGTTCTAGGATCACTAATGCGACGATATTCCGCTACAGTTACAATATTTTACTGAAAATAGTGAGAATCATGAATGTGATGAGCATTCCTACAGGGAATGCTTATGGAATGGCAGTCGAAGTGGTCCACACTTAGAATAATGGACAGACTAAGTAGTGCAGTGGAATAATGATTATAGCAGTCCGCAGTGTTCACAGATTAGACTGATTTGTGTTCATTTATGTCTGTCAGTCAGATTTACTCTTTGTTCAATGGTCAGGGCTCAGAACAATTAAACCGGCTTCTGGTTTAATTGTTCGGAGGGTCAGGGTCATAGACTACAATCTGTCAGTAATAAGTACTCTGTGGGTCCGTCGGTCAGTCCACAGAGTACATGGATATAAATAGTCAGTCTGTCAGTGGAATCGGTGAAGCATGTACGTGTCGCACATCGGATATAAATAACACGAAAGGAAGTTCGACTACTTGTAACTAAAAAGCGTTTTATGAAAGAAATACATTCAAGTGACTGAGATAAAGAAAATATGGGTTCAAGCGGTGAGTTGCTATTATTCATGTATTTATTAATAAACCCGACCGTGAAAAGAAAGTGTTAACAGGACCGTTATGTATATTATATTTGTTATTGCTATGTAGGTAGACTGGGTAGCGTCCTCGCTATCTAGATTTCTTCACATTTCTCCATACAAACCCATTGGCAATTTTTATGTACAGACGCCAGCAGGTCAAGCTACCCGAAACTGTCAAATTTTCCCAATCAACCTTGAACCTCATGCTCCTACGATAAAGTTGAAAATCTTTTAAAGAAATTTGACAGATTGTAGTAACTTGATGTGCTGGCGTCTGTACATCTAACGACAATGGAACATTTTCTGTGGAACAGCTGATAGTAAAAGGGAATGCCTAATATGTTATTCCTATTAGAATAACCAGGTCAACCTACTTAAATGCTTTATTTTTACGTAGGTAAATACTGAGAGAATTGAACGCCAATAATGATACTTAGTTAAAAAAACATGCAAATCTGATACCCGCGTACCTACCTACTTTTGTGTTTCGATATTTTTAAAAACAAATTAACACAGGTAGATAACAAATTGAAGTAATCTCGTTAAACAATTTGCGCTCCATGTCCTTTGCGTTTGATCCAATGATATTATATCTCATATTCCCATACACATCGTGGGTCGACCGCCATCGCCACGGAGCTCACAGATCATCGCCAGTGAGTAAATGATCAGTGTTGAATAGTGTTGGTATAAATAGAGTATGGCGACTTTGCAAGCGCGCGATTTAAAGGGTATTTCCGGTTGCTTCTGTTTGGTCTGCTTAATTCCATTCAATCAAATCACTTTTAAACTGCCGAGTGTCTGCCTGTAGGAGACTTTTTTGAAGTAAAACTTCTTTACGCACGCTTGACTTGGGGAGTAAGCTGGTGAATGCGTGACCAGCAGGCTTAGCATGGCGTTTTCGATCTCTACTCTACTATAGAATAGACATAGCTTGTCTACACTTCTCGTTATCTCTTCTTCGCGAGCACGAGGACACACCTAGACTCGGGTTTCTTCGTAGACAGTGACTTGTCCATAGCAACGGGGTATTCGCTAGTGGTGTGTATTACTACCCAATTTTACCGTACTTTTGCGTTTCGTTCTCAAACAAATCTATGAAGCAAAAGTGTTTTTAACGAATATTTCTTCAATTACAAAACGCAAATGGTCAAGGGGGATGCGCTGAGTAGCCCGCGAAATTCAAATATTCGAACGTTTTTTGAATTCTAAGGATTTTTTGAAGAGAATTAGTTGTTTTGCCGATTCTAATGATTATAATTCTGTAAAGCAATATTTTTTACGGCCGCGAATCATATTTAAATCAACTTATAACGTGTTACTGACTTGCAAATTGCAAAAAACGTAATAAAATTTGAATTTCACGGGCTACCTTAGCGCATCTCCCTTTTAAAAATATTGTTAAATGGCTGTAGCCAATGACGTATTATAGGTAATACATCATAGGCTGTGGCGCCACTAAGTTTTAAAACTCATTTGTATTGCATACACAGAGCACTTTATAATATTGGTAATTGCATATAATGTACAGGCATTATTTAAATAAAGAGCCATAATTATACTATTTTGATGGCGTCACGCAAGAAGTATCCTTTAAGGGTACTGCAGACTGGCGGGTCGCGCTATCACGTCGCGCCTGTCTGCGGGAGCCCTTGTTTTTACTAGGTACTAACATTGTTATTGTATTGTTGTTTATCGATATTTTATTTATTAGTAGGTAAATACTCCATTTAAAACTGAGTGTGTAAGATTTAGTAAATGAAAATAATAATCACTACATAGTAAAAGCTTCTACAAACCAGCGCGACTCGCGACGCGACACAAAGGCACCGCTTGTCACGTGACGTGCAGGGCCTTTGTGTCGCGCCAGTATGTAGAAGCCTTAATGCAACGCGGGCGAGGCCGCGTGCGGCAGCTAGTACTTCATAAATAAATAATTTAGTGTTCAATGAGGAGATTTTGGCTCATAATCAGATGTTTTATATTCCCTGTGAATGTAGGTATCTAATAAATCAAAGTTAAGGGACAACATAGTGTAAAAACTGTAGGATACTTATATTGTTGTTCTTATTTTATTGTTAATTCCAAAAATCTATTATTTATTTTGGGCGACAGGTCCTAGCCGAGTTCTTCGCATAAACATTGATTGCACTATCTCCTTGCTTATTTTATAATTCTACAGAACTCACTTCCCGTGAGATCAAAGGCTCCCAAACAAGCAAAGCAAGCTCGCTAATAGTATTTCTTTCCCATCTTCGCTGAAGTTTTTCTATAAAAAAACTTAAATAAAAAGCGCAATTTGAACCCAACATGTTAATTTCAGCTTAATACATGATAAAAGTAAAAAAGCACCGCGTATAATTACTCGAATTAACGAAAAAAACAACTAACGAATCGTTGTCTAGGTCATTTTATATGTAGACTATTTCGGAAGAAAGGTTTCTATCCCTAGCTGTCAACACCGGAGAAAGATTGTACGCCGTGCTCGACGTTGTAGACAGTTGTCTAGGGTAGAGAAGACAAGTCTCTTCACATTTGGTTTTGTAATCGCCGTGCTACAGACAGTAGAAAACTTTCTGTTGTCTACACTGAAACGTCACTTTTGTCTATTCTTCCGTCGACAAAACGCGTAGAGAGGGTTCTCGTGCTAAGCCTGCAGAGCGTTACGAAAAGTCGAGGCGAACGGAAGTTGTTTAAATTTTAAACATAGAACAGACCGCGTCACCGCCGCGGGCCGTCCAACTTAATAGGTATTTTTTAGGGTTCCGTACCAAAAAGGAACCCTTATGGTGAGACCAAGTCTCTCTGTCTGTCACACCTGGATATCTCAAGAACTACTAATGCTATCAACTTGAAATTTAGAATAGTTTTAAATGACGTTTGCCCAACTATTTTACAAACAAGAAAGAAATTAAAAAAAAAAATCTTTTTTGCAAAAGGGACTGAAAGGGGGTCTTAAAAATTTGAAGTGGGGCTACTAGGGCATGTAGGGTATCATATGAAAGAACACTTTTTGAACATCCTCACCGTTCCCCCCCTCCCCCTTGTCTCCGAAGTGTGCATAGATAAAGTTTATGTAAAGATTACAGGAAAAATAAAACGATGTCTCTAAATAGCACTGTTTTTCAGAAATCATCAACATCATATACGTGCGGAACCCTCGGTGCGCGAGTCCGACTCGCTCTTGACCGGTTTTTTAATTCACTTGGCTGTTTTACTTCAGTCGTGTGGTCTGCAGACTCGCTTTTTTATATTTAAATATTTATGTTTGATAGATGCTTTATGTACCTATTTACCTTATAACATTAAGAAATGCAGTTGTAGGTACTACAGTTGTTCGAAATTCATTCTATTAATAATTTAGCTCGTCTACTTATCTGAACAATTGGTGTGGTAGTAACCGTAAAATAAACATAACATAAACTCACGCCTTCTTCCCATGGGGGTAGGCAGAAGCTATAGAACGCCACTTGCTACGCTCCTTACATACTCCTTTTGTTAGTCGCCTTTCACTCATCCTCTCCACATGACCAAACCATCTAAGCATACTCTTTTCAATCTTTGTCACTTCTTTTAAACTGCACCGTTGCCTTATCACCTCATTTTTCAGCCTATCATTCATAGTCACGCCAGACATGCTTCGCAAGGAACGCATTTCCACAGCATTTATTTTAATTTCATGCTTCTTTTGCCACACCCAACATTCGCATCCATACATAAGCGTAGGCATCAGCACACCATTGTGAACTGTCAGTCGAGCCTTTTTGGGCATCGACTGATTGGTCACAATCGGATGTATAGCACCATTCACTTTATTTCCCGCATTTACTCTCCTTTCCACATCTTCATCAATCTTTCCATCCCTTGTAAACTGACTCCCCAAATATATAAACTCACTTACTTGCTCCACACTCTTATCATTTATTTTCACATCACACACCGATACATCCTCATCTCTTTCAAACACCATGACCTTCGTCTTATTCACATTTATATTCATCCATTTCTTCTTATATGCTTCATCCATCCCGGTCACCATGTCTTGCAACTGTTCTGCAAACGACGCAAGTAGAACTTGATCATCTGCGTATAGAAGGCATTTGACAGGCAACTCATTCATTCTCAATCCGCACTCACTCTCTTTTAAATCTATCAGACAAAAAAAGAAACTATGGAAGTTATAAAACGGCCGAATATTCGTCCGATACATCGGATTAACGCTTCGGAGTAGACTTGGCGCAGTCTGTCTCGCAACTCGCGCATTATGTGCGTATCGTCTCTCACGCGTGTTTGTAATATCTATCTCGCTCTCACAAAGACAGTGCCACTAAGGGCATCACCTAGTTTGATAGGACCACATCACCTAGTTAAGTCCCGTATCTACGTATTTTTTTTTTTTTTTTTTTTTTTTTTTTTTTTTTTTTTTTCCTGTGGCAACACTACAGCTAACAGCTGATTTGAATTTGTCCCTGTAATTTTAATTTTAAATATTAGATTTCCTTCTTAATAAGGCCTATTTCCAATTGATTAACTAGTTTAAAGCGTAATTAAGTGTTTTCTGTGTTAAATTTATGAATTAAGTGCAAATTATGTGCAAAAATCTCATTGTGATTCGTTGACAGTTACCGGCTCAAGGTTGCATTTTCATCTCGATTATCAGGTACAATACTATATATTTTACTTGGTAGTAGATTGTTTACGTTCTAATATTTTGCCTCCAATTAACTAGACCACTTTTTCTTACGGCTAAAGGTTGATTCCAATGACCTTAAAAACGTAAACATAACCTCAATTCGTTTGGTGACAGAGCTTCTTTCTTTACAATCTAAATTTCATTTTCCGTTTAACTAATCATCTGTTATTGTCCACTACTCTTTTCCAATCTCTTCTCTTTTCTCTTTAATCATGATTATGACTCGTAGCGCGCGGGCTCGCCTAGAAGAGTCCAAACTCACTCAGGCTTTGAGCGAATTAAAAGCGTCTAAGGGGCACTGTGACCAACTGATTAAGGAAAGGGATGAAAATGAAATTGAGTTCCTTAGTGTCCTTGAAAAAAATAGCAAGTTAAAAACAGAAATGGCTCAGTTATATATTCAACACACTGATGCTATAACAGCCCGGGATAGGCTCCAAGTTGTTGTGGACGGGTTCAGCCAGTGTAGCACTGAGTATGAACAAGCTCTGAGTCACAAATATTTACTACAACAGCAGCTACATGAGGCTCAAAGTCAGATTGAACAACTTGAGACTACAAATCATAACATCACAGCCTCGTTGAATCAAAGTCTATTCAATGAATTGGTGCCTATAGCCCCATCAATGGTTTCTACAATAAACCCCTCATATACAATAGATTTAACAGGTCATGAGGATTTAAAATCAAGTAAATCAGTGAGGATAGTTACAAGTAAAAATAAACTTAAAAAATACATAAAAGTTAATAAATACATAGTTAAAACTAAGAAAATGGTCAAAAAACAAAAGTTCTTCATCAAAAATGTAAAACTTAATAGAGAAAGGTTACACCTACTGAAACAATTGGATATGTATTCATTTAACTTGGAAAAAAGTACTAGGAAATATCAAATTGACACGGAACACTTGCGGTATGAACTTGACCAACTACAGGAGAAACTTACTTCTATGACAATTAAATATACAGCCTCTGAAAACCAAATGAGGGAATATGTATTGGCAATGAATGAGCTGGTAAGCTCACATACAAACAAATGTGAACATTGTAAACCACCATCTATTGAACACACACCAGACCATTCGTTGACAATATGTGATACCACCATACCGCTGTCTTGTGCTAGTTTGCCAGTTTCAATTACTAACTGTTTCCCTAAACAGAGTGTAAATAAAGAAATAGTTTTATTTTGTGATGAAATTGGAAAGGATCTAGGCCACTTGTTGACAAATAAATATCCGGGTCACTCTATAATGAACTACTGTATGCCTGGTTGTTCTTTATATGACATAATGAAAAAAGTTATAAAATGTAATTTTAACCAGGATACTATAATATTAATATTTGTTGGTAATAGGGGTAATGTGAACAAAGGAGAATTACTCCAATATTATAGATCATTGTGTAACCTAAGTTTAAGAAAAATTGTGTTGTTCACATTCCCATACAGCCAAAGTTTGCCACAGGAAGAAAACAACCTTAGATCAGAAATTAATGTGACATTGCATAATTTGACGTATAATAATAATTTATTCCAATTAATTGACATTAACAATTATGTTGGTAATCATTTTTATTTGACAAAAGATAGATTTTTTATGGATAGGTACAATCTTTCTAAATATTGTAAAAGACAGATAGCTGTGTCGCTATCATATTATTTTTCTATTACAGCCAAGAATTTGGCTAAACAAATTGCTTCTATTGAGCAATGCAATGACATGTTAAATAATTCACCCAATAAATTGGTAACAAAAATTGACATTCAAAATAATTTAAATTAGAAATTAGGACAATAGAGGCAACCTCTAGCTATAATGTACATAATTGCAAAAATAAATCAAATAAAAGTTTAAACTCAGTCAATAGTATCAACCTGGTGCATCAAAATATTCAAGGATTTCTAAACAAAGATTTAGAAGTAGAATTATTTATGAATTTTAACAGTATTGATATTCTTTGTATAACAGAACATTGGCTTAAAAGCCACCAGTTCTTGTTCAATTTTAATAATCACCAGGTTGGTAGTTCGTTCAGCAGAGTAAATGCTATACACGGGGGCTCATTAATTTTAGTAAGTAACCAGCTTAAATTTAAAGACCGTAAGGATATTGTGAGCCTATCTGTTGAGCGGACAGTTGAAATAGCCTGTATAGAATTGGAGCAGTTTATTGTATTAAGTGTGTACAGACCCCCTTCAGGATTGTATGACTGCTTTGAAAGGGTAATGGATGAAGTGTTGCACAAGATTTGTAACTCGAACAAGTCCATTATCACTTGTGGTGATTTTAATGTTAATTTGTTAGAAAACTCGGGTTCTTGTAGTAAAATAATAAGTCTGTTTCAGTCATATAATCTTGTAAACCTGTTTTTGGAGCCCACAAGAATAACCCCTACTAGTGCCACATGCCTAGATAATATTTATACAGATATTATACCAAGCCACAAAGAAATTATAAATTTACTAGATTCTGATCACTGTGGGCAAAGGATTACTATCCAAAACCAAAACAACAAAGTGGCTAAAAAGGATATCACTGTGAACCCCAAAACTGCAAGGCGCTTGGAAGCTTTTAAAGGTAAACTCAGTAACAAATTACCAGTTTCATTTATGCATACTGATCATAATAATCTATATAATGATTTTTTTTATATTTACTGTCAACAATTTAATTCCACGTTTATTCCCAAGACTATCTCGGTTAATAGTAACGCATCTTTCAGTGATTGGGCTACCATTGGTATTCATAAAAGTAGAACACGGCTTTATGAGCTGTACAATGAAAGGTATTATGTAAACACTGATGAATTCAATTTGTATGTTAGAAATTATTCAAAATTATTTAAAAAAGTTTGTTGTATGGCAAAGTCGCGTTATTTGAGTTCGAAGATTAAAAACAGTAGTAACGTAATTAAAACGACTTGGAATATTATTAATAGTGAAACGGGAAGGTCTAGTAACCGAAATACTGACTATAGCCTGTCAATTAATGACAACATAATAAAATCAGACTCACAAGTCGCCGTGGCCTTTGAAAATTTCTTTTCAGATATTCCCGTTTCAACTACTAAATCCCTAAACTCATCACCTTCTGTTGCTGAGTCTTTGCTTAAGGAAAATGTTAATGTTTGCGAGTCGGAATTTCATTTTGAACATATTACCTGTAGAGATATAATTAAAACCTTTCACACTTTAAATGTAAAAAAGACTGCAGATCTGTGGGGTAATTCTGTAGAAGTTGCTAAGTCTATTATAGACATTGTAGCACCTACTTTAGCTCTTATCTTTAATAATTGTATTGACTGTGGGGAGTTTCCTGACCTTATGAAAAATAGTAAAATAATACCGTTGTTTAAATCAGGTAGTACATCAGACCCCTCAAATTATAGACCTATTTCAGTACTACCTACCTTTAGTAAAATTTTTGAGAAATTAATTTTAGACCAATTGCAAAGATTTTTTAATAAACATAAATTACTACATAGCAAACAGTTCGGTTTTACAAGGGGCCGTTCGACTACTGATGCCGGTGTTGAACTGTTAGGACATATTTATAATGCATGGGAAGATAAATGCGATGCCTTGGGCATTTTTTGTGATTTGTCCAAGGCATTCGATTGCGTTTTTCATGAAACGTTAATCAGGAAACTCCGCCACTACGGGATCCGGAACACCGCTCTGGATCTTCTTATTTCATACTTGAGTAATAGGATTCAGAGCGTTGACGTCAATGGGAAAAGATCTCCCGGATCTATAGTAAGAATGGGAGTCCCACAGGGCTCAATTCTTGGTCCTTTCTTGTTTCTTATTTATATTAATGACTTGCCTTACCTCATAAAGGATAATCATGATATAGTGTTGTTTGCAGATGACACTTCACTTTTGTTTAAACTTAAACGTCAGCAGCTGGTTACTGACGATGTAAATAGCGCGATCTCAAAAGTAGTTCACTGGTTTAATGTTAATAATTTACTTCTAAATGAAAAAAAAACCAAATGCATTAAGTTTACGCTACCTCACGTTAGGCAGGTGAAAACTAATGTGTTAATAAAGGGCGAAGAATTGAATCCTGAAGATAGCACTGTATTCTTGGGCTTGACTTTGGATGCTAAGCTTCAGTGGGGCCCACATGTAGATAAACTGTCAAAAAAGCTAAGCTCCGCAGCATATGCTGTTAGAAAAATTCGTAATTTAACTGACATAGAGACAGCCCGTTTAGTGTACTTTAGCTATTTTCATAGTGTAATGTCGTACGGTATTCTGTTATGGGGAAATGCTGCCGACATTCAGACTATCTTTGTTTTGCAGAAAAGAGCTGTTCGATCAATTTATAAATTAAGTCCAAGACACTCTCTCAGAGAGAAATTTAAGGAGATTAATGTAATGACTGTGCCTTCTCAGTATATTTTTGAAAATCTATTATATGCCCATAAAAATATAAAATTATTTAAAAAATACAGTGATATCCATAATATAAATACTAGGAACAAACACAAATTTGTTGTACCTACAACAAGGCTCAAGAAAATAGGTGGCTCGTTTCGATGTCAATGTATACGCTTTTATAATAAACTTCCAAGCCACGTTCAAGATCTAAGCCTTAATAAATTCAAATCATTCATTAAACGTAAGTTGTGCCAGAAAGCCTTTTATACTGTTAAAGATTATATTGAGGACAAAAAGGCTTGGGATTGAGCTGCTCCAATTTTTGTACATATTGAGGTAGTTTATTTTTATTGTTTTTTTTTTTTTGTTTTTGCTAACCTTATTATTTTATAAACAGTGACATTTAATTATTATTTTATACACAATGACAGGAATATTTACTTGTAAAGTATTATATTATTTTAATTATTGTGAATGTGAAGACTATGTGGGTTATTGCATAATATTTTTTTTTTCCCTTTCTTTTATTCTCAGTTAGTGTTAATCATGGTCTGGCAGTTTGAGTCATATAAGTGGCCTACCCAAATGGCCTTTCTTTGGTATTGATAGTCGCATCGTTGAGCTCCTTATATTCTGAGTAGAGCTGCACGATTACTGACAAATGCGTGCACTGACTGGTCAGGTCCACTCAACCTGTGTGGTTCTTTCCTCAAAAGACCATTTCAGACACCAATCTACATGGTCTTCACATGATCTGACCAAGATTATGTGTGGACTTTAAAAGAGACTATGACCTCTGAGTTTGTTTCGGCCTTTCTTCTCAGAGTAGTCAGATAGGAAACGCCGACCTCATCTAGTTTTTAAAATATGATTGACGTGTAAAAGTGTTTGTACAAACCTACTTACAGAAATAAAATCATTTATCATTTATCATTTACCGCTTTTAAATTTTAATACATCAATGACACTGTTGGATTTTTAACGTACAGGACCTACAGTATTAGCGAGGAGTGTCCATTAGGAATTACCTAATGTTAGGAGTAGTGTTAAGTGACAACGGGCATAAGTACACGCGCAAAGCGTTATGAGCTCTCGGAAGATGCACGCGAGTTGCCTAAAACTATATTAATAGCTAATTACATAACATAACATTAAATAACATTTTGTATAGTACTTACATAACTGCGTATCTACAGCATTGATTTGTTAATTACAGAAATAATTACTACTCCTTTTACTACTTTTAGGCCACTAGCGTGCAACTCTCAGGAGTTGCACGCTAGTGGCCTAAAAGTAGAGAGAGCGCATAAAGATTTGCGCGTACTGTATCTCTTACCTCGAAATCATCAATCAAATGACTGTAATATACAATTCGTAATTCAATGGAAACTTGAAAGCTCACACAAAGCACATGACAATTTAGGCGACGATAACCGACTTTTAATGATTTTATACTGAAGATCACGTCTAAACGAGTAGTGTTAATGATTTGAAAAAAATATGTGTTAAATTAGACCATTTTCTCAATAACTTATTATGTGAATATTTTAGATTATGTTTAAATTACATAGTGAAATTAATTTGTAAAGTTATGTCTAACGCGGATAAAAAACTGAGAATGGCGCAATATCTACCAAGCGTATTTTTCTGAAACCTTTACCAATTTAAAGATAATTTAATTATTGATCTTTTAGTATACGCGTTTTATTAAAATACGTTTTGGTTTGTGTATAATAAATTAATAATGCGTCAAATTGGGGACAACGCTCCTTGATGGGCGAGTCCTATTACTGGCTGAACGTACGACGCGTTGCGTGAGCTAAGTACAGAACACGCAAGCTAACCACTCAAGGTCACTGGCATATATCTCCGTCTTAAGTGCCGCCCTACACTTTAAATACCTAACTTACCGAAGGATTTCCGACAAGCAATTTAGGCACTCTGAGAGCCTTGAAGTATTAGGATTTGAATGGACTTCGGACTCATAGTGATGACTGATTGAGCAGGTCGATTCGCATCTCTGAAAGCTATAGTGTCAGTGGATATCAGAATTTGACTTTCTGGTGCCTAAAAGGACGAGCTGACTGGAGACGAGACGAGCTGACTGGAGACGAGACGAGCGTACCAACTCGTCACAGGTAGTTCATGAAGGGACACACGGCTTTTTTTTTTTGCCTAAAGCAGCGCTAGTTGCGTTTACAGCGGTAGCGCTTAAATGCGCTACGACGACGCGTAAACAAACGCCGTGTGTAAGGCCCTTACAGTCGGTCCTTTCCTTAGCCCAAATTCCATTGGCATCTGAAAGCATGTGAATGACTAACTAACATGTAACCCTACCTAACATAAAATAATCTATCGAATTAGATCAGTGGAACAATCTTTTCAAAATACGTCGGACTCATGACTTGATAAGAAAGGAACGACTTATTTTGAAGAGCAGTGTTGAAGAGCTCCAAAGTTAAGCTTACCTGTCAAAAGAAGAAATTACAAAGTCACTTCAATGACCAAATGGTCAGAATTTCTACCGTCATAATTAATAACACTTAATCAAAGCGTTTTATTTTTACGAAAAATACATTTATTCCTCGGTTATAGTTAACATCATAATCATAATATTTTTTTTTAATAAAACAGTTACATTACATGTTCGATGTACGGCCCACGATTTAGAAAATACTTCTTGAAATTGTGTTCGTTCTTTAAAAACTCGAAGTTCTCTATGGTCGCGTTAGATACGTGCCAAGCTACTATAAGTTTACACGAGCCATCTTTCTCAATGCAGTATTCAAGTGGCAAAGTACCCGCCGCAGAACTTTTATGAGGATAGAAACTGTATTCAGACAATATTCTTAAACCGCATTCTAGGTTATTATCAGCGAGGCTCCTGACGACACCTGAAAAAGAATGGTGATTTTTTAACATTCATAGTGAATTTGAGGGTCCCGATAGTGCCGGAAAAAAAAGGAGAGCCCGGAAGGCCCTAATTCGGGACTGTGAGGATAGAGCTTCAGAACTTTCTTTTTAACATAGCAAATGGTTTTAGTCTACTATTTTTTTGTTTGTACCTTGGAGAAATGCTTTAAACATGACGACTATAAATGGACGACTCATCAACCACCAGGTACAGACGCCAGCAGGTCAAGCTACCCGAAACTGTCAAATTTTCCCAATCAACCTTGAACCTTAAGCTAAAGCGATAAAGTTGAAAATCTATTAAAGAAATTTGGCAGATTGTAGTAGCTTGATGTGCTGGCGTCTGTACAACAAAAACTGACATACAAAACATTTGGTAGAACATTTTAGGCAGATGATGCTGATGAAAGACTGCCACATAAAAAAAAACCTAAAGTATATATATTTTTTTTAATGTGGTAGTCTTTAGTGATTTCAAAGATTTTTAGCGTGTGTGTGTAGAACCTTATGCAGATGCTTTATGAGATTTCTTAAAGCATCTGCTTAAAAGGTTCTACCAAATGTTTTGATTATTTTAACAAAAGGAACCTGCAAGTACAATTAGGTAGATACTTGTCGCGCGATTTAATGTTATATCAAATCATGAGTAGAGACAAGAAGTCGGAGCGAGATTGACAGATCGTTACCAATTAAATTCACGAAATCACGCTAATAACTTTGCGTAGTTATTTTTCTAATAAGTTAAGTACCTTGCCTTGAGCAAAGTCCAAATTTAGAATTAAGTACATTAGAGTAACAGGTTTTTAACTTGTTTTATGTTATGTGTCGGTATTATAAATAAATTATAAAAACGATTGGGTTAAAGGTACAATTCTGAAGAAGATAGCAGACCATAGATGGCAGCGGCAGTACCACCCCACCGCTATGAATGACTGACCGCACTCGCGGTGACACTGCTGGGTATTTCTATGAAAACGGTTCCGTAGATAGCGACAGTGCCGCCTGCGGCAGAACGGCGACTGCAGACGGCATACCACTAGTGCTGTCAGTGGCTGTCCCTAACTGAGCGACCAAAAGTATTTTTTTTTCAAATGAGTTTCGCGATACTAGAAATGAGAGGTGCCGCTGGCGTTGTAGATGTGACGTGACGTAGTGTTCGGATTAAAAACTGCAGCGCCACTGTCGCCCTTTTTTATCAAATAACTTCTCCCGCTCCGCTGGTTAATAAAATGCACAATCTTAAATAGAGAAAGGTGTCTGAGGTAGGAGGGTCCATTTTTTTTGTGCGTGGGAAGTTATCAGTTAACTTCTCCCGTTCTGGGCGGAGTGCGAGGGCCTCCGGGCGATCCACACAGTGGCGACACCCGGGCGTTTCCTCCCGCTTTATCCTGAACAGGAACCTCCCGAAACAACCGTGTCCGGTGAGGACCTGCGTCAGGCGGAAGGTGAGGACGCCGTGGCGCCTCTCTAGCCACTCCTCAAAGAGGGGACTTATCGCCACAATTGTAGCGTGCCCAGCGCCACTGTCTCCAGCGTTAATTATCAGCCGTAACGCCGCTCCCATCTGCGGTCTACCGTCGGGTTCTGAATTGTACCATAGGTACTTAACGCCTTTTTTTTTGGGTGGGAAGTTATCAAATAACTTCTCCCGCTCTGTCAGACTTTTACTGACTTAAAACCCACCCATGTTTCTTTCGTTGCCCTTAGTGCCTAATTTTATCATCGTAATCTATATATATAAAAGAGAAGTCCACTCACTGACCACTCATCACGAAATCTCTGAAACTACTGGGCCGTGAGGTCTAAAATTTGGCACAAGCACTCTCTATGGGGTGCAGGCGCGCACTAAGAAAGGATTTTTATAAATTCGCACCTTAAGCGGTTGAAAAGGGGTGTCAAAGTTTGTATGAAACTCCTATGTTTTTAAAGTTAGAGACATGAATGTTGGCCTGATTGTTCCTTTCGACTTCTAGGTGCTCACTAAGAAAGGATTTTACGAAATTCGGCGCTTAAGGGTGAAAATAAGGGTTTTTAATGTTTGTATGAAAAATGTACCAAATGCAGTTAAGATCCAAATTGAATCATACGGCAACGAGTTATTGCATACTTTACATTGAAATTAGAATTCGGAGGCCTATAAAGATCTAAATCGAATTTTACGACAACGCGTTACTGCATATTTTACTTTGAAACAAGAATTTTTGGAAGTTTATTGAGGTTTTTTTTCTAGGTGGCCAGTATGTTTCAGTGCAGGCGTGATAACGTTCTAAAGTTTTTATGCCAGTTCTAGGTGGCCAGTATTTTTCAGTATGCAGGCATCTGCTAAAAGATAATGAAATGAGGTTCTAATTGGTATTAAGGTAATTTGAACGTTGCATTTATAGCATTAAAGTCGAGAATGCCAAGGGGAAAACTTCACAATGTTTAACCTTAATCGCGGCTTGCAAGCCGATCGTATCAAAAAACAAAGTCATGTATCAATCACAGAATACAAACCTAAGCGATACACGTTCAAGCTATAGTTACCGAAATTTCTGTTCTGCGATATTTTGTTATTACTTACTACTAATTTGCTTTGCAATATTTTTCATCGTCGTTGTTTGGTTTTTGTTTTGGTTTGTTTCGCTTCCGCATTTTAAATTGGAGGATAATAAATGTGTTTTTACCTATTGCCGGGTTGGAATTTTGTTATTTCTATTTCTTTGCGAATTACTTATTGTATTTCACACTGTGGTATTACTATAATAGTTTTTAGTATTAGTCGTTCTTACTAGAAAAAGTGTCCTTGAATACCTACGTTCGTATTTTAATTTTATTGCTTAGTATCTTTGGTTTAGGCTGGTGTTGTAAGGGTTGGAAAAAGGCGGGAAAACTACTCCCATTTTAAATGGATGTCAGCACCAACTGACGGGGTCCGAAAGGGCCAATGCCTGCCAGGGTTATGAGCCTGTCCGAAAGGGATATCGTGGCCCTGGCACACAGGCATTTGAAGGAACACGGGTTGGTTTTAGTCAGTAAAAGTCTGACACGCATCAAAATGACCTTTATTTAAATTTCCTGAGAATCAGATTATTTTTACTCCCTGTTGTGCGTCCCCAAAACCAGCAATAAAAATACTATCTTGAAACACCTGGAACTCAAATGGGAATAGTTCTCCCGCTGCCATGAGTTCACAGGTGGTTCCGTAGGTGCCATTACAAGACATTTTAGCGACGTATTCACGCTTTGAACCATAAACAGCTCCTCCTGAGCGATCCTGGGTGAAAGGTTGGAATATTTCCCAGTTTTTAGACACGTGGCGCACAATGCTGTCTCGAATTTGAGAAGACAATGACATGGCCACGTTTCTGTTCACGAAATAGGAGAGAGATGAAAATAAGCATGCGCCATCGCCAGGGATATTTACTATTTGGCAAAGAATTTGCATGCCACAATTGTGGCGATAAGTCCCCTCTATGAGGAGTGGCTAGAGAGGCGCCACGGCTTCCTCACCTTCCGCCTGACGCACGTCCTCACCGGACACGGTTGTTTCGGGAGGTTACTATTCAGAATAAAGCGGGAGGAAACGCCCGGGTGTCACCACTGTGTGATTCCCGGCCACCGTGGGCGCGGGCTTGCGGACGGTGAGCGATGGGTAGCTCGCCGTCCGATAAGGACCAGCCCCGGGTCGACGGCGCGTTGTGTTTCACGCGCGCCTCAAAGAGATGTCACCACCAATTGACGGGCCAATGCCTGCCAGGGTTACGAGCCTGTCCGAAAGGGATATCGTGGCCCTGGCACACAGGCATTTGAACATTGTAACAGTCTGACACGCCCTCCCCGCTCCGGCCAGAGCGGGAGAAGTTATTTGATAATTTAGCACCCAACAAAAAAAAAAGGCAGCGGCAGAACTATTCTCATTTGAGTTCCAGGTGTTCCAGGATGGTATTTTTATTGCTGGTTTTGGGGAAGCACGGCAGGGAGTCAAAATAATCCGATTCTCAGGAAACTTTATTGAAGGTCATTTTGATGTTTTAATTCCGTTGGCTAATTTAAATAATAAAAAAACCGGCCAAGTGCGAGTCGGACTCGCCCACGAAGGGTTCCGTACCATTATCTATAAAAATGGCAAAAAAATCACGTATGTTGTATGGGAGCCCCCCTTAAATATTCGGTTTATTTTAATTTAATTATTTATTTTTAAAGTGAAAATATAACTTAATATTCTGTGAATATTTCAAGCGTCTACCAGTTGCCGTTATCAATATCTAGCAAAAACGAGCAAAAAAATCACGTTTGTTGTATGGGAGCCCCCTTAAATATTTTTTTTATTCTGTTTTTTAGTATTAGTTGTTATACCGGCAACAGAAATACATCATCTGTGAAAATTTCAACTGTCTAACTATCACGGTTCATGAGATACAGCCTGGTGACAGACGGACAAACGGCGGAGCCTTAGTAATAGGGTTCCCGTTTTACCCTTTGGGTACGGAACTCTAAAAATATCTTTTGACCCCTCACGCCGGCAAAATTGAAGAATCACCGACCGTCACCGACATCTACTTATATTAATATTTTATAGTTTGTGAGGTTGTAGGGGTAATCTCTGGATCTACTGAACCGATTTTGAAAAATCTTTTACCCATTGAAAGCCACGTTATTATTTTGTGAGTGTATCATAAGGCCATAATTTAATCCGAAAAATGAAAAGACGGTAAAATGTTTACCGCCCAACGAAGTGGGCACGGGACAGCTAGTATATCATATATCATGAAAACAAACAAAGTCGGTTTAACGTTGTTAGACCTACGTGTTGGATTGCACCGTGTACCTCATAAAAACGACTGGATGAAGCTGTTCTGTTATTAAATCTAAATTTAAGTCAATCCTCCAATATTAAGGATTAGTGTAGGTTGCTGTAAGTTTGTGGGTATCTGCATTCGAGCATTTTTGATAAAACATTCGTATGCTTCTTTAAAATCAATTTCACTTCTACAAGTTTATGACAAAAATGAAGTACTATCCTATTCCGAAAATAAGCTTGGTCCTTGAATATCAACTTGACTCACCATCTTTGCACGTATCGTTGATGATTTGCTTCGTGACGCTCATGTAGCGCTCCAGAGTGGTGTTGAAGGTCGGCTTCAGACAGAGGTACTCGTCTTCGGTATATTCTGGCGCTCGAGCTAACGGAACCACGTCGTATTTGATGACAGAGTTGAACACACACGGGTCTTGGACGGTCACTACCTGTTATTTGTAATGAAAATTAGCACAGGGTCGCCAATTAAAAAAATGCTGTCCTTATTGGCATATCGTATTTTACTATAGTAAATGCATAGAGTTTGAACATACATCTGCTAGTAAGTATAACTAATGTGGTGTTGCAAAATTAACGTACCATATAGAAAATAGAATAGAATACTCTTTATTATGTACACCATAAAAATTGAAAAAAAACAGAACGCGATCAGCACATCTAAACCGCGTTCAACAGCTGTCAGTGTCAATATTCCCTATGAATTATGCCATTGACAGCTCTTGAACGCGGTCGAAATTAGATGTGCTGATCGAGTTCAGTTTCATTGGTGAAATCGGCCCTTAGTCGGGTAAGGATTCAACATCGAAAAAGGAAACTATGGAAATAAAGCAACGGTCGAACATTCGGCCGATACTTCGAATTAACGCTTCGGAGTGTCTACTACTAGAGGTTCTCCTCTGGTTGAATACAATGACACGAACTCGAGCAACGTAGAGATATTTCGGCAGTTTGTCTGGCAGTTTGAAAACCAGAAGTGTTCTATGATCAACATTGTCAAAAACCTTGGAAAAATAATCTTATATAATCCAAGCGATACAAAACAACATTATGTAATCTACCCAATATAATTTATCATTAGGTAACTAAACTTGAAGTTATTGAAAAAACCAGTCGTAAAAAAATTGCTTGTCATGGTGACTCCAGCCTTATAGTTGTAGCGTTGATTGCTAATTTGCGTAAATTATATATTTCATTTATTTGAATTTCAAAGATCTATTATTTAGAAATTATCTGTCTGTCTGGTGATTTTTCTATAAGTAAATTTCATAGAATAGAATAGAATAGAAAAAAAAAATCATAATGCCATACAACCTACATAATTACAGAAGCACAAGCGTAATGTAACTGAATGCAATAGAACGACAGCACGCTGTATGAAAGTTAAATATAATATAGCACAATGATTGTGCAGGTACATTTTTGAATGAGTAAATTCCGTAACTCTGTTTTACAAAAATAACATTTTACAAAAAAAAATAACCGACTTCCAAAAAAACACTACAAACTACAAAGTGAAAAAAATTATTTCGGAAGTCGGTGTCTTTGTATCTGTATTTTAGTTTTTTGCCACCAACTTATGAAATTAAAGTTATTTTTTCCCGACTACGGCGAAGCAAAAAGGAGGGTTATGATTTTGACCGGTATGTATGTATGTTGTTCCCTGTTCCCTCATTACTTCTAAACTGCTTGTCATAATTTGCCAAATGAGGTATTCTTGGAAGCGTCTTGATCGTCCGCTGGTAGGATACGACCACGGCTGTCTTCTGAACCTCACTAAGAATATTGTATTAAATACATTAAAATATATTACGTGTAAGTTGTTTATTTAATAGACAAAAAATATTGAATAGTTAGTACATAATAATGTCAGATGAGAATATTTTCTTGTTTCATAATTTTTAGGGCGTGATTTTTCAGTAGTCGGGGATTTAGTTTTTAAACAATTTTTTTTACTTTGTAGTGGTTTATTTGGAAGTTGGTTTTTTTTTTTTTTCCCTTTTTAGTCGGTCTATTTGTAGTTAGTCTAAATTACAATAGCCTAATGTCAACTGCTCATCACCTTTTACAAAATATTTCTTTTCCCGATGCAGGGCCGTTAATTGTTGAGGAGTTCGCCTGGTAAGAACCAGGACAACTGCCACTCACCATATGCATTGTGACGAGCATAAATTGCTTAGCTAGCAACACTATTAAAGTACCTACTCGAATCGCAACCCGTTAAATACGTATTATTAAGTAGTTCCGGTGGCCATCTGTGGTCTTCATCATCAGTTCACTTCACCAAATGGTACTTTCCGAGAGCAAATGCACGAGTTACTTTAAAAAATACCCAAATCGCTATAGGTGTGCCTATAAAATATGAGGATTTCTCTCGATTTCCATGGGCCCTGATCAGATTCTGATTTGGTGCCAATGGGACCACCTCGGTAGCATACCCTTTCAAACAAAAAAAGAATTTGCAAAATCGGTCCACGATTGACGGAGAAATCGGTGAACATACATAATAATGAAGTAGAATTTCAATCTGGGGATTGGCACGACAACCAATAGTTTCGTAGATGTTTGTCGTGGGCGCATATCTCACCCACATTATGTAGGTCTTTATTTTTAACCGAATTCCAAAAAGGAGGAGGTTGTATTATAACCTCCTCCTTTTTGGAAGTCGGTTAAACCTCCTCCTTTTTGGAAGTCGGTTAAAAATAAAGACCTACATAATGTGGGTGAGATATGCGCCCACGACAAACATCTACGAAACTATTGGTTGTCGTGCCAATCCCCAGATTGAAATTATTTCGCAAGACCACTAACATTTTCTTTGTATTCTAACATTCTGAGCTGAAAAAAAATAATAACCGACTACCAAAAATAACACTACAAAGTGAAAAATAACTTTAATTTCGGAATTCGGTGTCTTAGGATCTGTATTTGAGTTTTTTGCCACCGACTTCCGAAATTAAAGTTATTTTTGGTAGTCGGTTATTATTTTATTGTAAAAAGTTTTTTATTTTTCACTTTGTAGTGGGTCAGTTTTGTATTTATCTAAGTTAGAATAGCCTAATGTTAACTGCTTATCACCTTTTACAAAATATTGCTTTTCCCGATGCCGGGACGTTGATTGTTGAGGAGTTCTCCTGGTAAGAACCAGGAGAACTGCCACTCACCATATGCATAGTGACCAGCATAAATTGCTTAATCGCAACCCGTTAAATAGCTACTCAATATTATATTGTTCCGGTGGCCATCTGTGGTCTCCATCATCAGTTCCACTTCACCAAATGGTGCTTTCGGAGAGCAAATGCACGAGTTACTATAAAAAATACCCAAATCGCTATAGGTATGCATATAAAATTTGAGGGTTACCCTCGATTTCCATGAGATCCCCTCATCAGATTCTGATTTGGTGGCAATGGGACCACCTCGGGAGTATACCCTTTCAAACAAAAAAGGAATTTTCAAAATCGGTTCATAATTGACGGAGTAATCGCGTAACAACCATACAAAAAAAAAAAAACAGCCGAATTGAGAACCTCCTCCTTTTTGGAAGTCGGTTAAAAAGGTTGCACTTTTTCAATGCATTGTTCCACGCATCGACACATTGATTTGTCCCATGAAACTCTTGAATTCTGTTATCACCGACCGAATTCATTTATCATTATAAATCTGTTTAGGTTTCCGGCCCTGATCTCTCGTCTTGCATCTTTGCATTAATCATGCTACTCACAATTCAAAAGTATACGACGCGCGATATTTTATATTTGTTTGCTTAAATTACCTATTGAAAATGCCTTGATTTAAGTCAAGAGTTCAAGTTCAAGACTGCATTTTTATCCAGCGCTCTGCAAGCTGAACTTTTGTTAGATTTGTCTCCAGTTTCAAGGTTGTAGAAACCGGCTTGTACTTGTACTTCTTTTGCTTATGGCACGAGTGAGGTAGGTACAGTGTATTTAAAGATACATAGTTCGCCTAACACATAAAATGATTGGTCAAATAACATAATAAGGCCCTTAGCACTAACTGCCATGTATCCGCGGCGACTGTGAGTTATTTAGATAATAATACACGAGCTAATAATGGTGCGAACCTTGATTTTGCGTAATTTCATATCTTGTTAAACAATGTTAGTTCATGGCACTGTGACGTGTGAATTAAACCGCCGCCGCGCCGAGTTCAAACCATTTTAAATACTACTAGCCTCTTTATTTAAGAGAAAATACATAAAAAAATCCAGCTTTTTATCCCCTTAAATTCACGTGATGCACGGCGCATCTACATCACATGGACGTTATGGCTCTCAAAAACGACAAAAAAAAAACTGCAGTGCAAACATGACTAGCACGAGATCGCTCTCATTCTCGATTTGTCGAAATTTGTCTACGATTCTGACGACTTCCTAATGGTCCGCGTAGATGCATGATTTCCTCGTTGAAATTTAATACTATTCGTTGGTTCGTATAAATAGTAATTACTTGGTAAAAATAGATCCTTTTTTCTTCTAAAATAATAATACAGCTATATTTTAATTATTTATTTACATGTTTAACAATAATCGTTCTACTGATGCATATTTAGGCAAAAACTCATGGAGAGCTGATTTGAGAGCTCTAATTTGCAGATTCTGTTGAATATAATCCATAAAAAAACTCATATTACAAATACCCTATACTTTTATAATAATACAATATTTTTTTGTTTTATGCCTTTTATTTATAGAAAAAACGAGTAGATCTAATTTAATTTACTACTTCCCGTGGGACTTGTTTTTGGTTTTTGCACTATTTGTGCACATTTTATAAACACAGGAAGGCATTGTTGCTGCTTATTTAGGCGATTACTGTAAATTTTACTTAACTTGCTACGCACACACGCCAGTTTGATTGTGACTAAGGTCGATTGTGTTCTTGCACCTAATTTATGCGGTCCACGTCGTGGAGCGCGTACGATATCTTCCCTTATTTTACATCAATGATGTTTATATTTAAATTAGTGAATAGTATGTTTTTTATTTTATGTATTTTGTTTTCTCTTCTACTCTTACACACGGTGTCTACATCTCTTTGTCTACTTTCCTATCGCAGTTATGCTGGAAGAGATTTCTTTAGAAATAAGCATCACTTTTGTACATATTTTTCTGTTCCTTTCTTCATGTCTGTTTATATGTGTGCACTGTCAAATAAATATTGTAAAATAAAATTATAACAAAAATAAGTACAATTATGAAACTGCCATGTTATTTTGGAGTAAGCTGGTGAATGCGTGACGAGCGCGTTACATAAAGTGTGATCGGGCGAGGCGAACGGAAGTTGAGAGGGAGATTTGAGTAAAACTTCTTTTGCTAGCGTTACGCGAATGGTCATTTCTGTTTTACTTCAGTGTGGTCTAAAGCACACTCGTTTTTGTATCATATTATTGTCTACTCTTCTCGTCATCAAAATCGAGGACGACTTAATGACAGAAGAATCGGAGATTGTTTCGTGTTGAATTGTATTCGAGAAAACTTAGGTGCCATGTTAGGGTTTGTCGAGAAAACAACAAGTTTGACAAAACGAGTCGAGTATTTTGTATGACAGCGCTGTCAGAAAACGAGAAAAGTGACAGAAATAGACATATCTCTTCGACGCGAGAGTAAGGAATTGTCGCGTGAGTTATGTTAGCCCTGCTGGTCATCTTTAACTTGAATTCGGCATGCTGGCCAGCAGCTGTATCGCCAGTACAAACGAACTGTCTCTTCTGGCTTTGCTGGCTTCCTGATGTTACGGCAACCGGCCTTAAATTTTTAGGAGGACCGATGGCTGACGGGATGTAGCGGACTTAGTTTACCTCTCTCCCGATGCATCTTGGTTCCGAGAACAGTCCATTGAAGAGGTTAGTCGAGGATGTCTGGGTGGTGACAGGGAACTGTATCATGCCATTGCAGAGGGTCCAGCGACTGTCGCGGATGATGTACGACCGAGGCACCTGGCTCATTGTAGAAACTGTCAATGTCGATACTCCTAGCCTGTGAAAATATTGGAAAGACACATTTAAATTGTCGCAAGTACAAATACAACCGAACGATCTGATTTCCTTTTTTATATTATAACTAGCTTCTGCCCGTGACTTCGTTCGCGTGAAATTTCTTCTAAAATATATCCTATGCCACTCGGCAATACTGTAGCTTCCCATTAGTGAAAGAATTTTCAAAATAGGATCAGTAGTTCCAAAGATTACCCCCCTACAACCTCACAAACGTTACCTCTTTAAATTAGTATAAATAAAACGCGCCACATTTTTTATTAGAACTTCTAAGTGTAGAAATAGTGTAACGATTCGAGTTCGACTTCTCATTAGTATCGATCAGTAGGCATTTGTCATAAATGTGTCCGTTAGCTTTGGACTCATTAAATTTTATTACTTTTTCTGACAAATGCATAACAAACTACTTATCTGACTTCAAACTGAAAGTTATCCTATTAATTCTGCAGCTGGTTATTATCAGATTTCAATTTACAATTGTGTTTATGTTGATGACATTCTTATAATATTTGAGACTACCTGCGACCCGAAGTCTCGATCCCGTCATCCCGTGGGAATATCTGGATAAAAAGTCTAATCCAGGTCATGGTCTACACATGTACCAAATTTTATCCAAATTCGTTTAGACTTTATAGCGTGAAAGCGTAACAAACAAACAAACACAGTTTCGCATTTATAATAGAAGGATGGTCATAGAATTGGTATCAGTAAAGACTGGATTAATGAAGAAATTAATTCAGGATAGTTGAAATCACTATGTTGTATGTCATGTGAATCGTATATAATATACGCCTCGCTATATAGACGACATGAGGGACTTGTAACTGGCAGAGTAGGTATACTAAAGTTGGTAATTACGCATAAGTTCAAAGCGTAAATATAGGCTATTAAATATCTACACTGCCTAGTTCAACCCATCTTACTATCGATCAGACGATCAGGCGATACTGAAGAATGCGTATAATTAAAAAGACGGTCACTATGCGGTCAATACGTTTACCTTTGGCTAACAAAGACTAAACATAGTTGCAAATTTATAAGGCTAAAAAACTTCACTTTGAATTTTGGAAACAAGCAAAACAAACATAATCTTGCTAAATAGTGATGTACGTATGTAATGTATGCAATTATCCATGCAGTGCACCCTCCATTTACTATAGTTTAAAAATACGACTCATTATTTATCATAAATACGGACTTACCGTGCGTTAGTATTCTTGGTGCACAAAAAAGCCGTTTATTGCCCTTATAAAATTCATTGTCATTTGTGAAGAAAGATCAGTCGCAATACCAACTGTAGAAGGTTTATTACTGTGAGTTTGTTTTTTAGGATGGTATTTATGTCAATACCTGTACCTGCTGCTTGACCTTGGCATCCAATAACTTATTCACGTTATTATGTTATCTGTAGGTACACAAACCAACAGTTTATGCAGGAACTTACCTACATTTTTTTTTTATATCTTCATTATGTAATGTCATGTAAACAGTCTAGGCCTTTTAGGGCCTGCGCCCACTGGCGGCATAGTACGGCAAGGGATTTTTATGTGACGAATAGGAATATAACTAATATTATGACAATAAAAAAACTTTTACAAAACAACCGACCGACTTCCTAAAAAAAAAACACTATAAAGTGAAAAATAACTTTAATTTCGGAAGTCGGTGTTTTTGGGTCTGTATTTTAGTCTTTTTTTGTAAAATCTTTTTTTTATTTTTTACTTTTTAGTGGATCAGTTTGTAATTTAAACTGACAACCCCTTTTTACAAAATGTTGCTTTCCCGATGCAGGGGCATTAATTGTTGAGGAGTTCTCCTGGTAAGAATATACAACATAGTGTTACGAGCTTGGGGTTCGTGACAATAAAAACTGCCGATTTAATAACTAAAAAAACTAGACACTTTAATTAAGAACACCAATTTAAACACACTATTACTTTAAACAATTAAAAACACAATCACTGAATGTCACTCTCAAATATCGTTCAGTTGTTTTCGCTTGTCTCGTTTTCAAAAATAAACTAACTCCGTCGCGGCCCATACCGGCCTTATATAGGGCCTCGGATAGTTCCCGAAACATCTAGAATATTCGAGTATACCGGCCTTATATAGGGCCTCGGATAGTTCCCGAAACATCTAGAATATTCGAGTACATACCGGCCCCGACTGACCGGGTGTCGATAGTTCTAGAATCGAACTTTCTGGAAGAATCTTGACTCTACTAGTTCCGCTACCTGATACTAGATGGCGCTGGTAGTAGGCTTTTTAGTTGTGCGCGCAACAATAGTTTTTGTTTATACTAAAACCGAAAAGGGGTCATTGTACTCATCATTTTGAAAAAAAAATTCTATGGGACCAAACTTGAAATCGCGAAAAAAAAAATCTACTGTTCCCTACATTTGTGTTCACTTAAATCGACATAATTTATGGAATAGCTGGTCCCATAGATTTTTTTTTTTAAAATGATGAGTACAATGACTCCTTTTCGGGTTTAGTATAAACAAAAAATAATGTTGTATAAGCATAAATTGCTTAGCAGCCGTATTAAAGTGTCTAATCGAATCGCAACCGTGAAATACTTATTATTAAGTAGTTCCTGTGGCTATCTGTGGTCTTCACCAAATGGTGCTTTTTGAGTGAACATGCATGAGTTTTACCTTAAAAAATACCGCGGCCGCCCCTAGCTACGCCACTGATACCGAAGGATGCCGTGCTGTGCCGCCAGTGGGCGCAGGCCCTTACTCCCAAACTATGCAAGCTATAGATTTGTATCTACCTATTATTTTAGAATTCGGACTACGTTAACATGCGTTAGTGGCGCATATTGTACTATTTCCACTAAATATTTTTTTGGGTTCAGGGTTAGTTCCTCTGTTGGCCTAGTCATGTATGTTGTTCAGATAATAAATTGCGAATCAAAACATGTAGCGGTATAAGGATAGTGCCACGTTACCTCCCGTTCGTGATGGCTTCCTTTAACGTGGTCTCACGCGCAACCGTGTCGCGAATTTGAACTTTCAGTGTTTCAGCTAACACCTTGGCATTCCGCATCGTCTGGTCCAATTTGATCTTCAGATTAACAGCTGATAACTGGTTGGAGATTTTAGGCTCCGGTGTCGTCTTTTTATCGTCCTCTTTGTCTTGACTCATTTGAACCATCATTGAGTTCCCCTCGAATTTTCTCTGTGCTACTCCTCTGAAAAACGGTTAATACATGTCATTGATTAATTATTATTATATAAGCTTGTTTGACTGCCGTTAATCAAATTAATGGTGACAGATTACTAAACCGGTATTTACGTCTCCGTTGTGTTTTTTCCTACCGCTGATTCAGCAAAATTATGTTTATATTAACTAAGAACAGTAATGTTGCTGGGTACTAGTTTACTTTATTGTTTAAGTTGAGCATAACATTTAATGGCATAACGCATAGTATTTTATTTTAATATTAAACTATTTAACACTATCATCATTTACATAATAGGTACAATGTTATTATTACTTACAACTGATCTTTAATTGGGCTCATCCACTCTGAAACCTGTGAGAATATTTTGTAAAGGATTAGAATCAGTTGTATAAGAGAAAGTTGATAATCTTTAAAATTCTTGAAGCCTATTTGTACAGGTGCCTAGCTGGCATCGGATAATTTAAGTAATTACAAATTTTAAATATCTATCGAATGCGACGTAATCATTTCATAATAATAATTTTATAATTGACAATAAAATGATAATTTTGCTGTCAATCTTGACATCGAGCTAATTTGTAATATATTCTTGAGGCTCAGGTCTACAAACAAACAAAAATATAATATGCGTATGTACCCTACTAAATAAATTATAAATATGTAGGTATTATTGTTGTTGTATTCTTACCCAGTCGGAGCTGCCTAAATGCGATGTCAGTAAAAATATAAATAACTGAACGAAAATAACTTCCATGTTAAATCCTTGCCTTGTGTGGCTTTGCTCTGAGAGTAGACATCAAAATGCATATTGTTCCTATCAATGTTTACAAATTCACTGATAAGTGCCCACCAATCATGATTGTTCAAAACCATTGTTACCATTCTGAATTGCGATATTGAAAAAAAAAGTTGTACAGGTGAGACGATACAAATTTCATTGATAACCAAATCATATTTTTATTATGTAGTAATATAGTTATTAAACTATCCGTTATCTACACCGGTACCTACTGTATTTATGTGAGCAGCTAAAAAAAGCATAGTTAAATTCTACTTTAAATATAACTTTAGGTGTCTCGCAAGGAGCTCCCCGAGGGACCCCTTTAATTGATTTTACATTAGCATTCGACACTTTGCTGGTGTCACCGTGTCAGTTTTAAGCAGTCAAACAAGTTTTAAGGGATATTTTTCGTTCCATTCTACTTTTTTCGATTGCTTGCGTTTCTTGATGTTTTGTGTTATGCATAGCCGCATTTCACGGTAGCACTGTCCTATTTTTACATGTGGATAAATCGATTGTCCGTCGTCAGCTGTCTGTATGAGATACTTTATATGGGAAAATGTTGCTTTTTATCTGAGTTTTGAAGCATCGCGAATGTGCCAGAAGGTTGCCAATTACCTAATGTGAATATCCTACTTAAAATTAAATTCAACTTGAGTCCCAAATTGTGCACAGTGGTTGTGCACGTAGTTCAAAGACATGAATACATATTTGATTGAAGAGTTTTGTTACAGCGGAAGCGTTCGTGGACGCGCTCCTGACAAAGGAGGCGGCAGAGCAGCCTTCCGACAAAGTAAATCCAGATTCAATCGTTATGGAACTGCCAGAATGGTTCGACGAGAAGAAATTTAACAGGTAAGGAAATAATGCTATCTTGGCGACGGATAAACCGAAAATGAGGTTGGGTATTCCGAAAAGCATTCCGCATCAACGACTCTTTCAAGTTACGGGGTATGAGTAGTCATCGATAGAAATAAAAAGAGATCTATAAGTGGCTAATTAATGTGGGTAATTTGCGACAAATATAGTACAACCGGTATTTAATCTTGAACTTTAGTAAAGCTCTAAACATTATTTACAAGCATAGAGAATGGTCATATTATTATTATAATAGGACCATGCTCTATGCTTATAGATAATGTTTATTGGGTCGGTTGTTACATGCGACACTAACGACGGGAAATGAATATCCAGTTCGAGTAGATCAAATGATTAAAAAGAAATGTGATGAGGAACATTGTAAATGTTATAAAGTACGAGCTATTAATTATGATTGCTCTTTCATATCCATGCCTACCGATAAAGGACATGTTTTTGTTGAGTGCTTCGTGGGGATTATGATAATGGCTAAAATCTAAATCGTAACAAAAATAATATCATCGTTAGATATTTATAAGTAGATAATGTGCGTGCGTAACTAGTGTGTACTCAAATTGTTCCGGTACCTACTTTCCTGGAGCTGCCAGTCCGAATTCTGCCCTGCATCTTTATATTCATGAAATGATTAATGAACAAGAACTCTAGACTCGTCCCCTAAGTTTGTTTTCTGGCAGGTTTGTCAACTCATTGCCAATACCTTCCAATTAGCATCTTTTTAGGGTTCCGTGCTTCAAAACGAAAACACGGAACCCATATAGAATCACTTCATTGTCCGTTTGCCTGTCTGTCAAGAACCTTTTTCTCAGGAACGCGTGGAGGTATCAAGTTGAAATTAATATCAAATACGTAGGTCTACGGTCTCTTGGAGCTTTAAAAAAATCAGTCAACGAAAAAACAGCCATCATGAAATTTGGCAAGAAGCAACGTCTCAAACCCCCTTATTCCAAAACAAGGTTTATCTTAAGACCCAGGATTAAATATGGAGCCATAATTGAATTTCGAACTTTATTCCGACTATGGTAAAGTTCCTAAGAACGAAAGAACGAAAAGAACGGTATTTCAATCACTGTTACGTTCTTATTACAAAAACTGGGTCCATGGTTTAAGCCATGTCAAAATATAAATCTTGTTTTGTAATAAGGCGGACAGAGTCACAGGCACAGAACTAGTAAAGTAAAAACCGAAAATCGTTAATTTGTAGTTTAATTTTATCACATAAAAATTAAAAAATGACCGTGACTATTTATAACGTATGAGAGAATATTTTTTCAACTACAAAGTTAAGTTTTATCCTCGGATATTCATTCCAACTACGGAAGTTTTAATTGATCCGGTTTTTTTTTTTAAATATTATTCTTGTATCTCGTCGAGGCCGTCCACTAGTCTAGTTTGTCACGTTGAACTTTGACTGGACTACGTCATAAAGTTCGGTTAAAAGTTTTGCATTTCAGTTAGTATTCTAACGCTATGGTTATGTTACGCTTCGATAGACATACGGTACTATGTAGGTACACTATTCACCTTAGAACAAAGACATTAAATTATTTACTTAACAATAGACGGGACGTAGCGAAACAAAATCGTAATCCGATACGTTTGTCCTAGTGGGCAAAAGTCGCTCAGTCTAGTGTGGTACGCCTACATGTCAAGTCGCATTCGTGTCCACCAAAAGAAATTTATTTTCGATGTTTAAATACTGAATACATTATGGTATTGCAAATCACGTAGTGAAAAAACACCACGTTTTATTTTCGTTAGTATTTTGTAATTTACCCAGTATTTAGATAAATAAATAATTTTCTTAGATGTTTCAAACTATCTGACGGTTAGTAATAAAAGGTTTGTGTCGGTAAAAGTGCAACGTGTCAAACTTTGCTATTATGTAATTTTGCTATAATTACGCTAGATGGCGTCACTGAGACATGGGATCACAATTTTTCTATGACATTACTTTTGATCTTTGATAGCCTCTCTATATTATCTTAAATCTCTTTGCCTTAGAATAATAACTCTATTCACCATCCTTCCAAGACTAGTGGAAAGTTGCTAAGATTTCATCAATTATTTTCTTTCACATACGTAGTAATGTAGTGATTAATGTATGTATTAATCACTATATAACCGATCACAAAGCACGTATTTTTTGCTTAGAACCAAAATAGTGCAGAAATGTTTTATGAAATCTCATTGTTGCTCTGTTTTTCAGTGCATCAATGAGATTTCATATAACATTTCTGCACTGTTTTTGTTTTTTATTTAGATATGAATTTACCACAGAGGTTTAATGTCTCCACTTAAGTGCATTTGATCAAAAAGATACTGAATAAAAATCGGCTGAATTAAACAGACTTGGTGAAAAACTTTGTTTTCATTAACTTGAGTAGGTATATTTTATCACGGTAGGTAGTTGAAAGAAAAGTAGATTACGCACCTTGCTAAAGTGAGTAATTAATGCACTCGTGCTAATTTAGTGCACTCGGTGCAACATCTTTGATGTAATCTATTGATAGGTTAGGTTAGGAAACAAATTTAACAAAGTTAAAAGGTAGGTACAAATTCTCAAGTCACTGCGAGTAAAATTAATAGTTTTCTTTTTTCATACTTTGGGACGAAATACTAGGTACCTATCTTTATTTACGCAATGTGTTCTTTTAAATGTCACCATTGAGATTGTGAGCACCGTTAGTTTCTAAATTTATAATCTATCTAGCGTGATTATAAACTATCAAAAATTGTGTACTGTGTACAGTGGCGTAGCTAGCATGGGTGACACTCGGTGCGCATAATTGTGTCACCCAAGAATAAAAACCGGCCAAGTGCGTGTCGAACCACGCACAATGAAGTGTTCCATAGATGGGATGTATTTATCCCAAGAACAAACTTAACATTGTAGTTGAAAAACATGTTCTCCCAAACGTTCAAATTGCAAATATAAGGTTTTCCTTTTTCAACTTCACGTGATTTTGTCTTTCGCCTTTTTGCTTTATTTAGTTTGGATAATTTGTTTACAATGGTTTCAAGCAAGATTTATCGTTGAAAAACGTGATAGTAAGTTTAATTTCTTTTTTCACGGTTGGGTGTCGCCCCCAATCTCAGGTGGCACCCGATGCGAATTACCCCCCCCCCCCCCTCCCCCCAGCTACGCCACTGATAACGCATTTTTTTTCGATAGCGCAAAGTGCGTTGGTCGCATGCTAGTTTGATACCTACCAGTTGACAATTTGATGGATAGATGATAAATTATCGAAAAATACTGCGATTGTAAATGGTTTCCTGCAAATCAGAATTTTTCGATAGTTTGTAATCTCACTAGATAGATTATAAACTAACGATGTTCATAATCATACGGTGACATATACATATCTGCCATATATGTAGGTATGTCGGATTGTCAGGATTTACTCCGTTTAGATTCGGTCATCATTTGGGTGGGTTTCGTGCAATGAAAACACACTGGGTGCGATACACAGCGTTTATTAAAATCACAAATATCTACCCTACCCAACCTACCAACCCTACCTACCTACCCTAGTAAAAAGTATGAAAAAAAAAGTATCCTATGTCCGTCTGCTGGTTCTAAGCTACCTCCCCACCAATTTTCAGCCAAATCGGTCCTGCCCTTCTTGAGTTATAAATGGTGTAACTAACAACTTTCTTTTATATATATAGATTACTAGCTCACCCGCGTAAGTCTCGATAGGGGTATAAAAAATAGATAGTAGCCGATTCTCAGACCTACTGAATATGCATATAAAATTTCATAAAAATCGGTCAAGCCGTTTTGGAGGAGTATGGTAACTAACATTGTGACACGAGAATTTTATATATAATAAGATAAAGATAGGCCGGACTATTGGACTTACGTCTTTTGCAGGTTTCCATAGTGTTCAAACCATGGCTCCGAACTGGATACCGGCCATCACATTTCCATCTAAAGAAGCTTTGTCAACAATTTTCCTATATCCCAGGGGTCGAAGCTTCTACATGGAAAACTGCTTCGCGTTGTCGTCGGCTATGCTAATGGGGCTGGTGGCCGTGTTCGCGGTGCCGTCCATCCTCCGTGTGCTGGTGGGGTCCCGCCGCTCCAGCTCCGTCTACACTGCCTACAAGCGGTACCTCTCCACGCTACTGCACATCATCTCCTGGTTCGAGAACGAACTCAAGCCTGGGAGCATGTAAGTATGTTTTTGGTTGTAATATCGCAAAGAAGCTAACATATTGGCATCTACTTAGCTAGTCTCACAGAGATCTCCGTGTTCATTATCCTCATCATTTTTAATAGAGTTTGGCCCATTTTCCTACCTACGTCAAATAACGAAATAAGATTAATTGCTTAATTCTAATGAAATCCGATAACTGGAATTTTGTTTATGCATTGCATTAATTATATAATCACGATATTTACGTAAACGCTGGAGTATTATTTTGATTAATCAATCAGCCTACCGCATTCCACATCATTAGGTAACTGATTCCTATCTAAAACGCTTATCAAAGTTTTGCTGACCGAGTCTTTCCTGGCGAGATGAATGGACTAGTTCTGATAAAGGTCGGTGATCGACAAGAAAATATACCATAGTAGGAATACTGTCAAACAGTATATACAGTCGTACCAACTTATCTGTGAACTGAAAGAGGACGCCACCGTCTATTCAGTGTTGCTAATTTTCATAGATTAAAATTAAGCTAGCTAAATTTCGTAGTTCCAATTTTCGCCATTTCACAGATAAGTTGGTAGGAGTGTACTATGGTTTATGTCTTAAAATTTTAAGACTAGCGAGGTACGGCGCTGGCGGGCCTCGCATCGGTATTGAGTTTCGCGTCTTTTTAACAGTAAGACAGTGGTCAGGGGTAGGCTTCTACACTGCCCCTACATTAATTTGAGCCAATTTTCAGCAAGTTGCATAAGTCCATTCAATTTAATTAATTCCCCATTAAAAGTAATGCTGTCACTTTCTGATACGTTCCGTTAGATATAGACAGCATTACTTTTACTTACGTGCAACTAGCGGTGTTTGTACTAGGTCTATTAGCAACAAGACCCAACGAGGGGTATGAATCGTGGTATACAAATGTGTATTTGGTCTATGGTTTTGTTGACCGATATAAACGTGTACTGTTTATAGGTCAGTACAAAAAAGATTGAATGCGTAGCGTAGGTTCGAGATGGGTAGCACACTCTTTTAAAATGAGGATCGTGCGAGGCACTCTTTTTACAAAGTGGCACACAAGGTGACTAGTCGGTTAAGCGCGTCACACAGCTCGCACGAGTGATGATGAGGGAAAGAGAAATGAGAATGGTTACAAAAAGGTTCTGTTTAGCTAATCTGTGCCCTGTGGTGTGTGCTAGAACATCAAAATAAAAAGAGTGACTCTTTTCATCCAAGTGAGTAGCTACAATTGTGCTAGCACATGTGCTGAGTTACCCAACACTAGCGTAGGTTCCGCCTGTTTCGCTTACATATCCGCTCTATAAATGCCTTAGTTAGATAGGTACAGTTTAAATAAGTAGATTTAAGTTTTATGTGTATAACAGATCATGGAGATCACTATACGCGGTGCGCAGTCGTCACGTGAGGGCAGGACTTGCGTCAAAGCTGAAAGGCACCGGGGTCGTGTCACAGCGGGATCTGGCCCTCACTCAGTTCGGCTTCATAGGCTTCTCGATGCTCAAACCTGACAAGTTCGGCATTAGACAGCTGCAACCCGGTGACTGGGACGCCTACAATTATGTCTGGAGAGTGTTCGGGTACATGATCGGGATTGAAGACAGGTTCGTTTGATTTGAGTTCTGTTTGTAATTTTGACTACATCACCTATGTCATTTGTGATATATGTATATTTTGCATATCTAGTTTAAAGTTTAATTTACCAGGTTCTATGAGTCCTATTGACCGAATGTCGGGGGACGGGGCTGTCACTGGCAGATAGCTAATGTTTTATGGAGTAACTTAGCTTAAGAGCGTTTACGACTTATGGCATTTCATACAAACTTTCAAGCCCTTGTTTTTCGAAATGACTGAACCGATTTTAATGAAACTTCATACGCATACGCAGGATACAAAGGTCTAAAAACACGCAGGATACAAAGGTCTAAAAACACGCAGGATACAAAGGTCTAAAAACTTAGTATAGTGTTACAGCCAAATTATACCGATTCTAAAGTTTCCATAGAAACAGAGATTTCCAGTTATCTGTTTTTAAATAAGATATTTCGAAAATGTTCTTAACTAACTTTTTAGACCTTTGTATCCTGCTTATGCGTATGAATGCTCCTACTGAATGATTATTTAAGAAAAAAACATTCATTAGGATTAGAGAGTTGTAATGCTGGTGCAAATTAAAAAACGTAAAAAAAATTGTATTTCATTTTAAAATCCTTATTCTGCCGCGGGACACCCTGCACATTTAAATATTATTTATTATTTGTGCACAATTTAGACGCCGGATACTAAATGTTACAAAGAGAAAAAATGAATGGGCAACATAGTTATTACATATGTATAGGCTGTTTACATTACAATATACATAAAAGGCCGCCAGTGAAAGTCAAAATAAAATAATAATAATCATATGTCAATATTCAAATATAATTATATGTAGTTATTTTGTTAATGCGAGTGTGTTTCTGATTCATCATGTGCCTAGCGTTTTCTCTACCCTAATGTTTGCCTTCACCACAGTAGGGTACAGAGAACCCCCCAACAAATTTTGATACAGGGCCCATTTAGGACTCGGTACGCCACTGGGTTCAAGTAACATCTTAGCTCAGTTCATCATACAACACAATTTCAGATACAACATCTGCCGCGAGACATTCGAAGAAACCTGCGAGGTGTGCCAGGTGATCCAAGATCGTGTATACACGCCCTGCCTCGAGAACGTTCCAGAATACTTCGAGCACATGGCGCGCGTCATGCTGGACGGCATGTGGTCTGTCAACCCAACAGTGGAGACGGACGGCTTCCTGTACTGGTGCCGCGTGCTGGCCGATGTGCCCGGCTACATCTACAGCGAGAACGATAGGCTACAGCTGCAGATTAAGTTAAAAAAGCAGTTGAAAGGAAAACCTCTTGACACAGGTGAGATTTAAAATCTGCCGGCCGTGGTCGAGTCGATGGCCGGCAGTGAGGAGTCCTGGGACGCGGTGGTGTCCTTCTGCGAAACAGTCGTGTCGCAGAAGGAGGCTGCGGAAAGGGAGCGGGAGATCTCGTCCGCTCACCCGGCCCGCAGCAGGCGCACCGGGCGTTGGCGGAGGGCCGATAACGCCCTCTTCCAGCCCCCATAAATGGGTCCAGGGACGGCGGACTTGGGGACGTCCGCCGCCCCCAAAGACTATATAACCACTTGACTGCGGATACAGTGCCCCGACGCTCGAAAACTATTAGTATTTTGTCGCTTATGTTAGGCCACGGTACTAGTAACCATTTTAGTTGTGCCCAAGTGTTAGACCTGTGTGCACGCTAAATTATCACAACTTTTTTTAACTGTTTATGCAATTATAACGCATCAAAATGCCTTCATGCGCGGTGAAGTGGTGTGGGAAACATTCCAAGACCTCAAGTTACAACAAGGATGGCATAACTTTTCATCGGTTAGTAAAATATATTTATAATTTCATAATAATAGGAATAATTGCAGGGCTCAAGCTAAACTGGTTGGTTACGTAAAATTGCACAAAAATGTATAACGCGTTGATGTCTTTTTGAAAAGTCCCTTTCTCTCACTAGGGTATTGTCAATACATCTGTCCCTTTCTATCTGTACGAATGCTGCAGTGTTGTGACAACTTCAAAACGAATCGCTAATGACAATTCAAATTATCGATATTTCCTAATGGTAAAAAAGTTATATTACTTAATGTTTACATTTTAGATTTCCAAATATTCCGGAACTGAAAGAAAAGTGGATTTAGGCAGTTCACAGGGAAAATTGGTTTAAAAAAATATATAGCGTTGTTTGTTCAAGGCATTTCACAACTGATTGCTTTGAAACTTTAAAGAACCGACGCCGTTTATTTAGTTCAGCAACAGTTTCATATTTTTCGTTTTTAGTAAAAAAAAATGCAGGATGAATACCCGTCGATTTTATCGATATCGAAAATATAGTTGCAAAACTGACTTGTGCATCACTATGTTTGGAACATTCGTCCTGACATTGTTGCATCAGCCAATCACAACCGCTGTATTTTCTTCGTCTCCCGGCCCGCAGTGGTGAGTCGTATCCCTAGACGAAATCGGCCTATACGCTCTCTAGTGGTTATATACTCTTTGGCCGCCCCCTATCACATTGGACCCGAGGTGGCGGCGCGTAGTGTTCCACGCGCGCCCCTATCAGACGTCGCGGGGGGGGTCAGACACCTCACCCCCCCCCAGACTTGAGGAGGCCCGCAGAGGCGGGGATTGCGGAAGGAATAACAGATCCCAAAATCCCCGGTGCAAGTGTGGGAGGGGAACACTGGGGTGGTTTTTAGTCAGTAAGAGTCTGACAGACCCCTCTGCCCGCCCCAGGGCGGAGGACATCCATGATGATTTTCCACCCCGTGAACAAAAAAAAAAAGGTGAGATTTATAATAGATTTAAACGAAACGTGGTTTTGGCCTGTCAAAAAGACCTAAGAACCATAGTAACAGGTATTCACATCTTTAATTTTGTTCGACAGGCGTGGAATCGACAGAGCTCATGTCCAAACCGGCCGTCGACGGCCTCCCCAAGATCGCCCCTCGCATCCTCTACTACAAAGACTATGACACCGTGAACAGCGCCCCCTTCTACAAACAACTCACCTTCAAAGCCAAGTACAAGATCTTCTTCTACAACCTCTACATGACCCTGTACTCCTCCTACTTAGGTCGGCTTTATTTCAACCTCAACTTCAGGTTCAGTGTATTCCTCATGAGGTACTTCCCGTACTTGGCGTTCATCAGATTCGGCATCAAAGAGTCTATGATTAACATCTTCGAGGAGGACCCGACAGACGACACTACACCTAAGCCTAACGCAGAGTACAACAAGCCGCAGCCGCCCGAGCCCTTTTACAAGGCTGCGCTCAGTATAATTTGGTAGAACGTGAATTTTATCTACCTTCTGACTCAGTAAACACTGATTATCGATATGATATGTTATGTTCTGCTACAATCGTAAACGAACACGTTTACGGCGCGAAAAGTGTATAAACACCTCATTGTTTCAATGTTATGATTTTTGACTTGGAACATATGAAAATGTGTAATTACCATTTTGTAGTCGTGTATTAGTATTTATTATAAGTATTATTTGTTTATTCCCTAGATTTTTATAGATAAATATTGCGATTTAGTGACGGTGTTGGGCTATAGCTGATTTAGTTATTATTCTTCGATGATTACTACTAGAGGTAGTTATTCAATACATAATAATAATTATAATGTATTGAATAACTACCTCTACACTGTAGCAATAGTGTTTCATGAAGCACATTTGACATTATGACTTGCTAGTGCTAGCAAAACGATTATTATGTTGACAACATACCTACCCAGATTAAATAATATTTCTGACAAAATATCTTGTATGTTAAATAATTAATTATTTATTAATTTATTGACCACAGCTGAATGCATTTTCGTTATTAATGTGCACAGTTCCATGTTTAATTGGTTGTATTTAATTGTGCAGGGATTTAATATAGACAAACTTTATGAGATTGAAATAGACGTAGATCATTGTGTAATATAAATAATAAGGTAATAATTATTCATGAAATCATGTTGCTATGTAGCAATTGTATGACCATTAGGAATTATATTCGGTTGTTCCTGTATGAAGCAGTAAATAAAAACTTAACATGTATTTTATAAATACAATGTAGTTATTGTTACAGCTATGCGAACAAAGCACTAGGTACTTTTAAAATAACCTGTTGTATGCACAGATATTAGTTTAAAATGTATTTATGTAACAATGATAGTGTATGTAAAATATTATTAATTATCCTAGCAATTTGTAATGCATTTTATATTTGAAACATTGATAATAATTATTATAATATATTTTTATTGTTAAATTGACGTCAGAGACTGTTGTGACGCTATTTATATCAAAACAATGTATTATTGTACAATGCACTATTTTAATAATAGTATGAGACAAAAATCTATGCACAAAAACTATCTTAGATGTAAAGATAAAACTTATTATGACAATATATTCAATTAATTTGGATTTTGTAATGGTTGTAATTGTTTACATTTTATTGAGATAGCTTTTCAACAAAATGCATATTATTTGAGAATCACACCTTGTTTTATTTTTCTACTGTTTGAAGTCGTAATAGCAGTACTAAAGAGCCGAAGACCGCGAAGCGCAGTTGCCACGTCCAAACAAATATAATCATAAATCTTTATTTATCCCAACATCATTATTACAGGCACTGGTTAATAAAATGCACAGTCTTAAAAAGAGAAAGGTGTCGGAGGTAGGAGCGTCCATTTTTTTTTTGCGTGGGAATTTATCAAATAACTTCTCCCGCTCTGGGCGGAGCGGGAAGGCGGGTCAGACTTTTACCGACTAAAACCCACCCGTTTTCCTTCAGATGCCTGTGTGCCAGGCGTTCCTTCCTCATGGTCAAACTTAATGGTCAAACTGATTTGACCACGAGGTCGAACTCTGTTCCGGATAGTCAAACTACTTAGTTTTATGAAAAATATACACCCTTTGTTAGCGTCACACACCACAGACGGCACTAATCTCCGATTTTGTTGAAATTTCGCGAGGGGATTGTACCCAAATTGTTCTATTTAGTACCTCTATTGAAAATAATTGTACCTCTTGGGTTTTGCTAAAAAATTAAAAACAAGAAGGACCGTCTGTGGCGTATACGCCACGGACGGCCCATTTTCTTCGGTAGAAGTTTGAGATGCACAATATACATCAAAGAATTGTACCTAAATAAAAACCTACGAATTCTAAATATTAACCCGATAGCGCGCACCAAACGGCCGCAATATTAAATTGAAAATGGTGAAAAACTAACCTTAAAAGGCAGCACCCAGAAAAAAGGTCCTTTGGCGTGATTATTTCATCCTAAAGAATTTTACCCATTTCACACCTCACAAAAACGTAATTATGTTAAAGAAACATGCAATACTTTAGGAGAAAACAGCAAATCAAAATCAAACTCACCATCACCAACACAGACCTAGCCATCTTTGTAATACCTAGATGTGACAATCAAATTCGATGTACTGAACTATCTTGATTGTTGTGGTGATATTATTTTAAACGCAATCCCCCTTATTACAAAACAAGGTTTATCTTCAGACCCAGGTTTAAAACATGGAGCCATTATTGAATTTCGAACTTTATTCCGACTATGGTAAAGTTCCTAAACACAAAACTGACAACTTAGTACCGAACTAAGTTTTCAGTTTTGTATAAAGAACGGTATTTAAATCACTGCTACGTTCTTATTACAAAAACTGGCTGCATGGTTTAAGCCATGTCAAAATATAAATCTTGTTTTGTAATAAGGCGGAATAAGTTTACACAACTGTTATCAGGATAAGGGCAAACTGGATTGACTTATTAGTAATTTGTTGTGATAAATAATTTAGTTAACCAAATAATATATTGCTTGTTATTAATAAATCAATACAGTTTGCCCTTAAATCCTGTTAACAGTTGTGTAAACTTATTGCTTTTAAAATAATACCACCACAACAAACAAGATAGTTCAGTACATCGAATTTGATTGTCACATCTAGGTATTACAAAGATGGCTAGGTCTGTGTTGGTGATGGTGAGTTAGATTTTGATTTGCTGTTTTCTCCTAAAGTATTGCATGTTTCTGTAACATAATTACTTTTCTGGGTGCTGCGTTTTTAGGTTAATTTTTCACCATTTTCAATGTAATATTGGGGCCGTTTGGTGCGCGCTATCGTGTTAATATTTAGAATTCGTAGGTTTTTATTTAGGTACAATTCTTTGATGTATATTGTGCATCTCAAACTTCTACCGAAGAAAATGGGCCGTACGTGGCGTAAACGCCACAGACGGTCCTTCTTGTTTTTCATTTTTTAGCAAAACCCAACAGGTACAATTATTTTCAATAGAGGTACTAAATAGAACAACTTGGGTACAATCCCCTCGCGAAATTTCAACAAAATCGGAGATTAGTGCCGTCTGTGGCGTGTGACGCCTTTGTTATAGTTCGTAAATATACTTGTACAGTCATTAACAAAAATAATTATCTTAGTTTATTTAAAAAGTACCCAACACCTATATCGCCATGCTAATTAATTGCAGCTGACACTTCATTATAAAATTGAAATAAATAAATATTTTGTCAAATTGACATGGATGCAATATAATTGGTTAAACTGAATTAGACAACTAAAGAATGTTCCCTCACTGTAAACCTCATCGGATTTTTCTATTATTGCCACATTGTTTTTGGAGCAGAAAACCATAACGCGACATTTCTCAGTATTCATTAAAATCAGCGAAAAGAAAGGACTGATATTTATCTGGAATATTTAGTTGCTGTAACGACTTTTAATTCGACTTAAAATTCCATCATTTGATAGCGTCAAAACGGTTGTACATTATAAAACCGTTTTGACGCTATCAAATGATGGAATTTTAAGTTCAATATTCTCGTCTCCGTACCGTTTGGTGCCGGACGTAAAGAATAACACCATCCCATTTCTTCCCATAAGTGACGTAAAAGGCGACTAAGGGACTTACTAGAGAACGGGCAGTAGCGTTCTCTATGCATTTTTAAAACCATACTGCGATCGCCAACCCGCCTGCCAAGCGTGGCGATTATGGCAAACCCCCCCTTTTTGAGAGAGGCCTAGCTATGTCCAGCAGTGGACGTCTTTCGGCTGAATGATGATGATTCCCGTCTCGTTTTTCTAGCGACGTTTTCATATCTTGAAACGCCTCTGGGATGGGGACATCATTGTCTTTAACTTTTTGTTTTAATTCGTCAATAGTAATATCAACTTCATTTTTATAGTAATCAACGTTACACGAGTGGTCATTACATTTCACCACATTGTCATCCTAAACAAAAAAAAAATTGTATGGTTAAAATAATAACGATATATAAATATGTTTTAATAATGAGCATACCTTCAAAGTAATTCCATAAAATGTTTCCATTTCTGTACGTACGCAATTTGTAGTACTGCCGACCCTTGAAAAGCAGTACCCTTCCCCCTTTACGATGAATGTATTTTATATCTAAATCCATATTTTATCCAAATAATTTTAAAATGCAAATCGCAATCATATCGCAATATAACAGCATAGAACAGGATAATAATTTGAGTGGTCGTGTTGGTATACATTGCAGTCAATTGTACAATTGACTGCAATGTATACAACTTGATAAAAAGTTTAAATAGCCACTCAGACTATCCGGAACAGAATTCCTCGTGGTCAAATCAGTTTGACCACGAGGAAGGAACGGTGCCAGGGCCACGATATCCCTTTCGGACAAACTCGCAACCCTGTCCGATATGGACCAGGCATTGGCCCTATCGGACCCCGTCAGTTGGTGCTGACATCTCTTTGAGGCGCGCGTGGAACACAACGCGCCGTCGACCCGGGCCTGGTCCATATCGGAAGGCGAGCTCCCCATCGCTTACCGTCCGCAAGCCTGCGCCTAAGGTGGCCGGGAATCGGCCTGCGACTCCCAACGTCCGGGGCGTCTCCCGCGGCGAATAGGGGCGTGAGGGCGCGAATTTTGCCTCTCCCTCACGCGTTCCGCCCCCTCTTTCGCGAACATTACTGCTTCGCAGAAGGAGGTGACGGCCTCCCATGCACTCTCGCTCCGAACCAGGGCCGGACGCGAGAGATCACCGCCGCCGATGGCCTCCGTGAGGACACGGCGGTGCTCCGCCCAAGCCGGGCAGACCTCCACCGTGTCCTCCGGGCGATCCACACAGTTGTAACACCCGGGCGTTTCCTCCCGCTTTATCCTGAACAGGAACCTTCCGAAACAACCGTGTTCGGTGAAGACCTGCGTCAGGCGGAAGCTAAGAACGCCGTGGCACCCCTCTAGCCACTCCTCAAAGACCTCACTTATCGCCACAATTGTGGCGTGCCCAGAGGTAGGACGGTCCTGAGTTACAGATCACTCGGCTCTCTTGGATAGGACATGTTCATTTACAAAACAGTTAAAAGCCAAGATATAAAAGGTAGGTAGGGTCAAGGTATAATAAGTCTGAAATTGCAATTAAGTATAAGCAATTAAAAGATACATTTCAAAATGTACCTGTTGTTTTTGATAATCATGAAATTAGGGAAAATTGCAAATTACATTGACTGATACCTAATTTAATTGATAAATAATTATTATTGTTTGAAAGCAGTACTTACAGTTACTACGAGTTTAAAAAATTTAGAACATCAATATTTTTAAACAAAATTAAAGAAAAACTGTTTGTGTTGTTGTAGTTTGTGTTTTGTCAGACAAATAGCTGAAGTGTTAGACTCTTACTCCCATATTCTCTAAAAAAAAATATCAAAATAGGTACAGATACCATGTCAAATTCTTTAACAAAATCTAGGTAAATGATTAATGTCTTTTTTTGAAGTGAAAACTTTTATAGGCGCATTGAGCACTTTTTGGGTGAACAAAAATGGAACTCGCGTCATCGTGACCGAACGCTTCGATACAATTCACAAGTTATTTGCACTTCTGATGGCAGTCCTACGACCGACAGTATTATTACCTAGGTTGTTGACTATGTGATCTGTTAGTTCGTGGACGGCTTCAGCTGTTGATTATTTGAAATTATTTATTTATATTTTTTTAAATTTCTTTATTTATTTGCAATTTTATTTGAATTCTCGCAGGTCTATATTTGTTTGGCGGTACCAACCGAGCAGCGCTGCGCTTCCCCGGGCCAGCTCCGGGTTAATGTAGGCAGTTACTTATTGGTACCGTGTCGCCACTGGTTGCTAATTTTAACATGAGGAATCGCATGATCTAACCTGTATTGCAAGCGGAGGATTCTGCGTTCAAATACCATTTCTTGTTGCCTGCTGGATTAGAAGCTGGCTAGTTATTCTTTAGGATTTAGCTTAGTTACGCGATCGTTTTCCCGACCGACTGTCTCCCCGACTACTTCCAAACTCTACCGGAGCTATTTTAAACCGAATTTTAAAAACAAAACACATTTAAATCTGAACACTATTTTTATTTAAAGAAATCCTTTGCTTTTAGCCTCGCGCGCTTAGCGACATTGATCTGCAGTAGATTGTCCGTGAGGTCTTCAGTGACGTCACTGTCGGTGCGGGGCGCGCGCGGGGTGGGCTTGCGCGCCACAAGCGGGCGCGTGGCGGGCGAGCGGCGCGGGGCGGGCGAGCGGCGCGGGCCGCGCGGGGAGGGGGAGCGGCGCGGGGACGCGTGGGAGAGGATCCCCATGTCGTTGGGCGTGAGCTTCAGGCGCGGAGATAGTAAGTGTTTGGCTGCCAACTTACGTGCTGCGGGCGACATGCTGGCTAGGCGCTCGGTGTTGGATCTGAAACTGAAAAATATACATTTTGGAAATCAATACGGACAGATCACAAGAGCGCGTAGTAATGTAGGTAACTTGGATACAGAGTACCCATTTTTGAGTTCGGAATTTCTAAATCAATGATTTAATTGTTACCTTGGCGTAGGCGGCGCGACTCTCGGCGTGGTGGGTCTGCGTCGCTTGGCCACCTGTTCGGCCAGCTGCAAGGCGATACGCTCCCGTACGCCCCCTTCCAGCATGCGGTACGCCGCACCCGCACCCACGCTATAAGGCAAACGAAATTAATATGTTTAGTACTGTGAAATTATAGTAAAAAGTATATACAGGGTGTAAGGGACAGCCCTCCGCAAATTCACAGGGTGCATTCAGCTCCTTATTTTGAATCATATTCCACTGAAAACTTTCTCAGGAAAATTGTTTTTTTTTAATCGTAATTTCAGTTACTATTCCTTTATTTCAATGTAAAATCACATTCTCTGTACGCAGTACTCCATTATTGTAAATAACACAGCTAAAATAAAAAAAATCTGCAATGGATTTTGAAATTCTCTAACGAAGTCCACTCCGCCGCGCGCCGCGACAAATCAGGTTCATTGGATTCCCATAACGTTCCTGAAATAATTTCATGTACCGGTCATCTTAGTACGATATACTGAATTCACCCCATCAGTCTGCGGAGGGCTGTCCCTTACACCCTGTATTGTAGTCTTCATAGTCATCATCCAGTCTTAGTCAAATCCGGATCCGGACCTATGTGACTTTAAATTCATATGTACTTTCTGAGTTTATCTGGGATATTACTGATATTGGTTAGGGAAAAACATCGTGAGGAAACCTGGAAATATACAATCATAAAAAAAAAATCCGATGGTTTTAATGACATGACCATTGGTCTATATTGATAAGAGGTCACAGTGTTTTAATAAATGTGTTCCATCCAAATAGCCACAATAGACTTCAATATATTGGCATACCCTAGCCAAAACGATCATGTACATACAGAAGCTTGTACAATGGTGCATTTATAGCGCTTTGGATCTAGATTTTAAATTAATTCCCCGCTTTTAATTTATAGCAGTAGTTTTTTTTTGTACTGTCGCGGATTCGCGGGCGTCTAAATCTGGACACTTTCAAAAAAGGCTTTATGGTCTTTTTTTTTCATTTACAAAAACTAAAAAATCTTTACAAAAAACTGATGCGGCGATGCTATTGGTTGATGAGCGTAGGTAAGCGTTACGGCCGAGCGCTGCAAGCAAGAATAGGCCTTACGGTGGTCCGATTTGCACATTGGCGATAGTACAATTAAGAACAAAAACTACTTTTTCTAGCTCATGAAACGTCAAAAACTATTAATTGCTAATAATTTTCTGTCAGGCGTTTTTATACACGATTCAAAATCAAAATCAAAGGTCATTTATTCGAACTAGGCTGAGAATCAGCACTTTTCGAACGTCAAAAATTACATGAGACAGTCCCCCAAAAACGCCCACCCTTCTTCACCACTTCCTAGTGCTTTAGCTGGGAAGAAGAAGTGGCGCAACAAACTCCCCAGCAGCACAGCTGTCTGTTCGCATATAAAACTTGAATCTATAGAATAAAATGTAAAATAATTTGCATTACGCAACGTTAAATTAAATTATTTGCCTTATGTTAGCTAGCACACACCATTATACAAATATATATATATATAATAATCGTTGAAAACTATACTCAAGCAGAAATAACGTAAACAAAAAAGCCTCCAGGCATAATGGGCGTGCCCGCTTAAATAAACTGCTACTCGAAGTCACAAATGATAAACTAGCACCATCGAAATAAAATAAAAAGCAGTAATAACAATAACATTACTAACTAATAACAGCAAGGCAATTCTCGTAATTTAAAACGTTCAAAATCTAGTCGCAATCTCATCTTGGCGACAAACAAACGTCAAAAAATTTTCAAAATGTAGGGAAATAAGAGGTATTTTTGACAGATTGAGACTGAGATCAGACTGTAAACGTTCTTAAAATTAGTAGAATTGCCCCTCAGATTACTTTACTATAGAATTTACATTTAAGTAAATAACAATAACGGTGACCTAAGGCAAGGCAAGGCTTGGTTAGAGTAGTAAAATAAACAACATAAGCTTGTGTTACTTGCAACTTGATATCATTCACATCCTGTGGTGGCAAGGCTGCCTTTGGATAGTTATCAACATCTGGGGTAAACCTACCAGATGTTTATAACTTTGGGAGAATTCTATGTTTTAGCGGTCATATTTCAAACGACACAAACATGACTGTGCTGTATTTTATAGAGAAATAAAGAAAGAAAATACATTTATTTAGCACAGACTAAAGGCACACAATATAATATAAGTACAGCATATAAAAATAAAAAAAAACAAGTAAATAGTTTAAAGTGCGACGTAAGAAATTAGCGGGTAAGTGTGACTCACGACTGCGCCAAAAAGGCCCAGTTCAGCAAAAATGTGCCTGACGCTGGTTTTTAACTGGACTTGAAGTGTGAGGTGACGGATGTAAATCAGTTTTATACATAAATAAATAAATAAAATAAATTTGTGTCAGATAAAAAATAATATAGTGTGATTATAGTGAAAATTGCAAAAAAAAACAAAACAAAAAAACACTGATAAATAAATGAGAAGGACACATCAGGGCCTTCGTTAATATGTAAGTTACCTGTTTTAAAAAAACGATGCTAAACTTCCACGTTCCAGCACATTGACTTATTATTAAGCCGTGCACTTCATAGCGTAATCGCACAATACGCTGCAAGCAGCCGAGTGCGACGGAATATTTACGAACAAAGCATGGCTAAGACAAGTATATAAAACAAATGTGTTTTTTATACTTGTCTTAGCCATGCTTGGTATTGAGATTGACTAAATACGGTGGTTAGAGCAGCAATACTCACGCAGGCAAGGGCGTATCTCCTCCATCGAGGCGGAAGGGCGTGCCCTCGATCTCGCCCCAGGTCATTAGGGGCGACTGGTCGGGACCCTCGCCTGGGCGCGGCGACGGCGTTGCTACCAGCGGGTACGCGTCGCCCGGCTTCTCGCTGGATATGCTCACGCCATCCACGCCTATCTTGCCGGTCACGCTTGCATCCTGGAAAATGGAGAGTTTTTGTATTTATATAATAACAGGTGTAAAAAGACGTCTCTTATCTTATCGTCATCTACGCATTCTGCACATCAAATGATCAAACTAAGTAACTTTGAGCCAAAGTTATTGCTGATAAACGACTTTTATTTTTGGTGTGAATTGTATATTATGTTATGCACGCAAATTATTGTGCTTAAGGGTGCATGCAACGGTACAGAAACTGTGGGGGTATTTAAAGTTAAGTTGTTGTAATCTAGAGTCTAGACAAAATCAAATGTTGCTATTTGAATTGTATAATTTATTATTTTATGACATTTATTTTACATTCTGTGATTGTAAATATGTGAGCACCATATATCTATCACATAATTAATTTATCTGTCATTGCTTCATTTTTAATTCTTTTTACATATTGTGGTATATATAGCCATTTTATTCTAGATGCATCGTCTTCACATATACTTAATGTACCTATAAAAAATAATGTAAAACATTTTAAAAGAGTACCGGTGGAGTATCTTGCGCATTCTTCTCCATACTAAACTACCTCTTGGAAGGGGCGACTAGAATCAATTCTATTTTTTTTGAAATTTTTGACGTTCAAAAGTGCATTTTTTGTGCCTATTTGAAATAAATAATATGACTTTGTTGTGTAACATTTAAAACATGTTTTCGGAAAAAAAAACATGGAAATTTGACCTTAAATATCTCCGTAACCAGAAGGTTCCCCGACATGGTCGAGTAAATAAAAAAAAAATTGTGAGCCGTCACGGGACGCATGGCAGATGTGAAACATCGAAATCAAACAAAGTAATATCGAAAAAAAGGTGAGGGTCGCGTAGCGGGGGGACCGCGCACGCGGAGTGAGCGTTGAAGCGCCACGCGGCATGCGTCGCCCCGCCAGCAATCGGTTTGACGTGCGCCTATAGATGTTTCACATCAAAAATATCTGACGGGGACTGTAAGTGACTCTCGGCTTTGGTAAGCGTCTCTTTACACCCTGTTTACTATACTATTTAGATAGAAACAATACGAAAAAACAAAAATTGAGCCATCACGGGACGCCTGGCAGATTAGATGTGAAACTTCGAAATTATTTACACACTACTACATATTATAGACTGTAGAGTAGCGACGCGTCGCCACGCCAGCAATCGGTTTTACTTGCGGCTATAGATGTTTCACATCAAAAAACCATGAGCAGAGGTTTATGGTATTCATGAATAAAACGTTATAAATCAATAAAAAAAAAATATTCGGACAACTAAAAGATCCATAAAATGTTAGTAACACGTTTGCAGTTAAAATACTATTGTTAGTAACTTAAACTAAAAACGAATTAATGAGAAATAAGACCACCCAACAACTAGACACAATGAGAAATGGAAACTATGGTATAAGTCTTCGCACGCAAATTGCCTAATAATGGCGGAGGAAGTATCTGCCGCCACAGCTGCTATTGTGACTGCCTCTTATTCTGCTCAGGAGTGAGGCCGTTATGCTTTGATCCTAGCTAGTGTTGGGTAACTCAGCACATGAGCTAGCACAGTTGTAGCTACTCACTTGGATGAAAAGAGTCACTCACTCTTTTTATTTTGTTGTGCTAGCACACACCACATGGCACAGATTAACTAAACAGAACATTTTTTTAATCAATCTTATTTCTCTTTCCCTCATTATCACTCGTACGAGCTGTGTGACGCGCTTAACCGACTAGTTATCTTGTGTGCCTACTCGACTGAGTATATGTGACGTGTCCCGTTGTCGTCACTACACACCACATTCGCGACTCAGTGAGTGTGGTGTGTAGTGACGATAACGCAACACGACACAACTCCCGATTCGCGCGGCAAGTTTTGTGACTCACTGACACACTCGCACACTCGCAGCACGTACGTGCTCACAAGCCACCGCAGCCTCGCCTCATTCGTGGTAGCACAGTGTGCTAGCACACTGTAAATAGAGTGCCTCGCATGATCCTCATTTTAAAAGAGTGTGCTACCCATCTCTAATCCTAGCCAGAGTGCGGTGTTTCTTCAGTGCTCATTGTTTCCGGTACATACAGGGTTAAATTAAATTATGATCTAACAAAAAAATAATTAATTTGATGAGTTTTTTTGGGCTGTTCAACCGCATTTAGTGTACGTCACGTGTCACTTGTTTTTTTTTTTATGTATACTTCACAGATGTGGGTACCGATATCTAAACATGATAAAACAAATGAAAACAGATTGTATCAACTCATACTTTAAATAACAAAACTTACTAGCGGTCCATTATCCCCAAAAAAAAAATCATCAATTCTTTTTTTATTTTATTTTGTCGTGTTTAGATATCGATACTCATCACGCCGGTGGAGTTTCGCTAGCTAATTTAATTTGACCCTTTATACAAACATTATAATAAAATAGTAACGAGTAGTAGAATTTTTGTCCGTTTGTCTGCTTGTCTGTATGTATGTTGTCTGTGTGTTGTGTTGTTGTGTGTATGGTTCTTACTTTTATTATTTTAATAATATTTTATATTGTTGTTTTGTTAATGTAAGGACGTTGTAGGCTTAATAGACTGCAGATTTGCAGACCATTTTCTATTTTGTTAAGTACCTGGTACTTTACATTTACCTATTATTAACACTAATTTGAAACATTGTAAAAGCCAATTATTTTTAAAAGAGTAACCGTGGAGTTTCTTACCAGCTCTTCTCCATAGGAAACAACAAATTTGAACCGTACACCTAGCTTCTGACGTTTCATAAGTGCCCATGTAGGCTTATGTGAAATAAAATATTTTGATTTTGATTATGTTCCGGATTGGCGCAAAAACGGCAGAACGGATTTGGATGAAATTTGGCACACAGATAGTTTATAACCTGGATTAACACATAGGGTACTTTTAATCCCGTTAGTACGTTCCCGTGTGATATTTTCAGACAACCACGCGGTCCGCCGGCAAAAAAAAAACAAACAAATAAATAAAAGCTAATCCAAAACCAACACACACACAAAGATCACTAACAAAGATCTATGGAGCAAGTTTCCGAAATAAACGTTTTATATATTATATATATATAATACAAATCTTTTTTTTTGGGTCACTGGCCTCTGTTTTTGTCGTTAACTCAACTATGAGTTAAGAAAATTATTTTTATTTGTTTTAGTGTGTTTAAATATTGAAAATTTGAAACCCATCATGGCTGTGAATTTTTCACAAAAAAAAACATTTTTTTTTATTAAAAAATAATTAAGTAAATTCACACTAGCTAATAATTATAATGTCATCACGTTTTTTTTTAAATATCTACATCACGTCGGCGTAGTTTCGGTACTAATTTGAATTTCATTTGACCCTTTATTATTGTGATAAAATCTATGAGCAGTTATTAAAACAATACAACTCTACCAGAAAAAAGGCGCAATTAAAAAAGTACTTGCATATTACCTGGCTCCTAGCGATGGCGCTGATGGCTTCCTTGTTCTTGACGTGGTCGAAGGGCTCGGCCTTGAGGCGCGTGTTGTGGTGCATGAGCTCGGGCTTCGGCGGCGCGTGCTGTGAAGCCGCTCCGTCTGGTACGTACATTATGTAGTTCTTCGCCGTGTAGCGCCATGTGTCCAACTTTAATTATTATTAATAAAAATGTAATTTAAAATATTCAGAAAATTAGAAAGAGTAAAAACCGGCCAAGTGCGTGTCGGACCACGCAAAATGAAGGGTTCCCCGTAGTAGGGATTGATTTTTCGTAAGAACAAACATAACACTGTAGTTGAAAAACATGTTCTCTCATACATTTCAACTGCAAATGTAAATTTGTACGCACAATATTAAGAGATTTACTATGTAATTTTAACACATTAAACTTCTTGATAGGTTTTCCTGTAATCTTTATGTAAAGAACTATTTTCAATTTTTTTTTTAATTTTAGGCTTTTTAGAAAAATTCTTTATTCTCATAGCTACGAGAGTTGTATTGCTTATTCAAGCAAGTATTTATGTAAGGTCATAGAATCCTATTGAATGACTATTTCGAAATAGTCATTCAATAGGATTCTACGAAGAGAGTTAGTTGTATTGCTGATTCTAATTCTGTAAAACAAGATTTGTTACGGCCGCGAATCATATTTTAATCAACATAAAACCTCTATTTTAATCAACATACAACCTGTTACTGATCTGCAAACGTACGATTTTTGACAAATTGACAAGTTCGTAAAAATCACTGTGATTTTGACAAACCCAATAGCAATGCTGATATCAGAGATACAATTATCTGTGAAAGGGCTGCCCTTTGTTGAGTTTTACCTCATGAGGCCTCTGAGTCTGGTCCGCTTGTTGTTCGATAGAGGGCAGTGCGAGCGCCGCGTCCGCGATGGCCGCTGACGTCACTTCAGATTGTAACTGTGTTGCCAGCTTCGCGGCGCGTTTCTTGTTCTCGAGTGCGATGACGCGGTCATAGCTCGCGTTGTCTTCACTTGTATGAGTAGATAGGTATGAGTCTATAAAGTACGAAAAAAAAAATGACTGGTTACTTACTACATTATCACTAAATTTTTCTTTGTCTGAAGTAAAAAGTTAAACTAAAACCCTGAGTGCACAGGACAGACTTAAATATTAACACTTAAAATTGGAATTGTTGATCTTGCAGGCCTGACAGTAAAATGATCTCATTTGGTTCTCAGGCTTCATATAATACATTTACAACTTGGCAATTATGCAATTAAAGCTAGCAAAAAATGAAACAGAAAAGCAACAAAAAAAACAGGATGTTAAAAATGCAGTAGCATTATTATATTTTATTATACAAGATTTAACAAATAACGCACAACCTCTTAAGGGGTTATTGTACTGATCATTATGAACAACTTTTACTATGGCACCAAATCAGAAATCGCAAAAAAATTAACTGTTGTTTCATACGGGTCCATATTGGCTCACCTAAAGTTCTTTACCCGAAATTGTTCTTCCTAATGATTTGTAATCCGAATGATCACTCTTCCTAAAATTTTTCATCCTAAAGTTTTCATTCATACTATTTGTTGTACTACCGGCGATGTTCATAACACTCATGTTTCCGAAAATTGTAATTAATAATATCATTAATGTAATATATTTAAACTCCTACTGTTTTTATCATAACGCTTTTATCCCTAAAACTATAACTATACCTGAGATAGTTATGTCTAAAAAACCAACTGTTTAGAATGATTGAAAGTCGTTTCACTGATTTTTGTCTTAAATGAATGAAATTCAAGTCGGAGTGTCGTCTTTGGGGCACTATGAAAAAAATACTTAGAAAAATTTCGCGACCAATTTCGAGGTAGCGTTCGCAAAATGTAGGGAACAGCTGTTTTTTTTTTCGCGATTTCAGGCTTGGTCCCATTGTTAAAGTTGTTCATAATGATGAGTACAAAGATCCCATAAGAGGTTGTGCGTTAATTCTGGGACATGTTGTTTAAATTAGAAGTTCCAAAGCATAAGACTATATCTATGCATTTTCTGAGTAAGGCATAAAAACCATACCTAAAGAGAGATTGTCTATGACATCTTTAGATCTGTCTAATATGATAGATTCTGTGTCGGAGTCAGGCCGGTCACTTCTTATTGTGGGTGCTGCTGGAGAGAATGGTCTGTCCAGGTGAGGTGTGTCAAAGGTTGCTGGGGAGTTATCTGAAAAGTGAAAATTAACATGCTTTTAATTCTTTGAATACATACCAGCATTCCCGGATATTATGAAATATGCACTGTTAAGATATACACAGATTGCATAGCAGCTATAACAAGTTAATTTTTTTTTCAATTTGCAAATTTTTTAACTAACTTGGGTATTTATTTAACTCATATGCCAAACTGTTTATTTTTCATATAATTTAATTTAGAATTTAAAAAACATCCTAAGACTACATTACTCATGAATGTGTATAACTCACAAGGCTCTGTTGGTGGTCTCTGTCCGCTGTACTTTCTAGTCAGTTCTCTGAGTCGGGCATAATCTTTGTTCTCTGTTGCCTCCAAAAATTCATTTTGTGCTTTTAGTTTTTCCAAATCGGGAAAAAAATCTCTCTGTATAATTTTAGCAATGCCCTGAAATACAAATGTCTTAGTTTAATGATCAAATAAAAGAAATCAACAAACATTATTATATAAGAATTGGGGAGTGGAACTGTGGAACCATTTAATGTTTTAAACATTGTTATCAAATGTATACATATATAGGTACAAATAAATATTGTTTATTAGGCTTATGTACAACATACAACAAATTAATATTGTAAGTCTGAATTGGGAATGTTGAATAACTTTTCTGTTAATAATGGTCAAATTATTGACAAGTTTCTTGGGCACTTTGTTAGGCAGGTCTTTTAAACAGTCGACACCACCATGTTCTTAGTCTAATAAATAAGATTAGTCAGCTAAATAGATATTAGTTGTTTTCTCAGCTAACTATATTACAGATTACAAACCTCGACATAAACATCTTCGTCCAAAACATTAGCTTTCTTTTTCTCTCTCCGTTTAGGGATGTTTGGAACCTTGAAAATAGCACTCTCGTGTCTCAACAACTTCATGTTCTCCAACGCTGCAGCCCCAGGTTTGGCTGCGTTATTTTCTCCCGACATGGTGTAAACTGATGAATCCAATTTAAAATATTAAAGACTCAGTAGAAAGTTAAAATTAGACAACTTTTTTGGACCAAACTCTTTTAAATTAATCACATTGTGAAAAGTGAAAGAAAATGTCAATAGGCTTGAAAATACAACAAAACATTCTAATTTTTTTTCGTATTTTTATCCAAAATGCAATCTGTCCCTGTCACTGTCAACATGCTGTCAACCAGTATGTCTATTTCTGACTCTTTTTTTTTTCTTTTTCCTTCTGGCTTCGCACGGTTTGTGCATTTAGCCAATGACACGTTTTATTTAGCCAATGTCACGTTTTATTTAGCCAATGTCACGTTTTATATTTCTGACTCTGTAAACCATTGCTGCATTTAAGGCTGCATTGCTGTAAACAGCAAGTAAAAGAAGAGACGACGATGGTTTATTTAATAGGTTACTACAGTTGTTGGTTTTCCATACGCCTATACCTGAGATTAATGTTGTGTCGATAACGATTTTAATAATTATGTATCTCTCTATTCATGGCAGCAAAAGGCAAAAATCATTCTCAATGTTCAAGATACTCAAGTCTCTGAGTACCTCTGTAACGTAACGTTTAGACCTACGACCAGTATTGCCAACCGTACAGTACATCTGCTGTTTCTTTTCTTCAATGGCATCACTGTTTTCTGTTTTAGTCCATATTTCAAAGTTATATGCTCTGTGCATATTTCTACTGTTTCTTCGTCTATTATTTTTATTTTAGGCGCCATCTGAAGCAAAAAATACAAAATACTTGTTTTTGCTTTTCGCGGTACACACAAGGTCTACAGGTTTGTGGTGATAAAGCATTTAATAAACAAAATAAAAATATTATGCACTGAACTGATGCATTTTCGGATTTTTGAACTTTTTGATGTGTAACCATAACATTTAATTTTTTCCTCTCGCTTTCCTTGGGAGTGATTTCGTGAATAGGGACGAAAGTGTGTAACAGGAAGTGACATCTTTAGCATGAAATTAGTAAGTACTTTATAATAGAATAGAATTAGTGTACTCATGGAATTAGTAAGTACTTTAAAGATTGTAAGTAGAAGGTGTCGTTTCTACGAACCCCTCTACTTACAATCTGATTCTGAACTATTTACAAAATGAATAATTATTCGAATAAATATTTCAGTATTTAGTTTTTTTACATTTTGAGGTTAACTGTCGCTGCTCAGTTGCTTATTACCAAGGTGAGATGTTATTTTATTTATTTTTTTATGAATGGCATCTCGTAGCAGACCTAGAGAGGCCGTGGCTACTTAACCGGATATTCCTGTGGCTGCCCTAAGGTTTTTAAGCTTAAAGCCTCCAGCCAGAGCGTAAAATATATGTTTATTAAAACTAAACGACAGCGCACTAAGGGCACCCCCTATGGGGTACGGACCTCGGCTTAGGGCGTCGTTGGGGGATCACAAAATTAGTAGTTTGGGGACGGGCTGGATCAATATTTAGATCATGATTATTAACAGGGGTTACTATATTTATTGCTGCGGCGCTCTCAGCCTCTAACCGGGCGGCTGGCGCATCGACATTCAAGGGACGGGGGGGAGGACTTTTATTAATATTTAGTCGGGAAGTTCGCGTGGTACCTCGGCGGCGAGGACGGAAGGTCGGTTTGTGTAATTTGTGCACTGTACTCGTGGCCCTATTGCTTTCCTGGAGGAGAGTAATGGGGTCATCCGGATCTAAGAGAGTATGCCTGGGTCGGCGAGTCTGACTAATGGCAGAAGGCCTATAACTGGCGGCCTGCACAATCAAGGGGTTGCGATGACGTTCCGCGGATTCGAAGAAGCGCTTTGCAATGCGCTTCATAAACTGCTTGATGGTAGGCATCTTAAGATCTACGTGAAGTTGTTCGTTCCGAACGAACCAAGGAGCCTTCGTAATTCTACGGAGAAATCGGTTTTGAAGCGTCTGCATCTTATGGATGTGATATGGCTTTACGTGAGCGAAGACTACGCAGGCGTAAGTCAGGATCGGTCTAATGCACGCGGTGTAAATACGCAATTTGCACTAAGGGACAACTTGCTGCGCGGGTTGAGTACGGAATGTAGTCTGCCGAGAGCAAAACCGGCGCGCGCACGCGCCTGTTTTATGTGCTCAGCGAACGATATGTGATGGTCTAAGACCACACCGAGATATTTGGCTCGCTTCTCCCAAGGGATAGGCTTGCCGAATATGGTGATCGGTTGGGGGAAAAGTGTAATATATATGACATAATTTATATTGGCCTGGACCAGCGACATGGTACGAGGATAATGTTACCAGACTAAAGAAAAATATTTGGTACAAAATGTAGTCAAAATCTAGAAGTCAGTCAAAGTACTTTTTAGGCCGGGTGAAATCAGTCAAATCACAAATGAGGAGTAGGTGTTAGAATGTACTCTGTGGGAGTAGGTATCTTGTCTATCATGTCCAACCGAAGGTTGTGTTTTGGCCAGTTTCAGGCAAAAATCATGTTCAGCCTGTTTTATGTGCTCAGCGAACGATATGTGATGGTCTAAGACCACACCGAGATATTTGGCTCGCTTCTCCCAAGGGATAGGCTTGCCGAATATGGTGATCGGTTGGGGGAGGGCGGGTGATCACCGGGTCCTAGAGAATAGGACCCTCTGGCTCTTATCAGGGTTGACTTCGATCCTCCACTTCCTGAACCAGGCCGCGAGTCTGTTGACTTCGGCCTGAAGGTTGCGGGCGATCTTGTCTTGCCTGAGGCCGGTGTAGTAGATGGCCGTGTCGTCTGCGAACAGAGCTAACTGCGCCTTTCTAAATTTGGGGATATCACTAGTGAATATAGTGAATATCAGCGGTGCCAGCACAGAGCCCTGAGGGACGCCTGCGCGGAGCGGATGGGGGGAGGATAGCGCACCCTCGATGCGATAGCGGAAGGTGCGGTCCGACAAATGTATGTCATTCATAATTCATGAATGAATGAACAAAATTTTAATTCGTTTTACTATACCTTAATCCGTAAACCAGGTAACTCCTTACGAGCTTTAGTGTCAGCAGACACTTAAAACTTTATAATAATTTGTTTAGACTGCTTATGAAAAAATCTAAAATACGGTTGGTGGATAAAATTGCTGTTAAAATGTTAAACAAAAAAAAATCAAAATCTTAAATCATAAATGTGTTTGACGAAATATTGGTATCATTTATTTTCTTGTGCACTTGCCTAATTTCTCCTTGCTAAATTACGAAACAAAACAAAAATTATGTGTTTGCTATCTTAGTTATGAAACGATGCGGGTATGGCTCCATTGCCATAGTCATATACTCGTAGTTCATAGTCATATGTCTGAATGATGACGACTAGAGGAAATCACTGATTTTTGAAATGTACCAAACCCTAAGCGGTCGTATTGACTGCCCTGAGCTCCACGGACCTTTCTGCCGCCTATTTTTGCCCGACAAATACCTTGGGCACTGTCAAAGCCGCCGTCAGAACCTGTTCGCACCACCGCTATCTAGATCTGTTGCTAGGGCCGAATCCCCAGTATGTCGAACCCTAAGGATGCTAAACGCCCTCCTGACTGCCGACCCTGAATGTGATGTGTTTGCTGACGAATGGAAGAAAATAATGCATGCTTGTCTGGTGTTTTGTGAGAGACAATATGCGAGGATGTCCACTGTTACATGTTAGTTATGATGTATTTAATTTATTTAACCATTTATTGAAATAATTATAATTATTTTTATCCACGAATTGTATATCTTTGAATTTGAATAAAATTTTTGTATTGTATGTTATTTGAATGCTTATTTTATTATAATTTTTATAATTATGTGTTAATTAATGTAATTGGACCTGTGCCGTTTAATTATCTATAAATAAATAAATAAATACTTAATACATGTCGAACACATTTCTGCGGATCTACTTTTTTGGTTAACACTAGATGCATAAATTACATACTTGGTAGATACACTATTCATAAACATTCGCCTCTCAGACGTATCATGTATGTACATTTTTCTCGAGGATTTTAGTTTGATAAAAAACAATAAAATACATTGAACTTTTAAAAGTTGTTGTTTATTAATTAAGTACTTAAATGAAATAGAAATGAGAAAAATAGTTATTCAGAGCAATCAACACATAGTATATATTCCTCGGTGATCCATACAAATGATTTGTTTTCACTGGGTGTAACAGAACATTATTATCGACGTTTTTTTTAAATTGCGGAAACCACATTTTTTTTTCTGTAACCCACTGGGTTGTGATTGAGCATTGGACGAAGTTTCGCCAAGTACTTACTTGCAACAATTTTCCTAATTAGGCATCGCTTCAAAGTTCATCAGACAGTTTTGTCGATACTTCTTTTATATAGGATCGTCGTGCTCGTTACATGGGTTTCTTGTTGTTATTCATTCGTGTCAGGATTTTACAGACCCTATCATTACTAATAAATAGAGAGAAAAAATCAATGGGTTCTGTGATACTCCTTGTGGTGGTCATTGATTCTTGGTGTGTACTCCCTAATCACGATATCCGTAGTTTTGCCCGAAGTTACTAACGAGTTAGTACTCCGTATCACTTACGGAAATAAGATTAGTTCAGGGCTCGAATTAAACATGAATGACAACATGATTTGATAGTGTTCCCTAATCCCGATGTGTATTTACCCGTTAGAAAAATTGAATTTGTCACTTGTTTTGACGAATCAACTACTATCGGACGGGCACGTATGTTCGTTGACGGACATAGAGAGTAGACCCCTTGAACAATGTGCACTACCTTGCTCTCCTGTGCCCGGGTTCTTGTAGACTCAACCGCTCATTGCGTTATTTACGTTGTTGAGCAAACCAATTTTTCGAACATAATTATGAAGCATTGGCTTAGCATATCCTTCAAAATCATTTAGATTGTGATTATTGTGTGTTACGCAATTAGGGTGCTGACTTGTCCAGATACATACACAAAAAAATAATAGTTACTGAACAAACTGACTGAAAAAATCATTTGTTTTATCAATCATTCAATCACGTTGTCCCAGCACTATGCAAATCCTTACCCTGTACTGCGTTTGTGCTACCAACGTACCACTGTATTTTTCTATCGTAAATATCATAATGATTATTTCGACATTACGCTTAAATAAAACCATGTTGATGTATATACCCACATGTGGTAGGAAACGCTATGGTTTCATAAATTAGAAGTGGCAGATCGCTTTTTGCAACAGAAAACTGCACAATTTACCATTTTTCGGGAGGACTTACTTACGACACAATACGATTCACAATGATTCACAATGTCGGCTGTCAGCGAATGAACTAGTGTTGTATAGTATATCGTGCATGGCCTTAGGGCCAATTGACTTTGGGAGAGGGGAACGCTCACCTATAGCGTCTCCAGAGTATAAATACTCAAAGGTCAGATGTTGTAAGCGACTAGGCTCGCTCATTATTTTATTCTATATCTTTTGCTAATCATAAACGGTAGAATTACCGTTTTTTTATGGTTGATTTATTGTTTTTTAGTCTGGTAGGATTGGCAACACTGACTACGACATTGAGGATAGTAAAAGAGACTTGCCTTTTAAAATAATGATAGTTTAATATTTTAAAAAAACTTCAGTGGACACAGAATATTGCCATATAATAGCTAAAGTTATATGCTCTGTGATAATAGCGCTGCATGGTTGCAGTGTGTAGGAGCATTGTAGGACATAATAATGCACTAAGGTCTCGAGACATCACTGTTGTCACCATAGATTTAGTTTAAACTAAACTAACTAAATAATTATGGTTGTCACATTTGAATAAACAAGCTAAAATATTGTCAAGTTAAGCAAAAGGAACAGAAGAGTGGCAGATCCATCCCAGCAGATCGTAGCTTTCTGGCAACACATTATAACCTGTTAAAGCCATTATTGTTCCGTTATCAACAAGTGATATTGTTATTCATCCAGTACTTATAGTTCCACCTCTTTCTCCCACTGGAACAATGATGGCTATAACACGTTATAATAATACTACCCTACTCAGTAGCAGCTAGATAGGGATTAACTACAAAATAAATATTCAGCTCCATTCGCGTTTCGCTGAACGATTTTGGTCACACTTAAACAGTCTGCTTTTATCAGCCGCGTACATTATCGTAAGATTGTGAAAAAGTCGCAACTTGTCGACGAGGAGTCCAGAACCATCCGTGTACGCGTGTGTGTGCGCTGTTCCGCCACGTTCGGCTCTGAACGTTGACTCAAAGAGTAGAGTAACTATAGCGTTGACTGTTCTAGGTTCCAGACTCCTCTTCGACAAGTTGCAACCGCGTACAGCCCTGAACGTGGCGGAATAGCGCTGAACGCGGCGGAACAGCGCTGAACTCTATAAATCTATAGCATTCGCATGATAAAAACACATTTAATTTTGTCCTCATTTTTAACCGACTTCCAAAAAGGAGGAGGTTATATGTTTGGCGTTTGTTCACCGATTGCTCCGTCATTTGTGGACCGATTTTGAAAATTCTTTTTTGTTTGAAAGGGTCCGTTCCCGAGGTGGTCCCGTTGTTACCAAGTCACAATCTGATGAGGGGATCCTATGGAAATCGAGGGCAATCCTCAATTTTAATAGGGACACTTACATCGATATCAGTATTTTTTATAGTAACTCATGCATTTGCACTCGGAAAGCACCGTTTGGTAAACTGGAACTGATGATGAAGACCACATATGGCCACCGGAACTACTTAATAATAAATATTTCACTGTTGCGATTCGATTAGTCACTTTAATATGGTTGCTAAGCAATTTATGCTCGGCACAATGCATAGGATGAAGTCACCATCAGTTCTTCTAGTTCTTACCAGGAGAATTCCTCAACTATTAACGCCCCTGCAACGGGAAAAGCAATGTTTTGTAAAAGGTGATGAGCAGTTGACATTAGGCTATTGTAATTTAGATAAATGCAAATTAACTCCCTAAAAATTGAAAAATAAAAAAACTTTTTACAATAAAAATAAAACTGACTTCCAAAGAAAAACACAACAAAGTGAATAAATAACCTTCAGTTCGAAAATCGGTGGCAAAAAATTAAAATATATCGAAAGACACCGACTTCCGAAATGAAGGTTATTTTTCACTTTCCCTTCACATGATCTGACTAAGATTATGTCTGGACTATACGAGGCTGTGACCTCTGAGTTTGTTTCGGCCTTTCTTCTCAGAGTACTCAGATAGGAAACGCCGACCTCATCTAGTTTTTTTTTAAATATGATTGACGTGTAAAAGTGTTTGTACAAACCTACTTATAATAAAAATCATTTATCATTATCACTTTGTAGTGTTTTTTTTTTGGAAGTCGGTTTTATTTTTTTGGTAAAAAGTTTTTTTATTTTTATATCCTACCTGTTTGCCGCGAAAACTGAATAGACGCGAAAAGGTGAACGGATGCGTAGGTACGCCTTTCCATACAAAATATTGGTTTTCTATGGACAAAAGCTGAACAGAGCTGAATAAGTGTGGTTAGTCCCTTATCCACCACCCAGCAAGACTAAAAAATTAGGGCTTGGTTGCTATCTTTTTGGGACCAAAGGCAACTTTGGTAGTAAGTAGGCATAGGTATTAAAATAACAAGGGATGCGTTTTGGACTTTTGGAAATACAAAATAAAACTAAGTACAATTGTCGTAATCACTACGTTAAAATTATAATTATTAATAATAATATATTTACTACCTACGATGCCTAACTATCTACTTAGCTTTATTTTTATTTTTCTTTAAGATGTATTCTTTGATGTAGAAGTCTGAGAACAAAAATAAAATAAATATGTTGTGAGGCAGGAACAAGAACGAGACCCATTTGGGGTATTCACACGAGGGCTCGAACAGGACGTGACCGAAGTGTAGGATGAGGATGACGAACTGCAGCTGAAAACAGTATATAAATAATCAGAAAAACAGTTCATAAGTACGAGTACACAAACCCCATTTCAGACTCGGCCTAACATACTGTACTCTGAACGGGATGCTTTTTAGGGTTCCGTAGTCAACGAGGAACCCTTATAGTTTCGCCATGTCCGTCTGTCTGTCTGTCTGTCCGTCCACCGTCTGTCCCCGGCTTAGCTCAGAGACTCTTAGTACTAGAAAGCTGTAACTTGGCATGGGTGTACATATTAATCATGTCGAAAAAGTCATCAAATAAAACCATTAAAAACAGTTTTTTAGGGTACCTCCCTTAGACGTGAAATGGGGATGATATTTTTTTTCTCGTCCATTCCAGGGCCTATCCATCGTTGGATAGGCCGTAAAAATATTGTGGGTTTGTCAGAACCATTTTTCATTAAGGGATCCGTTTGCGTAATATTAAGCTTTAAAGTGCTATTTTTTGTTAGTCAAGTGTGGTTTTGGATACTTAAGTGAAAAAATTTATGGTGGGTATATATAACGAAATTAAAAGGAAAACTATCACAGCTAAGTAGGCTTCACAAGTTATCGAGTAATAGTCGACCAACTTAAATTTGCAGTTGGAGAATTGACCGTAACGTATATCGATGCATGGGAGAGCATGTTTTTCAACTACAATATTAAGTTTGTTTTTGGGATAAATTCATCCCAACTACGGAACCCTTCATTGTGCGTGGTCCGACATGCACTTGGCCGGTTTTTTTTAAATCATAGTGCTTGTAAGTCGTAACAGTAAGGGCGATTTTCGTAGTGCAAACGATAAACGATACCACTGATATCGGTTGACAATACATACAATGTTTCTATCGGTAATAAGTATATTATTTTGTCGCCAATTTAACGATAACATAACGCAGAAAGTTTCGAACAAAACTCCAATAAGAAGCAAATACTTACAATCTGCAGTTGTGTGATGTACTTCTTCCACCACTGGCGCACCCACTGCGGCCGCACGATGGATACCAGGTAGTAGGAGTACATGACAGCGTGCACCATGGAGTTGATGAAGCCCAGCATTATGCCGTGACCTCCTGCGGAACAAAGAAGATCAGTTTATAGACTTGTGTTCGGGACACGTGTTCTGGGGGCAGGACTTTACTATAATATCATCAGTGGGAGTGGGGGGAGAGAGCTTGGGGATGTGTAGAACGCTCCTGTGAAGGAAAAGTTGTGGAAGTCCCCACTTTTTGAGATATGATTTTTTTTATATTATAACAGAACTTTCAAATTTTCTTGTATTGATGATATCGATTTGAAGGTCGGAGGATAACGAATAAATTGAATGGAGAAGTAGCAGCCGCCCTCACCCCCTTGAATCCAATAAAGCAATATAAAGACTTAAAAAAAAATAGTCGGATCCGCCCTAGAAGGTTTGATAGTACCTACGTACTTATATTTGAAATAAAATTAATTCAATTTATATAAATATTTATAAAATCAATGGTTTAAATTTAACAGTGACAAAATGGTGATTAAGTTTTACGACTCGGTACTCGAGTTAATGTCAAAACGGGCCCCTCCCCCTAAATGGGGGGGGGTTGCCATAATCGCCACGCTTGGCAGGCGGGTTAGCGATCGCATATGGTGTTAAAATGCATAGAGAACGCTGCTGCCCATTCTCTAGTAAGTCCCTTAGTCGCCTTTTACGACACCCACGGGAAGAAATGGGATGGTGCAATTCTTTACGTCCGGCACCAAACGGACACGTTCCGTTAGATAGATACAGCATTCATTTTAAACGGGATTTAAATGAATGGACTTACGTGCAACTAGCGGACACAGGGTTACTTTCGCATTAATAAAGTATGGATTATAGGTAGGTACAGCTGTACCGTGTGTGTTTAGCACTATATGTTACCTTTTCTTCTGTAGGGAGATCCTCCCGTTTGGGGAGAACCGAGGGTTATGTCGGACTCCTACCTACTAATACCCCACGTGTCCTTCCACTATCATGAGTCGGGGGTCCTCGAGAGCCTATTATGTTACCTATTAGTTCTTTGCTAGTGACGATATTTCGTTACATTTCAAAGGGAGCGAGTTTTGTTGCCGGTGCCGGGCGCCATGAGGGCAATGGAAAAATCATTTAATCCAATTTTACGCGACTCTCTTTTACTGTCCAATAATTTGACCCCTGAAAGGATGCTTAAAAACACCTTTTGCTTATATGTATCCTACTGTATTATAAATTTCAAACAAATAAATACATGGCCTAATAATATTTTGTAAGGATGTTTGTAAGAAGTCTTTCGGCGATCGCGTGGTTTCCTTCGTCGCGGGCGCATTAGGCCACTCGACCCAGTTCGTGCACGCGATGCTGGCATTGCTGCAACTCTTGCGCAGGTAGTTACACAATCAACATTATTATGATCGTGAATAACATTTAGTTTTATTCGCTATTAATAATAGGTTGGTACCTATCACGACGTATACAACGTGCCGCTACAATGGCGACATTAATTTAACACACGGGTAGGGCTAGTGACCAGTAATCATAAAAAATATAATAAGATAAAATTCGTAATAATTAAAATTTTCAAACTAAATAAAGCTCTCTCCTTTCGCCTACTCTTTGCAAGTTATTCGTTTTAATTTCATTGGTCGGAAGTCGGTGTCTTTGGATCTATTTAAGTTTTGTGCCACCGACTTCCGAAATTAAGGTTATTTTTACCCGACTACGGTGAAGCAAAAAGGAGGTTTATGATTTTGACCGGTATGTATGTATGTTCATCTGTTCCCTCATTACTTCTAAACTGCTTGTCATAATTTGACAAATGAGGTATTGTTGGAAGCGTCTTGATCGTCCGCTGGTTATAGGTTATGTGAGGTCGCATTAAATTCAATATGGCGCCCTCTAGCGGACATAAAGTCAAAGCCAAAAAAATAAAAGTTGTTTATTCATGCCGTGTTGGGTATCAAATGAAAGGCCTTAATTAGCAAATTTCAAAAATATATTGTCAGCTGTTGCTCATGGTATGGTATGAATAATTAGGTATATTTTCTATAAAATCATACGCAACAACAAACATATTTTCTTTCCAAACCTACACAAAATACATAGGTAAAATGATATTATAATAAATACGTATTTCAATGTGGCCTATTTAAAAAAAAACCAAAATGTGTGTAATAATAATGACATAAGCTGGGAGTGAGTCCACCCGGTGAAGGCGGTAACAGTAATATTATTGGCTAATCTAATCCAAAATATACACATCTGTATGAGGAATATACGAGGCACGTCTTCTTACTGGCACAGGGCCAGACCTGATGGCAATATGTTACCAATAAGGCTTCTACATACTGGCGCGACACCGGTTGAACAAAAATTCAAGAAAATTGTGCCAGTATGTAGATTAATGTAGAAGCCTTTAATTCTTAGTTGGGCAGTTACTGTGCACTAGTTGCAGGCACTATCCGCTAAGGGACAGGCCTATGTTGCCCTCAGCCGACTCAGATCCTTAGACGGATTATTTATTTGTTCTTTAGATCATAACAAATTGCTGAAAATTCCTCATGACTCACGTTCTCTTCAGGAATTAGAAAGGTTAAGAAGTCTTTCAAATTTCGAAACATACTCGTAAACCTATGGTATATTATATGTTTGGTATATTACACAGGTACATATTAAACATTAAACTTAATTAATGAATGAATGAGGTGCACTCGAATGAACTTAACCAAAAAAAAAAATTAAAGCGCCTCTGCAAATACTTTATTACGAAATTATAACCCCAAAATAATTTAAATAAAAAATAAGTTCAAACTACTGAAAAATCACGCTCTAAAAAGTATGAAACAAGAAAATATTCTCATCTGAAATTATTATGTACAAACTATTCAATATTTATCGTCTATTAAATAAACAACTTACACGTAATATATTTTAATGTATTTAATACATAGGTATTCATAGTGATGATCAGAAGACAGCCGTGGTCGTATGCCACCTAAACTATCAAAACAACACATTCTAACTACTGTTGAATGTGTTGTTTTGATAGTTAGTTCGCTTACTACTGTAAGCGATCATAATCTTTAGGGCAAAGTGGCATACGACCACGGCTGTCTTTTGATCATCACTATGAATATGTATTAAATACATTAAAATATATTACGTTTAAGTTGTTTATAGTAGACGATAAATATTGAATAGTTTGTACATAATAATTTCAGATGAGAATATTTTCTTGTTTCATACTTTTTAGAGCGTGATTTTTCAGTAGTCGGGTTTTAGTTTTTGAACTTATTTTTTTCACTTTGTAGTGTTTTTTTTTTGTAAACAGTTTGTTTATTTTACACTTTTTAGTGGGTCCGTTTTCAATTTATCTAACAATAGCCTAATGTCAACTACTCATCACCTTTTACAAAATACTTTTCCCGATGCAGGGGCGTCAATAGTTGAGGAGTTCTCCTGGTAAGAACCAGGAGAACTGGAACTCGTGACTTCACCATATGCATTGTGTAGAGCATAAATTGATTTGCAACCATATTAAAGTGTCTAATCGAATCGCAATAGTGTAATACTTATTATTAAGTAGTTCCGGTGGCCATCTGTGGTCATCATCATCAGTTCCACTTCACCAAATGGTGCTTTCCGAGTGCAGATGCATGAGTTACTATAAAAAATACTGAAATCGATATAGGTGTGCCTATAAAATTTGAGGATTGCCCTCGATTTCCATGGGATCTCCTAATCAGATTCTGACTTGGTGACAATGGGACCACCTCGGGAGCATAACCTACCACCAATTTTTTTTTTTAAATCGATCCTCAATTGACGGAGCAATCGCGTAACTAACATTAAAAAAAAACATACTGCCGAATTGAGAACCTCTTCCTTTTTGAAGTCAGTTAAAAAATGACCTCTGTGCTAGTACAGGTTGCTCAAAAATGCTATTTTAGAAAATTAATGGTAAATCAATAAATTTAATTTATTAAAATATCTTCTTAAAAAGAAAACGTGAAATGGTGTATTAAATTAATGTAGCCACTAAAGCACGCTTTTTTTTCGACCCGGGCCTGGTCCTGATCGGACGGCGAGCTACCCATGGCTCACCGTCCGCAGGCCCGCGCCTACGGTGGCCGCAAATCGGATTGCGCCTCCCGACGCCCGGGGCGTCACCTGTGGCGACTAGGGGCGCGAGGGCGTCGTGTACCTTGCCTCGCCCTCACGCGTTCCGCCTTCTCCTTCACGAGTATTACTGCTTGCTGCCTTCGCAGAAGGAGGTGACGGCCTCCTATGCACTCTCGCTCCGAACCATGGCCTGAAGCAGAGGGTCTACTCCGAACATAAATCCGAAGTATCGGCCGAATTTTCGGGCGTTGCTTGACTACGGCTAATACTATGGCTGACTACGGCGAAATAAAATAAAAAAAACGACAGTCAACGAGAAAAGCCAAAGCCAAAAATGTGACTAAGTCGGGTAAGGATTCAAAGTCAAAAAAGGAAACTATGGAAGTTATAAAACGGCCGAACATTCGGCCGATACTTTGAATTAACGCTTCGGAGTAGACCCCCTGGGCCGGACGCGAGAGATCGCTGCCGCCGATCACCTCCGTGAGGACACGGCGGTGCTCCGCCCAAGCCGGGCAGATCTCCACAGTATGCTCCACCGTGTCCTCCGGGCGATCCACACAGTGGTGACACCCGGGCGTTTCCTCCCGCTTTATCCTGAACCGGAACGCTGTATTCTTAAATATTCTTGTTTATAGATTATGTTATAATTATCGTCATCATAATATACAGGGTGGAATACATCGACGCGAATCCGTTTACCATGGATTCAGTACATCATTCTTGACCCCCCTGCGTTAAAAGTTTTCGTCGGTTATTTAAAAAAAAAGTCGCTGTTCCATACATTTTGACCGAGTTGGTATTGCACTTCTGCAGGAAACAGCTGTTTTGTTTTTAAATTACCGACGAGAAATTTTTACGCAGGGGGGGTCAAGAATGATGTACTGAATCCATGGTAAACGGATTCGCGTCGATGTCCCTTCCACCCTGTATTTTATTACCTGGATATTTTTTTTTATTCTGCTTTATTTTGATAGTTCTTTACATGGGTGCCAGCAAGTTTATTTTCAGGGTGCACCTTCAGCTTCACGAAGCTTGATCATTTTTGCAGTTCATCTGATCACCTCGGATATGTAAGCTTATCGTTTGTCCATTCATACAAGGAGTAACTTTGTCGACTTAAGCAGAAAAGCTTAACAACTATGAGAATATAGGATGCAAGAGTGAGCGAGCGACGCAGCCTCGATCATGTTAGCACCCCCTAGTACGTAGCACCCGCCTAGGGACCGAACTCCTATTTCCGAAAAACCAATTTAGGTTTTTCGGAAATAGGAGTTCGGTAACTTTAACGAAAAAATGCACAGAAGCCTTAGAAATGAGAGGAACATTTTAGGATCTCGCCTCGAATAAGTTCTCTATTATTGTAGGTGTGTAGTCGGTGTTTTCGGATATTTTTATAGTTCTGAGCTGAGGTTCTGAGTACATTTTTATTTTGAAGCCAGGGAGGTGCAAGTGCACCCTCTTGCACTCGCTCCCGGCGCCTATATATGGTACACTTATTCTAATGGTCCGCATCAAAACAAGTAGCTAGACTTTTCATTTTCAAATTAGTTACGATTTAGTGCAAATGAAAGAAAGAAAGAAAGAAAATAAATTTCACACAAAAAACAGAACAAATGCTTAAAATAGTATTGAGTGCCTCACGGCTGCGCCAAATAGGCCCTGTTCAGCATTAATGCCAGACAACTACAAATGGGTCATTCCTACCTATTATTTAGCATGTTACCACAATGCAAGGTAAAAAATACTTTATTTTTATTCCGTAAATTCGCTTAATTTTGTTAGGTGTGGGTGGTGTGGGTCATGCCTCGAAATAAAATTTATGTTTAGGTAGGTAGGTCATTAGGTATTCATTAATTCCGGGTCTTATATTAATAAGAATTTGAGGTTGTGAATAAAATTTAACGAATTTTCGTTTGGAGACCCCTGTACCCCGATCTAGCTACGCCCCAGAATGTATCGAAACTAATATTATAAATGTGAAAGTAAGTTTGTTTGTTTGTTACTCTTCACACTAAAACGGCTGAAAGGGTTTTGATGAAATTTGGCACATGGGTAGACCATGACCTGGGTTAGGATAAAGAGTACTTTTTATCCCGGTATTCTTACGGGATCGAGACTTATGCGGGTGAAACCACGGGGCGCAGCTAGTATTTCGTGGCCATTAATAAAAAGGTTTTAGGTTGATGTCATCTCGACATTGATCAAAGTTGTATGCTTTTTTAATCTTTGTTTTCAAGAAATTAAATAGTTTTTGAAGTAAAACTTCTTTCACGTCAACGCCGGCTATCGCTCAAAAGATTCTGCATTCAAGAAGCACGGCGAAGCTGGACTAGACGCAACTTGGCGGCGTCATTAAAGGATGCCCACCCATAGATAAATATAACCCATCTCTCCACTATTCCAATGCTTACTCAAGGATGCATATCCGGTATGGCTCTAATAATCCCTCCTATCCCAAGGGCACGTCTTCCCTACCATTATCGCGCCCCCCGGTCTACCCTTTGATATGCAATGGTCTCTGTGATCCCATGAAACATGAGGCTCCAGGAGCTAGTGTGAATCTTGTTTTTTTTGCCATTTTTATAGATAATGGTACGGAACCCTTCGGGCACGAGACTCGCACTTGGGCGGTTTTTTTAATTTATACTGGCTGTTCTACTTCAGTCATGTGGTCTAAAGCACACTCGTTCTTTTTTTTAACCGACTTCCAAAAAGGAGGAGGTTATATGTTCGGCTGTTTGTTATTTTTTTTTTATGTGCGAGTCGGACTTTTTCACTTTGTAGTGTTTTTGGGGTTCCGTAGCCAAAAAACGTAGCAAAAAACGGAACCCTTATGGATTCGTCATGTCTGTCTGTCTGCCCGTCTGTATGTCACAGCCACTTTTTTCCGAAACTATAAGAACTATACTGTATAATAGTGTTATAATTTGAAAAAGGTAAGAATTTTGAAAACTGACGAAGATTATAAAATACTTGACTGTATATAATATGTGAGTCTGCGCATTCGATTCGATTTATTTTTCATTTGGCTACATACCATTTTAAACTTCTATTTGCAAATTGTTGTTCAATTACAAGGTCAGGCCAGGTAGCTTAGCTTAGCAGGTAGCTACACATGATTAGGAGCAGTTATACGAGTACATTTATAATCCATTTGAAATAATATTAAAAAAATAAACTTTTTTTACAGTCCGTTCAACCGATTTTAACTTGTATTGCGTTAATGGCATAACAAATGGCAGCTGTAATAAACAGTTGGTATTGTAACCATGTTTTTGCTTTTAATGCCAACTTTAAAGAAACTACAATATAGGCTATAGGCGATCAGTTTTTGAGCGTCCACAACAAAAGCACTTAAGGGTGATTTTAGTGACTTTTAAATCTGTTATTAACTTATTACCTAATACGTCTTCAAATGCATGTAAGGTATGCAAAAAAATGAATGTTAAACTAGAAGGCGAGCACTATTGCAGTAAAATCCTTTATGAAATAATAAATTCAAAAGTAATGTCTAAAACGATATTACTTTCAAACTACTTAAGATATCTTCATGATCTTTTTTTGTATGAACAGACAATTTAGTATCTATTTGTGATTTATTTCAAATTATATTTTCGTTAATAAAAATAAATATTCACTATGAAACCGAACGGCGGGCGGCAGCGCGGCGCGGGGGCGCGGCATGAGCGCGACTCGAATTTTTATGGCCAAGGTCAACGGCGATTACTCGATCCTTAAATGATTCAGGCGGAGTGCTAAACAGGGCCTCAAGTCTGCTATTACAATAGTGTAAGAATGGTCGATCATTGATTTCATAATTGTTGATTTTGACAAGTTTGGTAATCTACCTACTATTATAATGTGGCGTCATTATGACTTTCCAATGGTCGGCCACTGATACTATATTGAACGAAAATGCATTTATTGGTACTCTCGTACATAATGACAAATGAATGACATTTCTACTAATGGTTTTTATAATAATGGCAATACGACAATGCCATTATAATAACACAATTCTATTACGAGAAAATTGACCGACCAATGATCGACCATTATGAATTTAGCAGATTACGAACTTTTAGCAAAATGACAATGGCATGACAATATGGGATGACTGAATTTATAAAAATAGCACTTGGGCCCCAGGTCTACTGAAGGGTAGCCTGCACCACATGCCAGTAACTGTAGGGAACAGTGGCGAAGGGTGATTTTATAATCTAAGAGAGTTAAGCCGGATCAAAAAAAATCTTTTCCATACAAAATGAACTAGTCATGACGTCGATTTTGTATAGAAATGGAACTCACTGAGTTAACTTAGAGCAAAATGTTTTGTTGGTGGGATATAAAGTCAAAAGATTCATTTATTCAAACTAGGCTGAGAATCAGCACTTTTCGAACGTCAAAAATTACATGAGACAGTCCCCCAAAAACGCCCACCCTTCACCACTTCCTAGTGCTTTAGCTGGGAAGAAGAAGTGGCGCAACAAACTCCCTAATTACCTACAATGTGATTATTTTATATAATTTGGCATTATTAAACACTACTGAATGTGTACCATTTTTAAATAACGATAGAGTGGTTGTGTTCCGAATTTCCGAAGGAAGCCGCTAGGAATCGTGTTATACGGTGCTTTCGCCACTGGTAGGGAACATGCCTGTGTAAAGATCCAAACAACTGTTTCTAATTGAACATACCTGGTACATATTTGGTGCCTACGAATCCAAGTAGACACATTCCTAAGTGATGGTATACATGCAGGAACGATACTTGGTTGAACTTCTTCCGTAACACGAAGAATACCTGTTGGCATAAATAATAACACGTTAATCATTAGTCATCCAACAAGTAATTCGCGAGTGGACTGGAGTTACGAGTGCTGCTGAGCTGTTCCACCTCGCAGAGGACAAGGAGAAATATACGGAGTTGATGGCCAAACTTCAGTATACAAAACTAAAGACGCACCAGAAGAAAAACTTGAATCAGCAAGGGTTAAAATTTAAACAAATTTTCATAAATAAACGAAACGGCGGAGGTGTTGAGTTCGTTCGAAGGACACATGCACATTGCACAGTCACGAGCACTAATATACGAGGGCGGGTCAATAAGTCCGTGACTTTTTGAATTTCTGACCTCTTTACTGAAACAGCAACACTGCTCCTGTCAACAGGCATCTGTCAGTTGACTCCTGTCAAAATTTAAACTTGGTGCGTCAGTTAGTTTGTGTTTGACAGCTATTTTTATCAGAATACTCACTAATTTGAGGAGAAAATGGAAAAAAGTGAATTTCGTGTGCTTATTAAGCATTATTTCTTGCGAAAAAAAACCATTACCGAGACCAAGGCTAAGCTTGATAAATACTATGGGGACTCTGCACCATCGATTTCAATGGTAAAAAAGTGGTTTACTGAATTTCGTTGTGGCCGTACAAGCACTGAAGATGCCGAACGTCCTGGACGCCCAGTTGAGGTCTCTACACCCGAAACAATCGAAAAAATTCACGATATGGTGTTGGCCGACCGAAGATTGAAAGTGCGAGAGATTGTGGAAGCCGTAGGGATCTCGCATGGCTCAGTGGTTTCAATTTTGAATGATCACTTGGGCATGAGAAAGCTTTCCGCAAGATGGGTGCCGCGTTTGCTCACAGTCGACCACAAACGCAATCGTGTAACAACTTCACAGGAAGGTTTGGTGTTGTTTAATCGCAATATGGAGGAGTTTTTGCGCCGTTTTGTAACCGTGGACGAAACATGGATCCATCACAACACACCAGAGACCAAACAACAGTCAAAACAGTGGGTTTCTAAGGGTGAATCGGCGCCGAAGAAGGCCAAGGTGGGTTTGTCAGCCAATAAAGTTATGGCGACTGTTTTTTGGGATGCACGCGGGATAATCCACATTGACTACCTTCAAAAGGGAAGAACAATCAATGGGGAATATTATGCCAACTTATTGGACCGATTCAATGACGATTTGAAAAAAAACCGACCTCATTTGGCCAAGAAAAAAGTTCTTTTCCACCAAGACAATGCAAGGGTGCACACATGTGCAGTTGCCATGGCAAAAATTCATGAATTGGGCTATGAATTGCTCCCTCATCCACCCTATTCTCCAGATTTGGCTCCGAGCGACTACTTCTTGTTCCCAAACCTGAAGCAATGGCTTGGTGGAAAAAGATTTAACTCCAATGATGAAGTCATCTCGCAAACAAAGGCCTATTTTGAGGACCTCGACAAATCATTTTTTTTGGAAGGGATAAACAAATTGGAGAAGCGTTGGACAAAGTGTATAGAGCTCAAGGGAGACTACGTTGAAAAATAAAATTATTTTTTATCAAAAAATCTGTGTTTTATTCCAAAAGTCACGGACTTATTGACCCGCCCTCGTATATATACTTAGCAACTTTTAAAACTGATTTCCTCCAACTATATTGATTGTAATTTTATTTTACTACGCGCATAGAACCCAAGTCCCAAACTATTATGAAATAGATCTTTTCTCAAAGTTGCGATCGTTATTCCACGAGAAAATTGGTTTTAAATTTTGCTAAGTGTTTACATAGTTACATACACACATCAACAAAATCTAGGGATATTTTATATTTCATCAAATATCTAAAAATCTATGAAGAATTTTCGGATACCTATAGTAAATGGAAAAATGATAGGTTATTTTAAGGTCTTTAATAAAAAATAAAAATCATTTCGTGATTTTTTTATTTAAATAAAAATTATAATGTTTTAATCGCCGTAGAAAATTAGTATGATAAAAAAACTTCATTTCTTTTTATAAAACTATTAATTTTAAATAAATTTGAAAATATCTTATAAAATCTAATTATTAATAATCAGTGTTGCCACCTCTTCTATTAATTACACATCGACATCGATTGTTGATACTTACAATTAAATTGTCAATGCCTTGCTGCGGTATGAGGTCCCATCATCCCATGTTCTTTGCAAGTGTCCGTAAAGTTGTTGTTCCGTCGTCAAATTTGGCGGGAAATCTCTCAAAGCTTTTCGTTGTAGCATGTCCAATTGTTCATGGCATGCTCGATAGGATTTAAGTTGGGCGACTGTGCAGGCCAATCCAACTCGAATATCGTGGTCTCGGAGAGCGGCCGATACCAGCCGCGCCGTATGGGAAGGAGCACTATCGTGCATGAGTAGAAATTCCAGGCCCATTTGGATTCTGTGTTGGACAATAACAGGCTCTAGTTTCCTCCTCGTGGTATTTTTGTGCAGTCATGCTGCCTTGGATCCAAACGAGCTGAGGTCCTCCGCTCACACCATGATTGTCCTGCCTTGATATGAGTGGACCTCCTGAGGGTGCCGTAGACGCCTAACTCTCCCTGGAGTTCTCCAGACGCGTGATCTTCGTGAATCCGGATGAAACCCAAACCGGGACTCATCGGTGAACAGCACAAAGGACCATTGCCATAGCTGCCGACCGCGATTGCCACGTCGCAATGCTGGAACACGTAGCGGTCTTCGAGCATGAAGACCAACTTCATGCAACCTCCTTCGCACGGTTGGGTGCTTACCAGCAGCGGGTGGTCCTCCTGGAGCCTTTGTACTTTGCATCGCTGTGATAGTGGGCTGTCTTCTGGCGGTCATTTGGAGAAATCGATCCTGTCTCTCCATTGCTATTCAGCCACATCCCCAACTAGCAAATAAGTCCTATAAAAAAATTATAGGACTGCCAAGACTAATAAAACTCTTATACTAGCACTGGTAAAGACTTCAATTCTTATAGTAGTATTCCACAAGCTTTGATATACTCAAGATCAATTGTTCTTATAACTAAGGTTTATAGTACACTACAGAATTAAGTTTTAAGTCTTGTAATACTTAAGATCACTTGATCTTGTAACTAAGGTTTATAATTCACTACAAGATTAAGTTATTAGACAGTTGTAGGACATAAGTGAATGTAGCAATACTAATAGTGTTTGGAAAATGTTTGCTCCTGTAGTAGCATTTAGTGAGTGTATAAGATTTATTGAGATACTTAGGCGAGACCTTAATAAGATCGTAATAATATAGTCTTGATCAGAATTATTATAAAAGTTAAAAGCATACAATTAGAGCGCTATGATAGCAATAAGCTTAAAAACTAGTTAACCAAGCTAAGGGTTGGCGTAATCAATTGCTCCCCACCGTCGGCGGCGTCGCCATGTCTGATTTGATTGATAAGAATGAATGAATACACACCGTGTCCATGAGGTCGATGACTTTGATCATGTAGTACAACCAGACGCGGCTGACGACGACGCGCTCCAGCGGCGTGTCCTCGTATATCATCTTCTGGCACCACAGGCTGTAGTAGCCCGACATGTACAGCCTGGTCAGACACTGCAAACAATACGGTTTTTATTTAGAAGATACAATAGGGCTTTAACCACTCGTATTACAGTAATTACAGAAAGAGTTAAAAAGCCATTGTGTCTTGCGTGGATCCATATTCACATACGTTTACGGTTAAGCCTAATCTCGATTATCAGAAAACTACTAAGGCGGAAACATACTCACGTGTCGTGTCGTGTCGTGACGCCTTCTGACGCAGTGTTAGCCAATCAAGACTCGTTGTGATTTGACGTAGTCCTGAATAGATTCGTTTGATTGGTTCTCCCACGTCACGACACGACACGTAAGTATGTTTCCGGCTTAACTTCTTCTCAGCTCAAAACTATGTTGTGGTGAAGGGTTGACTTTCGGTTTAATTAGAATGTACGATTTCTGATTTATAACTGCAATTTTTGGAGAACAGCTCTTCTTCTAAGATTTACTCTATTTCTTTAGCAAATTGCGAATAATTGCAATACTTTTATTTAAGGAAAGTAGGCTTAATAGGTAACTCTAGGGTGTTGCGTGTCTAAAGTGCAAAGCCATTAAATATTTCACTCTTGTCTAGTTCTCCGGAGAATGATGATCTTTCACTGATTGTATTTTCTTCGGTCATTAACAGAAATGTCTGTCAATTCTCACGCAGCATGTATATGTGTATATTTATGTGTACCTACCATAAAGGTTCTTGGGTTACACTTGCTAGATCAAAAAAAATTACAGATTATCATTTCCCAAACAATTTTCCGCATAATTTCATTTGCCAAATTATTACTTAGCAAATAAACTCTTCACAAATTATTGTAATGCAAACTTAATGTTTGGCAAGTGAACGTTTAAACAATGACTTGCTTACCAATATTAATGAAGTATTTCAGTTGTTACAACATCATCACCATCATATCAACCGAAAGACGTCCACTGCTGGACATAGGCCTCCCCCAAAAGAAGGGGGGGTTGCCATAATCGCCACGCTTGGCAGGCGGGTTGGCGATCGTAGTATGGTGTTAAAATGCATAGAGAACGCTGCTGCCCATTCTCTAATAAGTCCCTTAGTCGCCTTTTACGACACCTATGGGAAGAAATAGGGGAGTGCTATTCTTTACGTCCGGCACCCCACGGACCAACAATACGGTTACCTATAACATATTTTACGCAAAATTAAATAAGCCAAATGCCTATTTACTATCCTCACTTTTCAATTTACCATTTCTATTCAGTCAATTGCTAAGCATATTGCATTAAAACTTCCGCAAACCCAACCATGAACCAGCATAGCTATCCACAACCACACGACAGGTTGTCGAATCGAAAATGGCACATTTTCAATCACTGACCTGGCTTTGCCCCCGACAGGAAATAGCTCTCGGAAGAATGGCGGTCGTCTATTTGATTCAAACTGACAACATTTTCGAGTTTTGGATTTGTGAACAGCCTTTAGAGGATAACATTGATTGATGTTCGATTCGGCACAGAAGCGTATCGTACATTTGTGAATAGCTATGCAGATCCCCTGCGTGAAAAAATTGCAGATTTTCGCCAACAACTAAGACATGATATAGGTACCAAATATTACAAAATATATATAAAATTACTTTAGTAAGTTTAATAAAGTAATTTTATTCGATATTTATTCTAGTCGTTTTAACCTAAACCACAGAATGAGTAATAGTACTAACGTACAGAACGGACGGTACGGTGTTATACGAGTAATTACCTACAGCGATAATAGCCTACAGCCCCATTTCCCGCAAAGCATTCATGCAAAAATAAACCGTGTTACTACACAAGAGCGCTTCTTTTAGTTTAACCGTTTCAATCAAGGCCGTTCACGACGTCACCGCGTACTTATTAGGGTTGCGACTTACGAATTATATTTCTTGTACTGTAGCGGCTACAACGAACGGAGTGAAGCGAATCAATGACAAGCCGAGTATAAATAAATAGAGACATTGTATTATATTTATTACATTTTTCTTACAAACATTACTAATATTGATTATTATTTTCGCAATTAAAGGAAATAAAATTTAGTTATATTCCTAAAAAGAACTCAAATTACGATATAGAAATAGAAATGTTATTATTGGGTAATCGACTAAGAATCTTTATCATTTCGTCATATCGTATGACTGACGCCTGACTACCTACAGACGTTCGTCGTGCTGCGTCACCACCATACCTACGACAACATCACAAGTTGATAAATATCATTTCATACCTGCCTAAACAAGCGGCGCGGCGGCGGCGGTGCGGCGGCGGCGGACGCAGATACGATATGACAAAATCAAAAAACTTTAATCAAATATACAGGATACCCTTTTAGTGTAATGATCTGAGTCACATAAAGGCCCAAAAGTACCTAGATATAAATGCAATAAGCTTATTGCCTATCTATTGTGTATAAATAATCTCACCTTTCAATATACTTCGGTAGTATGTGAAACGTCAGGCTTCGATCACTGTCATTATTTAAACAACCAAACGCTTTATAATATTTTTTTGGTTAAATTTTTGTAATAACGCGAGTACTCGGAAGCGTGAGAATAAAGTACCTACTCGTCTTAACGCGTGCGAACTAAGCAGCGCGGCGCGCGGCAACCCACTGATTGACCGGTCCGGACCGGCCGCCGCACGTTTTTGTAGTTTTATACCTTAACTGCGGAGTGAGCCAGGCCTGCCTAAACCACAGAATAAGTAATAGACTAACCTAACCATTAAAAAAAAATAATTAACCTAATTTAACTAGTTCTGTTCCGCGTAGCCTACTCAAAATAATTAATACAATTAATTAATTATTAATACAAATAAATACAAAAACAATTCATTAATCTTAATTATGTCTTTATATATTTTTTGTCATAACAAATAATTTTACTACTTGACGGCGCGTCGATGTTGAAATCAAACTGTCAACGTCAAGAGTGGCTTTACGATCACTGTCAAAGCCACTCTAGCGGAGCGTCGTGTTGATGGTAGCGAGGCAGCCATCTTGAAAAAGTTACTTTTTGACGGAATGGCGCCTGCGCACCACGTCTGCGACGAATCGCTTCCTATCGCCTCAATCTAAGTGATTTTTAATAAGCTAGTGAAGATTTAAAGACTACAGACTATTGTTTTAATAATAGAAGATTAATTTTAGTGATATTGCAATTGTTGAAGGAAAGAGGAAAGGATTATTATATCAAGTTGATTTTCATGTGAAGTGTTGGATTTTATTCACCGCCTTATACCCACGCCCTGCGAGATGAGTTCTGATGATGGCCCTCCTGCGCCTTCATCAGAAGTGGGATCGAACGGACTGCAAAGAGAAGCAAAGCCATCGGATAAAACAACCGCTGATCAACTTTTGTGTAACATGGAAGCGTTACTTACCCGAGTTTTAGCTGCGCAACAGACACCAACAGTGAGTACTAATCAAACACCATTTTTAAAGTTTGACCCAGATGAGTCAGACTCAGATATCGATGGTTGGTGTAAACTAACAGAAGCAATCGTGCAACATAAATGCCTGGAAGGAATTAACTTACTCGTGGCTCTGACGGGTGCGCTGAAAGGCCGTGCAGCTGCATGCCTTACTAAGCTAAATTTAAATGAAATTACATGGAGTTCAGTTAAAGAGATTTTAATAGCAAGGTTTGCTAAGCCGAGACTTGTTCAAGACTTCTTCGACGACGTCTTGCGTTTCCAAATAGGCGTTAAAGAGACGGCATCTGAATCTGCTCTTCGGTTATGGAACCTCATCGAAAGAATTCCCAAATCCACGATGCCTGAAGAAGTCATAACTGGATTTGTTATATCGGTGTTGTGTCAAAAGGATAGCTTAATACGTCGTGAATTAAATGCACAAACAGTTACGAGTCGAGCTCAATTATTCCGAATCCTTGGCGGAATATCACTTAAGCGACGTTTGGATGCTGAAGCCGAAGAACCCGAAGCCAAGTGAGCTCGTATGACGGAGAGATTCAGTAGCAGGTGCCACTTCTGTGGATTGGCTGGTCATCGTATAGCCGAGTGTAGGAAGCGACGACGTGACGATGTTGGATCGAAGTCGCAAGATTCAAGTTCATCACATACCATGGAGAAGAAAGCTGCTGTGACCTGCTACAATTGTGGCCAACCTGGCCACGTGGCGACTGTATGTCCGGACAGGAAGAATGGTGGTGGAGCTGCGGTCAAGGAAGTACATCAATGCGAGCACCGCCCTTCCAGGGGTACTTTGAGGACATCTTCCGGTGAGCCAGTCTCTTTTTTATTTGATAGCGGGTCATCTTGTTCTCTTCTAAAAGAAAGCTTCTGTGACAAACTTTTGGGTATTGTGCGTAAGAGCCTCGTTTATCTTAATGACATAGGTGGTGATGATGTACAATGTACAACCCAAATTCAAAGCGATGTGACAATTGACGAACTCACAGTAAATTTACTTTTTCATGTAGTCCCAGATAGTCATATTTCTGATCCTATCATAATTGGTAGAGACATTTTTGAGCAAGGGCTATGCGTCAAAATTGACAATGACAATCTTATATTTTATTCCAAGGAACAAACTCATTTTTGTGACTCAAACTCAAACAGACTCGACTTTACAAAAATTAACACGGATTTACAAGGTCAGGATAGGGAATCGCTAATATTATTATTAAGTAAATATTCCGACTGTTTCACCGAAGGTATTCCTTCCCGCCGAGTTAAAACAGGAGAATGTGTAATTACTTTGGTAGATCCACATAAAACGGTGCAACGGTGTCCATATAGGCTTGTAGAAAAACAGATAGTCAGAGAAAAGGTTCAACAATTGCTAGATGCTGGGGTGATTCAGGAAAGCTCCTCCCCCTTTGCCAGCCCAATACTATTAGTCAATAAAAGGGATAACTCATACAGAATGTGCGTGGATTACCGGGAATTAAATTCTAATACGCAGCCTGAGCACTATCCTCTGCCACGTATTGAAGATCAAATAGACCAGCTTGCCGGGGCTAATCATTTCTCATCATTGGATATGGCATCAGGGTTCCATCAAATATTGATGCACCCTGATTCTGTGGGGAAAACAGCATTCGTCACACCCGAGGGGCAATATGAGTACCTTGCTATGCCCTTCGGGCTGCGAAATGCTCCATCAGTCTATCAGAGGTGCATCACTAAGGCTCTGAATCATCTAACAGATAAGCCACTAATCTATTTGGATGACGTTTTGTGCCACTCTGTTGACGTAAGTGAAGGTTTGCAGCGTTTAGACAAAGTTTTGGGTGCTTTAGCAGAAGCTGGGTTTACATTAAATCTCCAGAAATGTAAGTTTATGAAGCGTAAAATAGAGTATCTGGGATATTCGCTTCAATCTGGTGAAGTAAGGCCTAACTCTCGGAAAATACAAGCGTTGGTAGATTCTCCTCAACCAAAAACAGCCGCTCAGGTCCGGCAATTTCTTGGACTTGCCTCCTACTTTCGTAAATTCATTCCCAATTTTACACGCATTGTGGGACCGTTGTATCCTCTTACGAAATTAAAAGGTCCCATTAACTGGACTCAGAGGCACGAGGAAATACGTAACGCTATAATACGTATACTAACATCTGAACCGATACTAACTATCTTTGACCCGGAACTACCAGTAGAGTTGCATGCCGATGCAAGCTCAGAAGGGTATGGTGCGATTCTCATACAGAAAAAGAATAGTCTACCACATGTCGTGGAGTATTTTAGCCGACGCATGTCGGAAGTAGAATCGCGCTACCACTCGTACGAATTAGAGACGTTAGCAGTTGTACGAGCGGTAGAACACTTTCGGCATTACCTTTACGGTCGACGTTTTGTAGTTTTTACGGATTGTAATTCCCTAAAGGCCTCAAAATCAAAAAAAGACCTCAGTCCTCGCGTGCATCGGTGGTGGGCTTTCCTACAAGCCTACGATTTTGACATTGTTTATCGTGAAGGACGAGGAATGGAGCACGCGGACTACTTCTCGCGAAATCCTGTACCTAATATCGATGCTGCCAGCACATCTTCCGAGAGTTCACATGCAAAGCAGGTTCAGTATATCGAGCTTCATCAAGATTGGCTTTCCGTCGAACAAAAGCGTGATAGCGAGATATAATATCTTATCACGAAACATAATGATAATGGCTTTCCCGACTCGATAGCTGACACATATGACGTTAGGGAAGGTATTCTTTACAGAAAAATCAACCGAAATAAAACCGTTTCTTGGTTGCCAGTAGTTCCACGGTCTCTAATTTGGACGTTAATTAATCACGTTCATAATGAGATACAGCATTTAGGCAAGGATAAAACATTAGATAAACTTTATGAGCAGTACTGGTTTCCCGAGATGTCGAAATGCGTGCGTAAGTTTATCGACTCGTGTATTATCTGCAAAGCATCGAAGGGCCCATCGGGAGCTCAGCCCGTTCAGCTCCACCCAATCCCAAAAGTCTCTGTGCCATGGCACACCATACACATCGATTTTACGGGGAAGCTTAGCGGGAAGAGTGATCGAAAAGAATATTGCTCCGCAATAATCGATGCGTTTACCAAATATGTTTTGCTTGAACATACTTCTTCTCTCGACGCCAAGAGTGCGATACGTGCACTACAAAAAGCAGTTTGCCTGTTTGGAGCGCCTAAACGAATCATTGCTGATCAAGGTCGTTGTTATATTAGCTCTGATTTCAAGAACTTTTGCGCTGAGCATAAGATACAACTTCATTTTATTGCGACGGGCTCTAGCAGGGCAAACGGTCAAGTTGAGAGGGTTATGCGTACTCTAAAAAGCTTGTTAACTATTGTTGAAAACGATCCCAATAAAACGTGGCGCGATGAACTAGAAAACATTCAACTCGCACTCAACAGCACCAAATCTGCCGTTACAAAATACTCACCCACAGAACTTATGTTAGGAATTCGTGCACAATCGTTAGGTATGGCTAAGCTAAACTCGGAGGTCCATGGTCAACAAGATCGTTTAGACCTCGATACTATACGGGAAGATGCGTCAGCTAATATTGAAAAAGCGGCTTAGTCTGACGTGGTTCGATTTAATCGGGGCCGCGCAAAAATAAAACCGTTTGCAAAAGGTGAATTTGTGCTCCTTAAAACAAGCGAACGGAGTCAAACCAAATTGGATAGGAAGTTTAGGGGTCCATTTGTCATAACTACGGTACTAGACAATGATCGGTATGAATTAAAAAGTTTAGGTGGTAGTTCTCATCGAATGTACAAGTATGCCCACGAGAATTTGCGCTCAATACCCCAAGGACATGACGGATTGCTTGAAATCACGACTAACCTTTTGAATTACGACGAGGCCGAGACGGCGGTAGAAGATGTAACTTTAACTGATCGAGATGACGCATTGCTTTCAAATGACTGTGATACTTTGACCATACGCTCGGATACTATTTCCGCCGACTCCCGGACAAATACAGCCGGTTCAGACACTGAGAGTGTCTGAACCGGTTGATCCAGAGACATGGGATATACAAAATGAAATAGAAATTTATGCTGAACGAGATAACCTGCAGTTATTGGTATGCCATGATTACGTTTTTATGTTATGTATGTGTTAGCTTAAGCTGTGGATCCTGGTGGATAGTGACATCCAGGTTCGCTGAACGAGGAAGGATTCACTAGTCCAGTCCAGATGTAAGGTAGTCTATCCTGGTCAATGTGTGTCGTCCGAGCCAGAAGTAATGAAGGTTGTCTATCCTGGTCGAGGTGTGTCGTCCGGGCCAGAAGTAATGAAGGTTGTCTATCCTGGTCGAGGTGTGTCGTCCGGGCCGTACTGAAGGGTTCGGTTGAAGGGATGCACTCGCTCGGTCCAGATGTATTGCGTTGGTTGACTGGTCAAAAGTACCTAGATATAAATGCAATAAGCTTATTGCCTATCTATTGTGTATAAATAATCTCACCTTTCAATATACTTCGGTAGTATGTGAAACGTCAGGCTTCGATCACTGTCATTATTTAAACAACCAAACGCTTTATAATATTTTTTTGGTTAAATTTTTGTAATAACGCGAGTACTCGGAAGCGTGAGAATAAAGTATCTACTCGTCTTAACGCGTGCGAACTAAGCAGCGCGGCGCGCGGCAACCCACTGATTGACCGGTCCGGACCGGCCGCCGCACGTTTTTGTAGTTTTATACCTTAACTGCGGAGTGAGCCAGGCCTGCCTAAACCACAGAATAAGTAATAGACTAACCTAACCATTTAAAAAAAATAATTAACCTAATTTAACTAGTTCTGTCCCGCGTAGCCTACTCAAAATAATTAATACAATTAATTAATTATTAATACAAATAAATACAAAAACAATTCGTTAATCTTAATTATGTCTTTATATATTTTTTGTCATAACAAATAATTTTACTACTTGACGGCGCGTCGATGTTGAAATCAAACTGTCAACGTCAAGAGTGGCTTTTTTTTTTTCTTCTGGCTTCGCACGGTTTGTGCATTTAGCCAATGTCACGTTTTAGTTTTATTAAAAAGGTAGGGAAACAAAATTAATATAAATATAAATTTTGACGGGATTTAGGATAGACGGGATAGGATCAGTATAATTATAAGTAACAAGGAAATCTTATGGATAAATGAGCAAATTACATAAAAAAAAAAAAAAAAATTACAACTTAATATTATTTAGAGTAATGAGTAGAATTGAGGTAGGAAAAGGAGTATGGAGGGATAAGAGGTTACTAAGAAAGGAAGAACGGTCATATAAGGGACAGGAGAAAAAAATGTGATCTAAGTCGCCTACATCTGTGCCACACAAGCATAAGGGATCGTCGATGATATGAAGTTTGGCAAGATGAGCTGGAGAACAAACATGACCCAGTCTCATCCGTATTAGAATGGAGGTCGCCATCTTGCCAAACTTGGCCCTGCCAAACCACGGTTTTTCTGGAACGTCGGGTTGAATATGTGAAAAATAACGTCCCTTCGATTTGCTTCCGATATCCCAAGCCACCTTCCAGGTTTCCCGAAGAAAAGTCTTTGGTAACGATACGAGGTCATAAGTAAAATTTGTATAAGGAACTAAGTCCCCACACTGCACCGCATCACCGGCAAGTTTATCAGCCACTTCATTGCCATGGATTCCAGCATGGGCTGGAATCCACACAAATTGTAGTGTATTACCCTCAGAAATGGTCCTGAACGCAAATTCTCTTATTAAATAAATTATAGGTAACTGCAATTTGTGTTCGAAAGCGGATTTATTGATGGCTAGAAGAGCACTTTGAGAATCGGTAAAAATTATCGATTTTTTGAGCTTTAAAATACGGATATATTCTATGGCTTTAAAAATGCCGAAACATTCCCCGGTAAAAACAGAAGTCTCCGGAGGCAGTTTTATTTTTTGTTCGATGTTGTATTGAGAATGGTAAGTACCTATCCCAACACAACCCGTCGGAGAAGGCTTGGCAGCATCCGTATAAATATGGTGGTACTCTACGTGTTCAGCCAGAAAATGATTAAAACTTAAATGGCAATCGGGATCTGATTTACTTACACAGTTATATTTTATAATGGGACTGAATTGTAAACTCTCATAACTATTGCTAAATATGGGAAGTTTATTGGAACGGTGAATAGGAGAAGAAAGTGAAAGGAATTTTTTATAACTTACAACTAAACAAGGAGCACGTCTATGGGACCAGTAATCTGACGATTCAATCTGCAACACTAATGTGTCCAGTTTAGGAATTAGAGGATGAGTTGAGAATTGAAGAATCCGGAACAAATATTTGTCAGATAGGAATTGTCTTCTAAGATATAAAGGAGCATCCCCGCATTCAACTTGGAGTGCATTAATGGGACTAGACTTCATTGCACCTGAAATAATGCGTAATGCTTTAGACTGGATGCGATCCAATTTTTTAAAAGCCATGACACTACCTGGCTCTAGAACGAACAATCCATAATCCAGAGTGCTTCTGATGATTGCGTTGTAAATGAGTTTCAAAGAAAAGGGATGTGCACCCCACCACACACCAGAGAGGCATCTAAGCATGTTTAGGTGTTTTTCACATTTGTTAACAATATATTCACAATGAGGGACACTACTTAATTTACAGTCAAGTATTATACCTAGATATCTGAATTTATCTTTAACTGGGATTGGTATTTCCTTATAAAGGAGATTTACTATGGGAATATTTCTCTTCCGGGTGAATAAAACAGCCGCGCTTATAGACGTGGATAAATCCAAACCGTTTAGATGTAACCATGACGCCAAAATAGATAAAGCAGAATTGATAGCAGAGCTAGCTTGCTCAACAGATGGACTTGAAGAATATAATAATAAATCATCGGCATATTGAAGAACCTTAACATGACTAGTTAAGGATAACTCTAAATCATAAGTGTAGATATTGTATAGAAGGGGACTGAGCACAGAACCCTGTGGGAGACCCCTCCATACAAGATGAGATACCTCATGGTCTCCTATTAACATGTTAACAGAGCGTTCAGTCAAGATATTAATAATGAAATTCAACAAATTCAATGGAACTTGTAAGGCTTCTAATTTATTTTGTAAAACCGATAATACAACATTATCATAAGCTGCATTAATATCAAGGAAAACTGCAACGGTGGATTGGTTATTAGAGAAGGATAACCGAATATCGGATGTTAATATACTTAAACAGTCAGTTGTACTTTTACCTTTTCTAAAGCCATATTGTGATTCTGCCAAGAGACCCTTACTTTCAACATACCATTCTAGGCGATTTTTAATTAAGTGTTCCGCTAATTTCATCAGAATTGAAGACAAAACTATGGGACGGTACGAAGAAGCATCAGATGGAGTTTTATTTGGTTAAGGAATGGCAACACCATTTGACGTTTCCATTCAACAGGGATGCTTCCTGTATAAAAAATAGAATTAATAAGTTCTAAATAATAACTGAGGACATCATCACTTAAATTAGCAAAAAAGGAATACGGGATGCCATCAATGCCTGTTGCAGAATCATTAGTTTTATGGATAACAACCTTTAATTCAGTGAGAGTGAAAGCAAGATCTAGCGTCGTATGAGTGTCTTGGATATTGGAAACGAGAGACAGGTTATGGTTAGTACTAATACCCTTAGCCTCAGGAACCCAAGGCGGAGCTAATATATCAAAAAAATCACTGGCTAAAGAATCAGGAATAGGAGAAGGGTTGTTATATATGGACCTAAATCTACGAATATTGCGCCAGACAATCGTAGGGTGAGTATTCGGTGAAATTGATAAGCAAAAGTTACGCCAAGATTAGATTTTTTCTTTTTAAAAAGTTTATAAGTTTCATTATTTAACTTAGTAATGATATCAAAATTAGTATCAGACATATCAACGTTATAATTATATTCAGCCTCTTTACGTTTTTTAATCAATTCAGTGCACTCAGAGTCCCACCACGGAGGCGAGGGAATTGTACTAATGTTGTTATTTTTTACAGGAAAAACTTCATCTGCCGCTGCAATTAATATGTGTGCTAAAGCTTCAGCACAACTATTTTCATTGCCATCAGAAATTACGGGCAAGGAGCTAAGCTTACTGTCAACAATGTTCCTAAATTTACCCCAGTCAGTATTATTTCTATTAGGAAGTTTATATTTTAAGTTTGATTTCCTTAATTGTGCATTTGGTTTGGAAAGAGGATAAGAAATAACTATTGGAAAATGGTCACTACCATAAGTAGAGGTCAAAGTATGCCAAGTTAATGAAGAGGCTAAGTTTGGAGAACAGATAGAAAGGTCAATTGCACTTTGGTTTTGATTAGGATCTGAACGACGTGTGGCAGCTCCTGAATTTAAAATACATAAGTTGTGTAAGTCTATTATATCTATTAACTCATCACCATAACAGTTCGAAGTTGAACAACCCCATGATTGGTGATGGCAATTAAAATCCCCCAGTATTAATAATGGCTTTGGAAGAAAAGAAACGAGATTATTCATCTCTTGAAGAACAGAAAAAGAAGGGTGAGGAACGTAAATAGAAACAAGACAAGTATGATGCACTTTAATAGCTACAATTGAAATTTCCTCACTATGAGGAGGTAATGTAATGGTAGAGAAAGGGATAGAACTCTTGATAAGTATAGCTACTCCACCATACCCATCAGATCTATCCTCTCTAATGGTTAAATAACCATTAATTTTAAAAATATGATTAGGTTTGAGCCAAGTCTCTGCTAAAGCAAAGGCAAATGGCTCATATTTGTTTAAAAGATGTATAACATCACTCTTTTTGTTTACTAGACTGCGGCAGTTCCACTGGATTATTTTGGATGTGTTGTCCATTAAGGATGGATTGTGATACATTGAAAGATGGGGCAACGTTGGACGGTGAAATGTTGAACTGAGACAGAAGATTGTGTAATGCAGAAAGAAAATCGTTTATGGAAAAACTGGCATCAATTTGTCCATTGTTATGATTAGAAAAAGCACAACCATTTGCTGGTTGAGGAATGTCGTAATCTTTAATAATGGCGTTGTGAGCCTCTTTATTATATCCTTGTACAGATTTGGGAGGCGAGCGTGGTTTAAGGAAGACAGTTTTTTTATAGCTACTTGAAACAGGAATTCTATTAGAAGAAGGGAAAGATGGAGTATCTGCAAAGTTTTTGGAAGGAGAAGACAAAAGTGTATCGGCATACGATTTAGTAACTGGGGGATACATTTTTGCCGCTTCAGCATAAGATACTGAACTTTGTGCCATGTATGTTTTAATTAATTTTTGTCTAGACATTTCTGGGCAAGATTTATTAGTAGCATAGTGAAAACCGGAGCAAAGGCAGCAAGATGCACTTTCTTGTTCTCTTTTACAACTGTCCCCAGTATGGTCTTGGCCACATTTATAACAACGAGGTTTGGACCTGCACTGAATTTTTGTGTGACCAAAACGACAGCAATTGAAACACTGTACAGTAGGGAAAATATATAAATCTACAGGTAATGCATTATAGCACATAAAAATTCTTTTAGGCAGAATCTGCCCATCAAAAGTAATAACTATCGATTGGGATGGTTTCCAAATGGTTGTACCATCAACAACAGTTTTAAAATTGAGGCGTCTGACTTTTAAAATTGGACCGCAACCAATTGGTACTGTTATATTATCAATAACTTCCTCTGGAGACCATTCCGCAGGAACACCACGTACTAAACCCATTCTGGTAACATTAAAAGTAGGTATAAAAGCTTTATAATTATATGTTTCAAGGCTATTATGTGAAATAAAAGAATTTGCGTCCAGGAAATTGGAAAAGCAAAGAGATATTTTATTGCGCCCGATTTTTTTGACGCTACCGTTAATAATATTTAGGAAGGCGTTGTGTTTTAAGAACTTGCCAAATGTAATTGGGTGCAATGACGTTCCATCATCTGGTGATAATAATATTTTTTGCACATGAACAACGTACGGCGAGCTGTCAGTTTTGTCATACGTTTTTCGACCAATCTGAGTGGGAATAACTGAAGGCGGAGCTGGAACATCAGGAATATCGTTAGATCAGATACGATTATTTCAGAGCATTTAGGCTCCGATGGAGTTAGCGAGAGAGGTATAGACTCCATGCAACCACAACCCGAAGACTCGGAACCGTGGTTTTTTCTGATACGACGGCGTTTGTTGCAGTTTTTGCACACATGCACGCGGCTTCTTTTTAAGTGACGAGCCAACGACGACCCATCGGTATCCATGCCTGATTCATTGGATTGGATAGTTACAAAATTGCCTGCCGGGGGAACAAAGTCCCCCGGGTCAGGCGGGTCTTTCATTTTCCCGCTTTAAGAAATAATAATAAAAACTTACCCTACAGAAGAAAATGTACAAAACTACAATTAAATTACAAGTGAAAGAATAAAAAACACTAAAACTACCACTACTGATCCTATATTATAATTAATTAATTATTTTCAATTTTAACAAAAAAGGACACGTCCACCAAGTTAAGTTTCCCGCGCTTTTTATTCAAGAGTGGCTTTACGATCACTGTCGTGTTGATGGTAGCGAGGCAGCCATCTTGAAAAAGTTACTTTTTGACGGAATGGCGCCAGCGCACCACGTCTGCGACGAATCGCTTCCTATCGCCTCAATCCATTGCCATAGATAGTAAGGACCAGGCTAACCGCGCGACGAAATGGCACCAGCGCGCTGGACCTAAAATGACAGTTTAGGGCCAATGCGACTCAGTCGAACGCGGTCCACGCGCGGAGGAGTTAATCAGTACAGTTCTGTCATTAAGATGCCTAATTGCGTAGTAAAAGGCCGCAAAAATTATCATACAAAAGTTAAAAAGGAACATGGGATATCATAACATCGATAAATAACCTAAAATTGCCTTTGTTTCAATAAAATAATTCAATAAACACATTTGAATCCACATACGAAATCCACAATTGCGGCCATGTCACGCCCTGCCGGCAACGCCCGCGACGGTAACGAAGTAACCTTGTACGGACGTCATTTTTATTTGTGTTTTATTTAATAATTATTAAATTAATAATAATTATTATTAAGCTGTTTTCAATTTCAAATAAAGCTGATCGAGATTAATTTGTTTTATTACGTTTTCTGTCAAAGTATGGACGCCTCAGTGGTTAACTTATTTCCGATAAAATGTGATTAAAATAACATTTACGCACGTACATGTCGTACATACAAGGTTACGTCGTCGACCTATGCAACGCGACACTCACGTAGTTCATATGAGTTGTCACAGATGGCACTACTTTTTGCTTGTATGAAAAAGGTGTAAGTAAAATGTTCTGATGGGCGTATTATTCCTTTTGAAATCATTGCCTCAATCTAAGTGATTTTTAATAAGCTAGTGAAGATTTAAAGACTACAGACTATTGTTTTAATAATAGAAGATTAATTTTAGTGATATTGCAATTGTTGAAGGAAAGAGGAAAGGATTATTATATCAAGTTGATTTTCATGTGAAGTGTTGGATTTTATTCACCGCCTTATACCCACGCCCTGCGAGATGAGTTCTGATGATGGCCCTCCTGCGCCTTCATTTTTACTAAATGTTTATTGTTTAGAGATTGTTTGCTGTATTATATCATTTGATTATAGACCAAATGCCATAATGACATTATCCTTCTTCTACCGAGTAAAAATGTTACCAAATGAAAATGTGCGTACTAAAATCATTCCAAATATTGCATTGGTATAAAAAAGGTTGCTAAAATTTGTTTGAATAATGAAATTTTGTCAAAATAATTTTGCCAAAAAGCAGGATCCCGGAAATGTATTTTATCACCGTAAAGTTATTCCTCTTATTTAAGAAAGAAGTACTACGAACCAATTGTTAAAATAATTGCCAAAGTTAGATAACCATTATTTAACTATTTTAAAGTAGGGTTGTTGACTCAGCCAGGAGCCATAGAATAATGAAATGGCAGCGTATCGTGCAATGGCCTTTTTTTTTTTTTTTTTTTTAGGTATGGCATCTCGTAGCAGACCTAGAGAGGTCGTTGCTACTTAACCGGATATTCCTGTGGCTGCCCTAAGGTTTTTAATCTTAAAGCCTCCAGCCAGGGCGCAAATTATATATATTAAAAACTAAACGACAGCGCACTAAGGGCACCCCCTGTGGGGTACGGACCTCGGCTCAGGGCGTCGTTGGGGGATCACAAAATTACTAACAATTTGGGGACGGGCTGGATCAACATTTTGATCATGATTATTATCAGGGGATATTATATTTATTGCTACGGCGCTCTCAGCCTCTAACCGGGCGGCTGGCGCATCGACATTCAAGGGACGGGGGGGAGGACTTTTATTACCATTTACTCGGGAAGTTCGCGTGGTACCTCGGCGGCGAGGACGGAAGGTCGGTTTGTGTATTTTGTGCACTGTACTCGTGGCCCTATTGCTTTCCTGAAGGAGAGTGATGGGGTCATCCGGATCTAAGAGAGTGTGCCTCGGTCGGCGAGTCTGACTAATGGCAGAAGGCCTGTAACTAGCGGCCTGCACAACCAAGGGGTTGCGATGACGTTCCGCGGATTCGAAAAAGCGCTTTGCAAGGCGCTTCATAAACTGTTTGATGGTAGGCATCTTAAGGTCTACGTGAAGTTGTTCGTTCCGAACGAACCAAGGAGCTTTCGTAATTCTACGGAGAAATCGGTTTTGAAGCGTCTGCATCTTATGGATGTGATATGACTTTGCGTGAGCGAAGACTACGCAGGCGTAAGTCATGATCGGTCGAAGTGCAATGGCCAGGCAGATCACGATATATATATGGCCATTTCTACGATCGGATGACGACATATACATCTTTTTGAGGCTGACTATACTTTTAACCCTTTTCTACAAGGAATATTAACATGATATCATGTAAATTATTCACTCTTCTGCAACGCTGAAGTGTCGAAGTGCTATGCTAAGTAAACGTTTACATTAACATTTGCGGTTTTAAAGTAAGTACCCACTCCAATCGAGCAGAAAGTAAAGTAACGACGGAACATTATTTCACGGCCTTGGGTGCAAGCATTGGTGCAAGTAAAATTATAATAAAATGGTTTTGCAGGGTTATCATGAATAATCACATTAATCACGATAGTACAGCGTTTCTATTTTCTTAATGTCACTCGGAAAACTTCGTGTTTTGTCAGTCGTTGGATTTCTATCAGTTGCCCTTTGCTCTTCTTCCTATATACAATATTAGTTTTTGGTTACACTGAACCCGAAAAGGGGAAAGGGGGGGGGGGAAATTGTACTCATCATTTTGAACAATTTCTATGGGACCAACATTGAAATCGCAAAAAAAATTTTTTTTATTAAGTATTATTTAAAAAAAAAGCGGTTCCCTACATTTTTTGTGTTCACTTAAATCGACAAAATGTATGGAACAGCAGATTTTTATTTTGCGATTTCAAGGTTGGCCCCTTATAAAAAGTTGATCAAAATGATGAGTACAAAGACCCCTTTTCGGGTTTAGTGTAAACAAAAACTAATGTTGTTTATGTGTGTATAAATAAGAAATTGCACAAAACCTTTGACGTACATTTTAAAAACACAATGCACCATCGAGATATAAGTACTAACGTACTAGAGAAGACACCGTAATATCCGGTTAAGTAGCAACGACCTCTCTAGGTCTGCTACGAGATGCCATACAAAAAAAAAAAAAAAAAAAGAAGACACCGTAAATTCCTACTTTGTCTCGTTCAACTGCGGCGATCGCGCCGCACCTCACTCAGTCGCTCTCTAGCTCTTTCGCGCCTAGTACTTCCGACAATAATAAATTATATAGAATAAATACACTTCCGCAGCAAATCTAGCGCTGTGGTAAATTAGTTACGGTTTAGACGAATTGTTATTATTTTAGCGCTGCGCGAACTAAAGATTCAAATTACGAAGAATAGGACAATTCAGTTATTTGACGTAGCTCCTCTAGTAGTACGTTAGTACTTATATCTCGATGCAAAGCACACATATTTTCTAACTATTAAATGAACAGTTTTACCATATAACTGGAAACATAAAAGAGAAGAAATCAGCAGTTTGTAAAAAAAACTTTAATAAATTATTACGATTATGGTCAATTAGGCCACCTACATAATTTAATTATCTTCTAATATGAGTAGCAGGTACCTATTTAATTGTTAACGCATTTTATGTATATTTTTCGGATAATTTCGTCAATTTTACAATTTTTGTATCGTGACGACTCACAGTTTCCGCATTCATCCAATGCTGAGTTTTAAATATAATTAGGAAGAGAAAAATGTAAAGTAAACGAAAATATCGCGGAACTTAGGGTTGATTAAAGACGCTTTTTTTATTAGACGAAATAACAATCTGGTGCAAAATTAAACAAAAATATAGAGAATCCTAACAATTTAAAAAAAGTCCGACACAATTTGTCATTTTGCACCTTTTACTCATCTCGTTTATGTCTTTCGCATGAACAACTCTCCCGTCAAACAAACCTTTGACACGACCTTTTGGAACTATTTCTTGCACACTGCTTTTTCTTTTTGCTGATTTTTAATTAAGTAGCATAGCAGTTAAATGACATGGTAACTTAGGCACATAAAACGATTGCATGATTACACATTAATTCATAAAAAAAATATTGTTAGGAAATACCTACAAGGGCCAGGGCCGATTTCACTGAATTACTCGCATGCACGACGAGGCAGCCCTGCATATCCTTTGCCTTGGCTCACTAACTTAATTGTCATTTCCTACGCTTTTCACGATTGCAATTATGCTTTCGTAATCTAGATAACGGAATTTCAACGCAACTAGTCCAGTACGCTATTTACTTTTTATTTACTAACGATTTAACTGTCTCTGACTTTGATGAATGGTATTTTACTCGTTATTTTAATTCATTAATAATGTTCCCACTGCTGGATTGCAGGCCTCCTCTCTGTAAGAGGGACTTTTTTTTTTTTGGGTGATATTATCAAATAACTTTTCACTGGGCGGAGCGGGAGGGTGTGTCAGACTTTTACTGGCTAAAACCCACCCGTATTTCTTCAGATGCCTGTGTGCCAGGGCCACACTAACACAGGGACAAACTCGCAACTCTGGCAGGCATTGGCCCTATCAGACCTCGTCAGTTGGTGCTGACATCCCTTTGATGCGCGCGTGGAACACAACGCGCCATCGACCCGGGCCTGTTCCTTATCGTACGGCGAGCTACCATCGCTCACCGTCCGCAAGCCCGCGCCTGCGGTAGCCGGGAATCAGCCTGCGACTCACGACGGCCGGGGCGTCTCCCGCGGCGACTATATAGGGGCGTGAGCGTTGCGCCTCCTCCTTCGTGAGCATTACTGCTTTGCAAAAGGAGGTGACGGCCTCCCATGCACTCTCGCTCTGAACCATAGCCTGAACCAGGGCCAGATGCGAGAGATCGCCGCCATCGATCGCCTCCGTGAGGACACGGCGGTGGTTTGCCCAAGCCGGGCAGACTTCCACCGTATGGTCCACCGTGTCCTCCGAGGTGAGAGGGACTTGGCCGAAGTCCACGCGGGCCAATTACGGTAACACGTACCAATTATAACTCGTAAGTTGGGGACTCACAGACCAGTGGTAATGGCCCACCTTCAAACATCCAGAAGCCTGAGTTACTTCAGGAGTAGAAGCTGCAAAACTAACTAACCAAACTAACTAATCTTGCCCACTGATAATTATGGTTTGTTCAGACAAATATGAGGGGAGCTAGAAGATCTAAGAACTTATGATCTCAATATACATTTATTAAAACGGTTTTAAGAACATGATTACGTCGACGATGTCCAAAAATATCATTTAAATAGGTACCTACATAAACAGAGAAAATAAAAAAAAACAAAAAGGAATCGATGATGAATCACATAAAATACAATAGTGTATTCCCGTTGTCCCCGTTTGCCATATCCCCGTCACGGGGACAGCGGGACGTGATTAAATTTATTTCCCGTTGTCCCCTTATCGTACGAAGTAAACCTTTTTTAAATCGAAACAGCTAGGTTAGGTTAGAACTGTGACCACACAACGCACGAGCCAGAAACATATTTTTGAATGTAAAACCAAACCACGGGGACAACGGGAAGTATTTTTAAATATTTAATTGAAGTACCGCTGTCCCCGTAGAACGGGGACACTGCGTACGGGGACAACGGGAATACACGGGAAATGTTACGAGTTACATCACGCGCCGTTGAAAGAATCAAAATATTAAAATAATAATCAATAAACTATGTAACTATAGTTAATAAATAGAGAGGTTTGTAAGAAAGCATCACCGCTTTGATACAACGTGGAGACGGAAATATGATAATAAATTAAACTGCGTTTATCTAATGGCGTTATGCGTTTAGTCGTTATAGCTAGTCAAAATGTGCAAAACCCATAGTCTGAACACCACTGCTATTTAGTCTGTTTGAAAAAATCAGTTTTTTAATTTCGATGCTAGAATTTATTTGATCTTTCCAAAATACTCTTAAGCATTAGGATTGCCAGTGTTTTCATTTTTCAATTTCAATTTGTTTATTCATTAACAATTTACATTGTGTTGGAAATATAATTCTAGATAATAAAAAAGTACACGTAACACATGGGTCATTTAAAAATTATCTTTCTTTATGATATTTTTTTGGTAATGTCCAACCGGGGACACTAAATGACTGAAAGATTCGTATTTGTGTAGATGTGGTTAAAAGTGTTGCAGGTTGGTATCGCATTACCATCTTAGAGATGAACTAAGATGTGATCACAACATTCACTAGAACTATGTTCTATGTTACAGGGTTTGGTTTCCGCTTAGTCCTTGATGTGGACCATTGTGCGTTTCACTAGAACTATTACCGTTATGGACTTCGGTACAAACCAGAATCCTTCTCATAGCCAGACGGTGACGTCTGGCTATGAGAAAGATTAGAACAAAAACTTTTTATGTTGGCTGCTCTTTGTCACTTACTTGTGCTGTGAGGTACGCTGACAATCCGATCTGTACTACATTGTATAAGATGATGACGTTCTTAAGATTGTACGGCTCACGCTTGGCCATGAACGCAGGGCCCCAAGACCGGACGAACCTGTGGTACAGGTACATTATCAGTACGATGGGGACCGGGTTTGACACCAGTGGGAAACTGTTCGTACGAGGATCTGGAAATGGAAGAAAAATAAACAATATTATTACAGGGTTCTTCGGGTTCAGTATGGCACCAGAGGGGTGATTGCATAAGTCTATCCAATTATCCTTTTCCTTTTGCTAGTAAAATTGTATTAATCATTAAACTATATTGCAAGCTATAGTTTTGTTTAATATAAAAGCATTTTTTCAATTTCGTAAATGTGAGTACCATGGAGCCGTTTTATTATGTGATGTATGTTGACTTAAAAATGCGTGGCAGTTGAGAGTATGTCATGCTCACTTAAATGTCTGGCTGATGGTGGCGCATGTGTTGGATCATTCGGTTCCCTACAAAATAGTTGAGCTGTATCACCATACACTGATCTACGCGTTATGTTCGTGAACGGGCGCCGTCAGTTGAGACTGGTCATCTCTTGACTGCCAGGGCTTATTTGTAATCTTTTAATCTTATATTTTGAATTCTTATAATTTTTTTGCATTGTTCTCACTTATAGAGCGACAAGAATAATGTACCCAGGATTTTTTAATATCTTCATTTAAAAGAGTGTCCTTGGAGTTTCTTGCCTGTTCTTCTCCATAGAGATCTACGTTTTGGAATGGGCAAATAGCTTCAACTTTCTGACTAACTGACCGACTCTTTGACAGTTCAAAAATGCCTGTAGTTGGTTTAATTTAGATTAATGCTTTGAGTTTGAGTTTATCAGCACCAATGGGTTTCATTTTGACAGCTCAACAACATTCATTGCGTTATAATACGTTGTTGAGCAGACAAATTTTTCGAACATATGAAGCAATGGATTAGCAATATGCTTCAAAATCATTCCGATTGTGATTCAAACTGTGTTACGCAATTAGTGTGCACTTTGGACAGTATGAAGACAGAATTGCTATTCCTACACTCTGTAGGAATAGCAATTCTGTCACAATCACAATGTAATAGAGTAGCAATAGTGTGTGGGCTAATTGACCTGACTTGTCCAAAAATTCACTTCAGTTTTTTTTATTTTGATTGAGTCAGACAAACGGGTCGATTGAGAATGTATTATTTAAGTATACAATAAAAGACCCCGTCTGACCTGACGCAGAAATGTTTTACTTTCACGCTTCGTATACCTACACATTCTTATGAATATTAAATGTTTTAATAAATATAATTATGAAGGAATCACTGAACTCTACAATGTCATCGATTACTTTGTGAAAATTCAGCGTGCGCTCATAATATGAACAAAAATTGCTTCGTCTGAGAAAAAATTCAAAAAATATTTCTGCGACGAATTTTCTTTGAGATGTCAAGAAAAAAAACTGTTCTTGTGGTGGATTTTCAACTTATAATTATATTTTTTTTTTTTGAGCATTGCTCTATCTTTTGGGATGATTATGTCCATTATAGATAAAAAAAAAATTTCTTTGGGCCTCCCCAAAGGAATATATTAAAATAATAATTTCGTTACTTTTATAATGGACTTCAATTAGTTATATTTATTGAATTCAGATAAGTAGTTCTATTTATTTTAAAAATAAATAATGAAAAGTGGCGCTTACCCGCTAGGTCCTCATTTACGTAGCGGTAATAAGTTGTTATATTCCGTATTAGGGTGCCCATATTGCCGTTTCTGTCGCTGAAAATTAAAACAAAAGCTGTATATGTGGTTTCTTCAAAAATAACTAGATACAAGCAAAAATTAGTTCTTAACTCTTCAGTTAAGGGCAATGATATTATATTAATATAATATCATTGGTTAAGGGTCAATAAAAATCCACAGATAATCATATTACTTCGTATTGACGGCATTCGGAGATTTTCGTCGTATCAGCTTCCACAACTCTTGAAAAAGAATAAAGCTGAAATGCGCATGTAACATTCATGAGTTTTGTTTTTTATTTTTTATTACCTTTGTGCAGTTTACCAACCTAGTTCATAGGGAATGTAGAAAATCATTCCTTAAGAACTATGTAGGTACACTGTATAAACATTTTTATGTATCAGAAACTACTTAAGTAGGGATCACTATTAGTCTACCGGGATAGTAAATATGAAAGGTACTGAGTAACCATTTATTTCACTTTACAGCATGTTGTATGGATTTAAGTTTTGGATATATGTTTATTGAGTATTTGATTAATACTCTGACTGAAGGAAAACGCAATTGGTCCAATTTCCTCGATAGAATTAAATTCCGAAAATACCTCTACTTTTTTATATTTTTTTCTGTAATTCCAAAATCCTAAATAATTTAATTGCAAAATTACATTCAAAATGTGCGTATTAAGTAATTGAAAACTCTGGCTGAACATACGAGTATGTTTGATACATAGCTTAATTTATTTTGAATCAATTTTTATTTGGTTTGGCGCTCTTACGTTGTTTTATTTTGGTTCCAGCGCTTTGTTGCGCTCTCTTTTTTCGCATGGGGAAGTAATTGACTCTTTCACTTGCTTATGCCCGCCCAGTTCGCTATGGTTTTGTTTTTTACGTATCACCTTAACAAAATAACTCCACATTCCCAAGAATTATATCAGTAAACATACTACAGTACAAAAATATACAGAATGAAATGATATATACTATGATAATAAGACCTTTCACTCGTACATGCACTACTAAACTATTTTCAAGAACCTCTTTGCAGCAGCAGCGCATGCACATCGTGTATGACGAAGCGACTTTAAATTATAAATAATTTAAACAGGGTTTATGGAAATGTCACTATTTAAATATTCATGTAAACAATAAATTAAGTGAAGGGTTAATGATCCCTGATGGTGCACGAATGTGAACTACTTATTATACTTAGAGAAGTGCACGTCTCTTGCACTGAAAGGTGACTGAAGTCTAGTTGTACTCAACTTTATAGTTTCATTAGAAAACTTAATTGTCTCATGAAAAAGTATTTAAAGTGTATTATTTTTGCCAAAATAATTATGTTGAGTCTAATGAGGGTGATGCAGTTAGTTTACATGGAGCATCTGCCACTGGCCTTCCATTATCGGGAGACTACCGGGGGAATAAGATTAGAAATAAACCTTTTTTACAGTCCGTTCAACCGACGCGATGTGGACTATATATTAGGCATTGACGTATTAAATAGGAAGATAGGCCTAAGATAGGCGTAAATATTAAATGGACCCGATGTCGTGCGTCATGTGCTCGACAACCGAAATATAGATAGACATATTACGCGGGCTATAGCGGGAACGAGATCGCAATAATTGTCACTGTTACGTACCCATAACAACTCGCAAACAAACTACGATTCGGGTATTCCCCGCAAACCGGGAGTAATGTAGGTCAATTGTGTCCTTTCCCCTAATTTATGCGGTCCACATCGAGGAGCGCGTACCATATCTTCCTATTTAATACATCAATGCTTATAGGTATTGCGTTGGGGCATGACAAATTGCAGCTGCAATAAATATATGGTATTGTAACCGCGTTTTTTATTTTAATGCCATCCATGCCTACGGAATAGAAGTCAAAATCGGTTGAACGGACTGTAAATAGGTTTATTTAAATTTCTAATCTTATTTCAAATGGAGTATAGGTAAGTGAAGTGAAGGCTGGTTACTATTGTTTAGTTCAACACAGGGATCGAGAAGGTCTAATTGTGTAAATGAAAGGTCAACTTTTCAGGAGTACCTTTAAATGGGTTCTGATGTTTTTACACGTCAATTAATGATATCAACAGGTTTCATTTCAACTTTCCACTTTAACTGACTGTGTCTACTTATTATTTATTTACATACATGCGCTACCATTACATGGCAGTGTCTCAATTAGGTAGTGTAAGTTAATTAACAGTTCATGAAATAATTTACAACTTAATGATACCTATCCATGCCTTACAAGATTTACAAATTCAAAATAAAACACATGTAACGTTACCCTTGCGAACTCGCTTAGTGAACATGAGAAAATATATAGATACGTATATTAAGTCAAAAAACAAATTTATAATGCGCATTGTTCGCGTCAGGGGGACGTTGTCCAACAGTTGTTTTAGTTCGACCGCGCGTCACCGCTAACAAGTTGGGCCGCAGCCGCCGCCGCCGAACCGCGCTGGCGCCGTCGGCGCTGCACGTAGGTACCCACCTAGCACACATAAGCCTATCCCCTGTAGCACACCCGGATTATTATGTTACCCCGGAACACTCCAAGGATATACGACGCTAGCGCTAGATCCCTCTTTGTTTCCAACTTGTTGTATTCCACCATGTCTAACACAAACAAGGTTGGATACATCAAGGGGTAAAACGGATAAGGTATATATTTATCATCATCATTTAGCCGAAAGACGTCAACTGCTTGACTTAGGCCTCCCCCAAGGGGCCGGGGTTTGCCATAATCCTCCATAAGTAGGTATATATATCTCGTAAATTTAGGTATTACTTATTATTTGCTTAGCTTTAGATCATCATAAAGAAACTCGATCAGGCGCGTGTATATAGCTTACGCAAGCTATTTATTTGCATAAGGGCTGCATGCGAACTCATTATATCACAAGTAGGTACTTCGATGGTAACATAAATCAGAATGTGATCCAGTATCATATTCCTTCGTTCTCAGTTCATTTGACTAGGTATTTCCTAGTTTTATTTTATGTAAGCAAGCAGGTATCCATCATGTATTTAAATATTCTTTCCTTTGAAATATCTGGCAAAAGATTTTCGATTAATAAATTTGCCTCGTCTTTAACCGAATCTGGGGTCAACATTTCAGAATCGCTTGAACTCATTTTTACTAATTAATCAAATATTAGTCTATAAAACCGAGATTTTGAATTTCGGTGCAGCTTACAAAGTTAGTACCTAACCCGTCAAATTATAGTGTCTTTTTTAAGTTTTAAACATGGAACACACCGCGTCACCGCCACGGGCCGTCCCGCAAACTAGTTATTTTTTTAAATTCACACTGGCTGTTTTTATAAACTCACAAGACCGCACTTTTTTTTATTTAAATCGTTTTTTTTAAATTAAGTATGTAAATTTTTTTTCGAGTATGAGAAATGAAAAATATGTTGGTGGCGCTGAAAGGCAAAATCAGTGGTCTACAAAGTACCAAACCATTGAACAAAAACTTTCAAGTGGCCAAAACAAGGAATACTTTAAACGTATACCTCTATAATTACAAAATAAGTCATCATCATCTGCCCTTTTCCCAACTATGTTGGGGTTGGCTTCCAGTCTAACCGGATGCAGCTGAATACCAGTATTTTACATGGATCGACTGCCTATCTGACTTCCACAACAATATTTTCAAAATAAGTAGGGGGAAACAATTGGATCGTCAACATTTTTTAACAGTAGCAAACACACCGAAAAATCATAAAAGATTCACAAAACACCTAAACGCGCGAAAACATAAAAAAGCCGAATATTTCAGTGTTGAAAAGATTTTTTCAACTGAGAAGTCACTCGTCGCTCACCGAAGATACATTAAATTCGTATGTTCACCAAGTCACTATTTGTTTTGTTATCCTTAAAATAGTTCACATAAATAGCAACTATGATAGTAAATACCTGGCCAGGGAACGTGGAACCGAAGTCAAGTGTTCGCCTAGAATGATTCTGAGCGGCACTCCAGTGCGGCACCCGCCCGGTATCAATGAATTAAATATACTGAATTAATTGAAGTAAACTCACTTTCCTTACCTCTACCTTTTAGTAGTAAGCCTCCACGCATACCGCGTGTGGATCAACGCGCCCTTATTAAATCCATCGCGACGTGTCAAATTTTTAATTGTTCGTAACAAAGAGTTTAGGTACCTTCTCGTATGTAAATGCAACATTATTCAGGTTAACAAAACCAGCGTCAGTCACTAGTTGTCTGTCATTTCAAAAAACGGAACCCTTATGGATTCGTCATGTCTGTCTGTCTGTCTGTCCGTCCGTATGTATGTTACAGCCACTTTTTTTTATCGGTTGGCAAACATTAGTTTTTGTTTATACTAAACCCAAAAAGGGGGCATTGTACTCATCATTTTGAACAATTTTTTCTATGGGACCAACCTTGAAATCGCGAAATAAAAATCTGCTGTTCCATACATATTCTCGATTTAAGTGAACACAAACGTAGGGAACAGCTGATTTTTTTGAGTACAATGCCCCCTTTTCGGGTTTAGTATAAACAAAAACTAATGTTGTATTTATATTGTGTGCCTTTTAGTCTGTGTTAAATAATAGTTATTTATGATACTAGTGTGGTAAGTTTTAAAATTTCCGGACGTGTGTCCAACGTTTTTCAACACTTTTGACTTTGAGAATGATTAAGTATTTCTTCGAGTCTTCCATGATATAAAATTATAGTAAATCATTCAATAGCGGTCTCGCTATTTTGGCGGCAAGAGCCCATTCTCTGCAATTTGCGCCTCATTCAAGTTATCAGGTGGAGTAGATTCCATATTACTCGTAATATAGGATTCCTCGCTTGAACTCTTAAATTATTTTGTTTATAATATCAGTCGGAAGGTCGCAAGAATCTTTGATGTTTCTAATATGAAAATGGCACGAATTTGCAAATAGCGCCACGTGCGCGTGGTGAAAATTAGTACTACATCTTACGTCTCATATTCTCTTTAATAATATAGTGAGATAAACGTATTGAGCAAAAGCGCTTCCAACGAGGTTCGCTCATTCAGCATATTTTATTCTCGTAATGTGAAACTCCTTGGTGGAATTCTTATATATTTTTTATGGAATTAAAAAAAAACCCGTAAAGGATACGCACGGCGCTATTCAACGGAGTATGCGGTAAAACTTGTACTTAGCTGAGAGTACCTATTTAACCGCACATTCCGTTGTATGCTGCGTAATTTTTAACTTTCGAACAATGTATACAGGCTTCGTAAATGCATTTTTTGAGCAAATGTGTTGAAAAAGTTAATGAAATGAAATCGTTTATTCTGTAAATAGGATATCATAATCACTTAAACGTCATATTAAAAAAAAAGGTAGATGTAGTCGACATTTCCTATCTGACTACCCCTGAGAAGAAATGGCGAAACAAACTCAGGAGTCAAAGTCTCTTTTAAAGTCCAGATATAAGCTTGGTCAGATCATGTGAGTACCATGTAGATAATATAATAACAATACAAGTCTGTTTTTTCCTCGCAAGTTTGTCGCAAAACGTCGTATGAAACGCGAGCATTGATCATTACACACTTGTATCATAATGTACAATTCTTTATTCTTTCTTTCATTATGCTGGATTACGCTGAAAGTATACAATGTAAATTAAAATCTCATTTGTGCAAAGGCCTACTATTTTTTTGTTGTTGATCATTTGGTGTGGTTTTATAGTTCAGAACTCAGAAGAGACTCTTTGGATACAATTGAATATGTTTATTAGAAATTCTGAAGTGAGACGAGACAGTCAAGTTGGCTAATGGTTTGTTTGGTTTTTAACATCATCATATTCACAAGTTTAGTGTGGGTACCACTTCCTAATGGACTTGGAGATATAATTGTACTGGCATATTCAATCAATGTTTAGACAGCGGTACGTTTCCTGATTTAATGAAACATAGTAAAGTACGAGTAGTACCAATTTTCAAATCGGGTAGTAAGAGTGATCCCTCTAATTATAAGCCTATATCTGTGCTACCAGCATTGAGCAAAATATACGAAAAAAATAATGCTAGACCAGATGTTGTCACATTTTAATTCAAATGGGATCTTACATAGTCGCCAGTTTGGTTTCAAGAAAGGTAGGTCGACGACTGACGCAGGAGTGAAACTCATCAGTCACATTTTGGAATCCTGGGAGAAATCCCAGGATGCCATTGGCATTTTCTGTGACCTCTCAAAAGCGTTTGACTGCGTTGACCACAATACACTGATCTGTAAATTACACCACTACGGAGTTCATGGACTAGCTGCTGATCTTGTTCTTTCCTATCTATCAAACAGGCAGCAAAAAGTAAACGTTAACGGGGTGACGTCTTCGGGATCTCTAGGAAAGATGGGCGTGCCGAGGAAGATTCATTTCTTGGCCTTTTCCTATTTCTAGTTTATATAAATGATCTTCTTTACATGATGGCTAACTCATCGGATATAATTCTATTCGCTGATGACACTTCTCTTATTTTTAAAATAGATAGAAAAGATTCGGATGTCTTACACGTCACCGATAGTCTAGCTGTTCTTTCGAAATGGTGATCTTTTACTTAATGTGAACAAAACAAAATGTCTTAAGTTCTCATTACCAAATGTACCCCAAGTGGGTCTAAATTTAAAACATGATGGCAAGAAACTAAATGCTATTACGGAAACTGTATTTCTAGGAATTACTCTAGATTCCAAATTGCAATAGGGTACCCACATTAGAGCTTTTTCAGGTAGATTAAGTTCAGCTGCATATGCAGTAAGAAAAATAAGGCAGTTGACAGATATAGCCACAGCTAGGTTAGTATACTTTGCTTATTTCCACAGTATCATGTGTTATGGCGTTTTGCTGTGGGGATCGGCAGCCGACGTAGATTCAATTTTTATTTTACAAAAGAGGGCAATCCGCGCGGTCTATAGAATGGGTCCTCGTGAGTCCCTTATAAACAAATTCAAAGAAATTGATGTACTAACTCTGCCTTCTCTTTATATCTTAGAAAGTATTTTATATGTTCGCAAAAACTTAGGCCTTTTTAAAATAAGAAGCGATTTCCATAATATAAATACACGTAGTAAACATGAAATTGTGATACCCAAATTTAGATTAACTAAAACAAGCAAGTCATTTCTTATAAACAGTATCCGCTTTTATAACAAGTTGCCAAAGTCTGTTACAGAACTTAGCGATGGAAAATTCAAAACCCACATCAAACGTGTCCTTATCAAAAAAGCATATTATAAGATTAAAGACTACGTTGAAGACAAGGAAGTTTGGGCATTAATTCCTTCTGCACATGTGGCTTCCCTGGTACCTCATTAACGGCAAAAATATGTAAATGTCTATTAACTGCTCCCAAGTTGCGATGTTCATGTTATTTACTTTTTACATACTTCCTTGACATTTTTTTTTTTACAATTTTAATTTCAACAAGGTTCTAACTTTTATTATTTTAATTATATTGTATTGTTTTTTGTTAATGTGAGGACGTTGTAGGCTTAATGGACTGTAGATCTGTAGACCGTTTTCTATTTTGTTAAGTACTTACCTGGTACTTTTGACGGGCCTACGCTGTCCTCTCATACTTATTAACACTGTAATTTGAAAACATTGTAAAAGCCAGTTTTTTTTACAAGAGTAATCATAGAGTTTCTTGCCGGTTCTTCTCCATAGGAAACGACCAAATGGAACCGTGCACCTAGCTTCTAACGTTTCATAAGTGCCCATGTAGGCTTATGTGAAATAAAAATATTTTTGATTTGATTTGAGTTGAATGATTTTTAGCCATTTCAGAACACCTTTTTTTTTTTTGGGGGTGGGAAATTGTCTCATAACTTCTCCCGCTCTGGGCGGAGAGGGAGGGCGTGTCAGACTTTTACTGACTAAAACCCACCGTGTTCCTTCCTTCAAATGCCTGTGTGCCAGGGCCACGATATCCCTTTCAGGCAGGATTTCAGAACACCTAATGTATTAGTTAGATGGCAGGTCAGGAACTCATGAGTTAGTCCGAATTCTATTTATAGTGAAATATTTACGGTCAGAATCGTACTTTTTTTTTTTTTACGCTTTCACCCTAAAACGGTTGAACGGATTAGGATGAAATTTGGCACATGGGTAGAACCATGAGCTGGCATAGGACATAGAATACTCTGTATCCCGGTAGTATGTCCACGCGGGCGTAGCCGCGGGTAAAAGCTACTTTAAATTTATAAATAATATATGAGGTCTACATTGACGGGTTACGCCTAAATACAACACAATAGGTGAATAAAATGGACTTAATATGTACTAAGTACAGTAAGTATATAATAGGTACAGTGAATAATTAAAATTACAGTGTAAACTTTGTAATTGGGGTATGCATAATCAAAGTCTGACAGTAATTTAACAATTTACTTAGCGACGAAATAAACATTACAATAAGAAGAAATACTGTTCTAGATAACCAAAGGAATAAGAAACGTTATCCTACCACAACGTTAGGTAAGTACTTATTCCTTTGGTTAAGGGGGATGCGCTAAGGTAGCCCGCGAAAGTCAAATTTTCCTTAGGTGTTTTGCAATTTATTTATTTATTTAAACTTCTCGCACACAATAAGGTACAAGGGCGGACTTAATGCCTTAGGCATTCTCTACCAGTCAACCAAGGGTGGTGAAGAGATAAGATGGCGGGTGCTCTGATGGAGAGAAAATAATAACATTAAAAAATATTAAATTCTAACCTATTTAAATTACTATTAATAAAATAGGTGCTCAAGTACATAAATAGATTATAAACTTATAATACATATACATACGTACATATTTACCATAACATATCCCTATATTATATATATATATACAAATACATACAAATTCAAGGAAAGGAGGTAATTGAGATGACTCTACGCTATTGCAATCGCAATTTGCAGGTTGTATGTTGATTTAAATATGATTCACGGACTTATCAAATACGGCTTTACAGAATTATTATCATTAGAATCAGCAATGCAACGAACTCTCTTCGTAAAATCTTATTGAATGACTGTTTCATGAAATAGTCATTCAATAGGATTAGAGTGTTACTGACCTGCAAATTGCAAAACGCAAGAAAATTTTAATTTCGCGGGCTACCTTAACGCATCCCCCTTAACTAGAACAGGTATTTCATCATGCTTTTCATCGTAACATGGATAATGGAAAATGGTCTTTGCTCTTTCCCATCGGGTTCATTTGTTATTGCCTCAGACTTATGTTAATGGTAGGAACCGTGCGGTTCCCCCGGGCGTCGGGAGTCGCAAGCCGATTTCCGGCCACCGTTAGGCGCGGGCTTGCGGACGCTGAGTGATGGGTAGCTCACCGTCCGATGGCGGCCAAGGACCCAGGCCCGGGTCGACGGCGCGTTGTATTCCACGCGCGCCTCAAAGAGTTGTCAGCACCAACTGACGGGGTCCGTTAGGGCCAATGCCGCCTGCCAGGGTTGCGAGTTTGTCCGAAAGGGATATCGTGGCCCTGGCACACAGGCAAATGAAGGAATACGGGTGGGTTTTAGTCAGTAAAAGTCTGACACGCCCTCTCGCTCAGCCCAGAGCGGGAGAAGTTATTTGATTATTTCCCAAACAAAAAAAAAAAAAAGGAACCGTGGGGTTTTGGTCTGTAAAAGTCCGACATACCCGTCCGTTCTCCGCATATGGAAAGTACCTACACAGGGTCAAAATAAATTAGCGGTACTCCGCAGACGTCATGGGTCATCTTCATCGTTATCATTTCAGCCAAAACAAGTCCACTGGTGGACGGCCTCTCCCAACATTTGAGACGCCATATATATGTTAACGTGATAAAACAAAAAAGAAATTTAATTTTATGATTTTTAGGATTCCGTACCCAAAGGGTAAAACGGGAACCCTATTACTAAGGCTCCGCCCGCTGTCTGTCTGTCTGTATGGCAGTCTGTTTGTCTGTCTGTCTGCCCGTCTGTCACCAGCAGGCTGTATCTCATGAACCGTGATAGTTAGACGGTTGAAATTTTCACAGATGATGTATTTTAGTTGCCGCTATACCAACAAATACTAAAAAGCAGAATAAATAAATATTTAAGGGGGCTCCCATACAACAAACGTGATTTTGTTTGCTCAATTTTGCATTATATTGATAACGGTAACAGGTAGACGCTTGAAATATTCACAGAATCTTTAGTTATATATTCACTTTAAAAATAAATAATTAAATTAAAATAATACAAATATTTAATCCCATACAACAAACATGACTTTTTTGCCATTTTTATAGATAATGGTACGGAACCCTTCGTGCGCGAGTCCGACTCGCACTTGGCCGGTTTTTTAGTTTGTTGGGACCAAGGACCGCAGTTTTTAGTCAATTGAAATATCACCACCTCGTTGGTCTAGTGGTCGCAAGCGCTACTGCTGATCATGAGGTCCTGGGTTCGATTCCCAGGTCGGGCAAGATGATATTGGGTTTTTCTATGTGGAATTCCTCAGTAGCAGCCCGGAGTCAGGATTTGTGCCCGGTTGATGGCAATAGGTTCGCCCCCTTTTACTTGGGACTTAACGTAACTGGCAAAATGTGGGTGCACTACAGGTACGCCTCTGACTAACCCATCGGGGAAAGAAGGCGTGATGTTATGTGTGAAATATCAGTATTTTTTTGTGTCAACTTCACAGACTTGATGGGTGTCGATGGCCGAACTCGATATCTAAAGACGATAAAACAAAAGAAAAACAGATTTTCTCAATTCACACAACCAGCGGTAGTTGACCCCCAAATATTGTCTCTCCTTCCCCCTTATAATCCATCCAAAGTTTGTCTGTAAAAGATCGCTTTTAGCGACCGCCCATTGTGTCACCCTATGTAAAATTTAAACATTTATATCTGTAACTTTTATGGTGTACGTACATAATAAAGAGTATTCTATTCTATTTTATTTTAATTTTATCGTGTTTAGATATTCATACCCATCATGTTTGCAGAGTTTCGCTAGTTCATTTAATTTGACCCTGTATATCAAAGAGGATTTTCCCACAGAAAAAACCGGTCCAGTGCGACGTGTCGGACCAATGTAGGGTTCCGTAATTGTGACGAACTTATCCCAAAAATAAACTTAAATTTGTAGTTTAAAATCATGTTCTCCCTTATATCGATAATACCACGGTCAATTTTCCAATTGAAAATGTAAGTTTGTAATCGCAAAAAGTATTTTTGAAGTAAAACTTCTTTAGGCACGCTTGACTTGGGGAGTAAGCTGGTGAATGCATGACGAGAGCGTTACGGAAGTGACGAGAGCGTTACGAAGTATAATCTGGGGGCACGGTAGTGCCCCCGCCAAGACGAGCCAAGCGAAGCGCAAGGGCACTACCTACCTTTTCTCGAAGTGTTTCGTCGTTTTTTTGAACCCTCATAGAGTTGGTTTCCGATGTACCAGATAGTTCATATTCTCAGGCTATGATGTCAAAAATACACTAATTAAACATACAAAGTCTCAATTGAATAGCTCTAATACTTTAGATTTTATTGATATCTAAAATACACCGATTTCGTCACTGACACACTGATACACTGATGATCATCAAAATGTTTGGCTACTTCCTGAAGTGCTAGAAAGCTAGAAAGTTTAGTATACAACCAACAAAAAAAATCATAAACTTATAACTTCCACTCCCTCAGGGTGGAAGTTTGTATGAGACTTCAAAATGTTAGGGTACTTCCTGAAGTGCTAGAAAGCCGAAATATATAGACTTTGCTAGTATTAAAGCACAACAGTCAGCTATAGTTGACTATAATTGCTTAAGAGCGAAATATCGCCCTGATTTATCGCTTATGGTAATCAGTAAACCATCAAAGAAAAAAACATTTGACATAGAAGCTAGATTTTTTTCAGTTCTTTTTGTAAGTTGCTAGGCAGTCTTTTTAGTGTTTATTTTTTTCTTCTTTTTTTGGGGTGTATTTCTTGCACATCAGCAGTGCCGGTTTTCATAGCCCATTCTCTATCTTTGCGTTTTTAGGATTCCGTACCAAAATGGTAAAAAGGAACCCTTATGGTGAGACTAAGTCTGTCTGTCTGTCTGTCTGTCACACCTGGATATCTCGAGAACTACTAATGCTATCAACTTGAAATTTAGAATAGTTTTAGATGACGTGAGCCCAACTATTGAGCAAACAAGAAAGAAATTTAAAAAAATATACCTTTTTTGCAAAAGGGACTGAAAGGGGGTCTTAAAAATTTGAAGTGGGGCTACTAGGGCATGTGGGGTATCATATGAAAGAACGCTGTTTGCACATTCTCAAACATTTTTTAATTTTTTTTTAGGCAGCACAGTTTCCGACTTTTGATGAAAATTAAAAAAAAAAAATACCGTTCCCCTTATCTCCGAATTTTGGATAGATAAAAATCTGAAATTATTCATAAGCGATAAATCAGATGAAGATTACAAACTTACATTTTCAGTTGGAAAATTGACCGTGGTATTATCGATATAAGGGAGAACTTAAGTTTATTTTTGGGATAAGTTCATCACAATTACGGAACCCTACATTGGTCCGACACGCACTGGGCCGGTTTTTTCTGTGGGAAAATCCTCTTTGATATACAGGGTCAAATTAAATGAGCTAGCGAAACTCTGCAAACATGATGGGTATCGATATCTAAACACGATAAAATTAAAATAAAATAGAATAGAATACTCTTTATTAAGTACGTACACCATAAAAGTTACAGATATAAATGTTTAAATTTTACATAGGGTGACACAATGGGCGGTCGCTAAAAGCGATCTTTTACAGACAAACTTTGGATGGATTATAGGGGGGAAGGAGAGACAATACTGCAGGATGAAAATAAAAAAGACTTGATTTGTTTGGGGTTCAACTACCGCTGGTTGTGTGAATTGAGAAAATCTGTTTTTCTTTTGTTTTATCGTCTTTAGATATCGAGTTCGGCCATCGACACCCATCAAGTCTGTGAAGTTGACACAAAAAAATACTGATATTTCACACATAACATCACGCCTTCTTTCCCCGAAGGGTTAGTCAGAGGCGTACCTGTAGTGCACCCACATTTTGCCAGTTAAGTCCCAAGTAAAAGGGGGCGAACCTATTGCCATCAACCGGGCACAAATCCTGACTCCGGGCTGCTACTGAGGAATTCCACATAGAAAAACCCAATATCATCTTGCCCGACCTGGGAATCGAACCCAGGACCTCATGATCAGCAGTAGCGCTTGCGACCACTAGACCAACGAGGTGGTGATATTTCAATTGACTAAAAACTGCGGTCCTTGGTCCCAACAAACTAAAAAACCGGCCAAGTGCGAGTCGGACTCGCGCACGAAGGGTTCCGTACCATTATCTATAAAAATGGCAAAAAAGTCATGTTTGTTGTATGGGATTAAATATTTGTATTATTTTAATTTAATTATTTATTTTTAAAGTGAATATATAACTAAAGATTCTGTGAATATTTCAAGCGTCTACCTGTTACCGTTATCAATATAATGCAAAATTGAGCAAAAAAATCACGTTTGTTGTATGGGAGCCCCCTTAAATATTTATTTATTCTGCTTTTTAGTATTTGTTGTTATAAAAAACACAAAATAAACTAAAGACGGATAAAATGATGTTTTTAGAGCAAAAAAAATTATGCAGGAACGCAGGCGTTCATCGATTCAATAAAAACGAAAAACTTCTCAAGCAATGGGAAATTTGTACTGAAGAGTGAGTTGACGTCGACTAACTGTTTCTCACATGGACGACTGTACGTCGCTTGCTCCCAAGTCCCACATCACCTCTGATCACAGTTCTGAGTCTCTGTATATTTTGGCTGCTGAGACCATTAATCCAAACGCAGTACTCGTATACAGGGAAGTTGTATATAGAGTAAATGCGGGGAATAAACTGAATTGTGCTATACATGTGATTGTGACCAACCAGTCGAGGCTCGACTGGCTATTCACAATGGTGTGCTTGTACCCACGCTTATATAACCATGGAAATGAATGTTGAGTGTGGCAAAAGAAACATGAAAGTAGAATCAATGCTGTGGAAATGTGTTCCTTGCGAATCATGTGTGGCGTGCGTGACTACGAATGATATAGGCTGAAAAATTATGTGATAAGGCAACGGTGCAGTTTAAAAGAAGATCTAGTGACAAAAAGTTAAATGAGTATGCTTAGATGGTTTGGCCATGTTGAGAGGATGAATGAAAGGCGACAAGACAGATGTGAGTGGAAACGCCGGGATGGAACGCCCTAGGAGGACATATAGTGACCTAATCTTGTGGAGTTACTTCCGTTTTATAAGTGCCCATGTAGGTTAAATTTTTTGTGTTTTAATTTATGTAAATTAAAATATTTTGATTTCGATTTTGAATCACCAATTAGGTCATTATATTTCCTCCTAGGGCGTCCTGTTCTTCAGAAAGGTCAGGTGTGTAGTGCTCGGAACAGGCGTGCGTATATGACCAGATGTATGAACGTAAACGAAGCAAAAGGAGTATGTAAGTAGCGTAGCAGGCGGCGTTCTATAGTTTCTGGCTACCCATACGGGAAAAAGGCTTGAGTATGTAATAATTTATGTTTTATCAAAATAACATAGCATCTCGTCCGTATTCCCCGACCGGTTAGGCAGAGGTGTACCTACCTATAGTACACCCGCCAGTTATGTTTAGGTCCCAGCAATAGGGGGCGAGCCTATTGCCATTAACCGGGCACAAATTCAGACTTCGGACTCTAACTAAGAAATTGCAGATGGAAAACCCAATAACACTTTGCCTAACCCGGGAATCGAATCCAGGACCACATGCTCAACAGTAGAGCTTGTGACCAATAGACCAACGAGGCAGTTTTTTTATAAAAATGTGGCTGTTATTTGTATACCTATTGTGGTGTCTTGCGATTTCCACGCGAACGAAGTCGCGGGCAAAAGGTTAGTGTTCACTAAATCCTAAGCACATTTTCAAAGAGTTTTAACCAAGTGCCCCCCTCACACCACACACACCTACATATTTGGATGAAAGGCATACGGATAGGCCATGATTTGAGTTAGGAGTAGGACACAGGATACTTTTACGCGGGTGGAGCCGCACGCAAAAGCTAGTACATCAAAATAAAGTCCCGAAACAAACAAAAGTCCGTTAAGTTAAGTAATACCGAAAACCTGTTCAAAATGTTGTAAATGTAAACAAACTTAGGGCAGTCAAAACCGCGAATTCAACTTTATTTGGAATCATTTTATTCATACTACATTTAGAAATACGCATGCATATAGTGTTGATTTCAACTTATTATAATATAAACATCTCATGCAAATTATGTGAAACACGTCAGTGGCGTAGTTCGCATGGGTCAGATTAAAAACCGAGCAAGTGCGTGTCGAACCACGCACAATGAAGGGTTCTGTAGTTGGGATGAATTTATTCCAAGAACAAACTTAACATTGTAGTTGAAAAACATGTGCTCCCATACATTCCAACTGCAAAGGTAAGTTGGTCGACTATTACTCGTCAACTTTTAAGGTGAGTCAAGTTTTTCTTTTAACTTCGTTTTTTTACATATTCAAAACTACCATTTAGCTGGCAGGGGGACACTTGACCCCAACAAAAATTTGCACTTTAAAGCTTAATATTATGCAAACGGATCGCTGCCGCGCTGAATCAAAAAATGGTTTTCACAGACCCGGTGTGACCCGCAATATTTTAAAACGGTATCTATCGGCTATCGAACAATACCCCACACCGTGGGATAGAAGAGAAACAAATATATCATCCCCACTTTACATGCAAGGGAGGTAGGTACTTTACAAAAATGTTTTGTGATTAATATGTATACCCATGCCAAATTACAGCTTTCTAGTCTCTGAGCTAAGCCGCGGGACAGAGAGACAGAGGGTCCATATTGGCTCACCTAAAGTTCTTTACCCGAAATTGTTCTTCCTAATGATTTGTAATCCGAATGATCACTCTTCCTAAAAATTTTCATCCTAAAGTTTTCATTAATACTATTTGTAGTGCTACCGGCGATGTTCATAACACTCATGTTTCCGAAAATTTTAATTAATAATATCATTAATGTAAATATATTTAAACTCCTACTGTTTTTTATCATAACGCTTTTATCCCTAAACAATTTTTACACTTAACCATTTTATTTTTGGTTATTGTTGTTACATACTTATTACTATAACTATACCTGAGATAATTATGTCTAAAAAACCAACTGTTTAGAATGATTAAAGGTCGTTTCACTGATTTTTGTCTTAAATTAATGAAATTCAGATCAGTGTCGTCTTGGGGGCACTATGAAAAAAATACTTAGAAAAATTTCGCGAGTAATTTAGAGGTAGCGCTCGCCGGCCGCTGCCGCGGCACCGCTCGCTCGCTCGGCTCGCGCGTAGTTGGTCACAGTTCTAACCTAACCTAACCTATGGATATCTTTGCAGGTACACACCGCTATAAATAAAATTAAAGAAGACGCTTTAATTAATAAAAACCAAAACACCAATTCATATAATAGTGAGTGCGAAGCAAGCACTTCCTCAAGTATACGTGCTAAACACCAACAAACTTGAACTTGAGACAAGTAATACTCGTATATCGTCAAAGAAACAAAAAAGAAAAAATTACAGAACCTGATACTATTAACTTTGAAATAAATCATAATATTCTTCAATTGGACAAAAGTCAAGACGATATGATCACAAAAAAGATTTGACTTTGAATAATAGTGTAAAAGATGGTTATGTTGAGAAAATATAGGAAAACAAATAAAAGTATAATAGATGTTTATTGCTACTGACATTATGAAGTTGAATGCTTCGGAATTATGAACATTAGAGACAGCTGCTAGGGTAGTTAGGAATTGTGATTGTTAGGATAAAAAATGTTAGGAACAACATTTTCGGATTTCCAATTATCGGAGTTGAAAATTTAGGTGAACTTTGGCGCACCCGACAGACAGACATGGCGAAACTATAAGAGTTCCTTGGTGACCGCGGAACCCTAAAACTTGTAATGTTAATAAAACATCCGATAAACGTAAAGTATGATTTTATTTAATCATATCAAATGAGTTTTTTATAAGTAAAATACAAGGTTTACTAATAAATATACATATTTTCACATTGATGCTTATAAGTGAAAGTTGGGTTTGGAAAAAAAAAAGAATGAGAGTAGAATTAAAAAAAAAACGATTGTCCTTTAGACACGACTGAAGTAGGTACCTAAAACTTACAAATAGTAATACTAATTATACTTACTTACTTATTTACCACAATAAGGCATGCACTGTGTCTTATCTAAACGAAACGCAACTGGCTATGAGAGAAAGAGAGAAAAAAAATGTGTGCTCGCACCTCTCTCTCTTGCCCCTACAGTAATATAAGAAACGAAACTCTCTCTCTTTCTATCTTCACTAACTTATATCTCCCTCTCAACTTCCGTTCACTCGCTTCCGTAACGCTCTCGTCACGCATTCACCAACTTACTCCCCAAGTCAAGCGTGCGTAAAGAAGTTTTACTTCAAAAAAGAAAAACTAAGATTAAATAATAAAAAAATCGAACAAACTCTCTTATGTATTTTTTCTAGGACGAGATAGTGTGACCCATTTGCAAAAATTATGCACCCCATTGATGGGATTCGAGACACCCAATTATAATGTATTATTGAAAAAATTCCAGAAATCGTAATAATGTTTTTTCACGGTTGGGTGTCACCCCCAATCAGGGGGGCACCTGGTGCGGACAGCCCTCGCGGTCCCTCCTCCCTAGCTACGCCACTGAAATACGTGCAATAAAACCCAAAACTTACCCAGAAACCTTGCGGCACCGTGTTGCTCTTGCGATGGGTATGGCAGCACTGAGGAACTGTCGCACATTTGCGGATTTGGTGGCGGGAAATTAAGTTCGCAGTTCGGATGACTCGAATAACAACATGACCGGATAATTTTCGGCGGCCAATATTTAAATGTGGGATCACATATTTGAACGTGTAGCGTGAAATAAAACAAAAACTCTCGTCTACGTCAAAAATGTCACATTCGCGATTTTGTATGCCGAGCGATGATAACATTATGACCGTGTAACTTTATTTTTGGTCTCTTTTCTGTAGTAATTGTTTATCATTTATAAAGAAAAGAAAAGAAAGAAAATACATTTATTTAGCACAGACTAAGGCACACAATATAACATAAGTACAGCATGTAAAAATTAAAAACAAGTAAAGTGCGATGTAAGAAATTAGCGGGTGAGTTTATCATCAAGGGATAAGGGCTTACTTATCGCTTGACAAGGTAAAAAAACAATTATGGCGGGTTTGGAACCCTACATCGGCGGGCTAGGTAAGAAAAGAAAAATGGAGTATGCAGGAACTACTAGTGCCGAGATAACAGAAAATGTTTTTTTTTGTTGTTCTAACGCTGTCCAAATGCAGCGAGGAAAAGAAAAGCTACCCACACGGATGCAGAGTTAATCTCCAAATTCAACACGAGACCCAAATTTTTAAGGCTTGGCATAACAAAATTGATCAATTGAGTCACATTTACGATTGCAGTGACGCTGAAAAATCCTATATTTGATATTGTAAGGACGTTGCGATCTTGTTAAGATTTTGTTAAGTACCTGGTACTTTTGACAAGCTACGCTGTCCTCTCATACTTATTAACACTGTAATTTGAAAACATTGTAAAAGCGTTTTTTTTATAAAAGAGTAACCGTGGAGTTTCTTGCCGGCTCTTCTCCATTGGAAACGACGAATTGGAACCGTGCACCTAGCTTCTGACGTTTCTTAAGTGCCCTTGTAGGCCTATGTGAAATAAAAATATTTTTGATTCTCATTTTATTATACACATGAGGTTACGTGTCTCTGCAAAGGGAATGGTATGAAAATTTAGATATTAAAATTAAAATAGGTCTAAATAAAATAGATCGCGGCGGCATTTTAATGGAGTTTCAATGTGATAATACACTAAAGCATTGAAATTGATTTGATCGGTTTGATTGGTTTGATTGATTGGTTTGAATCTTGATTGCTAATTTTGCATTATTTGTGATTAGTAAGATATTTTATTTATTTATTGTATTTTAAAGGGACATAAAACAGTTACATGTTAATTTTTGGTACTTAAATAAAAAACTAGGGTAAAAGAGGTAAACATGTAACCCACACCAATGTCCGCGGAATAATAAAATATGGAGAAATAAAAAAAAAACAAAGCCACGCATCTACTGGAGGCGAATATTAGGTTAAAAGAAGAATTCAATAATTTTTTTTCAAATATTGTTGTGCAAGCAATTGTACAGCCTTTCTTTTCAATTTTGTTTGTGATAGTGAGAATATTAACAAGATCGAAAAGTGTGTGTTATAGATTTCTAAGAGACGACGGAGGGGCGCTCTTGCCCCAGCATTGGTTCTGCACTTTACAGTGTGGAACAGGCGGGGCAAGCGCGCCTCTCGCCGTAATGCAGTTTTGGGTACAATATAACTTTATTGGTGAAATCAGCGCAGTCAAAGTTGTTATTACATATGCCATGCAGCATCACAGTCATAAGTAGGATGTGCCTGGACTCCAAGCCTAGGAATTTGTATTGTTTTAGCAGTTGTGCGTACGATAGTTTTTTGTGGTAGCATTTATAGTGAATGGAGCGTAAAAAAAAAATTGTACCATTTCAAACCTTTTCTTATATTTATCTTAAAGAAGACACCATATTGGGGCTGGGTCGATCTCCAGAGGCATTTTTTTTCGTGTCGGGCTGGATAAACCCATTTTAAAATCGAAAAACGTTTTCAAAATATTTTTTTATATGCAGTTCGGTGTCTAATCTACGTAAAACAAGGCTTTTTTTTTTTTTTTGGGTGGGAAATTATCAAATAACTTCTCCCGCTCTGGGCTGAGCGGGAGGGCGTGTCAGACTTTTACTGACTAAAACCCACCCGTGTTCCTTCCGTTGCCTGTGTGCCAGGGCCACGATATCCCTTTCGGACAAACTCGCAACCCTGGCAGGACGTAAAACAAGGCTAGAATTATGAATAAGTTTATTTTAAATAAAAAAAAAAAAATCTTGAACCCTTCAATCCTGATCGCTCTGGGTTGACCCAAATCCCGATTGAATGAAAAAAATATTCTTTAACTTTTTAATGAGAAGGTTCATACTAAACAACTTATTTAGATTACATAATAAATAGTTAATCTTCATAGTAATAAAATATTTTTAGTTATATTAACAATACTTTTGCCACAATTTGAATTTAAAATCGTGACCGGGCATTTTATCTCATCGCTCTGCGCTGAGGTAAAACATCGCGCTCATCCTAGTTACGCGTTATAGACACTCTATTCCCCTCCCGGCCGCGGGGCAACGCCAGTAGTGGTCTAACCGCCGAGGACGATACCTGTGTGCCACGTTTCCGCACATTACGAAGGTAAGTTTTTGATTGCTCTGGATTTGGTTCTCGAATTTTATGATTGCTATGGCACGTTATTTAAATTAAATAGTAAGCTTGTGAATTTGTTTATTATGTGAATTAAGTGATCGCTATGATGTTTTTTTATGAGACGAAATCACAACTTTTTACTGCTTTTAAATTCGGCAAAATTTATGATTTTGTGACTTTTTCTGATCGCTATGGCTATGATTGCTCTGTCCAAAAAGACCAGAGCGATGATATTTTGCATTAATTGTACGTTATAAATCTATTATTTAAATAATAATTAGTAGAAGTGGCAAGTGGCGTTCTATAGTTTCTGCCTACCCCCATGGGAAGAAGGCGTGAGTTTATGTATGTATGTATAAATCTATTTTAAGTAGTAGTACCGGACTGTAACAATGACAAACGATGAACTATGCATTACAAATCTCTTAGATAATCTTTAAAAGACTGTTATTTTAGTCATGATTCTAAGTCCTATTAAGCATTATGATTACAAATAGTTACGTTTATAAATTGTTTATTTTTAAGAATTTTATCTTGTTCTTTATAAACGTTAGTTTTCTTTAATTACTTTTTAAAAACTAATATTTAATGAGTCTAAGTCATTTTATAACTATAAAAGACTGTAGGTATTAATAGTTGATTTCAAAAGGTTTTTAATTTTGTATCATTTACCTAGAATTGATTTAATTAAGTCCAAATAAACGAAACTAAGCCAAAAGTTGATTTTTATAATTATGTTAATTTGTTATTTTAGCAATTATTTTATATAAAATGTTCCGTATTTTTGATATGTATGTATGACTGATAATATGCCTTGACCTTTTTCTAAAATAATACATTTCTTTTACATATAATAATGTTACACGTACACTGAATATGATTGAAAACGGCAAAAAAAAAAATATTTTATATAAATATTAATATATAATATTAATTTTTTTGTTTCACTGATTTTACCATTTATGATCGCTCTGACACCAATTATGACCGCTCTGGTCGTGAAATTTTTTAAACTTAAATATTTCCATAACTGTTTGTGTAAATTGAAGGCCAATTGTAAAAAAATACTACTTGACGATATCAATCTTTTTAATGAGATACATAATTATCATTAAATATCAATATCTGAAAAGCACCAGAGCGATCACACGAATACGCCCGTTTTGGAGATTGATCCGGCTGCGTATTCCAATTGGGAGCGTATTAAGGATATATACAAGATAATAAACGCATCGAGGATCGCATAACGAAACCATACATATTACATATTATAGGCTTTGTTAATAATGTTATCAATGTGAAGGTTGAAATGCAATTTTGAGTCAAGTGTAACTCCTAAATCACGGATATGGTCAATTTTTTTAAGAGTAGTGCCTTGTAAAGTGTTCAGTATTTAAGTAATTAGATTTTTGTTTTTTGTGAATGATAATATTGATAATATAATACATTGCACTTAGGTAAGCTAAGGTGAAGTTAAATATGTGAGCAATAATTGGAAAGTCTGTTGAGGTCTTCCTGAAGCAGCAAGCAGTATTGTGTGTTTTTGCACGAGTTATCTAGATTTTAATGTCGTCGGCATACATTAAGAAATGGGAGTTAATAAAGCAGTGTTTTATGTCGTTCACGGACAAAATGAAAAGCACAGGGCCCAAAATGGAGCTCTGGGCCACCCCGGAAGTAACGACAACGGAATCCGATTCGAAGCCGTTAATAACCACTTTTTGGGTTCTGTTGTAAATATAGGACATGTACCACCACAATAAATTACCCCGAATGCCATTATAGGCAATCATGTCCAGAAGCAGCTTGTGGTCCACCTTGTCAAAAGCCTTTTGAAAGTCGGTGTACACAGCATCAACTAGGGTTTGGTTATCCATCTTTTCGAATAAATGGTTTGTAAATAACATAAGGTTAGTAGTAGTAGAGCGGCGTTTTACAAATCCGTGTTGTTCAGGTAATAAGAGGCGGTGAATGTGAGAGTATAACTTTATTTATTTATTTATTTAAAACTCTTAAACTATCATTACAGGTTTAGAAACCTAATGCGATAGCTAAGCCTACTTATAATATTAACTATTTTAAATAACACTATTACTAACAATTACAAATAAATACACAATACATTAACACCAAATTACTTATAACTAAAACAATACAACCTTATAATTATAACAATGTAATCTTCACAGAAAATTAACTTAAGTATGCTTTACATTAAAAAAATAAAACAATAAAGAAACAATAAACATAAAATTACACTAATTGTTGCTTTCGTAACATATTATATATAAACTTACTCTTGCAAGTTCACTAAAGTAACACGAAAAAATGTCCAACCTATTCTGAATTTCGTTAACAGTACGAATTGCTCGCGTGAGAGGTGCTTTGGCCAGCATGTTGGTTCTGGCAGTTGGCACAGCCAGCAGTGGCGGGCGCCGCCGCCTCCACACGTAGCGGTCTGGAACAGAAAACCGCAAGCACTGAAGCACTCCCGGATTGTGCTCCTTGCCCCGGAGTAATTTAATTAAATAGACGACAAGAGTAAACTGTCGTCGCACCCTTAACTCATTGTACCCGACCATGCCCAGTACAAACAGGGTGGGGTACATCAGCGGGTACAATGGATAAACCCCGTACAGTCTGAAGTACAAGTGACGCGTGAACTTGTTTTGTACGCGCTCCAGCATGATAGAGTACTTGGCTTCATGTGGAGCCCATATGACAGTACCATACTCCAAGTGACTCCTGACTAGAGCGTCGTATAATACCCTTATAGTCGTAATATTAGTGAACCCCTGTGACTGCCTAAGTACAAAGCCGAGGTTTCTGTACGCTTTCTTGCATATCTTAATGACATGCTCACGAAACGTAAGATCTGGAGTGAGATATACCCCTAGATCCCGCACCTGCGTTACTCGCTGCATGGGTATCGCCTCTGCTTTGTACTCATAGCGGATAGGGGTGCGGGCTTACCGTGCACTAGTCTCTCAAAGAGCTTCGACAAGGCGGACAACAAGGAGATGGGACGGTAATTCTATATGTTGTTTATGTCGCCATTTTTGTGTTTGGGCGTGATGTATGCGCGCTTCCAGATATCAGGGAATGTACCTTCACGTAGGCAATTATTAAATACTATATGAAGCGGGATGCAAATGCTACCTGCGGTGTTTTTTAAAAAATTGGAGGCACGCCATCAGGACCCAGACCTTTTATTTGAGTCGAGTCGCTTTAATGATTGCCATGGGAGTCACGGCTCTAAAGTCAGGACGGCCGAATGTTAGCGTATCGATTAATATCTTGGTTGAATTTATTAGGTACTTAAATAGGATAATTGTGTAGTAGTTTGTTTAAGGTCACACCTTAAGTCACACTGACCAATTTATTTGGTGTACCTACTTATGTTTAAATACTAAATGATTGAGTTTGTAAGTTCCATTAAATTATTTTTGTTAAAAAATCTAAGAGATTAATTACTTATCAATTTTATTTTTGTAAAGGCATTGTTACAATTTTTGTTTAAAAGTATTTGTTTTGTAATAATAAATCAATTAATTTGATCTGTTGCAATAAACATGTTAGCCGTCAATTAATTTGATCTGTTGCAATCTTTGAGTATTTATACTCAGGAGATGCTACTCAAAGGTTGCAATAAACATGTTAGCGATATAGTAAGGATAAAAGATCGTGTAACTTTTTTTTGGTGTTTTTCTGTACGCGTCGCTCGACTGGTAACAATATGCAAAGTTGCAAGTAATTAATTCAGTTATCATCAATCTTCTTCCCAACACCTGCAACATAAATACAATAAAACCTTTATTATGCTTTTCGTTCTACATTATGTATTGTTTAATAATCTATGGACGATACAAGTCAAGTTGAAGTTGAACAAGAAATGTTAAATTCGTGTTTTTGTAATGAAAACCGTATGAAAACAAATCATTAATAATGTAGAAATAAAGTATACAGGATGTGCAGTGTGACTGAATTTGTATAAGACTGTGGCCAAACTTCCCAGAACATGGAAAGAAGATTCCTTTCAATTGTATCTCAATATAATGCACTGTTTAAACAATTAATACCTTCTTACCGGATCTGTAAAAGATCTGTTGTTCTATCATATAAAATACTCGGCAAAGGAATCACAGAATCAGAGGAACCTCCCATCTTTCTTTTCCACGGCCTACTAAGTGGTAAAAAGCAGTGGGAAAGCATAGGGAAGATAATATTAAATATGACACGAAGATCTGTAGTAGCCGTAGATTTGCGAAATCATGGCGATAGTCCACATGTAAACTCTCATAGATATGAAGACCACGCAGGAGACATTCTGCATTTATTTCAGAGACTAGGAGTTGAACAAGCCAGCCTCATCGGACACAGCATGGGAGGCAAAGCAGCCATGTGTTTAGCCTTAATGGAGGTAAGGTCCCATTAACAAATTATATGTATATAAAGAGCAATTTATTTTGAACGGTTTTTATATCTCCACATAACATCAAATTTGGTACATGGGATTATGATGCTGCGAAGTTAATTAAATCGTGTATTCCCGTTCCACCCACTGCCGTCGTCCCACTGATGGGACTACATCTAGAACATTTCGGGTTCCGTACCTCAAAAGGAAATAACGAACCCTTATTTATAGGATCACTGTAATACAAATTAGGTACTTCTACTTTGGTCACAAACTTCGTAAATGTGATAGATGCCATTATCTAACAAACAATATTCTGATATATTTGGCATGTGACGATGCACAGCATCTGTAAGAGGGTTTTGTATACTTCCCGTTAGTTGTCAGCCAATCACAGCTCTCGTGACGTCACATCCTCGACCAATCAGCGCCGAGTTCCGGTAGTCACGTGGTCCAAGGTGGCGTGTTCGCTAATGGCGGACCTTTACTTCATAGGGTCGTTACTTACTTCCCGAGTAAGTAACATCTAATTTAGAGTTTACAGCTACTTTTTAATATTTTGGATGTTATTATACATAGTTCAAAGTGATATAAAATCAATATAGTGAAAATCTAATAAATTGTGCAATGGTGAATAATTGTGATTCGGACCAAGAAGTGCAGGTAGGCAACGACTTGGTGTTCACATCGAGCCGTTAACGCCGGCTACCACGAAGCGATTCGAGCTCTTCGCCATCGATTCTTAGGATACTGAGAAACGGCAGAAATGCAGGTGAGTCATCAGATATTTTAAATCTTGTTAATGAAGTGTCTGTGCTCACAAACTTTTTAAAGTGTAGGTACATCCGGATCGACTCAGAATAACCCTAAATGGCACATATGCCTTAACCAGTTCTTGGACCTAGCTCCGCGATACCTTTATACTTTAATTTGAACCACCCGCAGGCGGCCACCAAATATATCCAGTGGTGTTCCGTGTTTAAATAGCACGTCGCTTATGAACCTCAAGGTGCCTCGCTCGAATCCAAATCGGGTGAAGCGACATAAAATGTTACAAAAGTTCGGTGATTCGGTCATTGGGTCGTCGTGGAAGGATGTGAGCTACGTGGACGCATTCAAGATTTATAACGCTGCACCTGGCTTTGTCGAGCTCGATAATAAACTTCGACAGTTTGTTATGGGTAGCGATTATGCTTCGAATCCCGAGAGATTGATAGCAGCCCTATAATATAATGCATGCCTTAATTACTAGAGTTACTCAATCAAAGCTTACAGAATTTCATTGATTGGACAGTTTCTTTTGGTACTATACTTTCTGCCTCTTAAATTTTCGATAAAATTTTGGATTAATTTCTACCCTCATCAAGAGTCCTCGAAATTGCTGAATTCATTGTAAATTGCAGGGAGCGCATCCTGAGTTAAATTGCTTATATGAACATTCGTGAAGGTCTGCGTAAGATCCCTCCGAGTTCTAATTGCATAATTGACGTTCGATAACATTTTGGAATTAATTCTGCCCTCATCAAAATTCCACAAAGTTTATGAGGAAATCATGCAGCTAGTTTGCGGAAAACGAGCTGAATACATTGAGAATTGCCGGGAGCGCATCCTGAGCGAAATTTCTAATAAGAACCTTCGTGACAGTCTGCGTAAGATCTCTCTAAGTTTTAATTACTTATTTTATGAAAATCAATTGCAAATTACAACCAAAACAGTCTATTTTGAGTGTTACCGTAAAATGATGTGTCCTTTCGTCAAAAGGATTACCTACGACAGGAAGTTCAGAAAAGACAAAATCTCTTCCAAGCAATCAACAAGAACCCTCAGCAACGCAAGAAGATTAATATTATGACAAATGACTCGCGGGTGGGGCAAAATAACAGCCACACCAGTTCTACGGAGGCTGTCTCCGAGCGTAGGAGACAGTGGCAGACGCTGTGGACACCAGAGCCCCTTCTCGGAATGATTACGGGAATGCGTCTACCATTTACCTCCAAATCACCACTGATTCATCTATCAGTACAAACCCCGAGCCAATTCAAGACCGAACAGCAGAATCAGATGACCTGCCTGCCGGTCTATCATGCGCACCGATTTCGCAGCATTGACCAACTGGGTGGCCCAACATCTACTTATACACCGGCCGATGAACGATAAATAAAACAAATAAATATATAAAATAAAATAAATCTTAAAAATAAAAATCTTCACATCATTGTCATCGTGGTCAGTGTGGTCACCAGGAGTTATAAACACGTCTCTCAAGTCTCACAGATGCTGTGCATCGTCACATGCCAAATAATAGTGCAAGTTTTACATAAAAATAAAACTTGTATTATTAAGCAGAGACGATGCACAGCATCGATTCAAGGAAGGTCCGCCATTATCAAATAAGCCCGGGAGCACGGTCGTGAGTTCGTGACTACCGGAACTCGGCGCTGATGGAGGATGCGACGTCACGAGAGCTATGATTGGCTGACAGCTAACGGGAAGTATATAACGCCCTCTCACAGATGCTGTGCATCGTCTCTGCTTAATAATACAAGTATTATTTTTATGTAAACTTTACACTATTGTAATCAATCTCAAAATGAATTAGCCAACACACACGAACCTTAGTCCAAGCGATAGCGTGTTTCCCCAATTTCTATATAGAAACTATATTAATTTAATTTATATTAAAAAATATAAATTAAATTAATAGATCGGTTATTATTAAATTAGGTATTCAATCAACTCAGCCTATAGCAGTCCACTGCTGGATATAGGCCTCTCCCAGGCTGCGCCACAATACCATGTCCTCCGCCATCCAGTCTGTCCCAGCCCAGCCACCTTTTTAAGGTCGTCGGTCCATCTAGCTGGGGCTGGGGCTGGGCTGGGCTAATTACCCACCTTTTTAAGGTCGTCGGTGCATCTAGCTGGGGCTGGGGCTGGGCTGGGCTAATTACCCAAAGGTATTACCCATCTATTAATTTAATTTGCACTTTTCACAGGTTCCTGCGGATTTTTGATGGGTCGTTATTAGCTGCGTTAGACTTTTAGCTGACTCTGATAATGACCCTGGCATTTCAAATACTAGCGTGGCTCATTCACTAATTTGGCTTTTATAGTTTACGGAGTCATTATTTAATTTCATTGAGTCTCTTTATTTTTAGCCAATAAAAGTAACTGGCGTATTAGTAGTTGACATTTCTCCTGTTTCGACGACGAAGCACTACAGAGACGACTTCCCGAAAATATTAGCAGCTATGAAGGCGGTGGACTTTAAGAACTCGAAAAAAATTAGTCGCGCAAAAGATGAAGCCATGAAACAGTTGAACGATATAACCACAGATCGTCAGCTCTTAGAAGCTATTCTTGCCAATATAAAAATAAAATCTGACAACACTATAGGTTGGAATATCAATATCGATGTCTTATTGAATAATATTAAATATATTGCTGATTTCCCTAAATTATCTCTGAAGGATAAGAAGTACTTGGGGCCGACACTTTTAATCGGTGGTCAGTTATCTGAATCAATGCCGTAAGTTGAACTTTCTTGTAATTTTATTTGCTTAACAAGTACCTAGACCGTTAATTTCTTCACATTCGTTTCAGTTAAAGTAAACTAAAAAAAAAAGGTAGAAAGGTAGTTAAGAACATTTTCTAAAAATAGTGTGACAGCCACATTAAACCGATTTTAAATTTTCCATAGAAACAGATTTCCAGTTACCCATCTGTTTTTAAATAAGACATTTCGAAAATGTTCTTAACTAACTTTTCAGACCTTTGTATCCTGCTTATGCGTATGAAGTTTCATTAAAATCGGTTGACTCATTTCTAAAAACAAGGGCTTGAAAGTTTGTATGAAATGCCGAACGTCGTATAACGCTCTTAAAGTAATAGGTATATGCTTTCCAATAACAGAGCACGGAATCACCCGCGCTGTCAGCGACTAGAGATGGCAATAGGTACTACAGGGTACTACCAATAAAATTCGGGCGCAAGCACTCAACTTCTGTCACGGTGTGACTGCTTTGAAGGTGTCATAGCAGTCAGTTGCTGTAATTAATACGTCATTTGTGTCGCAGTGACTAGTGCGAGTAAACGGTGACTCGCTTGGTCTGCATGGAAAGTGTTAAGGCGCAGATATATGATTTTAGTTACTTTTAAATCTGTTATTACGCCATTGTATAATGCAAGTAAGTTATGCAAATATGTTAAACTAGAAGGCATAGACATCAATTCTACAGGTTGCTCGGTAATTCGACCTATTCTTTGAAAGGGGTTATACTATAGGTCATTTCAAACAAATTAAGCCCGGCAACTAGGGGTCAAAAATTTATGGTTTCCGAGTAACGGAGGTTTTTAGATTATTGTTCAAATTTTCTGAGTGGTCAACAAAAACAAATAATTTAAAAATAACTACTTCTCTCTCGACACAATATTTTTTATTTTTCTGACTGATGAAAAATGAGTGGTCATTCATTAAAAAAACATGTGCTAAATTCCCATAATTTCAGAAATAAGAGGTCTTGAGTGTAAAGCAAACCTTCTTTATTTTATAATTTTTGAAATTTAGACGTGTTTTACTTGAAAAAAATGTATGACACTTGGCATGACAATCTCGGAAATAAATTCCCTATTTCATAACCTTCCTAAAAGCGTACAAATGTTATCAACACATGTACGCAGTACGAGTTAAAATAAAAAAAAATGCCGATATAAGTAGAACATTAATTTCGTTTATTTACTTATCATTATCAATCATCAAAAACAAAGTAAAGTTATTACAGATCTTGTTATTACAGCCGCCAAGCACATCAAAAACACAATTTCGAAGCGTGTGACAGTGACGGAAGTACGCCAGAGGCTACGTGCTTGCATAAGAAATCGAGGCAGGCAATTTGAACAAGAACTGTAATAACTTTACTCTGTTTTTGATGATTGATAATGATAAGTAAATAAACGAAATTAATGTTCTACTTAAATCGGCCTTTTTTTTTATTTATACCCATACATGTGTTGATAACATTTTGTACTTATTTAGAAAGTTTATGAAATAGGGAATTTATTTCCGAGATTTGTATGCCAAGTGTCATACATATCTTTCAAGTAAAACACGTCAAATTAAAAAAAAAAAAAAAAAAACATTTGCACTAAGACCTTTTATTTCTAAAATTATAGGAATTTAGCGCATGTTTTTTTTTTATAAATGAGCACTCATTTATCATCAGTCAGAAAAATAACAAATGAGTGTCGAGGGTAGTTATTTTTAAACTATTTGTTTTTGGTGACCAGTCTGAAAATTTCAACAATAATCTAAAAACCTCCGTTACTTGGAAACTATACATTTTCGACCCCTAGTTGGCGGACTTAATTTGTTGGAAATTACCTCTAGAGGCTAGACCCCTTTCAAGGAATAGGTCGAATTACCGAGCACCGTGTATATGTGAATATTTAAATATTGGAGTAAAATACTTTATGAAATATATTCAGGATTTCACGCTGTCTACCCAAAACATACAAAAACGATATTACTTTCAAACTCCTAAGATATTTTCATGATTTTTTTTTTTGTATGAACAGACTATTTTATTATCTATAAGTAATTCTATCTGTGATTTTTTCAAATATTCATAATTTCATTACTAAAAATAAAAATTCCCTATGAAACCGAACGGCGCGGCGGCGGCGGCGTCCGGCGCGCGGCGTCGCGGCGTGAACGCAACGTGCATTAGTATGGTCGAGGTCAATGGCGTTTACCCGACCCTTAAAAATGACGCCTCTAGCAGCGCCAAGGCGCGCGTCTCCGTGCTCTGTGTTTCCAATATTTAATATTATGAGTTCCCTTGAGTGTTTTAACAGTTTATTGACTAAGGGTTGAAGACAATGAACACATAAAAACCTCTCTGCAATCAGATTTTTTTACGAGTAGGTGCCAAAACATTTAGTTTAATCCTTACATTTTTGATTACAGACCCGACGATTTACTTCAAATTCGCGGAATGTTCCCGAAAGCTGTAATAACTTACATTCCCAAAGCACACCACAACGTTCATATAGACGACCCCAGATCGTTTTTAGAGCTTGCGATCGCCTTCATCAGGACCCATCACTACAAAAGTCAATTTAAACCCAAACCGAAATTTCTAAATAAATAAATACCTACATTGATTGATAAAAGATGTACCGGTCTACTTATTAAAAAACATCGTGTATTCCCGTTGTCCCCGTACGCCGGCCGTGTCCCCGGTTCTACGGGGACAACGGTACTTCAATTAAATATTTAAAAATACTTCCCGTGGTTTGGTTTTACATTCGAAAATATGTTTCTGGCACTCGCTGGCCGCTGCCGCGGCACCGCTCGCTACGCTCGCACGGCTCGTGCGTTTTGTGGTCACAGTTCTAACCTAACCTAGCTGTTTCGATTTAAAAAGGAAAAAAAAGGTTTACTTCGTACGATAAGGGGACAACGGGAAATAAATGTAATCACGTCCCGCTGTCCCCGTGACGGGGATATGGCAAATGGGGACAACGGGAATACACTATTGAACCCTTCCTTGGCAGTCGAGTAAAAATACAATTACATTAAAATTATTTCCATAATTTTATTTAGCTACTTTATTTACAGAACAACGCGAAAATGAAGAGTAAAATTGCAATTCCTTTATGTACAGCGTGTTACGGAAAGGGTAAGTAGGTATACAGGGTGACAGGGAAATTCGACCTATTCCTTGAAAGGGGTTATACTAGAGGTCATTAGCAACAAATTACGTCCAGTTGACTACGGGTCAAAACTGGATGGTTACCGAGCTATTTATTATTAAATCTGTATTTACAGATCACAGAGATCCATACAGGGTTAGTAAAGAAAAACTAAAAACGAATGTTAGTATCATAATCCTAATATACATATTTAATCATAATGCTAAAGTCCGGAGTCGGACCTCACACTATCCACGTAGTATATAGTACGCGCTTGTAGACGTATGAAGTCCGATCCAGTGACGCAGCATCGGACAATCCCACTTACAGCACAACATGCTCAGGATGCTGTGGGAGCCGGCACGCATTCTGCGAAGGATCGAAGCACACCGGATTCGAATGATGGCATGAAAGCCGTCAATCCTCGCCTCAGCAAACATCCGCGAAGCGCTAAAAAACGCGGCTGCCCCGCCAACATCCTGAATGCATTATTATACTGTACACTAACAGTGTCATTTTTACCTGCTTGCTACATCGTGCAAATCTGCGCATCAGCATACTACATCGGACAGCCAACGCCCTGCGTTCCCTCTCAATGTCAATGTCATCAGTTAAGTCATCGATGATCCAGTGACCCAGGTACTTAAACTATGTGACTCTATTTAGAGGAGTATCACATATCGTGACTTGTGGCACGTTGGAGTAACACTTGCCACGTGCTTTAAACACAAGTAACTCGCACTTTTTAGCATTAGACTTGAGTCCCTGAACCACCGCATAACTTTCACAAATTTGCAGTAGGCGCCTTAGAGCACTGATCGAGGGACTGAGCAACACCATATCGTCCGCGTAACTAATGTTATTTATACAAACCCCATCAATGTGACAACCGACATTTGTGTTGCTGAGTTCAACGATCAGCTGATTGATATACAAATTAAAGAGGCGAGGTGAGGTTATTCCCCCCTGCCTCACACCGCATTTCAATCGGTACTCCTCGGATAGTACCCCCGCCCACTTTACATAGTTAGTCTGGTTCCGATACCAGTACCTGAGCAAAGATGTTACTGCATTTTCTACATCAGTTTCCCGGCACAGCTTTTCCCATAGAATATCCTAAGACACCAGGTCAAATGCCTAATGCTAATGCCAATCCCATCCTGGTATAATGCTATGACGGTTCTTCGAATTTTTGAAATTTTCCGACTTGTTACCAAAAATAATTAATTATAAAAAAACTACTGAACCCTAAACATTAAATTGATAGTTTTCTGATAGCTGAAAAAAGAGTGAACATTAAAAAATATGTTTGCCCAAAACTTACATAACGTCAGAAATAAAAGATCTTTATTATCAATAATTTTTAATGATTGTATTTTTCCCGAAAATTTAAGTAGATTATAGGAGAAAAATGTATGACAGTTGGCATACAAACTTGTAAAATGACTAACTGGTTTCATAAGCGTTCCAAAAAGGTGCAAACGTTAATAACTTTCCCAGCGGTTTTTCAAAAATCAGCATTTAAGCGCGCTGTAGGTCAAAGTTATTTTGATTTGTAAATGCATTGCATTAAATATGGAGGACATCCATGAAGATTTACCACCACGTGAACAAAAAAAAAAGGGTATTGTGGCAGCTGACGAACACATAAAAACCTCACTTTCAACGCGAGTGACAGTGAGTGAAGTGCGTCGTACTCGTAGGCTGCGTGCTTGCACACGCAACAATGGCAGCCAATTTGAACAGGATTTATAATTTTTGTTTACTGTTTTTTTTTTAAATATAATAATGTAGATATATCAAATAACACTTATTTTTTATTCACTACTGTACACTGTTTACTTTTCGACCTGAAAATACTTTACAAATCAAAATTAAATTTTTTACCTACAGCGCGCTTTTGCTGATTTTTGAAAAACCGCTGAACAAAAGGCAAAACGGACCCAGGCAAAACGGTCTGGAGAAATACGAAGAGATTTAAAATGAAAAACAAAATAGTAGATTGATATACAAGGGTTGAAAATGATTATTACCATTTTACCATTATATACGAGGTAGATTTACTCCCGAGTTTTAACGAGGGAGTAAATAGAATCCGAGGTGTAATGGGTTTTTAGCCCCGTGTGTTACACTCTTCACTACAATCGCGATGGGGAGAAAATAAAATAATCCAATGCACCTTGACGGCAACAGATTGAAAAGTATTTCTGTTCCTTTCTCTTCCATCTGCAAATTAGGGCCTCCATTCTCACTAAATGATGAAATGTTCACTGTTGTAAAATAAATTACGGTCACCAATTCAATTTGTAATTAGAGAAAAATTCTAACGATTTCGCGCTTTTCACCATTTTTAAAACCGACTTCACAAAAAGGAGGAGGATATACTTCCAGATTAATCCCATTTTTATCAAAATTCAGTTCTGATGTTGGATTTTTATATTTTCATCAACAAGTTTTCGAAAATCTACCCATAGCGGGGTGAAAAGGGGTAAGTAATATTACAATAGAGAATGTTACTAAGTGGCTTGATTGACTCGAAAATTGGTATATCCTTTATGTCAAATAATCGAAAAGTTGTAAGCCACATTAAAAATTAACCTCTTTGGGGGTGTAAAGGATATGGGTGGATGGCGGAGGATGAATACATAAAAAAATCTTCTTCCGTTGATCTATAAACTTGAAACTTAGCCTGAATACTTCATTATCAGTCTCCTGCCCTGATGCCAATTTATTTGGGGTCGTCCGCTCGTAACATGTCGAATTACACTTATGTACAAATCTCGCGAGCAATAAACTGGAATCACTTCATCGCGCGTTGCTCAAGACAATTTTTTTACAATTTCTGTACAATGAGCTGTACATTGTGGTATATCACCTGAAAGGTAATTTTGTTAGCTTTCAAATGATATCAAAAAGATTTAAAATTAATTAAATGTTCTACTGAAATTTAGAGAATTATTGCAATAGGTCGAAGTTGCGTCTAAATGAATAGGAATTATTATGAAAAGATAATATTTTTTTTTATTTAAAATTTGTGTTATTTACTCCTTAATAATTGTGTTACTGGCCCTAATGGCTAGATACCTGTAAAAGGTTTTTCATGGACCGAATGAGTTTCCTGAAACAATCCTGTGGAATTTCCTGCTACTCTTCAACTAAAGCAGTTTTCAGGTCTTCTATTGACGCCGGAGCTGGACATCTTCATACCCGCCTTTTCCGCTCGTCCCATATATGTTCAATCGGATTTAAGTCAGGGCTGAGGGCTGGCCAGAGTGGCCAGTCTAGTGTGGGAATCCCGACTTCTACAAGGTAGTCACTGCAGCGGTGTGGCAGCGAGAATTATCGTGCATTAGCAGGAAATCTTCGCCAATAAGGGAGCACATGGCCTAGCAGAATGTCGTTGATGTATCTTTCTGCGGTTAGAACCCCTCCCCGACCTCCACCAGGTATGAATATCAACTCCGTTTTTGTTTCAATAGATATCCCCGCCCACATCATACAGGACCCATCCCCGTATGCCACTGTTTCCGCAAAACAGCATTGTGCGAATCGCTCCCCCGGTCTCCTTTAGAGTCTCTGTCGACGGTCGCTACCATGCAGGCACATCCTGGTTTCATCCGAAAACAGGACTCGCCTCCATTGCTCGATATCCCAATCTAAGTGATCGCGAGCAAACTGAAGCCTGGCTTGTCGGTGGGCTGGAGACAGGTCCCGTGGCTGGCCTTTTCGGGGTCAAGTTCACTTCTTTGACTTTTTGCCTCACTTGTCACTGTCCACTCGCTGACAGCCCTCCCTCGAACTTCTCTGAGCTGCTGCTGGACGTCCACGCCGGTCAGTTGTCGATTTCAGAGAGAAGAGGTGTCAATAAATCGGTCATCTCTCATCGAAGTGCATCGCTGTCTTCCAGATCCTGGTCTCCGAACTAAGTTTCCAGTCTCCCTGAACCGTTTGTATACCTTCGAGACACAAGACTGGCTCAAATGAAGCGGATTATCCACCCTGGAAACGAAAAAAAAAAAAGTTTAAGTGACGAGCAATTATTTGTGTTTATTTGTCTTGCTATTTAGTTTAACAAGGCGTTTTTATTTCGGAATTCTATTAAATCGGTACTATAAAAATAAAAATTCGTATTTTTTATGTTTCGAATAATTATCTGGTGAAAGCGTCAGGGTAGCCCGCGACATTCAAATTTTCTTCCGTTTTTTGCATTTTGCAGGTCAGTAACAGGTTGTATGTTGATCTAAATCTGTAGGCTAATTGCGTAACGCATTTTCTGCAAACGATTCAGACTAATTTGCTTCATTCCGATCGGAGTTTGCTTTATTTTACGACTTTCGTATTGCGTAACACCAATAATGTGTGAAACCAATTCGAATCTGTTTGAGACGCTAAAAAGTGAACGATATGCGTCTAAAAACGCTAATATTCGAATTGCGTAACCATTTTGACAGTTGTTAGTTGGTTTGAAACCAACGAGTTTGTTTGAATCGAAAGCGAAGACAACAAGTTGGTCGCTATCATTTTTCGTTGTAAATTTTTTGGGATTTACTCATAAAATATCCATAATTATTACGAAATTATGTATGTGAATATCTTCTTGATAAATTGTGAATGCGTTTTTGTGTAGAACATCTATGATAAATCAATATTAGTGGTATTTTAGCTAGCAAGGCAGTGAGATCATTTTTTTTTAATAATTGTAAAAGTTTTGTTTTTTTAAGTGCTTTACAACCTAAATTAGAGATACTTATTATGATATTTCAGAAACTAGGTATATTAGTGGCATTTTATGGAAAGACAAATTCATACCTCGTACCGTAACAAACTTACCATGAGCCACAAGCTTAACAACTTGTGTATGTATTCGAGGTTTTACTTTGAATAGCAATAAATCTACGTATAGACGAAGAACAAAAACAAGCACAGAAATAAGCATTTGTCAATGGATTATGTAAGGACTTCGATGAACTGTACACCACCATACATATAAATTTCCACATCATCGTCTGTTCAAGGTAATATCAATACTTACTTACTTACATATTAATATTATCTTTCTAAGTGTTGAACATTGAAGGTGCCCAAAATAGGTACCTAAATATTGTATCTTCAAAGATGTTTGATATGCACAGCAAAATTATTTTGTTTGTTACTGGTGAATACAAAATGTAGGTAAGGCATCATCAAACATAATTATCTACCATACATACGAGGGGGGGGTTGCCATAATCGCCACGCTTGGCAGGCGGGTTGGCGATCGCAGTATGGTGTTAAAATGCATAGGGAATGCTGCTGCCCACTCTATAGTTACCTACCTAACCTTCTACCAACTTATATGAATATTTACTTAGCAAATTTTAACAAGGAAACTGAAAATATATCTAAGTACTTATCTTGAATGTTTTTCAATGATTGATATTATTAGTAAGAATATCCAAGTCAATTATTAAATTTAAATAAAATTACTCACTGGGGCTATATAAAGTATCTTTGTTTAGGTACTTTTTAGTCAAGTCTGCTTATCAATAGAATTGTAGGCACCTATTATTGTTGTACCTATACAGCAGAATATTGCTGTTCTATAGATCTAGATTGTGTATTGAAGTGTTAAAGGAAGAGGCCTATTAGACTTTATGGATGGATGTAATGGATAATGGAATGTAATGAGAGTTTACTTAAATTCTTTTTCTTTTTCAGGTGTCACCCTTAACTACATTAATCAGGAAAAATTTAAACTTTCTCTCATGCGCTCATAGCAAGCAATATCAAGCAGTTTAAATTATCCATGATGACTTCCACAGGAAGACATTAGATGCCAAATGTTAAATGTGAATAAATGCTATTGTCAGTTGGTTGTTATAACATAAATAAAAGTTGTTTTTTTGTTTACCATAATTTATTTCTTTCTATTTATCTATACTTACCTAATGAATGACAGTTAATTAAAGCAAACACCACTATTTTCAAAATATCATCACTATAATAATCACTTGTATTTATAAAAAAAAACTTAGTAAGTAGGTATTCAATTGTTCTTAATATTTCATAACAAGTTATTTTTATTTGTGCCTATATAGTTCATAATTAAAATACTTCATAATAAAGTTTACAGGTTATCAATTAACACAATATGTACATAGGTTTATATCAGTGTCTAACAAGACTATATAAATCAACAAGTTTTCTAAAATTAAATGATTATCTTTTATGAACAATCTTCAGTTTCTACTTTTGTACTTGAGCAGTGATGTCAGAAGTAAATAGCAGCAGTAGCCAAAGTGAACAGCAACAGCAATGGGGCAACATCATTCATGCTGCCTTCATGTCTTCATAGGTGAAACGCCCCGGGAACTCTCCTAGTTTTAAACAAAAATCTAATTATTTGCTGCTCAAATAAAGTACTCAAACATTATGTGGCAAATTAATGCCTAGTTTGCCACATAATCAACTAGGTGTTTTTCAGCCCATGGCTGGACAAAAGCCATCGGCCTAGTCATTGCTATTAGTTGTTTAATTTCTTCTTTATTTAGGGCCGATTTTTCTGTCTCCAGATTTTTTTTTAACCACTAAATTAGAATGGTAAACATTAGTTAGGTATACATAAAATATATGATGTGGAGAAAGTTTGCCAAAAGAAAATATATTAAGTACTAAATTAAGTGACTTCCTGTTTGATTATTAACTACTAGCTGACCTGTGCCCACTTCGTTGGGAGGTAAACATTTTTACTGGTGAATAGCTTTAAGACACACAAATAACGTGGCTCTATGGGTAAAAGAATTTTCAAAATCGGTTCAGTAGATCCAGAGAGAAACCTCACAAACTTTACCTCTTTATAATAATTTAGTATAGATGTGTCAAAAGCTTACCTTCAATGACTATATTACAGAAGATTGGTTTTCCATGTCCAGCCTTGCCACTAGCAAGTCTTTGTAAGAAAATCCCCAGTATTTCATCTAGTTGATGTACGAGGTTGATATGTTGTGTTCTGATTGCGTTCCATTCTTGTATTTTAAGCTAATTGTAAATAAAAAGGCTAATTGCGCAACGCAGTTTGTTTTGGAAGCAGATTCCAAATTTAAGCAAACTCCAGTCGGAATCGGTTTACGTATTTGGAATTGTGTAACAATTATTTTTCCAATCCAGTAGAATTTTATAGAGGTGTACAAACCAATCGGCTAGAGTAAGTTTGCTTGCAGCGTTTTGTTTCATCATAAAGGAATTATTTGTTTCTGAATTATTGTGCTACAATTTAATTTTGTTTTCATTACAACTGATGGTCTACTAATGCTATTTGAAGAAAATGTCCAATGAATGCCGAAAAATGAAAAATCAATTTTTAAAACACTTTCTACCAAAAACTACCATAGTTGAAATAAACGAACAATACGTTTTTCTTTACACGTTTTAGTTATCTGTGGCCAATGCAAAAATCGTAGAAAAGCAACTTAGTGGGATTTCCACTAAACCTGGGGATTTGGGGCACCCCTACTGGCGGACAACGTTTATTTATTTAATTGCTAACATGTAAAACACTGGTTAGTAGGCATGCATTAAAATTTCATGACACAGTATTGATACATGCACCCTGTAAGGGCATTGCAAATTGTATAATATATCGAATTATTATTATTAAATTTAATTACATACTATTGATTCTAATTATTGAAATTTATTACATTATACTAATCATTAACCAATCATTTATTACTAACAATTCGTCATATATTATATGTCACACATTTACGTCAAGCTTAATAGTACAAGGTCGATCGATTCACAATTTGTCAGTTTTAAATTCCTCAACGGTATAGTAGCCTTTCTTAAATAATAGAGATTTCAACTGTTTCGAAAAAATTGAGTCATTTGGTAGGGATTTCAAACTTTCCGGTAGCTTATTAAATATGTTAGCTAATCGTGAATATGGGCTTTTCCCGATAACTTTTAAGTTTGTGATGGGTAGTATTAATCTATTCTTGTTCCGTCGGTTATAGTTTTCATTTAGCTCGATATTAGATTTGAAGAGGTGCCTATTTTTCCTAACGAATATACAACTTTGCAGTATGTATATTGCTGGTAATGTGAGAATTTTTTGTTTAACAAAGTGTGGCCTACAACTCTCTCGTTGATCTATGTTCATTATACTAATACATTTTTTTTGCTGAATGAAGAGGTCCATAAAATCAGTACTTTCTCCCCACAGAATAATACCATAGTTTAGCCAGGAGTAGGCATACGCATAATAGGCAGTTAAGGCGGTTTTATAGTCTGTGTTGCATTTCAGTATGCTTAGAGCATAAATAAATTGGGACAATTTTGCTTTTGTACGAGTACTCTCTACATGTTTCTTCCAATTAAGGTTTGAATCTAATGTTAGGCCTAAAAGTGTAAATTCGTTTATTTCTTGTAATTTAAGTTTTTGTCTTATTATATTTAGGTTTATTGGGGTTCTTTGGTATGTTCTGAATTGACATATTTTAGTTTTAGATAAATTTATTTCTAAGTTATGTTCGTTTAACAGCATTGCTCCCTTTCTGTGAAAGTTTTTAAAATAGCTAAATGGTCAACATTGGCGGGCGTTGTAAATAATAAAGAAACGTCGTCAGCGAATAAAATACACGGCAAACTTATCTTTTTTGGCAAGTCATTTATGTATAATATAAATAAGTATATATATATAATAATATTTACCGAAACTACTGCGGATTCGAACGCTGATTTGGAGACTAATCAGCATGACGAATATAGTGAAGTCAAACAGAGGCTACGCGCGTGTGGAGATCGAAAAACAACGTAATTTCAAAAATAATATGCCACGGGTAGATACTGCTAGGATAAAAAAAAACCGTCGATAAGCCATATTTTATAAGTATGTAACAAACATCCAAACACGTTCACTAACATTTTCAGTATTGTGATATTATATTAGGATGATGTTGAAAAAATTACTATGAATATGTTATGTTTTCATTTTCATTCTTAAATCTTCAAATGAACCTCCGAAAAGAGACTGAACGTCGAAATAGGAATAAAAAAAACGATTGTGCTTTAGACCACACGGCTGAAGTAAAACTTACAAATACTAATTATACTTACTTACTTACAACAATAGGCCTGCACTGTGTCTTAGATAATAATATACGAAACGCAACTGGATAAGAGAGAAAGAAAATGTGTGCTCGCACCTCTCTCTCCCTTGCCCCTACAGTAATATACGGAGCGTTACGAAACGTAACTCTCTCTCTTTATATCTTCACTAACTTAACTCTCCCTCTCAACTTCCGCTGGCTCACTTCTGTAACGCTCTCGTCATGCATTCTCCAGCATGACGAGAGCGTTACAGAAGTGAGCCAGAGTCAAGCGCGCCTTAAAAAGTTTTACTTCAAAAAAAATTGAGCCGTCACAGGACGCCTGGCAGATGTGAAACATACAAATTATTTACACACTACTACTTATAGACTGTATAAAAGCGACGCGTCGCGGTCGCCACGCCGCTTGCGTCACCCCGCCAGCATTCGGTTTTACGTGCGGCTATAGATGTTTCACATCAAAAAGCGACTAATCTAATTTGAAGATTTTGAAGAACCGCGACTAGCACTAGTAGACTCGGGGAAAAGTTGGCAACACTGAGTAAAGTTATTATTCATAGAGGAAAGTAATATATTGGATTATTATTAGGAAACTTCGCATTGTTTTGCCTTGAATTTTGTTTTTACTATTAGTTTATTTGTATTTTCAACATACTAAATTATATTTATTATTCTCATACAGAAACAAGGACCTATGATATGTAGTTTCAGTCCTTTTTTCTTGTGGATTGTGGAATATCTTTGGAGAGAGTTCTGTGGTGTGGTGTCTTCGTTTTGTACTAGCTGTACCTGTAAGACTTTTGCTCAATAGCGAAAAGTACTTACCTATGTCAATACCATCACTACAAGTAAGTAAGCCAATATATAAAGGAATAACGGGCATGTTCTGTGTCTTAGGGACGTGCGAACCACAGAGTACATTCTAATATACTGGTGCGAACCTTCGTACAGTCGCACGTAACTTGGCAAGGTTTTGGCGTAGTCTGAGTAATTAAACGTATTTAGTACAATTAGTGCAACGAAAATATTATCACTTTTATTGCTTATCATTATTCTATGGTTATTGCCAGAATTTATTTTTAACGTGTCTGTTTAGAAGTAAGATAAAGAAAGGAGAGAAACATCTAACGATTCTTGCCAAGTTACGTGCCGGCGACTATATCTCATTATAGTGTAGCTGCTGTAGGTACATTATTGGTCAGTCTACTTGTGGATACGGACAACTATTCCTTTGTTGTGTAGACAAAAGAACTTAATCTATTTATTGCGGTTAAACTAATTATTATAGTTAGTATGCCTGCCAACCTCACATTCTAACAACTGAAATTGTTAATCGATATTTTTGTACTTACTTAGAAGCTCTACAAAACATTAATCATAATATTTTCGCAGACGGTGCAAGAGCTTAAAATACAAGAATGGAACGCAATCACAACACAACATATCAACCTCATAAATCAACTAGTTGAAATACTGGGGATTTTCTTACAAAGACTTGCTAGTGGCAAGGCTGGACATGGAAAACCAATCTTCTGTAATATAGTCATTTATGGTAAGCTTTTGACACATCTATACTAATATTATAAAGAGGTAAAGTTTGTGAGGTTTCTCTCTGGATCTACTGAACCGATTTTGAAAATTCTTTTACCTACATACATGGCTCTATGCCACGTTATTTGTGAGTGTGTTAAAGCTATTCACAAGTAAAAATGTTTACCTCCCAACGAAGTGGGCACGGGTCAGCTAGTAGTTAATAATCAAACAGGAACTCACTTAATTTAGTACTTAATATATTTTCTTTTGGCAAACTTTCTCCACATCATATATTGTATGTATACCTAACTAATGTTTACCATTCTAATTTAGTGGTTAAAAAAAAGTCTGGAGACTGAAAAATCGGCCCTAAATTAAACAACTAATAGCAATGACTAGGCCGATGGCTTTTGTCCAGCCATGGGCTGAAAAACACCTAGTTGTTTATGTGGCAAACTAGGCATTAATTTGCCACATAATGTTTGAGTACTTTATTTGAGCAGCAAATAATTCGATTTTTGTTTAAAACTAGGAGAGTTCCCAGGGCGTTTCACCTATGAAGACATGAAGGCAGCATGAATGATGTTGCCCCATTGCTGTTGCTGTTCACTTTGGCTACTGCTGCTATTTACTTCTGACATCACTGCTCAAGTACAAAAGTAGAAACTGAAGATTGTTCATAAAAGATAATCATTTAATTTTAGAAAACTTGTTGATTTATGTCTTGTTAGACACCAATATAAACCTATGTACATATTGTGTTAATTGATAACCTGTTAACTTTATTATGAAGTATTTTAATTATGAACTTTATATGCACAAATAAAAATAACTTGTTATGAAATATTAAGAATAATTGAATACTTACTAAGTTTTTTTTTATAAATACAAGTGATTATTATAGTGATGCTATTTTGAAAATAGTGGTGTTTGCTTTAATTAACTGTCATTCATTAGGTAATTATAGATAAATAGAAAGAAATAAATTATGGTAAACAAAAAAAAAACTTTTATTTGTGTTATAACAACCAACTGACAATAGCATTTATTCACATTTAACATTTAATGTCTTCCTGTGGAACTCATCATGGATAATTTAAACTGCTTGATATTGCTTGCTATGAGCGCATGAGAGAAAGTTTAAATTTTTCCTGATTAATGTAGTTAAGGGTGACACCTGAAAAAGAAAAAGAATTTAAGTAAACTCTCATTACATTCCATTATCCATTACATCCATCCATAAAGTCTAATAGGCCTCTTCCTTTAACACTTCAATACACAATCTATCTACTTTATAGAACAGCAATATTCTGCTATATACAACAATAATAGGTGCCTACAATTCTATTGATAAGCAGACTTGACTAAAAATTACCTAAACAAAGATACTTTATATAGCCCCAGCAAGTATTTAAATTGAATAATTGACTTGGATATTCTTACTAATAATATCAATCATTAAAAAACATTCAAGATAGGTACTTAGATATATTTTCAGTTGCCTTGTTAAAATTTGCTAAGTAAATATTCATATAAGTTGGTAGAAGGTTAGGTAGGTAACTATAGAATGGGCAGCAGCATTCTCTATGCATTTTAACACCATACTGCGATAGCCAACCCGCCTGCCAACCGTGGCGATTATGGCAACCCCCCCCCTCGTATATATGGTAGGTACCTAATTATGTTTGATGATGCCTTACCTATATTTTGTATTCACCAGTAACAAACAAAATAATGTTGCTGTGCATATCAAACATCTTTGAAGATAAAATATTTAGGTGCCTATTTTGGGCACATTCAATGTTCAACACTTAGAAAGATAATAATAATAAGTAAGTATTGATATTACCTTGAACAGACAGTGATGTGGAAATTTATATGTATGGTGGTGTACAGTTCATCGAAGTCCTTACATAATCCATTGACAAATGCTTATTTCTGTGCTTGTTTTTGTTCTTCGTCTTACGTAGATTTATTGCTATTCAATTAAGTAAAACCTCGAATACATACACAAGTTGTTATGCTTGTGGCTCATGGTAAGTTTGTTACGGTACGAGGTATGAATTTGTCTTTTCTTAAAATGTCACTAATATACCTAGTTTCTGAAATATCATACTAAGTATCTCTAATTTAGGTTGTAAAGCACATAACAAAACAAAACTTTTACAATTATTTTAAAAAAAATATCTCTCTGCCTTGCTAGCTAAAATACCACTAATATTGATTTATCATAGATGTTCTACACAAAAACACATTCACAATTTATCAAGAAGATATTCACATACATAATTTCGTAATAACTATGGAGATTTTATGAGTAAATCCCAAAAAATGTACAACGAAAAATGATAGCGACCAACTTGTTGTCTTCGCTTTCGATTCAAACAAACTCGTTGGTTTCAAACCAACTAACAACTGTCAAAATGGTTACGCAATTCGAATATTAGCGTTTTTAGACGCATATCGTTCACTCTTTAGCGTCTCAAACAGATTCGAATTGGTTTCACACATTATTGGTGTTACGCAATACGAAAGTCGTAAAATAAAGCAAACTCCGATCGGAATGAAGCAAATTAGTCTGAATCGTTTGCAGAAAATGCGTTACGCAATTAGCCTACCGGTTTTTATCCATAAGAAACAGGATCGGATAGCAAAAAAAAAATATTTTGGGAGAATTGCTCCTTTTCCTGCCGACTGTAATTTTTTTTCAAAATCTTTAAATGCTGATCAAAATATCTCAAAAAGTTAAGGACAGTCTCTCAAGACCGTTTTCCTTTAGCTATAACGGTTAGGGTAGCTGCCCTTACTGCCCCATCTCAAAAATCCAACCAGTATACAGGGTTCTTTTTAAAACGTCAATAACCTCATAATGTAGTCATTGTACTCATCATTATGAATAACTTTTACTATGGGACCAAACCTGAAATCGCGAAAAAAAAATCAGCTGTTCCCTACATTTTAACGAATTATTCGAACATGAATGTAGGGAACAGCTGGTTTTTTTATACCCTTTCCCGGAATACAACACCCGAGGGCTGAAAATTATGAAAAGGTAGTATATATTCGTATTGTATTGTACCTATATTTCTTAGTGGAGGTTTTTGTTCTTTTCCAACAATCACCCTCAATCATGGAATTATTATGTAGGTACTGCTTGGGTGCGTGGCCAAAATTGGAACTAACGCTGCCATCTTGTTTTTTCTATACAATATATTGATAGCTGTAATGTCACTCAGGCGCCACAAAAGATCCTCTACGTTGTAGTTGTAGCACTATAGACACTAAAGGCAGGTTTACACGAAGCCAATGCGCTAGCGCCAGTCGTACAGACTTGCCTGCGCTAGGTTTACCGGCAGTGCAAGTACGTAGGACTCGATTCGATAAAATTGACAATTATACGACGAATTTTAAGTGGGCGATAGACGTGCGAGCAAGTACGAGTAAGTTTGTTGGCGATCCAACATGTTTGAAATTATGCTTGTACCCCGCCTTAGCTCGTAAGTCTGTCATCACCGCGAGTCGCAAGCCGCCATTTTGTTTTGATATTCCGTGTGTGCGCACCGCTTGAGTGATATTTAACATTTTATGTATTTTTGGTTATTTTGCTTCAAAAAATGAGAGATTTGATTTGCTCTCTTTTTGTAAGCCAGTGCTTCACCCACACTCGCTGACTTCGTCTTCTTTTATTGGTTTTTATAATGTCATATGATTTATTTCCTAAATAACACAAAGCTTCCTCTGTCGACGACATCGCAATACAGTGTCAGCAAGCTTCACGTGTGTCACCAACGTCGAGCCGAGTAAGTTTGCAAACTTAAAAACCGCATACTTTAAGTTCGTCTATCACCCACTTTACGAAAATGCATACACCAGTCATCCTGAGTTCCTGACGCAGACCTTGACAGTTGAGATCGCCTATTTACGCTGTCAAGCTCGGTAATTTATCGACACCTTGTAAAAGTCCGTTAAGCATATCGATCATTACTAATAGATTTAGGACTCATGACTATATTGCTGGGTGATGAGGAAGAACGGCAGCAGCATCACAATGTGATGCGTATTCGGAGGCGGCGTCTCAGAGACACAAACGATCCTTTGGAACTTCCAGAAAAAGGTTTTGTTCGTCTATTTCGGGTGACTCGAGAAGTGGCAGCCATTTTAATAGAAGGGATAGAGGTAGATGTGCGGAGGATATGCTCCACTTAGGGTTACCATTTGACAGGCATTCGCCGCATTTGACAGGCATTTTAAGGTTTATACAGGCGTGCGGCCGGTATTGGTCTGAGACAGGCCGCGCGCGGGCGCGAAATTTGAATGACCTGCCAGTTTGTGTTCTCTATTTTGGCACACAATGCGAACGTAGAACGTACGTTTTCTCTCGTCAACTCCCAGTGGAGTAAAGAAAGAAATCGGCTGACAATTGAATCAGTAAAAGCAATATTGATTACTCAGGAAAATTGCAAAACTGTATCTTGTGAAGATTTTTACGATTATGTTTTAGAAAAGATAGAACCATTCAAAAAAATAATATCCTCTGACAAATATCAGTAATAAATATCCCTCTTCATTATTATCTGTTGGCTTTTACTTATTACCTACAGCGTTTTGCTTTAGACAGGCATTTTTCTGAAAATTTAGGCATTTTAGGTACCATAGACAGGTATCCCTCTATTTACATAATTATGGTAACCCTAGCTCCACTATACCCTAAGTCATCAATTCAGATAATTTTAGTAAACAAAGAAATGTCACTGTCAAAATGACAGGGCAGTGCTGCAAAACAATTTATCATATATCAAACTTAACAAAAACACAACAGAAACAAGGAAATATAACAACTAACAACAAAATGAAACACTTAACACGATGATAACAAAGCACAATTAACAAACACGCAGCGAATAATATGATCGGAGAAAAGAAAACGAACGTATTGAAAAGACGCGAGTTTGCAAATTATGTCAAATGAAATTTGAGAATGTTGGGAACTCCTGTAGTGTTACCAGTATCATAATATTTTTTATACCACAAAATTTTCTTTTTTTAATAACTTTGTTTAAAACCGAAAACTTATAAAAATTAACACGGTATGATAATTGTTTAATTATTATTTCTAAAATCAGTACATAAAAGCCAATATAGCCTTGTTTTCCGCCATTTTATGTGAATTACCATTATGACGATATTTTTTTGATCTGTTATCACCTTTGTTTACATAAATTATCTGAATTGATGACTTAGGGTATAGACTCCCAGTCCTTAACGTGGTAAGCACCTACTGTTTTTTTACTATAGTTACCTACTTCATTCGAGTTAGTGAGTTTCGTTTTTTGTCAATCCGTAAGAAAAATTGAAGCAGTCGTCTTGAAAAGACGGGTACGTAAGAAACAAGATAGTGAACACCGACGCGGCACGAGCATCATCACAATGCCGCACACACACGGTTCGCTTCGAAAGAAGCGGTTTTGTAAGCGTAAGCAGAGCAAGCAGAAGCACCAGCACCAGCACCCTCCGTATCTACACTGCACACCACATGGATCCATGACTCTGATGACACACGCGTCCCGCGGATTGGCAGGCAGTCTTCTGATTGTTCGGTCTTCACTCGACTATTATGCCTTCGCGGGGCTAACAGTGGCGTGAGCAACACAGCGCCCCGCGCGCGGCTTGCCAGACGGCGCGCGGCGCATCGCTATTGGTCGAGGGATTTATGCCTAATTAAGGACGCTATCACATTTTGAACTCGCTCGAGTTTAGGTATCTGAATCGCAACACAACAACATTACGCGCACGCACACATTGAAAACGCTGACCGCTCGATTTTATACGTAACTTAACTAATCTTGGTACTTGAAGGTATATTTTTTTTTATTTTACTGGTATTGATTGAGTAAAGTTAGTTGCAAGTTTGAAATCGAATTTTAGTAACTGTGACTAAGTACTATCTGCGTGATAATTATGTTTTTAGTATTTTTAAACTTCATCAGCCATTACGTAGCGTAGGTAGGTACCCAAAAATTTCAAGCGCTGGATTATGCCATAATAGGCCATATGGATTAAATACCATATTTTTACATAAACTAACAACCTAAACATTTTACTATTACAAGGAACACCTACGATTATCCCCCAGGCTACTATTAGTTAGAAAATATGTAAGTAGGTACTTGTAAATATTATTTTTGCTGGCAAATGTTGGAGCATTTCATAATCAAATACTAGCCTGGGAGTTTATCGTAGACTTTCGTTGTGATACTTAAAAATAATCATTCCCTTATGAACAGTAAGTATTTTATTTACAGAGACCGGGGCGCGATTTCAGTACTCTTGATAAAAATTAAAATCAAAGTAGGTAGTAAAAAGTATATTTTAATTTCATGTTCAAAGAAGTTCAAATTTAGAATGAAGGCCAGCTCTTTCTAGGGTTCCGTACCCGAAAAGTCCAAGCGGAGCACTATTGCTGTCACTCACTGAAAATAAAAAACCGGTCAAGAGGGAGTTGGACTCGCGCACCGAGGGTTCCGTACGTATATATGATGTTGATGATTTCTGAAAAACTGTGCTATTCAGAGACATCGTTTTATTTTTCCTGTAATCTTTACATAAACTTCTATCACATAGAATAATTTCAGATTTTTATCTATGCAAACTTCGGAGATAAGGGGGGACAGTATTTTTTTTACATTTTGCATCAAAAGTCGGAAATTGCTGCCTAAAGAAATTCTTGAGATATCCAGGTGTGACAGACAGATAGACAGACAGATTTAGTCTCACCATAAGGGTGCCTTTTTACCATTTTGGTACGGAACTCTACAAAGACTACATTAGCTAGTACGTAAGGTAAATCAAATAAAACAAATTACCAACAGACGTATATCAACGTCTGTTGGTAATTTGTTTTATTTGATTTACCTTAGGTACTTACTAATGTTACAAGTGAAATTAAAAAAAAACTTACAATTGAAATTTCATTTTGCTCATTGCCATCTACGGAGACATTGCTTTGAAAGCTGTTAAATAAAAAAACCTACTATATTTTCTAATACAAGACATAACAAAACTCCAGAGTAGATTTGTGATTTCTGAATGAAAATACAAAGTCTCATTACTTTTGTTTATTGCTACGTGTACGGGTTTTGTCCTTTATCCAAATTTTCCGAATTCGTGGCATCTTAACAGCATCATAACAAATGTAAATATTTTAGCAATGCACACCACAATCAAAAACCATACTTGGTGTCGAAAGTTATAACCATATACTATTCTGGATTTGTGAATTGACAACAAAGTTTAATAGATCTAAGATTTATCACCAAAATTTACATCCGCCATCATCAATCAAAAATTGGATGGTATATTCGTAAACACCACCTTCAACACCTCTACAATTGATAACAATGTCGAATTTTTATTTAAAAAAATACACCCGCCATCTTGGATTAAAAAAATTATGACTTATACGTAATCACCACCCCCAAAAACCCCAAAATTGACTATGTATCGAATATCTCAAAAAAAAAAAAATCCGCCATTTCAATTTGATTAAAGAAAAAAGCTTTTTGCAAAAAAAAATAACCGACTTCCAAAAAAACACTACAAAGTGAAAAATAACTTTAATTTCGGAAGTCTGTGTCTTTGGATCTGTATTTTAGTTTTTTGCCACCGATTTCCGAAATTAAAGTTATTTTTCACTTTGTAGTATTTTTTTGGAAGTCGGTTATTTTTTTTTACAAAAAGTTTTTTATTTTTCACTTTTTAGTGGGTCAGTTTTTAATTTATCTAAGTTACAATAGCCTAAAGTCAACTGCTCATCACCTTTTACAAAATATTGCTTTTCCCGATGCTGGGACGTTAATTGTTGAGGAGTTCTCCTGGTATGAACCAGGAGAACTGCCACTCACCATATGCATTTTGACGAGCATAAATTGCTTAGCAACCATATTAAAGTACCTAATCGAATCGCAACCCGTTAAATACTTATTATTATGTTGTTCCGGTGGCCATCTGTGGTCTCCATCATCAGTTCCACTTCACCAAATGGTGATTTTCGGGAGCAAATGCACGAGTTACTATAAAAAATACAAAAATCGCTATATAGGTTTGCCTATAGAATTCGAGAGTTTCCCCTCGATTTCCATGAGATCCCTTCATCAGATTCTGATTTGGTGGCCATTGCCACCATCTAGGGAGCCTACGCTTTTAAACAAAAAATAATTTTCAAAATCGGTCTATAACTGACGGAGATATCGGTGAACAAACATAAAAAAAGCATATATACGGTCGAATTGAGTAACCTCCTTTTTTAGAAGTCGGTTAAACAATGTTTATTCGTAACCTACGACCATTATTTATACAAAAAAATTACAACTATGTATTTATTTTTAAAAGAAATTCCAATAATCATAGGTACTTTTATTTCGGCCCGAAAAAGTATCAACTTCGTCCACCCACAGTATACAATACAGCACACATTTCTGTACGTAAATATTTTTTTGCGAAAAATCGATACACCAGTACTTCCACGAGCGCGTCTGAGCGCGGAATGACGAACCGCGAGTAGAAAATGTATGGAGAAGTTGCAGGGCGCTTCTTATTTTAATCATAAATAAAAAAGTTATTTATTTACTTACAAAATATATATATGGCCGTATAGAGGATTATATAAGCAACAATTTGTTATTATTTTTATGTTTAACTATGCAGTGGATTTAGCTATATTGGTCCCTATTCAAACCCCATTTTTTTTCATTTGTCGGTTTTATTGTGATTGTTAAAACGTATTTGTGTGAAAATTTTGTATGGGGCTATACAATTTTTATGGACGTTTTATGGAGATGAATATATTATCTTTAATTTGAGACAATGATATCCTTGCAGTTGTGACTCCTAATTCATTAAAATGGTACCTGAAAAGCACTGATATTTGAGGAAAAATGTGATAGCGTCCTTAATAAATTGTATTTAAAAGTAGGGTATATTTGAAAATAAAGAGATCAGTCAATCATGAGTAGTTTTTATTTAAATCAACGAGCGTACCTAAAGTCCATTTCACGAAAGAAGTCCCGCGGAAATAAGTGGAACTAATTATTATTATACGCTAAGTTAGCAACATTCCTAAAATAACCCATGCCTGCAGCGCCACGTCTGCGGGACTTCTTTCGTGAAATGGACTTTACCTATACACGCCACACTAAAGTACTTACATTTTATAGGTTTACGGATGGGTATGTTTTTTTTCTCAAACTTCAAGAAACTAATGTCAACAACAAACTTTTTTTTTGGCAAAGGTACACACGACGACACTTCAAGAAGATGGCATATTTTTTATATTTCTACTAAAACAAACGGAAGTTTTGGTAAATATTGGTACCTAGTTTCTCTGAATTATACCCATAAATATTGTTTACAATGCTTACAATGCCAAATATTTATGAAAAAAGAGGATTTTCTAAATATCTCAGACATTAGTCGTGCGTGCCACAGAAATTTGTCTGCGGACGTCCTCAGTATTGCCCGGCCCACTTTGAGTATTTACTCAAAGCCGGCCCACGATAAATCTTATCGTCGCGTCTTACGTACTTCCAAATACGTTAACAAGATCGATAAAAATGCAAACCTTAGCGATCTCGATGTCTTATCGATGCAAAGTACGTACTTGCACTCAGCCAGCACTGCGGTGTTGTTTACACAAGGCCAGTAATTTGTAATGTTTTCTTGTGGTGTACGCACGTACGTCTGAATAAAAAAATAATTCCGGACAAATCCGGCAGTTAAAAAGACACGTCTAAAGAACTTACATAACTGCGTTATTACAAGAGGAGTTGAAAAAAAAACCAAACACACTTTAAGCAGATGCGCCTGTGATTGGCTTGATGTGTTTACACGGGTCCAACCTCTGTCGCGGGCTCGTGGCCTCGCGGGGGATGAGTGGGACGCGGGTGGTCACTGGCTAGAAAAATAGACGGGCTCTCTATTCATGCCAGTGCTGACTGCCCGTGCTGGCCTAGCAAGATTTTTTTTTTTAATGGAGCCAATACGTCAGTGCCTGCCAGCCAGTGTAGGTAACTGGCGGCCAGCGCTATGGAGATCTTGACATATATCGTGACAATCAAAGAGTATAACTGGTGACAATCTTCTGGCATCCAATATCCGAAATTTAGTCGCGTAAAAAATATTATTTCCTTAAACGTAAACCTATTCTTTCCTTACTTCAACACCAACAATATGCAGTACATTAGCTTAAATCAATCTAATAGAGTCATTCAGACGCTTCGATCAAGATGCTTCATGGAAGTTCGAACTAAAACAACGGCACAGAAATTAGCGCATACAATCTATGGTCCCAGTCCCACTCCCGGCAGATTACCAATTTTGGTGCTCCATGACTGTCTTGGAACTAAAAAGAATTGGGAAATTATTTGTAAAAAGCTAACAAGTGCTTATAAAACATCTGTGATAGCAGTGGATGCTCGCAACCATGGGGACAGCCCTTATTGTGAGTCCCACGACTACGCGTCATTAGCTGCCGATGTCTCACTATTAATATCAAATTTTGCAATTGAAAAATGTATTATTATTGGCCACAGCATGGGAGGCAGGACAGGAATGGTTTTGGCTCTGAATGAGGTTCGAGAATGAATGTGTCTTTATACCTATATTAACTATTTTCTTAGAGAAGAGAGGAGGCCTTTGCCCCGTAATAAAAAAATGAGAAATTAGGAAATACGAGAACTAGAGTAGAAGTCATCTTTGTCGTCGTCTACAAGCGTTTCGTACGCACCGCGCATCCGCTGCACAAATCCTCACGGCTATCAACTGTTTGGAGTAGCTTTACATAATGTAGACTAGAGAAAAGTTGAATGGTGTATAATTATGGTGATGATGCTTATCGCCATCATTACTCGACAGAAAGACGTCCTCTGCTGGACAATACCTTCGCCAGGCACAACGACTGATCCTGCATCCATAGATGTTTGCGATCTTCACCGGTTATACTGTACGTCAGTGGCGAAAGCATCGTATAACACGATTCCTACCGGCTTCCCTTCGGAAATTCGGAACGCAACCACTCTATCGTTATTTAAAGATGGCACACAGTCAGTAGTGTTTAATAATGCCAAATAGTATAATAACCACATTGTAGGTATTTAATACACCATACAATTAAAACATTACAAAACGCCTACATTACATTTTTTGTCTTTATATCCCAACAACAAAACATTTTGCTCTAAAATAACTCAGTGAGTTCAATTTCTATACAAAATCGACATCATGACGAGTTTATTTTTTATAGAAAAGATTTTTTTTGTTCCGGCTTATCTCTCTTATAAAATTACCCTTCGCCACTGCTGTACGTATTGAACCTATGACCGGCGAAGATCGCGATCAATATTTATTTACATTCCACAATGTGAACTAATGTGGTAGGTTTTACAAAGACATGGTCATTGTGGGGCCTCTCGAGCACAGCAATGTAAGAAAGAAGACTTTGAAGACAGGCTTTAATCTATTGAATTTGTTAGTATTCTACGCCAACCTTGCTTTGTGGCTTTGCTGTGTTGGTTGGCTGTGGTCTTTTGATTCTCCTTGTGGCAGCTTTTAATTCTTTGCCTGTTTTTTCTGCAGCCTTCCAGTGTAGCAGGTTTGATCGTCGTTGATATATCACCTGTATCTACATCAATATTTATATCAGACTCCTTACCGAAAATAATAGATGTACTGAAGACTGTCAACTTTAAAGGGCTGGATTTATATAAAGCAAGGGCCGCAGCTAAAGAAACAATTTTGCAACACCAATTATTCCAAAATGATGTGGAAATACAAGCCTTATTAATGAATATTGGAAAATTGCCTGACGAATCTTTTGGATGGAAATTCAATCTCGACACCTTGCAGAAACAATTTAAGAACATAATCACATTCCCAGATATGCCTTACAGAACGTATTCAGGCCCCACGCTATTCCTTGCCGGCAAGCTGTCATACTGTGTTCCGTAAGATTTTTGTTACGTTCATTTCAAATATAATATAAGTGGAAGGGGGGAAGGGAGGCTTTTGCCCTGCAGTGGATCAAAGTGCTGATAATAATAGTTGTCTTCGGCCCCTCGTACGCCTTCCAAAAGCCCGGAACCCCAGGGTCCGAGAAATAGTAATATTTTCAGATCCTAACTACTTAAGGCTACAAGAGGCAAATGATAAAAGTAGGCTTATCTTAAACAAAAAAATTGCCAAATCTATATAGTTTGTGGTAGCGAAAAAAAATTATGTTATTCTTGAACATATTTCTCAGAACTTGGTTGTTACCAAAACACGTTTAGAAAAAAATCTCGATACAAATTAACGGTAAACTAACCCTTTACTTTGAGTTTCAATCCAAAATATCTGTATTAAATATCAACGTACGGTTGGTATTTAATTAATAACAAGAACGTCTCATTTGTATGTAGAACTTGGTTGTTTTTTTTATTTTCGATTACTCAACTCATTTTTGAGTATAAAATACTTGCTTCATATTTTGCAATAAATTACAAGCGTTGTGTCATCGCGCTTCTCTTTCTTTTGTATGCAGTCTGAAAGTGACAGCGGTTTACCTGTAATAATAATATATTATATTATAAATGCGAAAGTGAGTTTGTTTGTTACCTGAACAGATGTGGATGATTTTTCTTACTTTTTATTCCGGTAGTACGTTCCCATGGGGTAATTTCCGACATGCACGCGGGCGAAGCCGCTGGCAAAAGCTAGTAGTAAGTATATAATTACAAATACACTTTGGGACTCCTGAATCGAAGCACCCATCAAAATTTTGTTTAAAGATCTCTATCTTTAAAAAAAATGGTAGGATAAAGAAAAAATACGTGGTTTTGAAGCCACTCACTACCATTTGTCATTTTTCCAAATTTGAAATCGTAATACTAAAAAATAACAGTTTAATTGCAATAAGGCCTGAAACTGCGTAAAGCTGCGTTTCCACCAGAGATGTGCGATGGAAATGTGTCGTGCGAGGATGTCTAGCTGTGCTGTGAAAATGTGTGGGGGTTTCCACCAAAGCTGTGCGATGAAAATGTGCCTCCGAGGATGTGTAGCGGAGCTGTGAACATGCGCATTCATGTGTGGTGCGAGGATGCCTTCTCAACACACATTCCTCGCAACACATCCCTCGTCCACATCCCTCGCACACATCCCTCGTTTGTTTTGTATGCGCAAAAATCTAGCTCCGCTGAGCCGTTTCCACCAGAGCTGTGCTGACGAGGCGAGGTAAATGAAGCGATTCTATTGGTTCTTTACAAACACATCCCTCGCTACGCATCCTTGCACATCTCTGGTGGAAACGCAGCCTTAAGCGGGGGTACCCGCGCGGTTTCATACAAAAGTGCTCCGTCGCGGGGACCCGCGCGGGCGTCCGTCACGGGGAGGCGCGCCCCGCACCCGCGCAACGGGGCCCGCCTCCGTGAGACGGAACCCGTCGCGGGGGCACGCGCGGTGCCCGCCAGCGGACCGGTAACATGATCCATGTAAAAGAGGCATTCTGAGAATACATTTTTATCGTAGGTGATTTTATGTACTTAGATTGAGAGTTCAATATGGAGAAACCGGCTAAGTGCGAGTCGTACCCGCGCACGAAGGGTTCCGTACTATAAAAATGGCATAAAAAATCACCTTTTTTGTATGGGAGCCGCAGCAGATTAATTATATGTTTTATTTTAATTTAATTATTTATTTTTAAAGTGAATATTACTTATCTAAATATCCTGTGAATATTTCAAGCGTGCCTGCTGTTGCCGTTTTCAATATTATATATCTAGAGCAAACAAAAACGAGCAAAAAATTACGTTTTATGTATGGGAGCCCCCTTAAATATTTATTTTATTCCGTTTTTAGTATTTGTTGCTATAGCGGCAACAGAAATACATCATGTGTGAAAATTTCAACTAACTATCACGGTTCATGAGATACAGCCTGGTGACAGGCGGACAGACAGACAGACAGACTGAAGGTAAATTGAACTAGCGACACTGCGTAAATAAAATAATCCGGTCTCGGCGACGGGTACCCGCGACCCGGGACCGTCGCGTTTCCACGGAGCCCACCCGCGTGTCCACGCGCGTAGACACGCGACGGTTACCCGTCGCGGGCGCCCGCTTAACGCAGTTTCAGGCCTAAGTCGTCTTTTCGCGTTTCTCAAGAGAAAAATTTGCGTAGATTTTTTTAAGTAAGCAATGGTTTACATTGAGAAAACTTTTATTTAGTAACTTGTGTTACCTCCAAGAGCATTTACGATGGCCGTCATGCGGCTTGGCATGGCCACTATGACGTGCTCTCTCATGCTTCCAAAATGGCAGTTTTCAGCTACTGCAAAGTTTCTGGAACTGGTTGGTTACTTTGAACACTCCTCTTCAGCTCATCTTATAAGTGCTCTATTGGATTCATATCAGGGCTTCTTGCTGGCGATTCCATTAGGTACTGCGATACTAACGTCATGCAGATACTCTCGAACCATTCTTGCAGTGTGCGCCCTTGCATTATTTTATTATGCATAAAAATGAAATCCTGGCCCACAAACTCAGCATAATTATGGAATCACGCAAGCCTCTAGGCATTGACGAATGTATCCGTCGATTTTTGGTGGTGGCAACCGTGGTCCAGTCACAACCTCAAGGCCAATTTTTCCCTCGGTGGAAGTTCCGCCCCCAGACTGTCCATGTCCCAACGCCATAACACACCTTCACTTCAATGCAACATTGCTGAAAATGCTCTCCCTGTCTGCGGTAGACTTTTCTACGTCCACCATTGCCTTACAATTTCGGCAATCGTAATTCACGTTAAAAAACCTGCCTAAATTGATGTTGAGTCCACACACGCACAATGGTCCACATGAAGGACTAAGTGTGTGAAACCAAAACCGCTAACATAGAACATAGATGTTGAGTCCAATGCAAATATTCGCGTGCTAACTGTAGGCGCGCCATTCTGTGAGCTCGTGTCAGTTTGGGACCCTTAGGTGGTTTATGAGGTGTCGGGCCAAGTTCTTCGAGTCTCCTTCTAACACGCCACATTTTACTGGGATCGATTTATCATCACTTACAGGACTAATTGTCGCCAATAAACCTGATATTGTGATGATACATCGTCGAGAGCACTTTGCAATGATTTTTGATATCGCTGTCCCTCATGACGAGAAACCCGTGAAAGCTGAGAAAGATTTAAGAAAAAATATCTTGACCTAGCACACGAGATTGTCAACATGTGGGGCGTGGACTCTGCAATAATTGTACCGATAATTGTAACGGTAAATAGCCTAATAGCGGAGAGCCTCGACCAACACCTCAGGAGGCTCTCATTGCGCGGCTGGGTCAAGGGCTTGATTCAGGCATGTACAGTGAGGAGGTTCCTCTCTCTCTAGAGCCCTGCCATGACCACCGGCAGCTTGAACCCTGTTCCTGATGCCGATGGGCCACTATTTTTTATAATTATATTTTAAAATGTAATTGATGTGATACAAAAATGTAAGTAATAAAGGAAAATAAAAAATGATAATAATATTTTAATGTCGTCACAAGGGTGGTTCCGCCCCGGGCGCCTATAGCCCACGCTACGCCCGCGCCGCTAAGTTCCTTGTTTGGTATTAACAAAGCTGTCTAAGAAGTTTAAAATAAGTCTTGGTTATTTGTAGCCGTATAATTTTTAGTCAAGCCAAATCGATACTTTGCTTGATATTTTTCCGTGGATTTTTACAAATACGATGTGGGCCTTTCATTGGAAAAGTTGTTCAGTGTGACGGGTAGAATGTCCCACCATGTTATATAAAAAACTTCTGATTTGTTACAGAAGTGAAGACTTACCCGGGATCCATAAACTCTTCCCTTCAGCAAGGTTGGTTTACATCGATGGCGCTGGACATAACGTACACGTTGAGGACCCAAAGGGCTTTGTCTCCGCTGTTGTCAATTCTTTTGACTATAACGCCGGAATAAAAACGCAATCATAGTTATAATCTGCATGTCTGATAAGTGATAGGCGTTTGCATCCTTTTATTAATATGTTATAAAAAAAAAGTCTTTTGTCGAAAACGCAGAGCACGGAATCATCGCGCCTCCGCTCCGGCGCACGGCGGCAGTACTACACCAATAGGACTTATAATAATTAGCTGCAGTAAAATGACACCTTCTAAAAAGGGGGAGTGATGCTGATGGTGATGATGATATGTTTTTAGGATGTCGGTGGATAAAACGAAAATAGAAAAAAGACACCGACTTCCGAAATTAAAGTTATTTTTCACTTGATGGTGTTTTGTTGGAAGTCGGTTGTTTTTTTCTATTGTGTGTTTGAGCGTCCAACTTCTGGTCACAGACCACCATTCAAAGCAATAGTTTCTTTAAGTCAATTGGTTCGACAAACCAAGCGTGTCCTTCACCAAACAACAACACAACGACAAACCACAACGTTTGGTATGTAGGTATGGAAATTTTGACAATGCCTCCTCTAGCAGCAGTCGCCGAGGCGTCTCCGTGCTCTGTGGTCAAAAATATAATTGCAACTGTAATAAAAACACTGAAGCAACCGAAGTTGGTCTTCTTTACTACTCTCATCATATAATTTTTACATTTTGCTACCCTAATTATTTATGTTTGATGGCCCCGTTGATCTTGTGGTAGCGAGTATGCGACCACTGCGGCCAGTGGCGGCGTAAAGGGTGGGGGCGCGGGCGGGCCGCACCGGGTACAACCGGGTGACAACGTATTTGTGAAATAATATCAAAATTCGTGATTAGTCGTAAAGTCGTGGTTGGTCCAACCACGACTCATAAGTGCTTTAACAGAACAATATTTAAAAGTTTCATTTCCATACGATAATAAATTTAAAAAAAAAAAAAATCGTTTAATTCAGGTATTAAACCCATAGTAAAATTACAAAAACAAAAATAAAACAAAATTACAATCCATTATAAATTTAAATTAAATTACATGCACAAAATTAAATTAAATTACAATGGATATAGAAAATTAAATTAATTACATTAAAATACAGCGTCTTAGCATGTACACACAGCGAAGTGTTGCAGACACTATTTGGTTCGTACATGCACATAGTCGAGTCAGGAAGGAAGCCTTGAGTTTCCTCAAGAGCCCGTAAAAATCGGTAACTCTGTTCTCAACGAACATGCCAGACGCACTACACCGCCAAGGCAGCTTTAATATAGCTCTAAAGGCGTTATTATATTGTACACGAAGAGTGTTATAAGCACTCTTCGTGTACGTGTACCAGAGCTGACTGGTGTAGAATGACTGACAGTAAGCCTTGAACAGAGTTATTTTAGCTTGGTTGGAGCAGTGAGAAAAGCGTCTAGCCAACATGTTGCTTCGACATGCGATACTACGCCTCTGTCGTTCCAGATCAGCATCATCTGCTAAATCATCCCTAATTATGTGTCCAAGATATTTAAACTTACTAACAATGTTTAGGGCAGTTCCACACAACTTGATCGGTAAAATATGATCAGGACCTTTACCGTATTTAAATATCATAACCTCTGATTTCTTAACATTATAGGTGAGATAATGTTCAGCTGCATATTTCTCGCAAATCGCTACAAGTCTCCTTAGGCCGTTGGCTGAGGGACTGAGCAGCACCATGTCATCCGCATAGCTAAGATTGTTCAAACCTACATCACCAATACGACAGCCGGCTCGGGTACTGCTCAGTTCCTCAATCAACTCGTTAGTGTACATGTTAAATAAAATCGGGGAAGTGAGTCCACCCTGCCTCACGCCACACGTCAACTTATGTTTCCGACAGGGCATTATTCCATCTCACTTGATTGCATTGATTTTCATACCAGTATTCTAAGATGTCTACAATTTTTGAAGGTACTTTAGAATCTCTCAACTTATCCCATAATAATTCATAATTTAAACTATCAAACGCGCGGCTTAGATCTAGGTAACACGCATACACACTAGTGTTCCTTTGTATGTATTTATGTACTGTGTTCTTTAAGGCAAAGATAACCAAATCGGTAGACAGGCCCTTTCGGAAACCAAATTGTGCGTCATTTATTGGGAAATTCTTTTCACCTAAATGACTCACAATTAAACGTTCAAAAATTTTAGAGAAAATGGTTGCTAATGATATAGGCCGGTAATTAGACATACTCGACACATCGCCAGTTCTATTCTTTACAATTGGTATGACTATGGTCCTCATGAAATTATCAGGTAAATAACTATGGTCAATACATGCATTAAACAATTGAGAAGTTCTGATAAATAGCAATTCAGGAGCGTACATAAGGTGCTCGACACTAAGCCCATCGTGGCCCGGCGACTTGCCGCGCTTCATTCCTTTCACACAACGATACAGCTCGTCCGCAGTGGTGTGCAACGCTCTGGTACTGGTATCGTGATCATGTGTTGCACGCGACCGCAGCGGAGGCGTCGTCGCCGGCCCACCATGGTCCCCGCGCGGCACATTCGCCCTGCTTGCCGGCGTTATGTGCGACAGTGATGTAGGGTTAAATTGTTTTGCAAACATATTTGAAATAATATCTGGGTCGTCACTACCATTTACATTAATTGACACACTAGCTTTATAATTCAATTTATTTGTCTTCTTCCAAAATTTTCCAAACTCTTTATTGTATCTATAATATCCATTTTAATTTTATTTTCATTTGACTGACACCATTTTATTTTATTTTTAAAAATCTTTTTACTGCGAACCATATCATCATATACAGGGTTACTGGTAATTCGACGTATATCCGGCAGGGGCTGATAAGGGGGCCAAAATGCAACAAATTGAACCCCCCATATGTATGGCCGAAATTCAATAGTTTTCGAGATATGAGAATTTTAGGGGTTTTTCAATATTTACCCAAAATTTGACATTTCATTCCAAATTAAAAAAAAACTACATATTTGAATGGGTACCATTAAAAATGATGTTGTAGCTGGCACTTCAATTAAGCTATGGACATAATTAAAACTACTTAATTTAACAAAATAATGAAAATAATGAGCGATATAAGAATAATATCTTACCAATATTTTCATTTTACGCTTCAAAAATGTTGTCTCGTCACAAAAATTTATATGACATTAATCGTACAAATAACTAAAACAACTTTCTTATCCTGTAAGCTTTCCAGAAAGGTATAAAAGTCAATTTTAAAATACATAATTCGTGGCATGGCATGTGTTTGAACCGGCGCGGGGAGAGAAATTATCTGTGTTTTTAGTTTATGATCCTCGCTAAAACAACCGATTTTCCTGGCGAAATTCTTCGCGATGGGGCGGGGAGTACACGGCGTCTGCTGCGCTCGCGTCGCCTTCCTTAGTAAGTTTCACAGAACATATATACCCTACGGGAAGAATGAAGACTTCAAAGAAAAAAATGCCAACAGCTTGCGGCTACTAGCGCAGCAGTGTTTGATCCTTGAAACTACTTTCGCGCCAGAATTTAAAACTGACCGATGTATATTAATTTATTCGACAAACGGAAATTTAGTAAATATTTTTGTTTTCATGATAGAAAACAAAAATATTTACTAAATTTCCGTTTGTTTTCATAATACACACATGTTTCTGAAAAGGTGTTTTAAATAAAACGAAGTTGTAAGCGTTTTTTAAAATATTTATTTTTCGTTTCATTGCTTTTTTCGAAGCTTCGTCGATAAACTGTCTATTTTTTAAAATACAGTGTCGTTTTATGCATATACATAATGTTGAAACAATTATATGCATTTTATTTTTATTATAATGCTCAGAAAAATCATGTAACCATTCTAAATTTAATTTTCTTCTTAAAATTTCTATAAGTTCAGTTTTTACTTTTATTTTACACCCATGCTCATCCAAAAATGTATTAACAATTGTTGCAGCAATCTCCACTGTTTCAGTAATTTTTTTATTAACATAATGTAGACTGTTGCGCATACAATTGTACTCTTTAAAGCTTGTGAATAAATGACTTACCTCAGTGTTCTGGTCTGCAAGCATTGTGATTTTGCACTGATGGCAAATGGGTCCCAATTTTTTTATCATAAAACCACATACATATGCGCATGCTTGCAGTTCTCCAGAACACTGAGGTATTACAGTATTAGATACTTCTACACCTTCTGTCACATCAAATGTTTCAACAGCTACATTAGTTTCTGTATTGGGGTTAACTTGTGTTAAAAAAGATTTTAAATCATTTAATATGACATTATTATCTTCTTTGCAGTTCTTATTTTTACTGCTATTCAATAAATTATTAACCATGGAGGTTTTGAGAGCTGCAACAAATTGTATGGTGTTTGGGTTCGGGTTGCATCCACAATTGCTGCGGATGCAACCAAAACAATTTTCTAATGGGTCTTGATTGAGTCTGCGCGTTGATAAACTTTTTACATTATGTTTTCTTTCTAAATTTAAAAATAGACGCTCGACTGCATTTAATGTGCGAATAAAACCTTCCTGCGAAGGCGGCTTACATCTGGCCCCCATAAATTCCAATTCTTGGAACATCGTTTTCATCTCTTTAAAATAATTTAAATGTGGACTTCTTCGGGTAAAATTTGTAAGGAATTTTTTCCCCCTTTTCTGATCAGGCGTGTCGCCATTTAACGTGTCGAACAGCTGGTCTATTTTTTCTATCAGCATGGCTGTTGCCGTTGCTTCTTGTGGCAGTTCATCTGGAAGGTAAACACTTATTTATAATTTCATTGTGGAAGGTTCGGAAAACTGAAGACAAAGAAAGGCAATTTCAGGTTATATTCATTATTATTAAAATCTATATTCAACTTTTAGTATCATAAATAAACCCTCATGCTAGCATCCTCTCATAATAGACTAATTTCACATCTTACTCACTCTCACACACTCACATACACTCACAAACACTCGCCCTCACTTCCACTCTACATTTGTCTGACCTGTCTGTCATTTGTGAATTTGTCTTTTGTAATTGTTAAGTTTATTATAAGACTTCCTTAAGCTGTGTCTGGAACAAATGTCTTCCATGTATGTATGGGGCGTTGATAGCTGCGCCACAGTATTTTACTTTTGTAGCTATCTTCGTGTCTTTTGTTAAGTTATACCTAAAATTGTTCCTAATAAATAAATAAAAAAAATATTCTGTTATCATACTAAGACAGGTTTACCATTATGACAACTTACTGTTTGCAATCTTCGCAAGCATTCCTGCAGCAACTGAGTGGCTGAATACCTGGCAAGCTAAGCTAACCTTCATCTTTTGCTTGAAATTAGGTTCTATATGCTGCTTGGTTAAAGCAGGTGCAAAAACAAAATTTTGATTTGCACTATCTTTTTCGAAGAATTCTTTTATGTGCCTCCACTTGGCTATACCTGTAATAATAAACATGGTACATTTATTATAAACAATTTCAGGAATAATAAAAAAATACATTTCTTTATGTCACCGTTAGAGGCCCCAGGTTTATATAATCTGATGATCATTCGCGCGGCGGCTTGCTCAAAACACGATACATCTTATGAAGTCTAAATTACAACCACGTTCGATTATAAAACCAGTTTGAAATTCATTGCATGCCATTTAAATGTCATAGACTAATTATTATTTATGATTTGCTAAATTTCAATTACCTTCAATAGATTTTCCATCATTTTGCAATACTTGAGGGCATTTGATCATATCGTACTTATGTAATGGCAATTGTTTTATTTTATTTTATTCCAGTTAATTATATTACATACTTACTTCTTTTATAAGAACAGATAATCTATCGGCTGTAACACAGTCACCAGAAAAGTAAAAAGCTAAAGGTTGCTTCCAATTCTTTCTGATTCCAATTGCCATAAATAGCAATGCATGTGTGGCTGGCTCCATAGTTCAGCCTTGATTTCCGTGATCTTGATAACCATCAATAATATCTTGTTTACCATTATATTGTAAATTTTTTCTTATGGACATTTCGTCGAATAATGCACAGATTTTCTTCAGGTTCTCGATTATTGGTTATTCCTTTAATTGTTTCGAATATTTGGCTATTAATACCACATTTCATTGGAATTTTATTGAGTAATGCTTTTAATGTACCTTCGCTTGGTAGACAAAAAAGTCGCCTCAGTAATCTATAGCAGCCAGTAGACCTTTTGTAGATGCTTAAAGCCATAACTTTATCGTCTATACTCCACCTCCGTCCAGTCAGTTTTCTGGGAGTATTTTGAAGTTGACTTTGCAACAATAAAGCAAATGACCCCGAAATGTTTTTGCCTATGAGACTTTTGACATTTGCATCTGTTGTTAATGTTTTGAAGAGGGCACGTGGCTGTTTCTTATTTTTTTTTCTCAATCTCATTATTTCACTTAAATTTCTCCTACATCTTTTGTAAAGTTTGAGTTTTTTAGGGGTCAATTCTATAGGCTTGCTTACATCCAGCTCCTTCAAAATCCCTCTAGTCCTTGGCACCTGGAAATATAAAATGTATTAATAAGTAAAATATTCTGATCTTTTATTATATATATTAACAATACTTGGTCAGTCGGTCGTCTTAGAGGCGGACAGTGGGTTCGAAACCTATCAGAGTACTTGATAGGTTTCCATGATACAAAATACAAGTCTTGATACCTGGAGCACTCGTCACTAGGTTAATATTAAGCAACGTAATTAGCAAGCATTCGCTTGTTTCTCACTTATATAAGAAATTGGTTACTGTGATCGAATTTGGCCAGGAAAACATCATCATCATCAAATTCGATAAGACCAAAAATGTGAACGAAAGTTTCACAGGTTTTATTGTTGTGTACATAAATGTGAGTGAAAATTAGTATACTACAAACCTTCAGGCTTTCAGTAGCTGGTTCACATATGGCTGGCAACTGAACGGGTAAAGATGTAGTTGGGTTGACTGTGGTTTGCATCTGAATAGGTAATGAAGTTTCCATTGTTACTAGCACCTGAAAATTACAATTAGAAAATGTTTGTGAATAAAGGAGAAGATCAGTTTCTACATTTAAATTATCAGGATGTTTTGAATTTCATATTATTTATTACATATCTTAGATAATGAGAACCCCATAATAAATTATATGCAACTCATTTTATGAGCCCGTTCAAAGTTCAGCCTTTGAACTACTAATATTCATTTCATTTTCAAATATCTTTATGTAGCAAAGAAACAATTATCAAAATGCACTTAACCTAAGCTACATTAACTCATTATAATTGAGGCACTTATGAGGCTAGGTATTCGCCTTTCAAAGCTTTTAACACATATATGGTTTAAACTGATAACAACATAAACATAACACACAATAAACAAGGCACACGATGACAATTACGCAGAATTATTTAGTACATATAATTTTGCTGGTTGCATGTAGGTATAACTAAAAATTATTTAAAATAAAAATAGTTTGCTGATTGCACGGTGTACGTATATAACTAATTGCAATCGTGCGACCAGTCACTAATAAAAACCGGCCGAGTGTGTGTCGGACCACGCACAATAAAGGGTTCTGTAGTTAGGATGAATTTATCCCAAAAACAAACTTAACATTGTAGTTGAAAAACATGCTCTCCCATACATCGTTACACAGACAGACGAACATGGCGAAACTATAAGGGTTCCTTGTTTACTACGGAACCTTAAAAAGTAGTATTATACTTTTATGAGATCCTTTTAAGAGATTGAGAGAAAATTGAGAGGGGTGTATTTATTTCGCTAGTTAACAATACTACGGTAGAGTTAACTGTTTTTATTATTACTGATACTACTCCGCTCTTGACCTCAATTATGCCTGGTGGAATGTTGAGGTTTATGATGAAATAGGCATACCCACACAATGCCTATTATTTCTTACTTTGAGTTTTAGCTTTTAGGCAGTTGTTTGACTATACTTATAAATTCAAACAACATATTTTCAAGCTTTAAAATTGATGGAGTTTTGAATAATAATTATATTAAATAATGTTAACTTACTTGATGTTTTTCAACTAAGATATTTGTGTCTTGGTCACTTCCACTTGCTGTTGCACATTGTTCCTGTCGAAACTTTATCAATAAGTCCTGTGTTCCAATTGGGATGGCATAATTGTTTAATCTTATCCTAGCACTACTAGTAAATGACGAGTCATCAAAGTACTTACTGCATAACATTTTGTGTTGCGAGTGCAAGTCTCTTAGTGACTTCTCAGTTGACCACTCCCCAGTAGAGTAACAGTATTCAGCCCATACACGAGCCCTGAAATTAATGAAAATAAAATCGATTTTAATATATTGCTCACGGTTTAACTTGCAACTACTTCATTTACCCAGTTTAGGGAATCTACTTGGTTAGTGTAAATGTCAACAAAACATTGATGGTCCGGACTTTGTAGGCCCGTACAAGGCGAAGTTTATGTTTTAAGTTTTGTTAATTTTAAATCAAATGAATACTACCTACATAGTGAGGGAAACGAATACAAATTGAGAATAGCTTTATATTATTTAATTACTTACTTCATTATCGTATGTTTACCAGGTAGAGGAAATCTGTGGAAACTCAAGTTTCTATCTTCTGCTGCAATGATGTTACACTTAGCACACTTTCTTCTAAGTTCATATCGCGTATGGCGTGACATTTTAACAAATAATGCACAGATACACGTACACAAAATAAATGAAATGAGTCTTTCTGGTAAGTGTCCAGGCACAAACAACAACAAACACAAAATAGTTAAACTAGGAAATGAGTCTCTGTCTCGAAAAAGTGTCCAGGCAGTGAACAACAAACACAAAATAGTTAAACTAGGAAATGAGTCTCTGTCTCGTAAAAGTGTCCAGGCACACAAAACAAAACACAGAAGCACGAAATAATTACAAAACGTTTGAGTCTCTATCTCGTAAAATTTCCAGGCACCAAAACCAAAAATAAAACTTTTAACACAGAAAACTTTTGACACAGTGCGCTGGCGCGTCCGGTAAATCACCATTTTGGTTTCAGATGTTTGCCAGCGTAAAATTATTAATTGCTTCTAAAAAATAAATACTTTATAAATAATAATAAAAAAATAGACACTGGTGTGCGCAGCACATGAAGTTTATCCATATATAAATCATTATTTATTTAGAAGCGGGGTTATTACCATTACAAAAACAATAAAAATTCTACCAATACGGTAGGAATGTTCTAATCTGGTCAAGCAAAACACTAATAGAGATTTCTCTGTCTAGCATACATCGTTGTCTCTTTTCCGTTTATTCTGCCCGATGTTGGCATTGGCTACATAGAGACTTGACCCCCCCTGGTAAGTTTTGACTCTCCGCCGCGCAAGCACGTGTGTTGTTATCTTGCTATCAATCTCTCATCCCGTTAATTTGTTATCGATCATTATTGTTAATTCTTGTTTCTCTTGTTATTCTTTTTGTTATCATTGTTATTTCGGATAACATGGCTTCGTATCCTAATAACGAATACGCAGAGATAATGTTTTGTTATGGTTTTGCCGATGGAAACGCGGCTGCGGCTCGGCGAGAATACCAACGCCGCTTTCCCGATCGTCGACTTCCCTACGTTACTGTTTTCGGGAGCACCTATCGACGATTGTCTGAAACTGGCAGTGTTCAAAGAGCACAATTCAACGCTGGCAGACCTCGACGGTACACGGCTGACGAAGAGGACACCATTCTTCAGTGTTTTATTGATGACCCAAACATCTCAACGAACATTGTTGCAAGACAGCTCGGTATGTCCCAGTGGAAAGTGGTCAGTAGTACATCTATCAGGTAGACACCCGTACCATTATCAACCTGTTCAAACATTGCACGAGGGAGATCCTGCCAGGCGACTCGAATTTTCTCGGTTTATGTTAAACGCTGACGCTGACCAGGAACATTTCCTAAGAAATATTTTGTGGACTGACGAGTCAAAGTTTGACCGGGATGGAATAACGAATTACCATAACTTACATTTTTGGGCACCTAAAGCAGGCAGGAATCCAAAAAAACTAAAAGAAACTGCGTCGCAAATGAGATTTTCCCTGAACGTATGGATGGGTGTCGTTGATAATTATTTGGTGGGCCCTCATTTCTTGCCCCAAAATTTGAACGGCGAAAATTACGAGGAGTTTTTGAGAAACAACCTAGACGATTTATTGGCGGATGTTCCCGAAGAAATAAAAAACAACCTCATGTTTCAACATGATGGTTGCCCAGCACATTACCGGATTACTGTCCGACAGTGGCTAGACGAGAGATATCCAAACCGATGGATTGGGAGGGGAGGGCCAATTCCGTGGCCAGCACGAAGCCCTGATATCACACCACTTGATTTTTACGTTTGGGGTCATATGAAGGCATTAGTTTATGTGACCCCAATAAATTCAGTCGAAGAACTTCGACAGCGAATAATAAACGCGGCGCAACAGATGAGAACAACGTTCACATCAAGAGTGACGAAAACCGAAGTTAGGAAGAGAATTCGAACCTGCATTCGTAATCGAGGCTCATTTTGAACAAGATGTGTAAAATTTGTAATAAAATTTGATGTACATTTTTTTATGCATTTTATTTCATACAAATACAAATGACCCTTTCTCTCCCCGCGCCGATTCAAACACATGCCTTGGCACGAATTATGTATTTTAAAATTGACTTTTATAGCTTTCTGGAAAGCTTACAGAATAAGCAAGTTGTTTTAGTTATTTGTACGATTAATGTCATAGAAATTTTTGTGACGAGACAACATTTTTGAAGCGTAAAATGAAAATATTGGTAAGATATTATTCTTATATCGCTCATTATTTTCATTATTTTGTTAAATTAAGTAGTTTTAATTATGTCCATAGCTTAATTGAAGTGCCAGCTACAACATCATTTTTAATGGTACCCATTCAAATATGTAGTTTTTTTTTTATTTGGAATGAAATGTCAAATTTTGAGTAAATATCGAAAAACCCTTAAAATTCTAATATCTCGAAAACTATTGAATTTCGGCCATACATATGGGGGGTTCAATTTGTTGCATTTTGGCCCCCTTATCAGCCCCTGACGAATATACGTCGAATTACCAGTAACCCTGTATTTTACCCTGTGAGGGTCGTCCACAAAAATTCCACAATGTATAACACTGCCGAGCCTCCTCATGACATTCCCTCACATGATAGTTCCAACCAATAACCGTTCTCTTTTTAATGTACGATTTACCCTGAAATGAAAGTTTGGCAGCCCTAGACATTATGTTCACAATTTGCAAATAATACTCATCAATTAAGAAGTTGAATTAATAAGAAGTTGGTGGAAATTACGTTGAAAGATTCCGTTAAGTACATATTTAAATAAATAAAATAAACAACTTACATACGAACATAAAAGCTTGTAAAAAAAGCGTGTTACTATTACCTAGAAGTCATTTCCCAGCAATAACTTTCAATGCTCAATTTCTACACTTCTACAGAATACGTAGTTAACGGCTTTATGATTTATATTTTTCATCCCATCTTTTCGAAAAGAGCCGAAGGGTTCCTCGATAAGTGCGAGCAAAATAGGTCATTCCGGCGCACTTAATACCAGTGACGAAATGTCTTTTGAATTTAGATGGGAAAATGGGAACGCAATTCGCTTCGATAAAATCGGCCGGTAATAAAATAAGCGTAAGCGCACCTGCCGACGGTTAGTTACCCAATAAAAAAAAACCTGGGTACTTCACCCCCCCCCCCTCCTTTTCCTCCTTCCTCCGGGGTGGTTCTTTCACTTATTACCTACGAATACCCAAGTGATAAATAAGTCAACGACATTTTCTGTTCCCAACAAAACAGTTACCGTACAATTAACTTCCAAAATTGCGAAAATGTATCTAATATTAAATACGTAATTTCATTTGATATTTCGCGTATAATTATTTGTCACTACTTAAAGCATCTCTTATTTATTTTTATCATAGAGGGGCATGAAAAGCAGAGTGTGCCACACGGTACCAAAATTAGGGTCCGGACCCGTGCTTCACCTAGGTGCTTCACCCGGGTGAAGTACGGGGACCTATTTTACCTCGAGCGACGTACCTACTTTGAATCCCTCGCTACGCTTAGGATTCTACTCTAGAATCCATCGCTTCGCTCTGGATTCAAACAATCGCTCTCGCCGTCAATACATTATTTTGGTCTTATGTTAAAAATATCTTAAAGGGTGTCAATTTCCGAAGGATTACAATGTGTTTTTTGCAATTTCTAAAAAAAATTTTTTTTTTTCATTATTTTTTCTCGGGTAGTGGTGATCAGGTCCACCGTCTGGTGCCCGCTTATCGTTGAATTTTGGGACACGTTGTACCTATTTAACTTTAGGTAATAATTATGTTCTCGCTGCTGAGATGAAAAGTTGTATGTGTTACATCGGTTACACGAGATCAAAGTTATTTGCATCTCGTGTCTTTGAATCCCTCGCTGCGCTCAGGAGTCTAACCTAGATTCAATAATAGAATCCTTCCAGTCTAATACTCGCAGCAAATGCCTACTTTGCTCTCTTGTTGCACAAATCAACTATCAACTATTACACCGCACACACACACACAGTACACAGTAGTAGTTACAGTAGAGAAGCTATAATTTCTGTTAGAGGTAAGCCGAAGAAAAAGTTGTTCTCTCATAAACTCTAGATAACGTCAAAATTAATTAACTCAAACATTTTAGTACTCCCTTTATTTTTCAAAATTTTACGCCAGCTATGGTATTAGTTGTTCAGTGAAAAAACATTGGCAGTTTTTGAAATATTTTTAATCTTTTAAGATGTTTTTAACTGGTATTAAATGTTTGTAAAAGCTTCTACATACCAGCGCGACTTGTCGCGCGACGCGACACGGCACAAAGGCTCCGCGTGTTGCGGGACGAGCGGTGCCTTTGTGTCGCGTCGCGTCGCGCGACAAGTCGCCCCGGTATGTAGAAGCCTTAATGCGATGTGATACACACAGGTGTAAGAAGACCCCTGCCAGGGTTGCGAGTTTGTCCGAAAGGGATATCTTGGCTAAGTGTATAATCTATGATCGTGGCCCTGGCTCACAGGCATATAAAGGAACTCGGGTGGGTTTCCGGTTAAGTAGCAACGACCTCTCTAGGTCTGCTACGAGATGCCATACAAAAAAAAAAAAAAAAAAAAAATTTAGTCAGTAGACAAACATTTCTGCGCTCGAAGCTCGCTGCGGAAGGACGTGTGTTGCGCTGCTCTCGCTGTGCCCCGCTCTCCCGCTGCTGCTCTTTCGTGCCCGGTACGTTACGCTTGCGTAACGCTCTCGTAGTCGCCCCGACTACAACCGATCGTCGATTGATTAGATTGATTAATTTATTAATTAATTTAATCGAATGACACTAGATCAAAAAAAGTGCCTTTTTCAAGGCAAGCGTTTCTTTAACAGTTTGTTCAGAGAGTAGCTTCATTAGGCCCCTTCTGGGCAAAACCACAGTTTCGTGGTCCTCGGTGGAAACCTTACGGTGTTAACGAAACCGAGTGGGGTGTTGACCCAAACGCACCCGCCGAACCCCTTCAGGGGGAGGCAGTAAATTGGACGGGTCCCAGAGTTAACCGGCCTTGGGGGATCTCCTAGTCGGCTCTGGTGGCAGTTTTCCTTCCACAGCTACTCACCTAGTGTCTCTAGGGTGTGTCTACACCCTTCGCGCTAGACTGGAAAGGGCCCCCTTGCACAATAAGATTGGCAACGGGATCACAAGCTTAGGGCTCACCAATAGGCTACACATCCTCCCTGTCTGCACCCGACAGGGAGGGAAACACATCCCCGGGCCAATCCACCCGGGGAGCTAGGTATAGGGAACGATAGGTAGAAGTTTAGTGGAGACGGCTCCAAAATTCCTCCCTATTAGGAACCACCCTTAAGCCCGCTATGGAGGACGCCCTTATTGTGGCGTTCTTCAAAGAGGTCCTTTTTAAGGACCCAGCCTTTTTGCAACGGTACGGAGTACAGATCGCTCAATTAAAGAGCCAGCCTTCTGCTGGCATCGATAAGTTCAGCGATGTACTCGCGAACCAGCAGGCGGAAGAGGACTTCCAGAGTCCCTCCCCTAGCCCGATCGTGTCTATGGACACTTCCGCACCTGCGGACAATCGCGCGCCAAGTCCGTGCACGTCAGACTCCGAAGAGTCCAGCTCTTCCTCTTCGTCTTCTTCTTCTCCCTCTGCCAAGCCAGGGGTCCTAACCTCTGGACCTGGCAAGAGGAAGAAGTCGAAGAGTAAGTCGGGCCAGGCGACAAAGATAGTGGCGTACGAGCCTCCCTCGACCCCTATCCCTTCTGCCCCCGTGGCATCCACCTCAGTGGCCCCTACCGCGGCCCCCCCTACCGTGACTCCGTCACCGCTCCCGGCGTCTTCCACGCAAGACTAAGACGGTTTTACTGTCGTTTCTGCCTCTAAGAAGGCTTCCCGTCCTCCGCCCATTGTCATCCAGGACAAGGGTAAATGGACGGAAATCTCGAAATGGTGTGTTGATCAGCGGATCAATTTCACCAGCGCGGTCAGTACCCAACCGGGTATAAAAGTCACCGTTCCCACGGCTAACGATTTCAGGGAACTAACCAGGACACTTCGGGTGAGAGGCATCTCATACCACTCATATACCCTCCCCGAAGAGCGTCAGACGCGTGTGGTGATCCGTAGGATCCCCAGTGAGATTGCCACCGCAGACATTAAGTCGGACTTAGAGCGACAGGCTATTCCTGTCCTCGAAGTCCACAGGATGCACCGCTCTAGAGGCGGTGCACCATACGACATGATTCTTGTCGTATGCTCTCAGGTTGACGGGCATCACCCTATTTTCAAGATCGCTTCGATCTGTAGCCTTAAAGGCTTTGATATTCAGAAACCGCACAAGTCCAGCATTATCGGACAGTGCCACCGATGTCAACTTTACGGTCACGCGCAGACGAACTGCTTCGCGAAACCTAGGTGCGTCAAGTGCCTGGGTGAGCATGGCACTTCTGAATGCTCGCGACCGAAAGACCGTGCCCTCTGCACCGAACCTCCCAGTTGCGTTCTTTGCGGCCAACAAGGCCACCCAGCCAATTACCGTGGCTGCCCTAAGGCACCAAAATCGTCTTCCTCGAAGTTGACCAAGCGTTACGACGCGAGGCAACAGAGAGATAACCAGGGGGGATTCTCCTCCTCTCTGACCCAATCTCCGCAACGACTGAGCCCTCAAAGGTCCAGTCCGTGGAATCATTTCAACCACCAGCAGGCCTTCCCTGCCTTCGGCCAATACATGGCTCCTCCCCCCCCTCAACCTCAACCCATCCCACGGTTGATGGACCCTCGCCTTCGTGCTCATAGCGCTCAGCATCACCAACAATCTACCACCGCCGGTAGAAGCGCGCCTCTCGCGCCCCCAGTGGCCCGCGTGCCAGAGCCTGCTTCCAAAGCCGCTCCCCCTCTCAACACTCGCGCGCCTCCTCAACCCGCGGCCACTCCAGTGGTCGCATCACCTAACCCCTTCGATGCGTTTAATGTGATCTCGAGCACATTGCACATGTAGTTCGCAATGACAGGACTCGATGCCACAGGGGCGGCACCCTGATTTACTATAGGACTCCTCTCCATTGCATCCCGCTCGATGCTCCGACAACTCTCTCGTGTCTTAAAGTGTCTGGCAAATTAGCAATGTCAGGTCATCAACCGATTACGATAGTTTCGGCTTACATGCCGCCCACCGCGACCACGAGCCCAGACGGTCTTCAACTGCTGTCTCGCGATCTTTCGATTCTTTTCGGCCTGAGTGAATCCGTTATCGTAGCGGGTGATCTCAACGCCAAACATCCGTCCTGGAACTGTAATACCACCACGTTTCGAGGCCAACATCTGTTTGACCTCACCACCGTTTTAAATTTCGATATCATCGGTCCGATGAATCCTACTCATTACCCCCATATCCCCAGTCAATCCCCGGACATATTGGACATAGCGCTCCTAAAGAATATCAACCTACGGTTGGATTCGATAGAGGCGATGGACGAACTGACTTCTGACCACCGGCCAGTCGTCTTAAGACTGGCCCCTCGCGACGGACTCCTAGACCCTGACCAACCCCCCCTCACGAAAGTAGTCACGGACTGGCGGAAAGTAAGCGACCGACTGAAATCCACCACATCCCCGATACTGGATTCTATCCCTGATCAGTTTGACTCGATCGCCGACACGACGGCCTCGATCGACTCACTCACGGAACACGTACAATCAGTCCTGAGCGATTGCTCGAGGCAGGTTCCGGTGATGGACCCCCATCGCCGAAAGCTGCCGGACGATGTGCGTGAACTGCTGACTGAGAAGAACGCGGCCACTCGTGCATACAGTGTCTTTCCCTGTGACGCTAACAAAGTCTTCATGCGCCAATTACAGAGATCTGTAAGGAAGCGTATGAAAGAACTGCGTGAGGCTCACTGGGACAAGATGCTGGGCGAACTTGAGCCCACTCATCTGGCCTTCTGGGAGCTTCAGAGGAAACTCAGATCCCCGCAAGTAGCTTCTATGCCCCCTCTGACACGACCCGACAGGACGATAGCATTCGACGACACCGACAAGGCTGAATGCCTGGCTGACACTCTCGAGACTCAGTGCTCGCCCAGCTCTCAACCAGTAGACCAAGCTCACCTCGCTGAGGTGGACGCTGAAGTCGAACGTAGGGCGAATCTTCCTCCGGTCGAAGACCCTGATTGTCCTCTGGCTCCCGTCACCCCAGACGAAGTGCACGACATTATCAAGGGTCTGAAAACCCGTAAATCTCCCGGATCAGACGGAATCACCAACAGGGTGCTCCAGCTGTTCCCCGCTCACCTGATCATGCTAATGACCACCATCTTCAATGGCGCTCTTAGCAACAACATTTTTCCTCAAGCTTGGAAAAGTGCCACGGTCATCGGTATCCCGAAGCCCGGCAAACCTAAGACCGAACCTTCCAGTTACCGACCCATCAGTCTGCTCAACGTCTTCGGCAAAGTCTATGAGAGGCTTATTTATAAGCGTCTCAGAGACTATGCCGAGACGAAGGGCCTCATCCCAAACGAACAGTTCGGGTTCAGATCCCAACATTCGTGCGTACAACAAGTCCACCGTATCGTCGAGCATATAAGCGCTGGCTTCCAGCGCGGGCTCATGACGGGTGCTGTGTTCTTCGACATTGCGAAAGCGTTCGACAAAGTCTGGCACAACGGCTTAATATATAAGCTCTACAAACTCGGTGTGCCCGATCGTCTCGTGCTCATCTTACGAGACTTTTTGTCGGACCGCACCTTCCGCTATCGCATCGAGGGTGCGCTATCCTCCCCCCATCCGCTCCGCGCAGGCGTCCCTCAGGGCGCTGTGCTGGCACCGCTGATATTCACTATATTCACTAGTGATATCCCCAAATGTAGAAAGGCGCAGTTAGCTCTGTTCGCAGACGACACGGCCATCTACTACTCCGGCCTCAGGCAAGACAATATCGCCCGCATCCTTCAGGCCGAAGTCAACAGACTCGCGGCCTGGTTCAGGAAGTGGAGGATCGAAGTCAACCCTGATAAGAGCCAGGGGGTCCTATTCTGTAGGCCCCGGCGATCACCCGCCCTCCCCCAACCGATCACCATGTTCGGCAAGCCTATCCCTTGGGAGAAGCGAGCCAAATATCTCGGTGTGGTCTTAGACCATCACATGACGTTCGGCGAGCACATAAAACAGGTGCGCTCGCGCGCCAGTTTTGCTCTCGGCCGACTACACTCCGTACTCAACCCGCGCAGCAAGTTGTCCCTTAAGTGCAAATTGCGTATTTACACCGCGTGCATTCGACCGATCATGACTTACGCCTGCGTAGTCTTCGCTCACGCAAAGTCGTATCACATCCATAAGATGCAGACGCTTCAAAACCGATTTCTCCGTAGAATTGCGAAGGCTCCTTGGTTCGTTCGGAACGAACAACTTCACGTAGACCTTAAGATGCCTACCATCAAGCAGTTTATGAAGCGCCTTGCAAAGCGCTTTTTCGAATCCGCGGAACGTCATCGCAACCCCTTGGTTGTGCAGGCCGCTAGTTACAGGCCTTCTGCCATTAGTCAGACTCGCCGACCGAGGCATACTCTCTTAGATCCGGATGACCCCGTCACTCTCCTTCAGGAAAGCAATAGGGCCACGAGTACAGTGCACAAAATACACAAACCGACCTTCCGTCCTCGCCGCCGAGGTACCACGCGAACTTCCCGAGTAAATGGTAATAAAAGTCCTCCCCCCCGTCCCTTGAATGTCGATGCGCCAGCCGCCCGGTTAGAGGCTGAGAGCGCCGTAGCAATAAATATAATATCCCCTGATAATAATCATGATCAAAATGTTGATCCAGCCCGTCCCCAAATTGTTACTAATTTTGTGATCCCCCAACGACGCCCTAAGCCGAGGTCCGTACCCCACAGGGGGTGCCCTTAGTGCGCTGTCGTTTAGTTTTAATAAACATATATAATTTACGCCCTGGCTGGAGGCTTTAAGATTAAAAACCTTAGGGCAGCCACAGGAATATCCGGTTAAGTAGCAACGACCTCTCTAGGTCTGCTACGAGATGCCATTCATAAAAAAAAAAAAAAAAAATTTTGTCAGTAGAAGTCTGACACGCCCTCCCGCTCCGACCAGAGCGGGAGAAGTTTTTTTTTTTTTTTTTTTTCCTTCTGGCTTCGCACGGTTTGTGCATTTAGCCAATGTCAAGTTTTAGTTCTTGTATAATATTGATGAAATGAATTATAAATGCATGATGATGATATCCCCGCCCTTTTGTTTCATTTGCTTACACTAATGCACGTTCACAAACACTTAATGGTTAATAATCCACCATTATTACACATTAATATTCGGCTAAACACAAATTTTGGAAAATTAAACAAACTGCTGAACATGACGCTTCACTTTCCCGCCAAGAAGTCCAATCGCGGGAGAAGTTATTTAATAATTTCCTACCCAAAAAAAAAAAAAGTTGTAAGAAGACTAGGCTAATTGCGTAACGCATTTTCTGCAAACGATTCAGACTAATTTGCTTCATTTCGATCGGAGTTTGCTTTATTTTACGACTTTCGTATTGCGTAACACCAATAATGTGTGAAACCAATTCGAATCTGTTTGAGATGCTAAAGAGTGAACGATATGCGTCTGAAAACGCTAATATTCGAATTGCGTAACCATTTTGACAGTTGTTAGTTGGTTTGAAACCAACGAGTTTGTTTGAATCGAAAGCGAAGACAACAAGTTGGTCGCTATCATTTTTCTTTGTACATTTTTTGGGATTTACTCATAAAATATCCATAATTATTACGAAATTATGTATGTGAATATCTTCTTGATAAATTGTGAATGCGTTTTTGTGTAGAACATCTATGATAAATCAATATTAGTGGTATTTTAGCTAGGAAGGCAGTGAGATAATTTTTTTTAAATAATTGTAAAAGTTTTGTTTTGTTAAGTGCTTTACAACCTAAATTAGAGATACTTATTATGATATTTCAGAAACTAGGTATATTAGTGGCATTTTATGGAAAGACAAATTCATACCTCGTACCGTAACAAACTTACCATGAGCCTTTGAATTAGTATTCGAGGTTTTACTTTGAATAGCAATAAATCTACGTATAGACGAAGAACAAAAACAAGCACAGAAATAAGCATTTGTCAATGGATTATGTAAGGACTTCGATGAACTGTAACATATAAATTTTCACATCATCGTCTGTTCAAGGTAATATCAATACTTACCTACTTACATATTATTATTATCTTTCTAAGTGTTGAACATTGAATGTGCCCAAAATAGGTACCTAAATATTGTATCTTCAAAGATGTTTGATATGCACAGCAAAATTATTTTGTTTGTTACTGGTGAATACAAAATGTAGGTAAGGCATCATCAAACATAATTAGTTATCTACCATACATACGAGGGGGGGGGGTTGCCATAATCGCCACGCTTGGCAGGCGGGTTGGCGATCGCAGTATGGTGTTAAAATGCATAGAGAATGCTGCTGCCCACTCTATAGTTACCTACCTAACCTTCTACCAACTTATATGAATATTTACTTAGCAAATTTTAACAAGGAAACTGAAAATATATCTAAGTACTTATCTTGAATGTTTTTCAATGATTGATATTATTAGTAAGAATATCCAAGTCAATTATTAAATTTAAATAAAATTACTCACTGGGGCTATATATTTAATTAGAATTGTAGGCACCTATTATTGTTGTACCTATACAGCAGAATATTGCTGTTCTATAGATAGATTGTGTATTGAAGTGTTAAAGGAAGAGGCCTATTAGACTTTATGGATGGATGTAATGGATAATGGAATGTAATGAGAGTTTACTTAAATTCCTTTTCTTTTTCAGGTGTCACACTTAACTGGTGTTAAAGAGATTGTATGCTGGATACATTCTGGTCTATTGTAACATTGGTTGCTAGGTAACTTTGTTGTTTAAAAAAATATGTATGTCACTCTGTAAAAGGTGAAAAATAAAAAGTCAACCATCTATTTGCGAGTTTTACTAAACTAGCTCTGTTTACAAGATATTTCCAACAGGTTATGGGCCCAGCCCGTGCCTCGTTAATGCTAAATTTGTAGGGCAGTTTTAAATAGTAAATTCGACTAGGTATAAAGATGGAAAGTTCGACGAGTGCGATCAAAAAGCTCACAGGCCGAAATAATTATGGCAGTTGGGCCTTCAGCATCGAAATGCTACTAATAGATGCGGGGCTCTGGGACTGTGTGAGCGAAAATTTCGTTACTACCAAACCTGAAGACCAGAAACGCGACGAAAGGGCAAGAACAAAGATTTGCCTGTCAATCGCAGAACAGTGCATCACCATTGTCAAGAATGCCAAAACCTCATGGCAAGCATGGAATGCGCTCAAAAAGGCCTATGCTGACTGTGGTTTAATTAGAAGATTAGGTCTGCTGCGGAAGCTATTTTCATTGAAACTGGATAATTTCCTAAATATGGATGCCTACGTCAATGAAGTGCAAGCTACGCATCAAGCCCTGGAGGCAATCCAAGCTGCACTGAATGATGAATTCATCGCGGTTATTCTCTTGGCTGGTTTGACGGATTCTTACGACCCTTTGGTGATGGCCATGGAACATTCTGGTAAGGAATTATCATCGGAGAACGTAATAGCGGCTCTTCTGCGTGAAAGTCACCGACAGCAAGTGAATGATGATAAGGACGATACGGTGTTAGCTAATGTTGCAGGTGGTAGTGGCAGCGGTAGCGCTCGTAAGAAAATAGTTTGCCATTTTTGTAAAAAGAAGGGTCACTTTAAATGGCAATGTAAGCTCTTCAAAGCCAAACAAGGTAAGACTGAGAGCAATTTAGCGGCTGTAGGCAGGATTAATCATGATGATTCTACTGATTTTGTTACTTTACTTGCCGCTAGTGGGGATAATTGCTGGGTGGTAGACAGTGGCGCAACATCACACATGACATCAAATAAGTCTATTTTAACGCTTAAAGCAAGCAGTTCGAAAGCTGTTACTTGCGCGAATAATGACAAAATAGTATCGACCTCGCAAGGTACTGTGAAGTTTGATGTACGTCACAAGGGACGTCCATTAGGACTGACAATGAATAATGTGTTGTTGATTCCAGAACTAGTCACCAACTTGATGTCTGTTGGCAAGTGCACTGATAATGGCAAGGTTGTAGTGTTTGACAAAAATCGTTGCAGAGTTTTCGATGGCAATGTATCTGTGGATGGGAACGTACTCTTTACAGCACCACGCAAGCAAAACGGACTCTATGTTTTAGATTCGAGGAGTAACAAGGCGACGATTCTCTTAGCAGAAAGTCAGGAAGGCTTTGAGTTGTGGCATAGGAGATTGGGCCACTTATCCCAATCTGAAATGTGCAAACTTAAGGACATCGTCAAGGGCCTTAGTTATAGCCTTGGGAACTGCAAGAACCCCTGCGTACCATGCAGTCAAGGCAAGCAATGCGTGAAGAAGTTTCCAAAAGGAAATTCAATAGAGCTTCACAGATTTTGGAGCTGATCCATAGTGACGTTGCGGGTCCCATTGAGATGGAATCATGGGGAGGCAAAAGATACATACTGCTATTCGTTGACGACTATAGCAGGAAAGTTTATGGCTATTTGCTGAAATGCAAATCAGAAGTTTTCGGGAAGTTTCGTGAGTTTCAGGCATTAGTTGAAAACCAAACGGGCCAAAAGATTAAAAAGTTGAGGAGCGACAATGGTGGTGAGTACACCAGTAAGGAATTCCAGGATCACTTGAAAAATCGTGGAATTCAACATCAGACAACTGTAGCGCACACTCCACAGCAAAATGGAGTTGCGGAGAGAACCATCCGGACAATCGTCGAAAAGGCGAGATGCATGCTAGCAGAAAGCAATCTCAATAAGAGATATTGGGGTGAAGCAATTCTAACGGCGATTTATCTGAAAAATCGCTCGCCCACTATGGCTATTTCGCAACAGGTCCCTGAACAGGTGTGGACCGGAAAGGCGGTGGACCTTTCACACTTAAAAGTGTTTGGTTCAAAAGCACAGGTTCTTATTAAGGATGGAAGCCTCAAAAAGTTTGATCCCAAAACACGAGAACTTATATTTCTTGGCTATAGTGAGGATCAAAAGGGGTTTAAGTTTGCTGATGTTAAGAATAATCCAAGGCGGATTATTGTTGCTCGGGATGCCGTGTTTGATGAGAGGTTGCCAAATCAGTCTAAGGACAATATGGATTTTCTCGGACCTCCAAACAAATCGCCAACTAAGATGCCGGTGGTGGATGTTCCTGAAGAATTTTTCGTAGTCCCCACTACAGGAGGGACTACCGGGGCTATGGAAACTGAGGAGGAAGTTCCAAGCCAGAGCGAACGAGCTCCAGCAACCGGGTCCAGCACACCCGAAATTGTTGTAGTCGAATCTGAGGAATTCCATGATTCAATGGATTCCATCTCGGATTCTGACAGAAGCGAAGAACGAGAAGCTGAACCAGCTGTAGAGGGGCGACGATACCCTCAACGGCCCAGAGTTCCAAATAGACAGGAAGATTTTGAATATAATTTTCTCAGCGTGCACGATCCTGGGTCGGTACAGGATGCAATGGATCGCGGAGATAAGGACCTGTGGTTGGATGCGATGAAGCAAGAGTATGACTCGCTCATCGAGAACGGAACCTGGGAGCTGGTCGATCGCCCAAGAGGAGCGAACGTGGTCAAATGCAAGTGGCTATTTAAGCTGAAGATTGGCGCTGGTGAGACAGTGCAGCGCCACAAAGCAAGACTGGTGGCTAAAGGGTATTCCCAGAAGTGGGGGGAGGATTACTCCGAAACCTTTGCACCAGTGGTTAAACTGTCGTCGGTCCGACTACTGCTGGCGCTATCGGCAGAAATTGGACTGACAGTGCATCATATCGATGTCACGACCGCTTTCCTTAATGGTGACCTTGCTGAAGACCTGTACATGGAACAGCCAGAGGCCTTCATCACGAGGGGGAAAGAAGGAAAGGTTTGCAAGCTGAAGAAGGCCATATATGGTCTGAAGCAGGCAGCACGATGTTGGAACGTGAAGGTTCACGCTCACATAATTAAGATCGGGTTTACGAGGTCAAAATATGACCCATGCGTATACCTGAAGAAGGTAAAAAGCAAATTTCTTGCAATTGCCTTATACGTAGATGATTTCTACATTTTTGGGCATGACATTGACGAGATTCAGGCCGTGAAAGCGAAGATTGGAGACGCCTTCAAAATTAAAGACTTGGGATTGGCAAAGGACTGTCTGGGCATGGAGCTCACGCAAAGGAAGGGAGAAGTGGAGCTCAACCAAAGAAACTTCACAAAGAAGGTCCTCCGAAAGTATAAAATGGAAGATTGCAAAGTTGTTGCGACTCCCACAGAGACTAATCTCAGATTGGAGAAAGGCGATCCAACTGGAGATATGAGCTACCAGGAGATTGTGGGTTCACTCATGTACCTGTCCTGTGGCACACGTCCTGACATCACATTCATAGTGAGCTACCTGAGTCAGTTTAATTCTTGTTGGAATTCGACTCACATGGCTGCACTCAAGAGAGTGCTGAGATACCTAAAGGGTACAGTAGATCACAAATTGGTCTACATGAAGACTGGCAAACCTCTGATTGCATATGCCGATGCGGACTGGGGTGCCAACGCTGATGGACATTCGTTCACAGGGTATATGCTTGCCCTTGGCGGTGCTGCGGTTTCCTGGCAGACCCGCAAGCAACGTTGCGTCGCACTCATTACGGCTGAAGCAGAGTATGTCGCTATCTGTGAAGCAGCGAAAGAGGTAGTTTGTGCCAAAGGTCTCTACCATGAACTGACAGGTCAGAATAATACGATTGATCTGTTCAGCGACAGCCAAAGCGCTATAAAATTAGTGTACGTGCCAACAGTCGGTAGGAGGTCTAAGCACATAAATATTAGATACCATTATGTCAGGGAATTGTCCGAGGCAAATGAAATTTGTATCAAATACTGTAAGACTGATGAGATGCCCGCCGATATCTTCACAAAAGGACTTACTAGAGTTAAGCAGGACTACTTTAAAAAATGTATAGGCATACAGTGGGGGTGTTAAAGAGATTGTATGCTGGATACATTCTGGTCTATTGTAACATTGGTTGCTAGGTAACTTTGTTGTTTAAAAAAATATGTATGTCACTCTGTAAAAGGTGAAAAATAAAAAGTCAACCATCTATTTGCGAGTTTTACTAAACTAGCTCTGTTTACAAGATATTTCCAACATTAACTACACAGGAAAAATTTAAACTTTCTCTCATGCGCTCATAGCAAGCAATATCAAGCAGTTTAAATTATCCATGATGACTTCCACAGGAAGAAATTAGATGCCAAATGTTAAATGTGAATAAATGCTATTGTCAGTTGGTTGTTATAACATAAATAAAAGTTGTTTTTTTGTTTACCATAATTTATTTCTTTCTATTTACGAGGGCGGGTCAATAAGTCCGTGACTTTTGGAATAAAACACAGATTTTTTGATAAAAAATAATTTTATTTTTCAACGTAGTCTCCCTTGAGCTCTATACACTTTGTCCAACGCTTCTCCAATTTTTTTATCCCTTCCAAAAAAAATGATTTGTCGAGGTCCTCAAAATAGGCCTTTGTTTGCGAGATGACTTCATCATTGGAGTCAATTCTTTTTCCACCAAGCCATTTCTTCAGGTTTGGGAACAAGAAGTAGTCGCTCGGAGCCAAATCTGGAGAATAGGGTGGATGAGGGAGCAATTCATAGCCCAATTCATGAATTTTTGCCATGGCAACTGCACACGTGTGCACCCTTGCATTGTCTTGGTGGAAAAGAACTTTTTTCTTGGCCAAATGAGGTCGGTTTTTTTTCAAATCGTCATTGAATCGGTCCAATAAGTTGGCATAATATTCCCCATTGATTGTTCTTCCCTTTTGAAGGTAGTCAATGTGGATTATCCCGCGTGCATCCCAAAAAACAGTCGCCATAACTTTATTGGCTGACAAACCCACCTTGGCCTTCTTCGGCGCCGATTCACCCTTAGAAACCCACTGTTTTGACTGTTATTTGGTCTCTGGTGTGTTGTGATGGATCCATGTTTCGTCCACGGTTACAAAACGGCGCAAAAACTCCTCCATATTGCGATTAAACAACACCAAACCTTCCTGTGAAGTTGTTACACGATTGCGTTTGTGGTCGACTGTGAGTAAACGCGGCACCCATCTTGCGGAAAGCTTTCTCATGCCCAAGTGATCATTCAAAATTGAAACCACTGAGCCATGCGAGATCCCTACGGCTTCCACAATCTCTCGCACTTTCAATCTTCGGTCGGCCAACACCATATCGTGAATTTTTTCGATTGTTTCGGGTGTAGAGACCTCAACTGGGCGTCCAGGACGTTCGGCATCTTCAGTGCTTGTACGGCCACAACGAAATTCAGTAAACCACTTTTTTACCATTGAAATCGATGGTGCAGAGTCCCCATAGTATTTATCAAGCTTAGCCTTGGTCTCGGTAATGGTTTTTTTTCGCAAGAAATAATGCTTAATAAGCACACGAAATTCACTTTTTTCCATTTTCTCCTCAAATTAGTGAGTATTCTGATAAAAATAGCTGTCAAACACAAACTAACTGACGCAGCAAGTTTAAATTTTGACAGGAGTCAACTGACAGATGCCTGTTGACAGGAGCAGTGTTGCTGTTTCAGTAAAGAGGTCAGAAATTCAAAAAGTCACGGACTTATTGACCCGCCCTCGTATCTATACTTACCTAATGAATGACAGTTAATTAAAGCAAACACCACTATTTTCAAAATAGCATCACTATAATAATCACTTGTATTTATATAAAAAAAACTTAGTAAGTAGGTATTCAATTATTCTTAATATTTCATAACAAGTTATTTTTATTTGTGCCTATATAGTTCATAATTAAAATACTTCATAATAAAGTTTACAGGTTATCAATTAACACAATATGTACATAGGTTTATATCAGTGTCTAACAAGACTATATAAATCAACAAGTTTTCTAAAATTAAATGATTATCTTTTATGAACAATCTTCAGTTTCTACTTTTGTACTTGAGCAGTGATGTCAGAAGTAAATAGCAGCAGTAGCCAAAGTGAACAGCAACAGCAATGGGGCAACATCATTCATGCTGCCTTCATGTCTTCATAGGTGAAACGCCCCGGGAACTCTCCTAGTTTTAAACAAAAATCTAATTATTTGCAGCTCAAATAAAGTACTCAAACATTATGTGGCAAATTAATGCCTAGTTTGCCACATAATCAACTAGGTGTTTTTCAGCCCATGGCTGGACAAAAGCCATCGGCCTAGTCATTGCTATTAGTTTTTTAATTTCTTCTTTATTTAGGGCCGATTTTTCAGTCTCCAGATTTTTTTTTAACCACTAAATTAGAATGGTAAACATTAGTTAGGTATACATAAAATATATGATGTGGAGAAAGTTTGCCCAAGAAAATATATTAAGTACTAAATTAAGTGAGTTCCTGTTTGATTATTAACTACTAGCTGACCTGTGGCCACTTCGTTGGGAGGTAAACATTTTTACTGGTGAATAGCTTTAAGACACACAAATAACGTGGCTCTATGGGTAAAAGAATTTTCAAAATCGGTTCAGTAGATCCAGAGAGAAACCTCACAAACTTTACCTCTTTATAATAATTTAGTATAGATGTGTCAAAAGCTTACCTTCAATGACTATATTACAGAAGATTGGTTTTCCATGTCCAGCCTTGCCACTAGCAAGTCTTTGTAAGAAAATCCCCAGTATTTCATCTAGTTGATGTACGAGGTTGATATGTTGTGTTCTGATTGCGTTCCATTCTTGTATTTTAAGCTCTTGCACTGTCTGCGAAAATATTATGATTAATGTTTTGTAGAGCTTCTAAGTAAGTACAAAAAATATCTATTAACAATTTCAGTTGTTAGAATGTGAGGTTGACAGGCATACTAACTATAATAATTAGTTTAAGTGCAATAAATAGATTAAGTTCTTGTGTCTACACAACAAAGGAATAGTTGTCCGTATCCATAAGTAGACTGACCAATAATGTACCTACAGCAGCTACACTCTAATGAGATATAGTAGCCGGCACGTAACTTGGCAAGAATCGTTAGATGTTTCTCTCCTTTCTTTAACTTACTTCGAAACAGACACGTTAAAAATAAATTCTGGCAATAACCTTATAATAATGATAAGCAATAAAAGTGATAATTTTTTCGTTGCACTAATTATACATGCGTATATTTACTCAGACTACGCCAAAACCTTGCCAAGTTACGTGCCGGCGACTGTACGTAGGTTCACACGTCCCTAAGACACAGAACATGCCCGTTATTCCTATATTTATATTGGCTTACTTACTTGTAGTGATGGTATTGACATAGGTAAGTACTTTTCGCTATTGAGAAAAAGTCTTACAGGTACAGCTAGTACAAAACGAAGACACCACACCACAGAACTCTCTTCAAAGATATTCCACAATCCACAAGAAAAAAGGACTGAAACTACATATCATAGGCCCTTGTTTCTGTATGAGAATAATAAATATAATTTTGTATGTTGAAATTACAAATAAACTAATATTAAAAACAAAATTCAAGGCAAAACAATGCGAAGTTTTCTAATAATAATTTTTTTTTTTTTTTTTTTAATAATATTTTAATGGCAAGGGGGAGAAGTACAAGCTGGGACCTTTTAGCCAAGTCTTTAGTTAGTTACAGAACTTGTTTATGAAATGAATTATGTTCAATGCATGATTATGTATTGCCCCGCCCGGCCCCCTTGAGTTTCAGTAAAGATGTGGTACTTTACTGAGACCTCACGGGGACTTCTTAAGAGAACTTGAAGCAATGTTGCACTGTTTTGTTTCATTTGCCTACATTAATGCACGTTCACAAACACTTAATGGTTAATAATCCACCATTATTACACATTAATATCAGCTAAACACAAATTTTGGAAAATAAAACAAAACTTGAACATGACGCTTCACTTTCCCGCCAAGAAGTCCTAATAATAATAACTTTCTCAGTGTTGCCAACTTTTTCCCCGAGTCTACTAGTGCTAGTGGCGGTTCTTCAAATTAGGTTAGTCGCTTTTTGATGTGAAACATCTATAGCCGCACGTAAAACCGATTGCTGGCGGGGTGATGCAAGCCGCGTCGCGACGCGTCGCTTCTATACAGTCTTTATGTGGTAGTGTGTAAATAATTTGTATGTTTCACATCTGCCAGGCGTCCTGTGACGGCTCAATTTTTTTTGAAGTAAATCTTTTTAAGGCGCGCTTGACTCTGGCTCACTTCTGTAACGCTCTCGTCATGCTGGAGAATGCATGACGAGAGCGTTACAGAAGTGAGCCAGCGGAAGTTGAGAGGGAGAGTTAAGGTAGTGAAGATATAAAGAGAGAGAGTTACGTTTCGTAACGTTCCGTATATTACTGTAGGGGCAAAAGAGAGAGAGGTGCGAGCACACATTTTCTTTCTCTCTTATCCAGTTGCGTTTCATTTAATAACTAAGACACAGTGCAGGCCTATTGTTGTAAGTAAGTAAGTATAATTAGTATTTGTAAGTTTTACTTCAGTCGTGTGGTCTAAAGCACACTCGTTTTTTTATTCCTATTTCGACGTTCGGTCTCCTTTCGGAGGTTCATTTGAAGATATAAGAATGAAAATGAAAACATAACATATTCATAGTAATTTTTTCAACATCATCCTAATATAATATCACAATACTGAAAACATTAGTGAACGTGTTTGGATGTTTGTTACATACTTATAAAATAATGGCTTATCGACGGTTTTTTTTTATCCTGGCAGTATCTGCCCGTGGCATATTATTTTCGAAATGACGTTGTTTTTCGATCTCCACACGCGCGTAGCCTCTGTTTGACTTCACTATAATCGTCATGCTGATTAGTCTTTCCAAATCAGCGTTCGAATCCGCAGTAGTTTCGGTAAATGTTGTCCGCCAGTAGGGGTGCCTCAAATCCCCAGGTTTAGTGGAAATCCCACTAAGTTGACAACACTGCTTTTCTACGATTTTTGCATTGGCCACAGATAACTAAAACGTGTAAAGAAAAACGTATTGTTCGTGCATTTCAACTATGGTAGTTTTTGGTAGAAAGTGTTTTAAAAATTGATTTTTCATTTTTCGGCAATCATTGGACATTTTCTTCAAATAGCATTAGTAGACCATCAGTTGTAATGAAAACAAAATTAAATTGTAGCACAATAATTCAGAAACAAATAATTCCTTTATGATGAAACAAAACGCTGCAAGCAAACTTACTCTGGCCGATTGGTTTGTACACCTCTATAAAATTCTACTGGATTGGAAAAAAAATTGTTACACAATTCCAAAATGGAAACCGATTGCGACTGGAATTTGCTTTTAAATTTGGAATCTGCTTCCAAAACAAACTGCGTTGCGCAATTAGCCTGCTCGTTGTTCCGTAGGGAAGCCGATAGGAATCAGGTTGTATGGAGGCTGCGCCTTTGCCCTGTATATACAGAAACCCGTCCACAAACGCCCAGCAGTAGCCCACCAGATCCAACATCCGCCTGATCGGCGGATTCTCCCTTCTCCATATGGAGGATAAGAAACTTTCCACTCTGATCCTCATACCTCTAGCTAGGTATACCTACACGAATCGGGGGTGTTCAAGGTCTTTTTTTATACGCACCTTCAGGTAAGTTCCTAAGGTACACATAAGGGTGCTCGCCCACGAGCGATTTTTCCGGCGATTTTCTCGGCAATTTTTGTCAGAAAGAAATACATTCACACAAAAAACGCCGAGAAAATCGCCGAAAAAATCGCTCGTGGGCGAGTTTGTAAGTATCTAAATACAAACTATTTGCTGTGTTTAAATGAAAAGTATTATCTGTTTGTCAAAATTGATGACAACGAGTGACATCAAAAATGTACGAAATTGACAGGCCAGGACTACCGCCTCATCAGAAACCGGTGACTAGATTCATAATATTATTTTGTAGCCTAATTTTTGAAACAAAATATAGACATGTAGACATGAGATAATATGGTTATTCTTCGTATAATCCGTAGAATCAGACCTCAACCGTATATTGAGTTAAAAAATTTAAGCAGGGCATTCAAGGTTGTTCGTTCTCAATCAACGATTGATTTATCACATAAAATCCACGGCCCCAGTCCCACGGCTGGCGGCGAAGCAATAGTTGTGCTCCATGGGTTACTTGGATCTAACAGGAATTGGCAAAGCATGTGTGGAAAGATCACAGCTCACACGAAAAAACCTGTGATAGCAGTGGACGCTCGTAATCATGGGGACAGCCCTCATAGTGAAGTCCACGACTACCCGTCATTAGCCGCTGACGTCTCTCACCTAATATCTAAACTTTCAATCAAAAAAAGTATTGTTATTGGCCACAGCATGGGAGGGAGAACAGGAATGATTTTAGCTTTGACAGAGGTTCGACCATTATTGTATGACCATCGAGATATAAGTACTAACGTACCTACTAGAGAAGCTACGTCAAATAACTGAATTGTCCTATTCTTCGTAATTTGAATCTTTAGTTCGCGCAGCGCTAAAATAATAACAATTCGTCTAAACCGTAACTAATTTACCACAGCGCTAGATTTGCTGCGGAAGTGTATTTATTATATATAATTTATTATTGTCGGAAGTACTAGGCGCGAAAGAGCTGGAGAGCGACCGAGTGAGGTGCGGCGCGATCGCCGCAGTTGAACGAGGCAAAGTAGGAATTTACGGTGTCTTCTCTAGTACGTTAGTACTTATATCTCGATGTGTATGACTGGTTTCCTTCACCTTTTCTTTATAATAAGAGACCTTTTCCATGTACTGGGACAATAACATTACGAACTTTACAGTTCGTATTTTTTTTTCACTGTACAGTGTACATATTGTAGTCGTAACTAGTCGTAAGCCACAGCTTTGTTGTATAGTTTTGTAAACATGTTGATCATCTTCAGTAAGTGTGTGTCTGAAACACCACACATGATTTATAATGGCGTAAACTCGGAAGCGCGCAGTATTGGCTAAGCCGCGAACAGCACCCTATGATGGACCGAAAGGTGGCTGGTACAGACTAGATGCGCAGCCTGGGAGAGCCTATGTCCAACAGTGGACTGCGATTGGCTGAGTTGATTCGATTGATTACCAGGAGTGGGGACCGCATATCGGGCAATATCGGCATGCGTACAAGCATAGTTAGGGACGCCTCTCGGCTAGATGGACCGAAAGGTGGCTGGGACAGACTAGATGCGCAGCCTGGGAGAGGCCTATGTCCAACAGTGGACTGCGATAGCCTGAGTTGATTGATTGATGATCAATGTTAATAATCTATGCCATTATACAGGGTCAAAAGCGTAAAGGCTTCTACATACCGGGGTGACTTGTCGCGAGACGCGACGCGACACAAAGTCACCGCTCGTCCCGCGACTCGCGGGGCCTTTGTACCGTGTCGCGTCGCGCGACAAGTCGCGCTGGTATGTAGAAGCCTTGACTCTGCAGACGCGATGGGTTTCGATAACCAACACGAAAGAAAAATTGTGAGCCGTCAAGGGACGCCTGGCAGATGTGAAATATCATAGTCAAACAAAGAAACATCGCAAAAAGGTCAGGGTCGAGTAGCGGGGGGTCCGCGCGCGCGAAGTGAGTGGTGAATCGCCACGCGGCATGCGTTGCCCCGCCAGCAATCGGTTTTACGTGAAAATGAAAAAGATTTTTTTTGTTTCAACGACCGCTGGTAGTTGGTTACTAGAAGTACCTATGAGTTGAGAAAATCTCTTTTTTTGTGTTAAGTTATCGACCCGTTATGTCTGTGAAGTTAACAAAAAAAAACTGATATTTCAAGTGACTATACTACTGTTGATGCATGACCCCAAAAAAAACTCATCTAATTAATGTTTTTTTTTGTTTTATCATAATAAGATATCGATTCCTATCACGTCTGCGGAGTTTCATTAGCTAATTTTGACCGGTATTCATCCATGTATGATGTCATAATTCCTTTAGCTGTTTTTCTTTATTTGCAGCCGTCCAAAGTAGCGAGTTTGATAGTAGTAGATATATCGCCTATCGTACCGACAACAGGTGGTAGACTGCTTGACTTCTTTCTAAAGGTCATTAATGTCATGGTCAGTGTCGACTTTAAAGGGATGGATACATTAAATAAAGCAAGGACTGCAGCTAAAAACAAAATAGCAAAATCTCAATTATTTCCAGACGAAGCGTCCATGTATTTCATTTTAATGAATATTGGACAATTGCCTGATAACTCTTTCGGCTGGAAGTGCAATGTTAAATCTTTGCAGAAGAATTTTACCAATGTCGCCTCATTTCCAAGTATGACTGGTAAAACGTATGATGGGCCTACGCTATTCATCGGCGGCAAGTTATCAGACTATATCCCGTAAGATTACATTTATTAAGTTAAGAAACATTGCATACTTAGGCTAACAATAAAGTATGTGCGTAATTAATAACATTATAATCAACAGTCTGTTTTATTTCAGACCTGAAGACATAACAGGGATCCGGAAGCCCTTTCCTACAGCAAAGCTGGTCTATGTGGAAGGTGCTGGACATAATGTACACGTTGAGAAACCAAATGACTTCTTCAACGTAGTCTTGCAATTCCTATCCTGAAACCATTGCATGAAACATAATGAATCAAGTTAATTATAATTACCGTTTGCATTTATTTTTTTAGATCCATTTACTTATATTATTTTAAACTGCCTACTTATTGTGAAGGATTTTACGATTACAAATAAAACTCAAAGCATTCAATTCAATTAAACCATTTTCAGGGACTTTGAATAAAATTGTCTTTGAATCCCTAGACGTCGCGCGTCGTTTCGACGACACGCGCCCGCTAAGCGAGCGCAAGCCAATAGTATAGTACTCTGTGGCATGTAAGTATATATTTATGCTCTGTGGCTGTGGCGCACGCCACGCGCGTCAGCATCAGCACAGGCGCACAGCACCCGCGTCCACCTCGCTTTTTTTACATCAAATGGACATACGAGTTACGACACATCAATAGATCGAAGTTGAACCGCACACGCTATGCGCCCGCCTCATGCCAACCCCGCGCTCACCCCGCAGTGCCCCGCACACGCGCTACACACACCCCGCACACCTTGCGCCCGCGCTTTGGCCATAGAGTATAGTAAGCTTTGGCTCAGTGGTGTCAGATTAGGCGACTTGTCGCAATTGTCGCCATTTAGGTTATTTGGATCTCTTGGAAGGGTTTCGGGGCGACAAATTTTTATGATAGGCGCCTGGGCAGCCTGCATTCTCGACATAGGTACATAGCGATCGTTTTACGACCGAATTCGGTCCTAATGGAGTCCCTAGCATAAAGAGGAATTAGTCGCGCGCCATCCCGTGACGCGGCTACACTTCACAATCACTCGCATTTCTCAGCAATTATTTGTGAAGAAAATGCCTTCCTGTGTCTATACACGATGTACCATCGCGGACACTGGCGCCTGTTTTTTATTATATGAAAACGTTGTTTTGTTTTGTACTTGTACAGCCAGTCAGCCATTTTTCCTGACTGCTGCGACCGACGCGTACGCGCCAATGAGCATAAAGCAGCTAGTGACGTAACTAAATATGTATGTTTATCTCTTTCTAACAACAGTTATCGGTATAGGAAGGGTATGGTCTTTCCTTTTCTTCGCGCACTGATTGTACGCAAGTTCGTAGCTACATTCATGGCTTACGCTGTTTTTGAGTGCACTAATGTTCGTGTATGACGCGTCTATTTATAATACGTCATTGGTCCCTAGACGGTCAAAAATGCTTGTCAAGATTGTGATTTTTCCGTGCCTATCAGTCAATTTTGACCGTCTAGACTTCTACCCCCTTATTCCAAAACAAGGTTTATCTTCAGACCCAGGTTTAAAACATGGAGCCATTATTGAATTTCGAACTTTATTCCGACTATGGTAAAGTTCCTAAACACAAAACAGACAACTTAGTACCGAACTAAGTTTTCAGTTTTGTATAAAGAACGGTATTTCAATCACTGTTACGTTCTTATTACAAAAACTGGCTCCATGGTTTATGACATGTCAAAATATAAATCTTGTTTTGTAATAAGGCGGCTAGAGATCCCATTAGGACTTTGCGATCGAATTAGGTCGTAAAGCGATCGCTATCTATGTCGAGACTGCAGAAGTGCAGAGCCTGGTAGTCAACTAGCCTACATCAGAAAAAAATATAGGCCATTTTAGGCTCTACGTTCATCGTTTCTCAGGAAAATGTCCGGTACTAAAAATTTTTAAGAACATCACCATTTTTGACGTCAATCAGAGCGGGAAAATAGAGAAATGTCAAAGAATGTTAACCGAAAGAAATAAAGTTGACATTGGCTTGTAAGGTGTTGAATGATGTCAGGTACACATTAATGGATTTCGGCGGATTTCGGTTTACGTAATTCTTGTACAACTAGCTTCAGCCCGCGACTTCGTTCGCGTGGAAGTCGTAAGACGCCACAATATACAAATTACAACCACATTTTTATAAAAAAAAACTGCCTCGTTAGTCTATTGGTCGCAAGCGCTACTTTTGGGCATGAGGTCCGGGTTGGATTCTCGGGTCAGGCAAAGTGTTATTGGGTTTACCGTTTGGAATTTCTTAGTTACAGTTCGAAGTCTGAATTTGTGCCCGTGGCAATTGGCTCGCCCCCTATGACATTGGACCTAAACATAACTGGCGAAATTTTATGTGGGTGTACTATTGGTAGGTACACCTCTGCCTTACCCTTTGGGGAATATAGACGTGATACTATGTTATTTTTATAAAACATAATAACATACTCACGCTTTCTCCAAATGGTGGTAGGCAGAAACTATAGAACGCCACCTGCTAGTCCTGCTACGCTACTTACCTACATACACTTTTTGCTTCGTTTACGTTCATACATCTGGTCATATACGCACGCCTGTTCAAAGTACTACGCACTTGACCTTTCTGAAGAACATCACCAATTAGCTCACTATATGTCCTTCTAGGAGTGTTTCCACTCACATTTACTTTGTAAATACATTTTGTTAGTCGCCTTTCATTCATCCTTTCAACATGACCGAACCATCTAAGCATAATCATTTTAAATTTTGCCACTACATCTTCTTCCGCACCTTATCACATAATTTTTCAGCCTATCATTCATAGTCATGCCACACATGCTTTGCAAAGAACACATTCCACAGCTTTGTTTCTACTTTCATGCTTCTTTTGCCACACCCAACATTCACTTCCATTCATAAGCGTGGGTACCAGCACACCATTGTGAACCCAGTTGAGCCTTTTTGGGCATCGACTTGTGTGGTTGGTCACAATCGCATGTATAGCACAATTCACTCTATTGCCCGCATTTACTCTTTATAAAACTTCCTTGTATACTACGTTTGTAATTATGGTCTCAACAGCCGAAATATACAGGGACTAGTGACGTGTGACCGTGAGCAAGTGACTTACAGTTGTCCGTGTGAGAAGCAGTTAGTCTTGAGGTCGACTCCGCAGTCTTCAGTAGTAATTTCCCATTGCTTTCGAAGTTTCTCGTTTTTAGTGAATTAATGAACGCCTGCGTTCCTGCTTAAACTACCTAATGTCACAAAACTGATAAACTGACTGGTGCATTCTTACATATTATTCCTGACTACCGACTTTCACTAAAATAATATAACAGTAGATTGTGCAGAACACATGGCCGATAGGGCTGAAAGTTTCTGGAGTGGCGACCGCGTACCCGGAAGGCCTCTCACAAGGTGGACCGATGACTTTGTGAAGGCCGCAGGAATTCGCTGGATTTGGGAAGCACAGAACCGGTCGAAGTGGCGATGTTTGTGGAAGGCTTATGTCCAACAGTCTTTCGGCTGAAATTATGATGATGTAATAATACAACAAATTAACGATTTTAGGACTTTTTCCTTTACTTGTGCTGTGAGACTTTGCTCATTGCCATATGATTCTAGGTCAACGGGACGTAACGGGGTTTGATTAATTTGAGAGTATCAAAATATGTCGCGTAGATGGCCGTATATTTTTAATGCGTTTACTTAAAAGTTTGTTTTTTTTTAGCTCCAGGGAACCGTAGACCAGGTATTTGAAATTAATTTTAACTTGATACCTCCATGCGTTCCTGAGAAAAGGGTCTTCACTGACAGACGGACGGACGGGCGAACAACGAAGTGATCCTATAAGGGTTCCATTTTTTCCTTTTGAGGAACGGAACCCAAAAAAATAAGTTTGAATCTAATTTCCCACGATATGTATGGGAAAAGGTTTCTGCGATTTCTGACTCAGTTGCTCTAATAGAGTTTTTGATCCTCATATGAGACAGGATCTATTGGCACCAAATTAGTTTTTTAATGAAAATTGCCCATTTTTTTGCTGACTGTACATTTTAATTTGGTTTTGAATTATGAAATTCTTCTATTTTACACAAAAAGTGTGGCATCTGACTTATATTTAGGCGAAATTAGGCTACTTTTCAGAAAAAAAAGGGTGACTAGGCTACTTGGGCGAAAAATTTTGGCGACTTGGAGCGCGCCACATCTGGCAACACTGCTTCGGCGGCGATCAAGTCTCAGACTTCATGAAATAGTCATTCAATAGGATTCATAGGATTCTACGAATAGAGTTAGTTGTATTGCTTAATCTAATGATAATAAATAATTCTGTAAAGCCTTATTTGTTACGTCCGCGAATCATATACATATTTAGATAACCATACAACCTGTTACTGACCTGCAAATTTGCAAAAAACGTAAGAAATGAATTTCGCGGGCTACCTTCTTCCCCCGCACTCTTTGAGTATTTATACTCAGGAGATGCCAAAAAGCGAATCACCGAACAAGTTTTTCTGCCACTTTCTGCGGGGGGCGAGGAAAACACATACAGCACACTACGAAAATTTGACAATTGCACACTGATACATGCTTCCTATTGTTAAAAACGCACACGAAAAAATAATAACCACACAATTACAAAAATACACACACAGATTGACTTTGTGTGTATTTATGCAATTGTCCTATGATAACAAACACAAAGGTGCTAGTGATGTGATACAAACAATGAGCGGTATTTCATTGATAATGCATGAACAAAATTTTAATTCGTTTTACGATACCTTTATCTGTAAACCACCTAACTCCTTTAAAGCAAATTTAGGGTCGGCAGACACTTAAAACTTTATAATACAGTGTGAGTCTTCATAATGTGCACATATCGAAATGAGGGAAACTTAGCTTAATTTTATCGACGGAAAAAATAGTTTAAAAAAATCTAAAAATTTAATTTAATTTTTATAGCATTTTTTTAATTTTGTTCGCTGCTGTGACCCCTGTGTAAACAAATCGGTATAACTTTTAAACTAAACGATCTGTCACGATGAAACAAACTCAGTAATGACTGGAAATAATAGGGCGTCTTCATAAAATAAAAACTAACGAAAAACTCGCCCTCAATTGAGTATTAGGGTGATTTTATAACAAACATCTGATATTTTTTCATAATTTTTTATAATAATTGTAAAATTTCTCAGTAAAAGTCCTGATTACCTACCCTTTTTTATTACTTTAAATTATTTTCCATCGTATCAGCTTTCCAAAAGTATAAATACCATGTTTATAACTCAATCACAACGTTTCCTATCAACTGTTAAAGAAAGGCCTTGCACTCGACTACGTACTTTACTTTAGCAGGTAGAGACACTTTTTTGTAAAAAAAAAATTGTTTAATTTTTTTTTTTTTTTTTTTTCCGTCCATAAAATTAAGCTTAGTTTCACTCTTTTCGATATGTGCACATTATGAAGACTCACACTTTTGTTTAGACTACTTATGAAAAAATCTAAAATACCATTGGTGGATAATATCTGATATATTTAAGTGTGTTGAAATATGGATTTGTTATGAAATAAATGTTTATTATTTATTTATATCTGCTGTTAAAATGTTAAACAAAAAAAAACTTTAAAAAAAATCAAAATCAACATCTTAAATCTTAAATGTGTTTGACGAAATGTGGAGAGTATGGCTCCATTGCCATACTATATAGTTCATAGCCATATGTCTGAATGATGACGACTAGAGGAAATCACAGATTTTTTAAATGTACTAGTATTATATACATGTCGAACACATTTCTGCGGATCCTCTTTTTTGGTTAACTCTAGATTCATAAACATACTTGGTAGATACACTATTCATAAACATTCGCCTCTCAGACGTATACATTTTCTCGAGGCTTTAGTTTTTTTTTAAACAATAAAATCTCCTTCAACTTAACTCCGTCGTGACGTCAGCCCACTGGCAAAGCAGATGGATCTTAGAGGGATGGAATAACGTAAATAACACCATAACAGCTATATATATGTGCCAATGCGATATTACTACAAAAAAAATTACATCATACTTATTAATCGCAGAAACCACATTTTTGTTTCTGTAACCCACTGGGTTGTGATTAAGCATTGGACGAAGTTTCGCCAAGTACTTCAACAATTTTCCTATTTAGGCATCGCTTCAAAGTTTATCAGACAGTTTAGTCGATAAGTAGTTCTTTTTTATACGATCGTCGTGCTCGTGACATGGGTTTCTTGTTGTTATTCATTCGTGTCAGGATTTTACAGACCATATCATTAGTAATCAAACGAGAGAAACAATCAATGGGTTCTGTGATATTCCTTGTGGTGCTCGTTGATCCTTGGCGTCTACTCCCTAATCACGGTATCCGTAGTTTCGGCCGAAGTTATGGTCGTTTCCTACTCCGTATCACTTACGGACATAAGATTAGTTCAGAGCTCGAATTAAACAGGAATGACAACATGATTTGATAGTGTTCCCTAATCCCGATGTGTATTTACCCGTTAGAAAAATTTAATATTTCACCTGTTTTGACGGATCAACTACTTTCGGACGGGCCAATGTCTTCGTTGACGGACAGAGAGTAGACCCTCATGAACGATGTGCACTACGTTTCTCTCGTGTGCCCGGGCTTGTCCAGATACATACACAAATAATAGTTACTGAACATACTGACTGAAAAAATCAATTGTTTTATCAATCATTCATATCAAAAAAAAAAAAAAAAAAAAAAAAAAAAAAAAAATTCAATCACGTTGTCCAAGCACTATACAAATCCTTACCCTAATCCATAATGATTGTTTCGACATAATGAAACCATGTTGATGTATAATATATACCCACATGTGGCAGGAAACACTATGGTTTCGTATATTAGAAGTGGCAGATCGCTTTTTGCAACAGAAAACTGCACAATTTACTATTTTTCGGGAGGACTTACTTGCGACACAATACGATTCACAATCACAATATCGGCTGTCAGGACTTGGCAGAGGGTAACGCTCAGCTATGGCGTCTCCAGAGTTTAAATACTCAAAGCCCGCACTAAAGGCACTTCTGAGCAAACTGCGATAGGTCCGAATAAAAAAAAAGTGGTTCCGACACTTCCACTTCTGTTACTGTCATTGCTGTCAGTACAAAAAAAAAATATATGTCAATCATAGCTTCGTCTTCTCTTTTTTTTTTTTTTTTCTTTTTTTTCTGGCTTTGCACGGTTTGTGCATTTAGTCAATGTCACGTCGAATGCATGATGATGATATCTCCGCCCACTCCCCTTGAGTATCAGTAAAGATGTGGCACTTTACTGAGACCTCACGCGGACTTCTTGAGAGAACTTGAAGCGAAGTTGCACTGTTTTGTTTCATTTGCCTACACTAATGCACGTTCACAAACACTTAATGGTTAATAATCCATCATTATTACACATTAATATTCGGCTAAACACAAATTTTGGAAAATTAAACAAACTGCTGAACATGACGCTTCACTTTCCCGCCAAGAAGTCAGTTTGACTGTTGTCAAGAGAAGACGAGGACTTCTTGGCGGGAAGTTCTCTCAAGAAGTTTGCGTGAGGTCTCAGTAAAGTGCCACATCTTTACTGAAACTCAAGGGGAGTGGGCGGGGATATCATCATCATGCATTTATAATTCATTTCATCAATACTATACAAGAACTAAAACGTGACATTGGCTAAATGCACAAACCGTGCGAAGCCAGAAGGAAAAAAAAAAAAAAAACAGTCAAAACTGTCAGTGTCAGTCACTGACACTGACAGTTTGAAAATGTAACTCAACTCGAGTACGTAATGTCGAGCAAATAACCTTCAAAATTTTATTATCATAATCATAACAAAAATTCACTAAAATAAAAATGTTACTTAGCGTAGTAACTCTTAAAAATGTTTTTTATAACTTGAACATGTGCCTTAAAGTACTCCCCGGTGCTACGCAAATTGCTCACAGACTACTGGCCTCTACGTCAGACAATGCAGAAGCTGTGGACTTGGCCTACGCTTCTTACGAAAGTACAACTGATTCACAAAATGCAGAACGGCCCCCACTGGTCATATTACACGGGTTATTAGGATCGAAAAACAACTGGAACAGTATGAGCAAAGCCATTCATAGGACCACTGGTAGGAAAGTTATTAGCATAGATGCGCGAAACCACGGGGACAGTAGACATGCATCGCAGCACACGTACGTGCACATGGCGCACGACGTCATGAAGCTGCTGAAGAAGCTGGAGTTGTCGAAGGTGTCGATCCTGGGCCACAGTATGGGCGGACGCACAGCCATGGTGCTGTCACTGCTCTGTGTAAGTTGTACGTAGTTCGTTCATACTTGTAGTTACCATGATCTTTGTATAGTTCTATACGCAATCATACAATTTATATTAACAAAACAGATTTAAGTAAAATTTGTTATTAATAACATACAAATATTTTCAGTCTGACATGATATCAAGTCTCATTGTGGTAGACATTTCTCCTGTGAAAACAAGCCCACAAATCTTCTCGATGGCCAGTTTATTTGATGCTATGACTTCAGTATCAATCAGACCAGGCATTGCCATGTCTAAAGCGCGGAAGTTGGCTGATGAGCAACTAAAAGGAATAACTCCTGATATCAACCTGAGGAATTTCTTAATAACTAATTTAGTACAAACAAATACTGGCTCATATACTTGGAGAGTTAACATAGCAGCTCTAAAGGATAACTTCCAGTCACACATATCAAGTTTTCCCACAAACTTAAGAGGACTTCAATATTGTGGACCAACACTGTTTATAGGAGGATCTCTATCTGATTACATAGGGTATGTAATATATTCTTGAGCTCATTACATAGTAAACTAGCCTATAATATTAAACTACTATTATACACCTAGTGATAATTACCTGTACTGGATGACAAGGATTCCCACTTGTATCATCTCATGGATGTTGTAATAGAGATCTTCTACAGCCAAGCATCATGTTTATAGAAATATTCTAGTACCTAATAAGTATTGATTTTAAGGACCTATAAATATATAGGTAAGTAGCTGGAGAGGATAATTCAAGCAGACTTGACTAATACATATCCCACACAAAGCTATTCACAATGGTGCTTCGAGTGTATGCCCAATATAAAAAAATTTAGTAATAGTATTACAAGAGTTTTACATTGGCTCCAAACTAGCCTATAAATAGAGGGTACCCAAATGCAAAAGTTGTAACCCTGGTTGTCTTTTAATTACGAAATGTGTCTTTTACAGTAAAAATGACCTAAAGGAAATACAGGAGTACTTCCCCCTTGCAGAGCTGACGTTCATAGATGGTGCCGGTCACTGGGTACATAGTCAGAAGCCAGAAAAGTTCCTAGAAGCAGTTTGTAGTTTTCTACAAGAGAAATAAGAATATCAGTCTTAGATATAAATTATAGCAGTTCTCATTAAATTAGGTAGTCATATATTTTTGAGTAGTAAAATAATTGTTATTAGTCTATTTATTGTTACATCCTTAGTGGATGAATAAAATGTGATATACCATGAGTAATTTTATATTTTATTTGTGTATTTGACCACTGAACACATGACCACATCCTCATGTGGTAAGGATACTTCCTACATAGCAATAAATTGTCACAAAGAGATAAGATAAATAGGTGTTGATAAGCAAACTAAGGACTGTCATCAACAGTTTTAGCCCAAAAGCATTATAATATAAGTACACTCACATACATAGGTAACACCACGCCTGTTTTCCCCGAAGGAGTAGCCCGAGATGTACAGGTACCCGAGATTGCCAATAAACAACCACAAATCCTGACAAAAGGTAACGTAATACCCGCCAAGTGCGTGTCGGACCACGCATAATGACGGGTTCCTTAGTTGGGATGAATTTATCCCAAGAACAACAACATTGTAGTCTGTTGATAAAATGTTCTCCCATACATTCCAGCTGCCAATGTATGTTGGTCGACTATTACTCGTTAACTTGTACCTAAAGCCTACTGCACAGAGTACATTCTAATATACTGCCGTGATTTTTTTCACATATTCAAAAACAACCATTTAGCTGGCAGGGGTGGGGGGACACGACTCTGGACGGACATGGCTAAACTACACGGTTTCCTTGTTGACTACGGAACCCTAAAAACCTAGTAACCGGGATCTGATCCAAGACCCAATGTTCAGCAGTCGCGCATAGGAACATTGTCGTAGGAAAAGCACGAATATGAACATTACCTACATAGATCTATACGGACCCCTTACGGTTTCATACAAATATGAATCTTATCTAGAATTGCTATGTAAGCGTCGCATACAAATGTGAACAGTATTTGTACAACATTAATGTTCATACTCGAATTAACACAATATATTACATCTATCAATGATGAGTGCGCCAAAGTTCACCTAAATTTTCAACTCCGATAATTGGAAATCCGAAAATGTTCTTCCTAACATTTTGTATCCTAACAATCACAATTCCTAACTACTCTGTCTCTAATGTACATAATTCCGAAGCATTTAACTTCATAATGTCAGTAGCAATAAACATCTAATAGACTTTTATTTGTTTTCCTATATTTTCTCAACATAACCATCTTTTACAATATTATTCAAAGTCATATTTTAATTTTATTTATAGCGGTGTGTACCTGCAAAGATATCCATAGGTTAGGTTAGGTTAGAACTGTGACCAACTACGCGCGAGCCGAGCGAGCGAAGCGAGCGGTGCCGCGGCAGCGGCCGGCGAGCGCTACCTCGAAATTTTATAAGTATTTTTTTATAGTGCCCCCAAGACGACATTCTGACCTGAATTTCATTCATTTAAGACAAAAATCTGTGAAACGACCCTAAACAGTTGGTTTTTTAGACATAATTATCTCATGTATAGTTATAGTTTTAGGGATAAAAGCGTTATGATAAAAAACAGTAGGAGTTTAAATATATTTACATTAATGATATTATTAATTACAATTTTCGGAAACATGAGTGTTATGAACATCGCCGGTAGCACTACAAATAGTATGAATGAAAACTTTAGGATGAAAAATTTTAGGAAGAGTGATCATTCGGATTACAAATCGTTAGGAAGAACAATTTCGGGTAAAGAACTTTAGTTGAGCCAATATGGACCCATCAATGATAGATGGACAAAGTAAAAAAAAATCTAACCTATCCAAAGGAATTATTCCATTTTGCCCCACCAAATGGAATGCCTAAAATCTTGCACTCAATTTGGTGGGGCAGATTCCACTAGTCTTAAAACCTTGCTGGATTCTGCCCGACTAGACAGCTAGGTAGGTTGGCACCTAAGAATTTATGTGGGTAGGTACGCTCGTATTTTATTTACATATACTCATGCCTATTGGCGCGGCAAAAGACGCGTGACTCACCAAGGGATATCTGTCTGTCTGTCACACATTTGTTCCGAACCTTTATTGGACCGATTAAGTTGAAATTTGGTATAGTTATATATGAATTTCTGTACCCAAACACGGACATGTAAATGAATTTTGATTATGAGGGTCACTTTTGGGGGGCAAACTAGGAAAAAAAAAAGTTCTGTTCCGTGTGACTTATCAAAATGAAAGGGCTTGTTGTCTTAGAGGTCTCAAATATTTTTTTTAAGTATAGGTACTTAATTTTAAAATAAATAGTTTTAAGTTATTTAAGTAAATAGATGCAAATTTACCATTCCTCCGTACCATTAACTCCGAAACTACTGAGCCGAAAATGTTGAAAAAAATACACAAAATAGTTCTTTACGTAGGTACATATAGATTACTTACAGGGAAACCTTTATGAAGTCTACGGTGTTAAAATAACATGGTAAATCTCTCAATATTGTGCGTACAAACTTACGTAATTGTAGTTGTATTATACGGGAGAACAAATTTTTCAACTATAATGTTAAGTTTGTTTTTGGGATAAAAAAACATGGTAGGTAGATAAATTATTAATTGTACGGAACCCTCACCACGCGAGTTCAACTCGCACTTGTCTGGTTTTGTTAGTTTCATTTTTTTTTAAATAATGTTTTAATGGCCTGGTTGCTGGGACCTTTTAGCCAAGACTTTATTTAGTTACAAAACTTGTTAATATTCATGAAATGAATTATATTCATGCATGATGATGATAGGGGGGCCCGCGGCCGCTCCCCTTGAGTTTCAGTAAAGATGGGGCACTTTACTGAGAACTCACGCGGACTTCTTGAGAGAACTTGAAGCGAAGTTGCACTGTTTCGTTTGATTTGACTTAAAACATAACTGGCGAAATGTGGGTGTAAATACTATGGTACACCTCTGCCTAACCCTTTGGAGATTACAGAGGGGCGAGCACGGCCTACTGTGACATGACTTGAGTCACACATTTTATCACAGTTTGAGCGATAAAACTGTTTTGTCATAAAATGCTAGTACAAATTGACATGACATAATTTATCTGGTTTGTCACAAACGTCTTGGCACGCCCGTGCTCGGCCCGCAGGCGTGATATGGTGTTATGTATGTTGATTTACAGACTGTGTTCGCGTCTCTTGACAGGACTGCCCCTCGATTGCGGTAATTTAAAATATGTTTAAACGTGAGCGTTTCATCTCTGCTTGGGTTCCAGTACCAGTCCAATCCGTGCGGAATTTGGTATTGCGGTAAAGTTCACGTGTTAACAACGATGAAACAAAGCTGGAACGCAATTGGGCTGTAAACAAATATAAAATTTTAGACATGTGACGCTGGTATTGATATGTAATGTGCTTTTTAAGTATAATCGACAGTCGATTTGAAGATATACGGGCTAGCTCTACTGCGTTTGAAAGTGACCGTTTTGACAGATGCTTGCTCAATCGATGTTTTATTGTTTGTTTTCTTGGTTTTCTATAAGCAACTCAGAAGCAAGTGTTTTTATTGATATAAATGATGAGGAATCTAATGAAATAATTTTGTGCCAGTTGTATAGTGGATTTCATCAGCTAGAAAACATTTAGAGAGTGGTACCCTTTTCTATTCATGAATCTCTCTTCATTATGTTGAGGGCACACTATGTCCACATTCGGTAGTTGTTTCGGGTCTGGCTGTTTGTGTACGGGAGTTTAACAAAATGTTCATTGATACATTCAAAGTAGGTATTATTTATATTTATCTTGTTCCCTTTCTTGTCGTTGAAAGGGGAAAGAAACATATTCATTTAAAATAGAGGGCTTGTTTAAAGTCTGCTACCTGCCGGATTGCTTTGGAAACACTGGCTTGAGAAACGCAGTGTTTTCGGTTATCTCCTACAAGAGTCTGATAAGACCCAGAAGCAAACAATGCTAGTGCAACCAAAACCTAAAAGAAAAATACTTATGTAGGAACTAATGGAAGTTTAGTATCATAGATATGTGGATTAAAAAAACCTAACCTAACTCTTCTCGTCTTTATGAGGAGCATTTCTTACACTCTCTCTTTGTGAGGAGTTAACTCGGAAATCAGTTCCCGAGTAAGGTCCTTGGACAGCCGGTATCTTTTTACAAACTTTCGATCACTGAGATCGAAAGCCGGATCACTCTTCCTCGCCAATAAATTCAGCCGCCTAGCCTCCGCACGAGCTACGGCTACGTAGTACGCGTAACCACATTCTAATAGGTCTAAATATAACATTTTTACAGCAAACACAATAAAATAAACAAATATCACTCAAAAACACAGCGAATGTTCGTGAAATGTTTGAGAAAAAGTAGCTTCATGTCAACTATTCTACAAACGCAGCAGTTGCATTCTGTTTGCGTTCTATCTTCGTTTGAAGTAAATGTCAAAACGACACCGCGATACAAAATCATGTAAAGTTTGAACTTCGTTCATGCTACATTTACGTTTCATTTGAAAAAAATTACCGCAATTCGGGCCCTGTATGGAAAATGAGTATGCCTGCGAATGATAGTGCCTAATGAATAATTGGCGAATTGTCAGTACCTCACAGAACACATATGCTCCTAACGGAGCAGTACCTACATTGCACTGGTGGTATAAGTCCCGCACGTAACCGCACGTTAATATTACGATTGGCGGCCATCTTATAAAAATGACGTCAAGATGACGTCAGCAGGCTTAGCACGAGAACCCTCTCTACGCGTTTTGTCGACGGAAGAATAGACAAAAATGACGTTTCAGTGTAGACAACAGAAAGTTTTCTACTGTCTGTAGCACGGCGATTACAAAATCAAATGTGAAGAGACTTGTCTTCTCTACCCTAGACAACTGTCTACAACGTCGAGCACGACGTACAATCTTTCTCCGATGTTGACAGCTTGGGATAGAAACCTTTCTTCCGAAATAGTCTACATATAAAATGACCTAGACAACGATTCGTTAGTTGTTTTTTCGTTAATTCGAGTAATTTTAGGCGGTGCTTTGCTGAAATTAACATGTTGGGTTCAGATTGCGCTTTTTATTTAAGTTTTTTTATAGAAAAACTTCAGCGAAGATGGGAAAGAAATACTATTAGAGCTTGTTTGGGAGCCTTTGATCTCACGGGAAGTGAGTTCTGTAGAATTATAAAATAAGCAAGGAGATAATAAATAATAGATTTTTGGAATTAACAATAAAATAAGAACAACAATATAAGTATCCTATAGTTTTTACATTATGTTGTCCCTTAACTTTGATTTATTAGATACCTACATTCACAGGGAATATAAAACATCTGATTATGAGCCGAAATCTCCTCATTGAACACTAAATTATTTATTTATTAAGTACTAGCTGCCGCCCGCGGCCTCACCCGCGTTGCATTAAGGCTTCTACATACTGGCGCGACACGCGACGCGACACAAAGGCCCCGCGTATCGCGCGACGAGCGGTGCCTTTGTGTCTCGTCGCGAGTCGCGCTGGTCTGTAGAAGCCTTTACTATGTAGTGATTATTATTTTAATTGACTAAATCTTACACACTCAGTTTTAAATGGAGCATTAACCTACTAATAAATAAAATATCGATAAACGACAATACAATAACAATGTAAGTACCTAGTAAAAACAAGGGCTCCCACGGACAGGCGCGACGTGATAGCGCGACCCGCCAGTGTGCGGTACCCTTAAAGGATACTTCCTGCGTGACGACATCAAAATAGTATAATTATGGCTCTCTATTTAAATAAGTACATTATAAGCAATTACCAATATTATATAGTGCTCTGTGTATGCAATATAAATGAGTTTTAAAACGATGTATTACCTATAATACGTCATTGGCTACAGCCATTTAACAATGTTTAAAAGGGAGATGCGCTAAGGTAGCCCGCTAACGTTTTTTGCAATTTGCAGGTCAGTAACACGTTATAAGTTGATTTAAATATGATTCGCGGCCGTAAAAAATATTGCTTTACAGAATTATAATCATTAGAATCGGCAAAACAACTAACTCTCTTAAAAAAATCCTTAGAATTCAAAAAACGTTCGAAAATTTGAATTTTGCGGGCTACACAGCGCATCCCCCTTGACCATTTGCGTTTTGTAATTGAAGAAATATTCGTTAAAAACACTTTGCTTCATAGATTTGTTTGAGAACAAAACGCAAAAGTACGGTAAAATTGGGTAGTAATACATACCACTAGCGAATACCCCGTTGCTATGGACAAGTCGCTGTCTACGAAGAAACCCGAGTCTAGGTGTATCCTCGTGCTCGCGAAGAAGAGATAACGAGAAGTGTAGACAAGCGATGTCTATTCTACAGTAGAGTAGAGATCGAAAACGCCATGCTAAGCCTGCGACAAGACATCGAGAAGACTTCTTTCACTTTTATATTATTAGTAGCTAATTTAATAGGAAATATTTATAATTAAATACCTATAAATATATGTGAACTTTTTTGCGGTGGATGACGTCACGCAGCTGTTATTGTGACAAGGTTCCATCGCAATATCAACGTGCTGGGCTTCTTTCGTTGGAAAGAGAAAAAGAAGCTTACGGCCAAGTTTAAGAACAGCTCTCTGAGCTCCTATTTCTAACCTCAGCAAAGATGTCTTTGGGGCGCCGCCCCTATCCCCGCGATATGTGTATCTTGCCCTGAGTTACGTACGAGGCGCTCTATTTACTCATTAATGCGCTAAGGTAGCCCGCGAAATTCAAATTTTCTTAAGCTTTTTGCAATGTGCAGGTCTGTGTCAGGTTGTAAGTTGATGATAATAATATGGTAGCTGAAAATTAATTTACGAAATGTTAGTTTAGTCTGCTCCACACAACACGCTAAGCTAGATTCAAGTGAAACTTGGCTTAGCTTATTACCTATGGAATCCTATAACTTTTCTAGCTATTTATTTGTGAGTTTCAAGACCCATATTCCGTAATAGGTGTTGGCTAATTGAACCTATATGGCGGAAGAATTTTATCGTACGTAGTAACTGCCTACGTAGTTGCCATATATATTTTCTATTCTATAGTTACACACTACGATAGATTCATTATATTTATAGCTCACCACACAATTTTGATAGCTATATTTCTCACCGTATTTTATCAGTTCCCGTGCGGTTTTGCACTCCGAATATTGCACCCCATACTATTCAGGGATATGGTATAAATTGATGTGATTTTTTTTAAAACAACCATTCCACTTCACAGTTTCTGTGAAGTGAGTACTAATTATTAATTTATATATTTAATAGTTAATTTAACCAAAATGGCTGATGTCGTAGAAAGCCTCAAGTTGCTGTTCGATCGGCCAAACGAACCGTTGATCACTCCGAAGGGGGATAAAAAAGCTATCTTTCGGCTCACAGGAAAACTTGTGGTAAGTACATTATTTACATGACATAGTCAGCTTTTCTCAAGTACAGAACTTGCAAAGGGGTGCCTATAGGTAAGTAGAGTTGTTTATTACCGGCCACAAATACAGACTCCTTGCTCCGGGGTGATATGATAGGTACGGAGTTTAATAGAAAGAAAGAAAATACATTTAAGATGACAGATTTCTTCCAGAGAGTTGACGGAATTGAAGTTAAAGTTTCGAGAATGGCTTCTCTGGATTGAATACCATTTCGAACTTTTATCGAATCTTAAGATTTACGCGAGTTGTTCAAAAAGGCTCAATACACACTACCGTCATCTGTGGCTACCATATCAAGCATGGTCAAAAAACAGGCCGACTATATCAAGTCTTTGACAGTAAACGAAATTAAAAAAATGAAAGATACCGGAGTAAAATTTTGCTGTACCTTAGACGAGTGGACCTCAACCCAAAACAAGAAGTACATGAATGTAAACATACACTTAACACTCACCATTTTTTTAAGGTGATAAATACAAAAACTTAGGACACGATAAAATATCTGGTCTCATGCCTGCTACTGTTTGTGTAGATTTGTTAAAAGTGCGTTTGTCCGAGTTTGATGTTCATTTAGACACTGACGTTATTAGTCTAACAACAGATGGATGTAGCGTAATGAAAAAAATGGGAAAGTCAGTCGATGCTTATCACCAAGTGTCTGGCTCATGGTATGCAATTGGCAATACTAAATGTGTTGTTTAATAAAAAAAACAAAAGTAGGTGAAATACAAAATGACATATCACAAAATATAATCGATAACGATGATGATGATGATGAAAAAGATGAAAGTGGAAGTTTTGAAATATATGAGAGCAGCAAGCCGCAAAAACATGAAGAAGTAATTTATGAACATGTGATTAATAAAGTCCGAAAAGTAACGAAGTCGTTCAGAAAATCACCAACAAAACAAATTGTACTAAGAAAATACGTAGAGGAAGAGTTCCACAGAGAACTAAAATTAATAATTGATTGCAAGACGAGATGGTCCAGTTTAACTGAAATGCTTGACCGATTTCTTAAAATAAAGATATGCATTCGAAAAGCTTTGATTGATATAGGATCCGGAATAGAGTTCACTGAATCAGAGTAGGTATACTACATTGGAAGCAATCTCAAATTCACTAGGTACCATGAAAGTGACCTTAGAAGCACTGTGTAGACGAGATGCTACTCTTTTAACAGCGGATACTGCACTAAATTTCTGCCTAAAGAAATTAGACTTACAACAAAGTTTTTTGAGCGTAATTCTCGCCAATTCACTGCGCAGCATCCGAATTAAGGAAAATAAATAGACTAATTGGGGCTCTTACAATACTTGCACAGTCCTTCTCAGTTTTATGAAAAGAAGCTTGATGCAACAGCCTTTCAAACATTAAGCAACGGCGAAATTACAGTGTCTTTAAAATAATTGTACGAAAGGTTAAATAAATCCACAACTTACAAATCTGACAATTATACCGCAAATACCAATTATTCAAGTGATGAGACGATTGCGGAGCTCACAAGTTTAACTACAGAAGAACAGCTGGAATGTGAGCTTAATAATTGCTAAACCCCCAAGAAGACAAAGGACAGAATATAACTTCCATGTCTATCCATGACTTGCAAACAACCACAAAAATGAAGAAAACTTCAACAAATAATTTTATGTTTTTTAATTTGCGTTTGTTTAATAAAATAATTAATTGAAATATCTTGTTTTGACTGCCTAATTGCATAGCCTCTAACTAAGAAACCTAGTTTTTAAATAGTAAATTCAAATAAAAAAACACTACAAAGTGAAAAATAACTTTAATTTCGGAAGTCGGTGGCAAAAACTGAAATACAGATCCAAAGACACCGACTTCCGAAATTAAAGTTATTTTTCACTTTGTAGTGTTTTTTTGGAAGTCGGTTATTTATTTTTTACAAAAAGTTTTTTATTTTTTACTTTATAGTGGGTCAGTTTTTAATTTATCTAAGTCAACTGCTCATCACCTTTTACAAAATATTGCTTTTTCCGATCCTGGGACGTTAATTGTTAAGGAGTTCTCCTGGTAAGAACCAGGAGAACTGCCACTTACCCTATGCATTGTGACGAGCATAAATTGCTTAGCAAACATTAAAGTACCTAATCGAATCGCAACCCGTTAAATACTTATTATTATGTTGTTCCGGTGGTAATCTATGGTCTCCATCATCAGTTCCACTTCACCAAATGGTGATTTTCGGGAGCAAATACACGAGTCACTATAAAAATACCCAAATCGCTATAGGTTTGCCTATAAAATTCGAGGGTTTCCCTAGATTTCCATGAGATCCCCTCATCAGATTTTGATTTGGTGGCAATGGGACCACCTCGGGAGCATACCCTTTCAAACAAAAAAAATATTTTCAAAATCGGTCCATAATTGACGGAGATATCGGTGAACATAGAAAAAAACATACACCCGAACATATAACCTCCTCCATTTTTGGAAGTCGGTTATTAGTGTAGTGTTTGTTTAGAAAAGGTGTTACATGGCTTCTGCGAGGAATGTTGTAACAAAAACGAGCACAGGCGTTTTGCACCCTTTGGATGAGGCGTTCGGTACGAGCTAATAAGCGCGGAGCGTAAACCGTGTCAGCGTAGTTCAACCTAGACAGAACCAGGGTTTCCACTAGCTGTTCCCATAGTAGCAGAGTGTGTTTATTTTCTAACTCTCTCCTGCAGATTACTCATCCTATCATTAGTTGCGTTGAGAGAGGACCTTAGCTCGGACAAATAATCACGGAGGAGCTGAAAATCATTTCGCACCGTCTTCAAAAATTCCTCCTTAAATACGCTTAGCTCTGCCCTGAGAATGTCTAGGTAGAAGTTGAGCTCCTGTGTAGCGTCTAGGGCTGCGCTGTCTATGGGGCTGGTATCCATCAAGTTAACGAGGCTTTCCTCGTGTGCCGCTGGCGCTGGTGTACGCGCCCTTACCGGTGTTTCAGCCCGGTTGTCCCTTACCGGGTTCTTATTACATTCAGGACAGTGCCATGGGGTCGTTAAAAGCCCGGTATTCTGTATGTATCTGTGCCCACGCATGCTCGATGGTACCAAGACCTACATTTATTGCAATTGGCGGCCTCTGTCGACGATAGAAACTTGCCACAGCCACCGCACTTAGCCATGTTGAACTTGTGTCTTTGTGAAATCGATTAGTGCAAGTAGTACACCGCGAAGGCAACAGATGGCGCTATTTTGAGAAACAGGTATAAGGGAGTATTCACGGTGTGTATGGTGCTGATAGACACCATAAGCTGAGAACAATACCGACGTAAAGGTGCGCACACACTAAAGCTTGGTCACAATTTGATTCCCGTTCACGAATAAAACACTGTTTATTTTCCTTCGTGTGTCAGGTACTTAAATATTCTTGGGGATCGATAAAACGATTTTAGAGTACTACATATATTTTATTTAACACAGCACAAAAACACTGGAAAATATTGTTACTTGTAAGTTGCACATACACTTGTATTTCCACAATATATTTATGCAAAACAAACTTGTATTTTTATTTATTTCGCGAGGAGTAAACAGAGAGCTTAGACCTTGATTGACATCCGTGACGTCCCGTAATAATGGATCATAATTATGGATAAACGGAATAGGTAACACATTGCCTGACACGGGGATCGAACCCGGGAGCCAACACTCAATATTCACGGCCGCGGCGGCACCATACTACACTGCAACTGGGCGGTTACATAATATATTAAGCTTATTTAATTGTTTTTTCACAGCCCCCGGAGTACGTAAACGACGGCGTCGAATTAAACAACCGTTTCGGTGGCGGTGCCTCCGAGACGATTCGGCTGAATAACTTAGACGCGTACCCCTCCTTCACCATCGCGTCGCAACTGCCTAAAGATGCGGACTTCTCACTGTTCCTGCCCAAACACCAGGAAATGGCTACTGAAGTCATTGACGCGCTTTTGAGTGAGTAGCGGGAAAATTCCTGGACGCTAGTCTTCATACTTATTATGCATTATAAAGCATGAACAACAAAACAGCATTTAAAGTAGCTGAAACTCCTAAGTGAACTCCTCCATAGATATGTTTTGATAATAATTCGCGCCTGTGTCGCTACCGCGCTAAGCTCGCACTGAGTACCCAGTCTAAAGATAATTGTTCTCATAAAGTACAGAATAAAACAGAAAATTATGATGAAAACAAACATTTATTAACAATTAGCAGCTTATTGTGAAATATTTGTTTCCTTCTGTAGACGTACCTGAGAATCAGCTGCAAGACTTTCTGTCAACATGTGTGTATGCAAGAGGAAATCTCAACCCTCAGCTCTTTAACTACTGTTACTCAGTAGCACTGATGCATCGGTGAGTAGACATAATTGTTATTAATAATATTATAATAGGTATGCAGAATACAATACATGTAAGTACAGACGCCAGCACATCAAGCTACTACAATCTGTCAAATTTCTTTAAAAGATTTTCAACTTTATTATCAAAACATAAGGTTCAAGGTTGATTGGGAAAATTTTACAGTTTCGGGTAACTTGACCTGCTGGCGTCTGTACAAAAGTTTGCTATGTATACAATTCAATAATATCCAGTTCCCCATAATTCTCTATAAAGTTATCGTTTTTTGTATGAGTGTCAGAAGTTCTGACCTGCTCTTGAGTTTTGCAAATAATGTACTTACATCATACTTTAATAAAACTTGTATTGATTCATCATTTTAGATTTTTGCCTCGTACTTTTGACACACATTTTTAAATATTAGTTAATTAATATTTAAAAATATAATAATAGTAATAAATTTTATTTTATTTATTTTGGACAAAAATCAGTAATACAAATATACATTACAGCATTTACAAAAAGTTGTTTTATTACAATCGAAATAACGTATAGTGACATCGGTTTATGAAAACGAAAACGTTTAAAAAAAAAAATGTACCTACATTTTTTTTTGTACATATTTAGAAGAAAAACGGACGAATCGAAAGATGCGGATGACAAGAGCATGCGTCTTCTATGCGACTTGCAAGAGATTGTAAAACCATTCTTTTGAAGTTAGATTGTGACAGCGGGAATATATCAAAATCGATGAAATGTGAGGTATAGGTTTCTAAACCCGTATTACAGAAGGTTACTCAATAGTATTTCAATACTCAAGCATTACTTAAAACTAGATTCAAGCCATTTGATTCGTTGAAAATAGTTTTAAGTAATGCTTGAGTATTGAGTGACATTCTGTAATACGGGACTTAAAGTCGGCGGAGAGGGGCTCGCACTCGCACTCGCTCGCCCAGCCTTCGTTCTACATTGTGCAGTGTTTTTTAAAATAATAATAATATTTATTTAATAGTAATCAATCTGTATTCTGCATTTCCCTAAGAGAGTATTTTTTTTTTTTTTCTAGAAATGCGTCAATAATTTTACTTAGTCTGTACATTTAAATAAAGCTTGTTAGTTAGTATTTATATTGATTATATAACTTATTACAACTTCATTAATTAAACCGAATATGTTAGGTTCTACAAAACAACAGATATTTATATTATTCCTTGTCATTTCGAATTGTTAAGCTAAAACAAAACTTTTCTTTCAGTAATGACACCAAGAATGTGCCCATTCAGAACTATGCAGAGACTTTCCCTGCCAAGTTTATGGACTCTCAAGTGTTCCAGAGAGCCCGTGAATTGGCGGCTGTGGTCCCTCAGGCTGTGGCGGTAAGTAACATTATTTATCTTTGCCTCCGCAACAGTTATCGCATTTTTTGTCTGTGTCTGAACATAGCACAGGTTTATAGTTAGGTGTCCAGGGCCCAAGACTATCATTTGAATAGAAATCCATAGGATATGTCCCATCATCTTTCAACCATTTGCTATTACCTAATGATACAGAAAACTCATATGGAGTCAGCAATGGCTTTGGAAAAGCTGTTCCCCAGTCAATGGACAGTCTTGGACAAGCCACCTGTACAAAGGCATCAAGGCCAAATAATGCTAATTTACCAGGAAAAATCTCCGATAAGAGTATCTTCACAAATGTTTTATCAGAGTTGCCAACTTGCTTTTCTAAATTGCTTAATACTTTAGTACTACCTTGTCTCCCTAGTGTTCCAAGAATGAGACCAAAACTCTCTGCTTCCTCAGCTATTTTAATCTGATTCTGTCTATTTGACTGCATTACTTTATGCTCATACAACTCTGAAGTAAATTTCTTCTCGTAAGGATCATATTTATATGCTGCAATTTTTGGATTAGCTATCATGACTGATTCCAAGTGAAACCTGCCATCTCCTAGATATATAACTACATCAGAATGTAACTTGGGAGATGTACAACCAAGGATCTCTCCAGGTGACAAAGGTTTACATTGTGGTACAGTCACTATATATTCTTCACTTCTTAGAATCTTAGCAACAGAATGCAAGGTTGTTACAAATTGGATGGTACTAACTAAAGCTAAATGAGTTTGTTTTGCAAAGTTTAATTTAACAGTTTCCACAAAATGTGATGGATCAATCTTTATATCAACAAATATGTAAAGTACCTTGATGTCACATGTTTGGTCTATAGGTATCAGGCAAGAGTGCCCGTAATGTACCAGTAAGTCGACGCCAAGTGCGATGGCGGTGAAGTCGTCGATACAGCACGCACCATAAGTTACGTCGCCCATTATAACAGTATCAGCTTCAGTAAATGTCTCTATTATATCACACAACGTTGTTGCGAACATTGTCAGACCTGTAAGGAAATATTTATAAGTGTGTATAGGTATTACTATCAAAACAGAACAAAAAATATATTATTGGTACACATGAATTAAGTACCATACCTTCAGGTAGCTGAAGAGCCACTCGTTTTGAACCCAAAGACCTTATTCTCCATATTGTCTTGTGTATTTCAAAATTGTAATTTTGTGGTAAAGCTTCACACGCTCTATTTAACAGAGGATCATTCAATAATTCATTTGGAATTTTGTTTACAGCACGTATATTTGGTTTGAAAGTCTTCCTTTGACCTTCTGGTTTTGCACGCACTACGACTACGCCGGGGCTTAAACCAAAATCTTCCATGTTAAGAACACTATAAACACATTATCTTTACTTATTAGAAACCTAGAAATGCAATAAACATTATTTCGCAGGTTATTAATAAAGTCAAAATCAATCAAAATATAAACACGCGCGATGGCCTACGTGACTTTTCGCATGAAATGAATTTGCGTTCCGTTTCAACTATCCATAATTTACGAATGTCAGTCGGTGTCATTAGGTTCATTGAAAAATATAGAAAGGAGCAGCACCTAGAAGTTTGAATAACAAAACAGGTTAACAGGATAGCTTGATGGTAATGTTAACATTGCCAATCTTCTTGTTGAAATTGTAGCCTTTTAAGCTGTATGCTCCGTTTTAAGCAGAATATTCTGCTTAAAACGGAGCGGCCAAGTGAGAAATGCTGTCAGTGTCAAGAGACTTCTTGGCGGGAAAATGAAGCGTCATGTTCAGCAGTGTGTTTAATTTTCCATTAGTTGTGTTTAGCCGTGTGTAATAATGGTGGATTATTAACCATTAAGTGTTCGTAAACGTGCATTAGTGTAGGCAAATGAAACAAAACAGTGCAACATCTTTCTTTTTTCCCTTCTGGCTTCGCACGGTTTGTGCATTTAGCCAATGTCAAGTTTTAGTTCTTGTATAATATTGATGAAATGAATTATAAATGCATGATGATGATATCCCCGCCCACTCCCCTTGAGTTTCAGTAAAGATGTGGTACGCACGGCTACATATCAAGCTATAATTTCTAGTATAAGCTGATCTCGCATTGTATAGGATTTCCTTACAATGAGAAGTCAGCGTAAACTGGAAACGTATAGCTTGATGTGTAGCCGTGTGTACTCTACTGAGACCTCACGCGGACTTCTTGAGAACTTGAAGGTGATGTTGCACTGGGACTTCTTGGCGGGAAAGTGAAGCGTCATGTTCAGCAGTTTGTTTGCACTGTTTTGTTTCATTTGCCTACACTAATGCACGTTCACAAACACTTAATGGTTAATAATCCACCATTATTACACATTAATATTCGGCTAAACACTAATTTTGGAAAATTAAACAAACTGCTGAACATGACGCTTCACTTTCCCGCCAAGAAGTCCCAGTGCAACATCACCTTCAAGTTCTCAAGAAGTCCGCGTGAGGTCTCAGTAGAGTACACACGGCTACACATCAAGCTATACGTTTCCAGTTTACGCTGACTTCTCATTGTAAGGAAATCCTATACAATGCGAGATCAGCTTATACTAGAAATTATAGCTTGATATGTAGCCGTGCGTACCACATCTTTACTGAAACTCAAGGGGAGTGGGCGGGGATATCATCATCATGCATTGAATATAATTCATTTCATCGATAAACATTTTTCGTATAAAAACATACCTACAAAATACAAAGTTTGTAACTAAATAAAGACTTGGCTAAAAGGTCCCAGAAACCAGGCCATTAAAATATTATTTAAAAAAAATGCTGTTAAAGTGAAAAAACAAATGCGTTTCGTTACACGCGTAAAGTCCATTTCACGAAAGAAGTCCCGCGGAAATAAGTGGAACTAATTATTATTATACGCTAAGTTAGCAACATTCCTAAAATAACCCATGCCTGCAGCGCCACGTCTGCGGGACTTCTTTCGTGAAATGGACTTTAACATAATAACTATAGTGGCACAGGTTAGTGACTGTTAGGTCGATGGTTATGAAACGTGAAAGTTTATAAAGATAAACATAATTTCACCAAATAACTTAGCACACGAGTTTGAAAGTAAGATTTTGAAGGTTTACCTATTTATTATTTTTCCGAAAGACGTAACGGCCAGTTTGATCGAAGGCCACTGGCCAGGGGACTAAACCATCATCTGTGGCTCTCGTTGATCGTTAGATCAAGAGCTTGGTATGAAATAAACACTCATGATTTAATGTATTTTTCGAAGATCTCTCTGGAGCTTTGGCCACTTGATGCTGCTGGAGCCCTAACTTTTAACATTTTAGACAGATTTTTAAATACCTACCTAATTGATTTAATTTATACAGCGCACACCAATCATCATTCCCCGAAACTACACTGCGACGGATTTAGATGTAGAACATCGTTTGGCCTATTGGCGCGAAGATATTGGCGTCAACCTACATCACTGGCATTGGCATCTCGTTTACCCGTTCACATCATCACAGAGAGCCATCGTTGCTAAAGACCGTCGCGGCGAGCTCTTCTTCTATATGCATCAACAACTTATTGCTCGGTAACTATTCCGCAATTACTTACGACTACTTACATGCCAATACATTTTCCGGCTAAGTTTTATTTGACAATCCCACGAGTTGGGAGTCCTTATTTTTTTACAGATAGATAGGTACTTACCTAATATTATTAGAAGCCTCCACGTAAAGTTTTAAGTTGCGGAGATAAATGGTTAACGAGAAAAAAAAGCGGCCGCCGAGCTCTAGATCCCCTAAAATGTTGGTAAATTCAGTTGCCAAAACCAAAATAAGAAAATTCGGAAGTTAGGTTAGAATATTAAAAAAAACATATCTCAAAAAGGGGGGGCTCCGCAACTTATCTTTCATATGGGGGTTCTACAACCCCCTCCCACTATCACCCCTTAATGTCGCCACTGTAGCGGCATGCTGTACTTATATGATTTTAGTGACTTTTAAATCTGTTATTCTTTTAAGTAATTATGTTACGCAAAACATGTATGTTAAACTAGAACGCATACACATCAATTCTATAATTATGAATATTTAAGTATTGTAGTAAAATACTTTTTAAATCGTGGGATTGTCATCCGAAGTCATAAGTATCCATTTTAAAATAACAGGTTACAATTACAACCTGTTTTAATTAGGGATTATCTTGTCGGCAGTTTAGATATGTAAGTACCTAGTAAACAAACATGGCCTCAAACAATCTGATACTTACTATTACTACGCCAATGGCTTTGCCCGTGTGAGTTTTTTTTTATCTTTGTCAGCTATAAGGGCAGGAGGAGGATAATGTCTGATCATTTTTAATTTCTTAGTTACAACTGTGAGCGTCTCGACAATTCTATGCATAGAGTAAAGAAGTTTAACAACTGGAGGGAGCCAATCCCCGGGGCTTACTTCCCCAAACTGGACAGTCTTACGTCATCGCGCGGCTGGCCGCCACGACAGGCCAACATGCGCTGGCAAGACCTCAATCGTCCCATTGACGGACTTGATAATGTCACCATCAGCGAAATGGAAAGATGGAGGCGGAATATTGAGGATGCTATATCTACCGGCAGGGTGACTCACGTAAGTATCTAACTACCGATGATAAAAAAACAGAAATTAAGTATTTAAAGTATTCACAGACGATCGAACTTGGTTCGGAACGGACCACGAACTGTACAGTGCGGTCTACACAACAGACAAGCGCACCAGACTCCGAATCGTCCAGTCCATAGAGTATAGTAATAGATTGGTCCAGTCCTATTGTGCTAGCATTGCGTGAACACGTCTCCTCGACATGCCGGCTATTCTACCAAAACGGGCCAAAATTGCATTCGTTCGTTGCGGCAACTATCGTTGCTACATCGCCATTACATAACCAACGAAAAAGAAGAAAAGAATGGGCAGCATTTTATCTCAGAAACAGACAACAGTACAGTCATATGAATCTCATTAAAGATTATTATTAAGTTAATATTAACTATTTATAATATAATATTAACGGTATTCCACAAACATGGAAAGTCTATAAACAACTCCAACAGCTCCTTATCAGCTCTTTTCTTGGTACTGACGATGTCTTCTTGGCGTCGCCGCGTCGCTACGAACCCGTGTCTGTGAACACGCTGCGACGTGTACGGTGGCACAATAGCGACTAAACCGCGACATATATGGTTCGGTGCGCCGTCCATACGATCGATTCGGTTCGGAACGCACCGCGTTCGATGTGCAAGCGCTCCGAACCAGCCGTACCGATATTAATAATAATAATGACCGGCGGACCGTGCGCCACACGATCGAATTTGGTTCAAAGCGCACCATGTTCGTGGTCCGTTCCGAACCAAGTTCGATCGTCTGTGAATACTTACCTAACATAATTATTCCTACGTCAACCTCAGCTTTAGGAACTAGGAACACTTCACCATTATAACCAATGATGAATGAATGATTGCAGTCTGATGGTAAAATTAGCCTTCTGGACATCGACACGCTCGGCAACATACTGGAGTCGAGCATCCTGACCCCGAACAGGGAGCTGTACGGCAACATACACAACAATGGACACAGCTTCTCTGCCTACATGCACGACCCTACACACCGTTATCTGGTAAGTGACTCGAGCAAAATTAAGGAATATAAACTTGTAGTATCATACTTAACCCGGGCTTTACTTGAACCGGTCGTAGTGGCGGTGCTTGGGGGAGGCCTATGTCCAGCAGTGAACGTCTTTCGGCTGAAATGATGATGATGATCATAAATTCACGTAAACAAATACTTTGCAAAATATTAGCAAATAATGATTTTCAGAACTTTTAGCAGTCAATTGTTTTTTTCCCACGTGGTATTGCATTGGACTTCAAATGCCTAAATAAAGATTATCCCGGCGAGTAATCTTCACTAGGATTATTTTCGCAGACAAAATAATATTTTCTTGGGTTATACGTACCTACTGTACTAACAGGACTGTGTTCAACAATAATCAGACGCTACAAGAAGCCGTGTGACTGACAGTGGTATGGCCACAATCAGGGATTAAAAAAAAAAGATAATTTCTACAAAATTTGGGAGAAAACAGATCTTCGCTAGGTGCCCTATTTTTTGATGATAAACATCTATAGGCACACGTAAAACCGATTGCTGGCGGGGGGCGACGCATGCCGATTCACCGCTCACTCCCCCCGCTACGCGACCCCGACCTTTTTTTCGATGTTTGTTTGTTTGATTTCGATGTTTCACAGGCGTCCTGTGACGATGACGGCTGCGATTTTTTTTTTTTTTTTTTGAGATATTAATGTGGCCAAAAGCTGGGGAGATTCTCCACAGGTCGGCCACCTAGAAACGCTTATAACTTTTGAAAATGAACCAATGACCGACAGATTCTGATATTTGGCGACTGATTCCGACTAATTAGCGACAACATTTGGGAGAAAACAGGTGTTCGCTAGGTGCCCTAGCTTTTGAGATTCCTGGCTGATTCGTGGCCAGGGTGGGAAGATGCTCTCCTGGTCGGCCACGGGGCCACCTATAAACCCTTGATAACTTTTGAACCAGTGACTGACGAGTTCTGATATTTGGCGACAAATTTCGACTAATTAGCGACAATTTTTTTGTGTTATCAAAATTAAAATCCCTGATGGTGGCCATGCCAGTATCAGTCACACCAAGAAGCGAAACAAAATGTCCTTCATCTGTAAAACGATAGCGACGATCGATAAATGTCTACGGTGGACAAATGTGTATTTGAAATTTCCACCGTAGACATTGTCTGCCTGCGCGTCTTGCGTCTAGCGGTTTCCCATTGCTGCACAACCGTACAACGATGTCTTGCTATTTAATTTCATGTAGGCGTAAATTACGTAACGATTTTTTTAAAGTAAAACTTCTTTAGGCACGCTTGACTTGGGGAGTAAGCTGGTGAATGCATGACGAGAGCGTTACGGAAGTGGACGAGAGCATTACGGAAGTATAATTAGTATTAATATTGAAGTAATACTTGTTTACGCACGCTTGACTTGAGGAGTAAGCTGGTGAATGCGTGACGAGAGCGTTACGGAAGTTGTTTAAATTTTAAAAATGGTACACACCGCGTCACCGCCGCGGGCCGTCCCGCTTAATAGGTACCTATTTTTTTTTATTCACACTGGCTGTTTAACTCACAAGACCGCAGCTTTTTTGAAGTAAAAGTTCTTTTGCTAGCGAACGGTGATTTGTTTTACTTCAGACGTGTGGTCTAAAGCACACTCGTTTTTAGGGTTCCGTAGTAAACAAGGAACCCTTATAGTTTCGCCATGTCCGTCTGTCTGTCCGTCCGTCCGTCTGCCCCCAGCTTAGCTCAGAGACGCTTAGTCCTAGAAAGCTGTAACTTGGCATGGGTATACATATTAATCATGCCGAAAAAATGGTAAAATAAAATTATGAAAAACATTTTTTTTTAGGGTACCTCCCTTACACGTGAAATGGGGATGATATTTTTTTTCTCGTCTATTTCATAGTGTGGGGTATCGTTGGATAGGCCGTTCAAAAATATTGAGGGTTTGACAAAACCATTTTTCAATTAAGGGATCCGTTTGCGTCATATTAAGCTTTAAAGTGCTATTTTTTGTTAGAGTCAAGTGTCCCCCCCCCCCCTGCCGGCTAAATGGTTGGTTTTGGATATGTGAAAAATTTCATGGCAAAAGCATATATAACGAAATTAAAAGGAAAACTATCACAGCTAAGTAGGCTTCACAAGTTAACGAGTAATAGTCGACCAACTTAAATTTGCAGTTGGAGAATTGACCGTAACATATATCGATGTATGGGAGAGCATGTTTTTCAACTACAATGTTAAGTTTGTTTTTGGGATAAATCATCCCAACTACGGAACCCTTCATTGTGCGTGGTCCGACATGCACTTGGCCGGTTTTTTTTTTGAAGTAAAACTTCTTTAGGCACGCTTGACTTGGGGAGTAAGCTGGTGAATGCGATACAGAAGTTACGAGAGCGTTACGGAAGTATAATTAGTAGTACTATTTGTAAGTCTTACTTCAGTCGTGTGGTCTAAAACACACTAGTATGTATTAAAAAAAAAAAACTACTTTTACTTGCAGGAAAGCTTTGGAGTCTTCGCTGATGAAGCAACTACGATGCGTGATCCATTATTCTTCCGTTGGCACGCGTGGATCGACGACATCTGCCAATCGCACAAGGAGTCGCCTTTTGTGCGCGCTTACACTCGCTCGAGGGTAGGTTCTTTGTAAAAACATTAATTACAGAAAGCCAACTTTTACAACTGTCTGTATTCAAATAATAGTAATAAATTGAAATAACAGACATGAAGCTAATATAGTAGGTACATACTTACCTACTTATCAAGATTATATGGCGCATGTATAGCGCTTACTAACTGCTCTATCGTTTTCAGCTTGAAAACCCCGGTGTGCAAGTGACATCAGTGTCGGTGGAGAGTGACGGCGGCCAGCCTAACACATTGAACACCTTCTGGATGTCCAGTGATGTCGATCTCTCTCGTGGCTTGGACTTCTCCGACCGTGGTCCCGTATATGCCCGATTCACTCACCTTAATAATCGACCCTTCCGATATGTGTAAGTTAGTTAAGCATGATCAAACATGGTCATTTATATCTGTAAGTTTTATGGTGTACATAATAAAGAGTATTCTATTCTCTATTCTATTCTAAAAAGCTTCATAAAATAGTCATGACCCTTATTTTCAATTTATCTAATATTTTTCAGTATCAACTGTAACAACACTGGTCCCGCCCGCCGTACAACCTGTCGTATCTTCATCGCGCCTAAGTTTGACGAACGCAAGTTGGCCTGGGCTCTGTCCGACCATCGCAAGATGTTCGTGGAAATGGACAGATTCGTGACCCCATGTGAGTGTATATGTATACATAGAGTAGATTGACTATAGTTTATCACTCAACTATAGTATGGTGGGTGTTGCGGACTGGAATATTCAACCGCAGGTCAGATTGGATGCCATCTAGCGAACGAGAAAAGCTGGGAGATTGACGCTGGATTCGTCATAAATGTTATCATTGCAATGTTCCAGTGAACGCCGGCCAAAACATCATCACACGTTTATCGTCCCAGTCTTCTGTGACGATTCCGTTCGAGCAGACGTTCCGCGACCTGTCGGCGCAGGGCAGCAACCCCCGCACGCCTGGTCTCGCAGAGTTCAATTTCTGCGGCTGCGGCTGGCCCCAGCACATGCTCGTGCCCAAGGGTACTGAAGCAGGCGCTGCCTACCAGCTCTTCGTTATGCTCTCCAACTACGATCTTGACAGCGTAAGTACTCCACATGCGTCTTACTTAGGTAAGATATAATACGAGTAGACAAGCAGGACTCTTTTTACCAAAATCTTTTAATCACCCAGGTGGAGCAACCCGATGGCTCTCAGCTGAGCTGCGATGATGCATCCAGCTTCTGTGGTCTGAAGGACAAGAAGTACCCTGACCGCCGCGCTATGGGTTTCCCCTTCGACAGACCTTCAGATACGGCCACTAACATAGAAGACTTCATTCTATCGAACATGGGACTGCAAGATGTTACAATTCGCCTGACTAACCAAGTTGAGCAAAACCCAAGGAACCCAACTAACTGATCTTTTTTATTAAAATTATGTTCATGATGATGAGATGTGTATCTCAGCAATTGACAACTAAGACAAGGATGTACCTATAAAAATATTAATGTTAAGTTTCTAGCATCAAAAAAAATAAAGGCTGATTAACAGGTCATAAGAACCAAGTGTAAATACTGTAAATAAAATTAGGAATTATGTTGAATCTAGATATAGACCCGTTTACTAGTATAGAGAAAATTATATTAAAATAAATTGATTAATGGAAATATTTTGCTGCATTTTTTTTTTATAAATCTTTAATTAAAACTTGTGTGTTAGGTCATAGGCATGATGTTCTTGTGGCAGGAAAATAAAGCATAAAAAAAACATGTTATAAGAATAACTTTTATTATAAAACACATTAAGATTATTAGACTAAAAATATTTTTAATATGACATCAGTAATTCATTATTAGTCATTTGAACAAAGTGAAGTTACAATAGATTACTATTACTTGATTCATTTTTCTAGATCCTACATAAGGCAATCATTTCCTTTCTGGAGATCTGAGTCTGACTCTGATTATAGTAAAAATTAAAAAAAGACATCCAGAAAAATAATGCTTCCTGCTGAATACTCTGTGGCAAAGTGCCAATACTTGTGAACCTTTCCCTAGGAGTGGTGCGTCAGCTTACCTGCAGTAGAAATACACAATGTTAGAAGCTCCATCAATAAATAATGTTTTAAAACTGAAAAAAATCTTTATCAGCCCTATCATTTACTATCACGTTGTTATCAAAACAACATTTATTGGCTCATGTTGATTCTCATCATTTTAGTGTTATGTTATTTGGCAATCAATCATCTTTGTTTAATAAAAAATGAAAAAAAGAGTTTATTATAACCAAAATCGGCTAAATCTTTAGTTCAGATTAATGTATTAGTCATTGATCATTAATTATTTTATGATACAAAGTATACATATTTTTTACTGTCTCGTCAAAATCTCTTCTCTCGGTTCTGGCCTCACAATCAATGTCATGTCTTCTCTAAATTTAATGTAGTTAAATATTATATTGTATCCACACTTTTAAAATAAGACAACAGTCACTTTGTATTATTTAAATTCAACATTACAATACCAATATTTTATTATTGAATGCTCATTGGAAGATGTGTGATTGAAAAATTCTTTGGTTACAATGAAACTATAAAACGAAATTAACATTTCTCACCTGTCATGAACAATGCAGAAACATGGTTTGACCTGGAAAATTAAAATTATGGGGCGATTAGACAAAAAGTGATTTATTCATGTAGATGTTTTAGTATCCTATTGAAAATCAGGCCTATCATTTAATATCATGTGTTATTATCATATAAACACTTTTCGGCTCGTGTTATTGTCATCATTTTATCTAGCTAACTACGAAGAAGCAGTTTATCAGCTCCTCATCGATTATTTGCTTTTCTACAAAAGACGTGCCGCCCGCGTGGCCTAACCAAATAATCTTATCGGGCAGTATTGGTATTTAACCAATACTGCCCGATAAGATTATTTGGAACACAAGTAAAAACTCTTATCTCAAACACAATCGAAATAAGTGATTGGAATTTAATCTTATTATCTAGTAAGATAATCCCTAGAATTACATGCCTGAGTGAAGAGGTGCATGGCACGTGGTGAAAATTATCACGAAGTGATAGAACCGGTGCAGTTAGAAATATGTTGAATCTTATTCATGTAATACCTTCTAATCATCAGGATGTAATATTGCAGAATTACTAATTTAATATAATAAAACCAACCTTTGAGGGCCCGTGTCTCTTGCCAGCCAGCGTCACCGCCAGCGTCACAGAACATATATACTCTACGAGGCCAGCGTGCTCAGTCGCCCGACCGTAATAAAAGAAGATGAAATGAATGAAAGCAGGCAGAAGCACAGTTTTTTTTTTTTTTTTTTTCTTCTGGCTTCGCACGGTTTGTGCATTTAGCCAATGTCACGTTTTAGTTTTATTAAAAAGGTAGGGAAACATATAAATATAAATTTTGACGGGATTTAGGATAGACGGGATAGGATCAGTATAATTATAAGTAACAAGGAAATCTTATGGATAAATGAGCAAATTACACAAAAAAAAAAAAAAAATTACAACTTAATATTATTTAGAGTAATGAATGAGACTATACATTTATATACAAGAGAGCTATTTGTACAAAGTAAAGAAAGTATTGAGGTAGGAAAAGGAGTATGGAGGGATAAGAGGTTACTAAGAAAGGAAGAACGGTCATATAAGGGACAGGAGAAAAAAATGTGATCTAAGTCGCCTACATCTGTGCCACACAAGCATAAGGGATCGTCGATGATATGAAGTTTGGCAAGATGAGCTGGAGAACAAACATGACCCAGTCTCATCCGTATTAGAATGGAGGTCTCCATCTTGCCAAACTTGGCCGTGCCAAACCACGGTTTTTCTGGAACGTCGGGTTGAATATGTGAAAAATAACGTCCCTTCGATTTGCTTCCGATATCCCAAGCCACCTTCCAGGTTTCCCGAAGAAAAGTCTTTGGTAACGATACGAGGTCATAAGTAAAATTTGCATAAGGAACTAAGTCCCCACACTGCACCGCATCACCGGCAAGTTTATCAGCCACTTCATTGCCATGGATTCCAGCATGGGCTGGAATCCACACAAATTGTAGTGTATTACCCTCAGAAATGGTCCTGAACGCAAATTCTCTTATTAAATAAATTATAGGTAACTGCAATTTGTGTTCGAAAGCGGATTTATTGATGGCTAGAAGAGCACTTTGAGAATCGGTAAAAATTATCGATTTTTTGAGCTTTAAAATACGGATATATTCTATGGCTTTAAAAATGCCGAAACATTCCCCGGTAAAAACAGAAGTCTCTGGAGGCAGTTTTATTTTTTGTTCGATGTTGTATTGAGAATGGTAAGTACCTATCCCAACACAACCCGTCGGAGAAGGCTTGGCAGCATCCGTATAAATATGGTGGTACTCTACGTGTTCAGCCAGAAAATGATTAAAACTTAAATGGCAATCGGGATCTGATTTACTTACACAGTTATATTTTATAATGGGACTGAATTGTAAACTCTCATTACTATTGCTAAATATGGGAAGTTTATTGGAACGGTGAATAGGAGAAGAAAGTGAAAGGAATTTTTTATAACTTACAACTAAACAAGGAGCACGTCTATGGGACCAGTAATCTGACGATTCAATCTGCAACACTAATGTGTCCAGTTTAGGAATTAGAGGATGAGTTGAGAATTGAAGAATCCGGAACAAATATTTGTCAGATAGGAATTGTCTTCTAAGATATAAAGAAGCATCCCCGCATTCAACTTGGAGTGCATTAATGGGACTAGACTTCATTGCACCTGAAATAATGCGTAATGCTTTAGACTGGATGCGATCCTATTTTTTAAAAGCCATGACACTACCTGGCTCTAGAACGAACAATCCATAATCCAGAGTGCTTCTGATGATTGCGTTGTAAATGAGTTTCAAAGAAAAGGGATGTGCACTCCACCACACACCAGAGAGGCATCTAAGCATGTTTAGGTGTTTTTCACATTTGTTAACAATATATTCACAATGAGGGACACTACTTAATTTACAGTCAAGTATTATACCTAGATATCTGAATTTATCTTTAACTGGGATTGGTATTTCCTTATAAAGGAGATTTACTATGGGAATATTTCTCTTCCGGGTGAATAAAACAGCCGCGCTTTTAGACGTGGATAAATCCAAACCGTTTAGATGTAACCATGACGCCAAAATAGATAAAGCAGAATTGATAGCAGAGCTAGCTTGCTCAACAGATGGACTTGAAGAATATAATAATAAATCATCGGCATATTGAAGAACCTTAACATGACTAGTTAAGGATAACTCTAAATCATAAGTGTAGATATTATATAGAAGGGGACTGAGCACAGAACCCTGTGGGAGACCCCTCCATACAAGATGAGATACCTCATGGTCTCCTATTAACATGGTATCAGAGCGTTCAGTCAAGATATTAATAATGAAATTCAACAAATTCAATGGAACTTGTAAGGCTTCTAATTTATTTTGTAAAACCGATAATACAACATTATCATAAGCTGCATTAATATCAAGGAAAACTGCAACGGTGGATTGGTTATTAGAGAAGGATAACCGAATATCGGATGTTAATATACTTATACAGTCAGTTGTACTTTTACCTTTTCTAAAGCCATATTGTGATTCTGCCAAGAGACCCTTACTTTCAACATACCATTCTAGGCGATTTTTAATTAAGTGTTCCGCTAATTTCATCAGAATTGAAGACAAAACTATGGGACGGTATGAAGAAGCATCAGATGGAGTTTTATTTGGTTTAAGGAATGGCAACACCATTTGACGTTTCCATTCAACAGGGATGTTTCCTGTATAAAAAATAGAATTAATAAGTTCTAAACAAAGAGTAGAGTAACTATATACGGAAAGAGTAACAACTCTGTGGTAAAATTTGCATGTACGGAAAGTGGTGCCACCTTGAGTTTGGTGGGTGAACTAAGGCTCTAATATACATATAGGTATGTATACTAATAAGTATGTATACCTATAGGTAGGTGTATACAAATGAGGATTTATTATTCTTATTCAATTTACAGACATCTTACTCAACTTGTTGTCCTAGTATTTTTCTCTTATTTACAAATTACTTTTGTCTTCAATAGTGAACGAAGTCAAAAGTACCAGAAACTGAGAAATTAGGACAATCTGTAGAGCGAGTCTGTTTAGGGTCAGCTGGGGGTGGGTTCACCTAATTAAAAAAAACACATAAGATGTTCAGATTAGTGTCATTTTATTAACATCAAACGATTTAATATTTTTTCGTTTTGTATTTGTTGTAATACAGCTGAGCTGCGTTTTTTGTCACATCTCCACCTTCGTAGGTGATTTTTCCTTCTAATATTCTATTTATAGACCTGCACCAACTATAAATAATTATATGTATGGAAGTGTCAACAAAACATTGTTTTACTTTTTCATGATGTATTTCACAGTCTATAAAACTAAAATCGGTGAATAATTCAATGAAACTTTTTATTCTTTCTTTGATGTTCTTTTCGTGGCAATCGTTATTCAAAAATGCAACAGTTGTTTCTTGTATTTCTTGAAAACAAGCTACTAGGCAGTCGGAGGGATAGCAAAGCCATTTCTTATTTTGGCAATATTCTTTGGCACGTATATATTTGTACATTTCATTGTTCGAATTGCCCAGTAGTTTGCTTTTACAATCTTTACAACCTTTGACGACTTTTTGTAGACACTTCGTCAAGGCCCACCCACAGACATAAGTTCTTTGATCAGCCCCTGAATCAGAAATATTTCTTGTATTTTGCATAACATTTAGGGACTGATCAATTACAATACTTTGGGATTGCAAGGGAGCATTACCTTTTTCCTTATTTTTAAGGAAAAAGGAGAGAGATTGTAGACAGTCATTAGAATCCTCTTCGCAATTGGAGCCTACTGAATGATTCGTGCTGAAATTATTTAATAATAATGTTTTAAATGCTCCCTCAAATCCCACACAGTTGGGTGTAACATTTCGCGCACCCAAACTTCGAACACATCCAAAGAAATTTTCGAGTGGGTCTTGGTTAAAATTGCGTGTCAGCATCGCGTCAAAGGAATATTTTTTTGATAATAATTGCCAAATCGATTTAAAACCTTCTATTGTTCTAATAAAATTATTTAAAGTTGGGACAGACTTTTCAATTTTCTCATCACCTTTTTTCACCATAAATTTGGCAGTTTTTAACATTATCAACGCATCTTGCCATAACATATGATGAGGAGAATTTCGCTTTACAGCAGCTCTGTATATTTTTCCATTTGGCGGCGTAAAAGATGACGCGTTAAATGTGTCAAACAATTTGTCTATTAGCAGTATAAACGGTATTAGATCCCGACATTCTGAGGGACAATCTCCTCTTGCAATTACATTATCAGTAGCAACTGCCATACTATAACTTAATACTTGAGCCGCATTTTTCACCCTCATTTTTTTTATTTTGCCAGGATCTATGTGTTCATTGGTCAAATTGGGTAGCATACGCAACTCTCCATGCGACCTGTCGGCTTCAAAAACCCGCTGAAAGTATTCCCACTTTACTATTTTTAATACATTTTCGTGCATATAATGCATTTCTTTATTTAATAAATTATTTCTAATTCCTTTTAATAAGTGGGGAACATCAAACAGCGGGATTATATCATATTTGTTAACACGTATTACGTCCTTTCGCCATTCTTTTCCTGCTTGGAAATATGCAGTTTTGGCTTCGGAGATTAAGCTATTTATAGTGCTTACATTTGCCGAGCTTTGGTCGCATACAGTTGCGATTATCTTTAGACCAGTAGCTTGTACGTTGGCTATAACGTCTACTAACATTTCTTTAAGTTTTGATGTCTTTAATGTTTGGGTAAAGTAGTAAGCTACTGGTTGTTTGTAATTTTTCCTCACCCCTTTGACCATGAACACCAAAACATGATTGGCAAAATTTGGCATCTTACATTTCCCATCGTTCTCAAAACCAACAAGATCGTCTGTGTATACATTGTAATGGATATGGGGAGATATGGACATTTCATCAAATACTAACGTACACAGACGATCTTGTTGCAACATTTTCGACACTGTGGACTTTAACTCTTTAAAAACGATTTCATTTATGCCTGGAGTCAATTTTACTTGAGCAAGCAATGACTTCAGGACTTTCTTAGATGGTAATGTAAAATGTTTACACATTAACTTGTAGGCTTTAGGACTTTTCTTAAAAATTGAAAGCGATAAAATCTTTTCTTCCTGGGTAAATCTATGCCCCTTCTTTTTCTTCCGTCCTTCTATGCATTGCATTCGAGTAAACAATTTAGCCGACTCGGACATGTTACGAGTTAATTTCTCAAAATCTCTGTTCGCACTATTCTTTTGGATTTGTTTAATGCGCAACTTGAAAGTTTTAAGTTTTTGGCGCAATCTCCTGACTTCATTTTGCGTTTTTCTTGCTTTTCTAGCACACTGCGTTTCAGCCTTTTTCTGCAGAAACTCGACAGTTTTACCTGAAATATTAAATTTAAAATTTTAAAACATACATATTTAGGATGTTCAGGTATATTAGATAAAATTGTTTACGTAAGAGACTAAAGATTTGCTAAATTCTATGAATTATGTATAATGGATGGAAATAAAAAGTTGTTCGTTTTTTGTAGCCTATGGTATGTCCCAGTGCTGAGCAAAGGCCTCCCTTTTTGCCTTTCAAACTTCACTATCTTGTGCAGTTTCCCACTGCTGCTCTTGCCTGCCCACCACCATATTTATTATTATACATATTTAAAATGTGAGACTTATAATAAACCTCAAGGTCAGTGTTGCACTATCCTTATCTACCAAAAGTTTAGATAAACTCGAGCTCGAGGGACTCGTGGTTAGGAAACAGCCGCACAGGTCAATCAATCAAAGGTTAAGCTACGCTTGCCGTGGTCGGTCCGTAGATGGGTGACCATCCATTTCATACCGAGACCCCTCTGTGCCTCGGAAAGCACGTTAAGCCTTCTGTCTCGGCTATCATTTGTAGATTTTTGACATCTATTATGGATAATCAGAAGCCCAAAAGTCTGACAACCACTCTTACCCAAGGGGTATAGTGTTGAGCCAGTAACATTGCAGAGGTCAGATAGGCAGTTGTTCTATGTAATATATGCATATGGTTAGACTGGTAGTCAACCCTAACATAATTCGGAAAAGGCTGGGCAGATTAATTGAGTTTGGATAAACTTAACAATACACACATCATGTTAAATGGATAAACAGCCTAAAACATCCCACCGTTTGGAAAAGAAATTATGTATGCAAATGATAAATTAAACCAGTTAGGTAGTGCTATGTGAATATATAACAAACAAGCAGACAGACCAGTTCACATTTATAATAATAATTATAAAAAAAACAAAGTACCTGCATCAAATTTTGTCAATGGTATGGGAGCATGGCACTTTTCACTTGACATTAAACAGGTAGATCCAGATGGCCCTGAGAATTCTGTAGAACCAACAGCGGATGAAGGTCCAGATCTGGATGGACCAGGTAGGTGTTTAGTTTGAACCGATGACCCAGCCACGTTGGTGATATCAATCATAGGTCCGCCATGACCAGATTGTCTTCTAGGTTGACAGTAGCTATGGTCTGTCTCCACAAAGGTACTGATTGTTTGCTGAACACCTGTAACATAACATTGCAATATTATAATCAGTTAAATTACTTTTTTTCTGATATTTCTGTGTTTTGATGCAACGTCAGTCTGTGTGAAGTAACTAAGATGTTCCATTTTTACTACATAAAATAGTTGTTTATAATTCAGTAACATAAATATTAAAACTATATCTATGTTGCCTTTTTGTACCTTTGATACTTTGAGAAATAAGTCTTTTAATTCTTTTTTATTAGAGAATTTAAGTAAAGGAACAAAAAGTGCCTTTATTTTGATCCCAATGAAAACCCACCATTGAGTAAATAAAATAATAATTTAATTGGTTTCTGTATTAATAGAGCAAAACAGGGATCCCTTACATTCATTATAATAACCTTCAGATTAACTTTTTTATTATTAAACCAAAAAAACACAATCAAAGTTTTGCCATGACACCTGACAGGTTAAGTTGACAAATCTCTTGTACAGCAGCAGCTCACTAGTCTTACAGGGATTTGGTTCAAATGCAAAAATAATAGATCCCAAATCCCTGTTTATTCCACAATTTTATTTTCAGAGTACTTTTATGTTACTCTGACGAGTACAACAAATCAATAAAATTGATAATCTGAATCAATTTGGTATTGTTATAAATGTTATTTTCTAACAAATATTGAGCTAATTTAATTCTACTTACGATTCAAATTAACTGATGGTATGGCTGAACAAATAAGATGACCTCCAGTTGTCTTGAATGTAGGATCAAAATGGTGATCACATATTCTTTTGTTCTTGTATATCTTCGTACGGTCCCTTTCTGTAACCTTGCTGCCAACAGCCGCTATCCAAGCAGCGAACAAATCAGGTCGGTTTTCAGGGTTTGGAAACCGGTGAAGGGGTACACCGTATGCAACTGAAAATGGAACGAAATTTATGAATATCAGAGTATGACTAAATAAAATGAAATTATGGAATAACATAAAACTGTTTTCTTGCTTCTAGTAAATACGGTACCGTATGGTAATAAACACTCACCTAAAGCATCACAGCCAAAAATACAATATATTCTTCGGAGTTCACTCATATTAACAAAACAACAAAAATGACCAACAAAAAACAAAGTGATAACAATAATATGAAATAAAAACAAAACAAATAACAGTAACAAGACTAACAAGTAACAATTATTAGAAATAGCTGAGTTAGTGAGTTTAACTCGGGAAGCGCATCAACGCCGGTAAAACCTTGGTAAAACCGGAGCTGACAATGGCCGAATGGCGACAATGACATTTGTCTGACAATTTGACAAACAAGACAAGATGGCTGCCAAGTTTTGTTAACCCACCAAACTCCAGATGTCGCTGTCGCCCATGGAAATTGATGACAATGCTAAGTGTGCCCCCCCTGAAGGGGCCTGGCGGACGTCCTCGGCCCCTTAAGTGTGAGGCCGTGGGTGGGGGCCCACTTCACCCACGCCTATAATAGCTACGCCACTGAACGGTGGCTATGCGAACTAGCGATCTTATTGTATTTAATTATCACCAAAAATTATTATAATTTATGACCAATCCTGAGCGATTTTGACGGTAGGATTGAGGCAATTTTTTCTTTCAGGTGACTAGAACCAGCGTCATGAGACTTTCTAGTACACGTTTCAAATCGATGTGATCTCTCGTTAGAGAGTAGTATATTCCTTGGATGTGATTGACTACCAATATTTTATAGTGCTCTCAGCTCTGTGTGATTGACACTTTGCGCCGCAAAATACTTTAACCTGTTGGGCCGTCAGATGGCAGACTAGGCAATGGAAGCAGGGTATGACGTCATATGGGGTCATGGCTTCAATGGCATGGCTTTGGCTTGGTGGCGCATGGCGATGGCGTGCGGCGTAGATGGGTTGCGTCGCAAGCGCTCTCTAGTGGCAGGGCGCAGCGATACTCGTACTTTTTTTTTACTCAAACTCACCTTAGCAACACATCGCCCGTGAGCCGTCCATTACTTCCAATTTTGACAATAACAGTCAATGAAAATGATATAGGGGCCACCAGGTGGTTTATGAACTCCACTAGGAGTACAGACGGCTACACATCAAACTATACATTTCCAGTATAAGCTGATCTCGCATTGCATAAGATTTCCCTACAGTGCGAGATCAGCGTAAAATGGAATTGTATAGCTTGATGTGTAGCCGTGTGTACAATCATTATGGTCTTAGAGCGAAAATGACTCGAATGTAGGTACTTACCTACTCTATGGCGTAGTGTTTGCGCAGGCATTGAGATGGCAGCTAATGACTTTAAAAATCAACTAGCAATTCTAAAGCCCTTTATGTGCTCTCTGAGTATGTGTTCTGTGTTTATGTGGATAGCTATAGCTAAAGGTCTTGTGTTGAGCTTTTTTGTTTGTGTTCCTTCTTTGCATCATGTTTAGGTACCGCAAATATTCGTATTTTCTTTCTTCTACAATCAATTATCCAAGAGCGTGCTTAATATGCAATATAAGGCAATTCGATGCGATGTGTATTGATTTGAGCCATAAAAATGTTTAAAAAATAAAAGATTTTTTCAATTACAGTGGTATTTTTTATTAAATAAAAAAAATACATCATTTTCAGTTCTATAAGTACATTAACAATTCAGTAAACTTTTACCAAATCAACACTTCCATCTGGTTGACCTGAGATCAGAAATAAATAAGACCGACGACGACGGTAGCAATGGTTCTGCTAGTATCCAATAGCACTGTTGGTAGTAGATATTCAAAGAAACATGTAATTTTCGGCTCAGTAGTACTCACTTACAATTAGTGTCTACGATTTGTAATCTAAACTTACCTACAGTGTTATAATCAATTGATTTAATAATATACACATATAATGGAAAGTATCTACCTAATACATTTTTTACAAATATTCTGTTAACTTAATTCATACAAGAATTAAACTAGAACAGGCTGATAGCATACTAAAAACAGAATTATACATGAGAATGAAATAAATAAATACTCAAAGAGCACATTGGAATTAGACAAATGTTTAATTTTTGTGATTTTTTCACATTCTTACAAATATCTATACTTACAGCATGAGGAGGATACAGATCCATATTATGATCTTAACAGATTTTACATAATTTGTGACAATCAAACAATCACCTATCACTCAAAAAACCATGATACCAGTACATATTATAAATAGGGGCAAAGCTCTATTCGTTTTTTTTAAGTTGTGTTGTAGTGTTGACAGATAAACATACATAATTATTTATGCAACAGTTTTATACAGTGAATTTACAACTTGGCTTGAATTTACACTTAATTTGTGATAAAACATCATCAATAGAGAATTCATTATCTAATTTTCACCATACTTCTGGTATTCCATTAATATTGTTAAATAAGTTCGCTTAAGTTATTTACACAATACTGCTTGTTATAATGATGTGCAGCCTGAGGAAGCAGGCTTGTCGGTCTACTAGTGCTAGTACAGTCTGCACACTCCCACAAACATTAATGTTATTTACCTTTAGCAGTGATAGTAACAGTAGATTTTGCAGGTTGTGGTATAATTGTAATCTCATCACTTATTTTCAGTGGTTTCAACAGAGAATCACCATCAGGCTTGGTTGAAGACGCAGGAGGCTTGCTCTTATCCATCACACGTTTAGCCACAACACTGTGAGCTGAGTAGACATGGTTCTCAAACTGTTTGTACATCCCAAAGGTAGCTGTGCACACCGTGCACTTGTATGAGAGGTGTGCCGGCTTTAAAGTCATATTGTGGTCCCTTGAAACATGATTTAGTAGCTTCCATTGATACACTCTCCCACACACTGGACACCTGCCAGCATCCTTACCTTTATTCGCAGCCTCTTGCATGGAACTTGTAACTAGGCCATGTGAACCAAGAAGATGCCTTTCCAATCCCTGGTCTGTGAAAAATCTAAATTGGCATTTTTGGCAATTCAATGGTGGCCTGTTATAAATCATCTTAGGATGAATTTTAACTTTGTGTATCCACTGCATGTGATTCCTCAATTGTTCTAGGTCCTTGATGTAGCCATCACAGATCTCACATATGACAAAGGTAGCCTTGGAGTTTTGCGATAATTGGGAAGAAGATGGTTGTGGGGCCCGTGGGAGTGGGGTGATTGATATCTTAGGTGTAGCATTGTTGGTCTGGTTTTGTATCATAGGATAATTGGCAATAGTGGTACCTACAGCAGGTGTGTTGTGCATGATCATGACACCACTGCGTATGATTGGCACGCCCGACACGGGCTGGGGGCGTGGCGGCCCGCTGATCGGCGGCCGGCCGCGCGGTCTGCCAAGTATAGGCATGCTTGGAATTACATTTGCCATATTTATCTGAGGCCGACTCAAATTGTTCATATTCATTTGTGTCCTATTGAAGTTAGTCTGATAGGAGCCCACCATGTTGTTACGAGCTCTTGTTAGTTTTGGTATTTTCGCTGGTGGCTCCCACTCTATTGGAGGTCCCAGATTGACATCTGGTTTGAATTTCTTTGCACATGCGATCAGATGTCGTGCTAATTTTGTCTTACTGTTATCCTCAAAGTGACAATTAGCACACTGCTGGTATGCTGGGGCTCTTTCCAACCTGCCCCTAATGTTGTGCTCTGCCTCCATGTGAAACAGTATGTCATGTGGACTACGAATTTCAAACTCACATGAATTACATTTGTAGATATTATTTCGCATATGTGGTGCTTCTAGATGATGAGCCATAACTAACATGGACTCAGTCTTAAAACTACAAAATTCACAGCGGTTCTGTACAAGAGCATAAGGTGCATTTGTTTTCTTGCTGAACTCTAAGTTCTGAGTAAGTGATGCAATAGCTGCCTCAGTAGCTTTAGTGCTTCTGCCAGATTTCTTTTCCTTATATAATTTTCGGTTTTGATGTTTCAGTAGATCACTCTGCACATATTCTTGAACTAAATTAATACCAACATTGATAAAAAACTTTCCAAGGGAACAATCAAAATAACTATCTGGTTTACCACCACTGAGACCTTTAGCTATCAAGCCGATTGGGTCTTTAAGTTTATCAATAGTATCATCTCTGTCCTTGATAACTATGGCGTCGTCATCAGTGGCTTGCTCCTCGTCAGACTCTAAGGAGGACTCTCCATCCCAAGAATCATCATCTTCCTCGCCACGCTTCCTTTTCTGCTTTTTCTCCAACTTTTTATCCTTCACTGGTTCATCTGCACTTTTAGTTTCACTAGGTTCTTCTTCCTCTTCCTGTTCACCTCTCTCAATCCTTTCTTGCCTCTCTTTTTCTTTTTTCTCTTTTTCTACTTTTTCTCTCTCAAGCTTTTCATGTTCCTCTTTAATTTTTAGTTCTTCCAATTCTTTTCCTAACTTATCCACAAATTCCCTAAAAGGTTTAACGGAGGGTTTTTCATATACATAGGGAACTATAAAGGAGGGTGCTTCAACAACAAACATGTCATCAGTAAGGGATGGCAGTATGATTGGTGGAGGTGCAGGGGTGCTGCTGTTGATGGATGTATTTTTAACACTCACTGGAGTAATAGTTGTGCCACGAGCAGCAATACTCTGGCACAAGTTGTGTGCATCCATAGCACTTGTAGTAGATTGCTTGCTGGGTGCTGAGGATGGTGGTTTAGTGGTCAAAATTGAATTGGTATCAATAATAACTACGGTTGGCTCACTATTCTGATCTCCATTAGGCTTTGGTTGTTTAGTAGCTAAGTCAGCCAAACTTTTAGTGTCATTGACTACTATGGGTTTGTTCTTGTTACCAGGAGCTTCATTGAGAGGATCCTCCATAGACACTTCTTCAATATCAGATTCTTCACCACCATTCTCTAGATGTTGTTCTTCAATTTTTTTCTCTTCAATCATTTTATTTTCACTTTGTGATTCGTCTGAACTATCATTACTATCAGTACTAGAGTTTGAACTGTCCTCATCATCATCATCATCATTAGTCACTACACAATCCTCGTCATCATCACTTGTGATCTCATGAACCTCAGGGACCAGAGGAACCCCATTTTGGCTTTGAGGCTCAATTTCATTTTCGTTTTCTGAGTCACTGCTGTCATCTTTTGGTTGGCTTCCTTGTGATGTATCATCATCACCTTCTGTACGTTCATCTGTAAGAAAATAACAGTCATAGGCTATTAAGAAAACATTTTTGCATTTCTAATACAGTCAAAACAAAAAATTGTTTTATCTTGCATGTGTATTATTCAATGTATAGTTTCTGCTTTTGATACAATATTAAACGTAGTTAATATTAATCGCTATGTGACATAACTAAAAGTTAACTCATATTGGCAGTCGTGAGCGTCCGGCAATTACGAAGACGCTAGAAAGACCAGTAAAATCTAGATATTGTAGTAACCTTAACGTTTACGATTGCATGATTAACCTGATGTTTCGCGTTTCAAATTTAGCATTTATGAATTGATTCTTGAAAAAACATATTTTCATTTATCAGATAGCGTCATTAAATCATGTGGAGTATGGACCGCCATATGGGATTCCATGGCATTTCTCCGAAAAAACAACTCCTATCAGGTTTGATGGTAAACACGTAAAGATTATAGTTAATTTATACAAATAAGTATACTCTGTGTTGGAATATATACCTGTAGCAGTAGAAATTGACATTTTCTGATGATTTTCGTATCAAAAACCGAAAAATAGCACAATAGCACAGTAGCGGAAACCAAACCAAATCAAGCTGTCATTTTAAAAGATTTTTACTATGTCACGTTCCGAAGCAGACTAACAGCCGCTTACATTAATTACGATTTCTTAGGAAAGAATATGCTTTACTAAATGCTTACTACGAAAAACAAGATAAAAATTATTTGTAATAATGAATAAAATTTTGTTTAATAGACTGTTTCTGGTTGTAAAAAGCGTTATATAGAAAATGGCGGCATCATGACTTATTAAATAACCTTAACTTAAAAATGGTGGGAAAGGGAGGGATTTTAGTGGGGGAAGGACGCGGTATTTTATTGTAGAAATATTAAAATAAAAATGCGGGAATTTTGAAAGAACAGTACTTAATTAAAGCTTGGTGTTACGTTTACTTCAACAGCGGAGCTCAAGGCCCAGTTCCACCTACCAGCCACCATGCGGTTGAAAATACGGAAATGAGTTTTGTAATATGGTTTTATACAGTTTTATGCCTGAAACTGATCCAACCACGTTAGAACTACTAATACCTAAGAGATTATGTCGTAAATGAGTGCCGACCGAGACCCATGCCACCTGCCAGTAAAGACATGGACACAACTTGCCGATTGCAGACAAGTGCCTTTGGTTGGGGAAAAAAAAACTGATATTGTTCCGAAGAAGAAGGGCCATGGTGAGCGATCTCGAATACAGCATGTAGCATGTTGGAGCTCGCCATCACTCGGTCAGGGGAACAGCACTATATATTACTGGTAGTCAGGGGGTTTCGGATCGGTCGGTAACGGTGCAGAGAGTAGTAAATTCCTTGGTAACGGTGTCTGTCCTTCCATGTGCAGATGGCGGTGAGCGCGGTCACTCATTATACACGAGGTGGTTATATTGAGGTAAAAATCCCACACGGTCTTATCCCCAAAGCCCGGGTGCCTTTTGAAGGTTTCACACGGAAACCAAAAAAAAAAGACGACGAGCAACGGTCAGGGCAAGGCAATCTATCTATACGCTTTTACGACTTACGGCATTCCATACAAACTTTCAAGCCCTTATTTTTCGAAATGACTAAACCTATTTTAATGAAACTTCTTATGCATAAGCAGGATACAAAGGTCTAAAAAGTTAATTAAGAACATTTTCGAAAAATAGTGTTACAGCCAAATTAGACCTATTTAAAATTTTCCATAGAAACAGAGATTTCCAGTTAGCTGTTCTATAAGACATTTCAAAAATGTTCCTAACTAACTTTTTAGACCTTTGTATCCTGCATAGGCGTATGTAGTTTCATTAAAATCGGTTCAGTCATTTCGAAAAACAAGGGCTTGAAAGTTTGAATGAAATGCCATACATCGTAAACGCCTCATACGCTGGTCTCACAGACTATTAGGGCGAATTTCACCAATGAAAACTGAACGCGATCAGCACATAAACTACGTTTAAGAGCACTGTCATTATTTTCAATGTAATATTGACACTGACAGCTCTTGAACTCGGTTTAGATGTGCTGATCTAAGTCAGTTTGATTGGTGAAATTGGCACAAGTTAGGCTGGTCTGGTACTCGCCCCAGCGAGCGCGTGTTGGCGCAATAATAATAATATAGTGTACGAGCTATGGCCATCATGTTTGTTAGCCGGCTTTACTGCTAAACAATTATTTAAAACTTACTACAGGGCAGTACAAGCTCAAAAAATAAAGGCTTCTACAAACCGGCGCGATATAAATTTTCACGTCTTGGCGTGAGTCCGAGGCAAGGCACCATCGGGCCGGGCCTTTATTTTTGGAGGGGGATTAAGTTATTTTTAACTTTGTTGATATTATTATCATATCCTATAGTTGTGCTAGATTAAAATTAGCCTGCAACTGTATTATGAAATTTTTCTTATTTCGCACAAAAATTGTGGTAAGTACATAACAGAGTTATAATTCGGCGAACGTAGGCTATTTTACAGAAAAAAGGCGGCTGAAGGCTACTTGGCCCAAACATTTGGCGATTCGGTGGCCTTGCCATAAATAAGTAGTATATGGGCCTTGCTCAGACCAGACTTGCCAAAGAGTATAATAATAATATGGGAGAGACTTGCTCTTGCTGTGGGTGGGGCCCACAGAACACTATTACGGAGTGGAGGTGGGGCCTTACTCCCTTGGAGCCGGATTTGAACATGCGACCTAGGGATAAATAATAATTACATATTGAATAGGTAGTTAAATTTTGTTTATTTCTAAAATAAATAGAAAAGAATGTGTTTTCCTACAAATTATTTCTTACAATAAAATTAATACAGCACAATAATTCAAATATTATATAATAATTTAACATTAAGCTTCAGAAAACTTAAACATACATAATTATGCAAAAAAGTACACGGTTTTCTTTATGTAATATTCGGCACGCCCGCGCCCGGTTGGAAGATAACACCGTTAATACAAAGTAACCGAATCTTAATTTAAATCATAACATTTAAACAGACACACTTGAATTTCTAATCAAACCAAACCAACAATAAATCAAAATCAAGTTAAAATATTTTATTTCACATAAATTGCATAAACCTACATGGGCACTTATGAAACGTCAGAAGCTAGGTGCACGGTTCCAATTGGTTATTTCCTATGGAGAAGAGCCGGCAAGAAACTCCACGGTTACTCTTTTTAAAATAATGGACTTTTACAATGTTTTCAAGTTACAGCGTTAATAGGTATGGGAGGACAGTGTAGGCCCGTCAACAAGTACCAAGTACTTAACAAAATAGAAAATGGTTTACAAAGCTACAGTCCATTAACACTCAGTTGCAGAAACGATCTTTAAATTTTAAAGACTACATTAAACACTAATGTAGCATTAAATCATTGCACAAAACCATTTTTTATTTTATTTTAATGCTCCATTAAATTTAACTAATGAAATGTCAAACCTAATGAAACCGGCCATTTTAAACACTTTTACGTTGCACGTAACTTCATTAGCGCCCATTAGCAGGTGGTGAACTTTAAGTTTGACATTTCAGATTTTTTAATTTTAATGGGCCGAAAAGCATCCATTAAAGAGCAACATTAGTGTTTTGTACAGTACTTGAATGCATTTCTGTAATTGAAAGATGTCTTTAACCAGTCTTTCGTCATTATCTGATTCTTATTTAATAGATTAACACAAACACTCAGTTGCAGAAACGATCTTTAAATTTTAAAGACTACATTAAACACTAATGTAGCATTAAATCATTGCACAAAACCATTTTTTATTTTATTTTAATGCTCCATTAAATTTAACTAATGAAATGTCAAACCTAATGAAACCGGCCATTTTAAACACTTTTACGTTGCACGTAACTTCATTAGCGCCCATTAGCAGGTGGTGAACTTTAAGTATGACATTTCAGATTTTTTAATTTTAATGGGCCGAAAAGCATCCATTAAAGAGCAACATTAGTGTTTTCTACGGTACTTGAATGCATTTCTGTAATTGAAAGATGTCTTTAACCAGTCTTTCGTCATTATCTGATTCTTATTTAGTAGATTTACCTCGCCGTCGAATCCCAGACCGAGTGAATTTATTTTTAAAACATGATGGAGAAGAGTTTCGTGTAAGGTATAGAATTTCCAAGGAGGCAGTTCTTCAAATTTGTAACCTACTTGATTAAGATTTTGAACCAGTGACGCAAAGAAATAAATCCATTAATGGCCTGACACAGCTTTAATATGTTTGAGATTTTTCGCCACTGGATATTTCCAGCAAGTATTGGGTGATTTATTAAACATAAATAAATCAACAGTTTGTCGGAAACAGGTTGGGTCGGGTTGTTTGTCAGTTTGTTTATACAAAAAGTATCCCGTGAACTAGTAAAATTAAGCCACCTCTATATTAAAATGCCAGACCGGACGGAACTACGTAGAGTTGCAGAAGGTTTTTATGAAATTGATGTATTTCCACGTATGGCAGGAGCTCTAGACTGCACACATGTTAAAATTATTAGAATAAGGGGGATGCGCTAAGGTAGCCCACGAAATTCAAACTTTATTACGTTTTTTGTAATTTGCAGGTCAGTAAAGGCTTCTACATACCAGCGCGACTTGTCGCGCGACGCGACACGGCACAAAGGCCCCGCGTGTCGCGGGACGAGCGGTGCCTTTGTGTCGCGTCGCGTCGCGCGACTAGTCGCCCCGGTATGTAGAAACCTTAACACGTTGTATGTTGATCTAATTATGATTCGCGGCCATAACCAATATGGCTTTACAGAATTATAATCATTAGAATATGAATCAGAAGTATAAAATTTGCAAAAAACGTTGGTAATTTTGAATTTCGCGGGCTACCTTAGCGCATCCACCTTAAACCAGATTATTTAAACTAGATTAAACCACAGAGTACACTGAATACACATAAATCAACTACATTTACTTTATTTTATGCTAAAATTGTGGTGTACTTGTACGTACGGATAATAACAGAACGCAAATGTTCACTCTTTTCGTTCAATATGGTAATTTGTTCCTGGCAATATTGTTTAAAGTCTTCTTTAACTAAAGTGGCATTAAAAATGTCTAATGCCATCTAAAATTTGTTTGTGCAACTTCATTAAAGTAATGAATTTATTAGCGATAATGCTGCTTTATGTAATGAAGTGTTAATGGTGAGCTTTCTGCAACTGAGTGTTAGTCTCACCATAAGAGTTCCTTTTTACCATTTTTCCTCCAGAGTTCCTAAAAACGATATAAAATATTATTAAAATAATAAAAAACCTTGTTTAAATTAAAATTGTAGGTATATAATGTAAAAAAAAAGATTATGTCAAGGAAGTATGTAAAAAATAAATAACATAAACATCGAAACTTGGGAGCAGTTTAAAGTTAATAAAAATCACTTTCACATTATTTCACCAAAATACAACTTGTCACTTTTTTATTGTGTTTCTTCTTCAATAACTTCAGCTTCTGCTTCTATAAATGGATCTACCAATGTTGCTTCATCAGGTTTTCTGATGACTCCCATTTTCTCAGCTGCATGAAGACATTTTTGTGCATTTTCAATAGTCTTCTTCAGTTCTGGATCCTCTAATTTCGTCAAAGCCATTAATATTTCCATTATATCAGTTTCAAACACTTTAGCAGCAATCTCTTTATCTCCAGAAATTATGTTATATAGCAAGTATGTGCCTCTGAACTGAATTTCTTTGTTTGGATTAGCTAACAAGCACCTCAATGTTTCTGGCCATACTTGAACATCTAATAATTTTCTGCAGCAAGCTTTGCTTGCAGATGTTAGTATGCACAAAGCACCTGCAGCTGCCATTACTGTGTCCATGTCGTCTTCTTGACACAAAAGATACAAAAACTTCGTTTTGTCATTGTTGTCCTCATAAGTTTTGAGAACATCCTCAGATTGCACTAAATTACAAATACACTGTGTTGCTGCTCTTAGCAACATTTCATGATCTTCATACAAATAATGCTCAATTTTAGCTAGGCCTCCTTCTTTTAGTATTCTGTTTCTAGTAGATTCACTCATTCCAGCCAAATTGCAAAGGGCCATTAGGGCCTCGAAATTTTCCAAAGCAGTGCAGTCAGGATGTAGTAAAGCCACAAGAGGCCTAACCACTTCCAAATTTCGCTGGCCAGGAAAAGCAACTTCTGGATTAATTGTTATCCCAATACGTGCTAATGCTTGAGATGCTTGTTTTTTACCATTTTGAGTGCCTTCTAAAGACATGGGTAGTAACACTTTTGCTCCACCTTGCTGCACAACTATTCCTCTAAGTTCTGGCAAGCCACAAATGGCATTAAATACTCTGGCAACTAACTCTTTTGAATTATGACTCTCAGTCTTGGCTAGGGCAACTAAACCTGTAGTTACCCCAGCTTTAGCTAATACTGTAATCCTTATGTTTATGAAATCTGGGTCATCCAGTTCATGTGTCTCTGGTATGTGGTGCTTGGCAAACTTTGCAAGTTCCATCATTTCTGGCATAAGCTCTTGTTTTTCATAAGCATTACACAAGTTTACTAATGTTGTAACAACACCATAGAGACAAGACTGATCACCACTTTTAGCTAACTCAATAAGAGCATGAAGGGCAGCTTTATCTTCTACTAGTTTTTCTTTCACATCAGCATCCAAAGTCAAGTATGAAAGCCCTTCAGCAGCCCATTTTCTGACATCATTTTCTTTAGCAGGGTTAACAAGGAATTTCCTGCAAGCTTCTGCTAGCTTTTTAGTAGAACCGTCAGCAAAAGGGCGCACAGATGCATCATCACCTCCAAAACTGCCAACTTTACATAGACCCACTAATGCTCTCACTCTTACAGCATCATCTTTGCTCTGATATAGTTTCTTCAAGATATCTACTCCTTTATTAATAATTGTTCTAGCTTTATCTTTCTTAGATGCAGCAGCCACTAAGCTTTCACAGGCAACCTTTTGCTGGAGAGGATCTTCAGTCTGAGCCATGACCAATATCATCTCAATAATACCTTCTTTAGAAATAACATAATTTCCAACATCCAGAGGACCTCTCAGCAAAGAGGTTATAGCTACAGTTACCCTAACTTTGGATTCCAAATCCGGTGACATAAGTTTGTCTTTTACAAAGTCATCAACTTGATTGTTGAATTTTTCTCTGGCTTCATCGTAATACATATTTTCATAAATCCTTGCAAGGCAAGCGGCAGATATAGTTCTAGATGAAGGGGTGATGCTCAGCGATGATTCGTATTTGTACTCCTCTAATTCACTGCAAACCTCAAGCAACCGCTGCAAGCCTTTGATTTCTACAAACCTTTCAGCCCAGTTTAAGGCACTGAAGTGGCAGTTTCTCATGATTAATTCAATAATTGCATCTCTTGCAAGTCCACTGATTACTCTGTTTGTAATAGAGTAAGTTAAACAGGTAAGCAGAGTGTCTATTTCACTTTTATATTGTTCACAGAGCTTTGTATCTGGTGTAGAGTCCTTGTTATCCATTCCAGAAAAAGTGTTTAATAAAACTTGAAGACAGTATTGGGCTGCATTGACCCTCTCTTCATTTTCACTGTCAATGACTTCAAGCAGCCAGGGTATGCCAACAATCTTAATCACTGCCCTTGTCCTCTCAACACTCCTCTTGCAAAGTTGGCTAATAACTCTCACTGCATTAATATATATTTCAGGATGCTTCTCAACTTTAAGTAACTGTTGTATTTTGTGAACTACACCATTTCTTAGCATTATTTCGGCACCTGCATTTTCCTTGGCAAGCACTACAAGGTTAGAAATAGCTTTTTCTCGTTTTTCTATATCTTCCTGCAAGTTAAAGGCAAGTTTAAACATTTGCTCCACCTTGTTGCTGGTTTGTGCACTTTGCCTCGCTTTTTCTTGGACGATTGCGTGTAAGCGCGCCAGTATCGGTTGCACTGCCTTATTGGTAGGATCGACAATGAATATTGCTTTAGCATCACGGTAAGCTTCTTCAAACCTTTCTAAGTATTCCAAGGCTTGTGACCGTCGAAATAGGGCTTTTGGATCTTCCGGAACAATTCGCAAAGCTTCATCGCAGTCTTTTATAACTTTATCGTAGTCCTTCATCTTCAGATAAGCGGCAGCGCGGTTCTTCAGGTAAGTAGATAAGACGCGGCTGTCTTTTTCAGCGAGATCGACAGCCTTGGTGTAAAATGATATCGCTTCTTCATAGTTTTCAACCTTAAAGGCTTCGTTTCCTTTAGTCTTGTAAGTTTCTGCTTCGTCGCTATGAACACCCATTGTCTCTTTCAGCTATATATACTTTAAAGGTCGATATTACTCAGGCAACACATATATAGTCAGCTTTAAAGATTGTTCTAGTAAATGCTGGTAAGTTCATCTCAATTATCCGTAAGAACTGGTAGGAACTAAAATAGAAATGTATTTTTGTACCCCAGTGGCCAGTGGAAAGAAGACAGATAAACAAGACAGTAGGGGTGAGGCGTATTTATCGTAACAGTTATAAATAACAGATATTTAAAAATAATTGTTCCTACCAATATAAATTATCTGTTACTTAAAATAACAGATCTTGAGAGTCTGTTATTTTAAGTGAAACGTGCAAACATTACGTCTTTTGTTCTTTTATTTATAATATTTTTTTTAATATAAGTTTTTTTTATATACCTATATTTTGTTTTTAAATATATCTTTACATACAACTATTTGCTATGTGAAACAAGTTGAAAAAAAACTGGACAAGCGCAAGTTGAAGTCGCGTGGTTAGGGGTTCCGTACAATTAATAATGATGATATCTACCATGTTTTTTATCCCAAGATAATTTATCCCAAGATCAAACTTAATATTGTAGTTGGAAAACATATTCTCCCATACATTCCAACTGCAAATGTAAGTTTTCACGCACAATATTGAGAGATGTACCAAAGTGTCTTATAAGTTTTCCTATAATCTATAATTAAACAACAGTTTTTTAATTTTAATTTTTGTTTCGTCAGTTTCGGAGATTGACCATTCCCCAATGGTTAATTTTCATCTATTTTCTTTCATAATTTTAAAACTATATATTTAAAAATAATAAAAAAAAACCTGAAAACCGTACAACAAGCCCTTTCATTTAATATATCACACGGTACAGTTTGCAAAACTTTAAATGAATTTTGAATATGGGCATATTCAAAATTCATTTATAATTTACGTTAAACGTTTGTATGTGGGTCACTGAAATTCATATGTGTACCAAATGTTAACTTAATTGGTATAGTGGACAGCGGACAGACAGACATGAGTGATCATAAACGGGTTTCGTTTTTTCCTTTCGAGGTACGAAACCCTAAAAACGAAATCAAAACAAAAAGTATAACTAATAGAGTACTTACATATACGCTTAAGAGTAATTATGTACGTACCTACAACATAATCTCGAAATATTATACATAGCTACACATCATCCAAAATGATCTTAAATTTTAACAACTTGCACATTATAAACGAGAGAGCCTCGTTGTGGTTTTATTTTTAACTTGAGTAAAGATTTATTTTCACACAGTTATACTTTATTAACATAAGTATTTATTTATATTAAAACACACACTATTTATTTGAATTTCGCTAGACTGTCGAGTTAGAACTTTAGAAGATTGAACTTACCGCCATCTTCACGTTTCAAGGGTATATAAACTGCATAATATAAAAATTAAATGTACCCTAAAGTGAAGTATTCTAACACTCAAAAGGCGTTACTCAACTTAGCCGTATAATAGTCGATAAAAAAATAGAGGTGTCAAGTGCTGGGACGAAGAGCACCGTTCCCGACCGTAAGTCACCGTAACGTCCACTTACTGTGATAAACTTACTAAAAGATAGCCAATAGCCGAACGCCAATGGACGATTTGTCGCGCTGCAACCACCTGGTGAAAGTAGGCAGAAATACGTCATCATCGTGTTGTTAAAAAGGAGATACTTGCGAAAACGGAAGATCCTGTATTGATTAAAATTATGTTTACATGATTCTGAACGAGGCCGAAGGACGTAGTATTATATTATCTGTGCCGAAGGACACAACTGGCTGTTATTTACTAGAAGATATTTGTTTGTGTAACACACAGTAACAGTGATAGAAATATCAGTTACCGTGTTTGACACTTTGACCGGTTACAACCCATCTCTACAAGACAGATTAAACAGGTTTATGATCCTTGACAGTTGCGTTTTGAAAATGTGAAGATTTTCATATTTTTTTTAGATTAATTTGCAAAATTGAATTGTAAGGTTTTGTAATTATCTAGTAACTTTATAAGCAATACTTTTACTTAATAATTAGAAATATTGCAACTATTAATTTACTACAAACAAGACTTCTTGACTATAAGTAAAGTTGGAATTAGGTGACAAGACGGACAAGACAATGATTACATGATTTGAACGTATGTTCCGAAATTAGAATATTATTACCACTTTAAAAATTGTTTTCTTCGTTCTTGCATTTTTCGATTGATCAGACAGAGGTGGCCAATTATTGAAACAAAAAACAGTACTCAAGAATGACGGGACAGCGTCCCTTGCCCCCACCCGCCCGCGCGGAGCAAGTAGTCTAAATGCCCAATAAAATAATAAACAGATGCTACAAGTCCCCTCTTGTACAGTAGTCAGTAGCGCCCTAAGCCTAGGTTCGAGCGTGGTTCGAGCCCCACTATGGGACACCCTTAGCTATGCTACCTAAAACAAAGGGGTTTTTCGGGGTTGCCATAATCTCCACGCTTGGCAGGCGGGTTGGCGATCGCAGTATGGAGTTCAAATTTATAGATAACGCTGCTGCCCATTCTCTAGTAAGTCCCTTAGTCGCCTATTACGACACCCACGGGAAGAAATAGGGTAATGCTATTTATATACTTACTGATAATATACTGTAACACCCTATGTTGTACCATACTCTAGCAAATAAATATTTTTGATCTGAGCGAGCGAAGCGAGCTCGATAATTTTTACATCCGCCTCGAATGGGATATGTTTTATTTTGTCCGTTCATACAGAAAGAGGAGTAACTTATTTCTTAAACCCGGCAAGAGGCCCTCTGGCCCCGCCAAAGCTCGGTTAAGGGGGATGCGCTAAGATAACCCGCGAAATTCAAATTTTCTTTCGTTTTTTTGCAATTTGCAGGTCAGTAACAGGTTGTTTGTTGATCTTAATATGATTCGCGGCCTGCATGCTGATTCTAATGATTATTATTCTATCAAGCCATATTTGTTACGGCCGCGATTTATATTTAGATCAACATACAACTTGTTATAGTCGCCGGCACGTAACTTGGCAACGTTTTGGCGTAGTGCGAGTAAGATTACGCGTGTACAGACGCCAGCACATCAAGCTACTACAATCTGTCAAATTTATTTAATAGATTTTCAACTTTATCCCTACAGCATAAGATTCAAAGTTGATTGGGAAAATTTGACAGTTTGGGGTAACTTGACCTGCTGGCGTCGCCTGTTGCAACGAAAAAATTATCACTTTTATTGCTTGTCATTATTCTGTGGTTATCGCCAGAATTAATTTTTAAACGTCTGTGTTTAGAAGAAAGTTAAGAAAGGAGAAAAACATCAAGTTACGTGCCGGCGACTATACTGACCTGCAAGTTGCACAAAACGTAAGAAAATTTGAATTTCGCGGGCTACCTTAGCGCATCCCCCTATGCAGTAAAGGCACTTTGGAGCCAACTGAGATAGGTTACACACGGCTACACATCAAGCTATACGATTCCAGTTTACGCTGACTTCTCATTGTAAGGAAATCCTATACAATGCGAGATCAGCTTATACTGGAAATGTATAGCTTGATCTGTAGCCGTGCATACATGTAAAACTTAAAAAAAAAAAAAAACATTGATAGTAACATGGTCTGGGGTACAAGTTCCCAGCCACGCTTATAGCAAATAGAGCATTTACTCAAAGCTACCGCGCCGTCCGTCCCCGTATGAATGGGAAAGTCAGTAGTTTACAAAGTACGAACCAATAAAACATAAAACGGATAAACCGAATTCGGTGGTCTGTTCAGTAGAATATTGAGAATATATAGAAATAACTTTTTATCGAAAAAAAAATGGGCTTGTGCATATAGCGAGCAATTTATTTGATGTGAAACATCTGTAGCTCTCGTTAGAGAGTAGTAGGTGTATTCCTTTATCTGTAGGCGCACGAAAACCGATTGCTGGCGCGTGGTGGGGCGACGCATGCCACGTGGCGATTCACCGCTCACTCTGCGTGCGCAGCGCAGCCCAGCCGGTACGCGACCCTGACTTTTTTACGATACGATTTGTTCTGATGTTCTTTGCTTGATGTTCACATCTGCTAGGCAGGCATCCAGTGACTGCAAAATTTTTTTTTTTTTTACTATATGGCTACCCTAACTGAGGTATTGAACTGTCAAAATTAAATCCCTCTTTTGTGCTTTAAAATTTGTTCGCCATTAATCGCGTATTAATCGTCCGCGTGTTTTCTAAAATTGTCGGAGAATTAAGATAAAAAAATGGCCGCAATCAGTCTACTTAATCCTAAAGCTGAATTAGCGAGGGCTTCGCAAGCTCTGGCAGTGAATATTTCTGCTGCAAAAGGAATTCAAGATGTGATGAGAACTAACCTCGGTCCCAAAGGAACAATGAAAATGTAAAAAAAAATCTGTTAATACGCTATTTCTCGCTTGATATGTAGTTGAAAATACAAATTTTCACTTTCATACACTTTATTTCATTACAAAAGTAAGGGGAATTTGTATCTTTCAGTGATTTTTTCTCATTTTAAAAGTCATATGATCTGGATTTATCTTTTGGTCTATCAGTCATGGTTCGGGTTTTGACGGTTTTTTTTTTTACAAAAAAATGTAATGCAGATTTTCTATTTGGAGTATATTACATTTTAAATCTGGAATCTGTTATTTCAGGTTGGTTTCTGGAGCTGGTGACATTAAAATTACTAAAGACGGAAATGTCCTCCTACACGAGATGCAAATCCAGCACCCGACTGCGTCGCTAATAGCCCGCGCTTCTACTGCCCAAGATGACGCCACTGGCGATGGAACAACCTCCACCGTGCTACTTATTGGAGAGCTGCTCAAACAGGCTGACATTTACATCAGCGAAGGTACAATAAGTGTTAACTTATGAGTCATCATTTGCCTTGCGTTTTCCCAATTATGTTAGGGTTGGCTTGGTTAACTTTCTTAGTAGTAAATATAGATAAACAGCATAGATAGTGGAATGCTTTGTTGGTCTCAATCACAGAACCTTGTCTCTAACATCCATTCCAAGTATAATTTATTTCACAGAATCAAACACCTAGCCACATTACAAATACTTCATTTACAGGTTTGCACCCAAGGATTCTCACGGAAGGGTTTGACATAGCCCGTGCTAAGGCACTAGAAGTTCTTGAGTCAATTAAGATTCCTATTGAAATAAAGCGGTCAGATTTACTTGATGTTGCTCGTACATCTCTGAAGACTAAGGTATGTTGGATAGTCACATAAAAAAAAAAATTGGTATCAATTTGTTAGATGACACATTATATCGAAAATAATGTCAATGACTATTTAAAACTCACATTTTAAAGTAATTGCTACTTATTGTTCAGGTTCATGCAAGCTTATCTGAAGTGTTGACTGATGCTTGTGTGGATGCAGTACTGACCATTCGTTCACAAGATAAACCTGCCGACTTGCACATGGTAGAGATCATGGAGATGCAGCACAAGACTGCTACAGAAACTGCACTAGTCAAAGGTATTTAATTTTTTTTCTCCATTATTACACCGACTCAAGAATTAAATTATCGGAGTTTCATCCAAGATTCAAAGGTTTTGCTTAAAAGGTGATACGTAAAAAAGAAATCATAGCGAACTACACATACTTCCCCATGGGAAAAAAGAGAATGCAACAAAGCACCGGAACCAGAATATAACAACGTAAGAGTGCCAAACCAAATAAAAATTGTTTAAAAATAAATGAAGCTATGTATCAAAAATATGTTCAGCCAGAATTTTCAGTTGCCTAATACGCACATTTCGAATGCAATTTTGCAATGAAATTACTTGGGATTTTGGAATTACAGAACAAATATAAAAAAGTAGAGGGCTTTTCGGAATTAAATTCTATAGAGGAAATTGAACCAATTGCGTTGACCTTCAGTCAGAGTGTTAATCAAATAGTCAATAAACATATATCCAAAAATTAAATCCATACATGCTGTAATAGTGAAATAAATGGTTACGAAAAAGTCCCCAATTTATTTTGGTATCGCCTTAATAAGAGGGGAAGAGAAAGAACCATGTTAGCTATTTAAAAAGGACATGTTTTTGAACACTTTAAAGACAAGAACTTTGATAGAAGAATTGATTTGATTTAAAATTTAATAGAATTTACTAAATTCAATTCAGTTTATTACACTCATATAGGGCTCGGATAAATATGTAAACACATATTTTTTATTTGAATTATTTGGTTTTCTACATAAATTATGATGGTTTGAGCTGGAAAGTGAGGTTTTTAGAATCCATATTTTAGGGTAAAGACCATATTTTTAGAATTTAATCATATTATTCCATATTTTCTATCTTTAGTACTTAAACTAGTAAAAACTGCATAATTTTTGCTTTCATAGCGCCGCGGGAATACATTGTTGTTGCGCAGCAAACATGAATGTAGGTAAACTCGTCAGTCGTGCGCTATTTTTCGTGAAAATTTGAAGAAACATATTGTTGTATACTGCAACAACTCGAATATCTTTATTCGAGTTGTTAAGACGACTATAAGGACCAGCGACCTTGCGCGAATGGGCGGAGCGTGCGACACCCCCCGCGACCCCGCTACTGCACGCACGATTTGTAGGGTAACCATACGTTTCAGATGGTGAGGACTATCCTGCCTGATTTTAAATCACCATCCAATTTATTTTTGTTAATGTTGTTTTAATAACTAAAAGGTAATATTCTGATAATAAATTAAGATTTTAATCATATTATTTTTAGAATTTGCATTTAAAAAGTTTGTTATGTAGTATCGTGAAATTCTTTTTCAGTATCAGTATTATTTATTCTATCACAAGACAACTACAATTTCAATCACAGTATATCACTTCACTTTTTTTATTTAATATATTTGTGTCCATACACGAATAGGAAATACTAATTAGATAGAGACTGTTAGAGGTTGCATTAGCATCAAGTGTATGCTAAGAACTTTTTTTGTAGTAAATATTTTATAATGCTCTATGACATATGGATGAAGTAAAATATTAGACAGTTCTATTAAGTCAATGTATCTGCAATAGGTTATGGTCCCAGCAAAATAATTTTATTTCGTATTGAAATGGAAGGTTTTTCGTCAAAGTTGCTAATAGGCAATCTAGAGGGGAAAGACAATTGGGCTACATGGAAATACAAAATTTCTATAATGCTACGAGGTGTAGATGGCGCAATGGAAGCAGCCGAAGGAACCCTTGAAAAGCCCGTAACCCCGGCCCGAGGAGCTGGTGACGCTGAAGTCAGTACGTATAATTTAGCCATGGCTAAATATAGGAAGACTGAATGTAGCGCTCTGCTCATATTAACCACTAATATGTCCGAGGATACTTAAAAAAATAATGCGATTTGAAACGTCTAAAGAGGTCTGGCAGGAACTACACAGATTATTTGACGGACATTCAGACGACAGGGCATACAATTTGTGTGCAGAATTCTTCAGTTTTCAACGTCACAATGAGGATGACGTATCTTCCCACATGTCGAAACTGAAAAACATCTGGACAAATTTAAATGCAGAAATCACAAAGAAAGATGCCACTGTCAAACTGCCGGAATCATTTCTCATTTGCAAAATCCTAGATACGCTAGATGAAAAATATTTTGCTTTTAAATCAAGCTGGTTATTACTGAACCAAAGTGAACGGACAGTGGACAACTTAACGAGTCACCTGTGCGCATATGAAAGAGCGCTCGGTAGTAAAGAGCACATAAAGCAAGAGGCCTTAGCGGCAACACGCACAGAACGCAAGAGCAAGCAAAGCAATGAGAGAGAGCTCATCTGTAACTACTGTTCCGGTAAAGGACAAAAAGTTCGGAAGTGCAAAAAGTGGATAAAGGATGGGAGGCCACCCAAACCCACACCAGGCACATCAGCAGCTGCTTCAACGTCAAAGCAAGTGCAACACATTTCTCTGTTTGTGAATGCCTGTTCTACTGGTCAAACTCAAGACAGGGAAAGCTGGTTCGTTGACAATGGAGCCACAACTCACATTGCAGTAAGAAGAGCGTATATCCAGGAATTTCACGAATTTGATTCAGACCATACCGTATCGACTGCGGACGGGAGCGTCATACACGCGATAGGGAAAGGCACCGTTGAAGTGGAATCAAATGTCAATGGCAAGAGGGAGCGTATAACACTTAACGATGTGTGGTTAGTACCATCATTAACGAAGAACCTCTTCTCACCGCTTGCAGCACAAGACAGGATGCAGGACAGCATCTTCAGTTCTACGACTAGAGAGTGCAAGCTAGATATTGGAGGCACTACTAGAGTTGTTGGTAAGAGAGTCCAATATGGAGGACTTTACAGGTTGAACATGAAGACGCTCATGCTAATTAAACCATGGGCCATAGAGGTCAACGCTGTGACGGGCTCTAATATGCTACAGCTATATCATGAGCGATTTGCACATCAGGATAAGAAACATGTGATCCGCCTCGTGAAGAGAGAGCTTGGAGTACAGTTGAGTCCTGACAACATCAAATGTGAAGGCTGCATATATGGGAAGTCACAGAGAAAACCGTTCGGAAAAAGGGAAAGAGCAACAGCTGTAGGAGAGCTGATTCACACCGATGTTTGCGGTCCCTTCGTAGATAGCATCTCAAAATACAAATATTACGTACTCTTTAAGGATGACTACTCTGGCTACCGCATGGTCTACTTCATCAGAAACAAATTTGAAGTTAAGAATAAACTTCTTCAAATGTTGCAAGAAGCTAAAACTGCTGGATATAATATCAAGACAATTCTTAGCGATAACGGAGGTGAGTTCGACAACAGAGAAGTACGAGATATTTTACAGAAATATGGCATTCAACAAAGGCTGACAATGCCTTATACTCCAGAGCAGAATGGATGTAGTGAGCGCGAAAACCGTACCTTAGTTGAAGCTGCGAGATCCATGATGCATGCAAGAGGAGAACTACCGCAAGTACTCTGGGCAGAACTTGTCAACACTGCCGCGTATGTACTTAATAGGACAGGTCCATCGAGAGTTGAGGGTCAGGTACCTTACGAGCTCTGGCATAAAAAAAAAACCCAAGATATGTCACTTAAGAGTTATCGGAAGTGAATGCTTTGCTCACGTTCCAAAACAAAAACGGAAGAAGCTCAACAAAAAGGCAATAAAAGGCAAGCTTATAGGCTATGAAAACGATGATGGTTATCGTATTTGGGACGGAAACAAAACGCAAAGGTCGAGGGACATAACCTTCCAAACTGACGTCGAGTTCCGGATCTGTACAGGAATTCCTACAACTTTAAGTTCAGAGGGGGATAACCAAACGTCTATGCAAGAAGCTGTGCCTGAACGTGCTATAGAGCAGCAGGAAATTAATCATGAACATGCTCTAGAGGGAGATGGAGAAAATGATGATCAAGTACATGTTGAAGTTTTGGGAGATAGCAACGAAACGAGAGAGGATGAGAGTGCTAACGAAGAGTTCGTTGACGCTGCCGAGGAGTTAGAGATACTCGAACAACCGTTGTTGGACGCGAGACCTCGATACAACTTACGCGATCGAACTTGCCTCTCACGTCCTAAGAAATTCCAAGACTACGTGTGTTTCGTAGGCACAGAATATTTTCCCGAGACATATAAAGAAGCTATTGAAAGGGATGACAGCGCAGAGTGGGTCAAAGCAATGACGAGTGAAATGAACTCTCTTAAGCAAAATGATGTATGGACACTCTGTAAGCTACCTAAAGATAGAAAGGCACTCCCTTGCAAGTGGGTCTTTCGTATCAAGCGAAACCCAGACAGCAGTATCGACAAATATAAGGCAAGGCTAGTAGTAAAAGGTTTCAAGCAACGGAAAGGAATCGATTATGAACAGACTTATAGTCCAGTTGCTAGGATGGCCACAATCAGAGCCTTATTAAGTCTCGCAGCCAAAGAAAAATTATATTTGACGCAGTTTGACGTTTCTACAGCATTCCTCAACGGCAAGCTAAAGGAAGAAATTTACATGCAGCAGCCACATGGATTCAGTGACGGAACTTCAAATGTTTGTCGACTTAAAAGGAGTTTATACGGACTCAAGCAGGCACCTAGATGCTGGAACTCATGCTTTGAGGAGACTTTATTAGAGAAAGGTTTTCAGCAAAATGTAGCTGATTGTTGTCTATTCACGAAGAAAATAGGTGACAAGAAAATCTTAATAAGTCTGTATGTAGACGATGGCCTTGTAGCCGCTACAGATGAAGATTTGGCAAACCAATTCCTTAAAGAACTAGGGGATACCCTGAAGATCACAAGCAAGCCAGTGTCTTATTACCTTGGACTTGAGATAGCACAGTCGAAAGATGGCTCCATTACAATTAAACAAGAGTCGTACGCCAAAAAGATATTGGAACGTTTTAGGATGTCAGAATGTAATCCAGTTTCAACGCCAATAGAAACGACTTCTCAAGCAGGGAAAGTTAACAATCAAAAAGAAGAGAAGAAGTTCCCATACAGAGAGGCAGTAGGTGTTTTAGCATACTTAATGATAGGGACGCGACCTGATATAGCGTATGCAGTTGGATTAGTTTCAAGAAATCTGGAAAACCCGACACATGAAGATTGGCTACGTGTTAAGCGGATTATGCGCTACATAAAAGGGACTTATTCTTTTGGTATAACTTATAAACCAGAACATGATTTAAACCTAATACAAGGTTATAGTGATGCGGATCATGGAGGAGACCAGCAAACAGGACGCTCTACAACAGGAGTTGCATGTCTCTTTGCTGGAGGAATAGTGTCATGGCTAAGCCAACGACAATCTTCGGTCGCAATTTCTACTACCGAAGCTGAAATAGTAGCAGCTAGCGAAGGCGCTCGTGAACTTGTGTGGCTCCAGAGAGTATTCAGCTCACTTACTAACATGGATGGAATACCCACATTAAAAGTAGACAATGAAGCCGCCATACGTCTTGCAAACAATCCAGAGTTTCATAAGCGAACCAAGCACATCCGAGTGAGACATTTCTTCGTAAGAGAAACTGTACAAGAAGGACTTGTGGATGTACAAAAGACCAGCACTGCTACCCAATTGGCAGATATTATGACAAACGCAGTTCCTAGGCCAAGACTCGTTACAATTCGAGATGCCCTGGGTATAAAATGCTATACACTTAATTAATGACGGAAAGTGTTAGAGGTTGCATTAGCATCAAGTGTATGCTAAGAACTTTTTTTGTAGTAAATATTTTATAATGCTCTATGACATATGGATGAAGTAAAATATTAGACAGTTCTATTAAGTCAATGTATCTGCAATAGAGACATACCTACTTAAATAAAATAATAACACAAGATGAGAAAAACATAAAACAAAGATGTGTGATAACATAATTTGTGTGCGTGTATGAACGTAAACGAAGTAAATGCAAACCAAAATAGGTATGTAAGGATCGAAGCAGTTAGCGACCACGGAAAAAAAGGCGGGAGTTTATGTGTGTATGTTTAATTATGTACAAAGATTTAAAATAATCAAATTAAATAAAAATATGTGAACTATATAATGAATTTTAATTTATTGAATTTAACATTCCTCAGAATTTAGTACTTTCACAGAATTAGAATCAAACAAAGTGTATCTTGGTTGTTTGTATTGTCTTGTCTATTTTCTTCCAACGTCATTGCTCGTTTTTTGCTGTTTTTTTTTTAATTCTCTTTTTCCTCTTCCTGTTTTCTTTTGCGTCCCTTTATAGCACTATGTAAGATGGGTCCCTTATTATCATGTATCTTGTATGTACAATTTTATCAACTTATTTTTCATTTTAGTGTCCCAAAATATGTCATCCTTGTAAATTAAAAGTAATTGTTGTCAGTAAATGTTGTTTCAATTACTTCTGAACTGAAACATAATAACAATGATAAATAAAACGAAACAACCTAGGAGTGAATTTGTACATTATCCGTTGCAAATACAACAAACAACAACATCACAGCTAACTTTACATTATTACGTTAATAAGTTGTAAATTATCGAATAATATAATGTGTCTTTTGTGTAAAGACGTAGGGGATGAATGGCGCAAACTAGTCAAAAGAAATTATAAAGGTTTCTAAACACAGATTGCGGTTCGTGCACTCGGACAACTTCGGAATACCTATTTCGAACACGGCCACCGAAGCCCCGACCTTGCTTCGCCTTCGGGGCCCAGAGTTGAAAATACTTGCATAGGAAATCGGTCGTCTCTATATGTATAAGTTGTATCTATTCATACACGAAATCTCTGAACGGGTCATTGCACTCATCATTATGAACAACTTTTACTATGGGGCCAAACCTGAAATGGCGAAAAAAAAATCAGCTGTTCCCTACATTTAAGTTCTCATAACTCGTCAAAATGTAGGGAACAGCTGGTTTTTTTTTCGCGATTTCAGGTTTGGTCCCATAGTAAAAGTTGTTCATAAAGATGAGTGCATTGACCCCTTAAGAGATTTCGTGTATGAATAGATACACCTTATACAAGCTGAAATTTTAATGGTTGTTTTCCCGCAGCGATAAGATTTGGTTTTGGTAGTACAATGAATTTATAAAAAAAATTAAGTAAAATATTAATAAACAGCAGATTTACAATTGTGAAAAACAAAACTCGAAAGCGATCGAGAACCAATTGTTTCTCACCCTTTCGAGTTTATGCATATTTTTTTACTATTTAAAAATATTTTCTATTTTTATTTTGTAAGTTTTAACACTATGAATCGATAGTACTACTGAGGGCAAATTGTTCTGCCGCGGGAAAACAACCATTAAAATTAAAAAAAAACCGGTCACTAGAGCTCGAGTGATTGGAGAGTGCGATCCTCTCTGAATCTAAACTGAAAGTGTGCGTATTATAACTAATTATTATTTTATGCAATAATGATTGTTGTTATGATTTTGAATGTTTTTATTACATAATATAATATAATTATGTAAAACCAAGTTTCGGCATATTTATTCCACACCCACATTTATATCCTTATAATCTTTATGATCGACCCAATTTAAATAACGTAAAAAAAAACAAATAACAAAAAAAAAAAAATATCAAAACAAAAAACAAACCCCAATAAAAACAATTATAAAAAAATATATGTATGATAAAATAATGTGTTTTGATATTTGATAAATATCAAATATCTTTGAAATCACAAGTATTTTTTTGTTGATACGATTATGCTCCTTATTTATAAGGTCACACGATTCAAATTTCCTATGCAAGTATTTTCAACTTGGACGCTAAAGACGCGACTGCGTTCAGCGAGGATCTCGCGGCGTTGGCATAGCCGCCAAAATGCTAAAATACTTTCATAGGAAATTGATTCGTGTATCGTTATAAATAAGGATCATAATTGTATCAGCGAAAAAAATACTTGGAAGTTCAAGTTTTTTATTTGTAAATACGATTATGCTCCTTATTTATATAATGTCATGGATCGATTTCTTATACAAGTATTTTCCAGCTCTGCCTGCGCCCGATAGCATAGCATATACTTTCACACTTGCAAGTATTTCACGTCCGCACGCGCCTTACTTCGAAGCGAAATAATAATAATATATTATATTACCAACAATAATAATATTATATTATATTACCAACCAACCGTAGCGTAAATACGTTCCATCTCTATTTCATGAGACTACATTGCAGAGACAATTGTATATCAAAGAGTAGACCGGGGGCGCGATGCAAAAAAATATTTGAGGGCTAATACACCGGGCGTGATTGTAAACTAGTGGAGCCAAATAAAAAAAAAATATTATAATGATATATGAGCTATGAAAAATAATTATGTTTAAATAACACTAAAATCGGAATAATAAATTAAGTATGCATTTACTTGTCAGCAATAATGTCCTCATTTTCAATAAGTGGAGTTGCCTTTTTCTCCTGTTCTATACAGCCAGACCTACAACATAAATGTATTTAAATTTAGTTAAATAAAGGCAAGAAAATATAAAATATATGAAAGTAAAGACATGGGCGAAAGTAGGTAGATAGTTGTGCACAACGTACTGTAAGTCCGCAAAACTCACGCAAAAATTACATCTCCGCACTCAAGGTCATCATCACTACTTACCTACCAAGAACAATACCCCACAATTATATCAATAATAGTATTCAAGTATTTTTTTAACTCTAATCCGGACTGTCCCTACAACGATGTAGTATGGTTATATTACATTACAATACTCACGTCGTCTCTGCATTTACATTTGTTATTTGGTATTCTCCTAAAACAGAAATAATAGGTACATTATTTCAATAAAATAAAAGTATATTTACTACAATTACACCATACATTTAATTTTAATATTTTATTTAGGTACACAAATTTAAACTTTCGACAGAGATTAATGATAATTTTATTTCGATTAAAATACTTACCTCAGTATTCTATTTTTCCAGTATAAGGCGTTTCTTTTTCTTTAATTTATATTTACCAACAATTTTTTGGCACGAAACTTATAAGCGCACGAAATTGTGTTTTCTTGCTCCGAGCGTCAGCGTCCACTCGTGACAGTGGTCAGCGATGCACTGCCGCCCGTCGCCCGCAAGAGCCCCCGCTTCAAGACGCACCATGTTTATTTGGAAAAACGACCCACCTTGATTTATCAAACACAATACAAATAAAAGCCGTATACTAAAATTTGGGTAGTTAAATTGTCTTTTGGATGGTGAAAGTTTCATGAAAATCCGCCCGATAGTTTTTGCGTGATTATCGTTTTTTTGTCCGCGTTAGACATTACTTTACAAATTAATTACACTATGTTATAAAATGATAATTGCAAATGTTCACATATCAAATGATGAAGAATATTGTCTAGTATAACATATTTTTTTTTTCAAAGAAATTGAACTGGCCGTTTAGGCGTGATGTTCAATTTAAAATCATTAGAAGTGGCCTATCTGCGCCTTAATTTAATTTCGTTGATTTTTTAAATATTTTTTCAAACAATTATACTAGAATAAAGTGTTTTATGTTTGGTATTAGTTGTCTTTTTAGTCCATATTTTGGGATTTTTAGCACATATTTATCCAAGCCCTAGTCATAACCTGGCATGGCTAGGTTATGAGTAGGGTCATGGCTGCAAAACTTTACAAAAACTGATCCTACATAACTCTTTGTAACATAAAAGTCTATGCACAGGTATAGTGATGGACCACGGCAGTCGTCACCCTGACATGCCCAAGCGTGTTGAGAACGCCTATATCCTCACTTGCAACATTTCCCTTGAGTATGAGAAGACTGAGGTTAACTCCGGATTCTTCTACAAATCTGCTGAGGACAGGGAGAAATTGATTACTGCTGAACGAGACTTCATTGACCAACGTGTTAAAGCGGTATTTATGAATAATTTTATTTATTGAAATCCTTATTTCAGAGTAACATTCAGTTTTATCACGATAAACATCATTTTACAGTTTTAATTCTCCATGTCTCCATTTACAGTCTTTAAATTTTACAGTTTATAGAGTATAAGCATCTTGTTGACACAAAGCAAAATAAAATTTGTTTTCCCATACACATAAAGGGGGCGCGAAAAAAAATGTTTGGATAATGTTTAATATTATGTATACTTTACTAACAAATGCTAATAAAACAGTTTTTTTTATTCCCTCATGTTTAGGGTTCCGTAGTCAGCAAGGAACCCTTATAGTTTCACTTTGTCCGTCTGTCTGTCCCCATCTTAGCTCAGAGACTCTTTAGTACTAGAAGGCTGTAATTTGGCATGGGTATACATATCAATCACGCCGAAAAAGCCGTAAATAAAACCTTGTTTTTTTTTTTTTATTGTATACCTCGCTTGCACGTAAAGTGGGGCTGATATTTTTTTCTCCTCTATCCCATGGTGTGGGATAGAGGAGAAATCGTTGGATAGGCCGTTATAAAATATTGTGGGTCTGTGAAAACCATTTTTCAATTCAGGGATCCGTTTGCGTAATACTAAGCTATAAAGTGCTATTTTTTGTTAGAGTCAGTGCCAGTTAAATGGTTTGTTTTGGATATGTGAAAAAATTCATGGCAGTAGTATATAATTATGTATAACGAAAGGCTTTACAAGGTAACAAGTAATAGTCGACCAATTTAAATTTGCAGTTGGAGAATTGACCGTGACAATGTATGGGAAAACATGTTCTTCAACTACAGTGTTAAGTTTGTTTTTGGGATAAATTCATCCCAACTTGATTTTGTTGTCAAATGAGCACCTACTGCCTATGAATAATTCTGCCATTCTATATTTGATACGGAACCCTAAATGTGCGAAATCCGACACGCACTTGGCTGGTTTTTATTCCATTGTTCCTCTCCCCTAACCAGGGACCATTTTGGTTACCCATTGAAATTAAGGTTTCGATAGGGTTTTTATAAAATGGTAACCAAAATGGTCCCTTGGTAGAATAGAGATAGAATTGGTCATGCTACGCGTGCTGGGCGGATATCGAAATAACTTATTATGATTTTTTCATGTTACTGGGTTTCAAGTAGGTATATCATGTAACCCTTTCAATGGGTTACCCCTTCGAAAGGCTTAACGCTTAACCGGGGTTGTACGGTCCCTGCCCCTAACCGACGTACCACAGTATGCACAAATTACCACCATTAAGCATTTTAATGGTGACATGAATTGCTTGATTAACAAGATTCACTTTACCAAATTTGGAAAAAGCTATACAAACCCTGACCCCCCGAAATGATTTAATTCGATTTGTTATAAACAATGAGCAATAATAATATGGCTTTTATTATAAGTATGTCTTTCGTTACAGATCATTGACCTTAAGAAAAAGGTTTGTGATGGTACTGACAAGACCTTTGTTGTCATCAACCAGAAAGGTATTGACCCTCTTTCTCTGGACGCATTCGCCAAAGAAGGCATCATGGGATTGCGCAGAGCAAAGAGGCGTAACATGGAGCGCCTGGCTCTGGCGTGTGGCGGTTCTGCTATGAACTCCGTCGATGGTCTCACTGAAGAGTGTCTTGGTTACGCTGGCCTTGTTTATGAACATATTCTTGGTGAAGATAAATTCACTTTCGTGGAGGAGTGCAAGAACCCCCAGTCTGTTACCATACTTATCAAGGGGCCCAACAAGCACACACTTGCGCAGATCAAGGACGCTGTCCGTGACGGCCTCAGAGCTATCAACAACGCCATCGAAGATAAGTGCGTCATTCCCGGCGCTGGCGCTTTCGAGATCAAAGCTAACATGGAACTGTTGAAATTTAAGGACACTATCAAAGGAAAGGCGCGTCTAGGTATTCAGGCTTACGCCGAAGCTTTACTAATAATCCCAAAAACCTTGGCCATTAACTCTGGTTATGACGCCCAGGACACTATTGTAAAACTTCAGGAAGAGTCGCGCTTGAGCCCCGATCCGATTGGTCTCGACCTGAGTACTGGTGAAGCTATCAAACCAACTGACTTGGGTATTATTGATAACTACGTTGTCAAAAAGCAAATCATCAACTCCTGTTCCGTGATTGCGAGCAACCTCCTTCTTGTTGATGAGATTATGAGAGCTGGTATGAGCAGTTTGAAAGGATAATTTAAAGTTATTTTAATAATAAATAAAGATTTGAGGACCTCTATTATCCTCTCATTTTGAAAATAATAATTTAATAGTATTATTTGTCACTATGCAACAGTGTTTCTATTATTTCAAATATTGCTTTTGAAAGTGAAAAGAAAATTAACTTTATAATATAATTTTCTGTATGTACTACTAAAAACTAAATAAATAAACACACTAATAAATTTTGTTTCAATTACCTACATAGTTAAATCAAATAGAATTAAAGAAACAACAATCTCTTTTACAACATTTATTGGGGTCAACATAAATATATTTTTTGGGTACATCATTTTCAGCCTAAGGATTGCATAATATAATTTACTATGGTCGAGATCGATTTAATTGTTCAAATGTTAATAAATAACCTCACCTAATATATTTAAAATATTTTTGTATACCATGTCCAGGGATATCTAACTAAGATGTCCATATTATATCACTAAACTTGGAAGTACAACTTATTCTAACATGGAAACAAACAACTTAAAATATTGTGATGTTGTGAAACCCTAATTAACATGCTAAGTTCAATGACAAACAACAAGCATCGTTAATTGTAGTGGGTTAATGAACTGTGTCTAAACAAAATGTTAAAACAACAAAGTACTGCATAATGTTGAGTTTCAAAGTTAGCACTCCATTCCATTCCTTTTCATTTTAGTGGATGGAATGTAAATAATAAAAAAGATACCTAAAAGTAAAAATCTATAAAAATAAAATATAAATGCGATTGGAGTAATTTTACACAGAATGATAAATCCACTTTATTTTTTTACCACTATGTGGAGTACATAGTGATACAAAAACAACAATTATTTGAATGAAAATAGACATTGGTAATATTATAGCATGGAACAAAGCAGACATTACAATCTGTTTAGGTAAGTACATACATACCTACTAGGTGGTCACTACATACATACCTACATTATTCCACAATGACTTCACACTTAGGGTCTTGGACAACATACCAGCTACATTCTACCATTACCATAAAATCATTAGAATTTGATCGAGTTATCATAAGAAGAAGAATCTCACTTCATAGGTCCTCTCAGTGAGGAGGTAACTACTAAAAGGTAACTCTTAGTATCCCTAATAGGTTATAAATGAAGGTCGTCACAGGTTACATAATACAACAGTTAGCCTAATTAATATTCGCAACATAACGGATACGAGATTCGCAATAAACATACATGCGACTCGATAATAATATTAGTTAACAAAATAAACACGTTACATAAACGCGCAATCAGCGACAATTCTCTCTAAGAAATATAGTGGTAATATTGATTATAAAATCTGTTCATTGTTTTCTAAAATTCTCTTCTGTGATTATATGTTTAGATATTATATTTATGACGCTTACGCCCGGTTTCTGGAACGAAAATTATCGACGCGTCAAAATCAAAAACACCCGATTAAAGAAAGAAGCTCTTTTTGTATTCTGAGTCAAAAACAAGTAAGCTGTTGATATTTCTTTCAACCAATCACAGCAGTTTACGCGAGCTCGACAATAGTATTTATGTAAATTCAGGGTGACTAGCTTCTATTATTTTCAGTAAATATTATTATGCATATAATTTTGATTAGGACCAGCTAATTTAAATTATCAGCTTCAGTAAAACCAAATGCCATGTGTCTTAAATCTTTTGAATGATATTAACATTCTGCTGATGATTGGTGTTGTATTTATTTGTTCTGTTTGGCAACCAGAGCAGCTCGGTCGTTGATATCAATAGTAGAAAGGTTGATGGCTCCAACAACACCTTGCAGGACTGATATACCCGTCTTCACAATAGCTATTGGTGCTGACATGATGACAATCAGTTTGTACAGGCCAACACCCAACACTGAAAAAAAAATTTTTTCTTGTAATTTTATTTTTCTAGGACCAAGTTTACAGTGGCAGTGGCAGTGGCAAGTCAATAAAAAAAAAGATACAGTTTAGAAATAAGAATACATTACCTGTAGGTCCAGTATAGAAGTACATTACATAGAGAGCAGCATAGAAAGCCTCATTGCCTGCACACATGAAGAAGAGAACCATCTTATTTGTGTAATAGATGCGCATGATGGGGTTCTCTGACATGTCAATAAATTTGTGGGAAGCCTTGCCCTGCAGGGTTACCGTGTGTAGGTACAACCAGTGGCATGTTATGTCAATTGCCATAGATATTTGGAACCAGAATGTGTAATGTGGGTAGAATGTTGCCAGGGTCATCATGAGGCAGGCAGTGCCAGCACGGTCTGTTAGCTGATCCAGTATTGCACCAAACTTCGTGCCTGTAAAACAAGTATTGATCTATTGAGTAGGTACAAATTAGGAAAAGTACAAGTAAAGTAAAAGTACTTTCTTTATTACCTGTATTAACAAAAATAAGTCCCAGGGAATTTACACTTTCATTATTCTAATTCATTTAGAGATTCCAGACTTATCACAGTTAATTTAAAATTTCCGTCAGTGGGTTGTCTTAGGGTTCTGAGTGGCTGGATCATTATTAAGAACATCATAAACATTCAGAAAGTTTAGCAGATTTTTGTACTAGTTAATATAACTGTGGCAAGTAAGACACAACTGTGTTCTATTATTAGTCTACATTCATAGCTACCATTAGCACATCTCTGTTGTTACAATAACAAAACAGCTTAATTTTAACATGATATATTATATGTTTAAAGATTACCAATGTTATGTCTCGCCAGTTTACTGACTCAGGGACACTTAAGTATAAAGTAATTTAATTATAAGATACCATAAAAAATACTTACTTTGATTAAAGTATCTTGCGGCATGACCATCAATAGCGTCCAGCAAAGCGGAGGTTACATAGCATACACACGCCAGAACACAGTGTGTCGGCATAAAATAAAAAGAAATAATCGCAAGGATTACCCTCCCAAAACCTGAAACATTTTCATAATGAATAAAAACACCAAGAATGAGATGCGCAAATACAGTATCCAAATACAAAAATCTTCTTCCCAAATACATACCAATTAAGTTAGGCACAAAAAGGAAAATATTTTCCTTACTTTCAGTCATCTTTATATTAATAGAGGAAGTATCACACCCAAATATTAAGTCTGTAAATTGGTGTTAAACTTAAAATGAACGCGTTATTGGCAACAACAGTAGTCAGCAACAGTGGCAACAGTAAAAAAAATCACATCAATACCATTTTATGTCATGATCATGACAATGACATGAAATGAATGCACGAATGAAAATGACAGCTTTTTTTTACTCAACGTGAAATAGATTTTAGGCTAAAGCCTTTTGAGACCCGAATGAGACAGTGTTTGCAGAGAGTAGTTTAATCCTTGGTTCGCAGTTCACGACACGAGGAGTACACACGGCTACACATCAAGCTATACATTTCCTGTATAAGCTGATCTCGCATTGTGTACGATTTCCGGACAATGAGAGGTCAGCGTATACTGGAAATGTATAGCTCGATGTGTAGCCGTGTGTACAAAAATGGTGAAATGGCGCCTTTTGCACATGAAATCGACTAGGATGGTAGGGTTTGAATATCTGATCATGCAGCATGCACGGAGCACTGATGCAAAATGTTTCTGTGAAGAAAATTGACAACTATTGCCACGGGTTTCGCTAGTATGTTTGACTAACAAAAAATATTAAACATAAAAACATTGTGCACAAAAAAAATTGGAAGGTATCTGGCAGAAACAGATGCCACGTTGTATTTTGATCAGTTGTAATTTTATAATAATAATATTTCCAACCTATTGTTGTCCAACCGCAAGGCAAAGGCCTCTTCTCATACAGAACATTGCATTTATAAAAGCTTGTAAAAAGCACGAGCATTGCTCAAGACGGGTTGGTGATTTCGAACTTTTATTAACTATTAGCTTCCGCCAGCGCCTTCACCCGCGTGATGTCTTTATAAATTATCCCTTATAACCATTTTCGGTCGCAAAATTTTCAAAAATATGATGTTAAGTAACAGTGTCGTAACTATTACTAAACTTAATAACTGTATGGATTTTGATTGCAGCGTGTAGTAACGGTGTCAAAACTTTGGACTGAAAAATGCATTGACATTTCTATGGAAAAATGTTACAGTAACTATAGTCCCTGTTTCGACAAGTCCCGACATAAATGTTTCTAAATTCATTCTCGACACATTGTGTTTACTTTGAATTTATGTGTAAATTTTATAATTAAATTGTTGACACATTGTCTAAACTAAGTTGCAATTAATTTTTGCAGTAACACAAGTGTATTAACGGTCACGACAGTAATGTGTTGGATTTGACCTAACGGAAAAAGCAGTTGTTCTCAATATAATTATATTTTCAGTGAGTGCTGTAACGTGTCAATTATTGTTCTTTCATAACAATGATAGAAAATGAAAATGGTATTTTGTTTTACCAAATAAACGTTAACAACCAGTGATTGAAGCCTTATAATTACCTATAACATCAAGCCTTGTTTCTCCGATGGGTTAGGCGGTTATGCAGAGGTGTACTTAAAGTAAGTACACCCATACTTCACCAGTTATATTTAAGTCCCATGTAATAGGGGGCGAGCCTATTGCCATTAACCGGGCGCAAATCTAGGCTCCGGGATGCTACTGAGAAATTTTAGATAGTAAAACCCAATAACACTTTGCCCTATGTGGGAACCGAACTGCGACCACTAGACCATTCAGTTCAGCTTTAACTCAGCTACAGTTCACGTCGAATTCATCAATTCAATCCGTGATAGAGTCTCAAATCTCAATCCAATCCGATTGATACAAGTAAATACTAATTACATGGATTGAAGTGATGCCAGATTGATCGTCTAAGTTCCCCTGAGTCTTGTTGGTTAGGGATGCAAGAAGCGCCAAAAGATATCGATATGTATCGTGTCGATAATGAAAAAAAAACATTGATATATCGGTGAAATTTTCAAAGAAATACTTGTACTGTATGCAATTCTACAGTGTCTGAGTCTTTTTGGGCTCTTTACAATAGACAGATTACAAATTATTTTAGAATTGTTATACATCTTAAAAAAAATTGTGCTCACGCAGTTACATCTGCGAAGAGTAGTATATTATGTTAAAGCTTTAACATACAGTGACAAAAGAGGAAACTATCGTAAAAACTAAAATAAAATTAATTTGGATACGAGATGAAAAATAGAGTTCTAAGTACTGGCTTTGGCAGAATAGTCGACATCGGCTCAGTCATTTGTTTGTATAGTCTATGGGCTCAGTTACCAAACGAGAGAAAAAAAAAGTACCGTCTATCTCCTGCACAGTCATAAATATAGTATAATTATGTCCAAAGACTACTATAGTAGGAAATTATGTCTGTGGGAGTAGTATATTCCCTGGTATATATGTTCTGTGAGTATATTCCACAGAGTACATTATATATACGGACAGTATATTCCTTGGTCTCCTGTTGTCGGTTCATTCATCGGTTGTAAAAAATCGTAAAAAAATAGTAAAACTCAAATCAAGCACAGAGTATTTTTTTATAAGTGAAACTCGAATAAGGAATCAAGTCATTTTTTTATTCGTGTTTTTTATTTTTTCTTCAAAGCTGGCATGAAAGTCTATACCAACTGGAAAGCAAAGTTTTTAATCTGTAACAAATCTTGAAATTCACGTCGCCAGAGGGCGTTCTCGTAGTCGTTAAAAATGTTGGTCAGAATCAGTCGAAAATGATGAATCCGTTTTTGCAAATGGTTAGAACTTTAATTATGTTGTAGCTAAATTACTCATCATGATTCGATTTAGTAGCTAGTAAGTGGAAAATACATTTTGTTGAGTAAAAGAGTGATTCCGGTGTGCGTAAGTCATACGACTTGTGTCATCTGACTGCTCTTCCTTCAAGATGGCTCCTCCGCCGGAGTATGATAAGGAACCCAAAGCCCCGGACAAAACTGCCACAAATATTTCCACTGAAGATTCAAAACTTCTACATAATCTAATAAATGACCAGCACACAAATTCAGACCACAAACCAACAAATACGGCAGTAGCCGTTGAAGTTGAGGTAAGTCGATCTCTGCTACCATTTTTTGATTCTAGTTTGTGTAAAGTAGAAACATATTTGTCGTCGATTACGTTTCTCGTGTATGTAATCTCATGCACCTAATGTAGCTAAACAAGCACACTCAATTTTTCACTATTGGAACTATTCTAACAGTATGTGTAATAATAAAGTAGGTAGGTGAAAATGGCGAAGGATAACAGTTCTGTCAAAAATTATAATTAATTTACTTTATCTGGTGTACGGTAGGCATGAGTATGCATTTTAAATTGGTTTGTGCACGCTTATTTACCACATTTATTGGAACTGTTATAGTTTTCAAATAAACTGTAGAGCTCTAGTAATTGAACAGATATCTATCAAATGTATGCACTCAAGGATATTTTGTAAACTTCATTCATACTCAAGTTAGTATTATATGAAGGATAATATATATTTTTAAAATTTAATTGCTAAGAGTTATTCCTAATCTTTTACCCTATTTTTTCTACACAACATGTCTCTACTTAATGTCAAAAAAGAAAGTCATTTCACAAAGATACACACTGCATAACCATGACCTGTCTAGAAAAAGTAATTGGTTTTTATTTTAAACAAGGACAATATTATAAAATATTAGTAAGGATATTTTATCAAATTACTTTCTTATTATTTTAAAAACAATACAATTTCAATGCCATATGCCTACCTTTCTAAAGTTTAATATAATATGAAATTGCATACAATATTTTTAACCCTAGAAGATCAATCTTATTTTTTTAGCTATACAGCAAAATCGTAAATCAATTTATGTCCCACATTAAAAGTGCCTGTTACTACTATTGTACTTTTTTTTACTATAAAAGCGATGATTAAAAAAATATGTATTTTTTATAAAAACTTTAGTAATACATAAACATGAAAAATGGCACAAAGCTTTGGATCCTCTCATCAGCATTCTGCTGCCCTTCAGATTCTGATAACTTTATTTCCTCAAACATATGTGTACATACGATTATAAAAAAAATGCATGCAAGGTGTTATAAGTACATGGAATTGTGCTAACATACGTGTGCAAATATAAATACAAGTTTAGAACTAAAAAAGTAACCCAACCCTTTTCCCAATTTATTTGAGGTGGGTGCAACTTGTCCCTTTCTTCCATACTTTTCTATTAGTTGTCATCTCGGGTGTCACCCCCTTTCAAGCCATATTATCATCTTTCACACAGTCCGTCCATCGTTTCTTTGGTCTTCCCCTACTCTTATAGCCATTGACATTCATACTCAAAACTTTCCTCACAACATTTTCCTCATTCCGCCGCATCACACGCCCTTATCGTGACAACCCATTTCTGCACAATTTTTCTGTCACTTTCAGACTTCCTCTTAAGTACTCATTTCTTATTCTATCCATTCATGTCACACCACACTTTGGATCCTCTCACTTTTACTCATAAATGAAAACATACATTTTATTATTACAATAAATTAATAAACTATTAGCAATTATAAAACAGTTGTATAAAAATATTTAGATTGCGCAGTTTTGATACACATAAATTTTGCAAAAAGTTTACTACATAATTATGGCTTTTTCATCCATATTGGTCAATTCATTAAATGGGCCAGAATCTCCTGGCTAGCTGGCTGGTTTGTGAATTCAAACGAAATTGATCTACCATCTCATCATCAACATCACTTTTGACTTCCTATTGAGTCACACAATCCTCCTGTTCTGAGTCCGTATCCTCGAGAGGACAGTCATCATCATTTACCAAAACTGATGCTATGTCTTTCACATTCAGCTGTCTCAAGGCCATTATTTTGTTTTTGAATCAATTAACAATGTTTCAAGATTGATATAAATTAAAAAAAACAGCTGTAAATCCTAGAAAAATACTGAACTGTGATGAATGCAATTGTTACTCAAACCCCAAACATAATATGTAAAACGACATACAACATTCAGTAGGTCCGAACGATCACGGCGATCAAAGCAAGCGTGAGAAAGAGATCGCGAATATGCGTTGTTTACGTCAAAATAATGTAGATTGGGCTTCTAGGGTTAAACAGTGATGTACCGGATATCCCTATCTGTATCCGCGGATATCCGATAGAGAAAAAAGATCCCTATCTATTCATATTCTTATTTCAATACATTTCATTATGAATGAAAATGAAAAACTTAAATCCAAATTAGTATTTCTTAAAATTACATATTTGGCACATTTTTAACGCAAAAATTATATATTTGATATTTAATTAGTTACCAGTAAAGTAAGATATAAGGTAATAATTAAACTATCTTTGTATTGAGATCAAGCCTATAATCTTCACACGTCGTCTATGCTATCCTGTGTAACACTTAAGGGTGCTATCACAAAACAAAACGCTTTTCGTCAATTTCTTATCTAATTGTGAGAAAGCTTGAAATAGTTCTTTCTTTCTTTTTTAAAAACGTCTCCCCACACTAGGAATTTCTCCTGTATTGTGGGTGCGTTTACAAACATTTAAACTCACATACACAAACAGCCAGACCCGGGACAACTACTTGTAGGTCTTACAAATATTTGTTCCGTGCGGGAATCGAACCCGCGACACGCAGCGCAGCGCAAAACATTAAGTCTGTGTAACTATAAAAAACTTTTTGTAAAAAAAAAATAACAGACTTCCAAAAAACACTACAAAGTGAAAAATAACTTTAATTTCGGAAGTCGGTCTCTTTAGATCTGTATTTTAATTTTTTGCCACCGACTTCCGAAATTAAAGTTATTTTTCACTTTGTAGTGTTTTTTGGAAATCGGTTATTTTTTTTTTACAAAAAGTTTTTTATTTTTCACTTTTTAGTGGGTCAGTTTTTAATTTATCTAAGTTACAATAGCCTAAAGTCAACTGCTAATCACCTTTTACAAAATATTGCTTTTCCCGATGCTGGGACGTTAACTGTTTAGGAGTTCTCCTGGTTAGAACCAGGAGAACTGCCACTCACCATATACATTGTGACAAGCGTAAATTGGTTAGCAACCATATTAAAGTACCTAATCGAATCGCAACCCGTTAAATACTTATTATTATGTTGTTCCGGTGGCCATCTGTGGTCTCCATCATCAGTTCCACTTCACCAAATGGTGATTTTCGGGAGCAAATGCACGAGTTACTATAAAAAATACCCAAATCGCTACAGGTTTGCCTATAAAATTCGAGGGTTACCCTCGATTTCCATGAGATCCCCTCATCAGATTCTGATTTGGTGGCAATGGGACCACCTCGGGAGCATACCCTTTCAAAAAAATTTTTTTTTTCAAAATCGGTCCATTATTGACGGAGATATCGGTGAACAAAAAAAAAAAAAAAAAACAAACAGCCGAACATATAACTCAAAACAACTCAACTCAAAACATTTATTTCAATTAAACCTATTACAGGCACTTTTGAATTGTCAAAGAGTTGGTCAGTTAGTCAGAAAGTTGAAGCTATTTGCCCATTCCAAAACGTAGATCTCTATAGAGAAGAATAGGCAAGAAACTCCAAGGACACTCTTTTAACCCTTTGAATGACAATGGCAATTTATATGCCATCATGTTCTCATTTTCACATTTTCGACAGTACAGACGAACAGATTGTGGTTATTTGACTTTTGCAACAGAGAACGAAGCACTAAATAAATAAAAAATATGACATGCGACCTCATTGACATCTGTCACTTGTCAGAGAAAGACTTTCGTGACGAAGTACGTATTTTGTGGTTTTCAGTTACATCTCGAAATCTGGAGTACCTTTTTGTAAGTAATTACATTTATTCTATGAGTTGTTTATTATTCTTGACGAATCATTGAATATTTTTGGAAAACAATAAATATTATTTACGTAATTTTCAAAAATCATGTCGGCAATATATATGCCACTGTCTGTATACCGTAAGGGTACGACGGCAACATGTTTGCCAATACCAGTTTAGTACTTACCTATTGTTTTACATATTTATATTTTTTTTGTGTATTTTATAGGAATATGGATCGTCGTGGGGTGAATCTGAGACCTGATGAAGTAGAAAGTGCGTTAGAAGAATTATTTGGTTTCAGTGATGGAGCGAGATCTGAAGATGAAGCGGAGGATTCCGATGTGGAAGATTTATCTGGTATGTTGTCGTCAAATAACTATGACCCAATCAACACTACGATCTTCCCAGAACTAAGCTTTCGACCAACATCATCACCTCAACCAGGGCCCTCAAATGAAAATGTTATGCAGCCACCCCCACCAAGAAGTTCACGACACAGTCCTTCATATATAGAACTTGAACTTCAAGAAGATTTTGATCCATCAGAAATTGAGGACTCAGACGGATCTGATGCAGATGAAGACGAATGGAAAAAAGTGGCCTGGTCACAGAATCCCGTAGTTTCTCTTTTTGATTCTATTCAATTACAACCAGTTCGGAACGTAGCCAATAGGACTAGGCCACTCGTATTTTTTGAAATGTTTTTTAACTCTGAAGCTATTGATATGATTGTAACCCAATCTAACCTATATGCATCACAATGCAATGACCAAAATTGGGAACAGACCTCAGTAACAGAGATCAAAGCTTTACTGGGCATGATGATTCAAATGGGCATTCACAAATTACCCTGTATAGAAGATTATTGGTCCAGTGACCCATTACTGCATGTTGTTGAAATTGCTGAGACAATGACATTGAAGCAGTTTCAAAAACTTATGAAATATTTACATCTCAATGACAATGCCAATATGCCGAACAGGAACGATGATAACTACGACAAACTGTATAAAATAAGGCCGCTGCTAGATTACATCAACGTAAAATGTCAGACAAATGCCAAAAACACATATTCTCAGTCAATTGACGAGTGTATGATAAAGTTCAAGGGGCGGTCTACTCTAAAGCAATACATGCCCATGAAGCCCATAAAACGGGGCTTCAAGGTTTGGGCTAGAGCTGACAGCCACACAGGATACTTGTATCAGTTTCAAGTGTATGTTGGAAAGACCGAAAACGTCGAAACAGGATTAGGCAGTAATGTTGTCATGACATTATGCCAGTCACTCATAAATGACACCTATATGGGTCATATAGCATTTGATAACTTTTTTTCTAGTCCAGCTTTACTACAAACATTATACAATAATGGTATATATGCAACTGCTACAGTCAGAAATGACCGCCAAGATATGCCACTAATTGTAAAAAAGCCCAAAGCGACTGGTAATAAAGAAATTGATGAAAAGATAGCAAAGGCTGTAAAAAATGCAAACCAAAAAACAAAAAAGCTGAAAAGAGGAGAATGGAAATGGAGGGTAAAAAATAATGTTGGCTTTATTATCTGGAAAGATAACAAATTAGTAAGCGTTTTGAGCACTGCATTTCATCCAAAGCAGAAAACATCTTGTGAAAGAACTCAAAATGATGGATCTAAAAAATCATTCCCCTGTCCGCTGACAATTACAGAATACACAAAGCGTATGGGAGGAGTGGACCGGTTTGACCAAAAGAGAACCCCGTACGCAGTCGGAAGAAAAAGCTCGAAGTGGTGGAAACGCATCTTCTATTTCCTTATTGATGCTGCTATAACAAACGCGTATATATTGTATGCTTCTAACAGACGTAACCAGACCGTATTGTCTCAAAAGGAATTTAGGCTGACATTGTCTCGAGAATTAGTAGCAAACGCAACATTCCGAAAGAGACCCTTTGCCACCATGCCAAAGTTCGCGTCCAAAAAAAGTAAGTCTGTACAATCGGAAGAAAGTGAATCAAGGCAAAAGAAACTATTTGGAGTGCCTCGAGAAATTCGTTTTTCTGAGCTTGGAGCTCATTGGCCTGTAGAATTACCCACCTATAGAAGGTGTCGCTTGTGTAGTAGTGCACACAATAATCAACGATCCAGGATACAATGTGATAGGTGTCAAGTGCCATTGTGTGCAGTGCCTTGCTTCAAAAATTACCATCAAACAGATACATAAATTGGTAAGGCTAGACTGATGGTGGTTAATATGTTGCCATCATGTTTTTTTCTATCTAATAAATAAATAAAAAATAAAATAAAATGTTTAAAAAAAGTAAAAAAAATATATGATTCAAAGTAGTGAAGTTTTATTTCATTATCTAGGCTCATTCCCTCTACCAGTTAAAGGGTTAAAGCAAAATCCTGGGTAACCTCCTCCTTTTTGGAAGTCGGTTAAAAAGTACAGTTTTCGTGGTGATAAACCATTCGTGTCGGTCTCAGCACCTGTTAATAGTTTCATCACTTTTGCGCTCTCAAAAATATAGCTTATTTCGCTTTACTTATTGAAGATATTGTATAATCATAAAATAAAATTTTGATTTTATCACACGGATAGTTGGAGCCCAGTGTGTGATTTTTAAATTTCTTGATAAGGTTTGTTAAATAATAGGAAAAAAAACAATACCGACAGTGATTAAAAAAAAATATAGGTTTTTTCAACATTATTTTCTGAGACTATTCGTAACATTTTGATAGTTCTTTTTGCTACCATTTTGAGTTGAACATGTCTGCTTACATAAAATAGTTTTAAAAACTAAAATTATTTTATTATATTGAAGAAAAATGTTCCTAAATTCAACTCGACATCGTCAATTTAGTGTGAAGAGGCAACGGAAATTATTTTTTACAATATTATGAACCAACATTTTCGAATAAAAAATTGTTACTATTTGAGATGAAGGAGTAATCTATCTGTGGCAATTATTAGTTACATTTGGTTTAATTTAATTTTGCCGCCAAATATGGTCCGAAAAATAGTAACGAGGAAGTAAAGAGGTTTCTAATATATTTTTTTTCTAAACTAAATAGTTTGCGCGAGAGACACTTCCAAAGTGGTAAAATGTGTGTCCCCGCACTGTAACTTCTAAAATAAGAGTATGATAAAACAAAAAAAAAACAAAAATAATGTACCATCGCGGACACTGGCGCCTAACCACTTTTCAACCTTATGCTCCTAGTAATAAGGTCGAAAAGTGGTTAGGCACCAGGGTCCGCGATTGTACATTACCATGTAAACTTCCACCGAAAATTGGTTTGAACGAGATTTAGTAAGTAGTTTTTTTTAATACGTCATAAATCGTAAACCGCAATTTACCTTAGATATTAATTGTCCGGAACACTTCGTGCGCAAGTCCGACTCGCACTTGGCTGGTTTTTTTTACTGACACTTATATTACGCTGATTCTTTTAATAAAGATATTAGTAAATTAACAGGTTAAAACTAACTAAGTTTGCACTATTATGTAGAACACCAACACAAAGTAGGCTTAATGAAAATGAATTATTACCCAACAAACTTTGTCACAGAAATCAATAAATTATGATAATGTAGCAGTAGTTGGCAACTCTTCAAGGCACATTAACCTACGGGTTTTGTAGAGATCTGAAGGTAACCTAACACAAAGTTAGGTTCTCAACCGAAAACATTGTTGCAAGCTCATCTTTGGATTGGCTTATTAATTCTGTTTCTTAATATTTCGCCACCGGTTGCCACATTGTCTAGGTATTTATTGTTATTTAAATTCTATGCATTGAATTATATTTATTAAGTTTAAAGGGTTTTCGAAAGAATATTAATCTATTTTCTATTTCCGTATGCTCATTTTCTTTGTGTATTTATGAAAAGAAATCAAATAAAATGTTAATGTGATGCCTGTAAGTATTCATAAATATTTGACCATGAAAATACTTACTGGCATAAAAGTGACAAGCTCTCCCAAAGTTGGAGTCTGCTAGCTTGTCCACTAATGGCCGAACCCAATAACTTATATATCACCAGTTTCGGCCTACTGGAGATATAAAAATATATCTATCGATGGTTTTAACGTCCCAATAATCTATGAGACATTATGGAATCTTACCGGCCAACGCTATCTACTGATGGGAGGGTGTATCGCCTACAACAGATATCTATTTGTATGAAAATGCCAAAGTATGCGTCCCAATATACGATTTGTTTGACAGGACAGTACTACAGATGGCAGATTTAGCTATTCCCCGAATTGCAGGGATAAACGTAAAGTAGCCAAGCTAAAATGAGCTCTTTAGTACTTGCAATAATGATCATAGATGTTTTTTAACCCTAATTACACATGTTGTTTTTTAAAGTGATGTTGGTTGTAATGGAACGCACGGGAGGGCGAAGTAGAGAAACCTACTTATTGTTTTCGTTAGATAGATAGCCTTTATCAATGATTGTGAGACGCCATCCGAGGATAGATATAATTATACTGTCTATCATCAATAGCGATCTGTCTTTCACTAAAAATAAGTTATTGGGTTCGGCCGTTACTATCTAAACATCCTAACATATTGAAATACTTTTACAAAAAAAAAACAACCGAATTCCAAAAAAAACACTAGAAAGTAAAAAATAACTTTAATTTCGGAAGTCGGTGTCTTTGGATCTATTTTAGTTTTTTGCCACCGACTGCGAGGCGTTAATAGTTGAGGAGTTCTGGAGAACTGGAACTAATGGTGACTTCACCATAATTATGCATTGTGACAAGCATAAATTGCTTAACAACCATATTATAGTGTAAATCGAATCGCAACACTGAAATACTTATTATTAAGTAGTTCCTGTGCCCATCTGCGGTCTTCCTCATCAGTACCACTTCACCAAATGGAGTTTTCCGAGTGCAAATGCATGAGTTACTATTAAAAATACTGAAATCGATATAGGTTTGCATATAAAATTTGAGGATTTCTCTCGATTTCCATGAGATCCCGTCATCAGATTCTGACTTGGTGACAATGGGACCACCTCAAGAGCATACACTATAAAAAAAAAAAAAAATAATTTAGTCCACAATTGACGGAGTAATCGCGTAACACACATACAAAAAAAAAAACTGCCGGATTGAGAACCTCCCCCTTTTTGAAATCGGTTAATAAAACAAATTCCCTCGTCGCGTCTGTCTGTCTGAACGCGATAAACTCAAAAAATCCCCAACGGATTTTCCATCAGTGTTCACCAATGGACGGAGTGATTCATGAGGAAGATGTAGGTGTATAATTCAAGGTTTTGTGTAAATTGGCTGAAATAAGAAGATTATTGTAGAAGGTATCGGAAAAACTCATACCGACTGGGAGTTTTAAGGTGTGTCCAAACATAGCGCGGCATTTGAGCGTGGCTGCCGCGCTATGTTTGGACGACTGCCGCGCACAAACATTTGCAGTGAACATTCGTGAGTAGTTGTGTTTGGACGTATATCTGATGCGTATAAACATGGACAACGAAACATCGATTCGTTTGATTGAAATGTATGGATCTTTTAATGTGATAAGGGATCCTCGACAAAAAGAATACCATAATAAAAACAAACGTGAAGAAATATGGGATGAAATAGTCAAAAACTATAAAAACTAAAACTCCATTCAAACTCCTCCAAGAATAATCTTAAAAACTGTGGTGTTCGGTAATTAATTTCGAAATTTATTGATTCAAAAATGCTGTAACCTCCGCTGATAAAGTGGTTTCATCCAGATTTTCCTATTTTAATAGGTTTTTTCTTATTCCTTCTTCGCAATTTTCGAATAATAAGCAGACCTACGACACACGCAACCGCTTTCATTTTAGTTCTGAATTTCTGATGCCAACTGAAGTGCGCGGCGTGTCTCGGATGTGCCGCGCAGTACTGCCGCGCAAACGTTCGTCGGTTTAGTCCTAACTAGAGCGCGGCAGAAATGTGTCCTGCAAACGCCGCGTGTTGCTGCCGCGCTCTTGCCGCTCAATGTTTGGACACCTTTACAGGCGTGTGCCGCGTAAACCGTAAGAGTAAGAGATACTTACATAAAATTAATGTTCTACAGGATTGTACATCTTTCTTTTTATGTTTGGAAATTATCAAATACCTTCTCCCGCTCTGGGCGGACCGGGACCGGTGTGTCAGACCTTTACTGACTAAAACCCTCCTCTCCTGCGGCGACTAGAGGCGTGAGTGCGCGAATTTTGCCTCTTCCTCACGCGTTCCGCCTCCTCCTTCGCGAGCATAACTGCTTCGCAGAAAGAGGTGACGGCCTCCCATTCACTCTCGCTGCGAACCATGGCTTGAACCAGAAGGCCAATTCTCGTAATTTAAAACGTTCAAAATCTAGTCGCAATCTCATCTTGGCGACAAACAAACGTCAAAAAATTGGCAAAATGTAGGAAATAAGAGGTATTTTTGACAGATTGAGACTGAGATCAGACTGTGAACGTTCTTAAAATTAGTAGAATTGCCCCTCAGGGCCGGACGCGAGAGATCGCCGCCGCCGATCGCCTTCGCGAGGACACGGCGGTGCTTCGACCAAGCTGGGCAGACCTCCACCGTGTCCTCCGGGCGATCGACACAGTGGTGACACCCGGGCGTTTTCTCCCGCCTTATCCTGAACAGGAACCTCCCGAAACAACCGTGTATGTGTGTACCTGCGTTAGGCGGAAGGTGAGGACGCCGTGGTGCCTATCTAGCCCCTCCTCAAAGAGGGGACTTATCGCCACAATTGTGGCGTCCCCAGCGCTGGGTTGCAACAATCGCACTCTCCATGTCGCCATGAGATCTCGCCAGAGCTCTGTCCGCTGTGCCGTGATTTCTCGCGGCAGCGGAGTTACGCTGCGGCGGCGTTTCGCCTCCTCGCGCCACTCCCACATGTGCGCGAGGACTTTTGCCTCCATATCCCATGGCGGCAATCCGGCAATGAGGCTCGCCGCCTCACGAGGACGACTCCCAGGTACTTCATCGTCGACTCGACGCCGATGTGAACCCTTCCTGCCGTTATCTGGCAACCCGACAGTGGCGCGTTCCGAGGACCATAAAAACACATGGCCTCCCAACTGCCGGATCCTCTCGACGATTGTCGCAACCCCACGTGTCGCTAGTTCGGCCGCCGCCTGGTGCGACCTCCCCTGCGCCAGGACCAGCATGACGTTAGCGTAGCATACCACGCTGACGCCGCTAGGGTAGATAGCCTATGTCTATCTTCTAAGGATGACCCACAGCAATCATTTTTAGGGTTCCGTACCCAAAGGGTAAAACGGGAACCCTATTACTAAGGCTCCGCCGTCTGTCTGTCTGTCCGTCCGTCCGTCCGTCCGTCCGTCCGTCCGTCCGTCCGTCCGTCCGTCCGTCCGTCCGTCCGTCAGGAGATGGGGGTGAACCTAGCGGCTAAAATATACGAAATATGCACGCTTAAACTTTTGATGTGAATCCCCGAGACTCAGGAAGTGAATTAAGGGCTAAGAAGATACATCAACCAAATTTAGTAATTTAGTAGCTGTTAAAACATGGTAGAGGCCTGTCGATAATTATGTTATTGGATGCATTTCTGCTGTATTAGCGGCCCGCCCCTACTGAGTGCAATCCGCTATGTGGTGACTCGTTGTCAAAACATGGAATAATTAGTTGGTAGGAAATAAAAACCGGTGAAGTGCTATTCGGACTCGCGCACGAAGGGTTCCGTACCATTATCTATAAAACCGGCAAAAAAAATCACGTTTGTTGTATTGGAGCCCCCCTTAAATATTTGTTTTATTTTAATTTAATTATTTATTTTTAAAGTTATTAGATAACTAAAGATTATGTGAATATTTCAAGCGTCTACCTGTTGCCGTTATCAATATCGAGCAAAAACGAGTAAAAAAATCACGTTTGTTGTATGGAAGCCCCCTTAAATATTTATTTTATTCTGTTTTTTAGTATTTGTTGTTATAACGGCAACAGAAATACATCATCTGTGAAAAAACATAAAATAAATAAATGCAGTCGGAGGCAAATTGTAAGGCGTTCGTAACATCCTAGATGCCTCCGACTGCATTTATTTATTTTTGGTACTTAAAGGATACTCGTTTTCATTTCATCTTGTTTCCATCTTTTCAGTTCATGTTTTGCAGTCGGGTTTTTGTTATTTTTAAGTATTTTTTTTATTTTATACTTTTTAGTTAGGATTATAAGACGGTAAATTAGGTATAACCTAATTTTATAGATAATGGTACGGAAACCTTCGTGCGTGAGTCCGACTCGCACTTGGCCGGTTTTTTCCTTTTGAGGTCCGGAACCCTAAAAAAGGTTTTCAAATTAAATCCTAATTTAGGCAATGGTGGTGGAAATCTCGAGAGAATTACATTTCTAATCATTAATAAATGTCGAATGTTGTATTAATACTAGATTCGCTTTTTAAATATTAGAAAACCAAACATAAATTCATCGAATCTAGGAAAAAATGGATACATTACAATGCCTCACACTTGATATTTACAGTTGTGTATGAAATTAATGAGAAACACTGAAGTTATTCTTGTTGCATTCGGTTATTGTATTATTATGTTGGTTTACTTATCTAGGTACAATAACGGAATATCTGACAGAACATTTTATTGAAACCACTATTCAAACTTCTATCATCTATGACCATTGACAACAGATGGTACACTGAAAATGGCATTCATCCGCCAACCGGTACAACTGTCAAATGAGCTCGTAGAATTTGTCGTGATCAATACTAAAAATATAATAATCCATTGCATTGTAATGCTACTCCAACACGAGATGAAAAAGAAAGTATGATAGATTGTACCACGATTGTACAGTGTAGATTATTATTTAGCCGAGAAAAACAGCTCGTTTTGTGAGCACTGTAGCGGTAGGTATAGCGCACCAGGCAACAGTTCTGCGACATTTCTCTAATCGCGTGCTTTTGAGCTAGGTCACAATTTCACAGCATCATCGAAGAAAGATACATTAGCATGCAAACTGTGCATTTTAATTCGCTTTAAAAAAGCAAGAAATAATTATGAACAGATTTGCATGCAAGATCAGTGTTTGAATCGAGAGCATGCCTACTGCGTTCAAGATAATTTTTAGGGTTCCGTACCCTAAAAAAACGGGAACTCTATTACTAAGGCTCCGCCGTCTGTTTGTCACCGGGCTGTATCTCATGAACCGTTGACAGTTGAAACGATGATGTATTTCTGTTGCCGCTATAACAACAAATACAAAAAAGAAACAGAATAAAATAAATATTTAAGGGGGCTGGCATACAACAAACGTGATGTTTGCTCGTTTTTGCTCTAAATCGATAACGGCAACAGGTAGACGCTTGAAATGTTCACAGAATATTTAGTTATATATTCACTTTAAAAATAAATAATACAATTAAAAAAAAAAAAATAAGGGGGCCCATACAACAAACGTTTTTTTTTTTGCCAGTTTTATACGGAACCCTTTCGTGCGCGAGTCCGCCTCGCACTTGGCCGGTTTTTTCTATCCCATTCAGCGTTTTACACATTGTTAGCTACCTCTCATGACCCCTACAGTTGTTAATGGTTTGCACGACGAATTTGGTCATAGTAATTACCAGTATCATGAAGCTGAACCAAAACCTGGGTCAGATGGCAAATTATTTCGAGCAGAACTGTAAAGGTAGACAGTGTGGTACGGATCGGTGACAATAGTGGCGACAGTAGGAGGCGGTGTAGGTTTACGCGGTGCGGCCTGGTCGTGTAACGGAAGCTCGGGCACCGCATTGTTGTCCCGTCACGGCGGGCCGCCAACGCAGGCGCCACTTGCGCACTCACAAGTCTCGTGTCTCTTACATTAGCTTTTCTCCAGTAGCAATAACTATGCCATAGTCCTTGATCAAATAATTCGGATCCTCAGTCTTAACTGAAGTCCCAAATGGCGAATAAGCAGATTTTCCAACACTCTAATCACTTGCTAATTCTACCTATCATACAACCATTGAACAGCTTTCAGCTATCCAACCCTCCTATGAGTCGTGCTTCTTGAACTGCGTCCGTTTTTTTCTCGGCGATATATTTTTACGCTAAAATTATTCAAGTAGTAGTAGAACGGCTAAGATCAATATTAGTCTTAGCATTGATGTCCACTGACCTAGTTATATTCATATCATGTTCAAACCTAATAAAACGCTCCTCAAGTCTGTGACGAAACTCACCTTAACAATATCCAGCGTAAGTTACGGTCTGCAAAATATGGATTTAATGAATTCATGCAAGGGATCACAAAACTTCAAGGCCTACTTATTGTTTCTCCGGCGCATGCTACCGACTTTAATCATGATCGCCTTGGACGCCAAACGTAACGCGATACGAATCATCATAATATCAAATTCAAAATTCAGCCCACTAATTGGGCTTAGTTCATTTTACGGAAGTTGCATTCGTGTTGGTATTCAGAAAACGACATGAGGTCTATATAAAAATAGAGTACCGTTAACCGCGGCGGCCTGATCAACCAGCCGCCCCGAAGAAGCTTTCTATCCTTGACAGACTTATTAGGTACTACTTTCAGTTACAGCAATGAGTTCAAAGATTCTGCAATTCTCACAATCGCAATAGGACTCGATAAACTCCACAATGGTATGTTGGAAAACAATCTCCAACTTTCTTAAGGGGCGCGGTTTTCTCTGCTAAAACGTGAAAAAAATCGACTTACTTCTTCTAATGCTATGGCTCGGTTTCTACCAAAGCATTTCAATGCGATGGTACGATATCTTATTGGTCGTTTAAAAAACATCTCTTCTCTGAACTCCGCTGACTGTGTAGGTTACTCCACATGGTGACTGGAGATTCAAGAGAGCCCTCTTCAATCTCCGTAGTGCCTAACCCTCCTCTTCCGACGCCTGCCTGCGTACCTACAAGTTTCATTGCAAATGACGGATTTGGATGGCTATAAAAAGACGCTAGCACCCAGCACGGCATGAACATGGGGTTTACAAGTAGACTAGTTTTTGTCAAGTGTGGTACAATCCAAAAGTCGCGTAATTTGGGCGATTCACTGCTGACTGTAAGATAAGCTGGGTTATCTTGTCTAGTCCCTCCATGTGACGTTTTTTTCGTCAATACTTGGCCGCCTCAATACATGCAGCCCCAGTTCTAATTAATCACCAGAATAACTGATATTTAATAGTAATGTGAACGTAACAAATGTAATACAAATTTATATTTTAGTTGGGTGTGTCATTCACACTTGCACCGCCTTATTCTAACTATAATGCCCTGCCGAGTTCGTAGTTCGTACTTCGTACGTATCACTCATAATAAGGCTCTGTATGAAATTACAATTTACATTAGCAAGTGTCGGCCTCCTGCCTCGACCACATGTTCTAGATTAACACGTGTCGTATTCTGGCTTGGTCGCGGTTTACTCTGCGGGTTTCGGTAAATTTTCTGTATCCACTTTCTTATGGCCCGGTACGATACTTAATTAGTTGATCTAACTTCTGAATGATAATTATTATACCAATAGAGATTGTTTACGGGTTTGAACAAATCAGTCAACGTCTTTGATAGTTTAATTGTTATGTAAGAGAATAATTCTATGTTGTGTTAAATTGTATATTCTATGTTGCACCTACCATATTTTGTATCTGCGTCACCCTAAGGTAAGTCCGCCTTTGTAAAGTTTTTTTTTTTACTTGTGCATAAAGTTTTTAAAACATAATAAATGAATAATTCCAGAAGCAAGTGAGACCAAATAAATACCAATAATTTTGCAACATTTACGGCTCCAGTGCCCATAACATAAAAAGTAAAGTACCTACTAAGTTTAAAAGTATTCCCAAGATATCGGCTACTAGACTAGCAACATAGTAGGTCACCGGCCACCAGCCAGGGCACTAAAACATGGTGGTCCTGACTTCCTGAGGCTGATAACGAGAACAATCATTTAAAGGAGAAGGTCAACCAACACCAATTCACTTTTTAATTTGTCTGGTCAGCATTATGGCACCGCGTCAGAGCAACGCACGCGTGTGTTGCCACCCCGTCGTTATATGTTTAATCATGAATACACATACATTTTTGTATCTATGCTGTACTTACAGAACTCTGAAAACTATTTGGCAATGGTCCAATACTGCAGGTTAGCTTTTACATGTTCCATTTTTTCCAGTCTCGCCAACTTAACGCTATTTTGCTAATAATGAGGCACGAAACATGTTTGTACTCATAATTGCGGTCAGACATTATATTATTATATACCTTTTTTAGGGTTCCGTAGTAAACAAGGAACCCTTATAGTTTCGCCATGTCCGTCTGTCTGTCTGTCTGTCTTTCTGTCCGTCTGTCCCCGGCTTAGCTCAGCGACGCTTAGTCCTAGAAAGCTGTAATTTGGCATGGGTATACATATAAATCATGCCGAAAAAGTCGTTAAATAAAACCATGAAAAATATTTTTTTTTATGGTAATTTACTTTACACGTGAAATGGGGATGATATTGACCTGCATATAACAAAAAACGTAAGAAAATTTGAATTTTGCGGGCTACAGCTGCGGATTTACCTTAATCGAGAATTCTTAGATATGTTTCAAGAAAATCTGCTCAGCCGTTTGAAGATCATAACCTCTTTTTAGGGTTCCGTACCTAAAGGGTAAAACGGGAACCCTATTACTAAGGCTCCGCCGTCAGTCTGTCTGCCAGTCTGTCACCAGGCTGTATCTCATGAACCGTGATAGCTAGACATATGAAATTTTCAGAGATGATGTATTTGTGTTGCCGCTATAACAAAAAATCAGAATAAAATAAATATTTAAGGGGGCTCCCATACAACGAACGTGATTTTTGTTTGCCGTTTTTATAGGTACGGCCCTTCGTGCGCGAGTACGACACGACACGCATTCGGACGGTTTTAATATGTATATACACGGTGGATTTTTGAGATGGGGTAGTAAGGGGAGCTACGAAACGGTCTTATGAGACTGTCCTCAACTTTTTGAGAAATTTTGATCTGTATTCACAGATTTTGAAAAAAATATACAGGCAGCAGGAAAATGGGTAATTATCACCAATTTTTTTTTTATATCAATCGATTTTCTTTCTTATAAGGATCAAAAACCTTTATTGGACCAACTGAACTTATAGTACTAGAAAATTCGTAAATCGCAAAAAAACTTTTCCCATACATTTCGTAGGAAATGAGACTCCAACTTAGTTTTTTATGATGGGTAGATGGACCGCTACAATGAAGACAAACAACAAATTCTCAACATAGTATATCTATCTATCGCATCATAAGGCAGTAACTAAATCACGCTGGTGTTCAAAATAAAAATCATTCAAACTACGCTGAATTCATAATCAGCACTTTTCGAACGTTCACAAGACAGTCCCCCCAAAAGCGCTCTTGATGTCAGATGAGCATTTGGGACCGGAACCGCCAACCTGGGGGCATTTTATGTATATAACACTGTGCGTACTGTCGGACTCTGAACGGCCAACAACAATTGTATTCGCAATGCTGGTTGGTTTTTGAGCACAATAGGAAAAATCGACAAAAATCATTGCGCTGTAAAGTATTTTCAGATACGCCATACTGATTTATGAGTAGATGAAGGATAAGTGCTTAAATAATATGACACACAATCGTAGTCTTCACTTCGGTTACGCATACGAAGATGACTTGGCGTTTTAAAACGGTCATCCTAGCACATTTTCTAAGCGCAACAAGTGACTTGTTACGATCTAAAAAAGTATGTCGACTATCTAGCGAGGACGGAAAACCGTTAATATGAGGGACAAGGGCGCGCCATCGATCCCGTCTCTCGTCGGCCGCTCCTGGCCCGACCCTGACCTCTCCGGAGAGCCCTGTGCGGCCTGTAGGACGCACAGGATGTGATGATGTGAATCCTTTCACTCATCGCATTAGGTATGCAATTATTTATTTGTTTACAAATTGGGATTCGCGTAAGAATTTCTAACTTGCTTTACTTTTTGATGCTGCTACAAGGAACCCATTTTTTTGCGTCCTTCGGCGTAGACATTTTGTGGTCGAAACTGTTCTGAGTGTCTCTCGAGAGAACAGAGTCCTTAATGACCGCAGTGACTTCGTAGATGTGCACCATGATACTATAAATACATATCTATGAGTTTTTGTAAACAATCCAACAGCGATTTAATATTATTCTAACTTTAATTATTTTCATTTTATACCTGTTATCATTTTTTTTTTTCAATGTATTCTATTAATTCTTTTTATTTTGTTCTTTTAATTTCATTCTCTTATCAATTTATGGTCAGTATCTTTATTTATAATTCTATTAATAATTACTCTTAATGTTTTTTTTTTTTGTAATAAATTTTTATATCATTGAATGTTATGATAATTTTTCTTTATTTTTGTTTTGAATTACTTATTCATTATATGTAAAATTTCTAATATGTAAGATTGCTAATTTCAATAATTTATCAATAATATGTTATGTTTTCTGTGCATGTGGTGTTGCACATGCACATTCTGTGCATGTGCAACAAAAATATCATCCCCATTTCACGTGTAAGGGAGGTACCCTAAAAAAAATGATTTTCATAATTTTATTTTACCATTTTTTTGCCATGATTAATATGTATACCCATGCCAAATTACAGCTTTCTAGGACTAAGCGTCTCTGAGCTAAGCTGGCGACAGACGGACGGACGGACAGACAGACAGACAGACGGACATGGCGAAACTATAAGGGTTCCTTGTTTACTACGGAACCCTAAAAAGAACAAAATATGCTGCTTTTTGACATTCATAAAATCTTATTACCTCGGTAACCTAGGAGTAGTAGGATAGGTCCTACTACTCCTAGGTTTACTTACGAAAGGAAAATATGCTATATTTACCTAGGGGTAAATATAGCATATTTTCCTTTCGTCGTAAACATCACCTGCCCAGCCGTTTTGCCAACTATGTCGGGGTCAGCTTCCAGTCTAACCGAATGCAGCTGAATACCAGTATTTTACATGGACCGAATGCTTATCTGACGTCCACAACCCAGTTACTGGGTAATACGATACACCTTAGTTAGACTGGTTGACTTAGACTTTCGGGCTTTCAAAAATCTAGTAATGGCAGCCGGGACCAACGGTTGAAAGTGCTTTCCGAGGCTCGGTGAGGTCTCGATATGTAATGGATGGCCACCCATCCACGAACCAACCTCGGTAAGTGTAGCTTAACCTTCAATCGACCCATGCGGCTGTTATTAATTAGCCCCGAGCCCCTTTCGTCGTAAACCTTATCTTTTATGCTTCTCACTCATACCAGTAGGAGAATGTCAGAGCGTACTGTGTCCATAGACGCTGACAACAACTAAACCGCGGTCACTGTCGCGATGTCGGACTGCATACAAAAGAAAGAGAAGCGCGATGACACAATGCTTAATTTATTGCAAAATATGAAGCAATTATATATTTAACTACTTAAAAATGAGTTGAGTAATCGAAAATAAAAATAATGAAGTTCTGCATACAATTATGACGTTCTTGTTATTAATTAAATACCAAACGTACGTTGATATTTAATACAGATATTTTGGATTGAAACTCAAAAGTAAAGGGTTAGTTTACCGTTAATTTGTGTCGAGGTTTTTTTTTTCTAAACGTGTTTTGGTAACAACCAAATTCTGAGAAATATGTTCAAGAATAACATATATTTTTTCCGCTACCACAAATTATATAGATTTGGCAATTTTTTGTTTAAGACCAGCCTATTTTTATCATTTGCCTCTTGTCAGCGCCTTAAGGGAAATGGTTAATTTCTTTCCAACTAAGCAGTACTTATATTAAAAGTATTTAAAGGCTAATAGAAATTGCTTATCATTAATGATTTAAGTGTGTTTCAAATGCCAGATAACAATGTAATATGTTGAAGACCAGACAATGTGTCTCGTAATGTCGTCACAGTTTTGGCATTTTTCCATGTTTACGTGTTGTCTTCTGAGCCTATATAACCGACAGGGATAGTATAGTGACGCACCTTTTATCTCTCTACCGATTCTTATCACTAAACACATTCTGCCATGTCATAGAAAAGTATTTTACTGTTTGCTTGTGTACATTACGCACGCGTACTACTGCTTCACCTGTCAATATAGTATAATTATCATCGTAATCGGATTGAATATAGCTTACAGCGGAACGGCCGGGTATTATACATATACTTAAGTACAAAGAATTGGTTTTTTAGGGTTCCGTACCCAAAGGGTAAAACGGGAACCTTTTTTCTAAGGCTCCGCCGCGCCGTCTGTCTGTCTGTCCGTCCGTCTGTCACCAGGCTGTATCTCATGAACCGTGATAGCTAGACAGTTAAAATTTTCAGAGATGATGTACCTATTTCTGTTGCCGCAATAACAACGAATACTAAAAAATAGAATAAAATAAATATTTAAGTGGGCTTCCATACAACAAACGTGAAATTTTTTGCTCAATTTTGCTCGATATCGATAACGACAACAGGTAGACGCTTGAAATATTCACAGAATCTTTAGATATACAACCTGATTTTTTTGATATCCCATAACTCTAGGGTTATAATTCTGTAGGTAAAAATAATACTAAAACTCCTAGAATAGGTGGTCCAAAAATGCATCGTTTCGGAGATATCATCAATCATAATTAAATTAGGTCAAAAATTGTCACCAGTATGACGAATCTTTACTTTTGCGAGGTTGCCAAACTTCGCAGTAGTGTAGTAAAATAAAATATGTAGGTATGTTGGTATCGGGGCTTCCCGGCGGCAGCTAGTGAAGGGAAAGCTACCTTGTCGACGTTGTCATATTTCACGTAAGGGTGTTTTACATTAATAATCGTGACTTTGCCGAATTATTTTGTACGAAAAATGAAAAAAAAAAAAATAACGAAGGATTGGAACATACGAGTAACTCATATGCCAGTTGATTCTTTGATATGTCCTCAATCATACCCTAGAGTTATGGGATATAAAAAAAAACACGTTGTATATTAACTTTAAAAATAAATAATTAAATTAAAATAAAACAAATATTTAAGGGGGGCTCCCATACAACAAACGTGATTTTTTGGCCGTTTTTATAGCAATGGTACGGAACCCTTCGTGCGCGAGTCCGACTCGCACTTGGCAGGTTTTTTTATCAATTTATGATGAGCACAAGTGGTAGTCATTCAAAGCTGCGTAAATGTACTACTTTCCTATCGTAGAATCGCAAGTATGCTGGAAGACATTTCTTTAGAAATAAGCATCACCTTAGTGCGTATTTTTCTGTTCCTTCTTGTATGTTTATTTATGTGTGTACATAAATGGTTAAATAAATGTGCAGGCAAATTTACTCTTGTATCGGTCTTAAGACGCAGATATATGCCAGTGACCTTGAGTGGTTAGCTTGCGTGTTCTGTACTGAGCTCATGCAACGCGTCGTACGTTCAGCCAGTAATAGGACTCGCCCATCAAGGAGCGCTGTCCCCAATTTGACACATTATTAATTTATTATACACAAAACAAAAGATATTTTAATAAAACGCAAATACTAAAAGATCAATAATTAAATTATCTTTAAATTGGTGAAGGATTCAGAAAAATACGCTTATTAGATTTTGCGCCATTCTCAGTTTTTTATCCTCGTTAGACATAACTTTACAAATTAATTTCACTATGTAATATAAACATAATCTTAAAATATTCACATATTAAACTATTGAGAAAATGCTTTAATTTAACATACATTTTTTTCAAATCATTAACACTACTCGTTTAGACGTGATCTTCAGTATAAAATCATTAAAAGTCGGTTAATTGCAGCAGCGTTACAAATCAGAATAGCATGTCATCGGTATTCCCCGACCCGGTAAGGATGCAGTAGACAAATAGTGTTGTTGTTTGTTACCAATGACGACTTAACAACCCAACCCCAAGCAATCAACACAGAAATAATAAAAACAATACCTAAATTGTGTACTTTGGGCATTCATTAATACTGATGTTTCGTTGTTCAATAAAGGCTCGTGGAGACTGGCACGATATCGTGGGCGCAACAGGCAGCGCGACACTCCGTGAAGCGCACCTGTCTGTGGGAGCCTTAAAGCACAATACTGGCTCTCCATTAAGTTAATCAGTGTTTGAAATTACATCGACCCCATGACTTGCAAGTGGCGTTACTATCGAGACTAGGTGATGTACTGAGGTGAAAATGAATATGTCGTAGGCCGATTGTCGAATCTGGTGTTTTACAAAACCGCTAGTTGTTTTACAATACACCTCCGGTAGGTTTGAGCTACGTTCACCAAAACCGCTACGCACGTTTAGACGTAATGCAGAATGGCTTATCTGCAGACACAATAAGCGATTTGGTGTGGCTTCTAATGCCGAAAAGCACCCTAATTGCGTAACACACTATCAATCACAATCTGAATGATTTTTTTTTAAGGTTATTGCTAATTCATTGCTTCATATGTGCGAAAAACTTGTCTGTTCAACAACGCAATGAATGTTGTTGAACTGTCAAAATGAAACCCATTGGTAGACAGTGTGTTACGCATATTACGACCACTGGTCGCAGTATCTAAGCTAGGGCACCATGACCAATTGGTTTAGGCTAGGAATAGAACTGTGACCAGTCGTGCGCGAGCCGAGCGAGCGAAGCCGCGACAGCAGCCGGCGAGCGCTACTTTCAGGTTGGTCGCAGTTACTTGGCTATTTAGTATTTTTAGAACTGGCTGTCATAAAACTCGAATGTTTTCACTTGAGTAAGGGTAATAATTACTCATTATATTTATTTCTGTTTCGGACGCCAATATTGTTATTATGGCACACAGAGCCACGAGCGACAAAAATTAGAACTAAAATCTAAAGTAACCCTGGCAACTGACCTCTACGCTACAGTTCTTTATGTGCAGGTTGCTCCAAAATGCTATTTTAGAAAATTGTTAATAAATCAATAAATTATTTAACCTTTTAGGAAATTAAACTATCTTCATAAAAAGAAAACGTGAAACCGTTTATGTGTATTAAATTAATGTCGGCATTATTGCGGCATGCTATATGTCACCGTATAATTATGAACTTCGATAATCTATCTGTATTATTTTATTTCCTATAGATTACCTAGTATAAACTGTTGAAAAATTGTGAACTGCGACAAACCATTTGCAATTTAACGCACTATTTTTCGATAGTTTATAATCTAACCATGGGAAACCGACAAATTGTGAACTGGTATCTAACTTGCTTGCCGGTCGCTACCGCGGCACCGCTCGCTTCGGTCGCTCGGCTCACGCGCGGTTGGTCACTGTTCTAAGAAATTTTTTTGGTCCTCGTGTGGAAATTCCTCATGGATGTCCTCCGCCCTGGGCGAGTGGAGGCATCTTTCAGCTCTTACTGACTAAAAATCACCCCGGCGTTCCCTTCCCACGCTTGCACCGGGAATCACGGGATCATGTGCGACTTCCACGATTCCCGGCTGGTGCCCCCCTCTGCGGGCCACCTCAAGTCTGCGGGAGGGGTGAGGTGTTTGACACCCCCGACGTCTAAACGGGGCGCGTCTCCACCTCGGGTCCTGTATAATAGGAGGCGGCGGACATCCTCGAGTCCGCCGTACCTGGACCCATTTAGGGGCCGGAAGAGGGCATTGTCTGCCCGGTGCGCCTGCTGCAGGCCGGGTGACCGGAAGAGATCTCCCGTTCCCTTACCGCAGCCTCCTCTGCGACACGACTGTTTCGCAGAAGGATACCACCGCGTCCCAGGACTCCTCGCTGCCGACCATCGACTGGACCACGGCCGGCACAGTTCTAACCTAACCCATTTCACCCAGTTCACAATTTTTGGGCAGTTTGTAATCTAACGGAAATAATACCTATAGATTATAAACTAATGGTTCTCACAATCTTACGGTGACAACACCATAGATATACAATAGAAAATTCTACGCACCTTTTAATGTCATCGATGTGTTCATGGGGGACGGTTCGCCGATGTCGACAAATCCATCGAAACGGCAAACAAATTAGTTAGGATAGAGCGAGGGGCGTTAAGTCTGAAATCTGAATCCGCTGTGGATCTGCTTAACCTGTACCCTAATTGCGTAACAGTTTGAATCGGAATCGAAATGATTTTGAAGTATATTGCTAATCCATTGCTTCTTATGGTAGAAAAAAATGTTTGCTCAACAACGCAAATAACGCAATGGATGTTGTTGAACTGTCAAATTGAAACCGATTCCTGGTTGTGTGTTACGCAATTAGCCCTCTGGAGTCCTCTTTTCACACTGCTAGGGGACGGAGGTACGGCTATGCATTATTTTTGAGTATATAACTCGTTGAATAGTTTGTTCGACAGATAACGGTGGCCGTTATTAATTTTCTTTTCAACCTCGTAATGTGATATTAATGAACGTTATCTATAACATTAAATGGCTTGTTACATCCCATTTAAATAAAAATATTGTCACTCGCGTCATATCTTACAGAAATAATAAAACAACTATTATGATTAAATTGGTCATTAGGTAATACTTATTATGTATTTCTAATTTATGAGTGTTATTCTTGCAGCCACTATATCTTTTAATATAACGTAATTTCGACTTATCTTTTTATTATTATACCTATTTCACTGCGGCTTACATACACAAGGAATTTATGTAATCCTATCAGTTTTTTTTTGTCGTCAAACCCGTTTGTGTTTTGTTTTAAATTGTATTTTAATTATACATTTAGAAATAGTACATTTAGATATAATATACACTATTATAAAAACCATTTTCTTTTGTTAACAGAACAACAAACATGTAGAGACACTGGACGACGGACAATTACGAGCACTGTTGGACGAGGCTATCACATACAAATGTCCCAAAGACCGAGAGGGTAAAAGCAGTCTCTTTAAGGTTAGTGCTAAAAATAAATTGTATGTATACCATGCAGTCTTTTGCTTCACTAGAAGTTGCGTAAATAGACTTAAAATTGCATCTGTGATGCTGATTTTTCAAACAAGCAGTTTACTAATAACATATAACTTTTATAAGTGATATTTCGGCTTAGTCCCATCTCTTCCCCTATGCGTTTATACCTACAAAAAAATCCCATCTCTTCCCCTTGCCATAAATCACTCAAAAAATATTTGATTCTGTTTTTAAGAGTACAGTCTCATCCATATTTGTTTGAGCCACCTATTTAGAATATTAACTAATTTATATTGACATTGCCTATCGGTTCACCCTCACAACTATAATAAAAAAAAGATAGAGCGAGAGCAAATATTACCGTTAAACGAAACGTTACGCATAACATACTTTGACACTGTCAAATTGACAGCATTATCATAATATTGACAGTTTTTATCCTACTTTTCATTATTGTTTTTATTTTAATGAATAATTGTCAACTGTATTGCCAGTTATTTATATCTTTTAACGATAATTTAGGGTGGTACAAAGTACAAATTTTAAATAAAATCCTGTTATATTTTTTAATGAATCTATTATTTTTTCCTTCAAAAATATGTAATTTATTCCTTTTGGCCACAATGGTATGGACGAAAAAGTTGCCTCCTATAAGTAGATTATATATTTTTCTAGTTATAGCCTATTTAAATAATACTGAATAGTCGTAGATGATATTTACTATACTGTGGTAACACTTTAAAAAACCCTTACAAGTGTAAAAAAATCTAAGATGATTCCTGTGATATGTTAGTTACTGTAAATTTACGTAGATTATATTTTTTTAATTCTTGTTAGAATCTTTTTCAATAATAATAAATATTCGTAAATTATTTATTATATAGTAACATTTAAAAAATACTTACCAAGGAAAAATTAAACTAAGATGATTCCTGTGATAATGTTAATTATTGTGAATGTATGCAGATTATATATTTTTTATTTCTTGTTAAAACTAAAGCAAAGAATATTTTATTTGTTCATTTTTAATATATATTAATTGCTTGAGTTTATTTTCGACTGTACCGTTGAGTGATTTATGGCAGGGGGAAGAGATGGGAAATTTTTGTAGGTATGAACGCCTAGGGGAACAGATGGGACTAAGCCGATATTTCGCAAACTTTCCGTCATATGCATGACTTAAAAAATCTGCAGGTATCGCATACAATACCCACATTTAATATGTGTAGTAGTACAAGTAGTATTTAGTAGCGTCAGCATTAATGTCACTAACACGGATCACATACTGCGATGTAACGCGTCCTGCATGGGAGTGCGTTTTTCGTGTTGTTTTTTTACTTACAAGCTGAGCTCAGTACTTACGCCCCGTCGCGTGTCACGTCGCAGTCTGTGCAGCCAGACCGCAGACGATAGACATCGACCGTCGTCGTATCAAACATGACAAAATCTCGACGATCGGCTGCGGTCTGGTGCCGTAAACGAAGGTGACGCGGATCTCAAGTAGGGCATTCACGATCAACGTAAAATATTGTGTTAAAGAATAAATTAGAATGATTACCGTGAGTTTGACTCCTTGACCTCTCGGCAATCATTCTAATTTATACTTTACATTACCGAGATAAAAGTTACATTGCAATGACTTACTAATGGTTTTACGTCATTCAAATTTGATCGTGAATGCTTCAGGAGTTGCTGGAGGAAGTGGAGCAGGACGAGCAGGCGTGCGAGGCGGCGGCGCGCGTGCTGCCGGGCGGGCGCGGCGCGCGGCGCGGGCGCGGGCGGCGCGCGCTGCCGCACTCCAACTCGCTGCAGGACCTGGTGGCGGCGCTGGCGGCCGAGCCCACGCAGCGCCGCGCGCACGTACGCCACGCGCCCGCGCCCGCGCCCAGCAACGTGTCCGCGCGCGCCATCCACGGCGGTAGTCTGCCGTCCGGCGTCGACACCTGTGAGTAATCATGACCTTCACTTCGACAGTTACCTGCCCTCGATTCTCCTGACGATAAGTTAGCCATATTCACTCATACAGTCACAAAAACACACAAATAATAAAAAAACGAAACAGATCTATAATCACGAGCACAGAACCACCGCTAGTCGTTGCTAGTCTTAATCCCAGGAGTACAGCGAGAAACTGCCTCATCGGCATCGGTGAGATTACTGAGGTCACCAAATTCACTTGAAGGTTCTTTAATTGAAGGAGTTAAACTTTTCACTTCCGCTACCAAGGGTACGCTTAGTGATATTAAGTTAAAAGTCTTACCAAGGAGTATTATGTTACCCAGTAACTTGGTTGTGGGGGTCACATAGGCAGTCAGTCCATATAAAATACCTACTGGTATTCAGTTGCAACTGGTAAGACTGGAAGCTGATCCCAACATAAAGGCTAGGCAGATGATGATGATGACAAAATTAAAATGGTCGTGATATTGTGTCGCCAGCCTCGTTGCTGAGCGAGGAGCCGGCCCGCGGCGCCGGCTACCTGGCCACGGTGCGCTGCGTCAACCCGCCGCCGCTGGCCGAGCGCCGCGTCTCCGCCAGCGATGCCAACGCGCCCGGCGAGATGGAATTACTCAACAGGTACGAGGCGTAGCGAATTTGTGCTATACTCAGTCAAATTTACAGGTTCAAACTATGGCGAAGTGGCCGATGTAGGTACAAGATACGATACGAGAAATAGATTTTTTACTAAAGTCCGGTCGCGAAGCAGAAAGAATTTCGTACAATGACCCCTCATTACTTATCTCTATCGCTCGCCAACAATTGTATTGCCGTTGCACTCGCACATTAGAAGGACCTTAAAATGCGCGAGCACGACGGCAATACAATTGTGAGATTAATGAGGCCGGGGTCATTGTACGATATTCTTTCTGCTTCGCGACCGGACTTTAGATATAATAGTTAGTGGAAGTAATCATGGTAGTCTAATCCAATAGCACATGAAAAAAGCCATCTATAATTTTATGAAGTTGAAATTCATCGCACAAACATTAAAGTATCAGCCCTATCCACGACGAATGTGATCTCCCACATGAAATTTGTTCACAGAAGAAGTAAGCCGATGTTCCCGATGACGTACACGGCGCGCGCCACGCTGGAGATCGGCAGCGGCAGCGTGTGCTCGGGCCGCGCGGTCACCACCACCACGCCGTCCAACCAGGTGCGTACCCTCCGCCACGCCGACCGAGGCCGCGCCCAGCGAGGCCGAGCCGACCGAGGCCAAGCCCGGCTCATGAACGCTCTGCGCCCTAAGAAGGGTGGTGGTATGGATGACCGGCTACAAGCCGAACGTGTGAGTGTCGACGCCCCCCAATATGGAAACGGAAAACCGCGCGGCCCGAACCAATTCAACCAGCGTGTGGACAATGAAGACGAACGACGCTTCTCAATGTCCGACCGAACTATCAAAGGTTCAACTGAAAAAATACCAAGAAACGAACACCGCGCAGACGATTCCCAGCTGTGGGCTGACAATGTAGATCATTGGTATAAAAGTCTAGCGAATTATACCGACCCACTACTACATGCGAACTTGACTAAATTAAAGGAACGGAATATCCAGACTAAAGTCACGGATATTCAATCTGTCCGCAAAAACATTGAAAGTACAAAAATGGAAAATATTATTTTTTTACCTTTTGTAACTAGTGGGCACAATCATTTTCCTGATTTAAGTCTTAAAGACAATTTAAATAATAATCTTACGTCTGATCTAGAAGAAAAAGATGTAGTAAACGAATTTAAAGCAAATGAATCTGTAAATTTTTGTGATGTACGTCGTCATGATGAAGGAGCGCACAGGGTGATCGAAAGTTTTGAATATGATAAGGAATGTGATATTAAATTAAGAAAAAACTATAGGAGACAAGTAGGTGAAAATTTAGTAGCGCCGACATTGTGGGATATAAACCCAAGGAACGTTAGACGTATGTCCATAGGTCAACCCCTCCCACATATCCAACAACCTAGCCATTCTATAGGTACACATCATAAGGCAAAGCGTCCCCAGAAAACTATTCAAGAAGACGCTAACATAATATGTTCAAACAAAATGGATGGTACATCAAATTTTATCTTAAATGATGTTAAAAGTAAATTAAAGAACATCGAAGAAATAAATTTGACTAAGTCAAGCCAACTATTTGATTCATCTACAAAATGTTATAATTCATCTGATGAAGGGGAAGATGTTACTTGGTTCACAAATACTTTTGTTGATTTAGAAAATGACAAGTCTCCAGGTGGAGAAGTTGAGTTGACAAATGTAAATCCTAGCCATTCACAAAAAAGTTATGAAGAGGATTCCTTCACTGAATTTGTATCAAAGCAACAAAAACTGTTAGAATCCATAGGAAACAGTGAAGGGAGCAACGTTATGACAACAACTCGTGAATACGAGAAAGAGGAAATATGTCAAGCTTTGAATGTCCCAGAAAATGTTATACGTCACTCTAATAAAGAGGCACAATATTCCACAGAACAAGAGTGTTCAAAGTCAGCTTGTGTAGACGAAAGTGAAATCCTAAGCAAACCGGAAAGCGGACGTACCACAACGAGCGATCGTATTATTTTAACCCAGCTTCCTAACAATGCTTATATTTTTTTAACATTACCTAAGCCTTTTGTTTCGCCATCTAGTAGTAATGTTAACACTCCCGTCCAGATATTCGAAATTGAAAATAATAACGATATCAAACCTCTCGACTCCGAAAGTAATAGTAAAGTGAACACTGTCAAGAAGAAACGTCAAAAGCTGCCCCCAGAACGCCCCGGCCGTAGCGACACGAAGAAAAGTGCGCTAGATAATAATGTCCTTAAAGTTCTACTGTTTGAAAGTCTTTTTAAAAACAATGCTAATGAGAACTTATCGCACAACTCCGGGGTGTCAGCTATCACCAATGATGAGGTAGGATTCCCACTTTAGTTAAAATGTTTTGTCCAGTACAGTGTTAGCTAGGAGTCGCACTAATGCTTGTTTGTTTCTGCAGGTCGATTCCGCTATATCGTTTAGTTGCATCACAACACCGGAGGTTGTGTCCAGTTGCAACACGACGTCGTCCACGGCGCAGGCGGCGGTCGCCATAGACTCTAAGGTATATATTTAAGACGCAGATATATGCCAGTGACCTTGAGTGGTTAGCTTGCGTGTTCTGTACTGAGTTCACGCAACGCGTCGTTCGTTCAACCAGTAATAGGACTCGCCCATCAAGGAGCGCTGTCCCCATTTTGACGCATTATTAATTTATTATACACAAAATAAAAGATATTTTAATAAAACGCGTATACTAAAAGATCAATAATTAAATTATCTTTAAATTGGTAAAGGTTTCAGAAAATAACGCTTGGTAGATTTTGCGCCATTCTCAGTTTTTTATCCGCGTAAGACATAACTTTACAAATTAATTTCACTATGTAATATAAACATAATTCTAAAATATTCACATATTAAGTTATTGAGACAATGCTCTAATTTAACATACATTTTGTTCAAATCATTAACACTACTCGTTTAGACGTGATCTTCAGTATAAAATCATTAAAAGTCGGTTATCGTCCCCTTAAGTGCCTCTCTGCTTGAACTGTTCTTATGACCAGTGATTGATGAATATAAATGTAAATATTTCCTTCCGGCAGCCTCGCAGCGTGATCTCCAGCAGCTTCAACGGGCTGCCGCTCTCGCGACCTAACTACGGCTCCACCGGCACCTCCGCTTCAGACGACTATAAGGTCTTACTCGCATTTGCATACCTAGCTTCAAGTTTTCTACCTAGCTTCATGTTCGTGAACGGGCGCTGTCAGTAGGGACTTCATTTCTTAGCTGCCACGGCTTATTTTAACTGTTTTTTTGTTTGTTTTATATTTTGTATTACGGACGCTTTTAACGAGCATGTCTTTCTACATTGTTCTCACATGTATAATTTCAACATGAATGATGTAACTAATACTATGTAACAATATTTTGATTTAAAAGAGTGTCCGTGGAGTTTCTTGCCTGTTCTTCTCCATAGGAACCTACTACGCTTTGGAATGGGCTTCATCTCTCTGACTGACCGAACCCTTGACAATTCAAAAGGGCCTGTAATTGGTTTATTTGAAATAAATGCTTTGAGTTTTGACTTCTGTAGCAAACTATACAGGACAACTTTTTAGTTGGTAACACTCAGATGGTTCACGTGGGCGACAGGAGACTTAGGGCCTGTGCACACCACGTTTTATAGCGATACAGACGCGATACGCACGCGAGTCAGACGCAGCCTGTGTAGACCTTCTGTAGGATAAAGACGCGCCGTCTACGCATGTTTCTAAAACGCGCGTCAACGGCGCGTTTAAAAAACGTGGTGTGCACAGGCCCTTACTGCGGGGGTGGTTACACGTGTGCGTGTGACGAGACCGCTCTGCGGGAGCGTCAATCGTTCCAGGCAGCAATCTGTGCACTCGTATCTTAGAAGATAATTATGACTGAGCATCTCAAAATGCATAATAAATTATGGTATTACTATTACCTTATTACTATCGAAGGATGAAAAACAATATTGGAGGTTGGCTAGACCTCCAATATTGTTTTTCATCTTTCGATAGTAATAAGGAAAAATAACTAATTACTATGTAGGTATATAAAAATTGGAAAAAAAATCCATGCCCATCTAAACATGGTAAGGAACCCTTATAGTTTCGCCTTATGAAACCTTTCAAAATCGACAGGCTGTTTTAATATAACTCGAAAATATACTTTAGTAAAATCGCTCGTGAATGTCATGTTTTCGAGCTAAAAGCTTCTATAGATGAAATATAAAAAAAAAAAAATATTTTGTCTTTATTTACATTAATAGTAAGATAGAATCGAAAATAAAGTCGCATATCGAGCCGAATGACGTCTAAGAAAGCCCCCGTCAGGGGATCGAGAGGAAGCGAGATGCTAGAGTACGTTGCGATATTTCCCTTTCTAGTATGCGGATCGATCGATCGGACGGTCGATCTCGATCAATCAGCTGGCTACTTTGACCTTCACTGTACGCGCGTTTATCCTGTTCTCTTTAAAGTGTATCTGTTATTGTTCCCGTACGAATATTAATACACGACGGTGTTATTTTTGTGGAATCAGCACTGTTCCTGATCCACGAAGACGATTTAGACAGCTAACACGCTCATACCAGCTAACCTTTATGGCGCTACTTGAACAACTTTGTTGGCTTATATATTAAAATGTGACAGTTTAGGACATGTGTCAAAGAACATATTATTGTAATATGATGAAAGCAATCGATTTCCGTAAGTTTTATCCTTGGCCGCTATTCAAGAAAAAAAACAAAATGGCGGACAGAAAGGGAGCCAAAAGTTCCAAACCCCTTTCCATACAAACAGAAATTTCCAGTTATCTGTTTTTAAATAAGACATTTCGAAAATGTTCTTAACTAACTTTTTAGACCTATGTATCTTGCTTATGCGTATGAAGTTTTATTAAAATCGGTTCAGTCATTTCGAAAAACAAGGTCTTGAAAGTTTGTATGAAATGCCATACGTCGTAAACGCTCTTAAGTACTCTTTGTACTATTTCTTATTATATCCATTTGTGTCAAACCACACATCCGTCTTAGCATTCTCATCTTAGCTGCATACCATGCCTTTCATTCATCACTTTTGTGGTCCAACATTCTGCTGATCCATACAAATATATAACATAGTGTATACAATAACATCTTTTATGCAAATAAATTAAATTTTAAATCGTTTTACCTGGAACTTCGTTCAGTGGAGGTGAACTATGAAATATGTCAGCGCGTCATTTGTTTGTATCCGTGTCTACCTTCACTGGGTACCATTGGAGTGTCACTCCACACAGAGTTAAGCTGGCCTATAGCAATTCTGTTACTTGCTTTAAACAGAAAACTATATCAAGATTTCTGTAAAATAGCTTATATTTTCTGTTACAGAAGTCTTTAGACGAAAACGGCAACTCAGTACAAGGATTCAGTTCACCTCTTTCGGGATCTAGTCAACACAAAAAACCTCGGAGGAAAAAGTCTTCAAAGAACGAGACCGTGATCGATTGCCAACAGATTGACGGCTACCAAGGAGACAAGGACGTCAACGAGCTGCTTCGGTTCATCGAATCGAACGCGGACAACGGGCGCGGAGCCAAGCTAGGGCGCGTCAAGCACAAGGACGACTCCGACGACAAGAGCAAGAAGCGCTCCACCGAGCGGCGCAAGGATAAGGAGAACAAGATCAAACGTGCCACCTCCATGGAGGAGCTGTCGCGCACCAAGATGGAGGACCTCACCGACGTGGCCGCGGCGCCCCTGCGCGGCGACAAGAAGGAGCGCCGCGACGTGCCGCCCAAGGAGCGGCGCTCCTGGGGCGACGGCGCGCTCTACGGCGACGCGCCCGACCCCGCCGCCGAGCTCACCGACTTCCAGACCGTCACCAAGAAGCGCAAGCCGCGACGCCGCGCCGACGACCCGCCGCGCCGCGCGCGCGCACCCAGCCCGCGCGCGCGCCGCGAGTCCGCGCCGCCCTCCGACCGCAGCAACGACTCCAACGACGACATGGACTCCGTGCACTCGCTGCCGGCCGCGCCCGCGCCGCCCGCCCCGCCCCTGCCGCCCCCGCCGCCCGTGGCCTCCTACGCCGACATTGCGCGCACGCGCCACAACATCCCCGACCTCATCGAGTCGTGCAACTTCTACGCGGAGGGCGCGGGCGCGCCCGGCGCCGCACCGCCCGACGACGGCTACCCGGCGCTAGAGGCGCGCGTGGAGCCGGTGCGGCGCCGAGACAAGGCGCCGCCGCGCCGCAAGGAGCGCGCGCCGCCCGCGCCCGCCGCGCCCGACTGCCCCGCGCCCGACGTGGTCGCCGACCGGCGCCCGCCCGTCATCCTGCTGGACTCGGCCGCACGCCCGCGCGACATGGACGGCGTCACGTTCGGCTTCGACATCAACGAGCAGCTGCTGAGCGGCGCCGCGCGCCGGCCGCGCTGCGACTTGCTACGCGACGCGCCTGAGCCGGGCGGGGGCGCGGGAGCGGCCGTGGCCGTGCGCGCCGGCTGTGCCGCGCTGCGCTACGTGCCGCCCGACGCGCCGCGCGACACCGCGCACCTGCTGCAGCTCGTGGACTACGTGGGCGCAGGTGAGTGTGAGCCCGCGAGCCTCCCGTACGTGCGGCGAGCGGTCGCTGACGAGTGTTATCTGTTCCAGCGTGGGAGGACGTGGTGCGGTGCGGCACTGGCAAGGTGCGCTACTTCAGCGAGTAGCGCGCGGCGCCCGCGAGCCGCGCTGAGCCTCGTCTCTGCGGAGACGGCGCGAGTGCGAGCGCGGGCCTGGCGGGCGCGGCGCCGTGCTGAGCGAGCGGAGCGCGCTGTACTGAGCGGGCTGCGTGGCGTGCTCGCCACGATCGCCGACGGTCGGGCTCTGTCGTCGCCGAGCCGATCACGCGATCTCGCGGGTGTTCATGCTACATGTTACTATAGTTTACATTAGAAAAAAAAAGAAACGATTGAATCTTTCCGCGGTGCCCTCGAGACGAAATGTCGAATGAGTTACGAGTGAGGTGACGATGCTAGTGTAATATTGTATTCTCGATGGCCGAGTGAGGTGTCAGTGTAACGTGACGGACTCGTTTGAGTGATGCGATGACGGCGCGTGTCGGAGTGTCGGCGTGCGCTCGTCTCATGTCGTACAGAGATGCGACTGATCGGTATCTCGTTCATACTATCAAATATGTGAAGTGATTACACTATCTAACCAGTGTTGTAGTGTGATTGAAATAAATTTAATTTCGCTTCAAAGTATGAAATGTGGCAATAAGCATTTAACAGTTCAATTTGCACTTTAAAAATCTTTATTTGTTAAAATTTAATTTAGAGGATGATGTAATTTTAGTTTGTGGTCTGGCGCGTGGACGATTTCGAGTGAATGCAGTTGTAAATGTAACAATATAATTATTATGTGAGTGAAAGTCACTACTGCTTTAACATTTACAGATGTTGCTAAACAATATGTGTGATTATATTATTTGCTGTAATTTAACACCATGTGCTGCTTGAACCTTGCAAAAATTGTTTATTTCTGATATATGTACCAGTTAGGAGTAACACAGTCAAACCATTCTTGACTTGACTAATAGCCAAGCACAAGATTGCTGATGTGCCGACAGCGATGCACCCACGGCGAGTCCTAGAGCGGCGCGGGCGGGTGCACCAGTGTGCACTAGGCGCACTAGTGTGCACTAGGCGCACTAGTGTGCACTAGGTGCACTAGTGTGCACTAAGCGTGGTGGGACACGCAGCGCGCCAGACGAACATTACTCATGTTTTGGTTCCAGTTGAAGAGGCATGTATTATTTTGTTTCTGTTGATTTTTATTATGCTTTTGTTATGCTGTAATCACAAATATTTGGTAGATTTTTCTAACTAGCCACTCAAGTCTATTTTGTTATATATTTTTAAGTTTTACCATTAGATACTATCTACTGTAAATAAAATGAAGATCTTATAAGGAGTAACAGGCCATACTAGGGGCGGCGCGACCACGCTTGGACATGATCTTGCTGTGATGTGATTTTATATTGAACTCGTCAACTTTAACAAGTTAATTAAGAGATCATAATTATAATGTAAGTAATGTTATGTAATATCACCACTGGCTGTGTGATTTATATTATTTTCTTTTGTTAAGAGTTGGAATCTACATTATTTTGTACATACAATTTTAATTTGTATTCATTAGTAAGATCATGATCAAGTGGAATAGTGTCAATATGTGAAATTAACATCTAAATAATTTATACATGAGGATTTGTGCTTGTGCATGCGATGACAAACGTTACCGCGCGATACGCTCGACGCCGGGCGTTTCCTTTGTTTATTTGTTGTCGTACAAACTCCTGTATGACAAAGTAAAAAGTTTGACCAAACATTTATATAGTCATTAAGAAGTCATTTAAAATTCATCGTAGTCTTGATGATTATGTACAGACTCATACTATCGTGTCCTATGTTAATTAATCTTAAAACCAATTTCAAATGAATGAGCGTTACTTTGGGTATAAGAAATAAAAAAGAAAAAAAAACTGGCTTCTGTATGAATCGTGTGATGAGTGAAATCATCAGAAATGGAAATCATTGTTTATTTAAAATCACTCCAAACAAAGTGAGAATTATAATGTTATTATGATATAAAATAGGCAATTTTACGAAAAGCAGCATTTACGTAAACAAAAGTTTTGTGTGATTGTTAATTTTCTACCAAAACATTGTCCATACATGCTTGCTCGAGCCCGCTCGCGTGACAACTCGCACACATTAAGTAAAATATTATTTTTATCTTAATTGTTTGAAGTTCGCAGAGACGGAAATATTTTTAGCTAATTGTTTGAAGTGGGCTGGCATGCGAGCGGGCCTACGTGCTATTGCTTCGGATCTTGGATCCAAAATTTATTTGAGATAAAACTAGTCTATTTGAAAAACTAAAAATTAACTATTAATCCTACGAAATTTATGCGACTTAGAATAATATTATTATTTCCACAGATAAGTAAATGTTACAATAAGCATTTCTAATTTTACTCGAGATATAAAATTAGTCTTGTATTGGCTTTTTACTTGAACCTTTATGCCAGGGTCCTTGGCATGCCTTCTTACATGGCAAACTTATTGAATATTATGTTAGAAAATATTTTTTTTTGTCAAGAACTCAAAATATGTTATTTGGTCAGATAAGCATTTTTTTTTAATTGCCGAAATGTAACTGTAAATGAATGAAAGGTAACGAACTCCGATTTAAAATAAAAAAAATACCACAATAATAATTTTATTCGTGTTTGTATTTCAAAAAACAAGCAAGCAATAATCAACCAAAAATATTGCTTTATTGAAGATGAGAATAGTGATCAAAATTATAGTAGAATGTAGTGTTCAATTTATAAAATGAGTACCTATGATGCAATTACATCAGGTTTTTCGAGAATATTCACAGATATTATTTGTACACAAAATGAAATAATATTTGGTTTGGTCTACAGTTTGTAGTTGCATGGTTGTTTGGACACCTGTATACATCGCAGTTACCTTACATACCAAACTAGGGTGGGGAATTTTGAAATCTCTTGAACCAATTATGAACAGAAAAGCTTGCATCTTAAAATTATCGAATGAAAAATTACCAAGCTTTAAATTAATCGCTAAAAAGAGAGCACCACTCAAAACTGTCAAAAAAATTCACATCGCGCCGTTTAGTACAAAGTTCGTTTTGGACAAGAAAATAAGAATAAAAATTTTGTATTATCTGAATTAAAGTTAAAAAGAACAGGGTTTTTACTGTATTTTTTAAACATAAGACTCCGCTTAATCACTGCGATGAAAATGTACAAAAGGTGACTAAAAATATTACACAATGAAATCACTTGTCATTATGTCTTCCACATCGAAACTTCCTGAATTCTAGATCCAGGTGGCAATATTTTATTTAAGCATGAACTACCATACAAAACTAGATCAAACAACTGGCTGCTTTTTTTGTACAAATCAAATCTGGAAACGAAGGGTCTGATGTAATTAAATGACTATTTGAGCTTAGGGCCCACTCAAATAAAAAGCTGAGATTCAAGCTGATCTATTTCAATTATAAGAAAATCCATAAAAAAAAGAACTGGTTTCTTTAATTAATAAAGAAAGTAATCACATACGTGATAAGAAGTGAAAATCGTTACAAAAAGATCTGTATGAACGGCCACAACATTGTAAATACATATAGTGTACATTAATTTCATTTTATTTTCGGAGAAATAATGGTTTTTAATATTGTTGAGATTGATATCAATGTACTGAGAGGAAGCTCATATCAAAGGTATAGAAATTATTTATTATTTCTTTCCCTTGTAAAATATGTATATAGATATGCAGAAAATTATCGGATTTTTATCGTTTTAGTGCATCCTAGACGTTGTAGATAAAAGATCTCTTAAGTTGGATGTTGTGACTATACACGGAACAGACTTGTCAGTGCCGCGCGCCCGCAGCGCCGATTCAAACTAAGCCCGACTAATATGCTGCTTTATTGATTGATTCTGATACAAATGTACCTGTCGTAATCTCCAGTATTTCCATGGATTTCTTAGCTGCCTTTCTCTAAGCACACGCCTCATTGGCACAGGATGTTGGCATTGACATCATAATGTAAATAGAATCTCTGATAACGTGCTATGTGATGGTTTGAATGGGCCCAGCGAGGTTGGCACGGAGTGCTCGACGCTCGGGGCTTTGTGCCTCTCCAAATAAAATAATATATATTGCAATTACTATGCAGAAAACATAACCATTTAAATATTATTAATTTTTATCGTATTTAAAAAGCTACTTGAATATTTTTTTACGCAAAGTATCTGGAGATCTAAAAATAAACTTAAGAGAATATAATGAAAGTATGGATGAGCTAAAATTAATTATCTTGAGCTAAAATAAATGTAATTATTTTGTTTAGGTAATGGAGAGATATTGCTTAGGAAAGCTATTTGGCGAAGTGTAAATGTATAAATAAATTAATGCTGAGACATAAGATTTGTACAATTGTGTCATTTTCTGAATGATTACATAATATACTACAACATACTCAGTGCCCAATAAAATGTCTGATTTGTTCTCTGTGAGTTAATAATACCACTCGAATTATTTATTCAGAAAATGGGACAAACGTTCTGTATCATAAATGTACCAATATGAGAAATTTTATTTATCTGCTTTGCATCTAACTGTTTAATAATTATTCTAGGTTTTTACTCTGTTCGTTACTCGAAATAATGGCGCCTAATTTAAACTACATAAAAGACGACGTCCGAAAAAATGCTTGTATTGTAACCATTTTCATAACGTTTTATCAATATCGTATTTTTGTTTGAATGATAATATTATATGTTTATGATTTTTGCTAATTTCTTTAACGATTAGTCGCACTTTTTTCCAAGAAGATTGAGTCATGAATAGCTCCTTTTCCTACAACTTTCAGTTTCATCGAGTGAGGTAATACTGCTTTACATAATAATCAGCACTTCGGAATGTCGTCTTTTATATTTACTTACTACTATTCGTTTTTGAGGTCACTTAATAATGAACAAGACATTATTCTTTATTTGCGTCCGGATGTAAGAAGAACATTGTGTTGACGAGCCTCTCTTTTAAATAGTTTCAAAAAGAAAATTATTATTAATTTCGATATTTAGTAACAGTCGTGGATAAATCTTTGATTTTGGTTGATGTTTGCTACAAATTTGTATGATACTGGAATGTGAGTTACTGAGTTAATGTCCTTACGTTGTATAAGTAGATGTTAAATTAATTGAAAAGTATTTCTATGATGAGGTTTCGCCCACGACTGTGTACTCTTTAGTTGTTTAGTAGGGTCATGCAGGCGCGACAATAATATGAGTTTGAATCGCAACTTTCTCCTGTACATTATTACTGATGTTCCTTATGTAAATGTGAATAGAGTAAAAATTTAGTACCGATTTAACTGTAAAAGATTTGTTTATATAAACAATATTGTAACCAACTGCAATTTACAGTTATGTACTTTTTCACTGTTTCCGTTTTCTTAATAAAATGTTGAAAATACAAAATCTTTTGTTTTCAAAATTCTTGCTTGAGGTTTGGTTAAAATAATGATTATTCCACTCAACCCCACAAGTTGTCCAACCAATGGGCAAAGTGGAAATTCTAAACTTGTACGGCCATATTACAAAACAAAGTTTATCTTTCAGGCCCAGGTTTAAACCATCGTGTAATTTTTTAACTTCGAACGTTATTTCGTCTGAGATAAAATTCTTAATACAAAGTTGACAATCGTGTGCTTATTCTATTTTTGATCGCACATCACGTAGCCGATTCTGAGAGGCGCTTAACCTGCATCTATTATTCTTGATCTATGGGCAGAGTGAAATGAAACCTGCTAAGTCCGTGTCGGACCAAACACAGTGAAAGGTTCCGTAGTTGCAATAAATATTTACGCATGCACAGTTTTGATTTTATCGAATTGCACTAATACGTATTTCTTGAAAAAAATATGGAAAGTTATTTCTGTTCCGAAAATATATCCTAACTCAAAAACTTGAAATGAGTGCTGAAAAAAGAGATACCTACATTATATACAGTGTGTCTTCATAATGTGCATATAAAGAAATGAGGGAAACTAAGCTTAATTTTATCGACGGAAATAAAAGATTGCCGCTGTGACCCCTGTGCAGTGTAAACAAATCGATATAACTTTTAATCTAAACAATCTATCACGATGAACTACGCGGTCGCTTTTTTGTAACCACCTTAACATGGTCGGGTTACCACGGTCTTGCAGTTTCCTATTTATTGACTTTTATTTTAATATCTCGCTTTAAAGGGTGTTGAAAGTAACTGCGTGCCATAGCTAGGTGGTAGGTTCAGTAACGATACAAGAACCCAGGAAAAATAATAAATAAAATCAAAAAGAAAAAAAAAACAAACAACAAATTTAATTAAACATAAAAAATAAATAAAAATATGTCTCGGGCTTAGGACCGTCAAATAAAATAATTTTAATTCTAAACGATTGCTATTTTAAGTTGAAGGTAGTTACTAAATTAGGTTGGTCTTGCAATATTTTTTTTGTTTTCATTTTATTTTATATTTTGCCTGGGTTCCTTTATCGATACTGAACCTACCCTTAAGCTATGGCACGCGGTTACTTTAACACCCTGTATTATACATTGTATGTAATAAGCTGACATTTTACAGGCATAAAACTGAACTAAGCAACTAATTATTGATATATCATTCAGTTTCACATACAGGTTTATGGGTGGCCAAATAACTTCGCGCGCATTGCGACCGTGAACGTGGAGAACTGAATTTCATCATAGTTTGTTAATTACTACCAGGATACTAATTAAACTTCACATACATTTGAAGGCAACTACAAGCTAAAAAATACCGTTAGTCTTTAGAACTTTTATTCAAAGTGTTAGGACATATTGAAGTGTTTTTATATTTAATTAAATAACCTTTGAACGGTTAATTATTTTAGTTTCTTTATTGGACAACTAATTCTTGAGAAGTCATGTACAAAAGATGATAAGAATCTGTTTTACCGTTTAAGAGATCCAGCAAAACCACAAACGTAACGCCAGCAGGATCTCGAATAGTCCAATGACCAACGAGATTAACTTAGTTTCTACCCATCCTTAACTCGATGTTGAATAACTAGAGGTTGCCTCGCTTTTGCAGAGCATCAGGTATGCTTGCTAAGGCCAGCACGGAGTGCTTTAGGGCTATATTACGAAAAAGAGTGCCCTCCCTGATGCGCCGCTTGATGAGGGAGCACCAACTGCCTTACGAATACGTTATTGGGCAGGGTTGATTGCCCGGTTGTGAAGCACTGGAATACCGTTCTCTGATCTGGAGGTGCCGCGTGCCGTAGCGCAATTGCAAATAATAATATTTTATTTATTTAATATTTTTATCTTGTACCTATAAGTATTATTTAGGTACTAACAATATAAGGAATGTTTATCCTGAAATAAAATGATTAAGTAAAAGTAGGTAATAATATATTAACAAATAGGTCGTGCATGTAAAGCGAGGGGGATTATGGAATCCGTGGGAACCCAATTCTCGGATTCCATACACCATAGATCCCTCTCTTCAACTGAAACCTACGTATTTGGTTATGTCGGAAGCATTAGGTCCGGCGCCCATGAGCAGCACGGCATGGCAAGGTATTTTTAGGAAACGAATAAAAATATGACTTAACAGTAAGGAAATAAAGTTGAAATTTCAATGGTTGCGAGTTTGTCCGAAAGGAATATCGTGGCCCTGGCACACACAGGCAAATGAAGGAACACGGGTGGGTTTTAGTCAGTAAGTCTGACACGCGCTCCGCCCAGAGGGAGAAGTTATTTGATAATTTCTCACCCAGCAAAAAAAAGCATACCGCGGTATTGATTTGTACCTACTTACGAACGTTAACATTGAAATTTCAACTTTATTTCCATACTATTAAGTTATATTTTTATTTTTCAGAATGGCGGGTGTTGCCAATATATCAATATTTATCCATTACTCATTAATGAAGCCTCCTTAAAGTGACTGGCGATATAGAGGCAGGACTAGAAGACACTAAAGTTACTGTTCTAGTGTTGGTTGATTTCTCGAATGCCTTTAATACCGTCAGTCACAACATCCTGTTAGCTATTCTGTCCTATGTTATGGTCTCTCCCGAAGCACTGGAATGGTTCTCTTCTTTTCTTCAAGAACGTCAGCAGTCCGTTTATGTTGAGGATTCTTCGTCATGCTGGTGTGATTTGGAAGCTGGCGTTCCTCAAGGCGGTATTCTTTCTCCTCTTCGGTTTTCTATTTTTATTAATCTTATAACTTCCGAGCTTCAGTGTGCTTATCATTTGTATGCAGATGACTTTCAGTTGTATTGTCAAGGGAAGGTTGATGAAATACCTGATGCTATCGACAAGATAAATAGGGACTTGACAGCCATTAAATCCTGGTCTGATAGATTTGGTGTTGCAGTAAATCCTAGTAAGTGTCAGGCGATCATAATTGGGAGTCATCGTAGTATTGGTAAGGTGGATGGTTTAACCTTGCCACCAGTTCTCTTCAATTATACCATCGTTCCATTTAGCACTGACGTGAAAGACCTGGGCTTGCACATCGATCGTACCCTGAACTGGCGTACTTAAGTCGCTAGGGTAAACCAGAAGGTTACTGGAACGCTGTGGGCTCTATTATACCGCTTGAAAATTTGATTACCATCATGTACACACGGCTATACATCAAGCTATACTTATCCAGTTTAGGCTGATCTCGCACTGTATAGGATTTTCGTACAATGAGAGGCCAGCTTATACTGGAGCTTGACGTGTAGCCGTGTGTACCAAGACAATGTTTGTGTGCAGTCCTTAATTAATTTTCCCTATCATCGATTATGGTGATGTGTGCTACTATGACCTGAATGCAGATCTCCTCGACAAACTTGACCGTCTTCTCAATAACTGCATTCGATTCGTTTTCAATCTGCGTAAATAATATATGATCCTGTGTCTGTGCATCGGTCGCTTCGAAAGTGGTTGCCCATATACGCCAGCGCAGAGAGCAAAGGGCGCTGACCACCTTATTTTAATTTCTTGGCTCTCTCTCTTCCCCTAGTTATCTAGCCCCCCACTTTCAGTACATTTGCGCCAACCACAATAAAAATCTACGATCATCACACAATCGTCTTCTTCAATGTTCCACTCACCGCACTGGCTTCATTCACTCTTCGTTCAGTCTATCTCTCTGTGGAATGCGCTCCCCCAGGAAATCAGGATGGCAACCAACCGATTATCATTTAAAATTAAAGTTCGCGAGCACATTCGTAAGAAGCTGGCAGTGTCATCACAACGGTAATGTTTTCCCATTGTGTTTGGTTTGTTGGTATATTCGTGTATTTATATGGTCTTATATTTATGTATAATTAATTAATTAGGTATATTTAAATTATATTTAAAGTTTTTAATAGGTGTATGTATATCCATAAATTGAAATAAATATTTATTCCACAATTTTTGTTATTGCACCTACCACTGCTTGTCTTCTGCATCACCCAAAGGTTGACTGGTAGAAAATGCCTATGGCATTAAGTCCGCCTCTGTACAATTGTGTGCTTAAAGTATTAAATAAATAAATAATGAATTAATGAAATTAAAAAAGGAGGCTTTTATTTGTGTTATTAGTGCTTGTGTAAACCTGTGATAGAAAATTCGTGATGTCTCGCTATTAAAGACGATGTGTACGCGGAATACCAATGTATTCCGCGTACACATCGTCTTTAATAGACGCAGTGGAACAATTACGCCTTCGTATAACGAACGCGCTAGAGAAATTGAGGGAGATTTTTACGCTGTTTAGCCCTTAGTATCCGCCAACGCAGTGGTCACATTGAAAACTTTACTAGAAGTAGTGATTAATGATGATGGTGGCTATGTGAATATTAGCTAATAAGGTGATTCCGCACCTCCGCGCTTTGATTGGAGCGTGCGAAACGAGACGTTGCCGCTCCGCGAGTCGAACGTAAGCCAGGCCAGTTAGTAAGTAGCGCCATGAATGAATTTTCGCAGAGTTATCCCAAATTTGGATACTTCAAAATTTTGTGTTTGAAAAAAAAAAAATTTTCTATTTACGAATTATTTTATCTTATTATATTTTATATGGTTACTGGCCACGAGCCAGCAGTGGCCACTGTAGCGGCACATTGTATAAATAAGTATGCGTCTAGTCAAGATGCATCTAGATAAATACTTCGTGTTATTTATAAAAATAAGTAATTACGAAACACATTTCTCAGGAACTGATAAAGTAGTGTGGGTGGTTTTTATTTAGGGTACATTTTTTCGATATAATTTTATTTAATTAGTTATGGATAAATATTGATTGTTATATTGACAACACCCGCCATTCTGACGTCAATATACCGCTATACGTGTACCAGAATGTTATTACAATTTCGTCCTGAAGGTACAATTTTTTTAAACAGAGGTACATAATAGAAAATAGGTACATTTTTTTGGTAAATAGGATGATTCGATTGGTTAAGGTACACCCGCCATTTTGACCCTCACGTTTGATCATTGGAATATAGAGATATAAAAACTCGGTACATAACTCAGTAATTTTAAAAGAATATAATAAAATCAGAAAATTCAGTGACATTATATTTTATTTTCATAATCAACATGATACAGATGTTTATGGCTTCGTATTCAAATATCATTCTATTATAATAAAAATATTAACAAAATTATCTTACATCCACTTGAAAATGTACATTTGTAATAGACCTTACAAAATATTCTAGAGCACTACAAGTTGATACCAAGACGCGGTGCGCCCTCGCTGGCCGGCTCCAGTCGCGGTAAAGACGACGCAGCACTCGGCAACTTCCTGATATCAACTTGTGTTCATTTTTAACACTTACAAAGATAATGCTCTATTGCTCCTACATTAAGGCATTAAAAGATAGTTTTACGACGCGACATTTTCTATAAGGACGTAAAGAGCTTCGTTTAATACCCGCTAGACATTTGTCACTTTCTAGATTAGTAGCAATGACGATAATAGTTATTGATTAAAATTGAAACCTGTTCATTAGAAGCACCTGATTTTATATAATTTTATATTCACGTCTACTTATTAATTTGCCTGGCTTCTACAGAAGATAAATATACAACTAAATTAAGACAATTATCAGACCCCAAGAGTGGGATTAAAATGAACTTCATAATAACATCAGACAGTTTGAAGTGACGATAATACCCTAATCTCCAGCCCTAGAACATTTCATGAATACAACTCCTGTTTCTTGGGACTACCAAGTCGTTTGAATAATGAATCATGTTAGTTGGAACACCGTGATAAGCCCGTTAGTTTCCATAATGTAAGTGAAATACTTTCGTTGTTAGTTGTAGTGTGAAGCCTCGAAATGTTTGAAACGTATGATCAAAGCAGTGCTCACAAATGTCTAAGAGCTAACAACTTAAATATTAGGCCACGAGTCGCGTGGAAACCAAGATAGCGTCATAAATAATAATTATGTACACATTAACCGTACGATAAACTAATTTTGAAAAATAACAATAAATAATAAAAACAACCACAGTTAATATGGAATGAGTAAAAATTCCAACGCAAAATGTGACGGCGTAAACGAAAACGACTTTAGCCTATAGCGACACTGACGACTGAGACTCGATCCGGTGATGCACTTCCACTGGCGTCGGGCGTCGGGCCCGGCTAGTAAATGTCCGGACATTCGGCCCAGTCCTGCTTGCGCTTGGTCTCCCAGTAGCGGTGCGTGTACAGGTGGCGCAGGTGCGGCTGCGGCATGGCGGCGTGCGCCGACAGCGCCTGGCGCGTGAACCACAGCGGGCGCGGCGCGGCCGGGCCGGGCGCGGCGCGGGCGGCCGCCGCCTCCGCCGCCGCCTCCAGCTCGCGCCGCGCCGCGCGCTGCTTCTCCTCCAGGCGCAGCTTCTCGGTGTTGGCCTCGTCCCACAGCCCCTCCTCCATGAGGCGCTGGTCGGGCCGGCGCCGCGAGTCGGTGGGCGCCACGCCCTCCTCGAACTCGTTGAGCTGCGCGGCCAGCAGCGTGAAGTTGTACCACTTGTCGGAGTCGGGCGGCGCGCCCACTCGCTCCCACGCGACGGTGAATTTGCCGGTCTTGCATACGGTGTTGTCGGGCGACGCCGACGTCACGGGCGCCACCTCCACGCGGCTGTCCCAGTGGCCCTGCAGCACGTAGCGCGGCTGAAACACACATCGAACATTTAGTTACAAAACCAGTTCCATGGTCTGTCTATCTGTACAGTCGAGTTCATTAATATATTAGCCCTTTCAGGCTTCAAAAATATATGACCGTCAAAAAAAATCATAATATTGTGACAACTATAAGCATCATTAAATTGTGGTCAAGATTTCGATTCATTAATATGTGACTGGTTTTTCTCAGTAACATGTATACAGCCAAAAGCACATTATTATATGAACAACATTAAGATCATATTATCTGAACATTGTAGGATTCACAATTATGTATGCACACATGAATACAAGAAGATAACAATAAGAACAACAACAACAAGACATAGAACAATACACTTACTGTGTAAGTAGTACAGTACTTCCAGCACGATAGTTAGCAGCAGCAGCGGCAGCTGTTAGGTGGTAGCAGTTCTAACTGGAAGATATTCCAGTTCTATCTTCCAGGGCTACCTTCCAGTACTAGCTCCCAATACTATCTTCCAGTACTATATTCCAGTGCTATCTTCCAGTACTATCTTCCAGTGCTATCTTCCAGTGCTATCTTCCAGTACTATCTTCCAGTACTAGCTCCCAATACTATCTTCCAGCACTATCTTCCAGTTATAACTTCCAGTACTATATTCCAGTGCTATCTTCCAGTACTATCTTCCAGTGCTATCTTCCAGTACTAGCTCCCAGTACTTGCTCCCAGTACTAGCTTCCAGTACTAACTTCCAGTACTATATTCCAGCACTATCTTCCAGTTAAACTTCCAGTACTATATTCCAGTGCTATCTTCCAGTACTAGCTCCCAGTACTAGCTTTCAGTACTTGCTCCCAGTACTAGCTTCCAGTACTAACTTTCAGTACTATATTCCAGCACTATCTTCCAGCACTAGCTTCCAGTTCTATCTTCCAGTGCTACCTTCCAGTGCTACCTTCCAGTACTAGCTCCCAATACTATCTTCCAGTACTATCTTCCAGTACTAACTTCCAGTACTATATTCCAGTGCTATCTTCCAGTACTATCTTCCAGTACTAGCTCCCAATACTATCTTCCAGCACTATCTTCCAGTTCTAACTTCCAGTACTATATTCCAGTGCTATCTTCCAGTACTATCTTCCAGTGCTATCTTCCAGTGCTATCTTCCAGTACTAGCTCCCAGTACTAGCTTCCAGTACTATCTTCCAGTAATTAGAAAAACATAACGTCATTTGAAGTTAATCTAGCCAGTGATAAATAATGTTGCAAACTCCTTGACCATGCAATTTTAAGATTGCTATTAAAATTATCTTTATGACGTAAGTAATAAGGTTGAATTTGAATTACATTTACTTGTGTTTAGATATTATTGTATTCATGTGTGCATACATAATTGCATTGCATCATCATTGCATTGGTTCAGATAATATGATCTTAATGTTGTTCATATAATAATGTGCTTTTGGCTGTATACATGTTACTGAGAAAAACCAGTCACATATTAATGAATCGAAATCTTGACCACAATTTAATGATGCTTATAGTTGTCACAATATTATGATTTTTTTTGACGGTCATATATTTTTGAAGCATGAAAGGGCTAATATATTAATGAACTCGACTGTACCAATCAAATAAATACAAAAGTAACAACACTGACCACTCCCTGCGGGTCCTTGATCACGCCGGTGACCTTCCGCTGCGTGTCCTTGCTGAAGTACCCGTAGGGCAGGTACTTGAGATGCGCCACGTAACCAGCCGCCTGCCCCGCCTCGCCCACGATGTCCATGTCACCGTGGTTGTCCACCCACAGCTTGCCCACAATTATGTTATGCACCGTAGTAGTCACCTGAAGAAAATTATTGTGCATACAAATATCTGTTTTATATAACTCTAAATTACGTCTTCCTAATCGCCAAATTCAATGAGGCTCTTCCGTGCTTTGCCAGCACTGAAATGTTCCTTACTGTCATTATTGTGTTTCTGTTGTTAAGTTTTAATTAAAGTTTAACGATAAAAAATGTGTGCGACTTGTAGTAACCCGTTTGATAAGACCAGATTTAGTTAAAGATTACTTACAATCTTTGTGAAATAAATAGATTCCCGTATTTACGCAAATAACAGCTGCGCAAAGGGTCTTATAATTAGCTTGTAAAAACAAAAATGTATAGTGTCAAATTCATGAACAAGTGATAGTAGTGACATCTAAAGAGAGCAAGTGGCAGTTTTCATCCCCATTTCACTCAATCTAAGAAGCTCTATGGGCCAGTTCGAACAAGAGTCATCGGCTCAACGAAGTCTGCTCATAAACTAGCTGATCTTTAAGCATTACTTCCGTTTTCACAAGTCAATATCCTATTGACTGTAGTATAGCTGTAATAATTTGCCTACAATTTTTTTTATGGTGATTGAAAAATCATCCAGTGTATGTCGGGCTTGCAATATTGAATCCCGTGATCGAAATTAGTTCATGTTTATATTTAGAGGCTGAAGCGTAGTGATAGTCCAAGGTAGGAGACGGCGACACACGTAGCCTAATGAAAAACTACCTTTTTTCAATAGTGTTAGTATTTTGGAGGGAGACAAGTGAATATGTAGCTTAATGAAAAATTAACTATTACGAATAGAGAGCGTTTTTATTTTGGAACGAGACTACGAGAGGCGTGATTCAGCCTCGGGTTCGAACGTAATCGGTCCGCGGAAGCAGCAGGTAACGGCTCGGTGCTGGACACACTGCGGGCCCGCCGCGCATGATCAGAGTGCCCAGCGTCCTACCCGGTCCTCTCTACACACGCGACACAGCTACTTAGAACAGCACCACTGTCGCGTAACCTAACTTGGAAAACTTATCAAGTAAAAAATCTTAAAATTTTGCTTGTTTTAAATCTAAATATACAACATTAGTTTTTGTTTATACTAAACCTCTTAAGGGGTCATTGTACTCATCATTATGAACAACTTTTACTATGGGACCAACCTTGAAATCGCAAAAAAAAAATCAGCTGTTCCCTACATTTAAGTTCGCTGAACTCGTCAAAATGTAGGGAACAGCTGATTCTTTTTTCGCGATTTCAAGGTTGGTCCCATAGTAAAAGTTGTTCATAATGATGAGTACTATGACCCCTTAAGAGGTTTAGTATAAACAAAAACTAATATTGTATATATAAAATAAAAGCCCAGGTACACAATATGGGTGATTTTTTCTCGAGCATTGGATTTTCAACTCTACGTGTTGAGCAGAGCAGTGAAAATCCAATGCGCGATAAAAATCGGCCGTGGGTATGAGGGCTAAGCGGAAAATTAGGCATTAAGAGCAGGCCGTCTAAATCAAATTTCGAACGCAAGCTCCGCCCCTTTCTGGCCGCCACGCTAATACATCAGTCATAAAGTTTAATATCGTGTGCGCTCTTGGATCGTGTTCGAGCACGAAACTAAACGGCGCAAGTCTCAATTCTTATTTCGTTTATAACTAAAGTAATAATTAATCTAGAGAAAAAATATTTGGTGGCTGGATAATAAACTATATTTTCTTGCTGTGAATATTTATTTTAGAAATAAAAGCCAAACAATCTTGTTTGTTTTTTTATAATTATCCTTAAAAAAGACATGATTTTCGAATAAAAAATGTATTGAGAAAATATTACAATTACGTAACTGTCTTCAACATGGAAATAAATGTTATATTAAAGTCTCATTTTGCTTGTGTGTGTGACAGCTTCAGAATATTCATGCAAATTAACATAAAAATAGGGAGCCTTCTTTTTAAGTGCTGGCACTTAAAAAGAAGGCTCCCTATTTTTATGTCCCATCCACTGAAGTGAATATATTTATGTGTTGCGTTACTCGGGTGTGTAACTCCCCCTGCCCGCTCTGCTGCGTACCTTTCTCCACGTGTACTTGTTGCCGGAGCTAGGGAACATGGCGGAGGCGCCGCCCAGCGGTATGACCTGCAGGTACTTCCCCCTAAACTTGGTGGTCATGGTGAACTCCTGCCAGCACTGCCAGCCCGCCTGCCCCTCGCAGAACTGCGCCACCATCGGTGGGTGGTGGGACACCTGACCACAAACAATTTTGAATTTATTTATTTATATTTAGTGGCCAAAATGTAGGGAAATGGGATAAATAAAGGCTAGTGCTGGAAGGAAGAGGAAGGCAGGGAGAGTTTTGGAAAGGACTTGCCTTATATTCAGGAAAAGGAGTATTTAAGGATGAACGGAGTACATTGCTAAAGAAATAGGTTAAAAGCACACGTGATGTATGATAATCACACTGGATACGCACGCATACGGCAGAAAAAACATTTGGCAGCATATAGCAATCCAATCAATTTCCGGATGCAAGATAATATATTTGATCGCTACAGACTATTTGATAACCATCGTGAGTGTTAAGGTTTAAAAAATGTCTCAAGGGGGATGCGCTAAAGTAGCCTGCAAGATTCATCTTTCATGAAAACATTCCATTGAGTTGAAAAATGTGAATTTCGCCGGCTGTCTTAGAACGTTCGTCTTAAGGGGGACTCTCTTCCAAAAATCCTACTGAACGATTATTTCTGAAATAATCATTCAGTAGGATTTTTTGAACTTAAGAGTGTTGTAATGATGATTCTAATGATTATAATTCTGTAAAGCCATATTTGTTATGGCCGCGAATCATATTTAGATCAACATACAACTAGTTACTGACCTGCAAATTGCAAAAACGTAAGAAAATTTTAATTTCGCGGGCTACCTTAGTGCATCCCCCTTATGGCAAAAGCGCCAGGGCAGCCCTCAAAATTACATTTTTCTTACGATTTTGCCATTTACAGGATATTATTAGATTTTATGTTGATCAAAATATGATTCGCGACCGTAACAAAAGTCGTTACAGAATTATAATAATTAAAATCATCAATAAAAATCAGTTCAAATTACCCTATTCGATCAATTTGAACTGAGTTGTATTGAATGCCTATTTCATGAAATTAGAGAGAAGTATTGATAATTCTTATGGTTATAATTCTGTAAATTCATCCTCTGCCTAACCATGGGTATAACAGGCATGATTTTATCGCGAATCATATTTTGATCAATACAGGGTGTTAAAGTAACTGCGTGCCAAAGCTTAGGGGTAGGTTCAGTATCGATAAAGGAACCCAGAAAAAATAAAAAACAAACAAAAAATTTAATTAAACATAACAAAAAATATTAAAAATAAGTCTCTTCGTACTTCAACGGGCTTAGGACCGTCAAATAAAATAATTTTATTCTATTTTAAGTTAGTAGGTACTAAATTAGGTTGATCTTGCAATATTTTTTTGTTTTAATTTTTTTGATTTTTTTTCCTGGGTTCCTTTATCGTTACCGAATCTACCCCTGAGCTATGGCACGCGACCTAAAAGTTGCAGAAAACGTAAGAATATTTGTACTACGTGGGCTGTGTTTGCACATTCCCCTTGTGACAAAGAGCTATAGGATGAGGGATAAGGATGTTGGACTAACAGGTAAGGGGGTCATCCACTTGCCTGTTCGGATATGGAGCGCCAGCCGAGGTCCGCCATGCGGTCGCATTCAAACGTCTCGCCGAGCAGCGGGTTGAACGGCTTGTTCGTTCTGAAACAACAATCATTTGTATGACACAATGATGTTAGTCAAACAATCGTTTTTGAGTGTTCTGTATCTCAAAGATCATAACATCACGCTTGTATTGCCCTGAAGGGTTAGGCAAAGGTGTACCTATAGTACACCGACATTTCACAAGTTATGTTTAAGGTATAGGGAAAAGTAGGAATTTCATGAATATAAAATGTATGATATTTTTATATTTTTTAGTATTTAGGTGCGTTCAGTAATTAAAAACCACATGACAATCAATGATCCCGCGGAAGTAGAGGCAGCGTATAGCAGGGTATTAATCCCAGGTGTTTATTGATGCGTTTAATTATAGTTAAATTACCTAAACAAACTCTTTTAAAAAGTTATTATTATGTTATTTTATTGTTACTCAAAATTGTTTCAACAGTTAATTATCCTTCCTTTAGAATTATAATAAACAGTGTAAAAATAAAATTCCAGTTTCCTGCATATGTTTTTGTTTCATATAGCAATCTAGAAAAAAATAAGCCCTTAGAATTAGTGACATTAATGAGAAACGGGTTAGATTTCTAGGTCTATCTCCTTAATTTACAGCGATAAGAAAGTCGTCGTAATAGGCCCTTAGGCCTCTCAAAGAAGTCGTCGATTTAAAGTAATTTTTGTTACGTTAACATCTACTCCACGAGAATTAAATCAAATATACTGCTTATTGGCCCCAAATTTGAAATCGACCCTATAATGGCGTGTGCTAGCTAACATAATATGGCAAATAATTTAATGTTTTGTGTTGCGTAATGTAAATTATTTTACATACTATACAGGGTGACAGGGAAATTCGACCTATTCCTAGAAAGGGGTGATACTAGAGGTCATTAGCAACAAATGAAGTCCAGTTACTACTAGGGTGACTAGGGGTCAAAACTGGATGGTTACCGATCTGTGACGGTTCTTAGATTTTTTTTTAAATTTTCTGACTTGTTACCAAAAAGAATTAATTATGAAAAAACTTCTGAACCCTAAACATTTAATTGTTATTTTTTGAAACCTGAAAAAGGGGTGAACATTAAAAAAAAATATGCTTGCCCAAAACTTACATAACATCAGAAATAAAAGTTCTATAATAGCAATAACTTTAATGATTTTATTTTTCCCGAAAATTGAAGTAGATTATTGGAAAAAAAATGTATGACAGTTGGCGTACAAATTAGTAAAATCTCACTGGTTTCATAAGCTTTCCAAAAAGGTACAAACGTTAGTAACTTTCTCAGCGGTTTTTCAAAAATCAGCAAAAGCGCGGTGTAGTCAAAGTTTAAATTTTGGTTTGTAGTTTAAGGACGCTATCACATTTTGAACTCGCTCGAGTTTAGGTATCTGAATCGCAACACAACAACATTACGCGCACGCACACATTGAAAACGCTGACCGCTCGATTTTATACGGAACTTAATGATCTTGGTACTTGAAGGTATATATTTTTTTATTTTACTGGTATTGATTGAGTAAAGTTAGTTGTAAGTTTGCAATAAAAAATAATTATGTTTTTAGTATTTGTAAAATTCATCAGCCATTACGTAGCGTAGCGTAGGTAGGTACCCATAAATTTCAAGCGCTGGCCATATGGATTAAATACCATATTTTTACATAAACTAACAACCTAAACATTTTACTGTTACAAGGAACGTTATGTTTCAAAGAAGTTCAAATTTAGAATGAAGGCCAGCTCTTTCTAGGGTTCCGTATCTGAAAAGTCCAAGCGGAGCACTATTGCTGTCACTCACTGAAAATAAAAAACCGGTCAAGAGCGAGTCGGACTCGCGCACCGAGGGTTCCGTACGTATATATGATGTTGATGATTTCTGAAAAACTGTGCTATTTAGAGACATCGTTACGTCACATAGAATAATTCCAGATTTTTATCTATGCAAACTTCGGAGATAAGGGGGGGACAGTATTTTTTTTACATTTTGCATCAAAAGTCGGATACTGCTGCCTAAAGAAATACTTGAGATATCCAGGTGTGACAGACAGATAGACAGTCAGATTTAGTCTCACCATAAGGGTGCCTTTTTACCATTTTGGTACGGAACTCTACAAAGACAACATTAGCTAGTACGTAAGGTAAATCAAATAAAACAAATTACCAACAGACGTATATCAACGTCTGTTGGTAATATAAGTGGAATTAAAAAAAAACCTACAAGTGAAATTTCATTTTGCTCATTACCATCTACGGAGACATTGCTCTGAAAGCTGTTAAATAAAAAAACCTGCTATATTTTCTAATACAAGACATAACAAAACTCCAGAGTAGATTTGTGATTTCTGAATGAAAATACAAAGTCTCATTACTTTTGTTTATTGCTACGTGTACGGGTTTTTTGTCCTTTATCCACATTTCCGAATTTGTGTCATCTTAACAGCATCATAACAAATGTAAATATTTTAGCAATGCACGCACCACAATCAAAAACCATACTTGGTGTCGAAAGTTATAACCATCTACTATTCTGGATTTATGAATTGACAACTAAGTTTAATAGATCTAAGATTTATCACCAAAGTTTACATCCGCCATAATAAATCAAAAATTGGATGGTATATTCGTAAATACCACCTTCAACACCTCCACAATTGATAACAATGTCGAATTTTTACGTAACGTAATCACCACCCCCAAAATCCCCAAAATTGACTATGTATCGAATATCTCAAAAAAAAAAAAACCACCATTTCAATTTGATTAAAGAAAAAAACTTTTTGTAAAAAAAAATAACCGACTTCCAAAACAACACTACAAAGTGAAAAATAACTTTAATTTCGGAAGTCGGTGTCTTTGGATCTGTATTTTAGTTTTCTACATCACTTTGTAGTGTTTTTTTGGAAGACGGTTATTTTTTTATACAAAAAGTTTTTTATTTTTCACTTTTTAGTGGGTCAGTTTTTAATTTATCTAAGTTACAATAGCGTAAAGTCAACTGCTCATCACCTTTTACAAAATATTGCTTTTCCCGATGCTGGGACGTTAATTGTTGAGGAGTTCTCCTGGTATGAACCAGGAGAACTGCCACTCACCATATACATTTTGACGAGCATAAATTGCTTAGCAACCATATTAAAGTACCTAATCGAATCGCTACCCGTTAAATACTTATTATTATGTTGTTCCGGTGGCCATCTGTGGTCTCCATCATCAGTTCCACTTCACCAAATGGTGATTTTCGGGAGCAAATGCACGAGTTACTATAAAATATACACAAATCACTATAGGTTTGCCTATAAAATTCGAGAGTTTCCCTCGATTTCCATGAGATCCCTTCATCAGATTCTGATTTGGTGGCAATGGGACCACCTCGAGAGCTTACCATTTCAAACAAAAAAATAATTTTCAAAATCGGTCTATAACTGACGGAGATATCGGTGAACAAACATAAAAAAGCATATATACGGTCGAATTGAGTAACCTCCTTTTTAGAAGTCGGTTAAATAATATGATTATTTACACAATGTTTATTCGTAATCAACAACCATTATTTATAAAAAATTACAACTATGTATTTATTTTTAAAAGAAATTCCAATAATCATAGGTACTTTTATTTCGGCCCGAAAAAGTATCAACTTCGTCCACCCACAGTATACAATACAGCACACATTTCTGTACGTAAATATTTTTTTGCGAAAAATCGATACACCAGTGCTTCCACGAGCGCGTCTGAGCGCGGAATGACGAACCGCGAGTAGAAAATGTATGGAGAAATTGCAAGGCGCTTCTTATTTTAATCATAAATAAAAAAGTTATTTATTTACTTACAAAATATATATAGGGCCGTATAGAGGACTATATAAGCAACAATTTTTTATTATTTTTATGTTTAACTATGCAGTGGATTTAGCTATATTGGTCCCTATTCAGACCCCATTTTTTTTAATTTGTCGGTTTTATTGTGATTGTTAAAACGTATTTGTGTGAAAATTTTGTATGGGGCTATACAATTTTTATGGGCCATTTATGGAGATGAATATATTATCTTTAATTTGAGACAATAATATCCTTGCAGTTGTGACTCCTAATTCATTAAAATGGTACCTGCAAAGCACTGATATTTAAGGAAAAATGTGATAGCGTCCTTAAATTCAGGTCAAAAAGTAAACAGTGTAGAGTAGTGAATAAAAAATAAATGTAATTTGATAACCCTACTTTAATAAAGAAAAAAAACAGTAAACAAAAATTATAAATCCTGTTCAAATTGCCCTGCAAAGTTCAATAACAAAAAAACATTAAAAAAAACCAGACCTCTATCGGATTTATTTTCTGTAACTTGCTTTCAAAGTAAAAATGAGTACTTAACTTTTTTTTAAAGAATAGAAAAAAATATTGTATTAATTTACCTACCTTTAAATTATGATTTAGTATAAGAAAATAAATATTCTAAACGCATATATAAATATTTTCCCAAACGTACCGAAAAATCCAAGATTTGGTTTTGAAAATCCCGTTTCCTAAAACGACGATAATTTGCGGGATTGCCCCGTACTTTCGGTTCCGGGATTTCCCGGGACTATTCACTAGGTGGGATATATTATATTAATATAAGTGATATTTTGTTTATACCTGCAAGCGGTAGTAGCGTAGGACGAGACAGTAAAGGCGGCGACGTACGCCAGCTGTTGCGCGGGGTCACTGAACTTGGCGGCCTGGTCCAGCACCGACGAGTACTCGTAGTCCTCCGTCAGCCGCTGCAGCATCGACAGCGGCTCGCTGAAGTTCACCGGGATCGGGATCTTCGATAACTCCTTACCTATTTAAAAATATAGCGTTTTATTCAGTAAGGGGTTTATTTATAAACGTTGTTTAAAGTTAAGTAATGATTAGAGACTGCCTAGCCATACATTATTTTACGTTTCAACATCAATTTTAGCAATGTTTTTATGCAAAGTTGTAATTTGTGAAATATAACATAACACATAATGGATAATCTAGCAACAAACACAGGTTCCTAACTGTAGGTGGTAAGCTTCAATCACTAATAAAGAAATTTCTGTATCACAATTCGAATCGGATTAGTCCAGCCAATAATAGCCACTGAGATTATGATCAAGGTCAAGGACTTGGCCGATAGGCTATTGGCCATTGCATTTCTCAAGATTATTTTTGATTGTAGTTGAAATTTTTCGGCTTTAGAGGGCGTCGTCTCTGCCACTCATACATGTGTGATAGTTTCTGCAGACGAGTGCCGAAATCTAACATAGTTGAATCGATTAATTAATTAATTAATTTTTCACTTTTGATTAACTCTGTGTTGCTAATGATGCCGCTTGAAAGGCACAAATGAACGAAAAGTAAGTAGGTTGATAATACAGACCTATACAATTCTTCATAATGGACCACAGACTGAGCGGGTAGTTGGGCTTATCGGGCACGCGCGTCCGCCGCGGGTGGCCGTCGATCAGCACCGCCTGTGCGTACACCACGTGCGGCTGTGAACAATAATATCCAACACGTTACATTTCTTCTATGTTGTTCCCTCAGTGCGAACGATTACGACGACATACAACGCGACTTCAGGGTATGCGGTCTCCCGGGTGTCACCACTGTGTGGATCGCCCGGAGGACACGGTGGAGCAAACGTTGGAGGTCTGCCAGGCTTGGGCGGAGCACCGCCGTGTCCTCACGGAGGCGATCGGCGGCGGCGATCTCTCGCGTCCGGCCCTGGTTCAGGCCATGGTTCGGAGCGAGAGTACATGCGAGGCCGTTACCTCCTTCTGCGAAGCAGTAATGCTCGCGAAGGAGGAGGCAGAACGAGTGAGGGAGAGGCAAGGTTCGCGCCCCTAGTCGCCGCAGGTGACTCCCCGGGCGGCGAGAGTCACATGCTGATTCCCGGCCACCGTAGGGGCGGGTTTGCGGACGGTGAGCGATGGGTAGCTCGCCGTCCGATAAGGACCAGGCCCGGGTCGACGGCGCGTTGTGTTCCACGCGCGCTTTAAAGAGATGTCAGCACCAACTGACGGCGTCCGTTAGGGCCAATGCCTGCCAGGGTTGCGAGTTTGTCCGAAAGGGATATCGTGGTCCTGGCACACAGGCAACGGAAGGAACACGGGTGGGTTTTAGTCAGTAAAAGTCTGACACGCCCCCCGCTCATGCTCACGCTTCAAAAAAAAGGGTATGCGGTCTACATTTATGATTGCTTATAAGCTTCAACATATCCGATGACAAGAAATTAGATCGGTTCCTTTTCAGTACCGGCTTACGTAGTAGATAAGGACCTCCTAGGTATTTCAAAAGAACGGATTCCTTATAGGATCACTATTTGTTGTTCGTCTGTCAAGACGCCTTTTCTCAGGAACGGGTAGAGGTATCAACTTGAAACTAATATCAAATACTAAGGCCTGCATTCCCTTGGACATGTGGAAAATTCAAGTCAACGCAATCAAGAGATACAATCAATTATGTCACATATTTTGACGATTATTTACTTTCCAAAACCTATAGGGTACTTACCTTCCCCTGACCTAGAAGCATGTTTGGCAAGAAGCAAGGCCTCACAGTACAATATTAGTTTTTGCGATTACAAATTTATATTTGCAGTTGGAGATGTAGAACGATGTGGAGATTTTTTTTTTCAACTGAAAAGTTAAGTTTTTCCTTCAATCCGGAATTTTAAATTCATAGGCCGGGGTCATTTGCCTGAAGCCGCGGGCAGCCGGGCACAGGCGGTTCATATTTGCACTTGTCCGATTTTTTATTGAGTCTGTCTTCACCGTTTTCCTTCTTTTTCCGCAAATTATCTTGAGACTTTTTAAGTGATCGCATAATAAACGCTGATCGAAATATTAACGCACACGAAATACTTTAATATGTAAATTACTTAACTATGTTGAAATCAACCAAAGAGACGAGTCTTTGAAGAGCGACACACGGTGGCAATGCTAGTTATGTGGGTTTTTCAAAGGCTTACGTACACCAATGAATTATGAAAAGCTGAGTCTCAGTTAGGGTTGTCAACCCTGTGGCGGCATTTACAGCGCCACATGCGAACTACACATCACACTGAAGTCACTCAAAATCCTGCATCGCGCAAGCAAAGTTTACCGCGCGACTGGCATATAGATAGATATACAACCTCCCGACATCCAGCGTCGGTCAGTTGCCCACCAGACAACACCAGTCTGGTCGGAGGATCCTCCCTTTTCTATAGAGGATGAATGAACTTTACACCCTGTTCCTCATGCCTCTATTTATCCAAAATCAAAGCATTTATTTCAATTAAACCAATTACAGGCACTTTTGAATTGGGTCAAGTCTCAAGTCAAGAAGTCGGTCAGTTAGCAATATGACTAGTTGCCCATTCCACCAACTATACATATATTCCAAACCTACTATAATAATACATAATAGTATCCTGCTATAATAGAGGCCTAAATACTAGATATATTTCTAAAGAAAACATATAGTAGGCGCAACTACTATATTTTTTTTTTAGAAATACAATATGGCGAGGCGATCGCAATAGGGCCAGTATTTTAATTAATTTCATAAAAGCTGAATTAATGGTTTTTGTAACCTTTTCACTTAAGAGTGTAATAATAGGTATGAAAAAAGAAACTGTTTAAAGGAGGTTCAAAGTAGCAAAAACTATGCATTTAAATAATAAAAATGTTTTTGAAACATACTTACAATATTTTTTTTTTCGCCATCTATATTTTTACAGGCATGGCTTCGAAAATACTATATCTGATACAAAAAAGTTGGAAACCCTAAGTCCAGTGTACACAAAATGTTATCATTTTATATCCAAATCTTTTACCTAAGGAAATCCTACACATTATCTACGTGAATGTTGAGAGAATTCTTGAAAGCCATGCCCATAAATATGTATCTTCATTACAACTTTCATGTTCAAGTAGTAATATCAAGTCCGTGTAGATAATAATTAATATAATACACGATCGTTGTACCCGAGCGTCACGTAATTATTGCATTAGTTGTTTGAGTCACTACATTCTACCATTGGTCAATTGGCACTTTCCTCGGCATTGGTATTAACATGCCAATTCTTTCTATAAATAGCTTTTCATATTCACGCTTTAACAGGAGCACATTTACTGACATTTAGAAGTTGTCTTCTAAGCATCACTAATCATTTTTTAACCGACATCGTCTGTATGTTGTTCACCGATTTCTCCGTCAATTGTGGACAGACTATGAATATATTTTTTTTGTTTGTAAGGGTCTCCCGAGGTGGACCCTTTGTCACAGAGTCAGAATCTGATGAGGGGATCCCATGGAAATCGAGGGAAATCCTCGATTTTTTTAGGCACACTATAGCGATTTGGGTATGTCATGCATTTCCACTCGGAAAGCACCATTTGGTGAAGTGGAACCGATGATGAAGACCACAGATGGCCACCTGAACTACTTAATAATAAGTATTTCAAGGTTACGATGCGATTAGACACTTTAATATGGTTGCTAAGCAATTTATGCTCGTTACAGTTCCAGTTCTGGTTCTTACCAGGAGAACTCCTCAACAATTAATGCTCCAGCATCGGGAAAAGCATTATTTTGTAAAAAGGAATGGGGTGATGAGCAGTTGACATTAGGTTATTGTAACTTAGATAAATTACAAACAGACCCACTAAAAAATAAAAATAATTAAGAAAACATTTTACAAATAAAAAAACTCTTGTCTTGCGAAAAAAACATTACAAAATGAAAAATTACTTTATTTTCGGGGTGGCTAAAAACCAAAATACAGATCCAAAGACACCGACTTCCGAAATTAAAGTTATATTTCGTTTTGTAGTGGTTTTTATTTTGTGTTTATGAAAATGATTGTTTGCCGCGCAATGTTTATCATAATAGGTAGTTATAAGTTGTTCATGACGTTAGCATTAGCAATACGAAATATACATACCTTTGGAGTCGAATACATATTTGCCCCTAGTCTAAGGTGGGTCCACTAGTTTTTGTCAAACCTCCGTATGTATGAACGCCAACATCCTTAGTTATTGGGATGCAGTAGAAGGATATTTTACCAACTACTTGGGTTCACTTCAATGAATTGTATATGTATTTTGGGGTGAATTAAAATAGCCTCCACGTGTGGCAATACTTAATCGTCCGTCTGTTGTCAGCTGAGGAGTGGGCAGTCCGCCGCTACCACTTTGGGTGACTGGCTAATATTTGTAACACGGCATGACCTGCCCTCATGAATCGTGCAGATAATATGAGAGACGAAATTACTTTATTTAAAACAATATTTTAAATTCAGAAATGCAACAAGATTACTCACCCATACTACTATATCCTGTGTTTTCGGCACGATAGCTTCGCCTTCGGCGGTGGTTTCCGCTTCCGTACCCCCCATCACACTTTCCGGTCGTTCTTTGTCTTCCACGAATATTACCTTCATTCAACAATACAGTCTAGATTAGTCAAACACAAGGTCGGCGCACTACATCATGCACGGTGTTAAAAGAGATGAAGACTGAAGAATTCATATTTCATCATAAAATTGAACAAACTAAAGCAATCAACCGCTAAATACCAGCTCTTTTTCATCGCTGCTATTAGCATTATGGCTTTACACAATAGAGGACGACACTTTGTAAATCACGTGAAATATCTTCCATATTAAGGTTCGGTTATGTGAATGTATCAATTTTACGTAAATTGTGAACATCCGTGAGATGCGATAAAGTCATAATAAACGAATGAGTCAGTTGTGCCTCTACATTGTATTTATTAAGTATGTCATCAATAAAAATTTAATCTAAAAAGATACATAACCCGTATCGTATTAATACTGAATATATTAAAACCGGCGCCTTTCCAATTTGAAACTACCTAATTATGTAAATGACTGCAATCTTCATTTTATGCGAAACACTATACGTTTATAAATGTGTTTTTTAAACAACTGCTAACCAATTCTGTAGTGTTTTATTATTGGCGACATATAGAACTAAGGGCCTGTGCACACCACGTTTTTTAAAAGCCCACAGGCTCACGCATTTCTTCACAACCTCATTTCTAAATACTTATTTGACTTGCAACTTAGAGATATAGATACAGGATAAAAATTAATAAAATAGTAACTGACCTGTTGAGTCTCAGTGACGGTTTCACCCTCAGACTCATCTGAGCTTTCGCCGCTTTTTACTTTGTTTTTCCTATTTACCTGTAAAGTAACAAACAACACAATGAACAACGAGCATGTCTACTCTGTAACAACAATCCTCACGGGATAGTGAATTTACTACTTACTTACTTTTACTGTAAACCAAAAGTAAATCAATAGATGGTGTTAGTTCAAGATATGAATCACAGACATTATAAAGAGTACAGAAAGTTTATGTTACAACTAATAATATGTTGTTGTAAGATCCATGTGCAAGATAAGATAAAGAAATCCAATTTCTGTTAGTAAACAAATAAAGATAACCACATCATGAACCTTGTTTATAGTCAAATTGTATTTGTTTTGTAAACTTAACATTATCATGCAAAACAGTAAATTTTTTAAGTAGTTTTACTTTGACATTGCTTGTAACATTGGAACTTTATATTAACATCTGTTGAACTAAGAACAACATGCAAATATTATTGAGTCACATTATTTACTCTGAATGGAAGGTAAGAGAGTTAGCTAGATGACTTACGGGCACTTTAATTACAAATGATGTTGTGTCATCCATATTTGTGGAGACACCTTCTTCCACAGCATCAAAGAACTCATGGTCCTCATCCTCAGTCTCGTTGCCTTGACCCGTGCCGTTCCCACCTGCATAACAATACAATCCATAAAATAAAACTACGTTAAATAGGACATTACACACAAGACCCAAGAACTGTAAATAATTGATTAACATCATATTTTTTCTTTTCATATTTTGGGAGTGTTTATTATAGTGTGGAAAGATTTAAGTGCTTGTTTTTTTCACAATTCCGAATGTAAACAGGAAATACATATATTACAGTAATAGATTTTACAGATTCTGCCACAGTTTCTTGTGTCAACCTAGAAGATATTCTAATATGTAAATTATGTTTATGCAAAATACGTACAATAGCTTGTTAATTTTTTATATTTTAACTATTCCAGTTTGTTCTACATATTTTATAAGCAAACAATAGTCATATTATAATTTATTATATTCTACAAGCATTTATCTATTGCATTTTAATGACATGTGACTATGCTAAACGATCAATTTAATAGTAATTAATAATAGGTTTATCTAATGACTTCTTATACTTATTCATGATTATATTCCAACAAAATATTTGTAAAACTAATTAACATGTTACAGAAATATAAAAAAGGTACATCACTTTGCTCTATCCATGGTGTAAAAATTGTATTGATTAAATAATTATAGCACCATTCTATTAGATGAGTCATTTTCATTTTCAACCTACAATGAAAAAAAAAAAACACTATTATACGGTTACATGCAGTAGTTGATCATAGCAAGCTGAACTGATTAATTTACAGTTTGATTTATCTGACTCTCACCACACCTGTAGGAAATTTACAAACATCTAAGTAACTGTTAAGCAGCAGTTATTAAAAACATGCATAAATAATTACTAAACATTTTGTACATTATCCAATTCTGCTGATATTTACTCCTACATGTATCTATCAAAGCACGCATGTAGTATTATGAAGTTGGCCTATTCTACCAGCAAGTGATTACATACATTATAAAGTGTATGATGATCTATTAACCCCATGAAGTCAACTGGAAGAGTAGCTAGCCTGTAGCATTCAGTGATGTGTTTCCTTATATATTATTTGTTTCCACTTACCGCCCATAATGTTGTATTGATAAGGCGAAGTCAATTTAGCATTGCTTTACCTAACAAGAATAATAAATAACGCAAAGCTAGCTACACAAGGCCAAGATCACAATAGACGCGTACATGAATGTGATTTTGTCATTACTAGGCAGAACTAACACAATTGAACACAATACTGCACTGCCAAATGACAACACTTCAGTCTCGATACACATTAATTAGATAAACGAATAGAGAACAACCAATTACAAACTGTATGTTGAACTGAAAAACAACAACCTTGAAAATCACCAAAAAATCTGTCTACACTACAAAGATATGACAAATTATATCGTTTCGCTTTACACTTTACGTACCGAATTATGGTAGTATTATTTTTGTTTATACATTTTTGCAATTTTCTCACACACACTTCTCTAAATATATTAATTTCGACGGAAAATATGTTTAATTTTGATAGCCCGAAACGCAAATTTCTTTTCGATTTTTCATCCGTCACGCAAAACACGTTTCGTTTTACGTTCGTCGATCTGAGAGTGAGTGTTTGTTACATTCCATCCTTTCATTCATTCATTCTAACTTTTGAATGAATTTTGCGTTGGCAACTACTTGGAATCGTTCTGAAACCATATTTGAATATAAGCGGCCTATTCAAAGCACCGAATGCTGTCTTACACGCGCTCAATACCACCAGCCGCTACAGGCGCACACATCCTGGATTCGGAACGAATGCTGTGCGGATCGAGTTTTTGATAAATTAAATTACATACAATGTAACAGGTGTTGCTACGGAGCAAAACACCGCAGTGTCTACATAGTAGCAGTGCGTCCCATTTTCAGATCATTGCAAATTTGCTCCACTCAGCTTCTCTCTCCTCCAATCAGGCAATCAGTGAAATATCAAAATCTCAAATGGCCCTGATAAGCACTTGCAATTTACTACTCATCTTGAGGGAGTACCCCAATGGCTCAATGGCTGAGTGGGGTGGTACATTAATTTCAGATAATTCTTGTTTTCGATTATATTTATATGTGTTTGTTAAATACGAAGAGAATCTACTTGGTTTCGCAATAAATTATTTATTGAAAAACTCGACTGAAAAAAATTGATAATTTTATTTGGAAAATAATTTGGGGCGAGGGGGCCTCCGTCCTTTGATGCCCCGAGGCCTCTGGACCTCTAAATCCGGCCCTGCTTCTAAGGAATTGTTTGACGCGGACAATAGCCGCAACGATGCAACCCAAAAATACCTTCATAACCATGATTGGAATAGACGAAGTTTAAAGGCAAATCATAAAGTATAAATCTTAAACAACCACGATAGTTTGTAATAAAAGGAGAGGTCAAAGAAGGTAATTTCGCTCATGGATTGGCTAATAATGCCAGTTTATGTCAAGCAGGGGTCGAGGCCTTGTGGAGTAAAGATTGTTTTCAGAGTGAGAAACAAGGAAAAAGGTCTGTAATTCTACATGAAATTAGACAAAAAATGCTCTTTTTTTTAGGGTAGGAAATTATCTAATAACTTCACCCGTTCTGCGCGGAGCCGGAGGGTGTGTCAGACCTTTACTGACTAAAACCCACCCGTATTCCTTCAGATGCCTGTGTGCCAGGGCCACGATATCCCATTTTGAACAAACTCGCAACCCTGGCAGGCGTGGCCCTACCGGACCCCGTCAGTTGGTGCTGACATCTCTTTGAGACGCGCGTGAAACAAAACGCGCCGTAAAATTGTCATTGCTATCGGGGGACCTCTTAGCTTAAAAAGTGTTCCACAGAATGGACCCCCGACAGCAATGATAATTTTATTTATCTTTTTAGTCAGCGAGTCTATTCTCAATCTTGTTTCGGTCTTTTTAGTGCATTACTTTTAAATTGTCTTTTTTTTATTTTAGACTTTTTAGTGTCCAGGCACACTCATAAGAACCAAAACTGTGTTACTTATACATATAAGTCGGGCAAAATAAACTACACACATGACACATCCCAAGGCTTATAGCCTATTCCTGCCAGGGTTACGAGTCTGTCCGAAAGGGATATCGTGGCCCTGGCACACAGGCATTTGAAGGAACACGGTGGGTATTAGTCAGTAAAAGTCTGACACGCCCTCCCGCTCCGCCCAGAGCGGGAGAAGTTGTTTGATAATTTCCCACCCAAAAAAAAAAAGAAGGCTTATAGCCTATTAGCCTCACATCTTTCCTACTGAAAAACCTGCAGGAGAGACTCCGTGACAGATTCGAGACGGACCTTTTCGGGTAAAACCACTTCATAAACAACAGCATGCGTACTCCACAGGTAAATCAACAGAATCCGCGCACGCGCAGCGTGGTCTACGACTAAGCAGTCAGGATGGACTGCTTCAAGCTGCGACTGCTTAGTGAACTACAGTCTTCTACGTACAGACGCCAGCAGGTCAAGTTACCCGAAACTGTAAAATTTTCCCAATCAATCTTGAACCTTATACTTTGATTTAATAATAAAGTTGAAAATCTTTTAAAGAAATTTGACGGATTGTAGTAGCGCAACTGCTTCGGGCGATCGTGCGGTCAATGTTGATTATGACTGCAAGAGCGGTCCGTGTATGTTAATCAATGGCTAACTGCTCGAGCAGTCCGTGTAAAGCGGTCCTTAAGAGTTGAATGAAATTCAATATTCTGAAAGACGTGAGTTACTCCGCGATCGACAGGTTCGAATTAATTTTTTGAAGTAATCAGATTTGAGAAGGTCCCTTCACAAAGTTAAAAATATACAGGGATATGAAACACTATTAATGCTCCATAATACATTTTGTTTAATTTGTGTTCATTTCTGGGCCAAGCTTGTATGGGACCGTTATCAATCTCCTTTTTTACATAAAATGGGATATTCCTTAAAAAATGCAAATCCATGCGCTTATTTTTGATCATGAATGGACCTATGTAAACAGCCGGCTAACTCCAGTAATTTTTGGCAGTCGGACTATGAGCATGGTATTTATGCTGACATTGGTAAAGGGCTTCTGATTATCGTACACACATTGTACGGAAATCTTACACGATGCGAGATCAGCTTATATTCGTACTGGAAATGTATAGCTTGATGTGTAGCCGTGTGGTAGTAGAGGCGGATTAGTTGACGGTGCTTTGACGATTTTTAAATGAACGCCACGAATTTTCATTACTGGGCAGGTATACATTTATAAAAGCATTCGGCCCATTTCAGTAGTCCATTGAAAGTCCAAGAAGCAAAACAAACCGGCCAAGTGCGAGTCGGACTCGCGCACGAAGGGTTCCGTACCATTATCTATAAAAACGGCAAAAAAAAACACGTTTGTTGTATGGGGGCCCCCCTTAAATATTTGTTTTATTTTATTTTAATCATTTATTTTAACGGCAAACAGGTAGACGCTTGAATTATTTACAGAATCTTTAGTTATATATTCACTTTAAAAAATAAATAATTAAATTAAAATAAAACAAATATGTAAGCCCCGGCACCCATACAACAAACGTGTTTTTTTAGATAACGGCACGGAACCCTTCGTGCGAGAGTCCGACTTGCACTTGGCCGGTTTTTTAAATCTAGTCTCACTTTGTACTAACTCACAATAGCATGTTGTGTATTATCTCAAGATAATATATCCAACTGCTAATTAATATCTTTTGTGCGTCTTGTCAATTTCAGGCACCTCTCGCCGCTCGCTCGTATACCGCAGCCCGCAGGCGGTGACTAGCCCTCGCACGCGGACTATAGTCCGAATTTTCTTAAAAGTTACCGCAACATATTGCAGAATAGGATTCCGCTAAGCCACTGTGATGGATGTGGGCTCCGCGAAAATACTGGTCATAATGAAAAAAAAAATACTAAAGAGGTATTTTATTTTATTCTGTAACTTGAGTAAAATAAAATCTATTTAAATATTCCAACATAAAGTAAAAAAATTTGCAAATGTCAAGTAATATGATTATTAATAAAGAATACACATAAAACCATTTTTGAATATTTTAGGGCTCCGTCAAATATTTCGTTTTCCAAAAGAGTTTCATCGCCAAAAAAGTTTGAGAACCACTGGTATAGACAGCAAACTTTTGGAACCAAGTTCAGTTCCAAGAGATGCAATGCCAAGGCATCTGCTGTTTTCGCTTATCCTAGATCGCGCGACTTTGTAAGTTTGTATAACAGATGTCTATTAAGGAACACTCACCAGGCTGTGCTGTACTGCGCGTAGAGACAGTTATATTCAAATTGTCGTAATGCCTTGCGAGTAACGAGTTGTCTTTTCACGCTCATGTTCGCGGTACTTATGTTAATAATAATTAGCCATTCGGTACGAAACACTACTGGCGAAATATGGGTGTACCATAGGGTACATCTCTGCCTAACCGTTCGGGGAATACTGACGTGATGTGATGTTGTTATCAAACACTCACCAAAAATCCGGTTCAGTAGCCGACAACCTCCAAGGTCAACCTGCCAGTAGTCATAATAAAAAATATACTGACCAGGCTGTGCGGTACTGCGCGCAGTGACAGTCTTCTCCAAGTTGTCGTGTTGCCGCGCGAGTTGTTCCACCACTTCCTGCAGCCTCATCTTCTGTTCACGTTCATGTTGGAGCGCGCGACTCATGCGCGCACTCGATGCTGCAGCCGCACTCATGAACTCTGAACAAGCCTAATGATAAAGGGATATTTTTTTATTTAAGTATGTCTATTGCCCATTCCTTTAGAAGTCTAGAGACGACGATAAATTATACTGTTGAACACTAGCTCCCCTTGAAAAGCAGGAGGTATTTACAGGAATGCAGTACTATTCGACATTACATTACATAATATCATAACGATAGCCACAAATGGTAGTTCTTCTTTATTACAAGTTAACTTTTTTATGAACTCATAATTTTATTTGATTGAATAATAAATTTTAAATATAGTAGTAAGTGTTTCTTAACAAAATAAACTCATGCTAAATTTATTTATTGGATCACCGATTCCTTGTTACTGGAATACTACACGATCGACATCTATCACTACTTTGCTAGTAGGTATTGATCAATGTTGATTATTGATTACCTTTTAACGTCGAACGTTATGTGCTTTTACACCAAACTATTACAACTATTTGCACTGTGATTAATCCGACGTCGTCGATCGTGCTCTAATATTGTCGATTGATTCGAAGAAAAATTAAAACATTCTGCTTTGATCATCGATAAGTCAACCATTTGGATGCAATAATACCATATGGCGATGTGTATCAACGCGCAATTTGTATAGAGGGTGTTACTAAGCTGAAGAACACTTACATTCATCATAGCATTGCATGATATCCTAAAGAGCGTCGCTCTCTCTGAGACTTGTTTCGTGGTATCCGTCGGTGGGATCTCCAAATCAACAAGAGACCTCTGTAGAGCTGCACCGTGTCTCGCCACAAGTTCAGAGCAAGTTCGCAGGTCATGAAACCTAGCTGCCAGTTCTCTTGCGATCCCGCCCGCGTCCTCTCCTTCCCCCTCACCACCCCCCGCTACTACGACACCTGTCGACATCTGGTCCTCATCGTCATCCGATTCTTGTGCTCGACTGGTGAGAAATAAGTTTTGTGATTTTGCAATATTATGTATTTATACTGTACAAAAGCGGACTTAATGTCTGAGGCATTTTCTGCCAGTCAAGCTTAGGGTGATGCACAAACAAAACATGGTAGGTGCAACATATGGGATAGATAACTCGAAAAACAAAAATATATACTTACTAATACTACTAATACTGTTCCGTGTGGTGCCGGACGTAAAGAATAGCACCGTCCTATTTCTTCCCGTGTGTGTCGTAAAAGGCGACTAAGGGACTTACAAGAGAATGGGCAGCAGCGTTCTCTATGCATACCATATAACTAATTAAAAATATAACACCGTACTGCGATCGCCAACCCGCCTGCCAAGCGTGGCGATTATGACAAACTCCCACTGCTGGATATAGCCCTCACCCAAAGGGCTATATCCAGCAGTGGACGTCTTTCGGCTGACATTATGACTACTAATATAACAAAATAAAAAGTGTCAGGACAAATAACGATTGGTAGAGGAGAAAACGAATCAGCGCTGGGATAATTCTGGTGTTAATGAGCAGATTAGGTGATAAATCAACACACTCATTGATTGGGTAACAATTAAATTCATAATCTTTGTAGATAACAGGTACATAGGTTGTTGTAGCATTCAATATTAGGCAACACTGCATATTATACTAAATATAACCTAACCTAACCGCCTCAGGCGTGCAAAGAATTCAAACAATTTGTTATCAAACTTACTGTCTATAATCATATCAAACATGTGGCCTATGACGATATTTCGTGCCCGCCTAGTGATATGCAACAAGTGATGATATGATTTTATTATTGATTAGGAACAATTCTGGGCAGCTGACACTGTTAAGCCACGTCCAGACAGGGCATTAGCAGCGCTCACTCTCTTCTAGCAACTAGTTTAGGGGTGTTTTTGGAATTAACATTATGTTAAATGGATAACATCAATTTAAATAGTTCTGGACATGCCTTGCCTTGTAATCAGGGACCATTATGGTTACCCATTGAAAGAGTTTTTCTAAGCGGTTAAACAAAAACCCATACGATAAGGGTTACCCTTATGAACAGCTTACATTAAATTTTGGTAACCCATTGAAAGGGTTTTCGATAAAACCCATACGGTGTGGGTGATTTTTTCATGTTACTGGGTTTCAAGTAGGTATACAATCCATTGAAATGGGTTATCATGTAACCCTTTCTCTGGGTTTCAAGTATAAAACCCATTCAATGGGTTATCATGTAACCATTTCAATGGGTTTCTAGTATAAAACCCTTTCAATGGGTTACATCATGATAAAGATAACCCATTGGATGGATTACCCCTTCGAAAGGCTTAACCCTTAACCGGTGTTGTACGGTCCCTGCTTGTAATGCCTTATTGTGATAGGGAAAATGAGCTCAGACTTTATTTAGTATTCAGTAGTCCTCATCTAAATGCAGTGATAATTGCATGCGTAGTGACGCGACGCATGCCTCGCGCCGTCTGGCCGAACCATAAAGTGGTTCAACATTAGGTCAATGTTTTAAGATGTGCTTTACAGGCTATTAATTACTCAATTATTGGCAATTGTGGTCAATATGACGTCTCGGCATCACTAAGAGCAATTTATGGCAATCCCAATATTGTAAAAAAATTGCCTAGAATTGCGTCCATGTAAGCACTACATTACGCTGAAAGGAACCCTTACATTGCTTTCGCCTTGGCCAGCTCTAAAGCAGTGACCCAACTTTGTCGTTCCACTTCATCATGAGCTCTGATATGGAAGGTCTGCGTGCCTCCGTTACTGATGACGAAGGTGCAGGAGTCTGCGGTGTGGATGAGGGCACCTAGCAGAGAAATAGTGCCCCGACAGGTGTGAGCCATCTCTGCTTGATTTCTGAAATAATTCAAGTTACCAGTTATTACCTAATATTTTGTTTTGTTGTCTTTAGATTAAGGTAAGAAGAACCTGATTCTTTTCTTATAAAATATTTTTTTACTTCTAACAACCATTCATGTCCATCTATCAAAAATTGCCTACTGACAGAAAACACTTGGCCTAAACCACTGGGTCTCGAACCTTGAAATTAATGTTGTTTTGCACAAGAGTTCCTTTATGCAACGAAGGTGAGCGATGGGGAAGGATTTTTGAAAATTCATCCCCAATAAAGGATAAATAAGGGACGAAAGTTAGCATGGAATTTCGTCATTTTTGAATTTACAAATGTGGAAGTTGGTACTTTCATCAACTGTCTAGCATTTACCCGACTATGTTGTGGTCAGCTCCCAGTCTAACCGGATGCAGCTGAATACCAGTATTTGAAAGTTAATACTTTGAATCCTGTTTATAAGTTTTTTAGTTCAGAAAAATTCTTTATTTAAAAACATTTAAATATAGATATCTGTAGTACTTAAAAAACTAAGTTACACTAATATTAATAACAACACTTACACTCAGTTGCAGAAACGATCTTTAAATTTTAAAGACTACATTAAACACTAATGTAGCATTAAATCATTGCACAAAACCATTTTTTATTTTATTTTAATGCTCCATTATAATTTAACTAATGAAATGTCAAACCTAATGAAACCGGCCATTTTAAACACTTTTACGTTGCACGTAACTTCATTAGCGCCCATTAGCAGGTGGTGAACTTTAAGTTTGACATTTCAGATTTTTTAATTTTAATGGGCCGAAAAGCATCCATTAAAGAGCAACATTAGTGTTTTCTACGGTACTTTAATGCATTTCTGTAATTGAAAGATGTCTTTAACCAGTCTTTCGTCATTATCTGATTCTTATTTAGTAGATTTACCTCGCCGTCGAATCCCAGACCGAGTGAATTTATTTTTAAAACATGATGGAGAAGAGTTTCGTGTAAGGTATAGAATTTCCAAGGAGGCAGTTCTTCAAATTTGTAACCTACTTGATTAAGATTTAGAACCAGTGACGCAAAGAAAAAAATCCATTAATGGCCTGACACAGCTCACACAGCTTTTAATATGTTTGAGATTTTTCTCCACTGGATCTTTCCAGCAAGTATTGTGTGATTTAAACAGTTTGTCGGAAACAGGTTGGGTCGGGTTGTTTGTCAGTTTGTTTATACAAAAAGTATCCCGTGAACTAGCAAAATTAAGCCACCTCTATATTAAAATGCCAGACCGGACAGAACTACGTAGAGTTGCAGAAGGTTTTTATGAAATTGATGGATTTTCACGTGTGGCAGAAGCTCTAGACTGCACAAATGTTAAAATTATTAGAATAAGGGGGATGCGCTAAGGTAGCCCGCGAAATTCAAATTTTATTACGATTTTTGTAATTTGCAGGTCAGTAACACGTTGTATGTTGATCTAATTATGATTCGCGGCCATAACCCTTAAGGCTTTACAGAATTATAATCATTAGAATATGAATCAGAAGTATAAAAATTGCAAAAAACGTTGGTAAATTTGAATTTCGCGGGCTACCTTAGCGCATCCCCTTAAACCAGATTATTTAAACTAGATTAAACCACAGAGTACACTGAATACACATAAATCAACTAAATTTACTTTATTTTATGCTAAAATTGTGGTGTACTTGTACGTACGGATAATAACAGAACGCAAATGTTCACTCTTTTCGTTCAATATGGTAATTTGTTCCTGGCAATATTGTTTAAAGTCTTCTTTAACTAAAGTGGCATTAAAAATGTCTAATGCTATCTAAAATTTGTTTGTGCAACTTCAGTAAAGTAATGAATTCATTAGCGATAATGCTGCTTTATGTAATGAAGTGTTAATGGTGAGCTTTCTGCAACTGAGTGTTTGGCCCGTATTAATAGAGCGTTACTCAGTACTCAAGCACTACTTAGGACTAGTTTCAACCAATCAAATGGCTTGAATCTAGTCTTAAGTAATGCTTGACTACTGAGTAGCACTCATTAATACGGGCCTTAGGGCCTTATCATACTAGCGGTTTGGAAGCGGCTGCGGGGCGGAGCGGACGCGCAGCGCATGCGTCGCAAACACGCCGCGGCTGCGCAGCGAGGACGTGAGGAAGAAGAAAGTGAGGCGGGGCGGCCGGGCTGGCGTTTGTACGAGACAGTATTCACGGCGATCTTGTTGCGCGTCCGCAACGAATTCGCTGCGCAGCCGCGGCGTGTACGTTGCGCGCCCGTAACCTATTCGTTGCGCGCCCGCTCCGCTTTGAGGACGCTCGCATTTCGCTAGTATGATAACGCTCTTACAGGCTTAGGAACACCTTTATAAGTCTAAAATAATAATGGTTACAAACTTATTACAGCATGAGGCATTAATTAATTAAACCTTTAACATTATTTAATTATTGTAATAGGTACTTTCATTTACAAAAACCGGCCAAGTGCGTGTCTGACCACGCACAATGAAGGGTTCTGTAGTTAGGATGAATTTATCCCAGGAAAAAACTTAACATTTTAGTGGGTAAACATGTTCTTCCATACATTCCAACTGAAAAATGTTGGACTATTAATTGTTAACTTGTAAAGTCTACTTTGCTGTGATACTTTTCCTTTTAACTTCGTATAAACTGCTGTCATGAATTTTTTCACATAAAATACATAAACAAAACAACCGTTTAGCTGGTAGGAGGGACACACGTGACACTAAAAAAAATTGCACTCTAAAGCCTATTATTACGCAAACAGATCCCTAGAATAGAATAATGGTTTTCACGGACCCACAATATTTTTGGACGGCCTATCCAACTATAACCATGGGAAAGACGAGAAAAAAAAATCATCCCACTTTAAGTACCCAGGAAGATACCCTCCAATTTTTTTTTCACAATTTTATTTTACCACTTTGTCGGAATGATAATTATGTAAAACCATAAGAAATTACAGCTTTCTAGTACTAAGAGTCTCTAAGCCGTGGATAGACAGACAGACATGGTGAAACTATAAAGATTCCTTGTTGACTATGGAACCCTAAAAACAACTAACTCACAACACATATTAATGTTCTAATTTTATCAAAAACAGTGATTGTTTATCACTGTTTTCTCACCCTGTTTAAGTGGTTTTATGTAATGTGAAGTTACCTTAATTATTTATTTATATTCTAGTACCTTTTTAAAGTGCAGGATTATAGATGAACACACATGAGTTTAAAAATAATGAGAAGAAGTCTGTATAAGGAAAATACTCAACAAACATGTGAAAAATGTCTAATTAGAACTAATTACCATGTTACCTACCTAAACAGCTTCAAGAAACATCTTGCTGATTAATATTGTGAGCAATAAAAAACTTGCTCACCTTGAAAAGCCATAACAGAGTAGAATGGATTTAAGGAAAATAGATAATATTGTATCTTGTTCTTTTATTGTATTGTATTGTATACTTACCTAGTATGAGCTGGTCTTTTAGGGAAACTGGCCCCAAACATCAAATTAACCAGGAAATTGGTATGAATCCTACCTAACTAATGTACATGAAAGTAGTTTTCCAGTGTGAATTTAATTGGAGTGTGCAGATAACATGTACTAAATAGCATTGAAATTAGTTCCATAAAATATCAGTTAACTTATTGTATTATCTATCATAACTGTCATCAATATTATCTCACAGTCCTGAGCATATTGTGCATGTAAAAATTGTAGTGTACATAAAACTAGAACCAAAAATAAGTACAAATACAACCTAACTACTGTCACTGTCAGTATACATAAAATAATGTACATTAATACTGTGTATACATAAAGAATTCATACATTTTCAAATATGTTAAGGTGCCTTAGTAACTTTGTTTAATTTTTGATTGAATTGATAATAAGTTTTATTAAATATCTCCTCTGGCACAAGAAAACCAATTCTAATGCAAAAACACTGCGTCACATTAAACAAAATAAAATATTAACGTGTCGGTAGGTAAAACTTTGGTGAATTAGACTGTAAGATGATCCTCTCACGTTGCCTCCTTATGAATTATATAGCTAGAAGGTACAATCAAGAATCTAATAGTAAATTACCTGTAATATGACAACAGTCCATTCGACAACACGAACCATCTTCGCTGATAACCCTTCAAATAATTTGTCCACTTAAATAGCCAGCCCTTTTTTTCGGGATCACCGGGCATGGGCTGACCCTTGGCTACGATGGCATCCGACATTTTTTTCTTATTAACACAATTTAAATTAGAAAAACATAATAAAAATTCTCTGCCAGCCACGTCTGTCGTCGATCCAACATATCAATTTAAATTCGTTCATTCATAATACACAGATAGCAAATCGAGAAAATCTTGATTGGTCTCTCTAGTGGTCTCTTGGAGCTTGTCAAAAGTATTTAATAATAGTGTGTTAAAATTTTATGACTCAAAGGATATAAATGTTAACGTCAAATAATCGACTATTGGAGCCATAAACAATGGAATTCTATTTAACCGACATCCAAAAAGGAGGAGGTTATTTATTGGTCATCTGTGTTTTTTTGAAGCGAAAACTTCTTTAGGCGCGTTGAGCACTTTTAAAAATCATGGAATTCGCGCCATCGTCACCGAACGCTTTCCATGATCTATAAGTATACTGTTTTCACTTCTATCGGCAGTCCCCAAAGACTGCCCCGCATGTTTTTGTTTTAAAGCGAAAACTTCTTTAGGCGCGTTGAGCATTTTTTGGGTGAACAAAAATCATGGAACTCGCGTCATCGTCACCGAACGCTATCCATGAGCGACTGCCCCGCATGTTTTTTTTATGTATGTTCACCGATTTCTCCGTTTGTGGACCGATTTTGAAAATTGTTTTTTTGTTTGAAAGGGTATGCTTCCGAGGTTGTTCCATTGTCACCAAGTCAAAATCTGATGAGGGGATCCCATGGAAATCGAGGCACAGAGGTTTATAGGCACAACTATAGCAATTTGGATGTTTTTTATAGTAACTCATGCATTTGCACTCGTAAAGCACCATTTGGTGAAGTGGAACTAATGATGAACACCACAGGTGGCCGGAACTACTTAATTGGTTTTATAAGCATTATATTATAAGTACTGTTTATTTTATTTTATTTTGTTGTTCAACTCATTAACCTGACTTGGGTTCCGTACGTATTTTTCGGGTAACCACTGAAAATCAGCGCTGTGTTGTGGGTCCCCCATAGCACAGCATCATGCTGAGTGCAAGCCTTTTTGTCACAGTCATGACGTGCAGTTGCCGACTATTTGTTATTTTTGTGCTCGTGATTTTAATGTAGATAGGTTTTTTTTTCTTTAATGTTTACTTGCTCGAGTCTATGTTTTCCTAAGCACGTGTTTCTGTGACGAATAAAATTATTTTTCTTTCTTTCTTTCTTTTCTTTCAAATGTATTTTCTTTCTTTCTCTTTCTTACTTAATAATAAGTATTTCACGGTTAAGATTCGATTAGACATTTTAATATGCTTGCTAAGCAATTTATGCTCGTCACAAACGACAACAATCGACTTCTTGAAAAAAAGTTTTTTTCTCTCTCAGTTTCAGTCCAAACGACGTCAAGTTCGTTTCGAAGTCTAAGTACAGTCAAGTGCACATCAGAAGCAGCAAGGGCTATTTTAGTCAGGGACCATTTTGGTTACTCATTGAAAGGGTTTTCGATAGGGTTTTTCTAAGAGGTTAATCAAAAACCCATACGATAAGGGTAACCTTTATGAACGGCTTAATTTATGACCCATTCAAATTTGATTACCCGGGTTTTGATTGGGTTTTTCTAAGTAGTTAAAGCCCATACGGCCTAACGGCTTTTGATTAACTACTAAATAGCCAAGCTAAAATGAACTCTTTAGTACATGCAATAATGATCATGGATGTTTTTTTTTACTAATAAAATAAATAGAAATTCAAATATCTCGAAAATGGTGCGTGCTAGGCAAAAAATAACATAAATATAAACCCCCTGTGGATCATCCTCGTGCAAGCAAACATGAAATAAGCAAAAAAAAATTCAATATTAATGTAATGTTTTTTTTTTTGCTGAATCCATTAAAAGGGTTTTTTTTGTTTTTTTTTTTTATTAATTAATCGCTTATTTCAGGCATTAGCACCCATAAAATGAAAATTGAAAACTTATCCTAAAACAAAAGTTATACTAAAACATAAAAAAAAATAAACAGTAAAGAAAAGTAACTATAAGACAACCCATCATTTCACACCAAGGAAGCCAAAACAAGTTCCCATGATAAAATTGATGAGTAAATTTATTTTGTCTCCCTCAGTAAATGCACAGTATAAAAAACAGCTTTGACAATATTATTTTTACTTGCCACCACACGCGAAAAGAACGATGTCCTGAGCTTCCTCATGAGCGCAAAGAAGTCGGTTACCTTGTTCTCAGCAAACATCTCAGTCGCACTACACCGCCAGGGCAGGTTAAGCATGACCCGAAACGCGTTGTTATATTGTACACGAAGAGTGTTGTATACACTCTTCGTGTACTTGTACCAAAGTTGACTGGTGTAGAACGACCAAGAACGACTGACAGTAAGCCTGGAACAGAGTTATTTTTACTTGTTTCGAGCAATGGAAGAAACGTCTATTAAGCATGTTACATGCAATGCTACGTCTTTGCCTCTCCAGGTCATCGTCATCTTTTAAGTTTTCCGTTATGATGTGTCCGCGGTACTTAAATTCACTAATTATTTTTAATTTTGAGCCATACATAATTGGTAAGATCTTATTAGGGCCATTGCCGTGTTTGAAAATCATTACTTCTGTCTTTTTAACATTATAGGTTAGTTGGTGCATAATTGGAGCTGCATAATTCTCACAAAGGGAAATGAGTTTTCTGAGGCCGTTGACCGAGGGGCTGAGCAGAACCATGTCATCTGCATAACTGAGGTTATTAATTTATTATATATATATTATACATTCACCGCCAATATGGCATCCGACTCTGGTGCTGCTCAGCTCCTCGATCACGTCGTTGACATATAAGTTAAACAGCACCGGGGAGGTTAGGCCACCCTGTCTTACGCCACTGGTCAGCCTATACGTCTCCGAAAAGACATTATCCCATCTGACTTGGTTACTTTGATTGTTATACCAATATTCAAACAGGTCTACTATTTTATTCGGCACATGGGTTTGTCTCAACTTGTTCCAGAGTATACTATAATTAATTGTATCAAAAGCTCGACTGAGGTCTAAAAAACATGCGTAGACTGTTGTATTTCTACTAAGGTATTTATAGATAGTATTTTTTAGTGCAGAGATAGCTAGGTCAGTGAAAAGGCCCCGACGAAACCCAAACTGTGCGTTTTAAGCGGAATGTTCGTTTCATTTATGTGTTTCATCAGGTTTTCGAATTTTTTTGATAATATGGTTGCAAGTGATATTGGGCGGTAATTAGACAGACTGGACACATCACCGGTTCTGCTTTTTACTATGGGTACAACAGTGGTTTTCATAAAATCTTGAGGTGTGGTCAATACAAGAATTTTATCAAATACCAAAGCAGGTGCAAACAAAACGTGTTCAACACTGAGCCCATCGTGACCCGGGGACTTGCCACGTTTCATACCTTTAACACATTGAAATACATCGTCAGCTGTGACATGTAACTCACTAAGTTCAGCGGACGGCGCCACGTCCGCCGCGCTAGCCGCCGGCAGCGCCGCCAGCGACGCGCGCGGCGGCGGGGTCCCCGCGCCACCATGGGCCGAGCGCGACACGTTCGAACAGCTGACACTAGCGGTCGGAGGCAGCGGTGGGGGCGGATTAAATTTATTTATAAACATATTTGCAATATTAACAGGATTCTGATAACCATTTACGGATAAAGGGAGACTAGATTTATAATTTTATTTATTGGTTTCTTTCCAGAAGTTTCCAAAGTCTTTATTGTATCTGTGTGTAGCTACAATATCCATTTTTATTTTATTTTCATTTAACTGACACCATTTTAACTTGTTTTGAAGACTTTTTACTGTGAATCATGTCATCATAAATCCTTCCCTGCGTAGGGCGTCCATAAAATATCCATAATTGATAATACTGTCTAGCTATTGTGTGACAATCTTTAACATGGTAGTTCCAACCAACAACCGTGTCTTTGGTTTTATAGGTTTTGGCCTGATATGAGTATTTAGCAGCTTTATTTATACTTAATTACTTTTAAGCGGTTAACCTGTTAAAATCAAAAACCCATACGATAAGGGGTTTTACTGGGTCTCCCTTTTACTGGGTTTCAAGCAAAAACCCATTCAAAGAGATGCTTCATGATAAAGGTAACCTTTTATACGGCTCAACTCTTATCCGGGGTTGTGCGGTCCCTGATTTTAGTATTGACTTACAAGTTACCTAAGGTAGTATTGAGTTACAAGTTACTGATGTGGGGTTGACTGTACAATATGAATAAGTTACCAAACAGTTAGTTTTTCCAACCATTGAATGCTTTTTTCGCTATCGATTTCAATTTTCGTTCGGGGTTATTGGGTAGGGGGGCAAACCTACGGCTAGAAATAGCTTCGGATACAGTTTCGGATATCAATGTTTGATAATGACGTGACGTGACGACTCTATTTTGTTTGTATGGCAACATTGCTTTGGAACGAACGAAATCATTCATGCATTCATGTATGACGCAATTGCAATTGACTAAATTAAAAACAATGGTTCTCCGTCAAAGTTACGTTTTGATCAACAAGGTTGCTAGACGTTTTGTCCAAGGTAAAACCTTTCACGGTTTAATTTTAAAGGATAATAATTGTTTTCAGTACCTATGTGTCTGTTTTTTTGGTTTTATGAATTTGTGTTTAAAGAGTTGAGAAGTTTCTTTAGATCCTGATAGGAAATAGCTCTAACAATGAGTATTTTAAAATCGAACTGTTAATTTTGTTCTAGGCTCATTTTTATCCAGTACAATGGGCAGCTCCTATTCAAGATCATATTCCCCTAACAGTGGACTGTGTCCAACGGGTCCCGGAAACAGTAAGTAACCTTTCATAAAAAATATTTTTATGCAGCTAAAATACTACGGAGTTACAAAAATATTTTTTAATAATCCTAATTTTCAAAACCTTGCATGGCCCTTGTTCGTCTTGTCCTTATGCAGACAAATTCTCTGAAGCTTTCTACCTTAGGGAATAAATTATAAATCTTGTGCAGTTGCTATTTCATTGATCAGTTTTCAAATTAAATGTCACTACCACCACTCAACCTTAAAAAAGTAAGTTTTATGTTCTATAATTTAAAAAAATTAGTGATGGGGCTCGCCTCTCATGCACGAACTTCATAATTTAATAAAAACAAACCATAGTAAAATTTGAGTATTTTGTGTTTTTTTACTGATCCATTTAACTTCATGATTGAGCATGCTACAAATCAATCTAGGTATTAATCTGTATGATTTATTTACGAGCCTACTGTAAAGTAGTAGATTTTCTGTAAAATACAACTAGTTTATAGAGGTAGTACAACAGTTGATTTCATAAAGACTAAATTCAATCAACTCATCCTATCATAGTCCACTGCTGGACATAGTGTCTTTCAAGTTGCCAGCTAAATTGTTAATCCGACACGATTTATGCTAAATGCAAATAGTTACTTCTTGTAATATGCTAAAACAATCACTTGGTAGGTACTTATAATGTATTTATACCTATCTTATGAATTCAAAACAGAATTCCCCAATATGGTTTGGTGCAGATGCAGTAGTTTTGCCCATAGGTAAGGGGTATTTCACGCTATTTCTGGTAATTTATTAATTTTTCATACAATTAAGCTAATGCTTGTATGAAAATTGAGATAGATCAGTCATCTCTAAAACTGAGTTCTATTTGTTCCTTTAATATCACAATAAACACTCATTTTCGTTATGAATTCTTCCAAAATGTTGCTTATTTTTTGTGTACCTACCTATTTGTGATTATTTCCTAAGGCATAATTAAGCATTACGGCGTTTATAATACGCGCCTCCCATCTACCTCGCATCGACTGCGTTTTTTCTACCTTGAAGACGCAGCACTCGTCGAAGAGGGTATTCGCGCGGCGGCGCGTAAATAAACGCCATAATGTTGTACACTGTATTGTACCACTGACCAACATAGTACATAGGTAGGTACTAGGTACCTACATCTTATTATTATCTGACGGAAAGTAGTTTGCGCTGGCGAATGCGAATAAATTTGCTTGGATGAAAATCCACAATGCAAGAGCGAGCGAATGCGAGCTCGAAAATGTTAGCACCCCGCAAGGTTATAGGTACTTGAAGTTTAGATGTCTTGCCGTGCGGCGAGTGAAGGCTGCTACAGACCAGCGCGACTCGCGACGCGACACAAAGGCACCGCACGTCGCGCGACACGCGGGGTTTTTGTGTCGCGTCGCGTGTCGCGCCAGTGTGTAGAAGCCTCAGATTATAGAAAGAAGCAGATAGACCGCGCGGAACAATAAAGTGAGGCCCGTTTGTAGACATGTGTGCGTTACAGCCACGTGACAGCACTATAAGAACAGGTGCCTCTATGTGTGTGTCCGGTTGCCAGAAGAATGAAAAAATTAGCCATTCTATTTCATTAGGTACATGAAAAAAAAAAGTTTTTTTTCTTAAATCAGTTGTTTTTATTAACAGTATATGTCAAATTAACAATACCCATATATATGATACATTTGCGATATATTTTTATTTTGAGATACCAACATTTTATTGTTTTTGGTAGCTATATTTACTTTATGGTGACGTCATATAACCCAAGATATAGCAAATCGACTGATGTAATAAGTATTATAAAATCAATTAACTAGTTACACTTACGAAGACACATACATACTTATTTATTTATAAACATACTAACCAGAAAAGGCGATAAATAAAACACTATAATCGACATAAATATTTTTGTAAATCGATACTCCTTTATCTTTTTACTTATTTCCTAACTTAGGGGTAAATGTTTCAATATAAACTAGCAACACCGAATGATTTTTGTTAAGGTTTTGTGTTTCAAGATGTCGCTAACAATAAACACGTAAAATAAATCCAAATAGACAATTAATCAATATTTTACGTATGAAAGATACTCCATCTTATTTCTTTTGTTTTTGGGAACAGTTTTTACAATGTTTAAAAATACAAGACGGCATTATTCTGACATTATCTGTTAGAGCCCGTGACGTACTAACGATGCGACGCTTCGTGCTGTACTGAATCGAGAGTGTATTCGCTTTTGAATTTGTATTTGCTTTGTTGGCCGCACTCTCGGTGTTGCGCGCGGTCTATCTGCTTCTTTTCTATAATCTGAGGTAGAAGCCTTTATTCTAAAGAGATATCGGTCAAAGCCAAAGATAAATTGATCAATTTTTATGCATAACAAAATTATGCTCATGGGTGCTCCGCAAGTCCGCATCCACTATTTACCTCTAGTGGGTGCTAGAGCCGCCGAGCAACCACGGACTCGATGGCCGTGGCGGAGTGCTTGCCGCAGGATGGAACGCTCCCGGCAAAGAGCAATATTCCCTAGCGTCCGCGTCGTCTGGCCTGGCCCGCGACATGCGTTGTGAGACTCGTGACACAATTCGAAATAGACGTGGAATTGATGGGCCCGATATTCCTAACTATCGAGAGAATAATAAATTATGGGTAAACCTTTTTTTACGCACTTGGCAGCTTTCGGACGTCAAGTCTAAACTTACCATAATCATTTTACCTAAAGGTTTTGTTTCGCATTGCTATTACATCGGGCGAGAATATCTAAAATGTATGAAACATTTCCATGACCTTGACTAAACATTAAAATTACCGCTGCTTGTGGCGACCAGCCAGCTACCAATGGCCGAATTGTTGATGATAGCGTAGATCTCTATTTTCCTTAAAATGGTTGTTTTTTCTCTTAACAGGTGGAACAATATCGCGGATGGAGTCAAGCAACAACTATGTTGAATCAGTCGTCTGCAGGGAAGATGACCTCAAAGACAATGAAATGAAGGTTTTTGATATTGGAGAGGAAGGCAAAGTATTACTTGTGAAACAAAAGGGCGAATTCAGTGCAGTAGGCACCACATGCACTCATTATGGTGCTCCGCTCGTGTCTGGTGCGTTGGGAGATGGCAGAGTCCGCTGCCCTTGGCACGGAGCCTGCTTCAACATCAAAACTGGAGACATTGAAGATTTTCCTGGTTTCGATTCGTTACCTTGCTACCAAGTTACAGTCACGGAAAAGGGAGAAGTTAAGGTAAGAAATATGATTGACAGCTACTTTACCATAGACAGCCATGGAATGTAGGTACGTTAAAGAATTTGGCGTCGCTTCGAGGTCGGCTTCTGCGCAACAGGTCCTCGAGTCGTAGGGAATATGTATAAGTAGCCTAAACATGATCGGAATTCAGCTTATGACTTTGCCTGCAAACAAATCCACGTTAGTGAAGAAATGCTAGCGTATATTCCCTTACAATGTGTTTTTTTTTTAGAACAGCTTGCGTAGCATAAACGCTACAACTAACTTATATAAATAAATGTATAGAACTACACATAATGTCGCGGTCGTCCAAAGTTGAGGTTGCAACGCCCGAGCGGAGCGAAATAGAGGTCAGGCACTGGGACCGTGATCAATATTAGCGTCGTACATGACATAACAAACTGAAGTCAACTATTTACTTTATTTTACCTAGACTGTTGTTTTGCCTTCTGCGGTCTTCGTGTGAAACCCACGATAAAATCTTGAACCTAATTATAAACTTTTCAGTAATTTACGTATTACAAAATATTGGCATAATTATGTTGAATGAGGTGAATTGAGTAAAAGAATACTGACGGCCCCTTTCTCCTCAAAAGAACAATGCAAAAACTTCAGTCTTGTAGTTTAGCCTACCTCAATTTAGGTTTGCGATTCCTGATCGTTGTCGAAAATCGTCGACACCATTTTTTATAAAATTAAAGAATTAATGTATTTCTCATATAGGGGACGGTCTACTATTGTGATACATAGAGACTACGATTAACAGCCATTGGTCCAAGATATAAGATAGGTACACTATGTAACCATCAAACAATCATTGACTGATTATGCTGTGAATCTTGGATACTCGATCGTAGTCATTACCTCGGATGCACTGATATCTATGAAGTATCTAGACTGAATCGTTGACTAAACAATTGGAAAGATTTTTTAACGTTGCACTTCAGGTAAACTTGTAATTCATATCATGCGTGTATTGATGATCTTAAAGCAAGCACCAATCTCCAATCAATGAAAACGTTGATAAAAATGTCAGAACGTGACAGTTTTGCATACAATTGCTCACTTCTGGTATTTAGTTCTGTAGAGTCTGACCCTGAAAGCGCTCGTGGTGCCAGCGACAGGCACTTGTCTGAAATGGCCACAGTATAGTGGCTACAGAGGCTTACAACCAAGTAAGTATAACTTTTATTTTAATGTTCTGACATTACAATCATATCGATTATATAAAATGTAATCAAGTTTTAGTTGTTGTATACTTCAATAGGTAATAATGATTTTCCTTTTGCTAGTAAAATTTTATTAATTTTCGAAATACATTGCAAGCTATAGTTTTGTATAATTTAGAAGCCTTTTTTCAATTTTGTAAATGTGAGTACCATGGAGCCGTTTATTATAGATGATAGATAAGATGCATGTTGACTTAAAAAAGCGTGGCAGTTGAGAGTACTTATATCATGCTCACTTAAATGTCTCGCTGATGGTGGCGCGTGTGTTGGATCATTCGGTTCCCTACAAAATGGTTGAGTTGGATGGTGCTGATCCACGCGTCATGTTCGTGAACGGGCGCCGTCAGTTGAGACTGGTCTTCTCTTAACTGCCAGGGCTTATTTGTAATCTTTTAATCTTATATTTTGTATTATTTTTTAAATAAGATGTACCCAGGTTTTTGTAATATCTTGATTTAAAAGATGTCCTTGGAGTTTCTTGCCTGTTCTTCTCCATAGAGATCTACGTTTTGGAATGGGCAAACAGCTTCAACTTTCTGTCTAACTGACAGACTCTTTGACAATTCAAAAGTGCCTGTGAAATAAATGTTTTGAGTTTGATAAAAAGGCTTACAACACACAGAGTGAGTTACAGTCTGACTAATCTAGGTTGTTTAACGGCGAATATGACGCTGAAGTTATATTATTAATTTGTCACACTAACAACATGCCTAAATGCGCCTAGTTTAGCGTATATCATAATCGAAAAACTATTTACAAAAAAAAAACAACCGACTTAAAAAAAACTACTAATTGAAAAATAACCTTCATTTCGGAAGTCGGTGGCAAAAAAATTAAATAGATCCAAAGTCACCGACTTCCGAAATGAAGGTTATTTTTCACTTTGTAGTTTTTTGGAAATCGGTTGTTTTTTTTTTGTATAAAAGTTTTTATTTTTCACTTTTTAGTGGGTTTGTTTGCAAATCTAAGTTTCAATAGCCAAATGTCAACTGCTCATCACCTTTTTACAAAATATTGCTTTTCCCGATGCAACAGTGAAATACTTATTATTAAGTAGTTCCGGTGGCCCCCTGTGGTCTTCATCATCAGTTCCACTTCACCAAATGGTGCTTTCCAAGTGCAAATGCATGAGTTACTGTAAAAAATATGAAATCGATATAGGTGTGCCTATAAAATTTGAGGATTGCCCTCGATTTCCATGGGATCCCCTCATCAGATTCTGACTTGGTGACAATGGGATCACCTCAGGAGCTCACCCGATCGATTTTGAAAACTATTTTTTTGTTTGCATGGGTTCCAAACAAAAAAAGACTACGCTTAAATAAATATTTTCAAAATCGGTCCATAATTGACGGAGAAATCGATGAACATACAGCCTAACATATAGCCTCCTCCTTTTTGGAAGTCGGTTAAAAAAGACTACGCTTCATTAATCATGACTAACGTGTTTGTTATCTTCCTTGAACCCGTGACTGATGATCTTATCTGCCACAACTGCATGTAAGCTGCCTTACCGACTAATACCTACTTAATTAAACAAATTAAGGCTTCTACAGACCGGCGCGACTCGCGACGCGACACAAAGGCTTCTTTCGTCGCGCGTCGCGCGACACGCGGAGCCTTTGTGTCGCGCCGGTCTGTAGAAGCCGTTACTGTAAATATAAGGCAAATAATTCACACAAATTGCGTTACACTCTCGCAATGAATCTACATATTTTTCAAGCCTATATTAGCATTGCTGTATTCGGTGTCCTAGTTCTTCCTGAATTCTAAGTTAGAATAATATCTACGTTAATAATTTGCAATAAGACGAGATGATGTCATTCATGTCACCTCGGTAAAGGATTTTATGCTTTACTGATACCTACATATTTTATACATAGGTACACTTGGTTTAATCGGACGACAGGAATCATAACGTGATAATATGTGAATTTTGCTGTTTCTGTCCAAAACTCCACGCCAGCCCTTCGTCTGTCCTTATTATTCTTACCCACCCTAACTCTGATTTACCCCCTCCGGCGTCGCGTGCGTCTTTGACGTTTTGACACAGAATATGTAATAGTACTAACGTTTTGACTCATATTGTTAAACCTGTCAGTATTTGCGCCTCTGAACTTTGGCCGACGAGTAACGTCTCCAACCTCCAAGCCGTAGGCCCAGCCCGCCACCCACTTCCTGGCACCTTACTGTAACTAGGCTCTAGCTTCAGTGATCCCATGATAATTCATTTGCAGACCGTTGATCTTTCTTTCCAAATACCACACAAATTTCAACTTTATCACAAGGTCACCCATTACGCTCTATGTGCTAATTTTCAAGTCTCCAAATAACTAGTTTTAGATTCACAGACATTACAGACTCTCGGTAGACAGACAAGCAGCGGTGGGATTAGATATCTATTGTGAATTTGTGATGCTAAAAACATCTTCCCTAAAATATATGATGACCGTATTCTTGGAAATTTTAGAGACACATCGCTAATGGATATGCTTACTAAAAACTGTTTTGATTATTATTCGACCCGACGCACTAGGTATGGTTCGTCTATATGCTTACTAAAAACTGTTTTGATTATTATTCGACCCGACGCACTAGGTATGGTTCGTCTACTCTCGAAAACATGGTAGCTAGACAATTATTTTTGCGATTTTTGACTCCTATCGGAATGGGGTTCTATATGGAATTGAGACAGGATTTAAAGTTATTAAATCTAAAGCGCAGGCCACACCGCCTGCTAGCGGGCGGGCGGGCTAAACAAACTAACATCGTTTCACCTCTTTACATACTTCGGTTCACACCGCGAGCTAACGACTAACCATGTAAAGAGGTGAAACGATGTTAGTTAGTTTAGCCCGCCCGCCCGCTAGCTGGCGGTGTGGCCTGCGCTTAACACTGTAGAAGGCAGACCACCTGTTTTTTTTTTGGCTATCTCTTAGGCTGTTTATTAAGGGGTCAGATATGATCAACAACATACTAAGTAAATCTTTATTCGTGGCAATACGTGACCGCTTTCGAATATTGTTTTCTCGAAATCTTCTGCAATCTTTATTGCGAGCTTCCTGAGCTTCCTCAGGACCCCACTTGCTAATAAGAGTGAATGATGCCCCAAAATGTATGGATATTTGAGAATATCATGCTGCGCAATAATTAAACGTTCAGCGCAATAATTAAACGTTCAACTGTTTTATTTAAAACAGCTTGAACTATAATTTCTGCACGAGTCTCATCCACAAATAAATCTTCCATGGGAGGGAAACATTCTCACTTAACTTTCCTAATACTATAAATTAATGGAAATACCATATTCTTAAATAGCTTTCATGCTCCATTTAGGCGTCTGCTTGTAGGAGTGGCTTGATGATTTTGAGTCTACAATTTCACATAATATGCCAAAGCCTCTTCCTTTGTGTGACTGCTGCTTTCACTGTCACTGACACAGTTTTTCATGGTTTTGCACTTTTTGGGACTTTTGTTTGCGTCCCTTTAGCAGCCAGAGCCCGGTGCCCAGACAATTGCGCTGAGAGTTCTGCTGCAACCACTAACTGATATGTCGCGTGTACTTAGCAGATCGTCAACTCTTCTCCTTTTCGTTAAAGCACTGGACTGTTCAAACTCTTTGCTTTGACGTCCAGCAGTTCAAGGTGCAGTGGAAGGTGACGCCCAATATTCTTTTTTTGTCGAAAAAACATCGCGTTTTGTGAGTGTACCATTTTTTTTTTCGAAAGTTGCGCTAAATGCGCTGATTCACTTCTTCAGAGCCCTCGAAGAATCTTCGGTGATACCGGATAGGTCGTATTTTGAAGATAGTAGACCAAACAGTCCGCTATTCCGGTTTTCTTTGCTCTGTTTAAGCCACTCTTCAAAAAGTTCTAATCTTGAGATTGAGACGAGGTGCAGTAGAACGAAAAAATAAAAGGAATTGTTCCACACACTAGACCACAGGCTAGATTTATTATTATAAAGAAGAGGGTTCAAGCTACCATATAATTATGTAAGTTTTAGCTCTGTGACACGCGTTGGCAATGCTTTCCGGGTCAAAAATAGATAAGTGGGGAAAAAAGGGTAAAATTTGATGTATTGAAATTGATGTTAAATAATAATAAAAAAACCGGCCAATTGCGAGTCGGACTCGCGCACGAAGGGTTCCGTACCATGATCTATAAAAATGGCAATAAAATCACGTTTGTTGTATGGTTAAATATTTGTTTTATTTTAATATAATCATTTATTTTTTAAAGTTAATATACAACGTGTTTTTTTTTTATATCCCATAACTCTAGGGTATGATTAGGGTTTTATAATATTGTATAACTAAATATTATGTGAATATTTCAAGCGTCTACCTGTTGCCGTTATCAATATATAGAGCAAAAACGAGCAAAAAAAATCACGTTTGTTGTATGGGAGCCCCCTTAAATTTTTATTTTATTCTGTTTTTAGGGTTCCGTAGTAAACAAGGAACCCTTATAGTTTCGCCATGTCCGTCTGTCTGTCTGTCTGTCTGTCTGTCTGTCTGTCCGTCCGTCCGTCCGTCTGTCCCCAGCTTAGCTCAGAGACGCTCAGTCCTAGAAAGCTGTAATTTGGCATGGGTATACATATTAATCATGCCGAAAAAATGGTAAAATAAAATTATGAAAATCATTTTTTTTAGGGTACCTCCCTTACACGTGAAATGGGGATGATATTTTTTTTTCTGGTCTATTCCATGGTGTGGGGTATTGTTGGATAGGCCGTTTAAAAATATTGTGGGTTTAGCAAAACCATTTTTCAATTAAGGGATCCGTTTGCGTAATATTAAGCTTTAAAGTGCTATTTTTTGTTAGAGTCAAGTGTCCCCCCCCCTGCCAGCTAAATGGTTGGTTTTGGATATGTGAAAAAATTCATGTCAATAGTATATATAACGAAATTAAAAGGAAAACTATCACAGCTAAGTAGGCTTCACAAGTTATCGAGTAATAGTCGACCAACTTAAATTTGCAGTTGGAGAATTGACCGTAACGTATATCGATGTATGGGAGAGCATGTTTTTCAACTACAATGTTAAGTTTGTTTTTGGGATAAGTTCATCCCAACTACGGAACCCTTCATTTTGCGTGGTCCGACATGCACTTGGCCGGTTTTTTTTATTTGCTGTTATAGCGGCAACAGAAATACATCATCTGTGAAAATTTCAACTGTCTCAACTATCACGGTTCATGAGATACAGCCTGGTGACAGACGGACAGACAGACAGACGGCGGAGCCTTAGTAATAGGGTTCCCGTTTTACCCTTTGGGTACGGAACCATAAAAAATAGTTATAACTTGCTAACCTTTTTTGTAATATAAGATACGCACATACGTTTGACTTCAATATCCATCACTAAATTAAACCAAAATCACTTTCGAGTATGAGTTTTGAGTTTTCTGACACGAAAGCGCAAAGTTTTTTTGCTGAACGTCGTACTCGAACCAGTAGGCTAATTGCGTAACACACTATCAGTAGGAATCGGTTTCAATTTGACAGTTCAACAACATTCATTGCGTTAATTACGTTGTTGAGCAGACAAAGTTTTCTAACATATGAAGCAATTGATTAGCAATATACTTCATTTCATTCCGATTCCGATTCAAACTGTGTTACGCAATTAGGGTGCTGTTCCAGCTTCTTGTATAAGTACTGGGGCTTATCTCTATATTTTTTATTTTATTTTTTATATGAATAAGGGCAGCGTAAGCCAGAGTTCGTACGACAAGAATTTAGCGCGAACAGAGTACGTGCACGAGTTTGACGCGCATGAACTGTTCGGGGGACAGAATAACACAGCTTACTCATAAGATCAATGGCATCAAAATTATTGTTAGCAAAATCATGAAGCACGTTGGCCTCAAGGTATTTGCGCCGGTTCTCCAAGCTGATAAGCTTGTATTTATCAAGAAGTTGGGAGTATGACAGATAAGCCTTACTCCCTTATCATCTGTAGCACATAGCACGGAGGTACTTACGCTGGACCATTTCTATTCCAACTACGTACTTTTGGTAGAAGGGGTTCCAAATAGGGACTGAGAGCGTATGAGCGTCTTATACAGATAGAGATAGGTTGAGGTACGCTTAAATTTGGTTGAAGATCTCATCACATATCCATACATTTTAAAAGCACTTTAACTATGGCTTCGATATGCTGGTTCAAGGACAGTTTGCCATCAAAGAGAACACCTAGATCCTTCACGATGGAAATATTATTTAGGGGGATACAGTTAAGGTTGTAGTGGAAGTTCAAGATGAAATTATTCTTAGTAAAGTGTATATAGTTACACTTGGGAATACTAAGATGCAGCTTATTTTCAATACAGTAGGCAGTTAGACTGTCTAGGTCCTCCTGAAATGACTGGCAGTCATCCATGCATCCATACGTATCGCTTGAAACGCCTTCAAGTCATCAGCGTACAATAAGAATTTGGACTTTTTAAAACATTTCTGAATATCGTTGATATAAATAATGAATAAAAGCTGTCCCAGAATAGAGCCCTGTGGAACTCCGGAAGTAATATTAGTAGAGACAGACTGATTACCATTAACCACAACCCTTTGAGACCGGTTTTCGAGATACGTCACAAACCAACGCAATAAATTTCCCGTATTCCATTGTAGGCAATTTTACTCAGGAGAATTTCATGATCGACCTTGTCAAAAGTATATGTATAGTATGTAGTTGCTTGGGTAATTAATTGGTGCATAAGCTGCTATTCGATTAAATCAAGCAAATAGGTTTAATTATATTATGAAATCGAATTACCTATAAATGTAGAATGACTACACTTTTTAATATTTTCTTGTCTTTATCAGACGTTTAAAATTGCATATAATATTTACGATGGCTATCGTCTGATAGTGGACTAGCCCATAATTGCAGACAGACATCGTTGGTCAAGGACTGTGATAAAAAATTATTTTCAATTTCCTCGGAACGTGTAACGTGGGTTTTTACCACTTAACGGGCATACTAATAATAAGAATGTGCATGTGCGCAAGCTTTGATATATTTTGTGATAATTTTACGAATTTTGAAAATTTATAACGGTGATAATAAATAATAATCAGAATTAACTACGTCTGATTTGCACTAGATAGCTAGCAGCCTCTGCTAGATAACCGTAAATTTATGGCCACTGAATTGTATGTGATTTTGTATATTATATTTATATAAGTATTAATTTTGCAAAAGTTAAAAGATACTGTACAAAGGCGGACTTAATGCCTGAGGCATTTTCTACCAGTCGACCTTAGGTTGAAACATGGCAGGTGCAACATACGGGATAGATAGCTGGGAAATAACTATAAAATACAAGCATATAATACTAATATACAGGGTGTTAAAATAACTGCGTGCCATAGCTTAGGGGTAGGTTCAGTATCGATAAAGGAAACCAGGGGGAAAAAAAAACAAAATAAAAATAAATAAAAATAAGTCTCTTCGTACTTTAACGGGTTTAGGACCGTCAAATAAAATAATTTTAATTCTAAACGATTGCTATTTTGTGAGGAAACCAGCATGTCTTAGAACCAAAAATTAAAAGACATGTGACATCCACCAACCCGCTCTGGGCTTGCGAGGTGGATTACGGCCAACTTCCTCTCACAGAGGCCTGTGTCCCAGCAGTGGGAACATTATAGGCTGATTATGCACGCTATTTTAAGTTAGTAGGTACTACTAAATTAGGTCGATCTTGCAATATTTTTTTGTGTTTTCATTTATGTTTTTTTTTTCTGGGTTCCTTTATCGATACTGAACCTACCCTTAAGCTATGGCACGCAGTTACTTTAACACCCTGTATAGATAGATAGATACATGGTACATAATACCAAAATAAACTATACTACTGCTACTTTGTATAGGTATATTGTTGTTGTTCAAACAAATGCCCATCATTTCCCCAACTACCTATGTTGGGGTCGGCAACCAGTCTAACCGGATGCAACTGAACACCAGTATCTTACATGGAGCGACTGCCTATCTGATCTCCACAACCCCCTTACTGGGTAACACAAATACCCCTGACGACACGGTTGGCAATTAGAAAGAAAGAAAGAAGAAAAGCTCCCTTTAAAATGGTTGAGCTGAATGGTGCTGATCCATGCGTCATGTTCCTGAACGGGCGCTGTCAGTTGGGACTGGTCATCTCTAAGCTGCCACGGCTTATTTTTAATTATTTTAGTTTTTAATTGTTTTTTTTTTATTTTTAATCTTTTTATCACATACGCTTCTGACGTTTTGCATCGTTCTCACATGTATAATTTCAATATGAATGATGTACTTTGTATCAATATTTTAATTTAAAAGAGTGTCCGTGGAGTTTCTTGCCCGTTCTTCTCTATAGGAACCTACTATTTGGACATTGGCAACTAGCTTCTTATTTGTAACTAACCGACTTCTTGACAATTCAAAAGTGCCTGTAAATGGTTTAATTGAAATAAATGCTTTGAGTTTGAGTTTGCAAAAAAAAATATTTGTCACAGAAAAACGTGCATACGAAAACATATGTAATAAACTGGAAGGTAAACATTACACAAAACAGATCTACATAATATAATCACAAACACAAAAAAAAAAACAAAGTCGGAAGCTGCACGTCATGACTGTGACAAGAAGGCTTGCACTCAGCATGATGCTGTGCTATGGGGGACCCACAGCACAGCGCTGATTTTCAGTGGTCACCCGAAAAATACGTACGGAACCCAAGTCAGGTTTTACGAGTTGTCCAGACGGCTACACAATAATTAAGCTATACATTTCCAGTTTATGCTGACCTCTCATTGTACGGAAATCCTATACAATGCGAGATCAGCTTATACTGGAAATGTATAGCTTGATGTGTAGCCGTGTGTACATAAGTAAATAGGTAATAAAATAAACAGTACTTTATTAGAATATAATGCATATACAACCAATTATAAGATAAAATATTATTAAATAACATAAAAATGTATCCGCAGGCATCACCATGCATAAATAAAGTACCCACCTAAAACATTATTTTATTACACGAAAATATCCAGTGTTTTGTCTCGCTTCCACCCTCACCTCCGCGTCGTCGCCTGCGCGCCCGCTCATAATTTATACAAAGTACGCTGCGTGTCGCGGGTTCGATTCCCGCATGGAACATAATTATATTTGTATGACCTACTAGTAGTTGTTCCGGGTCTGGCTGTTTGTGTATGTAAGTTTTAAATGTTTGTAAACGCACCCACAATACAGTAGAAATTCCTAGTATGAGGCAAAAAAAAACCCTTGTCATAGATCTACGAATGACATCCAGGACCAACGGCTTAACGTGCTTTCTGTGGCATGGAGGCTTCTCGATTATGTAATGGATAACCCATCCACGAACCGACCGCGCAAAGCGTAGCTCAACCTTCGATCAACCCGTGCGGTTGTTATTATACATATAGCCACGAGCCCCTCAAACAAATTTCCATCGTCGTCGTACATTTTTACCTGACTGCGTGACGCAAAGGAGGGTAATGTGTTTATCAGCTTATTTATGTATGTATGTTTGTTCCTTTATGGTACTCTACGAGATCAAACGAGTTGGTCGATTTTGATGATTTTTACGTTAATCGATTTGTCATAATCTTGTGAGTGTCATTAGAGACACGACAGTAATCAAAAGTCAATATGGCGCCAACCAAACGACATATTGTGAAAAAGAAAAAAAATATATGTATCGATGTAAATTAATGTATGGGGTATCATTGGATAGGTATTTGAAAATCATCTTTAGGTTTCTCCAATAATTTTTAGGGTTCCGTAGTAAACAAGGAACCCTTATAGTTTCGCCATGTCCGTCTGTCTGTCTATCCGTCCGTCCGTCGGTCCCCGGCTTAGCTCAGAGATGCTAAGTCCTAGAAAGCTTTAATTTGGTATGGGTGTACATATTAATCACGCCGAGAAAGTCGTAAAATAAAACCATGAAATACATTTTGTTTAGGGTACCTCCCTTGCACGTAAAACGGGGATGATATATTTTTTTCTCATTTAATACATGGTGTGGGGTATCGTTGGATAGGCCGTTCAAAAATATTGTGAGTCTGTGAAAAACATTTTTCAATTCTGAGATCCGTTTGCGTAATATTAAGCTTTAAAGTTCAATTTTTTGTTTGAGTCAAGTGTCCCCAAGCCAGCTAAATGGTTGGTTTTGGATATGTGAAAAAATTCATGGCAGTAGTATATATATTATGTATAATAATCAGTGATCGGAGTAGGTAGATTGATTTTTGGTACTTGTATCATAAATGCACACAGAAAGAATAACATGGATAAGCCATTTTTCCGGAAAGTAATACCGGTATTTCCGGATTCAATTAAATATTGTTAATGAGAAGTCAGTATGTACACAAGCCAGGGTCAAGTAACGTTTTCACAACACAGTAACAAACAAAGATGCGCACTCTACGAACCGAAGTAAACGAGTGAGCTACCTGGCATGTCGTCGGCGGGCGTACGCATTGTTCTGATAACCAGTTATTGTACCACCCATGATCGTTTGTTCTGATTGGTCGTTGGGTTTTGTCAAATCGTGACTGTGTGCCGTTAAAAAAAATATGAAGAATATAATATTGCTCATTTTATTACAATTCCTACCTTTTTTTTTTTGAGGATGGGAAATCATCAAATGACTCCTTCCACTCTGGCAGAATACAATTCCTACATAAGTTCCGGTTTATTTTTTAATAATCCACCAATTCCGGAGGAATGTCCATATTAATATATACGTTTCGGATCAATGGCCCCAGTTCAATCTACCTACTCCGATCACTGATAATAATATAACGAAATTAAAAGGAAAACTATCACAGCTATGTAGGGTTTACTTGACGACACGGTTGGCGCAGTGGTTAAGCGATTGACTGCTGCGCTGCGTGTCGCGGGTTCGATTCCCGCACGGAACAAATATTTGTATGACCTACAAGTAGTTGTTCCGGGTCTGGCTGTTTGTGTATGTGAGTTTAAATGTTTGTAAACGCACCCACAATACAGGAGAAATTCCTAGTGTGGGGCAACGTTTTAAAAAAAAAACAAAAAAGTTAACGAGTAATCGTCGACCAACTTAAATTTGCAGTTGAAGAATTGACCGTAACGTATATAGATGTATTGTAGAGCATGTTTTTCAACTACAATGTTAAGTTTGTTTTTGGGATGAATTCATCCTAACTACGGAACCCTTCATTGTGCGTGGTCCGACACGTACTTGGCCGGTTTTTCATTTTGAATGACCATTTAGGATCTATATAACGATTTATAGTTGGTTAGCAACCATTCTCACTTAAATTTTCAAAATTTATATTGGAGCTGTGAAAAAGTTCTTATATAATTGTATAATAGATCTTATTAACGTGAAAAATAATATACTACAATATAATTCTTAAAATCTAGTGACACCCAGAAATTAACAACTCCCTCAATAAAATGACAAGATTGCTAAAACCGTCATACAATCCTAACTAAAAAATGTGAAATAAAAAAGGTAAATTTAAATATCAAAAAACCCCAAAAGTAAAAACAAGCTATAAGTAATTTTTTTAATTAAATTGTCATTGCTGTCGGGGGGGCCTCTTAGATTAAAAAGTGTTCCTCAGAACGGTCCCCAGCAATGACAATTTTATTTATCTGTTTAGTCAGCGAGTAGCTAAATTAGTGACCTTTCGCTTTGTACCTAAATACAGATAACTAATATAGCTTGTCTTTCACTTTTTAAGCAGTCTGGTTTTTTTATATTTAATTTATTTTTTATTTTTTTCTTCTCACCGACCGACGCAACATTTCATGATGGTCTCAAATCACTTTGAAAGAGAATTACCTAACTATTTAGTTTTAAAAACACGTTTACTGCTCCGGCAGTTCCGCTGACAGTATTCCCAATGAGGTTATTTTTAACCACCTTCTCCAAGGAGGAGGTTTTGCTACTACATTTTAGTGTTCTGTGCCATAATTGGTTAATTCAACACTTGGAATCCCTGCCACAGTCGATTTTCTCTGGAACTATTTGACAATGAACAATAACTGAGAGACAGACACAGAAATTTAGAAAGGCAATGTTTCATTTCATACCAATTACCACAATACCTAGTGTAGTACTTATTACATACCGGACCTCTGAAAGTGTTTCAAACACAAGTTTTTATATTGTACTCAAATTCTGTTTCGAAGAAAAGTCGATCCATTTTTTTAATGATCTCCATGGTCAGGGATTTCTATACACGACTGCCCAAAAAGGAGTGTACTTAATGTATTAAGGGTTCATGTATGTATGTATCTACTAGCTGACCCGTACCCACTCCGTTGGGCGGTAAACATTTTTACTCTATGACACTCACAAATAACGTGGCTTTCTATGGGTAAAAGAATACCTACCCTACCTACCTACCTAAAAAAAAAAACTCCACATAAACCATCTACTAAATGGTCCGAACAAAGCCTAAACTTTTTTTTTTGATAGGTGAGCCCGTTCTTGAGTTATAAAATTACAACGAAAAGTGGCATTGATTTTTATAGATATCGTTTTTGAGTTATAAAATTACAACGAAAAGTGGCATTGATTTTTATAGATATAGATGTGAATGTTTTTGGGCCCCATAACTTTTAAATGCCTGAACACATGCTACCGGGATAAAAAATATCCTATGTCCTTACCCTGGCCTATCCGTATACTTACCTATTTTCCAAATCCAGCCGTTAAAGCGTGAAAAGGCTACAGACAGATAATAAATGCAAATAATATTTTATTTTTAATTATGTAAACAGCTTTTGGACCAGCTAGATGGACCGACGACCTTAAAAAGGTGGCTTGGACAGACTGGATGCGGAAGGCGGAGGACAGGTGTTGTGGCGCAGCCTGGGAGAGGCCTATGTCCAGCAGTGTACTGCTATAGGCTGAGTTGATTCAAACAGCTTTTTATGATTTTAAATGTCTTCCTTTCATTTTAATATTAATAACATTATTTTAAATACTCTAGCGACGCCATTACCTAACCAGGTAATAATTTAAAAGCGGGAAATAAATACTAAAATAAATATTACCTCGAGATACGGACTCTCGATTAAATTCCAATTCCTTAAATCTTTTAATAAGAAGTAAATAAAAATTTCAATAATCGTGTGAATGTTTACCCCTATTTTACTTCCTTGGAGATGATTTTACAAAAATGCTGAAAGACTTACTTAACTTTTTATTTGTTAACAAAACAAAACAAAAAATGTTTTATATCCCTAACATGCAATGTTTCGTTCTTTATTAGTGATCGATGAATGTTTCCCATAAAAACTTTCATCACCTGTATCACCCCCTTTATGATTATTTTTGAGACAAAGTGGCTATGTCCTACAGGGTGCCATCTATCCCCTTGCCAAATTTTTATAGAAATCCGTACAAACAGAGTTGCTTTCGAATTTATAATATTAGTATGGATTAATTGTCAGCGTGTCCTGCTAGTTAATGCGTATCAGTTATCACTTTATCAGCGTTGTCTGTGTGTTAAGCAATGATTTCGTTTATACATATAAAACTAGTTCAACCATGAACAAATAGGAAGTTGCGTCTTAACCTTGAGGCATTGCAATAAATATATATTAATTAGTATACGCCAAATCCCCAACCTGTCTGTTTGTTAAATTATCCTCATTATGCAAGGCTTCTTTATCAAAAAGAAATCGGTTTCTCTTGTAGTTTGAGTCTGAGAACTTGCAAATAACGTCATTGTGAATTTGTGACTAACGAGTGCAGTGAGTAATGCGCTTACCTCATTTATTTTGTTAAGGCAAACGTAAGGCACCTATTTTTATCGAACCGTTCGTATACCTTTTTTTTTTGTTTCCGGGGTGAAAAGTCTTCATGGATGTCTTTAGCCCTGGGGCGGGCGGAGGGGTCTGTCAGACTCTTACTGACTAAAAACTACCCCGGTGTTCCCTTCCCACACTTGCGATCTTGGGATCTAGTGCGACTTTCGCGATCCCCGGCTAATGCCGCGGCGCGGCGCCCGTCTCTGGGGGCTACCTCAAGTCTGGGAGGGGTGGGGGAGGTGTTAGACCCCCGCCCCCCCTCACGACGTCTGAAACAGGCGCGCGTGGAACACCACGCGCCGCCTCCTCGGGCCCAGTATGCAAGGGGGCGGCAGACGTCCCCAATTCCGCCGTCCCTGGACCCATTTAGGGGGGCCGGAAGATGGCATTATCTGCCCTCTGCCGACGCCCGGTGTGGCTGCTGCTGTTCCGTTCGAATAGCCTAGACCCACAGTTAAAAAAAAACTAGTAGATAGGTACGTTGCTAAAACATCTTTTATGTCAATGTTTATAAAGCTACTTAGCTGTTATGTAATCATTATTTTTCTGAGAGGCAAACGTCGTATTAAAATACCATTACCTACTAGTAGTCCAAACTCGTAAAAAAATAATAATTTGATAGTTTTTATTGAATTGGCTATATACTTACCTACCGTCATGTTTGCTGGTTCTACATAAAGAAACATTAAACATCTTGGAATTGAGAAAAATCTCTATCTGAGTATCCATGCTAATTTTAACTCAGTAAATGCGTGGGAAATAATTTACTTTCCAAGCTATTTAGCGTTGAAGAAGTATTTTGTTCACAAATGATGTCATATAAAGTCAATATTTTATTTCATTTAACTTGTGCACTGTTAGTGTACGGTAGAGATATTTGTTTACACAATTAATACCTAACTGTAGTAGATGCCAGTTTTGTGGTATTCTGCACAATATACAATATTAGTTTTAGTTTATGCGAAACCCGAAACACGTGTCTAGTATTTTTATGTAAAGAATCTATGTACAAATTTTCAAAACTGTATCATGAAAAATCACAAAGTTATAATATTTTAAAAGGTTGTTAAGTTACCGGGTTGTCCGTACAAAAACATGCCAGCGCCCCCGCGCCTCCAGGGTTGTCTTGCGCTCATTGATAATAATTTGGAGGCGATTGTAATGTAATTATTAAAATGGTGATAACATTTTCCATTACACTTAAATATTTTTGGGACAAAATATAACATGGTGTATAAATTATTGAAATCGATTCAGTTCCTTATTCGGAACAAATTATATTCAGGTTTCGCATAAACTAAAAATAATGTTGTTTAACATAAGTTCATAACCATAAGACATAAATGGTTTTAATCATGGGATAGGTAAAACATTTGGATTAAAAACACCTTAACCCTGGGGTTAAGTTTGCGTAAGCGCACCCAGGTGCGCCTACGCAAACTTGACGTTACCTTATCGTATTCGTAACATTAAGGTATGCAATATAAACGTGATCTAAGAAGTAGCTGACCTTGACTCACCTTGACCAACTCTATAGAATTGGTTTACAATCGTAGTCTCTGGGTCTTTATTTTTCTACATTACATTATAACTTACCGGTGACTCAATGTCATTCCCCTGAGCAATCATTTACTACCAGACACATACATTACATAGTTTACTCACCTTTTTAGGTATTAACTTACCTCTAATTAATTAAAGTACGTAAATTATTATGGTTTGATGGCCTTTTTAGGTTTCCGTAGTCAACAAGGAACCCTTATAGTTTCGCCTTGTCTGTGTCTGTCTGTCTGTCCGTGGCTTAGCTCCGAGACTCTTAGTACTAGAAAACTGTTATTTGGCATGGGTATACATATTAATCATGCCGACAAAGTGATAAAATAAAATCTTAAATAAGAAAATTTTAGGGTAAACTGTACCTCCCTTGGACGTAAAGTGGGGATGTTTTTTTTTTCCTCATATATCCCATGGTGTGGGGTATCGTTGGATAGGCCGTTCAAAAATATTTCTGGTCTGTGATAACCATTTTTAATTCAGGGATTCGTTTGCGTAATATTAAGCTTTAAAGAGCTCATTTTTGGTAGTCAAGTGAACCCCCCACCCCCTGCCAGCTAAATGGCTGTTTTTGGATAAGTATGTGAAAAAAATCATGGCAGTAACATATTTAACGTAGTTAAAAGGAATACTATCACAGCTAAGTGGGCTTTACAAGTTAACGAGTAATAGTCGACCAACTTATATTTTCAGTTGGAATGTATGAGAGAACATGTTATTCAACTACAATGTTAAGTTTGTTGTTGCGATAAACTCACCACGGAACCTTTCTTTGTGCGTGGTCACGCACTTGGCCCGTACAGTTTTTATTACCGGTAGTTCGTTCCCGTGGGGTATTTATCGCCATCCACGCAGGCGAAGTCGCGGCCCAAAAGCTAGTGTATTATAATATCCGATTATATTAATGCGTACATTTTTTTTTTGGTTACGACTACACATTTCAGAGAATTATTAGTTAATAAGAAGAGTTTATTTTCCTTATCCATGAAATAATTCATTTGTATATTTTGATGCACGCCAGGCTGTTGAGCCACGCCAGGTTTAACCGTGGTAAATTCAGTTTGTTCCAGGCAATTTTAATTCAAATAGTGTCGTGATGAGAGGCAACTTAAAACTATACATATACACTTCGTCTTATTTTATGTCTTTTCAAATTGCAGGTAAGAGCTAAACGCAGCGACTTGAAGTCGAAGAAACGCATCAAAGACATGGGCATGGTGTCCCAGTGCGACAGCTCAGTAGCCGTAGTCGTGGGCGGCGGCCCGTCCGGCGCCACTTGCGCCGAGACCCTGCGCAGCGAGGGGTTCAAGGGCCGCATCACCATGGTCGCCAGGGAAAACTACCTGCCCTACGACAGAATTAAGGTCTCCAAGATAGGAACTGTCACCGACATTGAAAAACTACAAGCAAGGTCTCAACAGTATTACGATGACGCTAATATAGAAGTACTAAAAGGTGTCGATGCCACTAAAATAGACACCGAAGAGAAAATTGTACACTTAAGTAATGGAAACAAACTACGTTACAATGCATTGTACATCGCTACAGGCTCTAGTCCACGTGTGCCAGACGTCCCAGGCATCGATCTTCAAAACATTTTCACAGTTCGAAACTTTGATGATTCCGTGAATATCCTGAACACACTAGGATCTAACAAAGATAAGGATGTTGTAGTACTAGGTTTGAGTTTTATTGGCTTAGAAAGTGCGTCGTCCTGTAATGATAAAGCGAAGTCAATGACTGTTGTTGGCAAGGACACATCACCCCTTGGCTCAATATTCGGTAATGAAATTGGCCGTAGCTTACAAAAGTTATTTGAAGATAAAGGCGTCAAGTTTCAGTTTGAAACTACAATAGTGAAATGTAACGGCGAGAATGGAGTCATAAAATCGGTAGAGTTGGCCAATGGGACCACACTTCCTGCTGACATGCTGATAATGGGCGTGGGAACAACTCTCAACACAGGTTTCTTAAAGGACAGTGGCATATCAATGGCGGGAAATGGTGCGGTCAATGTGGATGATAAGCTCGAAACCAATATAAAAAATGTGTACGCAGGCGGCGATATCGCCCTCGCACCCGTCTTCGCCCATGGTAATAAACATATGAGTATAGGACATATTGGCCTAGCTCAATACCATGGTCGAGTTGCTGCTTTAAATATAGTAAAGAAAGAAACTCCCTTGAAAACAGTTCCGTTCTTCTGGACCATGCTTTTTGGCAAGTCAATCCGTTACTCTGGTTGCGGTAAATCTGCAAGTACTCAAGTAGAAGGAGATGTAGAAGGCCTGAAGTTTGTCATATTCTTCTTTGATGAGTCGGATAAAGTGATTGCGGTAGCTTCGTGTATGAGAGATCCGGTTGTTGCTCAATTCGCGGAATTCATGCAACAAGGCAAAACATTACACAAGAAGGACCTCAAAGAAGATCCTTTTGCGTGGACCAAAATTAATATTAACTAATCAAGATTTTTGATGTCTCAAAACTCGACCAATAAGCTCCTGTTTTTCGACAGGTGTTTGTACTTATCAGATTATATTCTTAAAGCTCGAAGCTCTATTTATCTAATTCTACATGGAGATAATATTGTTAAACTGTAGAGTATATGGTCCTTATTGTGTGCTTTCATTGTATTTTTTCAAGGACCAACACTTAACTACAAACTTGTTTTTTAAATGGCTTCAATCAGAATTTGGAAAATTGTTTTTATTAAAAGTAATGCACAACGGTATTATTTTAAATGCCCATAAATTCGAGACTTAATTTATTTTTTCAACAAATGTATATCTACTTGTTGAATTCCTACCGTTAGTATTTGTTTATGAGATTATTTTATTTCATGATGCTGAAATAAATTGTGGCCTTAATGAATAATACTGCATTTGTGTGTAAATGTAGATTGCTTTGTCCAGTGTGTATTTAGATTTAGATGTTCTCATTTTTCTTAAGAAAAATGTATTTTATTTATATATGCATAAATGAGTGGTAAATATTGATATCGAATAAACCTGTGTCTAAGCATTTGATGAAAGCTAATTTTAATGTGTATTTGTAATTTAATATGTTATCATTATTTTTGTAAGCTTATTTATATTTAATTGTTTTTAACTGTATTACAAAAATAATAAAGTACAAAAGGAGAAAAAAAAGCATTACTTCAATAAGTATGATGCATAGTACATAGTACACACGGCTACACATCAAGATATACATTTCCAGTGCTGATCTCTCATTGTACGGAAACCCTACACAATGCGAGATCAGCTTATACTGGAAATGTATAGCTTGATGTGTAGCCGTGTGTACATACTTACACTATAGTGTTAATTTACAGTTCAAAGAAATTACAAAGTGGGTAGATACTTTAATCTAAAATTGCATGCCACTCCAGTAAAATTTCTGAACAAATATTTGAAATGTGTATGCAACAAGCAGTGGCGTGCAATTTTAGATTAAACGATCTCTACTAAGATCGGTGTGTACTTATCAGCTTATCATGGTGAAGTTTTAAGATAGTTATACTAAGTTGATATTTTTAAACGAAACTTCACAGTTATTACTGCTGTAGATTTAGTTACCAACTGAAGTATTACTTCGTAGTTTTATTTATTTAAAAATCCCGACGGGATAAAAATTGCCCTAAGGAAAGTGTTGTAATGTAACATGTCATTTATAAACTGCGCCACTGATAACCAACTCAATTTTATTTGAATAATAATAATCTATCGGTCTAACTTGTGATTATTTTTTATTAAAGGTCCATTAATTTTGATGGACACTCGTATATTTATCTAAATCGCCCGTAGTAGTCAGCTTGAAGGAGGGTCATACATCATACTTATGTTTATACGTTCCAAACACGCGTGCATCACCTCACTAACGTGCACAGCACCAACTAATACACACATCACAGACCATAAAGGACACTTGCAAAAAAATTATTGATGAATGTGTGTCACAATAAATTGTACATGTAATGTGTGTCACAATAAATTGTACATGTAATGTGCTCTTAGTTAGTACACATTTAATTTGCTGTAAATGTTGTTCCGTATGTTAAATAATTATTTTAAGGGAAGAAGTAAGGAAGCACCACACTTTAATACCGATTAGGGCCGGCGCAGAGCAGGCAAAGCGCGGTTTTAGCTGCCAACCAAATGTCAACATTGCGTCTTTTAAAATAAATAATTTTACTGCGTACCTTTGTGTGCGGTAATGCTTTCTCGGACTAATGGATGTTTATTTATATTGAACTTTATTTTTACTAGCCAGATGTGCGCTGATTTTTGTCGAAAAGTATTATTTAGTATGAGTATTTAGCAACATTCCTATACAATAGTTAAATAATCGCCGTGAAGCATGCATGGGTTCAGGAAACGGTCAAAATCGTTATTAGTGCTGTTTATTCACTAGAGAATGAGAAGAAAATCAACTGTGTGTCAGTGTGTGTTTTCAGCCCCTTAATTAAACATTGTGATTAACAACCATGTAGAACTTTGCAATGTTAACTGGCTTTCTTTCTTCAACCTTTTTTCATTGAACCCTCTTACTCTTTTAAAATCCTACGTAGAGATGTGATATAATAAATTGTTGCCTCTTTAGATGTATGTACATATTTGAATAATAAAAAATATATATACAAAATGTTTTGTATTCATTATTACCAATAATATTCAAGAACTAAAAAAATATCTGAATGACGCGAAACTAGTTTATGACTACGAATATTATGATGGATAAATCTTTGCTGACCAGAGAACCGCAAGATAGGTACCTATACTTTTAATAGGCTAACGTTGAGTTTTACGAAACCAACAATAGTTTAACGGAGACTTTAAATTGGGTCCGCTCATGCCATCCCTTGCATTTTGTATCAAAAAGAAAGTGACAGCATCAATTTAAAGTATCCGTTAATTAAACTAATGTTGGTTTCGTGCAACTCACCGATGGATCGTCTAATTTAAAATGAGTTAATTTGAACCCTTACTAATAGCAGCCGTTCAGATTCACTAGAATCTACCACTTGTTCTAGGCTTACTTTTCTACTTTGGAGTGTTGACTGTTAGGGCAGGCTAAAGCCGCGGTCCCACGGCGCAGTACTACTGTGCACGGCCCGTTAACTGACAGGCCGCGTCAGGCGTTGGTACCAGGGTTGTTGCGAACATCAGCGTCAGCATCAGCATCCGCGGAACTTCAGCATCAGCATCCGCATTGGTCAATGCTGATTATTAATGCTGAAGATCGAGTCGTGACTCGTGACATGACCGCAAAGGGGGCTTATACCGCATGTTATTTTCGTTTGCGAGTTTTGACCAATAATGCAATGGAATTACTCTTTGGAAATTTTCCATTCATTTAATGAAAGATACCTTGACTAATAGATGGTAGGTTATGTACATAACCTGCTATCTATTAGTCTAGCTAGGTACTTAATACTAATCTAGTACTAATTATTATAGTTTGATTCTATTTTCTATTAAAAGTCACAAAATTATTGAAACAATATTTTATTTCAATACCAAGGAAAACTGTGCAACTTTCGGTATAAATTCATAATGGTCACTACTTTTTCTCTGCTTTTATAAGAAAATAATTAAAATCAGCTTCAGCATCAGCTGATGTCAATGATAAAAAATCAGCATCCGTTGATGTGAAAAAAATATGCATCAGCAACAACCTTGGTTGGTACGTCTGTTGAGGCCTGTCGACGCGGCCCGTGCCGAGCATTCCCACGGCGTGTGTCGGTCTGGTGGGCCTGTTGGCCGCTATTCCAACATGTCGAGTGATATGGAGCGTATGGCCGAGTGTGTAGCCGCTGTGGTTTTATTCAGTGGTCAACATTTGACAAAGAAAGCAGACAAAACGCGTCCGTGTAGGCAGCGACAGGCGCACTCGCGCCACGCGTTTGAACTTGCCGATTACAGACGGATCGAACGGGCGACGGACGACAAGCCACCGCAGGCCTCATCGGATGCGACGGTACGGCCTGTCGGCCTAGCCTGGCGCGATTTGGCCCGTGAGAAAGCGGGCTGTTGCGCGTTGGACCGCAGCTTATGTATACAATATGTAACAAAAACCCTGTTGTTCCTTCTACCTACGTTTAAAGACTCGTTATACATTCTTAATAAATCAAGTCATTTATAAAAACTGTTCAACAAAAATAATTAAAATAAATATTTAATTATTAATATTTGTAATGTTTAACAGATTTCTTACCTCTTTAGTTCTTTGATTTTGACTCCTCGACTAGCCAATTCTTAATTTATTTAAATTATAATTCTACCAATGTTGTGCTTGTAGGTTAATATTATATACGTCCCTAAAAGGAACAACAGGGTTTTTGTTACATACTGTTTAGAAGGATTGTCACTGGTGATACGACAGCATAGACCGAGAAGACAGCAAAGCATTTTTTACGACATTGAATAATACATTTTATCGTTATTTACTTAAAGTTCAAAACTATAACGCCAACACAGGCAGGCTACATTTTCTGTCTGCATATTTATGGCGCAGATATATGATTTTATTGACATTTAAATCTGTTAATACGCCTTCCTATAATGTAAGTAAGTGCAAAAAATGTATGCTAAACTAGAACGCATAGGTACGTGTATGCTAAACCAGCGCTGGGGCTCTGTCTCGCATAGGGTCGCAGCATTATGCTGAGCGATGACCGTTTTGCGTGGATGTGACGCATATTTTCCCCCTACTTGTTCTTTCTTTGCGTCATGTTTACAGCAAATAAATGTATTTTCTTTCTATACGTGAATATTTAAGTACCTATTGTAATAAAATACTTTATGAAATAAATTTAGGAAGTAATGTCTACCCAAAGCATAAAAAACGATATTACTTCCAAACTATATTTTCATGATTTTTATTGTATGAATAGGCTACCTATCTGTTTTTTTTTTTAAATACTTATTCATATTTTCGTTACTAAAAATAAATATTCCCTATGAAAGTTAATGGTGGCGCGACGTGAGCGCGACGCGCATTTGTATGGCCAAGGTCAACGGCGATTATCTGCCTCTTAATTAAAGTGTAGTATTCTATGTCACCTGAAAATCCTTCCGCTAGGGCTTCCGTGTAGTCTAGTGGTGTGCCTGTTACCGTTTGTTTTCATTTGTAAAAACGTGAATCTAATCAAAACATTCTGATTTCTGGTACCTACAGCCAATATTATTTATATAATAATAGATTTATTTCAGGTATATATTGTGTGTTTATTTAGAATTACTACTACATAAAAATAATCTATTTACACTATATTTTCAATATTAATCCCAGGACTCTTTGACACGTAAATGTTGTAGCCTCTCGTATAGTGTAACATCTTTTTTGAAAACTCTTCTTGTCTTGTCCAATATTTTTTGTTTCTGCATTTCTGGTTTTCCAAGGGCTTTGGTATGACCGGAACTTTCAGCCTGAAAATATTTATTGCATAAAGGTAATTAATCTGTAGAATTAATTCATTAGCAGAAATTGGGAAAATTATAAATTAATAATCTTATTACATGGGTCATGGGTTTATAAACTTGAAACTTGGCACAAATCTATAGAATTGAAGTGTCTGTTTATAATGCCAAAATAACAGCTTTGTACCAAATTGCATATGAAAGTAGGCGTACACGGTACATAAAACATTTTTTTTGTTCAATTTTGTCTGTCTGTCTGTTTGTTCCGGCATATCTCTAAAACGGCTGGACCGATTTTGACAGGACTTTCAATGACAGATAACTGATGTTGTATGGAGTTACTTATGCTAATTTTATTTTAGAAAAATCCACGAGGGCGAAGCTGCGGGCAGCAAGCAGCTAATGCGTAAATAAAAAAGTTTCACATTATTAGTTTTTAATTACTTTAACACCCCCTAAAACCGTACTATACACAATATACAAAGCAAGCTCTGAAATCACAAAAAAAGGACAAAGCCCCAGGTTCAGGCAGCATAACCAATGAACTCAAAACCAGACTCAAGATGAATTGATACCATCACAAAATGCCATTACATCACCACTGTCTATTTTCAACGACGTATTAGCAAGAGACGGCATAAGTACCTTCGCAGTGAACTACATCCACTATAATCTTATTCATAAAAACCGGCCAAGTACGTGTCGGACCACGTACAATGAAGGGTTCCGTAGTTAATATGAATTCATCCCAAAAACAAACTTAACATTGTAGTTGAAAAATATGCTCTCCCATACATCTATATACGCTATGGTCAATTCTTCAACTGCAAATTTAAGTTGGTCGACGATTACTCGTTAACTTGTAAACCCTCTTAGCTGTTTCCTTTTAATTTCGTTATATATGCTACTGCCATGAATTTTTTCACATACCCAAATCCAACCACCAAACTTAATATTACGCAAACGGATCCCTTAATTGAAAAATGGTTTCGACAAACCCACAATATTTTTAAACGGCCTATCCAACGATACCCCACACCATGGAGTAGACGAGAAAAAAAAATATCATCCCCATTTTACGTGCAAGGGAGGAAAAAATTGTTTTTCATGGTTTTATTTTACGACTTTCTCGGCGTGATTAATATGTATATCCATGCCAAATTACAGCTTTCTAGTACTAAGCGTCTCTGAGCTAAGCCGGGGACAGACGGACGGACAGATAGATAGACGGACATGGCGAAACTATAAGGGTTCCTTGTTGACTACGGAACCCTAAAAAAGGAGAGATATTAACATAGAAACATTAGTACGACAAGGGGACCTGAAGAGTTTTGGTGCGAGAGCCACCAAAACTCTTCACAACAGTGCTGGAAGATGTTTTCAGAGTTTCAGTGGACAAACCATGGCTTAAAAATTTATAGTGAATATGTAAACTTAAGATTTTCCAATGCCATCATCTTGTCATGTCAAGAACTGCAATAAATATTGATTGACTAGGGCATGCGTGGGAGAAATACTGGTCCTAAAAACAAATAATGAAAGAAAATAAAATAAACATCTCTGTTAACGGAAAGCTTTTCAACACCAGCATCCTTCCTATACTAACTTACGGTTGCCAACACCAACCACAACCCGACAGACAAATCTGTGAAAATTTCAACTGTCTAACTATCACAGTGTGGTGACAGACGGACAGCTGAGTCTTAGTAATAGGGTCCGATTTTACCCTTTGGGTACGAGTACCCTAGGGAGGGGAAGAGAAAGAAAGGAAACCCTTGAAAAGATGGCAGGATGACTTGGCTAGAACCGCTGGAAAGACATGGAGTAGGCACATAAGGAACAGGGAAAACTGGAAGGGGTTGGAGGAGGCCTTTGCCAAACGGCACACAGAAACTTAGAAATTAGAACTGATTTTAAATGTTTTGTACACTCCTACCAACTTATCTGTGAAATGGCGAAAATTGGAACTACGAAATTTAGCTAGCTTAATTTAATTTTATCTACGAAAATTAGCAACACTAAATAGACGGTGGCATCCTCTTTCAGTTCACAGATAAGTTGGTAGCTACAATTACTATACTTGTCAAAGAATGAGTACATACAAAGTATATGTACGAGTTGTATGGTTACTTGATACTCACAATAACGCAATTCAAGTTAAATTTCAAAACGGGCCAATTATGTTTGAACAACTTTATACTCTGAAAAAAGGCTTTAAATAAAATAAAACCCTATTGAGCGTAACCAACAGGGTTTCAGGTGGTGTTAAAGTTTGTATTGGAGAATCTTAACGCACAGTGTGATAATTTGATACTTGTTGCTTGGTATATAATCTGGTACTTGTTGAAAGGCCTACACTGACCTCCATAACTATATCATTGTTATTTGGAAATATTGTAATAACCAATTATTTTTAAAAGGGTAACCATGGATTTTCTAGCCGGTTCTTCTCAATAGGAAACGACCAATTGGAACCGTGCACTAGCTTCTGACGTTTCTTATGTGCCCATGAAGGTTAAAGTGAAATAAAATATTTTTGAAGTACGCAGGGGAAGTACAAAATCCGCGCGGACGACTCGCGGGCGAAGTGCTAGTTAAATTCAAATGAAAACATACCTGTGATAAATACGGATAGCGTAAATATAACATATTTTGTTCTTCGATAGCGAATTCGTGTTGAAGTTTCCGTAAATGTTTCGGTTCGACTTTTTGTACTAGCCGATCTTTTCCTCTAAACAAATGTCCATTTGGTAAGCGATTACGGCGAAAAAGCACAAGGGATAGTTTCATGTTCAAGGGAAGGTGAACAGCAGTATTAGATGATTATTACAGAAAATTGGAAGGAAATACTGAAATTGTAAATGTTACAAATACAATCTGACTTTTGACACTTGATACCGACGGACGACGGTTACCGACGAGGTTAGGTCACAGATTAAGCATGGGACAAAGCCTATCTAGTCTGTGGGACAAAGTATCTACAAGACACAAAGAGGACTTCTTGGCGGGAAAGTGAAGCGTCATGTTCAGCAGTTTGTTTAATTTTCCAAAATTTGTGTTTAGCCGAATATTAACCTCTCAGACCCGGGCCTGTTAAATCGGACATAGTCTGATAGAGTGCTCCTCCTTAACGTCAGCCCCGTTGACAGGTGACAGTTGACAGTTGCTTTGACATTTATACATAATGTCCTGTCGTATCAATAAAACAATGTTATCGATAAAACGATGTTTCAATTTTAAAATAAAAAATTTGTACCAAGATTCCTCAAAAAAAACACAAAAACCGCTATATCTTGTGAAGGAAGGGAGGTAGAGCAAAAATAACACTTTTTGGGGGCATCATAAAGGGGTTTCACTAATCAAGACACATCGATCGAGAGGTTCGCAAACCTGAAAAATCTATTTCATATTTTTAAATAATGTTTTAGTAATAATTTTAATAATTTTTTCATCACATCATCGATATCATCTATCGATACGAGTGGACAGCATTTAATTACGTCAAGTCAACTGCCAACTGTCAGTTTCGTCAACTGACAGCTGTCAATGGCACTTTCCGTTAAGGGTGAGCGTTTTTTCGGGAAACCACTTCCGGCACCTTTTAGGTACCAGTAGGGTCTGACCGGGTGGTTAGAATATTTTTTTTTATAATTGTGGTCATTATTCAAGCTGATAATCATGATGTAGTTTTGACTGTAGTAAAATATTCCTTTAATTATATTTGTTTTTATTCATTCGAAAATGGTGACTATTTGATTAACAGCCTAAACGGTATTTGGAGAGTCTTAGGCCCGTATTAACTGTTTTTCTATATCCTAACCACCTAAATTTAATATTAAAGACACCGAGCCAAATAAGCTTGCTGCACTATAAAATCTGTATTATCATTTCTCCACTAGATATAGCAATATTTTCCATCGAAAAGAACAGTAAAAAAATCATCTCTTTTTTTTTTTTTTTTTTTTTTTTTATGTATGGCATCTCGTAGCAGACCTAGAGAGGTCGTTGCTACTTAACCGGATATTCCTGTGGCTGCCCTAAGGTTTTTAATCTTAAAGCCTCCAGCCAGGGCGCAAATTATATATATTAAAACTAAACGACAGCGCACTAAGGGCACACCCTGTGGGGTACGGACCTCGGCTCAGGGCGTCGTTGGGGGATCACAAATTAGTAACAATTTGGGGACGGGCTGGATCAACATTTTGATCATGATTATTATCAGGGGATATTATATTTATTGCTACGGCGCTTTCAGCCTCTAACCGGGCGGCTGGCGCATCGACATTCAAGGGACGGGGGGGAGGACTTTTATTACCATTTACTCGGGAAGTTCGCGTGGTACCTCGGCGGCGAGGACGGAAGGTCGGTTTGTGTATTTTGTGCACTGTACTCGTGGCCCTATTGCTTTCCTGAAGGAGAGTGACGGGGTCATCCGGATCTAAGAGAGTGTGCCTCGGTCGGCGAGTCTGACTAATGGCAGAAGGCCTGTAACTAGCGGCCTGCACAACCAAGGGGTTGCGATGACGTTCCGCGGATTCGAAAAAGCGCTTTGCAAGGCGCTTCATAAACTGTTTGATGGTAGGCATCTTAAGGTCTACGTGAAGTTGTTCGTTCCGAACGAACCAAGGAGCCTTCGTAATTCTACGGAGAAATCGGTTTTGAAGCGTCTGCATCTTATGAATGTGATATGACTTTGCGTGAGCGAAGACTACGCAGGCGTAAGTCATGATCGGTCGAATGCACGCGGTGTAAATACGCAATTTGCACTTAAGGGACAACTTGCTGCGCGGGTTGAGTACGGAGTGTAGTCGGCCGAGAGCAAAACTGGCGCGCGAGCGCACCTGTTTTATGTGCTCGCCGAACGTCATGTGATGGTCTCCGAGATATTTGGCTCGCTTCTCCCAAGGGATAGGCTTGCCGAACATGGTGATCGGTTGGGGGAGGGTGGGTGATCGCCGGGGCCTACAGAATAGGACCCCCTGGCTCTTATCAGGGTTGACTTCGATCCTCCACTTCCTGAACCAGGCCGCGAGTCTGTTGACTTCGGCCTGAAGGATGCGGGCGATATTGTCTTGCCTGAGGCCGGAGTAGTAGATGGCCGTGTCTTCTGCGAACAGAGCTAACTGCGCCTTTCTACATTTGGGGATATCACTAGTGAATATAGTGAATATCAGCGGTGCCAGCACAGCGCCCTGAGGGACGCCTGCGCGGAGCGGATGGGGGGAGGATAGCGCACCCTCGATGCGATAGCGGAAGGTGCGGTCCGACAAAAAGTCTCGTAAGATGAGCACGAGACGATCGGGCACACCGAGTTTGTAGGGCTTATATATTAAGCCGTTGTGCCAGACTTTGTCGAACGCTTTCGCAATGTCGAAGAACACAGCACCCGTCATGAGCCCACGCTGGAAGCCAGCGCTTATATGCTCGACGATACGGTGGACCTGTTGTACGCACGAATGTTGGGATCTGAACCCGAACTGTTCGTTTGAAATCATCTCTAAATCTCTCTACTAATTTATACTCTAACTCAATATTATACTACTTACTCTACTTAGTACTTACTAATACTTACTATACTATCTCTACTCTCTAGTCTATAATCTATATGCCTCTATGGTCAGAATGGCTGTCGATCGAGCGTAGGGGTGTCGTATTGTCGTAAATAAATTGTGTGAAAATCAATTAATTCCAAATGTAAGTTAATTGTTGATAGGAATACGTTTATCTTTTAAGTATGGGATCTCGGGGCTGACAGTTGTTTCTTTTTTTGGAGCAGTCTCCAGGATTGGTGAGTAATTTTCGTATCTTATTATTAGGCTTGAGTAGATATTTGTATTTTAAAGCTTCCCGATAATTGTAATAAGATGCTAATAAGCCAAACAATATCAGTACCCCAAAAATATTAGCTACCTCGTTGTGCTCATTTGAATTTGCAGATAAACTTACAATACAATGAGGCATTTCATTTTGGTACCCTTTCACTTTATTGTGTACATTATTTTCGTGCTCTACTTATTTCGAGCTCGCTCTTTTTTATTATATTCTTCAATTTTAAAACTTTTCTGGTCGTCTAGTAGCTAATTAAAATGAGGATATGTTACTGACCTTTAGTTATTTTTAAATTATTTTATTTAGTCTTAGACTTTGAGATAGTCCTCAGTGTTATTGACATAAAAAACGACCTACTTTTAATTTGCTATCTTTATTCTGCAAGTAGCTTTTTGATGCACTACAAACAGGTCTCTTGTATTATTATGATAGCAAGATTGTTATCAGTAATCTAGCCCATTTAATTTCATTGAACACCTGTATCTATTAATATTTATTTAATTCGAACACAAATGATTTATATTGTTGTAAGTAACAACTTTTGCACACACAGCAACATAACTACACACATTGCATTGTCATTTTGCATTTGCATTACTATTGCTGTTGCTATTGTTATGATTATTAGGTTTATGGTTTTTTTTTAAATTTAAAATTTTTTAAAATTAAATACTATAAACTAATATATTTAATATTAATTAAATGCATTGCTAACAGAGATTACATCATAAATACAAGAATTTATAAGGCATGCATGATACTTCTTGTTTTGTTTATTTTTTTCTTTATTTAATTTGTCTATTATTTATTTATAATTATAATCATGTTAATCATATTTTGTGGTAGTGGACATTCTAATACTTCTCTTAATACATTGATAAAAATAAAATGAACAGGTTGTAATATTGTAGTAAGGTGTTTATTGTAAGAACGAAATGTAATTTTGCTTGTGTGAATAGCAGTGCCCCAAAATATGAAAATGTCAGTTAGACAAATGATAAATTACAAAAAAAACACTATAACGTGAAAAATAACTTTAATTTCGAATGTCAAATAACTTTGGTTGATTATTTTTGTTTATATCATAAACAAAAATAATCAACCAAAGTTATTTGTTTTTATATTTTTGGTTGTGGTATGTAAACAACAGTGACAGGAACTTATAATAACATCATTAACATAGGTACTTAAAGTAGATTAAATACATAAATTATTGCTAACTCAAAAAAGTTAGTAAAAAGCAAAGTTAATAAAATGTATTTGGACCATTCTGTAATTAATCATGGAGAAATTAGTACTATCACGGGTGCGATAATCAAACCATTGTAAGGACTATTCCTGCTTGCAGCACTCTGCAGCACTCGGCTGCTATAGTAACGCTTACCTACCCTCATCAACCAATAGCATTGCTGCATCAGGTTTTTGCCAAGTCCCATGTTTTTTTAAATAAAAAAAAAAGTTTTAACAAAAACAGCTAAAGGGTGGTGACTGTGGTTGGATATCTGTGATCGTTGTAACAAAGCCTGAAAAAAAGATTAAAAAAAATATATTGGTTGATGCAAAAAGGGGCAGTAAACAAATATTATGGTCATTGTGAGGACGGTTTTCAAAGCGGTCTGATAATACAAATACATTAAAAATAAACCTTCGCCAAATGCACAACCTCCTCCTTTTTTTGAAGTTGGTTATTAAGGCACTAAAACTTGTATAATTGGTTACAATGCAAGGAACTTGCAGTTGTTACCAAATATTGCCAGAATTGGAAAAGTATCAATCTTGAACCTTTTACAGGTTATTTATTTTAAAAATCAATTGCCTTACAGTTAAGGAATTCAAGGTTATTAAATGATATCTTTGTACAGCCCACCGATTCTGAAACTTGGGAAAACTAATTGTAATATTGAAAGTAAACTTAGGAGGGGGGTTGGGGTTTTTTTGTTTTTTTTTGTTGATGAATACAGGGTGAGTTTTTATGAGAGGGATAAATCAACTATGCTAGCCAATTGACAAAGATATATTTTTAAAAAGTATCAAGAGGAAACCATAAATAATCTTTAAGTATTAATTTGCATTCATATTTATAATACCTTCATGATTATCAAATACATATTATAAATAATTCTTATATACTTAAATATTTTATTGTTCCACAAATCAACATGCAACATGGTGGAAATAACATGTTATTCTGTTAAAATTCTTTCTTGTCTTTTATTTCTTCAAATGAAAATGGAAGTCTCATCTAAGGTAAAGAAATGCCTCAATTAATTTAATTGAATCATTGTTTGATTTAGGGAAAGACTTAGGCTGCTCTGAACTTGCTGATGAATAACTAGCATGTCTTACCAAGTCGAGAGCACAGATTGACGTCGGCCCCAGACAATCAGAATACTCATTCAATTGCGCACGCGCAACTTTTGAAGTATATGTGGAGAGGGCACGTTGCTTGCGTCTGTCAGTGTCCATTAAGTCCAATGTCCTAGATATCCCTTTCTCATCGATCTTTTTATGTAATGTAAGGTGCTTAACTCAATCGGACTAGCTAGATAGATGAAAGAGCTCTGATAAAAACAATCCCAGAAATGTAGTCAATGTTTGTCTCGTAAAAAATAATTGATCAATTTTTTTTTATGTTTTACTAGCAAACATAAAATGTTGTTGTTCTTTAGACCAAAAGTAAGTACTTCGGTGGTGACTCAACACATGTTATGCAGTATAATTTGTTAGAACTTCAAATATCAAGCTACAAGTTTAATTAAAATAGGGGAACCAACTCCACGCCATTACGGTAGTGCAGGGCAATGCCCTTTTGATATCCTTAATCATTTATATTTAAGGCTTCTACAGACCGGCGCGACCCGTGACGCGACACAAAGGACCTGCGTGTCGCGTGACGAGCGGTGCCTTTGTGCCGCGTCGCGAGTCGCGCCGGTCTGTAGAAGCCTTTACTGCCTTCCAACTGTATGCAATGTAAACTCAATAACTCATAAAACATAATATAAGTAAACGTGTAAACACGCACTTATTTTAAGTTTAATCTTTTTACGCCACTACGATGTGATAATTTATTTATTTATTCTTCAGAAAGCTGACATTACTTATCTTTAGAGATATACAAAATCAAAATCCAAAGTAATTTATTCCATCTGGCTGAGGATCAGCCCTTTTCAAACGTCAAAATTACATAAAACAGTTCCCCAAAAGCGCCCGCCCTACACCACTTCCTAGTGCTTTAGCTGGGAAGAAGAAGTGGCGCAACAGACTCCCCAGTTAGTTCAGTTAAAAACGCAACACAAAACATTAAAAATTATTTGCCATGATGTTAGCTAACACACGCCACTATACCAAAACAAAAAATCATCGAAAACTATTCAAGCAGAAATCACACTATCACACTAATTATAACAATTAATATACTTAGACTAAATAATGACTAAATATTATAAAGGCGAAAGTTTGCGACTGTGTGTGTGTTTGTTACTTTTTCACGCTCAAACGGCTGGACCAATTTTGATAAAATTTTGTATGGAGGTAGCTGACACCCTGGATTAACTTATAGGCTACTTTTTATCCCGATATTCCCACGGGATCGAGACGTACGCGGGTGAAACCCAGAACTTAAGGGGCCGGCTTAGAATGCCTAGTTCATGCAAATGTAATACCAAAGTAATTTTTTTTTTTTTTTTTTCCTTCTGGCTTCGCACGGTTTGTGCATTTAGCCAATGTCAAGTTTTAGTTCTTGTGTGTGTTCTTTTGTATTGATGAAATGAATTATAAATGCATGATGATGATATCCCCGCCCACTCCCCTTGAGTTTCAGTAAAGATGTGGCACTTTACTGAGTCCTCACGCGGACTTCTTGAGAGAACTTGAAGCGAAGTTGCACTGTTTTGTTTCATTTGCCTACACTAATGCACGTTCACAAACACTTAATGGTTAATAATCCACCATTATTACACATTAATATTCGGCTAAACACTAATTTTGGAAAATTAAACAAACTGCTGAACATGACGCTTCACTTTCCCGCCAAGAAGTCCCAAAGTAATTTGTAAATCAAACAAATTCTTAAGACCCAGATATATGCCAGTGACCTTGAGTGGTTAGCTTGCGTTTTCTGTACTGAGCTCACGCAACGCGTCGTACGTTCAGCCAGTAATAGGACTCGCCCATCAAGAAGCGCTGTCCCCATTTGACGTATTATTAATTTATTATACACAAAACAAAAGGTATTTAAAAAAAAGCGTATACTAAAAGATCAATAGTTAAATTATCTTTAAACTGGTGAAGGTTTCAGAAAAATACGCTTGGTAGATATTGCGCCATTCTCAGTTTTATATCCGCGTTAGATCTAACTTTACAAATTAATTTCACTATGTACTTAATATAAACATAATCTAAAATATTCACATATTAAATAATTGAAAAAATGCTCTAATTTAACATATTTTTTTTTTGAATCATTAACACTACTCGTTTAGACGTGATCTTCAGTATAAAATCATTAAAAGTCGATTATCGTCGCCTTAAGGTAGTGTATTTATTTCGTTTGGATTACAGAATATCTATGTTCCCAATTATATATTTTGAAAGGACAATGATATAAAGGCTTCTACATACTGGCGCGACACAAAGGCCTCGCGCGACGAGTGATGCCTTTGTGTTGCGTCGCGTGTCGCGCCAGTATGTAGAAGCCTTAAAGACGAGATATGAGCAGTTTAAAATTTCTATAGAAAACTTATTTTTCTCATAACTTTTGTATAAATCCGTTTCCATTCTAAATATATATTTGGGAACCTAGATATTCTGTATTCCAATCGGAATAAAGACACACTACCTTAAGAATATGTTTGATTTACAAATTATTTTGGTATTACGTTTGTATGAACTACGCATCCATCGCCGGCCTCTTAATACCTAATTAAATAAAGGCCTCCAGGCATAAAGGGCGTGCCCGTTTACATAAAGCTATAGCTGAAACTCGAAGTCACAAATGATAAACTAGCACCATCGAAGTAAAATAAATAAACAGTTAATTATTTATAACAACAACAAACCATGGTCAGCAAGACGACCAGTCACCACAAGCAGCAACCGCTCACGAGCACAACGCAAAGATCAGCCATCACCTCTCGCCATATTTGAGGGAAGAAAAATTAAATGTCCTTAAACTAATATAACTTGAACACTTGAACAAACAATAAAGGAAGTGTTATTGAGAACAGTCTATTGTATTTGTATGCATGAAAATTTGATCTAAGTTTAAAAGCATTTGGTTTATTTATTTTACCACTTCACTAATAAAGTTTTACTCACGTATTTCTTATGAGTCCATAAAATACCTCAGCGCCACCTCGCTCGCTACAGACCGGCGCGCGTCGCGAGTCGCGCCGGTCTGTAGAAACCGGGGGCCTACTCCGAACATAAATCGGAAGTATTTGTTTGACTACGGCCTATTATTTATTCTGTGCTACGGCTAACTATGGCTGACTACGGCGAAAGAAAAAAAACGTTTAAGAGCTGTCAGTGTCATTATTTTCTTTGTAATATTGACACTGACAGCTCTTGAACTCGGTTTAGATGTGCTGATCGCGTTCAGTTTGATTGGTGAAATTGGCACTAAGTGCAAATTGTTGTAATTTGAGGACTTACCTCGATGTTTCAACTTGACACCTCGTAGTGGCGCAGAATATAATATATAAGTTTACGTTATGTATGATTGATTTTAAGGAATTATATACTGTTAAAAACACTTTTTCATATATTGTTAAAGTCCAAAATCAACAAGTTGTAGCTAGGCAACCATTCTGTATATTTCTTTTTGTTAATGGCCAGCTACGAACTCTAACACGAATTTCACCAATCAGACTGAACGCGATCAGCACATCTAAACCGAGTTCAAGACCTGTCAGTGACAGGTCTTAAACGTAGTTTATGTGCTGAACGCGTTCAGTTTTCATTGGTGAAATTCACCGTTTGTCGGGTAAGGATTCAAAGTAAAAAAAGGAAACTGGAAGTTATAACAGGGCCGATACTTCGGTTAATCCGAAGTATCGACCGAATGTTCGGCCGCTTCACGAGACGGGGCGGCATCGGCAGGGAGAAGCCTTTAAGGCGCCGATAGTTTAGGTAATTTATTTTTACGGTGAAAATAAAGGTAATTAATAAAAATAACTTAGTATCTGCTTTATATTATTTTAGTTCAGTTAGTACGCAAAGTTTCATGATGTAATTTGAAGTATTTGTTCAATAATAGCGGTTTATTGTTCGGTTTGGAGGTAACTTTGTAATTTTTAGTTTTCCGTACCTCAAAAGGAATAAAAACGGAACCCATACAGGATCACTCGTGTGTCTGTCTGTCTGTCTGTTTTGTCTGAATCTACTGGACCAGTTAAGTTGAAATTTATTACACATATCGGACTTCTGTGACCCAAACACGGACGTGTAACGTAAATAAATGATTTTTGAACATGGGGGTCACTTTTGGGGGGCAAATTAGAAAATTAAAAAGAAAAGTTGTGCTTACTGTACCGTGCGACATATCAAATGAAAGGGCTTGTTGTAAGGATTTCAGATATATTTTTTTATCATTTTAAAATAAACGCTTTTAAAATTATTTACATAAATAGATGAAAATTTACCATTCTTATATATATATTCCAAAATTTTCCATTATCTCCGAAACTACTGAACCCCAAATTTTTGAAAAAATTACAGAATATAGTTCTTTACTTTAGATTACAGACAAACCTATGAGAAATCTATGATCTTAAAATAACATGGTAAATCTCTCAATATGTGCGTACAAACTTACATTTGCAGTTGGAGCGTATGAGGGAACATGTTTTTCAACTACAATGTTAAATGTGTCCTTAGGATTAGGATAATGAATCGACTACGGAACTCTTCATTGTGCGTGTTTCGACACGCACTTGGCCGGTTTTTTTTATGGAATCGTGCTTTCGTCAAACATAGTACTTACATACTTTACTTGGTCTTGGCCGTTTTATTTAAAAATAAATATAAGTTATGTGCAGTATTTTTGTTATAACGGAGGATCTTGCTAAACAATTTGACGTATTGTAGACTCCTTTCGAACTCAAAGGGAGCTCTCAGTCTTGAGCATTAGGCCAAAGAAAATAAGTAGGTAGTTAAGTGAGTAACAACGAAAAAATAAAACGAATTTATCGGACCATATTATAATTTCTCGTTAATACAAAGAACTGTAAAATTACGAAAGTTATAGTAGGTATAACTATTTTATTCCTTCGTAAATTATTTACTAACTAGCTGATGGTGTTGCAGTTTCGTTACTAAACTATATAACAATTTTATTATTATTCATTAAATAGACTACATATCTTTGTTGCTTCGTTTAAATTATTATCTAATAATATCATTATAATCTTAACTCTCTATTTTTAAAACACCCTGTATTATTGAACATCTATGAGTATGACGTAGTGGTTGGGGGCTTGTGGCTAAATAATAAATTAATAACAGCCGCACGGGTTGATTTAAGGTTAAGCTACGTTTGCCGCGGTCACTTCGTGGATGGGTGACCATCTCTTAAATAACAAGACCCCTCCGTGCCTCAGAAAGCGCGTTAAGCCGTTGGTCCCGGTTGTCATTCGTAGATCTTTGATAGTCGTAAATACGGGTAGTCATAAGCCCAAAAGTCCGACAACCAGCAGTCTTACCAAGGGGTATCGTATTACCCAGTAACTGGGTTGTGGAGGTCAGATAGGCAGTCGCTCCATGTAAAATACTGGTATTTAGCTGGCTTCGGTTAGACTGGAAGACCCAACATAGCATTGGGAAAAGATTGAGTATGACATACTGGGTGAGTTTTGGACATCTAAGTATTATATTTTTGAATCTGTGTGAGCGATTAGCACATAAAACATCTCCGTGAGTTCGTATAAATCACGAAAAAAAAAACTTAATAAGGTTCTTATAGTTTTCTAAATTTTTGACGATCGACACGTGAGATCAAACAAAATAAAGTGAGACTTTGTAAGAAAATCTGTAAGAAGCTGACTGACATGTCTTATTGATCATCAAAAGACATCATAATTTTATTATGCTTTGACGTTTCAATCGAAAGACAATAGCAGTGCGTCTTTGAAAATCGTCGCATTCAAAATCACCCGTGCGAATGAAGGCTAACGATCGTCAGAAATTAAGTGAAGAAAATGACTTAAAACTAAACTAAATAAGGACTTGGCTAAAAATGCAATACTCAATATATTTATTGCTTCCACATGTGAACTTAGGTGGTAGGTTTTACAAATATGATCATTGTGGACCCTGTCGGGCACAGCAAAAAGTAGGAGAGAGGAAGAGGGCTTTTATTTGACTACTTAGTTGTTGTAATAAATATTGTAATTATTTTATAAGAGTCCCCGCAACCAGGCAATTAAAATATAAAATTTATTATAATCGAGCAAATCTGTAGGCATCTTTATGTACCTGCATATCGCTTGTTAGGAATATTCATAACAATCATCGATTCGTCTTGCCGGTTCAATTTTAAGTTTGCTTCTCTTATTAATATTTTAAAGTTGATATTAGCATCCGCGTCGTCTACATACGGTATTCTCCCACAAATGTTTGAGCATGTTATTATTATACAACGCAGATCACGTTCCACTGCCTTGTTATGAGATAAATTGTAGTGTTGATGTAGTGTTTAAGTATCGGTGTTCGTTAAATTACCTTCGTCAATCTAACTTGCCTAAAACATCATTGCATCTACATCCGCGCCTCACGGTGATTAATTTTGATTTTGCAATAAAAAACTTTATTTGAACAAACCAAAAAAATGGCATTCCATCGTTTTTTTGATTGAAGCTACTTTAGCTAGCTAGTAGTAGCATTCTATTATTCATCTATAGACGATTTAAAAAGATGTCAATTTATTTTTCTTCTTTTACATAATAAAGTATTGTGTATTGTTCTAGCGCTCCACGACGTGATCCAACCGTAGCGCTGCCACCACATCTTGCCCGTTGATTAGAGTGGTACAAAGTGACGATGGCGCAGGTCGGAGCTAACATGGAATACCAGGAGTATAAATGGGCCTACTCAATCATGGACTCCTCCAAGTAATTAAATGTTTTCTTTTATTATCGATATAACGGCGTCTATTCTGTAAGATATCAAGGGAGTCAGATATTTCCTATCCATCTTACTCACAATATCATGGTTTATCCACACTTATAGAGTAAGGCATTCCGAGCTCCAGACCGTTCGACTTTAGTGTCCCGTCAGAGACGGCAATGACATTGCTTTCATCTTCATCATGGTCTGAGCTGACATACTCGAACACTAAGCCCTGACAGCCGGCTGACGCTGAAACTCATACCCCCTTATTACAAAACAAGATCTATCTGACCCAGGTTTAGAACATGGAGCCATTATTGAATTTTGAACTTTATTCCAACTATGCTAAAGTTCCTAAACACAAAACTGACAACTTAGTACTGAACTAAGTTTTCAGTTTTGAATAAAGAACGGTATTTCAATCACTATTACGTTCTTATTACAAAAATTGGTTCCATGGTTTAAGCCATGTCAAAATATAAATCTTGTTTTGTAATAAGGCGGTTAAGGTCCTGACCCGGATCAATGTGGATGGAGACTGAATCTTTTAAGATAAGCTCATACTCATTCTTGTAGAAAGTTGCAATTACAGTTGGTATGTGAACTGCATTTTATTACTACCATAAATATTATTCAATAGCATGTCGATGATATGTTTTGAAAATGAGATATCGCTGGGAAAAGAACAGACTATAATGCAGTAACAATAAATACTACGACGTGTGACAGTACAACTTCACGACACGATGTGCGACAGTCACGGGACACGTTGCGAAACCACTTTGTATAATTCGCAATGAGAGTACCATTACTAAAACACCAATGACAAGTCCGTTGCGTAACGTTTCTTTATTTACGCGAACAACCATTATTGAAGTAAAAACAGACAGTTTATTGCGACTTTATTGTTTATGTTTTTTTGTTCTGGAGACTATCCGTACAACTCCCATGGCCACAGAAAGATTGGAAAGTTGGATAACTATTAAGGCCAATGATTTATATACGACCTGAATGTACTTAATGAACGTTATTATTATTATATATATTTTATATCGTTATTATTATTATATATAATAATAATATAATAATAATAAAATTAAAATTAACATATTTAAATATGCGCTCCTTTTCCATGTTATTTAAACTTGAATTATTATATTATCTACGCTGAAAAATATTGCAGTATTGAAGAACGATCCAATGACACGAGCGACTGAACAAAGCGTTATTTCAAGCGTTCCTAATTGCTTCGGAACTTTAAAAATAAGTCTCGCTGTCCTCAGTGCGATGATGTAGAGTGCATGCCGTTAATTGGAGGGGTCCTGAGCAAGATATTACATTTCATTAGAGAGATACCCCGCGCTGCTGGAAAGAGCTTCATTTAATTAGGCGCGGGTCGATAGGTCACTTCGTGGTTTACCTACTTTATCTATCTGTTATTGTTTATTGGTGATTATTTTCCAATTCAGTTATATTTGGGCTAGAAATTAGAATACTTACGAAATTAATTAGCATTGTATGAATAAAAACTGAATTTCAGACATAGCTACTCCTTGGATAAAGGAACTTCTTGCAATCATTGGGAATGGTGAATATATCTCATGTAGTTTGGTACAAAATTATCATTATCACAATCCACAGCCTCCACTTCACCCACTGGTGGGCATAGACCTCTCTTAGAGCCAATCCCCACGCTCCTGTGCCAGCCTCATCCAGCTTTTTCCCGCGATAACCGACACCTCGTCTTCCAGTCCTTGGACACCACTCGGTCACACCCTTACTGCACCTATCATCACTACGCCTTGCCAGGTGTCCTGCCCACCTCTACTTCAAATCTATAATACGTATTCCGATATCGAAGACATTCGTACGTCTTCGGATCTCAACGTTTGGAACTCGGTTTTTTGCCTTATGCCAAGCATATAACGCTCCATGACTCCCTGTACCCAGCTTCCTGCGTGATCGTCCACGTCTCAGCACCGTACCTCATGGTGGACAGAACACACTGGTTACAGAGGCGAAAATTCAGACATTGTGTAATTTTGGTTGATCTCAGAATGTCGTTCAGTTTTCTAAATGCGGCCCACCCAAGCTGTATTCTTTTAGATGTCTCTGTCTTTTGATGGTCGTTAAAAAATATAGCGATACTATAATACTGCCAAAGAAGTATTGTAATATGTAGCTTGCTTGCTGATTTATAGGCCACATGTCGCAAAAGAAACATGTTATATCCGTCACTGCTTACACCATCGCAGCCATTAAATCCGACGCATATAGGATCAAGTCTAAACATCGCATATCGTATAAGCGACTTCGGCAACTACCAATGTGACTTTTTCAACTCATTATACTTATTTTCTAAGTATATCTTGGACATCACTGACTTCGGTGAAGGTAAACATCGTGATTAAACGAAGTATTCCCGTTTGAGCACCTATGCATTGAGCACCAAAGGTATTCGAAATGGGAATACTTTTGGTGCTTAATGCATAGGTGCTCAAACGGGAATACTTTGATTAAACTTGGACTTCTGAAATCGCTAATCCGCCTTGAGCAAGCGTGGTGACTGGTGATCCATGCTCATGCCTTCCCTGTGTAAAAAGAGGAGTTTGCTCTCTATAGAGGGATAATAATAGGCTGCTATTAGTATACCGAGCACAACGGTATTTACTACTCCAAAAATTCCTACTGTAACTGGATTTCAGTAAATCGGATATCCGATTAGCGGGATGAACCCCGCTGAGCCCTTCCAACGTTGGGAGGTTCTAGTCAATTTGCCTCTAATCTATATTATGTCCACGACAAATAATAATTAAGAAGGAAATAACTTGTTATAATGATACGATTTATCTACATACATTGCAAACAGTTTCAAGGAATTTCACCTGAACTAATATAATAATAAAAAAAATTATGCAATGTTATTTGCTACGGTTTTTGCCCTCTATGACTTGTGTGACCCCTGATCATATCCTGTTAATATAGTATTATTATGAAGGGCGTGTAAACTAATGGCATGTTAATAAACTATTTACCTACTATAAAAATAGAAAGTAAGTTATATACGTTCCTATTTAATGAGGTACGAATATTCTTCATAAAAATCTCTTAGTTCGTATTACACGATTAGTCACCGTTCGGTGTTGCATGTGCTTTTGCGTACGAACCGTAAGCACAGATGACTTGGTCTGAAGCTACAACTGCCCCAACTGCCCTGCGAAGTTATTCACTTGAAAGATTCGAAACATTTAAAACAAATATTAATGTATTTACAGTTGGTAACTCACTCGTCGCGTCAAATGAGTGCGGAACGACAAAATTACAATAAAAAGGTCATCGACCTATTGTTCCTACGATCAACAACTGTTTCTGTACAGTTATTGTTTAGAATGGTATTTTTTTTAATTTTTGTAGGGTATCGGCGTGCCTGATCTCCATGCTGCTCATCGTGTACGGCAGCTTTCGCTCGCTGAACATGGAGCGAGAGGCGCGCGAGCGGGCGGAGCGAGAAAGAGAAGCCTCGCTGTTGGGCGGGAAACCTGTCACCAGCTCCAGTTCCAACTCTAGTAAGATTTTACCAGTATTAGAATAACTACTAATGGCGATATTTCAATTTACCTCTGGCACAAGCTGGGTTGTCGTTGTCAACCCAGCTACCACCTTGCTGTCTGACTAATATTTCTACCACGGCATGAGCTATTTCTCTATAGTTTGTAATCGTGAGTGAATAAGGAACCCTTACCCCCTTATTACAAAACAAGGTTTATATTCAGACCCAGGTTTAAAACATGGAGCCATTATTGAATTTAGAACTTTATTCCGACTATGGTAAAGTTCCTAACACAAAACTGACAACTTAGTACCGAAATAAGTTTTCAGTTTTGTATAAAGAACGGTATTTCAATCACAGTTACGTTCTTATTACAAAAACTGGCTTTATGGTTTAAGCCATGTCAAAATATAGACCTTTTTTTGTATATAGTGTGTATAAGGCGGTTATAGTTTCGCCATGTCCGTCCGTCTGTCAGCTGTCTGTCCCCGGCTCAGCTCACAGACTTTTAGTACTAGATAACTGTAATTTGGCATGAGTATACACATTAATCACGCCGACAGAGTGATAAAAAAATCTAGAAAAAAAAGGCTTCCCGTAAAGTAAAGGATGATATTTTTGTTCTTGTCCATTTGTTGGATAGGCCGCTCAAAAATATTGAGGGTATGACAAGACCATTTTTCGATTCAGGAATCTGTTTCCGTAATATTAAGCATTAAATTAGAGTGCTAATTTTTGTTAGTGTGTCCCTGCCAGCTAAATGGTAGTTTTTGGATTTATATGAAAAAATCCATCGCAGTAGTACATAATATAACGAAATTACAAGGAAAACTATCACAGCTAAGTATGCTTTACAAGTTAACGAGGAATATTCAACCAACGTACATTTGTAGTTGGAGAATTGACCGTGACGTTTAAGAGAGAGCAGGTTTTTCAACTACAATGTTAAGTTTGTTCTTCATAAATTCATCCCAACTATGGAACCCTTTATTGTGCGTGGTCCGATACGCCCTTGGCCGGTTTGTTTTTATTACGGAAAGGGCTTGCCCTAAAGCACGACCTCTCCTGATGGAAAGCGATGGATGAGGTCTGTTATGGAACGAGCGTTCCCAGAAGATGCCTGTTCACTCTGGCTTCGAAGGGTGACGGTTTATGCTAGAGCAGAAGACCAATAAAATGAATGGTAGTTAACCTTACTCGAATATGAAAAGGGACTATCTTGTATTGGCCGAAAAACGCTAATGTTCAAATACACAACGGCCGAACTTCGTCCTCCCGTGCGTTCCGTTACAACCAACATCACTTTAAAAAACAACACGTGTAATTAGTCTTATATTAAAACTTCTTTGTTTCTTACTTCTAAATAAGTTACTGGATTAAGATATAATTCTGTAGAGCCATATTTGTTATGGCCGCGAATCAAAATACAACCTGTTACTGACCTGCAAATTGCAAATAACGTAATAAAATTTGAATTTTTAATACTTTAAATAACAAAAAGATCTATGATCATTATTGCATGTACTAAAGAGTTCATTTTAGCTGGGCTACTTTACGTTTATCCCTGCAATTCGGGGAATAGACCAATCTGCCATCTTTAGTACTTTCCTATCAAACAAATCGTATATTGGGACGCATACTTTGGCATTTTCATAGAAATAGCTATCCGTTGTAGGCGATACACCCTCCCATCATTGGGACGTTAAAACCTTCGATAGATAGATTTTTCTATCTCCAGTATGCCAAAACTGGTGATAGATAGGTTATTGGGTTCGGCCGTTAGTCAACTGCCAGCACCAGTAGGTATGGGCAGAAGAATTATTTAACTTTCGAGGAGATGTCGACAGTGCTGTGTGAAATAGAGGCTTGTTTGAACTCGAGGCCGTTATGCCCCCAAGATGATTTGGATAATGCGAATATCGAGCCATTAACACCTGGGCACTTTTTAATTGGTGAGGCGCCCATTGTCATACCTAGCCCAAGTTTACAAAACTTAAAGGTGAACACGTTGTCACGATGGCAATATGTCCAGAAGTTGTTACATGATTTTTGGTCTAGATGGCAACAGGAATATTTATCTAGACTGCAACAACGTCCAAAATGGCTCAAACGAAGTAAGGAGTTTGAAGTCGGTAATATCGTTTTAATCAAACAGGAGAACCTTCCACCAGGGAAGTGGTTACTGGGACGTATAGTAAGCAAACATCATGTCCATTAGCCAAAAGAGGTTATCGGCACTAATTCCTTACGAATCCTAAGAGCTTACTTGTTTACACTAGCTACTCAGATTAAACAATGGTTTTCAGGAGGCATATATTTTCAAGTGGTATTTTATGGGCTGATAAGATTAATAAACAATTAAGTTAGTAGCAGCACTTGACAGCCTAAATGAATAGGTCAGCGCGAGTTTGTTTAACTACTTCATGTAAGCGGTATCGGCTTCTAAATTGTTTATGTTCAACAGTGCAGTCCATTGCTGCAGTAGAGAAATTCACGTTCTAATTTTCTTTTAAACGATATTTCCACGCACATTCTGCGATCGCGTACATTTTATAGTTCAGCTATCTAGCTTGCGAGAATACTACCAAATATGGAGATACCTTGGCGACTGTATGTCGCATAAATCATTCCTTTGAATTGAACGCATTTCATAACATTGATAACCATAACTACCTTACTTGGAACAGGCCCTTCTGATTACGTTAGTGATAGATACACATAAACACACCCTATCTATAATAGGTGCTGTACAGATCATTATGCGAACCGTTATTGTGTCAATGGCATATTAAGATGGTTGTAATTTGTAAATAAACGACAATGTGTTGAGTGCATCGTAAACTTCATGCACATAGAATACTCAAGGATACTCTTATTACTAAGCTACTATAGCATTGGGTCAAAAACGAAAGGTCATTCTGCCGCCACTCATTAATGCAAGAATATGGGCACTGGGCTAGCAGGCTGCCGTACCACCTCATACGGATACCTGACAGTAGCTAATATTCTTGTGGTACGCGCACGACCTATTCCTATGTGTTTATAGTACCCACATGCCATTCGATAAAAAAAATAGGAATAAAAGAATGCAACGAAGAAACGAGTGTGCTTCAGACCACACGACTGAAGTAAAACAGAAATCACCGTTCGCTAGCAAAAGAAGTTTTACTTCAAAAAAGCTGCGGTCTTGTCAGTTTATAAACAGCCAGTGTGAACTTAAAAAAATACCTATTAAGCGGGACGGCCCGCAGCGGTGACGCGGTGTGTTCCATGTTTAAAATTTAAACAACTTCCGTTCGGCTCTTTCCGTTACGCTCTCGTCACGCATTCACCAGCTTACTTCCCAAGTCAAGCGTGCGTAAAGAAGTTTTACTTCAAAAAGAAAATAGAGTTATTTGCGGTAAACATAACGCAAAGGAAGAACACAAACCGACGACGCGATGGGTGGAACGGATGACCGTAATGTTTTCGATGGATTGAGCCACGACAAAGGGCTTTTCTCCATTCATAGGAAAATGTAAACTAACAACTTGGACCCAGCTATTTGCCAGTTTTCAGCATTATTCACTCGAGGGCGCCACCGTGAACTATGTGCGTATTTTAAGTTAAGTACAGTCGCCAGCACATCAAGTTGCCACAAACTGTCAAATTTTCTCATTCAATTTTGAACGTAACCATCAACATTTTAAGTTTAAAATAATTTGGAGAAATTTGACAGTTAGGTATAACTTGATGTGTTGGCGACTGTACACTAAAGTACCTCTATTAATAAATATTATGACCTATACTTAGCTATTCTCGCCTCGATAAAGATTAAATGCATTTGATCTAAAAACATAAATATTGGTACTGGCGCGTAGACCTTTAAGATTTTTTTTTAATTGACTGGCTCGTGTGTTAATAGCATATAAGGGTTGCTACACATATTTATTTACGGGTCGGCATAATTTGGCACAGGCCGGGCGACAAAATATTATTATAAGGTGTTTAAAAATTAACCTTACAAAAAGGAGTGCTTTAGAGTCTAAATATACGAATAAAAATACGATTTAAAAAATATCCCATAGTAAATATGATTCAGTTCGATGGTCTAAGTAGACTATCGAACTGAATCATATTTACTGTGGGAAAAATTTTAAATCGCGAAAAAAAAAAAAATCATCTGCTGTTCCATGTTTAACGTTTATACCTAACTGTTCTAAACTGTATAGGACAGCTGTTTCTTTTTTTTTATGGTTTCAATGTTGGCCTTAAGAAAAGTTATTCAGTTTGATGGTCTACTTTATATATTCCATTTTGCTGCCCGGCTCCACCCATACCGACCCGAACAAGTAGCGTTCCTAATTTTTTGCCAAATGTGTTGCGTGCCCTAATATATGCCTTTTCCGCAGATGTCCAAACCCTGAACACAATGCAGGCGCTGTGCTTCCCGCTCGGCTCATCCGTAGCGCTGCTCATCATGTTCTTCTTCTTCGACTCCATGCAGACGCTCGTGGCGATATGTACTGCAAGTAAGTGACTAAACACAATAGTAACTGTTGTTGTGCCCATCAGACCATGTACGTAGTTTATTTTCATTTCCTGCTTGACGAAATGTCGAATAAGTGTCACATTTTTTTTGGTGTCTGGCTGTTCCGTGTCAAAGCTTTCTGGCCTGTCCGGGTATCGTCGGGTTTTTTGTCGGACATGCTCTATATAACTTACGGTCCGGAGCTCGCACATTAGTGAACTGGTTCATACAAACTGTATACAAGCTATCTTTATGCTGTCCCAATAGATATAAGTTTTTAGGGTTCTGTACCCAAGGGGTAAAACGGGAACCCTATTAGATACTAAGGCTCCGCCGTCTGTCTGTCTGTCCGTCTGTCACCAGGCTGTATCTCATAACTGGCGGCACGTGGGGTTGCGACAATCGTCGATAGGATCCGGCAATTGGGACTCGAGGTGGCCTTGCACAAGTCCGAGGCCATGTGTTTTTATGGCCCCCGGAACGCGCCACTGTCGGGTTCCCAGATAATGGCAGGAGGGGTTCACATCGGCGTCGAGTCGACGATGAAGTACCTGGGACTCGTCCTCGACAGCCGGTGGAACTTCGTGGAGCATTTTCGACGTTTGGCTCCCAGACTGGAGCGGGCCGGGGCTGCCTTAAAGCGGCTCCTGCCCAATCTGGGGGTCCAAACGCCTCCTGCCAGAGGCTCTACGCGGGGGTCGTGCGGTCCATGGCCCTTTACGGGGCACCGGTGTGGGCGCGTTCTATAAGGCTGCGACCAGCCCAGCGATTGAACGCGTCCCAAAGGGTCATGGCCATCAGGCTGTTCCGAGGATACCGCACGGTCTCCCGTGAGGCGGCGAGCCTCCTTGCCAGACTACCGCCATGGGATCTGGAGGCAAAAGTCCTCGCGCACGTCTGGGAGTGGCGCGAGGAGGCGAAACGCCGGGGTGAAACTCCGCTGCCGCGTGAAATCACGGCACAGCGGACAGAGCTCCGGGGGGATCTTATGGCGGCATGGAGAGTGCGATTGTCGCAACCCAGCGCTGGGCACGCCACAATTGTGGCGATAAGTCCCCTCTTTGAGGAGTGGCTAGAGAGGCGCCACGGCTTCCTCACCTTCCGCCTGACACAGGTCCTCACCGGACATGGTTGTTTTGGGAGGTTCCTGTTCAGGATAACGCGGGAGGAAACGCCCGGGTGTCACCACTGTGTGGATCGCCCGGAGGACACGGTGGAGCATACGGTGGAGGTCTGCACAGCTTGGGCGGAGCACCGCCTTGTCCTCACGGAGGCGATCGGCGGCGGCGATCTCTCGCGTCCGGCCCTGGTTCAGGCCATGGTTCGGAGCGAGAGTGCATGGGAGGCCGTCACCTCCTTCTGCGAATTAGTAATGCTTGCGAAGGAGGAGGCGGAACGCGTGAGGGAGAGGCAAGGTTCGCGCCCTCGCGCCCCTAGTCGCCGCAGGAGACGCCCCGGGCGTCGGGAGTCGCAAGCCGATTTCAGGCCACCGTAGGCGCAGGGCTGCGGACGGTGAGCGATGGGTAGCTCACCATCCGATAACGACCAGGCCCGGGTCGACGGCGCGTCGTATTCCACGCGCGCCTCAAAGAGTTGTCAGCACCAACTGACGGGGTCCGCTAGGGCCAATGCCTGCCAGGGTTGCGAGTTTGTCCGAAAGGGATATCGTGGCCTTGGCACACAGGCAAATGAAGGAATACGGGTGGGTTTTAGTCAGTAAAAGTCTGACACGCCCTCGAGCTCCGCCCAGAGCGGGAGAAGTTATTTGATAATTTCCCACCCAAAAAAAAAAAAAAGGCTGTATCTAACCGTGATAGCTAGACGGTTGAAAATCACAGATGATGTATTTCTGTTGCCGCTATAACAACAAATACTAAAAAACAGAATAACAAAAATATTTAAGGGGGCTCCCATACAACAAACGTGTTTGTTTTGTTCGTTTTTGCTCTATATGATAACGGCAACAGGTAGACGCTTGAAATATTCACAGAATATTTAGTTATATATTCACTTTAAAAATAAATAGTTAAATTAAAATAAAACAAATATTTAAGGGGGGCTCCCATTCAACAAACGTGATTTTTTTTCCATTTTTATAGATAATGGTACGAGTGAGTACCCTTCGTGCGCGAGTCCGACTCGCACTTAACCGGTTTTTTTCTGAGATGCCTTGACCCTGGATATTTGTCGATCCTTAGCGTGCTTTTGAAGCGCGGCCCAACAGTACCCCTGTGTAATAATTATGACAAATCGGTCTTTAGAGACTGTCACACAAGATATGAGTATCAAGAAACAATGCATAAGAGAGCCGAATTTTCTTTGAAGTACGATGCAACATATTTACGGCCACGTAAACAAAAACACGTACAAATAAAAATATTTGGTACCTAACCGTGCGGCGATTGTATTGTGAGTAATTAAATGGTGATAACAGTTTCCATCACACTTAAATATTTTTGGGACAAAATATAACATTGTGTAAAAATTATTAAAATCGATTCAGTTCCTTATTCTGAACAAACTATGTTCAGGTTTCGCATATACTATAAATAATGTAGTATTTATGGAACTTTTGTGCAAATAACGTGCTTCTAGGCCCAGCGGTTTAGGCTGTGCGTTGTCTGTCAGTGAATGCATGAACTAATTTAAGATTTTATTAAGTACATTGGTGTACTGTCAGGATCGAAAAAACATTAACTAGGATACTCTTCCCCCCGCAGTAATAGCGTGCGCGGCACTAGCGTTCCTGCTGACGCCGCTGTGCCAGTACGTGGCGGGCGGCGCGCGCGGCGCCGTGTGCGGGCGCTACTCGGCGCCCGAGCTGGCCGCCGCACTGCTGGCCGCGGCCATCGTGGCTGTGTGGGTGCTCACCGGACACTGGTTGCTTATGGACGGTGAGAAAATTTCCTATGCTTTTCTAATAGTATTCCTAAAGAGTACTTGTATAAAGATACAGGTTCCCAATACAGACAAATCGGTACAGATCGGTGCTGGTAAAATAGTCCCATACTTTTTGTACGCGCTCGCACATAATAAATGCGTGATACTTGTCGGTACTGACTACAATTCTTCATAGTACCCCAGGGCACTAGCCACTCGTGGGGTTAAGTGCTGTGCAGTCAGCCCCAAAAATATGTAAACACGAATAAGGAACCATTTTTTGTCTACAACCTTTGTTCCATAACATTGTACCCACCGAATAGGTACATAACATAGTATACTATTTATTTTACTAAAACAAAGTAAACTTGTCCCAAAACTATACACCCTATGACCTAAACAAGGTAATCTACACAAGTCTCTGAAATATGTTATACAGTAATCATTCAATAACGAGGTTAACGAACCAAGTTAATTCATTCAAAAGTTCAACTTTGAGAGGATGTGTTAGAAATAAGTATTATCATAAACTATTGCCATTTACTCTAGCTCGTCAGACAACATATTATTATTGTCATCAGTCATGACAACGATCACATCTTCAGGTAGTCACTCACGGGGACCATTTGTGTGTAATGTAACAGTTCCGATTCGAGTATTTCATCAATGAATACGTCCAGGCGAGCATTACAGTGCGTACCTGTAATGATAAAATTAGTAACATTGATGCAGTGAGTGCGGAAAACAGAGCATTACACCTGAATCGATGTTACATGTACGAATATTCACAGTTCTCACTCTCAAAAAGGAATGCTCCGTATTCAGTGCGTCGAGCTGGCAGTATTGTAACGCAACGCTTAAAATCAAATCATGAAATGTTAATTACACGCGAATACCCGCTGAGTGACCACCTTAAAAGGCCTAAGCACATTTGGTATGAACATTCATGATTTACCTATTTGTGTTTCAAATCTAAAATGTAAAAACAAATTACACGTCAGTGACGTCATGCATGAAATGAAGAGGACAAAAATAAAATTCTTGTTCTTATTTATTTATTTATTTAAACTTCTCGCACACAATAAGGTACAAAGGCGGACTTAATGCCTTAGGCATTCTCTACCAGTCAACCAAGGGTGGTGAAGAGATAAGATGGCGGGTGCTCTGATGGAGAGAAAATAATAATATTAAAAAATATTAAATTCTAACCTATTTATATTACTATTCATAAAATAGGTGCTCAAGTACATAAATAGATAAACATATAATACATATACATACGTACATATATACTATAACATATCCCTATATTATATATATAAATATAATACATACAAATTCAAGGAAAGGAGGTAATTGAGATGACTATGCTATTTGTTTTGTAAATAACTCTGCAATTTCCGCTTAAATGCATACCGACTAGTGGCCGTTCTTCTATTCAACGAAGTCAAAGCCATTCGGTATAAGTCATATGACGCTGTCAGTCTTGTTTACGTCGTTCTGGAACTATCACTGTGAACATTGTTTTGGTCATAGGGTGTATACATACGTATCAGATGTATTGGGACAAAATGTTTACTTTTTTTTTTTGTAAACAAATTGTATCCCATATTTTGTACCTCAATTGGATACAATGTCATGGAACAAAGGTTGTTGAAAATGAAATGTTTCCTAATCTGTCTTATTTTTCGATTTTAAGAAGTTTCACTTCTATCCCGTGTATGGTGAATCACGAGCATTTTTTTGTTTATGTTAATTACTAGCGACCCGCCCTTGCTCTGCACGGTTTTTACGACTTGACAAAACGTCAAGATTTATTCATTTTAAATGATGTAAGTTTAATATTAACGTACACATAACCTTCCGGAATACATTGTCTAATTCAGGAATAAATTATGGTGAAAACCGCATCAAAATCCATTGGGTAGTTTAGAAGAACAACACAGACAGACACGAAAAGTGACTACAAATTATAATATGTTTAGATTGTTGAGGCACTGCATCTTGTACAGACACCTATTCTACAGGGTCCAATTAAATTAGCTAGCGAAACTCCGCAGACGTGATGGGTATCGAAATCTAAACAATATGACAAAACAAAAAATAAATAAATTTATAATTTTGTGGGGTCGTCGACCGCAGTTAGTGTAGTGTAGTCACTTGAAATATCTGTTTAAAAATCCGTTTTTTTTTTGTAAACTTCACAGACGTGATTGGTGTCGATACCTACAGACGCTAAAACAAAATAAAACAGATTTGCTCAACTCATACTGCAAGAAACAACACTACCAGATGTCGTTGACCCCCCAAAAAACATCAAGAATTTTTATTTTATCCTGTTAAGACATCAATACCCATCACGTCTGCAGTTTCGCTAGCTAATTTAATTTGACCCTGTATATATGAATGCCAAAAACAATAACAAATAATATTTATAAAGACATAACATATTCCTCATATTATTCCCCAGCGATGGGCATGGGCCTGTGCGTGACGTTCATCGCGCTGATCCGCCTGCCCTCACTGAAGGTGTCCACACTGCTGCTCACGGGACTACTACTCTACGACGTGTTCTGGGTCTTCTTCTCCTCATACATATTCACCACCAACGTCATGGTCAAAGTCGCTACCAGGTGAGCTCGATTGTAACGGATGAAAAATCCCCTTAACGAAGCCGAGAGACACTTTTACTGCTCGTCCTTGTGATCATTGTTTTCATACCGGTTACGGAGAACCCGGACCCTTCTGGTTACGGAGAAATTTAAGTTACAACGTTTCTTTTTAGGTTTTTTTTTTCCACGAAAACAATTTTTTTAATCTGCTATTGCTAGCGAGGAAACCGGCATGTCCTATAACTCAAATTTCGAAGACATGTGACATCCCGCAATGGGCCCGCGTGGTGGTTTACGGGCCACTCCCTCTCACAGAAAGAGGAGGTCTGTGTCCCAGCAGTGGGATTATAGGCCGATTATGTGTTATGTAAGTTTTAAAAGTTATATTTTATTTTTATTTATTTATTCAAAATCTGTATTAACAATAACATACATAAAGTCTGCCAAACTGCAAAACAGTTTGTCCGCAGTAGTTCTCGTCTACCAATTAGATTTCAAATTTTGAAAATGAATATGCTATAACTTAATTGTGCTAAGTAAATATCTTAGTTTATATACTACAACTCCTGCACCGTTACATGCGTTATAAGCACAATGTGTTGCGTAGGTACGTTACATTACGCGCTACCGTAAACAGCTATTGATCACACAAAAAAAAAGTAAGTTCAAAAACTAAAACCCGACTGCTAAGAAATCACGCTATAGAAAGTAAGAAACCAGAAGTTGTTATGTACAAAGTATTCAATATTTGTCGTCTATTAAATAAACAATTTACTAACTACGTAATATATTTTAATATATTTAAGAGCCTATACTACCTCAAATGGCTTAGCATGATCCTCTGTTATGTTAAATATATGGTAAAGTTGAGAATTAATGTTAAGTACAGTCCCCGGCACGTAAGTTGGCAATAGTAGTTAGTCGGTGGTCAAGCGGGACGCGGGGAATGAGGGATCACCGTTCCGAGGACGCGATTGGTGTGTCAGTCGACACTCGCCTCCCGCACCTCGACCCGCGTTCCGTTCGCCCCCGATTACACTTGCGTGGACTAAAATTATACCCTTTGTTTTGTTGAGTTTTTGTTAAGTTTTTGATACGAATTGTTGTTACTTTATTAAATTAAGTTTATTTGACGAGTGTATTTTTGCAGCAGCTACTAATGAAACTTTTTGACCTTTAGCTCTCGTTAACATTGTTTTTTGAAAGGCCACAATAACTAAAAATATGTTATTATATATTTTATTTATAACACCTAGTAAACTTCACTAATTCCTCTCCTTTCTTTAACTTTCTTCTAAACAGACATGTTTAAAATAAATGATGGCAAAAACCATAGAATAACGACAAACAATAAAAGTGTAAATATTTTTGTTGCATTAGTGTACTATGCGCGAACTTACCCCCACTACCCCAAAACATTGCCAAGTTACGTGATTGTACTATGTTTAACGAAAACACGATTTCATAAAAATTTCTTGATAGAAAAAAAACAAAGTTACCTCCAAACCGAACAATAAACCGCTGGTATTCAAAAAATACTTCAAATTAGATAATGAAACTTTGCATATTAACTGAACTATAAATCAGGTCTTATGCAATTTTTTTTTTTTACTAAGTTCCATTATTTTCACCGTATCGGTGCCTTGGAGTCTTCTCCTTGCCACCCAGTCTCGCTTGCTCGCGTGACCGCCAGCAGTAGTGTGCGAGCGAGATAGAGTGAGGTGGCGCTGAGGTATTATAGACTTAATACTAGTGACGTTAAGAGGGGAGGCGTGGTCAAAAAAAAAAAAATTAAAACTTCTCTAGGCGCGTTGAGAGATTTTTGGTAGTGATAGTTTAAATTGTGTTTTAGGATAATAATTATTTTATTGAAGTGAAAACGAAAGCGCGTTGGGCGATAAGTTTCTAACGATACCGCATTTGTCAAATTATGATAAGTAGTTCAGAAGTTATGAAACTATATACATACCGATCAAAATCATCTCGGTCTCCTTTTTGCTTCGCCGTAGTCGGGTAAACTTAAAAGTAATTTCCCAGTAATAAATTATGCTCAATGTTACTTAGTTTAATAATAATAAGCTTTATTTCTTAAGATTACATTACAGCTAAGTGCTATGATAAAACAAAAGTAAGTACACAAAAGTTTTAGCAACTGGAGCCGAACTAGGACGACCTGTATTTCGGCTAACAGCGCCAATCCCCTCGAGTTACATTAGATTCGAGTTCTTAAATGCTAGCATTTTACAGAACAGTTAATGTAATAAAACATACAGGACGTAAAAATACAGAATGTGTGATGGGTCTCTTTACGTCCTGTATGATTTATCACGTAAATGAATTTATGGATGCGCGGGATTGTGAGAAGTGGAACTTTCACATTTCACAAACCCGCGCGAGAATAATTAAGAGAGGAATAATTAAGTTATTCCTTCAATTGTGGACGAAATAAGTCAATTATTCTTCTCCTAAATTCCACCCAAGAATACCCCGATTGGGGCGGAATAAGTAATTCTTTTCCTATTTTGACTTTCTCATCTGACCTCTTAGCACATCTCGGGAGTTGTTAAAACCAGAAGGTATTTGAGATTTGTTTGCCGTCTATCCGCTATATTGAACTTAATGTTTATTGACCTAGATTTTTAATAATACTCTGGGTGTCTCCTAGAATTCGAGAAACCCCAGACTCTAGTGGATTCGTTAATATTATAATTATAAATTTTATTTCCGAGTATTCTTCTTATCTTACGCCCCACTTCTTTGAGCATATGTATCTGGGGTTCGTGCGAGATGACCTGTGTTTATTATAATATTTAATACTAGCCTTTCCCTGCGGCTTCGCCCGAGTTGACGTCTAAAATTATCCTACAAGAACGTACTACTGAGTTTTATTTTCTTTTATAAAGTTCACGGCTGGTGACACTTTATTCACATTACAATCTAGCCTATTCGCTAATAAGTCATTTAAATATAACTTAACCTGCTAAATAAATATAACATTAGGAAATTGTCCAATAACGTCTTTCTTATTCACTTTATGTTAAGGGGAAGACACTTAATTCACGTGTTCTCTAGTCAGCACTTGCACTGCAGTTTAAGTTCACTCACACTGCACTAAACTAACTCAAACCCCCTTCTTACAAAACAAGGTTTATCTTCAGACCCAGGTTAAAAACATGGAGCCATTATTGAATTTCGAACTTTATTGCGACTATGGTAAAGTTCCTAAACACAAAACTGACAACTTAGTACCGAACTAAGATTTCAGTTTTGTATAAAGAACGGTTTTTTTTTTTTCACAGGTACGTTCTTATTACAAAAACTGGCTCCATGGTTTAAGTCATGTCAAAATCTTGTTTTGTAATAAGGCGGCAAAGGTTTTACCCTTTTTAGTCTTCGCACTAATTCAGTGATGTCAAGGAGTTGGATCGCCTCGACATTCACGTGACGATGAAGTCTGTGTTTGTGAGTTTCTGCATATTTTTTTATTACTATGTTTACGACATCCATCTTGAGGTCCCGGTGGAAGTCGCTGTTTCTAATGCACCAGGGCGCGTTGACTATATCCCTGAGTACTTTGTTTCGGAATCGAATATGTTGACGATTGCTTTGGCTGGTGCAGCCCCCCCCCCCCCACAGCTGATTACCGTAGGTCCATACAGGCTTCAAAGCTGGTTTGTATAACAACGATTTGTTAGATATTGACCTATAGACGTTAGTACTACCGAGATAAAATGTATCTTGTGTTAATCCAGGTTATAAACTATCTGTATGCCTAATTTCATCCAAATCCGTTCTGCCGTTTTTGTGTGATTGAGTAACAAACATCTAAACATACAAACGTTCACATTTATAATATTGTAAGATAGTAGGATTTATCAACAACTGGCGACCTCGATTTTTATAAATAATCGATCAATCGTAATGATAATTTTGTGACAGTTTATATTGTTATGTAAATATTATCGTAAAGAGTTATCGTGCAATAGTGTTAAGTGATCAGATTGATAGGCGATGAATAACCACTTCAAATAGATAACCATAATCTAAAGAGGTTATCTATGCCATAACCGGCACGGATTACTGTTTACAGTTATCATTCTTTATTGTGCACATAAAAATAAGTTTTAATACCTACACCCACAGAGAGACAATTGTTTAGTTCCTAAAAATATGATTTAATACCTACACCTACAGAGATACACGTGTTTAGTTGCTAACAAATATGTTTTAATACCTACACCCACAGAGAGACACGTGTTTAGTTGCTAAAAAAATATGTTTTAATACCTACACCCACAGAGAGACACGTGTTTAGTTGCTAAAAAATATGTCTTAATACCTACACCCACAGAGAGACACGTGTTTAGTTGGTAAAAAATATGTTTTAATATCTACACCCACAGAGAGACACGTGTTTAGTTGCTAAAAAAATATGTTTTAATACCTACACCCACAGAGAGACACGTGTTTAGTTGCAAAAAAATATGTTTTAATACCTACACCCACAGAGAGACACGTGTTTAGTTGCTAAAACAATATGTTTTAATACCTACACCCACAGAGAGACACGTGTTTAGTTGCTAAAAATATGTTTTAATACCTACACCCACAAAGAGACACGTGTTTAGTTGCAAAAAAATATGTTTTAATACCTACACCCACAGAGCGACTCGTGTTTAGTTGCAAAAAAATATGTTTTAATACCTACACCCACAGAGAGATAAGTGTTTAGTTGCTAAAAATATATTTTAATACCTACACCCACAGAGAGACACGTGTTTAGTTGCTAAAAAAATATGTTTTAATACCTACAACCACAGAGAGACACGTGTTTAGTTACAAAAAAATATGTTTTAATACCTACACCTACAGAGATACACGTGTTTAGTTGCTAAAAAAATATGTTTGAATACCTACACCCACAGAGAGACACGTGTTTAGTTGCTTAAAAAATGAAAGAGATAGTGTACACGAAAATGTTACAACAGTATGTACCCGGGAACCGGAACCCAGGCAGGCGCTTTACTTTGTGTAAATTATTCCATCACCACTGCTCTCAAAACGGTGAACGAAAACATCGTTAGGCCATGTCCTGGAACCAAAAATTCGAGGACATGTGACATCTACCAACCCGCACTGGGCCCGCGTGGTGGATTACAGCTTACAGCCCACTTCCTGTGGAGGAGGCCTGTGTCCCAGCAGTGGGAAAGTTATAGGCTGATTATGCTATGTACCAGGAAAACCAATAAGGTTCATGCACTTTGCACGTGACAACGTTGAGCACAATAGGGGCCATTTTCTCTTATTGTGCTCAACATTGTCATTCTGCGACTGTACTTTATTTGTAAAATAATAGCGGTCCATTTCCTAGCGAGTTCTTTTTTTATGGTTCCGTACGCAAAGGGTAAAACGGGAACCCTAAAAAGGCTCCGCTGACCGTCTGTCTGTCGGTCCGTCTGTCACCAGGCTGTATCTCATGAACCGTGATAGTTAGACTGTTGAAATTTTCACAGCTGATGTATTTCTGTTGCCGCTATAACAATAAATACTAAAAAAACATAATAAAATAATTATTTAAGGGGTCTCCCATACAACAAACGTGATTTCTATAGCCGTTTTTATCCGACTCGCACTTGGCCGGTTTTTGTTATTTACATACTTCTAAAGTAGTTACTAACACAAATATGGTTGTATGGATTTATGGTCCGGAAATAAAGTTATTATTATTATATTTGCAGGCCGGCAGAGAACCCGATGAACGTAGTAGCGCGACGCTTGCAGCTGGGCGGCGCGATGCGGGACGCGCCTAAACTGTCGCTACCTGCCAAGCTTGTGTTCCCCTCCATGCACCACCAGGGGCACTTCTCTATGCTTGGTCAGTCATCATCTAAAATAAAGAAAAATTATTTATTGGGACTCACGGACACACACTCTTAGAAACATAAATAAATAAAAAACAAAAACAAAATTGAGCGGTCACGGGACGACTGGCAGATGTGGAACATCGCACTACACACACATTTACACACTATTACATATAGACTGTATAGTAGCCGATCGCCACGCGGCATGCGTCGCCCTGCCTGATGTGTTGTATTGTGTGCGAGGATATTGTAAGTAATTTAAAGAAATATTGGCTGTTTATAATCCAATGATCCCGCGACCTTCACTAGATCTTTGTCCATGTTGGGGCCAACCCTGTCTGCGCACGCGCCGTTTCGCGCAATAACTCTTAGGCGATTAACACACGGCACCGCGCACCGCCGCGGTTTCATATGGTGAGAGCACCGCTCAACCGCGCGGTCGGGCGGTGTACGTGTGTTAGGCATCAACGGATTTATTAGAGGCCAAAGCGACATTGAGATCCGCTTCACCGCCTACCGCGGCGGTGCGCGGTGCCGTGTGTTAATCGTCTTAGTTTCTCACCTTTCGCATGACGTCTACCAAGCCTACATTGTGAGTCCATAGATTGAAGTGCAGTCAGTCCAATGATTTTAATAATAATATACTTCTAAATACTGGCGAAACCTCTCTGCTCAAGACCGGATACAGGGGGGCCACAGAGGCACGTGCCCTTTGCAAACGGTTTAAGTAAAATATTAATGCATATCCATCAAGACGAACTCTGAAGAAGTACCTACTATATCTTCAGCAACAGTGGCGTACTAAGGTTCAAAGTGGTGCAGTCAGATTTTAGGATCACATATAATGCTACAAAAGTAGCGCGATAAGAGGGGTCCGCGCGTCCAAAGTTCATACAGCTTTCCTTAACTCACGAAAAATATTTAACTAATACTATGAATGGTCAAAAGAAAAACTAACCAAACCAATTCGACGTGGGGTGCTTAAATTATTAAGCTCGCTTCGCTCGCTCTTGCAGCCCAGGATCTCCTTATTCTTAAACTTTACTACGCATGTCGACATAAACTCTTATTTCTTTAGATCGAGCCTGATAAGGAAGAACATCGTAATCGACATAAATTAAAATTTACAAGAGGTATTTTATTGATTGTATTGATTATTTAATTTTATTATTTTTTGAAAGTGATATCCCTACATTATGTCGCTTATGATGTTCTTCCATATCAGGCTCCATATAATATTATGTATAAGGTGTATATACAGGGTTACTGGTAATTCGACGTATATCCGTCAGGGGCTGATAAGGGGGCCAAAATGCAACAAATTGAACCCCCCATATGTATGGCCGAAATTCAATAGTTTTCGAGATATTAGAATTTTAAGGGTTTTTCGATATTTACTCAAAATTTGACATTTCATTCCAAATAAAAAAAAAACTACATATTTGAATGGGTACCATTAAAAATGATGTTGTAGCTGGCACTTCAATTAAGCTATGGACATAATTAAAACTACTTAATTTAACAAAATAATGAAAATAATGAGCGATATAAGAATAATATCTTACCAATATTTTCATTTTACGCTTCAAAAATGTTGTCTCGTCACAAAAATTTCTATGACATTAATCGTACAAATAACTAAAACAACTTGCTTATTCTGTAAGCTTTCCAGAAAGCTATAAAAGTCAATTTTAAAATACATAATTCGTGCCAAGGCATGTGTTTGAATCGGCGCGGGGAGAGAAAGGGTCGTATGAAATAAAATGCATAAAAAAATGTACATCAAATTTTATTACAAATTTTACACATCTTGTTCAAAATGAGCCCCTCGATTACGAATGCAGGTTCGAATTCTCTTCCTAACTTCGGTTTTCGTCACTCTTGATGTGAACGTTGTTCTCATCTGTTGCGCCGCGTTTATTATTCGCTGTCGAAGTTCTTCGACTGAATTTATTGGGGTCACATAAACTAATGCCTTCATATGATCCCAAACGTAAAAATCAAGTGGTGTGATATCAGGGCTTCGTGCTGGCCACGGAATTGGCCCTCCCCTCCCAATCCATCGGTTTGGATATCTCTCGTCTAGCCACTGTCGGACAGTAATCCGGTAATGTGCTGGGCAACCATCATGTTGAAACATGAGGTTGTTTTTTATTTCTTCGGGAACATCCGCCAACAAATCGTCTAGGTTGTTTCTCAAAAACTCCTCGTAATTTTCGCCGTTCAAATTTTGGGGCAAGAAATGAGGGCCCACCAAATAATTATCAACGACACCCATCCATACGTTCAGGGAAAATCTCATTTGCGACGCAGTTTCTTTTAGTTTTTTTGGATTCCTGCCTGCTTTAGGTGCCCAAAAATGTAAGTTATGGTAATTCGTTATTCCATCCCGGTCAAACTTTGACTCGTCAGTCCACAAAATATTTCTTAGGAAATGTTCCTGGTCAGCGTCAGCGTTTAACATAAACCGAGAAAATTCGAGTCGCCTGGCAGGATCTCCCTCGTGCAATGTTTGAACAGGTTGATAATGGTACGGGTGTCTACCTGATAGATGTACTACCGACCACACTTTCCACTGGGACATACCGAGCTGTCTTGCAACAATGTTCGTTTTATTGATGACCCAAACATCTCAATGTTTGGGTCATCAATAAAACACTGAAGAATGGTGTCCTCTTCGTCAGCCGTGTACCGTCGAGGTCTGCCAGCGTTGAATTGTGCTCTTTGAACACTGCCAGTTTCAGACAATCGTCGATAGGTGCTCCCGAAAACAGTAACGTGGGGAAGTCGACGATCGGGAAAGCGGCGTTGGTATTCTCGCCGAGCCGCAGCCGCGTTTCCATCGGCAAAACCATAACAAAACATTATGTCTGCGTATTCGTTATTAGGATACGAAGCCATGTTATCCGAAATAACAATGATAACAAAAAGAATAACAAGACAAACAAGAATTAACAATAATGATCGATAACAAATTAACGGGATGAGAGATTGGTAGCAAGATAACAACACACGTGCTTGCGCGGCGGAGAGTCAAAACTTACTAAGGAAGGCGACGCGAGCGCAGCAGACGCCGTGTACTCCCCCGCCCGCACACCCCGCCCTCACACCCCGCCCCATCGCAAAGAATTTCGCCACGAAAATCGGTTGTTTTAGCGAGGATCATAAACTAAAAACACAGATAATTTCTCTCCCCGCGCCGGTTCAAACACATGCCATGCCACGAATTATGTATTTTAAAATTGACTTTTATACTTTTCTGGAAAGCTTACAGGATAAGCAAGTTGTTTTAGTTATTTGTACGATTAATGTCATATAAATTTTTGTGACGGGACAACATTTTTGAAGCGTAAAATGAAAATATTGGTAAGATATTATTCTTATATCACTCATTATTTTCATTATTTTGTTAAATTAAGTAGTTTTAATTATGTCCATAGCTTAATTGAAGTGCCAGCTACAACATCATTTTTAATGGTACCCATTCAAATATGTAGTTTTTTTTTTATTTGGAATGAAATGTCAAATTTTGGGTAAATATCGAAAAACCCTTAAAATTCTAATATCTCGAAAACTATTGAATTTCGGCCATACATATGGGGGGTTCAATTTGTTGCATTTTGGCCCCCTTATCAGCCCCTGCCGGATATACGTCGAATTACCAGTAACCCTGTATATTCATACATGAAATCTCTTTAAGGGTCATTGTACACATCATTATGAACAACTTTTATTATGGGACTAAACTATAAATCGCGAAAAAAAAATTGCTGTTACGATATGATATAATTATAATTATCAGATGTTATTAGCTGATGTGTTGTTTATTTGTGTTAGCAGATGATTTTTTTTTATGAATAGATACACCATAAATATGTTCTTATACCAAAACATCCCTATCCGAGGCGGAGTATTACAATTTTATTATTTTTTGTAGTTATTCTTGTCATTGTAAAAATAATTAATCCCAAAAACAGCTTAGGGCTTAGTGCAATACTAGATATGGGAAACACTCCTTACCTGTCTGGCCCATGATTTGCTCCTCCCAGCAATAAATCCTGGATCCGCCCTTGTCTCTGCCTAAACCTTTGGGGAACACAGGCGATGTATACTTCTAAACATGATTGCCACAATATACCGTTATTTTCACATACGAACATAACGACCCCTGTATTCGCCAAAGGGGTAGTCAGATATGCCTACAGTGTGTGTGCAGAGGGCGAGCTTATTACCATGTTATCCCTGTGAGATAATTAAGTAAATATGTTATGTTTTGTATTTCAGGTCTCGGAGACATAGTTATGCCGGGTCTGCTGCTGTGTTTTGTACTGCGCTACGACGCATATAAGAAGGCTACCCTAGTATGCCAAATGGGACAAGTTCCTGGGCCCAGATCTATGGTATGTCACCTTTTGGTTATGTTTGTTATCATTAAGTAACCGTAATTGCCGTAAACATCCAATCCTGTAAAATTGACATGGAATGTCAATCACTGCACATTAGAAAATTACGTATTTACTTTACTTTTTATAAATGAATATATTTATTAAAACAAACATGTTATTTATCTTAAAGTACTGTCACACATTTTTCATTTATTTTTAATCAGGATACCTAAGAGAAACCCTCGGGCACAGCTCGCAAAGTATTAACAACGTAGGTACCTACCGTGGTCTGCGGTTAAGAATCAAAAATCAATCTGCCAGCCTTTTCCCAACTATGTTAGGCTCGGCTTCCGGCGTAACCGGATGCAGCTGAATACCAGTATTTTACATGGAGCGACTGCCTATCTGACCTCGAGAACCTAGTTACTGGGTAACACGATACCCCTTGGTAAGACTGGTTGTCAGACTTTCGTGCTTCTGACGACCCCTAACAACTGTCAAAGATCTACGGAAACAGCTGGGACCAACCGCTTAACGTGCTTTCCGAGGCACGGAGGGGTGTAAATGTAAATATGGTCACCCATCCACGGCCGAACCGCGGCAAGCGTAGCTTAACCTGATTGATCGAGCCGGGCGGCAGTTATTACTTAGCCACAAGGCCCCGCTTCAAAGAACACACAAATCAAATCTCAATCAATCTTTATACAAATCCATGACCTGTACAATTGTACATGCATGCAAAGAATAGCACCATCTTATTTCTTCCCGTGGGTGTCGTAAAAGGCGACTAAGGGACTTACTAGAGAATGGGCAGCAGCGTTCTCTATGCATTTTAACACCGTACTGCGATCGCCAATCCGCCTGCCAAGCGTGGCGATTATGTCCAGGAGTGGACGTCTTTCGGCTGAAATGATGATGTATGTGATAAATCATGGATCGGTTCAGTCATTATGCCTGTTATAAATCATGGAAGGAAACTTCTCTAACTTGTTCAGCACAAAATGTATGAAATAATATGTGGAGGATTGATGATGATCACAATGTTTAGTCCGCTTGCTTGTAATACGTTCTCTTTCTTTATTTAAGTGTTAACGCATAAGCATGATAGAAAGTTCTAAAAAGTTAGTAAAGAACATTTTCGAAAAATAGTGTTACAGCCAAATTAGACCGATTTTAAATTTTCGATTGAAACAGAGATTTCCAGTTATCTGTTTTTAAATAAGACATTTCGAAAATGTTCTTACTAACTTCTTAGACCTTTGTATCCTGTTTATGCGTATGAAAATTCATTAAAATCGGTTCAGTCATTTCGAAAAACAAGGGCTTGAAAGTTTGTATGAAATGCCGTAAAGTGTAAACGCTCTTAAGAAAACAGGCCTCTATATTACAAACTAGCTGCTGCCCGCGGCTTTTTCTAAAATAAAAGTTTCTCCTTATAACATCAGCTTTCTGCAGGTGAAAGTCCCATCAAAATCGGTGCAGCCGTTTTGGAGATTAGCCGGAACAAACAGATATACAAAAAATCAAATATTTTTAGGGGTCTGTAGTCAACAACACGTAAAGTGTGGATGATATTTTTTTTTCTCGTTTATCCGTGGTGTGGGGTTAGTGGTGTATCGTTGAATAGGCAATTCGAAAATATTACGGGTCTGTGAAACCATGTTTCGATTCAGGCATCCGTCTGTGTTATTAGTAAGCTTTAAAGTGCTAATTTTTAGAGTGTCCCAAACACGGACGTGTAACGTAAGATATGAATTTTGTATACGGGGATCACTTTTGGGGGCAAATTATGACTTATTATGTGTGACATATCAAATGAAAGGGCTTCAAATATAGTTTTTATAATTTAAAGTAAACTTTCTTTTTTTTTGAGGTGTCTGTTCTTTCTTTATTTAGTTAGAATTAAAATGAAGCGATGCGGAGGAATTTTTCGACGCCATATTTTAATGTTTTATAGTTTTAGTTTAGTTAGTATATAATTTAGTTATTTTTATAAATTAATTAGTTATAAGTTGTTATTTATGTACATAATATTTGAAGTAAACTTAAAATTATTGATGAAAATTAGCCATTCCTCCCATTAAGTCCGAAAGTACGGAGCCTATTTTTTTTTAATACAGAAAACTGTTCTTGACTTCTAGATTACAGGACAACCTGTAAGAATTCTATGATCTTAAAATAACATTGTAAATCTCTCAATATTCTGCGTACAAACTTACATTTGCAGTTGGAATGTTTTGGGGAAAATGTCTTTCAACTACAATGTTAAGTTTTTTCTTGGGATTAATCAATCCCAACTACGGAAGGGACTTGGCCGGTTTTTTTTTTGTGCCTTAGCGTGGGTCAAATAAATTTATTTTCCTTCTTCTTTCTAACAGTATTAACGTTATGATCTCGCCCGCGCAGGGTTCCCGGCTGACGTACTTCCACTGCTCGCTGCTGGGCTACTTCCTGGGCCTGCTGACGGCCACGGTGTCGGCCGAGGTGTTCAAGGCGGCGCAGCCCGCGCTGCTGTACCTCGTGCCCTTCACGCTGCTGCCGCTGCTCACCATGGCTTATGTTAAAGTAACAACAATTCTTTATGCTGCACAAAACAACAAACACATTACAAAAAAAAAGTTCGCGCCCACGCGCCCCTAGTCGCCGCGGGAGACGCCCCGGGCGTCGGGAGTCGCAAGCTGAATCCCGGCCACCGTGGGCGCGGGTTTGCGGACGCTGAGCGATGGGTAGCTCGCCGTCTGATTAGAACCAGGCCCGGGTCGACAGCGCGTTGCGTTCCACGCGCGCCACAGTTGCCAGTTTGTCCGAAAGGGATATCGAGGCCCTGGCACACAGGCATCTGCAGGAACACGGGTGGGTTTTAGCCAGTAAAAGTCTGACACGCCCTCCCGCTCCGCCCAGAGCGGGAGAAGTTATTTGATAATTTCCCACCCAAAAAAAAAGTACGTATACATAATATACATATAGCTCATGGAAAGCGTTCGGTGACGATGACGCGAGTTCCATGATTTTTGTTCTCCCAAAAAGTGCTCAATGCGCCTAAACAAGTTTTCACTTCAAAAAACATTAAAAAGTATTCTTGTCAATCTTATTTAATGTAGCCATTAAACTATTGGTCCAGTACCAAATTATAGCTGAACTAGCTTCTGCCTGCTACTTCGGCTGCGTGGAAGTCAACAATGCCATAAAACATATCCTATGGCAGTCATGCAATAGAGTAGCTTTCTATGCGTGAATTAATTTTTGAAATTGGATCAGATCTGCCAGATACGAGTAGTTAACATGATTATTGAGCAGATTGCCACACTTCGTGTGTGGAATATTAACGGGTTGATATGAAATAACTTTGCCTGACGTCATTTCACTCTGGAGTCTGCAGAAAGATTATCTTGTCAGCACGGTGTCACAATTCTAACCCCTATTATGTTGTTGCAGGGAGATCTCAGAAGAATGTGGAGTGAGCCGTTCATAGCTCCGCCGAACGGCAAGGCGGGCGCCGATTTCGACGTGTGACTGCGCGGCCGCGCGCGCGCCGTGTTCTCCGCATAGAGCGAGCCCCGCCCGCTCTCACCCTCCCGACGATGTACAGTTAGATACGCGACTAACTACATAGCTATCTGCGATTCTGTGTTCTCTCAAGTAACGGTGATCTAGATATTTAGTATTATTCCTCTCAAACGTGTGAATAGCAAGTTGCACTATACGTATATATCTGCTAACTTGTACCTAACTGTACATGCACACTGGGCCACATGTGAGTTGATGTGTTTATTATTATAATTATAAAGACATAAGTTGTACTTTTTAGGTTAGACGATACGCTTTTGTTTCGTTAGTAAATGTTAAGTTCAAGTTACAGCACAGGGTAACTTGCTGTCTATGAGTTAAACTGTGAAGTGATCAGGACCAGTGCGAGTGATTTCGATAAATATTATACTATGACAGTAATACGATTGGTATTTCGAAAATACTCAGTCGTAATATTTGATGAATTTTATATCGAAAACATTTTTGTTTTATGAATATAAATATAAACTGTATGCCAAAATAATGTAAACCTTTGGATCGGTAATAGTGTGTTTGATTGGGTAATGGCAACAGAAATACCTACCTACTATAAACAGAGAGCAGTACCGAGTTGTAGGGCGCGGGTTCGATCCCAGCCAGGCGCTTTATTTTGTGTAAATAATTTCATCCATTGCTCTCAAAACGGTGAAGGAAAACATCGTGAGGAAACCGGCATGTCGTAGAACCAAAAATTCGAAGACATGTGACACCTACCAACCCGCACTGAGCCCGCGTGGTGAGTTACTGCCCACTCCCTCCCTCTCGAAGAGAGGAGGCCTATGTCCCAGCAGTGGGAACATTATAGGCTGATTAAGCTACTATAAACAGTTACAGTTTGTGACTGGAGAGCAATTTTTTACAAATCCAAGGGTTACATAAGGGTGGGTATTCGTTCAAGTTGACAGTATACACCGTAGAGCCATAAGGACAGACAGATACTTGATTTTGTATGTACGTCTGGTTGTTAAGATCTTTGTATGAATCTCATTTTTATTTTACACTAATACGTAATCATTTTTATATGAGTTTTTTTTATTTGAAACCAGATCAAATTTACAATATGTTTGTGATGTGTCGCAACATTTGATATTATTATTATATTTTTTTTCGCGAGTGGTCATCATTAGTTTCCATGATCAAACTTTGTTGTCACTGCCTTTGACTGATGTTTTCAATGAAGATTTTTTCTATATGTTGAATGGAGTATTATAGACAAATGTTAGACTAAAATATTAGAATATAAGCTACTAACTATTGTTGTTATTATTATAACAACTGTATTGTTGTTGTAAATTATTTGATTGAATTTAATAAAAGATGTTAAGACATTACATCGTAAGAGGTATACTTGGTATGTGTGATTTAATTTTTATAACGATTTATAACATTTTTAATTTTGGATTTATTTTAATAAGTTGATTTTGTACTAAGTGGTTATCATTGATAAGTTTACGGTGTGCAAGCTAAATACTATTAACATGGAGCAGTATTCTGACAAAAGTGATGTAATATAATTATTGAGGCTTAATTTTATGAACTTATCAGACAGTGTCACAGAATTTGCTGATGTCGTCTTATCACATAAGTCGTAATTTTATTTGAAAATTTCTTGCTTTGTGTTTTCAATGTAAAGTGTAACCAAATAGTTTTGGTGTATTTTATAGATATTTATATAAATAGTCACTGAAGTTTTCTCATTGATGTACATAAATACATAATTATGTGAAACTAATATTAAGATTGATGTTCCATTATTTGCATCACTTTCATCTCATCATTGATCTTGAGACTATTAATGTAAATATTTAAATCCACACAATTCATTACCTGCCAAAACTTGGAAAATTGCATTTAATATTTTTATATGTATCTCTGGGAGTATGTTATATTGCTATAAATACTTAATAAAAATATTAGATGGAAGTATAATTGAATTTTATTTTCGTTTATAACACGCAACTCAGTCTTGATTTCTTGTCCTGCAATAGACGACGGTTGCAGATATAGGACTTCAAGTGTCGCATGGCAGTAAAATATTCTGAAGCCTACGACATTGTCGTGCTGCGTTTAGCTGGCTTCAGTTGCTCCTGTTCTTGGGCACCATACTGAGCAGAACCATCAATATACACCAATCTTCTATTTGATATTGATAAGAGATTTATAGAATGACAGCTGCGGTCGACCTTTTTAAAGGTTCCGTAGTCAACAAGGACTAGTTTCGCCATATCCGTCTGTCTGGTCTACAAAGTAGTAAAATAAAATCTTGAATAAAAAAAGTAACTATGTGTAATCTAATCAGTGATTGATTACACCACATAGTTACGTGTTTTTCTTTTCATCACTAATCACGTAAATTGGGGATGACATTTTTTTTTTCTCGTGTCGTATGTACAGTATCGCTGGGTAGGCCGTTCGAAAGAAAGAGTCTGTGATGTCGATTCAGGGATTCGTTTGCATACCTAATATTAAGCTTTAAAGTGCTATTTTTTTTTAGTCAAGTGTCCACATACCCAAAAACAACCTTATAGCTGGCAGGGGGAGGCCCCTGCCAGCATAAGGTTGTTTTTGGGTATGTGCAAAATTTCATGGCAGTAGTACATGTAACGAAATTAAATGGAAAACTATCACAGATAGGTAAGCTTTACAAGTCTACATGTATGTCAACCAACTTAAATTCGCAGTTGGAATGTATGGGAGAACATGTTTTTCAACTACAATGTTGTTTGGTTCTTGGGATAAATAAAATTATTCATCCCAACTACGGAACCCTTCATTATGCGTGGTTGGACATGCACTTGTCCATTTTTTTACTTATGACATCACGGTTGGATACTAATCAAAAGTTTGATATCATGTTTTTTGGTATGATAAGTAGGACTGGACTGACTGGTCAGTATGAACCAAAGGCGATGTAAAAAAGGGTGAGAAAAATTAAACGTAGACATTTGTTTAATAGTTATTTATTAGCTTCAATTTGTTTGTTTGTGTCTCTTTTTTCAATGAACCTCAACTGTTTCTTCCTCATTCTTTTCAGCTTAGCAGTATTTGTGATAACTTGTACTACTTCAGATTTACGTTTGTTTTCTTCCGCACGTTGTAAATTCTGTCGCCACCTTTCCTTTCGATCTATTTCTTTTTGTTTCAATTCTGATAATATTTGTTTAGATAGCTCCTTTGTTTTCTGTAACTTCTGGCGTAGTGCCTTTTTTTTTTCAAAAGTATGCCTGAGTCCCTTAGTTTTATGAATGGTTGAAAACCTGAAAGACAAAAACAGTATTGGGGTTAAGTTGAGCATAAGTTTTAGGTTATATTTATAAATCCAAAAGTAAACAACAAAGTAAGTGTTAAAGTTACCTTTCTTTTTTAGACTTCCAAAACTTTCCAGACTTGGGAATGCCTCTAATGGGTTCTGCTTTACTTGAAGATGTTGTGTCTTGTTCACTGTTGTCTTCATTGCTGCTTTCTGATTTTTCCAAGTTATCTTGGTTTTTAGCTATGTTGGCTACTATTGCAAGAACTTTATTACATGTTTCTTCAGCCATGTTTAAGGCCTATGAGGTAATAAATGAGGCTTATTGTTATAAACCAACAACAAGTCTAGTCTAGTGAGTCTAGTACACCACAAGAGCACGTTTAATTTTCTGTCAAGTGTCAGAAAAGTTTTTTTTTTAATGTTAATTTTATAGCCTGGTTGCTGAAACCTTTTAGCCAAGTCTTTATTTAGTTACAAAACTTGTATATTAAGAAATGAATTATAAATGCATGATGATGATATCCCCGCCCACTCCCCTTGAGTTTCAGTAAAGATGTGGCACTTTACTGAGACCACACGCGGACTTCTTGAGAGAACTTGAAGCGAAGTTGCCCTGTTTTATTTTTTTGCCCACACTAATGGACGTTCACAAACACTTAATGGTTAATAATTCACCATTATTACACATTAATATTCGGCTAAACACAAATTTTGGTAAATTTAAACAAACTGCTGGACACATTATACGTCCATGGCTGGACATGACGCTTCACTTTCCCGCCAAGAAGTCTTCAATTTCAAAATGACATGACACGTGCTACTCTTTTTTCTTGACTACTAATCTTTTGATACCATACGATTTTCCTGGCTGCAAAACCATGAAGGGGTTCTTACACGATCAATGTGGCCTGTGACCTCTCATCGGTCACTCCGGCACAGGGCACGCCCAGTGGTTGGGAACTCCTAACCAAATACAGAAAAAAGTTTGTGCTTTGATTTTCTTGTCATTGTGATTCTGTAAGGCCGCATTCCGAATTAAGACCGCGCTAAACGGTAATAGGGAACGCGTTTAAGCCTTTGAGTATTTAGAGTATAAATACTCAAAGGTGCGCTAAAATCGATTAAGAACTGCTTCGCGAAACCCAGGTGCGTCAAGTGCCTGGGTGAGCATGGCACTTCTGAATGCTCACGACCGAAAGACCGTGCCCTCTGCACCGAACCTCCCAGTTGCGTTCTTTGCGGCCAACAAGGCCACCCAGCCAACTACCGTGGCTGCCCTAAGGCACCTAAATCATCTTCCTCGAAATTGACCAAGCGTTACGACGCGAGGCAACAGAGAGATAACCAGGGGGGATTCTCCTCCTCTCTGACCCAACCTCCGCAACGACTGAGCCCTCAAAGGTCCAGTCCGTGGAATCATTTCAACCACCAGCAGGCCTTCCCTGCCTTCGGCCAATACATGGCTCCTCTCCCCCCTCAACCTCAACCTATCCCACGGTTGATGGACCCTCGCCTTCGCGCTCATAGCGCTCAGCAACATCACCAATCTACCGCCGCCGGTAGGAGCGCGCCTCTCGCGCCCCCAGTGGCCCGCGTGCCAGAGCCTGCTTCCAAAGCCGCTCCCCCTCTCAACACTCGCGCGCCTCCTCAACCCGCGGCCACTCCAGTGGTCGCATCACCTAACACCTTCGATGCGTTTAATGTGATCTCGAGCACATTTAACATCTTTCTTTCGCCCCGCGCCAAGAAAATGTCCAGCGAAATAATTGTAGCCCGTAACTCCTGCGATCTATCGGAGATCCAGCGAATTTATCACGCGTATCCCGAGATCACGCAAGCCCTAGAGTCCATCGCGTATAGGAAACCATAATGTATAATACGGCCCCCGCGAGAACTAAACTCAGATCACTAAAGTTAGGCTTTTTCAATGCCAACGTCATTAGAGAACAACGTGACGAAATCGCTGTGTTCCTCTGCGACCATCGGTTAAATATTCTCCTAGTACAGGAAACTTTCCTCAAGCCTTGTCATCGAGACCCGTCAATTGCGAACTATCGCGTAGTTCGCAATGACAGGACTCGATGCCACAGGGGCGGCACCCTGATTTACTATAGGACTCCTCTCCATTGCATCCCGCTCGATGCTCCGACAACTCTCTCGTGTCTTGAAGTGTCTGCATGCAAAATAGCAATGTCAGGTCATCAACCGATTACGATAGTTTCGGCTTACATGCCGCCCACCGCGACCACGAGCCCAGACGGTCTTCAAATGCTGTCTCGCGATCTTTCGATTCTTTTCGGCCTGAGTGAATCCATTATCGTAGCGGGTGATCTCAACGCCAAACATCCGTCCTGGAACTGTAATACCACCACGTTTCGAGGCCAACATCTGTTTGACCTCACCGCCGTTTTAAATTTCGATATCATCGGTCCGATGAATCCTACTCATTACCCCCATATCCCCAGTCAATCCCCGGACATATTGGACATAGCGCTCCTAAAGAATATCAACCTACGGTTGGATTCGATAGAGGCGATGGACGAACTGACTTCTGACCACCGGCCGATCGTCTTAAGACTGGCCCCTCGCGACGGACTCCTTGACCCTGACCAACCCCCCCTCACGAAAGTAGTCACGGACTGGCGGAAAGTAAGCGACCGTCTGAAATCCACCACATCCCCGATACTGGATTCTATCCCCGATCAGTTTGACTCGATTGCCGACACAACGGCCGCGATCGACTCACTCACGAAACACGTACAATCAGTCCTGAGCGATTGCTCGAGGCAGGTTCCGGCGATGGACCCCCATCGCCCAAAGCTGCCGGACGATGTGCGTGAACTGCTGACTGAGAAGAACGCGGCCACTCGTGCATACAGTGTCTTTCCCTGTGACGCTAACAAAGTCTTCATGCGCCAATTACAGAAATCTGTAAGGAAGCGTATGAAAGAACTGCGTGAGGCTCACTGGGACAAGATGCTGGGCGAACTAGAGCCCACTCATCTTGCCTTCTGGGAGCTTCAGAGGAAACTCAGATCCCCGCAAGTAGCTTCTATGCCCCCTCTGACACGACCTGACAGGACGATAGCATTCGACGACACCGACAAGGCTGAATGCCTGGCTGACACTCTCGAGACTCAGTGCTCGCCCAGCTCTCAACTAGTAGACCAAGCTCACCTCGCTGAGGTGGACGCTGAAGTCGAACGTAGGGCGAATCTCCCTCCGGTCGAAGACCCTGATTGTCCTCTGGCTCCCGTCACCCCAGACGAAGTGCACGACATTATCAAGGGTCTGAAAACCCGTAAATCTCCCGGATCAGACGGAACCACCAACAGAGTGCTCCAGCTGTTCCCCGCTCACCTGATCATGCTAATGACCACCATCTTCAATGGCGCTCTTAGTAACAACATTTTTCCTCAAGCTTGGAAAAGTGCCACGGTCATCGGTATCCCGAAGCCCGGCAAGCCTAAGACCGAACCTTCCAGTTGCCGAGACGAAGGGCCTCATCCCAAACGAACAGTTCGGGTTCAGATCCCAACATTCGTGCGTACAACAGGTCCACCGTATCGTCGAGCATATAAGCGCTGGCTTCCAGCGCGGGCTCATGACGGGTGCTGTGTTCTTCGACATTGCGAAAGCGTTCGACAAAGTCTGGCACAACGGCTTAATATATAAGCTCTACAAACTCGGTGTGCCCGATCGTCTCGTGCTCATCTTACGAGACTTTTTGTCGGACCGCACCTTCCGCTATCGCATCGAGGGTGCGCTATCCTCCCCCCATCCGCTCCGCGCAGGCGTCCCTCAGGGCGCTGTGCTGGCACCGCTGATATTCACTATATTCACTAGTGATATCCCCAAATGTAGAAAGGCGCAGTTAGCTCTGTTCGCAGACGACACGGCCATCTACTACTCCGGCCTCAGGCAAGACAATATCGCCCGCATCCTTCAGGCCGAAGTCAACAGACTCGCGGCCTGGTTCAGGAAGTGGAGGATCGAAGTCAACCCTGATAAGAGCCAGGGGGTCCTATTCTGTAGGCCCCGGCGATCACCCGCCCTGCCCCAACCGATCACCATGTTCGGCAAGCCTACCCCTTGGGAGAAGCGAGCCAAATATCTCGGTGTGGTCTTAGACCATCACATGACGTTCGGCGAGCACATAAAACAGGTGCGCTCGCGCGCCAGTTTTGCTCTCGGCCGACTACACTCCGTACTCAACCCGCGCAGCAAGTTGTCCCTTAAGTGCAAATTGCGTATTTACACCGCGTGCATTCGACCGATCATGACTTACGCCTGCGTAGTCTTCGCTCACGCAAAGTCGTATCACATCCATAAGATGCAGACGCTTCAAAACCGATTTCTCCGTAGAATTACGAAGGCTCCTTGGTTCGTTCGGAACGAACAACTTCACGTAGACCTTAAGATGCCTACCATCAAGCAGTTTATGAAGCGCCTTGCAAAGCGCTTTTTCGAATCCGCGGAACGTCATCGCAACCCCTTGGTTGTGCCGGCCGCTAGTTACAGGCCTTCTGCCATTAGTCAGACTCGCCGACCGAGGCATACTCTCTTATAATCCGGATGACCCCGTCACTCTCCTTCAGGAAAGCAATAGGGCCACGAGTACAGTGCACAAAATACACAAACCGACTTTCCGTCCTCGCCGCCGAGGTACCACGCGAACTTCCCGAGTAAATGGTAATAAAAGTCCTCCCCCCCGTCCCTTGAATGTCGATGCGCCAGCCGCCCGGTTAGAGGCTGAGAGCGCCGTAGCAATAAATATAATATCCCCTGATAATAATCATGATCAAAATGTTGATCCAGCCCGTCCCCAAATTGTTACTAATTTTGTGATCCCCAACGACGCCCTAAGCCGAGGTCCGTACCCCACAGGGGGTGCCCTTAGTGCGCTGTCGTTTAGTTTTAATAAACATATATAATTTACGCCCTGGCTGGAGGCTTTAAGATTAAAAACCTTAGGGCAGCCACAGGAATATCCGGTTAAGTAGCAACGACTTCTCTAGGTCTGCTACGAGATGCCATTCATAAAAAAAAAAAAAAAAGGCTGCCCTAAGGTTTTTAATCCAGCCTCCAGCCAGGGCGTAAAGTATATACAGGGTGATTGGAAGATGGGTGCAAAGCTTTAAGGCGAAGATAGTACAGACAATTTAGAACCATCCTGTCAGACCCTATGTCATAACAAACGTCAAAACGCACAAGGACCAATCCTTATCTTAAAATGGCCGCCAGATTTATTGCCCTTTGTTCCCAATGTAAACAAAAACATCTTAAGTGATTTGTGAGAACATAAACATCCTTTATTTAAGCTGTATGGGTTTTTGAATAGAGTCACTGTAATTAACAATAAAAAAAATGGTTGTGGGAACTGTATTTGTATTTAATAATTACCCCTAATTACAGATAACAGCTGTAATTGTTTTGGTCTTATGTTATGGCTATTTCTGATAAAACTATTGTATCAATTTACACAAAATTTTGTAAGTTATATTATGAATAGATAAGAAATCTGACAACAGCGTTTCTTTGAGAGTTCTATGTAACATTGTTGTAATAATAAATCACAAAGTTCATGGCACTTGAGGCCGGCCTCATGATATCTTTGAAACTTTGAAAATTCACATCGGAGTAACACCGAGTAGTTTCTTATACAAAAATGTTACTAAGATACTACATAAACCTTTATTGACTGATAGCTACCTATATCTTGTAAAATATACCACCATAATTAATTAATAAAAGATTTTCTTGAATTAAATGGGGGGGTTAATTGATTTATTTATTAATTAATTAAAAAATAAATTTCCTTTTTTTTTTTTTTTGAATATTAGTGATAAATGCACAAGTGGGAACTATACTGTCATATTAATTTAACACTTAGTCATTCTTGTGGAAAGAAATAATGATATTTAACCTCAAAGTTTAACAATTTTGATGCAGTTTTTGACATATGATATTTTGAAACTTTTCACAAGTATTTAGTGCAAATATTATCTAAAACGATGTTTCAAGCACTTATTTATGATTATTATTGATTATTTGCAGTCGATAAAACACAAAATAAGTCCAAATTCCAACGATAGAACGGTTCTTTGTCGAAACTTTTCTTTGTTCAAAAATTTCGATTTTATGATGCAATTTCGTGTAATTATTATCTACAATGATGTATTAACAACAGATAAATGAAAATGTATCCACTTACCCGTGTTTTTATCACTAAAACTACACTTTTAACCTAAAAACACAACACATCAAAACACAACCACAGAAAACGTAACTGACATTCAATATTTTTTTAAAATGTTGTCATGCTATATTTTACGTTCGGGCGCGTTCCAAATCCAAGAATGTCTATTAGAAAATCGACTAAAACCACCACAAATAATACTAAACTTTATTTCAATTATATTTTGAGCGTCTAGTAGGGTGAGTCACCGTCTCTCAAAGAGAGTCACCCGGGCTTGACGGAATTTGACACTTTTGACAGGTGTCTCTCTTTGAGAGACACCCGGGCTCAACCGGTTGCCATGGTTGTCTTAGACGAAGTCTTACCAAATATTTTTAACCAAATTTTTAAGTTTTTTTTCGGAAATTCTCAAAATTTAATGTAAACTGCATAATTATAGCCAAATTGAATGATAAATGAATTCATTTTTTATTTATTTAATTAAAGTAATGTGTAAGCAATCAAGCAAAACATGTTTTAGGCTTCTGTGTCATTAGACATTTTTTTTACAGACATTTAAAGCTCAGAAAAAATAAAAAATTTGTACAATACGTCTTTTAAACCTTATTAAAAAAAAAACGGAGGGTGCTTTTTATATATAGATAGATAATCGCTCTTTCTTTTGAGGTATCATTTATGCGGATATCTTACAAATTATTGAAATTAGGGCCTACAAACCAATTTGAGGGAGAAATTTTTTATTTTAGGCAGACTAATTAAAACAACATTTGAATTGAAATTATTTATTTTTCATGTTCAAAATGACGGTTGTGATTCCTAATACAAGCACGGCCCCGTCTTCTAACTGCTGTAGTCGTTATTTTCAACATCATCTCCTGCTTCATTGTCTCAAACGCTGAATTTATTCTTTGTATCAATTCTTCTCTAGTGTTTATTTGTATGTTGTTATACACCAGTTCCTTGGCCCGGCCCCACACGAAAAAGTCCAACGGGGTCAGATCTGGGGAGCGAGCGGGCCAAGAGATGGGTCCATCCCTGCCGATCCAGCTATCAGGAAAGCAATTGTTGAGGTGTTCCCTTACATTTAAAGTCCAATGCGCTGGACAGCCGTCTTGCTGAAAGATGACTGTTCGGTCTCTTTCGAAGATCGGGACACCTGATTCCTCTACCAGCAGTGGTAAATCAATTTGCAGAAATTGCAAATAATTTTCGCCATTCAATGGATCAGGCAAAAAGTGGGGCCCAATCAATGTTCTGCCAATTATTCCAGCCCATACATTCACAGAGAATTTCATCTGAAATGACACCTGCTTCTTAAAATGTGGATTGTTGTCTGCGTCGGCCCATTCATGGATGTTGTGAAAGTTTGTAATACCTTCCCTTGAAAATTTACTTTCATCCGTCCGCAAGATTGATTTCAGAAACCACGCATCTTCGATGTCTCTGTTGAGGAGGAAACGGCAGAACTGAATTCTTCTTTGAGGATCTTGCTCTACTAGACCTTGCACACTCCTGCCATGGAACGGATACTTATCATTTTTGTGCATTGTATGCCACACCTTCCATTGAGAAATGTTTAAATTTCGAGCTACTGCTCTAGTACTGGTAGTAGGATCCGCTTGAAATGCTGCTAAAATGTCTTCGTCGACGGCAGTTTCGTGTCTGCCCGGGTTGACTCCAGGTTCCACGCGGTGAAACCCATCTTGGGCAAGACGAAGAAACGTGATGTAAAACACTCGGACATTCGGTATCCTGCGATTCGGATAGCGCTCTTGATACATCCGTCGCGCCAAAGATCCATTGCCGTCTGCTCTACCGTACATAAATACGATATCCGCATATTCTTGATTGGAAAAAGTAGCCATAGTCACTTAACAATTAAGAAAAACGGCGTAGGAGCGCACTAAATGTCAACTCAACACAATTAAGTCAAAAATCAACACGTGCAGGAGCGCGAGGCTACGACTGGACACGGTGAAACAAAAAAATTCAAAACTAACGCAAACAACACGTGCAGGAACGCAAAGGGCTACAACTGAACACGGTAAATTGTGAATCAACACGACAACGTCCACTCACAAGGGCAATAGTTTGACTAATAAATAAAAGATGTAACGGCTTCATCACAGACCGACTGACCCTGACTAAAGAAAAACGACTTTGTTGCCTTAGTAACTAAGACCATTTTGCTGTAAAAACGAACTCTTATCGCTTTTTGCTATTCATTGGGCGTTCTACCTGGAAATGCCGTCGCACCGCGCTCGGTGGCCATTGTTTAGAGAATCCCCTCAATGGGTTCTCCTCAATTGATTCCTGCATGTGCCAAAAATTCTTAGAATTGAACAATGTTATCATTTCGAGCACATAAAGTATTCTTTTAAGCAAAAATTTTGTGTTTTTACTGCCTAAAATTTAAAATTTCTCCCTCGAATTGGTTTGTAGGTCCTAATTTCAATAATTTGTAAGATATCCGCATAAATGATACCTCATAAGAAAGAGCGATTATCAACATGTCTTCAAAAAGGTTTGAACAAAAAAGCACCCTCCGTTTTTTTTTAAAATAAGGTTTAAAAGACGTATTGTACAAATTTTTTATTTTTTCTGAGCTTTTTTTTTATTTTTTGGGCGTTGCACTATTCGTGCTTATTGCCACTGACAATGTTTTATTTGTTAACAAAACGTAAGAATCAAGTACTCGCGAAATGATAAAATATTATTACGGGGAATTTGGAAATGGAAAGGAGATTAGATGTTATTAAATAAAAATAATAAATTATAACAAATTAACACTATGGGAATTTAATTTAACAGAAAACTAACGTTTTAACGCCACCAGAGCAAAAAGGCCGACTCGATGCGTAAACTAAGAGCTACATGGTACATAAAAGAGGTTTATAAATGATGTTTAAATAGATATATCATTATTTACAAGGAAAAGAGCTATGGTTTTATAGATATCTACATTAAAATTATATAAAATACATGCAATAGAAGTGGGAAAAGGGACTCTGAGGGAAACAAGACTTTGGAAAAGTGAGGAGTGGTCATAAAGGGGGCAGGAAAAAATAAGGTGGTTCAGATCTCCCACTTCAGCGCCACATTCACACGCAGGGTTCTGCACAATGCCAAGCCTGGCAAGATGAGCAGGAGTGCACACATGACCTAATCGCATACGTATGAATATTGTTGTAATCTTTTTGTTTAGTTTGTATTTGCTAAACCAAGGTTTAACAAAAATGGATGGCTGAATATTACGATAAAATTTCCCTTTCACTGATTGCCCGGACCAAAGCTTACCCCAGGATTCCTGTAGATAAACCCCGGGCAGAGCTGCCAGATCTTGGGTGTTATTTTTGTTCGGAAAAACGTCTCCACACAATACGGCATCATTAGCTATCTGGTCAGCTCTCTCATTGCCTAAAATGCCACAATGCGAGGGTATCCACGCAAAATGCACTGAATACCCCTTAATAGAACACCTATAAAGGAGTTCACGTGTTTCAAATATAATATAAGGATTATGAGAATAGAAAGGGAATCTGGCCAAAGATTGTAAGGCACTCCTTGCATCAGTCAAAATGAGTGAATTCCGTAAGCCCATTAGAAGTATATATTCGACAGCTTTGAATAGACCGTAACATTCTCCCGTAAATACAGATGATTCGGGCGGGAGTTTTATTTTTTGGACGATATTATATTGGGAGTGGTATACACCTACTCCCACACATGAGTCTCTTCCATGCTTCGAAGCATCTGTGAACAAGAGCTGACAGCCCTTCCAGTCTCTATCCATAGTGAAGTTGAAGATATGGTTGTGACATACGTCATCTCGGTAAATGTTAAGTAATAATGTATATTTGGTGACATAATTAATGAACTGTAATTACAGTGAAATACAGGAAGAAATTGAGAGTGGTGACAGGGAGCTTCAATTAAATTAAATTTTCTAAAGCTTTTAACTAAACACGGAGTAGCTTTGTGCCTCCAGTAAGTGGATGAAATTACTTCTTCAGATAGAATGAAAAGTTTATTTCGCAAAGGATGATATGTAAATTGCAGACACCGAGCCATAAATCTATCAGCTAAAAATTGACGTCGTAAATGAAGTGGAGGGTCTCCACATTCCACCTGAAGACAATTAATAGGACTGCTTTTCATTGCACCTGAAACCACTCTAAGTGCCTTTGACTGAACACTGTCAAGTTTCTTAAGACCAGCAACATTAGCAGGTTCCAGCAAAAACGTCCCATAGTCCAATACGCTTCTAATCAAGGTGTTGTACAATAGTTTTAATGAAAAGGGATGTGCTCCCCACCAAACACCAGCAAGACATCTAATTATGTTGATATTTCGTTCACATTTAGCAGCTATATAGTCACAGTGTGGTAAACCAGTAAGATGTGTATCCAAAATAAGGCCTAAAAATTTTACCTGGTTTTTAACGGGCATAGGGATATTATTATACCTTACTATAACTATAGGGGGCTTACGCATTCTAGTAAACAAGACAATGTTGCTTTTATCAATTGACAGGTGTAGACCATTGGTTTCTAGCCAAGTCTTCAGTAAGCATAAAGAAGAGGTTAAGGAAGTACAAATATTCTCAACAGAATGACCAGATGAATAAAGAAGTAAATCATCTGCATATTGAAGAACTTGTACTGACTCATTTAGGGAGGATTCCAAATCATAAGTGTAAATATTGTAGAGAATTGGACTAATTACAGAACCTTGAGGGAGACCTTTCCATACTAAACGGGTAAATGTATACCCTTCAATATGAAGATTTAAAGATCTCTCTGAAAGCATGTTAATTATGAACTTAGACAGCATTTAATGGAACTTGTAATGAATTCAGCTTTTGTTCTAGGATTGATACCTGGACATTATCGTAAGCTGAGCTAATATCCAGGAAAGCAGCAATTACAGAGTTATTAGAAGAGAAGGCTAAGCGAATATCAGTTGTGAATACACTAAGGCTGTCCATCGTACTTTTACCCTTCCGAAAACCAAACTGTGATGTAGCTAGCAAGTTTTTGCTTTCCAAAAACCACTCCAAACGATTCTTAATGAGATGTTCAACAATTTTAGCAAGAACTGTAGAAAGTGCAATTGGTCGATAAGATGTAACATTAGAGGAAGGTTTGTTTGGTTTCAGAATGGGAATAATTGTTTGAGACTTCCAACTTGATGGTATGTTGCCAGATATCAAAGCTGTATTGATGAGATTTAAATATATTAAAAGAACAGAGTCGGATAAATTAGATATAAATGAATATGGTATACCATCTTCACCAGGAGCTGAATCCTTAACATGTGAAAGGACTCCCTTCAACTCACTTAGTGTGAACAGGGAATTCAACTCAGAATTAGGAATAGGAACATAGGGATAGTGCATTAAAGATCTCTGTTCTGGGACTGAAGGAGGAGCTAAATGATCCATAAACTCATTGGCTAATTCTAATGGCAGTTTTGAGGCTGTTGTGTCACTAAATGCTGACCTGAATCGCCTAATATTTTGCCATACTAGAGATGCATTAACTTCTGGCGAGATAGATGCACAGAATCTTTGCCAACCTTCAAATTTCTTTTTCCTAAGGAGCTTACGAGTTGTACGAGCAGCTTCTAGGTATATCTCAAAATTGTGACGAGTCATAGTATGGCCATAATTTTTTTCTGCCTCTTTTCTTTTTTTAATAGCCTGAGTGCACTCAGCATCCCACCAAGGTGGTGAAGGAATTTTGCCTGTAGCACCATTCTTAATAGGGAAAGTATTATCTGCCACCTCTATTAAAATTCTTGTTATTTGATTAGATAATAACTGAGGATCGTGTAGTTGTAAGGAATTAGATAAACCAAGAATTCTTTCTTGTACATCATTTTTGTATGTATCCCAATCTGCATTTTGAAGTCTATACTTTAATCGTGGTGCTGGATTGCTAGCAACTGGTTTTTTATGTGGAAAAGAAATTATTAAAGGGTAATGATCACTACCATAAGAAGACGGTAAAGGAGACCAGGATAATGTTGATGCTAACTCACGTGTGCAGATTGAGAGGTCAGGGGCACTTGTTCCCTCATCTGGATTTGTTCGGCGTGTTGGGAGACATGTGTTTAAAATACACAAATTATTAAAGTCTAGAATTTCTAATAACTTTTCCCCATAGCAATTGGAACTAGAACTACCCCAGGACTGATGTTGTGCGTTAAAATCTCCCATTACCAAAAATGGTTTAGGTAAAACTGAAAGAAGATTACTTATTTCAGAAAGGATATCTATAGTGGGACGAGAATAATATATACATACTAAACAGATTTTATTTACAATAGCAGCGACAGCAGATATTTCGTCACTGAGACTTGGAAGAGGAAAAGATTGAAAAGACAAGTTATTTTTAATAAGTATGGCGACACCGCCATACCCATCGCTTCTGTCTGTTCTTAGACACGCATAGCCAGGAATTCTAAAAGAAAACCCTGGTTTAAGCCATGTCTCACAGAGAGCGACTGCAAAGGGATCGTATTTGTTCAATATGTAGGACAGATCAGATTTTTTATTCACAATGCTGCGACTGTTCCACTGGACAATCTTGGGTAGATTTGGATCCATTATGATTAAGGTTAAATAAGTTAGACAGAGTATCAATTAAAGTAGCAACGTTGGACGGTTCAATATTATTATTTTTAGATAAAGTATTAATAAGCATAATTATTAAATTAAAAATTTGGCTCTCATTATTATTTGTTGTTTTATTTTGGAATGCGACACCATTCCCTGACACAGAAACATCATTAGTGATTAATGCTTGATGAGCTGCCCGGTCATACCCCTTAGTTGTTTTTGGGGGATCCCGAGGTTTAAGAAATACGGTTTTTCTTTGTGAGGAGACAATTGGTGTGTTACGTGATTGGGGCGAAGGTTGTGAAAAGAAAGAATTTTTAGTGGTATGTGATGGGGCAGATGTGACCACATCGGCATACAATTTTGAGATTGGTGGATGTAGCTGTGACGCTTCCGCATATGACACGCAGCTATGGGCCATATAATGCTTAATTGCTTTTTGCCTCTCAAATTCTGGGCATTTTTTATTAATGGCGTAATGAATGCCACCGCAATGACAGCATTTACTATTACTCTCATCTTCAATACTGCAAGTGTCAGCAGAATGCTTCTCCCCACACTTGAAGCACTGAGGGTTCGACCTGCATTGTACCTTTGTATGGCCAAAACGACAACAATTAAAACATTGAATTGTTGGGAATGTATACAATTCCACTGGCATAGAATTGTAACAACAAAACACACGTTTTGGTAAAATTTGTCCGTCAAAGGTGAGCACGACTGTTTGCGATGGTTTCCATACAGGGGTCGGTTCGTGCACTTTATAATTGAGACGCCTTGCTTTGATAACTTTCCCGCATCCAGCGGGGACAGATATATTTTCCAGTATTTCCTCCGGAGACCATTCGGTAGGTACGCCTTTAACAATTCCAATGCGACACACATTAATTGATGGAACAAATGCCTTCAACTTTTCTTTGGCCAAACTTGGGTCATTTAAGAAAGAGTTAGCATCTACGTAACGAGAGAAACTTAGCGATATTCTATTACGACCAATGCGTTTTAATGAACCGTTAATGATGTTGTTGAACATGCGTTTTTTAAGAAAATGCCCTAAAGTTATTGGGTGTAATGTTTGAGCAGAGTTTTGTGTATCAAAAATTTTTTGAATGTGTACAACGTATGGCGACAGGTCTGTGGCCTCATACAAAGTCCTAGTAACCTGTGGCGCCTTCTGGGGAAGATCTGACTTTATGAGGTTTTCAGTCTGGGGAACATCCACAGAACGTGGAGAGGTTTCTTGGTGAACTAAAATTGAATGAACCGGTACGTCTGATGCTATTTTTGAACTAGTGGCTGAGTCATTGTCGCACTGACACTGTGCTCCTTTATTTATTTCTGTTGTAGTGTGAGAGTGACTATTTCGCCTTTTTTTATTGCAATTTTTGCACACTTTACGTGGAGCTCTAGTCCTTTTCCGCTCCGATCTGGTTATGGATGAATCGGTATCCATACTGGATTCGTAAATGGTTATATTATGCCCGACCGAGGGGACTGTGCCCCCCGGATCAGGCGGTTCGTTGTCCATTGTGGACAGAAAAAGATAAAATATAAAAAACTTACCCTAAATATGAAGTACAATATACACAAACAATAAAATGAACTAATCTAATGAATATCTACATATATTTACACAACTTATCTCCAATCTTAAGTGTTTTTTAATTTAAAAAAGAAAACGAAAGAAAAATCACGCCCGCCAAATTCGATGATTCCCGCGCTTTTTTTCTTCTGAGCTTTAAATATCTGTAAAAAAAATGTCTAATGACACAGAAGCCTAAAACATGTTTTGCTTGGTTGCTTACACATTACTTTAATTAAATAAATAAAAAAATCATTCATTTATCATTCAATTTAGCCATAATTATGAAGTTTACATTCAATTTTGAGAATTTCCGAAAAAAAACTTAAAAATTTGGTTAAAAAAATTTGGTAAGACTTCGTCTAAGACAACCATGGCTTAAATGGTTCTAAATTGTCTATACTATCTTCACCTTAAAGCTTTGCACCCATCTTCCAATCACCCTGTATATTAAAAACTAAACGACAGCGCACTAAGGGCACCCCCTCTGGGGTACGGACCTCGGCTTAGGGCGTCGTTGGGGATCACAAAATTAGTAACAATTTGGGGACGGGCTGGATCAACATTTTGATCATGATTATTATCAGGGGATATTATATTTATTGCTACGGCGCTCTCAGCCTCTAACCGGGCGGCTGGCGCATCGACATTCAAGGGACGGGGGGGAGGACTTTTATTACCATTTACTCGGGAAGTTCGCGTGGTACCTCGGCGGCGAGGACGGAAGGTCGGTTTGTGTATTTTGTGCACTGTACTCGTGGCCCTATTGCTTTCCTGAAGGAGTGTGACGGGGTCATCCGGATCTAAGAGAGTATGCCTCGGTCGGCGAGTCTGACTAATGGCAGAAGGCCTGTAACTAGCGGCCTGCACAACCAAGGGGTTGCGATGACGTTCCGCGGATTCGAAAAAGCGCTTTGCAAGGCGCTTCATAAACTGCTTGATGGTAGGCATCTTAAGGTCTACGTGAAGTTGTTCGTTCCGAACGAACCAAGGAGCCTTCGTAATTCTACGGAGAAATCGTTGAAGCGTCTGCATCTTATGGATGTGATACGACTTTGCGTGAGCGAAGACTACGCAGGCGTAAGTCATGATCGGTCGAATGCACGCGGTGTAAATACGCAATTTGCACTTAAGGGACAACTTGCTGCGCGGGTTGAGTACGGAGTGTAGTCGGCCGAGAGCAAAACTGGCGCGCGAGCGCACCTGTTTTATGTGCTCGCCGAACGTCATGTGATGGTCTCCGAGATATTTGGCTCGCTTCTCCCAAGGGATAGGCTTGCCGAACATGGTGATCGGTTGGGGGAGGGTGGGTGATCGCCGGGGCCTACAGAATAGGACCCCCTGGCTCTTATCAGGGTTGACTTCGATCCTCCACTTCCTGAACCAGGCCGCGAGTCTGTTGACTTCGGCCTGAAGGATGCGGGCGATATTGTCTTGTTAGGGCAGCCACAGGAATATCCGGTTAAGTAGCAACGACCTCTCTAGGTCTGCTACGAGATGCCAATAAAAAAAAAAAAAAAAAACGATTACAGCTATGTCGGAATGCAGCAAAAGTCGGCAAATCTGACATCTGTCACTGTCAGTCATTATCAACAAAGTCGATGAAGTGATTCACTCATTTAAATTTTCCAATATTTCCTCAATAAAGATATATTTAGAAGAAATTATTCCGTACTTGGGCGTATTTATGATTATATATTGTAGTATATGATTATTTATTGGACGTATTTTTATTTTTTTGTAGGAGTTTAAGGTCAACTGGAAAAATCCAGCGTAACTGCAGTGCTACTTTCCAATTTTAAATAAACAGCTTTTCCCGTAAAAAATGCCCGTAAGTATCTGATTATATACACACTCCGTCCCTAGGGCTACAAACTGACCATTTTTTTGTGCAATTATTCCCGACTATATACTCTTTTTTTACATTTTCCTCATAGGCTTATCACTCAACTTTGACGGACTACACCCAGTCCGTTGGTAACCTGGCTCTCCTGCCAATGCGCACATCTTTCAGAGGCCCGGCTCCGATCAGTCCCAAGATTGAATTGGATATTGTTGATGAAGCTCTCAACTACTTCAAAGCAAATGTCTTTTTTAGGTTTTATGAGATAAAGGTAAGGGCTTGAGTCATATTCTGCCTAACGTTTCCAAATCCATGTAAATAGAAATACAAACGATTTTTTTTCAGTCTGATGCTGACAGAGTTCTCATTTACCTCACACTGTACATTTCTGAATGTCTGAAACGGCTTCAGAAATGCTCAAACAAGAATCAGGGTCAACAGGAGATGTATATGCTGGCCATATCTAAGTTTGATATTCCTGGAGAATATGGATTTCCTCTGAACTCTGTGTATGCTAAGCCTACCAGTACCCAGGAGGGTGGTATGTTGGAATCATTTATAATTCATCTTAAAATTAGGTTAACATTATTAAAGGCAGCTTTGAATGTTAACTTGGGTAAGTTATTTTATAATGTATGGCTTGTTTTGTGATTTCAGATTTGATGAGACAGTATTTACAGCAGATGAGACATGAGACTGGTGCCCGTGTCTGTGAGAAGGTAATTATCTATTTAATTAATCTTGGAAAGTCACTGTAACAATCACAAGTGTTCTAAATGTTAAATTCTAACAAAAACAATAAAATGTTCTCTCAGGTATTTGCCACAGAAGATGGGAAACCAAGCAAGTGGTGGCTTTGCTTTGCCAAGAGGAAATTCATGGACAAGTCCCTGTCTGGCCCTGGACAATAACCAGTGCCACATCAAAGTTGGCATTTATTGTATACCTACTTTTTTTCTTTAAATAATAATAGGTTTAATTAAAAAAAAAAAACATAATTCCAAAATGTTTTATAACACTTCATGATGGTGCATACTACTGAAACCTGTTAAACCACTTTATCTGCCTAGACATTTCAGTTGAAAACAGTATGTTAATATTTAAGACTAATTACTTTGATTATTTGAACTTAAAAAGGAATCAATAAAGTATTTGGAAATACTAAAAATATATTGTTTATTTTAAAATAGGTGTAAATATATAATACATAAATTCATTTGGTTAAAAACTTGTACAGAGGCTCTAAAATATATGATTAATATCAGTTTACAAATACTTCAGCTGCTAAAAATGAGATAGATTGGTACTTTTTGACTATTAAAAGGGTAATATAACAGTCTTACGCTTACAACTACAGTTACACATACATTATATACTGAAAGTTAATTGAGACCATATTCTTTGATCAGCTGCCCTGCTATCACAAGCCTCTGTATTTCAGAAGTTCCTTCATATATTTCTGTGATCCTTGCATCGCGGTAGTGTCGCTCTGCTGGCATATCCGACACGTAGCCCATACCACCAAGGATCTAGAATAAAATGGTAGAAGAATATTACAAATCTTTGGACTCGGCAGTCTTATGTTATAAATATTAGGTATTATGTATTAGAAATTACAAATACAGTAAAACATGTGATCATTTTGAATGTACCTGTATGCACTGATGGGATAAGAATGTTGCTGCCTCTGAAGCTGCCAGCTTGGCCATAGCTGCCTCCTTGGTGTAAGGTTTCTTGTTGTCCTTCAACCAAGCTGCCCTCCATGTCAGCAGTCTTGCCGATTCCAGTTGCAGAGCCATGTCAGCTAGTTTGTTCTGAATGGCTTGCAATTTCATGATTGGTTTTCCAAATGCAGTACGTTTTGATGCATACTCAGCGGCAACATCTAATGAGGCCTGTAAACAGAAAATACAATGTTTTGTTGGTTAGTTGAACTTTGATCATGAAAAAGTATCAGCTGAAAGTATTACTATTTTCAGCCAACAATATTTACCTGTGCTATACCTAAAGCTTGTGATGCAATACCAATTCTTCCAGCATCTAAAGTCATCATGGCTATCTTAAAGCCAAGACCAGGCTGACCTAGGATGTTCTCCTTAGGAATTGAACAATCTTCATACATCAGTGAGCAAGTGGAAGAACCTCTTATACCTAATTTATCTTCTTTCTTCCCTAATTCTAGACCCTTGATAGGTTTAGGTACAATAAAAGCTGATATTCCTTTGTGTTTCAGACTTTTGTCTGTGGTAGCAAAGACAACAGAGGCTTTGCTTTCATATCCATTAGTAATCCAACATTTTGTGCCATTCAGTACCCATTTGTCACCACCATCCTTTGCTGTGGTGGATGCTGCTCCAGCATCAGATCCATTACCAGGTTCAGAAAGAGCAAAACAACCAACAATTTCACCTGAAATAAAATTGTTTTAATGTACAATTTAAATCTAAATATATTCTAATACACAAAGGTCTCATTACAGAGTCCTTCCACCACAATCATACACCTAAACATCTCTTTTGGAAAACATGACTAGTTGTCCTTTTGACATAGATAATAATTTTAGACTAGTCTTCAGAAACCTTGGGGAAACTGAATTTAATATGAGCTTCCTATCATAACAGGGCACCCAAACTAGCTACCCAAAGTTAGAAGCAAATTGCTCAGATGAAAGCATCTACCACCACCAGAATTTGTGCAACCTTCTGCCTAGAACTGAACTGCTGTGGTCCGTATTGTTATTCTTTGTTCCCAGCCCACACCTAGTGGATGTGGTGTCTGACCAGTACATGTCTCACTTACTAGAGTGTCCTAAGTCCCTGGACACCTGCATTTCTGATGATCTTAGCCCCACTGTTTCCACAGTGAATATGGCAACTTACTGGGCCCAGATAATAAAAGATGCACTGTTGATAAAATATAATTATTACTAGGTTTACTTAAGATAGTAACCAGATTAAAATTGATTCACAAAAATAATGTCAACAAACCAGTAGTGAATGGTTTAACAAATTGTTCCTTTTGTTTGTCAGTGCCCCAGTGCATCACAGGACCTAAGTAAAGGGAGTTGTTCACAGACATGATGACACCAGCTGATGCACATCCTCGTGATATCTCTTCTAGAGCTATAGCATATGCGAGATAGTCAAGACCGGCGCCGCCGAGTTCCTCCGGCACAGCTATAGCCATAAGTCCCAGTTCACCCATTTTTCTAATAGCATCACCAGGGTACAAATGTTCGCGGTCGAACTTAGCGGCGTTTGGCTTCAATTCCCCTTCAGCGAAGTCTCGACATGTTTTGTACAGCATTTGATAATCTTCAGATAATGCTGAAAGAGAAGCTATGCATCTTGTCTGTCTAACACTTGTTGGAGCTGTAAAAAATAAAAATAATAGTTGATCATTTTGTTTAACATTTTCTTACGATTTTCGTTCATTGTAATACTTACCAAGTGTTTGTACCAATTTAGACACATTCTTTATCATTTTAAGAAAATAATATCTTGACAAAAACAATACAATACAGCTGAAAATCAAAATAAGTCAGGACTTTGAACTCATTCGTTTAGAAATAAAAGCTACCAGTGGCTACCACATAATTCACAAGTTCACATATTTTTTTTATAATGTTTTATTGGCCTAGTTGCTGGGACCTTTTGGCCAAGTCTTAATTTAGTTACAAAACTTGTTATTATTGATGAAATGAATGCATGATGATGATATCTCCGCCCGCTCCCCTTGAGTTTCAGTAAAGCTGTGGCACTTTACTGAGACCACGCGGACTTCTTGACTTGAGAGAACTTGAAGCGAAGTTGTACTGTTTTGTTTCATTTGCCTACACTAATGCACGTTCACAAACACTTAATGGTTAATAATCCACCATTATTACACATTAATTTTCGGCAACACAAATTTTGGAAAATTAAACGCTAATTATAGAAAGAAAATTAGACGCTTCACTTTCCCGCCAAGAAGTCCGTTCACTTAGTTCACATAGCAATATCCACAGAACATAAATACCCTGAGCAATATCAAACACGAGTGGGAGCAGTTACTCAGTTCATTATTCAGTTACTGCAGTCAGAGAGAGTTAGAGACTTCTACAGATTATGTATGTAGTACTGAGACTTCTAAGTAGAGCAGATGTCAACGGATTTCTCCTTTGAGTATTTGTACTCGATTTCTCGGATCATTCTTTTGATTAATTCTCGCTTATAAATAATTTAAATTCGTATTGAATTTCATAGTTATCAAATTGAATGGTAAAAAATGCCAACACCGTAGATAGAGAATACTCTATCTACGTGTTGGCATTTTAGAGCATAGAATATACACAGCTGTGCTTTATGCCAAACCAGATAAGAACCAAAGAGTAGACTTAGACTAACGTCAGTTCACTTCAGTACAGTACACTTTTTTGATTAGTGTTTTTGACAAAGTCAACTGTCAAACAAAAATAGGAAAAAAATACACAAATTACAATGATAAAATGGAGATATTGTTAAGAATTTTACCAACAAATCCATTAAAAGTGACTGCTTCTAAACTTCTTCTATGTCAAGTCGCAAATTATACCAGGTAAAAAACTGACCTGACAGTCAAAATCTGCATAACCTATGTCAAGTCGCTAAACATTTTACCCATTATTTTAGATTGGCCGAGGTTGGAAAACTCGAACCACCGAAGCCAACAGGCAAATATGATACAGGGCAGCTAATTTTACACAAGGTATTTGGATATCGAGGAGTGATTCTGTTCCCCTGGTTGGCGCGGGTGTACGATAGAGATGCCACTAACAAGAAGGAGAGCAAGGACTCCTCGGCCTCCACGGAGGCCTCAGGAGACTCTCTGTCTAACGTCGGCAAGGAAGTCAAAGGCCGCACACATACATTCTATCAAGTCCTGATTGACACCAGGGATGCACCTTACATAGTAAGTATTCTAATTACATAAACCACCATTATAAATTATTAATGGAATGCTTTTTATTTACTTACAATTTTTTAATTAATAAGCCAGTAATTACCTTGCACATTTCTGTCTGATTATACTTGCATGTGGTGCCTATAAATAGGCAAATATTGTGAGTTGTTATGGCTAAGTATTGACAAAGTTCCACTTCCCTTTTGAATTTGTTAGCCGGTATGTAGTAACACATTTCATTGTAGATGATTTCCTATTGATGGACTTGTGTATTCACATCATATTGTTAAGGCGCTGACAAGAGGCAAATGATAAAAATAGGCTTGTCTTAAACAAAAAATTGCCAAATCTATATAGTTTGTGGTAGCGTTAAAAATATATGTTATTGTTGAACATATTTCTCAGAACTTGGTTGTTACCAAAATACGTTTAGATAAAAAAATATACAAAATAATGGTATACTAACCCTTTACTTTGAGTTTCAATCCAAAATATCTGTCAGGTATTAAATATCAATGTACGGTTGGTATGTAATTAATAACAAGAACGTCTTATTTGTATGCAGAACTTGGTTGTTTTTTGTTTCGATTATGCAATAAATTTTTGATTCATATTTTGCAATAAATTACAAGTGTTGTGTCATCATGCTTCTCTTTCTTTTGTATGCAGTCTGTCAGTGATCACCGTTTAGTTGTTGTCAGCCTATTAATACAAAATATTAACTTATTCCTTGGTCAACAAGTTTAATCAATTCCTGGGTCATAATTTAGCAGAATATTCATTATTATCTGTTTTAAACATAAATATACATTTGTACCTGTTTTATTTTATAAAATGAGATGTATACTAAAACTGTCTTAAATTACTTTTGACTGTGACAACAAACATTGATATGAGACCTGAATGGAAGAGAAAGGTACAATAAAATACATTTATGAGTACATGAATAATGTGTGTTGTGGATCAAAACTAACTGAACTAACAACTTAAAGTTTTAAAGCTGTGTTAATAATAGTTTTTTTTTTTCTTAATTCCTTCAGTTATCATTGTTTTAATAACAAAAAGAACAAAATAAAATATAGGTACAAAAAGTATTTTTCATGAACTAAATAAAAGTTACGAAAACAAGAACTTTAATATTTTCCTAAGAGCTTGAGGAGTGACCGAGTGAGTGTCTTTCTTACACTTAAAGATAAAGCCTCAAGCTTTTAAGAAATTTACTTTTATTAATATTATATTATTTAGTAAATAAAAAAAAAAAAATAAAAAAAATCCTTTTTAGTTCATGAAAAGCTTGTTTTTAAACATATGTTTTACATATTATATTTTATTTTGGACTGCTTGCATTAGAATTTGTTTAAATATTTGTTCTATCACCTTCACTTGTAAGGTAGTTGTCAAGATAAATCTAAATTACCGAGACACAACTGGGCGATCTTGTTTAGTTGAGGAATACCCGTGACCACCTTCAGGCTCCATCATCAGACCCTGGATATTATCAAGGACCAAAGTCCTTGTCAAGACAAATAAAACAAGCCCAAACTCGATGGGGTTGCATCGTTTTATTACAGAGTTCCCATGGCCACCATCCGGCTCCATCACCAGATCAGCTGCATGTCATAATTAATGTATATATTAGTGTTATTCCCTTTTCTGAAAGGGGAAGCCGATCTTAACAGTAATTAGGTAAATCGAAAATGTTTATGGCAATTTAGAAACAAAACTTGCAAGATTTCATTACAGACTGTTACAGGCAGACACTTGACAGGTAAAACTAAATAAAAGCTTGTATTAAAGGAACATCACTGAAGCAAATATGACTGCACTATTTCATGTAAAGCAATAATAATAGTTATTTAAAAGATTATGTTCATAAAAGGGATGTGGGGCTTTTTCGATGAATATGAAAGGTGGTCCAATCACAATGAATATTGTTCCTATTAATGCTTACAGAACGGAAATATAAACCTTGTCTACTGGATAGATTGGGCCATTTTCACTCATTGCCATTGTTTTTAATACTTATGGTGAGTTTTACTTCACCATATTAAAAACAATGGCATAGTAATAATATGTGCGTATATTTCAGCGTGCGCAAACCGAGGCGGTGACTTTCCTTGGAAACCAAGAGTCAAGCAGAAGTTTGTACGCCATCCCTGGATTGGACTATGTGGCACACGACGACATTATCCCCTATACTTCAGTAGAAAGAGTTCCGCTGCAGCATGAACTGTTTGACAAATTCCTTATGCATAATGCAGACAAAGGTGAGAATAATACTAGGTATAATGTATTCTACAGATTTCCTGCAATTTACAATAGGGCTAGAATGGCCTACGTCATTCACATGGCAAAATTCGGCCTGCCACTTTCATATCAACATAAAAAAACCGGCCAAGGTGCGAGGGAGAATAAAAATGATCACGTTTGTTGTATGCCCCTTAAATATTTATTTCATTCTGTTTTTTAGTATTTGTTGTTATAGCGGCAACAGAAATACATCATCTGGGAAAATTTCAACTGTCTAACTATCACGGTTCATGAGATACAGCCTGGTGACAGACGGACGGACAGCGAAGCCTTAGTAATAGGGTTCCCGTTTTACCCTTTGGGTACGGAACCCTAAAAATGGGTAGGATATAGCTAGCAACAAAAGCACGTAAAACAAAGTTTGACAGCTTTAAATATTGTAAAAATAATGTTTAACACACATCTATCACTTATACACTAAGTTGCAGAAAGCTCACCATTAACCCTTCATTACATAAAGCAGCATTATCGCTAATGAATTCATTACTTTAATGAAGTTGCACAAACAAATTTTAGATGGCATTAGACATTTTTAATGTCACTTTAGTTAAAGAAGACTTTAAACAATATTGCCAGGAACAAATTACCATATTGAACGAAAAGAGTGAACATTTGCGTTCTGATATTATCCGTACGTACAAGTACACCACAATTTTAGCATAAAATATAGTAAATGTAGTTGATTTATGTGTATTCAGTGTACTCTGTGGTTTAGTCTAGTTTAAATAATCTGGTTTAAGGTGTATACGCTAAGGTAGCCCGCGAAATTCAAATTTACTAACGTTTTTTGCAAATTTTATACTTCTGATTCATATTCTAATGATTATAATTCTGTAAAGCCATATTGGTTATGGTCGCGAATCATAATTAGATCAACATACAATGTGTTACTGACCTGCAAATTACAAAAAAGGTAATAAGATTTGAATTTCGTGGGCTACCTTAGCGCATCCCCCTTATTATGTTATATTAATTTTAACATGTATGCAGTCTAGAGCTCCTGCCACACGTGGATATCCATCAATTTCTACGTAGTTCCGTCCGGTCTGGCATTTTAATATAGAGGTGGCTTAATTTTGCTAGTTCACGGGATACTTTTTGGATAAACAAACTGACAAATAACCCGACCCAACCTGTTTCCGACAAACTGTTGATTTATTTATGTTTATTAAATCACCCAATACTTTCTGGAAAGATCCAGTGGCGAAAAATCTCAAAAATATTAAAAGCTGTGTAAGGTCATTAATGGATTTATTTCTTTGCGTCACTGGTTCTAAATCTTACACTCAGTTGCAGAAAGCTCACCATTAACACTTCATTACATAAAGCAACATTATCGCTAATGAATTCATTACTTTAATGAAGTTGCACAAACAAATTTTAGATAGCATTAGACATTTTTAATGCCACTTTAGTTAAAGAAGACTTTAAACAATATTGCCAGGAACAAATTACCATATTGAACGAAAAGAGTGAACATTTGCGTTCTGTTATTATCCGTACGTACAAGTACACCACAATTTTAGAATAAAATAAAGTAAATGTAGTTGATTTATGTGTATTCAGTGTACTCTGTGGTTTAATGTAGTTTAAATAATCTGGTTTAAAGGGGGATGCGCTAAGGTAGCCCGCGAAATTCAAATTTACCAACGTTTTTTGCAATTTTTATACTTCTGATTCATATTCTAATGATTTTAATTCTGTAAAGCCATATTGGTTATGGCCGCGAATCATAATTAGATCAACATACAACGTGTTACTGACCTGCAAATTGCAAAAAACATAATAAAGTTTGAATGTCTAATAATTTTAACATGTGTGCAGTCTAGAGCTCCGGCCACACGTGGAAATCCATCAATTTCATAAAAACCTTCTGCAACTCTACGTAGTTCCGTCCGGTCTGGCATTTTAATATAGAGGTGGCTTAATTTTGCTAGCTCACGGGATACTTTTTGTATAAACAAACTGACAAACAACCCGACCCAACCTGTTTCCGACAAACTGTTGATTTATTTATGTTTATTAAATCACCCAATACCTACTTGCTGGAAAGATCCAGTGGCGAAAAATCTCAAACATATTAAAAGCTGTGTCAGGCCATTAATGGATTTATTTCTTTGCGTCACTGGTTCTAAATCTTAATCAAATAGGTTACAAATTTGAAGAACTGCCTCCTTGGAAATTCTATACTTTACACGAAACTCTTTTCCATCATGTTTTAAAAATGAATTCACTCGGTCTGGGATTCGACGGCGAGGTAAATCTACTAAATAAGAATCAGATAATGACGAAAGACTGGTTAAAGACATCTTTCAATTACAGAAATGCATTCAAGTACCGTAGAAAACACTAATGTTGCTCTTAATGGATGCTTTTCGGCCCATTAAAATTAAAAAATCTGAAATGTCAAACTTAAAGTTCACCACCTGCTAATGGGCGCTAATGAAGTTACGTGCAACGTAAAAGTGTTTAAAATGGCCGGTTTCATTAGGTTTGACATTTCATTAGTTAAATTTAATGGAGCATTAAAATAAAATAAAAAATGGTTTTGTGCAATGATTTAATGCTACATTAGTGTTTAATGTAGTCTTTAAAATTTAAAGATCGTTTCTGCAACTGAGTGTTAATCAAGTAGGTTACAAATTTGAAGAAATGCCTCATTGGAAATTCTATACCTTACACGAAACTCTTCTCCATCATGTTTTAAAAATAAATTCACTCGGTCTGGGATTCGACGGCGAGGTACCTAAATCTATTAAATAAGAATCAGATAATGACGAAAGACTGGTTAAAGACATCTTTCAATTACAGAAATGCATTCAAGTACTGTACAAAACACTAATGTTGCTCTTTAATGGATGCTTTTCGGCCCATTAAAATTAAAAAATCTGAAATGTCAAACTTAAAGTTCACCACCTGCTAATGGGCGCTAATGAAGTTACGTGCAACGTAAAAGTGTTTAAAATGGCCGGTTTCATTAGGTTTGACATTTCATTAGTTAAATTTAATGGAGCATTAAAATAAAATAAAAAATGGTTTTGTGCAATGATTTAATGCTACATTAGTGTTTAATGTAGTCTTTAAAATTTAAAGATCGTTTCTGCAACTGAGTGTAAGGCTCCGTGCATGATAAAATACCCCTTTTCGTCAATTTCTTATCTAATTGTAAGAAAGCTTGAAACATTATAACACTCAGTTGCAGAAACGATCTTTAAATTTTAAAGACTACATTAAACACTAATGTAGCATTAAATCATTGCACGAAACCATTTTTTATTTTATTTTAATGCTCCATTAAATTTAACTAATGAAATGTCAAACCTAATGAAACCGGCCATTTTAAACACTTTTACGTTGCACGTAACTTCATTAGCGCCCATTAGCAGGTGGTGAACTTTCACTCAGTTGCAGAAAGCTCACCATTAACACTTCATTACATAAAGCAACATTATCGCTAATGAATTCATTACTTTAATGAAGTTGCACAAACAAATTTTAGATAGCATTAGACATTTTTAATGCCACTTTAGTTAAAGAAGACTTTAAACAATATTGCCAGGAACAAATTACCATATTGAACGAAAAGAGTGAACATTTGCGTTCTGTTATTATCCGTACGTACAAGTACACCACAATTTTAGAATAAAATAAAGTAAATGTAGTTGATTTATGTGTATTCAGTGTACTCTGTGGTTTAATGTAGTTTAAATAATCTGGTTTAAGGGGGATGCGCTAAGGTAGCCCGCGAAATTCAAATTTACCAACGTTTTTTGCAATTTTTATACTTCTGATTCATATTCTAATGATTATAATTCTGTAAAGCCATATTGGTTATGGCCGCGAATCATAATTAGATCAACATACGTGTTACTGACCTGCAAATTGCAAAAAACGTAATAAAATTTGAATTTTGCGGGCTACTTTAGCGCATCCCCCTTAATCTAATAATTTTAACATGTGTGCAGTCTAGAGCTCCGGCCACACGTGGAAATCCATCAATTTCATAAAAACCTTCTGCAACTCTACGTAGTTCCGTCCGGTCTGGCATTTTAATATAGAGGTGGCTTAATAATAATTTTGCTAGCTCACGGGATACTTTTTGTATAAACAAACTGACAAACAACCCGACGCAACCTGTTTCCGACAAACTGTTGATTTATTTATGTTTATTAAATCACCCAATACCTACTTGCTGGAAAGATCCAGTGGCGAAAAATCTCAAACATATTAAAAGCTGTGTCAGGCCATTAATGGATTTATTTCTTTGCGTCACTGGTTCTAAATCTTAATCAAATAGGTTACAAATTTGAAGAACTGCCTCTTTGGAAATTCTATACTTTACACGAAACTCTTTTCCATCATGTTTTAAAAATGAATTCACTCGGTCTGGGATTCGACGGCGAGGTAAATCTACTAAATAAGAATCAGATAATGACGAAAGACTGGTTAAAGACATCTTTCAATTACAGAAATGCATTCAAGTACCGTAGAAAACACTAATGTTGCTCTTAATGGATGCTTTTCGGCCCATTAAAATTAAAAATCTGAAATGTCAAACTTAAAGTTCACCACCTGCTAATGGGCGCTAATGAAGTTACGTGCAACGTAAAAGTGTTTAAAATGGCCGGTTTCATTAGGTTTGACATTTCATTAGTTAAATTTAATGGAGCATTAAAATAAAATAAAAAATGGTTTTGTGCAATGATTTAATGCTACATTAGTGTTTAATGTAGTCTTTAAAATTTAAAGATCGTTTCTGCAACTGAGTGTTTAAGTTTGACATTTCAGATTTTTTAATTTTAATGGGCCGAAAAGCATCCATTAAGAGCAACATTAGTGTTTTCTACGGTACGTGAATGCATTTCTGTAATTGAAAGATGTCTTTAACCAGTCTTTCGTCATTATCTGATTCTTATTTAGTAGATTTACCTCGCCGTCGAATCCCAGACCGAGTGAATTTATTTTTAAAACATGATGGAGAAGAGTTTCGTGTAAGGTATAGAATTTCCAAGGAGGCAGTTCTTCAAATTTGTAACCTACTTGATTAAGATTTAGAACCAGTGACGCAAAGAAATAAATCCATTAATGGCCTAACACAGCTTTTAATTGTTTGAGATTTTTCGCCACTGGATCTTTCCAGCAAGTATTGGGTGATTTAATAAACATAAATAAATCAACAGTTTGTCGGAAACAGGTTGGGTCGGGTTGTTTGTCAGTTTGTTAATACAAAAAGTATCCCGTGAACTAACAAAATTAAGCCACCTGTATATAATGCCAGACCGGACGGAACTACGTAGAGTTGCAGAAGGTTTTTATGAAATTGATGGATTTCCACGTGTGGCAGGAGCTCTAGACTGCACACATGTTAAAATTATTGGAATAAGGGGATGCGCTAAGGTAGCCCGCGAAATTCAAATTTTATTACGTTTTCTGCAATTTGCAGGTCAGTAACACGTTGTATGTTGATCTAATTATGATTCGCGGCCATAACCAATATGGCTTTACAGAATTATAATCATTAGAATATGAATCAGAAGTATAAAAATTGCAAAAAACTTTGGTAAATTTGAATTTCGCGGGCTACCTTAGCGCATCCCCCTTAAACCAGATTATTTAAACTAGATTAAACCACAGAGTACACTGAATACACATAAATCAACTACATTTACTTTATTTTATGCTAAAATTGTGGTGTACTTGTACGTACGGTTAATAACAGAACGCAAGCGTTCACTCTTTTCGTTCAATATGGTAATTTGTTCCTGGCAATATTGTTTAAAGTCTTCTTTAACTAAAGTGGCATTAAAAATGTCTAATGCTATCTAAAATTTGTTTGTGCAACTTCATTAAAGTAATGAATTCATTAGCGATAATGCTGCTTTATGTAATGAAGTGTTAATGGTGAGCTTTCTGCAACTGAGTGTTAGTCTGTAACTATAAAAGTACAGTTTTTGTGGTGCTAAACCATTCGTGTCAGTCTAAGCACCTGTTTTCATCACTTTTGCGCTCTCGAAAATATTGTTTATTTCGCCTTTGATTTACATAATGAAGATATTGTATAATCATAAAATAAATGTTGATTTTATCTCAAAAATAGCTGAAGTCCAATGTGTGATTTTAAAATTTCTTGTTAGGGTTTGCTAATTAATAGGAAAAAAACATAACCGACGAGGTTTTTAAAAAATATATGTTTTTCAACTTTATTTTTCTGCCATATTTTGTATAGAAGTTGAGAAAAGTGGTCCCGCCACGTGCAAGTAGCCCATATAATGATGTTTATGATATTTTTTAATGTTCAAAATCAAAAGTAGTTGCTTGTAAAAAGATGATCAAACGTGACTCTCGCGTCATTTTTTGGAAAACCTGTTGCGAATAATGTCTAAACATTCGGTTACATAGATATGATTCTAAAATGTCTGCAAATTCTGTAAGTAAGGCAAGAGGATGCATATCTCGAGCTAAAACTATAAAAACTGGGGTACCACAAGGAAGTGTGTTAGGCCCAATCCCGTACTTACTATACTATACACATGTGATATTTGTAATAAATTATTAAGACCTTTAGTTCTTATTAATAATTAAAAAAACCTTTCTCACAAACAATGAGCAAAATTGATCAAAATCAGTTGATTTCGTGCACATTAAGGAGCTATTTCATAAATCACAATTGAAGCTGACAGGAATTTATTATCTAGACGTCACGTATTGTAGAGCTACACTGAAGTATTAATGTTTTTTAGATCCACCCTTCATAGCGCAAGAGACTCTGCGTGCCTGGCAGAAGAAGAACCATCCTTGGTTGGAGCTGAGCGATGTGCATAGAGAAACAACCGAAGGTGTTCGCGTCACCGTCATACCATTCTACATGGGCAGCCGCGAGTCACAAAATTCTGCAGTTTATTGGGTAACAAGCCGTGTCCCTGATGGGATTTCCCATCGCCTTACTTCCATAAAAACTTTTATACTTTTATTATTCTTAGGGGTCTCTGAAACGATCAATTGCCATCAATTTCTATTGTAGTAATATTGTCAATCGCTTCAATTGCACTTGGTAGACGATTGGTTTGCGCTTCGGTCTGTGGAGTTTCTTGCCTATTCTTCTCCATACGAAACTACCTTTTGGAAGGGGCGACTAGAATCAATTCTATTTTTTTGTAAATATTGACATTCAAAAGTGCCGTTTATGTGCCTATTTGAAATAAACAATTTGACTTTGACATCAATGTGTATAAGTCGCGTAAAAATTTACAATTGCAATTGATCGTGGAAAGAACATGCATCGATCCTTATTACAAAATTGACCAGGTTTGCCTTTGCTCTTTATAAACTCAGCAAAATAGTAAATCAGGCGGCTATCGTAACCGCGTATTATGGCTACGTAGATTCCATATTACGTTACGGAGTCATTTTCTGGGCAAATTCCTGTGAAAAACTCGAAATTTTTAAAGCGCAAAAGATGTGCATTAGGTCCATATGCAATCTTAAATAAACAGAAAGTTGCAAACCGCATTTTATCTCCTTAAAAATTCTAACGTTACCTTGTCTTTACATAAACGAGACCGCTTTGTTCGTAAAGAAAAATGGCGATTTATTTAAAAAAGCTTCAGAACAAAATTTATTTAAAAAACCGCCCTTATATACAAGAGCATACTTTGCATGGCTCCAAAAGTTTTTAATAAGCTACCAAATGACATAAAAGATTTAAACTTAACACAATTTAAACGTAAACTAAATACATTTTTAATAGACAAATGCTACTATACCATTGACGAGTTCTTAGTTGACAAAATTTCATGTGACTGACCATTCTATGTATTTATTAATGTAATACTCTATACACTCAGTTGCAGAAACGATCTTTAAATTTTAAAGACTACATTAAACACTAATGTAGCATTAAATCATTGCACAAAACCATTTTTTATTTTATTTTAATGCTCCATTAAATTTAACTAATGAAATGTCAAACCTAATGAAACCGGCCATTTTAAACACTTTTACGTTGCACGTAACTTCATTAGCGCCCATTAGCAGGTGGTGAACTTTAAGTTTGACATTTCAGATTTTTTAATTTTTAATGGGCCGAAAAGCATCCATTAAGAGCAACATTAGTGTTTTCTACGGTACTTGAATGCATTTCTGTAATTGAAAGATGTCTATAACCAGTCTTTCGTCATTATCTGATTTTTATTTAGTAGATTTACCTCGCCGTCGAATCCCAGACTGAGTGAATTTATTTTTAAAACATGATGGAGAAGAGTTTCGTGTAAGGTATAGAATTTCCAAGGAGGCAGTTCTTCAAATTTGTAACCTACTTGATTAAGATTTAGAACCAGTGACGCAAAGAAATAAATCCATTAATGGCCTGACACAGCTTTTAATATGTTTGAGATTTTTCGCCACTGGATCAGCAAGTATTGGGTGTTTTAATAAACATAAATAAGTCAACAGTTTGTCGGAAACAGGTTGGGTCGGGTTGTTTGTCAGTTTGTTTATACAAAAAGTATCCCGTGAACTAGCAAAATTAAGCCACCTCTATATTATTATTAAAATGCCAGACCGGACGGAACTACGTAGAGTTGCAGAAGGTTTTTATGAAATTGATGGATTTCCACGTGTGGCAGGAGCTCTAGACTGCACACATGTTAAAATTATTAGATTAAAAATTGCCGATTCTAATGATTATAATTCTGTAAAGCCATATTGGTTATAGCCGCGAATCATAATTAGATCAACATAGAACGTGTTACTGACCTGCAAATTGCAAAAAACGTAATAAAATTTGAATTTAGCGGGCTACCTTAGCGCATCTCTCTTAAACCAGATTATTTAAACTAGATTAAACCACAGAGTACACTGAATAAACATAAATCAACTACATTTACTTTATTTTATGCTAAAATTGTGGTGTACTTGTACGTACGGATAATAACTGAACGCAAATGTTCACTCTTTTCGTTCAATATGGTAATTTGTTCCTGGCAATATTGTTTAAAGTCTTCTTTATCTAAAGTGGCATTAAAAATGTCTAATGCTATCTAAAATTTGTTTGTGCAACTTCATTAAAGTAATGAATTCATTAGCGATAATGCTGCTTTATGTAATGTAGTGTTAATGGTGAGCTTTCTGCAACTGACACTCAGTTGCAGAAAGCTCACCATTAACACTTCATTACATAAAGCAACATTATCGCTAATGAATTCATTACTTTAATGAAGTTGCACAAACAAATTTTAGATAGCATTAGACATTTTTAATGCCACTTTAGTTAAAGAAGACTTTAAACAATATTGCCAGGAACAAATTACCATATTGAACGAAAAGAGTGAACATTTGCGTTCTGTTATTATCCGTACGTACAAGTACACCACAATTTTAGAATAAAATAAAGTAAATGTAGTTGATTTATGTGTATTCAGTGTACTCTGTGGTTTAATGTAGTTTAAATAATCTGGTTTAAGGGGGATGCGCTAAGGTAGCCCGCGAAATTCAAATTTACCAACGTTTTTTGCAATTTTTATACTTCTGATTCATATTCTAATGATTATAATTCTGTAAAGCCATATTGGTTATGGCCGCGAATCATAATTAGATCAACATACGTGTTACTGACCTGCAAATTGCAAAAAACGTAATAAAATTTGAATTTTGCGGGCTACTTTAGCGCATCCCCCTTAATCTAATAATTTTAACATGTGTGCAGTCTAGAGCTCCGGCCACACGTGGAAATCCATCAATTTCATAAAAACCTTCTGCAACTCTACGTAGTTCCGTCCGGTCTGGCATTTTAATATAGAGGTGGCTTAATTTTGCTAGCTCACGGGATACTTTTTGTATAAACAAACTGACAAACAACCCGACCCAACCTGTTTCCGACAAACTGTTGATTTATTTATGTTTATTAAATCACCCAATACCTACTTGCTGGAAAGATCCAGTGGCGAAAAATCTCGAACATATTAAAAGCTGTGTCAGGCCATTAATGGATTTATTTCTTTGCGTCACTGGTTCTAAATCTTAATCAAATAGGTTACAAATTTGAAGAACTGCCTCCTTGGAAATTCTATACTTTACACGAAACTCTTTTCCATCATGTTTTAAAAATGAATTCACTCGGTCTGGGATTCGACGGCGAGGTAAATCTACTAAATAAGAATCAGATAATGACGAAAGACTGGTTAAAGACATCTTTCAATTACAGAAATGCATTCAAGTACCGTAGAAAACACTAATGTTGCTCTTAATGGATGCTTTTCGGCCCATTAAAATTAAAAAATCTGAAATGTCAAACTTAAAGTTCACCACCTGCTAATGGGCGCTAATGAAGTTACGTGCAACGTAAAAGTGTTTAAAATGGCCGGTTTCATTAGGTTTGACATTTCATTAGTTAAATTTAATGGAGCATTAAAATAAAATAAAAAATGGTTTTGTGCAATGATTTAATGCTACATTAGTGTTTAATGTAGTCTTTAAAATTTAAAGATCGTTTCTGCAACTGAGTGTGAGTGTAATTAATGTCTGTTAATTTATTGCAATGTATTATATCTTGTATTTTAATTTCTATAGATAATAATTACTTCATAATGTTTAATTTATAATATTGTAATTTAACAATGCATGCCTGATATGGTAGATTTTTGAGGTACCATAAAATAAGACCATGTTATATCACCAATAATCGCATTAATAAAAACTTTGACTTTGATCGTTCCGGGGATCTTTTACAGACTCCGTTTTTTAATACCTTTCCTTCGATCTGCGCTGATATTTCTAGATTCACTCGACAGCTAAGCATACATAATTTAACTAATATCTTTTCCCAGTGGCGTTACTGCATCCGTCTTGAGAACCTAGGCTCGCAGGCGGTGCAGCTGCGCGAGCGTCACTGGCGAATCTTCTCCCTGAGTGGCACGCTGGAGACGGTGCGCGGGCGCGGCGTGGTGGGGCAGGAGCCCGTGCTGGCGCACCACTCGCCCGCCTTCCAGTACAGCTCCCACGTCAGTCTGCAGGCGCCCAGCGGGCATATGTGGTGAGTACTAACAAGCTCCGAATATTTTTGTAGCTTTCCAGAAAATTACATGATTGAATTTGCGCTTGATGAAAATAGGATGTAGGTATGCAGATTATAAATCCTGTGATTTGTGGTGATTGATTGAAAAAAATATCTTAAGTAGGGCTGCTAGTACAGCCAAGGTTTTAGGCTAATTCTGCCGCTAACTAAAGTTGTCAAAAAATAATAGGCCCGTTTTGACATTAACTTGAATCGATTTATCGTGAGTATCAAGTACCGACTCGTATGGTTACTTGTTACTTCATTAGTTACAATAGGCGATTGACCATCGCGATGTAACTATAGTAACCGTCATGAGAAGCTATAAATACATAAAATTGCAAATTATACAACTATCAACTTTAAACTCAAGATATCTAAGTTGATTTATGAATGAAGAAATTATCGCTAACCGTCATAAAATAATTTTAGTTGCATTGGAAACTGAACCATACGCAATTTCAGTTAAAGTTTTAAATCCCAAAGTATGAAATTTATCTCGTCTCATGGCGTTGACTTTAGTGAAGCAACCATACGACTCGGTACTCACGATAAACCGATTCAAGTTAAACGGGCCTATTCTTTTTTGACAAGTATACAGATAAGTAGCCGATTGGTAACATAATGTTTTATTTACATTCGAATTCTATTTCTAAATGAAAATGAATGAAATGTTTTCTTATATCCATTATACAAGGTAATCTGGTATTTAAACAGGATGCGTAAAGTCGCAAAATTATACTGATTTTGTATCTAATTAATTATTCTAATTTCAAAGTTAGTTCTGTTCGGTAGTTGAGTTACAAGACTAAAAAAATAACTGAATTCTCTTACCAGGGGCACATTTAGAATGGAACGGGAAGACGGCTACACATTCGACTGTCGGATTCCCCCGTTTTCGTTGGAGAGCAAACCTGACGAGAGCGTTCCGCCCGCGCCCACGCCGGCCGTGTGACCGCACACGACACTCCCGCGGCCGTGCTTCCGGACATAAGCCAACACCGGACGACCGAAGTTACACTTTAGATATCGAAAATTCAGAGATGTGCATATTATGATAAAAGAAAAAAAGATAAAAGATTTGATGATATTATATTCTTTTTGAAGTCAACGACTTTATGTAGTGTAGTAGTTAATTGATATAACAGTTTAAAAAAAAAACCAGTTTTTTCTTGTGTAACGGTGAAGTTTACACAATAAAAACTGTTTCTTTTTTTTAAAACTGATATCACATGACTGATATCGATGTCCTAAACCCAATAGAATAAAAATAAAACTGATTTTCTCAACTCATACTTCAAGTAACTACTACTATACCAGTGGTCGTTGACAAAAAAAAAAAAATGTTTTTGATTTGTTTTATCGTGTTTAGATTTCGATACCTGTCTGCAGATTCGTTAGCTATTTTAATTTGTACGGCACATCGTAAGGCTCAATTTACATAGCCGCGGACTGGAATGCAAGTGATTTTTTTATTGTACACACGGCTACACGTCAAGCTATACATTTCCAGTATACGCTGAGCCGCGGACCGGAATGCAAGTGATTTTTTTATTGTACACACGGCTACACGTCAAGCTATACATTTCCAGTATACGCTGACCTCTCATTGTACGGATTTCCTATATAATGCGAGATCAGCTTATACTGGAAATGTATACCTTGATGTGTAGCCGTGTGTACATAACATAATGAACTTTTTCAATAGTGTAACACGCAAACTAGATGCGAGGCAAATAACAGATCGCTCGTTTTCTGGAGAATTCTCCCGAATTCTCGGTAATTACAAGCTCGTATCTAGTTTGTACGTTACACAATTGACAAAAAGTTCATTTGGCTATGTACAGTATCGTTACAAAAACACTCTTCTATTCCATTCTGTGGCAATGTAAATTGAGCCTAAAATTTCAAAGAGACTGTAAAACAGCTGTGTGACAGGGACGACGCTCTACAAAGCCGAACTTTTTCTAAATCTCGATGAGCTTTATAAACTGACGTACTGTACTTGCATGTCTGTCTGTCTGTCGTTGTGGCAAGCAGTTGGAACCAACATCGAAGCAAACCGACTATATAATGACATCCCTAGAGTTGTGGCTAGCAGTTGGAACCAACATCGAAGCAAACCGACTATACAACATACCTAGAGTTGTGGCTAGCAGTTGGAACCAACATCGAAGCAAAGCTACTATACAACGACATCCCGAGAGTTGTGGCTTGCAGTTGGAAACAACATCGAAGAAAACCGACTATATAACGACATCTCTAGTGCTGTGGCCAGCAGTTGGAACTAACATCGAAGCAAACCGACTATACAACATACCTAGAGTTGTGGCTAGCAGTTGGAACCAACATCGAAGCAAAGCTACTATACAACGACATCCCGAGAGTTGTGGCTTGCAGTTGGAAACAACATCGAAGAAAACCGACTATATAACGACATCTCTAGTGCTGTGGCCAGCAGTTGGAACTAACATCGAAGCAAACAGACTAAAGTCAACGCCATGAGACGAGATAAATTTCATACTTTGGGATTTAAAACTTTAACTGAAATTGCGTAAGGTTCAGTTTCCATTGCAACTAAAATTATTTTATGACGTTTAGCGATAATTTCTTCATTCATAAATCAACTTAGATATCTTGAGTTTAAAGTTGATAGTTGTATAATTTGCAATTTTATGTATTTATAGCTTCTCATGACGGTTACTTTATATTACGACATCCCTAGATGATTAAAAATCCGAGGTCGAACCTTAAATTCGGCGGGATGTGATGAATAACTTGTATTGTGATATCATTCAACAGTCAGTTTTAGCCATTGCTATTATATAGAGGAATGATGTTAGCCTGTTTACCTGTTAGCTTTATTTATTGTTGAGCATAGATTGAAATTCTTTGAAACTATTCATTACATCTTCTTGTTTTGTAATGAATAAATTCCTTAGTTATTTTATAATAGTTCCTAGATCTGTAATAAATTACAGTATTCTGTTTGGAAAGTTTTATTACTGCTTTATTCCCACTAGAGTGAAGAATCGGTAAAATGTCTATGGTTATTATTAAGATAGTTTGCCTGGGTTGTATAATGTTTCCTAAATGGAATAAAACTTCTATTACTATCTCTAAAACTTTAATAATTAACTAAAAAAAATAATAAGGAAATTAAATTTTAATTACACAATACTAAACATATATTCAAAGCTGTACAACATAAATAATTAACATTTTATATAATAATACTCAGTTGCATACAATTAGACTATAAAATATAAGGATTAGAAAGTCCTAGCTATTTTAATAAACCCATACATCTCGTATATAACATAACTCCTAATTTGTTGCCTTCATTTCATGTGAACAATCAGATTTAAGCTATGGAGCACGTTAACAGCTATGTTATGCTTGTAATAAATACAAAAAGGCACTAGTTTTGCTTAAATTAACATTTGTAATCTTTGGTAGAATCACATGAACGAGGTTCTCAGCAAACTAGCGCGCAATGCGGGTCGCCGATACGTTCACGTGTGAGTCGCGCGTGAGTCAGAGGCGGCTATGTAGCACTGCAAGGCTCTATAAAGCTTAAAGACGATTAGAATAGCAAAAGTGTTGCCAGCTCGCGCGCGATAATGTACCGAGTGACGACCGCGCATTGCGCGCTGGTGTGGCCGGAACTTTAAGCGTCGCACTATAATGTATCACAATGCTTCAAACTTTGGAGTTACAGTATCTATGGAAGGTTCCAGATCATCATACTTAATGTACAGCTGACATATAATTTAACAATTAACCCCAATATTAACATTTGGAACTAGCTATATCATTCATTTAGTTTCCCATTGCTTCCATTATGTTAGTTTGCAATAATAAACGTTGCTCGAGGCAATTAAGACTAGTGATTAAGTATTAATTTGCTAAATTCAAATAAGTGTATCAAAATATTGCTTTTTGAAATTATTATACAGACACGCGTTTCATACCGTGGGAAACAACTTCATATTTTCTATAGCGAGTGCCGAAGCATGGCAACATCAAGGATTAACCGGATAGAAAAAACCTAACCTAGATTAGGCTCTCATAAGGCAACCGTTCTTCTTAAAACCGAAGTCTCAGGTCAGATTAGAGCAGGACAAACTGGAAATAACTAACTCCAGCAACTAACAGGTGACTTACTGAAGTATTACCCGGGGAAACCTAGATGCTGCCACGCTTCATATGACCAATCCATACTATCTAGTCACTGCACAAGCGACGAGTTGTAATGTTTCCTGGTCCAACAATACATTTAAATCATCCAGCCAGTAATTACCGTGCCAATTGTATGATTAGGGCTGCGCACATCTCAAAGAACTCCATAGTATGATGACCTTGAGGTCCGGTGGGGGAGGCCGGGGGCGGGGGCGGCGCCGTCACGAGGGGCGAGGCCGCCTCCTCGTCAGAATCCTCCTTCTCTCCCGATAAAGACTTGAAGTCCAGTAAGTACGACTTGTAATCCACTTGGTATAACTGAAGCGACATCTTCACGTATTTCTCTGTCATCTTGTTTAGTGTGCGTACCCTGTAATGGAAATCACGTCGTTATGTTAAGCTTTCAGGTTGCTATATTAAAAGGTTTGTTTCTCGCTGGGTCAGGTAAAAAGCAAAATACGCAAAAGTAAATTTTAGCCTATAAGATGGGAGCACTGCTGAGACACGGCGTAATCCGCTATGCGGGCCCAGTTCGGGTTGGTGGATGTAGTGGTAAACTTGTTTTCGAATTTTTAGTTTTAGGTCATACCGGCTTACTCACGATGTTTCCCCTTCACCGTTTTGAAAGCAGTGGTGATAAAATAAATGACCAGAAAGTGCCTGGTTGGGTCCAAACCTTCCTACACGTAGTTGGGGCCATTAGGGCCCGATCACACGTACCACAAGCACACCACAATGACAACACGTGGACGGGCGCTAATTTGTATGAATATGAACAGTTTATTCACACGGACCACCATTGACCGTCGAAATCAACCGTGTGGGCGATGTCGACCACATCAAGGCCACGTCGCAGCCACAACGCAACCACCGCCGTGAAATGCGCACTAGCGGCCGGCTACATCGCAAAACACAACAATCTGTTAGTCTGCAAACACTAGCCATAACGTAACCACATCGCAACATGTCCGGGGCAGTGGTCCAACTGCTCTCTCCAACTAGTTGGACCATGGGGTTTACTAGGGGCAGTTGTTCAACTTTAAAAATAGTTTGACCACAGCACCTTTTGAGAGTTCCGTGGTCCAATTAATTTAAAATTGCGCGCAGTGGGGCTCCATCGACCTGCTGACGGAAACGCTAACCCTAGACGGTCGACGTCAGGGGCACCCTGGGGTTCGGTTGGTTAGGTTCCTTTAAACTCTGCAGACAGAAATAGGAGCCCCGCGCAGCGGGGCTCCGTCGACCTGCTCACGGAAACGCTAACCGTAGACGGTCGGCGTCACGGGGAGTTAGGTTCGGTTAGGTTTTTAGTAGAGTTGGCAAGTTATTTTTAAATGAATTGGACCACGGAACTCTCAAAAGGTGCTGTGGTCCAACTATTTTTATAAAGTTGGACAACTGCCCCTAGTAAAGATCCACGGTCCAACCAGTTGTAAAGAGCAGTTGGACCACTGCTGCACTGCCCCGGAATGATCGCAACTACTAGCGACAACGCAACTGCAAGAAGTTGCAGCGACTCTATTCACACGTAACCACTGCTTGGGCTTGTCCACATTTTGTCGCTGCGATATCGTGGGTTTGTGGTACACACGGCTACACATCAAGCTATACATATCCAGTTTAGGCTGATCTCACATTGTATAGGATTTTCGAACAATAAGAGGCCAGCTTATACTGGAAATGTATAGCTTGATGTGTAGTCGTGTGTACGTGTGAACGGGCCCTTAACCAGTGGCCACGACAAATCGTCACGACACGAACAGTCGTCGTATGCGCAGGTACACGCGCAAGCATTTGAAGAACAGAAAGTTTCACTCACCTAACGTGATACGGATTGATGACTTTCCATTCATAGTCGAGAGCTTTCATAGCGCGGAATACTTCTAGCATAATGTCGTTAGGCTTGCTTTGAGACCTAATACCCAAGTGCCACTTTGCCCTGTAAATCAAAAATAAAAACCATAGTGAAGTGGAAAGCTGAAATTGTTCACAGTATTACTGATGAGCGCGCGTCAATTATGTTTATAGGTTACATAACGTGCGCCCACAAATTGCACCTATGAAAGGTAGTATACACGATGAGTTTCTGGACCGTCGCGCGTCGGTCGTAGGCGTCGCCGCGTCGAGTCATTTCCCCGTGTAAATGTTAGTATAGTTGTCAAAAAATAATAGGCCCGTTTTGACATTTAACTTGAATCGATTTACTTCTTTACTTCACTAGTTACGACTCGGTACTCGATCATCATCATCATTTCAGACGAATCACGTCCACTGCTGGACATAGGCCTCCCCAAAAGGAAGGGTTGCCATAATCGCCACGCCGCAAGCAAGCGGGTTGGCGATCGCAGTATGATCACGGTACTCGATACTCACGATAAATCGATTCAGGTTAAATGTCAAAACGGGCCTATAATTTTTTGAAAATCGATTCAGGTTAATTGTCAAAACGGGCCTATAATTTGTTGACAACTATAAGACCATTTACTTATTAGGAGCCTTATTGATGAATAGGACTTGTAAAGTGTATGTTTCTACGAACATGAGTCTTAGCGTAAGTTTACGCTAAGTTTCGTCTCTGTATGAGACTCTTACTTAAAGTCAAAGTACCTTTTAACGGGTGTCCCTCTCGCCTTGTCCTGATGCGGGTGCGGATGCGGCGCGATGCGTTCGGGATGCGGGCGCGCCGATTCCGTCGCCGCGGGGGGAGAGTTGCCAGCTTGAAAATAAGCACATAACGTGGGTAAAAGACCAGGCGAATGCATAGCAATGAGTTGGTGAAGAGTATTTGGGTGGGTAAAAGAGAGAACAGCCAAGTTAAACAAGCCCAAGGACCCAGCACCCTAATTGCGTAATATACTCAATCACAATCTGAATGATTTTGAAATATGTTGCTAATCCATTGCTTCATATTATTCTTATGTAAGTTTGAAAATTGTCTGCTCAACAACGTAAATAACAGAATGAACGTTTTTGAACTGTCAAAATGAAACCCATTGCTACTGATTGTGTGTTGCGCAAGTACCCCTCAGATTGAAGCCCGATAATCGTGATTTTGATGTGCTTGTATATCAAGCTTTTTTTAGGGCGTTAAGTTTTATTGTTGATGTGAAACATCTATTGGCGCGCCTTGGGGTAAAATCGTGTGCCGTGACGGCTAACGGCATGACGCCCTCTATGCCGTCATGGCCCCTTCCCGCCATGTTTCACATCTGCTGGACATCCTATGACTACACAATTTTCTCTCTGTTAGGTTATGCACCGTCGACGTCAGTACTCTGCAAGACGTCGGCTATAACTCAGAAATAAGATTCACGTAGGATAGATATCAATTTTATGCAATTTTCTGTCTGTGGATAGTGTGTAATGAAACTTACTGGCTACATAGAAGTCCTTAATTTCTGCCTTAGCTGCTTCATCAGCGATCCTCTTATTGTCGATGATCAGATGATAGGCTATGGCCAGCTGATCATGGGGATCTCCACTTAGTAAAGCGTTGTGCACTTCATGTTCCTTCACACCGAACTTGTCACATACTTCTGATATCGCCTCTGTGTCTATCACACTGCTGTCCTAAAAAGTGGAAGTATATACAGTAATATCTGTCAATTAATATAGACAGATGTAAGGATATGCAACCATGCACCACTTTCATAAAATATAGTATTTTATTTAAATATTATATATTTATTTGTATTATTTTTTTTTAAACTTTGCCCCACACTAGGAATTTCTCCTGTATTGTGGGTGCGTTTACACACATTTAAACTCACATGTCACAAACAGCCAGACCCGGAACAACTACTTGTAGGTCATACAAATATTTGTTCCGTGCGGGAATCGAACCCACGACACGCAGCGCAGCAGCCAATCGCTTAACCACTGCGCCATCCGTCTTAATTATGTGTTGAAGTATGTGTTTTGTAATTTATGAAATTGTATCATTTTAATGCCTGAATTGGTACAACACAGTGGACTGTGCATTCACTTGACATCTGGAAATGTATGAATAACTTGTATTGAGCAATAAACTTTTGAATTTGAATAATAGTCATGTAGGGTTGCAAAATGCATGATGCTGCAAATACTGTAGCTTGTGCGCAATATACAATATTGTGACCATTTGATATCTCAAATGCTCAGTGAATATTAATACAGGCCGAATTCCTTCCATAATATTCACACTAAAGTGCAAAAAACTTTAACAAACTGTGTGCCTTTTTACAGGGGTGTCACAAAAGGTCAACATCCTGCTGTTGTGTCCTGACTCCTGATACTGCTGATCATACTACAATCACCATAGTATTTATGACAATGTGTATCAAAATTAATTATAGTGATGAGTCATAACCAGTGATCGGAGTAGGTAGATTGAACTGGGGCCATTGATCCGAAACATATATATTAATATGGACATTCCTCCGGAATTGGTGGATTATTAAAAAAAAAAACGGAACTTATGTAGGAATTGTATTCTGCCAGAGTGGAAGGAGTCATTTGATGATTTGCCATCCTCAAAAAAAAGGTAGGAATTGTAATAAAATGAGCAATGGTGGATTATTAAAAAAAAAACCAGAACTTATGTAGGAATTGTATTCTGCCAGAGCGGAAGGAGTCATTTGATGATTTGCCATCCTCAAAAAAAAAAGGTAGGAATTGTAATAAAATGAGCAATATTATATTCTTCATATTTTTTTTAACGGCACACAGTCAGTTGACGAAACTGACAGTTGACTTGACGTAATTAAATGCTGTCCATTCGTATCGATAGATGTTATCGATGATGTGATTTAAAAATCTGAAATTGGTTTTTCAGGTTTGCGAACTGTGTCTTGATTAGTGAAACCCCTCTATCTCGCTTCCTTCACAAGATATAGCGGTTTTTTTTGAGGAATCTTGGTACAATTTTTTATTTTGAAATTGAAACATCGTTTTATCGATAACATTGTTTTATTGATACGACAGGACAGCATGTATAAATGTCAAAGCAACTGTCACCTGTCAACGGGGCTGACGTTAAGGAGGAGCACTATATCAGACTATATCCGGTTTAACAGGCCAGGGTCTGAGAGGTTAAGTGCAACAATTTATGAAAAGTTCTAGCCATAAAAGGCTAAAAATAAAAAATAAATATTAAAGCTTCGATCGGAATTCGATTGTTTTTATTATTCAACAGATAAATAATGAATTAATTTAGTTTTGATACCTTCCTTTAAATGTTGAATTGAGTAGTAATAATATCACTACCAACATTAACAATATTTAATTGAATCCGGAAATACCGGAATTACTTTCCGGAAAAATGGCTTATCCATGTTATTCTTTCTGTGTGCATTTATGATACAAGTACCAAAAATCAATCTACCTACTCCGATCACTGGTCATAACAGTGTTTTCAGTAGCTGCTATGATAAGAGAAATAAAACTAAAATAATTAAAAGTAAATAAATGCTTAAAGATTGTGGGTGATGGACATTGATTCACTCACACACATGCATTTTTGGATATTCTGTAAATGTAGACCAAGCTTGGAATATGAGGCACGAAGAAGCAAACAAATGAAGTTCCCAACCTTATCATAAGCTCAAAACATCACATTCAAAAAACAGTAGCAAAACAGTTTCAAACAAAAAGGAACAAACATTACAGAAAACTAAATCTACTTATGAACTAGTAAAAAAAAGGATGAGGTTTACATACTGTAATTACCTGCTCAACAGGAGATGGGAACAGATATCCTGGCAGGTCTTTTTGGAACCATTCATGTTTTTTCACATCTTCGATAGAGGCCCTCTTCATTGGGTCTACTTGCAGCGTCATACACAACAGACTGACCACACTCTTGTTCAGGTACTCAGGTATGGGGAATATGCCAGATTTGATCTTCCTGAACAGTGTTGGGACATGTTCATCATCAAAGGGCAATGTTCCACAGAGAAGTGCATATAATATGACTCCACATGACCAGACATCCACTTCTGGGCCAGCATACAGTTTGCCAGATATGACCTGGGAAGAATTAATCGTAAATATTGTTTATAAAAAGATAAACAAACTGTTTTAAAGAAAGGTGAAAAATAGATGTGTAGTGTGTGGGGCCGGACGTAAAGAATAGAACCATCCTATTTCTTCCCATGGGTGTCGTAAAAGGCGACTAAGGGACTTACTAGAGAATGGGCAGCAGCGTTTTCTATGGATTTTAACACTATACTGCAATCGCATACCCCGCCTGCTAAGCGTGGCTATTATGGCACCCGCCCCCCTTCGGGGGAGGCCTATGTCCAGCAGTTCAGCCGATAAGTATAACTGGTTGCTTGCAGCTCATGATAATACTTAAAAAACCAGTAGGTGGTTGGAGTTAATTCACATTGTTATTGCTGTTGTTCAATAGCTTCAGCAAAATATTAAACAGATTAAGCTTAACAGTATTGACAAGAATGTAATCTAACCTCAGGTGCAGCATAATTAGGGGATCCACAAGATGTCCTCAAAAATTCTCCATCCATCATCATGTTGGAGAGTCCAAAGTCAGCTATCTTCACGTGCATGTTGTGATCGAGCAGCAGGTTCTCAGGCTTCAGGTCCCTGTGCACAATCATGTGCCGGTGGCAGTAGTCCACTCCCGATATGATCTGCTGGAAGAACCTCCGCGCTTCGTGCTCCTGAAGCTTGCCTCTCTTTACTATGTAGTCAAATAGTTCACCACCGGACACATATTCCATAATCATGAATATGTCTGTAGGAGTAGATATCACCTGGAAAATTTACATGATATTGGTAGCAAGAGTTTTACTGTAGAAAGTAGTGTTTAAAAGATTTTATTCCTATTAATACTTTGATAAATATTAACAACAGCATATGAGTCAAGTGCGACTTATTCAAGGTCAAAGAACAATATCCTACATAAAAAACCTTGCCATACCTGGTACAGTTTGATGATGTGCGGATGTCTAAACAATTTAAGATTTTGTATCTCACGTCTGATCTTCCCCACGACATCAAGGCTCTTGATCTTCTGCCTGTTCAGAATCTTAACGGCAACCTTGTGTTTGGTCAGCTGATGCTCCCCGATCTTTACCTTCCCAAATGTGCCCACGCCAAGGGTTGCTCCCAGTGTGTAATGACCTATCTTTACAATGGGCTGGTTGCCACTGGTTATGACAATTTTCTCAGCCATCTTTCACAAAAATAATAATAAACACTTATCAACAAAGCCCTTTACATGAGCGTATAAAACTATAGAAGTATACGATTATATAATTGTCTTGATTTAATTAAAACATAACAAAAAGTATAGTAAATAAAAATACGCAGTTCAAGAAGAATAAAACACGATAATTTCGTATTTCGACGAGTGGGCAAATTTGAATGAATTGAACATACATTGAATGAACTACTAAACCCGAAAATGTCAAATGAAAAAACAAGTTGATGTAAGAGACCTTATACACTTTACCAGAAAAGTGCCTTTTCAAATAAAATGGCAACATTTTTAGAATCTTGTCTACGGATTAATGTCTTCGCCACTCCCCCCTGCACTCCCCGCTCCCGCCCCGCCCTGCGATTTTTCTGAGTTAGAGCTAGTGAGGGCTGCTTTTTTTTAAATAAATATCAGCAATTTTCAAGTTATTTTGATTTATTTGATAGTATTGTGTTCGTCCACTATGGACAAATGTGGGATTTGTCTTAAACCTGCTGTTGTGAGTATCTGTTTACTTGTTTTATGCGTCGTTTCGAAATATATCATCAATATTTTTTTGTTTTCTTTGGAGAATGTTATAAAAATAACGTTCCTGGTCATTCGGACTTCTATAGTTTTCACGACGCAAGCATTTTGTAACTAATTGAGTTGGAATTTCATTTAAGTCTATGCAGAAATGAGAAAAAACTTGACATTCGAAACCTGCCCGCGTATTTTTTTTCTATTTTTTGTCGGTCCGCCTGTTTTTTTTACGTCTGGCTCAGCGCAGTGTAAAAAACAACAGTGATCCTTTTTTTATGTACTTGAATAGTGAACCTTGGCATATGCTATAGGTACCACAAGCATCTTTGTTTAAAATAATAATAGCAAGTTAAATAGATATTCACTTGTTTGTTTCTATTTTATTTAGAAAGGATGGCAAACATTGGACTAGCCCATTGATACATGTATGTTGAGCAGTGTTTACTTTAGTGATGGTGCCAAACATGTAGCCGAGTTCTGGTCTGAGTCCATTTAGATTGCTGTCGACACGCTAAGAAGTGTTTACTTTTTATTTTCTGTTCCAAACTGCAACTTAGGAACAAAAAGTATTAAAAGAAAGATAAGATCATTTCTAGTATACCTTTATCATTGTTTATGTTCCAGCAACTGTTTGAGACAGGCAAGGATGGTATATATGCCTGTTTCAAGTGCCAGCCACTAGTGCCTGAAATAACACTTGGAGAGAATGGCTCCGACCACACAGTACCCCAGACAAGCAACAGTGAAGAGGTGGTTATTATCAAATACATATCTTATATGTTAATTTCTTATTTAATATGCTTGTTAATATGGTGCAAAACCTGCTGAGTAATAAAATAGGAACTGTATTACATTGAAATAATTATATTTCTAGTGTAATTTTATAATTTTGCAGTAGTTCTTGCATTGTTAGTCAATACTGGTCTTGCCTCTACACTTTTTCAATTTAATGCATGGAAACAGAAGGGGGCAGGTGACAATGGGTAATAAAACATTTACTGTTGAAATTATGAGAGTTGATAAGAGAAACTCCGTGGACACTCACACAGACACTGTAGATTTAGGTACATCCCCTGGTAGTACAAGAAAAAAATTGGTTTCGAAGCCAGTCACTCGCCATAATTTCTGTTTCGCATTGTTCCAAATTTGAAATCGGAATCCAAAAAAAAAAAAACAGTTTAGTTGCAATAAGTCGTCTTTTTGCATTTGTCAGAGGCAAAATTAACGTGAATTTTTAAAAGAAATAATCGTTTACTTTAGAGTTATCGTTTATTTAGTAACTTGTGTTACCTCCAAGACCATTTACGACGCCCGCCCGGCATGCGGTTTGGCATGGAATTTATTAATGCCACTAGGAGGTGCTCTTGAATGTAGGTACTCCCATGCTTCCAAGATGTCTGTTTTCCGCTCCTGTAAAGTTTCTGGTTGGTTATGTCGAACACGCCTCATCAGCTCATCCCATAAGTGCCATTACTGCGATACTAACGTCATGCTGGTATTCTTGAAAAATAAAAAGCACATGAGCCTCTAGGCATTGACGAATGTATCGTTGCTATTTAGTGGTGGCAACCGTGGTCCCGTAACAACCTCAAGGCCAGTTTTTCCTTCGGTGGAAATTAAGTACCAGACCCACCTTCTCCTCAATGCAACATTGCTGAAAACGTCCTCCCTGTCTTCGGTAGACTTTCCTACATTCATAATTGCCATACAGCATAATCTTGGTTTCATCCGTAAAAAGAACCTGGCTCCATTGACGTTGAGTCCAATGCAAATGTTCGCGTGCAAACTGTAGGCGCGCCATTCTGTAAGCTGTGTCATTTGGGACCATTGGCTGGCTTATAAGGTTTCAGGTGATGTTCTTCGACTATCCTTCTAACAGTTCGAGCGCAAACAGTCAGTCCATGAGTCTCAAAGCTGTTCTTGTACCTGTACTGAGGTCAGGCGATGATTACGTAGGCTGTTGGTAAAAATAAACCGATTTTGTCGTGCTGTAGTGACCCGGTTTCGTGGTCGTCCTGGACGGCGCACTAAGCCGCCAGTCTCCAGGTACCGATGTGGTCAATTCTTTGAACGGCAGAACGACTTAATGAAGTCGTGCACTTACGTTTCGCTGACTAAGCCCAGACTGAAGAAGGGCCACAGCTTGCGCTACTTCAGGTGCAGTATCCAGAATTTGAACGCCAAAATGGATTAAAACATATGTTATTACTTAATAAAAACATTTTCGATACTTACTCTTTTTATGCAAAACAAAACATTACGAAATAACTATTGACTTATAGATGCTCTAATTAAAGCTTGTTGCTTCTTTAAGAGCGACCAAACTCCGATTTTCTTTATTTTATTTTATTATTTATGTACAAAAATACAAAGTAATAATAATTTAGTACAAAGGTACTGCTTATTTCTTAAGAAATTTCTTCCAGGAGACTTGCGAAAGGAGAAATGAAAAAGAAATGTAGACAATTTTTGTAATTTCTTCTCTTTTTTAGGGTTCCGTACCCAAAGGGTAAAACGGGAACCCTATTACTAGGGCTAAGCCTAAGGCTCCGCTGTCTGTCTGTCACCAGGCTGTATCTCATGAACCGTGATAGTTAGACAGGTGACATTTTCACAGATGATGTATTTCTGTGGCCGCTACAAAAACAAATACAAAAAAAACCAATAAAATAAATATTTAAGGGGGCTCGCATACAACTAACGTGATTTTTTTACTCGTTTTTGTTCGATATTGATAACGGCAACAGGTAGACGCATGAAATATTCACAGAATATTTAGTCACTTTAAAAATAAAAAAATAAATGAAAATAAAACAAATATTTAAGGGGGCTCCCATACAACAAACGTGATTTTTGACCATTTGAACGAGATAAATGGTACGGAACCCTTCGTGCGCGAGTCCGACTCGCACTTGGCCGGTTTTTAAATTCGTGAATTCAAATTTGGAACGGTGATACCGAAATTATGGCCAGTATGTAAGCTCCGAAACTGCATAAAAACTTTTTCTTTGACTAAATTATTTTGGTGTTTTAGGCCTTTAGACATAAAAATGAATGGTGGCTCGATTTCGGAGTGTATCAATCAGAAACCATTTCACTGTCTATCTTGCTTGAAAGAAATCTATTTGAATCCCATCACCCCTTCTGAGATAAACCCTGCTGACTGCTAATAGTAAACTCCTACACCCTTATTACAAAACAAGGCTTGCCTCAAGACCCAGGTTTAAAACATGGAGCCATTATTGAATTTCGAACTTTATTCCGGCTATGGTAAAGTTCCTAAACACAAAACTGACAACTTAGTACCGAACTAAGTTTTCAGTTTTGTTTATAAAACGGTATTTCAATCACTGTTACGTTCTTATTACAAAAACTGACTCCATGGTTTAAGCCATGTCAAAATATAGATCATGTTTTGTAATATGGCGGCTAGTGATTAGTAGTAGCAAGTTTTGTATTATTTGTCCTACTCAGTAAAAATTATAGTTTCATCTCAAGTCAAGTCAAATTGTTTATTTCAAATAGGCACATATAAGGCACTTTTGAACGTCAATCATCTGTAAACTAAGTCCACTAAGGTGACAATAGAACACTGGGTTCACATTGGCGATGTTTCGGTAATAAGGCGCTTTACAACGTCGAAATAATGAGAAGATGCGTGTCAATCCTAACTTAACCGAATCGCCAATTTGCACCCAGTGTTATAGCAACATTTTTGCACCTTGCAGGAGGGAATTGAATCATCATTGTATTGTGGCCTCTGCCACAAGTCTTTTCAGAAGAACATGCAGTTACAGAACCACTTGCGCAACCATCGTGCCGAGAGACGCTTTGTCTGCACTTACTGCAATAAAGGTAAGATTTTTGTCCTATTTTTAACAAACAAACATTTTGAAAAAAAAAAAGAAAAACAATTTTAACACAATAACTAAAAACTCATATATAGGGGTCATTGTACTTATTCATCATTATGAAAAAGCCAGAAATCGTGAAAAAAATATCAGTTGCTCCATACATTTATGTTCGCATATCTTGACAAATGTATGGTACAATTATTTAATCAACAACTTTTTTATTAATGACATTTCAAAACTAACAAATAATACAATAAACTACGCTAATACTCTACACTATAACAAACCAAACTCCTGTTTTTTAACACCAGTTACCCCTTACGATGTTGTCAATATAATCATGAAATTGAAAAACACTAACAGCACAGGTTATGATGAAATTTCCACAAAAATAATAAAGCATTGAACATAATAAATCAGTGTCTTGAGGAAGGAATTTTCCCGACATATTTGAGAACTACTGTAGTTACACCAATATTCAAAAAACAAAACACGGAAGATGTACGATGTTATAGACCTATCGCTCTCATTCTAATAATGGCTAAAATATTTGAAAGAGTACTATATAATAATCTTAGTGAATATTTCGAAAAAAATAAAATAATAATAGATAATCAAGCTGGATTCAGAAAAGGGAAATCGGTTAATACAGCAATGCATCAGTTTTTACAAAAAATTATAACGGAACTAGATAAAAAAATCAGGTCATAGCCCTATACATGGACATGACAAAGGCTTTTGATTATGTTGACCATGGACTACTGCTACTTAAAATAGAAATATACGGTGTTCGAGGTAAAGCACTAGAAATAATCAAATCCTATCTTAGTAATAGAATACAGTTCACTGAAATAACACAATTATGTCCATTCACAAAAACAGAAATTAAATATAAATATATCGAGCCCAAGATTTATAAAATATGGTGTATTACTACAAGGGTAGATACTAGGACCACTACTATTTCTCATTTATATAAAGGATTTACCTAACGCTATTCGGCACCCTATGGTTTTATTTGCAGATGACAGTACGGCTCTTTTCACAAATAGCAAAAATAAAAATCATGAAAAAGAAATAAATGATTCTCTATCTAAACTAATAAATTGGCTTACAATAAATAATCTGAAAATAAATCTTACAAAAACGCATTATATTAATTTCAAGAATAATAAAAACCGGCTAAGTGCATGTCGGACCACGCACAACGAAGGGTTCCGTAGTTGGGATGAATTTATCCCAAAAACAAACTTAACATTGTAGTTGAAAAACATGCTCTCCCATACATCGATATACGTTACGGTCAATTCTCCAACTGCAAATTTAAGTTGGTCGACTATTACTCGTTAACTTGTGAAGCCTACTTAGCTGTGATAGTTTTCTTTTTAATTTCGTTATATATACTATTGCCATGAATTTTTTCACATATCCAAAACCAACCATTTAGCTAGCAGGGGGGGGGGACACTGGACTCTAACAAAAAATAGCACTTTAAAGCTTAATATTACGCAAACGGATCCCTTAATTGAAAAATGGTTTTGCCAAACCCACAATATTTTTGAACGGCCTATCCAACGATACCCCACACCATGGAATAGACGAGAAAAAAAAATATCATCCCCATTTCACGTGTAAGGGAGGTACCCTAAAAAAAATTTTTTTCATAATTTTATTTTACCATTTTTTCGGCATGATTAATATGTATACCCATGCCAAATTACAGCTTTCTAGGACTAACACTCAGTTGCAGAAAGCTCACCATTAACACTTCATTACATAAAGCAGCATTATCGCTAATAAATTCATTACTTTAATGAAGTTGCATAAACAAATTTTAGATGGCATTAGACATTTTTAATGCCACTTTAGTTAAAGAAGACTTTAAACAATATTGCCAGGAACAAATTACCATATTGAACGAAAAGAGTGAACATTTGCGTTCTGTTATTATCCGTACGTACAAGTACACCACAATTTTAGCATAAAATAAAGTAAATGTAGTTGATTTATGTGTATTCAGTGTACTCTGTGGTTTAATCTAGTTTAAATAATCTGGTTTAAGGTGGATGCGCTAAGGTAGCCCGCGAAATTCAAAATTACCAACGTTTTTTGCAAATGTTATACTTCTGATTCATATTCTAATGATTATAATTCTGTAAAGCCATATTGGTTATGGCCGCGAATCATAATTAGATCAACATACAACGTGTTAAGGTTTCTACATACCGGGGCGACTAGTCGCGCGACGCGACGCGACACAAAGGCACCGCTCGTCCCGCGACACGCGGGGCCTTTGTGCCGTGTCGCGTCGCGCGACAAGTCGCGCTGGTATGTAGAAGCCTTTACTAACCTGCAAATTACAAAAAACGTAATAAAGTTTGAATTTCGTGGGCTACCTTAGCGCATCCCCCTTATTCTAATAATTTTAACATGTGTGCAGTCTAGAGCTCCTGCCATACGTGGAAATACATCAATTTCATAAAAACCTTCTGCAACTCTACGTAGTTCCGTCCGGTCTGGCATTTTAATATAGAGGTGGCTTAATTTTACTAGTTCACGGGATACTTTTTGTATAAACAAACTGACAAACAACCCGACCCAACCTGTTTCCGACAAACTGTTGATTTATTTATGTTTAATAAATCACCCAATACTTGCTGGAAATATCCAGTGGCGAAAAATCTCAAACATATTAAAGCTGTGTCAGGCCATTAATGGATTTATTTCTTTGCGTCACTGGTTCAAAATCTTAATCAAGTAGGTTACAAATTTGAAGAACTGCCTCCTTGGAAATTCTATACCTTACACGAAACTCTTCTCCATCATGTTTTAAAAATAAATTCACTCGGTCTGGGATTCGACGGCGAGGTAAATCTACTAAATAAGAATCAGATAATGACGAAAGACTGGTTAAAGACATCTTTCAATTACAGAAATGCATTCAAGTACCGTAGAAACACTAATGTTGCTCTTTAATGGATGCTTTTCGGCCCATTAAAATTAAAAAATCTGAAATGTCATACTTAAAGTTCACCACCTGCTAATGGGCGCTAATGAAGTTACGTGCAACGTAAAAGTGTTTAAAATGGCCGGTTTCATTAGGTTTGACATTTCATTAGTTAAATTTAATGGAGCATTAAAATAAAATAAAAAATGGTTTTGTGCAATGATTTAATGCTACATTAGTGTTTAATGTAGTCTTTAAAATTTAAAGATCGTTTCTGCAACTGAGTGTAAGCGTCTCTGAGCTAAGCTGGGGACAGACGGACGGACGGACAGACAGACAGACGGACATGGCGAAACTATAAGGGTTCCTTGTTTACTACGGAACCCTAAAAACGCAAAATTAATTCCATTATCTATTGAGTACAATAATGCAACTGTATCTGAGGTTACAAGTACAAAATTTCTAGGTATCTATATCGATTCTAATATGTCATGGAAAACACATGTAAGTAGTGTGTGTAGCAAGCCCTATACATGCTCAAAAAAGTATCTAATCAAACCACACAACTAAGTGCTTATCATGCCTATGTTGGATCCACTTTATCTTATGGGGTACTATATTGGGGATACTCGACTGATAAAGAAATTGCGTTCAAGGCACAAAAAAAGTGAATTAGATTCATATGTGGGATACGTCAAACAGATTCATGTAAACCTCATTTTATAAACCTGAAGATATTTACCTTTAAAAATCTACGCGGCCTCAATTTTAGTTAAATCAAACATCAGTAGCTATGACACATTAATAAGCAGTAGACTTAACCCTCTGCGACTGACGTGGTAGTACTCGTACCACAGACACCGCAAAATAGAAAAATATGTCCTGACTAGCTATTTTTTATATTACGAATCTCGGGTTCTCAGTACCTTCATATCGTGCGGCCATGCGTCAATTAGTGTGCCGCAAGCAGTTGAGGCAAGTGCATATGCCATTTTATGGGGGAAGGTGTCTAGCAGACCACTACGTCAATGTTAAGGTATGTGTTTAATAGACAACCACCTCAGTAAAATAGTTATATTTTTATAGTGTTTCCTAGACAACCCGTCAGTAAAATTGTTTCCTACATAACATTTTATACACAGTTTTACTCAAGTAACAGCTAATGCCCATAAAAGCTTCGGCTGGAACTTATAAAATGACTATGACTATGACTACCATGACTATCTTGTAGAATAGTGATTGGAACAAGAAAGTGAGCATGAGTTCAGCGATCTGGACTTTGAAGATGACGATCCGGAGTTTCAACCAGAAGCCGAACACTTGTACTCCGATGAAGTCTCTGATGAAGAGTGTCAGAATCAACGACCATCTCGCAAAATTCTAGCTATAGGCTAGTTAGTTGCTAGATATAGGTGATATATCAGCTTTTGTGATATTATTATCAGATGTTTTCAGATAGTGATGAGAAAATGAGAAGAGGGACATTTATACTGAATTTAGGAAGAGATTTAGTGCTGGATCACTTGAAAACCCGGTTATACAACGAAATATTGCCTAAAAAACTGCGTATGACTTTCACACTCAGTTGCAGAAACGATCTTTAAATTTTAAAGACTACATTAAACACTAATGTAGCATTAAATCATTGCACAAAACCATTTTTTATTTTATTTTGAAACACTTTTACGTTGCACGTAACTTCATTAGCGCCCATTAGCAGGTGGTGAACTTTAAGTTTGACATTTCAGATTTTTTAATTTTAATGGGCCGAAAAGCATCCATTAAGAGCAACATTAGTGTTTTCTACGGTACTTGAATGCATTTCTGTAATTGAAAGATGTCTTTAACCAGTCTTTCGTCATTATCTGATTCTTATTTAGTAGATTTACCTCGCCGTCGAATCCCAGACCGAGTGAATTCATTTTTAAAACATGATGGAAAAGAGTTTCGTGTAAAGTATAGAATTTCCAAAGAGGCAGTTCTTCAAATTTGTAACCTATTTGATTAAGATTTAGAACCAGTGACGCAAAGAAATAAATCCATTAATGGCCTGACACAGCTTTTAATATGTTTGAGATTTTTCGCCACTGGATCTTTCCAGCAAGTACGTATTGGGTGATTTAATAAACATAAATAAATCAACAGTTTGTCGGAAACAGGTTGGGTCGGGTTGTTTGTCAGTTTGTTTATACAAAAAGTATCCCGTGAGCTAGCAAAATTATTATTAAGCCACCTCTATATTAAAATGCCAGACCGGACGGAACTACGTAGAGTTGCAGAAGGTTTTTATGAAATTGATGGATTTCCACGTGTGGCCGGAGCTCTAGACTGCACACATGTTAAAATTATTAGATTAAGGGGGATGCGCTAAAGTAGCCCGCAAAATTCAAATTTTATTACGTTTTTTGCAATTTGCAGGTCAGTAACACGTATGTTGATCTAATTATGATTCGCGGCCATAACCAATATGGCTTTACAGAATTATAATCATTAGAATATGAATCAGAAGTATAAAAATTGCAAAAAACGTTGGTAAATTTGAATTTCGCGGGCTACCTTAGCGCATCCCCCTTAAACCAGATTATTTAAACTACATTAAACCACAGAGTACACTGAATACACATAAATCAACTACATTTACTTTATTTTATGCTAAAATTGTGGTGTACTTGTACGTACGGATAATAACAGAACGCAAATGTTCACTCTTTTCGTTCAATATGGTAATTTGTTCCTGGCAATATTGTTTAAAGTCTTCTTTAACTAAAGTGGCATTAAAAATGTCTAATGCTATCTAAAATTTGTTTGTGCAACTTCATTAAAGTAATGAATTCATTAGCGATAATGTTGCTTTATGTAATGAAGTGTTAATGGTGAGCTTTCTGCAACTGAGTGTTAGTCGTGTTTTTGGTAAAGACCTCTCCCTTCCACCTCCAAAAACTATCTCTCTCAACAAGTAGAAGGAAGTTATGTCATAGATGTCCAACTAAAATAAAAAGAGTAACAAGATATTGTTGCTGTGATTGTCTAAAGCCGATTTGCCTCCAATGCTCAAAGACATTGTGTGATTATTGTCAATTTTTTTTTTAATAATTTGAGGGCTAATAACTCTAAATTGAACCAATGAATATTGCCCAAATTTTCATGTCTGATTACTATAAGTATTGTCTTTGATAAATAAAAAACATTCTCAAGAAAAGTGATAAAGTTAATTTATTTTTAATTTTTTTGTGTGGGTATAATTTTATTAGGACTGATTTGTGTTATGTAAATCAATACTGATAAGTGGAAATTGCTTTTTATTTTAACACTTTTATTTAATCAAAATAATAATAAATACTACAATTTTGCAAAAAAAACATCACACCGTTAGGAATTAAAAAGTAATTATAAACTTATGACCAGTCAAAGTTGTGTCTAGTACACTACCACGTCAGTGGCATTGTAAAATTTACGGCACGTCAGTCGCAGAGGGTTAAAAATACACTACGCAATAAAACATCCCACACTGCCGTCTACAGCAATAGTATTTTTTGTATGGGCATAAAAATATATAATAAGTTACCCATTGAAGTCAAGAACCAGCATTCAATTGGTATTCTTAAAAGGAAGGTAAAAGACTTCCTGATGAAAAAGGCATACTACTCTGTAAAAGAATTCATTGAAGATAAATAATTATTTAATATTGAAATGATTGTGATACTTATAATGATGTGATATTAATTTTATGAATAGTATCATATAAAATATATAAATAATGATAATTAATATAATTTAATGTTAAGTCTGAATAACTGTAATATTGAGTATGTAATTTTTTTTTCCTCTTATATTTTATAACCATTTAAATTGCAATGCCATAACAGGCAACTAAGTTTAAGAACCTACCTATTGTTAACATCTACAAAATCCTGTACACTTAGTTCGCAATAAAGAATTTGAATTTGAAATTTGAATATTTTTTTTTTCACTATTTCAATGTTTGTCTCGTATTAAACTAGAACTCTTAATGATAAGTACAATAACTTCTAAGAGGTTTTCAGTAATCTTAATTACACCTGGTATAAATCTATTTTGTTTGCGAGAACAACGACGCAACTCAAAATTGTTTGAAATTTGGCTATGTATACAAAACGAACCAAAATCAATGATATAATATATTTTATTGCGAATAATGATTATTACTATTTTATATTATATTTTAATCAGTAAAGTTAGCCTTACATAAATTAATTACTTTTTGAGTTATGCTTAAAAAAAATAAAAATTAGTACTTATTTATAATTTAAAAACGCCATAGTGTACTCGTAAAATCGATGATTTTTAATTGCGTTGGTGTTCTCGCTAACCAGCGAAATACTCCAAAAAATGTAACGGCGCAGCGCGCGGCGGAGCCAAAAAGGTGGTTTTACGTAATAGATACCTATTGTTTTTGCGTCAAGTTCATGTAACTAACATGTCGTAATTTTTTTTAGCGTTCTCCCAGTCCAACAACTTGAGGGCGCATCTTCGCATCCACACTAATGAGAGACCATTCAAATGCTCCGAATGTGGGAAGGCATTTACTCAGGTACTTAATTTATAGGCTAATATGAAAAGCTAGTCTAATTTTCCAAAATATATGTTTTGTAAATAAGTAATACAGTGCAATGTCTCATTTATGAATATTTGGCGACAGGTTACAAATCTGAACAATCATGTTCGATTGCATACTGGAGAGCGTCCATTCGTGTGCCCGGAGCCGGGATGCAATAAGGCGTACGCGCAGGTAACACACATACCTAATAAATTACTAACATTTGCTCTACCTTTAAGTATAAAAGAGTAACCGTGGACTTTCTTGCCGGCTCTTCTCCATAGGAAACGACCAATTGGAACCGTGCACCTAGCTTCTGAGTCTGACGTTTCATAAGTGCCCATGTAGGCTTATGTGAAATAAAAATATTTTTGATTTTGATATATCATTTTCTTGATCGAAACCAAAAATCCATTAGCATGACAGCCCAACTAAACTGAATTACCAATTAGAGTAAAAATCTATTTATTGGTCGTGAAGTCTGAAAACTGCAAGTATTCAATATTTTTTTAAATTAAACTTTAGGTAACGAATTTGAACCAACATCGTAAGCGCCACATGAACGGGCGCCCGGTGGAAGCCACGTACGACTGCACCGTCTGCGGAGAGCAGTTCCAACAGCGGAACCACATGTATATGCACAGGTAAACTATAGAAGAAATTTAATAATAGGTGAAATACATAACAGCAGTCAATAAAGAGGGATGCGCTAAGGTAGCCCGCAAAATTCAAATTTTCTTACGTTTTTTTGCACTCTTCGTAGAATCCTATTGAATGACTATTTCATGAAATAGTCATTCAATAGGATTCTACGAACAACGACTTGTATTGCTGATTCTAATGATAATAATTCAATAAAGCCATATTTGTTACGGCCGCGAATCATATTTAGATCAACATACAACCTGTTACTGACCTGCAAATTGCAAAAAATAAAGAAAATTTCAATTTCGCGGGCTACCTTAGCGCATCCCCCTTAAGTACAGTCTAGGGGGGGGGGGGGGGCTGTGTTCCCTGGGACTTGCAGAGGCCTAAGGAGAAGCTGCAAGCCTGCAGTGATTACATACCTAGCCGATGTAATGCGTCTGTACACTACATTCTAGTGTAAAATAGTCATGAAGTCCTGTTACGTTTTATTTTTAGACGAGAAATACACTCTGAGATAAAGAGTCCGGCTCGTAGTCCTCCACAACGTGCGTCGTGCGCGGAGTGCGGCCTGAGCTTCCCCAACGAGCGCCTGCTGCAGCGTCACGCCGCGCAACACGCGCCCGCGCCCGCCAAGCATAGTGATGATGACGACAATAGTAAGTTTACATTTAGATCTTTATTTTCCCTTTACTTACATATATGCCACCCAGCATTTTGTAAACTTTATGTTTCGACATAGATGTATATAAACCCAGTAGCAGAGTTATGAATTGACAATGACAGACGATGGAGTAAGAAAAACAATAGGGAATAGAAAAGTCAAAACAGAATTTAAAAATATCCTTCTAAATAGTATAGTTAGTTTTAAATGCTATATTTGTATTTCTTGTGCGTGTCCGGAATAAAATATGTTTCTTTCTTTTTCTTTTCTATACCTATATACATTCTGTATAAAAATACCACATGTAAGAAAAATATTCAAAGTACCTTAACTACTTAAAGACAAACAACCTGTACATATCAATTATCAACAAATTAACGTCGGTAACAACAGTACACAAAAACAAACTCAAAAATAAACCAAGCCTTAAGTTAGCCCTAAAGATGTAAGGCACTTGTAGTGTCTCAATTTAGGCAATGGTTTTGTGAGTATGTCTGCCGTTTGGTGAGTTGATGAGATAAACTTGACGTCGACTTGATTTGTGGAGATGCACTCGCGGGCAAAGTGATGTCGAATGTCGATATGTTTGATGCGAGAATAATGCGTGTTATTTTTGGTAAGTGAGATGGCACTTTGATTATCGCACATGATGGTTATGGGTGAAAAATGGCGGTGATGAGAGATCGGATGTGTATGGCTTCCTTACAGGCTTCACCAAGGGCCATATATTCAGCCTCGGTTGTGGATTCGGCGACTGTTCTCTGTTTTCGTGACTCCCAAGACACTGATGAACCGCACATCTGGAACACATACCCCGTATAGTAGCGTCGGTCTACCAGATAACTTGCGTAATCGGCATCAGCGTATCCAATTCCATCATCAGTGTTGCTCTATACTTCGTAGCCTTCAGATAGCGGAGAACACGCTTGGCAGCTCTCCAGTGTACCTCCCCGTAATGTGCGTTGAATAGGCTCAGAGCAGATACAGAGTGAAAAATATCTGGTCTAGTACCAATCGAAATGTACATTAATGAACCAATGAGCTCCTTACCGTACCAGGAGCACATTCAGGCTTTTCATCCTTGGGATCTGGTAAGACATATTTTGTTCCAGTCTCCTTAAGGGTGGATACAGAGATAGCATCTGTCATTCCGAATTTAGCCATCACTTGCTCAATATATTTTGTTTGGTCCAGTGATAGAGTGCCGCCTCACTTACCAAAAATATCACGCATCATTCTCGCAAACGTTTTCATGTTTAATTTTAAATTGTGTCTGTCATAACTACAAGATAAAGATTTTCACTGATGCTCAGGCAAATTTTGGGTCTGGCCTTCGCATCTTTCTGAGAAAAGTTCTCAATATTTTCTGAAGTCGCATTCACGCAATCCCATAGTTCGTGGTCAATAAGATACATTTCCATCGCGAAGCTCCCAAGTCGCATAATTACAGCTACCTTCTAGTTTGGCAAAGGTGCTGCTGGTGACCACTACTGCTGAAGAGGATGCTGAGGACGGCTGTAGTGGTGACACCGACGACTGGTCTACATTCATAGAAGTCTGCGGTGTTTGCACCGATGACTGGTCTCCCACCATGACGAACGTGGTTGTCTTAATTTTTTTCTAAGCTTACGATCTGGGCCCATAACCTGTGGGATTTTAGAGGCCCACACAGAGTAGCAGAAGTTGGTAGAAAGTAAATAAAACAGGTAAACCCAGGAGCACAGTCATGTATTTACAATGACAGACAATGGAGTATGAAAAACAATAGAGAATAGAAAAGTCAAAATAGAATTTAAAATATCCTTCTAAAAACTGGCCAGTGTTCTGATTAACCTACAATTTTCAACAGTATTAGGACATAAAAAAAAATAACCAGAACTTAATAATCATAAGAGGAAACTAGTATGCCTTCAACAATCCCAACAACATTCCATTCACCCATTATGAAAAAAGGGTCGTACATCGTGAGTACTAATGTTGTGTCTTACATAAATGCCACCCAGCATTTTGTAAACTTTATGTTTCGACATAAATGTATGATTATTACGACATAAAAAAAAACTTGTTAATAACTTGAACTTAATAATCATAAGAAGAAACTATGTCTTCCTCCAACAGTCAGCCCTTATGTAAAAAAGTCATACATCGTGAGTACTGATGTTGTGTGTACTTTTACTTTAAAGGTCGCGAGTACACGTGCGTGTTCTCGTCGTGCGGCAAGCGATTGTCGTCTGCTCGCGAGCACACCGAGCATTTGTTGCGCGAGCATCAGCTGAGAGTGCTCAGCCACACGAGACACCCGCCGCGACGTGGCCGGCCTCCCAAGGTAGGGTCTACCTCCTAACGGCCGAACCCAATTACCTATATATCACCAGTTTCGGCCTACTGGAGATATAAAAATATATCTATCGATGGTTTTAACGTCCCAATAATCTAGGAATCATACCGGGCCACGCTATCTACTGACGGGAGGGTGTATCGCCTACAACAGATATCTCTTTGTATGAAAATGCCAAAGTATGCGTCCCAATATACGATTTGTTTGACTGGACAGTACTACAGATGGCAGATTTGGCTATTCCCCGAATTGCAGGGATAAACGTAAACTAGCCAAGCTAAAATGAACTCTTTAGTACTTGCAATAATGATCATAGATGTTTTTTTTTATTTAAAGTAATAAAAAAAAATTAAATTCAAATATCTCGAAAACGGTGCGCCCTAGGCAAAAAATAACAGAAATTTAACCCCCCCCCCCCTTACAAACACTTCCCGTGCAAGCACCATTCCAACATGAATTTAAGTTAAAAGAACCCGCGAAAAACAAATTTTATTACGTTTTTTGCAATTTGCAGGTCAGTAACAGGTTGTATTTTGATTCGCGGCCGTAACAAAAATGGCTCTACAGAATTATATCTTAATCCAGTAACTTATTTAGAAGTAAGAAACAAATAAATTTTAATATAACCCTAATTACACATGTTGTTTTTTAAAGTGATGTTGGTTGTAATGGAACGCACGGGAGAGCGAAGTAGAGAAACCTACTTATTGTTTTCGTTAGATCGATAGCCTTTATCAATGATTGTGAGACGCCATCCGAGCATAGATATAATAATACTGTCTATCATCAATAGCGATCTGTCTTTAACTGAAAATAAGTTATTGGGTTCGGCCGTTAGTCTAGTGAAGGCTTTCATTATATTGTAAAGGACTACTTCCACTCGTACAATACTTTATTAATGTTTTGTTGTTTGTTTCCAGATGATGAAAGATCCCCTGGAAATCAAAGAAGAGGAATTCGATGAAGTACGTTCATTATTTTATTTATTTGACTTATAATTATATTATTAAATAATGTTTGATCGATAATAACAAGTAAATGTACCTGTCTTAGGTAAAAATCACGAAATCATCGCAGCCCCAATACTTGCCCAAGCTGAAAGTGCAGAGTTTATTCCAGTGAGTGGTGGATAATGTTGACAGTGCGCAACATGCAGGCTATGTTGTGACGTCACCTCGGCGTCTGCGCTGACTGGCGGAAAGGCGTGCCACGGACGAACACATGCTTCACTTGTACTGTGAATAATATAGAAGTAGCAATAAATTCCATAATTGATTGACCATAAGCTGCACATTTCGTCGCCTTTACCAGTCTGAGCTGACCATTAGTGTTAGTTACTATGACATGTCAGGACATTGTTGTATTTCTCTAACTTAGGGCCAACTAGTTAAGTGAAGTTTATGCTTTGTACTTAAAGTTTACTTTATGCTTTGTTTTATTGCATCATTTATATTAATAAGTATACACACACATACCAATATTGAATTTATATGTATCGGAGGGAATATCAAAGTAAAATCAGTTTTTTTTTAGAACTTTTATTATCTAACTGTGAAATAAAATTATGCATCTATTAATTATTTAGTGAGGGCACGTTATGTGTCGAGAAATAATTATTAAGTACAGCGAAGTAGTGATAGAAAAACGTTATTATTCGCACGAAGATTCTCATTGGATTATTAAAACTTTTTTTAAATATCAAATTAATACTAGTTAATTTAAAAAAAATGTAAATCTATGATTATTATAATGTTAAGTGATAATAAATAAGTGCAATTTACTGTAACAACTTTATAATATTGTTACATTAGCGCGTAAGCATTAACTTTCAATATTTTATTTTTGACTCCAAGCCGTAGTGTGTAAGATATGCCGAGAAATAGATATATTATTACAGAAAAAACATCATAAGTTATGCGATACATGTATTATGTATTTCTTTATTAACCATGCTTTTATTTTTACTAAAATCTGTTTTATTAAAAAGACTGTGATGTGTGGATTTGAATTTGGTGAGATATTTTTTAGCTGATAAAATTTTACTTAGCCGAGGTATTAAGTATTTTTCCAGTATTATAAATTATACTTATTTTTTTGTGGAATTTTTGTTTATACATGAATAATGGTGGTTTACATGTTTTTCCTTTTTATAAATTGCACGCTTTATTGTGTCACTGTTTGTTGGATTTGATAAGTTTGTTTGACTGAAATTGATTATAAATTGGCTTTGAATTGTTTTAATGCGGGGAGTTAACCGAAATAATTTCTGCGTAAGCGTATGGCAGCCATAGCGATATTACGAGGATATGTTTATCGAGATAAAGAATTAGTGTAAAATTATTTAAGATGCAAATATTTAAAAAATACCCCAATCAATGGCCCCTGAACTAAGTTGCGGTCAATAGAAGTTTATTTACAACAAGGAGATCGAGGTCATGAGATTTCCTCGCTAGCTATGGTAGAGATAAGCTTATCGTAGATCATCAGACGCACGTTATCAATAACCCATGTATCAGCTGTAAGCAGCAAGGACTTTGCGTGACATGTTTTGGTCTTCACGTTATGAACACTGTCTTTTCACAAAAATTTCATGTAAATCATGTATTGTATCGAGATAGGAGTATATAAGAATTGCATATGGCCGTGTTAGAAGTGTTAGTCAGGAAGCTGGTAACGGGGCGGACTACCTAAGATGCGCTGGACGTACATTTAGGTATCGAGACTCGTGAAGGACTTTTCTAAATCTGGAAGGGTCCACAGATACATAGGTTCTTGAAAGCGTCCGATAGAGATGTAGTTGCGTTAGGGTAAGGTGCAAATGTTCCTATGAGTGTGTCAGAAAGTTCGATTATTGTCGATGGATATATGCCGCGTGTTGTATAGTCGACCGTTTCAATATTTTTAGCCTTGTTAAGTGTCAGCATGTCGGAGATTTTTCTATTAACATACAAATAATTATCGATAATAAAATATGCAACCTTAAATTGTCTTTTATTTATTTTAAAAATAAGTCAGTTTTAGCTTCAGCTCAAAGGTTCTTACTTACACCTTTACCCCCATAGTACAGAACAAGGTTTATCTTCAGACCCAGGTTTAAAACATGGAGTCATTATTGAATTGCGAACTTTATTCCGACTATGGTAAAGTTCCTAAACACAAAACTGTCAACTTAGTACCGAATTAATATTTCAGTTTTCAATCACAGTTACGTATTACAAAAACTGGGTCCATGGTTTATGACATGTCAAAATATAAATCTTGTTTTGTAATAAGGCGATTTGTGTCTTGCATGTAGGCCATCTACTTGATAAAAGTGAAGTGTTCCAGTTTTTAAAAGAAGAGTGAAAGAACACTATCCACTTCGCCATAGTTGTCTATGTATTATTTTACTAGCTGCGCCCCGGTACCTATAACAGGTTTTATATGCATAGTTTCATGGAAATCCGCTTTTTGCATTAATGTCAATCGATGACTTTTTGTATGTTTCGGCACGGAACCAGTATTATAATGTATTATAGTGCTCTGTGCACGGAACACTACAAAGCTAAACTTGAAAACTACGCGGGCTCACAGATTCGTAAATATTATCATCAGAGATAGTCTTTCGTGATCCAAAAGTAATACCGCTTGCACACAGAGCACTATTTATAGTATCGTTTGCATCTTGTGTCTGTGATGTGCTCTACACCTAAATGACTGATAAGTAACATTATCTTATCTGATTACGGTAATAGTGAAGCAAAAGTGAATAACAATACCTAGTCTAATTTGAGATATAATTACGTAAGTAATCTCTAAATATTGTCAGGGACAGTATACACAAAACGAGATATACATAGCTTGAATAGTTTCCTCTTGCTATTTGGGCGAGTTCTGCACCTGCTACGTAAGGAGCTGCAAAGGTTAGTAGGTACAGAGGCCAGCAGGTCAAGCTACCGAAACTGTCAAGTTTTCCCAATCAACCTTGAACCTTATGCTTTAAAGATAAAGTTGAAAATCTTTTAAAGAAACTTGACAGATTGGAGTAGCTTGATGTGCTGGCGTCTGTACCTAATCTCCAAAAGAAAATTTTCGGGCCTCTTTTTAACAGTATCCGTGTCTCTCAAGGAATTTACATTGCGTCAGTTAATGACGGCAGTAGGTGTTGACATCTGTGTAACATAATCAGCCTATAATGTTCCCATTGCTGGGACTCAGGCCTCCTCTGTGTGAGAGGGAGTGGGCTGTAATCCTCCACGCGGGCCCAGTGCGGGTGATAAGATGTCACATATGTCGTTGAATTGTTGGTTCTAGGACATGCCGGTTTCCTCACGATGTCTTCCTTCACCGTTTTGAGAGCAGTGGTGATGAAATTATTTACACAAAGTAAAGCGCCTACCTGGGTTTGAACCCATGACCTGTAAGTCGAGGCCGTTACCACTGGGCCACCACTGCTCACACTCTGTGTGCTAAAGTGAAAAACGCGCCACGAGTTTTTACCGGCAACCGCAAGCGGGGTTGAGAGATTGAAGATAATTTCTCAGTAACAGCCCGGAGTTTGGATTTCTTTATCGATTGTTAACCGGGTCGCCTCTTACTACATATTGGGACTTGAATTTAACTAGTGAATGGATGTGGTTACCTACGGACTATACTACCTACAACTCATGCAGAGTTTAGACCACTTTCGGCAATATTTTTAGGGTTCCGTACCTCAAAAGGAAAAAAAAGTACCCTTATAGGATCATTTGGTTGTCGGTCTGTCTGTCAATACCCTTTTTCTCCGGATCGCGTGGAGGTGTCAGGTTGTAATTAGTATCAAATTAATACGTAGGTCTACGGTCCCTTGGAGCACTAATAAAATCAAGCTTCTAAGTGAACGCAATAAAAAAATACGGCAAATTTGCGTTTTTTTAATAGTAATATCGTAAATAAGTAAAAACCTATAAGGTACCTACTTCCCGTTGACCTAGAACCATGAAGAAAGGCAAGAAGCAAGGTCTCATAGCACAATTGAGTAAAAGTCCAAAAATTGTTAATTTGTAGATTTATCAAAGTTAAAGATTTATTTGCAGTTAAATGTGGTTACAAAAGTTCTTAACTAGGCAATGGTAGTAAGTATTATACGATATAACACATAAATAATAGTTTTTTGCGATTACAAACTTACATGTAGTTGGAAAATTGACCGTGGTGTACATCGATGTATGGGAGAACAAATGTTAAGTTTGTTTTTGGGATCAATTCATTTTTAAGTACAGAACCTTTCATTGTGTGTGGTCCGACACGCACTTTTGTTACTATAATACTTATCATTGGGCGTGACTCTATGTTACAATGACCCTAGGAGCAGAGTATGGAGCGCTGGTGCACGGCGACTGCTGTGGTGACGGGAGGTACTGGCGGCGTCGGGAGCGCTCTCTGCGTTGGCTTAGCGAATGCCGGAATGACTGTCATCGCGGTAGATGTGCACTTAGATCGTATTCCTGTAAGTTAAACTTTGTTGTGACGTTTGCATTGTTTTTATCACTGTTCCTTCCCTTCGTTAGTACTAATGGTCACAGACCCGACTGCTGGGCGTGGAGTCCTGAGTTTGATCTCCGGGTCGGGCAATATAATTGGCATTGGGTGATGGTCTGTAGTTCTGTTCCTCTTCCTTGGCAAATCAAGGCGTGACGTGTGGCGTTATGCTATCTTTTCATAATACTTAGGTACTTCCTATTTATTATGAATGGATTAATGAAATGCACCGACCCCAGCGTGGTTTGACCAGACTCGATTACTCGAATGAACCCAAAGATTCACACTAGCCCCTGGAGCCTCACGTATCATGAGGCTACAGAGACCATTGCATATCAAGGAGTAGACCAACTTCTTCCCTACCATTATCGCGCCCCCGATAATGGTAGGGAAGAAGTACCTTTAGGATATGGAAGGATTATTAGAGCCGTACCGGATATGCATCCTGGAGTAGGTAATGGAATAGTGGAGAGACAGGCGATTATGTAATATTAGATTTATTCGATTCTATGGTTTTGTCAAAGATAAAGTTTTTTATTATTTACATAAAAGGAGCTGCAGTCGGATATAACAAATGGGAAAATAATTCCAAGACAATGCGATATCTCGAGCCCTAAGGAGGTGACGGAGACTTTCAAGTGGGTTAATGAAGAGTTCGATGGAGTACACGTACTAGTCAATTGTGCCGGTGTGCTGTACCAAGGACATATCACTGGTACGTAATTGTTTTTCACTTTATTACGTATTACATACTCCATTGGTTAAGGTAGTTAAATAAAGGTAAACAAATCATAAAAAGGGTTTTTATAGATGACACTTTCTTGTTTAAAAATACGTTGTAACATGTAGCCAAATTTAATTTATTTTTGATTTATACAATAGTTTCCTCTTTCATTACTGTCCGCCTTATTACAAAACAAGATTTATATTTTGACATGGCTTAAACCATGGAGCCAGTTTTTCTAATAAGAACGTAACAGTGATTGAAATACCGTTCTTTATACAAAACTGAAAACTTAGTTCGGTACCAAGTTGTCAGTTTTGTGTTTAGGAACTTTACCATAGACGGAATAAAGTTCGAAATTCAATACTGGCTCCGTGTTTTAAACCTGGGTCTGAAGATAAACCTTGTTTTGTAATAAGGGGGTGTATGTTTAAACTTTATCATTTATTCTTAAATTACTCTTCGTAGTTGTAATTGCTTGAGCACATTTTTTTGTTAAATGCTTTATTATTTTGTAATCTGCCTATTGTAAAGAGCCCAAAAATACAGGTTCTCTAAACGTCAACGAAATAAAACGTTGCTAAATTGAAGAGTACCACTGTGACATAGCATATCAACTGTTGATGGTTACTTGACAGCTCTCCCGTCACGTGTTTTTTTTTTGTTTACTTTTATTTGGGTAAGTAATATCTGATATAATTACAAAATCTCTAATATTTACAAGATATAACAACTGAATCTATAATTTTATTTGATATAATGATCAGTTAATATAATAAACGATTGATATAATTTTAAAGCAACTAATTTTTATAAGCATATCATACATTGAATATAAAATCGTTTGATATACCACTCAAAAGTCATAAAACCTATTTAGTCTAATATGATAAAACCTGCAAGCAAGCATGCAGCATGCAAGCAAGCATGCAGCATGCAAGCAAGCATGCAAGCATGCAACATGCAGCAGGCATGTTTTCTGTCACGGCTCCGGCGCTGCAGGGTTCCAGCGGTCCCATGCGAGCTTATCGTCACAGATGTGTTTCACGCTCACGGAAGCGTTGAAACCACCTGCTCCTCAGCTCGCGGGCCACCTCGCCCCTACGAGCCTACGCGATTTTAAATAACACTCTAGGGGTAGGGCAGACAAGACTACGTGGAGTCGGTTTTGCTGCGATTCCTTTCTGTCGCGCCGCTCCCGCAGCACGCCCAATCAAATTAATCGCAATATTATATATTTTAAACGATAGGTCTAATGATTTTCTATTAAATAAACGTTATATCCAATAACGTTATACGAAATTTTATAAGTTTAAGAATAGATAAATGTTATATCCAAAGAAATGATATCAATAGTTGGTATATCTCACGTTGATTATATCTTATGAACGATAATAAAATGAAATTAGACCAAATGAGTTTATACGTTATGAGACGCATCCCCTTTATTTAACTACTTAAACCAACGGAGTATAGTTAGTTATTTTAGTTACCATCATCTTCATCATCATGAACCACAGCCCGACAACTACATCAATGTAACGCATATTATAATTATGCTACGCAAACACTACGCGATGATACGGGTTCGCCTGCGCTACGACGCTGCTACGTAAACTACACAATTGCTACGATAACGCTGCGACTACTCTGCGACAAGTACTACGACAACTCTACGATTGTGCTACGTCAATGCTATGACCCTGCTACGCGGACTCTACACAAGCGCTACGACAGCGCTACAGCACTATTACGATAATGCTACGACAAAGCTACGTTAACGCTACGGCTGCGCTACGACACTGCTTCGCGAACTCTACATTATCGCTACGATAATGCTACAAGAAAGCTACGATAACGCTACGGCTGCGCTACGACACGGCTACGCGAACTTTGTACAATCCAAGTAGCAAAATGTTGTCCTGTAAGTATGCTACGAGTGAACTGAGCATGTATTTTTTAGTCCTATAGAAATCCAATAAATGTTTATAGAACCGCATTTGGGCGCAGTTTATAGAACCTGTCGTTTTGTTACAGTCCGGTTTTAGGTGCTTTTACAAGATAAATTGTTCTATAAAGATCCGGTAAACGCACTGAATAAGCGTGATTAGTCCTGTGTGATTAACTGATTAGTCCCTAATGATCGCACACGTGCCGCTTACTGGTGTGATTGGTCCTGTAACGATCTCGCGTGTTTATAATTAAAACCTTTCACACGTTAAATGTTAAAAATACCGCAGATCTATGGGGTAATTCTGTGGACGGTGCTAAGTCGATTGTAAACATTTTAGCACCTAGTTTAGCTATTAGTTTTAATACTTATTTGTATTGACCGTGTCACCGTGGTGAGTTTCCAGGGAGCCTAAAATAGACGCTTTGGCAGAATCATGCGTGCAATTCATACAGCCCGCAATTCATCTGTTTGACAGCTGCTATTTAACATTAGACTTCACTATAATAATTCTTAATTTGTGGACCATTTTACGAAACTCCATTACACAACTGTCAAACAGATGAATTGCGGGATATGAATTGTACGCAGATCATAATATGATTCTGCGAAAGCGTCCATTTTAGGCCCCCTGATCTTAAGAAAAACAGTAAATTATTGCAGTTGTTTAAATCCTCGTAACATTTTGAAAACTAATTTTACTTAGATCAAATGCAAAGATTTTTTGAACATCGGAATTCAGGAAAAAAGGAGAAGTGGGCTTGTCGAGTATATAAAACAACATAGACAGAGCCCTCAACCCTCTGCGCTGACGAATGTTGGAAGTGGAAAAGCTTTTGAAATGGGCCCACCATGCCACGCGGTGTTGGCGCGTTTTAGGTTACCCATTCATCGATTAGTCTTTTAAGTCGATAACTATAGGAGAATTTTGCTAATATTGCTACGAAACGGTTTCGCCAAATAGTGCAACAACGCTACGACAAAGTTACGCTTTGATCCCGTTTGTCACAGTCACAGTGTCGTCTCAATTTTTTCCAGTAATGAACCAGTCCAATGTTTCCAGTGATGATGAGTTAGTGTAGTCTGATCAAACATTTTTTTCTTCTTTTCTACTTGCAGCCGTGGGCAGTAACACATTGAGCGATGATGCAATTATTACAACTATCGACGTGAACCTAAAGGGCATGATCCTTTGCACTCGCCACGCCATCGCATCCATGAAACAACATGATATAGATGGCCACATTATCAATATTAACAGGTAGGCAGCATTAAAAGATACCAATACCTATAGGCAGGGTGGGTTGCCGTTTGTAAAAGTGGACAGTTGTCGGTTCGTAGGTCCTCATTATGTCCACATACAGAGGACCGGTTTGCTCTCAAAACGGTGAAAAAAAAAAATATCGTGAGTAAACCGGCATGTCCTAGAACCAAAAAATCGAAGACATGTGACATCTACCATCCCACACTGGGTTCGCGTGGTAGATTATAGCCCACTCCCTCTCAAAGACAAGAGGCCTGTGTCCCAGCAGTGGGCTGACATGATTGAGGACGACCATTCGGCAGAGATCACAAATCCGGGCTGGTATTATGCACTTCTTAAAATGAGTCAGGATTAGTTAGGACCTTATGGTAATTTAATCTGGTAAAACTTATGCTTCCAAGCATATAGAGAATAAGAAATACCAAAGTAGTTATTTTTATTCATTGTTTTGTTTATTCCAGTATTGCCGGTCATTACATTCCTTGGGCGGATAATATGAACGTGTACGCGACCACGAAGCACGCGGTGACTGCGTTCACGGCGTGTCTCAATACAGAACTGGCTGCATTTAAAAACAAAATAAAAACTACGGTGCGTTTGAGAGAATAGGTTGATGATGGCAGTGGGTTCACGAGAATGGTGCATGCAACAGCTCGCATGTTTTAAAATTTAAACCGTTGAGCAAATGCATTTCCTTATTCTTAGAGCAAATGTCTCTTTCAAAGACATACCCTGCGTCCTAACCAAAAAGATCGCACGCGCGATTTTGCGGTCGTCGCGTTCTTAAGTCACTAATCGGAAGACGCCTTCTGTCGACGCGACCACGCAATTGCAAAAGCAATCGTCATATGAGTAGGCGATCCGTTGCGCTTCTTTTTTTGTGTGTTTTTTATAATGTATACTAGCTTCTGCCCTAGACTTTGTTCGCGTGGATGTCGTAAGACATCACAATATCTGTACTTAAATAATTAGGAAGCGTCTAACCGTGCTGGATGGTACCTTGTTGACATTAAGTAGCTCTGCTATTGTTAGAGGATTGAGGCCGGTGAAATAACTGCAACCTTTTACCCCCTTATTACAAAACAAGGTTTATCTTCCAGACCCAGGTTTAAAACATGGAGCCATTATTGAATTTCGAACTTTATTCCGACTATGATAAAGTTCCTAAACGCAAAACTGACAACTTAGTACCGAACTAAGTTTTCAGTTTTGTATAAAGAACGGTATTTCAATCACAGTTACGTTCTTATTACAAAAACTGGCTCCATGGTTTAATCCATGTCAAAATATAAATCTTGTTTTGTAATAAGGCGGTTAAAGATTTAACTGGTGTATTGGTAAAACACAGGTTACAGGGTACCCAATGATTTAGAACGAGTACGTTCTATTGCGACTTCATTGGATTCGTCAGTTCGTAAGTCACTAGTTTATAGTTATCTGTGAGACTAAGGCTGCATTCCGAATTAAGACCATAATCGCTGTAATCGATTTTAGCGCGTTCCCTATTACCGTTTAGCTCGCTAAAATCGATTACATCGATTATGGTCTTAATTCGGAATGCAGCCTGAGTGTCACTGTCATGGCGTCCACACGGTCCAGACCCATTGAGGTAGGAATACTGTCAATGGTCCAGACTTCCACAAATCCACAGCCTTACAGCCACGCCACACACACACAGATCACAAAACACTACACTTTTGTTGTATTCTGATTGGCCGACTACCCGTCGCGTGATCGCAGCCCGGCCAATCGCAGCAGTCGATTAGTGATTTCCATTTAGTTTTCGTAGACACCGTAGTGTGTGTAGTGACGTGAAATCAGTATAGTAATGCGCCAACACATAAGCATACACAGTTCGGCTGTTCTCGGTAAAGGCTTCTACATAAGGCTTCTACGACACGGCACAAAGGCCCCGCGTGTCGCGGGACGAGCGGTGCCTTTGTGTCGCGTCGCGTCGCGCGACATGTCGCCCCGGTATGTAGAAGCCTTAATACTCGGCTCTCGTCGGGCAGCCGCCCTAGACCCGCGACTCACAACGTCGCATCGCATCGCCCGCCCGCGCTACTGCTTCGTTTTCGAAGCACTATAACTTCATGGTTCATAAAGCGTGATGGTAAACCTTTGAGTATTTATACTCAAAGTGTTAAACAGCCTACTGTATACTTCCTCAAGAATTGGGCAATAAAAAATGTAAGCTATCAAATGCAAATGGTAGTTCCAGAGATTAGCTCCTTCAAACAAAGAACAAACACACTCTTCACCTTTAATATATTGGTATAGTTTTTATGACCGGCGTGCGTGTATGAGCGTAGCAAGTGGCGTTCTATAGTTTCTGCCTACCCCCATGGGAAGAAGGCGTGAGTTTATGTATGTATGTGTATTATAGATGACATAGTTGCGCGATCAATCAAGTCGCACATGTACGTCATTTTTCGGGTTCCATAGTCATCAAGAAACCCTTATAGTTTCGCCATGTCAGTCTGTCTGTCCGCGGCTTAGCTCAGAGACTCTTAGTACAGAAAGCTGTAATTTGCTGTAATAACCAAAAGCGGTCGCCGCGCGAGTATGCGACCGTCGCGATCATTTTGGTTAGGACGCGTCGTGCGGTGTTACATGCAATACTTACTCGGTTGAAAATGAAATCTAAAGCATTGTAACCACAAATCTCTAGTTTATCTACACAGGTCACCTACGAAAAATCTCAGTTCCCACAAACACTAAGTTGCATTGCCACTTCTGTACATAAATAAAATTGCACGCGATATCATTCACGGTCCATCCACCTTTCTCAAGTCCTCAACCAACCGGTTGGTTGTATAAATCTTCTTTGTTTATGCAATCTTCTGGTTGGTTTTCACTTTGAAAGTTACGTTAAACTTTGTTTTCATTTTAATCTTCCTTAGAGCATATCTCCTGGCTTGGTGAGCACATCAATGGCTAGCTACGTGAAACAGTTGAAGATGCAAGAGCTGCAGCCACGGGACCTGGCGGATGCTGTTCTGTACGTGCTCTCTACACCACCGCACGTCAATGTAAGTGGTGCATGTTACACATATGATACTTGTCACTGTCCTGTACTTGTTGCTGGTGTCTAGTCGATGGCTAGCTATGTGGAACGGCTGAAGATTCCAGCTATATGAGGTGGTGACACCATACTGTCGATCTACTGTGGACTAGCGATCCTCACGCTCGCTGCCTGTGTAAGCCGTTCATGTTGCACATAGGATACTTGTTGCTATTTTGGGGACATAGGTGGAGGGTATTCCACCTGTCTCCTCTTACGCATAAGTTTTGGAGGTGAAGTTGTGATCGGAGAGTGGAAGTGAAACTCCAACTTGCAATTATTATAATTTGTATTGTCACACACGATATAGTTTATAGTAAGGTACACTGTTAGTACTTATGGCTAATTAAACAAGTAGGGACCAAATAGACTTTAAACCTAGTCCGTGTCCAGCGACGGTTGACAAGCAAGAGGGCACGCACCATGAAATGCTATGCTACTGGGGAGTTGGGTATGGGTAGCGAGAGACAGCAAGAAACTTAGCAAAACTTAAAACTGAGTTACTTACATTTGAGAATGCGAACGTATTGTCTACGTACCCAGCAATAAGATCAGAAAACATCCATTCAACAAGCGTCCCGGATGGTAGCTTAGTGTTGCCACTTAATAGTAATAAGTGTGCGTTCCTAACTACGTACTTACAACGAGTCCACGTATTCTAAGGTGCACAATACGTGACGCCACACTATCATGTTTTAGATAGAAGAGCTATCAAAATAGCACAACATAAAAAAAAGGCAGTAGTATAAAATGGCACTGGTACCCCGAGTGTAAGTTTGCAAGTGAGTAAACGTAACTAGCGCGTTTGTTTTATTCTCATTCTTATATTCTTAGCATTATGATCTATCGGTTAAATCTCTTTTCTAAAAAAAGTTAGACATTATAGTTTAGAAAAACTATAATGTCTAACTTTTTTATTTGCTTAGGTACTTATTCGTCTCAATTTTCAAGTTTATGAATCAAAGGTACTGATTTTTCGGGTGGGTTTTAGTCAGTAAAAGTCGGACACGCCCTCCCGCTCAACCCAGAGCGGGAGAAGTTATTTGATAACTTCCCACCCAAAAAAAAAAACGACACTTGCTCGATTAACCTTTTCTCTATTAGAATATTACGAATAGATTACCTATATCCATGTTTTACTTATTTCAAACTTGGATAAAATATAAAAAAGGTTTGAACAATTCATGGAAATGTTTTATTACTAACACTGAATCACCAAAAAAAAAAGTGTTTTAAATATCGATAGCTAATCATCGATAACGGTAATCTCTAATTGAGTAGCTGACTATGACATTTGCCTAGTTGGAATCTTCACGAATAATATTGTTACGAGCTTGGGGTTCGTGACAATTAAAAACTGCCAATTTAATAACTAAACAATAGACACTTTAATTAAGAACACCAATTTAAACACACTACTACTTTAAACACAATTAAAACACAATCACTTAATGTCACTCTCAAATATCGTTCAGTTGTTCTCGCTTGTCTCGTTTTCAAAAGTCAACTAACTCCATCGCTTTTTTTTTTTTTTTTTTTTTTGTATGGCATCTCGTAGCAGACCTAGAGAGGTCGTTGCTACTTAACCGGATATTCCTGTGGCTGCCCTAAGGTTTTTAATCTTAAAGCCTCCAGCCAGGGCGCAAATTATATATATTAAAACTAAACGACAGCGCACTAAGGGCACCCCCTGTGGGGTACGGACCTCGGCTCAGGGCGTCGTTGGGGGATCACAAAATTACTAACAATTTGGGGACGGGCTGGATCAACATTTTGATCATGATTATTATCAGGGGATATTATATTTATTGCTACGGCGCTCTCAGCCTCTAACCGGGCGGCTGGCGCATCGACATTCAAGGGACGGGGGGGAGGACTTTTATTACCATTTACTCGGGGAGTTCGCGTGGTACCTCGGCGGCGAGGACGGAAGGTCGGTTTGTGTATTTTGTGCACTGTACTCGTGGCCCTATTGCTTTCCTGAAGGAGAGTGATGGGGTCATCCGGATCTAAGAGAGTGTGCCTCGGTCGGCGAGTCTGACTAATGGCAGAAGGCCTGTAACTAGCGGCCTGCACAACCAAGGGGTTGCGATGACGTTCCGCGGATTCGAAAAAGCGCTTTGCAAGGCGCTTCATAAACTGTTTGATGGTAGGCATCTTAAGGTCTACCTGAAGTTGTTCGTTCCGAACGAACCAAGGAGCTTTCGTAATTCTACGGAGAAATCGGTTTTGGAACTCCATCGCAGCCCATACCGGCCTTATATAGGGCCTCGGATAGTTCCCGAAACATCTAGAATATTCGACTACATACCGGCCCCGACTGACCGGGTGTCGATAGTTCTAGAATCGAACTTTCTAGAAGAATCTTGACGCTACTAGTTCCGCTATGTGATACTAGATGGCGCTAGTAGTAGGCTTTTTAGTTGTGCGCGCAACACTGCCCCCTCCTAAGACATGCTCGTCCCGAGCATTATCGGCCTCATGATAACGCGCCAGTCGATCCACATGGACGATCTTAGGAGTACCTCTTGCCCCTTTCTGTATCCGGTAGGTTACGTCATTGATTTTTGTCACAATCCGTTACGGTCCGTCCCATTTAGCTTGAAGCTTAGGAGATTTACCTTTGCTGCGGAGTGGGTTGTGCAACCACACTAGTGAACCTTCGTCGAACCCTTTATTGTTCATTTTGCGGTCATAACGGGTTTTCATCTTTTCAGACATTTGCTGGCCTGATTGTCTGACGTGCTCATAGATGTCATTCATTTTGTTCCGCAAGTCATTCGCATAATCGGTAATACTGCGTGGGGCATCAGGTGGTATTCCGGTGATCAGGTCTGCAGGCAGCCGTAATTCCCTTCCAAAATTTGCGAAAGCTGGTGTCACCGATGTACTTTCGTGAACAGCACTTCGATATGACAACAAAAACGGTTGTATGTGTTTGTCCCAATCTCGTTGCCGATTTTCCACAACTTTTGCCAGGTATCGCTCCAATGTCTGATTAAATCGCTCTACCATTCCATTCGATTGTGGGTGGTAAGAAGTTGTTCTCGTTTTATGAGTACCCATTACTCGGCAAGTTTCCTGAAATATTTGGGACTCAAAATTCCTTCCCTGATCGCTGTGAATTTCCAAGGGTACTCCAAAACGGCAGAAGACTTCATGAGCCAGTTTATCTGCAACTGTTGAAGCTTCTTGGTTTGGAATGGCGAAGACTTCCGGCCACTTAGTGAAGTAATCCATCACAACCATGAAATACTTGTTACCACTTTCACTCTCCGGAAATGGCCCCGCGACGTCAAGGGCTATCCTTTCCCATGGGGCACCAACATTGTACAATTTCAATGCACTTTTACTACGAATCTGAGATCCCTTTACAGCTGCACAACTTGTGCATTTGCGACACCAGTCCTCGACATCGTCCCGACAGTGGACCCAGTAAAACCGCTCTCGTATCTTCAGTAGAGTCCGTTTTACTCCCAGATGACCTCCTGAACAACCATTATGGTACAGCTGTAAAACGTCCGGTACTTGAGCTTTAGGGACAACCATTTGCAAATGACAGCTGTCTCCCCGAGCATTTTCCCATTTACGGCACAGGACTCCATCCTGAATCGCCAAGCTGTCCCATTGGGCCCAATAGCTTTTTGTGATCGAACTCATCGCTGAGACGTCGCTCCACCTGGGCTTGGGAGTTCTGACCTTTATCCACTCCAGAATCGGCTTGATGTCCGAATCTTCCTGCTGTGTACGTTGTAGGCTTTCCTTCCACTCGTTGCTGAGGTCTGTCCTGAGCATTCTCACAGGTACCACTTCCTTACCCTCTTGCCTAGTACAATGCTTGGAGTCTTCAGGACAAGGTCTTCTTGACAATGCATCCGCGTTGCCATGAGATTTCCTTGGGGCTCTTTGAACATCAGCCAGCACCCGCCCCGCAGTCCTGGCTATTACTCGTTTCCCTGCTGCTGGTGGGTGGTGCTGTTAGCCGCACTACCCTCTGGAGACCGGCCATCTTCCTTTTCTGTAGTTCGCTTAGGGCAACTAGATCGAAGGTGGCCCCTTTCCCCACAGCCGTAGCACCTAGGGATGTATCCTTTACGATCGCGAACTGTAGACGCTGCAACCTCCCTGACGCGATGGGAACGATGATCCTGCCGCACAGCTTCCACCTCCAGTGCATGGGCCAAGGCGTCCTTAAGCGTCCCGTGGTGACCGAGCCTCACAGCAGCTCTAACTTCAAGGTCGCGGATGCCGTCGATGAATGCCTGCACCAGGTTCTCATCAATAAGCGCAGGTACGGTCTGGTAAGCTTTACGAACCAGCTTCTCCACTTCAAGAGCCTACTGCTGCAGGTTTTCGTTACTGCGTTGCACACGATCCTTGAGCTGCGCACGAAACACGTGTTCCAGGTGAGCATCGCCATACCGAGCCTCTAATGCCTCAAGAAGCTGCTCGTAAGTCACTTCCTTACCAAGAGCTTCCAGGACAGTTAAGGCCTGGTCGCGCAGGCCTAGGGTGAGGGCAGTCATGGCCTGACTGTTATTCCACCCGTTCGCCTTCATGACAGCCTCAAACTGGATTTTGTAGGCTGACCAGGAAGAAGTTCCGTCGAACGGTGGCACTTTGAATCCACGTAGCGAAGCTGTTGTAGCTACGGGAGCTGCGATTCCATCCCCAAGTTTAAGGTTACCCAACTCCCGCTTCACATCAGCAATGACGTTGTTAAACTTGCTGATCTGAGTTTCAGCTTCTGACAGGCGGTTGTCATGCTGGGCAACCTTCTCCTTCACCTCCTTCACGTCTTTCCTGAAGGTTGCGTGAAGGTCCTTTATGAGGAGCATCTGCTCTTCCTGGCGGCGAGCCTGTTCCTTCTGACGGCGGGACTGCTCCTCCTTATCGCGCTGGAGCTGTTCTTCCAGCCGACGAACATGTTCCTCCTGACGGCGGGACTGTTCCTCCTGACGGCGGGACTGTTCCTGCAGCATCATCACCAGGGCAGCAAAGTCTGGTGCTGCTGATGCTGGAGCTGCTGCGGACGGGTCGGCCTCCGTGGTCGGTAGCTGGCCCTCCGACCTCTGTGGCGTAGCTCCACCAAAACGTCTCTGGTCCGTCTCCTGTTGGCGTTGACTCCGGGTACGGATACCCTCCGTGTCGTCTTTAGGTAAAATCGGCATGATTTTAATCCTAGCTTCTGACACCAATTGTTACGAGCTTGGGGTTCGTGACAATAAAAACTGCTGATTTAATAACTAAAAAATAGACACTTTAATTAAGAACACCAATTTAAACACACTACTACTTTAAACACAATTAAAACACAATCACTTAATGTCACTCTCAAATATCGTTCAGTTGTTCTCGCTTGTCTCGTTTTCAAAAGTCAACTAACTCCATCGCTTTTTTTTTTTTTTTTTTTTTTTTTTTTAGGTATGGCATCTCGTAGCAGACCTAGAGAGGTCGTTGCTACTTAACCGGATATTCCTGTGGCTGCCCTAAGGTTTTTAATCTTAAAGCCTCCAGCCAGGGCGCAAATTATATATATTAAAAACTAAACGACAGCGCACTAAGGGCACCCCCTGTGGGGTACGGACCTCGGCTCAGGGCGTCGTTGGGGGATCACAAAATTACTAACAATTTGGGGACGGGCTGGATCAACATTTTGATCATGATTATTATCAGGGGATATTATATTTATTGCTACGGCGCTCTCAGCCTCTAACCGGGCGGCTGGCGCATCGACATTCAAGGGACGGGGGGGAGGACTTTTATTACCATTTACTCGGGAAGTTCGCGTGGTACCTCGGCGGCGAGGACGGAAGGTCGGTTTGTGTAATTTGTGCACTGTACTCGTGGCCCTATTGCTTTCCTGAAGGAGAGTGATGGGGTCATCCGGATCTAAGAGAGTGTGCCTCGGTCGGCGAGTCTGACTAATGGCAGAAGGCCTGTAACTAGCGGCCTGCACAACCAAGGGGTTGCGATGACGTTCCGCGGATTCGAAAAAGCGCTTTGCAAGGCGCTTCATAAACTGTTTGATGGTAGGCATCTTAAGGTCTACGTGAAGTTGTTCGTTCCGAACGAACCAAGGAGCTTTCGTAATTCTACGGAGAAATCGGTTTTGAAGCGTCTGCATCTTATGGATGTGATATGACTTTGCGTGAGCGAAGACTACGCAGGCGTAAGTCATGATCGGTCGAATGCACGCGGTGTAAATACGCAATTTGCACTTAAGGGACAACTTGCTGCGCGGGTTGAGTACGGAGTGTAGTCGGCCGAGAGCAAAACTGGCGCGCGAGCGCACCTGTTTTATGTGCTCGCCGAACGTCATGTGATGGTCTAAGACCACACCGAGATATTTGGCTCGCTTCTCCCAAGGGATAGGCTTGCCGAACATGGTGATCGGTTGGGGCAGGGCGGGTGATCGCCGGGGCCTACAGAATAGGACCCCCTGGCTCTTATCAGGGTTGACTTCAATCCTCCACTTCCTGAACCAGGCCGCGAGTCTGTTACCTTCGGCCTGAAGGATGCGGGCGATATTGTCTTGCCTGAGGCCGGAGTAGTAGATGGCCGTGTCGTCTGCGAACAGAGCTAACTGCGCCTTTCTACATTTGGGGATATCACTAGTAAATATAGTGAATATCAGCGGTGCTAGCACAGCGCCCTGAGGGACGCCTGCGCGGAGCGGATGGGGGGAGGATAGCGCACCCTCGATGCGATAGCGGAAGGTGCGGTCCGACAAAAAGTCTCGTAAGATGAGCACGAGACGATCGGGCACACCGAGTTTGTAGAGCTTATATATTAAGCCGTTGTGCCAGACTTTGTCGAACGCTTTCGCAATGTCGAAGAACACAGCACCCGTCATGAGCCCGCGCTGGAAGCCAGCGCTTACATGCTCGACGATACGGTGGACCTGTTGTACGCACGAATGTTGGGATCTGAACCCGAACTGTTCGTTTGGGATGAGGCCCTTCGTCTCGGCATAGTCTCTGAGACGCTTATAAATAAGCCTCTCATAGACTTTGCCGAAGACGTTGAGCAGACTGATGGGAACTCCATCGCGGCCCATACCGGCCTTATATAGGGCCTCGGATAGTTCCCGAAACATCTAGAATATTCGACTACATACCGGCCCCGACTGACCGGGTGTCGATAGTTCTAGAATCGAACTTTCTAGAAGAATCTTGACGCTACTAGTTCCGCTATGTGATACTAGATGGCGCTAGTAGTAGGCTTTTTAGTGTGCGCGCAACAATATGCTTGAGTTTAAACGAGAGTAGACCCTATATTTTACAACATAAAGTCAATTTTTACTTGTCTTGTTTAATAAAGTATTGTTTTTCAAATTTTAATCGAAATAAAATAAATTAGGACTGACCGATGGTATGATATACCACCGATTGATACATTTTTGGTTCTGCTGTCGGGTTTACACTCTAAATAAGGCAGCACAATAAGGCATTTAAGTATTTTTTTTCAAGTTGTTATCACCGTGACGTTTGTAACAAGACTGATGTGATGTGCGACTTGCGAGTTGTGTGCGCGGAGCAGACATTTGCGGAACTCCGCAAAACTCGGGGTACGCGGGCCCCGCCTACTTGCGACTTCTACTGTTTTTTCTGTTCTGTGGATTTTTGATATAAACTAATTCACCCCTTTTCACCTCCTTTCGCAAAATCAGTACACCACTAAGAAAGGATTTTACATTTTTATTCTTAGTACACCCCTTCATTTTAAATTACAACTACTGTCCAAAACTCAAGTTTCTATCTTTACTGTTTGAGAGTAACAAATGGTTTTTTTTTTTACAACTTCTATTGTCGACTAATGACGTTACTAATAATGACGGATAGTGCCAAGACATTTTATAACATGTCTTTAAAGCGAGATTTAAAATTAAGATTCCCGCGTAAAAAACGGACTATAAAGATAAACTCTTGATTGTTCTACAATAGTTCCATTCTGAAGAACAGTGCATTACACATTATCTAGATAAGTTAGGTGACACAAATATATTTTTTTGTGACATTTTCAGAGAACTAGAAATTATGACTTAGCAAAACTAGTGCTTCTACTCCCTTCAGCGAATCGGGCACGACTGCCGAAAGAGTCGCTGGAGGGGTGGGTTGCATTGCATTACAAACTGCATTTGTGTCTCACGTCAAAAATACACTACTCGCAAACATTGATGCGACTATATGGCGACTACTGTCGTTTTTATTGTGACAAAGTTTTAGGTTGAACAAAAACAATGTTTGTTTGATCTTATTATTTTATTTTTGACACATTAATTATTGGTTTAAAATTATCATCAAATATTTTTTATTCAGTCACTTGTTTAAATTATGTTACCTCTTCGATTGGTGGAAACGGAGGTGATTGACGATTTGCGTGATGCTTTGTTAGATTTCTTTGTTTTCGACAGCATATATTAAATAATGCGCCTTCAAAAAATCTCATGGGGTGACCTATGAGATTTTTATAGCAAAACTGTCTTAAATTGTTTTCAGAAAAAACATATGCCACCGGAAAGCGTTTTTTTTTGCCAAAACGGAGAAACACTCATGTACTATCGGTTAAACTTCCGCATGCTCACCTTTAAGGCGATAATAGTATAGGTAGCACGGCTCACGACTCGATCGCCCGATGCATGCGTTTTGACCAATAAGGATGCACGAAGCGTATTTTAGTCGTGTTGGAATGATGTATAAAAAGTGTGAGATTGATACTAGGCGCGTGCTATGATGCTTACTTGTTTGTGAGATGATATTTTAAGGGGCACGACCAGCGTGAGCTCTTTCTGAATTACTAGCTGCGCCCCGCGGTTTCACCCGCATAAGTCTCGATCCCGTGGGAAAGCCACCCTTAACACTTTTAGGGGTATAAAATAGATAGTAGCCGATTCTCAGACCTACTGAATATGCATATAAAATTTCATAAAAATCGGTCAAGCCGTTTCGGAGGAGTATGGTAACTAACATTGTGACACGAGAATTTTATATACAAAGATTATTGTTGACAAGAAGTAATTTAGTACTCATATGTTTGCGCCGTGTGGTGCCGGATATAAAGAACAGCACCATCCTATTTCCTCCCGTTTGTGTCGTAAAAGGCGACTATAGGACTTACTAGAGAATGGGCAGCAGCGTTCTCTATGCATTTTAACACCTACCAAGCGTGGCGATTATGGACCCCCCGTTGGCGGAGGGATATGTCCAGCAGTGGACGTCTTTTGGCTGAAATTATGAATGATGATGTTTGGTTTAGAAAATGTAATATTGGTATTGCTATATTAAATTAGTATCAACTTTCCACAATAATATAATAATTTAGAATATTTTTATTGAAAGGAACAGCAAACAGTTACATTATAAGAACTTACAACTAATTTAACCTAAACAATTTTAATAATAATATAACCCACAATGCTGTCTGGAGCTTGTAATTGCTGAGTAACTGAGAGTAAGGTAGGTAGCATTTATGGAAAATTTTCAACCATTTCAGCAAATTTTTTGTAGGTTCCATACAGACACTGCGTACTCCAGTTATGAGCCCACTAGGGCTTTATACAAGCATAGATATGACGAGGTTGTCTTGAAGTCAAGGGTAGATCGCATGATAAAGCCATACAATCGGTAAACTTTACTTACAATGCTATACTTTTTATACTTATACTTACACTGCAATACTTACAATATGAAATGTCAAACTTATATCTATTCTATCCACTTTAATATTTTCCTCTCTCCGACACATGGCGCGATGCTCTGTCGGGTCTATAAAAGTTATTTATCAACATTTTCACTGTCTGTCTGTTTTCAGTGAAAATGTTGTTATTGCGATTGCAATTTGTATGTCGGCATCGCATAAGACCTATGCGATGCCGCCATACAAAGCGCAGTGAACGTGCCAGGCGCGTTGACCAGCCGCCTAGCCGGTATATTCTGTAAAAATCTCACCGTGAGAACTCAGGTGAAGTGAGCCGTCATTCTATTGATGTTAGGGATTGACACCAACCGCCTTATTACAAAACAAGATTTATATTTTGACATGGCTTAAACCATGGAGCCAGTTTTTGTAATATCAACGTAACTGTGATTGAAATACCGTTGTATATACAAAACTGAAAACTTAGTTCGGTACTAAGTTGTCAGTTTTGTGTTTAGGAACTTTACCATAGTCGGAATAAAGGTCGAAATTCAATAATGGCTCCATGTTTTAAACCTGGGTCTGAAGATAAATCTTGTTTTGTAATAAGGGGGTATGTATTTATTGATGCTCACTTCAAGCTCACTTCACTTATGTTTTCACGGTGAGATTTTTACAGAATAGCACAACAGCACTGCCTATATTCATTTTTTTTGTGTTTTATCGGTCTGAGAGTGACATGTAACAATACATGTGCAGTGATATGGAAAAGTACTTCAATGTGTTTAAACTTGGGAATATGTCAAAAAAGAAGCAACTTACGTCATTTTGTCAGAAATTGACAAAATATGGTGTCTTTTTTTTTATTGCTCTATGTTTTGTTTGAAATAGCACAATCCCAGTAGTATTTGAACCAATACTTGGCGCAGTTCATACGATGTTATCAGAGCTTTTTGTTTATTGCGGTTGCAACTTTTACAACTGCAATAAAAATAAGTTCATTATCTAAGTACCTTTGTTATTTAGTGGGAACGTGTGAAAATCCGGTTAAATAATAGGACGGCTGAAGGGCATAAAATATGTTCGCGCAAAAATAGCAAAATATTTTTAAGTTTGTTGTTATTTTTTGTTATACGCCCTGTACTCACACAAATGCATAATTATATTGTCTCTAATTGGGCAAAACGCAGAAATATTTTCTAAACTGAGTATGCTTAAGTTTTATTGATAGTACATCAGGTACATTACGTAGTCTGAAGGAAAACAATATTATCAATGTACGAGTATTTGCGTTCAATGAGCTGTCCATAAATAAATCTGAAATATAACGAAACTGAAACATACCGTGTGTGGCGGTGATCAGTGTTGTTATGAAACTGAAACATTCCGTGTGTTGCGGTGATTAGTGTAGTTATGAGGCTGAAAGTTTCTGTGCGTTGCGGTGATCAGTAATAATAACGAAACTGAAACATTCCGTGTGTGGCGGTGATCAGTCTAGTTATGAAACTGAAACATTCCGTGAGTTACGGTGATCAGTCAGTGTAGTTATGAGCCTGAAAGATTCTTTGCGTTGCGGTCATCAGTAATAATAACGAAACTGAAACATTCCGTATGTGGCGGTGATCAGTGTAGTTATGAAACTGAAACATTCCGTGAGTTGCGGTGATCAGTCAGTGTAGTTATGAGACTGAAAAATTCTGTGCGTTGCGGTGATCAGTAACAATAATGAAACTGAAAGATTTCGTGTGTGGCGGTGATCAGTGTAGTTATGAAACTGAAATATTCCGTGAGTTACGGTGATCAGTTAGTGTAGTTATGACCTGAAAGATTCCGTGCGTTGCGGTGATCAGTAATAATAACGAAACTGAAACATTCCGTGTGTGGCGGTGATCAGTGTAGTTATGAAACTAAAACATTCCGTGAGTTACGGTGATCAGTCAGTGTAGTTATGACCTGAAAGATTCCGTGCGTTGCGGTGATCAGTAATAATAACGAAACTGAAACATTCCGTGTGTGGCGGTGATCAGCGTAGTTATGAAACTGAAACATTCCGTGAGTTACGGTGATCAGTCAGTGTAGTTATGAGCCTGAAAGATTCCGTGCGTTGCGGTGATCAGTAATCATAACGAAACTGAAACATTCCGTGTGTGGCGGTGATCAGTAGCATGTTTAAGTTACATTCACGGACAGGACATGGAAAACCTCTTATCGATGACATTGTATTCATCCTATGGTAATGACTGATGCGTGTTTCTCCGTTTTGGCAAAAAAAGCACCGTCCGGTGGCATATGTTTTTTTCTGAAAACAATTAAACATAGACCGCCTTATTACAAAACAAGATTTATATTGGACATGGCATAAACCATGGTGCCAGTTTTTGTAATAAGAATACCGTTCTTTATACAAAACTGAAAACTTAGTTCGGTACTAAGTTGTCAGTTTTGTGTTTAGGAACTTTACCATAGTCGGAATAAAGTTCGAAATTCAATAATGGCTCGCATGTTTTAAACCTGGGTCTGAAGATAAACCTTGTTTTGTAATAAGGGAGAGACTGTTTTGTTAAAAAAATCTCATAGGATGAACTTGAAGGCACATCATTCAATATATGCATATACCTGTCGAAAACAAGGAAAACTAACAAAGCATCACGCAAATCGTCAATCACCTCGGCTTCCAAATAACACCACTTAGTCGATGAGGTGACGTAATTTATACAAGTGACTGAATAAAAAATATTTGATGATAATTTTAAACCAATAACTAATGTGTCTTCAAAATAAAATAATAAGATCAAATACATTTATACAAACAATTATATATTTTGGTTCCACCTAAAACTTTTTCTCAATAAAAACGACATTAGTCGCATCAATGTTGGCGAGTAGTGTATCTTTCGACGTTAAAGACGGAATACAGTTTGTAATGCAATGCAACTGGGGTGGGTTGCATAAGCGACACATTCGGCAGTCGTGCCCGATTCGCTGAAGGGGTTGAAGCACCAGTTTTGCTAAGGTAAGTCATAATTACTAGCTCTCTGAAATTTGTCACAAAATATCACATGTGTGTGTAACCTAACTTATCTAGATAATGTGTAATGCACTGTTATTCGTAATGGAAGTATTGAATAATACACTCATGAGTTTATCTTTTCGCGAGAATCTTCATTTTAAATATCGCTTTAAAAACTTGTTATAACATGTTTTAGCATGTCATTATTAGTAACGTCATTAGACGTTATTAGTAGGTAGTCGAAAAAAAAAACAAAATCGGACGTTGCTCTCGCGCAGCCCAAACACCTAAAGATATAGAAACTTGCAGTTTGGACAGAAGTTGTAGTTTAAAACGAAGGGGTGTACTAAGAAAGGATTTTGCGAAAGTCAACCCTTATATGGAGGTGAAAAAGGGTGAATTATGTACGTATGTATATGAATTATAAGTTTATAATCTATTTATGTACTTGAGCACCTATTTTATTAATAGTAATATAAATAGGTTAGAATTTAATATTTTTTAATATTATTATTTTCTCTCCATCAGAGCACCCGCCATCTTATCTCTTCACCACCCTTGGTTGACTGGTAGAGAATGCCTAAGGCATTATTAAGTCCGCCTTTGTACCTTATTGTGTGCGAGAAGTTTAAATAAATAAATAAATTCGTTTATATGAAAAATCATACTTCTTTGATTCCTAAACTTGAAACTTGGGACGAATAAGTCCCTAAGCCAATAAAAAAGGTTTGATATTATTCGTTTTTCAAAACTGCCTAGTGCCCTCCAATACCTTTTGGGGATGTTAAAGTTTGTATGGAAGAATCGTAATGCGCGGTCCGATGAATTTGACACTCAACATTAATAATCATGAAAAAAAAAAAATTACGATACGAATTTTTGGATTTTTAAAGTCAACCCCTAAATGGGCGAAAAGGGGTAATATTTTTTTTAGTGGAGGATTTTACTGCTTGCTTCGATTTACTCGAAAATGTACATAAATAACCATAAAGTTAATGGAAACGTACTAAACGCTTTTTAAAAAAATCAATCCTTGTCGGGGTGAAAAACGGTAAAACAATTTGTATAAAAAATTACATTCCTTTGATTACACATCGCTGGCACATATACAATAAAGATCGTAATGATCAATTTTCCAGAACTACCCTGGGCCTTGTTGAATTTTGTTTGAAAAAACTAAAATCAAATGACACTCATATCATAAGGCAACCTACCCCCAAAAACTGTGAGGTTACCAGTTCACCACATCTTGAAACATTCATGAAATCAAAACGAACATTTAGCAGCCATTAATACTTATTTTATAAACGTAAATGGTCAAAAATGAAAAAAAAAAGTCAATTAATTACATAAAGGCTGGCTAAATGCGTGTCGGACCACGCAAGGGGAAGCATTTCGGTAGTCAGAATGCAATGTACAAGGGTTTAGAACAAAAACGAATGATCTCTTAAAAAGCGTACAAAGTCCTAATTACAGTGTTTTTACTAACTTCTAATTGCTCTGGTGGTTAGAATTCCCGTTGAAGCTGCTAGCTGGCTGTGACTCACCGCTCGACAGCTTGAGGAAGTGATGTCACAATGACGTAGCTACACAACCCTGCGCTGACGTTCATATTCGGAGTCACCGCTATAGAGGGAGGCAAACGGTGTACAATTTCTCATCCTCCGGAGAAAAGGGAGGATCATCCGAACAGACGGGTGTTGTGTCTGGTGGGCTACTGCCAAACGGGAAATGGGAATGTTAATGTCGGAATGTCGTATGTATTGTATAATAGGTATTATAATTGCGCGGATAACTTTGCTTGTGCGATGCAACATTTTGCGTACATCATGGTCAGTGGAGTTAACCGCATGAGGCGTTGTCGATTTATCCACATAACGTACCTAAGTTAGACCAAAACCTACTACCTGATTTTGAGATAATATGAGTTTGATTAAAATTATTTAAGGATATTTTTTTTAAAGCAAATGTTTCTAATAAATAATTAAAATCATGAGTATAATGATTCTGATACCTAATAATAAAAATATAAGGTGTGATAAGTTAAAGAAACTGTTTATTTTTTTCTATTACAATAATGCGGATTTTGAAATGTTGTATATATTGTTTATCATTCAATCACCGAAATCATCATTCTCGGCCACTAACACTATAGGTACGTCATTATCCTCAACAAGTCAGTTTCTCTCAGATTTATTTGTGCCTAACATTATTTTATTGAGAAAAGTGCGTAAAATGTACCTACCTGAAAAAAAAAAACTCGTTATTTTTTCAAAAACACGAAACCCGCCAATTTTTTTTTATTCAAAACATTCCCTCCTTTGTGTACGTATTGAATATTAACATATAATAAAATCACACATTGAATATTTTCAATAATAAAAATAAAATAAAGTTTTTCTGTTTATCCGTATGTATGTTCAATTGTTCATGCTTTACGCAAAACATACTGAATGGATTCTGTTCAAATTAGGAAAAACTATTAACTAAAGGTCGGGTCAAACACTTAGGCTATAAATCATCACGCTATTTGCAATGGGGTTGAGCAATATTCCATTATGTCCGTGTTACTAAGCAGTTTACCGCGGGACACAACATGTTTCAAAATTGCAGATTAGTCATGAAAATCATCACGATATACCTACCTATGAGGAAAGCAGTAGGTAATGACATGTAAAGGAACAGCTATTTTATTTAAACCCAAGCTTCTGTCCGCGTCGTATTTCTTATTCCCACGACCCACCGCGTCTCATCGCATCGCCCGCCCGCGCTATTACCTCGTTTTCGCTTAGCGTTATTTCTGCCTTGTTTTTCTTTTTGCTCGGCTTCTAAGTGTCGGAGCATGATGTTAGAACGCCTCACCAACCAACCGCAACTTTCCTCAAGAATTGGACTATCAAATGCGAAATTATTTTTTCAAATTTGATTGGTAGTTCCAATGCGTTTAAACAATCAAACAAACTCTTCAGCTTTGTTATAATAAGTATAGGTATACAGGGTCAAATTAAATTAGCTAGCGAAACTGCAAACGTGATGGGGTTGAATTAGTTATTTTGGAGGTCAACGACATCTGGTAGTGTTGTTACTTGGAGTACGAGCTGAGAAAATCTGTTTTCTTTTGTTTTATTGTGTTTAGGTATCGATACTAATCACGTCTTTGAACTTTACATAAAAAAACCACTGATATTTCAAGTGGGGTACACTAACTGGGGTCGATGTCCCCCACAAAACAATCATCGAATTATTTTCTTTTTTTGTTTTATCGTGTTTAGATATCGATACCCATCACGTCTGCGGAGTTTCTCTAGCTAATTTAATTGGACCCTGTATATTAACGTATCATAGCTTGGCGCTCCGTCGACCGCCCTGGAAGCCTCTGGTTGTAAAATCAATCCTTAAAATTGGTACTTTTTGAGATTCTCTTACTTAATTATGTTGTATTTTTTGGATTTACAAATAAAGACTTGAAGACTTTGATAAAATTTGTTGCATTATTATTTTATAAACGGTTTTAATATTTTTGCAGATAATGTGTCATTGGATAGAAGTCAGATATGTCCAAAATCTCTAGCTGTGCTAAGAGTCTTTTCAGGATTGAAAACAGATACCACTGACAGCTTGCAGAGTAAGCAAGCTGTAGCAGAACTACGTTCAGTATGCCTGCTGAAGGAACACGCGCACACCTATGGTTTAAAGAACGTTTGTTATGTATCACCTCATGTTGTACCCATATTATTTGAACCAGGGACCGAAATCGGTATGATCAATACCGGTATTTTTCGGTTACAACCTTTATTATTTTTACGGGTATTTTAAATGTTACCTTAATATTGTTAAATTGAATACAACCAGTATTAATATCGGTTACCGAAATAAAAATTACTTCTATTTTACACGTGCCGTCGGCATTAGTAGAAGTTACTGCAATTTGCAGGTCAGTGTAAGGTTGTATCTTGATCAAAATTTATGATTCGCGCCCATAACAAATATGTATAATTTACAGAATTATAATCATTAGAAAGAATTATAAAATAATATAATTAATTACCTAATTATAATCATTAATACCTACATCTCTCTAAGTTAGATTTGTTCTCAAATGTTATGATTTCATGAAAAAGTCATTCAATAGAATAAATCTATTTCTCCGTCTGGCAGGTCACACGGTGCACGATCGTAAAGCTAAAGATCGATCTAAATGATTGATCGTAAATCTTACGATTTTTTTTATCCATTTCAAACCTGAACTGGATGAAACAAATCATAAACTTGATTGGTAAACATATGAACATAACGTCGGCGTAGGTGGAGAAAATAACTACGATTTACGTCAAAATGACTTTACCATTTTCGTTACACCCCAACCATGTTGCATATTTTCGCCTGACAAGCATTTTTATATTCCTGTCCTGTTCAGAAATATAGGATTTTTATGTTCCAAATGGAAAAATTAATATGTCCAAAACTATCACTAAATCGTAGAAGAAAAAGTAAATAACTCAATAAATAAATCCATAATTATGCTTTATAAGGTAAGTTGAGTATTACAAGAGTTACATAAAATAAGTTGTTTAAGTTTTCTTCGACTCTAAATGTTATAATCAAATAACCATGTTCAAGGAAAACTAAATACCTAACTCGAGTTGTTTAATTTGCACATTAGAAATTCTAATGTAATTTATAGTAGTAGTAATTAATAATTTATAGTATCGATTTCTTCTGTAACACAATATTAATCAAATACAAGATGCTTAGCAAACATAATCAAATAAATGAAGTTATTTATTACTGCTATAAAAGAAAAATTAACGTAAGTAAAGTTATCATTCGACTTGTAGGGCAAATACTGTCCTATGCATGTGACGCGTAGGAAAACAAAATAATTGCCATGCTGCACTGAAATGGCTATTGCAGTTCAAAAATCCAGAAGGACAAGTTGCGAGATGGATTGAGCTACTGCAGGAATACGACTTTGTGGTCGAACATCGCAGCGGGAAATCTCATGGCAACGCGGATGCATTGTCAAGAAGACCTTGTCCTGAAGACTGCAAGCATTGTACGAGGCAAGAGGGTAAGGAAGTGGTACCTGTGAGAATGCTCAGGACAGACCTCAGCAACGAGTGGAAGGAAAGCCTACAACGTACACAGCAGGAAGATTCGGACATCAAGCCGATTCTGGAGTGGATAAAGGCCAGAGCTCCCAAGCCCAGGTGGCGCGTTATCATGAGGCCGATAATGCTCGGGACGAGCATGTCTTAGGAGGGGGCAGTGTTGCGCGCACAGCTAAAAACCCTACTACTAGCGCCATCTAGTATCAGGTAGCGAAACTAATAGAGTCAAGATGCTTCGAGAAAGTTCGATTCTAGAACTATCGACACCCGGTCAGTCGGGGCCGGTATGTACTCGAATGTTCTAGATGTTTAGGGAACTATCCGAGGCCCTATATAAGGCCGGTATGGGCCGCGACGGAGTTAGTTTTACTTTTGAAAACGAGACAAGCGAGAACAACTGAACGATATTTGAGAGTGACATTAAGTGATTGTGTTTTAATTGTGTTTAAAGTAGTAGTGTGTTTAAATTGGTGTTCTTAATTAAAGTGTCTATTTTTTTAGTTATTAAATCGGCAGTTTTTATTGTCACGAACCCCAAGCTCGTAACAGTATTCTTTCTTACTTATTCTGTTTCCTCAAATATAGTCTACCTACTTTATCTTACACTAATGGTCGGTTCTGCTTCCGGCTCTGCGCCGAAAGTTGAAAGGTGCGTTTTTATTTAGGCATTCATTAAGGTGTCATCTAGTGTTAGTGACGGACATTATAAAACCTAAGGTGGATCCGCAGTGGTAGCCCCCGAGACTTTTCCATATAAGAGATTTGTAATAGGGGAGCCCAAGAGGCTAAATAAGGGGTTCTACTCCGAACAAAAATCCGAAGTATCGGCCGAATGCTCAGCCGTTGCTTGACTACGGCTAACAATAGCTGACTACGGCGAAAAAAAAAACGACGGTCAAGGAGATTTAAGCCAAAGTCAAAAATGTGACTTTGAGTCGGGTAAGGATTCAAAGTCAAAAAAGCAAGCTATGGGAGTTATAAAACGGCCGAACATACGGCCGATACTTCGGATTAACGTTTCGGGGTAGACCTCAAGGATTTATTCAAGCGTCGTAGGGACCTATTGGATTGTGATGGTTCGATGCTAAAAAGAAAAAAAGTTTATATGATGAATACCCTTTCACTGGTGAGGGTAGCGTGTACATATTTTCAAAAAAGGAATAAAAAACAGTCGCAAAGAAATACTCGAGCGTTCAGATCAAAGCGTATGCGCCGCACGTCTTTCTGATAGAGGAAAATATTAATCTGCCGGTTTGCATGGTTGGGGTGGCTGTACGAAGGATTAGAAAATAGCAACGTTTTCCACCCCAGAAGGAAGAAAACGATTATTTCAGGTCTTGCCGAGGCTTGAAAAGTAAAGGTAGTATCAGGTATGTGCGTACTCTAGGTAATAGAGTACGCACATACCTGATACTACCTTTCGTTTCCGTGTGAGCTGCGGGCGTTGACCTTGGGGCGGCCGCGCGGGGGTGAATCGGCGGCAGGTGTGCGCGAGTGTAGCTCGGTCGCGCTCTCGCCAGTACTTATCTTCGAAAGGCGGCAAGAGCTTGCTCTGGTCAAGCCTCGGCAAGACCTGAAATAATCGTTTTTTTCTTTACCTTCCTGTGTCGGCTTGACCTTTCGGAGAAGTGTTTAAACCTCTGCTGGCGCCCTTAAGTGTACTGTGATAATGATAAGAATACCATTTTCATAAATTAAACACTTTGTTTTAATAGTAAAAAATAAATTATTTTATTGAACTTAACCATTACTCTAAAAGGCACAAACATTATTCTTATTGGATAACAACAGTCGTATTTAAAAAACCTTATTTTAAAACGTAACAGGTGTATACAATACTGAGATCAATATTGAGTTAAAAACATATTCGAGCGCGTCAGACATTGACAAGGGCTGTTAAGAGAACCCTCCAGTAGCTCCTATTCAAAAGACTGACGATTTGGACGCGAACAAAAGTGATGGCCGATTTTTGAAATGCAAAAAAAAATCTTAAGGCGGGGTTCTTCTTAACCTCTCAAAAAAGTTGTACCAAGATTCCTCAAAAAAAAAAACACAAAAACCGCTATATCTTGTGAAAGAAGCGAGATAGAGCAAAAATAACACTTTTTGGGGTTTTCTTAAGTTCGACTCCACTATTAGAGATTCGCTTTCACTAGAACTAGTCATTATTGCATATGTTTTCACTTAGTTTCACTACATTGTCACATTTTAAAACAATATTCACTATTTCGTAAATAACATATACTTGAAAATATTCCATATTGGCCAACAAAAAAAAAAAAAAAATTATTACCTGTGTCAGAGGTTCCTAAAGTAACATTAGAATCTTCATAAAATTGACATGCAAAGTTTTTGTATCTGTTTCTTCATGATCAGGACATGACAGTTTATCATCGATGTTTTGCGTTGCTTTATTATCGGTAACAGAATATACGTAACAGAAATCGTGACTCACCTAAATATTGTTTTGTTACCGATAATGGTAGCCATCTCCTGATCAGCCCAATGATCGATAATAAACTTAACATGAGCCTCTTTGAACTATATGTTTTTAAATCTTTCGCAAAGTCTGCTGTTCTCGTTTGTTGAGGACCGGAGATATGAAAATCTTTGTCATCCACATTACGTTTAAGAGTATGCTCACAATCTTTTATCGAAGGTGTGAAGTAGCGATCAAATACAATGGCTATTCGACTTGCTGAGTTATCGAAAATACTTATAATGTATAGCTCGATGTGTAGCCGTGTGTACGTGTTGAAGTCTTAGTGTCTTTTAGCATGTCACCCTGTTTCACGAATATTGAGCATTGGCTTAAGGTCGTTGCTTCAAAGTCCAATGAACACTCTATAACTCTCCAATAGGTTACACTATTTAAAAAAAAAATGCAAAATCGAGTTTCATACTTGTCTCATTTTCCGCAAATATTTCCAACTGTCAAATTTTTCCAAATGATTTTAAACTTTTAAATATTGGTGATTAAGTTCAAAATCGAATGAGAAAATTTGACAGTTGCGATAACTTGATTTCCCGGCGACTGTACAAAAAAAAAACTGTTTGTCGTGTTGTCAAAACAGTTATAAACAAGCAAAATTGAACGTCGAAACATTATTGACTGAGAAATAGTGTGCCGCAATAATACGTACCTTCACTTATATTATGATTTGATAAATGACTCAATTGCCAATTATCTTATTTCGTTTCAGATTAGTGAATTGACTATAACACCAGTAATGGAGAAGCGGCTCTAAGAACTGTACGGAGTTCATGAATAAAATTGCTGCCTGCAGAAAGCTACATTATAAACGATGATAGATTATTATGTAATTATTAAAATAAGTATGTAATTTTATTGTTACTATTTGTTGTTGAATTATTTTTACGTTATCTACTATAAAGATCTTACTATAACCGCCATCTGTCTCCATCATCAGATCATCTATCTATAATATCTAATAATATCATTATCGTTTTTAGGAAAACGTTTTCTTTTTTTTAAAATTTTTGTAAATATGTGAGCACCATGTATCTATCACATAATTAATTTATCTGTCATTGCTTCATTCTTAACTCTTTTTATTACTTATTGTGATATAGTAATTTTATACTAGGTGCATCGTCTTCACATTTATTTATATAATTAATGTACCTATAAAAAATATTGTACAAGATAGTAAAAGAGTAGCGGTGGAGTTTCTTGCCCATTCTTCTCCATACGAAACTACCTTTTGGAAGGGGCGACTAGAATCAATTCTATTTTTTTGTAAATATTAACGTTCAATAAGTGCCTTTTATATGCCTATTTGAAATAAAAAAAATACTTTGACTTTAGCTAGGCGTAGGATATACATTATGTCCCGAAATTGTGTCCGTATGGATTGAGAACCCATGTCAACGCGGGCGCTACCAGTATTTAGTATCTAGAAAAACCCTTAAAAAGTTATAGGATGTTTAAGGTGGCTCCTCAATTCAGACGCCTGAATTGAGGAGCCACCTTAGAGCTCGAAAACTAGCCGACGAATATTTTTTGAAAATTTGGAAGGATTTAGTGTCTAAGCGTAATCTGTACACAAAAAATGGGTTTTGTACGGCTGAATTAGAGATAGCTACAATGCTTTGATTTTTCATAAAAATCCATAAATTCCACCACGCTTTTTCTCGGAAAGTCGTCAACCAATTAATAGTAGGTACATTACTGTAGCGGCCTGCAACAGGGGCATTGATGAATGAACGTGAAAATGTGGGCCGAGGCGAAGCCGAGGCACTCGTACGTGAGTCCATCAATGCCTGGTTGCGCCCAAGGCTTGTATAGTGCTTTTCTCAAATAATGCGTGGAAATTCAAACAAAGTAAATCTATATTAGGTGTATTCATACACGAAATCTCTTAAGGGGACATTGTACTCTTCATTATGCACAACTTTTCTATGGGACTAAACCTGCTTTTCTATGGGACAAAACCTGAAATCACGAAAAAAAAATCAGCTGTTCCCTACATTTATGTACGCATAACTCGTCAAAATGTAGGGAACACCTGATTTCTTTTTCGCGATTTCAACTTGACACAATGACCCCTTATGAGATTCGTGTATAGATACACCTTATATATATAAAACAAAGTCGTGTTAGTTACACCATTTATAAATATTACAATATGATATTCATGAATAAAAAGAAAATTACAGTCGAAACATCAGTCTAGCCGTTCATTTGTTTTAAATGCTATAACAAAACGCAACTGACAGCTAAACGTAATGTTGTCTATGGTTGTAATTGAAGGTAGGGTAAGCAGTTAGGGTAGGATCCAAGCTTTGTTCATATGTTTGTTAACCCCTTTCTGTAATATTTGGGGCATTGCTTTGAAAAGTACGATTACCACTTGATCTGTTCCTGGAGCCGTCCCGTTTCGCATATTATTAATTATTTCCTTTACGTCAATCGTAGTGAGTCCTACATTTTGTGCGTCGGTTATCGGTTTTTTTTTATATTAACCGTTGGTATGGGTGGGCCCTCGGAATTTTTTAGGATTTTCTCCCATTTGGACAGCGGTATATAAGCGTTTCTTTTCCGGCGTTTTGATTGTAGTTTGGTACCTGTCCTGTAAAATAAGTAAAGCACCTGCATGCGTTTTGAGGGGTTTTTCTTCCCCAGTCCATTAAAGAAGGCCCTGCATGCGTTTTGTTCCTCTTGATATTTAACCTTTTGAAGTGTTACTCGACATTCTTTTACTCGATTATGTCTATTTGGGTTATCTGGTAGTCTACTTTGTATGAATTTTGCCTTTTGGAGGATGGCCAGGGCTAATCGATGTTCCCTGGAGTGAATCGGCTGAAACATCAAGGTTTCCTGGGCAGCCGCTTTTAATACTCCAATTATGGTACAAACTCCACGGTATTTCTGTGTTTTCATCCGTTGAATGGATTCCTATACTGTTATGTAACTAAAGGTTAAAAATCCTACATACTTAGTGCAATAAACTTTAGAGCTCCAAGGGACCGTAGACCTGCGTATTTGATATTAATTTCAACTTTATAGCTCCACGCGCTCCTGAGAAAAAGGGTCTTGACATACAGACGGACAATGAAGTGATCCTAATAAGGGTTCCGTTTTTTCCTTATAGGGTACGGAACCCTAAAAAAACTGCAAAGTGAAAAATAACTTTAATTTCGGAAGTCTGTGGCAATAAACTTTATTTTTATAAGTCGGTTGTTTTTTTGTACAAAGTTATTTTATTAATATCGTATCGATATAATAGGTTGGGGAAAAAGTTTCATCGCATTTTTTAAGAAAATTCAAAACATTTTTTAATATAGTTTATTTACATTTAACTAAAGCCACCATTTTGTTCGATAACTTTTTGCCATCTTGTAGGTAGGGACATGATCCCATTGCTATAGAAATGTTGGGACTTCTGATCAAAATACCGCGACAAGTGGTTTTGGCAGTCCTCTCGTGATGTTAACCTGACACTGCCTAAAGAATTCTGAAGAGACCGAAACAGGTGGAAATCTGAAGGTGCAAGGTCAGGACTATACGGCGGATGCATTAACACCTCCCAGCCAAACTCTCTTAATTTTTGCTGAGTGGCTAAAGATGTGTGAGCGTTATCATGACGAAAAACCACACCCCTTCTGTTGATTAATTCCGGCCGCTTTCTCTCAACTTCTTGCTTTAATCTCATCAGTTGTTCGCAGTAGAGTTCAGAATCGATGGTCCTGCCTGGTGGTAACAGCTCATAATGAATAATGCCCTTCCAATCCCACCACACACACAGCATCACCTTGTTGCGAGTTAACCCGGGTTTCGCCACAGTCTGTGAAGCCTGACCGGCCTTTGACCACGACCTTTTTCGCACGTTCTTGTCGTACGTGATCCACTTTTCATCACCAGTTGTCACCTTCTTCAAAAATGGTTCGGTTTCATTACGTCGTAATAAAGAATCACAAATGAGTACACGGTTCATTAGGTTTCTTTCAGTGAGCTCGTGAGGTACCCAAATATCGAGCTTTTTTGTGTACCTAGTTTTTTTCAAATGTGCTAAAACTGTTTTGTGGTCAATTCCCAGTTCTTCAGCTACGTCGTAACTACTGATATGCCGATTTTGCTCCACTTTTTCAAAAATGGCATCCGTTTTATCCGTAATAGGGCGACCAGAGCGAAGTGCATCTTTGACATCAATATTTCCGGATTGAAAACGCTTAAACCAAATTTGTGCTACTCTCACAGACACTGCACTTTTTTTTTTTTTTTTTTTTGGGTGGGAAATTATCAAATAACTTCTCCCGCTCTGGGCTAAGCGGGAGGGCGTGTCAGACTTTTACTGACTAAAACCCACCCGTGTTCCTTCCGTTGCCTGTGTGCCAGGGCCACGATATCCCTTTCGGACATTCTCGCAACCCTGGCAGGCATTGGCCCTAACGGACCCCGTCAGTTGGTGCTGACATCTCTTTGAGGCGCGCGTGAAACACAACGCGCCGTCGACCCGGGCCTGGTCCTTATCGGACGGCGACCTACCCATCGCTCACCGTCCGCAGGCCCGCGCCTACGGTGGCCGGAAATCAGCTTGCGACTCCCGACGCCCGGGGCGTCTCCTGCGGCGGCTAAGGGCGTGAGGGCGCGAACCCTGCCTCACCCTCACGCGTTCCGCCTCCTCCTTCGCGAGCATTACTGATTCGCAGAAGGAGGTGACGGCCTCCCATGCACTCTCGCTCCGAACCAGGGCCGGACGCGAGAGATCGCTGCCGCCGATCGCCTCTGTGAGGTCACGGCGGTGCTCCGGGCAGACCTCCACCGTATGCTCCACCGTGTCCTCCGGGCGACCCACACAGTGGTGACACCCGGGCGTTTCCTCCCGCTTTATCCTGAACCAACCTCCCGAAACAACCGTGTCCGGTGAGGACCTGCGTCAGGCGGAAGGTGACGACGCCGTGGCGCCTCTCTAGCCACTCCTCAAAGAGGGGACTTATCGCCACAATTGTGGCGTGCCCAACAGACACTGCACTAGGTCCATAAACATCGCAAATTTTTTTTTCGCGGCTTGCGTTCATTTTTACCTTTTTTTGTAGTAAAATTTTAAAATGTATCGAATTTCTTCATTAGATTCACTCATCTTGACAGTACGAAAAACAAATGAAAATCACACATTTTTCCTAATTTGAATTTGGAATTATGTTCTTTAAAATTTAAACTTTCAATAAGATAAGATAAGATAATCATTTATTTGCACAAACATGAGTACAATACATACAACACAAATTGTTAGCATGCAAGAGATGTGAAAAGTACAGGAATAAAACAGATGCCTTAAACAATGGCATGCAAATATTAATAAAATTAAGTAAAATAATTCCAAGTCTAATTTAAAAAAACGTCATGGTAATATAAAGAGATCATTAAAAATAATAAATTAGCAAGACATAATCAAAATCTCTCATTTAAAAACTCATTTAAATCATAATCATTTAAATGGTACCAAAACCAGCCAGATACAAATAGTATAGCCAAAGAGATTTTATTACAAGTTCATACATACTATACTGCGAAAAGACTTTTTCTCCAACCTAATATTTCGTCTCGATGTTTAAAAAAAATATTGTTATCGATATCGATACTTATATGGAAAAAAAATATCGATAACTATATCGATGAAATTTTCTAAAAAGGAAAATGACCCCTTAAGAGGCTGTGCGTTAACTCTGGGACATGTTGTATGTGACTACTTAATGAAATTGTATTGTTTTTTTTTTCATTCATAGAAATTCCAAACTAGAAACATCATTTCTGATGTAAAATCTTAAACTATACTTGTCAACATTAATAGGCCCGTTTTGACATTTAACTTGAATCAAGTTAAATGTCAACTTCACTAGTTACGTCGCAATGGCCAATCGCGACGTAACCATACGACTCAGTACTAAACCGATTATACCGACGATAAATCGATTAAATCATTGATAAAAATAAATTTACTTTTACGGCTCTGAATTCTAGCGGTTTTAGTCAGTGGGGTAAACGGTGTTGCTATTGGAACTATAGGTATCGTATTTGATACATTTTCGATACTTTATATTTTATATCGATGTATCGAAATAATAGATATCGCCGAAAAAAATGTATATATCGAACAATAAATATCAATAAATCGATATTTTTTCTACAAGCCTACGAAGCCGTGTCTACTCACTGGTGTGCGGAAAAAAGATGATACCATTACATGAATAATTTAAACTTAGAATAGTCGGTGTTAAACGTCTATAAAAAAAACCGGCCATGTGCGTGTCGGACTACGCACAATGAAGGGTTCCGTAGTTGGGATGAATTTATCCCAAAAACAAACTTAACATTGTAGTTGAAAAACATGTTCTCCCTATACATCGATAACCGCCACTCAATTTTTCATCTGGAAATGTGTAATTGCAAAAAAAAAATATAAATTATTTATAATAAAACTACAAATTATAGATTTTTGGACTTTTTCCTTTATTTGTGCTGTGTAAGACCTTGATTCTTGCCAAATTTCATTATTCTAGGTCAACAGGAAGTTCCCTATAGGTTTTGAATTGTTTGCGAGTATCAAAATATGTCGCATAAATCGCCATATTTTTGCCACTTGGAAGCTTGATTTTTTTAGAGCTTCAAGGGACCATAGACCTACGTATTTGATATTACATTCAACTTGATACCTTCACGCGTTCCTGAGAAAAAGGGTCCTGACAGACAGACGGACAACGAAGTGATTCTATTTTTTCCTTTTGAGTTACGGAACCCTAAAAACTAGACGATTTTAGTGACTTTTCACTTTTAGCCTTACGAATTTACGATTGCATTCACCTTTTTGGTATCTTTTCAATTTGATCACAATTCAATTCATTCTGTGTTGCAAAGTGGTAGTGAGCGGTCAAGGCGGAACATAGGATTCAAGATAAGCCTGTAGAAGTAAACGGTCGGACACCGTTTATAAATAAAGGTAAGTACTAACTTTAATCTTTGTTATTAAATAATACACGGTCACAATCACAACACTGCTTATTCTAATTTTACGAATTATATATTCGTAAAATAGGACTATTCATTCAATGAGTTACATTGTTATGACATCGAGGGTATCTTTCGATTTTTTTTTGGCTGCGTGTTCGATTCTGGGTGTAATGATTTTAAATACTTAACTAAACTTACTTAATTTTACTTACTTTATTTGATTGTTGCTGTGCTGAATTATTAACTTATAAGACGGCATCACGGCACCCAAGATGCAGTGAATCGTAATGTGATTATGTGAGGAATAATAGGGATCGTACGGTGTTAGATTTATTAACTTTCCCCCAATGCTAATGAATTTGACCGGCTATTGATCGCTGGCTTGGCAAGATCGGAAGACTGTGCTTTTGCTAGAACAAGGCATTGGGGGGGATACTGTGCCTACTACTCAGTACGTGCAACAACGTCGGCAATTTGATGTTTTTGTTGTTATGACGCTTGCAAGCGTCGGTACCGCCAGAGTCCTTGAGACTTGAGAGTCATCGAGTTTATTCATATTCACTGTTAGTGAATGCCTATGGCATTAAGTCCGCCTCTGTGCAGTTCATTTTACTTGTACTTAAAACATTGAATAAATGTGTTGGTACAGCATGAATCGCTGGATTGGCAAGACCGCTGTGGTGACAGGCGCGAGCTCGGGTATCGGGGCAGCCATCTGTGTGGAGTTGGCGAATGCTGGCATCAACGTCGTCGGCCTCGCCAGGAGGACTGGACCTATTGAGGTGACTTTAATAAACCATTATTCATGCTTTTCTGCTAACCTGTGCCCTTTTCACGCCTAAACTACCAAACCGATCGTTATGAAATTTGACAACATTGGTAGCCTGTGACCTGGAGAATAATTGCAATGAGATTTCATAAAAATATTTACTGTCGAACGTCTTATGTACCTACTATAATAATAACAGGATTAAAGTCTGCCAGACGTAGTTGTCTTAATAAAAATAAAAATAAATACTTTTATTTCTGACCTAAGTAGTCCATTGCATACTTTTTTTTTTTTTTTACAGTCTATTACTAACCACTAACAACTAATTTAGTTGTAGTAATAGATTGTGCTTATATGAGGTACTTGCCCGTGGTCCCCCAGTCTAGTTTGGTCACAGTTTTAACTAAACCTAACCTTTCTTTTTTCGCTGGTAAATGCATTACGCATGGCTCGTGGGGGACGATCAGTCGGGGTATGTGGGACTCCTGTCGTTAATGACAGTATGCCCACTAAAACTCAGCAGTGTTCCCTCATTGCCGTGATGGGAGGGCCATGGGAAACCGGCTCAACCTTTACGTCCACAACCATCCCGGCGCATGCCCGCCTAGCTGGCGGGCCCCGCATGGCTATGGGAATGGCCGGAAACACCTGGCCATTCCCGTCCGACACTGGTGGAGGCCTGTGCAATACAGACAAGGGTGCCCCCGCACCCGTTGCCTGCTGGCCTCCACCTGGGAGGAGTCGGAGATGACTTTCAAACTGACGTCTTCTTCGACCCCTACTCCGCCTTCGAAGCGGCGGCGCGTCAGGACCGTCCTCCCGCACGCGCTCCGCTGCCTCCTTCTGGGACATGACGTGTTCGCAGAAGGAGGAGACTGTCGCCCAGCATGGCGTTAACCAAGCCGGGGAGTGAGAGGTCCGGTCCGATAACCGCCGAAAATATATTTAATAAAGAAAATTGTTATTCAGGGAGTTCCACGGGCAAAAATATTTGTTCGTGGTACCCCAAGGGGGACTAGACTGGGGACCACGGGCAAGTACGGCTTATATGCTATGGTAGTGTTATTAGGACTTAATTTAAGTAATTAATTACTTAAATATACCCAGTGCCTAATGCCTGCCTGTGTAATATTTTATGATCGAATTTATGCTACGTAATTATAATTTGTCTCTCGGAAACGGTTCGACGAACACAATCATAGACGGGGGGCTCACTTTTAGTTCATTGTTGGTTAACATAATACCTTCACTTTCCAGTTTAACGACAATATCATAGTTTTGTCAATGAAAAAGAGACACAAGGTTGTTGTCTTGTTGCATGTTAGCTCGTAACCTGATTATTACTTAGTAATTGCCGTAGATAGCTTGAATAAGCATAGCATCAGCCTATAACGTTCCCACTGCTGGGACACACGCCTTCTCTCTGTGACATGGAGTCATAGAGTAGATAGCTTGATTGAATGACAATTACCTAGATGTTCTGGATCTGGCAACAATCTGTTTCTGATATGGTCGCGACTTCTCATAACAGGGTTTCATAAGCACCACTGCTTTTTGTCATGCTGTAGAATTTCACGGACTGATAACATAAAGACTTTATGTACAGGAATTGAAATTGCAAGTGACTGGCAACGGCACGATCTCTGCTCGGAAGTGCGACGTGTCCAACGCGGAGGAGGTGGCGGCAACGTTCAAATGGATCGACGACAGCTACGGCTGCGTTCACATCATGGTGAACAACGCAGGGGTTTTCCTGCAAGGGGGTATCACAGGTACCTATTTTCCTAGTTATATTGGGATGGGATTACCCATCGGCAAAAATGACACAACATCAAACGTTTTCCCTATTTAACCCGTTTAGGGCATGAATTTTCAAAAATCCTTTCTTTAGTCTCACTTCTGTATAATACCTATAAAATGGAAAACTGACTGATATAACAACGCACAGCCCAAACCGCTGTGCGCTGAACCTAGAGACTCGAAATTTTGCACATAGAGGCTACAGTGCCACCACTAAGGAAGGATTTTTGGAAATCCCACCCCTAAGGATGTTAAATAGGGGATGAAAGTTTGTATAAAAGTCCGTCAGTTTCGAAGTTACGATGTTCAAATTTGGCTTTAGGGTGACGATTGAAAATTAATTTATACGTGTCTCAGGCTCTCAGCGTTTCAGCGTTGAAGTCTGACAACCAGTCTTCCCAAGGGGTATCGTATTACCCAGTAACTGGGTTGTGGAGGTCAGATAGGCAGTCGCTCCATGTAAAATATTGGTATTCAGCTGCATCCGGTTAGACTGGAAGCAGACCCCAACATATATTAATTGGGACACAGCTAGGCAGATTGATCGATGTATGTCAGTGTTTTTGATAATTCCACCCCCGCAGGGGTGAAAAGGGGGATAGAGTTGTGTATGTAAAGTCCTTAATTTTCGAAGTAAAAATCTTTTATTACTTACTTATAATGTATTATTTTTATAGACTTACTTAATCTAAATAACAAATTTATCACACTAATATTATAAAGGCGAAAGTTTGTGAGTGTGTGTGTGTTTGATACTACTTCTTCACGCTTAAACGGCTGGACCAAATTTGATAAAATTTTGTATGGACGTAGCTGACACCCTGGATTAAGACATAGGCTACTTTTTATCCCGATATTCCCACGGGATCGAGACTTACGCGGGTGAAACCGCGGGACGCAGCTAGTTTATATTAAAATGGAGAAACTGACTGCGATGCACAGCCCAAACTACTGGAACTAGGAACGTGAAATTCTGCACTAGGGTTCCTTTTATAATGTAGGTGGGCTCTTATAAAGGCTCCTACATACTGGCGCGACCGGTGTCGCGTCGCGCGAAATTTTTACCTTTATATACATTTGTGTTAACATAAATCGACAACATGTATGGAACAGCAGATTTTTTTTTCGTGATTTCAAGTTTGGTCCCTTAAAAAGTTGTTCAAAATGATGAGTACATTGACCCCTTTTCGGGTTTAGTGGAAACAAAAACGAATGTAGCACTAACTCAAGACTTGAGTCATGCTTTAATGTAGGTATTATCTACTTCTCAAGGTTATTTATTGATTCAATTAAATTACAATGAAGGTTCTGCTTGACCTTTTCTCACTTCGAATAATATATCCACAATACAGTCGCCAATTTCGGCCTTCTCTACAATATTATTATCTATTTCAGACGTCGGCAACGACATATTGAGCGAGAAGGACGTGCTGTCAGTCATTGACATCAACTTGAAAGGACCCATACTTTGCACGAGGCACGCCATCGCCTCGATGAGGAGCAATGACTTCGATGGACATGTTGTTAATATTAACAGGTAAATGTTTAAACTGGTTTCTTTAATGGTCTTGTTTTATCATAATTTCGAAGTTCGAGAACGATAAACCCGTTACTACTCAAAGATACCCAAATTCCATCACTTGTAAATAGGTAAACGGTAATCCAAACGGTAGTCACAAAAAAAAACGTTTTTCGTCAATTATCTAATTGTGAGAAAGCGTGAAATAATCGAAACAATAAGTCTGTGTAACTATAAAAGTACAGTTTTCGTAGTGATAAACCATTCGTGTCAGTCTCAGCACCCGTTAATAGTTTCATCACTTTTGCGCTCTCGAAAATATAGCTTATTTCGCCGTTGATTTACGCCGTTATTTTACTTTTAAATAGACTATTTTATTTTTTTTCGAGCAAGGTAACATAGTTAACTTAGTTATTAAATAGTTTTTGTTTGAATTTGGATTTTATATTCGTAGATAAAAAATAAAACTTCGGATGAAAAATGGTCAGTAACTCTCTGTTTTACAGAATTATTTTTGGTGAATTACTGTACGAAATATAATAAATTGATTAAAGCGCTCCCAAGTATAAAATACAGTAGTACCACGGACGTTTTTATAATTTCTTAAATTACGTTATCTACGGTGTAAAAAAGCATCAAAAGATACCCAAAAGTAAAATTTTATGAAACATCCTTTGCAGAGACAAGGTTTTTACTGATTTATGTAAATAAATTGAAATATTTATTGAAAACGCTCCCAAGATAAATAATTAAACTTGCTTGGGCATATTTTATTTTTTATTTTATAGCTATATCTAAACCATAATCACACATCAAAACTCGAGTAAAACGCGCAAATTCAAGAAAAATTGTGATAGCCCTCTTAATAACATGGCCTAATCAATCATCCACAGCCCGTCTTCACCCACTGCTGAACAAAGGCTCATAAATAAGCTCTCTTTTCTGGTGCCAATCCCCCCACTCCTGTACCAGCCTCATTCAGGATCAAACCGCGACGGCCTAATAGTATTGTCAATTTAGAATCTAGTACTAATAAATATACCTAGTGATTTGTTAACAAATAGTAAATTTTGATACAAGTGGAGAATGTTATTGCATTCGAGGCGGAATTAACACCCGAGCCGCAGGCGAGGTTGTTTTTGAGCCGAGAACGAAATTAGTTCAATGCCTCTATTCACACCGTCTCGCGCCAGACACAGAGAGGTGGAGATTCGAGGTGATTTTTTTTTTAAATCTCGGCAAAGATGCGTCTTTACGGGGCGTTAATATTTTTGGAATATTTAAATAATGTTTATAAATAGAATATCATGATTATTGCAATAAAAAAAACGTTTATGAACAAATTAACATTTATTTGTGTTCTAAACTCAAAAATATTTGAATTTCCTATTTTTCAAATTAAACTGTTTATCGGCTTTATACCTTTGCTTCTCCTTCAACCTGGCGAAAGCAAAGCGCGGAAGAAAAAAAAGGAATATAATCATAGTTTCTCATGACAAAAATATTTTTCGTTATTTTACTTTATTTCTTCAAAAGTGTATTGAAAAACGTCGTTTGATACACGTTTGTTATTGCAGTTCTCGGCTCAATAACAACCTCGCCTACGGCTCGGGTGTTAATGTTAGTCTTTTATCAGGCGGAAACAAGGTGCGCGCCTTCAACGGTTGGGTCGTGCTGGTTTTGATGTCCTCTTTCGGCACACTTAAATGGACTCAGTCTGAACTCGACGCCCTGGATAAGAGGATCCATACGCTGCTGACTGCAATTCGAATGCACCACCAACGGTCATCGGTAATGAGACTGTATGTCCCGCAAAAGTGTGGAGGTCGAGGCTTTTTAAACGCCAAGGCTCTCCACAATCGCGAGATATGCAGTCTCAGGGAATATTCCTAGAAGCCGACGTGGGGATGCATCGAGATGTGGTCGCGGTGGATAAGGGCCTTAACCCGCTTTCTTTGGTTAAAGAGAACTGGCGTAGTATTTTGACACTAATGATCGCAGGGAGGTATGGCAGAGTAACGAGCTTCACGGTCGCTTTTTCCGGGTCCTATATTGACCCGATGTAGATCTACTAGAGTCCGTAGCCTGGCTGCGTTTCGGTGACCTCAACGGGGAAACAAACGAAGGTTTTGTCTGTGCAATTATGGACGAAGGTATGATGACGAAAAATTACCGGAGAGTTTTGTCTGTGCAATTATGGATGAAGGTATGATGACGAAAAATTACCGGAGATTAATTTTGAAAGATGGCACGGTTGATATCTGTCGGGCATGCCACTGTCCGGGGAAATCAATCAGACACATTGTCTCGGGGTGTTCTCGTCTACCTAACAAAGAGTATTTGCATGGACACAACCTTGTAGTCAGGATTATCCATTAGCAATTTGCTCTGAAATACAGCCTTGTAGAATCGGAAGTGCCATACTACAGGTATGTGCCCGACCCTGTTCTTGAAAATGGAAATATCCACATTGTACTGGGATCGATCCGTCATCACTGACGGGAATATTGTTGCCAAATAAGCTTGATATAGTGGTGGTGAACTAGAAACAAAAATTCATAAAATTAAATGGGATATTATTAGAATAAGCAAAATGAGAAGATTAGGAGAAGGAATAGAAAACCACGGAAAGTATATATTACATTACAAAGGAGAAACACCAGGGCAATATGGTGTGGGTTTGATGAAACGGAAATATACTGACCGAATAGTGGAATTGATAGGAATATCCGAAAGAATAGTAATTCTCAACATTAAACTTCCCGTACAGAATAGCAGAGATGAACCTTATTCAATTATTCAGGCATACCTACTCACCAACAGACTTCTTGAGATAAAAAAGAAGATATATAAAGAAACTAGAAGACTTCTATCAAAAATTACAAGAAGGGCAAATTGGGGAATACCACGGAGGCGAAGAATAAACTATGTGGGAAGACACGGTAATGGTAACGAAATGGTAACTTTGGGTTAGAAAATAAATTAAGTATCATAATATGATACTTAATTTGTTTTCTAAGCCAAAGGTTCACCAATCTTTCTCCGTTTTTGCTTCTGTTACCATTACCGTGTCATTATGATACTTCATTTGTTGGGGAAAATTGGAGAATACCACGGAGGCGAAGAATAAACTATGTGGGAAGACACGGCAATCTTTCTCCGTTTTTGCTTCTGTTACCATTACCGTGTCATTATAATAAGTACTTAATTTGTTTTCTAAGCCAAAGTTCACCAATCTCTCTCAGTTTTTGCTACAGCCCATTTGGGGTTTCGGGTTTTTAAGAAAACCTATTTGAGTAAACGAAACGACGTCTATTTGCCGACAATTAGCATACGTGTTACAATTGTCGCGTGATTATATTAGGTACTTGATTAAATTTGAATTTTATATAATGTATTGTGTCGCGTGTTTGCAGTATCGCGGGTCACTACGTGCCGATGTCGTCCAAGTTCAACGTGTACACCAGCTCTAAGTACGGCATCACCGGCTTCAGCGCCGGACTCCTCAATGAACTGGCTGATCATAAGAACAAGATCAAAGTTACCGTAAGATTTTTCAGACTGTAACCTAAACTTGAACTTTTCTTACCTACTTGACGTGTACGTTTCATTTTAAACTTTACCTACATTAAAATTAAAACTCTATATGGAAGGACAACAAGCCGCAGTGTGGTATCTCTAAACTATCCGCTATATTATACCAAGCTCTCTTTCCTGGGTTCCTAAAGAGAGTATTGCCTCTCTTCTGTCAGTCTCCAATCAAGTATCTACCCAAGTAGCTACGCCACTGCTACCCAGTATAGTTAAGTAGGCAAACTACGGTGTTTTAAGAAATTTTATTAATCGATCCCTTCAACTTTTGTGAGGATGGACCAAAGTTTTCACTCATGACGATTGCTATGATCTATTACTACAAACTTATTTGTCCTCAGAGCGTGTCCCCGGGGTTGGTGGACACGGGTCTGGAAGTGGTTACGGACGAGGAACAGCAGAGCATGCCAGCGCTGCGCCCCAAGGACGTCGCTGACGCAGTGCTCTACGTACTCTCCACACCTCCTACTGTCAACGTAAGCATTGCATATACAACATGTCCCGGAATTAACCCACAACCTCTTAAGGGGTGTGGGTTATTGTACTCATCATTATAAACAACTTTTACTATGGGACGAAGCTGAAACCGCGAAAAAAAAATCTGCTGTGCCCTACATTTTCACGAGTTATGAGAACATACATGTAGGGAACAGCAGTTTTTTTTTTCGCGGTTTCTGGTTAGGTCCCATAGTAAAAGTTGTTCATAATGATGAGTACAATGACCCCTTAAGAGGTTGTGCGTTCATTCCGGGACATGTTGTATATTTATTATGCATAGACCTTTAATATTAGGATCGATTAGTACTTAATACACACAGTGTTGTGAATGTGGTGAGGGTTGGGTGATTCAATATAATTATGTTAGTAATTATGTTTATTGTTCTCGTTCATTAAGTCATTGCCACTACCATAGATCAGGAGCAAACTTGTCATACTCATACGAAATCATAGAAATTGCTTGCAGTAGGTACCTACTCAAGGTTATTAACAATCAATCGTGGCCGCAGTGATAATTTATCCATTATAGATAACTCTATAATAGTCATAGTGTGATTTTAAATTACATTCCGACCAACACCCTAATAGCGTAACACACTATAAATAACAATCGGAATGATTTAGAAGGATATTGCCATAGATATAAGAACTGTTTTTAATATTTCTATGGATATTGCTAATCCATTGATTCATAATTATGTTAAAAAATTGTCAGCTCAACAACGTAAAAAACGCAATGAATGTTCGACTGTCCCATTTCAAAACCTAGTAAAGGACACTTTTTTTCATACATCGTTTTATTGCATAATCTTGCTAACCTGGACTAGTAGGTACAACCTACTGTGGGGATTGGTCCCGTCGTTTAAGTCGGTATTGTTTATTATTACTACTGTGGGGATTTTAAATGTAAACAAAGTAAAAAAAACCGGTCAAGAGCGAGTCGGACTCGCGCACCGAGGGTTCTGTACGAGACATCGTCTTATTTTTCCTGTAATCTTTACATAAACTTCTATCACATAGAATAATTTCAGATTTTTATCTATGCAAACTTCAGAGATAAGGGGGGAACGGTATTTTTTTTACATCTTTCAACAATAGTTGGAAGCTATGCTGCTTTAAAAAAAATGTTTGAGAATGTGCAAACAGCGCTCTTTCATATGATACCCCACATGCCCTAGTAGCCCCATTCAAATATTTAAGACCCCCTTTCAGTCGCTTTTGCAAAAAAGGTATATTTTTTTTAATGTACTTCTTGTTTGCAAAATAGTTGGGCAAACGTCATCTAAAACTGTTCTAAATTTCAAGTTGATAGCATTAGTAGTTCTTGAGATATTCAGGTGTGACAGACAGACAGACTTAGTCTCACCATAAGGGTTCCTTTTTACCATTTTGGTACGGAACCCTAAAAAAGAGTTACAAACACGTTCCATTTTTTTCAGATAAACGAGCTAACAATAACACCAGTGACGGAAAGAAGGTTATAATAATAATATAACATTATTTATTGACTACAAATGGCACAGCACTAGAAATGCACTACAATTAAGACTAGACGGAGGCATTAGAAAACGAAGACGAGGCGAGCCCGATCATGCTGGTACCGAACTGCAGGATTGCACGGAAGACGTCCATCTTTAGGGTCCACAGGGGAGACGTCGACGACTGCGACGACGACCGCGCCTGCACATAAAATATCAATAAATAACGATATTGTACATTAAGTATCGAAGATTTGTTTATCTCATCTTCTAATTATTCTTATGTCTAAAATTCGATAGCATGACGGCACATATAAAATACTTACTTCCAGTTATCTGCAACGGAATCAAATAAATTAGTTATTTTAAGTGTTTTTGTGTTTATTCATTAAAATCTTACTAAAAACTACTCTATAGTACTACTTATTAAACGAATAACGATAACATGCTTATAATAAAGTTTATTTAGCAAAGGAGTAACGACGAAGTGCTTTTATAAATTCTACGGAATTATGAAGCCACCTTTGAGCTGATTAACTACTCCACAATACAAGTACATAATATTGACTTTTCCACGAGCTAAAATATCATTAATTCTTCTAAAACTAGACGCGTTTTGTTTTCATCGCCGCCAACCACTGCCTCCAGAGCTTGTTTTGGACATATCTCCGAGTAAAGCCATCAGTAGACTTGCAAAGAACCCTGCCGAGTCCGCCATCTTCATCCCTCCATTCTCCTCATCAGACCCTGATGCCTCCGGATCACCACCCTGCGAAGGTTCGTGTTTTAATGCAAGTCCACTCATATGTGCAGTTAACAGTACTTCATTATGGATTGGTTCTTACCGCACTTGTCCCTTTTACTAATGTGGATATGAACTTTCCAAAGAAGGCACCGTTATTTTTCTGTAATACAATACATACAAATTACATAAAGTAACTGGGTTAAAATGAAGTACTGAAGATAAACAAAAACGCAAAATTATAACTTACCGCTCCACCTTCAGTGATAGTATCAAGAGATGTCAGAAGATAACTTCCAATGATCTCTCCAGGGTTCTGGTTACCATCAGACTTAAAGAAAATACGTCAGTTATTGTAAGTACTTATCACTTTAGTAAAGAATACAGGTAGTTTTAAATATCTTCTGCACTTACTAGCAAGCCGACGAAAAGTCCTAATCCAGTTGCTATGATGGCATTAATATCAACACCATCTCCCTGAAAATTCTCATATGTTAGTGGACCCTAATTGCATAATACTTAATCTAATTCATAAAATATGTATATTAAAATGCCTCAGTAACTTACACTCAAGCTAGCGACTATACCACCTACGGTCGCTAATAAAGTTCCCAAATCTGATTCACCGTCCTGTTGAAAATGTTTGTTTTAGTGTTATATTTGATGACTGATACACTTACTTTTGTTCCCAACTTACGCCACTCAATCCAGCAAGTAGGCCTAAAATACCACCTCCCTGACCATCCCCGCCAGGTTCCTCATCGTAATCGGAATCATTATCATCATCATCGTCGTCGTCGTCTCCATCATTTCCGTTGGAAGCGGAGTCTTGTTTAGAACCTCCATTTTCGTTACTCTCTTTCTCAACGCTCTCTTCTGCGCCTATATCTTCGTCGGAATCTTCAGAACCGCTATCATTACTGTCACTATCATTAGTCTCATCTATTTCAAGTTTTTGAAAGGGAGGAGGTTTCAAATCTGCAGTGTAGTCGATGTCTATCTCATTGTCTCCTATATCCTGACGTTTCTGTATCACCTTTATTTGGTTGCGGTTGGTACGTATCAGGTCTTGTATTAACTTCTTTACTATTATGTTGTTGTTTTTAATCTGCAAATCGAAGGAAGTTGTTAACAACTAAGTGGTGTTTCATCACTGCCCTTTATCCATGTATTGAAAGTGCCAAAGAATTTGTGAAATGAAAATCAAACTTACCTTTGGTGCAATGTGCTTCAGTGCAAGAAAATCCGTGAGAGTGCATCACAAAATATAACTTACTTAAATAATACTAATTTTTAACGACTATCAAAAGTAAAAGTAAAAAGCCATGACTGTGGTGGCGTGAACTTTACTGGTCAACCATGCAGTGCCTTAAAGTACAAGAATACATAATGTAAGTATGCGAAGTACCTACGCGAGGATAATTATTTATCGAACACCCGGAAACCTCAGCGTAACTTATTGTTTTTTAGGTAAGCATAAATATGTATTTATTTTATTTCGATAAATAACTCTACACTTATTCTCGCATAAATTTAGATTTCCGAGTTTGATATTTTAGAAGTCAGTATGAGGAACAGGGTGTAAAGTTCACTCATACTCTATAGAAAAGGGAGGATCCTCCGACCAGACGGGTGTTGTCTGGTGGGCAACTGCCCGACGGTTGATGTCGGGATGTTGTATATTTATATGCTAGTAGCGCGGTAAACTCTGCTTGCTCGATGCATGATTTTGCGTGACGTCAGTGTGACGCGTAGTACGCATGTGGCGATGTTGATGCCGCTACCATATAATTTATAACTGTAACTGATGTAGCTATAGTAGGCAGCAGTAGAGTTGCTAGCTTTTATGGAATAAGCCACACATACAAGTCTGGCAAATAGGTCGTGAAATCGCGTTACCCCAGCCGAGACGTGCAATCAGTGTCCACCTAATACTGCCCATTAATGGGATCAAGAAGAATAGGTATACCTAAATTCTTCTTGATCACCTTCACTTAGGTCATTTGCCAATAGTGCTGTGCAGGTGAAAAGATTAAGAAAACAAAAAGTGTGCCGCAGGTCTTCGGAAACCAAATTGACTAACGTCAAAGGTCTTGGATAAACAAGAGGAACTCACGTTAGATCCGCCAGACCCAGCTGAAGCAGGAAACAGTGCGTTGGCGAAGTTGAGCAGACTGAAGATATTGCTGCCACCGCTCGACGGGGGCGCTACATCGTCATCATCGTCGTCAACGTCGCTCTTGTCTGCGTCGATGGAGGACGTCGTCTTCGAGTCGTCGGCTGACCAATGATTCTCGCTGAATTCTCTCTGCAATAGAAAATGGGAAATAATTTGCATTATTTTCTTATGAATTGATTTTGACGTGAAAACCCCTTGCCCTTCAAATTATATTGAATGTCTGTCCAGCACGTCTGATATTTCCGGGGATTACTACCTAATTAAACTGCAACTGTAAATTTGAATCAGTTATAGTCACCAGTTTAAAGTAACAAGACTACCTTAACTGTCTCTCCTCAACAGGAATAAATTTATATAGACACTTATTCCAATAAAGTTGAGGTTAAAAGAGTTTTCGCTATAGTAAGTGGAGTAGTTTTAAAGCTTACCGATCCTCTAGCATTTGTAGTGGTCGAAGATTCCTTAGAAGCACTGTTAGGCCAAGATTCTTTTGAATCCAGCTGGTTGTCAGCAAATCCTCTTCTCCGGCGGAACCCACTGGCTGGCACACAGAACGCGTTCGCCATCAGAGACAGAACCAGGATCATCGCAAAACTTCGACCGCGCGCCATTGTCATCACCAACTCACTAGGTACACTGCAATCACTACTCTAACTTAACCCTCTAAATATTTTTCTGCCATTTAAATAGACCTTTTACTGACGAACAGGAATGTTGCAAAACGAGTTATAATTAATAAATAATGGAGCACTCATTTGTGAAATTAAAACTTACATTATTGTATACACTTACTAATGAACCTGTCTAGGTAGGTTTACAAAACGTAATAGGTAAGTGACTTATGGAAGTTATTGTGATAACTGTTCATCATAAAGACCGCAAGTCTCTTTAATTGACATTAGTTGAATATTTATTTAAGGAGTAAATGCAACTCTAGGTACATCAAAATATAATTAACAGAACTAATAGAACAGGTTCCCATTAAAAGAAACACCCGGTGCAGACACGGGACATAATTATAGCCATACAGTGCCTTCATTATTATGTAACGAGATAGATTTATTAAATACAGATTCTATACCTAAAGTAAGAAACGACCATCATAAGGCTGGGTTGAGCCGACACACGCACACCACGCGCTCGCCCCGCTCGCTTTGAAAATTGTTGTATAACATTTGAGTCTTATTATGAAACATCAATAGATCTCAAATTGCATTTAGCGAAGTCGAACCCGCACACGCCACGCACCCGCCTCGCACCCGCTCCGCGCTCACCCCGCAAACGCGCTGCACACGCATCGTGGCCGCATTTTAGTGCCGTATTGACTGTAATCAAGGGCGTTTTTTGATTAACGGCCGAACCCAATAACTTATTTTCAGTGAAAGACAGATCGCTATTGATGATAGACAGTATAATTATAATCTATTCTCGGATGGCGTCTCACAATCATTGATAAAGGCTATTTAACTAACGAAAACAATAAGTAGGTTTCTCTACTTCGCCCTCCCGTGCGTTCCATTACAACCAACATCACTTTAAAAAACAACATGTGTAATTAAGGTTTTATTAAAAATTCATTGTCGGATTAAGATATAATTCTGTAGAGCCATATTTGTTATGGCTGCGAATCAAAATACAACCTGTTCCGACCTGCAAATTGCAAAAATCGAAATAAAATTTGAATTTCGCGGGCTACCTTAGTGCATTGTTGTTTTTCTTTTAACTTAAATTCATGTTGGCATGGTGCTTGCACGGTGGGGTGTCAGTAAGGGGGGGGGAGGTAAATTTCTGTTATTTTTTGCTTAGGGCGCACCGTTTTCGAGATATTTGAATTTCAATGTTTTTTTATTACTAATATATTATATTATTTATTTATTTATATTATATTATTTATTACTATATTATTAAAACAAAAACATCTATGATCATTATTGCAAGTACTAAAGAGTTCATTTTCTCTTGGCTACTTTACGTTTATCCCTGCAATTCGGTGAATAGCCAAATCTGCCATCAGTAGTACTGTCCTGTCAAACAAATCGTATATTGGGACGCATACATTGGCATTTTCATACAAATAGATATCTGTTGTAGGCGATACACCCTCCCATCAGTAGATAGCGTGGGCCGGTAAGATTCCATAATGTCTCATAGATTATTGGGACGTTAAAACCATCGATAGATATATTTTTATATCTCCAGTAGGCCAAAACTGGTGATTTATAGGTTATTGGGTTCGGCCGTAAGACAACAGGTAAACCGCTGTCACTGTCAGATTGCATACAAAAGAAAGAGATGCGCGATGACAAAACGTATGGCATAAAAATGCAAATAAAATCGTATAAAATTATTTATTAACTACTTAATTAATAAAAATTAATCCATCACCGGATGCAGTTTGGCATTTGCAATTTTAGATAAGGTATACTTTTAATTATAATTATAACTGTTAACGAAGGGATAAACTGTTTTTAAAAATAATTAAGAGTTGTCTTTGAAGATTTTTTTGATATATTAAATTGTGTTTAATTATGTTTTGAGTTCCATCACCGTATGCACAAAAGATTTGAAAATATCATACTGGTTTTTTTTTTGGAAAAATTATTTACGGTTCAAGACATACATTGCACATTTTTGACCATTTTCAGAAATCTCCGCCTTAAGTAATAATTAAGTAGTTTAAGAGGGTGCGAGGCGGGCGCGTGGCGTTAGCGGATTCTGCGCGTGGCGAACGCGGGTGCTAGGCGGGCCCAACGCGTGTGCGGGGCGGGTTATCTGAACACAGCCTAACAACTAGTTTACATTTTTGCTTCCGATATGAACCGTAATGGACGCTCCAATATTCGTGAAATAGTATTTTTTTTCACTGGTGCACAGAGCATCACTATTATACTGCCACTAGAAAAGGAATAGAAAAATGTGTGGCACAGTACCTTTCTGACTAGATGTGGTCGAATCAGTTAACATTCACCTATTGGTTCTTTACACGCTGCAAGGAATAACTTATATCAAAACTGGGTTCCTGTCGCACCGCTACAGGCTGATGTCATAAGCAAATTGAAAAATCTATTCGGTTAAAAAGATTACCTTGATTGTGATGGTTGTCCTAAAGCTATGATCACATAACGGTTAGTCGTTTAACTTATTAAAACAAAATGGGTCCTAAGTCCTGACACATTACCTCCATATTTATCCCTTTGCAACTATAATGTTTTAATTTAATTATTTTTTTTAAACTTTATCCCCCTTATTACAAAACAAGGTTTATCTTCAGACCCAGGTTTAAAACATGGAGCCATTATTGAATTTCGAACTTTATTCCGTCTATGGTAAAGTTCCTAAACACAACACTGGCAACTTAGTACCAAACTAACTTTTCAGTTTTGTATAAAGAACGGTATTTCAATCACTGTAACGTTCTTATTACAAAAACTGGCTCCATGGTTTATGCCATGTCAAAATATAAACCTTGTTTTGTAATAAGGCCGTTTATATTTAGTACGGACGCTTTTGACGTTTTGCATCGTTCTCACATGTATAATTTCTACATGAATAATGTAACCAATATTTTGTAACCATAATGCATAATGCGTGGAGTTTCGTTCTTCTCCATATGTACATATGGAGAAGAACGAAACTCCACGGACACTCTTTTAAATTAACATTATGGTACCTACTAAGCTTTGGAATGGGTAACTAGCTTCATCTTTATGACTGACCGACCCCTTGACAATTCAAAACTGCCTGTAATTGGTTTATTTGAAATAAATGCTTTGAGTTTGAGTATCTACTCATAATCAACTAGGCTCTGCCCGCGACTTCGTTCGCGTGTTTCTTGTGTTAACATTAAATATATTCTATGACACTCGGCAATACTGTAGCTTCCCATTAGCGAAAGAATTTTCGGAATCGGATCAGTAGTTCCGAAGATTACCCCCTACAACCTCACATTAAACTCACAAACTTTACCTCTTTATAATATTGTTTGATTGGTTGCTTTTAATCGGTTTCTGTCATCGTATACTCTCGATGACCTGGCGAAAGCCGCAGGAATCCGCTGGTAGCGAGAAGCATAAAACCGGTCGAAGCGGCGGTGCTTGGGGGACGCCTATGTCCTATGTCTTTCGGCTGAAATGAAGATACTATTGAAGTTACAGGCTCACTGTGGTGAGTTCTTGCAGCCTTGTGATTTGCATCAGAACTTCATGATATGTTCTAGTTATCTCAGTCGATAGTATGTATACTATCGACTGAGATAACTAGAACATATTCTACACTGTGCATGATTTTTGTAAGATTTCGTTAATTTTGCCTACAACATCCAGCAACAGCCTGTAGATAGGGGCGGGGTGTCGCCCAGTTGAAGGTCCGTCCGAACATCGACATTAGCGTTGGTCGCCGCTGCGCTTGCGCCACTCGAGTTGCCAAACGATCGCGTCGCGCTTCCCTCTGGCGCTCCGGCCTCCGGTCCTCATAAACATACACTTCCTCACATCTCATATCCCGTGTAATCTATTCTTATATTGCATCAGAAATTGTTGCCAATAGATTAGAACAGAATCAACTGTTGCGTTGCACAACAAAAATAATGCAGTGGGACGGAAACGAATGGTTTGGGTTTTTCACGTTCATAATGATGATCATGACAGCGAACTTGTATGTAGGTATAGTATATATTAAACACTCGCTTGAAGCCGTTTGGCCGAAGGGAGATTTACCACCGACATAAATGAAAGGTGGACCACGACCGAATCCCGAAAACTTCCATACAAACTTTCATCCCCTAATCCCTTTAGGGGACGAATTTGCGAAAATCCTTCCTTAGTGCTCACCTTCATTAAAAAAGGAACTCTTGTGAAAAATGTTATGCTTCGAGTCCCAGCAGTTTAGCTTTAAAACGACTAATTATCTATATCAATATTTTATACTATCAAGCAAGCTGTAAGCCTTACGTAGGTACGTACCCTGCGTCCTAACCAAAAGCGATCGTCGCGAAAGTACGCGATTGTCGCACTCTATCCCACGCGTTCCACGCGACATGCGTTCAGGTTCACCGAACAAAAAGTAAAATATGAGCGGAGTATTCGTGCGACGATCACTTTTAAATAGGACACGGCCTATGTATATAATATACCAAGGAGTCATATGACTCCTAAGTCACAGGTTCTCCTAGTTTGGGAGTCAGGGTTTACTCTATTTGTATGACCTTTATTCACTGTAATTCATACGACCTAGTTTTTAAGCATTGTTGAAGGTTCATGAATAAATAAAGATTTTATTTTTATTTTTTTATATTATTATGTGACATAGTCGCGTGATCAATCAAGTCGCGTTTGTATGTACGTTGAAATCATACAAACAATCGACGAAGCCGTAGACTTCTTCGAGTTCCAAGTTTCGCCAGAAGCCGATCCTTATCGATTAGAGCTAAATTTTCGGGATTCACCTGGTCGGCTAGGGTGTAATAAAATAAAACATTCAAGTTTCATATTTATTTATTATCACTTCTTCGTAGCACTCTTGTCAGAGCGGTCGTGGTCTTCATGTAGTTTCTTGTCCAGGGGGTGATGTGATTCGCTTCACGATAAATCTCGCCATCTACTCCGATTTCGACTCCGAGGTGATTTTAGTGCACTCATACAGGAATCGCCCACTGCGGTTTTAACTTGGTCAGTCCATGTCATAGGCGATCGTCCGCGTGGTTTAGTGCCCTCCATTCTACCGTGCACGACAAGCAGGTGCTCTATAGAGTCACCTTCACGCCTCGAGACGTGTCTGAAGTATTTGAGGATGCGCGTTTGACCAGAACAGACATACCTACGCTTTTTGATGCTGAGTTCTTGGCGTAAACAGTGGTGTTGGTGCAATACTCGATCCACGATACCCTAAGCATTCTTCTCCAGCACCACATTTCCAGAACGTTTATCTTCTTTTCTTTATTTTTTATCTAGTTTTACGCATAATTACACCGTAATACCTAATAAATGAATATTCACGAGTACCTATATTGTATTTAATAAGCGTATCAATAAAATTATAAAATAATTTTATTAACTAGGTACAACAAATAATAATTGCACATTTACATTAAGTAGGTAACTTTAGATACATTAAAGGCAGTTGCCATCATTTTGATATAATGATTTAAATTCAAAACATTGAACACGATTCATTGATTTAAGCGTAGGAAAGTAATAGTAGTAGCAGATAGGAATATAATATAAAGATTACCATTACATAATATATTACATAGTACATACTATACATAATTATCTCCCTTCTCTTCTCGTTGTTGCCAGGACACGTCCCAAATGGGGCAGACTCAAAATACAATCCATAATCTTCTATCATACATTAAAATACAATATAATAACATGCATAATTAAGTTCATATAATACACTCATTGGAAAATGATTTATTTGTATTGATGAACATCATAAATATTATCATATGACTAGGTTTTATACTATTATGTTTAACTGCTGCCTTATTATATCATGTCAGCAAAGACTTAAATTAATTCTATTAATCATTGACGTCAAATTTACGTGACTATCCGCCAGTTGCACGTAGGTCAATTAAATATAATTCCCGATTAAAAGTAATGTCTCTATCTAACGGAACGTATCAAAAAGTGACAGCATTACTTTTAATTGGGAATTAAATTTAATGGACTCACGTGCACGGTGCAACTAGCGTTATGTGTATTAATAAGTAAATTTAAATCAATTTAACTATAAAAAAAATTAAGAAAATTTGTATGAAATAATTACCAAACATTTACAACCCAACATACGTCATCATCTTTGCTGTTACTCGAAATGCAATATTCGATAGGATTGAATTCTGCTATTCATACATCAAGGTAACAAACTTACAATATATTAAATATTTTTTTAAGAAATAACTACCAAACATTCACAACCGGTCGCCATCGCCATCGTCTTTGCTCTTTCTCGAAATTCAATATTCGATATGATTGAATTCTGCTATTCACTTACCTACACTAAGGTAGATTTGGTTCTTCACTAATAGTAATTTAAGTACCGCCCTACTTATATAATTTGTGGTACTTCCTACCAATGTAACTTGTTATACTTTTACGAGAACAATGCCCATTAATTCAAGCTTACTTGTTTCTGGCACTCGACAAACAATAAAACAGGTACTTGTAGTTTCCATTCACTCGGTCCCGACGGAGGCGTCAGTCCGCGGAGGTCGCAACTTCTCCATGAGCGGTATGGCAACACCGGCCAGCTCGTCCCACGAGGCGAGGCGTCGGCACGGGTCACACAGGCACTCCTCCACGTCCCCCTCCTCGAAGCCCAGGTCCTCGCCTGTGACGTCACCGTCTTCGAGCTCGACACTGCTCTTACGACTGAGACGCTTCGGGCCGGCAGCGTAGCAGGAAGGGTCACACTCTGATGCGTAGTTGTTGTTCTCCATGTCGAATGTTAGCTGGGGGGGTTACAAAACACTCTTACTTATAGCAGCAGGGTTATCACAAAAACCGTTTGGTCGACGGAAGCGGATCTCTATCTATGCAAAAATTATGTTTCCATGTAGACAGTAAAACTTTTTCGGTAGACAAGCGATTTCTATTTTACAGTAGAGTAGAAATAGAACGCGTCATGCTAAGCGCAGGGCTATCCTAACTATCCTAATCCTATCCTAACTAATATTATAAATGCGAATATGCGAATGTAAGTTTGTTTGTTACCTTTTCACCACTGAACCGATTGTCCTGAAATTTTGCATATAAGTTGTCAGATGTACAGAAACGGACATAGGGTAGATACATTTCATCCAGAAAAAAAGTACTGTTCCTGAGGAAAACAAGAATAACTTTCTTATGATAATAGATGGCGCCACGTGTCTTTCGAATCAAGATTGAATTATGTTAAGGCGACGATAACCTACTTTTAATGATTTTATACTGAAGATCACGTCTAATCGAGTAGTGTTAATGATTTGAAAAAAATATATGTTAAATTAGAGCATTTTCTCAATAACTTAATATGTGAATATTTTAGATTATATTTATTTAATTATTGATCTTTTAGTATACGCGTTTTATTAAAATAAGTACCTTTTGTTTTGTGTATAATAAATTAATAATGCGTCAAACTGGGGACAGCACTTCTTGATGGATGAATCTTATTACTGGCTGAACGTACGATGTGTTGCGTGAGCTCAGTACAGAACACGCAAGCTACCAAGGTCACTGGCATATATCTCCGTCTTAAGGAATGTATTTAATAGCACTTTCTATTCAAAAAGCAGAGTTCAACCCGAAATGATTATCAAATTCTAAATTAACGCGAGCGAAGCCGCGGGCAAAAGCTAGTATTTGATAAAAAGTAAAGTAAATGTCCCGTGTGGTGCCGGACGTAAAGAATAGCACCAACCTATTTCTTCCCGTGGGTGTCGTAAAACGCGACTAAGGGACTAACTAGAGAATGGGCAGCAGCGTTCTCTATGCATTTGGACACCATAGGTACTGCGATCGCAAACCCGCCTGCCAAGCGTTTCGATTATGGCAAACCGCCATGGTTTGGCGGGAGGCCTATGTCCAGCAGTGGACGTCTTTCGGCTGAAATGATGACTTAGTATTATGTGGTGTCAAGCATTTTTGTACCCTGTTAACTTTCGCATTGACCTGCTTTGTTAATGATTATAATACAGGCCCTGACGGTTGAATATTACGTATTTGAGTGTGTAGCTGATCGAAAAATACGAACTGCCAAGTGAATCTTTTTGAAAGAGGCACTTGACTAGAATATAGTTGGTTGCATTTTGTGATTTGTGAGTTGATTGACTTCTAAATTAAAAAAAAACCGGCCAAGTGCATGTCGGACCACGCACAATGAAGGGTTCCGTAGTTGGGATGAATTTATCCCAAAAACAAACTTACATTGTAGTTGAAAAACATGCTCTCCCATACGTCGATATACGTTACGGTCAATTCTCCAACTGCAAATTTAAGTTGGTCGACTATTACTCGTTAACTTGTGAAGCCTACTTAGCTGTGATAGTTTCCTTTTAATTTCGTTATAAACAGTGCGAGTCTTCATAATGTGCACATATCGAAATGAGTGAAACTAAGCTTAATTTTATGGACAGAATAAATATATAAAAAAAATATTAAACAATTATTTTTTTTACAAAATAAAGGGTCTCTTCCTGCTAAAGTAAAGTACGTAGCCGAGTGCAAGGCATTTCTTTAACAGTTGATAGGAAACGTGATTGAGTTATAAACATGGTATTTTTACTTTGAGAAAGCTGATACGATGGCAAATAATTTAAAGTAATAAAAAAGGGTCGGTAATCGGGACTTTTATTGAGATATTTTACAATTATTATAAAAATGTATGAAAAAATATCAGATGTTTGTTATAAAATCACCCTAATACTCAATTCAGGGGCAAGTTTTTTCTTTAGTTTTTATTTTATCAAGACGCCCTATTATTTCCAGTCATTACTGAGTTTGTTTCATCGTGATAGATCGTTTAGTTTAAAAATTATACCAATTGGTTTACACAGGGGTCACAGCAACGAACCCCTAAAAAAAATGGTTTTTATGGTTTTATTTGACTTTTTCGGCATGTTTAATATGTATACCCATGCCAAATTACAGCTTTCTAGTACTAAGTGTCTCTGAACTAAGCCGGGGACAGACGGACGGACGGACAGACAGACAGACAGACAGACGGGCATGCCGAAACTATAACCCCCTTATTACAAAACAAGGTTTATCTTCAGGCCCAGGTTTAAAACATGGAGCCATTATTGAATTTCGAACTTTATTCCGACTATGGTAAAGTTCATAGAACACAAAACTGACAACTTAGTACCGAACGAAGTTTTCAGTTTTGTTTAAAGAACGGTATTTCAATCACTGTTACGTTCTTCTTACAAAAACTGGCTCCATGGTTTAAGCCATGTCAAAATATAAATCTTGTTTTGTAATAAGACGATAAGGGTTCCTTGTTGACTACGGAAACCTAAAAACAATAATTGTTTTCTTAATTTAAAAGTCAATTATGGATACTTAACTAATAACAAATGAAGTACAAAATAGAACCCAGCCTGATACTAATTTCAGTATAAAGATTCACCAATGTCACAATATCCTGGACACTTTGTCCGACTATCGAGAAGGTTGAAAAAACGAAATACCTGGGTATTATACTTGATCAGCGACTCTCTTGGCATTATCAGGTTGTATGGTTAGTGAACGTCTCAGAAAACTGATTTGGATTTTCAAATTACTAAGGCATGTTGCATCAGCGAAGCTGATTCAACAAATATACACTGCACTAGCCCAATCCGTTTTAACCTATTGCATTCCTATCTGGGGGGGTGCCTCCAAAACGAAGTTCTTAGACGTGGAAAGATCACAGCGTGCCCTTCTCAAAACTATATACTTTACCGTTTTTCTACAGACGAGCTTTACAAACTATGTGACCTATTAACTGTGAGAAAGTTATATATTCTGATTTCTACCTTAAAAATGCATAAAACAACGGTATTTGACCCTAGTACTCTCAGAAAAAGAAAAAATCACGGTCGTATAGATGTGGTTAGAGTTCGTACGGCGTTCGCAAGGCGGCAATACGTTGCCCAAACTACATTTCTTTATAACACCATAAGCAAAAACATTCGCATTCACCATGAAACACATTATGCATGTCGAAAAACCCTGACTGCGTGGCTAAAGACTCTTACTTACGAAGAAACTGAGGCACTTCTGAGTCCCGTTATTTAATAATAATAATATAAAAACTTACCTTACAGAAGGACAACAACAACAACAACATAACATGGACTTTTTACTATACAAGCGTTTACCACTTACTTCACAATGCGTAATATGCTTTTGGTTTCCCTTTCTCTCTTACTCGCTCACACACACACACACACACACACACTCACACATATTCGCACACACAAACACATTCACACACACACACACATAGACACAATAATTAATTGGGTATCTGAGATTATGAATTTAAGTACCTAATTAATTATTATAATTGTAATTATTTTTTAAATTCTATAGTTTTAGTTTTGTATTTTATTTTTTACCTACTTTTTAATTCTGATAATAACAGGCTTTAAATCAGGGAGGTCTTCTGTCACAGGTATCTATATACTTACAAGAAGGCCTCTACGACTTATTTGTTAACCTGTTGAATAAGAAATAAAAAACTTATAAAACTTATAAACTTATAAAATGCCACCAACCTTCCACCAACTCTATTCTAGATAGGTGCTTCTTTCAAAAACATTCACTTGGCAGTTCGTATTTTTATTGTATACTCACGTGGTGTTTGACGATGCTTTGATCACCGGCGCATCGATCTCCCATTTTAGATGCTTCGCAGGCAGCAAACGCTGATTCGTCATCTATAACAATGATTGATCATGAAAATAGGTTCAAACAAAAAAAAAAAAAAAAAAGACTATTTTGACCCCGACGTGATTTGAACACGCAACCTTCTGATCTGGAGTCAGACGCGCTACCGTTGCGCCACGGAGTCGGTTGTAATCAAGTGTGAAATAGAGGAACGGTTTACATAGATAAAACTAATTTGCAAAGTATCTTGTTGATAATGTACTTTACTGATAGTGATAGAACTATCATTGATTCAATCGCACAGCGATGGATGTGTCACCCAATAAGTTTAATTTTATTGCATTTAAAAATACAGTGTCATATTAAATGAGCTGTCGTAACTTTGCAGACGTGATGGGTATCGACTATCGATATCTAAAGCTCTAAACACGATAAAACTAAAAAACAAAAAAACAATCCAAATAATTATTATGAAATAATAAAAATAACTAATGTACTTAGCAATTTCTTTTGAAATTAATTAGAACATGATGAACATGTTAAAACGTTAAAAAAAAATAAAAAAATGCATGAAATAAAAGGCTTTTTTATTTTTTATTTATTTTATTAATTCCCCACAAAGCCTCATAAAGTCTGCGTAGTTTCGCTAGCTAATTTAACTTGACCTTGTATATTTTTGCTGCCAATTACATGTTTTATGCTAATGTATGATTTGTAAGCGGCAGGTGCAATTAAGGCTCAAAATGACTGGCGCGATATCGCGGGTGTGATATAGCGGGCGCGACAGGCAGCGCGACACTTTCCATGAAGTTTTAATAGAAATTTTGCGTTTAAGCTAACTATGAGTAGATTATTTCGTGGTGTGTGCAGATGAATTACATGTGGATGATGATAACAGCGTCCATGTATACTCGTAAAACTAAAAAAAAAAAACGGCCAAGTGCGTGTCGGAACACGCACAAAGAAGGGTTCCGTAGTTGGGATGAATTTATCCCAAAAGCAAACAAACATTGTAGTTGAAAAACATGTTCTCCCATACATCGATATACGCCACGGTCTATTCTCCAACTGCAAATGTAAGTTGGTCGACTATTACTCGTTAACTTGTAAAGCCTACTTACACTCCGTTTGAAATAACATTAGACATTTAATAAACCTTTTTTACAGTCCGTTCAATGGATGTTGACTTCTATTGCGTTGGTGGCATGACCAATGACAGCTGTAATAAACAGTCGGTATTGTAACCACGTTTTTGCTTTTAATGCCATCCTTATGCCTACGGAATAGAAGTCAAAATCGGTTGAACGGACTGTAAACAAGTTTATTTAAATGTCTAATCTTATTTCAAATGGAGCATAGCTGTGTTTTTAGTTTTCTTTTTAATTTCGTTATACAACTGCCAACATCCCTGAATTGGAAAATGGTTTTCACTGACCCTCAACATTTTTGAACGGCCTATCTAACGATACCCCACACCATAGATGGGATAAACGAGAAAAAATAAATATCATCCCCACTTTACGTGCAAGGGAGGTACCCTAAAATAGTTTTATTTTTTTCAAGGTTTTTTTCGACTTATTCGGCGTGATTAATATGTATATCCACGCCAAATTACAGCTTTCTAGTACGAAGAGTCTCTGAGCTAAGCTGGGGACAGACAGATAGATAGACAGACGGATATGGCGAAACTATAAGGGTTCCTTGTTGATTACGGATCCCTAAGAAACTTAAACGGTATTTTTCTTCCTCGTATAATTATGTCAGTAAGAATTAACGCAAACTGAGTTTGGGGTTTTACTTCAGCTCTTTCACGCCTATTTTATGGATATGGCAAACAGCAACGTTCATGAAACTAGTTGCTATTATTGTTTAAGTACTTACTTTAGTTTTTTAAACGTCTGCGGTTGTAGGTAACTATTCTAGAACAATGAGTATTCTGATCGAATTATTTATTGTAACAGTTTGTAGAAGAAGAAGTTTCAAGAAGAAGAATTTAATTACTGGTTATTTCTATAAATATCTCGAACTTGTGGACGCATTCATTTCAAATTGGCCAAATAATAGGTCAGCACTGTAACGAACTCTACAGTTTACCAGGGTGGCTTTTCATTTACAAGCCATGTGCTCGACGGGATTCCTCATTGGCGATTTCCATACAAAGTTTTATTCTTTTTAGGGCATGATTTTTTGGAAAACTTTCCATAATTAGTACTTTCTATAATCTGAGACTTACCTACTCATTTTCGTTATAATTAAGATGCAAACTTTCAAGTTTCTAGACCCAGCGGCTTAGGCAGAGCGCTGTCTGTATTAATGAATTTGCGATTTGTAGAGTCACGAAATGCATGGACTTAATCATTTGAACTGATCAAAAAATAGGGTAGCCCTTTAACAAACTGTACGATACACCAGGGTTTCAGTTTTCTACATTTGTTTAAAAGCGGCTTACCAATAAACGCTGCCAACGCTTCAGACACAAGATACGCGTGCGTGGGCGAGAGCGGCGCGTGACCGTGCGCGTGCGCGTTCCACAGCGCGCGCGCCAGCAGCGGCGCGGGCGCGGCGTCGCGGCGCGCGGCCGCCGCGCCCAGCGCGCGCGCCGCCAGCGCCGCCGCCGCCGCGCACTCCGCGCCGGCGCCGCACACGTTGACGAGGACTCCGGCCGCCGCGCATCGGACGCTGCACTCCTCTAACACATAGATAGAACTATTGAGTCGTTGAGCTCTTATGAGTCTATAATACCTCAGCGCCACCTCACTCTTTATCTCGCTCACACACTACTGCTGGCGGTCACGCGAGCAAGCGAGACAGGGTGACAGGGAGAAGACTCCAAGGCCCCGATAGTTTAGTTTATTTCATTTTACAGTGAAAATAATGGTAATATAAAAAAAAATACATAAGACCTGGGAGATAATATTTGGGAAAAGTTTAATCTTATTCCACATATTACTTTCTTCGGCTTTTAAAGCAAATACTAAATGTTCAGTGGTGGCTGAAACTACTAAACAAGTCTTGTACGCTTTATAGTTAGTTCAGTTAAAATGCTAAGTTTCATTATCTAATTTGAAGTATTTTTTTAATACCAGCGGTTTATTGTTCGGTTTGGAGGTAAATTTGGATTTTTTTTTCTATCAAGAAAATGATATGGAATCGTGTTTTCGTCAAATATTGTACTTTTTAACATTAATCCTCAACTTTACCATATATTTATTTCAACAATAATGCTGAGTATTTTCGACACAACGGAGGATCATGCTAAGCCATTAGAGGTAATATAGGCTCTTAAGTTGTGCTACGATTTATATAGGCTCTTAAGTTGTGCTACGATTTATACTGACACATGCGTGCACTGACTGATAGGTCTACTCAAATCTGTGTAGTTCTTTCCTCAAAAGACCACCTCAGACACTAAACATAGTCCTCACGTGATCACGTGAACTACGATAATGTCTGGGTTTTAGAAGAGACTGTGACCTCCGAGTTTGTTTCTGTGTTTCTTCTCAGAGTAGTCGGTTAGGAAACAGTGACGTCATTTAGTTTTAAAATATTTGTATTTCTTTTTGTTTTTTATTTACAACCAATTTACAGAAATAAAATATCACATAATTACCAGTTACCAGTAAGTACGAGTCGGACTCACGCACTAAGCTTTCTTAGTGCGTGAGTCCGACTCAAGAATGGTTGTTAAGTGGTGGCCAAAGGGCCACCAACACTTCACAACTATTCTTCAATGTACTGTCAGTCAGTGTATGTTCATTCTTCGGCGTAAAACTCACCATGTTGTAAGAAAGGCTCAAGCCGGTCTAGTACACCCTCGAGCACGATGAGTTGCGCGGTGCGCGTGGCGCGCGACACGTTCCCGAGCGCGCGCACCGCCTCGCAAGCCGCGGGCCCGCTGCCGCGCAGCCAGCGACACGTCGCTGCACAAGTAACACGTATGAAATTACTTAAACCATTTGGGAAAAACATCCTCTAATCTTCAAAACTTAGATGAAAAGGCCTGTCATTCGACTGATGCTAGGCGTTGACACTTTTGACAGCTCGCCCTAAGTTTTCACGGTGAGAACGTAGTTTACAGAATAAATCGGCAGACAAGGATTCGAGTGTACGTAGCGTTGTCGTAGCGCTGGCAAACGCTAGCTTAGCAACGACACAGCATTGACGTGGTGCACCAACGTAGCAATGACGTAGCACATGCGTAGCGCTTGCTAGCAGTATGTACCTTTGCATATGTTGTCGAGGGGCACGTGCAGCGGGTCGGGCGGGTCGGGCGGCTCGCGGTAGAAAGTCATGTTGTTGAGCGTGGCCAGCGCCGCCGTCGCCAGCTCCTCGCCGTGCTCCACTGATGCCGTGTGATCTTCCAACGACTTATCCTGAACATAACAATTGTAAGTTCATAACTCGTTGGGCAAAACGAAACAATGCTTTCACAGTTCTGGAAATCAAAACGGGTCAAATTAGTTTAATGGAAAAAAATATTGACAAAAGTCGTAATAAGATTAAAAGCTTTTCAAACATGCACCACTGTAAGGGCACTGCAAAACCAAACAAAATAAATAAATTACATTGCAATACAATACATTACATAACATGTAAAATTATGGCAAATCCGCCTCCTTTTTGGGGGCGGCCTATGGCCAGCAGTGGACGTCTTTCGGCTGAAATGATGATGATGATGACATAATATGTGACTTTTTTACAATTTATTGTTGTAGCAATCAAATTATATACAATATTTATTATAAGTAAGCAAGGTTTGTAACTCTCTTAAGCCATGCTTGGTAGAGCATTGATTTGAGCAGTGATTTTCTCGGCGATTTTTGTCTGAAAGAAATACATTCACACAAAAATCGCCAAAAAATCACTCGTTGGCGAGCACCCTTACCGTGTTTTCTCTGATTTTCGTAGAGCATTGATTTGAGCAGTGATTATGTCGGCGGTTTTTGTCAGAAAGAAATACATTCACACAAAAATTGCCGAAAAAATCGCTCGTGGGCGAGCACCCTTACCGTGTTTTCTCTGATTTTCTCAGCGAGTTGTAGACAGGCCAGCAGGGCGTTCACGATCCGCTCGGCGTAAAAGTCCGCTAGACCTCGTCCCACACGTTCTGCCAAACACAGGTTGGCGACTACGCGTACAGTCTGCAAAATATAAAGTTCAGTCAGGTCAGAGACAGCTTGTTGTTATTGATATAATTTTATACAAAATTTTGCACTGTTTAAAATCGATGCCAAAAAGCCCCTTGTTGCCTGTAAGAAGCGATGGTAACAACAACACCTTGTGTCCGATTGAATGGACAGATATTGTACCAATTTAGATAAAAATGTGATACAGAAATGGTTTATTTATTCATATAGTTACCTTGACAAGAACATCTTCATTGGAACCATCTGACCCCCCCAAATCCGAACCTAGAAGCAATCAGTTCAATAAGTTAGGTATAAAAATAAAAATAAAAACATCATTGTGGTAAGGTAGGGATTCGTTGCTCACCCACTAAATGTAGATCTGGATCGGATTCCACATCTATCGGATCCTGTGGGTTCCGTTTACTGTATGACTCAAGTATTGTCAAAAGAACATCAATTGCACCCTCCTCGTTGTAAATCTGTTGGGAACACACAGAAATACAAACATCTTAGATAGTTACCAGCTGAACTTATAACATTAATAAGCAAAAACAGGCTTCATTCAACTTCAAATGTGTTGCATATTTCTGATTTGATTTAGGAATCATCTTAAAAGTTTTTCAAGGAACAGAGGCCCTAAAATGGACGCTTTCGCAGAATCATAATATGATCTGAGTACAATTCATACATCCTGCAATTCATATGTTTGACAGCTGCTATTTGACATTAGACTTCATTAAAGCAATTCATACTTTGTGGATCATTTTACGAAACTCCATACAAAAATACCAAACAGATGAATTGCGGGATACGATACGTACGCAGATCATATTATGATTCAGCCAAAGCGTCAATTTTAGGCCCCCAGCTCGTTATTAAGTATGTTTTAAGATGATTAGCAGCTGCAGTAGATGATGATTAATGTATTGTGGTCGTGATGGATCAGAAAAAGAACGACAAAAATTCGTAAGTGGGGGTTGAAAACTTCCGAGTTGGTGATGTAGGTAGCTATGGCACCAGCCAGCCAAACAACTATGGTTTTATCTAAATTTGGTTGGCTGGCTCGTGACTCTTAGCCGCATCCCACGTGGTGTTTGGTCGCTTCCGCGAACCAGTTCCATAGGACAGCAAAAAATCAAGTGCAAAGTGAAGCTGCTACCCACAGAGTACATTGTATGTGCTACCAACATAGCCCTTAGTATTAATTAAACAGCAGTTTGTAAGATAAAAATATGTATGTTCAGGTTAAGGGGCCGGCGATGGATGCGTAGTTCATACAAACGTAATACCAAAATAATATGTAAATCACTTTATTGGATTACAGAATATATCTATGTTCCCAAATAAATATTTTGAAAGGACAATGATAATTATAAAGACGAGATATGAGGAATTTAAAATTTCTATAGAAAACTTATTTTTCTCATAACTCTTGTTTAAATCAGTGCCCATTCAAAATATATATTGGGGAACCTCGATATTCTGTATTCCAATCGGAATAATGACACACTACCTAAAGAATATGTTTGATTTACAAATTATTTTGGTATTACGTTTCCGCACTCTTAAGGTGTCGGGCCTCTGTGTCGCGTGAAAGAAATTGATTATTACTATTATTTTTTTAAATAAAGTGAAGGTTCTAACATCGTTCCTGGCACGTTCATCAGCGGCAGCCATGTTCCCGAGCGTGTACGCCAGACGCACCGCTAGCGGGGCGCGGGGGGCGCACGCAGCTAGTGCTCGCACCAGCTGACGTGCAGCTCCACTCGCGCCGCACAGCCACGCGCAACACTCCGCTGATCCTGACACCACACTATCGAATAGACAGCAGACAGCTTAAGTTCAATAGATCGCAAAAGTAAGTTGACGTCTTGCCTTAACAATAAAACGTTACTCTTTGAAGAATCCAGTATTTTTTATTCCTCATTTGTTCACGAAATCACTGTTATCACAGGGATGTGTCTTTACCCAATACTCAATAGTTTATTGCATTCCATAACGTGTACTTACTTAGGTAACGGTTATGGTAACTCAAAATATAATAGATCTTATCGATCCATGTCGGACACATCATTATAGTAGGAGAGAGGAAGCTTTAAACCAGAAGAAAACTGGATGCTTTAGTTGATCTTATCATCTCCGAAGGGGTTCACAAAGACAAGTCAATAAAGCATCTGGCTATTAATTGCATTTTGCTTTGAAGAATTTAAGGAATTTTTCATTCATGAATTAGGAACCCTAAACCCGTATACGGCGGAAAGTTGGTATTGGATAGTTGGAACAGGGTTTACTGTGCCATTACAGAAGAATGTATTAATTTACAAAATTACTTTCGTTCGTATGGCAGCCGCACGGGTCACTTTATCAGGTTAAGCTACGTTTGCTGAGGTTGATCTGTGGATGGGTGACCATATTTACATACCGAGATTCCTCCGCGCCTAGGAAAGCCCGTTAAGCCGTTGGTCCCGGCTGTCATTCGTAGATCTTTGACAGTCGTTAGGGATCGTCAGAAGCCCGGAAGTCTGACAACCAGTCTTACCAAGGGGTATCGTATTACCCATTTACTGGGTTGTGGAGGGCAGATAGGTAGTCACTCCATGTGAAATACTGGTATTCAACTGCATCCGGTTAGACTGGAAGCCGACCCCAAGATAGTTGGGGCGAGGGAGATTGACGTTCGTTCGTACGGCACACAGCGGCGACAGGCAGTAGACATAATATTAGTATTAGCGTTTAATTACAAATTTTAAAATTAATTTAAAATTTTAAAATACAAAAAGGGCATACTTGAGATACTGGCCATCTTTATACTGTGCATATGACTGTTTATGGGGTACTCCTCACGATAAAGGAAATCCCAACACAGTTAAAGAGAGATATAGAAACATGACCGTTACCTAAGACACCTAGCGACGTTAGTGAGCACGTCTCGATCCGTGTGCAGTGCTAGCGCATTCACGAGCTCGGGCAGTGCACCACTGGCTAGGAACTCGTGCGCGAACTGATCCACAGCTCCCGCTAGACTGCGCAGAGCGCCTGTCACCTGGTACAGAGCGTGTGTGCTCTGCTCGCCCAGGGAACGGGGGGACTCCGCTTTCTGAAATACAAGGGCCAATAAGTTGGACAAAAATCGCATCAGGTGGTCTTACAAACCGTTTGCGTCCGTGTCTTTCATAGATGCACAGGTTGCAGCAGCTGACACACATAGTACTGTAAAGGTTCGAGGTTGCTTTGACAAGCAGAACCTTCGCGGTTAGATATTTTGATGAGTCAAACTATCTACTTGAAAGTAGAAGTTTGAAGGTTTGGTTTGGTTTGAATTGAAGTTTTGTTTGGCTTTTGTCTAGGGTTTGATAGAAGACGAAAATGTTTTCTTGACGAATTTTGATCTTAGTCCAAAGATCCTTGGTATTCTGGGGCCACAGGGTAGTACTGACGGCGTTGTTGAGTATCTTGAGGTGCAGCGCCGCGAGGTGCGCGGCGCCGGCGCGGTGCGCGCGCGCTGCCAGGCGCGGCTCCAGCGCCAGCACGCGCAGCGCCGCGCACCCGTACACACAGCACGAGCTCTCCGATACCGGCTCCGCGCGACCGCAGCCTTCTACCAGCAGCTCTGATATACAAAGACAACATAGTGATGATTATTATCATATTAAGAAAATATGAATGCCATAATTTTTCCAGTGCGTGAGAGAGGGGAGAGGGAGCTATAGACGACCACCACCAGTAGTATCATTCCTTTTTCGCAACGGAATCATGATGGCATAATACTTTATAATACGGCTACAGGACACTTACAATCTTTATGTGACCAACATATTGAACTTACCTAATAAATTTGTATTTCTAAAGAAGTGGTCGTTTTTATCATTTTTAGCAATCTTGAACACGAGCTTGCAAGCAGCTGCCAAGTGCGTGCCAGTCACTCGCATCTAGGAACAAAGACAAAATTACTTCCAGAACCCGACGGAGCACTGGGTTTCCTAGACTGCTACGGCGTAGCAGTTTTCGAAACCGTGTGTCCTTCCAGGCATAGACTGGTACCTACAGCGTAGCACTTAAGAAACCACGCCTTCTTCTTCTATCTGCTTGTATGAGCACGTACCGTGAGCATGGCGCGTGCTACGGCGACGAGCACGCGTTCGTCGTCACTATCTGCTTGCACGTATAGGGAGCGTAGCAGCATGTCTCGGAGACTGCCGCTAGGTGGCGACGCCTGCACGGTAACTATCACTGCGTCGAGGAGCTGGAGTGCGCGGTATGAGTCGCGGCACCGCTGTGACAGCGCTTCTGATAGCTCCAAGATGGTCATACTGTGGATAGATTGAGTGGGTATAATGTGGGCCCTAAAAATATTGACCCCCAAACATAAAAAAAAACTGCTGTTGTTTACAGAAAATGCAAATGCAGAGCTGCTTCTTGTTTGCAGTTTGGAAAAATTAACACTATTCGTCTCACGACCTGTTTCTGAGATTTTTTAATTTTTGTATTATTCCCAACGACTATAACTCCTGTAAGTATGTGGAATCTAGAGTGGGAACTAACCAGCGTGCAGCGCAGCGAAAATACAAGTTTCTACTTGGTGAATCCCAATGACATGATTCATCTTTCTATAAACTCGCAATGAAAATTATTGGATAAAAAACAGATCTCGCGTACTTGTCCAAGCTGTCAGATGAAGTGTTGGGCAGCTGCACGGCCAGGTGTTTGACGTCGATATCGGACCGACTAAGGCCCGCGCCGCTCGCCGCGTCGCACGACGCCGCCTTACTGAGCCCAAACTGCTTGCGTTTCACGGCCACCTCCGGAGTTAATGCTGTATTGTCAAACAAACATGGTAGGTAGGTACTGATTATAGTTAAATACAAAACAAAATGGATATAACAGCACTTTTGATGCGCAAGTTGTCTTCTACATTGCCATCTTCACTTTGTGGAAATTGGTACTCATGCTGAGATGAAAAAAACATTACACATAGTGCATGTTTTGGCTGATCATTACTCCTGTTACTGTCGTACAAATGTCAAACTATTAGTGCAAGATAGAGACAGACATATCCTACATCAAAGCACACGGTGCTAAGTAACTTTTTAACCGACTTCACAAAAACGAGGAGGTTCTCAAGTCGTGAGTATGTTTTTTTTTTTTTCTCAGAACTCCGTCGTTTATGAAAACGATCAAAATCCAGTTCTGATGTTGGGATCCATGAGTAATTGAGGGAACTCTTCAAATATTATAGGCATACATATAACGATTTTTATATTTTCATCAACAAGTCAATCATTTGCATTCAGAAAGTATAGTTTGGTGAAGTGGAACTGTTGAAGAAGGCCACAGATGGCCACCGGAACTTCTCAATGATAAGTATTTCACGGGTGGCGATGAAATATCTGGATTAAGATAGTTAAGCGAAGCAAATTTTATCTGATGATCGAAACTGATCTGATGATGAAGCTGGAAGGTAGGCCCTGGAACTCGGTAATAAAACAATCTATCCTACCCGTGTTTGGTCTTATTGCAATTGTCATGAGATGCATTCTGGCTATAAATGATTTTTAACCGACTTCAAAAAAGGAGGAGGTTCTCAATATATATATATATATATCTAGCCGTTTAAAGGTACCTACATATAAAAGGAAACCGTGACTGATTGGTTTATCAACACAGCTCAAACCACTGACAGATTGGGCTGAAATTCGGCACGTAGGCATCCGCTAAGAATGGGTTTTTGGAAATTTTACCTTTAAAGGGAGGAAAACGGGGGATTTTGTTTGCATGAAAAATCTTATTCCTAGAGTTAATAAACTTGAAACTTGGACGAATACTTACGTAAATAAAATATATAGTCTGTATTTTTTTTTGTTATCTTAACTTCAATGGATGGGATGTCAAAGCTTGTATAGAAGAATTATAAAGCGTGGTCCGATCAACTCGAAACTCAGTATTTATACTTAAAACCAAAAACGAAGAATAACTTGTATCAGGGTTTTTCTAAAATCTACCCATAACGGGGTGAAAAGGGGTAGTCAGTTTTAGAAGAGAGGATTTTACTACGTGGCTTGATTAACTCGAAAATTGGTATAACCTTTAAGTCAAATAATGGAAAAGTCGGAAACCACTTTAAAAATTAACCTCTTTGGGGGTGTAAAGGGGGGATGGATACAGTTTGTATGAAAAAATCTTCTTTCGTTGATCTGTTAACTGAATTCTTCATCATCAGTCTCCTGCCCTAATCCCAATTTATTCAGGGTCCTCGTAACATGTCGAATTACACTATAGATTTAATACATACAAAAGGAAACAGTAACTGACTTACTGACTGATCTATCAACACAAAACTCAAATCATTGAATGGATTGGGCTAAAATTTGGCACACAGATAGTTATTATGACTTAGGTAACCGCTGAAAACAGAATTTTGAAAATCCAACTCCTAAAGGGGTGTAACGGGGTTTCACATCTTGTATGGAAAAACATTTGAATTGTATCAATTCGACAATTCGCAGGGTTACTCGTGTCAACAAATAAATAAAACGTGTTTCACGTTTAAAAAAAAAAGTGTAAAGAGGTAAATAGTCTACAAATCAATATGGTTTCATTTTCAAGGTTTGTCAGGACGTTGTTCTCGTAAAGGTCAACAATTTTGAAATATTACACTCGAAGAACAAAAAAAAACTAATATGTCCTAATTTATTATTATTTTGTATTGGTCTAAATAACAAATCTATCTGTATAAATAAATGGAGAAACTGACCGACTGATTGACTGACGTATCAACGCACAACCCAAACTACTGGGAGCGACGTGAAATTTTGCACTAGGGGTCCTTTTATGTAGGGTAGGTACTTTTAATCCCGGTTCCCGTGAGATTTTTTCTGACATCTACGCGGGTGAAGCCGCAGGCAAAAGCTAGTATTATATATGTTCAGGCATAACTTATTTGTTTATGAACTGATTTTTATAATTCTTTTATTTGGTAGAGGAAGCTTGCGCGGTCTCATTTACATTACAGATTTACAGCTAACTCTTCAATAATACGTATTTAATCCACTCGGTGTATGTTGATGATGTTATAAAACTTCCTGTTACTGTTGTTTTCATAGCAAATAGTATACGAATTGGTGTGGGGTAAGTACCACTAAAAAGTGAAAAATAAAAAACTTTTCTACAAAAAAAACAACCGACTTCCAACAAAAACACTAAAAAGTGCTAAATAACTTTAATTTCGGAAGCACATAACATAATCACGCCTTGTTTCCTCGAAGGGTTGGGCAGAGGTGTACCTGTAGTTTACCCACATTTAATATTATATTTAATTTAATTTCGGAAGTCGGTGTCTTTGGTTTTGTATTTTCGTTTATATTGCCACCGAAAAATTAAATATAATATTAAATGTGGGTATACTACAGGTACACCTCTGCCCAACCCTTCGAGGAAACAAGGCGTGATTATGTTATGTGCTTCCGAAATTAAAGTTATTTAGCACTTTTTAGTGTTTTTGTTGGAAGTCGGTTGTTTTTTTTTGTAGAAAAGTTTTTTTATTAATCTAGGAATCGTTTGTCCGAGTTTCAGACTTTGTCTGTTCGTTGGTAAAACTCGTGCTTCAATGGTGTAATTTGCAAGCTTGTTGTGGAAGTAAACTTACGCAGTAAAACTTAGGAGCTACAACCTTTTAGGGTTTTAACTAAAGAAACAGGCCATATGGTGGTTATGTGAAAAGGCGTATATGCTTACATTTAGTGAGATTATCGGCGAGCATTGCGTTATTGATGTAGCTAGCTACATCAGTCCGCTCTGTGTCGCCCAGCGGTTGAGTGACTGAGATCGCTCGCCCTAAGTGTGCCTCTGGTTTGAAATCTGAAAGTTCAAGAAGCATTTAAGTTCCCATCTTTAAAGTTTATTTCAACGTTTTCACCATAAGTAGCTCTGGTTTGTTTGACGATTGTCGAACAGGATTAACACTACCTGTTCCACCAGTTCCTCGTCAACTTAAATGCCATATGCATTGCTGATTATCTTGCTATTAATGTCACTATAGAAATCAACGGTATATCGCCCACAGTGGGTTTACGTCGCGTACCTAGTTTATCTTTTGAAGAGGTAACTCGACAAACACGTTTCAAACATTGACTATTGCTCAATGGGTTTTACCTTCGTTAAATTTAATAATATATTTGGTTGACAAACCTTCAGTATGCACTTGTCCGGTGGTGTTCCGGCGATGCAGCGGCTTGCTGCGGCCGCTGAGGTGCGGTAGTTTGGTGAACCCGCCCCACACTTCGCCCGCCGCGGCAGGGCGAGTCTCCTTGCGAATCTGCACCGAACCAAGTAATGCTAATTATGGAAATTTGTTTTTATTTCATTGTTTTAGAGAGATCAATGAATATTAATTTTAATGTGCAAGCGCAGTGTGTCTTAAAGCCTATTTGCACTCGACGTTTTTTTATAAATACACAGAAAATGAACTTTCGCATACCCACGCGCGTTAACAGCGTTGAAAAGTTTCTGTAAAAAACTTTACACGCGGCGAAGTATTTGGAGGAAGTTCGTCTGGTTGGGTAATATGAATCATCAATGCAAACAAAATCAAAATATAATATTCGAACTGAAAAGTTATTTTATAAACTTTTTTTTTATTGATGTAGTTAAGAGTTTAAAACTTGAAATGAAGAGGCTCAATTCTTCTCATGCCAAAGGTACAGTCCGGGAAATTCATTGTGAGGCAAATTAACACCCTATTATTATAGGCGTACAAGCCGCGTTCAGGCCGTGTTCTGATAACCTGCGCCGACCACGCGCTCGCCCTGTACACGCGTTGGGCCCGCTTTGCAACCGCGTTGGCCGCGCGCAAATCCGCGCACGCCACGCGCCCGACTCGCACCCCCTTATACTACTTATTATTTAATCAAAAAACACCCTTGATCACAGTCAATACGGCACTAGCCGAAGCACGGGCACAAGGCGTATGTGCGGGGAGCGTGCGGGGCGGGCGTGGGGCAGGCGCGGAGCGGGCGCGTGAAGTGCGCGTAGCGTACGCGTAGCAGGTCCGTGTTGTGTGAACGCAGCCTAATACGCCGATTTGCCGTGTAATAGCCATTCCATAGAAACTGTCAAAGAAAGACGAAGAATTGTGATTTGAATATACGGATAATTCAAGTTGGTAGTTGAATTTGCTGAACAAATAATTTCCCTAACTGAGTAATTTTTGTTTTTTCATCAAGCGAGATCGAAGTAATATTGATCATGGTATATATATATATACAGGGTCCAATTAAATAAGCTCGCGAAACTTGGCAGACGTGATGGTATCGACATCGAATGGAGATAAAACAAAAACAAAATTGTTTTTCTAAACTCATGATTTAAACTAACTACACTAGTTGAAAAGGTTTAGGAAAACTTTACCAGCGGCAGTTGACCCCGTAATCAGCTGTAGTTCTTGATATTGTGGGTTAAAATAGTCTTTGTTCTTTGATTTTTCAAACTTCGCAGACGTGATGGTTACCGACCCATCACGTCACAATTATCATCACAATCATAATCGCTGATCGTCATAATTATTACGAAATGAATTTACCGCAGGCTTTTTCCGTGTGTGATGTGTGTCAGCGAGCATCTCGTTGAGCATGTCTTCATCTAGATGAGCGATGCGCGCGTCCATCGTCGACAGTGTGTCCTCGCTGCTCTCCGACAGACTCAGGAACTTGAGGCTGGGGCACAGGGAGTTTTTATCATGTGGTATGGATGGCAGAAGATTCAATGATATTTCTTTCGTTTGAAAGAGTAACCAAGTCTTTTATTGTCGTTTATGATTCTTCAGCCTCATTTGAAATGAGATTAGACATGACATGATTAAACTGAATAAAGACTGTAAAAAAGGTTTATAAACCGTTTTTACAGTCCGTTCAACCGATTTTGACTTCTATTGCGATGGTAGCATGACAAATGGCAGCTGTAATAAACAGTTGGTATCGTAACCACGTTTTTGCTTATAATGCCATCCTTATGCCTACGGAATAGAAGTCAAAATCGATTGAACGGACTGTAAACAAGTTTATTTAAATGTCTAAGCTGATTTTATATGGATAGGTGATAACTAACACATGCACTCGCAGTCTTTCATACACGTAAAATGTCCTTTCACAAACGGTCTAAGTGCGGTAACAACGTTGAAAAGTTTGTATGAAAAGCTTTACACGCATCGTGTATTTACATTTTAAACTGTACACGAGTCGTACGTTTTATATTATATACATACATACATAATCTCACGCCTTCTTCCCATGGGGGTAGAGGCAGAAACTATAGAACGCCACTTTGCTACGCTCTTTTTGCTTCGCTTACGTTCATACATCTGGTCATACACGCACGCCGGTTGCGAGTACTACGCACCTGACCTTTCTGAAGAACATCACCAATTTGGTCACTATAATAAATCCTTCTAGGGCGTCCCCTCTTGGCGTTTCACTTACCTCTGCTTAATAAATACCTTTTGTTAGTCGCCTTTCACTCATCTTCTTCACATGACCATACCATCTAAGCATACTCTTTTCAATCTTTATCACTACATCTTCTTTTAAACTGCACCGTTTAATATTAATTTCGTTTAAACGCGCAATACGTGCAATATCTTCGTTGATACATGTTTGTATAGAGCAAGTTGAAACTAGAAGTGAACATACTCATATGAGCTGGGTGGTCTGGGTTCCTTCTTGTTGGCGTCGAACAGCGACCGTTGCGGCTCGCGCGGCGTGTAGGGCCGGCGCGTGCGCAGCGGGCGCAGGCCGCCGCCGGCGCCGCCACTGCTCGACGTGCCGCTCATCTCTGGATAATCAAATCAAATGTTACCCGAATACATATAATGCGTTCCAGCTCATCATCTGCGTAGCCTTTTCCCAACCATGTTGGGGTTGGCTTGCTGTCTAACGGGATGCACCTCAATGATCAGCATTTTACATGGAGCCACTGCCTATCTGACCTCTTCAATCCAGTTACTGGGCAGTACGATACCCCTTGGTAACACTGGTTGCTAGACTTTCGGTCTTCTAACGACCCGTACCGACTGGCTGATTGGCTAGGCCAGGGGTCGGCAACCTTTTGAGATGGAGGACCCAAAAGTTACAATTTACAAAATTACCCAGTTTTTAAAGAGCCACTAAACATTTGTTTCAATATTACAGTATTTGCTTGCGACTTTAAATACGAAATAATATTTATTCATATAAAAACATTTTTTTTAAACAAAATACGTATTAATAAAGCCTTTTAGCTAGCTGCTAGAATAATAAAATAATTATTTCAATAATATAACTACAGATAATGAATATGAATTAATTTTTGCATATGGAATTGGAGAGCCTCAACTTTACATCGAAAGAGCCGTGTGCGGCTCGCGAGCCGCAGGTTGCCGACCCCTGGGCTAGGCAGATGATGAGGTATCCTAATTGTAGGTCAAAATTTTTCCAATAACCTTAAAATTTGTAAATTTATTTATTTAGGCACAATTTCAACGAGTGACCTAAGGAAATGCTAGTATTGCTATACTTTCTAGGAACAATTACAACGTCATCACTCTGTTTCATCGAAATACCTTAAATTCTATCGAAAAGATCGCGTGAATGATTTTGGGCCCATCAAATTGTTAACGATCCTCGTCCACATAAACATAACGAAACAGTGGGTCGTTTTCATGCAATTTAAAAACAATAAAGTTTACAAGAATTCAATCTGTTTTCCCAGACCTGCCTCAAGAAGATAGCTTTTTACTGTTTTATCTACACCCATTCCGTTTGGTGCCGGACGTAAAGAATAGCACCATCCCATTTCCTCCCGTGGGTGTCGTAAAAGGCGACTAAGGGACTTACTAGAGAATGGGCAGCAGCGTTCTCTATGCATTTTTAAAACCATTCTACGATCGCGAACCCGCCTGCCAAGCGTGGCGATTATGGCAAATCCCCCCCTTTTTGGGGGTGGCCTATGTCCAGCAGTGGACGTCTTTCGGCTGAAATGATGATGCTATAAATCCCTCAGATAAAGTATTTTATCTGAGATAAATCCTCTATAAAAGTTTCTGAAACAGCTTATTGCCAAAATTAAAACAACCACCGTGTTATTACAAAACAAGATTTATATTTTGACATGGCTTAAACCATGGAGCCAGTTTTTGTAATAAGAACGTAACAGTGATTGAAATACCGTTCTTTAAACAAAACTGAAAACTTCGTTCGGTACTAAGTTGTCAGTTTTGTGTTCTATGAACTTTACCATAGTCGGAATAAAGTTCGAAATTCAATAATGGCTCCATGGTTTAAACTTGGGTCTGAAGATAAACCTTGTTTTGTAATAAGGCCCCCGCAGTGTCATGTAAGTAACCGAGTGTTATAATGTTGTACTTCATTTTATACTATTAAAAGTTTTTAACCAGTGCGCAAATTTTTTTTGGTGGTTCAATATCAGTAATAGAACACATTTCCATTATTAATTCAATACTTTTTTTTTTTTTTTTTATCCTACTAAATCAGCAAAATATGGACACAATCTATTCGTAATAATATCAATGGGCGCGCGCGGCGGCCGGCGCAAGCGGCGGTGTTGCACGGGGGTGAAACCCCCTCCCGGGCGGCAGGGCGCCGCCGTGCGCCGGGCGCTGTGGCCGACAGTTCGCTCATCGCACGCGCTGTCGTGTGACGTCCCGTCTAATCGCTTTCCCGCGCAAGCGCCGCGCCGCACGTGTGTCGTGCTTGTACCTACCGGTCACGATGTCGGACTTCAGTAACCGCGAGTATTACGAGATGGTGCGAGTGTATGTACTGAGTGGTGAAAGTTTGCGAGCAGCTTGCAGAATGAATGCAACGGAGAGCATACCTCGAATGCGAGCCCATGGAATCCATAACCCCGCGGTCCCTAATGAAAGGACCATTTTAGCGGCCACTCAAAGGCTGCTTGATCACGGACAGTTCAGAACCCCGAATCATGCACGAGGGTCTGGCAGACCCCGACTGGCGATCGAAATCGAAGAAGCCATCCTAAGCCCATTAAAGTATGAAGGAAAATTGAAATTACTCTTCAAATAACTTCAGGTCACGGTCTAAACATAAAAAAGTCTTGTTCGAACCTGATAAAATTAGCGATCAGTACATTGTAACCCACGTAAATACCTACGCCGGCGAATCGAGCGAGCGCACAGCTGATAGGTAGGTACTTTCGCGCGTTCCGCTTCGCCTCGCGCCTTCGGGTAGCCACTTTTTATCCCTAAATAAAAACGTTTAAGATTTATGTTTGTTTCATGACAAATGTTTGTCAACTCTACGAAAATGCTGGAATCATTTGCTTTGCTTTCCACTATATGCTCCTCGTTTGTACAAAACGGTAAATTCTTAATTACCTCTCAATCAAGTCATAAAGAAAATATTAAAATGCCTTCAACATACTGCGACAATGACCTTCTGTTTGAGTAGTGCTATATATTATAGCATTTGATTTAAAATCTCCACCGTTATGTGAAGTATTAATATAAGAATGGCGTGCGAAGGAGTTCACCGTGGCAACGGAGCCGGTAACAGAATAACAAGCCGGAATGACCGCGTGACCTCGCCGATCAACCACCTCAGAACAACACAAAGAAAGCTTCAACTGTAACCCTATAGCTGTATCGGTTTGTGAAACAAAACGATAGCATAATAAGACCAACCAATGAAAAACGACAACACGGTGTGAACTTATGAACATTGCGGTGAAGACATCGCTCTAGAATTCTAGATACGATAAAAGGTTAATTTGTTAAAGTTTATTAAATTTTTCGAGACTAGTACAAAATTGTATAAGTTTGAAACGGCCCTAAATAGCAGGTGGAGTTACGAAAACTGTTCGAATTGGTGTTCTTGGGGTTACTTTTTACTATCCATAGCTGCCTAAGACATAAAATAAGATCACATCATATAAAAAAAAAATCAGCTGTTCGAATAAATAGTCAAAATGTAGGGAATAGCTGATGTTTTTTCGCGATTTTATGTTTGGTCCCATAGAAGGTAGTTCATAATGATGAGTACTATGACACCTTAAGAGGTTGTGCGTTAATTCTGGGACATGTATATGTTTTTTTTTTATTCACTTTGTTTGTACACATTTTTTACGCCAATGTATGCCAAAAAAGAATTATTATTTATCATGCCAATAAAGAATTATTATTTATTTATGCCAATAAAAAAATATTATTTATTATTGTGTGCATACAAGGACAAATATATAACTGCCCTACCTATATCGGCTTAGGGGATAAAGCGTAATAAATACAAGTTCGAAAAATGATTTTATTAGAACAAGTAAAAGTTAAACAAAGGAAATAAACTATTACATGATAATATACAAATACAAGTTTTAATATCATAAAAGAAAATGGTGAATAAACTCAAACTCAAACTCAAAGCATTTATTTCAATTAAACCAATTACAGGCACTTTGGAATTGTCAAAGAGTCGGTCAGTTAGTCAGAAAGTTGAAGCTATTTGCCCATTCCAAAACGTAGATCTCTATGGAGAAGAATAGGCAAGAAACTCCAAGGACACTCTTTTAAATCAAGATATTACAAAATCCTGGGTACATTATTCTTGTCGCTTCTATAAGGGAGAATGTATAAATATAGTAATGTAAAAATATAAATTATTTAAAAAACAATATAAAATATTACAAATAAGCCCTGGCAGATAGGAGAAGACCAGTCACAACTGACGGCGCCCGTTCACGAGCATGACGCGTGGATCAGCACCATCCAGCTCAACCATTTTGTAGGGATTGAATTGAAAGCCGTAAAGGTTATCTGTTTTATTGACGTCAAAACGTGGCGATGCGAAACTGTATTTTCGAAAAGCTGTATAGGTATCGTGACTGTGCAACATTAGCTCACCTTGTGATCGACAAGGTGAGGGGCACCAGTGGTTGTCGCGCCCAATTAACTATCACAATCGATGTGCGAAAAACGATAACGATTTGGTGAATTCTACGATACGGCATCGATTAAACGACTTTGTTGCATGGTTACTAGTTCTCTCTTAATCTTTAAAATCTCTCTAAAATAGATCATTTGTAGGAGAACAAGAACTTGATATTATCTTAATACTACTTCTCACAGTTCTTCACAGAAGAATGTAAAAAAAAAAACAGGACATCTAAGGAAAACGTTTTTCATCGCCAGTTTATTAACACCCATTGTATGCCGATTTCGTAAACAAAAGCGCGCAATTTGCACGTCACCCTTGTTATAGTCTCGGCAATACCTGACTATCGAAGTTTAGCATAGACCAAAACATAACAAATTTGTCAGTAAAAGCTTGATAAACAGTTTCTAGCGTTTCAGGTCAGGTCTTCGAAGACCTAATCAAGACTGTCAAGGGGCCAGGTCAGCGAATTTTATTGGTTGGCTGATCATCCATCACGGCTATCATGAAGGTAGCTGCATCGCTGAATGGTTTTATCTTACAAATCATTGGCTGATAAGCTAAATCTTAAATGGTCAGTACTTGGTTGCAAGTCAGTAATTTAACTCCTGAAAGTCGTACTATTAAGATGACTAAGTAGATATGTGTTTCTCTTACCGCCGTATATGGCAGCACGTGCTTCGCTGATGATTTCTGCAGAGGTTTTGCGCCGCAGTGGCGCGTAGAAAGGTGCGCCCGCGCCGCGTCGAGCGTCTCGCTCGCTCATTATCTACCCTGGAACAAGGAAAAATATTGAACAGCAGATAGGTATGCAAGTCTTAAGGGCCCGTTCACATGTACCACAACGACATCACGTGGACGGGTGCTAAGGTTGACAGCCAAAAATATTTGGCCGCCAAAATCAACCATGTGGGCGATACCGACCACATCAAGGCTACATTGCAGTCACCACGCAACCACAACGTTGTGTCCACGCAACGCCACTATCGCAGACTGAGTCGATCTGTCTGCGAACACTGGCCACAACGTAACCACATCGCAACTACTAGCGACAACGCAACTACTGGCGACAATATTCACACGTAACCACTGCTTGCTCTCATTTTGTCGCTCCGCTGTGGTGTTAAAGTTACTTTATTTCAAATATGGAAAACTGAAAATTATAAAGTTTTTTATAAATTAAGCAAAAATTAAGTTATTAATTAAGTTATTTATTTTTTTATATTTTAAAGTTACGGCAGGTACCAATAAATATGGCCCCGGTATCAAGGCCTGTACCACCATAGTCCGTATATGCTGTGGGTCCCCCTTAGCAACAGCATCATGCTAGTGGAAGCCTCCTTGTCACAGTTACGACGTGTAGCTGCCGACTATTTCTGGTGTGTGCTCGTGATTATAGATCTATTTTGTTTTTCTTTTTATTTCTTTATTATTAGAGTTAATTATATTTGTGTATGCACGTGTTTGTGTGACAAATAAACAAAATTTTCAATGAATCTGATGAATCAACCCATTGCACGTATACTTCCATGGAATAGTCATAGAGTATATCAACCTATTCTTTGCATTAAGTAATTATTTAATACTTGTTATCTTTTAATATCTACATTTAATTTGGATCAACAAAAGCGCACCATTGCAATTAGACGGAAACATAGTAGACCTTTTATGATAAGAGTTTTTAATGTAATTGAACCCTGCAACAACTTATTACATTACCGATACTATGAAATGTATACACGTAAAGCCTCGTGAAATGCCCGGGCGATAGGGCGATGTGAATAAATAATGTTAGTCTTGTCAATCTAGTCCATCGGGTAGTTAACACGACGACCCACATACCTACCTACGAACCATATTGTGTTTATTAGATTAACTATAACGACACCCTATCGTATAGTGTGTCTGTCTAACTGACGATGTAGAAAACTGCAAAAAAAAAACCTACCACGAAGGTACATTGAAACGGCTCTTTTTAGAGCCAGGGGCTTAAAAGAGGCATTCAATTTATAATTAAGATCTCAAGAACGCCATTGATACCACAATTAACGTGACTATCTCAAGGCATTTTCATTACAAAAATTGTATTGAAAATGCCTTGATGAATTGTAATGAAAATGAGAATGCCTCATCGAAGGAAATAAAATTGTTCTAGATGAGGGCTACAATCACTACCATATCGATTTAGGTGACTGAATCTACAGCCTGTACTGGGTAGGTACCTATAGGTACGTAGATCAACCACAAAGTAACCATATCGTTCATGGATATCGCCCTGCATTTTTACAGTATATGAATACCTGTACCTCCTCATGTACCTAGTGTTTATGTTATGCTTCGTCGTTCATTGCTTTAGAAATAAATTCATGAAATGGCATAAATATCTAGTCAGACGTATGTAGAATTCTAACTACACGTCGAATCTCGAGAAGAAAAACGATGCACGCTATTTGAGGTAAGCCTTTATACACGGCACGGTTTGTTTACGGCTGCACCGTAGAAAAAACGTGTCTGTCAATAAGCTTCCATAGTAATCCATACAAATACAACACTAACAACCGTGTCTACACGCGCCGTATAAACCGCGCCGTAGGAAAAACGTGTCTGTCAACAAGCTTCCATAGTAATCCATACAAATACAACACTAACGACCGTGCCTACACGTGCCGTCTATACCGCGCCGTAGGAAAAACGTGTCTGTCAACAAGCTTCCATAGTAATCCATACAACATTGACGACCGTGCCTACACGTGCCGTATAAACCGCACCGTAGGGAAAACGTGCCTGTCAAAAAGCTTCCATAGTAATCCATACAAATACAACACTAACGACCGTGACTACACGCGCCGTATAAACCGCGCCGTAGGAAAAACGTGTCTGTCAACAAGCTTCCATAGTAATCCATACAAATACAACACTAACGACCGTGCCTACACGTGCCGTCTATACCGCGCCGTAGGAAAAACGTGTCTGTCAACAAGCTTCCATAGTAATCCATACAACATTGACGACCGTGCCTACACGTGCCGTATAAACCGCACCGTAGGAAAAACGTGCCTGTCAAAAAGCTTCCATAGTAATCCATACAAATACAACACTAACGACCGTGACTACACGCGCCGTATAAACCGCGCCGTAGGAAAAACGTGTCTGTCAATAAGCTTCCATAGTAATCCATACAACACTAACGACCGTGCCTACACGTGCCGTCTATACCGCGCCGTAGGAAAAACGTGTCTGTCAACAAGCTTCCATAGTAATCCATACAACATTGACGACCGTGCCTACACGTGCCGTATAAACCGCACCGTAGGAAAAACGTGTCTGTCAAAAAGCTTCCATAGTAATCCATACAAATACAACACTAACGACCGTGCCTACACGCGCCGTCTATACCGCGCCGTAGGAAAAACGTGTCTGTCAACAAGCTTCCATAGTAATCCATACAACACTGACGACCGTGCCTACACGTGCCGTATAAACCGCACCGTAGGAAAAACGTGTCTGTCAACAAGGTGCCATAGTAATCCATACAACACTACGACCATGCCTACACCCGCCGTATAAACCACGCCGTAGGAAAAACGTGTCTGTCAAAAAGCTTCCATAGTAATCCATACAAATACAACACTAACGACCGTGCCTACACGCGCCGTCTATACCGCGCCGTAGGAAAAACGTGTCTGTCAACAAGCTTCCATAGTAATCCATACAACACTGACGACCGTGCCTACACGTGCCGTATAAACCGCACCGTAGGAAAAACGTGTCTGTCAAGAAGGTGTCATAGTAATCCATACAACACTACGACCATGCCTACACGTGCCGTATAAACCACGCCGTAGGAAAAACGTGTCTGTCAAAAAGCTTCCATAGTAATCCATACAAATACAACACTAACGACCGTGCCTACACGCGCATATAAACATCGCACCGTAGGAAAAACGTGTCTGTCAACAAGCTTCCATAGTAATCCATACACCACTGACGACCGTGCCTACACGCGCCGTCTATACCGCGCCGTAGGAAAAACGTGTGTCAACAAGCTTCCATAGTAATCCTTATAACACTGACGACCGTGCCTACACGTGCCGTATAAACCGCGCCGTGGGAAAAACGAGTCTGTTAACAAGCTTCCATAGTGATCCATACAACACTAAATGACGACCGTGCACACACGGTGAATAGACTGTAGTTTTTCACGACAAGAAAATCCTGTATGTACAAACGGCCTTACGGTTTATTTTAGTTTACTTGTACCTTCTTTTCAATTCCTATTTTGAATATTTAAGAGAAACAGGTTCAGTCATAATATTATATAGGTACATACTCGTATATTTAAGTGAATACAATAGTTCTAGTTTAAGAACAGCTACGTTCAATATCCACCGAAACTACGACCGGTTTGATCCGCTCAAAGGGATTTGTTGGAAACTTTTATCAGAATTTTTTTCCCTCTCATAGTAAGCAATTTTCGATTGAAAACGTAGATATGAATATAACCACTGTCAAAAGTTTGCTTCCTTTTCGTAAAACACGCAACTACCGTAATGTTGTGGAAATAGGCTCACATTATCTAAACTCTTATAAGTAATAATGCGAAAATATAATTTATAGGTAACCGCGAACGGTGATTAATGTATTTTCGGGGAAGTATGTATTAGTATCGACACGCAACTCACATATACTTTGAGAAAACAACGACGATACGCGGAAAATGTACGTCTTCCAGCTTTCCAAAAAAAAAGTTATTTACCTAATTTTAATAACTATATCGATTTACAACAAAGAAAAACCAGAGATAGAGATAAGTAAATTTATGGAATTATCTGTTATTCGTATAGGTTATGGCTAATTTAAATTTTATTGAGAGGGACAAAATAGAGAATGTTTATCACATACCAACATAATAATGTATATATAACTAATTTAAATTACTTTTCTCTTTAGCCGCCCCTGAACGATTAAAGCCAGACGCAACGCTGCAGCAAGGAAAATTTAACAATTACAAATTATGAGTCACAACACAACTTATTTCGAAACTTATCCGAATTGTAGTTATGTAAACTTCTACCAACCATGCATAATAATTACACTGAATTGCAAAAAAAAACGAATTGTGAACAAACTTACTTATTGAATACACCAATATTAAAACGCAAAAATAAATTCGTAGTCGTAAGCTTCGTAGCTAGCTACGCGGGCGGCGCTCTACGCGGGCTACAATCTACTGCTACGGCGCTACGCTTCCTCGCTACTCCCTATCCCTACAACTCGAGCGGCCTCGTAAAGTCCATTTCACGAAAGAAGTCCCGCGGAAATAAGTGGAACTAATTATTATTATACGCTAAGTTAGCAACATTCCTAAAATAACCCATGCCTGCAGCGCCACGTCTGCGGGACTTCTTTCGTGAAATGGACTTTAGCAAAAAGTTCGAAATTCAAACAGATTATAAATCGTAGTTGTCATAGCTGTTGTTATTCCGATTTACTATAGATAATTAAGTAAACCATAAAAATACCAAATTGTGTTCCATTAGTGAATGCTAATAAATTCTGGTGTATTTTTATTACTTAATTATTTTTCTTGGAGATGGAACAACACTATGATTGTACGAATGATGAAGTAAAATATTAAAAAATCACCAAAGTACTCTACTAAAATATTCAAAAATCACTAAATACTCTAGTATATGAAGCTTCAGCATAATTATATTAATTATATATTATCAAACTTACAGCGCCTGTTGATTCTGAGGCAAGTATTTTTCAGCTTGTAAAAAACTTTTCATGTCAACTTATTACGGATCTTGCAACAATAACGGAGTTTAGGACTCACGGTGCCAAAATATTAAATTAACGCGATCCACGAGTTTAGATGGAAAATTACCAACAAACATTATTAATTAATTAGATTACCATACTTATCTTATCAGAGGCATTTATGTTATTTAACCTTGAAGTCTGGAGGGTGTCAATGTGCGTTGGGTGTAGCTGATTAACTTTTTTTTATATTATAAACCGTACCAAACCAACCAACCAAAAGAATGTAATTTGTGGAGATAAAATAAACATTATTTATTATTTTTTTACCATGACTTTCATAAAACACGTTACGTGTTATCTCCGTACATGAAAGGTCCTCTAGGAGTCTAGGATACGATCATACGACTGAAACCATTTATTCTCATTATATAAACATAATTTATTCTCGCAGGTCATTGCGCTGCTGTTTGGCACGGTATTGGACTAGTCGGCAGCCGCGAGCTGCAATAATATGTTATTGTTCATAGCAAGACGTCTGGAACGGAACAGGTTTATATGAAAGGTATAAATAAAAGTGTCCATCTTCGTGAATGGAGTGCAGGGTGCAGGTCAGTCAACCAATTTGTAACCTTTTTAAGATTAAAAAAAAAAAAACAAAGTGGCCAAGTGCGAGTCGGACTCGCGCACGAAGGGTTCCGTACCATTATCTATAAAAATGGCAAAAAAATCACGTTTGTTGTATGGGAGCCCCCCTTAAATATTTCCATAAAAAAAAAAAAAAAATGTTTATTTTTAAGTGAATTTATATAATACTGTGAATATTTTAAGCGTCTACCTGTTGCCGTTATCAATATCGAGCAAAAACGAGCAAAAAAATCACGTTTGTTGTATGGGAGCCCCCTTAAATATTTATTTTATTCTGTTTTTTTTTTGTATTTGTTGTTATAGCGGCAACAGAAATACATCATCTGTGAAAATTTCTACTGTCTAACTATCACGGTTCATGAGATACAGCCTGGTGACAGACGGACAGACAGACATACGGCCGCGGCGGAGCCTTAGTAATAGGATTCCCGTTTACCCTTTGGGTACGGAACCCTAAAAAAGGGGGGAGACACTCACTTGGCTAACAAAAAATAGCACTTTTAAGCTTAATATTACGCAAAGGGATAACTGAATTGAAAAATGGTCTTCACAGACCCCCAACATTTTTGCACGGCCTATCCAACGATAACTTATACCATGGGATAGACGAAAATAAAAATCATTCCCCACTTAACGAGCAACGTTACCTACGTTGCTCGTTAAGTACCCTAAAAATATCCTACCCAAATAATATTCTTGAGTGGTACCACAAAATTATGCGCACCGGGTGTCACCCATGCTAGCTACGCGCTGTGATTAATAGGTATGTATACCCATGCCAAATTACAGTTTTCTAGTACACTCTGAGCTAAGCCGGGGACAGACAGACAGACGGACATGACGAAACTATAAGGGTTCTTTGTTGCCTACGGAACCCTAAAAATGACCCTTTAACATGGATAGTAGTCAAATAGGGCCTACCGAAAAAGTTATATAAAAAGATAATTACCTTCTTAGTGACAGGGTATTTGTCTTATACCAAAGTATTATGCAGCTTTAAAAAAAAAAACATGCGGGGCAGTCTTTGGGGACGGCCGATAGAAGTGAAAACTAGGTAACTTGTGAATTGTATCGAACCGTTCGCTGACGATGACGCGCGTTCCATGATTTTTGTTCACCCAAAAAGTGGTCAACGCGCCAGAAGTTTTCACTTCAATAAATGCCAATTATCCACTTCAAATTGTTGTACGTATACGAGTGCAAGTAATGAGAAAAAATATCACTTACTCAAAGACATATCGAATGCCTTCTTGTTTCCGTCAATCACCACTTCTAGACAATCTAACATACTTATTTGTAAATTAAACGAATTAACTGTTTACAAACGCCTTGAAAATCGATCGGAAAACATGGACTTTTCCTATTCGTTGCCAAGGATACCGGATTCAAAACATTTCAAAATTTTTTACTTAGGCGCCAATAGAAATTGAAGCGCGCTATGGTGATAGAGCACCTACTTCAACAGAAACAGCTGTATAAGTGTTAAGAAAGCCTTAACATAACGGTGGTAGCTGAGACTAGGTGAAATGATAAGAAATAGGTAGGTGATCCTATTTTTAGGGTTCCGACAACAAGGAACCTTTATAGTTTCGCCATGTCCATCTGTCTGTCCGAGGCTTATATGTTCAGAGACTAACTACTATTATATTTTGACGTTCAAAAGTGCCATTTATGTGCCTATTTGAAATAAATAATTTGACTTTGACTTTGACTATACTAGAAAGCTTAAATTTGGCATGGGTATACATATTAATCACGCCGACAAAGTGGTAATATTCAGGGTGGATTTTTGAGATGGGGCAGTAAGGGCAGCTACCTTGAGGGTGAGGCCAAACGAGCGTAATTTTGTGAGTCGTGAGTCGCAGAATTTCGGTCGCAAAAAAACTTCTGCCCGGCCGAAATTCTGTTGATATGCCAGACGAGCGCATTTTATTCAGTTACTATCCAACGTTTATAGCGGATGTTTGTGTCGTGCAAGTGAACCGTTGAAAATTTTGTGTATTTATGAAGCATATTCAGAAGACGAAGAAGTAGTTATCGAGAAAAAGAGAGAAAAAGATGCTGGGTAAATCCTCTCCCTCCGCAAACTCAATTCGGTCCGAATAATGCGTGTGAGTCGGCAGACAACTCATTTTGCGTCGCCGTGTAAATCAAATAGGACTTTTTTATGAAACCTAATGCAGCCGAATTTCTGCGACCGAAATTCTGCAACTCACGACCCACAAAATTATCTGATCTGCCTTAACAGATTTTAAAAAAAAAATTAAGTAGGGATAGTCAACAGGAAAATGGGCCATTTTCCTAAAATCTTTTTTTATGCCAATCGATCCTGTTTCTTATAAGGATCAAAAACCTCTATTGGACCAACTCAGGTTTGAGTACTAAAACAGTCATAAATCGACAAAAACTTTTTCAATACACTTTCTCGAAAACTGGTTCATATCGCACTACGATTAGGTGCACAATGCAATGTATTTCACACGCGTGCGATTTTTTATTTTACAACACGTGTGCGGGAATAAAAATTGCCACAGATAACTTATATCCATCATAGTTAGTTCAAATTGGTTCAATGCATTTCACACCGTCTCGCGCCAGAGACGGTCCTCTCTATACGGAGGTTTTTTTTTTTTAAATCTCGGCAATGATGCGTCTTTACGGCGTTAACATTTTTGGAATATTTAAATAATGTTTATAAATAGAATAACATGATTATTACAATAAAAAAAACGTTTGTGAACAAATTAACATTTATTTGTGTTCTAAACTCAAAAATATTTGAATTTTTCTATTTTTCACATTAGGCTGTTTATCAGCTTTATACCTTTCCTTCTCCTTCAACCTGTGAAAAGCAAAGCGCGAAAAAAAAAAGATAAATTAAATCATAGTTTCATAATAATTCATGACAAAAATATTTTTTGTTATTTTGTTTTATTTCTTCAAAAGTGTATTGAAAAACGTCGTTTAATACACGTGGACATTTGTTATTGCATTCGAGGCGGAATTAACACCCGAGCCGTAGGCGAGGTTGTTTTTGAGCCGAGAACTGCAAACATTCTCCACTTGTATCCAAATGTACTATTCCCATACATTTCGTCGGAAATAAGACTTCAACTTAGTTTTTATGATGAATAGATGGACCGCTAACCGCTACAATGAAGACTGCCCAAAAATAACAAAAAAAAAAAAAAACTTTGAATTTTGAACGAATACGCGTCATATATTAATTTGCTTAGGCAACAGAATCTAGGATAGGATAAAATGATTAATCGGAGTTGTCATAATTATTTGGAATTTTAAACCATTCGGAATTATGAAAATCGATATTTAACGTGGGCAAAGCTTAAAAATATCCGTCAGTCATTATAATGTAGGTACCTTTATGAAAATTGGAAAACAAACAAAACGCATTTACGAGTTACGTTGAAAAAAAAATCGTGATTTTTAATAATACTTGACATTATAATTCTTAGTTAAATTCGAACTTTTGTAAATCAGAACATCGAAATTCGGAATAAAATATTTCGGAGTATTTGGGTTGTGCCCGAAAGAGACATAGGTAAGTACATAGACTTTCTGATTTTACTAAAATGAAGCGAGCTGCAGAAGTACGTAGACAAATACGTCTCTTGCATCATCTGCATGCTCATTCTCTTTGCATTGTCATGTAAGTTAGTAGCCCAGGCAATTAGGTATGTAAAGTATTTTTCAGGTATGTTTTTTATATTTTTATTTTAATGATAAGCGTATTTGAAACACATAATTTCATCTTTTTGTTTTTACAAGCTGTAGTTATTTTTATACATTTTTATAAAGTATTGTTCGTACTGACGTGTCTAGTAGCTGAATAGCTTAGGATCTTTGCCACGTTTAACACTTATTTAAAACGAAAATTCCGTAAAGTCAAACTGTCAAATTTGACAATTAATTTGTTTACATTTCATACTTTAGCGATTTCCGTACTTTAGTTTAAAGTTATGGCATATTAATTAAATGAATGGATTCAAAGACTACTTCTGCTAAGTTCGTCAAGTATAAACACCACAACAAATAGCCGACACAATATTGACTGTTAGTAAAAGAAACCTTAAAAAGGAAATGGTGCGAGGATGTAAATGTTTAGTACAAGTCTGGGCGGCGACTGTTTTATTGTGAAGATCATTGTAACGTAAGTTAAGTTTTCCTGAGGTGATACATCGATGTGATTCGACTTGTACTGTCCGCTGCTGGTGAAAAACTACACTATTTACGTATCTGAATAGAATAGTAATATGTGCTTCATGTAAATTTGACGTTGGCATGACACTTGACACATAAAGAACAACTTAATTACAAGAGTCACTGAAAGTTTCCAATTCAGGTTGCTTTGTGACGTCATTTAGAGGTCAAATAAAAGTCAAGTGATTTTAAGTATTTTTGTGAAAATAAATACGATCTTATAAACCGCGCGCGAGCCGAGCGAGCGCAACGAGCGGTGCCGCGGCAGCGGCCGGCGAGCGCTACATCCAAGTTGGTCGCAGTTACTTGGCTATTTAGTAAGAATTATATTTTTGTACTTTCCAAATGCAACATTTTGGTATTCAACATTTCGCGAATTCAACATTTTGCAAATTCAATATTGTAGTCCAGAAAGAAAAATAAGTCTTAGAAGCTTAAAATCTCGAAATGGTTTTGGAATCGACATAGGTTAATTTTTACTTTACATACCGAATTAACGCCCACCTAACTTAAAACCATTTTTTTCTGCAAATAGGTACCTACCTACTATTCAAATGAAAGAAAATTATTTATGTATCTAAAGATGCTAGTGGTGTGGTGTAACTAACAATGATTTCTACGTAAATAACATCTTTTTAAAAACCATGTTTTGGGCGTTATTAAAAATAATATGTCTATTACCGCCCGTTTGCGTTTGCGGATAAGACCAACGCAAAAATACATTCATAGGAGTAATTGTAAGTAATTTAATTAGTAATTAATAGTAATTTTTGTTAATCTAATAAAACATAATAGTCACATATAAATTTCTTTATTAGAAATAAAAGGAATTTAACAAATCAACATTTAACATAAAAAACAGGCCAGGGTCTGAGTGGCAGGTTCACGACATGAATTTCATTTAAGATTTTTTTCGCATAACATTTAAAGCATGAGTTATTAGAATTTAGAATTACAACATAATTCAATTCGTTTATTTCCATGGTATAAAAACGCCTACGGGTAGGTTAATAGCGCCCATTAAGGATAATATCGCCCAAGGATCATTTGACTGGGCGTTATTATCCGAGTGTTAGTTATTGTTATTTCGAAATGTTTTACACAAATTTACGTATATTTCCTTAAATATATTAACTTGAAGGGTAATTACCTACATTATAACAGAAATATAAAATTGTATGAAAAATACAACAGAACAACTAAAAACTTACAATTTCGTCCGGGCAATTTTTATTATAGCGGCGTACGTGACTGCAGTCCTTGAAACACGACGCGTCACGGGCAAAAATGGCGAATCGAGAGATTTGCGTTCACGCTAGCTGTATCCTTAGTGGTGTATTAGTTGTGTGTGTGAGCTGTCAAGCAGCTTACGCGAATATAAGTACGTTTTCTGTAGTTTGGGCGTTATTTAACTGATGGCGTTAATTGCCATGCCTACCTTATAAGAAGGTATTTAATTAGCTTAACTTGCTTTGCTTTGTGTGATGACTAGAAGTGTTTTGCAAATTAATAAATTATAATAACAGAGCAATAATTTACCGGATTCTCGATTATTCAATAGACTTAATTATTAGTAAATTGGAATGGACTGCCTCGGTGGTCTAGTGGTCGCAAGCGCTACAGTTGAACATGAGGTCCTGGGTTAATTGGAATAATACCTACATAGCTGAATTGCCTACTTAGGTACTTACCTAGTTTTCGATCACATACTCGAAAGCATAGCTTCACATCATGAAATACCGGAAAACAGATAATATAAAAGGTTTTGTTATAATTTTGAAAACTATTTATACTGTAATTGTATACGAAAACTGACACAAAACTTTCAAACTCTCCATAAAATCATCACATCCATCCACACATCAGCAACGCAATGACAAACACATGTGACAAAAATTAAATGTCACAACTTAGCTAGCCAGTATTTTAATCAAGGAGGTTACATGATAAGTGAATTTTGGACGGTACTGCCGTAACTGGCCTTTTTGCACCCGCTGCGAGCTTCTAATTGCGCCCTTGAAAATGTTCTAACCTTTCTCGGATGTGACAATAAAATGTCAATAAATCTAGCTTCCAAAAACCAATTTTTTGTTTTACTATAGGTACTTAATGGAATTTAAAAAAAAAACGTTTATTCGAAAATATTTGCCAAAATACACAAATGACACCAAATACTCGTTATTATGGTCTTAGACAAACCGAAAAGGTAATAATAATAAAAAAAACCGGCCAAGTGCATGTCGGACCACGCGGGTTCCGTAGTTGGGATGAATTTATCCTAAGAACAAACTTAACTTAAAGAGACTGTGACCTCTGAGTTTGTTTCGCCCTTTCTTCTCAGAGTAGTCAGATAGGAAACGCCGACCTCATCTAGTTTTTAAAATATGATTGACGTGTAAAAGTGTTTGTACAAACCTACTTACAGAAATAAAATCATTTATCATTTATAACATTGTAGTTGAAAGACATGTTGTCCGATACATTTCATAAGTTTGTACGCACAATAATCAGTGAATTACTTAGAGCACAATGCTCTAAAGTGATTTACATGTTATTTTAAGACCATAGACTTTTTATAGATAGGTTTTCCTTTCATCAATAAGTAAAGCACTACCTACTTCTAAATTTTTCATAATGTTGGTATCTGTATTTTTGGAGATAAGGGGGAATGGTCAATTTTAATCTATTTTGTTATATAATTTTAAAACTAATTTTCTAATTTGCGCCCCAAAAGTGACCCCAAATTCGAAATTAATTTACGTTAGACGTCTTCGGAGCAATTCGGAGCAAATCGGCTGGAATAGACGGACACAAGGACAGACAGATAGACACACGAGTGATCCTATACATGACGTACGGAACCCTAAAAACTACCTAGGTCTCTATTTCATGATTTACTTTACGCGCTTTCTTTACATTTTCACACGACGACAAAATCACTAGACCAGACGATCTTTCTTGGCCCCTAATCGAGTGCAGCAGGTACATCTTTGTCAATTTAAGCTCACTAAATGCAATTTGCAGGACAGGAAGCTACAGTCAATCAGTGACGGACTAAGCTTGTCGAAAGCCCGGGGCGGCAAAACTAAATTGAACACGTGGGGGTTCAATTTAGTTTTGCCGCCCTGATATTCAGAAAAGTTTGAGAAATAGGAAATGTAAGTGCAAGAGTGAGCGAAGCGAGCTCCCAAATTTTAGCTCCCCACTTCGGAAAAAATAGGTTTTCTTTTGATCATAAATAATGAAATAGGATATACTTCGTTGACTTATTTATGCAGACAATTTTGAGTAGAAATTAGAAACATTGGATGATATAGCGGGCGAAGTCAGCTCGAAAATTTTAGCACCCCGCCTCGGAAAGCCTAGTTTTTTACCATATAAAAGAAAAAGGACATAACATTTTAACGACATATCAGAAAAGTATAAGATACAACAGACCATACGTAGGTTACAGAAGCGAGCGTAGAGTGAGCTCACTGACCTCGAAAGTTTTGGAGCCCTACGTTTATATTTTGCTAGCGCAGGGTGCGGCACTGCGCGCGTTCGAGCCCTCACGACGGGGGATGCTGTGGCCCCGGGTGGGGTCGTCTTGGCGGTGTCCCTTGACATCACCAATGCCTTCAATACCCTGCCCTGGAGTTGCATTATAAGGCACTCCGGTATCATCGGATGCCGAGGGAGGCACTCCGGTATCACCGGATGCCGACCTACCTCTGTCGCGTGGCCGTCATGTACCCCGGTCACCAAGGAGAGTGCAACCGGCGAGAGATGTCATGCGGTGTCCCACAGGGATCGGTCCTGGGGCCGCATCTGTGGGATATCGGTTACGACTGGGTGCTGCGCGCTGACCTCCCTAGCGGCGTCAGCGTAGTCCTTTACGCTGACGACCCGCTGCTCCTGGTGCAGGGGAGTTTGCATCAGGGGATGGCCGAACCGGCGGCACGTGAGGTTGCGACAATCGTCGATAGGATCGGGCAATTGGGACTCGAGGTGGCTTTGACAAGTCCGAGGCAATGTGGGGACGCGCCACTGTCGGGTTCCCAGATAATGGCAGGAAAGGTTCACATCGGCGTCGAGTCGACGATGAAGTACCTGGGACTCGTCCTCGACAGCTGGTAGAACTTCGTGGAGTACTTCCGACGTTTGGCCCCCAGACAATTTTAAGGCTTTCGTAACATCCTAGATGCCTCCGACTGCATTTATTTATTTTTGATACTTAAAGGATACTGGTTTTCTTTTCATCTTGTTCCATCTTTTCAGTTAATTTTTTTGCAGTTGGGTTTTTTTTTTTTTAATAATTTGTTTTATTTAAAGCTTTTTAGTGTTATTAATAAACATATTGTTTAGTTAAGTATTGGTAAGTTAAAAAGCTATACGACTTAGCAAGATAAGATAGAATAGGTTTTAGAAAAGCTAGCTTCTGCCCGCGACTTGGCGTGGAAGTAGCGTGGAAGTAGAAGAATAGTAGCCACAGTTTTATAGAAAACGGCCTCGTTGGACTAGTGGTCGGAAGCGCTAATGTTGAGCATTTCCATGCTCAATATTAGCGCTTCCGACCAGTAGTCCAACGAGACCGTCCTGGGTTCGATTCCCGCGTCAGGCAAAGTGTTATTGGGTTTTTCATCTGAAATTTATCAGAAACAGTCCTAAGTCTGCGTTTTTACCCGGTTAGTGGCAATAGGCTCCCCCCTATTACATAGGACCTAAACATAACTGGCGAAATGTGGATGTACTATACAATACACTTCTGCCTAAAAAAATAAAAATTCCCTGTATACTACGTTTGAAGTTTTGATGTCAGCAGCCAAAATACTCAGAGACTCAAGACTGGTGACAAGGGACGTACAGTTGTCCGTGTGAGAACCAGTTTTAGTCCTAAGGTCGACTCGGCAGACTTCAGTGGCAATTCCCCATTGCTTGCCAATGCCAAAAGGGTCTTGACAGACAGACGGACAGACGGACGGACAACGAAGTGATCCTTAAAAGAGTTCTGGTTTTTCTTCGGCAACATCTTGCGTTTTGATCTGACTCCATTATCGTCGTCAGCGCCCTCGAAAACCATGAAAACGACACCCATGATAAAAAAATTGCAAATTTTCGGTAACGCCATTTTCAATTTTGATTTTTACTCCATTATTGTTACCAGAGACCTCGAAAACGATAAAAACGACACCCATGATGAAAAATCATCACAAAATCACGACAACCATCTTTTCGCGCAGGTGGGTTCGCGCAAGTGTCTTTAGCAAAAATTTCATTCGCGCAAGTGTACCAACCAGATCCGATGCATCAAATCTCAGATAGTCTAACTCTCTCTTAAGAATCAGCTAGGATGTGTTGGCATAAAAAAAAAAGTGAAAATTGCTCATTTTCTTACGGGCTGTACATTTTTTTTATTCAATCTGTGAATGCAGATCTAAATGTCTCAAAATTTTAAGGACAGTCGCCTATGACCGAATTTGTGTAGCTACTATGGTTAAGATATCCTTACTTCCCATCTTAAAAATCCACCCTGCATATGCCATGATAATTGACTGCTTAGCCCCATAAAGATATAGCGTAATGATAATCATTTAAAATCTGCAATATTCTAACCGTTTGGCTCGTCTTTTGCTGTAAACCATAGAGGAATACAAACAATGCAATATCGCTCATCCCCCTAGTAAATAGCGTGATAATATTATTATATGACCTATCGGTTAACCAGACTTATAGGGAATAGGTATATACCCATGCAAAACTTGAACAGAATGTATTCGAATAGAATTTGTGTGATGCTGGAACATACATTCAGACAAACGGGCAAAAATTCTAAAAACTATATTTTCGGCATAAGAACGATCTCAGACCCCAAACCAATAACGTTTTTTTTTTCAATAATATTCAATGTACAATTTTAACTTCGCTTTGGTTTTGATATTAAAGAAAATTTACTTTTTTGTAGTTTGTGACAAAATAGTAGCTTTTAAAAGTCTTATGAGTTATATATTATTTGGAATTGGCTATTGACTAGCTTTTATTTGATACCCATATTAATAATTAATTCTAAAATATTGTTTTTTATTCCCCTCTCTTTTTTGATTCGCAAATGCCATAATAAAATTTTATAGCTTAGGTCACTCCCGCAATTAAAACGAATCTAAGGATACCGCATATGTTAAAATCCATCAAAGCCGTTTAACCTACAGACCGTGCCAAAGAAATAGACATACATACATACATACATACACTCGAAAAACATAACCCTCCTTCTGGAGCAGTCGGGTAAAAACGGGTAAATATTTTAGTAATCTTTTTTTATCAAAACGGTGGACGAAATTAGTTTGAGAGCCTGTGTTCTGCGCGTAGCTACATGGGGTATCTATACAATATATAAAAGAGAAGTCCACTCACTGACCACTCATCACGAAATCTCGGAAACTACTGGGCCGTGAGGTCTAAAATTTGGCACAAGCACTCTCTATGGGGTGCAGGCGCGCACTAAGAAAGGATTTTTATAAATTCGCACCTTAAGCGGTTGAAAAGGGGTAGCAAAGATTGTATGAAACTCCTATGTTTTTAAAGTTAGAGACATGAATGTTGGCCTGATTGTTCCTTTCGACTTCTAGGTGCTCACTAAGAAAGGATTTTACGAAATTCGGCGCTTAAGGGTGAAAATAAGGGTTTTTAATGTTTGTATGAAAAATGTACCAAATGCAGTTAAGATCCAAATTGAATCTTACGGCAACGAGTTATTGCATACTTTACATTGAAATTAGAATTCGGAGGCCGATAAAGATCTAAATTGAATTTTACGACAACGCGTTAATGCATATTTTACATTGAAATAAGAATTTTTGGAAGTTTCTTGAGGTTTATAGTTAGTTTTTTTTCTAGGTGGCCAGTATGTTTTTTTTTTTCTTTTCCTTCTGGCTTCGCACGGATTGTGCATTTAGCCAATGTCAAGTTTTAGTTCTTGTCTAATATTGATGAAATGAATTATAAATGCATGATGATGATATCCCCGCCCACTCCCCTTGAGTTTCAGTAAAGATGTGGCACTTTACTGAGTCCTCACGCGGACTTCTTGAGAGAACTTGAAGCGAAGTTGCACTGTTTTGTTTCATTTGCCTACACTAATGCACGTTCACAAACACTTAACGGTTAATAATCCACCATTATTACACATTAGTATTCGGCTAAACACAAATTTTGGAAAATAAAACAAACTGCTGAACATGACGCTTCACTTTCCCGCCAAGAAGCCGGCCAGTATGTTTCAGTGCAGGCGTGATAACGTTCTAAAGTTTTTATGCCAGTTCTAGGTGGCCAGTATTTTTCAGTATGCAGGCATCTGCTAAAAGATAATGAAATGAGGTTCTAATTGGTATTCAGGTAATTTGAACGTTGCATTTATAGCATTAAAGTCGAGAATGCCAAGGGGAAAACTTCACAATGTTTAACCTTAATCGCGGCTTGCAAGCCGATCTTATCAAAAAACGAAGTCATGTATCAATCACAGAATACAAACCTATAGTTCAAGCTATACGAGTAGTTACCGAAATTCCTTTTCTGCGATATTTTGTTATTACTTACTACTAATTTGCTTTGAAATATTTTTCATCGTCGTTGTTTGGTTTTCGTTTTGGTTTGTTTCGCTTCCTAATTTTAAATTGGAGGATAATAAATGTGTTTTTACCTATTGCCGGGTTGGAATTTTGTTATTTCTATTTCTTTGCGAATTACTTATTGTGTAGGTATTTCACACTGTGGTATTACTATAATAGTTTTTAGTATTAGTCGTTCTTACTAGAAAAAGTGTCCTTGAATACCTACGTTCGTATTTTAATTTTTTTGCTTAGTATCTTTGGTTTAGGCTGGTGTTGTAAGGGTTGGAAAAAGGCGGGAGAACTATTCCCATTTTAAATGGATGTCAGTACCAACTGACGGCGTCCGAAAGGGCCAATGCCTGCCAGGGTTATGAGCCTGTCCGAAAGGGATATCGTGGCCCTGGCACACACAGGCATTTGAAGGAACACGGGTGGGTTTTAGTCAGTAAAAGTCTGACACGCATCAAAATGACCTTCATTGAAATTTTCTGAGAATCAGATTATTTTTACTCCCTGTTGTGCGTCCCCAAAACCAGCAATAAAAATACCATCTTGAAAAACCTGGAACTCAAATGGGAATAGTTCTCCCGCTGCCATGAGTTCACAGGTAGTTCCGTAGGTGCCATTACAAGACATTTCAGCGACGTATTCACGCTTTGAACCATAAACAGCTCCTCTTGACCGATCCTGGGTGAAAGGTTGGAATATTTCCCGGTTTTTAGACACGTGGCGCACAATGCTGTCTCGAATTTGAGAAGACAATGACATGGCCACGTTACTGTTCACCAAATAGGAGAGAGATGAAAATAAGCATGCGCCATCGCCAGGGATATTTAATATTTGGCAAAGAATTTGCATGCCACAATTGTGGCGATAAGTCCCCTCTATGAGGAGTGGCTAGAGAGGCGCTACGGCTTCCTAACCTTCCGCCTGACGCACGTCCTCACCGGACACGGTTGTTTCGGGAGGTTCCTATTCAGAATAAAGCGGGAGGAAACGCCCGGGTGTCACCACTGTGTGGATCGCCCGGAGGACACGGTGGAGCATACGGTTGAGGTCTGCCCTGCTTGGGCGGAGCACCGCCATGTCCTCACGGAGGCGATCGGCGGCGGCGATCTCTCGCATCTGGCCCTGGTTCAGGCCATGGTTCGGAGCGAGAGTGCACGGGAGGACCGCCATGTCCTCACGGAGGCGGAACGCGTGAGGGTGAGGCAGGGTTCGCACCCTCACGCCCTTAGTCACCGCAGGAGACGCCCCGGGCGTCGAGAATCGCAGGCCGATTCCCGGCCACCGTGGGCGCGGGCTTGCGGACGGTGCGCGATGGGTAGCTCGCCGTCCGATAAGGACCAGGCCCGGGTCGACGGCGCGTTTTGTTCCACGCGCGCCTCTAAGAGATGTCAGCACCAATTGACGGGGTCCGAAAGGGCTAATGCCTGCAAGGATTACGAGTCTGTCCGAAAGGGATATCGTGGCCCTGGCACACAGGCATTTGAAGGAACACGGGTGGGTTTTAGTCAGTAACAGTCTGACACGCCCTCCCCGCTCCGGCCAGAGCGGGAGAAGTTATTTGATAATTTACCACCCAAAAAAAAAATGGCAGCGGCAGAACTATTCTCATTTGAGTTCCAGGTGTTTCAGGATGGTATTTTTATTGCTGGTTTTGGGGAAGCACGGCAGGGAGTCAAAATAATCCGATTCTCAGGAAACTTTAATGAAGGTCATTTTGATGTTTTAATTCCGTTGGCTAATTTAAATAATAAAAAAACCGGCCAAGTGCGAGTCGGACTCGCCCACGAAGGGTTCCGTACCATTATCTATAAAAATGGCAAAAAAATCACGTATGTTGTATGGGAGCCCCCCTTAAATATTTGGTTTATTTTAATTTAATTATTTATTTTTAAAGTGAATTTATAACTTAATATTCTGTGAATATTTCAAGCGGCTACCTGTTGCCGTTATCAATATCTAGCAAAAACGAGCAAAAAAATCACGTTTGTTGTATGGGAACCCCCTTAAATATTTACTTTATTCTGTTTTTTAGTATTACTTGTTATACCGGCAACAGAAATACATCATCTGTGAATTTCAACTGTCTAACTATAACGGTTCATGAGATACAGCCTGGTGACAGACGGACAAACGGCGGAGCCTTAGTAATAGGGTTCCCGTTTTACCTTTTGGGTACGGAACTTTAAAAATATCTTTTGACCCCTCACGCCGGCAAAATTGAAGAATCACCGACCGTCACCGACTCAGCGGTAAATGTGCAGTTGAATTCACAATCCCAGTCCCAATTCACTGCTATTGATTTTGTCGAGAAGTCGCTTGCCTATAGTGAGCAAACGGAATACGAGTCATTTTTTTTTAAGGATCTTGCTAAACCGTTGCTTCATCTACTTATATTAATATTTTATAGTTTGTGAGGTTGTAGGGGTAATCTCTGGATCTACTGAACCGATTTTGAAAAATCTTTTACCCATTGAAAGTCACGTTATTATTTTGTGAGTGTCATAACATAAGGCCATAATTTAATCCGAAAAATGAAAAGACGGTAAAATGTTTACCTCCCAACGAAGTGGGCACGGGTCAGCTAGTATATGTATAATCTGTGTACATGGGCACATGGTAAGTTACATGCTCTGTGAACATGGCGAAAGCGTAGCGGGCGTATCTAGCCTTAGAAGCGTTATTATTCTAAGATCTAAACTCTTCCATAATTACCACGCTTTACAAGCGGGTTGGCGATCGTAGTATGGTGTTAAAATGCATAGAGAACGCTGCTGCCCATTCTCTAGTAAGTCCCTTACCTTAGTCGCCTTTTACGACACCCACGGGTAGAAATAGGGAAGTGCCATTCTTAACGTCCGGCACCACACAGACAGTACGACCATGTAATGAATTAATCTAACACGTAAATAAATTCAAATCTTAAAAAAAAAGTTTCTTATGTTTTATGATTTAAGAGGATTTTAGAGTGGTGGAATCTGCCCCACTAAACCGAAGTAGTTTGAGTGTTGTAGTGGAATGAACATGATTTTCAACTACAACGTTAAGTTTCATTTTGGGATAAATTCATCCCAACTACAGAACCCTTCATTGTGCGTGGTTCGCTATGCACTTGGCCGGTTTTAGTAATTCCAATTGTTTTTGATATCTCCAAAAATGCATCTTGCCTTTTATATTTATTTTTAAAGCCTATTAATGTAGCATCCCATAGCACTGGTCGTTGAATAAGTTGTATAAAACACAATCCCCCTTATTACAAAACAAGGTTTATCTTCAGACCCAGGTTTAAAACATAGAGCCATTATTGAATTTCGAACTTTATTCCGACTGCGGTAAAGTTCCTAAACACAAAACTGACAACTTAGTACCGAACTAAGTTTTCAGTTTTGTATAAAGAACGGTATTTCAATCACTGTTACGTTCTTATTACAAAAACTGGCTCCATGGTTTAAGCCATGTCAAAATATAAATCTTGTTTTGTAATAAGGCGGAATGTATTTTCATTATTCCACTCCGTCAAAATTAAAAAATGTTACGAAGCGTCGTCGTCTAGAGATAAACAAATGTACTCTGTGATTTCCGAATTGTTGACAGCTGACATTTCGGAACGCTCGTGAACGCGCTGACGGTTGGATTACAGTAATTCTTTGTGTATACACCACAGACACACATTTGTACACTTCTTCTTTGGTACTATGGCGACTGTAGCCAGATGCACAATTTCGAAAATGCCACGCTAATTCGATTCGAAACAAAACAGCACAATTGCACATTTTTGACAGCGCTCACGGTGAAAAACGGCATGGTCGGCGTTATCGCAAGACGGCGCATGTCATGACGTCATCTATGACGATTCGAGCGACATCGTTTTCGCACTCACGCTAATACGGTATGAATTTAATTAAGCGCGCTCAAAACTATTACAGTGTATCTCGGAACGCACCGCTGCGTTCCACTGTCAGTGTCAACCTCAGAACAATGTTGTTGATAATCGCTGACAGCGCTCACATCGATAATTTGCGTACCGATATAAATAATAAGCTGTCAACAATTCGGAACGCTCGTGAACGCACTCACGGTTGGCTTATTACATTGAGATAGGAAAACTATATGTCAATGGCTTATTATTTCTTTGCATAGACACCACACTGTACACACATTTGTACACTTCTTCTTCTTTGGTTAGATGGCGACTGTAGCCTAGGGTTGCCAACCATATTGTTAAACCACACTAGGAATTACTCCTGTATTGTGGGTGCGTTTACAAACATTTAAACTTACGTAGACAAACAGCCAGACCCAGAACAACTACTTGCAGGTCATACAAATATTTGTTCTGTGCGGGAATCGAACCCGCGACAAGCAGCGCAGCAGTCAATCGCTTAACGACTGCGCCAACCGCGCCGTCACTCTAAAATACTGTTTACTGTTCAACAACATTAAACTATATGAATATGTTGTTTTCACTGATATCCAGAGCTATACCTAAATTAAAAAAAGTTTCATCTACTACGTAGAATATCGTGCATGCACCTGGGCATGGACGCGATGATTCAGCTAGCCGTAACTTCATAATGCAACTGTTAATGTCTCGAATTTTCGGGACTTAGTAGGTATCGTAAATAGATAATTGCTGTCAGAACACCTTTTGATACAGTATGATAATTAGTTCTGCAACCTCAGTATTCACAGAATGTGTTTTCAGTGATAATTGGTAAGTGGTAAGACCACAGAAATAGAGCTTCAATACATTTACTTACCTAATAACAAAATTGCTTCTCGTCTATTTGGTGAGGCTTCCAAAGTCTATAAAATTGGTGCTTAGTTGATGAGTTGCGCGAGTAGCACTAATGAATTATGTATCTTTGTTTTTAATAATCTAGATACTGTTTATTTATCCGAGATACTTTGACTCCACTTTGACCCTATTATACTTTATTCCTTGTATAAAAAGTTGGTAACCCCGTGGCATTTTCGAAATTGTGCTTCTGTCTGGCTAGGCTACAGTCATTCATTTACGACGTTTCGTGCTCACGGTTGAATCGATTACAGCGTGATTACAGGACAGCGCTACTCGGAACGCACCTTACCACAGAGTACATTGCACCTTACGCACCGACTGTCAAGTGTCAACTCAAATCAAATTGACGAGACACGAGAAAGAAAAAAAATAAGTTTCAATTCAACAAACAAACATCAAACGTGCAGGCCGTTTTATTAAAATATATGCTACCAATAATTATACTAAGTACTAATCATTTGGAGGGAAATTGGAAACAAACAGAAATACAATTAACATAATTGATGAGTTGTTATGATGCTTGTTTTGTGCACATTTAAGAGTAACTCTATAAAATTGTGAAATTAGGACAAGTGCATTGTGTGGAAAGTGTAATGAGTGTATTTTTCTTGGACTGAAGAATTTCTCTTAGAGATGGAAAAACATAGCTCTGTTTTATTTTACGATCTATGCAGGCTTTGCCTTGAAAACCCCGGCGCGGATGATATGTTTACAAAAACAGACCTAGCTCATGATATATTTCTTTGTACAGGTGTTAATGTACGTACCTACATAAAATTTATATTTTTTGTGTAGAAATCGCTCTTTGAACGCGTTAATCTGAATGTTTCTTTCTTACATACTTATGTAAACTCACGCCTCCTTCCCAAGGAGGAAGACAGAAACTACAGAACGCCTGGTTTACATGATTCTTAATGTGTAAATGTTAAATTGAATTCTTACAGGTTGCTAGCCAAGATAACTTGCCCCGGAAAATATGCTTTCAGTGTTTAGAAATTATCGTAAATGCGAAGCAGTTGCGAGTGCTGGCTGCAGCAAATGATACACATCTGAAGTCCCTGTTTGATGATAATGAAACATTTACTATAGGGTTCCATAAAACAGATCAGGTATTGTGGACATATTTTAGGTAAACATACAGAAAATACATGAAATGAACGTTTAAAATATCCTTACCAAGCACTACAAGGTGGTAATGTTTTACACACTTTTTGTGTACTGTACTTATTACACTCACATTAACGTTTTACTAGTATTATTTTGGAGGACTTGTTGTTTACCTACTCAATGTTTTATATATTATAATTATCTCATAATAACTTAATTAAAATGTGTATAAATCACCATAATTTCAGAACCAGAAAGAAGCAAGCACAATTTCAAGAAAAAGTAGCACAGATTCAGACAGAACTGTTAAACTGGAGATAGTAGAAAATTTTGATAGTTCTCCTGACCAGCAAAGTCAACCAAAGAAGAGGAAGACATCATCAGAATCCTCTGAACAAGTAAGTACTGCTCCTAGTGTAGTGAATTCTTCATCTTTAATCTTAGCATATACCTATTTAAACAATCTTCGTGACACTAATAAAGTGGGCCAAAAAATTTGTCCAAAAAGGTAGATAAAAATAAAAATAAAACAAACAAAACATTTTTTCTTTCTTTAAATGCAACCGAGTGGTACAATCTACTACAGAATCAAGTAGCGTGGACGTTTTTTTTCATGTTTTTAAGTTATTAATAATAAACAAATTTAAAAGACACTTAAGTATATTTTGTCAGTTTTGTTTTATTCCTTGTCAATCGCATCAATTCTTGTTCATGTGCCTTTACTTTGTATTGTAGGTATATAATTTCATTTGCTGACATGGATATCCAGTGTCAATTTTCGATACCAAAATTGCTTTTTTGCACAAAGTTATGTTATCCATGCATAACCTACATAGAATTTAAAAAATCTCAACATAACAAAGTTCATATTTTTGTCAAGCCTAACCATAGTAGTTGTATGGTTCTCTTAAATTTCAGAGTAATACTGAAGAAAAGAAGAAGATATCAGTTAGAAAAGACTTGTTTGATACTTCAGGAGCTGTGGTAAGTATATCTTGAATGTTTAGACCTACCATCGAGATATAAGTACTAACGTACTAGAGAAGACACCGTAAATTCCTACTTTGTCTCGTTCAACTGCGGCGATCGCGCCGCACCTCACTCAGTCGCTCTCTAGCTCTTTCGCGCCTAGTTAGTACTTCCGACAATAATAAATTATATAGAATAAATACACTTCCGCAGCAAATCTAGCGCTGTGGTAAATTAGTGACGGTTTAGACGAATTGTTATTATTTTAGCGCTGCGCGAACTAAAGATTCAAATTACGAAGAATAGGACAATTCAGTTATTTGACGTAGCTCCTCTAGTAGTACGTTAGTACTTATATCTCGATGCCTTCTACCTATTCCTAGAATGGTGTCTTATTTATTAAACTTAATTTGTGACCGTTTAAAGTAAAGTAAAGTAAAGTAAAATTTTATTTGTTTAAACATGGTGTACATGATATATACATTGCATGCAAAATATTATGAAATACAGAAAGTTCTAACATGTTCAGCCGCATATCGTGGCGTACAAATTGGTAGGAAGAGATGGTGCACAAACCGTGTTATTATTAATCAAAATTAAATTATAGAAATTATAAAATCATCATTATTAATTAAAGATTAAGTATCATTACAATTCAGCAAGCATATTTTTTAGATAAAATTAAATGTCAAAGTAGTCATTAAATAAATAATAATTAATAATAGTTTCAAAATATTTCTTATTTTCCCGAAATAAATGTCCAAACCCAAGAATACCCAAGAAGACTACACATTGCATGTAGTTCCTTAAAAAAATGGATTTGTATTATGTCTTCACAGGCTATCATATAACTTCTTTTATATCATATATTATTTCATTGATTGCAGACTTCGTCAACTAAAGACGTCATCACATCTTTAAAGCAGAATTTGAAAGTAAAAATAAAAAGATTTAAAACAGAAACCGGTGATTGTTTTCACTATGTATGCGACGTAAGTGTAATTATTTTTAAGTACATCATGTAAAACTATTACATTTTGATGGCAGTTGTGTCAGAATAAACCAAAAATGTGTTAAATTTCTTTAAAATATTTTTTTTCAGGTATGTCAAAAGAAGTTTAATGCTTGGAAAAAGTATTATTTGCATCAAAAAACTCACAATAGGAATATAATGTGTCCGCTGGATACTTGCGGAAAGAAGTTTGCGACTAAAGGAGACCTCGAGAAGCATGTGCGGACACACACGGGGGAGCGGCCTTTCATGTGTGACCTCTGCGACAAACGGTTCTCGCAACGGGGCTCGCTCAAGTCGCACAAACTAACTGTGCATGCACAAAGTGGAACCCCTGAAAAAGCTGAAAATAGTTAATGACTTGTACTAGTTGTTGCGTTGTGCAATTTTAACGGGCGCATGTCTAATAAGTCAATGACGTATAAGTGTAAAGCCACGCGATTCTGAGGGCCGACTCCGAAGAAAAATCCGAAGTATCGACCGAATGTTCAGCCGTTTCCTAACTACGGCTAATTATGACTGACTACGGCGAAAAACATAAAATAAAACGACAGTCAAAGAGATAAGTCTTAGCCCAAAATATGACTTGAAGTCGGGTAAGGATAAGGACTCAAAAGTAAAAAAAAAACCGGTCAAGTGCGTATCGGACTCGCGAGCCGAGGGTTCCGTACGTATATTATGATGTTGATGATTTCTAAAAACTGCTATTTAGAGACATCGATTTATTTTTCCTGTAATCTTTACATAAACTTATATCACATAGAAAAATTTCAGATTTTTATCTATGCAAACTTCGGAGATAAAGGGGGGGGGACGGTATTTTTTTTTTTTACATTTTTCATCAAAAATCGGAAACTATGCTACCTAAAAAAATGTTTGAGAATGTGCAAAAAGCGTCCTTTCATATTATTATGATACCCCACATGCCCTAGTAGCCCCACTTCAGATTTTTAAGACCCCCTTTCAGTCCCTTTGCAAAAAAGATATTCTTTTTTAAATTTCTTTCTCGTTTGCAAATAGTTGGGCAAACGTCATCTAAAACTATTCTAAATTTCAAGTTAATAGCATTAGTAGTTTTTGAGATATCCAGGTGTGACAGACAGCCAGACAGACTCTTAAGGGTTCCTTTTTACCATTTTGGTACGGAACCCTAAAAAAGAAACTTTGGAAGTCAATAAACGGCCGAACATTCGGCCAATACTTCGGATTATCGCTTCGGAGTAGACCCCCTGAAGTCTAGTGGAACCTTAAAAACGTTGCAGAATTTAAGGTCGACCCGACTTACTCGAGTTGGCCCTCAAAAGAGAGGTGGACTCGTAAACAAAAGATAAAGACTTATAATGCCTACCAGACCTGGACCTTAGCCAGGATTTCTGGAAGTGTTTGATCTGTTACAGTGTAACAGTATTATCTCAACCATGTGGTTAAATAGATTTATTTTAAGCATTTTGTATGTTGTTATGATTGACATTATAAATGTCATAATTTGAATCTCCAGCACAATGATAATATATTAAACAGATATGCTGTGAGAGCGTAATCGTGATTACTCGAAAACGTCCTAATTAGGACGTATTTGTTAGTCTGTGATGCCAACATTCGGCGACTGGTGGCTTGAATATAGTTTTTTGATTAGATTCACGCGTTTTTATCTTGTTGTTTTTATCAAGCCATCTCTTTTTTATCATTTTTACTTGTAGTGAAATGTAAAATGAATGAAAAGTGGGTATGTGTGCTACCGCTGCTGCGCGGAACACACATACCCACTTTGTACATATCTGTTTAAGTGTTTAATATAATATCATTGCTCCAGCATAATATTTTTATACGCTTTTTTTATTAGCTTTATTTACATCGGCAAAACGTACTTAAATTATTTTATCAGGCATGTAATTGTTATATAAACATTACTTATCACTAAGTTATAAGTTCCTCTAAATGTCTTTTATACGTAATTTTAACATTTTTATTAGAAATAGTTGTCAGAAATATTCCGAGCCTCTTTTTTTTTGTTGGTGCTATACCTACCCGCATAAAAGACAAATTACGAATAGCTTTTCTGTTCCAATCATGACAATTTTTTTTAATTTTGTTTTTTTGGCAGTCTAAAGGCCAACTAAGTAAGCAAAACTGTTATAATTGTTTAAATTGGGTGATTTTTCAAACTGATGTTGGTTAACGTCCAGTCGAACAAAGTATTTGGTTGGTTTATAGCCAAAAATATTCATCTTTCTACTACACTGCCAATATTGAAAAAAAAGAAAAAAAAACATTAAAAAAAAAAGAAAAAAAAAAATTATGCCTAATAATTTGTTACATTCGGTAATGTACAGTCAAACAAATTATTTCTAATCTGTACATGCCAAGAAGATGGTCGACTTGATGTAATACTGCCTGGGGTTAGAGATTAGTAATTCTAATCGTAATCGAATCTTAATATCATTCTTGAAATAACTGTCAATCCAAAGGCATTTTTTAGAATGGCTACAGAAATCTTTTATTTTATTAAGAGTTAAAAGAATAAAAAATCTTTAAAATAAATTGTTTTTATTTGATACAGTAATTACAAGGATAAGTATTTACATATATTTATATTACATTATAATAACATGTTAGGCCTATAAATAACATACTTCACTATACTTTTATAATAGGTGCAATAATAAAAGCAACAATAGTTTGGTACTAATATCTCGAAAACAGACAATTTTAATCTACCTTCTCATTACAAGAGGAATGAATATATTGTAACAGGCAGAGCTTCGTTCGCATTAGGGTACAAGTCGCGCTATACATCTATACAAATAAATAAAATATTGTAACAGGCAAAACTTCGTTCGCATTAGGGTACAAATCGCGCTATACATCTAAAGTAACCGTCATGAGAAGCTATAAATACATAAAATTGCAAATTATACAACTATCAACTTTAAACTCAAGATATCTAAGTTGATTTATGAATGAAGAAATTATCGCTAAACGTCATAAAATAATTTTAGTTGCAATGGAAACTGAACCATACGCAATTTCAGTTAAAGTTTTAAATCCCAAAGTATGAAATTTATCTCGTCTCATGGCGTTGACTTTATACAAATTTAAGTGTCTGTTTGTAATGTCAAAATAACAGTTTTTTACTAAATGCATAAGAAAGTACTTCAAAAACTGTCTTGTTCGGAATTTTCACTGGCAGATAGAAAGAGAAACTTAGGTCACGTTTATTTTAGAAAAAGCCACGCGGCCGTAGCTGCGGGCAGTAATAACATATTCTCGATCGTCGCCGTCTTGTGCCGTAGTGCAAACAACAAAAGAAAAGAAAATTTATATAATACATCTATGAATATGTGGTCGTGTACATACGCCAGATATTCAGAGATGGAGGTATATGGTGCGAGGTCTTTAAAACGCAAAACAGAACACCAACATTTTGTTACACAGTAACCAATATAAATTATGTTGACAAAAGATTGTAAACTTTTTTGTCTATGAAAAATTCAATAAAAGTGTTCTACCAGTGTCGCGCCAGTATGTAGAAGCCTTGAAACTCATTAATTTCTTACAATATTCTTTTACAAATAAGTATCATTGTTGGTGATGTCCGTTAATTTACTTACATTTTTTTTTCTTCAGAAATATAATTGAATCATGCAGGTAGTAAGTTGTATATTTTTAGGACAAGAAATAATTTAGTGCAGATAAAATCGATTACAGATACCAACTTATGAAAGGATGGAAAAAAATACATTGATAAGTTATTGAAAGTATTAAGAGCGTTTACGACATACGTAAGTACGGAATTACATACAAACATTTCAGCCCTTGTTTTTTGAAATGACTGAAACCGATTTTAATTAAACTTCATACGCATCAATCAACTCAGCCTATCGCAGTCCACTGCTGGACATAGGCTGCGCCACAACACCCTGTCCTCCGCCTTCCGCATCCAGTCTGACCCAGCCATCTTCTTAAGGTCGTCGGTCCATCTAGCTGGGGGGCGTCCCACACTACACTTGCCGATACGCGGTCTCCACTCCAGGACTCGTCTGCTCCATCGGCCATCGGTCCTTCGACAAACATGGCCAGCCCACTGCCACTTCAATTTGCTTACTCTGCAAGGTATGTCGGTAACTCCGGTTCTTTTCCTGATTTTATCCTTCAAAGTGACTCCAAGCATAGCCCGCTCCATAGCGCGCTGGAGCACGAATAAGCAGAATACAAAGGTCTAAAAAGTAAGTTAAGAACATTTTCGAAATGTCTTATTTAAAAACAGATAACTGGAAATCTCTGTTTCTATGGAAAATTTAAAATCGGTCTAATTTGGCTGTAACCCTATTTTTAGAAAATGTTTTTAACTAACTGTTTAGACCTTTGTATCCTGCTTATGCATATGAAGGTTCATTAAAATCGGTTCAGTAATTTCGAAAAACAACGGCATGAAAGTTTGTATGAAATGCCGTAAGTCGTAAACGCTCTTAACACATTTCCAACACTCTATTTGGCCATCACTTCCCAAACACATGCCGATTCTAAGACTGACACTCACTAGGCAATGTCACTCAGTGGAATGCGTACAACAGCAACAAGAATGTGCACACGGCGACCACCAGGCCTATGATGAGGGAGTCGCGGCGTTTGCGAGCGTTGATCCGGTAGATTAGACTGTTCAGCATTGGGAATCTAGAAATAATACGATCATTTTTGTAGTAAAATCTTTCTATTATAATATTAATGATAAAGGGATAACATTGTAACACCTTTACCTATACATTATGGAATGCAAATAAATATATGAATATGAATATAGGGATAGCAAAATACAACTAACAAGAACCTTATTCTTGTTAGGCCGAGGTCAAATGGTTCATTTTTATACACATTGCATCCCATTTCATATAATATAGCGGTTTCCGCCACACTCAATGCAAATTGAGTTTGCAATATTGTACGAATCGAATGCGACGTTAAAACTCTAAATTGCACTTGTTTGGCCTCTGCCTTATTTGCTAAAGAGATCTGAGTGAGAGCTCACCTGTTAGTGATGTTATTGAATGTGGTCTGCATCCGTTTGAATGTCTGTCGTTGTGACGCGAGGTGCTCGCGCGCCTCCATCGCTATGTTGATTTGTTCGTCTACTAAGATGTGAGAGCTGGAAACAATTAATTAGATTTATAAAAACTTAAACTTCAAAATAAATAGATTCTTGTCTCCTCTATTACTATTACTGTGATGGTTCATAATATCGCTAGATTCACGACGTCATCGGATATTCAACTGGTTTTTATTGGAGCTGTGCTCAAAATTATTCTAAAGCCATAAGACCCATTCGATGCCAAGAACCCAACGTATGGGTCGAAAAGTTATTCGTTCGTGTGCCCACAACCCGCATCTGAGCCGCTATACGTAGCTGGGCATGAACAGAAGTCATCTATAGCTAGGTATAACACAGATGCGGTTGTGGACACACGAACGAATATTTTTTCGACCCATATGCTGGGTTCTACGCATTAAAGGTAAAAAATTTCAACTTTCTAGAAAGACCAACTGTGATGTCCAAATCTTAGAAAAAAGCTATGTTTTGGAAATTCAGATAATCAGAACTTGAACGAAATAACATTGTTTATCGTAGACGAATTTTATTATGAGACTTGAGCTCAAAAGGTTCCATCAGACCTGTGTAAATGGTTGGCCTCCTTGGTGAACTGGTCTCGGCGCGACAGGCCGATGGTGGCGGCGGGCGGCGGACTGCCTCCGCGCAGCAGCTCCTCACGCTCGCGCCGCGCGTTTACACGGGCTGAGGTCTTCGAGAACTCTTGCTGGTAGTCCTGTAATTTATAATACAAAAGTGTATAATTAGTTAATTGCATAAAGTTTATTATAATATAATATATATAGAGTAACCGTGGAGTTTCTTGCCGGCTCTTCTCCATAGGAAACGACCAATTGGAACCGTGCACCTAGCTTCTGACGTTTCATAAGTGCCCATGTAGGCTTATGTGAAAAACATATTTTTGATTTGATTTTATCTAACACTAAAAAATTGCAGATTCTCAGCTTTATTTGAATAAATTACGTTTAATTTTGATTTTGTGATACTAAACATGAGTTATGTAGAGTGGTGGTTTAGTGTTGGGTGTAGTGCGGAAGGTCACGCACTCGACTGACTGGGTGAATGCGATTGTATTAGTCGCGAAAAAGGATGGCAGCATTTGTCTATGTTTAAACCTTCGACCTCTGAACCGAGCGGTGCGGCGCGCGCACTACTCGCTGCCGACCGTGGCCGAGCTGGCGGTGCGGCTGCGTGGCGCCGCGGTCTTCAGTGTGCTTGATGCGCATCAGCTGTGGCTTCTGGATGGTGAAAATCTATGATCCGAGTGCCGACCTCGGCACTTTCAGTACCCCGTTCGGCCAATGGCGAACCAGTTTTTGCGTTTAGCTTATTTATTTATTTAATTTACACGGCTTAAAAAAAACAATTACATAAATCAAAGTACATACAAACATAACACATACACTAATAACATCAATTAAAACTATTGTTTTCACAAAAAATTGGCACATAACCATTACATTGGCAAATTTATTGGCGAACAGATCGCAGTCCGGGTTGGCTTCCACGAGCTTATTTAGTGCGGTCAACACGCGCGGTACGGGAGACGCAACACGGGCTGCTGTGCGACACAAAGGTACGCCTAGCAGTCGATGTTTTCTGCCACGGAGGTAATTATTCGGTGTATAGAGTCGAATCAGCTCATTATGGATGTCAGGCGCATCCGTCATACCCTTCCACACTTTGAGCATAACGCCTACATGGCCACATGTTTATGGAATTAATTGTGCGCCGGAGGTTTTGCATGCGAGGCTTAGGCAACACCTGGAAGATCTAGAAGGGGTGGAGTCCTTCATTGATGACGTCATCGTATGGGGATGTAATAAGGCCAAACACGACAAGAGACTGGGTCGATTACTGCAGCGAGCACGGGAAATAGGAATAAAATTTAATTGCGAAAAATGCAAGTTCGGAGTGCCAGAAATCACCTACCTAGGTAACAAGTTTGATGCGGTGGGAATGCGAGCGGATGACTCGAAGGTGAAAGCTGTTGTGGAGATGCCGTATCCCAATGATAGGAAATCACTAGAGATTTTTAGGTATGGTGAACTATTTGTCGAAATTCATTCAGAATTATTCGGTGTGTGAACCTTTTGCGGTCATTATTAAAGAAGGACTCGGAGTGGGTGTGGGAACAGCACCACTCCAGGGCGGTGGACGAGCTGAAACGCAAGTTGGTGAGCGCGCCCGTGCTGGCGTTGTACTGCGAGCGCGCGCCGCTGGTGCTGTCCGTGGACGCTTCCAGCGTGGCTCTGTGCGCCGTGCTGCTGCAGGCCGGCCGCCCGGTGGAGTTCGCCTCGCGCACGCTCACCGACACTCAGACCAGGTACGCCCAGATAGAAAAAGAGATGCTGTCTTTGCGGTAGAAAGATTTCGGCAGTATATTTACGGTAGGTCTGACGTCACCGTGCAGACGGACCACAAGCCCCTAGAAGCGGTGTTCAATAAGCCGTTGGTTTCCGTGCCGGCGCGGCTGCAGCGAATGATGATGCGAGTTCAAGGATTCGAAGTCAAGGTGGAGTATTTACATGTATATTGCCGATACGTTGTCGCGGGCGCCCCTGAAAGAATTAATGCATGACCGCGTGACAGACGAGGTGACTGTCCAAACGTGTTTCATGATGGAAAGCGTCCCGTTTAGCGACCAGAAAATGGAGGCGGTCAGAAAGGAAACCAAGACTGACCGAGACTGCAGGTCATTAATTAGGTATATAACGCAGGGCTGGCCAAAAAACAGGCGTGATGTCAGCATGAACTTAAATGTGTTTTGGCCTTATCGCGAGCAGTTGCATTACATAGATGGGATAATTTTTAAAGGCGAGTGTGTACTCATTCCGCGCGTTTTAAGGGATAGTATGGTAGAGCGTGTTCACGAGGGCAACCTCGGAATAGAAAGGTGTAAGCGACGCGGGCGCGAAGTGATGTTTTGGCCGGGGATGTGCGATTCAGTCGAGGGCGCGGTGCGCGAGTGCGCGGCGTCCGCGCTGCACGCGCCCCGCCAGCCACTCCTGCAGCACGATGTGCACGCGCTGCCGTGGCACAAACTCGCTTCTGACATTCTCGAGTACAGAAAGAAGAGGTACATTATTTTAGTTGACTATTTCTCCAACTACATTGAGGTCGGGATGCTATCTAGTATGAGCCTCGGGCAGGTAATTAATTTCACGCGAGAACAATTTGCGCGTCACGGAATACCAGCGGAACTCGTGACTGATAACGGAGGTGCTTATGGCTCGCAAGAATTTAAGGTATTTCTGTGTGAATGGGAAGTGAAGCATGTGACGTCATCTCCATATTAGCCACAATCGAACGGGAAGAGTGCGAGGACTGTTCAGGCAGTCAAGAATTTGATAAAAAAAAGTATGTGGACTCGGGGGCAGGACATCGCAATATTATTATAAAATTACAGGGCTACGCCACGAATTGGGTTACATTCGCCAGCTCAAATTCTAATGGGCAGATGAGCTGAGAACTTCCAGTAACTGCGAAATTGCCGACAGAAAGGTTAGATAACGAGCGAAATTATCGAGCACTGGGACAAATAGGGAAAAAGTGAAGCTTCACTATGACAGGTCAGCCAGGTCCTTCGAACGACTCTATCCAGGAGATAAGGCGACCTTGATATGTAACGGCTCCCGAAAACCGGTTTCTATTGTTGCGCATGCGCCAGAACCGCGATCATATTTTATGTGGTCGAACGAAGACGAAAGTGGCGGTCGGTACAGGCGTAATCGAAGCCAGTTGTTGTCGGCGTCCACGTCGGTCGGGCCAGAAGGGCAGGTTCGGGAACATACCACTAAAGGAACTGCAGGAGGTTCCATTTGGATGACAGGGGTGCGTCGACGCAGACCGAAACCGGTGACTGAAGAGCAGCACATGATCGAGTCACAATCGCAGGTAGTGCGAGAGAGCAGGACGTCAACCGCACAGAGTGTACAGGTGGAGACCTCACCTGGAAGTCCAGGGGCCACAGAATGCGAGGACGAATGTTTATATGAAAGTCTTTCGGATGAGTACTCTCCACCCGCGCCAGTTGTTTCGATGACGACTTCGAGGGAAGGAACTACGCGATTATGGGGAGACTTAAATTTTCGGTCTAATAAAGAATAGCAGGTTCCCACTTAGGTGACGGATTTCAATTAAACATTTTAAACTATGCCAGATATGTTGGTTTTACATATTCAGTTAAAGCAGTCTTACAAAAGTATAGGTCTGCGGACAAGAGATAGAATACATTTCATTTCCATAAACCAATAACACTTACGTACTTGTATAATAGTAGGTCTTAGGATACCTGTATTTTTTTTAAATTAGTAATCGTTGTAAATTAAGGATATAATAGCAATCAGTATTGTAAGGTATACATGCCTAAATACTTATTATATGCTGCTAATGTTTTGTTTCAGGATAGTAGTCATACTTTTATACTGTATTTAGATATCTACCTAAGGGCCTGTGCACACGTTTTTTAAACGCGCCGTTGAGGCGCATTATAGAAACGTGCGTCAACGGCGCGCTTTTACAAAGGTCTACAGGTTGCGTCTGACTTGCGTGCGTATCGCGTCTGTATCGCTACACACGCGCGTCAACGGCGCGTTTAAAAAACGTGGTGTGCACAGGCCCTTAGATTAACAATTCATACATAGGTACTCAAGTTTCTTAAGACTTAACTTTTATGTTGTTTATTTCTTTCAAAAAGAAAACATGTAGTATATTTGAGTGGGTAGTCGGTCTACCCTCACTATTCAATAGTAATAAATATCAGTGTTCAACCAACTAACGTGTGTTTCACTTCAATGGATACCTTGATCACTGCTTCTAGAGTGTGGGATCAAGGTCTCTCCCACAGTGGTGGCAGGTGTTTTGCCATTTTGAGCTGTGAATAATACATTAAACTCACCATTAATATTTCTCTATGCCTCTTGATGGTGTGCATTGTAGCTGTGCCACTCGGTGCCAGATCAGCCATTTTGTCATTTATTGAAGACAGCTAGAAGTAACAACAATAAAATTATTGAAGTTTTTGCGATTATAACAAGAAAATAAGAACAAATCTTTTCCATTATCAATAAGCAACAGCATGCTATTATGTCATGACTATGAGGAAACTTAGTGAAACTAACTAATCTATTATGCCAAAACCGTATGGTACTTAATGATAAACGATTTTTATTTCTGAAAGTAGATTTGTACAAATACTTTTACACGTCAATCATGTTTTAAAAACTAGATGAGATCAGCGTTTTCTATCTGACTACTCTGAGAAGAAAGGCGAAAACAAACTCAGAGGTCAGTCTCTTTTAAAGTCGAGACATAATCTTGGTCAGATCATGTGAAAGCCATGTAGATTGGTGTCTGAAATAGTCTTTTGAGGAAAGAACCACACAGATTGAGTGGACCTATCCAGTCAGGACTTGGACGTCAACCCTAGAAAAAAATTAACTAACTTATTATGCCAAGCCCACACCAACTAAGTCAGAAAAATGCATAAAAGACACGATAAATACTAGAGATGAAACGGATAGTGGTTTGGCTTTATCGCGTTACATGACGTACCAAATCAGTACCCGCAGTTGTCATGGTTTGCTAGAATTTATCTTTCAGCACCTAGCAGTAGAGTTTACACCGAAAGGCTACTTTCAGAAGCTGGTCTGGTATATGAAGCCAAGCGGAGTCGCCTCTTACCAACAAATGCGGAAAATTTGGTATTCATTCACCACAATTTGCCACGTGTTAATGTTGAGTACTAAACTAATTAAAACAAACATTTTTGACGTGAAATTATAAAAATAAACGGTGTCCATAACTTATTGTGTCATGATTTGCCTGGAGTAAAATAATTAGAATTTTTTTATCTGGTATCTGGCCGGTTAGTGAAGACAAGGACGGATAGACCGGATACCGGATAGTTAACGGATATCTGTTTCATCTTTATTAAATACAATGCTGCAGTACTTTTTGCAACAGTTTAATCAAGATTAAACTTTTAAGAAACAAACATTGTTTCAAGGAAACTGTTACAATAGACGCTTATGTTTGTATCTATTTGCCAAAACACTTCAATTACCTTACAAACTTACAACCACCAATTGAAGTAGTGTTTAAGTAGAGGTACTCACAAGAGTATGCTTAGAGAGGATCCAAACTGACCTTGTTTAGTAGTTGTTGTAGTTCCATAGACATGGTGTCAAACATGTCATCACTGTTGATCAGAGGTACACTTTCCGAGCTGAGTCCTGTGTTGGCTGAGCTCACTCCCAGCTTGCTAAATGCCACTAGTTTCACATCTATGTCGTTTTCAAGGACGCGGGCTTGCTTCCGAAACTCTAAAATGTTGAAACAGTTATGTTTATTTGACAGATGCCATTAGACTGCCTGTCTGTTTAGTGTAAGATTCATCATTTCATAGATATTTTGAATAATTGGTTGGAGTTTTTTTGTGTTATGAACTTAAAACCAATACCTAGTATCTCATCATCCCACCTATTATTAATGTAATTTCTACGGTAATTTACAATTTCATACGAAGTGGTTTTCCTATGAAAATAAGGCCGTTGTTAAGAGTTCCAATTATATTAGATATAAATAACAAGCTTTTCCAATAGTAAGATTTTATGTGTTGATAATTATTACAATGCAACGTCACAATATTCTGAGCAAGTGAACCGGCACACTGTTGATCTACCGTTGAATACGCACCTTCCCACGACGAGCCCGACATTGCGGTCATTTTACATGAAATTTAACAAATTGATTTTTAAATCACTTTTGTATATTTTGTTCCGATCCAGCTTATTTATTTTCATAAAAACTACGACATTTTTGACTCATTCGAAACAAATTGTGATGACATTTGACATTTTCGAGTCCACTGTTTTGGTATCTGACAGCTGAATTATGAAACGGAAGAAATCTAATTCCTTTTGAGTGCGACAGAGATACCGAGATATTAATGTTTAACATGTTTTTACGCTTAAAAAAACTAGTACCTGTAATAACTGCAAAAGTATTGCTACGGTAAAAAAATACACTCCACGATAAAATATTACATCCAAAAAAAAGCATCTAGGTAAAAGCTTAGAATAATGCATTTCCTTGTTCTTAGGGTAAAAGACACATAGCGTTACGAAAACAATTACTTCAAATTGAATAATGAATTTATACAAACCAGGAAAGCTAGTTTATAAAGTAGTAGGTGATGTCAATATCTCTTTCTAGTGCCATCGAAATGTGTTTAGCGAGAGAGAGACAAACGTTGATCCAAAACTTTGACGTGATAGGCAGGCAGCTATTTTATTTTAATAGCGGAAGGTTTTGGGTGGGACTGGATTTTCTAAATGAGTGAAGCCAGTCTTTAGCTTTGCACAATTTCTTAATGAATCGGATAAAACATTCACACAGCAGTCTGTTGTATTAATATTTTCAACTTCTATTGAAGTGTCCTTTCTAGCTTGTTGAGTATTACAAAATCCTATAAACTTTGGATAAAGCAAATATCATCCTTCACGGTGAAGCAATAAGACCTATATCAACTACCAGAAGTTATTCATAGCCAACTTTATCGAACATATTCAACCATTAGCTATCTCTTTCTCACATGTACTGTTTGCCATAACCGACACAGCTTATTCGCTCGCTCTAATTTCGTCACCCCACCCATCGTCACAGTCTTTCTTTCTTATTTGGTTTTGTAAGCGGCTAGTGGTGAATTTTATTGTTACTGTTAAAATAGGAATGTTTATATTGCTACGCCGTTCTGTTATTTTTTTATTAATATTCCAAGGTGCACTTAGAAAGTGGTGTTAATTGTAAACAATGTTCGTGTGCTGAAAATCACTATCGTATAACAAGGACAAATACATCTTTGTAGTGCAGCTCAAAATGGCTGCTCCCAATAAACCTTTGAAATTCGACAAAATATGTCGCGCTTGTTTAGAGATAAAAAAGGACATGAGACCCCTATTTGATCAACTCACAGCGACGATGCTGATGGGCATATCAAAAGTGCAGGTGAGATGACAAATTGTTAAGATATTTTGGGAATATATTTTTGTCTCTTTCACACTCATGGCAAACGCAATATGAATGTATTGATAGCAATCGTCCTTTACATCGCGTCATCTTTGTTTAGAAGTCATCAGCTATGAACAATTTCGAATTCCTGAGGAGCTGCGTGAATTCTCGAAATTTTGTTGAGAAATGTCATTCGTTCTCTTTCTAACGCGTGCTTTGGCACGCATGGTGATTGAAACGGAGGCTTCCAAATGTGCCTGAGAGACCGAGATAGGTGTGGAATCTGGAAATGTTAATAATGTTGTCCTTTATCTTTTTTTCTTCACCGAAATACATTGTGCGCGAAAGTAACTATTAGTATTTTTATGAATAAAAATGATGTTTTACGAGATAATTTGATAGATTAAAAAAAAAAAAATTTTACCGCTCACATTAATCATTTAGGTTTAGATTCACCACCGCTATTTCCGGTGCATTGCTACCGTAGTCCGGCAGGGCACGGGTGCGGTAGTCCCGTAAACAGTCAATCCATTTACATTTAAAACTAGCTGCTGCCCGCAGCTTCGCCCGCGTAGCTTTTCCTGTCTGGTTGTTCCGGGTAATTTCAGAAACGGCTAGACTGAATTTGACGGGACGGTTTCCACCAAAGGAGAGGAGAGATGTTTTGTAAACGACCAATAGGATATAGTTATTTCAATGCGATGGTACGATAACGATGGCTTATTGGTCGTTTACAAAACATCTCTCCTCTCCGCTCTTCCTTCTCCACTTTGGTGGAAACCGGGCCTCACTGTCGCAGATAGCTGATGCTAAAAGGAAAAGTTAAAAATAGTATATTAGCCACGCGGGCGATGCCGCGGGCAGTAGCTAGTAGTACCTAAGTATATCTACTTTCATATGCATTTAGTAAAAAGCTGTATTTTGACATTACAAACAGACACTTTAATTTTATTTATTTGTATAAAAGATTCGTAATACCGGATCATCATCGTCTTGACTCTTGACAGGTTTAAGAAGATTATATCACTATGATGGTGGTTGACAGTTATACCAAGTGACTAAAAAAAGAAAAGAATGATGCAAATTCGCGTTACTGGAAACAAAACGATTTCGTTGATTTCCCAAAATGGAGAGAGAGAGAACACGAGTTGCACTATCTCGTTCGTTCGAGGCGGCTAGTCAGTGCCGTCTCGGTGCTTACAATTTCCGCTCGACTCTTTCTATCGGACTGTCGGACACAAAGGGCTCTCCCTCTTGAGAACCTAATGAAAATGCCCGAAAATTTTAATTTTGTGGTCGGATAAACACCGTTGACCTTGGCTATACATATAAATACGCGTCGCGCTCACGCCGCGCTAAAGTCCGATTATGTAGTCACGACCTCTCAAGGCCAACTAGGAGACGCCATACACAAAAAAAAACTACCTATCAATGTACAATTACGTATGGGACACCCCGGTTTGACGCTAAAATCCTTTGATAACTCATCAATTTCAATTTTGCTCCTACAACAACGAGCCACGAACGGGTCATGAGCAATTCGATGTGAGGTCTTCGTAATTATTCGCTCAGGCCGCCTCAACGGCTCTACCTGGTACTTACTTTTGGTTTAAACGCGTCCGGTTCTCAAGGATAGCAAGGACGATTATATATTTTCTCAAAGCAATCCGCTTTTGTATGGTCGCCTCAATTTCTCGTATTCTGTTTTAGTAAATAGGTCGGTTTTTGTCATAATCTACTAAGTACCTATACAGTTCGTAGAACAGTTCTATTAGTACTACCAAGGCCTCGTATTCTTTTGTAGTTGCACCGAATATTTTCTACTAGCTTCTACGAGTGGCAATACTTAAAAATGCACATTCGCAGTCGGCTCTGCAGTTCCGCTACCAATGGTACGGCATCATGATCCTACTTACTATGATAGGCTTGCAGAAAAAATATCGATGTATCGATATATCGATATTTTTTGTTCGATATATCGATATTTTTCGGTGATATCTATTATTTCGATACATCGATATATCGATATAATATATCAAGTATCGAAAATGTATCAAATACGATACGAACAGCAACACCGTTGTCCCCACTGACTAAAACCGCTAGAATTCAGAGCCGTGAAAAATTGAAAATGTAAACTTATTTTTAACAATGTTTTATTTTACATCAGAAATGATGATTCTAGTTTGGTATTTCTATGAATAAAGAACAAACAATACAAATTCAAACCTAGTACCATATACGTTTTAGAAAATTTCACCGATATATCGATACTTTTTTTTCGATATATCAAAATCGATATCAATGTATTTTTTAAATATCGATACGATATATATCGATACTTTTTGGCACTTCGTGCATCCCTAAACTATGACTCTCGACTTCGCGCCTTTTACACCCGATAAGATCCCCTTCGGTGCTCCAACACCCGTGATATTAAGGTCGCGATTGAGCAAAACCGAGGGTCGAAAGTATTCGCTCAGCAACTAGGGACCCGTTTGACGAAACTGAAAACTGCGAATGGTAGAATCGTGACTTCGAAGTCTGAGATACTCGAGGAAGTCGAGGATTTTTACGGACACTTGTACTCAACGCGGACGGCGAAACCAGCGGGGCATAGTGAAGATGACCATCGATCCGAATTAACGCGCCACTGCACGGAGAACATCCTGGATGTCGACCACTGCGAGATTAGGGCGGCTCTCGAGCAGCTAAAGAACAACAAGGTACCTGGTCATGACGAAATTACAACAGAGCTCCTTAAAGCGGGCGGGGCTCGTCCTGAAAGAGCAAGCGAGTCTCTTCACCTCCGTCATCCAACAGGGTACAACGCCCGAAGCGTGGAGCAGAGGTGCGGTGGTTCTGTTCTTCAAAAAAGGCAACAAAACCTTGCTGAGGAACTATAGACTCATCTTACTTCTGAACCACGTATACAAGCTGTTCTCGAGGGTTGTCACAAACCGTCTCGCCAGGAGACTTGACGAGTTCCAGCCACCAGAACAAGCCGGTCTTCAAAAAGGCTTCAGTACCGTAGACCACATCCATACTGTTCGGCAGATTGTGCAGAAGACCGAAGAGTACAATCAGCCACTGTGTATGGCATTTGTGGACTACGAGAAAGCCTTTGACTCTATCGAAATATGGGCAGTTCTGGCCTCTCGAAACGATGTCGAATTGACTGGCGCTACATTGAAGTGTTGAGGTGTTTGTATGATGCTGCAACGATGACTGTCCAGATCCAAGATAAGGAAACCAGCCCCATCCAACTACTCAGGGGGATGTGATATCCCCGAAACTGTTCATCAATGCGTTGGAGAACGTCTTTAAGACGCTGGACTGGACTGGACAGGGCATCAACGTAAACGGCGAGTACATCTCACACCTTCGTTTTGCCGATGACATCGTCATAATGGCAGAGACGCTGGAACTGTTAGACCAGATGCTGCACAGCCTAAATGGAGCCTCTCGGCGGGTTGGCCTCGGCATGAATTTGGACAAGATGAACGTCATGTACAATTCGCACGTCTTGCCGAGTCCAATCCACATCGTAGGGTCGCTTCTCCGAGTTGTGAAGGAGTACGTCTACCTAGGGCAAGTTTTTCAGCTTGGTAGGCACAACTTTGACAAAGAAGCCGACAGAAGGACCCGATTGGGTTGAGCAGCGTTTGGAAAACTTCATCAAGTCTTCTCGTCGCCAATCCCGCAGTGTTTGAAGACTAAGGTCTTCAACCAGTGCGTCCTGCCCGTTATGACATACGGTGCCGAAACATGGACACTGACAGTCGGGCTGGGCCACAAATTCAAGGTCACTCAGCGTGTTAGGGAATCGGGCTATGCTCGGTGTTTCCCTCTGAAGGATAAGATTAGAAATTAAGTTATCCTGAAGAGAACTGGAGTTACCGACATAGCCTGCAGAGTAAGCAAGATGAAGTGGCAGTGGGCTGGCCATGTTTGTCGAAGGACAGATGGCCGGTAAAGCAGACGAGTCCTGGAGTGGAGACCGCGTATCGGCAAGCGTAGTGTGGGACGCCCCCAGCTAGATTGACCGACGACCTTAAAAAGGTGGCTGGGACAGACTGGATGCGGAAGGCGGAGGACAGGGTATTGTGGCGCAGCCTGGGAGAGCCCTATGTCCAGCAGTGGACTGCTATAGGCTGAGTTGATTGATCGATCGATTGATGCACAAATTGATCGTCTTCCAAGTGCAATTGAAGCGATTGACAATCACAATTAATAGAAATTGATGGCAATTGATCAAATGCGATTGACAGTTCCGAGGACCCCTTATTTGGTTCATTGAACTCAGTTCGGATGTAATGCAGGTGGCAGTGGGCGACGGTCTACCTCCCCAGCTGTGTCTGCAGTGTGTGCACCAGATCTCGAGGTGCCATGCCTTCAAGGACCTGGTGGAGAGGAATGATGTCACGCTGCGAGACCATGCCTCGCGGATGGCAGAAGAAGCCTTTAAGAGGGAGAGGGAAGAGGTAAGGAAGGAACTTGATTTGGCTTGGTTGGTAATAAAATATTGCGGCCCCTTATTAACAAGAAACTAAAATTCGATTTGGAATGAAGTTTGTTGGTTAGTTTTCGTAAAAATATAAAGAATTTTACGTCCATAATGCTTTTAGACCTAATTACGGAACTCAGTGAGCAGTGGAATCAATATAAAGATGCTTAACAACAAATGTGTAACTGGTGGAATGTGGGTGTTCGAAACACTTCTGTCTATCCCTTCAGGAGTGGAGGCGTCAAGTTACAGATTTTTAACCCGATATAAGTATCATTAGATACCATCCTCCATTAAAAACGTGTTCATCACCCAACAGAAAGAGAAGCTGTTAACCCTGAATTGCACGGAACCGTTTATGCAGTACATGGAGGTACCACTCACCAACCCGAATCAGATCCTGGATGGATTCTTCACGGCCACGCCAGACCAGACACCTGTGGATACACCCGACGCAGAACTTAAACAAGACTTTGACGTTGAGAAGGTATTCAATAGTTATGTGGCGTTTTAGTAACGGATTTGGTGTTCTATTAGAGCTTAAAATTCTAAACAAAACCACAAGTCCGGAACAACCTTCCTGTTTCCAGTAGGTACATGAGGGCCTGGATGCCTCTGACAAGGAATAGGGTATTTGACTGTTTTTTTTTGTTTTGACTTCAAAACCAACAAAAAAATACGAGTGTTCTTTAGACCACACGACTGAAGTAAAACTTACAAATAGTAATACTAATACTTCCGTAACGCTCTCGTCATGCATTCACCAGCTTACTCCCCAAGTCAAGCGTGCTTATAGAAGAGTGTATTGTAGACAGAGACAGCACAGCTGCGATCTGACGTCACAACACAAGAACGCCATTAGTAACTTCGCGCCACTCAGTACAATGATCGTTTTGCGTGACAAGGATAATAGAATAATTAAAAAAAAAGAAAAAAGAAACCGTGTAACTTCTCAATTTTACACCGATTTTATTATTATTTTCACAAATCGTTTGTTTTAGTAAGACCTTTAATAACTAATTGACAGCAGCAGTCAAATACACTATTGTTGCGTGAAAAAATATTATACAAAACTAGCTGTGCAGCCCGCGCCTTCGTCTCTATGCGAGACAGAGCTCCAGCGCTGGTTTTCAGCGACAGCCGGCGTTGACATGATGACGTGAACCGGTGCAGCATACAGGGGTGTAGGTTTATACTATTATTAGTACATACTGGATGTACAGGCATTTTTGTGATTTCACTTTTCATTCACCCATACAACAAGTCTTCATTCCATCTTCTTTTAATTCTAGCTGGACCCAGAACTCGTCCAATTGAAAGACAAAGAAGGTCTTAACTCCGACGAGGAGAACTACCTCCAGCTGGTTCTATTCCAAGCGACCTCCACGGTGTCCCCCGGCAGACACGTATGCAACCTCTGTCACAAGGAGTTCAAGCACGCACGGTGGCTGAAGCAACACATGCGATCTCACACTAATTGGATCAAAGCGAACTGTAAGAAGCCGCCCATGTGCCCCATCTGTGATAGGACTTTTAAGGTGAGAACAATATTGGAATTTGGAATAATTTAATCAAGGGTTTTATTTTTAGCTTCGTAGACCGTTGGTACGCAGAGTAAACGTTTGGTAGCACCTCACAGTCTGTTCATCATCATCATCGTCATTCAGCCGAAAGACCTCCACTGTTGGATATGGGCCTCCCCCAAGACGGGCGGGATTGGCATAATCGCCACGCTTGGCAAGCGGGTTGGCGATCGCAGTTTGGTGTTAAAATGCATATAGAACGCTGCTGCCCATTCTCTAGTATAAGTCAGTCTGTTAACACACGAGAACTGATGAGAGCAAAAATTGTATTATTGAGTCAAGAGCACATAGGATCCTTTTTATTCAGCAGGTGCACGATCGTGTTATTTATAAGCACACACATTACGCATTACTTAGAATCCATTAAGGAGCTAATCAGAATAAAACTTAGCTCGTCTTCCCTCCAGGGCCCGGGCATGTTAAAAATGCACATGCGAACACACGAGCAGCGTCCAGCTAAGCAACCAACATGCTCGGTGTGCCAGCGAACGTTCCCGAGCAAGACGCTACTATACCGCCACAGACAAACGCATTTCGAGCAGAAGACGCACCTATGCTCTGTTTGTGACAAGCGCTTCTACAGCGGATATGCTCTGCGCTCGCACATGGCGCGACACCGCGGCGAGCGGCCCTACGTCTGCACGACGTGCAACAAGAGCTTCTATAACCCAACTGATCTGAAGGTAAGACGTGTTAGTGCTCTTTGTGCAACAAGCGCTTGTATAGCGGGTGCGCACATGGCGCGGCCATACGTCTGTTCGACTTGTAATAAGCGCTTCTATAACCCGACTGATCTGAAAGTAACGACATTGTGTTCTAAGTACTTCTAAGTAACGATAAACATGAGGAACCAAGAGGACAACTTACGCTAGGCAGCTGAGACAGCAACAGTTTGATATAAATGAGCAATAACATTATATTCTGAAAACTGTAGCGGCAAATACTTAATCCGCAATTATAAGGAATTTTGTGCGAAGACTTGTACCATAGTTTCCATTTCTCGTTGTGTCTAGTCTTTTCATTAAGAGCGTTTCGACGTACGGCATTTCATACAAACTTTCAAGCCCTTGTTTTTCGAAATGACTGAACCGATTTTAATGAAAGTTCATACGCATAAGCAGGATACAAAGGTCTAAAAGGTTAGATATGAACATTTTCGAAATGTCTTATTTAAAAACAGATAACTAGAAATCCGTTTCTATGGAAAAATTAAAATCGGACTCTGTAACACTATTTTTCGAAAATGTTCTTAACTTTTTAGACCTTTGTACCTATCCTGCTTATGCGTATGAAGTTTCATTAAAATCGGTTCTGTCATTTCGAAAAACAAGGGCTTGAATGTTTGTATGAAATGCCGTAAGTGGTAAACGCTCTTAATTCGTGTTTAGTTTAAGTTACTTTACTCGTACAATATTATTTTAAGTGCATACCTGTTACTAACATTTTAAGGATCTTTTAGTTGTCCGAATTCAAATTATTTTACATATTTATTTATTTATATTTGTAACAAAATTAAAGTAGTGTGGACCAGAGGATTAAAGCTTGAGCAAACACTTCTAATCACGGATCCAGAAAAATTGTGTAAAAACTAGCTAAGCTAATTAGAGCAACGAAACCTCTGACACAGTACCACACTGTAACTTTTCAAACTTTTCATCCTCTTCATCTTTTACTCTGAATGCTTCCTCAAACGCCTTTTTACTGCGCTGCGACAAATACTCCGGAAACGAGACGCAAAATCTTAAAATGAGATTGCCTTTTCCTTTAGTGGGACAAGCTGGTAGTGGAAGTCCTTCATCTTCTATAATCTTCTCGTACGTTGGTGTCACAACGTCTGTTATTTTGATCCTCAGTATTCTGCCGTCTAACGTTGTGATAGTTTCCATGAACCCGCACAAAGCTTCTTGTAATGTTATATTCTTGACGTAGAGCAAGTCGCTTAGGCTGGACCTGACGAACGTGTCGTGCGGACGATCTTCAGTAATAAATATAACGTCGGCGGGAATCCTCGTCGGTCCCTGATCACCCTCTTCTTTGAACCTCACCTCGGTGTTCGGGTATATACCAGCTTTGATTGGTATAGACAGAACTTTCTCTCGTAGCTTTAGTTCCGTGCACGTCTCATCTGTGAATACCAGTCTCTGGATCTTCATTTTCTTGAGTCCTCCTTTGTATACTTCTTCTAAAGACAGTGCGAGTGGTCTAACTATAGTTGCGTCCTTTTCTTTGTATCCTTTACCTACAGGAGACTCGAACATCGGCGGGGGGTTTTCATAGTAATCTAATAAGTCTGCGTAAGGGTTGGAGGTGCCGAAGAAGTCGTTGAAGGTTTGGAGAGGTTCTCCGTGGTAATGGTAGGGTTGGATGAACTCTGCGGGGCCGGGCACGCCGCGCTTGAGGCCTTCCTCTCCATACTGGTCGTAGACGGCGCGGTGTTTGTGGTCGACAAGTACCTCGTAGGCTTCTGCGATCAGAGAGAAGATGCGTTTCATGTTCTCGTCGTCGCCGTGTCGCTCGGGGTTGTACTTCAGTGCCAGACGTCGGTACGCGCGCTTTATGTCCAACTGGCTACAGTTCCGCTTCACGCCCAGGATGCCGTAGAAATCGAAACCCATCGTGACCTATTTGTTATAAATTTCTGTTTTGCTCTCAGACCAAGGTTTTGCTAATGACCTCTCGGTAGAAGAACAGTATATTCTTTGCTAATGGTACTTCTATAGAAATAAGAAAAATACTATCAACTGCAGTTATTTTTGTAAAGACTTGATATGAAACTTCATGTCAAACAAAATTATTTTTTATTCGTTTAAAGGTTATTTTTGGCATGACGTGTCATGGCCGCAATTTTCGTTTTCTCTGTGGTTTTATCGATCATAAACTGTTTAACTATAGGTACGGCCAGTATTTAACTAAACGAGAAATAGTTTAAAGTTAAACTCATGCCATATTAGGTTATATGCTCTAAGCATATTAACCGTTGTATACTTTTGCTCGCAAGGTTCACTTCCGCCTGCACACCGGCGAGAAGCCGCTGAAGTGTACGGAGTGCAACAAGACGTTCAGGCGACATTCGACCCTGTGCCAACACATGAAGAAGCACCGCGGCATCCGCAACCACGTGTGCAATGTCTGCAACAAGGGATTTTATGAGGTGTCCAAGCTGAACGCGCATATGAGGGTGCATACTGGTACGTAGTAATATTGGATATATTTTTGATGTGTAACATCTGTGAGATGACAGATGCAGCTTTCTATGGGAGTGATTTCGTGAAAAGGTTCCGTCCCTTTTGTGTGTAACAGGAAGTGACAGCTTGAGCATGGAATAAATAAGTACTTTTTAATAGCATGGAATTAGTAAGTACTTTATAATAGCATGGTCGTCACGCGGCATGCGTCGCCCCGACAGCAATCGGTTTTACGTGCGCCTAAAAATTATCAAGTGGTTTTTTTAAGTGAAAGCTTTTTCAGGTGCGGTCAGCGATTTTTGGTCGGGGAAAATGTTATGGGTTCGCGTGACCGATATGATAATGTTAACAGTATATCTGTAACTAATATGAGTATGTCGTGTTGTGCTTAGCCAGCAGTGAGAGCATAAGTATTATGAAAATTATTTATTTTGAAATAATATCACGCCTTGTTTTCCCGAAGGGTTATTCAGAGGTGTACCTATATTAGGTACACTCACATTTCGCCAGTTATGTTTAAGTCCCATGTAATAAGGGGCGAGCCTATTGCCATCAGCCGGGCACAAATCCAGACTCCGGGCTGCTGAGAAATTCCTAATGGAAAACCCCAATAACACTTTGCCCGACCTGGGAATCGAACCCAGGACCAACGAGGCATGGCAGTCACAAAAATACTGTTATTTCATAGTTTTAAGTTTTCATTCTGTTGGCAGTCTCCATTGTGTCTATGTTTTATTTTGTATGCGTCCTAATCCATCGTTTGTGTGGCCAGGCGAGCGTCCGTACGAGTGCCAGTTCTGCGAGCGCCGCTTCGCGCAGCAGTCGGCCCTGATCTACCACCGGCGCACGCACACGGGCGAGAAGCCCTACTGCTGCAAGATATGCTCCGCGCGCTTCACCACCTCCTCCGCCAGGAACAACCACATGGTCACACACACTGGGAACAAAAGGTACTACTATAATAATAGTACAATTTAAAAAGGTTAAATTTATTATATTTCGATTTGTGTTTGTGCGTCCCGCTACTGTTGACTCCGAGCAATTGCAGTTACCTAATTTAAGAATATAATTATTTGTTAATAAGATTAAATCATTTATATCGCCGTATCTGTTTATAGTTATTATACGGGTCGAGTTTCCCGAGAATATTTAATATTAATATTAAATTGATTACCTTTAAAGTTTGATTATAGAATAAATTTGATTTTATTTATATAATTTAAATAAAATATTAATTTTGAAATTTGACCCATGTACTAGTTAATTTAACCGGCCAGCATGAATCTAACTAAGCCTTCAAAAGCATAATTTTCTAAAAAAAACCGGGTAATTGCGTGTCTGACCACGCACAATAAAGGGTTCCGTAGTTAGGATGAATTTATCCTAAAAATAAACTTAACATTGTAGTTGAAAAACATGTTCTCCCATACATCGATATACGTCACAGTCAATTTTCCAACTGCAAATATAAGTTTGTAATCGCAAAAATCATTTTTTTTAAGTGATAAAACTGCAAAATATAAATTTTAGGACTTATGCTGTGAGACCTTGCTTCTTGCCAAATTTCATGATTCTAGGTCAACGGGAAGTACCCTGTAGGTTTTGATTTATTTAGAGTATCGAAATATGTCGCAATAATGTCGCATAAATCGCCGTATTTTTTTATTGCGTTAACTTAGAAGCTTGATTTTTTTAGACCTCCAAGGGACCATGGACTTACGTATTTGATATTAATTTCAACTTGATACCTACACGCGTTCCTGAGAAAAAGGGTCTTGACAGACTGACAGACAGACAGACAAAGAAGTGATCCTATATGGGTTCCGTTTTTGCCACTTGAGGTACGGAACCCTAAAAACGATCCAAATATGTATTGTTTTCTGTGTCTTTCTCAATTCTCTATTCTACACAACTGATTATTTATTATACGATACGTTTTTTGATACGTAAAAAATCAATCACATATTGAATGCAATTATGCAATGAAATTACTTAGTTTTTTTTTAATTACAGAAAAAAAATATAAAAATGTAGAGGTCTTTTCGGAATTAAATTCTATCGAGGACATTGAACTAATTGCGTTTTCCTTCAGTCAGAGTGTTAATCAAATAGTCAATAAACAATATATCCAAAAATTAAATCAATACATGCTGTAATAATGAAATAAATGGATACGAAAAAGTCCCCAATTTATTTTGGTATCGCCTTAAACTCCCGTTTTTCCTTCCAGGTTCGTCTGTCCAGTCTGCCTAAAAGGCTGCACATCGCGCACAGAACTACGCGTTCACTCAAGCAAGCATACGGGAGAGAAGTTATTCGAGTGTAATCAGTGCGGACAGCGGTTCAGCTCGGCGTCCTACCTCGCCGTGCACCGTCGCTACCACACCGGCGAGAAGAAGTATCAGTGTCCTGTCTGCGGGAAGGGTATGTACCTCAACACAGCTGTGTAGTTCTGCGAACAGTAGACCTCGCGTACTGCATTTTGAGGAGCTGTTCTGCTCACTACACCGAAGATCCTCATCAGATCTTTACCAAATTTCTATGTGACCAACTTAATGTTACTACATTTAAAATAAAAATAACCATCGAATTCGGATCTCATAAGGCAGAGATATCCAGTAGCCCCCTTTTTGGAGCAAGTACACCTTCAATCAAAAATCCCCAACGACAAAAAAAATTATCAAGTCACCAAGGTTCAACCAGATCGGTTGAAAATACGACCTGTAGAGGAGTAGCATCAAACTGGCAGAGGGAAGCATCCCAGACTTGTACAGAGACGCTTCGCTCGCAAGGTCAATTAGACAACGGCATTTGGCGGATTTTATAATGTCTTGATTTAAAAGAGTGTCCTTGCAGTTTCTTGCCTGTTCTTCTCCATAGAGATCTACGTTTGATGATCTACGTTGTGTGATCTACGTTTGATGATCTACGTTGTGTGATCTACGTTATGTGATCTACGTTTAATGGGCAAATAGCTTCAACTTTCTGACTAACTGACCGACTCTTTGACAATTCAAAAGTGCCTGTAATAGGTTTAATTGAAATAAATGTTTTGAGTTTGCATTCGGCACTAATTAAAAAAAATACTTCTTGGAACTTTGCTACCATGTGTACACGGCTTCTTTTTCTTTTGAGGTACGGAACTCTAAAAAAAGCCTAATCTTTGAAATAAATTGCTTACCAACTTATTTGCTGTTATTTTCAGGCTACATAGAATCGAGTTCATTCAAGAAGCACGTAAAGACGCACGCGAAGTCGGAGACGGAGTCGTCCACGTCGGAGAACAGTGCGGAGGCGCCGCAGGGGAAGGAGCCGTGCCTCGAAGAACATGAGACCGTCACCGTCACTGAGGACTTGCCTGACGCGCCAAGCCAAGGTAAAGTACCTTGTGGAATCTGAATAAGCTTGGTAAAATCGAAGGACCGTAAATTATGGCGGGAAATGTTGTACCTAAAACTCCTATAAAGTAATGATCTTGCTCAATACACAGGGTAGATAAAAAAGGCCTGACCACTAACCTGAATTTATTATCCAAGCCACAGCACCAGATCCCGGTTTCAGGAATAGCACAGCAATTCAGCCACTCGCGTGAGAAAAATGTCTTGATGAAAGTATGTAACTAATTGCACGGCAATTTAAATAAGTTTTTTGGAAGATATACAATAGTGTTGACTTTTGATGCGTAAATTGACCACGTCAGATGGCAGCCCGGAGCGAACAGGTCGAGGGTTTTTTCTCAATCCACGGCGCGGGCCAGGGCAGTCATAACTCCACCGAGCCATCCACCGATTTCCAATGCGGGTAGGAAACAGACGAATGGACAAGCCAAATTAAAACTACCCTATGTTTTTATAAGCAAAGTTTGAACATACCTTTAAATTAAAAAAAAACGATTGAGCATAACCAGTAGTCGCACATGATGTGTAACGTCTGACATCTCACCTTGGTAATAACCAACTGAGCAGTGACAGAAATGACCCCTCTACTTACAATCTATAGTAGTACTTACTAATTCCATGCTATTAAAAAGTACTTACTTATTGCATGCTCAAGCTGTCACTTCCTGTTACACACTTCCGTCCCTTTTCACGAAATAACTCCCACGGAAAGCGAGAGGTGTCTCATGTTAAAGGGACTCCAAACCAAGACTTTGGGTCTGCTTCTGAGAAAATGACTTAATAAAATTCCTAATTACACTGCCCGACCTTGGGTTTGATTCCCAATCAAACCCTACTTAGCCTTGCGATCAATATCAACGGGACAATGTTTTAATCATATTTTAATAATACATAAATTATTATTTTAATCATATTTTTTATCGTTTTTTTGTTAATGTGAGGATGTTGTAGGCTTAATAGACTGTAGATCTGTAGACCATTTTCTATTTTGTTAAGTACCTGGTACTTTTGACGGGCCTACCGCTGTCCTCTCTTATCTAATTTGAAAACATTGTAAAAGCCATTTTTTTTTTAAAGAGTTACCGTGGAGTTTCTTGCCGGCTCTTTTCCATAGGAAAAGACCAATAGGAACCGTGCACCTAGCTTCTGGCGTTTCATAAGTGCTCATGTAGGCTTATGTGAAATAAAAATATTTTTGATTTTGATTGATTTTGAATGTTTTAAAACTTTTGCTTATATGGTATATTTTGCAACTGACCATAATATCTGGGTCGGTATATCATAATGTCTGCGTGGTGCCGGACGTAAAGAATAGCACAGCCCCATTTCTTCCCGTGGGTGTCGTAAAAGGCGACTAAAGGACTTACTAGAGACTGGGCAGCAGCGTTCTCTATGCATTTTAACACCATACTGCGATTGCCAACCCGCCTGCCAAGCGTGGCGATTATGGCAAACCCCCCCTTTGCGGGAGGCCTATGTCCAGCAGTGGACGTCTTTCGGCTGCTGGAAGGCCTAGAGCGCAGCTAGGCTAGCTCGAGGCAATCATAGCGTGACCAGCGAAGCAGTCATAGTGGGCCAAGGCTTGTATTAGTGCTTTACTCAAAAATGCAAGTACCTAATCTAAATAAAACCAGCAAGTAATTTCAATAAAATATATATTAAAACGTTGAAACGTCAAAATAGCGGCCGGCAATGTTTTGCCGGCCTGTTAGAGCGACCAGCAAAACTTTGCCGGCCGCTCCTTGAAACAGAACGGCAAGGTCGACTTTGCTCAAACAAGGTTGTCAAAATAATGACCACATTACATGCATTTTTGAGTAAATTAAATTATTTGCCATAAGTTAGCTAGCACACACCACTATACAAAAAAAAAAAAAAATATATATATATTATAATAATCGTCGAAAACTATACTCAAGCAGGAATAACGTAAACAAAACGTATCTAAATAAAAGCCTCCAGGCATAATGGGCGTGCCCTCCGGGGCACGCCCTAACAGGGGTGCCTTCAGTTGAGACTGGTCATTTCTTAACTGTGTTTTTGGATTATTTTTAATCTTATAAGTTGAATTGTTTTATTTTTTTTTACATGCAACAAGAATTAATGTACCAAAATCAAATCAAATCAAAAATATTTTTATTTCACATAAGCCTACATGGGCACTTATGAAACGTCAGAAGCTAGGTGCACGGTTCCAATTGGTCGTTTCCTATGGAGAAGAGCCGGCGCATAAACGCCACGGTTACTCTTTAAAAAAAAAACCCAGGATTTTGTAATAATATCTTGCTTTAAAAGAGTGTCCTTGGAGTTTCTTACCCGTTCTTCTCCATAGAGATCTACGTTTTGGAATGGGCAACTTTCTGACTGACTGACCGACTCTTTGACAATTCAAAAGTGCCTGTAATTGGTTTGGTTTAATTGAAGTACCTAAATGCTTTGAGTTTGAAACTTATGACAATTAATGATTAAACGCAAATTCTAACGTTTTTTTCAGTTCAACCCCAAGTTCAAATCCAAGTGCAAGACACGCAGCAGGTCCTGCAGGTGCAGGGTCAGGTGGAACGCACCCCGCAGCAGAAGCTGACGCGCTACAAGTGTGGGCTGTGCGTCAAGACGTACATGTATCTGCACAACTTGAAGAAGCACATGCTGGTGCATGAACAAGTAAGTTACTTTGAGAGATATCGGTGTCGCAAGAACAGTAGTTCTCAAAACTAAATATGTGACGGAGCCCTAAAATAATCTATAATGGTTTTATGTATAGGTATTCTTTATTAATAATCTTAATACTAACTATTAATATGACTAGCTTCTGACCGCGACTCACTCAATTATACTAAAATAACAGTCACATTTTTACAAAACTCCCTCGCCCGCCGTCGCTATTCTTTCTGACTTTTTTTCTTTTTGCTTGACTCCTAAGAGTCGTAGCGTGATGTTAAAATCTATATCCTTCCTCAAGAATTGCGGTATCAAATGCAAAATATTTTTTTCAAATCCGGCTGGTAGTTCCAGAGATTAGCAAGTTCAAACAAACTAATAAACTCTTCAGCTTTATTATTATTAGTACCTATAGATATAAGCAAAATATTAGTGTATTACTACAAGAAATTAAATTTAAAATTGTAGTATAGAATTAGTCGCAGAAATCGGGCAGAACCTCGGGTACTATAAGTTGAAAGGAATCAACGCTTTGGAATGGCTAACTAGCTTTAACTGATTAACTAACTGTCAAGTAGCGTCTTGTCCATTCAAATGTGCCAGTCAATAACAAAAATAAAGGCTTGCCTCCATTTTGAATTGAAACAATGCTAAAATTTCTAATTCAGGAAAACGGTCGAAATACGGAGCCAATCATATTCCTGCAACAACAGCAACCACAGCAGCAGCAGCAACAGCAGCAGCAACAACAACAACAGCAGCAACAACAACAACAGCAGCAGCAACAACAACAACGGCAGCAGCAACAAGTACAACAACAACACCAGCATCAACAACAGCAGTTGCAACAACAGCATCAAGTCCAGCAAGTTCAAGTACAACAAGTGCAACAACAAGTGCAGCAACAGGTGCAACATCACCAGCAACAGCAACAGTTGCAGCAACAAGCGGTGCTGCAGGTCGGCAACGTGCAACAGCTTGCGTTGCCGATACATGCGCAGCATGTTCAGCAAGGCATCACCGTGTCTGGAGTACAGGTAACATTAACTGCACTGATATAATAATACATAACACGCTATTTGGATTTCTACCAAATGTTTTCGTAATTCAAAATCAAAATATTTTATTTCACATAAACCTACATGGGCACTTATGAAACGTCAGAAGCTAGGTGCACACGTGCACGGTTCCAATTGGTTGTTTCCTATGGAGAAGAGCTGGCAAGAAACTCCACGGTTACTCTTTTAAAAATAGTGTACTTTTGCAATGTTTTCAAGTTAGTGTTAATTGGTATGGGAGCACAGTGTAGGCCCGACAACAAGTACCAACTACTTCACAAAATAGAAAATGGTTTACAAAGCTACAGTCTACTAACCCTACAACATTCTCACATACACAAATTAAAAAAATAATCTATCTATAATATTACTAAAATAATAAAAATAAAAACTGATTTAAACCAAATGACAAGATTGCCAAAACTGTATCAAATCTGAATTAATATTCTGTCCACCTCTGGGGATCCGTGTAGTGCCGGACGTAAAGAATAGCATTACCCTATTTCTTCCCGTGGGTGTCGTAAAAGGCGACTAAGGGACTTACTAGAGAATGGGGTAGCAGCGTTGTCTATGCATTTTAACACCGTACTGCGATCGCCAACCCGCCTGCCAAGCGTATTGGGGGTGGCCTATGTCCAGCAGTGGACGTATTTCGGCTGAAATGATGATGATGATTCTGTCCACAACTCAATCATAAATATTTTAAATAACAATTGTAGGTATTTAGTGTCAAATAATGAAGAGATTATGTCAAGGTATGTAATTAGATAGTGTTAGGAGGCGGTGTTTTTCCTCAATGTAGCGTAGTTTATACGAGTAGCTATGTACGATGAAAATATTTAAGTATAACGTAAAATGTGTAATGTGCTAAATAATAACACCCGCACGGGTTGATTGAAGGTTAAGCTACGCTTGCCGCGGTCGGTCCGTGGATGGGTGACCATCCATTACATATCGAGACACCTCCGTGCCTCGGAAAGGACGTTGAACCGTTGTTCTCCCGGCTGTCATTTGTAGATCTTTGACAGTCGTTACGAGTAGTCAGAAGGCCAAAAGTCTGACAACCAGTCTTGCCAAGGCGTATTGTGTTACCGAGTACTTAACGGGGTTGTGGAGGTCAGATAGGCAGTCCCTCCATGTAAAATACTGGTCTTCAGCTGCATCCGGTTAAACTGGAAGCTGACCCCAATATAGTTAGGAAAAGGCTGGCATTGATTGATTGACATGTAAAACAGATCTTTCTCGTAAGAGTTTCATGAGTAGGTTCAGAATATTAGTTACCAACATAATAATGAATTTAAAAAACATACAATATTAAAAAAAAAATAACATTGTAGTCGAAAAACATGTCCTCCCATAAATTCTAACTGCAAAAATGTAAGTTATTATTTATTTATTTAAAACACAATTATAACACCTTTACAGACTCATCCAAGGCGATGTTTTATGTCGCAATGTCTACTTACACAGATTTATACAAAATAAATGCCCAGTAAGGAAAATTACACACAATTAAATTAAATTTTATTTTAAACATGACAACGTGAGTTGGTCGACTATTACTCGTTAACTTGTGAAGCCTACTTAGCTGTGATAGTTTTCCTTTTAACTTCGTTATCTATAGCGTGCCTCTTTAATGGCGACATTAATTTAAGGCACTTTTACGGTTTCGCGTTTTCTTTTTGTGAAGATATTTTAATTTCATTAAGGACGCTATCACATTTTTCCTTAAATATCAGTGCTTTTCAGGTACCATTTTAATGAATTAGTAGTCACAACTGCAATGATATCTGATGATGTCTCAAATTAAAGATAATATATTCATCTCCATAATAGGCCCATAAAAATTGTATAGCCCCATACAACATTTTCACACAAATACGTTTTAACAATCACAATAAAACCGACAAATGAAAAAAAATGGGGTCTGAATAGGGACCAATATAGCTAAATCCACTGCATAGTTAAACATAAAAATAATAACAAATTGTTGCTTATATAGTCCTCTATACGGCCCTATATATATTTTGTAAGTAAATAAATAACTTTTTTATTTATGATTAAAATAAGAAGCGCCCTGCAATTTCTCCATACATTTTCTACTCGCGGTTCGTCATTCCGCGCTCAGACGCGCTCGTGGAAGCACTGGTGTATTGATTTTTTGCAAAAAAATATTTACGTACAGAAATGTGTGCTGTATTGTATACTGTGGGTGGACGAAGTTGATACTTTTTCGGGCCGAATTAAAAGTACCCATGATTATTGGAATTTCTTTTAAAAATAAATACATAGTTGTAATTTTTTGTATAAATAATGGTTGTAGATTACGAATAAACATTGTGAAAATAATTATATTATTTAACCGACTTCTAAAAAAGGAGGTTACTCAATTCGACCGTATAAATGCTGTTTTTATGTTTGTTCACCGATATCTCCGTCAGTTATAAACCGATTTTGAAAATTATTTTTATGTTTGAAAGGGTAGGCTCCCGAGGTAGTCCCATTGCCACCAAATCATAATCTGATGAAGGGATCTCATGGAAATCGAGGGAAACCCTCGAATTTTATAGACAAACCTATAGCGATTTGTGTATTTTTTATAGTAACTCGTGCATTTGCTCCCGAAAATCACCATTTGGTGAAGTGGAACTGATGATGGAGACCACAGATGGCCACCGGAACAACATAATAATAATTATTTAACGGGTTGCGATTCGATTAGGTACAGACGCCAGCAGGTCAAGCTACCCGAAACTGTCAAATTTTCCCAATCAACCTTGCACCTTATGCTGTAGGGATAAAGTTGAAAATCTATTAAAGAAATTTGACAGATTGTAGTAGCTTGATGTGCTGGCGTCTGTACTTTAATATGGTTGCTAAGCAATTTATGCTCGTCAAAATGCATATTATGCGTGAGTGGCAGTTCTCCTGGTTCATACCAGGAGAACTCCTCAACAATTAATGTCCCAGCATCGGGAAAAGCAATATTTTGTAAAAGGTGATGAGCAGTTGACTTTAGGCTATTGTAACTTAGATAAATTAAAAACTGACCCACTAAAAAGTGAAAAATAAAAAACTTTTTGTAAAAAAAATAACCGACTTCCAAAAAAACACTACAAGGGGAAAAATAACTTTAATTTCGGAAGTCGGTGTCTTTGGATCTGTATTTTAGTTTTGGCCACCGACTTCCTGGAACTACTTTTTGGAAGTCGGTGATTTTTTTTTACAAAAAGTTTTTTCTTTAATCAAATTGAAACGGGTTTTTTTTTTGTTTTTTGAGATATTCGATAAATAGTCAATTTTGGGGTTTTTGGGGGTGGTGATTACGTATAAGTCATAATTTTTTTAATCCAAGATGGCGGGTGTATTTTTTAAATAAAATTTCGACATTGTTATCAATTGTGGAGGTGTTAAAGGTGATGTTTACGAATATACCATCCAATTTTTGATTGATGATGGCGGATGTAAATTTTGGTGATAAATCAACTTAGTTGTCAATTCATAAATCCAGAATAGTAGATGGTTATAACTTTCGACACCAAGTATGGTTTTTGATTGTGGTGTGCATTGCTAAAATATTTACATTTGTTATGATGCTGTTAAGATGCCACGAATTCGGAAATTTGTATACAGGACAAAAAACCCGTACACGTAGCAGTAAACAAAAGTAATGAGACTTTGTATTTTCATTCAGAAATCACAAATCTACTCTGGAGTTTTGTTATGTCTTGTATTAGAAAATATAGTACTTAGGTTTTTTTTATTTAACAGCTTTCAGAGCAATGTCTCCGTAGGTGGTAATGAGCAAAATTTTTTTTTTCTTTTAATAACGTTGCCCCACACTAGGAATTTTTATGTCTATCTGTCTGTCACACCTGGATATCTCAAGAATTTCTTTAAGCAGTTTCCGACTTTTGATGCAAAATGTAAAAAAAATACTGTCCCCCCTTATCTCCGAAGTTTGCATAGATAAAAATCTGAAATTATTCTATGTGATAGAAGTTTATGTAAAGATTACAGGAAAAATAAAACGATGTCTCTGAATAGCACAGTTTTTCAGAAATCATCAACATCATATATACGTACGGAACCCTCGGTGCGCGAGTCCAACTCCCTCTTGACCGGTTTTTTATTTTCAGTGAGGGACAGCAATAGTGCTCCGCTTGGACTTTTCGGGTACGGAACCCTAGAAAGAGCTGGCCTTCATTCTAAATTTGAATTTCTTTGAAACATGAAATTAAAATATACTTTTTACTGCCTACTTTGATTTTAATTTTTATCAAGAGTACTGAAATCGCGCCCCGGTCTCTGTAAATAAAATACTTACTGTTCATAAGGGAATGATTATTTTTAAGTATCACAACGAAAGTCTACGATAAACTCCCAGGCTAGTATTTGATTATGAAATGCTCCAACATTTGCCAGCAAAAATAATATTTACAAGTACCTACTTACATATTTTCTAACTAATAGTAGCCTGGGGGATAATCGTAGGTGTTCCTTGTAATAGTAAAATGCTTAGGTTGTTAGTTTATGTAAAAATATGGTATTTAATCCATATGGCCAGCGCTTGAAATTTTTGGGTACCTACCTACACTACGTAATGGTTGATGAATTTTAAAAATACTAAAAACATAATTATCACGCAGATAGTACTTAGTCACAGTTACTAAAATTCGATTGCAAACTTACAACTAACTTTACTCAATCAATACCAGTAAAATAAAAAATTAAATATACGTTCAAGTACCAAGATTAGTTAATTTACGTATAAAATCGAGCGGTCAGCGGTTTCAATGTGTGCGTGCGCGTAATGTTGTTGTGTTGCGATTCAAATACCTAAACTCGAGCGAGTTCAAAATGTGATAGCGTCCTTAACCGTTATTATTTATAGATCTATTAACAATTTTCTAAAATAGAATTTTGGAGCAAATTGTAAGTAGCGCAGAGGTCATTTGCCGGATCATAACATCGCATCATGTCCGTGCCACAACGCCAATCGCTTCCATATTTGGCAAATAATTAGTGCTCAATTGGTGCGAATTAGTGCTCGAACAACAGAATTGGTGCCTTAGTAGTTTTCGAGATAATCGACTTTGAAGGTGGTCCTGCGGTAGTCACGCTCCCTTCAGCAGGACCACCATGAGCGCCGAAAAAGGGGGCATGCTACAGCTATTCTAAGTATACACATAATTAGTGCCCTTAAATGTGATTCATTTCGTAACAAAAAATGAACTGAAACATTTGTATTTACCGAGAAATCAGCGATGATAACTTTCGCGCGCTCGTTCAGCAAGACCACGACTTTGAGTGTTGATTCCAAGTTTCAGGAGCTAGTCGCTTTCCTCAAACCTACATAGAAAATTAGTGCTCTGCGAGATAAAATTGATACCCAAAATTCAAAATTACTACTCCAGTATTTTACGAGATATACCATACCATTAGTGGGGTGGCGGTAATCACGGTGTTAAATTTTCATTTGAAGATTTCCCTATTAAAAACTCTGTGATTTCTTCCCAAATTTATACAAAACTTAATGCTCCTAAAGAAGTTATAGTGACCAAAAATTCAGATTCCCAAGTGTTGTATTTTAAGAGAAATTAGCTTTCATTACTTTTCCATACTAAATGTCCGCATATAACCCGACCAAATTAAGTAGACCAATATTTTAAAACGGCCTATTCCCCACACCACGGGATAGACGGGAAAATAAAATATCATCCCAACTTTACGTGCAAGGGCACTATTTCTTTTGTTTCAAGATTTTATTTTACCACTTTGACGGCGTGATTAATATGTATACGCATGACAAATTACAGCTTCCTAGTACTAAGAGTCTAAGCTAAGCCGCGAACAGACAGACAGACGGACATGGCGAAATTATAAGGGTGCCTTGTTACTTCTTGCTACGGAACCCAAAAAATCTGGCTTTGTCGCCTATTTTATAGTTCGGACAACGATATGGTCCAATTTGTTAGTAAAATACCTTATCACTAGTGTTAATAGTACACAAAACAAAAATAACAATAGCTGGTGACTGTGGCAGGATGTGCAGAGAACGATAAAGCAAGGAATATGCTACCTGACCATTCTCCCCACATAGTGCCTCAGAAATGGGCTGTAAGGGCTCTCCACAACTGTTTTCAGGATGCTATTGTCACTGACTCGCGTGCCACGCGACAGTGATGCTACTTTTTTGCGAATCACTACATGGAAGCCATCAGTTCTGTTCAGGGGGCCTAAAATGGACGCTTTGGCAGAATCATACTCGTAATATGATGAATTGTGCGGGATATGAATTGTACGCAGATCATATTATGATTGTCAGTTTGTGACCATTTTACGAATTTTGATATGATTCATAATATTATCATCTTATTATTATGATTCTGCCATAGCGTCCATTTTAGGCCCCCTGAGCAAACATATCCAATGCGCTACAGAAACGGGGCAGTTTCAACAGCATCCTAAAAACATTATTGTATTGGATGCGTAAGACATCTAGCGCATCCAATACAATAATGTAACTATTGCAGTCCACTATTGTACTTATGGTTCACCGTTACGGAAATAGCTTAGAACTTTACAATCAAAACGCTCGTCGCTGGTCTAAATAACAGTGTTGTTCGTTGCAGAGCCAGCACCCGTACCCGGTGATCTCGTCGGTGCAGTCGCTGCAGCTGCAGCAAACGCAACAGGTTAACACGGTATACATTCTACTACGTGTTGTCAAAAGTCCGCATTCTAAATTGCACTTTGCACGCGCAGAAAACTATAGCATAATGCACTATTATTTTATTATTCTCTAAATGTATAATATACTTAGGTTAACGTACAGTCCGCGAGGCCTAAGCTGAGCTTTGCATTTGTGTGAGTGATTATCAAAAGTAGAGTAGGGTATAAACCGATAAAAAAAAGCGGTTTAAACCAAGCAAAGGACGCGTCACGCTCTAGGTCGACGTCACACCTACACTATCTACAACATGTCCCAGAATTAACGCACAACCACTTAAGGGGTCATTGTACTCATCATTATGAACAACTTTTACTATGGGACCAAACCCGAAAACGCAAAAAAAAAAATCAGCTGTTCCCTACATTTTGAAAAGTTATTCGAACATAAGTGTAGGGAACAGCTGATTTTTTGTATTTTTTATATGATACAGGAGAGCATCAATGCTTTTTGAATAAATGGTAATTGATAAAGTTATAACAAAGACTACTATTTTCGTTACAGCAACAGCCACAGCAGCTTCAAGTACAAACCATACAGATACATCCACAACATCAACCTATACAGATACATGTAAGTTAACTAAAAATTTTAACCAATTTTTTTATTTTTTTTTATACGGGGGTTTTTGTAGTTGGCTCCGGAGTGCCTTTGCTGCTTCACCGGACTTTGGCGGGGCCGGAAGGGCCTCTCGCCGGGTTTATATAGGATTTTAAGTAGCAGGCCTAGGGGCGCCCCCTAATGGGACTCGAACCTCGGCTTAGGGCGCTACTGAGTACTGGTTACTGAGAAAGAGGGGACTTGCAGCATCGGATTGTGTTAACAGACTTCATAAAAGGAGGAGTTTATAAGCTCGGCTGTATGTTTCGCGTTCACCGATTTCTCGTCAATTGTGCACCGATTTTGAAAATATTTTTTTTTGGTTTGAAAGGGTATTTTGTCGAGGTGGTCCCACTGTCACAAGTCAGAATCTGATGACGGGATCCCATGGAAATCGAGGGAAATCATCAAATTTTATAGGCACATCAATAGCCATTTGGGCATTTATAGTAAACTCGTGCATTTGTTCCCGAAAAGCACCATTTGGTGAAAAGTGGAACTGATGATGAAGACCACAAATGATCGATTTGTTGCGATTCGATTACTTTGTTATGGTTGCTAAGCAATTTATGCTCGTCACAATGCATATTTTGAAGTGAAACGTTCTTGCGTCGGGAAAAGCGGGCAGTTGACATAAGGCTATTTATTGTAACTTACTGACCCACTAAAAAGTGAAAAATAAAAAAATAAACATTATTTTGGTGGTTCTGGGAACATTTGTTTCAACTACAATGATAAGTTTGTTCTTGGAATAAATTGTGCGTGCCGACCATGACTGACCAAGTGCGTGTTGGATGACACGTACTTGGCCGATTTTTTTTTACATATTCATGGTTGCGAGTTGTAAAGCCGTAAAGGATCATGTCATATAGCGTCAATATTGACACAGCATAACTTGTAGTAAAATTGATAATTGTGCTGTTTAGGCGGTGGGCGTGCAACAAGTGCAACAGCAACAGCTGCACGTGGCCACTTCCTCGTGCCAGACCATGCTGCCCAATATATTACAGGTATGTTACTCTTAATCAAGACTTATTTCTACGCGATACCCGTACTACAAGCTCCTGAAATATAAACCTAGGATTATTTTATGTATTTTTACAAATTATAATCTAGGTTTTACAAAAAACTTCAGACCTCTGCAATGCTTTTTTAGCGAGATATCGGCGATAACGTGTTTTTCACCGTTTCAATGGCGCGGCCATGAGATTTTAGTCTTACAGCTCCTAAAATATAAACCTAGGAATTTATTCTATATTAAAAAAAAATACAAATTACATCTGTTATTTACCTAAATTTCAGGTCTCTGCAACGCTATGTTTTAAAGATCTCCGTGGCCTTTTTATTTGTGGATTATGGACGTGGACGTGGATTATTACTTATTATAACTTTTTAATCATATCTGACAAATTTATGGTTTTGGGAATCAACTTCTACAAAATCTTGGCAGTTTTTTTTTTTATATACCGCCGTGGTCGCGCTATCGAAACGCACACCTTAAGGTTGATTACTCGTCGAGTTTTTCGCAGTTGTTTTCATTACATTCTCAAAAACTTACACTGAATATAGTTTTAAACGACATAAATGCCGTCCCCAGCTGCAGCCCGGCACGGTGGCGGTGTCGGGGCTGGGCGCGGCCGAGCTGGGCGGCGTCACGCACCGCATCATCTTGCAGCCGCAGGCGCCCGCCGCGCACGCCACGCACCCCGCCGTCTACACCATCCATCACTGAGGGCGCCTACATACACACTAGCATAATCTTGAACAATAGTAAATGGAGTGCTACCAGTAAATTTTACCCCATGTAGGTACTTAGCGAGAGTACACCTCGAACTCTTTGTTTAGCACGAACCAGCATAGCTATTCACAAAGCCATTCGACAGGCTTTTGAATCGAAAATGACACGTTTTCATGTCCGTGACCACAACGCTAATCGCTTCCACATTTGGCAAATAATTGGTGCTAATTAGTGCTTGAACAACAGAATTGGTGCCTTAGTAGTTTTCGAGATAATCGACTTTGAAGGTGGTCCTGCGGTAGTCACGCTCCCTTCAGCAGGACCACCATGAGCGCCGAAAAAGGGGGCAAAGTTATCATCGTTGATTTCTCGGTAAATAATAATATTTAAGTTCTTTTTTTGTTACGAAATTAACTTTTTTTGTTACGAAATTAATCACATTTAAGGGCACTAATTATTTGTACACTTAGAAGCATGCCCCTTTTTCGGCGCTCATGGTGGTCCTGCTGAAGGGAGCGTGACTACTGGCCGGACCACCTTCAAAGCCGATTATCTCGAAAACTACTAAGGCACCTATTTTGTGGTTCGAGCACTAATTAGCACCAATTGAGCACTAATTATTTGCCGAATATAAAAGCGATTGGCGTTGGTGGTCCGGCGGTAGTCACGGACATCACGTTTTCGGTTACCTGACTTGCCTAATCCCCAACAGTAAATAGCTGTGCCGCGAAGAATAGCGGTCGTTCTATTTGGTTTAAATTGTCGACATTTTCAGGTTTTGGATTTGTGAACACCGTTTAGAGGACTCCTTCGATAACATTGACTGATATTCGATTCTGCACGAACACGTATCAAATGGTTGTGTATAGCTATGCAGATTAATTTTACCGTCAAAAAACACGGCGCTGACAAGAGGCAAATGACCTAAGTAGGCTTGTCTAATAAAAAAATATTGCCAAGTCTGTATAGATTGTGGATGTGGAAAAAATATGTTCATCTTGAAAGTATTTCTCAGAACTATGTTGTAAACAAGTTTTGAAATAGATAAATCTTGATACAAATTAACAGTAAACTAACCTTTTACTTTGAGTTCTAATCCAAAGTATCTGTATTAAAATATTAACATACGTTGGTATTTAATAACAACGTCTTATTTGAATGCAGAGCTTGGTTGTTTTTTATTTTCGAATACGCAACTTATTTTAGAGTAATTAAAATAATTGCTTCAAATTTGCAATCAATTACAAGCGTTGTGTCATCACGCTTCTCTTTATTTTTTATGCAGTCCGACAGTGACCACGCTGTATATTTGGTCAGCTTCTTAATCTCCATTTATTATAACCCTAGGGTAAATTCAATAAAGATCCTCTGTAGTGACCAGTAACTAGTCGGTTTTTCGGGATGAAAAATGGACAAAACGTGACATTATGATCGCATCAACCAGCACTGTGTGGCTCTCCATATCTTTACTGCTCTGTGTCAATGATGATTAGAAATATTATATTAGTCCGTAGATAACTTAGAGAGAAATCGGAAGTCTTATTGCACTGGTGCCTGAATATGAGATTGCTCTACTTTCGTTTTATTTTTTAATTTATGTGTACATTAGTTGTAGTTATTAGGTCTACAGCAATATCTAGCGTACCTACTCGTATGTGATTAGTAGAATAGCTTTGTGTATATTATTTAATTGTAAATAAGAGAATGATAATATTTCACTATGGAACAAAGTATGGAGCAATAATGTAAATAGACACAATTATGTTTTATATTTAATTAAAATATTTGTTTCGCTAAATGCATTTTAAATTGTTTTATTGCTTTGTTTTCAAATGGTCGGGCGGTATAAATAAAACGTCAAATTACTAAAACTTATCGTTAAATTTTAATTATTTTATAATTAAGATAATACCTAAATCAATGCAATTCATTCTTTATTCATAATATCGCCGAACGATTATAACACAGTGACCCAGAAGTCTAAAATGGCAGCAAAGAGAATAATTTCACACATTTTCAGTTTCCCTTTTGGCACATACAATTCAAATAACATTATTTACAGTTAACTATTTTTATGCTAAGATCAGTTGTTAATTTAGCAGACCACTGTGTTTTCAGAAAATTAACTAAATCTCGCACAACTGCCAAGAGGCCCTGCAGGCATACAATACAATATTTCAGAAGAACAACACTGAAATTCACCCTTTAAGTTAAAAGACACTACACAAACGCGTATAATAAAGAACTTTCTCGTAAGAAAAGAAGAAAACATCATATTATCGAGATAGCGTGTCGCATAATATGCACACATCTTTAGCCAACATTTAAAGTCATAGTGAACCTTTTTTGACACCTATTTTGAAAGTTAGTGTCTATGGGTTCTCGATGTCATTCAAAGGTTGGCGACATCAATATCATGCAGTAAATATAAAAATATCAAACCTAGCCGAGGACGCTTAAAAATTATTCCGCTAAAACATTATATTTACACTACGATTACACAATACACAATTTGAAGGCCACATGTTTCATATTTTCAATGAGATTTTATTGCGTCAAATGATATACTTTCAATCACAGGCATAATTAAATTTTGGCTTCACAGATAGAAGGCATGAAACAGGAGAACTATGCGCCGATTCAGTCTCCGTCTAGCTCTCGCTTATTAAAGAAATAAAGCTTCTAGAAGATAATGATTTTAATAAGACAAGAATGTGAGAAAAGAAGCGAGGTTCCTATTTGGCGCTCCGTTATTGGAATAGTAAGGATAGGAGCAGAATAAGAAATTGTAATAGTCGGATTTGAATAGCACCAGCTATGAGTTTAGCATTCTTGTCTCTTGTCCTAGAGTATAGAATAGTTACAAGATAATTTCAAACTATATCAGTTGGAAATATGAAGAAATAATAATATCTGTGGAGACACGCCAAATGCCTGTTGTTTGTGGAAAGACAGACCTTCAGAAATCGTAATGAAGCTGTTCTATTTCAGTCAACTCATCAATATCCAATAGGCGTATGATACAGCTAATAGCGACGCACGATACCGAAATTATTTGTGACTACTTCACTTGTGATGATTTGAAGCGGGGTCGGACAGTTTCAAGTAATATTGTAGAGATATTTCATTTAGACAATCGATATACTTAAATATTTCGGAGTCGCCATCGCTATTCAGCTCGCATATATTTATCGTGTCCTGAATCGCACACTGTAACCGATGTCAATACAGCATTCATACAAGGTAAATGGGTACTATACGCTCTGCGCGCTGCAGTCGCTGTCAGGTGAGTGTTCAGATTCGTAGCGAATGTACGCGTTGTGCAGCGTCAGGCCGGGCGGCAGCTTCACGTCGCGGAAGTAGCGGTGCCGCCGCGCGTCCTTCGCCGAGATGCGCTTCACTGGGTCGTACACTAACATCTTTTGTAGCAGGTCCATGCCGACCTCGTCTAGGTTCTGTACCTGAAGAAAAACAAAATGTTGTATTGCACTAGTATAGTACGCGTCAAACTTTATCATCATTTCAGCCGAAAGACGTCCACTGCTGGACATAAGCCTCCCCCAAATAGGGGGAATTTGGCATAATCGCCACGCTTGGCAGGCGGGTTGGCGATCGCAGTATGGTTTTAAAAATGCATAGAGAACGCTGCTGGCCATTCTCTAGTAAGTCCCTTAGTCGCCTTTTACGACACCCACGGGAAGAAGAAATGGGATGGAGCTATTCTTTACGTCCGGCACCAAACGGAACAAACGCGTCAAACTTTATAGCGGCTCTGAATTGCACAATTCGCTCGCAGTTCCGCACCCCACCCACACCCCCGCTGACACGTGAATTTGTTACTGCGCAGCGATTCGCCTCATGTTCCGAACCGTCACAAAGTTTGAATCAGACTGTACTTAGTTTAGATGTATTTGGAGTGCTCAATCTCAGCAAGATCTATTTAAAGTGCTCAATTGAAAATAAAATACAAAAAACTGCTTGTTACTTTTGGGCGTTTTTGGGGGACTGTCTCATGTAATTTTTGACGTTCGAAAAGTGCTGATTCTCAGCCTAGTTTGAATAAATGACTTGATTTGATTTGCAAAAGTTTTGCTGTAGGTGTAGACAATTAAGCAGCAACTAAATTTTAAGCTAAGGAACTTTTCTTCAAATATACTAGAAAAATACTGAGAATTAATAAAAAAAAATGTGCATTTTAAGATATAATAATTATTGATGTACTAACAGTACTTACGTGATTATGTAGGTTGAAAGTAGTCCAGTTAGGGAAAGTAGGTTTGTAGTCGGGCAGTGATGACACTCCCGGCCAGATGTCTTCAGTAGGAGTGCGTAGCATTCTAAAAAGACACATCATCAATATTATAATAAAAAATGTTGGCGTCCAAGCGAACGGTCGGAAAGGGTCCAGTTCTCGGCATTTTAAATGAGAGATATACGCAGTTTTGTAAAGTTGGGTGAAAAAATTGCATTTCGCGATTTTAATTCATTATTCATTAATGGTGATTTTTTTTTTGTTTTATTATCTACAACTTCATAAAGTAAATGACATTATAATTATGATGTTTCTATGTACCAGAATGTTTAAGAGAAAAGTTTAATAAAAAGGTACCAGTGGTCAAATCAAAGATCAAGGATCCTGCCAGGGTTGCAAGTTTGTCCGAAAGGGATATCGTGGCCCTGGCACACAGGCAATGGAAGGAACACAGGTGGGTTTTCGTCAGTAAAAGTCTGACACGCCCTCCCGCTCCGCTCAGAGCGGGAGAAGTTATTTGATAATTTCCCACCCAAAAACAAAAAGTATGTCAAATTTGAAAATGCTTTTTATCAAATCAAGCTTTTTCAGAGTTCAGATCCAAATGTCTGATGAAAAAAAAAGTGCCTATTTATATTTTTTTAATCCTTATTATCAATTGACTATTCTAGATACCGAATCTAGTCTTAACTAAATACCCCACTGCTGGACTCTTTTTGCTTCGACGCCCACAAAAAAGGGTCAGAATTTCGGTCTGTATTCATTTTTAGATAGAATTTCGGAAATGAAATACATATATTACCTGAAGATGCGGAACAGTTGATCAATCTCAGAGTCCCCTTGGAACAGAGGCTTCTTTGAAGACATCTCTGAGAATATGCAGCCAACTGACCACATGTCAATGGGGCAAGAGTACCTGAAAATAATTGTGTTTATTTTGACACTAATTTCAGAAGTGAAGAATTAAAGATAAACCTTGGAAAATATTTCTATAAATAAATTTTTGGGAATACCCATCTAATAAATTTTTGTCCCACTGCACAGCAAATGCATCCCTCTCTATAGAGCTACTACTTTTAGCAGTACTTTTGAAATTGAGTTTTGTCAACTTATCTGTTGTTGGTATTTTAACGAATTAACAAATAAACATAAACACATGCCTGAACTTTACTATTGATAAAAATTAATACAATACGACATGATGACGATTTTTTTCATTTTAACTCAAAAAAATATTTGTTTACAAATAGTGAAAAATAATATTACAAAAAGTGTAAAAGCTGACAAAATCCCCGTTGTACCGTATGCACCATTGACCTGCACCATCAATGGTGCAGAGGAGACTAATTAGTTTCGTTTGCACCATTAATCTTAATACAACTAATTCACCATACTTTTGCCTTGTGCACCCTTGACCTGCACCATCAATGGTGCAGAGGAGACTAATTAGTTTTCGTTTGCACCATTAATATTAACCAGCTAGTCGACCGAGCTCTGCTCGGATGCAAATATAAAAAATACTTTAAAAAAAAAGTAGCTGAAAACCTTAACAAAAATAAAAAATCTAATCAAAGCTGGGGTTTGAACCCGCGATCATCAACATTGAAGGCCAACGTGAGGTCAATCATAGATCACTTATAGAGGTCAATGCGTGTAAATCTGTTTGCGTGAAAATACGGAGAAAACTAATTTTCCCAGACATGAGACCTTGCTAGATCGATTTTTCGTCCCCGTAAAAATTGTATTGCACATCTAAATCTTTAGAGCCGTTATCGAGAATGTGAAAATATATTATTTATGTATAGAGAAATATTGCTCGTTTAACAATCTATGATACAACTACTTCACCATACTTTTCTAGTCATAGGTAAAATAAATACCAAAAATAGGCCGTATGTGTGTGCGGAACCACTTTTTTATATAAATAAACAACCAAAAAGCAACAAAAAAAAAATCCACAACTACTTCATGTAATAATTTTAAAATATTGATGCCACACCAACACTTGTATTGTGTTGTTGCCTAAAATTAAAAATTTCATCTTTATATCAAGAACACTGAGTTTACCTTAACTTTTCTAAAAAGAACGGCACATCAATGTTGCCATTAATTAATTGCATTATATTTATTACGTTTCTTAACGTGTTTTGCCCTGTTGTTATATGGGTATGTTGTTAATGCGTTAACAGCATTAAAAGCGGCATCCTGCCTAAGCACAGCTAAGCATTTATTAACAGTCGGAGGTTTTCTTTTGAAGCAGTTATGGATGATGATGGGATTACATCATCATCATCATGATGATGATGATGTAATCCTATCCATCATCAATACTTGATACAGGCAAAAGAGGCTAGAGAGAGAGATACAATTTTACTAATTTTGACTTCTTTAAATTAAGATGTTTTGCTTTCCTACATAACTGGTTTTGGAAATGGAAATAACATCCATGATGCTTAGATAAAGCAAAAATACTTCTTACGGCACCGATATCCGATTGTTCGTAGTCCGATATAAATTTAGAAGGGTTCCATTCTGGAATTTGCGACTTAATCATTTCCAACATTAGGTAATATTAGCAAAGAGGAAATACTTTGAGGAAATACCTACAACCGCATTGATTGATAGTATAGTGTCATCTCAATGGTGCAGATGAGAGCATACTATCAATGCGGTTTCATTTGCACCATTCTCAATGGTGCAGATGAGACCAATATCAATGCAGTTTCATTTGCACCATTAATGGTGCAAACGAAACTAATCGGTCTCCTCTGCACCATTGATGGTGCAGGTCAATGGTGCATACGGTACAACGGGGATTTTGTCAGCTTTTACACTTTTTGTAATATAATTATACATTTTAAAATAATTGTTACGAGAAAGACGGCACTATCACAGATGTGACGTCACGACTATGTAACTACATACTTGCGCCATACATTGATTTTACAGATTTTTTTGATTATGTAATTTTACTATGCCTTCATAGTAATTACATTATTTGTTCAAACATTTTCAATATTAAGTCATCATCCCTATTGCTCTGTTAATGTTCTCACCTCTGGCTGCCTAGTAACACTTCAGGAGCTCTGTACCACAGTGTGACCACCTCGTGAGTGTACACCCTCACAGGCACTCCAAACGCACGGCCCAGGCCAAAGTCAGCTACCTGAAATAGCCAATCATTATCATATTAGTAGAGCAAACATCAAAAAACAACTAGGTCAAAATATATTACCTTAAAGAAAAAATTTTTTTTTTTAATTCTTTGGACAGTTACAGTTTAATAATACCAGACCAGACCGAATTTCGGCCATGGCGACCAATCTCAGACCGGAGTGAGATCGGACGCAGGGCCAACAGCTTAACGTGCTTTCCGAGGCACGTGGGTGATATTGCACCGCCAAACACCGTGCTGTTACTAAGAAACTAGTAATGAGAAAACCCAATAACACTATTCAACCCGGGAATCGAGCCCAGGACCCCACGCTCAGCAGTCGCGCTTGCCACCACGAGACCAACGGGACAGCACATTTTAATGCAAAGGTATCGGCCTTTTGCTCATCAAGAATAAGAATCCTCAATAAAGAAACCCTAATGAATAGAGCAGCTTTTAAGGCACTAAAAGTTGAGTTCAGGCTCCACTTGTTGAGCTGTAAGTGAACTCACTATGTGTAAGCATATAGTTTATCTATACCAATAAATAAAATTTGTCTGAGTGGTGCCGGACGTAAAGAATAGCACCGCCTCATTTTTTCTCCGTGGGTGTCGTAAAAGGCGACTAAGGGACTAATTACTAGAGAATGGGCATCAGCGTTTTCTATGCATTTTAACACCATACTGCGATCGCCAACCCGCCTGCCAAGCGTGGCGATTATGGCAAACCCTCCCTTTGGGGGAGGCCTATGTCCAGCAGTGGACGTCTTTCGGCTGCAATGATAATAAATAAAATTGAAGTCTGTTTTTAATGTCAAAATAACAACTTTTTGCTAAATGCTTATATATATATACACGGTAATAACAAAAAAAAAAATGTATTACTGTCTGTTTGTTCTGGCTAACCTCCGAAACGGCTGGACCGATATTGACGTGACTTTTAATGGCAGATAGTTGATTTTATAAGGAGTAACTAAAATTACTTTTATTTTAGAAAAAGCCACACGAGCGAAGCTGCGAGCAGCAGCTAGTTTGGAGTAAACAAGAATACTTGTAATGACCATTTACTTCAGTGTGTAACTGTGTAATCTACAATATGTTAGGCTGCTTGATAATAACATTAAAACTTCTTTCTCACCTTCTTCAAGAGCTATTGGGAATTTCTCAGTAGCAGTCCGAAGTCTGGATTTGTCTGGGTGATGGCAATAGGCTTGCCCTATTACATGTAACTTAAACACAACTGGAGAAATTAAGGTACACTTTAGTTAGATCTCTGCCTAGCCCTTCGAGGATTACTGGCGTGATGTTATGTTAATACTTACTTTAATAATACCAGTCTTGTCAATAAGCAAGTTCTGTGGTTTGAGATCCCTGTGCAGTATCCGCCTCTGGTGGCAGTAGAGGATGGCGTTGTTGATCTGGTACAGGTAGCTCTTCACCACAGATGGGTCCATGAACTGGAAGCGCAGAGATGTTGTAGATAGAAAAGTAAAATAGGGTCAATATTATACAGATCACTCCCTCTCACAGGGAGGCGGCCTGTATCCCAACAGTGGGAACATTACAGGCTGGTTATGCTAAACTACTTATACCTTCTTATGAATACATTAAAATTTTTGTACTACACACAACTAAGATTTTGTGAACTAAACAACTTATTACGTCCAAGATCAATCAACAAGAAGCTATCCAGCTGTCCATTTAAAATTACATTTTACAAGCATTTAATTTGTTTTATTTAATTAATGTAATTATCATGTATTTGTTACATTTATGAACAAACTTTGACTGATTACATCTATAGATTCTCAGCTAGGGTCAATTCCCACATTAATATCGAATTATGTTAGAAAATTGGGGTACATACTTTTCCAGATCCAAGCGAGTCCATATATTTCTTCAAGTCCATGGAGAGAAACTCAAAGATTAGGTATAGTCGGCTTTCCTCCATGAGCACATCTTCCAATTTTACTATGTTAGGATGGTTGAGCTCCTTCAGAAGAGAAATTTCTCTGCAATAATGAAAGAATGCAATACTTAGGTTATGTTGTGACTTGCAACATGGAATTTTTCGAGGATTTCGGAATAGCTCGTCAAGTAAAACGATTGAAATAATGTGGAATAAAAGCGGGCCATGTCAATTTACCTGATTGCTGTGGACGGGATGCCTTCATCTTCAGATTCCAGACGAATTTTTTTCATAGCCACAAACTGCCCAGTTATTTTGTTTTTTCCTTTGTACACTACACCATAAGTACCTTCACCGATTTTCTCGATTTTGAGAAAATCATCCATCTTGGGGCAGGGAATTTTGTTAGGGTTTCCAGGCAAAACTGTGGGAAACTTTCTCACCAAACCTACGAGGTTTTCCAAAAGTTACTAACACATCGATAACTGGTAAAAACAGATTATTTAAGGCGTTTGTATTATAAACCTATTACAATAAAACAAAATACCAAAGAATATACTACTCTCCAGCAAAATACGAATTTGTTTACTGGTAAAATTGCTAAAATATCGTTAACGTTTCACAACGACTTTCAAACGTAATTTTTTAAAATATTTGAATTGTTTATAGATAAGTCAACTTTTCTCGTTATTGTCTATGATTTTTTGATTGTGTTCCAAAGACACAAAAGATACGTTTAGCATAATCGATGACTTTATGTATGAGTTAATATTAATGAATGTAACAATTATACGTCCTTTATATTTTCTGATCTGGAACGCGCAGCACATTTAATCATAGACAATAAAAAATAAATGGACAAAAGATTCTACAAAGAAACGTCTACACGGTCTATTATTTATTTTGCAATTTATTTTTCTGGTACCAAGCTTGTACAAGTTAAAATTCTTCCATACAAACTTTAACAACCCCCTAAAACCCAGTGAGGGGTTTGAAAAACGAATAATGATAAACTTTATTATTTACTCAAAAATGGCCAAGTTTCAAGCTTATTTAACTCAAGATATTAGATTTTTCAAGCAACCAAAACTCCCCTTATCACTTTTTTCAAAAATCCCTTCTTAGTGCTGGCTTTCAATATAAAACGAAGGCTTATAAGTACAAAATTTCTCATTCCTAGTACCAATAGTTTGGGCTGTGCACTGCTATTTCAGTCAGTCAGCTTCTTAAAATGTAGATTTATGGATGAGTATAAATACTCAAAGGGATAGATGGAGTAAAACCTTTGAGTATTTAAACTCACTGAAAGAGTAAAACAGCATTTTTCTTGAAACTATTTTTTTTTGTAAAGAGTGTGTGTAGTATGCCTTATGCGGCACTGATTCATTCGTTCATTCGAGCTTCATTCATGGCAAAAATCGCGGGATGTTTTGAACATGGTCAACATGGTGGAGGTGTCTGTTTGGATACTGAGCGAAGAAGAGCCTATATTTTAATTTTCCTTCGGAGGACCAGATCCTCCTCGGTCTAATAGTCTGCTAACTACCTAATGAGAAATGTATGGTCTAGTCAACTTAGCTACAGTAGGCCGAGTAGGTGCATACTAATTCCATGGTCGCACGTCAGTGGTACTGTTAAGTGTGGTAAGACCCTGCCAGGGTTACGAGTCTGTCCGAAAGGGATATCGTGGCCCTGGCACACAGGCATTTGAAGGAACACGGTGGGTTTTAGTCAGTAAAAGTTTGACACTAGGGAGTGTCAAACTTTTACTGACTCTCCGCCCAGAGCGGGAGAAGTTATTTGATAAATTCCCACCCAAAAAAAAAAAAAAAGTGTGGTAACACCTTGAGCTATTCTAGCGTAGTACGGAGTTTCATTATAAATATTTTAATAGGTAGTAGGAGGCCAGGTAACACTGGTTTTGTTACCGTTGACAAGCGAAGCGGCCTACTGTACCTACGTTGGTTTTGGTTGTCTGAGCAACTGGCCATTCGCTTGTGCTTACCTAACGCCATGTCGGATGGGTTATTATAGGTTATTACGCTGAAGCGGAAATGTAGTATGAAATTGTAGGTGGCTAAGTAACTTAGGTACATCAATATAAATAATAATCGCAAAACATAATCAATCTATTTGTAAAGTATTTTTAACCAACTTCTAAACAGGAGGAGGTTATGCATTCGAAGAGTTTTACACACAATCGGCCGTTTGAACCGTAACGCTTTTCTCATTCCATAATGTTACTGAATTAATTTGATATTATTATACCTACGAGGAGTTTTCAGGGAGAAGGAAGGTTCCTTTTTATTATTAACTAGCTGCTACCCGCGGCTACGCCCGCGTGGCTTTTTTATATAATAAAAGTAAAGTAACCTTAAGTTACTCCATCAGCTATCTGCCAGTGAAAGTCCCGTCAAAATTGGTCCAGCCGTTTCGGAGATTAACAAACAGACAGACAGACAAACATTAAAAAAAAAAAAATTGTTATAAGTACCTACCTATCGTAAATATACTAGTATATGCATTTCGTAAAGAACTAATATTTTGACGTACCTATACATAGATTGACTAGGTCGTTCTTCGATCAATAATGCTATTTTTGATCGAAGAGGTCGGTAAAGTCAGGGAAATGTATTGTTTAGAAAAACTCATCTTCTTTTGCTCGGTCCCTAATTGCTAAGGATCATGACATTCGTGACCCATCTTGTTGATGTCTTGGATTGGAGCTAAATATGTCGGTCCTGGGCCTCTCTTAGAGCTTCCTGAAAAATTGCCAAAAAGCCCCAAAGACTGGAGGACTACCAACTTCACACATCACACTTTGGTGGTATGAGGAACAGGGTGTAAAGTTCACTCATCCACCATAGAAAAGGGAGGATCCTCCGACCAGACGGGTGTCGTGTCTGGTGGGCAACTGCCCGACGGTTGATGTCGGGACGTTGTATATATGCTGGTTGCGTGGTAAACTCTAATTGCGCGATGCAGGATTTTGCGTGACGTCAGTGTGACGCGTAGTTCGTATGTGGCGATGTTGATGCCGCTACAACACAGCACACTACACCACACACCTCTTTACACACACTACACTACACCACACACCTCATCACACAGCACACGAAAACACCTGCCTCAATACAATCCACACCACACCACCTCATACACTATACACACTACATCATGCACTATACACACCACACCATACCATATTATACCACACCACAACTTCTATATACTCATATATCATACCCATATCTTTTATTAATAATAAGTGTACCTACCTAACCCTAATGTCACAGTACACTATTTATTGTAACTCATGTAGTTAGCTTATGTATGAGTACTGCAATGTTATGGAAGCGCGGAGTCTCCTAATACAGGCGCTGTTTTACTTAAAAGAAGGCTCCAAACACGTTTAAATGTATTATTATGCTAAATAAGACAATAAACTTTTTTGTATTTGTATTTTTGTATTTTTACCAACTATGTTGGGGTCGGTTTCCAGTCTACCTGGATGCAGCTGAATACCAGTGTTTTAAATGAACACTCAGGAACGGTCCAATTCTCAAATTCTTGCTTTAGTAAAATCACACAGAAATTCTGATGCGTCGAAATCAAACATTGCTTAACCGCACTTATCGGTACATTCTGATCTTTATCTCAGCTATCAGTGGCTATCACACATCAATCATTAAATAGATCACATATTTAAGTTCATGTTCCACATAACTAGATAATTTATCGATATTGATATAATTTGTGCTGAAACAGCGATTCTGTCACGTTTGTGTGCCGCGGCCGCACTGCGCGTGCGCCGGGCAGTCGTATCAATGAGATCGAATGATAATGATCACCATATTAAGGTAAGGGTTGCGAGGTGAGGATTCATTTGGAAGGCATGTGAGCTCACACGATGTGGCGGTGGACAGTTTTTTTGTGCCTCATCTTTTACAGACATGTAAGTTATGATTTTACTATTTTAAACATATTTTATAAAAAAAAAAAAACATACTATCAGGTCAACGTGGAAACCCCTTCTTTTGAAGTCGGGTAAAATGTACGACGGTTTTACCATGGGTTACATACCAATCGATCGGGATATCACCTTCGTGGTAAGTACGTCTGCACAGGTAGATACTTTACACCGGTACCAACAAATGTAGCTACAAAATGCAGATAATAAAGTTTGTGTGTTTTTCACTATCCATCTCAGCTCGGTGCCTGCTAACCAAGCACGCAAACGTTCAAGTCCGTTATATAGACATTTGATTCTTAAATTACTCCTGTAAAGATCGGGTAACAGGAAAAGTCGATTATTTTTTATTCATTGAAAACTCCATTTGAATCTTCTAAATAGAGCCTTCCTCTCAACATAAGTATCCCAGGAGGAGGTACATTTTTAGATTTTGTGTTTTATTAACCATGAACAATTTCTTTGCAGTCATCATCACAACCAGTAACAGACGACAACGAGAATGCACGCCAAGCTCGTCAGTTGGACTTCGGCGAGTGCTGCCCCTGCCCGAGCCCTGGGCAGGGCTTCCCAGCACAGGAGTCATCGATGTCCAATGGCGATACCATGTTTGCCCGAGCAAGGGTCATAGACGACTGTCCGTGCAGGCCTCGAAGCTCTGACTCCGAGGGAGCCTCATCAATCTTCTTTCCTACTTCAACGCGTGCTGATGGGAATTTCGTAAGGTATGAGTTGTTTTGTTTACAATGCCATTATAACCGATCTAAGACCGACGTAAAAATTCGTCTTTCCCAAACTGTAATCTATTCCAAATGTAAAAAACAAATATGATTGTCTTGTTCCCGTAGTAAGTACCTACTATATAAATCACTTCTATTCTTTGTGATCAATATTTATCGACTTTTAATACGTAGTGGTGTTCCTGATTATTATTATATCTTTACAGACCCTCGGACAAAAAAGATGACTTGAAGCCTCTCTTACATCCAGAAGTAGATCTCGCCTCATCTGTTTTACAAACCTTAAGTGAAGCTACTGATGAAGAATACCAGGATGCTCTTGCAAGAGACGCTGCCAGAAGTATGGCCAATGCAGCAGATGAAACTATATTTGGAGACATGATCCCTGAGGCAAGTAATGGTAACATAGTTACTATCATAGTAAACCCTAAACATGCTGAAAGCTTAGAAGATGATGTCATACCTCAGGAAACCCATGACCAAGAGTCACGATGTATAAATGCACCATTAGAAAGCGTAAACGCTAACCTCGACCAGATGCGAGTCGCTCAGAAGCCTCCTAGTTTGTTGCGTGAAATTTTCGGGGTACCAAGAATAAGCAAGCCTGCTGGACTTTTACACAAGAATTTATTAGACATGGATAATGGTGCTAGCAATATTCAAGGAAGCGCGGTACATATTGATAATGATCAGGTGAAGGATACAAGTGTACTAGGATTGAGAAAATACGCCCCACTAATGAAGTTCGACACAAACATAAAAGATAAATCTACGAATATGAAGAGCAATTTAAATGTGACTAGTGTCAAAAAAGTACCCGATTTCAAATTGCCATCTATGCAAAATAAGTTGAAGGATTTGATAGCCAATAGAACTGTATTAGAAAGCAAAGTTAAAACAAATTCCTTGCCTTTAATACCTAAAATGAGATTAAATAACCCATTGTTTACGGTGAAAGGGGAAAACGAAGCAGATCTGAGTTTATTGCCGAGTAATATTCACGAACAAGCAAAGAAAAGCTTCTTCCAGACCAAGTCACACTTAGAGAATATTTTACAGAACACTAATCCAGTTGGTTTAAAAACCTTGTTAAAATTAAAAGATGTTGAGTTCGTTCCTTTAAAAGACCTGGTTCCTAAAGCAGCAGATAGACCTACACTTAACAGGCCTAAACTTGCTTGGCCAGAGATCTTCAAAAAACGAGATACTGTGACATCGACTAATAAGGCCAGAAGCCCAATAAATGTGGCTAGAAGTACGGAAATAATAGAAAAAATATCAAAATCCAGTCAAGATGAGACCCTTGATGCCGAAGTAAGCCCGAGTAATGTATTTGAACAAATTAATGACGACAACTGTAACAATGGATCATTTAAGATAAACGAAATAGATGGTGAAGATACTGAAGCAAAGATAGTCTCAACTGAAATAATAGACACGGCATTAAGTCCTTCTGAAATTGAAGAGATTGTCAGTGACACGAGCAATGACATTGCCAATAGTCAATCAATTGAAGTAATCGACAATACTGATGACTGTAATATTAAAACTTTGCCAGTCACAGAAACTAATCTCCCACAATCAATGGAAAATTCTTTTGAAAATGAAGCACAAGGTAATAATGAAGATAAACTTAATTTCGAAACTTCCAAAGAAATTACACCACTTGGCGCTAAAGCAGAAGAAGATCTAGAATCAGATTTTTTTTCAAATAACGAAGACTGTGTACGTAATACTAACGACGTTGACTCAATAACGGATTCTAGTAACAATACAAACGATCTTATGAAACTAAACGATACCGTTATAGAAAACGTTGACGATTCATTGGCGAACGAAAATACAGTAACAGAAGAGGATTGTAGCCAAGAACTACTCGTTAGTGATAACTCAAAAACCCTTGACATGAATCCAACAAAATTGATAAAACCACTTTCACTGGATGAAAAACTATCTACAATAAAAGAAAAAATTGCAAAGCATATAGAATACTTAAAGAAACCAAAAATCTACTCAAAAACCTCAAACATTATTGATTCCCCAACTTCAAGGAATATTGTAGACAAAGAATCTTCTCCGAGGACGGATGAAAAAATAGATTCAAACTGTCAAAATGAAGAGTCAATCCATGTTACGACAATAAAACCGGATATCTGTAATGATGAATTGAAGATTGAAAATGAACCTGATGATGATAAGGTGAGCATGCAAGATTTACAGAAAATATCAGATGAGATGTTACAGGAAGAACAAGAACGAGAATCAAAAACTTTGAACTGCAATGAATTAAAACAGGAAGTGACCAACCCTAAAATATCGATAGACGTAGATAGTGCAGAAAATGAGAATACAGATTCAGAACAATCTGCCAATACACAGAATGAAGTAATAATGGACCCACAAAGCATTGTTAATATCGTTGAGGAAAATGATAACGATGTAAAAAATACTTGCCAAAGTAATTTAACATTATCGAAAAAGGCATTTGAGCAAGAATCGGATGCAAATGTCGAAGCGAGTGAAGTTGTAATTAATAGAACACCTCAAAACAATAACGTTTTCACTTCACCACTTTTGCTGAACAAAGTTCTACAGCCAAACGAAAATGATTTTAGTTTAAACATCCCATTGCCAGACATTGAAGATATTAAATTACCGCCATTACCTACACTTGATGAAATTAAACTCAGTTTTAACAACTTGTTTGATAAACCTGAACGAGATGTTGAAGAACAATCGGCATCAGAAGCAGCTTCGATGATTGATACGTCAAATATCTTAGCACCAATGATGTCAACAGACGCCAGTGTAAAACATTTGCAATCAATGCTACCCGCTTTGAGACTAGAAGGCGTAGATTTCGATATTCTACATCTCAAACCGCAATCAAATTTATTCCCTAAAATACCTAAACTCGACCTTCATTCCTTTAGAACAAATCTGCCATTGCCTATAGATTTACGTCTCAAACCATTAAAGCTTCAATCCGCGTTCGAAGACAGCGGTGGTTTGCTAGCGGGTACTTTATCTCTAGCACAGAACAATCCATGGGAAACTATTCCTAGTTTGGATGATTTTGGGACCCGAGTGAAAGCAAATACTCAGAAAATTGCAAAAACGCTACGAAAGCCTGACACTCTTAGACATAGCTTAAAATCAAGTCAAGGAATAGGGGATTTATCTGATACTAAACATTCTTTGAAAAGTATGCAACACACGTTAGAATCTAAGCTTAGAGGAGCAACAACAAAACCCGTTAATTTACAGTCTAACGACTTATTGGAAGCTATATCTAGGAATCATGAAGATGTCAATGACAAACTTAGAGCTCTACACGTTGATTTCAATGATAGACTTGAAACAATGCGAAACAATATTTTTGACAAGTCTATATTTGGAAGTGGTGAATCTCGCAGTACAAAATCATTTAGTGCTTTTAGTAACAAAAACAAAGATAAAACATTATCACTGAAAGCATCACAACCTCAATCACTGTCAAGCAGGAGAGAATATAAGAAAGCATTGAAACCTCGAAGACTTGATCAGCAGAGAGAAACTAGAATTGGATCATCATATGGGCTACAGAACAAGTTCAAGATGCCAGCTGCGGCAAGCGTGCAAGTGCCGAGAACTATTCAGGTCCCTGAACTTAAAGCCACGTTGACGAAATCACCAGGATTAGGAATACAACGAGCATCAGGCGTTCAACCTATCTTTCAAAATATAGGTGCTTCAGAACCTAAGGAATCATCGACAACTTTATGGAAACAGGCAAGTAAGAAATTACCTAGTACAAATACAAGATTAGGAACAACAATTGATTCTATCAAAGACAGTAAAATAAAGGTTTTTTCAACAACACCCCGGCCATCACTATCAACCAAGTCACCATCTAGAAAAATATCAACACCTTCGTCACTTTCGTTAAACAGTGGTTTAGGAAAAAATATAGGAAGACTTGAACAGAGTAACTTTGAAAATTATGGCCTGGAGAGCGAGAACAGGCAAACAGGTGCATTATCAACGTGGACGTTAGGTAGCAGAGAAAATATAGCACAGCCTAAGCTGAGTAAGGACTTACAGTTATGGCCTAAAGTTTCAGAAAGTGCTTTCTTATCAAAGGTTAAGGAAGCCGTAAAAGCTAGGATGTCGAAACTTAATTCCCCTGCTACATTCAAACAGGCAGGTACTCAGTCTGTACCTAGTTCGAATACCGATATGGCACGATCTGCATCAACGAATGTTGATGTCATCGAAGGACAAGCTCTTAAACAAAATGTTTCCTATAAGTGTACAATGGTTTGTACTAAGGAATAATAATACAAAATGAAAATGTGTAAACAAAGCATAAAATGTGTGATTGAGATTAAATTATGATTGTAAGATAAGTAATTAGTTTATTGGTTTTAAGTTAAGGTCGTAAGTAAAACTAAGTGTCGACTGTTTTGTAAATATTTTTATATGAATCTCGTGAAAAGATGTAAATATATTCGATGTTTGTAAGTACTTGATTTGAAAAAATGAGTATATAAAATGCATCGTGTAAAATGTGAAAACGTTTTGGTTTTATTTCCTCTCTATGATTTATTTGCACGTTAGTTTCAGGTAAAATTAATTCACTGGTAAAATAAATAAACTCTCCAATTTCTCCGTGCCAATTTGACTGTTCCTTTTATTGGAGAGAAACTACTGCATTAATTATAACTTGTTATTTTATTTACGTAGGTATAAGTACCACACAGCTGTGTAAACACATACAAGTAAAAGTTAAATTAGATGATGTAAAATCTACAGCTTGTGCTATCGCTAACATTAGCATCACGTTAGATAGTTAGCTCAGGGGATTATCCCTTTTTTTTTTTTTTGGGTGCGAAATGTCAAGTAACTTCTCCCGCTCTGGGCGGGGCGGGAGGGAGTGTCAGACTTTTAGTGACTAAAACCCACCGTGTTCTTTCAAATGCCTGTGTGCCAGGGCCACGATATCCCTTTCGGACAGACTCGTAACCCTGGCAAGGGGATTACCCCTGAGCTAACTATCTGGCCACTTCGTGTGATTTTTTCAGTAGTCAACTCCAACCTTTTCAAAAGCCCTTGAAGGCGATATTCTGTCCATAGGCAAGGATCCCATCAGCTGAGAAGCTTTTTTAGCCTTATATCTGTGACATACTAAACATTTATGTATAATCACACGAAGTGGTCCCAGAAAAAATAACTACGCAATATTTATTTATATTAAAGTTGCGTGCGTAATAATTTTACACACTATCAGATGAGTGATAAAAAGGATTTGGTGAGTTAGAAAGTAGTTGTCATAAGCAAATAATATATCTTTTGCTAATTACAAATTAGTATCTTTATGATTTTCATTAACACATTTTTTTTTTTTTTTTTGGGTGGGAAATTATCAAATAACTTCTCCCGCTCTGGGCTGAGCGGGAGGGCGTGTCAGACTTTTACTGACTAAAACCCACCCGTGTTCCTTCCGTTGCCTGTGTGCCAGGGCCACGATATCCCTTTCGGACAAACTCGCAACCCTGGCAGGCATTGGCCCTAACGGACCCCGTCAGTTGGTGCTGACATCTCTTTGAGGCGCGCGTGAAACACAACGCGCCGTCGACCCGGGCCTGCAGTGCTATTCTGTAACCTTCTCACCGTGAAAACTTAGGTGAAGTGAGCGTGGAGTGAACTGTCAGTGAGGGATTGACACTGTTAACAACTCACTTCACCTAAGATTACACGGTGAGATTATTTCAGAATAGATCGGCTGGTCCTTATCGGACGGCGAGCTACCCATCGCTCACCGTCCGCAGGCCCGCGCCTACGGTGGCCGGAAATCAGCTTGCGACTCCCGTAAACATAACATTACATTTATTATCACGCCTGTATTTACCGAAGGGTTAGGCAGAGGTGCACCTATAGTACCTACATGCACCCACAGCCAGTTATGTTTAAGTCCCATGATGACTTGCTTTTCAATAACTTCTTTAAAATCATATAAATATATTTTTTATATAATAACCTGTGTTTTATGCAAATATCAGATTGATATGATTTAACAAAAGAAAATAGAGTATTTAAAGCCAATAAACATGATGGACCACATCAAACCACGATCCACTGTAAATAACACATTATAAAATAAATAAAAAATAAAAATGTTTATTTCTTCACTTGAGTAAATAACTATGTTAGGTTTGGAGTCACCTTTTAAGCATAGATTTGCTTGTATTAGGTGGTTCCGCTCCTCCAGTTTACAATAATTCTACAAATGTGTGAGAAATAAGCCAAAAGATTAATTATAACTAATTCAGATTTTGTATAACCCATATTATATTAGTAAGGGCACTGGGTGTAGAATATGTTTGTGAGTATGTGTGTGGGTTCGTTTGTGTGCGTGTGTGTGTGTGTGTGTGTGCTTGTGTGGGTGTCGAGATGTAATGGGCAATTACTACTAATAATTATGTAGTTACTCACATAAAATACAGGAATACGAGTACCTAAATCAGTTAAAAAACTAGTAGTTCTGCCAACAGTAGGCCTCGCGAGCACAAAGTTTTTTGCAACAATTAATATACCAGCCGATTCTACTGTTGGAAATCTAAAAGTGAGCAATTTACTGCATTTTGAGGAGCTATTCTACTCATCATGCCCAAGATCCTCATAAAATCTCCACCAAACTTCTATGCGACCAACGTAAAATTAATACCTTTCAAATAAAAACAAACCATCGAAATCGGATCTCATAAGGCGGAGATATCCAGTATCCCCCTTTTTGCCCCTTTTTGAAGGAAGGACCCCTCCAATCAAAAACCCGACGACTAAAAAATCACGGTTTAAGAAATCCTTAGGGAAGTTTATTAAATCAAAAAGTAAGTTTCTGCTTGATCTTAGTTACTACCTTAACCAGCAAGACTTAAAATAAATATACAAGTAAATAATTATTTCATATTTTAGATGTCACTTGTCCACACACGCTCATCTTAGAGCCGAACATAAGACACCAAACGATCAAAGGTTTCGGTGTAGCGATCACCGACTCAGCGGCTATCAATTGGATGAGTCTACCATGCCAGCTCAAGCAGTACTTGGTTAAGTAAGATATTTATAAAACGCAATAGTATCAGCAAAATACGTCAGGAATTACCGAATTAACCTAATTTTATACTTTTGCTAAATGTAGGTGCCTATACTACGGCGTAGCCCGTAGGAAGCTCGTAGCGTATCTCCTGGCTACATCCGCTACGCCGTCGTAGCGGTCTACACGAGGACGTAGCTCCTTAGGGACTCTGGCTTGCGTAGACTTGGATTTTCAAGGAACCTTTTTGTCTTTATTTTTGTATTAAATAAACACACGTGGCAATCTTCAGTCAAGAATACACTACTATCATTCTATCCAAGATAGTAGAATTTAGATTTTTTTAATTTAGCCTTTATTCATTTATAAAAAATTACCATAGCTGTCATATTTTTAGGGTTCCGTACCAAAATGGTAAAAAGGAACCCTTATGGTGAGCCTAAGTCTGTCTGTCTGTCACACCTGGATGGTGTGACAGACAGACAGACATCTCAAGAACTACTAATTGCCATTGCATTGCATTGTAAATACCAACTTGAAATTTAATAGTTTTAGATGACGTTTGCCCAACTATTTTGCAAGCAAAAAAGAAATTTAAAAAAATATATCTTTTTTGCAAAAGGGACTGAAAGGGGGTCTTAAAAATTTGAAGTAGGGCTACTAGGGCATGTGGGAAAGAACGCTATTTGCACATTCTCAAACACACATGCAGCATGGTATCCGACTTTTGATGAAAAATGTGAAAAAAAACCGTTCCCTCCCCCTTATCTCCGAAGTTTGCAGAGATAAAAATCTGAAATTATTTCATATGATAGAAGCTTATGTAAAGATTACAGGAAAAATAAAACGATGTCTCTAAATAGCACAGTTTTTCAGAAATCATCAATATCATATATTCGTACGGAACCCTCGGTGCGCGAGTCCGACTCGCTCTTGACCGGTCATTTTTTAAATAAACTTCCTTGAAAACTGGTTCATATCGCACTACGATTAGGTTCACAATGCAATGTATTTCACACGCGTGCGATTTTCTATTTTCCAACACGTGTGCGGGAATAAAAATAACTTATACCTACGAGTATACTCGTACTTAGTCCAAATTGGTTCAATGCCTCTATTCACACCGTCTCGCGCCAGAGACGGTCCTCTATATTCGGAGGTGAACTTTTTTTTTAAATCGCAAAAATGCGTCTTTACGGCGTTACTATTGTTGGAACATTGCCGTAAAGACGCATCTTTTAAATTTTAAATAATGTTTATAAATAGAATACCATGATTCTTACAATAAAAAAAACGTGAACAAATTAACATTTATTTATGTTCTAAACTACTTTTGTTCTTAACTATTTTGGGCTGTTCATCGGCTTTATTTATACCTTTCCTTCTCCTTCAATCTGGCGAAAGCAAAGCGCGGAAAAAAAAGGAAAATTAAATCATAGTTTCCTAACAATTCATGACAAAAATATTTTTCGTTATTTTATTTTATTTTTTCAAAAGTGTATTGAAAAACGTCGTTTTATGCACGTGGACATTTGTCATTGCAGTTCTCGGCTCAAAAACAACCTCGCCTACGACTCGGGTGTTAATTCCGCCTCGAATGCACAAACATTCTCCACTTGTTTCAAAATGTACTATTGTTCTATTTCCATTATTATTATTTTCTCCTTAGTTTATACTTCAGTGTCAGTGGCATACAATACAACGTGCTGCGAGTTCCTATAGGCGGCACCGACTTTTCCACACATAAGTACTCGTACAATGAACTGCCTACAACGAACTGTACAAGTACATACAACGAACTGCCTAAGGACGACATTTTCCTCAGCAAGTTCAGTCTGTCCGTCAAAGATTACAAATATAAGGTTTGTTTAATCATTATCGCATATTACTATCATGATCAATATTTTTGATGTGAAAACTTGTTTAGGCGCGTTGAGCACTTTTTGGGTGAACAAAAATCATGGAACTCGCGTCATCGTCACCGAACGCTTTCCATGAGCTATATGTATACTGTTTTCACTTCTATCGGCAGTCCGCAAAGACTGCCCCGCATGTATTTTTTTGGGAAATTATCAAATAACTTCTCCCGCTCTGGGCGGAGCAGGAGGGCGTGTCAGACTTTTAGTAACTAAAACTCACCCGTGTTCCTTCAGTTGCCTGAGTGCCAGGGCCACGGTATCCCTTTCGGACAAACTCGCAACCCTGGCAGGCATTGGCCCTAACGGACCCCGTCAATTTGTGCTGACAGCTCTTTGAGGCGCGCGTAGAACACAACGCGCCGTCGATCCGGGCCTGGTCCTTATCGGACGGCGAGCTACCCATCGCTCACCGCAAGCCCGCGCCTACGGTGGTATCGGCCTGTGACGGCTGCGGCGACTAGGGCCGTGACAGCGCAAATTTTGCCTCTCCCTCACGCGTTCCGCCTCTTCCTTCACGAGCATGCTTCGCAGAAAGGGGTGACGGCCTCCCATGCACTCTCGCTCCGAACCATGGCCTGAACCAGGGCCGGACGCGAGAGATCACGGCCGCCGATCGCCTCCACGAGCTGATCTGCCCGGCTTGGGTGGAGCACCGCTGTGTCAGCGGTGCTCCACCCAAGCCGGGCAGACCTCCACAGTATGCTCCATCGTGTCCTCCGGTCGACCCACACTATGATAACACCCGGGCGTTCCTCCCGCCTTATCCTGAACCGGAACTCAATAGCATCCAAGAGTCGAGATTTGTGCTCGGTTGATGGCAATAGGCTCGCCCCCTATTACATGAGACCTAAACATAACTGGAGAAATCTGGGTGTACTATGGATACCTAACCCTTTGGGGATTAAAAATAAAAAAGTGGTGCATGACTGTATTCAAGAGTAACATTGACATGATAGAAATTAAGAGCCCTTTTGCTAGCGCTTTGGTCGGACTTGTCCGCGTGGATTACGACTTTTCCAAGCAAAATTGAAAACCCAAGCTACACCGACGCACCATAGGAAGAGGATCGTCCGTGGTAGCGCAGACTCATCCGTTGCGGTGCGTCCGATCCGCGGCGAGTCCGTAATATCAAAAGTGCGTTGAGAGCTCTCTTTACGAGTTCTCTTTCTATTTTGGAATGAAAATGGATCCAATCTCAAGAGCCACACCGGCCGAAACGCATCGTTGGAAGAGCCTTGGTGTGTGCATGACTGTCTAATATCACGCACCGTGGGAAGCCAGCTTTAGAATCCCACAGATGATGATAATGATTTCCACAATTACTTTTTGCAGAGGTGGTGCTGAAACAGTCAGAGTGCGTTTGACAAGGAAAGAAGCAGTATTAAATATCAGGGAGAAGTCAAATTAAAACTGTAGAGATGCTCAACGAATAAAGAATGGAGTCACTAGACGTTAACGTTAAGAAGGAGTTAATAATAAAAGGACGTAATGTATGACGAAATAATAATAAAGCTAGGTTATTTAATAGCTCAAACTCATAACATTTATTTCAATTAAACCTATTACAGGCACTTTTGAATTGTCAAAGAGTCGGTCAGTTAGTCAGAAAGTTGAAGCTATTTGCCCATTCCAGCGTAGATCTCTATGGAGAAGAACAGGCAAGAAACTCCAAGGACACTCTTTAGCAACTGCATCAATGCTACTATCCCGGACGACTGTCCCATTACAAACGAATAAATAATTAAAATATCTATTTATTACACTTTTTATTTACCTAATGGAAAGTTTCAGGTGGCCTTAACCATATTTCACACTAGCTTCTATCCGCGACTTCGTTCGCGTGGAAGTCGTAAGACACCACAATATACTAAAAGAACAGCCACATTTTTACAAAACCTTCCTGTTTTGGAGCCAGCAGCCAAAATATACAGAGAGTTAAGGACTCGTGACACGGGAGCAAGTGACGTACAGTTACTGTTGTCCGTGTGAGAAGCAGCTCGTACCGAGATCGAAACCCGCAGGCTTCAGTAGCAATTTCCCATAGCTTGCAGTTTTCTGTTTTTAGTGAATTAAGAAACGCCTGCGACCCTTCATATACTACTAAATTTCAAGTTTTTCTGTGCATGTTCTACGACCTGTCATTTAATAGTATAAGATAATGTCAAAACAATATCAATAGTTGGAAATCGAACGTAGACCACAACCACAGGTTTGATAAGCTGCAGTTGTTGAACTGCTGAGTTCTATTGCTTCGTTGAAATTATATTTTTTTCTAAAATATTCAATGTTTGGTATTGACTTAGCTACGAGTTTATTGTATGTATAGATTTTATGCATAGGTTAGTGCAAAATTCATTTCAATTACGTAAGCAAATGTGTTAATTTATAAATAAAATTTAGTACAGGATTCATTTTTATTAATTAATTGTTTTGTCTGACAGCGGCTGACGACAAGAGGAAATAAAACTAATTTAAAATTTTTAGTTTATTTTAGGGTTTGACTTTTTGCCGGATTTCCTTTATGTTATTAATTAACATTGGTAGGTCTACTCGAACAGCATGTTCTTTATAAATGGAGAGTTCAGATTTGTATATCTCTTTCGACGAGGATTGTTTTCGTATATTGAACGAAGACTTCCAAATTTTAATTTTTAAGTGTAGTGAAGTAATTTTTTTTTGTTTAAATCTATTTATGTACCTATATTATTTAATTTAGTTTAGTTGTTATGAAATGTTGAAGATTTGTTTCGGGTTTTAGTATCCATCATGGAATTCAGAAATAACATTTTTTTTCTGATAACTCTATATTGCCTTTCCACTTTCCACACAACAAATGCTAGAGGTAAGTCGATTTATAATTTTATATCTATACTGATAACTGCTACAGTGTCAAAAGTTCGATAAAAAAAAAAAAAAAAAATAAACTTACACACAGTTACAAACATACAATTATGATAATCATAATAATCATAATCATTTATTTGTCAGAATAATGTACCATATTCTGACAAATAAATGATTATGATTATCTGTTATTTATGGTCTTAAGATTAGAATCAATGGTATCATCACATTCTGCCAAGTGTGGCGTGCAAATATTAGGTACATACAATTATGAGGTTAAAATTACAATTTGAGGGGTGTCAGTTAAAAATAGTTATCCTTTACACACAATTTATTTAGGATGTTAAAGTATCATTTAATGTGAGTAAAAGTTTAAAAGATTACAATTCAATTAGGATGTCAAAGTATCATTCAAATGCATGAACTTTTAACCAACAGAAAATTAGATATATTTAACAGCGGGTCCCAAACTAGGCACAGCCTGTATCTTGGTGACCCGAACGAAGTGCCAGACAACTCCACTGGACGTCACAACTGGACCGACAGACACGGCGGGGGAACTTTGTTTAATGATATGTAGTGATAGTGATAAGCAGAGATCGGAATAGGTAGAGCTTATTTACCTAAACTTCGAGAAACGAAGTAACATAGATTACATAGAGTGGGTAATACCTGCTCTAACATCCCATAATGACGTTTAAATCCCGGGATTTATTTGTTGAACTTTATTTATAGTTACAAATTATTGATTTGAAAAATCATATCATATTTAGGTAGTGATTTGACAAAAGATATTTTGAAACAACAGAAACCGCCACCGCTACCTGCTCCTGGGCACGAAAAACCAAATATCTGTACAACAAAATGTATGTAGATATGTATTCGAAGCACAAGTTTTAATAAACCAGCCAACTTACTTTTATTTTATCTACTTTAAACAAAACACTTGAATTTGACACAATTTTAGTACGTAAAACTAAAAAAAATATATATATACTAAGGCACAGATAATATATTACTACGACTTAGGTATATTATTCAAATCAATAATTTGTAACTATAAATAAAGTCCAATATATAATTCGTGGTTTTCCCGGGATTTTAACGTCATTATAAATAATCCGAGATTTTAGAGCAGGTATTATCCACTCTATGATACTTCGTTCCTCGAAGTTTAGGTCAATAAGCTCTACGTACTCCGATCTCTGGTGATAAGTATACATCGCCAACCCGCCTTGAGCAAGCGTGGTAATCAACGCTCAATATATATGCTCGTGCATTCTGCGCTTTCGTGTGCTCTGTATGAGCAGAGGCTTTTGTCCTGCAGTGGCACATTAATAGGCTGGTATTATTATTATGTTTTTATGGAGGGGCTCGTGGCTAAAAATAATAGCCATAGGCTGAAAAGTTATGTGATACGGCAACGGTGCAGTTTAAAAGAAGATGTATGTGAAAAGATGTAGTTTAAAAGAGTATGCTTAGATGGTTTGGTCATGTTGAGAGGATGAGAGATAGGCGACTAACAAAAGGTATTTACAAAGCAGAGGTGAGTGGAAACGACGGGAGGGGACGCCCTAGGAGAACATATTATAGTGACCTAATTGGTGATATTCTTTAGAAAGGTCAGGTGCGTAGTACTCGCTACGTGCGTGTATGACCAGATGTATGAACGTAGGCGAAGCAAAAGGAGTACCTGTGTAAGGAGCGTAGCAGGTGGCGTTCTATAGTTTCTGCCTACCCCCATGGGAAGAAGGCGTGAGTTTATGTATGTGTATGTATGTAAGTGTGCTGAGTAGTCAATTATTTTACTACACTGCTAAACAACACACATAACTGTAACAGTATAACATACGAGTATAAGTATGCCATAAGCATACATTGCACACACAATGAAAATGAGTAGGTATTGTCAGTGAAGTGGAAAGATGAATATTTTTGCCTGTACACCAAATAGCTTGTTCGTCGGTACATATAGCTGGCAATTGAATGTTGTCAGACCTTCCGTGTGCGGCGCAGCAGGTCCCTGGCCGGTCAGTGGTGTGTGTGTGCAACGTGACGTACTGTGACACCATCACCAGGATCCCACCCCCACCGGGCTCTTTTGTCAAGTACACCAGTTCTGAGGTGAGCTCAAAGAAAGGAATAAAACTCATTAGTAAAGCTTATCATACGTAATAGTACGATAACATACACTTCAAAACATATTGGCTTTGTTAGACTACCGTAGACAGCTAACCTGAGTGAAAATAAGCGACTATAGGGAAATATTGGCGTATTTTTTGAAGCTGTTATTGCGCGCGGTGTACCGATGCAGTAAACGCTTCGTGACACCGAAGACTTTATGGATAGTCTGAAATTATTATTTTTAATGGTTCACACTTCATATTTACATGTTTACAGGGTGGACTGCGGTTTCATAAAACCATAGGAAAATTACAGTCGTATTTCGAATCAGGTTAGTTTTACTTTTATTATTTAATTAGTCATTTTGTTTTCTAGTCATTTTGTTTTACTTTTATTATTTAAAAATACAAACATTTGTTGGAATACAGTATGTTAATTAACGAAAGGCGTTATTGCTATTGCGGGTATGCTATTGCGGGTTAACGGGAACGCCTTTCGTTACTTAACATACTGTATATTGGTGTAAGAATGTTGTTAATGTTGAAAGTGACAGTAATAAATATACCTATTCATTTTTAGACCCATGCCCCGGCCCAACATACACATTGAACCCATCGGTCCGGTATCAGTCGGTGGAAGGCTTCGGCAGCTCAGTGACAGACGCCGCCGGCATCATGTGGTCAAGCATCCCTGCACGTCTTCAGAAAAAACTTATTGAGTAATTACTAAATCTCTTCTAAAGCCCACAAACAGGTAGAGAAGGTAGTATTTTGTTTGAAGCAGGAGAGATTATAACTAGAGATGAAACGGATAGTGGTTTGGCCGGATACCGGACATTCGGCAAGCTACGAGGCCGGAGCGCCGGATATCCGGCTAGCGGATATTCGGCCCTTCATAGCGTGACATGACGCGATCAGTTTAATTTGTAAATAGGCACGGTGAACGACTTTTTCTTAAAGACATCTCGAATCGATCGCAATCACGACCCATACATTTGGTGGTCAGTTAATTTGAATCAGTACCCGCAGTAGTCAAGGTTTGCTAGAATTTATCTTTCAGCACCTGGCAGTAGCATTTACAGCGCAAGGCTATTTTCAGAAACTGGTCTGGTATATGAAGCTAAGCAGAGCCGCATCTTACCAACAAATGCGGAAAATTTGGTATTCATTCGCCACAATTTGCCACTTGTTAATTTTGAGCACTAAACTAATAAATAAAACAAACATTTTTGAGGTGCGATTATAAAAATAAACGGTGTTCATAACTTATTGTGGTGTGATTTGCCTTGTGTAAAATAATGTGTTTTTTTTTGTATTTTACTATCCGGAATCCGGCCGGATACTGAATTACTATCCGGTATCCGGCCGGATGGTGAAACAAGGCCGGATAGGCCGGATACCGGATAGTTACCGGATATCCGTTTCATCTCTAATTATAACTAAGCTAGTTTATTGCAATGTTTGCAATACATCTTACACGAGGCAGTTGCACAACTGTGGTGGGGGTCTTGTCTTACACCATATAAGGGGGTGTATATATTTAAATATAATCTAAAAGTGCCACTTGTGGCAATTTTAAATAGTCTCCGAGTAAAATGGCCGTGATATAGGGAAGGACGGACAGAACAATAATCTTAGTCTTCGAGGCAGTAGCAAGTGTCATGCCCAAAGGGGATTTTTACCTGGTCAAAATTATATACCCTAGAACAAAAAGTACTGGTTTTTTCGTAATGCTCACACAGCTCTTGAACTGATGATATTCACATTCTGTAACAGCAGTTGGAATATTATAATAATAATAATCTTTATTATTCTCTCAAAATCACAAACACAGTACAAAGTCAAGGTAACACTTAATAGAGACTGGTGTGTGTCCAATCAAATCAAATCAAAATATTTTATTTCACATACATGGGCACTTACACGGTTCCAATTGGTCGTTTCCTATGTAGGACGGTTACTCTTTTAAAAATAATTGGCTTTTTACTATGTTTTCAAATTAGAGTGTTAATAGGTATGCGAGGACAGTGTACTAGTGTAGGCCTGTAAATTGTCTACAAATTTACAGCCTATTGAGTGTAGGCTTAATATACTGTAGATTAGCGATAAGACCGCCCATTGTGTCACCCTATGTAAAATTTAAACATTTATATCTGTAACTTTTATGGTGTACATAATAAAGAGTATTCTATTCTATTCTATTCTATTAGTAGTGTCGTTCTCACACTTCTCACATAAAAAACATATCTGTAAAAGAATCTATATAAAATATTGTTAAAATAAGAAAAATAGAAACCTATTTAAACCAAATAACATGATTGGCATTACACCTGTAACAAATCTGAATTAATATCCTGTCTGTCTTTTGTAGGTACCTATAACCTGTATTACAGATCACCAAGCTGGCAGGCATTATACGCTGGTAGGCAATGCTTACGGTATTCTGTTCAAGGTGCGGAAGCACCATATAAGTTACTGTATTTTTGTTAACAGTTCATATTACGGTGACAACGGGTTAGAATACAGCATGATCCGGGTTCCGATTGGAGGCACTGACTTCTCAACACATCCTTACGCGTACAATGAGTACCCTCCTTACGATGTGAAGCTGTCCAACTTCTCTCTGGCGATGGAGGACTACAGATATAAGGTAAAACACCTGAAAACGTGAAGGTCATCAATTAAAATTAAATGATTTAAAATACGTTTAGCAAAGGATTGTTAATGACGCATAACCCTAGTCAGGTGATATGGGACGTATATATACGTACCGTTCTTGAATTTTTAGAGCATTGTGGAAAACAACAGAAATGTGTAGCAGTAACTTTCCGTTAATGTGTTTAGGAAGTTTTTAAAAGAAATCCAAGCCCTTGACTTCGCTTTTATTAATCTAATAAATTCTAGGTAAATATAATATCTAGTGAATATAATAACAAACCAAATTCAATCCGTTGACCCTGGGTTTGCCGGTACCCAGAATGTTGAAAGTGATATCATTACGTTAGGGATCGATCATTAGAAATTAACTTTAACATCATCAGACACTAAGGCATGTGACTGGAGATACCTTTGTCCAGCAGCAATGGACTACTAAGAGCTGATGATGATGACAATCTACTTTTCCGTTATCAGATTCCAATGATCAAGGCTATCATGAAGGCATCGCCCCACAAAGTGCACATCGTAGCCTCGACCTGGTCGCCTCCTTCGTGGATGAAGACCAACAACGCGTTCATCGGCTACAGTCGCTTGATTCCAGACTATTACCAGACCTACGCTGACTACCATTTGAAGTAAGTTGGTAGGCTCTCGTTTCACAAAGTACACATCATAGCCTCGATAATCGCCGCTTCTATCGATGAAGACCAACAACGCGTTCATCGGCTACAGTCGCCTGATACCAGACTACTATCAGTACCAGACCTACGCTGACTACCATTTGAAGTAAGTTGGTAGGCTCTCGTTTGACAAAGTGCACATCATAGCCTCGACCTGGTCGCCTCCTTCGTGGATCAAGACCAAGAACGCGTTCATCGGCTACAGTCGCCTGATACCAGACTGCTACCAGACCTACGCTGACTACCATTTGAAGTACGAGAATTACTCACAGCTTTTAATACATAATTATAATCAATCAATAGTATATACAACATTAGTTTTTGTTTATACTAAACCTCTTAAGGGATCATTGTATTCATCATTATGAACAACTTTTACTATGGGACCAAACGTGACTGTTCCCTACATTTAAGTTCGCTGAACTCGTCAAAATGTAATATAATAATATAATTCAAACAGCTGATAATTTTTTCGCGATTTCTACTTTGGTCCCATAGTAAAAGTTGTTCATAATGATGAATACAATGACCCATTAAGAGGTTTAGTATAAACAAAAGCTAATGTTGTATAATGCAACTCACGAGCGCGCGTCATTGTAATGTGGAATGATTGACGCGTGTTCGTGTAATGCAACATCTGTGTCTATTTATCATTTTTCTTTCTATTAAGGAAGTGGAATTCTATTTATAATTTTTCTTTCTATTAAAGAAGTGGAACTCTATTTTCCCAACTTCTTCTATTGCTTTTGATTTATTTCGTAGTAGGTTTTAATTTGTTAGAGTGTAACTAGAGTTTTCGCTATGGATCTTCCTAGGACAGGACAGGTATGAGAAATATAGCAGTCTAGACCTGGCCGAAGAATGATTGGTCCTATACCTAATGGCTAAGGGTAGTTAATTGTTCAATCCAGCATTCCCATTTTATTTGCTTTTGTGAATTGCTTGTTATTTTAAATGTGCTTTTTCCTTGGACTTTTAAGGTTTTTAGAAGGGTACGCGGCCGAAGGTGTCCCGATATGGGCCATCACAACAGGGAACGAACCTTCAGACGGGATGGCAGGCCTCATTCCTCTGAACTGTCTGGGGTGGAACGCGGACTCGTTGGTGAGACAATATTTTATTTCATTAGGTAGGGTTATAATTGACATTCACCGTCGACGCTGCTCGATCACCAACGCGGCAGGCGATGAAGAGGATCTCACGTCGCATTGGCTTGTATATAATCCGTTGCTGCCTAACACACGAACACCACCCGACCGTACGGACGAGCGGCGCTCCATGTGCCACAAACGAAAACCTTTGCAAATAATCATCCTCAAAATATTTCGATTACTTTAAAACCAAACTCTCACATATTTCAGGCATCATGGATAATAAATAACTTGGGACCGACAATACGGCAGTCGTCCTTCAAAGATGTAAAGATTTTGTGCGGAGACGACCAGAGGCCCATGCTCCCTTATTGGGTCAGTTTGGTAAGGATATTCACTTCACTATAGTTATTATTTATATCTTTTTTCACTCATGTGATACTAAACCCACATTCGTATTTAGTACCCTATATGATTATACAACAGTTGCATAAATAACTATTAATGTTTTGTGTTGCGTAATGTAAATTATTTTGCATACTATTGTATAGAATCAAGTTTTCTAACTGAACAGAGAGCTGTGCTGCTGGGGACATTGTTGCGCCACTTTTTCTTCCCAGCTAAAGCGGTAGGAAGTGGTGAAGGTCCCTTTTTCGAGGGACTGTCTTCGAAAAGCGCTGATTCTCAGCTTAGTTTGAATAATTGAATTTGGATTTCAGTCTTTGATTTTGACTTATAAATCTCGGGTAACTTATATGTCAGACTTGTAACCTGGAAGCTATTTGGACATGCATAACTGCAGCGGCCTGCAACAGGGACATTGATGGATGAACGTGCAAATGTGGGCCGAGGCCAAGCCGGGCCCTATCAGAATACCAGCGCTGCGACACTTATTTTTAAGTCCCGCAGCATCATGCTGAGATACGGGCCTTTTGGCCTCGTACAGGACTTTTATTTTCTTTTTTGGTTATTTTTGGTTTTGTTCTTTTTTGTTTCTATGAATGTGTTTTATTTCATTTGTGATCTGTGCGAGTCCCAATAAATGTTTTTCTTTCTTTCTTTCATACGTTAGTTCATCAATGTCTGGTTGCGGCCAAGGCTTGTATAGAGTTTTTCTATAATAATGCGCGGAAATTCAAACAAAGTAATTCATTTGTTTTTTTTTTTCAATATGTACAGCTTTCTATTTACAAGCCAGTTCGAAATTTAAATAAAACCTTTGATAAGTTACCTCCTTGGTTGCCATGTTTCGTAGTAAAAGATCGTTCCATTTTTAAATTACACGATAGTTAAGAGTTTACTATTTAATTTATTTGGCCGCTAAACCACGACAAATGGATTTTCATAAAACTTTTTGTGGCCGCTGCTCGCATGTAGGTATTTGGCCAGTTCAGCAATTTCAATTTATCTCGAAGTAGGTTGTCAAAATAATGCTCGTGAGAAAATTTGATTTCCTATTTGGCAGATGTTTGAAGATCACCCAGAAGTAATGGATTACGTGGACGGCATAGCAGTGCACTACTATTTCGATGGCGTTGTACCGCCGACTGTGCTGTCTCAACTAGCCGAGCAGTATCCCGACAAGTTAATAATCGGTACTGAAGCTACTATAAGTAAGTACTATATTACGTACGAATGTGGCATTTATACTGCCCGTTGGTCTCGTGTACGCAAGCGCGAATACTGAACGTGGGTCCTGGGTTTGCTTCCCAGGTCGGGCAAAGATTTATTGGGTTTTCCCATTAGAAATTTCTCAGTAACAGCCCCGCGTTTGGAAGTTGGCCACGTGATACCTCCGTGCTTCGGGAAGCACGTCAAGCTTTTGCTCCCGATATTCTTCGGCCGTGGCGGATTGCCGTCCCTTCAGACTATGACAGTGAGTGCACCTGTGTCTGCGCAAACACTTATGCACTATAACTATCTCCTGCGTAGATGGCTAGCCTCCATTGAAATTGGTTGCCATTGCCAAAAAGCGGCGATTACAAAAGAGAAAATTTGAGGAAAGAGAGTAAGGTGTAGACAGAGATATCATTCTAAGACTGGTTTTCCATCAAGGTATGAGGGGAAGGGAACTGTGATCAAGAATAAAAATCTTCCAAAAAATTCTTTCAAAAATATTAAAAATTAAACATTGGTATTCTATTGGTAGAATTCCTGGTTCACCGCCGCGAATTCCTGGTTGGATGGCAACCAACCGATTAGGTATTTAAAATTAAAGTTCGCGAGCATATTCGTAAGAAGCTGGCAGTATCATCACAACGGTAGTGTTTTCCCATTGTTTGTTGGTATATTCGTGTATTTTTTTAGATATTATATATTTAGGTATATTTAATATATTTAAAGTTTTTAATAGGTATATACAACATTAGTTTTTGTTTATACTAAACCTCTTAAGGGGTCATTGTACTCATCATTATGAACAACTTTTAGTATGGGACCAACCTTGAAATCGCGAAAAAAAAAATCAGCTGTTCCCTACATTTAAGTTCGCTGAACTCGTCAAAATGTAGGGAACAGCTGATATTTTTTTCGCGATTTCATCTTTGGTCCCATAGTAAAAGTTGTTCATAATGATGAATACAATGACCCCTTAAGAGGTTTAGTATAAACAAAAACTAATGTTGTATAATGTATATCCTTATCTTAATATAATTATAATAATTCTTCTGTACGTGTGTTTGTCACCTAACTCCCCCTGACTAACGGCTGGACTGATTTGGTTGAAATTTTGTATTGATATTTCAACGGGTTCTTGGATGGTATAAACACACAATTGGATCCGGTAGGTGGCGCTGCTGTCGGTATAAGGCGGTACGAAGTTCACTGGGTCAGCTAGTATTTAAATAAATATTTATTCCACAATTTTAGTTATTGCACCTACCACTGCTTGTCTCTGCATCACCCAAAGGTTGACTGGTAGAAAATGCCTATGGCATTTAGTCCGCCTCTGTACATTGTGTGCTTAAAGTATTAGTGATAATCACACAATGTATATGTTTAAAACTTAGTTTAAAATATATTTATGATACGGTAATTGTTATTAAATAGTATAATAATAATAAATAATATAACAATAATCATAATTAAATTAAATTGCAATAATAATAAATAAATAATATAGCAATAATAATTATTCAAAGAAAAACAATTTATTTAAATGAAAAAAGCAGAATCATAATACATAAGTACAGGTATATAAAATACTATACAATATAAATAATACATATTATAGAATAGTGCGAAATGTTAGTATCTATTTCGCGATCTCCTGACTATGATCATATGTAAATTAAAACATTTTACACAACAACAACAACAACTTATTAATGATCTCCTAAAGGCTTCTACATACCAGCGCGACTTGTCGCGCGATGCGACACGGCACAAAGGCCCCGCGTGTCGTGGGAAGAGCGGTGCCTTTGTGTCGCGTCGTGTCGCGCGACAAGTCGCCCCGGTATGTAGAAGCCTTAAAACAGGGCTTCCTCTCTCGTATCCTTTTGCTGTGCCCTACAGGGTCCTTAATGATCTAAATTATAATTATATAGTTACCACCTAAGTACACATTATGGTAAAACAATAAAGATATTGAGTATAAATGAATAATAAATAAATAAATAAGACCGTAAAAGGGGGTTGTTTCTTCCAGCAGTTTAATGTTTATTTTGAAAAAGAATGCTTTAGTTGCTAAGATTCTCATTTCTATGCTTTACTTGTAGTAACGCTCCCTGGTTCTCGACCGTCGGTGGATTTGGGACGCTGGGAGAGTGCTAGATACTACATCACAGACATAATCAATGTAAGTTTGTGTTTTTAATCTTTTTATACGGGTTACTAAAACAAAATGAATTAGTCACTTGCATTATGGATGGGCAAGCATTATTTAAAAATTAAGTACTTAACTTCACACTAGCTTTTGTCCGCAACTTCATCTGCGACTTGAAACTCTACAATACTGTAGCTCTATGACTAAACTCCATTTGAAATAAGATTAGACATTTAAATAAACTTGTTTGCAGTCCGTTCAACCGATTTTTACTTCTATTCCGTAGGCATAAGGATGGCATTGAAAGCAAAAACGTGGTTAAATACCAACTGTTTATTACAGCTGGCATTGGTCATGCCACCAACGCAATAGAAGTCAAAATCGATTGAACGAACTGTAAAAAAGGTTTATTTGAATGTCTAATCTTATTTCAAACGGAGTATAGTTTCCCATAGTGCAATAATTTTCGGAATCGGATCAGTAGTTCCGTAGATTACCCCGTACATACAAATTTACAAATTTTACTACTATACATATACAACATGTCCCAGAATTAACGCACAACCTCTTAAGGGGTCATTGTACTCATCATTATGAACAACTTTTACTATGAGACCATGAAATCGCGAGAAAGAAATTAGCAGTTCCCTACATGTATGTTCGAATGTAGAATTTTTAAAATTTAGAATTCGTCAAAATGTAGGGAACAGCTTTTTTTATTTTTTTTTTATTTAGGATGGGTTTGCTCTTGACCTTAGTCTAGGGCAGAGGTGACAGAGACAAAGTTGACGATGGAGTGAGCTTACCCAGAAGGTGTCTGTTTACTCTAACTTTGAAGAGATTAGGGTTGTATGCGTTCGGAAACACAGACGCAGGCAGAGAGTTCCACTCTTTTGCTGTGCGCTGATTTATTTTTTACGATTTCAGGTTTGGTCCTATAGTAAAAGTTGTTCATAATCCCCTACGTGGGCGAAGCCGCGGGAAAAAGCTAGTTCTTTTATAAACAAGAGTTTTTGTTGTGCAGGACATCAACCACAGTCTGGTAGGCTGGATAGATTGGAACATGTGCCTTAACAAGGACGGTGGGCCCAACTGGAATGGGAACGACGTAGACTCCCCAATCATAGTGTTGCCAGAGTTGGGACAGTTCGTCAAGCAGCCCATGTACTACGCGATGGGGCATTTATCTAAGTTCGTGCCTCGAGGGTCGCGCAGGATACAAGTAACGCAGAATCAGGAGGGATTGTCTATGCTGAGCGTCGCCTTTCTTACGCCTCAGAATACGGTTGTGATTGTGCTTTATAATCAGTGAGTATGACCAACATTATTGACATGCTAGAGTATTCCAAGTGTTACGGGGTTTCCGTTCCACCAAAAAATGGGATGAATCGCTTAATTTTTCGTGGTGTCCACTTATTAAGGAATCACCATGTCAAAATTGTAGCACCATCAAACATGGCATTCATGACATTTACTTGCCATTCATTAGTCTGTATTATAATTTGTTAACTAACAATAATTAACGTTATTTAATTTTATTTCTAATTGTTATCTAATGTACTACACCAAATATTTAATCTTAGCTTAATTTTATTTATTTATCTGTCACTATATTAAGGCTCGTACAGACTGCTGCGTTAACGCGGGCGCGACAGGCACCGACAAAGAAGTTGTGCTACTAGTGTCGCGTCGCGCCCGCGATATGGCACCAGTCTGTACGAGCCTTTACCAATCTGTTTAACATTATTTTTTTTAAATATATATTTTTTATTATTTAAATTAATTTAATTCCGTTATTGATTTTTGTTTTAAATGGCTAGATTTATGGTTTGTTTTTAGGGTTCCGTACCCAAAGGGTAAAACGGGAACCCTATTACTAAGGCTCCGCCGTCTGTCTGTCTGTCCGTCTGTCACCAGGCTGTATCTCATAAACCGTGATAGTTAGACAGTTGAAATTTTCACAGATGATGTATTTCTGTTGCCGCTATAACAACAACTACTAAAACACAGAATAAAATAAATATTTAAGGGGACTCCCATACAACAAACGTGATTATTAGGGTTCCGTACCCAAAGGGTAAAACGGGAACCCTATTTCTAAGGCTCCGTCTGTCTGTCCGTCTGTCACCAGGCTGTATCTCATGAGCCGTGATAGTTAGACAGTTGTAATTTCACAGATGATGTATTTCTGTTGCCGCTATAACAACAAATACAAAAAAAACGAAATAAAACAAATATTTAAGGGGGGCTCCCATACAACAAACGTGATTTTTTTGCTCGTTTTTGCTCTATATTGATAATGGCAACAGGTAGACGCTTGAAATATTCACAGAATATTTAGTTATATATTCACTTTAAAAATAAATAATTAAATTAAAATAAAACAATTTTTTAAGGGGGGTCCCATACAACAAACGTGATTTTTTTTGCCATTTTTATAGCGACCGTTTGTTGAAGGATTTAATTATCTAGACTGATATAGATAAATTACACACTGTTAATTAATTCGAAATATTTTCTTTTGCAGATTTCCATCAAGCGCTAACATCGTGCTAGAAGGTAGACAGGCTTCGATACAATTGGGCTGGAACTCAATAACCACCATAGAGTTACCCTACAAGTAGATTTAGTTTAGAGATCCTTAATTCGTTGGTTTAGAGCCCTAATTATTTTGAGGTACTCCTACATGGGCAAATAATGACATAATATGAACTCATTCTTAACCTTTGACCAGTTTTAAAATTCTGGTAAATAAAACAATTCCTCTCTCCTTAAACATTATTATTATAAATATTCATAAGTCCCTTGCTCTTGTTTCATGTTTATTATTGTATATATACTTGTATAGATAAGTATATGCTTTATGTATGTGTGTATTTATTGTATATTATGTAAATGACTGCACACCACTGACTACCACCTGCAGTATTCTCTCCTTCTCCCTTTAAAGACTCCCTCAGACAGGCGCGACGCGACACTAGTAGCACAAATCGCAATTTCTATGAAAACTTCATGGAAAGTGTCGCGCTGCTCGCCGCGCTGCCTTCACGCTCGAGATATCGCGCCAGTCTGCACGAGCTTAAATCCATTTTTAAGGTTGTCTGTCAAATATGTCTCTAATGGGCGGTCTTTCGCTAAAAGACAATTATGTTGTCAATTGTAATGTACTGTACATATTAAAGAGTAAGTAGGTATTATATTCTATTCTCATTTGGTTGCAGCCTGTAAATAAAATAAACCCCTTACCGCCTTATTACAAAACAAGATTTATATTTGACATGGCTTAAACCATGGAGCCAGTTTTTGTAATAAGAACGTAACCGTGATTGAAATACCGTTATTTTTACAAAACTGAAAACTTAGCTCGGTACTAAGTTGTCAGTTTTGTGGTTAGGAACTTTACCATAGTCGGAATAAAGTTCGAAATACAATAATGGCTCCATGTTTTAAACCTGGATCTGAAGATAAACCTTGTTTTGTAATAAGTGGGTTAAAGTTTAGTTGTCCCCTTTTATAAAATGTCATACGCAAAAACGCTTTTATGTTTATGGTTATTGTTTGTTGATTGTTATTTTACAATACAGTAAATACAAAATTGCATTCAATATTTGTTTAATTTTTAGGGCCAATAAACTAATTTGATCACAGGAGTTTATTGCTAAGTCATGAGAGTCTTCGGTCAGCTGGACTCGCTACTGGACCCGCGGGTCCGCTTGACCACATAATTTATTTTCTGTATTTTTGTTGGTTAAATGACCCATATTCAAACATAAAACAACATCTGTTGTTTAAGGGTGCTCCCTCACGAGCGATTTTTTTGGGGATTTTCTCGGTGATTTTTGTGTGAATGTTTTCTTTCTGACAAAAATCACCGAGAAAATCGCCGAAAAAATCGCTCGTGGGCGGGCACTCTAAGGCTAAAAGTGGATACAGTCGAGCGCAAAATTGCTTGGTCAAAACATAATAAAACGCCAATTCAATTAGGTTTGAATGTTTATTCTCAATCAAAATCTAAAATATTTTTATATTAGGGCCCCACTTCTGCCACATTTACCACGATACAAATCTTTTTGGGAGTTTCTGTTAATTTGTGCGCAGACGTGCGCCACCACCTAGATATTGTGCTATAAGTGAAAGTAAAAACTAAAAATAGTATTTAAGTTTAGTGTTAGTGAATAAGTGTGGTGCGTAAGTGACCTTACCTTATTGAATAATATTGGTATAATCTTCGATCAATAATAGCACGGTATAATTAAAAAAAAACAATTATAACTTTAAAAGATTCGGCGTTACTCCGTGACTGTACTAATAAAGAAATTGGGCAGTGGGTCCAGTTGACTTATTTAAAATGTGATTGAGTTGAGTGATTCCGTGGGTCCATTTAGAGTGGGTCCAGTTGACCAGAGACTCGCCATGACAAGTCGTTACATCCATACCAATAATAAAAATGTGAAAGTGACTCTGTCTGTCCGTCTGTCTGCTCTGCACCTTTCGCGCCGTAACGGCTCAAATGATTTCGATGAAATTTGGCACACGATAACTCAAAAACTAGCTGTCAGTAAATGCATTACGCGGGCAAAATTTAGGTTTAATAAAAAAAATCACTCTTTCCTCATCTTTTTAGGGTTCCGTACCCAAAGGGTAAAACGGGAACCCTATTACTAAGGCTCCGCTGTCCGTCCGTCTGTCTGTTTGTCCGTCTGTCACCAGGCTGTATCTCATGAACCGTGATAGTTAAACAGTTGAAAATTTCACAGATGATGTATTTCTGTTGCCGCTATAACAACAAATACCCTTCCTGTATATACAATAACCTCCCTGCCACTAAAAAACAGAATAAAATAAATATTTAAGGAGGCTCCCATACAAAAAACGTGATTTTTATGCCGTGTTTATAGATAATGGTATGGAACCCTTCATGCGCGAGTCCGACTCGCACTTGGTCGGTTTTTTCATGGACGATATTAACTTTAAAACCACTCTTTGTTTATGACTAAGTATTTTATTATCAACTCATTATTATATTTAGTTATTTCATTATCAAAGTTGTTATGACAGAATTTTTTGTTACGAGTAATATTAATGATAATTTTAGCAAGACCGAAAACTACTGATAACATAATAGTGTTTACTATATTTTGTTGCTTGAATTGAAGTCTTATCTCTCCCGGAGCTGTAGATTTAATATAAGTAGATGCCGCACGGGTCGATCCATCAGGTTAAGCTACGCTTGCCGGGGTTGGTCCGTGGATGGGTGACCATCTTTACATACCAAGACCCTTCCGTTCCCCGCAGTTGGTCCTGGCTGTCATTCGTGGATCTTTGACAGTCGTTACAGGTCCTCAGAAGTCCGCAAGTCTGACAACCAGTCTTACTAAGGGGTACCGTATTACCCAGTTACTGGGTTGTGGAAGCCAGATAGCAGGGGCGAAAGCACCGTATAACACGATTCCTACCGACTTCCCTTCGGAAATTCGGAACTCAACCATTCTATCGTCATTGAAAAATGGCATAGTCGAAATGTTGATGGGTTAATAATGCCAAATAATATCATCACACTATAGGTATTTAATACGCCGTAAAATTAAAATACTTATTACAAAACGAATACAATACATTACATTTTTTGTCTTTATAACCCAACAACAAAACATATTGCTCTAAAATAACTCGTACGCATGTCCGGCTTGCCGTGAGTTCAATTTCTTCGACGTCATGACGAGTTTATTTTGTTTTAAAAAGTTTTTTTTTGCTCCAGCTTACCTTTCTCATAAAATCACCCTTCGCCACTGCCAGATAGGCAGTTGCTCCATGTAAAATACTGGTATACCTGCATCCGGTTAGACTGGAAGCCGACCCCAACATGGTTGGGAAAAGGCAGGCAGATTGAGAAGATGTCAAAAGTATCAAGAATTCACAATAATATGAGCAAAAATAAATATTTTCTCGGTTACATGTAAGTACATCATCATAATATTAGGGATAAAGTCGCGGTACCTAACTACAAACTTCGTTCGACACGACAGTGACTGAACGAGATGCCAAAGTATCTAAGTAGGTACTCCAAGTGAACAAAATAATCCAAGTAATTTTCCTCTTCGTCCTTTTTTACCCGACTGCGGCGAAGCCAAAAAAGGAGGGTTATGTGTTTGTCCTGTATGTATGTATGTTTGTTTGTCCCTATGATCCTTGGTAACTACTAAACGGATGAACCGATTTTGATGAATGATATGTCGTTAGATTCGTCTTTATTGCGCGAGTGTCTTATGGCGATGTTAAAATTATTAAAAATCAAAATGGCGGGTTTTTGGCACCAAAAGTAGCGTCTTCGAAAGAAATATATCAAAATGAAGGGTTTTGAAAGGTGATTACAAAAATATATACTTATTATAATGTTTAAAAGTAATTTAAATGAGAAATTATAAAAAAAATATCCCGAACTTTTGGAGTGAGTGAGTAAAAGGTCGTTATCACCCGATTATAAGTGAGTATATAACCTAATTTACCGTCTTAAAATCCTCACTAAAAAGTATAAAATAAAAAAAGGAGGCATTAGGTGTTATTGTTAGGAAGATGCCTCCGACTGCATGAGATTGTATATAGTACAGACGGCTACACATCAAGCTATACATTTCCAGTATAAGCTGATCTCGCATTGTATATTTTTAATTATTTTAGTTTTGAATTGTTATCTTTTTATCACGGACGCTTTTGACGTATTGCATCGTTCTCACATGTTTAACTTCAATATGAATGATGTAACCAATATTTTGTATCAATATTTTAATTTAAAAGAGTGTCCGTGGAGTTTCTTGCCCGTTCTTCTCCATAGGAACCTACTATTTGGAATGGGCAACTAGCTTCATATTTGTAACTGACCGACTTCTTGACAATTCAAAAGTGCCTGTCAATGGTTTAATTGAAATAAATGCTTTCCGCCTTATTACAAAACAAGATTTATATTTTGACATGGCTTAAACCATGCAGCTAGTTTTTGTAATAAGAACGTAACTGTGATTGAAATACCGTTCTTTACATAAACAAAACTGAAAACTTGGTTCGGTACTAAGTTGTCAGTTTTGTGTTTAGGAACTTTACCATAGTCGGAATAAAGTTCAGAATTCAATAATGGCTCCATGTTTTAAATTTGGGTCTGAAGGTTAACCTTGTTTTGTAATAAGGGGGTTTGAGTTTGAGTTTAAGTTTATAGTTTCCGTACAATGAGAGGTCAGCGTATACTGGAAATGTATTGCTTGTTGTGTAGCCGTGTGTACTTATTAATTTATATAAATGTTGTTTCCCTCTTTTTATAAGTTTATTTTTATAAGTTCACTTTTTTCGCAGTCGGGTCTTTGATTTTTTAAATTAACTTTATTATATCACACTCATACAATAAAAGAGTATTTTTTGTTATAATCTTGTCTAATCCTATTGAGCACTAGATCTGCCTCACTATTTAACTTAGGTATGCTTTTCATTTTATTCCATTTTGGAGTCTCCTGGCTGATAATAATGAATAACTACTTTCTTATGATAATGCATACCGAACTTATTACGCACTCGAACGTCTGATTCATTCTGCCCATAATAGTAGGTACCTACCTACATGCTCAATGATCCTGGCCAGAAACTCGAGTAATGCGCAGACGTATCTACCTACTACTTAGTCTGTGTGCAGACGTCCGTCCGTCGCTCAGCTCAGTCGACATTCAAGTTGGGACCAAAACTCACATGCTAGTAAATAAAATATCGTAGTTTTTGTTATCAAAGTTTTATCGTAATAAATAAAAAAATTCAATGGAGCGGACACAGTTGTAGCACTTGTAGCTGCGTTTTTTTCTCCCCAAAATGGATGCATATAAAGTTTGCGTTTTGATTGGGACTCTGCTGCTTTATCTCTTCAGTGGATTGAGTGCCGGTAAGTTTGCTTGCATGATAAATACATAAACAGCCTAGAGTTTAGATAGAAAGCACAGTCACATGATAACAATACTTTTGAAGAAAATCGCTTTTGAATCTTGCGTAAGTTGTAAGGTATTTATCCTCGTGACTCGTACATTGTGTATCTACTTCTTGCAGTAGGTATCTACTTATTGAGTGACCCATTCAAAGACTTCTTGATTTTAAAAGTTCGTTTTACAATAAAGTTTAACTTCATAAAGTATTGCAAAAATAACTCATATTTTGTCTTCCCATTATTATTTATTTATTTATTTTATTTTACAGAAAGCTTACAGACTAATAACACGATTTAAAATCATTAGTAGGTAAGTAATTTGCTAATTACAAGCTTCCACATGTATACGTCTAATTACAAGTACTTGCGTTGACTAATGTACGTTAAAAGCGATTTGCAATCCAAGTGAAAAAAAAAAAACATTTTTATTTTGGTAATAAAAGAGAAACGTAAATGAAGTAAGAAGAAAAAGTAAGCAGAGGCCTATTGAGAATTAGTCGAGTCGTGCAACACCAAAACAGTTAAATCATACATATCCTATTACCCACATAATTATCATTACATAATTTGGCAGTTAACCATATTAGTTGGCCATTTGCCGGAATATCTCTAAAATATTCCTTGCCTAGGATCTTCCTAATAATGTGTGCGTTGGTGCAAAAAAGATCGATCTCCAGGTGCGATGGTAAACTATTGGCTTTAACACTACGAGTGGAAAAGTAGCCTGTAGTTAGTCGATGCGCATGGTGCCTGCAGCAGAGGTCTTCTGCGTAGGTTATTTTGATTAGTGCGAAGAAGTATTTTGCTGAGTAGTTCCGGACAATCAATTGAGATATTTGCTATGCCTGCAAAAAAACATATGTCACTAATATTACGTCTTATGTCCAGCAGCGGTAAGAAATGGTATCGCTTGCAACGGTGTTCATAGTCCACCGACAATTGCTTTGCCATAAAGTCTAAGTAACGCAAACATTTCAATACGAGATTTGTAAATCTCATATTGAGGGTTCCAGACTTGGGAAACGTCAAGGTTGCTGCGCACGAGGGAACAGTAGAGGACTTTTACTGGTTTTACAGACCGAAAGCTAGAGCAAGCTCTAATAATAAAGCCCAGGGCCTTGAGAGCTTTCCTGACAATGTTTTCTATGTGATCGTCAAAAAGTAATTTGCTGTCGTGTACTACACCAACATCCCTGATACTGCTTGTCTTACTTAAATACGTACCATCCAGTGTATATCCTGAAACGATAGTCATTTTCTGGCGTGTGTATACTACGTGAAAATATTTGGATACGTTAAGTTGTAACTTATTGGTTTTGCAGTATGAAAAGAATCTATAAAGGTCTGACTGAAGTAGCTCGGTATCAGATAATGTACGTACAGACTTAAGAACCTTCATATCATCTGCGTATAGTAAAATATGTGAATTAGTAAAGCAGTTCTTTATGTCCGAGATAAATATTGTAAACAGTAACGGTCCTAAGATCGAGCCTTGAGGCACTCCAGCAGGCTTAGCATGGCGTTTTCGATCTCTACTCTACTGTAGAATAGACATCGCTTGTTTACACTTCCCGTTATCTCTTCTTCGCGAGCACGAGGACACACCTAGACTCGGGTTTCTTCGTAGACAGTGACTTGTCCATAGCAACGGGGTATTCGCTAGTGGTGTGTATTACTACCCAATTTTGTACTTTTGCGTTTCGTTCTCAAACAAATCTATGAAGCAAAGTGTTTTTAACGAATATTTCTTCAATTACAAAACGCAAATGGTCAAGGGGGGTGCGCTGAGTAGCCCGCGAAATTCAAATTTTCGAACGTTTTTTGAATTCTAAGGATTTTTTACGGCCGCGAATCATATTTAAATCAACATACAACGTGTTACTGACCTGCAAATTGCAAAAAACGTAATAAAATTTGAATTTCACGGGCTACCTTAGCGCATCTCCGTTTTAAAAATATTGTTAAATGGCTGTAGCCAATGACTTATAGGTTATACATCATTGGCTGTGGCGCCACTAAGTTTTAAAACTCATTTGTATTGCATACATAGAGCACTATATAATATTGGTAATTGCTTATAATGTACAGGCATTATTTAAATATAGAGCCATAATTATACTATTTTGATGGCGTCACGCAGGAAGTATCCTTTAAGGGTACCGCAGAATGGCGGGTCGCGCTATCACGTTGCTCCTGTCTGCGGGAGCCCTTGTTTTTACTAGGTAGTTACATTGTTATTGTATTGTTGTTTATCGATATTTTATTTATTAGTAGGTAAATGCTCCATTTAAAACTGAGTGTGTAAGATTTTGTCAATGAAAATATTAATCACTACATAGTAAAGGCTTCTACAGACCAGCGCGACTCGCGACGCGACACAAAGGCACCGCTCGTCGCGCGATACGCGGGGTCTTTGTGTCGCGCCAGTATGTAGAAGCCTTAATGCAACGCGGGCGAGGCCGCGGGCGGCAGCTAGTACTTAATAAATAAATAATTTAGTGTTCAATGGGGAGATTTTGGCTCATAATCAGATGTTTTATATTCCCTGTGAATGTAGGTATCTAATAAATCAAAGTTAAGGGACAACATAGTGTAAAAACTGTAGGATACTTATATTGTTGTTCTTACTTTATTGTTAAATTCCAAAAATCTATTATTTATTTTGGGCGACAGGTCCTAGCCGAGTTCTTCGCATAAACATTGATTGCACTATCTCCTTGCTTATTTTATAATTCTACAGAACTCACTTCCCGTGAGATCAAAGGCTCCCCAAACAAGCAAAGCAAGCTCTCTAATAGTATTTCTTTCCAATCTTCGCTGAAGTTTTTCTATAAAAAAAACTTAAATAAAAAGCGCAATTTGAACCCAACATGTTAATTTCAGCTTAATATATGATAAAAGTAAAAAAGCACCGCCTAAAATAACTCGAATTAACAAAAAAACAACTAACAAATCGTTGTCTAGGTCATTTTATATGTAGACTATTTCGGAAGAAAGGTTTCTATCCCAAGCTGTCAACATCGGAGAAAGATTGTACGTCGTGCTCGACGTTGTAGACAGTTGTCTAGGGTAGAGAAGAGAAGTCTCTTCGCATTTGATTTTGTAATCGCCGTGCTACAGACAGTAGAAAACTTTCTGTTGTCTACACTGAAACGTCATTTTTGTCTATTCTTCCGTCGACAAAACGTGTAGAGAGGGTTCTCGTGCTAAGCCTGCAGATGGGACAGTTTTCCTACCGGACGTGTATCCACGTAAGATCACAGCCTGCGTTCGGTTATCTATATATGAAGAAAACCAACGAAATAGGTCACCGTGTATTCCTGCAGATAAAAGCTTCTGAAGAAGCACACGGTGACCGCCACGGTATTCGGCCAAAACACTTGCTGTAGTCCGTGTAGATAACATCGACCTGGCACCGTTTACCCATACCAGTGGTTATTAATTCATTGGACAATACCAAGTTGGAAGCAGTCGATCGTTCTCGGAGGAAACCATGGTGTTCATCGCCAAAACCTATAAGATAATTAACTAGCTTTTGCCCGCGGCTTCACCCGCGTGGAGTTCGGAAATTATCCCACGGAAACTTACCTACTACCGTAACGCACACGCCAGTAAAGTTCTCAGCCGGCATGTTTTTTTCCGACATCTTTAACAATTCAAAAGATATTTCAGATGATTTACACAAAACCATAATGAAATATACGCCTAAACCCTAACTAAACCTTCCTCATAAATTTCTCCGTCCCTTGGTGAACACCGTATGAAAATCCGTTCGGTAGTTTTTGAGTTTATCGCGTTCAGACAGACAGACGCGGCGGGGGTATGACCAAAGCGAAAGATAAGGCAAAACACCAGAACTGGTTGTTCATTTATTTTAATCGGAGTCATACGATCCACATGGTACACACGGCTACACATCAAGCTATATATCCAGTTTAGGCTGATCTGGCGTTGTATAGGATTTTCGTACAATGGCCAGCTTATACTGGAAATTTATATCTTGATGTGTAGCCGTGTGAACGTACATAGTTGCTTTTGAAAATAGTATTAAAATCTCGTTCACAGACATGTGCTCAACTGCTCACTGCTGGGACACAGGCCTTCTCTCTGTGAGAGGGAGTGGGCCATAATCCACCACGCGGGCGTAGTGTGGGTGGGTGGATGTCACATGTCTTCGAATTTTCGGTTATAGGATAAGCTGGTTTCCTCACGATGTTTTCCTTCACCATTTTGACAACAGTGGTGATGTAATAAATAACACAAAGTAAATAGCCTGTCTGGGTTCGAACCCTCGACCTCTACGACACGTAAGTCGAGGCCGTTACCACTGAGCCATACATTTTCGTTCACACTGTCCACTACTTACTCATTTATTAGGGTTCCGTACCCAAAGGGTAAAACGGGAACCCTATTAGTAAGGCTCCACCGTCTGTCTGTCCGTCTGTCACCAGGCTGTATCTCATGAACCGTGATAGTTAGACAGTTTAAATTTTCACTGCCGCTATAACAACAAATACAAAAAAAACGGAATAAAATTAATATTTAAGGGGGCTTCCATACAACAAACGGGATTTTTTTGCTCGTTTATGCTTTAAATTGATAACGGCAACATGTAGTTGGTTGAAATGTTCACAGAATCTTTAGTCATATATTCACTTTAAAAATATATAATTAAATTAAAATAAAACAAATATTTAAGGGGGGCCCATACAAAAAACATGATTTTTTTGCCGTTTTTAGAGATAATGGTACGCTACGGAACCCTTCGTGCGCGAGGCCGACTCGTACTTGGCCGGTTTTTTATTTATTTAAACTTCTCACATACAATAAGGTACAAAGGCGGACTTACCGACTTAATGCCTTAGGCATTCTCTGCCAGTCAACCAAGGGTGGTGAAGAGATAAGATGGCGGGTGCTCTGATTGAGAGAAAATAATAATATAAAAAAATATTCAAATATAACATAATTAATATAAAATAGGTGCACAAGTACATTAATAAGTTAACTTATAATACACTTATATACATATTTACTATAATATATTATATCCCTACATTATTTACATACACATACAAGGAAAAGAGGTAATTGAGATGACTACGCTATTTGTTTTGAAAATAGTTTTTTTATTTTTAGATTAGTGAGTGAGTGAATGAGCAATGCTCATTCACTCACTCACTAATTTACGGCCACGAAATGAAGAGCCTCACATACACCATCTCATTATACAACGAGATCTCACTTTCTCACTCAACTGTATTTTATACAAAGTTTTAATTGACCTCAAAAGGAAAAAAGTCCGTACCTCAAAAGGAAAAAACCGGCCAAGTGCGAGTCGAACTCGCGCACGAAGGGTTCCATACCATTATCTATAAAAAGGTAAATTGCGGTTTACGATTTATGACGAGTATTAAAAAAAAACTACTTACTAGATCTCGTTCAAACCAATTTTCGGTAAGTAAAAAAAATTATATAGAAACCTGAATATCATTTTTCAATACGTATCCATAGATATTATATATCCATATGTATGGGTCTGATGAAAAAAAAATGTTGAGTATCGGTTCTAATTATGGTGAACCACCAAAATTTATTGTTTTTTTTTCTATTTCACAGAATACATCTACTTACCAAGTTTCAACAGATAAAGTTCTTAAAGTTTCGGAAAAAAGTAGCTGTGACATACGGACGGACAGACAGACAGATATGACGAATCCATAAGGGTTCCGTTTTTTTGCCATTTGGCTACGGAACCCTTATAAGATCACTCGTGTGTCTGTCTGTCTGTCTATCCGTCTGTGACAGCTGATTTGCTCCAAATCTACAGGACCGATTAAGTTGAAATTTGGTAGGTACACATATGAACTTCTGTGACCCAAACACGGACGTATTACGTTAATAAATAAATAATAAAATAAAAAATACAAGCTTTGATAACTGTACCGTGTGACATATCAAATGAAAGGGCTTATTTTAAGGATTTTATATCTATTTTTATTATAATTTTAAAATACATACTTTTGAAATTATTTAAGAAAATAGATGAAAAATTACCCCTTATCTCCGAAACTACTGAGCCTAAAATTTAGATAAAAATACAGAAAATAGTTCTTTACTTATAGATTACAGGAAAACCTATAAGGAGTCTGTGATCTTAAAATAACATGGTAAATCACTCAATATTGTGCGTATAAACTTACATTTGCAGTTGGAATGTATGGGTTCTCCCTGTTGTGTATGTTTTTCAACTACAATGTTAAGTTTGTTCTTGGGATAAATTCATCCCAACTACGGGACCCTTCATTGTGAAAGAAGAAAGAAAGAAAGAAAAATAATTTTATTCGTCACAGAAACACGTGCTTAGGAAAACAGACTCGAGCAAGTAAACATTAAAAAAAAAAAGCCTACCTACATTATAATCACGAGCACAAAAATAACAAATAGTCGGCAACTGCACGTCATGACTGTGACAAAAAGGCTTGCACTCAGCATGATGCCGTGCTATGGGGGACCCACAACACAGCGCTGATTTTCAGTGGTTACCCGAAAAATACGAACTGAAGTCAGGTTTAATGAGTTGAACAACAAAATAAAATAAAATAAACACTACTTATAATATAATGCCTTTATAACCAATTATAAGAATAAATATGATTAAATTACATTAAAATTTATCCGCATGCATAAATAAAGTAGGTACACACGGCTACACATCAAGCTATACATTTCCAGTATAAGCTGATCTCGCATTGTATAGGATTTCCGTACAGTGCGAGATCAGCGTAAACTCGAAATGTATAGCTTGATGTGTAGCCGTGTGTGCCTACCTTTTTTTCATCAAATAACTTCTCCCGCTCTGGGCGGAGCGAGAGGGAGTGTCAGACTTTTACTGACTAAAACCCACCGTGTTCCTTCAGATGCCTGTGTGCCAGAGCCACGATATCCCTTTCGGACAGGCTCGTAACCCTGGCAGGCATTGGCCCTTTCGGACCCCGTCAATTGGTGCTGACGTCTCTTTGAGGCGCGCGTGGAACACAACGCGCCGTCGACCCGGGCCTGGTCCTTATCGGACGGCGAGCTACCCATCGCTCACCGTCCGCAAGCCCGCGCCTACGATGGCCGGGAATCGGCCTGCGATTCCCGACGCCCAGGGCGTCTCCTGCGGCGACTTAGGGCGGAAGGGCGGGCACCCTGCCTCACCCTCATGCGCTCCGCCTCATCCTTCGCGAGCATTACTGTTTCGCAGAAGGAGGTGACGGCCTCCCATGCACTCTCGCTCCGAACCATGGCCTGAACCAGGGCCGGACGCGAGAGATCGTCGCCGCCGATCGCCCCCGTGAGGACACGGCGGTGCTCCGCCCAAGCAGGGCAGACCTCCACCGTATGCTCCACCGTGTCCTCCGGGCGATCCACACAGTGGTGACACCCGGGCGTTTCCTCCCGCTTTATCCTGAACAGGAACCTCCCGAAACAACCGTGTCCGGTGAGGACCTGCGTCAGGCGGAAGGTGAGGACGCCGTGGCGCCTCTCTAGCCACTCCTCAAAGAGGGGACTTACCGCCGCAATTGTGTCGTGCCCAGTGTGTGCCTACCTAAAACATTTCCCGTGTAATAAAAATGTGTGTGCCTACCTAAAACATTTTTATTACACGGGAATATCAAGTGTTTTGTGCGTCGCAGCGGCGAGGTGTCAATTTATGTAAGAGAGAAGCCGAAGAGAAACCGGCTTTAATTGACTTACTTACTTAACAATAAAGTAAACATTAATATCATTTAACAATAAAGTAAACATTAATATCATTCATCATCATTATTACAGCCGAAAGACGTCCACTGCTGGACATAGGCCTCCCCCAAAGGGGGGTTTGCCATAATCGCCACGCTTGGCAGGTGGGTTGGCGATCGCAGTATGGTGTTAAAATGTATCGAGAACGCTGCTGCCCATTCTCTAGACATTAATATAATAGACACACTAGATAACATTAATATATGAACTTAAAAATAGTTTTACTGAATTTAAAACCATCTATCGTCAAGTAGCAGAACCAAAAAGGCGCTATCACTACACAAACAAATTACAGAAATAAACTATTATTAGGTATCTACTATCATACTAAAATTATTATGGAATGTAAAGAATCGAATACAATAAACTTGAACTAGTGAAAACTAAATAAAATGTACAATATCCTCCATCTCACTATCGCTGACGCATTTTTTCTGACGCTGACACTATTGACTGTGCCTTTTTTCAATCGCGGTAGAGTTGCTGATGCGAACCTCCGAAGAGAAGCCGGTAGGAATCGTGTTATATGGTGCTTTCGCCACTGGTGCGTGGTCCGATACGCACTTGGTCGGTTTTTGTAGTTGAAATCTAGTTTAAAACGAAGAAGAGTAAACGACTACGATTTACCCACTATTATGTAAAATGGTTTCTAATTTTATGAGCACAAAAATAGTTGTTCAGTATGAACAAAATGAGAGCATAAAAGAATTGCGAGTTTTCGAAAAGTTTTGTCAAATATCTAATAATTTATTATCTAAAATAATTTAATAAATATTATTAAATGATTATTAAAACATTTTATTTTTCTTGATTTTAAAATTCTGTATAATTATTACTAAATAAAAAAAAATAGAAAAATACTATAAATTAATAAAAATATAATGCATTACAAAAAGCTCATTTCGTGCCTAGGATTTGAGCCTCCAATCTTGTGCACGGCAAGCGGTCTTGAAACCTCCGGTCTATTTGGACTCTGAATAGCTTTTTTAAATGTTAACCGTATTATTGCTAGTCGTTGAACGCAATAATAAAAGTTTACACAACCGATGTGTTTTAAGCGTTTAATTGAAAAAAAAAAACAATATTAAAAACAGACTTTAAAAAAATACTAACTTAAACTTATTTATTCACTAAAACAATACATTAATTATAATAAAATGTTTTTGCAAAATACAAAAACCAACTGGGGGATTTGAACTCACATGTCTTTTGGGGGGTAACCACTTAATGGAGCTGTGTGTACTAACCTACTTTTTAAGGCTCGTGCAGACTGGCGCGAAATCGCGGGCGCGACAGGCAGCGCGACACGCAGACGCAGCTGACATTTTCCGTGAAGTTGAGCTAGCAAGAAATTGAGCTACTAGTGTCGCGTCGTCGCGCTGCCACGTCGCGCTGCGAGCCTTTACGCTTAGTACCTAATCGTTAGAATCACACAAATATTATAAAGGCGAAAGTTTGTGAGTGTGTGTGTGTATGTTTGTTACTTCTTCACGCTCAAACGGCTGGAACAATTTTGATAAAGTTTTGTATGGAGGTAGCTGACATCCTGGATTAATATAGGCTACTTTTTATCCCGATAATCCCACGGGATCGAGACTTACGCGGGTGAAACCGCGGGGCGCAGCTAGTGTATAATAACTTCCTACCAAAACAAAGTCTCAAAATCAACAATTAATTACTGATTAAATTGTTAAGTTTATATTTTTTTTAGATAACCCATGTTTGGCGCGCAAGATAGCGAAAAAGTCGGTGGTGTGTGTGTGTAACTCTACGTACTGCGACACTATCACTAAGGAACCTCTAACACCCGGCCAGTACGTCGTGTATAAGAGTTCACAGGTAGGATATTATCGCCATATATTTTATAAACCTCATCATCAACTGCCTGCTTTTTACCCGACTGCTTCAGAAGGAGGGTTATGTTTTTCGAGTGTATGTATGTATGTCTATTTCTTTGGCACGCTCTATAGGCTAGACGGCTTGATGGATTTTAACATATGAGGTATCCTTAGATTAGTTTTAATTGCGGGAGTGACATAGGCTATAAAATTTTACTATGGCATTTGCGAATCAAAAAAGAGAGGGAGAATAAAAAAAAATGTTTTACGGTTTTATTAATATGGGTATCAAATAAAAGCTCGTAAATAGCCAATTCCAAATTTATATATTTTATAACACTTTTAAGCTACTATTTTGTCACAAACTACAAAAAAGTACCTACATTTTCTTTAATAACAAAATCAAAGTGAAGTTAAAATTATACATTTAATATTTAAAAAAAAAAGTAATTGGTTTGAGGTCTGATATCGTTCTAATGCCGGAAATATAGTTTTTAGAATTTTTGTCTGTCAGTCAGAATGTATTGTTCCAGCATCACGCAAATTCTATTCGGATACATTCTGTTCAAATTTTGCATATATACTCCCTATAAGTCTGTTTAACCGATAGGTCATATATTATCACGCTACTTGCTATGGGGGATGAGCAATATTGAATTGTTTGTATTCCTCTATGGTTTACAGCAAATTGTAAAAAGACGAGCCAAACGGTTAGAACATTGCAGATTGTTACAGATTTAACCTTTAACTGATTATCATCATGTTATATCTTTATGGGGCTAAGCACTAAGCAGTCAATCATCATGGCATTTATGCAGGGTGGATTTTTAAGATGGAAAGTAAGGATATCTTAACCGTTGTAGGTACACAAAATCGGTCTTAGGAGACTGTCCTTAAAATTTTGAGACATTTTGATCTGCATTCACAAATTTAAAAAATAAATTACAGTCAGCAAGAAAACGAGCAATTTTCACTTTTTTAAACTCAAAACTCAAACTCAAAGCATTTATTTCAAATAAACCTATTACAGGCACTTTTGAATTGTCAAGGCTGACCGACCAGTCAGAGAGATGAAGCTAGTTGCCCATTCCAAAGCGTAGTATGTACCTTTATGCCAATAGATCCAGTTTCATATGAGAGAGTAGACCAACTGAGATTTGATACATCGGATTTGGTACACTTGCGCGAATGAAATTTCTGCTACGCTTGCGCGACCCCACTTGCGCGAAAAGATGTAGTGATTTTGTGATGATTTTTCGTCATGGGTGTCGTTTTTATCGTTTTCGAGGTCTTTGATAACAAAACTGGGGTCAAAATCAAAATTTAAAATGGCGTTCCCGAAAACTTGAGATTTTTTTGTCATAGGTGTCGTTTTCATGGTTTTGAGGGCGCTGATGACGATAATGGAATCAAAATCAAAACGCATGATGTTGCCGAAGAAAAAACGGAACCCTTCAAGGATCATTTCGTTGTCTGTCCGTCTGTCTGTCTGTCAAGACCCTTTTGGCATTGGCAAGCAATGGGGAATTGCCACTGAAGACTGCGGAGTCGACCTCAGGACTAAAACTGGTTCTCACACGGACAACTGTACCTACGTCACTTGCTCCCGCATCACCAGTCTTGAGTCTCTGTGTGTTTTGGCTGCTGAGCTCAAAACTACAAACGTAGTATACAGGGAATTTTTATAAAAAATAACATAACATCACGCCTGTATAAGGGTTATGCAGAAGTGTACCGAATAGTACATCCACATTTCACCAGTTATGTTTAGGTCCCATGTAATAGGGGGCGAGTTTATTGCCACTAACCGGGCACACACTCAGATTCCGGACTGTTTCTGAGAAATTTCAGATGAAAAACCCAATAACACTTTGCCTGACCCGGGAATTGAACCCAGGACCTCATGCTCAACATTAACGCTTCCGACCACTAGTCCAACGAGGCCGTTCTATAAAAATATGGCTATTCTACTACTTCCACGCTACTTCCACGCCAAGTCGCGGGCAGAAGCTAGCTTTTATAAAACCTATCCTATCTTATTTTGCTAAGTCGTATAGCTTTTTAACTTACCAATACTTAACTAAGCAATATGTTCATTAATAACACTAAAACGCTTTAAATAAAACAAATTATTAAAAAAAAAATAACCCCGGCAAAAAAAAATTACTGAAAAGAAAATAAATAAATGCAGTCGGAGGCAAATTTTAAGGCGTTCGTAACATCCTAGATGCCTCCGACTGCATTTATTTATATTTGATACTTAAAGGATACTGGTTTTCTTTTCTTCTTGTTTCCATCTTTTCAGTTAATTTTTTTGCAGTCGGGTTATTTTTTTTTTAATAATTTGTTTTTTCCCAATTATGTTGAGGTCGGCTTCCTGTCTACCCGATGTAGCTCTGCCTATCTGATCTCCACAACCAATTTACTTGGTAAAGGCTCGTGTTGCAATTTCTATGAATATTTCGTGAATTCCCGTTGTCCCCGTACGCCGTGTCCCCGTTCTACGGGGACAGCGGTACTTCAATTAAATATTTAAAAATACTTCCCGTTGTCCCCGTGGTTTGGTTTTACATTTTCATGGAAATTGTTCTACCGGTGTTGCGTCGCGCGAAAAGCCGCGTCGGTTTTCACAAGCCTTAATACGATACCGCTTGATAAGACTGGTTGTCAGACTTTCGGGTTTCTGACGACACGTACAACTGTCAAAGATCTACTAATGATAGCCGAGAACAACGGCTTAACGTACTTTCCGGGGCATGGAGGGGGGACCCCTCCATGTAAATATGGTCACCCATCCACGGACAAACCGCGGCAAGCGTAGCTTAACCTGATCGATTGACCCGTGCGGCTGTTATTACTAAATGATATACTATACACGGCTCAGAAGTGGCCATCGTATTAGTGGTTCAGCAGCTTCAATATCATCAGGATTGTGCCGGAATATAGCAGTTCGTCGTGGACGTGGTACAAACAGCAGCTCGCTTGCCATCTTCTTCACATCACAAGACAGCCGCCACGTAACTATCGATGCGACGCTCTGCTAGAGTGACTGTCACCAGCCAGTGTCACTCTTATCCGACCTTTTCGGGGATTCCAGTAACTTCGTAACAAAAAATAGACGACGCCGGCGTCACTTGCTGCGCCGTCATATAATGTATAATAAACCTAGACAATGGAAAACTTATCGGTCATGTTATAACAATAATAAATCCACTGATTTTCAGGCAACACAGGCTCATAGATTTTGATTAAGTAATAGAAATACCTTAACCTAAATATACATACGTTTATTGTAAACAAAACAAAACTCGTGTTAATAAAAAGACCAAGAGTTAATAGAACTTCACTTTGCACTATATAGCTTGATTATGTGCTGTCCTGTGGTACTTGTCCGCGGAAGCGACGGAACACCACATTCTGCGGCCAAAAGTCTTCTTCCATGACGAAGGGCAGGTAACAATTAGGTACACGCACCACAAACGCCTTAAAGTTGACGTTCCGCTCGGTGTGTAGGTACCTTGTCTTCTGGCGCACGTACTCCACGATGTCCTTCGCCTTTGTGGTGTAGTGCAGGCGGGAGACGTATAACGGTGTGTTTGTTTGTGGCATCGTGGCTTAGAAATCACCACGTTTGGCAAACAGATTAATAAGTATCAGCAGAAGAAATGAAGTAAATCTATCGCTTGATTTGAAAAGGGTGCAGATGTAACATATAGGCGGCGGTGACTAGCGGGGTAATTGCGTAACCCAATTGCTTATCCCAATTTATTTGTGGTCGGCGCAACATATCCCTTTCTTCCACACTTCTCTATTAGTCGACATCTCTATAGTCAATCCCTTTCCAGCCATATAATCTTTCACACAGTCCATCCATCGTTTCTTTGGTCTTCCCCTACTTTTATAGCCATCGCCATCCATACTCATAACTTTCCTCACGACATTTTCCTCATTCCTCCGCATCACAAGCCCATACTTTGACAACCGATTTCTGCACAAATTTTCAGTCACCGGCGCCACTTTCAGACTTCCTCTTATGTACACATTGACAGGTTGATTGTAACCTGCCGCCATTTTATCCATCCAGTGTTAATTCTGTGCTTAACCGTCCGATCTACTTCGCTATCGCTTAGCACGAGTGAACCGAGATACCGAACGTCGCGCGTCGGAGCAGACTGGGCGAAGCGCGCCATCAAGCTCTATGGCTCCGGAACTGGAGAGACAGCCGAAATCGTAGAACATATTATATTCAGTTTTGGTTCTGCTGATGAATTACGTAACACACTACGAGTATCAGTAGCAATGGGTTTCATTTACACAGTTTAACAAAATTAATTGCGTTACTTACGTAACGTTGTTGAGTACACAAATTTTTCGAACATAAGAAGCAATGGATTTGCAATATATTTCATAATCATTCACATTGTGATTGATAGTGTGTGTTATGCAATTAGGGGGCAGGGACACCTATTTGTTGGCATTTTGTAGCATAAAAACATTCTGAAACATAGCAACTAATTAACGTTACAAATTGTGTAGTAGTAGGCATAGGTACAGTCGGTAACCAGCATTACCTACCCTTCCAAAAATTAATAATGGAAGAGGGGTCAGGTAACGCTGGTCACCGACTGTACTAGGTAGGTACAGTCCGCGAGGCCTAAGCTGAGGCGTTTGTGTGAGCGATTACAGTACAAGAGGTGAAGTTTGGAAGGTGCGCGGCGGAGTTGCGTCGCATACTATACCTCGTTACGTTAAACTCGCATACGTTACCTCACACAAATGCAACCCCCCCCCCACCCCGCCTTTGGGGGCGGCATGTGTCCAGCAGTGGACGACTTTCGGCTGAAATGATGATATTATATGGTAGATACACGCATATGGCTCTTGATAAAGGGACAGTGGATTAGCTATTAGATAATAACATTCATATTTTTATGTTTTCAGAGCGGATTACGATTCAACAAAACCAGAGCAGATTTGCAACCATTGAGCGAATCTGGTGAGTTAATAAAAATGTTTTGATTACCTGAGACCACGACAAGACTTGGTATCTAATTGTGTCGTAGGAAGTGAATAAGGAATCATTAAATTCTCATTTAAAGGTAACACAGAGTGTGCCAAGACGCTATTGTCGTAAATGAATTAAAGAGTATTCCTAACAAGATCCGTCTTATACAACACTATTATTAAAAATATAAAAAGTGAGACTATGAGAAGCGTTCAATAACACATCTTTCAATAAAACATCTTTACTTAACATAATTCACGACTGTATTCTATAAAGGGATAGGCAGAGAAAGAAAAGAAAGAAAGCAAAATTATTTATTGTGACTCAACACAGGAGATCACAAATTAAACAAAAACACACTCTTAGAAACATAAAAAAAAACAATAAAAAAAACAAATTTAAATGAAAATAAAAATAAAGTCCTGTGCGAGGCCAAAAGGCTCCTATCTCAGCATGATGCTGCGACAATTAAAAATAAATGCCGCAGCGATGGTATTCTGGGTTTAGAGGTGTGTATTACACCCACATGTGACCAGTTTGTGAACCAGTTGGCGTCCGGGGCGAGGACTCCGGGCTGCTACTAAGAAAGTACTAATGTATACTAAGAAAGTACTAATGGAAAAACACTTTGTCCGAACCCAGGAATCACACTCAGCAGTCGTGTTCGCGACCCTAGCCCAACGAGGTAGTCACGGATAGTAATATTTAATCGTAACAATTTCTTTTCAGAATCAGGATGTACATTAGTACTGCATCCGGAGAAGACGTACCAGACAGTGGAGGGATTTGGAGGAGCGGTGACAGACGCCGCCGGCATCAACTGGAAGAACCTATCTGACCCGCTGCAGAAGTCTCTGATCGAGTAATTACTTGTTTTTTTTTAATTGCAGTATCTTTTTTTGTCAAACGAGCCGCAGGGCCATAGGTTAGCCTAGGACTCAAATGACCATCAGCTGGGGATCGCGGAAGTCGCACATGATCCCATGATACCCGGTGCAAGTGTGGGAAGGGAACACCGGGGTGATTTTTAGTCAGTAACCCCCTTATTACAAAACAAGGTTTATCTTCAGACCCAGGTTTAAAACATGGAGCCATTATTGAATTTCGAACTTTATTCCGATTATGGTAAAGTTCCTAAACACGAAACTGACAACTTAGTACCGAACTAAGCTAAATAGAATCGAATCCACAATCCAATCCAGTCCACACGAATTCTGTTCTTAACGAAATTTAGTCTGAGGGAGACAGAGGGATGTTAAAGTGACATTCTATCAGAGATAACATTGAGATGATGGAAAATTAAAAAAAATATGAGACTGACATAAGCACCGTAAAGCTTATGTCAATGCTGTTGAAAGTCGTTGTAGAGATACGATACGCTTTGAAAGCGATCGCCAATTATTGCTAGGCATTTAATTCATAATTAATTAGCATTCTAATTGCGTAATATACTATTAATCCCGATCCGAATGATTTTGAAGGATATTGCTAATCTATTGCTTCGTAGGTTCGAAAAATCTGCTTGCTCAGCGACGTAAATAATGCAATGAATGTTGTTGAACTGTCAAGATGAGAGGCATTGCTACTTTAAGTGTGTTACGTAATTACCCCGCTGCAGGTTAAGTCTTTAAATAAAGGTCGTGTACCGCTCCCTCATATTTTAAGATTTTCCTGCATATTTACTTGCTTCACACTATAGTACATTACTGCAGCGGCCTGCAACAGGAGCATTGGTGGACGAACGTAAAAATGCACCCAACTAAACACATATTAATAATTTATAATAATAATGAATTGCTTGAATTTTATTGTTACTTAGCCCTCTTCCTCTCTCTTAATTTTTGCTGTGCCCGACAGGGTCCATATTGATCGTTTACTTTTTTATACCATCTATTAATACATATGGAATGCAATAAAGAATTGAGCCGAGGCACTCATACGTGAGTCCATAAATGCCTGGTTGCGGCTTTATAAATTCAAACAAAGTAAATTATTTATAAATTCCGGATTCAATGACCGAACAACGATAATTTTTCACGCGCCAATGTGTCGATTTGTTTTTTTTTTTCAATAAACATGTTTCTATTTGCAAGCCAGTTCTAAATTTAAATAAAACCTTTGATTATTTACCTCCTTGGTTGCCATGTTTCGGAGTAAAAGATCGTTTCATTTTTAAATTACGTACACGATAGATTTTCAATGTAATTTATTTGGCCAATATACCACGACACTAAGGATTTTCACCCAACTTTTCGTGGCCGCTGCTCGAATATATTTGGCCAGTACAGCAATTTCGATTTATCTCGAAGAAGGTTGTCAAAATAATGCTCGAATTTCCAAGCATGTTTGAGAAAACTTGTTTTTAGTAACGTGTTTCCTTGCCCCCACAGCTCATATTTCAGCGACAATGGGCTGCAGTACAATATGATCCGCGTTCCCATCGGCGGCACCGACTTCTCCACGCACCCCTACGCTTACAACGAACTCCCTGTGAATGACGCCCAGCTCAGCAACTACTCGCTCACATACGAAGATTTTCATTATAAGGTGAATCACCAACTATACAGGGCGGGACCTGAGGCGCTAAGCGGGTGTACAAGCCACTCTTTATCTACCTAGTTGTCTAATTATCTTCAAATAAGCTCTACCACGTAGAAAACCCTGCATCCCTTTCTTTAACCGCGAAAACGACATGTTAAATTGTGGATTAATTTTGTCATGTAAGTCAACTTTTTGAGCGGTACTTGAAACCTTTGTTCTGCAGATCCCGATGATCACGTCAGCCATGCAAACGTCGAGCACCCCAATACACGTGATAGCGACAACATGGTCGCCGCCTCCGTGGATGAAGACCAATAATGCGTACACGGGCCGTAGCCGACTGAAGACGGAGTACTACCAGACATACGCCGACTACCATCTCAAGTAAAAACGACTTCAAGAAATCATTAGAATTCTTTCAGCAAGCGTAGCATGACTACCGCGCACCGTAGAAACGAAAGACTAAATTACAGATTGTAGAACGAAATTGTGCCCATTCGTCAGCGCAGTGATCAATTCTCTGCGCTGACGAATGGGCTCTGCGCTGACGACATTTCTGGGCTTTGTCTGTGTGGTTTTCCATACTTCACAAACCCACTTCTCCTTCTTACCTAACTTCCCATGTTCAATACTTGTGCTCTGCCCATAGTAAAAATCTTCGTTCCTCCAACAATCGTCTTCTACGATGTCCTTCTCACCGCTCTGGTTTCATTCACTCTTCTTTCTTTGTACTGGCTGTTTTCCTTTGGAATGCGCTCCCTGTGAGCATCAGGATGGTAACTGGTCAGTTAACATTTAAAGTGAAGGCACGGGAATATATTCGTAAGAAGTTGGCAGAATCATCCAGCGCCGATTCGTTTTCTCCTCGTCCAATCGTTATTTCTCCTGACACTTTTTATATTGTTTATAAGTATGTATCTATGTATTAGAATATATTTTTGTTTTCGAGTTCTATCCCCTATGTTGCACCTACCATGTTTTGTCTCTGCATCACCCTAAGGTTGACTGGTAGAAAATGCGTCAGGCATTATGTCCATTTTGTACAGTATTTTTTTTTACTTGTGCATAATGTTTTAATAAATAAATGTTGCACTTTGTCTTCGTGTGCAGGGCGTGACAGTACCTCCTCCACTCCTGAAATTTCTGAACTTGAAAGTTCAGTAAGTTCCCTTTTAATAAGACAACTCAACAAAATTCATTGCGTTATTTACGTTGTCGACCTGATGAATTTTTCAAACATATGAAGCAATGGACATCATTGTCAAAATAAAGGGGATTGTGTGTGAGTGTTACCGGTAATATCGTTGTCCTTTTTAGGTTTATAGAACTGTATAAGGCTGTAGGCATCCCAATATGGGCCATCACCACTACTAACGAGCCTACTAGCGGTCTGGTAGGATTTTTTAATTCCATCAACAATCTTGGATGGACTGCAGGAAGCATGGTATGTATCCATCCTTATTTATCAGGCAAAGTATTTTTTTCTTTGTTGTAGAGGACTTATACCTAATATCATTTTCAGGGCAATTGGATAGTAAACAATTTGGGACCCACCGTAAGAAGTTCGACGTTTAAAGATATTAAAATAATAACAGGGGACGATCAGAGACTAACATTACCCTATTGGGTGAATTTGGTGAGACACATTCAGTTGTACATGTTTAAACAAAAGAAAAACATGAAGCAGATAGTCGCAAATGTATTCAAACTAAACGTGTTTTGTTTTTATTTATTACAGCTGATTGCAGATCATCCCAAAGTTCTGGACTACATAGATGGCATAGGAGTACACTACTACACAGACTTTATAACCCCAGCGGCAGTTTTGTCTGAGGTGTCCAAGTCATTTCCAGATAAGTTCATCATCGCTACCGAGGCTTGCGAAGGTATCTACTTGTTATGTTATAGGCCAACGACCTACTTGTTACCTGTAAGTGGTCAGTTGATCACCCAGTGGCGGATCCTGGATTTTAGTTTGAGACTTTACCCAGCTGAGGGTAGGCTTTGTCAAGGGTAACACTAAAATACTGAAAAAGCACACTACATTTTATTTTGCTCATTTAACGCATAGCGAGTCTACTCATCAATACAATATAATGTTAACAGAACTTGTGGCAATAGATGAAGCATTACGAGTATCTTACATCGGCAATTATGTTATTTTAAGTGATTCGAGAACCGCTCTTCAAGATTTGACTCAGTGTACCTCGAATTTTCGGGGTATTCCTATTGCCTACAGCGTGATCAAATCTATTTGTAATCTTATTTCGAAGAACAAGAATATTGTACTGCAATGGATACCGGCCCATGTTGGCTTGGAAGATAATGAAGTAGTGGATCAACAGGCGAAAGATGCTTGTGAAGATGGGTTGATTTGTCCACACTTTCCCGTGCACAGTGATTTTTTATGTGTTGTTAAAGAAGAATGCACTAAAATGTGGCACGAACACTTCGATCAAAAGTTACTGAGCAAGGGGATCTGGTATCGAGCGATCCAGCCAACATTTTCTCGTTGTTCATGGTTCGACCAGGCAAACATGAGTCAGCCGGAAATTGTAATGGCTCTTTGGCTTCGATCGGGACACATTCCAATGAGCAGTTTTGCGTATCTCACGGGTAAAAGTTGCTTAGTGTAATATAGTGCAAGACACTTACCATATACTGATGGAGTGCATCCGGAACGAGGCCGAATAAAACACATTGTTATCGAAGTCACTGGATGTTGGAAGGTGTAATAGAATTCTTGCGTCCCCATTGTCAAAGGATGCTAGACTCTTATACAACATTAGTTTTTGTTTAAACTAAACCCGAAAAGGGGTCATTGTACTCATCATTTTGAACAATTTTTTCTATTATAATTTTTTCTATATTAATTTTTTCAACCTTGAAATCGCGAAATAAAAATTAGCTGTTCCATACATTCTGTCGATTTAAGTGAACACAAATGTAGGGAACAGCTGATTTTTTTTCGCGATTTCAAGGTTGGTCCCATAGAAACAATTGTTCAAAATGATGAGTACAAATACCCCTTTTCGGGTTTAGTATAAACAAAAACGAATGTTGTATAAGGTAGCAAAAATAGGATTTAGATCATAAAAAAAAAAAATTGTTTTTACTTACCGATGAGGGTGGCATAATCAGTTTATGATTAAACTCTCTAAAAGAGTACTCGAATTGTTTGTACTTACCGATGAGGGTGGCATAATCAGTTTATGATTAAACTATCTAAAAGAGTACTCGGATAACTTTTTGCTAATTCTTCAATGACTTCGTCAGGTTGTAGGCTGCCAGATATATCTCAGAGCTGGCCCGAGCCTAGCCATAGGATGGAGCGAGATCTGTTTATGGCCCTTGAAATAAAAATTGTAAGAAAGGGCGATAGTGATTTAAAGGTAATTTTAACAAATAAATTAACCTAGAATGCAAGAGAGAGCGAAGTGAGCTCGAAAATGTTTGGACCTCGTATAGGTTAGATTTTCTTATGACCATTCATGCAGAAATGGAAGCACCCTGTCTCGCATTGGTTAGATTCACATTTAAACCTTCATACAGAAACAAGACTTACTAGGTTGACTTCCGCAGAAATGTAAAGGACGAAGAGAACCTAGGCTGCAAGAGCGAACGTAGCGAGCTCGAAAATTTATGCACCTCGGATAGGTTAGATTTTCTTTTGAACATTCATACAGAAATTCGAGCAAGGGGCGCTTAATTTGTCTCATTCCCTGTCTTTACCGATCGATCATGCACCAATTCAAAGGGTATGCGCCTCTGTGACACGCGGTGCCTTTGGATCACAACTTCTCACGGGGCACACTATTCTGACAGCAAAGCAGTGCTAGCTGCTTTACTGTCAGAACTGCTGTGTGCAGTGCTAGGCAGTTGATTTTAAAACCAGTAACAGTCCATCTGTTACTGGTTTTAAAATCAACCAATACAAAATGATGGAGCATTGGTGGTCCAGTGGTAACGTCCGCGACTTACGAGTTGTAAGTCTTAGGTTCGAACCCAGGCAGGCGCTTTACTTTTTGTAAATGATTTCATCACCACTGCTCTCAAAACGGTGAAAGAAAACATCGTGAAGAAACCGGCATGTCCTAGACCCAAAAATTCGAAGACATGTGACATCTACCAACCCGCACTGGGCCCGCGTGGTGGATTACGGCCCTCTCCCTCTCACAGAGAGGAGGCCTGTGTCCCAGCAGTGGGAAAATTATTGGCTGATTATGTATGTATGTAATACAAAATGATATACAATGGGCGACTGGCGAGGCGTTATGCTAAGTAAAATTGGAAAAATAAATGTCTTGTCATTCAATTCTTGATCATATAAACGTTTAAAGCCGCCTTCAGTACGGCTGGTTTGGCGCCTGGAGTTTTATTATTTGATTATAAATAATCTTATAGATTCAATACCCGGCTATGATCAACTCATTTCAGTCCCAAGTTATTCAAATTACTTTCTTTGCCCTGAATGGAAGAATTTTAAGAGTAAAGACATTCGACGGGTAGATACGATAGAATTTGAATAAGAATTCTTTCTTGTCCCTAATCGCTATCTCAGCATTTCATCTAATTCGTTTACCTAATAAAGTTATGTACCTACTTAGATGAAATACTTACTGTGATAAAATAATCAACCTTGTGCTTGTGAAGTTGTGACTTATAACGTTTATCTTTTTTTGACTTTCTAGGCACTATGTTGTTTGAGAAAAATCATGTTGACATAGGATCGTGGATAAGAGCTAAGAAATACCTTATTGATATTATAGACGTAAGTAGCGTCTGCATTTTTTCGTTACCTTATTCTGCTTTTACTCTCTTATAAGCTCGAACTAAGCATAGCTTAGTAAAACTACCAGACAATCAGTATGATGTTAACTTCCTATATATAAGTGTATAATCTATGATGTTAACATCGAGATATAAGTAGGTACTAACGTACTAGAGAAGACACCGTAAATTCCTACTTTGTCTCGTTCAACTGCGCCGATCGCGCCGCACCTCACTCAGTCGCTCTCTAGCTCTTTCGCGCCTAGTACTTCCGACAATTATAAATTATATAGAATAAATACACTTCCGCAGCAAATCTAGAGCTGTGGCAAATTAGTTACGGTTTAGACGAATTGTTATTATTTTAGCGCTGCGCGAACTAAAGATTCAAATTACGAAGAATAGGACAATTCAGTTATTTGACGTAGCTTCTCTAGTACGTTAGTACTTATATCTCGATGGATGTTAATGACAAGATTGTCTGACTTTGATGGATCGGACCAAGATCGGACCTCTCCGTGTCTCCAGTCACCACTCGTGAAGCCTTTTTAAAATGAACTCTTTTTTGACATAGCTACCTAGCTTAGTAGTAGTATTTTAAATATTTAAATTGTTATTGCAGGACTTCAATCATGGTGTTGTAGGATGGATAGACTGGAATATGTGTTTAGACGTCCAAGGAGGTCCGAGCTACATACGGAACTTCGCAGACTCTCCTATCATTGTGTTCCCTGAGAAGAACGCGTTCATCAAACAGCCAATGTTCTATGCTATGGGACATTTCTCCAAGTTCGTGCCTCGAGAGTCGCGCAGGATTGATATCACACACAAGTTTGGCTGTGGACAGTCTGTATGGAACGTAGCTTTTCTTACACCCAGAAACACTACTGTAGTTGTGCTGTATAATGAGTAAGTAAACACCTTTTTCAGATTTCTAAAAGGTACGCTAGATATAGCTTCCAACGTTTTAAGACTTGTAGGAAGAGATAGCAAGGTGTACGATATAGGTTTGTTCCTTGCACACATCCTCAAATACCCGTGCCACTCGTAGTGAATTTGTAGTTTAATTGTATATTTGAAGATACGATGGCGCCGCCGCGCGCCGCCGGGTCTATACCAACGTAATGCTAAATATGTTAGCGAATGCTATAGTTGGTAGAGAAGCTCTTACTTCTCGATTGGCCTGGATTGGATTGGTATCAGCTCGATTGGACTCAATCAAACTCAGTCTATGGCCCATAGACTGAGTTTGATTACCCATAGACTTTGCGCGTTTTGTCCTCGCACCTTGCTTTTTCCTTGCCAGACTCATACCCCTGAGCAGTGCCGGATCAGGCAAGTGCGGGGCCCTTAGCAAATTCTATCGAGGGGCCCTTGATCTCGGTTCTTAAATATAAAGTGATAAAAAAAAATTAGGATATAGGAAAATAAAATTTTGGTAGGTATACTTACTAAATTTAGTTAAAGTATATTTTTTATATTATATTTTTAATATCTATACCTTATTGGATTACTAAATTTTAATAAAAATAATGTAGACTTTAAGTTTTACAAATAAATAGACAATTTCAACATTTCGAATCAAGCCATCTCAATTCCATCCACACTGAGTGTCGAGTAAGGGTGCTGGTACACATCAAACTTTTTGTAGAGCCGATTCAAATTCTATAGATTTATACGAGCGACTATTTGTAGAACTTGTGCGTTTACCATGAAGTTCTGGGTTTTATTTTCGCCAACGAAATAATCGCTAACCGATTGTCTGTGTGTGTCGTGGATTGTCCTAGTCGGAAAAGGTGTTACTTTTCACGTTTTTGTGATATCAAGTAAATTCAATACTTATACCATGTTTTAATAAGTTTCACTCAAAAAATTACGCTCAGGCAGAGGGGGCGGTTTTGGATACGCGGTAAAAGGGGGCCCCCCCTTTTGCACGGGGCCCGTAGCAATTGCTACTATTGGCTACGTGGTTAATCCGGCACTGCCCCTGAGTGTCATGGTACGAATTACGTTACGTCCTTCTACTTAGCAATACTTTGAAAGACTCCTCATAACACTTTTTTTCATGTGCCATTTTTTTTTATTAAAACTGTCTATTCCATACTAATTTATTGATTTTTTTCCACAGTGGTAAAGCTACCAAAGTGAACATACAGATAGACAGTAAGCAAGCTGTGGTCCAGATGGAAGCCAACTCAGTAGCCACTGTCGAGATAATGACTATTGTTACCTAGTTCTAATTTAATGTTTACAAAACAACGATGACACAGTTGTAACCAAATTATTGTAGTATCGTCAAACACATCATAAACATATTATATTTAATGTAAGCAAGTAGAGATTTAATTTTGATTTTCCTATTTGTAAGAAAAATGTGCTATAATTTAATTTTGAAACGAATTTACTTCTAAAACTGTTTTATTGCGTACTATTGTATTTCTTCAGAATCTTAAACCACACACTATCAGTAGAAATCGGTTACAATTTGACAGTTCAACAAAATTCATTGCGTTTTAAGTTGTTGAGCAGACAGAATTTTCTAACTCAATGGATTAACAATTTTCTAACGCAATGGATTTGCAATATACTTCAAAATCATTGCGATTCCAATTCAAACTGTGTAGGGTACATGTGTGTGTTTTTTATAGTTTCGAATACACTGAATACAAACTTGCATTCAATCTTTGTTTAATTTTTAGGGCCAATAATAAACTAATAATTATGATCTCTATCTGCCTTATTACAAAACAAGATTTATATTTTGACATGGCTTAAACCATGGAGCCAGTTTTTGTAATAAGAACGTAACAGTGATTGAAATACCGTTCTTTATACAAAACTGAAAACTTAGTTCGGTACTAAGTTGTCAGTTTTGTGTTTAGGAACTTTACCATAGTCGGAATAAAGTTCTAAATTTAATAATTGCTCCATGTTTTAAACCTGGGTCTAAAGATAAACCTTATTTTGTAATAAGGGGGTATGAGTTTAGTGCCAAGTCATTATAAGTAGGCGTAACATTGTCTATCTTTAACATAATTACTTAGATAGTTGCATTTGTATATATAGTAAATCATTATTATTAATTTATTTATTCGAGTATTAATGACTCAGATACAATCATAACTAATATTATAAATGCGAATGTGAGTTTGTTTTTTTATTTGTTTGTTACGCTTTCACATCTTGACTAGGTACTCAACCGATCATCATGCGTTGTCAAAGTTACCTTTCATCGAGAAAAAAGCACTATTCCCAAGGGATAAAAAAATAACTTTACAAAATCTACATTAGCGCGAGCGAAGCTGCGGGAAAAAGCTAATATTCAATACATTACAGAAACAATAAAATACAAAACAAAAAAAACTGTTTGTTGTATTTTATTATTTGTTTGTGTATTGAATATTAGCTTTTGTTTACAAGTTTGTGAAACTAGAAGTTTTCACTTCTGACGTGGAGACGTCAGAAATGAAAACTTCTAGTTTCACAAACTTGTAAACATTTCTATAATTATTTGTATCTGAGCGTGCCGGTCACGCGAGTTTAGTGCTTTTTTCCCATCCCAAAAGTGTCCAATGTGGCTAAAGAAGTGTTCACTTAAAATTTATCTAAGCGTGACGGTCACGCGAGTTTAGTGCTTTTTCCCCATCCCAAAAGTGTCCAATTTAATGTGCCTAAAGAAGTTTTCACTTCAAATATACCTGCGCGTGACGGTCACGCGAGTTTAGTGCTTTTTTCCCATCCCAAAAGTGTCCAATGTGGCTAAAGAAGTGTTCACTTCAAATTTATCTAAGCGTGACGGTCACGCGAGTTTAGTGCTTTTTCCCCATCCCAAAAGTGTCCAATTTAATGTGCCTAAAGAAGTTTTCACTTCAAATATACCTGCGCGTGACGGTCACGCGAGTTCAGTGCTTTTTTCCCATTCCAAAAGTGTCCAATGTGGCTAAAGAAGTTTTTACTTCAAAAACCAGTAACATTAAAGCCGGATTTACATTACGAAACTAGTTGCGAAAACTTAATTATTCATTGCCTCGTTGGTCTCGTGTTCGCAACTGCTGAGCTTGGGCTTCTGGGTTCGATTCCCGGGTCGGGGAAAGTGTTATTGGGTTTTTCCATTAGGTAGGTATTACTTAGCAACAGCTCGGAGTTTGGAAGTTGGCGGTGTATAGGTATATAAATACCTCAGTGCCTCGGAAAGCATGTTAAGCCGTTGGCCCTCACCTGATCTCTCTTCAGTCGAGTCGGATCGCCGCACTATGGAAAATGGTAGAACAACGGCATATCAAAAACTGACCTACAAAAAAGTAAAAAAAATAAGAAGTTTTTACAATAAAAACAACACTGTTTGAATTTTTTGCCACAATTTATCTAAGTTACAATAGCCTAATGTCAACTGGTCATCACTTTTTACAAAATATTGCTTTTCCCGATGGAGGGGCGTTAATAACTGAGGAGTTCTCCTGGTGAGAACCAGGAGAACTGAATCTGATGGTCGCTTCACCATATGCATTGAGACGAGCCTATTAATGTTCTAGAGGGAGAAGAAGCCAGAGATCACGATTTAGAGGCGGAGGATCCTGATTTAGAGGTTTTTTTTTTCAGAAAATAAGAACTGAAGATCAGCATTCAGATAATTAAGATTAAAATCTAGAGGGAGATAGAGACATGCCTAAAAACGACCTAGGTACAACAAATTGTTTAATGCTGAAGAAATCTTTTAAAAACGATCGTTGTTAATGAGCCAAGGTACAACTTGAGAGACAAAAACACTCTGCAGCCCTCTAAAACGTGTGAGGCGTTTATCTGTATAGTAGAGTATTTTTCTGATATGTTCAAAGATAATTACAGCGAACTTAATGGCTACAAGCCATGAAGAGGGAAATTATCTCTGTGGACATGTCTGCTTACATAAAATATTTTTAAATAACTAAACCTATCCTAACTAAGGTATTACAAATGCGAAAGTAAGTTTGTTTGTTTGTTTGTTACCTTTTCACGCTTATACCACTGAAAAGATCATCCTGAAATTTTGCGTATACGTTGTCAGGTGTATAGAAACGGACATAGGGTACCTTTCATCCCGAAAAAAAGTACTGTTCCCGAGGAAAACAACAATAACGTTCATATGATAATAGATGGCGCCACGTGTCTTTCGAATCATGATTGAATTATATCATGGCATGTAATTAATAACACTTTAAATTTGAAGAAAACCGCAATAAAATTGTATATCACCACTTTAAAATCATAATGCTATTGCATCGGGCTTGATATGATTTAAGCAGAGCACAACCCGAAATGATTGTCAAATTTTAAATTAACGCGAGCGAAGCAGCGGGCAAAAGCTAGTGTTATTATATTGGAGAAAAATGTTTCTAAACACAACACGATATCGTCAATTTTGTGTGAGGAGGCAACGGAAATATTTTTTTTACAATATTATAAACCAACATTTTCGAATAAAAAATTGCTACCATTTGGAGATGAAGGAGTAATCTATCGTTCTGTGGCAATTATTAGTTCTAGATAATAGTTAGTTCGGTTTAGTTTAATTTTGCAAATTTTTGTCACATTTGTAAATGCGTCCTTGTTTTTTTGGTACGTGATTATGCGATTAAATACTTACTGCCCAAATTATTTTTATAGCAAAAGTTTAAACCTATGAAAAAACATAGTCAAGGTCATCAAGAATAGAATAGAATACTCTTTATTATGTACACCATAAAACTTACAGATATAAATGTTTAAATTTTACATAGGGTGACACAATGGGCGGTCTTATCGCTAAAAGCGATCTTTTACAGACAACCTTTGGATGGATTAAAGGGAGCAGGAGTGACAATACTGCAGGTAGTCAGTGGTGTACCATTAAAATATACAATAAATACACACATACACAAAGCATACACTTATCTAATAAATATATACATATATACAATAATACACATGAAACAAGAGCAGGGAACTGTGTTATGTAATGATGATGTTTATGGAGAGAGGAAGTGTTTTTTTACCTGAATCTTAAAAGTGGATAAAGATTGAGCACGCCTTACCGACACGGGCAAGGCATTCCATAACCACACTGCTTGAACTGTAAAAGACTTGTCATAAAAGCTAGTGGAATGCATCGGCATCTCTAGTCTCAAGTTTTCCGATGACCTCAGATATCTATTATGTGTGTCATGAAGGAACTTGAAACGTTCTTAAAGATAAGAGGGGGTTGTAGGATTGAACAGAATACTGTAGAGCTGAAATAAGATATTAGGATTCCCCGTCGCCGTGCCCCATTAGCCGTTGTTCTACAATATGCGTCTAAGTAGGTAGATACGTAGTACTCGCATGAACGTGACACAGGATGGCGTTGTTAAACCTATGACGATCACGGTGCGTCAATCACAAATCTTGTTCTGCTAATATTACGTGATTGTTTAGTGGGGTGACTAACTTTCTGTTTGAGACTACGGCTAAAACATGCATAAAGTTTAATATTGTTTGTTACCTTAGATACCTTTCCACGAATTGGTAAGTTTCGAAAGGAGTCATGCTAATTGAAACACTTTCTCACCGTAACGAATGCTTGATAATAGCTGGCAGTTACGATTACGGTTGCCACTTTTTTATGTCAAAATATAGTTTTTTCGAAGCCATTGCCTGAAAAAATAAAGGTGAAAAAAAAATTGTACTTAGGTAGGTATGTCATGATACAAAATCATTTTTAGGGTTCCGTACCTCAAAAAGAAAAAAAAACGGAACCCTTATAGGATCACTCGTGTGAGTGTGAATCTACTGGACCGATTAAGATGAAATTTGGTACACATATGAATTTCTGTGACCCAAATACGGACGTGTAACGGATATAAAATAATTTTGATTAAGGGGGTCACTTTTGGGAGCAACTTAGAAATTTAAAAAAAAATCGTAGACTGTACATCCCGTGTGACATATTTAAATGAAAGGGCTTCTTGTGAGGAATTCAGATATATATATTTTTTTATACTTTTATAATTACAAATAAATACTTTTAAAGTTATTTAAGAAAATATTAGAATTTTGACCCTTATCTCCGAAACTACTGAGCCTACAATTTTGAAAAAAATACTGAAAATAGTTCTTTACTTATAATTTAGTCTGTGGTCTTAAAATAACATGCCAAATCTCTCAATATTGTGCGTACAAACTTACATTTGTAGTTGCAATGTATGAGGGAAAGTGTGTTTCAACTACAATGTTAAGTTTGTTCTTGGGATAAATTCATCCCAATTACTGAACCCTTTATTGTGCGTGGTCCGACACGCACTTTTCCGGTTTTATACTTTATAATAATATACATTTATTTTCTTCTACTAAGAACCTTTATTATCAGTTTTTTTTAAATGTCTCATAATTATTTTAACACTCTAAGGTTAAAAAACCGGCAAGTGAGTGTTGGACCACGCACAATGAAGGGTTCCGTAGTTGGGATGAATTTATCCTAAAAAAAACATATGTTTTTATATGATCAAACTACACGGTTTTCGGACATTTTCCATTACTTGTGCTGTGAGACCTTGCCTACTGCCAAATTTCATGATTCTAGGTCAACGGGAAGTACCCTTTTTGATTTTGAAGTAACCGGTTTTGATTTATTTGCGACTATCTAAATATGTCGCATATCGCCGTATTTTTTTATTGCGCTGACTTAGAAGTTTAATTTTTTTTCGGTTAGTCCCCCTATGTTCTACTCGTAGACCCGCTAAGCTCGACTCGAAAAATACCTACTAAATAGTTTCGTTATGCACGCAATTCTTCGATTCTACGTAAACAATGGAAGGTACAGTTAGAAAGAAACGTGTTTGAGTCCAAGTAAAAAAAAAATATAGTGCTATTCGTATAAGCGAAAGCGTCTGAAAGTTAATTTTTTTTTGTCTCGTTCTATCAATTCAAAATGTCAAAATGACTGATATGGACAAACGATTTTCAGAGCAATTTTAAGATAGAAAATGTTACCCCCACCACACCCCCTTATTACAAAACCAGGTTTATCTTCAGACCTGGGTTTAAAACATGGAGCCATTATTGAATTTAGAACTTTATTCCGATTATGGTAAAGTTCCTTAACACAAAACTGACAACTTAGTACCGAACTAAGTTTTCAATTTTGTATAAAAAACTGTATTTCAATCACTGTTAAGTTCTTATTACAAAAACTGGCTCCATGGTTTAAGCCATGTCAAAATATAAATCTTGTTTTGTAATAAGGCGGACAAGGTTTAACGAAGTCTGTAGACTTGATTGATATTTACATACTAGGTTTTCATAATTTACCTTTTAAATGGTTAAATAAAATATTACACTGTAACAGTTTTCTTCATCACTGCCCGCGAATGTGATTTCGTGCATAGCAAAACTTTTTAGTAGGTATTTTACGAGTCGAGCATAGCGGGACTAGAGCATAGGGGGACTAACCGATTTTTTTAGAGCTCGAAGGGACCTGACTTACGTATTTGATATTAATTTGAAATTGATACCTCCTCGCGTTCCTGAGAAAAAGGGTCTTGACAGACTGACAGACAGACAAACGGACAACCAAGTGATCCTTTAAGGGTTCCGTTTTTTCATTTTCAGGTACGGAACCCAAAAAATACCATCAATTCAGCTTTTATGAGATTAATCATAATAATGGCCCTATTGCGATCATCTCGCCATTTTGTATTATAATAAAAATATAGTAGATAGTTTCCCCTACTATATTTTTTTTAAGGAATATAGTATTTACGCTCAGACCAATAAAATACTTTTTTATTGGTCTGAGTATAGTAGGGTTGGCAGATTCAGACTCCTCAAATAACTGTTGTGATGAATAGATGATAAATGTATACGAGTATATTCTGTTATGACTCCGTAAATATTTTATTTCCTCTATGTTGTGTTTCATGGGTGAGTCATCGCGGTCAGACCCAGACATTGTGGCCGGACTGACTGGTCGCCCTACTAACTACGGCTTCAGTGACTCACGCGGTAAACAGAATTACGACTATTATTATTATATTACTACTAATAAAACCAGTCTCAATGCTCCTACAAACTGTCTTCTGTTTGTAAGTTATGTTTATTGCATCCAATTATTTTAACTCCATGCATAGCACTACTTAATTATATTACCACTCCGTCCTCTCTGCAGGATTCTATTTTCAAAAAAATATAAACCTACCTTAGTATTCTGGAGAAATAGGATGTAATTCCTTAACAGCAACGCTTGTGTTTCATTATTATAATGTAACTCAGAAGTTAGTTTAAGAAATGACAATGACGATAGATGCCGTTTACTTTGATAAAAAGTCTGAAAATTGATTAATGCGCCATAATTTTAAAGGAAAAAAGTTGGATCCTCTGTTTAGCTTGCTGTGTACATAATCAGCCTATAATGTTCTCACTGCTGGGAGTGCTGAGACACAGACCTCCTCACTGTGGCCGCCCGCGCTCGTCTGTGTGGGCCGTAATCTACCACGCGGGTCCAGTGTGGGTTGGTAGATGTCACATGCTTCGAATTTTTGGTTCTAGGACATGCCGGTTTTCTCACGATGTTTTCATTCACCGTTTTGAGAGCATTGGTGCTGAAATAGTTTACACAAAGTAAAGCGCCTGGCTGAGTTCGAACCTACGACCTACAACTCGTAAGTCGCGGCCGTTATCACTGGGCCACCACTGCTCTCATGCTGCTAAAAGACAAAACAAATTTCTAGGTTTAAACAGACACTTGGGGAGCCCTACTTCCAGCAGTGGATATCTTATGTGGCTGAGATGATAAAGATAGGTAGGTACTAATGAAAGCAGGTAGTTGATGCATGCTGAAATGTCAGAAGGGAAAATGTACCTAGGTAGATACCTAATTAAGAATGATGCCTTAGTCAAAACGAAATATAGTTTGGGATGTAAACATGTAATTAAGCTATTAGCAAGTCTTTGCAGACAGGGCGAACCAAATTAAGAATTAGTGTTCATAATAATAAATCCTTTGCTTTTCCTTATTGTTATGACGGAGTTCATCCAAGTTTCTGTGTTATTCGTTAAATGTTCGTAAACCAACTTTAATTTCGAGAAGTGGTTTTTGAACCCACATTATGTTATCTTAAACATGGAAGTACTCATGACGCATCTGTTACCTTTGTTCTGCTGTCTAAATGATTCACTTACAAAGTGACACATTAACTACAAATTGTCAATTATTTACATTAACTTAATTAGAACAACCATGAAAACCACGGAGTCTACTTTGTTAGAAATCTAGAGCTTTATTTTGTTACCCATTCTACTAATGAGTAGGTTAATTATCTCTATTTGTCTGTTTATGGTGGTATAAACTTATCATAAAGTCAGGATAGCCAGACAAAAAAATTATATACAGCGTGCCACTTTAGTGGCGACATTAATTCACACAGACAGTTTCGCCTTTACGTTTTATGAAAATATTTTAATTTCATTAATCATTATTATTTATTGATTTATTTTCAATTTTCTAAAATAGCATCTTGGAGTAACCTTGTACATAAAGAACTGTAGTGCAGAGGTAATTAACCGGGGTCATGGATCATACCATCGAATCAATTAAATTAAAACAAATATCGTGCAAGGAGTAGGCGAATTGAAGGAAAGAGAGAGCTTAATTATTAAGTTTGTTTGAATTTTTTAATTTATAATTATTTATCTAAATATAATAAATAAAAAAAAATATATAAGTATATATCTTATATTATACAGGGTGTTTGGTGCATCGTGTGCCAAATTGAAATGGTCGACTAAGGAGTCATCCGCTAGCCTTTTAGACCCTTTAACACCCCTCATGCTCTGTGGATTTTTTTTTATCGACTTTTTATTGTTTTCCAAAAAAAAGACCCAAATTTTACATTCAAATACAGATTTAAAAAAAAATATAAGGCGTAGACTCTGAATTTTATTTTTATTTCGATGTGTATTGTTTAAGAATACTTTTATATACAAAATTAGTGATATTAGTCACCTAGTTCTTTTTTAATTCACTCGCAAAGGTAAAACTTAAATTAAAGCTGTACATGTTACAGCTGTTTATAAGGCTACAAAAAAAAAATCAAAAGCGACCGGGATCTTCCAACTCCCTCATTAATTCTCCAGTCTATGCTCTTTCTAATGATGTGCCACATGCCATAAAAGTATTTGAACAACTTTGTGAATTCGCTAGAATTGTGAATAAAGTCACATAAAACTACATTCCAAATTCTAATGAAAAAATATTTATTGCGGAACTGTTACTTGAGAAAGAGGTAAAATTTGTTTTCTCACTCTTTCACAGTAAAATCTATCTTCTATCTCTTTCTTGCATACCTTAAATCGGTTTGAACAAATCGCGCCGCCCGACCCGCCATTTTTTTAGTCGAGACATGACTGCCTCTGCTACCTAACGTGTGTGCTAGTTCACCATACTCCGCGATTCTTTTATTACTTTGTTATCGTTAAGTTTTGCTGGTTCTTGTTACATTTGTTTAATTTTTGTTGTTATTGTTAAACTTTGAGTTTTTTGTTATTCCAATGGCGACATTCTCTAACGAAGAATATGCGGACATCATGATGGCTTACGGAGCCGCTAATGGCGTCGCTCGTGCAGCGCAACGACTTTACCAGGAACGCTTTCCTGGTAGACGATTACCTGGCCGCAGAGGGGTCTGAAAGGCTAGCGGATGACCCCTTCAGTCGACCATTTTAATTTGGCACACGATGCACCAAACACCCTGTATATATGTCGGATCGTCAGGATTTTACTCCGGTAGATTCGCTCAACATGTGGACAGAAGTTGGGTTTCGTGCAATGAAAACTTTATTTTTTATTTTTATGATTAGGTACTGGCCACTAGCCCAACCAGTGTGTCAAGTTAATGTTGCCACTCTAGTGGCACGCTGTATACTAACAACAGTAAAATTAAGCCATGGATACTAACAAGGATACTCAAAATCATTGTTCCTTTGGTGCGGAACTTTGGCAATTCCAAGATCGTCTCCTCTGGTGCTTCTCTACAAGCTTGTGTCAAGGTCAATCGATTTGTCAGTCACCAATGGTACCCTTAGGGTACGGTCATCCTAGCACCCTCAAGTCCTAAGCTATTGGAGACTCTTATGTGTCACCAAGATCAAGACGTAACCACAGTAGGTGTTATAGTGAACGATGATTGCAGATAGTGTGTTGTTAGCGATAACTGAAAATTATAACAAAATGTAAAGATTGAAGATGCGATGTGATCATGTAAGTGTCGTGAATCTGTTCATAGCAGTTTACAGTGGTACTTATATGGTTGTAACTATCGATGTTATTGTTAACACAGGAAACCATTTAAATTCAACTGACCATGACCAGCACTACGGTAACGTTATTTAAGGAAAGGAGGAAATTAAAATCAAATGAAATCAACATTTATTTATAAAGACAACAAAGATCCATAATGTTAGTAATACCTTATAGCTAGTGTTAGTAAGCAAAGTAATAATTATTATTATTATGAGAGTTTGAAGCATTTTGTACAGAAGATGGCCAAGCAAGGTACAAGTTTCTCACCTGGCCATCCTCTCCACAAAATGTCTCAAAATGGGAGAATAGAAACTCTCTGACACTGTTTTCATAAATTGATGATCAACTCAGCCTACCGCATTCCAATACTGGACTTTTGACACAGGCACTTGATCACCAAGATTCGCCAAAACACCCGGTCCTCCACCTTTCGTAGCGATTTTATAATGACCAACCATGTTGGAGTCAGTTTTTCTAACTACCAGTATTTTACTTGGAGCGACAGCCCATTTGACCTCCACAGCCCAGTTACTGTAAACGGTAACTGGGCTGTGCCCACGATATCCAGATAGGTACTTACTAGGAATCCGAATAAACAACACATTTTGTTTAATTTCTTCTGATGCACATTCTTAGGTGAAGATTACAATTTTATATTCATCTAAAATATGACCAAAATGTTATGATAAACGATGACCCATCTTATGAGTCATAAGAGACAATAATTGTCCCAAATCCAAACTTTTTACAGTTTTTACGACTTCTAAACGCCTTTTCCTATTGTTTTCTTTTACTATCGTTGTTACGAATTCGTAAGTTTTATGAATGAAAACTAGATCAACAACACTTCTTGGAATCTTGCGTCTGCGCATTGCCGGCGTTGAAAGGTCAAAGGAGTCCAGTTCATTTATAACGACTACTCTGCGGTATTCTGGCCAGTCTACGGCGAACCGCCGAGCTGTGATCGCGTCCTTCTTACTCAATTTTATTAAAATATATTCGAAATGTACAGTTTATCGGCAATAGGGGTGTTGTTGGCGATATGTGGGGGTGCGTTCAGCCACACATACCACCTGGGAGGGTGTCCTCTCGTCGAGCCCATGCCTGGGTTTGAAATGAGCAGGGTACGTACTATTTTTTATCTTTTTTCGGGTTCCGTACCCCATTAGGAAAAATCGGAACCCTTATAGGATCACTCGTGTGTCTGTCTGGTGGTCTGTCTGTCTATTTATCCGTCTGTCACAGCCGATTTTCTCCGAATCTACTGGACCGATTAAGACGCAGATATATGCCAGTGACCTAGACTGTGACTGAGCTCACGCAACGCCTCGTACGTTCAGCCAGTAATAGGACTCGCCCATCAAGGAACTTCTACTCTCTACTCATACCTAGGAACTTCTGTGACCTAAACACGGACGTGTAACGTAAAGAAATGAATTTTGAATATGGGGGTCCCTTTTAAAATTAAAATAAATATTTTAAAATTATTTACGATAACAGATAAAAATTTACCATTCCCCTTAACTCCGAAACTACGGAGCCTAACATTTTGAAAAATACAGAATTCGTTTTTTACTTATAGATTACAAGAAAACCTATAAGAAATCTATAATCTTAAAATAATATGGTAAATCTTTCAATATTGTGCAGACTTACATTTGCAGTTGGAATGTATGAGGGAACATGTTGTTCAACTACAAATCTACAATGTTAAGTTTGTTCTTAGGATAAATTAATCCTCACTACGGAACCTTTCATTGTGCGTGGTCCGACACGCACTACGCCGGTTTTTATTATTGTATTTTTATTGTACCGGGATCATAGGGACCAGGGTCATGTTCGTGAGGTTAAAAAATGTGAGTGAGTGGTTGGGACTAAGAAAGAAAATCATGACACAATTATTAACAATATAAGTTTTGTTCCTCAATACAATTATAACAATAATAATTTTCTTTATTAGCATAAATATTTTTTAACAAACATAGTGAGGCCCTGACTCCTGCGCTAGGTATAATATAATAAGAATCGTCAAAGCATGTTAATTATGTTAATTAATTCTATGTAAATTACTTTCCGTTTCCTAGAATACATTTCTATGTGCATAACTATCTAAGATAGGTATGAGATAGATAAATATCTAACTTAACATATCATCACGCCCGTAATCCCCGAAGAGTAAGGCAGATGTGTACCTATATAGTACACCCACGTGTCGCCAGTTATGTAATAAGGGGCAAGCTTATTGCCACCAACCAGGTACAAATTCAGACTTCCGGGCTGCTACTGAGAAATTCCTGAGGAAAAACCCAATAACACTTTGCCCGACCTGGAAATCAAACCCCAGACCTCGTGCTCAGTAGTAGCGCTTGCGACCAATAAACCAACGAGGCAGTTGAGCAGATAACAGATCAAAGAACGTGTGAAGGCTTCTACATACCAGCGCGACTTGTCGCGTGACGCGACACGGCACAAAGGCCCCGCGTGTCGCGGGACGGGCGGTGCCTTTGTGTCGCGTCGCGTCGCGCGACAAGTCGCCCCGGTATATAGAAGCCTTGATGTGAAGCCTTTGTTTGCTTTTATCATTTTAATTAATTTGGTATGCTCTAGTTAACATGAACTAATGTTAATTTTTAGGGTTCCGTACCCAAAGGGTAAAACGGGAACCCTATTACTAAGGCTCCGCCGTCTGTCTGTCTGTCTGTCTATCCATCTGTCACCAGACTGTATCTCATGAAGCGTGATAGTTAGACAGTTGAAATTTTCAAAGATGATGTATTTCTGTTACCGCTATAACAACAAATACTAAAAAACAGAATAGAATAGATATTTAAGGGGGCTCCCGTATGGGAGCCCCCGTAAATATCTATTCTATTCTGATTCTATTCTATTCTGTTATACAACATACGTGATTTTTTTGGCATTTTTATAGATGGTACGGAACCCTTCGTGCGCGAGTCCGACTCGCACTTGGCCGGTTTTTTTGAAACCTTTGGCTCAGTAACAATGTCACACCGAGGACCTCTGTAGGTACCTACTAGTTGTTTTAATAATGACGTGTGTTCGTACGGATATACTGAGATGGTTTATCATCAACTAGCTGCGCCCCGCGGTTTCACCCGCATAAGTCTGGACCCCGTGGGAATATCGGGATAAAAAGTAGCCTATATGTTAATCCAGGGTGTCAGCTACCTCCATACAAAATTTTATCAAAATTGGTCCAGCCGTTTGAGCGTGAAGAAGTAACAAACACACACACTCACAAACTTTCGCCTTTAAAATATTAGTGTGATTTGGGAGTTAGGATGTGTCATAATAAAGAAGAGGCTAGGTACCTTTAAGGAATACAGGCGTGATCACAGATCATATAAAATACAGACTGTCTTTTTCTGATCTGTGGGCGTGATGTTATGGCATGCGGTTTCCATTGCATTAATAATTTAAGGCTTCTACATACTGGCGCGACACGCGACGCGACACAAAGTCCCCGCGTGTCGCGCGACGAGGGGTGCCTTTGTTCGCGAGTCGCACTGCTCTGTAGAAGCATTTACTTTATTAAAAAATATGTATCAACGCACTTTGGACTTTGCATCACTAACTTAAATAACTTGAATACAAATCATAGTAACGACTATAATCGGCTTACAAACATAGTCGTTTCAAGGACTTTTAGGTTTTTTTTTACATGTGCCTAACGATAAGCTAACCATATGATCACTATTAAATAATAAATTCGTTGTAAAAACTTGTTTACTAGACACTCAACAGTTCAATTAGGTACCACACTATGAGGGTTATTTGTCGAAATTGAGTTTGGTAGTCGTTCTGGAATGCCGCATGGTACGCAAACATAATCTATCAAGCAAATTAAATATTTAATATCTATACAAATACACTGTCCTGACTCCCATATCTATTAACACTGTAATTAGAAAACATTGTAAAAACTAATTATTTTTAAAGAGTAACCGTGGAGTTTCTTGCTGGCTCTTCTCCATAGGGAACGACCAATTGGAACCGTGCACCTAGCTGCTGACGTTTTATAAGTGCCCATGTAGGTTTATGTGGAATAAAATATTTTGATTTGATTTTGTTTTGACCCAGATTTGAACCTTACTTGCCAACAATTATTAAATGAGGAAATTAAACCTACGACAAGCCCGCAATCTAATCCACCATTGAGCCTTTGAATATTGATGTGTCTTCCTTGTCTGTAAGATTAATATTTAGTTTTCTGGAGGAATGGACGCTTTGGCAGAATCATAATAATGATCTGCGTACAATTCATACATCCCGCAATTCATCTGTTTGACAGCTGCTATTTGACATTAGACTTCACTAAAGCAATTCATAGTTTGTGGACCATTTTACGAAACTCCATACAAAACTGTCAAACAGGTTATGAAGGCGGGATATGAATTGTACTTATGATTCTGCCAAAGCGTCCATTTTAGGCCCGCTGAACTATGCCTCTTACTTAATAAAAAAAAAACTGTTTTATTAAACACCCTCGAAATAGCCGAAAATTCTATTATCAAAATCTGCCCGCCTTTTCCCAACGATGTTGGGGTCGGCTTCCAGACTAACCGGATTCAGCTGAATACCAGTATTTTACATGGAGCGACTGCCTATCTGACCTCCACAACCCAGTAACTGGGTAATACGATACCCCTTGGTACCTAATACTGCTTGTCAGACTTTCGGGCTTCTGACCACCCTAACGACTGTCAACGATCCACGAATGACAGCCGGGACCAACGGCTTAACGTGCTCTCCGAGGCATGTAAGTCTCGGTATGTAAAGATGGTCACCCATCCACGGACCAACCCCGGCAAGCGTAGCTTAACCTGATGTATTGACCCGTGCGGCAGTTATTACTTAACCGGTCAAATCGGTCACCGATGTTCGCTCGTTTGTTTAATATTAGATAAATGTTTCGCTAAATACCCTCGCTGTTATTTTTATTGTTGTTTAATTTTAATTAAGAACTTAAGTTTGGTTTAAGGCTTCTACATACCAGCGCGACTTGTCGCGCGACGCGACGCGGCACAATGGCCCCGCGTGTCGGGGGACGAGCGGTGCCTTTGTGTCGCGTCGCGTCGCGCGACAAGTCGCCCCGTTATGTAGAAGCCTTTATTCTCTAAATTATGTGGTCGATGATTTTGGTGCACGGTAAAACTCTAATCCCCCTTATTACAAAACAAGGTTTATCTTCAGACCCAGGTTTAAAACATGGAGCCATTATTGAATTTCGAACGTTATTCCGACTATGGTAAAGTTCCTACAACACAAAACTGACAACTTTTTTTTTTTTTTTTTTTCCTTCTGGCTTCGCACGGTTTGTGCATTTAGCCAATGTCAAGTTTTAGTTCTTGTTTAAAATATTGATGAAATGAATTATAAATGCATGATGATGATATCCCCGCCCACTCCCCTTGAGTTTCAGTAAAGATGTGGCACTTTACTGAGTCCTCACGCGGACTTCTTGAGAGAACTTGAAGCGAAGTTGCACTGTTTTGTTTCATTTGCCTACACTAATGCACGTTCACAAACACTTAATGGTTAATAATCCACCATTATTACACATTAATATTCGGCTAAACACTAATTTTGGAAAATTAAACAAACTGCTGAACATGAATGACGCTTCACTTTCCCGCCAAGAAGTCCCCAACTGACAACTTAGTACCGAACTAAGTTTTCAGTTTTGTATAAAGAACGGTATTTCAATCACTGTTACGTTCTTAATGTTCTTATTACAAAAACTGGCTCCATGGTTTAAGCCATGTCAAAATATAAATCTTGTTTATAATAAGGCGGTAATGAGTTTATGTTTGCGCCAACTTATATGTAAGTATAAAAATGTAATATTACTGAATAAATGAATGAAACCACGAGGTCCTCGAGCGGAAATTCTAATATGTGCCAGGTAATTATGCTATTATGTTTGGTTGATAATAATCATTTGGAAGCATGGCAAAAAATATTAAATAATTGATGAAGTAATAAGGAACACAGTTTAACGCCTTGAAACGAAATGATAGAATCAGTTAATGTGCACGCACAATGGTCCACATGAAGAATTAAGTGCGGAAACCAAACCCGCTAACTTAAAACAACATCAGTTGACTTACCTACCTACGATCCTACGAAGGTAATTTAATAAGACTCAACAAATCATACATCAATTTAATAAGACTCAACAAATCATACATCAATTTAATAAGACTCAAAAAACCTTTAACATCATTATTCTTCGTGTGGCGATAAGGCTGCTCATGCTCTTGTGAATTGATCTGGTAAAAGCTGTCCTAGTGTAGCTGGTGTCCACGACTTCGTCTGAATCTAGGATAAAAAGTAGCCTTTTTTATCGGGTGTAAATCCTCTTGGATGTCCTGGGGTGATAGTAAGGGGATAAAAAGTAGCCTACGTCCTTCTACAGGTCCCTGGCTACCTTGATCCGTTTTAGCGTGTAAGCGTGACAAACAAACAAACTCACTTCGCTTAAGTTAAGATTATGTGAATGAGTATAGACTGCCCCAAATAAATTGGGATAAGGGTGCTCACACACGAGCGATTTTGGCGATTTTCTCGGAGATTTTTGTCAGAAAGAAATACATTCACACAAAAATCGCCGAACAAATCGCTCGTGGGCGAGCACCCTAAAGGCGCACAGGAAAAGGAAGATTTACAGTTGGACAGGCAGGAGCAGCTTTGTACAATATTGTCAAAGGTAGCTCTGTTGTGAAATGACCGATCCCAGATCGTCATTTGTCACTCGAAAGTTAAAAATAAAGTAATAGGTCGTGCCTCCGACTGCATGAGATTGTTTATAGTACTTATTCATTTATATAAATCTTGTTTCCATCTTTTTCTAAGTTCACTTTTTACGCAGTCAGGCTTTTTGTTTTTTTTTAATTCTTTTCGTGGGTGTCGTAAAAGGCGACTCAGGGATTTACTAGAGAATGGGCAGCAGCGTTCTCTATGCATTTTAACACCATACTGCGATCGCCAACCCACCTGCCAAGCGTGGCGATTATGGCAACCCACCCCTCACCCCTTTGGGGGAGGCCTATGTCCAGCAGTGGACGTGTTTCGGCTGAAATGATGATGATATAGAAAGAGGATTAGTGTCCATTTATACAAAGAAACTTAATAATTAAGATAGAGTAGGATGCAAGAGCGAGCGAAGCAAGCTCGATAATGTTAGCACCACTAGACCTAGAGTCGATTAGATTTTCGCAAATTGGAATTCGGTACTTTGTTGAATATAATGTGCTCGCCCATGAGCGATTTGTTCGGCGATTTTTGTGTGAATGTATTTCTTTCTAACAAAAATCGCTCGTGAGAAGGCCATCCTTTGGAATTGAGAGGAACATTTTAGGATCTCGCCTCGAATAGGCTAAGTTCTCTATTATTGTATTAGGCGTTTTCGGATATTTTTAAAGTTCTGAATGTTTTTACGCCTTTATTTTACTTTGAAGCCAGGGAGCTGCAAGTGGGTGCACTTGCAGCTCCCTGGCTTCACGAGTAGCATAAGCGCCGGGAGTGGGGTGCAAGAGGGTGCTCTTGCACCCCACTCCCGGCGCTTATGCTACTAGTCCTCATCTCAGTAGTCTCCACATTCCTCTATTCGTCTTCTATTTAAATCAAAAACTTTTCCTTCTATCATCTACTACGTGATAAAATATGTTGACATTGAGTTATTCCGATTTATCGGTTACACTTAAACTGATAACGTGTGTCTTCACTCTTCACACAACGCGTATCTTATTATACAAACATAAGAATTTGACCCGGCTACTGTGACTGCCGATAACACTCGTCAACACTCGTCGATGACTCACGAAACGAGAGAATGTTTCGTAAACGTATTTCAGATATGTTACCTACTTTCACATTACCCAGATTAAAAATTTATGCAGATTTTGTTATCGTGTGTCATCATTAAGTTATTTCTGTTTTTAATTAGCTACCTAGATGACGTAGACAAGGTAGAGGTGGGTTGTTACAGGATAAACACGATACCTACTTATCTGTTATCACTGTTACTGTTACACAAAAATAACAGATCCAAATATCTGTTATTAAATACCAGCTTGTTATTTTAGTACGGACGATAAATACGTATTGTATTAAATCTCAATTGAATATCATCTTTATTTCTTTTCATTTAAAGTCGAAAATCGTATCCGAAGTATTGACTAGGAATGACGGGGTAGGTAGTGTGAAATTATAGAATAACGTTTCTTTATAAAAAAAATAGTCTTTCGGTTAGACTAGACGTCAACCTTGCTATTTAATAACCTTGCTATATTCCTTCATTTGTGAGTGTGCATGTAAGATAAACGGTAACAGTGCGTGTGGGGACTGGTATAAGGAATTAACAGTAACAGCCGTGGTAACAGTCTTTGAAATTTTCTGTTACTTACAATAACATACCTTCAAGGTAACAGATAATTTATATTGGTAGGAACAATTGTTATTTGTTATTTTTAAATATCTGTTATTTCTATCTGTTACGATAAATATGCCTCACCCCAGTCACCCCTAAGTAAGTAGGTAACTGTTTACAGCGAAATGTTGTTTATTTCCGAGCAAAAGCGAGGTTGAATGTGATCTTGGACCGTTCTCAGATGACTTAAATGTGTGAACGAATTCCATCTGTGTATTGAACTCGAACAATTGTTCACAAAACGCTATTGTTCTTCATGGAATGAGTGCAACCATTGTTTTGACAACTTATTACTTTCGTTTCTTTTATCACTTGCCATGTGCTATTGACGCTACCTACGCATGATTCCTGCGAGTGTCGAGAAACGCAATTTGAATAGTAACCACTTGGGCACGATTTCAATAAATTTGTTAAAGAAAATGAAGCTATAAGGTGAACTATTGCATCAGGCTATGAGGATGCTAGAAGCATTAGGGCTTATATCCATCTGCACCATCTATCTAAGAAATTCTATAAAACGCATCCACGAGTGAAGATGGCCATTTGTTGAGCTCAGTTCACTCCTGGACACTCCCTCCAACCTTCCCAACCAACGTAAAACGTTATACGGGCCGAAACGCGGGGCGGCAGTGGACATAGCGCCCTTGGCACTCTTATTTAGTCGGTCCGCAGGTGCTTCTTGATTCCTTACAAGTTGTAGCCATGTGTGTCCCTAACGCACTCTCCCCAAATGGGCTTGCCACCACACAGCACGAAGACTCCGTCGCCGGTCTGCCATTCGAGCAATCGCGCTCTGTTGATATTCCATTGCTATTATCACTCCTGGACAGTCCGAAATGCTAATAGGCTACCAATCTGGTAAATATTTTTTATTACGGTATGATCTAACAATCTCCGATAGCTCATGCCGCCAACGCCTAAGTTTTATTTATAAGGTTATGTGTTTGACCTGTATGTATGTATTTAGGTATGTATGTCCGTCCCTATGTTTCCTCGTAACTACTAAACGACTGAACCGATTTTGATGAATGATATGTCGTTAGATTCGTCTTTAAAGTGATTGCAAAAATATATACAAATTATGTGTTTAAATGTAATTTAAATGAGAAATTATAAAAAAAAACTATCCCGAAATTTTGGAATGAGTGAGTAAGAGGCCGTTATCACCAGATTTTATGGGAGTAAATAACCTAATTAACCGTCATAAAATCTTAACTAAAAAGTGTATGATAAAAATAATTAGCAATAGGTCGTTATTGTTAAGAAACCAACTGCATGAGATATATAAATTAATAGTATTAATTTATATAAATCTTGTTTCCATCTTTTTTAAGTTCACTTTTTACGCAGTCGGGTTTTTTGATTTTTTTAATTTACTTTTATTTTTGTAATCTTCAGCTACTGGGCGTATGGTATGTCGTTCAAAAGACTTCGACAGCGTCACACTGCATGACATATAACTTCACCAAGACCGAAGAACCGGGCAAATATGAACTGGAGCAAATGTCGCAGCACTTCATCTTGGGACTTACACCGCTGAAGCATGACTACAGGTACGCATACTACTTTATTTATATTGAGACTCAGATATTATATGCCAGTGACCTTGAGTGGTTAGCTTGCGTGTTCTGAACTGAGCTCACGCAACGCGTCGTGCGTTCAGCCAGTAATAGGACTCGCACATCAAGGAGCGCTGTCTCCAATTTGACGCATTATTAATTTATTATGCACAAAACAAAAGGTATTTTAATAAAACACGTATACTAAAAGATCAATAATTAAATTATCTTTAAATTGGTGACGGTTTCAGAAAAAACGCTCGGTAGTTTTTGCGCCATTATCAGTTTTTTAACCGCGTTAGACATAACTTTACAAATTAATATCACTACGTAATTTAAACGTAATCTAAAATATTCACATATTAAGTTATTGAGAAAATGCTCTAATTTAACACATATTTTTTTCAAATCATTAACAGTACCTACTCGTTTAGACGTCATCTTAAGTATAAAATAATTAAAAGTCGGTTATCGTCGCCTTAATAGGTAGAGATTGTCCAATTTAAAACTGGACACCCCTTCACAAAAATTTATATCTACAAGTACAAATATTTAAAATGTGTATGCAACAAGCAATGGAGGGGTGTGTGTTTTAAATTAGACGATCTTCTACTATTAATTTATAACCAACCCAGCCCAGTGTGGTTGTTCTATGTTCTATGTTAGAAGGTTTGGTTTCCGCACTTAGTCCTTCATGTGGACCATTGTGCGTGGGCCATGGCGGCCGTCAGTGGTTTATTCCAACCAGCCCACCTCCCTCCAGAAGCTGATTAGGTCTCCTGGTCTGCATAGGACGTCTGTGAAAGATCTGGGTGACCCAAGGGTTTCTGTTCTGATCTGGGTGACGCCTGTGCAGTCAAAGAGCACATGCGCAACGGTTTCTTCAGCCTCCATGCAAGCCCTGCACAGAGGGCTGTCCGTTATACCTATTGTGTGGAAATGTTTGTTCAGTGAGCAGTGTCCCGTTATAGTCCCCGTCACCAGGCGCAGGCCGTTCCTGTCCAGGCGTAGCAAACGTCTGGTTAGCCTGCCATCTAAGGATGGCATGGCTTCCCTGGATTGCCTGCAGCCCGGTGCCGAGGTCCACCAGTTCTCCGCTAGTGTATGGGTGAACTCCTGTAGCCACCTACGTAGTTGGTTAAAGGGGATGGGTACAATAGGTTCGGGTCCACAGGCTGGCGCGCTGGATCCTCTCCTAGCCAGTTCGTCAGCTGCGTCGTTACCCAGCGATCCGCTGTGTCCTTTTATCCATTGCAGTGTCACTTTGTTACGGTTGCACACCGTCACCCGCTCCAGTGCATTGTGACATTCTAGTGTTAGTCTGGAGGTTATATATTTTTTCTCTAGGGATTGCAGCACTGAGGCACTGTCGGACAGTATACGTATACGGGTGTCCGTAACTTTCCTGGCTTCGATGGCGTAAGCCGCTTGTATAATGCCCACACATTCCGCCTGGTAGACGGTGTTGAACATTCCAAGCGGGCTGGATATATTTATGTTAAAATCGTGTGAGAAGACTCCGACTCCGGTTCCGGAGTTGGTCTTTGATCCGTCGGTGTATACTCTCATCTCTTTCGGGCCTGAGTGATCACACCGTTCCTCTGTAAGTATAACGTTGTAGTGCTTCTGAAAGAAGTGTAGTTTCGGGGCTTTGTCGCAGGGTGATGCCATCATCGGTTGTCTTTTGATTGCCTCCTCCTTTATGCGTGTGTGTTTGACCCTAGAGTCTTTGCTCAGGGTTCCCGATATGTGGAGCCTGAAGGCGGCCAGGGCTGCCTCCTCTCGCACGATGAGGTGTAGGGGTGGCAGTCCTAGCATTACTTGTAGTGCGGCAGTGGGTGCAGTCCTCATACTGCCAGTTATTGCTACACAAGCAAATCGCTGCAGTTTGTCGAGGTCTTTTTGGGCTGTACTCAGGTCCATCCTGGGCCACCAGACCAGTGAGCCATATGTGATAATTGGTCGGATGACTGTGGTGTATAGCCAGTGGGTGACCTTGGGAGAGATGCCCCAATTCCTTCCAAGCAGTCTTTTGCACTGCCATAGGGATATGCTGGCTTTTGTGGTGATGTAGTTGGTGTGTTTTGCCCAGTTCAGCTGTTTGTCCAAATAGATGCCCAGGTATTTGGTCTCAGTTGAAAGGCTTAGGGTAGTTCCAAAGAGTCGTGGCAATTGTAGTGTCGCCAACTTCCTCTTTTTTGTGAAGAGAATCAATTCGGTTTTTGTCGGATTCACCGACAGTTGGTGTTTGTTGCACCAGTCCTCTACTATTTTCAAAGCTTGGCGCATTAGGTTACATAAGGTGTTCTCGTGGGTGCCATTTATTATTATGGTTATGTCGTCGGCGTAGCCTACGGTAAAATAACCTTTGTCATTGAGTGCTTTGATGAGGCTGTCTACAACCAGGTTCCACAGAAGCGGCGAGAGGACGCCCCCTTGTGGGCAACCCTTCGCCACAACGGCCCTTGTAGTGTCATTTACCGTGACTTGTACAGCTCTCATTTTGAGCATATTGGTGATCCAGCCGCTCAGGGTCGAGTCAATGTTATGTCTGTTTAGAGCCATGTTGATGCTGTTGAACATGGTTTTGTCAAAGGCGCCCTCGATGTCAATGAAGGCGGCCAGTGATGAGCATTTGTGGTCCACTGCGCATTCAATCTTAGAAACCACGCTGTGTAGCGCAGATTCTGTTGATTTGCCCGTGGAGTACGCATGCTGTTGTTTATGGAGTGGTTTTACCCGAAGAGGTCCGTCTCTGATATGTCTGTCACAGAGTCTCTCCAGGGTTTTTAGTAGGAAGGATGTAAGGCTGATAGGCCTAAAGGCCTTGGGTTGTGTGTAGTCGGTTTTGCCCGGTTTGGGTATGAAGATGACTTTCACTTCACGCCATGCTAGTGGTATGTGTCTGAGGGCTATGCACGCTCGATAGATCTCGACCAGCCACGGTGTCAGATAATCTATTCCCCACTGTAGCAGGGCTGGGAAGATGCCATCCAGCCCTGCGGACTTAAATGGCTTAAACGTGTTGATAGCCCACTTTATACGGTCTTCTGTTGCTATATTATGGGCTCTTGACCAGTCTTGATCCGTAGGGGTCCATTCTGGCACAACCTCCCATGTCCTGTCCTCTAAGAGTTTGCAGTCCGGGAAGTGAGTCTCAAGAAGGACCTTGCTGGTTTCATGGTCAGTTATTGTATAAGAGTTGTCGGGTTTTTTCAGCGCGCCAAAAGTTCGGTCCTGGTCAGTTGACAGGATCTTCCTTACCCTTGCGGCTTCATTATTTGTCTCAATGGATTCACAGAATTTCCGCCAAGCTGTCCTCCTGGCAGTCCTGATCTGTTTCCTGTACAGATATTGGGTTTCTTTGTATAGCTCCCAGTCCTCCGGGAGTCTGGTGTTCTTGGCTCTGTTGAATTGCTTACGAAGTGCATCTCTGAGTTTACTGAGTTCGGCGGTCCACCAGGGGTTTCTCTCAGTCTTGGTTTGTGGTGCCCTTAGTATGCAGCATGTATGGTAGGCTTCGGTTATGTATTCTGATAGCTTTGTGACAGTGTATTCTAGTTGTACAGGATCTGTTAAGCTTGTTAGTGTTAGGTGCCTAGCTAGCAGTGAGGCTAGGAGCCGCTTATATCCCGGCACATTAGTGCGCCGAGGATTTCGTCTCGGTATGGGTTTTTTAACGTTGGTTGTTAGTGTGAAGCGGATTCTTCTATGGTCTGAGCAAGAAGGCTCGTCCGACACGTGCCAGTTTGTGATAAAGTTTGTCGCGTTTTCTGTAGAGAGCGTTAGATCTATGATCGTTTGTCCTCGGGCTGTGACCCAAGTGGGTTCCGAGCCGCGGTTTACGATGTTAAGATTAGTTGAAAATAAATAGGTGGATAGTACCTCTCCTCTGGAGTTCGGTGCGTCGCTGCCCCAGAGCGGGTGGTGGGCGTTCGAGTCAGTGCAGATGATCAGGTGCAAGTTGGCGCGCTCGCAGTGCTGTACCAAGTCGACCATCTCTTTCGGCGGACAGTCGGCTTCCTCGCCTGGCATGTATACCGAGGCCAGTACAACATCTGGAGCGTCGCCTTCTGTTTGGAGCCTGATAGCTGTCAGATCTCTGGAACAGAATTGAGTAAGTGGGGCGATAGGGATTTCTTTGGGTATGTAAGCGCAGGTTCTTGGTTTGTCTGGGCTGTGTGTGTTTAGGATTAGCTTACCTCCGATGTTACCGAGGCCGCATATTCTGTTGTTCCTGATCCACGGCTCTTGGATCAGTGCGATGGTTCGGGGCTTCACCTCCAGTGCCCTGCGTAGACTAGCCGTTGCAGCCTGGCTATGTTGGAGGTTGGTCTGGATGATGTTGAGGGACGGTGACGGTGGTGGAGTGGAGTTAGTCTGTGATGGATCCATCGGACAGTCTCTCCACCACCTCTTCTCTGTATTGGCCTTCGTGCTGTTCGCCCGGCGACGAAGCGAGCAGTTGCTCGTGCCAGCCAGGGGATGAGGGCGGTATGGTGTCACAGTCATCAGCCATTGCTGCTCTGGCCATGACCTCCTCAAGTTGGGCAATGTCCGTGTCCTTTGTCTGTGTCGGTTGTGTCGTTGTCGTGTCCGTGCTGTCAGTCTGAGTGTCAGGTGGTTTGGTCGTGGGGCTGAAGCGGACGTATATCGAACCAAGCAGGTAGGATATACGTCGCTCCCGAGCTAGGACCTTTGCGGCTTCCTCCGGCGGTACACCCAGGGTCAAAAATGTCCCAAAGTTGTCGCCGCCGACGGCCGTCGCCCTGTACAAAGACCACTTGGCGATGTCGTACCAAGTATTCTGACGGATCAGAATACTCTGGAGCCGGGCCACGTCACCGTCGTAACGAGGGACGAAAAGCGAGGCTCGGACTCGTGTGGGCACGTCAGATTGTCTCAGTACTGTGAGGGTGAGGTCAGTGTCTGGGAGTCTGATTCTGGGCACGTTCTGGGTCAGCCATGTCAGGGAGTTATCGTCCTCACACCACATCTGCACGGTCCCTTCCGCTACCCGAGGGTATCCACGGAAGGCCGGGAGTGGTGTTGACGAGTCCGTGTCTAGTAGAAGATTTTCTAGGGCAGTCTTGGTGTGCTCGGCCTCCTCTCTCGTCAGGTCCCTAGAGGGGGGGGGGAAGCAGATTGCTACGGCCAGCCGCGCAGGGATGTCCTTCGTGGCTCGCGCGTAGGTCCTCTGCTCCCCCGGAATAGACTGGATCCTGGAGCGTTTGGCGTCCCCCTGAAGCATGCTTGGGGAAGCTGTATCGTCAGGGCGCTCCCTCTTCGCCGGCCCTGTACCGCTCGGTCCAGGCTGCGGCTTGGAGGTGCCTGGCTGGGTGTTTTTTGCCGGCGACGCCTTGTACAAGGCTCCGGATCTCTTACCCCTGTTGCGTCTGGGTTGAGGTCGGTCGTGAGTGCTGTCGGTGTTTTGGGGTCGGCTGTCGGCCCCGGCAGACTCCGACGCTTGCGGAGGCTTTTCGCGCTGAGTTTCCCCTTCGCGTACTTGCCCCTGCCCGCGTGATTCCACATCCTGCCGTTTTTCGCGCTGGGTTTCCCCTTCGCGTACTCGCGGCTGGTCGCGTGGTTCCGCGTCCGGCCACTTTTCGCGCTGGGTTTCCCCTTCGCGTACTCGTGGCTGGTCGCGTACTTCCCTTTCGGCGTCCGATCGCGCACCACGCTGGCTAGTGCCTTGGCGGGTTTCGGGCTTTCGGTCGCCTACTTTCTTCTCCCGGGCCCAGATTTTTCCGCGCTTTTTCAGCAGGCGTACTCCATCAACATCAACCGGGAGAGTTTTGGAGCTGCCAGGCCCGTCATCGTTCCCCATCCCTCTCTGTCCGTGTCGGTCTTGGTCTCTATCAGGGTAGGCAAAGCTTTTCCGCACGATGCTCTGCTGCCAGATGCTCGCGGGAAGCGTGCCTTTTGTGCTGTGTGTTGGCGCGTAAGTCGCAGCCGGATTTGGGTGTGTTGGCGCGTTGGTCGCAGCCGAAATCGGGTTAGTGGGCGCGTGAGTCGCAGCCTGGGTAATGGGCGCTAAATCAGCAGCCGGCCGCGCTAAAGAGCGCGGCACCAAAGAACAGATGGGTGCCCCCCCCAGATTACGTTGGGGGCTGACCGCCGAGGCGGTGTGGGATTCCCCGGCTTGGCCGGGACCCACCTGGGTAGTATTTTGCTCATTCTGTTTCATCATTTGGCATTTTGGGGGTGGGCTTTTTTGGAATCGAGGTTACCCTTCCTCTAGGACCGACGGGATGTAGGGATGGGAGGGAAGGTATTCGTGGGTAAAGGGTGCGGGTACTTGTGGGGCCACCCTAGGTTTGGAATTTGGCCTAGGGATTTGGGGATCGACAGGATGTATGGATAAGGAAGGACGGATAGTTAGGTGGTAGGTACATAGGAAGAGGTAGAAAGGTTAACCTAAGCCTGGGGTTTGGCCTTCGGAAACTTCTCTTGTCCGGGATCTTCAACGAGATGCTCCGGGTGCGGGACCTTTAATAGTCGGTCCCGCAGCCGGAGTTGGGCTATCCGCAACCTGCCCACCCGCTCGGTTGCAAGAGAAGAAGTGCCTGGCAGCCTGGGTCGCCCCACCACGAATGTACGCATACAACCGCGTTGGGTCGACCCAGGCTTCCCCGAGGCCCAGTGTGGTTTAGCTAGCCGTATTTCTCACACACTCTCGCAGTCGCAAAGAGAGGAGGCCTAAGCAGCGCTGGCAGAGGCGTAGCGGGGACTAATATAGGTAGACGTGGGGGAAGTCGCATCAGCGAGGCCCGTTCCCAAGATCTACCCAATAGATCTATCCTACCAAAAATGCTTTGACACGACACACCTACCATTCATGATAGTGAAAAATATGAATGAAAATGAAAAATGCCATTAGAATTGGCATTCCTTTGCACTTTTCTTAACTTAAACTTTTTATGGAATATGCGAAAATCGCTTACTCATAGCTATTAATTCCTGATAAGTCTCATATTCCGTCAAACTAATGGTTGCGGTCTTTGAAGGTAACATACACAACATACAACCTAGTTGTTACTGACCTGCATAATGCAAAAAACGTAAGAAAATTTGAATTTCGCGGGCTACCCTGACGCTTACGCCTTTTAAGGGGCTTCTTGTCAAATCTTGGGAGGCCCCAAACAAAAACGCTTTTAAATTTGTGACGTTCTTTTTCGAGCGTAAAAGTGATCAAATTAATTAGTTATCTGTGGTAAAGTCTGGAGGCATCGCATTTAAGGAGGCCTCGCAAGGCCCCATTAAGTTCGAGGCCGTAGGCGGTGGCCCACTTCGCACACGCCTAGCTACGCCACTGAGCGCTGGCCCTAGCCCTTGAATAAATAATAATTCTCCAATTTTTAAAAATCCACTTGTATTGCAAATATCAACATTTTTTAATTTAAATTAAATTAAGTAGCTCTAAATACTCCTGCTTCTTTAACATAAAGAAAGCTTTTACTGATTTATACGAGTAGTAAATTAGTATTTGGTGTTAATTTTAACCAGTCACTAAATAATAAATTATGTTACTTAAGTAGGTATTTTTATAACATAATTAAAGGAAAATATAATAACACATTTGTTTTAATAGATCTAGATAACACTGCTCCAGCGCGTCTCAAAAGGCGCAGCGCAAAACAGGAAATTGTTTTTCGCATTTGGCTTTTTGGATTGCCATCTGGCGCCTACGAGTACAGCGACCGCTTCTCTCGCTGGACCCCTGGGCCTAATTCAGCTGTAGAAAGAAACATAAGATATTATTTTACCACGATGATGCTACCCACTGGCGTCAAAAAGTAACAAAACATAGAACATGATGTTGTACGTTTTGTTTTTTCTTTTCTTTCTCTTGTTTTCTTCTTCCATTGAATATATTTTGTTTACTTATAATACTTAAAACAGGTTTTAACCCCCATCTTAATTTTTTTCTCAGGTATACTGGAACACTAACAGTGCCAGACCCAGCTGTACCCGCAAGAATGAAAGTCAGATTTCCTCTGAGTAAGTACCTACCCATTCTCCAGTCTCTGAGTAACCATTATTTTTTGCAAACCGAGCGCTATCCAGTGCTGTAGGTACACGCACTCATTAGTTATCTCTTACGAGTTAAATGAACAACATTTGGTATTTTCCAGGCGTAGCTGGTTCAGCGAGTTACACAGTCGTAATGACTGACTACACATCCCACGCCGTCATTTTCACTTGCCAGAAGCTTGCCTTTGCGCACCGGAGATCTGCTACCATTCTCTCAAGGACCAAGGAGCTTGACAAGATATATATCGACAAGGCAAGTTTCCGATCTTTTCTTAAATTATTTTGGCAATAGATCTTTTCTTGGTTTTTTTATATACTTAAGATTAACTGCGTAACCACATAATCAGCCTAAATGTTCTGCTGGGACTCAGACCTTCTCTCTTTGAGAGGGAGTGGGCTGTAAACTGTAATCTCTACCACGCGGGTCCAGTGCAGGTTGGTACTATGTCACATGTCTTCGAATTTTTGGTTCTAGGACATGCCGGTTTCCTCACGATTTTTTCCTTCACCGTTTTGAGAGCAGCAGTGATTAAATTATTTACACAAAGTAAAGCGCCTGTCTGGGTTCGAAACCACGACCTTCAGTTGGGGCCGTTACCTTTTTTTTTCCCCGGGGTGGATAATCCTCATGGATGTCCCCCGCCCTGGGGCGGGCGGAGGGGTCTGTCAGACTCTTACTGACTAAAAACCACCCCGGTGTTCCCTTCCCACACTTGCACCGGAGATCATGGGATCAAATGCTACCTTCCGCGATCTCCGGCTGGTGCGCATCTGCGGGCCACCTCAAGCCTGGGGGGAGGTGAGGTGTTTGACTCCCCCCCCCCGCGCGTGGACCACTACGCGTCGCCACCTCGGGTTCTGTATGATATGGGGCGGCGGACGTCCCCAAGTCCGCCGTATCTGGATCCATTTAGGGGGGCCGAAAGAGGGCATTGTCTGCCCGGTGCGCCTGCTACGGGCCGGGTGAGCGGAAGACATATCTCGCTCCCTTTCCGCAGCCTCCTTATGCGACACGACTGTTTAGCAGAAAGATACCACTGCGTCCCAGGACTCCTCGCTGCCGACCATCGACGGGGCCGTTAACACTGGGCCAACACTGCTAATAAAACAAAATAAAAAAAAACCCCGCCTCAGAAAGGATAGATACTTAATCTTTTAACGCTCCGTCCGTGTTTGAAGATCACAACCTAATGTTGCGTTTATTTAATTTACGGATATCCAATCTGATAGTACTGACTCCATCAGTATTGAGAACAGTTCCAAGTTGCCGACGATGATCAGAAAAAAAAAACTTCGTATATCCAGAAGTACCGCATTTTATATCAAATCTTAGACCCAACGACCTAACGAGAGTATCTATCCTCAAATGTTGCTCAAGACTCTTGGCTGTCACGCCGAGTCGTTCTGATATCAACATCTGGTGATGTAACAACAAAGTATAGAAACTGCCATAAAAAACGTTTGCCATGATCTACTAAATGATCGGAAGTAAGGTTAAGCAGAGGTGATTCAGTATTTTTTTCCTAACCATTATGTTTCCATTCTTCAGATGCGCAACAAGCTGGCCTCATTCGGTGTTGATCCGTATGACCTATCCATCATCTCGCAGAACGAATGCCCCAGCCACTCCAACGGTACTGAAGGCGTCAACATTAACATTGATCCCGAGACCTTCTCGTCACACAACATTGGCCAGGCCGTCAGGAAAACCGGCAGTGCTATCGGTGAGTCAAAATTACTTATTTTGCTTTGAAATCACAGAGAAAATTATCAGTTTTCATATGATGTCTAAATCTGAAGACAGGAATGACCTTTGAAAGCAGAGATTTGTGCACAAAACTGGGTATAGAAGTAGGACGTACAACCAAAAATGCGAGAGACAATTAATCTTTTTTTTTTTTGGTTTTATTTAAATACTAGCTGCTGCTCGCGGCTTCGACCGCGTGGCTTTTGCTAAAATAAAAGTAGCCTAAGTTACTCCTTATAACATCTTTGAACTATAAACTGTTATAATATATATTGATTATTTAATTGAATATTATTAAAACAAGAAACGTAAAGCAAAACACGTTTTCAAATTTAGATTTAGTGCTTCTAAACAGAAATCTCCATAACCTGTTGGTGAAAATAATGAGATTTGGTTTAAAAAAATGAACAAGTCTTGTATGGTTTCCATCCTGGTTCTTATGAACCTATCTCTTGCTTTTTATCTTTAAACAGACAACAAAGCCTTTGCTATCTAACTACGCTTGAAACAATGAATGACGAAAATACTTTTACTGAACGAACGACGAAAATACTTTTACTGTTCGAGTGTGGCAAGGAAACCTTTCAATCACCAGAAAATTGTCTCCTGAACAAAAATCATCTATTCAAATCAAATCAAATTATTTTATTTCACATAAAACTACATGGGCACTTACGAAATGTCAGAAACTAGGTGCACGGTTCCTATTGGTCGTTTCCTATGGAGAAGAACCGGCAATAAACTCCACGGATATGTACTCTTTTATAAAATAATGGGCTTTTACAATGTTTTCAAGTTACTGTGTTAATAGGTATGGGAGGACAGTGTAGGCCCGTCAACAAGTACTTAAATAATTAGAAAATGGTTTATAAAGCTATTACAGTCTATTAAGCCTACAACGTTCTCACATTCTCAAATTAAAAAAGAACCTATAAAATATTACTAAAATAATAAAAATAAAAACCTATTTAAACCAAATGACAAGATTGCTATTACAATTGTAACTGTATTACATTTCTGTGTCACTGAATTTCTTGCTATTGGTGGTTTTGGTTTGGTAACTGTTTTATGCATTCGGGCTATTTGGGTATGATGGTTCATGACTTTTAAATTTTAAGAAATCTTTTTCAATAGTAGTGTTAGTTTCAAAGTATATAATTTCTTGTTATGAACTTAACAGTAAACAATGTATAAAATGCCGATGCTATTCATTGTATCTACAACTTGTTTCGCTACACGTAAAAACTCCACACCATCAATTTCGATATTAGGTAGGTATATATACTAAGATACCGTTATTTATACCGCTAATCAATAAGCGGCGGTTTTCAGCGAAAAAGTACACATAACTAAATCGTTACAAAAGAAGTATCTACGCTTTATGTTTCTTGTTTTAATAATATTCAAACAGAACTGTTTATAGTTCAAGAAATTGCCACCAATTCGCAGCACAGTCGTTCTTTGGTTTTCAAAATTTCAAGTCTAGTGCGCCTCCTCAAGATGTTCACTCAGGAAGTTGAAATTGAACAATAGAGCTTCTTTAGCTATGGATCAACAATTGGTAAATCAGGAAAAAGAAAATTCGAAACAAAATCAAAAATCGGTCCACCCCATTGACGCCAGTTCGATTGTGACTAAGGGCCTGTACACACTACGTTTTTTAAACGCGCCGTTGACGCGCGTTTGTAGCGATACAGACGCGATACGCACGCGAGTCAGACGCAGCCTGTAGACCTTCTATAGGACAAAAGCGCGCCGTCGGCGCACGTTTCAAAAACGGGCGTCAACTGCGCGTTTAAAAAACGTGGTGTGCACAGGCCCTAAGGTAGATTCTGTTCTTACACCTAATTTAAGGCTTCTACATACTAGCGCGACTTGTCGCGCGACGCGACACTGGTAGATCAATTTCCTTGAATTTTTCATAGAAGTTGTTCTACCGGTGTCACGTCGCGCGACAAATCGCGTACTGGCGCGATTTACTGATGTAGAAGCCCTTTGCGGTCCACGTCGAAGAGAGCGTACCATATCATCCCTTATTTTACATCAATGGTCCACCCTATTGAACAAGTCAGTGTGTATAAATAAATTATCGTTTGACACACCCCGAGCAGTCAGCTCTGCTACCAATTGACTACATAGCTAATATTTTTACCACGGCATTAATTTGACTGTTTAGTTCCGAAGACCGACACGATCACTGAAGATACGGTAGAAGTACCCTACTAACTCTAGTGTCTATTTCAGCCGATGGAGTAGAATACGTGGTGGAAGCCGGTAAGACCGTGTACCACAAGGTGGCTAGCAGTAAGGAGGACCTCACCGAAGCGCCGGGCGGCCGTGCCTTCTCCGCCAAAGATGACGCTGAGTGGTTGCCTTGAAACGACTCCGTGATAAAGTGGCTCTAAGTACAATAGTAGCCATAGTATGCGTGATTGTGAAGATATTGACTGGACCCAAACTCCTCGATTACATATACCTACATAAATAGCAATAGGACATATTTTTATAAATCTAATATCGACACGACATTTATATTTCGTTTTTTCATTAGTTGAGTTTAGTCCATTATAAATTGTCGTGTTAGATAATAAACAGACCGTATTTTTTTATTAAAAAATACCCTCTTCTTATGTACTATCACGGGTGCGTAAATCGAACCAACTTATGGACTATTCCTGCTTGCAGCGCTCGGCCGCTATAATAGTAACGCTTACCTACGCGCATAAACCAATAGCATCGCCCCATCAGATTTTAGCTGAGCCCCTTGTTTAAAAAAAAGGAAATTAATAACCGGGTAAAGGGTGGTCAGACATCTGTGATCATTGTAACAGAGCCTGACACATTTATTTAAACAAAATATTTTTTTTTTATTGGTCGACGCAAAAAGGGGGCGGTAAACAGACCGATGTGGTCATCGTGAGCACGGGATTTTGTTTTCAAAGACGGTCCGCTATGCACACTCGCGATAGTATTTTAACCCCTTATTACTTGTGTTTCTTCTCCTAAACTGAAGTTATTACCATTAATACGAAATCAGCAATGCATTTATTTTAATCAGAATGTTAGAGGTGAATACTCATACGAGTCATAAGATAGTCGGGTTATCATTATTTTATTTTTAAGTGCACTCTACCCGACCAGTAATGTGATTTTTAGTTTAATTGATTATTTATATATATCTAGATAGAGTGTCGGCGTTGCAAAAGAACTAAAACAGGCCAACTTTGCCAGGCTTGCTTTGCCTCGTGCGTGACAGCTACGTCTTATGCTCGCGCACGTCATTGTGTTATTCTAGTGTGCGAGCATTTTGCGGCCAACTGTTGGGCGCAATTTTTTTCGATGAGTTCACAGCTTTGACTGTCTATCTAGAAATATTGGCGTAATGTAATAAAAATAATATAAACTAACAGTTTTATACCAAAGGATAGGCCTTATCATGCTATATCATTGTGTACTATTTGTATGTATAAATAAGCAATAAATAGATTTACAAATAATTATGAATATTTATTGGAAAGAATGAAAATACATTTGACCTTCTAAGTGACGTCAGATCGACAACTCGTCATCAGACACTATCAAGACCTGCGGCAGGCGATCACACAATATTAGAAGATAAATAAAAAATGAGACCACACGACTGAAGTAAAACTTACAATTATTAATACAAATTATACTTACTTACAACAATAGGCCTGCACTGTCTTATTTATACGAAACGCAACTGGCTATGAGAGAAAGAAAATGTGTGCTCGCACCTCTCTCTCTTGTCCCTACAGTAATATACGAAACGTAACTTTCTCTCTTTCTATCTTCACTAACTTATATCTCCCTCTCAACTTCCGTTCGCTCGCTTCCGTAACGCTCTCGTCACGCATTCACCAGCTTACTTCCCAAGTCAAGCGTGCGTAAAGAAGTTTTACTTAAAAAAACAAAGGCAGTCACGGGCTCACGGGGACTGCCGACAGAAGAAAGTTATCGCCTTACGCACCCGAAGTTTTCACTTTAATAAAATAATGATTACATATCTAAACACGATATAAAGTAATATAAACAATGCACAGTAAGTATACACAAATTAAACTTTTCATGTGGTCATTAACTGTACTTACTGCTACTACAGCATGTCAGCACGGGCATGTCAGTGCCGCGAACGGATAAGTTTTTCCGCTACCAAAAATCGCTCAACGCGCATAAAGTAGTTTTCACTTGACAAAGACTCGCCGCTAGATTCTACTTGAGTTGCGGAGTTGCGGACTAACAAAGCCGCCTGCACTAGGCCCGCAGGTCCAAATAGGCATTAGATTAGTATACAATTTTACAAGGCTAGAAACAGGAAATGATACGAATAAAATTCAATCAATAGGATATTTGACATTGTTTACTCTTAAATAATTAACAATGTCTGTCCCAATATTGGTTGCAATAATTCTCAACTGTTTTCGCGCGTTAGTGTAAGTACCTGTTTATTTTGTTTTAATATAATTATATACTTTAATAGTAAGAAATAAATTTAATTTTGCCAAGCTATTGCCGATGCCGTATGCCGTTGAGCGTCGGCCGTCGAGGAAGCCACCGCGGGCAGCGGGTTGAATACCTTTGCATTAGATGTACCCCTAAGGGCCTATGCACACCACGTTTTTTAAACGCGCCGACGCGCGTTTGTAGCGATACAGACGCGATACGCACACAAGTCAGTCTATTCTATAGGATAAAAGCGCGCCGTCAACGCACGTTTCTAAAACGCGGGTCAACAGCGCGTTTAAAAAACGTGGTGTGCACAGGCCCTAATAGTTCACAAAGGAGATGACCCATTCTGGCATAACATTTTTTTTTTTACGTTTTCAATTATAATTAAGTACATTTTCATTTTAAAGAACATTTTCTAAAAATAGTGACACAGCCAAATTAGACCAATTTAAAATTTTCCATGGAAACACAAATTTCCAGTTATCTGTTTTTTAATAAGACATTTCGAAAATATTCTTTACTAACTTTTTAGACCTTTGTATCCTGCTTATGCGTATGAAGTTTCATTAAAATCGGTTCAGTCATTTCGAAAAACAAGGGCTTGAAAGTTTGTATGAAATGTCGTAAGGTGTAAACGCTCTTTTATATACCACTACATTCTCAGTCGATAATAAACCAATTTTTTTTAAAACCTTTTTTTTAAAGTAATATTAGTATAATCGAAAAAAAGAAGAGAAGATTAGTACAACAAATAAAAGTCCAAATCCATTTATGGAACTGTAATTTAATTAAATAAAAAAGCAAGTGGATTATGGAATGTTTACATTCCTATTCTATTGAATGTATGAATGAAATTTATAACGAATTAACCTGTTTAGCGGTGTCATGAAATACTTTACTCTACTAGGCGACAATTTATTTAAATAATTTAGAATAATAATTAACTACAGTAAGTTTTACAAAACTTTCAGATCAAGCTTTTTTAAACAACTTTACTGGCCACAAAAATAACTACATTTAAAACCAATGTTATTATCATATTTAGTCACTAGCACAGGTGTTTTCGCTCAGAATGCTTCAATATAATGCAATAGTAAAAAAGTGAGCTATTCACTAATAGCTTATAAATCGAGCTCAAACTTACAGTAAGATATAAAGGTACACTGCTGTTATTTATGCAAAGGCAAGTTGCGAGCATCGACGCAAATCTGATAAATATTTGTGTTTTGAAAATGCGTTTTTATGTGATATATCTTGTGGTAATATCATACCAAGCGTCAAGATGCGAGCTTGCAAGTCTTGCAGCAAGTACTTTTAGATACAAAATATAATTAGAAGTAGCAGTAGTCATAATAAAGACTGATCGAAGCAGCTTTCAGGAGAGGCGATAAAAAAATGTACGTCCGCCCGACATACACTGGGCATTTTGCTGACTGGCAAACATTTTTATCATTATTTATACAGTTTCAAAGTTAAGAGACTTAAACGCCTCTTAACGTCAAAAGATGTATGGTTAAGCAGACTCATTAGTTAACTTAGTGACCTAATTGGTGATGTTCTTCAGAACGGTCAGGTGCGTAGTACTCGCATCCGGCGTGCGTGTATGACCAGATGTATGAACGTAAACGAAGCAAAAGGAGTATGTAAGGAGCGTAGCAGGTGGCGATCTATAGTTTCTGCCTACCCCCATGGGAAGAAGGCGTGAGTTTATGTATGTATGTATTACTTAAATTTCAGCAACGTTTATAAATAAACTCCTTAGCTGCTGCCAATACGATAGTAGAAGAACACTGCTATTTCCAACTTCAATGCACTTTGAAATAACATCACTTAAGGCGTGCAACGATCAAGGAAGCGCGGGTACAGGCACACCTCGCGGATGTGGTACCGGTCCAGCAGCCAGCACAGGAAGCGCTCCAGGCCCAGCCCGTACCCGCCGTGCGGCACCGAGCCGAACTTGCGCTGGTCGGTGTACCAGTAGTACGGCGACGGGTCGATGCCCTCGCGCTTGTAACCTGGGGAGAAGATACAACAGTGTTAAGTGACGTGACGTGTAACAGCATAATATACAGTCAAATTAGCTAGCAATACTACGCAGACGTGATGGGTATCGCTACCTAAACACGAAAAAGTTATGACAAAATTGATGATTTTTTTTTAGGGTCAACGACCTCGTGTTAGAATCAGAATTATTTATTTGTAAAACTTAGGTGAAAGGTCAAGGTCTTATACAACATGTAACATAAATAACGCACAACCTGTTAAGGGGTCATGTTACTAATCATTATGAACAACTTTTACTATGGGACCAAACCTGATCGCGAAAAAAAAACCAGCTGGTCCCTACATTTTGACGAGTTATGAGAACATAATTGTAGGGAACAGCCGTCCTCCGTCGTGACGACGCTTGGATCAAAATATTACCTACAACTTATATTAAACTTAAATAAATAAATAAAGGTTATTAAGGTAAAATACTAAATACAAATTTGCTTAAATCTACGTAAAATTCTATTGTGTTATGTGCCTGAACTAGGTTATCCTGGGTTTCAGGCGAGGCAAGGTATAAAATTTCTTAATAATCACATTAATTATAAAAATCTAGTCATCGAATAGGTTTTTAAAGGGCCAATACATATAATTTTTTTACTCTTTACAGGTTTTTGGCTGACTGAAGTGAAAATTAAAAATTTCCAACACCCCTGGTTTGAAATTTTTAATTTTCACTTCAGTGGTACGAGCAAACCTGCAGGCTATCATATTCGCCCTTACAGGCAACGCCCAGCGTTGTCGCTCTATGTATGCATCGTCTTTCAAATCAGAGGACATCATAATGATGTCCAAGATATTTAAAATGATCCACTCTCATCAGTGCTGTTCCACATAATGGCAGGTATCCTTGTCGGACATTTTCTCTGGCCTCAAAGACCATGCATTCACTTTCAATCAGCAATTTGCAATCAGCTGGTCTTACCTTCCAATAGTTCCTCATAGTCCCATGTCCTCATAGACCCGCCGACGATTTCCCCGACTCCTGGCATAAGTACATCAACAGATTCGGTCAGCCGTCTGTCTTCTGGACAACGTTGCATGTAGAACGACTTGATCTCTGCGGGGAACTTGCATAGAAGGATGGGCTCGCCGATCGCGTCCGTCATCTTACGCTCTGGCATTTCGGGTATGTCCTGCGAAAAGATTTATAAAAAGATAATTACATGAATAGTTTTATAGTCATCAGATTAAGAAGATAAAACCTTGGATAAGTCCATTTATTCTTGAAACCTCTCCTGGCTTAAAAAAATAAATCCATGTTATCCATGGTTTTTACTATAAATTACTCAAGCTTTAATCATACGGATCTAAAAGTCTGGTCAACCCCTTTTGACAACTGATAACATGGAATATTATTATACTTATACATTTCCCAGAATGAACGCACAACCTCTTAAGGGGCCAAACCGGAAATCGCGAAAAAAAATCTGCTGTTTCTTACATTTATGTTCTCATAACTCGTCAAAATGTATGGAACAGCTGATTTTTTTTCGCGATTTCAGGTTTGGTCCCCTAGTAAAAATTGTTCATAATGATAACTACAATGACCACTTAAGAGGTTGTGCGTTAATTCTGGGACATGTTGTATATGTTATGTCACAAAAAGTAGAAGTTACCTCTACAATCATTAAAAAGGAAATTGTTGTTTGCAAGGTTTCTATAGTGAATTTTATTTATAATTCGATGTTGTATGTTATTGCTGCATGCTATTCAAATTTACCTCTCCAAATTCATAGAAGGAGCCGTCTTCCTTGGTAATGTTGTTGGCGCGCAAGTATTCGATAGCTTCCGTGTACGCCATGCGCCTGAATGGCTTCTTAGGTCTCTGAAATTAACACATAGGTAATTATTTATTTAATATTTTTTTTAGGTATCTATATTGACAACCACCTTAATTGAAAAGCACATATAGAGCAGTTAGGTAAAAAAATAAATAAATCTGCCTATGCACTCTTCCAACTATCGAAAAAAGTAAACAGAGATGCGTTACTGGTTGCCTATCAGGGCCTAGTAGCTTCGGTTCTACGATACGGAATTATTTTTTGATGCAATTCTTCAGATAAATTATTAATATTTAAGGCACAAAAAAGACGTTTAAGAGCCATGTGTGGTCTGAAAACAGATGATAGCTGTGCACCTCACTATAAATCTTTAAAAATTCTTACATTGCCGGTATTAGAAACTAGTATTTTCGTGAAAACAAATTAAACCTTTTTGAAAAAATATCAAATTTACGAGATGTTCCAGTTCGAAGTCAATACAAAATCGTAAATGTAAAACTGCATTAATAAAGAAGAGTGTTCTGGGTATGGCCCCTCGTATTTACAATAAAATTCCCGACGCAATAAAAAAATTAATTTAGTACATTTCAAAATTATTACTTGTTGATAAATGTTATTATACTGTTGACGAATACTTAAATAGATGATAAATTAATTTGGGATCGAATTACTATATTGTTATTATATTTTTTCTTTGTCAACAAGTACCTACTGTAAGTTTGACTTAAAATAATTGACATTACTTGTAACAAACTTTAATTGAACACCATATTTGTACGCCTCCTGGCTTATCATAGCGCTCTATTGCATCTAAGCTAAGATCTGTATTTATAAAAACCTATGTTAACAAATAAATAAATGATTATGATTATGATACAAAATACAATGGAAGTTGTCGGATATGACATTACAATTCATAGAAAGTAAAAATTTACAAAATCGGTGTAGCCGCGGTCATTATAACGTGCCAGTAGGACGTTGAATAAGTAGGTATAAAGGGAAAATAAAAAGGTGTCATCTCGCTCCCACGTTTTATAAGCGTTACTACCACGAACGTTGGCGTTTAGTATAAATGGTACTGAGTCATTCAGGTGTATTTAAAGTATGACGTCAAGGATAATATTAAAATAATCAATTAAATATTTATTATATTTATTTGAGTTAACCAAAACATAGTAAATCCCTCATGAAAAATTGACTACAACATTTCACCCCGTTACCCACATAATCAAAAAACCCTGATACACGTTATTTTTTATTTTTGGTTTTAAGTATAAATACTAAGTTTCGAATTAATCGGACCGCGCGTTAAAATTCTTCCATACAAACTTTCGACACCCCCCCAATCGATATAATCAAAATAGTTTAGAAAAATAAAAATTGACAAATTCATAATTTATACAGGTAACTCCAGGAATATTTTTTTTCATACATACAGAATCCTGAAAGATACCCCCTTATAGGTCTTTTTTTTTTGGAAATTTGACCTTTATGGGGGTGGAAAAGTTTTTTTTGCGATTTTTGACTTTTCTGGTACTCAAACCTCAGTAAGTCCGACAGAGGTTTTTGATCCTTAGAAGGAACAGGATCAATTAACATAAAAAAAAAGATTTTGTGAAAACTGCCCATTTTCTTGCAGACTGTGTACAATTTTTTCAATATCTGTGAATGCATATCAGAATGTCTGGAACAGTTAAGGATAGTCTCCTAAGACCGTTTTGCTTGCTGTAGCTACATTGGTTCAGGTACTTACCCTTACTGCCCCCTCCCAAAAATCCATCCTGTATAAATAGAAGGAGATTATTATTAATATTATTTATCATCATCATTTACCTTGAAGTTAGGGTTGAGCTCATAAACGAGGTGTGCGTCGGGCGAGGCGAGGACTCTGTCCACGACGTCCACAACTAAGTCCTCGAGCCGGGATAGTAAGTCCTCGAACGAGATGAAAGGGCACTCAGCTTCTACGTGACTGTACCTGTGTAAACATAAACAATAGCCCCCTTATTACAAAACAAGGTTTATCTTCAGACCCAGGTTTAAAACATGGAGCCATTATTGAATTTAGAACTTTATTCTGACTATGGTAAAGTTCCTAAACACAAAACTGACAACTTAGTACCGAACTAAGTTTTCAGTTTTGTATAAGGAACGGTATTTCAATCGCTGTTACGTTCTTATTACAAAAACTGGCTCCATGGTTTAAGCCCTGTCAAAATATAAATCTTGTTTTGTAATAAGGCGGTACATGTTTACAATAGACAATGATTATAATGAGTTTGGTCCAGTATAAACAGACAATGCACAGTCAATGTAGATTCATATGAGGAATGAAAATTTATCATAGTGGGTCTTTTTTTATTTTATTTTATTTTATTGTATTCGGGAAACTTACAGCTGACTTATAGTGTTTTAAATATAAAAATGTCCACTGACAAACACAAAAAAAAAAACGAGAAAACAAAAAGGTCGGTAGAAAATACCTAGAACATAAATAGTACACGATCAGCTTGTTCAACGTTACCTTTGGACATTGACTCAGCACTCGGCCCGGCTGACGCGCGGCCCAGTTAAAAATATTGATTTGGTTGCATCTCACACGCATAGGACACAAAGATTTTGTATAATAGTATGTGTGAAGAAAAAGTAGTATATATGTATCATTTTGTAAATAAATCAGATTTGAATTTTATATTCTTGTCTCATTATCCCTCAGTGTGGCCAAGACACCTTTAGCCATCTCTGATCATGCTCGTGAGTCTGCGCGACTGGCAGAGTGAGTTTACCCTTTCCAAACCTGGAAAACCTGTCTACTGTCACTAGGTATATGATAGGTTAGGGCTGTAGGGCTTAGGCCGAGAAACACTGGTATTGAATATATCCAAATCATGTTCCCTAGAAAGGTCATTGAAACTTCTGCTCGCACGGGCATGATATGTCATGGCAGGCGTTATTAAGACACCGTGTACAATACTATAAGTAGGTACCAACTTTTGAAGTTTGTAGTTGACTGGTGATGTTTTTAGGGTTCCGTCAACAAGGAACCCATTATAGTTTCGCCATGTCTGTCTGTCTGTCCCCGGCTTAGCTCAGAGACTTAGTACTAGAAAGCTGTAATTTGACAGGGTTACTGGTAATTCGACGTATATCCGTCAGGGGCTGATAAGGGGGCCAAAATGCAACAAATTGAATCCCCCATATGTATGGCCGAAATTCAATAGTTTTCGAGATATTAGAATTTTAAGGGTTTTTCGATATTTACTCAAAATTTGACATTTCATTCCAAATAAAAAAAAAACTACATATTTGAATGGGTACCATTAAAAATGATGTTGTAGCTGGCACTTCAATTAAGCTATGGACATAATTAAAACTACTTAATTTAACAAAATAATGAGCGATATAAGAATAATATCTTACCAATATTTTCATTTTACGCTTCAAAAATGTTGTCTCGTCACAAAAAATTCTATGACATTAATCGTACAAATAACTAAAACAACTTGCTTATTCTGTAAGCTTTCCAGAAAGCTATAAAAGTCAATTTTAAAATACATAATTCGTGCCAAGGCATGTGTTTGAATCGGCGCGGGGAGAGAAAGGGTCATTTGTATTTGTATGAAATAAAATGCATAAAAAAATGTACATCAAATTTTATTACAAATTTTACACATCTTGTTCAAAATGAGCCCCTCGATTACGAATGCAGGTTCGAATTCTCTTCCTAACTTCGGTTTTCGTCACTCTTGATGTGAACGTCGTTCTCATCTGTTGCGCCGCGTTTATTATTCGCTGTCGAAGTTCTTCGACTGAATTTATTGGGGTCACATAAACTAATGCCTTCATATGACCCCAAACGTAAAAATCAAGTGGTGTGATATCAGGGCTTCGTGCTGGCCACGGAATTGGCCCTCCCCTCCCAATCCATCGGTTTGGATATCTCTCGTCTAGCCACTGTCGGACAGTAATCCGGTAATGTGCTGGGCAACCATCATGTTGAAACATGAGGTTGTTTTTTATTTCTTCGGGAACATCCGCCAACAAATCGTCTAGGTTGTTTCTCAAAAACTCCTCGTAATTTTTGCCGTTCAAATTTTGGGGCAAGAAATGAGGGCCCACCAAATAATTATCAACGACACCCATCCATACGTTCAGGGAAAATCTCATTTGCGACGCAGTTTCTTTTAGTTTTTTTGGATTCCTGCCTGCTTTAGGTGCCCAAAAATGTAAGTTATCGTAATTCGTTATTCCATCCCGGTCAAACTTTGACTCGTCAGTCCACAAAATATTTCTTAGGAAATGTTCCTGGTCAGCGTCAGCGTTTAACATAAACCGAGAAAATTCGAGTCGCCTGGCAGGATCTCCCTCGTGCAATGTTTGAACAGGTTGATAATGGTACGGGTGTCTACCTGATAGATGTACTACCGACCACACTTTCCACTGGGACATACCGAGCTGTCTTGCAACAATGTTCGTTGAGATGTTTGGGTCATCAATAAAACACTGAAGAATGGTGTCCTCTACGTCAGCCGTGTACCGTCGAGGTCTGCCAGCGTTGAATTGTGCTCTTTGAACACTGCCAGTTTCAGACAATCGTCGATAGGTGCTCCCGAAAACAGTAACGTGGGGAAGTCGACGATCGGGAAAGCGGCGTTGGTATTCTCGCCGAGCCGCAGCCGCGTTTCCATCGGCAAAACCATAACAAAACATTATGTCTGCGTATTCGTTATTAGGATACGAAGCCATGTTATCCGAAATAACAATGATAACAAAAAGAATAACAAGAGAAACAAGAATTAACAATAATGATCGATAACAAATTAACGGGATGAGAGATTGGTAGCAAGATAACAACACACGTGCTTGCGCGGCGGAGAGTCAAAACTTACTAAGGAAGGCGACGCGAGCGCAGCAGACGCCGTGTACTCCCCCGCCCGCACACCCCGCCCTCACACCCCGCCCCATCGCGAAGAATTTCGCCAGGAAAATCGGTTGTTTTAGCGAGGATCATAAACTAAAAACAGATAATTTCTCTCCCCGCGCCGGTTCAAACACATGCCATGCCACGAATTATGTATTTTAAAATTGACTTTTATACCTTTCTGGAAAGCTTACAGGATAAGCAAGTTGTTTTAGTTATTTGTACGATTAATGTCATATAAATTTTTGTGACGAGACAACATTTTTGAAGCGTAAAATGAAAATATTGGTAAGATATTATTCTTATATCGCTCATTATTTTCATTATTTTGTTAAATTAAGTAGTTTTAATTATGTCCATAGCTTAATTGAAGTGCCAGCTACAACATCATTTTTAATGGTACCCATTCAAATATGTAGTTTTTTTTTAATTAAAATGAATTGTCAAATTTTGGGTAAATATCGAAAAACCCTTAAAATTCTAATATCTCGAAAACTATTGAATTTCGGCCATACATATGAGGGGTTCAATTTGTTGCATTTTGGCCCCCTTATCAGCCCCTGCCGGATATACGTCGAATTACCAGTAACCCTGTATATTAATCACGCCGACAAAGTGTTAAAATAAAATAAAAAAATCCCTTGCACGTAAAATGGAGATGATTCTTTTTTTCTCGTCTATCCCATGGTGTGGGATATCGTTAGATAGGCCGTTCAAAATAATTGCGGGTCTGCGAAAGCCATTTTTCTAAGATTCGTTTGCGTAATATTAAGCTTTAAAGTACTATTTTCTGTTAGGATCGTGTGGCCCCCGCCCCGCCTACCATGAGGAGAAGTGACCGTGACGTCTTTCGATGTATGGGAGAACATATTTTTCAACTACAACGTTAAATTTGTTTTTGGGATAAATTCATTCCAACTACGGAACCCTTCATTGTGCGAGGTTCGACACTTGGCCAGTTTTTTTAACACCACATGGTAAAAATACAGCCTTCAATATTATCTGGGTTTCAGATACAAAGTGGGTATCCTGCGTTCGAAATTTAATTTCCAAATATGGAAGCAAATACATGTTTTAGGAAAAATAACTTTACAAGCCACACATAAAGTTCAGTTTGCGATACAAGTTCAAGTTATTTATTTCATAAGAAAAATACATTTGTGTCGAAATATTTGCACAGTAGGTACACAAAAGAAGCAACATAACGAATTACAAATTTATGTAACCTCGTTCCTCAAAGTTAGAACGTCTATCCAAATACAAAATACTAACTTTACAAACATTAATATTCTTGTGTATACAAAGTCCCTAGCAAAATTCTACAAAATACATTTAATGTCAAAATATTAAGAATAAAAAAACAACATTGGTAAATGGAAAAAACAACATTTATAAAGTCAAAGAGTACACATATTTAATTTAAGTTTAATATAATACTAGTTTTAAGATTTTTGTCATTATAATATTCGTCAATGCTGTAATACGCTTTGTTGATTAACAAAGCCCTGAGTTTATTTTTAAACATGTTCACATTCTGAATATTCTTTAATTCTGCGGGTAATTTGTTAAACAGATCGACAGACTGCACGCGTGACGAGTGTTTGACAACATTAAGCTTTGCCTGCAGAATAGTAGGAAGATCTTTTCTGCGAGTATCTACTCTAATTTTTCTTTCATAGTCTGTTTCAAACTCGTTTAAGTGAGTAAGGAGAACTAAAATATAAAGACATGGTACCGTTAAAATTCTAAGTTTAATAAAATATTCCCTACATGATTCTGTCTGGTTTAAACGAAGCATGGTTCTTAATGCTCGCTTTTGTATAGTAAAGGCTGCTTTAACATTATATTTATAGCTATTTCCCTAAAATTTAATGCTATATCTAAGTTTAGATTCAACTAGAGCAAAATAGACGGTACGAAGTTGATCAATAGACAAAATATCTCTCAGAGATCGGATAGCATAACACGCACTACTTATTGAATTCGTAATAAAATCTAGTTCTGGCTTCCAATTAAGTAAAGAATCAATTAGTACCCCCAACAATTTTAAACTTTCTACTATATCAATTTTACTGCCTAAGGATTCTACGTTTACTAAAGATTTGTTCCTAACTGTAGATCTAAATATCATACATTTTGTCTTACTTACATTTAATTTAAGATTATTCATAGAAAACCAGCTTTCACAAGCAGCTTAATTTACATAGATTTAATTTACATTTTAAGGTCTCTATATTGTCAGCAGCTATAACAGCACTCGTATCGTCAGCAAATATTATCAAGTCAGCTTCTGGTAAAATGTTTTTAATGTATTCAGTTAGGTCGTTAAGAAATATTATAAAGAAAATGGGGGACCCATTTTCTTTATAATATTTCTTAACGACTTAACACCGAACCCTGCGGAACACCTCTAGTTACAGTAAATGATTTCGATTTATAGATTTCTTCCACACCTTCGTGAAGTGATTTAATTTCGACGTACTGTTTCCTATTGGTCAAATAAGAAATAAAAAGTTTTAAAACATTTTCTCTTATACCGTAATTCTCCAACTTATCCATTAGAAGGCAATGTTCTACAGTATCAAATGCAGAACTTAAGTCTAGGAATAAGCCAGCAACTTGTAAGTTTTGTTCAGCTTATTTACCACGTTATTAACTAACGAGTCTATTGCATCCAGTGTCCCTTTACTTTTTTGGTATCCAAACTGATTACGGTTTATTATTTTTAAACTACTCAAATGTCTTACAAGCCTAGATTTGATCACTTTTTCAAAAAGTTTGGATAGAGCCGGTAACAGTGAAATGGGCCTGTAATTGCCCGGATCTGTTTTAGCACCTTTCTTAAATAGAGGTAGAACTCTGGCTAACTTAAATTGGTCAGGAAAGACGCCTTCATTGACGCAGTTATTTATTATTTCAGATATTGGGTATGCCAGTATATCTATATTATCTTTAATTATGGTCAGCGGTATTTCATCGTGTCCAAATGACTTTTTACTATCCATACCCTTTACCATTTTGTAAATCTCTATCGGCATGACGGGATTAAAAGCCATAGACTTATCAACTCTGTCAGTATTTTCAATTAAATGCTTCTTAGCCAGTTCTGGATTACCAGTGTTTACACGTTTACTGTTGTCAAACTTTTCCGCAAAAATGGTAGCAATGTCTATAGGATTACAAATTATTTTATTATTTTTTTTAAGTATTATATTATAATTTTCAAAATTATTGCCAATATTTTTCAGAGTTTTATTGACTATTTTCCAAATTTCTTTGTAGAGTTAGATGCTTTATTAATTTGATTGTTGACTTCCTTTTTTTTAGCGTTCCTAATCACCTTTGACAACTTCAACGTATTTTTATGTTTTTCAATAGTACTAGAAATTGTGAAATTAGTTAATTTACACTAACAAATAGAAGATTCTTAAAACGACAATAACATCAACTGGAAACAATGATTTGAATATGGAATACGTACTCAGCGAGATGCCTGCGCGTGCGCGATTGCTCGGCGCGGTAGGACTGCGCGATACAGTACACGTCGCCCAGTGTTGCCAAACATGTTTCTAGGTACAGCTGCGAGCTCTGGGTCAGGTATGCCTCCTCGCTGTGGACAATAATAAAATAATTATTATTACGTACTTAAATAAAAATAATTGAAAGCAAATCATTTTGAGCATTTATCGATTTTGGTAGTAAAATTAGTACTTATAGATCAAAGTTAATCTTAGATATCACTGACTGACAGCGTCACTTCCGTGTAGCACCAGATCACCTCCGTGTAACGTGTAAACAACGTGCTCTTACCCGAAGTAGCTGAACTTGAACAGCGTGCTGCCGCCCTCGCACTGCGTCTGCACAAGTGTGGGCGGCGTCACTTCCGTGTAGCGCCGCGCCGCGAAGTGGTCGCGGAACGCGCGCGTGACGGCTGCGCGGGCACGGAGTACCTTCGATGTGTTCTCGCCGCGGATCATTATGTGCCTAGAAATGATAATCGTGCTTGATTTTTTTACAGCTCAAATGGACCGTAGACCTACGTATTTGATATAAATTTCAACTTGAAGAAGTTGTTCATAATGATTAGTAAACTGACCCCTTAAGAGGTTGTGTGTCAATTCTGGGACATGTTGTATACAACTTGAACATTAAGCTCGTGCCAAGAGAAGTGCTACTGTAAGTCTTTTTTTTTGGGTGGGAAATTATCCAATAAATTCTCCCTTTCTGGGCGGAGCGGGAGGGCGTATCAGACTTTTACTGACTAAAACCCACCCGTGTTCCTTATTTGCCTGTGTGCCAGGGCCACGATATCCCTTTCGGACAAAAGGCTGCTATTCCACCAGAGATGTGCTATGAAGCTATGCTGCGAGGATGTGAAAGCTAAGCTACAAACGCGCGCCTATTTTAAATTTTTAAGTGCTCTGCTCTGCACATAGCTACACCACTCGCGCATCCATAGCTCCAATCCATAGCACGCATCCGTCTAAATAAAAAACATTATTACTTAGCCACGAGCTCCTCCGAGTTTATTTCATTGTTATAACATTATAATAAAAAAATCAGACAGAGTCCATAGCGCATGTGTGTGTTTTGACAAGATTAAAAGTCAGTGGGTTACTTACAAAATGGCCATTAGCACACTCTATCCTAACTAATATTGTAAGTGCAAAAGTGAGTGTGTTTGTTTATTTGTTTGTTAAGCTTTCAAGCTAAAATTGCTGAACTGATTTGGATGAAATTTGGCACATGGGAAGCACATGACCTGGATTAGGACATAAGATGCTTTTTTCCCGATATTCCCACGGGATCGAGACTTATGCCGGTGAAACCGCGGGGCGCAGCTAGTTGTAAATCAAGAAAACAATAGCGAACTAGCGAATAGATAAATTATTTCTAGCATTTTAATTATAGAATAGCACCGCCCTACTTCTTCCCGTGGATGTCGTAAAAGGCGACTAAGGGACTTACTAGAGAATGGGCAGCAGCGTTCTCTATGCATTTTAACACCATACCGCGATCGCCAACCCGCTTGCCAAGCGTGGTGATTTAGCCCCCCCCCCTATTGGGGGAAGCCTATGTCCAGCAGTGGACGTCTTTCGGCTGAAATGATGATGATGAATAATGGGAGAAAAGTCATAAGTAGGCCGTCATTCTTAGTTGTTACCTGTTGTCAAGCTGCACGTCAGGCAGAGCTTCTTCGTTGAGGATGGCGTCGGCACCGCCCGGGGGGGCGAGACCGATCAGCTCCCAGTAGTCAGCCGTCAACTCATGGCCACCTGGCGCCTGAATAATATTACATGTTGATGTTAAGAGTCTTCAATACCTCAAATTGTTTAGCATGAATATGATCCTCCGTTGTATCGAAAATATTTTTTTATGTCTTTCAAAGAACTACGTAGTAATGTTATCATTAATCACTACAAAACCACGTATTTTTTGCGTAGAACCAAAACAGTGCAGAAATGTAGTATTAAATCTCATTTTTGCACTCTTTTTCAGTGCAACAATGAGATTTCATACAATATTACTGCATTGTTTTTATTTTTTATTTAGATATAAATTTACCACAGAGGTTTAATGTTTACCATTAAGTTTTAAAAATAAAATGTATGCATTAGATCAAAAATATACTGGCTGAAAATAAAAATCGGCTGAATAAAACCGATTCGGTAAAAACTTCATTAACTTGAATTTTTATTTTTTGAGTAGTTATATTTATTACGGTAGGTAGATTGGTTGTTGAAAGAAAAGTAGATTACGCATCTAAAGTGAGTAATTAATGCACTCGTGTTAACATAACACTCGTGCATTAATAACTCACTTTGCGCTCGGTGCAATAATCTACTATTAATATTATAAACGTGGGCAAGTATTATTTTAAGTTATAATAGTAAAGTAAAAATTATTTACATCGATTATAGGTACAGTACAGGTAGATGTAACATAATTATAAAAAAAAAATTGAAAAAAATTTTTTTTTGGCACCTGACAATTTACTTCAAATTGAGACAGTTCATAAGAATTACAGTATAAAAAAATTGTTTGATTTTTGATAGGTTCTAGATTCCCACAGACACTTACCATCTTCCCTTCAGGCACAACCTCTAGTTGTCCATAGATGACGACGGAGGACTCTGTGGAGAGTACTAGCGCGTTGTACGTCTGACAAAGCAGGCCATGTAATACACACTGCAGGTAGCCGGTGCCGTCGCGCAGAGTTAGGAAAGTGAGCGCGCGGCCTTGGCGACGCAGGCGGTGCACCCAGCCGCGCACGCAGATGCGCTTGCCGCGGTTGTCGGTTGCTGCAAGTTATAATGTGGTTCTAGTACGAGTGCTAGTGTTGTTCCGTGTGGTGTCGAACGTAAAGAATAGCACCACCCGTGGATGTCGTAAAAGGCGACTAAGGGACTTACTAGAGAATGGGCAGCAGCGTTCTCTATGCATTTTAACACCATACTGCGATCGCCAACCCGCCTGCCAAGCGTGGCGATTATGGCAAACCCCCGCTACCCCTTTGGGGGAGGCCTATGTCCAGCAGCGTCTTTCGGCTGAAATGATGATGAGTACGAGTGCTGATGAAATTCACAACACCATAATACGCTCCAAGACAGACATCGCCGATGTTGGCGATAAGTCTGCGAGGCTGAAATGGAACTGAGCGGAACACAATTATACTATAGGGTGCATCAGGACAGATAAACCAGGATCTTCACACAATGGGTGCCTGAAGTCGGGCGTCATCACCGAGGTAGGCCTACAAGACGCTGGCGCGACGATTTGGACTCGTTGTGAAAAGTCATAGGCACTTGTGAGCACAATTTGAGAGATAGACAATTTAGGCAAATTGTAAGTATGAGCAGGAGTACAGCAATATGAAGTTGCCAAATGTGCACGTAACCATTAAAGGGATATAAATTAGAAGATCAAGTATTCCTTGGAAGATTGAATCATATTGCTCCATTTTATACTGACTTAGAATACAAAACACACAACTAAATACACACACACACCCACACTACACACATCCACACAACACACACCCAATCATACACCCACACCACACACACCCATCCCTTGTTCACATAAATTTTAATAAGTGTTAAGTACTTACATACTAGTTAAACTAAGTTTACACCCATACAAACCCATACTCGGTCTCGGTCTGTCTAGTCATACTAGTTAAAACTGCTACAAAGTGCAGCATATTGTCAACGAACTGTAAGAGGAAGGCGCCTGTGTCTGTAACACAGTTTGTACTAGCACAGACACAGACGTGCTCCGTCTCAAAACTGCATAGCGTTGTACTTTATTTAATGGCATTTTTGTATCTAGCTGTTTTTATTATGTTCGATTGAGATAGACGAATTGTATTTGGCTTTTTGAAATAAAGAAATTATTATATTAATCTGTGGCATAGTGAAGTTTGCGCCAGGATAAACAATAGTGTCATACAGAAATTACATTGGATTGCTTTCAATATAGGTAGATTTACATAAAATGAAAATTATTATGCAATAATATACATTCACAATATTTTTTTGTGATAATAAAAACAAATATTATTTATTTATTTAAGAATGTTACAAAGTAGGTGCACAATTACATAAGTTGATTTTACTTAGAATCTAACTTAAAGTGGCTCATAATCTGCAGAGTTTTGACCTGTTTTACAAAGTAGCTCTTTAATCACCGTTTATTTATCTTGAGTGCTACATAAATAAAGAAAACCAAGTGCCGGGGAATACCAAGTGCCGTATTATGACGTTTTAATGCCATTATGATTCCAGTGCAAAAGAGAGATGGAGCTATACATGACCGCTAGCACCATCCCTGTTTCAGTTTTCCCTGTTTTTAATGGTCTGGCATTTATACTTCATTATATGGCCCCTGTACTAAGTATTTTTCAGTATTACCCATTAGGGTCAAGTGTGCAGGTCAACATTTCAATCACATTATTTAATTCTGGTATTTAGCTGTATCTGGTAGACATTACTACTAGAATAAGCCCGAAAGCCTGACAACCAGCCTTACCAAGTCGTATTGTGGTACCCAGTAACTGGGTTATAGAGGTCAGATAGGCAGTCTCTCCATGTAAAATATTGGTATTCAGTTCCATCCGGTTACTACTTTATTTGCATTCCACAATGTGTACTTAGGTGGTAACTTAAAATTATATGTGATCATTATGGACCCTGTTTGGCATAGCAGAATAATAGGAGAGAGGAAGCGTTGAAATACTTAGTTTTTCAGTCTTCTGAACTAAATCTACTACACACTCCACTCCTCTCCACTCTTACTATATTAAGATTTTTTTACATTTATAGTCTACTGCTTACTAATACTTATTAGGTTATCAGTTTATCACTTATTTTTTGTCACTTAAATATATGTTTTTATACTATAATAGCATTATTAAAACCTGTTTTAGTTTGTTTATAAAAATATTAATTTTGTCTTCATTGTAGGGTTCCGTACCAAAATGGTAAAAAGGAACCCTTATTGTGAGACTAAGCCTGTTTGTCACACCTGGATATCTCAAAAACTACTAATGCTATCAACTTGAAATTTAGAATAGTTTTAGATCACGTTTGCCCAACTATTTTGAAAACAAGAAGGAAAAAAAAACTTTTTTGCAAAAGGTCTTCAATTTTTTTTTTAGGCTGTATAGTTTCCGACTTTTGGAAAATGTAAAAAAAATACCGTTCCCTTTATCTTCGAAGTTTGCATAAATAAAAATCTGAAATTATTCTATGTGATAGAAGTTTATGTAAAGATTACAGGAAAAATAAAACGATGTCTCTAAATAGCACAGTTTTTCAAAAATCATTAACATCATATATACGTACGGAACCCTCGATGCGCGAGTCCGAGTCGCTCTTCACCGTTTTTTTTTTTATTAAATCAGGTAGTTTGTTGTATATTTAAAGACATTTCAGGTAGTCACAAGCAAGTTTAGTATTACTTGTAATTCCTTTCTGTTCTGAGGCTTTGTGTTCACACAACACAGCACCGTTGGCCTAGTAGTCGCAAGTGCTGCTGCTGAAAACGAGGTCCTTACGCTCTATCTTTTATTTTGATTAGTAAATTATATCAGTTATTATTGCAACATAGATGTGAACAATTACTATATCTACCAGACAGCTATACTCAAAGCGTGCTCGCGGAGCCTTAGGGCGCCGAAAAAATACTGGTCATAATGAAAAAAAAAACTACTTATATTTTATAAGCAGTAAAATAAAATCCATCTGAATATTCCAACATAAGGTAAAAAATATGCAAATGTTAATTTAAGCCGAAAGACGTCCACTGCTGGACATAGGTTTCCCCCGAGGGGGGGGGGGGGGGGGGTAGATTTGCCATAATCGCCACGCTTGGCAGGCGGGTTGGCGATCGCAGTATGGTGTTAAAATGCATAGAGAACGCTGCTGCCCATTCTCTAGTAAGTCGCTTAGTCGCTTAGTCGCCTTTTACGACACCCACGGGAAGAAATGGGGTGGTGCTATTCTTTACGTACATACGGATAACGCAAATTTTTATGTCAAGGAATATACAGAAAAAAATAATAAGTACACATAAAACCATTTTTGATTAATTAAGGGCTTCGTCAAATATTTTAGTTTCCAAAAGGGATCCTTCGCCAAAAAAGTTTGAGAAACACTGTACTAGAAAATTTGTTAGTACAGTGAGTCACTAGGCAATATTACAGTTTGTTGCATCATCTTCATTGAAGTGTTTTGTAATTCCTTATTGCAAACTGCAAAAGTGCAGGCTTGGAAATGGTATTTTGTATTTTTTTGGGAATGTTTTTTTATTTACACATACATAAACTCACGCCTTCTTCCCATGGGGGTGGGCAGAAACTAGAACGCCACCTGCTACGCTCCATACATACTTCTTTTGCTTAGCCTACATTCATACATCTGGTCATACACATAATTATGCCGGTTGCGACTACCATGCACCTGACCATTTTTAAAATTTATGTATTACTTATTGATATTAGTTCTGTTTACAAACATGCATGGTAAACCAATATTTTATATTTGTAAAAGCAATGTTATCATTTGGGTGAGACGTCCATGTTCAAAGTTTTACTCACAAGCATATCTCGGGACTGCTGAAGTTCTATTCATAAGTTAATAATTGTGCAATGATTCAAAACATGCTAATGTATTTTTCATATCAAAACAAGATTTGGGCATAATCTCTGACATCTTTGAATACCGCTATTTGAAGAATTTGGCTTTATGCAATGATGCAACTATTGTTAACTAAAAATTTTTTGTATCTGTGATTTAACCAGTTGAATGCTGTAATTACTGAAACAATTAAAAAGCCATTGTGTCTCGCGTGGATCCACGTTCCAGCGTCACGAAGGGTTAAAGTACAGTCTACCATGGGGTATCGTGTTACCTCGTTACAGGGTTGTGGAGGTCAGATAGGCAGCTGCTCCATGTAAAATACTACTATTCAGCAGCATCCGGTTAGACTGGAAGCCAACCCCAACATAGTTGGGAGAAGGTTAGGCAGATGATGATGTCCGATTTAAAGTATCTATGTAGGTAGGTTGTCTGTGAGAGATTGCCTTGGGCAATAAGACCACCCATTGCACACTAATTTAAATATGTTTGTTCTTTTAGTTGTACAAAAAAGTGTATACTAAAGAAATAATACTTACTTTCGGATATCTTCACGATCGTAGCCTTAGGCAAGCTAGGATCCTCTTGAATCACAACTTTTTTTGCCTCTTCAATGTTCTGTTGTCTCTTGTCATTGCCATCTTCTTCAGCTTTCGCCTTGTCTGCCGCCTTATGGCCTTCCCTCACCCAGATCTTGTGAATTTTCTTTAATTGAGATTTTGCTACAACTTCGTACACTTTCGTATCGTCTTTGGCATCAACGTAGATCGTGGGGAAAGGTTCCTTGCCAGCATGGCGCATAGCCTGTAATACCGTCTTAAACGGCTTTGCTTCACTTCCATCGCCGGTCTCATCACTACCGTTCTTATCCGACGTGTATATCTCACCTAAAAATTATAAGAATATGTTGCATACGTGTGCGGTGAGGTTAGGATAAAAATATCAATAGAGTTAAGATAAAACTTACCTATTGAAAGGTTCTCCATTTTCACTGTTTCTAACTTACGTGGAACTAAAGTTCACTTTGATATTGATTATGTAGACAACTATTTTGAACCAGAAAAGAATCTGATAAAACTTCACGTCACCGGTCTGGTAGATACACATATACATGCGCAAAATTATAGGGTTGCTAGTGCTAGGTGTAAAGTTTCCGCATAAACGCAGACAAAAATGTTTATTTTCTTGTAGTTTAATATTTACTGTAATGGTGTATCTGGATTTGCATGTATCTGAAATATAATTCCAGGAATTAAAAACTTCCAAAATCTAGTCTCAATCTCATCGCAGCGACAATCAACCAGCCATGCCACATGGCTGGTTGATTCAAGGCCCATGTGTGCGAGAAGTTTAAATAAATAGATCAATGACAAAACTGTCAAAAATGTAGGTACATTTTAAGATTTTTTGACAGATTGAGACAGATTAGAATGCGAACGTTCTTGAAAATGCGAGAATACGGTATTTTACTCTATATGAGAAAAAATCTAAAATATATTATTGAGATAGCTTAGGCAAAAAGCAGTCGGAAAACGTTAGTTTTAGTTCATAAAATAACAAACTGGGGCTGTTGTTTTTGTGTTTTAAACACCAGAATCTCACTCTTTTTAGAGTTGTATTTAAGGCCGTGCACCTCCGCATACGTCTCGCAGATCGATAATAGCTGTGTCAGCCCACTCTGCCATCTAATTGTGACAGCCGACATGGGTGCTGCTCAGTCGCTCAATAAGCTGGTTCATAATAACATTAAATAACAGAGGTGAGCTTAACCCCCCTTGCCCACACCGCACCACACTCCATTCTGTACTTATCCGACAGAGTACCGACCCATCTCACCCTGTTTGTCTGGTGAGCATACCAGTATCTGAGGAGCGCTGTGTATTCCACCGGCACACCCATGCCCCTCAACTTGTCCCACAGCACATCTTAAGCAACGAGATTGAAAGCTTTCGACAAGTCGAGGAAACACGCGTAGGCGTGTCCTCCTCGAGGTATAGTACTTGACTGTGTGTTTCAAGCTAAGTAAGGCGCTCTCCGTGGACAGGCCCGCCCTAAACCCGAACTGAGCATCATGCGCTTCAACATGTTCTGAAAGGCAGTCATTCAACACACCGTCAAACACCTTAGCCATGGTGGTGGCGAGTGAGATGGGTCGACAGTTATTTATTTATATCGGACGTGTCACCCGTCTTGTTCTTAACAATGGGTACTACTGTCAACATAAGCGATTCGGGCAAATACGAGTGACCGAGGCACAGAGTAAAAAACAGAGAGAGCCCTCTAGGCAAATGAACCCCCGCCTAATTAAAACGTTCAAAACTGAGGCCATCGCGACGGCGATTTTCCATGTTGCATTCCGGAAATAATTTTAGCAACTGTCCTAGCTGGTATTTTGTTAATCCGCTCGGTCACAATAGCCCCAGCACATCCTCGGTCACAAAACCCTGAGTTCCAGGGCGAACTGAAATTTTACCGATATTGAAATAATAAAAAGTGAATAGGTGATATCTATAATCATGTAAGTTTTTGAGACAAGTAATGCTGTAATAAACCCACATTTAGGGAAATGAAGTTCTACGTTGTAACATTTTCCCTAGTTTTTTGACATTGACAGTGACAGACCCAGGTTTTTTTTTTTTTTTTTTGTCTTCTGGATTTGCACGGTTTGTGCATTTAGCTAATGTCACGTTTGCTGTTTCAGGATTTCCATGACCATTGGATGCTAATGTTGTCAGTATTTAATAAAATAATTTAAATATGAAAGTACTCTTTAGATTTTAGATAGGTACTCTAAGAATTTTATCATAGAGCATACCGATTTTAGAGCGTTTGACAAACTGATTACCTAAGAGTATAAATACTCAAAGCCTAATTATTACCAAATACATAGTTTATTGTATAGTACAGAAGGCCAATTCTCGTAATTTGAAACGTTCAAAATCTAGTCGCAATGCCATCTTGGCGACAAACAAACGTCAAAAAATTGTCAAAATGTAGGGAAATAAGAGGTATTTTTGACAGATTGAGACTGAGATCAGACTGTGAACGTTTTTAAAATTAGTAGAATTGCCCCTCAGATCTACAGCTAACTCTTCAATATTATGTATAACCACTCTGTGTATGTTGGTGATATTATAAAACTTCCTGTCACTGTTGTTTTCATAGCAATTAGTGGTATACGGATTGGTGTGGGGTAGGTACCACTAAAAAGTGAAAAATAAAAACGTTTTTACAAAAAAAAACCAACTGACTTCCAACAAAAACACTAAAAAGTGAAAAATATGTATAATTTCTGAAGTCAGTGGCAAAAAAACTAAAAAACACATCCAAAGACACCGACTTCCGAAATTAAAGTTATTTTTCACTTTTTAGTGTTTTTGTTGGAAGTCAGTTGTTTTGTTTTGTATATAAGTTTTTTTACTCAAGATGATTGTGTATCTTACACGAGCTAAACGCAAGTTTTATATTGCCTAAAAGTTTATGATCCACTGCAGTAAACAAAATCAGAAAAATATATGATGTTCTTCAGGATCTAAGCTATTTTGATTACGTGTTGCAAAAATAATATAACTAATTTGATACGATAGAAAAAAATCACGAAGATACCTCTAAAAATTTCTTTTAACGCTTAAAAACCGTATTAAATGCAATCATTCTGATTTTTTGTCTGATTATTCTACAAGCAAAATACTTATTTATTTCTGTGTAAATTTTTTTGTCACATCAATAGATTTTTTGTAAATCGCATAATCTTATTTCAGAACATAATACGTATGCATGCGTGCGTAAACGCCCGTCGCGCGTCGCCCGTGTACTGACACTGACAGTACCGGCCACAGAGTACATTCTAATATACTGAGTACCGGCCACAGAACACTATTACTCATAGCCTCCGTTAGGAGTATATGTGTTCTGTGCTCATAGCGGAGGTACCGGCCCGGAGGATGTGTCGCTCTTTTCGCCGCAATTTTCCGCTAAGATTGTTTACTGTTTTCGTAGGCTTATTTGTTTATTTATTCATTTTGTGAACGGGTAAAAAATTATAAAGATGTTTAAAATGTTTTGTTTCATATATTCATTCCGTAAATATTCTTCTTTCGTGTAAATATAAAATACTTTGAGTTAAAATAGCGTGATAAATAAGGTACTTTGTTATTAATAATAGAGGAAAAGGTGGTAATGTGGCCCCCTACTTTGTTTCTGAGGCCTTATGTAAAAAATACGAGACTCAGAAATGTAATAAATATGTTATAGCGTCCTTATTTATTTGCCTATACGTGCCTTACTATGTAATAAATGAAACTGCCACAGGATAATCGAAAACTTATGTATTCTTAGAAAAAGCAAATTTGGCAACATGAGATCGAGTGAAGGTTATATGGCACCCTGGGGGCCATATTAAATGTATTGATTTAATTAAAACCTAACGACAAAAATCGCAGACATAATATTCGCCTTCAGCACCTGCACAGGCTGTATGAGCCCATAAATTGCAACTCTGGCACTGAATCCACTCCTCCCCACGTCTGTCGTTAGAGTAACTGGCGTCACAGAATATGCAGATCGTATCGGAGTTTTCAGGTACGCTATTCGGATAGACATCGTCGTCATATTCAGAGAAAAAACAATTATTAAACAATTATTACATTAAACAACAATTCGCATCTAAAACCGGAAAATAAAAAATTACGAAGTGATATAATGGTCATACATGTTTTATGGCCCCCGGGACCATAATACAAACAATGTGAGGGGGCCAAATTGCAAGAAAGCAAGAATTTGTAAACAAACCATGACAAAAATATTCTATCAATTCTTTTTTATAATTACCTTCAAAATCCTGTAGAATAACGTTTAGCGAACACAATGTACAAATCACCAAAGCTAAAACTCACTTATTTCCAGTAAAATTAAAAAAAATGCAGAGCGGTAATAAAAGTTTGTCACTTGCGTGTTTCGACTGGTTCGCAGAAAAAGAAAATGTTAACGCCCCCTCACGGATTTATTGGGTTAAAATCAACAATGTCACACGAGCTTCGTGTTGCACCAAAAAATTTCTAGATGTCGTGTTTCTAAACTATAAATATCGAGGGGGGTCAATATACCTGCAGGGACCACATTACCACCTTTTCCTCTATTGGTTATCATTTGTAAATATGGGAAATAAAATGAAACCTGTTACAAGGACTAAAAAACGTTCATAAAAATTAGGTATTTTATTATTAGCTCTGTACTAAATATTTATTTTTATATCAATAAAACTTGAATTTTGGAAACGTAGGTAACCGTATGCGAACTACTGCACAGTCACTTCGCATAGATAAGTTCAGTTTTTTCAATAGTCCATTGAACTGTCACAGTATACTAGGTAAAGGTTTGGATTTACATTGAAGAGTAACCGAGTTCGAATCTCAGGAACCTCAAAATCAATTTTTTTATTTTTTATTTATTAAATACTTTTTTAGATATCTAGGAAAAACCACGGAGCAAATACAAAGGGAAAAACCAATGACTATATATCCTCTTGACTGCTCATACGGGCGACTCAGGCTCACGACACATAAATATGAAATTGCACTTAAAAATGAAAAAAAATCGTTTTGACCAGTTATTGGATCTCTGCACACGCGATTATTATGGGTTCCTGTTCAATTAAATGGTGTGGGAAATCATCCAGAGCATCCAGCTATAAAAAAGATGGCATAACTTTTCATCGGTTAGTAAAATATATTTATAATTTAATAATAATAGGAATAATTGCAGGGCTCAAGCTAAACTGGTTGGATAAGTAAAATTGCACAAAAATGTATAACGCGTTGATGTCTTTTTGAAAAGTCCCTTTCTCTCACTAGGGTATTGTCAATACATCTGTCCCTTTCTATCTGTACGAATGCTGCAGTGTTGTGACAACTTCAAAACGAATCGCTATGACAATTCAAATTATCGATATTTCCTAATGGTAAAAAAGTAATATTAGGTACTTAATGTTTACATTTTAGATTTCCAAATATTCCGGAACTGAAAGAAAAGTGGATTTAGGCAGTTCACAGGGAAAATTGGTTTTCAAAAAAATATATCGTTGTTTGTTCAACGCATTTCACAACTGATTGCTTTGAAACTTTAAAGAACCGGCGCCGTTTATTTAGTTCAGCAACAGTTTCATATTTATCGTTTTTAGTAAAACAAAATGCAGAATGAATACCCGTCGATTTTATCGATATCGAAAATATAGTTGCAAAACTGACTTGTGCATCACTATGTTTGAAACATTCGTCCTGACATTGTTGCATCAGCCAATCACAACCGCTGTATTTTCTTCGTCTCCCGGCCCGCAGTAGTGAGTCGTGCCCGTAGACGAAATCGGTCTATCAGCTCTCAAGTGGTTTAATAAGTAATTATGAGCAAGAAAGTAAAAAATATCACCACGGAAGTTATTTCCAATGCGTAAGAGTTCAGTTTTATTGATTTTGTTTATAATAAATAGGAATTAAAATTATATAATTATGAATGTTAGGTATCTCTAGGGACTTGTAGCTTAACAATTTTTCAAAGTCAAATACAAAAAATAAACAAAATGTAATTACCTATCTTGTGAACCATAGAACTAGAATATTTAGAATTGACATTTCTACGTAATTTAAAATCTTCTATTTTTTATAGATTGGAAACGGTAGCACGATTGTGAACTTATTGACAAAAGTACATTTTCATCTCTCAGATTATATAAAGAAGCAGATAGACCGCGCGGAACACCGAGAGTGCGGCCAACAAATCAAATACATATTTAAAAGCTAATACAATCTCTGAGTCGCTATATCACGAAGCGCCGCGCCGCTGCGGCGCCGCCGCCGCAGCCGCATCGTTAAGGCTTCTACATACTGGCGCGACTTGTCACGCGACGTTGTTGTTAATTTTACGTATAGTTAATTTAAAAAAAGTGATGAAATGAAATGAAAAGCGGACACTTTTACGTCATATTACAAAATAAAAAATTAGCTATATGTAGTCGACATTTCCTATTTGACTACCCCTGAGAAGAAATTGCGAAACAAACTCGGGGTCAAAGTCTCTTTTAAAGTCCAGACATAATCTTGGTCAGATCATGTGAGGACCATGTAAATCCGTGTCTAAAATGGTCTTTTGAGGAAAGAACCACACATTTTTGACTGGATCTGTCCGATCAGAGCAAGCATTTGTCAGTAATCGTGCAGCTCTACTCAAGACTTAAGGAGCTCAACGACTCGACGAACAATACCAAAGAAACGACATTTGGGTAGGCAGCATAAAGCGCTCAAAATGCCAGACCAACTAATTAACGAAGAAACTAAAAAAAATTGCCTAAGTACATAGTGCACACATTCACAATAAATTAAAATAATAAATATAATACTTATAGTAAATAAATGAGGAATATGATTATATATTATATAAAACGTTTTTATAGATCACTTTCTTGTTTGTTTGTTTGTTTGTTTGTCTGTCTGTCTGGCATTCCGGGTGGATGACATTATACGCAAAACAAAAGGTATTTTAATAAAACGCGTACTTATACTAAAACTTTTTTGACTTCCGAAATTAAAGTGAAAAATAACTTTAATTTCGGAAGTCGGTGGCAAAAACTAAAATACAGATCCAAAGACAGTGTTTTTTTGGAAGTCGGTTATTTTTTTTTATAAAATGTTTTTTATTTTTTACTTTTTAGTGGGCCAGTTTTTAATTTATCTAAGTTACAATAGCCTTATGTCAACTGCTCATCACCTTTTACAAAATATTGCTTTTCCCGATGCTGGGACGTTAATTGTTAAGGAGTTCTCCTGGTAACAACCAGGAGAACTGTCACTCACCATAGGCATTGTGACGAGCATAAATTGGTTAGCAACCATATTAAAACACCTAATCGAATCGCAACCCATTAAATACTTATTATTATATTGTTCCGGTGGCCATCTGGGGTCTCCATCTTCAGTTCCACTTCACAAAATGGTGTTTTCCAAAAGCAAATGCATGAGTTACTATAAAAAATACCCAAATCGCTATAGGTTTGCCTATAAAACTTGAGGGTTTCCCTCGATTTCCATGGGATCCCCTCATCAGATCCTGATTTGGTGGCAATGGGACCACCTCGGGAGCATACCTTTACAAACAAAAAAGGTCTATCATTGACGGAGATATCGGTGAACAAAGATAGAAAAAAAAAACATACAGCCGAACATAATAAATATAACCTCCTCCTTTTTGGATGTCTGTTAAGATCAATAATTAAATTATCTTTAAATTGGTGAAGGTTTCAGAAATATACGCTTGGTAGTTTTTACGCCATTCTCAGTTTTTTATCCGCGTTAGACATAACTTTACAAATTAATTTCACTATGTATTATAAACATAATCTAAAATATTCACATATTAAGTTATTGAAAAAATGCTCTAGTTTAACATATTTTTTTTCAAATTATTAACACTACTCGTTTAGACGTGATCTTCAGTATAAAATCATTAAAAGTCGGTTATCGTCGCCTTAAGACCTCCACAACCCCGTTACTGGGTTACAATTTAATACACATAACTAGATATTGACCCATCACAATGAATCACCCAGGACTCCCAGCAGGTATTCATTTAGGTATATCGTCAGTGAAGTTCTAACAGTGCGTAAGTCATTTTATGAGGGTTTTGAGATTTGAATGTTAGTGGATAAAGCTTAATGGCACGCATCGTATCGACCAATCAAAACACGATAACCTAACCAATACGAATGCGTTATTTGAAAAATAGTTACACTGCGTATCTCAGTTGTTGGCGCCAACACTGCGTAAATCAGGCAGGGCGCCAACACTGCGTATGTCAGCTATTCACGTACAAATTCGTCGTGCATCAAGTGCTCCAATGTTGTGACTTCGATTTTTTTTTCATGGGTTCAAATCATCACAGAGTTCATTTGTATTAATAATTAAACGCCATATATGGCCTTAAGCGTAAGTTACATTCATTTCATACAGTTTTTTCACTCTCCTGTAAAGTAGCCATTTTTGACTTCCGTACTGTTAGAACTTCACTGACGATATCGCATGATGATGTTTTAATTAAAATGAGCACTAAAGTATAAATAATTGAACATTGAAACAGTAATATCTACTTACTCATGTGTCGGTTAACGAACTGATTTCTGATTAATTAAGCATAAAGTAATACTCAATACTCACATAATAAAAAAAAAACACAAAAGAAAGCAACACAATCTATGCATTAAACATTGTGTTGACTTGTAAATAAATAATTAAAAGAAAGGGCACTGAGTACGATTACCTTAGAGAATAAATTAATAGGCGCAACCAAAATAACATTGTGATTGGAAAATTATTCAAATTGATGACTGTGCAAGTGTCCTTTTGGAATTGGATGTACCCAAAACCAATATTTATCGACAATGTACCTAGGTATTTCTGAAATGATTAAATGTAAAAAGTATTATCGAGTTTCTGCTACAGCACTTAGTAGGCATGATTGAAAACACCTTCTTTCTATAGTCTGAGGAAAGCACACTAACTTTTTTATGTTAACTTGAAGCCCAGGCTGAACCTGCGGGCTAATTGCGTAACACACTATCAGTAGGAATTGGTTTCAATTTGAAAGTTCAACAACATTCATTGCGTTAGTTACGTTGTTGAGCAGACAAATTTTTCTAACCTATGAAGCAATGGATTAGCAATATACTTCAAAATCATTCCGATTCCGATTCAAACTGTGTTACGCAATTAGGGTGCTGTTGTTGGTCCCACTGTTGGGCAAATGTCTCCCCTTTACTTTGCCATTTATCTTTATCTGTAGTCTTTTGCAGCCGATCAGTAGAACGAATCCCAGTCATCGTGCCTGCGCTTCTAGCCCACCTGTCCTGAATTCCTGCTTTTAGGACTTATGAATTAGGATGGATGAATTAAATAAATTAATGAACGTAACCAATGCGTTCAAAGAGTTGTCAATGAGCGACCGCGTACTAGAAGGCGCATCGTGCATGGGTAGGTGAACAAGCTGGACCATCGTGGAAGCGCAGAGTTAGCAGCTGTGGAGTTTCTTTGGATTGACCAATGGCTAGCAATGGTAGTGTTTTGTCTAAGTTACACCTCTCTAATCAACATTTAATATTATTATTCATTTAATCTCTAATCAACTCTAATAACACACGCCGCTTTTGTCCGTTTGGAGCCGGACGTAAAGAATATCACCATCCCATTTCTTCCCGTGGGTGTCGTAAAAGGCGACTAAAGGGACTTACTAGAGAGTGGGCAGCAGTGTTCTCTATGCATTTTAACACCATACTGCGATCGCCAACCCGTCAGCCAAGCGTGGCGATTATGGCAAACCCCCCCTTTAGGGGAGGCCTATGTCTAGCAGTGGACGTCTTTTCGGCTGAAATGATGAATCAACATTTATGGTGAAAAGTTTTGTTTATGCGACTTTAACATAAAGGCTCGTGCAGGCTGGCGTGATTTCACGGGCGCGACAGGCAGTCCGAGCACAATGATGCTCTGGTTGCAGAAGAGGATCCGATGTTGTAGTCAATCTTAGGGTTATATCTCACTAGAACACCATGGTGGCGTAACCATGGTCGCGCTGCCAGCAAAATATACACAGCTTTACGGTGGGTATCTCCCGTCCGATCGCTTCGTTTGTTGCTTCCGCAACCAACCATACATTTTTTGGCAGTGAAAGAAAGAAGAAAGAAAGAAAATACATTTATTTAGCACAGACTGAAAGGCACACAATATAATATACAGCAGGTAAAATACCGGCCAAGTGCGTTTCGGACCACGCACAATGAAGGGTTCTGTAGTTGGGATGAATAAATCAAACCAAACACACCAAGAACAAACTTAACATTGTAATTGAAAGACATGTTCCCTCATACATTCCAACTGCAAATGGTAGTTTGTACGCACAATATGAGTGATACCATGTTATTTAATAAAAAAGACTTCTTATAGGTTTTCCTGTAATCTATAAGTAAATAATTATTTTCTGTATTTTTTTCAAAATGTTAGGTTTTGTAGTTTCGGAGATGGGAAATAACTTTAAAAGTGTTTATTTAACAACAAAAAAAAATATAGGTAGGTATCTGAAATCGTTACATCAAGTCATTTCATTTGATATGTCACATGGTACCAATTGCAATACTTTTCATATTAAAATTTTCTAATTTGCCCCGCAAGTGACCTCAAAATTCATGTATTTACATTCCACGTCCGTGTTTGGGTCACAGAAATTCATATGTGTACCATGTTTCTACTTAATCGGTCCAGTAGATTCGGAGTAAATCGGCTGTGATAGACGGACGGACAGACAGACAGACACACGAGTGATCCTATAGGGGTACTGTTTTTTCTTTTTGAGCTACGGAACCAGTACGGGGTTAATAGAAAACAAGTAAAAACTGTGAAGTGCGATGTAAGAAATTAGCAGGAAAGTGTGCCTCACGACTGCGCCAAAAAGGCCTAGTTTTGCAAAAACTCCAGACAACTAGTGCCTGACGAAGGACCTTGTGAGGTGCGACCATGGTTGCGCCGCCATAGTGTCCTAGTGAGTTATGGCCCTTAGTGTTTAGTAGTTAGATAGGTAACTAAATAGGTACCTTTTTGTTTATTTTTAGTTGTGTAGGTATTGCTGTTTAAGTAATATAGATTCATAATGTACATATTTTGTTTGAAAATATATCTGATATTAATATTAAAAACAACTGCGCCCTGCGGTTGCTACCCATTTGCCAAATTTCATCCAAACCCGTTGATCCGTTTAGCGTGAAAGCGTAACAAACCAACAAACTCACTTTCACATCGTTATAATATTAGTTAGGATAGTTGATAGCCACACTATCGAGTCTAAGATCTGTGTAAGAGGTAAAATTAAAAATTAAATCTTCTTGATCTCTTTCCGATACGAGAAGAAACGCGTAGGTACCCAGAATGAATATAGAGCAAAAGACGACCGTTATACTGTATAATTAATAAGACATAAGGTACTTACACAGTTACACCTCAATGAATACATGAATACGTCGTCGTCTGGCACCTAACGTAGTCGAAAGTGTAAGCACCCAAATAATATGGTTCAACGTACCACAGGCGAGTTCAAATGCGGTCAATTATATCTACTAATTAAAGCATTTTTTTTGTTTTTTTATTTATATAAATAGAAGATAGTTCGATTTGAAATCATTCTCACCGAACTGTCGCTAGAGTTTGGTGTGGAATATTATTAATTTATTTTTAAATTTTATTTCAAATAAACATGTAAGTATCCAGTTCTATACTCGTACAAAATATAAAGTGTTTAAAAATTAACTCGACAAACTTTAAGGAGTGCTTTAGACCATCGAACTGATTAACTTTTATTATGGGAACAACTGTGAAAACGCAAAAAAAAAGACAGCTGTCCCATAAATATTGACATTGCTGATAATTATAGTATACAAAATTAAATGAATATTTACTTTGAAAAGTATTATATTAATTTATTGTGAATGTGAGCATTAAGTGGGTCATTTTTTTTCTCTACATATTTTCCTTTTATTGTCTTTTTCTCAGTTAGTTTTAATGCCTACCCAAATGTCCTTTCTTTGGTATTGTTCATCGAGTTATTGAGCTCCTTAAGGTGCAACTAGTCGATACTTTTTCCATACAAATTTCGGGGGGGTTTTACTCCACTGTTACAGATTGTACATCTAAAGTAAAACATGATATCGTTTTAGCTTATTATTAACTTTGTCTGTACAGAAGCAGAATAGTAAAAAACAAAGGCATTAAAAAGTTATGAGCCAACAAAGATTCGTTTTTCCTGCTAATTTTAACGCAACTTTGGGCGTAAATAAGTAATAAAAGAAGTATAAAATCTCAAAAACAAAGCTCGTTCCGACAAAGCTCAATTGTCGAAGATTATAATAAATTTTATTCGTAATTGATCGATGCAGTAGTTTTTTCATAAAACCCCACCTTCCAAAGGAGTTTTCGTATATTTTTACGCGCGCGGTTTAGTATGAATCGTCGTGCACTGTGTTTGTGTGCGTGCGAATAGACGTTTTCGTGTAGACTAGCTTCTAGCTGCTCATCACTGGTGCTATCTCTGTCGGACACGATGCTAGGTGAGACAGCGTGCTTTTTGGCCGCGCCCGCCAGTGAGTTCGAGCCCGCGACTAGTTGGCTCTTAAGTCGTGAGTTGAGCAGCAGGATTACTGATAAATGCTTGCACTGATTGGACAGGTCCACTCAAATTTGGGTGGTTCTTTCTTCAAAAGACCATTTCAGACACGGATCTACATGGTCCTCACATGATCTGACCAAGATTATGTCTGGACTTTAAAAGAGACTTTTACCCCTGAGTTTGTTTCGCCGTTTCTTCTTAGGGGTAGTCAGATAGGAAATGTCGACGACATCTAGCTTATTTTTCAACAGTAGGTATAAACTAGTAGTAGGTACTACTAGTATATTTAGTATTAACGGCTGTTTTTATTTTCGCGATTTAAAAGTTGGTCCCTTATTAAAGTTATTCAGTTCGATTAAAGTTTGTCGGGTTAATTTTTAAACACCTTAGAAATACATTTTTATTGTATGTTAAAATAATATTGTAATTTTTATAAACAAACAATTTTTAGTTTTGTTTTTGAATACCTTGGTTATTATATTATATTTTTTAAATTTTTTGCAATTTCTTGCTCTGGATTAGGTACCTATCCATTTATTTATACCAAAGTTATTTCTGAATTATCCGTATTTATTAAGTAACTAGCTGTTGCCTACGACTTCGTCTGAGATCCGAAGGATGAAAAGTAGCATATCCAGGTCATAGTTTACCATGTGCCAAATTTAATACAAATCCGTGAAGCCGTTTTAGTGTGAAAGTGTAACAAACAAATAAACTACTTTCGCATTTATAATACATATTAGTTAGTTAGGATAGGATAGGATTAATGTATTTAAAATATCACAATTCACAAGACTCCATACATCGTTTTTAAACCCACTTTATAATATTATTTAGTAACCTACTCAACCATGACGCCAACGCCGCAAGAGCTCGCCCAAACCCAACCCCGTCCAGAGACGGAGGGCGAGACTGCGCCGGCGCCGTGTCTGGCCGCCGACGGCGAGAGGGTCGTTATCTCCGGCATGTCAGGGATCTACCCCTCCTCGCATCACGTCAAGGACTTGTCGGATATTTTGTACAATAAGGTGAGGGTTTGGAAATTGATTCCTGCTTGAAGGTGGACCTTACTATCAGTTTAAAGTTGAAGCCCTTAATACTATCATTCAGAAACGTCTTCTTCTTTTTGTTCGACAACCAAGTAAAAGGACTATACATACTTTCCTAAACATTTTGAACGACACTGTCATCATCATCATCATCATTTCAGCCGAAAGACGTCCACTGCTGGACATGGCCTCCGCCAAAAGGGGGGATTTGCCATAATCGCTCCGCTTGGCAGGCGGGTTGGCGATCGCAGTATGGTGTTAAAATGCATAGAGAACGTTGCTGCCCATGCTCTAGAAAGTCCCTTAGTCACCTTTTACGGCACCCACGGGAAGAAATAGGGTAATGCTATTCTTTACGTCCGTGCCGGACGTTAAGTTACGACTTATGAATAAAATTCGGATTCGCTGATTGTACAATTAGAAGAGCTTCATAGTAACGGAACGAGTATAGATGTAATCTGTATAACTGAGCATTTTATTGAAACAGGCTACGAGAATATATTACGTAATTACCTAATTTCTCCCCAGAAGCTTTCTACACTAGAAATGTTAAACGTGGTGGCACCTGCATTTTTGTTAGAGCAGGCAGTATCGAGAATTATTGGATGTTGCCAAACAATCAGTGACAGGCGTTTTTGAATGTTGTGGTATAGAATTGATAACTTCTAGTATTATCATTATATGTGTATATAGAATACCTAAATATAATGACAACATATTTTACGAGAGACTAGACTAAATTTTGATCATTCGGAAATAAAAATATTATCTTAGCTGGATACTAATATAGATGTGTTAAAAAGGAATAAAATAACATTAGAATTCCTAGAATTCGAACACTTTCTTTTTCATTATAACCTACAATTCATAATAATAATAAAGCCCTTTTATTTCCTTAACATACATACAAATTAACATTAGATATATATCTACATTTCATTTTTTTTTGTTTTTTCGTAAGGCCCCTGTCGGGTATGGGCCTCCTCCAACATTTTCCAGGTTGTCCTTATCTTCACTTTCTTCATCCAGTCTTCTTCAGCATGTCAATTGTTCAATTTGTTCAATGTCATCTATCCATTAACTAGGGCGACCTCTGGCTCTCTTGCCTCTTGGACCTAACCAATTAGTGACCAATTCGTCGATCTTGCCACGTGACCTGCCCACTTCAGTCGTTTCATGTGCTGGAGAGCATCTATTACTTTAGTTTTTTTGCGTATATTTTCTGATTTTTGTTTGTCCTTCAGCCAATCAGGATGCTCCGTTTCATAGCCCGCTGGGTCTTCTGTATTCTGTCCCTTACATAGTTGTTGTATCCAAGTTTGCGATCCGTATGACATGCAAGGGAGCAGACATCCATCCATGACTTTCTTTTTCAGTTTCATGGGCAGTTTTGACTTCATTATTTTTTTTAAGCTCCAGAACTTACTCCATGTCATGTTTATTCTCCTATCAATTTCCTCTTGTTTCTGGAATTATTGAATTATATGCATTTCCCTAAATATATATAGCTGTCTACGTACTATAAATTCTGTGAATTGTCAGCTAGTATAGGGATTTGGATAGCGTTAGTCATTACTTTAGTTTTTGCTGTGTTTAACTGTAAACCTATGCTGTTGCTTAATTTGCATAGCTCTGATACCATTTCTTCCAATTGCTTAGCTGATCTTGAGAAGAGGACTATATCGTCAGCGAATCTAAGGTTATTCAGTTTTTTGCCCATTATGTTAATACCTTTTTGTTTCCAGTCTAGATCTTTCATTATGTGTTGTAGAACTGATATAAAGATTGTAGGTAAAAGCGGGTCTCCCTGTTTCACGCCTCTACATATTTTGAATATTGGCCCCAATCTGGCGAGTTTCACACGGCTTACGCTTTTGCTGTAGATGTCTTTCAGGATGTTTATATAAGGTTTGGGGATTTCTTGATGGCTTGCCATAGGCTGTCGTGGGATATGGAGCCAAAGGCCTTTGCATAATCAAGGGTATAAGGGTTGTTGACGTTCTTGGTATTTTTCAATTATTTGTTCTAAGGTATGGATGTGATCAATTGTGCAAAAACCCTTTCGGAATTCTGCCTACCTATGGGTTGGTGCTTCTCTATCTCTGGAATAATTCTCTTGTTTAAACAGGCGGCAAATAGTTTATACATAGTAGGGAGTAAGCTTAGAGGACGGTAATTACTCATATCTGACGCGTCCCCCTTCTTGTAAAGGAGTATAATTCTTGACTCAGCCCATTTCACAGGTACTTTTTGCTCTTGGAGGATTTTATTAAAAAGAATTGAAAGAGGTCCGGCCAGTAAGTACTTCCCCAATTTGAGGGCTTCATTTGGGATATTATCATGTCCGGGACTATTTTCTTGTTTAAGACTATTTGACTTATTATTTCAGGTTCTTCGAAGGGATTAACCCACAATGACGTTGTATTTTCTACATGATTAATATTATTTTCTTTTTTATAGGTACCTACAATTAGAACTTCATAAACCGACTAGACTTGCTTTAAAAAAATACTCTTCAATTTATAGAAAAATAATAAAATGAACTCAAAAAGCCCAAAATAACAACTACATTATTACGTCTAAAAATAAATCAAAAGCTGCTTGGCAAGTCATTAAAAAATGCTAATTCAATTTACCACAAGAACCTATATTGTCAATAAACAAAGATAATTTAACTCTTACATGTCCTATGAATATTGCAAATGAATTTAATAACTATTATATAGAGGTAATTGAAAATAATATTAAAACTAAAAGAGAACTTTAACAAATAATTACGTTATTGAACATTCGAATTAGCAATCTCTATTTATGCTACCTGTTTCGGATTCTGATATAATCAAAATAATTAGCAGCCTGAAAAATAAAAATACGGTAGGATTTGATGGCATATCAACTTAAGTCATAAAATACGTAAAGGAAATTATAGCACCTCTACAATCACATATAATTAATCTTTGCATTTCTGATTCCCTAATAGCCTAAAAAAGTCATCATTAAACCACTTTATAAAAAAAACGATAAAAGTGATGTTCAAAATTGTCTATTGCGAAAATATCAGTATTCTAAAAAATTATTGAGAAGGTAATTTATAATTAAATTTATTCTTATTTTGAAAAATTCAAACTTTTTTCAATGAACAAAAAGGCTTCAGAAAGAATACTAATATTAATATGGCTCTATTTGACCTGCTATCTAGTGTAATGATATCTGTAGATAAAGGTAATCCTTTGTGTGCTATACTAACAGATATGACAAAAGCGTTCGATTTCGTGGATCATAAGATTCTGCTGCAAAAATGACATGGGTATGGCATCATCATTCATCATTTCGGCCGAAAGACGTCCACTGCTAGACATAGGCCTCCACCAAAAAGTGGGGGGGGGGATTTGATAATCGCCACGCTTGGCAGGCGGGTTGGCGATAGCAGTGTGGTTTTAAAAATGCATAGAGAACGCTGCTGCCCATTCTCTAGTTAGTCCCTTAGTCGCCTTTTACGATACCCACAGGAAGAAATGGGATGGTGCTATTCTTTACGTCCGGCACCAAACGGAAGGAAACATCTTAAAACTCCTGCCCCCTTATTACAAAACAAGGTTTATTTTCAGACCCAGGTTTAAAACATGGAGCCATTATTGAATTTCGAACTTTATTCCGACCATGGTAAAGTTCCTAAACACAAAACTGACAACTTAGTACCGAACTAAGTTTTCAGTTTTGTATAAACAACGGTATTTCAATCACTGTTACGTTCTTATTACAAAAGCTGGCTCCATGGTTTAAGCCATGTCAAAATATAAATCTTGTTATGTAATAAGGCGGCTAGAATCATATTTGAGTGAACGAACTCAATGTACAGAAATCACTAGAGTTTGTCCTATTACTAAATTTGAGATAAAATTCGTATCTAAACCAAGGCACATAAAATATGGTGTACCTCGAGGTAGCGTACTGGGGCCACCCTTTTTCTTAGTATATATTAATGATCATAAAATGGTACTATTTGCAGATGACAGCACGGCTATTGTGGAATATACTAATCTTAATAATTATCAGAATGACATAAATAATTCTCTGAGTGGCATTATAAATTGGTTTGACAAAAATAATCTTGTAACTAATTTAAATAAAACGAAAGTTATTCATTTCCACCAGCGCCGTAAGTATCCACCAGTTAAAATTGCCTATAATAACTGTATAGTAGAAGAAGTTACAAATGAAACATTCTTAGGTATGACTTTAGATAATAAACTAACCTGGAAACCTCACTTAGAGGAAATCGGCAAGCGTCTGAGTAAATCTGCATAACTATTATTCCAATTATCTGAGAAAGTAAATACTAACACACTATTAACAGCCTATCATCAATTTGTCGCTTCTATTTTAAGATATGGTGTTGTTTTTTGGGGACAGTAAACTAATAGCGAACTTATATTCAGGATGCAAAAAAGATGTAAACGATCAATGTGTGGTCTGGGAACAACGGATAGTTGTGTTCCATACTTAAAAAAAAAATACTAACTTTTCCATCTATATATTATACGTTCTAGAAACTGCATTATTTGTTAAAACGAATCAACAATCATTTCAAAAAATTTCAGCAGTTAAGAGAACCCCAATTCGTGCCCATTATGAGAATTTGTTATGTCAAAAGAAGTGTAAAACTGCCCTAATGAAAAAGAGTTTCTTTGTTATTACTCCAAATATTTATAATAAAAATACCAGATACTATTAAATGTATGCCTCTAAACAAATTTAAAAAGTCCCTTCACTAAGGTTATTTCTAGAGAAGTGCTATTACAGCGTAGATGAATTTTTAAATGATATTTTGCTTGTATAGAATTCTGTTTGTGCGTGTTAATTTGTAATTTTTTTTTCTATGTCTTACTCTAGCTGAATCTAAGGTGAATTAAAATTTTGACAGTCATTGTTATTTTGAATTTAATTAAAATTTTGACATTGTAATTTTGAATTAAATCTAAATTTTGACATTGTAATTTCAATTTGATTAAAATTTTCAAATTGTTTTTTTTTGTATTGTTTGTCTAGTGCATCTAATTTTGTACGCCATAAATGGCAAAACATGTAGCCACCTCTTATTAATTATAAGACCTTCATACTGTACTCATGTTTTACAAAATAAATATTATCTTATCTAATATTATCAGATCATGTATTTATTTTTACTTTTAGCGGTTTTCCAGGTTTTCGTAAAAGTGTTGTGTGGTTCTAAATATATCAAATAATATACCAGAACTACAGTAACCCACACATTACCTTATCTTCTAGGTGAACCCGGTGACTGTAGAGAAGCTGCGCTGGAAATCTAGCCACCCCGAAGCGGCTCAGCACATGGGCAGAGTACCAGACCTAGAGCGGTTCGACGCCCAGTTCTTCAAAGTGCACTACCACCTCGGGAATAGCATGGAACCCATGTCCCGTAAAGTCCTTGAACAGGCTTATAACGCTATTTACGATGCAGGTGAGATTAATAAGTTGTGAGATGTTGCTGATGTCTTGGCTATATTTCTTGTCAATTCTTGGATTGATTCGCACAAAATATTAAAGAATAGCTTTAGCTATGGTAAGAATATTGGCCAAATTCTCAAAGTGCGACCGATGTACATTTGAGGAGTCACATTCCAAAAGCCGATAAATCCATTTTACACTTTTTTACAGAAACTGAAGAAATTTTTTCTCAATTAAGTATTATGATTTGTGGGAATTAGATTAGACCATCAGTTTTTAATATTAGTTTTCAGTACAAATTAACGTCTCATTGAGTGGTTTCATTGCATGTGGATGTGTATTTCAGCACGGACACCTACATGTCTCCGTGTTGAAATACACACACAGTCACGTCTTTTTCCTATGAGGTAGACAAAAACTACAGAACGCCTCCTGCTAAAATCCTTACATACTCCTTTTGCTTAGTTTACGTTCATAGATCTGGGGGCCTAAAATGGACGCTTTGTTAGAATCATAAACTATTAATAAAAAAAAAATGAAAAAAAAAAAAAAAAATCGAATCGCTTTGTCAGAATCATATTAAAATTCGTAAAATGGTCACAAACTGACAATTCATAATATGATCTGCGTACAATTCATGACCCGCAATTCATCATCCCTTAAAGCCGGGCTCTTAGCCTGAAAGTCTGACAACCAGTCTCATCAAGGGGTTTCTTATGACCCAGTAACTGGATTGTGGAGGTCAGATAGGCAGTCGCTCCATGTAACAAACTGGTATTCATCTGCATCCGGTTCGACTAGAAGCCGGTCCCAACATAGTTGGGAAAAGGCTGGGCTGGTGATAGTGAAAGACTAGCCATTATTAAAGCATGTCCTATAAAATAACTTGATATTTGTGTTGTCCATAGGAGTGAATCCTGATCAGTTATCTGGTAGAAAAGTAGGTGTGTTCATCGGAACCTGTTTCTCTGAAGCTGAAAAAGCGTCCTTCTATGACGCTACCTCTAAATCAGGCTTGGGTATAACTGGGTAAGAAATAATTTCCTTAATTTATAAACATCATGTTTGTTTGTTCCGAAAAGGCCCCAGCCTTTTGCCTACATCCATATTTTGCAAGTTATGTGAGGGCAAGTGATATACCCGAGGCGGTCGGCGCGTAGTTCCCCGCGCGCCCCTTCTAGACGTCACGGGGTGGTGGTCAAACACCTCACCCCCCCAGACTCGAGGTTGCCCAATGAGGCGGGCCGGCACTAACCGGGGATTGCGGAAGTAATAACAGATCCCAAGATCCCCGGTGCAAGTGTGAGAAGGGAACACTGGGGTGGTTTTTATTCTGTAAAAGTCTGAAAGACCCCTCCACCCACCCCAGGGCGGGAGGACATCCAGGAGGATTCGCCACCCCGGACACAAAAAAAAAAGGGCAAGTGATATAAAAAGTTCCCATGTAGTAGGGGTAAGTTTTTTTATTGCCGTTAACTGCAACCGCGGCGAGCAAAAACCCAGTAGCCCAATTGCGTGTGATACTTTCAATCACAATCACAATCGATTTTGAAGGAAATTACGAATCCATATCTTCCATACGATCAAAATATTTCGTCTGCTCAACAACGTAAAACCTTTCATTTTGACTGTTCAACAAGCTTCACGGTAAGCTTGTTGAACAGTCAAAATGAAAGGTATTGTCATTGGGAGTGTGTTGAATTCGAAAGAGAAACCTAGTAACACTTTTTCCGACCCAAAGATGGAGCCCTGGAGTTGCTCTTGCTACCACTAGATTAGTCGACTGCATAATATACATACATGCTGCATGCCCGTATGCCATTGGTCATAATACCTTTTATTTTTAGATGCTGTAAGTCAATGTACGCCAACCGCATTTCCTATTGGCTGAACGCGAAGGGTCCTTCGATGGCTATCGACGTGTCGTGCTGCAGTTCCACCGCGGCGCTGGAGCAGGCATACCTCGCTATGAGTCGAGGCGAATGTGAGGCAGCCATTGTTGGAGGCTGCTACTTGTGTATGCATCCACAGTCTTCTGTGCACTACGGAAGGTGAACACATATTTATGTTAATGCTATTCTAATCATATTTTATAAACATACCATCTGTTGGATTCGATTGTCGAGGGTTCCAAAATCCGTTTAAAGTTTGTAAAGGCATCTTGACTAAGGTTAATCAGATAAACAAAGGAGATATTATTAGGGTCCGATTTTTCAACTCCTTTTGTTTTCAGAAGAGAGACTTGCACTGCTGGACATAGGCCTCCCCCACGCGTGACACGAGACATTAAAATAAATCAGATTTCCCATTTAGATTTAATTTTCGTCATCACCCCTCGAAAAACCCAATAGCAATCCAATTCTTGAAAATAAAAAAAATAAAACTTTTTTATGTGCAGGATTATACCCCAGGCGATGGATGGTAAAACGAAATCATTCGATCAGAATGCCAATGGCTGCGTCAAATCGGAAGCCGTTAACGTTCTGTTCCTGCAGAAGGCTAAAGATGCACTGAGGTAAGTTTTATGAAGTATTATTAATTCCAACATTTTCCAGTGCGCGAGAGAGACGGAGCTATACATGACTGATTGCACCATCCCTTTTTCGCAACGATATCTTGACGATTCCTGTTTTTGATCAAAGTAAAATATGTGGGTTACCCTTGTTTCAACGAAACGAAATTGACAAATTATCACATCCCAAACAATTTTCCGCATAATTTCATTTGCCAAATTATTACTTAGCAAAAAATCTCTTCACAATTAATTGTAACGCAAACCTAATGTTTGGCAAGTGAACGTGAACAATAACTTGTTTACCAACTAGTACTTTTACCAATTTTTATTTAGTCAAATAAGGAGTCTAAGGGAGTTCCTAGAGAATGGGCAGCAGCGTTCTCTATGCATTTTAACACCATACTGCGATCGCCAACCCGCCTGCCAAGCGTGGCGATTATAGTAAACCCCGCCTTTGGGGAGGCCTATGTCCAGCAGTGCACGTCTTTCGGCTGAAATGATGATGTAGTCAAATATTTCAGTTGGAATAACACATAATCTAGTCATTTCTGACACTCGCGGGCCGCTGCCGCGGCACCCCACACTTCGCTCGCTCGGCTCGTGCGTAGGTCACAGTTTTAACCTAACCTAACAATTTTTTTTAATCATTAACCTCGTGTTACTAGTTCGGTTCTCGATAGCCTGCTAAAAATCTCTTTTTGTCCATATTTTTTTTCTATAAACTTAATCTAGTCGTTTCTGGCACTCGCCGACCGCTACCGCGGCACCGCTCACTTCGCTTGCTCGGTTCGTGCCTAGGAGGTCACAGGTCTAACCTAACCTAACCATTTTTAGGGTTCCGTAGTAAATAAGGAACCCTTATAGTTTCGCCATGTCCGTCTGTCTGTCTGTCCGTCCGTCTGTCTGTCCCCGGCTTAGCTCAGAGACGCTTAGTCCTAGAAAGCTGTAATTTGGCATGGGTATACATATTAATCACGCCGAAAAAGTCGTAAAATAAAACCATGAAAAACATTTTTTTAGGCTTCTCCCTTGCACGTAAAACGGGTATGATATTTTTTTTCTCGTCTAATACATCTCAGAATTGAAAAATGGCTTTCACAGACCCACAATATTTTTAAACGGCCTATCCAACGATACCCTGTGAAAGCCATTTTTCAATTCTGAGATCCGTTTGCGTAATACTTGTATTAAGCTTTAAAGTGCCATTTTTTGTTAGAGTCAAGTGTCCCCCCCCCCTTGCCAGCTAAATGGTTGGTTTTGATATGTGAAAAAATTCGTGGCAGTAGTATATATAACGAAATTAAAAGGAAAACTATCACAGCTAAGTAGGCTTCACAAGTTAACGAGTAATAGTCGACCAACTTAAATTTGCAGTTGAAGAATTGACCGTAACGTATATCGATGTATGGGAGAGCTTGTTTTTCAACTACAATGTTAAGTTTGTTTTTGGGATAAATTCATTCTAACTACGGAACCCTTCATTGTGTGTGGTCCGACACGCACTTGGCCGGTTTTTTGTTTTAACAATTAACATCGTCTAACTCAAGCCTGCTAAAAATAATCTCTTTTTTTACACATTTTTTTCTATACAATCTAGTCGTTTTTGGCACTCGCCAGCCGCACGGCATCGCTTGCTTTTCAAATCAAATCAAATCAAAATCAAAACTTCTGTCGCTCAGCTCGTGCCTAGGAGGTCATAGTTTTAACCTAACCTAACTTAACCATTTAAAAACAATAATAAACCTACTCTTAACTAGTAAATAACCTAATATCTACTCGTAGTAACCATAAATTTGACTTGTTTCAGACAAATTCAAGTTTATGTTAAGACAGTTTGTTGTCTAAAGATTGTTTGCTGTAATAAATCATTTGATTAAAAACCAAATGCCTTAATGTCATTATCCTTGGTAATTGTTTTTTTCTGAAATGGTAAAAATTTTACGAAATGAAAAAATGCGTACTAAAACCATTCCAAATATTGCATTGGAATAAAAAAAAGTTGTTAAAATTTGTTTGGGTTTTAGATGTTGATTGATTGATTGATGATGATTGATTTTTTCAAAATTGTCATAAAATTTTGACAATTTTTTTTCAGCAAAACTGCAGGATCCCGATATATGTACCTACTTACTTTCATAAAATTATGTAAATGTAGGTGCTTCCACCTACATATAGTTTGTTACAAAAAGCTTTTTCTCAAATACAACTCTCGATTTTTTTTTGTGTCATTTATAGGATCTACGCAGATTTAATGCACGCGAAGACGGAATTTACTGGCTTGGTAATGGGAGAAACGGGCCCTCAGTACGGATACTTCAGGAATCTTGACAAGACTGTTAACTTTTTGACCAAATTTTATGAGGAAGCAAGGGTCCCACCGCATGCTGTGGAATATGTTGAAGCTTTTGGTTCAGGTATTCATATTTGATATATAGTTTATGAAAGAAACATTAGATCACCTATACAGAAGTAAATGAGGGAGATAGACTAATATGTCTATCTCACTTGGATTTCTCCATTTTTTACATAACATAACATAACATAATATCACGCCTGTAATCCCCGAATATTTATAGTATATAGTAAATCCAAATTTCGCCAGTTATGTTTAAGTCCCATGTACTAGGGGGCTGTCTCCAGGTTGTTGGTTAAACTTGAGCGAATGGGCATTAAGGGATTACAGCTTAAATGCTTCACAGACTACCTAGTAACAGATTTTGGAAATCGGCTTGCGACCCCCGACGACCGGGGCGTCTCCTGCGGTGACTAGGGGCACGAGGGCGCGAACCTTGCCTCTCCCTCACGCGTTCCGCCTTCTCCTTCGCAAGCATTACTGCTTCGCAGAAGGAGGTGACGGCCTCCCTTGCACTCTCGCTCCGAACCATGGCCTGAACCAGGGCCGGACGCGAGAGATCGTCGCCGCCGATCGCCTCCGCGAGGACACGGCGGTGCGCCACCCAAGCCGGGCAGACCTCCACCGTATGCTCCACCGTGTCCTCCTCCTCCACACAGTGGTGACACCCGGACGTTTCCTGCCGGTTTATCCTGAACAGGAACCTCCCGAATCAACCCTGTACAAATTTTTACCTAGTTTGGAATTCAGGAGTTCATATAGTTTTAGCCGTGTACTCACTTTCATGATCTGTATCCTACCTAGTTCTTAGGAATATAACTTTATGAGGCTATATTTTATTGAGTCCAAATACACGTTATTATTATTACGTTATTACCTAATAGGTGACGAGCCTATTGCTATCAACCGGGCACAAATCCAGACTCCGGGCTGCTACTGAGAAATTCCTAATGGAAAATCCCAATAACACTTTGCCCGACCTGAGAGTCGAACCCAGGGCCTCATGCTAAGCAGTAGCGCTTGCGACCACTAGACCAATGCGGCAGTCCCATGTAATAAACCGGCACAAATCCTCCGTGTCCAGACTCCGTGCTGTGACAGACTAAAATTCCTAATTTAATAAAACGCGTGTGGTTTATTTAGACCACAATATGACTGAAGTAAAACTTACAAATAGTAATACTAATTATACTTACTTACTTATAACAATAGGCCTACACTGTGTCTAGATATACGAAACGCAACTGGCTATGAGAGAAAAAAATGTGTGCTCCTCCCCACCTCTCTCTCTTGCCCCTACAATAATATACGAAACGTAACTCTCTCTTTCTATCTTCACTAACGATTAAATTTTATGTAAAAATCTATTATTTTTACAAAAAAAAATATTGTATCAATTGCATAATTTCGTTACAGGTACGCCCGATGCTGACAAAGCTGAACTGGATGCCATTGAAAGGGTGTTCTGTAAGGGAAAAGAAGACACACTCTTTGTTGGCAGCGTCATTTCCAACATTGGACACGGAGAAGCTGCATCGGGTATATCTGCTATAACGAAGGTAACCTTTTTATTGGGGTCATCATTATTATCATCTAAACAGTTACTTTCTTTTAATTATCAACTTGTTCCTACTTTTTCAATTAGCTTTTCCCAACAAAAACCGGCTTACATAATAATTATATTATGAATACGCTGACTCATTGTAAACGGAAGGCCCTGTCTCCTGCGATACAGTTTTATTTAACTAGTACAGGATACAGGTGATCTTTTCCGCTAAAATTAAGTACTGTATTGTATTGCATAGTTTTTGCTTATCAATAACTGGTGGAAAAATAATCTGTCACACTGTTTTTAGAACAATAAAAAAAATATTATTAAATTATTATTTTTATTTAATAGTACATTATTGCAAAGGCCGTGAAATAGGTAATTGCAGGTCGAGTATGAGTTTGAAGGCCGAGCCGTAGACGAGGACTTCACTAATACGAGACAGGCAGTTGCCTTTTCCGTCGAGGCATATATAGTGCTTTTCTCAAAAGAATACAGGCAGGGAAATTAAATTATTTATTTCAATGACGAACAAATAATTTTTCACGCGCAATTGTGTTCATTTGTTTTTTTTTTTCATTAAACGACGTTCGTCATTTAAATAAAACCTTTGATAAGTTACCTCCTTGGTTGCCATGTCTCGGAGTAAAAGATAGTTCCATTTTTAAATTACACGGTAGTTAAGAGTTTAATAAAATGTAATTTATTTAGCCGCTAAACACGACACATGGAATTTCATACAACTTTTGGTGGCTGCTGCTCGCATGTATTTGGCCAGTACAGCAATTTCGATTAATCTCGAAGAAGGTTGTCAAAATAATGCTCGAATTTCCAAGCATGTTTGAGAAAAGAGTATTATTTTAATAACTCCAGCACGCCGTTTCATACAACATTGCGTTGTTATGTTCCAAATTCAAAAAACGCTCCTGCAATAGATTTGATTTTCTTTGACCGTAAATGTAAATTCGATACTTCGCGTGTTCTTTTTTTGAAAATAATGACAATATTTCCATGCATGTTTGAGAAAAGTCACTTTTCGTGTCTGTACGCAACGAATTTTGATGCGGTTTTTACCATCATTTAGAGAACTTATGCTGGAAGGTTTATGCGTATAATACATTCATATTAAACGAACATATTTTCATCCCTGCACTCAGTACGGGAGCACATTCACTTGTTTTAATGAATTCTTTAAAAATAAATGAGTTCGTTCATCGTAGATTCACGTCCCAACAATTCTAACTTCGAAGCGATGTATCTATTGGTTTGATCTAGTTATTCAGATTTTTCTCGATAACGACAGGTGTTGCTTGGCTACCATCGCGGTGAGATAGCTGCCAACCTACACTGCAACAATCCACGCCAGGACGTGGTAGCAATGCGCGAGGGGCGCATGCGCGTCGTCACTGAGCACCAGAGCTTCCGCCGCTCCTACGTCGCCGTCAACGGCATGTCCGTCACCGGCGTCAACTCACACGTGCTGCTGCATGGACACTATAAACCCAAGGTACATACAACGTGATAATATGCAAGAATTACCTTTTGTGTTCATTATCATGTTCTCAACCCGGGATCAACCAATATTGGGTACTTATAGCCTACCTTTTCATTCTGCTATTCTCCACAATTTTACATCCCTCGTTCTGGTGTTACTTTGTACTGACTATGTTCATTGGTTATCACCACGTGCAGCAGTCCTTTTCTGTTGCATACTAAAAAAAATTAACTAAGCCTTACACTTGGTAAATCTTTACCATCAAATATTTTCCATTTTGTTTCAGGAACTGTCACGCTACAATAGCAGTATTGCACATCTCGTGACTATATCTGCGAGACAGGACACTACTGTACAGAAAATATTTGAAAACTTGAAGTCACGCCCGATAGATCCTGAGGAGTTGGCTTTGTTGCACAACATTCACCAGAGCAGCATCCCTGGACATTTGGGCAGAGGATTTATTATTTTAAGTAAGTGTGATAAACATCGGATGATACTTAACTATCTTAATCATAAGCTTAAAGCAGTGTATTGCTAGACATAAGCTTCTCCAATTACGTAATGCCAATAAGGGTGCGTTTACAAAAAATAAGTTTTGCGTCAATTTTTTATCTAATTGTGAGAAAGCTTGAAATAATTGAAACATTAAGTTTTCGTGGTGATAAACCATTCGTGTCAGTTTCGGCACCTGTTAATAGTTCCATCACTTTTACGCTCTCGAAAATATAGTTTATTTCGCCATTGATTACTTATTGAAGATATTGTTAATTATAAAATAAAATATTGATTTTATCACAAGGATAGCTTAAGCCCAGTGTGTGATTTTTAAATTTCTTGATATGGTTTGTTGAATGATAGGAAAAAAAACATTACCGACTGGGTTTTAAAAAAAAAATGGTATTTTTCAACATTATTTTCTGAGACTATTTGTAACATTTTGATAGTTCTTTTTGCTACCTTTTGGAGTTGAATATGTCCGCGTACATAAAATATTTTAATTAACTAATGTAATTATATTGATGAAACATGTTCCTAAAGTCAACAGGTCAGGCAATGGAAATTATTTTTTTACAATAATATAAACCAAAATTTAGAATACAAAGTACTACTATTTGGAGATGAAGGAGTATCTATCTGTCGCAATTACTAGTTAGGTACATTTGGTTTAGTTTAATTTTGCCGCAAATTTTTGTCGGATTTGCGAATGCGATCTTAAACTCAATTCTTGGTTAAACTCATTCAACTGCCACCTGATCTCGCAAAAATCATCACTCCTAGCCTGAGGCGTCTTATCCCACATTTGCCGTTTTTCGGTATCTATTCTAAACCCCTTCTAGCCCAACTTTCATCTGTTCAACGGCTATGGCTGGCCCATTGCCACTTTAGCTTGCTTACTCTTGCTTTGCTCTGATAACCAACATCTGTTTTGCTTCGTCATTGCTTTGCTCTGATAACCAACATCTGTTTTGCTTCGTCATTCTAGAGACAGACGAAGAACAAAATACAGTGAGTCTGTGTGAGAAGGCTGAATACTTCGACGACGCTCGGCGGCCGCTGTGGTTTGTGTACAGCGGGATGGGCTCGCAGTGGGCTGGTATGGGCGCGCAACTCATGCGCATACCGATCTTCGCTGCTGCTATAGAACGGTGATTTAATGTTTAAATTATTCTTTAACTGATCGTCTGTTGGTAGATTTTTCTTTCTTTCTGAAAGAGTAAAAATTACAAGAAACCATACGATATTTTTATTTCTGTCTATAAAATGAGTTCAATATTTACAGTAGTATTTACACTTATCTCTGAATTCCAGGTGCCGACAAGCTTTGGAACCAAAAGGAATCGACATTGTCCATATAATTACTTCGTCCGACAAGACTATATTCGACAACATTCTTCACTCGTTTGTTGGAATAGCTGGTATTCAAATAGGACTCACTGATGTGCTTCGTGAACTTGGATTAGTGCCCGATGGCATTATCGGTAAACTCACAACATTTCTGTCATCATCATTTCAGTTCAGTCAAAGCATCAGTGGCAAAAGTACCGTATAACACGATTCCTACCGGCTTCCCTTCGGAAATTCGGAACACAACCACTTTATAGTTATTTAAAAATGACACATAGTCAGTAGTGTTTAATGCCAAATAATATAATAATCACATTGTAGGTATTTAATACACCATACAATTAAAACATTACAAAGCTCCTACATTACATTTTTTGCCTTTATATCCCAACAACAAAACATTTTGCTCTAAAATAACCCAGTGAGTTCAATTGCTATTCAAAATCTCTCTCATAAAATCACTCTTCGCCACTGCAAAGCATCATTCAGTATAAACTCCTATTGGTCCGACGATGCCCTCATCTGGTGGCTTATTATAATTTCTGATATAGACTTTTGAATGATTTCACAATCATTCTTTTACAGGTCACAGTGTGGGCGAGCTGGGATGCGCGTACGCCGACGGCTGTTTGACGGCAGAAGAGATGATACTGTCGGCGTACAGTCGCGGCCTGGTGTCGCTGCAGACTCCATTTATTCGAGGATCCATGGCTGCTATTGGTCTGGGATATGAAAAGGTAAGAGGGTATTTAAACTTGTGTGTACATGTTTTACAATGATTTTGATCATGTGAAAATGGGAACTCCTCGTCTAAGGGGCATTGGGGCCTCAGATTCCAGTACTACTAAAAGGTTAGGGTTTGCTTAGGTTACTACTGATCCGTGCTTCTTCTGAACAATAAATTTCATGATTCATATGATATTTTTATCCACAGATTTCAAAAATGTGTCCTCCCGAGATTGAAGTGGCTTGTCACAACGGGCCTGAATCTAGTACCATTTCGGGACCAGCAGATATCATGAAGGAATTCGTCGCGGAGCTGACTACTAAGGGCGTATTCGCTAAGGAAGTTCCATGCTCCAACATCGCCTACCACTCACGTTATATTGCTGATGCTGGTAATCAATATTACTCTTTTACCTATATCTAAAACAAACAAAATACGTAAATAGAACAAAGTCGCTTTTGTGTCAGGCTGTGTGACCGCTTAATTCATTGTGTGGAGTCTAGGACTCCACACAATGGAAATTGATGCGGTTATCACCATAATTTAGAGAATTTATTCTGGAAGGTTTTTATGTTGTTGTGTTTGTGTATACATAAATATTTAACTAAGATATAGCACAGAAATCTCAGTGTTAAACATGTCGCCACACAGTAGATTTCACCCGTACGAAGCGAGTTGCGAGGATTCTTATAAAACCAGAAAATATAATATATTATAATAATAATTGTATGTCTTCAATTTAATAAATTAAACATTTTAATAACAGGTCCCGGCTTGCTGAAGTATTTAAGCGAAGTAATAAAGACCCCGAGGGCTCGAAGTGAACGTTGGGTTTCTACTTCGGTACCGATAGATAGATGGGAGGAGCCCCTGGCTAAGTACTCCTCAGCTGAGTACCACACTAACAACCTTTTGGTAAGAACTCACAATACATAATTATTCATACAGCGGTAATTGGTGTTTTGCACCTGTAACCCAACTCTTTTCTGTCTCCTACTTCTTATGAACCTTCATTAAGCTCTGTTCTGCTCTTCCAACTACTTTCTGATTCTGTTTGATGCAATTGTGTGTTTCACGAAAGTTGATTAACTTTGTAAAAATATTGTTTGGTCTCGTCAAGATGCGATGTCTCGGTGCTTTTCTGGTTATACCCACCACTTTAGACTCTGACGTAGAGTTGTCCCAAGAAATATTTTTTGTTTTTTGCAATGTTCGTAACATTGATGTTCTCTTGTTTTTTAGAACCCGGTGCTATTCGAGGAAACTTTGCAACATATACCATCCAACGCGGTGCTGGTGGAAGTGGCTCCTCATGGTCTACTGCAAGCTATCCTGAAGCGATCCCTACCTGCCAACTGTACGAATATAGCACTAACTAGGCGTGCACACCCTGACAACACATATCTGCTGCTTGAAGCAGTTGGCAAGTACGTCACAAAAAAAGAACCGTCAAAATTGGACTACTCCGTAAAAAAAATACGTGGTCATAGTTAGATCCAAAAACAAAAAAAATATATTTATTCGCGAAACGAATTGAAACCCTCTTTTGATTGTTAATAATATTTATGATTTATATTATCGACTAAATTGTTTGTTGTCTGGTATATTTACCTGAGTAGTTTTCATTCGCACGGAACCAACTTTTCGACACACGATGATGATTAAGAACTCCGAACGAGTTCGAAACTAGTCGGGCACACCCGAAATAAACCCGTAAACGCAAAATCAATTATTCTTTTGTTATTTTCTTTGGTCATTATATTTATTACTTTTTCTAATTATAGATTATACATGGAGGGATACCACCCGAAGGTCCAAATCCTGTACCCTAAAATAGAGATGCCAGTTTCCACTGGGACGCCATTCCTTTCAAATCTGATCGAATGGGCCCATGGAGAAACATGGTGAGTGAAATTACTTTTTTGAACAATGAATAAAAGTCCTTACTGATTTAATAATATGTGGGCGTCCAAGCAAAAAGGGTCCAGTAGTGGGGTATTGAGTTAAGACTAGATTCGGTATCTAGAATAGTCAATTGGTAATAAGGATTAAAAAATATTCATAAACGGGCACATTTTTTTTATCAGACCGATGTTTTTTTTTTTTAAGTTCTTTAACTTTGAAAAAACTTGATTTTTTCAAGACAACACTGGTACTTATGTACCGAGAACTGAACCCTTTCCCCCTTTTTACAAAACAAGGTTTATCTTCAGATCCAGGATTAAAACATGGAGCCATTATTGAATTTCGAACTTTATTCCGACTATGGTAAAGTTCCTAAACACAAAACTGACAACTTAGTACCGAACTAAGTTTTCAGTTTTGTATAAAGAACGGTATTTCAATCACTGTTACGTTCTTATTACAAAAACTAGCTCCATGGTTTAAGCCATGTCAAAATATAAATCTTGTTTTGTAATATGGCGGATTTTGTTTGGACGCCCACATATATATCCTCTTTACAAAGTGGCCTTAGTACGTCTGTTTAGTGCTTTATTATAATTATGTAACCACTGCATATTTGAATGTTATTTTAGGAGTTTGCCTCTCTACCATAATGCTAGCAGGAGGAAGGGTGCAGCTTGCACATATACCATATCATTGTACGATAAGGAATATGAGCATCTAAAAGGACATGTTATCAGAGGTATATATTATTTAGTCTAATAAAAGACAGCATAATAAATTGTATCTTGATTACCTATTGTCATTTTTGTTTTTTATGTTATAAGACGATGAGCGGAAAAAAACTGAACCGCGTTAGCTGTATTCATTTTGCAGTGTCAAAGGTGTTACTATCCTTTGCAAAAAGGGATGATGCTATTTATCCTGCACAGCATATCTCTCTGAATGACTGGAATAATAATGATCTAATATGTATATCATATGATCCTTGCTCTTTTTGTAACAGTCACTGGTGATTCATTTTTCATAATTTCTCTAGAAAAAACGGTATATCCGTTCGCATCATCCCTGGTGGCTGTTTGGGACACCCTAGCCATGACCCTAGGTGTTCCCACGACGCAATTGTCCGTGGAGTTTTGTGACGTTCACTTGTACGCACAACCCGTGATGAACCCACACAGTCAACTCAAACTTAGAGTAGCATTGCAAAGAGGAACTGGATGTTTTGAGGTATGTACTGGAACTTCCGTGACATTACTTTATCTATTCAAACCCCGAATGGCTCCAGACCATGGAAGTATTATGTAAGACAGGCAGGCAGGTTCGATATGACAATAGACCTACGATGCCTCTGGTATTGCTAATTTCCATAAGCGGTGATCCCTCACCATCAGTGACTTTGCTATTGTACCATGTGACATTAGCTCATCCTCTTTTTCAGTATGAAAGAAATATTATTTATAAGTATTCAATTCCACAGGTATTTGATGATAAAATTAAAGTAGCAACAGGTGTGATCGCTGGTTTTAAACCAAACGGTAAAAAAGTCGAAATACAACTTAAAAAATCCCAAGATATGAACCTCACTGCTGCAGATATTTATGACTTGCTCCGTGAACGAGACTACTTCTACAGGTAAGAAAGATAATATTTATTATGATTTAATTATTTATTAAAACTTTATGCACAAGTAAAAAATACAATGTACAATGGGGGACTTAATGCCTGAGGCATTTTCTACTTGTCACCCACATATAAACCACAACCACACCACCACCAACCATAATCAACCACCGAACCAACCTTAACCATAATATTTATACTTAAACTTACACTAGACGTATTATAACGTTACTAACGACTTATACGTTTTTAATGTGAGTTAAGAGTGCAGGAGTGGGCAAAAGCAAACCATGTAAGATAACAGTCAGAAAGATAGAATCCGGATTTAGTTATGATGAAAATAATTGGCCTTTTTAATTATTTCTTTCACTTGGTGAATCGCATTGATATGGAAGAGAATTTAAAATTAAAAGAAAGGATATCGATAGGATTAAAAAGATCGATAGCTTCTTAATAGGAGCCGACTCTACAACTCTTGTGCTGAATAAATAATTTGGGTCGTGTAACTGTATATATATACACATTTCCAGTTTCCACGAGTGTATTCATTTGACCGTAGAAAGATAAATCAAATGATATTTAAACTTCACAGTGGTGAGTTCCGCACTATCGAAGCCGCTAGCGCTTCTCTGAATGAAGCTTCGGTGGCGTGGCGCGGCAACTGGGCCACGTTTATCGACGGCTTGCTTCAGCTGAACATGCTGCGACAACCACACGATGGAGTCACCCTGCCCACACACATCAGGAGAATCTCTGTGGATCTGGATAAGCATCCTAAGATGAAAATAACCACGGAAGAGGATATAGCTTTGTATAAAGCTGAAGTATCAGAGGAACATGATTTCGTAAGGTAAGCTAAACATTTCTTTAACACATGACCATTTGGTAAACCACGTTTTACTTAATTAAGATACTTAATATTTTTCTTTCTTCACCACATTCAGGTGTGGAGGGCTTATGATGGAAAATATAAGATATCGCAATTTGCCAGCTATTAATAAAAGGAACATGTCGTTACAGACACTGAAGTTCATTTCTAATTACCAAGTAGACCAAAAAGTAAGTGGGACCATTAGTTAACATGAACGTCCAAAAATTGTTTTGATTTAATTGGATAATTAATAAAGATGCTCCTGAAAAGGGCTAGAGAGGATGTGACGACTGAGATGACGGTGATGATGATGTGAAGTATAGTGATAATGGAATGTGTCATTTTGATTACCAGGTTTCAACTTCACTACAAGTTTTCTTGCAAATGGTTGCCGAAAATGTTAACAAAGAATCTATCAAAGTTGTTGGTATCACAAACAACCAGATGAAAGGTTCTGTCTTTGAAGAAATGAAGAATATTGGATCTAGTGTTTATGGTGTCAACATTAGTTATGAAGAATTCAATCTGGTAGACTTGAATTCAACAAAGAATAGTGGCCTCTCGATTAAGAATGCGGACCTTGCCATCGTCCGTAACCTTTCCACCGATGATAACGTAAGACAGTTTTTTTTAAACTATTATTTATAAAATCAATTTGAAGTAATGAAATTAATATAATTCAAAAATCCACAGATGTGTCAAATGCTTCATTTTGCGCTACAACGAGACTCCTTCATAGTGAGTGAAGAAGACGATTTTTACGGAGGTCGCATTCGGCCGACGTCTCTGTATCGTCAACTGTCAGCTCACGGCAACGCTAGCTCGCGCTTGGACTTGTTGCGCTGGCGGCCAACTAAGGTGGCCATACCCACTACAGCCATTACTGTGCGTGCGCATGTCGACTTCTCGCTGCTCACCGCCTCCCGCGCCAACCTTCACCCCCACCATCGCCTGCTCATCGTGGCCCCCTACCCAGCTCCTTGTGCCCTTATAAAATTAGTAAAATGTTGGAGGAAAGACGTCCAACGTAACAATATTCACCTATTAACTGTCAACAATGAAGAAGGCAATAATTTCTTCTTGGATGATTTACCGGATATCGATCTAGCGTTCACCGTTTTCGATCATGTAAGTGTGAACATTCAAGTGTTGATATTACAAGATAATATTAAAAAATAGACCAATAAGTACAGTATCCACACATAATTTGGCAAATCAAGTTTTAGATTAATTCGGCTTTGTAGAACGTCTTTCGTTGCATTACTTGTTTGATCTTCGATGTATGATTGTCTCTTTCTAAAAGTCAATGTCCCATACTAACTGTACTTCAGTTTCAACTCAAATATTTGACAGTAACGTTTAATTTTAGGGCAAATGGGGAGGAGAGTATTACGTACCAGTACAGGATAGTGCGAAAGTGAGCAGCAATGTGACGTTACAAAGCGCACAAGTAGGGGATTTGAATTCTTTGGAGTGGGTCGATGCTGCTGAGACATGTGGCTCTGGAGTACCAGTAAAGGTATGTACACTTATTGTAAATAATAATTTACGTAAAATAACTTAATTTATTTTCAATCAGAGACCTTGGATTGAAAATATTTACCTAAAATAAAATTATTCACATATTTTGTTGAACCTTTATTGGTAATGTTATAACATTTCCAGGTACATTACGCTGGATTGTCCAACACTGACATTAAAAAAGCAATTGGAAAAATTACATCAAAACTTGATGAAGAAAACAATTATGGCATGGATTTCAGTGGAACAACAGAGAGGTAATTAAATGTTCAATACAGGATGGTGTGAAAAATGTAAAGTCAACTTAGGAAAAAAAGCCGTATACGGGCCTGATATTATTTTGGCCAAAGTCGTGATCAATCGATTCTTCTTCTGCGTATGGACTGTTTCTGAAATGATAAGTAGTTAATTTGGCCCGAAATTTAGCTATGACGCAATCATAACATCCTAGACGGGGGGTTGCCAATCGATTGTAAATAGCGATAAAGATAATGAGATGTGTTTTTTTACAGTGGTGAACGTGTGATGGGGCTGGTGCGCGGCGGCGCGGCCGGCAGCGTGCTGCGCGCGCAGCCGGAGCTGCTGTGGCCGGTGCCGGCGCACTGGAGCCTGGAGGACGCCGCCACCGTGCCGCTCGCCTACGCACACGCTCTCTACTGTCTCGTGAGTTTACACTCAAGATACTTCAACAATCATTTACAGACGTCCAAACGTCCTGCAGGGTATCTTCTCGGGATATCAACTCTGCGCTTCTCCTCCACAATTCCACATGTATTATTGGTCTCCACGCAGCCAAAGTGTAGAACCCTCTGCCAGTGTCGGTGTTTCCTACGACTACTACCTATAATCTGTCAGCTTTCAAAGCAAGAACAAACCGGCATCTTCTGAGATCGCTGATCCTTTGTATTATATAATTGCATATCACAGGTGTGAGTACTTTGTACAATAGAGCTACCATTTACCGAGTAATACTCGTATGTCTTTCATTGACTATTGAATGTGCCCTGGCGGCTGAGACTATGTCATGCTCACTCAGATGTCTCGCTGATGGTGGCGTGTGTGTTGGATCATTTAGCTCCCTTCAAAATGATTGAGCTGAATGGTGCTGATCCATGCATCATGTTCGTGAACGGGCGCTGTCAGTTGGGACTGGTCATCTTATTTTAGTTTTGAATTGTTTTTTATTTTGTTTTTAATCTTTTTATCACGGACGCTTCTGACGTTTTGCATCGTACTCACATAACATGTATAATTTCAATATGAATGATGTAACACTTTTTTATACGTCCATGGATGTAACCAATACTTTGTATCAATATTTTAATTTAAAAGAGTGTCCGTGAAGTTTCTTGCCCGTTCTTCTCCATAGGAACCTACTATTTGGAATGGGCAACTAGCTTCATATTTGTAACTGACCGACTTCTTGACGATTCAAAAGTGCCTGTAAATGGTTTAATTGAAGTAAATGCTTTGAGTTTGAGTTTTGAGTTCGCTCGTTTTATCGTAAGCTACATTATCGCTTTGCATGAGTGGAGATCGAAATCAAGAGCAGGGTCTGTAATAAAAAAACTAACATTGAATATTGATTTGTTTTAGGGAATCAAATATGGCAAGAAGCTAGAGTCTGATGTGTCTGTGTTTATCCATGGAGGAGCTGGAGCTTTGGGCCAAGCTTTGTTATCAATAGTCCTTGCACACGGCTGTGAAGTATACACAACTGTTAGTGACATGCGGAAAAAACGTTTCTTACTTAAATTATTCCCAGGCTTGAAAGGTATGCACGTGACGTCGATTATATTATATATTAAAGGTTTTTTTTAATCTTGTTTATTCTAAGTATAACCTTTATATTTTATTTGTTTTCAGCTGATCATATCGGCAATTCTCGGGATCAAAGTTTCGTAGATATGATTCGTAATGCCAGAAAAGGCAAGGGTTGTACCTTTGTTATAAGCTCAGCAAAAGGAAACTTGAAGAAAGTAGGCACCTTGTTTTATTTATTTTAAGTTGTCGTTAATTTATGTTATTATCAGCAAGTAGCTACACTGGATTAATTCTTTTTTTCAGACTATATTTAATTGTACTGGTTCCATGGGCACAGTTTTTGATGTTTCTCAAATTCACAATCAAGATGAAGATTTTGCTTATGGAATGTACAACCTCACTAAAGAAAGGGCATATGCTACTATCGATTTCTCAACGATATTTGAAACTCCCGAGGAAATGAAAGTAAGTTCATCAAAACCAGCTGAAACTCTAAAATACTAATTATCATAGTATCTACACAATACAAGGATTCCCTCACGAGCTAAACCAATAAATCTGTTGAATCGCAATATTATTTGTTAATATCATTGATCTAAGGATCACTTAGAACTAGCAGTATATACATGTAGGCTCTGTGTGTCTGTCAGCCACTCAGACACGGAATCATGTTCTACTAGTAGGTTGCCCATTTTTAAAAAGCAACCGGGCTATTATGATGTCCATGTGTCACTGGAACATTTGCTTTAATCCACAGGCCTTACAGACGATGTTGAGCGAAGGTATTAGCCGCGGCTACGTGCGACCTCTGTCGCGCGTGTCGTACGCGCCGCACGACGCCACGCGCGCCTTCCGACTGCTCGCGGCCAGCAGGCACCGCGGCAGGGTGCTGCTGAACCTGCAGGAACATTCGACACAAGCGAAGCCCAGGTGAAGAGACACCCTTTTTTTGTTTTGCAATTTTATTGGTCCGAGATGTAGCTTTGACAGCTTCGTTTTATTAGGCAGCGTTACAAATTGCGTATTCCTGTTGGTTAAAGAAAAAAAGAAAGAAAATAATTTTATTTGTCACAGAAACACGTGCTTATGAAAACATAATAAACTCGAGTAGGTAAACAATACACAAAACAGATCTACATACCTATAATCACGAGCACAAAAAACAAATAAGTAGTCGGCAGCTGCACGTCATGACTGTGACAAGAAGGGTTGCACTCAGCATGATGCTGTGCTATGGGGGACAGCACAGCACTGACTTTCAGTGGTCACCCGAAAAATTCTTATAGTTTATAGTAATTCATAATATTATTATTTTGCTTGCAGAATCTCTTGCAATCCAAATTACAGCCAAGTTGTAGTATTGAATGAAGAAACTTTAGGACTCCAGATGATCGATAGATTAGTTGCTCGAGGTGCGAGGAAACTACACATTCATAGCAAAGAACGTACAGCTGCAAAGTTACAATTTAAATTAAGGTAAGTAAATGGCTAAAATCAATACTTCTAATGTAAATAATCAGAATGACAACGATGATGATCATCGTTCCAGCCGAAAGACGCCCACTGCTGGACTTAGACCTCCCCCAAAAGGGAGGGGTTGCCATAATCGCCACGCTTGGCAGGCGGGTTGGCGATCGCAGTATGGTGTTAAAAATGCATGGAGAACGCTGCTGTCCATTCTCTAGTAAGTCGCTTAGTCGCCTTTTACGACACTCACGGGAAGAAATGGGATGATGCTATTCTTTACGTCCGGCACCACATGGAGCAACGATGATGATATTGTCATGTTTTAACCTTAACCTAACAAAAAACTTTTCGATTATTCAGGAATTGGCAGAAGATTGGCGTGCAAATCCAAATATCGTCTCAGAATTTAAATAATGAAAGTGATGTAGTAGAGTTACTTAAGGATGCTACTAAACTGGGCTCTATTCAAAGCATATACACCTGTACAAATGATGGTCAAATCGTTCAAGAAACATTATTTGCTCATCTGGATGCAGTTTCGAGAAGATTTTGCCCAGATTTAAGGTAACACAACAGTTCTGTGTTCGTTTCTTTGAAAAATGTATACATAATGGGCTTATGTTTATAAATCCACATCTAATCTTTCTTATACTCTCATCTCATTTTCAGATACTTTGCGGTGATTAATGTTGGTGAGACTATGCTTGGAAAACCAACGTGTCTTTCCCGTGTTCAAAATAAATTACCAGCTAAATTAATAACTCTACCTCAACTAAACAACGTAAGTAGTAGTATAGTAAGAGATCGTAATGTTCTTTAAAAATTCGAAATTTCCCGTTTTGAAAGCTTTGTAAAACACTTTATCACAGATAGATTTTAGGTTAAGAATGTTAAACAAAATGTCCACAAAACAGAGCCTTGTGGTACACCTTACTTTGCAATTCTTTTTACACATTGTAATCTTCCATTGTAATGAGAACTAATGACGTCAAGCGTCATGAACTAGAAATTACTTAAGCTGAATTGGCTAGGATATGTGTCGAGGTGAACCTATATTAAAATGGTATATAAACATAACAACATCTTAGTTATATTTTACTTCTTATTTGAGTAGATCAACGAAATTCGTTGATAGACGTCCAACAACGAATCAACTTAATAAACAACAATAATATCTACATTAATTTCCATTCAGGAGTCGAAGGCTGGTGATGCAGTGGACACGGTGGAATGCGCACTTTGCGGTGTAGACACACTGGTGGTTGCCCAGATAACTCATACACAACAACCTAGTCTGCTAAAACAACTTGCAGAATTGGCCGGTTAGTAGTGTTAGGGTGCTTTTCCACCAGAGATGTGCTATGCTACGTTGCTATGGATGCATTTGATATCCACCAATCATATTCATTGGTGCACATAGCTTAGCAGTGGTGGAAACGGATACAACTATGTTTTTTATATGGAAGGATGATACGATACGATATGATGGATACGTGCTATGGATGCGTTTGTTTGATATCCACCAATCATAATCATTGGCCCGCATAGCATAGCACTACGTGGAAACGGTCACATAGTTTCGTAGCTTAGCTTTCACATCCTCCCAGCATAGCTGCATGGCACATCTCTGGTGGAAAAGAAGTCTTATCTTGGTCTAAAGAGAAAACTATCACTGTAGATTAAAAAAATAACAGCATTTAACATTCAAATTTTTGTATTAAAATGTTTCTTTCAGATACATTGAGCATATAATCGTTTTGGTGTTTGCATACTATAAGCTTGTTTTGTATTTTAAATAAATAAGTAAGTATTATTTTTCCAGATATAAATTTGAAAAAGAACACCCCAAAAACAACTACTTTAGAAGAACTCGGAATTCAAGATGATAGACTACTACTAGTTGCTAGTTATCTAAGAATTAACCATAACGTTGAGTTCTCCGAGCACGAGATACCACAGCTAACAGTTGAAACGTATGTACTTTTACAAAATTAAATGTAGTATAATTTGAAAATATTGCCAAAATTATGGAATTAACGATTTTATTTGACCATCAGAATACTGAATTTGGAGAAAACAGAAAACGCCTATGAAGATGTCAAAGGCTTGGCGACATTCATATCTTACGTGGACACGGACGAACTACTTGCGACTTCAGAAATAGTATGCATGCCTACAATCACTAGCGGCAACGAATTGGTAAATATAATACATATTATATTTTGCATACTGCGCGTTATTTAAATCACTTGATGATTTGAAGTAAACAGGTTAGATAAGATCTATTAGAAGCATCACTTCCTGACCTTATTACAATTATTTTTTAGTCGGAGCTGCGTGGCTATATTCTTCCATACCTATCTATATGCCATCATCTTAGGGAGTCATCTTCTATCTGCGGGCCGAGCACGGGCGTGCCAAGACGTTTGTGACAAGACATAATAAATTATGTCTTGTCAATTTGTACTATCATTTTAAGACAAAACGGTTTTATCGCTCAAACTGTGATAAAATGTGTGAGCAATTTGTGAGTAAAATGTGTGTGTGAGTAATGCCATAGTAGGCCGTGCTCGCTCCGCTGGCCATATCATCTCATACACTCCATTCATCGTGTTCTAATACTTTTTGAAATATTTCAGCGTGAAGACGAATTTGACGCGAGCCAGACGTATTTATGCATTGTGCCGGGTATGGAGGGTCACCACGAGAGGTTCCGCATGCTGTGCGAACGCCTCAAGCTACCAGCGTTGGTGCTGCAGCCTGGACTTGACCGCCCGACGGAGACCGTGCGGGAGACTGCACAGAGATGTGTTGATGTATGAACTCACAAAATAAAACTATACCAGTTATGAAAACGAAATAACCAACTACATGTTTACATAACCTTACCTTCTTATATTTTAAGGTGCTGCTTAACAAGACAGGATTGAAAAATACTTTCTACTTATTGGGTTATGAAACAGGCATTCTGGTGGCGTTGGAAATGGCAGCTATCCTTGAGGATTATGGTTAGAAATATTAGTTTACAACCGTATTTATTTAAATATTTATTTACCTAAATAACAAAACGAATGACATTCATTTTATTTTTTTAGGTTTAACCGGTACTGTATATTGCCTAGGATGTGCACCGAGCGAGGTTCAAACTGTGATTGAACAAAATATCGCAGAATATAAGACAAAAGAGCAACTGCAAAATGAAGTGATCAAGCATATGTTTAAGTTGATGGTGGGTGAAGACTTTGTAGACATGGAGGTAGCACTTAAAGACGGAGATTCATGGCCACAGAAAGTGGATGCGTGTGTGCGGACTTTGTTAGGTCGTGTGCCGCACTCGGCGCAGTACTCACGCGCGCTCATAGAGGCCGCACTGGCGCGCATTGAGCGCGCTCGCAGCTACGTGTCGCCGGCGCGTGCGCTGCGCTCTCAGCTGGTGCTGCTGCGCGCCGCGTCTGCACACGTGACGTCATCCGCGCAAGCGCTGCAGCGCCACTCGCAGCGACCGGTTGCCATACGCCAGCTAACCACACCATTAGCACACGCGACTAATGACATGAGCTGTGCGTCTGTGATTAATGAGTACTTAGATCAAGAGATTTTAGAATCATTTAAAGAGAAAAATATTTGCGAAGAATATCTACTTAACCCTTATTCTTTTATGACTTCTCATTGTGATGAATAAACTTGTATTTACATAAAATTAAATGTTTATAGTTTATATATTTTAAATTAAAATAAATTGTATCTCGTTTAAGCGTTGCATTTTTATTTAAAAGAAGCTCTCGATTATTTAGTATGTAATGCGAAGAGAATCTATCGACTCGAACATTTTGAAATCACAATGTATTTACATGGAGATTTTATAACATAATTTATTAGTTGAAATACCTGGTCCCTGTGAGGGAAATTCATGGTGAAAAAATTAATAAATTTATCAAAACAAGTAAATACTGACGACTACATATTTTCTTACATTGTATACTTAAAGATTTTAAAAGTGATTCAATTTCAACTTTACCCTTGATCACACATGATTGAATGACAGCTAGTTAGGCGTACTGGTTACAAAGGCCAGCTGAAGTGTATAATGAACAAGACGCCACAATGAACCTACGCATCTGAAGACAGTGCAAGTGGGCCTAAATGGCTGTTTTTTTATATTGATTGATAGTCGTGGTTGCACATACTGATGATACCATGATAGTATGAATTCTTGTACGTCTGCACTAATTTATTTTTAGCCCCTCATATAACTTCGGTCATAACTCTCATATTTAAAGTACCTATTTTTTTTCCTGTTCAAAAACTTTGTAGATATTATTTTTGAATACCCATTCGTCATCAGTTTCGCTAGATAAAGTCCTGAGTGTTTTTTTGATATTCATACCACCGTCTGACTTTCTGAACGACACGAATGTCCTGTTACCATGTCTTAATGCATCGTACAAATTATTTCTGAAGTGGTCTTCTTCATCGCTGTAGCTGGAAGCTTCTCTTATCTTACGAAGCATTTCATTTTCTAAAGATTCATCAAAATTTTGAGAATTATTGCAAACTTCTTCCGAAGATGGAATATTGAATATTCTGTTTCTATAGAAGTTTTGCCTTTGTTGCGTATTTCTTAAGAAACGAATTGCAAGCTGCTTTAAGTATTGTGGATCATCCTGGTAAAGTTTGGTAGTTGATCTTGTTCCTTTGAGAAGATTCCATTGTTTTTGTTGTGCATTACGTTGGTTTTGAGTACGAGTATGCTGTTTTAGTTTATCAAGTCGTATTTTATTTTGTTGTTTGTGTTGTACTTTGTGTATATTTTTTTGTAGATGTGTTTTAGAATTTTCACGATAATATGCACCACTTTCGCTAGAGTCTGCCTCAACTTCCTCATTTTTACTTTCTGTATAAGCCCTTTGTCTTGTTTGCTTAGGGTCGTATAAACGTCCACGTCTCTGATGTCCACCACGGCTTTTACGATAGCTATGATGACGCTTTCGCGTGTGACTGTAGCGAGGTTGTACATTTTTCTTGTCATGTTTGTATTGTCGTTTTGTTTTTCTAAATAATTTGGGATGCTTTAGAAGAAAATGTTTAACAATTTTTTTGTAGTTCATACTTCGTCTCTCTGGAATGGCTGTCTGGTTATGATCTGAAAAGATAAAAGCAACTGTGCATTGTGTACTTAGTAATTTACATAATCAGCCTTTAATGTTCCCACTGCTGGGACACAGGTTTCCCCTCTGTGAGACGGAGTGAGCCATACATAATCCATCACTCGGGCCCAGTGCGGGTTGGTAGATGTCCATGTCTTATTGTCGAATGTCGAATTTTTGGTTCTAGGACATATCGGTTTCCTCATGATGTTTTTTTGTGTTCGAACCTACAACCTATAATCATAAGTCGCGGCTGTAGGCGGCGGTAGTCATAAAACAGTTTATTTCATGCAATAGAGTGGCAAACAAGCTGCCAACCCATCAGATGGTAAGTTGGCACCGCCTCCTACGGGTGTCTGCAATACCGAAGGCACTACAGTCAGTGCTCAAAGTCAAAGTCACTAAAAATTCAAAGGCTTCGTATGGAGAAGAATGGGCAAGAAACTCTACCGTTACTCTTTTTAAATGTTTTACAATATTTTGTATAGGTACGTCAATTATTATATAATTATATGTGATAATTGTGTGTAATTACTATACCACAATAGGTAAAAAGAATTAATAATGAAGCAATGACAGATACATTAATTATGTGATAGATGCTCACATATTTACAAACATTGTAAAAAAAAAAAAAACGCTTGCCTAAAAAAAATAATATCAGTGTGTGAGTTAAGGTAATCACAGAATGTAAAATAAATGTTATAAAAATAATAAATTATACAATTAAAATAGCAACCACCATTGATTTTGTCTAGTCTCAGTCAATGCCTGGTATCTACGGAAGGCGTAGATATATATATATATCTATAGACGCGTACCAAACTGGTGTACAACACCAAGATGCGACTGACTGATATACAAATTATAGCAAAGACAGTTGTTAATTAGAATTACTATTTAACAGATTGTTTTTGTAACTAATTATAAAAAAAATACAATTATTGTATATCTTTTTTCATGATCAGAAATCGAAAGTAAACAGCTGTTTTATTATTGATACAAAGCTTTTCACCTTAGAACTTAGTAGAGTTCCGTATCTGACAGAAAAGATTAAACAAATTCCTTATGATGAATTATTAAATTAATATCCTGTTAAATCCAACGATTACCAGGGATGGACCAAATCTGTCTTTTATTTATTTCGATCATCAGTATCTCACGCAGGTCAGATAACAACGGCTCGACACCATCAACGATATTATTCGTCGAGCCCTTGTCACCGCGTACCAGCGGTATAAGAAAACGGCTTGGAACGTGAACAAGGGAACCAGATGGAATGATGTTGGTGCGGCTTGTGCGGTTGGCGGGTGAGCTGGCGCTGCTGCTACAACTGCTGAGTCAAGTGGCGCAAATACCTTACCTTATTGGTAACTACAGTTTTGAGCCATTTCGAGTCAAAACGCACGGGTCATAAGGCCCATGTGCGCGTTTCCTGTTTAAGGAAATTTCTTGCCTAGAGGGCTGGTTCGTTCTTTGACCAAAGAATTAGCCACGTGGCAATGCTGCCAGTCTTCTTGGGACGTTTCCGGATGACAGCGATGCGTTGGCGGTTGGACGAGTACTCACACCGGCGGACGGCGGGGGACGGCATCGAGGAGGATTTGCCGTCAGCCAGCGCACACTGATGATTTGCGATGCCACCAGCGATCGCCGGCGCAATAGTGGATGCTACGGTATGCCAGTAGCATCCCACGGTATGCCCGGTGGCCACTTGAGTTTGCTCCGTTGCGCGTTAACTCCCGCTTTATGCTGTTGCGTCCCGCCACATGTCATCCCATCCCGCCTTGGTTATCCTCCAGCGCGCTCTTCAATAACGCAGGGAGAAATCCACTTTTATGTTCCGTGGTCGGTCTCCGAGCTTTGGAATCTATATCTTATTCCCATTAGGTTAGTACGAATTTACGTTGGTAAAAAAAAATACCCTGCCCCGCCATTCGCCGATGTGTGCTGCCTTAAGAGCGTTTATGACGTACAGCATTTCATACAAACTTTCAAGCCCTTTTTTTTCGAAACGACTGAACAGATTTTAATAAAACTTCATACGCTTATGCAGGATACACAGGTCTAAAAAGTTAGTAAAGAACATTTTTGAAATGTCTTATTTAAAAACAGATAACTGGAAATCTCTGTTTCTATGGAAAATTTAAAATCGGTCTAATTTAGCTGTAACACTATTTTTCTAAAATTTTCTTAAGGCGACGATAACCGACTTTTAATGATTTTATACGGAAGATCACGTCTAAACGAGTAGTGTTAATGATTTGTAAAAAAATATATGTTAAATTAGAGCATTTTATCAATAATTTAAGTGAATATTTTAGATTATGTTTATATTACATAGTGAAATTAATTTGTAAAGTTATGTCTAACGTGGATAAAAAACTGAGAATGGCGCAAAATCTATCAATCGTATTTTTCTAAAACCTTCACTAATTTAAAGATAATTTAATTATTGATCTTTTAGTATACGCGTTTTTTTTAAATACCTTTAGTTTTGTGTATAATAAATTAATAATGCGTCAAATTGGGGACAGCGCTCCTTGATGGGCGAGTCCTATTACTGGCTGAACGTACTATGCGTTGCGTGAGCTCAGTACAGATCACGCAAGCTAAACATTCCAGGTCACTGGCATATATCTGGGTCTTAACTAACTTTTTAGACCTTTGTATCCTGCTTATGCGTATGAAATTTCATTAAAATCGGTTCAGTCATTTCGAAAAACAAGGGCTTGAAAGTTTGTATGAAATGCAGCAAGTCGTAAAGTGTCCTTTTGTTTTTCAATCGTATAGTTAGTCATTTAATTTAGTATCTAGTGTAAATAGATAGTTGTGTAATCATTTTATATCAGCAGTTTAGTGTATAGTATATGTAAAATAAACAGAAGAAACAATAAAATCAGTATTATTTTCGTGTTAACCGTATCTAAGTTCTGTAAGTTAGATTCCTTCATGTAAAATACTGGTATTCTGCAGGAACCGCTCAAGCTGAAAACCGTCCCTCGCGTAGCTGGAAACAGGCTAGGCAGATGACGATGGATTGAAATAAGCGTTAGATTACCTTTCGTTGAGTGATTCGCGTCGGTGTAACTGGTTTCGAGTGACGACATTGTCTGTCCTCGAAAATACGGATCAATTTCATGCGTAGCCATGATAATATGCTGAACGAATCTTTTTTGTTTTCTTTTGCCTTCAGATTGAATGTATGGAGCACTCATTGCGTCAAACATTCTTTCTGCCATTGATTGAAAAGTTATGTTTCCTGGGAATAGAAAATTGATAAAGTTAAAGAGAATTTGGAAGGTTTAATAGGGTGGCACATAAGTAATGACCTGATTTAATAGCCTGCAGTTTTAAAGCCTGAGTGTAAAGGCCCAGCTATACGCAGCGACTTCTTTGCGCAATTTGTGCAAATGTTTGCGCAATGAACATTGTGTGGCACCCACACGACACTAAACCGTTTGCGCATTATTTAGTTACGCAGTTTAACCGTACTCTACATGCTTGCTTGTGGAACCTCAGTTTGAGCAAATTAGCGATTGTGCAAGCTTGCACAGTATACAGATACATTGAAATTTGTGCAAGTGAGACCAATCTTACTTGCACAAATTTCAATGTACCTGTATACTGTTTATGGTCCAAACTTTTAAAGTACCTACAGTTGATGATAAACAGGACATAATTATGCTTAAAACTTAGAAGAATTTGTTTCTGTAGTGTTCATTATACATACATACAGCTCTAAAGAGCTGTGGTGCGTGCGATTGACCCACATTGAACCTTGGTCCTTCGAATACCAACGTATCATGTTATTTTATATAACTAATTATTAGTGATACGTGACTTAGAAAAGTGTAACACCGAATATCACGTCCCCGTAAGTTTACGAATACGAAACACTTAACAATTGTGTATTGTCGTGCTTTGATGTTAAACAATGCTATGCAATAAAGCGTGTTTACCTTCAGGATACATATAAAAAGGTTCCAGTGATTCGAACAGTTCTTCTCCCTCTTCTTTCGTGAACATATTATCATAGAATTTCAAAAGAGATTTTAAGTCAGCAGGCATAGTTTGGTCTATGAACTTGAGCGTGTAGTGTAGCACTCCTGCCTGTTCTGTAGCAATTCCCATATTAATATGAATTTACTTAGACAAATAAATAAATAAAATAAAATAGACTGAGTATTAAGGGTGCTATCACAACAAAAACATTTTTCGTCAATTTCTTATCTAATTGTGAGAAAGCGTGAAATAATCGAAACATTAAGTCTGTGTAACTATAAAAGTACAGTTTTCGTGGTGACAAGCCATTCGTGTCAGTCTCAGCACCAGTTAATAGTTTCTTTGCGCTCTCGAAAATATAGCTTATTTCTCCGTTGATTTACGCCGTTATTTTACTTTTAAATAGACAAATATATTTTTTTCGAGCAAGGTAACTTAGTTACCTTAGTTAATAAATAGGTTTTGTTTGAATTTGGATTATAATAATTTATTCGTAGATAAAAAATAAAATTTCGGACGAAAAATGATCAGTTGCTCTCTGTTTTACAGAATTATTTTTGGTGTATTACTGTATGACATATAATAAATTGATTAAAGCGCTCCCAAGTATAGGATACAGTAGTATCATGTACATTTTTATAAATTTTTAAATTATGTTATGTGTAACAAAGCATCAAAAGATACCCAAAAGTAAAATTTTATGAAACATCCTTTGCAGAGGAAAGGTTTTTACTGATTTATGTAAACAAATTGAAATATTTATTTAAAGCGCTCCCAAGATAAATAACTTGCTCGGGCATATTTTTATTTTTATTTTCTGGCTATATCTAAACCATAATCACACATCAAAACTCGAGTAAAACGCTCAAATTCAAGAAAAATTGTGATAGGGCTATCAGCTTATGAGGGCTCATAAGTCATCTTTTTCAGACCAAATCTGATCTTTTATATGTTTTAAGGGGGATGTGCTAAGGTAGCCCGCAAAATCCAAATTTTCTTACGTTTTTTACTATTTACAGGTCTGTGCCTGGGTGTATATTGATTAAAATAAGATTCGCGACCGTAACAAAAAATATGGCTTTACAGAATTATAATCATTAGAATCAGCAATACAATTAAGTTAGAATTGGCCTCAAATGTCAAAATTTTCATGAAATAGTCATTCATTAAGGTAATATGAACTTAGAGAGTTGTATTGAAAATTTTTATGTATATATTCTATAATTAAATATTCGTTATGGCCGCGAATCGTTTTTAGATTAATTTACAACCTGATACTGTCCTGAAAATTGCAAAAAAAGAAAGAAAATTTGATATGTTGTGGGCTACCCTGACGCTTTTGCCTTAAGTATGTATATTATCAAGAGCAAAATAAAAAAGACGCTGATCAGGCATCTTCTGGGCACGCTCATTCCATCGTAGACCTAAACTATCCCATCAGAAGAGAGATCGAAGTCAAGACAGACCCATTTAGAAATAATAATAAAAAACCGGCCACGTGCGTGTCGGACCACGCACAATGAAGGGTTCCGTAGGTGGGATGAATTTATCCCAAGAACAAACTTAACATTGTAGTTGAAAAACATGATCCCCATACATTCCAACTGCAAATGTAAGTTTGTACGCACAATATTGAGTGATTTACCATGTTATTTTAAGATCACAGACTCCTTATAGGTTTTCCTGTAATCTATAAGTAAAGAACTATTTTCTGTATTTTTATCTAAATTTTAGGCTTAATTAATTAATTATTACTTAATTCTAGTTTCGGAGATAAGGGGGAGGGAATGGTCATTTTTCGTCTATTTTCTTAAATAATTTCAAAAGTATATATTTTAAAATTAAATATAAAATCCTTAAAACAAGCCCTTTCATTTGATATGTCACGCCAGCAAAACTATTTTTTTTTAAATTTGTAATTTGCCCCCCAATAGTGACCTCCATATTCAAAATTAATTTATTTACGTATCACGTCCGTGTTTGGGTCACAGAAGTTCATATGTGTACCAAATATTAACTTAATCGGTCAAGTAGATTCGGAGCAAATCAGCTGGGACAGACGGACAGACAGACAGACACACGAGTGATCCTATAAGGGTTTCTTTTTTCCTTTTGAGGTACGGAATCCTAAAAACTATGTCCCAGGACATTCATTGTGTTGTCAGTCCACCTTGACGGATGCATGCAGTGTAGGAACGGTAGGTAGCTATGGCAATGCAAGCGGGAGCGCTATGTTCAGTAGAGCAATCGGCTGATAGTAACAATAATGTATTAAAAACAAAAGCTACAAAGGGAAACCTAACTAACGGATCGCAATCCATGGTAATGCTCCTAACAGATGCGGAAGAGGTAGCCGGAATATTAATGTCGCTCCGCAATAACTGTGCCGCGGGATGGGATGCGGTGACCTCTTGAAAAAGCATGCAGCCATGATTGTGCCTCCGTTAACGTACATATGTAACCTTGCTCTTTCCACAGGTAAATTTCCTAACGTGTTCAAAAAAGCCATAATTCATCCGATCTACAAGAGTGGGGACAGGAGCCGTGTTGATAACTACAGACCTATATCTGTGCTAACTGCTTTTTCCAAAATACTGGAACGGGTAATGAACAGCAGACTTGTGAGCTACTTGGAAACCAATAATCTCATCACACCAGCGCAATTTGGGTTTCGCTCCAGCAAATCTACCTCTGACGCGGTCCATGAGTTGACAGACTATGTGGTCACTAACATGGATAGTGGGGATAAATTTATGGCCATATTTCTAGATCTTGCTAAGGCTTTCGACACGGTTTCGTCCCAATTCTTGTACGCAAGATGGAAAGCTTGGGAATCAGAGGACTTCTACTGGACCTCTTTAAAGACTACCTGAGTAAGCGTACCCAGAGAGTAAAGATAGATGAATTCATCAGTGAGGAACAAATAATTAACTACGGCACGCCCCAAGGTAGTGTCCTCGGACCATCACTAATCCTCATTTATATCAACGATCTGGGTACGCTCACTATCCCCAATGGCAAAATCATTAGCTTTGCTGATGACAATACCCTCTTGTTCAGCGCGAGCTCGTGGGAAGATGCCTATGAGCTTACACAACTAGGCTTTAATACGGTATGCAACTGGTTACGCGACAATCTGTTCACCCTTAATACAACCAAAATCAATTACATAGCATTCTAAATGAAAAATAATGAATCCTCACAAACACTACCTAATACTATTGTAGCTCACTCTTGCACAAACCCACTCACCCATAGTTGTAACTGCGAACCACTCACAAAGGCTGAGAATGTAAAATACCTGGGAATAACAATCGACAAAAACCTAAGATTTCAAGACCACATTTATAACTAACTACTCTTAGTAACAGATTACGAAAACTAATATATGTGTTCAAAACGCTGAGACTTGTAATCGATAAAAATATTAATAAATCAGTGTACTATACCTTTGCTCAATATATAATATGCTACTGCATCACCTCTTGGAGTGGAGCTTCGAAAACTACCCTAATATAAATTGAAAGAACCCAAAGAGCTATACTGAAAGTGTAATTTTTTCGACCGTATCGCTACCCAACTGAACAGTTATACAAAGAATGTAAAGTCCTGACAGTGCATCAACTGTTTATATTGCACCTTCTGCTGAAACAGCATACTCTTTTGGTTTATAATCCAACGCTGTTCAGGGGGAAAAGACGATATAACCCAGTGGAGCGCCATCAACTACGTTAAAAAACTATTTTTGCAAGGCGTTTCTTTTGCTATCTTGGTGGCTACTTATATAATAAAACTCATAACGTGTTACATATCTTTAGTCTCACAAAGAATAAATGCAAAAGGAGGCTAACTGACTGGCTACTAAAATCAAACTATAATGATAGTGAAAACATCCTTATACTGTGTTACTGGTGACCCGTAACACAGGTATTTTATGCCTTTTTCGGGCACCAGTCTCTCACAAATGTTAACCTTATTTTTTTAGATTAAGCAGTTTCTTTCCAAACCAACATTTTGTGATGAGAAAATAAATAAATAAATTATTTATCCTTATAATGACCTAAACACACAATCACACACTCTCAAATACCCACATACTGACACACCCACACACTAAGACACTCACACACCCACAAATCACCCACACTACACATCTACTAACATTCGTCTCGCATACTTAGATATTAATCATATTATATAAAACTATAAAATGTCGTATGATTCCTAACTACATTCTGTCAGCGCGCTTAGTACATAATTTATAAAATGAAAATGTAAAGGGGTGGGAACCTGGTGTCCTGAAACACAGGCCACGAGCCTAGCTTAGGCACCAGTCTCCCACAATATATAGTTACCTGAATTAATGTGTATCATTGTCGAATCTGACCAATGTAAAATAACTATGTATATTGTGGTGATCAAAATAAAAGTTGATTGATTGATTGATTAAAAGCGTATCAAAAATCAAAATCAAAATATTTTATTTCACATAAGCCTACATGGGCACATATGAAACGTCAGAAGCTAGGTATATCAATAGATAGTAAGATCTTTGTATTCAGAGGCATAATACCGTTAAGTAAGTTTACTTTCATATTTCAGTATGACACAATGTAACTATCTAACTTACCTTTTACTCGTTGAGGCGACAGGGTTTCAAACCAAGCTAATTTCCCTGTGAGTCCGCCAAGTAAATCTACACCCAAACTTTTGAATGTTCCCTCGTCTGCCTTTCTGTAGATAACGTTAAAATATGGTACCTATCTATTTTAATTATTTCGACACCGATTTTAAAAGTCGAAATAATTAAAATAGTTAGCTACTGTACACTGTGGTAGGTACATGTACTACGCAGTGTTCAGTAGCGATCATAAGTGGAGTAGCAATCTCATAAAGCAATAGATTAACATTTCTATTTAACTTACGACCTGTATTTCATAAAGGAGATGGAAAACGGTGGGCCCAAATGTAATAAGTTGAAATATGATTAAAAAAATAGGCATATTTTTTTTATCTTAGAATATGAAAAATCACCTCAATTATCAATCTGGAAGCAGATAAATATGAAAAAGAACTTTTTTTGGGAGATATGGATTGAGTAATCGTTTACAGAATTACAAATATAAAACCTTGCAACTAGATAATTAACTCAAAGTAATTAAATGCACTTTAAATACTTATGTGCAATATAGTGCATTTAATTACAGTGTATTAATAACTAAAATATCTATTAATTACTGAAAAACTAATAATAATTGTTGCATAAATTATCATCTGTGCCCTAGAAATGAATGCCTATGTTTGGTGATTGAATGTCTATGGGTTCCTTCGAATACAAGTTGTCTCACGTGCAATGTAACACCGAGTTTTATTTATATAATTAACCCAGCTGCCTTGCACATATTTAGCAAATATGTGACAATAATATAATGATTATCGATTTCATATCGATTAAATTCTTTATATATAGTCTTCTGTTTTTAGTATATGCCACTGGCATGACAGCTGACTGACACTAGACAGTAAATATTGTCGACTGCTCTTGTTTACTAACTCGTTTCGTGTTTTCCGATGCGTTTTGAGTGCTTTCCCGATTATTCTTAATTTTCCACGACCACTGCTTTGTATTTGTCCCTACCCCGGTTAAGGGTTAAGCCTTTCGAAGGGGTAACCCATTCAATGGGTTACCTTTATCATGGTGTAACCCATTGAAAGGGTTTTATACTAGAAACTCAATGAAAGGATTACATGATAACCCATTGAATAGGGTTTATACTTGAAACCCAGTGAAAGGGTTACCTGATAACCCATTGAAATGGGTTCTATACCTACTTGAAACCTAGTAACATGAAAAAAAATCATAATATTATGTTATTTCGATATCTGCCCAGCACGTGTAGACGGTGTGGGTAATTTTGAATGGCTTAAATTAAGCCGTTCAAAAGGGCTACCCACACCGTATTGGTTTTTATCGAAAACCCTTTCAATGGGTTACCAAAATTTTATTTAAGCCGTTCATAAGGGCTACCCTTATCGTATGGGTTTTTTGTTTAACCGCTTAAAAAAACTCTATCGTAAACCCTTTGAATGGGTAACCAAAATGGTCCCTGATTAAAACTCTCCAGATTTTTTTTTTATAAGTATTATTGTTTTCAAAATTATGCCGTTCGTTCTTATTGTCACTCAAAATAAAATTATCTCAACTACAAGACTATGTTTTCTTTCCTTAGAAATTACAACAGTTAGTTTGTAGTGTGTATCTGTGTATCATAGCTCCTGAACGGATGAACCGATTTTAATTATATTTCAAGAAAGTGTGTTGCGGCCAAGAATAAAGTCTCACTCACTTCATCATTAAGAACGCTACGTGATGCGCCACAGGATATGCGTCGGACTCATTCTTTGTATATACCAATTCCGAGACTCGTTCTGCGAAGGCAGTGAAATAACCGTGGCGGTTCAATGCCATTCTCTTCTTCATATCTGCTACGAAGGGACTTTCCGTAACTGTTGAAAATCATTGCCCATCGGTATAACTAAAGAAAGAGGATAAGTTACATTAAAGAGTAAGTTGGCATTATAATTATTAACTTCGTTTTAGCTTGCGTTGGCATCGCGCACTGAAGGTTCCATAACACAAAAATGTTGTATATTTTTATTATTTGCCATGATAGAGGTCATAGTAACGTATTCAGGGAAAATGTTCACTGTATACCTAATTTGTTGCTAAAAAGATACAACCCTGTGCCAGAAAGATGGCCGACGGACAGACAGTCAGGTAAATTAAGAAACCGGTAACCCATCCATGGCCTGACCGCGGCAAGGCTAATCTTGGAGATCTGTCGATCCATGCGTTTGACACGAGCTCCTCAAAATATACTACTTACTTATATGCCAAGCGACGGTATTTGTCCTCAACTCTTCACAGTGAGTTTTTGAAACGTTTATTATTGTGTTAGACACTTACTGGTTGGTGATGGCCAGTTTGATGGACGTGTTGCAAAAGTACTCATCCGTGGTGGCAATGGAAACAATGAGGGAGTAGTTTTGATCGTAATCGTAACATTGCCATATTTGCCTGGTGTGGCTGTAGCTGCTGTAAGTAATGTACAAATTCATGTCACTAAGAACTTTGAAATTAGAAAAAGAACATGAAGCGACGCGACGGACGGTTGGTATTGTATTTGTAGTTTTTAGTAATTATTTATTTACCATGGATGCAAAATTAGGTAAAATTAACGAATGATGGAATGAATTAGGTACTAAAGGACTGAATTAGGTAGACAGCTGTTCGTCTTGCAGGCTGTCCTCAGAACTCATAGAGCCATGACCAGATCCAACCCAAAAAAACGCACAAATGTTGCATCCGATGTAACACATAAAACTACATTTGCCAAACGCCAATATTACGTCAAAGGTACCTAATAAAAAAACAAAAACTACACAAAATACTAGACATACTTGATTTAAACAGACACACGCTAAAACACAAAATCCCTCAATGGCTACTACAACAGGACTACCTCACAACGGAAAATCTTCTAACATACATCTCGTAAAATACAATCGCAAAATTCACGAACTTAAACACATACACGAACTCTCACTCACACAACACACTAAGTACATTTATTTCAAAGAATAACTTTGGCTTATGTAACATCGACACTGTTTCAATTGTTAAAGAATGTCAACTATTTACTGTACCCATATCGCTGAACCCTATCTCTTAAGATACAGGCTAGTTTAAGGGTTAGAGTCTATATAATTGTGCCTATAGTCTGACAAATCTATATATATAACTATAGGAAACTACTGGGCCGTGAGGTCTAAAATTTGGCACAAGCACTCTCTAGGGGGTGCAGGCGCGCACTAAGAAAGGATTTTTATAAATTCGCACCTTAAGCGGTTGAAAAGGGGTGTCAAAGTTTGTATGAAACTCCTATGTTTATAAAGTTAGAGACATGAATGTTGGCCTGATTGTTCCTTTCGACTACTAGGTGCTCACTAAGAAAGGATTTTACGAAATTCGGCGCTTAAGGGTGAAAATAAGGGTTTTTAATGTTTGTATGAAAAATGTACCAAATGCAGTTAAGATCCAAATTGAATCTTACGGCAACGAGTTATTGCATACTTTACATTGAAATTAGAATTCGAAGGCCGATAAAGATCTAAATTGAATTTTACGACAACGCGTTAACGCATATTTTACATTGAAATAAGATTTTTTGGAAGTTTCTTGAGGTTTATATTTAGTTTTTTTTCTAGGTGGCCAGTATGTTTCAGTGCAGGCGTGATAACGTTCTAAAGTTTTTATGCCAGTTCTAGGTGGCCAGTATTTTTCAGTATGCAGGCATCTGCTAAAAGATAATGAAATGAGGTTCTAATTGGTATTCAGGTAATTTGAACGTTGCATTTATAGCATTAAAGTCGAGAATGCCAAGGGGAAAACTTTACAATGTTTAACCTTAATCGCGGCTTGCAAGCCGATCGTATCAAAAAACGAAGTCATGTATCAATCACAGAATACAAACCTAAGCGATACACGTTCAAGCTATAGTTACCGAAATTCCTGTTCTGCGATATTTTGTTATTACTTACTACTAATTTGCTTTGAAATATTTTTCATCGTCGTTGTTTGGTTTTCGTTTTGGTTTGTTTCGCTTCCTAATTTTAAATTGGAGGATAATAAATGTGTTTTTACCTATTGCCGGGTTGGAATTTTGTTATTTCTATTTATTTGCGAATTACTTATTGTGTAGGTTTCACACTGTGGTATTACTATAATAGTTTTTAGTATTAGTCGTTCTTACTAGAAAAAGTGTCCTTGAATACCTACGTTCGTATTTTAATTTTATTGCTTAGTATCTTTGGTTTAGGCTGGTGTTGTAAGGGTTGGAAAAAGGCGGGAGAACTATTCCCATTTTAAATGGATGTCAGCACCAACTGACGGGGTCCGAAAGGGCCAATGCCTGCCAGGGTTATGAGCCTGTCCGAAAGGGATATCGTGGCCCTGGCACACACAGGCATTTGAAGGAACACGGGTGGGTTTTAGTCAGTAAAAGTCTGACACGCATCAAAATGACCTTCATTGAAATTTCCTGAGGATCAGATTATTTTTACTCCCTATTGTGCGTCCCCAAAACCAGCAATAAAAATACCATCTTGAAACACCTGGAACTCAAATGGGAATAGTTCTCCCGCTGCCATGAGTTCACAGGTGGTCCGGTAGGTGCCATTATAAGACATTTCAGCGACGTATTCACGCTTTGAACCATAAACAGCTCCTCCTGACCGATCCTGGGTGAAAGGTTGGAATATTTCCCAGTTTTTAGACACGTGGCGCACAATGCTGTCTCGAATTTGAGAAGATAATGACATGGCCACGTTACTGTTCACCAAATCGGAGAGAGATGAAAATAAGCATGCGCCATCGCCAGGGATATTTACTATTTGGCAAAGAATTTGCATGCCACAATTGTGGCGATAAGTCCCCTCTATGAGGAGTGGCTAGAGAGGCGCCACGGCTTCCTCACCTTCCGACTGACGCACGTCCTCACCGGACACGGTTGTTTCGGGAGGTTCCTATTCAGAATGAAGCGGGAGGAATCGCCCGGGTGTCACCACTGTGTGGATCGCCCCGAGGACACGGTGGAGCATACGGTTGAGGTCTGCCCTGCTTGGGCGCCACCGCCATGTCCTCACGGAGGCGAATGGCAGCGGCGATCTCTCGCATCTGGCCCTGGTTCAGGCCATGGTTTGGAGCGAGAGTGCACGGGAGGCCGTCACCTCCTTCTGCAAAGCAGTAATGCATGCGAAGGAGGAGGCGGAACGCGTGAGGGTGAGGCAGGGTTCGCGCCCTCACGCCCTTAGTCACCGCAGGAGACGCCCCTGGCGTCGGGAATCGCAGGCCGATTCCCGGCCACCGCGGGCGCGGGCTTGCGGACGGTAAGCGATGGGTAGCTCGCCGTCCGATAAGGACCAGGCCCGGGTCGATGACGCGTTGTGTTCCACGCGCGCCTCAAAGAGATGTCAGCACCAATTGATGGGGTCCGAAAGGGCTAATGCCTGCCAGGGTTACGAGCCTGTCCGAAAGGGATATCGTGGCCCTGGCACACAGGCATTTGAAGGAACACGGGTGGGTTTTAGTCAGTAACAGTCTGACACGCCCTCCCCGCTCCGGCCAGAGCGGGAGAATTTATTTGATAATTTACCACCCAAAAAAAAAAATGGCAGCGGCAGAACTATTCTCATTTGAGTTCCAGGTGTTTCAGGATGGTATTTTTATTGCTTGCTTGCAGGGAGTCAAAATAATCCGATTCTCAGGAAACTTTATTGAAGGTCATTTTGATGTTTTAATTCCGTTGGCTAATTTAAATAATAAAAAAACCGGCCAAGTGCGAGTCGGACTCGCCCACGAAGGGTTCCGTACCATTATCTATAAAAATGGCAAAAAAATCACGTATGTTGTATGGGAGCCCCCCTTAAATATTTGGTTTATTTTAATTTAATTATTTATTTTTAAAGTGAAGATATAACTTAATATTCTGTGAATATTTCAAGCGTCTACCTGTTGCCGTTATCAATATCTAGCAAAAACGAGCAAAAAAATCAAGTTTGTTGTATGGGAGCCCCCTTAAATATTTTTTTTATTGTATTTTTTAGTATTAGTTGTTATACCGGCAACAGAAATACATCATCTGTGAAAATGTCAACTGTCTAACTATCACGGTTCATGAGATACAGCCTGGTGACAGACGGACAAATGGCGGAGCCTTAGTAATAGGGTTCCCGTTTTACCCTTTGGGTAATCTTTTGACCCCTCACGCCGGCAAAATTGAAGAATCACCGACCGTCACCGACTCAGCGGTAAATGTGCAGTTGAATTCACAATCCCAGTGCCAATTCACTGCTATTGATTTTGTCGAGAAGTCGCTTGCCTATAGTGAGCAAACGGAATGCGAGTCATTTTTTTTTAAGGATATTGCTAAACCGTTGCTTCATCTACTTATATTAATATTTTATAGTTTGTGAGGTTGTAGGGGTAATCTCTGGATAAACTGAACCGATTTTGAAAAATCTTTAACCCATTGAAAGCCACGTTATTATTTTGTGAGTGTCATAACTTAAGGCCATAATTTAATCCGAAAAATGAAACGACGGTAAAATGTTTACCGCCCAACGAAGTGGGCACGGGTCAGCTAGTCACTATATAAGGTTCAAATTTCATTGCAACAAAAAAATTCCTTTAGACCTTTCCAATGGTTTCTATCATTCCGAAATCGACTAAATTCCGAGACTGATAAGGTTGAGTTTGCAATGCAATTAGCAGTGTTTACATTTTCATTTTTAATAGATCACCAACCCCGGTTTTCGCCAAATTAATGAAAAAATATTCTGAAAAGATATTCTTTTGCATAATTAAAATATGCGACCCAAGCCGTGGGCAGAATGATAATTTGTTGGGCAAATTCGCGGTACTAACATAGAATTTTATTAAATTCTTATAGAAACCTACTCTCGTTCAAGGTTGCTAAAGTGCTTGGGTGTAATTTTGAGGGATGCTACACGCACGTTCGGGTCGGGACATTCCATCCAGCAGTATTTGTTCAACAACAAAGCCGACCAATATGGAATATGCATGTATTTTTTTTTTCACTAAATTAATAATATAAACCCAAGGGCGACGATAACCGACTTTTAATGATTTTATACTGAAGATCCCGTCTAAACGAGTAGTGTTAATGATTTGAAAAAAATATATGTTAAATTAGAGCATTTTCTCAATAACTTAATAAGTGAATATTTTAGATTATGTTTATATTACACAGTGAAATTAATTTGTAAAGTTATGTCTAACGCGGATAAAAAAACTGAGAATGACGCAAAATCTACCAAGCGTATTTTTCTGAAACCTTTACCAATTTAAGGATAATTTAATTATTGATCTTTTAGTACCTATACGCGTTTTATTATAATACCTTTTGGTTTGTGTATAATAAATTAATAATGCGTCAAATTGGGGACAGCGATCCTTGATGGGCGAGTCCTATTACTGGCTGAACGTACGACGCGTTGCGTCAGCTCAGTACAGAACACGCAAGCTAACTATTCATGGTCACTGGCACATATCTCCGTCTTAAAAGTTAAATTCAACTGCTGATTGATGCTCAAAAAAAATATGAAACTCCAACAATTTTCTATTACAGTTCAAACGACCCTTTCTGTCGCCGTCATGATGTGTCGGTCATTTACCACGAAACTGCTTTGTTTACATCTGTTTTTTAGCCCTAAATCTTAGAAATTAAATTATTGTTTATGCTATATTCAAGCAGAAATCGAGGCGGGCTGAATCTTTTCTGTCCATTTTTTAAATTATGCCAAATCAAGTAATCATATTTTTAGAGTTCTCCGTACCTCAAGAGGAAAAAACGGAACCCTTATAGGATCAGTTTGTTGTCCGTCTGTCTGTCTGGCTGTCCGTCTGTCAGTCTGTCAAGACCATTTTTCTCAGGAACGCGTGTAGGTATCAAGTTGAAATTAATATCAAATACGTAAGTCCATGATCCCTTGAAGCTCTAAAAAAATCAAGCTTCTAAGTCAACGAAATAAAAAAATACTGTGATTTAAGCGACATATTTCGATACTCGCAAATAAATCAAAACCTACAGGGTACTTCCCGTTGACCTAGAATCATGAAATTTGGCAAGAAAAAAGGTCTCACGGCACGGATGGCGCAGTGGTTAAGCGATGGACTGCTGCGCTGCGTGTCGCGGGTTCGATTCCCGCACGTAACAAATATTTGTATGACCTACAAGTAGTTGTTCCGGGTCTGGCTGTTTGTGTGTGTGAGTTTAAATGTTTGTAAATGCACCCACGATACAGGAGAAATTCCTAGTCTATATATATAAAAGAGAAGTCCACTCACTGACCACTCATCACGAAATCTCGGAAACTACTGGGCCGTGAGGTCTAAAATTTGGCACAAGCACTCTCTAGGGGGTGCAGGCGCGCACTAAGAAAGGATTTTTATAAATTCGCACCTTAAGCGGTTGAAAAGGGGTGTCAAAGTTTGTATGAAACTCCTATGTTTATAAAGTTAGAGACATGAATGTTGGCCTGATTGTTCCTTTCGACTACTAGGTGCTCACTAAGAAAGGATTTTACGAAATTCGGCGCTTAAGGGTGAAAATAAGGGTTTTTAATGTTTGTATGAAAAATGTACCAAATGCAGTTAAGATCTAAATTGAATCTTACGGCAACGAGTTATTGCATACTTTACATTGAAATTAGAATTCGAAGGCCGATAAAGATCTAAATTGAATTTTACGACAACGCGTTAACGCATATTTTACATTGAATTAAGATTTTTTGGAAGTTTCTTGAGGTTTATATTTAGTTTTTTTTCTAGGTGGCCAGTATGTTTCAGTGCAGGCGTGATAACGTTTTAAAGTTTTTATGCCAGTTCTAGGTGGCCAGTATTTTTCAGTATGCAGGCATCTGCTAAAAGATAATGAAATGAGGTTCTAATTGGTATTCAGGTAATTTGAACGTTGCATTTATAGCATTAAAGTCGAGAATGCCAAGGGGAAAACTTCACAATGTTTAACCTTAATCGCGACTTGCAAGCCGATCGTATCAAAAAACGAAGTCATGTATCAATCACAGAATACAAACCTAAGCGATACACGTTCAAGCTATAGTTACCGAAATTTCTGTTCTGCGATATTTTGTTATTACTTACTACTAATTTGCTTTGAAATATTTTTCATCGTCGTTGTTTGGTTTTCGTTTTGGTTTGTTTCGCTTCCTAATTTTAAATTGGAGGATAATATATGTGTTTTTACCTATTGCCGTGGGTTGGAATTTTGTTATTTCTATTTATTTGCGAATTACTTATTGTGTAGGTATTTCACACTATGGTATTACTATAATAGTTTTTAGTATTAGTCGTTCTTACTAGAAAAAGTGTCCTTGAATACCTACGTTCGTATTTAAATTTTATTGCTTAGTATCTTTGGTTTAGGCTGGTGTTGTAAGGGTTGGAAAAAGGCGGGAGAACTATTCCCATTTTAAATGGATGTCAGCACCAATTGACGGGGTCCAAAACGGCTAATGCTGCCAGGGTTACGAGCCTGTCCGAAAGGGATATCGTGGCCCTGGCACACAGGCATTTGAAGGAACACGGGTGGGTTTTAGTCAGTAACAGTCTGACACGCCCTCCCCGCTCCGGCCAGAGCGGGAGAAGTTATTTGATAATTTACCACCCAAAAAAAAAAAATGTCAGCGGCAGAACTATTCTCATTTGAGTTCCAGGTGTTTCAGGATGGTATTTTTATTGCTGGTTTTGGTGAAGCACGGCAGGGAGTCAAAATAATCCGATTCTCAGGAAACTTTAATGAAGGTCATTTTGATGTTTTAATTCCGTTGGCTAATTTAAATAATAAAATAACCGGCCAAGTGCGAGTCGGACTCGCCCACGTTCCGTACCATTATCTATAAAAATGGCAAAAAAATCACGTTTGCTGTATGGGAGCCCCTCTTAAATATTTGGTTTATTTTTATTTAATTATTTATTTTTAAAGTGAAGATATAACTTAATATTCTGTGAATATTTCAAGCGTCTACCTGTTGCCGTTATCAATATCTAGCAAAAACGAGCAAAAATATCACGTTTATTGTATGGGAGCCCCCTTAAATATTTTTTTATTCTGTTTTTTAGTATCAGTTGTTATACCGGCAACAGAAATACATCATCTGTGAACATTTCAACTGTTTAACTATCACGGTTCATGACATACAGCCTGGTGACAGACGGACAAACGGCGGAGCCTTAGTAATAGGGTTCCCGTTTTACTCTTTGGGTACGGAACTCTAAAAATATCTTTTGACTCCTCACGCCGGCAAAATTGAAGAATCACCGACCGTCACCGACTCAGCGGTAAATGTGCAGTTGAATTCACAATCCCAGTCCCAATTCACTGCTATTGATTTTGTCGAGAAGTCGCTTGCCTATAGTGAGCAAACGGAATGCGAGTAATTTTTTTTAAGGATATTGCTAAACCGTTGCTTCATCTACTTAAATTAATATTTTATAGTTTGTGAGGTTGCAGGGATAATCTCTGGATCTACTGAACCGATTTTGAAAAATCTTTTACCCATTGAAAGCCACGTTATTATTTTGTGTCATAACATAAGGCCATAATTTAATCCGAAAAATGAAAAAACGGTAAAATGTTTACCGCCCAACGAAGTGGGCACGGGTCAGCTAGTATCTATATATATAAAAGAGAAGTCCACTCACTGACCACTCATCACGAAATCTCGGAAACTACTGGGCCGTGAGGTCTAAAATTTGGCACAAGCACTCTCTATGGGGTGCAGGCGCGCACTGAGAAAGGGTTTTTATAAATTCGCACCTTAAGCGGTTGAAAAGGGGTGTCGAAGTTTGTATGAAACTCCTATGTTTTTAAAGTTAGAGACATGAATGTTGGCCTGATTGTTCCTTTCGACTTCTAGGTGCTCACTAAGAAAGGATTTTACGAAATTCGGCGCTTAAGGGTGAAAATAAGGGTTTTTAATGTTTGTATGAAAAATGTACCATGTCCAAATTGAATCTTACGGCAACGAGTTATTGCATACTTTACATTGAAATTAGAATTCGGAGGCCGATAATGATCTAAATTGAATTTTACGACAACGCGTTAATGCATATTTTACATTGAAATAAGAATTTTTGGAAGTTTCTTGAGGTTTATATTTAGTTTTTTTTCTAGGTGGCCAGTATGTTTCAGTGCAGGCTTGATAACGTTCTAAAGTTTTTATGCCAGTTCTAGGTGGCCAGTATTTTTCAGTATGCAGGCATCTGCTAAAAGATAATGAAATGAGGTTCTAATTGGTATTCAGGTAATTTGAACGTTGCATTTATAGCATTAAAGTCGAGAATGCCAAGGGGAAAACTTCACAATGTTTAACCATAATCGCGGCTTGCAAGCCGATCGTATCAAAAAACGAAGTCATGTATCAATCACAGAATACAAACCTAAGCGATACACGTTCAAGCTATAGTTACCGAAATTTCTGTTCTGCGATATTTTGTTATTATTTACTACTAATTTGCTTTGAAATATTTTTCATCATCGTTGTTTGGTGTTCGTTTTGGTTTGTTTCGCTTCCTAATTTTAAATTGGAGGATAATAATTGTGTTTTTACCTATTGCCGGGTTGGAATTTTGTTATTTCTATTTCATTGCGAATTACTAATTGTGTAGGTATTTCACACTGTGGTATTACTATTATAGTTTTTAGTATTAATAGTCGTTCTTACTAGAAAAAGTGTCCTTGAATACCTACGTTCGTATTTTAATTTTATTGCTTAGTATCTTTGGTTTAGGCTGGTGTTGTAAGGGTTGGAAAAAGGCGGGAGAACTATTCCCATTTTAAATGGATGTCAGCACCAACTGACGGGGTCCGAAAGAGCCAATGCCTGCCAGGGTTATGAGCCTGTCCGAAAGGGATATCGTGGCCCTGGCACACACAGGCATTTGAAGGAAAACAGGTGGGTTTTAGTCAGTAAAAGTCTGACACGCATCAAAATGACCTTCATTGAAATTTCCTGAGAATCAGATTATTTTTACTCCCTGTTGTGCGTCCCCAAAACCAGCAATAAAAATACCATCTTGAAACACCTGGAACTCAAATGGGAATAGTTCTCTCGCTGCCATGAGCTCACAGGTGGTTCCGTAGGTGCCATTACAAGACATTTCAGCGACGGATTCACGCTTTGAACCATAAACAGCTCCTCCTGACCGGTCCTGGGTGAAAGGTTGGAATATTTCCCAGTTTTTAGACACGTGGCGCACAATGCTGTCTCGAATTTGAGAAGACAATGACATGGCCACGTTACTGTTCACCAAATAGGAGAGAGATGAAAATAAGCATGTGCCATCGCTAGGGATATTTACTATTTGGCAAAGAATTTGCATGCCACAATTGTGGTGATAAGTCCCCTCTATGAGGAATGGCGAGAGAGGCGCCACGGCTTCCTCACCTTCCGTCTGACGCACGTCCTTACCGGACACGGTTGTTTCGGGAGGTTCCTATTCAGAATAAAGCGGAAGGAAACGCCCGGGTGTCACCACTGTGTAGATCGTCCGGAGGACACGGTGGAGCATACGGTTGAGGTCTGCCCTGCTTGGGCAGAGCACCGCCATGTCCTCACGGAGGCGATCGGCGGCAGCGATCTCTCGCATCTGGCCCTGGTTCAGGCCATGGTTCGGTATGACGCACGGGAGGCCGTCACCTCCTTCTGCAAAGCAGTAATGCATGCGAAGGAGGAGGCGGAACGCGTGAGGGTGAGGCAGGGTTCGCGCCCTCACGCCCTTAGTCACCGCAGGAGACGCCCCGGGCGTCGGGAATCGCAGGCCGATTCCCGGCCACCGTGGGCGCGGGCTTGCAGACGGTGAGCGATGGGTAGCTCGCCGTCCGATAAGGACCAGGCCCGGGTCGACGGCGCGTGGTGTTCCACGCGCGCCTAAAAGAGATGTCAGCACCAATTGACGGGGTCCGAAAGGGCTAATGCCTGCCAGGGTTACGAGCCTGTCCGAAAGGGATATCGTGGCCCTGGCACACAGGCATTTGAAGGAACACGGGTGGGTTTTAGTCAGTAACAGTCTGACACGCCCTCCCCGCTCCGGCCTGAGCGGGAGAAGTTATTTGATAATTGACCACCCAAAAAAATGGCAGTGGCAGAACTATTCTTATTTGAGTTCCAGGTGTTTCAGGATGGTATTTTTATTGCTGGTTTTGGGGAAGCACGGCAGGGAGTCAAAATAATCTGATTCTCAGGAAACTTTAATGAAGGTCATTTTGATGTTTTAATTCTGTTGGCTAATTTAAATAATAAAAAACCGGCCAAGTGCGAGTCGGACTCGCCCACGAAGGGTTCCGTACCATTATCTATAAAAATGGCAAAAAAATCACGTATGTTGTATGGGAGCCAAAATTTAAGGGCCGAAATTTAAATAAACCAAATATTTAAGGAGTTAAATATTTGGTTTATTTAAATTTAATTATTTATATTTAAAGTGAATATATAACTTAATATTCTGTGAATATTTCAAGCATCTACCTGTTGCCGTTATCAATATCTAGCAAAAACGAGCAAAAAAATCACGTTTGTCGTATGGGAGCCCCCTTAAATATTTACTTTATTCTGTTTTTTAGTATTCTTTTTTATACCGGCAACAAAAATACATCATCTGTGAAAATTTCAACTGTCTAACTATCATGGTTCATGAGATACAGCCTGGTGACAGGCGGACAAACGGCGGAGCCTTAGTAATACGAGTAGGGTTCCCGTTTTACCCTTTGGGTAGGGAACCCTAAAAATATCTTTTGACCCCTCACGCTGGCAAAATTGAAGAATCACCGACCGTCACCGACTCAGCGGTAAATGTGCAGTTGAATTCACAATCCCAGTCCCAATTCACTGCTATTGATTTTGTCGCAAGTCGCTTGCCTATGGTGAGCAAACGGAATGCGAGTAATTTTTTTTAAGGATATTACTAAACCGTTGCTTCATCTACTTATATTAAATATTTTATAGTTTGTGAGGTTGTAGGGGTAATCTCTGGATCTACTGAACCGATTTTGAAAAATCTTTTACCCATTGAAAGCCACATTATTATTTTGTGAGTGTCATAACATAAGGCCATAATTTAATCTGAAAAATGAACAACGAAGTGGGCACGGGTCAGCTAGTAAATGTATAATCTACAATGTAGGTTTATACTTACAGTGCAATGTGTTCTTGTTTTATGAAATAAATATTTTTATTTAAATATAAATAGCCACTATGTTTGCGCATCAACTGTGCTCCGCGCATCTCCTTTGTGTTTGCATAGAAATAGTCACCATGGCAGGCGCATGGATGATGGAGCACAGTAACTTGGTGTGCGAAGATAGTCGAAACCCAGCATAATTATTTTTACTGTCTCATTGGCGACTTATTTAATAAAATTTGAATGTAATTATTATCAATATTACATTTTTGTTTGTTTATGGGGTGGAAAATCCTCATGGATGTCCTCCGCCCTGGGGTGGGTGGAGAGGTCTGTCAGACTTTTACTGACTAAAAGCCACCCCAGTGTTCCCTTTCCACAGATGTACCGGGAATCTTGGGAGCTAGTATTACTTCCGTGATCCCCGGCTAGTGCCGGCCCGCCTCTGTGGGCCACCTTAAGTCTGTGGGGAGGGGGGTGAAGTGTTTGACCCCCCCGCGACGTCCCAAAGGAGCGCGCGTGGAACACTACGTGCCGCCACCTCGGGTCCAGTGTGATAGGGGGCGGCGGACGTCCCCAAGTCTGCCGTCCCTGGACCAATTTAGGGAGACTGAAAGAGGGCATTGTCTGCCCTCTGCCAACGCCCAGTGCACCTCAGGAGTAGGCAGAGACCTAGGTCACTGCCTACTCCTGAGATGAGGGCACGGCGAGGCTCCTCCCAAGCGGCATACTCTGCCAGCGTATACCGCGCCGTGTCCTCCCGACAGTTATCAATATTACCTGCACCAGCCTTGTGATGTCCAGTTGAGTTGATCGAGGTCCACCAAATGTCTGTAACGCTATCGTAGTCTGGATGAATCAGGAGTACTTCATCTGAATGATGCTCTTCGTGATTCAAACTTTTACCAATCTGCAACAGTATCTTCCTTTCCTGTTCTATTTTGTCTTCCATGTCAACCAACATTTCACTAACGTGTGTTATTGACCTTGCAAGCTGATCTTTTAACCCCACATTTTTATTTACTGTAGCTGAAAGTACAATAGGCTTGACGGTTATCTTCATTTGATTAAGTAAAATAAACTATAATAATTTTTTAATAATTTTATTATGTTTTATATCCACAGGAGTATTTTTTACCTACAACGTAGATATATGGCGGCATCTACATCGCCACATGCGAACTACGCATCACACTAACGTGACGCAAAATCCTACATCGCGCAAGCAGAGTTTACAGTGCGACTAGCATAATTATATATAACGTCCCGACATCAATACTCGTGCAGTAGCTCACCAGACGCAACACTCGTTTGGTCAGAGGATCCTCTCCTCTCTATGGAGGATGGGTGTACTTTACACCCTGTTCCTCATATCTCTATACCGGTGACCTCGATCATAAACGTCAGTGCAGCCTTTGTGAAACTATTTCAGCGTGACGTCATCATCATCACTTTCTTAACCTTTCGAGCGGTGAGTCACACAGTCAGCAAGTATCCACGACTTTAACGGGTATCCTGACCACTAGTATGCAACGCGAGCGTATACCCGGTCACCACCCTAAGCCTAATCAGCAACCTTGGTAAAGCACACTGTACTTTCAGCCGATCAACAAGAAGAGCTGTTAATAACTCTCCTGGTCGACGCCAGCAGTGAGCAACAACCTGGTGCTGTTCCACATCCGACACACTGGAGCATGACGCAGCACCACCTCGACTCACTGGGGAATCACCGCAAACAGTTCCGACTCACCGTGAACTATACGGCACCCGGTTCTGACTCACTGGAACAATTGGCCCTGGCAACCATCGCAAGATACACGACTCAGCCGACCATCGCCCTCTGGTCTCCGGAGGGGAGTGACGTGGCGGCATTTACTTGGCCACATGAGAAATACGCATCACACTGTCAACAACACCGTCTGGTCGGAGGATCCTCCCTTTTCTATGGAGGACGTGTGAACTTTCACCCTGTTCCTCATACCCTTATTGGTATACCTAGAGAAAACACAACACTTAGACCACTTTCTGAAATCGTTGAACATGCATGTATTTAGGTACTGTGGTTATAAATGCTAACGCTTTCTCTTTAAGAGAATAGGTTTTGCCACTGGTGAACAGCTCATGGCTGGTTGACTCTTTGCTTTACTAAAGTATTTCTATAATACAGTTATACTTACCACGGCTTACCGATACGCTTAAAACTAAAACAAAACGTATAAATGAAACAAACATTTATTATGAACATTGCCAATTGAAAAATATGTCAACCTATGAAGTAAGTCTTACAGCCAATAAAATAAATTGAAATCCATAAAATATATATTTTCAGTGCCTATTTTATTTATGATGAAATAACAAACTAGAGAACTACGCAGTATTGTTTCATCACTCCGTGTACTTACTGGAGTCTTCCTTCTAACATTTTGCCTTGTAGTTTTTGTACAGTGTGCCGGGTACAAAAGTACCAGGTGACGATTTTCAGTAGATGGGCATCTACTGAAAATCTGGTACTGCCAATTATTCCCAAGTGTTAATCTTTCACTCCCCTATGTTTGAATCACGTTTGAAAACGACTCTGCAGTTCGTACTGCAGTTTTTTTGGGCATGCAGTGCTGACTAACTTTTTTTTTTGGTTGGGAAATTATCAAATAACTTCTCCCGCTCGGGGCGGAGCGGGAGAAGAGGGGCGTGTCAGACTTTTACTGACAAAACCGCACCCATGTTCCTTCAGTTGCCTGTGTGCCAGGGCCACGACAGACAAACCCGCAACTCTGGCAGGCATTGACCCTACCGGACCCCGTCAGTTTGTGCTGACATCTCTTTGAGGCGCGCGTGGAATACAACGCGCCGTCGATCTGGGCCTGGTCCTCATCGGATGGCGAGCTACCCATTTCTCACCATCGGCAAGCCCGGGCCTGCGGTAGCCGGGAATCGTTCTGGGATACCCGACGCCCAGGGTGTCTCCTGTGGTGACTCCGGCGTGAGGGCGCGAATTTTGCCTCTCATGTGTTCCACCTCCTCCTTCGCTAGCATTACTGCTTCGCAGCAAGAGTGACGGCCTCCCATGCACTCTCGCTCCGAACCATGCCATGAACCAGGGCCGGACGCGAGAGATTGCCGTCACCGATAAGCTCAGCGAGGACACAGCGGTGCTCTTCCCAAGCCGGGCAGACCTCCACCATATGCTCCACCGTGTCCTTTGGGCGATCCACACTGTGGTGACACCCGGGCGTTTCCTCCCACTTTATCCTGAACAGGAACCTCCCGAAATAAACGTGTCGCATTCACCATGCTGCCATGAGATCCCGCCGGAGCTCCGTCCGCTGTGCCGTGAATTCTCGCGGCAGCGGATCCCACGGCGGCAGTCCGGCAAGGAGGCTCGCCGCCTCACGGGAGACCGTGCGGTAACCCCGTACCAGCCTGATGGTCATGACCCTTTGGGACGCGTTAAACCACTGGGCTGGTCGCAGCCTCAGAGAACGCGCCCACACTGGTGCCCCGTAAAGGGCCATGGACCGCACGATCCCCGCGTAGAGCCTCCGGTAGGAGGCGTTTGGACCCCCTAGATTGAGCAGGGGAAGCCGCTTCAAAGCAGCCCCAGCCCACTCCAGTCTGGGAGCCAAACGTCGGAAGTTCTCCACGAAGTTCCACCGGCTGTCGAGGACGAGTACCAAGTACTTCATCGTCGACTCGACACCGATGTGAACTCCTCCCGCCGTTATCTGGGAACCCGACAGTGGCGCATACCTAGGACCATAAAAACACATGGCCTCGGACTTGTGCAAGGCCACCTCGAGTCCCAATTGCCAGATCCTATCGACGGTTGTCGCAACCCTACGTGCCGCCAGTTCGGCCGCCGCCTCATGTGACCTCCCCTGCGCCAGGACCAGCGTGTCGTCAGCGTAGCAGACTACGCTGACGCCGCTAGGGAGTTCAGCGCGCAGCACCCAGTCGTAGCCGGTGTCCCACAAATGTGGCCCCAGGACCGATCCCTGTGGGACACCGCACGACTTCTCTCGCCGGTTCCACTCTCCTTGGTGACCGGGGTAGATGACGGCCCTGTCCGTCAAATAGGCCTCGACCACGTGATAGAGGTAAGCCTGCTACTCTCAGATCTAGTACCAACATAGCTTGTATCTTCAATCTTTTAAATTCCAACGGAAGGTCATTTGGTATCAATAATTAAATTATACGTGGCATAAAAACTGTTTGTCGTCTGGCAGATCCCGTTAGTATTTTGGCCTCAATAACGTCTGTGACACGGAAAACCCCGATTAAGAGAGTTTAACAATTCTACAGGATAATAAAGCGACTCGTCTACGAGTATATATACCACGGTGTCAACAGAATTATAAATCATTTCTTCACCTAAATGTATTTATCAACATTTCGTTGTTCGCAGCGGCTTGGTCGTTTTTGGGAGTCAAAATGGCTCTCTCGCATAACCACTCCATCGGTTTGTCTTTAATATTTTTAACATCAGGATAAATTGTATCTATAAGTCCCTCAATTGTTGAGCCACAGTACATAATTCATTTGGTATTCAACATATCTATTTGTGGAAAGTTTCCGTTTCCGATTAGAAGAAGATCTGAAAATCTGCCGGCAGAAACTTCACCTCTAAAATGTACTCTCATATTTCGAGTAAGTTTTAGCACTCTAATTGAAGGCCATAAGAAAGGTTTCTTGATGCATGCTTTGATCTCATTTGGCGCGTTCCTTTGGGCACTACCGGTAAAGTCTGGTGAAAATCTCCTGCCAGCAACAACGTCATACCACCCATTATGTTTTTATTATTTCCTGTTCTGAAAACTCTTATTCAAGGCTTCGAGTCCTCTTTTGTGCGCCATCGTTATTTCGTCCCATACTATTAGTTAAGTATTTTAAACACTTCGGAAAGATTGCTTTGCTTTGGTATATTGCATAAGAGTGTCTCTACATTTGGGTAGTTTTAAGGCAGCGTGTGTAGTTCTACCTCCTTCTAATAATGTGGCAGCAATCCCGGACGACGCTACAGCTAAAGCTTTGTCTCGAGTGCTTCTTACTTTTGCCAAGAGCAAGTTTATAAGATAAGTCATACCTGTGCCACTAGGGGCGTCCAGAAAGAAAATGTTTCCTACACTTCTACCCTTTTCATGACTATTGGTCATACTCATATACAGACTTTTTCTCGGCGGTCTTATTGACCGCCGAGAAAAACGTATTATTATTTACAAAACTTTCCAAAGCTACTGTATTAAAATTAGTTTCTCTCAAACAGTTCTCGCATTTTTGCTGGTGACTGATAAAGCGCTGCCTCTTCCAACGTTGCATGCTAGTGTAGGCCATCTTCAAGCAAACCTAACATTTTGCAAGCAGCTTGGAAAGTAGGCTGCAACACAACATTAATAGTTTATAGAGCTTCAAATGAAATTGGGCCCCACACTTCATGTAGCAGTAAACGCAGATGATAGCACTCCGTATTGTTAGGGTGAACAGTATAGACTCCACCTAAAGCGTGTTCGTTCATCACACCAGGCCAACCATCAACAGCTTTTTCGTCTTACGAAATTACTGTTATTCCTTAAGTAATATGGAACCTCAGAGTAAAGTAGAATTTTTGCAAAGTTATCTAATTGACATAGTTCGTAAAAATTAAAAGCGTCGTTTTTGGTGGATTAGCTATTTTGTCAGCGACCTTATTTGAGTTGAAGTAAACTCCCTGACCGTTTCCCAAATGAATTGCTACATGAAAAACTGTGGAGAAACGCTCATGTAGGTATGGAAAGGAAACCCCAAGAATTTGCCACAATGCTTCTGAGCTACGAATGTACCTTCAGCTCTCATATATCTTCACTTCCTTTTCGCTTTCTAGTGCAAATGTAGCCTGGTCCGATCCTTTATTAACATACTTGCATACATACTTTATTGATTTCACAGAGTTGCAATACGCAACGTTTAATGTTTTTAATAGTGCAGGGTAAAAAGGAACTACCCAACGGATATGGATAGCCATCATCACCTGTTTGTATTTCCCTCAATAGATGTCGGGGATATCTTTTAGCGCAGCTGTTGTCCTTCATACAAGGTGATTTATAATCAAAGTAAAGCTTTCAAGGGCCATAAATCATGTTCGACTATACTATTTCGTGAAGTTTAGGGTCAAGTGCAGGGTCAGGTATTTCAGCGCAGATTACTTTGTCGATAGAGTCTGGCGTTATGTTACTTTTCAGCTATAGAAGAATGTGGAAATGTGGAAGTCCACGTTTGTGCCACTCAACCGAATAAAACGAATTTCTCAGAATATTTGTCCTTTAACCAATATATTAATCAGTTTTTTTTTTACTTTTATATGAAACACTCGAGCAATTATATCTTGACGATCACAAGACTTTTGTCCAGGAAGTAAAACTTTGGTGATATCCTTCCAGCGAGGGTTGCATGTAAACGTCACAAAAAGGTCAGGGCGACCGTAGTTGCGTACATAATATGTCATCGCATCCTGGGTACGCTCGTGCATGTAAGATAAGATAAATTTATTTGTTAAAACATGTGTAACATGATACATGATTATGCACATATAGATGGAGACATAGTTTCAACCGGACCAACATGTTTTGCCTCATTAGGCGTACAAAATGTTAAAAATTTAATAATAAGTTGGTAATTATACATTAATTATTAATGGCAGTTTCATTTAAAAAAATTAAGTTAGTGCAAAATGTAGGTATGTACCTCGGACCACCAGTGAAAGAGGACGGTAGTACTACCATTTGCCCCAATAGATGGGCATCAATATCTTGTCGTCTAACTGCATCCTTAAGATGTATGTAATTATCTGCACGTAACTTTGCCTGACTATCACTCAGTTGCAGAAAGCTCACCATTAACACTTCATTACATAAAGCAGCATTATCGCTAATGAATTCATTACTTTAATGAAGTTGCACAAACAAATTTTAGATAGCATTAGACATTTTTAATGCTACTTTAGTTAAAGAAGACTTTAAACAATATTGCCAGGAACAAATTACCATATTGAACGAAAAGAGTGAACATTTGCGTTCTGTTATTATCCATACGTACAAGTACACCACAATTTTAGCATAAAATAAAGTAAATGTAGTTGATTTATGTGTATTCAGTGTACTCTGTGGTTTAATCTAGTTTAAATAATCTGGTTTAAGGGGGATGCGCTAAGTTAGCCCGCGAAATTCAAATTTACCAACGTTTTTTGCAATTTTTATACTTCTGATTCATATTCTAATGATTATAATTCTGACTCTGTAAAGCCATATTGGTTATGGCCGCGAATCATAATTAGATCAACATACAACGTGTTACTGACCTGCAAATTGCAAAAAACGTAATAAAATTTGAATTTCGCGGGCTACCTTATTTTATTTTATTGATTAAGGGATAATAAACAACTACAACATAAATAATACATTAAGTTAACAATACTTTTAGTAGCAATGTTGCAGTCCACTGCATTATCCGCAGGTAACACATATTTAAAGATCAGTGGTTGCCACTAGACGAGCATTACCACAATTAACAAATATTTTGAAATAGCTAAATAAATTACTATAAGGCTAGCTATAGCTACAAAAGCAAATCAGTTCAGAAACAGTTTCATTAATTTAAATTAAGCAATAAATGGGTAATAATAGTAAGATATTATTATAATTAAGCTACAATTAAGATAGAATTTTTATAATATTAGATTTAAATTTATTTTTCGAGCATGCAAATATATCAATATCAATGAAATTTGAATTATAGGATTCCAACATTCTATGAATAGGGCAGCGTAAGCCAGAGTTCGTACGACAAGAATTTAGCGCAAACAGAGTACGTGCACGAACTTGCCGCGCATGAACTGTTCGGGGGACAGAATAACACAGCTTACTCGTTAGATCAATAGCATCAAAATTATTGTTAACAATATCATGAAGCACGTTGGCCTCAAGGTATTTGCGCCGGTTCTCAAAGCTGATAAGCTTGTATTTATCAAGAAGTTGGGCGTATGACAGATAAGTCTTAGTCCCATAACATCTGTAGCACATAGCACGGAGGTACTTGCGCTGGACCCTTTCTATTCCAACTACGTACTTCTGGTAGAAGGGGTTCCAAATAGGGACCGCATATTCTAACTGAGAGCGTATGAGCGTCTTATACAGATAGAGATAGGTTGAGGTACGCTTAAATTCTGTTGAAGATCTCATCACAAATCCATACATTTTAAAAGCACTATTAACTATAGCTTCGATATGCTGGTTCAAGGACAGTTTGCCATCAAAGAGAACACCTAGATCCTTCACTATGGAAATATTATTTAGGGGGATACAGTTAAGGTTGTAGTGGAAGTTGAAGATGAAATTATTCTTAGTAAAGTGTATATAGTTACACTTAGGAATACTAAGATGCAGCTTATTTTCAATACAGTAGGCAGTTAGTCTGTCTAGGTCCTCCTGAAATGACTGGCAGTCATCCATAGTACATATCGCTTGAAACACCTTCAAGTCATCAGCGTACAATAAGAATTTGGAGTTTTTAAAACATTTCTTAATATCGTTGATATAAATAATAAATAAAAGCGGTCCCAGAATGGAGCCCTATGGAACTCCGGAAGTAATATTAACAGAGACAGACTGATGACCATTAACCACGACCCTTTGAGACCGGTTTTCAAGATACGACACAAACCAACGCAATAAATTTCCGCGTATTCCATTGTAGGCAATTTTACTCAGGAGAATTTCATGATCGACCTTGTCAAAAGCCTTTTTGAAATCAGTGTAGACCGTATCTATTTGCAATCGCCTATCAATACTTTCAAAAAGGTAATTAGCAAATATTAACAGGTTAGATGTCGTAGATCGGCGCTTAACAAACCCATGCTGTTCAGGAATGATAATATTATGCAGAAGAGGGTAAATCTCGTTGTGAACAAGTCTTTCAAAAAGCTTTGACAAGGTCGACAGAATCGAGATGGGTCTATATTGTTCGATGTCATGCTTTGAGCCACACTTATGCACTGGGGTAATGTTAGCTTGCTTCCACACCACCGGGAACACACCCTCATGCAGGCATCTATTAAAAAGGATATAGATCGGCTCACAAATATTATCAGCCGTAGCCTTAAAAAAGGCCGCCGGAAGACCGTCAGGTCCTGCCCCCTTAGAGGGGTCCAACCGTTTCAACTCGCTGAGTATCTTTGATTTATCAATATGCAAATTACTAACTAAGCTACCATTCTCTGCGCACGGCAGCGGCGGACCCCACGTGGTGAGCGTTGGTGATGCAGGCTCAAATACGGACCAGAAAAAGTCCGAAAACATATTGCAGACCACATCAGGATCACTTGACTTGACATTCTGGTACTGCATCATGGAAGGAATGCCTGACTTACTTTTACGGTTAGAAATATAGGACCAAAATACTTTATATTACTAGAGAGATTATCTTCAACCGAGTTAATATAACTGGAATAACAGGTTTTACACATATGTTTGAAGATAGACCTACATTCTGAGAAGATATTATAGTCTTTGACGTTGCTGTATTTTTTCCACTTTATCCAATGACGTTGCTTCTTTTTAAATATTTTAACTAATTGTGGCGTAAACCAGATTGGGAAGTCAAGTGATCTAGTCCTTGCAGGGGGGACTAGTGGGCTAATTATGTCACTCAACATACTATAGAAGGCCTCCACGGCCTCTTCCGATGATAGATTGTCGAATAGTGCGGACCAATTGACCTCGTCCATGTGTTTGTTGATGAGATCGTAATTAGCTTTACGGAAATTATATTTATTCATTGGTTTTCTCTTCATCATTTGTGTAGCGCCTTAGCGCATCCCTTAGTCTAATAATTTTAACATGTGTGCAGTCTAGAGCTCCTGCCACACGTGGAAATCCATCAATTTCATAAAAACCTTCTGCAACTCTACGTAGTTCCGTCCGGTCTGGCATTATATAGAAGTGGCTTAATTTTGCTAGTTCACGGGATACTTTTTGTATTAACAAACTGACAAACAACCCGACCCAACCTGTTTCCGACAAACTGTTGATTTATTTATGTTTATTAAATCACCCAATACTTGCTGGAAAGATCCAGTGGCGAAAAATCTCAAACATATTAAAAGCTGTGTCAGGCCATTAATGGATTTATTTCTTTGCGTCACTGGTTCTAAATCTTAATCAAGTAGGTTACAAATTTGAAGAACTGCCTTCTTGGAAATTCTATACCTTACACGAAACTCTTCTCCATCATGTTTTAAAAATAAATTCACTCGGTCTGGGATTCGACGGCGAGGTAAATCTACTAAATAAGAATTAGATAATGACGAAAGACTGGTTAAAGACATCTTTCAATTACAGAAATGCATTCACGTACCGTAGAAAACACTAATGTTGCTCTTTAATGGATGCTTTTCGGCCCATTAAAATTAAAAAATCTGAAATGTCAAACTTAAAGTTCACCACCTGCTAATGGGCGCTAATGAAGTTACGTGCAACGTAAAAGTGTTTAAAATGGTCGGTTTCATTATGTTTGACATTTCATTAGTTAAATTTAATGAAGCATTAAAATAAAATAAAAAATGGTTTTGTGCAATGATTTAATGCTACATTAGTGTTTAATGTAGTCTTTAAAATTTAAAGATCGTTTCTGCAACTGAGTGTATGTCTTATACATAATTGAGTCACTCGTTTTCTATTTTAGCGTATTGATCCCCTAAATACTGACTAAAAGAGCGATGAAACGCAGGAGAGAATGTTATCTTCACCGTCTCTTATCATTATGCGGAAGGAATAGAAACTGGCTGCCAAAACCATTTTTTTAGAGACAATTTTGTAATGGAATCCAATTGAGGCAAGTTGACAGAATAACCATCGTCGCCATAACAAAATATTATGGGATATTGCAAGGCATCGTATGACCGATGCAGTTCACTTCCGACGTAAAAAAGTACTACGGCTTTTCAATATAATATAATGTCCCGTTTCTCAAATTGCTGATCAACCATCACCAAAGCAACTTCGTTGGTCGTTGGGGCGTTAAAGGCTTATACATACCGGGGCGACTTGTCGCGCGACGCGACACGGCACGAAGGCCCCGCGTGTTGCGGGACGAGCGGTGCCTTTGTGTCGCGTCGCGTCCCGAGACAAGTCGCACTGGTATGTAGAAGCCTTAAAACGTTCTCTATGACCTTCAAGTGGTTTATTTTCGGCTTGAATAACTACTTTAAACGATTCACACGTGGAAGGTATTTTATTTTTACTTGAATACAAAATTTAGCGAATGAATAACTTTAACACAAAACTTCATTCCCCTTTTCAACCCCTTGAGAGTTGAAAATAAAAAAAAAACTATGATTTACGTTTGTGTTAGTTTCCAACCATAACCCGGAATTTTAGTGATTTTAATTAAAAACAACTGGCCAAGTGCGTGTCGGACCACGCACAATAAAGGGTTCCGTAGTTGAAACGAATTTATTCCAAAAACGATATACGCCACAGTCAATTTTACAACTGAAAATGTAAGATTGTAATCGCAGTTTTTTTTATGTGATAAAACTACAAATGAATGATGTTCCGATTTTTTCCTTTACTTGTGACCTTGCTTCATGGCAATTTTCATAATTCTAGGTCAACGGGAAGTACCCAATAGGTTTTGATTTATTTGCACGTATCAAAATATGTCGCATTAATCACCGTATTTTTTTTTTAATACGGTGAAAAAAATCAAGCTTCTATGTCATAGAAGCTTGATTTTTTTAGAGCACCAAGGGACCGTTGACCTACGTACTTAATATTAATTTTAACTTGATACTTCCACGCGTTCCTGAGAAAAAGGGTCATGACAGACTGACAGATAGACAGATGGACAACGAAGTGATCGTATAAGGCTTCCGTTTTTTCCTTTTGAGGTACGGAACCCTAAAAATAAAAACTTTAATTTAAATAAAGCCCTTTTCACCCCTTAAGGGTTGAAATTCTAACAACACCGTTGCGTTAGTTTACAACCATACGCCTCGATAATAAATTTAGTGATTTTTACTTCGAAAATAAGGACTTTCCATATACAAATTCATCCCCCTTTTTAACCCTTCGGGGGTGGAATTATCAAAAACGCTGAGACACCTGTAAATTAATTTTCAATCGTCAGCCTAAACACAAAACTAGAAGATCTTAACTTCAAAACTGACGGACTTTCATATAAACTTCCATCCCCCGTGTCTCCCCTTTAGGGGATGAATTTTGAAAAATCTTTTTTTAGTGCACCTCTAGATCTCATACGAAACCTATGTGCCAAATTTGGAATCTCTAGACCGAGCGGTTTGGGCTCCGCGTTGATATATCAGTCAGTCAATCAGTCAGTCAGTTTCTTCTTTTTTAAATTTAAAAGATTATAAAAGGGACTTTTTCTAATCAGTTTTACTCGAATCTTAAAACACTATTATGTAGGTATACAACCTCCATCACGCACCCTTAATCTATAGCAGATCCATGCACAAGATTACATTTAGTACCTACCAAACATATTACCTACATGTGCACGCACCCTTAAACTACTCGGGTGATGCCCTATTGGCCCAAGTTCCAATTTCCCCAAAATTATTTTTCATACATTTATTCCCAACGTCCTCAAAATGTAAAATTAATTTATTTGTAAAGGTCACACTTTGACCATTTCTCATACTGACGTCTTCAAAAGTGTTAGAATATAAAATTAATAATTAAAAAAATCAAAAACCTGACTGCAAAAAAAGACAATTTAATAATGAACTAAAATGACTGAAACAAGTAGCAGACAAGAATGAACAAAAATGGTTTAAAAGCTATTTTAAATAATAATGTAACACAAAAAGTATTTGTGAAAGTTTTGAATACATTTTTGTTCGATAGAAATACAATTCATTTGGATACTGGATTTTGCGGCGACGCCCTTTGCGGTGCAGATCGGTCGATTTGTTAAGATTACCATCACAACAAAGTACATCATCCTCGTCGTCCGTGGCAAGAGCGAATGTCATGAAAGCTCAAATGAACCAATGTGAATAGTTTGGTGGAGAAAGAAGTGTGTCTTTCTCAGTAGGCGACAAGGTTTTACTAAAACAATATTTAAATAACGGCACTAAACATATTTGGAAACAGGGCATAGTAAATGAATGTTTAGGATCACGAATGTTTTCAGTGTATATTCCAGATGAAAAGGTAAAAGTAAGGAAACATGTCGATCAGTTACTGGCGTACAAAGGAAACTCATCATTTTTTGAATCGAATGATGATGTCAGTGTGTTTGGAGCTTGTTCTCCTAAAATGACCGGTCAGTCAAACAAGCGTGACGCTGGTTTAGTATCTGAACCGGTCCTGACATCACCGACGCAAGTTTCTGCCTCCCCCGCGTCTCCTGCGCGAGAGGATCGGGAAGAGGACATGGGAACGGTCTCGGATAATGAGTTTGTGGACGCAGGCTCTCCTGACTCAAGTCAGTCTCATTCAAGCAATAAAGTACATCAGGGACCACAAGTTGTACGCAGCCGGTATCCGATCAGGAAGTCAGGAAACAGTTAAATTATAAGTTTTAATAATATGTATCATTAAAATAGTGGTGGAGGGATGTGGTGTATTTGATAATTATTATATGGGGGTAAGCTTGTATCATCAGTTGGTTGTCGGCCATTACACGAGTATAAGTGAATTGCAGTGTTTTATTGATATAATCCTTAAATACAGAACAATTTTGAATTGTTTTTAACTTTTTTTTTACATCGTTCTTACTTAAAGAAGCGACAGGAATAATGTACCCATCCTTCATCATCGTTTCAGCCGAAAACGCACTGTTGGACATAGGCCTCCCCCAAAGGGGGGGTTTGCCATAATCGCCACGCTTGGCTGGCGGGTTGGCGATCGCAGTATGGTGTTTAAATGCACAGAGAATGCTTCTGCCCATTCTGTAGTAAGTCCCTTAGCCGCCTTTTACGACACCCATAGGAAGAAATGAGATGGTGCTATTCTTTACGTCCGGCACCTCACGGGACCACATAATGTACCCAGGATTTCGTAATATCTTGAAAGGGGAGTCACAGAGAGAGTCTTTTAAAAGAGTGTCCTTGGAGTTTCTTGCCTGTTCTCCATAGAGATCTACGTTTTGGAATGGGCAAATAGCTTCAACTTTCTGACTAACTGACAGACTCTCTGTCAATTCAAAAGTACCTTGGTAAAATAGGTACCTGGCATTGGTTAAATGGAAATAAATGCTTTGAGTTTGAGTTGAAATATTCAAATGAGTACTAGGTTGATTCTGTGTAAATGCACGTGGGTATTCTTAGGGTTCGTATTACAAATACTAATTAGAAAACCAGCGTCAGGCAGCATCTGTCTGGCATTTATGCTGAAATAAACCTTTGTGGCGCAGCCGTGAGGCACACATTAATGTTGTTAAAAAAAAAATCACCATTTTTTTTTTGTTGTTTGTATTTTGTGTTTCACGAACTGTGTCCAAATAAACTTTATTCTTTCTTTCTTGCTTTTACGACCAATATAGGAAAAGACCATTGAGCAATTAAACATAGGTATTAATTTAATTTACACTTCACATACATGGCGGGTTATTACAAAATAGCTTTGAATATAAATAATATAATTTGAGTTATGTCGATATGGTGCTACTGAGCCCCTCAATTAGGGGTCTTAGACAGCAGCTGTTAAAGGTGTGTCACACACCTTTAACAGCTGCTTATGCTGTGAAACATGGCCTGAAGTACAACGAAAGTTAGAGTTCATGTTACTTAAATGTAAAAATAAAATCAATATCTTTATACCACATAATAATATTATATTATTTAATGATGTACCTCAAAGTCGTGTTTCACAGTTAAAATATCTGACACTCAGTTGCAGAAACGATCTTTAAATTTTAAAGACTACATTAAACACTAATGTAGCATTAAATCATTGCACAAAACCATTTTTTATTTTATTTTAATGCTCCATTATAATTTAACTAATGAAATGTCAAACCTAATGAAACCGGCCATTTTAAACACTTTTACGTTGCACGTAACTTCATTAGCGCCCATTAGCAGGTGGTGAACTTTAAGTTTGACATTTCAGATTTTTTAATTTTAATGGGCCGAAAAGCATCCATTAAAGAGCAACATTAGTGTTTTCTACGGTACTTTAATGCATTTCTGTAATTGAAAGATGTCTTTAACCAGTCTTTCGTCATTATCTGATTCTTATTTAGTAGATTTACCTCGCCGTCGAATCCCAGACCGAGTGAATTTATTTTTAAAACATGATGGAGAAGAGTTTCGTGTAAGGTATAGAATTTCCAAGGAGGCAGTTCTTCAAATTTGTAACCTACTTGATTAAGATTTAGAACCAGTGACGCAAAGAAAAAAATCCATTAATGGCCTGATACAGCTCACACCTTCAGATCTTTCCAGCAAGTATTGGGTGATTTAAACAGTTTGTCGGAAACAGGTTGGGTCGGGTTGTTTGTCAGTTTGTTTATACAAAAAGTATCCCGTGAACTAGCAAAATTAAGCCACCTCTATATTAAAATGCCAGACCGGACAGAACTACGTAGAGTTGCAGAAGGTTTTTATGAAATTGATGGATTTTCACGTGTGGCAGGAGCTCTAGACTGCACAAATGTTAAAATTATTAGAATAAGGGGGATGCGCTAAGGTAGCCTGCGAAATTCAAATTTTATTACGATTTTTGTAATTTGCAGGTCAGTAACACGTTGTATGTTGATCTAATTATGATTCGCGGCCATAACCCTTAAGGCTTTATAGAATTATAATCATTAGAATATGAATCAGAAGTATAAAAATTGCAAAAAACGTTGGTAAATTTGAATTTCGCGGGCTACCTTAGCGCATCCCCTTAAACCAGATTATTTAAACTAGATTAAACCACAGAGTACACTGAATACACATAAATCAACTAAATTTACTTTATTTTATGCTAAAATTGTGGTGTACTTGTACGTACGGATAATAACAGAACGCAAATGTTCACTCTTTTCGTTCAATATGGTAATTTGTTCCTGGCAATATTATTTAAAGTCTTCTTTAACTAAAGTGGCATTAAAAATGTCTAATGCTATCAAAAATTTGTTTGTGCAACTTCATTAAAGTAATGAATTCATTAGCGATAATGCTGCTTTATGTAATGAAGTGTTAATGGTGAGCTTTCTGCAACTGAGTGTTAGACACATTGTAACTGAGAATTTGAGTGACGATTATGACATTGAGAGGGAGCGCAGCGTGCTAATTGCGTAACACACTATCAGTAGGAATCGGTTTCAATTTGACAGTTCATTGCGTTATTTACGTTGTTGAGCTGACAAATTTTTCTAACCTATGAAGCAATAGATTAGCAATATAATTCAAAATCATTCCGATTCAAACTGTGTTACGGAATTAGGGTGCAGGGCGTTGTCTAACATTAGTTATTGAAGTAAAATTCTTGTTAATAACATTTTTGTCTGAAATAAATAATTCTTATTTATTGTATGACCGACAAGCAATATTTTTTTTTGTATTTTTATAATGTTCTTTTTTATTATTTTGCTTCATCACTTCCCATGAAGACATCGGCGTTTTTAATATATGTGTTGCAAATATTCTTTTTATTAAAACTTTCTAGTATTTTGGGGTCTAAGTATGTGTTGACGATGGCCGCACACTGCAGATCTGTGGGTGCATGTGCTAGCGGTGCGCTTAGTTGGTGGACGGCGACCGGCTGCTGCGAGTGGCGCTGCAGCGCGAGCGGAGCCGGCGCAGGGCGCGGGGACGCGGCGCGCAGCAGCACCAGCTGAGAGCGCAGCGCGTGCACTCGCGGCACGTAGCCACGCGCACGCTCCACACGCCTCAGCGTAGTTTCAATAAGCGCACGCGAGTATTGCGAAGAGTACGGTACGCGACCCAATAGATTCCGCACACACGCGTCTATCTTCTGTGACCATGTGCTCGCACTCTGCAGTGCATTATCAAGACCCGTTGTGTCTCCTCCTGACATCAACGTAAACATGTGACGAGCTACGCCATCTTGTAGCTGCTCTTCTGTCTCAAATTCAGCGAGGTGCTCTTCAAAGTGTACGTCGAACTCGTCCGGTGCGTATCCAACACAATAAACTGTACCAGTCAAACCTATAAAAATATGTTTTTGTTACAATTGCGTTTTAATAAAAGTACATGATCACGAGTACTGTGGAAATACAATTAATGTCTTACCATGACTTTCCAAGATAGCTGCAATTTCTAAAGCTACGTAAATTCCACTTTCATATCCTAAAAGATAAAATTGGTTCTTCAGCCCCACCCTTTTCAGGATCACCTGAATAAAAAAAACACCGTGAGTAAGTTTGCGGCCGTAGATATACCGTATTGTTGTCAGAGATCTTTAATAATCATCGCGAAATGCGACTGCTATCGTAAAGAAGTTTGTGATGAAACTAGTGTCTACCACACTCTTACGATAAGTATGACAAGTATTGTGAAATGATTACATACCGCTGCTAATCTCTCGGCTGTCTCTTGTATTGTTTCGTTTGGCTTGTCAAGTCCCAGCTGCAGCACCAGCGCTGGCACCTTGAGGCACTCGCACAGCATGCGGAACCTCTCGTAGTGACCCTCCATGCCGGGCACGACACACAAGTATGTTTGATTCGAATCAAATTCATCGTCTCTCTGTAATAGTCCAATCAGTTGACATTATTGTATTATGCAAACCACTTTATATCCTAACCACAGTACTGACAATCATATTAACACAATACAAATCGAATGGAGATTGTGTTGGAACTATTTAATGTATACGTCTGTTTGTACGCACAATATTGAGAGATTACCATGTTTGTTTAAGATCAAAGACTTCTAGGCTCTCATAGGTTTTTTCTGTAATCTATAAGTAAAGAACAATTTTCTGTATATTTTTCAACATTTTAGGCTCAGTAGTTTCGGAGATAATGGGGATTTACGAATGGACAATTTTCATCTATTTTCGTAAATAAGTTTAAAAGTAATTATTTTAAAATTATAAACAATATATCTGAAATCCTTTCAACAAGCCCTTTCATTTGATATGTCGCACGGTACAATTTGCAAAACATTTTTTTAAATTTTCTAATTCACCCCCAAAAAGTGACCCCAATGTTCAAAATTCATTTATTTACGTTACACGTCCGTGTTTGCACCACAGAAGTCCATATGTGTACCAAATTTCAACTGGTGCCGTAGATTCGAAGCAAATTGGCTGTGACAGACGGGCAGACAGACAGACACACGTGATCCTATAAGGGTTCAGTTTTTTCCTTTTGAGGCACGGAACTGGTATAACTAGTTAGGGTAAATCATAACGAAGCCAGGAAGGTATAATACATACCGTGTTAATGGCTCTATATTGACGATCTTTTCGTTTTCCAAAGGTCTACCTTACAATCAAAAAGTCCTTGAGATTACAATATTTAGTTATTTAAGGTAAACATGACAGCAGAAGGGTATAAGCACTACGCGCGCTCACTGCTCAAATCACAGAGCGCGCGCTTCCTTTTTAAGATGTTACACATCCAAAAAGTGGCCCGTTTGAGATTATTTTTTTGCATACCTCGCTACCGTTAGCTGTATGGAAACAGCCTTTTCCCAACTATGAAGAAATGAAGACAAAAAAATCGTAGCCAAAATAACATTTGGCATCCTTTGAGTACGGACCCTAAATGAGAAATTGATCATCATCATCTCTCTTTTCTCAAATACGTTGAGGTCGGCTTCAAAATGAGAACTTAACATAAAAAAAAGCATGTAAGTACCATTAATGCATTGTTAACGAGCGTCGGCACATGGACGATGTCAGTGGTAGCGAGCAGTTCATCAGAGTCTACGAAGGTGAAGAATGTAGACAAGCCCTTAGTATCTGGGAAATCCGTTTTGAAGATAGATCTTTCTAATTGTTGTATCCTTAAAAAAATACAAAACGTTTCCAAATAAAACTAAGTCACATTATGACTTTTTAAATAAATTATGGATTTGAAGTAAGAAATGATTAGACCTTAATGTAAGTTTGAAAGTGGCGCCAGTGAAAGATAGTTGAATAAGAATCGTTTGAGTTGATATTATACAGGGTGTAAGGGACAGCCCTCCGCAGACTGATGGGGTAAATTCAGTATATCGTACTAAGCTGACCGGTACATGAAATTATTTCAGGAACGTTATGGGAATCCAATGAACCTGATTTGTCGCGGTGGGATGGACGGCCGCGCTCGCTGATTTCAGGCGTCGTTCGTTAGAGAATTTCAACATCCGCTGCAGATTTTTTTATTTTAGCTGTGTTATTTACATTAATGGAGTACTGCGTACAGAGAATGTGATTTTACATTAGTAACTGAAATTACGATAAAAAAAAAATACAATTTTCCTGAGAAAATTTTCAGTGGAATATGATTCAAAATAAGGAGCTGAATACACCTTGTTAATTTGCGGAGGGCTGTTCCTTACACCCTGTATGCATGTGATGATGAGTGATGAAACAAAATATTTGACAAAATCGAGTGATGAATAAAATTACACTGTGACTAAGAGAATGATGGTCCTACATGTTGAGATATGGAGGAGAGGAGGAATACTAAACAATAAGTTAGTGGATTGTGTGATGATATGAAGGTAATGGGAGTGATAAAGCAATAGATAGGTGACAGAGAAGAAGAAAAACATAGTACAGCAGCCAAAAGAATACCGATAGTATCCGAGACCTCTACTTACGTGTCAATAGTAAACAAGGGTATTTCTGACTCTTCAAACACAAGATTGTAATAAACTCTTAGGAAATTATAAATTAATGTTATTTTATCGCTTTCTACTCCCAAATCTTCCAAAGTAGTATTCTTGTCCGTATCCGCCTTTATGGTTACATCTGTAAAATAGCGAATACAACGTCTTTCTTAGCAAAATTTCACAGATTTGATAGGTATCGATATTCATCATAGTAAGAATATTATAATCAGCTGGAGTTATTTGTAAGAATTTGTCAAACTAATTTAATTGACGTAATTACCAGCAATTGCAATTATTTTCTGCAACAGCGATGTTTGTTGCGCAGGCGCCGTGCTTACTTGAACAACGCCTTCAGCTCCTCGCAGTGCCTTTACGGTCATCTCTACTGCGCCACGGTACCATGCGCCAATGTTACACGACTCCTGCAATAAAACAGTGATTCATAGTTACGTGCATAAATGAATCAAGCTTAAAAAAATCCAAACACGTTTGAGTTATTAGAACATCTTCATACAAATACTTAAGTAATTTTAAAATGCAAAAGTAGATGTTAAAATGTTTCTGTAAGTAGTGCATTAAGTGAGATGCAATAATGACATGAACATTCTTATGGACCGAAGTCAGGTCATAAAATATTCGACGTGTTTAGTGTAGTGAGACCACTCAACTAGATTCTTCGTTGTAAGTCTAAGAGCGTTGCGTGTCGCGGGTTCGATTACCGCACGGAACATATATTTCTATGACTTACAGTAGTACCCAATTGATATGGCTTACCGATGTACCTGCGCAGAAGGTGAATTTTAAAAGTGCGGGAAATGCTATTGACCAATCGGCACGCTCCACGCACCGCGGTTCTTTTTCCTGTACCGCTATTGGTCGGCAGCTGCCGCCATGTTAGCGCGCGCCGCGTGGCATGTTTGTCAGCCGCAATACTTCTGATCGAGTGCACGCTAGCAGCTCCAGTGTATTATGAACCTTATAATAGTGACCTAAGCTTGATTGTAAGTTTTAAGCATTCTTTCGTTAATCTTCGGGGCCATACTTTCTTTTCTGTGCGAACGAAGATTCACGACGCGCCTAACAAATACTTATACAGTGGTACCCAATTGATAAGTCAATTGGGTACCACTGTACAAGTATTTGTTCCGGGTCTGGCTGTATGTGTATGTGAGTTTAAATGTTTGTAAACGCACCCACAATACAGGAAAATTTCCTAGTGTGGGGCAACGTTTTTTAAAAAAGAAAAGAAAGAAGAAGAAAGAAAGAAGAATTTCTAAAAGCGTCCATAGCTGATGATATTGCTATAGAAAGTTGGCAGACTAAACTTACATGACTCAGTTCCGGCAACGACAATATTAGTGCGGGTAAATTGTTCTGTAACCGACGAAGGCACACTTCCTTCCCAATCGTATTGTCACCAGTGTTTAGTACTGCAAAATATCTGTCAAACAAAACAACAATCTCTGATTAGATTCGAAAAAGATAAATTAGGAAAAACAAATGGAAACGAGAAAAGAAATTATGTTTAACAGAGTTCGAATAGAACAAATAGGTACTTTCAGAAATATTTGTTTTATAGTCGGGGTACTCTAACTAAGGAAACTCCAACTATTGTAGGGTGTAAACTGTTTATTATTAATAGACAACGAACGGTTTAGAGTGTGGTTGGTGCGAGTAACATAAAACTTTTAGATAATAGTACATTAAAATGGACGGCTCGCGAGGCGGTAATTTCCGGTCACCGAGCGCGTGCGCGTATAATGCCTGTTGGTGACTCACTGGCTAGGCGGGCGGCGTGCGGTGCGGCTCGGGCGACAGAAATAGTGTTGCGCCTGCGCTGAACCGTAACTAGTCGCGTAACCTGGCCGGTACGCGACGAACTCTAGAGGCACGAGGAGTCGACTCTAATAGGGGTAGCGCTATAGTGTGCATAATACTAGTTAATTGTATGAAATTATCTGGAAGTGGTGACATAGGCCCAAAATGTGAAGTAATCTTGTCATTAGATGCGAAAGTGTGAACACAATGATTATGATTACATAACATACATAATCAGCCTATAATGTTCCCACTGTTGGGACACAGGCCTCTTCTCTGTGAGAGGGAGTTGGCCGTAATCCACCACGCGGGCCCAGTGCGGGTTGGTGGATGTCACATGTCTTCGAATATTTGGTTCTAGGACATGCCAGTTTCCTCACTATCTTTTCCTTCACCGTTTTGAGAGCAGTGGTGATGAAATAATTTACACAAAATTAAGCGCTTTTCTGGGTTCGAACCTTCGACCTACAGTTGATTATGATTACTTACTTAATACCCGTACACAATTTCCTTGACACCAAATCTAAAGTATTCAGTAGAGTTTCCCCGATATCTTGCTGCTTATCGCTCACAGTCACGTAGACTCCCTCGATGGGACCAAAACGACTTGCATTATTTAACAGTGCATTGACGTCTTTTTCTTCTGTTAAGCCATCAGAAAATACTACAACTTCAACATCTAATTGCTGCCATGATCTAAACAAAAGGATACAAAATGGTATTCATTATATTTTTAATAACAATTACCTACATAATAACTGACCTAGTTCTCGAGAATGGTCAAGTCACATTGTGCTGGGATCGATCTATGGTCACTGACGGGACTATTATAGCTAATTAATAAGCCCGATGTTATTGTGGTGATAGATCAAGAACAGCGATATTCCAAAATTGTTGATATCACTCCGACCAAGTCCAAGTGTTCATCTTAGCGAGAACCTCGTGAAAGCCGTAAACAATGATGAAATTTGAAATAATTACCGTATTTTTATTTGAAGGTAGCTCATGGATTGGCTCTTGAAATGAACACAAAGCTTCCTAGCACCTCGTTCCACAAGTCTGTCGCCTAACTGTAGTCCAAAGGTTTCATCATTGCAGAGTATTAGATGGGTACGATCCGCCTTGCAGGTCAACCTGTAAATTAATTCTACGAATTTAATACCTCATCGTTGACAATTTAAAACTTATTCCAAAAGTAAAAACGGCATACCTGTGCTGAACCTCCACTGTGGAGTCTTGCATCCTTAGCAGCACCCTGCCGCGGTGCCTGCTGGCCGCGAGTAGTCGGAAGGCGCGAGAGGCGTCGTGCGGCGCGTACGACACGCGTGACAGAGGACGCACGTAGCCGCGTCTAATACCCTCGCTCAACAACGTTTGCAAGGCCTGTGACATGCAAAATTAGATGCATTAGGAACAGTTACATTTTAATCATCTTTATTTGAACATTACTATGGGAACACTATGAAAAAGAAAAAAAAAATGTTAGATAATACAGGCTGTATTTTTGAGATGGGACAGTAAGGGCTACCTTAACGTTGTACATTAACGTTGTACAGTGCTACAGGAAAACGCTCTTAAAAGACTGTCCTTAACTTTTTGAGAAATTTTGGTCTGCATTAACAGATTTAGAAAAAAATGTAGAGTCAGCAGGAAAATGGGCAATTTTCACTAAATCTTTTTTTTATGCCAATCGATCCTGTCTCTTATATGGATCAAAAACTTCTACTGGACCAACGGAGGTTTGAGTACTAGAAAAGTCATAAATCTTGAGAAATGAGACTCCAACTTAGTTTTTTATGACGGATATGTGAACCGCTACAATGAAGACAGGGCAAAATTAAACAAAAAAAAATTACTTTGAATTTAGAACAAAATAATACGCGTCATAATTGAATTTGCTTTGAAACAGAATCTAGATAGTTTGTTGCTTGGTTACTTGTAATTTCTGAAATTCTGCGCAATAGCCGCCATACTCGTACCCGTTCTAGTTTGAACAGGCAATTCACAAGACTACCTGATCTCACTCACGCCTCTTAATTTTTTTATGAAGTGCTATTTAAGAAAATAGCTTTTTAGATTGAAATACGACAGTGTTCAGGAACCCATAGATTTACTTACCACGATTCCCTAAGGAATTAATCCTAGCACATTATCAACAGCTACCCGCTCTGTAGTAAAAAGAATAAACCTATGCCTACGTCAAACCGGCTACGATTTTGAACACCTCGTAGTAATATCGTCACTGGAAAGCTAATACGTACTACTTAAAAGTCAAAATGCCATTTTACAGTAGAGCCATTTCCTTTTTTTTTTAATTTTATCTTTTGCATGCATTTTAAGGATGGTTTTCGACTAGAACAACAATTTCTTTCCCACGATTTTACCAATTTTTTATTTTCTTTTCTGCTCATAGTGCCCCTAAGCATATACTCCAACTCGTACAACTCCGCCCCTAAGACGACTCACTGACCAGATTGTTCAGTAAGAAGAAATTTGGACGGTGAAAGTATTGAATTGAGTATTCAAAATCAATATAGACTCTTGTCTAGGTCAAATGTGATGTAGACTATTTAACGCTTGTCGAGAAGAAATATTTTTACCTACCCCAAGTGTCAAAAGTACTTTGAGACTTTTGTCGATTGAAGAATAGAAACATTTATTCTCCAAGTTTTAACATCGCCATGTTTAGGACGGTAGAAATATTTCTATATTACGTCATTTTGTCGATTCTTCCGTCGACAAAACCCGTTTATACGGTGGTCATGCTACGCGTGCTGATGGTATAACGTTTGTCTGAGATTTAAAACCTTGCACGGTTACCACTTGTGTTCGATTTTTCAAATAGAACTCACGCCATCACTGTAATGACCCATGAATACCCATGTCTGTTATCTTATTTAGAAGAATATTGTGATCAATAAGATCAAACGCTTTACTGAAATCTGTGTACACAGCGTGTACCTCTTTCCCTTCGTCAAGTGCATCCGCTATGTCACTAGTAAAACACATAAGATTTGATGTAATGGATCTCTTTGGAAGGAAACCGTGCTGTGCAGGATGCAGCTGCTGCTTTACATGCCAGTATTTTTTTCACAACGAGCGATTCAAAAACATTGCCAAAGGACGAAAGAACGGAGACGGGTCGATAATTCGACACATCTGAAACATCACCACTTTTGAGGATCGGGGTAATACGAGCTAACTTCCATTTATTTGGGAAAATTCCTAGGCTCAGGGAAAACAACTGTAAATCTTAGATAGCGGGTGTAGTAAGGTTTATTTTTGTGTTACTAACAGTATATGGACTACGTCTGAAATAAATGATAATAATAATAATAGTAAAGATACAGCACATTTTTTTTGAAAGATAGGTGGTATTCCGTCCTGTCCAGCGCCCTTATTGACGTCTAAATCAGTGAGCGCTTTGAGAATTGCTGAACCAGATAAAACAATTTTACAGAGAGAAGGAGTATTACACGCATCCGCATTTACTCTACCAGACTTGGGAGCTGTTCCTAACTTACCACACACCGAATTAAAATGTTGTGCGAACAGTTCACATATCTCTTGACCACTATTTGCGTGTTTGTTATCTAATGTCATACGGTTAGGTAGGGAACTACTATTGGACCATTTACATATGACCAGAAGTGTTTGGGCTTATTACGGAGGGTAACAGCAGAATTATTTTTAAAATTCCGGAGACAATCTTTGATCATAGACTCACATCTATCTCTAAGCACTCATACGTATATTTATCCATCAAATTTTTGTATTTTTTGAAACGCGTGTGATATTTAGCTTTTTCCTTTAAACATTTAATCAGCGGACTGCTATACCATATGGGATATCGATGGTTATGTATGCGCAAGAGGGGCGTGAATTCAACAATTATTAGAAGATGTCTACTTTATTGTTGATATCCGTGTCTAAAATGTATCGCCACACCTCGTCCCAAGCAACAGCAGTCAGTTTTTTATTAACGGCATCGAAATCACATCTGCTAAAGTTTAACGAAGGAGTACGGTCCGACCGGAGGCTCTTACTGTTACAAGAGAGTTTTAATTGGCACCATACGCCAATCCAGCTTCGACAAAGGTTTAGCAACCTCACACACTTTAACGCGCTCAGGAATGTTAGAGAAAATCAAATCCAACATACGTTGGTTTTCGTTATGAATGTGATTGCTCTGATCCATACCACAAAACACCATTTCCTCCAGAAACCTCCCCTCAAAATAATCTCCACCCAACAACGGCGAACATATTCACAAAGAAGCGTTCCATTGCCATGAGATACGAGGTAAATTGAAGTCTCCTATTAGAAACGAACGAAAAAGTAATTACGAACGAAGAAAACCAAACGTGGTTTTCTTCGTTCGTAATTACTTTTGTTTTACCTATGATGGATGTGTCAAATAAGAAGCGATATCTTTGGTCACGCGTATATTTCAATAATTAAAAGCCTCACAAAATTGGTAGCAGAGCGTGGTTGTATTTTGCAAGTATGAAAAATGGCAAGTACGAGTTATAGAAATATAGAACCTTTGACAAAATCAAATTATGATACATGGTGCATACAAGCACAAGCAGTCCTAATTAAAAATTACTTTTGGGATATCGTAAGCGGCGAGAAAACGTTACCACCAGCTACGGATGCGGCGGCGAGATCGGCGTTCAACAAAGAGGACTTGAAGGCAAGGGCTGAAATCCTACTTTTATTGTCACCGTCTGAATTAAAACAAATTAAAGTCAGCGCGACATCTAAAGCTGTATAGGACAAGTTAAAGGCTACTTACCAAAGCACTGGGCCTGCGAGGAAAGCTACCTTATTAAAACAGTTGGTTCTAAAGCGAATGACCATAGGGGAAGTTATACGTGACCATATAAATAACTTTATGGACATCGTGGACAAACTCGCAGATATAAAGGTACCCCCAGAACTGCTTTAATGCTTCTCTACAGTTTGCCGACAACTTTTAAATTTAAAATTTTAAAATTTACCAAGCAAGGAGCGGAAATGATCAGCCTGAAAGATCAGAAGCATATCACATCAAGAAAAATAGGCATTTGACAATTTAGCCTTCTGTAATTAATATAACTTTTCTATACATCAATTAGATTTTTGTAGTGCTTTCTTGTATGGGGACATTGATGGTGACGTTTATGTATCTTTGCATAAAGGCTGTTATAATGAGAAGAGAAATAATCATGTGTACCTATAAGTTAAAAAGATCTTTGTATGGTTTAAAAGACTCACCCAAAAATTGGAATAAAAAGTTTCATGATGTTACAACTAAACTAGGTTTTCTGAGATGTGATTAAGAAAATTGTTTGTATTTAAAAATAAATGCAGAATGCAAAGTATACTTATTTACATCGATGATTTGTTGCTAGCTTCTAGTGTTGAAAAAGAGATAGAAAATGTAAAGAAATAGCTAAGTGGACACTTTAAAATGAAAGATCTGGGTGGAATTAGTCATATTTGGGAATGCATGTAACTCAGAGTTTAAGGGAGGGCACTATAGTAATAAATCAGAGTACTTATCTTGAAAAATTGTTAATTTCTTGTAATATGATAGATTGTAAGGCGGCTGTGACCCCCATGGAAGAAACTTTGATTACGGTGTGTTAAAAAGAGATAAGTCAGAAAGTCCAGAAATAGAACATAGATGTAGAAAAGTAATTGGTTCATTGATGTATGCAATGTTGTGTTCCAGACCTGACTTATGTTTTTCCATAAATATTTTAAGTAGGTACCAGTCGTGTGCTAGTAATGATTTATGGGTAGCTCTCGAGAGAATGCTACGATATGTAAAAGGTAGTTTACAGATAAGCTTAGTTTTTAAAAGAGGTAAAATTAAGAATATTATTAGTTTTGTTGATTCCGATTGGGCAGGTGGCAAAGTTGATAGACGGTCAACTGGTGGTTATGTGTTTCAAATTTATGGTTGTATAATTTCATGGGTTTCTTGCAAACAGACTACAGTTGCTCTGTCATCCGCCGAATCCGAATATGTAGCTTTAAGTTTCGCTGTTAGCGAGCTTGTTGGTTAAAAAATCTTTTTGAATTTTTTGAAGATAAAACTATTTGTGTGAAATTGTTTGAAGACAATCAGTATGTATTTAAACTTTGTAAAAATTCGCAATTTCATCATAAAATTAAAAATATGGATAATAAAGTAAATTTTGTACGCGATATGGTAAATAATAATATTGAAGTGTTGATTACATTAGCACAGGGAGCCTAAAGTGGACGCTTTGGCAGAATCATGCGTGCAATTCATATAACCCGCAATTCATCTGTTTGACAGCTGCTATTTGACATTAGACTTCACTATATTAATTCTTAATTTGTGGACCATTTTACGAAACTCCATAAACAACTGTCAAACAGTTGAATTGCGGGTTATGAATTGTACGCAGTTCATATTATGATTCTGCCAAAGCGTCCATTTTAGGCCCCCAGATGACCAAGTGGCAGATATTTTAACTAAACTTTTGGGTAAAGTAGAGTTTGAAACATTGAAATTTTTTTTGGAATTGTGTTAGTTGTTAGGGTTCCGTACCCGAAGGGTAAAACGGGAACCCTATTACTAAGGCTCCACCGTCTGTCTGTCTGTATTTCTGTCTGTCTGTCCGTCTATCCGTCTGTCACCAGGCTGTATCTCATGAACCGTGATAGCTAGACAGTTGAAATTTTCACAGATGATGTATTTCTGTTGCCGCTATAACAAAAAAATACAAAAAAATAGGATAAAAAAATATTTAAGGGGGCTCCCATACAACAAACATGATTTTTTTGCTCGTTTTTGCTCTATATTGATAACGGCAACAGGTAGACGCTTGAAATATTCACAAAATATGTAGATATATATTGACTTTAAAAATAAATAATTAAATTAAAATAAAACAAATATTTAAGGGGTTGTTTGGGTTGTTTGTTTGCCATATATATACATAATGGTACGGACCCCTTCGTGCGCGAGTCCGACTCACACTTGGCCGGTTTTTTTGTTTATTTATTGTTCAACTAAAAAGTGATATTGCATAATTTCTATACTTTTAACATTGAGGGCGGGTGTTGTGAAATAACAAGTATTGCAATGTTAAAAATATTATTTGGGTGGATGGCAACATCGACTTCCTCTTCCCTTTTTCAAGAGACGCCATCGTGTGTGTGCACGTAATTATTCTGTCTGTATATTTTTCCTTATTAAACTAAAGTAAAAACAATACCTGGGACTTTCCATTCAACCTCCACTTGCAACAATAACAAAGTACTTTATTTATTACGCTATTTTAACTCAAAGTATTTTATATTTACACGAAAGAAGAATATTGACGGAAAGAATACAATAAGACTACGAAAACAGTAAACAATCTTAGCGGAAATAATGCGGCGAAAAGAGGGACACGTCCTTCTAGCATCAGGCCACATTTACGCACACATGCATACGTATTATGTTCGGAAATAAGAATATGCGATTTACAAAAAATCTATTGATATGACAAAAAAATTAAAACAGTACTAAATTAGTATTTTGCTTGTAGAATAATCTGACAAAAAGTCAGAATGATTTCATGTATATTAATATAGTTTTTAAGCGTTAAAAGAAATTTTTTGCGGTATCTTCGTGATTTTTTTGCTATTGTATTAAATTAAGTAGTTATATAATTTTTTCAGTATCAAAATAGCATAGATCCTGAAAAATATAATTTATGTTTCTGATTTTGTTTACTGCAGTGGATTATAAACTTTTAGGCATTACAAATTTGCGTTTAGGTCCTGTAAGCCCCTTAAGAGCATTTTCCTGTAGCTACAACGATTGAGGTTGCTGCCATTAATTCCATAACTTAAAAATCCACCCTGTATACTATTTATTGTTTGTATTAAAAGTTCACTATTTTCGACCCCAGGGAGGATATGAATTATTTTGATTACGGCCTGTGTAGCAATTAAATATATGGTACAAATAAATCACATTAAATTTCATAAGGTTCATGCATTTCCAGCACTAATGTGCGAGAAATTAGTTTTAGAACTCAAAGAAATTTAATATAATTTATAAGAAAAAAATACACAGGATACATTTATGAGATTTACCTTAGCATCTTCAATATTTTCAGGACCAAATATCGAAGCGATATCAATGGTGGTGTAGGCTCGATCCCTGGTGAGGTTATACATCCCATAGGCGAAATCATCTTGATTGTGCAGCTGAGAAACATCAATAAACAACCCTGCGGTTTTGGTACAATTTATAGCAGTCTGAAAAAGACAAGAGGTCGGTTTATAACATACATTAATACATTTCAATGTAATAAAAAAAAAACATTCAAATCGGTAACCATACTTCCTTCAGGTCTTCTCCAAGGCAACTAATAATTACGCTACAACCATTTCCGTTCGTAGCGCTTCGAACCATATCTGCAAAACTGTGATCTCGAGAATTTCCGATGTGTTCAGCTGAAACAAAGAAAACAGTGATCTATGTTTACAAAAAATCATGTTCAAGTCAGTTTATAGTTATGTTTAAATCATTAATTAGCGAATAGGCTAGATTGTAACGTGAATAAAGTATCACCAACCGTGATTCATTATTAAAAGAAAAACTCAAACTGCCTCAGTCAAAATACCTTTTAATCCTGGGAATAATTCACGTAAGAAATGTTTTTTCCGCATGTCACTAACAGTTGTGAATACTTCGAAACTGTGAGCTAGAGCTATTGATATTACAGCTTGGCCCAAAGCTCCAGCCCCTCCATGGACTAATATAGATGTGTCAGCTGTCAACCCCATGTGATTTTTGATTGCCTTAAAATAAACAGTTAATGTGAGTTTGACAATAATGGTGAAATCGTTCCTGTAAATAGCAGAGATCTCCACAACTTGTCGTGCGCATTATAAATAATAATAATATTTTTTTTTATTTATCAGACAACTCTTGTTGTCTGATAAATAAAAAAAAAAACTAGAATTGTAAGTAAACAATCTATCTTATTTGCTATGTTACTGTGGAGTCATTTTTAACCGACTTCCAAAAAGGAGGAGGTTATATGTTCGGCTGTATGTTTGTTTTTTTTTTATGTTTGTTCACCGATATTTCCGTCAATTACAGACCGATTTAAAAAAAAAATTTTTTGTTTCAAGGGGTATGCTTCTGAGGTGGTCCCATTGCCATCAAATCAGAATCTGATGAGGGGATCTCATGGAAATCGAGGGCAACCCTCGAATTTTATAGGCAAACCTATAACGATTTGGGTATTTTTTGTAGTAACTCGTGCATTTGCTCCCGAAAATCACCATTTGGTGAAGTGGAACTGATGATGGAGACCACAGATGGCCACCTGAACAACATAATAATAAGTATTTAACGGGTTGCGATTCGATTAGGTACTTTAATATGGTTGCTAAGCAATTTATGCTCGTCACAATGCATATGGTGAGTGCCAGTCCTCCTGGTTCTTACCAGGAGAACTCCTCAACAATTAACGTCCCAGCATAGGGAAAAGCAATATTTTGTAAAAGGTGATAAGCAGTTGACTTTAGGCTATTGTAACTTAGATAAATTAAAAACTGGCCCATTAAAAAGTAAAAAATAAAAAACATTTTATAAAAAAAAATAACCGACTTCCAAAAAAATAATTTTTAATAGGTAACATTTGACAATTCATCAAAATTCAACAACGTAACCCTTTGAGTATTTCTGGAGACGCCTTAACTGAGCGTTTCCCTCTGCCAAAGTCAATTGGCCATATGGCCATACAAGTTATATAAAACTAGTTCATTCGCTGACAGCCGACATTGTGAATCGTATTGTGTCGCAAGTAAGTCCTCCCGAAAAATGGTAAATTGTGCAGTTTTCTGTTGCAAAAAGCGATCTGACACTTCTAATTTACGAAACTGTTTCCTACCACATGTGGGTATATACTATACATCAACATGGTTTTATTTAAGCGCAATGTCGAAATAATCATTATGATATTTACGATAGAAAAATACAGTGGTACGTTGGTAGCACAAACGCAGTACAGGGTAAGGATTTGCATAGTGCTAGGACAACGTGATTGAATGATTGATAAAACAAATGATTTTTTCAGTCAGTATGTTCAGTAACTATTATTTTTTTGTGTATGTATCTGGACAAGTCAGCACCCTAATTGCCGCAAGCCGATATCCGGCCACCATAGGCGCAGGCCTGCGGACGGTGAGCGATGGGTAGCTCGCCGTCCGATAAGGATCAGGCCCGGGTCGACGGCGCGTTGTATTCCACGCGCGCCTCAAAGAGTTGTCAGCAGCAACTGACGGGGTCCGTTAGGGCCGATGCCTGCCAAGGTTGCGTGTTTGTCCGAAAGGGATATCGTCACACAGGCAAATGAAGGAATACGGGTGGGTTTTAGTCAGTAAAAGTCTGATACGCCCTCTCGCTCCACCTAGAGCGGGAGAAGTTATTTAATAATTTCCCACCCAAAAAAAAAAAAAGCACCCTAATTGCGTAACACACAATAATCACAGTCCGTCAACGAAAATACGGGCCCGTCCAAAAGTAGTTGATCCGTCAAAACAAGTGAAAAATGCAATTTTTCTAACGGGTCACACACATCGGGATTAGGGAACACTATCAAATCATGTTGTCATTCATTTTTAATTCGAGCCCTGAACTAATCTTGTGTCCATAAGTGATATGGAGTATAGGTAACGCCCAAAACTTCGGCCGAAACTACGGATTTCATGATTAGGAAGTACACGCTAAGGATCAACGAGCACCAAAAGGATGCAATACCACAGAACCCATTGATTGTTTCTCTCTATTTATTACTAATGATATGATCTGCAAAATCCTGACACGAATGAATAACAACAAGAAACCCATGTCACGAGCACGACGATCGTATATAAAAGAAGTACCGACAAAACTGTCTGATGAACTTTGAAGCGATGCCTAAATAGGAAAATTGTTGAAGTACTTGGCGAAACTTCATCCAATGCTCAATCACAACCCAGTGGGTTACAGAAAAAAAAATGTGGTTTCTGCGATTTAAAAAAAACGTCGAATGATAATGTTCTGTTGTACATAGTGAAAAAAAATCATTTGTATGGATCACCGAGGAACACTATGTGTTGATTGTTCTGAATAACTATTTTTCTCATTTCTATTTCACTTAAGTAATTATTAATTAATAAACAACTTTTCTAGAGGATGGGCAGCAGCGTTCTTTATGCATTTTAACACCATACTGCGATCACCAACCCGCCTGCCAAGCGTGGCGATTATGGCAACCTCCCCCTAGGGGAGGCCTATGTCCAGCAGTAGACGTCTTTCGGCTGCAATGATGATGATGATGAAACTGTATTTTATTGTTTTTTTTTTAACATATAAAACTAAAATCATCGAGAAAAATGTAAACGTCTCAGAGGCGAATGTTTATGAATAGTGTTTCTACCAAGTATGTTTATGAATCTAGTGTTAACCAAAAAAGTAGATCCGCAGAAATGTGTTCGACATGTATATAATAAACTGGTACATTTCAAAAATCAGTGATTTCCTCTTGTCGTCATCATTCAGACCATTGACTATGAACTATAGACTATGGCAATGGAGCCATACCCGCATCGTTTCATAACTAAGATAGCAAACACATAATTTTATTTTGTTTCGTAATTTATCAAGGAGAAATTAGGCAAGTGCACAAGGAAATAAACGATACCGTTAATTCGCAAGCCAGCCAACTCCACATTTTGTCAAAACATTCTAAGATTTATTGTTTTTGATGTTGATTTTGATTATGATTTTGATTTTTTTTTTGTTTAACATTTTAACAAATATTATCCACCAACGGTATTTTAGATTTTTTCACTTGTAGTCTAAACAAAATATTATAAGTTTTAATTGTCTCCGGAAAAATTTGCTCTTAAGGAGTTAGCTGGTTTGCGGATTAAGGTATCGTAAAACGAATTAAAATTTTGTTCATTAAATCATGCATTATGAATGAAATACCGCTCATTGTTTGTATAACATCACTAGCACCTTTGTGTTTGTTGTCATAGGACAATTGCATAAAGACACACAAAGTCAATCTGTGTGTGTGTTTTTGTAATTGTGTGGTTATTATTTTTATATCGTGTGCGTTGATAGCAATAGGAAGCATGCATCTGTGTGCAATTGTCAAATTTTCGTAGTGTGCTGTATGTGTTTTCCTCGCCCACCGCAGAAAGTGGCAGAAAAAGTTGTTCGGTGATTCGCTTTTTGGCATCTCCTGAGTTTAAATACTCAAAGACGTAACCTTGTAACGGCGGGCATAAAATAATATATTTTTTCGTTTTGTTAGAACTGCACAATTGCTTAACTTTTTTCAATTACGATTACATATTTATTGTAATAATGACCGATACGAGTAATTTTACGATTTGGTTTCAGTAATAAACCATTCTAAACATAATAAACAATTTCTGATCTAAAGAACTGAACGTCGTTACAATGTTGCGCCAGTTAACCCTTTTTCTTTTTAAACACTAGGGATGTTACTCTAAAAATCGAAAGCTGATAAGTAGAATCGAATGCAAGGATTACATGTGAAGAAATGTCACCATAAATTAATAACCACGTTGTGATTATAATAAAACACAATTATATTTATTATTCTTTTAACTAACTATAAAAATACAAAAAATAACTAAATAGAAAAATCATTGATGTTAGGTACAATTTAGGTGGGATGTAGCTGGCAACACCAGTGCCTGTCGATGACGCCATGTCTTTTGTCGTTGTGAGAAGTGACTGTGCGTTTTTGGTGTGCTCTCTGTTATTTTCTTCTGACCCAGCTTTTTTATTGGACTGATCTTACTGACTACGTTTACCTGGCTATAAATTGGACTCCGATTGCTTAACGAGTAGTAAATAAGAACAACATTACAGTCTTACCATGTCGAAACGGGGGAAAACGCTAAACAGTCAATCTCGCGAACTAGTGGTGAAATTGTACAATTATTTTGAACGTGAATCAGTTAACGATGGGCCTCTTTTACCATTGACACAACCGAGAGAACGCGTTGCCGAAGCATTGGGAATAGGGAAGAGGACAGAAACTGAAATTCTGAAAGAGAAATACGGACCATCAGGCTCAGAAGATAATACTTTACGTACACCGAAAAAAGGAATGAGGGACAAGAAAATTGTTGGCGTTGATACTTTTGATGCTGCTGCAATTCGCAACCACATTTATGGATATTACTCGAGAAAAGAATATCCTACACGAGAAAAGCTAATGAGTTCGTTAAAAGATGCAGGCTTATTTTTTGGCGGTAAATCGTCTCTATCAAAGGTTTTGAAATCGATTTCCTCTTCCTGCTGGAACTCATACGGACATTTTTGACTCTTCAGTTGTAGTTGTGGAGGTCACTCCGCATAATTATTTAAACTAGGCAGTAAGACAACAGAAGTTACCGCTTCAAATAACCAATTATTAATATTAGAGAATAATAAAAAGGTATCTTCTGGCAATATAATTCATAGTAAAAAATCAAAGGGAGAGCAACATACTTTAAAATTATTTAATCAAAATATCTAAGGTTGCTCTTCGAAGTTACTGGAAATAGAATTGTTTTTAGAAAATACCAAGTTTGATGTCATTTGTTTAACAGAACATTGGTTAAAAGATCATAAAGTGATGTCAATTAATTTTGAAAACTATTGTGTAGTTAGCCATTTTAGCCGAAAACGTATGATACATGGCGGATCATTAATATTAATTAAAAATTCTATTAAATCGAAAGAACGAAAATGCATCATTGGACTATCTGTTGAACACACCATTGAATTGTCCTGTGTTGAGCTCGATAAGCATGTTATAGTATGTGTATACAGACCTCCAAGTTACCAGAATCTATCCGAGCTTGATTCTGTAATGGAAGATGTATTAATAAAACTTAGTACAAATAGTAAGTCAATAATCATATGTGGTGATTTTAATATTAACTTATTAGAAAATAACGCGAATACTATCAGATTATTAAGTCTTTTTAGGTCATTTGATTTGTCAAACGTTTTTGTTGAACCAACCCGAGTGACGGCTTCTTCTGCCACTTGTATAGATAATATTTTTTGTAATTGTGATTACACAAACAAATTGTAAATAAGTTGCCATCTGATCACAGTGGACAAACAATAACATTTTGCTCCTCTATTCCTTTACAAAAAATTCAAATAAGGTTTAGGGCAATCACAAGTAAAAATTTAGAGAATTTAAATAATTCTTTGGCCAGTAAATTATGTGTTCAGAGTTTTAATCATATTTGTGACCCCAATGAGTTCTACGCCGAGTTCTTTTCACTATTAAAGACGCAATTTAATGACACTTTTCCACTAAAGACTAAAAGTATTTACACCGCTGAGTTTTAGTGGGTATACTGTCGTCATTACCGACAGGAGTCCCACATACCCCGACTCGTCCCCCACAAGCGGGGATGCGTAATTGCATTACTCAGCGAAAAAAAAAAAAAAAGGTGGAGGTTAGGTTAGGAGGGTTAGGAGGCCTCCGCCGCATAGTTGGGGCTTATTTGGCGGAGGTGGAGGTTAAGCCTCCACCGCAAATAGTTGGGGTTTATTTGACGGAGAGGTGTGTGTGTGATGGCGGAAACCAGCGCCGCATGTCGTGCGGTGTTCCACAGGGCTCGGTCGTAGGCCCGCTCCTGTGGAACATCGGGTACGACTGGGTGCTGCGGGGCGGGCTCCAGCCGGGCGTGGACCTGACGTGTTAAGCGGATGACACGCTGGTTACGGCCCGGGGGAGCTCATACAGGGAGGCTGCGTTACTGGCAACGGCTGCGGTCTCACAGGTGGTGAGCCGCATACGGCGCCTAGGCCTGGAGGTTGCCCTCAACAAGTCGGACGCCATGATCTTTCATGGCCCCCGGCGGGCACCGCCGCCGGGATCACACATCGTGGTCGGGGTGGCTCAAATCGCTGTCGAGCCATCAATCCTAGGTACTTCATGGTGGACCATGAAGTACCTAGGATTGGTGCTTGACAGCCGGTGGGATTTTGGCCCTCACTTCCGGCGGCTGCCGCCCAAGTTGTTGGGTGCGGCTGGGGCACTCAACGCTGCTTCCCCCATCACGCGCGCACCACTGCATGGCGAAAAAAATGGTTCAGATTTGTAATACCATGTTTACATGATATTTATTTTAAAAAAAATATACCTAGTCATGTACCCTTAGATTCAAATAATTCATAATGATTCATAAATAAAGACTTCAAACAAGAAAACAGTGTTATGAACGTTAAAAGCCTTGATCAGCGGCCTTTCTTGATGTGCAGCAAGCTTTTGACCAGATCTTGATTGATTAGATGATGTTAGAGATTGCACAAAAGATAAACCTACTGACCAAAGTGCAGAAAAATCTACCATATATGTTTCTACTCATCCGGTCAAGATTGTTTAATGTGGAAGCTGGAATACTACAGTGATCAGTTCTTTGCCCAGAACATAATGGTCTGACAACCGATTGAAAATAAAAATCAGGAACGACGAAATCAGTATGAATGTAAATAAATACATAAATCAAACGAGTACTTTGGAAAGTTTTAAACTAAAGCTACTGACCTGTTTGTGGTTCCACTGAATTCCATTCCAAAGCTATCTTTAATGTTTTGTTTATATAATAAAGAGCCACTGGCCTTTTTGACGTCATAATAACTTATACCAGCATATTGAACCTGGAAAGTATGTGTTTTGATAATAATGTAAAAAGTACTAATTATTGTGGCCCTAAATTGGGATTCAAACATTTACAAGGTAATCAAAATAAATTCAGGTATACCTTCACAAGGACTCCAGATCTGGATGCCTCAGGCGCTTCAACCCATGTGAGCGAATCCAAGTCACCAAACTGGCTACATTGTAAGGAAACGTTATTGCTTACTGATGCAGAGGCTTTCAATGGTACGTAGTACTCTCCTCCCCACTTCCCCTGATGAATAAATGAGAATTATTACATTCAATCTGAAGTTATTTTCAAATTATGTGTTTTGCGTCAGTATGTGCTAACCCCTCAAGTTTTAAAATATTACACTGCTACAACATTGAATTCGTTACGAATAATCTAAATAATACTTCGAAAAGAGTTCAATGTTTCGACTTGGATTTGAACCATCGCATCACCGAACGTCGTCATACTCATACCGGCATTTAAACGAACTAGCCAGCGAGCCTATACGAATTGTGATGAAATTGTTATCCAGTATCGTCCGAGTCACTTTATCTTTAGGTCTCTGTCTAATCGAAAGATGTTATAATTTGAGGGTATCCATTTTATGTTTATTTAAAAGGTTAATCCATACACTCAAGTTATAATTATAACGTTTAATTTATACATTCAATTAAAACGACGAACGGTGCTTCCGATTTTATCAAATTGTAAAATAAGAATATTTGTAGTAAAATAAGATCAAAGTTTTGTTAAATAATACCAATAATAAATATTATTAAATGATTATTAAAATATTTTATTTTTCTTGATGTATAAATTCTATATAACGGCACGGTTGGCGCAGTGGTTAAGCGATTGACTGCTGCGCTGCGTGTCGCGGGTTCAATTCCCGCACGGAACAAATATTTGTATGACCTACAAGTAGTTGTTCCGGGTCTGGCTGTTTGTGTATGTGAATTTAAATGTTTGTAAACGCACCCACAATACAGGAGAAATTCCTAGTGTGGGGCAACGTTTAAAAATAAAATATATTATTAAAAATATAATGCATGACAAAAAGCACATTTCGTGCCTGAGATTTGAACCTCCAATCTTATGCACGGCAATAAGTGGTCTTAAAACCTCAGGTCTATTTGGACGCTTCATACCTTTTTGTAAATGTTAACCGTATTATTGCTAGTCGTTGTATGCAATAATAAAAGTTTACCCAACCGGTGTGTTTTAAGCGTTTTATTGAAAAAAAAAAACAATATTAAAAACAGATAAAAAAAAAAATACTAACTTAAACTTATTTATTCACTAAAACAATACATTAATTATAATAAAATGTTTTTACAAAATACAAAAACCAATTAATATAGATCTTGGATTTGAACGCACATGTCTTTTGGGGAGGTAAGCACTTAATGGAGCTGTGTGTACAAACAGAAATATCAAACATCTACTTACATTGTCCACTACGTTGAACGCCAGGTCAATATCTGGCATCTCATCGACATAAAAACTATCGTTGCTGTCTTTAGCGACCATGATTAGATGGATCTTGTTACGATTAGCTTCTCTACGCCAGCCGCTTACAAGTTCCTTAAGACCTGGCAGTGCAGGGTAAGGTGCAATAATCAGGAGCCGATGTCCCAACGGCAGGTTATTGCGCGTTGTAATGAGGAGTAGGATATCAGAGTTGCTTCGAACAGTGACAGTTGATGTAGGTACGGCTGCAGACGCACCCCACCGGACCAGCTGTAGTTGTGACTGCTGTTTGTTGCCATTGCTAACAATGGAGTGAACGGAAATCACACGGTAAAGTGACGAGGGGCGCGAGCGACCACCAAACGCGAGGTCTTCCTCGCTCGCCACAAACTGTTCTCTCTGTAGGAAACGATGCAGAAGCTGGCACGTCTGCGTTGGATGGCCAAATTAGTTAAATTATAATGTAAAACATAGAATTCATATTGAAAATAAAACATTTCAAACGTTATTAACTTACGTTATCGTCAGTGGATAGGTTTTGAACCAGCACCAGATCAGCACCTTTTAGAAAGTTGTTTTGTTTCTTCAAAGCCAGTTCGCGGTTAACTTCTTCGTATTTAACATTAACTCCAAAAACGTTTCTAAACGCATTATTTATTTCCGGGAAAATTGATCCTTTTCTCGGCTGATTAACTAACGCAACGACATTTATGATTGTTTTGTTTAGATTTTCCGCTACTGTTTGTAGGAAAACTTGAAGTGATGACGACACCTGCGTGAGATAAAAAATGATAGTGTATTTTTATATCTGTCTTATTTGTTTTGCACAAAACTTAATAACTGAAAGGTGTACTTACATCTATGTTCGATTGGAAATTACGAACGAATTTTAAACCTTTTAACGCCATGTTTCTGTTGCTCACTAGAGGCATATTTTCTAATTTAACATTGCTTATTGTAACACCTCCACACCTGGAAACAAAGAACACATAAATTATTTACTTTACTGGCAGACAGACAGAGTATCTTCGGCGGTAATAATACAAAGTAAATAATTTTCACCGGGTAATGTCTGAATTGTCTAATACGACTGCTTTCAACAGAACTTTGTAATCCGACACGAAATAATGTTTTACAACATCTCGATGATGTTTAACGTTGATCTTCATACTCCTGATGTGCGAGACTAGTGATACTCCATCGTGTGGTTGTCGCAGCATGTTCAGCTGCAGCAAGCCGTCGATGAACGTGACCCAGTTGTCGCGCCACACCAGCGAAGCTTCCTTCAGGGATTTATTAGCACCCTCAATGCTAAGGAACTCACCGCTGAAATAATTTACATCGCTCATCATTAAAGGAACACAGCAAGCTACTCTACCTATTGTATAATTTCTTCAAACTTACCTGTACGAGTAATCTCTATCTCTAAATAAATGATAAATATCTTCAGCCGTGAGGTCTATGCTCACTTTAGTTTCAGGTATTTCTTTTAATTTTCTTAGTTTTGGATCTTCAACATCATCCAATGCGTTTAAAAAGCCTGTTGCGACTTTGGAGCCTTCGTTCAGAACCTGTATTTAAATAAAAAGTGAGCTATGAAGTAAACATACCTAATTTATGGTAAGCATTACTTAAGGCTAGCGATGATTAGCGGGTAACACCGCGAGGCACCGCATTGCATAAATCATCACTTTCGTACATTTTCTATGGACCAATGCACACGTGAAAATACGCGCCCCGTTGAGGCTGTAATGTATGCTTGGCTTGGTGAGAGCAGGAAAAACTAGTCGTCCACCTGCCGTAAAGGATATTAAGCTGAAATGCCAATAGACAGGCAATGTTAGATGTCAAACTGATGGCTTTTGGCGTAAACACGCTAGAGGCGTGCAGATGTTGAATTGACAAACTTAGCATGGGACTTTTTGAAATCTTATTACCTCAAAACACCCATTTCCTCTATGGAAAGCGACGTTAATACGAATCTGACGTTGATCGTGTATTATCGGTTGCGCATACAGATGCAGGTCTCTGAACTCCACGGATATTTCTTTCTTCGGGATTCCCATCGTCATTGCATAGGTGTCCCACACCAGAGCTAGTGTGGCGGCAAACGGGTATACGTTGTGTCCTAAAGATGAAGATCATTTAATTGATCATTCAACGAGTAAGTACCTACTATCTAAGTATGATTTATTGGAATACCATTTAATAAATAAGCAGAGTGCACGAGAACTCATAGTTAAGACGACGTACTAAAACCAGTAGTTATTGGTCAGTAGGTATAATCAACCTCCGCTAGTTATAATGCTATATTATAATGCTATATTTTATATAGCCTACAAAATTAATATAGTATTTTAATTCTAATTTTGATGGTTGAAACCGGAGTGTAACTTTGTGCCTAGTTTAAAATATTTTCGAATCTCGAATTGGGTCTTGGAATTGAGCATACGAATAGGGTGTTTATCTCACCTCTCATAGAGTGGCCTTGTAAGTAAGCGTGTTCTGAATCTTGCACAGAGGCGACGTAGTCGAGGGAGGCAGCTGTTGTCCTATTGGCTGTGATATACACTGGCAATGGCCTTAAACAGAAAAAGTTATATTAAAAATTTGCAAATATGAACGTAGTTACTGTATAATTTTGTTCGAAAATGTGCGATGAGTAAAAAAAGAAATTGCTAGGTTACCTACTACTTACCATTTTTCACCATGAGCCCATTGGACTAGATGCGACAGGAAGGGCGTTCCCGTAGAAACTGGTAACTCAACTTTCGGATAGAGAACATGAACTTTAGGATTGTAACCCTCCATAAACAACCTGGAAATAATGGAATATTTGAAATAACTCAAAAATTCATATCACGCCCCAAGGGGCAGAGTTTTACAGTACACACTAGCGAAGGTTTCAGAGTTGGTAAAACGATCCTCTACGCGAGGTAAGCCACAGGAAAATGTAGTTATTGTATAAAAGAGTGATATTAAAACTATATTTTGACTGTGCTTATCATTTTACTTACTTGCCAATACCCTCAAGCAGCAAGAATGTATTATCAGCATGCTTCCTCCTGGTCAGTGCGATATTCTTGCAGTTGCTAGGCAACGATCGCTTGAGGATGGCCTGCAGCAGTCCGTGCGGTGCCACCTCCACCAGCACAGCGTTGTTAGGTATCAACTTCGACGTCTCCTCGAACAACACTGGGTTCTGCGAAAATAAATCATTAGGAATCTTCCGTAGACTCGTCGTAACGTATCTAGTTACATCTATGAGTCTGTAGGAGTCACTTGCACTTATCCACATATCTGGTTAATAATAAAATTGCGGCTAGTGGCCTCTCTAACACTCTTAGATCTTAACAAATATCGGCCTTCCAGTCTCTGGGCCCAGAGTCTCAACAGAAAGTGGAAAGAGATTGCTGGCATAAATTTCGTATAAACTTGTTCACGTGGGCCATACTGAAAGAATGAATGAAATGCACCGGCCCCAGCGTGGTTGAACCAGACTCGATTGCTCGAATGAACCCAAAGATTCACCTTAGTTCCTGAAGCCTAATGTTTAATGGTACTACAGAAACCATTGTATAACAAAGAGTAGACCAGGGTGCGCGATAATGGTAGGGAAGACGTGTCGTTGGGATATGGAGGGATTATTAGAGCCATACCGGATATGCATCCTTGAGCAAGCATTGGAATAGTGGAGAGACGGGTTATATTTATAATAAGTGACATCGCCGCCTGGTGGCGTTCAGGTTCAGCTTTGCTGTATCTTGAATGGTGAATCTTTTGGCGGGGTTAAACTGCTTTTTCGACGCTTTTCTATGTAACTGCTATGCTGTGTTTTATGTTGCTGTTGCCAATGTCTTCATCAGAGGTTTTTGTTTTTTTTTGGTGTAGTAGTAAGTCGTAGTTAACAATACAATGACGTTCCACTTGTATGCCCCGAACCCAAAGCAAAAAATCTAAAAGAAATGTTCGGTTGGGTTCCAGCTACTTGAGTCCATCACTTGATAAATGATAAATGATTTTTTTTCTGTAAGTATGTTTTTACAAACACTTTTACACGTCAATCATATTTTAAAAATAAAAACTAGATGAGGTCGGCGTTTCGTATCTGACTACTCTGAGAAGAAAGGCCGAAACAAACTCACGAGGTCACAGTCTCTTTTAAAGTCCAGACATAATCTTGGTCAGATCATGTGAAGGCCATGTAGATTGGTGTCTGAAATGGTCTTTTGAGGAAAGAACCACACATATTGAGTGGACCTGACCAGTCAGTGCACGCATTTGTCAGTAATCGTGCAGCTCTACTCAGAACTTAAGGAGCTCAACGATGCGACTATCAATAACAAAGAAAGGACATTTGGGTAGGCCGCTTATATGACTTACATTTATATGACCTTAAACTGCCAGACCATGATTAACACTAACTGAGAATAAAAGAAAAGGATAAAAAAAAAGTTATAACCCACATAGTCTTCACATTCACAATAATTAAAATAATATAATACTTTACAAGTAAATATTCATGTCATTGTGTATAAAATAATAATTAAATCTCATTTTATATAAAATAATAACAAAATTAGCAAAAAAAAAACAATAAAAGTAATCCACCTCAATATGTAAAAAAAATTGGAGCAGCTCAATCCCAAGCCTTTTTGTCCTCAATATAATCTTTAACGGTATAAAAGGCTTTCTGGCACAACTTGCGTTTAATGAATGATTTGAATTTATTAAGGCTTAGATCTTGAACGTGACTTAGAAGTTTATTATAAAAGCGTATACATTGACATCGGAATGATCCACCTATTTTCTTGAGCCTTGTTGTAGGAACAACAAATTTGTGTTTGTTCCTAGTATTTATAGTATGGATATCACTGTATTTTTTAAATAATAATAGATTTTCAAAAATATACTGAGCAGGCACAGTCATTACATTAATCTCCTTAAATTTCTCTCTGAGAGAGTGTCTTGGACTTAATTTATAAATTGATCGAACAGCTCTTTTCTGCAAAACAAAGATAGTCTGAATGTCGGTGGCATTTCCCCACAACAGAATACCGTACGACATTACACTATGAAAATAGCTAAAGTACACTAAGCGGGCTGTCTCTATGTCAGTTAAATTACGAATTTTTCTAACAGCTTATGCTGCGGAGCTAAGCTTTTTTGACAGTTTATCTACATGTGGGCCCCACTGAAGCTTAGCATCCAAAGTCAAGCCCAAGAATACTGTGCTATCTTCAGGATTCAATTCTTCGCCCTTTATCAACACATTAGTTTTCACCTGCCTAACGTGAGGTAGCGTAAACTTAATGCATTTGGTTTTTTTTTTCATTTAGAAGTAAATTATTAACATTGAACCAGTGAAATACTTTTGAGATCGCGCTATTTACATCGTTAGTAACCAGCTGCTGACGTTTAAGTTTAAACAAAAGTGAAGTGTCATCTGCAAACAACACTATATCATGATTATCCTTTATGAGGTAAGGCAAGTCATTAATATAAATAAGAAATAAGAAAGGACCAAGAATTGAGCCCTGTGGGACTCCCATTGTTACTATAGATCCGGGAGATCTTTTCCCATTGACGTCAACGCTCTGAATCCTATTACTCAAGTATGAAGTAAGAAGATCCAGAGCGGTGTTCCGGATCCCGTAGTGGCGGAGTTTCCTGTCACAAATCACAAAAAATACCCATGGCATCGCATTTATCTTCCCATGCATTATAAATATGTCCTAACAGTTCAACACCGGCATCAGTAGTCGAGCGACCCCTTGTAAAACCGAACTGTTTGCTATGTAGTAATTTATGTTTATTAAAAAATCTTTGTAATTGGTCTAAAATTAATTTCTCAAAAATTTTACTAAAGGTAGGTAGTACTGAAATAGGTCTATAATTTGAGGGGTCTGATGTACTACCTGATTTAAACAACGGTATTATTTTAGTATTTTTCATAAGGTCAGGAAACTCCCCACAGTCAATACAATTATCTTATATCTTGAATCCGGAAATGTATAAAAATAGAATTCGTGCTCACAAAAGACACATAACACCATGGATTGCTAATTATCATGGAATTTCCATGTTGCTCAAGTCAGTCGCAAAGTTCCTACACGTTCCATTTGTTGAAATGTCTCCAGAGCTTCTTGCCCTGGAACACCGAAATCTCCCTTGCGCAAACTCTCATTCAGCCCATATTGATTACGCTGATGCCTGTTATTTGGATGCCACCGAGGAGCTTTTAAATAAACTTGAGCGTATGCAAAACATCTATATTCGTTTTGTTTTCAACCTTAAAAAGTATGACCACGTTTCTTACTTTCGCAAGATACTCAAGTGGCTCCCTATTCGACTTCGCAGGAACCTCTCGCAGGAAGGTCTCGGATTTTGTGTCTGCTATATAACCTTCTTCACAATCCTAAAACGCCATCCTATCTGCGGGAACGTTTTTCCTACGCTCGTCCTTCTGATGATCGCCTTTGCAGGTCACATCTTAGAAACCTTCTTAAGTCCCCTCCCCACGCCACCGACTTCTACTCCTACTCCTTCACTGTGCACGCGGTGCGGTTGTGGAATTCACGTCCACCTGATATTAGGGACTGCCAAACGTTTCAGTATTTAAAAGAAGAGTTAAAGAACAATATCTTTCCACTTCGTCATAATTGCGTATGTATTTATTATTTCAATTGAAATATAATTATTAATCTAGTTATATTTATTTTAGAGAAGTATGTATGTTTGTACGTATGTATGCATGTATGTATATTCTTATATTATTTGTTTAATTTTATTATGTGAATTGTTTTTTTTTATTTTATTTTCTCTTCTACTCTTACACACGGTGTCTACATCTCTTTATCGACTTTCCTATCGCAGGTATGCTGGAAGAGATTTCTTTAGAAATAAGCATCAACCATGTACGTAAGAGTATATTGCGTGTACATAAAAAGTTAAATTAAAAAAAAAATACTTCACTGCACATAATATTATTATAATTGACGGTATATAATTTAAGAATTACTCTTCAGCAGATCCCTAAAAGCAGAATACTCCAGATAAGGTACTCCACGGTATTTCTATGTTTTCATCCGTTGAATTGATTCCTATATTTTCTAACATTTTGGTTACGTGTCTTGATATTTTGTTTGGGTGGCTTTGCTATTGAGGCGGCATAATAACTCGGTTGTTATCTATGTTGCGGGTTGGACCCCTCGGACGTTCCAAGTTGCAATACGAAAACAGTCTGAGCAAGTGAACTTCTAAGTATTATGTATCCAGTCTCATCCGCAACTTCATCTGAAATAAGTGCATGTAGTGTTGATGTTAATTGAGTGCACGGTGTTAATGGGCCAGCTAATTGGAGCCTGTACTTTTAGAACCGAGGCTGTGTGGACCCTCTTTGCTCTTCGCGTATGTTGCACTGTGTTGCGTCAAGCAGCGCCAGCTATCGGCTTTCGGTAGAGCTACAATCGATAAGCGATTAGGAGCGACATCTTTTTCTCGACTTGAGAGTTGCTGGCTCGCAACAGGGTTCGAGAAAGGTCGGCTCCACCACCAGTGTGCTATATAATACTACAGGATCGTGACTACGTAATTTTTGAATATTGTATATTAATAATAAATCTCATTGTAAAATCTCCAAGTAGCATTATTGAAGCTCCTGCCAGCCCCCCATCTTCGGTGCCCAAACACACTAGTTAACTATGTTTTCGGCATGTTGTGGCGTTTTGGAGTTAGTTGATTCCTGCGTTGGAGATTGCGGGCCACTGTTGTATTGTTCAACTTCGATCGTGACCCAGCCATCATAGTGGTCTTTGTATTAAACGTGTATGTTACCAGTCACCGATTCGCAGGCAGGTGAACACACCAGCGTGCTCTCGTTACTGATGCCTACATGCACATTTACAAGATACAATTTGGACGTGGTGATTAGGATATCTTCTTCTCCCCAGAACGTCTCGCCAAACTGCGCGTTTATTTATCTTGTTATGATTTGGTGAATATTATTCAGAAGTGCTTATAGTAAATTCTGTCGTCACCGCGATTCACTGAAACATATGTAGGGAGGTCTCGGCGTACTGACAAGTGGTCGAAAGTTTGCTCCATTATATTATTTATATGATGGTCTATCGCCCTAAATAAACCACCACCATCACGTTCAATGGGGACAAATTTTGGAATTTTAAAAGCTTTTGTTTGGATGTGACGCAAATGAGCCGCGCGTGCAGGGCAGCGCTGCAGGAGCGCAAGGTAGCGCAGCAATATTTATTGTGAATGGAGTTCAATATAATTAGCCTTCGAGTCTCGGTGCATGGGTATAATAAAACTTGATTTACTGTTGCCGAAGAATAGGTAATTGAAGAGATTATTTGCTTAACCAGTGACTGTTTTGTAAAGTTTGTTGGAGTTTCTTGCCGACTCTTCTCTATAGGAAACGACCAATTGGAACCGTGCACCTAACTTCTAACGTTTCATAAGTGCCCATGTAGGCTTATGTGAAATAAAAATATTTTTGATTTGATTTCAAAATCAAAATCAAAAGTCATTTATTCAAACTAGGCTGAGAATCAGCACTTTTCGAACGTCAAGAATTACATGAGACAGTCCCCCAAAAACGCCCACCCTTCACCACTTCCTAGTGCTTTAGCTGGGAAGAAGAAGTGGCGCAACAAACTCCCCAGCAGCACAGCTGTCTGTTCGCATAAAAAAACTTGAAGCTATACAATACAATATAAATAAATTGCATTACGCAACACAAAACGTTAAATTAAATTATTTGCCTTATGTTAGCTAGCACACACCATTATACAAATATATATATATAATAATCGTCGAAAACTATACTCAAGCAGAAATAACGTAAACAACACGTATCTAAATAAAAGCCTCCAGGCATAATGGGCGTGCCCGCCTAAATAAAGCTACAGCTATAACTCGAAGTCACAAATGATAAACTAGCACCATCGAAGTAAAATAAAAACAGTTAATTATTAATAACAATAACAATAATTTGATTTGATTTACAGAAATAATCAATTTGTTTAAAGCAGTTTCTGGGACTCCAGCTTAATGTTATAAATCTAAAGTTCAAGGAGTCAGTTAGTTAGAACAATTATATTATCTTCTGGTAACAGCATAAAGTAGTAAAGAAGTTATGGAAAGATCTCACCAGGGCTGCTCGCTCGGGGATAAAACTATGTCACTTGAGGCGCCGTGTTCACGAATGCGGGTGTTCAGTTCGTATGACACCACACCACTTTGCACAGATTTTTTTTTCACGGCATTAAGACACAACCAAACATATGGGCATTATACAAGCGGTTTACGCCATAGAAGCCAGGAAAGTTACGGACACCCGTATACGTATACTGTCTGACAGTGTCTCAGTTCTGCAATCCCTAGATAAAAAATATATTACCTCCAGACTAACACTAGAATGTCACAATGCACTGGAGCGGGTGACGGTGTGCAACCGTAACACAGTGACACTGCAATGGATAAAAGGACACAGCGGATCACTGGGTAACGACGCAGCTGACGAACTTGCTAGGAGAGCATCCAGCGCGTCAGTCTGGGGACCCGAAACCATCGTACCCATCCCCTTTAACCAACTACGCAGGTGGCTACAGGAGTTCACCCACACACAAGCGGAGAACTGATGGACCTCGACACCGGGCTGCAGGCAATCCAGGGAAGCCATGTCATCCTTAGATAGCAAGCTAACCAGGCGTTTGCTACGCCTGGACAGGAACGGCCTGCGCCTGGTGACGGGGACCATCACGGGACACTGCTCATTAAACAAACACTTTCACACAATAGGCATAACGGACAGCCCTCTGTGTAGGGCCTGCATGGAGGCTGAAGAAACCGTTGCGCATGTGCTCTTTGACTGCACAGGCGTCACCCAGATCAGAACGGAAACCCTCGGGTCACCCAGATCCTTCACAGATGTTCTATGCAGACCGGGAGACCTAATCAGCTTCTGGAGGGAGGTGGGCTGGTTGGAATAAAATAACAGGCGGCCGCCATGGCCCACGCACAATGGTCCACATGAAGGACTAAGTGCGGAAACCAAACCCTATAACATAGAACATAGATAGACACAACCAAATCAAAACAAAATAAACACTGATCAATTGCGGAAACCGGCGAGAAACTCAAGCACCACGTGTTTTGTTACACCAGATGTGTAGCAAAAGCCATGACGGAGAGCTCCTAAACACGTCCGAACTGTTCAATGCCTGAACACCCAATTCACTTTCAACCCACCAAGTTAATTCACGTGGGCCATTCATAAACAAATTCACTCAAGGGTTTCGGAGAATGCTCTGACGTTAAAAACCCGGACAAGTGAGAGTCTGAAAGGCACAAAACCTGGGAGGTCCGAAGTCTGGAAGTTTGGCTCGGACACGTGTTGATAGAGTTTTAGTAGCTATTAGCATAGAAACGTCGCTACTTACCAGCAGGTTGTTGGTGTGATATTCAGCTGAACAGAGTTTTGAAGTTGGATTGTCCCACTCATTTTCTGGTACAGAAGTTGAAAGCCAACGCTTGGTTCTTGGTTTCGGATCCTTGATCACCTCCAATAAATACTTGAGTAGATGAGGTCCTTAATTTTGAAGATTAAATATAATTAGTAATGTGAAAAAAAAACAATGCTATAATCAACAGTGTTTTATATAAGACTAGCTGACACGGTGAACTTCGTACCGCCTTATACCGACAGCAGCGCCACCTACCGGATCCAATTGTGTTTTCAAACCAGTACCCAGGAACCCGTTGAAATATAAATACAACATTACAACCTAATCGGTCCAGCCGTTTAGGAGAAGTTAGGTGACAAACACACATACAGCAGAATTATATATATTAAGGCGCGGACTGACTACGATTTTAAACGCTGCAACCGCACTTACACAACCGCTTCAAATAAGGTTGAAAATTGAATAAACATTTGTGTTTACGATGTGACTAAGCTGCGAATGGGCATTTATTTTACGGGCTTTATTTAGATTATTCGGAATATACACATTATATTAAATAATTGTCCGGTTAAAGTTTTAAAACAAAGCTAATGTAATTAGAATCCTAAAAAAAAGAAAGTTGTTTTCGCTGAAAATACAGAGGTATTCGATGCCAAAGTTTATTTTTGTGAAGTAACTTCATAAAATTTTATTGGGAATATCAAACTATATTTTACTATTTTATTCGGTTAAAATTTTTCTATAAACCCTTTTCTGTCCACTGTATTTTTTGCGTCGGATATTTTCATTGCGTTACGTCGTACTCGACTATCCATGAAACCAGTTTTTGAGAATATTGAGGTAACACCGCGCCTTAAGATGAAAATTGACCACCATACTTAATCAATGGGGTGTTATTTATGTCTCTTTTAAAATACTATAAAGTAATATAATGCTATAACAAAGCCTAATAAGTATCAGAAGCTCACCGGCATCAGCAATATAACGGGAGTGGTAAGCGATGTTGGAGCATGGTACTTCCTTAGCGAAAATACCCTTAGCAGTCAACTCTGAGACGAACTCTTTCATGACATCAGCGGGTCCCGAAATTGTACTAGATTCAGGTCCATTGTGACAAGCAACTTGGATTTTAGGTGGACACAGTGGTAAAATCTGTAAAATAATAGCACCATTAATACACATACCTACTGCTTGAAGTTCATTCATTAATTTCATCTACGCCTACGTTGTGTTGTTCATAATTCGAGAGTACCAAAGCTGTACGCTAGCTGTTATACATGGTGTTTAGTGCATTGTGTGCCAAATTGAAATGGTGGACCGAAGGGGTCATCTGCTATCCATTCAGACCCCTTAACGCCTCTCATGCCGTGGATTTACTTATCGACTTTTTATTGTTTAAAAAAAAAGACTCAAATTTTTCATTCAAATACAAATTAAAAAATGTATAAGGCGTAGACTCTAAATTTTAATTTTATTTTGATTTGTAATGTTTTAGAGTACTTTTAAATACAACATTTGAGAAATAGTTTTTTTTTAATTCACTTGCTACTTTGTGAATTCGTTAGAATTGTGAATACAGATAGATTTTACTTCGCAAGAGTGAGAAAACAAATGTTACCTATTTCTCAAGTAACCTTGTAGCGGCATCAACATCGCCACATACGAACTACGCGTCACACTGACGTCACGCGAATCCTACATCGCGCAAGCAGAGTTTACAACGCAACTAGCATATATACAACGTCCCGACATCAACCGTCGGGCAGTTGCCCACCAGACACGACACCCGTCTGGTCGGAGGATCCTCCCTTTTCTATGGTGGATGAGTGAACCCCCTGTTCCTCATACCACCAAAACCTTTACGCAAAAATATTTTTTTATTAGAATTTAGAATTTAGTCTTAAATGCGACTCGATTCACAATTCTAGCGAATTCACACACAAACACCCTGTATAGCTAGCTGATCAGATGACTCTAATTAAATTACCTGTTCATATCCCAGACCGATGGCAGCCATGGATCCACGGATGAATTCAGTCTCCAGCGACACGCGCCCACGACTATAAGCTGACAGTATCATCTCCTCTGCCGTCAAACAACCGTCAGCGTACGCGCATCCCAACTCTCCTACACTGTGACCTGTTTGATATCGTTCTTATTAATTCGAATTATAGCATAGTATTTTCTTTATTAATTTCTATGTATGCGTGGCGAGCTACCCCAACATTAAGCTTATCCACGCAAAGAAATAATATACCGCTGAAAATACGTAACAAACTGGAAGAAAAACGAAGACAACGAAGGCATTTACACACTAGCAGATCCGATGGAGACAGGGCAGAATACAACAGAATCTCTAGAGAACTTAAAGAGCTAATCAATGAAAATCAGAACACATCCTTTCAAGAAAAACTTTCCACACTCTCAGCTCATAAGAAGGACAACTACTCATTATGGAAAATAACTAGGAACTTTAAACGACCATCTAGCCACGATCCACTTTTAAGGATGTCTTCCAATAATCCGTGGGCCAGAAGTTGAACCGAAAAAGCTGAGCTTTTCGCTAAACACCTATGCAAAGTTTTCACTCCAAACCAGTCGTCTATGACCGAATTTGAAGAAGAAGTGGACCGAATGATCAACAGTGACCAGCAGTTATCACCACCGCTGAAACTTGTAACTCCAAGGGAACTAGCACGAACAATTCGTTACTTGGAAAACAAAAAAGCTCCTGGTTTCGACCTTATAACGGGTGAAGTACTTAAGCAACTACCTAGAAAAATAATAGTATTTTTAACAATGCTATTCAATGCCATTTTTAGAATACAGTACTATCCGAAGTTATGGAAAATATCACAAATCTGTATGATTGCAAAACCAGGGAAACCACCAACAGAACCTAGCTCATACAGGCCTGTAAGTCTTCTTCCTATTCTATCTAAGGTATTCGAAAACATTCTTTTGCTAAGACTAAAACCAACCCTGGACGAAAACAAGATTATACCTGATCACCAATTTGGGTTTCGGGAAAAACATTCTACTGTAGAGCAAGTACATCGAGTGGTTCATAAAATAAGACAATCGCTAGAGAAAAAGGAGTATTGTTCTGCAGTATTCCTTGACATTCAACAGGCATTCGATAGAGTCTGGTACAAAGGACTGCTGTACAAGCTAAAAACCCTCCTACCAAACTCATTCTACATGATCCTTAAATCTTACTTAGATCAAAGAAGATTCCAAGTAAAATACATGGAAGAACTGTCAAAGCTGTACTACATCACCGCCTCAGTTCCACATGGATCGGTGCTTGGCCCAGTCCTTTACTCAATATATATGGCAGACTTGCCTGAAACAGAAAATGTTGTAACAGCAACATACGCAGATGACACTGCATGCCTTGCAAGTGATAAAAACCCGAACAACGCATCGCTGAAACTACAGGAACAGATCAATAAAGTTAACGTGTAGCTTCAGAAGTGGAGAATTAAACCTAGCGTAACTAAATCGACACAAGTAACATTCACACTCCGGAAAGGCGACTGTCCACCTGTGTGTATGGAGGACAAACCGCTACCAAGCAATAACAGCGTGAAATATCTCGGTCTACACCTGGATAGAAGACTTACCTGGGCTAAACACATCAAAGCCAAGAAAACAGAAGCCACTTTGCAATTCAAAGGTCTATCTTGGTTACTAGGGTGTCAATCCTGGCTATCCCTCAGTAACAAACTACTTGTTTACAAGGCTATAATAAAGCCAATACCTACGGGATAGAGCTTTGGGGCTGTGCTAGCAACTCCAATATCGAGATCCTCCAGAGTTTTGAAAACATTGCTCTAAGAACTATTTCAAGTGCACACTGGTTCGTAAGAAACACGGAAATACATGAATACCTGGAGATACCAACCGTAAAGGAGGAAGCCTGTAAAATAAGCAAGAGATACAAAGAAAGACTCAATAAACACACAAATGAATTGGCTAAGAACCTATTAACTCGACAGGAAGATGTAACTCGCCTAAAAAGATGGCAAATACTAGACATAGACCAGAGAAACTAACTATTTAGTCTCTACCAACTCTTTCGGTGCTGCTTAATGGAATCGCACCGAACCCAAATGAATCCCAGAAAACATCTGATTATGGCTGAAAGCCGATTGCAGATTCATTAATTATAAAAAAAAAAAAAAATCTATAACATATCCCTCTTTCCATTTGTCTCTCTGCCAAATGTTGCAGTTCCTGAGAAAGAAGGCCTGTATGTCCCGGCCGTATGTATCTTCTTAATAAACTTTTTTTTTCAAACAAATTTTGAATTTATTTATTACCTATGATTCCATCCGGTATAAGTCCAAGTTCTTTAAGAATGTCAGTCAGACCGATCTGTACAGCCGCTATTCCGACGAACGAATGTAAAATGTTGTCAAAAGTGGTTTCATCCGGTGACGTTATTATATCAACAATGTTGAGTCCCTTTGGCTCCAAAACTTTATGGCATCTGTAATTAATATTTAATATGATGAGTGTTTGTAAAGTCATGAATATTATACAAAGTCTAGTATGATTATTTTATTTAGGATATGTGAGTACCGTTGTATAGCAGCAGCGAAGATCGGTATGCGCATGAGTTTCGCGCCCATACCAGCCCACTGCGAGCCCATCCCACTGTACACGAACCACAGCGGCCGCCGAGCATCGTCAAAGTATTCAGACTTCTCAGATAGACACACGGTCTTCTGTTGTTCGTCCGTCTCTAAAAAAAACATTCACGTATCAAGATTGTGTGTATATTTGACTGTTTTGCATTACTTTAGTGTTATTATAAGTCTGTCTCACTGCTTTCTTCCCATTTATTGCCTAATCTGACGTATCTTTAGGAATAAGTTAAGTGCGTTCCGCCATGACGCTCAGATGCTCTAACGTTCTGTTGCTCTCTTAGGTTCGCCCATAGTGCTTCCGGCATTTCCATTTAAGCTGGGCACCATTTTAACTACTACTTAATATAGATGCTAATTCAAATTGACATAAAATAGGTAAGTTTGTGTTTACGTAGAATGACGTATCCTCTGCCCAAATGTCCTGAAATATTCGCCTGGTGTATGTTGTGCAACAGCCTCAACTGTTCGGGGTCTATGGGGTTGGCTTTCAAATCGCTAAGACAATGAGTCACCGCGGCTTCATGTCTTGCCGAAATAGTCACTAGATGAGCAATGCTCGACTTGTAGCGGTTGGGGTCCTGAAAAGCAAATTCATTGTGGTTATGAAAAACTTCTCTTTCTTTCCAGTAATGTATTTAAAGCTATGTTTATATACATAGCTTTAAATACATCGCAAACAAAACGCAAACAAAACAAACGCAGGGAGCTAAAATGGGAGAGCAAGGGAGTAAAAGTCAATGGAGAGTTCCTAAGTCATCTCCGCTTTGCAGACGACATCGTGGTGTTCGCAGAAAACGTGGTAGATCTGGAAAGCATGGTCACAGAATTGTCTAATAAAAGTAAAAAGGTGGGACTATCACCTAACGCATCCAAGACTAAAATACTTACGAACGGCAAGACTCGTGATGTAATTGTGGAGGATGCGAAAATAGAGTACGTTCAAGACTATGTGTATCTAGAGCAATTAATGTCATTCGAAAATTGTACTGAAGGCGATATAGACAGAAGGATTGCTCTATCATGGAAAAAGTACTGGGGTCTCAAGGAAATAATGAAAAACAAAAATATTAACATGTACATAAAAAAGAAAGTTTTCGAAATGGCAATACTACCATGCCTAACATATGGCTGTCAGACATGGTCATTGAGAAAGGAAGACGAGGAAAGGCAAGCTGTATGTCAGAGGAGAATGGAGAGAAGCTTACTGGGTTTGACAATCTCGGACAAAGTAAACAATAAGATATTAAGGAATAGGACAAAAATAGCAGATGTAAAGAGAAGAATAAGGACGTTAAAATGGAGTTGGGCTGGACACATTTGCAGGCTGGAAAATGTTAGGTGGGCAAAAAGGGTTACAGAATGGATACCACTTGAATGTAAGAGGAAGAAAGGGAGACCCAGAATGAGATGGAGAGACATTTTCACCCAGCAATGCGGACCAGACTGGATGAGGAAGGTGCGTGAGAGGGACAAGTGGAAAGATTTAGGGGAGGCCTACGCCACAGAGGCGACAACTACATAAATATAGTTTTATAAATATATGTAAATAAGTAATAGGTGTATAATAGGTTTATAAAGTGATAGTGTCATAAGACAGGCATCTAAACTAATTATGTGTTAGGGTAGCTGAAAATAAAAGCTTTTTTTTTTATTTATATAAATGCTACAAGCTAAGTGCATATAAATATGTATGGAAATAAGAATAGAAGCAAACAAAGGGAACTTTGGGTGTATTGTTTGAAAGGGGATTTGGGTAGGAAGGATCTAAATGTTGAGATAACGTCTGATAGAAATGTAGGTATGAAAGAGTGAAGAAATGTTGCGTGGGCCACAAATAAATTGAGATAAGGCCAGGTGGATGGTGAACGGGGGTAATGTTTTTACCTTTGGTCTATAGTGTCCATGCAGCAGCACGTGTGAATTAACGCCGGTTACGGACATGCCGTTGACGGCGACGTAAGAGCGACCAAAGCTCTGGTGCTCGGTAACGACGCGCATGCGCCCCTCGCGCAGAGCGACCACGTCCTGTCGCGGATTGTCGCAGTGCATGTTGGCAGCTATTTGACCAGTGTGGTAGCCAAGTAGAACCTGCAAGAGAGATGAAAATAGTGCTGTTACTTCTAATGATTCATTACAACGAACGGTGACAGTGTAGTGACATTTGCGTGTAAATAGACTAAAATCATGCACTTCAGTCAACGTTCCTTAACATTAATTAACAATCTAGACTCGAGTCTACTAGAATCTACATATTTCTAAGAACCAGAAGAGGACTTAATTAAAAAAAAAAAAAACGTTTACGAACTACTTTAATGAAATCGGAAAATATTAATAATTAGAACACAAAAATAATTATTAGGATACTCTAATGCGAATCTGGCAATAATACGACCCAGCTGCGACGTGTGAACTCTCCGACGGTTCACAAGCGAAAAAGGGCTGTCAGCTGCTTGATGCTTCTCGCTTTTGTTAAATTCCCGTTTAATTACTTACAATACAATCGCCGTACGGTTAGGTACCTACTGTAAATTTATTATCAATGAACGCAAGACGACCCAGGGGCTCAATTCTGTAAAATAAGCAACGTGTCAATAGTGTGTCAGTAGTGTCTCAATAGAATAGTCATTGACATTTGCTATTCTGCAAACTGTTTATGGTCATTCACTTGCCACTGTAGTGCCATTGAAACGCCATAGTAAGACGATTGTAATAATTGGTAGTCTGGTCGACTATAATGTTACAATGGCATCATGATGGCCAAACTTACGGTAGTCTGTAAATATTTTAAGTGTATTTGACAGTTGTTTCTATCGTGTATGAATAGTGTTTTGGCCATGAAACCGCCATTGTGAAGCCATCGAACAACGACACCTATTTTCCCTATTGATTGGATTAATTTGTTTATTTTTTAAATTTAAAATAAAATGTCCTTATGTGTGTGCGTCTTACGTATAGAAATTGATAAAAAGGACGTAGTTTTTCGCCATAATGAGGCCTTTACTTTGCGGTGGCGTATTATGTCATTGACTTATAGTGCCGACCGCCAAGGTTTGCTTTTGCGCCAGCGCGCAGCGCCGCAAATGCACTCATGAAGCTGCAAGTGAATGCCTTTCATGAACTTCCCAAGATGTGGTTTGTCAAAACGTTTCAGCTTGGTAGGGAGCAAGCAAGGGAGCTAATTGACTAGCTCATTTCCTTTCTCCAGAGACACTGACGGCGGAATGGAATCCCTGCTGAATGAAAGGTTTGTTTGTGAAGGTACCTAACTTGATATTCCGACCGAAAACCATGCGACGATGTAAAAAATCCACGAAAAATTGTTTTTTTTCTTCAGTATTCAAATATTTTTTATTAATAAGATTTAAATTCAAATATTTCGAAAACGGTGCGTCCTAGGCAAAAAATTACCAAAATTTGACCCCCCCCTTAGGTACACCCGTGTAAGCAGCATCCCAACATGAATTTAAGGTTTTTTTTTATTAATAAAAAACAAACAACAAAATAATAATCGAAGGCCCATATCTCGGAAACGGTGCGTCGTGGGGCCATGCGTCTCAGAATCTAAATGGTTTCTATAGTCAAGTTTAACCCGGTACTGCAATAAAATTGGTAGAATATCGAAAAAAAAAAATACGATACATTTTTCAAATTTCAAATCCTCGCGCTATAGCGTCCCAAGGCCTACACTCATTAAACGTTATTAAACGCATGTTTTTAGTGAAATTTGATGTTTTTAATAATAAAACGTTTTTATATTATTAAATAAACCCATATTATAAAGATTTAATTGATAAAAAGTGGTAGGTTTTGTGTACCTTATGGTAGATTTTTGTTAGCAACACTCAAAACTATTGTACTGACACACTATCGACATACTATCGACACACTACTGAGACACCACTGAAACGCCATTGAAGTTTTTGCAGAATGCCAAATTTGCAACAGTGGCAAAATAATGTCTGTAGTGTGTCGATAGTGTCAATGGCGTGTTGCTTAACTCAAAGTTACAGAATTGGGCCCCTGGAGTCGCGGGTGCTAAGTTAGCATGTTTTTGTACGGACAACCCGGTAACATAACAACCTTATAACTTTGAGATTTTTCATGATACAGTTTTGAAATTTTGTACATAGATTCTTTACATAAAAATACTAGACACGTGTTTCGGGTTTCACATTAAACTAAAAATAATGTTGTATATTATATTATTACACTTTTAAGCTACTATTTTGACACAAACTACAATATAATACAACTATATATTTTCTATACTTAGAATAATCGTAGCAATATCAAAATTGTACATGGAATATTTTTGAAAAAAAGTAATTGCTATGATTCCTATGCCGAAAATATGAAAAAACGGAATTTTGAAATTATAACATAAAGATTATTTCTAATTTATAAAGTTTCAAAATTATAAACTTTATAAACTATTCTAAGTAAATTAGATTTTTTTGTTATTGTTAATTATTTTCAATGATATGGAAATATTTGTACGCACTTCAAGCTTAACATGATTGGACTCAAACGATGACTGTGATATGCATGCTCAGATAAATCTTATCTTTTCATATCTTATCATTTGCATGGCTCCAAAAAATTCTAATAAACTACCTAAAAGCTGAAAGCAGTTAGAGACGTAGCGTTCAAAAAGAAAGTCAAAATATTTCTAGCAGAAAATGCTTATTATAATTTAAATGAGTTTTTAGATGAGAGATTTTAATTATGTTTTACTAATTTATTATTTTTAATGATCTCTATATTATCATGACATTTTTAAATTAGACTCGGAGTGACACTATACTTAATTTTATTAATATTTGGATGCCATTGTTTAAGGCAAACGGGATGACCGTTTTCTCCTCTACTTTTCACATCTCTTGCATGCTTTCTTGCATGCTAACAATTTGTGTTGTATGTATTGTACTGTAGAGGTTCTATGATAATGCATCATCCCGGCCGTTAGTTGACACTGTCAGCTTAATAAAAATAAATATTTAAATCAGAATAAAGAATCGAAATGATGGATTGTCAGAGGGACAGACTTAAATTAGCTCTCAAACGAACATGTATTGAATTTTAAAAGATAGTGTATTTTATTATTATTTCCTTTATTTATCGATATGTACATATAAATTATATTTTTAAATATTAGAATTTATAAAACAATATAAAACATTTAAAAATATAAAAAATAGTTGTCCGCTGGTAGCGGGAGCAGGGTCCAAGCTACCGGTGGTTAGGGCTCCAGAGATAGAAACCTCCTCACGATACGAGCCGTATCGAGGAGTACTGCCTTCTGAATCAGACCCTTGATCTAAACACCTAACGAGAGCCTCGAGAGATGTTGATCGAGGCTCTCGGCCATCAGGCCATTGGCCGATACGACAATCGGCACAATGATAGCCGAGCTCACATTCCACATGTCAACAACCTCGTGTGCTAAGTCGAGATACTTAATTTGTTTCTCTTTCTCAGGTTTCACGAGGTTCTCGTCATGTGGAATGGTAACATCGATAATCATTGCGCGGCGCGCTAATCGATCTATCATCACTATATCAGGCTTATTGGCGACAATAGTCCTGTCAGTGATGATAGACCGATCCCAGTACAACGTGAAAGACCATGTGGTCTTTTTCGAGAACTGGGTCGGGCACATACTTGTAATACGGTACCTCAGAATCCACAAGTTTATATTTCAAAGCAAGTTACTGGTGCATAATCCTGGCTACTTGGTTATGCCTGTGCAAGTACTCCCCGTTAGCCAGACGAGAACAACCAGAGATAATATGTCTGATGGATTCACCCGGACGGTGGCATGCCCGACACACGTCAACCGTCCCATCCTTCATAATATGTCTCCGGTAGTTATTCGTCAAGATAACTTCGTCCATAATTGCACAGACGAAACCTTCGGTTTCCCCGAAAAGGTCTCCAAAACGTAGCCAGGATACGGACGCTAAGAAATCTACACCGGTCTCATGTAGAGCCCGATAGAAGCGCCCGTGAAGCTCCTTGCCTTGCCATACCTCCTTGCGGTCATGGGTAGTAAGTATTATAGGTTTGCGCCAGTTCTCTTTAGCCATGGAGAGCGGGGTGAGCCCCTTGTCCACTGCGACCACATCACGATGCATACCCAGTTCGGTTTTTAAAAAATATTCCCTGAGACTGCACACCTCGCGGTTGTGGAGGGTCTTCGCATTTAAAAAGCCTCGACCCCCGCACTTCCGCGGGATGTACAGTCTCATCACCGATGATCGCGGGTGATGCATCCGGTTTGCGGTCAGCAGTGTACGGACCCTCCTATCCAGAGCGTCTAGTTCAGTCTGAGTCCATTTGAGTATGCCAAAAGAGTACATCAAAACCGGCATGACCCAACCGTTGAAGGCGCGCACCTTGTTTCCGCCCGAAAGAAGGCTAATAAATACCTTTTTCAGGCGACCAAAGAAGCGCTCTTTCAGCGATTGCTTCATGTCAGCAACGTTGATCCCTAACGCTTCTGACATACCCAAATATTTATAGCTTTCGGATGAGGAGAGGGATCTAAGGTGTATGGAACCCGAGAGTTGCGTTCCCTCGGATTCCACAATCTCCCCTCGCTTTAAATGCATGACTGCACATTTATCCACACCAAATTCCATCCTGATGGCGCTACTGAAAGTTTCTGTTACCTTCAGTAGCTCGATCAGTCGCAATTTGTTTGGGGCAAAGAGTTTTAAGTCATCCATGTAGAGGAGGTGAGATATAACCTGACCTCCTCTCCTCAACCGATAGCCTAGACCTGAATCCTCCAGCAGTGTACTTAGAGGATTCAGGGCTAAGCAGAACCAAAGTGGACTAATTATTATTATTATTATTATTTATTTCGTTTTTTAATAGTGTAGCACGTCCCGCACACTACAATTGGTGGAAGCTGGGTCAAATCCCAGTAAAAATAAAATACCTACTAGCAAAAATCGCGAGTACGCTCCCATCGTCCGCAAAAGGAATCCTTGGAGAAGGATACATTATAATTATAAGAAGCAAAACAGAGAAGTATCATCACACATATTTAAAATAATTATACATTACACTTATAAAAATGGATCGTGTGAGTACATGTTTTTCTGGTCATTTTGATGAATCGATTGAGGAGTTCTTGGAGCAATTCCAAGCTATAACTTAACTTAAAGGATGTAATAAAGAGAAAAGTATTGTTATTACCGGCATTTTTAAAAGGCAGTGCCTTGTATTACTACAGAACAATACAAATCTCCTGTAGAACCTTCCAGGATGATGCAATATCATAGAACCTCATAGTACCTACTCATGTTTGAGCAAATAAATGATTATCTAATCTTATCTAGTCGTATCTTATCGGTCTTATCTTGTTTTTATGCATAAGTTGAAGAAATATTTTTTTCTTTCTTTATATTTTTTTTTTAAACAAAGCCATCTTTATGTAACATCGTGGTGAACATGGTGTTGTCATCGTGGTATATCTTCGTGTAGCGGTGTAATAAAAAAGAAGCGTTTATTAAAACTTAATCTAATTAAGTACATATTAAAGTGTTTCATAATAATTGAATTCATGTAAGACCTGTGCCCAAGAATAATAAAGTCTTCTGAGGCGAGGCTTACCTTTGTAATAGCAGTAACACCAAACGCAGCTTCATTGTAACCAATGTTGGACATAACACTACCCACCAGGAGAGGATCTCGTTTGTTATTACAGAACACCTCCTCTAAAGCTTCCAACTCCACCTTGTCAGCCTCTGGTACAGCTGTCGAATTAATTCATTCGGTTATTCTCTAAGTCTGTGTTTTAATTAGTCTAAAATATTTACATGACATGTGTTTTTTTTAATACATTTTATGAACAAACTAAATTAAATTTAGCTGCCCTAACATTTACTTTGATGTTCATCATAATGCTGATGTAAAATCTTAAATATTCTTCTACTGGTCTACTTTAACACAACTTTTCTTTTCTCACTTTGACATAATGGTTTGTGATCCAGGAGCGTACATTATTTTGTTACTTTAATTTAATTTATGTGCAAGTACTTACCACAGCCACATGCTTCCACATATTCGATGGCCTGAGCCGGGATTCTTGCTTCCTCGTAGAAGTTCTTGATGAATCTGACTGTTTTACTGAAGTCTCTGTGGAATCCGAATTGAGGGCCCGTTTCTCCAGGCATTAAACATGTAAACTCTGATTTAGCGTGCAATACATCGGCGTAGATTCTGTGAATTATTATAAAAATGTTGGTGTTTATCGTACAATTTAAAATAAACCTTACGATCCATATCAACCTCAAACTATATCTACCTTAAAGCGTTTTTCGCTTTTTGCAGAAACAAAACGTTGATAGCTTCAGATTTTGCACATCCATCAGCATTTTCATCGAATGATTTAGTTTTACCATCCTGACAAAGGTTAATGAGCCTGCAACCAGAGTTAATCATAATTGAAACCCCTTTTCTACATTAATAAGTGGCAGAAAAGTATGAGTGTTTGAGGATAAATGTTGGAAGTAATCTCTGAAATAATCTTTGGACTTAAAACACTGCAGGGCTTGATAACGTAGGTAAAAGTGATATGAATATCTGTTGTTGGTGAGTAAATAAGGTAACACTGAAGATGACTAGCCGCTTCTATAGGAAGGGTAAAGTAACAATATACAATATAGTTTAAATAAATAAACAATGTAGTATCGCAACAGCAAAAAATCGACGACCTCCAGGAAGAAGTTAAGATAAGTCAGAGGCAGTCAATAATAGCTCAGAACTGTTCAAAGGAATGAAAGATGACTTTATTATCATTATCTCTCTCCTTACTTTCAATCCATCCAAAGGATATCTGCAAAAGATCGCCTTGTAAGATCAGATTATTGTACAGTACTACATTATTATAAATGTTTGTCCTAATTTGTATTAGTGGTGTACAATCATCTGCCTAACCTTCTCCCAACTATGTTGGGGTCGGCTTCCAGTCTAAACGGATGCTGCTGAAGACCAGTAGGGTACATGGAGCGACTGCTTATCTGACCTCCACAACCCATTAACTGGGTAATACAATACCCTTTGGTAAGACTGGTTGTCAGACTTTCGGGCTTCTGACGACCCCTAATGACTGTCGAAGATCCACAAATGACAGCCGGGACCAACGGCTTAACATGCTTTCCGAGGCACGGAAGAGTCTCGATAAGTACAGATGGTCTTCCATCCACGAACCAACCCGGCAAGCGTAGCTTAACCAGATGGACCGACCCGTGCGGCTGTTATTAATTAGCCACGAGCTCCTCCGTAGTATTGGTGGCGTTTTATGAACTATTTCATAAATGACTAATAAATACGTTTCCTGATAGTACCTTCCGTAGTGCACGGCCGACTGTGGGTGCAGACACAGGTAGGCGCCTCCAACGATGGCTGCCTCGCATTCGCCTCGACTTATAGCGAGGTATGCCTGCTCCAGCGCCGCGGTGGAACTGCAACACGCCACGTCGATCGACATCGAAGGACCCTTCGCGTTCAGCCAGTAGGAAATGCGGTTAGCGAACATAGTTTTGCTGCACCTGAATTACAAAATGACAGCAGTTTACATTAAATTCATGGATTTATTTGTGTTTGGTGAAAGTATTACTGAAGTAGCTGTAGTTGAGCTATAATCGTAAAAAAGTTATAAACGATGCTTGAGCCGATTCCAGGTGTTGCTACGGAGCTCTTTCGTGGTCTGATACAGGTCGTTTTTCTTGAATATCGGCACTAATTACCATAAAGATATATTAAAAAAAAAATGAAACATACTTTATTCAAATCATTTATTATCTTGACTTACCCAACGATACCGAAACCAAATCTAAAAGCGGCATCATAGAAGCAAGCCTTTTCAGTTTCAGAAAAACAAGTGCCAATATACACGCCGACCTTCTTACCGGAAAGTTCTTCCGGATTTACACCTAGAAAAAAAAATCGTAGATAGTTCGTATTGCAAGCGTAAGATGGGGATTGGGGAAAATATATATTTTGCGGGTAGGTATAGGTAGACACATAACAAGAAGTAGGTTAACTAGTTAAATTAATACCAGAATAAACATCTTAAATTCACTGACTGACAACGCAGGGCCTAAAGCGCTGGTGCTAGAAATATGACATTTTTGTTAAAATTAACTTAACGTATTTTTGCAAATTTAGTTCTCAATGGATTTAAATAGGGGATTAAAGCTTGGAAGTCCGTTTTTGCCGATGAGAAATCCATCGAACGCACCGTTTGTTGTTAAATTAAAAGAAAAGTGAATATTTGAAAAGCAAAAGCAAAGAATCTATGCCACGTGTTCCTTTTAATTTTCTTCAACTCTAGGGTTTTAAATTGAATTTAAATAATATAAAAAGTCCTAGAATAAGTGTTCCAAAAATACATAGTTTCGAAGATAACATCAATCATAATTAAATTAGTTAAAAAATTGCCACCCGTATTAAGAATCTTTATTTAGCGATGTTGCCAAACTTACGCAGTAGTGTAGTAAAGTAGCGGAAAAGCTCAACTTGTAAAAAAAGTGGCCAAGTGCGAGTCGGACTAGCCCATGAAGGGTTCAATAGCAGCAAGTAACATAATATAAAAGTTTTTGTAGTTCGTTGTAACTTTGATCGATGTTTTAATAATAGTATTAAAAAAAACTAGTTACTAGATCTCGTTCAAACCAATTTTTGGTGGAAGTTTATATGGTAATGTACATCATATATTTTTTTAGTTTTATCATTCTCTTATTTTAGAAGTTGCAGGGGGGGGGGGACACGACACATTTTACCACTTTGGAAGTGTCTCTCGCGCAAATTATTCAGTTTAGAAAAAAATTATATTAGAAACCTCAATATCATTTTTCGAAGACCCATCCATAAAAAAAAAAATGAGTTTCAGTTCTAAGTATGGGGAACCCCCAAAATTTATTGTTTTTTTTCTATTTTTACGGTTCACAAAGTACATCTACTTACCAAGTCTCAAAAGTATAGTTTTTATAGTTTCGGAAAAAAGTGGCTATGACCTACGGACGGACAGACAGACAGACAGACATGACGAATCCATAAGGGTTCCGTTTTTTGCTATTTGGCTACGGAACCCTAAAAACATTTAGGTACGTGGGTACATCTTTGAACGTCGAAAATTAAAATACCTACGGGTAAAATGTCAATGTTCAAAACATCGAAAACTTAAATATCGAATGACCATAATTATAACCGAAAATTAAAATAACGTATTTCAAGTAAGTTAAATAACATTGTATTTCAAAATGACGGCTGTCCCGCGCATTGGCGATTGACTGTGAGGGAATATCTCGACAATGTGTTTCCCAATGCATGGATTGGACGCGATGGCCCTATTCCATGGCCGCCACGTTCCCCAGATCTAACTCCGTTAGACTTTTATGTCTGGGGACGTGCCAAAGAGTTGGTATATGCCACGGAGGTTCCAACTAGGGAGGTATTAGTCCAACGCATAGAAGCGGCATTCAATACTATTAAGGAGGAAATACGACTTCGTACAACAACTGTTAAAATACAAAACAGGTGTCGGGCCTGCATTCGCAACAGAGGCCAACAATTCGAGCAAGATTTGTAACAATGATTAAATAAATGTTAAAAATGCAATTTTGTTTTTTTATTTCAAGTAAATCCCACGAAAGATACAGATATGGGACACGAATTTACCTAACCATAAGAATGAGATAGCAGATTTATAGGTTTGACAGGTATAATTTAAGAGATTTTTTTTTAAATCATAATTTTGAATATTAGCCTTAGGTGACTCGATTCACAATTCTTGCGAATTCACAAAGTTGTTAAAATACTTTTATGGCATGTGGCACATCATTAGAAAGAGGATAGACTGGAGAATTAATGAAAGAGTTGGAAGATCCCGGTCGCATTTGATTTTTTTTTGTAGCCTTATAAACAGCTGTAACATGTACAGCTTTAATTTAAGTTTTACCTTTGCAAGTGAATTAAAAAAGAACTAGGTGACTAATATCACTAATTTTGTATTTAAAAGTATTCTTAAACAATACACATCGAAATAAAATTAAAATTCAGAGTCTACGCCTTATATTTTTTTTAAATCTGTATTTGAATGTAAAATTTGGGTCTTTTTTTGGAAAACAATAAAAAGTCGATAAAAAAAAATCCACAGAGCATGAGGGGTGTTAAAGGGTCTAAAAGGCTAGCGGATGACTCCTTCAGTCGACCATTTCAATTTGGCACACGATGCACCAAACACCCTGAATAACCTACGTCCAATTTATCTAAAATCAAATTATCTACAAAAGTGACATCGAAATAACTGAATATCGAATGTCCTAAATATCGAAGTACAGAGTATCGAGTGTCCTAAATAACGATATTTGTTTATTATGTATGTCACAGGGTAATTTGATCATTCGGATATTACCCGGATATTTAGAAAATGATGAAATAAAATCTGCGAGCAACTTGGACGTAGCGTTCGCCGGCCGCTGCCGCGGCACCGCTCGCTAAGCTCTCTCGGCTCACGCGCGGTTGGTCACAGTTTTAACCTAACCTAACCTAACCTATTTCACCCAGATCAAAATGAATCATACAATCTGCTTGCGACTAGATAATTAGACAATGGTGAAAACATTTCAGCGTGAGATTGTAGGTATGATTCGTCATTTTGAACTGGGTGAAATAGGTTAAGTTAGGTTAAAACTGTGACCAACCGCGCGTGAGCCGAGCGAGCGGTGCCGCTGCAGCGGCCGGCGAGCGCTACTTCTCTAAATTCATTTTCATTTTTCATTTTCAAATATCTTTATTTAACAAAGAAACAATTATCAAAATGCACTTAACCTAAGCTACATTAACTCATTATAATTGAGGCACTTTATGAGGCTAGGTATTCGCCTTTCAAAGCTTTTAACATATATATGGTTTAAACTGATAACAACATAAACATAACACACAATAAACAAGGGTACACGAAGACAATTACGCAGAATTATTTAGTAAGTACATATAATTTTGCTGGTTGCATGTAGGTGTAACAAAAAATTATTTAAAATAAAAAATAGTTTGCTGATTGCACGGTGTACGTGTATAAGTACTTGCAATCGTGCGACCAGTCAATGATCAGCGGACGGGCCTCCCTGCCACCCGCGCTCCGGTGTATCTGCGGACGGGGCCGAGGCGGCAGCGAGCCTCTCGGAGGTCAAGCCACTGGTCTCTCGCACCTCGGGTGGTGGGAACAAAAAGTAGTGATGCGGTAGGCGGTAAGTGCCGTATCTATGATATATGGTATTTTGTCTAAAGCTAATGAACATAGATTTGAAATTAACGGGTTAGTAGTATTTATTTTGTTTTTATTATAGAATCTTGATTATATTTTAATTACGTGATTAAATAATAATGGAAGTTTTATTTGTTTATGTCATTTCATAAGATTTGTTTTAAATTTGGTTTTATAGGATATTTTTATTGCTTTATTTTGAACAACTTGCAATAGCTGATGGTTAGAAATACATGTGCTTCTCCAGACAGGACAGGCGTACGTTATACACGGACGGACAAGCTTAGTATAAATTCTTAGTTTAGTGCTGCTACTTAATTTGCTTTTGCGATTCATTATAGGGTTTAAAGCGCCAAGGGCTTGGACGCCCTTCAAACGCAACTCGGCAATATGTTTGGACCAATTCAGACGACTATCCATTTTTATCCCAAGATAACGCACACAGGTTTTCCAAGGTACTGTATGGCCTGCTATTTTTAAAGTTCTTGAAGGGGGTTTCCTAGCACGGGAGAAATATATTGCTTCCGTCTTATCTTCATTTATTTTGAGTTTCCATTTCTTAAAGTAGTCAACAAGCAAATCAATAGAATATTGTAGGCGACCTATGATCAGATCGGTATCATCCGAAGAGGTATAAGAGGCAGTGTCGTCAGCAAAGCAAGCTAATTTGGTTCGAGTTTGAATAGGGATGCCATTTAAGAACAAGAGAAATAAATAGGGTCCTACAATCGAGCCCTGTGGAACGCCAGCCGGAACATTTCGAGGCGATGAAGTGGTATATCCGATGTAAACCTGGAATTTACGATCCGCAAGGTACGATTGAATGAGTTTAATGAGAAGCATAGGCACATCCAGAGTGAGCAACTTGTGTAGCAGGCCTTCGTGCCACACGGTATCAAATGCTTTTTCGATATCCAGGAGAAACATACCTGTGGACTGTTTGAGATTTAGATGATGGGATATGTGTTCTGTCACCCTGGCTAGCTGTTGGGTAGTTGAATGTGTGGCACGAAACCCAAACTGCTCTTGGATCAGAAACTGCCCAGTGGCACGCAATAATCTTGTATAGATTACAGACTCAAAAAGTTTCCCAACCGAAGGTAGCAGACTTATGGGGCGAAAATGTATGGCTAAAGTACTGTCTTTTCCAGGTTTTTTAAGGGCTACTGTTTTAGCATTTTTCCAGATGTTGGGGAAATAGCCCAAACTAAAACAGACATTGGAAATTTTTGTAACATAGACTATTGCTTTCTGTGGCAAGTTCTTTAAAAGTAAGTTATGGATCCCATCATGACTTACAGATTTACGGGATTTAAGCATAGTCAAAAATTAACGAATCTCAAATGGCCTCACCGGCTTTATAAAATCCGATTCAAGATTATAACTATTGATGGCAGACATAGAGTTCGCTACCTCATCCTTGAGTTCGTAGTCACAAGCCCAGTTAGTGGTAAGGCTCATATTATCGCAAAAGGCATTTGCCAAAGCGTTACATTGTTCAGCCGTGCTGGCCGTTAGAGAACCATCTGAAAGTGTAAGAGGAGGGATGTTCGCAGAACTAGGCTTGAGAGATTTGGTCACACGCCAGATATCTTGACTGGGGTTATCAACTTTTGCTAGCTTAGCATTCCAAACGTTATCGAGGTAATTTCGGATATTTGCGTTTATTTATGTTTGTAAAATGTTTATGTTACTACGTTTGAGCCTTCTAAGGTAACCACTGGGCAGTTTCAGTTCAATACGACGCAAATAGTTTTTGTAGCGGATTAAAATTTTGACATACCGAGGAAGTTTAGTAGGAGTATGGCTAAACACAGCGGTCGTGGATGGTATGGAGGAGTCTCTAGCTTCAATAATTGTTTGTTACAAATGAACAATGGCAGTATCAATCTCTTTTTCAGTTTAAACGTCTTCGAACTTAGCATAGGTAATGTTTTTATTGAGGTGAGAGCGATATTCAGTCCAGTTGAAGCAGTTAATTTTAAAGAACCGAGTTTTTGCCTTACGCCACAGTGAGCCTCCAATGGTAAAGAATATGGGGTAATGGTTAGATGACAATCCTATTATTGTTTCGACATCACTTATGCAGCTTACACATAAGGTCAGCACCAAGTCCGGGCTAGTTGGTTTGCGATTGGGACAATAGTTTACTTGAGTAGGTAAGCTAAGACTGTGTATGACGTAGTCAGACTCAAGCATGTGGTTGAAAAGAGTTCTTCCTCGCGTATTAGTGTAGCTACTGAGCCAGTGTGAGTGGTTGGCATTAAAGTCTCCCATGATAACAACATGGGAACCCAAGCCAAACAATAACTCAAGGTCGCTACGAAGCATTGGCAGATTGGGTGACTGGTAAATGGATAAAACAATGTGATTAATTCCTGATATTTTGATAGTTATACCAACAACCTCAATATTCTTAGTGTTAGGAACAGTTAAAGCCGAATGATCAAGGTTTTCATTTCCTACAAGAATAGCAACTCCCTGCCCACGGCCAGTATGATGTTTATCTTCGCGATAACAGGTAAAACCAGGTGTTTTTGTGCCTTTTTAGGAAGATATGTGTGTAAGCATTTTATATATTTAGAAGGATATACTTTCCCATACTTTTGAGGAATGCGACTCATCTCATTGGGTAGTATTCATGGTCTTTAACATACTCCGACTAGTTTTGTTAATGGTCGCTGGTGGGTCACAGGTCTGAACAAAATGCCCATTTACCTTTTGAACTTAGGTACGTAACGACTATCGACATTTTTAATCAATCGATATTTTAATCACTCGGCATTGTAATCTTAGACATTTTAAGCTTAGGTATAATAATTTTCGATATTTCGATACAATCGTTATTTGAGTTTTCGATGTTTTGAACAGTGACATTTTACCCGTAGGTATTTTAATTTTCGACGTTTAAATACGTACCCTTTGATAACAACTACTGCACCAAAAGTTAACTTTTACGATGACCATATCCGGCGGTATCATCATCATCATCATTTCAGCCGTAAGACGTCCACTGCTGGACATAGGCCTCCCTCAAAGGGGGTTTGCCATAATCGCCACGCTTGGCAGGCGGGTTATCCGGCGGTATGGTAATCGTAAAAAATTACTTTAGTAAAGACACCAATTTTGCGCTGCAGCATGACAAAAAGTTCATCGTAACTTTTATTTTATATAAATCATTGTTACCTTTACTTTGCTTTGCCGTAGTCGGGTAATAAAACTCGGCACACTTTTATCACCATAGACAAAAGATAACTTTAAACTTTAGCCATAAGGTTACACACGGTTTTGCTATGTCGTCGTTTTACGATCGAGGCATATGGAGATTGTTTCGCGGTGCATTTCGTCTTGATGTGCCCGAACTGCAGGTACTTTTTGCACTGAATGAATGAGAGACTAGTCTTCAGAATGGACGCGTTGATGGTCGACGCAAACTCTTCCCATATCAACTATTTTGCGTCAAAAGGTGGGTGGGGTGAGCGATCAGGATGTTGTTATAAAGTTTTGAAAGCGAGCCGCACGTCGCGTCGTCATTATTCTCAATGAGCGATAGTTCTTCGTTTTGGCCATGAATGATGTCCGTTAGCTCATCTGAAGGCGTGTCTATTGAGATTCCCTTGAGGATGAGCATAGGTTGCAGTTTCCTTGCCGGTTCCGCGGTAAGCTGTGTGGAAGTTTCCAATCTCTTGAGGATCTCATCGCGCTTGTTCTCCGTTTCAAACTCGACCCTAAGTTTGTTGTTGGTTACGGACTGGATTTTTATAGGCATAGGTGGTGCTGCGGAAACTGACACTGTTCCTAAAAGAGTTCACTACTTCCTGGCGCGTTTGTGTGTCGCGTTTAGCCGAGACGATGAGGGCAGGTCTGTTTGGTAGTATCAGGCACGCTGGCAGCCTGCGCGTGACTCGGTGTTGCTAGTGGTTCTGGCTGACTCGCAATAGTAGCGAGGTGCTTGTTCAATTCTTCTCGCACGCAAGTCGCAATCTCCTTCCTGAGTGTTCCGTCACCATCGTCGGCACTTTCATGGCTTGGACCTCGGTCTTTACACTTGTGATGATCTTGTTTTTTAGGTCGCCGATGTATGATGGTGGTTCACCTTCCTGGCCAAATTCATTCCGAGGAGAGCAAGCAAACATAGGGAGCTTTGCTATCGCTATGCGTATTTCGTCCGGCGACAGAGCAATGGTCTTTTAATTGGCACCCGTGACGCTTTTATTTTCATTGACAGTGGTTTTAATGCATTCAGCAAGTCTGCGTATGACGTCGATGCGTGATTCCATACTGGTAATCTCTGAAGAGACTTTGATCGGGGGTGGGGGAATGACAGAACGGGGAGGTAGGCTAGGTAGGAAAGGTAGGTTAGGTAGGGTAGGGTAAGGTAGATAGCCGATAGGGTAAGTAGGTAGGGTAGGGTAGATACTTACTCGTAGCGCTACCCGTGCGATGCCGGGTAAAGCTAGTTAATAATATGATAGTAAGAGTGCTCCAAGGATCTTTTGGCGCCTTGACGACGTTGACAGGAGGCGGTGTTGATAAATATTTGTGTGAAATTGTCACAGAAATTGTATTAACATAACTAGATGGCGGCGTATGTTCCGATTTTGACCACGCATCCAAAAGAACCTTGTAGCTTTGCAGTTGTAAACTAACCTGCATCATAGATGGCCTGGTATGACTGCTCCAGGATCTTGCGGCCCATAGGGTCCATGCAATTTGCGAGTCGGTAGTGCACCTTGAAGAACTGTGCATCAAAATGTCTGAGACCTGGAATGGTGCCCGCATGCTGCACCACTTCTGGATGGTTGTTCTTGAATCGGAGCGCTGCCTCTGATACCGGGTTTATCTGCGTTACATCAAAAACATATAAAAAAATTGTTTTAGTTTTGTTTTTGATTGTCTTGTTAGTCCAGTGATCGCAAGCGCTGCTAATTTGTTGGTTTGATCCTCATAAATGAAAATTTTGTACCTATTGTGCTTTCAGAAATTCTCAGTAAAAGCTTGGAGTCTGAAAATAGACTTGCCTCTTATTGAACTTGTGACATGTGGGTGTAGGTTCACACTCACTACTACTGCTACTACATATTCCTTCGGGGAAGGATGTATAATAAACGTATAATTATATATTATAGTATACGTGATTATGAAATAAGACTGTAAATATGAAATGTACAATGGGCCTACGACTTGCTAGAGTTGCTAGGTACAATAAGTGGCCGCAAATTGTCACCGACAAACTGTCACGCAGTTTGGCAGGTTTATAAAATGTGTAGAAGTGTTTGGTCCAAAATAAATGTTTTTTTTAATTTTTATTTATTATTAAATGTTATGGTCATCACAAACAGGAAACAACCTTAAAAAAAACCGGGCAAGTGCTTCTCGGGCCATGCACAATGAAGGGTTCTGTAGTTGGGATGAACTTATCCGAGAACAAACTTAAAACTGTAGTTGAAAAACATGTTCTCCCATACATTCCAACCGCAAATGTAAGTTTGGTTATTTAAGTTTGTAAGATATTTACCATGTTATTTAAAGACCATAGGCTTCCTATAGGTTTTCCTGTAATCTATAAGTATAGAAATATTTTCAAATCGGCTGTGACAGACGGACAGACAGACAAACTTAAGAGTGATCCTATAAAGGATCGTTTTTTCATTCCGACGTACGGAACCCTAAAAAACTTCTGCACACATGCACTTTGCAAGTTGCTATCGAACAAGCACTCATATTTCTTAAAATAGTTGTTTAATAATAATGTAACGTTAAAAAGGTTTACCTTATTGTACAAAATGTTAGACAAATCCTTGACACTGTGGGAGTCCGGGTAGAGTCCCGACATCCCGGTGATGACGATTCTCTCGCCATCCAGTGCCGGCGCGGCCGGGATCTCCTCGCGTGTGGCATGCTCCTGCGGGGTCGGCGTCATCGTGTGGACCGCTTGTCTTACTGTATCTTTAAAGGATATTGTCGAATATCAATTGGTATTAGCGTAGTGATCGCCTACCCGTCTTCAGCAAGCCTGGTGATCAATGCTCGTGCCTTCTCTGTGTGAGAAGAGGTATTTGCCCTGCAGTGGGACAATAATAGCCTGGTATCATTATTCGCCCCCTAGCTAGTTATAACGATTTCTTTAAGAAATGTCTGGGACAGACTGGATGCGACGGTAAAAACGGTGTTGTGGCGTAGCTTGAGGCCCCATTCACACGGCAAACCGGTATTAAGGATATTAAGTCGGACTCTCAATATAATATCATCCCGCTGTTCATAATTACACATTAAAACAAATATAAAGTGATCGCAAAATTATTTTCATCGCCATGTGAACTGAGCCTAAGAGAGTCCTTTGTTAGGCAATAGACTGCGATATGCTGAGTTGATTGATATATTAGTTGTTGTATTAAGTAGGTACTAAATACATTGTGACACTATTTTTAGGGTTCCGTACCTCAAAAGGATAACAACTGAACCCATATCACTAGTGTGTCTGTGATAAAATGTATATGAAATTAAATTAAATTCTTTATTCTATAGGTTATCGGAATTACTTTTACACGTCATATTAAAAAACCAGCCAAGTGCGTGTCTGACTACGCACAATAAATTGTTCCGTAGTTGGGATGAATTTATCCCAAAGCTCATATAGTGCAATACAGACTTTGGTGCACCAATTTGTGAGTGGATAATCGGACCACGGCCGGTCGTCGGGCAACGCCAGCCACGGGCCACAACAGGACAAGATTCCCTCTAAGGCCCGTATTACAGTACGTTCCTCAATACTCAAGCATTACTTAAAACTATATTCAAGCAATTTGATTGGTTGAAACTAGTTGTAAGTAATGCTTGAGTATTGAGTGACTTACAGAACTTAAAGCCACAGGAGGCTAGCAGGTGAGTGACGCACTTTATGCTTGGAAGGTGCAACGGTCTCCCCGCGAGCAAGCATAGTTAATCATATTCAACTACTAAAATACGTATCCAAAACTGAGCTTGCCCTTCCAATGTACCACCATCGGTCTGGTACATTTTTTGGTGCCGAAACCAGGGAATAACGGATATAATTCGATAGCGTTCATTCGATTACACGTAAACAAAGAAATTAAAATAATTTTTTTTTCACTTACCCCCAATATATGATATTATAATATCATTGCCCCGCAACCAAAGAGAATTATATATATAGTCATTGCCCGCAACTATTTCCCCCTTTTGGGCAATACATATTCGTTTTAGGTCGATTTCTGTACATTACACTAGTTTATTTCATTAATCGTTAAAAAACAAAAAAGCGTATTTTCAAACATCTTTTCAAAATTGTATCATCGATAAAATCAAACGTGTGTCCGATGCATTCTTGTTCATTTGCTATAAACTCGTGTGGCTACACGTATTTCGTTGATAAGTTCTATCGAAATTGTCATACAAGTTGATATAACGTCGAATCGAAACGTAAATAACCACAATTAACCATACATATAACATTTGTAAACTTCAGATTCACCTAGTTATTTTGACCAACCTTCCATTTGAATGATTTGAAATTTGTATTTTTTCATCGCGCCATATTAGTTCGAGTTGTTCTTTGTTCTACGATTTCAAATTGAATTGAACCATAGACAAATTGAATTTTGTTTAAAACGTTTAGTTTCTTTTTTATTTCTATTCAACGACAGTATTTAATTTGTTGGATTAGCGTTGTAGTGATTGAATGAATGAACTGCGTTTGAACAGTTTGACGTACGGTGTTCGGTACCCCGAGTGTAAGTTTGCAAGTGAGTAAACGTAACTAGCGCGTTTGCGTTAAGATTTTTATTCTCACTCTTATACTCTTAGTTTTATGAGCTATCGGTCAAATTTTAACGCAAACGAAATAGTTACGTTTACTCTCTTGCAAACTTACACTTGGAGTACGGAGTGGGAGTTCTATTCAGTTTGAAACGGTTGTTTACATTATTTCATTGTTATTTAGTTGAACTTAACGGTGCCATTACTTGTTCATTATATAATCTTATTATTAAATATAGATTGTTTTGACGATATTAAGGCTAACTAATAAACAAAATGTCTTATTATTCTAAAAAATAATTACGCAGATTGAGTAAAGGTAAATCGGTTGAAGTCGAATACCCAACTGAACGCGTCTTACCGGTATTGCGTATAAATCGTACTTTAGCGGTCAATAGGTTAATCTTTACTTAATTAAACATGATCTTTATATTTACACCTTTATATTTATTAAAGAAAAGCTATTCAATATTTGTTTCTAATACCGCTCAATATTTCTTTCGAATACATCTCAATACTTTGTTATTTTTATTCAAATACCTTTCATAATGAATAACCCTTTAACATGTTAAACAATAATATTTGGCTTATCTTTAAACTATATAAATTTCTCTCAAAACATAAACTCTTTACCGTCTTATTACAAAAAAATCCTTAAGAACTGGTTTAAGCCAAGAGCACAAAGTCAAGGATTGTAAGGATATTTAAGTTAATATCAGGCTCAAAATTATTACAAAACTATTCGAGGATCGGTTAGTACCAAAGAAGGTCCGTGGTTTCAATAATATCCACAGATAAGAAATAAAAATGGCATTCTTTCATTCATTCATAGCGGTTCTATTTGAAGTAACGTTTCGTTTCTCTAAATATTGATAAATGAAATGAAATCGTTTATTCTGTAAATAGGATATTAGAATCACTTTTACACGTCTGGCTACCCCTGAGAAGAAATGATGAAACAAACTCAGGGGTCAAAGTCTCTTTTAAAGTCCAGACATAATCTTGGTCAGATCATGTGAGGACCATGTAGATCCGTGTCTGAAATGGTCTTTTGAGGAAAGAACCACACAAATTTGAGTGGACCTGTCCAATCAGTGCAAGCATTTGTCAGTAATCGTGCAGCTCAACTCAAGACAAGGAGCTCAACGACTCGACGAACAATACCAAAGTAAGGACATTTGGGTAGGCCACATAAAGCGCTCAAAATGCCAGACCATCATTAAAACTAACTGAGAAAAAAAAAATAAAAAGGAAAATATTTAAAGAAAAAAAAATTACCCGTATAGTGCTCACATTCACAATAAATTAAAGCAGTAAATTTTCAAAGTAAACATTGTAAACATTCATGTAATCTATATCTATAAAATCAATGCCACTTTTCGTTGTAATTTTATAACTCAAGAACGGGCTCACTATTAAAAAAAAAGGTTGAGGCTTTGTTCGAATTATTTAGTAGATAGTTTATGTGAAGTTTTTTTTTTTTAAGTAGGTAGGGTAGTAAGGTAGGGTAGGTAGGTAGGTAGGGTAGGCAGGTAGGGTAGGTATTCTTTTACCCATAGAAAGCCACGTTATTTGTGAGTGTTATAGAGTAAAAATGTTTACCGCCCAACGGAGTGGGCACGGGTCAGCTAGTATTGTATATAATATTCTGCAATGTCAATTTGTATATAAAATCATGCATAATAATTAAAATGTCAAGTTTTCCAGTTTTATCACAAGAATAGCAGAGCGAGCAGCTCAATCCCAAGCTTTTTTGTCTTCTAAATAATCAGAAATTTTATAGTACCCTTTCTTACAAAGTTTGGTTTTAATACAGATTTTAAATCGTTTAATGGGTAAGTTCCGAATGTCAGTAGGAAGTTTGTTGTAAAAGCGTATACATATATAATAACAACACTTGTATATATACACTTGTGATATTATAATAACACTTGAAATTGTTAAATAATTATTTATCAATACAAAAATATGTCATATATTGTTCATTGTTTAGGTAACGATATATTGAACAAGCACAACTTGTAATTTTGACGTGCTTTTTATAATCAAGTTGTCATATTTTTTAACACATCTAGCGTGAAATGGAGTGAATTACATACGGCGGCGGCGCACGTAATTTGAAACGAATGTAGTTGCGTCCTTTATTAACAAATTTTAGTATTACTGTTGCTGTTATGTGGTTTGTTCGTGAGTGTTGTGTCTGGTTAAATCTTTGAAGAAAAACTTAGCAAAACATGGATTTTTAATTATTATTAGGTAAGTAAGCAATGCTTTGTATCATCTTATTTCGACAACCTAACGCGAATATTCATATTATTATAGGAAATATTGCGTCGTAAGTACGTATGACGACGATACGACGATGTCTGTAAGATCGCCAAGACGTCTCCAGCATATCCGAATCATCCAAATCCATCAAGTAAATCATATTACCATCCACTTTAACGATTGTAAATAAAAAGACACACAATAATAATCAACGCTAACCTCAAATAATTTAGTACCGAAGTTAGTCCATAGAAAAACTAGGGGTCTCGGCAGACTAATCCTAGTAATAATCCTAGTACGAAATTAAGATCGTGTTTTGGATCAAGTTTTGGTAAAGTTTCAAGTTTTTAATTTGAAGGTAAAATAATACCCAAAGTGAAAATTATTGTTTTTTTATTTGTTTTTCGATCAGTCTTTTTTGTAGCGGTCAGTTTATCGATGGTAAAAAATGTAAGCTGGAGTCTCTCTCATTTCCTACGAAATGTATGGGAAAAGTTTTTTGCGATTTCTGACTTTTCTAGTACTCAACCCTCAGTTGGTCCAATAGAGGTTTTTGATCCTTATAAGAAAAAGGATCGATTGGCATAAAAAAAAGTTTTTGTGAAAACTGCCCATTTTCCTGCTGACTGTACATATTTTTCAAAATCTGTGAATGCAGATCAACATTTCTGACTTTTCTAGTACTCAAACCTCAGTTGGTCCAATAGAGGTTTTTGATCCTTATAAGAAAATGGATCGATTGGCATAAAAAAAAGTTTTTGTGAAAACTGCCCATTTTCCTGCTGACTGTACACATTTCTCAATAAGTTAAGGACAGTCTCCTAAGACCGTTTTCCTGTAGCTACAACGGTTAAGGTAGCTGCCCTTGCTGCCCCATCTCAAAAACCCACCCTGTATAATATAACGAAATTAAAAGGAAAACTATCACAGCTAAGTAGGGTTTACAAGTTAACAAGTGATAGTCGACCAACTTAAATTTGCAGTTGAAGAATTGACCGTAACGTATATCGATGTATGGGAGAGCATGTTTTTCAATTACAATGGTAAGTTTGTTTTTGGGATAAATTCATTCTAACTACGGAACCTTTCATTGTGCGTGGTCCGACACGCACTTGGCCGGTTTTTTATTTTAATTATCAATGCAAATTATATAGTCAAAAGTTTTCGTCGCTCGGCAGTTACAATAATAAATTCATTGACAAGTTTTAATAACAATTACGTCACCGGGTCAAGTGTCGAAACTGTAGACAAAAAATATTTCAATTAAACCATTTACAGGCACTTTTGAATTGTCAAGAAGTCGGTCAGTTACAAATATGAAGCTAGTTGCCCATTCCAAATAGTAGGTTCCATATCGGTTTCAAGAACGGGAAAGAAACTCCACGGACACTCTTTTTAACCGACTTCCAAAAAGGAGGAGGTTATAATGTTCAGCTGAATGTTTATTTTTTATGTTTGTCCACCGAATAGCGATTTGGGTATTTATTATAGTAACTCGTGCATTTGCTCTCGGAAAGCACTATTTGGTGAAATGGAACTGATGATGGAGACCACAGATGACCACCGGAACAGTATAATAATAAGTATTTTACGGGTTGCGATTCGATTAGGTAGGTACTTTAATGTGGTTGCTAAGCAATTTATTCTCGTCACTATGCATATAGTGAGTGGCAGTTCTCCTGGTCCTCAACAATCAAAGTCTCAGCATCGGGAAAATCAATATTTTGTAAAAGGAGATGAGCAGTTAACATTAGGCTATTGTAACTTAGATTAATTAAAAACTGACCTACTAAAAACTGAAAAATAAAAAACTTTTTACAAAAAAATTACCGACTTCCAAAAAAACACTACAAAGTGAAAAATAACTTTAATTTTGGAAGTCGGTGGCAAAAAACTAAAATACAGATCCAAAGACACCGACTTCCGAAATAATAATAAAAATATTTTTCACTTTGTAGTGTTTTTTTGGTAGTCGGTTATTTTTATTTTTATTCTGGAGAGAATGCTGAACAATTGCTTAGTCAGCTTTCCGGAAAAACATAAATTAATAGCTCAAAACCAGTACGGCTTTAGAACTGGAATATGTACAGAGGATGCTGTTGCTGCCTTCACTAACAGTTTGGTAAGCAAACAAGATAATAAACTGAACTGCTATGGCATTTTCTTAGACTTAACCAAGGCTTTTGACACGGTCGCCGTCCCTCGACTTATTTCAAAGATGGAGAGCTTAGGAGTGCGTAGAGTAACTCTCCAATTATTTAAAGACTACCTCTGCGATAGATCCCAGTATGTTCTCATTGATTCAGTCACCAGTTCATATGAAAAGCTCACCTATGGCATTCCGCAAGGTAGTATATTAGGACCGACACTTTTCCAAATATACATCAATGATCTATGCAAGCTCTCCATTTCTAATTGCGAAATTTTAGAGATACAGCAGAATACTCGCTTCGTAATGGACTGGCTGTCAACTAATTTGCTGACGTTGAATTTAGATAAGACGAAACTAATCAGGTTCTACCGCCCACATTTCAGTAACCCTATCCTCTTTCTCATACAATTTATTAAAGCTCACACTTGCCCGCCTCATCAGTCAGTGGGCTGTAACTGTCTTGCTCTTAGTACAGTCCTCAAGATTACGAGTAGGTACCTGGGAGTGATTATTGACGAAGAACTTAACTGGCATGCGCATATAGAGGCACTTTGCACTAGAATCAGAAGACTAATCTATATTTTTAAAGAACTCTGCCTGAGTTCTTTTCTCTCCGCAAATTCTGAAACTCTGACTCTTGCGTACCTCAGCCTTTGTCAGTCTATCATTATGTACTGCATTCCGGTGTGGGGTGGCACTTATAAAACCGCAATGCTCCCTGCAGAACGTGCACAACGAGCGGTTCTTAAAGTGATGCTTTTTAAAAAACAAAAAAACCTAGAGACTACCCGACTGATCAGTTATATTCTGAGGCCGAAGTTCTCACAGTTAGGCAACTATATGTCCTGCGTTCAGTCCTGCGACACTCGTATCTTCCATTAGATAAAAAGCTGCTTCTAAGACGCCACGGTTTCCCTATATGTAAACCAAACCCCTGTTCGCTTTGCATTTACAAGTCGACAATTGTTGGCTCAAAGTTCACGCATGTATAATAAAATAAATAGAATTATTCCGTTGTACAGATACAACTCACATGAAATTAACAATAAATTAAGAAAATGGCTCTTATGCTTAACTTATGCTGAAACAGAAAATATATTCTACGTTTGGTATATTGGTTAGACGCCCCCGAAGTCGTGCGTATAGGCAAACTCTCAGCTTTATTTTAGCTGAAAGTCGGGCTCATCACGTGGTTTGAATTCTTCTTCTCTTGCTGTAATTTTGTCTGATGTCCTACTTTGACCGAAGGCCCGTTTTTGACTTAGCGATTCTCGATTTGGACTGTCTTATTTTTGTTTAACTGTCAACTACACTTTTGATTAAGAGTTCTGATTTAGACTAGTCCCTTTTTTAACTTGCAATTTTTTTTTAAATTTGCAAATATCTTTTTTATCTTGCAACTATCTTTTTTAACTAGCAAGTACCTTTTTAAAAAAAACTTGCATGTATTCACGTCGAGTCGCACTTTTGACTTGTATCGCATTGTTTACTTAGAAGTCCTGCTTTAGACTCCATATTATGTAATAATATTAATAAACTGTTCCACCGAACCGCACTTATCAAAATTTTGTTTCAGTGCGGTTAGTGGAAGTACTCAGGTGTGGTTCGGAAAAGTGCTGTTAAAATCAATGCTCTGAGTGGAATACCTCATTTTAGCCAGTCGGCAACTAGTTACGCCGCCAATTGCTCAGTAACGCGGAGGCTATTTTATTACACCCAAAGTAATGTACAGTATCCCACTGCTGGACGTAAGCCTCAGTCAATATTCAGGTCAAGCGGCAGACTGCTTTTTCAAACAAGCAAGTGTGGCAGACCAATTATTTCTCTCCAACTGACTACAAGGTCATAATTGAACCTTGCTTTCCTATTTATTTCACAATTTTACTTTTCGTATTGCACTTTAACAAATGTCACTGCTTTTTATTGGCGAACGACACACGAACACCACGCAATATTAAATAAATATGAAGATATCCATAAACCATTCCCGAACCAATATTGTACACTATAATATTGTATGTAATTATTATGTATTTAGCCGATTTAATCAGCAAAAGCTTACCTAATATAGAGATTTGATAAACGACACACTTCAGACCGTCAATGCAGTAATATGCGCGGTTCTGTAACGATTAAGCGTATATATAGATATCAACAGAAATTGTATGTTAATATCGATGTTTGAATGATGTCCGTTATTGTATAAATTAATTATAAATGCGTTTGTGATATCTTGACTTATTACATAAAACCGGAATTTTATTTGTAGTAATTTAGACGTAAATATACAGGGTGAGAAAAAAGTTTGTGGAGAGTAGTTGATTATTGTTGACAACTATTACTCTAAGGAAATATTCCCTTTTCCATAAAACAAGTAAAACTGGATGTAACTATTTTTAAGGAGTCACTTGCTCTTGCCGGGGAAAGTAGCGACACAAATGCGTAGAAACGGCATTCGGTATTTCTTGCCATTGATTTTTTTATTCATAGCTCGGTAACAGATATTGTGTTTACAGTTATACACCAGTAGATCTTCAATTGAATGCGATTTCAAGGCATAATATAAAAATAATCGAAGATAGTACCTACCTTCATTTTTACATAAACAAAAAGGTTCGCGTTGCACGGGGCGTCCTCCACACAACTCACTCACTGACTACAGCCCTAGATTGGGTTTTAACTTTAATTTTTTAATGGAAATAAAGCGTTCTCCGAGAAGCTCCTTCACAGAGAGATGTACTGCTTGGGTACTCGATAACGAGTAAGTAGTAGTACTTAGTAGTAAGGAGCTCGTACAGGGAAGTACTACCTCTATACATATTTCTGTCGCCAAACAGCGTTGCTGTGGCCCATGTTCCGGTTTGAAGGGTATGGGAGCCGGTGTAATTACAGGCTCATTAAATAAATGATAATTTATTTATTTCTGTAAGTAGGTTTGTAGAAACACTTTTACACGTCAATCATATTTAAAAAAAAAAACTAGATGAGGTCGTATCTGACTACTCTGAGAAGAAAGGCCGAAACAAACTCAGAGGTCACAGTCTCTTTTAAAGTCCAGACATGACAGATCTTGATCAGATCATGTGTAGACCATGTAGATTGGTGCCTGAAATGATCTTTTCATGAAAGAAGCACACAGATTGAGGGGAGCTGTCCAGTTAGTGCATTTATCAGTAGTCGCGCAGCTCAGAAACTCAGAACTTACGATTCATTAGCGATTCATCGAACAATACCAAAGAATGGATATTTGGGTAGGTAGGTTTAGGTAGTACTCAAAATACCAGACCATGACAAAAACTGACTGACAAAAAAAAAACAAAAATAAATAACAAACCACATAGTCTTCACATTTATAATAATTAAAATAATATATTACTTTACTGTCTGGTGCCTAAATTAAGCTCTAGGCCTGTATTTCAGATCACCAGGTCTTCGCCCTTTTACAAAATTTTATATATATTTTTTTTTTTATGTACTTGTATACTGACAACCTAAAAGAAAACAATAATTATTATAAAAAAGATTGGTGGCTCGAGTGGAAATTTTTAAACTTTACATATAAACTATACTTTTGTAGTTGATGGTATCTGACGCAGATAAGTTAATTAAAACACTGATTCTTTTATTATTTTACTTATATAATTCTTAAACGCTTAATTAATCTTACTAAATAAATATAAGATATTTATTTATAAAATTATGGATACCTATACAGTATGTATCTAACAAAAACCCTGTTGTTACTTTTAGGGACGTATACATTAACCTACAAGCACAACATCGATGGAATTATAATTAAAAAAAATTAAGAATTGGCTAGTCGAGAAGTAAAAATCAAAGAACTAAAGAGTTAAGAAATCAGTTAAACATTACAAATATTAAATATTTATTTTAATTATTTTTGTTGAGTAGCTTTTACAAATGACTTGCTTTATTACGTATGTATACCGATTCTTAAAACGTAGGTAGAAGGAACAACAGGGTTTTTGTTACATATTGTATATAATGTCTATTTTTACATTTTCGTTGAAATAAAATACCATGAAAAAATACAACGAACAAACAATATTCGTTAAAACATAATTCTAATATTTGATAAGTTTGTTCTAAAAAAAAATGTTACTATGAAATTCATTGAATTGTGTTTCTGTGAAATATGTTTCACTCAACTAAATAGTCGTTGAAATAATATTATTCGAAATAAAAATACAAGGACCAAATATTATATATGAAACATTTTCTAGGAAACAAAATTCTATGAAATTTCTGTTTGCGAAACAAAGGAACACCCGCCAAAAGAATAGTAATATTTTTGTATTGTCTTTTCGGTTTCAGATTAATTTTCACTGGCAGTCTAATTCATATTCTAGACTTCCTTTAACCTATGACATCGTTGTATACGTCATAACGTAAAAAAAACCACTATTCATAGTTAAAATTTACATTATAATCCAAAGTTTAAATTAATTGGAATTGCATTTGCAAATAAACGTTACAACAATCTAGAGGACACAAGACTGAATACATTTTTGTGATAGGGTTCTAAAGAGGCAGTCAAATGGTAGAATTAATAAAAACATCAATCAAATCGTCGCATTTTGCTATCGCTGTACTAATTAAATTGGCAAACACTGTGAAATACTAGACTTATTCAGCTGCATTAGCCGGTTAGAGTGGAAACCGACCCCAACATAGTTAGGAAAATGCACGAGTTACTAGAAAAATACCAAAATCGCTTTATGTGTGTGGCTATAAGAATTGAGGGATTTTTCTCGATTTTCAAGAAATCCCTCATCAGATTCTGACTTGCTGACAATGGGACCACCTTACCAGCATACCCTTTTGTCATGATTTCCAAATATTAATAAGATTTGTAGTGATTTTAAATACCAAAAATCAAATTGAAAGTATGTGATTTGCCTCAAATGATTTTTGTATCAGGGTAGTCTTGAATGGGCACGTCACAATTGTGGCGCTAAGTCCCCTCTTCAAGGAGTGGCTAGAGAGGCGCCACGGCGTCCTCACCTTCCGCCTGACGCAGGTCCTCCGGCCATTTTTGTGAAAAACTGTCAGCTGTCAAACTACGTCGTGGGTGGTCTCGCGGAAATCGGAAAATTGTGATTAAAATAACGATATCTATATAGTTTTGTATGGGAGCTGTATATAAAACTTGTTTAACCTTTGTAGGCACTGTGTCAACTAAGTTGCACACAGTATTATAAAATTAGTACTCGATGCCTCGATAGATGGCGTTGAACGATTATTTAACTCGCGGTGTTAAGATTCTCCGTCAAAACTGTATAACGTCTCTTTGGACTTAGAATAATTTAGAGCCGTCATAGGCCTACACATTGAGGAGCCCGCTTTGGCGGGTCACTGTATTGCTTCCGCGGGAAAGGGGCGACGCCCCGACCCCGCCAGCCGTGCCCCCTAACGGGGGCGTAGCGACTTCCCCAAGGAATAATTTAGTCTTGCCAAATATATCGTTGGAACAAGGTTGCTGCGTTTTATTCAAAACCTTCGGACAGTGCATCATAATTTGTGTGTTTGTAATGAAACGTAATTTTTGTCTATTGTTCCGTCGACGACACGCGTAGAGAGGGTTCTTGTGCTAACCTAAGGCTTGTCTTTGTCTTAACGTAGCAGCATCTTTCCATTTTTATATATTCAAGTATATTGTAATGCCCTGTTGTTGTATGTTCAAGTAAAATGCAATGCTTTGTATATTCGATAGGAATTTTTTTACATTTTTTTTAACAAGCATGTCATCATGATTTACTCGTAATAAAACGTATGATTGTTGTGTGTAGGAAAAAGTGTGATATTGACACTACTGCTCATAAATAATTCTACACAAGGAGCACTTGCTGAAGGATATTTTTGAGAAATATGAGACTTTACTACAACAACAAGTGAGCGATTGTTTGAGGCTGGGGAAGTACTGGAATTGGTAATAATCGCTCGTGCAGCTATGCCAACCAACCATCACCTCCTCAGCCTCAGCCTGACTTGCCTCCGCCGGCGTTAGCTCTTCGAGCAGAGACCTGTGTTGATACACAGAATAATAAATCTATATTTTTTTTGTGACGAATTAGGTTCAGACTTTGGAAAAATGTTACAACCTTTTAAGGGGTCATTGTACTCATCATTATGAACAACTTTTACTATGGGACAAAACCTGAAATCGCGAAAAAAAAAATCAGCTATTCCATTTATGTTCTCAGAACTCATCAAAATGTAGGGAACAGCAGATTTTTTTTCGCTCGATGAGTACAATGTCCCCTTAAGAGGTTGTGCGTTAATTCCGGGACATTTTGTACAAGTTAAATAGTACTATCACATGCTGCCATGTTGTCATAGTGACAAATTATTGTATTTTGACACTAATATATATACTAATACGTTTGTTAGTGGAAGTTAACTCGGAGAACTTTATCTCTGTCTTGGGAATGTAGACGTATATTATTATGATTGCCATGTTGATAGCATATAATATAAATAAGGTTATAGGCTAATATAACATACGTAGTATTAGTGACGAGTTTGTGTTGTCTAGTTATACTTACAACATAGTGATCAAATAGGAATCATCACGTTGTACGAAGGAGGATCCACCTATCATACTGATAGGGTATTCTCTGCCTGCTGGACCTCATACGGACATTCTAGACTCTTCAGTTGTAGTTGTGGAGGTAACTCCGGATAACAATTTAAAATAGTTAGTAAGACAACAGAAGCTACCCCTTCAAATAACATATTATAGAGAATAATAAAAAGGTATCTTCTGGCAATATTATTACTAATAATAATAAAAAACAAAAGGGAGTGCAACATACTTTAAAATTATTTAATTAAAATATCCAAGGTTGCTCTTCCAAATTGCTGAAAATAGAATTGTTTTTAGAAAATACCAAGGTTGGTGTCATTTGTTTAACTGAACATTGGTTAAAAGAACATCAAGTAGGTACCTAATGTCAATTACCTATGAAGATTTAACAACCGAAATTGATAAACTTTGTGGCCTAAAATTGATCGAAGGGCCTAAAGCAACATATTATTATGAATAATACAAGCTTTCATCAGTATCATCATTTCAGCCAAAAGACGTCCACTGCTGAACATAGGCCCCCAAGCACCACCACTTTGACCGACTCTGTGCTTCCCGCATCCAGTGGATACCTGCGGCCTTCACAAGGTCATCGGTCCACCTTGTAGGAGGCCTTCCAATGCTACGTCTTCCGGTACGCGGTCGCCAGTCCAGAACCTTTTGGCCCTATCGGCCATCAGTTCTGCGAGCAATGTGCCCTGCCCACTGCCACTTAAGCTTGTCAATTCTATGGGCTATGTCGGTTACCATGACTGTTATATGGTTCATCAGTATGATGCAATATATTCTAAAACTATTAAAAGTGTGTGCAAAATAGCTAGAGCTGATCATAGTAGCAGTAAAATAAAATCAGCTGATGATAAAATAAAACTACCTGGCAAATAATAAATAATGAAACAGGTAGGACAAAACAGCGTAATACTGAATTTAATTTAGAGACTGCACATGGGCCCATCACCTCAGATGTAGAAATAGCTCAGATGGTCGCCATAATACTACGGAAATTTTAAATTCCTCACGCACGCTTTCTGCTGTCTTAATTAAAAATAATGTCTAAGCACGCCCTTGGAATTTAGGTTTCAGCATACAAACCCCCAGGCTGTTATAAAAGCTTTTAATAATATTCAAATTAAATCAACAGAAGATCTCTGGGGAATATTTGTAAAAGTCTGTAGATCTATCATCGAAACTATTGCGCCCTTTAGCTTTCATATTTAACAGCAGTGTGGACCAAGGAGCCATTGGAATACGGTACGGGGTACGGACCTCGGCTCAGGGCGTCGTTGGGGTATCACAAAATTAGTAATAATTTGGGGACGGGCTGGATCAACATTTTGATCATGATTATTATCAGGGGATATTATATTTATTGCTACGGCGCTCTCAGCCTCTAACCGGGCGGCTGGCGCATCGACATTCAAGGGACGGGGGGGAGGACTTTTATTACCATTTACTCGGGAAGTTCGCGTGGTACCTCGGCGGCGAGGACGGAAGGTCGGTTTGTGTATTTTGTGCACTGTACTCGTGGCCCTATTGCTTTCCTGAAGGAGAGTGACGGGGTCATCCGGATCTAAGAGAGTGTGCCTCGGTCGGCGAGTCTGACTAATGGCAGAAGGCCTGTAACTAGCGGCCTGCACAACCAAGGGGTTGCGATGACGTTCCGCGGATTCGAAAAAGCGCTTTGCAAGGCGCTTCATAAACTGTTTGATGGTAGGCATCTTAAGGTCTACGTGAAGTTGTTCGTTCCGAACGAACCAAGGAGCCTTCGTAATTCTACGGAGAAATCGGTTTTGAAGCGTCTGCATCTTATGAATGTGATATGACTTTGCGTGAGCGAAGACTACGCAGGCGTAAGTCATGATCGGTCGAATGCACGCGGTGTAAATACGCAATTTGCACTTAAGGGACAACTTGCTGCGCGGGTTGAGTACGGAGTGTAGTCGGCCGAGAGCAAAACTGGCGCGCGAGCGCACCTGTTTTATGTGCTCGCCGAACGTCATGTGATGGTCTAAGACCACACCGAGATATTTGGCTCGCTTCTCCCAAGGGATAGGCTTGCCGAACATGGTGATCGGTTGGGGCAGGGCGGGTGATCGCCGGGGCCTACAGAATAGGACCCCCTGGCTCTTATCAGGGTTGACTTCAATCCTCCACTTCCTGAACCAGGCCGCGAGTCTGTTGACTTCGGCCTGAAGGATGCGGGCGATATTGTCTTGCCTGAGGCCGGAGTAGTAGATGGCCGTGTCGTCTGCGAACAGAGCTAACTGCGCCTTTCTACATTTGGGGATATCACTAGTGAATATAGTGAATATCAGCGGTGCCAGCACAGCGCCCTGAGGGACGCCTGCGCGGAGCGGATGGGGGGAGGATAGCGCACCCTCGATGCTATAGCGGAAGGTGCGGTCCGACAAAAAGTCTCGTAAGATGAGCACGAGACGATCGGGCACACCGAGTTTGTAGAGCTTATATAATAAGCCGTTGTGCCAGACTTTGTCGAACGCTTTCGCAATGTCGAAGAACACAGCACCCGTCATGAGCCCGCGCTGGAAGCCAGCGCTTATATGCTCGACGATACGGTGGACCTGTTGTACGCACGAATGTTGGGATCTGAACCCGAACTGTTCGTTTGGGATGAGGCCCTTCGTCTCGGCATAGTCTCTGAGACGCTTATAAATAAGCCTCTCATAGACTTTGCCGAAGACGTTGAGCAGACTGATGGGTCGGTAACTGGAAGGTTCGGTCTTAGGTTTGCCGGGCTTCGGGATACCGATGACCGTGGCACTTTTCGAAGCTTGAGGAAAAATGTTGTTGCTAAGAGCGCCATTGAAGATGGTGGTCATTAGCATGATCAGGTGAGCGGGGAACAGCTGGAGCACCCTGTTGGTGATTCCGTCTGATCCGGGAGATTTACGGGTTTTCAGACCCTTGATAATGTCGTGCACTTCGTCTGGGGTGACGGAAGCCAGAGGACAATCAGGGTCTTCGACCGGAGGGAAATTCGCCCTACGTTCGACTTCAGCGTCCACCTCAGCGAGGTGAGCTTGGTCTACTGGTTGAGAGCTGGGCGAGCACTGAGTCTCGAGAGTGTCAGCCAGGCATTCAGCCTTGTCGGTGTCGTCGAATGCTATCGTCCTGTCGGGTCGTGTCAGAGGGGGCATAGAAGCTACTTGCGGGGATCTGAGTTTCCTCAGAAGCTCCCAGAAGGCAAGATGAGTGGGCTCTAGTTCGCCCAGCATCTTGTCCCAGTTAGCCTCACGCAGTTCTTTCATTCGCTTCCTTACAGATTTCTGTAATTGGCGCATGAAGACTTTGTTAGCGTCGCAGGGAAAGACACTGTATGCACGAGTGGCCGCGTTCTTCTCAGTCAGCAGTTCACGCACATCGTCCGGCAGCTTTCGGCGATGGGGGTCCATCGCCGGAACCTGCCTCGAGCAATCGCTCAGGACTGATTGTACGTGTTCCGTGAGTGAGTCGATCGCGGCCGTCGTGTCGGCGATCGAGTCAAACTGATCGGGGATAGAATCCAGTATCGGGGATGTGGTGGATTTCAGTCGGTCGCTTACTTTCCGCCAGGCCGTGACTACTTTCGTGAGGGGGGGTTGGTCAGGGTCAAGGAGTCCGTCGCGAGGGGCCAGTCTTAAGACGACCGGCCGGTGGTCAGAAGTCAGTTCGTCCATCGCCTCTATCGAATCCAACCGTAGGTTGATATTCTTTAGGAGCGCTATGTCCAATATGTCCGGGGATTGACTGGGGATATGGGGGTAATGAGTAGGATTCATCGGACCGATGATATCGAAATTTAAGACGGCGGTGAGGTCAAACAGATGTTGGCCTCGAAACGTGGTGGTATTACAGTTCCAGGACGGATGTTTGGCGTTGAGATCACCCGCTACAATAACGTATTCACTCAGGCCGAAAAGAATCGAAAGATCGCGAGACAGCATTTGAAGACCGTCTGGGCTCGTGGTCGCGGTGGGCGGCATGTAAGCCGAAACTATCGTAATCGGTTGATGACCTGACATTGCTATTTTGCATGCAGACACTTCAAGACACGAGAGAGTTGTCGGAGCATCGAGCGGGATGCAATGGAGAGGAGTCCTATAGTAAATCAGGGTGCCGCCCCTGTGGCATCGAGTCCTGTCATTGCGAACTACGCGATAGTTCGCAATTGACGGGTCTCGATGACAAGGCTTGAGGAAAGTTTCCTGTACTAGGAGAATATCTAACCGATGGTCGCGGAGGAACACAGCGATTTCGTCGCGTTGTTCTCTAATGCCGTTGGCATTGAAAAAGCCTAACTTTAGTGATCTGAGTTTAGTTCTCGCGGGGGCCGTGTTATACATTATGGTTTCCTATACGCGATGGACTCTAGGGCTTGCGTGATCTCGGGATACGCGTGATAAATTCGCTGGATCTCCGATAGATCGCAGGAGTTACGGGCTACAATTATTTCGCTGGCCATTTTCTTGGCGCGGGGCGAAAGAAAGATGTTAAATGTGCTCGAGATCACATTAAACGCATCGAAGGTGTTAGGTGATGCGACCACTGGAGTGGCCGCGGGTTGAGGAGGCGCGCGAGTGTTGAGAGGGGGAGCGGCTTTGGAAGCAGGCTCTGGCACGCGGGCCACTGGGGGCGCGAGAGGCGCGCTTCTACCGGCGGTGGTAGATTGTTGGTGATGCTGAGCGCTATGAGCGCGAAGGCGAGGGTCCATCAACCGTGGGATGGGTTGAGGTTGAGGGGGGGGAGGAGCCATGTATTGGCCGAAGGCAGGGAAGGCCTGCTGGTGGTTGAAATAATTCCACGGACTGGACCTTTGAGGGCTCAGTCGTTGCGGAGGTTGGGTCAGAGAGGAGGAGAATCCCCCCTGGTTGTCTCTCTGTTGCCTCGCGTCGTAACGCTTGGTCAACTTCGACGAGACGATTTTGGTGCCTTAGGACAGCCACGGTAATTGGCTGGGTGGCCTTGTTGGCCGCAAAGAACGGAACTGGGAGGTTCGGTGCAGAGGGCACGGTCTTTCGGTCGCGAGCATTCAGAAGTGCCATGCTCACCCAGGCACTTGACGCACCTGGGTTTCGCGAAGCAGTTCTTCTGCGCGTGACCGTAAAGTTGACAACGGTGGCACTGTCCGATAATGCTGGACTTGTGCGGTTTCTGAATATCAAAGCCTTTAAGGCTACAGATCGAAGCGATCTTGAAAATAGGGTGATGCCCGTCAACCTGAGAGCATACGACAAGAATCATGTCGTATGGTGCACCGCCTCTAGAGCGGTGCATCCTGTGGACTTCGAGGACAAGAATAGCCTGTCGCTCTAAGTCCGACTTAATGTCTGCGGTGGCAATCTCACTGGGGATCCTACGGATCACCACACGCGTCTGACGCTCTTCGGGGAGGGTATATGAGTGGTATGAGATGCCTCTCACCCGAAGTGCCCTGGTTAGTTCCCTGAAATCGTTAGCCGTGGGAACGGTGACTTTTATACCCGGTTGGGTACTGACCGCGCTGGTGAAATTGATCCGCTGATCAACACACCATTTCGAAATTTCCGTCCATTTACCCTTGTCCTGGATGACAATGGGCGGAGGACGGGAAGCCTTCTTAGAGGCAGAAACGACAGTAAATCCGTCTTGGTCTTGCGTGGAAGACGCCGGGACCGGTGACGGAGTCACGGTAGGAGGGGCCGCGGTAGGGGCCACTGAGGTGGATGCCACGGGGGCAGAAGGGATAGGGGTCGAGGGAGGGTCGTACGCCACTATCTTTGACGCCTGGCCCGACTTACTCTTCGAGTTCTTCCTCTTGCCAGGTCCAGAGGTTAGGACCCCTGGCTTGGCAGTGGGAGAAGAAGATGAAGAGGAAGAGCTGGACTCTTCGGAGTCTGACGTGCACGGACTTGGCGCGCGATTGTCCGCAGGTGCGGAAGTGTCCATAGACACGATCGGGCTAGGGGAGGGACTCTGGAAGTCCTCTTCCGCCTGCTGGTTCGCGAGTACATCGCTGAACTTATCGATGCCAGCAGAAGGCTGGCTCTTTAGTTCAGCGAGTTGAACTCCGTAACGTTCTAAAAAGGCTGGGTCCTTAAAAAGGACCTTTCTGAAGAACGCCACAATAAGGGCGTCCTCCATAGCGGGTTTAAGGTGGTTCCTAATAGGGAGGAATTTTGGAGCCGTCTCCACTAAACTTCTACCTATCGTTCCCTATACCTAGCTCCCCGGGTGGATTGGCCTGGGGATGTGTTTCCCTCCCTGTCGGGTGCAGACAGGGAGGATGTGTAGCCTATTGGTGAGCCCTAAGCTTGTGATCCCGTTGCCAATCTTATTGTGCAAGGGGGCCCTTTCCAGTCTAGCGCGAAGGGTGTAGACACACCCTAGAGACACTAGGTGAGTAGCTGCGGAAGGAAAACTGCCACCAGAGCCGACTAGGAGATCCCCCAAGGCCGGTTAACTCTGGGACCCGTCCAATTTACTGCCTCCCCCTGAAGGGGTTCGGCGGGTGCGTTTGGGTCAACACCCCACTCGGTTTCGTTAACACCGTAAGGTTTCCACCGAGGACCACGAAACTGTGGTTTTGCCCAGAAGGGGCCTAATGAAGCCACTCTCTGAACAAACTGTTAAAGAAACGCTTGCCTTGAAAAAGGCACTTTTTTTGATCTAGTGTCTTTCGATTAAATTAATTATTAAATTAATCAATCTAATCAATCGACGATCGGTTGTAGTCGGGGCGACTACGAGAGCGTTACGCAAGCGTAACGTACCGGGCACGAAAGAGCAGCAGCGGGAGAGCGGGGCACAGCGAGAGCAGCGCAACACACGTCCTTCCGCAGCGAGCTTCGAGCGCAGAATGATGATGAACAGAATTAAAAATACAGAAATCTATTTATATGTAATTGGAGAGCGCGAAAATTAGGTAGCGAGTAATAAATCCTGATATCGAGTAATATAATTTATAACGAGAAGGAAAAGCAATGCGACTATAGAGATTAAAATTGCACGTACCGCACGTGCACCACACATAAGTTCACAAAAAAATGCATTTTAGAAGTGACAAGAATTATAGATGGGCGCCATAATGTGGCATAATTAAATAAAATAATCATATTACGTGACTTTAAAATTCATAATATAATTATAAAAGAACAGTAAAACATAAAAAAAAATATAAAAAAATAAGAGAGATGATGTAAAAAAGGTTGGGTTAATGTACGTCCCTAAATTATTTGGGTGCAGTGGGAGTGCCAAATAATTTTATGGGTTTATTAGGTTCGCTTATATAAAAAAGATACGTCTATGAGAAATGGCAAAAAAAAAATGTATAATTCGTTAGGGGGATGTGATATCCCCGAAACTGTTTACCAATGCGTTGGAGGACGTCTTTAAGACGCTGGACTGGACTGGACAGGGTATCAAAGTAAACGGCGAGTACATCTCACACCTTCGTTTTGCCGATGACATCGTCATAATGGCAGAGACGCTGGAACAGTTAGACCAGATGCTGCGCAGCCTAAATGGAGCCTCTCGGCGGGTTGGCCTCGGCATGAATTTGGACAAGACGAAAGTCATGTACAATTCGCACGTCTTGCCGAGTCCAATCCACATCGAAGGGTCGCTTCTCGAAGTTGTGAAGGAGTACGTCTACCTAGGGCAAGTTTTCCAGCTTGGTAGGCACAACTTTGAGAAAGAAGCCGACAGAAGGATCCGGTAGGGTTGGGCAGCGTTTGGAAAACTTCGTCAAGTCTTCTCGTCGCCAATCCCGCATTGTTTGAAGACTAAGATCTTCAATCAGTGCGTCCTGCCCGTTATGACATACGGTGCCGAAACGTGGATACTGACAGTCGGGCTTGTCCACAAATTCAAGGTCGCTCAGCGTGCTATGAAGCGAGCTATGCTTGGAGTTTCTCTGAAGGATAAGATCAGAAATGAAGTTATCCGGAAGAGAACCGGAGTTACCGACATAGCCTGCAGAGTAAGCAAGCTGAAGTGGCAGTGGGCCTGGCCATGTTTGTCGAAGGACCGATGGCCGGTGGAACAGACGAGTCCTGGAGTGGAGACCGCGTATCGGCAAGCTTAGTGTGGGACGCCCCCCAGCTAGATGTACCGACGACCTTAAAAAGGTGGCTGGGACAGACTGGATGCGGAAGGCGGAGGACAGGGTGTTGTGGCGCAGCCTGGGAGAGGCCTATCTGAGGTTTTTTGGCGGTATGCGTACTGCGTCGTGCTTCACATGACATGTAGTCTGTGCTTACGATGAACGTCTGCAATTTAGGCTCGGGCGAAACAGCCAAAAATGGTTGGCGAAATCGGTGAACTCACCAGTTTGCGGTGAGTTTAAAAACACGTTTTTATGTTATAGAGTCCGTGTTGGACTAATCTTAAATAAAAGCTCCCGTAAAGGACACACCTGCAAAATATATTTGGTAATGTATACTACGAGTAGTAGAAGAGAGTTATAGAAATTTATAAATTGTATTTACGCTTAAAAGGTCGAAAAAAAAATCTTTACTGCATGATCAAAATTCTGTATAATCTATCCGTCAAGAAATAATTTTATTCTGGTGTTACATCAAAAACTCATTCGTACTAAAACGTTTCAAATTCAAAAACAAATCGAAATATGCCAGAAAAGGCTTCTAAAATTGGATTGGATACTTTATATATTATAAAAAAGTTATATATTATAGTTATAGCAAAGAAGAATATTATATCAAAGATTCATTGTAGAAGGATTGAGTGTGATAATTGTATATTATGTATTCTTAGGGTACCTACGTATTACAATAAATATTGGAAAAGACAAATAAACGTATTATTATTCATTTAATTTACACATTACATACATGGCTGGTTATTACAAAATAGCTTTGAATATTGCATATTGAATTTTATCATTATTTTTCTGTATCGAGTCCCATGAAGGCATGCGCTTTTTTAAGATATGTATTGCAAATATTCTTTTTATTAAAACTTTCTAGTATTTTGGGGTCTAAGTATGTGTTGACGATGGCCACACACTGCAGATCTGTGGGTGCATGTGCTAGCGGTGCGCTTAGTTGGTGGACGGCGACCGGCTGCTGCGAGTGGCGCTGCAGCGCGAGCGGAGCCGGCGCAGGGCGCGGGGACGCGGCGCGCAGCAGCACCAGCTGAGAGCGCAGCGCGTGCACTCGCGGCACGTAGCCACGCGCACGCTCCACACGCCTCAGCGTAGTTTCAATAAGCGCACGCGTGTATTGCGAAGAGTACGGTACGCGACCCAATAGATTCCGCACACACGCGTCTATCTTCTGTGACCATGTGCTCGCACTCTGCAGTGCATTATCAAGACCCGTTGTGTCTCCTCCTGACATCAACGTAAACATGTGACGAGCTACGCCATCTTGTAGCTGCTCTTCTGTCTCAAATTCAGCGAGGTGCTCTTCAAAGTGTACGTCGAACTCGTCCGGTGCGTATCCAACACAATAAACTGTACCAGTCAAACCTATAAAAATATGTTTTTGTTAGAATTGCGTTTTAATAAAAGTACATGATCACGAGTACTGTGGAAATACAATTAATGTCTTACCATGACTTTCCAAGATAGCTGCAATTTCTAAAGCTACGAAAATTCCACTTTCATATCCTAAAAGATAAAAATTATTCTTCAGCCCCACCCTTTTCAGGATCACCTGAATAAAAAAAACACCGTGAGTAAGTTTGCGGCCGTAGATATACCGTATTGTTGTCAGAGATCTTTAATAATCATCGCGAAATGCGACTGCAATCGTAAAGAAGTTTGTGATGAAACCAGTGTCTACCACACTCTTAAGATAAGTATGATAAGTATTGTGAAATGATTCCATACCACTGCTAATCTCTCGGCTGTTTCTTGTATTGTTTCGTTTGGCTTGTCAAGTCCCAGCTGCAGCACCAGCGCTGGCACCTTGAGGCACTCACACAGCATGCGGAACCTCTCGTAGTGACCCTCCATGCCGGGCACGATACACAAGTATGTTTGGTTCGAATCAAATTCATCGTCTCTCTGTAATAGTCGGGCCATTATTTTATTTTGCAAACAACTTTTTATAATATAAATCCTAACTACAACTGACAAACAAATCAGAATACAAATCGGATGGACATTTTTGTGGAGTTATTTAATGTATACCTGAGTCTGTGAAAAAGATAAAAGTTTGAGATTTATTTTTTTCCATACCTCGCTACCGCTACATATACGGCAATAGTATTTTGACGACAAAAAAATCGTAGCCAAAATAACATTTGGCATTCTTTGGGTAGAGACCCTAAATAAGAACTTAGTTATCATCATCAATTTAGGTCGGCTTCAAAATGAGAGTAAGTACCATAGTTGCATTGTTAGCGAGCGTCGGCATACGGACGATGTCAGTGGTAGCAAGTAGTTCATCAGAGTCTACGAAGGTGAAGAACGTAGACAAGCCCTTAGTATCTTGGAAATCTGTTTTAAAAATAGATCTTTCTACTTGTTGTATCCTTAAAAAAGCACAAAACGTTTTCAAATTAAAATAAGTTACACTATGACTCCTTTAAAAATAATAAACGGAATTAAAGTAACATGTTAGAGTAAGTTTGAAAGTGGCGCCAGTCATGGTAGTTCAAAGGGAATCGCTTGTTTTGGAATGTGATAAGGAGAGACGAAACAAATTATATGACCAAAATCGAGTAATGAATTACACTGAGACTGATCAGATTGAGAGAATGATGGTCCTACACGTTGAGATATGGATGGGAGGACACATACCAAACAATTAATGAATGGATTGTGTGAGGGTTGACATGAATGAAAAGCAATACAAATGTGACAGAGAAGAAGAAAAATATGGTACAGCAGCCAAAACAATACCGATAATATCCGAGACCTCTACTTACGTGTCAATAGTAAACAAGAGTATTTCCTTCTCTTCAAACACAAGATTATAATAAATTCTTAGGAAATTATAAATTAATGTTATTTTATCGCTTTCTACTCCCAATTCTTTCAAAGTAGTATTCTTGTCCGTATCCACCATTATGGTTACATCTGTAAAATTGCGAATTACAACGTCTTTTTAGTGAAACTTCTTAGCTTTGATGGGTATCGATATTCATCATGGTAACAATATTACAATCAGCTGGAGTTGTAAGAAATAATTTTTCAAACTAATTTATTTGTCGTAATTACCAGCAATGGCAATTATTTTCTCCAGCAGCGAGGTTTGTTGCGCAGGCGCCGTGCATGCTAGAACAACGCTTTGAGCTCCTAGCAGTGCCTTCTCGGTCACCTCTACTGCGCCACGGTACAATGCACCAATGTTACACGAATTCTGCGAAAAAAAATTATCAATATGAGCATAAATTAATCAAGCTTATAAAAATCCAAAAGACGTTTGAGTTATTAGACCATCTTCATGCAAAAACTAAAGTAATTGTAAAATGCAAAAGTAGATGTTAAAATGTTTCTGTAAATAGTGCACTAGGTGAGATGCAATAATGTCACGAACATTTATATGGACCGAAGTCGGGCCACAGAACATTCGATGTGTTTAGTGTAGTGAGACCACACAGCTAGATTCTTCGTTGTAAGTTTAAGAATTTCTAAAAGCGTTCATAGCTGATAAAGAAAGTTGACTGACTAAACTTGCCTGACTCAGTTCCGGCAACGACAATATTATTGCGGGTAAATAGTTATGTGCCCGACGAAGGCACACTTCCTTCCCAATCGTATTGTCACCAGTGTTTAGTACTGCAAAATATCTGTCAAACAAAATAACAATCTCTGATTAGATTCGGAAAATAAAAAATAGGAAAAACAAATGGAAACGATAAAAGAAACTATATGGGTTCGAGTAGAACAAGTAAGTACTATCAGAAATATTTGTTTGCATTATACTAGTAAATTGTCCTTGGAAAACATTTTAAGTAAATTCCATTTACTCTGATTGATATCACTTATCAATATAGACATAAAACCTAATAATACAGATAGAAATAGTTCATCCTATCTAAATCTAACTGCAGAAATGGGGCTTTTACCGGGACTTACCCATCCTACAAGACTGCATAACTGCCTCGATCACGTAATGATTGGTACTACTACTTGTGCAACAGTCTTGGTTATAGATACCACCGTTAACGATCACGCCTCCGTAATGCTATGTAAAATTAAGAATCAGATAAATATATACATTACAAAAGTAAACTATGAGGCCGCTGTTGAACACTTATAAACTACAGATTTTACTTTTATTTTACAAAATTGTGATGCAAATGAAGCCGATACACGGTTTGTCGAATGTCTTATCCCAACACTCAAAAGTAGCGAAAATCCCCAACCGTAAAGTAGTCCTTAAGCCTTGGATCACACCGGGCCTCTTACGGTGGATAATCTTCAGCGGAAATTCCTGGTGGACCCAAAAAACGGAATAGTCGAGTTATCATACAAAAGGTATCGTAATCACTATAAGTCAATCACTATAATCTATTGCTCAGGAAACTATGAATCAACAAATAAAGCTCCGTTTTAAAAACTTCAAAGGACAATAAAGAAACATGGCATATTATAAAATCCATAACCAACTAAGCCAGGAAACAAATATCAGCTGACAAATTTCTACCTCCCACTGAAGATGCGGATGCGCCTAATGCCATTGAGCGAATAAACCATTACTTTTCGAATATTGGTAAGTAATTTGCAGACAATATTATAAAAAAACGAAATTCCTCACTTGCCCCATACAAAATTGAAACACGGGCTGCGCGAGATTCTATGGTCCTACTTTCTCCGGACGAGGCTGAGGTAGAGTCAGTCATTAATAATCTAAAAAATGATTGCGCTGCAGGATGGGACTCTATTCCGGCTAAACTCCTCAAACTGGGCAAAGAAGTACTAGTCCCACCTCTAACAAAGCTTATTAAAGCCTGTTTTGATCAAGGAGTTTTTCCTCGTGTCTTTAAAAAATATTTAATCACACCTGTTCACAAGGGTGGAAACCAATACGATGTTAAAAATTATAGACCTATTTCAGTTTTGTCAGCACTGTCGAAAGTATTGGAAAAGTACGGTTGAACCGTAGACTCATGAAATATCTAGAGCACTGCAATTATTAGCGGACACACAATTTGGTTTTAGGTCCGGGAAAAGCACCTCAGACGCAGTTAATCAACTTGCAGAGACAGGTTTACGTAAAATAATCCACTGGCTGGAAGCCCTTAATGTTTCGAAAACCTTATTTCTGCAATTTACTTTCACCAAAATTAAACCTACAGTAATAAGCCTTAGAGCATAGTCCTGTGACCCCAACAACAGTCTTCCATGCTCATGTCTTCCAATTACTCAACAAAAGACAATGAAGTACCTGGGTAGTTGGGACACAGGCCTCTTCTCTGTGAGAGGGAGTGGGCCATAATCCACCACGCGGGCCCAGTGCGGGTTGGTGGATGTCACATGTCTTCGAATATTCGGTTCTAGAACCTAAGGTTAAGGTTAAGGTAAGGAAAAGTTTCCTCACTAGGTATGTTTTCCTTCACCGCTAAGAAAGCAGTGGTGATGAAATAATTTACACAAAATTAAGCGCCTGTCTGTGTTCGAACCTACGACCTACAACTCGTAAGTCGCTGTTACCACTGGGCCACCACAGCTCTGCACTGCACTGTTGATTATGATTACTTACTTAATACTCGTACACAATTTCCTTGACACCAAATCTAAAGTATTCAGTTGAGTTTCGCCGATATCTTGCTGCTTATCGCTCACAGTCACGTAGACTCCCTCGATGGGACCAAAACGACTTGCATTATTTAACAGTGCATTGACGTCTTTTTTTTCTGTTAAGTCATCAGATAATACTACAACTTCAACACCTAATTGCTGCCATGATCTAAACAAAAGGATACAAGACAATAATCATTATATTTTTAATAACAATAAAATAATAAGTGACCCAGTTCTCGACAACGGCCCACGTTGTACTTGGATCGATCTATGATCACTGAAAGGACTATTGTAGCGAATAGCCCGATGTTGTTGTGGTGTTATAACGACAACAGCGCCGTTCCAAAATTGTTGATATCACTGTCCAAGTTCATCTTAGCGAGAACCTCGTGAAAACCGAGGACGATGATGAAATCTGAGTTATTTACCGTATTTTTATTTGAATGTAGCTCATGGATTGCCTCATTAAATGTATACAAAGCTTCCTAGCACCTCGTTCCACAAGTCTGTCACCTAACTGTAGTCCAAAAGTTTCATTATTACAGAGTATAAGATGGGTACGATCAGCCTTGCAGGTCAACCTGTAAAATAATTCATCAAATTAATACTCGATCAAACACAATAAAATAAATACTCTAGAAGCAAACACGACTACATTATTATGTCCTGGTCAGTACAAAAGTCTTTATAAGCCCGAAAGAAAAGTGATACTAAGCTACTTTCGAAAGCTTGCTTGGGCTAGCTTAAATACTAGTTTTTAGCAATACCTGTGCTGAACCTCCAGTGTGGAATCTTGCATCCTCAGCAGCACCCTGCCGCGGTGCCTGCTGGCCGCGAGCAGTCGGAAGGCGCGCGTGGCGTCGTGCGGCGCGTACGACACACGCGACAGAGGACGCACGTAGCCGCGACTAATACCCTCGCTCAACAACGTTTGCAAGACCTGTGACATGCAAAATGAGGTGCAATCGGAACAGTTACATTTTAATCATCTTTATTTGAACAACATTACTATGGAAATACTAAAAAACAGGAAAAAAAAAGTCATCTGTTAGATATACATTGTGTTTGGCGCATGGACCAACACAATTTTTTGAGGGGTTGGGAGGGTCATTTGCGAGGTTTCACCCAAAAACCCCATGTCCTAAGTGTCACGGTTATTAAGATAATATTTTTTTTAGATTTTTTCCCAAAATTACCCGGAATCTCGCCTTTAAATCGTCATTTCCATTTTGTTTATGGTTGCACGAAATAACTTTTATTGTATTCTGCAATGTATTCCTATTCTAAATAAATCATAATTTGATGCAATTGATCTGTAAAAAAATACTTATGTGCTTCCAAAGTCAATTTTGTTATTAAATGTGTGGAAAATTACAACTTCTAAATTCATTATAAGAAAAACTAAAAGCCATTTTGAACTTAGTTTTATTTAAAAATATTTTTTTGCTTATGGCCCTTCGATCAATATACCCATTCTAAGGGTATGCTACATGTCATAGAAAACAATTCATTATGTAATCAAAATTATAGTTAGAAGAGTCGGGGTTAAGAAAGAACTTATTAAGGTTTTTATTAACTAAAGTTACAAATCTTGTTCGAAATGACCTCCTACATGTCGTATGCATGCTCGACATCTGTTTCTTATTTCAATGGTCGTTGTACGTAGTCGCATTTCTTCTCTCATTATTTCAAACGCAATTACAAACATAATAATATATAAAAAAGTAATGACGATTTAAAGGCGGAATTCCGGGTAATTTTGGGGAAAAATCATAATATCTTATTAACCGTGACACTTAGGACATGAAGTATTTGGGTGAAATCTCGCAAATGACCCTCCAAACCTCCAAAAAATTGTTTTTCCTTGCGCCAAACAACCTGTATAATATTTATTATGCGTATATGTCTGGTGTTCTGTGAGAGAAAGTATGCAAGGAAGTCTACTGTTCCGTGTTAGTTTTAACAATGCAAAATTAAATTAAATTGAATCTGTATAACATTTATACAAAATATGTTAATATTAATATTTTTTATGCTTCTATGTTAATTAATGTAATTGGTGTTGTACCGTTTTGATTAACTATAAATTAAAAAAGAAAAATTGTATTAAAAGTTCAGTATTTACGACCCCAGTGAGGATGCTTTGATTGCAGCCGGCGTAGCAATTAAATCTAAGTTACAAATAAATGACATTAAATTTCACCTATGATTTCACCATTAAATTCATTAGATTTACCTTAGCATGCTCAATATTTTCAGGACCAAATATTGAAGTTATATTAATGGCGCTGTAGGCTCGATCCATAGTGAGGTTGTACATCCCATAAGCGAAATCATCTTGATTGTGCAGCTGAGAAACATCAATAAACAACCCGAAGCTTTTGGTACAATTTAAAGCAGTCTGAAAAATACAACAGGGAAGTTTTATAACACACATGAATACATTTCAAATTATCTAATAATGCAAAAAAAAACAAAACGGTAATCATACTTTCTTCAGGTCTTCTCCCAGGCAGCTTATAATTACGCTACAACCCTCACCGTTTGTAGCGCTTTGAACCATATCTGCAAAACTGTGATTCCGAGAATTTCCGATGTGTTCAGCTGAAACAAAGAAACCAGTGACAATTCAGTTCTATGTTTACAAAAAATCATGTTCATCTCAAACTGCCTTAGTGAAACTGAAAATCATCAAAATACCTTTTAATCCTGGGAATAATTTACGTAAGAAATGTTTCTTCCGCATGTCACTAACAGTTGTGAATACTTCCAGGCCGTGAGCAAGGGCTATAGAAATTACAGCTTGGCCCAAAGCACCAGCCCCTCCATGGACTAACACAGATTTAGGTGTCAACCCCTTGCGATTTTTGATTGCCTTAAAATACACAGGATTTAATGTGGGATACAATAACGGTGAAATTTATTCTGTAAGTAGCAGCAAATTCTACACTTTTGCCGTGCGCATAATGTGGAGGAGAAGCGCTGAGTAAGAATTGTCGGGATATTAACCAAGTGCGGATGGCAGACTTTCTAACGTAGTACAGGGTGCACTACGTCTGAAAGTTTGGTAGTAAAATACAGATGGTGGGATCAGTTTAACAGTTATCGGTGAAATGATTGTAGCAAGCACCATGAGTGTAGACTCACAAGACAGTAGAGTGCGTGTGTGTAGGCGAGCGGCACGGTGGCGGCGTCCTCCAGGCTCCAGTGCGCCGGCACCGGCCACAGGAGCTCCGGCTGTGCGCACACCATGCTGCCAGCTGCACCGCCGTGCACCAGCCCCATCACACGCTCACCGCTGCATGGCGAAATAAATTGGCTCAGATTTCTATGTTTACGTCATATTCATTTTATAAAAAATATACTTAGTCATGTACCTTTAGGCTCAAATAATTAAAATCAATTAACAAAATTTAGACCTCTTCATCAATGATTTAAACGAGAGTACAGTCTTTTGAACGTAAACAGTCTTGATCAGCGGCCTTTCTTGATGTAGATACAGCAAGCTTTTAGCCCAAAAGATAAACCTACTGATGAAATTGTAGAAAAATCTACCGAATGTTTTCCTACTCATCCAGTCGTCTTTATCCTATCGCTGATTTCAGGTGAAACGGAACGAATCACGATCAAGATTGTTTAATGTGGCAGTTGGAGAGTACTACAGTGATCAGTTCTCGGCTCAGTGTTGTATAAAATATTTACATATATATCAGCATCGGAACTTTACGCGCGCCTCAAAGAGATGTCCGCACCAACTGACGGGGTCTGATAGGGCCATTGATTGCCAGGCTTGCGAGTTTGTCCGAAAGGGATATCGTGGCCCTGGCGCACAGGCAAATGAAGGAACACGGGTGGGTTTTAGTGGGTAAAAGTCCGACACGCCCTCCCGCTCCGCGCAGAGCTAGAAAAGTTATTTGATAATTTCCCACCCAAAAAATAACCAAAAAAATCATCGGAATTTACTGAAACTAGTTAGTTCAGTAGACTAGAACTATCCCTAAATATATTATCCCTTAAACTTTAATTAAAGACATTGAAAACATTACAGTCTACATCATATCGGTATAAATGATAATTTTGAAAAACGTAACTGTTAACGAATATTTTATTAATCAAATGAAACAAACTGACTTAATGGTCTGACTACCGATTCACAATAAAAATCAGGAACGATACATTATGTAATCACACTAATATTATAAAGGCGAAAGTTAGTTAGTGTGTGTGTGTGTTTGTTACTTCTTCACGCTCAAACGGCTGGACCAATTTTGATAACATTTTGTATGGAGGTATCTGACGCCCTGGATTAACATATAGGCTACTTTTTATCCCGATATTACCACGGGATCGAGACTTACGTGGGTGAAACCGCGGGGCGCAGCTAGTATGTAAATAAAATTGTTTGTGAGCGATATGCGGAGGCCCACGGCCTCAGATATAATTAAAAAAAGAGCAAGTGTCTGTTGTTCAAGGCAAGCACTAAATGCTATAGTGAAGTGCCGCCTATCACTCTCGGTAGGACTGCGTTAGAGTGGGTAAAATCTTTTAAATATCTGGCGCATTGGGTTACTGCAACGCAGACAGATAGTATTGACATGGAGACGGAGAGTAGGGCGCTGCCAGTCAGGAGCAATATGTTGATCCGTAGGTTTGCAAAGTGCTCGAGGGGTGTGAAAACTATTCTGTTTAGGGCATACTGCCAATAGTGACACGAGTGTCATTATAAAGTCAAACTCAAAGTTATTTATTTGCAGTAAATGCAGTACAAAAGATGGTAGGTATAAAAAGTGTTAGTGCGATGACACATTTCGCCATAAATTGGCATGCAAATATTAAAGTAGCAAGATGCTAGTTTCAATAAGCAACTCTCTACACAAATGAACACAATAATAAATTGAGTATTAAATTATTAAAATTAAAATTTAAGCTTCTTATACTCAACATCGAGAAAAATTGGTATTTCTCAAAAATACAAACAAAAAAAAAACATTAAAAAATTCAGTACGTACAGTAACACTTAATAACAAGATTATCTAAGTACTTACAATGCATTTTTGTAATGATAAGATTGACAAGAAGTTTTTTTGAGGAATTCAGCTATAGAATAAAAACTATGTGACATCTCACATCGTTTTAAAAATAGCTCATCAGCAATTTTTTTACAAATTTGCAGAACTTTCTGTAAGGAAGATCACGTATAAAATTTGAAATTGAATTATAAATGAGTGGCGCCATAGATACGCAACTGCGTCGGAATAGTTCGATCCTAGGAGCAGGCATTTTTAATAAATATTGTGTGGCTTTTCGTTTATTTGTATTAATATTAGGTTCAAAGATTGAATAATTTGTTTTAACAAACTTAGCGATTTTATACGCAAATATTAATTAAAGTGTTATTTTGAACAGACTTGTATGATTCCTCGTTTTTACAATCAAGGATAACCCACGGTGGTATAGCTTAGAACAAAAGTGGCTACATAATACCAGCCAGTATTATGTAGGCTTCTGCTTTTGGAGATACACTACTTAATTCAACAGATTTTTAATTTAGTCGTATCATCATTTCAGCCGAAAGACGTCCACTGCTGGACATAGGCCTCCCCCAAGCACCGCCACTTCGACCGGTTCTGTGCTTCCCGCATCCAGCGGATACCTGCGGCCTTCACAAGGTCATCGGTCCACCTTGTAGGAGGCCTTCCAACGCTACGTCTTCCGGTACGCGGTCGCCACTCCAGAACCTTTCGGCCCCATCGGCCATCAGTTCTGCGAGCAATGTGCCCTGCCCACTGCCACTTAAGCTTGGCAATTCTTCGGGCTATGTCGGTTACCTTGGTTCGCCTGCTGATCTCTTCATTTCTGATTCGATCACGTAGGGAAACTCCAAGCATAGCCCTCTCCATTGCCCTTTGGGTGACTTTTAGCCTTCTGATAAGGCCCATTGTAAGCGACCACGTTTCAGTGCCATAGGTCATCACTGGCAACACGCACTGGTCAAAGACTTTCGTCTTGAGACACTGCGGTATGTGGGACGAGAAGATATTGCGAAGCTTACCGAACGCTGCCCAGCCGAGTCGGATTCGACGATTGACCTCTTTCTCGAAGTTGGACCTACCTAACTGGACAGTTTATCCGAGGAAAACATACTCGTCCACAACTTCGAGTGTAGCGCCTCCGATCTTCATGAGAGTGGGTGTTACAATTTTTTTTTTACAAATAAAAATATTTAAAGAGTTGAGACACCTTTTAAATTATTTGTGTTAATACACAACGTTTGTTTAAATTAATAAAATCATCCAATAACATATCACAATTTTTTTAGACTGTTAAAGTAGAAAAAAAGGAACGCAATTCGCGTTAATTCTCCTAGAGTATATGTTCTGTGCGTTAAATGTCATATTTGTACAAAAAAAATAAAAATTATTCCGGTGTCCGTTTTTCTCTTTCCGAGTGAATGGATGCGCTTCGATTAATTTGTGGATTTTTCTTGACGACTTGGCTAGTATGGCCATTGATGATTCTGATTTTAATCATTGACCTGGAAAAGTATTAGGTACCGACGACATCGCTCTATCTGATGGACTCTTGCACGAATATCTGAGGGGCAATTCTACTAATTTTAAGAACGTTCACAGTCTGATCTCAGTCTCAATCTGTCAAAAATACCTCTTATTTCCCTACATTTTGACAATTTTTTGACGTTTGTTTGTCGCCAAGATGAGATTGCGACTAGATTTTGAACGTTTTAAATTACGAGAATTGACCTTCTGGACTGTTTACTTGTTTGTGAATCGGTTGTGTGAACATGAACGCGAGCAAATGTTATGACTACTGAACTGCAAAAGCACTCGTAAGTGCAAATAATTATACTGTTACTATTGTGTGTCTGTACAAGTGATAATGGTTCTTTGTAGGTACGAAATATTGTAGAAAAAGATTGAAATAAAGTATTTGACATTGTATTTAATGTTTTATTTTTAGTAACTACCACTACCACTTAACTAAAAGGAAAGAAAATAGACCAGGGCCTACTGCAGATTTGAAGCTGGCTATGCAAGGGGGGGGGGCTATATACCGATATGTATGCATCATTGATTGTTGTTTTTACTTGTTCGTAGAGGGCGCCATGAAATGTTCGAGTGACGTCTCTATCCTCCTATATACAAATGTATACTCTGTGGGATAACCGTTGTGTCATCAGCAAACATAACACAATGTCAAATTAATGTCAGTTACAAATAAGTGTAGATATTAAATAGGTCTTATCAATAGATTAGTGGCCAGTGCCTCAAGAGCAGTTCATCGGCAGGTTATATTAAGTTCGATTTTATAACAGGATGACCTACTGATCAACTAAGTTGAGCAAAAAATTGTTGAGCTATAGAGCATAAAATTTTAATACAAACTATTTCCTACAACTCAACTGCTCAACTAGTTGAGCAGTGGGGAAGAAGCTTGGAAGAAGTGATCTTTTTATACCTGCAGTCTATGGATCGACTACACACAAAGGGCTTACAGCGCCTTACGTGTCCAGTACAACAACGCATACAGGACGCTGTTGAGGTCGCCACGACACTGTAGCTCATCAGGGATGTTCGCAAAGGCGTAACTAGACGACTTTTACGCAATCATGTGAAAGCGTGTCGCCTCCCTCGCTGACTGAGATTGTTTTGACATTATTAATAATTAATTTGCTAAATGTATGTTACTAACACTAGTGTTTAATATGTGTACGTAATTACTAACAAATTGGATTTTATGATCGGTTAATAAATTATTTGAATTTGAATTAAATAATAATCAAACGATACCTTAACATTTTCCAAAGTAGTACTTGTTTACAAAAAGTACTACTTTGTAAAATGTTAAGGTTTTAGCTACAACTTACCTGTTCGTGGTTCCACTGAATTCCATTCCAAAGCTATTTGTAATGTTTTGTTTATGAGATAAGGAGCCGCTGGCCTTTTTCACGTCATCATAACTTATACCAGCATATTGAACCTGGAAATATATAGAAGTATGTGTTTTGACAATAATGTAAAAAAATACTAATTATTGTGGTCACTTATTGGGATGCAAACGTAGGCAAGATAATTAAAATAAAATTCAGGTATACCTTCACAGCGATTCCAGATCCGGATGCCTGAGGCGCTTCAACCCACATGAGTGAATCCAAGGCACCAAACTGGCTACATTGTAAAGATACATTGTTACTCATTGATGTAGAGTCTTCCAATGGTACGTAGTACTCTCCTCCCCACTTACCCTGATGAATAAATGTGAAGTATTTAATTAAATGTATTTCGGTACAAACAGAAATATCAAAGATCCACTTACATTGTCTACTATGTTGAATGCCAGATCAATATCTGGCATCTCATCGACATAAAAACCATGTTTGCTTTTTAGAGCGACCATGATTAGATGGATCTTGTTACTATTAGCTTCTCTACGCCAGGCGCTTACAAGTTCCTTAAGACCTGGCAGTGCAGGGTAAGGTGCAATAATCAGGAGCCGATGTCCCAAAGGCAGGTTATTGCGCGTTGTAATGAGGAGTTGGATATCAGAGTTGCTTTGAACGGTGGCAGTTGTTGTAGGTACGGTCGCAGACGCACCCCACCGGACCAGCTGCAGTTGTGACTGTTGTTTGTTGCCATTGCTAACAACGCAGTGAATGGAAATCACACGGTAAAGTGACGAGGGGCGCGAGCGACCACCAAAAGCAAGGTCTTCCTCGTTCGCCACAAACTGGTCTCTCTGTAGGAAACGATGCAGAAGCTGGCACATCTGTTGGATGGCCAAATTAATTAAATTATAATGTAACCTATAGAATTCAGATTGAAAATAAAACATTTCAAACTTTATTAACTTACGTTATCGTCAGTGGATAGGTTTTGAACCAGCACCAGATCAGCACCTTTTAGGAAGTTGTTTTGTTTCTTCAAAGCCGGTTCGCGGTTCACTTCTTCGTATTTAACATTAACTCCAAAAACGTTTCTAAACGCATTATTTATTTCCGGGAAAATTGATCCTTTTCTCGGCTGATTAACTAACGCAACGACATTTATGATTGTTTTGTTTACATTTTCCGCTACTGTTTGTAGGAAAACTTGAAGTGATGACGACACCTGCGTGAGATAAAAAATGATGGTGTATTTTTATATATGTCTTATTTGTTTTGCACAAAACTTAATAACTGAAAGTGTACTTACATCTATGTTCGATTGGAAATTAGGAACGAATTTTAAAGCTTTTAACGCCATGTTTCTGTTGCTCACTAGAGGCATATTTTCCAATTTAACATTGCTTATTGTAACACCTCCACACCTGGAAACAAAGAATACAGAAATGATTTACTTTACTGACAGAGAGACTGAGTATCTTCGGCGGTAATAATAGAAAGTAAATATTGTTCACCTGATAATGTCAGAATTGTCTAACACTACTGCTTTCAACAGAACTTTGTAATCCGATACGAAATAATGTTTTACAACATCTTGATGATATTTAACGTTGATCTTTATACTCCTGATGTGCGAGACTAGTGATACTCCATCGTGTGGTTGTCGCAGCATGTTCAGCTGCAGCAAGCCATCGATGAACGTGACCCAGTTGTCGCGCCACACCAGCGAAGCTTCGCTCAGAGATTTATTAGCACCCTCAATGCTAAGGAACTCACCGCTGAAATAAATTACAGCGTTCATCATTAAAGGAAAATATTGTGCAAGCTACTCTTCCTATTGTATAATTTATTTCTTTATTTCAAACTTACCTGTACGAGTAATCTCTATCTCTGAATAAATGATAGATATCTTCAGCCGTGAGGTCTATGCTTACTTTAGTTTCAGGTATTTCTTTTAATTTTCTTAGTTTCGGTTCTTCAACATCATCCAATGCCTGTATAAAGCCTGTTGCGACTTTGGAGCCTTCGTTCAGAATCTGTATTAAAAAGTTAAGTAAGCTATGAAGTAAATATACCTAATATAATATGGTGCTTAAGGCCAGCGCACCTTAGGGCGGGCCACACCGCGAGGCAACGCATTGCAAAATTCATCTCTTTCATACATTTTCTATGGACCAACGCACACTGCAGGCGTGCGGTACCGCACTATTTTGTATGGAAATGTGTTGCGCTGCGGCCCATTGAGGCGGTAATGTATGCTTGGCTTTAAGGAACACTGAAAAGAGTCGAATCCGAAATGACGTGAGAACATGGAGAACTAGTCGTCCCCCTGCCGTAAAGGACGAGATAGTTAATAATAGCTGTTCCCTACATTTTTGTTCGAATAACTCGTCAAAACGTGAACAGTTGTTTTTTTTTCAAGATGTCAGGTTTGGTCCCATAGTAAAAGTTGTTCATAATGATGCGTACAATGATCCCTTAAGAGGTTGTGCTTTAATTCTGGGACATGTTGTATACAGGGTAGAAAAGCTGAAATGGCAGTGCTAGCTGTCACATTGATGGCTGTTGATGTAAACATGCTCTACCGTGGAGATGTTGAATTAACAAACTTAGTATGGGACTTTATTTAACGGAAATCTTATTACCTCAAAATACCCATTTCCTCTAAGGAAAGCGACGGCTAAACGAATCCGACGTTGATCGTGTATTATCGGTTGCGCATACAGATGCAGGTCTCTGAACTCCACGGACATTTGTTTCTTCGGGATTCCCGTCGTCATAGCATAGGTGTCCCACACTAGAGCTAGTGCTGCGGCAAACGGGTATACGTTGTGTCCTAAACATGAAGATCGTTGGTATTATTCAAAAAGTAAGTCTTCATCCTCTCTGCTAATTCATTAGATTGGTCTCTCAAAAAATCATACTAAGATTTATACAATATTAGTTTTAGTATAATGCGATACCCGAAACAAGTGTCTAGTATTTTTATGTAAAGAATCTATGTACAAAATTTCAAAACTGTATCATGAAAAATCACAAAGTTAGAAGGTTGTTTATGGTCGTTGTTACAGTAGTACCCAATTGATATGGCTTACCGATGTACCTGCGCAGAAGGTGAATTTTAAAAGTGCGGGAAATGCTATTGAGTAATCGGCACGCTCCACGCACCGCGGTTCTTTTTCCTGTACCGCTATTGGTCGGCAGCTGCCGCCATGTTAGCGCGCGCCGCGTGGCATGTTTGTCAGCCACCATACTTCTGATCGAGTGCACGCTAGCAGCTCCAGTGTATTATGAACCTTATAATAGTGACCTAAGGTTGATTGTAAGTTTTAAGTTTTTTTTTTTTCGTTAATCTTTTTTCTTTTTTTTTTTTTTAAAAAACGTTGCCCCACACTAGGAATTTCTCCTGTATTGTGGGTGCGTTTACAAACATTCAAACTCACATACACAAACAGCCAGACCCGGAACAACTACTTGTACGTCATACTAATATTTATTTATTTTATCTTCGGGGACATACTTTCTTTTCTGTGCGAACGAAGATTCACGACGCGCCTTATCAATTGGGTACCACTGTACCGGGTTGTCCGTACAAAAACATGCTAACGGCGCCCCCAGGGACGTCTTGAGCTCATTCATAATAATTTAGCAGTAGGTGCGTAACTGTACGGCAATTGTATTGTAAGTAATTAAATGGTGATAACATTTTTCCATCACACTTAAAATATTTTGGGACAAAATATAACGTGGTGTAAAAATTATTGAAATCGATTCCTTATTCTGAACAAACTATATTCAGGTTTCGCATATTGTTGTATAATAGGTTAACTAAGAATGATTGCATGACAAGCACGGAAAAATCACAATCTTGTCAAGCAATTTTGCCCGTCAGAGACCCCACTAGGACTTTGCGACTGAATTCGGTGGTAAAGCGATCGCTATCTATGTCGAGACTGCAGCCCCTGTTCACTTAATTAATAACTCCTCGGTTTTGTATTTTGTAACTTGATTATTTTTATTAAAAGGACTTTCTTTGTTAAACTTAACTCTTGATTATTATGTCATTAAATTCCTAAAATTATTATAATTTGGTACTCGCGTATCCGGTATTATAAATGATAAATAAATGACAAATGATTTTATTTCTGTAAGTAGGTTTGTACAAACACTTTTACACGTCAATCATATTTTAAAAACTAGATGAGGTCGGCGTTTCCTATCTGACTACTCTGAGAAGAAAGGCCGAAACAAACTCAGAGGTCATAGTCTCTTTTAAAGTCCAGACATAATCTTGGTCAGATCATGTGAAGACCATGTAGATTGGTGTCTGAAATGGTCTTTTGAGGAAAGAACCACACAGGTTGAGTGGACCTGACCAGTCAGTGCACGCATTTGTCAGTAATCGTGCAGCTCTACTCAGAATTTAAGGAGCTCAACGATGCGACGATCAATACCAAAGAAAGGACATTTGGGTAGGCCACTTATATGACTCAAACTGCCAGACCATGATTAATACTAACTGAGAATAAAAGAAAGGGAAAAAAAATATTATGCAATAACCCACATAGTCTTCACATTCACAATAATTAAAATAATATAATACTTTACAAGTAAATATTCCTGTCATTGTGTATAAAATAATAAAGTTAGCAAAAACAAAAAAAAACAATAAAAATAAACTACCTCAATATGTACAAAAATTGGAGCAGCTCAATCCCAAGCCTTTTTGTCCTAAATATAATCTTTAACAGTATAAAAGGCTTTCTGGCACAACTTACGTTTAATGAATGATTTGAATTTATTAAGGCTTAGATCTTGAACGTGGCTTGGAAGTTTATTATAAAAGCGTATACATTGAAATCGAAACGAGCCACCTATTTTCTGGAGCCTTGTTGTAGGTACAACAAATTTGTGTTTGTTCCTAGTATTTATATTATGGATATCACTGTATTTTTTAAATAATTTTATATTTTTATGGGCATATAATAGATTTTCAAAAATATACTGAGAAGGCACAGTCATTACATTAATCTCCTTAAATTTCTCTCTGAGAGAGTGTCTTGGACTTAATTTATAAATTGATCGAACAGCTCTTTTCTGCAAAACAAAGATAGTCTGAATGTCGGCAGCATTTCCCCATAACAGAATACCGTACGACATTACACTATGAAAATAGCTAAAGTACACTAAACGGGCTGTCTCTATGTCAGTTAAATTACGAATTTTTCTAACAGCATATGCTGCGGAGCTTAGCTTTTTTGACAGTTTATCTACATGTGGGCCCCACTGAAGCTTAGCATCCAAAGTCAAGCCCAAGAATACTGTGCTATCTTCAGGATTCAATTCTTCGCCCTTTATTAACACATTAGTTTTCACCTGCCTAACGTGAGGTAGCGTAAACTTAATGCATTTGGTTTTTTTTTCATTTAGAAGTAAATTATTAACATTAAACCAGTGAACTACTTTTGAGATCGCGCTATTTACATCGTCAGTAACCAGCTGCTGACGTTTAAGTTTAAACAAAAGTGAAGTGTCATCTGCAAACAACACTATATCATGATTATCCTTTATGAGGTAAAGCAAGTCATTAATATAAATAATAAACAAGAAAGGACCAAGAATTGAGCCCTGTGGGACTCCCATTCTTACTATAGATCCGGGAGATCTTTTCCCATTGACGTCAACGCTCTGAATCCTATTACTCAAGTATGAAATAAGAAGATCCAGAGCGCTGTTCCGGATCCCGTAGTGGCGGAGTTTCCTGATTAACGTTTCATGAAAAACGCAATCGAATGCCTTGGACAAATCACAAAAAATGCCCAAGGCATCGCATTTATCTTCCCATGCATTATAAATATGTCCTAACAGTTCAACACCGGCATCAGTAGTCGAACGGCCCCTTGTAAAACCGAACTGTTTGCTATGTAGTAATTTATGTTTATTAAAAAATCTTTGCAACTGGTCTAAAATTAATTTCTCAAAAATTTTACTAAAGGTAGGTAGTACTGAAATAGGTCTATAATTTGAGGGGTCTGATGTACTACCTGATTTAAACAACGGTATTATTTTACTATTTTTCATAAGGTCAGGAAACTCCCCACAGTCAATACAATTATTAAAGATAAGAGCTAAAGTAGGTGCTACAATGTCTATAATAGACTTAGCAACTTCTACAGAATTACCCCACAGATCTGCAGTCTTTTTTACATTTAAAGTGTGAAAGGTTTTAATTATATCTCTACAGGTAATATGTTCAAAATGAAATTCCGACTCGCAAACATTAACATTTTCCTTAAGCAAAGACTCAGCAACAGAAGGTGATGAGTTTAGGGATTTAGTAGTTGAAACGGGAATATCTGAAAATAAATTTTCAAAGGCCACGGCGACTTGTGAGTCTGATTTTATTATGTTGTCATTAATTGACAGGCTATAGTCAGTATTACGGTTACTAGACCTTCCCGTTTCACTATTAATAATATTCCAAGTCGTTTTAATTACGTTACTACTGTTTTTAATCTTCGAACTCAAATAACGCGACTTTGCCATACAACAAACTTTTTTAAATAATTTTGAATAATTTCTAACATTCAAATTGAATTCATCAGTGTTTACATAATACCTTTGATTGTACAGCTCATAAAGCCGTGTTCTACTTTTATGAATACCAATGGTAGCCCAATCACTGAAAGATGCGTTACTATTAACCGAGATAGTCTTGGGAATAAACGTGGAATTAAATTGTTGACAGTAAATATAAAAAAAATCATTATATAGATTATTATGATCAGCATGCATAAATGAAACTGGTAATTTGTTACTGAGTTTACCTTTAAAAGCTTCCAAGCGCCTTGCAGTTTTGGGGTTAACAGTGATATCCTTTTTAGCCACTTTGTTGTTTTGGTTTTGGATAGTAATCCTTTGCCCACAATGATCAGAATCTAGTAAATTTATAATTTCTTTGTGGCTTGGTATAATATCTGTATACATATTATCTAGGCATGTGGCACTAGTAGGGGTTATTCTTGTGGGCTCCAAAAACAGGTTTACAAGATTATATGACTGAAACAGACTTAATATTTTACTACAAGAACCCGAGTTTTCTAACAAATTAACATTAAAATCACCACAAGTGATAATGGACTTGTTCGAGTTACAAATCTTGTGCAACACTTCATCCATTACCCTTTCAAAGCAGTCATACAATCCTGAAGGGGGTCTGTACACACTTAATACAATAAACTGCTCCAATTCTATACAGGCTATTTCAACTGTCCGCTCGACAGATAGGCTCACAATATCCTTACGGTCTTTAAATTTAAGCTGGTTACTTACTAAAATTAATGAGCCCCCGTGTATAGCAAATACTCTGCTGAACGAACTACCAACCTGGTGATTATTAAAATTGAACAAGAACTGGTGGCTTTTAAGCCAATGTTCTGTTATACAAAGAATATCAATACTGTTTAAATTCATAAATACTTCTAAATCTTTGTTTAGAAATCCTTGAATATTTTGATGCACCAGGTTGATACTATTGACTGAGTTTAAACTTTTATTTGATTTATTTTTGCAATTATGTACATTATAGCTAGAGGTTGCCTCTATTGTCCTAATTTCTAATTTAAATTATTTTGAATGTCAATTTTTGTTACCAATTTATTGGGTGAATTATTTAACATGTCATTGCATTGCTCAATAGAAGCAATTTGTTTAGCCAAATTCTTGGTTGTAATAGAAAAATAATATGATAGCGACACAGCTATCTGTCTTTTACAATATTTAGAAAGATAGCACCTATCCATAAAAAATCTATCTTTTGTCAAATAAAAATGATTACCAACATAATTGTTAATGTCAATTAATTGGAATAAATTATTATTATACGTCAAATTATGCAATGTCACATTAATTTCTGATCTAAGGTTGTTTTCTTCCTGTGGCAAACTTTGGCTGTATGGGAATGTGAACAACACAATTTTTCTTAAACTTAGGTTACACAATGATCTATAATATTGGAGTAATTCTCCTTTGTTCACATTACCCCTATTACCAACAAATATTAATATTATAGTATCCTGGTTAAAATTACATTTTATAACTTTTTTCATTATGTCATATAAAGAACAACCAGGCATACAGTAGTTCATTATAGAGTGACCCGGATATTTATTTGTCAACAAGTGGCCTAGATCCTTTCCAATTTCATAACAAAATAAAACTATTTCTTTATTTACACTCTGTTTAGGGAAACAGTTAGTAATTGAAACTGGCAAACTAGCACAAGACAGCGGTATGGTGGTATCACATATTGTCAACGAATGGTCTGGTGTGTGTTCAATAGATGGTGGTTTACAATGTTCACATTTGTTTGTATGTGAGCTTACCAGCTCATTCATTGCCAATACATATTCCCTCATTTGGTTTTCAGAGGCTGTATATTTAATTGTCATAGAAGTAAGTTTCTCCTGTAGTTGGTCAAGTTCATACCGCAAGTGTTCCGTGTCAATTTGATATTTCCTAGTACTTTTTTCCAAGTTAAATGAATACATATCCAATTGTTTCAGTAGATGTAACCTTTCTCTATTAAGTTATAAATTTTGATGAAGAACTTTTGTTTTTTGACCATTTTCTTAGTTTTAACTATGTATTTATTAATTTTTATGTATTTAAATATAAAAGCTAAGCGCAATCGCCTCTACATTACAAAGACTAAAATCCGCTATAACAATTAAGCTTTGTAAAACTTTGTTAAGAGGCATCAATTTCTCAATGGTTCAGCTATTCACAATCATAATAAACAAAGAACATTGCGTATTCTCATGACCAATCATGATACTATGAGTCTACTCTCATACTAATTTCAGTTTTATGGATTTTATATTTTTCCTTTTCCATCATCAGTTAAGGAACCAACGTTATATAACGCTTTCTGTGCAAAAACTTGCCTTATTTATTAACCACTTAGCACCTGAGTCTGTGAAATTAATAAGACTCGCCCCGTTGTAGGAGATGTAGCCTAAACCACATACATATCGCCCTGATGCACGTATGCACGCCGGAGCTCAACTCGTCACCCTGGACACCCTCCCTGGAGGTGCATCGGACGCCATATGCTACTCCCCACTCGAAGATCATAGGACGGTGTTGCTTGGTTGTTGCAATGCCTTTGCTAATGGTGTGGAAGTCTTCAGCCTGTAGTCCTTGTCTTCAAATCAGCACTCAGATTTTCGGTTTAAAATTTTTCCTCGACCGAAACAGTTTAATTTCATTAATGGTAGCACACCTCCGCCGTGAAACCATTTCAATTCCAGTTCAGTTCAATTGCTCGCGTCATGTTCTGCTACTCGCATCCGATTCGAGTAGCGGGACATGACGCGAGCCACTACTGCGGTTTCGCTGCTATGGTTTCGTGGCGGAGGTGTGCTACCGGTTTAATGGTTTGCAATTTAGTACTGATGTCGCTTTTACATTGAGAAGCTTTTCGGTTTTGAACTTAGAAAAGCTTGTAAAATAAAATTACAACAGAACATCACAATCGTACAACCACTCTACGTCAAAACTCGTAAGTTCTGACGTAGAGTGGTTGTACGATTGTAACTGTAAAACTTGTAATCACTGCAACTGTGAATTTAGTATTAAAATACGCGCATTACTACAGTAATAACCGAGTGATTCATAAACTTAGGTCATACTGAAAGTTTCTGGATTTTGATAAATAAGACAAGATATTAGACTTATGAATTTATGAAACATTTATTGTTTTTCAAAGTATATGCCCTCACAATTTATAGATTTTTGGATTCGCTGGAACCATTGTAAAAAGCAGTTAGGCCAGTCTTCCTTAGGGACCTCTATAATGGCTTCGTGAAACGAATTCACCGCCGATTTAGTGCTCGTAAAACGTGTGCCTCTAAGTTTGTCTTTAAATTTTATACGCGTTATCGTGGTGAAGGAGGACATTGCTTCGAGGACGCTTTTCGCGAACTTTTTCTAAGACTGGGGAAGCAAGTGTTGACATACTAATCTACGGTCACTGTCCTTTGGTCTTCAAGCGACACTGTTGTGTAATGTCATGATTTACCGAAAAAAGAAGCTACCATTTCCTTACCAATGCTTCGACTTTACTTAACTTTCGTCGGCTTATCCTCAAAAGCAAATACCTATTCTGCCGGCTGGCTTTTTCTTTTCGGTTCAAAGCAGTACACCCAGGTTTCGTCACCTGTCACGATATTATAGACAGCCAATATCTGTCCTCCATTAAACTTTTTATCATTTTACGGCACCACTCGACACGCAGTCGTTTCTGAACTTCCGTTAAATCATGCAGTATCCATCGAGTGCAAAGCTTCCGCACCTTCAGATGCACATGCAAAATGTTTAGCACTTGGCTCATTCCAATGCCTGATGCAGTACAAATTTGCTGACAAGTAATTCTTTTGTCAGTTTCAATCAGTTGTCGTACGGTATCAATATTTTATTCTGTGACCACCGTTGCCGGCTGACCTTCACGTACATCGTCATGGAGATGATCACGTCTACGTCTAAATTCTCTGAACCATGAATACACAGAGCTGCGACATAGGGCTTTATCACCAAATGCCAATTGAAGTCTCTGGCAACTCTCTTGTTGACTTAAGTTGCAGCGAAAATCGTAAAAAATCATTAAGCGAAAATATTCACGAGTTAATTTCATTGTAATAGCGACACACAATTTTCTAAAGGACGCCACAATGAAAAAACAAATGACAGTCTTGCTAATTAAAAAGTTACATGTTCCCAGGGAGTTCCATTTTCTAATTCCGTAACTGCTTTTTATTTTTTTTTATGTAAGTGGCCTGTGAATTCCTGTCCTGGTCCAAGTATGTTTTTGTTTACATATACCGGCTCCTTAGTTCAAATGTCTTTCAATTTGGATAATTCAATCTTAATGAACCGCGAAAACATAATGAACCATTCTATCTTTTCTGCCTCTCAACCGACATCAATTAATTCGACAAAACCGAAGAACAGTCACATCGCAATAAAATATCATCAAAACAACAAAGTCAAGTTTTTCCAAGTTGAATCCCTTGACTTAACCAAATCTGCCGACCCCGATGCCCTACCTGCTGTGTTCATGGTTAAGTGCGCTGAGGAACTAGCTTCTCCGGTATCACTTTTATTTAAAAGGTAAATTTCTGAAGGTATTGCTGACCATGGTTGTTTGATTAGTAATTAACTGTTTATTTATTTTACTTCGACGGTCCTAGTTTATCATTTTTGTGCTTCGAGCTGTAGCTATATGTAAGCGGCCACACTTTTTATAACTGGAGGCTTTTATTTAAATATTAAGTTCTATTTACGTTTTAATTTTTTTACTGCTGAGTATAGTTTTCGATGTTTATTTTATTGATTATAGTGGCGTTTGCTAGCTGACTTATGGCAAATAATTTAATTTAATGTTTTGTGTAGCGTAATGTAAATTATTTTGAATACTATTCAATAGAATTTAGTTTTTCTAACTGAACAGACAGCTGTGCTGCTGGGGAGTTTGTTGCGCTACTTTTTCTTCCCAGGTAAAGCACTAGGAAGTGGTGAAGAGCGGGCATTTTGGGGGACTGTCTTATGTAATTTTGACGTTCGAAAAGTGCTGATAGTTTGAATAAATGACTTTTGATCTTGATTTTATTGTACCTTCTGTATTGAAGTCTGTTTTTATATCATCCATCCATAAGAAGTGTGCTATAGACAAAATTAAAAACTATATGCCAATTTCAAAACTGTCTGGTAGTTTTAAAGTATTGGAACGCATAGTTTATAATCAGTACAGCAGTGTGGTTTCTAGCTTGAGTCCTCAACAACACGAGTTTCTGGAAGGAAGTTTCTAACCTGGTTCTGTTCACAGATTATATTATGGATATTGTATTCTAGGTTTTTTTTTTCGATTGGACCAGTTCCCTTAATCAAATGTTCCTACCTATTGTGACATGTATTGAATTGTATATAAAAGGTATTTTGTTTCAATAAACTAATTTTTATTTATTTATTTAGGTCGACGCAATTTATACTGATTCAAGGCAAAGCGTTTGATAGCATCGAACATGACATTCTTCTGAGGAAGCTTTTAGACTTGGGTATTAGGGGAGACCTACAGGCTGAAATTTTGATGGTTGTTTTCCCGCGGCAGAACAATTTGCTCTCAGTAGTACTATCGATTTATAGAGTTGAAACTTAAAAAATAAAAAAATCAAGTGTTTTCAAATAATTAAAAAATATGCATCAACTCGAAAGCGTGAGAAACAATAGTAGTACACGTAACGTAGGTAGGTATTACTCGAAGTCTCGAATCACACTACGTGCCGCCGCCACCGCCACGCGCTTAAATGTTCAGAGCAAAATAACCTGTCGCGCGTGGTGATACGGCATAATCTACCCCGTACGCGGTGAGCACCGCACCACGCACCCCCGCCCAACGCCGCTGGCTCTCCCAGCTCAGTTGTCCCGCGACCGCCGTATGCGCAATGAGTTATTTGCAAAAATGAATCGACATTACAATTATTCCAATTTGGAGTACGTCGCTATAGTGCAACTGTACGCTAGGGCTGATTATAACTCCCACGCTGCCTGGCGACTCGGAGCCACAACACTTGGAGTCGCCCCATCTACGCGTCTTCGCGAGATTTTAAATTTAGGGAAAATTGGAATAACTTTTTGGTAAGTATTGTAAGTATTTCGTTAACTCAGGAGTAGGTAGTTATCAGCTGTAGCGCGAGGGTGAGTACGCTTGTAACTCTGAGAAATATATCAGAAACACGGTTCTACTGAATAGTAGTAATTCCTAGTACACACGGCTACACATCAAGCTATACATTTCCAGTATAAGCTGATCTCGCATTGTATAGGATTTCCGTACAATGAGAGGTCAGCATAAACTGGAAATGTATAGCTTGATCTGTAGCCGTCTGTACAATCAAGGATTTAATTTCCTGAACTTCTTTCTAAGCTGTCTCTAAATGTACCACCTCGACATTCTCGTTTGAGAAACCTTCTTCATGATCCTTATGCTCGCACAATTTAACTTAGCAAATCATAGAGGATTCGTTCTTCATCTTCATCATCATTTCAGCCGCAACACGTCCACTGCTGGACATAGGCCTCCCCAAAGCACTTTGACCGATTCTGTGCTTCCCGCATCCAGCAGATACCTGCGGTCTTCACAAAGTTATCAGACCACCTTGTAGGAGGCCTTCCAACGCTACGTCTTCCGGTACCCGGAGGATTCGTTCAGTCAAAGCATTTAACCAAATTGCTAAGAATGAACACCCCTCAATCGATTTGTTTACAAGCAGCTTAGCGTCCATTACTACTGTTTTATCTAAACACTATATTGTTTCTGATGCATCCTAATCGTAGTTGCGCATGCATTTTGCCTATGCAGGTAATTTATTAGTTAATATAATGCTATAGGTACTTAGTTAGTGTTAAACTTTATGAATAGTTATTCAATATTGAAAACTTGTACAACAATACTGTATGGCTTGTCATGAATTACCTCACTATTACTTCTGTATTGATAGCGGTACGCCACCTAGACCCAATAAAATAAAATATAATAAAAATAAAATAATTTTGGTAGTCGAAAGAGGAGTCTTACTTTGTGCTTAGTTTATAAGGGTCTAGGAATTAAAGCAGCATATGAATAGCGTGTTTAAGTTACCTCTCATAGAGTGGCCTTGCAAGTAAGCGTGTTCTCTGTCTTGCACAGAGGTGATATAGTCGAGGGAGGCAGCTGCTGACCTATTGGCTGTGGTATACACTGGCAATGGCCTAAGACAAAAAAAAAGCAATATTAAAAATGTGCAAATACAAGCTTGTCGTAGTTACGGTATAAATTTGTTCTAAAATGTACGAAGATTAACAAAAAGAAGGTGCTAGGTACTTACCATTTTTCACCATGAGCCCATTGGACCAGATGCGACAGGAATGGCGTTCCCGTAGAAACTGGTAACTCAACTTTCGGATACAGAACATGAACTTTAGGATTGTAACCGTCCATAAACAACCTGAAATGAATGATTAATTAATGATGTTTAACAATAACACAAATATTCTTATCACGCCTGAAGGGGCAGACGTTTAAAGTACACTCTAGCGAAGGTTTCTGAGTTGGTAAAACGATTCTCCACGCGAACTAAGCAGCAGGCATAAAGTATTTATTGAATAAAAGATTGATATTAAAATTATATTTTGACTGTGATTATCATTTCACTTACTTGCCTATACCCTCAAGCAGCAAGAATGTATTATCAGCATGATTCCTCCTGGTCAGTGCGATATTTTTGCAGTTGCTAGGCAACGATCGTTTGAGGATGGCCTGCAGCAGTCCGTGCGGCGCCACCTCCACTAGCACAGCGTTGTTAGGGATCAGCTTCGACGTCTCTTCGAACAACACTGGGCTCTGTGAAAAGAAATCATTAGGAACTCTTCATAGACTCTTCGTAAGGTATCCTGGTCCAGTATGTACTCGTATATGAGTCTCTGTGAGTAACCTGCACTTATCCCCTTATTTGGTCAATAATTAAATAGCGGATATGTGGCTTTTCTGGTACTCTTAGATCGTAACAAATATCAGGGTAAGGCCCTCCCAATCTCCCAGAATCTCAACAGAAATTGGTAAGAGTAGCTGGCATACATTTTGTATGAACTTGTTCGTGTGGGCCATACTTTCATTAAACAAAATCACACAAGGGTTTTGGAACATGCTCTGACGTTAAAGCCCGGACGAGTGAGAGCCTGAAAGGCTTGAAACCTGGCAGGTCCGCAGCCTGGAAGTCTGGCTCGGACACGTATTGATAGAGTTTTAGTAGCTACTTCAGCACAGAAACATCACTACTTACCAGCAGGTTGTTAGTGTGATATTCAGCTGAACAGAGCTTTGCAGTCGGATTGTCCCACTTCTCTTCTGGTACAGAAGTTGAAAGCCAACGCTCGGTTCTTGGTTTCGGATCCTTGATCACCTCCGATAAATACTTGAGTAATTGAGGTCCTGCATTTTATGTTTATTAGAGTTATGTGAAAAAATCAAGCAACAGATGAAAGAAAATAGACCACCATAGTTAAACACCCAGTCAGGTGTTATATAATGTATCTTTAAAATATAAAGTAATTTAACGCTTTATCAAAGCCTATTATGATATAAGTATCAGAAACTCACCGGCATCAGCAATATAACGGGAGTGGTAAGCAATGTTGGAGCATGGTACTTCCTTAGCGAAAATACCCTTAGCAGTCAACTCTGAGACAAACTCTTTCATGACATTAGCGGGTCCCGAAATTGTACTAGATTCAGGGCCATTGTGGCAAGCAACTTCGATTTCAGGTGGACACAATGGTAAAATCTGGAAAATAGAAACCATTACTACACATGCCTGAAGTTCATTCATGAATTTTATAGTCGCCGTCTAAGTCGCATAGGTTGTGTTGTTCATAGTTCGAGAGTACAATAGCTGTACTTTAGCTATTATATAGCTAGCTGATCAGATGACTAATTAAATTACCTGTTCATATCCCAGACCTATGGCAGCCATAGATCCGTGGATGAATTTAGTCTCCAGGGACACGCGCCCGCGACTGTAAGCTGACAGTATCATCTCCTCTGCCGTCAAACAACCGTCAGCGTACGCGCATCCCAACTCTCCTACACTGTGACCTGTTTGATATTGTTGTTATTAGTATTTTATTTATTCATTTCTATCACATATCCCTCTTTCCACTTGTCTATCTGCCAAATGAGGCTAGTTCTTGAGAAAGAAGTCCTGAATATTTCGCCATCTCCTTAATAAACATTTTTGTCATACAATCTTTGAATTTATTTCTTACCTATGATTCCAACAGGTACAAGTCCAAGTTCTTTAAGAATATCAGTCAGACCGATTTGTACAGCGGCTATTCCGACGAAGGAATGTAAAATGTTGTCAAAAGTGGTTCCATCCGGTGACGTTAATATATCAACTATGTTGAGTCCCTTTGGCTCTAAAACTTTATGGCATCTGTAATAAATGTTTTTATATGATGAGAATGTTTATAAAGCCATAACCTATAATTATATAATTATTTTATTTAGAATATGTATTTACCGTTGTATAGCAGCAGCAAAGATCGGTATGCGCATGAGTTGCCCGCCCATACCAGGCCACTGTGAACCCATCCCACTGTACACGAACCACAGCGGCCGCCGAGCGTCGTCAAAGTACTCAGACTTCTCAGATAGACATACGGTCTTCTGTTCTTCGTCCGTCTCTAGAAAAAATATTTAGGTATGAAGATTATGTGTATATTTGACTAGTTTGTATTACTGTATCTGACCTATCTTTAGGAATATGTCAAGTGCGTTCTGCCATGACGCTCACATACTCTGAAGTTCTGTAGCTCTCAGTACTTTGGAGTTAGGTTCGCCAATAACGCTTCCGGAATTTTTATTTAGGCTGGGCACCACTTTAGCTTCTACTTAATAAAATTCGAATTCATTTTTTTTTTTTAACTTTGCCCCAAACTAGGTATTTATCCTGTATTGTGGGTGCGATTACAAACTTTTAAACTCACATACACAAACAGCCAGACCCGGAACAACTACTTGTAGGTCATACAAATATTTGTTCCGGGCGGGAATCGAACCCGCGACACGCAGCGCAGCAGTCAATCGCTTAACAACTGCGCCAATCGTGTCGTCAATTGGTATACATCAAAGACGTTAAACTGTTTACTTAACAATAGATGGGACATAGCGAACAAAATCGTAATCCGATACATTTGTCCTAGTGGGCAAAAGTCGCTCAGTCTAATGTGGTAAGCCTGCATGTCAAGTCGCAATTCGCATTCATGTCCACCAAAAGAAAATTATTCTCGAAGTTAATGTCTAATTGTGTAATATGGTATTAAAAGTGTAAAACTTAGCTTTTATTGAATTTTGCTTTATTACGCTAGATGGCGTCACTGAGACATGGGATCACAATTTTTCTATGACTTTACTTCTGATGGCCTCTCTATAGTATCTATCTTAAATCGCTTTGGTATACATAATATAAATGTATGTTTACGTAGAATTACGAATCCTCTGCCCAAATGTCCTGAAATATTCGCTTGGTGTATGTTGTGCAGCAGCCTCAACTGTTCGGGGTCTATGGGGTTGGCTTTCAACTCGTTAAGACAATGAGTCACCGCGGCTTCATGTCTTGCCGAAATAGTCACTAGGTGAGCAATGCTCGACTTGTAGCGGTTGGGGTCCTGAAAAGCAAAGTCGTTGTGGTTATGAAAAACTCCTCTTACTGTCCTGTAATTTATTTCAGGTTTATTTTATTTAACGCTTTATTTCATGTATGACTATAATAATAGAAGAAAACAAAAGGAACTTTGGGAGTGTTGTGTGAAAAGGGATTTGAGTAGGAAGGATCTGAATGCTGAGATGACGTCGGATAGAAATGTAGGTATGAAAGAGTGAAGAAATTTTGCGTGGGCCAAAAAAGAATTGGGACAAGGCTAAGTGGATGGTGAACGTGGGTAATGTCCTTACCTTTGGTCTATAGTGTCCATGCAGCAGCACGTGTGAATTGACGCCGGTGACGGACATGCCGTTGACGGCGACGTAAGAGCGGCCGAAACTTTGGTTCTCGGTGACGACGCGCATGCGCCCCTCGCGCAGAGCGACCACGTCCTGTCGCGGATTTTCGCAGTGCATGTTGGCAGCTATTTGACCAGTGTGGTAGCCAAGTAATACCTGCGAGAGAGATGAACATAGTGCTATTACTTCTAATGATTCATTACAACGAACGGTCTTATTTTTTTTAATGCACGTATTTCTGTAGCAATAAGTATATTTTCCTTTCTCTCTTTATAATTTTCTTAGAAAGAAAACCATCTTCAAGTAACATCATGGTGAACATCATAGATATAAGAAAGAGGGATATATGCCCGGTAGTTGAAAATTTATCGAAACCAGGTGTCTCCAGTTTGTCCGTACCACTCGCCACAACAACACATGCAGTTCAGTAAAAGCAATAGATACAAAGTCGCGCACACACTTCACAATTAATAAATCAGAACGTACTAGACAATCAATTATAAACCTTATCTCATCAAACACAGCATGGATTTACCATGCACCGTACAACTTTAACGAAAACATCGATCGCTATCGTTGCGCTTGCGCTGTGAAAAAGCCATTTATTTTATATAAACGCTATATTCCAGGAATATTAGGGGTTTCACCTCAGAATGAGAGATAGTTAGCTATAAACTTGTATAAACCTTTATTTTGACATCCTCAAACTTGTCTCAAGACCTACTTATCGTAGGTTGACCTTGGAATATCTGTAGTCGCGGACACGCTACGACGTAGGTTGTCCGCGATCAATGGTCAAAATATCGTTTTTTTACACATTTATTGCAAATACCTCGTTTCCTATGGGTTTATGCTATTTGTATTTATAATAAATATTGTAGAGGATTAAATTCTCTACAAATTTTGTTAAAACATTTGTTTTATACTTGAACCATTTTCTAGATAGAGAAAAGAGCGCGCGCAGTTTTTAACCATTGTATTAGTATCGTTCGAGGTCAATCTGTAGACTCGATTAAAAACACACCGTAAGTTTGTTTGTTTGGTTTGTAAACCGCGTCGTTATCCAACAGACGAACTATACAAAGAAACAGGCGTCTTGCGTGTCCGACAGCTATATATCTTGAAGTCCCTTCTAAAACTTATTGCTGCGTCAGGGAGACAATTCAAATACACACAAAGAGGTAGGATAGGAGCTGATAGACTTGCATTCCCAAGAGTTAGAACGGTTATTGCTGCACGGTTTTCGCTCTTTCTCCCTATTCGAGTCTTCAACACAGTCAATAAATCGACACTAAAGATCCCTGGAAATATACTCGAAGCCAAGATTGCTATAAAGACATGGCTTCAGGACCTGACCTATGATGAAACAGAAGATCTCTTGTGCCCCTTGAAGTAGTGCTAGCACTCAAACGTCACTCTCACAGTCAAGATGACACTCAAATAGTCAAGACCTTTCCCGGCCCCTGTATTAAACTTTCTAACACACACACCCACACACACACCCAAACACACACACACACGCTACTCTTTCACCTTTCCAATTAATAATGCCAACATGTTTACTTACGTCTCTTACAATTACGCATGTTGATATCTTCTTTGATTTTATATTGTTTTTAATTTTTAATTTTTATTTTATATATATTTTTAATTTATTGGTTTGTTACTATTATTTTATTTTTGATTTCTAAATGATTTGAATTCATATTTTCTTAATTAATTATTACTTGTTTATTGCTGTGCTGTGTCACGCTGAGCAGTCATTAAATCAATCTGTCTTTGCTATCTATATTGGGCCACCAAGATACAGGCTGTGCCTTGTTTGGGGCCCACGGCTACTCGTATATCTACGTAAGCACTCCTTCATTTAAAATTGTTCCTATTTATAAATGTTTCCTAACTTGTGTGTGTCAATAAATTGATTTTATTTTATTTATTTATTTATTATTGATAAATTATTATTAAAAACAATTTTTTTTCGTGTTTTTAATGGGGACAACTAGTTGACCTCGAATGATACACACAAAACAGTAACTCTAGTAATCAAGAAATAGTAACAAGTTGTGTTTTTCAGTAATGAATTGTATCATAGTACAATATAATCATTCGTTAGTACGAATTGTAGGATTGTATAAAATATCGACCACCACAAACGTCACATCACATAACTAACAAAAGCTGGCAGCGGCTGCTTTACGAAACTATCGTGTGAGTGAGAGTATCAGTAAAACACTTATCCATTGCGCTATTAGACCAGCCGATTCATTGATCGATTTGTACTAAGCAAGCAATGCTTTTTGTTCTAATGTAAATAAGTGCTTTTGTTACTTCATTGAGTTTCTAGTATCACGAAGTAATGTTTTAATAAATTTAATAAGAAAAACAATAATATTTTAGTAATAACGTATGAAATGAGATGCAATCTTTCATGTAATTCACAATACAGCTGTTATTTTTGCAAACAATCACTGAACACCGCGGCATTTTGTGAAAAATCATGAGCAGCGAAGACGTCGCAAGTTGACATTCGACTAATGACTGAAACTGGCATCAAGCCGCTTTCCGGCCAGATGCGTTAGTAAGCGCCACGCCCCCTTGCGATATCTCCTATCTTTTTCTGATCTGTGGTAAACATGGTGTTCATAACTTAGTGTAGCGGTGTAATAAAAAACCAGCTAAGTGTGTGTCGAACTACGCACAATGAAGGCTTCCGTAGTTGAGATGAATTTATCCCAAAAACAAACTTAACATTTTAGTTGAAAAACATGTTCTCCCATACATCGATATACGTCACGATCTCCAACTGCAAATGTAAATTGGTAGACTATTACTCTTTAACTTGTAAAGCCTACTTAGCTGTGATAGTTTTCCTTTAACAAAACTGAAACCCGAAATCAACAATTTAGCTGGCAGGGGAGGGGACACTTGACTCTAACAAAAAATTGCACTTTAAAGCTTAATATTATTATTACCCAAATGTATCCCTGAATGTTTTCACAAACCATATTTTAGAACGTCCTATCTAACCGTATACCACACCATGGGTTGGACGAGAAAAAAAAATATCATCCCCACTTTACGTGCAAGAGAAGTAGGTACCACCAAAAATTTTTTTTTTAGATTTTTGATTTACCACTGACTGTCGGCGTGATTAATACGAGTATGTAGACCCATGCCAAACACAAAACCGCAAAATTACAGCTTTCTAGTACTAATAGTCTCGGTGCTAAGCTGAAAACAGACAGATAGACCGACATTGCGAAACAGAGTTCCTTGTTGAGTACGGAAATCTAAAAAGCGGCGTTTATTAAAACTTAATCTAAATAAGTACATTTTAAATTGTTTTTAAATACTTGAATTCTGAACGCAAAGGTGTCACTTTCGTTTAAGATCTTATTGCCTAAGAATAATAAAGTCTTCTGAGGCAAGGCTTACCTTTGTAATAGCAGTGACACCAGATGCAGCTTCATTGTAACCGATGTTAGATATAACACTGCCCACCAGGAGAGGATCCCGTTTGCCATTACAGAACACCTCCTCTATAGCTTCCAACTCCCCCTTGTCAGCCTCCGGTACAGCTGTCGAATTAATTAAATCGGTTATTCTTTATCTGTTTTTCAATTGGTCTAACATATTGTGTTTTTTTTAATGCACGTTATAAAGGGGCTGAATTAATAAATTTACCTGTCTACCTTGAATATTCTTCTAACTTTAAAACAACTTTGCTTTTCTCAATTTGACTTAGTGATCCAAGAGTGTACATTTTTTGTTACATATATTTTATTTATGTGTAAATTACTTACCACAGCCACATGCTTCTACATATTCGATGGCATGTGCCGGGATTTTTGCTTCGTCGTAGAAGTTCCTAATGAAGCTGACTGTTTTACTGAAGTTTCTGAGGAATCCAAATTGAGGGCCTGTTTCTCCAGGCAACATACACGTAAACTCTGATTTAGCGTGCAATACATCGGCGTAGATTCTGTAAATTATTATAAAAATGTTGTTTTTTATCGTATGACCAAAAATAAACATTATAAATTATTATGATTCATATATCCTCAAACTATATCTACCTTAAAGCGTTTTTCGCTTTTTGCAGAAACAAAACGTTGATAGCTTCAGATTTCGCACATCCATCAGCATTTTCATCGAATGATTTAGTTTTACCATCCTGACAAAGGTTCAAGAGCCTGCAACCAGAGTTAATCATTATTGAAACTCCCTTTCTACATTAAATTTAATGTAACTTTGACTTAAAAACACTGTAGGTGTGTTGTTATCGTAGGTAATAGTGATATTAATTTCTATATCCAAGTAGAGAAAACTCCAGGGCTGTAGGCGGTAGCTAGCTGAATAAATAAGGTAACACTGAATATGACTAGTGCTTCCTTAAGAGATGTAATATTGAAGAGAACAATTGAGATGAAAAATGTAATATTGCCGCAGCGGAAAATTGACGACCTCCAGGAGAAAGTTAAGATAAGTCAGAGTCGATAATAGTTCAGAACTGTTCAAAGGAATGAAAGGCGACATTATTATCATTATCTCTCTCCTTTCAATCCATTCAAAGGATTTCTGTAACGTTTATCCTATTTTGTGTTTGTGGTGTACAATAAAGTAATGAATATATTAATTAATAACAAATACATATATGTAGGTTTTTGTTTCCCGATAGTACCTTCCGTAGTGCACGGCGGACTGTGGGTGCAGACACAGGTAGGCGCCTCCAACGATAGCTGCCTCGCATTCGCCTCGACTTATAGCGAGGTATGCCTGCTCCAGCGCCGCGGTGGAACTGCAGCACGCCTCGTCGATCGACATCGAAGGACCCTTCGCGTTCAGCCAGTAGGAAATGCGGTTGGCGAACATAGTTTTGCTGCACCTGAATTACAAAACAACAACAGTTTACAGTGTTAGGTAAAGTATTACTGAAGTTGCTATAGTTGTTGATGTGTAGCTATAGTCGTTGCTTAGTAGCTGTAAAAGGAGTCATAAATTATGCTTGAGCTGATTTCAGCTGTTGCACAGTTGTTACAATAAGAGTAACCGTAGCGTGTCGCCGTAGCAGCAACCGCTGCGCATAAATCTTTCGTGGTCTGATACAGGACGATTTCTATCGATATTGGCACTAATTGTCTTTTAACTTTATTTAATAATTTATTATCTTCACTTACCCAGCGATACCGAAACCAGATCTAGAAGCGGCTTCATAGAAGCAAGCCTTTTCTGTTTCAGAGAAACAACTGCCAATATACACGCCGACCTTCTTACCGGAAAGTTCTTCCGGATTTACACCTAGAAAAAAAAATTGTAGGTTGTTCGTTTTGCAAACATAGGACATGGATTAGGGAAAATATATAGTAAAGAAATTGAATGAATACCGAAATAAACATCTTAAATACACTGAATGACTACGCACAGCTTAAACCACTGGTGCTAAAATCATGAAATTTTTGTTAATGTAACTTAAAAAGGAGTTCTGAAAATTAACTTCGTTTTTGCCGATGGGAAATCCCATCGAACGCACGGCTTGTCGTTCTAATAAAAGATAAGTGAAGATTTTAAAAGGATATGCAATCAGGACCTGTCAGGTATTACACATTAACACTCGAAGAAATACTCGTTTGGGTAAATAATACAAAATAACAACATCACATTTTCCATTTCCCGCCAAAACACGACTTGATAATTATTATTGACATTCACGTATTTTAAGCAAAAGTATCATCTAGTATTTTTTAATACTCGTGGCAAGCCCTAATCGTCTTGAGTTTGGTTTTACTTTGGTAAAGTTTGGGTAACGTCAACGATTTGCCGCTCAGAAAAAATAGTGCGATACCGTTTCTTACATCAGCTAAATCAAAACCAAAAACGTTCCGTTCGAACGGTAATTACGTTAAGATTTTGCGCGGTTTGAGCTGTGGATTGATAGACCAGGGGGCCGCCCCTGGTCTATCAATCCACAGCTCAAACCGCTGAATCCATTTAGCGGTTTCAGCCCAATCCATTGGGCTGAAACCGCTAAATGGAAATAAAAATCAGCTGTTCCCTTTGTGTTCACTTAAATCGACAAAATGTATGGAACAGCTGATTTTTATTTCGCGATTTCAAGGTTGGTCCGATAGAAAAAAATGTTCAAAATGATGAGTACAATGAACACTTTTCGGGTTTAGTATAAACAAAAACTAATGTTGTATAGTTATTATGACGTAGGCAACCGCTAAGAAGGGGTTTTTGTAAATTCGACCTTTATTGTAAAATTGACTACCCCTTTTCACCCCGTTAGGTGTAGATTTTTGAAAAACCCTGATACACGTTATTCTATAATTTTGGTTTTAAGCATAAATACTGAGCTTCGAGTTAATTGAATTGCGCGTTAAATTCTTCTGTACAAACTTTGACATCCCCCAATCCCTCTTCGGGACTATAAAAAAATCTAAAAATGAAAAACTTTATAATTTACTTAGGTAAGTATTTGTGCCAAGTTTCAAGTTTATTAACTCAAGGAATAAGATTTTTCATACAAACACCCCCGTAAAGGTCGAATTTTGTAAAACCCCTTCTTAGCGGATGCTTCTTCTGCGAAGCAGTAAAGCTTTGCAGAAGGAGCCGGGGCATAACTCCGCTGCCGCGAGAAATCACGGCACAGTGGACGGAGCTCCGGCGGGATCTCATGGTGACATGGAGAGTGTGATTGTTGGAACCCAGCGCTGGGCACGCCATAATTGTGGTGATAAGTACCCTCTTTGAGAAGTGGCTAGAAAGGCTCCACGGCGTCCTCACCTTCCACCTGACGCAGGTCCTCACCGGACATGGTTGTTTCAGGAGGTTCCTGTTCAGGATAAAGCGGAAGGGAACGCCGAGTGTCATCACTGTGTGGATCGCCCGGAGGACATGGTGGCACATACGGTGGAGGTCTGCCCGGCTTGGGCGGAGCATCGCCGTGTCCTCACGGAGGCGATCGGCAGCGGTGATCTCTCGCGTCCGGCCCTGGTTCAGGCCATAGTTCGAAGCGAGAGTGCATGGGGGCCGTCGCCTCCTTCTGCGAAGCAGTAATGCTCGCGAAGGAGGAGGCAGAATGCGTGAGGGAGAGGCAAAATTCACGCCCTCACGCCTAGTCACCGCGGGAGATTCCCCGGACGTCGGGATTCGAGTCGCAGGCTGATTCCCGGTCACTATAGGTGCGGTCTTGCGGACGGTGAGCGAAGGGTAGCTCACCGTCCGATAAGGACCAGGCGCGGGTTGACGGCACATTTTATTCCACGTGCGCCTCAAAGCGATGTCAGCACCAACTGACGGGGTCCGATAGGACCAATCCAGGTGCTAGGGTCGTGAGTTTGTCCGAAAGGGATATCGTGGTCCTGGCACACAGGCATCTGAGGGATCACGGGTGGTTTTTAGTTAGTATAAGTCTGACACGCCACTCCTGGGCGGAGCGGGAGGAGCTATTTGATAATTTCCCACCCAAAAAGCTGAATGTATTGAGAATGTTCTATCTTTCGCAGGAATAAGTGAAATGGGTTAATTTGTATCATATTTAGAACTAAGTATTACAGTAGCAGACGAATCTGAGATAGAAATTGTTCTGCAGTCGTCACACATCGTTATCAGTAATATTTTCTATTTTGTGGGTAGTTTGGATTTCTTTTCGGTCTTTGTTCTTTCTCATCTACATTAAATTCCATAGATAATCCGTCCTCATCTGAATCTAATAAATTTTCAGGGTATCAATGTTGATCTCTATGTTTTCCGAGGCCAATAATTGAAAATCCTCATTTTCCGTTGAAACTTTTTTGTTAATTTCTTTCGAATAATTCTCGTTTTGATTTTCGGTAAGAAGGCAATAATCGTGACAATATTCATCGCTACATTGGTAATCGCAGGGTAACTATCATCGTAATGGTCAAGGTCAAGCTAATTTAATTTAAATCCTTTTATTAGGGACCTTGGCCGGAATGCTGTACGCATTGTGACGTCACTACATTGAATTTTTGGCGCATTATCATGCATCAGCGTGAAATCTTAGCCAACATTTTGTGGAAATGGGTGAACATAAGACCCAAGGACATTTTCAATCTACAAAAATGAGCTCAGTTCATTTGTTCTTCATAATACCCGCCCATACCATCACTGTGGAGCCACTTGCCTCGGAAGTAGTATTAATTTATGTACTTAAATCTTGTTTCCATATTTTTTTAAGTTCACTTTTTACGCAGTCGGGTGCATTTCTTGGACGCATCTCAGCCGTTCAGCATTTCCGTGATGACGATACGCTATTACCCTTCTCGTATCAGGCCTAAATCCAAACCGGGCGCCACCCCAAAATAAAACTTTATCCCATTACTTCTGAGTTCATGTCAAGTGTTCCCTACACCATTAATTTCAACGGGCGCGATTCCCATGGCGTATAGTTGGGCACCTAATTTTACGTCGTGCTCGTAGGCCGTATTCCTGCAGCCTATTTCTCACGTTTTGGTGGCTAACAACAACACCGCTTGAGAATTGTAGCTTTAAACCTTTCTCCCGGGCGGTAAACATCTTGCAGTCAGTTGTATGTATCGGTCCTGTCGAGCAGTTGTACTCCTTCCACGTCCTGGGTGCTGCTCAGCAGGATTCCCTGTACTAACGTAACGCTGCCAAAGACGACAAATCACGCTCCTATTGAGACTAAAATGCCGAGATACCTGAGACTGATTTCTTCCCGCTTGTAGCATTCCTACAGCTCTCTGCATTTCGTCAGCAGTCAAATGATGTCGCTCCATGATATAAAAAATGTTTTTTTTTTCAAAAACTATATCTTAAAATGATAGAAGTGAGATAAATAACAAAATCAAGCAACGAAAACACATTAAATCAGGATAAAATAATTTGCTTTTATTTTAATGAAAACAAAACACCGATAAGTTTGTATTTTTAAAATCAGCCAGTATATAAATATGTTTCCGAGAACAAAACAATTGTATAACAAACCTACTTTGTTAAAATCAAAATAAAAATATGAATTATTTATTTATTTATTTTATTTTACAGAAAGCTTAAAGACTAATAACACGATTAAAAATCAATATTAGGTAAGTAATTAGCTAATTACAAGCTTCCACATGTATGCATCTAATTACAAGTACTTGCGTTGACTAATGTACGTTAACAGCGATTTGCAAAGCAAGTGAAAAATAAAAACATTTTTATTTTGGTAATAAAAGAGAAACCTAAATGAAGAGACAAAAAAAAAGGGCCTATTGAGAATTAGTCGAGTCGTGCAACATCAAAACAGTTAAATCATACATATCCCATAACCCATATAACCCACATAACATTACATAAGATATCACAAACCGAACCATTTGGCAGTTGATCATGAATATCACTAAAATATTCCTTGCCTAGGATCTGCCTAATAATGTGTGCGTTGGTGCAAAAAAGATCGATCTCCAGGTGCGATGGAGTCTACGTCTTATGTCCAGCGGTAAGAAATGGTATCGCTTGCAACGGTGTTCGTAGTCCACCGAGAATTGCTTTGCCATAAAGTCTAAGTAACGCAAACATTTCTTCTGAACAGATTCAATACGAGATTTGTAAATCTCGTATTGAGGGTTCCAGACTTGTGAAACTAACTCGAGGTTGCTACGCACGAGGGAACAGTATATGACTTTTACTGGTTTTAGAAACCGAAAGCTAGAACAAGCTCTAATAATAAAGCCCAGGGCCTTGAAAGGTTTCCTGACAATGTTTTCTATGTGATCGTCAAAAAGTAATTTGCTGTCGTGTACTACACCAACACACCTGATACTGCTTGTCTTACTTATATACGTACCATCCAGTGTATATCCTGAACCGATAGTCGTTTTCTAGTGCGTGTAACATTTGGATACGTTAAGTTGTAACTTAATGGTTTTGCAGTATGAATTAACGAAACATGCAGTTTCTGTAAATGATACGTGTTGCTTAGACTTTTTTAGGTGTGTAGTAATCATTAATCAAATAAAACTTTAAACAATTAACTAAAATCTGTACGAGGGGTACAGAGCGGCGATAACCGCCCTCCGATCGGAGATCCAGCGGGCCAGAGGGCTGGCCCACGAGAGGTCGCTAGGGACCCTGAACAGAGACGCGTGGGGACGCCCCTACAAAATGGTGCGGGATAAAGTCCACCCATGAGCTACCCCGCTGACGCAGAGTCTCCAGCCCCAGCTCGTGGAGGACATGGTGGGCGCTCTGTTCCCTTCGTGAGGAGGGCCTGTCAGACTTTTACTGACTAAAACCCACCCATGTTCGTTCAGTTGCCTGTGTGCCAGGGCCACGGTATCCCTTTCGGACAAACCCTGGCAGGGTCACCCTAAACTGCAATCGTACATTTTATTTGATTCTATGTTTTGCGTGAAACGTTCAGAGGTCGCATTATTTCACGTTACAGTGACGTCAACTGGCCGCCAAGATCTTTTGTGATGTTTTGTCTATAGTCTCGTTTCACACCTGCAACGTTGGAGCACCTAAAAACTAACTTCCGCCAAATTATGGCCGAGATAACCTACGAAATTTTCGAAAAAGTCATCGAAAATTACCTAGAAAGAATCAACTTCTGCAGAAGGTCCAGAGGCGGCAATTTGCCTGACATCATTTTTCATAAAATGAATATTCGATTAAAGAAAAAATAATTTAGATATTGTTACATTTTGTGTATTTTGTTTTAATAAGGGTTACGAACCTCTAATTGGATCAGCCTTTATTTTTGTGAAATTGTCACAAAAATTGTTTTAGCAAAACAAGATGGCGGCGTTAGTTCTGATTTTAGCCACGCGCCAGAAGAAACTTGTAGCTTTGTAGTTGTAAACTAACCTGCATCATAGATAGCCTGGTATGACTGCTCCAGGATCTTGCGGCCCATAGGGTCCATGCAATTTGCAAGTCGGTAGTGCACCTTGAAGAACTGTGCATCAAAATGGCTGAGACCTGGAACGGTGCCTGCATGCTGCACCACTTCTGGATGGTTGTTCTTGAAACGAAGCGCTGCCTCTGATATTGGGTTAATCTACGTTGCATCAAAAACATATTTCATTTAAGCTGTAGAAAAAATCATGATGATCGCAATAGAAAAAAACCGGCCAAGTGCGAGTCGGACTCGCGCACGAAGGGTTCCGTACCATTATCTATAAAAACGACAAAAAAATCATGTCTGTTGTATGGGAACCCCCTTAAATATTTATTTTATTCTGTTTTTTAGTAGTTGTTGTTATAGCGGCAACAAAAATACAGCATCCCTAGGCATCCATCACCTAAATAGAAATGTTAAAAAATAATATTAATATAAATATTTTGAAATTCTTCGATCCAATTCATTTCCTTTTTATCCGACTGCTCCAGAAGGAGGGTTATGTTTTTCGAGTGTATGTCAAACTCAAAACTCAAACTCAAAGCATTTATTTCAATTAAACCATTGACAGGCACTTTTGAATTGTCAAGAAGTCGGTCAGTTACAAATATGAAGCTAGTTGCCCATTCCAAATAGTAGGTTCCTATGGAGAAGAACGGGCAAGAAACTCCACGGACACTCTTTTAAATTAAAATATTGATACAAAATATTCGTTACATCATTCATATTGAAGTTAAACATGTGAGAACGATGCAATACGTCAGAAGCGTCCGTGTTAAAAAGATAACAATTCAAAACTAAAACAATTTAAAATAAGCCGTGGCAGCTAAGAAATGACCAGTCCCAACTGACAGCGCCCGTTGCATGGACCAGCACCATTCAGCTCAACCATTTTGAAGGGAGCTAAATGATCCAACACACACGCCACGCGCCACCATCAGCGAGACATCTGAGTGAGCATGACATACTCTCAGCCGCCAGGGCACATTCAAGTCAATGAAAGACATAATTACCCGGTAAATGGTAGCTCTATTGTACATAGTACGAGTACACCTGTATATATGTACGTATATTTCTTTGGCACGCTCTGTAACCTAAACGGCTAGATGGATTTCAACATATGAGGTATTCTTAGATTCGTTTTAATTGCGGGAGTGACATAGGCTATAAAATTTTAATATAGCATCTGCGAATAAAAGAGAGGGGGAATAAAAATAAATATTTTGTGATAATATAAATAGGGGTATCAAATAAAAGCTAGTAAATAACCAATTCCAAATATATATATTTTATAACACTTTTAAGCTACTATTTTGACACAAACTACAAAAAAGTACATTTTCTTTAATAATAAAATCGTAGCGAAGTTAAAATTGTACATTGAATATTTTTGAAAAAAAGTAATATTGGTTTGAGGTCTGGGATCGTTCTCATGCCAAAAATATAGTTTTTAGAATTTTTGTCTGTTTTGTCTGAAAGTACCTATGTTCCAGCATCACGCAAATTCTATTCGGATACATTCTGTTAAATTTTTGTATATGTATTATAAGTCTGGTTATCAGAATCAGAATCAGAATTTATTTATTTGTAAGAATGTAGTTTTACATAGTATGGTGTTAATATTTTTTTAGTTTTATACAACCTACCACAACAGGTGTACAAATATTCAAATGTCATTCATAACACAGTAGTTTACCCGGTTAGGTAGGTTACCCGGCAGGTTATAATATATTATCACGCTATTTACTATGGGGGATGAGCAATATTGAATTATGTTTGTATTCCTCTATGGCAGGGCTTCAATTACCGGTAAAAATTTCATAACGTTACCTTCATTTGACAAAGTTAACGTTAATATGAAAATAATGGTAATAGATTTAACGTTATTTATGCCATATTTTACAGTTAATTAACATTAACGTTACTTGTATTTTAACGTTAATTTTATCGTTACTTCTATTTGAACGTTAATTATCGTTACTTTTTAACGGGTAAGGTGGAAGTAGAGTTGCCCGAGGCACGCGGTATACCGCCCGTTGTTGCGCCGCGCTGATGCCGTGCCGATCCAAACTTTATCTGATTCTTACGCGTGAGAAGTGTAGTATAGTGAGCTGATTTACGGCCGAACCCAATAACTTATTTTCAGTGAAAGACAGATCGCTATTGATGATAGACAGTATAATTATATCTATCCTCGGATGGCGTCTCACAATCATTGATAAAGGCTATCTATCTAATGAAAACGGTACACTACAAACAAGATTTAGCCAGTGATCCTATAACAGCGTGTAATTTATTCTCATCCTTTTTCCATTCTGTGTACGAACCCTCCACATTTAACTCTAATTCTTTTGTACCTCCACCTACAAGTGCTGATCATGATGTTAACATATCTAAATTGTGCTTCCCCTTAGAAAATATTCGTAAAGAACTAAAAATGTTGGATTCGACTAAAGGACCTGGTCCGGACGGTATACCTGCGTTATTTTTTAAAAATACCTACAGTACAGTATGTCATCCCATATTTATACTTTTTAACAAATGTATTTCGTGTGGTGTCTTTCCGGAAATATGGAAACGCGCAAATATCGTACCAGTACACAAAAGTGGTTCTAAAAATAACGTAGAGATGTATCGTCCAATTTCCATATTATCAACACTATCTAAACTCTTTGAAAGGCTTGTCCATGCTGAGATTTATCCAATTATTCGTCATGTTCTAATAAAGGAGCAACATGGCTTCGTCAAAGATAGGTCTTGTATAAGCAATCTCCTTATATTCACAACACAACTTTTTGAAAATATTGATAACAAACAACAAACAGACGCGGTATACACTGATTTTCAAAAGGCATTCGATAAAGTGGATCATAGATTGCTGCTCAATAAAATTGCGTACAATGGTATCAAGGGGGATCTCCTGCGTTGGTTTGTTTCATATATAACCAATAGGACTCAAAAGGTTGTGATCAATGGCTTCGAGTCTAGCTGTATTCAAGTTACATCAGGAGTCCCTCAGGGCTCAATTTTGGGACCTTTATTATTTATACTGTTCATAAATGACATAAGAAAATGCTTTCATAATTCAAAATTTCTCTTATATGCTGACGATTTAAAAGTTTTTAAACAAATTTCAAACGAACTAGACTGTGTTGAATTCCAACGCGATCTTGATCGTTTCTCAGACTACTGCTCTAATAATAAACTGTACCTTAGCTTGCCTAAGTGTCAAAGTATAACGTTCACTAAAAAAAAAAAGAACATACATTTCAATTATCGACTTGCTAATAGTGATATTAACAAAGTTAGCAATCTTCGTGATCTTGGTGTGCAGCTGGACTCGAAACTTCATCTTGATATTCACGTTGAAAACATTGTCATTAAGGCATATCAGATGTTTGGCTTTGTAATGAGAGCATCTAGAGATTTCCATCGTCCCTCCACCTTCTTGCACCTTTATAAGTCCATAATTAGACCGCAATTAGAATACGCAGTACCGATCTGGAATCCTTACTATGCTAAATACATTGAAATTATAGAGTTAGTCCAACGCAAGTACCTTCGTGCAATGCAATTTAGATGTTTTCGAAAGAAAACATCTAAATTGCTGCACCGCTTCTTAAAGAATACGACCTGCTTACATTACAGTCAAGACGCGTCCTCCTTGAGACAATGACGTTATTCAGTGTATGCCGAAACAAGTTTGATTGCCCTGACTTGGTGACTGGTTTGTGTTACCTGGTTCCTCGAACAGTACATGGACGAGAGGTACGCTCTAGGCGACTGTTCGCTACCAGCTTTTGTAGAACCAATGCTGGTGTGCGCTCACCGCTATACCGCTTAGTCGACACATACAATACGCGTTTTGGTGCAATAGACATATTATTCCTAAGCAGATACAAATTTAAAAGTGATATAATTACAATTCTAAAGGATCGGCAGTTGGCTCCATAGGTTTTACACAATGTAGGTATCATTATTAATAGGCTAGTAGTAGTAGACATGTATGATACATCACGCATGAATCTTTTTGAATTTATTTGTTTGAATTTAGTTTTTTGTTTTCCTTTTTTGTTTGTTACATCTTTTATAGAATATAGTTTAACCTTTTTTATTTTTTCTCTTTTAACTTGTTTTTTATTAAGTTAGCCCTGCTACAGTTAACGCTTGCTAACGGCTTGTTTTTATTATCTAATGTGGTAATCTGTGGAAAATGTTGTGGGTAGTATATTAGTTAAGTTTAATTTTAAGACAACACTGTTTATGCTTAATATACTACTGTTTGTTTTCCCAAATGTAATAAATAAATAAAAACAATAAGAAGGTTTCTTTACTTCGCCCTCCCGTGCGTTCCGTTACAACCAAAATCACTTTAAAAAACAACACGACTACTTTTAAATAAGTTACTGGATTAAGATATAATTCTGTAGAGACATATTGGTTATGGCCGCGAATCAAAATACAACCTGTTACTGACCTGCAAATTGCAAAAAAACGTAATAAATTTGAATTTCGCGGGCTACCTTAGCACATTAATGTTGTTTTTTTTTTTAAATTTAAATTAATATTGGCATGGTGCTTGCACAGGGGGTGTCACTAAGGGGGGGTTAAATTTCTGTTATTTTTTGCCTAGGGCACACCGTTTTCGAGATATTTGAGTTTAATTTTTTTTTATTACTTTAAATAAAAAAAAACATCTATGATCATTATTGGAAGTACTAAAGAGTTCATTACTTTACATTTATCCCTGCAATTCGGGGAATAGACAAATCTGCCATCTGCAGTACTGTCCTGTGAAACAAATCGTATATTGGGACGCATACTTTGGCATATTCATACAAATAGGTATCTGTTGTAGGCGATACACCCTCCCATCAGTAGATAGCGTGGGCCGGTAAGATTCCATAATGTCTCATAGATTATTGGGACGTTAAAACCATCGATAGATATATTTTTCTATCTCCAGTAGGCCAAAACTGGTGATATATAGGTTATTGGGTTCGGCCGTTAGCCAATGATAAGACAAGTGTACTCGTAATAGCTGATAATTTATTCATTATCAGGATGAGTAAAGACAGTAATCAAGGTAATTAATGATTCGTTAATGAGTCGTAACTATAGTAATCGTTAATGAAATGAAATTGCTTTTTTAGGTAAAAAGGGTTTTTTTATGGGTGGGAACATATCAAATAACTTTTAAGGGCGTGTCAGACTTTTACTGACTAAAATCCACCCGTGTTCCTTCATTTGCTTGTGTGCCAGGGCCACGCTATCATTTTCGGATAAACTCACAACCCTGGCAGGCATTGGCCCTGTCGGGCCCCGTCAATTCGTGCTAACATCTCTGAGACACGCGTGGAACACAACGCGCCGTCGAAACGGGCCTGATTGTTATCGGACGGCGAATTACCCATCGCTCACCATCCGCAAGCCCGTGCCTACGGTGGCCGGAAATCGGCCTGTGAGTCCCGACGCCCGGGGCGTCTCCAGCGGCGACTAGGGGCGCGACGGCGCGATTCTTGTCTCTCCCTCACGCGTTCCGCCTCCTCCTTCGCTAGCATTGCTGCTTCGCAGAATGAGGTAACAGCCTCCCATGCACTCTCGCTCCGAGCCATGGCTTGAACCAGGGCCGGACGCGAGAGATCACCGCCGCCGATCGCCTCTGTGAGGACACGGCGGTGCTCCGCCCAAGCTTGGCAGACATCCACCGTATGCTCCACCATATCTTCCGAGTCGGTAAATAGGATAGTGGAATCACTTTTACTAGTCACATCAAAAAAAAAGTTAAAAATAAGCTAGATCGACATTTTCTATCCGACTACCTCTGAAAATAAATGGCGAAATAAACTTCTCTGAGTTTGTTTTCGAAGTCTATTTTATAGTACAGACATAATCTTGGTCAGGTCATGTGAGGACTATGTATACGTAGATAAGTGTCTGAAATTGTCTTTTAAGGAAAAAGCCGCACGGCTTTGAGTGGTGCAAGCATTTGTCAGTAATCGTGTAGCTCAACTCAGTACGTTCGATCTAGCACCGTTGAAGAGACTGCAGTACAGCCCATGTCTCGATCGAATCGAAGGCTTTTTCGTAGTCCACAAACTCTAAACTGAGACGCAGGTTATACTCTTCGGTCTACTGTATAACCTGCCGCAGCGTATGTATGTGGTCTACTGTGCTAAAGCCTTTACGGAACCCGGCTTGTTCGGGAGGCTGGAAGTCGTCAAATCTGCGTGCATGACGGTTCGTAATGACTCTTGAAAATAGCTTAAAGACTCCCTATGGGTACATCGAGGTGCTGCAGTGTCTGCACAAAAACGCCACTATGTCAGTCCAACTCCAGGACCAGACCTCGAAACCTATCCTTCTGCACCGAGGTGTAAATATATGAAAAAATCATGCTAGACCAGATGTTGTCGCATTTTAATTCAAATGGAATTTTACATAGTAATCAGTTTCGTTTCACGAAAGGTAGGTCGACGACTGACGCAGGAGTAAAACTCATCAGTCACATTTTGGAATCCTGGGAGAAATCCCAGGATGCCATTGGCATTTTCTGTGACCTCTCAAAGGCGTTTGACTGCGTTGACCACAATACACTGATCTGTAAATTACACCACTATGGAATTCGTGGACAAGCTGCTGATCTTGTTCTTTTTTATCTATCAAACAGGCAGCAAAAAGTAAACGTTAACGGGGTGACGTCAACGGAGATCCCGTTGACGTCACCCCGTTAACGTTTACTTAAGTAAGGATGGGCGTGCCTCAAGGTTCAATTCTTGGCCCTTTCTTATTTCTAGTTTATATAAATGATCTTCCTTACATGATGGCTAACTTATCGGTTCTATTCGCTGATGACACTTCTCTTATTTTTAAAATAGATTGAAAAGATACGGATGTCTTACACGTCAACGATAGTCTGGCTGTTCTGTCGAAATGGTTCGCAGTTAATAATCTCTTACTTAATGCGAACAAAACAAAATGTCTTAAGTTCTCATTACCAAATGTACTCCAAGTAGGTCTTAATTTAAAACTTGATGGTAAGAAGCTACTCGTAGATGCTATTACGGAAACTGTATTTCTAGGAATTACTTTAGATTCCAAATTGCAGTGGGGTGCCCACATTAGAGCTCTTTCAGGTAGATTAAGTTCAGCTGCATATGCAGTAAGAAAAATAAGGCAGTTGATAGATATAGCCACAGCTAGGTTAGTGTACTTTGCTTACTTCCACAGTATTATGTCTTATGGCGTTTTGCTGTGGGGATCGGCAGCCGACGTAGATTCAATTTTCATTTTACAAAAGAGGGCAATCCGCGCGATCTATGGAATGGGTCCTCGTGAATCCCTTAGAAACAAATTCAAAGAAATTGATGTACTAACTCTGCCTTCTCTTTATATCTTAGAAAGTATTTTATATGTTCGCAAAAACTTAGGACTTTTCAAAATAAGAAGTGATTTTCATAATATAAATACACGTAGTAAACATGAAATTGTGTTACCCAAATTTAGATTAACTAAAACAAGCAAGTCATTTCTTGTAAACAGTATCCGCTTTTATAACAAGTTGCCACAATCGGTTACAGAACTTAGTGATGGAAAATTCAAAACGCACATTAAACGTGCCCTTATCAAAAAAGTATATTATAAGATTAAGGACTACGTTGAAGACAAGGAAGTTTGGCATTAATTCCTTCTGTACATGTGGCCTCCCTGGTACCTCACTAACGGCAAAACTATGTAAATGTCTATTAACAGCTCCCAAATTACGAAGTTATTTTTTAATTTAATTTTATCTTTTTTTTACAAAGTTCACTGACATAATATTTTTCTTATTTGACATTATTATACCTACAATTTAAATTTCAACAAGGTTCTAACTTTTATTATTTTAATCATATTTTATATTGTTTTTTTTTGTCAATGTGAGGACGTTGTAGGCTTATTAGACTGTAGATCTCTAAACAATTTTCTATTTTGTTAAGTTCCTGGTACTTTTGATGGGCCTACGCTGTCCTCTCATACCTATTAACACTGTAATTTGAAAACATTGTAAAAGCCAATTTTATTTTTTTTAAAGAGTGACCGTGGAGTTTCTTGCCGGCTCTTCTCCATAGGAAACGACCAATTGGAACCGTGCACCTAGCTTCTGACGTTTCATAAGTGCCCATGTAGGCTTATGTGAAATAAAAATATTTTTGATTTGATTTGATTGTGTGAGGCAGGGAGACGTTTTCTCTCCGAAACTGTTCACCGCTGCACTGGAGGATGTCTTCAAGGTTCTGGACTGGAAAGGGCTAGGCATCAACATCAATGGCGAGTAAATCACTCATCTTCGGTTTGCCGACGATATAGCTGTCATGGCTGAGACTATGGAAGACCTCCGTACAATGCTCGATGACCTCAGTAGAGCTTCCGAAAAAGTGGGTCTTAAAATTAACATGGATAAGACAAAGGTCATGTCGAATGCCCATGTAACATCCAGTCTCGTGTGTGTGGATATAGGTCTCCCAGAAGCACCACCACTTCGACCGGTTCTGTGTTTCCCGCATTCAACGGATACCTGCGGCCTTCACAACGTCATCGGACCACCTTGTAGGAGGCCTTTCAAGGCTAAGTCTTCCGGCACGCGTTTGCCACTCCAGAACCTTGGCTTGGTTTGGCAATTCTTCGGGCTATGTTTATTACCTTGGTTTGCCAGCAGATCTCTTCATTTCTGATTCGATCATATACGGGAACTCATAGCCCTCTCAATTGCCCTATGGGTGACTTAGCGTTCAGATAAGACCCATTGTGAGCGACCACGTTTCAGTGCCATAGGTCATCACTGGCAACACGTACTGGTCAAAAACTTTCGTCTTGATACACTGCGGTATGTAGGACGAGAAGATATTGCGTAGCTTCCCGAATGCTACCCAGCCGTGTCGTATTCGACGATTTACCTCTTTCTCGAAGTTGGACCTTCTTATCTGGACAGTTTGTCCTAAGTAAACTCGTCTACAACTTCGAGTGTAGCGTCTTCGATCTTCATGAGAGTGGGTGTTACATCAGCATTTGATATGACCTTTGTCTTATCCATGTTCATTTTAAGACCCACTCTTTCGGAAGCTCTACTGAAATTATCGAGCATTGGGCTGAGAGCACTTTATCGTCGGCAAACCAAAGGTGAGTGATGTACTTGCCTAGCCCTTTCCAGTCTAGAACCTTCAAGACACCCTCCAGTGCAGCGGTGAACAGTTTCAGAGAGATAACGTCTCCATCCCTCACACCTCGCTGCAGAAGGGTAGGTTTCGAGGTCACTTCAGACACTTCAGCGCCTCGATGTATCGATATTCGTGTGTATCCAGCATCGTTGAAGAGACTGCAGTACAGCCCATGTCTCGATCGAATTGAAGGCTTTCTCGTAGTCCACAAACGCTAAGCCGAGAGACAGGTTATACTGTTCGGTTTTCTGTATAACCTGCAGTAGCTTATGTATGCAGTCTACGGTGCTAAAGTCTTTACGGACTCCGGCTTGTATCAACGTCCATAATTAAAAGTATGCTAAATCACAATCATAGACTCAATATGAATTTAAATAACAAAAATCAACTGAGTGACTATTTGTAAGAACAAATCTAAAACATTGTGCTGTAATTTTCATTGCACGATGATAAGCACGATGTTTGGAAAATACATTTAGCGTTAAACGTATTTTTAATTATTCGTTCTGTAAAACAGCAAAACAAAAAAGCGATAAATAAACAAAAACAATAAAAAATAAATGTTACATCTTAGGAACTTCAAACTATTATTTTTAAAAATAATAAAGAAATAAAATATATAATAATTAAGTGTTTGAACTTCACGCGAACTCCACTAGTTAATAAATATTCTATGAGTGGGTAGTACTTCTCCGATCGAGCCGCCCTACAAGCCTACAGTGTACTTTTGCAGACAAAAATCAAACATGTTCATTTTATTCGTATAATCTAAAGAACTATTCAAACTTGGAGGCATCTCGAAAAAAACAACTCACTATGGCGCGGACGGTGGCACAGCCGGCGCGCGGCGGAGCGGCAACAACATATTTAAAGTGACCCAATGCTAAGCGAGCGGACTAATTGTAAGCTGACGGAACGGCAACGTATCTAAATTACCGGTAAAATTAACGTTACTTTAGTATTTTGCGTTAATGTTAATTAACGTTATATTACTGATATTGTTGTCAAGTAACGTTATTTTTTTTAACGTTAATGAGGTATCATTTCGAAATTAACGTTACTTAACAGTTATTATTTCGTTATTTGTTAACGTTAACAAGCCCTGCTCTATGGTTTACCTACAACAAATTGTAAAAAGACGAGCCACACGGTTAGAACATTGCAGATTGTTACAGATTTAACCTTATAACTGATTATCATCACGCTATATCTTTATGGGGCTAAGCAGTCAATCATCATGGCATATGCAGGGTGGATTTTTAAGATGGAAAGTAAGGATATCTTAACCGTTGTTGCTACACAAAATCGGTCTTAGGAACCTGTCCTTAAATTTTGAGACATTTTGATCTGCATTCACAGATTTAAAAAATAACACACATACAGTCTGCAAGAAAACAAGCAATGTTCACTTTTTTTATGCTAAAAGATCCTGTTTCATATGTGAGAGTAGACCAACTGAGATTTGATGCATTTGGTACACTTGCGCGATCCCACTTGCGCGAAAAGATGTCGTGATTTTGTGATGATTTTTCGTCATGGGTGTCGTTTTTATCGTTTTCGAGGTCTCCGTTTTTGAAGGCACTGACAACAATAATGGGGTCAAAATCTAAATTTAAAATGGCATTAGCGAAAATTTGTGAATTTTGTGTCATAGGTGTCGTTTTCATGGTTTTCGAGGGCACTGACGACGATAATGGAGTCAAATTCAAAACGCAAGATGTTGCCGAAGAAAAAACGGAACCCCGCAAGAGTCACTTAGTTGTCCGTCTGTCTGTCTGTCAAGATCCTATTGGCATTGGCAAGCAATGGGCAATTGCCGCTGAGACCTGCGGAGTCGACCTCAGGACTAAAACTGGTTCTAACACGGAAAACTGTACCACACATGCTCCCGCGACACCAGTCTTGAGTCTCTGTGTATTTTGGCTGCTGAGATCAAAATTACAAACGTAGTATAAAGGGTTTTTTTTTTTAAATAACATAACATCACGCCTGTATAATAGTAAGACAGAAGTGTACCGTATAGTACATCCACATTTCGCCAGTTATGTTTAGGTCCCATGTAATAGGGGGCGAGCCTATTGCCACTAACCGGGCACAAACACAGACTTTGGACTGTTTCTGATAAATTGCACATAAAAAAAACCCAATAACACTTTGCCTGACCCGGGTATCGAACCCAGGACCTCATGCTCAACATTAGCGCTTCCAAACACTAGTCCAACGAGAGCATTTTCTATAAAATTCTACTACTTCCACGCTACTTCCACGCCAAGTCGCTAAACAAGATGAAAAGAAAACCAGAATCTTATAAGTATCAAAAATAAATACGAGTAAATGCAGTCGGAGGCAAATTTTAAGGCGTACGTAACATCCTAGATGCCTCCGACTGCATTTATTTATGTTTGATACGTATAGGATTCTGGTTTTCTTTTCATCTTGTTTCCATCTTTTCAGTTCATTTTTTTGCAGTCAGGTTATTTTTATTTAATAATTTGTTTTTTAATTGGCTTTGTAGTGTACCACACTGACAAATCGACGAAAACTGGCAAACGCTGGAAACTGTCGAGTTAACGCAACTGTCTAATCGGCAAAACTGACCAATCAGTGAAAATCGAGTCAAAATCGAGTCAAAAACGGAGTCTAGAATTGAAGTTCACGCGGGCTCCGTGTACGAAATCGACTGATTTTGATCAATTTTGTTTATTGTTTGTGGGAAAGGGAAAAAGAATTTAAACAAAATTATTTATGATTTGTAAAGTCCAGTTCTTTGTTTTGCATGTGGCTGAAAGGATTTTTTCAATTTAATTAAGAATTCCTGGAAAATTACAAAAGTTCGCAACAGGTTTTCCCAAAAATGACGCTAGAGTGACGTTTGATCATCGTTTTACAAGAAACCACTTTTGAATTTGAAAATAAAAAAATATCATAAACATCATTCTATGGTCTACTTGCACGTGGCGGGACCATTTTTTTCAACTTCTATACAAAATATAGCAGAAAAAAAATGTTGAAATAACGTAATTGTTGGAAAAGTTCGAGACAAATAAGTATTTTTTTCTATTATTTTATAACACTTTTATGAAATTTTAAAAATTGCATATTAATCTTAAGTTAACCATTTATTTGAATCTAAAATTTATTTTACAAATAAACAATAAATTCATATCGTAAATAAAAGGCAAAGCTGACTATAATATCAACCGCGCAAAAACGATCCCGGCAGTAGCGACTGGGCCTTCCCAGCTAGAGGACGTATCACTTTGCATCGCAGGCGCCCACGTGATCTACGTTAACATATTCTAGGTAATTTTTTTTTTAAATAGGATTATTCGTTTCACGTTACAACGAAACCATAGAAACGAGAAATAATGATCAATAACATGCATCTCCTCGCGAAGTAAGCATTATTTTAATTTTGCTACTGACGTTAATGGATAGACAATTTAATAATGAATATTTTGTATGAAATCTTTTTCAATAAACATACATTTTATATTTACTTATAAAGAATGTATTCTAAAAACGGGGTATAATCAATCAAAATCAAAAGTCATTTATTCAAACTAGGCTGAGAATCAGCACTTTTCGAACGTCAAAAATTACATGAGACAGTCCCCCAAAAACGCCCACCCGTCACCACTTCCTAGTGCTTTAGCTGGGAAGAAGAAGTGGCGCAACAAACTCCCCAGCAGCACAGCTGTCTGTTCACATATAAAACTTGAATTTATGCAATAAAATGTAAAATGCAACACAAAACATTAAATTAATATTTGCCTTATGTTAGCACACACTCAATCAGAAATAACGTAAACAAAGCGTATCTAAATAAAAGCCTCCAGGCATAATGGGCGTGCCCGCTTAAATAAAGCTATAGTCTAATCTTTACTGTAACTCATGCACCCGTACCAGGATTCAGTGTGCCGCAAGGTCTCGAGTGAAACCAGTGTCGTTTGTCACCGCGTCCGCTAGCGCACTTGCTCGCTCACGTCACATTATCAGTAGACAATAGTATTAGTTTATTGTTTTTTATTGACCTTTGTTTTGGTTATAGTTTTTTTTTTGTGTTAGTATTATTATTCTTATTATTACCTCGAAAACCAATGACACACATGTCGAAAAGAAATAAAAAAAATAAGTGGCGCCATCTTGAATTTTAATTTTGACCCCATAATCGTTATCAGTGTCCTCAAAAACCATAAAAACGATACCCATGACGAAAAATTTGCAAACTTTTAGTGGCGCCATCTTGAATTTTGATTTTGACCCCATAATAGTTATCAACGCCCTCAAAAACCATGAAAACGATATCCATGACCAAAATTTGCAAATTTTCGGTGGCGTCATCTTGAATTTTGATTTAAACCTCTATTTTGTTATCAACTACCTCTAAAACCATGGAATTGATACCTATGTAGAAAACAAATCAAAAGGTAAAAAAAAAATAAGTGGCGCCATCGTGAATTTTAGTTTTGACCCCATAATCGTTATCATTGCCCTCAAAAACCACAAAAACGATGCCCATGACGAAAAATTTGCACAGTGGCGCCGTCTTGAATTTTGATTTAGACCCCATAATAGTTATCAGCGCCCTCGAAAACCATGAAATCACACCCATGACGTAAAATTTGCAAATTTTCGGTGGTGCCATTTTGAATTTTGATTTAGACCTCAGTTTTGTTATCAACTACCTCGAAAACCATGTCGAAAAAAAATAAATAGGTAAAAAAGAATAAGTGGCACCATCTTGAATTTTAATTTTGACCCCATAATCGTTATACCAGTTTGTTTGTACTTTCTAAGTTTAGCTTAGCTATCACTGACATCGGTCAAAGTTAACATTTAATTACCTAATTATGCATACTACTCGTTTTTATGTAAAATGCTTCCGCCATTGTTATTGAAAGTCATGTACTTAGATACATTTAACACCAAATTGTACCATTTTTATGTTGATTGTATGTGATAAATATACTAAACGAATAAACACAAAAAATCCACACTTTTATTTCTGAACCGTAGCTACATAACTTAAAAAATATTATCGTAGGATCAAAACTGTTTAAACGATCACTGCGCCCGATTTTCAGGCGTGTGTGCGTGAACGGTGCACACAAACATAGCATCGCAATGAATATGCCTAAACTCTAGCGAGTGAATTTTGCACAGGCACTTAACTCAAGATGTCCGCTCGCAGGGAGGGGACGACTCACTTCACTGTTGGCAGCCGCGCGGACAACACTAGTCTAGAAACTGTCATAAGATTCGTTGTGTTCAGTGTACCTACTTACTTACCTTAACAAAGTAACAGAGTGATTTCGAATACTTTTTTTGCTCGCTAACCTACACATCATGTTTTTTGGGGAAGATCCTCACCCTGATCGGCCTACTGTACCGACATCAGAAGTGTAATCTCAGTACGAAAATCGTACTGAGATTACACCACGCTGTTAATAAAATGGCGGGAGCGTTGACAACTGGCGGTTATTATTCGAAACATAAAATCCGAATATGAAGGCCTTGATTGAAGCGCTAAGCAAGCCACAACGTTCTACCCAGATTGTGAACCTACCCGAATTTGACCCGGACAAGACCGACGCAGATGCACGTTCATGGTGTGCTACTTCAGACCTGTGTTTCACGGACAACCCAATGAAAGAAGGTCAGCTAATCGTCACCAACAGCAAGGTGCTCAAAGGATCAGCATCAGCTTGGTTATCCTCAGTGTCCTACCCCGGTATGACATGGGCGGACTTCAAAGAACTGTTTATTGCGAGATTTGTGAGCACGGAAACACCTGCGGGAACCCTGATAAAGTTAAGTGGCGACAAACCCAAAGAAGGTGAAACTTTAGCTACATAGGGCAGTCGTGTCATGTCACTGTTATTCAATCACTGGAAGAATCTCACCATCGACCAGATTGTGGTGGCAACAACAGTCGCACACATTTCCCAGTTCGATTCAAGATTGCAAAGAATGGCTTTTACATCAGAATTAAACAATCGCCAGCGACTACAATAAGAATTGCAAGCTTTTACGAGTACTTACCTGAAGCGCAAGTCAAGTGCAGTACCGGATCAGAAAACATTTGAAACCAAACGCATGAAGACATCTCGAACATCATTGATCAAATGTTTCCACTGTGGTAAATGGGACATAGACTGGCGGATTGTTTTCATAGGCAGGAAGCACAACGAAAAGCAACGAAAACACAAAACGTTCAAGCGTCAAGAACCAACGGCAAGCCTCAGCAGCAAGCCACTACTACCAGCTCCATCATCTGCTACAAATGTGGAAAACAAGGAGACATTTCCACCCGGTGCCCTAATGGAGGTGGCGGTGGCACCGAGACAACACGCAGCGAGCGACGGGTCGACTTGTGCGTCGTTGATCCCCCGGCAGGAATTTTATTTATTTATTAATTAATAGGTTAGCCTACAATTGTTTACACTTTTCCTTTCATTTAAAAGTACATACTATACATTTATAAGTGCAACAATTACTTACAGGCTAACACCACATGCACTTTATATTTAGCTTGAAAAAAATAAAAATAAAAAAGAAAGCATAAATCTAGAAATTTAAAAACAAAAATCAATAATCGAATTAAATTAATTAATTTAAACCATCAAGGTCAGTTATTCACATTTCATTATGATTCTGGTGTTGAGTGTTTACTTATTAAATAAAGTGTATCATGTAAATTAAGTGGTAAGTTTGAAGAAAGTGGTTACCAAGGGTATTAGCCAGTCAAGTTACTGTACTCAGCACTGTTCAGATTACTAAACTTGTATAGTTGAAATTGATAATAGTTTAATCGAGATTTTATTGCATTTTTTGCCCGATGTCTATTTGAGGAGTGTTATTCTGTTAGGCCGTGAAATACTGTTGCAAGGATTCAGTGTTAGTATGACCGCGACACATTTTAAAATTTCCAAAGTTCACGATGAAAACAATTGTAATTTACAATTGACCCTCGGTTGATTGAATGAGTACCGCCCACTCCTTAAAAGCTGAGGACCAGCCCTCGTTAAATCATTTTACCGTTAGTGATACGAGTACTGCACGTCAGTATCACATGAACATAAATCGGCGATCGTTTCTGTGTTGACCCGTTAGTCAAGTTATTTTATTACCGGTATGCCGCAAACACAAATGTAATAACAGGTGAGCTTGATATTCGTCTAATTGACCCTTGTTTGACCGTACAAAGACGACCTTATCGTCTTAGTGCGGAAGAAAGAAAAATAATGCGTGAGCGTGTAGACGAGTTGTTGCGTGCAAATATTATTCGACCCAGTCATTCCCCGTTTGCGAGTCCAGCACTTTTGGTTTTAAGAAGCGCGACGGTTCCGATAGAATGTGCATCGATTACCGCGAACTAAATAGCAACACTATACCTCACCGGTATCCAGTACCCCTTAACTCAGACCAAATATCACGTTTTCATGGTGCGTGATATTTTACTAAGTTAAATTGTGCGTCAGGTTTACATTAGGTTTAATAAATAAGTTGTTTTTAACACAAATAAGTGCTACGTCATGTCATTCGGTCGAGGATTACACCCAATCCAGTTTGTCTACACCTTAGGTGGTGAAAAAATTACTCGAGTCACCAACGTTAAGGACCTGGGAGTGACCTTTGACCGCTGTCTAACTTTTAGAGATCACATTTCCACCCTTGCGAAAGAATCTTTCAGACGCTTAGGATTTGTTTTGCGAAATGCTCGTGATTTTCATAACCCGCATGTTATTATATTACTGTACACCACTCTAGTTCGCAGTAAGCTGGAGACTAGTAGTTGTGTCTGGCATCCCTATACCGCGGCTCAAACACTAATGCTCGAGAAAGAACAGAAAACATTTCTCAGATTTCTTTTTAAAAGAACCTATAACTTCTACCCTTACATGTACCCTACCAACTATATCCTAGGGACTTTGGGTTTCAACTCGTTGGAGGTAAGAAGAGGCCTTGATCAGCTAACGGTAGCCTGTAAGACCCTTAACGGTCGTATCGACTGCCCTGAGTTCCATGACCTTTTCTGTCGACTATTTGTGCCCGACAAATACATCGGTCACCGCCAAAGTCGCCGACACAATCTGTTCGCGCTACTGCCTTGCAGAACGGTCGCCAGAGCTGAATCACCTGTGTGTCGTACTTTAAGGATGCTCAATACCCTCCTGATGGCCAACCCTGAATGTGATGTGTTTGCAGATGAATGGAGTAAAATTAAGCGCGTATGTCTGATGTCCTGTGAGAAACAGTATGCGCGGGTGTCAACTGTTCTATGTTAGTAAGTAGCGAATAATTGTTTATGACACAATTGTCTGCATTGTATAGTTTTGTTTTATGTTAATTATTGTAATTGGTATTATACCGTGTTAATTAACTATAAATAAATAAATTTGATACATAGTAAATCTGAGGAATCTATACAGAGTACTGCGTTTATAAGATTGATTCCTTTTTCGGCACATTCCTTTTTGGACATATTCCTTTTTCGGCATATTGTTGTTTCGACACATTTTAGTAAATAAATTATACTATGAAATATGTGTGACTTTGCTTGCGTAATAAAATAAAATAATATTTATTAGTAAAATATTAAATTTCAGAATAATGATGCTTTGTTGTATTATAATGATTTATGCCGAAAACAGAATGTACCGAAACAAGAATATGCCGAAAACGGAATATGTCCAAAAAGGAATGTGCCGAAAAAGGAATCAATCGTTTATAACACCTGTCGGCCAATACGAGTATTTGACTATGCCGTTCGGTTTTCAACGGGCTATTGTTAAGGCTCCAGGCAAAATAGCGAATACTTACGTCATTGTTTACGTCGACGATAATCTAATTATTTCAGAAACTATTGAAGTCGGTATCGAGAGACTTAATGTAGTTTTAGAGACATTAACTAAGGCCGGGTTTTCATTAAATTTGAAAATGTGCTCGTTTTTGAAAAAGCAACTGGAGTTTTGAGAGTCTGAAATCAAGTCGGAAAAGATTGGACCTAATCGGAGAAAAGTAGACGTACTCTACCTAAATCGTCCACCGTAGCTCAGTTGAGGCAATTTATAGGCTTAGCAACATACTTCAGACAGTTTGTGCCTAACTTTTCGCGTGTTATAGGCCTCCTCTATAAATAGACCAGTGTAATAAGGTACCTCTTTCTTGGCAACTGCTCCACGAGGGCATTACAAAACAAATCATTTCTATTCTTATAAAAGAGCCGGTTTTAATGATCTATGACCCCCAATACCCGGTAGAGTTGCACACAGACGCTAGCTCTGATGGGTACGGTGCTATTTTATTCCAAATTGTAGAAGGTAAACGTAGAGTAGAAGCGTATTTAAGTAAGAGGACCACACCTGCAGAGTCGCGTTATCATAGTTACGAACTTGAGACCTTAGCGGTTGTTCATGCAATCAAACAATTTCGGCAATATTAACACGGTAGAAAATTCACAGTTGTAAGTTGTAACTGATTGCAACTCACTAAAATCATCTCGTAAAAAGATTGACTTGACACCGCGAGTCCACAGGTGGTGGGCCTATTTACAATGGTTTGATTTTGATATCCTTTATAATAAAGGCAAAGATATGGCACACGCAGATTTCTTGTCGTGAAATCATCCCCCATTTCTTAATCCTAAAGGTAATGCAGAGTCTATGCCCAAGGAAGAGCTAAATAAAATTGTTAACTTGACCGAACTCTCCGGTAAGGCTACTCGCTGAACAAAAACGCGATCCTGAAATCTCTAAGCTTGTTTCTGATATAAATAACGGACAGTTAAATGACGATTTAGGCGATTAACACACGGCACCGCGCACCGCCGCGGTTTCATATGGTGAGAGCACCGCTCAACCGCGCGGTCGGGCGGTGTACGTGTGTTAGGCATCAACGGATTTATTAGAGGCCAAAGCGACGTTGAGATCCGCTTCACCGCCTACCGCGGCGGTGCGCGGTGCCGTGTGTTTATCATCGCCTTAGCAAAAACCTACAAGATTCGGAAAGGTATTCTCAATCGAAAAATTCAGAGTAACGACCGTACCTAGTAAGTGTTTACCAATACGCCCTAGCGCGATTAGATGGTCGGTAGTGAGCAATGTTCATGAGTCACTCATTCATCTCGGCTATGGTATAACCTTAGAAAAACTTTATGACGTCTATTGGTTCGAGAAAATGCCCCGTTACGTTAAGAAGTTTATTGACAGTTTGTTACATGTAAGGTAGCGAAATCACACTCGGGTAAATTACAGGCTCAATTACACTCTATACCTAAAGTAGGCACGCCTTGGCATACTTTACACGTTGATGCGACGGGAAAATTAACCAGCAAGAGCGATGGTCAAGAATACGTTTTCGCCCTTATCGACGCGTTCACTAAATACGTCTTATTGTTTCACGCCGTTAATATCGACTCTAAAAGTAGTATTAGGGCTGTTAAAGATGGCGTGGCGTTATTTGATACTCCAACTCCAATAATCGCTGATCAAGGACGTTGCTTCGCTAGTAAGGAATTTAAAGAGTTCTGCAATACAAGTAACATTAATTTTCACCTAATCGCGACGGGATCTTCACGAGCAAATGGAAAGGTAGAGCGTGTAACTTCTGTGTTAAAGTCGATGTTAACAACTATAGAGACGAAAGACCGTTCATGGCAGGATGCGCTAGGCAAAGTCCAACTTGCGATAAATTGTACGGTTAACCGAAAGACAAAAGCTAGTTCGTTAGAACTGTTAATTGGAAAAGTTGCGCGTCCATTATCGTTGATGACAGCCAATGATGTAGGACACGAGGTTGACTAAATACCGTAAGAGATGATGCGTATGCAATATAGAGAAGTCAGCATCCTATGAAATTGAGAGTGGCGGTACGTAGGCTGAATGCCAAAAATACCGCCCCAGGACCCGACGGCTTACCTGGAAAAGCCTGGGTTCTGGCCTTGGAGACTCTCGGGCCTCGACTAGGGGGGCTCCTAAGCGCATGCTGCTGGCGCATGCCAGTTCCCACTTCGTTGGAAGACGGGGAAACTAGTCCTCATTAAGAAGCTAGGGTGCCCTGCGGGCTCTTCGTCCGCTTACCGGCCCATTGTGCTGCTCGACGAGGTGGGCAAGCTCTTTGAAAGAGTAATTGCAGACCGCCTTGTCGGGCGGCTAGTGCGGATGGGGCCAGATTTGGCGGAGAGCCAGTTTGGTTTCCGCAAGGGGCGCTCTACGGTGGACAACATCATGCGCGTTCGAGCCCTCACGACTGGGGATGTTGTTGCCCGGAGTGGGGTCGTCTTGACGGTGTCTCTTGACATCGCCAATGCCTTCAATACCCTGCCCTGGAGTTGCATTAGGGAGGCACTCCGGTATCACCGGATGCCGACCTACCTCTGTCGAGTGGTCGAGGCCTATTAGACGGACAGGGCCGTCATGTACCCCGGTCACCAAGGAGAGTGAAACCGGCGAGAGATGTCGTGCGGTGTCCCACAGGGACCGGTCCTGGGGCCGCATCTGTGGGACATCGGTTACGACTGGGTGCTGCGCGCTGACCTCCCTAGCGGCGTCAGCGTAGTCTGCTACGCTGACGACACGCTGGTCCTGGTACAGGGGAGGTCGCATCAGGCGGCGGCCGAACTGGCGGGACGTGGGGTTGCGACAATCGTCGATAGAATCCGGCAATTGGGACTCGAGGTGGCCTTGCACAAGTCCGAGGCCATGTGTTTTTATGGTCCTCGGAACGCGCCACTGTCGGGTTCCCAGACAACGGCAAGAGGGGTTCACATCGGCGTCGAGTCGACGATGAAGTACCTGGGACTCGTCCTCGACAGCCGGTGGAACGTCGTTGAGCATTTTCGACGTCGACGTTTGGCTCCCCGACTGGAGCGGGCCGGGGCTGCCTTAAAGCGGCTCCTGCCCAATCTAGGGGGTCCAAACGCCTCCTGCCGGAGGCTCTACGCGGGGGTCGTGCGGTCCATGGCCCTTTACGGGGCACCGGTGTGGGCGCGTTCTATAAGGCTGCGACCAGCCCGGCGGTTGAACGCGTCCCAAAGGGTCATGGCCATCAGGCTTGTCCGAGGATACCGCACGGTCTCCCGTGAGGCGGCGAGCCTCCTTGCCGGACTACCGCCATGGGATCTGGAGGCAAAAGTCCTCGCGCACGTCTGGGTGTGGCGCGAGGAGGCGAAACGCCGGGGTGAAACTCCGCTGCCGCGAGAAATCACGGCACAGCGGACAGAGCTCCGGCGGGATCTTATGGCGGCATGGAGAGTGCGATTGTCACAACCCAGCGCTGGGCACGCCACAATTGTGGTGATAATTTAAAAAAAAATTGTGACGAATTAGGTTCTGGCTTTGGAAAAATATTACTCAACTACCTTAGCCATAGTTTTACCAATCATAGTTATCATAACATAAATTTTAACCCTTTTCTTGACAATGTATGTCGTAAGATACAGTCAACTTTAAAAAAACATATTTTTGAAAATATTGTGATTGAAACGAAACGTCACATATCAATTTATTTTGTATATATTTCTGAACGAACTTTTATTTAGCATGATGATGTAGGTAGTACCGTTATAATTTAAAATCTGAAATTGTTAGCCGATATGACACGGTGCCACGCAAGGAGGTAAGATTATTTTTTATTTTTTTTTTACGGATTTCTCTGGGGGTTTTGCTTGTTTTTAGATACCTAACAAAGTAAAAACTTGTATCAAGTTTGTTATTCAAACCAAATGTTTAGTATTTGGTAAAAAACGAATCGTGTTTGTGTATGTATCTCAAGGTGCACACTGCCAAGTTATTACAGAATTAGGTGTTGAATGTTATGTATCTCATGGTGCACATTGCCATATTTAGGGAATATCATGAACTAGTTTATGCACATGTCTCCGCTTGCGTGTTGGTCAGTTACTTCTGTAAAAAAGTAACCTACATGTGCTTGCTTATTGTTCTTATGGTTTCCTCTTAATAATATTAATGTGGATGTTAGAAATGGAACTACCGGTCCCTTAAGCCACAGGGGAGATTATAATAGTTATGTGCTTATGCTTGGTGTGGGTGGTGACTGCTTCATTTATTTGCAGGATACTATGCAACCAGTGACGGCAAGTGGGGGGGTACCGAGCGAAAAAATCTAGCTTTAGTACCCAAATCCGACCGAAAATCTGATTTAGATACGACTTCAGATTCGGATTCTGAAATAAATCCGGTCTCTAAAGCAAGATGGGACAGTCTGTCATCATCTAATCCACTTTCGTTGCCGTCGTCGTTTGAGAATCTTAATTTATTATCCGATGAAGAAATAACTCCCTTTCAAGCAGCAGTAACCGAGTCTCCAATTTTGCCGTCGCCGATTATTCAACAGCCATCACCAATTGTTACACAGCCATCGACGTCAGTTTTGTTTACAAATGTAGCCTCTCTACGTACACCAAACTTATCATCACCTGTAGCGTTGTCTTATTGATCTAAAAGACCAACGTTTTTAATTACACACCCGTAGCCTTTTCGCCAGAAGCCATTACAATTTAATTGGGCTAACAAACGCTTTCTTAAAATAACTAAAATAAACAATTCTGGCAGTATCTACATCAGTAATCTGTCTAATTTTTTTAACAGCATAGGCGGCCGAACTAAGTCTTTCTGACAATTTTTCTACGTGTGGGCCCCATTGTAATTTACCGTCAATAGTTATTCCAAGAAAAACTGTCGACTCAACAGGGTCCAACTCTATTCCATTAAGTTGAATATTAGTAGTTAGCTGCCTGACATTTGGCATTGAAAATTTAATGAGTTTAGTCTTTTTCTCGTTCAGGAGAAGATTATTTACATTTAACCAATGGACAATTTTAGAGAGTGGATCGTTAACATGTTCAAAATTGACTAGCTGACGTTTGATTTTAAAAATGAGTGAAGTGTCATCTGCGAATAATACAATCTTGTGATTATCCCTTATGTGAAAAGGTAAGTCATTTATATAAATTAGAAACAAGAATGGACCTAGAATTGAACCCTGCGGAACGCCCATAGTGACCGCAGATCCTGCAGATCTCTTGCCATTAACATCAACCCTCTGAATTCTGTTGTTCAGATAAGAAGTCAGAAGGTCGAGAGCACTGTCCCTCAAACCATAATGGTGCAGTTTTCTGATGAGTGTATCATGATGAACGCAATCGAAGGCCTTAGACAAGTCGCAGAAAATGCCAAGAGCATCCCGCGACTCCTCCCAGGCCTCGAATATGCTCTTCAGTAATTCCACGCCCGCGTCTGTAGTTGAACGACCCTTAGTAAAACCAAACTTAGTTGCTCTTCGAAGTTACTGGAAATAGAATTGTTTTTAGAAAATATCAAGTTTGATGTCATTTGTTTAACAGAACATTGGTTAAAAGATCATAAAGTGATGTCAATTAATTTTGAAAATTATTGTGTAGTTAGCCATTTTAGCGGAAAACGTATGATACATGGCGGATCATTAATATGAATTAAAAATTCTATTAAATCGAAAGAACGAAAAGACATCATTGGACTATCTGTTGAACACACCATCGAATTGTCCTGTATTGAGCTTGATAAGCATGTTATAGTATGTGTATACAGACCTCCAAGTTACCAGAATCTATCCGAGCTTGATTCTGTAATGGAAGATGTATTAATAAAACTTAGTACAAATAGTAAGTCAATAATCATAGGTGGTGATTTTAATATTAACTTATTAGAAAATAACGCGATTACTATCAGATTATTAAGTCTTTTTAGGTCATTTAATTTGTTAAACGTTTTTGTTGAACCAACCCAAGTGACGGCTTCTTCTGCCACTTGTATAGATAATATTTTTTGTAATTGTGATTACTTACACAAACAAATTGTAAATAAGTTGCCATCTGATCACAGTGGACAAACAATAATATTTTGCTCCTCTATTCCTTTACAAAAAAATCAAATAACGTTTAGGGCAATCACAACTAAAAATTTAGAGAAATTAAATAATTCTTTGGCCAGTACATTATGTGTTCAGAGATTTAATCATATTTGTGACCCAAATGAGTTCCACGCCGAGTTCTTTTCACTATTAAAAATGCAATTTAATGACACTTTTCTACTAAAGACTAAAAGTATTTACACAAAGTTCTTATTTAGTGATTGGGCTACTCCAGGTATTCGTAAAAGCAGGGAAAATCTTTTTGAACTTTATGGCCTAAAGCATCATATGAATAATACTAGCTTTCATCAGCATGCTGCAAAATATTCTAAAACTTTTAAAAGTGTGTGCAAATTAGCTAAAGCTCTTTATATTAGCAATAAAATAAAATTTGCTGATGATAAAATAAAAACTACCTGGCAAATAATAAATAATGAAACAGGTAGGAAAAAACAGCGTAATACTGAATTTAATATAGAGACTGCACATGGGCCCATCACTTCAGATGTAGAACTAGCTCAGGAATTCGAAAACTTTTTGCTAATATTCCCCTTAAAACTACTGAAACTTTAAATTCCTCACCCGCGCTTTCTGCTGCCTTACTTAGAAAGAATGTAAAGGCTTGCCCTATGGAAATTAGGTTTCAGCATACAAACCCCGAGGCTGTTATAAAAGCTTTTAAAGATCTTAAAATTAAATCAACAGAAGATCTCTTGGGGATGTCTGTAAAAGTCTGTAGATCTATCATAGAAACCATTGCACCATATTTAGCTTTCATATTTAACACCAGTGTGGACCAAGGAGTCTTTCCAGATCTCATGAAACACAGTAAAGTAGTTTGTTCAAGTCCGGAGATAGTAAAGAACCCAACAATTATAGGCCTGTGTCAGTTCTGCCAGTTCTTAGTAAGGCATTTAAAAAAAATTTGATGCTCAATCAAATGTTACGTCACTTTAATAAAAATTCCATCTTTTATGAACAACAGTACGGTTTCACCAAAGGGCGTTATACCACTGACGCCGGTGTCTCCCTAATAAAGAACATTTTTAACGCCTGGGAGGAAGCACAAGATGCCATTGGAATCTTTTGCGACCTCTCTAAGGCGTTCGATTGCGTAAACCATGAGACACTTTTGCTGAAACTAGACCACTATGGGATTAGGTATACAGCTCTTGATTTACTAAGATCATACCTGAAAGATAGAAAGGTTAAAGTTCAAATAAACGGCGTAAACTCATGGGGGTCTGAAATGGCAATGGGCGTTCCTCAAGGTTCAATATCCATTCTTCTTTTTAGTTTATATTAACGATTTACCCCAATTATTTCAAAATCAACCGAAGATGGTGTTATTTGCAGATGACACATCATTGATATTTAAAATAGACCGACGGTCACAAAATCTTGATGACGTGAATAACTCTATTCTTCAGGTCCAAGATTGGTTTACGGTAAATAATTTGGTACTAAATAAAGCAAAAACCAAATGCATTCGATTTAAATTACCTAATGTTAGAAGTAGTGAATGTAATATCATATTGAATGGAGCAAAACTGGAATTTATTAATCAAACGGTTTTCCTAGGAGTCACTCTAGACGAGAAATTACAATGGGGACCACATATAACATCTCTTGCGGGGCCGCTAAGCTCGGCGGCTTATGCTGATAGAAAGATAAGACAGTTAACAGATGTAGAAACCGCGCGTTTGGTCTATTTTAGCTACTTCAACAGCATTATATCGTACGGCATTTTACTGTGGGGTCGGGCTGCTGACATTGAGTCCATCTTTATTTTGCAAAAGAGAGCTGTCAGAGCAATTTATAATCTAAGTCGCCGCGAATCTCTTAGGGAACTATTTAAAAATATTAATATTATGACGGTACCTTGCCAATTCATTTATGAAAATATTATGTATGTAAGGAAAAATCTACATCTTTTTAATAAAATAAGTGATAGACATAATTTTAATACTAGAAATAAAGACAAAATAGATCAACCATTTTTCAGGTTATCTAAAGTACATACATCTTTTATGGGGTACTGTGTTAAATGTTACAACAAAATACCTTGTGATTTATTGCAACTAAATGAAAGAAAATTTAAAACTCATATTAAAAGAACACTTTGTAAACAAGCATATTACAAATTAGAGGATTATATACAAGATAAGAATGCTTGGAAACATGCTGATCCTGCTCCATAGGACAATCTAGAGTCTAGACAAAATCAAACAGGTTGCTATTTTAATTGTATAATTTATTATTTTTATGATATTTATTTTAAATTCTGTGATTACCTTAACTCACACTGATATTGTTATTTTTTAGGAAATCGTATATTTTTTACAATTTTTGTAAGTATATGTGAGCACCATGTAAGTATCTATCACATAATTAATTTATCTGTCATTGCTTCATTCTTAACTCTTTTTATTACCTATTGTGGTATAGTAATTTTATTCTAGGTGCATCGTCTTGACATATAATTATATAATTAATATACCTATAAAAATATTGTACAAGATTTTAAAAAGTACCGGTGGAGTTTCTTGCCCATTCTTCTCCATACGAAACTACCTTTTGGAAGGGGCGACTAGAATCAATTCTATTTTTTTGTAAATATTGACGTACAAAAGTACCTTTATTGCCTATTTGAAATAAACAATTTGACTTTGACTTTACCTACCTACCCTACCTACCTACCCTATCTACCTACCCTACCTACCTAAAAAAAAAACTTCACATAAACCATCTACCAAATAGTCCGAACAAAGCCTAAACCTTTTTTTTTTTATAGGTGAGCCCGTTCTTGAGTTATAAAATTACAACGAAAAGTGGCGTTGATTTTTATAGATATAGATTTTCTATAAGTTTTTCAATATTGTTGGCTCAATTGTTTCGGGGATAAGTGGTGGTGGTCAATTTTCATATTTTATCTCAACTTTAACTCTATTTATTTTAAAAATTATGAAAATAAAAAAATAGATCTCACAGATAGCCCTAACCGCTCGCGGAAAGGGTCAATTGCGCCTACATTAATCATTGCTGTAGGTTACACATTGAACGTACGTAATGTGGCAATACTGCAACACTTGTCTATTAGGTACCTATTTATTGTTTTGTTAATTTTCTAAATTATATATTAATTCAATGTATTTGATTATGTAATGTGACTGAGTGTATATAAATATTTAAGTAATGAGTCTATGATACTCGAAATAAAATGATTATTTATTTATTTACGATATGTGACACGGAACATTTTGCAAAGCTTTGTTTTTAATTTCCTTACATGCCGCCCAAAAGTGACCCCCTTATTCAAAATTCATTTATTTACTTTATAGGTTCATGTTTGGGCTTCGATCAATAATAGCGTTTGGGTTACAGAAATTCATTATGTCTACGGGCAACTTAATCGGTAGATTCGATTTGGAGCAAATTGGCTCAAATTGACACATAACCGTTTTTTCATTCGGACATACGGAATCCAAAAAGTCTTCTGCAACACACTTGCACTTACAAGTTGCTATCGAACAAGCACTCATATTTCTCACAATAGTTGTGTAATAATAATGTTATATTCAAAAGGTTTACCTTATTGTACAAAATGTTAGACAAATCCTTGACGCTGTGGGAGTCCGGGTAGAGTCCCGACATGCCGGTGATGACGATTCTCTCGCCATCCAGTGCCGGCGCAGCCCAGAACTCCTCACGTGTGGTATGCTCTTGCGGGGTCGGCGTCATCGTGTGGACTGTTGTTCCTGTATTTATTTATTTAAACTTCTTATTTGGCCCTATGTCAGTCTATAATTCAATACTGTATCACTTCTTGGGGTGGCGCACCAAAAACTAATTTACTTCCTCTTGAAAGAGCTCAGCGAGCAATTTTAAAGGTAGCAAACTTCCATCCCTTCTTCTTTCCCACTGATCTACTATATAAATCCTGCAACGTATTAACGGTTCGCCAGCTTTTCATTATGCACTTAGTATTAAAACAGCACACCATGCTTACCTACAATGCTGACAATACTAACAAGAGACGGAATGATATAGTATGCATATCTAATGCAACCTCAAAACATGTCTTTGTAGAAAGATTTTTTACATTCTTAGGCCCATTTCTGTACAATAGATTCAATAGAAAACTTAGTATCTATAAACTAAATTACTTTAGCTGTAAAAAAATTGTACTCAAACATTTACTAACTTTAAATTATGCAAACTCAGAAGATCTACTTGTTGTCTGCAAGTAGAACTGCTAACATGCTATTTTTATTATTTACTTTTGTTTACGTAAGTTTTAATTTAGTTCTTACTTTATAGTCATTGTTAATTTATTACATTTTGTATTTATGCACTTTCTAGCCTGAAGCACAGGTTCAACCTAGTTCAGGCAAATAAGCAACTGTGCTCTATTTTAATTGTTAAGGTATTTATTGTACATGTGACCCTTTTATAAATAAACGATTATTATTATTATTCTCTACCAGTCAACCAACAACTGTATCATTAACGTTTATTTGCAATAAATCAACAGACTTCCAAAAACCACTACAAAGTGTATATTTCACTTTTTAATACTTTGTAGTGTCTTTTTGGAATTCGGTGTCTTTTGATCTGTATTTTAGTTTTTTGCCACCGATATCCGAAATTAAAGTTATTTTCCAAATTGTAGTGTTTTTTTGGATGCCGGTTGTTTTTTTTTGTGATTTTGTTTTTATTTTTCACTTCGTAGTTTATAAGTTACAATAGCCTAATGTCAACTGCTCATCACCTTTTAGAGAATTAGGCTTTTCCCGATGCAGGGACGTTAATAAAATTGTTGAGGAGTTCTCCTGGTAAGAACCAAGAGAACATAATTGTGCATAGTGACGAGCATAAATTGCTTAGCAACAATATAAAAAAATGTGAGTTCCGTGTGGGAATCGAACCCACGACACGCAACGCAACAGTCAATCGCTTAACCACTGCGCCAACCGTGTCGTCAAACACATATATGTGTAGTTCCAGTGGCCATCTATTCTGTGGTCTTCATCATCAGTTCCACTTCATCAAATGGTGCTTTCCGAGACCAAATGCACGAGTTACTATAAAAAATACCCAAATCTCTATTTGAGGATTTCCCTCGATTTCCATCTCCTTTCCGATTTCCTTTTCAGGTTCTGATTTGGTGGCAATGAGACCGCCTCGAGAGCATACCCATTTGAACGAAAACAAAAAAAAATAAAATCGGTCCACATTTGACGGAGAAATCGATGAACATACACATTATCATAAAAAAAATATATACAGCCGAACATATAACCTTCTACTTTTTGGAAGTCGGTTAAAAAGGTCGGGATCTCAATATTATATCAACATCCCGCTGTTCATAATTATACATAAACAAATTGATAGTGACCCCAAAATTATGATCATCGCCGTGTGTACTGAGCCTATGAGAGGCCTTTGTTAGGCACTAGACTGCGACAGGCTGACTTGATTGATGGATTCGTTGTTGTGTTAAGACGCTGACAACAGCTAAAGTGCGGTCAGTATCGGACTGTTTAAAAAATAAGAGAAGTGCGATGCCACAAGCACAACGCTTGTAACTTATTGCAAAATATGAAGCAATTATCTATATGTATCTATACACTGAAAAATGAGTTGAATTACCGAAAATTAGACGATGTGATGCGCACTGGGCCGCACTGGGCCTGCGTGGTGGATTACAGCCCACTTCCTCTCACAGAGAGGAGGCCTGTGTCCCAGCAGTGGGAATATTATAGGCAGATTATGTAATAGAAAAAAAATAACCAAGTTCTCCATTCAAATGAGACGTTCTTGGAACGCGACCACGAGACGTCGCGTGAAGCGGCCTTACAATTATGTAAATTTATGTACGAACCATAAAATAGCGGCTGCAGCGTATTGAATTCTGGTACTTACCTATGTGTTTTGGCCACTAGGGAAGGATTACCTATTTTTAATTTTGGTCATTTATATGTAAGTTCAGTATTTTGGCTTGGCAATGAACGTGTTTTAGGTTAGGTAGGTTAATTTGTATCGAGATTTTTATTTCAAAACGTCTTTTGGTAACATTGGAGGTCTGAGAAATATGTTCAACATTAACATACAGCGTACCACTACATAACAGTGCAGTGCGACATTAATTTGATACACTGGTAGGGCTAGGGGCCAGTAAAAATATTGTTTTTTTTTTTATATATGTCTCAGAATTTATGTTCTTTTGTCAAAACATAAAATGTAGGGAACAGCAGATTTTTTTTAATTTCAGGTTTGGTCCCATACATAGTAAAAGTTGTTCATAAAGATGAGTACAATGAGAGAAGAGGTTGTGAGTTAATTCTGGGACATGTTGTATAGGTATATTAGTTTAAGATAAATAATTATACATTGAAAAAAAAAATATTAGGATTTTTTTCTTAAACAACCCTGCTTATATAATTTGCCTCTTGTCAGCGCCTTAAGTAACATACACACTGCAACACATTTTTTTTTCTCTATTTTTCACTCGAGCTACAAAATACGTTAAATTGACCCAGTCGGCAGCTTGTTACGCGGCTGATTGCTCAATAACACGCGGGAGCTATTTTATTGCACCCTGAGTAATGAACCGTATCCC